>JAPYXD010000723.1:0-10000000 GCA_030998225.1 Diplolepis rosae | reverse complement strand
GTTAAAAATGCTATTTAAAAAAAATATGAGGTCTCTAGAGATTTCTATTATTTGTCAATTGATCTTACATTTTTCTTCAGAGGTGAAATATACCTACCGTCGGATGCGTAAGTCGGAAACTCAATGTTAACCGCAGAATTCTTATCTTAATGTAGCAAATAACCGGAGGGACCGACGGGACGAAGTAGATAACCATGTACCGATCTAATCTCACCGTTGATTTAACTCGTTTCATAATTCTTCGACCTAATCTTAATCCGCGTACAAGCATCCGTTCTCCCTTCCCCTCTCACGCGCATTTAATTAGATATGTTCGCAAGTTACCACAATGGGATTGTATCGCGTAGCAGTTACATGTTCTCTCATAATGCTACCTGCAATCATAAATGTTTCTCTAAAAGTGACTGCACTTACTGGTATTACATAATTTTACACTTTTTTGTATAGCAGATACTCAAAATCCTTTACACTCAGATAAAGATGTTTGATTTAACAAAAAATAAGTTGCATTAAATAATAAATGTTTTTTTAACTGGCGGGTGATAAAGTCCATTTTATTGCCCCCTGCGGAGCAAACAAATCGATTTTCTCTACTAGTGGGTCATAAAAGTGCGGGGCAAAAAAATTCATTTTTTCACTAGTTACATAATATACTATTTTCTATTAGCGGATCATAAAGTGCATTTTATTCCCACCTGAGTGGCGCACAGCTCCATTTTTTGACTTCCACCCTTCCGCCTCCAGTAGAAAAAAAATCGTGTGTAATACGGAAAAATAAATGTATTATTTTGTTACTACACGGAGAAAAAAATTTACTGTATTAGGAAATCGAATTGTTGATATACAACCTATTAATATTTTTTTTGCTTTCCCAACAAAACCTCACCCACACGCAGAGAAAAGATCAGTAAATTTTATCAGAAGTTGAGTTCAATTAACAGATTTTCTGTACGTTTCACTCAGTGTCCAGTAAAATCTACTGAATACGAAAAAATCCGAGTTAAGTTGATTGTACTGTACGCTAAGTGAATTGTACAGAAAATCTGTTGATTGAACTCAACTTTTTGTAAAATTTACTAAAAAGTCGTGTTGTCCAAATAAGTACCGAACTTCCTGTAAATTTTACTGACCTTTTTTCTGCGTGCAGAAAAGAGTTTCTTTGAATCAAAGAAACATTTGTTTGAACACGGTCAAAGAAAAAATTTCTTTGAAATGTAGAAAGTTTTGTTAATTCAAAAAAAAATTTTTAATGTGAACAAATCTATTTCTTTGTATCAAAGAAAATTTTTTTGAATTAACAAATCTTTCTTTACTTCAAAGAAATTTTTCTTTGATTCAAAGGAACTGTTCTCTTAGTGCTTTTGTTAAACCAACGAAAAATTTTGTTAGAAAAACTAAAATATTGTTGAGGCAGCAAAAGAAATTTGTAGGTTGTATACTCTCTAAATCGGAATCATTCAAATTTTCACTGATTGAATCAGTGATTTGCCTTTTCACTGATTCATCAGTGAAAAAATATTTCTCACTGTCAAATCAGTCAATTTTCACTGAAAAAATCAGTGAAATTTGACTGATTTATAGTAACCTCTTTTTATTTATTTGAATCAGTCAAATTTCACTGATAATCAGTAGATTTTGACTGATTCAAATTTAGAGAGTATCAATGATTCGGTTTGCTAATACAGCAAATTTTTTTTCTCCGTGTATACGAAATTTTTTTTCGTAGATCCAACAAAATATTTAGTTATTAAAATTTAGTTGAAGTTACTAAATATTTTAAATGCTTTTAATAAATTCCAAGTATTTATTAGATTCAACCAAAAAATTTGGTTAAGTCAATAAAATACTTAGTGAATTCATGAAAACGATTTCGTTCAATGATCATTTTTTTTTATGAAAGTTTCTTTGAATCAATCAAAATTTGGTTAGATCATTCAAAATTCGTTTGAAGGAAGTTGACGTTTTCGTTCGCACAAGAGAAAATTTGTTTGAATCAAAAACATTTTTTTCTTGATTGCAAAGTATCTATAAGGTACAATTTTTTAAAATGAAAATCAAAGGTCCTGAATATATTTTTCATTGATTTGGAATCAGACTTTGAATTCCAATAAAGTACGATTGGCTTGATGAATGTAATTTAAATTCCAGTCATATACTAATTGATAGGGTGCAGTAGTCAAATTACGTTTCTGCACCGTTATATGTAAACGTGAGTTCGACATTCTCTTCGCAAACATACTGAAAATATTTCGTTAAATCTTAGCGGATTTGTCAGTTCTCTCTAAAACTAAATCAGTGAACTTTCTCTGATTATCAGTCAAATGTCACTAATTGAAATCTAAAGAAGTTAGTCACTGAGAATTGCTAAAAATGCACTAATTCTTATATTAAAATCTTATTACTGATTAAATCAGTCGAAACAGCCGAACAAATCAATTGTACGGATTACTGATAGAACCAGTGGAATTTATCGCTTTAAATTATCATTTAAAACATTTAAGGATTTCACTTAAGTAACTAGAGTAGATGCTACTGCGAGTTTCGATTGAAATATTTTTTTACGACATAAAATAAATTATCAGAAATAAAAAACTTTTATTACGAAAAATAAAATCCCGGTTTTATTTAGAACAAATTTCCAACTTAATTAATCAGTAAAAGCAATCTTTGGATAAATCAGTCATTTTGTGGTCACTGATTCATTTCTTTTTGAACATTTGTACTGATTTCACCAGTGAAATATTAAAAACCACTGATTTTTTAGTGAAAACCTAAACTACTGATTGATTTAGTGAAAATCTCACTGATTTAGTTTCAGAGTTAATAAAATCTCAATTGAAGAAATGCATAAATGCATACTTATATACATAGAAGTAACTGAATTGGTGTCAAGGTCTAAGTAGAACAAAATGTAAAATGCATATGAATCAAATCAGGGTCAATCTTGAATGTGCTCAATGCGCAAGAAAAAGTGTCGGAAGTGACACGAGCAGAGATCATATCATGGTCTCATCAGCATATAGAGTGCATCAAAAGTGAGAGAGAGAGAGTGAATAGACACGTACATATGGAGGAAGCGACGCGACGTGGCATAGCAGAGAGCAAAAACCATCAGTCAGACCGAAGGTCTTCGAAGAGGGTGATGTCCATTTGGCATCTTGGCCCGCCGGCCAATAACATCCCCCCTTAAAGTTTGAAAGCAACCCCTGTGATCCAAGTCAAGCCAACCTGTGAAAAATGATCGCTACTAAATTGCCCGCTTACATGATAAATATACAAATTCCACCGTGTACACAATTCCACAAAATCAGCTCTACGGGCAAATCCACACAATTTTTGACTCATATGATTCCTGTATAAAGCTACAAAAAACTAGATTTATTTTTGAATTGAGCTTTAGTTTCCTCTAAATTATAGACAATTATACTAGAAACAGCATATGATAAGAGTATTAAAGCCAAAAGTTATTTTTTGTCCGCTATACACCGAAAGTTAGCCTTGTCCGTATCGTTTTGCGTGCGGAAAGTAAATTTTCCCGCACTAGTGCGGTAAAATTTCAAGTGTACGGAAAATTAAAACAAACACTATTGCGTACTGCATTATTGCGATAAAATCAACTTTCCGCGCGCAAAACGACACTGACTCGGCTATAACTTTCGATATACAGCGGAAAAAATATCGTTCATATCACGTGCGGAACGTAATTTAACGCTCTTGCTTTAAAATACGCCTTTCCGCACTTGATACGAAACATACTATTCTTTATTAGTAATATACGTTTAAAATTGAAAATTGATCAAATTTGACCCTGGCGAATGTTTCGGATTGGAATTAAATCCGAGCGGATCAGCTTTTCCGAACCATTCTGAAATCTTCGTCCGAATCAATCCTAAAAAACGTTTGGTATCTCGTTTGATGAAAAACGGTAAAAAACCAATCCGAATGGATCCGAATCATTCCGATTGTTATTTAGATCAATCCGAGCTCGGATTGAAGCGGAATGAGTAGGATCGATTTTCACCCTTTTTTATTAAACGAGATACAAAAAGTTCACATTTTTTCTGGGCTCTAAAGCTAACTAAGAACACCAACAATATTTAAAATAGTCTATAAATATTTTCAAGTTTTCAAAAATTTCGTTTACACCTATATCCGAAATTTTCACAAGACAACATGTTAAAGTAGTTAATAATATAATATACGCAAAGTCATCTGATGAGATTGTGGTAAATGGAAAGATCTTTTTTTAATGCATTCATATATCCAGCCCTAATTTTTATAATGGCCTTAATACGTCTCTGGTCACCGGTTTGGAGGCAGGAATATGAATATGGTATATATGTACTTATAGTCCCCCATTGTTGTACCAGCGGCACCTTAAAGCCAGCAATCATGTTGCATAATACTGCCATTAGATAATATAATCGAAAGTGGATTTATATGGAGGTCCGCGACTCGAGCAGAATATACAGGGGGACCCGAAAGCATACGCGACGCCTGATGGTGAGGGATTGAGAAAGGAGGATCAATCAGTGATGAATCTCACGACAGCTTTTTGTCTACCTAGAATTCCGACAATTCGATTCGGTACAATTTCCATTTCCAGAATCTCATCCCATTGAAAAATCTGTTTCTCTCAAGGTATATATTAAAAATTCTCTGCAGTCTATTATGTCTACAACCCAGTCGGACCAATCTGTATTGTGACGATGTTCACAAAAAATTCAGTACTGCGCCAGTACTGAGCGACAGTACTGTGCCAGTACTGGTTAGCTGCATAGTGATTAAAATATTCATTATTACACATAATTCGAAAAAATAATTCATAATTTCCATGATTTATTAATACAATAATATTTTTATATCATATAACATTGAATATTTTTACATAAAATATAATAAATATTTAAATTGAAAGAATTTGAAATCTCTCTGTGGAAAAAAAGACGCTTCCGACTGCGCTGGGATTCGATCCAAGGTCTTTCGACTGCCGGTCAAACTCGACTATTTAATTTGAAATAAATATTTAATTTCAAAATATTAAGTATAATTTCAAATTTATTAGTTGAGTTTGAAATTCGAAAGACCTGGGCTCGAATCCCAGCGCAGTCGAAAGCATCTTTTTTTTCACAGAAAAATTTTCATTTTCTTTAAATTAAGTATAATTTAAAAATATTATTATTATACATTTTTATTTAAATTATATAATAATAATATCAGCAAATATTTCTTTAACAATAAAATCCTTAACCTTATCTACAGAAAAAATTTATCTTTCATAGAAAATCTATGAAATCTTCGAACATTTCAATAATAGTATTGAATTATACATTTTCTATTTCATTTCATTTTATCATCTTCAAGTAATTATTTTTCAAAATTTGATTGAAATACTTAAAGAGATTTCTAAGATTTTTCGAAATTTGTTTGAATTAATATAAATAAGTTAAATATTTTTATCCTTTTTTTTTCATTTATTATTCATACAATCCTGAGTTATAGTAATCAGTACTATACCAATACTGGTTGCCAGTACGGGTTAAGTACTCGTTTTTTAGAAAAGACATGCCCGTATAAGCCCAGTACTGACTGGAATTGGCAGGCAGTACTCAGCCAGTACTGGTAAAGCATCGTCATCCTTGTATTATGCCAGTACTGATTTCCAGTACCGTGCCCGATCCGGAAGTACAGTCGTAGTACCGACGCCCGTTGTTAAAGTCTGATTGTGAAAATAAACATAAGAAATAGAAAAAAATTGACGAAAAATCATTCACCTCATTGCTTTTACTCCAATTACATTTTTTAAATTTTGAATAAAATATTTCAATTTTTCTAAAAAGTCTTGTTCTCAATTTCAAGAAAAAATGAAAAATTCACAGTGGAATCTTGTTTCTAAGAGAGGAGGCTGTCAGACTCACAATGATCCCAGAGAGTCGTGACATCGGCAATGGCCCAGTTGACAACTTCTCGTAGGGGGCTTCATTTAAATGCAAATTACCCTGAGAGAAACGCTCTTCTTCTTTCGTGCGGAAGTTTGTCGCAAAAGAAGTTCTAAAGGGATTTTACGCGTCTTTAAGAATATAAGATGGGTGTCTTTAATTTTGGAACAGGAGTTCTTTTAATATTTGATACTTAAAGTAAATGTCTGTAGTTAAAATAATATTTTTTTAACCTTTTAATAACAAGTTCTCTGCATGGGAGTAGAATGGAAGCGCTATAGAGGGCCTACTTAGTTATTCTTAGTAATAATTAGACTCTCACAAGTAAAATTATACTGGCTCCAAAAATTGCCCACAGGCGGATTTAGCCATCTCCTAATAGGGCAACCTTTTTTGAAAACCATCAGATCAGGGCCTGATTAGAGCCCCGATCCCTAATGAAACTAAGAAATGACCCAAAAAAACCTTTTTAATCGCGTTCAATATAAATACGCTGAAAATCAATTTGACTCAATCAGACTCAATCCCAGTTCGTATTGATTTCAACTAAATTTAGAATCCGAATCAGAGCTCATAGTAGTTCGGATTGGAAATTCGATTTAATCTAATTCGAACTCAGATCAAGTTGAATTGGAAACTTGCTTCCTTAATCTGAATCAGTAAAATCCACTAAAAAACAGTGCATACAGAATTTGTTCAGATTAAAGTCTCGGATTGAACCAGAACGAATTGGATCAAGTCAGATTGACTCTTAACCAATTTGCATCGAACTAGGTTCAAAACGTTTTTCGGACCGATTCGGAATGATTCGAAAACAGATTTCGCAATGGCTTGGAATAATTCTAATTCGCTCGGATTAAATTCGAATTCGAAACTCTAGCCAGAAAATGTTGTCTACTTTTTATCAATCATAAAATGATAACAAGTATACTCCGGAAAAATTTTCGGGACCACTCCGAAACATTCCGAACTAAACGAAAAAATTATTTTGAACCGCGTTCAATTCAAATCGGCTGAAAATCAATTTGACTCAATCTTACTCAATCCAAGTTTGTATTGGTTTCAACTAAATTTTCAATCCGAATGTATCAGAGGTCATAGTAGTTCGGATTGAAAATTTGATTGAAACTAATTCGAATTCAGATTAAGTCGAATTGGAAACTTGCTTTCTTAATCTGAATCAGTAAAATCCACTAAAAACAGTGCATACAGGATTTGTTCAGATTAAAGTCTCGGATTGAACCAGAACGAATCGGATCAAGTCAGATTGACTCTTAACCAATTTGCTCGGAATAGTTCTAATTCGCTCGGATTGAATTCGAAACTTCATTTAGAAAATCTTGTCTACTTTTTATTAATCATAAAATGATAAGAAGTATACCCCGGCAAAAGTTTCGGGACCACTCCGAATCATTCCGAACTAACCCAAAAAAACCTTTTGAACCGCGTTCAATTCAAATCGGCTGAAAATCAATTTGACTCAATCTGACTCAATCCGATTGAATTTTCAATCCGAATGTATCAGAGCTCATAGTAGCTCGGATTGGCAATTCGATTTAATCTAATTCAGATTAAAGTCTCGGATTGAACCGGAACTAATCGGATTAAGTTAGATTGACTCTCAGCCAAATTGCATCGAACTAGATTCAAAACGTTTTTCGGACGGATTCGGAATGATTCGAAAATTCGCAATTCGCTCGAATTCAATTCGAAACTTTAGCCAGAAAATGTTGTCTACTTTTTATCAATCATGAAATGATAAAAAAGTTGTCCAAGATGTTTTCAATAATGGTCCATTTTATTTGCAAAGAACAAGATATTTTAGCAGTAACCCTCGTGATTTCGATACGCGCAGCCTCGTGGTTAACGAATCGTGTCGTTTTCCGCGAAGGGCCATTCCGCTCTTGTATTATGTATATAGAGGAGTCACTGGGGACGTGTCTTAAAACGACTGACAAGTTTCTTTACCCCTACCCCCTTTCTTTTAACCCCACCCGCCCCCAACCGACTTTAAAGTCGCGGGATCCGCAAAGCAGATGCACCCCGTGCCACGGAATAGCTTTTTAAATTCCCCCACGATCTCAGTGCCACGGGTTAGGTACAAGAGGCAAAAGACAACGGGGATGAAATCGAAGGGAAGGAGGTGAGGGAGGAAAACGATTCCCCATCTGGTACTGAATGCTCTGATCCTGGCACTAACAGTCTTAAACGTCCGTTACATATTTTCTGGCCGATTTCCTCCATCGCGACCCCGTTTTCTCGACTCACTCTCAAAAGCTGAAGATGTTTACGACCTGTCAAATAATGAACTGACAAAATGGAATTTCAGAATTTAGTACGGGAATTAAAATGGAAAAATTAAATTACAGTGGGTGGCCAAATTATTATTACGGAAAAAGTCCAGATTTTAAACTTTTCTTAAATTATGGATAATTTTGGAAATAATTAATGTTTTTAAATGTTCTTCGATTCATTTTGGAGGTAAATTCACGTAGCATGTAAAAAACGTGCTAAAAAATTATAATAATTTTCCCCTGGATTCGTAAAAAGTCTTAACTTAGAACGAAAAAGGCGTAAAAATTCCAACTTGCAAAAGTATACATTAAAAAATCAAAAAATAATTATATTCCATTTTTCAATTAAATTTAATAAATTGTTGTGGGTTATCACTTTTATGTATTTTTAACTCTTGCTTACCACACTTCTCTGGAGTAACACGCTTACCACACATGGGTCAAAAGGACCCAGGCGAGAAAAATTGTTATAAAAAATGAAAAATTACATATATTGACTCGAAATTTTTTTTAAAACTGCTTGAATACTTACTTTAGAAGACTCCATATGCTATATAGCCAAAAATTAAATTCAAATATTATTTAAAAAATGCTAAAGTCAAAAAAAGTGAGAAAAATGACTATTGTTACTAAAGAATTCATAAATTTTTTAATTTTCCATATTAAGGGCTAAAAATTTAGGGCAGTCTTCTAATAATGTACCACTACAAGAAAAAAAATAGTAGTTTAGTGGGTCTTTAAAAAAGTATATTTATTTTGGAGAATGAATGACGAAAAAAAGTGGAAAAATGAAATAGGCGTTTTTGTCAAAGTACACTATTGTATTATCTATTACAAGATGATATTTATTGAAAATATTATCAAATTGCTTGATCCAATATGCCACGTAAATATATTTCTGGCCATCGATTGCTTCGACCACTCACTGTGTATGATTTCCTCTTTTCTGCATACGGTAGAAGTTACTTATGAAAAGCCGAATGTCATAAGACATTATAATAAAACAAATCTGCTCTACAGGTACCAAAAATCGGATTTTCAAAGGACGTGCTATGAAAACATTTTTTTGAAACCAGTAAACAGAAAAAATAGAAAATTTATTTTTTATTTCAATGTAAAAAGCCAATACACACTAAAAAAAAAATTCTGTCCAAAAAATCGCTTTCGAACGTACTTACCACACATGGGTCCAAAAGACCCAGGCCTATTTTTGGACAGTTGCCAAAAGTAGACGAATGGCTTTAGCGTCATGCTAAATGACCTGCAGGGTAGTTAAACTCTTCAACTATCGACAAATGTTGCTACAGACCGGTTTATATTTCATTTAGGTATTTAAAATTGAGGCGCAAAAAGGTCCTGGGTCCTTTGGACCCAGAGTGGTAAGCAAGGGTTAACATCCTTTTTTTTAGTACTAGAATTTTTTGAATTATCACGTCTTTTTTGTTTTAAGTTTGGACTTTTTACGCATCTAGGAGAAAATTATTATAACTTTCTTGGCACGCTTTTTACATGCTACGTGAATTTACCACCAAAATGAGTCAGAGAACATTTAAAAAAATTAATTATTACGGAAATTATTCATAATTTAAGAAACATTTGAAATTTGGACTTTTCCGAAATTTTTCGAACGTCCAATCTTTTGTTTCTGATTGGAATTCAATCCGTTTGAATTGGAACCATACCGACATTTGTTGTCGAACCATTCCGAATCATTCAGAACCAATCCAAAAAACTTTTTGAATCTCGTCTGATTAAGATCAGTTAAAAATCAATCCGATTCATTCCGGTTCAATCCAAGACTTCTATCCAGATGATTGAGAATTAAGTTTCCAATCCGAATCAAGCAGAGATCGCATTGATTCAAACCGAGTTTTCAAACCAACTCAATCCTAATCATTCCGGCCTCGGGTCTTTTCGGATTGAATATAACCGATTAGCACTGAACGAGATTCAAAACGTTTTTTGGATTAGTTCGGAATGATGTTAGTTAAATCTTGTAGATTTTTTGACGCTAAAACGATTTTGACCGCAGAAATTGTCTAGCACGTTAGGTTTTGGAGAGACTTTAGGTTAAATGGTCAAAAATGGCCAAATTTATGAATTTAATTGTGGGGGAACGATATTTTTTTAGCTGAGATATGCAAGTTTTAATTTATAATACTGGTCATGCATATTAGGGATTCAATGAAACATTGCGTTGAAGAACTCTTGCCACGTTCTACATTTTTATCAACAATGAGAAAGTATAATTTTAATTAAAATTCAAAATGGCAGATCTGATATAATAAAATTAAGGCATCACCCAGCTATTGAATGCAAGATCAGAAGATGATGATCCAAGAAATGGAGGTTAGATTAGAAGATGAATTAGCCAATGAAGGAAAGATGAGATAATGATGACGTAAATTTTATAGTTTAATCTGTGATTTGTAATAGTTAACACGTTATACGACCCACGCTGCGGCCTGAACGTAATGACTTCAAAAAGTCTGACACGGAACGTGTTAAGGGACCATTCTACTGTAAAATTGTTTGAAAATCGATTTTTTTTTGCATATTCTCAAAATATAATTATATAATCCGAAAAAAGGACATTGTAAGAAGCTGGCTTCGCCGAATGTTCGTAAGTCTAAATTTTATATGAAAATATTCTATATTCAAAACTTTAAAACTCGCTTTTCTGGAAACACCTTTTTCGAAAACGATGTGAATTTCCGGAAAATTGGCGAAAAATTCGACGTAAAATTTTCAAACGATTGTTTGTTAATTTTCATCAGAAAAAAAACTTCTATAGGCGGATAGCGGCATTTATGTATAAATAATAATCACTATTGCTTTTTTATTTTAGACCATTTTAATGGCCCCAGGAATTGCCACCATCGAGCGCCGATTTTTAAGGCCTCTTGGATCATCATTTAATTTATTTAAAAATTATAAATTTACTTTACGAACATTCTTTTGTATATAATTTCTGTAACTGAGCCTCGCAGGACTGTATACACTCGTTTACTTAAATCAAAATAACATCAAGTCGAAACTTTCAGCGGTTAAATAGCAGGCACTAAGAAACGTCTTAGAGACGTTGGTTTTCAAACGCAGAAGCAGCTCAAAATGAACTTTGTATATTTCCAATATTTTGATAATAAATAAATTTAATTCTTAAATTACACTCTTTAAATCCGAATTGGTCAAAACTGACTAATTGTTAGTTAAATTTAAGTAATTGTTAGTAGAAAACGTTACAGAAACATTAGTAAAAAATAAAATTACTATAATTAATTAGTCAAATACCATATATTAAACTATTAATTATTGTGAGATAAATTAATTTATCTATATCTGTACTGGGGCAGTACTGAACCAGTACCGCGCCAACGCTCGGCATAAATCCCTAAGTCGGCTTCTAGCCAGCATTTGACTCCATACTGGGCCAGTACTATACCAGTACCGCGCCAACACTCGGCGCGGTACTAATCATCAGTACTGGCATTGCTCCTTATTTACAACTGGCGCGGTACAATGCCGTTTGTAAGATCCGGCATAAGTCCGACTTTTCCGCCTGGGGTCTTATCTTACAAAATTTCAAAAATTCGTCAGTTTTTTTGTATTTTGAGGGTTCTAACAGTTTTATATTCTTGAGATTTTGAATTATACTTTTGTTTGGACGTTAAGGGGAATTTAAGTTTGTAGTGATACATGTGTGAATTTATTTTTGAACTGCCTTATCTATTATCTATATACGAATGATTCCAAATATGCAAATATGTATGTGAATTATTAAAAAGCTGTATAATGCCAGGTCAGTGTCCCAAATTAAAGAATGCAGTTCTCTCATGAATTGCGATCAGACACGTTACCCAGGAGTTATTTTGTTAAAGTGAAGAACGCGAAAGGGGAAAATGGGGAAAAAAACGAGGGATCGAAATCATCAAACGGGTGAGATGTGAGATGGAAGCATAAGACGAAGGGTCAGTCGGGCGTCCGAGTGTAAAGATATTCGAAAAGCCGAGCCAACACGCTCGGATGGAAGCGCAGCCTTGGGGAAATCCCCAAGGGGTGCTATGGTACTCAACTTTCTTCTTGCAAAGAAAAGATCTCTTCCCTTCCGGCCTTGGCGAGATGTCAGGGTGCGACACCTCATTTCCTTATCTTTAACAGGCCGTTACTTTGGTACTCCACTAGGCATACCCACCTATTTTATTTTATCTGCATGCCCGCCAGGGCCACTCACTCTTTTCCTTCCCAGTTAAGGAGTTGCTTCAGTTCTACCCCAGATAATTAATTCCTACCATCCGACTTATTTACTCGAAAAATTAGCAGAGCCTTTTAATTTATTTTATTCTAATTCGATTCCTCAGGTGCAATTAAATTTATATGGTGAAAATAAAAAAGTCGACGGAAACATAACCTGAACAAATTCAACATTTGTTATAAATGATAGAGTCTTTTACGGCCATCTATCAACCAGATCACGTGACCAAATTCCTGTAAAAGTTCGTGTAAGATAACTTTTTTATTTTACAACATTTCTTCCTGGAAATCTGGAAAATATACAGGGAGAAACTTTTTATAGTGATAATTCTAAAAAGTACTAGGAATTTAGGGAAAATTGAGGTGCAATGGTAATTATTCCTAGCGGATTGAAAATTCTTCTCAGTCAAAATACTAAAGATTCGAAAAATAATATGAAACTTTATTATAATTATAACTATAAATTATAATTTATAGTAAAGTTTGATACAATATGTAGTAAATTATTATATAGTTCATCTAAAGTTCAGTATTTCGCTGTGAAAAATTTTCACTGTGATACGTTTTTTCCTAAATTGAAACGTAGTTTAGCAAAAATTGTAAACTTGGGTTTCTCCGTGTAAGAGAAAACGATAAAGAACGTCTGTTAACTGTAATTTTCGATAAGCTTTCGAATTTTTTTCAAAATGTTTACTAAAAAGAAGTTAACAGACGTGCTTTATTGTATTTTCTTATGTTTCCCAAATTTTCAGAAAGATACTTTGTAAATTAAAAAAGTTATCTTGCATGAACGAATAAATTTATAATTTAGTCACGTGGTACGATTGATTCATGGCCTTGAACACAAAGATTTGTTAGCTTATGAGTAGTCAAGTTGTGACTTTTTGAAGATTGATTTCATTGATTTACGTTTGCATAATTTATTTTTTTTTATCAGTTTATCTGTTTCATATATAAAACAGAAATTTTTAAATATGGCATTAACTGGAAAATAGTCAAAATAAAGCATGCAAATTTTTTTTCATCTTGCTCTCTGCAATTCTCATCTTATTTTCAACTTTTGTAGCAGAAGGAAAACATTTTTTATTCAAACAGAAAAAAATGTTGACAAGACTTGTTAAGTGACTAATGATAATTTTTTGACTTTCACTTATGTACACTTTTGAATTCAAAAACATTTATATTTCAATACTTTCAAAACTATATATATACCGCAACTATTGATACTTTTTGTTAGCTTTAAGGCTGTGTAGTGGAGTCTGACATAACCAATTACATACGACCGCTTTATTAATGAAATAATAATTTTAACAAATTTTCTGGAGAAGACAGTAATGCGTTACATTTTTCTGCATTGCTGTCTTCTCCGAAAAATATATTAAAATTATTATTTCTTTAAAAACCTAGTCGTATGTAATTGGTGACGTCAGACCCTACCACACGGCCTTAAAGTAATTCTTAAATCTGTTATTAAGGCCATGGATCATCAGATCACGTGACCAAATTGCTATAAAAGCTCGTGTGAGATAACTTTTGTATTTTAGCCAAATTATCTTCCTGGAAATTTGGAAAATACAAAAGAAAACAATAAAGAACGTCTGTCAACTTCGTTTCAGTGAAAATTTTGCAAAAAATTTCCAAGTTAACTGTAATTGTCGATAAGTTTTCAAATTTTTTTCACAATTTTTTCAACATTTTTACTAAAAAGTTAACAGATGTGCTTTATTGTTTTTTGTTACGTTTCCCGAATTTTCGGAAAGACACTTTGTAAATAAAAAAGTGATCTCACATGAACGAATAAATGTATAATTTAGTCACGTGGTCCGATTGATCCATGGCCTTAAAAATCAATAAAAAATGAGAGACCAATATTGGGCCAGTGTTGGAAAAATAATAAGGAAAATATTAATTTAGTATCAAAAATAAAAATTTATAAGTTTTAGACTAAGAAATAATTTGTATAAAAATTGTTAATTTTATGGATCGTTTTCGGTCAAGTGGATTGTCTTCAGTTTGAAGAGAAGATCATTTATTCCCTTTTTATAGTTTTTCTGACCCTATTCTTACAGATTCGAAAAAAACTAGCTCCTGATAATCCTTTATAGTCATGCAATCGGTATGGAGCGTGAATAAAGTTCATTTTGCAGAAATAAGCCGCCAAAAAGCAGAGCGATTAAACGATCTCGATCGACTCTTAGGGATTCTTAGAAACCTGAATCGTTGTCTTCCATGATACATCGATTACCAACGGTTAAACGAAATTATATAGACCAACTTAATTTTAACTAAGTGATTTGGTCAAACTTTTAAACATTTTTACGAATTCTTAAATGCAATTAAAACATATTATTAAGGGCATGACTAAGTGGATAACGTGATCTAGGAAAGAATTTCAATTTCTCCCAAAAATTTTCTACAGCAATAAATATTTTTCGCTAAAATATTGATGAGGCTTGATAAAAACAAGTTTAAATTTTAAAAACTTTAACCTAATTATGAAAATTTTAAATTGCAATATCGGTAAAACAAGGTTTTTTTCAATTTTTTTAAAACTAATTTTAGTCTGAAACCCTCCGTTAATATGTTTTTTGTCATGTCTCAAAATTTCAAGTAAAAGTATTAATTATTGTATAAAATTTTGAAGGAAAACTAAAATTCCTTTCTTGATAAGGTGGTCTACTTATTCCACACTTTTAAAGAAAATAAAAACATTAAAATTTCATCTTTGGTAATAATGAATTTTCACAATAAACAATTGAAAATCGCAATAATGTGAGAATTGTAATTTTTTGGAGAAATCTGTATTTACTTAGGAAATATTTGTAAAAATTTTCGAATTATAAGAAAAGATTGTAGTTTTTTGGTCATTTATTTGTTATTTCCTTCAGCTCATAAGAATTCTATGTAGAAAAAGGTGAAAATCTTTATACGCTGTAAAAATGTACGAGAACCTAAAATTTCTTCCCTAGAATTAGCATTCTACAAATTTGGTCAAATACTTCTGGTAATATTTATCGACAAGTTTGTTATAATTACAAAAAATCGGTAAAATCTAACAGATTTTTAACGAAAAATTACAATTATTCTTCTAATAGCATTACTTTCATATAATTTCTATTGTTTCTACGAATTTCTCCGTTACTATATCGTAGATTTGAATTTAGTATTAGTAATGTTTCCTGAGTCACATTTCCACAATAGTTTCTAAGAAAAAACTAAGTGACTATTTTCACAAATTCAAGAACATGTCCTACCGGTTATTCAGGTACTAAGGAAGCAATAGAATATAAAATTTTCGTTTTATCGAGATACATATCAGATTCACGTGAATGTGATGAAATACCATAATCGGGATATAGTGTGAACGAAAGAGAAGTGCCCTCGAGTCACTTGAAGTTATGAATGAAAGCGAAGGTCATCCATACTACGTGTGCTTCGAGTTAATAAGCAGAGCATCGTAATTTTACGATTACTTGCTTCAGAATTAATCTTTTTAATCACAGACAAAGACTCATTAAGGGGTGTTCTCATTGAGCGGTTTCAGAAAATCGATTTTTTTTTCATTTTTTCAAAGATTAGGGATCTAAGAACGATTCAAAGATGTACGACTTGTTTTACTATGGCAATTACGTCAAGAAGTTAAACTCAATTTGTCGCTTTTTTTCATAGGAAACTTTAAACGCGTTTTTCTCAAAACTACTTTTTCCAAACTGGTTCCCACGATTTCTAAGAAACTAGTAGATGGATTTTGATAAACTTTTTTTTTAAATGTGTAGAAATGTACTCGCTATCGTCTGACGGACGTTTTTTCCCCTATTGTTTATAACAAATGTTTAATGAATTTTGAAAGATGAAAAAAAAAAACGATTTTTTTTTCTATAGCGCGCCATTTTGAAAATTGTTATGATAAAAAAAGCCTCCGTTAGACGATAACTATACTACCATAGATTAAGAAAAACATTTACTCTTGTGTTTCAGACCAGCCACTTTTGAGATTTGGTGGGAACCATCAACCAACTTTTTTTGGAAGGCCTATGTTCGCAAGGGTGCAGTGGCCAAACTGTGCAAATTTTTTCATACGAGTTTTCTGAATTTTGTAGTCTAAGGGTTAATAAAACTTTTAAAAGAAACCGCATTCAAAAATCTATTATAGTTTTCTCACAGTAAAATTCCAAAAAACGCTTCGAAATACTGTCAATCCATGAGAACACCTCCTTAACCCTTTCAGGGGCGGTGGGATCGATTATGTACCACCTTTTTTGTCTTAGTTTTTTTTTATATTTCCGATATATTTTGGCACTTTATCTATGCAAATATATACTTATTAGACTTTTAGAAGTCTGAGTTGTTATAATCTGGTAAAAAATTGCATTATTTTATTTATAAATATGTTTGTTATAAAAAAGTAACACGAAAAAACACGTTTTTTTCAGAAAAAAATCGGTTTTTCCGTAACCTGCAAAGGTAAGCCTCTGCTGACTTTTTGACGTATTCTACACACTTAGTTTTATGATATATATTTTTTTCGGATTTTTTCGTACGCTAGTTTTTTCAAAAAAAATTTCAAATATTTCGAATAATGAATCTTTTTTCATATTTCGTAATTTACTTATTTATTTAACATTGTTTACGGGAAAATTATTTATAATTTCATGAATATATTTATTCAACTTTATAACTCTAAGATCTTATGTCATCATTGAGGTCCTAGTAACTTTCTTTACACTGAATGGTCAATGTGAATATTACACGTACTATTACTCTGGCCCCACAACAGCGGATAAAAGTTATACAATTCTTTTCTCCACCATTTAGTTTTCATTATTTTCCATAGCAAAATTTCTTAATCATTTTTTACCGTGACTGCCAGGTGAATCTTAGTAAAAAGTGTTATTGCAGCGAAATAAAGTGATACGCTCGCAAACGAAAGACCTAACATAAGTCATTGAAACAGTACCATTATCATTGCGTACTTTCATTATTAATTTTTTTATGAACAAATTTCTAAATCACATTCCTTTCTTCCGGGATCGCCAGAGCCCAGGCAATTGAAAAAACCCTTATAACCAAAATTTAGCATCAATTTGCTCTTTTTTGAAAATTTTGACCGCCATATTGGATCCGCCATTTTGAATTTTGAAAATCTGACTTAAGATTCGTAATCAGCAACCCCGAAAACCCTTATAGTCACTATCATATCTGGAGTAGATGCACCAGAAAAATGTGCCCCTGAAAGGGTTAAAGAGTAGAGTAAAAATGAAATAACTATTTTTTGAGAGATTTTAAATTTCCCCTGTTGAAAAATCACATATAGAAGACTATATAGGAAACTATATGGGCCATTCTATGGAAAACTATAACTTAATTTGAGCCCGGATCCTGTATAGTTTTTCATGTTGTTCCCCATATGGTTTCCAATAGAGTTTACTTTTGACATTTTTTAAAATTCAATGACTCATTTAAAATTGTAAATTATTGAAATTTTGAATTTTAAATTTAAATTTCAAGTAATGGAGAAGGCCATATTATAAATTACCCATCATTTAATATTTAATTTAAAAATTTTAAATTATAATATTTTACAATTCTAAAATAGTCATTAAATAAATGAAGAATCTATGCAGTTTTTGATATAGTTTCTCATATAATTTCCCACATGATTTCTTACAAGTTTCCTATATAGTTTGCAATGTGGGATTTTTCAATAGTCTGGTTTTTTAAATACAACACGAAAAAAAGTCTCTAAAGTGTACATAATGGTATATTAAAATAGATATAACATACCTGATTTTCTATATTTTACAGATATTTCAGTAAATTAACTTTTCATAGCAAAATATGTTTTATTTTATAATAATAATTCTAAAAAATATTAGGAATCTAGGAAAAATCGAGGTGCACGCAGAAAAAATATCAGTAAAATTTACAGGAAGTTCGGTACTTTTTTGGACAACATGACTTTTTAGTAAATTTTACAAGAAGTTGAGTTCAATCAACAGTTTTTCTGT
The DNA here is from genome assembly GCA_030998225.1 of Diplolepis rosae. NCBI lineage: Eukaryota > Metazoa > Arthropoda > Insecta > Hymenoptera > Diplolepididae > Diplolepis > Diplolepis rosae. Next base: position 9,981,508 of record JAPYXD010000723.1, on the reverse strand, counting down.
ACAATTCACTTAGCGTACAGTACAATCAACTTAACTCGGATTTTTTCGTATTCAGTAGATTTTACTGGACGCTGAGTGAAACGTACAGAAAATCTGTTAATTGAACTCAACTTCTGGTAAAATTTACTGAAAAGTCATGTTGTCCAAATAAGTACCGAACTTCCTGTAAATTTTACTGATCTTTTCTCTGCGTGTGCAATGGTAATTATTCTTAGCGGACTGGAAATTTTTTGCAGTTAAAACACTAAAGATTCGAAAAATAATATTAAACTTTAGTATAGGTTATACACTGAGAAAAAATATTTGATTGAATCAAAAAAATTATTTCTTAGAAACACTTTCTTTGATGTAAAGAAATGTTTTGTTTCAATGAAACAAAATTTGTTTGATTCAAACAAAATATCTTTGGATCAAATAAATTTCTGCCTTAAATCAAACAAATTATATCTTTGACCATATATCAATGCATTAATTTCTTTGTTTTGAAGAAAAATTAATTTGATTCAAACAAATATTTATTTCGTTCAAAGATATTTTGTTTGAATCAATCAAATTTTATTTCATTTAAACAAATCATTTCTTTAAATCAAAGAAAGTCATTCAAACAAATAATTTTCTTTGATTCAATCAAATCTTTTTTCTGAGTGTAGTAATGTTGACACAATCTATAGTAAATTATCATATAGATCATGCAGACTTCAGTATTCCGCTGCCAAAAATTCCCACTATTTCACGTTTTTCCCTAAAATGAAACGTAGTTTAGCAAAAATTGTAAACTTGGGATTCTCCGTATAATTTTTTAAATATTTACTCAGTCTCTTATATTTACAGAAAATCGATAAATTTGATTAAATTACACAAAAAAAGTCCAATTAAAATAACCGGAATTCCGATTAGGCCATATTTAACATTATTTTCTGGTTACTTCAACCAGTGTTCATATAGTAACTCGTTAAAAGCAACGAAGTTACTTTTAAAGAGTTACGTTACTTCTAACTATTTCAGAACTTCGTTGCTTTTCGAAAAAAGCAACTGTAACGTAACTTAGTTACTATTTTTCCTGTAACTGGTAACTTTTATTTCAGTCACTTTTTCGTTACTTTGTATTTTTTTCTATATCTTTCTTTTGATTGCTTTTATACAAAGGATGAAGATTTTAAAAATTTGCGCGTGGCGAGAAAACAAAAGATTATCGATTACACGTTACATATTATTCATTTTATATTTGTTTTTAAAAATTATTTTATTTTAATCTTTCCAGATTGAAAAGTCAGGGCGGGGGGGGGGGGGGGATGAATCGTAACTTAAGTTACTTTCACCAGTAACTGTAATGGTAACGAGTTACTTTTTATAGAGGAATTTACCCAACACTGGTTTCAACCAGAATTTTGGTAATTTCAAACAAATTTTCTAGTGATTCCTAAAAAAATCTGGTAAAAAACCTGAATTTCTAGTTATTTTAACCAAAAATAGTGTTAAATATAGGTTAACTGGAATTCCGGTTGTTTGAAATGGACTTTTTTTAGTGTATCTGTTAAATTATCATAATTTTATGCTATCACTATTTTATCTTTATCTTGCTGATTTTTCTTTTCTCTAAAAGTGATTTTGATTTCCACTGAATAAGTTTTGTTAAATATATTAATAATTGAATGTATGTTTTATTTATTAAGTGAAATGCATGGCATTAGGAATTTTTTAACCCTTTAAGTGTATAAGCAACATTGGACGTCAGTTTAAAGTTTAAAGGGTACAAAAAGTTTTTCAGTTCGTTTTGTTAAGGTTTTTCACTTGATTTGCGCTTGGTTAATTTCATTAGTTTTTAGATGTCACTGAAAACAGATTCGTGTCTTTGAAAAGACAGACAATGGCTCGTGCGCGATTTTCTCACGAGACTCTTGGCCACCAACTGAATTCAATCATCGACGTCATCGAGGATTCATCAACCGAGTACTATTAACTTTTTTTTTGAGCGATTCTCAGGAGCAGACAATAAGAAACCGCTACCGAGATTCAGGGTTTTGAGAGAAAGGCCATATCCGAAACAGGAATTAGTGAAACCAAATTCAGTTTTAGAAGAATCTGAATAAAACGTATTTCCAGATATTATCTTTTTTCACTTCACCAAACGGTAACTCGAAGATAAAAAAAAATCTACCTTGAAAGTGATTAAAAAGTTACAATTCCTTATTCAATAAAAGTAAAAACTGTGATTAAAGAAGTTTTTAATAATTTAATGAGAAATTTCCTAAAAAAGTTTTTTAGTTTTTTTAATTATTTGTGGAAAATACCTACTAATTGGCACAAATACTTATTTTTACATTCTCATCATGGATGAGAAGGTATTGGTTTTATGTGAAAAATGACTTTCGATATTTTCATCAAATCTTTACGTTTTGAGATCCCCTGAGTCAAAAAAAGGGTTTTTACGAAAGTGTGTCTGTCTGTCTGTCTGTCTGTCTGTAGTAGCTCGTGTGCGGCATAACTCTCGATAGAATTATCAGATTGAATTGAGGTTTGGCACACTTTATCGGAGCCGAAAAAGTAAGGACAAGTTCGTTAACCAGCTACATCCAATCAAAAATTGAGGGATTGAGCACTACTTTTGTGTTTATGAAAATATCTTTTTGAAAAAATAAAAAATTTCAATACTGGTTTTTGATAGTGCTCATAAATCTCTACAAATTATCCTGATAACATTTTTTGATTAAATCAAAATTAGAAATGTCACAGCATATTCAAATTCGAAAAAAGTCAATATCAAAATTCCATTTTCCAGTTAAATTATACGAGATACGAAAAAACGTTATGATACAATATTATTAAATAAATAAAGACCTACAAATTTGAATTGTAACATTTTTTCATAAGATGCATATTTATCTTTTTAATTAAAAAAAAAACTATTGAAAATCCAAAATTCAATTTTTTAGCAATAATATTCGAAACACGAAAAAAACGTAAGAATACAAAGTTGTTTGTTTCAAGAAGATCTACAAATTTTGTCTCACACAGTTTCTGATAAAACATATATTTTTCGTTTCAATTCCAAAAAATACGATTAAAATTCAAAAATTCCATTTTTTAGACAAAATATGAGAGATACAAAAAAAACGTTTAGATGGAAAATTGTTTGCTCATAAATCTCTACAAATTATCCTGATAACATTTTTTGATTAAATCAAAATTAGAAATGTCACAGCATATTCAAATTCGAAGAAACTCAATGTCAAAATTCCATTTTCAAGTTAAATTATACGAGATACGAAAAAACGTTATCATACAATATTATTAAATAAATAAAGACCTACAAATTTGAATTGTAACATTTTTTCATAAGATGCACATTTATCTTTTTAATTAAAAAAAAAACTATTGAAAATACGAAATTCAATTTTTTAGCAATAATATTCGAAACACGAAAAAAACGTAAGAATACAAAGTTGTTCGTTTCAAAAAGATCTACAAATTTTGTCTCACACAGTTTCTGATAAAACATATATTTTTCGTTTCAATTCCAAAAAATACGATTAAAATTCAAAAATTCCATTTTTTAGACAAAATATGAGAGATACAAAAAAAAGCGTTTAGATGGAAATTGTTTGCCTAAATGAGGTCTACAAATTCTCATTAAGACATTTCGGGACAGGATGTATATTTTATGTTTTGATTATGAATATTAAAAAAAATCCGATTTTTTTCACCAAAATATGTGAGATACGAAATAAGCGTTGTTCTGCAAAATCGTTTCCTTAAATAAAGTCTACACTGAGAAAACAGTTTTGTCAAATCAACAAAAATATTTGGTTAGTATTTAGCTAACAAAAATCTTTTGTTGTGCCAACAAAACATTTTGCTATATCAAACAAATTTTGTTGGTTAAACAAAATGTTTTGTTGGGACAACAAAATATTTTGTCAGGATAACAAAAAAAGTTTTGTTGGCTAAATTTTTTTCTCAGTGTACGATTGTTTTTCCTTTTTGAGAGATTTGGAAGAAAATAAATTATTTTAATCATGTAATTTATTAAAAAGTTACTGAAATGTATACAGAAAATCGAGCGCGAAGCGCGAGCGCCATGATGAGAATGTGTTCCTTAAGGCTGATAGAGCCTTAAGTAAATTGAATTTCCTGTTTCACTTAATTTCAAAAAGAAATTGAGTGACTTTGAGAAAATGTGTAATTCACATCATCTGTGATATTATTATAAAATTGGTTTGAGCTTCATTATCAAATTATAATAAATAAACTTGAATGTATGTGAAGTTAAACTTTTCTTAATCACTTATTTAAGGAACAGTACCTACAAAGGGAGAAACTTTCTTTAACCCTGTCGCCAGAAGAGAAATCTGAAATACCGGCGTGATTGAAGAAACTTATTTCAGTTCTACTTTCTACCGCGGGATGGCAGAACTTTACATTCCAATCACTTGTAAAATTTGTTGAAATATTAAATTAATTAATCAGGAACGTTAGGATAATAAAAATTAAAAATTATAATAGTTTTAAAATTACAAATTTGAATAATCAACCTGAAATTGATTTGTCTGAAATTTACGACAGTTCACAAAATTACAGTAAATCAAGTTATTAAAATAACAAAAGAAAAATATTATTATGATTGCAAAAATGATCATTTTCAGTGAATTCATAAAAATTTTTGTAACATATTCTGCTACAAATCAGTAAAAGAGAAGTAATTTTCATTGATCAATTTTAGCGCGGAATTTATACGAATTTATGAATCAGGAAAGCAGCCGATGAATTAACTTATCTTTAGTTAAATAATGCTATGTCGACATTAAAATATATATTAATTTAGGGAATTTTATCTTTTAAAATAGGAATTTAAGTGTGCGTATCAGGCCCTAATATGATAAATAACTACCCGTCGATTTTTTCGAAAAATATCAACTAAAAAGATACAGTTTTTAAAATTAATATTCCTTTATTTTGGTATTCTAAATTCCCTCTTTTCCGAATTACACTTTTCATTTCTAGAAATATATCATTTTATAGATGAACTTTGTTAACTTTAATCAATTTATTTTACTAATGTAAATGATTGATTAAAATTTACAGAGTCTGCACAATATAATAGTGAAATAACAATACAAATTATTCAAAAATCAAAAACTTTCTCACATTCAATTCAATGAAAGTTTCTAAAAAATTATTACAATTTAAATAAGAATCAGTGAATTTCTCACCCTATCTATTTTTATCTAAATCAATAAAAATTTACCAAAGGTAAAAACTAGTTGAAATTTATTCAAATTTTATTTTCAATTCAATACAATTTTTTAATGATAAAAAAACAGAAACAGAAATTTTTAATAATAATAGTAAAAAAAAGGATAATTGTTGAAATTTTATACTTGTAAAAAAATGCGGTAGTAATAACATAAACTTCTTTTTAGCTTTTGAGATAATTCTAAAAAGTGTTGTATGAAGAAGTCAGCAGTTGACGGGATTTTAAGTCTTGGTCTTGACTCAGCAACAATAGGGGGTGTTAAAGGGGTGGGGTTACTGGCAAAGAAGGGAAGGAGGCACGTAATCACACTAATTGAGTGCAGATAGGCCTCGTTGACGACTCCTTCATTACACAGCAGGAGGGGCTTTAACCGCACGGTTACTCGCTAACTTCCTCCCATCGTTATATTTTCTTCTTACCAAAGGTCTAAATACCGAAGATCTTCCCAAGTGAGGAGAAAAAAAAAAGTTATAAAACTTGGTTGTCCAACTAATACGCGAGAGTGGAGTTCCCATTCCAAAGTTTATTTTTGTATATAACACCAATTTATAAACATTTAATATATAAAAGCAATTACAAATTATCTGAAGCCTTTTATAAACATTTTTGACATCTGTTCTCCTTGAATGTCTCATAATTTTTTCTTATTTTTATGGTAAATATTTGTCCATTCTCATAATCAAATAATTCCGATGTTTAAACAAAATTTAAGCATTGTGACCATCAAAATATTTGAGGTATTCTGAACTAGTTACTGATAGATAAACAACATAAATAAATTTTTTGAGTATTAGGTAAACATCCTAAGCTGTTGTACAAGGTGAGCTTTTTATCCTGAGAGATCAAAATATCTTAAGAAATAGACATGGTACGAAAAAAGTTCCATAAGAAAAACTTTTTGTTTTCGAGGGGGAAAAGCGACTTCGCGAAAATTCACTTCACACCCTAAAAGTGTGAAATGTAGAATGAAAAATATTTTTTTTTTTAAATTTTTGTTAGTAGACATGTTATCAAACATGTCACTGAAATTTTTTCTTAACTTCTCAGGTTGGGAAAAAATGACAAGTTCATTAATTAAACATGTCAAATAATTTTTTTTCCAATTAGGCTAATTGAATATTATTGAACAAATAAATAAAATAAAAATCTACTCTTTTTTTGAAATTTAGAACCATAAATTTTTTGAAATGAGAAAAAGTAACGAGTACAATATTGGAACAAATTAAAAAAGATCAAATTCCGTTTTTTAACAAAACTATGCAAGACACGAAAATAGGTTGAATATTAAATTATTTGTCTAACGAGGATTTAAAAATTCGATTCACTACACTTTCATTTTTCGACAAAAATATACAATATAAGAATAAAAGAATAAAAGATTAAAAAAGAAAAAAAATCTACCAATTTGCCAAAGAAAATTTTCCCAGACTATTTTTGTAGAACTTTTCTCGTAAAACTGTCACTAAAGTTGATCTGTAAAATCCAATAGGTAAAGCAGATTTTACTGATTAACTCCAGTGCCAATTTCAATGCTTTTCCGTGAAATATCACTGGTTGACAGTAAAATCGTCACTGAAATGTTAGAGTAACGCACCCCAGGCGCGCTTCCAACTGAAAAAAAATAAAGTCATCACAAGAGAATAGTTTTATAGATCATATTTTTTTTGGCATTACTAAAATCAAGTTGTAATTATGAAAAAAAAGGTTGGTGTACACTGTTAAAAATCTTATTTATTTTAATAAACTTTAATATACAAGTGGTAAATTAAAATCAATAAATTTGTATATTAAGAAAAATTAATATACATTCATATTAAATTTAATAACTTTTCAATAAAAATATATTAACCCTTTGCACTCCAGCCTAGTACCTCATAGCGGGTATAATGTCGCAAATACGGCGACAACGGAGTGCAAAGGGTTAAAATTTAAAAAAATTATTGAAATATATACACATGTCTATTAATTTAATCAATTAATGTAATTAATTAAATTAATTTAATTTCGTTGCCCTGACAAAATATACAACCACGCATGTGCCGTGTTTTTTTCACATAATCCGTGTAATCAATCAATGTAATTTGTCAAAATTAAAAAGTTTCGAATAATTAAACTTTTTTTGTTTGAGTAATAAATCAATAAAATGAAATAACATTTTCAAAAACTCAGAACCTCTTCCGATATTTCTACACAGAAAGCGATTTCCTCCTAACTATACAAATCAAATTTATTACCCCTATAAAATTGTTTGGTTGCACGCATCAAATGGTTCAACAAGGAAATTTGTTTAACCCAACAAAACTTTTTTATTATCTAAATAGCAATCAAATTTTCCATGAGACAAACAAGTTTTTGATTGCACAATCAAACAGTTCTCTCAGTGCTTGAGAATACACCAAAAAAATAAAAGAGCTAAAAATGTCATTTAGAATGGCACTATCTACCATTTTGTTTCATTTTTCGATAATTGAAACGTACTCACTAAACCTGAATCAGTGAAATAGTCACTGATTATATCAGTGAAAATATATCAACTGATGATTCAGTGCCCTGCTTTGATTTCACTAAGGAATCAGTGAACGCCTCACATGAACATAACTTTTGAATTCGCGAATTCAAAATTTTCATCTACACTTTACTGATTTATCGTCCATTGAAAATAATAATAATTACGTAATTTCGTTTTAGTGTTGTTTGGCCTAAAATATATTTAAATAAATAAATTAAAAATAAATTAAATATATTGCTGGTTTTATTACTCCCACCTGAAGCTTTCACTGATTCAATAAGTGAGTTCAATCTATTTCACTGACTCACAGTGAAAGACTTATAGCTGCTGCCATCAGTGAATAGTCACTGCGAATCAGTGGCCGTTTACTGATTCAGGTTCAGAGAGTAAATAGTGCAATTCAAGTTACAAGACCTACATAAATAAAATGTATTATTCACTATTTTGCTTTTCAAAGCGCAAACTGACCATATAAAATGTCACTTTTAGCTATTTTCTTTCCTGCATGCTTGACTGATAGTTAAGACAAAGTTCTATTTTCATGTAAGATTAGAAGCAAGTGTTTCTTCATTGGAAAGTGATGTATGAACCGAATAAGTCTCATTAGACAATAGGTAATGCGGTGATAGGAGACTGGCGATAGGATGAGAGTTCGAACAAGCGATAGGGGTGATATACTGTATAGGTGGGTGGGTCCGCCAATATGCCGTCGTCCATACATCACGCGAGGGCGACCCGACAAACTGGGGAAACCTGACCAGAAATATGATGTCATTTATATGGTAATATATCGGAATTCCGTCATTTAGATACTTCGATGATTAATGTCTTCGACAAGACAACGCCAGCTGGTTCCCTCAAACCTCTTGTACTCCAGATCTTAAGTTTTTGCTTCCAATCGAAGAATTTCAAATCTCAAACTAATGCGCGAGAATTTTTCAATATTACATATGTGCATTAGGGTGGTCCAAAAATGCATTGCAAAAATTTTTTTGATGCTAGATGCAAACAATCCCCCCAAAAAGTATCGAAATCCAAAAAATTAAAGGTCCTATTTTTTCTTTTTTCAAAATTTTGATTTTATATGGTGCCTGTTGGGACTTGAAATTTGCATGGGAAAATGCATGGGAAAAAGTCACTTTTTGGTATTTTTCGAATAATTGTTCAGAGTTAGGGAAAAGTTGACATTAAAGTTATAAGGCTTCTAGAGTACTTTCCAACGAAGAATTTGACCTATCATACATATGGATTTGACGCCCCTAACACACCACCACGATGCCCTGAAAACTAACCTTAAATCGAAAAATGTACATTCTTCAGGAAATTGACTCTTTTAAGCAGTTTATTCTCCTTTTTTCCGGATATCATTACTATAGGTCTATTGGAATGCTTACAAATGTTTTTTAGTTAATTTCCATTTAATTAAATAAATTCTATTTGTTTAAATAATATGTTCTTCTATAAAATTCGTTTTAAATCTGTTCTCTGAAATCGGAATGGCAATTTATTATCTGAAAGTAACTTTATTTATTTCTTTATTTATTTATTAATTTCTTTCTATTGTTTAAACAATTAATTATTATTAATTTTCTACTTTTTTGCAATTTATGGTAAAAAAGTCAGCTTTTCTTGTGATAAACCTATATATTTTAATTTCAAGGTATCCTCTATACATTATCTAATAAATCCTAAATTGTTTAAACAAATTTAATTTGTTTAAACAATTTTTTTTCCTTCAATTCGCCTAAAATTCTGGTTTTTTGTAATAAATATATATATTTTTATTTCAAGTTATCTTCTCTACATTATCTAATAAATCCTAAATTGTTTAAACAAATTTAATTTGTTTAAACAATTAAGGAGTGGGGGTGTGTTAGGGGCGTCAAATCCATATGTATGATAGGTCAAATTCTTCGTTGGAAAGTACTCTAGAAGCCTTATAACCTTAATGTCAACTTTTCCCTAACCCTGAACAATTATTCGAAAAATACCAAAAAGTGACTTTTTCCCATGCATTTTCCCATGCAAATTTCAAGTCCCAACAGGCACCATATAAAATCAAAATTTTGAAAAAAGAAAAAATAGGACCTTTATTTTTTGGATTTCGATACTTTTTGGGGGGATTGTTTGCATTTATTTAAAAGTCGCCATTTTGGACCACCCTAATGTGTATTTTCAGAGATTCTATTTACTTGAAAAATTAATGCGCGAAAAATAAAGAACACTTTGGAATGCAAACAAATCCAAATCACAGTATTCAACCTTCGTCTGCATCAAATTGTCATAATTCATTTTGACCATTTGGTACAAGCCTTGAATGTTTATGTGACACAAATATCGAATTGAATTCTTCTCCTGGAGATACCGTTAGCCAGAGAAGAAGAGTGGCTTTTGAGTTTTGAGTTTTGCCAATATCAACCCCTGGTCACACTCCTTATTTCCTATCTTGATTCCTTTTTTTTTTTCCTCCCCCTCTGCCATTCCCGCGTCTAGGGAACTTATCCTTTCGGCTAACGTCGCGGATGGAGGAAAAGGTTCATTGGTATTCCAAGAACGCGACGTCCGCTGTGCCACTTTGCGAAAAAATGTGAACTTAATAAGAAAAGCCTCGAGAAGTGGGAGAGCTTTTGTCACCCTTCCCCTTCCGCCCCTACGTTTGCCACCCTCAACAATGTTTTTCCCTTTTCTAGTTAACTTTGAGTTTTATTTTTGGTTTTTACGGAATTGTGTTACACTTTACGGTAGTTGCCTCGCTCAAAACAGATCTTTGAGAAAAAATATTTAATTATACTTTCTTTTTAACTAAAAGATTCTTAAAAGACTGAAAATATTTATTCAAAAACTTTTATTTGTGAATGAACTTTTGTTGAGATTGCTAAACACTATTTTTTCAAAATTGATGAGATCTTAATGAATGAGTTTATTTTTTTTGGGAAAAGATCCTTGACAACTTGAACGCTTTCAATTATTTAATATAATTGAATTGATATGAAATATAGTTTTTTTGTTGAAATTTTTCATTTCAAAAAAATATTTTTTTATAATTTGAGGCATTAAGGGCATATGATACTTAAGAAATTAGGAAATTTTACTGCCTTTAGGTACCTACATGTTTGTGTCTATAGTACACAAAATTTTATTTTTCAAATTTGGGAAATGGCAGAGAAGATAGAAACAGACACGGATAAACTACTTTTGATTTCGAAAATGAAAAAAAGAACAATTTTAGCAAAAAATATCGGGAAATTATTTTTTATTACCAAAACCAAAAATAGTCTATATACGTTTATTTTCATCTTCTCTATCATTTCCCAAATTTTTAAAACAAAATTTTATGTATTCTGGGAATAAACATCTAGAAACTGGACTAAGTTATTTACATGAATTTAAAACTTTTTCCAAGTATTACATGCCCTTAAAGAATTCAGTTTCAGAAATTGGATGTGTGCAAGTTGTGGAAAATCTTTTCTTCGAAAAAATATGCTCTCATTCATTGAAATCCCATTATTTCAAAAAATTGGTGTATATCGATATTAAAAAAGTTCTGCTTTCGAAAAATTCTGAAACAATCCGAAAAAAATTCAAATCTCGCTTTTAGTGCGAATTAGTTAAAACTCAATTTGACTCAATTTGGTTATATCCAAGATAATTCTGATTTCGATTTCACTTCGACTGATTCGGATTAAAAATACGGTTTGAATGAACCCCAGTTCGGATCTATTTTGTTAAAAACATTTGACTTAAGTTAATTTGAATTGATTATTAATCAATTTACATCGAACGGGATACAAAACTTTTTTGGGATTGGTTGGGGATGTCTCGAAATAGGTCTAAATAGCTCGGATTAAATCTAAGACTGAAATTTTTGCTAGGACCCTGAACAAAAATCACCACTGTTGTATGGTGTTTTTGTCTGTGGACGCGAAAACTTTCATGTCGTTACAGCTCTGAACGTTTTTTAAACGATGAAAAAGTAAGTTTTTTTACCATCGGGTCATAAAGTGCACTTTATTGCCCTCTGCGGGACAAACAAATCCATTTTGCTACTAGAGGGTCATAAAATGTATTTTATTGCCCTCCACGGGACAAACAAATCCATTTTGCTACTAGAGGGTCATAAAGTGTATTTTATTGCCCTCTGCGGGACAAACAAATCCATTTTTCGACCCCCAGTAGGAAAAGAATCGTGTGTAATAACACGAGAAAAACATTTATTTTCCCTAGTTGCACAATATACTATTTTGATCTCTCCAGTAGAAAAAAAAATCGTGTGCAACACGGAGAACCATTTATTTTACACGTGTGATTGTTTCCTTTGCTTAACTCGGGCATCAAATTTCACATTCTCAAAATAAACTTTTTTTGCTAGTTGCATGATATATTATTTTTTACCAGCGAGTCAAAAAGTAAATTTTATCGCCTCCTGCGGGTCGAACATTTATTTTAATCGTGTGATTGTTGCACTCGGGCACCAAGCTTCACAATCGCAAAATAAACTTTTTTCTCCCTATTTGCATCATAGACTATTTAAAAAATAAAATGATTGCTTTTTACCCCAGCAAAAACTTTTGTTGAATTGTTTGATTGGATTGGAGATTAGCACACTTTTAAAAAAGTGCAGTAAAAAGTCGAGCTCGTTTACTAGATCTCTATATAAACTATCTTTTGACATATTTTGATCGGATAGAAATAAAATCTTTTATTAAGAAGACAAGAATTTTGGTTTTCATTTTTGATTTTTTTTTTAAACTATCGATGCCGAACGTGGAGCACCTGAGTGTCCTGACAAGAATCTATTCCTCCAAGTTAAATTAACTGTGAAAAAATTAAATGTACATTTACAATTAAAGACATGTGATACATGAGGAAATTTGCAAGTTAATGTGAACAACTTGGTTCAGTTTCTAGATCTTTATGCCCAAAATCCATAAAATTTCGTTTTAAAAACACGGAAAATTGTAAAGAAAATAAAAATGAACGGAGACAGACTATTTTTAGTTTTGATAATGAAAAAAAAATTTCGATCGATTTTGCCAAAAGTGAACTTTGCCGCTTTTATCTTCTCTACCATTTCCCAAATTTCGAAAACAAAATTTTAGTACTTTTTGACACGAACGTGTAGGAACCTCAAATAAATAAAATTTTCCAATATCTTAAAAAAAAACACATGGAACTTTTTTTAACATAATTCGGCACTATTCAATAAAATTGAATAAAAACTTAAAGACTTTAATGGAAAATTTAAATAAATTTTGTATTATATTTAAATATTTCTTTTGTCCTTTTGCCGGATTAAAGTTTAAATCTACTGATGATGGGTATATTATAAAAAACGGGGATGTTCGACCGCTACAAAAATCAGGCTAATTGCAAATGGTACACGCGATTTATTTATTAATTTCTTTCTATTGTTTAAACAATTAATTATTATTAATTTTCTACTTTTTTGCAATTTATGGTAAAAAAGTCAGCTTTTCTTGTGATAAACCTATATATTTTAATTTAAAGGTATCCTCTATACATTATCTAATAAATCCTAAATTGTTTAAACAAATTTAATTTGATTAAACAATTTTTTTTTCTTCAATTCGCCTAAAATTCTGGTTTTTTGTAATAAACATATATATTTTAATTTCAAGGTATCTTCTCTACATTATCTAATAAATCCTAAATTTTTTAAACAAGACATGTGATACATGAGGAAATTTGCAAGTTAATGTGAACAACTTGGTTCAGTTTCTAGATCTTTATGCCCAAAATCCATAAAATTTCGTTTTAAAAACACGGAAAATTGTAAAGAAAATAAAAATGAACGGAGACAGACTATTTTTAGTTTTGATAATGAAAAAAAAATTTCGATCGATTTTTCCAAAAGTGAACTTTGCCGCTTTTATCTTCTCTACCATTTCCCAAATTTCGAAAACAAAACTTTAGTACTTTTTGACACGAACGTGTAGGAACCTCAAATAAATAAAATTTTCCAATATCTTTAAAAAAAACACATGGAACTTTTTTTAACATAATTCGGCACTATTCAATAAAATTGAATAAAAACTTAAAGACTTTAATGGAAAATTTAAATAAATTTTGTATTATATTTAAATATTTCTTTTGTCCTTTTGCCGGATTAAAGTTTAAATCTACTGATGATGGGTATATTATATAAAACGGGGATGTTCGACCGCTTCAAAAATCAGGCTAATTGCAAGTGGTACACGCGATCAAGTAGAGAGGAGTGAAGGTAAGTGAGGTAGAATACCATGGACGATAATGGGTACGCGTTTGAAATTATTATCAAATAATTAAATTTCGTAGGGAGGCGAGGCAGATGAAAGAAATTACATACGCGCAATCCGGCGTATGCTTTCGATCATGCCGCATGAGGCGAGGTACTACGCTAACCGCAAAGTACATGAGGAGAAGCCCGTTATTTTATGGAGCTAAATTACACGTCTCCCTTAAAAGTGTGAGTACGGTGGCTTCATTGAATGCGTTCCGAGGGACATCGTCGCGCCGTGAGTTCTTCTCATAGTGTTGTCTTGCACCGCCGTGCAATTTGGCAACTAAGTGAGAGCAAATCAATCCTAACCACATCAACACGTGAACACAACAATTTATATACATTCCATTCTGAAATTCTTATCATTCCCAAAATCCCACAATCATTTATGGAATAAAAAAAATCTGTTATATTTACTTATTCCATGGAATAAAATAGTGAGAGCACAAAATTTACGTAATTGCTTTTTTTGTGAACATAAGAGATTTTCAGATAAATATTAGAGAAATACCTGTTGAATTTACATTTTGAAGAGAAATCCTTATTTTGTAAATTTAAGAGGAATTTCTGTAATATTCATCGACAAATCTGTAATATTTATAAAAAAGAGGTAAATTGTACTTAAGTATACGTTATATGTTATATTTATCCACATTTTATGCTGTCACTATTTTCATATTTTTATATTTATGAAAATTTTAAGTTACAAATACAACAGAAAGTTATATGGAATTTTGAGAAAACGCATGTTAAATTTGCTAAAGATTGACTCAAAATTCCGAATTTTTTTTCAAAATTTCAAAACTTAATTAATTCGCTTATATATAATACGTATCAAATTCCTAGTATTTAAATTAACAATTAAAATTTCTAATGCTACGGAGATTCGAACCTACATGTATCCTTTACAGAGCACAGATCATGATGAAGTGCAATCATAAATTTCTACGAATAAAATAAATAAATATAATTATAAATTTTTAAAAAATTTCAAAACACTATTAAAAGAATTATAAAATAATAAAATAAAGTAATTAAATGATTTATTATATTGCATTTATCAAAAAATAATAAAAATAAATTTTTTTTCAGATCGGCATGAAACAATCTAAATAATAATTTTGTAGTAGTTAATTTGGCATGGGGTCAGTTTTGTTGCGGATTTTTTTTTTTTTTTTTCACGGTTCCTGTGGGAGAGGATTACTCGTTGGAACAGTTTTTGGAACGGCTTGGTTCCTTCACGCCTAGGAAACCGCTTACCCATAAGTCTTTCCGCATGTTTACTCTATCTTTTTCTAATATCAATAAGCAAAGGAAAAAAAATAAAAAACAAAAAATACAATAATTATTAAGTTGCATGTCTTAGTTAATAAATATTTAAAGGTTACTATTAAGCTAATTGGCACTGAAGAGGGCCCCCATTTGTGGCCGAAACGTTTGCCTATTGTATTTTTTATGTGTTCTATCAATTAAAAAAAAAAAAAAAAAAAAAAAAAAAAAAAAAAAAAAAAATTACCAGTCTTGAAATCATAGAAAAACTTCTTTTTCCAGAGACTGATTTTTGGCACGACAACTACCTTAATAGGACTATTTTCATCGTCTTGAAAAGGACCAAAACATTGGTCGAGACGTCGACGAAATTGCAATAAACATCAAGACAATACCGGAAAGGCCACATATTAATTATTAATTTCAACAAAACTGGTAACACCAATTTACATAATAATTTTTTCGGTATAGGGTATAAATGGTCACGTTCTGAAGAAAATTTCACATGGTTCATAACACTTTTTCCAAGAGATATTGTGGGGGAAATTGCCTAGAATATTGTGTTATTTGCATCACCACAATGTTGGAAAATTCCCTACAACTCTTCAACGGCGATAAACTTGGTTTACAGGTTTTATATAAAATTCTCTTCGTGTACTAAGGCGTGATTCATAAGATTTGGCACTGACTTGCAGCATTTGTAATATCACTTGAATTTTATTTTTATTTTTTCCAGTCATAACGTGATTTATGGGACCCATATAGTCATTCGTCGAAAACAAAGTGGTTTCATTATTCGCAACAGTAATGTCCTATAAATTGGATTTGCGAAGGAGTATCGCCAATTTATTCGGACGACTGTCCAGTTATGGAATTTTGAACATTTTCAAGGACAAGCCAATAATCACGCTGAACTATATTTGGTGTTTTGAAGGATTGTGTTGATGGCAAAAAGCCCGAAAATAAAGAAAAAAGTGGTCGTCCAATCAAGTTGACCAAAGCAACCACGAAAAAATTACTGTCAAGTGTGAAAGGTAAAGTCGGTGTTTCACAAAGACGTTTATCGCGAAAATATGGTATATCACAGCCAACAGTACATCGGATTCGGAAGAGAAATAATGTTTTTAAATGCCAACGTACGCGGGCATCAAGATATACAGCAAAACAGTTGGAAAAAATTTCGAAATGGTTCCGCAAATTTCGTCTAAAACACTTCAAAAATGTCACATTCATCGTGATAGATGATGATAAGTATTTTACGTTTTCGAATCAGTATCTGGATGGAAATGACCACTTTTACACGGACGACATTAGTAAGACACCTTTAAATGTAAAATTTGGGTCAACTAATTGGCAGGATTCGGCGAAAACTGAAAGAAGTTGACATTTCGGTCGTCCATGCCATGATGAAGACCATCCGGCCAAGACTCCGAAAAATTTAAGATAATGGTCCGCTGAGCATATTATCAATGTGAACTTTATTATAATATGAATAAAATTATTCCACCCAATTAACAGTTTGCGAATGCATTGTGTTTTTCCTGAAATTTCAGCAATTTGAAAAAGTGTCAAAACTTATGAATCTTATATACACTGTATAATATATAAGGAACTTGACTAGAACGCCTATTAATTTCCATACACGTAGTAAATCCCCTAAAATCCAGGGAATTACAAAATATCTACATTCAGAGTGAATTTTTCTTCAAGTTTTAATAACTTTCCTCAAAGTCATGGCGATTTTACCTGAAATTTCGTTAAATATTCAGAAAAGTTTTGAAATATCCCCTAAGACTTGTGTATTTCAGAAAACTCGCCAAATCCCAGTCAAATTAATAAATATTTAGAAAAATCCTACAAAATAGTCTTTGGGGAATTTTTTTCACAAAATTCTAAGAAAGTCCCAATAATTTTATAAAAAGCTCAAAAAATGGATAAAAGTGTATCAGTCAACCATTATAGCTTCATTACTGGGCTAGTGATCCCACGATATTTTCGAAAATTGTTAGACAGGGGCGTAAAAGAGGGAGGAAAAATCTGTGAGATATGTTAATATGAATATTAAATCGCATATTTCTTGTTTATGATATGCCGCGGTCTGTTTGGCCCAAGTAAGTGGTCTCTCTTTCCCTTTCTATATTTTTCTTTCTGTCTCCTTTTCTCATGGGTATATTTCAATTATTAGAGGGAATTACTCGGAGCGTCCATCATCTTCTATACTTATTTTCTGCTCACAACCACTACGAGGATGGTGGAGACTAAACCCGGGTCTATGCCCCGTCATGGAGATGATCCTATGAGGTTATATACGCGAGGTAGGCATCATCAGAGTGCATCATCAGAGCAAGCGGTGAGAAAATAGCCTTCAATTGTGATTACAGGGGCGGCACAACTCACCTCGGCTTCACTGACTGACTGACTGACTGACATATGCATATATATATATATACATAAATGTATAATAGGTATTTATTTACAGGGTTACCACTATTTTTTCATACAAAAATTCCATCACTTTTCCTGGTTTTACAAGTCTACCCAGTAAAAAATGGCCAATGTTAACGATTAGGCACGAGATTGGGCCAATATCGGCTGCCGACGTTTTATCAGTGGCTAGGACTGGCCGAAAACATTGGGTTAATATTGGACCAATGTAGGGTGAGTAGTGGGGACCAAGATTGGGCCAATATTGTGACAAGCTTGGGGAGAAAAGTTTGCAAAAGTTAATTAAATTATAAATAAGAATTTTTGCAATAATTAATAAAAAGTAACTTCGCATGCAATGGGAGAGAACATTTTTAATTACACAAAAAAACAAAAATAGAAAAATAACTTTTTTAAATGTAACTGGATAAAAAAATAAATGGTTTAATCTAGATTATGAAAAGTATTATCCAGATTTTAAGTGACATAACCTACTATTTGTTCAATGTTCTAATATGATACTGTTTACCATCGAGATTATAGCTATTATAATATAAATGGCTGCCTTATAGATATACTAGACCTGAATATTATTTTTTATAATCCAACAGCAAACATTTTTCCCAAGGCTTAGCACGATATTTAGCCCAAAACTCGCATGCCGAGTCTTCGAAACAGCGTCTACACGTTGTAATATAATCATCTCAATGCCAATTTAAAACTTAATAACGTGGAATAATTAACATTTTTAATCTTTTTATTCAAAATAATTTAAAAAATCAAACTAATTTAGTTTTTTTTGGGCAATGCAATGCATAAATTGTGTTTTATTATATTTTATACTTTATGATGTACACGGAAAAACTTTTTATATCAATTTTTTACTATAGTATTTTTCAATTTAGGGAAAAACGTATCAATTTGAGAATTTTTGTTAGTAAAAATACTAAACATTATAATAATGATATAAAACTCCAGCATAGTTCATAGCAAATTTTACTATAGTTTATATTGCAGTTTCATATCATTATTATAAAGTTTAGTATTTTTACTAACAAAAATTCTCAAAGTGATACGTTTTTCCCCAAATTGAAAAATACTATAGTAAAAATTGATATAAAAAGTTTCTCCGTGTAGGTACTTTAAAAAACCCCTGATTTATATATAAGTTTGTTCAAAAATGGACACCAAGACAATGCATCTTTGGCTCTTTTGAGATCAACAACCCTTTTAATTTGGTTTAATCGTATTTTTAACTCTTAATTTATCATTCTAGGATTCTAAAAATTAAAATTTTTGAAAAAAAGAGTTTTTCTATGATTTTAAGACTTGAAATGATATTATCAAAAGTGACTTATAAAAGAAAAAAATGATTTTTTATGAAAAAAATTTGCAATTTATAATAAATATTACTCTTAATTATGTTTTTTATATTAGAATTTTTTCTTTTTTCTAAAACGAGAGTTCTAGAAAGCACTAGCCGGAGACTGGTGCCGTCACCTTATTATCATTAGATTTAGATTAACTTTAATTAATTTCGAAATGCATAATCACTTTATGTAACACATTTAAACAAATAAAAATCATTTTTTATTAAAAATTTGAAAAAATTCCCGGCCATTTTCCGGTTTTCCTGGTTTCCCGGTCCAGCGGCCACCCTGAATTAATTTTATGCAATTAAAGATTGTTTGGATACGGTTTGGTTGAATATTTGTTGTGGCTTTATGCTCTTAAGCCCTTAAAATTTTTTCCATGAAATATAAAGCCAACCAACTCATATATCAAATCCAGATAAAACTTCCTTAGATGTTTGGCTGAGTACTACTTCAACTTGAAAAATATGCATAAAACAAATTCTGTGATTGAATCGGCCAGGAATTTCGCCAATCGTGTAATAATATGTAAGTTTAAAATAAATACTCAAGTTAACTTGACTTTAATGAAATCGACGCAGTGAATTTCAGTGCAGTCCAATTTTTTATAATATGAGTTAATTATTATAATATCAATTACCTACATTTCCCGGTCTAATTCAAATTCATATAGTTGTTTTCTGGTTAGTAAACTAACCCATTAAAAATATATTGGGTTAATGTGACCAATCATATAATAAAAACAAATTCTTATTTAACTCACCAATTTCTTTAAGAATGATAACAGGGAAGGAACGTGACATACCTGGAAAAAAAAAATTATTATAAGCAATTAATATTAACCAGCAAAATTCTTCAAGTAAAATTCCATTTGTTCGAATTCCACAATAAAATATTTTGTTTACTTATGATAATAGAATTAAAACTAATTCCACATGGATCTTAGACAATTTTTGATAATTTACATCATCTTGATGAATAATTATCCTGATGTTTTTTAAAGCTTCTTGATATTGGTGAAATATTATTAAATTCTTTTGCAATAATTATTTTTTAAATTCTCAAATAAATTGCTCGGTTTGTAAAATTTATAGAATTATTTTACTGTCTTCTAAATTTATTTTTAAATTCTAAATTTCAAATTTAATTTCAATTTATTTTTATATTCTTATCACTAGAATGTTACATAAAAATAAATAAAATCTTTGATATGTCTGAATGAACTAATCTTTTTATTCAACAAAATTCTACGCAATACAAAAGGATGTTCAATCAAAAAGATTATACGAATAAAAAATATGCTACTGGTTTCCAATATAAAAACGCTTATCCTGATGGGAAGAACAAGATATTAAAGGAGTTACCATCTTCATTGTATCCAGTACAGTAGTACGTATTGTATTTAAATATTGCAAGGATCAGCGTTTGTATTGAATTCGTTACAATATACATACTAATCTACAATACTTTATTCTGCAAATAAGAGTAAGCATCTTGATAATCTTGGTAGAATATTTTTCTCTGTCTACGAAATTCACAGTATTTTTATTAAAAATAAAAAATTATTGTAAAACACATAATGATTTCATTGCTTTTGCACAATGAGAAAAAAATATGTAAACAATTCACTATCAAGATGCTTATCTCTATTTGTAGATGAAAATATCGAACAGGTTACTATATGTATTGTACTCAGTGCAAAACTAATAGTAATCCTTAGGTAAGTATTGTAAGAATTAGCATCTGTATTCTAGCAACTACAATACATATATAGTAACCCATATAAGATTTTATTCTTAGCATAGTGATAATACTTATCTTGAGTAAAAATTATTACTATGATTTCCTCTTTGTATACATGGTTCAAAATAATATGTAACATGATCATAACTTTTATTTTTACTTTGGGGGTATCAACATGAAAATCCCTATAACTTGTAGAATTATTTCACGATTTTGTTGAAAAAATGTATTCTTACCAATATTTTAAGGCAATTGACTAAAACGCCTATTAATTTACATACCTGTAAGTAAATTTCCCTAAGTGAATTTTTCTTAAGTTTTAATAATTTTCCTCGAAGTCATGGGGATTTAACCTGAAATTTCGGTGACTATTTAGAACAATTTTGGAATATCTCCTAAGACTTGTCTATTTCAGAAAACTCGCCAAATCCCAGTCAAATTAAAAAATATTTAGAGAAATCCTGCATAATAGTCTTGGGGAATTTTCTTTACAAAATTCTAAGAAAGTTTGTGCTCTCTAAATCTGTATCAGTCAAATTTTCACTGATTGAATCAGTAATTTGCCTTTTCACTGATTCATCAGTGAAAAAATATTTTTCACTGTTAATTCAGTTGATTTTCACTGATGAATTAAATAATCAGTGAAATTTGACTGATTTACAGTAACCTCTTTTTAGCTATTTGAATCAGTCAAATTTCACTGATAATCAGTAGATTTTGACTGATTCAAATTTAGAGAGTGGACTCTGTCCTAATAATTTTTCATAAAAAGCCCAAAAAATTGATTAACCCTTTAACCACTAAGACCGTCCACAGAAGGTCATCACTAATGTCAAATTCGTGTTTTTCAGCCCAAAACCATGCTAGAACCACAATTCTCATAACAAAGTACCTCGTATTTCGATTCCAGTGGTTAAAGGGTTAAAGTATATCAGGCAACCATTATAACTTCATTAATGGGCCAAGGATCCCACGATAGTTTCGAAAATTGTTAAATTGGGGTAAAAGATGGAGGAGAAAGCTTTCTACTTTAGGGATATCAACAGGTTTGTTAATCTGGCATTGTTAATAGTTCATTCTCGGTAATTAATAATCAATACCTAATTGTGTGACTAATTGAACAACGTATTTTCAGAAATATTTTTGGAAATAGTTTGAAAAGAGGTATGTGGGAGCTTTAATATTAAGGTCGATGGTTGCATAGACATTCGCAGACGTCACACAGCATCCTAGGGGATCAGAGTCTCTTTGCGGAAGTCGCTTAAGGACTACTTCGCCTAATCTAGTAATGCGGCACGGTGGGAGAACGAAAAAGGGTGTCCAGAGGAGGCAGGAAATAAGGGGTTTCATTACGAAATCACTCCTGTGGGAGTCATTCTGTCACATCCTCCTCGCTTCTCTCTCCGTTACAGTTATAACGTTCCTACCGCATCACTATGTGACATATTTATGCCATCAAAACTTGCTATTCAGTATGTACTTGTTTAAAAGTGAATATATTTCTTAAATTACGTCAATTTTGACAACTTTTGTCCCATAAATTTTAATCAAAGTCATACAAATTTGAATATTTACTTCCCGTGCAGAAATTTTTCTGTGGTTCCAAATCGGGGATGAAACACAGGGCCAGACCTGGTCATCCAAAATACGATCGAGCTGTGTGTTATATTACCGATCTGAGACATGTCTGAAGATTTCTGCACGTTTTAAAGAAAATTTTGCATTATTACATAAAGCATAATAATTCTGTCCCATACTGAGAGAAATTTTCCGGGGTGATTGTAACTAACGTGTCCCAACTTATTACTTTCCGTAAAAGCTAATATAAATTTGATTAGTTCAACTAGGATGGTGTGATTAATTTATATATTAATTATATATATATATATATATATATATAAAATAGGCTATTTTAACCACACTATCTTACTAAAACTAATCAATTTTTTTAGTAAGCATTGGTAAACAATGACGAATGAAATTACACAAGAATCATCAAAATCCATCGAAATTTACCGAAAATATCGCGAGTTAAGTTTAAAAAAAGATTGAATTTTGTAATTTAAAAAAAAATTAATTTCAATTTTTTTATTCGAAAACCGTAGGTCCAGTAAGAAAATATTATTTGAATATTTTGTGCATGTTCTCATTTTATATTTACCGATATTTTTTTTTTTTTTTCAAATTTTGACTGAATTTGACTTCTACCCCCCCTCCCCCCGCCAGTTTACTGTTCGAGCGCATAACCGATTATTGCATGGGGACCCTGAATTACTATGTAGATTTTCGGTTTGTAGAAAACGTAATGAATATAGTGCCAGTAAAAAATGCCAGGAATTTACAAAAATTGTCTAATTAATACACAAGGATAATTACAGAGTTGTATGATATTTTAGTAGAATTGTGGTTTCTTGTGAACTTGTATCCTGGAAGGGGTAATCCCTCGAGTTGTCGTAAGGTGTAAAGTTACTGTAAACCACAATTAAATGGTAACTCCGTGGCTTTTATGTTGGTAACTCATTACGCGACTGTCGGCTGCCGCGAGAAAAGGGAGATCTTCCAAGGAGTTAAAGAAAGTCAAGTTTTCACTAATGTTCCTTGTTTCAACAACCCTAATCTGCTGCTTAAGCCCGAAACAGTGCTTCATCCCATTATTGTAAATCTCTGTTTGATCAAGAGAGTAAAATTTAAAATTGTCCAGTCTGATGCACATCATGAATGAATTAAAAAACTTTAATTTTAGATTAGCTGTCAAATTATCATAACGGAAACATTAATTATAAACGGTGCCATATCTCACGAATTTTTATAGATTTACATAAAATAAAAACGATACATGCGTAAGATTAATGAACTCTCTAAATCTGAATCAGTCAAATTTTTATTGATTGAATCAGTGATTTGCCTTTTCACTGATTCACCAGTTAAAAAATATATTTCACTGTTAAATCAGTTGATTATCACCAATTGAATCAGTGGAAAAAATATTTTCACTGTTAAATCAGTTAATTTTCACTGAAGCAATCAGTGGAATTTGACTGATTTACAGTAACCCCTTTTTAGCTATTTGAATCAGTCAAATTTCACTGATAATCAGTAGATTTTTACTGATTCATCTTTAGAGAGAAAACATGATTTTAGAAAATTTAAAGTCACCCTGGGGAAAGTTTCGAATTGGAATATCATTGGGGTGAATCAGTTATTCCGAGCCATTTCGAAATCTGTTCTCGGACCAATCCGAAAAACGTTTTAAATTGTGTTTAATGCAAACACTGTAAACAAAATTTTTAATTCAAGTCTAAAAATCGGCTAACTTCAAGATATAATATAAACTCTTATATAAACATTTAAGACTTTTTTCAGTGAACCGGTTGAATAGCATCCGATTAAATCTACATGGATCCGAACCAAATTTGAATTAAACCGGATGAACCCAAAAATTCGGTTTTGATCAATCCGAGTTTGGATTCATTCAGATTCAAGTCTTGGATTGATTTTTAACTTATTCACATCGAACGAGATCGAAAAAGGATTTCGGATTGGTTCTGAAACAAATTTCGGAATAACTCGAATCCACCGGATTGAATTCCTTACCGAACTTTTCTTCAGGGTACATCCAGAAAACAATTTCTTTGAATTAAAGAAATAAATGTCTGCGCAGTCACATAGTATATGCGTAATGTGATTCAAAGAAATATTTTTTTAAATTAAAAAAAAATTTTCTTTCTTCAAGGTAATTAAATTAAATAAATTATTTCTCCAGTTTACGCCAGTAGTAAATAAATTTCTTTGTTTAAAATTGAATAAATAATCTCAAAGAAATCATTTCTTTTATTTAAAAAAGGCTGAAAACGTGATTTCTTAAAATCAAATAAATTGATATTTGTTCTAAAGATATTTTTACTTCAAATTGAAAGAATGAAGTTGAAAAAACGATTTCTTAAATGTAAATAAAACTTTTTTCTCGGTGTAATGATTTCGAATTCCGAACAAATTTTCAAGACGAAAATGCTTCCTCTGACAAAGAAAAATTGAACTTTCTCATTGAAAATTGATGATTATTACCTCTAATCTGTTTCAAGTAATAATCAGATATTAGAAAAATTAATGACCCTAGGTTCGAAGATAAATTCTGAGGTCAGGCAATGCATCACTTGAAAGTGAGGAAGGAACGACGTTTTGCCCTATCTGTTGCGCTTTTATAAGGGAGATATGAGAGGATGAAACCAAGCGCGGGTTCAATTAATTACGGAGGTCTTCTTGCGACTTTGTGAGCATCGCGTAGCCTTTGGTCGTAAACAAGTGAGATGATCGGTCCATCATTAGCTGCAAAGGTTCGATAATAATATGCATCTCTTGCATGATGCACGTGCTCTCCACTCTCTCTTAAATGTGTTCTTCAGCCAGATGCAGACTCTAGAGATGCGCCAGAGTAAAATCACTTTAGATAATTAGATGCGATTTTTACACACTTTTGAAAAATTGAAACTAAAGGCATGTGATACCTGGGTCACGAAATTTACAAAATACACTTCTCATGATCTTGAGTGTATTTTATGTATTCTTCAAGATTTATTACAATGATGAAGTAAATTTTACAATATTTTAAACGTAAATTTATTTTACTCAAAATTACCTCGACCTCGAAAAACACATTCTCATTGTGACACTCGCGCTTAGCACTCGACAATAATAGATTTGGAAAAGAAATATAAAATAAAAACAAGAATTCGCGATTTCTGGATAAAATCTTGATACATGGGAAAAAAGTAAGGCATCAAAGTTTTTTACCAAAAAAATTTCGCAAAAATGATTCTTCGATAAGTTTCGTTACCTTTTGTTGTTGTTTTCGAGTGAAATCGAAGTTTTAATTTCTAAAAATAAGGTTTAGACAGAAATGTATGGATTTTCATGTGATTTCATAGAAAATTTGAAACTTTCATGCAGTTAAATTAATGTTCAATGATTTTAATGAAGTTTCAAGATTCTTTTAACATTTCATATAAAGTTTTTCATTAGGTACGCAAATCGAAATAGAATTTATAAAAAACAGAAATTTTTAGAATCGGAAAAATAAAAAAACAAGAATAAAAGATTCTAAAAGCGAAATGATTTCGATTTTCATATCTTTTCGCTGGAATTCTAGACAGTGATAAGTGACATATAAACGGAGGGTTGTAGACTTTACTTGGTTTTGAACAATTAAAAAAACAGTTGAAAAAAAAGTTAGTCGAACAGAATATTTTCTTAGTTTTAATCATTTACGAATTTCTTTCATCAAGAATGTTTTAAGGAAGAATTGGACAGGTAATCGGATAAAAAGTTAGTTGAAGTGGCTATTTCCTCAATTTTGTAATGCGGAATATTTTTAATGGTATAGCTAATTTTTGTGATCCGATTAGAGCGATCATCAAATGTTTTTTCAAAACTTTAAACGCGTTTATTCTAAAAATCACTTTTTTCGGATGGTGCAGGTGATTTAGAGAAAATGTACTCGATAAATCGTTCTAAAATTTTAATCGCATATTCTACATTAGTATGCAAATCTTCGGAACTAGAATTATCGATCAAGACAATAACTATCATATATACCTTAATTCTTATTTTACTGAAAAAATCCTAAAAATTGGTACCTAAAGTTTGAACGTCCGATATTTTGTAATCTTTTACCATTTAAATATTATTTTAGTTCCAACGAGGGCCACACTTATATAGATTCGCAGTCTCTTTAAATTTTTCAGACAGACCAATTACAAGCCCCGAAATCACCTGCGCCACGAGGGTTCCTTTTTTTCAGGTGCTAATTTCAAAGAATCATATCTTCGAATATAAGAACAAAAATCCATAACAATTTTGTTTACATGTTGAAAAATACGATATCAAGTGCTAATTGAAATTCTATTAATCAACAACATACTTTCCATGAACAAAAGTCATAAAAAATACGTTTTCTTCTGGGCTCGCACAGTGGAAAAACCCTTTAACCCTTAGCTGCCACACTTCTGGCGCCAATCATAGCGGCCACACTGGGTCGTCCATGACCCCAACCACATAATCATGAATTTTGAGCAAACTAATTAGTTTAATTTGTAAGATAATTTATATGGCTTGAATATTTTTTATTAATTAACACTCTTAAAAAAATATAATTTGCAAAAAACACCGAAAAATTACTTTTTTTACTTAAAAATTCATAACTTTATCAATTTTTAGAATTGAAAGCTAAAATTTTACTTACATATTGTTAAAATATAGTACTTTGAATAAAAAAATAGTAGAATAGTGTCTGCTTAAAAAAACGTATTTATTTTGCGAAATGAAATTGAAATCCAAAAGTTTGAGGCCTTTCCACGAAATACCCCAGTGAGACAGCTAAGGGGTAAATGAAGCTGTATACAGGTTTTTCAACGATGTTAAAATTGGTATATTATTCAACTAGGGAGAAAAAAGTTTATTATGCATGTTAAAAGTTTGATGCTCGAGCAAAAGAACCGATTTTTTAGGCTCGCACAGTGGACTATCCCCTCAGATAAAGCTTTATACAGGTTTTGCAACAATGTTAAAATTAGTATATTATCCAACTAGGGAGAAAAAAGTTTATTTTGCAAGTGTGAAGTTTGATACCCGAACAAAAAAACCATTTTTTAGGCCCGCACAGTGGACTATCTTCTTAAATAAAGCTTAATAAAGGTTTTGCAACAATGTTAAAATTAGTATATTATTCAACTAGGGAGAAAAAAATTTTGTTTTTGCAAGTGTGAAGTTGAATGCCCGAGCAAAGAAAGCGTTTTTTAGTCTCACACATTAGTCTACCTTTTAAATAAACTTTAATACAGGTTTTGCAACAATGATAAAATTGGTACATTATTCAACTAGGTAGAAAAAAGTTTATTATGCAAGTGTGAAGTTTGATTCCCGAGCAAAGAAAGCGCCTTTTAGGGACGCACAGTGGACTATCCCCTTCAGTAAAACTTCATACAGGTTTTGCAACAATGTTAAAATTAGTATATTATCCAACTAGGGAGAAAAAAGTTTATTTTGCAAGTGTAAAGTTTAATGCCCGAGCAAAAAACCATTTTTTAGGCCCGCACAGTGGACTATCCCCTTGAATGAAGCTTAATAAAGGTTTTGCAACAATGTTAAAATTAGTATATTATTGAACTAGGGAGAAATTTTTTTTTTTGCAATTGTGAAGTTGAATGCCCGAGCAAAGAAAGCGTTTTTTAGGCTCGCACAGTAGTCTATCCCCTTAAATAAACTTTAATACAGGTTTTGCAACAATGATAAAATTGGCACATTATTTAACTAGGTAGAAAAAAGTTTATTATGCAAGTGTGAAGTTTGATTCCCGAGCAAAGAAAGCGTCTTTTAGGGACGCACAGTGGACTATCCCCTTCAGTAAAACTTAATACAGGTTTTGCAACAATGTTAAAATTAGTATATTATCCAACTAAGGAGAAAAAAGTTTATTATGCAAGTTAAAAGTTTGATACCCGAGCAAAACGAAGGTAAAAATCACATGAGTAAAATAAATGTTTTTTTCTAGTTTGAACACGATTTTTTCTACACTTGGGAGTCAAAAAATGGATTTGTTTGCCCCACAGGGGGAAAAAAAGACACTTTATGAGCCGCTAGTAGAAAAAAAATATTTTTGTGTGCTCTCATTGTCTAAATCCTCACACGTTGAGGAGAAAGAAAGATGAAATTCATTCATTCATGAACCCATCTCGTTTACTCTTGGATCCTAAATTACGTCAAACATCAAGCAGGCACGTGTTCCTCGGAAAGAGGCTGACGCGACATCAGCCGGTCTTTTCCCCTGTGTCTGTGTTGTCTCTCATGACTCTTGGGAGAGGTTGACTTGCAATCAATATTGGTATAGTTGAATAAACGTAATTAACGGCAACGACGATACACAGGCGTTCACGCGAAAAGTTCGCAGCGTAAACTAAAGCATTATGCCTGTAGATAGAATATTATTGTGTTGGTAATGCGAGCAGGATGTTAGGCCAGTCCTGAGTATTGGGATTCAGTCTTGACCGGACACTGTCCATTTTATTTACATTGAATGAATATTAAATAAACATAGGAGATGGGATCCAGAGCTCAAAGACATAGTTTTGCGCTACTTGTCTCAGCTCTGTGTTTAATTTTCTCGATTCATCATGCAAGATGCAATTTGCTCTGGTTGATAAAGATCTTTAAACAGCTCGAAACCCGTCTTTCTATCGCTGAGAACCTTCCGATCGCAAGAGTCACATATTCAGAATCATTCATAAATTAAATGAAAACGATTTGAAGATGTTTGAATGAAATAATAATAATAGTTTTTTACCAATAAAACGACTATCAAGATTAGGTTAGGTAATATTAGTTAGATTATCACTCACGTTAAGGTGGTTATATAAAAAATTAGGCCCCTAGAATAAGTTTTCCTATTAAAGAAAAAACATTATTTTTTATGAAAGAAATTTGTATTATATTATTATACTTTTAATAATGTTATTTGTAATAGAATTATGTCTTATTATCACTTCTTACGAATTTTTTAAAAAATTATTGGATTTTCCTAAATTATGGCTCATTTTTAAATAATAAAATTTACCAACTCTACTGTTTCTAATTTTAAAAGTAAAGTTTTCAGTGACTGAAATCATAAAAAAAATGTTTTCAAAAAAAAACATTTTTTAAAAAAAATATTTCAAAAATATTTATGTTTATAATATAAATATTTATTCATAAAAATATTTATTTATATTTGGAGATTTTTCACTTATTTTGAAAATTAAAGAAAGTAGAATTGTAGAGAAAATTTTCTTCGAAAAAATAAGCCACGATTTATGAAAATCCAATAACTTTTAAAAAATTGGTAAAAAGGGATGGTGGAGAAAAATTCAATTAAAAAAAACATTATTAAAAGTATTATTTTTCTAAGTTTTTTTTCAGAGACCTGATTTTTGAAGCGACAACAAATTAGACTCTCGTAGTGAGGTAATTATTAATCAATGAATATTATATTACTAAAACATCGTCAAATCTTCATTTTGCTTATGAATGACTTGCTATATGTGAATAAAAGTGGTTGTTAGTTGAAAAAACTGACGATTCCTCAGTGGTGTAATGAGCAAGATACTCGACGTGAGATTGCAGTTTCCCTGGTTCAAACCGAGGCCAAGGTAGATTTTTAAAAATTAAATTTCAAGAAATTAGACTGTGATGGTATCAACTTATTTTTGTTATAATCATTGTACTGTGAAATGATTAATAAAATATCAATTATATAAACGTTAAGAATGATATTTAATAATTTCAAATTAATTAGTTGAGTTTAAAATTTTCGTCACTGCCTACCATTATTGGAGGATCACTATTCGCATATCAGATAGGATACGTTGTCGACAGGTGTCCTCGTAGACAATTTTTAACTCTTATATCGCAAATAATGCAAATTAATGCAATATTTAAAGAATTTGAAAATCTTTCTGTGGAAAAAAAGACGCTTTCGACTGCGCTGGGATTCGAGCCCAAGACCTGGGCTCGAATCCTTGGGCTCGAATCCCAGCGCAGTCGAAAGCGTCTTTTTTTCCACAGAAAGTTTTTCAAATTCTTTAGATATTTAGTAATACCTCGATATAATTTAAAAATAAAAGTCCCATTAACGTGCGATAGAACTTAATTCTGATTAATAAAAATCCTAATTATGATCTCATCTCGTGCATGTCTCCATCAGATGTGATTAGAAGCTACATGAGGAAACGAACTAAGAAGATTGACGCAATTTCACATTCAGAGCGCAGGTGCACCAAGATTCTACGCCTAATTTGCATATCCAACATAATGTTCAAACATCTGTATGTATATCTATAGACACAAGTGCAAATTTAGATTCCAATCCATATAGAGATGCTTTCTATTCCCACAATTATATTGGACTCAAGTCCAGTTGCATATTTGAAGTGCTCACTCTGACACGCAGATGTGAAATTTCATTTCTGTCGGTCATACCGTCATTACATAGTTTCAATCAACGCCGTATCATTTTCTCATGGTGTCAGACTCGAATAAAAGAGGCGGATTTTATTTCAACTCCAAGCTTCTACATCCGAAGGCTAACATGACTGAATTCGATTGCCATTAATGCAGCAAAGGATTCATGATAATTAAATAACTTAGTAAATGACTATTCATCATGTTTGAACATTTTTTTCTGTGAAAAAAGGAACGCTTCCACTCCGCTGGGTATCGAGCCCAGGACCTTTCGATTGCCGGTCGAATGCTTTATCATCTGAGCTACGGAGGTTCCACAAAACTTTTCTCACAGAATCTATTTACGCCAATTTGGCCACGGATATATCATGAACTATATATCGACTGAAATGATTCAGAAAAATGTGTATATAGTTTATGATATATCCGTGGCCAAATTGGCGTAAATAGATTCTGTGAGAAAAGTTTTGTGGAACCTCCGTAGCTCAGATGATAGAGCATTCGACCGGCAATCGAAAGGTCCTGGGCTCGATACCCAGCGGAGTGGAAGCGTTCCTTTTTTCATAGAAAAAATTGTTCAAATATATATTGAAAATTCCATCTGGCCTTAAATGACGTTAATTCTAAATCACAGGTTGATAGCGTCGATATGGTAGAGTTCGGTTATCATGGTGAGTGATACACTCTTCTAATTATCGACATAATCGACTGAAATTTCAAAGCGATGAAAATATTTTAAACCATCTTACAGCATTCAGTTTTATCTACAAAAATTCTTCATCAAGCCATCAATTATTTTTTTAGGCAAACAAAGAGTATATTATGCAACTAGAGAAAAAGAAATTATTTTGAAAGTGTTTTATTTTTTTCTACTGAGGGAGCCATAAAATCGATTTGTTTGCCCCGCACGGGGCAAAATCCACTTTGTGACCCCTTAAAAGAAAATTCCATTTTTTGACTTCCCAGTAGAAAAAATATCGTTATCCAACACGAGAAAAACATTAATTAAACTCGTGTGATTGTTGACTTCGCTTTGCTCGGGCATCAAACTTCACACTTGCAAAATAAACTTTATTTTGTGCTCAACACAGAAATAATATATTGTGCAACTAGGGAAAAAAAGTTTATTTTATAAGTGTGAAGTTTGATTTCCGAGAAAAGGCGAGGGCAATAATCACACGAGTAAAAGAAATGTTTTTCCCGTGTCGCACACGATTTTTTTCCTACCGGGGGGTCGAAAATTTTTTTCCCTAGTTGCACAATATACTATTGTTAGGCTAGTAATAAAGCTTGTTTGCCTCAACAAAACTATTTTGTTTCACAAATACTAACAAGATTATTTTGTTTTTTTAAATAAAAGTCTTTCTATTTTGGGGGCAAAATAATGATTTCTCAAAGCTCTTATCATAGTAGAAGGTTAAAAGTCGACAGGTGGAGTCGTGCGCCAGGGGAGGAACCGGTATATAGTAATTGAAAGGTTTGGGAAACAGACGGTTGCCGCCGTAAAACGTACAAGTGTTATTAATAACGACGTAATCAATTACAAGTTTCTCCGTCCTCAAACCTCATATTGTACCCTTCGTGGTCCACAACGCGACCCTGTAAAGGGTCGTTTCCAGGCGCCGCTCCGAGACGTGCTTCAACCAACTCGTAAAACTCATCTGCGGTCATCCTACGCTTCGTGTAATATACGAAAGCTCTAAACTAAATTCTATCCTTTCCTTTACGCTCCTATAGCTATATTTTCTTTTCAAATAAAAAAAAAAAAGAAAAAAAAATAGAATCTATAGTACTGTAGTAAAAAATTGATGCATACAAGCGCCGAAAAAACAGCACGGAAAAAAGAAAGCTGTTACTTTTACTTAGTCTATAAGTTAAAATAGTGACGGCATAAAATTTTTGTAAATTTAACAAGTATTGTAGCATGATTTATCACTTTTTGTAAAAATAACAGATTTTTCGATCAATACTACAAATGTGCCTTTAAATTTACAGTGTGAGAGATTTTTTTCAGAATGTAAATTCAATTAGCATATCTGTAATATTTATCGACAAATCTGTTATTTTTACAAAAAAGTGGTTTATTATACTACAGAAATGGTTAAATATACAGAAATTTTATGCTGTTACTATTTTAAAAGTTATGGGTTCATTAAATGTAACAGATTCCTTTTCTCCGTGAGTAAAAATAATACCGATAAGTTGAAGCAAAACTGACTGACAAATTCTAATCATTCCTACTGGCAAATGAAATAATTGGAAAATAAATGGTTATTTCATTGTATTCATAGATTCATTAAACCAAATAATTGATCAAACTTCTTCGAATCGTAAAGTGTGCTGCTATAAACTTATTGGTTGGCAGCACTATTTCTATAGCTATAATGATAACAACATGTGATTATTTGCAATAACATTGCAAATATTTTCTCAACCAATGAGTGATCAACAGCATATTTTGTATTTTAAAGCATAGTTGGATAAACTATTTTTATGTTAGTGTTGAGTAGACTAAGAAAAATATTTGGCTTATCCAAATAAAATTTGGTGCGTTTAACCAAAGAATTTTGATTATTTAAGGGGGTCGTCTAGCTTCGCGCCAAAATTTCGAGCCTATTTCCAATAATGGCTTGTGAAAAAACTACACATAACATTGAGGAACGGTTTTCCGTATTTTATTAGCACACTCTTAGTCTTAAAAAAATTACGTCGAAATAAAAAAAAAAAATTTCGATCGTAAAAAAATTACCCTTATGTTTACTGTATGTTAGGAACAATAACGCCTCTTTGAAAATAAAAATAGCAAAACATTATAAAATGCATTTTATTTCCCGCTGCGGGGCAAAAAAAATCTATTTTTTACTCCTCAATAGGGAAAAAATCGTATGAAACACGGGAAAAACATTTATTTTTCTACTAGCAGGTCATAAAGTGCATTTGATTGTCTCCTGTGGAGCAAACAATACCATTTTTTGACCCCCAAGCAGAAAAAAATCGTGCGCAACACGGGAAAAACATTCTTTTTTCCTTTTTACTCTATTGGTAACGTCTGTTTTGTAAATAAATTCCATTTCAGTTATTCATTTTTGAATAACTTTACAGACTGATATTTCTATTACGGACGTCACGTGATCTGATTAATTCATAACCTTAAAGCAAAGTTGGATATTTCCAATTCGATCTTTAAATTTTGAGGATAAAGAATCTCAATATAGTTTCAATGTTGTAATTTCCAAATGATAAAGACGGTATCAGACAATAAAATAATTTGAGGACGAGATAAAGAAGAGATTAACCAAAGATTACAAGAATCAGTGATGTAGCAGAAAACCAACGGGATCCGCTTAAGGCAGCGCCTCTTCTTGCAACGAAACCAGGTTGCTTGTAAAGAGCAATGGCTGTAACAACAATAAGTACAGGAGTAAAACACGGAGCAGACATCGACTTTGTAAAAAGTACTTGCGCAAGAAAGTGGAAACATAATTTCGATCTAACATTACTATACATTTCTAAAATACTACAGTATAGGAATAATTCAATCTTAAAAAATGGGTATTCACTGTTCCAAAAATTATTTTAATAGATAGGGCATATGTAGAGTACGTTTTTATAAAGGCATTATTTCTACAATGATCTGCACTTTAAACATTTTTTCAAGGCTATGGATTAATTGGACCACCTGACATCGGCAAATTCGATTAGTTTGTGAAGTTATTGAATAGCTAATAGTCAAAATAAATTATTTGTACAAAATAGAAATTCTTTGCTCTATAATTTACATCTGTTTGCTACATAAAATCCATTTTAGTTCATTATTTCTTAATGACCTTACGTATGACCTTGAGAGACGCACAAGTACCAGGGGTGTTAGTTGAAATTTGCTGGTTTTACTCATAGATGTCGCTAGAGATATGTATACATTTCTATGATTTGGCATCTATGTCATATTTTTCTATGGACAATAACCTTCAAAAATACACAATTACATTCTGCCAAAATAATAGCATCATGGTTGTTTAGTGAATATGTCGAGTTTCGTTCCAAGTAAATCGCATTTGCGGCATTCGTTGCTTTTCTTATTTCATCAAAAGAAAAAAGCAGTTGAAGCTCATTGATTGCTGATAGAAACTTATGGTGAACATGCTCCAGTGATTAGAACATGTGAGACATGGTTTCGTCAATTTAAAAGTGGAGATTTCGATTTAACAGACAATGAACATCTTGGTGCAGCGAAAAAGTTCGAAGACGAGGAATTGCAGGCGTTATTGGATGAAGACCCAACCCAATCGCAACAACAATTGGCACAAACACTAAATGTGACCCGCGGAGCAATTTGCCAACGTTTAAAAGCCATGGGAAAAATCCAAAAGTATGGAAAATGAGTACCACACCAACTGAATGATAGACAAATGGAAAATCGAAAAACCATTTGTGAAATGCTGCTTCAACGGTTCGAAAGAAAATCTTTTCTGCATCGAATTGTCACGGGAGACGAAAAATGGATTTATTTCGAGAACCCGAAGCGGAAAAAATCATGGCTTTCACCTGGTGAGGTCGGCCCATCGACTCCAAGGCCAAATCGCTTTGGCCGTAAGACAATGCTCTGTGTTTGGTGGGACCAGTGTGGTGTGATGTACTTCGAGTTATTAAAACCTGGTGAGACGGTGAATACAGATCGCTACCGACAACAAATTATCGATTTGAATCGTGCGTTGATCGAAAAACGGCCTTAATGGGCCCAAATACATGGCAAAGTTATCCTACAACATGACAACGCACCGTCTCATACCGCTAAAGTGGTGAAGAACACATTAAAAGCATTGAATTGGGAAATATTATCGCACCCGCCGTACTCTCCAGAACTCGCCCCGTCCGACTATCACCTTTTCGCATCGATGGGACAATCACTCGCAGAGCAGCGCTTCGTCAATTTTGAAAAAGTCAAAAAATGGCTCGTCGAATGGTTTGCCTTGAAAGAGAAAAAGTTTTTTTGGAATGGTATCCATGATTTGCCTGAAAGATGGGCAAAATGTGTAGAATCCAATGGTCAATACTTTGAATAAAATTTTTTTGTGATTCCCTTGAGAATTAAGTGTTTTCTTTATTGAAAAAACCGGCAAACTTCAACTAACACCCCTGGTATGTATTTCAAAATTAAGGTGCAATGTATATTAAGGCCATGTATCATTTATAGTTTCCTGCGTTACCAGCAGTTTCCTTTTGTGAAATGAGATATCGAGTTAAAAATTTGTTAAACAAAATAAAAGGCCTATATAATCCTGAATGTTGATAATTATAAAAAACTGACTTAAATTATGAATATTTAGGAGTAGATAGACATACTCTAGTGCCTTTTATTTAGTTTAACTTTCTTGATTCGATATCTCATTTTGGATCTGTGTAAGTTTATAAAAGAAGAGGTAACATTTTTTAAACAATTGTAAGTTGCCACAAAGTAGCACGTTACTTTATACTATTATATTCTATGTATAAAATCTATTCAATCAGAATCTCAGATTTTAATCATATTAGAGTATAGAATTCAATAGAAAGAAGCTTTTACACTCATTATCAGAAGAATATTCCAGTTTATTTAACCAAAATAGTTTGAGTTAACTAAAGATCTTGGTTGATTTAACAGAATGGTTTTATTAGATCGAGTCAATTTTAATCTGGGTGTAGTTTAAAGATTGCAGGTAGGATTAACTTTATCACGTTTGGTATCTTTAAGGGAATCCGCCACCTTTAATATTTTTATTTTTTGAGTTTAGACCTTACATATAATTTTTTTATCTCTGGTAACTTTATTTAAAAAGGTTTTGGGCTCTACGAAAAATTCTATCACCTTTATGTATTTTAAAACAAAAAATTATGAGTTTTCTGGGCATTTTTTTGACATTTTTTGACTTTGAATAACTTTTTTGTTTTTTAACCGATTCTCATGGTTCTTTTATTTTGTTCCTTACAATGTGTAGTAACTTTTTGGATAGGGAAAGTACTCTAGCTAAAAAAACAAATAACTACGCAATTTTTTTTTATATTTTGGAGTTATATTTATTGATTATTTTATTTGTAACTTTTTTTTCAGTCACGTTACCTTATTTCCCATACCCAAAATTTTGATAGACATTGTAAGGAATATTTAGAACAGGGATTATATCGACCCTCGATAACAATATTTGTATTATTAGATAATTGGCTTTAGGGTCCATAAATGAAAAAAACAGTAGTTTTAATCAAACGTTTCGACTCTGATTGGAGTCCTCATCAGTGATATTTATTTCTAGAATATGAAAAAACAACTAGTTAATATTGCGCATGTGAGTCCCACTTTTGAGTACAACTTTGGTATTGTCTACAGAATAAAAATATGAGATAATTTACATAAATTAAACATAAACATTTTTTGGTGAAACACAAGAGAAATCTTAAGAATTGATATTGAAAAGTAACACATACATTTTTTTCAAAAAACCTCTGAAATGAAAAACTGGACACGTTTATGTACAAATGTAACTTAAATTGTAGATGCAAGTATAAAAATGTAATAAAAAATAAGTCAAAAATTACACAAAAAAATTTCGGTGAAACTTCGATAAAACTTCAAAAAACCATTGATTGAAAAACATGAAAACTATTCTACGTTTATGTATAAGTGTTTTTTAAAATATAGATGTATAAAATATGAAAAAACCTTAAAAATATGCAAACAAAACTTCGATAAAGACTTTGATAAAACTCCGATAAAAAAGCATGAAAATTCTTTGGGATTGCGTGAAGAATAAAAACATGAGGAAATTTACATAAAGTTATACATAAAAATTTTTTGGGAACACAAGAGAATTCACAAGAGAATTAATATAGAAAAGTAAAACATACATTTTTATACATCTGAGATAAAAAAAACTAGACACGTTTGTGTATAAATGTAACTTAAAATGTGAATGTGAGTACATAAAGGTGTGAATAAATAACTCAGAAAAGGCAAAAGACTCGATAAGAAACAACTATAAAAACTTCGATAAAAATTTTAATGAAAAGCTTCAAAAAACTTCGATAAAAACACGAAAAAAAACTTTTGCAATAAAAATCGAATTTTGTGAGTAATATTGTTTTTCAATCAATGGTTTTTTGAAGTTTTATCGAAGTTTCACCGAAATTTTTTTGTGTAATTTTTGACTTATTTTTACACATTTTTATACTTGCATCTACAATTTAAGTTACATTTGTACATAAACGTGTCCAGTTTTTTATCTCAGAGGTTTTTTAAAAAAAATGTATGTGTTACTTTTCAATATCAATTCTTAAGATTTCTCTTGTGTTTCACCAAAAAATGTTTATATTTAATTTAAGTAAATTATCTCATATTTTT
This sequence comes from Diplolepis rosae, assembly GCA_030998225.1. NCBI lineage: Eukaryota > Metazoa > Arthropoda > Insecta > Hymenoptera > Diplolepididae > Diplolepis > Diplolepis rosae. The sequence goes on along the minus strand of JAPYXD010000723.1, from coordinate 9,943,297 downwards.
ATTCTGTAGACAATACCAAAGTTGTACTCAAAAGTGGGATTCACATGCGCAATATTAACTAGTTGTTTTTTCATATTCTAGAAATAAAGATCACTGATGAGGACTCCAATCAGAGTCGAAACGTTTGATTAAAACTACTGTTTTTTTCATTTATGGACCCTAAAGCCAATTATCTAATAATAAAAATATTGTAAGGAATAAAAACAAAAAAGAATCATGACAATTGGTTGAAAAATAAGAAAGTTTTTCAGTCAAAAAATGTCAAAAATAAATGCCCAAAAAACTCAAAATTTATAGAAAGGTGCTGGAATTTAAAAAAAACTCCAAAACCTTTCTAAATAAAGGTACTAAACATAAAAAAATGATATAGAAGGTCTAATCTCAAAAAATAAAAATATTAGAGGTGTTGGATCCCCTTGACCAAAAGTTTTTTGTGTAATCAACCAATGTTCGTATGGATGATATTTACGCTCAACTTTCGAGAAATGATAAATTACATTTAGGCGAAGATATATGGACCATCATTAAGTTTATTCTTATTCAAAAATATTTATTACATCAAAATATTAAAAACTTCCAGTAGCATAAAATTGAAGCTTTTGATAAATCAATTAGAATTGTCTATTTTGAAAAGCTTAAAAAATGAATTCAAAACGTTAGTGGTGTACAAACGAACGGAATGTGTGAAGCTAAAAGCGTGGGTCTGGTTTGCGATGAAACGCAGCCGCAATGACCCGACAAGATGCGTTGCAAAAGTAACCTGAGACTGCAGCAGCAAAGATATTATCACCACTGACATCTACGTTAGCGAGGAGAGAGAACGCTTAGCCGCAAACTCCCTCTTTGTGTACCGGGTGTTGAATTATATGATCAGGGTGGCCCATATCAAACAGAGTTGAAAATTACAATTAAAAATATCTTTATTTTATAACACTTCCTAAAATCTTGCAAATACAATTATTGTTCTAAGCTTTTAGTAACATTTAATAATTTTTTAATGCAAAAGAATTATATTACATTTTTGCGTTCAAGTTTTTTTTAAGTTTCAAGTTTTTTAATTTGTATCTTAGAAAATTTAAGTTAATTAAGATTCTCATATCAGTTACGTGCCATACGTCATCGAACTGAATTCTAGCTACACTCAGAAAAATATTTACTTGAATCAATAACATTCTTTGGTTAATCGAACCAAATATTTTAGTTACTTTTGATAAATTTCAAGTACAAGTATTTATTAGATTCAAGCGGAGAATCTGAACAGGAAGTAGAAAACATTGTGAATTCAACAAAACGATTATGTCCAATAAATAAAAGTTTTTTTCTACTAGCGAGTCATAAAGTGCACTTTATTTCCCCCTGCGGGGCAAACAAATCCACTTTTTGACCCTACAGTAGAAAAAAATCGTATCCAACATGGTAAAAAAATTTATTTTATTCGTGTGATTCACACTTGCAAAATAAACCTTTTTCTACTAGGGGGCTATAAAGTGGATTTTATTGCCCTGTGTGGGGCAAAAAAATTCATTTGTTGACCCCCTAGTAGAAAAAAAATTGTGTTCGAGATGGGAAAAACATTAATTTTACTCGTGTGATTGTTACCCTAACTTTGTTCGGGCATCAAACTTCACACTCGCAAAATACAGTTTTTTCCCTAGTTGCACAATATACTATTTTTCCAAGCTAGCATGAATTTGGTATTTTTCATGCTTGTAAGGCAGGGCAATAATCGCCGCTTTTTACTCAGTGAGCAGTAGCGGGACTAAAACTGTTCCTAGGGAGTAAAAATAATGTCGTCAATGTAAGTTACATTTCCACCAATATTTCCACTTCCTAGGGATTGTTTTTACTCCCAATATTCCTCGCATATCAGTTGGTTTTTACTGATTTTTTAGTTAATGTAACTCAAAAGAACTAGTTGTATGACAAAAATTCAGTTACAGATTAAAATTAGTAAAAAAAATCGATTGAAATGAGGAAAGTTGATATTGTTATTTTTACAAACTAGAAAATTCCTATCACAAGATCCAGAAGTTGAAAACAAATTAGAATTATTTTGAAATACAACAAAAAATAAAATTTTCTTTAACAATACTTAAACACTTGAAAAAGCTAATTATCGATGAATTGAAGGAATAATATAGTTTTCTTGAAAAGTTAAGTTTTGCCGGTCACCCTTTAGGTCTCTGCTGTTGTTATCAGCGTTGAATCACTCGTAGAAAAATTAAAAAACAAATTCTCGCACAGATTACACGGATATGAATTTCGGTTGTCCTTTGAGGTTACCTTTTTTTTCGGCGGCGTGGAATAAATTTGTCCAGGAGAGTTTAGATGAATTGATCCAGTTTAGATTAATTCTGTAAACAAGATCTCCATTACGCGGAAACTCCCACTTTTTAAGCACAAAGAAAGACATATTTTACTCTCTCGTCTCGTTTATATTATAATAATGTTGAAGAGTTGAATTTTGTTGCTGTAGGTTCCTAAGGCGTTATTAATGTTTGAAATTCAACTGATTGAGAGTAAAAAAAAAATAAGAAAAAAGAATAAGGCACGCGAGCATTACGTAAAGGCGATATAACGCGGTGCATATAGTGGGAGGGATAGGGGGTCAGAGAATATTCGTTATTCGTAATAAAAGAATAAAGTTGGTCGGTATATGGGATCGTAAAGTCGCGGATGGTTTACGTTCACGGGGGTTACACGCCCTGTAACGGCGGCACGCGGTGAAAACGCAGCATGAGAAATAAGCTACTGGTTTACTGGCAGTCATGCGCTTCCTGTCTTCCTCGTCTTCTTACAGTCCCGGAAATTTCATACAAGTTATGTGCCTTAAACCTTAACATACCACCCAATTCAAGTCAATCCTCACAAATATTTCTTACAATTTCACCACTTCCGCGTCTTTCAAAGTAGTTTCCATCCACGAAAATTAGACTTTAGGCAAAAATAGATAATTTTGCTTTCCAGAATAGCAATATTATTATTGAAGGGCTATTTTGGAAGAGAAAAGATTAATTTCCATGAAAAAAATTTGAAACACAGAAAAATAATTTTATGAATAAACTTTATTTTTGACCCAACTTTTTTTCTTATAGCTTCTTACCAACTTTCAAAAAATTATGCGATTCTAATAAATCATGAATCATTTTTTCAGAGAAGTGATTTCTCACAACTTCACCGTTTATGATTTTTAAAAATAAATTCTTTAATGGCTGAAACCATTAAAAAAACATTTTTCAAAACGAAATTTTTATTTAAAAAATGCTGAATTTGATAATAATTTATTCATTTTCAAAAATTGGAAATGGTTAAGTTGCAGGGAATTTTTTTCTTGAAAAAGTGATTTGTAATTTAATAAAATCGCATAATTATTAAAAATTTGGTAAGAAGCGATAAGAAAAAAAGTTGGGGCAAAAATAAAATTTATTAATAAAATTATTTTTCTGTATTTCAAATTTTTGTCATGGAAATTAATCTTTTCTCTTCCAAAATAGCCCTTCAATAATAATATTGCTATTCTTGTAAGAAAAATTATCTATTTTTGCCTGAGGTCTAATTTTCGTGGATCAACTACCTTAATAAGTCATTGTTACTTTACAAATCTCATCAGTAGGAATTTGAAAACATAAATACTCGAATTTCCAAAATTTTCCTTCAATTTATGAAACTTCACTGAATTTTGCTAAATTCGTCTTAAAATTACAATACTGTAACAAAATTTTCGAAAAATTCATCTTGATTTACGAAACTGCAAGAGAATTGTCAGTTACATCTACAAGTGTAAAAAGCTTCAGTTACTTCTAAAATAAAATTCTTTCTGCTCAGCTTTCAGAATTTCCAGATATAAGTATCATTTATTTATTATTCAGTAATTTTTTAATAAAAATAAAAACTTTTTCCCTTAAATTTACTGAAAAGTAACTGAATTTTTTTAAACAACATTTGTGCCATATTTAAGATAAGTCTGTTATATTTTGAGAAAATGTGTACAGTTTAAACTTAAATGAGTAGAAGACTACTAATTATAATACTGCAAGACCGTTTATCAATTGCTTTAGTAAACACTTCAACTAATAACTGATAGTTTTATATACGAAGAATATTTCTTTTTCTATGAATTCATATGGTAATCGAATAATAATTATAAGTAAATCAGTAGAAAATTACTATTTACTAGTAGAATTATTACTAACGTAATTGGAAAACGATTTCGAACTATTTCAATTAGTGATTTTATGCTAATTTAGTTTGAGAGGAAATTTAACTTGAAGATCTGTAAAAATTTACAGATTCAGCTATGCTGTCACTATTTCAATGCTTTTTGGTAAACAAAGCCAATCAATCAACTAGATTACGTGACGTCGATAACAAAAATCACCGACTGTAATGTTTTATAAAAATTAATAACTAAAATAGATTTTTTTCACCATATAGGTAAGGAGGTCTCCCTGGTACAGAAAATCCACTTTGGTTATTTATTTCTGAAAAAACTTGCAAACTGTAACTGCCATTCCATGGCCAATAGTATTGGGTCAAAAACATTCTAATCACTATAAAAACTACCTGAGTTGATTTTATTTTTTAAAATTAAAAATACCATTCTCGTTCAAAAAATGACTTTGGTTGAATGATAAAAATGAAAATTTTTTACATCAAGAAAATCATTTCAACAAAGAACTTGATTTATTTAAATTTTTTGTTTTATTAACTCAAATATATTTTTTGTCAAAAAAAAAAATTTTTATTCAGAATCAAGAAAATGAAAGTGAATTATTTTAAAAATCTGAATAGAATTTTTTTATGAGTGAAGGTCTATTGAGCTAAATTGAGAAATTTCTCCTCCGAGGTACATCACGAAATTGCAATAACATGCGCAAAACCTATTCTGTTATATAAAAAAGTATGATTTGTGATAACATTATGAAATATACAATAATACAATAGAACTTAAAATGAACATATCAGAAGTAATGAATACTATTGTAAGAAATGTGATATGGGGCACATTTGCACTTTTCACGAGTGTTAAGCTTGAAGAGCTCATACACACGTAATACCTACATTTATGATTCTTTACTTGACTATCCGTGTAGCGTGGTCGAGTGGGTTTAAGTACTACAAATATTGACCTCGGCGGCGCGGCGTTCGTTAAACAACTCCTGACTGAGAGGAGTCCAATAAAACGAGACGAAGAACGGAAAATGGTATGCAGCATCTCGTAGAACTTCACTTAAAAAGTAGGTTCTGAAGATCTTTTACTGTACTCTAAAGTGCAAAGTGTTTGACATCCTATAAGCGCCTTAACATTCGTCAAAAGCCATAGATACATTTTCACTCATATGACTTGAGTATCACACCGAACTATCATTAACTTAATTATTATGTAATTTACGGTTAAGTTGTAGAAGTTTAACAATGAAATCATTACCTATTCGTAGATGTGAATTTACACTGAAAAAAAATGTATGCAACAAAACTTTTTTTTTGTCTTGACAAAATATTTTGTTTAAGTAACCAAAATTTGATGATATAGCAAAATGTTTTGATGGCACAAGAAAAGAATTTTGTTGCATAAATCATCAAAATATTATTGTTGATTTGACAAAACTGTTTTCTCAGTGCATGTAGAAGAGAAGAAGTTAAATTTAACTGAAAAAAAAAACAACTTTTTTCAATTGAACAAAATCGTTTTGTTGAAATCACAAAGTATTTCATGACCGCACAACTAAATTTTTGGTTAAATCCAATAAATACTTAAAATTTATCACAAGTAACTAAAATGGTTGGATAAATGAAATTTTTGTTCAATCAACAAAAATTTATCAATCAAAGAATTTTGTTGAGTTAATTAAATAATTTTGTTGGATAAAACAAATATTCTGTGTGTTCTTATCTACATTGTTAGAAATGTTTGGAAATTATTAAATTTTTAAGTTTCCACAGAAAATATAATTTACTTGATCCAAAAGCATAATTATTTAGCTCTATTCAACAAATAAATGAAAAAACTTCACTTCGATCTAACTGAACATTTTATTAAATAAACCCCAATTTTTGGTTGAATGAATTGAAATATTTTTTTAATCTAGCAAAATCGTATTCAAACAAAGCATCTTTGTTTAAATCAATTAAAAATTTGGTTATATTTTTGGCTAAATTTTTGGAACATGAAAATGGACATGTCAAAAGAGAGTTCTAGACTTTAAGAGGTTTTAAAAAATCAAGGACATTCACTTATTGTTTCATTGACCGACCACAATTAGTTTGATATAATTAATTTGGCATGCGGTCAGTTTCTTTCCTAATTTTTATGTTTCTTATCACCTAAAACTCAGGAAAAAACTGAGCCCATGCCAAATTAATTATCACAAATTAAAAGGCAGAAACATAAAGCAAAAACACAAAAGAGGATTGATATGGATAAAAAGTGTGTTTAGGACAATAAGAAAACTGTAAATTTAAAAAAGACAAAACAGGATTATTTTGAACGGGAAATATTGAATAGTGGACAAAAAAGCTAAATTATTATAAAAGGGATAAAATAATTTTAATTCAAAAGAAAGATCAACAATCAGATTTTCCAAAATGTGAACGCCTTTAAAATACAGATATGTGATGATTATAAAGAATTTAATTGCTTATTTTATTATTATCGTTCCTCTAATTGATCATATTAATTATTATAGATTAAAATCGTTTGTTAACTATAATACACCAGCAAAATGTATAAAATGCTCTTTGCACTTTACCTTACAATGCATTTGTCATCGTTATATATACCTCAAGGGGATCCACCATTTTTAATTGGTATATTTTTCATTTTTTTGACATTTTCCAAAAATGTTATTATTTTATTCTCTATGATTATTTGAGTATGTGTGTAAATTTTCAGGGCAATCTGATTTTTTTTCTTGAAAAAATTAATGAAATTAAAAGTTACTACGATTTACGAAAAACGCGTTTTTAGCGAGAATTAGCTTTTTACACCAAATAGTTTGTTTATTTATTTACTACTATTTCTGAATTATATGAAAAAGAGTAAAGTCTGCCTAGCTTGACTTTTGGGTATGAAAAGCACTCTAGCTAAAAAAATAACAACAACATTTTTTTTTTATATTTTGGAATATTTTTATTAATTTATTAATTTTATTTGTTTCTTTATTTTCAGTCATGTTACCTTATTTCCCATACCTAAAAAGTGATTCTCCGATAATGTAGGCAATGGCAGAAATTTCAAACTCAACTAATTAATTAAAAAGAAGAATCATGACAAGTCGTTAAAAAACAAAAAAGTTATTCAAAGTAAAAAAAATGTCAGAAAAATGGCCAAAAAACTTAAAATTTTCGGTTTAAAAATACATAAAGGTGCTGGAATTAAAAAAAAAATCAAAACCTTTCTAAATAAGGGTACAAAGCATAAAAAAATTATATAGAAGGTCCAAACTCAAAAAATAAAAATATTGAAGGGTCCAATATTTGATAATGCAGGCATAATGTAGGCAGTGACAAAAATTTCAAACTCAACTAATTAATTAAAGAATCCTTTTAAAGGTTGCGTTAAGAAGTAAATGATAATCGTGTGTAATTTACTTCAATAAAGTATCTAGTTGGTGGCTTATATACCCAGACTATCAGGTATTAAACTCACTACTAGGATTAAAAACATTTTTGTGCATAAATTATGCATATGAATTGCCACAAAAGCGGTGCCATGAAACGTTATCAAGCACAGAATCCACAAAGCCGGGCTCTCTTTTTAAAACAAGGTAAAAAAGTCTGATACTCTTGACCTCCTTAATCAGAGACCTGATGCCGAAATATATCTCAAAAAGATTATTTTTCTTATGAAAGGAACATAGGAACTAAAATTGATGGCCTTTCTTAATAGAAAAAATGTGCCCGCTTAGCGGGCACATTCTCATCGCGCGCTTCGCGCGCAAGTTTGAGCGTGCCTAAGGCGCGCGATTCGATCGTCGCGCTTCGCACTCGGTCTTGTACTCTTCGCATACATTTAAATTTATTTCTTATAATTCGATACTGAAGCTCAAACTAATTTTATAATTATATTACAGATGATGTGAATTACACATTTTCTCAAAGTCACTCTATTTCTTTTTGAATTTAAGTGAAACATCAAATTCAATTTACTTAAGGCTCTATCAGCCTTAAGGAACACATTCTCATCATGACGCTCGCGCTTCGCGCTCGATTTTCTGTATACATTTCAGTAACTTTTTAATAAATTACATGATTAAAATAATTTATTTTCTTCCAAATCTCTCAAAAAGAAAAAACAATCGTAGACTTTATTTAAGGAAACGATTTTGCGGAACAACGCTTATTTCGTATCTCACATATTTTGGTGAAAAAAGTCGAATTTCTTTAATATTAAAAATCAAAACATAAAATATACATCCTGTCCCGAAATGTCTTAATGAGAATTTGTAGACCTCATTTAGGCAAACAATTTTCCATCTAAACGTTTTTTTTGTATCTCACATATTTTGTCTAAAAAATTGAATTTTTTAATTTTAATCGTATTTTTTGCAATTGAAACGAAAAATATATGTTTTATCAGAAACTGTGTAAGACAAAATTTGTAGATCTTTTTGAAACGAACAACTTTGTATTTTTACGTTTTTTTCGTATTTCCAATATTATTGTTAAAAAATTGAATTTTGGATTTTCAATAGTTTTTTCTTTAATTAAAAAGAAAAATATGCATCTTATGAAAAAATGTTACAATTCAAATTTGTAGGACTTTATGTAGAAAATAATATTGTATCATAACGTTTTTTCGTATCTCGTATAATTTAACTGGAAAATGGAATTTTGATATTGACTTTTTTAGAATTTGAATATGCTGTAACATTTCTAATTTTGATTTAATCAAAAAATGTTATCAGGATAATTTGTAGAGATTTATGAGCACTATCAAAAACCAGTATTGAAATTTTTGATTTTTTCAAAAAATTATTTTCAAAAACACAAAAGTAGTGCTCAATCCCTCAATTTTAATTGGATGTGGCTGGTTAACGAACTTGTCCTTAATTTTTCGGCTCCGATAAAGTGTGCCAAAGCTCAATTCAATCTGATAATTCTATCGAGAGTTATGCCGTACACGACCTACTACAGACAGACAGACAGACAGACAGACAGACACTTTCGTAAAAACCATTTTTTCTGACTCAGGGGGTCTCAAAACGTAAAGATTTGATGAAAATTTCGAAAGTCATTTTTCACATAAAACCAATACCATCTCATCCATGATGAGAATGTAAAAAAGGGACTTGTTGAGTTTTACGCAAAATCTTATGACCTTTAACCGATGCTAAATCAACACCCGCGATCCGACTGAGCAGAGCCGAGCAATTATTTGCTTCTAGATTTATGAGTTTGCAATGTACCACTGACCGGGCAGCATCTTCACGATCTCCAGCTTCATGCGTACGAATGTTCAGATTTCAGGCCTGCCAATACATACGTTATATAGATATATACGCGTCTTGTATTAAACATAGCGTATCTCGATTCTCGCTTTACCTCACTCGTCGTCTCGGGCACACTTACCAAGCGAGAATCACTTTGAGTATCATAATTACACGATCTCTAGCTCAATCTCTCAATAACTCAAGAGCATGATTACCCATCGTGAAGAAGAGAACCCACAGCATTGCCCATTTATATCCCATTTCTTGCTGTCCACCTATGACTTTAAACGCTTGAGATGTTACGAAATATCATTTTAGTAATAAATCTTGATTTTCTTACACGAAGAAAAATAGTTCGAGAAACTTTACTCAACTTTTAGTAAAGTTAGGACACATGAACAAGTTGGAGATTAACATCTGGTACGTCACAAATTATTATAAGAATATTAAATAATCTTCAACTTGTCCATGTGTCCCAACTTTGCTAAAAGTTGAGTAAAGTTTCTCGAACTATTTTTCTTCGTGTAAAAAAATCAAGATTTATTACTAAAATTTTATTTCGTAAGATCTCAAGCGTTTAAAACTATAGATGGACAGCAAGAAGTGGGAGATAAAGTCAGGTAAATTTTATAATGTAAAGTGAAGTTACAAAATGTACGTCACAAATTATTATAATAACATTAAATAATCTCGAACTTGGCCATATCTTCTAAATTTGCTCAAACGTTAAGTGAAGTTTCTCGAACTATTTTTCTTCGTGTACGTTCTCATCATATGGTATAAACATTTTTTCGCGAATTTTTCAAAAAAATTTGGCTCGCAATAGATAATTAAATGTTCTTAATTTTTTTAGAAAAATTTTCGTATATTTATCTGAGGTTTTCGGTAAATCTCTAAATTTGGTAATTTATTAGAATTTCTTTCATACCTTGTAAATCTGAAAATAAATTTTGGTGATCTTGTCTATTTGTCGTCGTTGATGATGTTTATAGACACAATAACTTTTGAGTAAATTGCAATATAATTCTTGTTTTTGAAATTTTTACTATTAAGGCCATGGGCCAAGCAGGTCACGTGATAAAAATTACATCTTAATCCAAAAATATAAAATAACTTTTTTCGTTTATAAAAGATCTTGCAATTTTTTTTATTTTAAAATATAAAACTAAAGTATTATCGACAATTACAGCTCTGAAACAACATTTCCACGGAGATTTAAATGTCGTCTTGAATTTTTGAGAAATTAGGGGCATGTGATATGTGAGAAAAATAGAAAGTTCATGTGAACAATTGAATTCAGTTTCTACATGTTTGTTTCCAAAATATATAAAATTTTATCAAAAAGTTTTTTCTTAGTTGTTACCAGTATATGTTATTAATAGTGAGAGTTTTCAAAATTTAGGAAATGCTAGAGAAGATAAAAATGGACACAAACACGTAAGGAAACTAAATTCAATCAAATTTGCTTATTTTCTAAATATCTCATGCCCTTAATCAAATGTTAATGAAACAGGTCTGTTAGGTCTTGAATATTCATAAAAATATTTTAAAATTCTGATAAAAATAAGTAAATTCAGCAAATTTGCAGAGTACATTACCGACAGTATTAGACCAGTGCAGCAGAATTCAAGATACTGAGTTGGTATTAAAAATTTTATTTCTATTTTAATACACTATACCTACCCCTATTCCTTCCATATACTACTATTTATCATTTTCTAAATATTGACCGATTTATTTTCATTTAAAATTTTATATATGCAGAAAAAAATCGATAGCCAGGGAGTGAATTGGTCAGATGACCTGCATGGCTCATGGCCAGTGTTGCCAGATTAGGGGTTTTTCCACTAGATTTAGGGGATTTTTGGTCCTTCAGTGGGAAATTTAGGGGGAGAAATTCTTTAGTGGGAAAATTTAGTGGTTTTTTTTTATTCAGGATTTTTTAAAGGGGTTTATCTTATTTTATTTTAAAATCTCTAATATCCTCCAATCACCGTAATTGTTTAATTTGAAATAAGCCAAGTGATTGGTTGTACTTCCTAGGCGAGTATTAACGCTCAATTTCAATGGTTTATTGTACACATGTTCCAAAAATGACCAAAGCACGAGTAAATTATAACTGTTCTTTCCTTTAAATAGTCAATAAAACTTCTTGAAAAAAGAACCATATTTATAATATTCTTTGATTTTATCAACACTTTTAAAGACATTAGCAGCGATTAAATATTAATCAATATAATTTCTCATTATTTACTGTTTCGAAATAAATTCCTAATTTTAAAAACGCGCGTCATTAAACGTTAGGTCGGCACAGCTACCAAAAGCGAGCGTTCTCGAATTTCTTCAGAAATTCCTTTGAAATTCTTTCTTTTTCTTAAAAAACAATATATACATAGCGTTTAAATGTTGAAAAAAGAAAAATTTATCATATAAATATAAGAAATTTACTATTAAAAAAAAAATTTCAAGATCTAGTGGAAAAAAAATTTTTAGTGGAAAATAGGGACTAATCTAGGAGGAAATCGACTCAGACATCTGGCAACACTGCTCATGACCTTAATAATAAAACATGCCACAATTGTTGAATAAAATTGATAAACTTCTAGAACAGTCTACTATAAAACGAGACAAAAATATATAAAATAGGTGACAGACCGTAACGGCTTTATTTAAAAAGAAAATAAATAACCAAATCTCCATTCCATAGTTACTAAATATGCATTAAAGTAATAAAAAAATCTGTCTATAAATTTGAAAGTTGGGAAAAAAATGCACAAACATGAAATAATTCTCAAATACAGTCACTCATGTTCATACGAGGTTGGCATAAGCTTGTGTTATGGGGAAGAAACTTTTTACGGTGTTTTTATGTCGACAATACACGTCTGGTAATCCAGAAAAGGGCGAGAAAGAAGGCAAAAGAACGGGGACACTCCCCTTTCGTCCTTACTTACTCATCGCTTAAACAAATTAAAGAATCGTCCACCTTCTTGGTTTATGAGCAATTCATAGCACAATGTGAATCCTGAATTTTTAATAATGCTCTCTGGAGGCAGGGAAGTTCATACCACTATAGCTATGGTGTCACAGAAGCAAAAAAGTGGAACTATTATACGCAGAACTATCGCTATATAATATAAAATTCATTTTCTTCCTCTCCTGTCTAATTTCGATGTAATTTATGTTCTCGTTGATGTTCTCGAGTAAGTAAAAAATAAGAAAACGAGTATGATATACATAACTGGTGCCTTGAAGTTGTTCTAAAGCAACATCTAGTAAAAAAATGAATTAATTCTTTTCGTTAAAGTTACATGTGTCCAACTTGAACTACTTCCTAAAGAGAATGTTTCAGCGAAATAACAAACATTAGAGAAAAAGTAAATAATAAACGACTAGATTCGTTTAGGAATAAAAAATAAATTAATAAAGCCTGTTTTTTTTATTGAGCAAGCTTTCTTTTAATTTCCTTTGCAGTTTATATGAATAATTTATTTAATTGCTGATTTAGCTACTTGTTCCTTTTGGAGGCGTCCAACTGTCGCCTTGTTATCTTGAAGGATCAATGGTTACGTAAAATGTAGACGAAGAATGTAGAGATTTATGTAGTAGCTAGATCGGACGCATGTAACTCGTTAAGCCAGGCGTAGATAGGACAAATAGAGTGAAGAGACTATCTACTGGTTGCTGAAGCTAAACGAGTCTGACAGTAATAGCGGTTCATTTATCCAAGCGAGGCTTTATTTCCAAAGACTATTTTACTTAATATCTCGGTGAATTTTTCAAGGTAGATATTCGAATGAAAAAATTTGCTTGGCCCGTTCGGAGGTGCGGGCAAAATCTCATCGCGCGCTCCGGTATATTTCAATATTAAAGTAAATTTTATGAGACTGTGAATGGAAATTTGCTTTTCTCAAAGTTACTTCGATTTTGAGGAATGAATTCTGAGTATGACATTCACGTTCGATATTAACGGAAAAAAAAAATCGAATAGTATTTGTAGATCTCTTAAGGGGTAATAACAGTATTCTAGGATTTAAAAAAAAGTTATATTGGCACTTAAAGCAGCTAGAAAAAAAGAAGGGTTTTTAAATTTGGAAGGTCAACTGTATGGAGAAAGCATTGTAGATTGAAAATACAATTTAAAAAATTACGCTTTTTCTTTTACGAAAAATTTAAACACGTTTTTCTCGAAACCATATTTTTAGAAGTGGGCGAACTCATAACCCGTTTGATTTTTATCCGATTGACTTGAAATTTTAAATGTATATTCCTTAAGGTAGTTCATTCACGAAAATTAGACCTCAGGCAAAAATGAATAATTTTGCTCTCAAGAATAGCAATATTATTATTCATGGGCTAATTTGAAAGAGAAAAGATTATTTTCCATGAAAAAAATGTGAAATACAGAAAAATAATGTATTTAACAAATTTTTATTTTTGCCGAACGTTTTTCCTTATCGCTTCATACCAAATTTTACAAAATAATGCGATTTTAATAAATAACGAATTATTTTTTCAAGAAAAAGGATCTTCACAACTTTACCGTTCCCAATTTTTGAGATAAATTCTTTAATGGCTAAAACCATTAAAAATCAATTTTCCAAAATAAAATTATTAAGTTATATCAATTTTTGGGGAATCTTTTTCCTGAAAAAATGATCCGCGATTCATTAGAATCACATGATTATCAAATTTTGAAATGAAGCGATAATAATAAAAGTTCGGCAAAAATAAAATTTGTTAAATGCATTATTTTCTTGATTCTCAAAAAGGGCTATTCATTTTACGTGATGTTTAAAGCTTCGAAGTTTAAACCTTTGTTCTACAAAACTTCGAAAAATTGAAAAAGTGAAGTTTCGAAATTTTGAATTTATGTGACACTTATACAATGAAAATAATTTTGCTAACTTCTTCATAAGTAAAAAATTAAAAAAAAAATTTTTTAGTTGGTAGAATTACTCATTCTTTTGGTGCAATATGAATTATCAAGGACAGAGTACAAAATTTATCTTGATTAATATTAATTATACTTGCAATGTGTAGGTTATAACTCCAATCGCTTTAAAGACTTAAATTCGTTCCAAAACTTCGAAATTTCGGAAATCCAAGTTCTCTCTTTTGTCCCTTCGAAAAACACGGAGAAACCCAAGTTAACAATTTTTGCGAAACTACGTTTCAATTGAGGAAAAAATGTGCAATAGTGAGAATTTTTCACAACGAAGTATTGAACTTCAGATGATCTATATGAAAATTTACTATAGATCGTACAAAACTTTATTATAGTATTTCGACTGCGAAAATTTTCCAGTCTGCTAGGAATAATTACCATTACACCTAGATTTTCCCTAGATTCCTAATATTTTTTAGAATTAATTAGTTAAGTTTTGAAATTTCTGCCACTGCCTACATTATCGGAGAATCACTAGTCGCATATCAGATAGGATACGTTGCCGACAGGTGTCCTCGTAGACAACTTTAAACTCTTATATCGCAAATAAATGCAAATTAAATTAAAATTTAAAGAATTTGAAATTTTTCCGTGGAAAAAAAGACGCTTTCGACTGCGCTGGGATTCGAGCCCAGGTCTTTCGACTGCCGATCAGTCGAGCAATCGAAACACTTGGGCTCGAATCCCAGCGCAGTCGAAAGCGTTTTTTTTCCACAAAAAGATTTCAAATTCTTTAAATTTTAATTTCTCAGAATTATCATTATAAAATAGAACATATTTTGCTTTGAAAAGATTCTCTGTGTACGTATTGCATTATATTATTTGGAAGTATGTACATGCAAGACAGGTGGTATATTCCTCTCTATAATTAGGGAGTAAGTAGGGGATCTATAGAAAGTTCTTTAGGGTGTTTTAGAAAGACCAAAGGCTGATTCATCAGTGGGGGAAGGGTAGCGCTATGAGACCTCGGGGGCTTGAGTTTTAGGGGCGAGAAGGTCGCTTATTGCTCCCCGAGTAGCCGCAAAACGAAGTTTGATCAAATTCTACTGCACCCGCATAAAACTGACCAACGTCCAGGGTTATGGTCTCGATAAATGATTCATCCACACTTTCGATACGATACGATACGAACGACATCCTCACACGTAGACACAACCACATTACCACAGAAAAGAAGACTTTACTGTCGTAAAAGCTTCGAAAGCTTCATGGCACAAAGTACGTGAAATTTCCGACAATCCAGAAATTTACAGTATAGTTAAGAATATGGACCAATAGGACCACGTGACCAAATATATAAGTGAATATAATCCTATAAGATAACTTTTTTCTAAACAAAATATCTTTTTGAAAATTTGGCAAATTGGTTCATTTTCGTAAAAGTCTTAACGAGAATAGAAAGTCGAAAAGTTATTGGCAATTATAGTTAAATATAAATTTTGTTTGCAATTTCTATTTTAGCTTTAATCTAATTTAAAGAAGTAAAAGTAAGTTAGTTTAATAAAAATTAACTCAAGTAAACGTTTTACTAAAGTAAACCAGGCGAATGTTCCTAATAATATTTTATCATATTTACCAAATTTTAAGAAATTCATTTCACGTACTAAAAAAGTTAAATATGATCTGTAATTAAGTCACGTGGTGAAATTAGTCATAACCTTAATGATACTATGAGCAGGATTTGAGAAAGTATATTGCTCAGACATAACTTGTGACATTCAAGACTTCATAAAGTTGTCTTTAGAACGCTGATTTAGGAGTCTTGCTCAGAAGTCAAGAATTTTTACAGTGCAAATAAGAAGAAATTGTAGAAGACCTTGTAATTGAGTAGATCGTATTTTATGTTGTCTCCTCCAGGTTTTTCTGCAATGATGGGAATTTTTGGCTAAAGCTTCGGAACTTTAATTGGTTTTGAACAATTAAAAACTCAAAGTTATTTCAGAATTTGTCGTTTTCATTTAGTTTTGGATAATAATAGCAATCCTTATCCAATGCTGATAATTCAGAGGTGAATTTATTCCTTAAAAGGATCTCCATTCGTCGATAGATTTTTACTAAAATTATCGTATTTATAAATCATATAGTTGTTATTTTATCAAACAAAAATTTTAAAAGTAATTTTAATTTTATAGACAAAATCAACTAAAGAGAGTTGTGGATAGATTTCTAAGAAATAAAATCAGCTCTGTATCGTCAAGATTAAATAAAAATAACAAATTTTTTCGTAAAAACATGAAACTCTGAATATATATTGTAAGGAATCTCACTCGTGACGAAATCTAAGAAGATAAAAATCTACTTGTTGTTAATTTTAATGTAATCTTTGATAAACTCGCAAGTGATTTTCTAAAATCTAGTATTATTACTAACAAAAAATTATCACTATACCATTTTTCATAAATTGAAATTTATTGTATTGAGTAAAGAAAAATTTAAATAAAACTATTAATTAGAAGTTAGTCTTTATTTGTCGAAAGCTAGCCAACTAAATAAAATAATCCTGAATAATTTTTTTCAAAGAGAATTTTTAAATATTATTCTGATGAAAAAGTGTTTTATGATAAAGTTTTTAGAAAATGGATCTTAGTACCATGTACTTCTCTGCCGACAGTATCGAATTGAAATCCATTCTGAGCGATACCGGAATCTGTTTCCGAATCATTCCGGAATATGTTTCTGAACCATTCCGACTTAATAAAATTCAATCCGAGGCATAAATCCAAATGAATTCGAACTTGATTGATTTTAGACTGTTTTTCATCAAACGAGATAGAAAACGTTTTTCGGATTGGTTTCAAATGAATCAGAATGGTTTGAAGTCCGATTCCGTTTAAAGCTGGTTTCCTTCCACTTAGAAGCTAGATTTCATAAAAAAGGCGAAATTCTATTCACTTTCATGAGTAGAGAGCGGATTAGTTTCATGTGAAGTTGGCTACGTATCGAGCACGGAAGCGCAAACCACTGTATACAGCGGTAGTGGGGAAAGATGGTCCCTAGTGGAGTCGACTTGATCTCTAGTTGATAGTTCATTGTCCCCACTACTGTTATAAGCAGTGGTTTGTAATTCAGTGCACGGTTCGTAGCCAACTTCGCGCGAGACAAATCCGCTCTCTATTCATGAATATGATGAAAGAAAATGTCTATTCTTATGGAAATTCATCGTTTTTACGAAGCCCAACTAATGCCTTCCAACTAGTTAGGTAATGCGAATCATTTTGCTTGTGTTCTTTATGCACATAACCTGCACGGAAACATTTTTTATAGCAATATGTTTTATTTTATAATGATAACTCCAAAAATAATATGAATTTATAGAAAATTGAAGTGTAATGGTAATTATTCCTAGCAGACCCACTAAGGACCATTTTCCCCCACTACCGCTGTATGCAGTGGTTTGCGCTTCAGTGCTCGGTACGTAGCCAACTTCACATGAAACTAATCCGCTCTCTACTCATGAATTAGAAAAATTATACGAAACTTCAATATAACACGTGGATCAATAAGTCCCGGGACTAACTAGGAAAAACACATTTTTTGGCAAAACTCGACTTCATTCATCAACATAGTCTCCTTCAAAAGCAACACAATCAGTCCAGCGATTCTGTAACATTTCAATACCTTTCTTGTAGAACGATTTATCTTTGGCCTCGAAATAAGCGTTCGTTTCGGTGATGACTTCCTCGTTGGAGTAGAATGTCTGCAAACAGGCAGTAGTCGCTGGGGACCAGATCCGGTGAATATGGTGGGTGCGGAAGCAATTCGAAGCTCAATTCATTCAATTTCACCATGGTAGCGAGCGACTTGTGACACGGCGCATTGTCTTGGTGAAAGAGCACTTTTTTCTTCTTCATTTGGAGCCGTTTCTCACCGATTTCGTTCTTCAAACGCATCAATTGGCCAATGTAACGTTCGCTATTGATCGTCTTACCTTTTTCAAGGTAGTCGATGAACAAAACTCCATGAGCATCCCAAAAAATTGTGAGGCCATGACCTTACCGGCCCACATTTGCGTTTTTGGCCGTTTTGGACGCTTCTCACCGACTGCAGTCCACTCGGCTTACGACCGCTTTGACTCCGGAGTGTAGTGATGGATCCAGGTTTCGTCCATTGTCACATACCGACCCAAAAAATTCAGTTTATTTCGGCGAAACAACTCCAAACAGTGCTCGGAATCAATGACACGTTGTCGTTTTTGATCCACCGTGAGCAAATGCGGCACCCACTTTGACAACAGCTTCCTCATAGACAAATGTTCATGCAAAATAGCGTACACACTGCCGTATGATATCTTTAAAGTGTCAGCTATCTCACGCAATTTTAATTTACGGTTTTCGAAAACGATTTGGTGGACTTTTTTATGGTTTCCGGTGTAACTACCTCATTTGGCCGGCCGGAGCGTTCAGCATCTTCAGTGTCTGTACGACCACGTTTAAACTCAGCATACCACCGACAAATGGTTGTTTTTGATGGAGCAGAGTCCCCGTTGCACTTTTCCAGCCATTGCTGAGCTTGCACTGTGTTTTTTTTTCATCCAAAAGCAATGGTAAATCAACACACGAAATTGTTTCGAATCTATTGTTTTGAGAATATCAAGACTAGCGTCACTTGAGTCACTGTAACTCGTGGATCAAACATCAGAATGTTATGAAATTTTGACAGGTATCTTTTGAAGGTTGGTACTCATGAAAAATCATACAGAACTTTTGTTGGCAATGCCATCTATGTGTCAGTCCCGGGACTTATTGATCCACGTGTTAGGTTATCCTAAAGTTTAACATAACCCACAGTGAATTATCATATAGTTTTCATATAGTTAATTTTAGGAAAATATATCGGAAAATTTTTTTATTATTAAAACCCAAAGTAGTCTACCTACGTCTGTTGTTATCTTCTCTACCGTTCCCCAAATTTTAAATATTTTGGACACAAACATGTAGAAACTGGACTAAAATGTTCACATGAACTTTCTACTAGTATTCACTATTACTGTTCACTAGTATTTTGGATCGCCATGATAGAAATTGGAATATCCTTTCTATTTTTTCTAGAAACTCCTTTCGCGGGATATTTGAATTGAAAATGATATTAGATAAAAGAAAATGGTGTTTAGACTTTTCTCTGGGGTCGATACAATTGAATGCTGATTCGAAGGCTGAGTGGACATTCTTATGTATGAAATTCCCGCGAGCAGATGGAAAAGTTTCGCATCTTGTATGGTTATATCTGCTGGTTTATAGATATATGAGTGTTATTGCCGACTTGGAGTAGCGAAGGTCGAATGTGGTTGGTACGCCTGGTGGAGTAAAAAAGGGAAAGATGGAGGGAGGACGTTAGATGCTCTTATGCAAGGTATACAAGCGTGTAAGTATAGTCCTGTACTCGGTAGGATCGGTAAAAATGGGGTGGACTAGGAGTGTCATTATGCAAAGTAGATGGTCAGTTCGGTAATCCTGGGATCGTCATTCCCAGCCAGAGGTCGGCGAATTCCAGATATATGGTGGACCTATTCCCGCAGGAACATCCTCTCTAGTCTATATGGCGACAAACTGAGCGGCTGCTCTGCAAAGTATGATTGATGCTCCACGTTATTGAAAACAATATCCTATATAAACTGCCCCATGTCCCTAACTGGACCAACATTAGGGGGTAATACTTCCCACACTCGACATCAACTCGATTCTCGCTTTATGGTCTTGTGTCGGCTGTTGCGTATCAGAACATTGTTTTATTTCATTAGTATCATTTCAATTACACTGATGCAAAGGTATGCTTGAATTTGAAGCAGTACATTTTATTAAAAATTAAAAAAGAATTCGAATTTATGCCATACACAAACTCAAAATCCTCTTAAACTCCAAACAAAACTATAATTCAAAATTTCAAGTATTCTGAATATTCGAATTCTCAATTTACTAAAAGGGTCAAATTTGGACCAAAATAATCATGCAAGCTTTTCCACCCAATTAGCAATCATAAGAACCATAAGATTTGGGTTCTTATGAGTGCCAATTGGGTGGCAAAGCTTGGATGATTATTTTGGTTCAAATTTGCTCCTTTTAGTAATTTGAGAATTTGAATGTTCTAATCTCTCCAAATTTTAAATTATAGTTTTGTTTGAATTTTAAGAATATCTTGAGTTTATGTATGTGACGTGCGCCGAGGAAAGGGGACTAACTCGGAAAAGTAGGATTTTACAAGACGAGTGCAGACTGAAGAAAGCGCAGTTTTCAGGGTTCCTAAAAACTCAGTTTTAGTTTCCGAGTTAGTCCCCTTTCCTCGGCACACGTCACATACATAAACTCAAGATACTCTTAAAATTCGAACAAAACTATAATTCAAAATTTCAAGTAATCCGAACATTCGAATTCTCAAATTACTAAAAGGATCAAATTTGAACCAAAATAATCATCCAAGCTTTGCCACCCAATTGGCACTCATAAGAACCCAAATCTTATGGTTCTTATGATTGCTAATTGGGTGGAAAAGCTTGCATGATTAATTTGGTCCAAATTTGACCCTTTTAGTAATTTGAGAATTCGAATATTCGAATTTCCTTGGCGCACATTACACATGATATAAATTCGAATTTTGTTTTGAATTATACTGACATGAATTGGAGATCAATTTTGAAAAATAACGTTAACTTTGTGGAAATTTGCATGATTATAATTTTTCTTAGTGGGATCAGGACCAAATTTGGTAATTGCTAATTGTATGGAAATGCTTGCATGATCATATTGGTTTATATTTGGTCGTTTTAATAACTAGAGGATGCAAATATTCGGTTTACTTGAAACTTTGAATTATTTTTCCAAATCTCTTCTAAGTATGAACAGTTTTTAAGGAATTGTCCATGAATTTATTGCATGACACAAAATCGATATAAATTAAACGTTTAGTAATTGATTATAAGGGGGGTAGAGATTTTTCTAAAATTTAATAATTTGAATAACACTTACAATTTTAAAGGGATTTCCTTTAAAATTTTAGCAATTTATTCAAAATGTTTAGAAATATCCTCTAATATTTGGAAACTTCAGGAAACATTCCCGAACGAACTTTGAGCTTGACTGAAAATATTTTGAGAAATAATCCCTGAAAGTATTTGAGGAATTTTCTCTGCAAAATTTTTCGTCAAAAATCTGGAAAGTTTGTAGAAATTACTATCCCGGTAATTTGGGTGGAAATCCTTCAAGAAAATATGCAAAATCTTGAGCTTACACGAAGAATTATGGATTATAAAATTTAATATCCATGTCTAGTGTCTATAGGACAGCCGTTTAAATTAAATGAAGAATAATCTCGTTTATATGCGTTATAATGTTACAATGTAGAAAAAATTGTAGGTTATGTCATTAGTAATCTGTAGATTATACTGTTTATAATATGAATGGCTGTCCCATAGTCACTGAACTTGGATATTTAATTTTATATTCCATTTTTCTTCGTGTACTTACATCAAAGATGTGGCAATATTCTGAAAAATTTTGAAATGTCTACCACAAAAAATGAATGTTTTTTAAGATTTCGAAGAATTTTGGGAAAATATTTCATTGAATTAAGGGAAAATGATAAAATCATGAATTATATAATATAATTATTATTATAAAATTATTTCTGTACTGAATTTAAAAAAAAATAGTTTAAAGAAATGATTTCTCCAATTTAAAATAAATTTAAATTTTGAAGAATTTAAAATCTTTCGGTGGAAAAAGAGACGCATTCGACTGTGCCGGGATTCGAGCCCGGGTCTTAGTGACAATTTCGAACTCAACCATTTAATTTAAAACAAACTTTTCAAGAGGATAAAAGAAAGGGATTTCATATGAAAAATGATAATATGACTGTTTTTCCCACTTACTTTTATGTTTAGATTCATTCATTTCATTTACTTTTAAATGTCTATTCAAACTGAACAACGGCTCGAATTCCATATGCAAATGAGAATAATATGGTCCACTATAAATTGAGGAAATTTTCTCGTCGTATAGAAGCTTTTCCTGCTCAAGGCGTAAGGTAAAGACGCTCGTAAAAGGGCTCGAACGACGATGACCCTCACTGGTTGGCTCTCGCCTTCTCCTACACACATGCAACATAAAATGTACTCAACATTGATGCTGCCAGTGCGTGCGTTTATAAATACACATGACACACACACATGTAAATACAGACTAATGGCATAGTACGGATCTGTAATTGACAATGACATGGTGCTTGCACGACTCTTAAGTGGATAAACATTATCCCCAAAATATGAGTCTCGGAAATGCGCCTTTACAAAAACCCAGCCTAGCAATTTCTGTGGATATGACTTTTTTTATTTCTCTTTTTTAGGGATTATATTTTTTTGGCTCTTAAGTAAACCCTCATGTTTTTATATTATACTTATTTATTTATCAGTTTGAGAAATACGTCGAAGGTTTTCTTTCAAAAAGAATATAATCCGGGTAAAAAAATGCTATTACTATTAAGGGTTTGTGAGGATCAGGTTCCTTGCGTTTAGAAGCATCGTTCGTTGCAGTAAAGTCGACAGATATTGACCTTTGACTATCTGCCTTATTTTCATAGAATACATATTCCCTTGTCGTTCATAGCAGCATTGATGCATAAGAAACTGAATCCTTTTAGGAAATATTACCAATATGTCTGTTAAATATAAAAATTGACTTTAGAAAGTGATTTGAAACATAATTTAAATTCATAATTAATATTATAATAGTATATTGTGCAACAAGTACGGAAAGCAGACGATCCTAGACGAAATACGCAAGTGTAAGAGCGCTGAAAAGTGATTCGTTGCAGTGCGATTGCACAGTAACGCTGAGAAGTTGCTTCTCTTCATTGGTTCGGAATTTTTCATTTTTACCACGCTCTGCATGCACGAAAAGTGGCACATTATAACGTTGAGGAAAATATTTTGAATTAATTTCCGTTTAAAAGTCGAATTTCGCTACAAAAATAAACTGTGAAAGGAATAGTTTGTGTGTGGGAATTGTTAGGATAAAATTATTCTTAATCAATCACAATGTTCTTCATTTGTGAAAATAGAGGGTGAAAAGGTCGAATTTCTAATCTGCATTAGCAGATTGCTCTGAGAATTGACACGCAGGATTTTACATCTCCCTCCGTGGTCGCTACACTTGACATCTCATCTTAAATCAAACCCTCGACCATCTTATCCTTATATATCTACGCTCGTGTCTTTACCGCAAGACACAAACTCGATGCATACATTACGTTACTTTAATTGGCAAGCGCTCCCTGGACAATCTGGTTTCATTATATCACGAAGAACATCATCCCTCTTTTTCACTTCTGATTGGAGAAATAACGATCAAATTTAGAAATACACAGGGAGTCTACTCACCTGGAAAACTAAGAATACCTAGAATTATAAACGCAATCAAAATTCAGTATAAGAATTTTTGAAAAATTTTCACTTACAGGAAGTTGACAGATGTTCTTTAACGTCTTCTGTTGCATCTTCCAAATTTTCGACAAGATATGTTATGAAATAAAAAAGTTACCTAACATGAACTTCTAAATCAATTTGATCACGTAGTCTGATTCTGGCCTTGAAGGTATGTATTAAATAAAAAAATAATAATAAAAAAGCATTTTTGTTTTGTTTAATTTAATTTAATATTTTTTGAAATTTGATTTACTTCAGAATTTAAAGAATTCGAAACCGTTCGAACCCCATTGCAAGTACTGTTTGCTTGGGCCGGGGAGTATCGGTAGGTACTTTGGTCAAAGTTGTTAGTCTCGAGAGTGAACTGCAACTTAGTAGAGGTAGATAGATGGTTCAGGACTGTCGCAAGAGGGCTAGGACCCACTTGTCCCAGTTTCGCAACTTTTGCCTATTATAAGTACTGTTTGGTTGGGCCGAGGAGTATCGGAGGGTAGTCTGGTTAAAGCTGTGAGTCTCGATAGTGAACTGCAACTTAGTAGAGGTGGATAGCTGATATAGATGGCTCTGGACTGTCGCAAGAGGGCTAGGACCCACTTGTCCCAGTTTCGCGACTTTGGACTATTATAAGTACTGTTTGGTTGGACCGAGGAGTATCGGAGGGTAGTCTGGTTAAAGCTGTGAGTCTCGATAGTGAACTGCAACTTAGTAGAGGTAGATAGCTGATATAGATGGCTCTGGACTGTCGCAAGAGGGCTAGGACCAACTTGTCCCAGTATCGCGACTTTGGACTATTGTAAGTACTGTTTGGTTGGGCTGGGGAGTATCGATAGGTACTCTGGTCAAAGTTGTTAGTCTCGAGAGTGAACTGCAACTTAGTAGAGGTAGATAGCTGGTATATATGGCTCAGGACTGTCGCAAGAGGGCTAGGACCCACTTGTCCCAGTTTCGCGACTTTGGACTATGGTAAGTACTGTTTGGTTGGGCCGAGGAGTTTCAGAAGGTACTCTGGTCAAAGCTGTAAGTCTCAAGAGTGAATTGCAACTTAGTAGAGGTGGATAGCTGGTACAAATGGCTCAGGACTGTCGCAAGAGGGCTATAGGACCCACTTGTTCCACTTTCGCGACTTTGGCCTATTGTGAGTACTGTTTGCTTGGGCCGGGGAGTATCGGTAGGTACTTTGGTCAAAGTTGTTAGTCTCGAGAGTGAACTGCAACTTAGTAGAGGTAGATAGATGGTTCAGGACTGTCGCAAGAGGGCTAGGACCCACTTGTCCCAGTTTCGCAACTTTTGCCTATTATAAGTACTGTTTGGTTGGGCCGAGGAGTATCGGAGGGTAGTCTGGTTAAAGCTGTGAGTCTCGATAGTGAACTGCAACTTAGTAGAGGTAGATAGCTGATATAGATGGCTCTGGACTGTCGCAAGAGGGCTAGGACCAACTTGTCCCAGTATCGCGACTTTGGACTATTGTAAGTACTGTTTGGTTGGACCGAGGAGTATCGGAGGGTAGTCTGGTTAAATCTGTGAGTCTCGATAGTGAACTGCAACTTAGTAGAGGTAGATAGCTGGTATATATGGCTCAGGACTGTCGCAAGAGGGCTAGGACCCACTTGTCCCAGTTTCGCGACTTTGGACTATGGTAAGTACTGTTTGGTTGGGCCGAGGAGCTTCAGAAGGTACTCTGGTCAAAGCTGTAAGTCTCAAGAGTGAACTGCAACTTAGTAGAGGTGGATAGCTGGTACAAATGGCTCAGGACTGTCGCAAGAGGGCTATAGGACCCACTTGTTCCACTTTCGCGACTTTGGCCTATTGTGAGTACTGTTTGCTTGGGCCGGGGAGTATCGGTAGGTACTTTGGTCAAAGTTGTTAGTCTCGAGAGTGAACTGCAACTTAGTAGAGGTAGATAGATGGTTCAGGACTGTCGCAAGAGGGCTAGGACCCACTTGTCCCAGTTTCGCAACTTTTGCCTATTATAAGTACTGTTTGGTTGGGCCGAGGAGTATCGGAGGGTAGTCTGGTTAAAGCTGTGAGTCTCGATAGTGAACTGCAACTTAGTAGAGGTGGATAGCTGGTACTAATGGCTCAGGACTGTCGCAAGAGGGCTATAGGACCCACTTGTTCCACTTTCGCGACTTTGGCCTATTGTGAGTACTGTTTGCTTGGGCCGGGGAGTATCGGTAGGTACTTTGGTCAAAGTTGTTAGTCTCGAGAGTGAACTGCAACTTAGTAGAGGTAGACAGCTGGTATAGATGGTTCAGGACTGTCGCAAGAGGGCTAGGACCCACTTGTCCCAGTTTCGCGACTTTGGACTATTGTAAGTACTGTTTGGTTGGACCGAGGAGTATCGGAGGGTAGTCTGGTTAAAGCTGTGAGTCTCGATAGTGAACTGCAACTTAGTAGAGGTAGATAGCTGATATAGATGGCTCTGGACTGTCGCAAGAGGGCTAGGACCGACTTGTCCCAGTATCGCGACTTTGGACTATTGTAAGTACTGTTTGGTTGGACCGAGGAGTATCGGAGGGTAGTCTGGTTAAAGCTGTGAGTCTCGATAGTGAACTGCAACTTAGTAGAGGTGGATAGCTGATATAGATGGCTCTGGACTGTCGCAAGAGGGCTAGGACCCACTTGTTCCACTTTCGCGACTTTGGCCTATTGTGAGTACTGTTTGCTTGGGCCGGGGAGTATCGGTAGGTACTTTGGTCAAAGTTGTTAGTCTCGAGAGTGAACTGCAACTTAGTAGAGGTGGATAGCTGATATAGATGGCTCTGGACTGTCGCAAGAGGGCTAGGACCCACTTGTCCCAGTTCCGCGACTTTGGACTATTATAAGTACTGTTTGGTTGGACCGAGGAGTATCGGAGGGTAGTCTGGTTAAAGCTGTGAGTCTCGATAGTGAACTGCAACTTAGTAGAGGTGGATAGCTGATATAGATGGCTCTGGACTGTCGCAAGAGGGCTAGGACCCACTTGTCCCAGTTTCGCGACTTTGGACTATTATAAGTACTGTTTGGTTGGACCGAGGAGTATCGGAGGGTAGTTTGGTCAAAGCTGTAAGTCTCAAGAGTGAACTGCAACTTAGTAAAGGTAGATAGCTGGTATATATGGCTCAGGACTGTCGCAAGAGGGCTAGGACCCACTTGTCCCAGTTTCGCGACTTTGGACTATGGTAAGTACTGTTTGGTTGGGCCGAGGAGTTTCAGAAGGTACTCTGGTCAAAGCTGTAAGTCTCAAGAGTGAATTGCAACTTAGTAGAGGTGGATAGCTGGTACAAATGGCTCAGGACTGTCGCAAGAGGGCTATAGGACCCACTTGTTCCACTTTCGCGACTTTGGCCTATTATAAGTACTGTTTGGTTGGACCGAGGAGTATCGGAGGGTAGTCTGGTTAAAGCTGTGAGTCTCGATAGTGAACTGCAACTTAGTAGAGGTGGATAGCTGGTACTAATGGCTCAGGACTGTCGCAAGAGGGCTATAGGACCCACTTGTTCCACTTTCGCGACTTTGGCCTATTGTGAGTACTGTTTGCTTGGGCCGGGGAGTATCGGTAGGTACTTTGGTCAAAGTTGTTAGTCTCGAGAGTGAACTGCAACTTAGTAGAGGTAGATAGATGGTTCAGGACTGTCGCAAGAGGGCTAGGACCCACTTGTCCCAGTTTCGCAACTTTTGCCTATTATAAGTACTGTTTGGTTGGGCCGAGGAGTATCGGAGGGTAGTCTGGTTAAAGCTGTGAGTCTCGATAGTGAACTGCAACTTAGTAGAGGTAGATAGCTGATATAGATGGCTCTGGACTGTCGCAAGAGGGCTAGGACCAACTTGTCCCAGTATCGCGACTTTGGACTATTGTAAGTACTGTTTGGTTGGACCGAGGAGTATCGGAGGGTAGTCTGGTTAAATCTGTGAGTCTCGATAGTGAACTGCAACTTAGTAGAGGTGGATAGCTGGTATATATGGCTCAGGTCTGTAGCAAGAGGGCTAGGACCCACTTGTCCCAGTTTCGCGACTTTGGACTATGGTAAGTACTGTTTGGTTGGGCCGAGGAGTTTCAGAAGGTACTCTGGTCAAAGCTGTAAGTCTCAAGAGTGAATTGCAACTTAGTAGAGGTGGATAGCTGGTACAAATGGCTCAGGACTGTCGCAAGAGGGCTATAGGACCCACTTGTTCCACTTTCGCGACTTTGGCCTATTGTGAGTACTGTTTGCTTGGGCCGGGGAGTATCGGTAGGTACTTTGGTCAAAGTTGTTAGTCTCGAGAGTGAACTGCAACTTAGTAGAGGTAGATAGATGGTTCAGGACTGTCGCAAGAGGGCTAGGACCCACTTGTCCCAGTTTCGCAACTTTTGCCTATTATAAGTACTGTTTGGTTGGGCCGAGGAGTATCGGAGGGTAGTCTGGTTAAAGCTGTGAGTCTCGATAGTGAACTGCAACTTAGTAGAGGTGGATAGCTGGTACTAATGGCTCAGGACTGTCGCAAGAGGGCTATAGGACCCACTTGTTCCACTTTCGCGACTTTGGCCTATTGTGAGTACTGTTTGCTTGGGCCGGGGAGTATCGGTAGGTACTTTGGTCAAAGTTGTTAGTCTCGAGAGTGAACTGCAAGTTAGTAGAGGTAGACAGCTGGTATAGATGGTTCAGGACTGTCGCAAGAGGGCTAGGACCCACTTGTCCCAGTTTCGCGACTTTGGACTATTGTAAGTACTGTTTGGTTGGACCGAGGAGTATCGGAGGGTAGTCTGGTTAAAGCTGTGAGTCTCGATAGTGAACTGCAACTTAGTAGAGGTAGATAGCTGATATAGATGGCTCTGGACTGTCGCAAGAGGGCTAGGACCGACTTGTCCCAGTATCGCGACTTTGGACTATTGTAAGTACTGTTTGGTTGGACCGAGGAGTATCGGAGGGTAGTCTGGTTAAATCTGTGAGTCTCGATAGTGAACTGCAACTTAGTAGAGGTGGATAGCTGATATAGATGGCTCTGGACTGTCGCAAGAGGGCTAGGACCCACTTGTCCCAGTTCCGCGACTTTGGCCTATTGTGAGTACTGTTTGCTTGGGCCGGGGAGTATCGGTAGGTACTTTGGTCAAAGTTGTTAGTCTCGAGAGTGAACTGCAACTTAGTAGAGGTAGATAGCTGTTATAGATGGCTCTGGACTGTCGCAAGAGGGCTAGGACCCACTTGTCCCAGTTTCGCGACTTTGGACTATGGTAAGTACTGTTTGGTTGGGCCGAGGAGCTTCAGAAGGTACTCTGGTCAAAGCTGTAAGTCTCAAGAGTGAACTGCAACTTAGTAGAGGTGGATAGCTGGTACTAATGGCTCAGGACTGTCGCAAGAGGGCTATAGGACCCACTTGTTCCACTTTCGCGACTTTGGCCTATTGTGAGTACTGTTTGCTTGGGCCGGGGAGTATCGGTAGGTACTTTGGTCAAAGTTGTTAGTCTCGAGAGTGAACTGCAACTTAGTAGAGGTAGATAGCTGATATAGATGGCTCTGGACTGTCGCAAGAGGGCTAGGACCAACTTGTCCCAGTATCGCGACTTTGGACTATTGTAAGTACTGTTTGGTTGGACCGAGGAGTATCGGAGGGTAGTCTGGTTAAAGCTGTGAGTCTCGATAGTGAACTGCAACTTAGTAGAGGTAGATAGCTGGTATATATGGCTCAGGACTGTCGCAAGAGGGCTAGGACCCACTTGTCCCAGTTTCGCGACTTTGGACTATGGTAAGTACTGTTTGGTTGGGCCGAGGGGTTTCAGAAGGTACTCTGGTCAAAGCTGTAAGTCTCAAGAGTGAACTGCAACTTAGTAGAGGTGGATAGCTGGTACTAATGGCTCAGGACTGTCGCAAGAGGGCTATAGGACCCACTTGTTCCACTTTCGCGACTTTGGCCTATTGTGAGTACTGTTTGCTTGGGCCGGGGAGTATCGGTAGGTACTTTGGTCAAAGTTGTTAGTCTCGAGAGTGAACTGCAACTTAGTAGAGGTAGATAGATGGTTCAGGACTGTCGCAAGAGGGCTAGGACCCACTTGTCCCAGTTTCGCAACTTTTGCCTATTATAAGTACTGTTTGGTTGGGCCGAGGAGTATCGGAGGGTAGTCTGGTTAAAGCTGTGAGTCTCGATAGTGAACTGCAACTTAGTAGAGGTGGATAGCTGGTACTAATGGCTCAGGACTGTCGCAAGAGGGCTATAGGACCCACTTGTTCCACTTTCGCGACTTTGGCCTATTGTGAGTACTGTTTGCTTGGACCGGGGAGTATCGGTAGGTACTCTTGTCAAAGTTGTTAGTCCCGAGAGTGAACTGCAACTTAGTAGAGGTAGATAGCTGGTATAGATGGCTCAGGACTGTCGCAAGAGGGCTAGGACCCACGTGTCCCAGTTTCGCAACTTTGGCCTATTATAAGTAGTTAGATGATATTTCAATTTAAGATTGTCTGTAATTTGTCCTGACAGTATAAATACAGTCTTTATTTAAAAGTTCCTGTAAGATAACTTTATTATTCTAAAAAATGTCTTCCTGGAAATTTGAAAAATACAACAGAAGACAATAAAGGACGTCTGTCAACTTCGTTTAAATGAAAATTTTGCAAAATTTGTTACAGTTAACTGTAACTGTCGATAAGTTTTCGAATTTTTTTGAAAATTTTTAATACAAGAAGTTGTCAGTCGTGCTTTATTGTACTTTTTTACGTTTCCCAAATTTTCAGAAAGATACTTTAAAAATTAAAAGTGTTACCTTACATTAACTAATGAATGTATAATTTAGTCACGTGGTCCGTTTGATCCATGGCCTTAAGGTTAAGACGTCATACTTATTTTTAGGTTTCATATGCTCCTTTTAGTAAAACGTTAAAATCAGTCGAATTTTGAACTTCAATTAAGAATTTAAATTAAGAAATAATACATTCTGTATTCATGCCTCAATGGTGTAATCGGTTAACTTACCCCTCATGTAAAGTGGGGACCCCAGTTCGAATCCGGGCCGAGGTAGATTTTTTCTTGTTATTTAATTATTGGTTTGAAAGAAGCCTACATTTCTTAATTTATATAATCATAAGTCATAAACATTAAACGCGTTGAATGAAATCCTTAAAAAATAATGATTTAATTAAGAATATGTTTTTATGTATAAGTTAACTTTTTAATTCGTTAATAGTAATTATTTAGTCGAAAAATATGAAATTATGAGAAAAATTCAACCCCTGATTTTTGGTATAACTACAATACAAATCAGCTAACTCATAAATTCAATGACAAAAAAGTTTAGATTTTAGGGTGACGTTTGTAGTTTATGCAAGCTTACTTCGACAACCCACTTTTATTGACTTCTCTTTCACGGCTCGATTCTCCGGGCACAATCGGTTTCCATGTCGCGCGAGGAAGATAGATGGTTATTAAAATTTACTTCTTTGCATAGGAAAGTGGATTTATGTCGCGAATCACAGTGCAACTTTATTTTCGATTCAAAACACTTTATTGTAATTCCTTAACTCCAAAAAATACTTCTCTGCATCAGGTAGATCTTTATTTTACACGGAACGGTATGCCTTTTTTCAAAAATGTAGTTTAGTAAAAATAATGAAGAAACGTCTGACATCTGAACTAACTAAGTTGTGAAAAAATTAAAAATAACTTAAACATCAAATTTTGACTTTTTTATTCACTATAAATTTAAACAAAATGATTGCCTCATTTCTAATCATATAATCTCACTTCAAATCTTACTAAACTATTACTTTAATATTGCGAACCCAAGCTGACTCTCAATTGTATGCGTTTAAATTTTGTTACAGGGGAGAAGCGGCAAAATTGGCGCGTCGTCTAAATTGGCGCACCCTATTTTTCAGAAAATGATAACAACAAAAAATAAAAATAGTTCTATCGTGTGCATTCTTGTATGATATGTATTTGATGGAAAACATTATATAAATCTAATTGCTTAATACAGTTTTATTGCGATTAATCGTTTTTTGGCATAATGGTTATGTTCGAAGCCATTGAGTTAAATCGTTAAATAATAGTAATTCAAGGTGAATTAGATTAATGCAACGATTTTATAATCTTTGATATTTAATCTTACGATTAGGATAGAATATTTGTATGAAAAAATAAGCATTTTACGCAAAAAGTATTTAATTAATGAACGATACACTTGCGGCAAAATTGGCGCATACGAGATTCAAATCAGAGGCGAAGTTGGCACACGTGTTGTGTTTCTGGAAACCGGTGACTGAAGTCAAGTGCTCGGATGTTTATGATTGAAAATATAAAGAAGATAGTAAGTACACAATTATTAATATATAGATATATACATTTGAATGTTGCTGGACTTTTCTGCTAATCTTTTTCTTAAGATTTTTTGTGACATGGGAGGTAATGTGGTTCGCAAAACTGATGTAACGACTTTGTAAGGTTATATTCATTTGAACAATCAGTGGTTAAATTTTTTTTTTGAGTTTGAGGTATTAAGGCATTTTAAAAGCGATTTTTAATAATTAATTTGCAGTCTGACAGTGTTTTGAAAGTTTTCTCGATTTTAAGATGTGAAAGGAATGTAAGTAAAAAATTTGTATTTTTGATAGATTGTTTCTATTATTTATAAGTCTTCTAAAGTTAATAATTGTATATACTTCTGATTACAAATTCAAATAATTCTCTATAAAAATGATTTCAATTTGAATATTCACTTAAATATCCACAATTGCCAGTATTTTATTGTACAAATATAAAATATATTTTAACTTTGGCTGGTTTATGTGAATAAAGGTATAAAAAACTTCACATATCTTGATATACTATCTCAAATTTAGTTTCAAATTATAACTACCTCTTTTCATCAACCTTTGCTACTGAAATGTAATTCTAAATCTATGAAAATATAACTAATACGTGGCAAGATAAGATTATAATATTAGTGCATCAATTTACCCGACATGGCGGGTAAATTGACGCAGGTGCAGTCCTTCGGAAATCTGAATAAAAACCTGCTTTAATAATTTTCAATGCAATCTTTATCCATTGGAAAGTATAGAAAAGATATCCAGCTATTAAATTAATATTTTTTCATAATTTTTAGTCATATACTTTCTTTCCCGTGCAGAAATTGCCCAATTTGTTTCCAAGTTCCGATCCGGGCCCGATCGGATTTTTCACATGTTCTGCAGGAGGGCACATGGTGTGGCCCGGGTTGGAACCACATCGGATTATGATAGACAAGATTATTTTCGAATTTTGTGTTGTGGTCCTGATATTTTATAGTGACTATATTGATATTAAAATGCCAAAAGCAAAAAGTACATGGGGAGTCCGGAAATACTTTTTTATTAACGGTAATTTGAAAAGAAAATTATCATTTTAAGTGTAGAACGTTAATGTGTTTAATTATTTTTTATATCGTATATTCAATTTTCCAAAGTGAATTTTTTAGAAAGAAAATGATTAATAATGTAACTTACTTTTATATTCAGAAGAATCGAATAGTTCTACAGACTATTTTTAAAAATACAAAATTAGAAGGGGCCATATCTGGATCAGATCGGGCCCCCATTTCACAAGCCCAGATCTGGGCCCGATCGGGTAGGGCGTTTCATTACTGGTCTGGCCCTAGACAGATTACCCTATCGGGGCCACATTTTTCCCGATCGGGACCCGATCGGTGCCCCACCAAAATTTCTGCACGGGTTTTAAACTTGCACTTTCTATTAGGTGCGTCAATTTCGCCGCTTCTCCCCTACGTTCCAATAAATTCTTTTTTTTTTAAATTAATTTGAATTAAAAAAATATTTCAATTGAATGGATCAAATAATTTTGATGGAATTAAACGAACAGTTTGAGTAAATTACTTATGCTTTTCTTTAATTATTTAATTTCTGTTACATTATGTAAAATTTTGAAGTGACATGTTTGATAACATGTCTGCTATTATATTGACCCATAATTCATAGAATTTTTTGTTCATTTCTCGTTATTTTGGCATAGGGTCAGATTCTTTTTATGTAATAGTGAAAATTTTATTGGAAGGAAATAAAAAGAATCTGACCCTATGCCAAAATAACGAGAAATGAACAAAAAATTCTATGAATTATGGGTCAATATAATAGCAGACATGTTATCAAACATGTCACTTCAAAATTTTTAAATGGCACATTTAGTATAAAGGTTGAATATCTCATAGTTCTGACCATTTTCAGAACAAACTAAATCTATTAATACTTCCTAAAATGTGATACTTGATATCACGAATACTAAAATTGCATTTTTGTTATTTTTTAAAGATAAATGTAGTATTTTTCAAAACATCTCAGAATAAATCTGAATGCAGTAATAAACAACATTCAATTTTTTTTATTTATTGCTTAACATACTCAAATAATATTGAGTAAAAGTACATGTCTAGATATTATAATAATTTATGTTTCTGTAATGCCTTGCTTGCAAATTCAATGTTAAATGGATTGTCCGTGAAGCTGATATAAAAAAATCGTTTCTTGAAAAATACATGCCTTCGTCCACTCGTGAAAATCACCATAAACGTTTCGAATTTCTTTACTAGGTATAGGACAATAGTCTTCTTCAAGGAGCAAAAGAACCTCTCAAGATTTCTTATATAAAAAAATTTTCGGTCAGCAAAGCCACATGTCTTGAGTCGGTTTTTAAAACAGTTCAGATCATTCTGTGAGAGACTCCGGTAACAAAGTCTCCACGAAAAGTTTAAAAATTGTAAACCTTGTTCGCGTTCTGCCATTTATGAGCGATTTGGCATCCTTTTTTAATAAAAATTTTTTTAAATTGCGGTCGGTTCGTGTGGAAAATTTTTTTTTATGTTTCCCGGTTTATTTGTTATCCGGTTTTGTTCGCGTTCTGTCATTGATGAGCAATTTGGCATCCTTTTTTAATAAAAATTTTTCTTAAATTGCGGTCGGTTCGTGTGGAAAATTTTTTTTATGTTTCCCGGTTTATTTGTTATCCGGTTTTGTTCGCGTTCTGCCATTGATAAGCAATTTGGCATCCTTTTTTAATAAGAAATTTTTTTTAAATTGCGGTCGGTTGTTGTGAAAAGTTTTTTATGTTCCCCGGTTTATTTGTTATCCGGTTTTTTATTCACAGTGAACTCTAAATATTTTTTCGAATCGTGATGCTGCATACTGGACTACTTCATTTTAAATTGCACGCTTTGAGATAAGTTTTTGAATTCTATGATAATCCTTAATTTCATTATCTCCTATATTCTAATGTTTTACAGAAATTTTGAATTAATCTTTGAATTTATGGCACTGAAGAGGGCCCCCATATGTGGCCGAAACGTTTGCCTTGCTTTCTTTTTGTGTATTTTTATATGTAATAGTGAAAATTTTATTCGAAGGAAATAAAAAGAATCTGACCCTATGCCAAAATAACGAGAAATGAACAAAAAATTCTATGAATTATGGGTCAATATAATAGCAGACATGTTATCAAACATGTCACTTCAAAATTTTTAAATGGCACATTTAGTATAAAGGTTGAATATCTCATAGTTCTGACCATTTTCAGAACAAACTAAATCTATTAATACTTTCTAAAATGTGATACTTGATATCACGAATACTAAAATTGCATTTTTGTTATTTTTTAAAGATAAATGTAGTATTTTTCAAAACATCTCAGAATAAATCTGAATGCAGTAATAAACAACATTCAATTTTTTTTATTTATTGCTTAACATACTCAAATAATATTGAGTAAAAGTACATGTCTAGATATTATAATAATTTATGTTTCTGTAATGCCTTGCTTGCAAATTCAATGTTAAATGGATTGTCCGTGAAGCTGATATAAAAAAATCGTTTCTTGAAAAATACATGCCTTCGTCCACTCGTGAAAATCACCATAAACGTTTCGAATTTCTTTACTAGGTATAGGACAATAGTCTTCTTCAAGGAGCAAAAGAACCTCTCAAGATTTCTTATATAAAAAAATTTTCGGTCAGCAAAGCCACATGTCTTGAGTCGGTTTTTAAAACAGTTCAGATCATTCTGTGAGAGACTCCGGTAACAAAGTCTCCACGAAAAGTTTAAAAATTGTAAACCTTGTTCGCGTTCTGCCATTTATGAGCGATTTGGCATCCTTTTTTAATAAAAATTTTTTTAAATTGCGGTCGGTTCGTGTGGAAAATTTTTTTTTATGTTTCCCGGTTTATTTGTTATCCGGTTTTGTTCGCGTTCTGTCATTGATGAGCAATTTGGCATCCTTTTTTAATAAAAATTTTTTTAAATTGCGGTCGGTTCGTGTGGAAAATTTTTTTTATGTTTCCCGGGTTATTTGTTATCCGGTTTTGTTCGCGTTCTGCCATTGATAAGCAATTTGGCATCCTTTTTTAATAAGAAATTTTTTTTAAATTGCGGTCGGTTGTTGTGAAAATTTTTTTATGTTCCCCGGTTTATTTGTTATCCGGTTTTTTATTCACAGTGAACTCTAAATATTTTTTCGAATCGTGATGCTGCATACTGGACTACTTCATTTTAAATTGCACGCTTTGAGATAAGTTTTTGAATTCTATGATAATCCTTAATTTCATTATCTCCTATATTCTAATGTTTTACAGAAATTTTGAATTAATCTTTGAATTTATGGCACTGAAGAGGGCCCCCATATGTGGCCGAAACGTTTGCCTTGCTTTCTTTTTGTGTATTTTTATATGTAATAGTGAAAATTTTATTCGAAGGAAATAAAAAGAATCTGACCCTATGCCAAAGTAACGAGAAATGAACAAAAAATTATGTAAAATGTTTTATAATAACATTTCTTTTTTAAAGGAAAAAAAATTTATTTTATGAAGTAATATGTTCCTATTTTAACTGAAAAAAAAGAATTTTCATCTGCTTCTAATAATCCAGAAGCAAAAGTTTGAGGAATAATCTGAACTCGGGCATAAATAACTGTCCCTCTTGTAGCTAATTGTACTAATATCCGTGTCGGCGGTATACTTACGGGCATTGATACGGAAATGTGTAACATAGAGGTGTAAATTTATGGAAATAGATTTCCCTTTGCATATAGAATTTTTTTAATTTTTAGAATGAGGATTATTTTTCTAATACCTTTATGGAAAAGAGAACAGTACATTTCAATTGTAACATTCATGTGAATGAAACTGACTGATGGGTTGATATTCATTTAAGTGTCTGGTTGGAAACGAGAAAGATTCGATGGCAGCTACTTTAATTTTCAGGATCAATTTTTCAATAAACGTATCATAGTGAGTATTTTTGCTGTAAAATACTAATCTCTTGAAAAACTGCATGATATTTATTATAACTTATAGTAACATTTTATATAACTTTTTCTACTAACAGGTCATAAAGTACATTTTATTCCCTCTGCAAGGCAAAAAATCAATTTTTGACCTCCTAAAAGAAAAAAAATTGTGTAAAGCACAGGAAAAACATTGATTTTACTCGTGTGATTGTTGCTCTCACTTTACTCCGGCATTAAACTTCACTCTCGCAAAATATAGTATATTGTGCAACTAGGGAAAAAAAATTTATTTTGCGAGTGTGAAGTTTGATGCCCGAGAAAAGCGAGGGTAACAACCACACGAGTAAAATAAATGTTTTTCCCGTGTTTCACACGATTTTTTTTCTACTATGGGGTCAGAAAATGGATTTTTTTGCTCGACACGGGGCATTTTCCGACCACTTAGTAGAAAACAAATCATGCGCAACATGGGAAAAAACATGTATTTCACTTTTATAATTGATTGCCTTCGCTTTGCTCAGGCATCAAACTTCACACTCGCTAAATGAACTTTTTTCTCCCTTGTTGCATAATATACTATTATTGACTTCAGCATTATTAGTGTTAATAATTTCCAGTATGTTAGGAATAATTATTATTGCACCTTGATTTTCTTTAAATTCAAAAGATTTTTTGCAACCATCATAATAAAATAAATCATATATTCCTGTAAAAAGTTTCTTCGTGTAAAAACACATAAGTGGACAAATATCGATTAAATAACAGTAACGTAATTTGAAATAGAACTAAAGAGATGAAAAAATTTAAATGAAAGAATTTGGCGCATTCACATGATTCGTCGAGTGAATGCTCCGGTTTAATTAACAACGGCGTGGAGATCGACTTCTTCATAGTTTAGCGGAGGTGGAGCACAGGGTGCGAGGTTAAAAAAATTTCCAGCCATTTCACCGTAATTAAAAATGTTGCAATAAAGACGGGGGAGGGTTCTTTAATTCGTAGCGGCCTAATATTTATGTGCTTGTTTCATTCTCGCCTCGAAGCCACGCCTTGAGATTCTATAATTACGTGTTTAATTATCGAACTTGATATACGACGCCGATAGGGCGCATTAATTAATCAAGTCGTGCTTCTCAAAAAGAATGTCGACGAATCCCTACAAAAAAAACTAGCCTGACCGTGATATCTTAACCGCATTCAAGTATTTAAATCAATTTTCAATTCAGAGATAATCAAAATTTTTATTTTTATTTTCACCCACTGTGTATGTTTGTATCAGGCGCTTTCAAAGCAGTATAATAGAAACTAGAACAGCGCCAGGCTAGGTTTTTGAGAGAGCCAATTTATAGGCTTCTGAATGACAAAAAACAGTGTTGAGCCTCGGTGGGGCCAATTCGAATTTTCCATGCATTCAATTGATTGGAATCTATACCTGAAAAATTGCAGGTGGCAGTTATTTTGAGTATAAGAAAAGTATTTGGCGAGGGGGAATAAATTCTTCTTAGGGTTGAAATATACATAACAGAGGGACGGTAATTCATAAGCAATGGGTCGTAAATAACCTAATATAGCCCGAAGTCACTGAAATATTGAGAGCAACTTATGAATACTGTACGGTATCAACCCTTGATGAATTTATGAATCCTTATAAGCATAGTTCGTATTACAATGAGTCTAAATTAAATATTAGCTTCTTTAAAACCATAGATAAGATTTCTAACCGAGGGGCCGTTCACTCAAAATCGATTCAACGTGAGCATAATTATTCCATTAAGTAGCTCACGATTCATGTGATTCCACACTTGAAGCATGATCTGGTTTGATTCTGACAATTAGAAAACAAAAGAATCGAATCCAACCTCAGAAGAATCACAGGAATCATTCCGACAGTTGCGCGCATTGAGCTGCATCATTACAATTGATTCCTGTTGATTCCGCCTGAGTCCAGCTGATTCTTTGTTGATCCTTATTTGATTCAAATATTACAGCCTGCACTGGCGATGTCAGCTGAGAACCAATACCGCTTTACAGCTCCACGTATGTGTAGCCTGCACGCGAGACTCCTCATTACACGGACAAACTCTTCATTGCAAAATTTAGTATTATTATATTTATTTTTACTAAAAGTCAATAGGAAACGAGGATATAACGTCACTTTTTTAGAAATTACTATTTTGAATATTAAACTATGGAGTTACTAATAATATTGGAGAAAATGGTGATATAATTGTACTTATGCCTAAAAACAAAAGCAAGTTTTATTACTTGAAATAGTAAAATCGTAATCGACACATCGAACGAATTATATTGAAGTAAACCCAATAAATGTTTTATTAATTGCTAAAAAAGAATGTTAAGTTTACAAAAGACAATAGTAAAGTCACATCTTCTGTCTAACCGAATTACCATAGTCTTTTGGCGATAGTGGAACCACATTTATAACTTTTCCTATCGAAAATAGGAAATAATTGCACCTCCATGATATAAAAAAATCTGCCCGCTTTGCGGGCACATTCTCATCGGGCGCTTCGCGCGCAGCCCGCAAGTTTGAGGGCGCCTAGGGCGCGCGATTCGATCGTCGCGCTTCGCGCTCCGTTCTTTTTGGACCTCGCGCTTCGCGCTCGGTCTTGTGCTCTTCGCATACATTTAAGTTTATTTCATATAATTTGATACTGAAGCTCAAACCAATTTTATAATAATATTACAGATGATGTGAATTACACATTTTCTCAGTCACTCTATTTCTTTTTGAATTTAAGTGAAACAGGAGATTCAATTTACTTAAGGCTCTATCAGCCTCAATTTTGATTGGATGTGGCTGGTTAACGAACTTGTCCTTACTTTTTCGGCTCCGATAAAGTGTACCAAAGCTCAATTCAATCTGATAATTCTATCGAGAGTTATGCCGCACACGACCTACTACAGACAGACAGACAGACAGACAGACACTTTCGTAAAAACCATTTTTTCTGACTCAGGGGGTCTCAAAACGTAAAGATTTGATGAAAATTTCGAAAGTCATTTTTCACATAAAACCAATACCTTCTCATCCATGATGAGAATGTAAAAATATATTACTATAACGGCTACCGACAAATAATTATAACGAGCACATGGAGCGATTCTAGGGTAATATCAGAAACGTTCGGCGTATCTGACGTCACTCGGCAGTACATTTAATATTTCCAATGGGAATTTTGACAACGTACTATTCCAATATATGATGTTTTCGATTGCAAAATATTCAAGTCTTTCTCTCTACATTGTTCATTACTATTGACAATGGTAATTTCTCTAAACTATTTTGCAATTTATATTATTCAAAAGACTAATTCTTGCATAGATAGTTTTACTTTTTATTTATATAGGTATCACTTATTTCTAGTTTCCATTTGCCATCAAAGATATTAATCTTTGCAACTCTCAATGGTAATTTATAGTATAAAGTTGCACTATATTTACAATTGCTTCAGAAAATGTATTTCCTCCTACCGTTATGGTAAATAAAACTAGTATTGTTACTATATCCTCGCTTCCTATTGACTTTTAGTAAAAATAAATATAATAATACTAGATTTTACAATGATAAGTTTTTCCGTGTAGACAAGTTTCTAACGCGTTGATCTCAAGTGATCTCAAGCTAACTCGAGCTGACTCGCTCGATTCCCGGTGATTCTTCTGAATCTTACTGATGAACGCGGCTTTCAAACTTTCAGAATCAATCTCTAAGATTTTAACTGAATCAAGCTGATCTCCCATATGATTCTGAAAAATGTTTCGGCGAGTCACTGATTATGAATCGATTATAAGTATGGAAAGTCATTGATTCTTCTAGTGAACGGCCCCTCGTTTCTAACTAGAAAAACTTTCAACATGTGTCAACCGGCTCCGAACAGAAAAAAATGAAATTTCAAAATAAACTTTTGTTGGAATACACCGACAATATATGTACAAGTATTTAACACCAACACTAGTACTCAAGGGTTTAGGAAAATTACCTACGGTCTATCTCTATGACCTGAAAGTGTCCAAGAGGATAGATCAGTTCGAAAGGAAACCCCGGAAAAGCACCCACGCGAGTGACAGCAATCCATAGAGCTTAGCATTGTATCATACAGTTTTTCATACACACCAATTTATATATATACACTTAACTTATAAAGAACTTTTATTTAACACTAGCCGCATAAACCCCTGTATTAGTGTATTTTAATAAATGTATTAAGTGAATATTTGAGTGTCAACCCATTTATTTTTTCCAACAACTTTAACAAATTTGAAAAAACTAATTTAGTATACTTTGAACTTGCAACAGATATTTTTGATTCAAGTTTGTCTTGCGAACTTTTGAACTATTATTATTTTCAATTAATTAATTAATTGAATAATTAATTATTAATTAAATTATAAAAAAAAATAGAGGACTATTTTGATCATGAGGACTTTGATAGTTTCTGAAAAGGTCGATTTAATAGTTCTTGGAAAGCCATTCAACTCATATAATTAATCCATTAACTAAATGAACATGATTTTTTTGTTCGGGTCTTAGACAGATTTCGATTTCAGTGTTTATCCTGAGAGAAGTATCGGATTGAAATTCATTGCGAGCAAATCAGAGCTATTCTGAGCCATTCCGGAATCTGTTTCGGAACTATTCCGAACCAATTCGAAAAACTTAATGCGATCCAATCCGAGGAATCAATCCAAATGAATCCCACCAATTCAAATCAAGTTTTCAATCCGAATCAATCCGAGCTCGAATTGAATCGGGTTAAGTTGGATTGATTTTTGACCGTTTTTCATATGAAAAATACAAATAAATAAATACAAATCAACTAAAAATCAAGTCGGCACCATTAGGGACCATTTTTCACTACTACCGCTGTATGCAGTGATTTGCGCTTCCGTGCTCAGTACGTAGATAACTTTACATGAGACTAACCCGCTCTTTACTCATGAATTTGAATAGAATTTCGCCTTTTTTACGAAATCTAGCTTCAAAGTGAAAGGAAAGCATTTGTAAACGGAATCTGTTTCCAAACCATTCTGAAAAAGGTTTTGAATTTCGTTTGATGAAAAACAGTCAAAAATCAATCCGATGCAATCCAAGGCATCGAAATCCGAACCAAGTTTTCAATCCGAATCAATCCGAGCTCAGATTGATTCGGATTGAAAACTTGGTTCAGATTAGTTCAAATTCATTTGGCTTGATGCCCCGGGTTGAATTTAATCAATTTGAATTGATTTTTAACAGTTTTTCATCAACCGAGATGCAAAGCGTTTTTCGGATTTATTCAGAATGACGCGGAATGGTTCAGAAACAGATTCCGGAATGGCTCAGAATAGCTCTGATTCTCTCAGAATGAATTTCAATCTGACAATTTCTCCAGGCTAGTCACAAAAGAGGACGTCTAGATATAATGATACTTGTATATTTAGTGAAAATGTGATAAGGCAACAAAGTGAAAAATGTTTTATTTTTTTACTAATTTTATTCAATAAAACATTTTTAGTTATTCAAATACTGCATTGAGTCAAATTCACTGATACATCAGTCGAAATCAACTGATTAAACAACTGTAAATGATTCACCGGTCGAAATTAGCTCAAAAATATCGATTAAAATTAAGAAACTCCGTCAAAAGAATGACTCATTCTTTCTTTGAAAAATGAAAAGGAAACTCACTGATTCAATATACGCGCCACAATTTCCATAAAA
The DNA here is from genome assembly GCA_030998225.1 of Diplolepis rosae. Taxonomy (NCBI): domain Eukaryota; kingdom Metazoa; phylum Arthropoda; class Insecta; order Hymenoptera; family Diplolepididae; genus Diplolepis; species Diplolepis rosae. Next base: position 9,900,575 of record JAPYXD010000723.1, on the reverse strand, counting down.
ATTGTGATATCAAGAAATTCTGTGAAAAAAGGAACCTTTTAAGGTGAAAACACTCAAACCCAATCAAACAACCATCATTAGTTTGGTGAATGCTGGCGCGAAATTTAAATGACTATATTGCTTTATTTAAAGATAAAATTCAACAAAATAAATTAAAACCAAATGCATTGTTTATAATTTTCTAAGGTTCCATAACTATCAGCAATATTACTAATTTTAGATCAAGAAACATATATAATGGACTGACAAAAAAGAATCTACAAGACAATATTTTAAAAGCGTGTCGTATCTTGCGGAAGCTCGTTGAAGCAGTAGGTCCATTTTTAGCTGATGATTCAAGTTCGTGATAAAATAGTAAAGCATTAATCAGCCAGTGGAATATAATTATGCTTGGGAAACTGTTCTCGCAGCAATCTTGTATAACATTATTCCAACTAAACTGTCATAAACGAGAGGAAATGAAAAGAGCTGCTTAATAGCTTATATATGCAAATCTAACGCAGCAGATTGGAGAGAGTGCTCTCGGATGAGAGAGAATGGACGAGAGAAAGCCTGAGAAAGTGCTAAAAAGGGGTGACTGTCGTCGTTGTACCCTTAGGGATTTAATCCTTAAATAAATCCTAGCAGTTTACTGCATCCGAACAATAGTGCAACTTTCTCAATAGAACATGAAATGAAAAATATTTTTACAGATTGAATCTACTCGACATTCCATAAAAGTAAATTAAGTGTCAATGGAGCATGAGAAATCAATTCAACTCGATAATTTAATAAATTGAAATTGAATAGGATTATTGGCTACAAATTTCACAAGAAGGAAACTTGTCACCATTATTGCGACATGGTAGATCTGGTGGAACATAATTAAACCGAGTCAGGACCCTCGGAAGACCGAAGGAGGATCGCTCCTCAATCCGACTTCTTGATCCAATTAACGCGGCAAAATTATCCTGGGCTCCTCGCTGTTAACCCCCGAAGGCCTGATACTGCCGCATCGAGTTAGGTTCATCTTAAACAATTTCATTTGCATAGTAAATAATCAAACAATTTCCTTTGACATTTAAATTACTGCTGAAATAACGGAACGGCTTTGCGTAGGCGAGCGCTCTCCTTTCGTCTGTAATTTCCGAAGACGTCAATTAGTCGAATACAATTCGCAATTCGCAGCCTTCATTTTTTAAAATCTCTTTTTTCTCTCTTTCAAACATCCACGGCAACCGGAAAAAATCACAGGTTTCTCCTGTTAAGATGTTAGAAATCGACCTTGGAAAGGCCCTAGATATTTTGGCCTATTTCTGGTCGAAAGCTGGCAGGGCAAAATAAAAACGACATGAGAATTTGGTAATGCTCGGTTTTCAGGCTCTATCTAATCAAGAAAAGTCAGCCTTTAGCGGATTCACCTCAAATGCACCTTGAAATTGAAACTTGAAAATTAATTTATTTCAATTAGGGCCATGGATCAATCAGACCACGCGACTAAATTATACATTTATTCGTTCATGTGAGATCACTTTTTTATTTACAAAGTGTCTTTTCAAAAATTCGGGATACGTAACAAAAAACAATAAAACACATCTGTTAACTTCTTTTTATAAAAAATTTTTAAAAAAATTCGAAAACTTATCGACAAATACAGATAACTGTAAAATTGTTTGCAAAATTTTCATTCAAACGAAGTTGACAGACTTTCTTTATTATTTTCTGTTGTATTTTCGAAATTTTCAGGAAGACTTCTTGTAAAATAAGGAAGTTATCTTACACAAACTTTTACAGGAATGTGATCACGTGATCTGATTGATCCATGGCCTTAAAAATGTATTTAAACGTTATTAAGGACTCCCCACGGTAAAGGGTTAAAATTAGAAGTTTTTCGACAGATTTCCTTAAGATAAATAATTTTAAAAGTATATATTTTTAAAGTACATAGAAATTTTCAAGTCAAAATTCGCTAAAATGACGAAGTTCAATAGGTATAAAAATTTGAATTCTTTATAAGCAGAACACATACTTGAAATTTCAATAAATTTTTCTCGAAATGAAATTTTTGTTATGGTGTTACCAATAACTAAATGAGTAATAATCTGACCATAAAAACTTTGTTCTGAAAAAACAAACAGTTTTGGTAAAATGAACATTTTTTGAATGGCCCCATTTTATGGAAAATACATTTTTTTAAATAGCTACGTCAAATGAAAATTAAATATAGATTTTTGAAAATTTTGAGTGTTTTACATATACACTATACCAGAGATATTATTCCCATCGTTGGAGAAGAATTTTTTTGCAGACCGGCACTTATTTAATTATGATTTAAAGAGGGATGTCGGACGCCTTTGTAGCTCAGTTGGTTAAAGCAATCGACCGGCGATCGAAAGACCTGGGCTCGAATCCCGGTACAGTCAGAAGCGTCTCTTTTTCCGCAAAAAGATTTCAAATTCTTTAAATTTAATTAGCATTATTGAGATATAAAAATTTGAAATTGACCACCAAGTCACCTGTCAGAAACGTATCCTATCTGATACGTGATTGGTAATCCTCTGATAAAGCAGACGGTAGCAAAAATGTCGAACTTAATCATATAATTTAAGACCATTTAAGGCCATGGATCAACTAGATCACGTGGCCAAATACCTGTAAAAGTTCCTGTAAGATAACTTTTTTATTTTACGAAATATCTTCCTGAAAAATTTTGAAAATAAAAGAGAAGACGATAAAGAACGTCTGTCAACTTCGGTTGACTGAAAATTTTGCAAAAAATTTTACAGTCAATTCTAATTGTTGATAAGTTTCCGATTTTTTTAAGAAATGTTTACTGAAAAGAAGTTAACAGACGTGCTTTATTGTATTTTTTTACGTTTCCGAAATTTTCAGAAAAATACTTTGCAAATTAAAAAAATTATCTTACATAAACGCATAAATGTATAATTTAGTCACGTGGTTCGAATGATCCATGGCCTTAAGGGGGGCGCCCTATCCAGCACGTCAAAAAGTGGTCATTTTTTGGGATTTTTTTTCACTCGGAAAATAAAAACACACACGAATAATTTTTTGCATATATTTAAAGACATGTTTGAACTACAAAAAAAGCATTTTTTCAAGAACTAAAATAAAAAAATGGCGGACTTATTGATGATCGCGTGTGGCGTGTCGCGGCGGACGGATTTTTCGCGGTACATCGTGGAGCATAAAGTTTTCATCTGAAACATGCAACCCAATTTTTTTATTATTCAGTAGGCTTCCCCCGAGTGCATGAATGTCAGCAACTCCAAAAAATTTTATTTCAAAATATTGAAATCACGTCTTGAAAAAAAAGTGCTTTTTTTCGTCATTTTTGGCTGCTAAATGTGGCTTAAAAGTGTATAAAAAAATTTTTTTTTTATAATTTCAGACATTCATGCACTCGTTTATTTAATAATTTACAAAAAACTTTTTAGAAATCGAAAATCGGTTCAGTAGTTTTTTCACAATCGTGTACCGCAATTTGGAAAACATAGTTTTGAGAAAAATCGATTTAAAGTTTCGGGTTTCGAGCTGTGACCCACAGCGGCCACAGCGCGCCCGAACTGTCGGTGTCACAATATTCAGAGTTGAGTCATAATATTTTGAGAATATACTTTCAAGACATGACCCAATCGATTAATAAAAAAAAAAAATAGATTTTTTGAAAATGCTGGATAGGACGCCCCCCTTATTAATTTAATTATAATTTTGCTCATTTTCTTTATACAAATTTGTTCAAAATAGGTTCAATACATCCCAAGTAACATATATTTGCCCCGTATCTTGAATAATTTATTTAGTTATTGAACAAAATCGAGAAAAAGACCTTTTTTAAGCCCGTCACAGTGAGGCTCCCCCTTAATTTCTCCATATTATTTGATGTGAACAATAAAAAATCCCACGTTAGGAAATGGGGAGTGACAAAATCTTACAGATTCTTAAATAGAGTGTCGGGTGTATGAAATTTTGGAAAATTTTTCTTACATAATTTTATAAAGGCTCCCTCATGTAATTGTTAAAACTATAAATAGAAGAAATAAAAAAGGATATTTCAAGGTGTCTTCCATTAGTCAAATTAAAATTAACTTGGTAAAATAAAAATTTATTTGCAAAAAATAAAATTATCTTTAACATTTCAGAAATTGAAGCTCAACCTCGAGGAAAAAAGGAAAAATAAAATAAAGAAACCCCAATCCAAGGCATCAATAATGAAACAGTGGTGTACATTCTTCGGGAGTTTGGAGAAGTCCTCGAGTTTCACAGCGGGGCTCTACTCATTTATTCCATAAATCTGACAATAAATAACGGAAATATTGGGGAGTCTCGCGTATGTGGCCCGTAAGTCCTAAGGGTTAGGAAAGTGCGTCCTAGAGAGGGAGTAATGTTGCTTATCGCATGTCTCACAAATGCGTCGTAACGCATTTAAAATGTATTGAACTGTCACGGGGCGCTGGCTTTTCCAGATTTTTACATTTTTCATCGCTTTGAAGTTCTGGAACGCGAAGGCTAGCATATAGCCGGATTAGTGAGTTATTGTTGCTCCTAAGTGTCTCGGTCAAGGGGGAGTGAACCCCAGATTTCGACGGGACTACTCTGACCATAATGTTTTGGTCCCCCTTTGCTCCCTTGCCCCCATTTCTTGCTAAATTGGTTTCATACATGTCCACCCGGCTATCGAAACCTTCACCAATGATGATTTTTTTGCGGTTAAAATCTTTTAGGTCTAATGTAATCATCTGAGAGATGAGTTCATTTCAAAAACTAATCAAAGTATTAGTATTTCATTTATTAACAGTATGAATGTAGAGTTTATACACACAGAAAAAAGCTCCATTGATTCAAATAAAATTTCGTTGAATCGAACAAATTTTTACATTGCTATACGGTCAAGGAAAAGTTCCTTTGATTCAAAGTAATAATTCTTGAGAAAATTTGTATAAATTCTAAGCTTGTGATAGAAAAATTTCACATTCTACAAAAATTTTCAAATTCTTCATAATTTTCTAGGAACGTTCATCGTTTTGTATTCACTTATAAATTCTATTATTTTGTTAATTCTGCATTTTTAAAAATATTTCTCTTAAAAAAGAATTTCAACGTCTATAAACGAAGATTGTTGAGGTTTATAAAGCAGAATAGTTTCCAAAATCAAGTAATACTAGGACTTAAAAAAGAAATCAAGATTTACGTAAAATCTATAAGTTTTTTTAAACGCTCGTTTTGCTGAAGTAAAAGAACTAAGAAAATAGGTTTGGAGATTGTAGATGGAATCCAAAATGACATCGAACTGATCCCAATAAGTGGTTAGGAAAGGCTTATCGGATTTCGGATTTGCGGTGCTGTAGACTGTAGAGTGCTCATCGCCCATAGTCATTTCACCCCTCCGTCACCCTTCAACGAATTATACCAATCTCGCCGCAGCATATACCCTTCGTAAATGGCACCTTCGTCCTCCGGCTTAAAAATAAAACTGCATACTCTCTCATCGTATACGCATTGGCTTCTGGCTTCTGCGGTACACGGATTTCTTTACGGGATAATCTTGGTAAAATTTGATCGTACATTTTAATGCAGGATAAATCTTGAGTTTGGGTTACTAAATTTTGAAATATTTTAACCTGTCGTTCTGTTATCGATCAAAATTTTTTCTTAATAAGCTTTATGGCTGCAGAAGAAAAAAATTATTGTTTCGAGTAATTAACACTGTTAAAAATGTTTCTCCTACTGGGGGCTTGTAAAATAGAGTTTTTGTACTAGGGGGTCATAAAGTGGATTTTATTGCACCGTACGGGGCAAACAAATTTATTTTCTAAACCCCTAATAGAAAAAAAATCGTGCGCAACACGGAAAAAACATTAATTTTATTTTCCCTAGTTGCACAATATACTATGTTTGCCTCGAAGGGGGGAATAAAATGCACTTTGTGACCCGCTAGTAGGAAATAGTATATTGTGCAATGAGGGAAAACAAAACTTATTTTGCGAGTGTGAAGTTTGATCCTCGAGCAAATGTTTCTCCGACTGGGGGCCTGTAAAATGGATTTTTTCTACTGGGGTGTCATAAAGTGGATTCTATTGCCCCGCGCGGGGCAAACAATTCTATTTTATGACCCCCTAGTATAGAAAAGAAATCGTGTGCGACTTAGAAAAAACATTAATTTTATTTTCCCTAGTTGCAAAATATACTTTTTCTACTAGCGGGCCATGAAGTGGACTTTATTGCTTCGTACGGGGCAAACAAATCCACTTTCTGACCCTATAGTAGAAAAAAAATCGTGTGCAACACGGGAAAAACATTTATTTTACTCGCAAAATAAATTTTTTTTTCCCTAGTTGCACTATGTACTAATGTTTGTCCCACACGGGGCAATAAAATCCACTTTATGGCCCGCTAATAGATAATAAGTGTTTTTCAGTACTTGCTTTCATTCTATTGTGAGAGAGTTTAAACAAAATGTAAAAATTCTCGAAAAACGATTGTCTAGTGACCTTAAGGGCAGAAGACATTTTTGATTTGCAAAGAGAACTTTTCCGCGGAATTAAATATACATTTATAGAGTGGGAAGAATAATATTTTTCCGTATGTTTGAATTGGAGAGCGTTGAGATAGAAATTAAAACATAAAGATGGATGTATAATGATAATCTGTTTAGCTCTGATTTTAAAGAGAAAGGATTGAAGAATTGAAGCCCTGAAGCGTTGGAAGGTGCGTTTTGAGAAGGAAAACAAACATCTAATCTGAGCCCTGAGCGTTGATGCAGTAACAGTAAATTTCCTGCTGCTCGAGCGGGATTTGTTGCTCCTGTTTTTGTTAGAAGGAACCTTGCCTTCGATGAGGATCCTAAATATCCTCCGACTAATTTGGAGCGGCCGCCAAAAATGTCCATGAAACGAAACTGTCGATCCAATCGACAGAACTTACTTTTTTGATGAGCAATTAAATGCTACGCGGTAAGCATTTAGAGACAGCTTTAAAATCTTTTTCTATCTTGATGAAAAGAATGAAAAATTGATTTCCTTCGATTAAAAAAAATAGATACAAAATGCTAACAAAGATGAGAAACAGTTAATAATTTATACAACTTTGTAATATTATCAATGAAAAATTATTATAATTAAACTTTACAATTATCATTAGCATTTAGCTATTTGACGATACGTTGCTGAAATAATTGAGTCTACAGGTAAAACCTATAATATCATTAGTCATTAGAGTCAGACTACCAGAAAGGAACAAAAACAAGGCAAACTAGTCGCATCCCTGGCAAAACCTATTCTAAGAGCTAAAAAACTGAGAATGTCGTTAGGTTTATTAATTAACATCCAGGAGAATGAATATATAAACTTGAATGAATCGTTCAAATATTTCCGATCATTTGAATGGAAAGGAGAACGGAACATTGATGAGAATTGAAATTGAAGGAAAGTGGAGCAGGGGGGAGAAGGTGGTGGAATGCCTTTATATGCCGCGTCACTATGAGATTCTTTCAGGACACGCTGATTTAAAATGCCTTTTAAATTATTCGTAGAGGGTTCAACGGAATTGTACTTGCCATAGGATCAATCTTATGTAAGATTTATACCTTATAATTCAGATTTTCTAGAAATTGTACATAAAATTAGGAAATGAATCACGCGAAACTTTGAAAATAATCTCACTTAAAGTTCAGTGGTGATGACATTTTCTATAATAATATTCTTTCCTCAATTCAGCACACTTGAAAAATTTATTTTTGGACTGTTACAAAATGCTTGGGCTACAATAAATAAATTAATATTAGGAAATCTTAGGAAAAATTTAAATATATTACGGAAATATTCCCTTTAAAAAACCGAAAATTTTTTCCAAATAATAGGAAAATTCCTAGTCATATTGGAAATTAAATTTTCATATCCAAAACAGAGAATTCGACTTACACAAATTTTTAGAAAAATTTCGGATAATTTTTACAGTTTTACAGTAAAATTGTTTGATTTAACCAAATCTAATCCGACCAAACTATCTCTGGTTGCATGAAAGATATTTTTTGGCTATTCCTAGACGAAGAAACTCAAGTTTACAATTTTTGCTAAACTGCGTTTCAATTTAGGGAAAAACGTCTCATTATAAAAATTTTTCGCAGTGAAATACTAAATTTTAGATGAACTATATTATAATTTACTGTAGATTGTATCGAACTTTACTATAAAGTATACTAAAGTTTCATACCATTTTTCGAATCTTTAGTATTTTGACTGCTTTTGGTTTTGACGGTGAAAAAAATTCCCGATATATTTTACTAAAATGATTCAGTAGAAAACGTCTTTTTTTCGCAGAAAGATTTTAAATTCTTTAAAAAATGTTTAGTTAGAATTGAACTTTTTTCAATTTCGAAACCAAAAATAGTTTATTTACGTCCGTTTTTATCTTTTTTACCATTTCCCAAATTTTGAAAAGAAAATTTTATGTACTTTAGACATAAACATGTACACGGAAAAAAATAGTTCAGTAAAGTTTATAGAACTGTTTAAGAGTTGGGGATACAGGAATTTACGGAACAGAGTTCTAGAAAATTTATAGAACTTTTCAATATAAAATGCAGAACATTCGGAAAAAATTATTGAAAGTTCTATATTAATTATGAAAAGATCTATAAATTTTGTAGAACTTTGTTCCATAAATGCCTATATCCCCAACTCTTGAACAATTCTACAAACTTTATTGAACTTTTTTTGCGTGTAGGAACTTGTAATTAATAAAATTTGCTAATTTCCGAAGTATCACATGCCCTTAAGGTAGTTGTTTAATAATGTTTTTTGTAAGAGGATATTTCCTTATTATCGCTCCATACCAAATTTTCAAAAATGGTGCGATTCTGATAAATCATGAATCATTTTTTTAGGAAAAGGATTCTCTACAACTTTACCGTATCCGATTTTTGAAAATGAATCAACTATTATCAAATTCAGCAATTTGTTTATAAAAATTTCGTTTTGGAAAATTGTTTTTTAATGATTTCAACCATTAAAGAATTTATTTTCAAAAATCGGAAAAGGTAAAGTTGTAGAGAATCCTTTTCCTAAAAAAACGATTCATGAATCATCAGAATCGCACCATTTTTGAAAATTTGGTATGGAGCGATAATAAGGAAATATCCTATTACAAAAAACATTATTAAAATATTATTTTTCGTAATTTAAACATTTTTTTTATTAAAAAGAGTGTCTTTCCTTACATATGACACGGCTGATGATATAATTACCAGTCTTGAAATCATAGAAAAACTTCTTTTTCCAGAGACTGATTTTTGGCGCAACAACTACCTTAAGGCCATGTGGTAGAGTCTGACGTCACCAATTACATACGACCACATTATTAATACAATAATAATTTGAATAAACTTTCCGGAGAAGACAGCAATGTAGAAAAATATAACGTACTACTGTCTTCTCCGGAAAATTTGTTAAAATTACAATATTATTTTAAATTCAAATGCAGGACACATCATAATGTGTTTGAAAGAAAACGACGCTTTCGGACCAAGTCATTTTATTTCAAACAGTTCCAACGTTTCGAGAACAACAAAGTGTCTCCTCATCAGGGAATAAAAGCTCTTACTAAAACTACCATATTAGTATTAATTTTTCATATCTGTAATAATAATTTGTTTTATAAAGATTGTAACAATAGAATATCATAAAAGTATTTTACAAAAAGCAAGTACCTTACCATTGTAAGAGTAAAACCACAACAATAATAATTTACAAATTCACAGTATAGATTAAAACAAAGTGTGAAATTTTGTTTGGAAGCAAGAGCACACGGCTCTGCTCCTGACTTAACTGAATTTTAAATTGTCGTTTACTTATTATTATAATATTACAGGAGCGTATCGTCAAAGCTTTAAAAATACGGAGTCATTATGAAAGTCAAATTTTTACATTCTCATCATGGATGAGAAGGTATTGGTTTTATGTGAAAAATGACTTTCGAAATTTTCATCAAATCTTTACGTTTTGAGACCCCTGAGTCAGAAAAATGGTTTTTACGAAAGTGTCTGTCTGTCTGTCTGTCTGTAGGTCGTGTGCGGCATAACTCTCGATAGAATTATCAGATTGAATTGAGCTTTGGTACACTTTATCGGAGCCGAAAAAGTAAGGACAAGTTCGTTAACCTGCCACATCCAATCAAAATTGAGGGATGGAGCACTACTTTTGTGTTTTTGAAAGTAATTTTTTGAAAAAAATCAAAAATTCCAATCCTGGTTTTTGATAGTGCTCATAAATCTCTACAAATTATCCTAATAACATTTTTTGATTAAATCAAAATTAGAAATGTATTACAGAGCGCGAAGGGCGACGATCGAATCGCGCGCCCTAGGCGCGCTCAAACTTGCGAGCGAAGCGAGCTGTGCACGAAAGCGCGCGATGAGAATGTGCCCGCGAAGCGGGCAGATTTTTTGGTTAATCTTGATGAAAATTTAGAAACAACATAAGATAAGATGAGATTTTTTTCCTCTAAGCTTTTTTTAAGAAATTAAAATTAAATTTTTACATTCATTCTATAAATTAAGTAAGAAACGGAAACCAACATAAGTAAGTGAAAAAAATTGGATTTTTTTCTTAAACTTTTATAAAGGGAATTCCAGGATAGAATTATAAGATTGGTTAAAATGTTCCAAATCGGAGACTTTGTTGAGATTATTGTTTTTTTCTTTTTTTATGAAAATCATTTCTGCAAAAGATCTTTTTTGAAAGTTTTTCTCCTGATGGACAATTTTGAAATCATTCCACAAAATTTCATTTGACGAAATATTATTTTTATTTTTAAGAATGTGTTTGGAAATGACATTGTGATATTTTCGGTTGTTTTATTTTATTTTTATGTTCCTCTCTACGAACATGTAAAGGTCTTTTTGTCTGTCACACGTATGTTTTACCACACTTACAATTAAATTTATAAACTACAGGGAGAAACTTTTTATATCAATTTTTATTATAGTATTTTTCAATTTAGGGAAAAACGTAAAATTTGCTATAAACTATGCAGAAGTTTCATATCATTATTATAAAGATTAGTATTTTTACTGACAAAAATTCTCAAAGTGATACGTTCTTCCATAAATTGAAAAATACTATAGTAAAAATTGATATAAAAAGTTTCTCCATGTACATTGTTTTTATCTGAGGAAGTTACAGGATCCTTGCCTAATCTTGCAAACATGTTTAATTTTGAATTCATTCTATAAATAGTGTTTATTTGATGTTTGTTTAAAACTCTCTTTATATTTTCGGATATAATGCCATAGTAAGGGATTGTGATTATTTTGTCTTTTTCTTTTTTTTCAATATCCATGTTTGGTTGGGGTTTTGTGATTCTCTCATTTAATTAAATAATTCTTATATTAATATGTTTTATGATTATATTTTTTAGATAATTATTCAACTTTTAGTTCTTAATAATATCTAAAATTTCATTATGGAAGGATTTGTCAATAAGTAAAATAGCGGAGTCCACCAAATTTTTTATTATTCCAATTTTGTGTTGTAGAGGATGGTTAGAAAAATAATTTAAGAATCTACCAGAATAAGTATTTTTGCGGAACCAATTAGTTTTTATGGAATCATCTTCATTTTTATGATGGTTAAATTCAAAAAATTTATGGAATTGTGTTGGTTTTCAATTTCATATGTGAATTGGAGTCTATCATGATAATTGTTGAATCTGGTTCGGACTTCTTCAATTTTATCTTTCGGAATGAACATAATAGTATCATCAACGTATCTATAATAAACTGGAATATTGAAATCAAAATTTTCTAAAACATTTGTTTCGAAGTCTTGCATTAGTAGGTCAGCTAAAATAGGAGAAATTAGAGAGCCCATAGGTGTTCCAAAAGATTGTCTGTAATAAGAGTTATTGAAATGAAAAAAGGTGATGTTCATTAAGAATTCTATTCCATCTTTAAATTCTTCCAAAAGTAATTTTGTGAATTTTTCAATATAGTGCCATCTTTTATCTATGCTTTTTTGTATTAGTTTGATTGGAATGTCTGTGAATAATGACTTCACATCTGATAAAATCATAATATAATTATTTGGAATTTGGTTTTTTGTTATGGTATCTTTAAAAGATAAAGAGTTTTTTTATAAAAGAACGTGGTATTGGTAATGAATCGTTAAGGATCTTGTTAAAATTTGTTGACATATTATAAGTGGGACAGTTCACGCAAGAAACTACAAGTCTTAGTGGATAATTATCCTTATGTACCTTTGGTAATCTATAAATTCTGGCTAATTAGGTATTCGAAGTGATTAAGGCTTTTCTTTTAATATTTGCATTTAAGTAACCTTTCTTTCTCCAATTATCCAGTCTTTTGAAAACATTTTTTTGAAATTGTGTTAGAGGGTTTGAGTCAATTTTTACTTATGTTGATTGGTCATTAAGAAGGTCGTTCATTTTTTTGTTATAATCAGATTTGTTTAAAACTACCGTGATGTTTCCTTTATCAGATTTTATTACAAGTAATTGTTCTTCGTCTTTTAAAAAATCTTGTGTAGATTTTATATTCTTAGCAATTGATCTATCAAAGTCTGAAATATGTTTTGGTTTGTTAATATATTTTGAAGATAAAGAAAGAACTTTATGTCTAAATTTATCTTGTTTTTCTTTAGGAATTTTATGTATATTGGTTTCCAGATCTTTTACAATTTCAAAAATGTGATCGTTTTTAGAAGATACAAAACTTAAGCTAAATTTGTCGCCTAATCTGATAATGTCAGAAACTGATTCTGGTAAGATAGTGTTTGAATAATTTATTAACCATGGATCTGGATTATTGTTATTTTTATGCTTGTTTAAATAAATTTTTTCGACAGAATGGATTTGCTTTGTTTTTAAATTTTCAAATCTCTTGTCTAATATAGATTTATTGTTGTAGATCTTTGAATTTAAGTCATTCTGATAAGAAATCATGTTATCTAAGAGATAAGTAGGAACTAATGAAGTTAATGATTTTTTTATACTATTAGATTTGTTTTGTAAAAAATGTAAATGATTATGATTATTTTTTATTTCCGTATTACGTATCTGGTATTTCAATTTTTCAATCACAGAATTAAATTTTTTACAAACAGAGCGACTATGAAAACTAATATTGTTGACATTTTTTGTATTATTAATTATATTATTAGGAAAGAGGTTATATTTACGACATTTTAATAAGAATTCCTTTTTAGATGTTGTCTTCCTTATCTCCTTATTTATGTTGATCCAATTTTTTGCTTCGATGTATGCTTGTAGCCCGAAGTCTGATTTTATACTTTTTAAAAACATATTTCGTGAGATGTTGGTAATAAAACTTTGTTCTTCAAGACGCAATACTACACGGAAAAAACAGTATATCTGTTCGACCTATATCGGTATATAGTGTCTCGACCCAAGCGGTATAGGTAAGACAACTATACTGGTTTGCCGCGCGACCTATACATTTCTTCGCATGCACGCGACTCTAACCTCGAAATGAGAAAGAAGTGTCATTTTTTCGAGGCGTTTTTTCGAGGCGTTTTTTCGAAGCGTTTGTCGATTTGTTTGAAGCATTTTTTCTTTCTTTGAAAGATCATTTTTGCGTATCGCGTATTGTTTTATCACACGCGAAAATTCACAAGAGCGGTAACGATGGCATAATATTTTGTTTACGATCGCTATACATGGTATTGTCATATCAACGAACTTGTATAGCTGTCTCACCTATACTCGTATAGTTCTGAAAACCATACCGTAGCATTGGTCTGATAGCAATATTTTCTGGTTCTGAGGACCAAAATATAGTTCTCTTAGCTATACTGTTTTTTCAGTGTAGTCAATGCGTGTGTAGAATTAATATTATAAATTATAAAGTGGCTGTATATAATTGGTGACGTCAGAGCCTACCATACGGCCTTAAACTCAGTTCAATAGTAGGCTCACTTCAACACTAAAATACAATCCACTGATGGAATTATTATTAAATTTTATGTACATTTAAATATTAAATTTAATATCTCTGTATATTATTCGTGAAGAAATAGACTCGTGTACTAGATTTATTATACTGTAGTATTAAATTTAATTAGGGGGGTAGAGTTGAAACGTTTAAAATTAAATTTAATATACAAAGTTAAAACTCACATAATTTGATTTTACGCAATGATGAACTTATTTTTGCAGTGAATCCAGGATGTAAATAATAAATTAGATTGTTTTCTTTTATATAGATCAATGAATCTAGAAAATATTCTGTTTTATCAACCCTTTGATCTATATTAAAATTTATAAATACGTATACTAAATATTATATACTGCATATGCGAATTACTTTATATACTTTTATATTAAATTCAATACAAACATCTTTAACAGTGTTTCAAAATGTATGTGATTAGGTTAATTAACCTCAAATTAAGCTGATTTGCACCCTTAAAAATATAATGAAATATCCTTTTTGTGAAAGTGATTGTTAATAAAGAAAAGTGTATAAAAATATTGAATAAAACGTGTTTTTAAAAAGGTTATTGACTTTAGCAAAGGGCCCACTATAGGGACCCAGTAAGAAAGCAAACTAAGCGAGATGAGGGAGGGGAGGGTGAGGAGAAAGTGAACACCAAGCTACAAAGGGCGGCTAAAAAGGGCCCAGCACTCATTTGGAAAACAAAAGCATTCGTTGCTTGGTTCGGTCGCATTATAATACAACGATGTAGACTTGCGCGATTCCCATCTACATATATGTATATTAACGCTTAAGACGTGTGTGAGAGAATGTCTATAGCGTGTATGTTGGTAAACCTGCCGACTAAAATTCGCTCTTTCGTCTGTCTTTCGGTGCCGCCTGCACATATACCAAAAGCAGGAGAGTTCAGTTCTGCACACTGCATTTATCATTTTTACATAATCGCATTTGAACGCCGATTAATATTTATATGATAATGACGGACATCTCGCTAATACTGCTCTCGATACTACGTCATCACGTTATTAAAATACACTTTTAATAATGTTCATGCATTATGGAAATACGGCCTTTCCGAAGAGGAGAGCGTTCAATTATTATTTCGTTTATAAAAACACGAACCGAGCTGATCCTAGTTGCCATCCCGCGGTATTAGATCTGCGAAATTGCTTATTAAATCCCACTTACAGTTACATCCATCTAGGGAAGAATTAGACTCGATTTTTCTTTCTTAGCTTTTACTGGAAATTATGCTAAATTCTATCAAAATATGGCTTCAGTGTAGAAATTTCCTCATCTTTTCCTGTCAAAAATTGAAATCTAATAGGGCCCAGACCAGATAAACTGACAATGACCAATGACAATGGAAAGTATAACACTGATTACAATCAGCGTATATACGCTGATAAATAAGTTGAATTTCACTGATTCATCAGCATATATACGCTAATTATAATCAGTGGTATACTTACCGCTGATGATCAGCGGAATTTCGCTGATTCAGATTTAGAAAGTAGTGAGGCGATTTCTTCTAACTTTGAAGGTTATTTTTTTTATTTTTTTATTTTGAAGGTGGTAAAGAAGAAAATGAATAATTGATTTAATAAATATTATATAGGACGGGGGAACTGATGGTATTTTGTAGGGTCCTTTTTTTAGTTGAGTCAATAACCCATACTCATAACCTCGATAGATTCTGGCTAGAGAATATAACCAACGCCAAATGTACACGAAAAAAATAATAACGCTACAAAAATATAATAATAATTTACCATCATCATATTTATCCCAATTTGTAGATTAAAATATTCTGGAAGTTACCACACGTATCGTATCTAGTACAATACTGCACTGAAAAAACGGTATAGCTAAGAGAACTATATTTTGGTCCTCAGAACCAGAAAATATTGCTATCAGACCAATGCTACGGTATGGTTTTCAGAACTATACGAGTATAGGTGAGACAGCTATACGAGTTCGTTGATATGACAATACCATGTATAGCGATCGTAAACAAAATATTATGCCATCGTTATCGCTCTTGTGAATTTTTGCGTGAGATAAAACAATAAGCGATACGCAAAAATGATCTTTCAAAGAAAGAAAAAATGCTCCAAACAAATCGACAAATGCCTCGAAAAAATGACACTTCTTTCTCATTTCGAGGTTAGAGTCGCGTGCATGCGAAGCAATGTATAGGTCGCGCGGCAAACCAGTATAGTTGTCTCACCTATACCGCTGGGTCGAGACACTATATACCGGTATAGATCGAACAGCTTTACTGTTTTTTCCGTGTGAGGGTATACTGTACGGAAATATTGTAAGGATTACCATCTATATTGTTCCTACGCCCAGAAAAAAGTTTTATTTAAATTCAAGAAATCATTTTTTTTAAAGTAGTTCATCCGCGAAAATTAGACCTCAGGTAAAAATAAATAATTTTACTATCAAGAATAGAAATATTATTATTGAAGAGATCATTTGAAAGAAAAGCGATTATTTTCCAAGAAAAAAATTTGAAACATAAAAAAAAATGCATTTAACAAATTTTCTTTTTACCCGAACTTTTTTTCTTATCGCTAGATACTAAATTTCAAAAAATGATGTAATTATAATAAATCAAGGATCATTTTTCCAGGAAAGATATTCTCTACAACTTAACAGTTACCAATTTTCTAAAATGAATAAATTATTACCAAATTCAACAATTTGTTTATAAGAATTTTTTATTGGAAAATTGATTTTTAATGGTTTCAGCCTTTAAAGAATTTATTTCCAAAAATTGGGAAAGTTAAAGTTGTAAAGATTTTTTTACCTGAAAAAATGATTCGTGATTTATCAGAATCGTATCATTTTGTAAAATTTGGCATGAAGCGACAAGGTAAAAAGTTCGGCAAAAATAAAATTTGTTAACTACATTATTTTTCTACATTTCAAATTTTTTTCATGGAAAATAATCTTTTTTCTTTCAAATTAGCCCTTCAATGATAATATTGCTATTCTTGAAAGCAAAATTATCTATTTTTGCCTGAGGTCGAATTTTCTTGGACGAACTACTTTAACTTCATTTCTTCAATCCGAAGTAAAAACACCTTTAGAACAAATATGAATTTATTCTATTTTGAGAAATCACTTTTTTAGCCTTTTATAAATGAAAGAAATTATTTTTTTTAACATTGTTTATGTGATTTAAAAAAATATTTATTTGACTCAAATATAATACTGGTAAAAACTTAAGAAGTAATTTATTTAATTTTATCACCTTGAACGAAAACAATTTTTTCTTTAAACTAAAGAGAATATTTCTGTGAGTCACATTACGTAATAATTACATAACAGTTGTGCAGAAATTTCGTACACAATCAGAAAAAAGATTTGATTGAATCAAAGAAAATTATTTGTTCGAAAGACTTCCTTTGATTCAAGGGAATGATTCATTTGAATTAAATAAAATTTGTTCGATTCAAACAAAGTATCTTTGAACCAAATAAAATTTTGTTCAAATCAAATAAATTTCTGCCTTAAATCAAACAAATGATATCTTTGACCATATACGAATGCAATAATTTGTTTGTTTTGAAGGAAAATTTTTTGATTCAAACAAATATTTATTTGGCCCAAAGATATTTTCTTTGAATTAAGTAAATGTTATTTAATTCAAATCAATCTTTTGTTTAAATGAAAAAAACCTTTCAAACAAATTATTTACTTTCATTCAATCAAATATTTTTTTCTCAGTGCAATAAGTGTTATTTTTACAAAATGAGAAATGTTTAGCAACAGTTATGAAACAATTGCATAAAGTATATTGCTCTGTATCTTTGACACTTATGAGAGAACATTTGAACAGGACTGTTTTATAACAGTTATGTAACAATTGTGAGTATCCACTGGGTAGTTCCCGAAAGGGTATTCTTTAATTCATGTTATATTGAAATGTTTGTCCGTAATTTGAATTTATAACGTAAATTTTGTGATGAACAGAAGTTAGTTATCAAGATTACTCGGGTAATTCGAAAGGTAGATCCCATCCCTATTCTTCTTGGTCCGGCGAAACCCTGATGGAACATGGAACGGGCCCAAGATGACGGAACGTTATTATTTTTGCGATACGCTCTGCGAAATCATAGAGTAGTGTGCGAGGACCGGTCCGTAACAAAAAGTTAATTGTCCTGTCGACGAATAATTATTAACTCGGATCTCTCCGCTTTCGTTTCACGCATTTCTTAACTTACGTACCTTCGATTCTCCTGATCATACGCCAAATTATATTACTGATCAGTTCAATTATATATGCGAATTTCATACACATGCGTCTATGAAAATTATAAACATTTTACTCTTCTCAATTACAATTATTCCGTTTTTTAAAATAGCAAAAAAACTAAATTAATTTCTTCGGATAAAATTCAGTTTTCACATACACATACACATTGTATTATACTTAGACAATTTACAGAGAAAGAAAACTGGCACTGTATTTTTTGACACCAAAACCTGTTCGTGTTAAATCTTTTATAGGCTTTACAGTGTATTAATATTCTCTAATCAAATATCTCTGCAGCCAGAAAACAGTTTATTTGAATGAAAGAAACATTTCTTTGATATGCGGTCACAGAAAACATTTCTTCAAATTGAAGAAAGTTTTGTTAATTCAAAAAAATTTTGTTGAATTGACAAAACTCTTTTTAATTCAAAGAAATTTTTTCTTTGACCGTTTATCAAAGAAGCTGTTTTCTCAGTGTGAAAATTTGAAAAATATAATAGAATACGATTAGGAAAGTCTGTCTGGTTTGTTTTAATGAAAATTTTTCAAAAACTTTTTTTTACAGAAAATAAATCTGGAAGAGTTATTGGGAAATCAACTTAACTGTAAAGTTTTTTGCAAAAATAATATTGAAAAGAAGCAAGCAGATATTCCCTATTTTATTCTATTATATCACTTAAATTTTCAGAAATATTTTGTACACCATAAAATTATTTTTCTTTTTTTAAGTATGGCTAGTTGTGACACTATTTGAAGATTTGTTTTGATTTCTCTTCATTTTTCCCGTTTATTAGTACTTTTCACATTTTTTAAAAAGTACAATTATTCCCACATATATATTTTCAATTCAAAGTTCTCGACCAATAAATGACAACGAAATGTTAAATAATTGCACATATAGTTTAATAATCACAAAATTGAACAATTTTATGAAATCGGTTATGAAATATCATTTTAAATTGATACACTGAGAGACTTTTTGTGTCAATAAATGGCAAAAATATACCAAGGTTTAGTATTTTACGTTTGAAAGTGCGAAAATTAGGACAAAAAGTTTAATTATGTACGTATTATAAGTATATGCCAATATGTATAAGTTTCAATATGGTTGTGAAAGTGACTAAATTCACGCCATTGATTTTGCAAGGGTAAATCCTATTTTTGCATATGGTCAGTACCAAATACCGAATTTATTTATGTTGAACCCTGACAAGATTATTTCAGTGCTTCATATTAGTCGTATTTTTAAGTCGATCTTCTACTTTGATATGACGCGTTCTAGACATTATTACATGTTTTATCAAACATTATGATATTTTACCCAATTATTGAAAAAAAATTAAGACACTGATTGGATTAATACACGGAAAAAAATATTTGTCCAAAATTACCAAACTATTGGGAAACGCATGATAAAATTCTAAAGCGACTGTTTTTCTAATAATTCATATTTATTAAGATTTCTATTATAGAATACGCTAAATTACGGATAAAAATTCCCATCTAGATGGTAAGATTTTCCAAAAATTCAATTTACCATCTATATGGGAATTTTCACAGGTGATTTAGCGTATTCTATAATATTGTAGAAATCCTAATAAGTGTGAATTATTAGAAAAAATTACGTCGCTTTAGAAATTTATAATCCGTTTTATAATTTTCGACAAATATTTCCCCTGTCAATGTATCATATGATTTTTTGAAACAAAATCACATTTCTCCGCATTTTTAAACGCAAATGCTAAACTTCAGTATAGTTTTGCTATATTTATCAGAGCGAAAAGCCTCTCAGTGTATCATTCAAAAAATATTTGATTCAATCAAAAAAATTATTTGTTTGAAACACTTTCTTTGATGTAAAGAAATGTTTTGTTTCAATGAAACAAAATTTGTTTGATTGAAACAAAATATCTTTGGACCAAATAAATATTTGTTCGAATCAAATAAATTTCTGCCTTAAATCAAACAAATTATATCTTTGACCATATATTAATGCATTAATTTCTTTGTTTTGAAGGAAAATTAATTTGACTCAAACAAATATTTATTTGGTTCAAAGACATTTTCTTTGAATCAAAACAATTTCATTTCATTTAAACAAATCATTTCTTTAAATCAAAGAAAGTCGTTCAAACAAATCATTTTCTTTGATTCAATCAAATCTTTTTTGTGAGTCTACATTAAAAATATAAAACCCTAAATTAAAAAGCTTCAAATTTAAGAATTTCGAATGTGAAACGATTAGAGAATTTTAATTTTGAAGCGTTTGGAAAATTTCAAAAAAAAAAAAACACTGATTTTAATCAGAGAAGAATGTCATATTCAGGGAGATGAAAAATTTCTTGTAAAGAGCCAAACTAGTGCATTATCTTCTTCAATGAGGTGTTCAGAGGGGGAAGTGTTAAGAAAATACTGTAAAGCCTACTTTTATAATATATTTTTAAAAAAAGAAATAAAAAAATAATGAGATTTAAAATATGGAGCCCAGTATTTTTCCATAGTAGAAAAATTTAAAATTCCTTGAAGGAGTAATATACGATTTGAGTAAACAAAGTAATTCAGACCAGAGCCAGTTTTCTTGCATGCATGAATTTGATTAAAATCATTGTCGAGCCATACCTTTCAAAAGCGTAGTGCCTCTCCTCAAATCTGTAACATAATAAACAGGCTTCATCACTAACGTCGCAATACATTATGTGACGTCACGGAGGTCACTGGGTCACGAAACCAGTGCCGTCAAAACTCAAAACTTGTTATTCACACTAATTTTGTCCGTAAGTTACAACATTCTTTTAACCGAGTCCTATTCCCTTGTTTTATCTCATAAGATGGAGAGGGAAGAAAAAATAAGCTAATAAAAATCACGACGATTATTTTCAACCGATAGGTGGGTAGATGGGTATAGTTACACGGGTAGTTATACCTATAGATGGGCATAATCATCACCAAAGTTGGTAGGTAGGTAGGCAGATATAGGGATAATTTCCGAGCCCCATATTACGATGCTCGAATCAAATTTTCCAAAAATCTTTAATAACCAATTTCTCGTAGAAACGCAATTATATAGAGGGAAATTAGATGAGACTTGAGTTGTATTTTTATTTTCGATAGGGAAGGTCAGGTATACTTCGCGAAAAAGTGAAATAAGAATACATTAATTAAAGCTTGTAAACTGTAACAATAAAGACAAGTTTTTTTAGACAATGTATAACTTATTTTTAATTTGTCCTAAATTGAGCCACTTCAACGTTTTAAACCTAGAGCACGACTTTAATTTAATTTTTTTGTCCACAGAAAGATACTATTTACAAAACGTAAGATGCTTTTGATGGTAGAAGTAAACCTTAAGGCCATGGACCAACCTGGTCACGTGACTATAGATTCCTACTTTACCGATATTTCAGTTTGTGTAACGCCATTTCTATAAAAATTAAGACAGCTAACTGGGAATTCGTAGAATTAGATAAAATTTTTATAATTATAAATATTTATGACCAGACAGACTTGTCTTAGTGTATTTCATTTACTCTCACAAATTTTCAACTCGTTATCTCAATTTTTACAGAAATGGGGTTACACAAATTGAAAATCTAGTCACGTGATCCGGTTGGTCTATGGCTTTAAGGCCATGTATAACTTATCCGATCCCTACCTATCATATGAATGATTACTAAAAACCAGAAATGATTACCAGGTGAGAAAAAAAGAATTATACGTAGTTTGATAATTAGTTCTATACTGTTAATCGTTCATATTCTTGTGATCTCCATTTTTCTTCGTGCAAGTTAAAAATTTGTAAAATAAAAAGTAAATTAAAAGTAAAAATGATTTATTACATTCTTGGAAGGGATTTATTTTATATGAACGAATTATAATATAATTTAGTCACGTGGTCCGATTGATCCATCGTTTCAAATTAATTTAAAAGGGGACTCAAAATTAAATTACGTTTTTGTAACATATCAAAAAAATGATTATTTTAACTTGCTTCTGGACTTTATTTTTACTATCTCAAGTGCGATTTGATAAAAGTTCACTGATAAAATTTCTTCAATTAATGTAATTATATAAAATGAGTATGATATATTAATCTTCTCACTATAGAAAACAGGGTCTTGAGGTAGTTTTCATCCACGAAAAATACACGTCAGGCAAAAATAGATAATTTTGCTTTCAAGAATAGCAATATTATTATTGAAAGGCTATTTTGAAAGAGAAAAGATTATTTTCCATAAAAAAAATTTGAAACACAGAAAAATAATTTTATTAATAAATTTTATTTTTGAGACAACTTTTTTTTTATTGCTTCTTACCAAGTTTTAAAAAATTATGCGATTCCAATAAATCATGGATCATTTTTTTAGAGAAAAGATTTCCCACAACTTTACCGTTTCTGATTTTAAAAAATAAATTCTTTAATGGCCGAAACCATTAAAAAACCATTTTCCAAAACGAAAATTTTATAAACAAATTGCTGAATTTTATAATAATTTATTCATTTTCGAAAATTGGAAATGGTTAAGTTGTAGGAAATCTTTTTCTTGAAAAAGTGATTTGTAATTGATTAAAATTGCATAATTTTTTAAAATTTGGTAAGAAGCGATAAGAATAAAAGTTGGGGCAAAAATGAAATTTATTATTAAAATTATTTTTCTGTATTTCAAATTTTTTTTATGGAAATTAATATAAATATTTCTTCAATAATAATATTTCTATTCTTGAAAGCAAAATTATCTATTTTTGCCTGAGGTCTAATTTTCGTGGATCAACTACCTTAACTTCACGAGTGATTTGCTCTTTTCTAATTACCAGACACGCGTTCCTTATTGTATTCTTTCATATATTCTACAAATATAGAAAGATATTTTGGAGTACAAGAAAAGTTATTTCGCGTGAAGATAAACTATAATTAAGTCACGTGGTTGGGTTGGTCTATGATCTTAAAAAAAAAAAAATTTAGTTAAATAACAAAAAACGACCTTACTCTCTTTTACAAAAATTTGTTTCCTTCAGTAAAATCATTCTTTGCAATCAACAAAATTTATACAAAAACTGTTTGGCTTAATCAACCAAATTTTCCTCTGAGTATATTTAAATAATTAATTTCTGTAATTGTATAAAGATATGACTTAATTATTGATGAAATAATACGATTTATAAAGAAAAATGTATGGTTTAATTTTTATAATATCATCCATCAAATATAAGAATTTTATTTTGATAGCATTGCAATCAATATTGCTCAATTTAAAAAATGTAATTAAAGAAGAAAAAAATAAGTGAAAGAATTTTTGCTGATCGGTTTCTTTATTTAACTCCTTCTTCATGTTTTTTATCCTTGATTTTTAACTGGCCCAATTTCAATCACGAAGCTTTTTTAAATGGTAATTTATTTAAGACTATAAGGAATCGAAGGTTTCAAATTTGAATAAGAATTTTTTCTGGGAATAGTTAATGGAAATTATGAAGTGTATAGGAAGGTTATATTTATATGTAATCTCGAAGATGCAAATAGCATCCAAACATGACACCAAATGTGCGATTAGAAAAAATGCGTTGACTACATAATGGTTCATCTTATGTGGCACTAAGAGCCTCGTAAATAGAAGTACTGCTGATTTAATTTCCCGCAGTAGTAATTGGCAAAGTGCGTTTCGGAGAACGTACAAGCAGACAGTAAATGTATATACCAAGTAACGAACTACTCAGCTCGTAGAGTGAAGTAGCAGCTACGTTTCACGTCTGATTTAGCAGCTCCGTCACTTTTTTATTCAATTACCACAGAAAAAGGAACAGTTTTAGCCGCATAGAATTAATTGTAACACGTAGTCAACTTAGCTGAAATCAACATTATTGATTCTTATTATAAGAAACCTATAGCTAAAGTTCTATTGTGGATTTCTCAAAACCTCATATTTGTATTCAGTGGCACGATAAATGTTTTTACTTTCTATTGAAAAAAATAAAAAGTATTGAATTTAAATCCAGTAGTTTTTAAAATGTATAAAAGCATCAAAGTTTAATAGTCTGAGAGTACTTAACTTTGAAATTATAGAAGTTTTAAAAGATAATTGATCTTTCTAAGATATGAAGTAAAGTTTTGATAACACCAAAAGATGGCAACGAAAAAGCTTTCGACCTTAAAATTATTCAGACGCGTAATTCAAAATTTATTTTGAAAACAGTTATTAAACAAAAGGAAGAAAATGTATACTGTAACAATGTTTTGGGAAATCTTAATAAAAATTTATCGTACATTTTTCCAATTTTTCGGAAAAATCACAAAATGATTAGAAAAAATTCCCTGCTTTTTCTGGAATTTATCCATTTTTTTGGGGAAAAATCCCCGAACTCTTTGGGGAAAAGTATGTTTACCCTAAAATGTGGGAAATTCCTTAAAATATATATGATTTACTTATTCTCTAAATTTTTGGGGAATATTTCCTGATTTTTCTGGAATTTATCTATTTTTTGGGGAAAATCCTCTAATTCCTTGAGGAAAAGTATGTTTACCCTAAAATGTGAAATTTTCCTCAATAATGAGTGGGAAAAATTCCACAAATTTTTTATAATGTATAAAATGAAGTATTGCAAACTTTATAGTAAAATCCAAATAAATGCAACAATCTGTCGATATAACAGTATTATCTGGTTATTTAGTTTTTTTAGAAAAATAATTATAATAATAATTAGATAACTCGAAATTAAGGTGATATATCTGCAATAGAATCATTTTGAATGCATATAACAATTTTTCGCAACTGTGACGAAGCCATTGTATAACCTTTCTTCTTTCATAATTTCCATTTGACTATATTGCAATTCGGTAAAAATTTTCAATTGAGCGATTATTAATTCACATAATAAATCTGTTTATATGAATTTTGTTGGGTACATGTATTGCTTGAAAATATATGAAATCCTGAAATGTTACATTAGGACTTAAATTTTGTTATATATTATAATATATTTAGACCATTAGATTTACACAGAGAAAAAAATGTATTCAGGATCAATATCTAGATATTCAACTAATATTTGAAGGAAATCTTATATATTCGGTTGCAATATCTAAACATTCAGCTGTAATATCTTAGATATTAATATAAACCTATTTCAATATTTTATATTTTAGGGCTGAATATTCATATATTACAGTTCAATATATATAGATATTATAGCTGAATATATAAGATGCTTGTCCGTAGCTGAATATCCATTTTTCTCCATCTAGCTGAAAAAAATGTAAGCGCCATGAGATGTACAGTTGTCCGAAAGGAAAGAATTGTAAAAAGCTTACATAGACTACACGGAAAAAATAGATATTCAGGACCAATATCTAGATATTCAACTATGTGTCAAGTATCTCATATATTCAATTGAAATGTCTAAATATTCAGCTGTAATATCATAGATATTCATATTAATTAACCTATCTCAATATTCCAGATAGTGAAGATGAATATTCAGATATTACAGTTCAATATATAGATATTATAGCTGAATATATAAGATGCTTGTCCGTAGCTGAATATCCATTTTTCTTCATCTAGCTATAAAATATGTAAGTGCCATGAGATGTACAGTTGTCCGAAAGGGAAGAATTGTAAAAAGCTTGCAGAGACTACACGGAGATAAATAGATATTCAAGACCAATATCTAGATTTTCAACTATGTGTCAAGTATCTCATATATTCAATTGAAATATCTAAATATTCAGCTGTAATATCATAGATATTCATATTAACCTATCTCAATATTCCAGATAGTGAAGATGAATATTCAGATATTACAGTTCAATATATAGATATTATAACTGAATATATAACATGATTGTCACATAGTTGAATATCTAGATATTGATCCTGAATATCCATTTTTCCGTGTATACAAAAAATAAATAAATAAAAAAATGAAATCTTAAATAAAAAATAAATTTGACGACGGGGAGCAAAATATGTTGTTTATCCGAGCATATTAAAAAAAATTTGAATTCGCCTCTGACTTTATTTATAATTTTGCTTTAAACAAGGTTGCTGAATAATAATTCCTTAATTTTTGAAAATTCATTGTTAGAAATGTTCTAAAATTGAAGACATTTTCACGTTGCAAAAGTAAAATAAAATTATCTAAAATTTGTGATACTTTTTAGTAAACCTATCTTAAACTTGAAGAAAGTTTATCTTAACTTTATGAAATATTAACCGTATAAAACCTTAATCACATGTTTTATAAATTCCACACAGAAATTTCTAACTGTGTTGTTTTAAGGCTAATATGGATTAACCGGATCATGTAGCGCTGGCAATTACAATTACAGTTTATAAGGTTATGAAAAAAATATGATCTTCTTTGCTCTTTTTATTACGTTTGTTTGATATGGAAAATCCATTTGAATTAATGATTTTTGAATAATTTCTAAGACAATCACAATTAACGACGTCACGTAATCTGGTTGATCCGTGACCTTAAAACAAGTCTTCACAGCTTTTAAAGTGACTGTTAAGATTTTATTTCTGAACTGAAGTTAATAACCTCATATAAGAAATTACTATGTAGAAAAATCCCGAGTGCATATTATAACTGACTTGTATTCTTCTAACTTATGAATTGAATTTTAATTTATTATATCATACCCACTCTCTAAATCTGAATCAGTCAAATTTTCACTAATTGAATCAGTGATTTGCCTTTTCACGGATTTATTAGTGAAAAAAATATTTTTTACAGTAACCTCTTTTTAGCTGTTTGAATCAGTCAAATTTCACTGATAATCAGTAGATTATGACTGATTCAAATTTAGAGAGCATGTTAAACCTGAATCAGTTAAAATTTGACATATTTGGAATGAGTAGCGCAATTTTCCCTTCGTACTAAACAAAAACTGATCGCAAAATTCATATTTTCCTTTATGTCACTTCTTAAGGCCATAGACCAATTGGACCACGTGCTAAATTATAGTTTACAAAATTGTAAGATAACTTTCTTCGTGCATATAAAGTATATTTTTCGAAATTTGGGAGATATGATAGAATATAATAAAGAACGTGGATTTGTTTTTTTTTTTTTGGTAAAAATTTTACAGTTCACTGTAAATGCCAATGATTTTTTCAGTTAGATTATTTTTAAAAAGAGTTTCTCATAACATTTTTATTAAAACGAACTAGACATACGTTCCTCGTTATATTCTAAAATATTTTCTAAATTTTCAGATTTTTTGTCTACAAAAATAATAATCTCACACAATGTATTAACTTATAAATTTGGTCACGTTAAACCCCCCTTTTCGCAAGTTGTGATTTTCCTTGTTTGTTGCAGCATATGTTTGAATAAAATCTAACGTATTAGACCCCGTGCAGAAATTGCCCAACTTGTTCCCAAGTTCCGATCCGGGCCCGTTCGGATTTTCCACATGTGGCCGCAGGGGGGCAGATGGTGTGGCCCGGGTCGGAACCACATCGGATTATGACAGACAAGATTATTTTCAAATTTTGTGTTGTGGTCGTGATATTGTAGTGACTATATTGAAGTTAAAATGTCAAAAGCAAAAGGCCATATCCGCATTATAGATCAAGCTAAATTAATCCACTAGATTCATTACATGTTTCATTATTTTTTATATCGTATATTCAATTTTTCAAAGTGAATTTTTTATCAAATTTTTTAAATACAAAATTATTAATAATGTAATTCATTATTAGATTCAGAAGAATCGAATAGTTATACAGACTAGGAAGATGGGTTTGAAGAATATACTGTTTGTATACTTTTGATTATACTGTTGCATCACTAATCTGAATTTATGAAAAAAACATTTTTGAACGAACTATTTATTGTTATTAAACGAAAACCTTTTAAATTTTACTATTTGTAGAATTACAAAATTAGAAGGCGCCAGACCGGGCCCCCATTTTACAGGCCCAGTTCTGGGCCCGGTCGGGTAGGGCGTTTCATTACTGGTCTGGCGCTAGACAGATTACCCTATCGGGGCCACATTTTTCCTGATCGGGGTCCGATCAGCGCCCCACCAAAATTTCTGCACGGGACACAGGTCTTTGAAATTTTTACCACCAGTGCAAAAATTTTGGTGGGGCGCCGATCGGGAAAAATGTGGCCCCGATAGGGTAATCTGTCTAGCGCCAGACCAGTAATGAAACGCCCTACCCGACCGGGCCCAGATCTGGGCTTGCAAAATGGGAGCCCGATCTGGTCCAGATATATTTTTTATAATTTTTAAACCCATTTTCGTAGTCTGTAGAACTATTCGATTCTTCTGAATCTAAAAATATATTACATTATTAATCATTTTCTTTCTAAAAAATTCAACTTGGAAAATTGAATATACGATATAAAAAATAATGAAACACAATAACGTTCTACACTTAAAATTATAATTTTCTTTTCAAATTACCGTTAATAAAAAAATATTTCCGAACTCGCCATGTACTTTCTGCTTTTGGCATTTTAATATCAATATAGTCACTATA
This sequence comes from Diplolepis rosae, assembly GCA_030998225.1. Lineage (NCBI taxonomy): Eukaryota > Metazoa > Arthropoda > Insecta > Hymenoptera > Diplolepididae > Diplolepis > Diplolepis rosae. The sequence goes on along the minus strand of JAPYXD010000723.1, from coordinate 9,871,855 downwards.
CAATATCAGGACCACAACACAAAATTCGAAAATAATCTTGTCTATCATAATCCGATGTGGTTTCAACCCGGCCACACCATGTGCCCTCCTGTGGCCACATGTGGAAAATCCGATCTGGCCCGGATCGGAACTTGGAAACAAATTGGGCAATTTCTGCACGGGCACTTATTCTGTGTTATATTATCAATATTTTTTGACTTTAAATAACTTTTTTGTTTTTTAACCAATAAGCAAAAAATTGTTTTTCTTCATATTTTTGGGTTATTTTTATTAATTTTTTTATTTTATTTGAAATTTTTTTTTCAGCCTTTTTACCTTATTTTCCATACCCAAAAATTTGCTACACATTACAAGGAACAAAATGAAAAAGAACCATGACAATTGGTTAAAAAACAAAAAAGTTATTTAAAGTCAAAAAATATCAAAGAAATGGCCAAAAAACTCAAAATTTTTAGTTTAAAAATACACAAAGGTGCTAGAATTTTCAAAAAACCCAAAAGCTCCTATATAAAGGTGCTAAACATAAAAAAAATTATATGGAAGGTCTAAAACAACTCGTTATGAATTATCCTGAAGTAACCTTTCAAGGCAAAGAATGAAGAGATCAAGGTTCTATTTTGATTATCGAGAGACGTCTGAAAAATTTCGTAAATGGGAAAAAGGTGTTATAGTGTTTAGTGCACGTGCCAAAGTGTGCTTCTGAATTTATACACGTGGACCGCGTGGAATTCCTAATAAGTGGGCGACTAGATGGAGGTGTTGTGAGTCCGTGTTGGCGCGCAGGTATAGTAGGTATCTACCAGGATTGCGTGACGTCACAAATACGTGGGATTCCCCTTGGAGCAGCTGGGTCACGTGCTCAGGGTGAACGTGAGCCCAACTTAAATGTGAATCGGAGCAAGAACCCCATGCACCGAAACCGATTCAAAACGTTGCCTCGCCTCCGTCGGACCGGTCCAGTCCAAATCGAAATTGAGCTCACGTTCTTATTCCGCAACGCAATGCCGTAACGGCTGGACAATTACTGCCGGGAGGGAATAACGAGGTAAGTTTGTATCAGAAGCACTGGCCTACTTTGGAGAGAGACGTTGTTACGCATGGCCACTCCGAGAAATTCGCTATGCAAATTTCTCGTTAGCGAGATCATTTTCAAGATCGTCATAGTGTGACACTAAAAGACTTGTGTCATTGACTCACTGGATATTAAAATACTTTCGACAATTCGCTTAATTGATTAGAAAAGCAAAGTCTAAGCCAATCTGGAGATATATGTTTGGAATATTTTTCGAATAAACCCCACTCTCTAAATATGAATTAGTAAAATTTTCACTGATTGAATCAGTGATTTGCCTTTTCACTGATGAATCAGTGAAAAATATTTTTCACTGTTAAATCAGTTAATTTTCATTGATACATCAGTGAAAAAATATTTCTCACTGTCAAATTAGTCAATTTTCACTGAAATAATTAGTGAAATTTGACTGATTTACAGTAACCTCTTTTTAGCTATTTGAATCAGTCAAATTTCACTGATAATCGGTAGATTTTGACTGATTCGAATTTAGAGAGCATGTTTACACAACCCACAAATCCGTTTAAACTCTAGTAAAAACGAGGAATAACTAAATAAATAATAACATAATCATTTGCATTAACTCTGAGCCTTAGCTGTAACTCATTCGTTAAAAACGAGCTAGAACTCTGCAGTGTTCATTGACAATCGACTGAGAATATATGTACATATACTACTCGAATTCGTACTTACAAGTACGAGCCTTAAATCACATAAAATAATACTCCTCCGCTCGACCTCTTAACTTACGACGTAATAATTCACAACGATGGATATTATATTTGAATATCCATTTAATCCTTTCTTTATATTGGCTATCCAGGAGGCTAAGATTTGTAGGGTGGAGTTGACGCCCCGCGGTTATACTTATGACCACTGCTTCTTGAAATTTGGATGTTTTCGATTTAAAAGCTACCAGATATAAAAGTATCAATTTTAGAATCAATTATATAAAGTAATATATAGATATAGTCGATCCAGTTGGAGGTTGAAAAATAATTGAAACACTTATCTTTGATTGGTCATGAGCAACGCATTTTATCTTTTGATGTTAGTTCTCTGTTTACAGGGAGAAACTCTTCATTGTAAAATTTAGTATTATTATATTTATTTTTACTAAAAATCAATAGGAAACGAGGATATAACGTCAGTTGTTTAGAAAAATACTATTTTGAAACTTAAACTATGGAGTTACTAATAATATTGGAGAAAATGGTGAAATAATTGTACTTATGTCTAAAACCAAAAGCAAGTTTTATTTCCTGAAATAGTAAAATCGTGATCGACACATCGAACGAATTATATTGAAGTAAACCCAATAAATGTTTCATTAGTTCCTAAAACAGAATGTTAAGTTTACAAAAGATAATAGTATACTCTCTAAATCTGAATCAGTCAAATTTTCACTGATTGAACCAGTAATTTGCCTTTACACTGATTCATCAGTGCAAAAATAATTTTCACTGTCAAATCAGTTAATTTTCACTGATTGAATCAATGAAAAAATTATTTTTCACTGTTAATTTTTAACTAATATTTGAATCAGTCAAATTTCACTCATAACCGGTAGATTTTGACTGATTCAGATTTAGAGAGTAAAGTAACATTTTCTGTCTAACCGAATTACCATAGTCTTTTGGAGATAGTGGAACCATATTTATAACTTTTTCTATTGAAAATAGGCAAAAATCGTACGTTAGAAAGCCGCAACATTCAAATGTAAAAAGATATATTACTATATCGGGTACAGACAAATAATCATAACGAGCACATGGAGCGATCCTCGGCTAATATCGGATACGTTTGGCGTGTCTGACGTCATTCGGCAGTACATTTACTATTTCCAATAGGAATTTTGGCACGTATTATTCCAATATATAAAGTATTCGATTGCAAAATATTCAAGTTCAATATTCATTGTTTATTACTATTGACAATGGTAATTTCTCTAAACTATTTTGCAATTTATATTATTCAAAAGACCAATTCCTGCATTGAAAGTTTTACTTTTTATTTATATAGGTATCACTTATTTCTAGTTTCAATTTGCCATCAAAGATATTAATCTTTGCAACTTTCAATGGTAATTTATAAAGCTACACTACATTTACATTTGGTTCAGAAAAAGTATTTCCACCTAACGCTATGGTAAATAAAACTAGTTTTTTTACTATATCCTCGCTTCCTATTGAGTTTTACACTGAGAAAAAAATGCTATTGAATCAAAAGCATTTCTTTCCAAAAGCATGTATACTACACGGAGAAACCCAAGTTTACAATTTTTGCTAATATATGTTTCAATTTAGGGAAAAACGTGTAATAGTGAGAATTTCTCGCAGCGAAATACTAAAGCTTTAGTATTTTGACTGCGAAAAATTTCCAATCCGCTAGGAATAATTACCATTGCACCTCGATTTTCCCTAGATTCCTAATATTTTTTAGAATTATTATTATAAAATAAAACATATTTTGCTATGAAAAATTTCTCTGTGTATTAATTCATAAAAATATACTACAAGACCAATAAATATGTTACTAATTCTATACTCTCTAAATTTGAATCAGTGAAAATTAACTGATTTAACAGTGAAAAATCACTGATTCAATCAGTGAAAATTTTACTGATTCAGATTTAGAGAGTAGCATATTGATTTGAACCCATGATATACGTGCTTTTGGAAAGAAATGCTTTTGATTCAATAATAGCATTTTTTTCTCAGTGTAGTAAAAATAAATATAATAATACTAGATTTTACGATGAAGAGTTTCTCCATGTGCTAATGTTCCTTGCAGCGTACACTGTTAAAAATCTTATTAATTTTAATAAACTTTAATATGCAAGTGGTAAATCAAAACTAATATATTTGTATATTATCAAACATTAATATACATTCATATTAAATTTAATATTCTTAAAATAGGACTTGTATCGACCCTCAAATAATAAATTTCATACGATTTTGTTGTTAATAATTAGCTTTAGGGTCCAGAAATAATAACTCAGAAGGTTGCATATATTCCAGAACAAAAATCTTTACCCACTCAAAGTCAAATTTATCCATATTTCAAAGTTTCGTATTTGAGAAAAAAATTGAGCCGCGGAAACCAGTTTGGGTGCGTTTGAAAGCTCTTTTCAATAGCTTTCAAATAATGTTTATAATATATGCATTCGGACGTCTGTTTGTTTTTTGTCACTCAAAAATGAAACATAAAAATCATCAAGATTTTTGTCCATTTATGACCTGGCGCGTCACTGTGGAAAAAAATCGGACAAAATAATTTCAAAAAAAGCATTTTGTAGCTATTTTAAAGCTCTTTCGAAAGAACTGATAGAAAAAAAATTGATTTAAATTTATTGCAATTATGGGAATTTTTGTTGAAAAATGGCCTTTATTTTCAAGATCTATTATCCCTAAAAATACGAAAGTCACAGAAAAACTAATAAAGAATAAAATCTTTGTAATTTTCAGTAGAATACTCAGAAATTTCTCCAGAATTTTTTTGAACATTTTTTTCAGTTTTCAAAGCCGACTGTGGTATTTGAATTCATTTGACTACGGAAGAAATTTTAATAATGTACATATATAACTCTATACTGAAAGATTTACCCAAACTATGCAAAGCTGTGATAAAAAGTAAACACTGGGAAAAAAGATTTGATTGATTGAAAGAAAATAATTTTTTTGAAAGGCTATCTTTGACTTAAAAAAAATATTTATTTGAATTAAATAACATTTGTTTCATTCAAAGAAAATATCTTTGTATCAAATAAATATTTGTTTACATAAAATAAATTATTCTTCAAAAATTGAGCTTTTTTCCATTGGCTACTTTGATTAATTTCTAGTGCGTAGGTGGCTACAGCGTCGTTTGGGTATCTGGCAACCCTGTTTCCGCCAGTACTGCAAATCCATTAACGGTACTGGCGTAGTACAGTAGTAAATTTCTACTTAGGTTATTACAGTTATAATTGCAAGTTTGAAAGCACATAAGTTTAGAAAGGTTTTAAGTACCAAAGAAAATCCTTTCATCAATAAATAAAAAGCAGTTTACCCAATTAAAAATGTTATTTTTGAAAAATCTTAACAGGTCTCTTCAACTTTTTTGCTTTCAATCTTAGAGGTATCAGTTGTTTGAAATGCAAACCATTGCAGGTGAAACGTGCACTCTATTGAGGCGTGTCGGGACAATCAACGAATATACGAGCGTGGCAAAGTTAAACTTAAGAAGCGCCACTTACGGAAATACATCTTAAAATGCTTGGACGTGAAGGTTGAATGCAGTAAAATGTTGTCCTGGACGGTTCGACGCGAATACAATACACCACGTATGGAATGCATTAATATTGATAATGGGATTCGAGGATCTTAGGAACGTTAACGGTTACCAAGGTGAGGCTATGGTTGTTACTATTGTCAGTCTCATCTTTCGACGAGACAACCCTGTTTGTCTTTTTTTTTGTATTTATACTCTGATGATACGCTACCAAAGCTAATGCAAGACCCACTGATGAAAAATGTCACAAGAGCCGAAAGAATATATATCTTTATGTGGGATAATGTTCCGGAAATTTGTTATCTTTCGTCGAAAAGATAATTCAAGAAAATTATGAAAAAAGGAATAAATGAATAATGCATTTATTTTTTAAGTTTACGGTTTGAGAAACTGCCTAAAATCACAGTTTAGGCACTTTTTACCCTCTTAAACGTTTATGTCTACCTCGAATAACGCGACATGGGCCGTAATTCGTATTACACCTATTAGCATTATTATGCATACGACATTAATGAGTCACTAGCAAGTGGCAGCCCACTCGTATATTTTAATAATATGCCTAAAGGGCTGTGAGAACAGTAAGATGATTCCTAAGATTACTGAACGACATAGAATTTATTTAACACTAAAATGGTCAGTGGCATAAGAACATGCCAACCATTATTTTTATTCACAAATAATTCTATTTTTGAAAAACTTTTTTTCATCGTTCATTTGAACGTTCAAAGCTGTAAGTATACATATGTCAGTAATAGTTTTGGATGAAGTGAGTCTCTGTTAATTGATAAGCAACATTTTATTTGTCAATGTATTGAGAATAATTAGATTATTAGACTAATTGAATTGTAGTATAAGGATAGTCTTGTTCAAAATTATTGGTCATATATGGCCACATTGTTCTCGCAGTCTCTACAAATTTTTTCAAATGGTGATCATGAAATATCAATTCGATGGAATCAGGAAAAATATTAAAATTAATTACAATGCACTTGGAAGAAGCAATAATATATTTATTTGAAACAATTATTTTGGTTTGAAATTATTTATTTATTTACTTGAGACAATATGAGCAGTCGACTGACAATCGAATGATCTGGGTTCGAATCCCGGAACAGTCGGAAGTGTCTCTTTTTCCACAGAAGGATTTTAAATTCTTCAAATTTGAATTTATATTTAATTCTTCCATATACAAAAGTTTCTTTTATTCGTTGGAATATCCTCTAAAATCATTCTACTCGTTAAATTGTTTTGTTCAAAAAATATTATTTAGTAAAATTTAGATTAACGAGAAGAAAATGTTCCAATTAATAAACTAAGCTATGTTAATTAAAATTGAAAGAAAATAAAATGTAATTACAGGGAGGTTATAAAAAAAATATAAAATTTCAAATAACTGAAATCGCCTTGCTTTCCGATTTTCTCTGGTTTCTAAAAAGTGTTATTCAGTTTCAAGTGATGTCAATGGGTCGATTTTCTTTAAGGGAGTATGGTGGGTACGGAGCTGGTCAGTCGAGAGAGCGCTTTGACCTGCTATTGACTCGCGTGGTAGCAATCGTAAATTTGGCAACGTCGCGCATACACTCCGCTCAACCGCCGTTCGCCGCGACGTGTTTATTTCGCCTTTTGTCTAACCTAAAAGATAGACTAATGATACATAACTCAAATAAATATGAGTAAAACCAGTAAAATGTGGTTTTGAAAGAATAAAAGAGTTACTGAAAAGGTTTATGAGCAACGATGCAGGCAAGTAGAGGTAGGAACAAATATAAGAAAGAAAATTTATTTATAAATGTTTCGTTCGTTAAACTTCAATTAGAACGTCATATATTGATTCTTGCAACTTTCAATCGTAAACTTTTAAAAATAAAGAGAGTTGCGCAGTTCAAGAGCGCATTGCTCCATTCAAAAATCCATGCCTAAAGGTTGCACGTGGAGTCAATGCGACGTTGCCATATCTTACAAATAAGTTTTCGATATAAATTATTCAATATCTTTTGAGACAGGTTCTGATTGATAATTTTGAAAGCACCTATGGGTTTCTTATTTTTTCCTACGTATCTCAGAATTTTTTCATAATTTTCTCATTTTTAAATATCTTTATAATCTACAAAAACTGCATTTTCCCATAAGATCACATGTTATTTTCAATAATTAATTTGTCTGGTTTGAGGTTCTGAAGGGTCACGAAACTTGAACCATAGTTCAAGTAAGCTATAATACGCGTTCTGTCAAAATTACAAGTAATTCTCATTTTTAATAGTCTTATCCACCATACTCCCTTAAGGGTTCAGTACCACGTCTCAGACTTTTTTCAAGAACTTTTTTTTCATAGTAAAGTTTATTTTATAATTTCAAACTTTTAATACACAAAAGATGAGATTTTGAAGAAATACAATTTTTTTTACATTTTTTAAATGGTAAATCTTGCTGGTATGGTCGTCTGAACCAACATTATAATTATTAATATTTAAGCCATTTTTTATACAATTTACGTTGAAAAAAAAGGTTGAAAATTTCAAAAGTCCGCAATTTTGTTTTTTTATCGAATGTGAATAATTGATGTTCATACGATAGTAACAAGTGTATTTTTCATTAATCTAGCAAACATTTGTATTTCAAATGCTCCAAAGTTGAGATAACATGTCAACCAGATTCAAGAAGGGGTAACTTCAGGCAGCCATACCAGCAAAATTTACGATTAAAAAAAACAAACAAATTGTCTGTATTTCTTCAAAACCTCATCTTTTCTGCATTAAAAGTTTGAAATTATAAAATAAATTTGACAATGAAAAAAATTCTTTAAAAAAGTCTTTGAGATGTGGAACTGACCCCTTAAGAAACTCTAACGAGTAAAAATAAGTTTTAAAGTGACATGTTTGATAATATGTCTAGTATTAATGATATTGAGTAAAATTACATATATTTATATTATAATAAGCTTGCAAATTCAGTGTTAAATGGATTGTCCGTGAAGCTGATAGATAAAATCGTTTTCTTAACAAATAGACGCCTTCGTCCACTCGTGAAAATCACCATAAACGTCTCGAATTTCTTAACTAGGTATCGGACAATAGTCTTCCAGGAGGAAAAGAACCTCTCAGGATTGCTTTTTTTATTCAAAATTTAAGCCTTGTTCGCGATCGTCAGTAATAACCAATTGGGCATCCTTTTTTAACAATAAATTTTTTTTTTAAATTTCCGGTCGGTTCGGTTGAAAATATTTTTTGTGTTTCTTCATTTTATCCGGTTTTTTATTCACAGTGAACTCTAAATAATTCTCAATTTGTGCTTCTGCTCACTGGACTACTTCATTTTGAATTGCAAGCTATGAGATAAGTTTTTTATTTATATGATAATCCTTATTTTAATTATTTCCTATATTCTAATCATTTACAGAAATTTTGGATTAAACTATGAATTTATGGCACTGAAGAGGGCCCCCCCATGTGGCCGAAACGTTTGCCTTTCTTTCTTTTTGCGCATTTTTACATCTAATAGTGAAAATTTTAATGTGAGAAAATAAGAAGTAACTGCCCAAGTGCGAAATTAGATACGGCCCAACACTGGCCCAGCATCGCCAAAAATTTGCTGAAGATCGGCTACCAATATCGTGCCGTTGCTGGAATGATAACTCCGGTATGCACTTGGCGGCCAATGCTGGCCCAAACTCTGGCCGCCAGCACTTGTTTTCGGCACAGCAACGGGCCAATGCTGTGCCGAACTCTGGTTTTCTCACTTCCAGGATGGTTTGCCGTGGTAAAAGTGACACATGGCCCAGTAATGAGCAGTCCATGAGCCCGACTCTGGCTCTTCTACTTTCAGAACTGGATGCCATAGTAAAAATGACAACCGGCTTGGTATAGGGCCGATACTGGGCCAAGTTTCGGCTGAAGGTCGGTAAATTTAAACAGTCGAAAAAGGCCGCTGTCGTCGGCCCAGCACTTGACCGATGCAAACAGTGACACTGGCCCAATAACAATGGCCGACTCTCGGCTGTCGAGATTGGGCCAATATTGTGCCGTATTATCACCTTCGGCAATTCGCACTTGGGTGACCCTATGCCAAAATAACGAGAAATTAACAAAAAGTAAAAATAATTTTTGAGTTTGAAAGATAGAATTCATGTTTTATTTGGACTATTGTCTTTATCGTGAAAATATAAAATTGGAAAAAATTACAGATTACGGATACGAAGATGAGGCCAATACATATATGGTAATTGCATCAAATCACCGGCTCCCAACAAGCTATCGCCGTTTATAAGGCATTATATAAAAATTAAAATTCTTACGTTTTACGGGGCGCGCACGAGACCGGTCGTGAAATATAATGGTTTAATTCGCGGGAATTTGCATACTTTAACGACTCAGAAGCGAGAGACTGTGGAACTGGCATCTCTCTTACTCTTTCTTTCTATCTTGGTGTCCTCTTTTTTTTGTAGCCGACAGGCTACACGGGCCCAGAGACAGCCGGGCCCCTCAGTTGTGTCTAAATACGAGATAATTAAGACATCATGGCGGCACTTAAGGTATTGTCGCTTCATATCACGCATGTCTATATCTGATTTACTATTCGTGTCTCACAATCAGCTACCGATTCGAGTATCCTCCAAATTTATTCTTTTCTTGTCACAATTTTCTTTTTAATACTTTCAGTTTAATGGTTTACAGAAAGATTTGTTTTCTTCTTTGGTTCGATTAGAATGATTCCTTTACCGATAAGGAATTATCCATTAATTAGATGAGTGAATTATGGGTATTCCATCTCCTATGAAAGGACTTGCAAGACTTTAGCAAAAAAATTTGCTTTTTTGCGTAATATTTTATATGATTTATGAGATAATGAGTATGTGAAACTTTAAACTACATACGCATACTAGATTTTGAGATTGCAAAATTGAAAAAAGTTTCGACTTGAGAGGATTCGCCACCTTTTATATTTTTATTTTTTGAGTTTAAACCTTCCATGTAACTTTTTTTATGTTTCGTACATTTATTTAGGAAGCTTCCGGGTTTTTTGAAAATTTTAGCACCTTTATGTATTTTTAAACTAAAATTTTTGAGTTTTTTGGGCATTTTTTTGACATTTTTTGACTTTGAATAACTTTTTTTGTTTTTTAACCAATAATCATGATTGTATTTTTATTTTGTTTGTCACAATGTGTAGAAACTTATTGGATATGGAAAATAAGGTAACATAACTGAAAAAAAAGTTACAAATAAAATAAATAAAAATAACCCAAAAATATGAAGAAAAACAATTTTTTGCTTATTGTTTAAAAAACAAAAAAGTTATTCAAAGTCAAAAAATGTCAAAAAAATGCCCAAAAAACTCAAAAATTTTAGTTGGCAAATACATAAAGGTGCTGGAACTTTAAAAAAAACCCAAACCCTTCCTAAAAAATGTATTGCACATAACAAAATTATATGGAAAGTCTAGCCTGAAAAATTAAAATACTTAAGGCAGCTGCCTTGCGAAATTTCAGTGGTAAGGTAGTACCTCGCAAAAATTAGGCCTCAGGCAGAAATTGGTAATTTTGCTATCAATGATAGCAAGATTATTCATGACGGAATAATTAAAAAGAGAAAAAATTATTTTCCATGATAAAAATTGAAACACAGAAAAATAATTTTATTAATAAATTTTATGTTTGCTCAATCTTATTTTCTTATCACTTCAAGATAACTTAAGAGTTGCGAATTTTTGAAAATTAATTCTTAAATAACTGAAACCAAAAAAAAACAATTTTCATAAACAAATTACTGAATTTTATAATAATTTATTCATTTTCAAAAATTGGAAACGGTCAAGTTGTAGAGAAGTTTTTCTCTGAAAAATTCAAAAGTTTGTCTTGAAGAGATAAAAAAAAAGTTTGAGCAAACATAAAATTTGTTAATAAAATTATTTTTCTGTGTTTCAAGTTTTTCTCATGGAAAATAATCTTTTTTCTTTTAGAAGATCTCTACAATAATAATATTGCTATTTTTGATAGCAAAGTTATCTATTTTTGCTTGAGGCCCTAATTTTAAGAAGTGTACTACCTTAAAAAGAACTAGACATTTTTTTTTCTTTTTGAGATATTTAGAAAATAATGAAATAGTGTAACTATATAATTCATTTAACAATTATAGTAAGGCAAAGAAAAAATCGAGCAAGTAGCGCGAGTGACATGATGAGAATATGTTGTGCCAGAAATCAACTTACGAAAAATAATACTTTCAAACATTTTTTGTAATAGAATTTTTCCTTACTATCGCTTATTTTTAATTTTCTAAAATTGGAAACAGTAGAGTTGTAGAGAATATTTTCCCCCAAAAATAAGCTCTGATTTATGAAAATCCAATCATTTTTAGAAAATTGGAAATAAGCAATAGCAAGGAAAAATTCTATTACAAAAAACATTATTAAAAGTATTATTTTTTGTAAGTTTAAAATCTTTTTCATAAATAATAATTTTTTTTATTATTATTTTAAGTCTTAAAACCCTAAAGAACTTATTTTTCATTTTCTATAATCATCTTTTTTAGAATGCGAGGTATGCAGGGTGAGTTTTCTTTTATCTTCAAACATCTAAATATCTCTATTTGGGACGTACATTTTAAAACATTACTCTACATTTCTAACGTTTACCGAACTGTGATGCGTTCTTCCACATTAAGTACGTCACAAATTATTACAATAATATTAAACAATTCAAATTTAAAACTCAACCACCTAATTTGAAATATTAAACATTATCCAACTTTTTCTGATGTCTCAACTTTACTAAAAGTTGAGTAAAGTTTTTCGAACTATTATTTTTCGTGTACAATGTGTAATTCTTGTGATATTTTGATGTCTCAAGATAAAAAAATTCACCCTGTATACATCTTGGAACGCGAGCTTTTATTGACATCCTTAAGTACCAATTTTTTAAATTTGATAGGATTTCAATAAATAAGTTTATTTTCTCGAGACAAAAATTCTCTACAACTTGACCGCGTTCAATTTATGAACGCAATCAAATTAATGCCATATATAATTATTTTAAAAATAATTCTAGACATGAAACATTTTTTAAAATTGGACCCAGTGAAGTTGTTAAGAAACTTCTTTATGATAAATAGGCCTTCATTAATAAAAATCTGATGATTTATGAAAAATTATGTGATTAGGAATAACTCAAAATTTCTCAAATTTGTCTATTAATTAATTATAATAACAAAAAAACCTCTAAGTTTGTGAAAAGCCTCAACGTTTTATAATATCCAAGAAAAACTTCTACACAAACTCCATAAAAGTATTTAAAATATTTATAAAAAATCTCTAGACATCTTTTGAAAAATATTTTTTAAATCAAAATTCAAAAATGATTTTTAGTTCTCTTGAAGATAAAACCGTTTAGGTTGATTTTATGAGAAATAAAAATAGAAAACAGTTGAACTTGGGTGAGAATAACATTGTTGATCGTAAAAGGAGTTAAGGCAAGCGATCGGAAGTTTGAGAATGGCAAAGTTTCGATAGTCGGTTGACCTCGTCGGGTAATAAGAATAAATGTGATTCTATTAGAGGTTCAATTCTCATGGTACTAGATGGGCCGGTACCGAAGAATGGACGAAGGGTAGATGATCGCATTTGATAGGATCTCGACTCTGAACAATTTTATACAGGAGCTTTACTTTCATTGCAGAACTGCGATACCCTTCGGTTCAAATTAGAAAAAATGCTCTTCCACATTTTCCTTTAAATTAGAAAATTTGAACCTGGAATCGCATAATAAGAACACTAATAATAATAATCTGGAATAAAAAATGTTTTCGAAAGACGTATGGTATGTAATGATAATAAATAAAATCGTTTAAATCGTTCCTATCAGTTGGAGTGCGCATCGTAAGACCAAATTTGGCGGAACTTGGTTTGAAAGTAAAGAAGTAGCGAATAAGAGGGAAAGGAAGATAATGAAAAGAATGCCAAAGTGGCATTCCTTTTTACACCGATAGGAATCAAAAGTACTCACCGTGCGTTGACAGAAGTGGGGTTGCCGACGTCGTCCATGGACGGTTTCCTAGAATTAAACCACGAATGAAGTTCATTACTGTTCGCTTTCAACTGCATAATAGCGGGGTGGGCATTATACGAGTTGTACAAATTTGGAGTTTGCCACATTCTGCTGTACGTCTGCACATCCATGTCCATTATTATTTCACTTTAATTTTATAAATCACTAACACAATTTCCAAAAATGTTTTTACCAGTAAAAATGAATAAATCATCATGAAAAGTCATTTTCTTACTAAAATCGAATTCAAATATCTGCATTATGTAAATTATATTGATTAATTAAATCTTTTAATTGGTGCTCAAATTGAGCGTGACGCAATTTTTCTCGACAGTATCGCACGCGGTTTGAAGACATGGACACGAGTGTCTAGAAGTGAAGAATATAGCGCGTGCCAAACTCGTGTTAGGGTGACTTCAGCCCCCAATAGGTTACGATTTATCCCCTCCTTGAAATTTGAGCAGTGCGCACGTCCCCTTTTGTGTACCGCGATGTACCCTTCTTCTCCGATCTGGAGCCAAAATATACACGGGGATGCGAATGCTCTATCTTCATTTGCGCGAGTTTGGTATCGCGGAAGCCCCCGTGACGCCAATAAAGTGCCGTATCTACGTCGTAGGTCGAGTATATTGTACCCTTACACGCAAAACAACACCCTAAACCGAAACTTCTACCACCCATGGTTGGCTAATAACTCGTATTTAGGTCGGGAGATCATCGAGTAGAACTGAAAGCGATTATCTCGTAAGTGCCCCTAAGACTCTATTTCAGATTTATATGCCTGATTGCTCCTGGAAAAGGTGGTATCGATTTTATATATTTAAAAGTTAATTTTTTATACATTCAAATTCTTTTAAGAGCACTTAATATTCCAAGGTTTTTTAATAAATTGAAGTGCTTTTAATTTTAGAGACTCTCAATGCTTCGAAGAGTTTAAGATTCAAGGTCTGGACCGTATCTATTAAAATATTAAATTTTTTTATTTATAATAAAAATAAGTATATTTATTGCACAAACTTTTATATATCCTTGAATGAGAACGCGTCAAATTGGTAGATAAACACTTGAAATGATTTCTAGACGGAAAAAAGACAATTTTGCAATATTTTGAATTTTATTATTTACATTTTAACTGTTACCATTCGTATTGCAAGTTTTACCATTTTGGCACTAGGAACTATATTATTCACCTATTAAGGGAATTCGACACCTTTAATTGGTATATTTTTGATTTTTTTGACATTTGTCAAAAATGTTAATTTTTTATTCTTTATAATTTTCTGAGTATGTGTATAAATTTTCAGGACGATCTAATTTTTTTTCGTGGAAAAATAAATCAAATTGAAAGTCACTACGATTTACGAATAACGCGTTTTTTTAGAGAAAATAAGCTTTTTACACAAAATAGTTTGTATATTTATTTATTAATACTTCTGAATTATATGGAAAATATTTTTGAATATGGAAAGCTCTCTAGCTAAGAAAATAACTACAAACATTTTTTTAAAATATTTTGGGATATTTTTATTCATTTTTTATTTTATTTTATTAGTAACTTCTTTTCAGTCATGTTAACTTATTTTCCACACCCAAAAAGTTGCTACACATTGTCAGGAATAAAATAAAAAAATAATCATGACAATTGGTTAAAAAACAAAAAAGTTATTCAAAGTCAAAAATGTCATAAAAATACCAAAGAACTCAATATTTTTAGTTTAAAAATACATAAAGGTGCTGGAACTTAAAAAAAACCCAGAAGCTTCCTAAATAAAGTTACTAAACATAAAAAAAGTTACATGGAAGGTTTAAACTAAAAAAATCACAATATCAAAGGTGGCAGATTTCCTTAAGGAGAGATATTAAATGTCTTAAAGTGTGATACAAATTGTAAAACTTGCAATACGAATAGTAAAGTTTCTAATACGAATGATAATAGTATCAAAAAAAATGTTCTATTATTATTTCATTCATCGAGAGTGCATTTGTCTATTCAGAAATGTAATTTGTGCTATTCTCTATATTCTTCGTGTAGTTTTTAAATCCTTTTCAAGATTTCATATAAAAAGCTTTCAAAAGGATGTCAAGAATTTGATTAAATTTCAAGGGTAACAGAATCGCAGCAAAGTTTAAGGAATTTTAAGAATACTAAAGATTCCAAAAATCAATAGGCGTTAAGAATATATATTCTTTAACTTACAGATTTTTTTTAGTTCCTCTTAAATCAAGAATACTATTTTTTCAGTTAATAAATATTTAAAATCAGTATATTTGTAAACTAAAAAAAATTTATACATATTTGTCTCAAGTCTAATTAAACTTGATTAAAAATATGTAAAAATTATATAATAAAAAGTTTAATCTTATAAAAATCCCAACTAATTTTTTGTTTTATTATCAAAATTAAATATAGACTATCAACGTTTCTTGAAATTCACTGTAGATTCTCCTAACTTTTTATGATCATTTCTATCAATTTTGACGCAAACAAGCAGAATTGTCACATAAAGTTGCTAACTTTCTGAATACATATCACATGCCCATATCATCCTTCAAATAAAATTAAAAAAAAAAATATTTCTTATACTATGAGAACAAAAAATCCTAACGAATCTAGGAAATTGAAGGAAATTTGAAAAAGACTCTTAAAAGTATTTTGTAAATTTTCCTCAGTCTTTGTCTACAATTAAATTTGAAAATATATGTTGTTCTAGACGAATTTCAAGATTTTAGAGGAATAATCTTAAACTGTATTAGAAGTTTATTTAACGTTTAAGAGAATTTATGATTGAACATGAGGACCACCTAATAAAAAACTCAAGACTTTTTTGTGCCAAAAGAAAAAGTAAAGTGCAGATTGCACAAGATTTTACAAATCCTTAACTGGGAACTCGTCCGACTGGTAGATGTATACTTCACCTTCTCTGTTCCACGATCGTCTAATGTCCAACTGACAAGCTACCATTTCAGAAAATACTTTTTTACAACTCCCTAGTTACAACGTGATAATTCTCAGTGTCGCCAAATACTGGCAATCGTAAATCCCATTTCTGATCGATACGCATAATTTCATCCGTTCAATACTCGTATAGTATATATTATCAAAAAGATTTGGAGATACCAGCCTCTAAAAATGCATAGATGAAAATAAATTAAATTCATTAGTATTAATTTATTTTCCTTTTTTTTTGTATAAATACTACTTCTACTTATTCTCTTTCTAATAAAGGAGAAATTTCCGAAAAAATAAAAATGTTCAAGATAAATGTAATCATCGTCTCTGCTCTCTTAATGAGATTCTAGTCTATAATACATTACCTCCAGGGTACATAAATCTTATTTATGCATAAAGTTGCAAATATAATGGAAATCTGCTCACAGTTTTGTCGAAGTATTGGAAGATCAAATAAGATACGGCTACGATTTATTAATCTTGAATGAATGAACTGTAGAATGTGAATTGCATTCTCACACATGATTCTAATATTGGGATCCAAACGCATGTCGCTATTGTCAAAAAATGTCTATTGAGAGAAATAGGATTCAACCTAACCATAAAATAGATTAAAATTTGGTTTTTACATTCTCATCATGGATGAGAAGGTATTGGTTTTATGTGAAAAATGACTTTCGAAATTTTCATCAAATCTTTACGTTTTGAGACCCCCTGAGTCAGAAAAAATGGTTTTTACGAAAGTGTCTGTCTGTCTGTCTGTCTGTAGGTCGTGTGCGGCATAACTCTCGATAGAATTATCAGATTGAATTGAGCTTTGGTACACTTTATCGGAGCCGAAAAAGTAAGGACAAGTTCGTTAACCAGCCACATCCAATCAAAATTGAGGGATGGAGCACTACTTTTGTGTTTTTGAAAATAATTTTTTGAAAAAATCAAAAATTCCAATCCTGGTTTTTGATAGTGCTCATAAATCTCTACAAATTATCCCAATAACATTTTTTGATTAAATCAAAATTAGAAATGTTACAGCATATTCAAATTCGAAAAAAGTCAATATCAAAATTCCATTTTCCAGTTAAATTATACGAGATACGAAAAAACGTTATGATACAATATTATTGAATACATAAAGACCTACAAATTTGAATTATAACATTTTTTCATAAGATGCATATTTTTCTTTTTAATTAAAAAAAAAACTATTGAAAATCCAAAATTCAATTTTTTAACAATAATATTGGAAATACCAAAAAAATGTAAGAATACAAAGTTGTTCGTTTCAAAAAGATCTACAAATTTTGTCTGACACAGTTTCTGATAAAAGATATATTTTTCGTTTCAATTCCAAAAAATACGATAAAAATGAAAAAATTCCATTTTTTAGACAAAATATGTGAGATAAAAAAAAACATTTAGATGGAAAATTGTTTGCCTAAATGAGGTCTACAAATTCTGATAAAGAAATTTCGGGACAGGATGTATATTTTATGTTTTGATTTTTAATATTGAAAAAATTCGATTTTTTTCACCCAAATTTGTGAGATACGAAATAAGCGTTGTTCTGCAAAATCGTTTCCTTACATAAAGTCTACGATTGTTTTTCCTTTTTAGATATGTGGAAGAAAGTAAATTCTTTTAATCATGTAATTTATTAAAAAGTTATACTGAAATGTATACAGAAAATCGAGCGCGAAGCGCGAGTGTCATGATGAGAATGTGTTCCTTAAGGCCGATAGAGCCTTAAGTAAATTGAATTTCCTGTTTCACTTAAATTCAAAAAGAAATTCAGTGACTTTGAGAAAATGTGTAATTCACATCATCTGTAATATTATTATAAAATTGATTTGAGCTTCAGTATCAAAATATAAGAAATAAACTTAAATGTATGCGAAGAGCACAAGACCGAGCGCGCAGCGCGACGATCGAATCGCGCGCCCTAGGCGCGCTCAAAGTTGCGAGCTGCGCGCGAAGCGCGCGATGAGAATGTGCCCGCAAAGCGGGCAGATTTTTTTAAATTAATAATTGTACGATTTCGAATAGTGATTATTCGTTTTTGATAATTTAAAAAAAATCTTTATATTTTTCTGAACGTATAACGTATCAAAAATAGATTTGCAATGAATGTTGAATATTGCTTAAAAAATGACGGTAAGAAGAAATGCTAAATAAAAACATCAGTTCAGAAATACGTTTTTCAAAAATCGCAAGGTCGCAACATAATTCAACTTGAACAACAGATACTAGAATTAAACAGTGGTTCTTTTTTCCGTGCTTTCTGAAAGGACCAGGTTCGTAAAACATAGTTTGAAAAACGGGTAGTCATTAAACGACATCCCTGGCATCAAGATGGTCACTTAAGATTTTTCTGTCGTTGAACGATCGACAGATCCTCACTTGCACCTTGCACATTTCAAACGTATGGACTACAGCGTACTTTATATGGAAAGCGTAAGAAATAAAACAACCTGAACACTTCAGATTAATAGTCGATTCCTACTAATTACAAGTTGTGCACTGATGTAGCCCTTGTATGTAATAGCGTTTTTTCATCTTTTCCTAACATCGTTATTCCAGCAAGCCTTGTTCCTTTTCAAATCTCAAATTGTTGAATTTTCTTTATCAAACATTTACAATAATGTTAATTTATGTTTCAATATTGACTATTTCAGTAGCAAGGGAATCGGTATTCATTTTTGTATCGTGTGACATGATGTGACCAATAACAAAAAAGTACCGAAACTTCACAACGAAGGGTCATGGTAAAAGGAAGGACTTGTTCAGTGATTGAGAAAAGTGGACCATTGTGCGTTGTTATGCGATTCGAAGTTGCAGGGACAACGTCCTATACCAAATTGAATGATACCACGTCGTGCACGGTACACCAGACCCGTCCTCATTCCACTGCCATTTTTGGAAAACAGCATTTTACTCTACAGCGTCGCCTCGAAAAAGGCACATAATCGAGCGCAATACGGCTCATATATGCTGTACTGAGACAGCAAAAAATTCCTTGTCAATTAAAATATATCTGTTGCGGTATTATCCACCGTGAAAAGAAGCCAATCGCCAGTCGGTAGTTTTACGAGGAGCGAAAGAACCGCCGGTGAGTGATTCGGTTTGAAAAACCGAAACATGAAATTACATTCGGAAGACCCGTTTTTGTTTTCTTTTTATGCTATAATTTTGAAACAGATGGACATGCCATTTTATGGGTATTACATATGTATAAAATACAATTTATACATATTAATTAAAAATCATTACGAACGATGTAATTTCATTAGAAATGATTTTTTTTCAAATTTGAAATTAGGATTCAGTGATATTTTTGTATTGTAATAAGAGATTTGGTGGGGCTAGTTTTACATACATTGATTAATTCAGATCTCGTTCAGAGAACATCTTTTGCCGGGTGAAGACTAACGATTCGAAGTAAGAAGCGATCGCTGGATCTCTAATAGCTCGCGCCGGCATTCCCGCGATCCAAAAAATGTGCTAAACCGTGGCTTCGCCCTGCATTCCTGTTCCGTATCGCACGATACTCCCTTTAGAACAAGGGGCCAACATTTTTTAGAGCAGTCCCTCTGGTCCTTTAATTCGTATCATCGTCCACGCGAAGAAAGAAACAGATCGAATGGAGAACCGAGTCACAAAATGTTATTTTGCCTTTCCAGTTGTCCATCGACGCCGAAAGACAACGTCGGTGATTTTCAAAGCGATTTATTTATTTAATTTCTTGCAATGGTACGACAGAACCAATTGATATCGCACTTCCAAAAAAGAGACTTCAGTATTTCTTACTACTTTGGCAAATAAGGGGACAAAAGAAGAAAAATAAAGGTTATGTACACTGTATTGAACAAAATAATTATGCTACATAAACATAATTCTGCTTGTCTACAATAAGATAATTAAAGATTTATCAAGAACCCAGTTTTTATTTGATCAGTTATGTATTTTAACATCACTTGAACATTTTAAACATGGCACACTTTTTACAATTTAGCATTGAGTTAATTTGAATAAGTGCACATACAAAAAAAAATATTTTTCGTTCAAACGGATTCTCCTTACTCTCATGCATTTATTCCTCTAGAATATGGTATGTATTCCTTTTCCATTGAGAGAAATTTTCTGAGGACCATTTCTCTTAAATCAAGAGACTTTTTTTAAATGAAAAGGAAGAGATCTCCAAACCGTACAGTGTAATCTTGTATTTCCACGACGCCTTGAAACCATCTATGGTCTCCTCATTAGGTGATAAGTAGATTACACATTGTAAGTAGTTTTATTAGTTCCAAATATTAAATTTAGTCAGTTAAGGGGTCTGCCTACATTACCAATTCCAAAGAGGCCAGACCTCAACAGATACAGGCTATTTTGGACAAAAATGAGTATTATGAAGCAACAGAAGGCATACTTATAGTGCAGGCATCGCTGATTAAGCGCAGATAAGTTTTTTCACGATTTTTCATTAAAAAAAAGTTTAAACGGGATTTTCTCAAAACAACGTTTTTCGACACGTTGTTGATAAAATCTCCGAAATTAATGGCCCGATCCTTATGAAATTTTTACCACATATTCTTTACAACTATAGCTACAGTTAATATCAAGGAATTTTTAAAATTTTGATTCATGATTTATGAAAATATTCTTTTTTCAGCTTCTAATGTGGTTAGACCCCTTAAGGGGGATCGCCACAGTAACAGCATGGGAATAAGGCTTAACTTCAAAACTTTATTCCAGAGAAAAAGAGCCAGTTAAAACATATTGTTCTTACATTTTCATCATGGATGAGAAGGTATTAGTTTTATGTGAAAAATTACATTCGAAATTTCCATCAAATTTAAAGAATTTGAAATACGCCTGTGTAGCTCAGTGGATAGAGCAGTCGACCGGCAATCGAAAGACCTGGGCTCGAATCCCGGCGCAGTCGAAAGCGTCTTTTTTTCCACAGAAAGATTTCAAATTCTTTAAATTTGAATTTAATTTGCATTTATTTGCGATATAAGAGTTTGAAATTGTCTACGAGGACACCTGTTGGCAACGTATCCTATCTGATACTCGACTAGTGATTCTCCGATAATGTAGGCAGTGGCAGAAATTTCAAACTCAACTAATTAATTTTCGTCAAATCTTTACAGTTTGAGACTCCCTGAGTCAGAAAAAGTGGTTTTTACGAAAGTGTCTGTCTGTCTGTAGATCGTATACTCGGTAACTCTCGATAGAATTATCAGATTGAATTGAGCTTGGGCACACTTTATCGGAGTCTAAAAAGTAAGGACAAGTTCGTTAACCAGCCATTTCCAACCAAAATTGAGGAAACTAGATCATTTTTGTCTTTTTGAGAAAATCAAAAATTCAAATAATGGTTTTTGATAGTTATAATAGTTATAATACAAAATTATTTTCTACATTAAGATCTACAAATTTGAATTGCAACATTTTTTACAATATGCATATTTTTCTTATTAACTTAAAAAAATACTATTGAAAATCCAAAATTCAATTTTTTAACAACAATATGTGAAATACGAAAAAAACGTAAGAATACAAAGTTGTTCGTTTCAAAAAGATCTACAATTTTTGTCTCACACAGTTTCTGATAAAACATATATTTTTCGTTTCAATTCCAAAAATTCCATTTTTTAGACAAAATATGTGACATACAAAAAAAAAACGTTCAGAAGAAAATTATTTGCCTACATGAGGTCTATAAATTCTTATTAAGACATTTCTCAAGATGATGTATATTTTATGTTTTGATTTTAAATATTGAAAAAATTCCATTTTTTTCACCAAAATATGTGATATATGAAATAAGCATTGTTATGCAAAATCATTTCCTTAAATAAAGTCATCGATTGTTTTTCCTTTTTGAGAGATTTGGAAGAAAATAAATTATTGTAATCATGTAATTTATTAAAAAGTTACTGAAATGTATACAGAAAGTCGAGCGCGAAGCGCGAGCGTCATGATGAGAATGTGTTCCTTAAGGCTGATAGAGCCTTAAGTAAATTGAATTTCCTGTTTCACTTAAATTCAAAAACAAATTTAGTGATTTTGAAAAAATGTGTAATTCACATCATCTGCAATATTATTATAAAATTGGTTTGAGCTCCAGTATCGAATTATAAGAAATAAACTTAAATGTATGCGAAAAGCATAAGACTGAACGCCAAACGCGAGGTCCAAAAAGAACGAAGCGCGAAGCGCGACGATCAAATCGCGCGTTCTACGCGCGCTCAAATTTGCGAGCAAAGCTAGCTACGCGCTAAGCGCGCTATGAGAATTTTTCCGTGTAATTCAAATATTGTATTTTTAATAAAAAGAGGCGAAAAAGGGGAAGATTTTCGAGAATGGGGAAAAGGAGAATTTCTCAATAAAGGGGAATAACAGAAAAAAAGGGGAAGACTGTGCACCTTGCTATTCGAAACCAATTTTTTCCACCTCAT
The DNA here is from genome assembly GCA_030998225.1 of Diplolepis rosae. Classification (NCBI taxonomy): domain Eukaryota; kingdom Metazoa; phylum Arthropoda; class Insecta; order Hymenoptera; family Diplolepididae; genus Diplolepis; species Diplolepis rosae. The sequence goes on along the minus strand of JAPYXD010000723.1, from coordinate 9,849,062 downwards.
CAGTAGGATTGCATAAAAACTACTCGATCGATATGCCTAGAAATTTAACTGAATGTTATTTGGATTTCGCAAAAATCCTACGATATACAATACATAACTAGGATACATTACTTGAAAGTATTTTCGTTTTTGTTGTATGTTTCAACTCGCTTTTTTTCTCTGGAATAAAGTTTTGAAGTTAAGTCTATTTCCCACGCCGTCACTGTGGAGATCCTTCTTAAATATTCAGAAAATAAACTGCATTTTTTTACTATGAAATTAAACTTTATATTTAATCAAAATTATGTCTGTACATGAGGTGATAAGATTTTTAGAGAAATTTAAAAAATGTATTATATAGGGGTGCTTCCAAAAAATAAACACGAAACATAAAGCTGTAGGCCAAGTATGTTTCGTGACATAAATTATATGTTATACCCACCATGTAAGATAACTTTTTTTGTTTATAGAATATCATGCTTAAACTAAGGGACGTCTGTTAACTTCGTTTTAGTAGAAATCCAACAATTTTTTATATTTTAAAATATAAAACTGAACTGTTATTGAAAATTACAGCTCTGTGACTAAATTTCCACAAAGATGGAAATATCTTCTTGCAATTTTGAGAAATTAATCAAAATTTACTGAGACAGGTCTGTTGTCTTCAATATTCATGAAAATTTTGATAAAAATAAGTAATTTTAGCAAATTTGCAAAGTATATTACCGACAGTATTAGACCAGTGCAGCAGAACTCAAGACACTGTGTTGGTATTATAAATTTTATTTCAATACACTATGCCTTCCCCTATTCCTTCCATATGCCATTATTTATCATTTCCTAAATTTTGACCAATTTTTAAAAATTTAAAATGTTATATATGCAGAAAAATCGATAGCCAGGGAATGAATTGGTAACACGACCTGCATGGCCAATGGCCTTAACAATTTAGACACCAAGAAATCACAAGTTGAGATCTTGAGAGGAAGTATACAATGAATTGTAAAGCTCTTGTCAGAAAACTAGCTGCTAAATAAGGACTTAAGCATGCCAAAGAGAAGGGCAGACTTGATGGTGGATACGCGTACGAGTTTGGGCGAAGTAACGAAGCGTGACGGAGAGGAACGATTATCGGATCCAACGTTGGAGCGCGTGCCGACGGGACAGGGATTTCGTCGCTAGTAGCGGCGTCCGCGACACGTGGTGGAATGGGTTCGCGTTCTAGGTCGTCGGTGGGCATCGGAAGCCGGCGCAAAGAGGGGCAACAGCCGAGCTGGCTCGTGATTGCCCGTGGGGCTTCCCATTCAACCGGTGGCTCGCTCGACTCGCCCACTCATTCGTTCATTCATACTCACGCTGCACGCGATTTGAATCGATAAGCAAACCACGGAAGCGGATCTTCCAAGCTTCTTCACCACGGTCTTTACCAAATGCATCCCAGACTATTATGAGCCATGTTATTAGAGACACGCATACATCAAGCGGAATTGAGAATCCTCGCTTTCTGACCGGTCATACTGGTACTACTACTCACAGCAGCTGTGCTAGTCGACCGTTTAGGATCTTGACTAGTACGTGGAATTTCTAAAACTTTTTTACGTCGAGTTGTTTAAATTACAAATTAGCGTACAGTCTCTTACAAAAATTTAGAGAAAGAAGCGATTGTAAAAGCGCTGGAAGATATACTGATGTTTAAATGAGACGTATATTAATGCATCCGTATTCATTACAGTATATGTACTGTAGCCATAGTTCAAATGAGGTGTATAACCAAGTTAAAATTTCATGGAATCAAATATTTTTGATAGCGTTTTCACCAGTTAGAGTCACGTCTTTGATCCAAGTAAGTCCAGAAACAAATTTAACTACTTGATCAACATGGGGATATGGGTGGATCATAGACGTAAGATTGATTTTCAGTTTAGCACTGCCGTATCCATCAATGTTAATTAAATAAATAAAGTAAAAATACATATTTCTTTTAGCGAATCGACGCGTAGCAGTTTGGTTTTAGATATGAATGGGTCTAGACATTTGAGAAGCTTGTAGATAAGCTTGGGGATATGGTCAGTTTGTGTTGACCGGAATCTAGGACTGTCGGAACAGACTATTGATTTTCAAATAGTTGGTTAACTAAAGGCGAAAAGATGATTTAAGATCTCGCAATAAAGATTTGTTACCATTTTTGGCAATGCGCGACGATAAAAAATAACTAATTTACTTCTTTATCGCTAAAATTGAGAAAAAAATTTACCGAAATGAAGGACAATTATACAAATTGATTATGATCTAATATTCTCTGAAATGATACCACATATTTAAGGCATGAAGTACTTGGTGTTTTGCAAAATCACATCGAAAGTTGGTGCGTCTCCATTCCAAATGGATGAGGGGTGCTGAGGTGGAAGGGGGTTAGACATGGGAGCAGAAAGGGGAATCGAAGCGACTGGCTGGGTGGACAAGCGGATGGCAAGACAGACAGGACCGGAGACCGCTCATTACGGGCGGCGCATGCGCGTGGAATGCGACGGCTCTGGTCTCCTCGATACAATAAATATAGTATCGAATCGGCAAGTTAAGCCTGCAAGCGAGAAAGCAAACGATGGAACAAGCATTTGAACGAGAGAGAAAAAAATAAAGGAAGGCGGACGCTCAGCTGAAAGTAAAGGTGAACCAACAGACGAAGAAACTGACAACAATGCCCATGGTAGTAACGACATCCAGTTAAATCCAAAGCTCGCAAAAAATACGGTACCGTAGTTATTTAAGGGCTCCAAGAAGGCATCGCTTTTCCTGCCTCTCCTAGCCCTCATGTTGACTAAAAGTGATCTACGCATCACTCGGTTCTGAACTGTTCCTTCAGTTTGGACTTCATTTCAGAGGTGTCAGGAATTTAATCATTATTAGGGTGGGGGGGGGGGGGGTCCCGAGTGGATTATTTTCTGTTTGTAAGTTCTTTTATGTGTTATATTAGATAATTGATAGAAACATTATGTTTTCGAAGCACAGTCAATTTCAGAACATATTAGATCTAGGAACGGAGCCCCATTAAAGATAAATTGATTAATTTCGTGATTTGACATCAAAGAGATACAAGAAACAATATAAAATTATACAAATCGTTTTTAATATTGGTCCGAATGTTAATGAACAAGATCCATCAGCTTATCGATTCCAAAGATCCACGCTATACAAAATATGTTCGGCAATGTAGCCTTGAGGATACTACACACTATAAGCGGAGGGTATATCTACTTTGAGATTGCAGGGAGCCGCCACGGTCGATGTATTCTCGATATAAGCGCTGATCAATCAAGAAGACTGTTGCATTTAATCGATGCCTTAATAATTATTAACCCACTCGTTTTTCTCTGGTGGGCTAACCCCAATTTACAGGTACTAAACTCTGGCCAGACTTTTTTTATAATTAACCGACTACTCCTGTCATAAATGATGTTATCGGATAAAAATACGATGGCTACAAATAGGCTCGATAAGATAAAAGTGAGGCCAAGTTCCTCGATACCAGGATTAAACCTTCTTTGGCAATTTTGATTAATTAGTATTTATTGCTCCATTATTTCAGACAAAAATTGTGAATTTCCTTTGGTTTTCTTTGATATTTCTTAGTTCCCATTACGGCAATGCGAGTGCGAAAAAACGAAGCATAAGAATGCACGACAGGCGCAAACTGATAACGTCACGCGCGTTATTAATTACCGAGGTTCAGCTGCTTGCAATTAGTGTCCGATCGGTTATAGTTAATTGCAGTAACGCGATTTCTATGCACTTACCTTACCAGCTCACGGATACCAAAATTAATTATCATCTTCTTCCTTAAAGCTATTTAATTTTAGATTTTTCGTCACAACATTGAACTTTAGATGAAGCATTTTTTTTATCCGCTTTCACGACACCCGAGGTGCCAAGGCAATCACCGTCTGACAAAGTAGCCCGATATTGCAACGCATGAGAGAAACGGGAACAATAATTCATAAAAAAAATTAGTGCCATGACCAGGCGATTTATTCAGTTTCTGCTCCTGTCAAAGATAAAAGCAATTAAGAAGCAGATGATTAAGATGTTTACCCTGAAAATATTTGTGAAATAATTATCAAGTTTTGATTCATAAATTTCAATTGAAGAATAGGCGTTATAACGTGGAATCGATACCTTACTCATATAATTTATATGTAATTGGTAGTCATGCGATCTTGAGCTTCATACGTCTTGGGACTGTTCGGTCACTCAAGAGTTGATTTATATTCGCGAGTAAGAATCCCATGCCAGGATCTCGTCGCGTCGCTCATTGCTTTTGTGAGAATTCGCTGGTACTCACTTTATACAATGGAATTGCGTCGCGACGTCAATCTCCCTCTATCAATCACCTCACCCGTGGGGTACTTAATACCCCTAGTATTCTTGTGCCTTGGGCCTTCTCCACCCCTTTCTTGCGCCTCTTTTTGAGAGTTGGAGAGCGGAACAAAATATAATGCATGTGGAAATTCAATGGTCAACTAGTTCTGTGACTAGTTCTTTTCTTTTGTTCCAATACATAAAAGTATTTTTTTTACTAGCGGGTCAGAATATGAATTTGGTTGCCCCACAAAGAGCAATAAAATCCATTTTTTGACCCCTTAAATGGAAAAAAAATCGTACTCTCTAAACCTGAATCAGTGAATGGCCACTGATTCGCAGTGACTATTCACTGATGGCAGCAGCTATAAGTCTTTGACTGAGAATTAGTGAAATTCGACTGATGAATCAGTGAAATAGATTGAACTCACTTATTGAATCAGTTAAAGCTTCAGGCGGGAGTAATAAAACCAGCAATAAATTTTAACGATCGATGAACTCGTTTATTTTAGGTTAAACACTAAAACGAAATTACGTAATTATTATTATTTTCAAGGGACGATAAATCAGTAAAGTGTAGATGAAAGTTTTGAATTCACGAATTTAAAAATTATGTTCACGTGACGCATTCACTCATTCCTCAGTGAAATCAAAGCAAGGCACTGATTCATCAGTTGATATAATTTCACTGATATAATCAGTGACTTTTTCACTGATTCAGGTTTAAAGAGTATACAACACAGGAGAAACATTTATTTTACTCGCGTGATCGTTGCACTCGCTTTTCTCGGGCATCAAACTTCACACTCGAAAAATAAACTTTATTCTCCCTAGGTGCATAATATACTATTTTTATTTTAAATCAGGGATCAAAAGTCGCCCTGGTGCAAGTTTTTAATTTAAAAAATTCTATCGATTCTATTTCGTCTTAATTAAAAATCTGTTTCAACGTCGGTCTGCGCTATTTTAAATATGAAAAGGGTTTCTGATTGATGATAGATTCGTTCGAATCGACTTCTGAGAAGATTTACGAATATGGTCGTTTTAAAAAAGTCCCTCAGAATTATTTGGAGTTTGTTTAGATTGAATTTGGAGAAAATGCACAACTTGAGACGAACCAAAAGATGCCTCAGAATAATTCGAATTGAATTCCAAGCGAGCACATGAATTTAAACGTATTGAAATTGTGACTCGGGTTGGCTTTGGAATGACTTTGCCGTGAAATAAAACAGAATAAAATAATATTAATAAACGGAAAAAATAAGTACTGGGAAATTTACTTGACAGTCCTCGACTTTTGGACAGATCAAATTTTTCCGAAGATCCTATATATTTTTTATGAAAAAGCTTAATACTTAATTGGAAAAAAGAAGTAATGTCCTAGATTAATTGAAGCACAGTTAAATAAATACAAATACTTTTCTTGAAAGTGCTTCAGATTTTAAAAGAATTTGGATAGTATAATTTGTCGAGAAAGAGATGAATACCTGCTATACAAGTAAACGAAAAATTCTTAGACTGCGCTTGAAAGTCTTGTAGAATTTTTACTGGCATCATGCGCAGTTGTCAGTGTCAGTTTTTTAGATAATTTAAAATCAAAATAATTTTAAATTAATGGCTTGAAATTTAAAAGCATTCTGAAAATAACTGAAAATAAATAAAATATCTGAACACAAATTTAGTTTTCGAAAAACTCTGAAAAGATTAATGTTCACAATTGGCATATATTAGAGTTTTTCAAAAACAAAATTGTTTTACAGATATTTTATTCGTTTTCAGTTATTTTCAAAATGCTTTTAAATTTCAATCCATTAATCTTGAATTATTTTGATTTGAGCAGTTCATCAAAATTGCATTTTTGAACTAAAAATACCTAAATACTTAATATGAAAATAAAAACATAAAAATTAAAATTATTGCTTACTTACAGAGAAAATTTTTATCAAGGATATCAATTAGAACTCCAGTAGTTATTATAAGCACTGCGGTGTTATTCGAACTCAGAAATTAAATTTGAAGTTTTTAAACTAAATGTTGTAAAAATATTTGAAAAACTGAATCACGCACAATCTTCATTACTTTGTAAATTGACATAAACTTCAAAAATTATGATATTCTTATATTTATTAATTTAGAATTTAGTAATTATTTTATTAAAAATTTCATCATTTAAAAATGTAGAAACACAAGAAATTTTTTTATTTCTTCATTATATAAAATTGTTTGTGAAACAATGCGCAGAAATTTCTTACACTGCCCTGCATTTTCAATGGATAAAATGTACGCAAAATTTTTTGGGAAATATCGCAACTGCTGCGGTAGCCGTGCAGTTTAACAGGGGTGTTAGTTGAAGTTTGCCGGTTTTTTCAATAAAGAAAACACTTAATTCTTAAGGGAATCTCAAAAAAATTTTATTCAAAGTATTGACCATTGGATTCTACACGTTTTGCCCATTTTTCAGTCAAATCATGGATACCATTCCAAAAAAACTTTTTCTCTTTCAAGGCAAACCATTCGACGAGTCATTTTTTGACTTTTTCAAAATTGACGAAGCGCTGCTCTGCGAGTGAGTGTCCCATCGATGCGAAAAGGTGATAGTCGAACGGGGCGAGGTCTGGAGAGTACGGCGGGTGCGATAATATTTCCCAATTCAATGCTTTTAAAGTGTTCTTCACCACTTTAGCGGTATGAGACGGTGCGTTGTCATGTTGTAGGATAACTTTGCCATGTCTTCGCCCCATTCCGACCGTTTTTCGATCAACGCATGATTCAAATTGATAATTTGTTGTCGGTAGCGATCCGTATTCACCATCTCACCAGGTTTTAATAACTCGAAGTACACCACACCACACTGGTCCCACCAAACACAGAGCATTGTCTTACGGCCAAAGCGATTTGGCCTTGGAGTCGATGGGCCGACCTCACCAGGTGAAAGCCATGATTTTTTCCGCTTCGGGTTCTCGAAATAAATCCATTTTTCGTCCCCCGTGACAATTCGATGCAGAAAAGATTTCCTTTCGAACCGTTGAAGCAGCATTTCACAAATGGTTTTCGATTTTCCATTTGTCTATCGTTCAGTTGGTGTGGTACCCATTTTCCATACTTTTGGATTTTTCTCATGGCTTTTAAACGTTGGCAAATTGCTCCTCGGGTCACATTTAGTGTTTGTGCCAATTGTTGTTGCGATTGGGTTGGGTCTTCATCCAATAACGCCTGCAGTTCCTCGTCTTCGAACTTTTTCGCTGCACCAGGATGTTCATTGTTTGCTAAATCGAAATCTCCACTTTTAAATTGACGAAACCATGTCTCGCATGTTCTAATCGCTGGAGCATGTTCACCATAAGTTTCTACCAGCAATCGATGAACTTAAACTGCTTTTTTCTTTTGATGAAATAAGAAAAGCAGCGAATGCCGCAAATGCGATCTACTTGGAACGAAACTCGACATATTCACTGAGGCAAACAACTATGATGCTATTATTTTGGCAGAATGTAATTGTGTATTTTTGCAGGTTATTATCCATAGACAAATATGTCATAGATGCCAAATCATAGAAATGTATACATATCTCTAGCGACATCTATGAGTAAAACCGGCAAATTTCAACTAACACCCCTGGTAATTTATAAACTTAGGATGCGTTATACATGTGGGTTAGGTAAATTTTAAAGTTCGAATCTTGTCAACGTAAGTGTTAAGTATCAATGTATGGTATTTGTATGATTATATCCATTTATGTAAATTTGTGTTCTGAAAAATATTTTGTTTTCAAATATCTATATGAATCTTACTTTGTATGTTATAACATAGCTGGTGGTCTGTTTATCATTTGTTTATGTCAGTCTCTCGAATTATATTTATAATCTCGCCTCTAATGTTTCGGGCTAACTGATTAGTTATAGTAAATATATACTTTTAATGTCTGCCGTTCGCGGCAGTACCGCACAAAGGAGTACCGAAAGAAACATCAAAGTTTTGTTTCATCCATCCCCACTTAACTTAGCTTTAGTAATCTCAATCTTTTAACTAGTTGACCAGGAATAGTCGTCGAGAAAACATTCGATGTTATATTCAATAAATTTATAATACTTCATGTTACTGAATAATTATTTATACAAAATAGTGTCCCCAACGTTTAAAAACGAAGGGGTAGTACCAAGATATTGGTATGAAAAAAACAGTAAGATTAATTTCAACAGTGTTAATATATTATGTTCAGCGATGTATAGTGATAGTGTATAATTTGTAATACAACTTAATTCCACACTACTTATTTTTACCGTGTAAATAAAATTTAGTAATATTTACAAAAAAAAATAATGTTTTTTTTAAATTCTATCATTTTTGCACCAAGTTTGATCATGTTAGAATTTTTAAAGGAAAATTTTGAAAAATATCTCAAAAGAATTAGCAAAACGCAAGCACAGAATATTATCAGTCTTCGCGTTATTATCAGAGAGAAATTATAGTTGAATATTATAAAAATTAGGACACTTTTAAAATCGTTAAAAGGCGGTCTCAACATCTTCGATGGTGGTGTATTCTAATACATAGGACTCAATAAAAATTACTAGTTGGGAAAGTTGAAAGACTAATGTTTCATTTTTGAAAGACGAATAATTGAAAGTATGTGTTTTGCAACATTTAATAGTTTGGACAAGTTGTGTCAAGTGAATATCGCGTGTTGAAGGAGTAGGTACAGCATCAATCATTTTGGACAGGGATAATAATTATTGCTGACGGAATATGAGCCTCTCCTGGTATCATCCCTCATGTTTTGTCTTGAGACTAATCATTAAACCACATTGGTGCTTAAGTACCGTTTCTTTTTCATCTTCACCTCGCTATTTAACCCTCCTCCCACTACGATTTGTTCGTCGCTTCACGATCCGCGACTGATCTATGGAAAGCAATCATTAGGTTTGCCGAGAACATGATCCATTAGAAGCACTCGCGCTTGTGCAATTCGAACTAGGTTATAGACACCCAACATGTACTGCAGATAATTGAACCAACTTACGAGATTGAATTTGTAATGAGCCCTTCGCCTTATGATTATACCGAGGTCTGTTCTCTACTAACTAAAATTATGACTAGGGTCATCACAGATCATCGACAGGATCGATAATTATTTCCAATTCATCTACTTACACGGAGAAACCCAAGTTTACAATTTTTGCTGAATTACGTTACAATTTTAGGAAAAACGTGTCATTGTAAGAATTTTTCGCAGCGAAATACTAAACTTTAGATATACTATATGATAATTTACTATAGATTGTATCAAACTTTACTAAGGCCCATACTAAAGTTTCATATAATTCTTTGAATCTTTACTACTTTGACTTGAAAACATTTTCAGTTTGCTAGGAATAATTGCGATTGCATCTGGATTTTCCCATGATTCCTAATATTATTTAGAAAATAGTTGTGGGATCACATATTTTTCGATTATTGCTTAAATTATCTTAATTTTAATTCTGTGAGTGATAAAATTTGTTCCCTTAATGAATTGAATGCCATTACAATTATCTATAAAATGAGTCAAGAATGAAATCGTTTTATTAATTTTTGAAGAAAGTATTGAAAAAAAAGTTCAAATTTCAATGTTTTTTTTAATTTAAAATAACTTCCGAAATAACAAACATTTTTTAATGTTCTTGGACTCATTTTAAAGCTGAATTTCTAAAAAATAGCAGTAAATTGTCACAATAAATATATAATTTTCTCCTTGCATAGTGCACGAGATTAAAGTTCGAATAAAAAAGTTGGAAAAATTCCAATATTGCTTTTGCTGAGAAAAACGTTTTTATAAGATATATAAAACATATAATGTTTTCGAATTTTCCCTACTTTTTTGTTACAATTTTAACTCTTTGCACTATGCAAGAAAAAGTTATACATTTATGATGACAATTTATTGCCATTTGGAAGAATCTTAGCTTTAAAATAAGCCCAGGAACATTAAAAAATGTTGATTATTTAAAAAGTTATTTAAAATTGAAGAAAACATTGAAATCTTGACTATTTCTGGAGTAACTTCTTCAAAATTTAACAAAACGAATTCATGCTGGGCTCATTTTATAAAGAATTTTGATAGCTTTGAATTTAATTAAGAGAACAAATTTCATCACACACATAATTAAAATTAAGATAATTTAAGCAATCATCGAAAATCAAGTGATCACACAATTTTTACCGGTGCTATATTATTATGAAATAAAATATATATTACTATAAAAAGTTTCTCCGTGTAGAATTGTGATACACTTTTCGAAATTAAAAGAAAATCAAAATCAAGAAAAAATATCTAAAAAGTGATTAGTATTTAGTATGAATATTTAAAACTTGGCAGAAATCTTACCTATCTGTCCAGCAGATGGCATCCTCGCGATACCTGTAACAAAAGAAATCTTTGATTACTTCTCATTGGAGTTGAAAAATTTACAAAAAAGAGAGTCGAATATAAAATTTTTAATAACAGGGAGATAAGCTTTGATCCCTTTCGAATCACTTTTGAAATCGCAATATTGTTTGCAGCGTCCTGTTGAAAGTACCCCAAGGCAGATATTTTCAGACATACGTAGAAATACGTATCGCTAATTCGTCGCGGCTCGCAAACGTCGCGCTGCCCCTCTTAGAAATCTGCCCTTACCCAAAGCCCGTGTCGCAGCTTACAGGAAAAAGCTTTTATATAAAAGCTCAGCTATGAATGAGATCTCCGTCGTAAATTGCTTTTCTGAGGCTAATCTCGTGGCTGGGTGGGCGCAGAAAAATTCGCTTTTTTTCCAGGTTTGGCACAGTTCATAAAACCTGTTATACAATACACAATATACAAGGTATAACCTCGTCCTAGGAGAGACCTGTACTACCTTTATAAAAGATTTTTCCATTTTTCCTCCCCACCAAAAAAATATACACTATTGGTCAAAAGTTTAAGTTCACCTGTTGTTTAAGCCATTGTCGAAGTGTCTTAATTTTAATGAAAAATTTCATCTAAAAATCCCAAGTTGAAGGTAAAATGTTAATTTTATAAAAATGTATTACAAAAAACGTCAAATTTCGATCTTTTTGGAAAATGTTAATAACTAAAAATGATTAACATTTTAAAAAGATTCTTGTCTCTTTTTAAAGGTAAGTTTTCATAGTAATTTGTTAACTGTTCAAGATATTTTCAGAACTTTTCCCTAGTTTTTATCTGGGGTCAAACATGATACAAAAGAGTCGTCAAATTTTAATAATGTGTAGCTTCTTATAAGGATTTTTCATCATTCAATGTGTAACATATTTCAATAGAATTTAGGAATATTTATGAAAATATTGATATTTTGTATTTATTTATATAAAGCATAGAGTATAATCTTTATTTTAAATGTTATCACGTTTTCGTACCATGTTTGACCCCAGAGTAGAATCCAGGAAAGAATTCCAAGAATATCTTCATTAGTTAGCAAATTACGATGAAGACTTACCTTTAAAACGAGACCAAAATCTGTTTAAAATTTTAGTTTTTTAAGTGTTATAAACGTTTTCGAAAAAGATCGAAATTTGACGTTTTTTGTATTATCAGGGGTGTTAGTTGAAGTTTGCCGGTTTTTTCAATAAAGAAAACACTTAATTCTCAAGGGAATCTCAAAAAAATTTTATTCAAAGTATTGACCATTGGATTCTACACATTTTGCCCACCTTTCAGGCAAATCATGGATAGCATTCCAAAAAAAATTTTCCTCTTTCAAGGCAAACCATTCGACGAGCCATTTTTCGACTTCTTCAAAATAGGCGAAGCGCTGCTCTGCGAGTGAGTGTCCCATCGATGCGAAAAGGTGATAGTCGGACGGGGCGAGGGCTAGAGATTTCAAATGAAATTCAATGCTTTTAATGTGTTCTTCACCACTTTAGCGGTATGAGACGGTGCGTTGTCATGTTGTAGGATAACTTTGCCATGTCTTCGGGCCCATTCAGGCCGTTTTTCGATCAACGCATGATTCAAATTGATAATTTGTTGTCGGTAGCGATCCGTATTCACCGCCTCACCAGGTTTTAATAACTCGAAGTACACCACACCACACTGGTCCCACCAAACACAGAGCATTGTCTTACGGCCAAAGCGATTTGGCTTTGGAGTCGATGGGCCGACCTCACCAGGTGAAAGCCATGATTTTTTCCGCATCGGGTTCTCGAAATAAATCCATTTTTCGTTCCCTGTGACAATTCGATGCAGAAAAGATTTCTTTTCGAACCGTTGAAGCAGCATTTCACAAATGGTTTTTCGATTTTCCATTTGTCTATCGTTCAGTTGGTGTGGTACCCATTTTCCATACTTTTGGATTTTTCTCATGGCTTTTAAACGTTGGCAAATTGCTCCTCGGGTCACATTTAGTGTTTGTGCCAATTGTTGTTACGATTGGGTTGGGTCTTCATCCAATAACGCCTGCAATTCCTCGTCTTCGAACTTTTTCGCTGCACCAAGATGTTCATTGTCTGTTAAATCGAAATCTCCACTGTTAAATTGACGAAACCATGTCTCACATGTTCTAATCACTGGAGCATGTTCACCATAAGTTTCTATCAGCAATCGATGAGCTTGAACTGCTTTTTTCTTTTGATGAAATAAGAAAAGTAACGAATGCCGCAAATGCGATTTACTTGGAACGAAACTCGACATATTCACTGAGGTATTTTTGAAGGTTATTGTCTATAGAAAAATATGACATAGATGCCAAATTATAGAAATGTATACATATCTCTAGCGACATATATGAGTAAAACCAGCAAATTTCAACTAACACCCCTGGTATATTCTTATAAAATTAACGTTTTGCCTTCCACTTGGGATCATTAGATAACAAATTGTATTAACATTCATGTTATTATGGGGTAAAAAATGTTAATTTATTTTTATGAAAATTAAAACACTTTAGCAATGGCTCGAACGACAGGTGAACTTACACTTTTGACCGGTAGTGTATATATATATATATATATATATATATATATAAAAGTCCCGAAGTTTGTCTTTTAAAAACAATCATTTTTGGATAATTAAATAATTGAAAAAAAAAGTCATTTCAATAACTTAAGGTTTTTCTGTCAACAAGTTACTAATAAGAACATTCATAGACAAGCGAAAAAAAGCATCCCTGGGTTTAATCAGCCAGGAAGGTTCATAACTTGAGGGGTCGCTTAAGGGATGGAAAGAACGTGAGCTCTTCAACGTTCTACGAATCGTTCTACGTGCGAAGTGAAGTCTTCCTGTCAACGGAGCATGATTTAAAGCCAAATATTACGACAGAAGCGAGCATTCCACTAGCTTTTCACGAAACGAGATATGAGGGAGGGATGTTTTCCGGTCGTGAAGATATGTCGACTACGGTTTATTACCGACTTGGGTCGTAGAACATTGATTTAATGCGGGAGTAATTGGGCTGCCGGACATCTCAATGAGCGCCACCTAACACCGCTAATGTGTTCTTACCCTCAGGGTTCCCTTATGGTCTTCACCACAATGTGGCTTCCAAGCTGGACCAAGCAGAAGAGAAATCGAGCGAAAGATATAAGCCGCAATGAGAAAGGTAATAAGATAGAAAGAAAGATGAAACCGTGTGCTTTATTACAGACTTTATTGCTCGAGTTAAATGCTTGCTTCCAGGATCATATATCTATCAAAATTTGAACTAAAACTGCAATGAAAACCTAGTTTTCAAATGAGATTCGAATTTTTAGAAAACATTACACTGCAAGTGACATCCTTTAATTAAATGAGCGCTTCTAGCTAGGGAGGGATTTCCAAAATCCTACAAATGCTTTGACGCAGAATGAAATCGTTAAAGTATTTTTTGTCCGCCGTACATCACTTTTTACTATCCTTACACATATTTTCTATTAACATAACTTATCTGTTATCAAATTCTATTTCTTGAATATTAATTTGCAGGACTTTAAACAAAATTGTTCCTATTTGAACTTGTTATTTTTGAAAATCAAGTAAAAAAATAATTTTTTAAATTTTAATGTAAGTTTCCTCAGACTATAACTTTTTTCCATCAAATATTAAGTTTGTAAACCTGAAGAAAAATTTCACTGAATAAATGAGTAATAAGAGAGGTAAATCTTGAAAATTTCTATCCTCTACCAGACACGCTATATTTGAAAGGAATGTTACATTTTTTTTAAATTGGGAGTAAAATCTTTCAAATTTCGGAAACACTCCACAAATTTTCTAAATTGTTAAAGTTTTTTAAACCAATGAACCCCTCATGTAGCCCTCAAAATGTTTTAAAAACATTTAGAAAATTTTATCACAGTCAATTAAAAATAATGTTAACATAAAAGTATAAGGAATATTAAGAAATAGGGTAAAATCATGCAGTAGGTTTGACTCTGTCATGATATACAGAAGAGAAAATAATTTTACTTCTGGGACGTGAAATATCCCTTTTGTTCCGGACATTGAAATTTGAACGGGCATAATTAAGTAATAGTTGGCTTAATTGGTCGATTAGGCATCGTATGTTGTAAATTAAATAGCTCAAGGATATTAAACAGCCATTTTCACTTGTTTATGTAGTATCTTTTTTGAACCTTTCACCTTCTTTACTTCTAAGTTGTAACTTTGAATGGAAACATACCAAGGTGTAAACAGATAAAAAACTGAAAGTTCTTCTCTTTTGTGGCTTAGATGAAAAGTAGTTTATTTAACACTTGTAAAATCTCAGTTGTTGATCGGAACCGATATCGTACTAAAATTGATTCTTTTACAATCAAGTATTGTGAAATGCCTAAAATTGTTTCGCCCACTATTTTCCTGCTCTGTATATCTGAATCAGTAGACATAATTCAACGTATTCTTGTCGACTAACGTTTTTGTAATAGCAAAGACATTTTGTTACTTAATTTTTTAATGCGCCTATTATTGGAATTTTTGCCTAAAAAAATTGATTTAATAGGCATTGTGAACAACATCCTAACGTTGCTTCACTTAATGAAAAAAATCAGCTACAGCAGCTAAGTCTTAGCTACAGTAACAAATGTTTTTTTTTTTTTTTTCGTTCAAAAATGTCCAGAGCTCTCAATTTTGGTTCGATTTTTAATTTTTTTTCAACATCAAAGTGCATTAAATTCTGAGAAGCTTCGCGGTCAAAACTTTTGTCTCCTATATTTTTGTATTAATAAAATTTTTTACTCGAAGTATAGAAAAACTAAAATTTGTTACATAACAATTTTTTACACACAAAAAAATTTATTATTCCATTTAATTGTTGTTAACAAATTTTATGAGAAAATTGGAAAATAGTCTTATTAACGGTAAAAAATTGTTTTTTTGGCTAAAAGTGTTTTGTATTGATGTAGAAATTACATTCAATCCCAAAAACAATTAAAAAAGGTAACAGAATCCATTGTTATAAACAATTCTTGTGGCAAAATATTTAAATTTGAGGCTTTTTCAAATTATAATTTCCTTCAATCGCTGGAACGACTTCAGGTATTTCTAAGAATAATAAATCTTTAATAATATTTGGTAATTAAATTAAAGTTATGTGCTAGAATTTTATTGTTATTCCTAAGGAATTTATTATTAATTTATTATTTCACAAATAGAGATCACTGATGAGGACTCCGATTAGAGTCGAAACGTTTGAAAGTATGCAACTTCCTGAGTTATCATTTCTGGACCCTAAAGCCAATTATTAACAACAATATCGTATGAAATTTAATATATTCTCACAAAAAATTGATTTTCTTAAAAGTTATCTATGTTATTTTGAATACTCTATTTTCAAAATGCAATCTTAGCGAGTATCATATTAAATTTCACACAACTCTGTTGTAGAAGAAAAACGAAGGCAAACCTAATCATTTCAGTAGGAATACAATGTACACTGCGTGCTTAATTCCTTAAAATTCGGGTTCCACGACAAAGTTTGCAAAGTCGCTGGCTCGCAAATAGGATTTATTTTCATAAATTTCTGCACGGGCAATAGTTCTTTCATGTTGTGGCCCCATTGGTTTATTCAAACCCGATAAATGGGTTTTAATGAACACTAGCTTTTCCTGTGAAAATCAGACTAAATTTCGCGATTTGGAATACTTGACCACGTGTTGGGAACTTTGTTTGATAGTTGTACTCAAGCCTTATAATGGTAGAGCGGAAAGGGCCACAAATACGTGCTTTACAAGTGCTCATAATACGTGGTCCGGACTACGTTTGCATCACATGTGGCGCGATCAAGCCCCCCCGATGTAAAGTTAAACTTTAGCTTTAACGCCGGCTGTGCGAAATGTCTATTCCGACGAGTCGACGGGTTGCCTATCTGATATCAACGGCGTTAAAGGATGAGTGTGGTTCAGGGGTGGGTTTTCGAACAGAGTAAGTGGAACCAAATGGAAAGGGAAAGGAATCAGGGAAGGAAATCACGCGGGAGAATGCGAGCATAACGTAACGACTAACCAATGTGTCGGCATAACAAGTACCTTTTTCAACATGTCGCAAATCCAGGAGAGAATTTGAGAAAAGAGAGACCATATGTAGAAGGCAGGCGCACAAACTTCCAACCTCATAAGTCATCCTTCAATAACTTTAGTAACTCAGCTTAGTTTTTATCTTTTATGATGGGGAAGTCTACCCCGAATTTCAAACAATTCTAAACTGGATGGTTAATGAAATTCAAGTAAAAATTTGTTGGCGCGGATAGAAATTTGATACAGGAAAGTACCATTTTTGTCGGTAAACCAGAACCATTAGGAACTTCTGTCAATTAGTCCCAAAAATATGCTACTCAAGGGGGGAATCCCGTGTAGCGAATCCAAACAATCGATTTTTTTTTGGGCTTAAACGATAGCTCCTGGAATGGCCGAGTATCGATTGGAACCCGTAAGATATCAAGAACTTACTTTTTTCAACAATTTTCACTATGTAAATCTTTAAACACGTTTTCTCGGTTTCACGTTTTTAACAAATTTAGGCAAATTTTTGAGTAAAAATGGGATTTTTTTTCAAATGGACGCCATTTTGTGAAATATTAATATTTTTCGAAATTTTTTTGGTTCACTGACTAAGGATGTAAACTTTAAAAAACTTTTTGATTTTTTTGTTTCAGACGCCTGTATGAGAAGCTAGAAATCGGGCAAATTGACCTATTGAATTTGGACATGTCGGAAATCCGCCCTTATAAATAAAAATATCATTGATGTATCAGGCTGAAAGAAATTTTTGTTATACTTCAAGACTACCTTTAATAAACGACAAATGTTTTGGAATGATTCGTTATTTTTTTCATTCACAAAAATACCTTAATTTTCGGGCTGTTACACGGAATTATCCCCTTAATATAACACGTTTCGGGAAATATCACCAGGAATGATGGTAAAAATTGAAAATTCATATGCCAACCCTTTTTTTTTGGAGAAAATATACCTTTAAAGATGTGTATGCATATCTTTCGCGTTTACATTACAAGACATTCCATAGGTTGAAATATTACTTTCACGCATTTGGCCAATCAGTAAACAACAGTCATCTAATACAAGTTCCAAAATTTCGAACTGCAATTGCAAAAGTAGTCTAGTGGCGTTAGTTGTAGGACGAAAGTGCGTTAAAAGCCGTAGATCGTAGGTTCAATTCCCCCTCAGTCGGACCCATTTCGGTAGGTTTTATTTGGCTGAAATGTTTGTCACTTGACAAATAAATGAAGGGAATCGACAAGGAGCAATGAAGATGAACAGTGCCACTACGAAATAATGCAATGAAAAAAAAAAATGTTTCTTCAATCTGGAATTATTACTATCGAAAGTGAAACGTACCCATCGTAGATGGTAAAAATAGGCCTCAATGTTTCCATTTTCAAACACGCGCTGATTCCAAAACTCTGCTCTATACGATGATGTATATTTACATCATAAGATTCGTTAAGGGGCTATACCAGTGTGAGAGCTTAAAATTTAAGTGATTTTTGGGAATTTTTTTAAAGAAAAATATTAAACTAAATATTTCTGAAAAGTAACAATGTATTTAGCTATATTTGATGAATATTACATTTAATTTTTATTAAAAAATATTGAAAATTAAGCGAGTTATGCGCTGTCTTCAGAAACGCGAAAAAAAAAGTTCCCCCACTACGGCCACGATTCCGGTCGATTGAGAAACTCAAATGGAAAAAAGGCATTAAACTAGAAGATATTTTCTATACAGTGAACTAGAATTTTTGAAAAATTCCAAAATCGAACAAAATGGCGTCAATATGAAGAAAACAGTCTATTTTTTGATTAAAAAATGGTCGGTTTTTTATCTGCTAAAATTTCAATTTTCATCCGATTAAAAATATCCTAGTTCACTGTATGGCAAATATAGTCAAGAGTAGTCAGTTGAAATTTCAAGTCAATCGGATAATTAGTCTTCGAGTTAGAATGGCCGCAAATTGGAAAAATCTCATTTTGAGAAAAACGCGTTTAAAGATTTACCTATCGATTTTACGCTAGCGAGCGGTTCCTCTTTGAAAGACTGCCATTCAAAAAATATTACAGATACGACTTTAAAATTTTCACAAAATATTCTTAAAAGTGCAAACTGTCGAATAAGCCAAAAAAAAAATCAATTTTTTGAAAGTGTCACACTGGTATAGCCCCTAAAATTGATATGAATGCTGCTATTATGTCTCATTATTAGATTCAAATTTCAGACAGACAGAGAGTAATGATTGACATAATAAACTTTACCATTATGATGGGACTTTGTTACAACTTTTCCCAATAGTTCTGGTTTACTTTCTAAAATGGTACTTCTTCTCACGAAACGTAATACATTTAGCCATAAAATTTCTTTCCGTGTAGAAAGAACTATCTGTGATCTATCAATACGCCAGTTAGGCAGTAGATAATTTCTCTGGAAAAAGTGACTGCGTATGTCATAAATTTGGAAGTTTGCGGTTGTCATATAGGTTTCCTGTCTTAACTTTCATGCTCAGTGAAGCATAAATTCAGCACCTTTGTTCCTGAAATGCCGATCAGTCATGGCTGATGTTAGTTTTTTCCGTCTCCCTCTCTCTCTTTCACGGAGAATTTTTTGGTGATCGAACAACGCAATTTCTTCTTGCGAGCGTCTCTCCCAGTGGTTTATAGTCTTTGGTCGTTACGCGTTATTATTTACGCGCCTTAAGCGTATCCCATGAATTTTCGCGACTACAGATCTCGGCTTTTCTCCTTTTATTCAAGGAACGAACGAGCGCGAACCTTGATGGCGCGCTTTTTGCGGATTGGCTGCAACACGCCTTTATATCGTAGCAACCGAAGGTAAATCGACATTCAGTGAGAAAACCAAATCTTTTTGTCGAAAAACTTATGCACGCATTCCTACGCGGTGTAAGCCTACGTGAAACGAGATTGAAAGTGTATCCGTTACGGGACCGGTTTTTCAGTTCTTTTAATCCGTTTATTTAAGTGACACTGGGTAAATGCGTTGTCATGCTTTGTTGTGAAAGCGGAATAAAAATGTGCGAAACTCTGATTGCGCATTATCTGCAAGAAAGCCTACCTTTTGTTGCATGGTTTATGACTATCTATCGTTCTTAGTGACCAAGTATTTACATGATTATGTCTATTATTTTAGGGATACCTATTACATGTAACGTTGCCTGTTACGTAAATAAATGTCACTAAGCAAGTTTATTGTCGAATTAGTACTTCTTAATTCGCATACCAAATATAACTTAACTTTAAAAATGTCTACAAGCGAGTAACTTCAGAAGTAAAAAGTTATCAGTTCGACGTGACACGAGACTCACGTAAAACCAGGTAGCACAGTGCGGTAACCGTCATTCCCAAAATGGAAGTGGATTCGCGGAACAGATATAGCTAACATACCGGGCGTTCCAATTATTAAATAAAAAGGTACATGAGAGGCCGATAAGGAAAAGGACGCAAAACAGCCTTCTGTACCCTGCTACTGAACCTCGATCCGAAGAGTGGGAGGAGGCCTTTCCTTCTTGTTACTCTCCTTTTTCTTCCATCGCTTCTTTCTTCTGCTTCGTTCCTGAGAACGTTGATCCGCGATGACAGGAATTCCTGCCAGGTATAATACCAGCAGCGGGTAATTCTTAAGTGACGAGATGCTGTGCCTCGACTTCGATTTGCTGCGATTAATTACTTCTCTTATTTCACCGTGAAAGGACAAGAAAAAACCATAATCTGGATTCTATATATATATAGATCATTAAACTTGCTACCTTGTTGTCGTTTCGCGAAATCATCCTGTCATAATTCTTTAATTTGCCAATTATATGCTTCTTGAACAAAAATGTAATTAATGGAACTTTTAAATTCTATGAAACATGATTCTCCAAACGCCTATGAAACTAGCGACAATTATAATACACGGGGAAAAAATACTGGACATAATGGCGCGATATATGTAGTTGAAATTGTCCTTAACTACTTTTGGTAGTTGAATTCAAATAATTGTTGACCCGTCAGTGTACGTACTAAACGTAGTCGCCGCGACTAAGTAATGTAATCACCGCCCCAATGTAATGTAGTCACAGCCAGATTTGTAATTTCATAAAATCAACTTTGAGACAGTACGGTAGGCTCTGATGTCACCAATTGTATACGACTGCTTTATAATTAAAATAATAAATTTTTTCCAATTTTTCAGGGAAAAACTGTTTTAATTCCATTTTTATCCATCCAATAAATCGAAAAAATAATGTTTACTTTAACCGTTTGAGTCCCAGGGGTCATTTGAAAGAAAATGGTCGAAAAACGCCAAACAGCGCAATAGCGCTTGTCTATCGATTGCGAAGAGGATCGACACAAAATCTGAATAGCACGATCGCGCTGCTTGCCTTTAGAAAAAAGATTTGATTGAATCAGAGAAAATGATTTGTTTGAACGACTTTCTTTGATTCAAAGAAATGATTTGTATAAATGAAATAAAATTTGTTTGATTCGAACAAAATATCTTTGAACCAAATAAATATTTGTTTGAATCAAATTAATTTTTCTTTAAAACAAAGAAATTAATGCATTGATATATGGTCAAAAATATAATTTGTTTGATTTAAGGCAGAAATTTACTTGATTCGAACAAATATTTATTTGGTCCAAAGATATTTTGTTTGAATCAAACAAATTTTGTTTCATCAAAATAAAACATTTCTTCACATTAAAGAAAGTGGTTCTAAAAAATAATTGTTTTGATTCAATCAAATATTTTTTCTGAGTGTGGGACTCAAACGGTTAAGGTATCCATAAATTTATATAGAGTTACCGTCGGTACAATTTCTCAATAGTCAAAATCAACTACCTTTGCCTGGTTATAGCGATTACGTTATTCTAGCCATGAGAACTCAACGTTTCAAGTTCTCATAGCGAGAGGTTCAAAAGTTAAGGACAATTTCAACGACGTTAACTAGTCGTCACGACCAGGTATTCAGAATATGGCTACCATGGCTACATATCATATTGCTATAGCAATGGGTCAAGTAGAAACAACAAGTCTCCTTCGTTCCATCTCGTGTAGAAATTGCCCTATTATTCCCTACTTCATAATGGAAAACTGTTCAGATAGTAACCAGGTGGACATGACTAGAAACATCTGAGTAGGCTCTACTTAGGGTTTGGTAGGCTTGCCTCTGTTGGGTTTCTGGGAGAACCAATGAACATCTAGAAAGGCCCTCAATTTAGAGTTTAGTCAGGTACTGATTAAATTCTTTGATTTATGCCCTATATCTATTAATTTTAAACATTTCTCTGTTTTTAATCAAAATCTGTATTTTATTTCATGTGCAGCAACAAATTTATGGATTCTTTAAAAATTTTCAAATTGCTTGTAGATTTTTTTACAATTATTGGTAATCGTTTGCACAAAGGCATTTTATTATGGAGAGGAAAAGACATTTGAGTAAAATTAGAAGTGAAAACTATCCAGAGAAGAAAAAACTTCTATAAATGTGATGAAATTGAGGTTATAGATGTTGTTTCCGATGATTATTCTGAAGGCAATTAATTAAAAGTATAATATTTATTTAGAGAAAACAATAATGTTGGATAAATGTTCTACTCTCAAAAGTCATTTTTTAAATCTTTCTTAATATTAAAATGAGATATTTTTCACTAAGCAGCTATAATTCTAATTCAAAAATTACTTCTGCAAAGTGAAAAAATATCTAATTGTATAATATTTGATAAGAAAAATGAAAAGGCTGAATTTTGAGGTTAGGGAATTTATTTAATACAAACTTAAAATCATATCCAATATTGACTCGGTAATATAAAGGATCTAGAACGGTCCTTTAAAGAATTTAACTAACACATCAATAGCCGAACCTGACAATTTTTTCGGGTCCTGGTCAGATTTCCCGTTCAGCGCCCGACCAATGTTAGGGTAATCTAGCCCTAACCGATGCGCAATTTCTACACGGGATAGGGAAAGCTAATAAAGTCTTTCCCAAACTGTCAGAATTATTGGTCTTAAATATAGATCTAGAAATCAGAAAGAAACTGTTCAAAACATATGTACGGAGCGTAGCACTATGTTATTGTGAAACATGGACTATAAGTAAAGAAGAAAGAAGAAGATTAGAGGCTTTCGAAATGTGGTGCTATAGAAAACTATTGAAAATAAATTGAGTAGATAAGATGAGAAATTAGGAAGTTTTAAACTTAGTGAAAGAAAAGAGAAGCTTATATACTAGTATAAAGAGGTGCCGCGACATATTGATGGAACACACACTTTTAGACATAAGGGACTGGTAGGGACAATTTTAGAAGGTACATGAGAGAGACGCAAAAGGAAAGGAAGACAAAGATTAGAGTATGTGAAACAAAGTATAAATGGCGTAGGCTGCAGCGGATACTGCGAAATGAAAAGACTCGCTCAGGATAGGAACGGATAGAGAGCTGCATCAATTGAAAATCAGTCTGAGATTTCGATCTGATTAAATTTGAACCAGCCAGTCGGAGTAATTCTAAACCGATTAGCATTAAACGGATTTAAAAATGTTTTTCGGATTCGTTCGGAATGGCTTGGATTCGCTCGGATTGAATTCCTTTCTGTAAATTTCGCCATGGTTACCATCTATATTAAACCTAGCCCAATAGGTAAAGTAATCCTCAATTGAATATTTCAATGATTACCATCCATATCATGGCCGACTACTAAAAATATGGAAACCTGTACACTATTTTATTCTTCGAATAAGGATAAGCATATTTTCTTCGATATAATCCAAACTTGAAGGTCTTAGATTCGTTCGGATTGAATTTGAAATAGACGTACGATTTGAGACAAACTGAAGAATTGCTTCAGATTCATTCGGATATAATTCCAAAGCAGACACATAGATTCAAATTATAACTAGGATTAGATTCAGAATGGCTCACATCAGCGAGCAAACAAATTTTAGATTAACCCGGAATGAAATCCTATCCAAATCTCGCAACAGGGCGAAAAACTTTTAAGATATTTTTATGTGCCACCGGCGCGCAAACTCGTTTTTTCGCTACAGTTAACAGTAGCGCAATGTAGTATATTGCGCTACAGAGGAATGAAATGTAAAAATTGAATTGCGCATGCGCCTATAGCCATGCAACGGAGCACAATCTTCTTCTTATTCTTCTTCTTCTTCGTACAGCGTTAGCATCTTACTGGCAAAGCCTTATAAAGGGTTTCCCAATAGGGGTGATATGATTTTGAATGTCCCTATCGGGCTCATTTGAACTGAAATTTTTGACGTCTGCTGTCAGTTGTCATCAGTAAGGTTTGCCATTTAATCATGAGTAGTTTCACGCTTCCACAACGTTTGGAAATTGTCCAATTATTTTATCAAAATTCGAGAAGTTTTGTCGGTGTTCAAAGAGCATATCGTGCAAAATATGGTCGTCATTCTGCTCCATCCGCGCTCTCAATTCGTCGAATAATCGATAAGTTGGAGAGTGAATTTACTCTATTGGATACTAAGCCTAAAAATCGTATGCGTACCGCACGTTCTACACAGAATATAGCCGCCGTACAGGCCAGTATCGAGGAAAACCGTGAATTGTCCGTGCCACGCCGATCTCAGGAATTGGGCCTGTCCAGGATCACTACCTGGCGTATTTTGCGATTGGATCTTGGCCTGCATCCCTATAAGATTATTCTGGCCCAAGAACTGAAGCCTAATGACCATCGTTTGCGTCGGGAGTTCGCGGATTGGGCTCTGGAATCAATTGAAAATTATCCCAATTTTCATCAAAAAATCATCTTTTCTGATGAGGCGCATTTTTGGCTCAAGTCTCGGGGAACATTTGGCCGATATATTGTTTAAATCATAAATGGCATAGAATATCCAATATAATAAAAAAGATTTCGATCAATTCCGAATGAATATTCAGTGTTTTTTTTCAATTTCAAAACATATCACCCTTATTGGGAAACCCTTTACATTTGAACTGCGCATGCGTCTATTAAAATCCATTACTACTACACAAGATCGATAAAATCAAAATGGCCGGGACTAGTCGTGACATATCAAGTGTAATGACTAGCGCCGCAAACAACTACAATACTAGTTTAGATTCCAGTGTACGAATAAAAACTCATATACGCACAAAAGTCACATAAAATAGAATACGTGTCAATGCACACAATTCGGGAAATTACGATACGTAATATACTATTAATGCACAATTACAATTCACCAATGGGAATATTTTAATGATCCAATATTGGCCCAAATATATTTTTTGAATAAAATTAAATGTTTAAAATAATATTCCTGGTTTCATCAGGGGTTATATTCACATTTGAAACCAATGAGAGGGGATCAAGAAATAAGGGAAGAGGGGTGGGCGCATTAAAAGCCTGTAAAAAAAAATAGAGTACACCGACACAAGTTGGATAAGTCGAAACTATTACAAGTGACAGGTGGAATTTAATATTAAAGTTTGTAATATATGACTGGGGCCGAGGAAATCGATCAGAAGTTAACAAGTTTGACTTCACGGTTTGACGCGAGTATAGTACAGTTTCTCTTTCACTCAAACCCCCTTTGCATGTAGCAATTACAATCTTTTCTTTGTTTTCATGTTTTTTCTTGATAAAGAAGAAACTGATTTCCAGAAACAGTGGTAATCTATTTTTAAAATTTCACCCTTGTAATTATTATAGTTCTGTGCAAAAATCTGTTTCTTCGTCAATGCGAGCCATACCATAACCAATCTGAGTCTAATCTAATGTATGGGAGCGTTTAAGTAGTATGTAACGCTCTAAGGAAGGGAGGGGGCACAGTGTTTTGCAAAATTGCTCTAGTATTCTAAAACGTTAGTAAATCATTCTTGGAATAACTGGTAAATCTAATCAAACTTTGGAAACTCAAGGAAATTTTCATGGATTCCGATTAAGTTTATGTAATCATGAAAAATTGCATTATTTAGATAAATAACAAGTGGTATTTACTTGCACTCAGAAAAAATATTTGATTGAATTAAAAAAATTATTTGTTTAAAACACTTTCTTTGATGTAAAGAAATGTTTTGTTTTAATGAAACAAAATTTGTTTGATTCAAACAAAATATCTTTGGATCAAATAAATATTGGTTCGAATCAAATAAATTTCTGCCTTAAATCAAACAAATTATATCTTTGACCATATATCAATGCATTAATTTCTTTGTTTCGAAGAAAAATTAATTTGATTCAAACAAATATTTATTTGGTTCAAAGATATTTTGTTTGAATCAAACAAATTTTATTTCATTTAAACAAATCATTTCTTTAAATCAAAGAAATTTGTTCAAACTAATCATTATATTTGATTCAATCAAATCTTTTTTCTGAGTGTGTAATTCTTTCGATAAGTAACAATTGATACTGTAACTTTATAAAAAAAAAATTTGCGTTACGTAACGCTCTAGGGAAGGGAGGGGGGTCAGCCTATTTGTTACGTCGCGTTACAAGGGGGAGGGGGGTTAAAAATTCTGAAAAACTGCGTTACGTAATACTTGAACGCTACCTATCTAATCAATCCGGCCAAATCTACGCGTTCACTCAAAATTTAATCCGAACGAATCAGAGGTCAATTAGATGTCTTTGAGTTTATGTTAGATTCGAAATTGCTCACACTATTGTCCGAACAGATTTTGGAATAAGACGAATAAAGTTTTTTCAATCCAAACTTGAATCAGGATCTCTCTCTTTAAGGTTGCAATTTACTAAATTCCACAAATTATAAATACTAAAGAAAGTGATTTTAAAATTTTGAGAATTATTAAATTTAATTAATTAATTAATTAATTAATTAAAATTATTTTTATATTATCAGAAGAATTTATCATTGAATAGCGCCTTTTTGCTTGATGTATTCAAACGCGCAATGTTCCTGTTATTAATAAATCTATTGATTTTTAAAATTACTAAATAATCATTTCGCTCTTGCTTTTTGTGTTATATGCAGATTGATTTCAATGTACCGCTGCACTGATAAGTTATTAATTATTTTTTTTGGGGGATGGGGGGGGGGTGTTTCCCAGTAAATACCGCCCCGGGCCTCAAAAGTTTTTAGTCCGCCATTGCGAAAAATGTATTCTAAAGGTGAGAATTTCATACATAAAAAGTACTTCTAAGTTTGTAAATCTTGAATTTTTCATGGTCCCCAAATTAATAATAAATTTTGGTTCCAATGGACATGTTAAGAAAATAGTCTTCCATGATTTTGTCATCAAAGTTACTTAAACATCATTTTAAAAAGTTTATAAACTATATATTAACTATATATTATATTTCGTTTTAAATTACATTCGTATTGTAAAAATGTGGTAAAATCCCAAAAACTTTGAACAGTGTATTTTTCTACTGAAAATTAAACGGCTTTGTAATCAAAAAGTATTTTCAATAAAGCCTTTCAGCTCATTCTTCAATATAAAATGATCTTTCAAATTCAGGAAATGACTTTTTAAAACACTTTAAAACTAATAAGTTGCTTTATGTAAGTACGAGGGGTCATGTCAAGCGGAACAGAGAGAGTCGCGAATGACCCAGTGATTGACCCTTCCGTCCTACTCAGCAAGTTTCCAGAGCAAGATCATCAGTGGGTCCGATCGTCTAACCAGAAACGATTAGTCCTCCGTCGTGGCCAATTTACAGCCAAATACTTATGTCGTCCCGATGAGACGCATAAATCACAGAGTTTGGGCCAGAGTGATGTATAGCATTCAGCACACACACAAACACACATGCGTAATGGGTACATATGCAAAGACAGAAGTATTTGTAGTTGTGAGAAAGGGTCCGTGCGAACCATTTCACCCGTAACGCTCAACTTATCGCGAAAAGGTGTCGCGCGTTTTAAATAAAACCTGGAAGCTGTGTTGAAAAAAACTTCATGTGAAGAAGAAGAAAGAGGGGGAGGGGAAAGTGAGTTTGGAAAAACACGAGATTTCAATTAAAGAGACAAGCTTAGTAATGAGGAGCTGGGTGGATTTATTGGCTTGGAGCGTCCCTGGCGCCTCGACGTCTGCATGCGTGTTTATTGGGCCAGAGGCTTAGCGTGCATATACTATAGAGATTATATGCTATAAATTATAGAGAGTATAGTCACTTTTACTAAGCATATCCTCTTATAGAATTTAACGTGTGCTATCTATAGGCACCGTGCGTGACTGCAGCGCCACAGCATGAGTGAACTAAAGGAGGCTGTTCGAGAACTTTTACAATGTATTATAATGGGACTTAGTTATAAAAATGTTTATTATCAATAAAAAAACAAACAAAAAAACAATTTGATTCACTTTAAAATTCGATTGTTTTTCCTTGTGAAGTATTTGTGTGAAATCAGCAGTAAAAAGTAAGTATTTTCCATAATAAAAATGATATAGAAACCAGAAAATATAAGGTTAAGGTAGTTGTCGTGCCAAAAATCAGTCTCTGGAAAAAGAAGTTTTTCTATGATTTCAAGACTGGAAATTATATCATCAGCCGTGTCATATGTAAGGAAAGACACTCTTTTTGATGAAAAAATTTGAAAATTAGGAAAAATAATTTTTTAATAATGTTTTTTGTAATAGGATTTTTCCTTATTTTTTCGGGGAAAATATTCTCTACAACTTGACCGTTTCCAATTTTTGAAAATAAATTCTTTAATGACTGAAATAATTAAAAATCAATTTTCCAGAGCAAAATTTTTATAAACAAATTGCTGTATTTGATAATAATTGATTTATTTCCAAAAATTGGAAACGGTTAAGTTGTAGAGAATATTTCCCCCGAAAAAATAAGCTATGATTTAAGAAACTTCAATCATTTTCAAAAAATTGGTAAGAAGCGATAGTAAAGAAATATCCTATTATAAAAAACATTATTAAAATATTATTTTTCGTAATTTTTAAATTTTTTCATTAAAAAGAGTGTCTTTTCTTACATATGATACGGCTGATGATATAATTCTCAGTCTTTTAATCATAGAAAAACTTCTTTTTCCAGAGACTGTTTTTTGGCATGACGACTACCTTAAGTTAATGACAGATCAAAACAGACTAGAAAAATAATAAAGAATTAAATTGTAATTTAATGATGACACTTTTAGGTACTTGTTGAGTAAATAAATATTAATTGTTTATTTTCAGATTCAAATTCATCATGGATATAATTATTAAAACAGGTTTTCAATCAATTAAACATACAATAGAATTTCAACCACAAACGAAAATTAAAGGTAAAAATCTCGTTCTGTCAGAACACGTACGAGATGTCCAAGAGTTCTGTAGAAATAATGAAAGTTATTTAAGAAAATCTCGTATAATTCGACAAGCATCAGTTCATGCAACACCCTACAGTACCCACTTATTCCTTTGATTTATTTTCCATTTAGACGTTGGAAATTTATAAAATTTACACTCACTTTTCCTGCTTGTATTTTTACAATTCACAACACAACAACTCCGGTGGCTCATTTCAGCTATATTTTTTTAATTAAAACAAAATTTAGATTTGCACATGTATTTTGATTGCTCGGAAATATAAAACAGCCTCCTTTAACGCCTAAATTATCCACTGCGTGCGCTGGCGTCGATTTAACTCTCCCTACCATGACTTCGCACGGTGCCTATATAATGCAAAATGTAGTTGTGTGCCCCCTCCACCGAACCTTAATGCTCCTTCTACTTTGGTGACTACGATATTCATGAAATATGGGCCGCCTTATTTGCATCGGACCGAGATTCATTACCGTTTCTACTGTTTTTTATTCGACCGCTCCCGTTTTGATGCCTCGCAGGCAATCGACGTCCAATCCTGTATCATTCGACGGACCTAACACTTTTTTTTCCTCCTTCTATTTCACGCTTCAAAAAGTACTCCGGTTTCACTCGCCGCAATTGGTAGTCTAACTGCGAGTATCTATTAACGCAACTGGGTCTCAGGTTCAAAGAGAAAGGATAATTAAATTTTACATATCTTTCAAAACTGTAAACTTAATGATTCCCGCACACTTTTAAGGGGTCATTCTACTATCTCACTTTTGAAAAATCAATCATCGGAAAAAAGTGCCAAGAAGGATTCATTTGATCAAGCAGAAGGAGTATAAGGAGCAGAGATAGCTGATTAAGTGCAAATAAGTTTTTTTTTACAATTTTTATTTTCCGAAAACTTTAAACGGGTTTTTCTCGAAACAACGTTTTTGCGCTCGGCGCGCACGATTTCTCAAAAAGTTTTCCACCGATTACTTTCAAATTTTCTACGTTTATTCTAAACATAAATATCTATAGAGTGACAAAGCGTTTTCTTTAAATTTATACTTCTATCATAGATAAATTAACAAAAAAAAGAACAAAAATAAGTTGATTATTGAACATTTTTGTTTTAACTGCCGGCATTTTGTTATTTTGCAAAATAAAAAAAATCCGCTTCGTCACTACAGAGCTATGGTCATACTAATAAAGAAAATTTTCAATTTATTTGTTTCAGATAATGCTGACTAGGGATATCGTGCGCGCCATGGACATGCCCTTTTTTAGACACTCTGTTCTTTGTTAAAAATTACCTAAACTAAATAATTTTATGTAAACTTTGAGACTGCATAAATAAACACTGAAAAGTTTATTTAATTATATGAAGTAGTTGTTGAGAAAATAATTCTTGAAAATTACCTTTTTTTTGCCGCTTTGAAGTCATTGGGAATCTGAAATTTTGCGTACATTTTTCGGTGCGCAAAGTGCAAACTTCCCGTACAATATTTATAAGCCCATCATTTGTATCAAATTGCTTCCCAATTTTTTTTAAGGTTATGAAATAAGTGGGTCACATTAAGAAAAGAATTTTAGTTACACTAGGAATGTTTCTACACTAATTGATATTTTTGGTCGAAACTTTGTAACATGGTAAAGAAAATATTAATAACGGAAAGTTTAAGACTTTAGAATTTTTTGAATCCTTCGAAATCATTTGAAGTCTGTAATCCTCCGTTACTAATAAATTCTTTATAATGTCCCAAAGTTTCAACCAAAAATATTTATTAGTAAAGACAAATTTCGGGGGAAACTAAAAATCTTTTCTCAATCACGTGACCCACTTACTCCATAGTTTTAAATAAAATTAAGAAGCAATCCAATAGAAATTATGGTTTTAAGAATTTTGTATAAGAATAATTCAAAGCAAAAATAAAGTGACGGGATTATTTCAGTTACAAAATATGAAGAGCTACGGTTTTTTTCCTGCGAGTACAAATACAAAAGTAATAGAAGTCATTGTTTTTTCAGGAGCGAGGAATCCCATTATCGGAATGATGGATTCGAATCTCACTCACGAGAATCTTTGCACTCGTAACTCTTTTTTCTTATCCGGATCCAAATTAAAAGTTTCCCGAGAGATCTCGAGGATGGCCATGCGATAGTAAGAACGAACTGGCAAGAAGGGAAGACATTATACGATTCGAGTCGGTAGCAATGACGACAAGAGATAAGAATCTCCTTGTCATTACTTCAATTCTCTTTTTCTTATGTTTGAAAACCACGTGATAGGATTATTGCCTTTGGCTTCCCTAATCCGGTTTTCACTCCCTTCAAACCCTATAAGATTAAATATAAGTATCACCGCTTACATACACTTGTTATTTCTGAAGACCATAAAATTTTTCTATATGTAACAGATATTTTAGAAGATATAATTCAACACTTTTGTAAACATACCAATTTTGTCGAGAAATATTACAAAAATATGCATTGAATTAAAATTTTGAAAAAAAAAACCTTATCTAGTAAATTTAACAGGCATTCATGTGATATTTATTAAGAAATTGGTTATGTTCACAGAAACGTAGTGAATTTTAATTAAATATCTGTTATATTTACAGAAATTTCATACTGTTACTATTTCAACTTATGGACTTGGTAAATGTAACACATTTTTGTTCTCCATGTCTCTTCTACTAAAAAAGATGATTAATTGTTAATGTATTTAATTATTTAAATTGATAATTAAAAGCAAAGATTGCAACTTTTAGTAGAAAAATATCTTATAAGGTATTTACTCTTATTTTCATAACTAGTGTTTTATTCTCTAAATTTTAATCAGTGACTTACTTCTTGCTTTATATTCAGTCATTACTGAATGATAATCAATCATTGTTAACTAGAAATCAATCCCTTTGACTGATCGAAACTCAAGAAGTCAGTCACTGGTTGAATCTATTAAAAATTCTAACTGATTCATCAATGATTGAACTTCGGCTCTACAAGCAGTTGATTTTAACTGATTTCCCAGTCGAATGTGACTAAAAACTGAGTGTACGGCAATTGGGAGAATTTAATCGAGGAAATTGTAAATTTTGAAGATAATAAAAGTGGAAAATAATAAAATTTAAAAAAAAAACGAATTCAACTTTCATGGTTCAAATATTAAAAATACAATGAAAATAAAGATGTGAAAATAGGACGTTTAGAGAATTTAACAATTAGACTGTTATAAATTAGAGTGGAGAAAGTAGATAATTATTTGCAATTATTAGACATAAATTTATTCATTAACAAAAACACAGGTTTGAGACGAAATGAAAAGTATCTATAGTCATTCGGATTTGACAAGTGCCTCATGTTTGCGATGAACATGCGCCGCCCGCTGGACAAATATAAGACAACCCGTTATGTAAAGGTACTCGCTGATGATTTTACTCATTATGCTTCTTCTATTGCGGATCTGCCTTTGTTCCTTTTTCAATATTTCTCAAGACTGAGGAGTAAACTAAGTAAGGAATTTTTAAAAAGTCCCAAAATTAAAAGTTAGAGTTTCTGACTCACTGTGTTGATTACTAAACCATATTTCGAGGAAAACTAATATGCTATTGAATATACATATATATGTCATTGCCAAAAAAGTGTGAAATTTATGTCTCAGCAGTTTTACGCAGTTACATAATTTATTATATATTTTTAATAATACTAGGATATAGTTCGTACATTTAAGTAGTTTTCAGCTTTCAGTTTCGAAATTTCAGATATTTTTGCTCAACAATAAGAAATTAAAATATAACAAAAATATCAGCTTATTAACCTGTCTCTGACCAGGAATTCACGAATCAAAATTGAATTTTTAAACATCCACGCGGTAAACCACGTCTAAATAACGTTAATAAAATGGGAATATAGTCGAAAATCTGACGCCATAGTCAAATAGAGCGCAAAAAAAGAAATTTCCATTGGCGCTTTATATAATCAACTTATAAATAATATCATGTTATGATTATATGAGTATAGATAAAAAATTAAAACCATCTAGAAGATAATAATTAAATTGACCTTTGATTAAATAATTCTCACCGTCGTCTTATATTAATTTTGAAAAGAATTGAAGTCTGTGCCTTTGAGTGTGATGATCATTAGTAGTGAAAGAAAGACTGTCTCTTTTCTCGAGAAGTAATAAACATTAGTGCTTCGCGAAGAAATGTAATGAAGATCGAATAACGTAAATTATTACCGGTCAGCTGCTTTGTCGACAACTTGAAAGACGCTTTTAACGATGTAGACATAAGTAATCATAAAATTGTCTACATTTGTGCTTTATGTTTACTTTCTACATTCTTTCCTTAGGCTGCAAGGGTCAACGTACTTGGTGATAAATATCTGTATTTTAATTGGTTAAATTATTTTCTAATGGTTAATTATCCTCAGACCGTAAGCCTTTAGGATATATGTATTTGGTAGTCACATGTTTGAAACGAGCCTGAATTAATCGCTCGATAAAGTGAAGGGAACAGTTGCAAGAACAATATAAACAAGAGCCATAATCTAAACAGTTCTTTAATTGCTTAGGACAACATTGATGGTAGCGTAATGTGTACTTCTTAATATCTATTTTTATTAGCAGTTGCGTACCTTTGATTGTTGGCTGAAAATACCACTAAAGTACTATTCACTGTTCTACATCTATGGCTACTGATATAATCAGAATAATAAATTAAAGGGGGTGTTCAACAATTTTTCAAACTTTCATTCAATTAATAAAAATTCTAAAACCACTACTGTATTCGCTCTACATAAATTATAAAATTCTAGTTTAGAACGTTGTTGCTCGGTAGCACATGCAATGAAATAAAAGAAATGTAATACTTTTTCTCAACAGTTGTATAAAACAAAAACGGAAAAAAAGTGTAATTGTGATAGCAAAGTTAATCTTTGAGATAGTTAAACGTTCATCTGGTAAAATAATTTGGAGTCATTTGTAGGTTATGCGACACAATACATATTTACGAAGTGTAAAGAAATAAAAATATAATTTTATTTTTCCGTGCTTGAAATCATTATAACCAGTTAAAGTTGCAATAAATAAAAAGACATGAAACTGGAAAAGTTTGCAAATCTAACCATCAAATGCTGAAATGTATTTATTTAACTTCCACTGTTGTAGAATCTTGTGTACAAACGAATCGGCGATCGTTTATCAATTTACGTAAGGGGTTAGGCCACCTTGGGGAACGGAAAACAATGCCTCAATTCATGATTTTTCAAAGGAAAAAGTATACAATGTAAGAAAAATCCATGTACAGGATTTTAATAAGCATACATTAGAGTACTGAAAAAAAATTTTTGTTCGCCGTAAACCGAAAGTTAGTCTTGTCTGTGTCGTTTTGCGTGCGTAAAGAGTTGATTTTCCCGCACCAGTGCGGTAAAATTTCAAACGTGCAGAAAATTAATAGAAAAGTGAAGTCAATATGGTCTTCTTCGCATGGCCTCTCTCGCAGATCAGGTACAACTTGTATAGGATGTATCTCCTACTTTTTTTTATAACAATTTATGTATTCAAAAACATGGGTAAAAAAGTGGATTATGTTTCAAATTATTGTAATTAAATAAAAAATTTATATTGGACCAAATACCTACGATGGGTCATAACTAATACGTTTTAATTAGTGATAAAAATTTGTTTGTTGCAGCAGGACAAAAATTTAGCCGCTGCACCCTGTATCAGTTGTACCTAACCTGGAAGAGAGGCCATGCGAAAAAAACCATATTGACTTAACTTTTCTATTACTGGGAATATATATTGCTATTTCATCATACACTTTTCACTTAATTCTACGATATTGGAAGCATATGCAATTTGTAGAAAATAATAATTTCTGTTATTCAGCAACTGTATGAAATGTGCTTCTTTACCTAAGCAGTTCATATAATTTGACTGAAGTTTTTATATGATTTGTAGATATTAATTCTTTTAAATTCAGATCATTTTTCATTTGCACAATCACCTTGTAAAATTTTCTTCCGTGTATTCTATCAGATACTATCCTTACAATATTTGAATGTGGTTTACTATCAGTGTTGCATTGGGTTACAATACATATGGTAACCCATTCTATATTTTATTCTTTGAATAAAAATAAGCATTTTTACAGTTTCCGACAGCGTATATAGAAACTGAAACTAGGGTACTCACATGAAGATGCTAATTTTTTAAGTACTAGGGACACTATTTATATTTTGGGACTGACAATGAAAAACACTAATTTGTCATCAAAAATGGCTTTATTGTTTTTCCAAGAATTCTCCTTTATGATTTATACACTTTTGCATGCGTTCGAACATTTCTTGAGCATTTGTTTGCACCAATCGACTCTTGCATCTTTTTGAGCTTTTGTCAAATTATGTGGGATCCAACGAGAACAAATCTTCTTCACGGCTAAATTTTTATGCAATATTCTACATATGCTGGTGGAACTAATGCTGCCTAAGGTTGCATGTACTTACAATTTAGAAGGTTCATTGAATGATGACTAAATGTTTTCTTTTTAAAAAAATTAATTATTATGTCTATATTCAGAGCCTTTCAAATATATGATCTGTTATTAAATATACGATATTTTTTATATTAGTGGGAAAGAAACCAATCAGTTAGTTTAAAAAAAATATTTTTCAACGCTCAAAACTGTAAGTACATCAAGGTTGCGTTAATCCCACAGTATGTCACATGACGAACATGCATTATCAGTTTTTGCACAACATTAATGTTTTCTGGCCCAACAACTGATTGGTATGGAAATAAGTCGATCGATGCATTCTTGTCTTGCTAATCTACATCGAAAGTCGTAATAAATCAACGCACGAAAATTTTCACGAGTTAATTCCACGTTTTCGCGAAGACACAATTTTTAAGTCTCTGTAAACAACAAAAATAACGCTCAAATGACAAAACATTCTAAAGGTGGTTATGGTAAAAAATGTCAAACTTTGCAGTGCAAATGTCAGAAAGCACCTGAGAACACTCAGTGTTGCCAAGGCTCAAAATATAAATAGTGCCCCTCATATAACATGCCACACTCTAAAAAACAACATTTTAGTTTATTTCTAAAAATCTCTCCATGCTTTTCAATATAGAATGAAAAAAAGAAAAGGGAAACGACCATACGTTTAAGCGTCGGTGTCTATATGGCGTTTCCATTTAAAGGTCCACTCATACATCTCTTCAGTACGCATCGATTAACAAGGTTCTTATCTCATTCGCGGATTTTTATAGCGGGGGTTATAGCTTAAGTATTGCCGCGCGCGTGGAGCAAGAAAAGATGCAGCCATGAACCTGGAGTCACCCAGCAGCTTAAACACACGATCCCCCAAGTAATCGTCTACTGAGCCCGTCCAGTAAAAACACCTCGATACGAATCGGCGGTTTAACGACGATTAGCTTCAGGCTATGAGTCGTCCACTCACTTCGTTCAATCTTCCTTACGATCCATGGTTCTACCTTATATCATACATATAATTTTTTTCATCCCATCTCAAGTACGATCGCAAAATACCAGGCCGAATTATGCATGGTCTTCGCCACCGATCATCTTTGGAAAATTTATCCCCATCACACACCGGAATTTATTAGTCGAGGGTACCTGTTTCGATGAGGCAAAAGGGTCCAGTTTCTGATTTATCTTCGAATGGCAATTCTTCCAAACGGAAGGCTTGCTTTAAACGCACAGGGTGGTACTAATAAGTGTTCCATGGCTAAAGTGACTAATGACTTAGCTGAGATAAGTTGACAAAGTGATTTCTAACCTCAAATACAAAGGTGTTGCAATAAATGTGAGGATAAAATAGGACAAATCAATTTCTTATGGAGTATAATTTAATATCTGTTTATCAGCAAATTTATTCCTACTAAATCTATTGGACCTTGGGAATAACTATAGAATTGAATTTTTGCTTTCTGAATGAAGAAGCAGTTTTATTTAAATAAACAATTGAAGTGTTTAGAAAATTAAACAAATTTTATCTTTGCAGTAAGCGACACTTATGATAAAATGTATCATTGTTATAAAAATAATCTGCAATAAATTACAGTAGACACGTAGTTTTACTTTCATGAAATTTGTTTGACATGGCATTTGTATATTCATAAATTATATTTGTTAATATGTATGATATGAATGGTTGTAAAAAGTTACTGAATTTCTTAATTTCTTTTTATTCAATAGATATATAATGGTCGTAAAGTTTCGAACAGCCTTCTCCGGAATGATGATGATAAAAAGTAATACTCGTATATGAAGTGTTACACAAGCAGATAAGTTGAACATAGCGTTAATTTCAATAAAAAAGATTCAGAAAAAACTAGTGTTCTGTTTTTAATGAAATAATTGAATATATGATAATTATGTAATATCATATGAGATTAGGGAAAAATAGTTCTATGAGGACAACATGAAGGTCAAATTTAGTTTTTGTTCAATGGCAAAGTATATTTTACATTCTAAAAATCAATACAACATTAAATTCGGTACAGAAAATAATCAGGATACACATACACTGAATAGAATTAATTAATAATGAAAATCTCGTTTCTCAAAACGTAAAAAATATATAAAAACGGTTTGATATTTATTGAATTATTATAAATTATTTTCTGACATTTTGCTGGATAATTTTGACAGTTTTAGTCACTGTCATCTAATACATTGGAAAAAAAATCTTCCATGATATGAAGCAACAAATAGATGTTTGAAAAAATGACATAGTACAGAATCTTCCATTGTTTCGTTGACATTTACTTTCTTTATCATTTTTATTTTTTAATGTGAATTTTTGAAATTTTTATTTATAGTATGATTTGTCTAATAAGATAGATTTATTTGGTTTATATAAGAATTGATTTACAACAGTTAGACAATGTTAAATGATATCGTTGCTCACAAATTAGGTATTATATCAAATAAATTTAATTAAACGTTACTTTAACTTAAAACAGCTTAGTATCTACATTGTACTTAGTGTATTATTTCTGATAAGCTTAACAATGTTTTCCATTTTAAAGTATATATGTGCCTTAAGATGAAGATAATACGAAAGTTGTTTGCATATTTTTTTCATTGATTACTAGCGAATTGATTGAAAATTACGGAAAATAGTTTTAAAAACATCTGAATATCCCAGGTGGAAAAGTCGGAAGCCAGACAGTTTTTACAACCGGCACAGTACTTGTTGTAACAGAGGAGTAATGCCAGTACTGCCTATTAATACTGACGCGTTATTCTTTGGCAGTACTGGTGAAACTCTGAAATAAGGATATCATTGACAGTTGGCACTTTACTAGTTTACTACAAGCGCAGTACTGATTATTGTTACTGGTCAAATACCCCCTATAGTGCTGGATTAGTACTGCTTTTAAGTACCAGCCCAGTATTGACTGCCAACTCCCAGCCGAGTTATAATTAGGAGTCTAGCTAGTACTATGACAGTACCGACTGATAGTACTGGACCAGCACTGATTTCAAGTACCAGACCAGTACTGTCTGAAAACTCCCAGCCAAGTTATCATTAGGGGTCTAGCCAGTACTCTGCCAGTATCCATGCGAATATTGCACCAGTACCCTGTCAGTAGTAAATTTCCACCTGGGCTTTACAACCTTAGATTGAAAGATTTATTTGTATACTTATCCGTGCAGAAATTTCGGTGGGGCGCCAATCGGGAAAAATGTGGCCCCGATAGGGTAATCAGTCTAGCGCCAGACCAGTAATGAAACGCGCTACCCGATCGGGCCTGCAAAATGGGTGCCCGATCTGGCCCAGATATGGGCCCTTTTAATTTTGTATTTCTACAAATAGTAAAATTTAAAAGGTTTTTGTTTAATAAAAATAAATAGTTGGTACGAAAAAATTTATTTCATAAATTCAAATTAGTGATGCAACAGTATAATCAAAAGTATACAAAGAGTATAATCTTTAAACCCATCTTCGTAGTCATCAAACAACTAATATTTACGGTATTATTATCACTACAATTATCAATTTATGCTACTTCATGTTTATTTTAATGCAATCCTTCTCATTATTATTTACAATATTTAGAACAGGAATTATAGTATTCACAGTATATACGTCTTAGAACAAAGTGAAAATATTTTTGATAAATTACGTACATTAAAAATAAAATAAATCCTCTATAAAAGATAACCTACAATGTTAGGATTTATGGAATGAATCTAGTGAATTAACTTACCTTGATCTATATAGTCACTACAATATCACGACCACAACATAAAATTTGAAAATAATCTTGTTTATCACTATCCGATGTGGTTCCGACCCGGGCCACACCATGTGCCCCCCTGCGGCCACATATGGAAAATTCGATCAGGCCCGGATCGGAACTTGGGAACAAGTAGGTCAATTTCTGCACGGGTGGTATTTGTGAGAATATATTATATAGTAATATAGATATGACAATTTGTAATATTGTAATATGACAATATCATATTCTTAATATAAAGATAAGAGTCATGCTGGTTGTGCTCGGTTTCACATTTTTCCTCCGTGTTGTCAGAAATACTAAAGTGCATAGCCTTGTTGGAAATGCTACGCTACCTGCTGAGGATGACTATGTCTCGTCAAAAGAAGTGTATGTGTATTGGAGCGCCGGATGGGTGCTTTTTTGCAAGCAATCGAGTCTCTGTTCCCTGAAGGGTTGATAATTCGTCGATTAAATTGGAAACGGAGAAGCTAATTGTGTTGCGCGTGTATTATTCATAGCATCCACCAAGACTGAGAGCCCATGCTTGTCCCTTCTTCCTTTCCTCATTCCATAGACAAGAAGGTACACTTTCGCGTACACGTGTACCATCTCACGATTACACAAATATTGTGAATACCTGTAGAGAGAGTATCCACAAGAAGGGAAGTATTAACGGCAAGGATGAGAAACATGTTCCAAGATCTCTTATAGATGAACACTCGCAAGAAATACCGAGTTTTCACCATGTTAGGTGTTTACATCAAATGTAATGTTGCATTTTTGAAACTGATTACAATGTTTTATTGCACAAGAAAATATAATCGATTAAAAATAAATATCTGTATTTTTATGTGTGCAATACAGATGATAAATCATTGAAATATTAACGTACGGACAACTACCAAAATAAACATTTACCAAAATCTCATGTATAGTCTGACGTTATAAGAATTGTATTTCATAATATTTACAATTTTTCAATAATCTGCATGATTGATTTAATTATATAATGTTAACAAAAATTTTAATTCATAAGATGTATTCATATCAGTTTCAGTCAGTTTCTTTTTATTTTCCTGAATTAAAATTATCAATGCTATATATGAAAAAAGGCAAACGTTTCGGCCACATACGGGGGCCCTCTTCAGTGCCATAAATTAAATGATTAATTCAAAATTGTTGTAAAAGATAAAAATATAGGAAATAATTAAAATAAGGATAAAATCATAAAACTCAAAAACTTATCTCATCGCTTGCAATTCAAAATGAAGAAGTCCAGTATGCAACAGCATGAATTGAAAAAATATATTTAGAATTCACTGTATATGGAAAACCGGATAGAATGAACAAAAAAACTTAGCAATTTGCAACCAACTCGGTCAGAAATTTTTTTTTTTATATAAGAAGGATGTTCAATTGGTAATTAATGATAAAACGCGAACAGCTTTCAACTTTGAAAACTTTTCTTGAGGCCTTTGACAAAAAAAACGACAAAATTTGGACAAAAAAAATGTCTTAAAATAAATAAATGGTTGTGGGTAATAAAGGCAAAAGAGGATGAAAGAAAGAAAAAGAAGGAAGGAGTTTTGTAAGGTTGCCTTCTTTTTTCTTTCCTTCTTTTTTGTTGGTTTCTCATGGTCGTTTATTTCAAGAAACGTTTTGGTCCAAAGTTGGTCGTTTTTTTCTATTTTGAAGGTTCCAACAGTTTCGAATTCTTGAAATTTTTAATTGTAATTAATTCTATTATTTTAGAAAGCTGGAGAACAGCACTTCCCTGTCAACTCAAAATCATCATATTCATGAATCGAAAGACGTTTAATCAGCGGTGTCTCTGGTGACGAGTACACCACCCACACAACCACTTGACCTCTCAACGCCCCCACATCTAGCAGTTAACCTTATCAACTCGACTAACCCGAGTTTGTTCTCTTCGAATATCGTAGGCATACACTTGGTAAGAAGCATAAATGAATTCAGATATCAGTTTTGCTGAGATTTATAGAAAGAAATTTAAATATCATTAAAAAGTACATTTGCTATTTCGACCGGCAATCGAAAGACCTGGGTTCGAATCCCAGCGCAGTCGAAAGCGTCTTTTTGTCCACGGAAGGAATTCAAATTCTTTAAAAAATGTAATTTTAATATGTTAAGGATTTTTAAATTTTCAGGAACATTGTACATAACAATATTTAAATGATTTTGAGTAGAGATTAATAATTCTAGATACGTATGTAATAATTAATTTTCCTTAACAAATTCCATCTCATCGCGGACCTTATCTCGCACGCCACATGGCACGTGACTCGAAAACAATTCATGTTTGTTGAAGTGTGAGAAAATCTCCTTTAATCGTTCGCGAAACCACAAGAGAGCATTAGTACAAACACAAAGAGGATAAGATAATTCGCCCCAAGAGAGAAAGGCACAGCGACAGAATCATAATTTTGCCAAGAGTTGTCACAAACCAGACATACTTTAGATTTAAGGCCACCTTTTTGAAGGAACATAACGTGTTCTCTATTTGTAGTACTCGTGAAATACACGGTTCCTTCGAAACTCGATATCCATTTACTACAGGCAATCTCGTTTCGGGTGTGAGGCCACTTTTACGCTTTACTTGGTAAAGTTTAAACGTCTTGATTTTGAAGAAAGTGCAGGAAAGAGTATTAAAAAATTAATCCTGATTTTAAAAGCAGTTAATGACTTTCTTATTGGCCTTAAATTGTTTCTTTTGAAGATTTATCAGGCCTGATACAATTTTGTAGAATAACAAACCTCTTTTTCATTGGATATTTGTAATCTGTACAATTTTTATGCATCTAAATATGGTATTTTAAATTTTTTGGGATTTATTCGGGTCTTATCGTGTTGCTGTGAAAAATAGTGTTCTTTATTTTAAAAATTATAAGAGTTACACGGGCTCCAACTGGGTTCCAGACTAAACATTGATTCTGCTCATTTATTAATTCCAACAAAACTTTAAAATTATTCCAATTATATTGTTTTTTTTTTCATTACCAACAAATAGTCTTGTGCCTGATGGAGGCAAATAACTGAACTCGAC
The DNA here is from genome assembly GCA_030998225.1 of Diplolepis rosae. Lineage (NCBI taxonomy): Eukaryota > Metazoa > Arthropoda > Insecta > Hymenoptera > Diplolepididae > Diplolepis > Diplolepis rosae. The sequence goes on along the minus strand of JAPYXD010000723.1, from coordinate 9,806,712 downwards.
AATAAATAGATTTTTTTGAACCCAACAACGTTTTTACATTCTTGTCATATGAGAAGGTATTGGTTTTATGTGAAAAATCACTTTTTATTTGAAAATCAATCTCGACAGAATTATCGGATTTTAACGAGATATACAAATTTCCTGATGACCATTTATTCATAGGAGGTATATTTTTTGTTTAATAATGAAAAATGTTATTAAAAATAGAAACTTTTGGTTTCCAAAAAATTATACTAGATAGGAAAAAAATTGCCGACACAAAATTGTTCATCTCAAGAATATATACAATTTTACTCCAGAGCACTTTTTGATTGGCCACGTAGTTTTCGTCTCAATTGTAAAAAACGTTATTAAAAATGAAAAAATTCTATTTTGCACCAAATCTACGCGAGATATAAAAAAAATGTTTGGAAAGAAAATTGTTCGTTTGAAAAAGATCTACGAATTCCCTGGTGACCATTTTTTCATAGGAGTTATATCTTTTGTTATATGTATTTTTCCTGTGCAATACTGAGATATTTTGGTATTCTGGCCTTTTTGCTATACCCTGTATATATACGTAAGCAATGAGTCATAATATACATCGCACGAAAATAAAGAAAGGAGGAAAGTACACAGAGAAAAATGGATACTTAACTATGTGACAAGCATTTTATACATTCAGTTGTAATATCTAGGTATTAAACTGTAATATTTAAAATAGTAGTAAAAACAGTCACTCAGAGCCAAGGAGAAGGGGATTAATTTTTTCCAATAATCCTTTATTAAAAAACCAAGATCACCAAGATCACCAAGCTTTCGACCTTTACATTAGGTCCTCTTCAGGGCACAATAATTTCTAATACAAAATGGATTATTTAATTAACTTGAAATTTATAGAAAAATAAAAAAAAATTTTTTAAAAAATAAGAAAAGGAGTAAATAAAACTTACAATAATGAAGTCGCAGTAGTATAAGCCATCCAAGACAGATTTAGTCATAAAATTCATGTATAGAAAGACGAAAGTCGAGAATTCACTGCTTGTATCTAGTGTAGTTAAAAGGCAAATGGTATGATGAAGAGTGGTTACAAGTAAGAATCAGCTGAGAAGGTAGAGAAGAGTAGGGTAAATAGTATAATAATAATAATAAGTGTAAAAGAAAACAAGGAATCAAAATTTAAATGTATTTTAAGATTTTATCATAAATAGAATTTAAACGAATCGTGTCGTTTTGCTTGTTAATGCAATTTTTGTTGGATTTGATGTGTAGCATTTCCGCTATGTTTCTTTTAAAATAATTCGATTCTTTGTTCAAGATCTTAAAATCCTTCCACCCAAAATCATGACCTGAGTTAATTCTGTGGTCGGTTATGAACGAATTAGTGGCAGAGACCAATCGAATGTTATTTTCATGTTCTTTAATTCGTGTGTTGATTCGTCTCTTGGTCTCACCCACGTAAACTGCATCACAGCCGCCGCAATTAAGTTGGTAAACAACACCCTTAATATTTTCTTTTGGGAGTATGTCTTTGCCTCTTTTTATGATTCGTGAGTTTAATTTATTATTCATCTTATAAACTGTTTTTATTCCTGCCTTATGTAATATTTTTCCTAAATTCTGTGATAGTTTGTCAACAAAGGGGAGAGAAATGCGGTGTTCGACTTTATTTTCGTTACAATTGTTACTGGGTTTATTATTCAAGTAAGTTAACCGTTTATGAATATGTTTGTTAATAAATTTCAAAGGATAAGTGTTTTTCAAAAAGAGATTGAGAATTTTTTTAATATTCGTATCTAGAAATTCTTTATCAGAAATGTAAAACGCTTTATCAGTCAAACAAATTATAGAAGCGATTTTTTGTGATAAAGGATGATGAGAAGCAAAATCAATAAATCGTCCCGATGCGGTTGGTTTAATAAACCAATCAAATTTAAAGGAAGTGTTAGATCTAATTATTGTTGTCTCCAAAAAATTTATGCAACCATTGTTCTCCATTTCATGAGTAAATTTTAATCTCGGATGGAAGGCATTAAAAACCCTAATAATGTCGTCAATCTTGTTTATAGGGACCAAAGCAAGAATGTCATCAACATAACGAAAAAACACGGGAATATCAAATTTAATATTATTTAAGCAATGGGTTTCTAAATCTTGCATAACAATGTCAGCTAAAATAGGAGAGATAGGGGAACCCATAGGGGTACCATAAACTTGTTCATAAATTTTGTTATTAAAGGTAAAATACGTGGAATTTAAAAGAAATTTGACACAAGCAATGAATTCAGTTTCTGGAATATTAGTGTTTACAACTTGATGGAAACGTCTTTTTAAACCTTCTATAACAAGCTCGTGTGGCACATTTGTGAAGAGCGAGGAAACATCAAGAGAAATCAAAACGTAATTAGTAGGAATAAAAATCTTTAACAACCTGTTTTTAAGGTCAACACTATCCTTAACATAACTAGATACGAATATTAAAAAAATTCTCAATCTCTTTTTGAAAAACACTTATCCTTTGAAATTTATTAACAAACATATTCATAAACGGTTAACTTACTTGAATAATAAACCCAGTAACAATTGTAACGAAAATAAAGTCGAACACCGCATTTCTCTCCCCTTTGTTGACAAACTATCACAGAATTTAGGAAAAATATTACATAAGGCAGGAATAAAAACAGTTTATAAGATGAATAATAAATTAAACTCACGAATCATAAAAAGAGGCAAAGACATACTCCCAAAAGAAAATATTAAGGGTGTTGTTTACCAACTTAATTGCGGCGGCTGTGATGCAGTTTACGTGGGTGAGACCAAGAGACGAATCAACACACGAATTAAAGAACATGAAAATAACATTCGATTGGTCTCTGCCACTAATTCGTTCATAACCGACCACAGAATTAACTCAGGTCATGATTTTGGGTGGAAGGATTTTAAGATCTTGAACAAAGAATCGAATTATTTTAAAAGAAACATAGCGGAAATGCTACACATCAAATCCAACAAAAATTGCATTAACAAGCAAAACGACACGATTCGTTTAAATTCTATTTATGATAAAATCTTAAAATACATTTAAATTTTGATTCCTTGTTTTCTTTTACACTTATTATTATTATTATACTATTTACCCTACTCTTCTCTACCTTCTCAGCTGATTCTTACTTGTAACCACTCTTCATCATACCATTTGCCTTTTAACTACACTAGATACAAGCAGTGAATTCTCGACTTTCGTCTTTCTATACATGAATTTTATGACTAAATCTGTCTTGGATGGCTTATACTACTGCGACTTCATTATTGTAAGTTTTATTTACTCCTTTTCTTATTTTTTAAAAAATTTTTTTTTATTTTTCTATAAATTTCAAGTTAATTAAATAATCCATTTTGTATTAGAAATTATTGTGCCCTGAAGAGGACCTAATGTAAAGGTCGAAAGCTTGGTGATCTTGGTGATCTTGGTTTTTTAATAAAGGATTATTGGAAAAAATTAATCCCCTTCTCTTTGGCTCTGAGTGACTGTTTTTACTACTATTATACACTTAAAAACGGAGCATCTCATTCTAATGTAATATTTAAACATTCAGCTTTAGAATCCAAAATATAGAAATAGGTTAATATAAGTATCTTAGATATTACAGCTGAATATTTAGATCGGTAAAACGATGTTAATGTTTTCCAAACTCTACTTTATACTAAAGGTAAAGAAACTTGGACTTATAATTTTGTGCACAAAGTTTGAAAAAATTGTATACCTACATATTTAAGCCAAATTATCAGTTTATTAAAAAAAAACTTCTTTCTTAAACTATTATATTCGGAAGCAATGTTATTCTCAATTGCCTTATACCAAAGAAAACTATATGTATAATTTTCAAATTGACATGTTTGGTAACATGTCTATTATTGTATTGACCCAAATTCATATAATGTTTGTTCATTTCTTTGGCATAGAGTCAGTTTCTTCTTATTTTCATTGATTAAAATTATTATTACATTTAAAAATGCGCAAAAAGAAAGAAAGGCAAACGTTTCGGCCACATATGGGGGCCCTCTTCAGTGCCATAAATTCAAAGATTAATTCAAAATTTATGTAAAGAATTACAATATAGAAGATAATCAAAAAAGAATTATAATAAAAATTAAAAACTTATCACATAGCTTGCAATTCAAAATGAAGTAGTCCAGTATGCAGCATCACGAATTGAAAAATTACGTGAAGTTCACTATGAATAAAAAACCGGATAAATCAAAAACATAACAAATTTTGCACACGAACCGACCGGAATTTTTTTCAAAAAATGTTTATTATTAATGAATGATGCCAAATTGGTTCACAATGGCAAAACGCGAACAAGTTTTACATTAATGAAAACTTCTCGTGAAGACTTTAATACCGGCGTCTCTCACAGAATGATCTGAACTGTTTTAAAAACCGACTCGGGACATGTGGCTTTGCTGACCGAAAATTTTTCTCCTATAAGCAATCTTGAGAGGTTCTTTTCCTCCTTGAAGAAGACTATTGTCCTGTACTTAGTTAAGAAATTCGAGACTTTTATGATGATTTTCACGAGTGGACGAAGGCGTTTATTTTTCAAGAAAACGATTTTGTATACGAGAAGTTTTCATTAATGTAAAACTTGTTCGCGTTTTGCCATTGTGAACCAATTTGGCATCATTCATTAATAATAAACATTTTTTGAAATAATTCCGGTCGGTTCGTGTGCAAAATTTGTTATGTTTTTGATTTATCCGGTTTTTTATTCATAGTGAACTTCACGTAATTTTTCAATTCGTGATGCTGCATACTGGACTACTTCATTTTGAATTGCAAGCTATGTGATAAGTTTTTAATTTTTATTATAATTCTTTTTTGATTATCTTCTATATTGTAATTCTTTACATAAATTTTGAATTAATCTTTGAATTTATGGCACTGAAGAGGGCCCCCATATGTGGCCGAAACGTTTGCCTTTCTTTCTTTTTGCGCATTTTTAAATGTAATAATAATTTTAATCAATGAAAATAAGAAGAAACTGACTCTATGCCAAAGAAATGAACAAACATTATATGAATTTGGGTCAATACAATAATAGACATGTTACCAAACATGTCAATTTGAAATTTAAAAATGGCACTTTCACTATAAAGTTAGAATATCTAACAGTTCTGACCATTTTCAGAACTAGTTGAATTTAATAATAAATTCAAATGTGATAATTAATATCACGAATATTCAAGTTTCATTTTTATTAATTTTTAAAGATAAATTTATTATCATTTTTCCAAAACATCTCAGAATAAATCTGAATGTGAAAATAAACAACTTTCAATTTTTTTAAATATGGAGTAAAATTACATATATGGATATTATAATATTTTATCTTTATGTAACGTCTCGCTTGCAAATTCAGTGTAAAATGGATTGTCCGTGAAGCCTATATACAAAATCGTTTTCTTGAAAAATAAACGCCTTCGTCCACTCGTGAAAATCATCATAAAAGTCTCGAATTTCTTAACTAAGTACAGGACAATAGTCTTCTTCAAGGAGGAAAAGAACCTCTCAAGATTGCTTATAGGAGAAAAATTTTCGGTCAGCAAAGCCACATGTCCCGAGTCGGTTTTTAAAACAGTTCAGATCATTCTGTGAGAGACGCCGGTATTAAAGTCTTCACGAGAAGTTTTCATTAATGTAAAACTCGTTCGCGTTTTGCCATTGTGAACCAATTTGGCATCATTCATTAATAATAAACATTTTTTGAAAAAAATTCCGGTCGGTTCGTGTGCAAAATTTGTTATGTTTTTGATTTATCCGGTTTTTTATTCATAGTGAACTTCACGTAATTTTTCAATTCGTGATGCTGCATACTGGACTACTTCATTTTGAATTGCAAGCTATGTGATAAGTTTTTAATTTTTATTATAATTCTTTTTTGATTATCTTCTATATTGTAATTCTTTACATAAATTTTGAATTAATCTTTGAATTTATGGCACTGAAGAGATCCCCCATATGTGGCCGAAACGTTTGCCTTTCTTTCTTTTTGCGCATTTTTAAATGTAATAATAATTTTAATCAAAGAAAATAAGAAGAAACTGACCCTATGCCAAAGAAATGAACAAACATTATATATGTATAATATTATATGAAGATATCTGTGATATTTAATTTGGCATGGGGTCAGTAACATAAACATCAGAAAGGCAAACGTTTCGGCCACAAACGGGGGCCCTCTTCAATGCCAACAAGTAACTAAACTGACCTCATGCCACATTAAATATCACAGATATATCACTGTGGGTCAATATAACAAAGGACATGTGCAGGAACATGTCAAGATACAATTATATGAAGACTTGGGTACATTTCGTGTACACACTGAAAAAACAGTATAGCTAAGAGAACTACAAGTATATTTTGGTCCTCAGAACCAGAAAATATTGCTATCAGACCAATGCTACGGTATGGTCCTCAGAACTATACGAGTATAGGTTAAACAGCTATACAAGTTTGTTGATATGACAATACCATGTATAGCGATCGTAAACAAAATATTATGCCATCGTTATCGCTCTTGTGAATTTTCGCGTGTGATAAAACAATACGCGATACGCAAAAATGATCTTTCAAAGAAAGAAAAAATGCTCCAAACAAATCGACAAACGCTTCGAAAAAACGCCTCGAAAAAATGACACTTCTTTCTCATTTCGAGGTTAGAGTCGCGTGCATGCGAAGCAATGTATAGGTCGCGCGGCAAACCAGTATAGTTGTCTCACCTATACCGCATGGGTCGAGACACTATACTATACCGGTATAGGTTGAACAGCTATACTGTTTTTTCCGTGCATTCTAAATAATCAATCTCATTGTCCATACCCACAATTGAGAAAATCTTTAGCATGATACTACGCATTTATTTTGAAGTTTCTAGTTCATTATAAACGAATTGTCAATTTTTCAATTTCTTTTTAAAAGTATTTTAGTTGGAAGCAATTTCAAGTTTTTATCGATGCATTAAAAAAAGACGTAATTAATCAAATTCCCCATCAAAGAAGCCCTTAGTTAGCAAAATTGTTTTATTTATTTTTTAGATAAAAAATAAATCACTGATGAGGGCTCCGATTAGAGCCGAAATGTTTGATTATGTAAAACTTTGAGTTTTTATTAACCTTGGACGCTAAAGCCAACTATGAACATCAACATATATCTTCAATAAAACCGAATATATAAGATGCCTATCACATAGTTGAATATCGAGATATTGATCCTGAATATCCATTTTTCTCCTTGTAGTAAAAAAGTATCATTTCAAATACAAAATATTCTGATATAAATTTTTATCGAGTCACCACACTGTTTTTTAATACTAAATTAACTTTCTAATATTTTTAATTTTCTTTTAGTGGATATCACAAATAACTTACATATTCAAATAATCTCAAGTAGAATATCTCAAGTGAAATTTAAGACTAAAACGTTTAATTCGCGAAGACAGGATCTTGTAATTATTATGACATGGTTAGTTCAAAGTCATAACGGGCGGACATAGCGTGTCCTTGTATTTTCATCTGACGTGAAATACGATGCTTGTCATCCAAGTAGAGGGTGTTCTGCATATGCATGCGTGTCGACCAACGATGCGGCGGTCAAGCCATTTTATTATCATCTACCTTACTTGAGTAATGTGATTTTTATATTTATAAGATTTTGTTCACACTGGATGATTAACGATTTCCTTACTGGGTAATTTTGTTCTTTTTACTTTTATTATTTTCCCTCAAAATCGGTAAAGTTAATGTCGTGAGATCGATAAATAAACAATTTCAATATTACTGTTATTAGAAAAAAAATATAAGTTGTAAAAGACGTATGTTTTAAATACATACAAAATGTAATACTGAATTCTTCTTGTACTCTGTTATTCAGATACGATAAAGTTATCCCCATAGCGTAATTGCCATAATCACAGCAACAATAAGAGAACCTTGAAATATTTTTTACATAATTCGTGTGCAACGTAATTGATAATAACTAAATAGTTATCTTGCAAAAAATCGGATATTTGACATTGACAAGTTGTAAAATACTTAAATATGTATAGTATTACAGGAAATTAGGAGAAAATGTTTTTCTACAGAAAGCTGATCAATATTGTGATTTTATACATCATATTACTATAATCGTAGTATTTACTAGAAGAAAAAAACCGTAAAATTGTCATGAAATAATTTCTTTGCACTGAAAGTTACTCAGTTAACAGTATATCGCATATTTATTAGCCTGTAAGCGAAATGAGGTAGACATTCAACTAAATTCTGGCTTGCAGTGAAGTTTCTTTTGAAAATGTTCTTCAGTTTAAAAATCAAGAGCATATTTGCTCTTTTAATTTTTTCTATAGATTTTTATGTGGTTTGTAATGGTCTTCAATGGGTCAACCACGTAGTTAAGTACATTACAAATGATGCGACAATTTTCCGGACTGTGCTAATAATCGATACTGATATTAAAAGTCATTATAATATAATTACAGAGATCCTAAACACAATTCAACAAAATGTTCCTAGTCAGATAATAACATTTAAAAATGATGCTGCTAACAGTTCAAGAGCTTTCTTACCAAAGTTGCTGAATGAGAATTTTCAAAGAGGCACTTTTATAATCATGATTTGGTTCGCGAAAAACGATTTCCACGTTTCTGAATCAGCAGAATATTTAATAAACTCAATGGGACACGCAATTAGACCAAAATTTTTGATGATTGCATTATCAACAAGAAGAAATCTTAATTACAGAAAATTATTCCACTTCATGTGGACCAATTACTTCTTGGATTGTACAGTTCTAGAAATCACCGTAGAATCTATAAAGAATGACGTTTTGTATTGGAATCATCGTCCAACTCTTGCTATAATGCATTATCACAATCCGTTTACTGACACATATACAAAACAAAACTACGTGTCAAGAGTTCAATTATTCCCGAATAAATTGCAAAATTTGAATGGATTTAAGATGCAGGTGGGATCTTTCAACTTTAAACACTTTGTTCATGTGAAACGCAATTCATCAGGTCATACTGTTGATGTTTCTGGAGCTGAGGCATTACTTCTAAAAACCATTTCCGAAAAGATGAATTTTAAATTGTCAGAAGTTCAAACAAAAAATGATTCATTTGGTCGTGGAGATTGTGTCGACATTAATCAAGCCACAGATTTGTCGTACCTGTTATCACACAATGAAATTCGGTTTATTACTAACCAAGGAGCCTGCGTAGCTAATTGTGGCAAACTAAGTATGTGTAGTAAAAGTGTAGGAAACATTAAAGTTTGTGCTTTAATACCAGTGTTAAGCAATCAAAACAATGCTATGTCACTAAATTTGAAATGGATATACTTGATTTCACTGTTGCTAATAATCTGGATAATCACTAAATTTCTAAAATTCGATCGTGATATTTTTTCTTGCTTGGAGATACTGCAAGTTATGTTGGGATTTTCTGTACCTCGAGAACCTCGAAGAATACCAGAAAGAATCACCTTTATTTCAATTCTAATAGCGTTTACAATATTTTCTAGTAATATCTTTGCTATAATAACCGACATGAAACTGGCGAAAAAGACAGAATTACGCATTGAAACCTTGGAAGAATTACTTAACTCAAATCTCATTCCAATGATGGAAAATAATTATGCAGTTGCCTTAAAGCATGTAAATGATTCTATTAATGAAGGTTTGCTACGTAAATCAAGGATATTAGGCCATAAAGAATGCATAGATGTATTATTGAAGCAAAGGAATGTTGCTTGTATTATTAGAGATACTATTGCGGAAATAGAAATTCAGGATCATAGAGACAAGGATGGTAAACCCCAAATGGAAATTGTCAAACAAAGTATCGGATCTTACATAAAGGTTATGTATTATGAACCCTCGTCACCATACGGTGTGGCTATTGATAAAGTGATAGCAAAGCTAATAGAATGTGGCCTGATTATAAAATGGTCCAAGCTCTCCTCTCTTGTTTCAAATGAGTCAAAAGAATTGCAAGCAGAGAAAAATCTTGAACCAGACACCGCTAATATTCTGGTAAATTTACATATACTTTCTATCTTTGCTGTTGGATACGTACTTTCAATTACAATTTTCACTTGTGAAATCATCGTGAAGAGTTTCCAGAAATCAATCTGAAGATGTATACTTTTACACTAAAACACGTGTTGAAAACAAGACTACTAGACTGTAAAAAATTTCTGTTGGAATGTTATACGAGGGGCACTATTCATATTTTGAGTTTAATAATGAAAAACAGTAATTTTTCATCAAATATGGCTTTATTGGTTTTTAAAGCATTCTCCTCTATGATCTGTATACTTTTGCTTGCTTCCGAACCATGTGTCATAGCATTTTTTCCATTCCGCTTGGGACATCTCCAAAAACATGTTTTTGTCAAATTATGCGGGATCCAACGAGAACAAATTTTTTTCACGACTAATTGAGGGTGCGCATGCAATAACCGTCTAGGCGCTCGCCAGTAGCGTTTCACAGTGACTTAATGGGGCTTCATCACCAAAAGTGGAAATAAGTTGATCGATGCATTCTTGTCTTGATAATCCACGTCTAAAGTCGTGATAAATCACTCTAAACAACACAAATAACGCTGAAATGATAAAACGTTCTGAAGGTGTTTATGGTCAAAAATGTTCAACTTTCCAGTGCAAATATCAGATGGCACCTGAGAACACTCAGTGTTGCCAAGGCTCAAAATATAAATAGTACTCATCGTAATAAATGTATTTGAAATCCGTATTGTAAAAATGTGGTAAAATCCAAAATATTTTAAAGAGTGCACTGAGACCAATAGTTATTCTGAATGCTCGTGTATAATGTTTTTAAATCAAATTCTTTTATACGATTATTTCACTGAGAAAAAAATTTGATTGAATGAAAGAAAATAACTTGTATGAAAGGCTTTTTTTGATTCAAACAAAAGATTTATTTGAATTAAATGACATTTGTTTAATTCAAACTAAATATCTTTGTGTCAAATAAATATTGCTTTAAATCAAATAAATTTTCCTTCAAAACGAAGGAATTAATGAATTGATCCTCGCGTTGATCTATGGTCAAAGATATAATTTGTTTGATTTAAGGCAGAAATTTATTTGATTTGAACAAATTTTTATTTAGTTCAAAGATACTTTATTTGAATCAAACAAATTTTATTTAATTCAAACCAATCATTTCTTCAAAATCAATTAAATTAATTGAAGTCTTTTAAACAAATAATTTTCTTTGATTCAATCAAATCTTTTTTCTGAGTGCATAATCGTGGATTCTTTAAAAGTTATGTATTGTATTGAATATGCATTAGTATCTTAACATCAAACTTGTACTTTGATTTTTAAAACCTTATCCAAAAATGCTAAATTGTTCATGAAATTTTAACGGATTATTTTTCTTCTTACAGGTAAATATAGCTTAGTCTCAGGTTTAAGTAAATAAAAATGTAAATTTTGATGATTTGATGGAGTCCCTTTTTAAATAACAAATCCTCAGGAAGTAACGCAGTATATAAGTAAAATAATTTGAAACCAAAATACGTCAACCAACATTTATTTTAGCAAGTTTCACAATTTTAGATACAAATATTTTTGGGTTTCTATCACTGCTTTCACTTTCTATGTATGAATGCTTCCGTTTCGACTTTATAGATATCAAAAGACAGAATAAAATCTGCCTTTAATACTAAAAAATAACGTGCCTCATTCACATAAAAACATATTGCTTCATTAATAATGTCATTGTCCCCGATCCAAACAAAGGCTGCCTTGAAGTCTGATTTAGCCGAACAAAATCAAAGACCTACTTCCCGCATTATTCTTCAGGTTATCGATCTGACAATAATGAGCGGTGTCATTCTCAGTCACATTTTGAAATATACATTACGCCAGGATTACGTTTATGCATGCAGGAAAGGCACTCGGTGTATTTTTCTTTGATATTCCCGCTTCGATCCACTCCACAACCCCTTTTTGTTCCCCCTCCCAATCTCCTTTGCTTCAAGGCACCACGGAGAGAGCATCTTCAACGCATTGGATAAGATTTGAATAAAAATATATCTCAAGTCGCTTCGCGCAGAGGGCGAAAAGCTAGCTACTTTTTACAACTGTGCTGCAGCCTCATTAAATATGTATAGACTTACGCCTCCCCAGACTCGTCCGCTGTTTTCCACCCCCGTACCGATAATAGAGAATACCGTGAATGATTACACGAAACATATGTTTCACAAATTATGACCGAACGAGGGTACGAAAGAAGGTAATGTGTTTTTTATGCTCTAATTTATTGCAGGTGAACAAAGATACATTAGAGATTTTTCTCAACTTTGCTTAAGGCCATAGATCAACTAGATCACGTGACCAAATTTCTGTTAAAGTTCGTGTAAGATAAATTTTTCATTTTACAGAATGTCTCTCTGGAAATTCGGAAAATACAAGAGAAAACGATAAAGAACGTCTTTCAACTTCGTTTGAGTGAAAATTTTGCAAACATTTTTACAGTCAACTGTGATTGTCGATAGGTTTACGAATTTTTTTCAAAATTTTTTCTAAAAAGAAGTTAAGAGACGTGTTTTACTGTGTTTCACTGTCTTTTCTTAGTTTCCCAAATTTTCAGAAAGATACTTTGTAAAATTAAAAAGTTATCTTACATGAACGAATAAATGTATAATTTAGTCACGTATTGCGATTGATTTATGGCTTTAAGAAACTCGAATTGAAAGGTTCCAAACAAATTATGGAAAATAGTTAGAAAGGGTTCATCAATATATATTTAAAAAAAAAATTCATTAGGAATAACTTTATATTGACATGTATGTTAATTATTGGAGGTCGATAAAACACTTAAAAAGGTTTTACAAATAAGGTGGTTATTAAAGGAATCCGCCACCTTTAATTGGTATAGTTTTGATTTTTTGACATTTTCCAAAAATGTTATTTTTTTATTCTCTATACCTTTCTGAGTATGTGTGTAAATTTTCAGGGCAATCTGATTTTTTTTTTTTTTTGAAAAATAAATAAATAAATTTTTATACAAATTAGTTTGTTTATTTATTTACTAGTGTTTCTGAATTATATGGAAAATAGTATATAACAGGTATTCTTATAAAGAGAACAAAATTGCTGAAGAAGGGACCATGTATGAAGCAGGGAAGTTTTGATAGTGAGTATTAAGGCTTCACAACAAGACTTTACTTTAAGGGGTTCGTCTACCTTCGAGGTTTTAAAAAATCGATTTTTTTTTCATATATCGAATCTAGACGTTACTAGAAATGTGCCCTGGTATAGTCGATTAAATCGTAAGTTTTCCCAATCATGTTTGGCAAGAACCCGTCTAGAATATTTGGAACATCGCGGATTTTTTGTTCTCTAATTTTTCAGCAAACATATCGCTAGGTCAGGACACGAGCTTTTTGTTTTGTTATAACGACTGCCATTTTGGAATATTTGGATATTTTTCAAAAATCTTGTGTCCTGGCCTAGCCAATGTGATAACAATTAAAGACATTTTTTCGTTTTTTTGTTCATCAATACCATGTTTAGTTTTTTTGCAAACCATCGTTCAAAATAGTCTCCAAATTTTGTCGCGAAGGTAGACGACCCTCTCAAACTCCGTTTTCCGCAAGCTGTAATTTTTCGTGTATATTGCAACATAATAAGTTTGAATAAAATCTAAAGTACTAGACACAGGCCTTTGAAATTTTTACCACTTATTCTTCGTTATATCATCAATATTTTTGGGTATGGAAAGCACTCTAGCTAAAAAATAATTACAAAACATTTTTTTTTATTTTGGGATATTTTTATTAATTTTTTTATTTTATTTTCAACTTTTTTTCCCAGTCATGTTACCTTATTTTCCATACCCAAAAAGTTTCTAAACATTGTAAGGAATAAAATAAAAAAATTATCATAACAATTGGTTAAAAAACAAAAAAATTACTTAAAGTCAAAAAATGTCAAAAAAATACCCAAAAAACTCAAAATTTTTAGTTTAAAACTACATAAAAGTGCTGGAATTTAGAAAGAAAACCCAAAAACTTTCTAAATAAAGGTACTAAATATAAAAAAAATTATATGGTGTGTCTAGACTCAAAAAATAAAAATATTAAAGGTGGCGGATCACCTCAACTAATGAAATAGTTCTTCCAATTAATAAATATCATTTTCATAGTTTAAATAATTCATATACCCAACCAATTCACTATTTTTAGGTTATTACATAAATATTTTGGTTATCAACTCTATAAAATATGCACGAACTGTTTATATTTTCTCAAACTCATTTTCAATTACGAAGAGAGTTACGCAAAAAGAAGTTTCTTCAAAAAGGAATAAAATGAATTGAATCGGCATTGATTGCTGTAGAATGAGAGAAATCGTGTGCTTGAGACAAGCTCACTTAAAAACCCTATCGCTTCTAATGCTTTGATTCTTTATTAAGATAGAATGTCAGTGGTGGTTTCATTTCTTCGTGGAACAAATGGCTCGCGAGTTATCACCCACCACGGTACAAAGTTGTAGGGTTGCCCGAGGGGGGGGGGGGGGGGTGTGGAAGTTGAAGCGAATACAACCCTCCCATTTAAAAAATGTAAATTCGTTAATGCAGTGCCACTGTCAGAAATGGGAAGAGGTGGTATGGCGTAGGCGGGGTGCGAAAATTTGTTCTTTCACCCCTCTTCAACTCCATACCACGCACCCTATTACCTGAGTCTATTATCCAATACAAAAAATCAAATAAAGTATGCTAAGTTACGCTCCGAGGGCTTTATGGAGTCGATACTATCTTGGGGTCGCGAAACACATTTTTTCGAGTCGCTCCCCCAACAACCAAACACTAACACCTATTGCCGAACTTCAGTTAACCCCATAAGCATTTCCAACATTCCACATTAACTTTCTATGGGGTACTCAGTTCATCTGATTTTCTAGAAAAATCTTCTTCCTTTCAATGCATTTTTGCTTATCATATATAATTTATAACATTATTATAGTTTATGTAATATATATTTGAAAAGTTGCTTATAGGTATAAATTAAAAGTTGTCCGTATTCAATAATATATCATACGAGTTACCATCTACAATACCTGTACAATATTTTATTCTTGGAATAAGGATAAACACTTAATGGTATCCGATATTATATTTTTCTCTCCGTTGTTAAACCTGTATAACACATTTCTTTGTTCTATCATTAAAAAAGCACAATCAGGAAAAACAATCATAATAAGGATAAGAAAATCCTAGCAACTTTTTCAAGTTGAAAAAATTTTCTGATTAAAGTTAACTACTATATAAAACACCACACAGAGAAAACAATGCTACTGGTCAATATCAAGATACTAATATCAATGCAAGAGATAAGATACTGTACGAATCACCATCTATATTGTATCCAGTTCAATACAGATATTAACATACATGTAAATATTATATGGATTACCATCTGTATTGCATCTACTACAGTGCAGATGATAACCCGTGCAATATTTTATTCTTGGTAAAGGGATAAGCATTTCGATAGTAACCAGTAACATATTTTTCTCTCTGCACGGAAAAAAATAGTTCAATAAAGTTTCTAGAACTGTTTAAGAGTTGAGGATACATGCATTTTCGAAACAGAGTTCTAGAAAATTTAGAGAACTTTTCAGAATAAAATGTGCAACTTGTTGAATATTTATTGTAAAATAAATAGAACACAGAGAGTATCTTTCGCTGCGTATTTTTATTAATCAGAAAAATAACGAATTTGTGAATATGTATAAATGTAACTTAGTTTATGTGCGATAAGCCTCGCTGTAGTGTCAAGACCTAACTAATTGAACTGACGCTTGTTTGCAGTTGCTAGCTAGTCAAATTTTACTTCGGGACGCAGCCCGACCTATACGAAGGCACAATTTCTCTAGAAGTACAGATTCCCATGTAAACGACGGCAGATACAAACAAAAGGTGCGGGTTGTACGGTTTACAATTGTGGCTGTAGCTCATCTTTGCTGGAGTGTCATCTGGCACGTATAGACAGTTTATTACACTTACAATAAAATAATTCAGTTAAGGACTAAGGGCAAAATTTGTCTCCGGACTCGGCAGTAAACTCTGTTCCGTAAATTCCTGTATCCCCAACTTTTACTCAGTTCTATAAACTATGTTGAACTATCTTTTCCGTATTTATGCATTTGTTTTTCAATAATAGCAAGACTCTCTGGTTATTATTAAAAAATCAATTCAACTGAGTAAGGCAAATGATGAATTGTATCTTACACGGAGAAAAGTAAACATTGGTGGTCAATGTCCCGACATTTCTGACAGATGTCCAGATGAAAACTAAAAACAATTCATCGGTCTGCAATATCCGGACATCAATTATACAGGCCCAAAAAAAAATTTGTTCTGTCCGAAGAATGCGACTATATAATATTCCTATGTATTTTTACTGCTGGAACTGAATCCGTAACCTGTTTAACTCCAGCACGTCAGGATTTCGTCCTAACCTCAATAAACACTTCAAAAACTCACTAAATTCAATATACCTATAACCCCATAACCAAATAAGCCCTAAAACATGCAATACCTTAACATCATAAACCCTCAACACTATGACCCCATAATCTCTCAATTCCATAACCCCATAACCCTGTACATCAAAAAGGTAATGTACTGCTAAATCGAAAAATCTTGTGTATGTTTCTTTTGTGACTTACAGTGATAAGTGAACTTCATATAATAAACTTAAACGATCAGCTTGCGATATCCACGCATTTTTTAATAACGTGCGATACCTCGTTTATCACTTTACTGGGCACAATTTTTCAATATATTTTGTGCATTGGTGAACGATGCGCACAGGGTTACTTACCGATGTCTATGATACGACGAAGTAAGATGCGCCAAAATAAAACATAGTATCGATGCTATTGATTTTAAAACAATTTTCCGTGTAAATATAAAATTTATTTTTTATCCGTTCAATTTCTTATCTCTCATTCGATAGGTTCGACTTATTTTTATTGGATATTTTAAATTATTCAGTGACATCGGTGAGTAACGCTGTACGCATCTATTACCGATGCCCGGAATATCGAAGAATCGTGCCCAGTAAAGTGGTAAACAATGTATCGCACGTTGTTAAAAAATGCGTAGATATCACAAGCTGATCTCCGGACATCGCTGGACAATGCTCAGACGTCAAATGTTTTGAACATTGCGTCGCAATGCGCTGGACATTGATAATCGATGTCCGAATATTGTTGTTGTGAATTATTTTTAGTTTTCATCTAGACATCTGTCAGCAATGTCCGGACATTGACCACCGATGCTTACTTTTCTCCGTGTATACTGAATTATCTATATAAACAAACGAAGGTTGTAAAGTTTGCTGCACTAAGAAACTCACGTTTACAATTTTTGCTAAACTACTTTTCAATTTATGGAAAAACGTGTCATTGTGAGGATTTTCCGCAGTGAAATACTGAATTTTAGATGAACTATATTATTAATTCACTATAGATTGTAGCGAACTTTACTATAACCCATACAGAAGTTTTATATCACTTTTCGAATCTTTAGTATTTTGACTGCGAAAAATTTCTAGTCCACTAGAAATAATTACCATTGCCCTTCGATTTTTCCTAGATTATTAATATTTTTTAGAATTATCATTAATAAAAAAAAACATATATTGCTATACGAAGTTTCTCCGTGTACGAAGTTAAAGTAAAATTAAAACGTAGTGTGATAAAAATGTGAACGCAGATCCCCTCCTGTATTATAATAATTGGGGTTTATTTCCATATTATTTAAAATATTATGTATTCTTATAATAAAAGTTGTCGATAGAGGTAAATCTTTAGTAATTGGTTGTCAATGAAAGAGATAGGAAGTGCGCCTAGTGGTATCAGAAACCGTCAAGATTTCTCACGCCAAGGTCCCGCGTAATTGCAGCTACGTACATAATGAAACATTTTAGCTTCGGTCGGTATAAGAAAACTCGTTTTAATTGAGGGACACACTTTCGTGCCTCTGGTAAGAAATTCCCTAACAAAAGAAGAACCATTCCTCATGCTTAACTCAGAACTTTTTACTACGTTTTGTTAAATCGTCACGGACCGATTGCTTAGTTAAGCAGAAAAAAAACATTTGAACACCGATATTCAATTTCAACATTTTCTAATGCCTCATAAACACTGCCCAATCAGATACACTTTGCTAAGGTGTTTTTTTGCAGAAGTGCAATAAATTCTTTTTACACATACGTTTTTTTGGGTGAAACAATAATCCCGATTCTCTACTTTTTTTAATAACAACATAACCTATATGTTAGTAGTGTCATTTGATAAAAAGATGTTTTGAGTAGCATTTCTCTCGCACGTAAAAAAAAAATAGTATTAGCAGCAACTCGTGCGAGTGTGCGCACTTGCTCCGCTTGTGTGCCCAACCCCGCTCTCGTTGCTCAATATGCTATTTCTTTACAGACGATTTCTATTTTGGATAAAAAATATTTCATGATATATTGATTATATGATATGTATGATATGATATATTCATGATTTTATAATATATGGAATTTTCAGAAGATTCTAGAAATCTTAAGAGGTGGAAGCCTAAGCTCGCAAGTACTAAAAGCAACATAGAAGAGAATAATAATTCAGATACAAATTACAAGAGTCAATATACGCATTCCTGCATTTATATGCGAGGAAGTGTCAGTACACTATGCTACGTTCCTAAGTCTATATTATAAGCATCCACGGATACACACCTGTGAGATAAGTTATCTACAAGCATGAAAGATGAAAAGCGATGGAAGACAGTCTTAAGCAGTCAAGAGTCAGGACCCCCTACTGAATGTTGATACGCTGTGCCGCTTTATGTTTGTCATCACACTCTTAAATTGTACGATTTTATTATCACGGCACTTGATGCATTATTTCATCCTCTCAACTAATTTGCATAAAAGACACCATTAGAAAATATATTTTTAGATTTAGAACTTTAGATTTATATTATAATTGAAACTTTCAAGCCAAGGAAAAAAAATGTAGTATCAATATATTATACTATGTATATGATAGCAAAATTTGGCATCCAACCACTGAATGTCAAAACAAAAGTCAGAAATAGTGCTCTATCGGATTCGATAAACATATCTTCTTTTAAAGGAGAAAGTAATGAACGATACCTTATACACTTTTCCAGACCGAGGCAAACTTGGCGGGTCAAGATTCATTGCTCTCCAAAAAGTTAATGGAACGTGTCATTGATGTGTTATTTTCTTATTCCAGGTCCCAAATTATCATACAAGAACCTTTTGTGTGCAATTATTATTCAGATGAGGCAACCAATAATTTTAGTTTTGCAAAAAAAAAAAAAAACAAATTCAGTAAATTTTATTAAATTAATTAGGTGAGTTTGAAACTTTTGTCACTGCCTAAATTACTTTCAATTTGATTAAAATTGGATAAAAATTGTTTATGCAAGAGCGCTTTGAATTTTGATAATTGACGAATAGTGGCTAAAATATCGAGTTTTGTTCGTTTAAACAAGATTTTCAAAGGGAATAACTTTATGAATGTGTAAATTTAAGGTTTTTGAGTTTAATTTTTACCCATAGCTAGATTACAAATGATCTTTGGTTTATGTATATGATAAAAATATATATATATTTTTTCAAATTTGGATGTTTGCAAAATGATGATCATTTTTGGATTTAGCGTGCCCGAATTACCCTCGAAAATGTGTTGTCTACCCTGCAGCAAAATGACTGTTGACTAGTGTCATTAGCATTTTACAAGACACAATGCAAACACAACTTTGTAATGAATACCAGTTTAAACTTTCATGCTCCAGTTCGATGGTAAAAGACTTTATAATACAGAATTGTAAACTGAAGCTACAAAGATTATAAGAATCTAAAATTCAGTAGTAATGCACACTATTATCTTCGGGTATGAAAAGCTGTATTATAGATAATACGCTGTAAAATATTATACGGAATGCAATAATTATGTATCGTATTGTACTCAGTAAAATACAAATTGTAACCTGTTACGGTGGGGAAAACGCGTGGCGTGGTGGTGTTGTGGGTGGAGATGCGGGTTGGAGCGAAATGGTGGTCTTCGTTACTGAAACCGGGCACCCCAGATAGCGCCTGGTTTTAGTCAAACACGTTGCAGGACGGCTCGTCTTCCTCTGCTTCCCTTCCGCTTTTCTTCTTCTGCTTCTTCTTCTTCTTGATTCACGGCGCGTGGCTGGGCCATGGTTAAAAGGCGTGAGAGGGGATAAGAGAGGGGGATAAGAGAGAGGGAGTAAGAGAGAGGGAGATGGAAGACCGTTGTCGATCTTCCAGGGAAGAAGACCTATGTAGATCTTCTGGCGAGGGAGAGAGATGGAAGACCGTTGTCGATCTTCCAGGGGAGAAGACCTATGTAGATCTTCCGGCGAGGGAGAGAGTTGGAAGACTGTTGTCGATCTTCCAGAGGAGAAGACCTAGGCAGATCTTCTGGCGAGGGAGAGAGATGGAAGACCGTTGTCGATCTTCCAGGGGAGAAGACCTAGAGAGATCTTCTGGCGAGGGAGAGAGATGGAAGACCGTTGTCGATCTTCCAGGGGAGAAGACCTAGAGAGATCTTCTGGTGAGGGAGAGAGATGGAAGACCGTTGTCGATCTTCCAGGGGAGAAGACCTAGAGAGATCTTCTGGCGAGGGAGAGAGATGGAAGACCGTTGTCGATCTTCCAGGGGAGAAGACCTAGAGAGATCTTCTGGCTAGGACTTACCAGGATGTAGAGGTTGATAGCAGCAAAACTCAGCTTCTTCTCGAGCGACTTTATTGGGTCGAGGTTAAGAGCGTAGGCGAGACCTACACCCCGAATGAATCTGCCAGCGAAAACGCGCCCTTTTATCTAGCTTCTCTCCCTTCGGTGGTCCTGTGGAAGGGGTCGATTTCCCCGACTTTCCTAGTGCAGTTTCCCTTGCTTGGACGTCTCTCGCACTTTCTAATTTTTTTCTTAGTTTTTTCTACATAGAGTCCCGTTGCTGGGCCCTGGTAGTGGGAGAACGTAAGGGTTCTCTAGCTACTCCGTACAAGTGCGAAAGAGAGTAACAAGAATGTCCAGTGGAGTGAGAGAGAACGCATGCACAGCGTGTGACTCTCCTTACTGCGCTGGTACTTGGTGCGAGTGCGAGAGAGCGTACCGAGGTATGGGAGAGAAGAAGACAGAGGATCTTTTGTTCCACTCTTGCCTAAGAGGTGGAAGGGCATGCTGTCGCCAGATGATGGTCAAGTAAACGCCGTTCAAGGGAATGAGATTTTTCGTTATTTGAATAAAATATATTAAATTTTATAAAATCTCATTCCCTTCTATCGCTGTGCGTATAACAAACCCTTGAAATATTTACACTAATCGGTTATTATCTGTATTTAAATGAGTCCAATATACATGGTATCCAATAAAATACAGATCGTAACTTCTACGTAATTATTCTAAGAATTATTAACTGTATAATAGAGCATACAATACAGATAGTGATTTTTAGAATGTTCACGTACGGGTTACTAACTGCATGTTATTGGGCATAATAATATATTCTTCTCATAGGAATAAGCATCTTAAGAGTAAATCGCTTGTAGTTTTCTTTCCGTGTACTACTTTAAAATAGTATCCACTACAATATTCACATTAATTTTTTATATAGAGATAAGGAGAAAATGAGTATTAAAGATTCATTGATTTACAATATTCCTACGCTCCTGAAAAATACAAGGCCATTACTTCGAAGATCATCTATTGTGTATCTTACACACACTACATTGATTTCTCAGCAAAACCAATTGGATCCTACCACTAAGCGAACACTGGCCGAATCGAGTTTTTACAGGGAAGCTTGGCACGTGCGATGCCATACCTGACCAAGTATCCCGTATTCGCAAAAAGTGGTTAGAGCGATGTTCAAAAATGAGTCCCCTAGAACTTTTTGCTTCATCTTTTCCTTACTAATTAAGAGGAGACTGCAGTCGCTTTCCACAAAATACTCCAGCGCAAACTCATAGAAAATTATCCTACAGAGCAAAGTTGTTTCTGCAAACGATAGAGATAGTAACCCGTACCAGAATTTTTCAGGAACAACCATTTCTATTGCACTGGGTACGATACGAATTATGATAATCCCTATAATATTTTATTCTTCAAATAGGCAAAAACATTTTTATACATAATCGGTACACGGAGATACCCATGTTTACAATTTTGGTTAAACTATGTTTTAATTTAGGGAAAAACGTGTCAAAGTGAGAATTTTTCGCAGCGAAATACTGAACTTTAGATTAACTATATGATAATTTACTATATCATTTTTCGAATCTTTACTGTTTTGAGTGCGAAAAATGTCCAGTCCCCTAGAAATAATTGCCATTGCACCTCGATTTTCCCTAGATTCGTAATCTTTTTTAGAATATTTAAAGAACAGGAATTATATTGACCCTTATTAATAATATTTGCAATGTTGGCTCATTGGCTTTAGGGTCCATGAATAAAAAAAACAGTAGTTTTAATCAAACGTATCGACACAGATTGGAGTCCTCTAAGAAAAATTTCAGATAATTCAGTACTTTTTCGCAATTTCATGATACCTGTACTCGTAAACATAATAAATATCGTCAAATTTTACGTTATCTTTGTGATATAAAAATTCTGTAAATTTCCTAACATTTTTAATTGTGTAGTTTTTCACGTTTTTCTCACATTACCAAAGATTATTTATAATTCAAGAATTTTCATGTTTCTCTTTTTTCTATATAATTTTATACAAATTTTCTTATGCTTTTATTTCTTCAGAATACCAAAGTTGTACTAAAAAATAAGACTTATATGTACAATATTTAATAGTTACCTTTTTTTCATATTTTAGAAATAAAGATCACTGATGAGGACTCCAATCTGAGTCGAAAAGTTTGATTAAAACTACTGTTTTTTCATTTATGAACCCTAAAGCCAATGAGCCAACATTGCAAAAATTTTTTAGAATTGTCATTATAAAACAAAATATATATTGATATACAAAATTTCTCCATATGATTCCATTTTTTGAATAGAGATAAGTATCTTGATAGTATCCAGTAACATGTTTTTCTCTCTGTGTATTATAGATATAATTGTAATTTATAAAAAACTAACTTTTACTTCATATTATATGTTTAAAGATTACTTTTGGAATGCATAAGATAACAAACTGAACCTAAAAACCAGAGGTATTTACTAGAAAGCTTACCAGAACATTGTGAAATTTACTACAATTTACGCCTTTAGATATTAATCACTGAATTCGATAATTGATGCGAACGAAAAAGATGAATTCACAGAGCTAATTTTAATAATAATAATTAATAATATATACTATACTACAAACGTACATCAATGAATAATAAATCCTATGAATTAAAAATAATTACTATTTTTTATGAGATTAATAGCATATTTATGTCCTTTCTATCTGAATTAGATGTTTAAAAATAGAACGAATCAAACATTCGTCATAAATCTTATAGTGTAACATTAAAGATTCACTTTCTCGCTCCAAATGTGCGACTTACTTAAGTCAGTCTAGCGCTTCGATCCGTAAAAGGTTGCCTTTCAATGAAGAGCTATAGCTCGAGATTGCTCCAAGGATTTAGAATATAAGGTGTATTCAGATGAAATAGTCGCAATTTGTATCAAAACACTTCTCATCTATTTTACTTTCAAAATTATAATACCGATAATAACATATCTACAAATTAATTATCAGGCCTAAAACCTTTACTACATCGAAATATGCAGTTTCTCATGATTGATTTTGTATACATTCATTTTGTATTTTCCTTTTATAGTCTTGATAAGGACCAAAAAATTGGTCGAAACGTTGACGCTCTTTATGAATAAACAACTATACAAAACCGGAAAGGCCACCCATTTTACTTTCAAAATTATATTTAATAATACCTCCAAATTTTTCCACGAATGAACCAAAGATATTTTCTTCTAATGAAACAAAAATGTAATCCCATTAATTTTTTAAATTAAAAATACTTGCAAACTATATTTTCCACATTTTCTTGAAATTAATAATTTACGAACAGAAATAAATGTCCTATTTCAAAGACAGAGATCATAAACAAGTATCATTTATCGCTGTTAACTGTTTTCTGAGTGTAGGACTTTTTCCTTGGCAAAGATCGTAAAGATCTGAACACCCAGTAGGATTTCTTCTAATAAATCAATCAAGTTCAGGTACTTATCGTCGACTCCAATTAAGCCCGTAGATCGAGTGATTGTTTGCCAAGTCTAGTCCCAATCTATAATAAATGTGAGTCACGATGCAGTACTAATCAACGCCTATTTTTAACATATAATAATCCAAGCTTTTTCTTTCACTTATAGACCGTCGATTAATTTGTCTGTCAGTGAAGAATACACAAAACAAACGAACAAGATGAATTCTATAATGAAAGCAGCAGGGCTGCTTTAAATTTAATCGATTTCAAGAACCAGACACGTATAACGACGCATCAAACCAATTCTAGTTACCTAGTATATTGTGTACTTATAAATTTCTAATTAAGAAAATGATTTTAACGGATACCAGTGTGGAATTTTGCCTTAAGGGTATTTGGAACGAGAAAGTATTTGATTTAACACCTGAGCTCTGTTCTAAGAATAAAACTATGTCATTCTGTAATCAGGTTGTATTACCAGAAAGCGTTAATTCATTATAGCTAATATTTAATACATACTTATTTTACTTGAATATTAAATCACCCGCGTTTACTATCAAGATGCATCCAGAAAAAAATGTATCATTGATATGCGAAATAAAGTTTGGTTAAGTCAATTGGATGTTTTGTATAAAATAATATAATTTGCGGATTTCAATATGGGTCGTAATTGAAATGATACAGGTATAATATAAGGTATGTCGCAAAAGTTCCTAGACAAGTCAAAAACAACCACTACTAGTGGCGACATCCGTTAAATCTTTTGGGCATTTAATCCTACACTCATTATGGATGTTGTATCAAAATTTCATGACATTCAGACGTATAGAAGTTCACTTCCTACGCCTAACATGACAGTACGTTCGAACCATCGGTCGAAAAATGAATTTTGAACAAAAGGAGCCAACATCAAATTTTGTTTTTGAACAAGGCTGCTATTGTATTGACCCAAAAATTATAGAATTATCCCAAGCAGAAGTCATGACACTCTGCTGACGGTGACGATCGGTTAAATGTTGGTCCAATATAGGAGATCGACTGTTGATTGCCAACGTTGGTACAATGTTGGGTGTACAACAGGCCCAACCTTCTTCCGACTGTGGAAAAAGTAATTTTCCGACAGTGGATGTACAAGGTCTATCTAGTGTCTATTCAGCCCTGGTAGTCGACTGTAAAATACCAGCGTTTGAACAATGTTGAATGTACAACAGGCCCAAACTTCTTCCGACTGTGGAAAAAGTAATTTTCCGACGGTAAATGTACAAAGTCTACCCAGTGTCTAATCGACTGATAATTAACACTGTTAAATACCAGTGCTTGTACAAAGTTGATTCGACTTTGGTACACTCTAAAAATGAAATTAGGTTCCTTTCAGAATGCATCCATTGAAATTAAGCAGATTTCTTTTGTCTATCAACAGAATCGTTTTACTGTTATTATAGTATTGATGATAACCGATTTAATATTGGCATTTGTCAAAGTTGGGCTTGTGAACATTTCTAATATTTATATTAGATAGGTTATATCATACAATTTGTTTTCTTTTATCTTCGGAATTATTTTTTTTGTACGAGCAAGGATTTCATTTCAAGACCAAAGGAAATACTTTGACAGTAAAATGTTAGCATTTGAAACGATAATCGTTCAAGTGCTAAAGAATTTCCTCTCATGCCAATTTTGAATAGAAAATCCTTTAATAGTGAAGGGAATCGTTTGACAGTCAATAGTCTCTTTTTAGAGTGTAGTCTTCTTTAAAAAATGCCTTTAACCGTGAAACATGGGTTCAAGAATAAAAGTATATAACCAGTATTTTAGAAATGTTGACAGACAGCGTTGAAAATATGTTGGTTACCAGTATTGATACAACGTTGGAAACTGGTGTACTAATGCAGTACATCGTTATCATTTCGAGTGTCCGCCGACAATCGGATTCCGACACTTGGAAGTTGGTATCCAGCGTTGGATCAACGTTGGTCCGATTGTTAATTTCTGCTTGGGACCAATGATAGATATAATAAAACGTAGAAAAGGTAAAAAAAAGAACAAAACACGGTAAAACAGCTTCCGAGACGCATCAAATGATACAAAAAATTTATGGTGATAAGTGTTTATCTCTTCCTACTATTTACAAGTGATTTATACGATTTAAAGAAGGTCGGGAAGACTTAAATGATGGTGAACGTTAGGGTCGGCCAAGAAATGAAAAAAAAAACCGAAATCTTCGTTGTATTACATGGAAATGGAATCTACTATGTCTAAAGATTCATTTCATCGCATTTTGACCGAAAATTTGGGACTGAGAAAGGTTTGTGCGCGGTTTATTCCACACAAATTGACTAATGACCAAAAATTGATTCGAATCAAATCAACGTTAACCCGTTATTACCCAAGCGAAATCCAGGCTAGATAGCAATAAACTAACTATTGGATCACTGTCCAAATGAAAACAAAATTTACCCATGTTTTTTCTTATTGCGATTCCAATTTTTTATGCGAAATTATTTAAACAAATTAACAACAATTTTGCAATTTCAAAAAACTGATAATGCCAATCGATTCTACGGGAAAAAGCAAGTCGAAAATCTCTCTATACCATTTTCTTGTCAGATTCTATTTTGTTAGTGTATTATTGTTATAAACAATGACATACCGAGGGGAGATGCTGTACCCCGTTCTACCTCAAGCCGAATCTACGTTAGATAGCACCCAACCAACTATTGTATTTGTATGTTGTATCATTGTCCAAATGAAAAAAAATTTACCCGTGTTTTTTCTTTTTGCGATTCCAATTGTTTATGCGAAATTATTTAAACAAATTAACAGAAATTTTGCAATTTGTAAAAACTGATAATGCTAATCGATTTTACGGGAAAAAACACGGGTAAATATTTTTTTCGTTTGGACAGTGATACAATAGTTAGTTTGGTGCTATCTAACGTAGATTCGGCTTGGGGTAGAACGGGGTACAGCATCTCCCCTCGGTATGTCATTGTTTATAACAATAATACACTAACAAAATAGAGTCTGACAAAAAAATGGTATACAGAGGTTTTCGACTTATTTTTTTCCGTTGAATCGATTGGCATTATCATTTTATTGAAATTGCAAAATTTTTGTTAATTTGTTTAAATAATTTCGAATAAACAATTGGAATCTCAAATAGAAAAAACAGGGGTAAATTTGTTTTTCATTTGGACAGTGATCCAATAGTTAGTTTATTGCTATCTAGCCTAGATTTCGCTTGGGTAAGGTTAATAACGGATTTTTTTTTACCAAAAATGGCATTTTGACTATCAGCCATCTTCCGTATTCACCTGATTTGACTCCGTGCGATTTCTATTTGTTCGAAAAGTTACATTTGGCCATGAAACGAAAGCGTTATGAAGCATTGAAGACATTCAAAGATCGACTACTGACATCCTGACCATAATTTCTACTGATGAAATAAAAATGTCTTTTAATTCGCTTCTCGACCATGGAAAGTAGTTTATTTTGTCCAAAGGGAACTATTTTGAATAAAATGAATCAACTTTGTCGAACAAATTTTGGATTTTTTTGATTTTTAGCTTGTTTAAGAACTTTTGCGACAGACCTTGTACAATGTCATTTGTATTGTAGTGAGCACAATACAGATAGGCATCCTTATAATATTTGCGTATAGGTTTCTATTTGTGTCGTAATGGCTACAATATAGTGACCTTGGAAATATTTACTTCTATAAATTTTGATATGATATGCATCTTGATAGTGAATCGCCAGAGTATTTTAATCTTCGTGCAGGTACAGCCATGAATTTTATGGTAAAAAAAAATAAAGAATCTGGTAGAATAATTAGGGTAAGAGATACTTTGTATTTTTTACTATACAAGGTATTACAACACACAATACCTTTTTTAACTTTGGGTAGTAATATATAAACAAAAATTATACTCTTTACATTGCGAATGACATTTTGTACCATGCACTATGGCATGGCCTAAAGTAAAAAAATACAATATTTTTTATCACGTATAGAGCTAAGGCGACATATTGTACATATTACTATATCTCAATAATTTACAGATAGTATTGTAACAGACACTTTACCTGAAGGTACTTGTTAACATCTCGAGCAGTAACATATGAAGCATGGGAGTTCAAAAGTTGATAAGCGCCAATTTTGAAATTTTACAGGATCGCAAAAAACGTTCTCATTTCGGTATTTATCATTATAAATGTTGAATAATGCACAAAACAGGTAGTGATTGATCATATTTTTGTTATATTGAAGTCATAGAAATGTATCTGTTGTTGAAAAAATAAACTCGATTAAGTTATTGCTAATGATAACTCCACAAGTTTTGGCAGTTCAAATCTTGATATCTTAAACTGGCGTGCGTCTTGGCATTGTTATCCAATACGATTGCTCCACTATTACAAGGATTAGTTAGTTAATGAAAGGGGCTATATGTAGAGTAATGATCCGCCAACGACCAGAAAAACATTGAACGCCCATAAAACTCAATAGGCACTTGTCAAGTTTTGAACTTCCGATACCAGTGGAGTTATCAAAAGTGTGAAATGGACCATTGTTTTTTGTACATTAGCACGTGATAACAAATCGGCAATAATTATACCGTGTTGGCGTTTGATTGCAGATCACAAAAATGAAAAAAATCGATTTTGAAAAAATGTCGCTTATCAACTTTTGAACTTCCATGCTTCATATATCATTTTTATTGTACCTACTACAATCTCTGTTGCAAAATAAAACCATCCAAAATAATAATAAAAGTATTGTCTGCGATAATAACCCGTCTAATGAAAATTAGGCATCACTTACCATAATTGATGTATGGGGTATTATATTTTTTCTTACAATAAAATTCTTACCATGGATTTTTTTTGGTAAGTAATTAATTTATCGAACTCCTAGTTATATCGAGAAAGTCCTAGACGCTTGCTAGTTTTTCTAGTCAGTAGACACCATAGTTATATATTTTTAACCTGTAAATGAAAACCATCGATGCTAATGTGAATAAGAAAATAAGGAGGGAGTGGAACATTAGTTTGGATGGATTCAAACACAGAGGCCAATGACACCTGTGCAGGGGAATCTTGTCGGATGATCTTCAGCAAAACGTAACCACGATGTCCGCCTTGAGGGAAGAGGAAGGATCGACGAGGAGCATCTGAGCAGATCGGACCTTAGAGCACAGGGCCGCGGGCGAGTTGTATAATATGAGCGCGCCCCGCCGAAGTTTCGGCAGGCTATAATCAATTCTGATTGCAGTCCAGGATCGCTGCAGCGCGATCCACTCCCCGATATAGTCGAGAAAAAAGTCCGCGCACTTCCAACTACCGGCCAGGCTGGCTTACTGGCCTCCCTTTTCCTATGGTGCTTTAGTCGACGCAAGAGCGAGAGAGAAGATCTCTTCCTCGGATTGATCGATAGGAAGAAAAATAGAGAAAGTTCAAAAAGGATAGACAAAAAGTAGATGAATTTCAAGAAAAATAAGCAAGCCAATGAATTATAGAGTAGAAAAATGAAGATTGATGATAAAATCAAATTTGAAATTCCATTTTACGTCTAAGTATATAAAATCAAAGAAGTGAGAAAATCAATGAAAATAGGACAAAAGTAGAAGAGATATATGCCCAATCTGTTGACGTAAGTTATGAACGGAAGAATTATAATAAGGATAAATGATCAAGGATGCATTACGAGGACATAGTTTCGTATGCAAAACAACATCCGTGCGAGAATCAACTAGTACTGTCAAATGTTCCAAAACTACTATTTACATGTAAGATAACTTTTTAAATTTACAAAGCATCTTTCTGAAAATTTGTGAAGCGTAACAAAAGACAATAAAGCAAGTCTGTTTACTTTTTTTTAGTAAAAATTTTGAAAAAAATTCGAAAACTTATCAACAATGACAGTTAACTGTAAAAATGTTTGCAAACTTTTCACTTAAACGAAGTGGACAGACGTTCTTTATCGTCTTCTCTTCTGTTTCCCAAATTTTCAAGAAAATATTTTGTAAAATAAAAAACTTATCTTACATGGACTTTCACAGAAATTTAGTCACGTGGTCTGGTTAATTAAGAAACAAAATCGCATAGCATCATGTGACACGGCCACGTGATCATTATACCTAAGATTTGAAGGTAACAAGGAAATTTTATGATGAATTTGAAATATTTTTTTTTTTAAATCTGTAAACGAGTATGAATATACACGGAATAAATACCGCATTTATGTCTAAATTTGTACATTCTGTATCCTAGATACTATAAACTCAATTTTATATCCTGCATTCTGTATCTTATATCCTGTATCCTCAACCAATTCCGTAAATCTCGTTTTTGTCAGGGATGCTGATTCTTAACCTGAAGAGGATCGTCTGCTCACGATAAAAACGCAGCCAAGTTATTTATCGGTTGGTCAGCAGCAGCCAGCCTGGCTCTGGGCGAATCGACTCCTGCGGCTCCCGTTGACGAAGCTCTCGTCAAGTGCCGAGACATCAGCTTTTACCTCCCATTTGTGAATATGCTTCATGCCTCCATAGTGTGATAATCTACTCTTTCCAGATAAACCAGCAAATTACTATGCAAACATACAATATCAATGACTTCCGATCAGCTCCATTTTTCTTTAAAGTCAACATTATCAGTACTGTCAACATCTTATCAATATTCTCAAGCTGAAAGAATTTTTCCTCTAGATGATGCTATCTGTCGAATGATCTTGGATTGCCCATGCTGCAAATTTTGCAGTGTTTCTTATTAATTGCTAATGTTCTTTCCAAGACGGTAAATTGATTAGTGATGACAGTTAAATTCAACTACCATCACTCTTTTAAGGTGGTTTCGGCGTTTATAAAAAAAATCACTGACGACTCTAAAACTTAGAGATTATCTGAATAAAATATACTAGATTCATTTGGAAAATAGAAATATCATGGTTGACGATTTCAATGACGAAAAAATCGCTATCGAAAAAGTGTCAGTTTAACACGTAGTCTTATGGGACTCCTCATCAAAATCGGCGAAACTCCGGAACAAAATCACGAGTCCCCATAAATCGAATATATACTAATACTTTCGATTCGAGGAATCTATTAGTTACACAAAAACAAAGGGTTTACGACTTCAATCAAGAGAAAATTGCGAGATAAGTATAGAATATAAAAATCGCCTCTCTCAGCTACTGCAGATGCGCCGTAAGTTCGGCAACAGCGCATTGACTATAATACGTATGATTATGAGAAAAATGAGTTGCAATGAGCATTCATGTCAAACGTGCCCCCACAGTGCCCCTCATTTCAGACGACACCAATCGCCGAAACCACCTTAAGTCCTATTCAGTTACTTCTTACAAAAGATTAAAAATAATTTTAAATTAGATGGCTGAGTTCGAAGTTTTCTCCACTGCCTAAATTATCGGAAGATATGTAAAGAATTTGAGATTAAAAATAATATATTTCTGGACGTTTTATAACGATGTCAACTGATTTATTGATCCTAAATAATTAAGATTTAGAATACTTTTTTAAAATCTGACATTGGATCAAAATTTTTGTTTGATTAATTTTATTTTCCTTTCAATGCAAATACTATTCAGATGCTTATTCCAGTTCAAATAATAAAATCTTAAACGGGTTAGAATTTATATGGTAGTGAGTATAATACAAATAGCAATCCTTATATTATTCACGTATAGGTTACAATCTATATGGTACTGGGGACAATACACATGGTAACGCGTGCAAACAAAACTAGTTTTATTTACCATATCGATAGGAGGAAATACTTTTTCTGAACCAGTTGTAAATGTATTGTAACTTTATAAATTACCATTGAGAGTTGCAAAGATTAATATCTTTTATGGCAAATTGAAACTAAAAATAAGTGATACCTATATAATTAAAAAATAAAACTATTAATGCAAGAATTGGTCTTTTGAATAATATAAATTGCAAAATAGTTTAGAGAAATTACCATTGTCAATAGTAATGAATACATTGAAAAAACAGTATAGCTAAGAGAACTATATTTTGGTCCTCAGAACCAGAAAATATTGCTATCAGACCAATGCTACGGTATGGTCCTCAGAACTATATGAATATAGGTGAAACAGCTATACAAGTTTGTTGATATGACAATACCATGTATAGCGATCGTAAACAAAATATTATGCCATCGTTATCGCTCTTGTAAATTTTTGCGTGTGATAAAACAATACGCGATACGCAAAAATGATCTTTTAAAGAAAGAAAAAATGCTCCAAACAAATCGACAAACGCTTCGAAAAAACGCCTCGAAAAAATGACACTTCTTTCTCATTTCGAGGTTAGAGTCGCGTGCATGCGAAGCAATGTATAGGTTGCGTGGCAAATCAGTATAGTTGTCTACCCTATACCGCATGGGTCGAGACACTATATACCGGTATAGGTCGAAAAGCTATACTGTTTTTTCCGTGTAATGAAGAGAGAAAGACTTGAATATTTTGCAATCGAACACTTCATATATTGAAATAGTACGTTGCAAAGATTTCCATTGGAAATAGTAAATATACTGCCGAGTGACGTCAGATATGCCGGACGTTTCCGATATTACCCGAGAATCGCTCCATGTGCTCGTTATGATTATTTGTATTGTCCATCGAATATATTATACTGATAAAAATTCACTAATACTTCAAGGTTATGTTGTTGACTGATGTCCAACCTTACGACAGTGACGTTTTACATCTATCATTTTCAACCAAAACTTACTGGTGACACCAACTTTTGTCAAACAGCGGAAACTTATTTGTACACCTGATAATATTTTTTTTTTTTATTTGAATATTGCGACTTTCTAACTTACGATTTTTACTAGCAAAGGGACTACCGAGCTTCTTCTGACAAATCGTAAAAGTTTTCACAGTTCAGTATATAATGAAGCTGCTACATTGCAACTATCACATCACTGCGATGCGTTTATGAATGTGTGCGTTGTGCAGTTAGTTTAAGATGCGTTAGATTAGTATTTGAGCGTGTATTGGTATATTTACTATTTATATTGACACGTTTATACATGTATATGTACGTAAGTATGCAACAGTGTTTATAAATACTCTCTCTATGTAGCTCACAAAATCTAATAAAACCTATGGTAAAATTTACGAATAACTGATTTTTTTTTTATTATGGCGGTGCAATTATTCCCTATTTT
The DNA here is from genome assembly GCA_030998225.1 of Diplolepis rosae. Lineage (NCBI taxonomy): Eukaryota > Metazoa > Arthropoda > Insecta > Hymenoptera > Diplolepididae > Diplolepis > Diplolepis rosae. The sequence continues at coordinate 9,773,217 of JAPYXD010000723.1, read as the reverse complement.
TGATAGGAAAAGTTATAAATATGGTTCCATTATCTTCAAAAGACTATGGTAATTCGGTTAGGCAGAAGATGTGACTTTACTATTGTCTTTTGTAAATTTATCATTCTTTTTTATAAATTAATGAAACATTTATTGGGTTTACTTTAATATAAGTCGTTCGATGTGTCGATCATGATTTTACTATTTCAGGAAATAAAACCTGCTTTTGTTTTTAGACATAAGCACAATTATTTCACCATTTTCTCCAATATTATTATTAACTCCATAGTTTAATATTCAAAATAGTAATTCCCAAAAAACTGTCGTTATATCTTCGTTTCCTATTGACTTTTAGTAAAAGTAAATACAATAATACTAAATTTTACAATGAAGATTTCTCCGCGTACGGAAAATTCTGAATACTATCAGCGATTACGTGTAATATGATCAAGTGAATAGAAATTTTGCTATTTTTTATAAATATCGTGACAGACACTTAAATCGAGTTGGATCGGAGTTCTCTGTACAATAGAGTAGGTAGAAATAAATAGTGAGGCAAGGTCGTAAATCAACGTCTTGGTCGCTCAACAATTGACGAACCACGGATATCACCCGCAACTGAACACGTTGGTTGCGAGGAACGACGGAAGAATGCATCCATTCGTCGCTGAACGCAGCCTTGATCTGCCGCATTCGCTTCTTACGATCCCTTGTATCCGCGCGTCCGGCCCCATTAGTAGTTGGCTGCCCCATCATTCAATAACGTTCCCGATGGCTTGCACACTGCGTGTCCGATAGTTCGCTTGTACGGATACCTAGATCATATACCGGGTGTCTCGATCTCACTTTAAAAGCACATGTTCCATCATTCAATGTTCTATTTGATGGTATCAGGCTATCAAAAGATCATTCATTTTCATTAATTTTATGGGAATTCAATTCCTTAAGACCATGGATCAAGCAGACCACGTGATCAAATTCCTGTAAGAGTTCGTGTAAGATAAGTTTTTATTTCACAAAATATCTTCTTGAAAATTTGGGAAATAGAAGAGAAGACGATAAAGAACGTCTGTTAATTTCGTGTGAGTGAAAATTTTGCAAAAATTTTTAGTTAACTGTAATTACCGATAAGTTTTCAAAAATTTTACTAAATAGAAGTTAACAGACGTGCTTTATTATTGTCTTTCATTATTACGTTTCCTAAATTTCAAAAAAATGTTTTGTAAAGTAAAAAAGTTATCTTACATGAAATTAGGCACGTGGTTCGATTGATTTTTAAAAAATCGCTTGCTTTATAATCAGACAGGACAAATGAGAAAAAGAAGTGTTAATGTGGAATGCCAATTGTATGGTGTAGGCATCGTAGATTAAAGGTATAATGAAATTTTCTAATGTACAAGTAGAATGTTACTCAAAACTTGAAACGCGTTTTTCTCAAAACTGCATTTTACAAATCGCGCGAAAGCCTAGCTGCTACAAATCTTTATCGATTCGCTTGAAATTTTGAGTGTAACTTTTCAGATACATTACCCAGTGGATGGCTTACGGATTTTGTGACAAGTCATAAACTTTCTTTTTTATAAACAATTTTGTTCTAGTTTGAAATTTGTGGGAGCAATAATCAAGCCTTGCATAAAAGGTTCTAAAGCCGCCATTTTGAAATAAAAACATAAGACATTTTTTTCCACTTAAATATTTTTTGATGAAGTACTTGAAATTAATTTTCGACTTATTCTATTATACTCTCAAAAAATTCCCGAAATTAGCCTTTTTTCTAAGGCTTGAAGTGGTCTTACACCTTAGAGGTAGTGATTATAGAAAGAGTCACAACTGCTAATGAGTCTGTTCATTACACTATTAAGTCATCTTACAACTTGAATGTATCGACTGGTCCTTGTATAATCGTATTCATCCAACGAACTAAGCACTATTAACATTAGCACCTCATAAATCTTTCATTCATAACAACCGGAAAATGTCTGATTACTGAATTTCTTAACACCTAATATGTAATGAACTCACGGAATTAGTCACTGTTACTTTATCCTTGACTTTAGATGCTGATAAACTATTACATGCTGCATCCTGTATTTTATATTGTATGTATAAAAAGTATAAGGGAAGCTACTAAAAGACCTAAAACCTAAAATTATATTATTCAAATTTATCCAAAAACTATACTGTTCAAAATTTCTGTAAGAACTTGCTGAAACTTACGTTAGGAAAAATTGCAAATTTTTTTTCGCAATTTAAAAATATGTTTGCTTCAAATAATTGTTAATTTCATATGATTTTACGTTATTTTTGCAATGTAATAATTTTTCAGATTTTAAAACATTTCTAAAAGTGTAATTGCTAAAATAAAATTGAAGTTATTAGTATAAACGCAAAAAAATTTTCAGAACGTATAAAAATATGTAAAAGAAAACTGTATTCGTTACTGTTATGAAAAATCTTGGGGGAAACTAAAACACTTCTTTTGACCGCATGAGTTATTTGATACATGACCTTAAGGGCGTATGACACTTTGTTCATCTGAGCAACCAGAGGTCCAGTTTCTACATGTTCATGTCTAAAATAATAATAAAGAGATTATTTATCGCTAAATTGATAATTTGCTGAAATTAAACTTTCGTTTAATTATTCAAACCAAAAAGAGGCCATCTACGTTCGTTTGCATCTTCTATATCAATTCTCAACTTTTGAAGTCAAAATATTCTATACTTTGGATATAAATACGAATAAACCTAATATAAATTAAATTTGATGATTTCTCAAGTATTACATGCTCTTAAGACTATGGACCTACCGGGTCACGTGACGCTTGTAATTGTAATTGCAGTCTATAAAGTTTTTCAAAAATTAGTAATAGAATTTGATTTTATGGCAACATTTTTTTTAATCTTTAGTACAAAAAATAAAACTAGATCAACCTTTTTTGAGGTTTATCTGGTAAGGAAAATTTATATCAGTTCTTAATTTTATTTACAATTACTGATCTCCGGTGGTCCGATGGATCCACTACCTTAAAGCAACAATTGGAGTTCTAGATTCGAAAAGCATTGAGAATGGACAAGGAAGGAACGATTGTTAAATAAATGGCAAAATAGTCGGTTCCGGAGTCCGCGGCTATCATACGCAATGTTAAACGTTGGCCGAGCGAATGAGTGACGAGGTTACTTAAGCTCAGGGCGGCAACAAGTGGTATTCAACGCGCTGTCACCATCGCACACGACCTTTTTCCCTTCCTCGTTGCTTTATTCCCTTTCGCCCTTCGCAATCAGCCAACTTGGCAACGCCAGTATAGCCAACTTTCTCCTTCAATTTTACCATCAAATTATTATATTTTTGTGGCGCCCGATATGAATTTGAATCTAGTCGTATTATTTTATTTCATTTGCAGATAAAATTTTAAAAAGTCAATAGTTTAATTAAACCTCCGACGATCAAAAGGAGATTAGCTTGAAACATCATCGTTTTAGTTGCTCCCTGGAATACTTTTTCTCCTTTCCATTCTTAAATAACTTAAAAGAATTTTTCTTAGCAGATAAACGTAAAAGAAAAATCAAAGCATGTTCCTTATGTTGCGCCCTTAATACTTTGAATAACGTATCCAATAGAAAATTTGATCCCGCACATTTTAGCCCTATGAAAAAATGATTAATTCAGTTAGTTTTCAGATAATCAAGAAAATATGACTTACTTTCTCATCCAGAAAATAGTTATTTTTTGTACTTGATTCGCCATAAATTCTAAACTAAAATGAATTCATCGAAACAATTTTGAGGAAGTAAACATTATAATGTAAACCCAAGCAGAAATCATGACACTCTGCTGAATATGCCGATCGATTAAATATTGGTTCAACGTAGGAGATCGACTGCTGATTACCAACGTTTTGGACCAACCTCATTCCGACTGAGGAAAAAATAATTTATGACGGTGAGTGAACAAGGTCTATCCGGTGTTTATTTAACCATGGTAGTCGACTGTAGAATACCAGCGTTTGAACAACTTTGGGTGTTCGAAAGGCCCAACCTTCTTCAGACTGGAAAAATTAATTTTCCGACAGAAGAATTACAAGGTCTATCTAGTGTGTATTTAGCCCTGGTAGTCGACTGTAGAATACCAGCGTTTGAACAACTTTGGGTGTTCGAAAGGCCCAACCTTCTTCAGACTGGAAAAATTAATTTTCCGACAGAAGAATTACAAGGTCTATCTAGTGTGTATTTAGCCCTGGTATTCGACTGCAAAATACCAACGTTTGTCAAACGTTGTGTGTATAATAGGCCCAACTTTCTTCCCACTGTGGAAAAAGTAATTTTCCGACAGTGGATGTACAAGATCCATCCAGTGTCTATTTAGCCCTGGTAGTCTACTGCAAAATACCAGCGTTTGTACAACTTTGGCAGTACAACAGGTCTAACTTTCTTCCGACTGTAGAAAAATTAATTTTCCGACAGTGGATGTACAAGGTCTATCCAGTGTCTATTCAGCCATTGTAGTCGACTGTATAATACCAGCGTTTGTATAACGTTGGGTGTACAACAGGCCCAACCTTCTTTCGACTGTGGAAAAAGTAATTTTCTGACAGTGGAATGGCAAGGTCTATCCAGTGTCTATTCAGCACCTGTAGTCGACTGTATAATACCAGCGTTTGTATAACGTTGGATGTACAACAGGCTTTCGAAGACTTACTGTGGTATACTAAGCGCAAAACCGTATGGCGAAATTTCTGTAGTTAAGAAAGAATGCATCGGCCACGTGCAAAAACGCATGGGTACTCGTCTACGTAAGTTAGTCAAAACTCAAAAAATTGGAGTGAAAGTACAGGGAAATATCGGCAAAACTAAGAAGCTAGAACGTGCTAATGGACGCGTCATCAAGAAAAAATAGACAGGGCTCGGTGGCAAAAGTCGACTTACCGGGAAAATGATTGATAAGTTGGCTGTTTATTACGACAAAGCCATTCGAGAGACCATTTGTAAATCTGACTCTGTGACTAATATGAAAGACGCAGCTTAGGCTACATTTTACCATCTTAGTTCAACTGACAAGAAGCCGATGCATCACATGTATCCCGAGGGAGAAGATTCATGGTGCAAATATCAAGTAGCAAAGGCATTAGGTCAGCATGAAAATTTTGTACACGACTATGAACCTCTGACAGATGATGTTTTAAGAGCCTTTAAGCCGATTTATGAAGATTTCTCGAAGAACGAATTATTGGAAAGATGTTTAGGCGGCTACACACAAAATAGCAATGAAAGCATGGATTATTAGCAGTTTTAGATGGTTTTGGAGTCAGCTGTGGACGCAATGCTCATGCATACGCCACTAAGGCCGATCAATAGAGGATCGAGATTTCTGAAAAGCGAGCAGCAGAAAACATTCGAGAGGCTAGGATGCGTCGACGACAGCAAACAAATCGCTTCTGCTGATGCTGCTAATAAAGAAGAAGGTTCACTTTATGGTCCCGGAATTGATGACTCAATGTGAGTTGAAAAATAAAATTTTTATAAACATCCAAATCATACTTAAAACTCCAAACGCATTTTTCTCGAAACCACGTTTCCAAAGTCGGTGAACACTCTAGCTCCATAACAGCTCAACCGGTCGTTACCAAATTTTCACCATTTATTAATAATATAAATGGCCTCCGGCTGGACGAAAGATTTTTTGATTTAATGGATTTTTTTTTCCAGTCAAAACATTTTAATATGGTCAAAATTGATCGTTAATCCGGAAGGGAAACATTTATTACACATTTATTACAAAATAAATAAACGAATCTTAAAAAAAAATCGTAAAAATTGAGTTTCTTTGGAAGAACTAGTGTATCTAACCCCTTAATTGTTTTTGAAATTGTATAAAAATTTGTTATCGCACCGTGGCAAAAATAATGTCATAACATTTTCAAACGTTCCGAAAGGTGGGTAAATTGACAGAAATATTAGATAAATTACCACCAAAATTTGTAGCAAAATTGAAAAAAAAATTTTCAAAAATTTCAGGCAATTCCATTTTAGAGTATAAGCGTAACGACGCGTTGTGTCGACGTTTTCAGCGACCGATTTAAAGGCCAAAGTGAATAGTGAGATAATAACATAGATATTACAGAATTATCTGAAAATTTCAAAAATATGTTTTTGAATTTTGCTAGAAATTTTGGTGTGATTAAAATTATAAGATGTTTAGATGGACAAAAATATTTTTTTCGTACGATGCGTATTTCTTGAAATAATTCGATGTCTCAAGATAAAAAACGTTGTATATTGACTTATATTGCCCTACTATTTATAAAAGCTCACACAAATGTTATCTTCAAGGTAAAGAATTTCGGCTAATAAAATGTTTGAGTTACAGTCAAGTCTCGTTAATTTCAAGTATCGCGAAATGAGAGAGTCTTGTTAATTTCAAGGCGCGAGGGGTCCCCACCACTGCCTCAGTTGCCTTACCGACTGAACGCACCTCGCCCCCACTCTTCTCACTTCTTCCGAGCGCTCCTCAGAGCGTCACGTGACAGTGAAATAGTGGGGCGCGGAGAGGAGCGTGAAACTTGAAATAAACGAGACGCGACTATAGTTTCATAGAATTTTTAATATTTTATTAATTTAACTAAGAAGCTATATGAATGAATTAGTGAAAATTAAGTAGAGAAACGTTGCCTATCCCCAAAAATTTACTTTCATGTACTTATTATTTATAAAAAAATTCCATAATTTATTCACCTTTCACAGTTCTACTGGAGAGCATTTTTAGATACTTCCTTTAATGGTTGTAGGTATTTCAAAATGAATCTGAATACTTTATAACAAAAAAAACTATGCTTTATTTGAAGTTAATTTTTTTCAGATTGTGCATTTGATAAAAATATTATCAACAATTGAAATAAAAAATGTTATGTGCCTCCGGCGCGTAAACTCGATTTTACGCTACAGTTCAGAGAAGCGTAATGTTGTGTATTACGATGCAGAGGAATGTAATGTGAAAATTGAACTGCGCATGCGCCTATTACGATACAACGGAGCGTAATCTTCTTCTTATTCTTCTTCGTACAGCGTTGGCACCGTACTGACAAAGCCTTGTACATTTGAACTGCGCATGCGTCAATTACAATACTAAAGTAAATTTTACAATGGGGAAGTTCTAAACTTTAGTTTCTCGTTTGTGATTTATATTTGATGAATTATTAATATTACGCGATTTAAAACTTTTTATTGATTGAACACGAATAATTCGTCCCATAACTATATTTATTTAATTACCCAGGCGGAAATTAACAATCGGACCAACATCGATCCAACGCTGGATACCAACTTCCAACTGTTGGCGGACAGTCGAAATGATAATGATGTACTGCGTTGGTACAACACAGGTTTCCAACGTTCTACTAATACTGGTAACCAACATATTTTCAACGCTGATAGTCAACATTTCTAAAATACTGGTTATATAGTTTTATTATTAAATGCGCATGTATTACGGGTAAATACGTACTTTAAAGAAAACCGTGTCGAATCAGCTTTGTACAAACACTGGTATGTATGTTACAGCATTAATTATCAGAGTCGATTAGACACTTGGTGGACCTGGCACATTTACTGTCGGAAAATTACTTTTCCCACAGTCGGAAGAAGTTTGGGCCTGTTGTACACCTAATGTTATATAAACGCTGGTATTATACAGTCGACTACCAGGGCTTAATAGACACTGGACGGACCTTGATCATCCACTGTCGGAAAATTACTTTTTTCATAGTCGGAAGAAGGTTAGGCCTGTTGTACACCCAACGTTGTACAAACACTGGTATTTTACAGTTGACTATCAGGACTGAATAGAAAGTGGATAGACCTTGTACATCCACTGTCGGGAAATTACTTTTTCCACAATCGGAATAAGGTTGGGCCAATTCTTTCCCAACATTGTACTAACGTTGGTAATCAACAGTCTATTTCCTACGTTGAACCAACATTTGACCGATCGTCATAGCTGTCAGAGTGCCATGACTTTTGCTTGGGCATTTTCTATATAGTGTTGTGTTTATGGAGTATGAAAATGATGGATACAATTCCGCCCCCCTGCATCAAATTAAGTTCACGCGACTTTCTCGTATTGTATTGAAATTTAACAATTAGTATTGTTTAATTAACCATTTTTTAATTCATTTTCAATTTTTATTCATCATTTTATGAAAACTTCATACCCCTACTATGTATGTGATGTGACTTGAATATACCTCCAATAGTGAGAAAGATATTTAAAGTTGAGAAACACTTCAAAACTTGGCTTTTTATGCAGCATCTGTCACATTGGCATTTAATTCCAATTATTCACGACAAGAAAACATTTTGTTCAATAATATATTTACGAACGGGAAGTATGAATCTTCTTTGAAGTAATATCACAAAAATATCTTTAAAATACTATTATATAAATTTGTTAATTTTAATGTGAACTGATATTAATTAATTAATATCTTCAAATATTTTCATTCTTTTTAGTCACACTATATATTGTGTGAATACAGATTCGTCATTCATGATAAAAGCATATAATTAAAATACACAAAAATGAAATAATATAATGACAGAAGCTTATTATTAAAGATAATTTTTCTAATGATCTGTAAGTATTATAAAGTCTTGGCCTCATTCGGAGTTTAGTCTACGACGCATGAATCAAAGTGGGATTTATACATACCAAAAATAATGAGAATCGTGATTGGTTCTTTATTATATATGGCTCTCAGTCAAGTCAATGGTAAGTATGTTCATTAGTTAATGCTTGTGAATAATGTTTACATTCTCATTCAATGAGAAAGCCCTCTCTGAAAAAGTCAAAATAATATTTATTGAATTGAAATCAGTAACCATTTTTCAGCTATGCTATAAGTCATTCGTGACTAATAATTCATCAGAAAAAAATGATCAACTGCACAGCCAAAAATGGATAAATTATTTTAGTGGATTTATAACTTAATTCGTGCGGTTTTTTTTCAAAATTTGAACGTTTATTTAAAAAAAACATGTACAATAGTATTATTCAAAATATTGCCCATCTGAAGCTATGACTTTTTCTTATCTTTTTGGCAATTTGTGGATTCCATTCCAAAAGAACTGCGCCGGCTTGGCGGCCAAGAATGAATCAAGCCAATTTTTGATACCCTGTTCTGATGTGAACAGTATTCCAGTGAGGGCGTTCTGCATCGACCGGAACAAATAGTAGTCAGAAGGGGCAAGGTCTGGGCTATGAGGCAGGTGGGGTCAAACTTCCCATCCACTGTTTTCCAAATAGTTTTTAACCGAAATAGCAACATGGGGCCGAGCGTTTTCATGATGTAAAATTATTGCCTCGTGTCTAATCGCATATTCCGGGCGTTTTTCGGCTATTGCTCTCTTCAAACGCCAAAATCACCACTTTTAAATCGTGCAAACCACTTTTGGCACGTTCGCTCAGCTAGAGCATGTTCGCCATAAACTTCCACCAAAATACGATGACTTTCGGTAGCAGTTTTCTTCATATTAAAGTAATGAAGAAGAACTCCCCGCAAAAACACTTTTTCAGGCACAAAGTTCGACATATTTGAGTGAAAAAAAATTATTGTTCTTTATGCTTCAAATGAATGAGATATAATGAAAAAGACGCACAATGACAGTAGCTTTCCAACGCATGTTCTTAATAATGGAACGATGGAATTGTAATAATCAAGTTTCGCCATCTCTTAGCAAACCGCACGAATTAAATCATAGATCCAATAATTTAGTCAAATTTTGACTGGTTCAGATTTAAAGAGCAGAGAAAAAATTGCTATCTGATACTTTTAGGATTATTATCCTTATTAATAGAATGAAATATTGTACATGTCCCACTCAGTACGTTATTACATTAATCCTACCGAAATTCAGTTTGACCAAAACCAACGTTATCCGAATGTGGAAAATGTTATTTTCCGACATTGGATGTACCAGGTCCATCCAGTGTCTATTCAGGCCCAATAGTCGACAGTAAAATACCAGCACTTGTAGAACGTAGGGTGTACAACAGGTCCAACTTTATTCCGACTGTGGAAAAAGTAATTTTCCGACCGTAAATGTGCAAGGTCTACCCAGTGTCTATTCAGCCTCGGTAGTCAACTGTGCACTGAGAAAAAATTCTATTGAATCAAAAGCATTTTTTTCCAAAAGCATGTATACTATTAATTCATAAAAATATACTACAAGAACCAATAAATATGTTACTAATTCTATAGCATATTGATTTGAATCCATGATATACATGCTTTTGGAAAGAAATGCTTTTGATTCAATAGCATTTTTTTCTCAGTGTAAAATACCAACATTTGTTAAACGTTGTGTGTACAACAGGCCCAACCTTCTTCCGACTGTGGAAAAAGGAATTTTTCGACAGTGGAAGTACAAGGTCTATCCAATGTCTATTCAGGCCTGGTAGTCGAATGCAAAATATTAACGTTTGTTAAACGTTGTGTGTACAATAGGCCCAACCTTCTTCCCACTGTGGAAAAAGTAATTTTCCGACAGTGGATGTACAAGATCCATCCAGTGTCTATTTAGCCCTGGTAGTCTACTGCAAAATACCAGCGTTTGTACAAATTTGGCAGTACAACAGATCTAACTTTCTTCCGACTGTAGAAAAATTAATTTTCCGACAGTGGATGTACAAGGTCTATCCAGTGTCTATTCAGCCCCTGTAGTCGACTGTATAATACCAGCGTTTGTATAACATTGGGTGTACGACTGACCCAACCTTCTTCTGACTGTGGAAAAAGTAATTTTCTGACAGTGGAATTGCACGGTCTATCCAGTGTCTAATCGACTCTGATAATTAATGCTGTAACATACCAGTGTTTGTACAAAGCTGATTCGACACTGGTAGTTTTCTTCAAAGTTCGTTTTTACCCGTAAAACATGCATTTAATAATAAAAGTATATAACCCGTATTTTAGAAATGTTGACAGCCAGCGTTAAAAATATGTTGGTTACCAGTATTAATACAACGTTGGAAACCGGTGTTGTACCAGCGCAGTACATCATTATCATTTCGACTGTCCGCCGACAGTCGGAAGTTGGTATCCAGCGTTGAATCGATGTTGGTCCGATTGTTAATTTCTGCTTAAGTAATCCTGAGATCGGAAAAATCAGGACCGTAAAAACTATTCAGTCGTGGGAGAGAATTAAAGCGAACACGACAAAGTTGCACTGCCTCTTTTCTTCTTACGGCACATAACTACTTTAAGTTGTTCTGCATCGCCAATATTTCGACCTCTCCCACCGCACAATAAACAAACTAATTCTTGGAAGCTTCTAAATCCAGTTCCCTTATTATCCGACTTAAGTATATATATTTCAATAGTTTTTACATAAAAAACATGAAATAAATTGACAATAATAAACAACGTTGTGACAAATATTACTGTTTACATATGTGAAATGGCAACAAAACTGACGAAACATAACTCGGTCTTGTGCTCTTCGCATACATTTAAGTTTACTTCTTATAATTTGATACTGAAGCTCAAACCAATTTTATAATAATATTACAGATGATGTGAATTACAAATTTTCTCAAAGTCACTCTATTTCAATTTACTTAAGGCTCTATCAGCCTTAAGGAACACATTCTCATCATGACGCTCGCGCTTCGCGCTCGCTTTTCTGTATACATTTCAGTAACTTTTTAATAAATTACATGATTAAAATAATTTATTTTCTTCCAAATCTCTCAAAAAGAAAAAACAATCGTAGACTTTATTTAAGGAAACGATTTTGCAGAACAATGCTTATTTCGTATCCCACATATTTTGGTGAAAAAAATCGAATTTTTTTAATATTAAAAATCAAAACATAAAATATACATCCTGTCCCGAAATGTCTTAATGAGAATTTGTAAACCTCATTTAGGCAAACAATTTTCCATTTAAACGTTTTTTTTGTATCTCACATATTTTGTCTAAAAAATGGAATTTTTGAATTTTAATCGTATTTTTTGGAATTGAAACGAAAAATATATGTTTTATCAGAAACTGCGTCAGACAAAATTTGTAGATCTTTTTGAAACGAACAACTTTGTATTCTTACGTTTTTTTCGTATTTTACATATTATTGTTAAAATATTAAAGAATTTGAAAATCTTTCTGTGGAAAAAAAGACGCTTTCCACTGCGCTGGGATTCGAGCCCAGGTCTTTCGATTGCCGGTCGACTGCTCTAACCACTGAGCTAAACAGGCTTCCGACACCTCCTTCTTCACAGGAAGATCTCCTTATATCGCCTAGTGGCTCAGCCTTGCGGCTATAGAATGGTTTCAAATTAATTAGTTGAGTTTGAAATTTCTGCCACTGATGTCAGACGCCTGTGTAGTTCAGTGGTTAGAGCAGTCGACCGGCAATCGAAACACCTGGGCTCGAATCCCAGCGCAGTCGAAAGCGTCTTTTTTTCCACAGAAAGATTTTCAAATTCTTTAATATTTGAATTCATTGGCATTATTGCGATATAAGAGTTTGAAATTGTCTACGAGGACACCTGTCGGCAACGTATCCTATCTGATACACGACTAGTGATTCTCCGATAATGTAGGCATTGGCAGAAATTTCAAACTCAACTAATTAATTTGAAATTATTGTTAAAAAAGTGAATTTTGGATTTTCAATAGTTTTTTTTTAATTAAAAAGAAAAATATGCATCTTATGAAAAAATGTTACAATTCAAATTTGTAGGTCTTTATGTAGAAAATAATATTGTATCATAACGTTTTTTCTGACTCAGGGGTCTCAAAACGTAAAGATTTGATGAAAATTTCGAAAGTCATTTTTCACATAAAACCAATACCTTCTCATCCATGATGAGAATGTAAAAAAATCAGATAAAACTTACGTATTTTTTAATGGAGAATCCGAATCTGCAATTTTTCTCTTGTTTGTAAGTGAAGTATATTATACCATTCTTCGAACTTTGTTTCGAATCTGCTCTTGGTATTATTCAGTTGACTCTATTTCTTTCGGAAAGTATGAATGAAGTATCGTGTCAGTTGTATATGTGTTTTAACTGCACTCGAGACTATTACACTAGTCAACAAAATATGACCCATACGTTCATGGAATGAGATATATTATTTTTTTACGAAAAATCACAAATCGTATGATAAAAGGGTGTAAACAATTTTTTAACGGAAAAAGGACAGATATTTTTTTTCCACAGAAAGATTTTTAAATTCTTTAAATATTTTTTAGAAGATTGGACAGTTTTGGTCTGTTTTTTATTGACAATAAAGGAGTTGGAAATTGGTGCTGAATGAAATGAAGTTGTGATCTGAAATATTGAACTGATTTTCTGCAAATTTCAGGAATCGATTCAATGCTTTTTGAGAGTAAACTTACTGGTGCAGAACCAGTGCGAAACACAAAAAAATCATTCATGGCAAGCATAACAGATAATAATAAGATTATTTGCACTGCAACAATTATCGGTAAATTACTCATGTTATCTACAGCTTCTTGTGCTCTAAAGACAATATTGCTAGTAGATGATACGCCTGACAGATTCCAAGTTAAATATGGAAATAGTTTTGAGAAATACCATCAATCAAGTTCCATTGATACGATAGATATTCATGAAGAATACGACAAGTTCAAAAATGAGAACCCACGTGCATTATATTCCCCCTTTGATGTTGGGCTCATAAAGGTTAGTTTTTATTTTGTGTTCATCTTAGTAATAATATTTAGTGTCAATAAAATAATCATTGAATATGCATTTTTACTAGGTTCTTAACCATAAATTAATTAAAACTGTTTTTAAAATTATTAATATGGAAATTATTTATTTAGGCTATTGTCTGATACATTAGTTTTAATTATCATGAGCTATTTGAGTGTTCGTAGTTGCGTATCTTAAAATTACATGTATAGTACACTCAGAATATACGAATCTAAAAAAATCTACAGTTTAGATACGAGTATTATTGCGGTTTTGCATGAATTACTGCGGAGAACCTGATTACTGCGCGCGTAATACTGTAATTTTATTTTTAGCAAAGTTACAATTAATTAAGGGCATGTGATACTTGAGAAAAGTAGCAAGTTCACGTGAACAATTAGGTCCAGTTTCTACATGCTTGTATCCACAATACATAAAATGTTGTTTTCAGAATTCGGGAAATGTTAAAGAAGCTAAAAACAGACGTAAATAGACTACTTTTGGTTTTGACAATGAAAAAAAATGTTCTTATATATTTTGCTAGAACTGAACTTTTCTAAATATTCTAAACCAAAAGTAGTCTATCTACGTCTGTTTTTATCTCCTCTACTACTTTCCAAATTTTAAATAAAAAATTTTATGTACTGTAGACATAAACATGTAGAAACCTAAAATCAATTAATTTTGCTAAATTCCTAAGTATCACATGACATTAAGGGGGTCGTCGACCTTCGCGCCAAAATTTCGATCCTATTTTCAACGATGGTTTGCGAAAAAACTACACATGATATTGAAGAACGGTTTTCCGTATTTTATTAGCACACTCTTAGACTTAAAAAAAATTACGTCGAAACAATTGTTTTTTCAAAATCGCGACCTTGGAGCGTCCTTGAACGCACCTCCGCAAAAACGCCACAGTCGACTTTGTGGTACGATTTCGCCATTCCGGTTTCTTGAAACAAGAACATTTTTTTCGATTGTTTGTTCGAGCTGAAATGGGCTGTAAAAATGAAGTAAAAAAACTTTTTCAAAAAAGCTGGTGTCCTGACCTCTAGCTATATGTCTGCTGAAAAACTAGAGAACAAGAAATTCCTGATGTTCCGAATATTCTAGACGGGCTCTTGCCAAAACCTTTGAAAAACACGACTTTTAGGGAAACGCGTTAAAACATATATGATGAAATAAAACATGATTAGAGATACTTGCGATTTAATGGGCTGTTCTAGGGCACATTTCTAGTAACGTCTAGATTCGAAATATGCAAAAAAAAGATTTCTTGAAACCTCGAAGGTAGACGACCCCCTTAGAGAAATCTGAGCATAGTATAATTGATATAAATTATAAAAGGTATAGGTATAACTGAGCGACCTTAACAAACTGATCAAAAACTTTCGAAAATTTCTATAATATATCATGATTGTGAAGTTGAAAGCCGAAAGGCGGTCCCGTGAGAGGTAAAATGGTTCGAGAGAGGGGTTTTTACATTCTCATCATGGATAAGAAGGTATTAATTTTATTTTAGTTAGTTTAATTTCCGTGCGCGGATTTGCTTCTAAAATATAACAGCATTTCGTTGACATCGCTTATAAAATAATACATACATTGTGCAAAAATGTTTTTCAAATAAAATGTCCAAAGCATAGCCTTCTTCATTGCGTTGCAGCTCTTCCAAAAATATTACATTTCCCTTGAATTTTTTTCTTGCGTAAGTAAGTTCCTTGCTTGTTTTATTGTTTGTGACCGAAACGTTTGACTTTTTCATCCCACTAACATGTTTATTTAATTATTGACTTTCAATGAAGACGAAAACCCAATGCCAATAAAAAAATACCATAAAGATTTTAATTTTGGGTCAAGATAAAGACTAAAGACATCAATACAAACATGTCATGAAATTATTTTAACCTACGTGTATAAAATATTTTGCCAAATTTCCACCTCACCATAAAAAATATATAATATGGAATGAGGCCGCTGTATGGAATATTGAATTATTACTGGGGATTTAGTAAAGATTAGTTTTGTGGTTATATTATAACACCTGGAGAACCGCAGTAATTCATTTAATTTGTAAAACCGCATGTACAACAAGCTGATTTGGTAAAAAATAAACAAAAATACACATTTCTTGTTTTCAGCACGCACTTTTGAAAAGAAAAAAATTCTTTTTAAACAAAGTGATACAGCAATATATATTTTATGTTTAGAAACGAAATTATGATTAGTTTTGAGAATATATTCATAACCTGTCAACAAAACGAAGCAGTAAAACTACCCAAGCAGAAATCAAGACGCTCTGCTGACTATGACAATCGGTTAAATGATACTCCAACATAGGAGAACGACTGTTGATTACCAACGTTGGTACAATGTTAGGAAGCAATTGGCCCAACCATATTCCGACTGTGGAAAAAGTAATTTTCCGACAGTGGATGTACAAGGTCTATCCAGTGTCTAATCGGCTCTGATAATTAACGCTGTAAAATACCAGTGTTTGTACAAAGTTGATTCAACACCTTCTGTAAAGTACGCGTTTACACGTACAACATGGATTTAATAATAAAACTATATAAACAGTATTTTAAAAATGTTGACAGCCAGTGTTCAAAATATGTTGGTTACCAGTATTGGTACAACGTTGGAAACCGGTGTTGTACCAACACAGTACATCGTTACCATTTCGAATGACCGCCGACAGTCGGAAGTTGGTATCCAACGTTGAATCGACATGGGTCCGATTGGTAATTTCTGCTTGGGTAACAGCTTTGGAAACATGCAAGATTCAAATTACAATAAATTAGTTAAAAATATCGTTACTTTTGCTAATTTTTTAATGAATATTATAATTAAATCATAAATCAACTTTTTTGACCCTTTGAAATATTGTAAATCATTATTTTTATTTTAAACCACAGTAAATGGAGCATCCGCAGTAATACCTACACGTACCCTATATTGGATATCAACTTATATACACAAAAGAAAATGAATTTAATACACAATTAAACAATTGAAAAAGTAAATTTTCTTTGCTTACACAATATATTAATTTGAAAAAATCTCAAAGTACTTGACTAATGTACTCGAATAGGCAAAAACTCAACTTGTGTTTTCTAAAATATTCAAAATAATATTTTCAGGTAAAAGGAGAAATGAGCTCTCTTTATGAGATAAGAAATATTGATTATGCGATTGAGAGCATAAACCATTTCGTTATAAATGACCGCTCGTCTCGTGTGATGGGATGGGGCTACAGGAAAGAAGTAAGTTCTTTGTTAAGAATGAATTGATAATGAACAGGGATTAGAGCACATTTTGACACTTATGAGGGAATTGATTACACGAAAAAAACAAAAAGCGAAAATTTGTATATTTAGATCTAGTGAGTACACGTATAGAAAAACTTTTCTCTTTTCAAGCTCGTTATAAAAAAAAAAAAAAAAAAAAAAAATTTATTTTACTAAAGCTATTCCATTGAAATCATTTTGTCAAGCGGATTGGAAATTAAGTGGTGGGCGGGTAGTACTACTGTGGGCAAAAACTAAGGTGGATTTTCAATTTAAACTTCGCGGGCTAACCGATTCGGGCTAACCGATTCGGGCAAACTCTTTTATTTTTATGTTGGTCCTACTGTTACTGACATCTGTGCCAAATTTCATGTCAATATCATCATTTGTCACATAGTTTCGCTTGTGTTATCTAAACGAACAAAAGTGATTTTTTCGATTTTTACAATGTCTGAATTAGTTGAGCAAAGATATTTTATTTTGGGCAGACAACTCGTGGTTTTGCATCACGATAATGCGCCGTCTCACACTGCACTCGTTCTTCGTGATCATTTTGCCAAAAACTAAACGCCTATCGTTCCACAACCACCATATTTGCCTGATTTGGCTCCATGTGACTTCTGGCTATTCTCGAAACTCAAAAAACCACTCCGAGGACACAGTTTTGACACGATTGAAGAGATACAAGCCGAATCGAAAAAGGCTTTGAAGGCGATTCCAAAAATCGAATTTAACAAGTGTTTCGGAGATTGGAAAAAATGTTGGCATAAATGCATTATATCGGGAGGGGATTACTTTGAAGGGAGTGAAATTGATTTGGATAAATAAATAAAGATTTTTCATTTTATAACAAAATTCACCTTAGTTTTTGCCCACAGTAGTATACGGAAACGCTGTTGAAATATATTCTTTAAATTTAATATATATATATAATTGAAGCTTTTTATTTAGTTACACATTTCCAAGTTTAAAATACACAATTACGCGTATCTCAAAACCTACGCACTACGCCAAACACACAGCAAGAAAAAAATTTACTACATCTAAAAAAACCATATATTCTAATGTTTAATTAAAAAAAGAAAAACAATGTTTATATATCAACATGTTGTATGACTTTTAAATAAGTAATGAAATATAAATATATATATATGGGTCATTTCATGAGAGATTTACAGTCAAAATTTTCTTCTTGACGAAATTTTTTTTTTGACTTTTTACTTCAAAAATAATCGACACATTTTTTTTTCAATGTAATACTTGAAAATTTCGAGATATAATTTTTTTTAGTTTGGCAATCAGGAAAAATTTTTTTTAGCTAACAGCTCAGTGTAAAAGCAGTTTTGAATATAAAGTGAAACCCTTACACTTGAAATGCGCGAAAGAGTACAAGCTTTCAAAAAAGTTAAAGCACACATTTCGTTGTTTTTTTTGTAATAACAATATAGTACATTTTTATAAACAATTGAATTTTTTTTTTTAATTTGGAATTATTTTTTTTCGATTTTTGTGTTTCTAAATTTTTGTTAAAGTTTTTTCAATATGCAGGCAAAATTTTGGAATGGAATAATGAAAACTGTAGGTGTAATTAATTTATAAAATCTGTCCCGCGCGTTGCAACGAGCGAGCTCGCACGCTGCAACTACGCTTAAGCTTGTTTAGGCATGCTCGGACTTGAAGCACGTGTGGCAGTGAATGCAGTGACCGCTGTTTTATTTTTCTGTGAATGTTCCTCAAGTGTTCACCTATTTCAAATTAATACAGAAATGCCAAGCTCTCGATTTAAACATGTCTGCTGCAATCCGTTTAATAAAAAAAATCATAGTGGAAAAAAGCAATAAAAAAAAAATTTGCGTCGCGTTTCGTCCTCAATACTTGGAAAATTGAAAATTTTCAAACCGGATGAAGTTTTGTGTACACAATGCAGAATAGAAGCAAATTAAATGGAGATGGAAGATTTTTGTTGTAAGTACATTCAAACTTGTGCGTAGACTATTTCAAAACGAATCATTAGTTATAATGATGAATTGATGAGTAAAGTTTTACGATAAAATTACTCTAAATGATACAGTTAAGACCAAAGGAAAAATATGTTATAAAAATTCTATCCAACAATAAGTATTTAGTGAAATTGCAAGAAATTCTTTTGTTTATCGAGCCTTGGAGTCCGATGATACTGAAGATAGCTCAACAGAATCTGATTTGAGTGACAGTGATTCCGATGATGACTGCTGCACTGAGAGAGAATTGGCACAGCTAGCGCCACTAGCCGTGGCAGTGGCCATACTTCACTAACGTCCGTATAGCACACTAAAAAAAGACTGTAGGGGGGCGAAACTGAGGTTTGATCGGCGCTCTCTCAGTTTGTACTCTGGCTGCGCTTTTTTCGCACGTTGGCGCCCGATGTGTGCACACGAATCAGACGCTTGGCAGTAAACGACCGTTAGACACTACGAGAGGGCGCTGCTATTACGCTATGGTGCTCGTCCACCGCGCAAAGTTGCGCATCTACTGCGCTTTTCTCAAGCTAACCTATCATGTACGGATTGGGCGCGTTGGCTACAATACGAGCGCACTGGCCATGCCAAGTCCCTCTCAGTGTGCGCATCGTTCTGTATTAATTTGAAATAGGTGGATACTTGAGGAACATTCACAGAAAACTAAAACAGCGGTCACTGCATTCACTGCCACACGTGCTTCGAGTCCGAGCATGCCTAAACAAGCTTAAGCGTAGTTGCAGCGTGCGAGCTCGCTCGTTGCAACGGGCGGGACCGATTTTATAAATTAATTGCACCTACAGTTTTCATTTTTCCATTCCAAAATTTTGCCTGCATATTGAAAAAACTTCAACAAAAATTTAGATTAAAAAAATCGACAAAAAATTAGTTCCAAATTAAAAAAAAATTCAATTGTTTATAAAATTGTACTATATTGTTATTACAAAAAAAAACAACGAAATGTTTGCTATAACTTTTTTGAAAGCTTGTACTCTTTCGCGCATTTCAAGTGTAAGGGTTACACTTTATATTCAAAACTGCTTTTACAGTGAGCTGTTAGCTAAAAAAAATTTTTCCTGAGTGCCAAACTTGAAAAAATTATATCTCGAAATTTTCAAGTATCACATTGAAAAAAAAACGTGTCGATTATTTTCTAAGTAAAAAGACAAAAAAAAATATTTCGTCGAAAAAAAAATTTTGACTGTAAATCTCTCATGAAATGACCCATATATATATATATATAATATGTTGATAGTTCTGGTGTTAAGCATTAAGTACTTGATTCTCAGTTTCAATAAAATTACAATATATTTCAAATTAATATAGTTTTCTGTTTTAAAAGTGTAGTGAAACTAAGAACATTTTAAATATTTGTTTTTTTTTACACATTTTATTTTTTTGTTCAGAACGGAGTAAGTAGTGAAACTCCTGGAAAAATATTGCAAATCTCTCACGTAAAAGCACTACACGAGTATAGATGTGAAGATGTATATAATATTGCTAAAATTCATCAAAATGTTATGTGCGTACATCCAGTAGATGCGACTGACATTTTCGAGCAGGTAAATACTTTTAGAGACTTTGCACAATTTTTTAATATAAAAATTATGAATACATCAAAAAATTAATTTTTATAAAAACTGTTGCATTTAAAAGTTTATTTAAATTTTTTTTCAACTTTAGGAAGATCTTGGGGCTCCTCTAATAAGCAATTACAGCCAAATAGGAATCGTTGTTTATCTGTACGGTCCCTACCGTCCTATTATGATCATTAAAACTTGGGAGATAGCAGATTATATTGACAGAGCTAAAATACACTTAAATTGCACTTATGAAAGTTATTAGGCAACAGCGGTGCTAAATACATGCCCTGTTTTTTATTACACTAATGTGACAGAGAGGCGAGGTAGAGGAGAAAGAATTTCATTTGGCGAGCGAATTTAAAATTATAAAAATACGTAATATTCATAATTGAAGGGCTCCATCAAATAACCGCTTATATAATTTTGGTGCTCCGTTTTGTTGGCCCCTGGCTGTTGATAAAAAATCTTTCCAATTTCAATTTTTCAAACATAAATTTAAGTAGATAATTATTAGATAATAAAAAAAAATGCAGCTTTTATAGTTTTTGAAAAAAGAAAAAACGATTTTTTTTCAAATCAAAGCTCAATTTCTTTTTCGAGTTCAACTCGCGCTCAATTAATCAATTTTGGGAATTTCCCAATAAAATTTACAGAGTTAACGCGTTGTAACGATCTTTGGTCATCTGTATAAGCAAAAAGTTAAAACCCAAGCAGAAATTAACAATGGGATCAACATTGATCCAACGCTGGATACCAACTTCCGATTGTCAGCAAACAGTCGAAATGATAACGATGTACTGCGTTAGTACCGAGCGAATTTTGAGAAATCGAATAATTATAATTATAAGGAAACATAATTTTTCAGTACCTAACTCGATTTAATTGTGTGCTATGTATTTATGTTTCAAATACTTAAATCGGAAACATTTTTTACAAGCAGTTAGGGGCCAACAAAACGGAGCGCTAAAATTCTGTAACCGATTATTCGATGGAGCCCCTCAATTACTTGGCCCGGCTCGAAACTAATCTCTCGGCCCGGTTGAGTATTGGGCTTCCTAGCTTTATACATATCCGAAAATGAATTTTTATTGAGGGCATATGTCTATACTTAGGAAATTAGCAAATTTTATTGATTTTAGGTTTCTACATGTTTGTGTCTAAACTACATAAAATTTAGTTTTCAAAATTTAGGAAATAATGGAGAAGATAAAAACGGACGTAGATAAACTACTTTTGGTTTCGAAAATGAAAAAAGTTCAGTTTTAGCAAAATATACCGAAATTTTTTTTTTTTTTATTAAAACCAAAAGAAGTCCATCTACTGTCACTCGCTCAATTTTCAATATTTTTCAATGAAAATTTAGGCAAATATTGTTCAAATGTTGCATTATTATATGGAAATTAACTGAATGAACTAACACTATCTGTATCGCCAAAAAAATTCTTAAAAATATGCCTTTTTTCACCAAATTAACCTCCCCCCCCCCCCCAACCCTTAACAAATGTTTGTAATAATCACATACACTTTTCTAAATTGATTTCATTGTTAAATTATCACAATATATGTAATTTCAACAAAAATTAAAGGGAATAACCTTCATTTTCTACACACGTAGGAAAATGAATTATAAAATTTAATTTCATAGGATGTTGTTATTAATAATTGGCTTTAGGGCGCAGAGTATGAAATTATTATTTGAAGGTCGATACAAGTCCTATTTTATGAATATACAATTTAATATACAGATCCAGTGACTGTGGAAAAGTCATTTATATTGTAAACAGTATAATCTAGATTATGAGAAGTATAATCCAGATTATAATGTAACCTACAATGCGTATTCTATGTTCTAACATTATACCGCTTATAATCGAAATTATACATTTTATAATTTAAATGACTACCCTATAGTCACTGGACCTGAATATTAAGTTTTATGATCCATTTTAGCGATTAACGTCAAGCAAAAAATTTGTTCTATGAGAAAAAAACTTAAGTAAGAGTTTGTTGATAAAGATTAACTATAATAATTTAGTTGAATATTAATAAAATTATTTCAGTTCTACGAGTGCAGGCGAAATAATTCTGGCTAATAGTGACTTTTTTCTGCATTTTTTCATAAAATACAAATTTACAATGCTGAAATGGACAATAATGTCACTTTATTTATTTATATATTGTAGCTCTGTAAAAAAAATCAATAAATCGCACATTAGAGTTATCTTACACATTTAATACTGAGCATTTTTAGAGAAAAATCTTTAAAATCGGTTATGAAATATGACTTCTGGGTTTTCGTGCATACATTGCGTCGATTAATTGTAAATATTTTCTTGTATGAAAAGACCTTGATGAAAACGTTAAAAAAAATTAGTTATACAAAAGAAGTGTTTCATCATAGAAAAGACTATTTGAGTAAGGCACTATAGTGCGCTGAGATAAGATTTGAGCTCATTTGGAAACTAGTATTTATAGGAATAACTGAAGTGTTTGTGAATACATGAAATACGAATTTTGTTACAAAGTTTGAACCGAAGTAATATTTATACATACACATAGGAAAAATGAAAATCGTTATTGCTTTTTTACTATGTATCATCATACCACATAATAATACTAATGGTAAATATATTTTTTACTTTTTGTTACTCGAATAAAATTTTGTAACGCCGTTACTTACATCTGAGCGAAACACTCATCCTACATTCACAGAAAATTCAACAATGATCTACAAGGCAAGGAGACATCCCCATTGCGCGCTTCGCGTTTGATCTTATATGTTATTCTCAGATATTTGAGTTTATTTTTCGTGAATTCATAATGATTTGGCTGTGTTTGTTTTGAAAATAGGAAATTAAAACAGAGCCGAAATTCATGGCGGTAACCAGTCCTCAGCTAAGAATAATTGGGTTAAATAATCTAAAAATTATTAATAAAAATGATTGATAAAGATTAATATTCGAGATTTCAAAGAATTTGAAAGTATTTTGAAGTGAACACCTAAAGTTTCATGCTTCCTGGGTAACTCTAATATATTTGAGGTTGCGACGAGAAAATTCAGTTTTTTAAAGGTAAGTTTATTTAATTGATTATTTTTGAGACAATTATAATAATGATTTCAATTTTTCTAATATATAGTAAATCTTTGGTAAAAATAAGAAATACAATGTATACAGTCAAGTCTCGTTTATTTTAAGTCTCGTCTATCTTAAGTCGAGCGTCTCGTGTATTTCAAGTTTCACGCTCCACTCCGCGCCCCACTATTTCACTGTCACGTGAAGCTCTGTGGAGCGCTCAGAAGATGTGAGAAGAGTGGGGGGGATGTGCATTCAGTCGATATGGCAACTGAGGCTGTGGTGGGAACCCCTCGCGACTTGAGATAAACAAGACGCTCTCGTTTCGGGATACTTGAAATAAACGAGACTTGATTGTAGTTCTGAAGTGAGTATTTCAGAAATTGTCAAGTGTTTTAAAAATCATGTACAAGTCGGAAGTCGAAGTAGCATAACCTCTAAGATCCTATAATTGATGATTTGCATTAAATAAATGAATTGGTTGATAAATTCGTTGACCTATAAAATAACAAAATAAATATTTTCAAGAAACATTTTGGAGGTTATGTTGCTTTGTCTTGTATAAAATTTGTAAAACTGCGGACAAAAATATGAATTTCATTACAGAAGCTTATAAAATAATGTATTTTCGGATACTATTAAAGCACTTACAAACTTTCCTGCTCTTTTAATAAATAAGTGCAACACACGACTGACAAGGACTTTTCTGTTAAAACTAAAATTTCTAAAATAATCACTTCAGAGCTAGACATTTTATTTCTTATTTTTAATAAAGATTTATTTTATATTAGAAAAATTAAAATCATTATTATAATTGTCTCAAAAATATTCAATTAAATAAACTTACCTTTAAAAAAATGAATTTCTAGTGGACCACATCACTACAGACATCAAAGTCTACGAACTTCCATAATTTTTCCTAGATCATTTTTTACAGTGTATGGGGCAAAATTCGTCAAGTGTACCCGCCTAAAAATTCTTGTCTCCGATTTCCTTGAAAGTCCGCGAAATGATTGTCCTAGTGAACCTCTTTTAATTCCCCTAAGAGAACGTCTCGACTACGACGTGTTGTCAGTATACAGGGGCTCGAATTTTCAACCTTTTACCGCACACGCTGATACTCAATTAACCATAACTTCTCCGAAAGTTATCCAAATTAATTTTTTATGGAGGTCTTGGAAACGCTTTTTCATCAGCTTTACGCTGAAAGCAATGGTTTTAGATAAAAAAAAGTTATTTGAACTTCATTTTTTAATTTAAAACATATTTTTGAGTTTTTCTCCAAGTGCGGCCGTTAATTTTCTTTCCAAAATTATGTTTAAAAAAAAGCCTGTCTTTTTCCCTTTAAAATGAGCCATGGTCGAAAGTGGGGTGAAAGAAATTGGTGGAGATATATGACACTTCTTGCGCGCGGTTTCTGCGTCGCAGTGCAGCTAGGTGCCACGATCACGACGTACCGTCCATTGGGAACTTATTTAATTGTACTTTGTATAATTTTGTTCGTAAAACTGTTATTTTTGGCTGGTGCGAAATTAAAAATAAAAATTAATTTTTTATTCGGGGTGATTGTTTACTGTGAGTCCCCTCGCCTATCACATCGAAAATGGAGTCAAATATTTTGCTTATTACATTGTATGTGCACTTCTTCTTCTTTGCCTCACAGTTTTTTTCGGGAAAACATCACATTAATGATGACGAATATTTTCTCAACATGAGAGTTAGTTCAGCAGAGGGAACGAAAGAGTAATATTTTTGTGTACTAGGCACTGTGTTTGCTGATGCAAATCTACTCTTAAGTTCTTGAACTGTGAAGGCGTGATTTTCTTTGGGACTAAAGAATACTAACTTTTCAACTAAATTTTTCTTTGCCCATTGATACAAGGCATCAGCAGTAAAAATCGGATCTTTAGATGACACTTGTAGGCTAGCACGCGCTGCGAGTCTTTTTCAATTTCCCCCAATACCATCACAAGAGCCTTTTCCGTGCGCCGTTGCATGGAAATGCCACTCGGCTGGAATACCAAAATCCATTTCATGGTGGAGCAAATTGATGAAGTTATATTTATTTTTAAAGTGCTGGGCGGCTCCATCTGTAAAATAAATCATTTTTCTGGGTTGAAAATTCTCTTTCAAATAGTGTGTAAAATTTTTTTGAAATTCCTACACAGCAATTGTGTCATGAGTCAAACAGTCTGATAACATAGCAAGACTGTGGTGCTTTAGAATGTTGTCCTCTTTATGATAAATTACCACTGTAAAAATGGTAGCTTGATCATTGTTCCAATGAAATGACTGAGCTGCATTCTGGACTACAAAGACATAGTTTTCAGCGAAATCACAAAGGATAAGAAATTCTCCTTCTTTCAGCGTGTCCTTAAGGTTTTTGAAGAAATACGACTGCTGTTGGGCTGTAAAAGAGTGAGGTTTAAGCTTAAGCAAACATTCGCAGTTTGTAGTCGATTATTTGTAGTCGACTAGAAACCATACATTCTGAATTTGAAACATGGGCGCTCGCGAGGCAGAAGCCGCGCGCAAGGAGTGTTATATATCTCCACCAATTTCTTTCGCCCCACTTCCGACCATGGCTCATTTTAAAGGGAAAAAATCAAGCTTTTTTTTTAAACATAATTTTGGAAAGAAAATTAACGGCTGCACTTGGAGAAAAACTCAAAAATATGTTTGAAATTAAACAATGAAGCTCAAATAATTTTTTGAATCGAAAATCATTGCCTTCAGCGTAAAGCTGATGAAAAAACGTTTCCAAGACCTCCATAAAAAATTAATTTGGATAACTTTTGTAGAAGTTATGGTTAATTGAGTATCAGCGTGCGCGGTAAAAGGTTGAAAATTCGAGCCCCTGTATACTGACAACCCGTCGTACTAGAGACGTTCTATTAGGGGAATTAAAAGAGGTTTACTAGGGCAACAATTTCGCGGACTTTCAAAGGAAATCGGAGACAAAAAGTTTTTAGGCGGGTACACTTAACGAATTTTGCCCCATATGTAAAAAAAATAATCCAGGATGTGGATGGGAAATCCCACCCATTAATTGAATTTTCCATCCAAAGCCGGAATTTTCGTTCCACGTTACGTATAATTACGGACAAGGTTAGCAATAATACAGTAGCAGTTCGTAAAATTCACTACTAGATGGAGTTTTACGATCAAGGATAGAAATTTACGAAATATCTGTAATTTTCATTCCATCCGTAATTTTACACCGTCCAACGAGGGTCATTTTATATCCCTCGTCTGACGAAGTAAAATTCCGCTGAAATTTTTTACAGTGTAAGGTTCTGTTCTTTCACAATAAATGCCCATTTTTTGATAAAAAAACGGGGGAAACTTATTTGTACACCTGATATCTTTTCTTTCTGAAGAAAAAGAATCTTGTTTCAAAGCAACTAAATTTGTTTTTATATAAATTGCAGAAATCAATTCAAGTATATTCGAAAGTAAACTCGTTGACTTGCCAGCACATCCAACTTTACGGAGAACGTTTGTAGTAACTGTAATGGAAAATAAAAAAAATGTTTGCACTGGAGCATTAATCAATGCATTACTCGCACTTACCACAGCTACATGTATTTTGCGAACGCTAGATCTAGGAGCGAAAGGTTGTGAAATTGAGGTTACGGCTGGAAAAAATAATATGCAAAGAGGACATTTTGGACGTGGCATTGCTATAACAGATATTCATGACAATTACGTCAAATTCAAAGAACAAAATCCTTCTGCAAAATTTAACCCTTTTGACATTGGATGTATAAAGGTTAGTAAGGTTATTTTAAGAATGAAGTTTAAGCAAAGTATTTTACGTATTATATTATAATTTTGAGTACATGTTTTTCACGTGTTGTTATTCTAATGATGTGCCTTTTTTAAATGACTATCAAATTTATATACTTGTTTAGTAGTTTTACAACTATAAATTAATTAAATTTTGTTTTAAATTTATACCTTAAAAAATATTAAACTTCCCTGATCCTAGAATCTGACGGTACTTACCACATTTAAGGGGTTGATTAACGAATTTTCTAGAGACACACTGAGAAAAAATGCTATTCAATCTATAGCATTTCTGCTAAAAGCATGTGTACTATTAATTTATAAAAATACTACAAAAACTAATAAATAGATTATCAATTTTATAGTATATTCATTTCAACTCATGATACACATGCTTTTGGCAGAAATGCTAGTGATCAAATAGCATTTTTTTCTCAGTGCAGAAATGCTTTATCTTTTTCTGTATTTCTGTCTTTTTGAAAATTTCGTCACAATTATAAATTTAATAACAAAATCTGCAAATGCAATTCCTTTCATATTGGTTCATTCTAGTCTTTTATTTGACAAATTATTACATTCTCATCATATGAGAAAGTATTGGTTCTATGTGAAAAATGACTTTGCAAATTTTCATTTTTATCATCCAAGAGCTCTAGAATTCTGTGCTGCTCAAATTTGTGAAAATTGGATTCTCAAAAAGTTAGCCACAATTTATGAACTTGAAAAATACCCGACCTGACGTATAGATGACGGTTGTTATTTGAAAAAAAATTACTATGATCAAAAGTATCAACCTTATAAAGTTCAAGTTAGAAGTTTAAAGACGCTACGATGTTAAGTATTTATTTGACAGCTATTAATAGTAAACGCTCTCAGTGAATTTGTAAACATGGAACAAATTGATCAACGTTAGCTGATACAATACTTTCATTTAAATGTTCTCATTCCAACCAATATCAAAGCCGAGCTATATTCTACTCTGAAAGAAACTGCTCCTTCGTTTACAATAATAAAGTATTTAGAGGCAGAGTGGCAGAAAAATGTTGTTAGGATTTTCGCAGAACTATTCCGGGGGGAAACAGAACTATGATTAGAACTCTTGGAACAAAGAAAACCCCAAATATTTGGTAAAAATACCCTTATTTCTCATCGAAGTCTCGTTTTAGCACGATACACTTCTCCAGTGATGTTCAATAGCTTCGATACCCTTTTCATAGAGTGAGAACTGTCGAGCTCCTCGAAATAGCTATTAACCGCAGACTCCACCTCTACATTGTTGGCAAATCTTTGCCCACCGAGCCATTTTTCAAGTTTGGCAAGAGAAAATAGTCCGAGGAGGCTAAATATGGCGAATAGGGTGGGTGAGAGAGAGCAATTTGAACTTCAACTCATTGATTTTGGCCATCGCGATAAAGGATCTGTAAACTGGTGCATTGCCTTGATGAAACAACACTTTCGTTTTTGCCAAATGCGGTCGTTTTTTCTTGATTTTATCACTCAAACGCTATAATAAGTTCGCATAACACTCGCCGTTGATTGTTTTTCCTTTTTGAAGATAATCAATGAAAATTATCCAACGTGCATCCCAAAAAACTGATGCAATGATCTTGCAAGCAGATGGAACTGTCTTCGCCTTCTTTGGAGCCGATTCTCAACTTTCAGTCAATTGTTTTGACTGTTTCTTCATCTCAGGTGTGAAATGATAGACCCATGTTTCATCCATGATTATGAATCGACGCGAAAAATCGGCTTTATTACTGTGAAACATCACGAAACACTCCGTTGAAACATACTCACGACGCTTTTTTTGTTTTATTGTAAGCAAACCTGGCATCCATCTTGTGCACAGCTTTCTCATGTCCAAATTTTCAGTCAATATGCAATGTACAGCACCTTTTGAAATGCCTACCATGTCTGCTAACTCGTGCACTTTTAGTCGACGTTGTTTCAATACCATCTCATGGATTTCCTGCACCATTCCTGTCGTGGTCATCTCATTTGTTCGACTATTGCGATGTTCGTCTTGGCAGCTCGTACAATCTCGATTATACTCTGCCACCCAATACTTTATTATTGTAAAAGAAAGAGCCGTTTCTTCCAGATAAGATTCTAGCTCGGATAATAGAAAAACGGGTTTATTAATGAAACATGATATTCAAAATAAAAACTTTTGGCTTCCAGAAAAACTATACGAGATAAGAAAAAAATTTTGGGGACGGAATTGTTTATCTTAATAAGATATACAAATTCACTCCAGACCTTCTGCCAACTATGACGATCGGTTGAATGTTAGTCCAACATAGGAGATCGACTGTTATTTACTAAAGTTGGTACAATGTTGGGAAACAATTGGCCCAATCTTATTCCAACTGTGGAAAAAGTATTAGGTGCGCAACTAAGTCCCCGCTGTTTGTCAATAGATGGCTCCAACAGTAAGTGCTGGTAGATTTTGACATATCCAAAACGTCATGAACCAAGCTTAGACATATGGTGATCAAACTGTATTGACACATTAGTGAGTTTGTTTAGACGCCATATACTTTTGGTTGTGTGAAAATGTCTGATTTTGTGCCAAATAATTGTCATTTGCGGGAAGTGTTGATTTTCTTCTTTCATTCGAAGAAAACGGCGGCTGAAGCGCATCGAGAGCTTCAAAAAGTTTACGGGGATGCTGCTCTAAGTGAAACAACGTACCGTGATTGGTTCCGTCGCTTCACAGACGGTGATTTCGATGTTGACGACCATCCGCGTGAAGGAAGGCCAAAAACCTTCGAAGACGCTGATTTTATTTATTATGAGCTGTTGAAACCGAACGAAACCATCACTGGGGAACGGTATCGAACGCAATTGATGCGTTTGAGCCGAGTACTGCGCAAAAAACGGCCACAATACGAGCAGAGGCACGAAAAAGTGATTCTACAGCATGACAACGCTCGGCTTCACGTTGCCAAACCCGTTAAAACCTACCTGGAAACGCTCAAATGGGAAGCCCTACCCCACCCGCCGTATTCCCCAGATATTGAGCCGTCCGATTATTACTTGTTCCGGTCGATGGCACATGGTCTGGCTGATCAGCAGTTCCGCTCATATGAAGACATCGAAAAATGGCTTGATTCGTGGATAGCCTCAAAAGATGAACACTTACCATAACGGTATTCGAGCTCTACCAGAAAGATGTGCAAAAATTGTAGCTAACGACGGGCAATACTTTGAATGATTTATTTGTAACCGTTTGTTCACAATAAAGTTTCATTTTCACCAAAAAAACAGCGGGAACTTAGTTGCGCACCTAATAATTTCCCGATAGTGGATGTACAAGATCTATCTAGTGTGGATTCAGCCCGGGTAGTCGACTGTAAAATACCAGCGTTTGTACAACGTTTATTCGACACTAGTAATCTTCTTTAAAGTATCTTTTTGTCCGTAAAACATGGATTTAATAATAAAAGTATACAACCAGTATTCTAAAAATGTTGAAAGACAGCGTTGAAAGTATATTGGTTGCCAGTATTGGTAGAACGTTGGAAACCGGTGTTGTACCTACGCAGTACATCGCTATCATTTCGATTGTCTGCCGACAGTCGGACGTTAGTATCCAGCGTTGGATCGACGTTGATCCGATTGTTAATTTCTGCTTGGGTGTTGATTAAATATCCATTTTTTCACAACACCGTTTAGTTTCATTAAAAAAGAATAGTTTTGGCATATTTTCGCGTAATGTTCCATTTTTTGCTAACTTTTTTCAGGGACTATGGTCGTATAAATTAAAGTGGCCTGTTGTATTCGACCTTAAATTATGAAAATTGGATTTCTATTCTTTTTCAATATTCGAAATAATTTTTCTAGGTGTTAAGTCCATTTGACTTAGATCACCATGCAACTTCAGGTTTATATAAACACAACGCGGTCACGGATAACGAGATGCAGAAGAGAACCATTTATTTTTATGGCTGGGATTATGGAAAACATGTAAATTCTCTGTTAAGAATAATTAAGTATTAATGAAGAAAATTTCCAAAAGCCCTTTTACACGATTCTAGATCAGCAGCAGAAAATGTATCTTTCTCTGTGTCATATAAAAAAGCAATACTCGTATACTTATCTCCTAGAATTCTCTGCGTCTAAGCAAGCGTAAAATACAAGAGTAAATCCTAGTGAGAAAAATTTGCGGCAATGTTATATGGTTGAGTGAAAAAATGAATTTGGGTATCTGCTCCAGCTCGGAATGATTGAATCTGCTCTACTCAAGAGTGCTCTAACTCCTTAAGGCACGGTGGAATTAAAAGTGTCCCACCTTTTTAATGCGTGAATATGCACGGTGGGATATCTTTTGACCCACTCTATAACAACAAACTTAATTGAATTATTATTATTTGTTTATGTTTTCATATTATGTTATTCCGTTATTTATCAAAATAAACCTACTTTGTTCAAGTTAAAAAGAAATAAAATTGCTGTGCAACATGGGCCTTTTTATTTTCTAAAATTCCGTGCCTTAAAGGGTTAAAAGCTGTAAATTACGTCACACAGTAATATTTCGAGGCGGTCAACACCCAGAAAATAAACTTGTTTGATCTAACCAAAACATTTTGTTAAATAAACAAAAATCTTTGGTTAACTCAAACAAAACTTGGTTGAATTAACTAAAATATCCGTTTGATTTAACTAAATCGTATCCAAACTCACTGTCTTTGGTTGGATTGAGTTAATATTCTTCTCGGTTTACTCTGACAGATAACTGCACTAAAATGGAGAGGTAAACTATGAATCTTTATGGTAGTAAGAAACTTACATTAAGTATCAACTATCAAGTTATTAAGATAAAAGCTTAATCATAAATATCAATTAAATATCAAGTATCACATTATAAATTGATATGAAAAATTCAACTTATTTTTATTTTTTAATAATATTGGAAACCATAGCATAAAAATGTCTTGCCCCTAGCGAACATTGCTAGTTTGAGTTTTTGTTGTAGCCAGCAGTCCTGAGACTATTTTGATACAGATTTCGATCCGTTCCTACCCTGGGCGAGTCTTTTTATTTCGTAGCATCCGCTGCAGCCTACGTCATCTATAATTTGTTCCATATACTTCTTTCATCATACTTCATCTTTGTCACTCTTTCCTTTTGCGTCCCTCTACTGTATCTTCTAAAATTGTTCCTACTAGTCCCTTATGTATAAAAATGTGTCCTATCAACATGTCACGGCGCCTCTTTATACTAGCGTATAAACTTCTCTTTTCTTTCACCAAGTTTGAAACTTTGTCATTTGTTACCTTATCTAACCAACTTATAAAAGTTGCGGAAAAAAGAGGAGGGACTAGTCTGAAAAGTCATAGCAACGGCCTGAAAAGTCGTAGCAACGGACTGAAAAATTACAGCCACGGCCTGAAAAGTAAATAAGGTCCGTTACTATCCATACAAATTCAAATGCAACTGTCAATTGTTTGAACAAATTCAACACAAATGTCAGTCGCTTGCTTGACAAATCAAAAATTATATATCTTCTTTCCCCTCAACGGGCTTTAAAACACAACGCTTTTTAGTCGAGTAATTGGAAAAAGTACAGTGTTCGACACGATTTTTTACATAACAATTTTTCCTCACAGTGTGCGGCCATTCCTTGTTATTTCACTCACTGAGTAACAAAATTCGCTAATTTCTCCTATATTTTTATTGCCTGTTCGAACGTTCAATCGCTTCTTTTGTGATTTTTTTCCACGCGCGTTCACTTAGGCTTTTCCCATATTTATTTCCATATTTTTAATTGTTAAAAACGTTCTCCGTTACATTCAACACCTCCTTTAGTTCTCTTTCGGAATTTGCTGGCAGAGCAATATCATCCACAAAATGTAACATTTTGATTGTTTTTCCCTGAACTTTAATGGATATATTCTTTATTTCTTCTTTAATTTCAATAATAGCTCCCTGTGAGTATAAACTAAACAGAGGTGGTGAAAATGAGCAGCCTTGTCTTATTCCTTTTCTGATGCTTGCTTTTCCCCGCTCCCACTGCATTTCTACCACTACCTTTTGATTTCGATATATAGAGCTAATAATTCTCATGTCCTTATATTTGATCCCATTGTTCTCCAATTTGTTACAGAATTTAAGCCAGCTAACATTGTCGTATGCTTTTTTTAAGTCGATAAACGCAATAAAAGTTCGTTTCCCCACTTGTAGCCTGCCGCTCTGAATCAATTGTAATGAGAGTAATGCTTCTCTAGTCCCCCTTTCTTTCCTAAAACCAAACTCATCTTTGTCGAGTGAGCTTTCTAAAGTCTGTTCTAATCTTCTATAAATTATTATAATTAGAATTTTAGACGCATGTGTCATTAAACTAATCGCACGGAACGAAAACTTTTCTTTTTGTGCAAGTGCAAAATAAATTAATGAATATCCCGTTACCCGTATTTAAAAATTCTAAAACTTGCATCAGGGGAAATTTTACACTTGGGGAGACTGGAATTTCATACAGTTACATGTGGGCTTTAAATTCTCTTACACCTTTGTTAATTAAAGAACAATTTTAAGAAAATTCCGTTCCTTTTCGTTTCGCAATTTTAAGATACGTTTACTCAAAATTATCATAAATATCCTACAATTTTACGATACCTCTGTAACGTACAAAATTCGTATAGATTTCAGAACATTACTAACAGTATACCTTATGATATTTACCACAGTAAAAATTAGATTATATCATGAAAGTTAGTTTTAATAACATTAGATATATACCCCTAAACTATGTTTATAAATATATTTACAGCTTTTACAAAAATTTAAAATAAATTTCGATCAAATTTAAGGATCGCGTAAGCCATAACTACATTACTGATTTGAAATCGTGTGAAAGGACTTCAGTTTTTTCTTTTGTCTTTCACATATTTATTAATAAGTTTTCCATAATTCAAGTTACATGATAAAATTTCTGAGAAAGGAATCTTAAATGCAACCCCTATTTACAAAAATACGAATGTTATGTGTCTAAAAGATCTCGAGAAATATGGAATTACAGAAATTCATCCAAATTTGATGTGTGTATATACATATGGCCGAGGAAAAGTCTTTTACGACAAGGTAAATACTCTTACGGGTTTTGCAGAATTCGCATCATTTAAAAACTTTGGAATTATAAAAATAGTTCATTGTGTCTTAAGGGAGAAATTAAGTAAATGTAGACAAGTGTGAAGTTTGCTGCCCGATCACACGGGTCAAAATCGACTTCATTCTGCCCTTGATGTACACGACATTTTTATTCCGAGCCTGTTCGAAAAGACGTATTTTTAAAGCAAGTCAAGAAAGGTGCAAGTTTGTGTACACATTTACTTCATGAGATGCGAGAAAGAAATAGGAATCGTAGTAGAAACAAAACAAACCAACTAAGTAATACGTATTTGATTCTTGAGTAAACTCTATATTGGCTTTGATTTGTTTTGCCCCTTGAAACTTATTTTGGCCCGATGAAGCGGTCGGAAAATTCTTTTTTCTACTAGCGGGCCATAAAGTGGACTTTATTGCCCCGTGCGGGGCAAACAAATCCACTTTCTGACCCTATAGTAGAAAAAAATCGTGTGTAACACGGGAAAAACATTTATTTTCCCTAGTTGCACAATGTACTATTTCATAGCGCCTCCTTTGAAAATCCGATTTTCGGTACCTGTAGAGCGGGTTGAAACTACTATTTTCAACCCTAGGGTTGAAAGTCGCTGTTTCAATCCGCTCCACAGTTACAGCCAATCAGATTCTCAAAAGAGTTGCTATGAAAAATAGTAAACATTACTCGAAACAAAACACAGCGAAAGCATTTCGTGTGATTGCAGCCCTCGCTTCACTCGGGCAGCAAACTTCACACTCATGCAATCGCTCTGTTTCGCCCCTTGCAATGTAATATACTATTCCCCTTTTGATAAAGTGCGCTTGTGCAATCATTACTGACTTTGCGCATGCTTCCCATACATGAAAAGTCGTGTTTTCAAGGGTGGTCGGACAAAATAATATATTGTGGGTGTTTCTGATATTAAATTTTAAGCGCGCTCTAAGATTGGAAAAAAAGGGGTCAATTTGTGAGCACCAATAATCTTGCACGAGCAGAAAGTAGCAAGATCAGCAAATAACATATGAGTCCACTGGCACGCGCTCTGAAATTCCGCTCAAAATGTTAGAACGGTGTACTGTGTCTCGTTGTTCTAACTACTTTCCACTTGTAAGAAGTTATTGGGGCTTAACAATTAGCTCTTTTTCGTGATTTCAACATAGAGATATTATAGATAGAGGAGACATGCCATAGGCCGCTCTGTAAGTGGCAACGTCAGTCTGCAAACTCGGTGAGAGCGAAAGAGAGAGACGTTAAGTGGGTTTTTCTGTCTTTGTCTACGCGTACCGCGCTAGCCTCGGCGTTAGCGAGAGACAGCCTAATCCGAAATTCACTCTCTCTCTTGCCTGAGCTGACAGGCTTCAGGCTGGCATGTCTCCTCTATCTATAATATCACTATGGATTTCAAAGCGCACTCAGAGCTTAATATCGGAAACACCCTATTTGACAAGTGGGAGAGGTATGCAAACTTGATATTGATGTATTATAAGAATAATTTTTCATTAAAACTGTTTTTTTCGATGCAAAATTTCAAAAATTTGTTTCACTTTAGGAAGATATTGGATCTCCTATAGTGTTTGGTGGTACAAAAACAATACTAGGAATTGTTGTTACTCATTTTAAAGACGTCAACTTACCTGTGATAGCCATCAAATCTTGGGCAGTAGCAGATTATCTTGAAAAAGCCATAAATATGTTAGGTGTTGAATGGGAAGGAACTTATGTGGCGTAGCCACAATTCTGCATATACTACAGGGTTTTCCAATTAGAAGTTTCATTTTAAATAAGCCGCTATTATGGCAGCTGTCATAATAAGAGGTGTCATTTTTGGACAGATGACAACTAAAAACTATGCCATTAATAAAAATGGAACGATACACGCTTCAACAACGCATTGAAATTGTTAAAATTCACTACAAAAAATCATTATGAGCGATCAGGCTCATTTTCACCTTGGAGGTTACGTTAATAAGCAGAATTGTCGCATTTGGGGCTCGGAAAACCAAAAAATGATTATTGAAAAGCCTCTCTATTCGCAACTAGTAACTGTTTGGTGCGGTTTTTGAACAGGAGGAATCATTGGGCCTTTTTGTTTTTTTTTTAATGAAGCTGGAGCGGCTATTTCGGTGAACGGAATGCGTTATCGAACCATGATTAATGGCAAACCTTCCGCTATTGAATGGAATAAAAATCAAATGATTTTTCACAAAAAACACGCGTTTTTCTTATGAATCAAAATTTTGGTTATCGTCTTAAC
The DNA here is from genome assembly GCA_030998225.1 of Diplolepis rosae. Lineage (NCBI taxonomy): Eukaryota > Metazoa > Arthropoda > Insecta > Hymenoptera > Diplolepididae > Diplolepis > Diplolepis rosae. Next base: position 9,736,439 of record JAPYXD010000723.1, on the reverse strand, counting down.
AACGGAGCTGTCATCTCGGTTTGTCTCATTGAAACGAACTTCTCGTCAAATCGATCGATCCGACCGAGCAACCGAGAAGCTCGTTTTCAAAATTAAAAATATTTTTATAGCTAAACATAATGTTAAAAAATGTAGAAAAGACTTATTTTAAGTATAGTAACACCTTATTTATTAAATTAAGAAAATTTTAAAGTAGTTCGAAGTTTTCATATTTTCTAGAATTTATAAAGAAAGAAATTTATAAAGAAAAATAAACAGATTTAGAAATAAAGATTATTTTTGTATAAGTTTAAACAATAAAACAAAACTCAAATTTATTATTCACATCGAAGATTTTCTTTTGCTCGTGTTCACTTCTCCTGCCATATTTGCGTTCTGATTGCGTTGTCTCAGTTACCAGGAGTAGAGCTCTCATGTGAGAACTGTTACAAATGACGTTATTCGAGGACCTCGCTCAATCTTGTTCGAAAAATTAGACGATATACAATCATACTGAATCACTGTCTCGCATAATGCCACACGGAAATAGAATTTTAGTCAAACCATTATCGCTGCATATTATGACTAGAGTAGCCAAATTTTCTAACAACTATTTGTACACGACAAGCATGTGTTGATAAAATCAGTTTATGTGTATTGTATAGTAAAAATTGAGTTACTGATATCAAATCTATCAAATTTTGAACGATTCAGATCTAGTGAATAGGAATGAGTATGTCAGCAGAATTTAATAACATATTCTTTTTACCGTTTATGAACTTTTTTTAATTTTCAAGGTGGAAATAGAACATGTTTTCTTGTCAATAAACGATATGAACAAAATCGTATCACTTTCATTTTTTTAGACCTGTATTTCTTTCTCAATATATATTTGGCATTAATTTATTTATTTTCAAAAATTGTACGCGTTCAGATTGTAAAAAATCTCCTTTCTGTAGATATAAATTCGGATTTTATAAATTTTCATCGTTTTTGGAAAATTAACTTTTAGCAATAAGAAAAAGAGTTCAGCCAGGAATAAAAGTTCTTAAATAAATATAATTTCTGTATGACTGACATTTCTTTACAGAAAATAATCCTTTGTTTTTGAAGCAAAATCATTAATAATGCAATCGAAAGACCTAGGCTCGAATTCCAGCACAGTCGAAAGCGTCTTTTTTTCCACAGAATGATTTTCAAATTCTTTAAATATCATTAATAATAATAATATTTAAAAATAGTTAAATAATATTATGATTCCTGGAAGTTAATTTAATATTTTTTCCCAGACACATGTTATTCCATGACCAATTGCCATAAAATGTATCAGTTACCTTAATTTTATTTATTCTCTTGAGTATAATTTATCTTATGTTATAGATATACAAATATGGGAAAGTTAGTTAGCAGCATATATAGAAGTTCCAAAATTTAGTAGTTAATTTATCGATGTTGCGATTATGCTTATCGTTCTGTATAAGTGTATCTATAAGTTGAATACAAGTGCGTAAGCGTGTATACACGTTTGTGTGTATGTGGCAAAAAGATTAATTGGATGGCGAAAGAATTAGAACTGTAAATTTAAACTAGGAACTGATTAAATTCCTTTCATATCATCCGCGTTATTAAAAATGACGCAAATTTATTATTCGAGAAAAATGAAATATGACCTGTATGAGAATTTTTTCTGTACATATATTGCGACGATTTTAAATCTTTACTACGGGTAAGGCCTTGACTAAAGCGTAAGGAAGAGTATAAGTATAATAATGTGTACAAAAGGAGTGTTTTATAATAGTAAATATTATTTTAATAAGAAACTACAGTGCGCCAAAGTAAGATTTGAGATCATTTGAAATCCAGTATTTATAGAAATAGCTGAGGTGTTTGTGAATACATGAAATACGAATTCTGTTACGACGTTCAAAACGAAGTAATAAAATTTTTACATACTGGGAACAATGAAAATCTTTATTGCTTCTTTACTATGTGTCATCATACCACATAGTGATGCTGATGGTAAGTATATTTGCTATTATTATTTATTTAAGTATATTTATCCGTGATTTAAGGTCGCGTCTTAGAGGTAACAAATTTAGTCCTTGAATATCGATTTCTTTCCTCTACTTATCAAATTTTAAATCGAAATAAATCGGGAAAAATTAAGAAAATGATAAATAATAGGAAATGGAAGAAATCACACATCACTCAATAAGTTCAAAAGTTGACAGTTGTTTTAGTGACGATACTTTAGTAATTTTTAAATGAATAGCAAAATCTGAATTTCGTGTGTTGATAAAGCATTGCTTTTTAATTGAAAAAAAATACTGTTCAAGCAAAGCAATGGCTTGACGAGTGTTATCCGGACTCTGCATCTCCATCGAGACAAATGGCATAGATGTGGTTTGCTGATTTTAAACGAGGCCGTACAAACACCGATGATGTCACACTGGTCGCCCAAATTCGGCAGTTGTCCCAGAAAACGTAAAAAAAAGTCCACAAAATATTTTCAGCTGATCGTAAATTGAAGTTGTGTGAGATAGCTGACACCTTAAAGATATGAGAAGGCAGTGTATTCACCATTTTGTATGAATATTTGAGCATGAAAAAGCTCTGTTCGAAATAGGTACCGCGTTTGCTAACAGTCAATCAAAAACAACAACGCATCGACGATTCAGAGCACTGTTTGGAGTTGTTTCTGAGCAATAAAAAAGATTTTTTCATGCGGTACTATATGTCACAATGGATGAAACATGGATCAATCACTATACTCCAAAGTAAAATCGGCACACGGAGAAAAATGGATATTGAAATGTAGATATTCAAATAGGAGATATTCATCCATAATATCTAGATATTGACACGCAATATTAAAATTTTTTTTTCAATATATAAGATTTTGCCGAGAAGTAACATTTGATACTCAGATTCAATAGTTTGGATATTGAAGCATGAAGTGCGCGCGCATATATATAAAGGTCATGTGATCACTTTTTGGCTCTCATCGAAATCTAAGTAAATCTAAGCAGCGTTCCGGAAAGATAAATTTGGAAAGTTTATTAAAGTTTTCTTAAATTTTAATAAGTGTTTCTAATGGAATAAAATGATCGGGTCTTTAACTTGAGAAGTATTTTTCTCTATATGTGGTTCATAGCCGAGAATGAAATCTAACCTTAGTGTTCAGGTTAAGTTTCTAACAAGAACATTAAATTAATTTTAGACATGCCAGATAACGAAAATTTGGTTCAAACATCTACATTACTTTTACTGAAAAGAACATAATAAAATATAATTTGACTTTTTTCTAAAAACTGAATATGTAGTTATTTTATAACCTTTAAAATAATTTTTTGAGTATCTTAGACATTGAGCTGTAACATCTATAACTTACCATTTCAGTATACCTGATATTGATGTTAAATATCTGAGATATTCAACTCTAGTACCTCAGACATTCAAGTTTACTAACGAGGATATTGAGAAGTTTAGTATCTTGAATATTCATTCTTAAAATCTGAGATAATCAAGCTCAATATCTGAGATACTGGTGGTTAATATCTTTTTTTCAATATCTGCAGGCATTGAAGTAGAATATCTAAATGTTTGTCACATAGTTGAATGCTACTGACATTGTGCCTCAATATCTAGATATTATGGGTCAATATCCATTTTTCTCCGTGCAGTCAGCTGAATGTCCAGCAAAGCACGGAGAAAACTGGATGTTCAACTATGGGACAGCCATCTTATATGTTCAATTGTATTATCTAGATGTTCAACTCTAATATCTAAGATATTAATCTCTGCATATTTTAACATCTTAGATATTACAACTAAATATATAAGATGGCTGTCCCATAGTTAAACATCTAGATGTTAATTCTAAATATCCACTTTTCTCTGTGAGGGTGAAAATCGTCCAAAAACGCAAATGTCAGATGGTAAGGTTTTGGCCACCATATTTTGGGATGCGTACGGTATTTTGTTCATCGATTACTTTAAGAAAGGAGGAGCCATCAATAGAGAATATTATATGACGTTATTGGTGCTTTTGAAGGAAGAAATTGTGAAAAAACAACCCCAAATGAAGAAGAAAAAAGTGCTTTTTCACCAATACAATGCACCGTGTGTCGTAAGTCGATCTGGCTCCCAGCAACTACTACCTGTTTGCAGACCTAAAAAGAATGCTCCAGGGAAAGAGATTTGGCTCCAATGAAGAAGTGATTGACGAAAATGAAACGTATTTGGCGGCCAAAGATAAATTGTTCTTCAAAAAAGGCATCGAAATGTTAGAGAAGCGTTGAAATGAATGTATTACTCTTGAAGGAGACTATGTTAATAAATGAAGTCGAATTTGGCCTAAAAGTTGTTGTTTCATTAGTCATCCTACGAACTTATTGAGTGATATGTTAATGTTGGCTATCGTTCTTACAGAATACACTAAGAGACTTTTTATTAGAGTAAATGATAAAAATTAATGAAAATTTAGTATAATATTGTTTTAAAATGGGGAAAACCAAGATTTTAATACACTTATTCGTATTATGGCATCGAAATTCAATATAGTCAAAATATAAATTAGTATTTTAAATACCAAATATTATGAATCTCCATCTGAAAAATTTAAAGTACGAAAAAATGCTATTATGATTACTAAGTTGTCTAAAAATAATTCTAATACGTCGAACAATGAATATTATAACCTGCACGGAGAAAAATAGTTGAAGTAATTTTACTCAAGTCTGTCGATTAAACTTGGGACATAAGGACATTTGAACATCTATTAAATCCTAGTCGGGTAAAATGAATTTGATATATACCTGATTCACCCAAAGTGAATAACAATAAGCGTTACATAGGGAATAGTAAGGAGTTGAGTAAAACGTTATCGACGAACCAACATGCGTCAGTGGGTTAACATGAAATGTATAAGTATATCACCGACGCTTGAGGTGCTTCAAACCGTAGTTAGGTAAAATGAGCATCGGGCGTATTATTTCAACTGGCAATGGTATGGTTCTCTTAAATAAAAAAAAATTCTTACCTCGAGCCTGCCAATAGTCATCCGGTATATACATAAACAACTTACAAATGCATTCACACCATTCGGACGTAGCCAATCATATTTCAAATTACAAATACACTTAAACATATAACCTTTCGTCGATTCACGCACACGCTCGCTTACAATTCTAAGATATAAAATTTGGAACTTTCTTATATAGTGACTGCATGAGTTATTCAGAGCTTGTGAGAGTAAGTGCCGTCAATAAAATTTTTTAGCCTTACTCAAGTAAAAATAAATCAACATTTTTCATAAATGATTAATAAAATATTTTTAAAAATTAATATAATTAATCAATTATTATAACTATGATTATTGATATATATATATATATAATATAATTATTAAATTAAATTTAGTATAGATTTTTATTATAACGACGTATGAAGTTTAGTGAAACTAAATTTTCAAATGTACATTAAAAAATTGCATTATTATTAAGAAGTATCTTGCACGGAGAAAAATGGAGATCAGAGAAATATGGGTGATTACTGGAAAATAGGAAAAATTATTAGATGACAGAAGAGAGTGTTACACTGTTTGGGAATCAGTCTTGTGCTGTCAAATACTCTCTTCTCTTTTATAGTAATCATTCTTAATTCTCAGTAATCGTTCGTATTCTCCTGATCTCCATTTTTCTCCGTGTGCATAAAAACATTTAAAAGAAGGTTCTTTTATTTTCTGTGTTTTATATTTTCAAAATATGGATTTTACATTTGCGAATTCCAAATTATTATTCTGCCTGAGTAATTTATGTGATATTTCATATTTTATGTAATACACTTATCGACTTTTTTTTGTTTAAATTTTCATAATATCAATTTAATTTTAAGAATTTAAGTTTTTGAAATAAAAAATTTTTTATGTGTGCCCAAGGCGCAGATTACTTTTATTCGTTCCTGCGTGAATAGACGTAGCTGTTGGAATAAATCTTGCGATTCACGGTTTACTCAACTCTCGATTGAAGCGTAGAGTAGAATGAACGGAAAGCTCTACTATTTTTGTGATTTAATAAAAGATTGGTTTTTTATAGTTATACTACGAGTAATAATATGTATATTTAAAATTTTTTAATGAACGCTTTCACACTTCACCCTACATTTCTGAATTTTACTCAACTTTGATTCATTTTCGAACATTTAATATATCACAAATAAATAAAGTGATACTAAATAACTTCTAACTTGTCCTTATGTCCCAAATTTGATCGGAAGTTGAGTAAAATTACTTTAACTATTTTTCTCCGTGTGGGAAGCATATTTGAGAAATTCATATTACATTCATTCTCGGTTTTTCATATAATTCGTTTTTCTATCATTTCTTTTGCATGTGTTAGAAAATTTTAATACAGTGAATTTTAGATTCTCGTAGGTTTTAAAACAGTTAGTAGAACATATATTCTATTTTTCCGAAGGAAAATATTAACTTTGCCGCTTGAAAACCACTATATTAATTTCTGTTACGTAAACCCTGTTTGCCTCATTTTGAAACGATATTATACTAAAATATAATTCATTTTTATGGTTTCCTCTAACGAAAAGTCTCTCAGTGTATGTTAAGTACACTTGTCAACTCACATTACCTTCAATAAAATACTACAGCGCCGCTGTGATTTGAAAGAACACCGTTAACTGCAAAATGAACAAAGCCGAGGAAATCGACGAAAACTTTTCTAACCTTTAATCGCATGTACCGCGGATTTTAATTCATTTTTTGCAGTTTTTTTGTTGTTCTTGACTAATTTGCATATATTTTCATTTTTGCAAAAAAAAAGAAAATGTTGATTAATTATCTAAAATGCTATTAAAATATCGAAATTTTGAACGCTTAAATGATAGTTCATTTATAATGGTATATATTGTCTACATAATATAAAATGACTCGCTCAGGATAGGAAAGCATTTGTAAGAGAAATTACTATCCCCTGTAGAAACGTGAATTCCATTACAGACATTTCCTATTCCTTGAACAGAGAGTGTAACTGATATCGTGACATGTTTCCGTAGTTAATTTGTGATAATAAATTTGGCATAGGGTCAATTCATTCCCTAATTTTTTTTATGATGAAGAGCATACAAATTAGAAAAGGCAAACGTTTAGGCTACAAAATGAGGCCCTCTTTAGTGCCAAACGATTTTTATTTCCATTAAGGGGGTCGTCTACTTTTTTCCTTTCAAAAATTCGATTTTTTTCACATATTTCTTATCTAAAAGATATGATAAATACGCTGTTAAATGGATTTAGTCAAATTCGTCATAGTTTGAGTGCTACAGGTCGTGAGTCACTTTAGATAAAACCTGCTCCGATATGTTTTTTTAAGATCTATTATCTTGTAAAGCAGTCTTTAAAACATAAGTATGTGAAATTTCAAAGATATGCGACATGTTTAACTACCATAACTACATCGGGAAAGTTGAACAAATTTTTTCATACTTTTGGGCAATAACATCGTAAATCTTTAAAGTCGATTTCCCAAAACTTGTGTTTTTGAAGATGGGGTAACCAGTTTCACCAAGAAGGACTGTACATATCCAGTTAAACTTTTTTTTGTTCTTTTCAGCGAACATGTCCCCAAAAGTTGACATGAGCTTTTTGCAAAATTTTATTTATTCAAGTATTTAAATAAATAATTGTGGATCTAAATCCATGAAAAAAACGTCACCTTTACTTTGTAGGTCCGCCATTTTGAAAAAAAAACAAAATAATTCAAAAAGCTCGTGTCAACTTTTGATAGAAGTAATAACAAATAAAAATTTGTTTGGTTGCTCACTTTTCAGACACTCTCAATTCGCAAAGTTGGTAACCCCATCTTTCTATACACTTTCGATGGAAGCCCGGGCAACCACGTGTTTTAGCTACGGGGACGGACATCATGAATTATGAAAAACAATGTAAAATGTTGAAGAATAAACCTACCACTGGAAAAAAAAACCGCATTGAAAAATCTTGAGTAGTTTCCTTCTAATCCATTGGTAAAGTAAGGGTAAAAATGAGGCCTAAAAAGTAGACAACCCCTTAAAATATTAAAGATTAGACTGGATAAAAACATGCAAGGCTTAATGTTTATTTTATTCTGTTATTGTTTTTTTCCTTCCTTATTAAATGTACTTACAGTTTTGAACGTTCATTGAACGATGAAAAATTTTTTTCGTTAAACTCAATGATTAGTTTTTGGTCCAGAAAATTAAAAAAAAGTGTATTGTTCATATACCATTGTATATTTAAAGGGCCCTGAATATAAATATAATAATTAATATTCGATATATGTGTAAATTGGCTTTAGGGTCCAGAAATGATGAAAACTCAGTTCTTACATTCTTTCAAACGTTTCGACTCAGGTTGGAGTCCTCATCAGTGAGAATTTATTTCTATAAAAAATACAAAGGAAGAATCTTAAGAATTGACCGTGTGACGGATAAACATTGTAGTAGAAAAGTGATATAAGAATCGCAGGTGTGAAAATAAAATTGGACTAAGTAACTAAATTTGCAATACAGTAAAACTGTAACAAAACTGTACAAAACATTTTTTTTTCCGTAAAATTGCTAAAAAGAACCTTAAAGAGACATTGTAATACAATGATATAAATGAATTATGCATGCGAACCTATAAAATTGGTCTAAACTGAATTGTAATGAACTGTACAGAAAAAAATATTTCTATAAAAATACAAAGGAAGAAACTTGAACAATTTGAAACTGTGACCGATGAAAAATATGTTAAGAATAATGTAAAAGAATTGCAAGTTTAAAATTAAAAAATTGGTCTAAATAACTAAATTTGCTAAAAAGTAAAGGTGTAAAACCTTAATTTGAAAAAAGACTAACAAGAGAGACTTAAAAGTAACACGTGTGACAGATAGCAATTTTGGTTAACCGATATGAATGAAATTGTACAAGTGAAACTATAAATAGTATAAACCAAATGTTAAAAATGTAAAATGTAAGAAAAATGTAAAAAAATGTAAAAAAACTTGTACAGAAAATTTCATGTAAAAAGACAGAGGAAGAAACTTAAAATCTTGAACGTGTGACCGATGAACATACTGTTAAAAAATGATGTAAAAAAATTCCAAGTTTGACACTATAAAATTGGACTAAATAACTAAATTTTCGATACAGTAAAACTGTAACAAAAACTGTACAAAAATCTTTTCTGTGAAATTACTAAAGAGAACCTAAAAGAATAGCACGTGTGGCGGATAACATTGTAATAAAATTATATAAATGAATTATACATGTGAACTATAAAATGTAAATGAACTGTACAGAACAATTTTCTCTATAAAGGTACAAAAGAAGAACTTGAAACAATTTTGAACGTGTGACCGATGAGCATTCTGTTAAAATGATGTAAAAGAATTGCAAGTTTCAAATTATAAAATTGGTATAAATAACTAAATTAGCTAAAAAGTAAAACTGTGAACCTTAATTTGAAAAAATTACTAACAAGAGAGACTTAAAAGTAGCACGTGTAACAGATAACAATTTTGGTAAACCGATGTAAATGAATTGTATAAGTGAAACTATAAAAATGGTCTAAAAAATTCGATTTGCAAGAAAATATAAAGTACACAAAAATTTAATTCTGTAAAATTACTAAGGGGAGAAAAAAAATTAATTTAAAAATAGCACATATGACAGATAAACACTGCGGGATAAAAAGTCAAAAAGTGAGAGCTTATCACCAACAAAACACTGTAAACGAAAACTGACCTGTTATTTTATTAAGTAGACATACAACGATGATAAAAAAGATTAATCCAAATGAACACACAAAATTCCCTTTTTCTTCCTTTTCTTTCGTCCCAAACAAGATAGACACATAATTTAGACAAAGGAGAGCTATGAAATTTGAGACGAGTCATAAGAGTGTGTACAACTGTTAGAAATTTTCACCACAATCTCCCGAGACATGTGACCGGGGTTTTTTTTAATTTTTTTATTTAACAGTCTCAGTGTCGCAAGATTAAGGTGGAAAATAAATTGAGTTTTTAATGTACATACAAAGTGATAGATATTATGATGCCCGTATGTGGAATTATAAGACTCGTAACAGAAATTATATAATTTTTAAATTTTTGCAATTTATTGATAAATTTGATAAAATCGATAAATTTCGATAAAATTTGGTGAGAGTTTTCCAGATTTTTCGAAAGCTGTGGAAAATTTGTGTAAACCTAAGTTTTTTTATTTAAAAGAGGAAAGTAAAATTTACACATATATCGAATATTCATCAAAGGGTCGATACAAGTCCTATCTATAATAATAATTAATTTTTTTATGGAAAAAAAATTTTGTCATCGTTCAATGAACGTTCAAAACTGTAAGTACATCCTTATTAATTGGTTAAATTAAAGTAAATTTAAAAACATGCGAAAGCACTCATGGGTAGGCGAGCTCCAAGGTATACAGAAATCAGGCCGTTCTAAAAATAAGTCCACACGTAGCAATCCTCTCTTTTCGGATTCATAGAAAATGCGACCGCGGAACGCACCTCCTCAAATGCACACACAGCACAATTATTTCCAAAGGAAAGAGATAACAACAATTTTTTCCCCGTGTAGTAACCCTTAACATTTCGTGTACGTGCTTACGTGTGGTGTGCTGTGCGTGCTTCATGAAAGGTTCAATTCTTCTGAGTCTGACACATGATTTTTACTGCTCAAATTTACATCGCAGTGCATTTGAGGGGGTGCGTTCCGCGGGCACATCTTCTACGAGGCCGTCAAGACAGGATTGCTACGTAGGGACGTTTTTTTTTTTTTGTACGCCCTGAATTCAGTACACCTTGGAGCTCGCCTACCCGTAAATCCTTTCGCATACTTTTAATTTTACTTTAATTTAATTGATTTATAAGAAAGGAAAAAAAACAACAAAACAAAATGACAATTAGATCTATCTTAGTGCATTTGATTTATTTTCACAAATTTTCAACTCGGTATTTCATTCAGCATGGAAATGGGGTTTCAAGAACTTAAATGCTGGTAAGGTAGGAATCCTTGGATGATCCATAGCCTTAAGCGAAGAGAATTTTTTTTCAGAGCAACTAAATTCATATTATAAACATTGCAGGCTTTAATGCAAGTATACTTGAAGATAAACTTATTAGCTCGCCAGCATTGTTTACTGTACAAAGAACGTTTGTAGTAACGCTAATGGAAAATAAAACAATAGTTTGCACTGGAGTATTGATCAGTGAATTACACGCATTAAGCACTGCTACTTGTATTCTGCGAATGCTAGACCTAGGAGCGAACGGTACTATAATTGAGGTTACGGCTGGAAAAAATGATATGGAGCGAGAACATTATGGACGTTACATTGACGTGATGGATATTCATGAAGATCACATTAAATTTAAAGAAAAAAATCCCTCTGCAAAAATTTCCCCCTTCGATATTGGAGTCATAAAGGTTAGTAATATTATTACAAGAATAAAATTAAAGCAAAGTATTTTACGTAATTTCAAATAATTAAAAATCTTTCTGTGGAAAAAGAGACGCTTCCGACTGAAGTTGTAAAATTTTACGCATTAGGTGTACAACTTTGCTTCAGCCGTTTTTCGATAAATGGCTGCAGCGGTAAGTGCTGGTCGAAATATACAGATGAAAAATGTCACACAGTAAGCTTGAAAATCTGTCAACATAACGACAGCACCACATTAGTGAATTTGTGTTTGCATCATTAATTTATTCTTGATCGACAATGTCAATTTTCGAGCCAGATTCTCGTCATTTGTGGGCAGTTTTGATTTTCTGTTTCCATTTGAAGAAAACTGCAGCTGAGGCTTATCAAATGCTCTTAAGTACTCACAGTAGGCTGCTCTTAGTGAAAGAACGTGTCGTGAGAGAGCGCAGAAAATTGTAGGGAATACCCGGACATGCTTTCAAGTCGACGGACAGACCGAATATTCACGGTGCCAAGGTTATGCTCTGCATTTGGTGGGACCAGCTCGATGTGCTATATTATGAGCTGTAGAAACCGAGTGAAACCATCACAGGGGATCAGTATAGAACGCAATTGATGCGTTTGAACGGAGCATTGAAGGAGAAACGGCCACAGTACCAAGAGAGACATGACAAAGTTATCCTCCAGCATGACAATGTGCGGCCACATGTCGCAAGACCGGTCAAGACATACTTTGAAACGCTGAAATGGGTGGTCTTACCCCACCCACCCTACTCTCCAGACATTGCTCCTTCCGACTACCATTTGTTCCGATCAATAGCACATGGCCTGGCTCATCAGAATTTACGCTCTTATGAAAAAGTCAAAAAATGGATCGATTCATGGATCGCCTCAAAAGACGCATCGTTTTTCGAGATAGTATCCGACAATTGACAGAACGATGGAAAAAAGTAGTGGCTAGCGACTGACAGTACTTTGAATCATAAATTTTGGGAAAAATGGCGGAAGCAAAGTTGTACACCTAATATTATATTATAATTTTGAGTACATGTTTTTTACTTATTCATCTGCTAATGATCTGCCTTTTCGAAATGACGATCAAATTTACATACTTATTTGGTAGTTTTTCATTTATAAATTAGTCAAAATTGTTTTCAAGATTTTCACCATAAAAATTACTAAACTCCTGTGATATTAGGATCTGACGTCACTAATCACGTTTAAAGGCTTCATTTACGAATTTTGTGAAGACAGCAATGCTTTACCTTCTTATGTATTGCTATATTTTTGAAAAATGCGTTACAATTATCAATTTGATAAAAACTCCCTTAAATGTAATCGGTGACATCAAACCCTTTCATACTGACTTATTTTAGTCTTTTATTTGATAAATCATTCGCTGTTATCATATCATATCATATCATATCGGTTACCATTTGTATTGTACCCATTACAATAGCTGAAGATGGTAACCAGTACAGTTTTTTATTATTAGAATAAGGATAACCATCCTGATAATATCCGATGGTATATTTTCCCCATAATGATGCTTGATAAATCAGTCATAATCTTTTTTGTTAACCCTACTATGCTTAATTAAAAGTAGGGTGCTAGTCATGTCTAAAATGGCCTGACTTTTGTCTGTTTATCACCATAAATTCGGAAATTATGTGGTGGCTATTTCGTGAAATCTTTGTGCCCATTGGAAAATATTTACTGTTTAATATGAAAACAAAAATTTTAATTAATATTTTTGTAAATTAGATGGTTGAGTTCGAAATTTTCGCCATTGCCTACCTTATCAGAAGATAACACAAGCCCACAAAAAAAAATTCTGCGGGAAGAATACCACTATGATATTCTCATGTATTTTTCCCAGCTGAAACCGAATCCGTAACCCGTTTGACTCCGGCACGTCAGGATTTCATCCTAATCTCAAAAAGCATTTCAAAAAATCGCTGAATTCAATTTACTTATAGCCCTATAACCAAATAAGCCCTAAAACGTGTAATGCTTTAACCCCATAACCCTTCAACACTATGATCCCATAGTCTCTTAAAATCCTATAACCCCATAACCCTGTACACAGAAAAGGTCATGCACTGCAAAACCGAAAATCTCGTCTATGTTTTTTTTGTGACTTCCAGTGATGGGTGAATTTCATACAATAAACTCAAACACCCATCAACCTATTAACCCTCTATCCCATTACCCCTTAACCCCATAACCCTGTATAATGTCGCGCATGTTTCTTTTGTGACTTACAGTGATGATTGAACTTTATATTCTGCTACATCTTTTGGCAGTTCCAGCTCCCTGATTATACAATATTATTCTACAGTGGAAATGTTGTGTGCAAAAATTTGCTCTCTCAAACTAAAAATCCTGATACCTTAGAGAATGCTGGAAATGGTGACAACTTTTTCAAATGAAAATGTGTAGAATGATCCATTTACCGGATTTCTAAGGCAACGAAGTCAGCGAAGGCGCGTTGCCATGCAGGTGGCCGGTAGGATGTGAGGATGAAGCCAGAGTATTTCCAGCGACGAGTTGACACTGTCCTCGTCAAAGTCGGAAAGCCCTCGACTTAGCAAGGAGAACACTTTCATCAAAATATCAAGGAGATAGAACAACATTACTAGGGTAAATGATATGTAAATATGATTGCAGACTTATGTTGGGTGTTGAAAAGAGAATGTGTTCAAGATAGTAAGAAGCGCAAACGAAACCCGCTTCACAGACCTTTTGATGACAAAAAGATCAGGAAAAGCAAACAATCGTGAAGTATTTGTTAGTCATGAGGGTATTAATATATATGGTAATGAGGTTAAGGTGTTGCAGGTTAATGGGTGTTTGAGTTAATTATATGAAATTCACCCTTGACTGGAAGTCACAAAAGAAACTTACACGAGATTTTCGGTTTTGCAGTGCATGACCTTTTCGATTTACGGGGTTATGGGGTTATGGGATTGAGAGATTATGGGGCTGTAGGATTAAGAGATCATGGGGTCATAGTGTTGAGGGGTTATGGGGTTAAAGCATTAAATGTTTTAGGGCTTATTTTTGTGGGCCTGTGTAATCAATCACGTATCAGATAGGATCCGTTCCCGGCAGGTATTCTCGTAGACAATTTCAATCTCGGGTTCGAATCCCGTCATAGTCGAAAACGTCTCTTTTCCAACAGAAAGATTTTAAATCCTTCAAAATTTTGTTAAATATTCAAAATAACTTTTCTAGGTGAAAAGTCCATTTGATTTGAAAAAATATGCAAGTTCAGCTAAGTTCATGAAATACGATATCTCGGTTGAAGAGATAAATGACAGAATAACTCAGATTTGGGGCTGGAACACTGGGAATAATGTAAGTTCTATGTTAAGAATCATATCAAGATGCCATACACTTATCTCGGCCTGGAATTTTCTCCGTTTTTTTTTCTGGAAATGTTCTCATTTCCTATGGCTGATCTGAATCGTGTGAATGATTTCTGACAATTAAGGAAGAAATTGTGGCTAAGAATCCAGTTTTAATTGGATGTCACAGATTTGCAGTTGCATATACTTACACCGGTTTAGATGTGCGTCTTCACGATCTGTTTTTTTCTTTTTTCTTCCACATACTTATTAACAGGTTTTTTTATAACAGAACCCAATTGTTGGCAAAGGAGTCTTAAATGCATCTCCTGTTTGGGCAATGCCCAATTCTTATTGTGAAGAACAATTGATGAAAGAAGGAATTACTGAACCGCATCCAAATTTGATGTGCGTACTTCCGGTCATTAGTAGCAGTGTAATTTTTGAAAAGGTAAATACTTTAACGAGCTATGCAAACTTCGCTTTACTTAAAAAAAAATTATGGAATTATTACAAATCAATTTTCGTTCAAACCATTCTATACGAAGCTTAATTTCAAAAATCTGTTCTACCATAGAAAGATTATGGATCTCCTTTAGTGTACAGTGTTAGTAAAATAACAGTTGGAATTGTTACTCATTTTGAAGCCGCCAACTCACCTGTGTTCGTCATCAAAACCTGGGCAGTAGCAGATTATATTCAGAGAGCCGTAACATTGTTAGGTTGTGAATGAAAAGAAAATTCTGTGGCGTAGCCGAAATTCTTTATATACTCCAATCATACTAAATTGCTTTCTAAAATACTGACACACGGAAATAATATTTCATAATTTATTGTAATCAAAAACAGATGTATATAATAATTTGAGAGATCAATAATTATTTTTGTACTAGAAATAAATCATTTACGCAATAGGAAGGTTATGGAGAGCACATTTAATAAATATGAAAACAAACTTCAAATTTACATATGAGCATTAATTATTCATTTAACTCTTTGGCTATTATTGTTCCTCAATTTCAGTTTATAAATTTTCACTTAGGGAAAAGTTATCGAGAGGACATTTCAGCTGTATTTTATTTTTCCATTTCTGAACAAAAGCACCTAAAAATTTTGAAACTTTACTGAGAACTACTTCGCTGTAAGTACTTTATCCTAGCATTATGAACAAATATATATTAAGGACGTGTCATTGACGTGACTTTATCCAATACTTTTCGTGCTTTCCATTCTTAAATTAATAACTCAAATGGATTTTCCATAGTATATAAACATACCTTGTTCATTCTTTTACGTTTATATGGTATGGAAATTCCATTACAGTTATTAATTCAAGAATGGGAAGCAAGATAAGTATTGGATAAAGGCATGTCAATGACATGCCCTTAAATAATATAATTGCGTAAAATTGCTGGGACATAAATTTCACAACTTTTTGGCAACGATCCATTTATGTTTATTGAATAGGAAGAGTGAGTTACTGACTTTACACTTGTTAAATTTTGCAAGTGTAACCATTCGCATTGAACTATTCATGTTTTGTTTCTCTTTACAAGGTTGGGTGTACGAAAGGCCCAACCTTCTTCTGACTGTGGAAATAGTAATTTTCCGACATGAGATGTGCAAGGTCCACCCAGTGTCTAATCGACTCTGATAAATAACGCTGTAAAATAACAGTTGATTCGGCACTGGTGGACTAAAAAAAAAAGTCTATTGATAGCAGAGCTGGGTAACTATTTCAAATGAATCCATTTCAAATACCTATTTGAAATGCAAAATGCCATTTTCCATTTTGTATTTTAAATAGGAAGAAGAAAACCATTTTGCATTTTCTATTTTAAATAGGTTTTCAATCTATTTTCAACTTAAAATACTATATTCTAGTTTTTTTTGGTTCTGCCCTCGACACGTAAAAGCACATGTTGGCTTCTCACCGGAGAAATGCTGCCATTGGTCAAAATTTGGCGCGCGATTTAAAATCGAATAAATTTAATTCGATATTGAATCGCGCACCAGTTTACAGCCGATGGCAGAATTTCTCTAGCGGGAAGCCAACACGCGCTGCTCGCGCAGGCAGCCCTTTTTCGAAACACTGATTTTATTTTAGTATTTAGTTATGCAGGCATGATTTTGCGCCCAAAAAGAAGATCCATGGGGAACGCAATATTCGAAAAGCAATTGCTACTTAAAGCAAATGAACACATCCCCAAAGAATGAAAAATATTCTTGATGTAATTTTTTGTATTATTAAAAATCCATTTAGCATTTTGTACTAACCAATTTCAAATATATATTTTGCATTTTTCATTTTAAATAGAAAATAGGAAACCATTTTCTATTTTGCATTTTAAATGGGTTTTGCGAAACTATTTTGCATTTTACATTTTAAATACATTTTGAGAACCATTTTACCCAGCTCTGATTGATAGTGAAATTACCTTCCAATCGAAATGCATCCATTGAAATTAAGCAGATTTTTTTTGTCTATCAATAGAATCGTTTTAATGTTAAAAAAAACTCATCTATAAATTGCAAAACGAAAATGGTTTTACTGATAAATAAATACCAGAGTGCGACGTAAAAATTTTGGAAGGTATGTATACCAAAATAAAACAGTTTTTATCCAGATAAACTCATTTTCATTGCTTCTGACAATCGAATTATTAAAAATTTATTAATTTTTTATGCTTTTAACACAGTTTAAACAGTTGTTTTTTATTTGCAAAAAATTTCTAGATTCAAAATTATCAGCAAAATGTATACCATAGAATTCATTGTGAAATATAAAATGCAACAAAGTTTAAAAATTATTTTGATAACATTTTTTCAACATTATATTTTGTAGACTATGGACTTTCAATTTTTACACGTATTGAAAAATTTGAAGTACAAGCAAAGTTGTATTTTAAAATTTCTTTAAGCTGAAATCTAAAACGGATCGTTATAATAGTATTGATGATCGATTTAATATTAGGATTTGCCAAATGTGGGCTTGTGAACATTTCCAATATTTATATCAGATAGGTTATATCATAAAATTTGTTTTTTTTTATCCTCGAGATTATATTTTCTTTGTACGACAAAGGATTTCATTTTCAGATCAAAGGAAATACTTTGACAGTAAAAGGTTAGCATTTGAAACGACAATGGTTTAACTGCTAAAGGATTTCCTCTCATGCCAATTTTAAAAAGAAAATTCTTTAACAGACAGTCAATAGTCTGTTTTTAGAGTGTAGTTTTCTTTAAAGTACGTCTTTACGCGTAAACAAGGATTTAATAATAAAAGTATATAACCAGTATTTTAGAAATGTTGACAGACAGCGTTGAAAATATGTTGGTTACCAGTATTGGTACAACGTTAGAAACTGATGTTGTACCAACCCAGTACATCGTTATCATTTCGACTGTCCGCCGACAGTCGCATTCCGACAGTCGGAAGTTGGTATTCAGCGTTGGTCCGATTGTTAATTTCTACTTGGGTAATAATCGAATCACATCTTTCACTTTTCCACATTAAATAGATTTTTCCACTACAATTGGTGTATTCTCTCAAAACCAAAATCCCAAACAGTTCAATTTAATGAAGTTTAAATTTAATATCATTGTGCATCTGGCAACCTTATTCCACTTATGCACAAATTTTCTAAAAACAATATAAAACTATTTATTTATTTATCAACACCAGCCAAATAATTCAAAAGGGCACGATTCAGCAGTAAAATAGGTTTTAAACTAGCCCCCTGTTTAAGCCTAACTATGCTAAAAAGAGCAATTTGTCCACGTTTGAGAAGCTTTTTAAGGGGAACAATTAAATTAGGTTTGCTTTGAAGCTGACTTTCAGCAGCAAAAAGTGAAAAATTGTTTTCAGATTTCGACTCGGGTAAACTTAACCTTGTGGCAGATAGTGTGCACACGTGCGCATACACACACTCATTTTTTCGGATTTAGGGAATCTCATAAACATGAAGGATTAATTATATTTAGGAGGTATTGTGAATTTAATATATGTGTCGGTAATTTCATAATAATAATTAAACAGATATATATTTTGATTTATAGATCTAATTACATCAAATTTTATATTTAGCAAATATAAATCATCATGTTAACACCTTGTCGCTTTTGATTCGTTTCTACACTGACAAGCAGCATTTAAAACAGTAAGACAAAATTAATAGGTAGAGATTCTCGTCTAAAGTCGTTAATATAACAGGCGGCATCCATTTATTATAAGCGTCGCAACAGTGTAAACGTGACAGGTAGTGTTTAACACTCTACAGAGTTAACTCAGCGTGACGTTTAACTCCTGTTTAGACCTCTTTTTAATGATAACAACCAGGTTCTCTTAATCTTATATTTCTTAGACTGTGTCTTAAATATCTTTAAATCAAACTGCACACTGATTGTATAATGAAAAAATCTTTAGTAACTCCAACTTTTGATTCCAGAAATTAATAAAAATATATTTAAGAGCACATAAATGGGAGTTTTTCCGCCAAGATGAAAAAGGTTTAGTCAATTTATAGTTGGAGGCACTCTACTGTTCAGGATTTTTTTAAAGTAAAAGTGAAGTCAATGGTTCAAGTACTTTTTTTTAATAAGGTTAGAAATTATATTTAAATATTTATTTTATTTTCTCGTATTGCGCGACATTGTGTGCCAACTTCTCTCTTAACTACAATCAGTTGTTTTGAATCATGCTAACTAGGTGAGACAAGTCAGCGGTGCCATTAACGATAATCTAAAAACCATATGCCCCCTATTTATTGCTATTTTTTATTGTATATTGTATATTTATTGTATTTCTAGAATTCAGTCACTGATTTAAGTTAATAAGAAACTACTTTTTCAAATAAAGAGAGTTTACAGAATCAAAACCCACAAGTGAGTTTGCAAATCATTATTTTGGTTGATATTACTATACGCATTGTTATTGTTGTTATAGTAAGCAGTACTGAGAATGGTTTGATGCAGCTCTCTAGTCCAAGCAACAGGGAATTTGTTAGGACATTATTTATTTCAGAAAACGGACTGCGCCATCAGAAGAAAGCCCAAGCAGAAATTAACAATCGGACCAACGTCGATCCAACGTTGGATACCAACTTCTGACTGTCGCAATCTAACTGTCGGCGGACAGTGTTGGTACAACACCAGTTTCCAACGTTGTATCAATACTGGTAACCAACATATTTTCAACACTGGCTGTCAACATTTCTAAAATAGTGGTTATATATTTTTATTATTTAATCCATGTTTTACGGTTAAAGACATTTTTTAAAGAAGACTAAACACTAAAAACAGACTATTAACTCTCAAACGATTCCCTCCACTATTAAAGGATTTTCTATTCAAAATTGGTATGAGAGGAAATCCTTTAGCAGTTGAACAATTATCGTTTCAAATGCTAACCTTTTACTGTTTTTACTGTTCAGGTGTTTGAAGCCATGTTTGGGGTGTTTTTTAATAAACTTTGCAACATTTTAGCGAAAAACCAAGATTGACGTTCTGTTGTGCTTGATTTATATTTTTAAAAGCCGTTTTCAAAATAAAAATCGGACCACCTCTGCGGCAAGCAGATATTTTACAATTAACGCATTAAATAAATTAAAGTGTTAATAGCGCAAAAACGTATCATCTTAAGGTATCCGTTTTTTATACATTTGAAGAGCATAAAGTCTGCTACTTTTCCACCAAACCTCAACCTAAAATGTTAAAAATTAACTGAGATACTAATTTGTTCAACAAAAGCTAAATTTCCCGGTTTTTCCAAATTTTCTTCGCTTTTAATTATCCAATAAGATCAAACGATGGCTCATTTTATTCGCAATTCAACGGTCTACAACTTTCCAATTGATGTCATTAAGATTGGATAATTACCTTTAATGTTATAAACAAAAAACTAAAAAAGTACGACTTTTTGGTCTTAAATGTTAATAACAAATTTATAAATCATATTTCGTTGTCCAAAACATGACACAATTATTCTATGACCAACCTTTCTTCTGATGGCGCAGTCCGTTTTCTGAAATAAATAATGTCCTAAATCATTCATAACGAATTCCCTGTTGCTTGGACTACTCCACCCGTTCCTATCCTGAGCGAGTCTTTCATTAATAAGTGTTCTAGTCAAAATAGGAGAGGTAATTATATTTTGGTATTGAAACGGTGAAGTGAAAGAAAGTGCTTTTAATGTACGGAACAATCAAACTTAATTTATTTATACAAAAAATGTACAAGACGCGAAAAGTACAAGGAGTGAACCTTCTCGCTCGAGTATTCCAAAAAGACTAGTCCTTAACAATATTAATACCTAAAGACTCATTGCTGACCATTGCCTCATGAAAAAAGCTATCTCTAAGGGTTCCTTCCGACGTTCGTATTTCGTCAATTGCTTTATTGTCATAATCCACAGGAATATGAGCGGTCCACGTCCGGGACTTTCCCAACATTAATTTTACAACTACAATACAAGTAATATTATTTTAAATTTCTAACGTACACATTTATTTTATTACGCTTTCGCCAGACGCTGTATCTCACAATAAGTATACTTTTAACAACACAATATGAGTTTTCTTGACTTAATTTCAAGTTTAAATAAATTACTAAAAAAATACTACACCTAACATTAACATGTCGTTCGTCGCTAATGTTATTGGCTGAGACAATGCGTACATCGACCAATCATAATTTCTTGAATAAAAGCGCTCAAAATTTAAATATTATTCAATGACAATTTCAAAATAGTGAGGTCATTAAAAGAATGCAACGTTTTTATATCTCGATTTTATACAACTTCTAAAAAATGCACACTAATGGCTAAAAATAAGGTACTTTAGGGACCAAATCTTGAAAATAGGGGACTTTGGGTCCTCAACTGAATATAGAGGAGAATAGGGGATGTAGGGACCAGTCTGTGAGACCTGTAAATAGTACATTGTTAACCAAGTGAGCGATTTAGGAGATTCCCAACGAACATGAAGCTGCCGCACGAGCAAAGCGAGCGCAGTAATCATGCAAGTTGAGAATCGACTAGCCCCCTACTCGGTTAACAATGTACTATTTTCTCTACGTACCGCAAAGGGGAGTACGATTTCGGGGTCTGGCGCGAAACAGCAGAAATGATCGGTACCACGATCGATTGCTGCAACCACGGCATTAACAAGTACGCGGCATTTCTCTTACGCAGAGCGCGGTAAACTAAAAATTGAGGTTGGAATTCGAATATTTCCAAACTTTCCCATCACTAGTGTAGAAATATAAGTTTTATTAAACGAACTGATCATTGATCATGGAATCAATCATTTTTGCTGTTTCGTGCCAGAGCCCCAAAATCGCATTTCCCGCGCGGGTATATCAAAGAATGAAAATTATTGGCCAACATACAAAATATTTTTCCATGTATGAAATTAGGTAAAGATTCTCTGGTTGAATTAAATAAAAATGCAGTTCACGATTCACCGAGTGATAATTATACGCAAAAAAGAAAATGCTGGTGATCAGTAATCGATTGCTGATTATCAGTACGCCGATAGCTCAGCAACGGCAGTTGCTGCTGAGCAGCATTTTTGTACTGTGGCTCAGTCCGTGCACATACTGAAGGTCAGTACTAAGCCTAACAGCATCACTAGTCACTACGTGACAGTAAGAAAATGCTGCTCAGCAGCAACTCGCATTCTGAGGTGCAGAAAGGCGATACCTAATATTATCAACTACGATTCACCGATCCGCAGTACGCGTTATAACTAAATCAAAGCATCTGACTTCCACTTTTTCAGTGAATCGGTCACTGAATATAAGAAAAAAAGTACTCAGGGACCGTATTTCTTATTTCGCGATATTCGAGTGCTGCGTTACGACGAGCGAGTTGCTGCAGAGCAGCATTCAGTTGCAGTATTGTAGAAATTTAGAAAACTTCTAATTAGAATCGAAGTTACTCTACATCAGCATTTTCCCTTGCGAAAGCAAAATTAAGCATCACAGTTTCTGCTGAGCAGCACCAAAATGCTCATTATGAGCATTTACTTTTTTGTGTGTGCGACAAAGTTACAATAAAGAAATACAATGAAAGTTATAAGTATTAGACTTAATGAACTATGATGTGCCATATTAAAGTTAAAATAGTCAAATATAAAAAATAACTATTGTTCCGAGTTAATAATGATAATAGCAACCAAAATTATTTTGATTTTATAATTATGGAAATTTTTCAGACGGAAAGTAATTCGCTGAAGAAGATAATTGATCCAAAAACATCAAGTTCATAATTTGATATAATTACAATGGTCAACAGTGATTTTATCACAAAAGCTTGCATAGGTCATTTCGACAGGTTTTTCCTTAAATTACAAAATTGGGATAAAAATGTTAAAGAAAAACACGTTTTGGCACTTTGAAAGATACCACACTGAGAAAAACGGATCATAAAACCTGGATGTTAAAAGTAAGGATAGTATTCGGTAACATAAAATATGTTAAAGCGTATGATCTATACACAGAGAAAAAAAACTGTTGAATCAACAGATGTCATCTGCTGGAATAGGGACAGCAGTTTTCTTTGGTAATATTTACAGATTTTTCTGTTGGATTCACAGATTGTTTGTAAACTCAACAGATGAACCTGTGAAATCTACAGACGTGTCTGTTAGAGTTGCAGATTTCAAGAAAAAAGAGAAATCCGTAATTCTAACAGACATTTCTGTAGATTTTACAGGTTCATCTGTTGACTTTACAAACAATCTGTGAATCCAACAGAAAAATCTGTAAATATTACAAAAAAAATCTGCTGTCCCTATTCCAGCAGATGATATCTGTTGATTCAACGGTTTTTTTTTCTCCGTGTAATCTTTATCTAATATATAAAGATATTACTAAACATAATCTCCAGATGTTACATTCTTATAATCTTCAGAAAATAATTCGTAACATCTGCAGATAATAAACCTACACTGAGAAACTTTTCGTTAGAGTAAATGATAAGATTGAATGAAGGTTTAGTGCAATAGTGTTTTAAAATGAGGAAACCCGAGGTTTTATTACATTTATTCGTATCATGGCATCGAAATTCAATATAGTCATAACAGTCTTTAAAACTCAGTAGTGGCTTATAAGCGACATTTATTTCGGAATATGGCAAGCGAGAATAGCCGAGAGGCTTTAGGCGTTAGGAATGCGTTTAGTTAATGTAGATATAGGTAGAGTTAGAGGGTTCGAACCCAAAAGCGAATTCTGAAATTTAATTTCAAGCGTATGCGATTATAAATAGTGTAGCATTGTGTACTTAAATATGTTAACATAAATAAGGTATGATAATAATATTTGTGTATGTGTTCCCATTGAAACCACCCCTCTTCTGAGTGCCAAAGCTCTCCCCTCTATCTTTCTTTTGTTTTGCACGCGTTAAATCTGGTATGTTTCAGTTTATAGTCCAAGATATTATCCGATACTATCTTTTTTTTTAACATCTACAGATTATGGTTTTAATAATCTAGATCGCTGTCCCATAGTTAATAGTCCAAGATTATACCCGGTAACATATTTTTCATTACCGTTTACAATCCATTTTTCTCAGTGTAATAATAAAAACACGATCTTTGTCACACGAAATCAGAGTGTCTAGTGATTAAGATAGAGATGTCTTTTGTATTAAAGTAATAAAGTAATAATAAATATAATAGATATAATAATATAATAATAAAGTAATAAAGTTTAGTCGTGCATTTTCTATATTCGTCAACCTAGGAATATTCTGTTGTTTATCTGGCACAGTAAAGCGTTTTACTCACTCTTATCCAATCCATTACTATAATAGAAATACAAAATTGTCAAAAAATGGTCAATTGTAACTTATTCAAACCCATTGGAGCATTGAAAAAAAATTACTGCATTTTTTCCTCACAGTAGTACATAAATTTGGGAAATAATTCCTTGAGATAGTTCAGAACACATATTCAAATTTGATTGGTAAAATCATTAGTGAGTGAGCATGTCTTTAATCTCTTTTAATCTCTTTAACCTCTAACTACACTGAGAGAAATCCTATTAGTTGTGCTGACTAAAAGGTCACAACTATATATTTTTAGTAAGCAGTACCAAAAATTTTGTAAATGCTACTACTTTTTTTTTGTAAAATTGATCAAATTCATTTATTTTGAGAAATGTAAATATTTTATTTCCATATGCAATATTTCGTATGTAAACATGACTTGCAATTCTTTGGTAATAGTATACTTCAAGAAATAATTGTACAAACGAATTAGATTTTACCTGCTTATCAACTGTTTTGAATCGTTTTGAAATCGTCACATACATTGATTACTTAAAATTTTGCTTTTGTTCTTCATCAAAATGAGACGAATTAAATCATGGTAATTTTAAAGTATAATTGTAAAATGTTGTGCAGTTTTTGATGAAAAACCTCTCAACAATTATCATCCTTTGTTACATTTTGAAAAACAATAAATAAAAAAGTTTTTCTCCTAAACAATTCTAACCTAAGAAAGTTCCCATCGACATTAACAAAAATAAAATAGATAGAATGATAAATTTAACATTTTTTTCAATGTTGGAATTACTATTTTAATCATGTACGGAGGAAAAAATTAATCAGTTTCTAATTAAGATATTGAAATAGTTTTTAATACAACTTTTCTCCGTTATGTCGAAAAAATATATATTTTTGTAATAATTAAACTGGACAAATAGTAAAAGCAATTAACGCAATTAGTAAGTTTTACAAAAACGTATTGGTAACATCTATTATAAGCTCGATACAATGTGGCAATGCATGAAAATAGTCGCGGCTACAAAACGGACCGACTAATCGGATTTTGTAAGTTTTACTAAAAATTTTAATCATTGCTACTTAGTTAATATTGCTGTAAGAACTAAGGTGCTTAAATAATACAGAGTAAAAAACATACTTGTGACCCTTTTTTACAAAAAATTTTTTTTCTGATTTCTCGGTCCGCAAGACACCCTGTAAAATCAGCTTCAAAAACGGCTGTCCTAATTATAAAGTAGCAGTTATATTTTACAAATGAAAGTAGTTAGATCAACTAATTTTTGTAGCATTTGAATAGTTCTTTAATGTTAGTTTTTAAATTCCGCAGCTTACGAATTATACATATATGGACCCGTTTTTAAGCAACCGAAATATCAAAATAACATCTCATTATAACTACCCTTACCCAAGGTTTGAAAGGTTAGAAATTTTTGTAAATTTCTGATTTCGTATTTAGTTGCATACATTGAATTCAAAATACACTTGGAAAAAAAACATGGTGAAATCAGCGGGAAGGAGTACCGTCGCCAATTTCACGTTGGCGTAGCGTTGCGCCCCCGGTGAATCGCCGGTGCTATTTAACGCTGCACTGACGATAGAGCCAACGTAAATTCACCCAAAAATGACCAACTGTGGCAATACTCGCGATTTTTCTTTTCAGTTCTTTTGTTTTCCTAATAAATGTTTTCCTAATTATATATTGGTATTTAGAAGCAAAGTGCTGCCAATTTCATTATGGATATGAAATTGCGTCATCGTATAATTTTTTCAAATCACACGGCGTTCCAGCGTTAACATCCCCGGTGAATTGACGGGGCTGACGTAGCTGGAAAATTCTCTTTATATTCCCTAAACTCTGTAATGTTCTCGATTATATTACTTGAACTTAAATTCTCGAGAATTTAAGAAGTCTAATTCAACACTTCTGACAATTTCAAAATGTCCAGTACGTTAGATTTGTACGCGTACCCAATTCCAAAGTATTTACTAATATCCCAAATGTATAAAATTGATAACATAGTGTTTTTTGGATAAAATATATTAACAAAGTCTCTAATGGTAATCACACAGAATTTTTAAAAATATTACTTTATTTTCTGATCTAAAAATGTATACTGATAGAAAATTGAATAGGAATGGTTTGATCTTGGCCATGAATTATATTCTAATTGATGCTTTTCAAGGTTGAATAGTGGTGACAAAAATAGAGTAATGAATACAATAAGCTGTGATCTTTCAACAGCGTTATTGCAGATCGTTTTATAAAGTGGTCTGTAGTGTGTCTCACATGCCGCTGTAATCGGACGCATAATATGTATGATAATCGGACAACATAGTGACAACGACGAAATGGCAACGTTCTTTTATTACCGGAAGGTTTCCCAGAGGAGGATCAACTCAATGAGTCATTGACTATTCAGATTATTAACAAAGCTAATAGACCAAACCTTCGTGGCATTAAGGTTAATTAAATTGATTTAATTGCTCATCTTTGACACTTAAATAAATTCCAATTATGAAATATTAATATTCAGATACTCGATTGAAACAAATTATTTGTTCGATTTAAAAAGAGAATTTTTCTGAATTAAAAAACATATTTTTTTGAACCTCATATACTTGATATTACAAAGGTATTTATTTAATTCAAACAAATGATATATGTATATGCGTAAATTTGCATATAAATAAAAAAAGTTACATTTTTGGAAAACCCTGCCCCTTAAATAAAATAAAACTTCGACAATAAATCAAATGACTTTATAAAAAGAAATAAATCTATTTTTAATCAAAATACTTAAATATATTTTTAATTCAAACAAGAACTTTGTTCAATTTTTTTCAATAGGGTTGCTTCGTTTAACCAAAATATAACCAAATCATTTTGTTGTTTGGACCAAGATCTTTGGTTAAATAAAACACAATTTGATTAGATCAAACAAAATTTAGTTGAATCAACTTAAATATTTGTTTCAGTTAACCATATAGTATCAAAACAAACCTCTTTTGGTTGCACTGAACAAATTCTTTGGTTGATCCCACTCAATATTGGTTAGATTAACCAAATATTTTTCCTAGTGTAAGTTGTTCAAATCCAGGTGAAAAGAATTTTAGGAAAAGTAATATTAATAATATTATAATCACAGAAACATATTTTCTAATAGTCTTCCAAGACAAACACACGAAGTTTTTGTAGTTCACTTTCAAGGTCACGCTTGACTTGACTACCAAAAACGTCCTTACGACTCATAGAATTATTTAGATCAATTAATATTAATTTATCTTCCATTACTTAATAGATTAAATTCATTTTTGTTTCCTGCTCATGTCTGTTTACATTTCAAATTCTGTGTTTATAATAACTTTTATCAATATTTAAAGTTCACCATTACAATTCAATAATTCAGTAGATAAAGTTTCGTCGACTATATGATATCAAGTCATTGCATTAACCAAAATCATGG
The DNA here is from genome assembly GCA_030998225.1 of Diplolepis rosae. NCBI lineage: Eukaryota > Metazoa > Arthropoda > Insecta > Hymenoptera > Diplolepididae > Diplolepis > Diplolepis rosae. The sequence goes on along the minus strand of JAPYXD010000723.1, from coordinate 9,708,390 downwards.
ATTTTACTATTATTTTATATATCAATTCTAAATTTATCACTATGACTTAAACCACTTTTATAAAGATAAATTTTGATATTTTTATGCATGTTAAAGCAAAAAGTTTTTTTTTTGTATGACAATTTTATACGCTTATTATTTGGTCTTTTTTAAATTTAATAAAGCCTGATAAGGTTGGCAAATCCATAGCCAACGAAACGTTGCTACAATTTTGACAAAATAAAAATTTTCTTTCATATATTTTACCCTCATCGATCACAAACCAATCTCTTTTAAAAAATTAATATTCTCTATCCAGATCGTGCGGAAATCGCCATATAATGGCCAAGACCCATGATGAAACACCACGTGACTAGGCTGTAAGATCTGTTCCCGGTCAGGCCGTGTCTTTCATTACCAATTCGGGTTTCCCCGATCAGGAGCTGGCCACTACCATTACTTTACACTTAAATTGCAGGCGTCAATGAATGAAATACTACTAATTATCAATGGCGAGTGACTGAACTATCAGTGAAAACTTCAAATAAACAAAAAAGGAGACAAACCTGTAGTAAGGAAAAGCTTGCGACACGTGGAGATCCATGGGCATCGCGGGATGGGTGGCCCCGTGGTGTGCCGGTGCTGGAGTGTATTCTCCACCAGCAGAAAGAGGTGGTTGCATCATGCCAGCTGCAGCTGCTGCGTGGTGCCCTGCAAGCATAGCACCCCAAGAAAATCCCGGGGCACCTGGCATTGTCGGGGGATGTTCTAGTTCTAGGGCTCGAGCTCCAGCGGCGGCTGTACTTCCGCCGCTGCCAGCACCACCGCCGGCGACTCCGCCGCCGCCGCGGTGCATCAGCCACCCCTCCACAACGAAGCCTAATAATCCTCTCGCGCACTAAATATATTATTCCACGAAACACTATAAGCTTCCACTGATCAATATAAAACCCAACACGTGTAGATAACGCTAGCAAGAACTTGCACAACGATCAATAAGAACTCTTGTAAGAAGCAAACCTTCCGGTGAACCAATTCTTTTCAGAGATATAACCTTTTAAGGGTACCAACCCTATCGTTGATGAATCGACCTTGGTCACTACATACTCGCACACTCTTTCCCGAACTGGCCCGAGGCACGGATCGGAGATTTTATTCCGCGACGGAAAGATCTCCTGGAGAACAGGTGCGTTCGCGAGATCGTCTCGCTGGAATCCGGAGCCGGACGGTGCCGGAGGTGAGTGGCGCAGCCTTTGGCTCGGCCATGAATGACGCTTTGTGGATCGGGTTGCTTCGCGGGGGCGGGGCTTCAGCCCATTCGCGAAACCACGTGATACGCGGCTCACCCCCCCACCAAGAACGGCGCGCCGTCGCCGCGACATTCACTGAATCCGCCGCCACTGTGTATGTAGGATCTGCTATCACTACTGCAAAGGTGAGTCTCCCCCCTCTTCTGATACTAACACGAGAGTCGAGTAACTGCTGATATAAAGAGGCTGCAGGTCGTGGTGTCGCTGCTGCCACTGCCGCCGCCGCTGTTGGGAGGATAGAAGGCGGAGACCGCCGCCGCCTCCACAAGAGAGAAGGATGGAGGAATGTTGCAGGAAAGAGAGAGTGAAATGATAACACTGAGGACGTACCCTATAACATCCTTCTGCAAAGAGAACGCAAGACTGCGTTACGACTAGAAACACTTGTTGAGTTTCTGCGCGACGATTCTAGTTCGTGAACTCCTGAAGGGTGTCTTTAGGGCAATTGTGAGAGATTACTTGAATGTGCATCTACACCGAGAAAAAAATGATATCGAATCTAAAGCACGTGCATTCACGATCATTCAAAATCAGATGCTATTAATTCAAAGAGGGCGACGATTCATGGGACAATTTTAAATTCCAGGTTATTAGCATGTTTTTAAATATTGGGCTGAAGTTTGTGACGTCTTGTGTGACGAATTTTTTTTTGTCGTATTTACTTTTTTTTATTAAAACTCTATATGACTTCAATTAATAATCGAAGTCTATATACATGTCTCTTCTTTAGTTTGCGAGATAATTTAACGAGTGCGTTCACAAACAGCTTGCTTTGGTCAAACTTTGCTAATTTTGGTTTCGCTACACTGAGAGAAATGCTATTAGTTGTTCTGACTAAAAGATCACAACTATTTATTTTTAGTAAGCAGTACCAAACATTTTTTAAAACTTACCAATGCTCAAAAGTCCATGGAACTAAGTATGTTACTAATTTTTTTTGTAAAATTGATCAAATTCATTTATTTTGAGAAATGTAAATATTTCATTTCCATATGCAATATTTTGTGTGTAAACATGACTTGCAATTCTTTGGTAATAGCAAACTTCAACAAATAATTGTATAGACGAATTAGATTTTACCTGCTCATCAACTGTTTTGAATCGTTTTAAAATCGTTACATACATTGATTTCTTAAAATTTTGCTTTGTTCTTCATCAAAATGAGAAGAATTAAATCATGGTAATTTTAAAGTATAATTGTAAACTGTTGTACAGTTTTTGATGAAAAACATGTTAACAATTATCATCCTTTGCTACATTTTGAAAAACAATAATTAAAAAAGTTTTTCTCCTGAACGATTCTAACCTAAGAAAGTTTCCATCGACATTAACAGAAATAAAATAGATAGAATGATAAATTTAACATTTTTTTCAATGTCGGAATTACTATTTTAATCATGTACGGATAAAAAAATTAATCAGTTTCTAATTAAGATATTGGAATAGTTTTTAATACAACTTTTCTCCGTTATGTCGAAAAAATATATATTTTTGTAATAACTATAAACTGGACAAATAGTAATAGCAATTAACGCAATTAGTCAGTTTTACAAAAACGTATTGGTGAGATCTATTATAAGCTCGATACAATGTGGGAATGCATGAAAATAGTCCCGGCTACAAAATGTACCGACTAATCGGATTTTGTAAATTTTACTAAAAATTTTAATCATTGCTACTCAGTTAATCTAGCTGTAAGAACTAAGGTGTTTAGATGATACAGAGTAAAAAACATACTTGTGACCCTTTTTTACAAAAAAAAAATGGGTAACCACGACTAATACTTTCTCTCAGTGTATACAATCTCAGTTTTTAATTTATATTTTTTTTATTACAGTACTATGTGACTGCAATCAAAAAACAAAGTCTATGTATATGTCTGTTCTTCAGTTTGCGAGATAATTTGGCATGCTCGTCCATAAATAGTTTGTTTTTGTCAAACTTTAAGATTTTTTTCCGCATGTACTTACAGTTTTGAACGTTCATTGAACGATAACAAACTTTTTCTTCTAGAAGAAAGTTAATTATTATGTTTATATTCAGGGCCCTTTAAATATACAATCGTTCATGAATAATACACTATTTTTTTCATTTTCTGGGACAATAACTAATCATTCAGTTTAAAAAAAAAAATATTTTCCATCGTTCAATGAACGTTCAGAACTGTATGTACATTTTTCCGCAGTAAAAAGTGTTGTTCCAGGTCAACTTAGAATAAATTAATTACGTTTTATATACTTTTTGTATGATCATAATAAATTCAAACCCCCATAGAAATATGTACTTGCGGTTTTGAACGTTCATTGAGTTTGATTAATGGCGCCACAATAGAAGTTGAGGCTCAATCAAACAAATCACTAATATATGTTTGTTGTCCCATCAAACAAATCTAAATGGAGCATAAAAAGAAAAAATACCCATATGATAACATTTAGTGCACTATCAAAGTTGCTCGTATCAAAACGTCGATGATGTCAAGTCAAAAATAATTCTAAGTGTGTGATTAAAATTTGAAAGCGATCAGTTTAATCATTCCGATGATATCGTGAGAACCGACTTTGAAAACTTGGTTATGAGAAAACGCTTGTAAATTTTCAAGTACTGTTTACTTGTATAAAAAGATTTTTCTAACATACATAGATTCATAGATTCCAGGACTATGTCATCACCTAAGCGCAAAAATGTAGCATGTCCACTTTTAAAATTTCTTTAAGTCGATGCAAAAAATCCTCAATTCACAGCTTTTTGCATCAACTCAAAAAATTCTAAAAGTGGACATACTACACTTTGCGCTTAGGTGACGATATATTGAACCTTCTACCTCATTAGACCTTCTGCAGGAGCAATTTTCCACAAATTGATTTTTTTATTTTCTGAAAGTATATATTTTTAAGAATCCCATCTTAAGGTGTGTTGTATGGAGCTGGAATAGCAGATTAAATCGAAAAAATCAAATCGTAGGAATTGTCTTCATATAAATAAAAAGGTTCCCAAAAATACCTATTTTCCTGCCCGTCAGAGTAGAATACCCTCTTAACGTTATGAACAAGCGGCGACTACTTTTTTATACTTTCTTGAATATTTCAAATGATAGTCATAGGTTAATGTCATATATTTACGATCTTATGAAGATCAAGTCACAACAGACTTTTAAGTTATTGCATATTAAAATTAATGCGTATTCAGAAAATTAATATATAAATATATAAGTTAATAGCAGCAAAATTGAACAAATGATCATTAATTTTAGACCAATGTTGCGCTATACATTTTGTAGCAAATTCATCGTGGCTAATATTGTAGCTGATGTAGCAACTGATTTGCTTCAGCAGCAAAAGACCAGTAGCTCTTTATGTAGTACTAAATATTAGCTACAATGTGTTAATTGAAATAGGTCCACAATTTGATATTTGAATAATAAATTAGCACGCGCAGCTGAGGCATTAGCAAAAGAAACAAACTAAATTAGATATATTAATTGTTAACTAACGCAACTAATTTTCCGGTTAATATCAATTTCCTGAAACACCTAAGAACTCAGGTGTCCGTAGAAAAGCAACAAGAACCCGGAAAAAATTAGTTCTTTAAAAATTACCGAATTTATTATAAAATCGAGGATATGAGAAAAAGACGATAGATATTTATTAAAGAAATTTCAGTAAATTAACTCGTATTATTCAGGGCAATTTACAGACATTTCTTTTATTGTTAAAATCAACTGAACTACAACTGTTAATATTACGAATTTTTTTAATGTAAACAAGGGAGTTCTTAAAATTGTTCTGAACTGTTCTGTAAAATATACGGATTAGAGTTCCGAAACTCTTCAATAGATTCCACTCTGAAAAGTTGATGCAGGATTCAAGAACATTTACTGCATTTATTTTTAATTCCTTTGGATAAAGTCCTGTAACATTTCCAAGCCATTAGGTCCATAATTTTCATAATTTGTTCTCATATCTTCAATTTTGGAATAAATTCAGTAATTTTTAAAGAACTAACTTTTCCACATATTAGCTGAAGCAGCTAAAAATTAGGTCCTGCAGCTAATTATTTTCTTCCATGTGGATTTGTTTAGTTAGTTTAGTTTAGTATTTTTCTGGAAAAATACTAAACTTAAGAAAAAATATATAATTTACCATACACCCAGAAAACAGTTTCTTTGAATCAAAGAAGCATTCCTTTGATATAACGTCAAAGAAAAAGTTTCTTTAAATTAAAGAAAGTTTTGTTAATTCAAAAAAAATTTCTTTGGACAAAGAAATAGATTTTTTTACATTAAAGAACATTTTTTTGAATCAATAAAACTTTCTTCAATTCAACGAAATTTTTTCTTTCACCGTATATCAAAGAAATGTTTCTTTGATTCAAAGAAACTCTTTTCTGGGTGTAGGTTATAGCAAACTTTACTATAACCTATACTGAAGTTTCATATAATTTTTCGAATTTTTAGTATTTTGACTGCGAAAAATTTTCAGTCTGCTAGGAATAATTACCATTGCATCACGATTTTCCTTAGATTTTTAATATTTTTCAAATTATCATTATTATATCAAATAAAACCTATATTGCCATAAAAAATTTCTTTGTGAAATTATAAAATAGATAACTGTTTTAGACTATGCAACTTTTTTTCTGGATTCTTCACTCAGAAAAATAATTAGTTAACCCAACCAAAATTAAGTGAGATTAATCAATGAATTTACATATCATTCTATTGTCCACTTTCTTGGCTGATTCAACTAAAAAATTTGTTTTTTGCAGCCAAAGATAGTTTGTTTGCATACGATTTGGTTAAATCAATCAAATATTTCATTTCCTTCAATCTAGGTTTACTTAACTTAACCAAAGATCTTAGTTCATTTAACAAAACGGCTTGGTTAAATCAAGTAAAATTCTTTTTTAGATATTTAGTTTAAAAAAAATTCATATAGAAAAAATCGATAAAACTGGATTGAACCTAATTTATCCAATTTATAAACATTATTAAGCCCGATTCGTTCCATCACTTAGTGGAACATTCATGGTATTGTTGTTATTGCAAAAATGTATAGGAAGGGATCTTATTTTTCAATTTTTGCAATAAAGAAACATTGATCGTAAAAATGTTATCAGTGACAATATGTTTTACTATAAAAGAAACTCAAATTAAGTAACAAATTTATTTATTTGTATAAAACGTATTCCCAGAAATAACACTTTTTCAATAAATGCTTCTTTATTGTTGAAATTTAAAAATTAGATCCCTTCCCGTACATTTTTAATAGCATGCAATACCATCATAACCATTTAATTTAATCCAACCAAATCTTCCATTCAGTTAAATTAAAATTCTACCAAATATTTCTTTGAAATTAAAAACTTTGAAATGTAAAATTTTCCTAGTTTGATAGGAATGTCAATAAGGAACCTTTTAAATACTAAAAAACTTCCAGAAATTATCAAATTTAATTATTAAATTTAATTAACTCTATCAATCTTTAAAATCATAATAACAATTCTAAGAAAAATTGAAATAAAAAAGCTCTAGAATTTGAAATACGTGAATATGAATTTGAGAAGTAGTGAAAATGAAAAACTATGTTGATTAAAAAAAAAATTTGAAGTACTTTAGACTTCATTAAGCAAAAAATAAAACAGGGGAATGGGTACAACGACTGTAATTTAAGAGTTTTTAGTTCATTAAACCGAATTTCTCAAGTTTAAAATTTTAACAATCACTTAGACAGCAATCTGGAATCTTATTGTAGATTTAAAAATTAAAAGTATTCATATATTCATTTGTAAAGGCAGATACTTTCTGCTTTTTTCTGCTTAACTTTACTAAATACATAATTGTGTATATTGAGTATTTTCCATTTTTCAAAGCATAGTTGCACGAACAATGTCTAACTTATACTATGTTTGTGAGCGATTAACTAGAATTAATAATACATTTCACTCACCAATGGTTACAAAATTCTCAACCGCTCCTCCAATTAAGTTCACCCCACATTTCTCGAAAATCATTTTATTCTAGATGCAGGAAGTCACTTTTTTCACTTTAATCTTTTTTGCATTGCCCTGTAGAGTAGAACATTATATTCAATTAGAAGATAAAGGATTTTCGAATTTTTTAAGAATAATAAAATCGATATTATAATAAGTGAATATAAAAAGAAAAATCTAAATAATGAAACTATAATTTACATTTTGTTAATTATATATTAGTCATTAAATATTTTATTTTCAATAGTAAATAATTTAATTTTGTTACTGTTTGACAAATTAATAATTTATTTTCAGTTGCTGCATATCTGAGAAGTATCTAAGTATTTAAAATTCATTTAAATTTTGTAACTTCGCAATGCCATTTTCAGCAATAAATAACCTCACTTTTATTGTCTAGGATTGAATACATCAGCCAATAAGAAAAGTCTTTATAAGTTGTTATGAGTAACAATACAGAAAAAAAGACACTAAAAGAAACAATATTTAAAATATCCTGAAATCTAGACTCTAGGTGAACAAATTTCTTGGAGGAACAACATAATCCTCCTAAAGTTCGAAAATCTTTATAGCTCTTTTCTAAACAATTAACTTACGATTTGTCGGCTAGAAAGTTCTTCCAATGAACTTGTGCTTCAGTAATAGTTCCTTTTATCGATGAAAACACGACACAAAAATATAACACTATGTTTAAATACAAAAAAACTACGAACAATGTTGCCTCCTAGATGTAAGAACTAAGAAGCAATTGAGTATTGAGTGGAAATACTGGGAATTTTCACCTCTAATTCTAAAATTCTAAGATTCAAGGAAGAGAAAATTTAACGTACACAGTATTCCCTCCCTCACACAGCAAATAACGCCACAAAGATGGTGAACGTTACTGATATTAATTAATAACTGACATTATTTTAAACAATTGGGTTATATTAGACCAGATTCAGAATTATTTGTATAATATATAACCACAAAAAACTTCGTTTTAAATAAATAATATCTAAAATAGATTAATTTATCAATGAAATTCTTCCAAACTCTAAATCACATACTTTTATTCAAATCGCTTATGCGAATGAAACCGATCGCAACGACTTCTTTGTTCTCTCTTCTGTTACTGCGCAAGCTTCGTGATAACTTATCCCAACCAATCGTGTTGATCAAAAAGCGCGCGCGAGCTTTTCAGACAACGGGATTGACCAATTCAAATGATCACAACGGTTTAAAACGAAGTTTGAAATTATAGTTTAAAATTTCAGTTCGCAGAACATGTAAAATTCCATAAATTATTAAAATGTCTTTTTGAAAAATAATCTTTACATATTATATTCAATTAAAATTTTTTTAAATTTCACAATATAGAATTAACGAAAAACTGTAAATAATACTCGGTAACTACCAGGAAACAAATTCAAAAAATTATAGGCTAGGTGTAATATACAGTGGCACGGCGTGAGGGTAATGGGAATCTCGAGTCGATTGGCTACAAGCCCTCTTCACCGCCAAAGAATGATATTATATGGTGATAAGTTAAGGGCCTTTGTAAGTTATATCTTAACATAATCATGCAAAATTCATCGACCAAAAAATTTTAATTAAATAATTTTTGCAGATTGTAATAACTGATTAACTATTTACATTATTACTGATACCTAATTTTAAAAAAACTGGAAAGAATGTTTCCCTACAAGTAGAACAAACCTAGTATAGCCTGACTCATTAGACGTCTGTCTGACAACATTTGACTCTTTCCACTTTCCAACGCAAACTCAAATTCTTCTTTTTAAGATCCAAGCAATAAAGACAATTTAAAATTTTACCTTCTTAGACAAGTTTTTTATTTTTAATAACAATTACTTACATAATCTTATAAAATTAAAGGATAATTTAATAATTCAATGGTGATTGATTTTAATAAACTACAATGAATAAAAAAACCAGTCTCATATTGATATAATGTTAATGATAATTGATAATGTATGTTGTACAAAAGAATTGATACATACGCTATCAACTAGAAAAAGAGTTATCCCTTTATATTTAAAAACTTAAATTCTTTTTTTCAACTATGTTTTTTTCCAACTCAACTGTGCTCATTACCAATTACAGAATAATAAATAAACTAATAACAAATCAGAAATTGAAATTCAATTCTTTTAATCAAAAAATGTATACAGAAATGGTTGCCCTCTCTAAGATTCAAAATAAAAAATGCTTCCACACCTACAGTTTAACCGTTGACTATTAAATCACTCGGGAGGTATGAGGGGCGTGGACGTCTCTCAGGGTAGTAACGGCGCTACAATAAAAAATTTAATCAAAATGCCCTCTTGGTAATTTACAGTCAGAGCTCTCAACCCTTGCTTCTTCATGAGCGAGAAGTAAGAAAAGCAAAAAGGCGATCCTCGCTCATTTAAGAGCAAGACAAGGGGGTAAAAGTGAAGGCAGAATGGTACAAGATTCAAGAACCCCCTAGGAGTCGTATAGCGGCGCGATACGGCCCATTTACTCACCGGGGGTCGTCCCCCATAAAAATAATACCTCTTGTCTTCACTCATTTGCCAGCCTTTAAGCTTCTTCAACCCCAACGCTCCTCTTCTTTCTCAAGTGACTTTCGCTGGACAAGTTTTCAAGCGATGGCCGTTAGCACTCGTAAATTACGAATTAGAGCACTAAACTTTCTCCATTAGCGACAACAAGACCCTCAGGTAACAAACTTGTAATGACCGGGATAGATTAAATCGTCCATCGATTCCTGGAATAACTCTCGCTCGAGACATAAGATTTTTTTTAAACTTCAAATTAATCTTAGGAAAAATTTTACTTCATTTTTAATTTGTTCAGAATTAATTTTTGAATTTAATTTTAATTTATAATTAAATTAATAATGTTTTCATTTTAAATTAAAAAGAAATTTTAAAAAACACTTAGACAGCAACTTTATCTATTATAAATTTAAAATTGAGAAAATGACTAATCAATTAAAAAACAATACACTCTTATCGGAAATTAATTTTTCAATAGTTATCCCCAATCGGCAGAATAAAGATTATAGCTCCGGATTTGAATTTTAATTGGACGTCTTTCGCGTGAGAATAAAAGCAATGCATTGATTATGGTTGTTTTGGAGAATATTATATTAAAATTCCGAGGCCAAATCCATTAAGTGAAGTCGTACAAAATAATTCGGCTACAGTGGTCTACCAGTCGGTACAGGTGTGTCGTAATAACATAGCGGCTGTGCCCTTTGACCACTAGTACCCCCGCCTTCACTCTGACTTTACTGAGACCGCTACAATTGGGCTCGAGAACGCCGCAATCATCTTTCCTATGTATCAATCGCTGAAGAACCATTATTGCTGAAATGGTCGGCATTATACTCTTGAGATCAACCTTAACTACGTTAAGTACTCTTAACCCCCAAGCCACTCGATTCACCATTCAAATGTCGCTGTATATCCCTATCTGCAAATTAAAATAAACATTCATTATATTTCTTCTTAGATTGAATATAATAGTTGATTATAGCAAAATGAAGAAAAACAATCTTTTGAAAAGTACAAAAAATAAACTTACTTCCTACTTATAAAGAAAAGGTATAAAAATATACACAGGAATTTTCTGAAATAAATTTTATTATCATACGTTTCCAAAACACATCACGGCATTCCTCGAGAGGAAAACCATAACGAAACCAAATCTATTTTATTGTTAGTACACATATCCTGTTAACAGAAAGATTAACGCAAACGAAGACTATGAATGAAAAAAACGACTCGTACAAAATTGTACACGTATCATGAAGCATGCAAAATGGAAAATATGAACATGATTGATACTAATCGACACAAAACTGATTTTAGCAGTTGGCAAACCTCAAATTTTGATCGACTATTCAAACTGAAAAATGCATTATTGCTCATTAAACCACCAACTCTGCTGATACACTGAGAAAAAATCAACTGATCAAAGTATGCAAATTTTATTTCACTCAAAACTCTAAATTACTGATACATCTTAATTTAAAATCTAAATAAATTTAAGTATTTGGCATCAGTTGAATTTTTTCCCCGTGACAGAAACAAACGATCGATAAAAATCGAACATTTCTTGACCGGCATAAGTAAATAGGAAATTATGATCAATCACAAAAGTCCCATTTCTCTTCTTGTAAAGAGAAAAATAAATTATGCAATCATTGCTTGAGGCGAGAAAAATTTTTTGAAAGATAAGTACAATTCAAAATTTTTTTCTTCCCTTGTACAAATAATTCGCAATCGTGTGAGAGTGACGAGATCGCGAAGTATTAATGGCCACGTTTTGTAAATCGATATCAAAAGTTCTAATAAAAAATTTCCTTCACTTTCCGATCTCGTCTCTCCTCACTTACATTAGTCTCTTCGTCACTTACATTAGTCTCTTCGTCACAATTCACTCTATTGAGCACATTTACTCCACAGATTTTCGTGTGTATCTAATTATGTAGTTGTCGTAAAATCGTGGCAGTATCAAAATACTTTGAAATTCGATTCCACCGAATCCAATCCTCGAACAAATCAGCGCCGTCGAATTGGCAAAGCGATTTTAGTTGGTGGAATCTATTCTCTCTTTCAATTGGCAAAATCATCCCCAAAGGAGAAATCTTCATTAGCCGAAAAATCGAGCAAACGTCAATCACCAAAAGTGATTAGATTCTAGCATAGTATCGGTAATAATTGTACAGTTTTTACAGGATTACCTACTGCTATGAAATCATCCAAAGTTTTTACACACTTAAGCCGCTCTTCACGGTTTACGACTAATCTCTTTTCTTCTTTTTCTTTTTTTTTCTCTTTTCTTTCTTAAGATGTCATTACCACTGATGATATAAAAAAAACGCATGCAAATAATAACTATGCAATAATATTAACGTGACAACGTCAACTTTCTTCACAAGCACATTTAAGCTGTAGTTCGATCCAAATTCACAAAAATCGTTTTTCGATTGGGACTTCAAAAACTCATTTTGAATTTATGAATTTTTTAAAATTCGAACAACAATTCTTGAGACTTTAAACCGAATGTGAATTAACAACGACCACTTCTGCTGCATATTATGATACACGACATTGGATGATCTTAGTTCATTAAATATATAATATATAGATATACTCTTATTCTCAGGTACTTTATACACATTATCATGATTATTTCATGGGGCAGGTGTTGTCACCTCCTGACCAATTAAATTGACGCTTTATTTCTATTCAGTTAAGAAAATGGACATCGAGTTACTTAGGTAAAAGTAACATGATAATGCTAGGCTTTACAGTTATCTGTCTTTTCAGTTTGTAGAACACCGACTTTTCGACGAAATACTTTGTCAAGTGTATTCAGAATTCTCTTAGGATTAAGTTTCCTAAATTCATAATCATACAATACATTTTATATATGTATAACATATATTATTTTATATACTGTAAGTTTGTAACACGTATAAGTTATCCTGTTATTACAAATCTAAGGAATGTAACACGAAAAATATTCTTTTTTTTTTGTAATACATTCCCTAAAATTGTCTGCGCTCTATACAACTTGGTTAATAAGTACACGAGGTATTAAAAACCTGCAGGACGAATCTCTAAAATGATTATCAATTCAGATAAGGTGAAAAAAAATTTAAGACTAAGTGTTAATTTAAATTAAAAAATCAAAACAAAAAAGATAAGTTATTTCCGTTATTATAATAAATCTCAAGTAATTCAAAAGGAATGATTTAATTTTGTGATGTTATAATGTGAAAAATAAATAAATCCTAGTTTATGAATAATAAACAATTTTTTGGTGCTTCTTCGAAATGAAAATTCATGAATTTTAGAGTTCAATCCTAAATCAAAACAGTTTTTTATTGTGCTTCCCTCATTATTCACAAACCCACTTGAAGTTTCAAGTGGCGTCTATTACCGCCATGGATCAATTGGACCATATGACGTCAGTAAATGAAATTACAATGTGTAAGGTTATTTAAAAAATAATAACTAGAATGGATTATCGGTATCAGATAGACTTTAACAATAGAGTCAGGAAGGTCTGTCGTATTTTAGTCATTGATTTTTGAATAACCTTACATACTGTAATTTCAATTACCAATGTCACGTGGTCTGGTTGATTCATGGCCTTAAACTTCATATTATATTTCAAGTAATTCTCAATTATTAGTTCACACAAAAAAAAACCTACTAACGAGTTTATTTCTTGCGGGTCTTTCACCAAACTCCAAAATCGTTTTCTACTTGTCTTTTACAAAACAAAAAAAAATATATATATGTAAAAAAAAAACAATATATAAATATACAACATAACATGCACGATTTGCTCTTCGCACTATATTCTCTAAATAAATTATGAAAAATGAATCCTCCATTGCGTTTCTCTACACAATTCGCAAATAAATCAATGCACAAAAAATAAAACAACAGAAATTTTACTGTACCTAATATGGAAATGTCAATAATGATATATTAGAAAAAGCAATTTATGCAATGGAGTTGGCAGCCATGATCAATGCAGACTATAATTAAAAGTTCAGACTTATATGGAGCGTCGATTTTGAAAATCGAACGCTTTTGAGAAAAATTGTTGATATTGCTTATTGCTGTGCATTTCATATAGTACAAAGTGCACTCTTACATAGTAAACGTCTGATAGAAAAAAAGCCCCCGGAATATGCAATCAGGAAATATTAACTAATTCCACACGAGTTAGTGTTGAAAACAAGTGGACTCTATAGAAACGGAGCATTAAGGATTCTCTTTCAGATATGACTAGTTGGATTGTTTTGAACACATTTTGTTATGATTCATTATTGACATTCTGTCTACCTTCGGATGTCAAAAATATTCCTCGCTCTTGATTAATATTTTATACCTCTGCCATTCTTCAATTATCGAAAAATTACTATAAAGAAATCTAGCTTTGCTACCTTTAATTTTGATTTTTTCATCAGGGAAGACGATATTAATTTTAAAAATTGTCTTCATATTAAAAAATAATGACCTGAAAATTCTTCATAAAATAGTGAAACAAAAATCTAGTTTTGGCCATCCAAAGGTTGAAATTAATTAAAACGGATGAAATGTTTGATTTGACTCTACGAATTTTTTCGACGAGAAGACACTTGAAATCCGGGAAGCGAACAATTCTCATGCATGTAACACACGTGAATATTGAGGCAAGATATTTAGTTTCTACGTTACTTTACAAATTATTACGAAAAAGATTTCACGCATTTATAAAAATTAACATGCATTTGTTGAAAAAATATTTATCTTCGCAGGTAGAGCTTCTATCAAATTATTATCTGCTCTTTGATTATTAGTAGTTACCTCTCTCTTTATTTACACTTAATTTACCTTTTTGGATAAAAAGCAACAACAATATTGGCACTTTCATTGCTTCACTCATAGAGTGTATCCATTTTTCTCTTGTTTAGTTTTTCTAAAAGATTTTTCTAGTTTAGTGAGATGAACTTCTAATTCTCGACGGAGTAATTAGGCACTTGAAGAGAATTGTGAGAGTTCAGTTGCATCAAATGCTCAATACTCTTCAGGAAGTTCACCTTAATAGCTGAAATGCAAATTTCTGATATAAAAAATACTTTGCATTACAACGAAACGATATGTGCCAATATCGTTTTGACGAAGTCGAATCATTACGAATCAATGATCAGCTTTTCTGTTTCTATCTACTTTGAAGTGTTGTACTTAATATACTTCAGTTGAAGTGATTGATAGCGCTTTAAATTAGTCAAAAATTTCCTACCCTATTATACGTATTCGCTACTAGTGTAGGCATTATAAAGCTTCGAATATAGTCTCGATTGAAATGAAGTTTACGAAGTTGCATAAGCTCAATGCTAGATCGAGGAATTGGGCCTGCGGTTGTGAATTCCGCTCTGGCCACTCCAAGGCACATGATTCGATTCTAAGAATCGATAGTCAACTCATTCTTTCTCAGGAGCATTGGTAGAAACGAATCGCAGATATAAAAAAAAGCAGCGAGTATAAAAAGCAAGTAACAAGGTTCTACGAAATAATCGTATGTAATTGCAATCGAAGAAAATTTCGATCAAACTTGCATAAGTTTTTAACTGCTTGTCCATTCTTGAAAATGATTATCGCGGTCGATTCTGCTAATGACTCCTAGATCGAATCTCAGTCTTTGAAACGATTAAGGCAGAAAAAGTCAAATCTGAGTGACTCTTATTCATTCTGTCGAAAATAAAAGATTTTCCTCTTGTAGTTTGACTCACAGCTCATACTGGAGGTGGTCCTCGAACGTAACGTAGTTGAGGTGTCAACGATAAATTGAGGCTATTGGCTGCTTCGCAACACTGAGGCTCTAAAAGACAAGCAGCGCAAAAAAGAGCGACGAGGGCCAATTGAAATGGTAGAGCTGCTCTTAAAATTCGCCAAATCCAACTGCTTGGCTCACCTGGCTCACTCTCTGGATCTCCAGAACTTGTGAATCCTCCCTTGTTGTGTTTTGCACTCAGGATTTCTGGATTGAGATCCATGCTGCATAAAATCTTTTTACGCTTGCTGCAACAGAAAATATTTTCAGCTTTAGTGTTAAACGGCACAAATTTTCAAACTACAATATTCTGATAAATAGCATTTGAGAATTAAATACTATTCGAATTTTTAATCATTAAAATTTGGAAAATTGGCGATTCTATAATCTAGAATTGGCGACTTCTAAAGATCAAATATTTAGTTTTTTAATTGGAGTAATGAGTTACTGATTTTTATGAATGGTGTAGATCAGTATCCAAAGTATTATAACAATTAAAAATTGATGTTTACCACCTAAATCCCTAAATCTCCAATTACTCCAATTTGCAAATTATTTTTTACATTGAAAGAGTAAGGATATTTAAAATAAGGAAATTGTTCAATTATAATTAAAGAATGATATAAAAAATCCAGGTACAAAAATTTCAAACTCAACTAATTAATTTGAAATCATTTACAGCCGCAAGGCTGAGCCACTAGGCGATATAGGGAGATCTTCCTGTGGAGAAGGAAATGTCGGACGCCTGTGTAGCTCAGTGGTTAGAGCAGTCGACCGGCAATCGAAAGACCTGGGCTCGAATCCCAGCGCAGTCGAAAGCGTCATTTTTTCCACAGAAAGATTTTCAAATTCTTTAAATATTGAATAATATTTATCCAAGCTCGAGAAAATAGAATTTGCAACCTTTTAATGCAATAAAATAAAATTTATAATTTTAGGAAAAGAATCAATAAAATAAGTCAAATTCTACAGTAATTTCGAAAATTTGAAACACAGCATCGCGTAATTCGAAAACAGGAGGCGATGAAGGAGAAAGAAGAGTGGAACGAATTGATGGACGTGGAAGCAGGCGTTGAGTTTTTACAACTTTTTTTTACGACGCAATATAGGAGACGTTTCGCACCCAGTCGAACTAAACGTATTATACCACTGCCACGAGAAACCAGTGATTAAACGTAACTATAAAAAAAAACATCCTTAAAACAAAGTTAAATGAGGTGGCCAGTGATAATGGTGGTTGAGAATAATTGGTATCTACCAACGCTACATTCGCTGTTGTCACTGTAATGAAAATTTCCCCTTGAGAAAAATACAATCCAGACTTTAATATGTTTTTTTCTAATAATTTTAGTAATTAAAAGCTGAGGATGTAGATGCGCAAAAATAGATATATACAAATTTGAAGAATAAAATGTGAGTAAGTTTAGAGTTTTATTTTAGAATAATATATCTATAAATAATGAAGTCCTTTATTTTTGAATTTATAAACTATTAGGGCAAATGAAGAAGAAATAATACGGCTCGCAATTACATTATTCCCTAGAATTCAGAATTCTTTGAGCATATTGTGCTGGAAAAATAGGGTAAGAAGGAAGGAGGGGGATACTTATGAAAAGCTATAATTCATTTCAACAGCTGACCCCACCTCAGGGATTCTCAATTTTCGTGATACAATCATTCTTATTTAATTTACAATTTTATTTAAATATCAGATTGAAAAAAATTTACACTCAGTAAAAATGTCATTTTCTGAATCAAACGATCAATTAATATTTCAGAAACTAATTTTAAATGGAATTTTATTCTTAAATATAACCGAATAATGTATTGTTCGAAATTTTACGACTTCTAATTGCAAATTAAGAATTTTTTCATGAACTTGTATTCAGTTTTGCAGACTTTTATATCACTTATTGAAGATTTACCATGTTTTTTCTAGCATCGAGGTTATTCTCAATCTATGCACTATCCGTTTTATATTGAAAAAAATACAAAAAAATAAATAAATAAATAAAAAATGAGAACCATGAGTGAATACTCTACACTACTGACTCCAACCCGAACCTGCAAGAGCATTTGTTCATTCACTGCCAAGTTCTTATATTCAAATGAGTAGACGCGTTATAGGGGAAGCATTATGAACCTTTTGACTCCCTATCCCCACTTAAAATAGATGCCTTCATTCTTAACTTCTCATTTCAACGTTATGCAAATGGAACGAGTGACGTTACTGCGATTCTTAACTCCTCTCAAACGGCGTGACAATTATTCAAAAATTCATGAAAATCAACTCCATGAAACTAATATTTTTAAATTTTCGATTTCAAGAATTTAACGATTTTTTAATCAAATAAATTAAAACTCACATTGGAAGTGAGAAGTTGCTAGGGCTGGTAGATATGTTGGTACCACGAGACTCGACGCTGGCTGCAGTTCGTACAATGATTTCACGACATTGCTTCTGCAGAGTTCTCAATTCCGCTTCAGCATCCTCAACTCTCTTCCACAGTTCGGCCAAAGCCTCACTTCCGGGAGCCAATTGACTCTCTAAAGTTCGAGTCAAACGTCGAAGAGCTGCCAAACGACGTTCTCGTTCACTCAGTTCCTGTTCACTCCCGCTGTCAGAAATCCCACTGTCGGAAAGAGATCCACCCTCTTGTGCCAATCCTACCAGGGTAGTGTCTCCAAACTTTGATCCAGTCTCACTCGAGCCTTCCTTCAATACTTCATTCAAAATATTACCGCTCTGGAAAAGAAATAGATTAAAGATATTAATATCGGAAAAACTGATTGAGTTTTATTAATTTTTCTTTCTAGAATTCAGCAGAACTTAGTGAGGAATAGAAACATTTTTTTTTTCTTGGATATCAAGCGCACAAAAGTTATACAGTTTTTTCCTATATCCTGTAAAATTCTTATTTTGACGTTTGGGAGTTTTTAACCCTACACTCTTATTTGTATCTTTATAGTGACAATATATATTTAAAATATTTTCTATCGAGGTCTACAAACTCAAATCACTGATTTCCATTCGAGTAGTCTCTCAAAACAAAGTTGAACCATAAACGAAAAGCCGTTGATTAGATCAAGTTATAAAATCGGTAGGGGTACAGAAGTGTACTATGATATCGAATATTGTATAATCCAGTGGTTGATACTACCCTGGAGCGACGGGGGAGGCATATAAGACGATGAGATAGATATAGAGAAGAGAAAGATAGAGAGGGCTAGACCTGAAGTTTGGATTGTGATGGTACAAAGGATAAAGAGAGATGGAAAGAGATGAAATAAGAGGAAGCAAGAGAGTAGATTTAGGCTGTTTGCACCAGTGGAGATGCGGGGAATGAGCCTCCGGTAATGAAAAGCGCGATCCGCATACCAAGTAGCAACCTCTAACCTAACCGATATACAAGGTGGTAGTTGTGGTACACTCTTGTATAACGGATAGTAACGCACCAAGCAAAACGCATTCCCGAGGCCCAATCACGTACCAAACTAGCAGAACTTCGACTATTGTCGTCGAATCGAGAGTAGTCATGGTATCGAATCCTTTTCACAATCATGCCACAATAGACTTACTGGATATGACTGATGGATAAAAACGAAAAACTAAATATTTGAAGTATTTCATTACATTTCAAACAAATCTGACTAAACTCTATACCTATTCGTCAAGTTTTTTATCTTTGAATTTTCAACTTCCAGGATTATAACAAAATTTAGAAAATTCTGACTTTCTATAAATTTCTTCTTTGAAGAGATAACTATTTGTTTATAGAATTTATTTGAATTTTGAACTTTTCCAATTGTTAGATGCGAAATGAGAAATTCATTTCAAAAACTAAGACGATGAAGTTTCCAAACATTGTTTAATGAGCCAAATGTGCCGTAATTGTTTAAAAGTTGCTTTGGTTCAAGATTAAGGATGAAGTTTCTTTTGAACAATAAAACTAACATCATATAGATGTTAATCGAAGTTTTACTACAAGTGCAACTAGTCGTCTCCAAGAAAATACACATCGTTTATGAAATTAATCCAATTACGAGTTGCATTAGGCAGTGGATAAAATAAGTAGAAGTCCGCGAATGGTATATGTCGAGTGCAGCTGGACAGCTAGAGAGTCAGCCTTACGATCCAACGGTGATATTAAATTTGTATTTTTACGCTGATTCCACGGGCCATCCAAGTACGTGACGGGAAAGGAAATCGTCCGGGCGATTAACGATCTGAACTCTCGAGGGAGTCACTGGCTCTGAGATGCTCCTACACCCCTCTCTCGAACAACTAGATCCCGCCTAGTGCAGGTGATCCTCAACTCAACCCTCGACCCTGCAGCGTCTACTACTTCTTGACCCAATACGATTCGCAATATTTTATTTAGTAGCTATTAAAATTTATAGATTCTTTGCGATCGAGTAACAATGACGCTGAAAAAAATTCTAGGAGATCCATGGACTGATGAAAGAAAGAAAAAAGGGATGCTGCCAAATGAATAGTTTATAAACTCAATACTCTTTCAAGAATTTAAATTTTTCTTCTTTGTTTTACATTTTGCCACATTGAGAATTCGTTTTGACTTCTGTTAAATTTAATATTCAGAAGTTTTATTCTCCATAATCACTTGCCGAGTTTTTTTGATCAAATGCTTTTTCCAGAAATCGATATATTTTTATCCATTACTACCCATCAAAATATTATTTTTTATATCAACATCCTAAAATTATTAAAATCGACTACTGTAAAAATTTATTAAGACTTAAATAACTTTTGCCAAGAAGGTACGCCTGAAAGATTCTTAAAGTTCATGAGAACAAATACTTTAAAATATAATTCACAAAATCCCTGGTAAATTCGCCAGCCTGATAATTTCTAAAGACGTCTTTCCAAAAATAGAGTCTTCTCAGATTTACGAAAAAATCCAGGACCATATTTCACCTAAAATTGAAGCAGATTAGAATCGTGGAACATCACGGCCATCTGTGTTCAAAGCAACCGCGGATAGAGAGAGGGTATAAAATAAGAATTTTCAGAGAGGAAAAGAGACAAGAGACACGTCGATAGAAAAGAAAGACACAGGGAACAATAAGAAGGAAAAAAACCCACTGTCGAGTGGATGAAATTATCCCCTTGTGAGTAGTAGACAAAGTTAAAAAGCCCGCGAGAAAGACAAGAACCCCCCTGGTGCAAGTTTCGGATTGGATTTTATTCCCCGCGAGTCCGCGCTATTCTGAAATCTGTTTCCGAACAAATCCCTGACATTACCCGCCATTGCGAAACAACATTTAAAACTGAATCCAGCCAAACCGACCTTCAAACCGAATCAATCCATCAAGATATTTTGAATTTTTGGACATTTTTTTGATGGAATTAATTAGGGGGTTAAGAGTAACTCCCCCTATCGAAATTCGAAAATTTTATCAGTTTTTGCGTATTCGGTTTGAAATTTTTTCTGCTGAATTCGATTTAATATAGATAGGATTTTTCTGAATTTCTGATTGAATTTCTGTTGGCGGATATTGTTTCGGAAACGGATTTTCGAATAGAGTTTAAATGAAAGAGAAAGAAATTTTTCCAATCTGGAACTTGCACCAGGGTCGTTTTCTGCGTCTGATTATTTCGTTGATACGGGAATTTGACTGCGTCAAATGGTTTGTATAGTCTGGTACACATGTATCAGAATAAGAGTCGCGTCTGGGGAGAAATGTCGCGAGCCGTATGTCTTCTTGACAGTCGAAATGAGCACGAGGGCAATCGGAAGTCAACGGCACAAACTCTCGAGGTAGTTTCCCACTCTCTAACCTAGTACAATTCTTAGCCGAACCGTCTTAGGTACCAAGTTTACTTTATATGCAAATTCGTGACGAATGTAGAGGAACGGGTCGTGACGAGGCGTTCAGCATTGACAGGTGTCATCACTCAAACGTGGTACCCTTTGTGGCACTACTTTCTGTAAACTTTCGTCTTATCTATGCTATCCGATCTTCTCTAAACATCTTGAACACTTTTTAAACTCAGAAAACAGAAGTGAATGAAATTAAATGATGATTAATTCAATCTAAATGTCCTAAAAAAATTCTTTAAAAACGATAAAAATTAAAAGTTTGCGACTAGTAAAATCTAATAACCAACATCAAGACGAGTAAGCCATTTCTGAAAGGCAGGAATCGATTATCAGGAGGCATTAAAGTATAAGGAGGGCATTTAGAGATCTACGACACTTATATCCCCTGAATTTCCCGTTCTTCCAATCTAGCCGAGGAAATCGTTTTATGCGCACAAGCGGTACCCGCGGGACCCGTTGCCCCGTCCATCGACGTTGAATAATTGCTAACAGCTATCTCACCGATTGAAAATCAGGAAAACAGGAACAGTAACCCTAGAACGATTTGTTCATGAATTTTCAGATTAATATAACCAGATGCTACCTCATTGTAATTTCCACTTTTATTAAAAGGATGCTGAATACAAAAATACAAAAATCATAATTCTCTATCTTTAATATAGTAAAAGTAAGGCCGGCTCGTATTTACTTATTTCAGGATTGTTATAATTTCCATTTTGAGCGTCAAAACATGAGTGTGGGAATTTCATAACGTGTGCCACACAAGTATAATACAAAGCGGCGAGATCTGTAGGATGTGTGAGAGGAAGATAGGACGAGAAACGAGGAATATTATAAGAGCGACTTGTAAAGGCGGAAGGCGTGGCGATAGCTGTAGAGAGAACGATTCAAGGGAGGGCAAAAAAGTTTTCTCTTCTCGCCTCTTTTTCTTTAATACAATTCCTTTTTTGTTATTTTTTATTGCACTGCCTCTTTCGCCAAAATTATCTTGATTATTCTCTCCCAAACGAGGACAAATTCTCTAAGCTTACATGCTATCAAAAGTTAATGGTAATTTCTGAAATTATATAGAAGATCAACTATTTTTAAAACTTTATTTCCAATAATATACAAAATAGTGAAAATTGTTATACTTATTTAAGAAAAAGGAGTCCATAGTATATGTCAGTCTTTCATAGATTGTGATGTTCTTTGTGTTTAGCAGGTTCCATAGAATTTCACATTCTGTATTATATACTATGGACTTTACCTTAAGTTTAAAAAAATTAGATAAGTTTGCTTCTAGTGTTGTTATTAATTTTGACTCTAATAAGCTCATGCTGAAATCTATATGTTAGTCCCATAAAAAAAAATATGTTTTTAATTCTTCATAACCCTGAAAACATATTACGTTATTATAAAATTGAAGTAAACTATCAAAATGAATATATACTATTTTAATAAATTAACAAAACACTAAGGAAATTCTGTAAAATGAGCCTTAAAACTTCAAATGTCAAAGTAATTATTTTTCTCTTACAATATATATCGAGTAATAACAGTACTCAATTTTTATAAAGTGATAATTAATTATGTTTCTCCAGTGATTTCCCAGTCATACTCGAAAATAATTAACAAGAAAAGAAGTTTTGTGAGGATTTACATTAGAATATGAAATATTCTACTTCATTGACAAGTGATATTCAAATCCTAATTTTTGAAGAGTAAGGAATTGAACCTAAATTGGAGATCATAATTTATGAGCGTTTGCTTTGAGGGCATTATTTTCAGTAATCAGCTCGGTAAAATTAATCTTGGGACTGAATATCCTGAAATAACACCCTATAGATGTAGGGGCCGAGAGTAGCTATCATCTCTGGTGAATGTACAGGTCAGGATGCAAAACATGAAGCCGCCGTTGCGCACTTAGAGCCCTTCGTTGCCCCTTTGGCCCCTGATCTACCCCCAACCTTTTCCGTTCGCAATATTCTAACTAAACTTCCAAAGAACATTTTCTTGGCTATTAATAGCAAATTGGGAACAGTGCCAAGATACGAGTAAATTATTCTATAAAATTTCTTACTAGCGATTTCATATACATTGCAATTTGGAACTTAAAAAGGAAAAAGCTCAGATTCCATTTCTACCTTCACTCGTCGAATACTAGTCCAGATATTCTGAATCAAGAATAGTTCGCAAACCTGAATTCCAAGATACAAAGTAAATAGTCGATGAACACAAGACCGGAAGATAGTACTAATCACGAGGATCTGCGCTTATCCACTGCAATCATTCCACGTTTCGTCATGGGTCATTTACTAATAATAGCCGAACGATTCAAATTAGAAAGCTGAAGTTGTACAAGTACGATGACCTATTGAAAAAAAGAGATAAACGAATGGAAAGAAAGAATTAAAGAGCAGAAATCGAGGAACTCTTGATCTTTTTCCACTTCATTTAAACCACATGAAATGCTATTTTTGTTCGTGTTTTTTTTAAAGTTCAATTTCTGCTCGAGCTTGATGATCCTCTATTTTTTTATTTTAAACAAAAAGTTTTCGATCTTCGATCTGAACTGTCAATTCTTAGCCTTTAAAATTAATAAAGTTGAAATTACCTGGCAATTAGCATCTTGCTTTTCAGAAAGTAGGCGCGCAACATCGCGAACAGAAGATGCGACTTCAGTTGTGGCACCTGCTTGAAGGGCTGCATCTAAAACCGCAAGGGCGTCCTTGTCTCTTCGCAGGGCAGATTGCAATTCAGTTAAACGGGCTCCAAATTGTTGAACCGCTTGTAAAGCGCACAGTTGTTGATTACCCCTGAAAAAAATATTTATAATCAAGAATTGCATTTTTAATTCAGCTAAGCAAATAAATCAGTTGATTTATTTCAATAAAATTCATCGAAAGTGGAGAAAAGAAACAGAGCCTTCAATGCAAACAGGAACCTGCATATTGTTAAAAGGTCGAACCCTCCATCACTAACATCAAATAAAAACATTTGATTCCAACCAATCTCAACTCCCTTTTTGCAAATACTAATAAATAGAGAAGAGTTTCGCTACCCCGTGGCGTAAATTTGGAGAACTTAAATTCGAGAACTCTTATTAGAAATTACATGAAATAAAAGATAAGAATAATCAGTTTTGTGGTAGCTTCTTTATGAAAGCAGAAAATATTATAATTCACTTCTCTTTTCCAGGTTCTTTCCCCTTTGCCAAAAAGGTATAAAATGTTTTCCTGTATTATGCTTTTAAATCCCATTTTAATTTCTCTGTAAGCACTTGATCCCCCTCGTTGATAGGGGTTCTATTCATGCAAAACAGGATTGACCATTGACCCACTGGGGTTTACAAAGGTCAAGTCTATCCCACCACTTGAAGTAAAACCCTGCGAGTTTTGACGTGATGTTATTCTTCCCACGAAAGCATATTAAAATAAAAAAATCATTTCCAATATAATCGTTCACTTTCTATATCTAGAACTTTAGAAATAACTGATATATAAATAAGAAGAAAAACAATAGAAATCAATTATAAATAAGTTTCTAGGAGAATATAAGATTGTTATAAGTATTGCTATTTCTATTGAATAAGTTTTTCAGATACTTGATAAGATTCTGTAAAAAGGGTCGAGAAGGCAGTGTCAAAGTAAAAAGCAAGGGAAGGTTATGACATTCCCCAAGCGAACAGTATCGTCGAGGACCTTCGCGATTAAACTTGGCAAACCCCCCATAAAGCTAGTAATCCCGTGACACGGGTCAAGACTGCTATCTGCCATCTGATGATCCCCCTTCTTGCAACTATGATTTCCCGGTGTTTGCTCTGGAGGCTTCATTACCTTCAACAATATTTGCTCAACGTCATATACCGACCAAAAGACGGTCAGTCAATGAACCTGCTTATTATATTCAACCCTCCACTTTCGATAGACATTAATTTATACTCTAAAAGATGGAATGAAAAATAATCGAAACAAGTGAAGTGTCATTATTCAAAGGCTATCTTAAAAAAATGGAAAAATGCTAATTTCAGATTTGAGAGGAAAAAACAGGGCGTCTAGTGATTCTTTAAAACAAAATTCAAGTTCTTCCAGGCCAGGAGAATTATTAAAGATTTGCAAAATGATACGCAATAATAAATTTAGTCTTTTTTTTCGTAATAATAATAATTTCAATTTCGTAATAATCATAATTTCAAGGTTCTTAAAGTTTTTAAGGCCGCTAGACAACTTGAAAAAAGCTTTCTCGCTAAAACATATTTTAGTCAGACTTAAGAATATTTTTCTTTGAAAATAAAACACACTTCGAATAAGTCATAGTTGTGGTGAAAAGAAAAGATTATATTTTTTGTATAAATTTATTAGAAACAAAATTACGTATGAAATTCATTAGTTATTTACTGATAAAATAATTAAGCCTTACAATTTTAATATTTTATAATTTGTGTAATTGGAAGAAAAAAAAAGATATGCATATATTTAAATAGTTAAAGCTTAATAAAATAGAAAATTACAATTTGTTTAAATTCAGAGAATAAAAATTTAGAATTCGAACATTTTAATAGATTTAATTTCTTAAGTTATAAAAATTCAAATAATAATAGTGACCATAAATAAAAATTCTAGAAATTTTTTTTAAGTACCTGACTTCTAAAACTTCTAAAATAGATTGCCAATTTCCCGACTATTTTTATAATTTTTAAGTGTTCTATTTCAATTTAAAACGACCCTAAAACTGACTTAAAACTTAGAAAGAATTAAAATAAATGCCTCCTTTTCAAATCATAACCAAAATTTATTCACAGTGTGTAGCTTTCGTAGTCTTTTGGTGAACCCGCTCTTTCTGCTTTATCATAATTCATCCTGAATTATGAAAATTCACCATCTACAAACTTCCGAACAAATTTAAAAACTCACTTTTGGACAACTTCATCCCAAATGCGATAGAGATCAGCGACGCCATCCTTTAGAGCAGCAAAAGCTGGAGAAGCGGATGGACCAAGATCAGTAAGGAGTCGGTGTGTCGAAACGTTCAACGCCAGCATCGCGGCCTTGTGTTCCCTCAACGTAGCAAGTTCGCTCTGCAACATCAAATATACATTTTTACTACCTCCGCCAGTCCCTTAATTCAAACGAATTACCCCGATCTTAGTAAGTAAGGGGAAGGCCGAGCCGCTTAAAGCTAAGGGTGATCTACGCCAGTCCCTGAAGTCGACTAAAAATAAAAATCCAGAGAACCGCAAGAAGACGAATGTCGACTATCATCGACGCATCACTAAAAGAACCAATCCACCAACCCTTACTTAATTAGTCCAGACCTTTATAAATCCAGACCATTAAAGTACAAATTCTCCATTTCATTATATTTCAAATCAAAATATAAATCTTTAAATAACATTTACTATATTAAGAGTTGGCTAAATTTTCTTTGCTCGTTTGCTTATTATTATTACAGACATTTTGACAATGCAAATGTTGTACTTATCAAGGTATCTACAAAAAACTATAATAAATTGAATAACATAATTATGATTTACATATTAGTCGAATTTTATAACTTAAAACAATACCTGTCATTTCGAATAAGAAAGTTGTAATCCAAGTTTCATCGGATTCATTGAAATCTGGATTTTTTACATCATATTGTTGTCAAGATATAATCAGATTATTATTGTAGACGAATTTTGGGGAAATCTAAAAATTTTTTCTTGAGTAAGTGACCCACTTACTCCATACCCTGGACGTATTATGGTTTAAACAATTATTCATGCTACAAAATAATGCCTTGACGTTGAATAACAATACATATTAAATAAATAATAATAAAAACTACAATATCCTATGACTAGGTAGAAATAAAGTTGACTGAAAGCAGATTGACCGAAAGTTATCAAAGTTTGCAGAACTCTCAGATAATGTTTGATCAATTTCAAAAGAGCATAGGTAAACTGTGAGTGGTTGCTGCAGATGATGGAGAAACCGCGTCACGTTGTCACGTCTCCGTCGTCCTACTTGAGGTAACCGACGAGGACCGCATAAATAACCCCAGGTTTACGACGGCGACGTACTACGTTAGGGAACAAGAACCTCGTTCCTCATCCCATTTCTCTCGTTCATCGCGTGACCAGGAGCTCACAGAAGCTCGAGTGCTCGTAAAGTTCTTCCTTGCGGTCATTCTGCATCATAGAACCTTTCAGGATCTTTACTGATCTTTCTATTCCCTTTGCTCTTTTCTAACTTGCCGAAAACTCCAAAACTTAATCCAACTTCAATTTACAACTTAAAAACCAAGATTAATTTCTTCATCAATTTGTGCACAGCTTCTTGAACAAATATGAGGAAAAATCTTACCACTTTGGGAAGGTTTGAGGCTTTAAATAATAGTAAAGGTGGCTATTTTTTTGAAAATTAGTTTCTATTAAAACCACCGCATTTTAAGGGGTAACACCACTGATGTAAGGGCCTAAAAAAAGCGTTTTTCTGACAATTGTTTTTGGGTGGAAGGAAAGGTGATAGAGAAATAATACTTGGGGTAGTTATTGAGCATATATTTAAGTATATTATAAAAAAATTTGCAGGAAAGTATTACAAAATGGCGACACTGCAGCAATTCTCCCGAGGCATGTTGAATTTGAGGCGATCTGCGGCACGCACTATAACTGGTGAGAATCCCCTACGTGGTTCACTTTGAAATGTTATTTCAAAGTTGAGGTTAAATTTTCAAATAAAAAGATTAAAAAT
The DNA here is from genome assembly GCA_030998225.1 of Diplolepis rosae. NCBI lineage: Eukaryota > Metazoa > Arthropoda > Insecta > Hymenoptera > Diplolepididae > Diplolepis > Diplolepis rosae. Next base: position 9,680,223 of record JAPYXD010000723.1, on the reverse strand, counting down.
TGTTAGAGTTATGCTGCTAATAAAAGAAAAAATGATTTTTTGAAAATTCTACAGTGGTGTTACCCCTTAACACAAGTTTGGTTTGGGCATACTTTTATGATATTAAATTGAAAATCTTCTATTCAGAATAGTGTCTAATAATTTTATAAAAAGGTATTACAAAATACATTGAATTTTCATTTCTTTTTTTAATTATCAGTACTAATTATTACTATATTATCAAGTCTTTTAACCTTTCCAAACTATTGAAAACGGTAGAAAAATATTATGAAAAACAGTTGAGGTTCGATTCCAGTTACCCATGGGTAATTCTCTGATAAAATTGGAATTCGAATGGTACGTAGAGGGAAGATGAAGAACCTGGATACCAAGTAACGTGGTGCAAAACAGGCCATAATCCATCTTCTTTTGGTCATCGAATCTCGATTCTATTTGAAGAAATGACGCTGTTGAGAGTGCCTTTTTCGGTGTTTCGATGTTACGCTCTTTTTTGTTGCCATCTCGGTGTAAGAAGACTCTCAGAGAGTCACAATTAAAGTAGTATAGCAACAGATCTTTGTTTCGTGTAGTATCCTCAGAATTACGAGGCGTAAAAAGCTAATTCCCTACTTTTACGATGTACGTGCTGAGAGAGAGGAGAGAGCAAGGCGGCCTCATAGGCATGCAGGTCCCGGAGCACAAGCGGCCGCTCTGTATACCGAATTCGAATCAATTGATTGGCTGTTGATTGGAAATTGAATTAGATCGGAATGCGCGTGTCTCTCAACGGGGAGGATGTTTCTGGTTCTGCTGCCTTGCCAATGCGTTTGGAATATCAATGCCGTTCACATTTCGAAGCTCGACCCCTGTGTAACTTCCGCTCCCTTCCGTTTTCGAATCGTTCGCTACCCTCAAGCTTTTTCGTAAGCCATAGCTGCATTTCGTCCTACAAACATCGGAATCCACAGGCACGTGCAGACAGAATCTTTTTATTCGCACCTGTAAAAAAAAGTTATAATTAGTACATTCTTAAGTGTTTATTGAATTATATCAAATTAAATAAAATTCAGCAAAAAATGAGAATAAAAATGTAATATAACTTGAGAAGAGTAAGACTTGAAATTGAGAATTAAGAGAATGTTCAAATTTCTAAGTATTGTGAAAATGTTTGGATAATTTGTTAGATGCTAAGGCATCTTACCTGAGAAATTTCCTATGTATCAGGCTAGATGGCGTGAATTTTCCCTCTTAAGAAGGTAGTTGTGCCAGGAATAATAAACGAAAAGTATTAAATTTCGTTGAATCTTTTAACAATCCCGGTAGGTAATATGCACAATAATAGTTGATTGGCTCATCTACCTCACTCGCCCTTTGCTCCCTTCTCCTTTTCCTTCTCTCATCCGCTTGATAGTGGGTACGAGCAGTGATATATTCAACCTGATTGCACATGTTTACGAATATATAATAGATGCGCTTCGCACAATTGCGAACCAAGTGCCACGATGCATTCATTCATTCTGTCGTGTTTTACGCAATCCGTTGTGCATTCCAAATGGATTTGTTCACGTCTGGTACCAAGAATGATCAATTAATCATTGCCAGTGCAATTCAATTGTTGGCGCCACACGAATTTGTTCATTTACTGAAGTTCAGTGGTCTGGCAAATGAAACTAAGTACAGATTGGGTAGTACAGTAAAACCCCATTTATCGCAACACCCGTTTATCGCAACTCCCGTTTATTGCAACTTGTCTCTCCCGTTTATCGCAATAAACTTTACCATTTTTTTCTCCCTCTTATTAGTAGAAGGAGTGGTCACGTGATTCTTAAGGATAGGCGGGAATACCCCTCACTTTTAAATTTGTGATGCATATATTTATATGAATTTTCGTATATTAGGGAGATATGAAATATATAAATTTTTCACATTTCAATGTATATTATTATGACAATCGCTTTACCAATTGCGAATCAATTGTTTTACAAAATGCGGGAATATTTCTACTGAAAAAAATTCAATCATGCATTCGAAAATTATGAGAGAAATATGTAAGCTTTAAAGTAATTAAAATGTATTGTTTGTACTAGTCGTTTACGTACCATCGTTCGGTTCCACGTTTTCACTCATTTATAATTGCACATATAATGACAATAAAAAAACGCATTCGAGGTTATTGGAACACGACTGTAAACAATGATAAACAGCGAAAGCGCGTGAAACTATTCGTTTAGGCGCATGTGCTGATAATCAGTTGTTCAAGCTGGTGGCGAAGAAGTGGGAACCCCTCCGTTTTTGCGATAAACGGGAGGCATTTGATTGGAAGTTGTTGCGATAAACGGGGTTTTACTGTATTTGATTTCAGATCCTTTTGTGTAATTTTTAAACTTCAAAGAAAATATATATATGTATAAAAAGTATTATCGAATTTAGAAAAATTTGAAATGAATAAGAGTGATAATTAGATTAAAATTTTTAATTTCATGATATTTTCAAATCTTAAGAACTCAAACATAATAAATTAATTATTAATTATTAATTATAACACTGAAATTATAAAATTAAATGCCTTAGAAGTTATGAAATTCTAAACAATATAAATTTGGAAAATATCAAAAAGGAATTGTATTCCAGAAGTGAAATTTTTTTTCTAGAGCCTCATTTTTTCTTGGAATAAAAAAACAAAATTTCCCACTGTAAAACCCTATACAGGAAGCCATATGTGAACTTGCTTAGGTTCCCATATCACAAATTACATAGAAAACTAACTTGCCACCTATATATAGAAATTTGAGATAGGTTCCTTTATAGGATCCTACTCAAATTAGCATAGGTAGGATCCTATCTCATTTTGTATAAAAATTCGTGTCCCAAATTCCCATAGGCGATAAAATAGGTTCTTAATACGATATGGGATCCCACATCGAAACCTATGTAGATTCCCACATGGGTTCCAATATGAAGATTTGCAGCAGGGTTAGATATTTTTCAATTGATAATAAAAACCTTATGTTTGAAAGCTTAAAAATTCAAGATGAGTTAGGCTATAAAAATGCAATTAGATTTTAAGGCACGAAAATGTAAATTTAAATCTGATTTTAAAATGTAAACCTAGACCCACTGGCTAGTCTCTTGCCTCCAGGTGAACATGTAAAACAAGCGAGGATTGACGGGCATGTGGATCAGGATATCGCGGTAGGTAAGGCAGGTTGCCTCGTGCATAATGCAGCATGGCGACGAGTTCAGCCAGCAAATGTTGGACGCTAATACATCTTGATGATAGATAGGGAGCATGTGTTTGGTCTTCGCAATGAGGTTGAGAGGGATGTCGAGGGTATTGTGGAGGTGGTAGCGGGTTCCGGGGGTTCAGGGGTTGAGACTCAGGGGGTTGGTACCGGGCTCAAGCTACGGGTTCGTTCCAAGTTGGGATTCGAAGCACGTTCCCGTCAGACGAGCGTACGTGCGACACGACTACGCTTTTACGCCTCTCTCCCTCCTTTTTTCTTTTATCATTGTCTTTTTCTCTCTTGCAGCAAAATTCACATTTCTCTGCTACCATCTTTTCTTAAACTTTCTTGCTATCCTTCTAGCTCCGCTTTTCGGAAAGGATCGTCACATTCGCACGGATCCTCATTTCCACGTCTTAGGAAATAGATATTCGTTAAGTTCCTCCTCTTCCAACTTCTAGAAAAATCTAATTATCAACCCGAGGAGCAAAAATTGGTGATCAATCTGAAAAATATATAAAATGAGATTACTACTCTAGGATCATTACTCGACTCTCCATTCTGAATTGATTTATATTTATCATACTATGTTCTTGAGTTTAAATAATAAAATCGTATTTAAATGTAAATTTTTTTATTCTGTGTTTCAACAAATCGTAGAAATAATAATACAAATGCAGTCTTATTTACTGTTCAGTGATCCAAAAAGAAACGTGATTACTTCAATGAACTGACCTTGAAGCAGTGAAATAAAACAAATGTAATGGTAACTTAAAATGCAGGGTCATCTGATGACAGAAACTACGTGGAAGTATTGGCAAAGATAACTCAATTCAATCAGAGTACTGGGCAATTATAATGAATGTGTTAATTAATATTCAATAGGAACGAATGTGATCTGTAAAAGCACAAAGAAATGAATGCATCAGTGTAAAAATAGATTGCCCTTTAATCTAAATAGAATACTTGCTAGTTCCTATGTAAAACGTAAAGTGATTTTTTTCAGAACACTTTTTTCAAATTTGTCAATAAGTTACAGATTTTCAAGTCGATTTGATAGAAAGAGTGTACTGAAAAAATTTACTTTCACACAATAATCGTATAACACTTTCAATAGGACGTAACTTTACGTTTGATATACGTCATTCATCAATGTACAAGAAAATCCACTCATAATTAAGGATCCAGGATTAAAATTTTATCAAATTTAAAAAACGATTACATTAATATTAAAAAAAAATAACGGCAACCAATTATTTTTACCATGCGAAAAATATTAAAAATGCTCTGCATTTAGATTTTTTGACTTTAGAATAACTATTTGTTATAGTGGAAAACTAAAACTATGTATCAGTAATAGGTCAAAATAGTTATTCCTATACAAGAACATAGGCATAACGGACACATCTCTTAATTATAAAACTATTAAAAAAAATAAAAAGTTAACACAACAATTTTGCAGTGATTTCATTAATTTTGGTTTACATATAATTAGCAGCTGAATTCGAATGATTTGATCTTCTGATTTGGCGTTTAAGAGTAGCAAGATGATCAAGCGTTTCCTCGTAAAACACTTCCTGCTTTTCTTTTGGTAGGGTCCTCAACATTACCTCCAAATAGGAACAAAATTTTCCTACAGTATCGTCGTTGGAATTTTTAGCTGGAGTTTCCTCTGAGCTTCTAATACAAACCTGTTTACACGTAACTCCTGAGTCAACATCTTGCTGTGACTTCATACACTGACTATTTCTCTTTCGAGAGTTCGGATCATTCACCATAGAAATGTCTTGTAGACTTTTTCTGGCAGCCAAGTCCCTATAATCGTTTCTCGGTACTAGGACTCTCAATTCGTTCAATTTCCCAATGTCCCTAGCATTATTTATCGGCTTGACTGCTGTTTGAGATTCTGTCGGCTTGATGCTTCTTTTCGGCCTTGTTATTGGTTTTTGTGTGATTTGTCTGACTGATTTAGAGTGAACATGATTAATTCTAGACTTCGATCCATTCTTAGATCCAGGCTTAGGCCCAGGCTTAGCTCGAAGCTGATTATTATTAGTCCCAGACTTGGGTGCATTTTTAGATCCAGGCTTAGGTCCAGGTTTAGCTCGAGGCTTAGATCCAGGCTTGGCTCTTGTAACGAAATTTCTTGTTATAACTTTACCGTTTACAGCCGCTAGTCTTGTTCCCGGAGGCTTTAAAGCTGCGATCTTAACGGGACTAGGTTGTTGAGGTCTGGGCCTAAAAAGTAATTTTTTTGTGTTATTCAAATAATAGAAGGTGTCAGCAATCAATTTTTGAGAATAAGTTATTACGGTGGATCCTGTTCGAGAAAGGTCAGTAGATCGAAGTATTCCCATCTTGACGTGAACTGTCGGCCTGCCTGTGCTGCTTTTCTCATTGAACTTTTATCTGTTCTATACTTTTCACGAAGGTGCGTCCAATCTCTCCTTGGTACACCTGGTTGTGTTCCTATAAAATTGGAATTAAAAATTCACTATACACTTACGTTTCAGTTCCATTTAATTCATTCTTTCAAGTCTTGATAAGTTCGGAAGCCACTTAAAGTCAACCATAATTATTTAAAAAGCAAATCTTTTATTTACCTAATTCATGTTCGATCTCTTCCCACAATTTTTGTCTTCCTGGAATATCCCGTTTTTGGAACTTGTCCCAAAGTAGTGTACGATGCCTAACTGCATTTACAAGTCGAACTACGTAATCATCTTTTTCGACCTGTTTTTCTTCTGGTGTCTCCTCTTCTACTTCTTCAACGTTCAACTCAATATCTTCTTGGTCATCTTCTATAGTAACACTTTTTCCAGGACACTGTCTTTCGTGCCATTCACTGTCTTTATTTTCAACAACTTGACCACAATGTACGCATATCTACAAAAATTCATAGAGAATATAACCTAATTTTTAAATTTTATCTTAATTACTGAATAAAATATATAAAATGAGATTACTACTCTAGGATCATTACTCGACTCGCCATTCTGAATTGATTGATATTTATCATACTATGTTCTTGAGTTTAAATAATAAAATCATATTTAAATGTAAATTTTTTTATTCTGTGTTTCAACAAATCATAGAAATAATAATACCACAATATAATATAACCTAATTTTTAAATTTTATCTTAATTACTGAAGCTATTTTATTACTCTTAGGCACGGTTGATCCAACATCCAACCTTCTAATAAGTTTAAGATAAATTTATCGCACGTTGAATCTTATGGAATAAATTTATCTGGATCTTATTAGAAGGTAGATCAACCGGCCCTAAATGAAAAAATGTTACACAACTTTGTTCAATTAATAATATTTTCTAACCGTTAAAAGTATACAGTAGGGAAACAAAATTTGTCAATCATAACAAAAAACAAACAAAAGTCGAGAAGAACAGAATTCATACTAATATTGATTTTTTTTCACTGAACTCCTCATTATGAAAGAATGAATCTAGCGTAAAGAACATTTGTATCGTACTTTTTAATACATAAGTCATTGTACTCTAGAAAAACCGGGATGAAAAACTGTTCAATTTCTAACCTCAAAAATCTAAATATTCAAACTTCAAGTTTCGACATTATCGAAACAATAAATCATATCAAAGTACGTATAATACATTAAACTTCACTCTTAAGACCGCTTACTATAAAATTTGTGCATTTTAATTTTAATTTACGACTTCAAAAAACGAAATATAAGTCGACAGAAATGAAGGGAGTAGTGTTAACCTCAATGTTAAGATATAAAAAGTAAAAATTCACTTTCAATACTTACGTATACCAAATTGTTAACGTCCGACATTTTAACTATTATTATGACCAAGTTGTTGATAAACAATCACTTTGCAAACAAAGGCGTCTGTTTTGATCAGGGTTGACGTTAAAATCAGTAATATGTAGCTAAACACCGCCAAAATTAACGAAATCCGAAAAATGCCGAAGTCGTCAAGCCGGGCGAAAAAAGACGATTTGCGTGGCATTTTCAGTCGTACCAACCGTGTACTAATTTAACACAATAGAGATTTGACTTAGGGCGCCGTCCCAACATGCGTTCTGCGTTGCGCCATAGTGAGTAAAAAGACAAAAATATATATTTGTCTCTTTCACACTGATTATGTCGCAACGCAGAACGCACCCATGGGACTACACCCTTACAGTCAGAGATGAGCAAGTAATTTACTTACATTTTTTCATAATGTATTTTTTTTATTTTTTAAATATTATGAATTTCTATTAAATATTTAAATAAAAAAAGTTTATCGATCGAAATAGTATAATATCGCCTATTTCAATTGTTTGATATTATACATTCCTTTAGCCTGCTTAAGCAATAAGTGTATACAGACGTAGAATCAAAATTTCGGAAAAGTTATAATTTCAGTAGATAGCAAATGTTATTAAATATAGAGACTTTTTATTATAAAGTAGATACATGTGTCGTTCAGAAAATTTTCAGGTTCATGGTGTAAAAATAGAAGCAATAATATGACTAATGTTACTAACTATAAAAACTTTTCAACTTAAAAAAAGCACTGGAACTGAATTTATACTGGCACAAACGCAATCATTTTCGTGAAGAAATTTCAAACTTCGATTGAAAAGTCGATGTACATTTAGCATGCTTACACCTCGAGCATTTTTTGTTACGCTTTGTTTACTTCTTTACTTGCTGAACCAAAAAGTTGTCACGTTATAGATAATTAACCTATTCTTAACAAACATATAAAAGTTGAGTTCTCAACTTTTGGAAAAAGTAACAAACATCTAACTCGATTTCTCTGTGATAGTTTCAAAAACTTCTTGCTAGTTAGCAAATAGCCATATCTAAAACACAATGGGACAGTAATTCCTATTTAAACATTGCCACCAGGCAGTAAGATAAGTTTGTAAAATACTTCACATCGGTTCACCGTGTTTGTATACTCTTGCATTTTATCTATTCACTGAGAAGTTTTCTACCTAATTTAAGCATTCTCTCAATTAAAACATAATGAATAAAACCAAAAATGCATTTTTCTTATCTAAGATTTCCACTTATACTTATGGAAAATCTATTTTTTGTTGAGAATGACAAGAAATATTAAAATTAATTAAGGATAGTTATTTTATAATTTTATATTAATAAAATTTAAAGCAAAGCATGAAATTTCGAAATTAATGGGATGTTTCAAGTACTTGTTACACAAAGTAGCTGATTCTGAAACTCATGTAGACAAAATACTTTTCTTAAATCTAAAAAATATTGCATGATTGCAATCTTTTAATGCGAGTCTTGTTTGTACAAATATACGTCTTTAAACTCTAGGACTATCATTCAGAAACAGGATTCTCATGTTTCTGAAACATTTACACAAGTTCACATTTTTTAATAATCTCAGTCTCTTCTAGATATTTGATCTCCTGAGTTTTCGATTAACGGAAGCCAGGTGGTCCAGTGTTTCTTCACAGAACATTTCTTGGTGCATCTTTGGCATCTTTCTTAACATTACTTCAAGATAAGAACAAAATCGTCTGATTTCATCATCTTCTTCCTCATCATCAATGTTTTTAAGCTGCGTTTCTTGCATTCTACGGATACAAACTCTCTTGTAAGAAATTGGATTTTCAAACTGTCTTTGTAGAAAGGAGCCGTTACTCATATTTATTTCTTCGACGACATCCACTTCCGAACCTGATGACGAAACGGAATTTTCTCTTTTCCTTCTATCGTCTGTTGTATTTGCCATCGATACAGGATAGAATGATTCTTGTGAGGCTCGAATTCGCCCCCTATTTGACACTGGAACCAATTCAGTAGATTCTTCATACTCATTTTTATTATTAGAAGACTTTTGAGTTTCTCCTTTCTTTTTCTTTGGCGTCGAAATTTTTGGTATCACAGCTTTCGAAGCAGAAGTATTGGGGGATGTTATCATCGATGAATTTCTGCAAATTACATAAATTTAGTTCAATCTAGATCTAGATCTAGGAATTGTCCAACAAACATTTGACGCAATTATAAGTTAACTGTTACATAGAGAAAGATTGAAATTTATCTAAAAATGCTACATTAAAAATCGATCAAAAGATAAGGAATATTAATTAAAATCATTTTTTAAATCGCATAATATCAATTTCATAAATTCCCAATTTCAAAAGTAGACACATTATAGTTTTAACAAATTTATCTATTTGTTGTATTTGTATTTTAAATATATGCAAAATAAAAATAATATTATATATAATCGATGAAGCGAATATTTTCAAAAAGTGTTATGGTGACTTTTCATAACTGAAGATTGAGTAAATATTTGCATCCTATTCTTTATAAATGGCTCAATTTATATCAGTCTTCTTTTTCATTTCGCTATGTAACTGGAACTTGCAACATTCGCTGGGCGGAAATGAATAAATCTATATTAAGGATATAAAATTGAGGAGAAACTTCATTCCAAGCAACATACTGTTTCGGTTGGCGGGTTGACATCAGAAAGAGAAGAATAGGGTAATATTTCCAAGTAGATTCAGTGCCTAACTCCACTTTGCGTCTTTCACTGCTGAACTTGTGTCGAAGTGTTGTCCACTTCAATTTTGATTTTCCAGGCAGCAATCCTAGAATAAAATTAATAGAGTTAAATAAATCATTGCTAACATTGAAGGAAATTTTTTCATTTTTTTTAAATATTTTACCTAATTCTTCATCAACGTCAGCCCAAAGAGTTGACATTATGGCAACACTCCTTTCAGTTTTTGACATCCTGTTGTCCCAAAGAGGTTGACGTCTGTAAACAGCTTTAATAACCTGTTCATTCTCATCTTCGAGTTCATCTTCACTTGAACTAAGTACGTCTGGTTCTTCGTATAAACCAGGGCTTTCTTTAACGGTACAGTTTCTTGAGTGCCGTTTTTGGTCCTTGGTATCGACGACCTTCGTACAGTTCATACATATCTGTATAGTATAATGATATATCCCATTGAACTATTACAAAAACATGCATATGAAGTATGATGAATTTCACTATTTAAATATTTCCTTCTCATTTTTCACATAACCTTTTCTTATCATACATACAATTTTTAATCTATTAACTTATCCAATAAATTCCTTATTTTATTGAATAAAAATCATAGCAATTATTTATCACATTGAAGCACACCAAAGAAAGTATTGGGCTAAAAATTAAGTATTTTGTATGATTAAACAATAAAAAAAAACATATATATTATAAAAATGCCATTTATGACATATATCTGTTAGCAGAGAAAAATATCCATGAATAAAAGTATACCACTTTTGCCAATGAAGAAAAAAGTCTCAGACAAGACTCAACTTTTAGGTTATGTTAACACTTAAATCAACAGTTTTTACTTAGAATTACTATTTTATACCAATCTTCATTGTATATATATTAACAAGCAATTATAAAAACTGTTGCTATTGTAGGTTAATATTTATTTCAAACAGGCTGGCCACCTAGCCGAATGTTAAAAGTGATGGCCGGTCAAAATATTGACTGGTTCAGAGAAAGGTTTTCTCAAACTTTAATTCCTTAATTCCTTGAAACTTATTTGAAAAGCATAAAGATCGATAAAAATCAGCGAAAGAAACGGTGGTACCCCTAAACAAGTGAACACAAAGTATATAAACAAAATATTACAACACCCCAGGACAAAACTCATAAAATATTCTTTTTTGTATTAATTCCAATTCATTTTTGTTATTTCTATTATTAAAATAAAAATTTTGTTAGAGTAAAAACATTTACCGCGGAGCGTATGTGGAAAAGTTATAATACAACGGTTAGAATAAACGGTCATACATGCAAATGAGATGAAAATTTATTTATGCAAAGCATGCTAATTAGTACAAAATATAAACATGAAGACAGAAATTCCTTACTTACATATATCAGCTTCTTTTTGTCTGACATTTTTCAGAACAACCACTAATCAAGTGAATACTGAAATAACCACAAGCCACTAGAATGTTTGATTATTTCTGACCAATTTCGCGTCAAAAATCTTGTGCGTTGATACATGAATCACCCGAAACAAGACAATGCACAACCGTCTAAAATACAAAAAACAAAATGAGAGAAAATCAAGGTAACGCAACACCGGTTTACAGACCGAAGCTCTGAGAAAGCTTACGTTGCTCAGTCCTGCTTCCCGCCACCATAGATAAGGAAGTCTGCAATTTTCATTACAGAGAGCAGCACTTGCTTGTTCCCGAGATAAGAATTGGGCATATTTATTTCTACCAGACGTTATAGGTATCATATGGCCTAAGCCATACAAATGGCGTGAAACGCATTCATGGAAACGACTAAGGGTACGTTCATACCTTTGCATGCATGTAGGTTGCCATGGTAACATATTAAGGTGCGGACATACCTCGTAAAGCAAGCATTTTGCTAATTTACTTGCGCAAAAACTTACAAGAGTAAAAGAGATGGAGAACATCCTGTCTCTCTCACTCTTGTGAGTTTTTGCGCAAACAAGCAAAATGCTTGCTTCACGAGGTATGCCTGCATCTTCAGTAGGGAAGAAAAAGGAAAATTGTCTGTCTCTTTCTCTGTTGTATGTTACCATGGCAATTTATATGCATGTGAAGATATGAACGTACCTTGAGGCCTGGAGCACAATGAAGACGTGAACTCTAAACTTCAACTAAACACATTATCTATCATTTCCTGTGAAGCCATGATAGAAAGAGATAAGTTGACCTAAAGGTTCGAGTTTATATTGTGCATTGAAAAGACTGGAACGTGAATTGCGCAAGCAAGTAAGCAAGCAAAATTCTTGCTTTTCGGAGTACATCCATTTTAATCTTCTCTAAAATTTACCATATTTTGAAAACTAAATTGTATGTAGTTTGGACACAAACATATAGAAACGTAAAATCAATCAAATGTCCCAAGTTTCACATGCACTTAAGGGCATGTAATACATAGGAAATGAGCAAATTTTATTCATTTCAGGTTTCTACATGTTTGTGTCTAAAGTACATAAAATTTTCTCTTGAGAATTTGGGAAATGGCAGTTAAGATAAAAACGGATGTAGATCGACTACTTTTGGTTTCAGAATGAAAAGATATTCAATTTTAGCAATATATACCGAAAACTTTTTTTCAATTTTGAAACGAAATTTTACTGACAGTACATTTTTGGCGAAAAATAACTAGACGTACCAGCGGAGCATTTAGTGGATGTGAATTAAAACCATGGAGACTAGATATAAGGAGACCAATCTCCATATATCCATTCCAGAAATGAAGTTCTGCCAAGTACTTAGTTAGGAAACTTCCCGATGAGGGCATGTGTGTTCTCTGGGTGCAAAATGGCGACGTCTAATACACGATGCTTATAAACCGTGGATGCCGCCATTTTGCACCCAGGGAACACACGTGCCCTCATCGGGAAGTTTCCTAACTAAGTACTTGGCAGAACTTCATTTCGGGAAAAATGTACATATGTACTGTCAGCAAAATTTCAGTTATCCTTAAGGCCATGGACCAAGCGGATCACGTGACTAAATTATACATTTATTCGTTCATGTAAGATAACTCTTTTTAACTTACAAAGTATCTTTTTAAAAATTTGCAAAATGTAACGAAAGACAATAAAGCAAGTCTGTTAACTTCTTTTTAGTGAAAATTTTGAAAAATATACTCAACTTTTCCGGTAAGACCTCTCCCGGTAAGATCTTATTCCCAGTAAGACCTGGGTTCCCCTCTGATTAAGATCCAATTACTTTCTTAGTAAGAGCCGCATTCCCTTCTACTAGGGTTGTAAAATTTCATGAAACTTTGATCTAATGTAAAGTTTCATGAAACATTGGGGGTCTCATGAAATATTTCAAAGTTTCAAACAGAAAAGCGGGAAAATTCAAACTATATATAGTTTAAATAAATATTTCAAGGACATTTTATGATCTAACTGTCTAACCTGATCTGACTTCTGTGCGCCTGCCTAGACAGACGTTTCCCCCTCTTCTCCTAATGTTTCGTGAAACAATGTAACTTTTACCATGAAATATTGAAATATTTCAAATGAAAGTTTCAATGTTTCAATGAAACGTTACATCGCTTACAACGCTTACAACCCTACCTTCTACATACATTACTATTGGGGTTATGTTTTCGTTGAAAATGCGTACTGATGCGCATGCACCGTTCTTACTGAGAGCCGAACCCCCACTTTGAACTGGATCTTATCGGGAGAGTTTGAAAAAATAAACTGGATCTTACCGGGAAAGTTGAGTGTAACATGTATTCAAATATACACTCTAGCATATCTACAAAAAAAAATCAAAACTATCGAATTGTTACTAAAATTTCTTCAAGATAATTTCTATAATTTTTGCATAAAACTAATTTTCAGTAAATATTGTTAGCATACGAAACAAGATGTTAGATATATTTTTTTAATGAAATAACAAGTTACTTACCTAATTATAGTTATTTTCAAGCACTATAGGAATCACGGAGTAAAAATGGATAGTTTATAACTTAGTAAAATTTCTCACCGCTATTTGAATTGTATAAATAACTGTAGAACAATAGAATTATGACAGTTGTCTTTGTTTTAATTAAGATGTAACTTTAAAATGTTTTTATCTCGTTAAAAAAATGTATTTCCTGGAGCAGAAACAGACTACAAAACGGGAACTTGGATTCCAGAACAATTTAAACATTAAAAAAAAAATACAGAAGATAAATGAAATGGTATTGTTAAAATACACGTACAATTTTCTTTTTCATGTGTCATGGTTGTTGGGCACCATCAGATATAATTCTTCCATCCGCCCTACTTCCTCTTTACTACCATTCATAATGAAATAGAACTTTGCAGAAACGCAAATGATGAATCTGATCATACAACAACTTTTGAATTTCATTTTATGTTTATTGGTGTTCCGGTTATTATTAGACTCCAAACAATCTTAATATGCTTACAAAAATTTTAACTATTTTTTGTAACATTTCAAAATTTTATCTGAGCTAATACTTCTGCAAACATTCTAGCAGGAAAATAAATTGTAATCGATAGTGAAGAGTGGGCAACTTTTAATCAAAATTAAAGTCATTGCAACTTTCACTTGTATCACCATTGAAAGCTGACAGTCGTAAATTCAAACAGTTTAAAAATATAACCATCTTCTACATCGCACAATGGGCATTGAACTTTCACTGAAGTGGTATTAATCGTCTCGTCTTGGAAGATACCAATCGAGATTCGCACTAGCGAAATGCCAATAAAAAAGAATAAACATTCACCAGTAAAAAGATTCACTGAGTCCAACTATGTCATCTATTAAAAAAAAAAAAAAAAACTTAACTAAATGAATAAAGATACGAAGTCTTCATTTTCTTTGCAGCTTCTATACTCTGTATTGTAATTTCTGTTTTTTGATAATTTGATGATTCAAAAGAATTTATTTTGTATTTTATTAAATAAACCTTTGAATAATCATCAATAATTATTGTCCTTAATTCACGAATCTCGAAGCAAGGATGATCGCCAGACAAGGGACGCGTGACATAAAATTAATCAACGATGCTCGCATGACTGGAGAGCAGATTCTGGAGAACTAGTCTCAGAATCTTTGCGTATACTTGAAACGCAATATTGAAAACCGGTTGAGCAATGTGTCTTACTTGTCGAAGAGTCCTCACTTCTCAGTCTCGCTTTACCGATAATTCTAAGGACTTCTCGTATCTTGCATTCGTACAAATCTCATCAGTAATGGGATTTAAAAGTCCCGCAAATTCAAGTTTTTATTTCCTACAGAACAAGTTCCGTTACCAACAAATTTTATAAAAATAAGGTAATCTCCAAAGTAAAAAAGAAGAGCAAAATTTTTAAATTAAAAAAATGAATCAATAACATAAGAAAATGAAATAAATTCATGAGGCTAATTAATGATTCATAATGACTACGTTTTTAAGTAAAATCGAATCAAAATCATTGTAAATGTTAAATGCCTTTAAGTATTCGAATAATATTTGCATATTAACTTTAGATAAATTTTATTATTTCCATATTCTTCTAGTCAACAAAAGATCCACGTAATTTGAATTTGGCTCGGTCTTCCTATTACGGTTCAGGGTAAAAGCTGTGTTTTTACTTGATGATAAATCCTGGATTCATAAATCATAGATTGGAATTTATGAAACTGAAAACGTTTCACAATTCAATAAGTTAACTCTAATATTAACTTTAAGTGGAAGAGATTTATTTTGATTCAGTAGATGTCTAGAGAACTCAGAATAACCATTATGAATTTTCTGTCAGTTCAGCATCTTATGGAATTCTTAATTCATTTTTTAAACAAACAAATTATGTAATTCAGGGTGACCCTTTTTATCGACAAAAATAATTCCCGGTCATCGTAAATTTTTTCGCGGTCATTAAAAAAATAGTTTCCATTAAATAACAGTTAATGCAATGGATTTTTAGAGTTTTAAAATATTTTTTATTTCGTTATTGAATCCAGGATTTAAAGTAAAAATTTGATTATCTGAAGGGCTTTTTTACTTACCGTGATTTGATTGATGCGCTCATCTAGGATGTGAGGTTGATCAAAAATGACTTCATAGCCCATGATTCTATCATGAGCTGCACGGAATTCGATGTGCATAGCTGCCATATCACGATGAATTGAGTTGGCTCGTTGAGCCTCCTCAACTCTGGTTGATAGCGATTCCCATCTTTCTAGCAAACCTACAAGTAAAAAGAGGAATTAATCATCAAACTTAGAAATAAATGCTCTCAAGGAGTAAATTTTTTATTTATTTATTTTTAAATTCAAATTCAAATAATAATCTTGAAATAATGCGGAAGTTCCTAATCAACAAAGTATTTAAGAATTGAGGGACAATTTTACAGTTACAAAACTGCAATGAAAAATAGCAAAGGAATTCACACATATAAAAGAGCCTGCCTTATTCACAATGACATAACTTTCTAGGGTTAAGTAAAGAGACTGAGAAAAGTAAAGTTCAAGCTTTTGAAGAGGATCAAGCACAGTTAGAGAATTAATAGAACATGAGAAAAATAATTACCACTTAAAATGTTGTTTACTGTTGCTGTTATTAAATGAATGTTTAAAGAGAAAAATGGCCATTTAATTACTTGAGGTAATTACTCGAATTGATTCTTTAATAAACAGAATGTTTAATTCAAATAATCCAATCATTGATGCAACGAGAAAAAATTGAATACATAAAAGGAGCTCCTCTCACTCATCAAAATTCAATCATTTTTAAAGAGTAAATTTTAAAAAAACTGCATAAGACTTTAGAGTACAGTAATTATTACCAAAAAGGTTTTCTTATGTTTAAAATTTATTTTCTGAAGTGGTAATTAATTATGTCTTCTCACGACTCGTCAGCAGGGCTCTTAAAATCGCAGTTTCTAATACAGGCTTTGTAATTAACACGATAAATAATCCTCCCATTAATTATAAATTACTATCGCCTATTGAATCTTCCTGTATTTTCAAATTTTCCTATAAAAATAAAATTGTCCAGTTTGGAAAGTTGGGACTGAAATTCTTGACTAAAAAGAAACGTGGAGAAATTCAACATATACGTATATTTTTATTGCATGCGTTTGATTTCTTTTCGCAGTTTGTTTCTCTACAAGAAAATTATGGTACGCACGATTTCACTTTTACTGTAAAGCTGAAGCTCGAAACAAAGACATGCATTATAACTCGCGAATTTTTACTCTTTTATAGAAAATCTTTTTTACTTACAAATTGTCAAAGTTTTTTTATTTGAAAAATACCAAAATAGTAAATAAATGTTCACAAATAAAATTGAACTAGAAATAACTTGAGCGCAAATAATTTATAACTCGCGACCTGATGTCAGGTAGAACATTCTATGATTAGATAACTTGTAAATTGCAGTCTAAGCGGCTACTAGGTCGTTGTCGAGGTTGACATCGTTAAGCACATTTCAGATTACGAGCATCAATGAACAAGTAAAAAAATCACGTAATAAGAGATAGTCACGTTATAGTTGTCTGAATGATTCCCTTCAGTGTTTCGGACCAATTATTCTGATGGGACACATTGTTCAATGACACTTGTCCAGATCAAATAAGCTAATTTATTTTGAATCATTAAATCACTTTTAGGTTGCACTGAATTACTTTCTTGGTCTAATAACGAAATCAAAAGATTTTATATTTGAATGGAAAATTCTCAGTTCTCAAAGAATTACTTGCCACTTTTCTTTGCTAACTCCTATTGTAATTTCTGTAATAAATGTGACTCATCGTTGTAAAAACTGGTCAAGAATTTTTGTATCTGTTTAAATCAACTTCTCAATCAGGAATCGAACAAGACCATGACCATTATAAGAAACTTGTGACCCTGGCCATTTAAGAGTAAAGCGAATGCCTTTAGATTCTAGACGTGCGTATCTATCTTCGTACAGTTCATCAGAATTGCATTGAAAAAATGTGCAGGTCAGGTAGCGTTTTCTTTTGATCAGCTGAAAAATAATTAGATTGCAATATAATAAGTATTGCAATAAGTAACTATGAAAAGGCCAAAAGAATTTTTAAATCTAAACTAGAATTTGAACAACTGAAAAAGAATCTGAAGAAATAAGCCATTAAAGTGAGGATAAGATAATAAAAAAAATAAAGTCAAAATCACTTGCACGCAATACTCTAGCCTATGACTTGCATGTCAGAAGAAAAAAAATCGACTTTTTTACGGCTTCTTTGACCTCTTTCAAGAATTTTTTCGTATCATGCAATATTCTCGCTCGTTAAAAAATAATAAGTTAAAAAATTCAAACCATCACCATGTTAATCCTAACACTCCCATTAATAATACGCCTCGTAAATGTAATTTCTCCAACTAATGTGCATTAAAATTAATAAATAAAAATAAAAACTGGACAAAATATTGAAATTATCAAAACAAATTGCTTTGAGGGAAAGTTGAATATATTTTTTTGGTTGAAGCTACGCATCGTTATTTTAATAATAACGTAAAAGTATATTCTGCTCAAGTTAAGAAAGTAGAGAGAAAATTTTCGAAAGTATAAGTTGTTTTTGCAATATAAAGAAATACAAAAACTTTAAATTAATTATAAGGAAAGAAAACAAGGAACCTGGATGAAGCGAGACCTGATGCAACTTAAATTAAAAATTTTAGAATTAAATTTGACAAATTTCTTATTTATCACAAATAAATCTAAGTCAGCTTTAAATTTATAATTCTTAGTTAAACTCAATAAATCAAGTAACTTTAGAAATGTACGATGAAAATTTGAGATAACGAAGTGGTTGAATTATCGCATGCACAATTTTGTTTCATGCAAAAATATAAGGAACGAAGTGAAATTTCTCTTGTCACCTGTTAATTTATAATTAACACTGCGACATGAGAGGATAATAGAGTTTTAATTACACCCACCGTGTCCAGGTCAGTAGTTATAGGGAAAGAGGACAGTGTTTAAATATATACAAAAGTTAACATGGCATCGCTACTGGCCTAAATTGTGGATTTATATAACCTTATCTTCGTTTTGATATATTATTCAAAGAAAAAAAAAATTAAATCGCAGAGAAATTAATGCAAATGGAAAACCATTCAAAATAAAACTCTCCAAACGACGTAGCGATTCTAAATTCAAGCCTTCAGAGTATTTGTTCATTAATGAGGGAGTAATTATAAATTTCAATTCCTTCTACTCAGTAGATGCGTATCATAATATTTCAAATTTACATCTCACCGTATTCATTCAAACGAGGATCTACCTCTTGATAAACTTGAAAAACACTTTAACAAACATTTTATGCGGAATACCTTGGAAATTAATTTCAACAATTTGTTGCTAGCCTCAAGCTATAACGATATAAAATATACAAATAAAATTAAGTAAATCTGCAATCTAACAAATGATTTTTTGTTTGATTTCAAATTTATTACCGCCACTGAATGAATTTCTGTTTTCAATGTAGAGTGAATGTATATGAACAAATATAAATAAAATTAAACTCAAATTTATTCCTGAAACAAAAATAATTAGAGCTGATATAAATTTAAAAAATAAAGAAACATGTAATAATACATTGCGCAATAATAAGGAAAATACTTGAAGCATAAATTTCATACTTTTTCCAAGGAAAAGGTAATTTAAATCGACAATTTCATTTTGTCACTTATTACGTACTTTTCTCGTTTAATTCGCTAATCTCCGCTGCATAAAAAGAACCGACTTCAGTAAACCATTTTAATATTCAGAAAAAATCAGGTATTAAACCTCCGATGTATTTTGTACTTTTTATCTACAAAAAATCTAAATATTGCTTATTACAATATAGATTATAACCAGATATTTTTTCAAATTGGATTGAAAGTGAGTTTTAGAAAATGACTACAAATAAATAAACGAAGCAAGTATTATAATTTTACATGCTGCGAGATGTTTGATAAAAAGAAAAGATTTCCTTGAATTGGAGAATAGAGGTGAGTCAATGTTGACTGGTTTGTCAGAGTTGAAGACGATGAACTTGAGATTGGTATTTCACATTCATATTTTGAAATTATTTTTCTTTTTTGATTCAGATATAGATCTACCTTTGCCTTAAGTTGGTTCGAACATAGATAATAAAATAGAGATGACGTCATATCTAAAACACAGAGATTACAAGGAGGCGCTCCTTAAGATCATTATGATTTCCTTTCGAAACCTATCTCATTAAACATAACTGACGATCTGATTCCGTTGTTCTGGACATTTTCCGTTATAATTACATTCCTTATAAAATGCCAAATTAGATTAAATTTATTATTAAAATAAAAGTATAAGAAACTTTGAAAGAAGAATTCAGATAAGTCAAGAAAATTTGAGTTTTCGTACTTTTTATTTGTCTGATTTTAGAACTAAATTGATTTCATACCTCTGAAATGTTCCAAAGGAGAATTTTAACAAAATTTCGAATTCGAGTCCCTCGAGCGGGACATAAAAGAAAGGCATGATTATTAATAGTTTTTGATTCGCTGAACCAGAAAAACACTTTGCAAAATTAATGATAAAATAGCTCCAGTTATCTAAATGTTTTGAAATTCGAAAAATTTAAATATCAAGCATCCAAGATTAATTTATTTTAAATTTTGCAAAAATATGCATCAAAGACATTTTTATAATACAGAGATTTTATATAAGATCTTTTAAAATGTGTTCTTTAAATTTAGAAAATTTTGTTCGAAGTTTACAAGTATAAGAATACTAAATAAATAAATATTACGTCTGATAAAAATAAGTGATATATATACCTTTCATTTTTAAACTACATACCATAAAAATTATTTCACGTTCTGAATAATCGAACATCAGTAAAAAATAATTACCATGTTAAAACGAGAATTGATAAAATGTTGAAAAGGAGGAAAATTAATATGGAAAACGAAAAGTTAAGTAATAAGCAGGAATATAGAAATTAGCTTAAGAAGGCTCTAAGCTAATTAGTATTACAATCATCAAGTTTAAGTGCCGTGCCTGTATCAATGCTAATTTAATCTTTACATTAACTCTTTTAGCTCTGTGCATTCTTTCAACTTCAAACAAGCATCTCAGTAAATCTTGAAGTTTTAATGTATTTAAATGCAATTTCACATAAAAGTTTAGGAAAAATATCATTTGAAAATTCTATTTCTGCAAATAATAAACTATTCAGAAGGGAAAAAAAAGATTGCAAGTTTCATATTTAAAATAACTAATTATTAAATACCATTATAGGCAGTGGTATATATTGTTCAAAATACAATCCATTCATCATAGAATGAGGAACATTATTGTTTTCCAGAAATTCTGAATAAGGCACTGAAGAAATCTTTGAAATACTATGCACAAGTTCTTACAGAATTCATAAGTTGCCTACGCAATCACATATGCTATATGTCTTTCTAAGCTTATCGAATAATCTATCAACGATTACGACATACATACATCGATTTCCAGTGAAATCCTCTGCATTTGTGTCAACTTGAACGAACATCTTGTTTTCAAACAATAACTAAATAAACTATCTGAAGCTTACTAAAAAAAAATGATTGACATCAAAAACTTGAATATCAACACGTTTTTGTACACTTGAAAATTTTAGTTTATTTTCTCAAATTTAAGAGTCTTTTAAACGTAAAATTACGTTTTCTATCAGATTAACGACGTAAAATAAAACACTCTTGAGTGATGAATTCTCCAAAGAATGGATTAAAACAGAAATTCTGAAGTTTTAAATATATTTCATCGAAACAGAATTTAAATCACTTTTTACAGAAGAGATTTTCTGTCTTTTTGACAATTTAATCCCAAATAAAAGTTTTCTAAAACACTTTGTTGCTCACTTAGAACTTGAAATTTCTTTTATATCAAAATTGAAAGTCTCTTAAACGTAAAATTGCGTTTATTAAATATTAAATTCCGTTGATATTGTTCAAGCGATGACAGTTCTTCAAGGAAGATTGAACTGGTACTGAAATTCTGAAAGAAGCACGCGCACTTATGTCACTTTTGAAGATGAATATACGAAAGAACGTCTATGTAACCACTGTGTGATCGTATAGGACTGTCAGAATAAAACTGTAATTTGTGGACTGTGAGGACCGCAAGATAATAAAACTCGTTTAGCACGGGAGAGGAAAGATGTGCGAGTACACAGCCTGCGATTCGCGAAAGTACAAACCAGAGTATAGGTGGTTGAACTAGAATCGAAGCCAAGCAAAAGTTCCGCGCTACTCGAACGTTGACGTTTATTCTCGAAGAGCGTCGGGAACTTCCGAACCTGGAGATTCGATATTCTTCGTGAATTTCCGCAACTAAGGCGGCAGCGAGAGCCAAATTCAAAATTTTAAAGCATTTAGTCTCGGAGATTTTAATCTTCAATTCTGCTAGAAAAATTTAAGAAATTATTTAGATTCTTTAAATATTATAATAAAATGTAACTAAAACTTGAATAATATTAATCTGATATTTTTAATTCATTTGGGAAGTACACAGTTTATTTAAATTTTAACGATACCTTTGTACCAAGTTCAGCCTTTGTTTAAATATAGAGAAAAAATCCAGATTAATAAGTTTAAAAAATACTAGAGAAATTTACCTTTTAGAAAGAATTCAACGAACAGTCGAAAAAAAGTTAGTCGAGCCGACTATTTCTTTGGTTTTTTCCATTTTTAATTTTCCTTTATCGAGTTTCTTCTCTCGAATGAAGTAAGTCATCAAAAGTTTGGATCAGATAAAAATGATAGATTTCTTATTGACGGAATTACAAGATCAAAAAACAGCTAAAAATAACTATAATTCGTCTATCCATTTCAAACATAAAAAGTTTATAATTTTTATCCAACTGAAACTCCTTATGGTTAATTTTATCCGAAATAAAGTTCAACTATTTTTTCCGATTATCTGTCCAATTCTTCCTTGAAATGAGCCCAAGAACTTCAAAAAATGTTTAGTTATTTTCGTAATTATTTATTTTTTTGTAAAAAATTAAACTTTAGCATTTTTATTTATATAATTGACAGCGCGTGCCAGCAAATTTTTACCGGTACTTTATGATATTCAATTTATTCAGTGTAAAGTTTTTTAATTGTTATTTTGTTAAGTTCGAATAACCTGGCAATGATAAAATTCAATGTACAGGTGTATTAGTTTTGGATATTAAAGTCTGTAAAGTACTCAAACCACTCTAATTCTTGTTAGCTCGAACGATTTTCAAAGAAACTTGATTCTCAATGAAGCAATCGAGATTACAGTAAGGTAGTTGTGCTAAATAAATCTACGGCACTGCATCCAATATTTATAAGAAAGACCAGATACGAAGCTTGTACTGGTGCAGTGATCCGGTACTCGTCCTCCTACGCGATTGGGGTTCTACATTCACTTCTCTTTTTTTAGCTATTGAATGAAGCACGGTCACACTTTTCAAGACGATGTCTATCCTTCTTTTCCAACGGTACTCTCTCTGACAAATATGCACAAGGCGATTGTCACTAAATCTCATTAAGGAAACTTGCTCTTTATTCCTTTGTAAGTGAGTCATATTTGCCTTCTGAAGAATATCTTCTTTGGTTTAACTTCTTCCAAGCTATACAGTACAAATAAGATTCAAAATTGAATGAAATTTCGGTGATTCTTTTATTGATTATTGCTAACTTTTTCTAAATCTCCAAGAATAATTTGAAACAATTTTCTAGACTCTCAAAATACTCATTATTGACTGAAACTCAGACCTCTTTATTTGATCAAAATTTCTTTCCTCTTCATTGTTTCTTTAGATTCGAGAAAAAATAAAAGTTAGACGGGGCCAAATCAGGAGAATAAGCAGAGTGAGGCAGCAGTTCAAAGCCACAATTATGGATTTCAGCCATCGATTGTACGGATGTATAAAAACGCGCGTTGTCTTGGAATAAAACTTTTTTTCTCATAATACAATAGCGAGAAATCGTGAGTGGATTCCATTTTTGTTTAACTGAAAGCAGCCTTGAGACCGATCTCGCAGAAATCTTAGAATATCTCAGTTCGTTCACAATAATGTTTTGTGCTCGTTAATATGAGATGCCAACTGTCTCAGCCATCTCTCTTATTTTTAATCTGCGGTCTCCAATAATCGGATCGCATATTTTTTCTGTTTTTTTTTTTTTGGGTCTGAATTTGAATAAAAACTAAACTTTACTTTAATCGATTTTGAATAAGAAAAATTACAACTATCCAATTTTGAACATTCATGGTTAAACATTTTGAATGATCTTAAGGTGTTTGAGATGTCAAATTTGAATGAAATCTGGAATATTATAAACGTATTAGATTTTATACTGTACTACAAATACCAAAAAATTAATAAAATTAAGAAACAAGTTTGAATTGTACTTTCGCATTCCTTATTAAATTAATTGCCTTCAATATAAATATTACCTTGAATAATTCACGAATGACGAGATAATTGCTAAGCTGCATTTTAAAAGTGAGCAGATGAAGGTGCAGTAAACTCAGAACATAAATGACAAGATTATGCAGCGCGGTTACTTGAAAGAAGAGAAAAGTATTGACTTTCATACATGTTACCAAAGAGGAATTTGCGTGTAACAGAATATGCATGTTTCATGAGGTAATCAAAAGACACGAATGGAGCATTTGAATCAAATGGTTCTTTTGCCCACGATGCTGAAAAGAGTTTTACACGTGAATGTCATATTAATTTATCAACAAGGTGAAAATCTCGATTATGATTACAAAAGCATTGAACTTGTCATATTATATTCCTTAAAAAAATAGTTTACTCTTAAATATGACCTAAATTACTAAACTATACACAACTAAATGATAATTGATAAGCTATTAAATGTTTTTAATTCTTTTATGAAATTAAACAATAGCTTAAGTCACGTGTTACCGAGTACCAAAATTAATTTCAATTCAAATACAATTCAAAGATTCAGTAGGTATATAAATGTTAGCATTTGAATTGATTTGATTTCAAAAGTTTAAAAAATACATAGGTCGACAAAATAATTTGATTAATCAGAAAAAAAGGTGGAGCATCATTTTAAGAAAATAGAATAATATATGGACTTATTCTAAAATCTCATCAGGGCAAGACTAGAACTGCGTAAATCTTAGGAGATCAAATAGTTGGTATTTGATTTCTTGTTTCAAGATTCAATGGACGACACCAGATATCAGGAGAAAAACTGAAAGACGATCCCGATGATGATAGTTATGAATAAGGCAACAGCTCATGGTTAAGTGATGATAAGAAATCAATGTAAAGTTTTAATTTATCTAACAATGAGTTCTTACCACGTATTTGTTTGCCGTGCTTGTCACCTCGTCGGGAAACACCATCAGATTCCAGTACGGTATGAAGGCACTTTATGTTCTCCCGGCATGCACAAGCTATATCCGCCTGAAATATGAAAACCAGGTTTCAGAAACAAACTTCTATTTATAACTAGTAAGCTATTTATAAGCAGATGATTTTTTTACAAGTAACGGAAAAATTGACATCTTTATTGTTTAACAGATCTTCAAACCTAAAACTATAAAGGTAAGATGCAGAAAACTCCGAAAAATAAAGTAGATTAAACAATTTGGAATATATACTTGGAAATTAAATATGACAGTGACTCAATAGACCAATTTAAATAGAAATAAGGAATTTTCATAAGGGTGGATTTTAGAAAAAGGAAGCCAAATTTGTTCATAATGTTCTAAAATAGTAAAACATTTTATTAAATAAGTAATTTATAAAATAAATTAAAATTTATGTATGAAATAGGTTTGTAATATTTATATGAATTATAATCAGGCACAACATTTTATAAAATTCGATAATAATTTTTATTTTCTTCAAAATATTGTGTTATTTTAACACAAGGTTATAGAATTAGAAGCTTTTCAATTTGGATTATTCAAAATTTCAATGTTTAAGATCATAAACCAATTTGACCAGGTGATTTAATTATAATTTATATTCATGTGAGGTAACTTTCTTTGTAGACAAAATTCCTTCCTGGAAATTTTGAAAATATAATGAAATTCAATAAGAAAAGTAAGTCTGGTACGTTTTAGTAAAACTTATACAAAAAATGCACAGTTAACTGTAAGAGCCAATAATTTTTCTAGTATTATTTTCTGTAAAAAAATTTTGTTGCAAAATTTTCATATAAAAAGAAAACAAACGAATATATTACGTTGATTCAAAAGTGCCTTTGAAATTTTATATATGATACTCAACTTTATAGAACCTTTGAATTTCAATGTCGTTTAACATAGAGATTAAAACCTGTATGTTTCTAACTTAGTTCACTATAAAAATTGAATGCTTTGAAGCCTCGAAAGGATCCCATTTTTAATTCACTCATATTTTGAAGAATACAAAAAAAAAACTATTTGGAATTAATTAATTATCCTTTTTGTTTCACACGTTAACAAACTTTTTTCATAATAAATGGCGCTTATTTAAAAAATTTCCGGATTATTTTAGAATTTTACAGACAAATAAAAATCCTATGAAAATTCCAGGTTGCCTCTCGGTTTTTCTAGGTAAATAAACACCATAAATAATAATTCTCGAATCTTTCCACGATTTTTGTGTAACAAATAATGGATTTGTGATATTTTTGAGATCCACCAAAGGTAAGGAGGGAAAGTAAGAAAAAAGGAACAATTTAACAGATGGCAGCAACGTTATTCAAATGTTTGATATATTTTTCTCACGCGTATAAATAATATTATATTGTGAAATTATCGAACCATCCAGAAAAATTATTATTTGAGACTCTTTTCTGGTCACCAAAATATTGTGTTTATAATTTGGAAAAATAATACATTCTTGTGTGATAAGAATATGGCAATATAAAAGCGCAAGCGAGAAAGCTTAGCATTTAAAAGCAGTTGAAGCAAGCATGCAGCACACAGAAGCTTTTGATTCGCACATAAAACAAAAATACGAAAATACAGCAAACAAAAACAATAAAGCAATAACAGTCATACGAAAAAAAACACAGAAAGCAGAAATTTTAAGCATATATATTTATTTTCTCATTCTCTTTTAAGTGTCTTAAAAAATTCTCTATTAAATTATAGTACAAACAAAAAATTAAATAAAAATATACATATACAGATGCGCGGAATCTTTTGTGCTGAGCTCCAAAATAAAATTAAATAAAATTTCGTAGCAGCATATAATAAAGTTAGTAGAAGCTTAAAACATTAAGAGTAAAGTATATAATATAATGATAAAAATCAATAGTAAATATTTTTTAATTATATGGATTCAATAAAATAATATAATAAAAGTATTATACACCGAAATCTCAACTTTGTATATTTTATATACACAATTTAAAAGCAATAAAGCATAAAGCAATTTCTTTAAAATGAATCACAATTTCCATAACGTCAAATATTACATCTTTAAAAAAATTTCAGTCTGTTTGTAATAGAAAGACCAAATTTGCTAATCTTTCCACAAATGCGAAGTGGAAACTTCAAAAAGTTGCATAAAGAAGCTTTAATTTTTCTAAACGAGGACAGCACACATTTTCTCATGAATCGTACAAAGCGAATAATCAAATGAAGGAATCTCGCGAAATAGATACATACGCAATCGTCGCCTAAGAGGCATCCGCTTTTCACCACACAATTTTCCACTTGCAACAGGTGACAATGTGATTTTTCAATCAATGTACACAAGTCTTCTACGTCGCTGTCGCTGTCTTCAGTCACGGCAGTCTGCAAAGAAAAAAAAATTTGTAAGCAAGCAAGCTTGAGAAGAATGAAGCTGTTAGTCGAAACTGTGCGTATAAGAAAATTAATTCCACGTTTGTGGTCCATTAATAAAAGCATTGTTCTGTCAAAGCTAAAGAAGTTAATTTTTAGAGATGAGAACTGGAAACACTATTCTACTTTTTCTCTAAACTAAGGGAAGATTAAGGTACATTTCCCAAATGACAAAAAACATATTTAATTCGGTAAGAGATTCAAGATTGTATTTGTCATTTAATACTTAACAAATGTCACAATCTATATTCACAGTGGCGACTCATTCTATAAAAAAAATATCGAAATACGATCAAAAAAGAACATCGCAAAGGAACGTACTTTTATACGCCTTCTAGGAAGGGGTGACGAACAGTCGCGAATCGCACTCATGCTAGACGCGCAGTCCGATTGACTATCAAGGAAATTTCTGTAATCGTCGCCAAAATCTAAAAGACGACGCGCTGCTTCAAGATCAGGAGCTTCGCTATAATTTTCACTCATGTAGTTTTCCTGGAAATTAAAAAAATAAAACAATTTACATTTTGTTATTTACAATCATGATTAAGAATCCAGAACCGTTCTTTGAAGAGGATTATTGACTCCAAAATTACAATAAACAGATACCTGATAGTTATCCCAAGCCTGTTCGGAAAACGAATTAGTTCCCAGGCTATTCTTCTCAATATCGCTATCTGCATTGAACTGAACATTACAAAGTTCCTTGCTTCGATTGCAAGTGCGCTCTTCCCCCTCTGTATCGGAATTAGAAGCATTTGACTGGCAGCACGTGAATTTAAAAGCTGGAGCTGGATCGCTGACTGTAACTCGTTCCTCGGACAATTCCTGGTACGCTGAACGTCCAGAAAATGATCCAGATTTCACGAGAGTCGTTAAATGCTCATGGGAATCTCTTGCGATGTTACGAATCGAGCGACCTCCGGTTGATTTCCTTGCCGAACAGTGATGATTTAAACTACCATCGCTGCTTCCAGAATTATGCATTGCATGCACTCCATCCGATGAAGATTCACTCTTACGGCTGAAAGTTTTCTTGCGTAATTTGCTTTTCCTCCTGCGCAAGGAGCTAGTCCTCACTGTTCGAGCATCTTGACCGCTCACAGTTTCTTCCAACAACGTCGACGTCGAGTTATTGAAAGGAGCAAATGATCCTCTGTAACATAAAGTACAAAATTATTTTCATGGTAATTGATATCAGTTACCGATCTCAAAAATGTGGAAATTATACATACGATGCATCTAAAGACATGGATTTAGTAGGGGAAGTCGCCACAAGTTGGTGAAGAGCTGTCTCGGAAATAGAAAACTGAGAGATGGGGTCATTGACTTCATTTACGTTCGAACTGTTTCTGATCTGCGTGATACAAGAGACACTCCAAGGTCTAGGTCCATTCGTCTTATTCTTCGACCGCATCACGACCTTTGAAGGGCTTGAATCTGTCAGAGGCTGATAGGTTTCCTTCACTGGCGTGATATCCATAGACTCGAAAATTTCCTGTGAAACAGACTGAGCCGCGACTCCTAGATATCCGTCGAGACGACGGTAAGTAGCAACACTGCTGTTCAAATCTTCGGAGGAGACAGACTGTTTATCTATGTCCGATTCTCCAGTTGTGTATTCACCACTTGCATCACAGCTGTCTAAAGACCGGCACTGTAAAACAAAAACAAATATTAGATTCAGCCAACGATTAAAATCTTCACTTATATCTTCCTCGTTT
This sequence comes from Diplolepis rosae, assembly GCA_030998225.1. Taxonomy (NCBI): domain Eukaryota; kingdom Metazoa; phylum Arthropoda; class Insecta; order Hymenoptera; family Diplolepididae; genus Diplolepis; species Diplolepis rosae. The sequence goes on along the minus strand of JAPYXD010000723.1, from coordinate 9,650,989 downwards.
TATATTTCACCTACTTACTTCTGAATTAGATTTTTCATCATATTTTCCCATTGAATTGAGCTTAAGCCATTCTCTAATGCGTGCGTATTTTGCTCGGCTACTGCCTGCGATGACTTTTGGATCCTCAAAGATCAGGGGTGTGAAAGTCCTGGAAGCTCCGACTCTTCCCTCTTCTCGGACGAGTTTCTCAACCTCCATGATAAGCCTCTGAATGCTTTTCTTATTATGCTTTAATTCGTCGTCACTATCCTGAAGATTCATCTCGTCGCAGGTACTCAGTGTCCTTTTGCCGTTTGCAATCACGCGATTACTGATCGCAGTTTCTTTCACTTTGGAGCTAGGATTCTCATTTCTTTCCTCTCCGAAATCCAAGCAAACTTTAACGTTAGTTTTTTGCTCAACAACGTGACAGGACACCTGCTCTGAACGGGAATTTGTGTAGGTCCACTCTTCTTCCGAAGAATCATCAACTGCATTTGGAGACTCATCGTTTACTCCAGAACAATCAACATCTGAATCTGTGTCTAGGTGCTTGAAGTAGAAAGTCGCACAGTTCTTGGACTTCCGATTGGATCTGTGACAATAGAAATGTATTAATTTAGCATAACAAATTTCAAGTATTGAGATTTTTTCTTATTCAATTATATTAGTTTAGAAAAAACTTACGTGTTGAAGGAAGCGGCCTCTTCCAGAGCCTTTCGACGTTTGGGAATTTCGACTGGAGAAAGAGATCCATTAGACAGTCCGGTTGTTTCCGCTTGGACGTTTCGTCCAGCGTCGATTTCGTCACAAGAAACATCGATTGACGTCGTTGTCGTTACTGGAACTGGATCAGGGGTCGGTGCCATTTCGTCTTTTATATCCTCTTCTTCACTCAATCCACTTTCTTCAATGTCACCCTCCTCACCCTGATCGCCCAATTCAACCGAGACTCGGTCAGCAATTTTCAATTCTGTATTATTTACTTCCTCGGCATCCGTATCCATTACACAAAGCTCCTCGAGGTCATCCTAGAAGGAAAAACATGAGGTAAAAAGAATGTTTGCACCAACTCAGGGCTAAAAAAACCGGAAAACCTCTGCATTTGTCAATTAGCAAGTCTTTATTATTGCTCAGAGTAAAAGCCTTCTAGAATGAAAGCATCGCGTCTCAGCTTCTTACTTTTACGTCTTTCTTGAATAGAACGTTAAAGATACGACAGACGGGATCTTATCGATATATTCAAATCGGTGCATGCAAGGCAGTTGGGGTTCTGGGGTCCGGGACTGAAAAAATCTTAACACCATCGTACCTCAAAGTATGATTCATCGTCGACGAATCGATTCTCGGAAGAGACGTCACTGTCAGAAAGGTCACCTTTTGAAGTGCCAGGGCCAGAGGAACAGGGTCTAAATGTTCTTGCACGTTTTGCCCGAGCTGACGAGCGTGTCGAACGAGCGTATTGCCCTGGAGAGCTACCTTCCCTCCCAGATTCTCGTGATTGCCTTCGACTCAGTCTTGGCTGCTTCGTGACTGGCTCCTCGTCACTATCGCTACTGCAACAACTGGACACACCGTTCTAAACAAAGAAATTGGGGGAAATATATTAATTTAATAATAACAATACTAACTGTATAATTTAGAAATAATCTGACTTATAAATTTCTATCAGCATGCAAGGTTCAGACTAGGAAGAAATAAATTGCACTTCCTATATTCGCTCTTCCTCTTCAACAGACACGCGAAAGAAAGTTACCCTCGTAAAAATGTCTCGAGACAAATAGAAAATAGATGCAAAAAGTTCTACACCAGAAGTGAAATTTCTCTACTTTTTTGGTACATAATTTAAATCAAGAAACTTCCTATGAGAAATACCTCCAAATGTAAATATTTTAATTTATGAACTATTAATCGAATTAGGTCTCAATTTTTTTATTCCGCGAGTTAAATTATTGAACTGATCTTTTCACTACTTCGAAGTGCAATAAATCAAGAACAGGACTTTTGCACTCTACATCGCAATATTATTTCCTCATCATAATTCTCTCACAAAAGCATTCAGGCTTAATTTATATTACGCTAGACTTCAGGATTAAAAATGCAATTGCTCATAAAACTACACTATTACACATCATATTGGCGCAAACTATTCTCTCAACCTCCAAGGCCGGGTGAACGGGATGAAAACACTCCGAATCATTGTTCACGATTTAACTTTCACTGATACGAGATTTAATAAAGTGCCAAACCTTAAACTAATTACGACTGCTTGAAAAATTACCAATCCAAAGATGTAGATATCCAATTAAATCACTCTTGTTTCCAAAGTGTCTTTGACACAAGAGAATACTTAAAAACTATTTTACTTAAGTTTGCACTACTTGAATAACTTTAGCAAGATGAACTCTTAGTGCAGCTAAAACTTGGACCTTGTAAAGTGGACAGGAAAGAAGGCACTGGAGTACCTGACCCTTCACTGTCTCACCTATAAGTGCCTATAACTAATGGACTTGAAGGAAAATTGTAGGTATAGCCTCTAGCTTTCCAAATTTAAAAGGGAGAGGGATGGGGGTTTGAGAAGGGTCCAGGTATAGATATAACTTGAAAACTAATTTTAAAAGCTGGAACCTTTGCTGCTGATTTTGCAATATTGACAGAGAGAAGGTAGACAAGGTAACAGAAGCATAAAAAAAAATTGCTGTTTGGTGTTGGACAGGAAATACCCACTTTTGGAAATATTCTAAGCCCTTCACTTGAAATTAAAGTTTTCATAAAAGGATTAACACTCCACGGATGTAAATTTAACTAAAACTGTAGATATTCAGATGAACTAAACTTAATCTAAATCTTCCTAAGACAATAATGAAGAAAAAAATTATACAACTGTAATTAGCACTCAGTAAGTTTGAATCTGATCTGGAGCGATGAATTTCCTCCGCATTCGTAAAAAAATTTTAAATCTTCAAATAAAAAAGTATCTTAGTTAATTACAAGTTCGAGCCTTTTTTGGTAAAATACAAGGACATTGTTTATTTAAAAAGCGGAATTTAAAGATTTGACTCTTAAGCAAAAAGGATTTGTGAATTGTTTGAACTAGTTTACAGACTAGAAAGTTTGTTTTAGCTTCCAGGACAAGGATTGACTGAATATTTTTTCTTGATTCTGTTAAAACAAGCAGAAAATATATACTTCTTGCTTTCCATTTTACCTGGTGTCCTAAAATAACTTGACCGTAAAGGGCAAAAAGCTTCCTCGGCTATGGTTAGGTACGATTAAGAAGATTTTGCCTATTTCTAAAAGACTTCCTGCTTCTCAGTTTTAAAGCTTAGGGAGTTATTCTATTCATAAATACAGATCGATCTATAACCTTGCCAAAGGATTTTAAACATTTGTTATTCGCACGATTTCTTTCCATGAAGACTCGGTTTATAAACTAGTTCGCTGTAAACATATTTTTTATCATTAAAGTAATAAAAATTATGAGAATTGAGATTAAGGCTAAGGACCCTGTCACGTTCACTTTTTGTTAAATTACTAACATTTACTAATTTTTGCACAATTCTATCATTGCTGGGATTTTAATCACTTTAATAAACTTTGCAACTTGCATCAGCATTCAGGTAATTTGATACTAAAGATAATTATAACAAATCCTTTGTAAGATGAGTTGTTGAATATAAAGTGAATTTTAAATCTAATGCTATCGAACAGAATACAATTGATCACAGTTCTAATTATTTTGAAACGATTCAAATTATTTATTGGGAAGTTTAATACTTCCCCTTGATAACATTTTAAAATCTAGAATAGTATTATTTTTATTGATTCTGTTGTCTATGACTCTTGAATCTCTTGAATTTTGGAAAGAATTCTAAGTTAAAATTTGAATATTTTTGGTGTACTTAGTCCCAACTTGCACAGAGGATGGTTCATTTTATTGTTTCTAGCAATTATGTCCAGATACCTGCTTATTGTACTAAAAGAGAGGATTTTAGTGAGGAATCATTCAGCGCTGTAGTGGTTATTGTCAGGTAAATTCAAACCTTTATCCCAGCAACAGTCTACCTATGAGAATTTAGACCTGTGTCATCAGTAGCATAACAAGTGTATAAACACCTTACACATATTTCTTGATAATTTTGTCTCTTCATTCTGTATAACCCATCCTAATCTGTAGTTATAAATTTGGAGCCACAATTTTAATAGGATCTTATGAAAGGAATTACCACTATTTAATTTAAAACTATCACAGTTTATCCTTTATTGGCAAAATAAGAAATTCTTTTCTCAATGTATTTTTATTAATTAACTCTACTAGTAGATCTAATTAAAAAAATGTATTTTTAAATAAAATTATAAACCAGGAATTATTTTTAAATATAAGTAATTGTAGTTGTTGCCAGTCTAATATTAATTTTATTCAATATTATTATTATTTTTAAATCTTATGACTACGTTTCTTCCAATTTAAAGCTACGAAGCTTGGAATTAATAATCAATCAAATTGACACTTAACCACATTTAATTTCTAAAACTTTGAAAATAAAAAAATAAGAGTTGGTTTCATCAATAGATCAAATTTTTTCTGCAGAAAATGTTTTTTACAAACAATACAAAGATTTGTTTTAATCAGAATCAAAATTCGGAAGATTGATGAAATTAATGAAACAGAATCAAATGACGAATGAAACTGAATCTCGGCTCTTAAATTAAATTGACTGATTTTTTCCTACAATCCCTGAATGTAATAAACCTCAACTTCTAAAGACCTAAAGCAAAGTAATATCCGGAAATTGACACAGGTACAAGTAAACCTACAGCTACTACATATAGATGAGCAACCTGTCTCATTGGAGGGTATCTTGCAATAACGATGACTTACAATATAAGTCTGTTAAGTCGGATTGAGGTACTTACAATTTAACATTCTGGGTTTGAGGCCCAAATTAAGAGAATCCTTAAACGCGTGTTCATGAGCACGTTTGAAGGAGTGAAGAGGGTTTATTGTGGGCAGGACAAAAATATCAGCCTCTGGACGGTCAGTTCCATTCGTTTTACTGCAAACAAGACTTGGTTCAAGCATCACCTGCTGCTTTTACCGCCTTTGCAGTTTACATTTAATTCGAGTTTATCCCATGAAACCCCAAGGCGGCACGTTTTTGCATCCGGACGTGGCGTTAATTGGAATTAATTTCAATGGAAAATAATGGATCGAGATGTAAATCATCCAAGTGCGCCAAACAAATTTACAACCAGGAGTCGAATACATTCAATTAGTAATTGTAAATGTATCGGGAAGATGAAACGTTATGGACAATGATTTATAGAGGATGATACAAGGATGAGTAAGACGATAAAAAATATCAATTATCACATTCATTAAGAATCGTACTTTCTAAATTTGAATCAGTGAAGAATTGTCTTAATTCAAATCAGTGACGCACTTTCTACGATTTAATTAGTCAGTTTTTACTCGAAATCAATAAAAAAATGAATAATGACACCATTAAAAGTTAAAAGTGGGTCAATGACTTCGAATTGGTAAATTTTTAACAAAAATCACTTTAGAGAGTATTTAAAGCTCTAACTTGTTGAAATTATCAATATATATGAAAATTAGGTGATTGAGTTCGAAATTTTTTAGAAATTAAATGGTTGTCTGATGACCTTAGTAGAGAAAAATAACTGGGTCAGCGGGTTAACGAAAAATTCTTATTACAAATAAAATTGCAGATTTAGTAAAAAATTACTGATCAATCAGCAAGTATTTAGTTCGTAAGGACTAATTACTTTACTGATTGTATCAGTATCATATCATTGTCGTTTTCAACTAGTAAATTTGAACTGATTACCAGTGACTGATTTTCTTTAATTCAGCCTGTTAAATTTGATTGATAATCAGTCATTATCAACTTTTAGACAGATTTGAAATCAGTGACTCACATTTTGCTATACAATCAATTGTATTTGATTCGTATTGTCCAAAATCACTGATTTTGATTCAGTAGAACTAACTGATTTCAATTCAGAGACGAATTTCAAAACTTACAATCAGGTTTCGTTTTTTAATTTTATTTTCTATACTAAGAATCATTGATGGCAGTTGAGTTAGCTATACATTTAAAGAGAACTACAGGGCAGTAGCCCCTGTAATAAACCTTCAACTTCTTTTGCTCCTCCCCTCTTTGCACTTGTCCTGTTGTGTCAGTAGCTACAGTTAACTCGCCACAGGTTGCAATACTAAGAATTTCTGTTTTTTCAAATTTATTAATTAGATTCAGAGTTTTGAACCAATTTCACTGACTAATAAAATACATAATCAAGTAATAAGGATTATATCAAACATGTCACTTTGAAATAAGGATTATGTTTTAGTAAGCCTTTTAATAGCAGGGTTGGGTTTGTGCGTAAAGCACTCAAGGTAATTTATGCGTTTTTTCATAGTAATTAAGCACGTATTTTACGTTCATGATTTTATACACGATATAAATTACATTAATATTAAACTCTAAGTTTCCCGTTAATGTTTATTAAAAGTTTTTTTCGCAAAATTTTGAAAAAGTTCATAAAAAGATAGAAAACGGTAGTGTATTACATTTCGGGAAAATTAATAAATAAAAATATTGTTATATTGGATTCAAAAATTCAATATTTTTATACTCTGATATTAATTTGCATTGTATGTATTTTATTTATTTTTTGCAAAATATTGATAATATTTATCGCATCGATACACGCAGAAAAATATTTGCTTAATCCAACCAAAATTTAATTAAATCTACCAAAGAATTTGTTTACTATAGGGTTCACTAAATTTTTGGTTGATTTAACCAAAGAATTTATTTTATGCAACCAATGATGTATTTTTGAGTACGATTTAGTTAAAGCAAACCAATATTTCAGTTGAATCTACCAAATTTTATTGATTCGATTCTATTTTGTTTGACTTAATCAAACATCTTGGTTTATTTAACAAAATAGTTTAATTAGATGAAGTAAATGTTTTTTCTATGTATATCCAGTACATCAGTAATCCTTTTGATACTTATTAATGCAAAATTGAGTAAAAATGAATATGATCCATGCAAATTTTCAAATAACTCCAATAATTTTTAATAAATTTGCGTAGAACTTGAGCGCCAAAAGATTTTGGGTTACTAAATATGATTATTATAAAGAGATTTAAAATTCAAAGTGGCTAATCCAATATGGTTTCGCTATAAAATTATGATTTAAATATGATTTTAAAAAATCTGATTTAGATTGCCACATCTGGGTAAGGGAAAACGAAGTAAGAATAAAGACATGCAAATTAGCTCAGCCATTTTCCCCTTGATCACTGTGATAAGTTTATCTTCTAAGAGAGAAATCAACAAAGAAGAGATCACTTTGAGAAATTCTACTCAAGCAAAAGCAATTAATAATATTGAAGAGACGTGGAAAATAGTACTTCGGTAATCAGGAGGTTTTGACGTATTTATTATGGTATAAGTTTGAATTCTTTTAAAAATGAACGTGAAAGTGCAAAACTTTACTGACTGTCAAGCGCATAGGCGTGATATTGAATAACGACGTTTTACTAGAGCTTCTTCGTGCGAGACCAATCTTCTTAAAATTCATAAACTGTCCTTTTACACAGCCTTAGCTAATAAGATTCTAAAACAGAATTTTTAAAAAATAAAAAATCGAGGGAAAATTCTTATTTAAAATTAAAAAAAAAATACGTTTCCTACTGAGTTAAACTCAAGGAAATTATTAATTTAATTAAAATTTCAAGCTGTTTATGGAAATTTATTTTGAGCTGCTAATGCCGTAAAAGAAACAGGACTCTTGATAATAAATATATTAATTAATGAGATTCTCACCAATTTACGCAGTTTTGCACTTTCACTATATGTATACCATCTGGAAGTGTAAAATTTGCCGTTTCGGAATATTTCACTCGTGCGATTTCTTCAATTAAAGACGAAATGAAAGTACCGCAATTTGTTATCTGACCAACTAATTTAAACCTTTAAGTACTTCAACACTAATCTCACATCTGTATCAGAAATTCAAGTAGCCGTTAGAAACATTACAACTCTTTATACTTTTTCAGCAAAACAAATTAGCTCTCTTATCAAATTATATTATTCAGAGGACTAAATAGCCCTATGAAAAACTGCAAACTATAATTGAACAATTTACAAATTTCTAAATCTCGCTCTTAGCTTTTAGAAAACTTAGAAATGAAACACTTTAATGGCTAAGTTAAAAAGAATGTTTTTATTTAGTTCATTCAGGATTAATTTCACTAAAAAAATATTTCCAAAATGGAAACTGAAATACTGAAAAACCCTAAAATTTCTGTAATTTTGGTCTTTTTGACAAAATCGAATATTTTTCTTGCAAAAATAGATTTTTTTTTTTTTCTTTTACTAAAATTAAAACCTAGATCATCTTACACTTAAGTAGCTTTATCTAGCACTCTCTTGTAGAAATATTACCTATTTTGGATTTATTTTTTTTGACCATATTCATTTATTTTTGTAATTTTTATTAAAAAATGCTCAGAATTATGATTGCGTATTCTAAAAATTTATTCTATACGTTATCTCATTCAGAAGAATCACCCTAAATAAGAAAATTCATTCCTGGTTGGCTAACATCGTTTTTAGTCAAATCAACCGAGGATCTAGTCAGTCTTACTAATTTTTCGGGTGATGCACTAAAACTAACAATTGAAAAATTTTGGAACCAAAATTTCTTTTCATATACGAAAATTTGTCTATTCTTCCCTAGGTTTTCTTTTGCTCAAGTAATTACTCGGGGTTTGTATAGCATTAGACATTATTCCAAAAATATAATGAAAATAATTGTACTTGTGCTTCTCTGCTAGAGGAAATTCTACTTTTGAGGAAAAAAGGAAGAATCTAGAAAAACAAAGACTATAAATATGATTTTTTTAAAGAATTGTTAGTTCTATGTTCTTGTAACGGTTCCGCTCATTTTATGATACTAATTAATAGCTACAAAAGGAGAAACAAAAGTAGAGGAAATATCAATAGGAGATTTAAAAATTAAGATATAAACTCTCCCATCCGTTAAGTCAGTAATAAAGTCAACTCAAATGTTTAATACTGATATCGTAAAAAGTAAAAAAATAAAATAATTTTGTACTTTCTTCTACATAATTTGGTGAATGAAATGAAGGATTTAATGTTTAACCTTTTAAAACTATTATATCTTTGCAAAACGATTTTAAGGATTTAAGATTTGAGGAAATTTTGTACAAAAATTGTAAAACTGTATTTTTATAAAGTTTATAATACTAAAAATTCAAACAAAGGAAATTTTATTAATATAACTTTCAATAAAAATGATAATAATATTAATAATAATAAATATTGTGTAGTTAGGAATAATAATGTGAAAAAAGAAACATTTTATTTTCAGTAAATTTAAAACATTAAAAAAATGTAAAACTAAGATTTTCTGATGAAAAATTAAATTTTTAGTACTTAACATTGAATGTTTCTAAATTCAGAGGTTCAATAAATTAAGAAATTCAAAAATAATTATGGTCGTAGTAATCAATGAAAGTATAGTTTTTAGTATCTATAAATGAGAAATTGAATATTAATCAGACGTTTCAGCTTTGTTAATTGCTCATACTAGAGTCGAAACGTCAGATTTGATCATTAAATTTCTCATTTATGGACCCTAAAAACAAAATACATCCACTAATTACAACAACTATAATTATTTATCAATCGTGAATATATTTCCTGGTTTAAAACTTTGAAAATAATTTTTAAAAATTGTTGAATTAATCTTTTGAAATCTGCAATATTAAAAAATATTAGACAAATCATTATTTATTCAAACATTTCAAAATATTGGTAAAAATCTCAGGACTTTTCCAGAATATGGAACAACTTAAGTGCCATAAATCATTTCATCTTCATTGTATTAATTCAGTACTATAATGTTCCCGAAGAAGAGTGCCTAACGATCCGCAAGTACTCGACTAAATAAATCACGCGAAAAATTTTTCGAGATATAATATCACAAGTAATAATCATTATTGTACTGAGGTTTGATTTATAAGAGAGAAAGTCGTATAAGATGAACGTGCCTAATTAACCGAAGAGCTGTGAATCTGAGAGTCTATATTACTATGAGAATAACTACAAAATTATATTTTGCTGAAATATTTGCACTTACGACGATAATACGTTGCCTGATGCAAGAGATTTTCCGATAATGTGCAAAACTGATGTATGGCGTCATATTTTATATCGCAGAGATGGTTTAGATATTTTTGATAAATCCATCACGTAAGTTCCTGTCAGCTTTCTGGGAAAGTTTACATTTTCGAGTAAATGAAACGAGCTTTCATATAAGAGAGAAGAGAAGTGGCGTAACTAATTGTAAGATTCAATTAAAATTTTATTTATTACACTTTATGACCAATTGAGAAAGTAATTTCCAATTTCTGAGCAGAAATTAACATTTAAAAAATGATAAATTATTAATATTTTCCTTAGCCTTTTAAGGTAGTTTTTGTGCCAAAAAAATCTGTTGTGACTCTAAAAAAGAAATTTTTCCTAGGATTTTAAGACTTGAAACGATATTATCAGTCGTATCTTATGAATGAGAAAACATTACTTTTTATAAAAAAAAATTAAAACTTATGAAAAATAATACTGTTAATAATGTTTTTTGTAATAGAATTTTCCCTTACTGTCACTTCTTACCAATTTTTTTAAAAATGATGATATAAAAATTACCATTTCCAATTTTGTAAGTAAAATTTTCAGTGGCCGAAATCATAAAAAGTTTTTTTTTAAATGGAACATTTTTATAAATAACTAAATTTGAAGATTATTTACTCATTTTCAAAATCGGAAATGGTATAGTTGTAAAGAATATTCTCCAACAAAAATGAAGTCATGATTTATGAAAATCCAATCATTTTAAAAATAGTTTCTAACCGGATGATGAAATTATGTTATTTATTAGAACAAGCAAAAAGACACTTAAGTAGATAAATAATGAAGAGGTTTGTTTTTGTATTTTTGTCTAGTTTTATTACGATCGTATCTGTAAATCAATCTGCTCTAGTTTCTATCCTAATCATAGTGTTTAACGTGACGGAGTTCAAACGAAGGAAAGTTTTATTTTATTTAAAGTTAAAGATTCTACCAAGACATGATATAAAATTATTTCAAAATTTAAATTGCCTTGAAACTAGTCGAGTTTACTTAGAAGATGAGCTGCATTCACTGCAACTGGTTTTAAATTCAGATTAAACTTTTTTACTCCATAAAAATGTAAAATTTTCTTATAATATACAAAGAAAAAACAAAGTGTTGTTTTGACTCCGATTATGGTGTAAAATCTACCTGCATTGAAAAAATTACCGATCGTGGTGACGCCATTTAAAATAGCACTTTTACTATTTTTTTGCATGTTGTTAAAAATTTCAGAACATGATAAAAGTCATACTAACGAAAGTCTGAAGATTTTAATTAGTTTTAATTAATTAAAAAAATTAATTTCTACCTCACCCAATTACTTGATACATCCCTTTGATGAAATTTCTTCCAAAATAGTAGAAAAATAGTTTAAATTGATTTAGCAAGTGAAATGCTTTTGAAAAATGAGATTGAAACGAATCATTTTAAAGATTATCGAGGTTTGAAATAGGGAACGAGAAAAAAGTTCATTGTACGAGTAAAGTCAGTAAACAATAGAAAAGTGAACCGGTAGGAAGTCATGCATCGATTATTGTGTGCGGGGTGTAGAAGTAACGTTTATTCATGTATTGTATGTTTCGTTGCTATCCGAAAGCTGTCGCTATAAATTTCTCTGACTCTTGCCGCAAGGGCTGTCGATATCTCGCCATGAAGATTTGTGTATCTTGATATCAAAGTATATTTTGTCAAATATGGCAAAAACCTAATGCCCCTTGTAGAATATATCTAATCGGTTCTAGATTATGGAGTATATAAATATGAATCAGTGAAAAATGGGTCACTTAAACGAATGAGTAACGATTCTCCATGATTAATCAGTTAAAATGTGAATTAGTCAAACATTGACTACACGTGAATTACTGATTCACTTTTTAACATACAATTATTTTTGTATGTTTCCAGTTAAAGATGACTGATTGCATCGGAAATGGTATTCTCTATATCTAAATAACTACAAAAGTACTAATTAAAATAGTGTAAAATCGTCCATATATTGCTTTAGCAAAAATTTATACTTTCTGAATCTGAATCAGCCATAATTTAACTGAATTAAAATTAGTAAGCTATACTTAGTTATGCATTTAGTGATTGCTTCACTGATTATAAGTCAAAAGTGTCTAATTGCGTAGTCCAAAATGGGTCACTGATTTCAATTAAAAATTATTGATTATCAGTCAGAAATGACTGATTGTGAAGCAAAATTACCAATTGAGTTTACGAATGTAGTTGAATTGTACTTTTTCAATTAGTAGTAGTTTAATTTCTACTCCCTACACTAAATTAATCAATATTATCTAATTGAGTGAAAAATTTACTAATGAATTAGCGTGAATTCGTTCACTTTTAATGAATAAGAAATGTTTACTGAAAATTAGTAAAAATCTAACTATGAATTCACTTTATGATTAGTTAAATGTTACTAATAATTGGTAAATTTGTCACCAATTGGGGATTGAACAAATTCTCACTTATTCGAAATTTTCGAATAAATCAATTGCTTTTGACTGATTAACAAGTAAAAAATCAGTCAAAGATTCAAATTATTCAAAATTCTACCGAATCTACACTGAGAAAACAGTTTTGTCGAATCAACAAAATTTTTTTTTTGGTATTTATGGAACAAAATTCTTTTGTTCTACCAACAAAAAAATTTGCTATATCAATAAAATTTTGGTTACTTAAACAAAATATTTTGTTAAAACAACAAAAAAAGTTTTGTTGCATAAATTTTTTTCTCAGTGTAGATTCGGAGAGCATTATTTTATTTAGTTACCACACCATTACCGAGAAAATTGGGAAAATTTTACTATGAAATAGTACAAAACAACTAGTTTTCAGTAAAATTGCTTACTAAAGCAATTAGCAAATGGTTTTGTACTATCTGAATCACTATTTTTTTACTAGTTCAAATTTAGAGCATGTCTGACTATTTTCAAATTAATCAGCTTTTAATTGATTCGCATTTAAAGAATCTATAAAACGCAGGAAAAAATAAAGATAATTTTATGAAGTTTGTACTTGAAACTGATATAAGTGAGACCATAGATGGCAGTCGAAAAAAACAGCTGTTCACGCCAATTTAAATCGTACAACTTAATTTAGATTCCAACCATGAAGTTATCACGAAGCAAATAAGTTGTATCCTTACCGGAAGTGAGCGGGGATCCCTGCCTCGATTTACGGGATTAGCATTTAATTTTGGGGATGTTCTAGGTTCTAGGGGAAAAGCTTCTGCGAAACTGAGTCTCACGCAAGAGCGATTAGCAATGTAAGCGTGAACTATAATGAAGAGCCACGCAGAGTGGAAATCCTCATCCGAGGAACACGTGCTAATTGCGACGGTATTTGCTTCCTGCGTGCAATAAATTACATATTTTAATTACGCGCGATATGTTCGACAGGTACTGCCCTAGGATTGTCTTCAACATTTCTTCTTTATTCACTTTGACATTTTCAGAAATTGATATTTGACACGCCTATACTTGTTTACGATTATTTTTAACCTCGACCTTTTTCCGGTCACACAGAACTATTTATCATATCCGTCTGTCCTAATTCACTGTTCTCATTGGAAGATAATCGTTTTAGGAAGTCCATGGAGAATTGCTGAGAAAAAATTAGCATTACGTCAGGGAAAATTAGTTTAATGAATAAACTAGAGTTTTAGAACGAATCAGTCAAAAGAAGTTTCCATGCTTTGTAATTTTTGTGGATAATAAAAGTTTTCTGAATTCAATAATTCTGAGACTTCAAGAACATTTAATTTTTAATAAGAATCTGTGGCTGATTTGAGAAATTTTAAATTAATTTGTAATTTTTTAAATAAGGGAGAAATTCATATTTTCAGGTTTATGAACTGGATAGGGATGTAAAGAACATTTTGAATAATCAGGTTAACCTTTTCAAAACTTGGTATTGTTTTGAATTTTTTTGCTCAATTTTTTACTTGTTATTTTTTATTATTTTTTGCTTTCTACTGTCATGATTCATAATAATTTCAGTGACTGACTTCATGCTTTACGATCAGTCATTTCTGACTGATAATTAATCACTTTTGACAAATGGAAAAGTAAGAAGTCAATCACTGATTGGAATTTTTGAAAATTATAATTGATTCAGATTTACAGAGTACAAAATTTACTTTTAAGTAATTGATGAGACTTTGAAAATTCCAATCTCCTGTTAGACTTTCCAAATTTCAATCATTTTAGAATTAACTAATTTTAAAATCACATTTTTACGACGACGAATTTGAACACTGCTCCAAACATTTAAATCAAATGTTTTTTATAATAAAAAACAGTTGTAGATCATAAGAATCTTTTATAAGAACAGATCTTTTTAGAATAAATGAGAATATTCTAAATGAGGAAAGAAATGTAATGCAAACTTCAGTGCCAAAACTTGTTTACACTAGATTAAAAAAATCAAATTGACCAACAAGAATAAAATAAATACACACATCATAAAAATACTAAAGCAAAATTGAAAAAAATATTCAAATATTGTTGATGTTCTCAGTAGGCTTTAGGGTCCAGAAAAAATGTAACTCAAAGTTTCGACTCAGAATCGACTCCTCATCAGTGAGAATTTATTTCTATAAAAATACAAAGGAAAAAACTTTAAAAAATTGCCCGTGTGACGGATAAACATTGTGGCACAAAATCATATAAAAGAATTGCACGTATAAAAATATATAATTTGTCTAAATAACCAATTTTACAGAAATTTAAACTGTACGAAAAATTTTCCCTGTAAAAATGCTAAGGGGAGAAACTTAGAAAAAATAGCACTTATGACGGATAAACATTGTGGTAAAAACGATATAAATGAATTGCACGTGTTAAACTATAAAATTGGTCTAAATAAAACAAATTTACAACAAAAAAACTGTACAAAAATTTTTTTTCCTATAAAAATACTAAGGGGAAAAACTTAAAAAATAGCACATGTGACGGATAACGTTGTGGTTTAAACGATATAAATGAATTGTACATGTGAAACTATAAAATTGGTCTGAATAACCAAATTTCCAGCAAAAAAATATTTATTCTGTAAAAGTACTAAGGAGAGAAACTTAAAAAATAGCACGTGTGACGGATAAACATTGTGGTAAAAATTGATATAAGAGAATTTCACGTGTAAAACTATAAAATTGGTCGAAAAATAACTAAATTTACAAAAAAATAAAAACTGTGAAAAAATTTTTTTTTCATAAAAATACAAAGGAGGAAGAAGCTTAAAAAATTGCACGTGTGACGGATGACAATTGTGGTAAAAAAGATATAAGTGAATTGCAAATGTAAAACTATAAAATTGGTGTGAAAAATAACTAAATTCAACAAATTAAAAACTGTGCAAAATTTTTTTCCTGTGAAAATACAAACGTAGAAACTTAACAACTTAAACGTGTGAAGGATAAACATTGTAAAACAAACGATATAACGTTGCGAACTCATCACAATCAAATATCATCAAACAAAAACTGACCTGTTATTTTAAGTAGCCGGACAAAACGTTGGTGAAAAAAGTAATCGAAGTGACACAATAAATTTCCTTTTTTCCCCTCTTTTCTTTTGTTGCAAACGAAATCTGAGGGTCAATATAAGTCCTGTTCAATTTACCGAAAAAAATTTCCAAAACTTGAAAAAAATTCTTGAGTTTTACTGATCATTTTTAAATGTTATTCTTTTTCAGAATTGAATTTCTGTTTCATTTGTGCAAAATGTTACAATATTATGACATAATAAATCATTTATATAAAATATAACTATCAACATTTATTTTTTCAGTTTTTTGTTTTTACTTTCTAATTTCTAAACCTTTAAATCACTCATTTTAAAAATAATTTGCAGTATCCAATTTTGCAAAGTTAAAATTTTTGAATTAAGTCCTAAGTTAAGATAGTTTTAAAATTCTGACCTTAAAAATATATTTTTCAAAATTGATATAATTTGAATGAAGATATCAGAAACAAAAATATTAGATATGAAAACGTTAAAAATATAGTAAAAGGAAATAACAAAAAAAATTTATGATTGGAAGATCAAAGAAGTAGGGAATTTCTAAATTCAAAGTTATTTCGAGCCATTACAAAATCTGTTAGCGAACTATTCCGAACCAATCCAAAAAACGTTCAGAATTTAGTTTGATGCAACTCGGTTAAAAATTAATCCGATTGGTTTCGGTTCAATTCGAGGAATCAATCCGAAAGAATCCGAACCAAGTTTTCAATTCGAATAATTCCGACCTCGGATTAATTTCCCTGGAAAAAGTTTCGGATTGAAATTCATTCCGAAAAATCCGAAAATTTTCAGATAATTCCGGAATTTGCATCCGAACCAACAGTTTCATTCAGATCTAATCCGAAAAACGTTACGAATCCCGTTCTATTCAAAAGAGTTTAAAATCCATTCTAATTAGCAACTCGGAATAAATCGGATTGAGTCGGATTAACTTTCAACCGTTTTAAATTGAACAGGATTTATTTATTTTCGGGTTTTTTGGTTCGGAATGAATTTCAATCTCAAACTTTCGGCAGGATTGACTTGAACTCTCGGATTAAACAATTCTCAGATTTGCTCGGTGGTTTGTCGTAATGTTCAGATAAACATTCTAGTTTAAATTTTATATCTATTTTTAAACTTAACTGCTAAAATTCTTCTAGTAGAATATAACACTCAATATTTTTATAAGAATAAGGCTTGAAAATAAGAACTTTCTAATGTGCTACTAGAGAATCATATTTCAAATTGTAAGGATTTCGAACTTTGAAAATACGACCATAAATCTCGTACATGAAAAGGTACAAAAAATGGAAGGAGTTTGAACGTCCCTTTGCCAGCATAAACTTATTCTTTCAGAATTTCGTATTAAAGATGCACGTAGAAAAAATAGTACGCAGATGTTGCGCAGTCGGACTTTCAAACCTTTTCCAGGATCGTGGTCAAGAGAGGACCATTGCACTGGACACATATGTTGTGCCTGAGAAAATTCAAGATTTTCTCTCACTACTAACACCCGCAGATAGCCAATTAGAAACAGTTTGAAAGTGTTTATGTAGAAAAAGGGCTAGTGTTGAGAATCAACGCTTTTTCGGAAGAATTTTCGAGACTGGCCGTCAGTCGTTTAGCAGACACTCGATGCGCTTACTTGTTTCGAGTGATCTGAAAATTATATTATCCGCGAAGCACTTTATATTTTTACGATTTTACCAATATCAATTAATTTTTAATGTTCTCAAACTGATAGTTTCCTTATTTTATAATTAAAGACTATTGAAAGAAATTTTAAATCTGGTGTCCGTTTGTTATTACATCACCTATCAAAATATAACTTATGAATAGTCACACAAGCAGTTAAATCATATTAAGTTAGGATTTAACAAATTTTCCATGGTCCTTCGAGCCGGATTCAATCAGTGCGCGATCATTAGTGCCACATATAAAGTAGAACATAAACCTCTGATTAAACTTCAAAATAAAAGGTTTTGAGTGAACATTGTGACATTTGTGCAAGTGATATTACAGTGAAAATATAATAAGAAACAGTGCTTCACGACTCACATAACGCAGCAAAAATAAATTAAGAAAAGGCTGCATTTGAGAGTATACATAAATACGCTCTCGATCAAGGTGCCTAATATATGTATGGTCCACGAGGATTACCTGTGTCAAACAAAGAGGCCACAGCGACTCCAATCAACACCGTCGCGGATAAATAAAGGACGACGGTGTAAAGGCTCAACGACGTTCCAGTAGAGAAGAAAAACGTCATCGAGATCACGCTGCCGAGGTTAAGGGCAACAATTGGGAAGAAATCGTTCATCTACGTGCTCAAGAAACAAGAATAAGGTAAGCTCGTAGCTTATAAGAATCGCTATTTTTTCCTCATTAATCCCTTCCTACAGTAATTAAAAAATTTAAAATGGCAACGCGAGTTAAAGAAATAATTCAAAAACGTGGAAGCCTAAAGGCACAAATTACAAATTTTCGTAAATTTATTGACGAGAATGAAGATTCGGAAGTGTCAATTGAAAATATTACGCGACGGATAGAAAAAATTAATAAATCGTTCGAACCGTTCGATGAAATATCGGACGAACTCGAGTTGCTGGACGCAGCAAACGCCGAGCATTATTCTACCACGCGAGCTGAGATTGAAGAAAATTATTTCAGCGTACTTGACGCAGCCGATAAAATAAAGAGAAAGGCGATTTCGCGAGATCAAAGTGTCGCGCAACACGTTAATAGTTCTAGGGACACGTTATCAGAAAACAATAGTAATGAAGATAGTATAAATCGGTCTCAAAGAAGAAAGATTAGGCTACCCGAAGCAAAGGTTCCTCCGTTCAGTGGCAAATATGAAGATTGGCTTGCCTTTAAAGACGGATTTACATCGTTGATCGACGAACAAAACGATATATCAAACGTAGAAAAGTTGCAATATTTAAAGGGATTTGTAACCGGACCAGCGTATGATACGATTAAAAATCTTGCCTCGACGGACGACAATTACGAACGCGCATGGAGCTTATTAAAAGATACTTATGCCGATACACGTCAAATAATAGCGCGTCATTTAACTATAATTTTATCACTACCAGTGCAGACTCACGAATCAGCCGAAGGATTACGAAGACTCACTAATGATACGCGACAAAATTTAGAATCGCTCGCGTCGTTAGGTGTCAAAATTCCGGATCCTATACTTGTGCAAAATATAGAATTAAAATTGCACAGAGATACCGCGGACAAATGGGAAGAGACATTAGAATTTGGAGTTTTTCCAACTCTCGAAAAATTATTCAATTTCCTAAATAAAACAGCAACGCGGCTCTCAAAAAGAGAAACAAGTACGGTCAAAAACGCGACCGAGCCACAGCAAGGTAAAAGCAACCTTTTTCAAAGGAAAAAGAAGAAAGGGGGCTCCAATCAAACATTTCTAACGGCATCTGGATATCAATGTCCAGTGTGCAAGGAAGCTCACGCGGTATACAGATGTAAAACGTTTAAAGATGCCCCCATTAGGAAACGAGTTGAGATAGTGAAGAGTTCATCGTTGTGTTTACTTTGTTTAAGAGAACACTCAAACAAACCCTGCAAATTCTCGAAATGCATGGTGTGTGATCGCAAGGAAAATTTTATGTTGCATGAGCACAGCGCTTCAAGTAGCAAAGATTGACGCGACGAGCCTACGGGAATAAATGCTCAATGCGTAGCTTCTGTCACTCAAACTTCGCCTAATCAGCTAATGACGACCGCGCAAATTAATATCAGCGATAAAGAAAACGAATCGATTAAATGCCGTGCATTACTCGACACGTGTTCAACGGTCAATTTGATCAGTGAAAGAGTGGCAAATTTATTAAAGCTGCCGAAGAAAAATGTAGTATCCCCGTAGGCGCACTCAACGAGCTTTCGACGACAACAAAACACATCGTCATTGCCACAATAAAATCTCTACACAACGATTATTTCAAAACTTTGGAATTTTTGACTATTCCAACTATCTCGCATGCCGTCCCCAATGAAGCATTACCGCGAGAAAATATACCGGTACCCGCGAATATAAAGTCTTGCTGATCCAGAGTTTTACAAACCGGCTCCTATAGATATTTTATTGGGATCGGGTCCGACACTCTCTTTATTTAGCATTGGACAACATAAAATAGTAAATAAAAATCTAGATTTATGTTTGCAAAAAACTCGCTTAGGTTGGGTAATCGGAGGTTACGTAAATTGTAATAAGAGAGAAAAAACTGCTACATGCAACTTTACTGATTTACAATTTGATCTGGAAAATTTCTGGAAGATTGAAGAAGGTCCAATGCAAGTTTATCGATCGGCAGAAGAAACTTTTTGCGAAAATCACTTTGCAGAAAATACTACACGCGACAAAACCGGCAGATACATAGTTGCGTTACCGTTTAGAAGGGACAACAACGGTATAGGTGAATCGCGCTTGCAAGCTCTCGAACGATTGCACTCGCTTTTCAAAAAGGTTTAATAAAAAATCCCGATCTTTATCATAAGTATAATGCAGTTATCCAGGAATATATTCAGCTCAACCATATGTCCGAAACCAAGGTTATTGCAGAAAACGGGTACTACCTGCCACACCACGCAGTTATCAAAGAATCAAGTGCCACTACAAAGCTTCGCGTAGTATTCGACGCTTCAGCCAAAACTAGCAACGGCTATTCGTTGAATGATAATCTCGCCGTCGGTCCGACTATACAGGATGACATTTTTTCGCACCTTCTTCGTTTCCGCACACATAAGTACGTACTATCAGCGGACATAGAAAAAATGTATCGCCAAGTACTTGTGCGGGAGGAAGACCGAAAATATCAACAAATTTTGTGGAAGGTAGGTAACGAGATAAAAACTTATCAGCTCAACACCGTGACATTCGGATTAGCCCCTGCTCCTTATCTCGCTATCCGCTGCTTAATCCAACTTGCCGATGATGAAGGTAGAAATCATCCAATTGCTGCTGAAAAGTTGAAAAGGGACATGTATGTAGACAACTTACTCACGGGCGCAGAAACAATAAAAGAAGCTCGCGTGATAAGAGAAGAAATCACCGAACTTTTGAAACAAGGTGGTTTTCCTCTACGCCAATGGGCAGCGAGCGACCCGAGAATTCTATACGGACTAAATGGCAGTGAGATTAATACACACTTACAACTCAACGACGATAAAACCTTGAAAACGCTGGGAATCTCGTGGAATGCAAAAAATGATAGCATAATCTACACTGTCAATTCAGTATCAAGCAGAACCGCAAGATCAAAACGGGCTATTCTCTCGGAAATAGCGAAGATTTTCGACCCATTAGGCTTGCTAGGGCCAATCATATTATATGCAAAAAACATCATGCAGGATTTATGGAAAGAAAAGCTTCACTGGGATGAATCAGTTCCGATAAACTTATATACGAAATGGACAGAATTTTACAACCAGCTTCCGTTGATAAATAATATCGAATTTCCACGAAAAACAATAGCATCAAAAAAACGCGCTATACAACTACATGGTTTTTGCGATGCAAGCACAAAGGGTTACGGCGCGTGCATTTATTTACGCTCAATTTCAGATAAGGGCGATATAAAAACAGTTTTACTTGGTGCGAAGTCTCGTGTAGCGCCAGTAAAGGAAAGTACAATACCGCGTCTTGAACTTTGTGCCGCTCTACTTCTAGTTAATTTATTTAAACAAGTAAAAAGTGCCATAGAAATTTCCTTTGATAAAATAGTTTTTTGGTCAGATTCATCAATTACACTTCACTGGATTAAAACTTCACCTCATCTACTAAAAACCTTCGTCGCAAACCGGGTAGCTGAAATTCAAGGCATGCCAGAGCCTCACACGTGGAAACACATACGCACAGAATACAATCCTGCCGACGCGTTATCTAGAGGACAACTTCCTGCAGAGTTTTTAAATAATAAAATGTGGTTTAATGGACCGGAATGGCTCTGTAGCGAAGAAAATTTCTGGCCAAAGACACAGATTCCAGGCTTGGACGAGAATTTGCCAGAGGTCCGTAAAGGTACATGTCTTTTATCAGAAGTTATCGACAAACAAATGGACGCGAAACTAAATAAAAGATTTGAAGTGTTTGAAAGATTTTCATCATATTCAAGGTTGAAAAGATTTGTCGCGTACACTTCATATCTCAACCGAACGAAAAAATATAAAGGGAGCATACAAGTCCAAGATTTAATCGATGCAGAAAAAACTATTATAAAACGTATCCAATCCGTCTGTTTTGTGGAAGATATAAATCATCTCTGCAAAAACATACCCATCAAGAAACAGAGTAGATTACTTTCCCTTAGTCCTTTTATTGACAAGGACAAGATAGTGAGAGTCGGCGGTAGATTAAAATACTCCTGTTTATCGTACAATCAAAAACATCCGATTATACTACCACGCTCAAATCACGTGACCGATCTCATTATTAAAGAGCTGCATGAAAATAATCACCATGCAGGCATACAAACTACTCTGTGTCTGTTGCGACAAAAATTTTGGCTTTTGGACGGCAAGGCTCAAATAAGAAAAATAATCAGGCGTTGCGTGCGATGCTTTCGCTCAAACCCGTTGACAACAGAATATCAAATGGGAGAATTACCGAGAATTCGCCTGTCGCAAAGCCGTGTATTTAGCAACGTCGGGATAGATTATTGCGGCCCGTTTTACATAAAGGAGAAGAAATATCGCAATACTAAACAAATAAAAGTATACGTCGCCGTTTTCGTCTGCCTAGCCACAAAAGCGGTACACCTGGAGTTAGCATCAGACCTGACAACGGAAGGTTTTCTCGCTGCACTAAGAAGATTTTTATCAAGACGCGGAAAACCAAAAAACATTTATTCAGACAACGCAACAAATTTCGTAGGTGCTAACAACGAACTCAAAGAAATATACGCACTTATAACTTCGGACAAACATCAGAAAAGGACGAATAAATTCTTCAGTGATAACGAAATAAATTGGCATTTCATACCTCCCTCGTCTCCACATTTTGGTGGTTTATGGGAGTCGACTGTAAAATTATTCAAACATCACATGAAACGCGTTGTAACGAATCTCTTATTCACGTTTGAAGAATTAAATACATTCGTCATAGAAGTAGAAGCCATTTTAAACTCGCGTCCTCTTACTGCAATATCTACAGATCCTAATGACCCCCCTGTCCTTACACCTGCCCACTTTTTAATAGGCGATTCTTTTACGAGCTTGCCCGAAGGGGATTTGACAGACATTCAAACAAATCGCCTATCCCGTTGGCAACACATTACCCAGATTCGACAACACTTTTGGAAAAGGTGGCATAAAGAATATTTAAACGAATTGAATATTCGCCATAAATGGGCCACCGGTCAGCATTCAATCAAGAAAAATTCAATCGTGTTGTTGGCAGAAGATAACGTGCCATCTATGCAATGGGTCATGGGTCAAGTCATTGAAGTACATCCAGGGTCAGATGGCGTAATCCGAGCAGCGACTGTGAGAACTTCTACTAGTGTGTTAAAAAGAACTGTGAAAAAGTTGGCACTTTTGCCTATAATAGACAATTTTAGAGACAATTAAGAGTGATTAGTATGAAAATGCGACTACTTTTAATGTTGATCGTGCCCTCTCAACGGGGGGAGTATGGTTTGTCGTAATGTTCAGATAAACATTCTAGTTTAAATTTTATATCTATTTTTAAACTTAACTGCTAAAATTCTTCTAGTAGAATATAACACTCAATATTTTTATAAGAATAAGGCTTGAAAATAAGAACTTTCTAATGTGCTACTAGAGAATCATATTTCAAATTGTAAGGATTTCGAACTTTGAAAATACGACCATAAATCTCGTACATGAAAAGGTACAAAAAATGGAAGGAGTTTGAACGTCCCTTTGCCAGCATAAACTTATTCTTTCAGAATTTCGTATTAAAGATGCACGTAGAAAAAATAGTACGCAGATGTTGCGCAGTCGGACTTTCAAACCTTTTCCAGGATCGTGGTCAAGAGAGGACCATTGCACTGGACACATATGTTGTGCCTGAGAAAATTCAAGATTTTCTCTCACTACTAACACCCGCAGATAGCCAATTAGAAACAGTTTGAAAGTGTTTATGTAGAAAAAGGGCTAGTGTTGAGAATCAACGCTTTTTCGGAAGAATTTTCGAGACTGGCCGTCAGTCGTTTAGCAGACACTCGATGCGCTTACTTGTTTCGAGTGATCTGAAAATTTTATTATCCGCGAAGCACTTTATATTTTTACGATTTTACCAATATCAATTAATTTTTAATGTTCTCAAACTGATAGTTTCCTTATTTTATAATTAAAGACTATTGAAAGAAATTTTAAATCTGGTGTCCGTTTGTTATTACATCACCTATCAAAATATAACTTATGAATAGTCACACAAGCAGTTAAATCATATTAAGTTAGGATTTAACAAATTTTCCACTCGGGTTGAATTCCTTTCCAAAAATTTCTCCAGAATATAGAAATTAGTCAAAAAAAAATCCCAGTTTCACAATTTTCTAAAAACGTTAAAAAAAAAAAAAAAATAGCATAGTTTTAATAGAGCAGAGTAGTTTCTGCAGAAGAGAATCAATTAATCACCATTTGCAACGGTCGTGTCTTATTAAGGATTGTCTCAGCTTATCAAAACGCTTGTCGCGTGAAGAAGTAGGTGACTCGCTGAATGGAGCTCGATGACAAGTACGGTTGAGTGTAACACTAATTGTAAGACATATTTTCTCTTTGTCGGCCAGTTACTTCTGTTTTACACAGATGGTCATTATCAGACAGAAGTTCGCGCTTATCGGGATTCCTTCCAATTACAAGGTTGAAGCGCGGTTCTTGATAGCGTCTTTCTTGATGAACGCGCAATTATAGTTATAGGCGTAGACGATCCTCCCAGCATTCGAGATCATTTAATTTTAGTTACGGATCGCGTGGCGAACTTGATCCATGGAATCTGACGCATGGTAAAAGCAACACATACAACACGGATGTTAGCGTATACGGAAAATCTAGTTCAGCCCTGCGACTATAAAGGCCACGATAAGCGTTCGTTTCCTATTATAAAACAACATAACTGGCTCCTGGCTAGAGGGATTTTCAAAAAACATGGTTTGAATGCAGAAAATTGCCGTCGTTAATGGAAAATTATTGCGCATTTATGAATAGAAAATTAGGACTATTTCAATTACCTGTGGAGAAACAGCAAAGTTTCTTACCGGTTCCAAGCCTGGCTTAGATCTGGGGTTCCTAGCTTGTTTCTGACTTGTAATTTTCAAGGATTAAATCTCGGTGCTAACAAGATCTCCATACTTTTATAATTAGAATCATTGGTTTTTCGAGTAATTTCATTCAGTTACTCATTTCTAGTTTTTTAATCTAGTTATTCCAACCGATTTCTTAAAGAAATCAACTCAATTAACTGATGGAGTAGCTAGAAAAACCAGTCACAGAATGAAATTAGGAAAAGGGAAGTTAATAAAAAATTGACTGAGTTTAAATCATTGTCATGCTTTTTATGATGATATCAGTGGTTTTCAGTGTCTTGCAGTGAAAATGACTGACTGTTTGGTGAAAATCGAGTGGCTAATTTTAATTCAGTTAATTTTACACTGACTTTGATTCAAGAGTTGATTCTCATTCTATCTATATTTATTGTGAATAATTTAAGATAATTTAGGAAAAAAATTTGGATATGTTATCAAGATCTATTAAAATTAAGTTAAAAAATATTTTCGTCTGTGCCCAACAAGAATTAAAAAGTGTGATCGTTTTTCCGTCGCCGTATAAAATTTGAGAAATGTTGGTTTTACCACCTATAAACTTTCTATCCTGTAAGTATGAACGTTTTTAGAAATTTCTCGATACGCAATCACTTCTTATATACTTTAGTTGAAATTTTATTAATTTCTTCATAAGATTATTTATTTTAGATGAAAACCTATTTTTGCATTTATTATCGATTTTAGTGTAAAAACTGAACTAAATTATTTTTAATTTTTCCAAACAGTGTTCTTTTACTTTTTATTAGCATAATTTTTTAATAATTTTAACCAGTTAACTGTACCCGAAAAAGTACAAACAAATTAATTTGCATTAGAAATACAAATTAAATAACTATAGACTAAAAAACTCAAAACCACATTATTAATTAGATTTTCCATATCTATAAATAAAATTACTTTTTTTTAAACTTTACCTATCTATAATTCATATAATTTGTATTGAAAAAAAAAAAAAACAATTCAAAGAAAACGTTCAAATACAATGTATAAAATACCCAAATGAAGGAAAAGTAAGTTTTAAAAGTTCTCATCAAAATCATAAAACCAAGCTTTGAATTTGTACATTTCTTGACGCTAGATTTTTAATTTCACTTTTAGTAGTGTTAATAAGTCAAAAAATTTTAAAGATTTAGGTAAGTCCGTA
Source organism: Diplolepis rosae (assembly GCA_030998225.1). NCBI lineage: Eukaryota > Metazoa > Arthropoda > Insecta > Hymenoptera > Diplolepididae > Diplolepis > Diplolepis rosae. The sequence continues at coordinate 9,624,804 of JAPYXD010000723.1, read as the reverse complement.
AAAGTTTTTTTTGCATTTTTTATTGATATTATCTTGAAGTTTTACAAAATATATATCCCAATATTACTTTTCCATTAAATAAAAATAAAAAATCTCCAAAAGTTACCAAAAACAAATAAAACTATAACACCTTTCCCATGCTTTTATGTCTGAGTAAAATAGTATTTTGAAGCAAAAATAACTGTTAGGGTTGCTTTAAATGCAATTTAATTCTTATTCTAAAAAAAGACTTCTACCTTTTTTCAACAAAATATTATATTTTATTAATTGTTAAAACACATTATAAGGAAGATATTAAAATATATGACTGAAAGATATTTCCGAATAGACTAAATTAGTGGAAGGCTATAGATAATAGAAAAAAAAAACTGATCTTACATAAGAACTTAAACCTATTAAGAGCCGACATTGAAAATAAATAGAAATATAAAACAAAAATGCGGTTCCTAAATATAAGTAGCTAGTAACTGATAACTTAAAGACCCCTTAAAGTTTCTTGATTACCATCAAGATGTAAGAAATCTTAAGCCATATAAACCTGTTAGAGGCAATTAAGGAATTTGAAAAATAATAATTTTTGCAGTAGCTGAATTCCAATTAAACCAAGGAGTGTAAATCGATAAGTTATCGTAGACAGTTCTATATTCTTCCTTAAGGACAATTTACAAGTTTACTTGGTAATCACCTCGAAAAGAATTGAAATTACTGGAATTCCAGGAGGGACATTAATGTGCAGGACTGTACATCAAAGTGACACTAAATGAGTTCAGGAGGAATTCTTATCGCCTTCTTTTTGTCTGCATAGTTACAAACTCTGGTAAATTGTAAGGTTTCGGATCCCTGGGATAACAGTCGGCACCTGGAGTGAGTCAAACTCATTAATAAATCGATTCCCTAAGAATGATTAAAAGATAACTATACGTTGGAGGTGTTATGCATCGATCCAATTTCGAGGATTCCATGAGAGATAAACGGGGAAAAACTATATTAAAAGCAAAAAACTGATTATGAGGAATTAACGCTATTTCTACTGAAAACAGGAACCATTAATTTTATTGCATTGTGAATAATAGATTATCGATGATCGGCAAGTATATTTGAAGTTTTTAAAAATATTTCCTGATTTTCGATTCGGAATTTAGCAGATAAATTATGATCTCATCAGAGAGAAAAATATGCTATCGATTTTCTGTACCGAGATTCTTATCCCTATTCAAATAGAATATTGTATAGATTACAAACTAAATAGTAATGGATACAATACAGATAGTAATCCCTACAATATTATGTACGGGTTATTATTTGTATTGTATTGGGTACAATACTTACGGTAACCCATAAAATGTTTCATTCTTGGAATAGGGACGAACATCTGTATATAATAAATCGGTAGCATATTTTTCTCTCTGTAAAATTATTAATTTTTAATATTCTTAATTTTCGGTTTTGTAGCTATTTTAAAATATCCAATTTATTTTTAGAGAAATTCTTTAAAATTTGAAATATTTTTATTTTTAGGGCACCAAATTTTTAAAAATCGGACTAAAGCTATTTGTCGTCAAAATTTTGATTTCTGATATGAATTAATTTATTGGTATTGTTTTTGCTTTAATATTTATTTAAATAACACTCGATCATAATATTCCAAATTTTTCAATCAGACATGATATTTTGTCCTTTAAATTTTAATATTAGAAAAAATTTATTTTCCAAATTTATTGCCAAAAGGAATATAAAATTTATTTATTCATCAAAAGTGGAAGGCAAAATGAAGAAGAAAAAGACCCAAATCTCTGCAGGATTTGATTTTCTCAAGCAGGAAATTCTAGGAATTTATATTTAAAAAAAGCTTTGTAGTAAATTCATCTGAAGATCCATTATGCGGAATAAATTCTGGATAATTTTCTCATTATCCGCAAAAGTAACCGACGCAAAATATTACTTTCTGAGAATCCTGAAGATAACATTCATACAAACTAATATCAGAGAGCCAGGAAGTTGACTCTTCGATTTTAACCTCCGCGCATCTTGTTTGATCTCTACCGAGAAAAATGAAGGAGGATTTAATCGCGAGAAGAGTAGTGATGCAAATTTGTAACGGAGCAGAGGCGAGAAAGTTTTAGGCGGTACTGGTGTGAACCAGGTGAAACTTATGTATAAGGGGAGTGTAACCTGATTGTTCACGGGCTGTTAATTGAAGTCAACATGACTCAAAACAAAAACACTGAATTACAAATCTCGAGCGACACGGTGAATGATCGAGCAGCTCGTGAGTCACTCATTAATATCATTAATGCTATTCGTACATCAGTCCACTGTATAATTTTCAGAGCTATCTGTTTTATAATCTCGTTGTACGACGCCTTTAGTGGCAAGTGGCAAGTGGTATAGTCAGTAATTAAGTTAGCTGTAAACTGGTTTTCCAACAAGTTGGTAAATTTAACTGAAACAGAAAAGTTTTAATGTTTCAATCTTAACCCTTTCGTGCCTAGCGGTAGATATATGTACCACTACTTTCGAAAATTCATTCCTTTCACAAAAATCAATGCAGAATGTTCGTTAAGGCCATGGATCAACTAGCACGTGAACACTTTTTTTTTTAAATTTCATGTAAGAACTTTTTTATTTCACAAAATATCTTTCTGAAAATTTGGAAAATACAAAAGAAGACGATAAGGAACCATAAAAGGGTATACAAATATTATTATACATAATATATGTTTTTATGAACTTTTCATGTTTTTATTATCCCACTAAAAAACGCTAAAAATAGCTGCAGTGGTTTTTATAAAATCGCATCTACATAGCTGAAAAATGTCGATTTTGCATGTAAAACAATGAAGAAATATAGAGTCAGATGAAAATTAACTGATTATGGCACTTCAGGAGGTGGTTTTTATGATAGAGTAGTTCTGATTATTTTGTGTGACTCAATTTCTTTTATTATGTACTTTTCTATTATTTTGTAATTTTTCGCAGGAGTTTCGGAAGTCCATGCCAGAATAGTATATTTCGTATCAATTGCGGAAAGGCGTATTTTCATATTTTTTGTTCGTCGTACACCGAAAGTTAGCCTTGTCGATGTCGTTTTGCGCGCGGAAAGTTGATTTTCCGCACACTTAAAATTTTATCGCACTTGTGCGGGAAAATCAACTTTGCGCACGTAAAACAACACCTACAAGTCTAACTTTCGATGTACGGCTGACAGAAAACAATTTTCTTTTATATCCGCCAAGGAAATGCGATTTTGGGACCCTGGCAGGAAACAGTAAAAATGATCGATTCCACGATCGATGACGAGTCCGTGTAATAAAACTTACTTTTACACACTAATGACCGGAAAGTTTAGAAATATTCGAATTTCAAGCACAATTATTAGTATATTGTGCAATTTCATGCTCATTGGGAATCTTCTTGATCTCCCACTTGGTTAACAATTTAGTATTTTTTCCCGGGGGGGGGGGCACCATGCAAAGGGGTTGTTGAAAGAGAAATAATATTTTCCCACTTCTGGAACCCTTCATCCTACGTATCCAACAATGACTTTGTTTGGAATCTCCCTGGAAAATAGTCAGGCACGAAAGGGTTAAGCTCAAAATTTCATTTCGATGGGGAGAGACAAACTTGATTCCCCTGAATCTTTGTACCCTTTCGGTTTTCCCATTCTTCACTTTCTACATTTTAAAATTTTTTATCGAAAAGTCGCACAAATTTTTCTGATTCTTAAATGCTATTAAAATACAAATTTAAAACTCAACCACCTGATTTGAAGCTATTTAAATATTTTATGCAATGAAATTTGTCATTTAATAAATTACTGCTTACTTTTAATTTTGATTCGACAAAGTTTCGTCATCATGACATTTTCAAATTATGAATAACATTCGAATTGTTTGAATTCATCACTATTTTCAATTCAAGATTCTCAAATCATTTCAATTTCAAAACATCGTATGATGGAAAATACTTTGCAATTATTGGAATTTTTCGAAAATGGTAAATGGGGGAAAATTGTATTTTCTTGATTGCTTCCTTTCGAGTTTCAGATTTTCAATGTTCTGATTTTCTATGATTCAATTAAACAAAAAATTTGAATTTCCGGAATTTTCTTGATTTTTAAACATTTTTAATTTTTATAGATTTCAATTCTAAATTTAAAACATTTTTCAATATTTTAGACGCTATCAAATTATTTCAAAAATATTTTAGTTAAATTTAAATATTCGAAATAATTCATTAATCTATGGCTTAATTAATTAAAAATTTTGTTTGATTTAAATTCCATTATAAAAAAAATTTAACTTGACGAACAAAACATTTAGTTGTACCAAATAATTTAATTGATTCAACCGAATATTTCTCTGAGTTGACTTTAATTTTTATTGACTGAAATCGTACAGTTTTTAAAAGCTTCAGATCAGCAACGAAATTTCACAAATTTTTGAGCCTTAATTGACACTTATATTTTATTAAAATCAATTTAAAATTGCTCTTTAAGTTTTAATCGGTGGTTATTTTCATTATTTTCAATTAGTGCGACTAAAACAACTAATTGTATAGTTAGAAATAGGTAACTGGTTGACATTAGTAAAAATAACTGCTGATCTGAATTCTTAATTGTGAAAATTAAAAAATAAGATCCTTTCCCCTACATTCTTAATGGAAGCAATGCCACTTTTTGAGTCAGCAGATACACGAATAATAACCCGAAATTTTTTACAATAACAATAAATAATAGATGATTTTCACATTGTCATGTTATTTGAAGAACTAGTACTTAAAATTTTCAAATATTCAAAGTTAAAGAAATTGCAATCTTTTTGTGGAAAAAAAGTCGCATTCGACTGTGCCGAGATTCGAGCTCGGGTCTTACGATTGCCGGTTAACTGCTCTAACTCGAATGGCCCAGGTTCGAATCCCGGCACAGAAAGATTTCAAATTCTTTAAATTTGAATTTATTTGCATTATTGCGATATAAGAGTTTGAATTGTCTACGAGGACACCTGTCTACAACGTATTCTATCTGATACGCGACTAATGATCCTCCGATAATGTAGGCAGTGATAAAAATTTCGAACTCAAAACACCTAATTTTTAAATATTACTCGAATTTTTTGAGTGTGGATTTATTGACAAAATTTGCAGTTTCATGGGCTGATAAACAAAAATTGTTCAACAAATCAGATCCATATTGATGATGCAATAAAGTGAAACTAACATAAAAATATTAAGGGTAGAGAACAATTTATTCCGATAGTAGATCTTAACAAGAGCAAGTCAGATTATGTTTCAAAGCGTGGCTGAGTGTCTCAGAAGAATGCTTTTATTTACGACTGCACGTGTAAATCATTAATGTAACAAAATATACACTTCTGTGCCCGCGTACATATTACACAGACGTCGGACACGGATTACTGATGGAGAATACGAGCAAGTGGGTTGGACAATATTGTTGTAAAGTGAATGAGAACCACCAGGTGGGAGCTACAATCGTGCATGCATAATGAGCTGCTATCGATTTAACTGCAGACAGATAAGTGGTACATATTTCCACTATCGAGACTTTCCTGTCAGTTAAGTCCTGGTCTTCTCCAGCATCAAACTCTAAGAGTATTTTCAATTCAGGGTCAAAGCAGTTCTAAATCGATTGTACGCTTTACTAGACTGCCTTTCGATTACCTCAAGGGTTTAACGATTCATCTTCCACTTCATTTATATTTTCTACTGATTATAGGTTCAGTTAATTATAATTGAAATCGAAATAAAAACCTTTCAAATTGAAAAGTCAAGTTTTTGTTAAGGGGTTAGGAACGATTAGAAAGTCGAAAAAAGGCTTTTTTAATGAATTATTTTTAGGAGTGGTTTATTTATTTTTTGACTAATGTTTTTTAATCAAATAATACATTAAAAATTTTAAATCCTGTAGGGACAGCAATAATTATAGTTACTGGTGTATAATAAGCTCGTGTATCAATATCTATTCCAACAGTAAATATATGATGATGACCTCAAACAGTAAATCCTAATATACCAATTGAAATTATTGCGTATATTATTCCTAATGACCCAAAAGTAAACTTCTTATCACATTCATAATAAATTATACAATTATACCAAATCCTGGTAAAATTAGAATATAAACTTTTTTATAGATTTTTTCAAAAAGAATCTGACAATCGGAAAAAACTATTGAAGAGGACTACTTTTTCATTTTATTTTTTAATGAATTTTTATTTTATAGTATTCTTTCAGTGAATGTGTAAGAAATTTTATCGATAATAAAATGGGCCATAAAAAGTTATAATAAGATAAAAAAAAGTAATTTCTATTTGGACTCATTTTATTCAGAAAACAACTAAGATTTGTCTATCGATTTGAAATGAAAAAACGTGAATGAAAATTCTAATGCCTTATTTTGTTTAAGATGTGAATTTTCAAAGTTTCACTTTAAAAAACTCGATAAGAGATTATAGTAAATGAGGAAAAACTAAGGCAATGGTCACTTTGAGTTTTAAGATAGTCCGGTACTCTCTAAATTTGAATCAGTCAAAATCTACTGATTATCAGTGAAAATTAACTGATTTAACAGTGAAAAATATTTTTTCACTGATGAATCAGTGAAAATTTGACTGATTCAGATTCAGAGAGTAGTGGGAAAGGGGGTGGTTAAGTGCCTTTTTATATTTCATACACTCAGAAAAAAGATTTGAATGAATCAAAGAAAATGATTTGTTTGAACGACTTTCTTTGATTTAAAGAAATGATTTGTTTAGATGACATAAAATTTGTTTGATTCAAACAAAATATCTTTGAACCAAATAACTATTTGTTTGAATCAAATTAATTTTTCTTCGAAACAAAGAAATAAATGCATTGATATATAGTCAAAGATATAATTTGTTTGATTTAAGGCAGAAATTTATTTGATTCGATCAAATATTTATTTGGTTCAAGGATATTTTGTTTGAATGAAACAAATTTTGTTTCATTAAAACAAAACATTTCTTTACATCAAAGAAAGTGTTTCAAACAAATAATTTTTTTGATTCAATCAAATATTTTTTCTGAGTATTTATCGATAGATTAGACTCCTCCCGATCGAAAAGTCCTTTGTCATTTTGGGCCTTACTATATTAAATTTTAAATTATCACATCTCGAAATATGGAATTTTAACATGGGCTCTTATGGAGTCATTTCGTGGGCTTATAATATCACGAATTTGCGAAAATTTTTTTGGTGGCAGCGTTGCGGAAAACTATGGAACCGTTGGGAAATTTCATAAGAATATTAATTTTTCTTTAAAAATTGTATCTTACTGTATATTTTGGAAAGTTATTTCGAAATAAACGCCAGAAAACAAAAATAAAAAGGAAGTGGAATCCATATTTCCACTCAGCTGACGATAACACTACTCTCTAAATTTGAATCAGTAAAAATCTACTGATTATCAGTGAAATTTGACTGATTCAAATAACTAAAAAGAGGTTACTGTAAATCAGTCAAATTTCACTGATTATTTCAGTGAAAATTGACTGATTTTACAGTAAGAAATATTTTTTTCACTGATGAATCAGTGGAAATTTACTGATTTAACAGTGAAAAATAATTTTTCACTGATGAATCAGTGAAAAGTCAAATCACTGATTCAGATTTAGAGAGTATAGTTGTCATCTCGTCGGGTGAGCCGAAGTTCACCGAAAGAAATACTCTAAGAGTCAAATAAAGATTGTAAATTAATGGAAAACATTTTTTTTTCCAATCGTTATAGGTATTAATAGTAAATTATAACGGAAACAAATTTTCCGCACAATGTTCGAATTTTCATTGCAAAATATTAATTTATATCCGAGTGATACGTAATTTTATTAGGATAAAAAAAAACATTATGCGGTTTCGACTGCCGCTCAGAACTGGATGTAAATTTTCAAAGTTTCGCTTTAAAAAACTCGATAAGAGATTATTGTAAATGGGGAAAAACTGAGGAAATGGTCACTTTGAGTAACTTTTTACCAACTGCCTGCCCAGTTCTTCCTTAACTCTATGACTACAAAATCGTTTCAGCAAAATTCTAATCCATCAGGAAGCCTAGAGAAACAATTTGTATTAATATTTCCTGGTTGAAAAGCACCCAAGTGATTCTGAACTTGCTATGCAATTGGAGATAATGTCTTAGCAGTGATGGCAGGGAAACAAGAAGAAATGAGAAATGTGATGCTGTGTCTGTAATTCGTTATAATTTGTATAAAATTTACGATTTTCTATGGGTTTGAGATAATATCTAGACAATTCTGGTACGAATAGAAGCTTGAAATGAACTTTCGTTACAAGATTAATAATTCATTATGAGATTACCATAAAGATGTAAATATTGTTGAGCAATTTTTAAAACTCTTTCCTTATAGTGAAAGGAGGATCTTGGACAATATTTCTGTAGATTGTCAAATTTTATTGTCCATATATCACCCTTTGATCTATAAACGGAACATATTATGATAACCAATTGTTCTCTTCTTTGCCTCTAACGCCCACATTTTGGCAAAGTAGTAAATCCTAAGGACTACGCCCCCATTTCCGATGAAAAGACGAGGGTGTTTGGAAGCGCTTAACCACCATTTAGAGTTTAAACCAAAATGAAAGGTGGTTAAAGGTAGTCAAGAATCAAGATAGTGATAAGTAAATGACTGAAAACTCACCTTGTTGCAGGTACGAGAAGCGAGAGTCTCGATGTGACATTGCCATTCCAAGGCTCGGAGAAACAAAAGGTGCCAACGACGTTCGATAGAGCTTGCCACTCGCAATGCCGGATGTTGTTGTTGTTGATCTTCTTTATCTTTTTGTTGTTTTTCACACTGTCCTGCGACCTTCTCACTAAGCTTGACAACCGAACTTACGATGCGACCGTGAGCTTCTATATCTTTTTGGAGCACCTTTAAACAATAGAAAAAACAGGTATTAGACTTTTATTTATTAAGAATATACACGTCAGATGAATTCTTTCAAAATTTATAGGAAGTTTGTTATTTTAGCTTATTAAACGTGCTAAACAATCAAAATGAATTAATACTACAATATAAAATTATCCTTTAATATTGTGATCATATTCTGGTTATATGGTAAACGTCAATAAAAATAATCTTAAGTTAACCTCAAAATGTGCTCTTGAAACTCGATCGTTTCAGTTAGCCGGTTGCTGCTTACAACTTTGTATGTACATTTTATTTTTGCGAAAAAAATGAAAACTGAAAAGGTAATAATATTAAAGGTAATATTAAATTATAGGTTATGTTCCAGACATTTAGTATAAAGTATTATTGTTGAAATTATTATATGGAATTCTTACGTTTTTGTATCAAAATTGGTATTGATCCACATCAGTAGGAGTTAATAAACGAATTCATTTGATAAGTTATAATCATGATCGTAGAATTAAAATTATAATTTTTTAAATAAAAAAAAAATTTCCCAACTTTTTTAGGCGTACTTGACTTTTCCTGCCGATTTATAAATTCCGTGACCTCCAGCGACCACGAAAAATGCAAGAAAGAAGAAAGACTGTTTTTTCCTTTAAGAATTTTAATTTCGAAAAATAAATAGATGGTATAATATAATTGTTATATGTATATTATATACATTATATTGTATAATAAATCGTTTCATATATAGTCTATAATTATAGAGATAATATAAATTTAAGTGTAATATTAATTTAAGATTTTTAGTATTCTATGTAATAAATTTAAAATGAACCTAACCTCAAATTTCAACAGTATATGATTTTAATATATTGACAGTAAGACTATTCTTAGGTTCTTCTTTATTTATTAAAAAAAAACAAAATCAACCAATTACATGTCTCAGTGTAAAGATAAAAACAAACGTTAATTATTTTCCTTACTAAATATTTCTACCATACTATTTCTTAGAGAATAATTAATAAACTATGCATTATTTGAAAATAATGATTAAAATAAAGCTGATTTTGCTGATTCGAAAAATTCTAAAATTTCTAATTGAGAAACAGCAATGGTAGTAAATTAATAGAGGAAAAATTTCCGATTGTAAATATTAAAAATGTTGAAAAATTAAGATGTTCGACAATTGTAATATTTTAGAATCATTACCTGAAAATAATAAAATTTGTGAAAAAACTTCTTGCTTTAAAATCAGTCGTTTTCAACTAATAGTTAATCATCGCCAACTAAAAATCAACCATTTTTTACTGTTTGAAAAGCAATAAGTTATAATCACAAATTCAAATTATCAAAAATTCTAACTCATTCATATTTAGAGTTACAAGATATTGAAACCTAGTTTTCTTCTTTAGAATACAAAATTATTAATTGAAATATAAAAAGTAAAATGTGTAATAAACCTGTTAAAATGCTTCCAAATCGTCTAGGAACCTTCAAACCAAGACTCATACAATGAATTGAATTTCAAACCACAAAGACCATTTCTCACGCTTCAAGAGCATAAATGTAACAAAATAACGCAAAATTCATGAAAAACCGCAATTCCATTTATTAATTTCCTGATTCAGACTGTATTAACTGTGTAATCCTTGCGTGGTGTTATAAGCCACAAAATCAGAATGCGAACCCGTAACCAGAGATGAAGCAGTTTGTTCTCGATTATCTTTCGGTTAGTGGTTGCTTTACGTATTTTTAAGATCAACACCACTCTTATAATACATAATAATTTAACACTTAATAAGATTCATTACGACTCACGACACCAATTCAATTTTCATTTTTCAGGTCAGTGCATCACTGCACATTATACACGATTTTTAATTATTCCTCTAATCGGTAACGAAAATGAAAAATCTATTTTCTTATTTATTATATTATTAATTCAATTATCGTCATAATTACTTATTACTTTCAATTTAAAATTTAAATACTGTAGGGAGTTTCGATGTTTTTATGTGGACTTGCACTTTGTTACTCGACTGAAATTATGAAAAAGGCTGGTAAGTGAGCAAGCCGTGAAATAAGCAGACGTTATGCAGAGTAATCATGACATAGGTTTATGAAAAAATCGTTATATGGCACACCTGCATATAGACCAAAGGTAAGTTAATTTTCAAGGGGGTTCCCTAGCGACATTTTCTTTCACTAGCCTAGTTCAACGTCCTGTAAAATTCCCAACGATTTTTTCTACAAAAGTTGTTGAATGAACTTTATGAGATATAATATGTACTTACAGTTTTGAAAGTTCATTGAACGACGGAAATTTTTTTTCTTTTTAAATTAAATGATTGGTTTTTTATTTGATTTTCAGTTTAAGATCTTGATATATTACACGGATAATAAAAATCTATTATATTATTATTGAGTCGATAAGTTAAAGTGGTGACGGCATGAAATTTTATATTCTGAAATTAAACATGCACTTCTGTAATATTTATCAAAAAATCTATTAAATTACGAAAAAACTGTGAATTGTACTAAAATATCTGTTCAATGAACATAAATCTTATGCATACGATAGTAAACGGTTTAAGGTAGTTGATCCACGAAAATTAGACCTCAGGCAAAAAAAGATCATTTTGCTTTCAAGAATAGCAATATTATTATTGAAGGGTTATTTCAAAGAGAAAAGATTATTTTCTATGAAAAAAAATTGAAACACAGAAAAGTAATTTTATTTTTGCCTTAAATTTTTTTCTTATTGCTTCTTACCAAATTTTTAAAAATTATGCGATTTTAATAAATCACGAATCATTTTTTCAGAGAAAAAATTCTCCACAACTTCACCGTTTTCAATTTTTGAAAATAAATTCTTTAATGGTTGAAATCATTAAAACAATTTTCCAAAAAGAAATTTTTATAAACAATTTGCTGAATTTGATAATAATTGATTCATTTTCAAAAATTGGAAACGGTTCAGTTGTAAAGAATCTTTTTCCTGAAAAAGTGATATTATTTTATTAGAATCGCGTAATTTTTAAAAAAATTTTAAGAAACGATAAGAAAAAAAGTTGGGGCGAAACTAAAATTTATTGATAAGATTATTTTTTTGTGTTTCAAATTTTTTTCATGGAGATTAATATTTTCTCTTTGAAAATAACCATTCAATAATAATTTTGCTATTCTTGAAAGCAAAGTTATCTATTTTTACCTGAAGTCTAATTTTCATGGATGAAATAACTTAAGGGGTTAGGGTCAATTAGAAATTTCAACAAATCGATTTGCAGAAAATTGCTTCTGCACGGCTGTAAATGTGGCATAAAGTTTATTACATGGTCCTTAAATCTATGACTCCATGTAAGTTAAAAAACATCTGCCCGCTTCGCGGGCACATTCTCATCGCTCGCAAGTTTAAACGCGCCTAGGGCGCGCTATTCGATCGTCGCGTTTCGCGCTCGGTCTTATAGTCTTCGCAAGCATATAAGTCAATTTCTTGTAATTTGATACTGAAGCTCAAGTCAGTTTTATAATATTACAGACATGAATTACATTTTCACAAAGTTACTAAATTCTTTGATTTCAAATGAATCTTGTCAAAAAATGTCTTACTGAGAATTTGTAGACCTCATTTAGGAAGATAATTTTCCATCTCAATGTTTTATATGTCACATATTTTCATTAAATAATGAAATTTTGAATTTTAATCATATTTTTTGAAATCAAAATGAAAAATATGCGTTTCATCAGAAATGATGTCAGAAAAAATTTGTAGATCTTATTGAAACGGACAATTTTGCAAACTTAGGTTTTTATCGTATTTCACATATTATTGTCGAAAAATTGAATTTTGGATTTTCAATAGTATGTTTTTGAATTGAAAAGAAAAATATACATCTTATGAAAAAATGTTGCGGTACAAACTTGTAGATTTTATGTAGTAAAAAATTATGTATCATAACTTTTTTCGGATTTCGTTAATCAAAAAATGTTATTAGGATAATTAGTAGAGAATTATGAGCACTATCAGAAACCAGTATTGGAATTTCGGATTTTTCCAAAAATACAATAAATGTTCTTATTTTAACATTTTTGGACGAATTTCACTTTCGTAAAAATCGTTCGAGAATGTAAAAAATTGTACCAATTTTATCTATTTTTTATGTAAAAGTAATACCGAAACGATTATAAATGATACAATTTTTGTAGAAATCCTAACGAATCGTATCAAGTTTGTTGAACCCTCTCAGTAAAGAGCAAGTTAAAAAATGTTGCAATAATTCTTTACCAAAATGATTTTTAGCATTCTAATCAATTTTTGCATGTTTTCTTAATGAGAAAGTTACCCAGTCTTATCAAAATTGACAAAGAACAATCCAATCAATTTCTAGACGATTTTCTTATCGAAATATTTAAGGATAGAATTTGAAAAAATCTCCATTTCCAGATAGAAATTATTTCGGCAAAATTTGACAGAAGTTGATTGTAGTTATTTCGGATAAAATTTGATGAATTTAGTAGTGTGCCTATCCAAATATTCAATAAGAAGGGATTATATATTTATTTTGAGTTTGATAGAATTTCTCTTCATTAAATTTCCTCTATAAATTTTGATGGAAATTTCCGTGTCATTAAATGAAAGGATTTTGAAGCAGTTAGTGCCCGCGGAATTTCTCTTCATAGAATTTCATGGGATTTTCTATATTTGATAGGTAGACATTAAAAAATTATTGGTGTTTAGTGAAATTTTAATATTAGCATACAACTTTATGTAGAAAAATGTTTTAAATGAGTATGTTTCAAAATGAGGAGAAAAAATTAGTTTCACAGGTACTATTTAAAAACAATATCGTTCTTCCAGTATTCTGTTTATGTCACTTCTAAGAGGAATTATTACCTGCCGTGAACAAGTGTAATAAAACATGTAGCTGAGTCCTTTATCAGTTGATCTCTCGAAGGACTGCATAGTCACTGGTAGTTAAAACTCGCTGTATTCGCTTTAAGTCCCCACATGTTGGTACCAAGTCTAACTTGTAATAATATAATATTAGCTACCAGGAAGGCAATGACCGCATGCAAGTACTAATTCGCCTACTAAATTGCCCCAACTTACATGTACATACGTTACGTCGACTCACAATCCGACAACTACGCCGGTGAAATTGCTAATGACTTTTAGTCTCCCTAAATTGGGAACGAACGCCCAATGGCGTTTCCGCTTTGATCAACACATTTTCCGTATTATAATTACTAACAAAAAGTAACCATCATCGAGAAGCTCGTGACTGAAATTTCAATCATATCTAATGTACATTCCGTATTCTAATTTTCGGTTGATGATAGTTTTAGAATATTTTGAAACTTCATGTAAAATTTTATAATTTTTTTCGAAACTACTCAAATTTTGGAGAGAAAAAATATTTTGTTAATTTAATTGAAAAATTTGTTTATCATATAGTTGACAGAATTTTCGGTTGATTTGCACGAAAATGTTGTTTTATTCAAGGTAGTTTTCATTCACGAAAGTTAGACCTCAGGCAAAAGTAGATAATTTTGCTTTCAAGAATAGCAATATTATTATTGAAGGGCTATTTCGAAAGAGAAAAGATTATTTTACTAGAAAAAAATTTAAAACACAGAAAAATAATTTTATTAATAAATTTTATTTTTGACCCAACTTTTTTTCTTATCGCTTCTTACCAAATTTTAAAACATTATGCGATTCTAATAAATCATGAATTATCCAAAACGAAATTTTTATAAAGAAATTGCTGAATTTGATAATAATTTATTCATTTTCGAAAATTCGAAATAGTTAAGTTGTAGGGAATCTTTTTCGTGAAAAAGTGATTTGTAATTTATTAAAATCGCATACTTTTTGAAAATTTGGTAAGAAGCGATAAGAAAAAAAGTTGAGTCAGACATAAAATAATAAAATTATTTTTCTGCTTTTCAAATTTTAGTCATGGAAATTAATCTTTTCTCTTCCAAAATAGCCTTTCAATAATAATATTGCTTTCAAGAAAAGCAATATTATTATTTTTTTTTGCCTGATGTCTCATTTTCGTGGATCAACTACCTTAACCAAACAAGACTCTTTGGTTACTATTTGATTGAGTTGAACAAATATTTCAGTTGACTTAATCAAATTTTGTTTAATTTAACTAAGGATCTTGCAGGGCTGCCACTATTTTCGCGTACAAAAATTCCCTGACTGTTTTAGGTTTTTCCAGGCCTAGAATTTTCATTTTAGCGGATTTTTTTAGGATATTTTATGCAAATAAATGCTCAGTAAAGTTTGGAATATTTATGAAATACATTTATTTATGTCAAGAAACACAATTATGATATAATAATAAATACAGTCAGCAAAATGTGTAGTTAAACCAAACAAAGAGAATTCGTTTTATTTAACTGAAGATGGTTTTTTTTGCAACGATTTGGTTGAATCTAAAAAAATATTTTTGTTCATCCAATCAAATTTTGCTTGAGCTATCTCAAATTTATCTGATTTAACTAAAAATCTTGGTTCATTGGACAAAATAGTTTGCTTATATCAACTATATATTTTTTTGAGTTTATACTCCAAAAATTCTTGTCAATTTTTGAGCGATATTTTTGAACAATTTTTTCGTAATTTTTACCCAAATGAAGCAGATAAACGTAGTTTATTATTCTCTCTGCCATTTCCAAAAGTTTTAGAATGGTATTTTCATTACAAAAAAATGATATATGCGAAAAAAAAAATTAATTAAATGGTCACGTGGCTCATATAAGATATGGCCTTAAGGACTCAGAAATAACACTTTATTATCTGCTTATTCAGAAAAGAAGAGTAAAGAATCTTACGGAGTTAAGAAGGCGGGAACTGAAATAAGTTTAAAAAACGGCACGAATTAGAAGCACGCGATAAAATTAAAGGAAGATCTGTTGGAAGGATTTGCTTTGCATATGAAAGCCAAAAGAATTCTTGCTGTTATATCCTGGCGCGTGTTACGTGAAACGCAGGTGCACATAATTTAAACATGTCGATTTGCCTTTCGGTATACATGTATAATGTACATTTACGAGTGGAGGTTTCTTTTCTTGAAATAGAATCCCTTTGTTGAGAATTCGTGAAGAATGCGAACCATCTTCGCATTGTGGAGGAGAAAGCAAGAGGCTGAAAAATCGAGTGGTAAAGATACTTAATTACTGCATCCAATTCTCACTATTCACGGTTCATAAAGTCAGAGAAAAAAGTGCGAGGTTAACGCTCGCTAAAGTAAATCGTATATGAACTTTGGCAGTAATGTTTTCGCACGAATGCAAGAAAATGTTAAGATTGATAAAGGGGAAATACACACGTCTGTAGGTTTCAAATTTATGTTTTCAAGCTTTTGGAGCTTTTGTTGGTTCATTTGGTTTTTAGAATCTTGAATTGTATTTATTAAGTTTTTTTAGATATTCTAACTTATAGAAATTTTATTGTCAACATGTTTAAAATATAAAAGATCTGATTTTGAAGACTTCCCAGGCAAAAGTTTTGCATTAGAAAAATTCTATCGGTTTTATTCCGAAATCTGCTTTCACGCCAATGAGAGCTTTTCTGAATCTGCCTCGAATTCAAAGGCCTCGGATTCGTTCGGACTGAACTTTGAAAGAGGCACGGATTCGGACGAATTGAAACGATACCCTCCATTGATTTTGGATTTGTTCGAATTGACTTCCAAGGAGACGCACGAATGGAAACGGTTTAAAAAATTCCCCCGGATTAGTTTTAGATTCGCTAGGATAGAATTTGTAACTCTGATTGGTTTCAAAATGTCTCGCATTAGCGCGGAAACAGATTTTGGATTGATTCGTAATAGGGTGGAATAGCGTAGGATAAAATCCTATCCGAAACATTAGTCAATATTCCATCTTGACTTCGAGTTTAAGGCCATGGATCAATCAGACCACGGAATTAAATTATATATTGATTCGTTCATGTAAAATAACTTTTTTAATTTACAAAGCATCTTTCTGAAAATTTGAGAAACGTAACAAAAGATAATAACTTCTTTTTAGTAAAAAATTTGAAAAAAATTGGAAGAATGATTGATAATTGCAGTTAACTGTAAACATTTTTGCAAAATTTCCACTCAAAGAAGTTGACAGACGTTCTTTATCGCTTTCTGACGTATTTTCCAAATTTTCAGGAAGATATTTTCTAAAATAAAGAAGTTGTCTTGGAAAGAAAAAAAATTCTCAATTTGATAATTTCAAAATATGCCTTTACTGCGGAAAATAATTGATCTTAGTTTCAAAGCGATCGTTTTCTCTTCGATTGCGTCAGATTAATTAACCAAGAGTCGCAGCTTAAACGACCCCCGAGTTTTAAGCACCTGAGGCTTGATTGAATAATAATAATTACTTCTTCAACAAATCGTTTGCTTTCAATGTCTGATTGGTAAATGTCTTAGGATTAGAAAGTGACTGACTCTCTTGTGAGAAATTCAATTGCAAAGTTCACAGCCCCTGATTGAACTTGTCCTTAATTAAAACGATGGGCTTATACATGTAGCTTTATGTCATTATAATTTCTAGCGCTTTGCGCTCAACTTTCCCATGATAGTCATCCTGCGGTTTATCCCGCTTTGAAACTTGAAACATGTACCGTAATTTAAGAATCAAATGGGGGAAGTAGAGAAGCTTCCTGAGGAGTTACGATCTTATTAATCATCGATCATTATCAACGACGAAGTATATCATCGTGTCTTCTTTTAAAATCATAAAACGCTATTGGTTACCTCTCCTAGGAAGTGGTATATCATGTTGAATAGTTATCGTAAATGTGTGTTATGATTGGTAAAGAAGGAGATTCTATTGAAGTTTTTTAATTATTTAATTGCAGGAAGCTATAATTATTAGAATTATCTGCATTGCTGGGATGGTTTGAAAACTGTAGATGCACTATTTGCATCAATAAAATTTACTTCTAATCACGATTTTATAGACGTAATCACAATTATATCAATCATATCGATTGTACAAAATTACGAATAATTCCAAAGATTGATGATTTTTTAGTATTTAGATTCTGGGGTTTAAAATAAAAAATATCAAAGTGAAAACACATTTGATTTTAGAAAGGAATCATATTAAGGAATAAGGGCATGATTTTGGGGCAGTTGAAAATAACTTCTGTTTTTCGGTTTTTGAACTCTTGCAGAATCATTCTAATGAAAAAGTATTGGTTTCACGAAAATTAGACCTCAGGCAAAAATAGATCATTTTTTTTTCAAGAATAGCAATATTATTATTGAGCGGCTAATTTGAAAGAGAAAAGATTATTTTTGATGAAAAAAATTTGGTAAGAAGCGATAAGAAAAAAAGTTGGGTCAAAAATAAAATTTATCAATCAGAATATGAAAATTATTTTTCTGTGTTTCAATTTTTTTTCATGGAAAATAAACTTCTATCTTTCAAATTAGCTATTCAATAATAATATTGCTACACTGAGAAAAAAGATTTGATTGAATCAAAGAAAATAATTTGTTTGAACGACTTTCTTTGATTTAAAGAAATGATTTGATTAAATGAAACAAAAATTTGTTTTATTAAAACAAAATATCTTTGGACCAAATAAATATTTGTTCGAATCAAATAAATTTCTGCCTTAAATCAAATAAATTATATATTTGACCATATATCAATGCATTAATTTATTTGTTTTGAAGAAAAATTAATTTGATTCAAACAACTATTTATTTGGATCAAAGATATTTTGTTAGATTCAAACAAATTTTATTACATTTAAACAAATCATTTCTTTAAATCAAAGAAAGTCGTTCAAACAAATTATTTTTTTTGATTCAATCAAATCTTTTTTCTCAGTGTAATATCGAAAGCGAAATTATCTATTTTTGCCTATGGTCTAATTTTTATGGATGAACTACCTTAAGAGAAATTCTAGTTAAAAAGATGGCATTTGTTTATCGTAAATTTTGTTAAAAAGTAGGAAAATTTAGAGCTGGAATTAGAGAATTGAAGAAAAATATAAAACTGTAAATAATATTTTGGTGTCTTAAAGCAGAATTCCAGTTTAAAAACTAATTCTTATTGCAATTTAAAAATACACGGAGAAACCCAAGTTTACAATTTTTGCTAAACTACGTTTCAATTTAGGAAAAAGCGTGTAATAGTGAGGATGTTTCGCAGCGAAATATTGAACTTTAGGTGAACTATATAATAATTTACTACATATTGTATCAAACTTTACTATAAATTATAATAAAGTTTCATATTATTTTTCAAATCTTTAGTATTTCGACTGCGAAAAATTTCCAGTCCGCTAGGAATAATTACCATTGCACCTCGATTTTCCCTAGATTCCTAATATTTTTTATAATTATCATAATAAAATAAAACATATATTGCTATGAAAAGTTTCTCCGTGTACTGATCTTACATTCAGTGTAACGTTTTCCACTTTCAAAGATATTATTGTTTACTGAAATTAAAGTTAAAGAGGGTTAATAATAAAAGACCAACTCAACACCTTCATTATAGAAGTAGTTTTCTTTTACAAAGAAGTGTTATGAAAGTGGTAAATACTAGGAAAACAAAGTTAGTCGAATTTCACGTTTACGAGACCTCTTTAAAATTTTTGATGCAAATGACTAGAAATTAGTAGACTCCACTCTGGAAAAGACAAAACTAGAATCATAAAACTGGACAAGCATTCCTTTTGCATAATTTTTTGTGGTCAAGCGTGCAAATGTAAAGCTTCGTTAATTATGAACAGCTGTGTTCTGTTGCGTGTCATTTTTATCGCTGTAAACGTGTAGACGCATCTTAATTTACTCTTTACATATATATATGTAAATAAGTCTTGGAGAATACTGACCTCACTTAGTAATTTCATGTATTGAAAACTCCTCCTTTAATTTCGAGTCAGAACCCTTGTATGTCTTTCGATAATTTCCTTATTCGTTTGTGAAGTGACCACATTGATGAATTGGGTTTTCATTATTCATGCCAAGATAAGGTGTTGATTATAGTTTGCTCATGTCATCATTACTGTGTTCAGTAATGTTTTCATCGATCAACTGGACTTGAACAATTTATATGTAAGTGATATCTTTCTGTCCTTAGAAACTATTGATTTTCTGGGTATTTTGAACTCGCGATTCTGCGAATTTAGATGTTTTTTAAAATTTATAACTCTTAACAATTTAAGAGTTAATTATAAAATTTTATTGGCTCGGGAAAATTAAAAAAATTTATTCAATTTGCTATGATGCTTTCAATACTTTTTACTATACAAATTATTTGTAAATCACACTAAGTAAAATGTTGAGTTATTTTCAATATTTTTGAAAACTTCAAATTTTTTAAAAATCCATGTTTTGTTTCCTTTTGTAACAATTTTGATTCCTTAAAATTGAGAGAAAATGATTGTCAAATAACTACTCAGATTGTCCTGGATATTGAGATTGTCCAAGCAAAAATAAAATGTTGTTCATTGAAGAAAATAGTTTTGTTGAATTCACAAAGTACTTTATTGAAAACTCAATTTTTTGGTTGAACTTAATAAATACTTGAGATTTTAAAATAACTAATTGTATCAACCAAATCTTTTTCTGAATTTATTAATTAAAAATTCCGCACATCTTTCCATTATCAATATTCGACTTGCATCGTCAAGTAAATTTTGTTGGTTCACTTAGAAAAAGATTTAGTTAAACCAATAAATTTTTTTCCGCTTAACAATAGTATTCCGTTGTTACACGAGCAAATAAATATTTGATTGATCCAATAAAATTCTTTGCAAAGTAAAATTTGCTTGATTGAACTAAAAATTCCATTGACCTAACCAAACATTTTATTTACTTATAATGGATTTCAAGTATTCATTAAATTTTGTTCAATGAACAAAATTTTTCCCCTGCCCATGCAGAAATTGCCCAACTTGTTCCCAAGTTCCGATCCGGGCCCAATCGGATTTTCCACATGTGGCTGCAGGGGGGGCACATGATGTGGCCCGGGTCGGAACCATATTGGATTATGATAGACAAGATTATTTTTAAATTTTGTTTGAGGTCGTGATATTGTAGTGACTATATTGAAATTAAAATGCCAAAAGCAAAAAGTACATGGCGAGTTCGGAAGCACAGAATCGTTGGTGAAATTTCTTATATCCGCATTATAGATCAAAGTAAGTTAATTCACTAGATTCATTACATAAATCCTAATATTGCAATGAACTAGATTATTACTTGTAATATTTTTTTATTAACGGTAATTTGAAAAGAAAAGAAAATTATAATTTTAAGTGTAGAACGTTATAGTGTTTCATTATTTTTTATATCGTATATTCAATTTTCCAAAGTGTTTTTTTTTATTATTCTGTTGCATCACTATTTTGAATTTATGAAAAAAAAATTTTTGAAACAACTATTACTATTACTATTACAGGCCCATATCTGGGCCCGATCGGGTAGGGCGTTTCATTACTGGTCTGGCGCTAGGAAAGATTGCCCTATCGGAGCCACATTTTTCCCGATTGGCGCCCCACCAAAATTTCTGCACGGGTGAGTATCTTATAATGTCTTCACATCGAACCAATCTTTTTAGCATAACTAAGAGATTCGTAAAAGTCAGTCATTTTCTTAACTCTAGAATTGCAAGTTGCACTTAAGACTTTCAGTAATTCTAAAATGCTTATTAGACTAAAATGTAGAGAAAACAGTTCTCAGGAATGAATTAGGAAGGAAATCGCAATGTCGAATCGTTCCACTTGCAATTGGAGATTTACAACTAAGCATCTGATCGATACTGATTGCGAGTTTCGTGTGAATCGTATCACAATGAACTTTCGAGACTCAAGAGAAGAGTTTCATGGGAAAGTCGAGCAATATAGATATTAAAGTATCGTAAAAGGCAAGGCGCAACTTTTAGCGAGAGACATGGTCCGGCTCATCCATGGACAGTAAGTAGTACATAATTCACGGTTGAATCTACCATAAGATTGCTGCTGTAGCATAAGACTATAAAATATAGTCAATATATATATAATATAATACTATACATACTTATATTTTAGCAATACATCGCTTAAGTACTTAAGATTTCTGAGCAACGGCGTAGTCGCGAGAAAATAGACGACCCGTGTCAATTTAATTCGAATCCGCCTTTTAATTTTTTTTCGAAGCAATTATATCGGTACCCAACATCAAACAACGTTCTGCTTCTTGAGTCGATCAATTTGCAGGGAACAAGTACTGAAACTAAAGTGATTTATAGATTTTACTTCAGTTCTTGTAAAGAGGATTTTTTTCTATGAATTTTCAACTTTTCTTTCCAACCCGATCCACAATTTTAATTCTTCTAAATCAATTTCGAAGTCAATTCGAACGAATCCGAAACTAAAATTGTATGAATGCGTGCGTCTAAGACACTTTTTGAAACCGATTTAATTAGTGCATCCCCTAAAAAAAGAATTTTAACCCATCCGATGCACTTTTTCAAACCATTTTAATCTGTGCGTTCACTTGGAAGTGAATTCGAACGAGTCCGAAACTAATCCGAAGCACATTTTGATACTGATTTGAAGTGTGTTGCCACGTTAGTCAATCTGAACGAGCCCGAGACTAATCTAAGCTGTTTTTTCAAACCGATTCAATCGGTGCGTCTCCTCGGACAAAAATTCGTATTAATTAGTCACAAATCCAAAGAATTTTGTTTTAAATTGTCTTAATCCGTGCGTTTCCTTTGGAGTCAATACGAACGAGTCCGAAGCTAATTTGAGGCAGTTTTTTAAACTGATTCAATCGATGCGTTCCGTCGGAAAATAATTTTAACTATGTCGACAGGAATCCAAATAACTTTTCCAAACCGTCTCCATTCGTGCGTCCTTTTTTAAGTAAATCCAAACGAATTCGAAACTACAATGTAAAAAAAATTTGTTTTGCGTTAATCTAAGGCACTATTTGTAATCGATTCAATCGATGCGTCGCCTCAAAAAACTATTCAAACGAATATGGCACTGGTCCAAACACTTTTTCAAACAGTTTAAAGGCTATGAAATATCATACAGATTTGGAATCTTTTTCTAAAATTTAATAGCGAAATAGAACGTGGAAATTGCGGATAACTTATCGTTCGGAGAATTGTGACTTTACACGTTCACCTTTAATGCGAAAGGTTGCCTCTGACTATCATATTCTTTAAGGCGTTTCTACATCCTCATCATATGAGAAGGTATTGGGTTTTATGTGAAAAATGACTTTTCTAATTTACATCAAATCTCGACGTTTTGAGACCCCATGAGTGAGAAAAATGGTTTTTCGTCGTCGTCGGTAAGCACGATAAATGTCGAAAAAATAATCGGACTGGATCGCGCTTGAACACAGCTCTTGTAAAAAGAAAGGATGAGTTCGTTAACCATCTATTTTCTACCAATGGTTCTGGATTTATCCATGGAAACATTTTTGTATAGAAGTAAAAAATTGAATTTTCCCATTAAAAAATACAAGACACGAAAAAAATGATAAGAAAATAAATTGTTTATTTCAAAGAGATCTACAAATTTGATGATTATGATTTTTTCACAGGAGATATATCATTTGTTTGTTAATGAAAAATGTCACTGAAAATAAAAATTTTTGGTTACCAAAAAAAATTATACGAGATACGAAAAAAATGTTAGAGAAAAAATTGTTTATCTCAAGGAGATATACAAATTTACTTCAAACCATTTTTTGATCGGACACGTAGTTTTTGTTTCGATCATAAAAAACGTGATTAAAAAGGAAAAATTCCATTTTGCAGCAAATCTATGCAGGATACGAAAAAAATGTTAAGAAATTTCATCTCAAATGAGAAACAAAAAAATCGTAAACTTTATGTAAGAAAAGGATTTTGCATTTAACACTTTTTTCGTATCTCACATATTTTGGTTAAAATATTGAGTTCCATGCAGATAATATCCGATTGACGTATCGTATTTATCGGAATTTGAGGAATCTGTGCTCTTTTCTTGATCTTACCTTACGAGCATCTGTTCAAGCAGTCTTATGTCTTGAATTACAAATTTCTTCGATTATAACGGCTCAAAATTTCAAAAACGTGTCTTAACCACCAGATCGTAAAAAACTAAAATTTTTTACATTTTGAATATCACTTTCCAAGATTGTCTTTCAATTCATCAGTTGTTTGTGAATTGAACAATTTAAAACTGATGTGTAGAAAACAAGAGATTATAGGCCATCGATAATAGAGGCTTGAGGTGAAGAAATAAGGATTGTGTAGTTAGCGAACAACTACCTTGAATATTGGACGCCTCAAGTATTTCTTCCTCTTGATTTATAGAATCATTGTCGATCGTGCCTATAAGAGATCGTAAATCCTCGAATCGTGGGTTCCACCGGATAAGTGTCTTGGGCAAAACCGCTGTTTGTTATACTTTGCCGTAATTCGATAGAGAGCAGGTGCAGTTATGAACGCGGTTATTAAATTTCAAAGCACGATCATCCAACAAGTCTCACTCCCGTTCCTTGCCATTAATATCATTACATTATATAAAGAAGACTACCTTAAAAATCCAAAATTAACGAATTTATGTTTCTGCTGATTATAGAATGTTGTCATTTATTTGGCAAAAAATTGTGCCATATATAAAATAAAACTATTGAGACCATTGATCAAACAGACCACTCGACTATATTCCTTCAGAATAACATGTAAAATAACTTTTTTCATTTCACAAAATATCTTCCTGAAAATTTGTAAAATATAACAGAAGTTTGTTAACTTCGTTTGGGTGAAAATTTTACAAAATTGTTTACAGCCCGTGCAGAAATTGCCCAACTTGTTATAAAGTTCCGATCTGGACCCGATCAGATTTTCCACATGTGGCCGCAGGGGGGCAAATGGTGTGGCCCGGGTCGGAACAACATCGGATTATGATAGACAAGATTATTTTCAAATTTTGTGTTGCAGTCGTGATATTGTAGTGACTATATTGAAATTAAAATGCCAAAAGCAAACAGTACATGGCGAGTTCGGAAGCACAGAATCGTGGGTGAGATTTCTTATATCCGCATTATAGATCAAGCTAAGTTAGTTCACTAGATTCATTACATAAATCCTAACATTGTAATGAACTAGATTATTACTTGAAATATTTTTTTATTAGAGGGTAATTTGAAAAGAAAATTATAATTTTAAGTGTAGAACATGTGTAAATTGGCTTTAGGGTCCAGAAATGATGAAAACTCAGTTATTACATTCTTTCAAACGTTTCGACTCAGGTTGGAGTCCTCATCAGTGAGAATTTATTTCTATAAAAAATACAAAGGAGGAATCTTAAGAATTGAACGTGTGACGGATAAACATTGTAGTAAAAAAGTGATATAAGAATCTATAATTAATTAAGTGTAGAACGTTATTGTGTTTCATTATTTTTTATATCGTATATTGAATTTCACAAAGTGAATTTTTTAGAAAAAAATTATTAATAATGTAATTTATTTTTAAATTTGAAAGAATCGAATAGTTCTACAAACTACAAAGATGGATTTAAAGATTATACTGTTGTCATACTTTTAATTATACTGGTGCATCACTAATCTGAATTTATGAAATACATTTTTTTGAACCAACTATTTATTGTTATTAAACGAAAAGCCTTTAAATTTTACTATTTTTAGAGATACAAAATTAGAAGGGGCCATATCTGGACCAGATCGGGCCCCCATTTTACAGGCCCAGATCTGGGCCCGTTCGGGTAGGACGTTTCATCACTGGTCTGGCGCTAGACAGATTACCCTATCGGGGCCACATTTTTCCCGATCGGGGCCCGATCGGTGCCCCACCAAAATTTCTGCACGGGAGTTAACTGTAATTATCGACAATTCTTCCAATTTTTTTCAAAATTTTTACTATAAATATGTTATTGTCTTTTGTTACATTTCCCAAATTTTCAGAAAATATTCTGTAAAATTAAAAAGTTATCTTACGTCAACGAATTAATGTATAATTTAGTCATGTTGTCCGATTGATCCATAGACTTAAATAAATAATAACATCAATATGAAGTGAAACGACTCTTTCCAACAATTTTATTAAATGTGTGTGATCCAACGTTTCGAAATCCTAATCGGTTTCCTCTTCAGGGATCAAATACCTTGTCATATCTCATGTTATAATAATGAGTCGGTTGTCACTTGATTAATTTGGAATCATACTCTCTAAATTTTTTCGGGTAAAATTTCACTCTAATAGATTGGTTTTTCCTACTAGAGTGAAAATTCTACTCCAAGAAACTTTAGAGTAATCTAAGAATAATATGAATTATTATATCAAATTATGTTAAAGAAGCGTCAAATTTTGAAATTTATTTTCAATTTTTTAATTCACCTTAGAATGTAAACTGGATGTTCACCAAAATTTTAATTGGATATGTTTTATAAATTATTTATTTATCAATTACCAGTTATTGGAAATTACAGATTTTAATTTGGATATTTTTGGTGTACTTAGTTGGCTTTAGGGTCCAAAAATAATGTAAACTCAGAGTTTCATTTTTTCCTCAAACGTTTCGACTCAGGCTGGAGTCCTCATCAGTGAGAATTTATTTCAATAAAAAATACAAAGGAGGAAAACTTAATAATTACCCGTGTGACGGATAAACATTGTATAGTAAAAAATGATATAAAATAATTGCAAGTGTGAAAATATAAATATGGACTAAATAACTAAATTTGCGATAAAGTAACTTTAAATTAAATAAACCTATTTATTTGATGGCTGTATCAAATTGTGATTTTCGAAATAGGTTTTATAAAATGTCTTCATCTTTGTAACATTTTGAACAATAATCAAAATCAAGTATTATATTAACCTTCAATAAATAATTATACGTATGTAGTATTTAGTTGGCTTTAGGGTCGATAAATTCAATAATCTCTATGTTAATTATACGTTTTTGTCCTGATCGGAACTATTATCGGTAATTTATTCTAGATCCAAAGAATTGATAAAAAGGGCAAGTTGCTCAATCACACAGTAATACTTTGAAAATACGTAACATTAAAAGTTTTTAAAAGTGATTTATTTCAAAGAAATGTCATTTCACAATTTTACTTTATACCGAAGAAATCTTATGTGTAATTTCGTGAGTAAATTCTGGTATAATTTATGTATTTTGTTAATATCCAAATTTTCCATTTACAATCATATATTTAAATTGACATGTAAAAAATGTTACGCCTTTCTTCAAGTTTCCTCAAAGTATTTTATTTTAAAAAAGATTTTTTTTACTTCCTATCAAAGAAAAAAATGTTATGTGTAAATTTATACGCAGAATCAGGAAGCATCTGTGTATTTTTCAAATAATCAACCGCCTCTGCTCACAATAACACTTTCAAATTCCCATGCGCAAAATGTTACGTATTCTCAAAGTATAATTGTGTAAAAAATTTAGGAAGCACTAACGTTCATAATTTCAAAATGTTCAAGTTTTGGGGATTTTTTAAATCTCTAAAATTTTCTTACAAAATAATTAAAAATAATACAAAAGAATCGATTTTTTGAAAAGTTGGAGAATCAGAAAGCTAGAAAATTACTGAACTAATAAAAAAATATATAAAAAAGCAAAATTAAAAAGCGTTGGATAAGTTAGCAGAATGGAAGAAACCCAGGACAATCCCAAGAAAGTTTCTACTAAGCTATGGGTATCTGTAGGAATTTCAACAAAATAAATAAAATTACTCCATAAATAGATAAAAATGTAGAATTTTCTTGAAATCTTCTTCAAATAAAGTAATAAATTTATTATAAGAAAAAAACAAAAAAACCAAAAAACAAAATAATTATTAAGTTGCATGAGTTTTGCTTGTTTAGTTTATAATTATTAGTTTTAATGCAGATTAAAATTGTTGGCACTGAAGAGGCCCCCCATTTGTGGCCGAAACGTTTGCCTTTACAAATTTCTATGGTTATTACATAGAAAATTTCTTAAAAATCTGACCCGATACCAAACTAATTATCTCAGAATTATTACTGTGGGTCAATAAAACAATGAACATGTACGGAAACATGTCACGATATAATAAGTATAATATTTTCAAGACTTCCAATTGAAAACAAAAATTCAAAAATATTCTATGTTTTCTAAGATATTCACTATTAACTATTATTTAATCAAATAAATGTGCTTTAAAACTCTATGAACGTTTGATAAAACGTTAATCATAATTATTTTTCATGACGAAGTATTTAAATTCTAACTTCACACCTTTTTTATCACACCATCTTGATGCTAACTCATGTTATAAATGCGCACTTTAGAGACAGCAATATTCAATCACTATACCTTTATCACGTATGAATAACCACTGATTTAGGATCAATTCTTATGAAACAACATAACTGTGAAGAATCGTGACTGATAATTCTTCTGGCCAAATCGCTCTTCAAAGAACGATAATCACAACCGAGGTAGTTGGTTCATCGCTTAAGAATATAGCAATTCTGGTATCAACATAAGTACGATCTTGAATCAAGGCAATCGATTCACAGAATCCCATAAAAAAATTAACAAATTGAATGTTGAAATTGTTTTAGAAATGGGTAAAGGTATACCATAGATCCAGAAACTCTTGATTTGAATAACAAATAACTGCAATTTTAGTGTCAGAGAATCCAATTTCCCCTGGAATTATGCCAAAGGGCCTATCCGGCCCAAGGCTTTTAATTGAAAAACAATTCAATCCAATTTGCTTGTGAAATCGCAAATTACTTTTGGATAAAGATGTATTAAAACGGACAAACATGCAAGAAAAGGGCCATGAAATTGAAGGATAATTGGTTTTTTGCCGATGATTGTTTATCCCGAATCGTGCAAAACGAAAATTGTGGGTTATTTTTATGACGCAAGATTTTTTCATGGTGCAAAACTCTTTTTTCATTAAGAAATGGGATTTTAGGGTCGTAAAGCTGTTGGATATCATGTATGGCGTAAGAAAGTGTAAAGCACATGAAATAATCGTGATTGGTAGTCTATGACTTGAACTTGCCGCGGTATATTATAGAATTATAGATTGTACAACACCAAAACGACATTTTGATCATTAAAGTGCCCCGCCTGCCGCCAATTATTATGTCTAGTGAGCTCTTAACTGTTAAGTTATTACCCTAGTATTCTAAGACAATGAACTCATAGTGCATAATACTGAGAAGCTGACAAAAGTATCATCCAAATGCGATAAAACTAATAATCGGTATTATTCTAGTGAATAATTATCAAGAGTTGAAATTTGCGTACACAGAGAAAAATGGATATTCAGGGTCAATATCTAGATATTCAACTATGTGACAACCATCTCATATATTCAATTGAAATATCTAAATATTCAGCTGTAATATCAGAGATATTCATATTAACCTATTTCAATATCTTAGATAGTGAAGCTGAATATTCAGATATTACAGTTCAATATCTAGATATTAAAACTGAATATATAAGATGCTTGTCACATAGTTGAATATCCATTTTTCTCCGTGTAGTAGTGAAAATATCCCTAATGGCAAACACCCCTTCACCTATAATTACAAATTGTCATGTATCGAGTAAGTGCACAATTAAAATAATCCGTTTAAATTTCATGAACAGTTCAGGGATTTTAAAATTTTCAAGGATTTTAAAAATCGTAAATTTTTAGAAAATTCCTGGAAAGAATGGTCAAGTGTAAAGAGATAATAACAAAAAAGTCCAAAAAAAATTCATTAACTGCTCAAGAATTATAATGTATTCATGAAAAGTTATTAAATTTATTCCTGGATTGTTTTGTTATTATCGCTGAATAGTTGATTATTTTTTACCGAAGTTTTCTGAAAATTTGCAATTATTAAAAGCTCGTCCAAAAGTTCCGAACTGTTTATGAATTAACAATGGAATCTTAATTGTTCAGTATTGGTCCAGTATTGGTCCAGTATTGGTCCAGTATTAGTGATGTTGTAAAATAGCACTGCGTCAGTTCTGACAAAACGAGAGTCAAAACAGAAAAAAAATCACTATAAAAATGTATCAAGCTGACTCAAAATTGAAAAAATGTACAGGGAGAAAAATGGATATTCAACTATGTGACAAGTATTTTATATATTCAGTTCTAATATCTGAATATTCAGCTTCAATATCTAAAATATTGAAATAAATTGATACAAATATCTTAGATATTACAGCTGAATATTTAGACATTGCAAAAGAATATATAAGATGCTTGTCAGATAGTTGAATATCTAGATATTGATCCTAAATATCCACATTTCTCCGTGTAAGGCAATTCGAAGATATTGAAACACCTTTTGAAACTATTTTCACAACAGAATATTTGAATTGACCTTATTTGACTAATTTCTTAAAGAAGAATTTTATTAACAAAAAGGATGTTTATTTTTTTTTAATGAAACACGGATATTAGATATTAGAACTGAATATATAAGATAGCAGTCTCATAGTTAAATATCCATTTTTCTCAGTACATACGTTTTCTGCGTCTAAAGGATAATTAAATTTTTTTTATTTGTATGACACCAAATATTAACATTTTTTTGTTATTAAAGAGTTAAATTGAAAAACAGTTTAACTCTAGCCAGTACTGGACCGGTAAAGACCGTAGCTATAATTTCAATGTAGCACCAATACTGGCATAATTTTTCAAAAAATTTTCGAACCGATTTTGAAAAAAAAAATTGTACCAAATAGAATTTTACTATGGGTCCAATACTGAACCGATACCGGCACTGTTGGACCAACATTATTTGAAACTTGATCTAGTAATTGGCGATTCAATATAGAAACTGTAATTTTAAAAGAAAACATATTCAATGTTAGAATATTTATATTTTCACTACTTCTATATTTAAATATTTTAAATATATGGTTCAGAAACTTTATAAAGTTGAAAAACTTGCAAATCAACAAATTGTTTTACAAATTTGAAACTCGAAAGTTTTTAGAAATTTCAAGTAACAATCTTCTAATGTTCTGATATTCTATTTCCTTACATTATAACTTCTAAAGCTTTTAGTTTTTTATTTAAAACATTCCTTGATATTCTAGTAAATAAAATTCTAAGAAATTTTATATAATGAATAATTTATAAATGAAATTGCAAGTAAGAAAATTAGTATAGATGTTAGCCATTTTTCCCCTAGATTTTTTGAAATATAGGGCTCGCAAGGGAATTGTTCGTCGATACGTAGATGGATAAAACTTTTTGCTAACGTTTGACATCACGTACTACAAGATTCCTGAATAAATTTTTCTTTATATGCACGTGAGCGTTGAAAACTACAGCTTCACCTTTTTCAGGTGTTGTCTATTTCACACTCTATGTGAAAAAGTTACCTCTTCCTTTTTATGTGGCAATAACCTCTTGATTAAGTGGCGTTCATGACCGTGAATTCAATTCATTGAGAATTTGATCAGCATGGAAGTTGAAGAATACAAATTAGTTCCATTTTATTTCTTTACGAATTGAAAATGCGTTAAAGGTAAAAACATTTATTCAAAGGAATTCTTGAGGGATTTGAACAGTTCCAATAACTGACGAATTCAGGTTTATCAAATACTGGATTCTGAAATATTGGACTTTCTCAGTTTCAATAAATAAATAGTAAATCGCTGAATTAAATGAACAATGATTTTCACGGTGAAAGAATACACTGTTAGAAACTTCTGTATTTACCTCCATTAGATGTAATGGAAGTTTTTTTTCATTAACATATAATGTATTCAAAATACTTTGATCTTAAAAAATACCGACTTTTATTTGAATTTTGATACACAAGTGTATTTATTTTAACGTTTGCCAATTTTCGACATATTGTTATTAAAAATGAATAAAAATGAATATGCATGGGTATTTATTTTTTATAATTTACAGAAATATTAATTTAAATTTACTCCTTGTACATTGTTAGAAATTTCTATCGTAATTTCTCGAAACACGCGACTGGAGTTTTATTCAATTGGAGTTTCGTAAAATTAAGATAGAATTTAAGAAAATTCAGTTACTTTCTGGTAAATTTAAAAAACAATTTCTTAATTTTCAGTTACAAAGTGTTGAATACTCTGATACTTGTAGCAGGAATAATTTTACGTTTTGGGTAAAAGAAGTTTTATGCAGTTACATGTAACTGAACATTTTGTTACAGTTTTGTAATTTTATGATACATTTTATAAAAATACTGTTACAGTTTAGTAGTTTTAAGATACATTTTATGAAAATTCAGTTAAGTTTCATAATATTAAGAAAAATTTCATAAAATTCAGTACATTTTTCGCAATTTTAAGATACCTTTACTCAAAAACATCATAAATATCGTCAAATTTCACGTTACCTTTGTAACATAAAGATTTTGTGAATTTCAGAACATTTCTAACAGTGTAGACGTCGATTAAAATATTATTATTCACTTTTAAAGTGACATAAAAATATGAAACTGACCCTATGCCAAAATAATAAGAAATTAACAGAAATTATTATTCACCTTTATTTCACCAGCGAACAGGCAGAATATTTGCTGAAATCCATTGTATTAAAATTAAGTGTGTTTGAGTGTAAAGGTAAAAACACGCTCGATTTATTGCTGCTATTTACCATAAACAGCATCAAGCATTATTCTACATGGATGCATGATTGGAAGTGTAATGCAAAGTCAGTAATGTTCTCTTTGTTGTGCTATTACGTGTCTCGTGCGTGACGGTGAAAGGAAATTGAATGTTGTTTTTCTTTTTCCCTGAACATTTATCTTACTAAAGGCAATTATAGATTCGCTATTTCCCCATAATGAGAAAATTGCTGTCAGCACTAAGTTAAACATTATCTTATTGGATTGGTTGTTTATTACTTCCATATTTTGAGATGCTAATCACTTATATTCGCGTATCTTATGGTCTATCTATACGTATTTTTGTTATAATATATACTTATTATTATCATTTTGAGAAACAATTTACAATTATAACGTTGCCTTTCGGGAGAGATAAAATTTTTCCAGAAAAAAAAGAAGTATTTAGAAACAAATATTGTGATTTTGACCCGGAGTTCTGAACTCAAAGGTTACCTAAAGTACCATAAATGTATTAGTGATCAGTATACTTTATTACTGACTAAAGACTTTAAGCGTATTGCACATTATTTCTCAAATATGGTAGCACAACATTTCTTTCATTGGATACCGTTAATATTTTCAAACGTCCTACAGTTACGAATAATTCGTTCAGTTATATCTCGGAAAAGCGGGAATCGAAGTATCTTTACAGAAAAAAATTGACTTAAGGGCATGTAACAAGTGGGTCAAGCGATGTCGGTAATTTTACTTCCAATCTGTAAGTTTATTCAAAAATTAATGATTCTAATGAATTTTCTGTGCCAAAGAAACGCAAACAAAAGAGCAAAGATTATATCTGTGTGATACATAATATCCATTATAGTTATTAATTGTTGATTAACATCTGAGACTATATTTGTAATTAAAGCGAATTTACATGTTTCGGTTAATCCATAGCCTTAAATAATCAAAATTTTCTTAAAAGCAGAAGTTTGCAAAGAAATATGTCTTTATATAATGATTATTTTGAAAAATATGATAAATTTAGGAAAATCGAGGTGCAATTATAATTACTCCTAATGGACAGTAAATTATTATAGCTTTTTAAAAGTTAAGTTTTAAACTTGTGTCTTTCCGAATATGTCCGCAATTGACAATCTGGACATGTGAAAAATTTCAAGTAAGAACATTTTTATAAATCTAAGAATAAAATTATCCGTTTTACCTATTCACCAAAAAATTACGTTGGGTCAACTAAATATAACATTTTGTTGTCCGTATGATAAAAAAATTCGCGGGTCACGCGGCTCACTCATTACATGGAATTCATCAAATGAAGTAACTTGCAAGTATCGATACACGGCTTATTATTTTTTATCAATGTATGAAATGCGGTAATTAAATACAAACTTGAACCCTATATAGTATAAAGAGACTATCAGTAGAATAAATTAAAACGAGAAATCAAACTAGAACTCGCTATCTTAACTTTAAACTTCTGCTGCTCAGCTCAGTATATCATCGATGCAAAAAGCATTCTTAACATTGACTTTTTGTTAAAGGCCTGATAAGTTATCGACGATAAGGTGTTAAACACGCATGACCACCAGAGAGCACGTTTTAAACCTTGTGTTACTTGCACTCAGCTGGTTTACTCATTTTTCAATGTTGTAACCAAAATATCAATTAACTCCTGTCTTATTCAAAAGACTAACATTTTTTGCTTCACTTGACCAATAATAAATCGTTCTCTGTGTAATAACTGAAATATTTGCAGAATGCGATTTTAACAAATGAGAAAATAATTTCATGCTTGGAAGTTTGTAATAGTTTTCCGGAGGTATAAATCATTAGTTTTTCAATCTTTGTTCTTTTATAAATAGAAAAATATACAGTGTTAAAAATATTATTAAATTTCATACACATTTTTATATGAAATTATTTCTGTAGAATGTTTGTAAAAAAATATACTGTATTAAATTAAATATACTAACATTAACAATTTCATATTAAATTTAATGACTTTTCAATAAAAATATATTAAAATTAACACACATTATTAAAATATATACACATGTGTATTAAAATTCAAATTAAAGTTTGTATTTTTTAAGATGAAAGTATTTTAAATTTGGTTTACGTTGTTGAAAATGTTACTGAAAACTTCCATTACATGTTTAAGTTTTTAAGTATTTTATTCTGATAATATGTCAAATTTTCTCTAGGGGAGAATCGGCTAAATTGGCGCAGCTAACAGAAAATAAAAGTTTAAAATAAAAGTATAAGATTAAAAATTATCAAAAATTATGATTTGGATAGCTTGATATTTTGACTAAACTGTTCAATGAATAAATTTATGAAAAATAGGGAAAAGCAATATTACAATCTACTCTTGCTATGAATTGGTTATTTGTTCTAGATTTTAAATTATATTTAAATAGCAAAAGTCACTTGTAAGACATTTTATTAGTTTTAAACCAATTTTGAGGAACAGATAGAATATATATTCTATATTTTTACACTGTAATACAGGGAATTGTGTTTATTAAATTGAATGGATTATTAAAAACCACCATTACATCAAAAACGTCACATGACGTGCGGCAACTTGGCCTCCAATTTGAAATTCTTTTTTTCTAAATCTTTTTCTAATCGTAAGTTTATATATCAATGAATATAAAGTCGTGGAATTAGTCTAATTATATTTCAATTCGTGATAGTTAGAAACTTAATTCAAGCGGTCAGATTATAACCATGAAACACTAAAAACTTATTATTATTAATTAAAATTTATTAACCAATAGAATGATTGGGATTTTTTCACTAATAAGATATTATGCAAGAATGAATATGTTAGGACTATTTTCGCTTGCTTAGATATTATCATTTTCTGTAAATAGGCGTGCACCAATTTAGCCGCTGCGCCAATTAAGCCGCTTCTCCCCTATACCAAAGGAATATTTACTTCGAAGCAATTTCAACGTTTCTTTATTAACTTGTAGAAAGACATATTAATTATTAAATTATTCCATCAATGAAATCCTATGTTAGGAATCTTTTTTCTGTATTTTTTAGATTCAAAATAATTCACTGATGAGGGTTTCGATTAGAGCCAAAACGTCTGATTTACATTCAGTTTTTTATTAATGAGCCTGAAGCTAATATAATACATGCATTAATTATTGAGGGTCAATATAACGCCTAATTTTAATATTAAATTTCATATAATGTATATGCAAATGACTTGATATACTTTTATATTAAATTTAATAAAAAAATGTCTATGAGAGTTATATTATAGAATTAGAATGTGGTATCATTGACCTTAAGATAGACAGTCATATTGTTTTAATATAGCAAATTAACGAGGCGTATGAAAACTCACACACTTGAGAATTGTAGTCGAGGCATTTGCAAGAGTAGTGAGTCATCCATGACTTCTCGTATATTATATTCCATGTGGGTATCACCCACATTTACTACCAGATCATTTACTATAGAGGGATTTTTTTTTAAGGAACCGCCAAGAAGAGAATTAGTATCCATCTGCTAGATATTCGAAGGCTTTGTAATTCTGGTTTCGATATTCGCTTTGTTCGCACGATTGGTAAATGCTATCGAAGGATGACTTTGTGAGAGTTGCGACTAGTAACATTAAGTCGAAAAAACTGGACTCCTAACGGAGTCTCTAGAGAAAAGAGGTTTTATGTTTTGCGGAACTGTGAGTCAATCTGATCTCAATCATCTACACTGTAAACTCTAGTGCAGTGACATTCATTTCTTACTTGTGTTTCATTTATAGATGCGGAAAATTTCTCGGAAGTTACTAAAGGTGGAAAAATTTCGTTGCAATTTAGGATCAGATCTGGCTTAAATCTAATGTCTAAATTCGAAGTAGTCAACATTTTACTGAATTGAAATCAGTGACCCACTTAAAGTTACACCCAGAAAAAAGTCTTATTTAAATTTAAGAAATCGTTTTTGACTTGATTTCTTCAATTCGAAGTAAAAACACCTTTAGGACAAATATAAATTTATATGACTTTAATAAATCACCTTTTAACATTATTTATTTGATTTTATAAGCTTGAACAAAGAAAATTTTTTCTTTAAATTCAAGAAAATATTTCTGTGAATCACACTACATATGTACTGTGCAACTGCGTATACATTCATTTCTTTAATAGATAGATGATTTTTTTCTTTGGCTTTAGGGTCCAGAAATAATGTAAACTCAGGGTTTCATTTTTTCCTCAAACGTTTCGACTCAGATTGGAGTCCTCATCAGTGAGATTTATTTCTATAAAAATACAACGAAAGAAAAAGAATAAAGAATTAAAGAATAGAAAATTGCACGTGTGACGGATAAACATTGTGTTGACAAACGATATAAATGAATTGTTCTTGTGAACCTATAGAATAGGTCTAACTAAATTTACGAATAAAAAATTGAAAATTGTAACAATTTGCTATAAAAATACATAGGGAAGGGACTTAAAAAATTTTTAACACGTGTGACGGATAAAATTATGATAAAATTGCACATGTAAACCATATCATTGGTCCATACTAACTAAATTCGAACAAAAATGAATAAAATGTGCCTAATTTCCCTATAGAAAATGCAAAGGGGGAAACATTAAAAATTACACATGTGACGGATAGACATTGTGTTGACAAACGATATAAATGGATTTCACTTTTGAAAAATTAAGAATTGTATCTATATACAACTTCCTGATGAGGCTGAAAAATTTAGAATTTATTCCCCTTTTACCACAATGTTTAATTGTCACTCTTGCAATTTTTAAGTTTCTTCCACTTGTATTTTTACAGAACAAATTATATATGGCTTATATTGTTGTGGATTTAGTTATTCAGACCAATTTTACAGTTCACACGTGCAATTTTTATAAAATTTTTTTTACCACAATGGTTTTTCCGTCCCGTGTTACTGCAATTTATCATAATGTTATCCGTCAAACGTGTAATTTTTTAAGTTCCTTCCCTATGTATGTTTATAGCAAATTTTGCACAATTTTCAATTTTCATACGTAAATTTAGTTTGACCTATTCTATAGTTCCAAAAGTGCAATCCATTTATATCGGTTGTCAACACAATGTCTATCCGTCACATGTGTAATTTTTAAGGTTCTTCCTTTGCATTTATTTGAAAAATTCTGCACACTTTTTATTTAGTTTTTGTTCGAATTTAGTTAGTATGGACCAATTATATGGTTTACATGTGCAATTTTATCATAATATTATCCATTACACGTATTCAAATTTTTTAAGTACCTTCCCTATGTATTTTTATAGCAAATTTAGTACAATTTTCAAATTTTTTATACGTAAATTTAGTTAGACCTATTCCATAGTTTCAAAAGTGCAATCCATTTATATCGTTTGTCAACACAATGTCTATCCGTCACATGTGTAATTTTTAATGTTTCCCCCTTTGCATTTTCTATAGGGAAATTAGGCACATTTTATTCATTTTTGTTCGAATTTAGTTAGTATGGACCAATGATATGGTTTACATGTGCAATTTTATCATAATTTTATCCGTCACACGTGTTAAAAATTTTTTAAGTCCCTTCCCTATGTATTTTTATAGCAAATTGTTACAATTTTCAATTTTTTATTCGTAAATTTAGTTAGACCTATTCTATAGGTTCACAAGAACAATTCATTTATATCGTTTGTCAACACAATGTTTATCCGTCACACGTGCAATTTTCTATTCTTTAATTCTTTATTCTTTTCTTTCGTTGTATTTTTATAGAAATAAATCTCACTGATGAGGACTCCAATCTGAGTCGAAACGTTTGAGGAAAAAATGAAACCCTGAGTTTACATTATTTCTGGACCCTAAAGCCAAAGAAAAAAATCATCTATCTATTAATATTATTGAGGGTCGATATAAGCCAGTTATTTATAATTATCATTTCTTTAATTTAGAGAAAAAAAAATAATCAAGAAATTGTTTTAAATCAAAGAACATTTTTTCTGGGTGTATCGTTAATCGTTTTCACTGATTTTCAATTAAACAGGGACTAATTTCATGACCAAAAATGGATCACTAATTTCGACTCAATAAATTTTTCTCTAGAACTAAAATACCGAACTTATCACACATTGTTAGAAATTTCTGTATTAAACTTGCATTACATGTAATGAATATTTTTTTCAGTTACGTATATTAAATTGAAAATACTTTGATCTTAAAAAATACAAACTTTTATTTGAATTTTAATACACATGTGTATATATCTTAATGATTTTTGTTATCTTTAATATATTTTTATTGAAAAGATATTAATAATGTATATTAATTTTGCATAATATTCAAATCTATTAATTTTAATTTACCACTTGTATATTAAAGTCTATTAAAATTAATAAGATTTTTAACAGAGTAGTAAAGAACGTATTAAATTCGTTATGCTTAGCAGATGATTTTGGCCTAATTTTTTTTAGGATTAAATTAACTTTTTTTTATAGAGTAGTATGTTCCCTCTTATTTTTTCAGAACCGACAAACCAGAAGTTTGCAGTGTCTTTAATGATTAAGAACGCGATTCAGTTTTACGAAGTAATAATAAAGTTTCCGATAAACCGCCTAACATAAAAAGATTACAATTTTCACTAGGTTGCCCGTCAGTACGAATCATATGAAATGTCACTTATTCCAATCCATAACTAACATGCGTCAGACTATACGCTGTTCAATAAAGCAGATGTTACATGAATTTTCTGCTTCGGTTCACCTTTTTAATTTACAGTTTTGCATTTTTTGCTTTTGTTTTTTGTTTTTTTGAGGAGAATATAGACCTATTCAATTAACATCAAATTAGGTCATAACTCGTGTATAGAAATTACCAAGCCTGGCGCTAGATCGCAATGAAACGCCGTTCCAGACTTACGCCCGACCTGTTCCGGCATGGGAATTCTTAAAAAATAAAAAAATGTAATAAAATGAATAGCCACAAGTTTTAAATAAGAGGCCTATGCTTATTTTTATTCAAGAAATAATAGATGCATTAAATTCAGCATCATTTTTAAGATTTTGAACATTTTTCGAAACTTGTAAAATATGTTGTTGATGGACAATTCAAAATTTTTATGGTATAGAATTCTGATTAGCATCCAGTCTGGGCTTGATCTGGGCAAGACTACAATGAACTTTTCCATTTTCGTGATACCGTTGATTCAATGACACAAAATTTTAATTATTTTTATGATTCATCTGCAATTAATTATTTTCACTTTTCTTTTGAAAGGTAGCTTTTTCGAACTACTCATAATTATTTTTTGTTATTACTGAAACTGTTACATTTTTTACTGTTTACTTCTATTTTACTGATTTCTAAATAAATTCAGAATTTTCAATAGGTTCCTCATACATATAATTTTGTTATCCCGTCTTCTACGATCTTATTTTCAACTAAGTTTTGGAAAGATTTTTTATACAGAGTCAAGCTTTAGATAATTATGAAGGTTTGTGTAAATGCAATACAAGGTCAGAAAGCTAAAGAATGATAACTACATTCACGGAGAAAAATGTATATTCAGGATAAATATCTATCTATTCAACTATGGAATAGCAATCTTATATATCCAGTTGTAATATCTAGATATTCGGATGTAGTATCTAAGATATTAATGTCTGCATATTTTATTATCTTAGACATTACAGCTAATATATAAAGATATTATACACTGTTAGGAATTTCTGTATTAAACTTTGATTACATGTAATGAAAGTTTTTTTCAGTAACGAATATTAAATTTAAAATACATTCATCTTAAAAACTACAAACTTTTCTTGAATTTTAATACAAATGTGTATAGAATTTAATAATGTTTATTAATTTTAATATATTTTGATTGAAAAGTCATTAAATTTAATATTAGTGTATATTAATTTTTCATAATATTAATAAATGTTAATTTTAATTTACCACTTGTATATTAACGTCTATTAAAATCCCAGCGCAGTCGAAAGCGTCTTTTTTTCCGCAGAAAGATTTTCAAATTCTTTAAATATTAATAACATTTTTAACAGTGTAACTGAATATATAAAATGGCTATTCCATAGTTGAATATCCATTTTTCTCTCTGTTCTAACGCTGAAAATTGGATTCAGAAATATAACTGAAAATATGTTTTTCTTTAAATATACGGAGATTTTTAAAAAAGTGAGTAGCTAAAATAACTTGAAGGCATTGATTTATCGAAAAAAAACCTTTAACGCCAGTTGTTAAGATTGAAAAATATATCTATTGGGTCCTATAAGGCCTAATATAATTTTCCAAAACGAGACATCATTTTTCATTGAATATTCGTGTTCAGCACAGTTTTATTGTGTCTGGATACAAGATGTTATGAGTCAAAATATCTAAAAGTCTAGAAATGGCCAAATACCACACACAGAAAACATTTAAGAAAAATCATTTTATTGGTAAGTTTTAGGGTTTTGTTAAGATTAACAGATGAGCAGTATTAACTCTAAACGTGAATATGCAAAAAAAGGTATTGACATTAAAAAAAATCGTCTTCAGTCTAAGAGCCTAAACGAGGGTTTGAAAACTAGGTTCAATGAATAAAATACCAATAAATATATCTCTTTCGACTTTAAAAATTTTTCATAAAAAGTTTTTCTTGAAAAGTGACTCATGAGTTGTATTGAGTTATCCATACCTTTTTAGAATTCCCTGTGGTTTTAATGTGTTTTGAGAATAGAATAAAAAAATAGTGAAATGGGAAAAATGAGAAATACAATTCTAACTTTGATCATGTACCTACTTATAAGTTGTTTATGAAAACGACGCAATTGAAAGACCATTTGAACATGAAGATGAAAAATAATCCAAAAAGAGATAGTAAATGCTAATTGAATTAAGCACAACAGGTCTACACTTTCAATTAATATTAAGAAGTAGGTATGTAGTGTGTGCATAAGATCTTGAACTGAATTTACTCCCTGGCGTCTATTTGCTTTTACGAAGTGAACGTGACTACCGGATTGATAAAGAAAATTAATTAATCCCATTTCGCAAAAAGTAGTGATAACAACTTCTCCTGGAAAAGCTGTTTGTAATGATTTGCATTAATTAGGATTGAAGTGAATGATAATAACCCAGGTGCATGTTAATTGGCTAGAATAAATGACCCAGAAAAATGTCAGATTAGACAAACTATGATGTCAATAAAACTATATTTTTTTATGAAATATACGACTTTCATAGTAAACAACTTTTGTAATAAGTATAACTTATAAAATCAACTTTCACAGTGCAGGGTCTTTAATTATTATGTTCTGATTACCATTTTCTTATTTGATCTTAATTTTCATTAATAAACGCGAATCTTACTCACATAGTAGAATTAATCCCGCTTGAGTAATTTTCAATTATTTTCGTATTTGCGCATTATGAAAGTAAATGCTACTACCAAGCGAGCCGTTTAATTATTATGAATAACTATAATCTATCGTATGAGAAAACATAGAGTATAGAGAAAAACGTGGTCAACTGCAAATTTCCTTACAATTCAGGGAGATTTTTCTACTAGTATGTATTCAAACCAAGAAATTTACCTGTGAGCAGGTCATGTTACTTTTTCGTCCTTCCAGAAAATGTAAGTTGTGTGATTTCGATCATATCCTGAGTAAACCTCTCTAAATTTCCTTCGAAAGCCCTTGAAAGTGGTAATATGGGCAATATTATTTTATTGTAACATAAAAGAATCCCATTTTCAAGAATCACCCAATGTTTGCTCAAGCCCCAAGTGGGTTTCCCCATTTGAAGTGTTTCTCGAAATATACCTTTAAAGCCATAAAAAGTGAACTTATTTAAACGTACGGTATTTTGAAAAAAAGTATAAACAGTATTAACGAAAAATTTTCTATTTTAGTAACCAGAACTATTGAAAATTTTTTTGAAAAAGTCCCATCATAATAAGCCATCGTATAGTGCAGAGTTTTAGAATCAGCGCCTCTTTGAAAATGAAAACATTGAGGCAAATTTTTACCATCTACGATGGGTACCTTTCACTTTCGAGCATTCTCTTATTTCGACTACAGTAGGGCTTAGAAAAGTCAAATCAATAAAAGTGGATTTTACTATCTTCGATGGTAATAATTTGACAAAGAAGATTTTTTTTTTCATTGCATTATTTCGTAGCGCCACTGCTGATGTCCATTGCTCCTTGTCGATTCCCTTCATTTATTTGTCAAGTGGCAAACACTTTAGCGGATAAAACCTACCTACACTACCGGTCAGAATTGTGGGACAATCTGTATTTCGATGATTGCTTAAATTATCTTAATTTCAATTCTGTAAGTGATAAAATTTGTACTCTTAATAATGTGAAAGCCATCAAAATTATCTTTAACCCTTAACGGCCGACAGGCCCCGCTACGGGGACATAGTACTTATGCCATAGAAAAGTATTACAAAAAAATCTGCCCGCTTCGCGGGCACATTCTCATCGCGCGCTTCGCGCGCAGCTCGCTTCGCGCGCAGCTCGCTTCGCTCGCAAGTTTGAGCGCGCCTAGGGCGCGCGATTTGATCGTCGCGCTTCGCGCTGGGTCTTGTGCTCTTCACATACATTCAAGTTTATTTATTATAATTTGATAATGAAGCTCAAACCAATTTTATAATAATATCACAGATGATGTGAATTACACATTTTCTCAAAGTCACTCAATTTCTTTTTGAAATTAAGTGAAACAGGAAATTCAATTTACTTAAGGCTCTATCAGCCTTAAGGAACACATTCTCATCATGGCGCTCGCGCTTCGCGCTCGATTTTCTGTATACATTTCAGTAACTTTTTAATAAATTACATGATTAAAATAATTTATTTTCTTCCAAATCTCTCAAAAAGGAAAAACAATCGTAGACTTTATATAAGGAAACGATTTTGCAGAACAACGCTTATTTCGTATCTCACATATTTTGGTGAAAAAAATCGGATTTTTTTAATATTCATAATCAAAACATAAAATATACATCCTGTCCCGAAATGTCTTAATGAGAATTTGTAGACCTCATTTAGGCAAACAATTTTCCATCTAAACGTTTTTTTTGTATCTCTCATATTTTGTCTAAAAAATGGAATTTTTGAATTTTAATCGTATTTTTGGAATTGAAACGAAAAATATATGTTTTATCAGAAACTGTGTGAAACAAAATTTGTAGATCTTTTGAAACGAACAACTTTGTATTCTTACGTTTTTTTCGTATTTCGAATATTATTGCTAAAAAATTGAATTTTGGATTTTCAATAGTTTTTTTTTTAATTAAAAAGATAAATATGCATCTTATGAAAAAATGTTACAATTCAAATTTGTAGGTCTTTATTT
Source organism: Diplolepis rosae (assembly GCA_030998225.1). Lineage (NCBI taxonomy): Eukaryota > Metazoa > Arthropoda > Insecta > Hymenoptera > Diplolepididae > Diplolepis > Diplolepis rosae. The sequence goes on along the minus strand of JAPYXD010000723.1, from coordinate 9,580,938 downwards.
ATTTAATAATATTGTATCATAACGTTTTTTCGTATCTCGTATAATTTAACTGGAAAATGGAATTTTGATATTGACTTTTTTCGAATTTGAATATGCTGTGACATTTCTAATTTTGATTTAATCAAAAAATGTTATCAGGATAATTTGTAGAGATTTATGAGCAAACAATTTTCCATCTAAACGTTTTTATTGTATCTCTCATATTTTGTCTAAAAAATGGAATTTTTGAATTTTAATCGTATTTTTTGGAGTTGAAATGAAAAATATATGTTTTATCAGAAACTGTGTGAGACAAAATTTGTAGATCTTTTTGAAACAAACAACTTTGTATTCTTACGTTTTTTTCGTATTTCGAATATTATTGCTAAAAAATTGAATTTTGGATTTTCAATAGTTTTTTTTTTAATTAAAAAGATAAATATGCATCTTATGAAAAAATGTTACAATTCAAATTTGTAGGTCTTTATTTATTTAATAATATTGTATCATAACGTTTTTTCGTATCTCGTATAATTTAACTGGAAAATGGAATTTTGATATTGACTTTTTTCGAATTTGAATATGCTGTGACATTTCTAATTTTGATTTAATCAAAAAATGTTATCAGGATAATTTGTAGAGATTTATGAGCAAACAATTTTCCATCTAAACGTTTTTTTTTGTATCTCTCATATTTTGTCTAAAAAATGGAATTTTTGAATTTTAATCGTATTTTTTGGAGTTGAAATGAAAAATATATGTTTTATCAGAAACTGTGTGAGACAAAATTTGTAGATCTTTTTGAAACAAACAACTTTGTATTCTTACGTTTTTTTCGTATTTCGAATATTATTGCTAAAAAATTGAATTTTGGATTTTCAATAGTTTTTTTTTTAATTAAAAAGATAAATATGCATCTTATGAAAAAATGTTACAATTCAAATTTGTAGGTCTTTATTTATTTAATAATATTGTATCATAACGTTTTTTCGTATCTCGTATAATTTAACTTGAAAATAGAATTTTGATATTGAGTTTTTTCGAATTTGAATATGTTGTGACATTTCTAATTTTGATTTAATCAAAAAATGTTATCAGGATAATTTGTAGAGATTTATGAGCAAACAATTTTCCATCTAAACGTTTTTTTTGTATCTCTCATATTTTGTCTAAAAAATGGAATTTTTGAATTTTAATCGTATTTTTTGGAATTGAAATGAAAAATATATGTTTTATCAGAAACTGTGTGAGACAAAATTTGTAGATCTTTTTGAAAAAAACAACTTTGTATTCTTACGTTTTTTTCGTATTTCGAATATTATTGCTAAAAAATTGAATTTTGGATTTTCAATAGTTTTTTTTTTAATTAAAAAGATAAATATGCATCTTATGAAAAAATGTTACAATTCAAATTTGTAGGTCTTTATTTATTTAATAATATTGTATGTGCAGTATGTAAGAAAAAAATTACACATCAATTCCAAGATATTTGTTCGATTTTGTAAAAATTTAGCTTCAATATTAGACCAAGAACATTACAAAATGTTGATTATTTCGAAAGTTATTTAAAATTTAAGAAAGCATTGAAATCTTGATTATTTCTGGAATAACTTCTTCAAAATTTAACAAAACGAATTCATGCTGGGCTTATTTTATGAAGAATTTTGATAGCTTTGAATTTAATTAAAAGTACAAATTATTTCACTTACATAATTCAAATTAGGATAATTTAAGCAATTATCGAAAAACAGGTGGTCCCACAATTCTGCCCGGTACTGTAAATGAGTCCGACCGAGGGGGAATCGAACCTACGAACTACGGATTTTAACGCATCTACGCGTCCTACAACTAACGCCACTACCCAGATGGAAATTTACAACCGGCTTGGTACCGCGCCAGTACTGCAAAAAGATTTGCAGTACTGGCGAGGTACTGGCATTGTGCTGACATAAGCACAGACTACCACCAGCGAGGCTCCGAAAGGTAACTTGACTGGAAGTTGTCCATCGGTGCTGGCGCGGTACTGGACATCGGTAGCATGTCAGTACTGAAATCGGTACTGGTTCAGTACTGGCATTACTCTGAAGTCAGCTGTTAGCCGACACTTGGACTCAGGACTGGGGCTGTACTATGCCAATACCAATATAAGAAAACAATTATACATTTATGATAACAATTTACTGCGATTTGGTAGAATCTTAGCTTTAAAATAAGGACAAGAATATTTAAAAATATTGATTATTTTTAAAAGTTATTAAAAAATTTAAGAAAACATTGAAATTTTGACTTTTCTTGCAATAACTTCTTCAAAATTTAACGAAACGACTTCATTCTGGACTCATTTTAAAGGGAATTTTGATGGCATTCAATTTATTTTGAGAAAAAATTGTATCACTCACAGTTTTAAAATCAAGATAATTCAAACAATCATCGAAAAACAGGTGGTCCCACAATTCTGACCAGTAGTGTATTTTGTCCAAAAAAATCTGGCATATGATTTTTCAATTTTTTCCATCATTCTTGGTGATATTTCCCAAAACATGTTATAATAAGTACACTGTTATAAATTTATACCGTAATTTTCCCAAACACGTGACTGGAGTTTTATTCAGTTACAGTCAAGATACGTATTATGAAAAATGAGTTGAGTTTCATAATATTATGAGAAATGTCAGAATTTTCAGTACAGTTTTTGCAATTTTAAAATACCGTTACTCAAAAATATCATAAATATCTTCAAATTTTACGTTACCTTTGTAACATAAAAATTTGGTAAATTTCCGAATATTTCTAACAGTGTAGCATATTTTTGGGGCTAACTGACAGAAACTCCTAATGGTTCTGGTTTATGGTAAAAAATGGTACTTTCAACCATCAATTTTCTATCAGTGTAACTATTTTTTATTAATTAATTAATCATTCGACCCATGTCGTTGAACCTTAAGTAGTTAACTGTACCTCAAATGTCGATAATATTTTATTTATAATTTAAACATGATTTTGATGAATATCAATAAAAAATGTATCATTAAAAGACACGAAGCAATGGATAAGTATTTTACCTATTCAAAACTTGATTAACCAGTTTCAATCCTCAGCATTGGACCACTCTCTGGATCATTATCTAAACTCATATACCTCTCCCTAATTTTAATATCGTTTATAGAATTTCATAAGTATCAACAGTAAACCATATCTGGAATAAAACATTTGGAAATAATATATCAGTAATTGAAACCGAGTGGAATACTGTAACAATTTATAATGTGAATGAAAAATAAATAATTTCTAGAATTGCTTATCTTGGGAAGAAAATATGATTCAAACAAGGAAAATACCTTATCTGAGTCAAGAAATTAAGTACCGGAAGGGCGTGTGAATCACACAAATCTTATTACGATACCTAATCAGAGGATATACCATAGCTTAAGCAACAACCAACTTACAGTAGGAAGCCCATTATGGATTCTATTAAGAAACTCATCCTCCGAAGAAAGAAGGTGTGGGAGGTACGATTTTTATGACTGACACGTTTACAGTACATCCGACACCTTTACTTCTCCCCCAATAAACTATTCCCTTTCTTAGAGCAGTCACTGATAGAAAGTATACGTTCTTCAAAATTTCCATATTCCAATTTATTACTATTTGATCACCAAATAAATTAGTAGAAATTGAGCTACTACTAATTAGATTAGTAGAATTTTACTATGAATTAATATAGTGTCCCTATGATTTTAAGACTCAAAATGATATTTATTATCAGTCATGTCTTATGAAAGAATAAAAAAATTTTTTTTAATGAAAAAAAATTAAAACTTACATAAAGTGGGGAAAATAGCAACAGTTGTGAAATCAGCCATTTTGTACAATTTTCACTAGACGTGTTGAGAAAATGTTTTTCCCGTGTTGGACACGATTTTTTTTTACTGGGGGTCAAAAAATGGATTTGCTTGCCCCTCAGGGAACAGTAAAATGCACTTTATGACTCGCTACTAGAAAAAATAATACTTTTACTAATTGTAAATTTGTAATAGAATTTTTTTTACTGTCACTTCTTACAGGTTTTTGAATAATGATTGAATTTTCATAAATCATGGCTTATTTTTTCAGGAAGAATATTCTCTACAACTCTGCTATTTCCAACTTTAAAAATAAGTAAATAATCTTTAAATATAGTTATTTTCTTTTGAAATGTTTCTTATTAAAAAATTGTTTTAATAATTTGAGCCACCGAAAAAATATATTTTGAACCAATTTAATAATTAAGATCACTTGGCACACTTAATTGGTCATTCTTTCAAAAGTGCAATATACATAAAAGATTTATAGGTAAAGTCGACTAATTGAGCATTACAAATAATTGAAAAAATTACTTTTATGTATATACATACGGCAATATATATATATATATATATATATATATATATAGATGAAAATAACCTACTTTATTATTCACAATCTGGTTCGGCGTTTCCTTCCAGACCAGGGCCAAGTCAAGAATTTTACACGGAAAAAAATAGTTTAGTAAAGTTTATAGAACTGTTTAAAAGTTGGGGATACAGGCATTTACGGAACCGAGTTCCAGAAATGTAAATTCTCTAGAACTATGTTCCATAAATGCCTGTATCCCCAACTCTGAATCAATTCTATAAACTTTACTAAACTTTTTTGTTCCGTGTATGCACGGGATGTTGCAATAATTTGTTCGCCAAACCCTGTCCACCCGTGGCTTGACATTTTAAGCCAGACCAAGGCTTGCCGGGACAAAGCCTAGTTTGAGCCACGAAAAATCGCTTTTATATGGAAATCGCGTTTAATTTAATTATGATAAATTATCAATTTTTATAAATAAATTCAATAGACAATTGTATACAACATTAAAGAACATTACTAATAGTGTAATCTTGATTAGATTTATAATGAAGGAAATCAAATACATTTGAAAGCACAAATCAGCTTGATCTTCCTAACATGGTGGTATGTAAATGTACAACAAGACACGCCACCTTTTCACTTCGAAAAGCCCACGTTTATATTCCCCTATCTTCTCGAAAGAAATATAGAGAAAGATTAAATTTATCCTTTTCTTCGCACGTAAGAACGAATCATAGCCCTGTTGCAGGTCTAATTAAATTTACACGCAACTAGTTAGTAAGTTTTTTCGATTAGAATGACCGTGCCATTAAATCGCAACCCTAACTCTGTATTCTGACTCTGGTGTATAAATAGAAATATGAATTCAAGTTAAAAATGGAAGATTGGGTGGAAAATTTATACTATCCCGCTACTATAACACTCTTTTTACGGAGAAAAAAAAATAGTTGGATTCACTAACTCCATAAAGTAAAATAGTGACAGCCAAAATTAATGTAACTTTAACTAATATTTCAGTAGAATTCACCGATTTTTTGTAAACATAACAGACTGTCGATAAATATTACAAAAATACCTGTTGAAGTAATATTTTGGAATAAATTTCTTATTTTGTAAACTCAACAGGCATTTTTGTAATATTTATTAAAAAATCTGTTATTTTGATAAAAAAGCGGCGATTTGTAGTGAAATATCTGTTAAATTATCACAGAAATTTTCTACTCTCTCTATTTTAACTCATATATTCAATAAATGTAACAGATTTTTTTCTCCGTGTGTTTTTCATGAAAAAACTTAAAGTTTGAAACTATAATTCAGGGCTGTCCTATGGAAAATACAATAGAAAGTAGAATGGCCTTCTGTAATAGTAACACTTTCTCTTGAATTGCAAAGATTGTTATGAGAGATTTTATGAGCTACCGTAGTCGACTATCATCCGTAGTAGACATGCTTCACTAAAAAAATGCAAGTTGATTTAACTACTTTGTTTTGTAAAATATGCCACTGCTACTTTATTGGCTGCCACAATTACTTTTTTATTGATTTTACTATCCGCATTGTTATTGTAAGAACTCTTGCAGAAATATCATCCAGAAAAGTAGTTAAGCCATCTAATAAAGCTGCAGCGACATATTTTACAAGTTAAAGTAGTAGGTTCAACTATTTTTAGTGATAAATATCTATTTTAAATTATCAGACGAAATTTAACTTCATATGCTAGAAACAAATATTGCATAAATTTGTATCAAAAAGCAAATTTACTCTTCAAATCTGAATCGGTGAGAGTTTAACTGAATTGAAATCAGTGAGATTCTTACTGATTCAGATTTAGAGAAGAATAGATAGTGTATCACAAATCAAAGCAGTTTGCCATATTTTACTAAAAAAACTGTCTTATGTCTCATAATAAAAAATGTATCATCACTCAATTTTCAAAACAGAATTCGAATCTGTATCACTACAAGCTCAAAATCATCTCAAAATCCAAAAAAACTATAATTAAAAATTTTAAGAATACGAAACAATTTGAACCCTCAAAATACCAAAACGACCAAATTTGGACCGAAAAAAATCGTTGAAAAAACAATTATAAGGACCTAAGAAAAAAGAAGAAAAGAATAAAAGTAAACTTTTATTCTTTAATCCTCTTTTGTTCCAAATACCCACACTGAATTCGAATCTGTACCACTACAAACTCAAAATCATCTCAACGTCCAAATAAAACGGTATTTTTTGACACTGCGGGCACAAGAAAAAGATTTTTTATCAACGGATCTGAACAACTCAGGACTTTATTTTAAGTTTATCAGTGTGGCTTCTATTTGAACTAAAAAAATTACATGAAAAGTAATATTAAACAATTTTTTCTTGCATATTAACTTTGAATTTTTTCTCGAAAAACGAACTTTATTTCTTGATGCTGCCAAATTTGTCAATTTTCAACATTTTTATATTATTTTTAGTTCAAATAGAAGGTATTTTAATGCAGTTTTTAAATTTTGTTGGTTCACATGTTTCAGATTAAAAGAGCGACCGCTATTATTATTTCAAAGACTTTGTTTGGTCCAAATTTGGTCGTTTTGGTATTTTGAGCTTCCAAATTGTTTTGGATTCTTGAAATTTTTAATTACACTCAATTTTGAAGTTAAAACTAAATTCTATTTCATTTAACCGAACTCGTTTGTTTGAGTGAACCAAAACTTTTGTTTTGACAATTTTTCGAGGAGCTGTTTACTCTTGAATTTAGCAATCTTAACATTTGAAATCTTTTATATGTGATGCAAAATAGTATGAAATAAAGTAAAACAACCTAAGAGAATAACGTAGAAGCGCGTTTAAGCTAAAATGCTTTACAGCGATTCGAAAAATTACAATTATTTTAAGGAAAGAAATCGTTTGACATCATTTACGAACGCGTCAAATCTTTCCATAACTTAAAATTAGGTGCAAGAGTGAATAGTTCCTTGCAATTTTGCAAACTTTACAAAATATTTTGTTGATATTACAAAATTGTTTGATTCAATTCATCAAATAAATTTGTAAATTATTTGACAGCATCAAACACATGTTTGGTAGTAGAATCAAGAAAAATATTTAGCAGAATCAAAAATTCGAGTATTTGCATCAAGTAATTTAAATGGTTGACATAACTATAACAAAAATTTGTATTTTTTTTACTATTCAAATTTTTGGCTTTTAATCATTTTAAAAAAATCGATTTATCAAAAGGATCCTCTATATTTTTCACCCTTAGATTTGAACACAAAATTTTCAATAAATTCTATAAAGTTCATAATTCCAACTCTTTATATTCTACTTACACTATCGGTCAGAATTATGGGACTACCTGTATTTCGATGATTGCTTAAACTATCTTAATTTCAATTCTGTGAGTGATCAAATTTGTACTTTTAATAATGTGAAAGCCATCAAAATTATCTTTAAAATAAGTCTGGAATGAAGTCGTTTCGTTAAATTTTGAAGAAGTTATTGCAAAAAAAGTCCAAATTTTAATGTTTTCTTAAATTTTAAATAACTTTCGAAACAATCAATATTTTTTAATGCTCTTTGGCTCATTTTAAAGCTAAAATTCTACAGAATCGCAGTAAATTGTCATTATAAATTCATGATTTTTTTCTCGCATAATGCAAAGAATTTAAATTGTAACAAAAAAGTAGGAAAATTTGAAAACATTTCATCTGTAGGTAAATCATAATAAAGATCATATGTATATATATTTAAAGGGAATTCGATACCAAATTCATGATTATATGTTTTATACATATTTTATAAAAATGATTTTCTCAGCAAAAGCAATATTGGAATTTTTCAAACTTTTTTTTTTTGAACTTTAGCCTTCAGCAGTATGTAAGAAAAAAATTACACATCAATTACAAGATATTTGTTCGATTTTGTAAAAATTTAGCTTTAATATTAGTCTAAGAACATTACAAAATGTTGATTATTTCGAAAGTTATTTTAAATTTAAGAAAGCATTGAAATTTTGACTTTTTCTGCAATAACTTCTTCACAAATTAACAAAACGAATTCATGCTGGGCTCATTTTATGAAGAATTTTGATAGCTTTGAATTTACTTAAAAGAACAAATTATTTCACTTACATAATTCAAATTAGGATAATTTAAGCAATTATCGAAAAACAGGTGGTCCCACAATTCTGACCGGTACTGTATATCATAAGTAAATATTGGAAATAAGTTCCAACTTCACATTTAAAAAACAATAAAACATTGAAACTGCAAATATCTTTGATTCCTAATTCGAAAAAATTAGAATGATTCAGGAAAGTATGTTATCCTTAAACTCCTAATTGTGATACTGACTTTAAAGAGAGATTAGCAAACATTATCTCAGTGGGAGTTTAAAAAGTAAACACAAGTATGAAAGGGTTTATTATATTTCACTCTATGTACGTGGGTCGGAAACTAACGAGGCAATTTCTTGTCTGAAACACCCTGTGGTGAACCAAGCAACAACTAACAACTTCCTCGAGTAGTGGTGAAAAGATGCGCAAGATATAATAACCGCAAGAAGAAGTAAAGAGGTTAATCATAGAAATTTTTTATCACACTTTCAACTGCTGGTTAATAAAAAGTGTAAAGGCCGATTAACATATGAAATATAGTTTGTTTTCTAGTAAGGATTTATTCGGTTAACAGCAAAGATGCTATAAATTAAACCTTTCACTTCTTCTCATAAAATAATTGTGCCGAGGTTCAGCAAAATCTCAAGAATCCTGGTAAAAGCGCCATGCTCCCCAGGCAAGCGAAATAAAGATTACGATAGGAACAATCGGTAGATGATGTCGATAAACTCCTTTGGAGAGAAACCTTACATGATGAAGAGGCGAATCCTAGAAGGAACAATTTTTTACGATTTTTTCCTTTCTATTGAACAATCTACGCTGAGGGAACTGACAAGGCGCTACAAGTGTAATATGGATGTTATTATTATTGTTTTTGTAGTTGCAGCTGTTGAGATAGCGAAACCGGATAGGAGATCCTGACTTAAGTGTAGCTCGATACTTCACTCTGCAATAGGCAGAGTATAATACGATGGAGGTGTGATTTTGCAGAAAGCATAATCATGGGCATGATTGTGATCGCGGGATATCATTTGTAATGTAATCTAGACACACAAGAGAGTGGCAAAGTGAAGTTGTAACATTATAGGAACATTCCATGACAACGTGAAATCGCTACTTGCATTTCAAAGACCACAATAATTCTTCTCTTTGAGAATGCAAAATATTAGTGTCAACAAATTTACTAAATTTAATGTATGGAACCAACTTAGTTTTAGGTTTAATTTTATCAAAATATATCGAAATTTTTTTTTTTTTCATTGTCTAAACAAAAAGTAGTCTATCTACGTCCGTTTTTATCTTCTCTACCATTTCCCAAATTTTGAGAAGAAATTTTTATGTATTTTAAACATATTATGTATGCACTTAGTAGAAACTGGACCAAATTGTTCATATGAAATTCCTAATTTTCTCAAGTATCACATGCCCTTAAGGCCATGGACCAACCTGGGCACGTGAGTAGATTCCTACATTAGCGGCATTTTCAAATTGTGTAACCCCATTTCTATAAAAAATGAGATAACAAGTTGAAAAATTGTGATAGTAAATGAAATACACTAAGACAAGTCTGTCTGGTCATAAATGTTTATAATTATGAAAAAATAAAATTTCCAAGAAATTTTTGTTTATCATTATGAACATTTATGACCATACAAACCTATAATAATGTATTTTATTTGATTTTACGAATTTTCAGTTACCTGTCATAATTTTTATAGAAATGAGGTAACACAAACTGAAATGCCGGTAATGTAGAAATCTACTCACGTGACCAGGTTGGTTCACAGCCTTAAATTCAATAAGAAATTTTTTTTTACTTTCTTCAATGAGTGACTGAATTCTAACTAGAAATCATTTAGTTTGAACTGATTTCTCACACTGAGAAAAAAATTTGGTTAATAAAATTTGGTTGATGGAGTTTAAAGTAAATTTTGGGAATTCAGCAAAACAAAACTTTTTCTGATAGCAGAAGATCATTAAAGAATATAAAATATTAGAATAAAGCAAGAAATCATTTGGAAATTTCAAGGACCCGAACAGAGATTACCTGAAATTAAAAGGAAAACAAAACTTAAAGTAATTCATCCACGAAAGTTATAGACCTCAGGAAAAAATAGATAATTATGCTTCTAAGAATAGCAAAATTGTTATTGAAGGACTAATTTGAAAGAGGAAAGATTATTTTCCATGAAAAAAATTTGAAATGTAGAAAAATAATGTATTTAAAAAATTTTATTTTTGTCGAACTTTTTTCCTCATCGCTTTATACCAAATTTTACAAAATGATGCGATTCTAATAAATTACAAATCATTTTTTCAAGAAAAAGGATCTTCAAAAATTTACCTTTCCCACTTTTCGGAAATAAATTCTTTAATGGTTGAAACTATTAAAACTCAATTTTCCAAAACAAAACTCTTATAAACAAATTGCTGAATTTGGTAATAATTTATTCATTTTAAAAATTGGAAACAATTAAGTTGTAGCGAATCTTTTTCCTGATAAAATGATTCGTGATTTATTAGAATTACATCATTTTTTTGAATTTGGTATGAAGCGATAAGAAAAAAAGTTCGGATAAAAATAAAAAATTTTTAATGCATTATTTTTTTGTTTAAAATTTTCTTCTTGAAAAATAATCTTTTTTCTTTCAAATTAATTCTTCAAAAATAAAATAAAATTTTATTTCGAATAAAATGATTCATCAAAAATTTGAATCGAATAAAAATTGTATATTTTTTATTAGTCGACCAATATCATCCAAAAACAGTTAAAAACAACCAAAATCTGTCTCTCGATTCCGACCATAAAAAAACTATAATTTTCATTCGATCGAAATTTCTCATAGCTTATTTTGTTCGAGGAAGAATTTTCCACACTTTCACTAACTTTTATTCCGATTATCTGTCCAGTTCTTCGTTAAGCAATCAAACGTGTGATTACATAGAGATTATATGAGACTAAAGAGATTTGGGAAAAAGTTTACACACCAGATTACATTTGAAGAACTACTAATCTCTTAAAGTCAACAAAAGTTTATTCTTAAAATGTGTTTTCACTTTTCTGATTTTTCCCATCTTCCATATAAAAAAATGTTCCTTTTCTTTTCACAATTAAATAACGCCACAGGCAAAATCCTATACTCATCGAGGATCAACTCCATTATATTGTCAGAACCTGAGCTTTGTATAAATCTATATGCCCACACATGTCACGTGCCTACGCTAAGTTTCACTATACCACTGAGAAAATAACTGTTAACTTTTCGAGATGCATCGCGACAAAATAATTGAACATGCACATGTTTAACGTCTGTTGTATTAAATTTCCATAGCAAAAGGGAAATAATCTTTTTGAATGTCTATAGTCTTGCTGCGGAGACGAATATCAACAATCTCCCCAATTTTTCTAACCAAAGAAAGGAAATACTAAAAAAATCATCTCGTAATATAGAAAAATTAAATCTTTGTTATGGTCATTATCAGTGTTCTGTAATATATTTTTCATCTTACATCTTTTGACTCACTGAATTTTTGATTTTGAGTTTCTATTGAATTCAGAAAATTAATATGTATATATATATAAGTGTGTGTAACAAAACTGGGTGATTTTAATAAAAATCGATCTCCGCTAATTAAAAAATTACAAATATTGATATTTTTACATCTGGAAATTTGAAAAAAACACTATCATGAAAGTAATAATTATATTTTTGGTAACATTGAAAACTTATAAAAATTCAAAAAGGTTTTCTACTAAAAAATTTTCCAAAGAATTCTATTGAAGTTTACACATTTATAAAACCTTCATAAAAGTTGATAGAAGTCTGGAATTTTAGAGAGCATCTAAAAAAGTTTAATTTTATAAATATTATATACAGTTTTGATAAAATTATCAAAAAATGCGTTTTGCAGTAATATTCTGTAGTAGCCAAAAGTTTTTGAAGATCTGCAAAAAAGATAGATTTGTAACACAAAAATTCTAAAAATATCTTAAGTTTTTCTAATTTATTACTCAAAATATATTTCCGTATTTAATAACTTTACAATTTACGATTAAGTTAATGAATAATTTGATAACTTGGGAAAAATACTTTTCCTAATCAATGCCTTCAAGTCAGAGATTATTGCTGTTCATTGAATAAAATCGTTTTGTTAAATCCACAAAGTATTTTATTCGCTAAACCAATTTTTTAGTTGAATCAAATAAATAATTAAAATTTATCAAAAGTATAATTAAAATGTGAAATTAAAATTGTTGGATCAACCAAATATTTTGTTGTACGTATGACAACAAAATTCTACGTTTGAAACAACAAAAAATTTGTTGGTTAAAGCAAATCTTTTTCTGTGTGTAGCCCCTTGATAAAAGTTTTAGTCAGTGAATATAACTGGAAAAAGTTAAGGAATTCTTGGATTGGTTCAGATGAAACTCTACTAACGAGTTGATAAAGAGTGTCATCATTTTCTTCGAAACCATCCAAAGCTGTAAAAAATTAACTGGTTTGTCTTGTCCATAGAGGCGCAAGTTCACCACAATTTACAACCAGCAAAAAACTGACTCACGTATCATTTCCAATGCATCGCGATAAAAATAATCAAAGGTAGAAAATTATCGCTGATGATTAACAACTTTAAGGACATTATTAAAAATGTATATAAAAATGGTGTTTAATTTCTTGGCCTATAAATATATTAATGTTACTACACGTATTTTATAGATAGTTCTCGTGCCAAAAATCAGTTCATTGGAAAAAATTTAACATTTTTAAGATTTTGTAATTTCTGTCACAAATTCTTTGAAAAGTTCCTGCCAGCATTACATTTTCAAAATTTCTGTTTTTTACTCTTGAGTGTAAATTAATATGGACTTTAAGATTTAAGACTTGAAATTATATCATCAGTCGTGTGTTAAAAACAAAAGAAAAATTTTTTTTATGAAAAAAATTTAAAACTTACAAAAATAATACTTTTAATAATTATATTTTAATAATATGTTCTACTGTATCGAATTTTAAAAATAAAGTTTTCAGTGGCTGAAACCGTAATAAGAATTTTTTTAAAAGAAACATATTTTTATAAATAACTATATTTAGAGATTTTTTTCTTATTTTCAAAATTGGAAACAGTAGAATTTTATATAATATTTTCCCCGAAAAATAACAAGTAACAAAAAGTATTATTTTTCGAAAGTTTTGAATTTTTTTCATAAATAATAATGTTTTATCATTCATAAAACACGACTCACAATATCATTTCATGTCATAAAATCATAGAAAAATTTTTTTCCCTCGAGACCTGATTTTTGGCACAATTACCTTAAAATAATGAGACCCGCTTTTTTATGTCTTTTTACATTCTCAATTTTTTAAAAATAATATGTGAAATACGAAGAAAACGTAAGTTTGCAAAATTGTTCGTTTCAATAAGATCTACAAATTTTGTCTGACATAGTTTCTGAAAAAACGTATATTTTTCATTTAAATTTCAAAAAATACGATTAAACGTTTAAATAAAAAATTATTTACCTGAATGAGGTCTACAAATTCTCAGTAGGACATTTTTTGACAAGATGTATATTTCATATTTTGATGTTAAATATTGAATATCAAAAATTCCATTTTTTAACCAAAATATTTGAAATACAAAATAAGCGTTAAAATAAAAAATCGTTGACTAAAAAATAGTCTGCGAATTTTTTTCCTTTTTGAGATATTTGGGAGAAAATACGTTTTTAATTATGTAAATTATTAAAAAGTTACAGAAATCTAAACAGAAGATCAAGCGCGAAGCAGGCAAATTTTTTTCTTTATGATAATAGCCAACTGTTCGTAAGTTGAGTCAGGTTTCTACTAGTTTAATGTGGAGCTATGTCAGTGTCAACCTAAGAAAGGGTTGAGAGCGTGTACAGGAAACCACTGTATAAGTGTACCATGACTTAAGTAGCTATTTATATCTTCCTCTGGTTTCCCCTGACTAGCCAATTGTATTTCATTTGTACTCATTCGCTTGCTTCGTGGACGCGGTGAATCAATTAGTCTACAATCAATTGCAGGGATGCTGAGCCACAAAAAAAATGTATATTAATATGAAAAAACCCATCCGGATGAGATCACCGATGACATATCAAGTGAGGGGACATTTTGCTGCCTTTAACTAAACATTATTTCTCTCACACATCACGCGTGAAAAGACATCTTGTACTGGTCTGGTTCCAGACTGCACCGCTTGGGCACTAATCTGGCACAGATGAGGAGATCTATCCTGAATCTAGACCAGAACTAAATATTTGGTAGTCAATCTAGGTATGCTAAACTGGACCTTGTCTGGCGATAATCGGCAGCTAGTCCACCACTAGCTAGCAGCTATTCTGTCCCTAGTTAGCTGAACTAAGTAATATTGTATTTGTTTTTAAAAGTACTCAAGAATATTTTATCAAACCGATTTCACGTGGAAAAACATCATGCACTGGTCTAGTTCCAGACTAGACAGTCTGGGCAATAATGTGGCACAAATTAGGCGATCTAGTCTAAATCTGGGTAGGACTTTAAATATTAGACAGTTAACGTCTAGGCATTTTAAACTGGGCCTTGTATGGCAATAATCAGTAACTGCCCCACCACTAGATAGCAGCTAGTCTGTCTCTAGTTAGCTAGACTAAGCAATATTTCATTTACTTTTAAAAATATGTACCAAAGCTTATGTTTGTATACTGATCCACATAGAAAAATATCCAGCACTGGTTTAGTTCCAGTCTGGAAAATCTGGGCACTAATCTGATATAGATCAGAAGATCTAGCTCGGAGCTGGCTAGAACTGTAACTGTTTGGTAGTTAACTTCTAGACGCGCAAAACTAGATCTAGTCTGGCGCTAGTTGAAGATTAATTTATCAAACTCGTAAAAATATTTTCTGATCGATAATCAGAAACTTTTGAGTCATGATATGCGCTGATTAGCACCTAATATGGGCTAAACCAGTTGGTCCAGTCAAAAAAAGATTTGACCCACTTCTCAAATATAACGGCCATTAAATTTTCATCATTTTTTATAGTCAAAACTTTTTTTTCTTAGAATATTGAAGAGAAAGTTCCGAATTTGCATTTAAAATATGAAATAGACTCTAAATAAGATAAAAATCGTTCGTTATTTTTTAAAAAAATTCTAATTAAAGAATAGTGTGAGCATTTGTACTTGCCAATACAAATAGTAATGCGAGAAAGCAATTAAACAGAACGTGTGATCAATCGAAAGGTAATTCAATGTGTTCGGAACGTGAAAGTAACGAGTGCTATTCTATCAATTTATCGATCAGTGTAAGTAAAAATGTAGACAGGTAACATATACAGTGTAGGTTATTTTTGCAGCTATAAAAAATTTTTGAATAACGTGGTAAATTTTCGCACGTGACGTTATGTGCATTGTCAATACAAGCATTATTTTCACCGGAACTCAATTCTCGTTTCGCTTCGACACGAGGGAAAATCGTATAATGAGAATTGGAATATTGTAATTCCTCTTACTCGGGGCGTTCCATATCGTTTCACACAAAGATCCGACAGATTTAACATGACGATCGATTGTTACGGTGGAAGTTAGATGGCGTACCAAAGAAACCGCAAGGTGCCACCTTGCGCAATGCACTTTTTATGATTAAGGACGAAAAGAAAATGGATTTCCATTTTTATACATCTAAAGCCAGTTTTTGATGCATTTTACTTCTTCTCATCTACAGCTAATGTGGTTTTACCTGATTTTATGAAATATATTACAATTTCGATACTGTATTTTCGGAATTTTAAAAACATAAAAAGTGAAATATAATACAAAATGAAGTGGAGATTAAGCTATAATTAAACATTTTCAAGATTGTGTACTCTTTTTACTCATAACTAAAAAATTAATATGGAACTTTCAGTAGTTTTTATCAAAATTAAATAATAAAAAACATAGAATTTGAAATTTAAAAATTATATTTCTTGCTCTAATTTAGAAAAATTAAAAACTTTTTGATTTTGGATTTTACAAATTGAAATACTGATTACTTTAAATTTGGGAGATTTCAACCCTCCACCTTCTCAAGATTATTCCCATCCTTGCAGGGTTCGAATTTGGAAATATTCATATTAAAGAAATTTTTTCAATTTCAAGCATACGTTTTTTAAAATTTAGAAACTTTTAATAAAAATTATGTGATTTTAATAGAAACAAAAAAAATCAATGGATTCTAGAATTTGCAGAAACAGAAAATAAACTCTGCATTTCAAATGATCTAATGACAAACTTAAAAAATTTGGAAATTCAAAAAATGAAGATTTCATAAACTTTGAAAATTCCAAAAGTTGCTATCCAAACTCATGAAAATGGAAGTATTTAGAAATTATAAAACATGATATTCACTCTAATTAAAAGCTTTAACTAATTTAGTTAAAAGTTTTAAATAATTTTATGGATGAATGGATCTTTAACCAAAAGTAAATCCATTCTCAACCAAAATGAATGAATTTTCTACTACAGTAAATGGATTTTCAGTTACAGTAAATGTTAAGTAGTTGGATTTTAAAAAATGTCCAAATCTTCGATGCACATTTTTCAAATTTCCAAATTGTCTTATTATCATTCCTTTTTTTAATCAACTTTTGGAAATGTTTTAGTTACTAAAGTTATCATTTTTCACATTTAAACTCCTAGAATTAATTTCCCGTATTATTCTCAACCATTCGTACTTATTCTCAAATTGAAAGATCATTCTCCTTACCCTTAAGTTGTAATTGATCATAAAATCACCAAGTAATCTCAGAATAGAAACTCACCTGAAACAAAGAAAAAACCAGATATTATTATAATGTAGAACAATTAATCTAAAAATGAATCTCATTAGTAGTATGCAAATCCGGTTTTCTTTTGATCGAATACGATAAACGGTAATTTATCTAGGCCAAATAAACAATCTGGTATTTCGAGATGAAATAAAATATTGACGCATTCGACCCAAATAAAGCGAATTCTAACTATACGTGTGAATGTGTGTTGGTAGGTCGTCGCAGGTAAAGAGCCCTCCTTACTCGATACATCGTGACAATCCCATAAATTAAATTTGAAGACCAGAGAGAAATTCGAACATGTTCTATTCTTTCTGGGAGGATACTTACATAGATTAACTATGTAAGAGTATAGATTTACCGGCCCATTCAATGTCACGCTTACATGCTCGTTCAGTTTGGTTCGGTTTCACTACTCTACCCATGAATGCGTATCAGTTTCTGCACACGGTGTTTTCACCATACTTATTATTCTTACAGAATTGTCCACTTTTTAGCATATGATGTGCACTTTCACTGAATCTACCCTAATAGGTCAATTATTCGGCAAATAAAACAGGAGGAAATCGGCGAGAATCTCGTGTTATGCAAACACGGAAAACAGTTTTTTTAGATAGAAACCAATGCTTCTTGGAATAATAATAACGCTAGTAAATTGCAGGTACTTTTTGCACTAAAATCCATAAAAAAAAACCAGTAGAAAGCAAAGAATATCTTGTAATTATAAATATCTGTTGTTTCATAGAAGAATTGCTTTTTACGAGTTGGAAGAAATTCTTCCTCTTCCAAAGTATAATAAAAACAATTCTCAAAACTTTGTTATGAGTGTCATACACTCAGAGAAATATTTTATTCAAATTTGAAAAATCATTTGTTTACCTTGATTTTTTATATTTTAAATAAAAATTTACTTAAAAAATAAGTTTGTTTGATTAAGAAAAAACAATTTCTCTGTTGAAATAATTGTTTTGATTTAAAAATATAATACTTTGATTTATCCACAGTGGTTTTTTTTACAAAAATGATTTTTTAATCTGAAAAATCATTCTTTTAAGGCCATGGATCAATCAGACCATGTGACTAAATTATACATTACTCTTTCATGTAAAATAACTTTTTTAATTTACAGAATATCTCTGTGAAAATTTAAAAAACATACAGGGTGACCGTTTTCATCGACGAAAATAATTCCCGGTCATCGAAAAAGTTTTCTCGGTCATTAAAAAAATAGTTTCCAATGAATAACAGTTAATTCAATGAGTTTTCAAAGTTTTAAAATATTTTTTATTCAATATTCTGAAATGAAATTTCTCTTAGTATACCGAAATTACGAAATTATACGAAATGGACAATTGTTAAAGTAATTGTTAAGTAATTGTTAAAATAAGGCGGAATTTCGAAATGCATAATATAATGTATAAGTAAATCACTTTATGTAACACATTTAAAACAAATTGAAATCGTTTTTTATTAAAAATTTAAAAAAATTCCCGGTCATTTCCCGGTTTCCCGGTCAAGCGGACACCCTGAACATAACAAAAGACAATAAAGCACGTCTGTTAACTTCTTTTTGGAAAAATTTTTGTAAAAAAGTGGAAAAATTATGAATTGTGGGACCATCTGTTTTCCGATAATTGCTTAAATTATCCTGATTTGAATTATGCGGGTGAAAAAATCTGTTCTCTTAATTAAATTCAAAGCTATCAAAATTCTTTATAAAATGAGCCCAGCATGAATTCGTTTTGTTAAATTTTAAAGAAGTTATTCCAGAAATAGTAAAGATTTCAATGATTTCTTACATTTTAAATAACTTTTAAAATAATCAACATCTTTTAATGTTCTTGGACTCATTTTAAAACTAAATTTCTATACAAAATCGAACCAAATTATTAGCATTAATGTGTAATTTTTTTCTTACATAGTGCACGGGGTTAAAGTTTAAATAAAAAAGTTGGAAAAATCCCAATATTTTTTTTGCTGAGAAAAACATTTTTATAAGATACACAAAACATGTAGCCATGAATTTCTGGAATAACTTCTTCAAAATTTAATAAAACGAATTCATGCTGGGCTCATTTTATAAAGAATTTTGATAGCTTTGAATTTAATTAAGAAAACAAATTTCATCACTCAGAGAATTAAAATAAAGATAATTTAAGCAATCATCGAATTTTTGCAAAATTTTCACTTAAAGGATGTTGACAGACGTTTTTACCGTATTTTGTTGCATTTTATAAATTTTCAGCAAGATATTTTGTAAAATGCAAAAACAATCTTACATGAACTTTTAAAGGAATTTAGTCACATGGTCTGGTTGATCCACGGCCCTAAACACACTCAAGATTAATGATATTTAAGAACATTAATTTTCTCCAATCAAGGATTGTTCTTCTAACCCCGTAGCAATGCACATCAGATTTGTTTGGATATAACAATTTTTTCTTGAGTGTAAGATGATGAAATTTTCTGGATGAATTTCACGTTAGATTATTAAAAAGAGCATCACCTAGATAATAAATCTATCAAAACGAAAAGAACGAGTTTGTTAATATTATCAATACAATTAGCAGTGCAAGTGGATCTGCAATTAAACTTCCTGCTTCTGATTTGTTGTTATTATCTAAAGAAAAATAGCGTTAGAAGGATTGTAAATGTTGATAGAGGCGTCAAAAGTAAAGATAAAAAATGAACTAGAATGCTAATCAGAACAGTGAAATTTCCTTATCGTGAGAAGTAAAAAAAAAACAGGAAAACTAGTTCCAATCATAATTGATAATAAGGAAACTAAACTATGTTATGAACCAAGGAAATTAATCAGTTTCTTTAATGAAGCGAGATACTTAATTTCCAATTGCTTTCGCCCCATGTCAACTTGTTTAATAATCCTACATTGGAAAATGCGTTTTGTTGTGAGGTCCAATTGCAATCAACAAATCTGCCAGGGAGAAAGTTTCAAGCTTTAACAGAGTGCGACCGTAAAAATTAAATGTGATTTTATCAATGACACTTGTATGTTTACGAAGGAAGATAAAGAGGTGAGTCTCTGAAATGGGAGTATCAAGAAACTATAGATACTTGAGTTAGAGTTTCTCGGTGATTATTATCAGAGATAATCCACGCACATGCAGAAATGTAATTACGGATTTACCGCCGTCTTGAGGAAAGCCAAGGATGTCCTTTACGGGAGGTCTGTATATCTTTGTATCTTTACATCTTTCTAAGACTTGAGACTAGCAGAAACTAGTTAAGATGCATTAACTTGCTGCAATTATATCTCACAACAACTCGCAAATATTAACAATTATAAAGATGGGACTGTAAATATTAGTCATGGAATATTTTACAGCTGTCTCAAATCGTTTATTTTTGGCCTTGCAAAAAAAAGTTAATAATAAAATGGTACGTTGTTGGAAAAATTTGGCTTTAGGGCCCAAAAATGATTAAGTCGATTTAATCAGACTTTTCGGCTCAGATCGGAACCCTTATCAGTGATATTTATTAAAATCTAAAAAATACAAAAAATATGGCGCTAATTTCTCATTATTAGAAATAACTTAAGTATTTAAACATATAATACGATTTTGGTATTTTCTAGATTTTAATAAATATCACTGATGAGGACTACGATCTGAGCCTAAACGTCTGATTAAATTGACTCAATCATTTTTGGACCCTAAAGCCAATTTTTTCCAACAACGTACAATTTTATTAATTGAGGTTCAATACAACTTACACTATTTTTAAAATTATCAATATCCATTTAAATTTAGAGAATTTGAAATTATAACTTTTTTTATCCCTTTGTTCATAAATCTACCAAAAAACATAAGCGAGTAAAATTTTGTCAGAAAATTATTTTTTAGAACCACTTGAATCATGAGAGAAAGCTGTGTCTGATTATAATACTAAGCAACGACAAACTTTCGGATCACTTCGGAGATACAAGGTAACAGAAACATACTTTTGAAAACATAAAATTCTTAGAGGCAGTCAAAATATCATAATTTATGCTAAATTTTGAGTTTCGGATAGGGCATCCGAAATAATTTTTATTTCTAAAAAATATAAAAAGAGGAGTTTATAATAACTGCACACTTAAAAATAATGTTTATATATTTCATCCGATTTTCGAACTGTTTTCTTTATTTTTGACAATTATTATACATTAAAAAAATTATTTCCCTAAACATGAATTAGTGAAAAGTGAGCCACTAATTAACGTTAGTGAATTGTTTTTGAAAATTATTACTATTTTTTACTCATTCTATCAGTAGTTGTGAATTTTTTGAAAAATAATTAATTAGAATTACTAATAATTAGTAGACATTTTTACTGAATAAAATTAGTAGCTCGTTTTTACTAATTGAAGTTTAATGAGGTAGTAATATATGAATAATCTTTAAATCCGAATTAGCAGAAAACAACTGATTTAAAAAGTACTAAATCGTTTACTAATTGCTCTAGTCAATACAATCGAAAGATCTGGGCTCGAATCCTAGCACAGTCGAAAACGTCTTTTTTTCCACAGAAAGATTTCAAAGTCTTTAAAATTATATTACCAACAACTAGTGGTTTTCCACTATGTTACAGACAACTTCTACTAACGAATTGGTGGAAATTGGACTAGTAACAATTGAATTAGTAGAATTTGATTATAAATTAGTAGAAAACTAATAGTTACAAATAGAAATGACGGCTAAGTCAATCGATAAACAATTTCGCACTCACTGAAAAAATTTCCAAAAAATTGGTATTATTTGCATCACTGCGATTTTGCATAACATTTTTCAGAATCCATTCACATTGTATGAACATTTTTCCCAAACTATGTATGAAATTTTATTTCTTTACAGGTATACATTTCAAAACTTTTTTTCTTGAATTACTGAATACTCCAATATTTGCATCTATAAATTCTGAAATTTTTAACAGAAAAAATATTGCGTATCCGATAAATGAAGTTTTATACAATTATACACGTGACTAAAAATTCATTTACATTTTCTCAATTTGAAATTTCAGTTAATATAATCAATTAGAAATTTTATTTTCCATACTTTATCACCAAAAACGGAGGAAAAAATCTGTTACCATTACTGAGTGCATAAGTTGAAATAGTGAGAGTATACAATTAATGTAAATTTAACAGAAATTTTATGCTGTTGCAATTCAAAGTTGTAGACTCTCGGTAAATGCAAAAAGTTTTTTTTCTCCGCAAACTATTTTTTCTAATTTTTAACAATTATTGTACAACCAAAGAATTTTTCTCCATTATTCAAAAATAAAAATCATTAAGAACTTATTTTTACAGCTTTTCAAATGTCAAAGAAGAATGACCGAAAGCTAAAAGAAGTTTTGGTTACATTCCAAAGTTGCTCTAAATTACATATTCTAAAATCTCGTTATTTTCTTTCTCTCTAATTTTAGTCGTCATCTTTTGTAAAATCCTGAACGATGAAATTGTCAAGGTCAAATTAATTAAACGTAGAAACGTACTTACTCAGCATATACCATTCAGTTAAGGGATTAGTCGCAGTCAGAATTTTCAAAAAATTGATTTTTGGGTTTTTGCACATTCTTATGCAATAACATCTTGAAAATATGCTCTCCAAATTTAAAGTCGATTCAAGCAAAATTGACTGAGCTATCTTAGTAGAAAAACAAAAATTTCATTCATATGTAAGCTATACTCAAAACTTTAAGGGGGGAAACCACATTAGACGGTTTAAAAAATCGATTTTTTTTAATCGCATGAATTAATAGAGAAACATCTAAAAAATATACTCTTAGAGTTTTAGAACGAAATTCGAATTCTTTCCGATGATATGCGCACTAAAAGTAATCACTTATTAATTTGAATTTTTCGTTTTGGAAACTTTGAACGCGTTTTTCTCAAAACAACATTTTTTCTATTTGCGGGAAACATAACATTAAAACTAATGGACTGATCATTCTCAAAATTGATATACATTTACTTAATTTCATTGCTAAGAACATGGACCTACAATAATTAAGATCATAGGATTTTTTGAACTATGATTATTGTAGCAAAAAACTAAAAAAAAATGTGAAAATTAAGACCTTTTTTTAAACACTTCAAAAAAATTCAACTTTCAATTTTTTTGACCGCAGCTTGGTTCATATTTTTTAAAAATATCTCAATAATGTAAAAAAATTGTTGGATTGATTTTAGATAAAAATTGCGACCTCTAGAGTTCCCGCAAAAAACGGGTAATTTCTTTTGGCAAAAATCGGACGTCCAAGCTTGACGGGTCACCATTTAAAAAAAAAACAATTTTTGTTGACAAGCTACAATCAAGCACCGTAGAAACTAATAAATTAAAGAAATAATTTCGGATTTTTAATTTCGGATAACCCATTGAGGAACTGAAATGATCACCGAAGAACGTCTTTCGCAAAACATTCTCCGGCAAACTACGTGTTTCCCTTTCATTTTTAATTAATTTTTAAAGAAATTTTGACGAAGTATCAATAAAATTATATACTTTCGGATGCTAAAATGATTGAAAAATATATGCATATAGCAAAGAGAAAAAAATACGCTTTTCTTCCTCTTCCAACTGCGACTAACCCCTTAAATAAATTAAATTTGAAATCCTCATGCAAACTAAATGGGTCGATATTTAGACAAAGAAAAGAATGTAAATAAATAAGGAAATAAAAGATTGAAGCTCTGGAGTCACATTATATGAAGTTTATAACGTTGCCAGGGGAATTGCATAATTGTGTTCGTACATCTGGTCTGAAAACTGGTATTCAGTAATCGACCCGCTCCTTTGTGCACTTCGATTTGTAATCAGTGTAATCGGGTTTCTATAGATTCGAAAGGTATTTCATTACGCTACCGAAGTAAAAGTCAACGATCGATTTGAGATTAGATAGACGGTAAATTAAAGCTTATTTACGTGGGAGAAATGCCGCTTCTTGAGTGATTTGCAGCTGGCGGTAATCGATTAACATTTTCAGAAAATTGCACTCCACGAGTCTCTTCTTAAACTGAATCGAGATTTTATAATGTAGGCACTGCACTTCCAACTATAAATCTCAAAAACTGCCGCATTAAGACGTTATTTCAGACATTCAAGACTTAATCTGCGCAGTTTCTTGCAGTTTATAATAGGTATGAGGTCCATTACAATTTTAGCAAAAGGAAGTTAATTTTCTGAAGATATTAAACTATAAGATTTTAGGAAATTAAATTTAATAAGTGAAGCAAAAAGTCATGACATTGTCTACATTTCCAATTAAAAGAAACTTCACAAAGATGATATTATCCTAGAAAATCCGTATTAAGGGCATGTGATATTTAGGAAATTAGCAAATTTTATTGACTTTAGGTTTCTACATGTTTGCGTCTAAAGTATGTAAAATTTTATTTTCAAAATCTGGGGATTTTCGCAAAATATCTCGGAATTTTTTTTTTCATTCTCAAAACCAAAAGTAGTTTACGTCCGTTTTTATTTTATTTTCCATTTCCCAAATTTTGAAAAGAAAATTTTACGTTTGCCCCAAAATTTTTTTACAATAATGAATATTTTATGCTGAAAGTTTGGGATATGACACAGGACATATTAACGGAGGGTTTTAGACTGATATTTTTTAAATAACTAAAAAAAATTAATTTCTGTTTTACCGACATTAGGATTTTTGTAATTATTCAAAATTGATTGAAATCTATAACGCTCCGTAAATATGTCCCTTGTCGTGTCTTAAAGTTTTAGTCAAAAATATTTATTAACACTAAACGTATATATGGGTCATTTCATGGGAGATTTACAGTCAAAATTTTTTTTCGACGAAATATTTTTTTTTGCCTTCTTACTTCGAAAATAATCGACACGTTTTTTTTTTCAATGTGATACTTGAAAATTTCGAGATATAATTTTTTTAAGTTTGGCACTCGGGAAAATTTTTTTTTTTCCAACAGCTCACTGTAAAAGCAGTTTTGAATATAAAATGTAACCCTTGCACTTGAAATGCGCGAAAGAGTATGAGCTTTCAAAAAAGTTATAGCACACATTTCGTTGTTTTTTTTTGTAATAACAATATATTCAAATAATGTTGATTTAGACATATGTACAATTCATTTATACCGTTTTTTAACACAATGCTTATCCGTCACACGCGCAATTCTTCAATTTTCTCCCCTCAGTATTTTTACAGAAATATTTGGTTTGTTACAATTTCATTTCTTTGTGCAAATTTAGTTATTTAGACTAATTTATAGCTTCACACTCGCAACAATTCTCATCGGTCACACGTGCTATTTTTTAAGTTTCTTCCTTTGTATTTTTATAGAAATAAATTTTCACTGATGAGGACTCCAATCTGAGTCGAAACGTTTGAAAATATGAAACTTTGAGTTACATTTTTTCTGGACCCTAAAGCCAACTAAGAACATCAACAATATTTGAATATTAATAATAAGGGTCGATATAAGTCCTGTTTCATTATTAATAACAATATAGTACATTTTTATAAACAATTGAATTTTTATTTAATTTGAAACTAATTTTTTTCCGATTTTTTTGTTTCTAAATTTTTTTTGAAGTTTTTTCAATATGCAGGCAAAATTTTGGAATGGAAAAATGAAACCTCCTCGTTGCAACGCGCGGGGCAGATTTTATAAATTAATTACATCTACAGTTTTCATTTTTCCATTCCAAAATTTTGCCTGCATATTGAAAAAACTTCAAAAAAAAATTTAGAAACAAAAAAATCGGAAAAAAATTAGTTCCAAATTAAAAAAAAATTCAATTGTTTATAAAAATGTACCATATTGTTATTACAAAAAAAAACAACGAAATGTGTGCTATAACTTTTTTGAAAGCTCGTACTCTTTCGCGCATTTCAAGTGCAAGGGTTACATTTTATATTCAAAACTGCTTTTACAGTGAGCTGTTAGAAAAAAAAAATTTTCCCGAGTGCCAAACTTAAAAAAATTATATCTCGAAATTTTCAAGTATCACATTGAAAAAAAAAACGTGTCGATTATTTTCGAAGTAAGAAGGCAAAAAAAAATATTTCGTCGAAAAAAAAATGTTGACTGTAAATCTCCCATGACATGACCCATATATATACCTATTTGTACCGCAACCGATCAAATGACCGGCTTTTAGATAAAGACTTTATGTTTCCTGATTGAATGGAGAGATATTGATTTTAGTAATATAAATAATGTTAAATTAATTGTATATATTTAATAGAAAAATTCATGAAGTGAAACGTGGAATAGTGATAACATTTTATGCGAATTTTCTAATCAAAAGTTTACAACCGATTATTTTACCGGTCATCATACGTTTGGTGTTGATGTAGAATAATTTTAAGGTAATTTAAAATTCTTTTCTTAGTGACGTGACTAATTTGATACATACCCTTAAAATGAAATCATAATTTCCGAGTTCTTAATAAAGCGGAATTTTTGTCTCTAGGATAAGTAGGCATAAGTACTTATGGAGGATGATTTAAGATAACCCACTTCCTGTCTTTCTAATGCGATTCGCTTAAGAGTTTTCTGGGCAACCTCCACCTTGTAATTACAGTCCGGTTGATATTATCTTCAAACTTCCAGTTTTATAAAAGCTTAAGAATCGTGAAGTGCTCATAAGATATTTCTTCCAGAGTTACGCCAAGAACCTTGGATTCGCAAAGTTATTCGTTGTTTTAAAAATATTTTTATTCTTCAAATGAGAGAAAACCGTTCGAAGAGCAAATCGAGTTCAGAGGATCAGCGATGAAGTCGAAAGATATCAATGCGCTGCGAAGGAGCGCGTTTTAGTTGCAAAAGGCGTTTTGCAATTTATATGAGAAATTATTATTTCCTCTGTTAAGATCCTTTATAATTTATTAACTATCGACTGGAAATTCTGATTAAGACACTCACAATCCAAAAAAGCTGAATGAAGAAGAATTCTAAATAGATTTGGTTTTAGTGAACCCGATGAATATTCAACTAATTTGGGGGTTAAACAAATTTAAGTATTTATTATTTAAATCTGAAAAGGGATTCTAAAATATCAGGCTTTTAGAGTTTTGAATCTTTGATCGCTTGAATTTTAAAATTAAATAATTTTCTTATATTTTCTGTAAAAACACACTTTTTTTTATCGATAATGGACTTCTTTTTGTTGTATATATAAAATTTCAGAACAAATCTAATTTGAGACATAATAAAGTAAAATTAAAATATATAAGATTTAAAAATCTAGAAGTTGGTATTTTGGAGAATGATTTAGAAAATGAAAAGTTAAGAATCTAATAATTCAGGATTATAGAAACTGGCTTTCTACATTTTCAATTAATCAATATTTTGATACATATCAGAAAATTTCAAAAAACGTTAAAAGATTTTGAAGAATTTTAGAAAGCTTCAAAGATCTTTAGAAATATTTGAATTTACAGATTCCGAAAATTTGGGGAAAAATATATACGGAAATCAAAATAATGTAAAATATATCAATTAAAAATGCTATGAAATGTTAAATTAGAGGATTAGAAATATAAAATATTTAGAGAGTATATTTTAAATCGAAATTCAGAAAATTAAGAAGTGAAGTAATCAACGAATCAATATTTTTCACACGATAATTTTTCAAATTTATTAATATTCCTCATATATTTGAATCAAACAGAATTAAAAGTTATTAGTTGCATTACAAATTTGAATAATCCTTCTTATTCGAAGAGTTGAATGTTAAAAAACTCCCAATCGTTCATTTTCCGAATCTTGGGTTTTATTTTAATTCTCAAAAAATATAATCTTAAACCAGGAAGTTCAACTTCTGTTTAAAAATAAAAGTATGTTTCGACTAACAAAAATGTCCCTAATAAGTTTCCGCTGTTTAAAGAAAAAAAAAATTAGCCAATGAAATGGCAAAACTCTGACATTTATTAGAGAAATGATCCTTTTCTATATGAACAGTTCTTCGAGATTTATTAGCAATCGGTTGAAAATTCCGATGCGGTCGGAAGAAGCACGTTGTGCTTCTTTAGTCTTTGCATTTGACATTTACTGCGGCGCATTGTACTCATTTAAGTGTTCGAGTAGTCAATGTTCCGGCTTGTCTCTATCTTAAGAAGTCTCTGAAAGTGTCTGAAAGATGAATATGCCACGGAGTTTCGCGCCCGATCATGCAAGCCTCACACATATGTGGGAGCGACTAAGTTGACTCAAACTAATTATTAAGAGACTCAAGGTTAGATGCTAATGGGAAAATACTTAATACTATAAAGTATAAGGACTCGCAACAAGATATTGGATATGTTTTATTGCAAAAAGAATGACCCAAGTTTCACCTTTTGCAGTCACTTTACTTTATTTATTCACTGCACGAATACTAGAGTCCATTATTCCTATAAATGATTCATTAGACTTTTAATTTGAAAATATAAAAATTCGCTGTTTGTTTAGTTGATAGAAAAGAAAAAATTACGAATATAATATTTAATGAGCTCAGGTGTTAGGTTGAGTTCAAATTGTGATATTAAACTTTAATGGATTCAATAAAATGATTCCATGCAATATATTCCACTAAGATTAATGAGCTGTGATTTCCGTTTTCTGTTTTTAAAATATCATGGCATTTGAGAATTGATGGGAAAAAGAAAATCAATAGTAAATAATTCGAGAGTTTATAATGTTTCTACAAAAATGAGATTTACGATTTCAGATTTTCTAAGACAAAACTATTTATTGTATGGTATCGTCTTTTTTCGGTATTTCATATGTTTTTATCTCTGCAGTTTAATTTCCAAAAATAAAATTATAAAATACAATAATTGATATAATCTATGATTGTTTTACATTTTGAGTTTCTTTAAACAATTTGAAAAATCGCATGGGATTTTATATTTTTTAGGAATTCTATAAAGATGTTAGAAATTCCAAGCAAAATAGGATCTAAACTAAAGTCGCTAGATATGTATTTGATTATAAAATTGTACAGTACTAGAGAAACTGAATTGCAAATAGAAAACTTATGAAATATATTCGAAAAATTTGTAAATCAAAATAATGTAATTTAATCCTCCTAATTTTCCGTTTTCTGAAAATTTTAGTTAGACATTCTAACACAAAACTCGTTTTCCCGAATTTCAAACATCCGAATCTATTAATTTTTTTCATAAATTTACAAGAATGTTAATTCTCCTTGAAATCTGACGATTTGAAAATAAAGAGATAACAATCAAAGAATAACTAACTTAAAAAATATATTTAAAGAATTTGAAAATCTTTCTGTGGAAAAAAAGACGCTTTCGACTGCGCTGGGATTCGAGCCCAGGTCTTTCGATTGGATACGCGTCTACTGATCCTCCCGCATAATGTAGGCAGTGATAAAAATTTCAAACTCAACTAATTAATTTAAAAAATATGAATTTGTAAAGTCGAAAAATTTATAAAATTAAAACAAAAATAATATCTGAAGCCATATAAAAAGTGTAGAAAACTGGAAAGAAATTTAATAAACGAATCAAAAGTAACCAAGAAAAGAATTTCAGTTTCCCCTAAAATTTTTTTTACAATTATGAATATTTTCTGCTGAAAGTTCGGGATATGACACAGGACATATTAACGGAAGGTTGTAGACTTTAATATTTTTTCAATAACTAAAGAAAAAATGAATTCCTGTTTTACCGACATTAGGATTTTTGTAATTATTCAAAATTAATTAAAGTCGATAACGCTCCGTAAATATGTCCTTTGTCGTCTCTCCAAGTTTAGTCCAAAATATTCATTATTGTAGAATAATTTTGAGGTAATTTAAAATTTTGTTCTTAGAGACGTGACTAAATTGATACATGCCCTTAAAATGAAATCATTATTTCCGAGTTTTTAATAAAGCGGAATTTCTTTAATTTTACTAAAGGAACTGAATTGCAAATAGAGACCTCAAAAAATATATTCAAAAAATTTGCAAATCAAAATAATATAATTTAATCTCTCAATTTTCCGTTTTCTGAAAATGTTATTTAGAAATTCTAACACAAAACTCGTTTTTCCGAATTCCAAACATCCCAATCTTTTAATTTTCAACATACATTTACAAGAATGTTAATTTTCCTTGAATATCGGACGATTTGAAAATAAAGAGATAACATTCAAAGAATAACTAACTTATAAAATATTGTATAAATTTGTAAAGTCGAAAAATTTATAAAATTAAAAGAGAAATAATTTCAGAGACCACATAAAAATTGTATAAAACTGGAAAACCTAAAACCGAAAAAAAGTTTCGAATAATAATAGAAATTCAAAATTAATCTACTTGAAGTTGTTTAACTTAAGCAAAAATAAAACCTCTCCTTCCTTCCGGAAACCGAGGAAATAAAAAGAATAATCCTTGGCAAAACATCGTGCTCTAAATAGCACGTGGAAGTGAGTAAATTCGCAGAGAAGGAAAACAGAATAGGTGGTTTTTGAAACAGACACGCGGACTCTAGGCAGGTTAGTGGACTGGCTCGGTTTACAAAGCACGCGATGATATTTTTGGAGCAAACCGCCTCACCACCACAACGTGACTGAACGCGTTCCTTTTACATCTTTTGAATCGTGCCCATTTCGCCTCATCTCATTGTTACTCTCAGCTTATGGTCCTAAAGAAGAACAGGACAAGGTTGAGCCCATCAAGAAAGATCCGACAATACGGGGCGTGACAGGTATCACTTAACCACTTCAAACTCTAAGCTCTAAATCCTAGTCAATAAAATCCCCAGATTCTAGATAGTTTCTAGCTAGACTGAAGACTGTAGATTTCAACCTCAAGACTAGTGTGGGTCCATAAAATATACCTCCCTGAATGGACCCACTTAAAAGATCTTTATCCGAAAGCAGGAAATAGTTATTTTCTTTCGAGAACTATTCGAATCGATTTGGAGTTTATAACTTTTTACAAAAGTTTGTCCACCACAGAGACTTATAGTTCGTGGAAATTTAGTACCAGTCAGAGGATATTTTATCTTCCTCGTCACGAAAGAGAGGAAGAGACGTTTTGAAGGGAAAGCTACGATTTTGTAGATCTACAGGCTCACTTTCCAGATAACGAAATATATTATTCATGCTTTTTGAATAATTTATAATTTAAATGCAATTCTGAGAAACTGCACGGGTAAAGGTAGAAATGTTAAAATAGGATTTTTGAGATACGTTTATATTTTATTAATCTTAGAAATCTTAAAAATGGAACAATTGTTTGCTTTTTAAAAATAAAGTAGTTGAAAGTCAGTCACTAATTAATTAAATAGAAAAATCATGTACGAGTGAATTAGTGGTTTTTTATTCTTTCACATGGAGAAACTTTTTACAGCAATTTTTACTAATTTTTTTTTCAATTTAGGGAAAAACGTATCACTTTGAGAATTTTTGTTAGTAAAAATACTAAACTTTATAATAATGATATGAAACTTTATTATAAACTATAGTAAAATTTGCTATGAACTATGCTGAAGTTTCATATCATTATTATAAAGTTTAGTATTTTTACTAACAAAATTTCTCAAAGTGATAACGTTTTTCCCTAAATTGAAAAATACTATAGTAAAAATTGATATAATAAATTTCTCTGTGCACATAATGGAAAAATACTAAATTTAAAAAAACTGCCTGTTTCGCGGACATATTTTTATTGCACGCTTAACTTGCAAGTTTGAACGCGCCTAGGGCGCGCGATCTAGTTGTCGCGCTTCACGCTCGATTTTCTGTGTACACTTCTCCAACTTTCTAATAAATTATAAAAATTAAATAATTCATTTTATTCCAAATATCTAAGAAAGAACAAAAATCATAGACTTTATTTCAGCAAACGATTTTGCATTTTAACGCTTTTTTCGTATCTCACATATTTTGGTTGAAACATGAAATTTTTTATTTTTGGGTGTTTTCCAAACGAGAACATAAAATATACATATTGTTAAAAAATTTTCTAATGAGAATTTGTACACCTAATTTAGGCAAACAATTTTCCATCCCAGCGTTTTTATCGTATCTCACATATTTTGTTTAAAAAATGGATTTTTAAAATTTCAATGGAATTTTTAAAAATTGATAACAAAAATATACATATTATCAGAAACTAAGTCAGACAAAATTTGTAGATCTTATTGAAGCGAACAAATTTGCATTTCTACTTTTTTTTACACTTCACGTATTCCGGTTAAAAAATTGAATTTTCGATTTTCAATAGTATTTTTTTAAATTAAAATGAAAAATATACATCTTTTATAAAAAAAATTTTACAATTCAAATTTATAGATCTTTTTGTAGGAAACAATTTTGTTTTTTAACTTTTTTTCATATCTCGTATCGTTCAACTGGAAAATAGAATTTTGATATTGGCTTTTTCCAAGTTTTAACGTAGATGTAAAGATTTGATGAAAATTTCTGAAGTCATTTTTCACATGAAATCAATACCCACTCATTGTCGATGTGAATGTAAAAAAGTGTTGAGTGAAGAGTCAGTTACTAATGAATTAATTAGTAAAAATTATGACTAAGTGAATTAGTGATATTTTATTATTTCACTTAGTGCAGAAATACTAATTTAAAAAGTGAAAATCCGTTTACAGGTGGCTTTAGTAAGCAGTTCTACTGACAAATAGTAGTTTTATACTAATTAAAAGGCTATTTCTACTCATCCATTCAGCAGAAGTTTAATTTTTACCTACTTTTTAGCACTTTTCAAATCTATTTCAGTCAAAATTTGGCTTTATTGAAATAAGTGGTCGATTTTAGTCTGTTCAATCAATCATTTTCAACTAAAAATCAGTGAAATGTAATTGATTGCATAACTAAAAGTAGTTGACTGATTGCAATTTAGCGATACTTTGACTAAACCAAATTCATAGGACAATAAAATGGTATCCAAATGAATTAGTAAAAAGTTTTTACCACAATAAAAACATAAATAATTGTGACAACTATTTTATCGGTGAACATTACAGACAAATTTTTATTAGTTGCTTCAACCATTTAATTACTTAATAAAACTATTCTTTCAGATTTTTATTCTCTCAAAGAAAATCAGAAGGTTAAATAAACTGATTAAATAAGTAGAAATGAGCCACAGAATGAAACTAATTCAAATAATTAATTTATTCTTATCGAAATATAAGTCAGTCTAAATTTGACTAAATCAAAATCAGAGACTCATTGTTGACTATGCAATGATTTTCAATAAGAAATGACTATTGAATTACTGATCAGTCAAATTTTGACTGATACAGATATAGTGAATGAGGCAACATAAAGAGAAGCATTATTAGTTTTCTACTATAATTCATATCCAAAAAGTACTCTCTGAATTTGAATCAGGAAAAATTCACTGATGAAACAGCTAGAAATGAGTTACATTTTCACTATCAGTGGTATTTTATTGTATAAACATTGAAATTATTACTAAAGTTAATCAGTAACATTCACTGTTAGAAAACTTAGCCGTAATTTTCCGAAACACGTGACTGGAGTTTTATTCAGTTACAGTTTCGTAAAATTAAGATAGAATTTTAGAAAATCCAGTTACTTTTTAGGAAATTCAAGAAACAATTTCTTAATTTTCAGTTACAAAGTTTTGAATATTATGACACTTGTATCTGGAAATTCTGAAACTTCTAACAGGAATAATTTTAGGTTATGGGTAACTGAAGTTTTACGCAGTTACATGTAACTGAAAATTTTGTTACAGTTTCGTAATTTTATAAGTTTTATAAAAATTCTGTTACAATTTGGTAGTTTTGAGATACACTTTACGAAAATTCAATTGAGTTTCATAATATCAAGCCAAATTTCATAAAATTCAGTACATTTTTCGCAATTTCAAGATACCTTTACACTGAGAAAACTGGAGTGTCAAACTTTGAGTGTCAAAATGTAGATAGTTAGTCTGAACTTCTAGATAGTACAACACTCTTTCCGAAATTTTTTCTTTTTGGTCAGGGAGACACTCATTTGATATTCTGCTTAACTGTTACCAGAGTGTCAGAATCACTATAAAGAGTGTCGATTGGCGAAATACGCGCCAAAATTGTAAAGTCACGTGGGTTCGCCTATTTTTCCTCCAATATCACCAGCGTGGACTCTAACCTCATTGCCGGTTTCGCGTACTTTACGTGTTAAAGTGTTACGAGGGTTATTTTTGCCAACTAATTGGCGAGTACCTATTTCACTTGCTATAATAACATAATAATTGTGAAAGCTTAAATGTAATAGTTTTGTGGTTAGCCATAGAGGTAGATTATAGTATATTTTTCCCTCTTCGATAATCTATTTTTCTCTCTGCGATGATCAACTTTTCCCTCTAAAGTATTCAAGTTGACCATCTTATTTTCACAATTCACAGGTAATAAGTTACACTATCTAGAAGGCTGTCCTATAGTTTAACCTCAAATATAGTCTGCTTCACCCTCCAAATGTTTAGGTTGACACTCCAGTTTTCTCAGTGTACTCAAAAACATCATAGATATCGTCAACTTTTACATAACCTTTGTAACATACAAATTTAGTAAATTTCTAACATTTCTAACAGTATTTAAAGAATTTGAAAATTTTTCTGTGGAAATAACAATGTCTGTTTTACCAATTAAGTTTTATTAATCAATTTCCGTCACAATATTACTATTTTCCAGTGATATTTTACTAATTATCAGTCTACATTGTCACTGAAGTTAGATAAAAACCCTTTACCAGTTATTTTGTCAGTAAAATCTGACTGACTGAAATTAAAAACTATAGGATACAAATTCCACAGGTATTTCTCCATGAAAAAATGTTTTTTAAACCAGTTTGCCGTGAAAATGTTTATTCCAAGAGAATAAGGAAAGAAGAAGAAAGGCACTGTTTCCAGGGAAACGGAATAGACTCATAGGAAACGATTCCCGAGTCCTGATACACCTTTCGTGCAAATAAAACGACTTGAAAGATACTTCTTGAACGACAAGAACATGCTTTTCCCTAAACGTCGTACTTCATTAAGCTCCGATTTCACCTAAGTATTGCTTGTATAGGGAATTTCGCATGAACTCAGTCGACCTCGAACGACCGACTTCAACGATCGCGGTTTAGTTGTCGGTCTTGAGTTCTTACGAGACTTACGTTCCTGGGACTTATATGTCCACGTGGTCACGTGTTTAGCAGTGCCATGTACAGTCTTGGAATGACAACCAAACGTACCCACGTCACGCGACTACCAGTCTCTGTACTTACGTTTAATCAGATTGTTATGACTCTCTTGAATTCTGCATTCCAAACTTACACCGGGTCATGCTAGGTTAGGAGAATATCCTAGTCTCTTAGCATCTTCGGTCTTACTCATATATGCAAAAGGAGTAGCAATTCTAATGGAAAGATGCATGCGCGGTTAGAGAAATTGCTAATCATTCGTTTACGTTTCAGCATATCTGATGCCATTTTTCATTGATTTATTTCTATTTTAATTAACCCCATCAAAGGTAGTTGAATTGAAATGTTAATCTTATTAGATAAAACACCAACAGAGGATTCAATATTTGCTTTAGGTAATTTTCTTAAGAAATTTATGAAATTTGTTTTCATTTATATAAAAATTAAGAGCATGAGATACTTGAAAAAAGTAGCAAGTTCGTGTGAACTATTTGGTCTAGTTTCTACACGTTTATGCCAAAAATGCACAAAATTTGGGAAATGGTAAATATTTACGTAATGTGATGCAATACTCGGTAGTACTACAATAGCGGAATAAATTGGGCAAAGGGAAAGAAAATTTGATTGTGCGGAGGTACGACGATGGGAAAATCTAATTACAAGTATATATCGAAAATATCAATAGATATGTGATTTTATCAGTTAAAATCTCGTTTATATTACATATATAATCAAGATACAAGACGACACATGTAAGTCCAGGTTCAGAAAGAACAGTCATATATTATTCAATGAAGATAAAGTTTTCTCATTGGATGTTTCGAAGCTTGACTATGATTGGCTAACATAAGCCGCGCGATATTTAACATGCAATTTCGAATAAGTTTTTTTGATAAATTGATTACAACACAAGATATTGTTTTTGCACTTTCCTCACTATTCTATGCTTGTTATTTAGACTTCACAGACCTCTATTTTTTTAAATCACGCTTTAAAATCTTAGCCAACAAAACAGCTAAGCATTTCTCCGAATAATATGGCCGCTTCTCCATAACTTCTACGCGTTTTCCTTTACATGCCCGATTTATATTTTTTTGTCTGTGTTGCACCACTCAACATTTTTTTTTCAAAATATATACTAAAAGTAGAGATTCCAAGGAATATTTCTATAATATTTACTTTGGTGACCCTCTCAAATAAAACCTAAAAAAAAAATGTTGAAAAATTCAAAAAAACTTTTTTACCCCTTTTTTTTGTCTGAAATTTTTTATAATTTTCTTATAAATCAGTCCCGCTGGTATTTATAACATATATTTTGGTCATCAAAATTGGTTAAGTCGTTTTCGAGAAAATTAATTTTTTTCATTTTGATTTCCCCCTCCATAACTCCCAAAAAACTGTAGTTTTAAGGTTATCATTTTAGGAAATTGAATAACTAGTTGGTGCCTACTTACGACATAAATTTGGACTTGATACGTGCGGGGGCAACTTTTACATACTTATCTCCCTAGACCCTTTACAAAGTATTTCATTTGAATTTTTAAAATTTAAAGAGATCAAAGATTTTTAATTTTATTAACTTTCTAAACTTTTGAACTTGGATAATCGAGGTTTATTTAATGTTTCCTATTTGATTGTGATTTGTTGAGCATAAAAATTTGGTAGCATAGTAATATTTTTACAAAAGATCCATAAATCATGTGCATTAATACAGTGGAAAAAGATTTTACAGCAGACAATAAATTTCCTTCATTACACTGATTTTATCGTCAAGGGTCTTGGGCTTAGGTCGATGTATAGATTACTCGATTCTTTATTCCCGCACCGCAGAGACTTTCAAAAGCAATCTCAAACGTGTGTACATTTTTAGTTTTAGCACCACATGTCCCAGGATGTCAATAGACGACCCTAACGGGGCCCAACGCGAAGACTGAAACCTAGATAAGATTAGGGTAGTTCTATTTTTCGAAAGACCATGAAATCTACAAACCATTTCGAAGAACAAATTTCTTTAGCTGAGATTAAAATTTTGCACTCAAGATAACTGATAATAGAATAAATACGTATCCCGATCAAGAATGTTAAAAGATAAAAAACAAGCTCTTATCTCAAGTCTTACAAACTAGGATTCTCAAAATATATTGAGGGTTGACACTATTTTCACAGACAAAAATTCTCTGACTTTTCTAGGTTTTCCAGGTATAGAATTTTCATATTTTCAGGCTCTTTAAAGGATTTTATGTATAAGTAATTGGTTAATAAAATTTGCAATATTTATAAAATAATTTCAAAGTAGATGATTGAGTTCGAAAATCTTGCACAAAATTTGGTAAATATTTTTTATAAATATAAGTAATTTCAGCAAATTTTCAGACTATATTACCGACAGTGTTAGACCAATGCAGCAGAATTCAAGACACTCAATAGTGTTATTAAATTAAAAGAATTTTAAATCTTTCTGTGGAAAAAAAGACGTGAAAAATGAAAAAATTTGTTTTTTATTTAATGCACTATTCCTTCCTCTATTCCTTTACTATGCTATTATTTATCATTTTCTAAATTTTCACCCAATTATTTTGATTTAAATTTTTATATATAGAGAACAAAATTGATAGCTAGTGATTGAATTGGTCACGTGACCTGCATGGCCCAAGACCTTAAGGCCATGTCACAGACGTAATTTTTGTCAATACTTTTCGTCTTTCTCATTTTAAAATTTTGAATTAATTCTTAAATTAATTTTCAATTTTAATTCTCATTAATAACTCAAAAGGATTTTTCATAGCAGATAAACATTAAAGAAATATCAAGGTATTTCTATCTGTTATGGAAAATCCATTTAAGTCATTTATTTAAAAATGAAAATGGCGAAAAAAATGAGCTGAAGTCATGTCTAGGACATGATCTTAATGACTTTTTGGAGCTTTATAATAATAATAATAAGCAATTTATCCAAGTGGTAAAGTTAAACCGATTTAGTTTTTTTGGTAATACATATAGAAAATTATATTTTAATATGAGATCGATATATTTTATTCCATATGATTCAGAAAAAGATTTAGTTAAGTCGACAAAATTTTTGATCTTCTAACTTTTAACTATTGAATTTCATTTTATATGTCGAACAAAATGTTTAGTTGTACCAAACAAAGAATTTTGTTTATCAATAAAAAATTTAATCAATATAATTTTACCAACTTTATGTTTTTCCAGAAATGAAAATTAATCCCGAACATTTCCCTGACTTTTCCATGTTTTCAAGGTTTCCAGAAAAAGTGACAACCCTCAATATTATATGAAAAAGAAAATTTGCATTGTATTAAGTGTTTCAATAAAAAAAGAGCAATTGTTTATCAAGATTGAATAAAAATTGATATCAGTTAAAAGAAGATTAAGAAAAAATCTGAAATGTCAGATAATTATTAATTAACAAATAATTTTCACTGAAAATTGGCACCTCAATATATCGGATTAGCAAATATCGACATTTAATATATTCTAATATCGATAATGTATTATTTGTTTTTTTCTTCAAATTCAGAACCGAGTTGAATGAATGCCATGATCAAAGCGTTAGTTTTAAGATTACGAGGGTCCGAGAAGCGCGCAATTGAAGCGATATTTTTGGAAACTGTCCTATAGGTCAAAGCTCTTCCTATCTAAATAAATGCAGTTCTCGCTCCCATTCTTGCGTGGATCTCAATAATCACGAGATCCTAATTTCAATTGAGGACTCTAAAGATATGATAGTTTTCAATTACCAATTTGATATTTTCAAGCATAAATCATCTTTCTCAGACTAACGATCATTCAAGAAAAATCTCTTACCATTCGTCAACGTAACGGTTACCATCATATCAGTTATGATCACCGCAAAACGTCTTTAAAATCCCCATTGTCTTTGACCAATTTTCCCAAATTAGGTACCTCACTGTTTGCGCCGAGGTTGGCCACTTAATCCAGCTGAAATTATTAGCCTCGTTTAGTATAATTGGCTGGCATGTTACATTCTTTGAAAACGGCTTCAAGTCGACGAAACCATTCATTTTTGTACCTCAATCTATTATAAAATAAAATAAATTATTTTCAATTCCTGTTTTTATATTTTCCAAAAGAGACCGATTCTAACAACTTTCCCAGACAGTATTGAAAGCAAAATACAAGGTTTCGAGAATGAAATTATGCATTTCATCAAGAAAGCAACTAAGATTTCCCGAGCATGTGTGTTAATAATAGATACTTGACTAACGTCAGTCATGTCAGTTCATTGAAGTATTACTCCTGTTCCAAGACTGGAAGGAGCATTGTGGCTTAATTTTAATCAATTCCCTCGTGTGTACAGCGACCTTTCATATCGTTTATTTGTTTCCTTAATCAGTGTCTGTTCAAATTATAAAAAATAATTAAACACTTTATATGCGGAAATACTATCTAATTATAAAACTCTAAAAATGATAATTTAATGCTTAAATCAAGTTCCGTTACAATTACCGGAAAAAAGTTCTCTTCTCCCGATTAACTGTCATTAACTGTCATTAACTGTCATTTCAAAATTTATCACACTTTTTGTAATGTTTAGCACAAGTTTATTCAAATTCAAAAGAGCCTAACAGGCATAGGGAATTTCTGGGCTAAGATATACTGAGAAACGTTTTTTCTATTTTATTATTTTCTTTACTTAAAAAGCTCTTTTGATTAGCTTATAGAAGGGACACCTTCGTCTCGGCATTCGACCGATAATTAAAGGTCCCATGCTCCCTTCTCGGCACAGACAAAAGCATTCTTGTTTTTACCGATTTCAAAAATCAAAAATATTTTTTCCGCAGATATTTGAGTCAGATTATAACGTGAGACATTTGACAAAGTCCTGTATTAACAAACCAAATTGTTGATGTACAACCTGCCAATTTTTTTTCTGTCCAACAAAATTTTAATTCTTCCAATAAAACTTTTTTTTCTTTTAACAAAAGGTTTTGCTGGAAAAACTAAAATTTTGTTGGAACGTCAAAGAAAAAAAATTTGTCGATTCTATATCAACAATTCGGTTTTCTAATACAACAAATTTTTTTACTCCATGCATTTATGCTAAACTCACATTAAAACAATACACGATATCGTAATTAATAATAATTGCCTCTAGGAACAGAAAATGAAATGAAAAATGGTACACATCATTAGACAGTAATCTTTTACACATATTCACTAAAATGTTGAAAAAAACTCTGCTGAAAATAGTAGAATCGTACGACAACTAGCTTAAAAAATGATTTTCGTTTATAAAATGGATCAAGGTTTGAGTTTTTGTCCTATTTAGCAAGTTGGACTTCGCGAGTGGTGCCAATACCTTTTAGACTCGTTTTCTCATAACTCGAGATCTAGACGATCGTCTCGCCCACTCGAGGCCAGCAGAACTCCAAGAAGTATAAAAACGTTTGTGTACAATCGGCCGTAACAACGCTACAACTGTAATTCCACCACCCACAAAGATCCTAACTTACGTCGACATCCCCGAGGATTCTTTAGCTAAAAATCTCACAACGAATTTTCTTTGTTGCAGACGATTCTTCCGCGTCTGTCTCTCTGAATAAATTCAACGTTAGGCACCCACGCGCTGCCCTCAGATGTGCATCTCTTACATCATCATCATCATCATCATCATCATCATCAGCGTCTTCGTCATCGGCAAACCCTCACGAACATCCCCCACCGATTTATAAAATTCCAGACGCCGATCACAACTTGTGGAGAACAAAAAGTATTCCTTACCCGAACTGAATGTGGCCCCCAGAGAGTCGCAGACAAGGTCTCGCATAATCAAAGAAGAGCATAGGAGTATGAAAAGGAAGATGAAAAAGAAGCTAAAACTCCAGATGATCAAGGTTTTTAACAATCAGTATTTCATAATTGCTCATCAATAATCTAAATCACTGGTCCTCAGTCACTTCTTCTTTATCGGAAAGATTTGGAAGTATTTTGGAAACCATAGATAGCATGAACTCCAAAATTTTCACCAAGATTCTAAATCACTTGATGGAGAAAATCCAATCGATCCACAAAACGTTTCGCAACCATAGGTTCAACTAAAGTTTAGAATAAGCAATCAAGATTCTGGATCACTGGTAAAATTTAAAAATTCACCTCTTCTTTATCTCCCGCACTTTCACTGTCACGAACCACACATTGAATGATCCACAAGCGAATTGTCCGGAGATGGCATTGGCGGCCAAGACTTCGAGAAAAGTTAGGGTAATCATAAAAAATGGATCCGATGAATGGAAGTTAGGATTAAAAGTAGTGAGCTACAGCGAGTAGCATGCACCAACGACCATGGAGCGGCAAACTCTGAAACTCTGAAACTCTGATTCTGGTAGCCGGCTGGCGGCCGGTCGCGATACAACGCTAACCGAATGAATACGAGTGTTAACTTCGGGCAAGATCGGATCGAAACAAAACTACGAACGTGCTCGCGTTGCCCTCCCCCTATATCGCGGCTTCCTCCCGCCCCTCCCGGCATTCGTTCCTCGTTCGCTGGCTAGCTTGTTGCTCGCTCGTGCGATCATCTTGCAAGCCGATGCACAGCCTCCCCATTCCATCTGGGGTTCCTCACGAAGGGGAAAAACACCGACAAGGTGGTGGAGCCCAAGATAAAACATCTGCTGCAACCGGGATCCTGAATTTTTATCAAAGAAGCGATGAAAGTGAAGCGAGCTGCAGGCTTAGTCTTCTTCTTCTTCTTCTTCTCCTTCTTCTTTGAGGCCGAGAGCTTCCTGTGTTTCGCGAAACTCCCACCGGATGTAGCCCGTTTGATGGAGCTAGTTTAACACCTAGATTGAAATTAGGGATGATGTTTGATTTCTGAACCGAATCATGAATATCGAAATTAGGGAATCGATTCAACATTGGAAACAAATTTCAGTTGTATCAACTGAAGACAGACTGAAAAAAAAAGATTTGATTGAATGAAGGAAAATAATTTGTTTGGAAATTTTTCACATTCTCATCATATGAGAAGGTATTGGTTTTATGTGAAAAATCACTTTCGGGATTTTCATGAATTCTTTACGTTTTGAGAACCCCTGGGTCAGAAAAAACGGTTTTTACGGAAATGTCTGTATGTAGTGTCAATAGAATTATCGGATTAAATTGAGCATTGGCATAACAGCCACATCCGACCAAAATTATTGAAATAGGAACATTTTTTGTGTTTTTGTAAAAAACTTTATGAAAAAATCAAAAATTCAGATAGTAGATTCTGATAGTGCCCATAAATCGCTACTAATTATTCCAATAACATTTTCCGATTAAACAAAAATGAGAAAAGTTACAATGTATTAAAACTTTTAAAAAGTCAATATATAAATTCCATTTTCCAGTTAAATTATAAAAGATACGACAGAAACGTTATGACACAAAATTATTTACTACAAAAAAATCTAAAATTTTGATTCACAACATTTTGTTATAAGATGTATATTTTTCTTTTCAATTAATAGAAATACTATAGAAAATCTAAAATTCATTTTTTTAACCAGAATATGCAAAATAAGAAAAAAACGTAAAGATGCAAAATTGTTCTTTTCGATAAGATCTACAAATTTGTTTAACGTAGTTTCTGATAAAACGTATATTTTTCATTTTAATTTTCAAAAATACGAATAACATTAAAAAATTCCATTATTTAAACAAAATATGTGACATACTAAAAAAAACGCTGAGATGGAAAATTATTTGCCTAAATGAAGTCTACAAATTCTCAGTAGGAAATTTTTTGACATGATGTTTATTTTATATATATGCATATACGGTCAAAGAAATAGATTTTTATACATTAAAGAAAATTTCTTTGAATCAACAATACTTTCTTCAATTGAAAGAAATTTTTTCTTTGACCGAATATCAAATAAATGTTTCTTTGATTCAAAGAAACTGTTTTCTGGGTGTAAGCGTTAAAATAAAAAATCATTTGCTTAAAAACATTCTGCGAATTTTTTTCCTTTTTGAAATATTTGGAAGAAGATACATTTTTTTTAATCAAAAATCCAAACTTCATTTGAAATCAAAAAATTTTGTAACTTTGTGAAAATGCATTTCATATCTACAATATTATAAAATTGACTCGAGCTTCAATATCAAATTACAAGAAATAAACCTATATAGAATATAAGACCGTGCGCGAAGCACGACGATTCAAACAGGACGGTGCACGGAGCGCGATATACAATGCGTTATGCAATTGTTCCATAACTTTTGCTAAAAGTTCTTCATTTTGTAACAGAAACACTTATTGCACTGAGAAAAAAGATTTAATTGAATGAAAGTAAATAATTTGTTTGGAAGGTTTTTTTTATTCAAACAAAAAATTTATCTGAATTAAATAAATGTTTGTTTAAATCAAATAAATTTTTCTTCAAAACAAACAAATTATTACATTGATATTTGGTCAAAGATATAATTTGTTTGATTCATGGCAGACATTTTTTTGATTTGAACAAATATTTATTTGGCCTAACGATATTTTATTTGAATTAAACAAATGTTATACGAAATTTTTCGAATCATTCCGGAGTTTGTATCCGAACCAAAGAGTTTCATTCTGATCTGATTCGAAAAACGTTACAAATCCCGTTCAATTCAAAACGGTTGAAAATCAATCTTATCTATTCCGATTCAATCTGAGATGATAATCCGAATGAATCAGAATTAATTGAAGATATATG
The DNA here is from genome assembly GCA_030998225.1 of Diplolepis rosae. Taxonomy (NCBI): domain Eukaryota; kingdom Metazoa; phylum Arthropoda; class Insecta; order Hymenoptera; family Diplolepididae; genus Diplolepis; species Diplolepis rosae. The sequence goes on along the minus strand of JAPYXD010000723.1, from coordinate 9,536,810 downwards.
TTGATGTTGGTAATTAGCTTTAGGGTCCAAGGTTGATAAAAACTCAGAGTTTTACATAATCAGACGTTTCGGCTCTGATCGGAGCCCTCCTCAGTGATTTATTTAAATCTAAAAATACAGAAAAAGGTTTTGCTAATATAGGATATCTTGTATACAAAATTTTTTGTAAAAATTTAACAAGTAATCCTTTGGTTGTATTTTACTCTTAGCTGTACGTTGATATTTAAGGGTCAATGTAAGTCCAGAATATGAATCAGAATTAAGCTTTTAATCCGAAACAATCAGGATACAATCAAAGAAAGAATTTCTTTGAATTGAAAAATTTTTTGTTCACTTGAAGAAATTATTTTAAATCAACAAAACTTTTTTTAATTCAAATAAATTTTTTCCTTTACGTATATCAAAGAAATGTATCTTTTATTTAAAGAAACTCTTCTCTCGGTATAGCATATTTTAATGTAAATTATCATTTTCGTTACATTAACTATTTGTTTACTAAAATTGAATATATAGCCATAATTTTCCAGTTAAAGTTATTATCGCAAGTTTTTCTCCGTCTAAAAATCGTGAACAATTATTTATTTTATGTATATTTAGTTAAATTATATATAAATTAAATAAATTTATTTAAATTAATTAGTTTTATTTAAAACATTTCAAGAATTTAATTTAACAAAAAATAGAACTGGAAAAGTTATTAGAAATGTAAATTTTTTTGCAAAATTGTCACTAAAACGAACCTAACGGACGATCATTCTGTATTTTATCATATATCCCAAATTTTCAGGAAGATATTTTGTGTACGATCACGTGACTCACTTGATACATGTCCTCAAAATGGCATCCTCACAATCTATATTCCTTTTGAAAGTAAACTTCGAGTTTTCAATGTCTGTTAATTTTCATAATACATCCTCTGTTTAACGAGTTAATTATCGTACGTTTTTTGTTCTCCTCACGATGTATGCAAAGAATAAAGTTAAAGTTAATCTGCAAACTACAAGTCATATAATATCAACTCATGATTCTATACCTGCGCAACAGAAAACTCCTGATTGTTTATGGATTGCACCTGGATCCATTTACACCCCTCTACAAATTCTAAAGATTGGATCACAGCTTGACACTATTTTAAAATCCTCCTCTTCTTCAAATGCTGACTTCAAAGTCATGATAATCGATTTTTAAGAAGAGATAAAGACTTTCTTGAAATTAAAAAAAAAAGCACACGTATCCAAACACAATTCCCATGTATTAAAAAATTAAAAGCAATTCTGTCTTATAGAATTGCTTAGACGATATTGGAGAACAAGGGTACATTTTTCACGACCCCTGAAAAGGATCCTGTCAAAATAAACACTAAGCAGCTCAACTTGTAGTTACACGACAAATACTGAAACTCTGCAATAGTATAAAGGACAATCAATCTAAATTTTCTTGGTATACAAGGACATTTATTTTCTTGTACCAGACTTGACAAAGAAAATGCCCTTTAAACCTCAAATCTACGAATCAACTTTTTATTTTATTTTTTAAAATAAATTAAAACATAAAAATGGTTAATTGCATGCTACGTTAAAAGGGAGTGACTATTAAATTTCTAGTCTTTGTCATAATTGCAACCATCCGACCTTCGGAGGTTAGCAGTTTTTCGTACAAAAGACAGTATCTTATCCCATAAATAATAACTCCGCGAACTATAAACTCTAGGGAGTAAATATTGTCTTGACAGTAAAACCACTAATAGATTCCCTATTACTAAAGTCAAAGCACAAATTTTTTAATTATAGATGAAATTCCTTGATTTTTCTACTCTCTAAATCTGAATCAGTCAAATTTTTACTGATTGAATCAGTGATTTTCCTTTTCACTGATTCATCAGTGATAAATATTTTTCACTGTTGAATCAGTTAATTTTCACTGGTTCATCAGTGGAAAAATATTTTTCACTGTCAAATCAGTTAAATATCACTAAAAAAATAATTTTTTTTTGGCACATTATCGCATTATTGAAGATTTATTATAGTTACAAATAAATGTTAACATATCTAATAATAATTTTCTTTGTTGAAGTTATTCAGAATCAAATACCATTGCACCTGAAATAATTTTAGCTGAAAGATACTTTTCCCAATTTTTTCTTGTATTTTATCAGAAAGTCTCAAAATGTTTTTAAAAAGATGTATTAGAAAAAATATATTAAAATTTTGAAATTTCTACAACACATCAGTTTTAATTAGTTTCGTAAATCCCTATTCCTCGGAAAATAGACTCTTGACCCACATTCGATATTTTCATTGATTCGGTTGCTTTCCAGGTCTGGAAATAACAAAAATAATGAAAGGGATTTCGCGGATCAAATTACTTTTGAATAGGTTGCAACCAAAACAATATAGACAAACGACCTATCATTTTTCAACTCTAACATCTAATTTGATCTAGAATAAAACGTAAACAACTCCCAAGAACCTATTACAAACTCTGAAATAAAAACACAGATATAACTCGATCTTGTGGGTGCTTTTTATCAACAAAACGAAGAGCTTTCAACGAATGATAATAAATCTTACTTTATACTTCTCTATGTAATTTCAAATCTAAAGCAAAAGTTCTTAAATAATCGTAATGTCAATAAAGCCTCTAATTATTTGGTTACTTTGAATAATTTTAGTTTTTCAAAATTTCCTAAGTATAGGTATATATATCCTTGAGAAAGCATTGACCTTTTCGAAAAATATTTGCACTTTAACTCTTTAAATCCGTATAATAAGTGTCTCGAGCGTTATGATTAAGACCTTAAAATGATCTTTCACTTTCTTCTAAAGTCGAAAGTTGGAAGCTAAAAACATACATCTATTTAAACAAATTAAAATACTCCTCAATTACATTTAAGCATAAAAGAAATTAATTGATCATAACGAAACTGAGTATCTAAAGGCAATATCATAATTATAGATAAGATAATAACAGGTCAGAATTTTTCATCCGACTTTCTCCCCCGTTTAATAACTGTAACATCAGCATGATTCTAAGCGATATTTGCATCCATTTAATAAATTCAATTAATTAGTTGAGTTTGAAATTTTTGTCACTGCCTACATTATCGGAGGTTCACTAGTCGCGTATCAGATAGGATACATTGTCGACAGGTATCCTCGTAGATAATTTCAAACTCTTATATTTTTTTTTCACAGAAAGATTTTCAAATTCTTTAAATAAATTCAATTATCCTAAATTGTAACCACCCAAATGGGCTTTGACATGTCAGTGAATGATCCTCTTACAATGAAAAGAATGATTGTATAAACTTTCTAATCCACTTGAAGTGTGCGTTTTCACGCACTTCTGTCATAGACTTACATAGAACAATAAGGGCCAATACTGTCTACAAATAAAATAGTCAAGATAGGCACAAGACTAATTGCAAGCGAACTGAACATCCTGTTTCGGACATTATCTTCCGCCATATGGAAGGGTTACGACAGAATGCACACAATAGAGTCCCCAATAAGTAAACGTGCCTCGGGCGAACTTTTTACGCTCTATTGTATCTCAGTAAATACCGAAAGCATTGTCGGTGACAATTAGAGACACTTCCAGTCGCATAAGTCTCGGATAATCATTCTACCGCAGCTAATTCGATATCAGGAAAAAGTTATCTAACCTGATATGCGGTCGAAACTGCTCATGAACTGGTAAAAAAAAACATGAAACGATTTTTAATAAAATAAAATTTTTAAATTTATAATATCAAGCCCTTTGAAATCTAAATATATTCTGAGCAGAGTTGTGCAGTGACGCGTCACTCGAGGTTTTTTACGTAAATTACCTAAGTCAGGTATTTTACGTAGAAAACCGGTAAAATAGCTAATAAATTACGTACCAAGATGGCGGCCTTATAGAACTGTATATAACCTCACTTTTTTAAAGTTCCGTTCCCGAAAAGTTTGTTTTAAACGTGAACATTGTTAATTAAACAATATCATCAATGTCGACTAAAAATAAACGGGGTAAAATAAAATCCCACTTCGGGCTTCCATATATTCCATGGAATAAATTGAACTTTCTTCGCCTGCAAGAGAAAAATATAAATGTTGCAAAAGGTTTATTCTGTAGTGAAGTGTTAAAAAATGTTGGATATAATCGCCTTTTGGGTGAGGTTAGGTTTGTTCTTTGTTGGTGGGACCGAGAATGGGCATCGCAGAAGCGTTAAGTCCCGTATACACGTAATTTACATCATGTAGAGAACTAGTGGGGTAAAATACCTAGTAATTTACGGTAAAAAACTACGTAAATTACCTAGAGTATTTTACTTACCCAACTCTGATTCTGAGTATGCTTTGATTCAAGGCCAGGTATTATCTATCGATTCCTACGTTACCGACATCTCTTTGTCTGTAAGGGAGCGTTCGCAAATTACGTGAGACTTTTTATTCACGCCCCCCCCCCCAAATCTTAATAATATTGAATTGTTTTTTTTTCAGTAAATTTCAGTCTTATAAAATTTTTAATTAGGTTGTTGAGTTCGGAAAGCGTCTCTTTCTGCACAGAATGATTTTAAATTCTTTAAGGCCATGTATCAACAAGATCACGTGACCAAATTCCTGTAAAAGTTCGTGTAAGATAACCTTATTTTAGAAAATATCTTCCTGAAAAGTTTTGAAAATAAAAGAGAAGACGATAAAGAACGTATGATAACTTCGTTTGAGTGGAAATTTGGCAAAAATATTTATACAATAGTTAACTGTAATTGCCGATAAGTTTTCGATTTTTTTTCAAAATTTTTAGAAAAAGGAGTTAACAGACGTACTTCATTGTCATTGTTACATTTCCCAAATTTTCAGAAAGATACTTTTGTAAATTAAAAAAGTTATCTTATATTAACGAATAAATGTATAATTTAGTCACGTGGTCCGATTGATCATATGGACCTATAAAATTTTAATTTTATAATTTGTCTCACATGTTTTGTACATAGAACTACTTTTTTAAGCTGTGGAACACATTAGTTTTATATCACATTAGCTTAAAAATAATCTCATACAAATAGAACTTATCTATTAAATCTCTCCAATGTAAAAATATCTTTTACATAAAATCTTTCAGACCCCCTCATCCTCCTTCTTAAAGTCACCGTAAAATTTGTGAAATTAGATTCGAGACACTGGAGATGGTCAACTAATTCTTAAATGTTTATAAATTTTTTTTGTAATCACACATCTTCCTTGGTGCTTTTTATTTAATTTTACAAATTTTCAATTCGGCATTATCTTTCTGATGGACATCACTTTAAAGGCAATTATGTGGGTAATGTAGAAATCTGCATGTGATACTTAGCCTTAAAATTATGTTATTTGAGTAGTTATCCCCGTTAGCTTAATTTTAACCTAATTTGACTAAAGTTCAGAATATTGTGATTTGGATGAACAGAAGAGCCTCTTAAAACTTTTTCTTCGACTTCCCATGGACCACATTAAATACAGTTGCCGACATAAGTCTGTTCTCTGACTTTCGACCATGAAAAATCGTAACTGAAATTAAGTCAGCATTTTCACAAAACCCCATGAAATTACTAATAATTTGTGAAATAAAAAATAAAAAAGTCTGAATACTTCAAAAGTTACAAATTTTCAAATTCGGTAAATTTTTATATAAATAACTTGTTTACTTTGAGACATAACAAAAGTTATTAATTTTTGAATTTATTTGAGTAATAGTAGATAAGTAGGCTAAGTTTTAATCGAAAATTTCTTCTTACCAATATTGCCAACACAGAAAACTACCGAATGGTTCTGTTCCATGCTAAAACGGTTTGATTAGATTATAAATCTATAAGGTCATTATTGTCTATTTAACTATATGCAAACGAAATTATAGGAGTCATTTTATGCTTCCGAATTTGAAGTTCTTTAATTATTATTAATAATTAAGTTGAATGGACAATATCCTTGTGAGGTTAGCACGGACTTAAACCATCTTAGAATTAAAGAGAACCATTTGAAGTTTCTCTTCATCAATAATGCTGGTGTAAATACAGAAATCTTGAATTAAAACGCACCAAATTTTCCATTCCTCTGCAACTTTACATATCTATTTAAAATCAGAATACTGAGACTTACACTCAAGGAACCCTGAATTTTTCATCCCGACTTAAACGAGTGGCAACATTAGATGGCTGCAAATCAACCTAGAACTGTCGGTGTCCGTGCAAAACAGCAAATGAATCCTAGGTTGTCCGACAAAGATACACTTTGAGCAGACCGCACTTGAAGCTAATTGGCAGCAAGGCCAGTTCCTTGAAGAGAAAACTATGTTGATGTGAAGCATCGTAAAAAGTGAAGTTGGATATTTTAACTATGAAGAGAGTGTTCCCTGTAATTGGTGTACTTTCGCAGAAATAGTATCTACATTTAAGTTTACCCTTCTGACTGACAGGTCGAAGAAAGCAGTTCTGGGTGTTGCCATCAAATGAATTTATATGTACGTCAGCTAAACCTGAATAAACCTTTTAATTAAATATTTTTAATACTGTTTGAGCCACCGATTTAACCGTTTTCCGTCAACAACCATTAAAACGTTTCCAGAATGTAGCAGAGTAGTATATTTTGTATTAAGTGCGGAAAGGCGTATTTTAACGCAAGAGCGATCTTGCGTTAAAATACGTTCCGCACGTGATACGAACGATATTTTTTCTTCGCTGTATACCGAAAGTTAGCCGAATCGGTGTCGTTTTGCGTGCAGAAAGTTGATTTTCCCGCACTAGTGCGATAAAATTTTAAGTTTATTTAAATTTTCCGTCCACTTAAAATTTTACCGCACTAGAGCGGGAAAATCAACTTCCCGCATGCAAAAAGACACCGACAAAGCTAACTTTCGGTGTATGGCGGGCAAAAAAACTCTTCCCCATCATGTTTCTATAATTATTTGAACTATCCTCGGTACCCGGGAGCCTTGTTTTTCAAATCTATATTTTCATCCTGATTATTTAACACATGTATGATTTTCAGATCGATTGTGCGACAGTTATTAATGTAACAAACTTCCGATATATCCAAAGCTTGTATAATAGAATCGATTAATCATCGTCGCCGACAAGGACCTCACTCTTCCTTGCATTAGAGTGAAAGTTAGATCGCTGATCCTACGAAGGCGACTACAGGGAGGATGACTGTGACTCATGAGAAGAAGAATAAACACAGGAATCTCACACAACAGACCCGCATTTATTGACCAATTGAGGCAATTTAAATCAGCTTGGTTTGAGATGATGATAATGTTCCTAAAGTATGAGACGAGCAGATATTAATGTCTGAACCAAAAGACATCATTTAACGTTTTTCGCCCGTAGAGTTTTATATTTTTCAATTATATCCTCCCATTCGTATCGTGATTGATGATCACCCGATGAACATTTTCTGAAAAAGAAATTGTCTCGAAACTATTCAGTCACAGATAATTTAAGTTTTCCTGTGTGAAATTTGCTATTTTTCAAACCAAATAAAAATAATTTTCTACAAGTAACCCAGAAACAAATGAACAAATGTTCAGCAAATTCTGTAATCAAAGAAAACAAATATAATTTTCTAGTGTCCGATGCAATTTATTTAATTGTAGCTTAAAAATTTCCAGCTTTTTCATTTTTTAAGAGTTTATCAGAACAAAATTTACAAATTTTCTTTAACGCCGTATGATAGGCTCTGACGTAACCAATTTTATACAACCGCTTTATAATTAAAATAGTAATTTTAACAAATTTTCTAGAGAAGACAGTAATAAGTTACATTTTTTTGCATTGCTGTCTTCTCCGGAAAGTTCATTTAAATTATTATTTTATTAATAAAGTAGTCGTACAGTACCGGTCAGAATTGTGGGACCATCTGTTTTTCGATAATTGCTTAAATTATCCTAATTTGAATTATGTGAATGAAAAAATTTGTTCTCTTAATTAAATTCAAAGCTATCAAAATTCTTCATAAAATGAGCCCAGCATGAATTCGTTTTGTTAATTTGTGAAGAAGTTATTGCAGAAAAAGTCAAAATTTCAATCCTTTCTTAAGTTTTAAATAACTTTCGAAATAATTAACATTTTTTAATGTTCTTGGACTAATTTTAATGCTAAATTTGTACAAAATATAACAAAATTCTTGGAATTGATGTGTAATTTTTTTCTTACATACTGCTCAAGGTTAAAGTTCAAATAAAAAAGTTTTAAAAATTCCAATATTGCTTTTGCTAAGAAATACATTTTTATAAGATATATAAAACATATAATCATGAATTTTGTATCGAATTCCCTTAAAATATATATTCATATGATCTTTATTATGATTTACGTACAGATGAAATGTTTTCGAAATTTCCCTACTTTTTTGTTACAATTTCAACTCTTTGCATTATGCAAGAAAAAAATTATAGTTTTATAATGACAATTTACTGCGATTCTGTAGAATCTTAGCTTTAAAATGAGCCTAAGAATATTAAAAAATGTTGATTGTTTCCAAAGTTATTTAAAATTTAAAAAAACATTGAAATTTGGACTTTTTTTGCAATAACTTCTTCAAAATTTAACGAAACGACTTCATTCCAGACTATTTTTAAAGATAATTTTGATAGCTTTCACATTATTAAGAGTACAAATTTCATCACTCACAGAATTGAAATTAAGATAATTTAAGCGATCATCGATAAACAGGTGGTCCCACAATTCTGACCGGTAGTGTATATAATTGGTGACGTCAGACCCTACCACACAGCCTTAATTTATGAAATGAAAACTCGTGAAGTGACGAAATTACGTTTAGCTATCATTTCACTATAACAAAAGAAAAATTTATAATTATAAAAACGTAGGCTATTCAATTAATTCGATTTTATAATCGAAATCATGTGATAAACAAACATTTTGAAAATTTATGCTACAAAAGAAATGTATGGAAAAAACAGTTTTGATGACGACAGAATGGAAGATTCGCTGACCAGAATATTATGTTTGTGATATAAAATTAGATATATTCACAGTATAGAGACTTGATACTTTAATAGAAAAACCATTATCCTATCACATAATTATGGAATATAAGCTTGATTTGTAACTGGAATAAATAAATAATTTACGTTTTTTATGAAAAATATAGTGAATATTCCCTATTAGTGCGGCAAATATCTACGCTTGTAATCTGTATGTAGTAAAAATTCCATTAATAAAAGATTCTACTACGGATATAACTATTTTTACCGAAAAAAATATTTTTATTTCTTGTCGCATATAATTAATCGTTACTGTTAAAATGCATAAAATGGAAATGAATTAGGGACTCCGAATAAGAAAAGAACGCACCAATAAAACGTTCTGTTAACTTTTTGGAGAGTAATTATTCTCCAAAAAGTTAACAACAAGTTTACCCCGGTCTCTCTTACTAATTTTCTTCATTGAAATATGATTTTTATGTAGTATATGACTCTGATTCTCAAATCAAATCAAAATGCTACAGAATTGGTAGCGTATGTATCAATTCTTATAGAATATTTTTTTGAATCAATAATATACATGCCTTTGGCAGAAATGCTATAGATTCAATAGCATATTTATTCCTATTCTTATTCAATTTTTTTTATAAATTTATAAAATATGTATGGTGATTGAAACGCACTATATTTTCTCTAAATGGATCCCAGTTTTATAATTCTATACATTTAGATTGCAATGTCAAAAATCTAGTAAATGAAAAGAATCTTTAATCAATCGTTAATTCATGAAGTGTGCCATATCAAGAGAAAAGAAAATTTTTTAAATTGAGTTCCTGGATTCACCCTTAGAGTTTCGCTTTAACTTTCAATCTCCTCTTCCGACTGAATTTAAGTTGGTAGCAACCATTACATGTATACAAACGACTTACGTTTACTTTGTTTATTGCACAGTCACCTCTTTGCTCGAAGGAACTAAAAAGATAATCTCAAACCGAAACGAATCGCTTGCTTTAAAATCAAACCGCGCGCGGTTACACCCGTGCAATGAACAACTCAAAGTCTTCTCAAAGTAATTACTTCAGGAATATCACGTCATGAAAATCATCCCATGATGATGTGAGATATCGAAAAATAAGTAGGAAGTGTTTCACACTACGAGCACTACCTGTTTTTTTCTATCATGTTTTTCTTCATCGTTTACAACTGTTCATCATCTGCCTTTCACAATAGAAAAAGACAGGTTTAATTTAAATGAACTCTGAATGATGAAGACGCTTCCACACGAAAAAATGTCCATCGAAACAAAGAACCATTCATCGAGAAAGTTCAGGAGACTTTTGGTTCGCACTTTCTTCAGTTGAATGTCAAATAAAGAAAGCTTTACAAATTTCACTGAGGATCATAAAAATTTTGATCATAAAGTGACAAGCGTTACTAAAAGCATAACCCAAAAATAAACTCATGCAATCATTAGTACTTATTGAACAAACATTAAACATTACTTTCTTAGGCCTTGGGCTAAATTCACGCAGCAATTAAAAAATTTATTCAATGCATTATAAGGGATTTTGTGGAAGCAGATGAACAAAAAATTACATAAGTCCCTCTCTACGTCAAAGAATGACTCGCACCTTTGATGATATAAGATTATTAGAATGTTGAAGATTCAGTCATTCTTTTAATTATAAAAGAGAAACTCACAGGACATAATAAAACAAGGAACCACGTCGAATCAAATCGAACCTTTACAATCAATTCAAAAAGATTCCATTTCTTAAAAAGTAAACAGAATCATATAAGGTTATTGACACTTGCTAAGAATACGAAAAAGAGCAGTTAGGTAACCTTCACAAAAACAATTAAAATGTATGAAACCAATTTACTGATTTCAAAATAGATTACCTTTTTATCAACAATTTTTAAAGACCAGAACTAACTACTGTAACGCATAAAAGTTTAAAACCTAAGGAAAATTTGTTCGACATCCTGTCAGGAATTGTAGAATTAGAAGCAAGAATGCCTCAGAAATCAATTTTGTAAACAAAGGAACATTCGAAACGAATGATTTCCATAGAAATGTCTTGATGTGCTGCAGGAAGTAAATCACGTTGCGTGAGATAAAATTGCACGTTAGAAACGAACATGGAATTATTACAGATCTGACATAACTGCAATTACTTGTGTTTACATTAAATCATGCACGACCTTGAACGTCAACGTAAATGCATGGCGTAGAATATTAATGGACAAAAGGGCCCTAAGTTCATTTCGTCGTGAGCACAACATAAAAAAAATATAGATGTAGATAGACACAGAAAATAACCCTTGAATACTTTTCATATCTCACAAATCGAATCTTATTGTTCTCTAGCTTCATAAGAAATTAATTTGTTACTGTACTTATACAGTTTATTCAACTGGATTTTAAATTATTCATCGACATATTTTGATGAGTCAAAGTTTTTCTTTAAATAATTAAAGCAATGTAAGGTCTATATGTTCCTAAATTTTATAATGCAAGAAAAAGTTTTCTTACAACTCAATATCTCATTCTGTAAAGATATGAGTTTACAGAGAAAATATGTCAGTCGTATAGGAATCGGATAAATGATACACGGCCTTGATTAACTTTTGAATAAATTATTTATTATTCAGCAAAGTTTATAGAACTGTTCAAGAGCTGAAAGATAGGCTGAGAATAAAGGCATTTATGGAACAGAGTCCCGTAAAATTAACAGAAGTATTCAGAATAAAATGCGGAACATTGAGGAAAAATCATTGAAAGCTCCGCATTTTATTCTAAAAAGTTCTGTAAATTTTGCAGAACTCTGTTCTGTAAATGCCTGTATCCCCAGCTCTTGAACAGTTCCATAAGCTTTACTGAACTATTTTTTTCTGTGTAAACTAATGTCTAAGCAAAATGAGATACCGAAACTATTATATTCCTTTCCGAAGAATGAAATATTGTACTGGTTAACATCTGTATAGTATTGGGTACAATAAATATGGTAACCCTTACAATATTAACGTACACGTTACTATCTACATCATATTGAACATAATACATATCATAATCCGTAAAATATTTTAATCTACAATTGAGAATGAGTATCCTGCTTTTAAATTAATAGCATATTTTTCTCTTCGTACAACTTTTCAATATTTAGTTATTTTTAGACCATAAATTTATTGCAGTTTAGTATGCTAACCACTTTATGTTTTCTTGTAACCAGTTTCTATGACTTTTGAAGATACAGCATTTTGTCTTATTTCTTTGTTCTTTCCCATTTTTAGGCATGTCTTAGCTATGTTATAAATATATAATAACATAAATAACTATAAAGAGAAATTCTAAACAGCGGAACTTTCCGAAGAGAATAATTGAGATACAAACACCTAGGATATTCTCTAAAATCAATGATGGAAGATTTAGGTTTTACTTCTAAAAACTCATTGAGCAATAAGCCATTTTATTAGTTTATTGGCTAGTTTTAAACACCCTTGAATCATTCCTTAGATTTCTTCCCACGTGGAAGCAATTCACAGCCCGTTGACTCCTTGACTTTGGTGCAGGTCAACCTCAGCCGATGACGCACCTAGGTAGCTACCCTTGAAAACGCGTTTCTTTATTGCCTAAATCTCATTTAGAAATCCGTTTGCTTTAAGGGCATGTGATACTTGAGAAAAGTAGCAAGTCTATGTGAACAACTTTGTCCAGTTTCCACATGTTTACGTCCACATTCATAAAATTTTGTTTTCAAAATTTGGGAAGTGATAGAGAAGATGAAAACAGACGTAGATAGACTACTTTTGGTTTTGATAATGAAAAAAAAATTTCGATACATTTTACTTAAATTGAATTTTTTTCATTTTCGGAAACAAAAGTAGTCTATCTACGTCTGTTTTTATCTTCTCTACCATTCCCCAAGCTTTGAAAACAAAATTTTATGTACTTTGCGCATAAACATTTAGAAACCTAAAATCAATAAAATGTCCTATTTCTCTAAGTATCAGATGCCCTTAAATAACGCGGTTGGGAATATCTCTCTAAAACTATTTTGCAGAATTTCAAAACGTAAGGTTTTCTTTTGTTTCTTAATTAACAACCTGAGGAATTTATTTATATGTCATTTTCAATATTAATTCTTTTCAAATTAATTAATTGAGTTTGAAATTTCTGCCACTGCCTACATTATTGGAGAATCACTAGTCGCGTATCAGATAGGATACGTTGTCGACAGGTGTCCTCGTAGACAATTTCAAACTCTTATATCGCAAATAATGCCAATGAATTCAAATATTAAAGAATTTTTGAAAATCTTTCTGTAGAAAAAAAGACGCTTTCGACTGCGCTGGGATTCGAGCCCAGGTCTTTCGATTCGACCGGCAATCGAAAGACCTGGGCTCGAATCCCAGCGCAGTCGAAAGCGTCTTTTTTTCTACAGAAAGATTTTCAAAAATTCTTTAATATCGATTCTTTTCCCTTGAAATTAAAAAAGCAAAAAAGGAAAGCTTCAACTCAACCCAAAAAAAAATTATTTTTTAATGTAACCAGAAATTATGTACTATTATGTGCAATAGGCAGAATAAGTGCTCTTTATCTGCCCAAGAAGCGCCAATAATCTAGGACTTTATTGTACTGCGACGAGCGGTACGTAAAGTAACAACAAGGTGGGGGAAGTGAGAGAGAGATGCGTGCGCGCGCAAGGTAATACGATAACATTACAATGTTCATTGTAGAATTATAGCATTGCTCCTGATTGCCCCACACACGTGCGTACACGGAGAAAAATGGATATTGAAAAGTAGATATTCAAATAGGAAATATTCATCCATAATATCTAGATATTGACACGCAATATTAAAATTTTTTTTTTCAATATATAAGATTTTGCCGAGAAGTAACATTTGATATTCAAATTCAATAGTTTAGATATTGAAGCATGAAGTGCGCGCGCATATATATAAAGGTTATGTGATCACTTTTTCGCTCTCATCGAAATCTAAGTGAATCTAAGATTGACATGCTTGCAGCGTTCCGGAAAGATAAATTTTAAAAGTTTATTAAAGTTTACTTAAATTATAATAAGTGTTTCTAATGGAATAAAAGTGATCGGGTCATTAACTTGAGATGCAGTAAGTAAAACATATAAGCTATATATTTTCTCTATATGTGGTTTATAGCCGAAAATGAAATCTAACCTTAGTGTTAAGTTTAAGTTTCTAACAAGAACATTAAATTAATTTTAGACATGCCAGATAATGAAAATTTGGTTCAAACATCTACATTACTTTTACAGAAAAGAGCATAATAAAATATAATTTGACTTTTTTCTAAAAACTGAATATGTAGTTATTTTATAACCTTTAAAATAATTTTTTGAGTATCTTAGACATTAAGCTGTAACATCTATAACTTACCTTTTCAGTATACCTGATATTGATGTTAAATATCTGAGATATTTGACTTCAGTACCTCAGACATTCAAGTTTACTAACGAGGATATTCAGAAGTTTAGTATCTTGAATATTCATTCTTAATATCTGAGATACTGGTGGTTAATATCTTTTTTTCAATATCTGCAGGCATTGAAGTAGAATATCTAAATGTTTGTCACATAGTTGAATGCTACTGACATTGTGCCTCAATATCTAGATATTATGGGTCAATATCCATTTTTCTCCGTGTACGCAAATAGTATATTGTTCAAGTAGGGAATAAAAATTTTATTTTGCGAGTGTGAAGTTCGATTCCCGAGTAAAGCGAGGGCAACAATCACATGAGTAAAATCATTGTTTTCCCCGTGTTACACACGATTTTTTTCTACTGGGGGGTCAAAAAATGAATTTGTTTGTCACGTAGAGGATAATAAAATGCAACATTACATACGCAGTTTGAGTTATTCAGGATCGTAACTATTTCTAACTGAATAAGTGGTCTAAGTCCCCTTTCGACAAGAAATTTTATAATATCATCCACATTTTACGTTTTATCTGCCCAAAATAATTCATCGGTAATAAAATTTAATAATGTAAGCAAAATAAAGGAAAATTTGGCAAACAATGAGGATCTCTGAATGTATTAATTATTTTTTAGTTTGAGGTTATATAAAAAAAAGAACTTCATTAAACAAGTTTCGTCAAAATAATGGTACGAAATAACAAACAAACAAAAAGTCAGAAGTTTATTAAGACAAAGTAGGGCAAGAAAAAAAATTAGTTTAAGGAGCAGACGGATGGCCTACATTTATGGCAAAAAGACCACTCGACACAGGGGTTCGCACACGTGGTTTGCAAAACCATAACTGTACGTTTACTATACCTGAGGCTGCTGAAACTCCTGTCGATTATGGTCAACGGGAAACCGCACAGTTCATAAGCCCCCCTTGCTTGTAACATTAAAAACGTAGAATTAATAGGCATATCCCTGAAGCATGTTACTTCATTTCAATTTTAATGATCCGTCGACTGCTTTGCGTTGCAACTTTCGAACCGTCAAAATCCATGTTTTTTTTAACAATTATGAGACAAAAAAAAATAAGAATCAAGTCGCTTTTTACATTCTCATCATATGATCTTTTTGAAAAAATCAAAAATTTCAATACTGGTTTTTGATAGTGCTCATAAATCTCTACACATTATCCTGATAACATTTTTTGATTAAATTAAAATTAGAAATGTTACAGCATATTTAAACTTGAAAAAAGTCAATATCGAAATTCCATTTTCCAGTTAAATTATACGAGATACGAAAAAACGTTATGATACAATATTATTGAATACATAAAGATCTACAAATTTGAATTGTAACATTTTTTCATAAGATGCATATTTTTCTTTTTAATTTAAAAAAAACGATTAAAAATCCAAAATTCAATGTTTTAACAATAATATGTGAAATACGAAAAAATCGTAAGAATACAAAGTTGTTCGTTTCAAAAAGATCTACAAAATTTGGTCTCACACAATTTCTAAAAAAACATATATTTATCGTTTCAATTCCAAAAAATACGATTAAAATTCAAGAATTCCATTTTTTAGACAAAATATATGAGATACATAAAAAACGTTTAGATGAAAAATTATTTGCCTGAATAAGGTCTACACATTCTTATGAAGAAATTTCTCGACAGAATGTATATTTTATGTTTTGATTTTTAATATTGAAAAAATTCGATTTTTTTCACCAAAATATGTGAGATACGAAATAAGCGTTGTTCTGCAAAATCGTTTCCTTAGATAAAGTCTACGATTGTTTTTTCTTTTTGAGATATTTGGAAGAAAATAAATAAATTATTTTAATCATGTAATTTATTAAAAAGTTACTGAAATGTATACAGAAAATCGAGCGCGAAGCATGAGTGTCATGATGAGAATGTGTTCCTTAAGGCCGCACTCTAAAAAAAAGTCTATCCATAGTGAAATTACGTTCTTTTCAGAATGCATCCATTAAAATTAAGCATATTCCTTTTGTCTACCAACAGAATCTTTTTCCTGTTACAAAACTCATCTGTGAGATGCAAAAAGAAAATATTTTTAGCAATGAACGATTTTTTTTGACTCTGAAAAGAAATCCTCTAATTATGTAAGGATTGCATTTCTAGACTAGCAGACGAAGTGCGCCTGCGCATTAGTGAGTGTACATCGTCTGGTGCTAATCTGTTCACAGATATTTTGTCAGTACGGTGCCAACTACGAAGAATATATTTATTTATGATCAAAATCAATTAACTAAATCAAATAATGGATTTCTACAAATTATTAGGAATCCCAGAGTGCGACGTAGAAATTTTGAAAGGTGCGTATACCAAAACAAACAATTTTGATCCGCATAACCTTATTTTTCATTGCTTCTGATGACAATTCAAAGATATTCCCAAGAATGTCAATAAAAGCATAAATGTGGCTACTATAACCTAAAATATCCTTATGACAGCTACACATTTTTTCCGTAAAACAGTTTCGTATATGTATTATTTTTTATACAATTTATTCATTTTATGAAATATACAGTTGTTTTTTATTTGTAAAAAAATATTTTGATTTGAAATTATCAGTAAAATGTTTACTATAGAATTTATTGTGAAATTTAAAATGCAACAAAGTTTAAAAATAATTTTGTGACACTTTTTCAACATTATATATTTAATAGATCATGGACTTTTGTTTTCTTTTAACATCGAAATTATACTTCCTTCGTGAGACAAAGGATTTTATTTCCAGACCAAAGGAAAAACTTTGGCAGTAAAATGATAGCACTTGAAACGAAAATACTTCAACTATTAGAGGATTTCCTCTTATGCCAATTTTGAGTAGAAAATCCATTCATAGTGAACGGAATTGTTCGACAGTCAATATTCCGTTTTTAGAGTGCGATAGAACCTTAAGTAAATTGGATTTCCTGTTTCACTTAAACTGAAAAAGAAATTTAGTGAATTTGAGAAAATGAGTAATTTACATCATCTTTAATATTATAAAATCGGCTTGAGCTTCAGTATTAAATTATAAGAAATAAACTTAAATGCATGCGAGGAGTACAAGAACGAAGCGCGAAGCGCGACGATCAAATCGCGCGCCCTAGGCGCGCTCAAACTTGCGAGTGAAGCGCGCGGTGAGAATGTGCCCGCGAAGCGGGCAGATTTTTTGAGTTTGAAATATCTCATATATATTTGAAATTGCACACAATTATTGTTCAATTTTAAAACAGAAGAGAAATGCTAGATTACGAAAATAACAAAAATATTAACCTTGGGACTATCAAATATTAGTATAAAAGGTGACGCAATGCGTACACTGAGAAAAAAATGCTATTGAATCAAAAGCATTTCTTTCCAAAAGCATGCATATGGAAACAATATCATCAATCTTCCATGAAGTGAAGTTAGCCGTTTATCGTAGTAAAATTGCCTATATTTTCTTTTTATATTTTCATCATGGATGAGAAGGCATTAGTTTTATGTGAAAAATGACTTTCGACATTTTCATGAAATTTTTACGTTTTCAGACCCCCTGAGTAAGAAAAAACGGCTTTTACGAAAGTGTCTGTCTGTCTGTAGGTCGTGTGCGGCACAACTCTCGATAGAATTATCAGATTGAATTGAATTTGGGCACACTTTATTGGAGCCGAAAAAGTATGGACAAGTTCGTACATGAAGATCTTGAATTGCAACATTTATTCAAAAGAAGTATATTTTTCTTTTTAATTTAAAAAAATACTATTGAAAATCCAAAATTCAATTTTTTTTAACAATAATATGTGAAATACGAAAAAAACGTAAAAATGCATAGTTGTTCGGTTTAAAAAGATCTAGAATTTTTATCTCAAACAGTTTTGGATAAAACATATATTTTTTGCTTCAATTCGAAAAAAATACGATTAAAATTCAAAAATTCCATTTTTTAGACAAAATATGTGAGATACAAAAAAAAACGTTTATATGGAAAATTTCAAATTAATTAGTTGAGTTTGAAATATCTGTCACTGCCTACATTATCGGAGAATCACTAGTCGCGTATCAGATAGGATACGTTGTCGACAGGTGTCCTCGTAGACAATTGAATTTCTTGTTTCACTTAAACTCAAAAACAAATTTAGTGACTTTGAGAAAATGTGTAATTCACATCATCTGTAATATTATAAGATTGGTTTGAGCTTTAGTATCATATTATAAGAAATAAACTTAAATGTATTATATTTACATATGCAATTTTATCATAATGTTATCCGTCACACGTGTTCAAATTTCTTAAGTCCCTTCCCTATGTATTTTTATAGCAAATTTTGTATCTGAGTCGAAACGTTTGAGGAAAAAATGAAACCCTGAGTTTACATTATTTCTGGACCCTAAAGCCAAAGTAAAAAATCATCTATCTAGTAACTTTAACATCACACATCCAGTAATACTAATCTTATTACAATAATTATTATTACTATTATTAATACAATTATTAATATAAAATGAACCGTGTACATAAATTTTTTGTATTTCTTTTTAAGAGTTACTCTTTCGTGCAATTGCATGAATTCACATTAAATTAAATTAAACAAACGAATTAAACGATGAATTTAGCGACACTACTGAGCCGAAAAAAACAATAAAAGGCCACAAAAGTCGTTCTTTCTGGAGTGAAATGCGGCCGGGAGGACCGTACTTTCGGCTAGGAGATCAAGAAAAAAATTTTTCCAATTTTTTCTCCACTGGGGGGTCAAAAAGGAAAAAACATTTATTTTCGCTAGTTGCAAAATATATATTTACCTCGTAGAGGACAAAAAGGTGCACTTTTTGACCTGCTAGTAGGAAAAGTTTGAGTCTGTAAAATGAAGTAAGACTAAGAAGAATAATCTGTGAGCTCTGTACAACGCAAGACAATAATTTTTTCATGGAACAGTTATTGGGGGAGATGTACGCTGAAAAATCTGAAAAGCAAAGTTTTATGTCGTAATGCGGTAATTTTTACAGCGAACTCCACAGCAGATTCGTCTCCTAAGTCTTATCTCATGATCTTCGGCATCACTACGGGATTTTATGGCAAGCGGAAGACGTCAGCTCACCTTTTGCACATGCGCAAAACTGTTTTGAGTTGAACGCGATACCTAAAGACTTATAAGTCTCGAGCGATCTGAAGAGGTGATAAGAACTTTACCGTCTTGGAACTGAATGAAATTTCAGTAAATAGCATCTTAATCAAGTCAAGGAAAATGAAGATATTTATTGCTATTGCATGCATTTATGTAATCTGCACGGGTGAGTTAGAAAAAACGGTTTTTACGAAAGTGTGCCCACCAAAAGGGCAGATTTTTTAAAATGCGAATATGAATCCAATGGATATAAAGTAAGAATCGAGAGCGAGTATTAAGATGAGAATGTGTTCCTTAAGGGGATCCGTCATCATTAATATTTTTATTGTTCAAGTTTAGACCTTCCATATAATTTTTTTTATGTTTAGTACCTTTATTTAGAAAGGTTTTGGGGGTTTGTAAAAATTTCAGCACCTTCATGTGCACTACCGTCGGAAATTGTGCGCACGGTGCTTGTCATCGCTATTAAAAATCACTGCTGACTTTGAACCACGATATCTCGGTGAAAAAAAGAAATAGGGCATTTTTTAAAAAACAGTTGAAAAGCTTATGAAATTCCACGTCTAGTGATGCTCAACAAATATTTTTTTGACCTTCTGAAAATAATACAGTACGTGAGGAGTTAAAAGAAAAATTCAAAATTTTTTCAAATTCTCTACCTCAACTTCAACTTTTTGCATGACCTAGGAAAATTTTTTCCAAAATCTGAAAATTATAAGACATAAAGTCTAAAATCTTATCTTTAATTTAAGCCAAGAAAACTTGAAAAATATTTATGGGTACCCGAGATACGATTAAAAATGTTCAATCGTATCTGAGTTGAATTTTAATCGACGATCACGGTTCTCGGCCGGTTTGTTGCTCGCCTCCCTCGTTGAGGCAGGACCGAATAGTCCACGCACAAAGGTGGCGCTTAAGTGGACCCCTCTTATATGTATTTTTGATTCTGTTTATTAGTAATTTTTATTTCTAATTATTCTAAATTTAAAAAAATATTTATTGTTATTTGTGATTATTAAAAATTATTATAATTATATAATATATAATATATAATATTATATAAAATCTAGAGTATTAGACACAGGCCTTCAAAATTTTTACCACTTATTCTTTGTTATATTATCAATATTTCTGGGTATAGAAAGCAATCTAGCTAAACATATACATACGAGGTGTGTTCAGAAAATAACGGGAATTTTTTAATTTCGTGGATTTGGAGAGTCCTAATATTGTCAATTTTTTAAAATCGAATATTAATAATATTTAAATTTCCAAAATTTAAATTATTATGTCTTATTTCAGTTGTAAAGTTTTATGGTATAGGATTAACTTTGGAGAGTTAGAAAAAAAAATTGTTAAATATATATAGCTCTGTATAGTCCCTGTGCGTATAATTATTTGTCTCGAGTTTTCAGGCGTATAAAATTTAATTTTATAGTAATTTTATTAAAGACAAATTATGTTGCCTGACTCTTCAAACAATTTTAATACACATTCCTGACATGTATAAATTGCATAAGATAAAAACAAATTTCCTTCGACTTACCATTCCGATATGGTAAACTAATAATTCTTTAATATCTTATAAATCCGACATTCGATCGGATGCGCTTCGGATGTCGAATATTCGACATTCGACGAACGACCGATCGAATCGAAAGAATCCGATCCAATAAATAAGGCGAATCGAATCGAATTTGCGATATTTGATCCGACAGAATGCACACGTCTAGACCTAATATCTAATGTATTTCAGTTTAAAATCTATGAATTTTCTATTTTTCTCAAGTATCACATGCCTTTAAGAACCCAAGCAGAAATTAACAATCGGACCAACGTTGATCCAACGCTGGATACCAACTTCCGACTCTTGGAATCCGACTGCCGGCGGACAGTCAAAATGATAACGTTGTACTACGTTGGTACAACACCAGTTTCCAACGTTGTATTAATACTGGTAACCAACATATTTTTAACGCTGGCTGTCAACATTTCTATAATACGGGTTATATACTTTTATTATCAAATCCATGTTTTACGGTTGAAGACTACACTCTAAAAACAGACTATTGACTGTCAAACGATTCCCTTCACTATTAAAGAATTTTCTATTCAAAATTGGGATGAGAGGAAATCCTTTAGCAGTTGAACGATTATCGTTTCAAATGCTAACCTTTTACAGTCAAAGTATTTCCTTTGGTCTTGAAATGAAATCCTTTCTCGTACAAAAAAATAATACTTTGGAGTATAAAAGAAAACAAATTGTATGATATAACCTATCTAATATAAATATTAGAAATGTACACAAGCCCAACTTTGGCAAATGCCAATATTAAATCGGTTATCATCAATACTACAATAGCAGTTAAACGATTCTGTTGATAGACAAAAGAAATCTGCTTAATTTCAATGGATGCATTCTGAAAGGAACCTAATTTCACTATCACACACAGTCGGCAGAGTGTCATGATTTCTGCTTGGGAACCTGCAAATTACTAGCTTCTGTTGAAAAATGTTGTAAACGTTTATAAAGTATTTCAAATACTTCAATACCTAATTCTAAGGAAATAAGGGCTATATAATTATAAAAATCGTGATAAAAACGATATTTTAAATAGTTTGAAATCGCCCAAGCAGAAATTAACAATCGGAACAACGTCGATCCAACGCTGAATACTAACTTCCGACTGTCGGCGGACAGTTGAAACGATAACGATGTACTGCGTTGGTACAACACCGGTTTCCAGCGATCTACCAATACTGGTAACCAACATATTTTCAAGGTTGGCTGATAACATTTCTAAAATACTGGTTATATACTTAAATTATTAAATCCATGTTTTACGGATAAAGACGTACTTTAAAGAAGACTACCAGTGTCAAATCAACTTTGTACAAACACTGATATGTTACAGCGTTAATTAACAAATTTAAAATTTGTCTAATTTCGAGATGAATAAATCTCAAAAAAGAATTTCTCTCTTCGAACGTTTTTCTTGTTTAGTGGAAAAATCTCCAAACGGAGAAAAACATTTTTTCGGTTATACGTTCCAATTTTCGTTTATTCAGATAATCAAAATGAAATAAACCGACGTTTCGTCACCTCCTTTGATCCTACATCAAGGTATAAATCTATTCACCTTAAACATCGTATCATTTGTTGACAAGCAGGGCTGAATAGACACTGGACAGACCTTGTACATCCACTGTTGGAAAATAACTTTTTCCACAATCGGAATAAGGTTAGGTCAATTGTTTCCCAACATTGTACCAACGTTGGTAATCAACAGTCGATCTCCTACGTTGGACCAACATTTAACCGATCTTCATAGTTGGCAGAGTGTCATGATTTCTGCTTGGGCGTTTTGTGGAAAAAGAGACGCTTTCAACTATCGACCATCCTTTTTTATTAAAATGGTAAGAACCTTCTTTATGTAAAAAAAATGCGGTAATTCCACTCGTTTTTATGGAGATACATGCACTGAAAGAAAGTATTAGTTGTGGTTACCCACTTTTTGTTTTTGTAAAAAAGGGTCACAAGTATGTTTTTTACTCTGTATCATCTAAACACCTTAGTCCTTAAAGCTAGATTAACTGAGTAGCAGTGATTAAAATTTTTAGTAAAACTTACAAAATCCGATTAGTCGGTCCATTTTGTAGCCGGGACTATTTTCATGCATTCCCATATTGTGTCAATCTTATAATAGAAGTTACTAATACGTTTTTGTAAAACTTACTAATTGCGTTAATTGCTATTACTATTTGTCCAGTGTAGTTATTACAAAAATACATATTTTTCTGACATAACGGAAAATCGTTGTATTCAAAACAATTTCAATATCTTAATTAGAAACTGATGAATTTTTTCATCCGTAAATGATTAAAATAGTAACTCCAACTTTTTAAAGAATGCTAAATTTATCCAAATTAATTAGTTGAGTTTGAAATTTTTGTCACTGCCTACATTATCGGAGGATCACTAGTCGCGTATCAGATAGGATACGTTGTCGACAGGTGTCCTCGTAGACAAACCGGCAATCGAAAGACCTGGGCTCGAATCCCAGCGCAGTCGAAAGCGTCATTTTTTCCACAGAAAGATTTTCAAATTCTTTAAATGTTAAATTTATCATTGAATCTATTTTATTTCGGTTAAAGTCGATAGAAACTTTCTTAGGTCAGAATTGTTTATGAGAAAAACTTGTTTAATTATTTTTTTTTTAAATGTAACAAAGGATGATAATTGTTGACATGTTTTTTATCACGAACTGCACAAGAGTTTGAAATTATGCTTTAAAGTCGCTATGATTTAATTCTTCTCATTTTGATGAAAAACAAAAGCAAAATTTTAAAGAAATCAAAGTATATAACGATTTCAAAACGATTAAAAACAGTTGATAAGCAGGTAAAATCTAATTCGTCTGTACAAAGAAGTAGCATACTTAGATCCATGAACTTTTGAGCATTGGTATTTTTTACAAAATTTTTGGTACTGCTTACTAAAAATATATAGTTGTGAACTTTTAGTCAGCACAACTAATAGGATTTCTCTCAGTGTGCAAAAGGTAAGCTTTTTGTCTAACAATCTCCTGAATATATTTTGCAACAACTATCTTAAATAATCCAACGATATCTGTCATAATTTGCTTTTGAGTAAATATCTGATATCTATAACAAATATTCATACGTTTATTTGCGCACATGTATTAAAGGTTTAAATCAATTGCACAATATTTGAGATTCTGTTGAATTTTGGATTTTTCAAACTCATGCCTATTTAGAGCTTTTTTTGATGTAAAATATTTTGATTTATCGTGTGTAGAACAGGGTCAAATCAGCATTTGTTTATAAAAAAACAAAAAAAAAGTAGCAACAAATAACATTAAGAGAATTTTGGGAATTTCATTATTCCTTGCATTTGTTTTTAACTATCCTCTCAAAGTTTCATCAATTTTCCGTGAATAGATAAGGAGAAAATTATTTTTCATTAAAAGGGCACACAAATTTTCAAACTTTTATTGTCAATAAACAAATAAGGCTTTTTGAAACATTTTCACGGGGCAATTATCAACTACTGAGTAGATTATATTTCAGAGTTTTTTTTATTTTTGTCACAGCATCGAAAATAATGGGCTCACTTAGGAAATTTTTACCCAATTACAGAGACGAAACTTCAAAAACCCAACCATTCTAATTAAAATTACACTTATAGAAATGGTTCGGGAGTTTTAGCCATTCGGTTGTAGGTTGGGAATTTATAATTGTATTTATAAAATAATATATCTCTCTGAACAACGCAGGATGTTAAATACAGAAATCAAAATATTGTAAGTGAAACTGATTGAATCAGAAATATAATATGGGAAGGCGAACAATACATTTTTCCATAGCAACCAATTATATGGTTAATTCGTTCATATTTATTCAGGTATATTCGGATGGTTAAAATACAAATCTCATATTGCTGTATCTATGCCAGCAATAAGGTAAGGTTAAATTAATCATAAATATCGTTGTAACAGCCATTCCTTTCTATCAGTGTAATTAAATACCGTAAAACAATGCTTTTAGGCGATATCTTCCTGTGAAGAAGGGGATTTCGGATGCGTGTGTAGCTCAGTTGGTTAGAAGAGTTAACCGGCAATCGAAAGACCCGGGCTCGAACCCCGGCACAATCGAAAGCGTCTCTTTTTCCATGGAATGATTTCAAATTCTTTAGCCCTTTTCCACCGGCGGGGCATATACTGCCCCAGTTTGGAATTTTGTTGTCCGATCAATGAAGCTTGTAAAATCATTGTTATTGATGATGCGTCTTTATGGGTCGTTTATGCGTCTCTAGGACCTTCAATTTTTCAGGCAGAAAAGTTATTTCATCGTTATAATATCACCTGGAGGAGTGATAACTGTTCCCGGTAATGGGGCGCACTCGAACTGATTTTTTCGCCATATCGAAAGGGTTAAATTAAAATTATCAGGATTGTTAAAATTTTTCGCATTGTATTTTTAATTTTGTTACTTTGTCTTTAAATCGCAAATGTATTTTTATCAACTTCAAATTTGTTAAAAATACGTCCTATTAATAGCTGAAGATATTTATCTTCAATATCTAAATGGCTGTCTTATAGCCACACCTCCAAGATATTGTACTGGCCTCTAATATTCTTTTTAATACCTTATAGTATTTATTTACTCAGTGATGATGATCTAAATTCTTTGTATTTGCAAGTTTATTATACATTTTATAGGTGAAATATAGTATAATTTTCTCCTTGCATAGGTGTCATTTCATCAGCATTATGGCAGGGAAAATTTTTAGGCGGAATGAAAGATCGTACTGCATTAAAAGAAAATCTAGCGGTGTTAGCTTTAATGACGAATGATCCGATAAAGAAGCGCATTTGTACTCTGACTGGTATATCAACGTACTCGCTTTTAGCCTCAGGTTCATGTACATATCCTTATGAAAACCGTAATACGTATGAAGAACTTCGAATACGGTTTGGACTTAGACATGGTACAGTTGCGCATATGAAAACTCATAACAAATATAATATGTCAAATCAACACGAATACGATATTGGCATGGTAACAGTAAGTAATTTAACAATTTTTTTAACAAGCACAAACTGCATCATACACACTGTTAGAAATGTTCGGGAATTTAAAAAAAATTTATGTTACAGAGGTAACGTTTTTGAGTAAAGGTATCTTAATATTGCGAAAATCATACTAAATTTTCTAAAAATTTTCTTAATATTACGAAACTCAACTGAATTTTCATAAAATTTATCTTAAATTTACCAAACTGTAACAGAATATTTATGAAATTCACCATAAAATTACGAAACTGTAACAATATTTTCAGTTACATGTAATGCATAAAACTTCAGTTACTCAAAGCGTAAAATTATGTCTGTTACAAGTTTCAGAATTTCCAGATACAAGTCTCTGAATATTCAAAACTTTCCTACTATAAATTAAGAAATTGTTTCTTGAATTTACTAAAAAGTAACTGAATTTTCTAAAATTCTATCTTAATTTTACGAAATTCTAACTGAATAAAACTTCAGTTACGAGTTTCGGACAATTACTGTAGAAATTTCCAACAGCGCATAGTTAATATCATAATAAATTAACACGTATAATTTATTGTGAAAGTAACTCTGTATCCTTCGTAACTTTTCTATTATACCGAAACACTATTTGAAAGAAAATATAAAATTATATATATATAAATACAGTGTGTGAGAAAATTATAATGATCACTGTAAATAAGAATTGTAATTTTTTGTGAAAAAAAAAATTAAAATCTAAATAACTTTTGTTAAGTTTATGTTTTTCTAAAGTACACTTTAAAAGCCTCCCTACAAATTCGTAGGAATTAACAACACAGATCTGCAAGGCTTTGTTGTTGAAAAGCTATAGGTCGTTTCCGGAGTCAGAATCAGCATATCACGTTAGGAGTTTTGAGATATTTGAGGTTATGTGCTCGAAAAATGGGATTTTTCGCTACTTTTGAGGTTATGTACAGGGCGCAAGAATTTTTTTTCGTTTTTTTCTCAAATGTCATCTTTTAGCACTACTCTTTCCCTTCAAAATGAGCTAATGAACAGTCACGAGCGATTTTTTTTTCACAAAGATACGGCCATATCAAGTTTTGACATTTATCCAAACAACAATACTGTGTTCTCTGTCGATTTCGATCCTCGACATTGAATCTACCATATTGTAAATGAAAATGTCAATCTTGCGACCCCATTTTCGTAATCAGCAATTCCGAAACCCCCGAGTAAGAGTTTTTAGAGAGCGAAATCGTTTAATTTCATAAATTTCGGTCCGCCATTTTGAATCCGCAATCTTAGAAATGGAAATGTCAATTTTCTGACTGTAAATTCTTATTCACAGACCATCAAAACCCGCAAGCACAAATTTTCAACATAAATTTTCGAATGCAGAATGGTATGCACCAAAGAGTCAATGTGAATGCTCATAAGGTTGTTCGGATAAATGTCAAAACTTGATATGGCCGTATCTTTGTGAAAAAAAATCGCACGTGACTGTTTAATAGCTCATTTTGAAGGGAAAGAGTAGTGCTAAATGATGACATTTGAGAAAAAAACCAAAAAAATTTCTTGCGCCCTGTACATAATCTCAAAAGTAACGAAAAACCCCATTTTTCGAGCACATAACCTCAAATATCTCAAAATCCTGACGTGATAGGCTGATTCTGATTTCGAATTCGGATTCTACGTCAAAAATTACCCCGGAAATGATCTTTCGTTTTCCAACAACAAATACAAACCCATTATTTGCAGACCTGTGTAATGGATCTATTTTTGTCGATTTTATAAATCATGATAAAGAATGGCAATTCGAAATAAAGACTCTATTCAAGTTTTTTCTACTATGGGGTCGAAAAATGGATTTCTTTGACCCGCACGGGGCAATAAAATCCACTTTATGACCCCTTAGTAGAATAAAAATCGTGTTATATATTTTTTTTCCATGTAATATATCTTACAAGAAAAAATCTATTAAAAATTAATCAATTTGATTAAACTTTAATCAAATGATCAAAATAATGCTTAAAAAAAACTAAATTTGATTGATATTTTATAATATTCTACCAAATTCAATCGTTCTTTTGTCCCGAAATGAATTTTAATCAAATATTTTCAGCAGAATACACGGAGAAAAAATTCTAACTATTATAGTAATCTGAGATCCTCCTACACGGAAAAAAATAGTTGAGTAAAGTTTATAAAACTGTTCAATAGTTGGGGTACAGGCATTTACGGAACCGAGTTCTAGAAAAATTAAAGAACTTTTTATGATTCTTTCTGAATGTTTTCCATTTTTTCCTGAAAAAAGTTCTGTAAATTTTCTAGAACTCTGTTCCGTAAATGGCTAGACGCGCGAAAATAGTGAACATGTCATTGGCTACTTTTAATATTCAATAGTTTGAAAACTATTGATTGTATAACATTTTGACATTAGAATGTTTTATTAGTTTTTGAACAAGGAACCATTGCACATCAATAAGATCCAAAACAAATCAACTATTCATATAGAAATTTATCGGTTTTTCGAAGCCTAGCTTCAAACCAGAAGAAAGACTGGTTCATTAAAAAAAATTCTGTTTGGCCTAACCAAAGATCTTGATTTATTTAACAAAATGGTTCAGTCAAATAAAGTGAATTTGTTTTGGGTATGGTCTAGAATGAAACGCCGAACTAGACCAAGAACTGGTAAGAAAGGTTGAACATTTTTAAATTTTACACACGGCTTTTCTTTTCAAGTCGGTGCAGAAACTAACTGCATGTTTTCAAGTAAAGACTGATCAATTGGTTCTTAGTACAGACTCACTTTTAATACGAGGATTTCCTGACACAAATTTTATTCGTCATGTAAGTATAATAACAATTACATTTTTAGTGTTGTAACTGGTACCATATTCTTCATATTTTTCAATTATACGAAATTGAATAAATTAAAATATAAATAAAAATTGACTTTGCAGATGTTATATGCTAAAAGTGTTCAAGTGCTAGGTAATACCAGAGAAGATAAACCATTTTATATAACACCATCTGAGAAAAATGGCATTATTGGAGATGTATGCACATTTATCAACATTTTTTCAACAAATTTTTTTTTTTAATTATAGTTCATTCTAACACGAAAAAGATAATGATTTTGAATTGTTCAAATAGTTTTTTAGATCCGATTTTTTTAATTTCAGCAAGACGTTGGATGTCCTGTGTTTAAATTCCAGGATTTTGTAGGAATTATCTCCACACATTCAGCAATGTTAAATGTCTATGCCTGTACATCGTTTAGGCACCCGAAGGTACAAGAATTTATTCAGAATGAAATTATTAATGGATTGCAAAAACTGATAGAGATGAATATACTATGCACTGAGGAAAATAACTAGAAATCTGACCAAAATAACTATTTTTCCGGTTACCCTGACCTAAAATTGAATTTTTAAGACAAATTTAACTACGAAAATGCTCTTTAAAACTGAATAAGTAAAAATTCACTGATTTGTTAGTGATAAGTATACCTCCATTCACAACCAGCGTAAATAAACTGATGAATCACTAATTCATCAGTGTATATACTCTGTAATCAGTAATATACTTATCACTGATTCAGATTTATAGAATATTATCATTTAGTCTACGTAAAAATATCCGTCATTAACGTTTTAAAGAGGTACTGCAGAATTATTTAACTTCGGACACTGGCCCGAACTTCAGACACCTATTTTTCTTAGAATTATACTAATTTTTTAATATCAATCTAACTTCTTACATAATGTTAGTCTTTAGACTTTTGATTAATGTTACTTTTAGACCATTTAATTACCTGAAAACAAAGAAAACATAGATGTCAAAAGTTTGAGTCAATATTCGAAGTCAGGTGATCCTACCGTACTCCTAATCTAGAATAATGTAACGCAATATTTACAAAATCGATAGAAATAGTAGAAATTCTCATAACATTCTTATAGAAAATTCAAAAGTGCAACTTTTTTTCTCTTTTGTGGCGACTGAAAATTTTTTTATTCAATTAAACAAAAATAGTCTTCTAAAAACTTGAATCTTGTCCTTTTATTTTACCTTGAATTCAGGGAGCCATAAAATGTGAACATATGTTTAAAAAATAAAATGTTAAATTTTACAAAAATCTAATATCTCAATAACGTAATAAAAATGTAAAAATAGTGCCTTTTTGTTAGGGTCTTTAAATTTTTAATTTTCAATTATCACAAAAAATGTTAAATTTGTGAAATTATTGTTGTTTTAGCATGGGGTCTGTTTCTTCATGTTTTAAATATGTTTTTTTTATTCCAATTACTAAAATTCAGGAAATAATTAATGAATCTGTTAATCTATTTATTAAGGACTTTAAAAGAGTTGAGGTCCCGAATAAGGAAGTACGCTATTCGCCTTAATGCGTTTGCTACCATATAGGAAAAATTATACTTATTAACGAGAACAAAAAAAAAAACAGAGAGAACACGAGAAGGCAGACAAAGCTCAGTGAACTGTACGCAAAATATGTTGCTGGAATCGACAATTACAACTGGCCATAGACGAGCGGTTGTCTTACATTTTAAATCTCACGGTTCTTATAAAATCCAGAATAAGAATGAAAAAGCAAGAAAGAAATAATAAATCTGTTGCTAGAAAAGATTAGAGACGTGCATTGAAAGTTTCAATAAGAGCCTATTTACATCACAGTAATTTTCGCTACGGTAGCAGAAACTGCTACGTCCGCGGCACCCAATCCGAAGTATGCAGCTGAAACAAATTTAATGAGCAATTGAAGACGCATGCGCAGTACTTCATTATTTCAGCCAAGAGTATCAAACAAAAAGAATAGACATAAGGAGGCACGGGGAAAAAAATGTAGCGGGCCCTTTCTTTTCAAAGAAAGGCCCACGTGGGCTTTTTTTTCCTTTTTGAGTTGTTTTCCACCGCATTCAAGAGGGTCCACGCGGGCCTCGGGCGAATCCCCCCCCCCTTACACCCCATAGCTGCGTCCCTGTACTTCTCCATAAACGTGCACTTATCTGTTGCTAGAAATACGCACATAGATATGTATGAATTCACATAAACTTCCCGATCATGGTGTGCCATTTGCACTTTGAGAAAAATATGGACGACGTTTCAATCTGTCGTATATGTGAGTTTATACATGTAAAGGCAGCGTTGTCAGACACACGGAGCGAAATTATGGAATCGGCATGTTAAAATTATGGTACATGTTTGCAAGACGCATGAGCGGCGCGAAATTCAAATTAATATAACTTCAATTACTTCGAAGTTTAATATTTTTTATAAATAAAATGATAATAACATTTTGTTAATAAATATAGTAATATTATGTTTTAATAAAACTATTTTAATAATAGCTATAGCATAGTTTCTACTTTTTCAAGTCTTTGTATTTTGTAACATTTACTTAAAATAACTCTTATTAAAGAACATTTTTTTTTATAAAGCAGCTTATAATCTATAAAAAGCAAGTATAATATGTAATCGTCTTTGAAATGTCTTTACGTAAATCACATGAAAATGAACTCTACTCAGCCTTGATTTAAAAAAATGATTGAAAAAATAGAAATATTTTTAAATTATGGTACATTTAAGAGGTATGGTACACGAGGGTTGGTACATGGTACAAGAGTCAAAATTATGATATGAAAATGAAGACAATGGACATTGGACCATCATTCAACCGATCGTCATAGTCGGCAGAGTGTCATGATTTCTGCTTGGGAAAGACGAAAAAAATGTTTTCTAAGGAAATTTTATATTTTTATTCATCTCTAAATAGTTATAATGTTCTATTCAGTCGATTTTCTAAATCTAAACGAAGGATATTAATTAGTCGACCGGCTATCGAAAGACCTGGGCTCGAATCCTAGCGCAGTCAAAAGCGTCTTTTTTTCCCACAGAAAGATTTCAAATTCTTTAAAAAAAAATCAACTTCAACTGATTTATACATCTAGCAAAAATACATTTAACATTTTTTGGTCCTCGCCGTAGACGAATATGTATATTTATTTGTAGTACCTAAACTGAGTTTATGATAATTAGTCTTTGTGCGCGCTCGCATGTAAAGAAAATAGGGATAAACTGAAAAAACAGTATAGCTAAGAGAACTATATTTTGGTCCTCAGAACCAGAAAATATTGCTATCAGATCAATGCTACGGTATGGTCCTCAGAACTATACGAGTATAGGTGAAACAGCTATACAAGTTCGTTGATATGACAATACCATGTATAGCGATCATAAACAAAATATTATGCCATCGTTATCCCTCTTGTGAATTTTTGCGTGTGATAAAACAATACGCGATACGCAAAAATGATCTTTCAAAGAAAGAAAAAATGCTCCAAGAAACTCGACAAACGCTTCGAAAAAACGCCTCGAAAAAATGACACTTCTTTTTCATTTCGAGGTTAGAGTCGCATGCATGCGAAGCAATGTATAGGTCGCGCGGCAAACCAGTACAGTTGCCTCACCTATAGGCACCGTGCGAAGTCATGGTAGGGAGAGTTAAATCGACGCCAGCGCACGCAGTGGATAATTTAGGCGTTAAAGGAGGCTGTTTTATATTTCCGAGCAATCAAAATACATGTGCAAATCTACAACATAACAGTTTCCAATTTTTGAAAATGAATCAATTATTATCAAATACAGCAATTTGTTTATAAAAATTTTGATTTGGAAAATTGATTTTTAATTATTTCAGTCATTAAAGAATTTATTTTCAAAAATTGGAAACGGTCAAGTTGTAGAGAATATTTTCCCCGAAAAAATAAGCAATGATTTAAGAAACTTCAATCATTTTTAAAAAATGGGTAAGAAGCGATAGTAAGGAAAAATCCTATTACAAAAAACATTATTAAAAAATTATTTTTCGTAATTTTTAAATTTTTTCATTAAAAAGAGTGTCTTTCCTTACATATGATACGGCTGATGATATAATTTCCAGTCTTGAAATCATAGAAAAACTTCTTTTTCCAGAGACTGATTTTTGGCACGACAACTACCTTAACCTTATATTTATTGGTTTCTATATCATTTTTATTATGGAAAATACTTACTTTTTACTGCTGATTTCACACAAATACTTCACAAGGAAAAACAATCGAATTTTAAAGTGAATCAAATTGTTTTTTTGTTTGTTTTTTATTGATAATAAACATTTTTATAACTAAGTCCCATTATAATACATTGTAAAAGTTCTCGAACAGCCTCCTTTAGTTCACTCATGCTATGGCGCTGCAGTCACGCACGGTGCCTATACTGTTTTTTCTGTGTAGATAGATTTTCGAGAATAGGGGAAAAAAGGGGAATTTCTCAGATGGCACATTCTATTAAATCCTCACAAACAAATATAATAGCACACATTAATTCAATACTTATTTATCTCAAATCTATATGTTCTTAATCCAAGTAGTTTTACTGATTCCATTACTTTCTTGATTGAAGAAAATGGGTTCCTTGAACTCAGAAAATAATACCTTATTTAAAGTAAAAGCGACTAAGTAATTGCGTCTATTCGATTCAATGCACAGTTTTTTTTAGTATAGGTATATTAAAAGAAACACTAATAGAATATTCAATAAAAATCCTACTGGCAAAAGTGATAATTAAACGAATAAAAAATTTGCATTTGTAGGATTGAAGCCTATAAGATAATGAGCAATTGACTAGGACGTGTTTTCATGTATGCGTCCGCGTTACAAAACAACATTTGATTTTTCCTTCAGCGTGCACTTTACGCCAATCGCGTCATGAGCCGGCTAATTACATACAATTTTCCTGACACTCAAGAATTCAGATCGTTTCTTCATTCAAGTTGCAGACACCTGATAGTAGGCAACCAATCTAGCTAGAAAGTCGTGACTAACTATAATTTACACAAGTCTCCCTCTTGTCTTTGGAGTATAAAAAAGATTAGCTAATTACTGCTAAACAATCGCTCAAGATGACAGAATACAGTTACACAATTACGAGCGTTGTAATTGGCCAATTCTTTGTCGCTATTAATTACTTTTGGGGGACGTGATCAAAAGGATTGGGGTCGTTGTACCTGTAATCTCATCTCTCAGAATATGAGAATCGCATAGAAAGCGTCGATAAATAATCTTAACCTTGTTAATTAAGCAAGAACCTTTATATGCAGGTAGAGTGAAGCATCATTCTGTCACGTATCATAGCGATATGAAAACGCGATGGTAATCATGACTAGAGCGCCGTTAGAATTGTGCTTCGCAAATAAGTACCTGAGCATTCCACATAAGGAAAATGGAAATTAAGGCACGATTTTTAAGACCTTTTCCTTACTTACGTGGAACCAGATAACATAAGAGTCGGTTACGGTATCATAAATTACAGGTGAATATGTTTTCTTTGGGGTCTGAAAACCTATTGATGGTGCTTTTCAAAATCGTTTTGCAATATTTAGTTACGTAACTATGAAAAAGATACGTAACCCTGGCGAAAGTATCGGATTGAAATTCATTCCGAGCAAATCAGACCTATTCGGAGCAATTCCGGAATCTATTTCCAAACAATCCGATAAACATTTTGTATCTCGTTTGATGAAAAACGGTCAAAAATCAATCAGAATTAATCCGATTTAATTCGAACCAAGTTTTTAATCTGAATCAATCCGAGATCGTAATGATTCGGATTAAAAATCGGGTTGGGATCAATACGAGATAGGATTAATTCGGATTAAAAACTTGGCTCGGATTCAGTCGAATTGATTTTGGACGGTTT
The DNA here is from genome assembly GCA_030998225.1 of Diplolepis rosae. Lineage (NCBI taxonomy): Eukaryota > Metazoa > Arthropoda > Insecta > Hymenoptera > Diplolepididae > Diplolepis > Diplolepis rosae. The sequence continues at coordinate 9,501,953 of JAPYXD010000723.1, read as the reverse complement.
TTCAGTCAAACGAGATACAAAATGTTTTTCAGATTGATTTGGAATGACACGGAATGGTTTGGAAAAAAATTCCGGAATGGCTCGGAATAGGTCTGATTCGTTCGGAATGAATTTCAATCCGATTATATTGCGAGGGAAGATGAAAATTTGTGAAGTTGAATAAAATGCACCAAGATAAGTCTGCCTGGTCATAAATTTTTATAATTATAAACAAATTGTATTCGAAAAAAGTTACAGAAACTGGAATGTCAGTATGGTAGGAATTTTTAGGTTATCCATGGCCAGAGAAAGGTACGTATAATACATCAGGTATATTACATGGTTTTTTTACATGTATATTACTTATATACATATATATTTCGACACGTATATTACGTCCTTAGTTTTTTACACAACGTATTTTTATTGGGGGGGGGGGGGGGGGGGTAAATTACTTAAAATACGTATTTTACTTCGTGTATAAAACCATGTATTTTACGTAAAAAACCTCGAGTGACGCGTCTCAACCCATCTCTGTCCATGGCCTTAAGGAAAACTGTTTCTATGAATAATTTTAACCCTTTGCGGTAGAGCGTTTTTTCAAGTGCGCTTCTCGCGGGGTCGAACAAATTTTGTTGAAGAAAGCGATATCATGTATTAAAGCGTTAAATATATAAAGTTAATTGGAAAATATTTTGTTTAATGGAATTTTAGACTTTATGAAAAAACAATAATAATAATTGTATTTTTAGTAAAAAAAACCATGTGCTTTTTATTATTTTTCAATAAAAAATAAATTATTCAAACAAACTTTATTAAAAAATGGACTTTTTTTATTTGAGTCAAATCCTACACAAAGAGACAAATATACTTTTGGATACTATATCATCCCTATTGTACGAATAAAATATTATAACCCAAATTTAAATATTGTAAGAATTACCTTCCGTATTGTAGTGAGTTCAATAGAAATGAAAATATTTACAATATTTAAATTCGGGTTACAATTAATATTATACTGGGTACAATAAATATGGTAATCGATACAATATTTTATTCTTATGATAGGGATAAGTATTTCAAACTGAAATCTTTGTCATTCAAACTAGATTAATGCTGACAATAGCCAAATTTAAACATTGATTTTTTTATTGTAAATAATTTACAATTACAATGTAAACTATTACAATTAGAAGCAATTTTCTTTCAGGAATCGATTGATATTAAAAGTTCATTTTTAACAGAATTTCACTTACGTATGTTTTTTCAGAATTATGACAAAAGATTAGAACTGGTAACTCCAAATTAAATTTGACACCCAGAAAAAAGTTTTAATTCTTTGGTTGAATTAATCAAATATTTTTCTGAGTGCATTTAATTGTTGGGTGGGATTAAGATTTAGCATATCTTTTAATACTTCCTCTGTATATTGTTAGTTCAGAGATAAAAAATATTGATATTAATAAACTTTTCATGGTTGTATGAATTTCTTATGCATCATGTTTTATGCAAAGTGAGATGTTAAACTCTAGAAAAATTGTTGCTGCAAACGCTTGACACATTTGACAGACAGACAGAACTCAAGAAAGTTCCCTGAGGCTGAAATTTTTACCTGCAGATGATTCAATCTTTCATCTTGCGGTGTTCTTTAGAACAAATTTTTCTTTATCATCAATCATGCAATTGACACACAAGATGAATATCAATCCAGTAAATAAATGCGAAAAATTAGCTTGAATAAACTGCAATGCAACATTGAATTAAATCAGATTTGAAAATCATCTTCTGAAAATTTCCTGAAACAAACTTAAAATTATCAAAATGTTCGTCACTGGTACCAAAGTCAAATCAATACTTGAAGTTCTGGACGTTTAAATGAACGAAAGTATTATTTTACCTAAAGTTTGAAATTTTTAACAAGGAATAAACTTACTGAAAAATTAAATGATATATTATTTAAAGTAAAGTAAACTCAATTGTACTACATTTTAGAAAAATTACTTTCTATAAATATGAGTGAAATAACTTGATTTTTAAAAAATGCTTCTAAACCTTCAAATTTCAAAAATTTATAATGACGGATACAAAAATTTTTGAACGGTTCCTACAATGGAAACTAAAAATCCCATCTTCTAATCTAAAACAAAGTATCTAACAATTCAATTTTTAAAACACTTAGATCAGTCCTCTATTAACAAAGATGAAAATGTCCTGCGAATGATTTGAAAGCCTCTATTTAAAAGTCTAAATTGCCCACACGTGGCTTATCTCAACATGAAGATCCAGACTCCTTCATTAGCTAAACATCTCTAGCCAAGAATTTTCTTTCCACTAAACGTATGTATACTGACTATCTCAACCTCTAGCATGATGAACAATTTACACGTCATTCTACGATGTTACAGCTCGTAAGTATGTAATCAGCAGGAACAATTCCCCACTTCAACGACACTCCGATTAACTTTTGACCTCCTCCCGCTTCTGGGGTTCAATCGAACCAAACTCATAAGTCCGATCGCCATCAACCTTATTTTCTGTTTTGCCTCAATGTCTAATACAACCCAATGGGAAAGAGAGAAAGTTACTCACGCGTTTAACTAATCTACCACAGCGAATTGACACTATCTAATCGCACCAGGCAGTCTACGATGTACTAGGCAGATATCGCGAGAGCAGACAGGCAAACAGAAACGCAAATCGAGTAGCAAGATACGCACGCCTCCGGGAGCTAGAGAAACGAGAAAAAATGATGAAACGCAGACATCCCAGGTAAGTGGGTAAGTAAATTTGTAGGTATGAGGTAGGGTAATGTGCGAGTAAGTACGCACTTGGACAAGTAAGTGATCAGTTGCTCAGCCCTAAAGCTTGTTAAACGCGTATTCCTACTTCTGGTTAATTTAAGGTCGTGGCTACAATCCAGAGTGAAGCGATACCGGAGTTTCACTTTGTACCACCCAGAGCCATTTTTTCCATGCCAATTGCACCTTTGAGTTCCACTATTAAAACGGTTCGCTCCATATTCAATGAGATTATTATCCTGATTTGCAACAGAACACTTACAATTCCAGATACTTCAGAATAACTTTCACACTTGATTACAGCTAATGGTTTTTAAATCTGAAACAAAAACTCATAAGCTCACTGTTAGAAATATTCTGAAATGGACATTTTTAAGTTACAGATGTAACGGAAAATTATATTAAATTTATAAATCTTTGAAGATAATTTATCTTAAATTTGCTAAAGATTGACTGATATTTCTGAAATTTTTCTTCAAATTACGAAACTGTACTGCATTTTCGTAAATTTATTCTAAAATTACAAAACTGTAACAAATTTAAAATAGAATTTATCTTGAAATTACGAAATCGTAACAGAATTTTCAGTTACATGAAACGAGATATTTTTTTTGTTTAAGTTTCAAAATTTTCAGATACGAGTATCGGAATATTCAGTAATTTGTGACTAAAAATTGAAAACTTTTTTCTTAAATTTACTAAAATGTGAATGAATTTTCTTAAATGTATCTTCATTTTACGAAATTGTAACTGTATTAAGCTCTAGTTACGTATTTCGGATAATTCGGGTAGAGTTTTCTAACAGTGTTGAAAGCTTCTCAGGTTTCCTAATTATTAGATATTTAAACAATTTCTAAAAAGTTAATTATTCAATTAGTATATATAATATTTAAAGAATTTGAAAATCTTTCTGTGGAAAAAAAGACGCTTTCGTCTGCGCATAAAAATCTGTTAATATTTAATTATAGTAGTTATCTATTTCTGATCTCAAAAGTCTAAATATTGACAATAAATATATTTTAAATGAAAAAATTTATTTTTGTAACTTAATTCTCAAAACTTATCAGTAATGAATTATTTTATCGTACTTTCTCTTAAATATCATGAGATTTCATGAAACCATTTAAAAACGCCTAAAATATTTTATAGCTTACCAGACTTTTTCAAAAGTCTTCAACGTTTTAAGGTTTTCTTAAAGTTATGAATGAGATCGTAGAAAAACAAAAAGTGGGAAAACTGATTTAGTAATATTTCTTATCCGAAATTGACTGCAACATCCGGAAAAATAAAAGTTGTGGCACTTATACAAAATTTCAGATATGGAATTTTAAAATTCGATTTGAAAGAAACACAAAGACTTTTCTACGAAAAGAAATTTTCAATCGAGTTATTAACTCGTAAATTCAACCGGACTTCTAGATGACCTCACGTAAATCCAGATGTGAATTTTCATGGTTGTGGGTCACTTAAGGTCAACGATAAGAAAGATTGCATGTAGGCAGTAAGAGTAAATACCCTATAAAAATTTTACGATTCGAAATTTCGTGTAGGGTCATTAAGATTTAACTTTCTCCGGTTTTACAATAATTTGACGGATAAGTTACAAACCTTCGATAAATTTCAAGATCACAACAATGAAATACTGTCCTACAATGAGAAATATACCTAAGTGTAGTCTATCTGGAACGGAAATATTCAAGGAAAATTGTTTCAACGATAAACTTTAACATCAGGTCGTATTTTAATTTGTGCAAGTAACCATTACAACCAGAAATACGCAATATCACTTGTAAAGTTTTCCTTTGTAACGTAGGCGAATAACTTTGTAGGATACTAAAAACGAACATACACTGCAAACATTTCTTGGAGAATTATAAATTTATAAATAGGCCTTTTCTGAATTTTTCCTAAAATTTTATAAAGAAAATTCACCAAACGCTTTAGTGAATTATTTCGCGAAATATACCACGAAAATTGACCATTAAAATTATTCTAATAACTAATAACTTTAAGAAATACCAACTATTCTCGTATTTATTAGAATTTTTGAAGAAAATTTAAATTCCGCTTTTTAAAAATATTTTGTTCATGAAACTAACATATTGCTGTAGTTTGAACTTATTGGGCTTCAAATTTGATTAGTTTCCGTGCTATTGCAGGGTAAAAATGTTTAAGCAACTGTTGAATAGTAGGCGTACCGATAATTTCCGGTGGCAGTGTAATAATTTTGAAGCATATGGAACGCTCGGAAGCAGTCAAACTGGTTGGAGGGCGACTTCTGTTCTACAATTCAAGCACTAGAGGCTTATTATAGTTATAAATGTTTCACGTACTAAATAAATGAAACAATAGTCTATCTTGCACCTTTTTTCAACCCTTCCTCATAAATTGATTCGTTCCCATAAATCTTAATAAATACCTATAAACTTTACAGCATTTTTAAAAAATTTTTTAAAACTTTGAAAACTTTCTGCAATTTTTCCAGGCGTTTAACAGTTAATTCAGAAGAGGAATAAAATAAATTCGATATAAACTATAAAGATTAAAACCCAGTTGCAACTTGGATCGAATTGAGAAGTAGAAGAAAAGCAAGTGGATGGTTTCTTAGAACCCGTGTGCAGAAAATGACTGGGAAGATTGATCCTTGACGTGGTGAGATCTTGATCGATCAATCATCGGTGACGGTCTATCATGTCAGTATTTTCAATGCATGACAGGAGTGTGGTGGGCATTTGTATCGCGTGGAACGGTAGTTGCAAAATCTGGGCCAGGCCACGTCTTAATTGTTTACTAAGAAACGGAAGACTTGTCGTCTGCACCACTGTACGGAGCAGAAAATGCCGCTGTTGGTTTAATGTAACCGATATGTACCGCTACGTCAAGAGTAGAATCATTAACCAGGTACTAGGTCGCTTTTCAAATTGAATCTATCCTAGCAAGCTAGATTTTATCAACATCATATCTCTGATATTCCAGAGAGATTTTCAATTTTAAATTAGATTAAAATTTGCTCTCAGTCAAATAAGATATTTAAAAATAAACTAGAATAATATTAGCACAATTCCAACTTAAACTTAGAATTATTTGCATGCTGCAAATATAAATATTGATTCTAACTACTAAACATGTTAACTATTAAGTAATTACAATCTATGTAAGCACCAATTACATTTCAATATTATATTTGGAACTTCTTTGAATTTAAAAATATGTACTTGATTCAATTTCTGTATATAGTATTATTAAAGTAAATTTGTAAATAATGTGCAAAGACTATAAAATGGAAATAAACAAATAAGAGCAGAGTGCTGCCATCTCGTGATTTATCAGCAAATGTGCCTTTCTAAAATCCATTTTAGACTCGGCTGATAACTCTTTCAATGAACGAAAGGGCTGCTGTGTCGGTAAATATGCATCAATACAGACTTTCTACTTTTGTTGATTCTCAAAATGTAGTTATTTACATTTTTTTGCATTTCAAAAACGCAAACATAAATAATATTTGGAAAATTTTTTGATTCCGGAAATCATTTAGATATTTTATAATAGAAAAACTTACCATGTGCTCCATTGCCTTTTCCTCCAATTCAGATCTACTCCAGTCGATCTGGAAACTTAAGGGTTGGAGACGAGCTTCCATTTCACGCAGCCATTTCCTCAGACATTTCACTTCGTGATCGAAATCTATAGAAAAAAAATCGTTTTTATTTTATCCTCTGTCGATAAGTGTGAACTCAATACTTGAGTCCGGAAGCTAACGTTTCAAATAATAAATTATTAGAAAAAATATTTTTGATTGAAAAATGCGTGGTGGCAAAATATATTTATAACAAAACATTTTTTGATGCAATTAGACAATATTATATATTTAAAAGTGTCCTAATAAAAATCTAATATAGCCCTTTTCACATATTCTACAAAGAATTCAACAAAAGCTTTCCAAATATTTTTTTACTTTTTTCTTTTAGCTTTGAGAACAGTAAGTAATGAAAGATGCTTCTCGAATAAATTATTTTTAATGCCATTCGAAAGCACAAAAAAACTTGAATTTATATAATACATCTATCTCTTGTAGACCATATCCTATATTATGAAGAATCTTATTATAAAGAGCGTTTTCCTACTAGCGGGTCATAAAATTCTTACCCCCTAGCAGAGAAAAATAGTGTGCGACACGGGAAAAACATTAATTTTACTAATGTGGTTGTTGCTCGGTCATTAAACTTCATACTCGCAAAATAAATTTTTTCTTTTTCCTAGTTGCACAATATACTATTATAAAACAGAAAATAAACTCACCTGCAGAAACATCCTGGTGATCGGATACAGGTCGAGCAATAGGAGCCATGATTTGTTCAACGAGTTCCCATTTTGCATTCAAATGATCGACACGCCATGCGATTTCATCTTTTAAAGCTGGGGCGCGAGCCATTAACTTCCCAGCTTGCTCGTTGAACAATCTTCTTCTGTATGCCTTGCGTCGTAGCTCCTCCATGTGAGCCTAGAATGTTTTCAATTATATTTTAGTAATCACAAATATAACTGCACATTTATCTAAATTATCAGTGAATCAATCAATTAATTCATTGAAATGTTTAAGCAAAAGAAAATACCATACTGTTAACAAATGGGTTTCTAAAAATGACGCAAGAACTATGATAAATATCTCAAAAATGTTAATATTAAAAAATAATTTAATTATCTTCCAAAAAATAAAAACATTAATTTCATATCTTAATAATTAAATAATTTGGTTTTTAGGTGAGAAACGGGTTAGAAAACCGTGATTTGTTATTATTTTCTACTAACGGATCATAAAGTGCATTTTATTGCCCCGTGCGGGACAAACAAATCTATTTTTTGACCCTCCAGTAGAAAAAAAATCGTATGCGACACGGGAAAAACATTAATTTTACTCATGTGGTTGTTACCATCGCTTTGCTCGGGCCTCAAACTTCATACTCGCAAAATACATTTTTTTCCCTAGTTGCACAATATTCTATTTCAGAATATTTTAATGATATATATTATAAGTTTCGGAACTGTTTTTAATTAATTTGCAACACGTTTTGACCAAATATTTGGTCCTCATCGGGCATATTACTTATTTCAAACAGATCCTCAACTTTTTTTCCAATTAATAAAATGCTAATAGTATGAATTATTAATATCATATTACAATTTTGAAAATTGCTTAAGCCGAAAAATTTTCACATTCTTATGATACGATGTAGTATGTTTTTCATCATCTCCACAAATATGTAATGACTCTAATGATGACCAAATACTTGGTCGAAACACGTTGTAAATTTGAATAAACATCATAAAACCGTTAAAGGCGTCAAAAAAATTAATTACAAATTTTAATGACATTTCTTAACACATATTTTAACATAGATTGACTATTTTACAAAACAATTCTTTTAAAAATTAAACATTCCTTTTCAAGTTAAAGTTTTCGTATGTTTTTATTCCTAACATAAATTATTAAAAGTCATCGTATTTCAATAAGTAAGGGCTTATTTTATTCAAAACAAATTTTTTTAAGACTTAATTAGATTAGATTCTTAATTGAAGCTTTTATTTTTTAACAATCTTTCAAAAACCTTAAAGTTGTTGTGAAAAAAGTCATGTTTTCAAAGCATGAAACGATATTCTTCGCTTGAAATATCTACTAACTTAGAATAACATTTAACATTTTTGAAATGAATTTCGTTCTACTTTACGTCTCCTCTTGTACAAAACTCTTTTATAAACTTTTATCTGATGATTAAAAGAGTTAGTTTAATTGTATTTGAATAAAAATAATGAAAAACGTACAGCACGCAGGCTTTTGTCTAGAAGATTTTCCTCCTTAGAGTAGACCATCTCCTGAAGAACTCTAAGCCATGAGTAGAGTTCTGAAAATTGGCAGCTAACTTCATTAAGACCCCAAGAGAGAGTTGAAACGTCACCTTCATCCCAGGATAGTTCTCCGTTAGCTTCCTGTAAAAATTTTAAGTAAAAAATATTATATTATATGAGCTGGACGTCCACTAAGTTTTATTTTTTAAAGTTGTTTTTAGTTTTGTTTTAATTATACAAACTCCGTTAACTAGAAATTACAGCAATTCAATGATTTAATTTTAAAAAGAAGAAGATTTTTGTGAAAAATCACTTTTTGAGTTTTTTTGAGTGTACATTTTTTGAGAGATTTGGAAGAAAATAAATTTTTTTTTTAATACTAAGGTAGTGCATAAATAATCTTACTAATTTTGAAATTTCAAAAATAGGAAGTTTCCGAATAATTCGTATTTTCAGCAAGGAATTCTAACTAATAAATTAAACTAGACAATTAGCTTTAAAAGTTGTAAAATTCATATTTTTTTGTTCGGGTAATTATTTACTAAAAATTGTTCAGAATATTCATAATATTGAGAAAAATTTTCACTAGAATTGTCAGAAAAATGACACATTGTCAAAGGCTTATCAAATTATCAAAATAGTAAAAGCTTTGAATGAAAAATTGATAGATTTTATGAAGATGATATTAGAAACATAAATATAAAAATAGTATAGTAATTACCTTGCAACTGTCAATTAAATTCGTGTCCATGATGTAGTCATAATTGTTACGGATAGCTGCCCAAAAATCATCTTTGGAGTCCTCTCGACTTCCCCAGGTACATTGGCATTGTTCCAGCTTCTGTTCTTTCCTAAAATTTAATAAATCACATTAATTATCTTCCTAATATCAATTTACAATCAGAATAAAGCAGTAAGGTTAGTTTTCAATATTTAAATCGAAGCAATTCCTCATATAAGAATTACTTGTACAGTATACACATTTTTGGATGTTGGATTCTTCTCTTTTTGATCCTATATTAATTATGAGATTTTTCTTAAAATATTTTTAATCCAAGAATTTGAATTTCAAATTTTGTCTTTTCAGCTAATGATTTATGAGTATTCGTTTTTAAATCTTTATGTATATCCTGTATTTAAAAATTACTAGAAGGGGTGGGCACTCTAGTTAAAAATATTTAGCAAACATTTACAGAAGACACGTGTAGGGCGTAGGAGAAATTTCGAATTCTATAGCAGTCATTGTATGCATATCAATTATTATTAGCCTAGCTATCTTTTCACATGGAGATGTGAATGTTTGGTAGAAAGATGTGTGACCAGAATTTCTGGACAACTGTGAAAAAGTGTCTTACGCAACACTAGAAGCTATTTAATGCAAACGAATGTTACCTTTTTTTGGTAAGACTATTATATGGCCTATCCACCCGCATTCTCGCGTGCTCTTGACCCTCTAGACTCTCGCTAGAGGGCTGCAGCGAGGACAATGAGAAGCTCATCTTCATTGTCACAGCCTGAAAATCATAAAAGCATACATTAGATTGTAATTATTCAGAAAAAAATACAAAAAAAAGACAAAGGTACAGGAAGTTAAGTTTATAAATAATAATTTACATTAATTCTGTAAACAAATTTTGCATTAAGGCAACCATAAATTTGATGGTACAGAAACCACTTGCCAATAACTTTAATATTCCATAATTAATACTCTTTTTAAAACTATCTATAATGACACTCTTTTCCAAATATAAACGGAAGATCATTTCATATTTAATGGCACGTGCTGATGTGCAATTCAGGGAAGTTCACCATATACGGAAATTGAATATGAGAATTTGAATTACACAATAGTGAATTCCTTTCCGGAGATGACATTATGATGTTATAAGATATTATCTCAAGAGACGTGAAATAAAAACCGAGTGAGGAATTCCTAATTAACTGGTATAAGAAATTATCATTTTTACTTCCAAACTGGACTATACTTTTCTAGTTTTACAAGGTTATATTCTTGCTCGAGTTGAAAAGCTGGAATTTCAAAAATGCTTCTTAAAATCTTAGCCATATTCTGAAATAATAAAATTGGAGGCTTGTTGAGAGGAAAGTAAAATTGAATTAACAATAAAAATAAAAAAATTAATATTTTTTAGAATATCTATAACAGAATTAAGATTTTTCATTAAAAAAAAAACTAATTTTCGTGGTTGAAAGCTGAATATGTATTTATATTTCTGTTTATCGATGACTGTCGATAAGAATCGTAACTGAAACACTACATTTACAGAACTTGGTGTTAATTAAATCTGAAGACAATGGGATTCTCAACAATCACATTGAAATTGGATTTGTATAAACTTACATGAATATTCATGCAAAAAACATCACTTGGTAGATTATTTGTAACAAGTGCACATAAATGAAACTAATTTTGCAAGACAATTTTACGCAAAAGTGTCTTTAACTTTTATTTGTGTTGCGTTTAAATAACCTTAATGAGTTTTGTGCCTGTGTTTCAGGATTTTTTCATGAAATAAAATATTCTTGAGCAATTTCAAAATAAAATACAAATACACAGAAAATGTATTCAAAGAATATTAACTACATACGTCTAAGTTCTATTCGATTATTAATACAAAATAATTTTATATTGTCGACATTGTGTTGAAAGTAAGATATTAAGAAAAGGACAACTTGAAATGTGTTTACATTTTGGTGAAAGGAAAATTTTAGCAAAATCGCAGTATAAAACATTTTTTAATTCTCGAAAGAGAGATATGAAACTTTTCTAAAAGCTACGTTCGCGTTGTTTTTGCTGAATCTACAAGTTTTAGACTCTAAAATAATAAGCATTTAGTTTTTTGTATATTTAAGTGAAAATGAGAAATAAGACAGCAAAAGTATACTAAAGAGGGTCAAGAAGAAACCGATGTTTTCAGGATTCTTGACCTTTTTAAAACTTAAATATTTTTTTAGCAATGTCAATATTTAAATTCAACAATACCGATAATTTAAAATTATCAGCTCATATTTTAATTATATGTTCCCTTTCAATTAAGGAATAAATAATATTCAATTTAAACTCCTAATTTATTAATTTCTCTGCACATTAGAATAACTTTTTAAAAATGAAAAATATATCTTTGGTGGATATACCTTTAATAAAATCGAATTTAAAATTTGAATGTACAAATTTACGAATTTGATTGTAAAGCGAAACACTGAAACTATTATTCCATCCTTAAACCTATTTCCTGTTCTGGTTTGCTGGAGAAATTGAAGGAAATCAAGTTGAAATTGATACCCTATAAGTGCAAACTAACAGCGTAAAATACAAATTAATTGATGGACTTCATCTTTTCTAACTCTTAATCAAGTTTGTTAAAGAATATTGCATTGGTATTTTGAAAATATTTTTATCTCTAAATTCTTATATCTTGATAAAAAATAATTTATAACCTAATAAATACATGAATTAATCCATCAACAAATAGATAACTACTGAAACCCTTTAATTACTTAATTTATTCACTGAAAATAAATTTAAGAATATGTGATTTAATTTCTAATCATATAAACGCAAAGACCATAAATTCTTCATTTGCTAATCATACCGATAAAATTCGATATCATTAAAATAGAATTTAATCAATCACAATGTAAAAAATAATATCCTTAATTTTAAAAGAACGTGAAAGTTTCTGTAGAGGATGCCTGAAATCTTTAATGTAATATGTACCACTTCAAGCACATGAAAGATCTTATCTGAACTAGCTATGCAAACTAAAACTCAGATTAATCTTTAATTCTCTGATTAGACTTACTCTGAACATTTTCTTATCATAAACGGTTGAAAAGATGAAACCATTCATTCGTAATTTGTTTTGACTACCACGTAGCATTTTGAATTTTTTTTGCAACAATTTAAACCGTTGAGAAAAAAAACTTAACATAACAATAAAAGTAAATTAAAGTAAAATAAGGTACATCCGTTTTTTGTTTTTAGTAGAAAAAGAACTTTAATTTTCCAGGTTCAAAAAATTGGAATTTAAACCATTTGAAAATTTCAACCGTCAAATTTAAAAAACGTTAAAGTTTAATCCTTCACTTTCGAAGAATCTCTAAATATAGAATCGCATAAATTTCAAAGTTCATATATCTCCTCCTAAAATTCAATTAACAGAGGAATCTAAAATAACTCACATTATTCGAAACAGCTAATCAATTCGCTTATCTGCACTTAAAAGTTGAACTTTCTTCACAAACTGGGTTAAAAAAATCGAACGCTAAGATCACAGAAGGGTAAAACATTTTCAAATAAAGGACTAACCATTTTCAGAGAACGTATCCGAGTTGTCACCATGCAAGCTTAAAACCACGACCATGGATCCGTCATTTTCCATGGGATTGAAGCTTGAGATCATAGATTATAAACTCAAGCTGAGTGTTTTAAATTTGTAAACTTTGAGGTTAAAACAGATTCCAACTTGTAAGAATCGATTTTCGTAAATAATCAAACCTGTAAATAAATCCTCACAACAATAATTCCTGACGCATTTCCAGAGGGAGCAACAACAAAACACGTGCGATCTTAGTAAATACGAGATTCACAATTTCACATTGCCTCACGGACGTCGCTCTGCACCTGCCATGACTTCAGTGCACTGGTGGACGAAAATGAAAAAAAAATTGAAAAAACCGCAAAGAGCCTTGCACCGTAGGCTACGTCATGGCGCTCCGGTAATGTTAACCGCTGGTTCTAGCATTAGTCACCCAAGAAAGGAATCCGTTTTCCTGCCTCGAGTTCATTTCCTCGACGAACAAACTTCAAGGGGGGTGAAGGGGAGAAATGCGAGATAAAACACATACGGTTTGAGGAACTTGGAACTTTAAGATCAAAAACTTTTACTCAGGCGACACTTTGGCATTCCCTGGCGCGTAGAGAGCGCGGAATTTCATAAGGCAAAAAATCGCGAATCTTAACAACCGGCTTTTTTCTCATACTTACGGATTTGCTCACTCCTCCCCTTTCAAATCTCGTGATCTTTCAGGGCCCCACACACATCGCATTGCCGACTCCTTGCGACATAACCTCAGTCGACACGGATTTTAAAGTTATACACAAAACAACCACTCCTTCCATGAGTTTTTTTAACTGGGATGGGAGCACCTTCAAGTACACTGGAGCAACACCAACGAGTACCACAGTACTCCGTGCACTGCGCACGCGCTTCTGAGAACGTGCTCGTGCACCATCTTAAAATGTATCTATAGCTTGCAGCTAATTCTAGATAATTTGTTACATTTGCTCGAATTACTAGCAATTATCTTAGATTTCAGGTAAGAAAATGTGACAGAAGGAAAAATTCATTATTTTTAAGAAACTCTTAAATAGTTTTTTAGAATTTTTGAAAGTGGTTCGTGGAACTTTAACGGTTTCTTTTTGTCAGGTTGAGATACGCGGGAGATTTGAATGCGTACGCATCATAAAATAGATGTATACAGATCATTGTTGACAGGGTTGACAGCTAACACGAAGTGCGGATGAAATAGAAAAACATCATGAGATCTTAGTTAAATATAAGTAAATAAAATAACACGTTTAAGTTTAGTCACTTGGTTTGAACACGCTCTGGATTTCTTTTAATAAATTTCTTTTCTAGGAGAACAAATGGTGCACATAAGAAAATCTATTTACTATCATCTTTTAGGTTAAAAAAGATTTCAATGCTTTCGTTTGTTTCTTGTGAAAACAATACAGCTTTGTTTTTTCACCTTGTTGATGATAAATTAAATTTATAAATAAATAAATAGTTACATACTTTCAAATTTTTTGTGAATTATTGAAATAAAGTTTCCAAGTGTTATATGAAAACAGTAAATTTTATTTTAGTATTTTGATATTGTTTACATAGCTAAAATGTATTTTTTATTTGTGACAGTGAATCAAAAATAGTTTAAGTTTGCAAAAAGAGTAAAAAATAACATTAAAAAAGGTCTGAAGTTTTTTCACAACTTTAAATAAGAATTAAATATAATTTTTATGAAATATCACTTCTTGAATGTTATATTTGCTTTCATTTGAATTTTTTCAAGATTTTATTTAAAATATTTTTTATATTGAGAAGATTACTCAAAAATATTTTGACAGAAATTTGAAAAAATTGCATAAAAAGTTCGAAGATTCAAAAATATTTTGAAGAAGTTTTAGAATATTTAAACTTTATGTTTTAAACAAGTGAAATTTAATTTGAAAAATTTTGAAAACAAAGTCAAGAAACTTCAGAAAATTGCAAAATATTTTAGACAAACATGATAGATTATATTGAATGAAATGTGTATTCTCTAAAAAACTTATGTAATGTTTAACTTTTTCTTTTAATTTCGAATGAATGAAGGCATATAATAAGAAACAACTTTCTCGTCGTTCAAAGAAGCTTTTGAAGTGCCTCGTTATTGTCCATTGATGGAACAACGACCATTATTGGTAACCCTTTAGTTTGCCTTCAAGTAGAAATGCTTAATATAGCACTTGTGCCTAAAATTATCTTTTATTTATCTGTTGACTAAAAATGGCGATGCGAAAGAGTCCGCATAGTCTAGAGAATTTTAGTAACATCTAGTTTTCTACGTGAGTTTTGAACACCACCTTTCTCCCACGGTTTTTATCAGAAGCAAGGAAAAGAAATGTCAATAAAACAATCAATCAAAGATATGAATCGATTGATATGATTGATATATCTATTATATATTTTAAAAAGTACAGCTTCGTGATCTTTTTAGTTTAGTCAGCGTGAGTCAGCGTCAGATATATGATCACACTAGAACTTGTGTTGAGTTATGGGTATAATAATTCGGAGTTAAATTTATATTAGAATAATGCATATACTATACATCATTGATGATAATATTCTTCTTGTTGGTGATATTGTTCGCCTTTTTGCAGTACTTTTACTTCTATTTAAGATATTAAAAACACGAAATTGTGCAGGTAAATGCTTTTATTTTTCATTTTAATATAATAATCTAAAGCTTTTTAAAACTTATAAAACTTATTTGAACATGCCAATGCAATATTTTCGATTGAAAAAAATGTTATTTTACTCTTTTGCGCGGTTTTTAAAATGTATGATAAAAAAATCTGTCTTGTTTTAGGTATAAGCGGCAAAACACAAATTCTCATCGCCTTGTTATGTACATTTCCATGTTTGGATATATTCGCCGTATTGAATTTCTCTGAGACTTACGATCTTATTTTTAAATTTTTATTCATCTTAATTTCTTATGTGACAGTTTTCTGTATTTATTACGTTTACAAAGAAACGCTTAATCATGAATATGATACTTTCAGGTAAAACATTTATTACTGCCTCTTTTAAATTTAACTGTTTTGTCACTTTCTGTTGTTATTATTTATTCTTTTAAAATTGCAGGATAGAGTTTTTGATAGTTCCAGCCGCACTTTTGGCTCATTGGGCTAACCATGGCTATACTCGTTGGGATATATTCGGTGCCTTTAGTATTTATCTGGAAACAGTAGCCATGATTCCCCAGTTTATATTCATTTTGAAAGCTCAAGAAATAGATACCAAAGTACTTATCTATATTTGTTTGATGGGTTCATACAAATTTATTTTCCACGGTATACATTTTAGTATGCGCTATCGATATCGCGTTGAGACGATTGAAGCAAATTGTGCAATTGTGCAATTCATTATTTACTGCATTTTCTTCATTGTTGGTCTTCATATTATCATAAAACGCAAAAGGACAACATACCAGAAAAATCTCGAGGTAAAGTTTGATTTATAATTTTCATAAAACTGTTAAATAGTTTTGGCAAATTTAATTATTTCTTCTAATTTTTCCAACACAGGCTATTTTGAACTTTTCATTTGTTATCGATGATGAATCTTTGGTAAAGGAGAAGCAAAGTAATAACGATCAGGATTTCCAACAAATACTAACAAGCAAAGTGGTTTATCAGAATGACATTCCTAAAGTACATGCAAGTAAATAATAGGAAAGTAAAACTATTATTATATCAAATCTTTTATTTTCTCTTAATATTAAATAATTGCAAATTAATTAGTTGAGTTACAGATTTTCAAATTCTTTAAATATATTAAATAACTATTTTAACCATATAACTGTCATTATAAAATTGTACATTAATAAAATATTATGAGCTCTATTCATGGGATAAATATTGTATAGTATTTATAATATACACGCAATAAAACATTTAAATTAAAATCACAAGATTTTTTATTTTCATAACTTTCCTCTGATAATAAAAAACTATTTTTTAAATGACAATGAATACAAATGCATGAATAATTGTTGAAATTATAATATTTTACAGATTTTTTACATATCGTTTTTATTGCTTCTACAGCTCGTGCTGTAACCATATTCAATCTAATATGGGATTCTTACTTTACTCATTTATCATTATTATAACTTAGAATAATTTAAGTACAAAATTTGAATTATAGGTAATTTATACCTAATTCTAATTATTCTTCGGTATTTAAAGAAATTAACTTTTTTTATAATCTAAGACTAGATTAATGACTTATTTACATAATGAATCCTACGAAACGTAAAAAATAACTTCTATAAAAGTATCCGAAGTATTCGAATAAATTTCGAGATTTTAAAAGTTTATTCTAATGATCTATTTTGAAATCAATTAATTAATTAAGTGGACCGCTATGATTACCGAGTGTTTTAAAGTTTGAGCTATACTTAAAATTATATTTAGTCTCTTATTTTAAAAAATTGCTTGAGTATTTTTATTTGATCGCCTACAGCATTGATTTACTACCGCATTTAAAATTGGGAATAAAGTCCAGTATATACCACCGGCAAACTGAATTACACCAACAATCCTCAAGCATAAATACATATCTGAAAAATAATTAATTATTAATTTTAATTAAAGCAATAATAATTATAATTTTTTAAGTGTCCAGACTTTAAGATACTGATTCGTCCAAAATAGAATAATGGAGTCAAATTGTATTAAAATTTCAATCATGCTTTGGTGTATTTTCCAGAGGAGGGGGATATTACATATATTATATGACATCACGTAACTTACCTTCAATAAAAGAAAGAAGCAAAATTGCTATTCCAACACACGTAGTAAGTACAGCACGTGATTTGCTAGCGATATTTGCCCCCAAAGCATCTCGAGTGGCGAATTCTTGGCTGAAAACTAAACCTCCGATGCAGAAACCTCCCAAAAGTGCCAGAGGGATGAAAACAATATACAACTCTGCATAGGATATACCTGAAGATTTCAAATAGTCAGATTTTATTTTCTCAACCCAGGAAAAAACATAAATTAATTATTAATCAATTATTGCATCATACCTAGGAGAACGAAACTGCCAATTAAGTTAGAGAATCCAAAGATTAATCTCATACTTCTTGCAGTGTTTGGGTTCCAATAAGAAATGACGCTGACAATGAGGGAACCAATCCCAGCAGTAATGGATAAGATTACACCATCGAAGAAATACGTAAACGGAGCTTTGACAACAAGTAATGGGGGCAATAGAATCCAAAAAAGCATCATTCCAGCTCTGCTACCTATGCAGGCGATCACAGTTGCCCAAAACTTAAAAATTGTTAGATTTTGGAGGTCCTGCTTCCACATGGACCGAACTTGAGTTGATGAAGTCACAAAAAGATTTATGTCTTCCGAATCCTCGTAGCTGTATGCTTTACTTCCTCCTGTAAATACTCCTTGAAAAGGTTCATTATTCTCATCAACAGGAAGAGAGCTGCTTACTCCGGGATTTGTTTTATTATCAAGAATGCCATCTTCATTTAAGTTTTTGTTAAGCATCGTAGTGGAGGATTCGTTTTCTTCTTCATTGAAGAGAAGATTGTATGATGAAGACACTTCTTTACCTGCAAAATCATTGATGAGTTGACCTCTTACAATATTTTTAGGGATTACGACTGTTCAGCAGTTCAATTTCAGGAAAAATAGAAACTTTTCTTAGCCTTTATTTTTAATATTTTTTTATTTAAAAATATAAGGCTAATGAGTGAATATTAATGTAAATTTAACATTTCTATAATAAATGCAGTGAACTTAATAAGATTGTTGAGTGCGTTTTCGAAAATATATCATAAAATCGAAACTATATTTAAAATAAATTAAGCAACTGAAATTTATGAAGAAATATTGCCGATGAAACGTAGAAATAGTTATTAATTTGTAAAATCAATCGCTTATGTTGGGTACAAGTCTTGAATTTTTTTCTTAGTCATGGTAGTTTAGATTCCTACGTCGAAGGCTTTAATTTTTCTCTAGGTAACGGAAGTTTTAATGGTCCGAACCAGAATGCGACTAACAGTAAAGCCTGTTTATATATTAGCTTCAATTTTAACATTTGTGCATTTGACATATTAAAAACTTTAATTTTACAGTAATAAAATTAAACTAAAGTTGATTTTACTATTTTGTAAAATAAAATTCAAAAAAATGTATAGTTAAACATTGTTTAATACTCTGGAAAACCCATAAAAAAATTCTCGAATTTCACTAAGAGATAAAAATAAAGACGAAAAAACTACTCTTTTTCTGCAATTTTAATTATTCAAATGTAGAAATGTTTTGCAAGAGTTTAAAGTTTGAACAATCTCTCTTGTAAGTTTTGCGATATTCCTATTTGGTGAGAAGCTAGTAATCAAAGCAGAATATCATGCTAAGAAAAATGGGCAACCTTTTCATACTTAAAATTCCACTATTTTTTCCATTAAAAATTCAAAAAATTATTCATTAAACAAAATGAGCTACTGTCTATTAAAACCCGATGATGTTTAATGAATAAAATTGAGAAATCTATAAAAAACTTTTATTATGGGTAATTATTGTTGCTATAAAAGGAACATTTTCTGTTTTTAATTTTTTCGCAGTATAGTATAGTAATAATTTCAAATTAATTAGTTGAGTTTGAAATTTTTGTCACTGCCTACATTATCGGAGGATCACTAGTCAGTCGAAAGCGTCATTTTTTCCACAGAAAGATTTTCAAATTCTTTAAATATAGTAATAATGTTCAGTTGTAATATGTATTTAATAATATCATTAAAATTTTCTAAACTGGCAACAAATTACGTAATTTTACAGATTTATCATATTATTCAAATAGACGAACCTGGTGATTTTAGAAGTGATGAAGCTAAGATAGTTGGGATGAAATATATGATCATCGTCATCAGGCCAGCTTGAATTCCTAGTGTAGTGAAAAGAGCTAAAGCTACTAAAGGAGCAAGCACAAGACCTATGGAAAAAGCAACATTTATCAATGTTCTTGCCAGGGGTAATTTCATCCTAAAATGCTGTTGGACAATTTTCTCCGTCTGCATCATCACAAGACTGGCTCCTATTCCCATAACTGCGCCAGCACTCAAACTTGCCAGATAAGCAGCAACACCTCCAGTTGCGAGGTATCCGGAAGCCAGGATTCCCATTGATAAAAGGGCGATTCCGATCAAAGTCATTACTCGTGGTACCGAAGCCAGATTCACAATTTTTTTCGTCCACGGATCTAGACCAGAAAACAATTTTTTTCTTTTATCTGAAGAACTAATTTTATCCTGAAGTTTGGGATCAGATTAATCAAATTACCAGCTAAACTCCAAAAAGCAGTCATGAGAATTGGTGTTACAGTAATTTTTTCATTCCAAACATCCGGATCAAATTTTTTATGGCTGTTCACCAAATGTCCCAAAACTATTCCATACATTGACAAGACACTTGGTACTGTCATCTAACAATTAATTAAAATATTTATTAAAATTGTTATTTACAAATAGTTAAAATCTTTTTCTTGATTTGAAACTTCTTTTCAAATGATTCGTCGATTTCACTAAGTTTTTTTATTCTATCTTTAATTGAGAAGTTCGGCAATGAATTTCATTAAAATTAGAAAGTAATAATGGTCTCTGTGTTGAAGAAATTGACGCTGATTGATGAATCATTCTAGTTTAAGGATGAAACCTTTGAATTGACTCAGAACATTTTTTATTCTATTTCTAAATGAAGCGTTGAGTCTCTTAAGTATGTAACAACGTAACGTGTAACAACACGATGTGTTGAAAATTAATCCTATTGTATATCTAATGCAGCCGACGCGTTTCTATTAACCGTGTCTATGTTCGATTCAGTTAATTTTTTCTAAACACTGAAAGCCTTTATTTCTTTCTCGACATACTTTTAAAAACAAAAGAAAAAATTTTAAGTCGTATCAGTTAGAGTCGAGAATCTTTACTCTAGATAATCTAGACACAAAAATCTGCTATGTGTACACGTGTAACATCACACAATGTTGAGCGAGTTAAGCCTTTAGTTAGGAACATTTGAAATAGAAATAATGTAATTCTTAGGATAAGAAAAAAAAACATAGTTTTACCTGTACAATCATAATTCCAAAAAGAACAATCCATGAATATCCACCATCTGGAATGGTGGGTCCTAATTCTGGTAACGAAGTGATAATATCATCCAGGCGAAGACGCCTGAAGATGGACATTTTGTATAAAATGGACAAATATACTTTCTTTTTAATTATGGCTGTGATCGATGATCATATCAGTCAAAATCATTAACACAAAACACTTTGAAATATAAAGCACGTCGTGTAAGTTTCAAAGCTCAAGAGAATCTAATTTTAGCCAGATCGTCAACAATCAGATAAGAAATGATAAGAAAATGAAAGAAAAACTCGATTTAAATTCCATAAAGGATATTTTTCATTCTTTTTTCGCCACATTTCCGTTTTAATTTTTTACAGAATCATAAACTCTATTACAAAATTAATAGTAGTTCAAAAACGAAGATAGGAGTGATGAGTATTTTAACAATACACAATTTCATTTTTATATCAAAAATCTTATCGTACAATAAATTACGACTTCTATTTTAGCATTTCAATTTATTTATGTAAATTAAAACTATTCTTACAGAATATTTTTTAAATATCTTTGATATAAAAATTGTAAGTACTATTATGAATAAACAGTCTTCGAACGTAGAAGCTATGTATTTTATTTCCGCCTTTCGCAATGTACATACAAAATTATCAAAAAATTAATTCTAATAAATAGCAAAGTATGTGCTTTGTTTAGAGTCTTTAGTTTATAAAAATATGACTATTATCTGTTCATAAAACTAAGTTATTATTAATCAAAAGTTATTAACCTATTTTTTCATTGAAATTTGATTTCAATATAAATTGAATTACTAATCTAAATGGCAGTATTTATTTTATCATCTACTATTTCTCTGTAAATAATATTTAAATTTTATGTATACTATTGAAAAAATTTGTGAAACTTTCTAAAACAAAATCAAGCCCTTAATACCAAAGTTTTTTGAATTTTCCCACGGCGCCATTGAGAAAATTTCTTAAATTTTTTGAAATATCACTTGCAATCTGAGAATTGACCATAATTTGGGGAAATACTCACATTTCTGGAATTTTTCCTAAGCCATCGTTGGGAAAATTCATAAAAATTTTATGTTATTAGCGTCATCACAATTTTTTGGGAAATTTTGTTTAAAGTATAGTTAAAATTTTAATTTTGTCAGTTAATCAAAAAGTTTATTTATAAGTACTAACTATTGTATCTGTGGACGGGAAATTAGATGCAAAACTACCATTGGTAATATCTTAGCACCTTCTTGGTATTTCTTTTCAATTCTCATTATTTTAAAATTACTTTTGTCATTTATAGTTCCTTTTTTCATTTTAAGTAGGTTTCACTTAAATACTTGTTCTAAAGTCTCACGTGATTGTACCTTTGTTAAAAGATACAGCTGCTTATACATCCATTTCTCGTGACTCGCCAGTTGCTATTGAAGTATAGCGCACCCTTTTATTTACAGAGTCGATCACAGGAACCAATTTCTTTTTAAGTTCAGCTCGTTGTATATAAATAAATCCGCAGACAAGAGAAATCAGTAAAAGTGTTAACAAACACAGCAGAATGGTTGTTCCTGAACGCTTTACAGATTTCAGTAAATGGGAGCAGTCTTTTGTTTCATGAAAGTCTACTTCTTTATTATCTATATAAAATAAAGATATTGATTATGCCAAATTATAATTAGAAAAATTTCATAATTTTAAAAGATATTTCTAATTAATTATTAGGTTTGAAATTCATTCAATTCAAAAAATTGAATCTCACCTGCTGTACATTTTAAATGTTCCTTATTTCTTACAATAATCTTTGTCTTGTTCATCCATTTAATAAAAGGATTAAGCTTACAAGAGCATTCAAATGGGTTCCATGTAAAATCTACAGTCACAGATTGATTATGTTTGGCAAAAGTATCCAAAGTTCGAAGATCTCTTTCCAAAACTCTCGTAAACTTGTTTCGTTGAAGATCCAGAAACCTCAATTTATGTAGACAAGAGAGGTTGAAATGCAAAGCAGTCAAGTCATTATCCCCCAAATGAAGATCAAGTAAATTAGGAAGATCGCAGAATACATTGGAGTCATGAAACTCCGAGATCTCGTTTTGTTCCAGATGCAGTTTAATCAATTTCGTCAAATTACTGTAACAATTCAAATCAATATTAAAACTATTCTTTAATTGTCAAATTTGTATGCTTATTTTAAAGGGATTATAGAAATATATACACATGTTTTCATAAAAAGTTTTAGACCTTTAATTGTCAATCTAGTTTTACAAAAATCGTAAATTTTATAGTAAAATAATATCTTACTATTTAGCTAATAACATATACATTTAAAATCACAGTCAGTAATAATTTTCAACAGAATTAAGTTTTAAAAATTATCTAGAAGACTAATTTGTTTCCAAATTGACTGATTGCTTTTGGGATTTGATAACCTTCAAACGCATGTTTGTAATTAATTTGATAATTTGTGTCTGCAGTTCTAAAGCGTTTTCCAAAGGCAAAAGTTGAAGCTGTTTTCCAATGTATTTTCCAAAAATGTCGAATTCGGTTTCTGTATGATTTTCTGAAGAGGCATCTATACTTTCTGGAACTCCTAGACTTTCTTCACTGAGTTTTCTTCTTTTGGAAAGGTTGTTTTCAGGCAGAAACTTTGTAAAAAATTCAATTGGAGGTTTTGATTCACTTTGGCTTTTTTTAGAAATTTCATGTTTGTTATTTGAAAGTGGATCGGCAAATAGAATTAAAGAATTTCCCTCCTGAGGAATCTCATCATGGTTGTTGCTTTCTTCGTCTTCAGATTCTTCCAACCAAGCTAAAGTCTCAAGTCTGATCTCTTCTAACTTCTCACTCTAAATGAATGAATTAAAATATTATTAAATTTTTTAAGCAACTTATTTAAGCTATCTAAATTCCCTTATTTATCAACATCTTATCAGTCAAATTCGCTGAGCGTCCTGGTTTGATAATTTTTTTTTAATTTTCTCATTCTCAATGAAACTACATACATATACAATTACATACAAATTTGATATTTTGTTTATTTTGCATAACAAGGATACTATGTAAAAAATTTGGAAGTTGGAATAATAATTTTTTTTTACTGATTTGAATTTCAAGTTCCAAAATGGTCTCCTTAATTTTTCTCAACTTTCAAAGATATTTTAAAATCTATTAGAATCTCATAAAATCCCTTCAATTTGTAAATTTTGTAATTTTAAATAATTAAAGGAATTAAAATAAATAAAAAATTATCAAATTAAATAATTGTACATAAATAAAAATAATTTTAAATAAATCTCAACCATCCTAATTAATAAAATAATATAGGAAAAATTATAAATAATTGAAGTTGCAAAAATTATAAAATGTAAGAATTTATAGGAAATTTAAAATAAAGAAAATATATCATTACGGCGAAATTTAAGCCGTGAGTTCATGAAACCACAAGAAAGATTTTACAATTTGTATTTCCTTTTGAGATTAAAAAAGTAGATTTTATGATGCTTCCATTATATTTTTAAACCTTTAAGTAAGTCATTTTCACTGAATAAAATGAGTAAAAAATACCAATGAATAAAGTTTAAAAAGTAGTATAGAATATATATACATATATATAAACTTAATTTGAAATTTGGATTATTTTTTACTTACCCCTTCAGGAGGAAGTCCAGCTTCACTGGACTTCTTCAAAAACCGATCAGCGATTGGAAACCAGGGTAATTTAGGCAAATACATTTGTTTACATTTAATAGCACTTTTGATTTTATAAACCTCGTCATTATAAGTGTTCCTTATATTTCTGATTTTTGTTTTAAAGGTTTTCATATCACAATTATCAACCCCTAATTCATTGAGGATAGATTGTTCTGCAATCATTCTGTCTTGACGATTTTTGTACGATAAATGTGTGGGATCCCACAAACAAGGATATTTTTCATATGCTTGTAAAAAACGAACGATGAATTTCGTTGACCATTTACAAGCCATTTTCTCAGTATGAATAGTAATTACAAGTTTACGTTATCATTAAAATATTTATTTCTAGTCATTTCAGTATTAGGTGCTTCTTATCTTCTTCAGTATTGAGTCATTTCCGGTATTTAAAATTATGCGTATCAGTATAACTTTAGTTTCTGGTAATGTGATTTTTTACTTGACTGAATGCGTATAAAGTCCTGTTGAATGTCAGATGGAATAAAACACACACGGATAGAAAGTTTTGGCTATTAGCGCACAGTTGCCTTTGCGTGAGTTTTTAGTAAAAGACTTCTGCTACTATTGGCGCACAAAATAGTCACACCATTTCGTGCGTAATCGGCCAAAACTTGATGCTGCTAGCCCACCAGAATGTACCATGCTTCATACTATAATAGTAACGCCTGTACATCCGGTAGTAATTGCAAATTTCTCTCCGTGCACGAATGTGCGATAATGGGTTGAAACACTTTCACATGTGTTACACGATGCCTAAGAAAGGCTTACTTTTGTAACTTTGTAACTTTGTCACTCTTCCTATGTATGGAAGAGAAGAGAATAGCCTAGGTTTGGAGGCGGTGAGCACTCCGGCACGAAATTTGTGTGTAACCTATCTGGCCATGGCCATGAGTCAAAAGACACACGTAGATGAGAGTGGATAGGATCACTCAGGTGGGGGTGAACAAAGGCATTAAAGATCGATTATGGGATGGAAAACGTACCCATTAGAAGAAAAATACTGTGCTTTGGAGATCATTTTTATTGTTCATTTATTTTTATTCTTTGTATTTACAGCAAAATTTTATCGATAGATTAACTAATATTTGAAACTGTTTACTAACTACAGCACCCTCTTGGGAGAATTTCGGTGAAGTTCGCTCGGATGGAGGGGATTAAATGCATAGGTTAGTTGAATTTAAGAACTGAAATATAAGATGGATACCTCGGCCATTAGGATTGGACAGGAATGACTCGATGCAATATGGCGGGAAAAATTTGAGTCGTCTAAGGCGGTTTTCGAGTAGTGAACGCGGTTGAGAAAAATTGGGACATGCCCAGACAATATGATTAATGTCTTGATTTTCATCTCCACAGTGGGCGCAAGTTGCGGAGTCTGAAAGGTTTTTTCTGGCTAGGCTAGCCGCAAGGTTGTAGTGATTTGCTCGGAGTCTAGAGATTGTAACAATGAATTTGCGGTTTGCTTTAGATTTAGCATACCAGGGTCGGGAATGATGGGAGGGATCAAAGAAGGTAGAGAAATAGTAGAGACCCTTACGTTCCACCCTTGAGACTTGCTTCCATTGAGCTTCAACGTGAGAGAAGTGACCCTGAAGGGAAAGGGCCCAAATATCTGTGTGGGGGAGTTTAGTTTGAGTAAGGAGGCCCTCAGAAGAGGCCAATCTGGCCAGGTTATCTGCAGTTTCATTGCCTGGGATGCCCCTGTGGCCAGGGAGCCAGACTAGATCAATGGTAAGACCAGAGCAATGAGCAACATATAGAAGATTTCGAAGCTTAAGAAGCAAGAATGAAGAAGAGGACAGTGTTGCGAGACTAAGAGAAGCCTGCAACACACTCTTAGCATCAGAGAAAATAACAGAGAAAGAGATATCTTTTTCAATAATATATTGGATAGATTCACAAATAGCCATTGTCTCGGCAGTAAATATGGATGCATGCTCAGAGACCCTAAATTGCATTTCCAAATCCAAAAAGGGGGCGTAGATGGCAAAGCCCACTGGAGAATCGGTTTTCTTAGACCCATCAGTATAGAAGTGAGTATAATTAGCATAATGAATGGAAATGAAGGAATTAAAAACAGATTCAGGGTTCGGACTATTGTCAATAGAGATACCGATTGATAGGTCAACAGATGGCTCGAAAAACATAGATGGATATGGGAGTAGAAATTGTAATGGTGTGGCAGAATTGAGGACTCTTGGTTTGTAGCCCCCAAATTTCTGATACGATTTGAGCAGAAGAAAATTTTTAATTTGATTAAATTTGGGTTTAGAATATCTAAGAATGTTAGTAAGTCTATTAAGAATGGGAAAAATGGGATGGCATGCGGATTGGAAGGTTTTGATAAGGAATTTATCAGAGATTAATTGGAATCGATCAATAATGGGGAACTCGCCCAGTTCTGATTGCATGACTATGATCGGAGTAGATATACGATATCCCATGATAACTCTCAAAATTTTATTGTGTAGTTTGGTAAGTTTAGTATATAGTTTGCTGTTTTTGCATATAGAAAGTGCGTGGCAACCATATTCGAAAGAACTGCGGCAAAGGGCCTGATAAAGAATCTGTAAAATGCGAGGATGTGAGCCCCACCATGTGCCCGCCAAGCATTTCAAAAGGTTAAGGATTTTTGACCCATGGTCAATGAGTTTTGTAAGGTGTAATTCCCAGGAGAGGGAGCTCTGCAAGATAACTCCCAAAAATTTGACGTTATTTGAGCGAGAGACAACCTGGTTATCTATTCGGAGGCTTAAAGATTCCGGTAACTGATTAGTAGGAGTTGGGAAGAAGACAAGTTTAGATTTGGAAGGGGATATGGAGAGACCACGTTTCTTCAAAAAGGTGTTCACGTTGTTCGCGCTTTCCTGAAGAATAGCAATGCAATTGTCCCCATCATTAGAGGAAGCGTACAAGACTAAGTCATCTGCATACTCGAGAATGTCGCAATGTGGATGTAGTAGTTTATGAATGTTCTTGGTGTAGATGTTGTATAAAAGGGGGCTAAGAACACAGCCCTGTGGAAGTCCCCTGCGGAAAATATGGGGTCCTTTGTTTTCTCCATTTATGCGAAAATAAACGTAACGAACAGTAGTGAGGTTGAATATGAACTTACATACCTTCCAAGGAAGGCCCAAGTTGATCAGATCCCAAATGAGTATATTAGGAATCACATTATCATAAGCAGCTGCAATATCCAGAAACAGACAGGCAGAAATCATACTCGAAGAGGTTGCCAAGTGTAATTTTGAAGAAAGTATCGCTAAATTGTCCGCACAAGAGCGGCCCCTCCTAAAGCCATACTGAAAAGGGGAGAGCAAACCCTTGTTTTCTGTCCAGAAATATAGCCGTTGTTGAACCAGCTTTTCCATGAGTTTAAGGAAACAGGAAGCCAGAGCGATGGGTCGAAATTTGCGGAGGGTGGATTTTGGAAGAAGAAAGACAAGAAAGTTTCTCCAGCTCGAAGGAAAAGCACCCGTTTCAAAAATATTGTTGAAAATATGAAGAAGGCGTGTGAGAGAGGTTTCAGGTAGATTTTGAATAACAAGAAAACTAATTCTGTCCAAACCAGGGGAAGAATCAGTTTTAGAATTTTTAAGAACTGTCAGGAGTTCTTTGAGGTTAAATGGAGGGGAGAAAATATGGTCCTCTTGAGCAGGTTCTGTAGCTAGTGTAGAGGAGGATGAAGGAGTATTAGTGTAGTTAGCGTCAGTGAAAGAAACTGGGAGGGGAGGAATTTCAATGTTGGAGAAGTCATTGGACATTTTGATAAAATCCTGAATATAAGAATTCATATATTTGATAGTTTCGAGATCAACGGGACAGGTCGTTGGGGATGGGGGGCACAATAGCCTGTGACGAAAACTACGAACCTTAGCCCAAACCGTCGATATGGGAGAGTTCACAGAAAGTGATTCACAAAAGGATCGAAAATTCGCGGATTTAATTGATTTTAATCTTTTTGTTGCTTTGGCTTCCCATTTCTGGTAATCTAGGAAATTTTCATATGTAGAGGAATGTAAATATTTCTTTAGTTTGGCCAATCTCACTCCAACGATTTTCTTACACTCCCCGTTCCACCATGGCGGTGAGCTAGCATAGACCTTTCGACGGGAAGGCACCCTGTCCAGCTTGGGGTCGGCTTTGTGAAGAGCTTCATCTATGTCATGAAGGAAACTCGAATAAGAGTTGACGGATCCTGTTGAGTCAGTTGAAGAGGGTAGGTTAGTGTCTGTATGAATAGATAGGAGGTGAGATTTAAAAATTTTCCAATTTACACTTTTAAGGTTGTATTTATGGGAATAAAAGTTATAAAAAGTAAAGGGGACGCCAATTTCGACACTGATTGGGAAGTGATCGCTGCCCATTTTATCGGGAAGCACTTGCCAATTCGAGATTAGTTTCAGATTTTTGGAGACCATTGTGAGATCTATAGCGGATTTATTTTGACCAGGGCGAGAGAAAAGAGTGGGGTCACCTTTATTAATAATTATGAAGTCTGAATCCAAAATGGCGTCATAAAGGGCTAAACCAGAGGTGCATGCCATGTGGCAGCCCCATGATTGATGGTGTGAATTTAAATCACCACAAACGATGGAGCAGGGAAAGTCACCAGCAGACTGCAAAAAATTAGGCCAATTAATTGTACCTGGGGGGGTACGCGGGTTTCGATAAACGTTCACAACCAACAAATGGCCAAGGTCAGTGGGAATGCTGATGGCGAGTGTGTCCAGGCAGTTCCCTATGTCAAAAGTTGTATCCACCCTTTTGAAGGGTATATCATTCCTGACAGCAGTGAGAAGACCCCCTCCCTGACGGTCATCACGATCCTTACGAATTATGTTAAAATTAGGAAGATAAAAATTGATATTAGGTTTAAGCCAAGTTTCGCATAAAAGGAGAATATCATAATCGGCTGCTATCCTTGAAAGAGAACCTTTTTTGGGGATAAGACTATGACAATTCCATTGAAAAATTTTTAGTAGGTTTGCAGATGACATATTGCTAGTAGACGGATAAGATGTGGTTTAAAGGAGAGTTGTTGACGTTGAGGACGTGCAGCTGGGTAGTGAAGAAGCCCTGAGATTAAGCAAAGAGACGAGAGGATTCAGTTGTGATAAGAGTTGCGTCATAAGAGACATTAGTTGAGCGAGAGGTTGAATGATTTGAGAAGGAGAAGGTGTCAGAGAAGAAGAGAGGTTGTCCGAATGAGAAAAATTCGAAGCAAATTGACTAGGTGCTGAGGACTGAGAGGGATAGTTTTTTCCCCTGGGGAAGGAAGAAGGTTTGATAGGGGAGGGTGGTAAGGAGCGAGAGGGTGCAGTCTGATTGAAATTAAGACGTTTTTTTGGATTCGGAGATTGGGTAGGAGCTTTGGTTTGCAACTGCTTGCGTGGAGACTTAGGTTTATTGATTTTAGATATGTTAGCAAAGGAAGGAGCATGTAAGTTGGTGGAGGTACCTTCAAAAGAGTCCAAATCCACCTCTCCCAAATTTGGGAAATTAGAGTAGTTGAAAGCAGGGGGGTGGGATGATTGTAAGGCTGAGTATGATGTGGACCTAGCAAGAAGAAGGCGCACATCCAAAGGCGACATGGAATTTTGTGAGGCTTTCTTTTCTCTGTGGTAAAGATTCGAAGCATCCTTAATAGAAGTATTCCGGTAGGCAGCAATTTTACGCACCAAAATTTGATCTTGATAAGCTGGACATGTTTTATCAGTGACCAGATGAGAACCATCGCAATTAAGACAGGAAAAGGGGCCCTTTTCTTTTGGGCACGTGGATCCAGATTGGTGTGGAGGATCGCCGCAGAAACGGCAGCGAGGTCGTTTGCACTGGTTGGCAACATGGCCAAATCTGAAACAATTATAACAGATTTTAGGTTGGGAAACGTACGGTGATATTTTTAATCGTAAGTGAAATAGAGTGAGATACTCTGGAACCTCCTGGCCATCAAATCTTAAATAGACTGTAGAAGTCGGGGATAGTACCCCGTTGTCCTTTTTTGTAACGAATCGTCTGCCACCCAAAATCGGGCATTTTAGGTTGGTAGAGGCGTTTTTAATAAAGTCATCTATTGTAATTTCCAGCGGGACATCCCTGATGATTCCCTCTCTGGAAACACGAAAATTGGGGATGAAAGCATTAAGATCGTATTTTTCTAAAATAGACAAACTTTTTACAATCTTGTTAGCACTCGCACCATCACGACACTCCACGTTCACCCGTGAGAAATTATTTTTAGAGATATTCTTGATAGAATTAGGAAAAGCGGAATGTAAAATTTTGCCAATGAGAATAGGATGTTTGGAGACATTAGGGTTTTTAGGTTCCACAACAACGAAATATGGACCCTTGTTGTGGACTGAATAGCTGTTATTGGGAAGAGGAGCGTGTTCACTAGGACCAGATTTATTCAAAACATGAGGCACTTTTTGTTGGGTAGGTTGGTTGGAGTCCGAAATATGCGAGGAATCTCTTTTTTTGGGGTTAGGTTTGTTAGAAACTTCATGATTTGTGACATCATTAAAAATCGTGGAGGAACCAGTAAAGGTTTCATTACTTAAGTTCAAGAGAGTGCTGTTAATTAAGTTTTCATCTAGAACTGAACATCCATCCACGCTCATATTATCATCATCTTGATCATTCGGGGGTTATTATTATCCGACGCCATATTACGCAAGGTTGCGCAAGGTTATGGCTGGACGGTTGAAAGGCACAGTATTTGGCTTCTTACCTTGTACGTCCACAGGAGTATTGAGATTCTTTAGGAAATGATCTCAGAGGAGAAGGAATAAGTCACCGCCAAACACTGGCACAACCAATAAATGAAAAACGTTGGAAAAACGTGAACAGCGAAGTATGCCGATCCTTCCTTGACGAGTTTTCGCAACGGAATCAAGGCTTACTTTTGATGTAACTACCACACTACTGCGTGGTAACTACAACAATGCATAACGCAACTAACTTCCGTTCCCACTGTTGCCAAATCGCGGGCTAGACCTGCTCACCAGCACCAGCTGTCAGTGTTGTCAATTTTGGTAAACGTCAGATTATGTGAAAATAATTTTGTAAATAAATAGCTAGCAAAAATTTTTTTAATATATTAGCTTATTTAAAGTAGAAAAATGGGATTTAATTAGGTGATAATAAAAAAGGAAAATTGTCTTGCTCTGCAGACGAACATAACCTAAAGATTATTATTGATCATAGGATATTCTATTTATATATTTCGTATGAATAAATTAATGAAAATGGATGCATCCTGTCAATTTATGTTGAGGTATAGGAAAAATGGAAATTTTCTGATCTATTGTTGCATGCAATAATTTAGGCTGGAAGAATCTAATTTATTAAAAATTTGCTTTTATAAAATAAATAAACGTAGTATTAGATTGCGAAAAGAAATAACAGTATCAAATTTTTATGTTTAAACTACACGGCAGAATTCATTCTTGCGAAGTATTTTTTCAAATTCCCCCTTTTTAATTTATACCAACAAAAATTTGATTTCCCAAAATTTATTCTGAAGCAATGTTATTTTTAATTTGCTTTATACCAAAGAAATATTTCCTGGTGTATTTTTTATTTAGCTTCATATCGAAAAAAAGGCTTTATGTATAAAATTGTATCTAAAAGGAGCATTTCATGTATTTTTGAACAACCAACCTCATTTTTCCATACTTCCAATTTATAAAATCTTCAGCATGATTCTACTCATAATATCCAAAATTTTCCTAATTTGTTGTGCAAAAATTATTGAGTTCTTTTAATTTCTTGTTATTAGCTAGACGTTATTAATAGTATTTTATTCTGAAGCAATTTAGAAGCCTTTTTGTCAACTCATATGAAAAAAATGTTAATTCCTAAATTTTCCCCCAAAGAAATCCTAAGTTAGCAACATCTTTTTCTGCATTTTTTATATTTCAAATAAATCACTGATGAGGGCTCTGATCAGAGCCGAAACGTCTGTTTAACATTTAGTTTTTTATTTATGACCCTAAAGACAATTTAAAACTACATTCTTTAATTATTGAGTGTCAATGAAATTCATGATTTCAATATCCATATATATATCGATACCCACGTTATAATATATCGTATCCCACAAAATTTGAGAAATTGACTTTTTTTGAAAAATGGATTAATAATAATGTTTTACAGCTTATATTAAAATCTTGGGAGTCAAGTTGTTTATTTAATATTTTTAAATAAATATTCTAATATTTCGTATCCCACATCCATTGGTTAAGTCAGCGCCAGCGATGTGACAGCCAATTTTAATTTTGTGATTAGTCTTAAGTTTATTTTAAGAAATTATTTAATAAAATGAGTAAGAAGGTAATTACAAATAATATTTTTACAACTCCAATTAAATCTAGAGCATCCGCTGAAACCTCTGTTTGTAGATCGTTTCAAAATAACTAAAAGTAAATGGCAACAATTACAGGCATTAAAAAAAGTGTTGCTGAGAGATACACACTGCTTCTATGATAATATAAAATATATTGATGATACTGACTCTGCTTCTGACCAATCTCCATCAATAAAAAATTTGGAAGCCGAGAGTAAAAATATAGTTAAGGTAACTGAAAAGACTAAGAGTAAGAAACGAAAAGCTAATCAAGTTAATCTTGGTGTTAAAAGCAAAGTACTGCGTACTAATAATAGATTTATAAAACCTGAAGATAATGATATTAATTATTAAAAAAATTGTGATAATACCAGACGAAAGAGGACAAGAAATTTTCAACAATCTCAGCAAGAAAATGTACCTGAAGTAAAAAAAAAAAATTAAGAGTACTTAAAATGAAAAAAAAAATGTTTTAAGCAATATTAAAGATAGTAAAAATAAAATGTATCAATAATGTTATATTATAATAATTATGAATTAAACAATACAAAATAAGAGAGAAAAATGTTATGTATGGGATGAAATAATATTTAATTATAAAACGATTAAATCAATTTCTTTTCTAAAATACATTTTAATTTTTTCTTCTTGCGTAACCCACATAAATATCATAAAATGTGTTTAAATAATTTTTTTTTGCTTTAATTATTATTATTTATGCATTTTTATGAACTTATAAAACAAAAATTTTTTTACATTTATTTATTTGTGCTAGCAAGACGTTTTTAAAGTTTCCTAAAAAATTTTCCAAATGTGGGATACGACATATTAAAACGTGGGTATCGATATATATATATGTACAGACTAAATATTTTAAGAAAAAATTATTTAACATTTCAGGAAAGAACGTGTAATATGAAAAATCCTTTTTTTTAAAAAATCAATTACTGTAGGTAAAGTTTTATGCACTGTTTCTGAAATCCAACCTTCAAGAAGTCAGCAAATTTTAACCAATATGAGTTAATTCTTCGTGCATGGGGTAATTTTCTAAGATCTCACTAAAACAAATAATTCATAAAATGAACTTTGAATGAAATCCAATTTCAGTGAATACATAGTAGTATAGCTGGTGGTTTTTACGGTCTGTTAGGATTTGAATAGTTTATAATATTCATAATTTATCAGCTTGTAGTCTTGTACTTTAAATGTAATCTATTTTTTATTTTATTTTGAAACGTTTCATCCACCTATGAAAGTCATAATCAGTTTGTAGGTGCATGTAAATCTACACGGGTTATTAATTATAATGAAAAATTAATGCTTGTATAATTTCATTATAACTATGTTAAAGTATTTTGAATGTTTAGTCTGTTTTGAACAAAATGAATTATAAATTATTTTAAACGTAGAAAAGAATTGTACTGAAAAATACTCCAATATTGAATAATGTAAAGAAACTGTTAATTTTTTTAATTTATGCACATAATTATTAGAATATTATTTGATATTATTACCTGTTAACAAATATGTCATGAAGAGTCGATGCCATATCTCTAGGATTTGGTGAATCTTCGAAGGCATCCGTAAGGTGAAGTTCTTCGAGAGAGATAAAATTGGAAAAAAGTCGAGGATGACTTCTGACAGGATCCAAGGATAATTCATTGAAATCCAATATTAATCTTTTTACATTTTTGACATGATGATATGCTTTTCCTCTAATCTCTTTAATACGATTGTTCGACATATCAATTACTTCCAACCTTGGTAATGCATCTAAAGTTCCAAAAACGTTCCATGGAAGATTCTCAATATTATTTCCCGTAAAGATTAACACCTGCGAATTTATAATATATTATCAAAATATTGAAATAGTACACGTAAGAGATATCACAGATATGCTAAATATAATATGAAAAGAAAAGCTTAATTAATATTTCTAAATAGCAAAATGGATACTTATTAATTAAGGTTTTAAACTGATCAAATTTCATAAAAAACATATTGTATGAGGTATCGAAACAAGTATTGTCAGATCTGATCATTACAGTGAAAAATTGCCCTTATAGAAAACCTGATACTTTTTCGGGTAATTTAATACATATTCAATACTTAATTCTCGAAAAAGTATTGAATTGAATACTTGCCAATGTTTTTTCGCAGAATAAATTATATATTTCCTTTCAAAAAATAAGTATTGGAGCCAAAACTTTCATCACGGATTACGTATTGAATTTAGGGAAAAAAGTATTGGTTCCAATAATTACTTATTTTTTATAAGGATTCTATCTACCAATATTTTTTTCAATACTTTTTTCATAGTATGCATATACATATATTACAATTATAAATTTTTCATGTGCTATATATTTCATAGCCTTTTGATAAATTAATAATGTTATGCTTCATCAGTAAAGACTGTTATCATACAGAATATAATTATTAATAACAACATAGTATGAAATATACTTACTTCTGTTTTGTCGGAAAGGTGCGATAATGGAGTGGTATCATGAAAGTCAGCATCCGTGCAGTTGACCACATACCTATGTGTTCGTTCAAAGCAAGTCATTTTGCAATGGCAACGATTTTCAAACACTGGTCCACAATTCGATCTGGAGGATTCATCTGTTTCAAAACTGTGCCAATTTCTATCACTACATTCATTAGCATCCTGGGCGAGGCACAAAGACACCAGGCCAATAATTATATTCACGTACCTCATCTTGAAACTGTAATAATTATAAGTAAGACTTGTATTGGCCCTCAATAATGTTTTTTTTAATAGTTGTTAGTGTTCTAACTTGCCCTGGCGAAAGTTTCGGATCGAAGTTCATTCCGAACCAATCCGAACCAAATAGTTTCATTCCGATCTAATCCGAAAAACGTTATAAATCCCGTTCGATTCAAAACGATTTAAAATCAATCCGACTCAATCCGATTTATTTCAGTTCTATCCAAAATTCTAAACTGAACGAATCAGAGCTAAGTTTTCAATCCGAATCAAACCGAACTCGGATTAACCCTAATTGTCTTTCCAATCCTAATCAATCCGAATCATTCCAACCACGGATTCATTCTGATTGGTTCTGTTTAGGAATTCGATTTAGATAAATCCGAGTTAGGATTGATCCTGATTAATTTGCATTGAAAACATAGCTCTGATTTATTCAGATTCGCTTCTCGGATTAAATCGGAATAAATTGGATTAAGTGGAATTGATTTGCAATCGTTTTGAATCAAACGGGATTTATAACGTTTTTCGGCCTGGATCGGAATGATACTATTTGGTACGGATAAAAATTTCGAATTGGTTCGGAATGAATTTCAATCCGAAACTTCCGTCAGGGTTGGCTCTAGTAGGGCCCAAAAATAATGAAACTCAAAGTTGGATTTTTTCAATCGTTTCCACTCCAATCAACAACAATTTAAATTATATTGATTCCTTTTATGGAAATTCTTTAGAGAAAATATAAAAGACTTTTGCATTTTTAGAAAAGTATTGTTTTTTTGAAAAATGTAATTCATTTTTAAGGCTATTATTGCATTAGTGTAATGGAATAAAATACTGCATCACAAAATTGGAGGAAATTTTAGAAATATAAGACAGGAAATCTTAGAATTCAGGAAACAGACTTATATCCTCGATCTTGGAGAATATAGACGTGCATATGCACTTAACAGGAGACCTGAACTCCAGAAAACCGGTTTTGGATATTGTTCACTTTGGCTGGCGATATCCCTACTTATGAGTCACAAATCTAGAGGTAGGAAGTCTTCCTCTATAAGAATCTTGCAGCAATTTCCAGTCATTACGCAAATCAATTCATATTTCTATCTGACAAAAAGTGAAGCAATTTTCTCATTTGAATATAATAACTTAATTTTATTTCTCAAAACACACAAAACTGGAACTCATCGTAAATATGTTTAGAACATAGATTAACACACTTTATTATTTTTATTGAATAATTATGTTGAGTGACTCAATATAATGATTGAATGAGTAAAAGTGAGTAACTGAATAAAATTAGTGAAAAAAAATAATTGGAATTGAGAAGGCGAAGTAAACATGTTAAATAGTAGCAGAACAACTGCTTCTGTACTCTCTAAATCTGAATCAGTCAAATTTTCACTGATTGAATAAGTGATTTGCCTTTTCACTGATCCATCAGTGAAAAAATATTTCTCACTGTCAAATCAGTCAATTTTCACTGAAAATGACTGATTGTCCAGACAAAAGTGGGTCACTGATTCTAATTCAATGAGAATCTCACTGATTCAGATTTAGAGAGTGGATAGAATTCAGTTATTGATTGAAATTAGTAAAGCAAAGTAAGCTAGAGTAACCAGTAATTATCAGTAGAAATTTTTACTAAAGCTGTTAGTAAACGACTTTGTACTATTTGAATTGGTGGTTTTCTACTGATTGAGATTTTTGTAATGCAAACGTATGAGTTAAATTTTAATTTTGAAGAAATTTCCTTGTTCTCTACATTGCAGTAGAATATCTGTAAAATTCACAGAATTGGTTATGCTTTCATTATTGAAGCATAAAATATATATACGAAGATAAAAATCTGTTGCATTTACTGAGTTCATATTCTCTAAATCTGAATCAGAATTTGTAATAAAATGAATCAGTGACTAACTTCTTGATTTACAATCAGTCATTTCTGACTGAAAATCAATCATTGTTAACTAAAAATCAATCACTTTTGACTGACTGAAAAGCAAGAAGCCAGTCACTGATTAAAATCATTAAAAATTCTAACTGGTTCAGATTTGTAGAATAAGTTAAAATCGTAATAGCATAAATTTTCTGTAAATTAAACAGATATTTCAGTACAATTTATCATTTGTTTGTAAACATAAGAGATTTTTCGATAAAAACTACGAAAATGCTTGTTAAATTAACACTTTCAATGAAAATTCCTTATTCTGTAAACTTAAGAAGCATTCCTGTAATATTTGTCGACAAATCTGTTAAGTTCATAAAAAATCTGTAAATTCGACAGAAAAATCAGATAACTTCAAAATTTTATCCTGTCACTATTTAAGCTTATGAATTTTGTAAATAAATTAACTTCATCTAGGCTTTTCCAATTTTATTTTTAATAATAGTTCCAGATATCGAAAAGGATTATACTCAGGGTTTAAATTGTAATACGTTGTGAATTTTGAAACTCTGACTGGTTTAGCATATACTGAAGCAGGACGTCATGGTAAGTTAAGTACGTAAAAGTATACATATATAATATGTAAGACAAACATTCCTCTCGTATTATGTCTACATGATTTAAAAAAAGAAAAATATTAAGAACATTTTCAAAATTTGTTTTGAATATTACATTTCATAACTTCTGATCTAATTTTTTTTTTCTCATTTTAAAATTAAGAGAAATTAACCAGATGTAAATTTGTCAAAGAAAATGGTTCCTCAAAAAAATGTTAAGTATAATGTGAGAATAAACCGGTTTTGTAATTAAAACGAACACATATTTAAAAACTGATGTAGGATCATTCTATATTCAAATTAATTTATTAGTGATTGATTATCAGATAAAATGAAAAGTCAAAATACCGTACGATCAAATCTGTAATTTGATAGTTACATAGCATTTTTTAATAAATAAAGTATTTTTTATATAATTCCCAGGTTTTTAAATTTTAATTTAATCTTATTTTTTACATTTCAATTAGTGGTTTTTTATACTAGTATTATTCAATTAGTTATTTCTCGCTGTTCAATCAGTTTATTGAGTCAAATTTACTGACAAATTTAATAAATTAAAAATATAAATATTACTTCTTGATTGCTATCTTCTCGAAATATTTATTTCTTAAAAACCCCAAAAATTTGAAAACACTTTAGTCAATTTAGGTAAAATTTGGTAGCATTGACCTTCTTAGAAATGCCCAGACTGTTCTCAAATGTTCAAATATTTGTTCAAGGATGGCCAGTAAGCTTTCACATGTGCACATTTACATCTCGAAGCAAATATCAAACAATTATAAAAGTATGCACATATTTTAAAATTATATAGATTTATGTTTTAAAAGTATTATTAAATATGAATAGAACATGAAAAGTGTTTATTTTATGAAATTTAAAACCGCTTTGAATGTGATCATCTGAATAGATGTGTATTTTTGTAATTGAAATTAACTCATTCTATTACTATAATGAATCAAATATATCAATAGATATATATAATATAATAATATATATTTATTTTATAATAAAAATTGCATTTCAAGACGAATAATCTACCCAAAAAATATTTCTGCGCTCAGAAATGTTTTCCATCACAACGAGAACTCAGATTTCCATTATATAAAAATTTGGCAACAATTCAAAGGCCCTAAAACTCTTTGGTAAAAATAATTCTTTTTAACATAGATACGCCTTTCACGAATATAGCTGAACTTCAGATTCTAAAATTGATTCACATAACTATAAGTTAATATTATAATTTATACAAGCTTGCTGAACTCACATGTCTTCAGTACACGGAAAATGAAATTTACTTGATCCAAAAGCATATTTATAGTTGTCTCTATTCAACAATGAAATTGACCTAATTTAAATAAAATTTACTTTAATTAAATATGCCCTTTTTGTATCAATTAGATCTTCCTTAGATCAAGACAATTTCTTATTAATTGAATAGAACCAATTAATGCTCTTGAGTCAAGTAAGTTTCATTTTCCGTACGTTTTATGATTTAACAATATTTTATCACACTAATTATATTGTGATTATTGTTATATTATACTAATACTCAAATAATGCCACAAGATGTAAATAATAACGTAAGACTTAAGCATAACAGATTGAAATCTACATGTGAGAATATTCAAATTACCTTTAGTGCAAACTAGAATCTTATCGAAGCAGTGGTTATTCTTATAATTTCATTAATATGTTGATTTGATCTTCCCAATGATCCATCACATCGATCTTTCCCTCCAATCGATTCACTTAAGTAAACCAAAGCACTTCTTTTCACTCAGGATCTTTGGTTTCTCTCAGAATCTTTTAAAATAAATAACTTGCACTACAGCCGTGAAGAAATACAATTAATAATCCAGGACCCTCGAGGTAAACTTTTTTATCTGGAGCTCTAGAAAGGAAAGTAAATTAAGCGTACCGGAGGCTAAGAGGAGTGAAAAAAGAAACGTGCAACACTCCTTTCCTCTGAGGTCGACGAGACACGGAAGACCGAAGAGCATTGTGTCGCCGTTCTGCGGTCTGAACGAGGCGGCCGCACCTGTGAGTCCCCTTCCTTAAAGGTATACCTTACACTTACACATGTGCATACAAACTTCGTTATAGATACTTTTCTATGTATATATCTACATGTAATTACACATTTTTGTATATACTTATACGGACACATGCTACATACTAAGTGGAA
Source organism: Diplolepis rosae (assembly GCA_030998225.1). Lineage (NCBI taxonomy): Eukaryota > Metazoa > Arthropoda > Insecta > Hymenoptera > Diplolepididae > Diplolepis > Diplolepis rosae. The sequence goes on along the minus strand of JAPYXD010000723.1, from coordinate 9,461,398 downwards.
ATGTGCGATTTTTACTCTGCATTACTACATGTATATTTTTGGGTACGCATCAAAATAAATTTATACCTGTTGTGTATCATGTATAGTGTGATATAATCTCATTATAAGCAAATACCTTTACCTATAGTGGTATGGAACTATACGCCCCCACATTAAATCCCTACGCGTAAAATGCGTATTACATGGTATACGTTTCACAACGCAGCATGCAATTGGAAAGCGAAATTGGTCTCAAATAAAGGCACTGGTCACTCAAAAATTTTGTGAACAAAATCATTTTGTTGAATTCACAAAGTATTTTATTCACTTGATTAAATTTCTTGTTTGAATCTAATAAATACTTATAATTTATTAAAAGGAATTAAAATGGTTAGATCAACGAAATTTTAGTAAACAAAGAATTTTGTTGAGTCAAATAATTTTGTTACATCAAGGAAATATTTTTTTGTCCGTATAACGACTGTGGTTGAACGAAAAAAAAAATTTGATTAACCGAATCTTACTCTGGGTGATCATTGAAAAATAAAAAAGCAGATAATACGTAGACAGTCAAAAATTCTTAGATTTGTTACGTCTAACACACGATTTAGGCTTAAATTTAGCCGGACATCAGCATATAATGATAGAAATTTCTTACGAGATTTCCCGAAACGCGTAACTGAAGCTTTATACAGACACCGAAAGAGATTTAGTTGAATCAACAACATTTTGGATGATACAACGAAATATTTGATTAATTCAACAAAATTCTTAGTTTAGTAAAATATGAATGACCCATCCAAATATTTATTTTGTTTTAAAGTATAAGAGAACTTCAGTAATAAAAAAAATTTACTTTTAGATTCCATGACGTATCCATTATTTGGAATGTTTAAAAACTGATTGATTTCTCAGTTTCAAATTAGTTATTAAAAAAATTAACCAATTCATGCGCAGCTTTGTGTTCTGATATTCATAATTATTTGAACATTTAATATTAAAATATTGTTGATGTTCTTAGTTGGCTCTAAGAACATCAACAATATTTGAATATTAATACTAAGGGTCGATATAAGTCTTGTTTCATTATTATTTGAACAATTTCTTAAGAAATTATTTTTAATATTATTTATGTTTAAGAGATGGTTTTACGTTACCAAAAAATAGCATTGCAGTTATTTCACTAGGGGGATTGCAAAGAGACAAACATATTCTATTGGATCCACTTGAATTTGACTTGAATAGATTCTTGCCAGTAGAAGTTGTGAAGACATTCATATAGTTTCATTCCATTCAGTAGTGGTTCTAGTAACTGAATAGGTCTGCAATTTAATATTATACGTATATTAATTTTTTATTTCAATTGAACAATCTACATGCTAAATATTTGTTACACACCTACAAACACATGTACTGATTAAAAATGATCATTTCTAGGAATTGCATTTGCAATGATGTATATGAAGATTTTCTTGGCTATAGTTCTTCATAAATACTTTTTAAAGAAAGTTGCTGTGAAATCAATTGAAGACTTAGTGCTGGTTTCAGAATCTGCATTAATCTGTAACTAAAAATCATATTAACTACAAATAAATTAAATGAATCTAAAAAGTATTTTAAACAATGTTACTAAAAGATTACTTAAGTATTTATAACTCTAGTAATAATAATAGGTCATTTTTACAATAAATTTCGAAAAAAAATGAAGTAGTACCTCAAAAAAAAAATTGAACTTGAAAATAACATCCAGAAATAAATTTAAAAAAAATTCAAAACTCTTAAAATAAAAGGAATCAGATTTTCGATACAATAAATGAGCGTAAACAATGTTTGAATAAATTAAGATCTTATATATTGAACGTTTTTGACATTTTCATGTAGCCTCTAAAGTGTAGATATAATAACAAATTAAGTTAAATGCGTACATCTTTAAATACGAAAATATAATTTTGGCAAGACTTTCTTCGTCTTTGAGGCTACAAGACACACAGAGTTTTAAATTCATACAATAAGAGCTTAATTAACCGTGTGAAGATGTTAACACGAATATATTTTCTGCAATAGCGTATAATATCATAGACATGTACTACATTAATTGCTTAAAAATAACTGTTATATTATGCTTTATATATTATCGTAGATCTCCACAATAAATCTGAGGACGCATATATAATTTATATACTATGTCTACTAAAAATATGACTTATTGCATTGGAACGACTTACTCAATACAATTTACATTCATTCTGTATTTACCATCCAATTTTTCTAAGGAGCCTGCAGTCTCAGACTACATAGAAAATATTTTTCATTAGATCAACATTTATGAGTTCTTTTAAATTATTTATTTTCATAAATAACTTTCATAAGTAATTTTAGTAGATGAAGAGACTGTAGACTCCGAGATAATACGGTTACTACATAGAAAAATTCAAAGAATAGAAAAAGTAATCGAAAATAGGTGAAAATTACGCGTTGCGTAAGTAAATATCAATATCAAAATCATGAAATCATCACCGAGATGTGATAATAATATATATTATATATTATGCTGTACGTTATATAATGACTTTGAAATCATCGATTTCTTTCTTATAATATTACGTTTTTATTATAGTATATTTATAATCTTTTACTTTAATACATTTCAAAACATTAAATCTTTGTCATGGCTGCAACATTGTGTTATAGTTTTTTTCTACCATAACTTACGATCGTCATTGAGATTCCAACAATATATCGATATCGACAATGCTTTATCAAGAGAGCTTTCAGAATTCGTATCCTAAAAAGTGCGTAAGTATTTTTAGTACACGTTTTGAACATGTGTTCAGTTCTCATATGATAATGCAAATGTTATTTAATGCAATTTTCAATATTTATTTATTAGAAAACTTACGCCTTTCGAGAAAAAAAAGATTCGAAAACGAATTGTTTGGCCATGTGCAAAGTCTTGTGTATATTGTAGCGTATTATTAGATGAAGTTTCTTTATATATTATTTTCTTTCAGGTGAATATAATATCTGTAATCTTTTTGCGCTTGAAAGACAAGGAAATATGTCTGGATTACAGTAAATGTTAATCAGTATAAAGTTTTGTGTTCAGCGAAGTAACGTGTCCACCGTAACTTAAACGTAATAGAAAAAGTTGTACTCTTTAAACACCCATCGAAAATATTGAACACAGTCGAAAACAAAATGCGAATAAACCATCATAACTAAAACACTGTACTTAGCGAGTATATTTGTAAAAATACGACACATCGATTCCATGTTTTTCACTTGATACTGCTAGATATCAAGTATTTTGTAAAATCAATTTGTCATAGTTGATTTCTTATACACTTATTACAACGAAATGCCTAATTCTATTCGATCGTCTCGTCTCATTTAGCCGAAACTTGACATGAACTTGAATCTTTGGTGATAAAGATTATCCAGCTTTGTGAGGAAATTTTCAATACTTTTTGCGACCGCCTCAACCCTGAATCGATCAATTTTAAAAAGCAGCAAAATGTGGAACACTTGTTATTCCCTTTCTAAAAAAGCTTACTTTAGAGTTCAATTTCAGTCCCAAAAAACGCATCAATTCCTAAAATGCGACGAAAAAATATATCAGTTTTTATATCCAAGTCGCAAAGTAGATACGAAATTAGTATTTAATATTTTGCTTTTTTTCAGGTCCCAGTCAGTCTTTCTGGCCCATGACTCGAATGGACAGGAGTCCAAATGCCCCGGAGTCAAGACTCGCTCTAGATTTGGTCGTCTTTTAAATTCTTACAGCGTGTTAGTTTCACGTATTCTTTCTTGGATGTTAAACTTCTCTTTGGAGTTATCGTATCATTGGCAGAGGATCAAAAGTAACTCAGGCCTTGTATCTGTCAGACGATCCAATCGCACAACACAGAATAAGAGAGAAGATCAGGCCCAAGAATTCCAAGACGCCGACTCCAATAGCCACTCCTAGGATTATGATTCCTTGGGACTTTAAGGCCTCTATCAGTTTATCCATGCAGCCCTATTAAATATTAAGAATCAGAATTAATATTAAATGTAGTTGCATTAGTTTAGGAGATAAAGTTTACAGAAAATGGAATCAATAAAAAATATTTAACTAAAAATCTAACAGAGTGCTTCAAAATATTAAAGTGACTCTTTTTTTAAGGCATCCAAGCTTCGAGAAATAAAATAAAAAATTATTCTTCATTATATCTGTATCATTAAATTGTTATATTATTTCTGATCTTAGTTCAAAATTTTAGTAACAAGAATGGATCTATTCGTTCAAAAAATCTTTAGCATTTTTTTCATGAGGGTTTCTACAAGAATTTTTTTTCGTGACTCTAAGTTTTTACATAACATAATCTTTTACAGAACTTTATAAACGATACAAAACAGGAGATAAAATTGTAGATTTAAGGTACTCTGTGAATCTTCATAATAATAGATGATAAAACGGAGAATTAGGGAACGGATTCTGGTACTTAAAAACAGAAACTTACATTCGGGTAAATTTCGGAACTAATTTCAGCTCCAAGCTTGGTGACTATTCCATTACGACATGTTGCAGTGCCTTTGTTTTTACAACAAGATTCTGGAATTCTGTAGGTTTTTGAATCAGCAGAAACTGAAAAACTCATGTGTTTACTCGCATCCTCTCTGGAGTATTTGCTCGAAGCCCAATCTGAAGGACCAGAGGATCCACAGCAGCCAAATCCTGACTGAACAGTGTCGACGATCTCAGTTCTGTATTCGAGTTTGCCATATTCATTCTAAAATATAAAACATTTCATTAACAACGAGTCACGAAAAAATCAGGTTTCAAACATTTAGTAAATTATGAAAATAAAATTTAAATTTCTCTCATTTGCCCCTTTATTTATAAATCTAAATTGTGTCTTTTGAAAGTTTTTTATTTCACTCTTAAAAAATTCAGAAAACAGACTTTAATTACTTTATAGTGTTTTAAAGTTTTCTTTAAAAAATCAAAGGATTGATTGAATAGACACTAAAAATTCGTGTGATATAATCCTCAATTCAAATGAATTTACCTTTACAGTTTCGGTGAAGGAGTTCCTGACCAGATCATCTAATCGTTCTCTGTTTACATAAAGCCAAGCTCCTGCAGCAATTTGAGCAACGATGACGACAAGGAGTAAACTGAAGAAAGTGACTAGCATACATTGAGATTCTCTGAAGGCTCCACAACATCCCAGGAAAGCTACCACAAGCATTAGAGCTCCTGCACCAAGAAGTATGTACAATCCTATGTTAAAGTTTTGTTCCTTTTCTGATAAAGACACCAGGAATGTACGATCTGTCAGCATCCATCCTGCCAAAACTACTGCAGCCAATCCAACAGCCTAAAAAATAGAAATGTTTTTATATTAATTTTAAATTTAAAATCTCTTAGATCTCTAAATATAATTTTTCTTTTAAACTTGAACTTGTAACTTTTTAAATTGAAATCCTTTTATCATGTCAAAATTAAACTTAAATTGAAATTAAATATTCACAAATTATACAAAAGAATTGCGGATGTTTATTTTCATTGAATCATTCAAATTTAGATTTCTTAGACTTAAAGAAATAAATTCTGAACTTGGAAAATAAGCAAAAATTGCATTATTTTGTATTTTTTTCTCATAGTTTTTCTTGGTCGATAATATTGAAAATAAAAGGAGCAGTCATAGTGTTTGCACAAATATGCAACAGTGATGTAATTGAATCCATTCTTCAGACCCTGACCTTATTAAGACATGCACTCTATTGTTTCAATATATATGCATACAAATTACTGCGACGAGATTTCCAGATTCTGGTTTGAATTTCAGTTGACTCGTCACTTTATATGACACCATCAGTCACCCCAAGACAGATAAGAGTGAATTTTATTCAACGTTTTACTTCGCAAGCTGATAAAATTAGTATCAGGGAAGGCAAGCGAAATCGTTTTGGTTTACACTTACAGGTTCAAAATTTATTATCTTTAAAATGAAATAGGTTTTCAATATCCATAGATTTTTTATTTCGTAAGCTTTTTTGTGGTTTCTTTTTCAAAATAAAATTTTAATTTTTGAACGTTTTGAATTGTTAAATTTTGAACTGTTAAACCCTTGAATTTTTGAATTTTGAATTTTTGCATCTTTAAGATATGACTAATGATGTCCTTAAGTAATTTTCATGAATTCAACCTAATTAAAGTGTGACAGGGCGCCAAATTTTACAGGAAACAGATAAACTGCTGGCGCCTATCGTTTTTCTAGAAACCATGTTTTCGAAATTTGTGGGCAGGATTGAAAAAAAACTACTTAACAGATTGACTTGAAATTTTAACTGATTCATTTATAGAGATTCATTTCTTCAATTTTTAAAATTTCGTCAAAATGCTACGTCAGTACCTCGACAACATAAACAGAAATAATATTTTATTTACTTTTTGTGTTTTAGATAACTGGTTCGAGCGGAATCTTGCCCACAATTTCGGTATTCCATTTTGAAGGGGTCACTTTCAATGCCCTTAATGAATACAAGCCTTCGGATTACACTATTGGAAAAATTTACTATTATAATAAAACCACAAACCTTCAAAATAACGTTAAACTTATTCTCATTTTCGAATTAGTTCTTCTAACAAACATTCCCGAAAAAGCGTTCGAAATACCGCCCTCACACAGGTGGAGCCCCTTAAGGTAGTTCATCCACGAAAATTAGACCTCAGGTAAAAATAGATCATTTTGCTTTCAAGAATAGCAATATTATTGTTGAAGGGCTAATTTGAAAAAGAAAGGATAATTTGCTCTGGAAAAAATTCGAAACACAGAAAAATAGTTTTATTAATAAATTTTATTTTTGCCCCAACTTTTTTTCTTATTGCTTCTTACCAAATTTAAAAAAATTTTAGAATCGCATAATTTTTTCAAATTTGGTAGGAAGCGATAAGAAAAAAAGTTGGGGCAAAAATAAAATTTATTAATAAAATTATTTTTTTGTCTTTCAAATTTTTTTCAGAGAAAACAATCTTTTCTTCTTCAAATCAGCCCTTCAATAATAATATTGCTATTCTTAAAAGCAAAATTATTTATTTTTGCCTGAGGTCTAATTTTTGTAGATGAACTACCTTAAGAAATGTAAAAATTCAAAGCTTGAAATTTTTCAAGTATAATTAATCTAAAAAAGAAGGAGTATGTAATAAGTTTTTGATGATTAAAACTATAGTTAAAAATGTTCAAATACATTATATTTTACGACTACCAAAAAAGTATCGATTTTCAATACCTCTACTTCAAGGGATAAAAGAAGAAATAAGGAACATACTACGATTTTCAAACTTCGAATTTGATCGCCAAAAGTGGAGTTGATAATTTTCAAAATTGGAATTTGTTGAATCTGCACCAATAATTAGAAAATTCAAAAAATGTATTGTTTTGATCTGACTCGGAAAAATGAATCAGAATTTTGAATTATTCCTTTCCTCAACTCTTTGCTTGGTGGAATATTAAATAAAAACTGAATTTCTTTCAACTCTCATGCGTGTTTTGTATATATATATAACTGTGCATATATGGTTCCATAAAAAGCATGTAATTATTGAGAAACCCTCTTTTATATTGCCTTAGAAACAGGTGGAGAGTATGACTCATTATTCGTCCTACAACTGGCTCAATATTACTTATAGAAGGGGAAATTCGATACTATTCGGTCAATGTACACTTGCATTTTTATAAAAGGTATTTAATTCTTATATTTCTTTGATTGAACAAAAGAATCATTCAGCTTTCTACCTGATTATTATGAATTTCTTTTCTTCTGCATAAACTGTGAATTTTTATTTTTTGAGTCTTTTTGTTGCAAACCTTTTGTGTTTATTTCGAGAGAAGGTATAGGTTTTATCACCTCAAGCCTAAAGCCCTAAAGAACGCTAAATCTATGTTCAGCACGTGTCGTTTGTTGAGCTGTTACATACAAGGGTGCATTCAAGTCGAATGTGCATTCAAAGAGGCACATTTGCTGCTTTAGTCATACATTAGGGACATCTGGAAAACTTACAGCTCCCTTGTAAATCTCTTCTACATCTCTTAGTGAAAATATTACGTCAGATATATACAAAGAAAAGAAAATTCTACTTTCTTAAACACTGATAGAATTTTTTGAAATTTACGAAATTTCAAAGTTACAAATGTATCAGAAAATTAAATGACATTTACAATAATTTTGAGAAAATGTATCTTAAACTCGCTAAAAATGGACTAAAATTTCAGAAATTTGTCATCAAATTACGAAAGTGTAACAGAATTTTCCTAAGTTTTTTAAAAAATTTCGAAACAGCAACTGAATTTTCAGTTGCATGTAACTGTATAAAACCTCAGTTACCTGGAAGATAAAATGTTTTTCGTTCAAGTTTCAGAATTTTCAGATAAACGTATCGAAATATTCAGTAATTTGTAACTACAAAATTGATGTTAATTTCACGAAATTGTAACTATATAAAGCTTCAGTTACTTTAGTTGTTACCATTCGAGAAAAAAATTAACATAATAATAATTTATAAGAAAAAAACAAAAATTGCAGATCCATGTGAAAAATTTGAAAATAATTACAAGCGTTTTTGCTTTACTTATTAACAAAAATTTTTCTATGGGTTTTTAATTTTGATTCAACTATTGGAAAATCAAGAATTTTTAATTTTTAACATTGAATTAGTAGGAGAAATTAAGAAATTACCCAAGGATTGTAATTTATATTTGGCCAGGCGTGGATGAGTATTTTTAAAAGATTTTGAATAAGAATATGGTTGTTATTTATTAATTACTAACATCCACAAAAAGATAAGGTTGAATCGAAAAATTTCTTGTTGGTACTACCATAGCATTTTGTTGTTACATGGATAACAAAATGTTTGCTTAGTCCAACAAAATGTTTGGTTAATTTAACAAAATTTTTTTCTGAATGCAAGTTCATAAATAATTACTAAACCTTTTTACTTTTTAAATATTGCAATTTACCAGAATTCTAACTTTGTTTACTTTTCAGAATTTCTGAATCTTTAAATTTGTTTTTAGTTTTAGTCATTTTTTAGGGATTCGTGAATTCTATCTAAACTTCAATAATTTCGGTATTTTCGGTCTTTTCTTTTTAAGATTATAGGTAAGCAATTTTTAAATCCAAGGAATTTTTTGATACTTTAAAAGATATAAAATCGTTCAAAGAAATTTTATGAGATTCCAAGAGATTGAAAAAATTAGTTTAAGTGCAAGTTGTATTGATCTTCAACTTTTAATAAAAACTGATACGTTGCTAGAAAAAATTGGCTGTAGGGTTCATAAATGATTAAGTCGATTTAATCAGACGTTTCAACTCAGATACCCTGAAGTCAATTTTTTACATGAAATGACATTTATTTTATCAATTTTAATTGAACTCTAAACGATTGAATTTAAGAAGCTTGAGGAAAATTCGACCATTATATAGAAAATTTAATCATATTGCGCATTATGTTTGTTCATCAAAAATAATAATAAAAACTCCAGAGTTCAAGGGGATAGAAGCTGATAAAAATTCTTGATATTTTAATATTAAGTGGAAAAATTTTATTTCATAAGTTCGAAATTTGTTATTGTTGCTTTAAAGCTCGATTAAATTAATTAGCATAATATATAATTCTGTTCTTTACCAACTCAACCTCATTTAAAAATTTCTAAATATAGTGTCCTACCTTGTTATTTAATTATACTTCCATTTTATTTAGAACTTCTCAAGGAATCATTGTCACGTAATAACGAGCTTTATTAATATAAGCATACTTCAAAGGCAATTCATTCAGAAAAAATTGTATTCATTGAAGAAAATCTTTTTCTGAGTGTGCTACCAATAAGTCCTCTTTGCCAAATTTTCATTTTTAAACTTGAAAATATACACGTAAGTTTTTTATTTTGAAGCATCGAAATATCTCAAAAAATACGCATCGTACAAAAAAAATGTGTTATTCCTCATTAAGAATCTTTCATGAATTTCGTTTTGCGATGAATACGAATGAAAATAAGCTAAGAATTCTTGGCAAGCTGACCATGCGAATTGATAATATGGATAAATACGCAAAATTTATGAGAATAAGAAATTAGATTTTGAGTATAAAATAAGTTTCTCTCTTATTTATCTTCATATTCAAATTTACAATTTAGAAATTCGAAAATCTACTTCGGGAGTTATCAATTTTGAGAATTTTTTGATTCAGAAATTTTAAAACTTCAAAAAAAGGATTTTAAGGCCATGGATATACATTTATTTGTTCATGTAAGATAACTTTTTTAATTTACAAAGTACCTTTCTGAAAATTTGGGAAACGTAACAAAAGACAATAAAATACGTCTGTCAACCTTTTTTCAGTACAAATTTTGAACAAATGTTAGTTTTATGTCACGGCAAAGTTGCGGTTCTAACAAAAAAAAAGTTTTTCAAAATTTACAGCCGTAATTAGTGATTTTTCAAAAAATCATTTACGGCACAAATCAGCACAATTATAGCACAACCTAGCATAACTTTTATTTTTTGAAAATATTATGTTTGCGGTTCTAACTTCCGGGACATGTGTAAATTGGGTTTTGTTCATAAAAGAAAAATACCTGAGATTTTTTGAATTCTCTTGGAACTCTTGGAACTTTTGAAAAATTGATTTTCAAAATTTTTGGGTAACTGATGTTCCGCATTTTTTTGGGAATGAAAATTTTCAAAATTTGAGTTACACAGAAGTCTAGAACTCTTGGAGTACTACAGAAATATAGCGATAAAAAGTGAATATGTAAAAAGTGGTGGGTTGAAATTTCTTTTTTGAAAGTTCACTGTGCCCGGAAATTCACAGAACTATTGTCGAAAAGTGTCAGGAACTCTAGAACTATGTTAAATCTTCCCAGAACTCTGAAAAAAATTGAAATTTTACGAAAGTGGGGGGGAACGTGAACTTAGCCACCCATTTTGAAAATCTGATTTTTGAGGCATGTAAACCCCGGAACTATTTTAAAAACTATCAGGAACTCTAGAACTATTCGAAAGGAGCTCAGAACTCTAAAAAAAAAGTTGTTTTTTTAATAGTGTGGGTACAGCTTCGCAGGCGTTTCGCTAACCTGACATCAATTTAGCGAAGCACCCCCTATTTTTTAAAAAATAATTACGACAAAATTTCTTATTCCACAACTAATTAGCGACAAAAAAACGGCAAATTATGAGATATTAACGAAATTTATTGGTTTTGTAGAATAGAAGTTCATGAATACTGTTTCGCTAACTTGACATCAACTTAGCGAAGCACCCCCTATTTTTTAAAAAATAATCACGACAAAATTTCTTATTCCACAACTAATTAGCGACAAAAAAAACGGCAAATTATGAGATATTAACGAAATTTATTGGTTTTGTAGAATAGAAGTTCATGAATACTGTTTCGCTAACTTGACATCAACTTAGCGAAGCACCCCCTATTTTTTAAAAAATAATCACCACAACATTTTTTATTCCACAACTAATTAGCGACAAAAAAGCGGCAAATTATCTGCCTATGCTGAATTTTATTGGCTAAATGTGTTTCGCTAAGTTTATCTACATACGTTTATCTACTCCTAAATATTTATAAGTATAAATAAAAAATTCCACAAATTTTTGTTTTGATAAATATATACATTTTTCGACCAGATTAACGTTCCTCAGTGCTTTTTACTCAATTACTCAAAGTTTTAATTCAATATCTTAATTTATATGGAAATGCAAAGGGCGAAAAAAAAACGATTTAAACAGAAGTTCTTTACTGTATCCCATCATAACTTCAAAATTTGCAAAAAGTTATTTTGTCTACCAAAAGTTATCTCATTTCATTTATTTAACCTCAAAATCATTTATTTTAATTTGTTTTTTTCTGTTACAGCGAGTGAAACCAGTGGGAAGAATGTACCCAGTTCTCACGATGAAGCCCCTTGTTAAACCTTCACTATATAAGTATAGGAGATATAAAAAAGTAGACCTACATTGCTAGAGTTAGAGTGACTGATAGCATCTGAGAAACTTAGACACTCCGAATGAATTTTATTTCCTGACTTTCATTGGTTTATTTTTGTAACGAAGAAAAGTGCTTGTGATTTGCTTCTTTTTCCAGTATCAGACTTATCATATCAGCGGAACACAAGTAGAAGAAGCAACAGCCTCTCCTGCTTAAGTGCATTCTGCGACGTAGACAGAGGAGCTTAGCTTAGAGTACAGGAAGCTCTCTGTTTAGTCACGCCTTAGTCAGCGCAATCTGCGTGGGTCATGTCTCTTGTTTCAGACAAAGTCTACAGTATATTCTCCTCTCAAAATCAGGAAGCATCATAATCAAGTGGACAGATATATCTTCAAGATTTATTCCCCATGTAACAAGTCGTAACAATGTACTTTATAATTCCCCCTCCCCCTGCTCCGTAATTTTGAAAAAGAATGTGATCCTCTGTTCACGTGAACAATCAAATATCTTAATGCCTGTATCCAAAATAATTAAAATTATTTAATAAAATTTTCAAAGTTGTACTAAAACTTGGCAACTTTTGGAGTTAGAGAGTTGTTTGTTATGAGAGGAGAAAAAAATTGAAAAATTTCTTTTTACATAATATGTCCATAAAAGGCTTTTTTGTTATTCGAAGTCTTTAAGGGCATGTCCTACTTTATCATAAAAGCAATTCAGTTTCCCACGTTTTCTTTCACAATTTTTACTTTTCATGAAAAATAATAGTACACTGAGAAAACAGTTTTGTCAAATTAACAAAAATATTTTGTTGGTATTTATGCAACAAAATAATTTTGTTGTGCGAACAAAACATTTTGCTATATCAATCAAATTTTGGTTACTTAAACAAAATGTTTTGTCAGGACAACAGAAAAAGTTTTGTTGCATAAATTTTTATCTAAGTGTACCCAGACGTGAACAACAGAAACACAAACGTCTAGACATTATTATTTTGTTGAAAAATTAAAAATTAGGGAAAAAAGAGTAGAAAACTAAATTTTTCTTATGGTGAAGTATCACATGCCCTTAAATAATACAGACGGAAAACAGAGTAAGTAAAGCTGTTTGTGTTATGCGTACTTTAACTTTCTAACGCGTTTTTCTCAAAACCGCATTTTTAAAATTGGTTGCTATATCATAAAAACTACTAAAGGGATGAAACTCAAATTTTCATGGTATATTTAGTAGATCTGTAGTTCTAGCCCGAAATGGTATTATTGTGAAATCTATCGCGGTTTTTTTTTATTAAGCTGAAAACTTCGAAAAAATGACGAAAATTGTAACTTTTTAAATAAAAATTGTGCCACAAATTGAATTTTTAATATTTTCACTTAATTCTAGTTCTGGCTATAACCACTGGTCTACAGATTGATATAATTTTTGAGTTTTTGATTTTAGATGAGCAGAACAGCCGGAATCATGTAAAACGTTAATCACCTTTTTTTTAACATATGTGTCTTACGAAAGCTCAAGAGTAGATTTCACACTTTGTTTTGATTTGTAAAAAATTGAAATGATTGTTGAAATGTCAATAAATATGTGCTGAAAAAACCAAGATTATATATATTTATAGCTCGTCAGCAAAAATTCCCTAAAAAACACGGCTGTCACACCAAACGACCCCCTTAAGGGGGTCCACCTGTGTAAAATTTTCGAAAAATCGATTTTTTTTTTGACATTTTTTGCATCTTTAAGATATGACTAATGATGTCCTTAAGCAATTTTCATGAATTCAACCTAATTAAAGTGTGACAGGGCGCCAAATGTTACAGAAAACAATACAAAGTTCTGTTGTGTTTCCAAACTTTAAACGCGTTTTTCTAGAAACCATGTTTTTGAAATTTGTGGGCAGGATTGAAAAAAATCTACTTAACAGATTGACTTGAAATTTTAACTGACTCATTTATAGAGATTACTGAAGGTACTCACGTAGCGGTTTTTTGAAATCTTTTTTTTTTAATTTTACAGCATATATTATATCGAAAAAAGCATGAAAATGATTAATTTTTATGAAAAGTACTGCCATTTCTTCAATTTTTAAAATTTCGTCAAAATGCTACGTCAGTACCTCGACAACATAAACAGAAATAATATTTTTTTTACTTTTTGTGTTTTAGATAACTGGTTAACATATTGTAAAGTGTATTGTAAAAAACTGTTTAATTGAAGTAATGAAAATTATAGAAAATATGGTAAAATATCCTTTTCTTGCACAATTGTCACACTATGAAATGCAACTCTTATGTTAAACCTTAAAATGATCTAAATTTAAAGAAATATACTAAGTTTAGTTACGTTATCAAGAACAGTATTATAGTTTCCCCCAAAATTTTTCTACAATAATAAATATGTTTGCCTGACATTTCAGGACGTTATAAAGGATATACTAAACTAAGTCTGTAAACCCTAATAGATTTTAAACAATTAAATAAATTTAACTTTAGTAAAACAGGAGTTAATTTTTTTAATCAATCCAAAACAATTTCAAAACAATTTTTTTATACTTTGTTCAAGATTATAAAAAATTCTTCATATGAGTTTCACGATATTCCTAATTAAGGCAGTTGATCCACGAAAATTAGACCTCAGGCAAAATTAGATAATTTTGCTTTCAAAAATAGCAATATTATTATTAAAGGGCTATTTTGGAAGAGAAAAGATTAATTTACATGAAAAAAATTTGAAATACAGAAAAATAATTTTGAGTTTTTATCAACCTTGGACCCTAAAGCCAATTACCAACATCAACATATATCTTCAATTATTAATTAAGGGTCAATGTAAGTCCAGAATATGAATATTTATTAATAAATTTTATTTTTTCCTCAACTTTTTTTCTTATCGCTTCTTACCAAATTTTAAAGAATTATACGATTTTAATAAATTACAAATCACTTTTTCAAGAAAAAGATTCCCATTTCCAATTATCGAAAATGAAAAAATTATTATCAAATTCAGCAATTTGTTTATAAAAATTTCTTTTTGGAAAATGTTTTTTTAATGGTTTCAGCCATTAAAGAATTTATTTTTAAAAATCAGAAACGGTGAAGTTGTGGGAAATCTTTCCTCTGAAAAAATAAATCATGATTTATTAGAATCGCATAATTTTTTAAAATTTGGTAAGAACCAATAAAAAAAAGTTGGGTCAAAAATAAAATTTCTTAATAAAATTATTTTTCTGTGTTTCAAATTTTTTTTATGGAAAATAATCTTTTCTCTTTCAAAATAGCCCTTCAATAATAATATTGCTATTCTTGAAAGCAAAATTATCTATTTTTGCCTGAGGTCTAATTTTCGTGGATGAAAACTACCTTAATGATAAGACAAAAATAAATAATAAAAAAAAGACTAATTCTACCAATTTTCATAATTTATATTCATTTTTTTCAATGTCTTGGAATTTTACTGATATTTCGCCTCAAATATTTGTATTAATGCCTTTTACTATGGAATTAAACTTCATATAACAAGAGGCATCTAAATGACAGAATTATTTAAAATGTGAGAAAAATTTCAATCATATGAAGACGAAGAAAAAGAAAATTATCCATATGGGGGACACAATAAAAGAACTAGTTTTATTTACATCTTCAGGCAGGATATTGTAAAAAATTTAATCTCAATTCAAATTTTGTAAGCTCTGCTCATGAAACAAAAGACATTCAAGTACATTTTGAAGTTTTAGGAAATATTACTATACCAGGCTGAACTAAAAACAAGATGAAAGCTAAGAATAAAAAAACTGGAAAACTATGGAGTTGGAGCCTAAAACGTTCCTTATTAAAATTTATCAGCTTTTAAATTTCAACACGACAGTTGTCCTGTTACGTCTTTAAAATTCATGTAATGGTCTGACAGTTTCTGACTTATTCACTATATCTCTGGAATCTACTGAAAAGCACTGGTATACATTTATTTTCTTTTTTTGACTTGAACCCTCTGCGCATTGTTAATTTATGCGCCTTGCGTGTCTCTGAAGTTCCTGAGGGTATTATAATGAGCTAAATTCAGACCCGTAATGAAACGACTACCTATATAAAAAATGTCTTGCCTTACAAAATAACTTGTTTTTAGAAAACTAAATTAAGTGCATGGTTTAATCGAACCACGTGACATCGCTAATTGTAATTACAGTCTTCAAAGTTATTTTAACACTAAGATCCAAAATTGATTTCCTGTACCAGAAAGACCTTCTTTACTCTTCATTAGCGTTACTATTCAGTTTCGGTATTGGTTATGCCAACCAATAAATTGGAAAAGCGCCACAGAAATAAATATTTTGAGAGAAAAGAGAATTTATAACATCCAAAATTGCATTTCTGACAACAATTACTGTATCTCAAATTTTTATTAAAAATGGGGTCATTTTCCAGATTGATTAATTTTCTATTGCAACACAAAAACACTCAGTTTTTGTTACTAAAAAAGTAATTGTTTATCTTCACTGCAAAAAGAAGTGTCTTACCTGGTATCTTACTGTAAGATATGAGCTGGGAATTTGCTATCTTCTGTCTTAAAATAAGATGTCTCACGAAGTGTCTTATTCAAAATTAAGACGACTTACGTATCTTGGTACGAATAAAGATGTAATTTCCGTCTTACAAAATAAGATACTTGATTGAGTTAGATAATGTATCTTAGTTTAAGATGTTTAGGGTGTCATAAGATGGTTCTGGCATAAGATGTTTCTGAATTGTAAGGTATAGCAGGTCAATAAGTTAGCAAAAACTAAGACGCGTAAAGTGTCAAAGAAGTAGTGGTCGAAAGATAGAATCTCTCAAAGGGTTATAGTTACAGTTCATAACCTCAAAAAATGGAGCGTTTTGAGTGTTGTATGTTTTTCTTCTATGGTGTAATATCAACATATTTAGAGGAATATATTGTTCATTTTCATCGACACGATCCTTTATTTAAACTTTAGATATGACGGATGTGGAGCTACATATAAAAATTGGGAATCGCATCAGCAACACGTAACTCGATATCAGGTATACCTTCTGTTTTAACGTATTGGATACGTTTGCTAAGTCGCTTGTCTTCTTTTCCAATAGAGCATTTACTTGAATTAATTCTTTTAAGAAGTACGTACAGCCATGTAAGTCACCACATGTGTAGCAGACACCGGTATGCCGTAAGCTTTTTCTCACAGTGTGGAGGTTATAAGGAACATGAACTGTCGGTAACTTAAGTAACCTGTGTTACCGATGGTTCAACTCAAGATATTTTACGTGTCTCCAATTAATATGCTTTAGGCAACTTGAATGTGACTACCGAAACATCTTAGAAATAACTACACAAGTATCTTATATTAAGACACTTCTTTTTGCAGTGTTTACACCTTAAGGCCATGTCTTACTTATCCGATCCCTAACTTACCGACACTTTTCTTTCGCCCTTCGCATTTCCACATTAATTAAAATATCGAGTTAAACCTTTGAGTAATTAAGTAAAAAGCACTAAGGGACTTTATTTGGTCAAAAATTTGATTAAACTTCATTTTTTAACCTACTTTTCCTCTTGCATCAACCTTCTTGAAAAATCTATTCTTATACATTGAATAAATATAATTAGAATGAAAGTACTACAATGAAGACAATAATTAAACAGAAATTTGGATCCATGCCAAGTATTTAAACTATCTGTCCTTGAACATGAACTCTTATTGATACTTACAATTAATAAACATTCAAGTAATTAATAATTAGACTCGAAGTTAGAAATGTCAACCTGGTCTAAAAAAAGTGCATATCCGCTTGGATCAAAGCTTTCGTTTATGGCTTCAAGGTTTTAACGTCGTGTAGGTTGAATTCTGTAAGCTCGTAGGTTGTACATTTTCATAGTATGACTGGTAAGTTAAATTTAACTGTATTTGTGCACGACGAATAGATCCCAAACTTTCAACTGGTCTTGATCGCTAGGGCGAAAAAGTCCATCGTCTTGAATAAACCATCTGGCCACAACAGTAAAAGTAAACGAAAAAATCAGAAACAGGGAGAAAATCTATTCTTGTTCCTGCTCGAATAAATAAAGTGTTTTTAGATAAAGTATCATTTTTTCCAAAGTTTAATTTGAGCAGAGATTAGAAGACAGCAATTTTTTTCAAATAAATGGTCTTAGACAAGTTAACATTTTTGTTTAAATTAGAATACAAATTAATGTAAGAAATCATATTTAGTTTCTGTATGTTTATGTCCAAATTAATCAAAAGTATTAAATAAAATTTTGGGAAAGGTAAAGTCACAAACGGAAAAAAATAATTACTTTTAATTCTGACAATAAAAAATTGTCTTTCTAAGTCTATTTCCATTTTTTCTACAATTTCCCAAGCTTTGAAACAAAATTTTTTTCATTTTGGACATGGAAATGTAGAAACCTAAAATTCATAAAATTAGTTAATAATTCAACTAATTCTTGTTCGAAAGTAATTCTTTATAAATTTATCATGCAAAAAAGATGTTTAGTCAAATCCAAATCTTTTGTTTACGTTTGTCTGGTACAGAAAATTTATTTTTTGAACAATTTTACAGTCTAATTGCAATTACCGACGCCATGTAGTTTTCTTGATCCATCGCCTTAATTTTAGTCAGTAGTTTATGTTTTTTTACTAATTTCAATCAATGACAGGTTCGTAGCTATTCAATCGCTTAATTGAATCGAATTCACTGAGAAATTAATACACCTAGAGAAAAATAAGCTATCCAATAGCATTAAGATGCTTATCTCTAATTGAAGATTAAAATATTGTACAGGTTACCACACGTATTGTACTCAGCACATTATTAATAGTGAGCCGTACTTAAATAAATATTCTAAAGAGTGCCATCTACTCTCTAAATTTGAATCAGTAAAATTTGACTGATTCAAATACCTAAAAAGAGGTTACTGTAAATCAGTCAAATTCCACTGATTATTTAAGTGAAAATTGACTGATTTGACAGTGAAAAAAATTTTTTTCACTGATGAATCAGTGAAAATTAACTGATTTAACAGTGAAAAATATTTGTTCACTGATGAATTAGTGAAAAGGCAAATCACTGATTCAATCAGTGAAAATTTGACTGATTCAGATTTAGAGAGTATGTTGTACTTGATATGATATACATATGGTAACCATTTTAACCAAAAATCTAGTTGATTTCACTTGTTTTTAAGTTAATTTTACTAAAATTTAAATCGTGATCCAAGTTTTTTTCAGCGTACAATATTTTATTATTATAATGTGAATAAGCATTTTTATGATATCTAATAGCATATTTTTCTCCCCGTATAAAAATTAACTATAGGGATGGGCAATTTGAAAAAGAGAAAGAATCGATTCTAAAAATTCCGATCTAATTATATCTATTAAAAAGCATCCATTTTTGAATCGACCTTTCAAAATTGAAATTGTTGTTTTAAATTTTTAGCGCTCAAAAACTAAAGATTAGATAACCTTTTTACAAAGTAAAACTCTTGGCTTTTATTAATTTTGTTCTTGCCTTGAAAACTAACCAGCCACCGGAACTGACGAAAAAAGCCAGAAATACAAATAAAAAAAATAAAGAATCGTTTCAGACGGTCGTATAAAAAATCGATCTAATCGGTTAATCAAAGAAACTAAAAATCGATTAGCATTTTGATTAAATCGAGAACACCAAGTTCTAAAATTAACTGATTACAGGGAGAGAATAAGATGCTACCAATTTAGCATAAAAATGCTAATCCCTAATATGTATTATATTCAGTACGATACTGATAGTAACGCGTACATAAATATCTTAAGGATTACCATCTGTATTATATCCACTACAATATAGATAGTAATCTGTACAATATTTTATCCTTTTATTGCAATCAATTGGCATTATTAGTTATTTGAAATTGCAAAAATTTTGTTAATTTGTTTAAATAATTTCTCATAAAGAATTGGAATCGCAAAAAGAAAAAACACGGGTATATTTTTTTTCATTTGGACAGTGATCCAATAGTTAGTTTGGTGCTATCTAGCCTGGATTTCGCTTGGGTAATAATGGGTCAAGAGAGTATTTCTTACTATTGAATGTTTGAAGAGAAGGTTCTAATTTTCCATTTCTAATGCCAATATCGAATGAAAATAAGTTAAAGGTAAATGTAAAATTTTGTGGAACGTCTGAACGTCTTGTCCGTTTTCTTGAGTTAGTGTATACTCTAAAATAAAAACTTTTGCATTCGACTATACGTCTTTAAGTCGAGTTCGTCGACCACGTTCTTACTTGACCCGTCAGTTTGATTATCGTCTATTCCATATACGAGGCTCACACCGTACTCCTACGATTAGTTGATCAGATAAAAAAATGACATTCTCGCTTTCACACGTTGGCAGTAATTGAGATCAAACAGTAATTGCACCTATCTAACAAAACTTAGCCTGCATTTCTTTCGTTTTTAAAAAGAACTTTATAAAATGAAATAATGCTTTCTCTTCATATATAAGGAGTAAGTACCGTTCGTTCCTCTCGGTGCAAAAATACAAATCGGTATGCATTTCAACTCACGAAGTAACTTTCGAACAATATCTGATTATGCTTGTATTGAACTTTCCCTGTGGTGATGTACAATTTGTAAAACCTTTCTTCGTAATTATGTATTGAAACTCAGACTCGCAAACTGACAGAGAAAATCGCTCTTAGCATTATAAAATCCACGATTTTCTATCAACTTATATCTATTTTTGTCTTTGAGCACAAAGCACATTTTTAGTATAGAAAGCAATTAAAAGTAAGCAGAAATTTTATTATATTGAATTTGAAGTAGTTGTGCCAAAAATCAAATCTCTGGAAATAAAAGTTTTTCTATGATTTTAGAACTTGAAATGATATTATCAGTTGAGTGTTGTAAAAGTAAATATTATTTTTTATGAAAAAAATTCAAAACTTACGAAAAATAATATTTTTAATCATGCTTTTTCTAATAGAATTTTTCTTTGCGATTACTTCTTACCTACTGTTTCCAATTTTCAAAGTAAAGTTTTCAGTGGCTGGAATGGTCAAAAGAATTTTTTTAAAAGAAACATTTTTTAAAAAATAATTATATTTAAAAATTATTTACTTATTTTCCAACTTGGAAATAGTGAATATTTAAAGAATAATTTTCCCGAAAAAATAAGCCATGCTTTATAAAAATACAATCAATTTTTAAAAATTGGTAAATAAGGAAAAACTCTATTACAAAAATCATCATTAAAAGTATTATTTTTCGTAAGTTTTAATTTTTTTAATAAGAAATAATGTTTTTTCTTTCATAAAACTGTTTTTTCGAAGACCTAGGTTTTGTCACAACTACCTGAAATTATCTTCATTGAATTCCTTTTATTATTCCAAATTTTGAAAATTCGAAGCAATTTAATTTTCTGGGTTTATTAAATTATTTGCATAAAAAGAAAATTTATGGAGAACGCTTGGGGAATGGATAATTTATAGGTAGTTTTGTATCAAGGATTTCCCCTAAGCAAAATGATGACTCAACACAATCACCCTTCTAGAGCTTCCGCCACTCAGAAAAGAGTCGTAATAAAGTTGAATACATCCCTTTAGCTCATTCAATGCACAGTTTCAGAATCTATTTTATTATTTCAACACAGGTACTTTCTTTAAACATAACACATACGGGCAAATTTCATTTCTCGCACAAAACTTTTAATCTTTATTCAAAATATGTTGTTCAAGGAGAAGTGTAGGAAGACGAACTTAATTTAATACTACTTTAAAAAATGATAATGACATTATTCAAGACATATTTAAATAGGAAATGGTCACTTCAGCCATAAAAAATAAAATAATAAAATTCCTTGTTCGATAAGAATTATATATATGATCACAGTTTCTTACGGTTCTTTCCGAATTCAAGTAATAAAAAGTCATTGGATTTTAATGAAAAAGGCTACATTTTCTGAATAAACAATTTTCTAAGACTTCATTTGATTAGACTCTAAACTAAAGCTCTGATTTTATAAACCATTAGTCAAAAACATTGAAAGTTTTATGAATGAATAGTAATTTTTCCAAAGCGTATCACTTTATTAAATAGTTAGTTGTGAAAAACAGGTCTCCGGGGAAAAAGGTTTTCTTATGATTTTTAGAGTTGAAATCACATTATCAGTTGTATTTTATAAAAGAAAAAACATTCTTTTTTATGATAAAAATTTAAAACATTTTTCTCCCCGAAAAAATAAGCCTTGATATAGAAAAATCCAATCATTTTTTTATTTTTTGTAAATTTTTAATTTTTCTTCTATGATAAATAATGCTTTTTTCTTCATAAATCACGACTCATAATATCATAATATCATTTTGGAAAATGTTTTTTCAATGGTTTCAGCCATTAAAGAATTTATTTTTAAAAATCAGAAACGGTGAAGTTGTGGAAAATCTTTTCTTTGAAAAAATGATTCATGATTTATTAGAATCGCATAATTTTTTAAAATTTGGTAAGAAGCGATAAGAAAAAAAGTTGGGTCAAAATAAAATTTATTAATAAAATTATTTTTCTGTGTTTCAAATTTGTTTCTTGTAAAATAATCTTTTCTCTTTCAAAATAGCCCTTCAATAATAATATTGCTGTTCTTGAAAGCCAAATTATCTATTTTTGCCTGAGGTCTAATTTTTGTGGATGAAAAATACCTTAAATAAATAAATTTTGGTGAATATAAAAAATTTGTTTCGTTTGCTTAAATATATTTTTTACTCAATTTTCTCTTGATTGAAGTCGTCAACCCTTTGTTTTTATAATACTAATAGATTCCTCGAAATCGAAAGTACTATTATATATTTGATTTATGGGGACTTGTGTTTTGTTCCGGAGTTTCGCCGATTTTGCTGAGGAATCCCATAAGGCTACGTGTTAAGGGGGTCACCTGTGTAAAATTTTCGAAAAATCGATTTTTTTTTTTGACATTTTTTGCATCTTTAAGATATGACTAATGATGTCCTTAAGCAATTTTCATGAATTCAACCTAATTAAAGTGTGACAGGGCGCCAAATGTACAAAGTTCTGTTGTGTTTCCAAACTTTAAACGCGTTTTTCTAGAAACCATGTTTTTGAAATTTGTGGGCAGGATTGAAAAGAACCTACTTAACAGATTGACTTGAAATTTTAACTGACTCATTTATAGAGATAACTGAAGGTACCCAGGTAGCGGTTTTTTTAAATCTTTTTTTTTTTAAATTTTACAGCATATATTATATCGAAAAAAGCATGAAAATGATTCATTTTTATGAAAAGTACTGCCATTTCTTCAATTTTTAAAATTTCATCAAAATGCTACGTCAGTACCTCGACAACATAAACAGAAATAATATTTTATTTACTTTTTGTGTTTTAGATAACTGGTTCGAGCGGAATCTTGCCCACAATTTCGATATTCCATTTTGAAGGGGTCAATTTTAATGCCCTTAATGAATACAAGCCTTCGGATTACACTATTGGAAAAATTTACTATTATAATAAAACCACAAACCTTCAAAATAACGTTAAACTTATTCTAATTTTCGAATTAGTTCTCCTAACAAACATTCCCGAAAAAGCGTTCGAAATACCGCCCTCACACAGGTGGACCCCCTTAAACTGAAATTTTTTCGGTAGCGATTTTTTCGGCATTGACATCGTCAACCACGGTATTTTTTTTTTCCAAATTAATCTAGCATATTTTATTAATATAATCTCTAAGTTTCAGAGCAATCTGTAATTTTTTTCAAAAACGCTCAAGCCACCTTAACTGCATGTGATACACTGAGAAAAAAATGCTATTGAATCAAAAGCATTTCTTTCCAAAAGCATGTATACTATTAATTCATAAAAATATACTACAAGAACCAATAAATATGTTACTAATTCTATGGCATATTGATTTGAATCCATGATATACACTCGAGATTCCCTATAACGGAATTCCCTGTAACAAAACCTCTCTGTAACAAGCGCGTCACGCCTCCCTATAACGTGCAGACGATCGACCCCTCTTCCCCCACTACTACGGAATGAAGCGCGCTCGAATTTGAAAAAGTAATCAATGAGTTTGATGGCTTTTATCACAAATTAATGAGAAAATTATTTGTCAATTATTGAAAAATTACTTGATAGTGTAATTTCTTTTTTTCTGAAAATATTAAAAAATACACCTGATATAAGCATAAATATTTTTATTATTATATTGTTATATTTTTAGTATTTTGAGTACATACCGTCAAATAAGTTAATTCCATCTTCAATACTCACAGAAATCTTTTTTATACCGTTTTAACTATGTAAATATATTATTCACAAAGCCTCACTGACAGACAGACTGCGCGCATTATATAATGCGCATAACATTGCTTAGCAACAAGTAGGATATGGAGGGGATCCCTCTCGCGTTTGTTACAGAGAGGTTTCCGATGCTCGAGCTTTACGTTACAGGGAATCTCGAGTGTACATGCTTTTGGAAAGAAATGCTTTTGATTCAATAGCATTTTTTTCTCAGTGTACTTAAGAAATTATATCAACTTCATATAAACAACTATGTTCAGCATTTACAGTTTACAATAAAAATGATTGAAATTAGTATATGAAAATTGGTGAAAGGCTAAAATGCTTGAAAACAGACGTAGACTAGCTTTAGTTCTGACAATGAAAAAAGTGTTGCGAAAGATTTTGCTAAAGTTTAATATTTTTTGATTGTCCAAAAGAAAAATAGACTACCTACGTGCATTTCTATTTATCTTTGCGTCTCACAAATGTTTATATCATAATTATAATTATTTCAAACGTAAACACGTAGAAACCTAAAGTAAATAAAATTTGCGTACACATTTGCTAAGTATCACATGCCCCTGAGTATAACCCGCATACACTTCAATGTGTATTGGGTATCTGTAAACTAAAGCGAGGTAAACCTAAAGGGGGTTATCCTGATCCCCCGAAGGGCAGATAGTGAGAGGG
This sequence comes from Diplolepis rosae, assembly GCA_030998225.1. Lineage (NCBI taxonomy): Eukaryota > Metazoa > Arthropoda > Insecta > Hymenoptera > Diplolepididae > Diplolepis > Diplolepis rosae. The sequence continues at coordinate 9,436,461 of JAPYXD010000723.1, read as the reverse complement.
GTCAAATTTATGCTTTACTCAAAAATTCTCGTCAAATATACTAATCTCAGAAAAAAAATTTAATCACATTTAAAAACCAAATGTACACTTTCTAGATTTGAATGAATGAGATTTTTCTGATCAAATAGCTGGAAATGGGCTACTCTTTCACTTTAGTTAAAATTTCACGGCCAATCAGTGGTATTTCATTGAAATATCGAGAAATTGGCAATTAAGTTTACAGAAAAGTCTGTTTTACCAATTGAGTCTCACTGATCAGGTTCAATGATAATTCCACTGTTTTCAGTAAAATGCCACTGATTATCAGAGAAATCTTCACTAAAGATTCAGGGTAACCCATCACACAGAGAAAAGTTTTATTTAAATATAAGAAATTGTTTTTTAAACTTCATTTTTTCAATTCAAAGTAACAACATCTTTAGAACAGATATAAATTTATTTAATTTTAAGAAATCACGTTTTAAGCCTTTTTTAATGAAAAATTATTTTTTAACATTATTTATTTGATTAAAAAAAATATTTTTTCGTCTCAAATACAGTACTGGCAAAAACTTAAGAAATAATTTATTTGATTTTATCATCTTGAATGAAGAAAATTTGCTACGCGACTGCGCAGACATTCATTCCTTTATTTCAAAGAAAAAAAATAATCAAGAAATTTCATTAAATCAAAGAAACTTTTCTTTGACCGTATAGCAATGTACACATTTTTTTGATCCAAAGAAATTATTTTTGAACCAACTAAACTCTTTTCTGGGTGAATTTCCAGGTATTTAATCGGTGAAATATCCCTGATTCAAATTTAGGGAACAGATATTTTACTAATGGATTGTAGGGAATATATCAATATCACTAGTTTGCGCTCCTGAATAGACAAGAATAATTTTCACTATGTACACTGTTAGGAATTTCTGCACCCAGGAAAAAGTTTCTTTGATTCAAAAAAAAATTTCTTTGTATCAAACAAATTTATGCATTGCTATACGGTCAAAGAAAAGTTTCTCTGACTCAAAGAAATTTCTTGATTGTTTTTTATTTCTTTGATTTTAAGTAATGAATACCTGTGCAGACGCATGAATACATGTGTAATGTGATTAACAGAAATATTTTCTTTTATTTAAAAAGAAATTGTCTTCGTGTTCAAGGTAATAAAATTAAATAAATTATTTCTCAAGTTTTTGTCGGTATTTTATTCAAATCAAATAAATAATGTTAATAAAATAGTTTCATTCATTTACAAAAGGCTGAAAAGGTGATTTATTAAAGCCAAATAAATGTATATTTGTTCTAAAGATGTTTTTACTTCTAAGTGTAGAAATGAAGTTAAAGAAACGATTTCTTAAATTGAAATAAAACTGTTTTCTGGGTGTTTCGTAATTTACCGAAACTAGTAACGGTAGTTTTATTCAGTCACAATATTGCGTAAAATTAAATTAGAATTTCAGAAAATTCGGTTACTTTTTAGAAAAATTTAAGAAACAATTACTTAATTTTCCATTTTTAAGTGTTGAATATTCCGATACTTGTGTCTGGAAATTCTGAAACTTGCAACAGGAAAAATTTCATGTTTTGGGTAACTGAAGTTTTATACAGTTATATGTAACTAAAAAATTTTGTTACGGTTTCGTAATTTTATGATGGATTTTATAAAAATGTTGTTACAGTTTAATAGTTTTAAGATAAATTCTATGACAATTCAGTTGTTTCATAATTTTAAGAAAAATTACAAAAAATTCAGTAAAATTTTCGCGATTTTAAGACATCTTTACCCAAAAACATCATAAATATCGTCAAAATTTGCGTTGCCTTTGTAACATAAAAGTTTTGTAAATTTCTGAACATTTCTAACAATGTACACGTAAAAATAAATAAGGTGAGTCACGTTATCAAGTAAAGTATTTTAACTTCCTCAAGATTTTTCTACAATAATGAATATTTTTAAATAAAGTTATGGGACATAATCCGAAACTTCGGCCAGAATGATTCATTATTCTAGAAAAATATTGAGAGATTCTAAAATACCTTTCTTGACCACATGAATGACTTGACACATGCCCTTGAAATGCTACATTAAACAAAATTGTTTTGTTAACTTCACCAAGTATTTTATTGGCTTAACTAAACTTTTTGATAAAAATGAAATAAATACTTGAAATTTATTAAAATTGACTAAAAAATTTGGTTGAATCAACCAAATTTTACCAAACCAACGTTTTGTTGTCAGTATAATAACAAAATATAATGATTGAACCAACAACAAGTTTGTTGATTCAAGCAAGTATTTTTCTATGTGCATAAAATAAAATTATAGATTCGTTTTATACACTGAGAAAATAGTTTTGTCAAATCAGCAAAAATATTTTGTTGGTATTTATGCAACAAAATTCTTTTGTTGCACCATCAAAACATATTGACAAATCAATCAAATTTTGGTTATTTAAGCAAAATGTTTTGTTAGGACAACAAACTGAGTTTTGTTGTAAACATTTTTTTCTCAGTGTGCGTATCTTTGCTAAGATATATATATTTTTTATTTCTTCCTTTATTTATTCAACAATAGATACGGTCGATGCGTGCTGTGGTGTGATATTAATATCTAACAATATTTAAGTTATGGATTTTAAATTCATTTTTATTGGCATAACTAATTATACTAATATTATACAATAGTTGAACCAACAAAAATATTTTTGTTTATTTAACTATAATATTTTGTTGTCATACGGACAACAAAATGTTTGGTTAATCCAATAAAAATATTTGGTTAATGAAATTTGTATGACTAAACTAAAAATTTCCTTGATCTGACTATTTTATTTACTTTTAATAAATTTTAAATATTTATTCGATTCAAATACAAAATTTTATTCTGAGTGTAGCCTTCATATTATTTTATGCTCGTTCATTTAAGTTTTATCTTTTCTAAAACTATACATCTAATCGTTTTGAAATTGTAACATATTTTTTGCCCTTGAAAGATGAAATTGAAAAAAATTTTAAGCTCTTCTAACTTATTTGATTCCAGCGCAAAATCTTGTCAATGCAAATCACAAAAATTTGAAAGATGTGTGAAGGGGGAGGGGGTAAAATGGGTTTTCTGGTACACCCAGATGCAATCGATACAGCTGTCCTAGACTGCAGAAATTACGCTTCCAAGAGGGTGATACCAGCGACACAACTTTTCGCGCATGTCAAATATGCAGGATGGGCTTGAATTTCCTGCTTTGAACACGTGGGGAAGGTTGGCAGAATTGTTTCAAAATACGACGCAAATCCTGACCCCATCTACTTCTCTGCTCCCCAAACCTACTTCTTTACCATTCATTCACTAGAGCTCCAAACAATTATGTTGTGGTATGTTTGAGATCAATGCCAATGTGAACATATATTTATAATTCTTCAAAACAACATTTCAGCAATAAATTTGTATTCAAATTATAACTAAATAGAAAAGTTTCAGATTATATCTTCCCAGGGCTGGTTATATTTTTTAAATCAAATTTTAATTGAAATGCATTATTTTTTTATTAAGGCCATGGATCAACCAGATCACGTGACCAAATTCCTGTAAAAGTTCGTGTAAGATAACCTTATTTTACAAAATATTTTCCTGAAAAATTTGGAAAATACAAGAGAAGATGATAAAGAACGTCTATCAACCTCGTTCGAGTGAAAATTTTGCAAAAAATTTTACAGTTAACTGTAATCATTGATAAATCTTTTAATTTTTTCCAAAATTTTTGCTAAAAATAATTTAACAGACGTGCTTTATTGTCTTTTGTTACGTTGCCCAAATTTTCTGAACGATACTTTGCATTTTGAAAAAGTTATCTTACATGAACGAATTAAGGTATAATTTAGTCACATAAGGTTTTTATTCCTTTCAAATTTAATTTTTTAATATCCTAAGATAACATTAAGCGCATTTTGTAATTCGACTATTTTCAAACTGGTCATTTTGCATTCTATACATTCTTACTTGCAAATGGAAATTCACAGAACTTTAATAATCATGAATATTTGAATTTTCTATTTGACCGATTTTCAATTTCAGTTTAGTGTTATTTCAAAAAGCCATAACAAAGTTCCTTACCTTCAAAAATCAGGTCAGTTGGAATTGAAGGAAATAAATTCGCAAATTAAGAAGTCTGGAGACTTAGCAAGTTCAATATTTATTAAAAGAACGAACAGTTAAAGACTCAATAATTTTGTTATTAGAAATTAGATGGTTGAAAAATTCATTTAATTTTGTTATTAAAAAAAAAAAGTTTAACAAACAACTTAAGAACTAAAATAATCAACACATTGGAGGGAAAACATCAAATTTAAAATTGCTTCAAGCATCAAGCTTCATACATAGTTAAAATTTTTCGAACTTTCAAAAAAATAATTACTCCAATTCAGTTTTCTATTTTTTAAAATAGAAAAACTTTTATGTGTTCGTGGAAAATAAATAAAATAAAAAATTGATTTATATAATTTTGGGCTTGAATTCCTTAAAAAATTAGATGATTTGCATATTGTAATAAGCGTTTGAAAATTGGGACATTTATAGAGAATTTAATATCATTAAAAAATATAATACCGCGTAAAATATTTATCTCTAAATAGTTACATTGCGAATAGATTAGAGGTTTTAAATAATGAAAACAATTATTAAAAAATGCATATATTTTTCCCGCTTGTAGAATTAAAAATTTTATTTCTACATTTTAAGAACCGCCTATTGTTATATTCATGTTAAAAATTACTTTTAATAATTGTCATTTGTTATAATAAATTAAAATCATTTGAAACAATAACCGATGATTATCATATTTGATTATAAGATATGCTCGGATATAACTGTAACGAATTGGAGAATCAATTTCGTTTATTTTTGCTTATCCTGTAAATTTAGCTCTGATGTCTTTTGCTTCTTTAATAGTCTGGTAATTAGCATTTGATTGCCTTGGTGGAGTCAACCTTAATTTGTTCACGTGGCTTTGGGCGATCTCAGGTCTTTAACCTAGCCTTGTCACTTTGAAGATATTTTAAGAATTATCATGTGCGAAAATATTAGTTGATAAAAATTATGAAAATTTTTATAAAGCTGTAACCATAAGATGAACAAAATTATGTTGTAGCTAACGGAGAAAAATTTATATTAAAAGGGCTATCAAAACGGCGATACATACCAGAGTGAAGCAACAAGTCCGCAATATAAATATCTTTCCTAGATTCTTAGTCAGAATACTATCGATAAAAACTATTATTCTAATAAAGAATTATAAGTATTTTATTTCTTTTGGTATGCAAAAATCTACTAGACTAAATTGTGAACTTCAAAGGCAAAGTATATTAATAAGATCATACTTGGATTTTTTAAATTAGTAATTTGTTAAAAATAATACACGACAAAAACAATGCAACCATCTATCTCTCGTAGAAACAACCTCTATTCCAACCTAAAGGACATGTGACCTTTGAAAATTTGCAAATTTTATTGATTTCAAGTTTCTTCGTGTTTATGTTCAAAATAAAAACATACGGAGACATACTATTTTTGACTTTGATAATTGGAAAAAGCTGAATTTTGGTTAAATTTTCAGCAAAACTATTTTTTACTATCAAAACTAGAAATCAGTCATCTACGTCTATTTGCATTTCCCTTAGCTTTTACTAATTTTTTATGTTGATTTTATTTATTTTAGAGGCAAACATATAGAAACTGAAACTGCTTGCTCAGATGAAGTTGTCAATTTCCTGCATATAAAATATGCTAAACTGCAAATTTGACAAGTTTAGTAAAAATTTTATGGAAATAAAATGTTGCAAACTTCAATTATTATAGATATAAAATTTGGCTCTCTATCAAAACCATTTCACGGTTTTAAAACATTTCTGTTTGTAGATGCGACTGAAGAGAAGGATTTATCAAATGATGCGTCACTCGAGAGATCATGTCTCGTAGAAATATTTATAATTTCACCACTGCATATTTAGCACAAGGAAAAACTAATCTTTCTGGTTCCACAAATTTATACGGAATAGAATCTTATTTTCTCAACAAGTGGATTACTAATTTATTTATTTCTCAACTATTGGAATTGCAATTTCGTCAAGAAACTCCATAAAAGACAATATTAGGCTTCAGTCTAGCTTTTTCAATTCTTCATTGGTTTTGTCATTTCTGAGAGATCGATAGGGCTAGACGGCCATAAGTACATTAACGTATGCACAGTTAATCTAAGAATAGAGTTCTATCGTGTGCATCACGTGGGTAGGAAGAGAATTAGATCTTTTCAGCGTTTTAGTACTCCCTTTTATCATTTAGTAAAAAAAGAACAGAACTTTTAACGATGAGATGTTGACACGTCAATGTATAATTTCGACGGTGTAATTTTGCCAAGTGCGAAGCACGAGAGATAAATTATAAAGTAAAAATTTCATTTTTGTTAACCAAGCACTTCAAATTTGTCATACATTCCTTCAATCCTATCCGGTAATGAAATTCTAAAAAAAAATAATAATGTTCATAATGTAAAGAAGAAGTAAAACTGATAGAAAATAAATGGTTAAAACTTAAAATTATGTATAAAAGACGATTAAAGGTTAATTCTCAAGCCAATTTTTCTTTGCTTGATGATCCATTATGAATTTAATATTAAAAAAATATAGAAAAGGATAAATATAAAGCAAGCTTGTAAGGTCAAAGAACAGAATTCTTTGCAGCCGAGAAGCAGCTGTTTTCTCATTCAGTAAATCAGGAACTTTGATAGAGATATCAATTAGCGACATTTCTCGTTGGAAAGCTGTTAATTAATTGAATTAAATCCACGCGTTGAACAACAGATTTTTCGCGAGGCTGTGCCACAAATGAAATCTCATAAATATAATAGGCGTCATTAAATATGATACACTCAATAAAAATGAGTTATTGACTGTAGAGCTAGAACAGTAGCGTTTTCTTTATAAATAATTACAGTGTCATTATATCTAAAAAAAATGAGTGCTTCACGATATAAATTTTAGATGTTCTACTTATTTCCAGTGGTATTTATATTTGAGTTTATTCTTTGAAATAAATGTTTATAAAAAAAAATATAGTTTGGAAAAATTAGTATTTAGATTTCTAACTTGCTCAGTTTAACAGTCGTCAATACTGTCGACAGAAAAAAATATGAATATCCGAATTTAAATCTCATGTATACATCTTCGTTTATAATTTATGAGTTTACATTTTTTAAGTAAAATTAAGCATCTTAAACAGATTTTAAGAAATTTTTACTTTTGTCGTAAATAAAAGAAACACATTGAAGGCACTTGAAGAGCAAAAGACTAATTCAATTATAAATAATTCTCATAATCAAGTTTTCTTGAGAATATAAAAAAAATTAATAACTCAAATTTGTCGTTAATTTTTTCCACGGTTAAATATTATTACTATCTGATACGCGACTAAGTGATCCTCCGATGGCGTAGGCAGTGACAAAAATTTCAAACTCAACTAATTAATTTGAAATTATTAATTAATTTTAAAAATCTATTTTATGATCCAATTATAAATAAATAAATCTAAAAAGCATATATCTAAGAAGCAAGAAAAACAATTAAATTGCACAAAAAAGTATAAAAAATAAAACAAAAGAAGTCTGTACTGTAAACAATACTTTTAGTTTAAAAACATATCTTTGTAAAAATGATATTTTCCTCTCGTTTGCACCGTTCTAAATAATTCAAACACTAGAGACAAAAACTACAGATGACTCCTTCTCTAGAATTTATGTTTTATGATATAAAAAACATCAAGATTTTTTAGTGGATTGATTAAAAAATATAATTTACATTTTGAGAAAGAGAATTCCCGCGTCTCGCGCACATTTTGACGAGATGAAGAGGATATACGAAAGTCGATGAAAAACATGAAAGGTCACGAACATTGGAAACATCAAAATGATCGAAACATTGAGAAAAAAGAGTTACAAGATATTGTATTTGATTTACGAAGAGCGAAAATAAACTTACCCAGAATATGAGATTCACGAACACGAGAATATACTTCATCACACCATAACACTCGTTTAGAGCCATTTTTAAGGTGTTTAGCAATATAATCACTGATTGCCAAGGTTTCCGAAAGAAGATATTCCCAGATTTCTGAGGGTTAATTAGTTACACCGAGATATGACTGAGTTCAACCAATGCAGGTAAGACAACGGAGAACGGAGTCAACTGAAGAGCAGAAGAACCTTCACTTCGAAAGTTCGAAAAAGTAAACACTCCGCGCAGCGGTTTTCAAGCGACTGCCTGCTGCCAATAGCCAATGTGCCAAGCCAATGCCAACCCAGCCATCCTCGCGTTACTCACGCCGACTCACGGCCGCTGATGGTATTTCTTTGCGCGGGAGTGGTTATTCACACCGGAAGATTATTTGGGGCTGAGATTTTCTACCGATAAAGTATATAAAATTAATCTTTCATTTAAAAATTTTATTTATTTTCGTTAGCAATTACAAATTATTCAATGGATTCAATCATACCTATACATTGTACATGGAAAATCTCTCTTGGCTAAATAATTTTCTTTTGGTATGATTGAGCGGATTGAACCACTCTTGGGTTAAATTAAAGCAAGTCAACTGAGCAGGAAGGGGGAACATTTGATTCCAGTTATCTAATTGGCTGAGGCACATTCTGATTGGATAATGTGACATGCTCACGAATCAGATAACTATTTTTTGTACGTACTTGCAGATACCGAAAACTTCGTGTTTCTTTCTAGTTTTTACTACAAAACGGTTCGCTTGGAGGAGAAAAGCATCTGTCAAATGAAAAGCACTAACCAACCATCGCTAAGCGCCGCAATGCCAGCTTCAGTGATGTAACTTTTGTTCTCGTACCCCGTACTCCTAATTTAAAATCTTCATACAGATTTGAATTTGTAAAGTTAAAAGTTTCTCATGTTTACCCAACTATGCAGAAAAATGTATTTTTTTGTTGATTTTTTTTGAGTATTACTTTTTTATCGTCATGATTTAGAAAGTTTTGAATACATATGCATAAAATATGGTAACTATTTTTGTAGGAATTGTGAAAATCATGTTCGGGATTAGATTATTATTTCAAAAAAAATTTGAGAATCACTGCTCTGAAGTTTCTTCCGTACCGACTAAAAAAAAAATAAACGTAACATTTTTGGAAAGGTCGCGAGATCGCGGCACATGTCGAATTCCTGTCGACGGACGGAACTTCGTCTTTCCTGTTTGCTAAGTAGGATGAAAGGCGATGTGAGGGACCGACCGAGAATAGAAAATGGCGATGCGATCTACGTTGGTTCGTTCTACACTCTAAATGTGTTGTATTCGGTATTTTGCTGCAATAGAATCAGACAATTCTGTAAGTAAATTTACTCAGCGTATCATTTATTTTTGTTATGTCATTATGAGCAAAATAATGAATAAACTGTTGTCATCGCGTCACTTTTCTAATCCCACGAGTTCAAACACGTTTATGTTTATTTATGTTCTCTTTTTTTTTGTGTTATTAAATCGTGACGATAATACTGTGTCTGGTTGTGTTTGCTAATCTTCCATTTTATGAATATGAGTTCTTATCCTAGGTCCCTTATAAATGACATTTTCATAAATCTATGCGTTATTTGGTTCAATTACTTTAAATTGTTAACGAAACATTATGTGCGCATGTCGCTTTCGCTTACATTTTATGGTCAAGAAAATGGTTGTGTGTATTCGAATGTACTATTTTTTGAGATTTTTTCTAACAATTTCAGATCATTAGATAATTTTTTATAGATAGAAGTGTTTTTAGTTATTTTAGTTTAGAATACAGTTGTTGCTAGGTGGACGTGGTCCTGTATAAATAGACACATTTTTTTAGAACCATGTTGTCATCATTTTCAAACACTTGTGTGCTTTATAGTCATAATCTGATTTTGTGATAAAAATAATAAAAGTCAACATAACCTGATATTTTTTATTATTTAAAAACTGTTTTATTCATGCAGATCAAATTTGAGTAAAAATTTATTTGTTATAATTGAAAAATAAGATTTATAAAAACAATTAAATTAAAGTTCTTAAAATTAATTAAGTAACTAATTATATCTTCTTTTCTCAATGAAAAAATAGTTTAGTGATAGATTATGTTCTTATTGAAACATAAGGACTGTAACTCCAAAATTTGTTTTCAATAATACAAATTAATTTCCTTTTAATTTCTCTTTAAATTTTTCAAATAAAGGGAAGGAACAAGTAATAAGCCTCTGCTTTTATTGACGTATTACTTTTGAAAGACACGCCTACTTTTCACGCGGTCATGAAAAGTACCTGTTTTCTATTCCATTCAAAATCCCAATTACTTTGCCCTTGGGTTTATGTCACAAAGCTTAATTTTTATGATGTATTTGGCAAGGGTTACAAATTTTAAAAGTATTTTGAAATTCTGTATTTAAAGGTATTTAATTTTCAAATATTGTTGATGTACTTAGTTGGCTTTAGAGTCCAGAAAAAATGTAACTCAAATTTTCATATTTTCAAACGTTTCGACTCAGATTGGAGTCCTCATCAGTGAAAATTTATTTCTATAAAAAATACAAAGGAAGAAACTTAGAAATTGCCCGAGTGACGGATAAACATTGTGGTAAAAAATGATATAAAAGAATAGCTAGTGTGAAAATATAAAATTGGTCTAAATAACTAAATTTGCAAACTGTACAAAAAATGTTTTCTGTAAAAATATTAAGGGGAAAATATTAAAAAATAATATGTTTTTCTTTTTAATAATAAATATTCTAAAAAATATTAGGAATCTAGAGAAAATTGAGGTGCAATGGTAATTATTCTTAGCGGACTAGAAATTTTTCGCAGTCAAAATACTAAAGATTCAAAAAATTATATGAAACTTCAGTTCGATACAATCTATAGTAAATTATAATATAGTTTATCTAAAATTCAATATTTCACTGCGACAATTTCTCACAATCACACGTTTTTCCCTAAATTGAAACGTAGTTTAGTAATAATTGTAAACTTGAGTTTTTCAGTGAACGGATAAACCTTGTAATAAAAATAATATGAAAGAATTGAACGTGTGAAACTATAAAACTGGTATAAATAACTAAATTTTAAAAAATAAAAACTGTACCAAAAATTTCTTCTATAAAAATACAAAGGGAAGAAACTTAAAAAATTTGCATGTGTGACCGATAAATATTGTGGTAAAAAATGATATGAAAGAATTGCACGTATGAAACTATAAAACTGATCTAGATAACTAAATTTACAATAATAAAAACTGTACAAAAAAATTTTTTCTATAAAAAGACAGAGAGAAGAAACTTAAAAAATTGCACGTGTGACGGATAAATATTGTGGTAAAACGATATAAATCAATTGCACATGTGAAACTATAAAATTGTTCTAAATAACTAAATTCAACGAAATAAAAACTGTGCAAAATTTTTTTGCCTATAAAAATAAGAAGGAAGAAACTTAAAAAATTTGCATGTGTGACGGACAAACATGGTGGTAAAAAACGACATAACGTGTGTGTACGCGTGAAAGCTGTAAAAACGGTCTAAATAGCTGAATTCACATAAACTGTACAGAAAAATATTTTAATTTACCCTAAAAAAGATTATATATACAGTAAAATTATAGCAGTTAAGATGAATTATTACAGAATAAAAATGTCTAAAAACTGCGAACTCATCACAATAAAATATTACCAAACAAAAACTGACCTGTTATTTTGTTAAGTAGACGGATAAAACGTTGGTGAAAAAAATTGGTCGAAGTGACACAATCACAAATTTCCTTTTTTTTTCTTTCTTTTCTTTCGTCGTGAACAAGATGAGCACATAATTTTTGTAAAAGCACTCTTGTCACTACGGATTTTTCTTCAAAACTGAGTTGCATTTGAAAACAGACTTGGAAAAGGCTTTGTAAAGTAAAGTACAATTCATTTATATCGTTTTTACTACAAGATTTATCCGTCACATGTGCTATTTTTTAAGTTTCTCCCCTTAGTATTTGTACAGAAAATTTTTTTTGTACAGTTTGCAAATTTAGTTATATAGACCAATTTTATATTTTCACACTTGCAATTCTTTTATATCATTTTTTACCAAAATGTTTATCCGTCACACGGGCAATTTTTAAATTTCTTTCTTTGTATTTTTTATAGAAATAAATTCTCACTGATGAGGACTCCAATCTGAGTCGAAACGTTTGAAAATATGAAACTTTGAGTTACATTTTTTCTGGACCCTAAAGCCAACTCAACAATATTTGAATATTAATACTAAGGGACGATATTAAGTCTTGTTCATTAGTAATTAATTTTTTCATAAATTATAATTAATTAGCTCTATCAATAAAATAGCATTAATTTATCATATACATGATAATTATGTACTTCTGGATCTTATTAATCGAAGAGAATGACATATTATACATCTGCGTTCGATTTTCAAATTTCGTTTTAAAAATCTTCTAGAAAATAAAACATTAACATTCTTTAATATCCTTTAATTACAATCAAAATACCTTTCAACGTTTCGTCTTATCTCAATCTTTTTTTAACTAACAGACTAGAATAACATTCATATTTTCTAGACTTTTTACTCGGTTGGAGATGATCGTAATTGAAGCTGGTGAAAATGTCTACTTTGGAAGAAGTAAGTAACGAGTTGATGAAATCCGCGAAGGAACTTGCAGATTGGGAATATCCACTCTCTCAGGTAAGTTAAAACATACTTTTCGATTTGAAAATTTAAATTAAATGAATTTTATACAAGTATTTGTTGCCTTAATCCATGATATTTTATTTCAGATCTTAGAAAAGTACTATTCTCTGTTAGAAAGTCCTACGGATATAAATTATGGAGAGGCTGGTCTTATTATTCAAAACTCTGTAGATGTCTACACTAGACGTGTAGATGATTTGGATAAAGAAGTTTGCTCCTTGAATCGAAGTTTCATTGAACACGAGTAAACTACTTTTCAATAAGTATATTAATTTCTCTTACTTTTGTTTAGAATATTTCAATTAATACCATTTAAATGGATCAATAGGGCTCAAGAAGAAAAAGAAAAGTCAAAGAATAAAGAAAGGAGGTCAAGGAGGACTATCATTGATTTCGATAACTTTGAGCCTCTTGATTTTGGAAAAGAGATTGGAAAAAATATCAATCTAAGAAATCAGACGCAGAAGCCTGTAAAGTTACTGAATCGAAGATTCACACAATTAGAAGTCAGTGCTTCTCAAATGAGATTTCCTATCGAGGTTACGGATATTCATGGCGAAGAAATCGGCAAGAAATACGATTTCCGGTGAGTAAAAATTTTCTTCATGATTTTGAAAACATGTTATGAATTAAAAACTAACGATGAATTCATTTCTCAGGTGTAATCAGCAGCTCACAAAAACCGGGATGTTGGTAGATGAATGTATACCTAGTGGTAAGGATACAAAAACACTTCAGTTATTATGTTTAGAAGTAAATAATGTCTTTTAAACTATCAAATTAACAATCAATTGACTATTATTTTTAGATTTCGATCCACCAAATCTTTGTAACGAAGAACGAACGCCACAAGCAAGCTTGACGACTGAAGCAAGCAACTCATCAACCGTTTACCCCGATTCTTTGCTTAATAATATTACTGTGAGCCGAGTGAGTCCTGAAAGAGGAGAATTTTCTCTGAATTCACTGAACGACACCACAAACAATTGTGACGCGCAGGAGGATCTGGGATATTTTACCTTATCTAGCGTGTCGCAAAATACGTCAGAAATTAGTGGAATGCTTAATTCGAATGTGTCCAGTTTGGTTTCTGATTCTGGTCTAGGAACTACTGTTATCAACAATTCGTGTGTTAATGAGCCAGACCATTTTGATGAAGACTCAGATCATGAAACAGAGAATCATGAGGAATCCACATGTACGAGCAATCCAGTAGTGTTGGTGAATGGGGCAGAGGAAAACGAAAAAGCAGAGGAACAATTGGAAGTTCTTTCAAGTTCTACTGATAAATCAGAGAATGGTGATGCTCAATCATTGGTTAATGGAGCTTCGAATAATGTCCAATCAGAAAACAATAAAGTTGATGAGGAGGACGAAAATGTCACTGGGAATTATAAGGAGACAGATTCAGGTTATAGATCGGGAGGGTCGGAAGATTTTGAAATTCCGAAGAAGAGGTATGTTTATTATTATGCAGATCTCTGGTGAGAGATATTTTATTCATAATTTTTAATACGGCACCTTATAATTTATAGATCTAGAAAAATGAGGAATATGGTTTGTGTCAATGACATAGACAAGGATATTTGGAAACCTATTCCATTCGATCAGGGAATTCCTGATAAATTACCCAAATCTAGAAATAAATTCAAATTGCCCTGCCACATATCACTTCTTAAATCGAAAAACCAATCTGTAAGTTTATTTAAAAATTTAGAATTCAAATTAATAGTTGATTATTATAAATTATTGAAATTATTTTGATAAATTTTCAATTGCAGAGAAAACGAAAAATCGTAACTGATGAACGTAGGTCTGAAAGTCTGCCTAAGTTCTTTTTCAACGAGTCTGAATCACCAATGAAAAAAGTAGGGATTTATTCTCCATCAAGGCCCTTCATCCCTTTGAAAACAGGTATATCTAATTCAGTATTATTAATGAATATGTTGTAGACCAAAAATGATCAAATCAAATTGTCTTCCATCTATATAAATTGTGTCAATTCTACCAAAGGATTCGTTTTATTTGGCCCAAGATGGTTTGGTTGAATCAAATAAAGTCTTTAAGTGATTAAATTTAACTTTTAATTGATTATATGCAACATATTTGTTTTCTATGATAAGAAAGAACCAAGTGTTTTAGACGAATTACAAAATCTAAATCTAAAATTATTGAATCAGTTGTATAAAAAAAAGCAAGAGAATATCTCATATTTATAAGGTAACTTAAGTTTTTCCTTTTTTAGTAATTGCTGAAGTTCTTGTAATTGTTTTAATATGAAATTGACATTGTTTTTCATAATAGACTCAAATTTAATGGAATTGTACGTCTTATAAACATAAGATGAAGCCAATATGTAAATTTTACAAAAAGATACTGCAAAATCATCAAATTTTAATTTTTTTAATACAATTGATAACTTTTGAAATAATGATTATTTCTTGAACTTCTTGAGCTCAATTCGAAGTAAAATATTGAAATTTTGTTAAAATATTAAAATAGTTGTGGAATTTTTTCTCTGGATATAAGTAAAAGCCGAACTTATAAAAAATGTTGTAAAAATGGTAAAGTTTAAATAACTCGTGTAAAGTACACACTTTATTTTCATTTTTAAGCTTTTTTGTATCAAGTTCAGCTTTTGCTTGAATCTAGAAAAGACTTCATAATTATTCAAATATGTCAACAAAATACAACAAATATTCAGCTTTGAAATTATCTCAACTCAAGAACTTTCAAAAATGTTAATTACTTTCAAAGTTATTAATTTTCTTGACAACAAAATTATGGTTTGATGGTTTCGCAGTATTCTTTTATAAAATTTACATAATTGCTTCATTTTCGGTTTATTAGACGCAGGAATTCATTAAATTTAAGTCTATTATGAAAAAATAATTTCGATTTTATGTTTAAAAAATTACAAAAACTTGAGGAAAGGCTTTAAATTAATTATGAAGGATACAATGTTGGAACTCATATAGGTACCAGTGGTATTAAAAACAAAAAAATTCTTTTTTAAAACACTCTTTTTTTATTGCAGAGGATCTTCATGATTTTCAAAAAACGTTTGATGATTGCTTCAAAAGCAAACAACGCTACGACGTTTACCATTACGAGGCAGCAACAACTGTTACAATGGATCTTCTGGGATTCTTTCCTAGTTTTACGAAGCACGACCCACTCTCAAATTCCCTTCCGGTCAAAAGATTTGTTTCTACACCAGAACACATGTCCCCACACTGTAGTGATGTGTCTCGTCCGGTTACTCCTGAAGTTACTATTTACGACGCCAACACTCCTTCGGATTCACCAATGATGGATAGTACATTTGAAGCTGATGATCCTCCTCTCCATTCCACGCTCAATTACCAGCAAGTAGTTGAATGTCGTATGAGGAAGATTCTCGAGGAGTTTGACGTACGAACTGATCTAGAGCAAAATGTGGCTCGCTGGCATGAAACAATCAAGCCAAAATTACTGGAGGCAGAGAAAAGACCTCCTTTTCATATTCATGAATACGGGAATCGTATAGTACAAAAACTAGAGAGTAGTAAAGAACATAAAATCGACTTTGATGACGTTGCAGCTAAACAACCTTCTGCGGAAGTTGCGAGATATTTTTTAGCTTCTCTGCAGTTGGCGAATTCGTATAATGTCGATATTAGGACCAATGCAGAAAACAATAATATCGAACTGTTTCTTCTCGATAGCGAGAATGCGCGTTCTGAGGTTTCCTATGAAACCCCAAAAAGCTCTAAAGCTAATACCAAAAGGTTCCGGCATGTTACGTGACACCTTTAAAATATCTTTTGGGTTGGAAATTAGGCTAAGAATCAGATAATTGTGCACCGGTTAATATTTAACTGCAAGCAGAAGATGCTTTTGAAAAGTGATACCTATTAATCTATAATGTACAGGTTCTACGCATTGATTGAATCGCGTGAAATATTTATTTCATGGTTTTGAAAGTTTTCGAATTTTGCTTTCTTCCTAAGAATAAATAAAAATTATACGTTTTGGGCAATGTTTTTAAAACATTCTGTTAGAAACAAGCTACTTTGCTTTAAAAGACAAAAAATTTATATATAGCGATTAATATATTCATATATTTATACATAAATATATATTTCTGTAAGTTTCTTATTTTCTCTTCTAGATGTATTGCTTTTACACATTTATTTTTATATTTATGCATTTTCTATTTGTTTTCTTTTATATTTGGTTCATCTTTGCGGTTTTGCATTTGTTCTAAATATTTTGTTTTAGTATTATTTAGCAATTCACGTAATTACAAAGTGAGGGATCTTTATATCACTTGCAAGTTTACTTCCTATTACGAAATATGTCTGTAATTAAAGTATAGGTGAAGGTGATTAGTTGTATAGTCACTGTTCAAATAATGTTACACTTAATATCGCACGCTGATAGTTTAATTAGTGATTTCATAAATTTATTTATCAGCAAATTTATAAATTGGATTTATTTTTAAAAATGCATCATTCTTAAAAACGGGTAATTTTAGGTAAAAACGATTGTTTTCAATCACCAAAAAGTTCAAGATAGTTTATAACGTTTTGAGGCTGGTATTGTGTAAGAAAAAATTACTAAGCATTAAAGAGTGTATTATAATTATATAATAATTTAATGAATAAATTTAATGAACTACACAAAAGTAATTTCAGGTTTAAGTTGTGTACTTATGTAAATATAACTAAATACACATATTTTATAAAAGAGTGTAGCCTTGTTTTTTGGTGTCATGATCTGAAATACAAACGTCAATAGTTAATAATTAAGGTCATAAATTACTTGCATTTTATTTTACAGATAAATAAAACACTTTAGATTTTTACTTTGGTTCGTAGCTTAGATTCACAATTTGTATTATGCTTTTAAATTAAATTTGTTGACCAAGTTGGCAAATTTAACTCCGATAATTATTTTTACTTGTGGATATTTTAAATGACTAGGAAAACATGCTTTATTAAGTCATACAAGAGATTACGAGAAATGGATAAAATCTCATTTTTTATAGCACTGTACTTTTGGCTATAGTATATTCTGCTATTACACATAAACAGTACTACAATCACTCATTCATGTATAAGATTTAAAATAATACAGAAGTGTTTTGAAATAAAAAACGACAAAATCTAAACTCTATAAAAACTATTCTACTTAAGTTTAAAGATTCTGGTTCCTACTTGAACTGTACGAGGCAATGTTTAAGCGATATAATATGTAATACAATCACGAAAAATCATTAACTATAATATAATTCTCCTATAATCCTATCTATAAATGCAACTTCAACATACTAGAAACTGGTTTTCATGCTTTCGTACATATATTTATGATTAAATATTTCCCAGTGCTTTTTAACAATAGAATTCTTAAAATTTATCATGGAAATCAAGTTTTTGAATTGAAAATATTAAGGTTTTATGAAACAGCTGAACCGATTTGTGTTTTCCAATGAGAAGGGGCTAATTCATCGAGTCTTCGATCTAAAAAGCCCACACAATTTGCCAATTGAGATGCAGTTTCCTCTACTGCTTGGATATGGGCGAAAGCAACTTTCGGTAATGAATTCTCTGCCGCCATCACCTGAAAAGATTTACAACATTTGTTGAGTTGTTATAGTTAGCAGTCCTGAGACTGGCTCGATGCAGTTCGCCATCCGTTTCTATCCTAAGCGAATCTTTTCATATCGTGTAAATCATATATACTTTATAAATTATCCACCACTTCAGACACAAATTTAACGTTCAAAATTTCGATATTTTACAGTTCCAAAATAATCACTTAATAAAAACATTGAGCATATAGGAGACCAAATGAGAAACCACATGGGAAACTGTATATATATGATTCAGCCTCAAATTACAATATATGTCTTGATTATACTAAATTTCAACGAATTCGTAAAATTGTTAATGTTTGTTTTTTCATCAATACAGATTATTTTTTCATGCAGATAAAAATTGATGAAATAACTTCATGGTCTTACTCTTTTCTCCAAATTTGTCAGTTTTGAATTCAAAGCATCAAAATATCCAGGTGGGAATGTTCGTTTTTCAACTGGACCTATTTTTAACAAAATAATTGTTTTATTTTTCTTTACAAAAACATATATTTAACAAAAGTAATTAAAAATAAACTATATATTTCTTTGAAATAAAATAAGTGATAAATAAGTAAATATGAAAAGTGAAACCTACAAAATTGATGAACCCGAACGATGTCAATTATGAAAGGCCTGCAATTAAGAAAAAATCAATGAACTGTAACAAGCTACAGATCATAAAACTAATTTGTCTTTGAATTATTAAAATATTTTAAGCATGAATCATACTTATCTTTTGTTGATCCATTAAGTAAACTAGAAATAGGAACAAGATTATTATCATGACGTCTAATTTTTAGTACTCTAGAACTATTTTCTTCAACACCAATCCAACAATGGATCGAAGACTTTAATTCATCGAATGTTGACCCAGAAGATAATGTAACTTGTTGTAAAATTGTTTCTAAATCATCAGTATCGCATCCGGGTTCTATAATACATAAACAAGTTACTAAATATTGTGTTTACATTTTGTATCAAATTTCAGACATCCATATTTTCTGTCAGTTATAGGTTAATTTACCAAGTAGATCATATCTACGGATTAATACCCATAAACTTATTTCGCATATGTCCATGTTTGTGCCTTAATTCTCCACAAACTCGAAAAGTTACTTCTATTTATTCACTTGACTCACTCAACAAGTCATAAAAATATTATAAGCAAAAGTTAAATTTTCGTTGACTATTCAGATTAAAATTTCAGACAGTTTCAGAAACATTTGAAACTTAGGTTATGTCATTAATTTGAGAAGAGGATAGGGATGAAGTCAGGTGTGGGTAAAGTTGTAACAACTTGCAATAATATGCAAATGAAAAACGAATTGAAAATTTTTAATCTATTTAAAAAGGCATAACATTTTAAATAGTTTCTTTGATTTTCCTAATACCTAATATAAGTTTTGATACAACAAATAATTTAGTGATAGTTTTAAATATTCGATATATGTGTAAATTGGCTTTAGGGTCCAGAAATGATGAAAACTCAGTTATTACATTCTTTCAAACGTTTCGACTCAGGTTGGAGTCCTCATCAGTGAGAATTTATTTCTATAAAAAATACAAAGGAGGAATCTTAAGAATTGAACGTGTGACGGATAAACATTGTAGTAAAAAAGTGATATAAGAATCGCAGGTGTGAAAATAAAATTGGGATAAGTAACTAAATTTGCAATACAGAAAAACTGTAACAAAACTGTACAAAAAATTTTTTTCCGTAAAATTGCTAAAAAGAACCTTAGAGACATTGTAATACAATGATATAAATGAATTATGCATGTGAACCTATAAAATTGGTCTAAAACTGAATTGTAATGAACTGTACAGAAAAAAAATATTTCTATAAGAATACAAATGAAGAAACTTGAACAATTTGAAACTGTGACCGATGACAAATATGTTAAGAATAATGTAAAAGGATTGCAAGTTTGAAATTAAAAAATTGGTCTAAATAACTAAATTTACTAAAAAAGTAAAGGCGTAAAGCCTTAATTTGAAAGAAATACTAACAAGAGAGACTTAAAAGTAACACGTGTGACAGATAACAATTTTGGTTAACCGATATGAATGAAATTGTACAAGTGAAACTATAAATGGTATAAACTAAATGTTAAAAATGTAAAATGTAAGAATAATGTAAAAATGTAAAAAACTTGTACAGAAAAATTTCTTGTAAAAAGACAGAGGAAGAAACTTAAAATCTTGAATGTGTGACCGATGAACATACTGTTAAAAAATGATGTAAAAAAGAATTACAAGTTTGACACTATAAAATTGGACTAAATAACTAAATTTTGGATACAGTAAAACTGTAACAAAAAACTGTACAAAAAAAAATTTATTTTTTACTGTGAAATTATTAAAGAGAACCTAAAAAGAATAGCACGTGTGGCGGATAACATTGTAATAAAATTATATGAGTGAATTTATACATGTGAACTATAAAATGGGTCTAAATTAAATGTAAATGAACTGTACAGAACAATTTTCTCTATAAAGGTACAAAAGAAGAACTTGAAACAATTTTAAACGTGTGACCGATGAGCATTCTGTTAAAATGATGTAAAAGAATTGCAAGTTTGAAATTATAAAATTGGTATAAATAACTAAAATAGCTAAAAAGTAGAACTGTGAACCTTAATTTGAAAAAATTACTAACAAGAGAGACTTAAAAGTAGCACGTGTAACAGATGACAATTTTTGGTAAAACCGATGTAAATGAATTGTAAAGTGAAAACTATAAAAATGGTCCAAAAAATTCGATTTGCATGAAAATATAAGGTACACAAAAATTTAATTCTGTAAAATTACTAAGGGGAGAAAAATTTAAAATTTTGAAAATATAACATGTGACGGATAAACATTGCGGGATAAAAAGTCAAAAAATGAGTTATCAGTTTCGTATTACAATTCAGTTTTAGACCAATTTTATAGGTTCACATGCATAATTCATTTATATCATTGTATTACAATGTCTCTAAGGTTCTTTTTAGCAATTTTACGGAAAAAAATTTTTTGTACAGTTTTGTTACAGTTTTTCTGTATTGCAAATTTAGTTACTTATCCCAATTTTATTTTCACACCTGCGATTCTTATATCACTTTTTTACTACAATGTTTATCCGTCACACGTTCAATTCTTAAGATTCCTCCTTTGTATTTTTTATAGAAATAAATTCTCACTGATGAGGACTCCAACCTGAGTCGAAACGTTTGAAAGAATGTAATAACTGAGTTTTCATCATTTCTGGACCCTAAAGCCAATTTACACATATATCGAATATTCATCAAAGGGTCGATACAAGTCCTATCTATAATAGTTTTAAATCTCGTCTTTTTTTCTTTTTAAAAATTTCAGAATTGTGAACCCTGATTATAGATTTCTTTGCATTATATTTCACTTTTATGTAATTTTGCCGATCGCAAGTGTAAAAATCTGTTTTCCAAAAAGAACAAAAACATTTTATCAATTTTAGCAATAAGAAATAAAAATTTGTGACTGTACATTTTTAATTTTTAAGAGCTGTAGATTTCATTGTTCAGCTGATGATAGATGAAGAAATATAATTTTAATTAATCAAAAAGGTATTGTTTTTCTGCGCTACTGTTACTGAAACGAGTGAAAAATAATTTCTATTTTTTACAATCATGAAAATACCAAATCAAAAATAACTGAGTGTAAGTAGTTTTATTCTGTGTTTACGATGATTTGTAAAGATAATGTAATTTACAATAGTATTAAATAATGTTATCGTGTACTTCATAAAAACATTAAATAGTCTTATGTTCAAATTCAAAAAAAGAATTTCAGCTTTATTTATCTTTCTTTAAAATTTCAGCCTCCTAAAATATTTTTGAAAAACTATTTCAATTTCAATTGAATTAAGAGACGAACTTATACGTATATTCATACCCATGGAAACTTCTAGATGCTTCAGAATTTTTCAAACTAAGAACGAAAAATTAAGAAAATTTATTCTCAAGGAATTAATACAATTCTAAAGTGTTTTACTTAGTAATTCAAATTTAATTTAAACAGGTTCCCTTTCAAAAAATGGATTCAAAAAACCAAAAGACAAAAGTATCAAAACCTCGTGTATCTCTTAAGCAAAAATGGGAGGCAGTGAAAAGGATGGAAGAAGGTGATAATTCGCTAGCCATAGCAAAAGAACTTGGTGTAAGTCAGCGAGTAATTTACCAATGGATAAATGTGAAGGACAAAATAAAGAAATGGTACGAGACAAGCCCTGAGCATGCGGTTGGAGTAAATCGAAAAAATCTCAGCCAGGTATACAACCAGAAACTAGACGAAGTTGTCTATCTCTGGTACGTAGAATGTACGAAGCAAGGAATACCAGCAACTGGCCCGATGATTCGGCTCAAAGCAGTGGAACTCAATGAACAATTAGGAGCAGGTTGGCCTTTCCAGGCGAGCGATGGTTGGCTTATCAAGTGGAAAAAACGTCGAGGAATTATCGTAAATCCTGAGCAACGTTTTGGCGATGAACATCCCTTTCGAATATTCACTGACAAATTGAAGACCTACGTTAAACAGGAAAATCTAATGCCTGACCAGGTCTTTATCTGCAACAAAGCTTTCCTATCTTATAAATTATTACCCTCAAAGACTTTTGGACTGATAAACGAAGATTCATCTGACCTCGAAAACAAGAAAGATCAACTATCAATTGTTACCTGCAGCAACGCAACAGGAAATTTAAAATTACCTTTGATGGCCATTGGAAGAGCTGGTGAGCAATTAGATGAAAAAAATGTAGATCGAAAAATGCAGTACGTTTCCTACAAAAGTCAAAAACTCGCTTGGTTGGACAATGAAATCTTCAGAGACTGGTTTTTAGACGACTTTGTTCCCGCTGTTAGTCGCTTTTTAGATGAGAGATCTCTGGCTCAAAAGGCTGTATTGATCCTTGACGATCACACTGTTCTTCTAGATGAGAATATCTTCCAAGCAGGAGAAATCAAGACGATGTATCTTCCACCTAAAGTCTCTCATTTGCTTTGCATGGATGAAGGTGTTCTTGAAAATATAAAGAGGCGATATCTGTATAAATTCCTCACTAGTGTTTACTACGCTGTTGAAGAAGGAAAAACCGCCAAAGAATATATTAGTAATATCTCAATGAATGAAGTTCTTCATTGGCTCGCTACCTCGTGGAACGAAATTACACCTTTCACTATTAGTAACTTATGGAAAAATCTCTGGCCAGAAATGAAAGACGCCAACAATAGTGTCATGTTTTATGCGGAAGCCGAGCCTCCACCTAATTCAGAGTTTATGGCTATTTTGCAGAAGTTTGCAGAATTTGAAAATATCAACGATGATGATTTACAAGATTGGCTTAACTCCGATAGGATCATGCCTTCGATTTCTGACGAGGAAATTATCATGGAAGTGCAGAAACAGTTCTCCGATGGCAAGGATGAAGGTCGAAAAAGTGGAGATTTGAACTGTAAGTAAAGATTTAGTTCTTATTTTAAAAGTTTTGAATAAGTTGATGGAAATTTATTGATTAGCACATCGTCGATAATGTACAAAAACTAGATGATTTTCGTTTCAAATTAATTGAATGGTAATAATAAAATTCCTTCGATTGAACTTACTCAGAACGGAAACTTATATTTACAAAACTGATTATAAGTGAAGCTAATCTTATTTTTTGACAGCATGAATTGCATAATTGATGCCAGTGAACGCAGACCAATACCATTCGTTCTTCAATGGGTTGTAAATCATCCCATGAATCAATCTCGTCCTGCAGTTGTCTAGAAAATTTATTTAGGATTTATAAATGTATTTACGAAGTGAATTAATGGGTTACTCCAAATAGCATATAGTTTAATATTCTTGCCTAATTTTAAAAGATCAGCATTACTTATGAGTTTAGATTTTTTTTTAAATCCCCAGCTTTCTCATTGACTATCGTATCATTTGAACCAGACTATTTATTTCAATAATTAAAAATATAAATTGTCTTTAACTTGATTATGAATTTGTGACTGATTAGTCATTTGATATCTTCATCGATACAAATTAACTGTATTAACTAAAATTAAATATATTCATGAATTTATGTATCTTTTTCCGTAAAATCTCCGTCTTGTTAGAAATATAAAAATCTTTATCCTGTAAAATAGTGTTTGCATTCGTTTTATCTTATGCCGCGAAAAATTGTTTTACAAATTAAGATGATCAAATTATACACTATGTGGAGAATCATTCGTATGATATTTAAAAAAACAATGTCAAATGCTTACATTTTTCTAGTATTCGTCTCGTATCGGTTGGTGAAATAAATTTATTCCAGTCGTGAGTTCCTGCTGGTACAAGCTTAAGTAAATATTCTGCTGCTATTATTCCTCCTAGCCAGGATGGTATGGTTTTGTTTAGTGTTGTTATAAATAAAGAGCCACCAGGTCTTAGTAGATCCGTGCAGTACTGGAAATCCATAACAGTAATTAACTTTTCCAATAGACATTTCTATATATATATATTTTTCCAACTAAATACAATGAATTACAATAATTCATTATAATGTGACAAAACTATGATTTTTATAGAAGTTTGTGATGACCTTGAATTTGCTGAAAATCTTCAATTTCTAATAAAAAAAAAAATGTAATTGTATATTAATTTCCAGATATAATTTAACTCGAGTGAAGTTAGCAACGGATTTTTCGCAAATATAACTGCAATTTTATGTCAACGTTTGTATATTGTTTATAAGTATATATAGACTGCAATGGACAAATTAAATTTTCGTTTAAAGAAAAAAAAAATACATTATAGAATTCAGTTAAGTAGAATTCGAGGTAGTTTAACAAGCCATCAAAAATTTTTACAAAAAAATTACAATTGTCACATTATTGTGGTTGGTTGTATCTTATTGTAATTTACTTTGATAATATATTTACATCAGGGATTTTTTTCAAAATTCCATTTGTTGAATTTTTTTGTTCAACTTACTTTGAGAAAAGTTTCTTTATCTGTGACATGCTCTAAGACTTCAGAAGCAACAACAGCATCGTATGTTTTCGGGGTTGAACGAATCAAGTCCTCGATTGTAGTTTGGACGTAATTCAGACGTTTGGATAAAGAAGAATCAAGTGCAGCATGCTTTTTAGCAATATTTATTAGCTCTGGTGAGGGATCAATGCCAGTCACTTCGGCTCCGATTCTAGCCAGAGGTTCTGATAAAATTCCTCCGCCGCATCCTACATCTAGGATCGTGATTCCTCCAAGAGGTTCACTAGGGCTCACTTCTTCATATCCTAAGTTAGCTAGACCATCTCGAATGAATTGTACTCGTAAAGGATTTAAAGCATGGAGCCCTCGCATTTCGCCTGTGGTGTCCCACCAATTCCCACTAAGTTTCGAGTGTCTAGATACTTCTTGAACATCAATCGTTGGTGATTTTGTTTTCACAACTGCCTGGATTGCTCGGGCTGGTTCCGTAGAGCTGAAATTAATTTTACATTCTTAGAAACATTATTTATTTTATTCATTGGAATCTGCGTATATAATCTAAGGATTACGTATTGTAGGTTATGTAAAATTTATACGAACCGGCATCGAATAAAAGTATTTAAGCACTTTGCTATCGACAACATTTTGAAAGCCTTCATTTTTGGACTTGAAGTTATTTTTAAATTTAAGTAATATATTTCTTTTTCACAGAATAAATGACACTGAAAAGATAAATCTTTATGGAGGAAAATTCATATCAGATTCAGAATCAATAAACGTCAATGTCAGTGACAAAAAACAAAACAATTAAAATCGAATAATTGCTTGCCTTTTCAGAGATTTCAGCTCAATAGACAAAATAATAAATAAATAACGCACTTTATAACACTTTCTTATGTTTTGACACTGATTACATTTTTTTCGTAATGTGAAGTGCACGCTGTGCGATGTGCGTGTAAACTGGTGTAAACACAAATATAAAAATGTCACTCAATAATTTTAGGGATTAATTATTCCCCACTGTGATTAATGGAATTTTTATTTAACGAAATCAAAAATGATAAAATATGTAATTGGTAAAATTCTTTCAAAATACACATGCATTTTCATTGAAAAAGCAGTGTGCAACGAAATTTTTGGCACATGCGCAAAAATTCCAAGTTTCTTAAAGCGGGGAAGTTTTAAATTCAAAATTTACTGAGAGCTTATTAATAATAAATTAAAAATAAGTCATTTGTCCAAATACTGAAAAGTTCTTTGGATCATAATTACAGAAATTAACAAAGACTTAATTATCATTAAAAAATTAGTAACTTATTCTTGTACAAGTATAGATAGTTATTCTATAAATTTATATTTCATATGTATTAGATAGTGAAGAACTTCCAAGGAGAAGAGGCAGACGTAGAAGAGATGAACAAAATCTTTCTGAAAGAAACGAATCATTAGATGTGATGGACTTTTTAGAAGATTTTGCTAAGCAAACCGAGTAAGAGCCACTTTCCAGTTTTTTTTATTTAAAAAATAGTTAATTAATAATAATACGTATATAGAAGGATTTAAATTTTCATTAAATTTAAATATTTAATCTATTTCATTGATTATTCCTGATTATAGTTTGATATTCAATTAAGAATATTATTAACTAAAATTCTTAATAATAATATCAATTTTTTTTTGTCCAGGAACTCAAATAATAAAAATCAGGCAATGCCCATAGATTCAAATTGTGATATAAATGTGATGAGTCCTACATCGAGTATTAACGAATCAACAATTGAATCACAAAAAAGCCAAAGAAGTAAGTTCATTAATTGTAAATTAGTTTACTTAAATGAATTCTTTATTGCTTTTTCTAAATCAAATAAACATTAAACAACCAGCAGAATCACTTACTATGTTGTATGAAGAGTGGTAATGTAAATTGTGATAAACCCCATTTGGAAAATTTTACACGGTGGCAGAAAAACGTTACCATTTTTAGCCTGCACACGTCGAACGGCTAACTTTGAAAGCTCATTAAAAAAATTAAAACAAATTTTGGGATTCTGTGACCGGCGTCAAACCAGCCTTAGTATACAGATAATAAAAAGCAAACAAACGTATTTCACAAAAAATTGCGCTTAGCACAATTTGAATTTCCACCCTTCAATTATGCTTTCCACTTTGTAATGTTCATTTGATTAGACTTCTCAATAACTCTAATTGCTGAATAAGTTTATTTGCTACTGTTGTACTTTGTTTTTATTTTGTATAAATGCTTATAATTTTAATTAATTTTTATTTTATATAATTTTATCTTCCACTTATTTTAGAACGAACCCGAACTTTTTCAAAAGATGAAGAAAAGTCTTACGTAGATAAATCACTAGAAACAGGGACTTTTTTCAAGGATTCGAATAAAAGCAACGAAGTGGATGCATTTTGCATAAGATTAGCAGCAAGTTTAAGACGACTACCTCCAAAAAAGCGATCAAAAGTGGAAATTCATATTTTAAAATTAATTTTTGAAGCAGAGTTTGGAGAAAGAGTGTAGAAAGACTGATGATTGTTTATTTATAATTTGTATTACATTTTATGTAATTTATTTGTGTTACATTTTATGGTTACTGTGTCTAGTCTTTCCTCATTTTTTAGTAATTCAAGAAAGATGTATAATTTTAATTATTTTTTTAGTTTTTCATATAAATTGATTTTTGGTCTAATTTCTGTAAGAATCAAATTTTTAGAAAAATTTAAGACATTCTGCAGAAATATTTACGATGAATTGCATATTTTTGATAACTGTCGATATTCTCTTATGAAATTTAAAAAATGTGGAAGAAATGCCGTTTTGAATTTCAAAAAAAATCATTCAAATTTACCGCCACTTTAGGCGGTACGTTTGAAATCTTTAGAATGTTACGAGCAGCGCAGGTGCGACAGCTCGCAAGTTTGTGATTGGTGGGTCCTGTCGGTCAAATTATTAAAATAAACCGGGAGATTTTTGAAATAGAATAAAAACACTTTTGGCTCGTTCAATAAACTTTATAATTATTATTAACTTAAAATGTTCGGCTCAGTCCGGATGAACAATCTAAGTATTCGCGATCGAAAAAGGTAAAAGTGAAGTCTGAGTTAAGACGACGAATTCTTAACTCAGAGGAAACAACAATTCTTCACGATCAGAATTGAGAATCGAGAATGATTTTAACAGAGTCACTCTTTACAAAACTACACGCTCACATATTCTCCCAGATTCACATTCATCGCTGATTGTAACCAATCAGTGCACCGAACTAGCGCTACGTCACATAATGTCACGCATTGACTCCCACTCATACCCTATCGAGGTTCGCTGGTCAGAAGGTTTCAGATTCAAAAATAAGTAGACTCGCTTCCTCTACCCAAGTATACTAAGACTTTTCTAGGAAAAGTATTTAACATTCCATATCTCACCCTCTATGTGAAACTCGCATTTCATATTTTCATTTCGCCTAAACATTCTCTAAATCTAAACATGTCTCGCTGCTATCAGCCCCAGTATGACAGTTTTATAAACTGTTCGGATGAATTATAGATTATGATTTGATTTCTTAACGCTTTCATATACCGCCTATTACGAACCTGATATCCGGACTTTGCCTCTAATCTAAACTTAAAAATTATTCGTAGAATAATAAAGATTAACAATGAAGTAATTATTTACAACAAAGCACGTGTAGGGTTCTCTGAAGCCCTCACACGGCGTCAATCATCTTAAAATCTATAACGCACAATTCCAAAGAAATTATAATAAGTGTAAAGGAATTCATATTCTTTTATCGCAATTCTCTATTTTATAAACAATCATATCGCTTTAATAGCTATCCTACGACCCTCTCATGACACACTAGACGCTAAAATCAACTTTATCAAATAATGCCTTTTCGAATAATTGAATAATATATGATAGAATCCCCATATTACAAAACCTAATTATCTTGTTTAAAATAATCCGCGAAAATTCGCAAGAGAATCAGCGCAATCTACAGACAGCCGAGCGAACTACATAGTCGCTCGTCACACCTCACCCCTTATTCAAAAAGATTTTTTATTCTTTATATTTTTTTTTAATAAAAAATAAAAACATCT
Source organism: Diplolepis rosae (assembly GCA_030998225.1). NCBI lineage: Eukaryota > Metazoa > Arthropoda > Insecta > Hymenoptera > Diplolepididae > Diplolepis > Diplolepis rosae. The sequence continues at coordinate 9,406,994 of JAPYXD010000723.1, read as the reverse complement.
TTTGTTTATGAATAAAAATTTAAATAATACGAAATAAAAATCATTAAATTGTTAATATAATTTCGAAAGTTAAAACATATATCTATTTACATTTGTTTATTTACTCTAAAATTATTTTTCTTTTAAGGTTATTTATTTATTATAATACTATTTTAGTGTAGTAGGCGATGAGTGATAGGGTGCTCATGACAAGTGTAAGCCCTAGTCTTTATCACCATTCAGAAAAGAATGCGAGAAGTTCCTAGCCTCCGTGGTACCACAAAGAGCAATACTCTCTCACCTCCGACCATTTATTAGGTTGAGAAAGAAAGATAAAAAAAAATTTATTTCTTCAAAATTATAAAAAGGAGGGTGGGGGTAATCCGTAAAATAAAATTATTATTCCTGACAATTACACATCATCGTATATACACAACCCCTCACCCCTTATAGGAAGGAATAAGAATTTAAAAGTTCTATTACGTAAAATATATGTTTTTATAAATTTAATTACAATGATAAAATTAATGAATATTTATATTTACACTATCAAGTTGTGCATCTTTGTAAAATATTTTCAAGCTCTGAGGTCTAAGTTTATTCATATGAACAATTTTACTTTTACCACGACCTATGTCTAACTCTACATTGTAATCATTAAAAACATTGATTATTTTATAAGGACCTGAATGCTCCACATCAAGTTTAGAAGATTTAGTATCATTAAGTAAGTAAACTGTGTCACCTACATCGTAATTTTGGATGTTAAGTTTTTGATCATAGAATCTTTTAGATTTCTCTTTAGCTGCGTGGAGTCTGATTTTTGCTAAGCTTTGGGTTTCTGCCAATTTATCTTGTAAGGTTTTGAGAAACAGATTATATGTAAGAGGAAGTTTATTTTGTGCGAATTCCGAAGGAATTGTAGCTTCTTTACCAAAAATCAATTCGTGAGGAGTAAAACCCGTTCCTTCGTGAGTAGAAGTGTTATAAGAGAAAATTGCAAATCCAATCCATCGATCCCAATTCGTTTTTTCACAGTAATTCTTCAAGTATTGGATTAGGACGTGATGACTTCTTTCCAACGATCCCAAGGATTGGGGATGAAAAGCAGTTGACTTTAATTGTTTAATTTTAAATATTTTGCAAAAGTTTCCATTATTTGACTTGTGAAATTGCTACCTTGATCCGTATGTATAATTTTTGGACATCCAAAGCGTGAAATAAATTGCTCTGCAAGAGCCATAGCGATAGTTGTAGATTCAATATTTTTTAAGGGTATAGCATCAGAATATTTTGTTAAATTATCCTGTATAGTTAATATGTACTTATTGCCCTGTTCTGTTAATGGTAATGGTCCTACAATGTCAATTTGTATTTTTTCAAATGCTTCTGAAGGTGAATCTGTAATTTTCATCGGCAATCGAGTTTTTATTCTTACTAATTTATTCACTTTGCAAATTTCGCATTGTCGTACGAAATCTCTAATATCTTTACGCATGTCTCGCCAGTAGAAATTTGATCGAATTCTATTATATGTTTTATTCGATCCCTTATGTCCCCCTACAGCTGAAGAATGATACTCCTCAATAATTTTTAAACGATCAGTTTCTGGTGGAACCTCAATTTCACCATAACAAATAGTAATTTTATAATTACCTTGACCAAAAATATTACGTAATTCTTCCTCAATAAAAGACCAAGATATTTGGTGAATACCGTTACCAACACGCGAAATACTAGCATGATTAATTTTTAATTCATCCATCGCATGTTTCAAACCTATCAAAGCGTTAGAAATATGAACTGCGTAGGGTTTCGAGTCGAAGGTTTCTTTTATAATAAGGTTAAAAACACAATGTTCTTCATATTTATATACTATTACATTTCCTAGTTGCAAAGATTCTGGAGACTCAGATTTTAAATCATCATATTTAAACTTATTTTGCGAAATTAACTCTTGACTAGCCTCAGTAGTTAATTTGCAATCGACTGGAATAAATTGAATTAAATTATCATTTCTCATGTAAAGTTTATCTTTAGAAATTCTAAGGCAAGATAATCCAAAATTTTCTGCTTGAACATCATTCTCATCATCAGAAACATTATTTTCGTTAACAATCGGAAGGCACTGAAAGTCTTTATTTGCAAAGATTGATTTCAGTTTCATGGGTTCCAAACTACTGGTGGAATCAGTTTCGTCATTTAAAAATATACCTGAATCAGGAATATTATTCCCATCATTATCAATTTGATTATTATCTTCATCCAATGAAAAATCAACACTGCCAACCTTGGAAGACAAATTATCAGCCAACCAATTATGCCCGTTGATAGGACAAATACACATATCATGTCTATCATTCAGACAATTGCAAATATCATGTCCCTGACTCGGACTTAGTGATCCTGCTTGACACAGATCAACATAAATATGTCCCTTACTCGGACTTTCTGATCCCTGACTCGGATCAATATAAATATCATGGGCAACATCACCCAGTACTGAAAATTCATCTCCCTCACTGGCAGTCAAATAATCATTATCATTATCAATCGAGTTATCAATTATTTCGATTAAATTTTGATTGCTACAACTTGCACGATTGAGACAATCATCAAAAAGGGTTTCGTTTTCGTCAGTTGTGTAATAATCGTATAAAAAGTTTTCTTCAATTAAGGAATTACAATCGTCTAGGTGAGAATGGAAGGAAGACGACACAGGTGGTAGATCACGCGAGATCGACACCTCGTGAACGTTTTGGGTATCAGGTTCAAAAGGATCAAGTTCTTCAGTAGGTAATGGGTCTTGAGTATCGTAAAAATCAGGTTCGATTTCCATGAATGGATTACGCGAAAGTGCATCAGCGTTAGTGTTAATCGTACCCTTTTTATAGATGACGTCATAATCGTATTCAGCAAGTCGAAGACGCCAACGCAATAGTTTGGAACCAGGATCTTTAATATTGTGCAACCAAACAAGTGGTCTATGGTCTGTAACTAGAGTAAATTTTCTCCCGTAAAGCTAAGGTCTAAAAGTTATTACACAAAATAATATGGCTAAAAGTTCCTTTTCTATTGTAGAATAATTTATTTCAGTTTCTGATAAAGTACGTGAGGCATAAGCCACTGGAAGATCCTTTCCAATAATACCTTGACTCAAAACGCCACCCAATCCATAATTAGAGGCATCACATGAAACAATAAATGGTTTGCTGAAATCTGGATACTGCAAAATTGGATAATTACACAGAATATTTTTTAATTTATCAAAAGCATTTTGTTGAACTTCAGTCCAAGCGAATCGTACTCCCTTTTTTAATAAATAGGATAAAGGTTTAGCGACAGTTGACAAATTTGGTATGAATCGTCGATAATGACCGGCAAGTCCTAGGAATTGTTTTATGTTTTTAGCAGATTTCGGCCGAGGAAATTTTCGGACAGCTTCAACCTTTTTAGAATCTGGTTTGACTCCGTCTCTAGAGATAACATGACCTAAGTAAGTTACCTCTTTTCGCAAAAACGAACACTTTTCAGTTTGTAAAGTTAAGTTAGCTGATTCTAATCGTTTCAATAAATTTTTTAATTTTTGAGTATGTTCTTCTAAAGATTTAGCATAAATGACTATGTCATCCATGTAAACAAAGAGTTCTATTCCCTGAAGTCCTGATAAAACCCTATCCATCAATCGTTGAAAGGTGGCAGGAGCATTTTTCAACCCGAATGGCATTCTATTAAAGTGGTAGTGACCGTATGGAGTAGAAAAAGCAGTTTTCGGTTTTGAACTAGGATGCATTTTAACTTGGTGAAAGCCGGATGCAAGATCCAGGATCGAGAAATACTGAGCTCCACACAACTGGTCTAATATATGAGTTATATTAGGCAGTGGGTAAGCATCGCTAATTGTTTTTTCATTTAGTTGGCGATAGTCTATGACCATACGCCAACGTTTATTTCCCTGCTCATCTGATTTTTTTGGAACAATCCATACGGGTGAATTATATGGAGAATTAGAGTCTTCGATAAGATTAGAATTTAAGAGCTCTCTTGTTTGTTTCAAAATTTCTTCATTATGGGCTTCTGCTGGGCGATACTGTCTTTGAAAAGTAGGCAGGTCGTCTGTGGTATGTATTTCGTGTTGCATGACGTCAGTGGCTCCTAGAATATCCCCATCGATTTTAAAACTATAAGGAAATTCAGACATACATTCGATTATACTCGCTTTTTCTTCATTATTTAAATTTGAAAAATCAAAATGTTTCATAATTGTTGGTAAACGTTCAGCTAATATACATTTTTTACTAACATATTGACACGTGATTATTTTATTATTCAGAGATGGAGTTTCAAATTCTTCAAGTTCTACCGGTGGAATTGTTAATTTTATGTCGTGAAGATTTGAGTTTATAGCAAAAATTTTGACAGTACCCTTTTCGGACTTTACTAAATTTTCGCCAAGAAATATGCCAGTTCCCGCGTCAATTTTTCGTAAGTAACCCTCTTTTGGACTATAATTATTTACATGCAATGTTATAAGTTTTCGAGTGCGCGCAGGTAATTCAATAACTTCGGTTGGAACTAAATTTGCAGATTTAATTTGTAAAATTATTTCCTTATTAGAGAATGACATTGTTGCAGAATTTTCCCTCAAAAACTGCATTCCCAAGATACCACAAGGCTTAATAGGAAAATTCTCCCGTACCAAATGAAACTTTATTTTATTTCCGTTATAATTTATAATGACTGATCCTTGAGTTTTTATCATCCCGCGACCGATTCCAGTTAAATAAAATATTTGCGTAGTATTTCGGCGTAATTTTCGGCGAATACAGGATTCTTTAATAAATTTAAGTCGCACCCGGTATCTATTAAAAACGCTGCTTTTCCATCATGAAAAATGTCAGAACTAATATTTATTGTAGGGGTTCCGACGGTCCCTTCCCTTTTAATAGTGAGTACTGCGCGTCTGTTTGGTGCACGAGTGAAATGCTCTTGCTCGTCGTTGCACCGGGCCGACGGGAGCCGTTCGAGTTTAAAAGCCCAGTTGTTTTAGAAGTAGAGGGCCTTTCCTTTTTAATTTTTTCTAAAGCTAATTCAGCTTCTTCAGCTCTGCGTTTGAAGCATCTATCCGCGAAATGTCCCCTAGCTTTGCAATAATCACATTGAGGACTATTTTTCTTGTCTGAATAATCATTCCTACTGCGTTTTCTTGCGTTACTGAATGAATTAAAATTTCTATGAGGGCAGCTACGAGAATAATGACCTTCTTCTCCGCATGTATAACACACGGTATCTTTCGGGGTTTTAACAGGTTGCGATACTTCTCTTTTGACTTGATATACTGTACGGCACTGTTTATCACCTCGAAGCGGCATTCTGATATGAAAGCCCGCTCCTGCGCTTCCTTTATCATGGGAAGCAGAGGAATTTTCATGCACATTTTCCACATTTATTTCCCCGTACAATCTTTTTCGTCTAGAAACGTCCCTTTCAGCCTCTATTGCAGCATTTATTGCCTCCTGTAAGGTAATGGGATTTTTTTGTCTCACTCTAGCTTCCATTTCCCCTTGTAAACCAAGTCGGAAACAAGATGCGATTTCTGAGTCATATTCTTTAATTTTTACCAAAGCGATTGTCCCCGGCGATTGCTGTTCTGCTATTTCAGCCATTTTACTAAAAAGTTCCATAGCACGTGCTCCGTAAGAAAGAATTGATTCACCTGTTTTTTGTTTAATGTGAGCAACTTCTGATTGTAATTGGAATAAGGTTTTTGGCAATCCGAAAGCTCTTTCTAAAATACTTAATAATTCTTCAAGTGAATTAAATTGCAAATTCCTAATATAAAGATCTGCTTCTCCTTGTATTTTATTACGAATGAGTTTTACAAATAATGGTTTTAAAGCTTGATCAATTCTTTCCTCTGCGAACCTACATTCTTTGGCAAAATTTTGAACAGAAATATTGTTTCCTGTGAAAACTGGAATGATATTAATAAGAAACTTCAAGGCTGAAATATCGCTATGCTTTGCACCAAGTGTATAACTATTTGCCATCGACTGCGTTGAATTTTCGCAACCAATGATACCTGTTGACTGCCCTGAAATTTCCCTAAGTCTCTCATTTTCTCGTATTTCGAGAATCTGTCTACGAATTTCGGTGCTTAAAGAAGATATTTCAATATGTGGATTCGAGTGTCTCATGAGATTTGAAGGATCTGAATCACTGTTATCATTTCTACTTCTACCTGCGCTAAAATTATGAAGGTTTGCGTTACCTCCACTCGCGAACGAATTTATCGTTTCGTCTATAGTTTGCAGTGATTGCTCTGCAGGGTTTTCACTAACCTCTGAATGATAAGAATCGTTAGGCTCTCTCGATTTCTGAGAATCACTCATTTTTTATTTTGTTTGTAAATTTAAATTCAAAACACAATTTCCAACAAAGCAGAGGAAAATTAAAATTGAATAAGGAATTGAAAAATAGAGATTATCAACGTATGATTATTAAACACTAAAATTAACTAGTTAATTACTTGAAAGATTTCAAATTCTTTAAATACTAAAATTAACACTGAAACTTTTACATATACTATTAATATGTTAATCCCCCTTTTTTTTTTTTTAAATAACTAATAACATGTATTAATTCTACTCACTTATTCATTAATTCTTTATTATTTATATATACCTTTAATTTTAATTAGAAGAAAGAGAAAATACTCTCAGAAATGAGTGAGCACTCACAAATCCTATACTATGAATTTAATATCAACCCTAACTTAAATCAAAACATCAATAGAAAAAGAGAAGATATCCTACAATAAAATAAAATATATATATAAACTTATATTAACCAAACCTTTCAGTAGTTTAAACTGTAGAATTAATTTCTAAAACCTGAAAATAAAACACTTTACGGAAAAGACCTTTAAAATCACTCCCGCACTAAACACTTTTCATTAATCCAGTGTATATCCCACGTTGACGATGAATTCTATGAAGTCCTAGTGAAGTCCACGTTGATCCACAGCCTCCGATGATCCACAGCCTCCGTTGATCCGATGGTCCTGAGTAAAAATGATTCTCGATATCCAAATTTCGAGGATAAAATCGAATATTTGTTTTTCCCCTATTACTTCTTTCCAGTGTCAGCTACTCGATCCACCAACACTGTACTAGAAGATAAAGGAAAATACCGAGAAGTCCGCCGATGATCCCTTGAAGATGTTGCCGATGATCCCTTGAAGATGTTGCCGATGATAATCCTTTGAAAATGCTGCCGATGATCCTTGAAAACCACTGCCGATGATTTTAAAAACACTGACGTTATCAACAGTTCCAAATTATCTTTTGGTCTATTAATAATGTCTACAAATGTCACTAACGATCACAGCACGCGTTCACAAAAACTCGCGTACACGGAAGGTCAAAATTTTCAAATTATAAAATAAATTCGAGAAAATTTAAAATTTTAAACACTCCCGTACCAACTGAGATCCCGGACGAGCCCCCAAATAAATTTGTGTTACGAGCCGCGCAGGTGCGACAGCTCGCAAGTTTGTGATTGGTGGGTCCTGTCGGTCAAATTATTAAAATAAACCGGGAGATTTTTGAAATAGAATAAAAACACTTTTGGCTCGTTCAATAAACTTTATAATTATTATTAACTTAAAATGTTCGGCTCAGTCCGGATGAACAATCTAAGTATTCGCGATCGAAAAAGGTAGAAACAACAATTCTTCACGATCAGAATTGAGAATCGAGAATGATTTTAACAGAGTCACTCTTTACAAAACTACACGCTCACATATTCTCCCAGATTCACATTCATCGCTGATTGTAACCAATCAGTGCACCGAACTAGCGCTACGTCACATAATGTCACGCATTGACTCCCACTCATACCCTATCGAGGTTCGCTGGTCAGAAGGTTTCAGATTCAAAAATAAGTAGACTCGCTTCCTCTACCCAAGTATACTAAGACTTTTCTAGGAAAAGTATTTAACATTCCATATCTCACCCTCTATGTGAAACTCGCATTTCATATTTTCATTTCGCCTAAACATTCTCTAAATCTAAACATGTCTCGCTGCTATCAGCCCCAGTGTGACAGTTTTATAAACTGTTCGGATGAATTATAGATTATGATTTGATTTCTTAACGCTTTCATATACCGCCTATTACGAACCTGATATCCGGACTTTGCCTCTAATCTAAACTTAAAAATTATTCGTAGAATAATAAAGATTAACAATGAAGTAATTATTTACAACAAAGCACGTGTAGGGTTCTCTGAAGCCCTCACACGGCGTCAATCATCTTAAAATCTATAACGCACAATTCCAAAGAAATTATAATAAGTGTAAAGGAATTCATATTCTTTTATCGCAATTCTCTATTTTATAAACAATCATATCGCTTTAATAGCTATCCTACGACCCTCTCATGACACACTAGACGCTAAAATCAACTTTATCAAATAATGCCTTTTCGAATAATTGAATAATATATGATAGAATCCCCATATTACAAAACCTAATTATCTTGTTTAAAATAATCCGCGAAAATTCGCAAGAGAATCTGCGCAATCTACAGACAGCCGAGCGAACTACATAGTCGCTCGTCACAAGAATTACCTAACAGCGCTCCTTTTGGAATTTTATGACAATTAAAATAATGCATGGCCTTCTAGTCTAGGCTAGGGTGTAGGGTTAGATTTAGTTGTTAGTTTTGGGTTGCCAGTACGGAAAATTTGGCCTCCAAGCGGCATTTTGTGGTCGAATAATAAATTTTACAATAAAATTTTTATTATATCGCTCAAGTGAAATGTTTAGATTAAGTATTATTAGAATTTCTTTTACGACGTGCAATTTGATTTTTAAAACCCTGACTTTTCTTGAACATTTGTCGGCCGCATGAAGTTCAGCATTGAGTTGCCATGTTGAGAACGCAGACGAGTGAAAAAAATTGATTTAGAAAATTAGATGTTTTTATACGAGTCCTACAGATGAAGATGAGCGGTAAGATGTTCGAGGGAAAAGATTATCCGACACAGTGGGCCCTGAATCCCTCTACGTACCAAAATATGAGCAACGATCAAGGTAATCGTTAATAATTTATTCATATTTAATATGATTATTTTATATTGTCTATATTTTATTTCCTGAATATGTACTGCTACTCTACTCTTCGAAATATGAATCACTGTTTTATGTCTGAACCTGACTTTTAAGTTGTATTCGTTGACCGAAGTCTTAATTGGAGCATGATATGAGTTCTAGCTTTTTCGTACTTCAATTTCTTAACGGCATTTTACTTAAAATTTTAATTTTATTTGATTAAACTTAAGTATACGTGGTATTCAAAAAAGAAATTCAGAAGAATGTCTTTCAGCTTTAATTAAAATATTTTGACGATATTGATTCTTCTTAAATTGGCTAAAATATTTATTTGACAAGTACTAAAAATGGCGAATGATTATTTTTTAGTAATTGGTCAGCTAATCACTAAATATTTCACTATTTTTGGTTATGTTAGCTCTTACTCCGAACAAGTATTAAAAATAAATATTTTGTATATTTTTTAATTTCGTTCACTTAATTTTTCATAACACAAGAAGGCATTTTACAGGATTTTAATTTATAATTTAATAAAGGCAATTGCATTTCCTGTCTGAAATTATGTCTTTACATACTAATTTTGAAAAGTCCATATTGTTAAGTAACCTCGAGGAAAAATAATTCTTATATTAAAAATCATCTGAAGTATTATTTAAATACCTATTAATATTCAGGATAAAAATGTTAATGTTAGTTTTTGTTTCTAAAAACAAACTCAAAATTTAGTTCTGATAAATGCAGTCTATAAGTCAATTGTCTACAGTTTTTTGAGTAATTGGACCATAATTCTTTTCTCATCGGGAAAAATGATCTTAATCAATTTATAGTCGATTGGGCTGCGTTAGCTCAGCAATGGATAAAAATGAAGGAAACGGTCGTTCCGCCTGCCCCTCCGCCACCTTCAATTGACACAGGACAATCAACCAACGATGGAGGCGGCGAAGCTCCAATGGATATGGATACTAAAGATGATGACATTCCACCAGCACCTCCTGCACCCAATATTAGTGGATCAGGTATGTGTTAGTCTTTTATTTAATAAATTATATGCAATAAAGTTTCAAACCAACATTGCAAAAATCTCCAAAAAATACAAAGTTGTATAAGCTGATAGTAGTTTTTCTAAACTCAATTAACTGCAATTTTTATTTTTATTTTCTTTATATTTCATGCTTCTTCATTTTTCTTTTGTTCATTTTTTAGATTTTATTCCTAATTTTTTCAGTCACTTTATAAGTTTCAATTACGGTCGAATCTTTCACAGTTCACTGAGCTCCATAAATTTTAATAAACTGTTTTTTTATTCAAAATTCTACAGGAAATTATTTTACTGTGAAAGCTTCTTCTACGAAGAATTTTTAAGCATTTATATTTTTTTATTTACTGCAGAGTACTATATTATGATGAGAGATAGTGATAGAACCAAGGAAAAAACAATAAACCGACAGAAATCGCATAAAAAAGATTCAGGTGCGTAGGACTTTGAGAGTCCAGAATGGGTAATCGTTTCAGCAATCAGAAATTAATTTTCTCATGACAGAACACAGTAATTATTAATTCGCGAGTCACGAAACTCGAAAATGGTTAATCTTTTTTTTTTTTAACAATAAAACTCAGGCAATTACTAAAATCAATAGTTTGTTTAATTCATAAATTTATAAAACGCTTTTTTCCCTTAAAATTCTATAGTAGATGGTTGGAATCAGTGGAGTCAATGGGGACACTGGAATGCAGCAGGACCCGGTGCTGGGAATTGGGAGTGGAGTGCCATACCGCCTCCTGGAGTAACCATGGGCCCAGATGGAAAACCAATGGGAATTCCTAATATTCCTATAACACCTGCAGCTCCACAAATATCAGGAAGTACAGGATTTAATGTTCCTCCACCCGCAGCACCGCCTCCCTACTCATATAATTCTGTACCTGTTGCACAGCCATATAATCAGGTCTGTAGACAATTAACATTTAATTATTGAAGTTTTGAGTGTTTAGAGAAGTTTATTATTAAAATAAGATGTATTTTCATTTATAGGTACCGGCTTATTGGACAGATCAAGCTGGTCTTATTCCTCCTCAACCACCTCCATTCTTGAAAGGAATGCGACACCCCAACAGAATTCCTCCCGTTAGAAGTATGGATCCTATGAGAGGACGAGAAGACAGAGAGCCAACACCCGAAGAGGATCCTTTTACGATTGGTACGAATTAATCATATTGGTCGATGATATAACACACGAGAGTAAATTAGTTATTTGAATCTATAAATAGTCAGACTCTACTGGCTCTCAGGTTTTATGAAAATGAGGATGTCGTTTGCCTCTTTTTAGATGCAGCCAAGCGAAGGCAGTTGCCAGCATGGATTAGAGAAGGATTAGAGAAAATGGAACGAGAAAAGCAGAAAGCAGTAGAACGAGAACGGCAAGATGAATTGCGAAAGCAAGAACTGGAAGCTCGAAAGCAGGCCGAAAACGAGGCTCGCGCAGTTCTTAATCCAAGCAAGAGCAAATTCGTAAGACAGTTTTTTTTTTAAATTTCTTCTATTGGATTAACGCAAACTAAAAATCGCTGTGAATATATCTATTAATAATAATTATCCTTTGATGCAGGACTCGGATTCTGAGAAGGAAACGGAAGAAGAAGCAACAGGGTCGAGACAGGATGAAGCAGAAAGGAATCACGATCGTAGCCCCGACCTTGTTCGGCCCCGAAGGTCGCGTTTCAGAGATGCGGAGTCGCCTGACACGCGTTTACCAAATGAAGGAAGTCCAGTTTCTATTCCCGCCGTTTCAGTACCGAAGCGCTCCCGAGAAGAAATTTTACAGGACGTGGTCGGTTTCTGCTTTAACAAATGCAAGATCATTTCTAGAGTCACATACTTATTCACCAATTTCTTCGTAGATGTTGAAAGTGCGGAGGTCCCTGACTGAGATTCTACTGGAGGTAACGAACGAAGAGATATCCTCGGTGTGCAGAGAGGTTTGGAGCCGCGCTCGAGCCAAAGGTACCCCAGATACACCCGATAGAACTAACAGATCGATATTTCGAACTTTTTCTTACCCGGGTGCAGAGATCTTTTCATTCTGTTGCCAGTTTGTGGCAGGAGATGCCTGCCGCATTGTACACCTTCTACGAGCATTAAAAACAGTGTTTCCATTCCTAAATTTAATTGTTTGATGTTTTCAGAATGCCCTGCTTTACTTTTTTCAGGACTCATGTGTGAAATCCCTTTTGCATGAATCTTTGATAGAAAGAAAGTTCGGGAAATATAAAATCAATTTTTTCTTTAGATACGAATCGAATGTTCAGAGGCAGCAATGACTAGATTTAATTTCTCGTTCAATTCAATTATTTGCCTATCTTGCATTTCTGCATGATTCTTTAAAAAAATTAATTTCGCATTGTGAAACTGAACTTCGTCTAAAATTGAAACGTCGCTCCTTTTCTCATTTAATGTTGGAAATAATAATATTATTGCTGACGACAGAGACGACGAAGAGAGAGTCTTTCGACTGTTTCTTGACACAGGGCTTTTTCGGGTCACATTTAGTGGCAAAAAGGGGTAGTGGGAGGGGAAGGGGGGGATCCAGAATATGAACCGGAACTCAGCAATTGGTTACTAAATGCGTGTCTATTGTAAGCCCCTGCAGGAGAGCCCCCTGTCGCATCCTTCAACAACACGGCCCCTCTTGCTCAGATCACTCGGAAACTTGGTAAGTGGCTTTTATCTATCGATATTCAAGGCATGGTCCACCTAGGAATGATCAGAGGGTCCATTACTTGATACTAATCATTGTCAGAAGCAACCCTCGTCCATTTAATCAAAGCAATCTTTTTAAGAATCGTGTTCAAGTAATTTGAAATGTAAGATAGAGAATATTTGTCTTGCTGATTAAGAAAATGTTTTAAATTGTTTATTGATGACTGATTATTTTCACAGTATGAGTAATTTTTTCTCATTGAAGCGAATCATTCACAGTCTTTGATTTTCATTATTCCAACATGTGATTACGTACATTCAAATAAAAGTAAAAAACTCAAATGTCATTTCACAACTGACTCGCGACCAGTCGAGGAGAACCGCCTGACCAGCCCCTAACCATGCTAAGTCTTTCTCTTCTGGTTTAAAATTTTGTGATTCTGAGTCAAGGACTCAGTGTAATTCGAATTTATTTGCTGTAGGTCTGGGCATCTATGGTGACAGTAACAGCGAGTCAGAGGAGGAGCAGAACGAAGAAGAGCAACCGGATGACGAAGATAGCGAGGAGGAACTCAAGGTAAATGATCAGTCTTAAAAAATTATTTTATTTGAAGACTAATTAGTGAGTGAAAAAAGGTGATTATTAATAATAAGTATGCTGCTGAACACAATTCAACAAAGTTTTAAGCTGTTTGTAAATAATAATTATAAAAAATAATTAATAAATATTAAAATTTATGATTAATTAAAATATGTCTTAAATTTAGGAAACCCTGAGACGACGACAGCAAGCATTTAGAAAGACAGAGGAAGAAATAGAGGCTCGCCTTGCCGAGGAAGAAGAGAAGGAACTGGAACGTCAGGAGCACAATCACCAACAGCAGAAAAATCATACTGGTAATTCTAGCAGCAGGGACTCAGGTATGTTTCAAAGAAAAATAAAAACATCTCTTGTTCTATTCCAATGCATAATTCTAAACGTCATACTTTAGTTGAAAAAGAAACGATAAATAATCAAAGAGAAACGTCAGAAACTGTGTCGAGTGGCAGGCAAACGCCGCAGCAGCAAATAATCACAGGCGACATAGCGAAGGAAAATTCATTGAAATCGGCTGACTCGGACTCTAGCAGTACCGAATCCTCGAATTCTGAAACTAGTGATAGCTCAAAAAAGCTTAAACGGTCACGTAAGGATAACAGTCGTGAGCAAAGGAAAAAGAAATCGAAAAGTAGAAGCAAATCCAGGGGTAGGAAGTCCAGATCACGATCTTCTGAACGCACCAGAAGACACAGGTCCAGGTCTAGATCAGTTAAGTCCCGTAAAGGATATCGTTCACGTTCCACCAGTAGTTACAGGTCTAGGAGAAAGCGAAGGTCAAGGTCACGAAATCGTAAGCGAGACAAGTCGCGATCCAGATCCAGGCGAAGATCCAGATCTCACTCAGTCAACAGAAGATATTCCCGATCTCACTCGAGAGGAAAGAGGAGATCCCGTTCGCATTCCAGAGGGAAAAAGAGAAGTCCCTCTTATTTAACGAGGCGAAGCAAATCCAGGTCCAGGGAGAGGAGAAGGAGTCGTTCTAGATCAAGAGAGAGGAAAAGGTCTCGTTCCAAGTCCAAAGACCGGAGGCGGTCCCCTTACTCTTCCAGAAGTAAAAGAAGGAGTCGATCGAGGTCCAGGGATAAGCGAAGGTCGAGATCAAAGTCGAGGCACTCAGGACATCGAGATGGTAAGAAGTCATCGCATCGATACAAGGACTGAGCGATTTCTACTGCTAATCAAGGTTGTATGCATACTTTATCTTTATTTCAACTGCAGGCTTCACAGCCCCCGTGTTTTTACTTTCAATTTGTAAAATTATATATATAATTTGTAAAAGGTTAATTCAGACTTGTGTTTTCTGTTCTTCAACTTTTCTTTTTTTTTACAATTCCTCGATTTCTCTGAAAAAGTCCTTTATTATTATTTTTTTTTTTATAATTAATGAATAAACGTTGTGAAGCCTGCAAGAGATTAACACAGAGAGTTGAAGGCAAATCTATCCCACAATTTTTATATTCAAATACGCTGAAATGAAAATATTTTGGTAAATTTATCTCGATACAAGAAGATAATAAAAGAATTAAGAGTCGTATATCGATTTTACCTCCCGAAGGGAAAATCAAACCATTTTATATAAGAGAAATCTGCAATCGTTTGTCGTCAAAAATGATTTTTAATCTTATCGGTACAATTTTACGCAGCCGTAGTGAAATTGAAATATGTATCGAGATAAATTTAGGGCTTGGTGTATTTTTACAACATTATAATGGGATTTCCAGGCATTTTTTAATTTTTATCACTCAACGTTTTGAGAACATATATTAGATACCAGACAATCTGTATTAATCTGTTTCACTATTAACTCTTGGTAAATGAAATTTCAAAGAAATACACAATAAGCTTCGCTTTTATTCTAATCATTTCAGAAATGTATCTTTTTTAATCATCAGTAAGTAATTTCGAGTCAGAGATGCTTAGAAATCACTTTTTAGGGTTCATTAAAACTCCATTATAATTTTACACAAGTTCTCAACATTTAAAAACAGAAACTTTTGAAAATAAAATGATTACAAGTCAAATTTCTGGATTTTCACGATCCTTAAGACAAAATACGGCATTAAACTGCCTTTTTGTATCCAAGCCTAGGAATTTATTTTTGTTTCAGACTCTTCTCTGGCTTCCATCAAGATTTTTCAACATATGAAAATCGCCAATTTGGTGCGATAAGCCGGTGTTGTGGTACAGTTAATTTTAAAACAATCATATAGTATAATCTCTTTTTTCTAAAAAAAAAAGTATACTTAAAACTAAGCAGTGAATGTGCACGTCAACGATTTTAATGTCAGTTAATTACTTAAGTCTAAGAAATCAATTCCATGATGGTTGCCGAGGAATTCTACAAGCTTGTAAATAATAAATCGTGATTAATTATATATTATAAATCTCTTTAATGCAAATTGCAAATCCTCCTTTCATTATATACTAGAAATTTTCATTATGTGATACAGTTATTTTGAAACATGTATATTACTTCACATCAAACTTACTTTTCAGATATTTTGCACAGCGGTTGTTATATATTTACATTTTACATCGAATATGAATTTTCACATTGTCAGCTTGAAACTTAGTATGTATCTAAATACATAATTATGATATTTGTCTTGCACTAATTGCTTTCTATTTCTATAAATTGTAGTAATAATACATCAGGAAGGGCAAATCGATATATAAGACTTAAATCATTACTTTTGCACTCGTTCAGTTATCAGATTGCTCTCTTTCTTCATATATTACAAGATTTCTTATACGGATTCGCAGAGGCGGAATATTTTTGAACTGTGAGTCCAATTACTTTTTCCTTTTCTCGATTACCAATTTACTATGTACTTGCAAATCTCTATTTTAAATGCCGGTTCAACAAATTTTATAAAAATAATTTGTGTATTTAAAATAGAAATACTTAATAGGTTTTAAATAACATATTTCTCTTGAAACTATAGTAAGCTGAATTTGTTTCTGAATTCTAGATAAAAATGATTCTAATGCTGATTCTTTTAACGCATTAACTACAATGCGGTAATAAATATAAAACGCTTTATAATTTGATCTTTACACTAAGGAATGCAATCAGTTGAATTATATTTTTTTAAAGTAAAGATCGTAGCTTGGAAAAATAAGCCTCAAAAATTGACCGCTTCAAGTCTACCAAAATTGGGCAGTTTAATTATTTCAAGATCTAGCAATCAATTGTATCCAATTATTGGATTTATGCATATTTTCTCTTTTCATATGTCCATCTTTATGAAATCAGGATATAAATGTCTATTTAAGAATCAGTCTTGATTCGTTGGAGACTTCGAACTAGCTGCAAGCATTTTGGTACAAGTAATCGAAGACCTCCGACTGTTTACCATTTAGTAATAATTTATTAGGTCATCATTTTCCGTATCGTTGTTCACATTTGCTATATTTCTTTAAGAGACTAACAAAATCCTTTACTGTTAAATTGTGATGTGATGGTATCAGTCTGAAATAGAAATATATAAATCTAGATATGAAATATTTCTATTAATTTAAACTATATACACGGCTTGGCAAAGAAATAAAGAAGAGCAGTTAAGGAATTATATTAGTACTTACAAGAATTCTGTTATCCTTATATGCCAGGGAAGAAATCCATAAGTGGAAAAGGTAGGTCCGCATACAAATGCAAGATCTGGATCGGGAATGCCATCAATCTGTAATTTACTATTGAGAAATTCAATATTAATTTCTTTCGCCTCAAGCACTCCTGAAGAAACAGATTTTGCTAAATTCTGAGCTAGAGAGACTATTTTACTTTTGCCATCTTTATATGACAAAAGTTGTATACATGCTTTGCGCTTGGTACCTGCAAACAATAAAAAATGTTAAGTTACTTTCTGAAAGCTAAATGTTGTTATTTTAATAATTATGAATTCATGGGTCGCAACCTTGAAATCTTTTGAATGAAAATTTCCAGCTCGAAAAATAAAAAGATTAAAAATAACTTATTTTTACTACCAAAATTCTCTAATTTATCAAAAATTGAACTATTTAATTTCTCGAGACTACATTAGATGAATTTTGAATATTTTCTGATAATCCAACATATTTAAATTCACAATTTTGTTATGATGAATTAGTACTAAAAGTTTTTTTACTTTCAAGCATTAAAATTATCGAATTTTTCTATTATATAAAATTTCAAATTTGTTTCTTCAAATAAATCTTTCATTACTTTAGAAAATCTTCTAAATTTTCTCTGAATGTTAAACTCAATGAAACCAATTAATCCTTCTTACAAAATGAACCTTTATTTATATATCATTTTGAATTGTAATATAAATTGTAATTAACTTTGAATTCCTTAAAATCTTATTGTTTCTTAAAATCGTCTGAAATCTTCTAAATTTATAGAAAGTTTTAAAATGGAGAAAATACTAAATCTTAATATGAAAGAAATGGTGTGACAGTTTATTAGATTATTAGTTTTCATTATATTTTTGAATCTCTTAATTTTTTAATTTTCAAATTAGTAGAAATTAAAAATCTTTGAAAGTAGAATGTTATGAAATAAGAAGTTCAGAAAATTTAAAGAAATTAAATTTGTTTGGATTACACTTTACAGAATTAGGTGTGTAAAGTCTAAAAAATTATTGTTGTAAACTAGTAAATTTGTGTCATTTTTAGTTAGAAAATTAAAACCTGTGTAATAGCATAAGTAAATTATAAAATTAAGAAAGTGAAAAGGTTTAGGTAATTCAGAATTTGTTAGTTGGGGTCATGGAAATGATATAATAGAAAAATTGAAATTGTGAAATTCAAGAAAATACATAAATATAATTAAAGAAACAGTACATTTTAATCGGAAATAGATTGGAAAATATTAATCCACGCCTCATATAAGTCGCAGCCGTTGTGGAAATCATTACATATATATGAATCACGAATATGATTATTTTAGTTCTAAGTAAATCTTACCGTTAATTCCATTTACGATAGGTTTTACAGGAGATCGAGAACTCCACACGATTTGTCCTTGTAAATCAGGTCTTAATGCTACAAGTTGTTTCTCCATCACCTCTTCATTTTTTTGTAGGAATCCTGAAATATTTGTATCAAATTAAATTTACTTAGAAATTAGAGAATACAAAACTTCAAAGTAAATTCATTGATAAGGTTGGATTTACCCAAAATACTTGTTTCTTAACTATATTTCCTAGATATTTGTTTATGAACGTTTTTTTGTTATACACATTTATAAAATATCATACAATTTTTTTGAATCTACCATTTAAAAATGTATAACATTTCAGGAAAAAGAAACATAACTTGAAAACAATCTGAAACAGTAGTCTTTAAAAATACTAAAGTGAAGTGACGATTAAAGTAAATTTATTCAATATAATCAGTATAATTATTAAAGATAAGAAAAAGATATCCAGAGCCTCCTCACCATTGTGATCATAAAAACTGACGTAAGGTATGCCAGCGATGACACACCAGCTCACGATTCGCACGAGGTCAACAAACGAGGCTTCCTCGTGACCGAGAATGACGGTCAGGTGTCTAGGTAAATTTTGAACTCCTTTAATCGACTTCATAAGAACTTCGGCCTCTGCCAAAGGGTCCTTACCATGCCAGAGTTCATCGCACCACAATTTCAATTCTCTCCATTGGCCATGGCCCCACTGAATAAAATTGTACAAAAGATGTATCAAAGTCAAGAGCACTCGAAAAATTGTTAACATGATGTCCCGTTTCGAACAGTCTTTTACACAGCATAGTCCCATGAAAATCAAAACGGAGCATTGAATTTTCCTTCTTGTATTAGCAAACCGGCTACATTACCGAGACATTACGTATATCACGCGCTCCCCGGTGCTTCAAAATGTGGTTGGATCGTTGAATGAACGATGAACCTTGTTCGTGGCGCCAATTCGCCAATCCAGAAGTCCAGTCTCCAGTTGTAGGCGTTGTAGGTTGTAGTTCAGTCTTCAGTCTTGTCGCTGAGGTCGGATTTGGATGACGTACAGACCAGTGATCCCAGATCTGAAACCGACGCAGTGTCTCACACTCTCAGCCTGCCTGTCGGTGTGAATCGGGTAGGGAGCGAAGACGGGGCACGTTGCCATTTTTCTTTCCTCGTCACTCTTGCATGCGAGAACGACTCGTCCCATTTCCCCTTATTCTCCTCGCTTCTTCGTTACAATGCATGCGTTTTCAACTGTTCCAAGTTTTAGATTTCAGGCTGTCGTTTATCGAGTCGAAATTGAGAAATGTGTTTTTCTCGACTCCGTGCAAAAGAGGCGCGAAGCAGACGACAATTTCAAATTTACAGAATATGTAGTTATGGAAATAATACTTCTTTTTTCGATATTTTAATCAATTTTTCCCTAAAATAAACATCTATAAGATTTACAAAAATGGTGGAATCATTTTGAAAGTCTAAAAATTATTTTTAAGTGGAAATTTGAAATTAATAAATATTTACAATTTGAATCTATATATAAATTGAAAATATTTGAAATTTTTAAACGAAAGCTTAAATTATAAATTTCGAATTTCCATACTTTTTACCAATTTTGTACATTTAAAAAATTTTCAATTAGCGAATTATTTTGCACTAAGAAGAGATAAACATAAAATTTAAGATTGAATATTACATTCTCAATTTTATGTTAGACATATTGTCATCTCACTGTTTGCAGCCTAATCACAGACTTTTCATTCAAAAAATGAATTGCTTTACGGAAAGGAAAAATTTTCTAATAGGAGGAGATAAATTAAAAAGCTAAAAAATGTGTTCTGTGATATTTGCATATGATCACATAAGTATTTATTGATTTCAAATTTTACATGAAATTTTTTTTCCAGTTCGTGTTTAAATCTTGTCACGATTTTACAAGATCTTATGGGCAGCTGCAATCTGTTAAATGAAATATTTTGTAATTCTTAATTTGCCTGTTCTTCTGAAATCGTAGGAAAAATTCAAAGTCGATAAATGGTTAAAATTTTATACCAAGATTTAAATTACAAAATTTTAAAGCTTTGTGAATAAACTGCTTCATATTTAGAAAATACTTCAACTCTGTGAAGCATTTTTATATTTTAAGTGTAAAATCTGTGCTTAGGTCACAAAAAAGTAAGATATAAATACTTTCATTATCAAATTAAGAATGTAGATTTAGCACTCATTAGGTCAAATGTTTATTACTTCTTCATATAAAATACTTTGCACATAATTCTCTGATTACATATTTTTTAAATGTTGGAACATTTAAGAAATTCATGAATATTTAACCTATTTATAAAAAATAAAAATTTACAAATAAAGCTTCGACTGAAAAATCCAAGAATTTGTCAATTATTGATCTATTTTCTTGTAAGTTTGAACATAGTAGAACTTAAAATTCCACAATGACTTTATTTTTTAAGTGATGCTTAAACCTTTCTTTAATCTTGAGAATTCTTCCAGAACTTTATTTCAGGTGAGTGACTTTTTTTAAATGAAAGATTTCGTAATTCTAAATTAGGCTCATCTTGTAAAATTGTAAAAAAATTCTAAAGCTTCAAAGTAAATTTTTCTGTCTAATTCAAAGCTAATAAGTATTCAATGTTTCAAATCAAAATATTAAATGAAAGATATTCAATCTTTGGGAATTAACTGCTTTAAGAACATAATTTTTCCTCCTTATAAAAAAATCTCAATTTTCAAATTGAGTCTTCGGATAGGTCACTAAAATAATGAAAGTATTTATATCTTACTTTTTTGTGACCTAAGCACAGATTTTACACTTAAAATATAAAAATGCTTCACAGAGTTGAAGTATTTTCTAAATATGAAGCAGTTTATTCACAAAGCTTTAAAATTTTGTAATTTAAATCTTGGTATAAAATTTTAACCATTTATCGACTTTGAATTTTTCCTACGATTTCAGAAGAACAGGCAAATTAAGAATGACAAAATATTTCATTTAACAGATTGCAGCTGCCCATAAGATCTTGTAAAATCGTGACAAGATTTAAACACGAACTTGAAAAAAAAAATTTCATGTAAAATTTGAAATCAATAAATACTTATGTGATCATATGCAAATATCACAGAACACATTTTTTAGCTTTTTAATTTATCTCCTCCTATTAGAAAATTTTTCCTTTCCGTAAAGCAATTCATTTTTTGAATGAAAAGTCTGTGATTAGGCTGCAAACAGTGAGATGACAATATGTCTAACATAAAATTGAGAATGTAATATTCAATCTTAAATTTTATGTTTATCTCTTCTTAGTGCAAAATAATTCGCTAATTGAAAATTTTTTAAATGTACAAAATTGGTAAAAAGTATGGAAATTCGAAATTTATAATTTAAGCTTTCGTTTAAAAATTTCAAATATTTTCAATTTATATATAGATTCAAATTGTAAATATTTATTAATTTCAAATTTCCACTTAAAAATAATTTTTAGACTTTCAAAATGATTCCACCATTTTTGTAAATCTTATAGATGTTTATTTTAGGGAAAAATTGATTAAAATATCGAAAAAAGAAGTATTATTTCCATAACTACATATTCTGTAAATTTGAAATTGTCGTCTGCTTCGCGCCTCTTTTGCACGGAGTCGAGAAAAACACATTTCTCAATTTCGACTCGATAAACGACAGCCTGAAATCTAAAACTTGGAACAGTTGAAAACGCATGCATTGTAACGAAGAAGCGAGGAGAATAAGGGGAAATGGGACGAGTCGTTCTCGCATGCAAGAGTGACGAGGAAAGAAAAATGGCAACGTGCCCCGTCTTCGCTCCCTACCCGATTCACACCGACAGGCAGGCTGAGAGTTTGAGACACTGCGTCGGTTTCAGATCTGGGATCACTGGTCTGTACGTCATCAGTGTTCGCAGAACGTGGACGTAAACGGCCCCCACCATGGACCCTACCAGCTGATGGCTTCTTCCTCGCTCCACTGCCATAGGTTGGTTGAATGAGGAAGAAACCTAGAGCTCGAAGCATCTATGGTGGGGGCCGTTTACGTCCACGTTCTGCGAACACTGGTACAGACGGTGGGTGTATGCCAAAATCCCGACGGGTCAAAATCCCGACTAGTGTAGTGTGATCGAGTTTTCTATGGAAAATAAAAGCATGACCGAAACAAACAACAGATGGGCGTGTGCTGTGTGTCGAGACAACTGTGGAAGATTGGCTATCCTGTCTGCTCGTTAGGTGGTGCTGACCATGAAATAAATCTCATACGCATAAATAAAGAAAATATAATGTATATTTTTTCGTAATAATAAAGAGTAGAATATAAAAATACATTTAAGATCAAATCAATAACATTCTTTTTAATAAAATTCAGAATTAATTAAACCAAACTCGATCTGATTAAAATAGATGGAATTTTTTTAATAAAAAGTGACTAGTTTCAAGGTTATGTGCGAAAAATCCTCATTAATTGGGCAGAATTCGATCTTAATTAATCAGATGGTAATGTTTTTATATAAAATCACTAGGTTTAAGGTTATGTGTGGATAATCATCATTAATTGGACCAAACTCGAACCTAAATGAACAGATGGTAATGTTTTTATATAAAATTATTAGTTTTTAGGTTATGAGCGGAAAATCATCATTAATTGGACCAAACTTGATTCTAATTAAACAGCTTCTAATCCAAATTTCGCCACAGAATCATAATTGCAAAGCTTTTAATGTCTTTTTTACCGTTCTTAACCGTAATAATGCGAGGTCATAGAACGGTCATAGAACAGTCAGAGTATTCTATGACCGTTCTCTCACATGGTTCCGCTAGGGAATTAATGGTTATTTTCCGCACATAACCTAAAAACTAGTAATTTTATATAAAAACATTACCAGCTGTTTAATTAGAATCAAGTTTGGTCCAATTAATGATGATTTTCGGAACATAACCTTAAATCTAATAAATTTCATATGAAAACATTACCATCTGTTTTAATCATATCAACTTTGGTCCAATTGATGATGATTTTCCGCGCATAACCTTAAATCTAATAAATTTCATATAAAAACATTCCATCTGTTTTAATCATATCAAGTTTGGTCCAATTAATGATGATTTTCCGCACATAACCTTAAACCTAGTGATTTTATATAAAAACATTACCAGCTGTTTAATTAGGATCGAGTTTGGTCCAATTAATGATGATTTTCCGCTCATAACCTAAAAACTAATAATTTTATATAAAAACATTACCATCTGTTCATTTAGGTTCGAGTTTGGTCCAATTAATGATGATTATCCACACATAACCTTAAACCTAGTGATTTTATATAAAAACATTACCATCTGATTAATTAAGATCGAATTCTGCCCAATTAATGAGGATTTTTCGCACATAACCTTGAAACTAGTCACTTTTTATTAAAAAAATTCCATCTATTTTAATCAGATCGAGTTAGGTTTAATTAATTCTGAATTTTATTAAAAAGAATGTTATTGATTTGATCTTAAATGTATTTTTATATTCTACTCTTTATTATTACGAAAAAATATACATTATATTTTCTTTATTTATGCGTATGAGATTTATTTCATGGTCAGCACCACCTAACGAGCAGACAGGATAGCCAATCTTCCACAGTTGTCTCGACACACAGCACACGCCCATCTGTTGTTTGTTTCGGTCATGCTTTTATTTTCCATAGAAAACTCGATCACACTACACTAGTCGGGATTTTGACCCGTCGGGATTTTGGCATACACCCCAGACGGTAACGGATGAAGAAATATCAGCTGCTCTCGCCAAGCGTACCAGCCTCGCAATCAAACTGTCAGCTACAGGGTGCCGTTCCATGTGGACGCGAAATGCAAAGCAGAAAACGAACAGCCAATTACAGAAAAGCTTTAGATTTCTTTCTTCTTCAAGGTGTTCTGTAATTGGCTGTTCGTTTTCTGCTTTGCATTTTGCGCCCACATGGGACGGCACCCCGACAGTTAAAATTTTAGTATCTTTTACCTTTTACGACGAAAATTATTGAAATCTTGAATAAAAGACTTTCTTATGACCCATTCTATTTATCTAAAATATATGAAATAGTATTTTCTAGTTTACTTGTTCATATCCATAAACCTTTATATAAATATTCAAGTTATAAACTTATGATTCAGCTATTAGAAAAAAATTCGAATCATATTTAAAATAGTGCGCGACTTCCGTTAACTAATCACAGCTAATCAAAGGCCTAAAAATGTGCCCTACTGGGCTTAGTCCATACGTTCTTACGTCCATGTCATGGATGCAAAAGTATGAACGTACCCTTACACGTAACCGCACAACCCTGGGTGTTACGTATGTATACGGAGTTGGGTCAGCGGGAATATTAAAGGAAATTAACCTATGTAGGTTTCAACACCTACTTCCCTGCATCAATGTCTACACACAATATTGTCCGTTTATGCAGCAGTGCCAACATACGACCGTTTTGTTTATAAACGTCACCATAATTAAACTGTATTTAAGTTAATGAAATATTGATGTCTTCCGGTTTTTAAAATTGTAAGTTTCAATAATTAAATTTTATATCCCACTCCTATTAGGATTGTTTTGTTACCTAGAATGTTGAATATTGATTCTTTAAGTACCTTTTTTACGGAAAATTTGAAATTATAGAATTTTTGATTATATTAAGTGTTCTTTTGACTACGTCAGTGATTTTCTTAATTAAAAATGTCGGACTTCCGGTTTCTTCCTTTACGTCGCAATCCAGGCAAGCGAGGTGAGTGTGACTATTATGAGTAAAGATTATAGTTTTAGTTCATTCAAATTACAAAACAGAGAGAATAGTTATTATCCAAACGATTTGCGAATGAAACGAGTGTTTTTAGTGTAAAGAAGTTATTTAGTTCGCACTTTTCCGATTTGTGACTACACGTGACTGTCAACGTGGGTGTGAGCAAAGAAATCATTCTTGCATTTTTTCTTATAATTTGTTGAATTTCCTTCGCAGAACGACACAAATATGCAGCTGCACATTCGTGGACAGGAAACTCGTGTCATCGAGTGTCAAGATGACGATACTGTGGCACATGTCAAGGTATGTTCTTAACCATAAATTTTTAGGTTAACTTTGCAATGCTCTAGCTATTGTCAACGTTATACATAGCCTTCAATATATATATATATATAATGATCAATTATTAGTTTTTTATTCCAAATTTGTTTGTTTTTAAAATTTTTTGAAGATTAAATGATGTAGAATACAGATGATTGTCGCTTGGATGGCTTTGAATTTTAAGAAGTTTTATTTATGTTCTGAAGTTATTACAATTTTTGCATTACATGATAACCTGTCGGTGGTAATGAATCCATCGATAGCACGAGCAGTAATGCTAAAGCAAAATAAAGTCTCAGGGTGCTGAACATTTATTCTAATGTTCATCTTATCATAGATTTTTGACAATTGATTTTAAAATTAGTTAATTATGTCTGTTTAAACAGAAATAAGAATATATATTCCTTTCTCATAAAATATTCTTTCTTTGCAGACTAAGATCTTAGCCCTTGAAAACATCGAATCTGGAGCCGTTTGCATTTCTTGTGCTGGAAGCCCATTGGCAGACAATGTTTTCGTTAGAGACCTTGAATTCGATACACTCGATTTCAACATCCCACTTCTCGGAGGTAATTCATAAAAACAAATAGATATGAAAAATATTAAATTGAATAGAAAATCATCGTTTTATAATTTTTCAGGTAAGGTTCACGGATCTCTTGCTCGAGCTGGTAAAGTAAAAGGACAAACGCCGAAGGTAGGAATATTTCCATACAAAAGATTCTTACAAAATTAAATTAAGAGTCAATGATTTCAGTATAGCTGAAGAAAAAAGTGTCCGCAATCGATTTTAATTTTTGAATTTAATTATAGAATGCTAGCACTGTTAGATCTAAGCTACAGTTTGAATAATTTTGACCTGTAGTCAAGTATCAGTGCCAGAAAAAAGCGCAAATTAAAGTGAAATTGAGTTGACAACCTGGACTTAATTTTTCATTCGTTTGCAACACATTCAAAAAGTAAAATAAATTTGTTCTGGATGTAATAATTTGTGTTAGAAATTAAAAAAAAACTTGAAATTTAGTTCAATTTTATTTGATAATACGTTTGTGTAAATGAATAAGAAAATTACGTAGCAGAGTGGGAGGGAGGTCCAAAATTCTCAAACAATGTGTTACTCAATTTTTGGACGGGCCTTTATTGTAATATACTAATAAGATTTATAAATTAAAATTTGTTTGCAGGTAGAGAAAAAAGAAAAGAGTAAGAAGAAGACCGGTCGTGCAAAAAGGCGTATTCAGTATAACCGTAGGTTTGTCAATGTTGTTCAAACTTACGGACGTCGTCGGGGACCTAATGCTAATGCAAACTCATAAGCATTTCATTAATTTTTCATATTTTATCTGCTTTTTGTATTTGTAGTACCAATAATTTGATGTAATATATTTGATAATACACAATACATATAGCAGAAATGAGATTTTTTATTTCCTTTGTAATAAAAATTAAGCATTTATGTAATATTAATTCCTTGATATTTAAAAAATAAAACTAATTTCTTGACACCTCATTAATGGTTATTTTTCGACAATTGGTAAATAATTCTACTCTAGTTTAATATATCTTAAATATTTATCAATTTCATAATTAGTTTCGTTAGAACTAAGTCCTCGTCGCAGTTTCTCGCGCTACTCTTGTTTGTGAAATAAGTTCAAGTTGACGGTTGAAGTAGAGCTAAGAGTTTCAAAAAGGAACGTGATGGGTTTAAAACAACTCGCATTCGCTTTTAAAATATGCAACAATTGGGATCGTTCATATACCTAATACGTGTTTCGGTTGTTTATGGATAAGAGGAAAATTTACGTGAAATTTATGATAAAACTACTTAAATAAATTATTATTATAAATTTTTTTATTACTTTATTGGACATTCTTTTTAAGCAGGTGAATAATTTTCATTCTTGAAAAAGAGTAGAGTTGGAAAAAATAGTATCGAGATTTTTTTCAGGCAGCACTCAATTTTTGTTCCTGTTTTTAAGGAACTTTATTTTTTCTTTGAGAATAAAACCGAAGATTGGTAAAAATTTCTATAGCATTTCAATCATTGGCCGTAAGACAAAATTTTTAATTGATTTTTTCAACTATTGCAAGTGTGAATATCATGTTCAAAAAGTCTGTTAGTATGTTAGTTTGGAGCATTCAATAGTTCATTTTGCACGTAGGGAGAAAAAAGTTTATTTTGCGACTGTAGAGTTTGATGCCCGGGCAAAGTGAGGGCAACAATCACGAGTAAAATAAATGTTTCTTCCGTGTTGCATACGTTTTTTTTCCACTTGGGGGTCAAAAAATGAATTTATTTGCCCTGCAGGGGGCAAAAAAGTGCACTTTTTGGCCCGCTAGTAAAAAAAAGTAATTCTTCAACGCTTTATTCTAAAATGGTGTAATCTTAAAAATTACTTTATAAACAAAATAAGCTCTTATCAAAATTTGATAATTTCTAGAGATTGAACTAGGAAAAAACTGTATTAAACTTTTTTTTAAAGTAATGATTAAAAAAGACATTTTATGTCCTTTTCTTTTATAATATATTAAGTATTCTGACAAAAATTTTGAAAAAGAATTCAATCCAAGCCAATCTGAACTATTCAAATCAATTTGATTCGTTTCGGTTCAATCTGAATGAATCTGAGGTCGGCTCGAAATAGTTCTCATTCCCACGAATTGAATTCCAATTCGAAACTTTCGCCAGTGCAACTAATAATATAATTCAATGTTGTAATTAATTATTTCTTTTATAATTCCACAGCGGTGCTCGATCCATCTCAGATTAAAATTTCAATTTAGTAATTGAATGCAATCCACTTAAAATTTGTAGAAGAAACATTTTAATTTGTTTATTTTATTTAAGCTTTAGGTCGGTTCTTCTAGATTCAGCACTTGAGTTGGAGGCGAGGAAGTTTTGGAGCTTAGTAGGTCGCTTGAAATGCAAGCGGCTCTATATTATGCTGTCCCTGCTGGAAGTAAAAAGATTGAAAAAGATAGGAACTGGTGGATGGGAAAAGATAAAACATTTCTATCTCTCCCAACCCATCACTTTGCATCCCCACAACTCTATCTTTTTTTATCCCCGCACTTATCCAGAGTGACCGGGAATACCTATCTTTTTCTATCCCTATGTCTGGTAATATCTATCTTTTCCTATCCCTTAGTCTATCCGCCGACTGAAGTATTATCTACCTTTTTCTCTATCTTTCGTGATCGACCACTTGTATCTTTTTCTATCCCTCATTTATCTCCCCATGGTGCAAATTTTAATCTCTCTCTATATCCTTCAGTATCTATTCTTACCACGAAATGAAGAGTGGAGTTCTAAAAATTATTGTGTCCATTTTACATAGGGTAAGACTATTACTTTATTGGCTTATGACTATTATGACTTTATTCACCCTTATAGAAAAAGAATATAAAATATCTTAGTAGTGGACTGATCTTCTTTTGTTGTAAGGAGATTTAATGAGAGATAGAAAGAGAGTTTAAAATTTGTAATAGAGAGAGATAGACATCGACTAAATCGACAAGAAGATAGAAAAAAATTGACGTTGATAGATAAAGGATAGAATGAGATAGAGAAGGGGAGATTGAAGAAGATAGACGTGAATTAAGATTAACAAGGAGATAGAAAAAGATTGACGTGAATTTAGATTGACGAAGAGATAGAAAAAGATTAAGGTAGATTGATAAAGGATTGGATGAGATATAGATCAGGTGATTGGAAAAGATAGCCATAGACCTAGATTGTCAAAGAGATAGATAAAGATTGACGTTGATAGATGAAGGATAGAATGAGATAGAACAGAGGAGATTAAAAAAGATAGACGTGAATTTAGATTGACAAAGACATAGAAAAAGATTTACGTGGACAGATAAAGCATGAAATGAGATAGAGAATGAAAGATTGACGTTGATAGATGTAGAATAGAATGAGATAGAAAAGGGGAGATTGCAAAAGATAGACGTGTATTGTGATTGACTAAGAGATAGAAAAAGATCAATGAGGATTGATGAAGGATTGTAAGGGATAGAAAAGTAAGTATTGGAAAAGATAGACTCGAATTTATATTGAAAAAGAGATAGAAAAAGATTAAGGATGATAGATAAAAGATTGGAATGGATAGAAAAGTAGTTATTAGAAAAGATAGACGTGAATTCAAAATAAAAAAGAGATAGAATTGGATAAATTATCTCTATATTTTTCTATAATAAAGATTCAAAATGATTCAAAAGGATAAGATTTCTATCTTTTTACGTCCAGCAGGGGTGAATCCTACATGAGCTTTAATGTAGAGTGACCGTTTGTCCGGATGCACTGATGCTTTTCCAAGGAACTTAAACGAAGCTTTGTACCTTAAGGTTGACTTAAATCTCAATAAAGAGGATGGGGCTAAAGCCTTTCTGCTAGTGAAACGCTACAGCGTCATTCTAGTAAAACACTATGAATACCACAGATCTCCTGCTGTTATAGTTATGTGACACGAATCTCCAGCATCACAACGGACCAAAGAGCTCGAGAGATAAAAACAACCACTTCAAGCCCCAACGGCATTCAGAACTTTCCTTTCAGCAGTTGTATTTTACGATCTTTTTAGGATGCGAATTCTAAAAAATAGAAATCGATACGTCTTTTTATTATTATTGAGACAAGTCTTTGCAATTAAAATAAAAGTTAAAAAAAATGCTTATTTCATAAAAAATTATTACAGCATTTAATTGACAAAATTTTAAAACCTTTTGATTTAAAAATTATTTTAATGAATTAAATTCTGTTGACTTTAATTAAAATTTACTCCATTAGGAAATAAAAATGTTTTATTTTAAATTTAATGATTAAATTTGTTTAAATTTAGAACCACAGAAATTTTTATTCAAAATATATTATCATTCATATTTGATAAGATATTAGTTGGAGTTCACGATTCAAAGGTTTATGTGCATTATAAACTAGAAAATTGAAAAAGTATAATTTATTTGTTAATAATTATAACTGCGAATTCTTGAATCAAACTTTCGATTAAAATGTATAGTTGTAGGTAATAATTAAGAATTAGATCTA
Organism: Diplolepis rosae; assembly: GCA_030998225.1. Taxonomy (NCBI): domain Eukaryota; kingdom Metazoa; phylum Arthropoda; class Insecta; order Hymenoptera; family Diplolepididae; genus Diplolepis; species Diplolepis rosae. The sequence goes on along the minus strand of JAPYXD010000723.1, from coordinate 9,376,495 downwards.
CTCTCTAAAACTGAATCAGTGCGATTCTCACTGAATTGAAATTAGTGACCCACTTCTGGCTGGGCAATTAGTGATTTTTCATTGGTTTTCAGTGGAAAATCACAGGTAGCCTAGATAGAAGTGGGTCACTGATTCCAATTGAATGAGGATCTCACTGATTCAGTTTTAGAGAGTGCAAAGAAAACTTTTTTGTTTGCTTAATGAAATAATTTTTGGCTTTACAAAATATTTTTGTGAATTGAACTAAATGTTTCAAGGCAAGAAAGAATATTTTTTGCGCCTCAACAATTCCAATCGTGATGAAAAGTCATTAACTAATTTATTTAATTATAAATGAAATCATTTTTATTTAAAAATAATTTTCTCTATTAAATTTCATTAATTTGAATCAACTAATTTTTCTCTGTCTAACTCTGATTAGTGGAATTTAAATTCGAAAATGTATTAAAAAATAAATATCAATTTTTATTCAAAATACAGTAATAGATGATTTATATATACATAATGTTGATAAGCCAGTAAAATATTTAGTTGAATGAACAAACTAATTTTGCGTAAATAACAAAATATTTAAAGAATTTGAAAATCTTTCTGTGCAAAAAAAGACGCGTTTGACTGCGCTGGGATTCGATCCCAGGTCTTTCGACTCCAATAATGTAGGCAGTGACAAAAATTTCAAACTCAGTTAATTAATTTTTAACAAAATATTTCTTATACAACAAAAAATACTCAACAAAAGCATTTTGTTGCAATTACTGGATTTTTTCCCAATTTGTTTCTTTTCAATTTCTTTCAAGTTTAAAAACTTCTAATAGGACAAATTATTAACACATCTTCCGGGATGTTCTTATTCATTCACCGAAAAGTTAGCGTGCGCGTGTTTCGAAGCGCATGTGCTCCAGAAGCATGTGGCGCGGAATTGCACTTATCCGAGAACGTTGTCGCAACCCCGAAGACTCGGACAATTTTGTATCGCGACGCCCACCGAGTAGTTCAAACCTAGACGCGGATCGTAATCGGCTTCGTTTTACCTTAAACTCCATCGAAGAGATTCCTTCCCTCAATAAAAAGGTGATTTGAAACTTACCCCAGCATTCCAATTTTATTAACAAAAGTTTTCTAAACTTTACTCAGGTGGAAAGTTTCAAGAATTTTCTTCTCACAAAAAATAATAGAAAACAAAATCAGACTTAGTTTTTCTTTATTTGCATTAAATGATCCCTTTAGGACTTTTTATTTTTTTTCAAAACTAAAAAATATTAGTGTATGAGGGAAAGATTTTTAGAGATTTTTTAAAAGTGCTTGAAAAAGTTGAGAGATTAAGAGTTTTGTGGCAAAAACAAAGGTTTGTTCTTTGACGTTCAATCGATCAATGACTTCTTCTGAAAAGTTTGTTTCTGTTAAGAGCCTCAGATTTTCCGCAATTTTTATATACTGCAAATTTACACGTTTTTTAATTACCTTGGTGCTTTACTTGTGATTTTTAAAAAAGGCTATGGGAATTTTTTCAATCTTATGTTGTAATTTTCTGTTTAAGGAAGTTGTGCAAAAAATTTTCTCTGAATTTGTACATTTTAATAAAATACCTTACTTATTAACAAAAAATATTAAAATTAATTCATGAAGGTAGTTATGGGGCCGATAATCAGATTTATGGAGAAAAAAGTTTTTCTATGGTTTTAAGATTTGAAATGATATTATCAGTCGTATCGCATAAAAGATAAAATATTATTTCATACGAAAAAAGTTTAAAACTTAAGAAAATTATAATTTTTCCTTACGATCGCTTCTTACTAATTTTTTAAAAAAATGATCGGATTTTAATAAACCAAAACTTATATTTTCGGGGGAAATATTCTCTACAACTCTACTGTTTCTAATTTCAAAAATAAATAAAAAAATCTCTAAATATAGTTATTTAAAGAAAATTTTTTTTTACATTTTCATCATATGAGAAGGTATTGTTTCATGTATTTTATTGGCGCGCGATTTGATCTTCGCGCTCCGTTCTTTTCGGACCTCGCGCTTAGCGCTCGGTCTTATGCTCTTCGCATACATTCAAGTTTATTTCTTATAATTTATACTGAAGCTCAAACCAATTTTATAATATTACAGATGAAGTGAATTACACATTTTCTCAAAGTTACTAAATTTGTTTTTGAGTTTAAGTGAAACAGGAAATTCAATTTACTTAAGGCTCTATCAGCCTTAAGGAACACATTCTCATTATGGCGCTCGCGCTTCGCGCTCGATTTTCTGTATACATTTCAGTAACTTTTTAATAAATTACATAATTAAAATAATTTATTTTCTTCCAAATATCTCAAAAAGGAAAAAAAATCGTAAACTTTATTTAAGGAAACGATTTTACAGAACAACGCTTATTTCGTACCTCACATATTTTGGTGAAAAAATGGAATTTTTTCAATATTTAAAATCAAAACATAAAATATACATACTGTCGAGAAATGTCTTAATGAGAATTTGTAGACCTCATTTAGGCAAATAATTTTCCATATAAACGTTCTTTTTGTATCTCACATATTTTGTCTAAAAAATGGAATTTTTGGATTTTAATCGTATTTTTTGGAATTGAAACGAAAAATATATGTTTTATCAGAAACTGTGTGAGACGAAAATTGTAGATATTTTTGAAACGAAGAACTTTGCATTCTTACGTTTTTTTCGTATTTCACATATTATTGTTAAAAAAAATTGAATTTTGGATTTTCAATAGTATTTTTTGAAATTAAGAAGAAAAATATACACCTCATAAAACAAATTTGCGATTCGAACTTCTAGATTTTCAAGTAGAAAATAATTTTTTATGATAACTTTTTTTCATATCTCGTATAATTTAACTGGAAAATGGAATTTTGATACAGACTTTTTTCAAGTTTTAACATGTTGTAACATTTCTAATTTTGGTTCAAACGAAAAGTGTTATAAAAATATAAAATATAAGTGTTATAATATAAAAGTGTTATCACTATCAAAAACAAGTATTGGAATTTTTGATTTTTTCAAAAAGTTTCTTTGAAAAAAATTGTTTTAACCATTTCAGGCACTGAAAACTTTATTTTTAAAATTGAAAACAGAAAAGTTCTAGAGAATACTCTCCCCGAAAAATAAGCCATGATTTATTAAAATCCAATCATTTCAAGTCTTAAAATCATTGAGAAACTTTTTTCCCAGAGACCTGATTTTTGGCACAACTACTTGAAATACTTTTTTAAAATTTCTCTTATCTTTTTTCTAACTGGAAGTATTTTTCAGAAGAGATGTCTGTCATAAAACGTCCTAAAAACACAGGGACAAAAGTATAATATAATAATACAGTGATATTAATAAAAATGGTGTACGAAAAATCATAATAATATTCAAAAAACAAAATAATTTAAACAATAAATAAAATTTATGCATAAATGGGTTTTATATTCACCAAAAAATTCTAAACAAACATGATAGATAAATTCTTATTCATCAATACAAATATTTGTATTAGTTTACTGACAAGAAATGTTCATAATGAAACTTTTCTTCCGTGTTTCGAATGCTGGTCTAGAATTTTCGATCATTTATTAGTTTTGAAAAATAAAGAAAAATCGAGTAAAGTTTCGAAGTATAAGACGACAGTTATTAATAGTGAGATTATAAATTTAGCCACCGACTTGATATTGTCAAGGAATTATCTACTGAAACGCCTTAGCATTATTTTTGGATTTATATGACAAGATGAATTCTTGCTTAAATACTAAAGAATTCATGATTTGCTCACATTTGAGTACAAAATAATTTAAATTCTCATTTTTCTGATTTCGAAAATTTTCATAGGTTGTAAATCTTTAATTTGGGATGTAATAAAAAACGACTCAATCGTATAAAATATGATTAATATATATATTATTTTTTCTTTTTTCCAATGTTTCGAAACCCATACTTTAAAATAACAAGAAACTAATTTTAAGAATCTTGACAAATTTAATTTATCCTCGAGGAGAAAATCTGTATGGGTTTCGAAATGTTGAAAGAAGGAAAAAAATATAATAATCATATTAATTGAGTCGTTTTTTAATACATGATTATTTAATTTAGAATGTGTTTAAGGGGATCCACCTGTGTGAGGGCGGTATTTCGAACGCTTTTTCGGGAATGTTTGTTATTAGGAGAACTAATTCGAAAATGAGAATAAGTTTAACGTTATTTTGAAGGTTTGTGGTTTTATTATAATAGTAAATTTTTCCAATAGTGTAATCCGAAGGCTTGTATTCAAAATGGAATACCGAAATTGTGGGCAAGATTCCGCTCAAACCAGTTATCTAAAACACAAAAAGTAAAAAAAATATTATTTCTGTTTATGTTGTCGAGGTACTGACGTAGCATTTTGACGAAATTTTAAAAATTGAAGAAATGGCAGTACTTTTCATAAAAATTAATCATTTTCATGCTTTTTTCGATATAATATATGCTGTAAAATTAAAAAAAAAGATTTCAAAAAACCGCTTCGTGGGTACCTTCAGTTATCTCTATAAATGAGTCAGTTAAAATTTCAAGTCAATCTGTTAAGTAGATTTTTTTCAATCCTGCCCACAAATTTCAAAAACATGGTTTCTAGAAAAATGCGTTTAAAGTTTGAAAACACAACAGAACTTTGTATTGTAGACTCACATTTAATCTGTTTCCTGTAACATTTGGCGCCCTGTCACACTTTAATTAGGTTGAATTCATGAAAATTGCTTAAGGACATCATTAGTCATATCTCCAAGATGCAAAAAATGTAAAAAAAAAATCGATTTTTCGAAAATTTTACACAGGTGGACCCCCTTAAGGTAGTTTTCATGCACGAAAATTAGACCCCAGGCAAAAATAGATAATTTTGCTTTCAAGAATAGCAATATTATTATTGAAGGGCTATTTTGAAAGAGAAAAGATTAATTTCCATGAAAAAAATTTGAAACACAGACAAATAATTTCATTTTTGACTCAACTTTTTTTCTTATCCCTTCTTGTCAAATTTTAAAAAATTATGCGATTCTAATAAATCATTAATCATTTTTTCAGAGAAAAGATTTCCCATAACTTTACCGTTTCTGATTTTTCAAAATAAATTCTTTAATGGCTGAAACCATTAAAAAACATTTTCCAAAACGAAATTTTTATAAACAAATTGCTGAATTTGATAATAATTTATTCATTTTTGAAAATTGGAAATGGTTAAGTAGTAGGGGATCTTTTTCTTAAAAAAGTGATTTGTAATTTATTAAAATCGCATAATTTTTAAAAATTTTCACTCTAAAAATAAGTGTGTTACTTCTACACGTGAATCACGATAGTAATTTTTTAGGCATTTGAAGTGTGTATTTTTAACACACATTTTGGGTACAAAACGTTAAAGTGTTTGAAAATTAAACGTTACGTTTGTAACGTTTGTTTGTAATAAATTTATTAATGAAATTATTTTTCTGAATTTGAAATTTTTTTCATGGAAATTAATCTTTTCTCTTCCAAAATAGCCCTTCAATAATAATATTGCTATTATTGAAAGCAAAATTATCTATTTTTGCCTGAGGTCTAATTTTTGTGGATCAACTACCTTAAGTCTAGTCTCATTTAAAAGCATTGAAATAGAATTTAAATTTTAGTATTTTTAATTTCCTCAATTTATAGATTTATTATGTTCAGAGGTGCTTGAATTTAAAAGTGAAGATAATAGCAAGAACTTTTAAATTTATAGTAATGTGAAAGTTGTAATCATTGAAAGCATTGATGATATGATTTGATAAAAATATCCATAAATGTGCTAAAAATGTTTTTTTCTTTCTAATATGTGCAATAAATGTTCAGATGTATCGTTACTTTCAGAAAGGTTGAATTTTCACATTAAATTGCCAAGCTTCCTGTATAGGAAAGAGTTATGTATAAGGTTTATGAAGCTGCACAATATTTTCTCGTTTTAGTCGTTAAATATCGATACTTAAAATCGTTTCCGTAGTTAATCAAATTATTGAGTAAATAATAATATGATATAAAAATTTTTTTAAACTTAAAATTATATCAATAATACCTTAAAGTAAATATTTGTAAAAATTATTAGGAAAAAAATTGATTTTATGTTCACAAGCAAATAGTAATTAAGTCATGTTAGTAAAATCACAAATTTTTCTTCTTTGGTAAACAACTCTTGATTCGGATGCAGTCGAACATAATTGAATCCGTTTGATGGGAACTTCCTAATCGATATTCTTTAACTTGAAATTAACGTAAGTATTTTGAAAGTATATTCGGTGCAAAAACAGAATTTCATCAGTTTCTTTTTAAGAATCGTAAACCATTTATACTTTTTCAATACATGTAGATAGCCTTTTATGAATCCATTTCGTTAGTTGCTCTTAGTATTGTCCTTCATTTTTACAAAATACAGAAAATATAACAATTTACTTGCAAATTGAGTGAAATTCTCTACGTCTTCTATCAAATCTATCAATCTCAAATTGATCAATTAACTATAGGGATTTAATTTTGAAAATTTTCTTTTATTTTTTTTTTAATTTTTAACGGAAAATTAAGGTAGTTGTCGTGCCAAAAATCAGTCTCTGGAAAAAAAAGTTTTTCTATGATTTCAAGACTGGTAATTATATCATCAGCCGTGTCATATGTAAGGAAAGACACTCTTTTTAATAAAAAAAAATTTAAAAATTACGAAAAATAATATTTTAATAATGTTTTTAGTAATAGGATATTTCCTTATTATCGCTATTTACCAATTTTTTAAAAATGATGCGATTTTAATAAATCACGGTTCATTTTTTTAGGAAAAAGATTCTCTACAACTTAACCGTTTCCAATTTTTGAAAATAAATTCTTTAATGGTTGAAATCATTAAAAAACAATTTTCCAAAACGAAATTTTTATAAACAAATTGCTGAATTTGATAATAATTGATTCATTTTCAAAAATTGGAAACGGTTAAATTGTAGAGAATCTTTTTTCTAAAAAAATGAACCGTGAATTATTAAAATCGCATCATTTTTAAAAAATTGGTAAAGAGCGATAATAAGAAAATATCCTATTATAAAAAACATTATTAAAATATTATTTTTCGTAATTTTAAAATTTTTTTTATTAAAAAGAGTGTCTTTCCTTACATATGATACGGCTGATGATATAATTACCAGTCTTGAAATCATAGACAAACTTTTTTTTCCAGAGACTGATTTTTGGCACGACAACTACCTTAATACTAGAGACTTTTTTTCAGCTGATTCAGTTGGTAATACAAAAAAAGCAACAATCATATTACATAACTGTTAAAAGCTTTTTTTAAAAGCAGATTTCATAAGCGTTTAAATCAGTGTTGGGTAGTAACTCGTTAAAAGTAACAAAGTTACTTTCAATGTTACGTTGCTTGTAACTTTTTCAGTAATTTCGTTACTTTTCGAAGAAAGTAACTGTAACGTAACTTAGTTACTATTTTCCCAGTAACTAGTAACTTTTTTTTCAGTTACTTTTTCATTACTTTGTATTTTTTTGTATATCTTTCTTTTGATTGCTTTTATACCTATATGTATAGTTGAAATATATATTCTCCACTTATCGTAACACGTTGCGTATTATTTTTTGAAAAAGTAATTGTAACTGTAACGAGGTACTTTTTTTTGTAAAGTAACATAACTGTAACGAGTTACATTTTATAGAGGAACTTACCCATCACTGGTTTAAATCTTCTGTTAAGATTAGGGTGACCATCTGTCCGGATTTCCCCGGACATGTCCTTATTTTAGGGCTTGTGTGAGTTGTCCTACAGGATTTTTGACTTTGCCCGGGGTTTTTCTGGATTGTTCAAATGATAAATTTTTATTTTTTAATCAAATTTTGGATCTTTTTTTCTACAAAATTTTATCATTCAATGCCATCTAACGATTCCTTCCGCAATTTGCAAGTCTCAACAACTCAAAAATAATCTTTCAACACAATAGATTATTAATTAAAATGCATCAGGATTCAAAAATAAAAATATAAGATGTCAAGCGTTGATAACATTTAATAAAATAGTCACTTTTCTGTCCTATCTTGACCCCTTTTTCAAACTTTTCTGTCCTACTTTGTCCTCTTTTTCAAACTTTTCCGTCCTACTCTGTCCTCGTTTTTAAATAAGTTTTTGTCCTACTCTGTCCTCATTTTTCAAACCTTTTGGTCCTACTTTTCGAAAATCAATTATGGTCACCCTAGTTAAGATTGTGTTTCGTGTTTCAAGCGTGTAATGTTAATCGATTCGTCAACGATTCTAGGTTGTGACCTGGCAAAATATACTTCGCGAGAAGTTCGAGAGAAACAAATATCGTAGCCCTGATGAATGCTGCACAGTATTTTTTCAGAGCTCAACTCTTTTTCTTACAAATATGAGTGTTTTATCTCCAAACGGAGCGTTTCAGAAACTTTTTTTCATAAATATTTAGACTTTTGAAATACCCCACGAAATTAGCTTCCCGTAAATAAAACGTAAATTTTCTTCTAAATTCTCGAGAAGAACGAGAAAAAAGAAGGAACTTTCTAACATGAATGTTCTAGAATTCTATGAGCTTCTAATTTAATAATAGTTATCGCTAATTATGCAAATTTCGTTTTTTGCATTTTTTACCTCAACTAATAGTTGGAAAAATCTGAAAAAATTCACAGCATTTAGTCTTATCAAGAGAAACTTCTGTAGATTTTTCGCAAATTTTTTCACGTAAAATTCGTAAAGGGAAAATTGCAAAAATTTTTGCATGCAATTTTTTCGATGAAAAAATTCCAGAACAAAATTGAGTTTTTCGTCAATAAAATGTTAAGTTAAATCTAAAATTGATAGATCTTTGATTTAAATCATATGAACTAATTTCTTATTGATTTTTGGAGATTTTAAGTAAAGTAATTTATTTATTAAAATGGGGTTATTTGTGAAATCTGTGGAGGATCTGCTATTTTTTGGTATAGAAATATGAAATTGCTCTTATTATCATCACCATTTTAATTAATTTCACATGACTGATGAAATTTTTATTATTCATGGTTTTGAGTCTTCAAATATTGACTTTTATTCTCTACGCTGTCTAACATTCTATGATATATATAAAAAGAGGTCACGTATTTAGGAGTGGTTCATTATTAATATGAGTTTGTATAGAGCGTTTAGGGAAAAAAGAGTTGCGTCATGTTTAAAATAGCTTTGATGAATCGCATATTTATTAACTTAGAGGAACCAAATGTGGATCAGTATTACATTCTCATCATAAATGAGAACGTATTAGTTTTATGTGAATAATGACTTTCGGAATTTTTTCTTCTATAGATATAAAAATTATTTTTTATATTTTATTTCTAATGGTCCATCATATATTACAAATAATTTCGATATTTATAGAGGAAAAAACACTGATACACATTTGGAACGCCGATCCACATTTGGCGGATCGAGGTTTCATCTCTTCCAGATACTATTATTATACCATTTCTTTGTGTAAACATGGATGAGAAATATTTTTTCATAGAAGAAGTATTTGCAAATAAACATGATTTGAAGTTTATGTGGTTTTAAAAATAAAAATTCTTTGAAGTATTTTTATTCGGACCTTCTTAAGCTATTTTTACTAAAGTTTATGAGGATTTTTTTAATTAATTGAAATTTTTAGAATCTTCTGATTTTAGGACACTATAAGTGTTGGAAATATTTTGCTTTTAATTATTGGGAAACTCTATGTCGACCATTTTTCCGTGAACCTTATCTTTCACGCGACACCGATTTTTTCCACCTGACAGATGAAAGAAGTAAGTGTTTCTTTTTATGCTTTTGCCTTTTACCTGTCACTTTCATTTTCACATAATGCTGACTTAGTAAGTTATTTATAATCAATCAACTTCTTTCCTATTAATTCTGCTATACTCACGTAATCTGTCACTAAAAATATCTGAAATAAATAATTCTTTTTTTCAATTTTTTTACTTCACAATTAATTACTATGGGAGTTCAATGGCTTTTTTATAAAAATATATTTCAGTTTCAAATTCAAATTCAAATTTGATTACACAAGATCTTATCAAATATTTAAAACTCCCATGAAATATTTTTGATATTCTTGAAACCTTCTAAACATTATTTTACAGAAAGATGAAAGACTTAAGGTAGTTGTCGTGCCAAAAATCAGTCTCTAGAAAAAGAAGTTGTTCTATGATTTCAAGACTGGAAATTATATTATTAGCCGTGTCATATGTAAGGAAAGACACTCTTTTTAATAAAAAAATTTAAAAATTACGAAAAATAATATTTTAATAATGTTTTTTGTAATAGGATATTTCCTTATTATTGCTCTTTACCAATTTTTTAAAAATGATTGAAGTTTCTTAAATCATAGCTTATTTTTTCGGGGAAAATATTCTCTACAACTTAACGGTTTCCAATTTTTAAAAATAAATTCTTTAATGACTGAAATCATTAAAAATCAATTTTCGAAAACAAAATTTTTATAAACAAATTGCTGTATTTGATAATAATTGATTCATTTTCAAAAATTGGAAACGGTTAAGTCGTAGAGAATATTTTCCCCGAAAAAATAAGCTATGATTTAAGAAACTTTAATCATTTTCAAAAAATTGGTAAGAAGTGATAGTAATGAAAAATCCTATTACAAAAAACATTATTAAAAAATTATTTTTCGTAATTTTTAAATTTTTTCATTAAAAAGAGTGTCTTTCCTTACATATGACACGGCTGATGATATAATTTCCATTCTTGAAATCATAGAAAAACTTCTTTTTCCAGAGACTGATTTTTGGCCTGACAAATACCTTAAAAAAGATAGATTTGTCTTAATCATGCTGGTTATATATTAGTTTCAAACATCAGGAGTTAAAACTTTTTTTCTCATTGCTTTGAGCCAAAACTTTAAAAATGATGCGATTCTTATAAATAACGGATCATTTTTGCCTGAGGCCTAAATTTTGCGAGTGTACTACCTTAGTGACAGTTTTCCAAATTAGTTTCTTTTCTTTCTTTTTTCAATATTCATAGCTTTAAACTTTTTAATCGCTTTGGCACTGAAAATGCATTCTTTATTTAATAGTTTGCCTTCCCTCCATCATTTATTTTAAGAAAACAATAAAACAAAAGTTTGCTATAGTTTTTTCAAGCCTTCTTTTAAGTATTTGACTCTGGAACCAGGAAATTTGATAGACGATCTAAAATTTTGGTACATGGAAAATTATTTTTAACAATACCTGTGTGGAAATGTGGGATTGGCCCTTTTTTGGCAATCCACGAAGGGGCAACCTTATGTCGAAATACTTATTTACAAAGGCCCTACACAATTTATGATTTTAAAAATAAAAAACAAATAATTTTATTAATAAATTTTATTTTTGCCCAAATTTATTTTCTTATCGCTTCGAGCCAAATTTTCAAAAATCATGCGATTCTAACAAATCACGGTTCATTTTTCTGGGAAAAAGATTCTCTACAACTTGACCGTTTCCAATTTTCGAAAATGAATTCTTTAATGACTGAAATTATAAAAAAACAATTTTTCAAAACAAAATTTTTATAAACAAATTGCTGTATTTGGTAATAATTAATTCAATTTCAAAAATAGGAAACGGTCATGTTGTAGAGAATCTTTTTCTTAAAAAATGAACCGTGATTTATTAGAATCGCAACATTTTTAAAAATGTGGCTCGAAGTGATAAGAAAATAAGTTGGGGCAAAAATAAAATTTATTAATAAAATTATTTTTCTGTGTTTCAAATTTTTTTCAGGGAAATTAATCTTTTCTCTTTCAAAATAGCCCTTCAATAATAATATTGCTATTCTTGAAAGTAAAATTATCTATTTTTGCCTGAGGTCTAATTTTCGTGAAGGAACTACCTTAATCATTATTTGATAAACATATGCATATTTCACTTTTGTTTATGTAATAACTATTAGTGTATTTTTTTAACTCGATGATTGAGCTTGGTATTCGTAACAGAATTTTTAAAAATATCTGTGTTTAATGTTCTAATAAGAAGATCAATAAGTTCATACTAAAAAAGCTATTTAAATTTAACTCATTTCATAACAATACGATCTTCAATGTTGAATTTTGAAAGATTTTAAACAAGTATGAGGGAAAGATTATGATCTTTCTTATTCAAGAAATTTTCAAGAAAATAGGTGAAAGGGATAAGCTTAAACGAAAATTTGCATTCCTGCCTCTCTTGCAGCCATTTATACAATATGCATATTCTCTTATGAGAATAGGTTTGCATCTCAATATATTTGATATAGATCATATCAATCCAATTACCATGCATAAACTTGCAATTATTTCTTATGCAATTTGCATAAGAAACATTAAGTGCTCTTTAATACCTTCTTTGACACTTGATAGCTTGAATGACATGAGATTGTCAATCAGGCATTCATGAAAGTCGATATTTATTATAGTATTTGAGGAAAGTAGATGGCCTTTCCGGTTTTGTATAATTATTTAAGTTAGTGAAATATGATAAATAAATAATATTTTTAGATGGTAAAATATTTTTAAGACCGAAAAAAATTTGAAAGCGTGCATCTTTTTCGGTCTTAAAAGTATTTTACCATCAAAAATATTATTTATTTATCATATTTCACTAACTTAAATAATTATACAAAACTGGAAAGGCCATCTACTTTCCTCAAATACTATAATACCGGTAACACCGAAAATTATTAAGATATTTATTATATTCGTTTTGACGATTTATGCAATAAATTTGGAAAATTAATTAAATTTCAAGTTTTGGAAGTAGTTTTTTCATATACATATGGGAAAAAAGTGTTTAATAGAATTTTCAAAGGGGCCGTTCACATAATACGTCACGCGATTTTTAGCTATTTTTTACCCCCCCGTCCCCCCATGTCACACATGGTCGCAAACCTCAGCCCCCCCCCCCCCTTTCGATGTCACGTCACACCTCTTAATTTTATAAAACATTTTCCGTTAAAGCGTACAAAATCCAGTAAAAAAAGAAGCTATTAATTATTGTTGTAGATAATCTTTTCAGAACTTTTTTTCAAATTTCGTGGGTACACATTTAATGTGTGATGTAACGCAGAGGGCAGACCCCCCTCCCAACATGTCACACCACGTCACAATTTGCAGACCCCCCCCCCATAAACTGTGTGACGTATTATGTGAACGGCCCCAAATGAAAAAAAGTTTTGAAAAAAGGAATTTTATAATTTGATGAAAAATATTTTTTCACAATAAAAGACCTTTCTAAGAATCAAATAAATTATTTTTTTGACCTTATATTTAAAAAATGTATCTTTTATTCGAAAAAAGGTTTCCTTTGAATATATCAGTAGTAGAAACCAGCTTGAGTCAGACGAGATACTCAAGTTCAATATCAAAACAATGTTTCTCCAATGCTTTTCTCCATTTCAAATAGTGATGGAAAATGTGAAGTAATCATCGAAAAAATTAATCTAGCAACTCGTTCAACTTAAAATATAGAGGAATTAAGAAAAATCAAAAAGTTTATTTGTTCACATATTTTGCAGTTTTAATTATTTAAAGAAAAATTTTTAAATTATTTTCTTTGGTGGGGGTAAAAATAAATAACAATGAAAGAGTTACTAATTTAATCCTACGAGTTTTATTATTCAACCACGATAATTTTACCGATACTTTTCCCAAGATTTTTAACGATTTTTTAAATATAATTCACAATACTCCTATTCAAAAAATAGGATAAAGCAGCAATCGACACACAAATAATCTTACATTTTATTGGATTATAATTGATTTTGATAATTTTTTATAATCCACGTTACTAAGTCGTACTATCAGTTGTTCTAAAATACTACAATTGAAATTTTCTTTTAGTACTTTGTCAAATTTCAAGAATATTAGACGAAAATTAGACCTCAGGCAAAAATAGATAATTTTGCTTTCAAGAATAGCAATATTATTATTGAAAGGCTATTTTGAATGAGAAAAGATTAATTTCCATGAAAAAAATTTGAAACACAGAAAAATAATTTTATTAATAAATTTTATTTTTGCACCAACTTTTTTTCTTATCGCTTCTTACCAAATTTTAAAAAATTATGCGATTTTAATAAATTACAAATCACTTTTTTAAGAAAAAGATTCCCTACTACTTAACCATTTCCAATTTTCGAAAATGAATAAATTATTATCAAATTCAGCAATTTGTTTATAAAAATTTCGTTTTGGAAAATGTTTTTTAATGGTTTCAGCCATTAAAGAATTTATTTTTAAAAATCAGAAACGGTGAAGTTGTGGGAAATCTTTTCTCTGAAAAAATGATTAATGATTTATTAGAATCGCATAATTTTTTAAAATTTGGTAAGAAGCAATAAGAAAAAAGTTGGGGCAAAAATAAGATTTAATAATAAAATTATTTTTCTGTGTTTCAAATTTTTTTCATGGAAATTAATCTTTTCTCTTTCAAAATAGCCCTTCAATAATAATATTGTTATTCTTGAAAGCAAAATTATCTATTTTTGCCTGAGGTCTAATTTTCGTGGATGAAAACTACCTTAACAGAATTTTTATAAAATTTATCATAAAATTACGAAACTGTAATAAAATTTTTAGTTACCCAAAACGTAAAATTATTTTTGTTACAAGTTTCAGAATTTCCAGATACAAGTATCAGAATATTTAAAATTTTGTAACTGAAAATTAATAAGAAAGTATAATAAGAAAGCAGTAGTTGCATACATCAAGTAATTTAATGATTGATAAAACTAGGAAAAATTTGTACAAAATGCTCATTGCTTACTAATAAAGTAATTGTCATAATTATTAGTCATTTTTTACAATTTAGATTATCTGCATTATAGTTTTTAACTAATATTTTGTGAAAGAACGGTATTTTTTTATATTTTCAATAATTTGAGATTATGCCGGATACTTTTTTAATTTAATTCTCAAGTTATCTAAGAGAAGTTTCAAACGTTTCTTCTGCAAGATAAAATTTAATTCCTTATTTATTTTAAAAAAATATTTCACACATGAAAATTTATCAAGATTTATATAATTTATTAATTTCAAGGAAAGGCACCCTGGTGAATGTTTTAGATTTGAAATCAATCCCAGCGAATCAAAATTATTCCGAAATTTCTTGCCCAAGTTATCCGAATCATTCAACTTAATTCTATTCAATTCGGGGCGAATTGAAGACGAATGAATGAATCCGAATCTCGAATTGATTTGGATTAATTTAAATTGTAGCCCGGATTCAATCTGATTCAAAAGAATTGTTTTTAACCGATTTGCATCGAACGGGGTTCAAAACGTTTTTTGGATTGTTTTGAAATGGTTCGGAAACAGATTTTGGAATGGGACGAATTCGCTTGAAAGGAGTTCTTTACTGAAACTTTTACCAAGGAATAACTGATTTTAATTTCCTCCATAGAAGAAAAAAAACAGTAAAATATATTAGGAATGCAAATTTTTGAATCATAATTTTGAAATTTTTAGAAAATAAAGTAATTGTAATTCTATCGACTCTAAAATGGCATTGTAAATTTTATTGGACAGGCACAAAATCTCCCAAACACCAAAAAGAAAATTTTTCAAGACAGACAAAAAACTTTATAACAAACGCAACCAGTTTCGAAACAAATGCATCCAAAAAAATATATTTGGTAATTTTTGACTTTCAAGACTTCCTGATTTGGTATTAATCAATTCAATTTTAAAAATTTTTAAATTTTCAAAAATTTTTAATAAGCGTCTGAACAAATTTCCAAAAACTGATTTTATCACAGTAGAGAATAATATCTGAAATTTTTAGTATTATGTTCTGGTTTTCTGCCTTACTTTGGGTAAAGGTTTTTTGACCACTAGACAAATACACGATAGACATAGGATGAACTTATCAGGCGTGAATTTCCGTTGAATAAGGGAAAAATGAAATAGAGCGAGGAAACTGTAGGGATTTGTGGTGAAATGTTCGATTGAATGCTGATGCTTTTTAGGCCTGTGCATATAAAATAACTTTAGTTCCTTGGAATAAAAAATATAGACAAAATCATAGATTACAAGTCTATTTATGGTATATATTTTTGTCCTACTTTGTAAATAATTTTTCAACATTTTCCAAAAAATCCTAATACTGCAAATAACACCAAAAATTAGGCATTTTCTCTGCTATATCCAAAAGGATATTTATTTTACAATTTATTAAATTTCGTTTAAACTTTTACGAATTTAAAGAAATTTTTGATGTATATGTATACATCATTAAAATTTGTAAAATGTCTCCATTGAAACATATATTGGAAGGTGCATAATTTACTGAATGAAAAAAGTTGAGTCCAACGGAAATAGAAACCAGCGCACATTGAATCGCCCTTTACTATCGAATACCGATTAACAATCTCATGACCTTTTCACAAAAATATTCCGGAAATTGAGGCTTTAAGCTTAATTAACCAGAAGATCCCCATTTCCATGCTACTCACCGCAGGTGGTTATACGAATTGTACGATGGAAAAGTGTAATCCGGTAATCGCTGATACTTTGCATTTTTTAAAGAGATGTAGACGTGCTTGAAATTTTTTTAAGGTTCATCCACGAAAATTAGACCTCAGGCAAAAATAGATAATTTTTGCTTTCAAAAATAGCAATGTTATTATTGAAGGGGTCATTTGAAAGAAAAAAGTTTAAAATGGAGAAAAATAATGTATTTAACAAATTTGATTTTTGCTGAGGTTTTTTCCTTATCGCTTTATACCAAATTTTACAAAATGATGCGATTCTAATTAATCACAAATCATTTTTTCAGGAAAAAGAATCTTTATAACTTTACCGTTCACAATTTTTGGAAATAAATTGTTCAATGGCTGAAACTATTACAAATCAATTTTTAACATCATCTTTTAAAATTTGATATGAAGCGATAAGAAAAAAGTTCACTCTCTAAACCTGAATAAGTGAACGGCCACTGATTCGCAGCGACTATTCACTGAAGGCAGCAGCTATTAGTCTTTCACTGAGAATCAGTGAAATTCGACTGACGAATCGGTGAAATAGATTGAACTCATTTATTGAATCAGTGAAATCTTCAGGTGGGAATAATAAAACTAGCAATATATGTTAATGATCGATGAACACGTTTATTTTAGGTTAAACAACACCAAAAAGAAATTACATAATATAATCAGTGACTATTTCACTGATTGAGGTTTAGAGAGCGGGTAAAAACAAAATTTGTTAAATGCATTATTTTTTTACGTTTCAAATTTTTTTCTTGAAAAATAATCTCTTTTCATAGGGCTGTAGTTTCAAAAGTATATTCTGACGAAAATTTTTTTTTCTTTATCGACTTAATATGTCTAAACTTTAATAACAATAGGTGTAAAATCCGTCCTACGTTTCTAAATGCAATATCTTGCTCAACAACACAAAAACTGACCCAAAATTCCTTGATTTTTAGTTAGACGGTAAATTCTCGCTCAAAAATAAAAATTTCTTACATTTTTCACATGCGCCACCCGAAAGGTGATAACAGAAGCTACTGTTGTTAGTAGCTGCTTCTGTCAGTAGGTTTTGTTATCACCTTTCGGGTGGGGCATGTGAAAAATGTAAGAAGTTTTTTTTTTGAGCGAGAATTTACCGTCTAAATAAAAATCAATGAATTTCTGGTCAGTTTTTGTGTTTTTGAGCAAGATATTGCATTTTGAAACGTAGGACGGATTTTACACCTATTGTTATTAAAGTTTAGACATATTAAGTTGATAAAGAAAAAAAAAATTGTCAGAATATACGTCTGAAACTTCAACCCAAATTCTTTTCTTTCAAATGATCCCTTCAATAATAATATTGCGATTCTTGATAGCAAAATTATGTATTTTTACCTGAGGTCTAATTTTTGCGGATGAACTACCTTAAGGAATATCAAGAAAGCTAAAAAAATGATATGGAAATTTCATAATTTTTATTTTTTGCTTACTACTACTTTCTATTTAGAAGTAAAAGAAGAAGAGGCAAAATCTCGTAAATAAAATTAAGATGCATTCAAACACACTTAGAAAAAAAATTTTGTTTAATTTTTACATCGACCAACCAAATTTTACTAATCAGAAAATTTTGTTGAGCCAATGAAATAATTTTATTGGATTAGCCAAAAATGTTGTTGTCTGTATATACTATACTTGAAACAACAACATTTTTGTTGATTTAACCAAATCTTTTTTTTTTCAGAAAGAAAACTGTTGCTCAACTCTAAACATCTTTTTTGTTTAATAAAAAAATTTCCGCTATTAGAACATATTATTTATGATTATCAGGAATCCGTCAAAAAAGTAAGTCAGAGAATTTATCGTTCTTCTTCACAGTTTGCACATTAAATCTATCTATTTAGTTAAAAAATGTATCGGTAATGACAGATGATAGTTTTCCCCCTTCTCTTTCATAAATTTAATGGCTTTACCTGACTCATGTTATGGCTCAAAGTTAATTACTTGTCAGGTGGAGTGAAATGTCTGGTTCCAGAGTTTGGTTTATGGTGAACCACCTCATAGTACCACATAAAATGTGCTCTGCATTCTATACTGTTTGCATACTTTAAGATTCCGGGTAAAAGGCTTGAATTCATAATTTAACAAAAGTGTGAAAAAAAAATGTTAATAAAGATTTTATGACCCGAAAAACCTAATGAAAATGAATATTGATTTTCGACAGAGCTATTAAAATTAAAAAGAATTCGTCAAAACATTTTTTAAGTGCTAAAATTCTTTAGATTAAAATAAAACAATTATCTTAACTATAATATCTTATAATAATAAGTCAGGTAAACATTCCTGGCATTTATAATATTTATAATTATCTTCTTTTCGAACATTTTCACTCTAGAATTGAGCCTTCGGGAAGAAGAACTCGCCGAGCGCTCGAAAAAGGGGAAAAGTATTGTCCACTTTCTAAAATTGAAGTAAAAAAAAAAGTTGTAAAAACTCAAAATAAAAAAATATAAGTTGATAGAGCTTGTCAAAATACAACTTTTATTCCTCAAGTATTTTTTAGTCCAACATGATTATTACAAAAAAAAAATATAAAAGGTATTTTTTGAATAACCTAAAATCAATGTTTCAAAAAACATAAATTGCGATTTTTCGGTAAGTACTGCGACGCACGAATTCTGTTGAATTATTCAACAGAATTCCGTGGGTTTCTTACTTTATTTGGATATTCGTTTAAATATTTGCCACTGAAAATCATTAAAATTCATAATTTGTAACAATAAAATAAAATTATTCAACTTCAAACTTCTCCCACCTCCAAAACCTTATATATATGATGAATTTTGCGGAACACCTCAGGTCGATTCCATTGGAATAAGCGCGGAAAAAATTAAAGATCTTCGAGCCTTATTAATAGTCCAGTCGAATTAGAATTCAAGATGGATGTGAGAGCAAGATCCGAGATTTTTATTGGAATCGCTCAAAAATATCATAGTAATTGACGTACTATGTTTTGCGCCTCGAGTTTCCTTTTTATTTTGTTAATTAAATACAGATATAAGTGGAGACTTAATTAGATTGGAAGATATTAAATATTTTTGAGCGCGCGACGTTATTAATCATTTCCGAGTCGAGCCGCAACTAGCCTTCCTCGAGACATAATGTGCTTTTGGTCGACTCGGACATGATTAAACACGTCGCACGCACAAAAATATTTAATATCTTCCGATCTAATTAAGTCTCCACTTTTGTTAAATATGCGCTAGTTATATTGAGACATAGAGCATATAATACTATTTTTTCAAAATTTTTCTACTGAGAGAGCAAACATGCAAAAATTGTTTAAACAATTAAATTGCTTATATATGTAGTTAATTAACAAAATAAAAATTATAAAAATATTTATCTGAAAAAAATGCAAAAATTGTTTAAACAATTAAATTGCTTATATCTGTACTTAATTAACAAAATAAAAATTATAAAAATATTTATCCGAAAACCTAACTTAATAAGCTAGAAAATGAAACAAACCCGAAATCGATTTGATTATTTCAAGCGGAGATAATGAATTTTAAGCACAAGAGAATTTAGCATTTTATCCAATTTTATTAAAAGTTTAAATTAATATATTTCTCAAAAAAATTTGTTTTTTCAAAAATCCCGATAAAAGTGTTGGTTAATTTATTAAAAAGAAGCTGTAAAAAAAATTTTGTGCAAATCTAAATTCTGAACTCAAAATGGGTGTACGATTTGCAAAAGTATTTGCGTATTTAAGAATTATCTTCGAAAATTGTATGATTGTGCAATGTCAAAATTAGAAAAATCCCAAATGACGTTAACCATTCACAAACTTTTAAAAACAGACTAGAAGTATGTACATAATTAGATTCCTCTTGATTTGCTATATCTATTTAAAAAAATAAACGTCAAATTTGGTCGATTAGAAGCCGAGATAAGTGGCAGTGAAGAGCGCGCGACGATTTTGAAGGCGCCGAATCAAGTTTTTGCGCCACGCTGACTGTTCCCTCCATTCCGATTTTTGCCATTCCCGCGCGCGTTTGCCTAGCTGTTAGAATTAATTGCACATAGATCGTCAAAGTAATCGGTTTTCTTTAACAATATATCGAAAGTAAATTGATAAAGCTATATGCTGGAATTTTTTTTTTCGTTTAATTGTTGCTGAAATCTCACTCACATGCAGCCGACTTTGGGATTCAATAACTTCAGATTGGAAGGTCGAATTGAAGCGTTCAAGGCGCTGAAAGATTCGTTTTTGCAAGCACTTTCACAGGGTCTTTTCAGATTTGGAATTTGTCAAAAAACCGCGGAGTTATTCATTTTGCAATTAATGTAAAAATTACAACCCCCTTTTAAATAATCGTTTGGATGTGTTAAAAAATAAAAACCACTCATCTAATCATTGAATATGATAGTTTTATACTTGCAGTATGTGTAAAAAAATCATGCTATGTGTGAAAAAATTTTCCTGGTGTATATGTTAATTCTTAAAAGTTATGTTATTTTGAAAATTCTTAATAAACAATTACATTACTCGGTAACTAAAAGAGATATTGAACTCGAGTTTTCGGCATTCGAAAGGTAAAGAATTAAATATTTTAAAGGTAAAACAACCATTTAAATGTATTAATATTTTCAATTTTAAATGCGCGTGCAAAAAATAGCTGTTTTTCGACTATTTTTTATTTATTGTTCGGCCGCTGTGGCAGAGGAAAATCAAATCTTTTAACTTCAAACCACAATATTTTGTAGCAAATTTTGTGCTCTACAACTTTGCGTTAATACAATTTCATCATAAAACTGATATTTTAAGAGTAAAATGAGGAAATGTATTTAAAAAATGGCCTATTTTCGCACTTTTTGGCTTTGAACATTTGTTTTACAAAACGCACAAGGAAACTCGAGGCGCAAAACATAGTATGTCAATTACTATGATATTTTTGAGCGATTTCAATAAAAATCTCGTATCTTGCTCTCACATTCATGTATCCCAATTTTCCATCCTAATTCGACTGGACTATAAGATATTTGAGCCCAGGCGGAAAAAAATATTATGAAGATATATTCACAAAAGTCCCATTTAAGAAATCCAAATGAAATATTTTTTTAAGATGCAAGATTAAGGTATTATTATTGAGGTAGTATACTCTCTAAATTTGAATCAATCAAAATCTACTGATTATCAGTGAAATTTGACTGATTCAGATAGCTAAAAAGAGGTTACTGTAAATTAGTCAAATTTCACTGATTATTTCAGTGAAAATTGACTGATTTGACAGTGAAAAATATTTTTTCCACTGATTAATCAGTGAAAATTAACTGATTTAACAGTGAAAATTATTTTTCACTGATGAATCAGTGAAAAGACAAATTACTGATTCAAGCAGTAAAAATTTGACTGATTCAGATTTAGAGAGTAGAATGATGTTCTAATAGATATATTGTGTACAATTGTAAATTATTTTCATTTTCATAATAATAAAATTTGTATAAAATATACAAAACGTCAAATTTAATTTCACGATTAATTGTTTACGAAAAAATTAGGTACAATCGCATGATTTTCAGTAGCAAGATCACAAATAGACTAAGAAAACCGCAGAATTCGGTTGAATAATTCAACTTTAGCGCTTCGTGCGTCGCGCGCTTTTTATTAACAACCCTCTCAATTCTTTATTTTTAGTACGAATAATTTGAAATTTTCGTCACTTCATATTTTTCGAAACATATAATTTATTCGTTACTTTTTCACTCAGAATTTCGAAAAACAAAGAATTGACAGGCATTGATTTGTTATTGAATATTATCAAATGTTGATGGTATTTATTGTTTTTAAATAACTATTCAGCATCAGCAATGAATACTGAATGAAAATACGCAAAATTTAATCCATTGCGTGTAGTACTTACCGAGGAATCGCAATTTATGTTTTTTGAAACATTGATTTTAGGTTATTCAAAAAATACGTTTTATATTTTTTTTTCTCGTAATAATCATGTTGGATTAAAAAATACTTGGGGAATGAAAGTTGTATTTTGACACGCACTATCAGCTTATATTTTTTTATTTTGAGTTTTTACAACTTTTTTTTAAACTTTCAATTTTAGAAATTGGACAATACTCTTCCCCTTTTTCGAGCGCTCGGCGAGTTCTTCTTCCCGTGGGCTCAATTTTGCGACGCACAATAAAAAACTTTTATATAAATATTATATTTTCTGTAAAGTTATAATTTTACTTCTCATAATTTTTTCAAAGTTTAGGTTTCCTAAATTTGAAGCGGTCACTGAAATTTTTACTTAAAATCAGTTATATGTATGTTACTACTGAAACAGAAAAAACTTTGAGTGTCTAGAAAATTACTAGAAAATCACCAAGAATTTATTTTGATAACTGAGGTTTCTGATGAGGCCATTGTTAGTTTTCCCTATTTACCACAGGATGCTGATCCGGAAAAAATTAGAGGCGCCTGGGTTTTTCGTCACCCTCGGCGTCAATCCGATTTTCTAGCCAAGATCTAGCGAGGTCATTCAGTCTCGATTGAATTAAATGATTTGATTAAAATGAAGGGCTTCTGCGAGAAATCTGCAAGATATTAATATTAATGGTACAGTAAATAATACAATGCCATTTAAATTCAATTTCAAATATGGAAGATGGGGAAATTTCGAAAAGGGTCAGGGGTCTATTTTTAATGCTGAATCAGTTTATTGGTAATAAATGCATATTAAATTTTAATAGAGCCAGGCTGAAAAACATGCAAAATTCTAAATTAACCAAAGGATTGTGTTTTTTTATTTTTATTTTATATCTTAATCAATTTATAAAACATGTGAAAGGACTTATTATAAACCAACGTTTCAAACTTTGGTAATAATTTTGAAAAGCATTATTAACATTTTTTAGTAAAAAGATTCTCTACAACATGACCGTTTCCTATTTTTGAAATTGAATTAATTATTATCAAATACAGCAATTTATTTATAAAAATTTTGTTCTGAAAAAATGTTTTTTTATAATTTCAGCCATTAAAGAATTTATTTTCAAAAATTGGAAACGGTCAAGTTTCCAAAATTCCAAAATTCCAAATTAGCCCTTCAATAATAATATTGCTATTCTTGAAAGCAAAATTATCTATTTTTGCCTGAGGTCTAATTTTTGTGAACGAACTACCTTAACCAATCCTATGCAAAAAAAAGAATGTAGCCACTTTATGCAATATTCAAAATAAGGTGGAAATGAAAAAATGATGGAAGGATAACTTTGAACAAATTAACCCTTCAAATACCAGGTGGGGTCCCTCGACCCCAAACTCTTGTTTTTCTAATGTAAAATTATGTTAAATTTTTCATCCGGTATTCGGAGGGTTAATAAAAAATTTCAATTTATAAAGAATTATTTGCAGCGTGTAAATACTATTGAATCTGAAGGTACTTTATTCCATACTATCTCAATACTTCAATACTTTTTTTATAAAGGATTTGTAACTTTTATAGGTTACTAGATTTCAAGCTGACCTGGAGTATTTCCGGTTGCCTTATTTCGAGACTTGAAAACTTTCGCCGCGCTAGGAATATTTTATAAAGAAGAGAATATATAACTAGGGAGATTTTTAGGAAATTTTAGTAGGCACTTTAATCAAAGTTTAGGAAAAATGAAGAGATCCTTTAATTACTAAAGCTACATTAGTTCTTAATTTGATGTCAATTGAATCATAAATTAACATTGTACCAGTAATCTATACGTTGATTTTGACATTAACGATCATTAAAATTAACGAGAGATTCAAAGAGCAGTTTGGGTTTTGAGGTGGAGGTGGATTGTTTCCATGGTAATATAATTTCTAAGAGCGATTAAGTTCCTATATTTTGATATAGAAATATTCAAACATTGAAAGCGATTACCTGAAACTTTGGTATTTCAAACTAATAGAAACCTCAAAAGAAGTAGGATTTACTAGTTAAATAAATAACACAAATAAATGTACTAAAGTCTCTTAGAAATACTACATTATGAATCCAATTTCAGAAACTGAAAGGAAAAATGCGCAAATCATGCATCGCCTTAGATAATTAAGGGCATGTGATTTTGTTTTTAAATTTTGTTTTTAAAATGTGAGAAATGGTAGAAAAGATGAAAACGGACGTAGATGGAATACATTTGGTTTCAAAAATGAAAAAAAGTTCAATTTCACAAAATATTTTTGAAATTTTTTTCCTTCATCAAAACTTTAACTTTTCTACAATTTCTCAAATTTTAAAAACAAAATTGTATGTACCTTGGACATAAACATTTAGAAACCTAAAATCAATCAAATTTTTTTTCAGACAAGGATCTTTAGCTTGTTGAATACAATGTGTGATTGATAAAAAAGAAAGCTTGTTGAATACAATATATAACAATAAAAAAGAAATACACTTGATTGTATTCAATGCAAAGTTTCTGCAGCACTTAAAAATGTTAATTACCGTTCCTCACTAATTAATCTCGACTTTCTTGTTTATTTTTTTTTTTAAATCAAGTCGTAAATGTGACCCGTGCTATGTGAGATTCTAGATTCTTCCACGTGAAAAATTTATGCCCTTAATATGATTCTCTTCGTGATATTATTATACATGTTGCCAGAAACCTCATTATTGCGATTTGGCATTGAATGCACAGTGCACATATTCATCCTAATTAACATCAGAAAGGAAATTATACCAAATTGCTTTGAAGACTTTTTTCAGTATTCTTCTTAACGATACTCCATTGTTTTTAATTTCACATTATTGTATTGTACACTTGAAAATCAAATATTTTTAAATTCTAAATTTGTCAATTTTATAAGTATCGATTTCCATCAAATTTATACAGAATAGGAAAAACAAATAAACAACGCGTTGAGGGTGGAGATTCCGATTTCATTATTTACGATTAGATGATATTACATATTTTGAGTTCTGATCAATCGATTTTTAAATTTCGATTGATCGGATGAACACTGATAAAAAATAGTTGGTTGTCTCATCCATTATTAAAATGCTCAATTCGAAATCATTCATGTATCATATTTGCTCGAGTACAGTATAACCCCGTTTATCGCAACACCTTCCAATCGAATGTTTCCCGTTTATCGCAAATACGAAGGGGCTCCCACTCCTCCACCACCAGCCTGGCCAACTGGTTTTCGGCGCATGCGCCTCAACGAATAGTTTAACGCGCGATCGCTGTTTATCACAAATTTAAAAGTGAGGGGTATTCCCGCCTATCCTTAAGAATCACGTGACCCCTCCTTCTACTAAGAGGAGGGGGAAAAAATGGTAGAGTTTATTGCGATAAACGAGAGAGACAAGTTGCAATATACGGGTGTTGCGATAAACGGGGTTTTACTGTACTCGAAAAAATTCTGTTAGGAAAACTTGAACTCGACTTGTTATGATTTAGTCAAGTTTAAAATTATTAGTTAAATTAAATTATTTCCCAACATTTTTTGGGAGAGACAAGTTGCAATAAATGGGAGTTGTAATAGACGGGTGTTGCGATAAACAGGGTTTTACTGTACTCGAAAAAATTCTGTTAGGAAAACTTGAACTCGACTCGTTATGATTTAGTCGAGTTTAAAATTATTAGTTAAATTAAATTATTTCCCAACATTTTTTGAGACTTTACTGATTTCTTTATAAACTAGGAAAGTTTTTATCTAGAGGTTGCATTCGCAGATTCGATAAAAGTTTAAAAAAAGTGTTTTATTATTATTTTTTGAATCCTTACCGTTAAATAAATTTATATAATCAATTATATTTTCATAGTCAATGTAATTTAGTGCAATCAAATTCATTATTAATGGAAATCTAAAAAATACAAGATTTGGATATTCAGAATTGTATAAAATATTGAAATTTATTTATTTTGTATTATATAATTTTATGAGTATCGAATCTCATTATCTTCTTAGCTTTTTTTTAAATCAAATATAAGAACGCATCTAGTGGAAATATAAAAAATGTTCAAATACTCCGAATCTTAATGATACGAGAAATGAGAGAATAAAAATAATTAAAATTTTCAATACTATATTTGGTAAAAATTTACTTTCTGGTCAGAAATTGAAGTCACATCCAAACTAAAAACTTCAGATTCCAGAAACATGAACTATAAATGGTGGAAAGAGTTCTCATCCCCAGAGAGTTTTCAAGTCGTCACAAACTGACTCGAATAAGTTGAAAGATTATATAATGAACGAAAAATCAGTGCGATCTTGGAAGTTCTTAAAGATTCAAAAGTGTCGCTCTAAAGAGAACATTTTTAAAAATGTCGAGGATTTTGTTGATCAGAAAACTTGATTTTCATCAAATTGATTGGTGATGAATAGCTGAAGGTGATTGGTTCTTACGAAATGCTTCCATTAGCCTTGATAATAATCTGCCTGATGTGCAACAAAATCAGTGCCAATATCTCAAATAAAGTGGCTAGGGTAAAGGGTGATTTCATACTTGGAGCTTTATTCAGTGTTCACGAAACACCAAGGGGTGAAAAAGGGACTCTAATTTGTGGACCAATCAGGGAGACTTATGGTATTCAACGTGTCGAGACTGCTTTGATTACTCTTGATAAGATCAACAGCGATGATCACATTTTGCATGGTAAGAAAAATTTATCTTTATTATCAGATTTATATTGCAATATTGATTTTCAATACTAGATTCTCCTTTTTACCCTACTAAAAAAATTATTTGGTCTGTATGGAATTTAAGATATAGGACTTAATATATATAATAAACTTATTTATAAGCATTAGATATTTTAATAAAAGCCATATAAAATTTAATTTAAAAAATGTCGTAATTAATCTTTGTGAAATTCCATTTAGATCATTTCTACAATCGATCTTTATAATCTATCTAGACAGGAATACCCTCAAATTTTATTTGAAAAAAATTGTTTGTCCGCCATACAGCGAAAGTTAGACTTGTCGGTGTCGTTTTACGTGCGGAAAGTTGATTTTCCCACACGAGTGCGGTAAAATTTTAAGTGTGCGGAAAATTAAAACAAACTTAAAATTTTACCGCACTAGTGCGGGAAAATCAACTTTCCACACGCAAAACGAGACAGACTCGGCTAACTTTCGGTATACAGCGAATCACGTGCGTTCGTATCACGTGCGGAACGTATTTTAACGCCCGAGCGTGTCGTGACTCGCTTTTGCGTTAAAATACGTCTTTCCGCACTTGATACGAAATATACTATTCTTCGAATCATTTTAGGCAGAATATTATCCAATTGCATAGATATGCCAACAAATTCAATCAAGAGAATTTACACAATCAGTTTTTTCTATGCTCTTAGCAAAAAATATGAATTTATGATGAATATTTTGGTTAAATTTATATCTGTGACTTTTTTTAAAGACTGGATAGGATTTTTTCAAGGTAATTTATTGTGAAAAATAGGAATACCAGGTATTATTTTTGATGTTAGATAAAGTTTCTACCAATCAGTTTTACCAAATTCAATAGCAAGATTCGACGAAATTTTCGGATTAACTGGTTGGGATTTTTTTTTAAATCTTATAGAAATTAATAGAAATTACTTGGACTTTAACTTAATTTGGTTTGGTAGAATATGAATGGATTTTTATTAAAATTTTAATTCAAGATATTTTACAAATATTTTATCAAACAAATGCTGTAAAATATTTCTAATGATGTGTGAATCTATTTTTTTTTTTTGTCTCAGGGGTGCAATTAGGATTAGAAGTCAGAGATTCTTGCTGGTCGTCTCCTGTTGCATTACAGCAAAGTCTTGAACTCGTTCGTGATGCCATTTTACCAATTTCAACGCAACAGCAACTTCCGGCAATTGCTGATACAGCAATGTGTCGAGTGGATATCAATCAGGTAAAAGTCTAATTTCATTTCTTGTAAAATATTATATTGAGCTACTTATTTCAACAAAAAATTGTCTTTAAGGCCATGGATCAATCGGACCACGTGACTAAATTATACATTTATTCGTTCATGTAAAATAACTTTTTTAATTTACAAAGTATCTTTCTGAAAATTTGGGAAACGTAACAAAAGACAATAAAACACGCCTGTTAACTTCTTTTTATTACAAATTTTGAAAAAAATTCGAAAATTTGTCGACAATTACAGTTAACTGTAACATTTTTTACAAAGTTTTTACTCAAACGAAGTTGACAAACGTTTTTTATTGTTTTCTGTTGTATTTTCAAAATTTTCAGGAAGACATTTTGTAAAATGAGAAATTTATTTTTCACGGACTTTTACAGGAATTTGGTCACTTGATCTGTTCGATCCATGGCCTTAATTTAATATTTAAAACGGATTATTTATTTTTCAGACGGAAAAGAATAAAATGGCACCTATTATTGGAGTTGTGGGTCCAGGATCCAGTTCCGTTACTCTACAAGTACAAAATCTTCTCCAGTTATTTTCAGTTCCACAGGTGAATCCATTTCATATGAAACTTTTCAAATTTTTCGTTTTAAAGAGATCTACAAATTTGCTATTGACTATTTTTTCATAGGAGTTATATCTTTTGCTTAATAATGAAAAATATTATTTAGAAAAATACGAGTATCGCGCTCTAGTTTTTTAATGAAAGCGTGGCTCTAATGAATATAAAATAAAAATTGAGCGCGAAGCGTGAGTATTACGATGAGAATGTGTTCCTTAAGGCCGATAGATCCTTAAGTAAATGGGATTTCCCTTTCCATTTTAAGGTAGTTTTCATCCACAAAAATTATACCTCAGGCAAAAATAGATAATTTTTCTTTCAGAAATAGCAATATTATTATTGAAGGGCTATTTTGGAAGAGAAAAAATTAATTTCCATGAAAAAAATTTGAAATACAGAAAAATAATTTTATTATTAAATTTTATTTTTGCCCCAACTTTTTTTCTTATCGCTTCTTACCAAATTTTAAAAAATTATGCGATTTTAATAAATTACAAATCACTTTTTCAAGAAAAAGATTCCCTACAACTTAACTATTTCCAATTTACGAAAATGAATAAATTATTATCAAATTCAGCAATTTGTTTATAAAAATTTCGTTTTGGAAAATGTTTTTTTAATGCTTTCAGCCATTAAAGAATTTATTTTAAAAAATCAGAAACGGTGAAGTTGTGGGAAATCTTTTCTCTGAAAAAATGATTCATGATTTATTAGAATCGCATAATTTTTTAAAATTTGGTAAGAAGCGATAAGAAAAAAATTTAGGTCAAAAATAAAGTTTATTAATAAAATTATTTTTCTGTGTTTCAAATTTTTTTTATGCAAAATAATCTTTTCTCTTTTAAATTAGCCCTTCAATAATAGTATCGCTATTCTTGAAAGCAAAATTATCTATTTTTGCCTGAGGTCTAATTTTCGTGGATGAAAACTACCTTAAATCGAAAACAAAAGTAATTTGTATCTAAAGGACATAGAACACCGAGCGTGCAATGAGACATTTTTTTTTAATTATAAATTTATTTTACACTAAAAGAATCATTTTTCTATCAAAAGTCAAACAAATTTGTCTATAATCTATCTTCAATTTTTTAAATTACAGATAGGATACTCGGCGACTTCTAAAGATCTCAGTGATAAATCCAGATATGCGACTTTTTTACGGGTCGTCCCATCAGATCTGTACCAGGCTCAGCTTCTCATGGATATCTTGCGTTACTACAATTGGACTTACATCTCTCTTGTCCACACTGAAGGTAATTATTTTTCAATTAAATTTTCAGTTATAGTGAATGAAACTATTTATTCACCAGAAAGATACAACCCAAAAAATGTACTTGATCTAACTAAAGCATTTTGCTTAATGAAACAA
This sequence comes from Diplolepis rosae, assembly GCA_030998225.1. Classification (NCBI taxonomy): domain Eukaryota; kingdom Metazoa; phylum Arthropoda; class Insecta; order Hymenoptera; family Diplolepididae; genus Diplolepis; species Diplolepis rosae. The sequence continues at coordinate 9,346,163 of JAPYXD010000723.1, read as the reverse complement.
GATCTTTGATTAAATCAAACAAAATATGCTTAAATCAACCAAAAATTTGGTCCACCGTATAATGAGTAAATTCTTTGGTTAATACACTTTTTGGTTAGATTAATCAAATATTTTTTTGAGTATATAAATATTTCAAAGATCCTGTGAAAAATTCCTTGAACTCATAGGAAATTGTATTCACGTGAATACAAAGTGCAATCTGCAATATTTTAATAGTATCATTTGATACTTGCTGATAAATGAAGAAAAATATTCGAATTTTGAAGGACAATTGTTTTAGATTTTCAGAGAGGAGCCTGAGTCTCGTGTCTCTACTTGAATGTCATAGTTATTTAAGTTTATACATCATAATAATCTTATGATATTTATGTCAAATCGGTTTTGAATTATTTACACGATGTAGTCACACTTTCAATGATCCAAAAATATTATTTACTACTCAAACAGTAAATATAGCACATGCTATCGTCATACATATTTTAACGATTCTCGTAAACTTAAGTAAAAAGTTCTTTACATCCTCATCATGCAAATATAGATTATATTCATCAATACAAAAAAAATTTCAGTAGTTTAATTTAGTTATTAACTCAAAGTATTTTTTTAATACCAACTTAAATGTTAGGGGCTTAAGTAAAAGTCATGAGTGCAATGGTAATAAAAAATGCACTTATTTTTAAACTTACACCACCGGTCAAAATTGTAGGACCACCTGTTTTTCGTTGATTGCTTAAATTATCTTAATTTTAATTCTGTAAGTGATAAAATTTGTTCTCTTAATGAATTGAATCCCATCAAAATTCCCTATAAAATGAGCCCAGAATAAAGTCGTTTCGTTAAATTTTGAAGAAGGTAAGTATTGCAAAAAAAATCAAAATTTCAATGTTTTCATTAATTTTAAATAACTTTCGAAATAATCAAGATTTTTTAATGCAAATTGTAACAAAAAGAAGGGAAAATTTGAAAACATTTCATCTGTAGGAAAATCATAATAAAAATCATATAAATATATATTTTAAGAGAATTCTATAGAAAATTCATGATTATATGTTTTATATATCTTATAAAAATGTTTTTCTCAGCAAAAGCAGTATTGGAATTTTTGCAACTTATTTATTTGAACTTTAACCTCGTGCACTATGCAAGAAAAAAATTATGCATTTCTGATGACAATTTACTGTGATTCTGTAGAAACTTAGCTTTAAAATGAGTTCAAGAACATTAAAAAATGTTGATTACTTTGGAAGTTATTTAAAATTTGGACGTTTTTGGCAATACTTAGGGGCCGTTCACATAATACGTCACACAGTTTATAGGAGGGGGGGGGGTCTGCAAATTGTGACGTGGTGTGACATGTTGGGAGGGAGGTCTGCCCTCTGCGTTACGTCACACATTAAATGTGTACCCACGAAATTATAAAAAAGTTCTGAAAAGATTATCTACAATAATAATTAATAGCTTCTTTTTTTACTGGATTTTGTACGCGTTAACGAAAAATGTTTTATAAAATTAAGAGGTGCGACGTGACATCGAAGGGGGGGGGGGGGGGCTGAGGTTTGCGACCATGTGTGACATGGGGGGACGGGGGGGTAAAAAATAGCTAAAAATCGCGTGACGTATTATGTGAACGGCCCCTTACCTTCTTTAAAATTTAACGAAACGACTTAATTCTGGACTCATTTTACAGGGAATTTTGATGGCATTCAATTAATTAAGAGAACAAATTTTATCGCTCACAAAATTAAAATTAAGGTAATTTAAGCAATCATCGAAAACCAGGTGGTCCCACAATTTTGATCGGTTGTGCATCTAGTTCAATTTTCTCTGAATTTTCAATCTTTCAATTTTTATAAATTATTGAATTAAATATTTTCTATTTTTAATTATATCTGTTTTGTTAGCTTTCTATATGCATCAAGTAATTCAGGTCATTTTTTAAATATGAAAAAACATGAACTTTAAGAATTAATAATATTTCAAAATTTAAAAAAAATGGAAACTGAAAAATAAAAAAGTCAGAAAATTTGAAATATTTTAGGTTTAAAAATAGTTTAGAAGTCCTACTTTTTTCTCAATTTATATAAGTATCCTAGTATTGTAATTCTTGAATGATGGGCTGAGAGAAAAATGGAGTAAAAAAATCGTGTGGGCAAAAATAGGTTCAAAAAGTTGCAGGAAAAAACGAGTTGAAAGCAAATGACAAATATAACAAACATATCATATAATAATAATTTAATAATAAATTTTCAGTTTTGCTGATTTTTCATCTTCTGAAATTCTATAGATAATTCATCAACATAAAAGAGTTTTCCTACCTTTAATATCAAGAACTTCTTGAACTGCAACTCGTATCTTGGATCAAGTGAAGGGCTTAAGGGTCTAAGAGTTTATAATAATAGCCTAGCAAATAATTTACCCTTTATTAAGAACTTCTTGAACTTTGTCCAACATCTTGTTTCAAATGAAGATCATAATACTTTAATGGCAAAAATATCTTTTGTGTATGTTTTTGAATCGCAACATTTTTTTATAAGATGTATATTTTTCTTTTTAATTTAAGAAAATAGTATTGAAAAACGAGAATTTAATTTGTTTAACCATAATATGTGAAATATAAAAAAACCTAGGAATGCAAAATTGCTCGCTTCAATTACTTCTACAAATTTCATCTGATGTCATTTTCTGATAAAATGTATACTTTTCGTTTCAATTTTAAAAAATACGATTAAAATTCAAAAATTCCATTTTTAAAGAAAATATGTCAGATATGAAATAAGGGTTAGGATGGAAAATTATTTGCCTGAATGAGGACTACAAATTCCCATTACGACATTTTTTTGACAAGATGTATATTTTATGTTTTGATTTTAAAAAACACTATTGGAAATAAAAAATTCCATTGGAATACAAAATCGTTTGCTTCGATAAAGTCTACGACTGTTTTACCTTTTAAAGATATTTGGAAGAAAATAAATTATTTCAATCGTGTAATTTATTAGAAAGTTGCCAAAATGTATACAGAAAATTGAGCGCGAAGCGCGAGTGTCACGATGAGAATGTGTTCTTAAGGCTGATAGAGCTTTCAGTAAATTGGATTTTTTTTTTCATTCAAAATCAAAAAGAAATGTAGTAACTTTGAGAAAATGTAATTCATATGTCTTCACTTTTTTAACAGATATTTTTATTTATTGAAAAATACATAAATATTTTTTTCCATAACATTTATTTTTTATGGCATAAAACTCTGTACTTTTAAAAGAAGTTTCTACTTGACAAAGACTTTCTACTATGCTTATTTAATTAATGATACGATTAAATAACACTCCAGAAGTTTCATTAGTTCATTGTTGAATTCGAACAAAACTTCAACTTAGAATTCTTATTTGGTTGATTTGAAATAGTTGCTTATAAACATACTTTTAAAAAAAAACCAATATCTTTAGACATTAATTTAATCATTCAAATATGATACTCTGCACTCTCTAAATCTGAATCAGTCACATTTTCACTGATTGAATCAGTGATTTACCTTTTCACTGATTCATCAGTGAAAAATATTTTACACTGTTAAATCAGTTAATTTTCACTGATTCATCAGTGAAAAAATATTTCTCACTGTCAAATCAGTCAATTTTCACTGAAATAGTCAGTGAAATTTGACTGATTTACAGTAAACTCTTTTTAGCTATTTGAATCAGTCAAGTTGCACTGATAATCAGTAGATTCTGACTGATTCAAATTTAGAGAGCAAATGATAAGTTCCATGCCCAGAAACATTAAAATCATTTAATACTGCAATTATAAAAGCTATCCTTTATTTTTAAAGTCTTCATTTTTTCTATTTCAAATTTTTTAAATCTTGCTTTGCTGTTTTTCTAATTTCAATTTTCACATTTGTAATACTTTCCAAGTGTCGGAAGTTTTAAATTTACGACATGTTTTATCAAGAATTAACAATTAATCAAATATATTGTACTTCTCATTATATTGTAATATCATGAATTTATTTATCAGAGGATGTACTCCTACATTAATTTTTATTTTAATTTTTTTTTTTTATTTACGTAAATTTTTACTGCTCGAATTATAATATTGTAATCAAATATAAAAAATACTTTAGTCATCAATATTTGTTACTAATTTTTTTGTATGAGGAAATATTTAAAATGAAATACATTTTTTATTAAAGTTTTTCTTTGATATTGGACTGAGAAAAGGATGTTATTGCTTCTATAGCATTTCAGAAAAAAGCATGTATATTGTTGCTTTAATTCAATATGCTATAGAATTTATAGTATATTTAATGGTTTTTGTAGTATATTTCTTTTGAATCAATAATATACATGCTTTTGGCAAAAACGCTATAGATTCAATAATATTTTTTTTTCTCAGTGCGGGATAATTTTTTGAACTCTTCTGACAATAAGGTAATTACACTCGAGATTCCCTATAACGAGATTCCCTATAACGAGATTCCCTATAAGAAGGCCTCCCTTTTACGAGCGCGTCACGCCTCCCCATAACGAGCAGACGATCGACCCCTCTTCCCCCACTACTACGGAATGAAGCGCGCTCCAATTTGAAACGTTGTATTTTTTGCAAATTTCCCAATTTTTCATCCCGTTTTCCAAATTTGGCAAAATTTCCATTTTTTTATTAATCGTCAAGACTTTTCTTTTTTTCTGGAAATATTCAAAAATACACCTGATAAGCAGAGATATTTTTATTATTATATTTTTAATATTTTTAGTACATACCGTCAAATAAGTCAATTCCATGTTCAATACTCGCAAAAATCTTTTTTATACGCTTTTTACTATGTAAATACAATTATTCACATGGCATCACTAACAGACTGACTGCGCGCATCATATAATGCGCAGAGAGGTCTCCGATGCTCGAGCTTCTCGTTATAGGGAATCTCGAGTGTATTAGACAAAATAGTGGAATGATCACTAGAACATAAATACGTGACAAATTATGGGATTAAATTTAGAACTGGTTCTAATTCAAAAGCTTGCTAATAAATTTTAATTTCTTAAAGTTTAAAAACCTTGCAATTTTGAAGGTATCGAATTTCAATAAAGCTCTGAGGTTTTCCTATATTTTTCTTCAAAAAGTGATTTTAAGAAAACACTTAAATACTACAACAAAAAAGTTTTTGACTATACTTTTTATCTTTATGTTTCATCAGAATTTTAACACATTAATTTAAGTTTTCAGATGCTAAAGATTCTTTACCACAAACCTATTTCGATTTAGGCTAAAAAAAAAAGATGAAAAGGAATAAAAAATAAAAGAAACAGTATTTTTCCTATGTTAGGACATTTTTTTGGGGAAAATAATTTTTATGAATTATCGATAATTGGACTAGAAAAATGTTAAAAATATCTAAATTTGTTTTTAATTTGTAACATTGTGTTGTTTATTTTGGAGGGTAATTAACTAAATGAAATGTCCTTCTATCGATTTAATCGTTCCCTAAATATTTGTCGAGAGAAAGTGAGAGAATTTAGCAGTGTAATTCCATTAGCTTCTATGACCGAAACAAACCTGGCAATCTCGTCGATAATGCATCTTGTTATTGAACAAGCAACGAATCTAATTGTTCGAAAAATGGACTAAACTGGGTTTGCTATGATCGCTTACATCTCACATTACTGCATTTAAGTTGATCGTGAAACTTATAAATGCAGACGGGGATTTAATTTAATGAAAAAAATCCTTTATAGGATCTATTTCATATACTCTATTTCATTATAAAAATTAGAAGTAACTGGAGACTATAAATATTTTACGAATTGTCTAATTATTTTCCAACTCATTAAAATTAAATAAAACTTTAATTATTTTATTAAATTTAAACCTGTAGTTCTGGCGGTTTTGCTTCTTCACCTAGTTTTATTACTTTTGAAGAATAATTAAAATAGCAAACCTTTTTATAAGTAATAGGTTGGATTCAAGATTGGAATTACTGCCAAGGAAGGACATAATTAATTTCTGGTACTGTTTCAATTTCCATAGTGCTCGATCTTTAATTCACCCTGACAACAAGGGATGTCACTTATTAATTAAAACAGAGAAGTGAAATAAAATTTTCCCTGCTTTAATTTCCTGAACCGTAAAAATCTGAGACTACGAACTTTTCGAGTAAATAAGAACCGATAAAATCACCGTGGTTCCATTAATCGCGTTTTCTACGGAAAACGGAAGCTGCAGTGCGGCAACGCTTTTACAGGATATCAGTCCGATAATTTTGTGCCGACTTGATGAAGTGTTCACAGTCACAGAAAATGTCTTACATAACAATTTATAATAAAACGAGGCTGAATAATTTTACTTTTATTATCAACTCAAAATATGTTTACTCATATACTCGTATGAAGCATACTTTAAGGACGTCCGTGATTAAAAAACTGAAACACATAATCAATTTTTTTCAAATCAATGAATAAAATTAGTATTGGCTTTTCAGAAAATTATGGAACAAGTGGGATAACAGCATTTCGAGATCTTGCAGAGAAAAATGGAGTTTGTGTTGCACGAGAGGATTCAGCCTTGTCAACAGCGGAAGATTCAGTTTTTGATGAAGTTCTTCAAAACCTTAATCAGGATAGCAGTGCGAATATCGTGGTTTGCTTTTGCGAAGGAATGACGGTGAATGGACTATTGAAAGCTTCAAAGCGTTTGAATATGACGCGACGCTTCGTGTATATTGGAAGGTAGGTCACGCAAGAAACTTTTCTTTAAACTTTAAATGATTTCATCCTGTCTCTTTTAAATAAGCTCGCAAGATGTGTACAAAATGCAAGTATTTTGCAAAAACAAAAGTAGTCTTACAGCAGCCCGAATTCGCGATATTGTAAAAGAAGGGTGGGGAGGGGGGGGGGGGGGGGAGTTATTCCACCAGTCGAAGTTTAGACATATCTGTAGGAGATCTATAGCAGCTATCGACTTCAGCGAGGACCAAGGTTGTTCTCGAGATTTATAGCTTGGCTGCTACTACTTTGCTCAAGTACTAGAACCAACAAAAGTAGTCTTACAGCAGCTCAAAGTCGCGATACTGGACAGGATGGGGGGTAGCTATTTCACCAGTCGAAGTTTAGACATATCTGTAGGAGATCTATAGCAGCTATCGACTTCAGCGAGGACCAAAATTGTTTTCAAGATTTATAGCATGGCTGCAACTATTTTGCTCAAGTACTAGAACCAACCAAAGTAGTCTTATAGCAGCTCAAAGTCGCGATACTGTGACAGAAGGGAGGTTGGTTATTCCACCAGTCGAAGTCTAGACCTACACAGTGTGATCTGAAAGTAACTCAACTTTTAATTTAAATAATAAAACACTTAACGCCATCTATTAAATTTTGGCATCGTTAGAAAGGTACATTTTTTTTCATTAAATCGCAACCAAGTTCAAGCAAATCAGTTGGCAGGTCAAAAAATTACGCACGTTTTAATGACAGTAGTTTTTGTGGTTGTGTCATAAAAACATAATGGGACAGAGAGCAAATATTAAATTTTTGGTTCTAAACTCGGTAAAAAATTTACTGAGACTGACGAATTATTAACGAAAATTTATGGTGATGATTGTATGAGTCGTACTCAAGTTTACACGTGGTTTACACGATTTAAAAATGGCCGTGACGATTTAAATGATGATCCAAGACCTGGACGACCAGAAGCATCAAATCGTGCTTAGTTGATGGAAAAAGTACGTGAAATAATCGCTGTTGATCCAAATTTCAATGTGAGAATGCTGGCAGAGGAATTAAATTCATCTTATTGTACAATCTACACAATATTAACCGAAGATTTGGGTAAAAGGAAGGTCTGTGCATGTTTTGTTCCACATCAGTTGAATGAAGATCAAAAAATCGCTCGTGTAGAGCATTGCAAAGACCAAAAAAGTCAACGAATTTTTGATGAAAAAACAGATTTGTGTCATCGACCACTGACCGTATTCGCCTGATCCATCACCGTGTGACTATTTTCTGTTTCCAAAACTGAAAACTGCAATGAAAGGAGCTTTTTACGATGACGTTCCAACCATTCAAGCAGCTGTGACACAGGTGCTAAAGAACATTCCAAAAACTGAGTTTAAAAAGTCTATGGATAAATTGGTTGATCGTTCCAAACGTTCTATTGAGTTAAATGGATCCTATTTTGAATAAATATTAGCTTGGAAACAAAGTACCATGCTTGTTTTATTCTATAACTAAAAAGTTCGGTTATTTTTAGATCACACTGTGTATATCTGTAGGAGATATATATAGCAGCTATCGACTTCAGTAAGGACCCAGATTGTTCTCGAGACTTACCATGGGTGTTAGTTGAAGATTGCCTGTTTTTTCAATAAAGAAAACACTTAATTCTCAAGGGAATCTCAAAAATTTTTTATTCAAAGTATTGACCATTGGATTCTACACATTTTGCCCATCTTTCAGACAAATCATGGATACCATTCCAAAAAATCTTTTTCTCTGTCATGTCAAACCATTCGACGAGACATTTTTCGACTTCTTCAAAATTGGCGAAGCGCTGCTCTGCGAGTGAGTGTCCCATCGATGCGAAAAGGTGATAGTCAGACGGGGCGAGGTCTGGAGAGTACGGCGGGTGCGATAATATTTCCCAATTCAATGCTTTTAATGTGTTCTTCACCACTTTAGCGGTATGAGACGGTGCGTTGTCATGTTGTAGGATAACTTTGCCATGTCTTCGGGCCCATCCCGGTCGTTTTTCGATCAACGCATGATTCAAATTGATAATTCACCGTCTCACCAGGTTTTAATAACTCGAAGTACACCACACCACACTGGTACCACCAAACACAGAGCATTGTCTTACGGCCAAAGCGATTTGGCCTTGGAGTCGATGGGCCGACCTCACCAGGTGAAAGCCATGATTTTTTCCGCTTCGGGTTCTCGAAATAAATCCATTTTTCGTCCCCCGTGAAAATTCGATGCAGAAAAGATTTGCTTTCGAACCGTTGAAGCAGCATTTCCCAAATGGTTTTTCGATTTTCCATTTGTCTATCGTTCAGTTGGTGTGGTACCCATTTTCCATACTTTTGGATTTTTCCCATGGCTTTTAAACGTTGGCAAATTGCTCCTCGGGTCACATTTAGTGTTTGTGCCAATTGTTGTTGCGATTGGGTTGGGTCTTCATCCAATAACGCCTGCAATTCCTCGTCTTCAAACTTTTTCGCTGCACCAGGATGTTCATTGTCTGTTAAATCGAAATCTCCACTTTTAAATTGACGAAACCATGTCTCACATATTCTAGTCACTGGAGCATGTTCACCATAAGTTTCTACCAACAATCGATGAGCTTCAACTGCTTTTTTCTTTTGATGAAATAAGAAAAGCAACAAATGCCGCAAATGCGATTTACTTGGAACGAAACTCGGCATATTCACTGAAGTAAACGACTATGATGCTATTATTTTGGCAGAATGTAATTGTATATTTTTGAAGGTTATTTTCCATAGAAAAATATGACATAGGTGCCAAATCATAGAAATGTATACATATCTCTAGCGACATCTATGAGTAAAACCGGCAAATTTCAACTAACACCCCTGGTATAGCTTTGCTGCAACTACCTTGCTAAATTCCTAGAGCCAACCCAGGTAGTCTTACAGCAGCTCAAAATCCCGATACTGTGACAGGAGGGGGGGTAGCTATTTCACCAGTCGAGGTCTAGACATATCTGTAGGAGATATATAGCAGCTATCGACTTCAGCAAGGACCCAGATTGTTATACAATTTCGTAGTTTACTATAAAATAATGATGAAAAAACTGATTTCATGTAAAAAATATATTTTTTACTCGAAAGCCCTTCAACTTTTCTTCTATAATATAAAAAATTAATTATTATTTTTTTAATTAATAAAAAATTATGTACGTTTTAAACTGTACAAGAATTTTTTTCCCAATTTATTAAGCAGCATAGCTACTCAGTAGCATGCAGAAGAAAGGCGTTAAGTTTTAAAGGTGCTCTACGGCAAGTAGCGGGATAATTCTAATTCTATACCTAGTCAAAAAATAATAATTTCTCTATTTTTTACATTGGTTTTGCTAGTAAAGTACATATGATTATCAAGAAATACTAATTTTTTAAAAAATGATAAAAGTTTGAAAATCAAATCATTTTTGCTCTAAAAATTAACCTTTTTTGAACATAAAAAAAATTAATTAATCATAATAACCATGTGTACTTCACTAGAAAAATTGTATTAAGGAGATACAGTTGAAGTCTCAAGTAAATCGGATAAAAATTGCCCGAGTTCTACTGCTTACCGATTTGAAAAACGTATAGTTTGGAGGAAACCCCGTTTAATGTTTTAAAATTAGACTATCTCTATAAAATGTAAAAAATTGTAGGTTAAAAATTTGTTTTCAACAAAAAAAATCTCAATTAAACTGTACCCAGTATCTTGAAAAAGAAATTAGCAATAATCGATGCGTTAAGTCACTTAGTTTTTTATGTATCTCATCTTTCGTTAAATAATTTCCTTTCATCAATTCCTTTAATTAAAGTCTTTTAGATTTAAAGTTGATAATTAAAAAAATATATTTTTCTGATTGAGAGAGACATTTTGTGGGACAATTGGATGAAATTTTTCTGCATTGTCTTATTTGAAATTGGGTAGCATAATTGAAAGTGTGAAACCACAATTACGGAGTTCGGTAATTAAGTCTAGGAAGTCACCGATTCACCTTTTCTATCCAGTGTGCTACTAAAGCAATCTGCTTCCATTCTGTAACTAACTTCCGCTCCTTGTAACAGCACTTGCTTTCAATCTTTTCCCTCGATTTTCTTCGGCCAAACTTTTATATTTTTCATTTACTTTACAGAGGAAAGGAACCTTGGATTATGCAGGATCGTTGAATCTATAAAGAATAGGTTGAGCAGAAAGAACTGCTTCTTCTTATCACATTGCCTAATGGGGAGGCGTGTAGTGATAAATTCTTATCTTCGTTCTTTCTTTAAAAACTGGTTGTTGGTTAGTGAACCTTATTCTTTACTTAGACAGTGTCTGGTTATCTGGAAAACTTGAAAATTCAAAAAATTGTTACAAAAGCCTCTTTGCGGAAGAAATTTTTAAAGTGATAAACTAAACTGAATTTGAATATGTTATTTAAAAGTTAAACCAAAACGGAGGAAAATATCCGTTAAATTTATTGAGTCGCATTAGGGTTAAAATAGTGGCAGCATTAAATATCTGTAAATTCAATAGATATTTTAGTAAAAATCATCACTTTTTGTAAACATAACATATTTGTCGATAAATATTACAGAAACTCCTGTTAAATTAACATTTTTAGGGAATTTTCTCAATCTGTAAATTTAACAGGCATTATCGACTAATTTGTACGGAAAAAAATGGATACTAAACTATATGACAAGCATTTTATATATTCAGTTGTAATATCTGTATATTGAACTGTAATATCTGGATATGCAGCTTCATTATCTGAAATATTGAAATACAGTAAAACCCCGTTTATCGCAACTCTCGTTTATTACAACTTGTCTCTCCCGTTTATCGCAATAAACTCTACCATTTTTTCTCTCTCCTATTAGTGGAAGGACAACGAACGCGCGCGAAACTACTCGTTGAGGCGCATGCGCTGACAACCAGTTGGTCAGGCTGGTGGTGGAGGAGTGGGAGCCCCTCCGCATTTGCGATAAACGGGAGGCATTCGATTTGGAGGTGTTGCGATAAACGGGGTTTTACTGTAGGTTAATATGAATATCTCTAATATTATTACAGATGAATATTTAGATATTTCAATTGAATATATGAGATGCTTGTCACATAGTTGAATATCTAGATATTGATCCTGAATATAAATTTTTCTCTGTGTGTTATGTTTATTCAAAAAACGCTTTGGCATACTTTATCGGAGCCCAGCAAGTATGACAAGTTCGTTAACCAGCTACATCTAACCAAAATTGTAAAAATAAAAACATTTTTTGTGTTTTTGAACAAATCATAAATTGAAATATTCATTTCTGATAGTTATCATAAATCTCAACTAATTGCCATCAGCACATTTTCTAATTGAACCAGAATTATAAAAGTGATAGTATCCCAGGTGGAAAAGTCGGATTCATGCCAGTATTTACAAACGACAGAGTACTGCGCCATCAGTTGTAAACAAGGAGTAATGCATGTACTAGAAAGTTGGTACCAGGCCGAGGGTTGGCGCGGTACTGACATATTACAGCCTCAGTCCTGAGATCAAGCGTCGGCTAATAACCAACTTCGGAGTAATGCCAGTACTGAACCAGTACAGATTTCAGTGCTGGCATGGTACCGATGTCAGTACCGATGGACAACTTTCATCCAAGTTACCTTTCGGAGCAGCGCAGGTGGTAGGCTGTGCTTATGCCAGCACTATGCCAGTACTGCGCCAACACTGCATATCCTTCTGCACTACTGGCTGGCGCGGTACCAAGCCGGTTGTAAATTTCCACCTGGGATGTCAATATAAAAAAAGTTAATATAAAAATTGCATTTTCAAGTTAAACTATACGAAATGTAAAAAAAACGTTATGATGCAAAATTCTTTAGTATAAAAAGATCTACAAATTTGAATCGCAATATTCTTCTTTAAGATGTATATTTTTCTTTTTAATTCAAAAACATTTTATTGAAAATTAAAAATTCAATTTTTTAACCAAAATATGTGAAATACGAAAAAAATGTAAGAATTCAAAATTGTTTGCTTAAATAAGGTCTATAAATCTTGTCTCACACAGTTTCTCATCAAATGTATATTTTTCGTTTTATTTTTAATGCAAATGTGGCTCTAATGGACATGAAGTAAAAATCAAGCGCGAAGCACGACTATTAGGATGAGAATGCGTTCCTTAAAGCCGATAGAGCCTCAAGTAAATTGAATTTCCTTTTTCATTTAATATAAAAAACAAATTTAGTCATTTTCATGTAAAGTAGATAAAACACGGAGTGCGACGATCGAGTCGCGCGTCCCAGGCGCGCTCGATTTTGCGAGCGAAGCGGGCACATTTTTCTCTCCGTGAATCTCAGCTTTATATATTTTAAAAACTGTAGAAGTCGTCAAACGTTAAATTTTTAAAAAATTGGATCAATTCAATTCAGAAGTTTTTTATTTTTAGTGATGGATGGGCAGACCGTGATGACGTCGTGAAAGGTGTGGAGGAAGAAGCTCAGGGCAGTATTTCCATTCGGATTCACTCTCCATACAATCGCGAATTTGACGATCACTACTTCTCCCTTAGTCCTTTCAACAATTCACGTAATCCATGGTTCAGTGAGTTTTGGGAGTACAAGTTCAATTGCATCCTTCCTAGGAGCACAACTGCAGATGAGGGCTTGACATTCTCTACCACCGACCGTCCAATGAATAAGAAGGAATGTACCGGTACGTCGTTGAATTTTTCTTTTTCATTTTTCACACATACAAAACAAGCAAAATGGCATTATTGAAATTAATATTTTACACATTTTTCAGAGTTTAAAAACTTTGCCTTAACACATGTCTAAAAAACGCACGTTGCTGTTTTCAGACCGTAGAGAAAAAAAGTATTATAACAGAGAAGTAAACTCGTAACAGGGAAAAAGTATCCTTCTTTTCCTGAGAGTTTTGCTCTCTGGTCTGAAAACCGCAGTTTGGACATTTCTTGAAAAAAAATAACAAATACACCTTGGGAGGGGGGCATTTTTGTCTCCCTTGGTGCATAATACACTATTATTCAAGGAATTTTCATTTTCTTATGTAGAAATATTTTAGATTTATTCATATACGTAATTCTTCAATCGTTGTTGATGTTGTAACGTATTGAAATTATGTAAAATATAAAAACTAAGTTTGCATATGAGATTCTTTGGAAAAAAATTTGAAATTACGCGTGGAAAAAATTCTTTGGGGAACTACCTGGGATTATATATTAATAAAAATTTTATGTTGAATTGCAATACTGAATTTGCTAAAACTAATTTAAAAAAAATTGTTTACAAGTTGAAATATGAATACTACTAATTTAAGATTGCATATAAACACTCATGAAAGAGACACTCTCTAATTCTAATTGCGGTCAATATTAAGCAAATCTGATTAAAGTTTAGTAATAAATCAGCGTGAAGGCGTTCACTTTCAATTAGTAAGGAATTGTAACTAATAAATTAGTTTTAATTTTACTCTGAATTAATCAAATTTCCATATGAATAAGTTGGATTAATTAACTTATTAATTAGTTAAATGGCATTAAAAATTGCAATTATAACTTCCTAATTTTCACTAATTGAGGGTGGACGGATTTTCACTAATTTCAAATTTAGAGAGTAGATTCATTTGGATCACTATTAGATGGTTTTGATTTATAAAGAAAAAGGATTTCAAAAAATAATTGTGATTCCAGAATTGTAGATTTATTTATATATTTTTACTCACAAATTTTCACCCAAAAAAATAAAAAAGTCTCTTCACTCTTAACAACAATAAGCGGAGTAAACATGAATTTATTTAAGTGAAAAAACATTTTTATATCTGAACAAAGTTTCGTTTCCAATTCTTTTGTTGAAAGTTAAAATGGGAACATGAAAAATAAGGCTTAGAAATTGGTTGCATTTGAAAAGCAAGAAAATAAAATGAGGTAAACAAATTGGGAAAAATTAATGATATGAAGTTGGAGGGATTCAAAAAAGAAACGACGAGCTTCAATATACACTCAACTTCCACTTATTTTGCGCCCTCTCAAACGAAAACAACTTACTTATTTTGAATTTCCCCTTATTCCCACTACTTCTCAGGCGATCGTATTTTTTTCGCGATTCGTGTTTTTTAATTGATTATTTGTAAAGAGTTGAAAAATCGTTAGCATTTCGATGGTTCATGGAGGGGATATCCGACCCTCCGTAAACGCAAAATAAGTAAGCGGAGCGGCGCAAAATAACCAAGCGGCAAAATAAGTGGAAGTTGAGTGTAATATCTTATTCATCACATTGTAGATTGAACTTAACGATTGTGAATGTTGATCGATCGCTTTCGAGCTTTGTCTAATTAATGTTTGATACATGCATAAAATTTTAAAGGATTTCTTCCTTTCCTATGATGACGTTCAATTTGTATGTTGTCAAACTCTTAAAGTCATATTAAACTAATGATCATATGTATAAATAGCAATGAACATTAGTTTCAATTTTATTATTTTTGCCATGAAAAATGCCAAATAAACTGTAAATAAGTGTTATTACTAAAAATGTATTAGTTACTTGAATTATTGGTTTTCACCCTTTTCTATTTTCAATAGAATATTATATTGTATTTTTCATTTTATTTCACATTTCCCTAATAATTTTTAAAAATTAATTTCTACATAAGTTAAATAAATATTCGTTTATTGAACAGAGAAAAGGGAAAAAGACGGGAAAATATAATAAAAATCCTAAAAACACCATCAGTGATATCGAAATGAGTTATTATAATACGTGTATTAAAAGCATATAAGCTTTTAGTCTCAAGGGATGATTGTTCAAAGTTTTGTCGTTTTGCAAGGAAGCTCCATTGAACTTTAAACTCATACAACTTTGGATAACATCGGTTCCATCTTGCGTACAGATTATTATGCTATATATACGAGTAATGTGAATATTATCCCTGCTCTCTTACCCGTTAAAAAGCACGTTTAAAACTTTCGGAGACCTCTTGACAGACAATGAAGCCAAGACGATCGCTACTGCTAAGCTGAGCGGGACCTTAATCGTGACACAATCATTCGAAACTTTATGCTTTGGTTCGATGGTAGAAAAAACGTGTTAGTTAAAAACAGGCTATACAAAAACATAATTAGCCAGTCAAAAAACTTTAAATAAAAACGACTTCAAATATTTTTTCTACACTAAAATCATTAAATCGGCTCATAATGTTATCTATGAATAAAATCAGCTTTGGTTTTTGAATAAACGTTCAAATTGGTTGAAAAATTAAAGAATTTATATATTTATATATAATATACCTGCCACATTCAACCAAAATTGTAAAAATAAGAACATTTTTGTGTTTTTGATAGAATCTATCATTACAATATTGATTTCTGATAGTTCTCATAAATCTCAATTAATTGCCCTTATCACAGTTTTCGATTGAACCAAAATTATAAAAGTGATAGTCTGTTAAAACTTGGGAAAAGTTAATATCGAAATTCCATTTTCCAGGCAAACTATACGAGATGCGAAAAAAACGTCAGGGTGCAAAATTCTTTACTATAAAAAGATCTATAAATTTGAATCGCAATATTTTTCTTTTTAATTTGAAAAAAATTTATTGAAAATTTAATTTTTCAACAGAAATATATGAAATACGAAAAAAGCAAATTTTGTCTGACACAGTTTCTGATGAACTGTATAATTTTGGTTTCAATTTCAAAAAATACAAATAACGACGCGGGGAAAACATTAATTTTACTCGTGTTGTTGTCAACCTCGCTTTGCTCCAGGCCTCAAACTTCACACTCGCCAAATAAACTTTTTTTCCTTAGTTGCACAATATACTATTTTTAAACAAAATATGTGAAATATGAAAAAATTGGAAAATTTTGTGCCTAAATAAGGTCTACAAATACTCATCGGGACATTTTTTGACAAGATTTAAACTTTATGTTTTGATTTAAAAAAATACTTTTGAAGATTAAAAATTCTATATTTTAACAAAAATATGTGAGATACAAAATAAGCATTAAAATAAAAAATCGTTTTCTTAAAAAAAGTCTACGAATTTTTTTCCATTTTGAGATATTTGGAAGAAAATAAATTATTTTAATCATTTAAATTATTATAAAATTACAGAAATGTATACAGAAAATCGAGTGGGAAGCGCAAGTATTATGATGAGAATGTGTTCCTTAAGGCCGATAGAGCCTTAAGTTAATGTAATTTACTCTCTGAATTTGAATCAGTCAAAATCTACTGATTATCAGTGAAATTTGGCTGATTCAAATAGCTAATAAGAGGTTACTGTAAATCAGTCAAATTTCACTGATTATTTCAGTGAAAATTGACGGATTTAGCAGTGAAAAAAATTTTCTTCACTGATTTAACAGTGAAAAATATTTTTTCACTGATTCATCAGTGAAAAGGCAAATTACTGATTCAATCAGTGAAACTTTGACTGATTCAGATTTAGAGAGTACTTTTTCATTTGAATTAACAAAAATTTAGCAATTTCGCGCGCCCTAGGTGCGCTCAAACTTGTTTTTAATTACAAAAACGGGTAGACATAACTTTTTATTCATTATATAATGAAGTGACAGTTGGGTACTTGATACTTTCATATTACATATAAAAATTTGTTGGTGTGTTTTTTCATTGATTTAATTTATATTTTCTCAGCAATCTCAAATAATAAGAAGGTAGTATATATATATATATATTCCACCCAATATCCACAGTAAAGAGGAACTAAATTAAACCACGTCTCGATGGAATAGCTTGAGTAATTGCACCTAACGTCTTTTTAATTTTTTATTGCGACCTGCGCCATTAACACATGCATATAAGGTAGAAATAATTGCCACAGCTCGACTAACTTGACACTGGATGGGATTTTATAAGCCTGACATGAGAGTTTATATTACATCCATGGTACTTATATTGTAAAATATAGATTCATGGAAAATGTATGTTACTATTTACTTACTTATCTCATCAAAGAGAAAAAAATCTATTACATTTACTGAATCTGCATAAGTTAAAATAGTGACAGCAAAAAATACCGGTAAATTTAGCAGATATTTGAGTGAAATTGACTACATTTTGTAAACATAAGAGATTTTTTGATAAATATTACAGTAATACTTGTTAAATTTGCACTCTCTAAATCTGAATCAGTCAAATTTTCACTGATTGAATCAGTGATTTACCTTTTCACTGATTCATCAGTGAAAAAATATTGCTCACTGTCAAATCAGTCAATTTTCACTGAAATAATCAATTAAATTTGACTGATTTACAGTAACCTCTTTTTAGCTATTTGAATCAGTAAAATTTCACTGACAATCAGTAGATTCTGACTGATTCAAATTTATAGAGCAGAATTCCAAATTGGTCATTTATTAATTTTTTATTCTTTACTCTTATCATAAAGTTTTATTGAGTTTTTTAATGAACTTGTTTCGCTAAGTATCTTGTGAATATTAAAATACTTCTAAAATTGAAAATTAGAAGAGTATACAATTTATCGGAATAAAATATGAAACTTCAAAATTCATCAACTATGAAAAATTAATAAACCGTAAAAGTTTATCGTTGCTTTTTGATCATTACTGTCTTTTATTCATTTCTTAGGAAAATTCAGACGAGACAGGATTTTCCCTGATTTTATATCGGGATAAATATACTCTTAATATACATAGCCCACTTAATTTTTGTGTAAAGGCTTTACAATTTATAGACCCCGGGAATGTCTTCTATTTTTGCTCAATTTCAGCCAAGTTGGTGGATAACATTTTTTATGAAAAATTCTCTTTACTTTCTTTCACCGAAAAACTTTTTCCATTCAGAAAATTAATTTGAAGAAGCTTTGATCATGTATAAAAGTCCTCCTTGTACAAAAAGCCATATCGTTAAAACTCTCATCTTCTTTAGATGAATTCCAAATCGTTAGAAATATTTCGTTCAATTTATAAGAAAACAATTTTTTAATTTAAAATTATTAAGAATTGGCCATCGACTTGAAAAGAGATCATTTTATGTAAAACTTATTTAACCCAGAAATTTTAACTTTATTTTATCCATTATTAGAATTAATTTGAGAGTTTAAGCATTAAAAAAGTTATTTGTTCTTAAAGAAAATATTAAATATATAGTATATAAATTATAATTAATAATTGCAAATATAGTTTTTAAAATTTATATATATAGGCATTTACAATTTTTAAATATTTTCCAAAATTCGTTATTGATAATTATTTATCAAAATTGATATCATTTTCCTGGTTAAAATTCTTTAAATTCACTTTTTATTCTCTTTTCCTCCTCATTTTAAACCAAATTATTGAAACTATTTTTTTTAAAGTTACAGAAAGGAATTCGGTTTGAGCGAATTCGAGTCAGTACAAAATCTGTTTCCGATGCTTTCCGAATCATTCTGAACCAATCTGAAAAATATTTTAAAACTCGTTTGATACAAATCGATTGAAAATCAATCATCAATGCCTGATTCAATTCTAGAGTTCAAACCCAATTAATCCGGAATAAGTTTTCAATACGAATCAAACAATAAATCCGACCACAGAGGAACTGATTCGGATACAAAATTCGGTTTGGATCAATGCGAGTTCAAATTGATTCGGATAGAGGTTTCAGATTAAGCCTGATTAATTTTTAACCAATTTGCATAAAAAAAGCTTCAAAACATTTTTCAGATTGATTCGGAAACAGATTTCGAAATGGCTCGGATTCGCTTGGATACACTTCCCCTTTCGAAACTTTTGCAATAGTGGGATTTTCAGTAGGGACTGTAAGCTGATATTATTATTCGATGAAGATGTTTTATTAAATCAGAATTTGGTTGGATAATTTTTCGATTTTTGTTTGAAAATCGTATAAAATCTGAAGTAAAGATAACTGCGACGTTGATTTTCGCTGCGATAAATGAAAAAGAATTATTTTTACAGTACCGGTTAAAATTGTGGGACCACCTGTTTTTCGATAATTGCTTAAATTATCCTAATTTGAATTATGTGAGTGAAAAAATTTGTTCTCTTAATTAAATTCAAAGCTATCAAAATTCTTCATAAAATTAGCCCAGCATGAATTCGTTTTGTTAATTTTTGAAGATGTTATTACAGAAAAAGTCAAAATTTAATTGTTTTCTTAAATTTTAAATAACTTTTGAAATAATCAACATTTGTCAATGTTCTTGGACTAATTTTAAAGCTAAATTTCTACAAAATCGAACAAAATTCTTGGAATCATGAATTTTGTATGGAATTCCCTTAAAATATATATTCATATGATCTTTATTATGATTTACCTACAGATGAAATTTTTTCGAAAATTCCCTACTTTTTTGTTACAATTTCAACTCTTTGCATTATGCAAGAAAAAAATTGTAGATTTATAATGACAATTTACTGCGATTTTATAGAATATTACCTTTAAAATGAGCCTAAGAACATTAAAAAATGTTGATTGTTTCAAAAGTTATTTAAAATTTAAGATAACATTGAAATTTGGACTTTTTTTGCAATAACTTCTCCAAAATTTAACGAAACGACTTCATTCCAGACTAATTTTAAAGACAATTTTGATGGCTTTCACATTATATTAAGAGTACAAATTTCATCATTGACAGAATTGAAATTAAGATAATTTAAGCAATCATCGAAAAACAGGTGGTCCCACAATTCTGACCAGTAGTGTATATTAGAAGCAATAACACGTAAACCTGAATAAAATATGGAGAGAATGGACCAAAAAAATTGGCCTTTGATGAATCATCCTGAATACTCACGAGTACAGAATTTGTAGTGCTTAATTTCTGAAGGTTGATTTGACCTGTATTTGATTTTCAATGATCTGCATTGAAGTGACGTGTTCCTCTATATATGTATATATATTGAAATGGGAAATATCGGAAATCGTAGATCAGTATTTTCATGAACGATAAAGGTACATACGGTATCCAACGTGTAGCTATATGATCATATGAAAATAAGTACCAAGCTGTAAATAATCTATCTAAACATTTCTAATTACAAGTATACATTTACTCTTAAGTATGTATTTCTACAAGAATATATTAAACAGGAACTCATATATTAACACATACCATATATGTTAGCTCCAAGTTTAATAATCTGTTGGTTTTATTATTCTTCATAAATATTACAAAATGTGTACACAAATGTTTGTCAAATTGTATCTTCAATTAATACTAATAATAGTAATTATTAATTATTTTTAATGGTAGTACAATGTATATTTGAAGACACTTCAACTTTGAATATTTATACGGAAAAAAATAGTTCAAGAAATTTTACTCAACTTTTAGTAAAGTTACGATATATCGACAATTTGAAGATTATTTAATATTATAGCAATAATTTGTGACGTACCAGATGATCAAGAATGCATCACAGTTCGGCAAACTTAAAAAATGTAGAATAAAGTTTAAAAATGTGCGTCATAAATTATTAAAATAATATTAAATAATCTTCGATTTGTCCATATGTCCCAACTTTGCTCAAATGTTGAGTAAAGTTTCTTGGACTTTTTTCTCCGTATATGACAATTTTCTAGAAGTTTATATAATATATTATATAATTTATATTATATTATATAATATAATTTTATATAATATCCAAATTCCAGGCGTCTACACAATAGTTACAATAAATCTCAACATTTTTTTTCCAGGAAATGAAAGTTTATCCGAACACTATCGTCAAGACCCAAAAATGAGTTTCGTAATCAAATCATTTTGGACGATGGCTTTTGGTCTGGACAGTATGTTAAAAGAAATTTGCGGTGATAATTACAATGGTACTTGTAAAGAAATTTTTCCTTTCAATGGTACTTTATTTATGGCAAGTATAAATTAATTCAATTTTGACACTATATGTACTAAAATTATAATCAAAATTTCCTTTACAAGTTCTTCAATATAAATATCTAGATGTTTCAAGATTTATTCATTAATGGAAATTTATATTGGAAACTAAATAACAAATCATAACAATGATTACATTAAAAAATTTTTTTTCAGAATCACTTACTGAACGTTTCATTCAATTGGGAAGATGATGTCGTGGAATTCGATAAAAATGGGGATCCCCCGGGCAGGTCGGTGCGTATGTCTATTTCCAAAATTTCAATCCAGGTACTATAATTTCAAATAGAGTTCAAGAAATTTAAAAGAGCTGTTAAAAAATATCTGCTGACTCGAAAATTGATATTTTTTCGATAAACAAAATCAATTGGACTAAAATACAAAAACATTATTTTCTTAGTAAACTAAGAATTTTCCCGCGGCTCGCAAAAAAGACAAAGATTTAGTTGAATCAAAAAAGTTTTGGTTGGTTCAACCATAGTATTTTGTTTTTATATGAACAAAAAATTTTTTCGCTGATCCAATAAAACTATTTGCTTATAGTAAAATTTACTTGATCCAGACAAATATTTTAGTCATTATAAATAAATTTAATGCATATATTAGATTCAACCAAAAAATGTAGTGAAGTCAATAAAATACTTCGTAAATTCTTAATTAAGAAAATAATAATGACAGAAAAACATAAAGTACTGAAAATGAAGAATTCAATTAAAAATTAATGATTCATATGCAGAGGAGTAATTTATAATTAATTCCTATATCAATTAGAAGACCCCTATACATTTCCTATGCATTGTGCCAAAGTGGGTCAATTTTCGCAGATACGAAATTCTGAACTACCAATTGCTATCCAATGGAACTTACGCTTACGTACCAATTGGAGATTGGAACAATAGAACACTCTCGTGGATCGGTGATCTACAGAAACGTGTTAACCATACAGAAATTGTCAGCAGTGTCTGTTCACCGCCATGTCTTCCAGGATATCACAAGGTAAGTTTCCTATCAAATGCACAATTGATTTGACCTTTGAAGTCCATTTAATAAGCTACTCATTGTACCATAAAGCCCCAAATATTCTGAGGGGCATTCCTGCTAAATGAAAGAGTTATGTCTCATCATATATCTGTTCCAAAATGCTACAATTTCACTCAAGAAGATAGATTGCACTTCGCTTTAATTTTCTTAATTGTTAATTTCTTAACTGATAAAAATTCTATCAATTATATTTGTCATTTTCTATTAGTAATTCAATTAGTATTTATTAGCGTTTTAACAAATAATTAGTAAACAAACGAATAATGATTAGTAGAAACTTTTATCAATATGAATTAGTGGACGAGTTTTCATTAATTAAGTTCACTTTGAATCAATTAAAATTCAGAGATCGATGAAAGTACATCGGTAAACCTATAATAAACTGAAAAAACGCCAAATCAATGCAGAAAAACCACAAATACGCAAAAAACTCGAGGTAATTTTGTTTTTGGAAAATTCTGAAAAACTGGAAGCCGAAAGAGGCCGGTTTTACATCCGTTATGGTGTTTTGGTTCTCGTGTAGAAATTTCCAGGTCTGGTGCTAGTCCCGCGTTATGAAACTCCGAGCCAGGCTTGGGCCCAACCTGGACCATGAAAAAATTAATGCAAGGTTTTTTTACATTCTCATCATGAATAAGAAGCCATATCCGAGCAAAACTGTGAAAATAAGAGCGTTTTTTGTGTTTTTGAAAAAATAAATAATTGTAGTATTATTTTGCGACAGTCCTTATATATTTCTACAAATTATCTTCATAAAATTTTTCAATTAAACCAAAATTATAAAAGTTACAGTATGCTAAAACTTGAAATAAATCAATATATAAAAATTTCATTTTCCAGTTAAACTATACGAGATACGAAAAAATAACGTTTTAATAAAAAATTGTTTGCTAGAAAAAGATCTGCAAATTTCAATCAAAAAATTATTTTGCAAGATGTATATTTTTCTTTATAATTAAAAAAAAAATATTATTGAAAATAAAAAATTCAATTTTCTAACCAGAATATGTGAAATACAAAAGAAACGTAAAAATGCAAAATTGTTTGCTTCAATAAGGTCAACACATTTTGTCTGACACAGTTTCTGATAAAATCTATATTTTGCGTTTCAATTTTGGAAATTCCAATTTTTAAACAAAATATTTGTTTTCAAATTCTTTAAATATTGAAAATATTTTAACCAAAATATCTGAGATATGGAAAAAGCATTATAATGCAAAATCGTTTGCTTCAATAAAGTCTACGGATTTTGTCCCTTTTTGAGATATTTTGAAGAAAATAAATTATTTTAATTATAGAATTTATTAAAAAGTTACAGAAATGTTTACAAAAAATCGAGCGCGAGTATTTTAGGCCTGGATTCGGTTTGTATATATTTTTCAGTGTTATTCGGTGCTCTTTAGACTTTTTTTCAGTCAAGTAGTCGACCTCTGGTTCGCTTTTTCAGTCTAAAATAAACCTATTTTTGAAAAATTTCAAATTATCAAAGAAATTTACTAGGTAAATATTTTAGCCCAGATTTTCACTGATAAAGCCTGAAAATTAAAATTAAATTTTTATTTTCTCCAAATTTTTCAAATTCTGGTTTGTAGATTGCATCAGAACAGATTATTTGTATTAGAAATGCTTTCCAAGCACTACAAAACTACTTGGCCTACTCGAAGCATTCATAGGATTTACTTGTCAATTCCACGTTCACAGGGTCAGATATTCATCCAACTTTAACCCACTGAGTGATGCCCTAAACTTGATGAATATTTCATCATCTGTCTGTGTAATTAGAAAATAAATTTAAAAAGTAATTACATTCTTGATTAAAACAGTTATTTCCAATTACTTCTCTATGCCTGTCATATTTGAAATATTAATAGATTAAAATTGAGTAAGTTTTTATCAATTAATTATTATTGACGGAAATTAACTTTGACATGTTGAATTCAATATTCTAAAAACCCCAAAAATTCTTATCAAGGAGTATCAATTCAAAATCAAAGCTTGCATCTCGTTCAAGATTTTATTATTTAAATAAAATATCTTTTACAGCATTATCAAACAGGTGGACAAGAGAAAAAGTGTTGTTGGGCTTGTGTAGCCTGTCTAAAAAATGAATACACCCTCGAGAATCAATCTACTTGCTATTCTTGTCGAAATGGAGAATGGCCAAATGAAAATAAAACTGGTAAATAAATTGTGAACTGGAGTGAAAATATGAGTTTTCATTTTTTATGTTCAAATATTTTTAAATTATTTTATATTTTTCCATTTTTGCACTAAAAATTTGTACTAAATATCAATTTAAATTAATTAGTTAATATTAATTAATTAAAAATACCTACTAATTTTTGTACTAAATATTTCCTCTTTTTTTAAGGTTGCGTTCAAATTCAAGCGGAATATATTTCATGGGGGGACGCAGAAGCAGTAGTTGCAATGACATCCAGTGCTGTAGGTCTAATGGCAACTTTTATGACATGTCACATATTCATCCGCCACAACAATACACCAGTTGTGAAAGCTAGCACACGTGAGCTCAGTTATCTCATCCTGGCTGGAATGAGTCTCGCTCACATAGCTGTAAGTTTGATTAATATTTGTTCAACTTACTTTGGACAGAGGGTTTTCATTTGTTTCAGCGATTCTAGCTAGAAAAATGCCATAGAGCATTTAAACAAGAACTGAACAGATAATCGGAATAAATAGTTAGTTAAAGTGACTATTTCCTCGGTTCTTTTTTTTATTTAGAATATTTTTTATCGAAGTTTTTTAGTGAAAGTGTGGAAAATTTTATCTGAAAAAAAATGAACCATTAAAAGTTTAAATCGGATAACAATTATCGATTTTTCATGGTAGGAATTGATAAAGAAATTTTAGTTGTTATTGGATGATATGATTCCACCAATGAAAAATATATCATTTTTATCGGATTCAAACTTTTATTGACTCATTTTATCTAAAATAATATTTTCCACACATTCACTAAAAACACTCAATAAAAGAAAATTATAAATTAATCAATAGAAAAGTGTTCTATTGACTTCTAATACTTCTTTGAATTTTCGATAGGAATTCTATTCAATCTTGTCAAAAATTGCATCTTAAATGTTGATCTATTCCTATATATTGATTTATATGATTTTCTATATTCTATATGAAATTTTTTAAAGTTCATAAGCAAGCAGTTATGAGATACTAAAATTTAAAAATAAATAAAATGTATACCATCTGATCAAATTTGACCCGGACTGGTTAAAAAACAATATTTTTAAGTATTTTAATAAAAATCTTTATTATCGCCTTCAAAATAGTCTCCTTTTGAGCCAATACAAGCATGCCAACGGTTAATCCAATTTTCGTGTTTAGCCAAAAATTCAGTCATAATCAGGCTGGAATGTGACGGTGCATTATGGTTGTCTGGCGGCGACGCGCTTCATACCTAAAACATGAACCACAATGTGTTGAGTCGATCCATAAGAGATGTTAAGAGCCTCTGTTACCTCTCTAATGCCAACAAGACGGTTTTCAAGCACAATTTTCTTCACTTTTTCGATGTTATCGTTGTTAACAGAGGTGGATGGACGACTCGCATGAGGCAAGTTTTCTACGACCTCACGACCCACACTGAATGCTTTATGCCACTCAAATACTTGCGTTCTCGATAGAGTAGACTCCCCAAAACACTTCTGCAACATTTTCAATGATTCCGCAGCCGTGATTCCATTGGAAACACAAAATTTCAAGCATAACTCGTTGTTCAATTTTTTTTCCATAGTAAAAATCGCCAGACAAACTTTTCGCGTCGTAAACCAATGGCTGCCAAACACACACTAATGGACGTCTCCCGCTCAATCTTCACACGAATGTCAAAGAAGGTGTTACCAACCTAGAAAAAAAACTTTTTACCGTTTCGGTTTACGCGCGCGGTTTAACTGTACCAGTCCGGGTCAAATTTGATCAGATGGTATGACATTTATTGAGTCTATTGATAAATGATATCTTTTTGCAGGTTTTTCCCATTTTAGCGAAGCCTGCAGTTATATCGTGTGCTTTGAGTCGACTGATGCCGGGGATTAGTTTTGCGATGATTTACGCAAGTTTATTCACAAAAACTAATAGAATTGCTAGGATTTTGGCAGGATCGAAAAAGCGTTTTCCGAAGCGAAAGATGCTTTTTATGTCCGCCACAGCCCAAGTAAGAAATTTAACTACATAATTTTTTAATTATAACTTTTATAATTTGTCAATTTACATGATAGGCAAAATAATCAATAGTTACATAACTGCAACCTAAATTGTATGCTATTATTACCAATTCAGGTAAAAGTTACGTAATTTTTGTGACTAGTGCTCCCTGATGCAAGTTTCAGATAGGAAAAGAATTTTTTAGTTAACAATTATCTAGCACAATAAGGTAAAAACGAACGGGTTTAATTCTCATCCAAAACTTTCACCAGAGGTCTTCTCGAAATAAGTTAAATACATTTAAGAATTTAAAAATTTGGATTTTCTATAAATTTATTTAAATCATTGAATTTTTTTCCAGATAGTAATAACCTGTTTATTAATATTGATCGAGGTTGCTGTGGTATTTGTCATGCTCTTGATAGATCCTCCAATGCCACTTTTAGAGTTTCCAGCAACTCATAGAGTAGTCCTCACCTGTGCAACGACCCCAAGGGCTGTTTTATCACCTTTCGCTTTCGATGCACTTCTATTAGGCCTTTGTACTCTCTACGCTGTAAAAACTCGCAATGTTCCGGAAAATTTCAACGAAGCAAAGTTCATTGGCTTTGCGATGTACACGACCTGTGTGATTTGGGTGGCCTTTGTGCCGATATATTTCGGCAGTCAGTCAAAGGTAATTCAATTAAAACTCATATTTCCCCAGCATCTACAAAGTGATTTGCCGTACTTCTTTTTAACAATAAAATTATGCCTCCAATGAAGAGAGTAGATATCATTTTTATACTACTCTCTAAATTTGAATCAGTCAAAATCTACTGATTATAAGTGAAATTTGACTGATTCAAATAGCTAAAAAGAGGATACTGTGAATCAGTCAAATTTCACTGATTACTTTAGTGAATATTAACTGATTTAACATAAATATTTCCCATTGATGAATCAGTGAAAATTAACTAATTTGACAGTGAAAAAGATCATTTTCACTGATGATTCAGTAAAAAAGCAAATCACTGATCCAATAAGTGAAAATTTGACTGATTCAGATTTAGAGAGTAGATCTACCATACCAGTCAAAATTACTGGTGGTATATTTCATTTTAAAAAAACAAAAAAAATGCTTATATATCAACATATTAAAGTAGCATATGAATAAATGAATAGATAGAAATCGAATAAAATGAAATAGATAATGAAGATAAAAGAAATGAAATAGATATGTATAAAATGCTGTTAGTTCTAGTACTAATCGAGAATGATCTACCTCCTTAAAATTGGAACTAAATTCACGTGAATAAACCATTTTTAATTACCGTTCAAAATTACAAAAAAAAACTAATTGAATTATTATTTATTGTTAATACAAGAAAACCATATATTTTACCATTTGATTTGAATACAAAACACCTCGGAGTAAAAGCGATAAAAGTCGTCGTTGTCTTTTTCACGAGGCAATCTATCATCAACAGGCATCTAAAATAAAATTAGCATAACTATTATGAGAAGTAAAAACATTTACCTCGATGATAAAAGAAAAATAAGCAAGTTCATCCCTTCCATGGTTAAGATAAATCCATAAGTAATAAAATATTTATAAAAAAATTGATTTTAGGTAATAACGATGTGCATGTGCGTGACCTTGAGTGCATCGGTAACTCTGGTATTTCTGTTCCTGCCGAAATTATACATCATTGTCCTAAGACCAGAGCGTAACAACCGTGCATTATTCATAACTAGTAAATCAATTAGATGCCATATAGGGGCTCGTGTTGCAGCTGCTATAACCGAACCACCAGCAAAGCAAGCAATTTATCGACTTTCTGGGACAGATGAGTTGAAATTTATTGGTAAGAAATAATTAATACTTTCAATGAACATATTGCAATCCCTCAGTGATTTATAATTTTCATTCGAATTATCATTCTAGACTATTCCTCCAAAATAGAAATTTCAGAGATCAGAGTAGTTGAGTAGTTCCAGCTTAAGGAAAACAGGTTTTTTATAATCGAAATTTGTTTTCTTATAAAAATGCAACATGGCCTTGGCGATAAAAGAAAACCCGCTCTTGATTTTTGCGGTTTTATACGGAATTCTGGAAAAATCATTATTTTTTTTATGAAAAAAAGTATTTGACCGTTGTTGATGTTGATACCTAACTACTTTTGCATATGTAAAAGTATATACAAAGTAGTCAGGTATTAAGATCCTAAATAGGATCATTAATAACGATTGCTTTTTAGTAATTGATCAAGTTATTTTAATTTTTGTAAATATTCAATGGAAGTAAATAAATATTTCAATTTTATAAGTAGATATTGCAAAAAGACACCAAATTTTAATTTGATTAAAAAACTACTAACTCCGAAAATAATCGAAAAATGTTCTCAAGTTTTATGCTGTTTTTTAAAGCAAATTTCTGTAGTATTTTGCTAATCTATTCAGATTACTGTTGATTTACTTTCAATATTCAAGAAAAGGCTGAACTGGAATAATAAAAGTCGTAAAACTGAGAAATATATGTATGGCTTATTATACAAAAATTGGTTAAAATCAGTATACCAACGTCATTTTATAATTAAATTCAGTTAAATATATAAGAATACTAGTATATTATTTTTTAGTTTTGTTTCTAAAAAATAAATTAAAACTTTGAAGTTCAAAATAGAAATATCGCGACATTTTCTGAAATCAAAATATTATAATTAAAATAAGTAGAGGAAACTAAAATTTCGTATCCACACTTTTTTGATTTTTACGTATACGTAACTATCAAACAAGACATTAAAATGATGAAGACATTTTAACATTAAAGTCAAAGGATTTCACGATCGAGTTATTGGTACATATGGTAAGCAATATTTTGTTTAAAGCGCTCCAGAACCTTTTTGCTCAGTACGATCGCAAGGCTGCAGGAATCGAGTTGGTACACAACTCAAGTTCTCGCTTATAATATAATTATCAAAAACTGTTCCAAGTAAAATAAAAATTAGAATTGTTTAAATTAATTTTTATTAGATTAACAGATCAAATGTTTTAAATGTGGTATTTTTAGTTAATTCAATTTACGACTTTTAGACTATGTCGCTACACTAAAGCTCGACTTTATCACTTCTTTGCTATAAAACGTAACAATGAATTTTCATGTAATTACCGAGTTCGTTGAGTTTTCAAGACTACTATAAGCCAGCACTAGAACATTTATGTCTGAATTATATCTCCACTATAAAGTTGGTAAAGAGTTGATGTGATTTCACTTCGAGTAAACAAGTTTACTCATAATCTACGAATCAAAACCTATGTTTTGAAATCTTTACTTTGAAATGAATAAAAAATATTTTTACTGTTTAGGTACAAGGAATTACGTCCAAAAGAGAAGCTTGTCCGTTCAGACCGGAAAAGAACTTCTGCTTGGAGTGTACGAACCCTTTGAAAAGTTTGCAGCTTCATCAGTGATACGACTCTGTACTGGGTCAAATGAGAAAATAGCGGATTCAAAAGATGAAATGTGCATGTGTAATCAAAGGATAAGCAAATCCAGTGATAATTTGCAGGACTCAAAAGCTGATATGATTGATGAAGATAATCAAACTTTTTTAAACTCGAGCCTTGTTAGTAACACGATCAGCTCAGAATTGAACCTGAGCTTTGATCGCAGCGAAGGATCTGAACAACTCAGTAGATATCAATTAAACTTTCAAGATTTAACAGAATTAGATACGAAGTCACTCATTGCCGGTCTTCGAAAACGGTAATGATAATTTTATTACTTTTGCTTTTCCATGGAAGAAACATAGATTTTTTCTACTTTTACAAAAAAATATGAGAAATTAAATGTGACATACTTTGATAAAAAATAAATTTGATAATTCTATTAAGACAATAAGCATATATTGTGTTATTTGATAAATATAATTCAGCTAATTATTATGCTTTGTCCAGATATGATTTATTACTTATGAAAGTGTTTTTATTATGTATAGCCTCTAACTTCTTAGCTTCCTGGAAGGCATAGAAATCTAAGAGATTTTTGCTTGATAATCCGAATTGAATCTAGCACTAGAACAGATTATATTCCATCTATTCTTGCTTTTTTCAGACCCCTATCTCCATGTAGAAGTTGTGACCTCTCGAATTCCTATTCAACCTGCCATCAAGAACTGCCATCGATGTACAACGCAAGAATGAATGGCGCACTGAATAATAAAAGTATAGAAAGTGAAACTGAAATGGTGATGATAAATAGAGATTGCGAAAGAAAGTTAATGGAATTGAAAGCTCGAATTCGTGAGGAAAGCGATCACTTGTCAAGTAGTGAAGATCCTGTTATTAATATCACGATCACTCTCGGCTCTGAACTTCCCAGTCCTCCTAGTCTTCGTAAAAATCATTAAAACAGCGTTTGATCCAAATCGTAGTTAGGCGTTATTAGCCATTGTTCATCATCAATTAATTTATTGTACAATTTTACAGGTCCTATTTATAGGAATGTCTAAAACTTTCTGCTTTTGTAATGATTTCAATAATTTTACTCCAATATTATTTTTATTGTTTTTAAAAATAATTGAGTATTTCCAAAAAATGGTTTAGCATTGCAATTTTTAATCCATTTAAATCTAGCCTTTCTACAAGTTCTGGATTATTTTTACAAATATTAAAAATGTTTTGCACATTTTAATATAATTTTAGTTCAAGATTTTATAGATATAATTTCCATTTTAAAGTATATTCGTCTTTGTTTTTCAACGTTAGCGAATTGGATTTAATCAATGAACTTGAACATTAAAATTGACTATCGAAGTAAATATGCCAATATAGGATAAAAAATAATTATAAGTATTAGTGCAAATTAGCATATTTAGATATATATTAAGTGGAAAAATAGTATTTAAAGAAAATTCTAATCTGACAGCAAATACCGAAGATTCCAATAACATAATTGATTTAATATTCAGTTCATAAATAAGGCTGAAGTAACCCATAAAATTGATATGATAACGTAATTGCAGTTTAGATACGAGTTGGTTGCAGAACGCTTCATGGCTCTGTTTGAAATATTTTACTTATATTTACCTTTAAATATAATCTAGTCACTATAATTCTAGACTTTTCTTACATTTATATTTTTATTAAAAACATATTCTTTCACAAAATATTTAATGGTTCAAGGAACTTAATTTAAGAATGTGATGTATTTTATTACATCATATTATTAGAATTTTCAAGCGAATTTTTTATTTTTTAAAAGTATCAGCATAATTTTCAACAGACATGGCCATTTCAGAGACATATTTTACAATTGTATTGTAATATGTGTAATCATAATCAGTATTCTACATCACATATTTGTAAGTTATTAATGAACAAACAAATTTTAAAATTTATGTATGTATTCCTAAAATAAACTTCTTTTGTATAGAAAACTACAATCGACCAGTTGGGACCGCACACTTGATTTTTCCAACTTAAGACTTTGAATAAATATATTTCTACTATAAACAAGGTAACAACTTTTTAAATAATAAATTACGAAGTGTTACTATCTATTTTAAGCTTCAGGATATATCTGCGTACAAATATATTCTTGAGCGTATTCAATTATTTTTCCTTAGACACTTCATTTACTTTATTTCATCTATTAAATTCGATATTTCTAATAAATGCGAAATTGAACACTTAAAAACATTTTATAACAGTCTTTGCAGTTAACGCAATTATTTTTGTTTGAATCTGAAATTTTTATGAAAATTTATTTATTTATTTATTCAAAAATCGTAAAATTGAAAAAATAAAATCTAAATTATTAGCCAATAATTGTTGTCGGAATTTAAAAAACTCAACGCAACATATGTCATTGACTCTATTCATAAGAATTTTATTTAAATCCGACCAGGACGGATAATTGAGCACTAGGAAAATCATGATATCGTCCATTATACCACTTATTGAATCATATTCACACTCTAGACCAAATACTAATTATATAGATTGCAAATGTAATGTTACTTTTGGTATTGTCAGATTTTCCTATGGTTTTGGCATCAAAATCTTTAATTTAGTATTCTGTTATTTAAGCATAACTTTAAACTAATTTTTACTCAAAAGGTCATACTCTTTTAAAATTATTGGTCAGCTGTAAAAGGTGAATTTCCATCGAAGAATATCCAGCCTTCAATGCATTTCTTTCTACCCTGTTCCAAATGGAACTCATAAATATGAAATAGCACAGGATTGCGGTTCCGAAAAGTCTCCCCAAGTTGATGCCAATGCTCAAACTAATAGAGCTCGACGCATATTCTAACCCCATCGAGTACATTAAAGGAATTGATAATAATAAACTGAATATCAAATACCATACCCTCTGCCGTTGAACACTTTTTAGGGCTAACTCACAAATAGTAATCGCCTCCTTTAACGAATCCTTTACATCGATAGTGCAAGGTATGTTTTCTCCTGAAACTTAATTATTTTAATGAATATTCAAATTGTTTCATGCTTTAAAAAGCAAACTAAATTAAAATGGAAATCAGAACTTTTAAATTACATTTCATTATCTTAAACTGAGCCATGATAGCTTCGTGGTCGGAGTAACTAAAGTTCTTTTGAGGTATACGTTCTGGAAAGGGTTTTTGATAATTGGAAACTTGAACCTGAAAACCAAAATTTAAACAATAGTTAATTTCATTTAATACAATACAAAATTATTGATAGCTTAGTGAATCCCACCTTGCAATGCTTGGAACCTAAATAGAGAATATGATCAATGCGTTTTCCGTCTGGCAATTTTCTAGCCACACTGGAATTGGTGTAACTATTGTTGGCACATTCGTTGGTCCCTAGGTTACGAGAAGTATCCAGACAGGCATCTTTTAGACCAGCCACGCCACAAATTATGCGGTAAGCCAGATCCTGAGGTTCTGTATTAAGATCTCCACCAAGAATCACTGCATCCACTCCTCCTTTTGTCATTCTAATAAACTGCGCTGCGTCAAAAGCTTGTAAAACTCTATGGGCTGTATATTCATCGTTCTCTTTGTCGTATTCAGCATGTAACTGTAATTTATTTGATTTTATCATGACTATCGGCAATTTAAAATTCTTATTTATTTATATAAATACCTGGAACTTCAAGAAAATTTTAAAAAGTCTTACATGGGCAACGTAAATATTGATTTTCATATTTTGCACGTTGATTTTACAAAGACCGACTCCTTTACCTCCAAACCAATCTCCATGATGAATTTTATGGAAGTAGCCATTTAGAGACCATTTGTGGAACATTACGTCAAGGATTGGATATCGACATAAGATACAAATTCCAGATCCCACTACACCACTGAGAACGACATTTGTGTTAATCTTTACATTTTTTCAGGTACCCTGGTGCAAGTTTCGAATAGAAAAAAATTATTATCCGTTTTATCTTGCACAATTCATTCAGTTTAAACTCCATATGTATGCGTGAATAAAAATCCAAAACTTGCGCTCAGGTAAATAATATTGTAGAAATTGAAATATTAATGTGAGTTTTACCTATAAAAATAATGTGAATATGGAAGCTGTTCTTGAGTTTTCGATTTTATTAATCTAAAAGTAGAAATTGACCATATTTCTTGCAGACAAACTATATCAAAATCTCCTATAACAAGTTGTTCTACTATAGCATTAATTCGAGCGTTTAAATTTTTTGACACATAAGGTATAGCCCTGGAAATAGTGAAGACCTTTTTAATACAAAAATAATCAACAGATTTTTAAGTCCTTAAATATATATTTTATTTTCAGTTTTTCATATAAAGTGTGCTCTTTATTCGTAAATATTATTGTAAAATTCCAATAAATTCAATTAAAAAATTCGAAGATAACATAACCTATAGGCAAGTTTACTTACCAGCAGTTTAACGTTAAAAGTTTCAATGTTACTTCCTCAGACATATTTAAAAATCTATTCTTTTACTAGTTAAATGAAGTGTCATAAAAGAACTAATGAGGCAACTCTTAAGAGGATAACAGCATTTATTTTTGTCTAATATTTGTCAACTGCACAAAACCACACAAAACATAACCACATAACCTTTAGATAAACATACATTCACACAATTCACACATACATATATATGCTATAAAGGAGCCATTGGGAGTTCTACATTTCCCTAGATTAGGAAATTTAACCGGAATTCTTTGTTTCTATGAGTAGTAGCCTGAGTTCTATGATAGAATAATAGTAATAGCGTTGAGTGAAGGTGAGTGAAGGTAATAGTACATTATGCAAAATGTGCAAAATGCAACGCGGAGCCAAGCTGTACTCGGCGGAGGACGATGTTTTTTGTATGAGCCGTAGCGGAGCGCGCGAAAGGCGTGGGGCAGGCAAGTATATGAAAAAAATCGTCAGAGGTCGAGTACGCGTTCGGCTCTAAGTTGCATCAGAGATGAGTTGGGAGATTGCTAAAGTAATGGAATAAGAGAATTTCACAAAAGTGGGCTGATAAACGCGCCCTCTGAACGCGTTGCGCAAAAGGTGTACTTTACGCGTCAGTAAATAATGAAAGTTAGAAAATCCAGAAATGATTTACCATCAGAATTTCTATGGAGGGGCAGCGGCGCGTGATGCCCTTGTTTCTTCCTCGTCGCTCTTGCACGCGAGAACGACACGTCCCACTTCTCCTTATTCTCCACGCTTCCTTCAAGCAATGTTATTTTTAGATTTCACGCTTTCGGTTATCGAGTCGGAATTGAGAATTGTGTATTTCTGTCGAAACCGTGCAAAAGAGGCGCGAAGCAGACGACAATTTCAAATTTACGAAATATGTTATTTAAGAATCAACACTTTTTTTTCCGATATTTTTGGATAAAATCTGCCTAAAATAAAAATCTGAAATATCGTGTGAAATTTTATAAGCATTTGAACACTTCAAAAATAAACTTTCAGTAAAATTTGATGCCAATAAATGTTCCAAATTTGAATCAATATATATTTTCCTATTCAAATTTCCATATTTCTTATCAATTTTGTGCATTTAAAAACTTTTTAGTTAGAGAGATATTTTCTATTAAGAAGAGATAAACATAAATTTCAAGTTTAAAATTTACATTCTCAGTTTTATGTTAGCAATATTTTCATCTCACATTTTTGTAGCTTAAGCACAGACTTTTCATTAAAAAATGAAATGGTCTATGGAAAGGAAAAATTTTCTAACAGATGTGGATAAATTAAGAAGCTAAAATATGTGTTCATGAATATCTTCATATGAACATGTAAATATTTATCGATATTAAATTTTACATAAAAATTTTTGTCCGAAGTGTTCAAATCTTGTTACAATATGACAAGCTCATATGGACGAGTTAAATTTTTTTAATGAAATATTTTGTAATTTTTAATTTGTCTGTTCTTCTGAAATCGGAGGAAGATTTGAACAGTAAACAACAAATTTTCCAATGGAATTCAAGGTCAATGAATGCTTAAAGTTTTATATTAAAATTTTAATTACAAAATTTTGAAGCTTTGTAACTATAACATTTTTTGGAATTTACATCTTCTACATGACAATTTGTATATATATATATATATATATATAAACTACCATCGGAAATTACAGAGGTTGACCTGGAGTTTCAACTTTCGTTAAAGTGATTTATTTTATAGAAAGATATTACAAAAGAAATTTTAATTTAGATCTCTTTGAAGGAAATTAATAAGTATGTAAAAAAATTAAAATTTTAAAAGATTTTTTAGTATGTCTTCATAGTGATTTGTTAACCTAATTAAAATATTTTTAGAAAGTCTTTTCTGGATTCTATATGCTGGGGTTGAACATGTTACAAAAAGTCGTGTAATTTTAAAAATGTGTATCCCCATACCAATGAAATCTTAAAGTGTGCTGTTCGATAAAATATTAGATATAATATATTTTACTTTTGAATAATCAAACCTTTTATTTATACTTATATATTGAAATTTTCATTTATAATATGTTATGTATTCTGAAAATTTTTTCAAAATGTTTTATTCTAAAGGATTTATTTTCAATTTTCCTTCATACCAAATTAAAGTTAGTGTACGATTTCGTGTGCTAATTTTGATATAATTTATGTATTTTTCAAATATTTAAACCTTTTATACTCAAACATTCAGAATTATTTTGAATTCAAAATGTTTTAATAAATTTCATTGGCTTTAGGGTCCATAAATGAAGAAGTCTATTATAAATTAAATCAAGGGTCATAACAATTTACTAATTTAATAGTTATAATAAAACATAGAATAATTTAAAAACATTAAACATATTAATACGTTCATAGTTACATACTTAAGTTTTTCGAATGCACAGGGATTCGAGCCCGGGTATTTCGATTGCCGGTCGACTGTATGTACATTCGTGTAAAAATATTAAATATTTTGAAAATGTTTTTTCAAGTATTTTACTTTATAGTAATGATTCGGCGAATTTACTTCACACTGAATAAATCTCAAAGTGCAAGATCGCATGAGAACTCAAATACAATTTATGCTTTTTTTGTAATATTTAAAACCTCTCTTTACACAGATCCTTCCATCGGAAATTAGAGGTTCATATGTTATTTAAGCTATTGTTAAAGTAACTTAATTTTAATAATAAAAGGTTAATATTTTTTCATGATACTAAAATAAAAGTTAACACAGGTTTGCTTCTAATAAGCCCAAGTTAAGAGCATAATATTAATTTTGTAAAAATATACTACAAAAAATCTGCCCGCTTCGTGGGCAAATTCTCATCGCGCGCTTCGCTTGCAAGTTTGAGCGCGCCTGGGGCGCGTGATTCGATCGTCGCACTCGGTCTTATATTCTTCGGACCCTAAAGCCAACTAAGAACATGAACAATATTTGAATACTAATACTAAGGGTCGATATAAGTCCTGTTTCATTATTATTTAAATTTATTACTTGTAATTTGATACTTAAGTTCAAGTCAATTTTAAAATATTATCGATGTGAATTACATTTTCTCAAAGTTACTAAATTTGTTTTTGATTTCAAATGAAAAAAGAAATTCAATTTACTTCAAGCTCTATCAGCCTTAAAGAACACATTCTTATCATGAAACTTGCGCTTCGCGCTCGATTTTCTGTATACATTTCTGTAACTTTCTAATAATTTGCAAGATTACAAAAAATCTATTTTCTTTCAAATATTTAAAAAAGGAGGAGAATTCATAGACTCTTTTAGAGAAAACGATTTTTTGTATTATCGCTTATTTTATATCACACATATTTTGGTTCAAAAATGGAATATTTTATTTTCAATATTGTATTTTTTAAAACCAAAACATGAAATATATATCTTGTCAAAAAATGTCCTACTGAGAATTTGTAGACCTCATTTAGACAAATAATTTTCTATCTCAACGTTTTTTTCGTATGTTACATATTTTGTTCAAATAATGAAATTTTTTAATTTTAATCGTATTTTTTTAAATTATAATGAAAAATATACGTTTTATTAGAAACTATATCTGAAAATATTTGTATATATTATTGAAACGAACAATTTACCATTCT
This sequence comes from Diplolepis rosae, assembly GCA_030998225.1. Classification (NCBI taxonomy): domain Eukaryota; kingdom Metazoa; phylum Arthropoda; class Insecta; order Hymenoptera; family Diplolepididae; genus Diplolepis; species Diplolepis rosae. The sequence continues at coordinate 9,307,805 of JAPYXD010000723.1, read as the reverse complement.
TACGTTTTTTTTGTATTTCACATATTTTAGTTAAAAAATTGAATTTCGGATTTTCAATGGTATTTTTTTTTTAATTAAAAAGAAAAATATACATCTTATGAAAAAATGTTGCAGTTCAAACTTGTAGATCTTTATATCATATAGGTTTGGTTTCGTCGATCTTGCGATCAATAAAACAACATTCTATAAAAAACTCCTTCATTATATTTGGTCAAAAATTCTCCTATGTTTCAACCTCACTGCGGGTCTTTTTCAAGGAATATATATGTCACTAAAAATTGAACAAATCAATTTACCATCAAATTTCTTTTTCCAAAGAGAACTATTTTATATGTTGTGTTGATATAATAAATAAGTACTTACATAAATTACAAAAAAACGAAAGCACACATGAAGATTCAATCTTATTCTTGAAAATGTTATTAAAATTAAAGCCTCAAAGATTGAGGGCTTCAATAATTTAAAATTACATTATAATACGGTGTGTAAGTACAATCCGATGAAGCAACGCAAACTGTAGGATAGAGAGACGAAGATACGATAAATTGAATTAAATTCACCAACGTGCTAAAGCTTGAGAACACAAACTTGAAAATCATATGTTAAATAATGCCATGGCAAATTCGATTAATATTCATAATTTCAGCCTTACAATTTATTGAAATATTAATATTTTTATTGATATAAATTGATTCAATAATTTTTCTTTAATGTTGCTTTATTGACCCTAAGACCGACGAAACCAAACCTATATATGATATAATAATATAACGGTCGAAGAAATGGTCATCCGTTCTTTATAAAGGAAAAAAAACAAACAAAAATTCTAGCCTGTTGTTTACAAATTTCTAAGTTTTTCGTTCATTTTATCCGGTTTTCTATATAGGTACAGTGAATTCTACATATTTTTTCCCATTCGTGTTGTTGCTTACTGGACTTCTTCATTTTGAATTGCTAGCAATGAGATAAGTTTTTGAGTTTCATTATTATCCTTATTTTAACTATCTTTTACGAAAATTTTGAATTAATCTTTTAATTTATGGCACTGAAGAGGGCCCCCATATGTGGCCGAAACGTTTGCCTTCTCTCTTTTTTTGCGTTTTTTATCGTAAGTAGCATTGATAATATTAACAGAAGAAAATAAAAAGAGGCTGACCCAATGCCAAAAAAATGAGAAATTAACAAAAATTCTGTGAATTTTGGGTCAATATAATAACAGACATGTCATCAAGCATCTCACTTTACAGTTATTACTCTTGTAGATCTTTATGTAGTAAACCACTTTTTATCATAACTTTTATTCATATCTCGTATAATTCAACTGGAAAATGGATATTGACTTTTTTCAAGTTTTAATATACTATAACTTTCTTACATTTATTTTAATTGCAAAATATTATCAGGATAATTAGTAGAGATTTACGAGAATTATCAGAAACCAGTATTAAAAATTTTGATTTTTTCATAAAGTTTTTTTCAAAAACACAAAAAATGCTCCTATTTTGACAATTTTTGTCGGATGTAGCTGGTTAACGAACTTGTCTTTACTTTTTCAGCTGCGATAATGTATGCAAAAGCTCAATTCAATCCGACAATTTTTTTCTATCCAGAGTTATCGAGTATATGACCTATTACTACTGCAGACGGACAGACAGACAGACAGACAGACAGACATACTTTTGTAAAAACCGTTTTTTCTGACTCAGGGGATCTCAAAACGTAAAGATTTGACGAAAATTCCGAAAATTATTTTTCACATAAAACCAAAACCTTAATGCTCATATCAATATTTTGATAAAAATTTATAAATTTATTAAAATATGATATACATCGATTTTTAAAAACTTCTTGAAGAAGCTACATATTTTAAAAATTGCATGACTTTTTTGAATTCTATTCAACCCCAAGATAAAATCCAGAAAAGAATTTCTAAAAATATTTTGATTAGGTTAAGAAATCACTATGAAGACATACTGAAAAAACCTTTTGAAATCTAAATCTAAATTAAAATTTCTTTTGTAATATCTTTCTATAAAATAAAACACTTTGACGAAAGTTGAAACTCCAGGTCACTCTGTAATTTCCGATGGTAGTTTATATATATATACGAATTGTCATGTAAAAGATGTTAAATTCCAAAAAATTTTATTCAATGTATTTTATTTTTACATTCTCATCATGGATGAGAAGGTATTGGTTTTATGTGAAAAATGACTTTCGAAATTTTCATCAAATCTTTACGTTTTGAGACCCCCTGAGTCAGAAAAAATGGTTTTTACGAAAGTGTCTGTCTGTCTGTCTGTCTGTAGTAGGTCGTGTGCGGCATAACTCTCGATAGAATTATCAGATTGCATTGAGCTTTGGCACACTTTATCGGAACCGAAGAAGTAAGGACAAGTTCGTTAACCAGCCACATCCAATCAAAATTGAGGGGTTGAGCACTACTTTTGTGTTTTTGAAAATAATTTTTTGAAAAAATCAAAAATTTCAATACTGGTTTTAGATAGTGTTCATAAATCTCTAAAAATTATCCTGATAACATTTTTTGATTAAATCAAAATTAGAAATGTTACAGCATATTCAAATTCGAAAAAAGTCAATATCAAAATTCCATTTTCCAGTTAAATTATACGAGATACGAAAAAACGTTATGAAACAATATTATTGAATAAATAAAGACCTACAAATTTGAATTGTAACATTTTTTCATAAGATGCATATTTTTCTTTTTAATTTAAAAAAAAACTATTGAAAATCTAAAATTCAATTTTTTAACAATAATATGTAAAATAAGAAAAAAACGTAAGAATACAATGTTGTTAGTTTCAAAAAGATCTACAAGTTTTGTCTCACACAGTTTCTGATAAAAGATATATTTTTCGTTTCAATTCCAAAAAATACGATTAAAATTCAAAAATTCCATTTTTTAGACAAAATATGTGAGATACAAAAAAAACTTTGAGATGAAAAATTGTTTGCCTAAATGAGGTCTACAAATTCTGATAAAGAAATTTCGGGACAGGATGTATATTTTATGTTTTGATTTTTAATATTGAAAAAATTCGATTTGTTTCACCAAAATATGTGAGATACGAAATAAGCGTTGTTCTGCAAAATCGTTTCCTTAAATAAAGTCTACGATTGTTTTTCCTTTTTGAGATATTTGGAAGAAAATAAATTTATCAATAATCATGTAATTTATTAAAAAGTTACAAAAATGCATACAGAAAATCGAGCGCGAAGCGCGAGTGTCATGATGAGAATGTGTTCCTTAAGGCCGATAGAGCCTTAAGTAAATTGAATTTCCTGTTTCACTTAAATTCAAAAAGAAGTAGAGTGACTTTGAGAAAATGACTAATTTACATCATCTTTAATATCATTAAATTGGTTTGAGCTTCAGTATTAAATTATAAGAAATAAACTTAAACGTATGCCAAGAGCACAAGACCGAGCGCGAAGCGCGACGATCGAATCGCGCGCCCTAGGCGCGCTCAAACTTGCGAGCGGAGCGCCGAGCGCGCAATGAGAATGTGCCCGCAAAGCGGGCAGATTTTTTAGTATCTGTTTGTCGACTTAGCTTCATATCAAGAAAAGTTTGAGGTGTAAATTCACATATAATTTATCGCTACCCACGTTCTAATATGTCGTATCCCACATTTGGAAAATTTTTCAGGAAACGATAAAAACGTCTTGCTAGCACAAATAAATAAATGTAAACAAATTTTTGTTTTATACGTTCATAAAAATGCATAAATAATAATAATTAAGGCAAAAAAAATTATTTGAATAAATTTTATATTATTATGATTTAGTTCGAAAAAGATCCGTAAAAGCTGTACGCAATTGGGGGCGCTGCAAAAGTGATAAACAGTAGCTCTGTTTTACTCTTCAAGTAGTAGCATGAACCTTTCATTTTAGTTCCCAAGAGCATTTCGCAATAGGGGGCGCTGCGGAAAATCACTCGAAATTAAATACATTACTTTAGCAATCTCCCAACTCATCTCTGGTTGCATACGATACTTTATGCAACTTTATGCAAGGAAGGACGTTTTTCGTGTCATTCCGGGAGTGTTTGGTATAACCAGGTATAACATTAGCAAATCGCGGAATATTTGGGGTGGGGATTTTTACCGTACTTGGACGGTAAAACTGACTCTACCAGCGCTTGCGCATGCGCAGTTCATGAGTTTTACCGTTCAAGTATGGTCAGAAAAAATTCCTATCTCAAATATTACCCGATTCGCTCATGTTATACCAAACACTCCTGGAATGACGCAAAAAATTTCCTCCCTTTGCATAAAGTATCGTATGCAACTTTGATCCAAGTGCGTACTCGGCCTCAGACGATTTTTTTCATATATACTTCAATAAATAAATTTTAAAATAAGATGATTAAACTATACGTTCCTTTGAAATAATTTTATTATACAAAAATTTAATTTCATTCTTTATGTTCTTTGAAGACTAGTTGTATTAAAAATAGTACAGAAAAGTGTCTAAATTTGAAAAATCTGAAATTTTTAATGTTAGTAAATTGATTTCTCATCCTCTAAATTATAAATTGGAAAAAAATGTTAATTAATCAACTACTTCCTCTATTCATGATCATATTCGAAATAGTTTCTAAACTGACAATGTCTCTATGCTTCTCCAGAATTTCAAGAAGAACTGGCTCGTCTTTTAATAAAGTAACAGATCCTGCTATAAAATTAGTTATTAACTTTTTCATAATATTGATCTTCTGTATTGTTCTCTCCATTTTCTCCTTGTATCTAGAATTAAAATAAACACTCTAATACACTTTATTTCATTTATACTTCAAAAATAAAATAATTCAGATACATTACTGTGCTACTGTGGGATTGGATTCCTGTAATTTTTTAATCCTTAGTTCTTCTTGTTGCTTTAAAAACTCGCGATATTCGTGAGCTGCTTTCTGTGACTGAATTTTAAGGTATAATTGGTTTGAAGTGAGTTGATTTATTTCCTCCTGTAATGAAAATCCCTGATCATTCAGTACGTAGAGCTTCCTCATCAACAGTGGAAGTTTCCTGATAAAATAATATTATTGGTTAATCTTTTAAAAGACTATCAATTTAACGTACTGAACATTTAAATGCATTACTCTCGAGCTTTTGGAGTCCCTTCTTCGTTGTACATAATTTCTTCAATCGCTTGAGAATCAAGGCACATTTTGATCGTTTTGCTATTAATAATGCAGTTCGACGTCTCTTCACTTAATTTATTTGAATTTATATCTATATTTCCTTCTGGAACTTCAGGTATATCTCCTAGGATAATATAACACGACTATTAAAAAAATTTTAAAGACTTTAAACACTCTGAAGTTTACCGGGATTTTATACTTACTTTTTGCAATTGCAGCTTTGAGGTCTAAAATTCTAGCGTTCATCTCCTTTAATATAGTCCTTAAATTCTTAATTTTATCTTCCACTGGCATAAAGTCATCTATTGAAATTGCACCGATGGGAAAGTTTTTTATGCTTTGACCAAGCTTTTCTAGTGCACGATGCAGTCTTTGATACTCCATCGTTCTTAATTGCACAGGTTTCTGTTTAGAACTTTTAATGACAAGTTACAATTATATTTTTCGAAATATTCACTTATATATGAAAACAATCAAAAACTCGAAACGTATCTATTAAAAAAGAATCTACATTTCTAAATATAATATTTCAACGTCCAGGTCATGAATACTTAGTTAAATTACACGAAACTACCGGTCAATAATTAACTAACTCTCTGTCATTCTATTTTTCATTAAAATTAGTAGCACATAATGATAGAATGATATCACAGTCTAATATCGTCGTATATAATTTAATGAAATCCAAATATTTGTTCGAAATTGAGGTTATGATAATAAATGATTTCTTTTAACATGATAAGGTGGACATTAATAAAAAATATATGTTGATAGATATTTTATACAAATTAAATCAACCATATATAATATATCATTTGGTACATTAAAACATATTTACTTGTGTTTAGAAATTAACTTCTTCAACAAAATGACCAAACTCAATAATAAGATAATTCTCCAGTTATAACTAAAATTTAAACTAAATCTTGCATTTGAACCTTAAAAATGCAGTTGAAAACCAAATAAAAATATATACCTGCTATCTTCCTTTCATAAATTCAGCAATAACTCACATTGAAAGACAACAAAATAAGCCGTCAAATTCAGTTTGGATCAGCTGTTCGTTATGTTTGTACATGGTTTTAGGTTATGTTTACTATTGCCACGCAGTTCATAACGTTCATATCTCGCATGTGTATTCTTTAAAAAAGTTGGATATCTTGAAAGAAAAACAATAATATATTGCCGGTAAAAGTTATCTTAATAATGAGAGTTATATTATTGTGTGGGATAGTGGTTGTTCTTTACTCTACGTTTATCACGAGTCAAACAGCAAAAAAGAAATTACAAATCGGCATTAAAAAGCGCATTGATAACTGTACTGTTAAATCAAAAAAGGGAGACACTCTTCACGTGAATTACGTGGTACATTTACATCTATAATGCCTTACATTCTGGAGTATTTAAAAGTGGAACCAAACTTTTTAACTTGACGGTTTAGTATAGCATAAAATTTTCAAAGTTAACTCTCCTTTTTTCTTTTTTTTTTAAATTACCTGCAATATAGACTATATGTTAATGATAAATTAAAATTTATTAATATTTGACAGAAATAAACAGCTTTAAAAAATAGATAAGAAAACAATTATTTTACTTTCAAGTTTATTTTCTTTCAGGGAACTTTAGAAGATGGAACAGAATTCGATAAAAGTGAAAATTACAATGAAAGTTTTCTTGTAACATTAGGATATGGCCAAGTCATTAAAGGATGGGAACAGGGATTAATGGGGTATTAATATTATTTTATATTAAAATGCAAACATCATTTGGAGAAGGTAGAGCAAAATGGTCAAGGTGAATGGAATTTTCCACCTACTATATTTTGTGAAATAGGCGTTTATCTAAAAATGTTCATGTATAAAACGTGTGAATTATTTCCCCAACACAACAAAAACAAACACAAACAAAAATATTGAAACAGAATATAGCCACGTTTGTACTTTTTGGTTTTCAATGAATTCGGATAATAATTTAGTATAATTTTCTGCTTGAAAATGGAGGAAATTAATTAAATTAAATATTAAACAATGTTATTGAATCATTTGCACCTTTATATTTCTCATCCGCTACTAATTACAAATTAAAACCCTCTAAACAGTAATTGTGGTTATTTTGCTCCACCTTTCCCTATATATTAATATTATATTACATATATTAATATTTCTTTATTAAAATTTTTGTTTTCTAGAATTTTAAAAGTCAACAGAACTTCAAGTTAATTTACTTACAGTTTTTATATTTAAACACTAAGTACTTATAAAAAATAAATATTTAATTTTAGCATGTGCGTAGGTGAAATACGAAAACTAGTAATTCCACCAGATTTAGCTTATGGATCTGCTGGAGCTCCACCAAAGATACCTCCTAACGCAACAATTAAATTCACAGTCGAACTGGTTGAAATAGTTCAAAAAGAGGAATTACAGCAATCTGAAGAGTTCAATTCGCGAGAAGAACTTTAAGAACGTGAATTAAAAAATATTTTTATGATATAAAATTTTACTGGTAAGTCTTTAGTGTTATTTAACAATGAATGCCCTAAATTCCTTAGTAACTTAGTTGCCAGAAAAAAACAATTAGATATTTTATCTAACAGTTCAGCAAAATTGCTCATTAAATAACACAATTTTATCAGCAGAAAATAAACTTAATATATAAGTAACAATTTGATCATTAAAAAAAAAAAAAATTTGTTGAATTTTGATTGACATTTGTAAATTAAATTTCTGGCATTAGATCCATGTCGACAAATAAAGTATCATCAGTAGCTTCAAATCGATTCATGGACAAAATATTGTAAACAGCGCGACTTATTGTCGTCGTTGGTCCTAAAATTTGCATTTTAATTTCGAATTTCGACAAAAGAAATTTCCATTTCAGTTCCATTCGTTGTTCCATGTTCATTTTCTAATAATTAATCGTTAATCATTGATTTAAAATCTAATCTTTGATAGAAATCCTAAATTCATACTTAGAATATAAAAATAATAATCCTTACTTGAAATTCTTCCGCGGTGCAGCCAAAAACGTGTTCAGCTGGAGGTCCGATAAGTCGGCATCCAATGAGATATCCGGTATCGTCTTTTAAATTCAATTTCACATTGAAAGTAACCAGATTGTAAGGTTCTCTGCTACCATTTCCGGAAGGGCACTCCAAATTCATACAAGAGTCGCGATCCTTCTGCACTATCCTCTTGCAAAGTGCGCTAAACATTCAAACAATGTGAAAATTGGAATGATTAAAACTTATTAAGTTAAGTTTAAAACTTAAACGAATAAAACATTATACTAACCACTTTGTTATCAGTAAATTCGAATCTTTGCTATCCAAGTTGAGCTCAGTTATGTTCGCATACAAAATCGCAAAGAACTGCACTCTTTCATCGCTTCCTATCGTTCCGGAGTTTAATTTCTGGGAGATTTGTCGCACAGTCATCACGTTCGTTATGTTCTTTGCTGAAGATTATTATTTTACATTTAAAATTAATTAAGTTATCAGAGTATACCGAACATTGTACCAATTTAATGCAATACTGCGTCAATGTTGTATCTATATTAATGCAATATTATCAAAGAATTTGAAGAATTTGAAATCGTTCTGTGGAAAAAAGACGCATTCGACTGTGCCGCGATTCGAGCCCGGGTTTTTCGATTGCCGGTTGACTATTCTAACCAACTGAGATACACAGGCGTCCGACATCTCCTTCTCACAAAAATTTCGAACTCAACCATCTAATTTGGAATCATCAAAGAATATTGATGAAATTTTGATGAATAATATTCTGATCCAGGAACATAATTTACATAACTTAATTAGTTTAATTATTAATAAAGCTATAAAGGGAAATTTCTTACGATTTGGAATGGAGTATGGATCATTGGGTGAAACTTCTGGCCTGTTTAGAATTGCAAGTCTCACGTCAATTGCTTGTGAAACGTTCGGATTCTCCGTAATTAAAGTTTTCCTTGCTTTAATTAAAAAAATTTAGTTTGTTATTATGAATAGAAAATTTGTGATTATATATTTTTAAAATTACATACAATTGAATCTTAAAAATTGCTCTATAAATATTGAATTTAAATATATATATATTACCTATAGATATAATCGTCTTCTTCTTAAAATTATCATATCCGACACGCGCATCTGCCATGTACAAAACCGTTTTTCGAGGTTCCCAAATTTCAGACATTCTTATCCATTCTAGGTCCCAAAGCTGGAACGAGATGGATTTATCAGTTGATGCATCCGTTACCTCGAAAGTGCGACATTTGAAATTTCGACCATCTCTACTAATAATGTCGCGAACTTCACCAATCTATGATTCAAAAAATGATTCAATAAAATCAATTTTTAATTTCTTAACTTGGAGATAAATAAACAATTAATTGAAATTGTGCCTAATTGGAATCTTACAAAGGTGACTACGACCAATAGATCAATAAACTGATCTCTAAGTTCTTCAATATTATCTAAAACAAATTTCAAACTCCGCAATGAATTTATGGACTTCGTGGGTAATTTTAGTAAAGATTCAAATCGAGCTACATCGTCGCTATCGTGGCACTGAATAAGAGCATTGCCTTCATTTACTGTAATTTTAAGTTGACTGGTTACAGTAGGCACGAACATTTCATTTGGGTCGTCAGGTCTTCGAGCATTTACTTTGCCGTTAATAATTTCAACTGCAAAAAAGTAATTTGAAATTAAAATAACAAATATTGAATAAAATTTCAAATAAAAATTCTAAAAAGGCTTTATTTTTCTGTAAACAACATTTTTCACACTGCAGTTTCTATTTTCTGAATTACAAATTTTTAATTTTTACTTTTAAAAAGTTTTGTATCTGATTTACCAACATTTTCATTTTTAGTTTCTGCAATTTGTAATTTTCCAACGAAAAATTATATTTTTCTCATACATTAATATTTTAAGTTTTTATTTTAAAAAAATTTCATTTATCGATAAAGAAGTTTAAAAACGTGAAATTGTGAAGACATCGAATTACAAAAGGAAGATAATTCACAAAATAGAAAATATGTCTATATATTTTTTTAAATTAGTGTTCATAAAATTTAAAACATGACTAGAATATACTGAAAATCTAATGTCCGACGTAGGAAACTATTAGGATATGACGTCGGAATTCTCAGTAGGGCGTAAATTAAATTTTTTTAAGTAAGTAATCTTTAATTTTCTTACCAACAGTTCCTACTTTGTATACTTTGAAGGATGAGTTTATATATTCTTTACTGCCCCAAACGGTCACATTGATAAAATCATCGGGAGAGTCTCGAAGAGTAAAAGTCCACACTGCACGTTCCCCGCCGCTTCCAACTAATTTCATTTAAAAAGTAGTTAATTGCAAATATTTAAATAACAATAAGTACAATAAAAGAGGACCGTAAGTAAAAGTCTAAACATTATAGAAGAATTGTTTACAATTATAATCTTGTCGTCATAAGCAAATTTAGAATTGTAGTGAATAAACAAATTTGCAGAAAAATCCGTTGAATATTTTGTGTTCAAACTTACGTTGTGTTAAAACTTAGGTTAATAATCTAACAACCAAATAAATGTTTGGATATACATTGCAAAAATGACAGAAAAGTAAGAATCGAAAAAAACTGTTTATACATTATAAGAAAGTACGAAAGAAATATTCTATTAAACTTACATCTTGAGTTGCTAGGCTCGAAGATTTTTGGATTTGTACTATGGATTATTACTCCGATTATAATAGAATTTTGAGTTCCTGGCTGTAGAGAACTTAATTGTTGTCTCCAAACCCCTGCCATGTTGAGATTTTTGTCAATTTAACTTCTGATAGTATCTTTTGTGAGATTGTGAGTGCTTTCTATGGTAATTTATAAGTTATCACGAGAGCTGTATTGCAAACAAGACGCGCCAAAACTTAATTCTTCTGTGCAGAAGTTAGCTTTCTGCGCAAACGCATTTTTAACGGCGCGACAGTTATGAATTTGAATTTTGAATCTGATCTTTGACAAATTGGTTTTATTTGACAGAAAAATTATATTTCTTTTTCAATTCCGGGTCAGAATAATCAAAAATATTTTTTAATGTCACAATGAATATATTTTGTTTGATTTATTTAATGAAAATTTTCTCAAACATTTCTTGCAAGCTGCGTATGCGTCGAGTCAAAATTTTTTTTCTACACAATCTAACGGTTATTTTGTGATTCATTGCATTCAATGTTAAGTGATAGTAATCATTGTGAATAAAGAATATTAAATGCTTAATATTTAATTAAAACTCTATGGATAAAAGGGTTAATACAACATTTTATTCTTTTTATGTAATGAATAAAACAATTTTTTAAACCATATTTATTAGTATTCCATTGGCATTCCATTTTAGTACTGTATGTAACTGGTAATATAATTTCTATCAATAAATAATATTCAAATTAGGTAGCAGTTAAATTTTCAATGAAATAGAGAAGCCTGAATTACACGTTTTTATAATAATAGAACTGAGTTAAGTACTTTATACCTATAAATGTCTATAAAATATTTCAAACATTTTTTCTTCCTACTAATCACGAAATACGCAGAGCCCCAATTTCACTTCAATATTCCAAGTCATAAGTATTTGTTTGATTGACAGGAAACAAGATTAAGGAAGTTCTTGGTTGCGCGTAAATTACTTAACACGCTTAAACATTAACTAAAGTATCAGAACTGCTAAAAGTATCAAAAACGAAGTACTGTCTTAAAATACATGCAAATTTGGATTCAATTATCATTTTTAATCTGCTTTTACACACACTTGAAAACTTTTACATCCCAGTATTTCAGCAGCTTAAATAAGTATACAAAATATCGATTCGAAATTCAATTAAGGCACTTACTATTAATTAATTATTCGCTAGTTTTATTTTATAATGTGATATAATACTGTTGCCTTCTTGTCTTGTAAATACTTAATCCCTAAACTCCTAACTTATATTTGTGACTCGTGATTTCTTATTTAAACGAATTCAGAAATCTAGCGATTTAAAAGAAGTAAAAACGCCTTTTTCGTAAAAGAGAAAATAAATTTTTTAAAGTATTAATTGATACTTAACACTTTATATAAAATATTCTTAAAATATTTACTGTTTTACTTTAAAAAAATCACAACATTAATTTTATTATTATAAATTATGACTAAATAAAAAACATAAATTACTATAAATTTCTTGAATTGATAGCACATCTTCAAAGAATCGATTAAAATCATTTCACTCAACTATTAATAATTGTTGAGACCATTTTTCTGATGTAGAATTTCTTATAAAAATACAATGGTTTAATAAACCAGAGTTCATTTTTATCTACATTCTTAGAAAATGTGCTTTAGATTGTCACACATTTTTTTCTACTTACAGAGACACTCTTCATATTTTTGAGTCGTATTTATTCGCCACTTTTTTTTATGCATATGTCAATATGCAAATTTTCCTAAATAAAGTAAAATGAATATCGTTTTAAGAATAAAATCAGAGCTTTCCGTAAAGCAATGGCCCTACATATTTTTTACTGAGTAGGATAAAAACAACTTCACCTCTTAACATTTTTTACCAGCGTTGTAAAAAAGACTAGAGTTTAGTTTTATAAAAATTCTAATCACTTTAAACTTGACTTTATAAAATCGAAACTAAAATAATAATATTTGAAAAATAATAATGCTATGCTTTGCTGTTCTAAAATATAAAATGATAATATCTTTACTAAAATCATAAATAAGCATTTAGCATTAGGAAATCAAATTTTTTTAAATATCTCTGGGTCATAGCGATAAACAGGCAAGTTTTTTTTAAATAAAATAAATATTGCCGAGAAGCTCTGATTCTATTAAAAAATCAATTAAAAATTAAAATCCTTGGTGTAACGAGGTACTTCGCACGTGAACTCTTCCTCGTCCAGCAATGATCAGAGAATGAACCTCCTTACTACTTTTGTAAAAGAGGTCTGAGAGCTGCTTTCCTTTTCTATCTTTATTTTTCTTGGTTTTGGACATTTTCTTCTTGTTTGTTTTCGAAACTCAGCCGGAAGGGCGCCATTTATAACGGGTGACTTGTCCAATACTACGATAAAACGTTAAAAGAAAAAAATAGACAATTAACCAAAACGGACCCGAGGATTCAGGATCATCCTCGGCGTCACTGGCCAAATTTATAATGTACTTTAGGAGCAGCACGCAGCATCCTCAAAAATAATTCATGACAACTAAATTTTTAATTTATATTGAAGACAAAGTTGACGTTGCCTTGCATTTTGAGAGCACGAATATCAAAAAGTCGATTAGCAAAGAGTCACTCTGCAATTGCGGAAGGTTGTATGTAAAGCCTATTAACATTAACTCAGAGACTGGCTTGACTTATAAATCATATTGTAAAGGCACTTTTGAGAAAAAGGTTACATTCGATTTTCTCATACCCAAGAATTGTGAAATATCAGATTGGTAGCAATTATCAGTCGAACCCAATCTAGACAAAACAGACTCCACTCATTCTGTCATCGATAGTTTGAATCAAGGCATTATAACTACTTGCTGCCCGAAAATGACATCGAGGACTACTGAAGAGTACAAAATAACCGGGCAGAACATTGATCTCCATTAGTTACAGTTGGATTTCAAAACTCATTGCGAATAATTGAAAACACTACTGAGTTAGTGATCTGGCTTTCAGGGAAAATCTAGTTACCTTTTCTCCATTGACAGGTGCTATCTTCCCTAGGGAATATGTTGCAGAGATTCCCATCATACTTGAAACAGATGTACCAGAAGCTATTAAAATCATGAATTGCAGCTGTTTATCTGGCGGACAATATCTTTCATCATCTGATGGATCACTTGTCATAGTTGCAGCCTTTGCTGCAACTAGAAATCTTAAAAATGAACTCGCTTCGTATGCTACTGGAGAGATACCAGCAGAGCTAGCATACGATGAGATCAAAAACCTAATCGAACAGACAACAATTGACGAGTTTAACGAGAGTCGAGGGGTGCTGATTTTTTTCTCCCCCAGTGACGCCGAGGGTAATCCCGAATCCTTGGGGCGCTTTGGTTAATTGTCTATTTTTTTCTTTTAACGTTTCAGCGGCCAAGTCACCTGTTATATTGGATAAAAATATATTAGACCGGCGTCTCCGGGCTTTCCCAGTCTTCTGCGTTTTGTCTGAAAAGCAGTCTCACAGTGGAATTCTCGCGAGTAATGAGGTTCATCGAATCTGAATGTTCAATCTCTAATGACTGCTCCCCCCCTTTCTGGTTGCTTTTCCCAGAAGAAAATGAAAAATCGCTATCACCAGGACTAAAATCAGTTCTGAAAACACTATCAGAATTGGAATGCGCTGGGGAAGAGAGCTCAGAGACTAAAGGAGTGGATTCGTCATCACTTTCTTCTCTCGTAGGAGGATTTGGATGCAACGATCCTGTAAAATGATCTTTAATCTTACTAAGCTTTCCAAAACTGGAAGTAGGAACAGGAATATGAATTGAAATCGTTGTATCTTGGTTGATGCATGAGGTCGAGTTTCTGGAGTTTTTAGGAAAATTATTGCCAACGATGCAATTGTCATCGGTAGATTTTGACCTAAAGGCTGGTCTAGGCGAGGAGGGAGGTGAAATTAATAGAGATGAAGGTCTACTGCTGATTATACTTCCTGTTCTCGAAGGATTTCGACGATTATAGGAACAAGTAGATTTGTTGCTTAATTGAGAAACTATGCTTAGTTGGGAATCATTTCGGTGTAATTGACTGTTAGAATCAACAGAACTTCCTTCGGTGCTCTCGATTTCGTCTTGAACTGGAACCCAATGCAGCAAAGGGTTGGATTGAAGCATCACGTATTCTGTATCTGGCGCTGACACACTGGAAGTCCTCGATCTGGATCGATCTCCTAGAAATTAATTGTTCTTTCGTCTTTAACTAGTTCTTTCATAGATTTATTTTTTGAATGGGTTTTTAGAATTCTGCACTCGCAAAAATGTTTGTACAGTATAACCCCCTATGAAAAAAAGTAATGGCAAGTATTGGATCTAATACTTTTTTCATGAATTAAGTATTGAACAAGAAACAAGCAAAGACAATTTTTTGGTAGGATTTTAAAAGGTTTTAAAATTTAACATCTGGTTACAAGTAACAAATTTCTAAAAAAAATTAAATTTGTACATTATTTTAGTTTATTCCTATTTATTTTAAACATATTCTTCTACCAGAAAATTAAAAATCGTTCCTAGTTCCCTAATAGAGATATTTTTTTTACAATGAATTCAAATCAAATTAAAATGTTATTGTATTTTGAATTTTTCAAACTAGATACTTCAAAGGAAGAATTTGAGTTTTGTATATTTTCACCCATTAGAAATTTTAAATACAGCAAGGGATTTCCCAAAGCTCCAATACGTATTTCACGATATGAATTATTAAAATGATTATTATCTATTGTGAAAAGTGTTCCATACATTTTTTAAAGAACTACACTTTTTGCAAGAATTCAAACAATTTTACAAAATTTAAGAAGTTATTATAAATTTAAAAAAATTACAATTGTAACGTTATTGTCGTTTTTTGTATATTATTTTATTGTAAAAACATATTTCCACCACGGTGCTTATCATTTTTCAGGTAAAGCAACTATTTTTCTCAAACAAATTTTCTCAATGAGTTGAAACGAAAGCTTCATGAATTCAAATTCAAACATAAATATTGATAATTCTTTGCATCACATGAAAAAAGCATTAAAGATGAATATAATGAAATAAATTTGCCTATTTCTCAAGAAAACTTTAAGAATGTTAAACAAATAATAAGAAAAATTAGAATTTGAGTTTCGAGAAAAGAAATGTAAAAAATAAGCAAAGAAGAAATCTACAGAAAAGTTCTAATAAAGAAAAATAGTCTAGATTTTCGAGACCTGCCCTGACGTCCGCCTACCGAATCAGACTGAACGTTGTAATGAAAACAGAATAATGAGGTGCACACACATACTTTCACACTGAATAAGTTAAATAAAATCATGCAAAAGTCGGTTTGAAAAAAGTACTTTATTACCATTTGCTTGTATAATATAATGATAGTCTCTCCTTTTAATTACGATGTAAATTCATTTCACAAATAAACTTCTGTGAATGATACAAAAATCTGTATCAATTCTCTTATTTGAAAAATTACTAATTAAAAAAATAGAATTTTGAAAAAAATAATATTTGCAAAAAATCTAAGAAGTTATAAAAGTTTCTCGATAGTTCATACAAAAAGCGAACTGACCGAGATGAATAAACAATAAGGTTTTCATCTTTGGTTTCGATTTGTTAAGCATACGATATGATAAATGAACACTTATAACAATCTATTTAGTGATTAAATTCGCACCATTCCTAGCAAATCATACAAAAATACTGCACAGAATGAACATAAGTGCTTGGAAAAAAAAGAAGTGTTTAAAATTTAACTAAATGGCAAATCGTATAGCATTTCTCAGAATTTGGTTCCTGCTTTCAAGCTGCGTTGATACGTGGCTGATTATCATTATATCACAGTTGAATAAACGCGTCGCATTATATAATTTACGCGAATCATTTCATTCAAATACACACATTAACAGACCACAGTCTAATAATTTTCCCTTTTTACCTACCCATTAATTCTTAAGATTATGCACGATTTTTAATTAAATTTGGAGAGTATGTACAAGGTAAACGCTTGATTTAAGCTCTAAATACACATTCAAGCCACCGAGCGATGAAATTGCTACGCTGCACTGATTCATATTTTGTACTAACTTATCTTTACATTTAAGTCTCTCCGAGATCATTTGCTTCAATTGAAAACTTTTAAATTTGATCGTGGACAGAAGTTTTGAGACTGGAGTCAAGTGCAAAAGTTCAAATTTACTCGACCCTATCCTGCCTTTTTCATTATTTCTCTTGAAACTCAGATTATTTATCATTACAATTCGAAATAACGAATATGAATTTCACCTATTCTTTAATTTCAGTTCTAATATTTTCTTATTGCTTCTACATTTTTGCACACATACTGAAACCGTTAATATTTCTCGAAAAGAATTCCAATCATTTCCAATCTTTCATCAATAAAGCATAATCAGATAAAAAATAAAATAGTTTAAAAAAATTTCAACTAATAAACTGCGAAGTACTTTCTACCTTTCTGTTGTAGCCACGATAAATATAATGTTAAATTCGATTTTGAAAATAAAATTTGAAAATATAATTAAGAGTTTAACTTTAGAAAGATAAATCATTATTGGAATTTTAGTTATTCGAGAATAAACTTGAAAAATCTGAGTTATCAATTGAAAGCCATTTTTTTTTAAAATTGTGGCCATAAATTATTATAAACGGAAATAGGTATTTACATATCTACAGTCTTAAAGGACTAATTTGATCTAGAACAAACGAGGCACACAGTATAACGGACTGATTCTTGAATAATCTACTAATGAATTAAGAAAAGTTCTTTGGCAAAGAGCAATTGATTATACCAGAAATTTCAATCGCACACGAGGATGCACAATCTTTTTAACTTTTTAAGAAATTAGTGTAGAGTGAAATGCCTGTCGCGAAAACACATGCAACTTTAAGTATGGTCAGACGCACTAGCGAAGTTTGTTTTGTTTAGAGATTTGTGCCATACTCGTTGACAGAGTCAGGGCTTTGGTCCGACATCGGTGGTTCTTGAACTATGACCACAGGCAGTGTAAGCGGAACAGAAGTAGGCTCACCTGGAAGTGAGTCCGGCACCGTTGCAGTCGGTGATGGAACATCAAGAACATCTTCGCAAGCCTCTTCGTTCAACGTTTGAAGTGCACCACATATCATTTGCTCCTCTAATGTTACCTAAGAAAGATAAAACAATTTTCATTCTGATCAAATCTTAAAGGAAATGTTAACTTTAAACACTTGGATCTTGAAAAATCTAATTTCGGATTTATTTTTCATAGATTTCTTACCTGCAACTAGAGACCAACATAGAAGCGCAGCAAACATTAAAAATATTATTGAATTTTTAAATGGGAAATATATTGTCAGTGAACTAATTTAGTCTATGAATATTAAACAGGATTTGAAAAGTCAAATCTTAAAAGAAGATATACAATTATTTCGCTGATACCCCTGGTCAAGTGGGAAAAAATTCGAAGTTCAAATTCATTGAAAAAATTGTAGTTTCTTTTGATTTTCTATTACTTATAATAAATTTTAAAAAGGTTTCAATTTTTTTTTTCAATTGTTTTAATTTATATAGCTTTTAAAAATATGCATGAAAATAAACTTGCAAAACTGTTCGTAAAAAGTTTTGAAATGGTTTCTTCTTAGAAAGCAACGCTTTAATATTTTAAATAACTTACTTGTTTTTCCATGATGGATTGCTTGCTTTGATCTCGTCTTGATGCACCATCAGTTCTTGATACTATTTTTTCTTTTTCAACAATTGGGGTTACTCTCGATGAATTGCTTGCAATATGTTCTAAAAAATAAAATAAATTTACAAAACGAACAATTTATAAAGTGAATATTTCAACTGTTCTAGTAAGTAAAGTTGTACCTTTTCTAAGTTGATCACTTCCTACTGTAAAGCGAACGCTCCTCGGTCCTTCATCGTGAGTTGAGAATGTCGAAAGTTCTTGTTCTCGCAGAGAAATCACAACCATTCGAAATAGTTCCCAGTCTCCAAATGACATTTTAAGTACCTGAATTTTAAAAAACTCTAAAATTAGCAAGGATGAATGAATCAATAAATAACTGACATAGTATTGATAAAAGTGACATTGACCTTTTTGAGATCCTGTAAATCACAGTGAAGGAGAACTTTGCCAGTTATATTATTTTCTTTAATAATCTGCTTGTACTGAGAAACTTGATTCGGACTAAGGTCCTCGATCTTGTCCAACAAATTGCATAATCCATTTACTGTCAGAGCAGAGAGTCGCGTTTCCAAAATTTCAGGCTAGAAATAAAATAAATTTTTTTTAGAACTGAGGGGTTACTACTCGAATTTTGGTATAGAATCTTAAACTCATAAGGCATGTATAATGTAAGAAGGGCAAACCATTAAAAAGATAGAGGCAAATCTTACAGGAAAGTTTGTAGTTGCAGAAATCGGTTTTGGTAAAGGTTCCATTGGTGGCGGTTGCCACTGAGGAAATTGCCAATCAAAGTGAGGCTGGACAGCCCAAGAAGGTACAGGAGGTGTGACTAGTGGTATCTGAGACGCCATTGGTTTATGAAGTCTAGGGATTCTGCTAGTTGGAGTAGATCTACTAGACCAATGTTCATTGAGACCAGTTAGAACGTTCCACGGGTGTATTGGTTTGTAAAAAGCTTGGACCGAATCGTCCTCTAAACTCTGCTGCTCCTCTTTGATCTTCTTCTTAATATAAGGATCAAGGTTGATCGTGAAGGGCAAGAATATCTTCATATCACTAATTAGCAAACTAGATCGATGGAAAGTTAGAAAGACATCTAGCTTACGTTCATCTCTGTCCATTTCTAGCAAAGGTTGCACATCTTTCAAAACTGGAATTTGAGGTCGAACTCTAAAGTAAACAAAAAGACGATCATAACATAAAAACCATATAAAATTCTATTTCTTAGAATTATTTAAAAATTTGACATCTTCCATTCGTCGTGCTTTTAAGATTTCTATTTAATTTATTTTTTAAATTCCATCTTTCAAGTTCTCAAATATTCAAACTTGTTAATTCCTAATTTTTCATTGATTTCTTAAAATCTCAAGATCAAATATCTGGTAAATTACATTAATGTATAGTTACATCAAATCAAATTTTCAAAAGAGTTGCTATGAAAAATAATATATTTTACTTGAAACAAAACACAACGGATTTAGCGAGTGTGAATGCAGTCCTCGCTTCACTCGGGCAGCAAACTTCACACTTGTTGCAATCGCTGTTTTCATCCCTTGTAATCACTTATAACGCAATATACTATTTCATAACAACTGGTTTGAGAATTTGATTTAATATAACTGTAGGGTGGGTTGAAACCGCGGTGTTTAAGCCTACTTTTAAAGTTTCAACCCGCTCTACAGGTACCGAAAATCGGATTGTCAAAAGAGGCGTTATGCACGAACACGTAAGATTTCATAAAAAAATTAAAAAACATAAATTATATAAATAATTTTGATGAGAGGATTAGAAAATTTGAACATCGTAAAATTAATGTTTTTAAAAGTGAAAATTTATAAAAATTTAATTATTTTATCAGAACTGAAAATAGAAAAATATTAATCTAGAATGAATACTTACTTGTCGTAGAGGCTTTTTAAAGACATCGAGTCTTCTAAGTTCTCTTCACAAGTATCATAGTAATGAATTAACCAAGAAGTTCTGAAAGGCCACTGTTCTGTTATGTTGATCCAACTAGCAAGATGATACCAGTTAAAATCAATTTGGAATGCTTTAAGTAACCTCCCTAAGAATATAAAGTTGCGAATAAAATGTTTTGCTTATCATAGACCACAGCTATTTATGAACTTTTTATATTTACCAGTCACGTAGACGACGTTCATCAATCTTCTCATGCTTCGTGGATTGACATCACTAAAATAATCATCCGTTAGAAGCATCTTGTTCAAATCTTGTGCACCCCCGAGGCGATTAAGATTGCTGCCAATACTGCTGGCAATTGATTCACTCAATCGTAATTTTCTGCTACCTTTTCTACTTGGTGGTTTTAGTTTCTCATTGCTGTTCATCACGCCTGATTCGGTGCTTAATCGTCTATTCGAGACTGATCGATGAATCCCGTAACTCACATTTTCCTCTGCTTCACCCCAAACTGTTTTCTTACTAAATTGTGCAGTTTGCTGCGCCACTTTGACCTTCCGCAGGCCACTATTTTGAAGATAGAAAGGCAAGTGAACCATATTTCGCAAGTAATCGTGGCCTCCTATATTTGAATCTGTAAAGAGTCTCCTGCTGTTCACTTCAACAGCCTGAAATATCAGTTAAATAAGAATTAAGTAAATAAACTAAGAGAAAACGTATTTAATTAAAAATTAATTAAACTATGCCCACCCGAGCTATGATGTGAGGATCGATCGCTAAGATGACAATAAAGGGACAGCTGTTGTCGCTGAATAAAGATTGGATGGCATCCAAAACTAGTAAAACCTTATCCTGCTCGCAACTATCAAGACCATCAACTATCACAACTAGTCTACTCTGTTGAGCCGTAAAACTGTCTAGGCACTTTACCTGTAAAATCAAATTTTAAGAATTATAAAATCTGCAAAGCGGATCAAAAAGTGAAGAAGTAATAGAAAATGAAAAGAAAGTATCACCATCTCTGTCATAAGATTCACTTCCTTCTTCAAAGTTTGTAAGAATCCTTCGCTTTTTAGAGTTTCTAATTTGGCTATACTACGCTGAAGGTGTCTCCTTTGTGAAAAAAATAATGCTCGAAGCGTTCTACTCCAGGTATACAAATTTGCAATTATGCTCACAGCCAACACGAGAGCAACAGTGATCATTATTATGTGCGCAGTAAACCGTTCTATGGTCGTTCTAAAAATAATTACCAAAATAATTATAAAGGTTTGATAGATTTATGGATAAGTTATTAAAAAATTATAATTAAAATCGAACTTACTCATCGCTAGATGCATCAACGAGGTATATCGCGAGGATCGAAACGCCTACGAGGAAGCTGCAGAAGCAGAACTCGAATAAAACGATATAAGGCAAGCAGCATAAGTGTCTCCACTTCCAGGAGTTTGTCGACTTGACTGGCTTAGGTCTGAATGCTCTATACAATCGAGTTGCTAAGGATCCGAAGTCGTTCTCGATAGAATCGTATAGAGACCCTACCATTTGTACAACTGCATTTTCGCCAGCAGTTGTAGTGCCAACCCTAGTTTGATCAGTGAAAAAAAACTTTATTGGTTGGACTGTAATGCCATCATGAACTTGACCAGTCGGTGGATGACAGAAAGTCACTTGCAATAACAGTTTCAGGGAGTTTAATTTTGTTATAAGGGCTACGGTAAAACTGTAGGGCCAATACCAATCGTATCTGTGGATTTAAAAATAAATATATATTTAGTAAACAAATTAAAT
Source organism: Diplolepis rosae (assembly GCA_030998225.1). Classification (NCBI taxonomy): domain Eukaryota; kingdom Metazoa; phylum Arthropoda; class Insecta; order Hymenoptera; family Diplolepididae; genus Diplolepis; species Diplolepis rosae. The sequence goes on along the minus strand of JAPYXD010000723.1, from coordinate 9,285,526 downwards.
TTTATTCAGGAAGAAATTGAAAACTTTGTTTTCTATTATTTGGCGACACTTACCGTTTATTTGCGTGCCAGATCAGCACCAAGAAGACATAAACGAGAATAATTAAGGTAGCACCTGTTGCCAAACCAATAATCCAGGATTGCAAGGCTAAACCTAGAGTTACTCCAATCAAAAGTGAGACGTGTGACACGACTACAAAAAGCAATGAAGAAAACTGGAATGCTGGATCGATCCAATGCCTCGCAAAATTCTTCATTTCCTCTGAAATAAACAATTGAATCTTTTATAATGTAATTCTCAAATTTTATACTGCAATTTTCATGATATTTCATATAAGCTTCAAATACTCAACACCATACGCGACCCGAAACAAAAAAAGAGCCTTATTGCCAAAAAATCGATTTTCTGTTTTCAATTGATTTAAGTTTATTTCACCTTACCTCGTAGTTTATTTAACAAGAAAGACTTGCCGGAACCCCATTTAGCATAAAGGCCGACTGTAATTGGTGTTGATAAGGAAGGTTCACTAAGAATATCGGCTAAAGCACTGCTGTAGAGATCATAACCAAGCATATTTTCGTTATCTTCATTAGTATTAAGCCGTCCTGAAATAAATAATTAGTGACATACTGAATTTATTTAATTATGATATTAAAACCCAACTGCTTTTAGAGATTCAGCACTTTATCTTCCTATTTAGTTGGATTTTTTCTAAAAGTTTTTCGTTGAAGAGCCACGATTTGAAATAAAATATTCAGAAAAAGGTTCGAAAATTTTCTACTTTTTTACATTTTAAAAGATAACTTTTGTCAATTAGCAATATTCAATTGACTTGAGCCTATTTAAGTCGGATTTTTATAATCTTTCGGTTCCCTTTTCGAACTAAATTTTTTCTATTTTTATTCTAAAGATATTCACCTTGAAACTTAACAGACAATCACTTTGAATCATATTATAGGAGTTACTTACGAGCACCGAAAATTTGTCCGAGAATAGTTTTTGGATGATTGACATCAATGTTATAAGGTGTCTCCCCTTGGCGATTAGGTCGATAAAGCAATTGACTATTCTTTGGATTTCTCAGGAGAATCTCGACAATGCCTTTCGATCTTGCTCGCATGGCAATATGAAGCACCGTATCTCCTTTCTTGTCCGTGGCGGTCACTTTGGCTTTCTTATCGAGAAGCATCTGAACCATCTCCGCATTTCTTGACCTCACCGCCCTTAGCAATGGCGTATCACCGTCCTTAGTCGCGATTTCCAGGTCTGGGTTGGCGCTTAGTAATAATTTCAATATCGCTATATTTCCTTTTTCTACTGCTATATAAGTTGCGGTTTTCTTATCCTAGAATATACATGATTCAGCAGTTAGTAGGATCTGTCGTTTTTAAGTTAAGAGGGATGTGGTGCGCGGGTTCAAAAACCAAATGAAAAACACCAGAAACCAAAAGGTGTTTTGTGTCACATATACCTTGCCGGCGATATCGACGTCAGCGTATTTTTTTAAAAGCGATTCAACTACTCCTCTATGACCTCCTTTGACAGCATGAATCAAGTTTGTATCGCCAGATCTGTCCTGAATATTGATATAGGCCCCCGCGTTGAGCAGAGCATTTACTATTTCGTGGTAGCCTTCTTTGCACGCAATCATTAGGGCAGTACAGCCGTCCTTATCGAGTGCGTTTACGTTAGGCTTGTGCTCTAAAAGTAATAGAACCACCTCAATGTGATTTCCGAGGGTCGCAACCAAAAGAGGCGTCCATGAATACTGTAAATTTTTAATTTCGAATCAATTACTAAAAATATTACATTTTTTTGTCGATTTTAATAAAATTTTGAAATATTCTTTATATTTTATTCGTACCATGCCTGTTGTGTCAACGTTTGCACCAGCTTTCAGAAGAGTATCTACAATTTCTACGTTTCCTTTCCGCGATGCCCAGATGAGAGCCGTTGTTCCATACTAAAAGTTTTAATTTTATTGAATTTTTATCTCTTACATTTTTAGTGCAACCAGGGTGTTCAGTAAAAATGTTAATAACTAGGAAACTAAGCTAGGTCGTAAATATATTGAAAACAGAATTCATAAATAATAAATGCATAATATTTGAAAAAAATATATAATAATTAGCTTACTTCGCGAGTGTTTAATTGTTTAAATAATTGAATCTCAGTTATCCTCGTAAATCTTATCACTTTTCCCTGCTTTTCCAGACATTTTGACGTTTTAAGTTTTTCTCTAATTTATACAATTTTTTTAGCACTAAACACCCTTTATATTGCAAATAGAAAAATCGAATGAACTCTGTTTACCTTGTCCCCGAGGTTAACCTTAGCACCGTGTGCGAGGAGATCTTTAACAATTTCAGCGTATCCTCTTCCCGAAGCCCACAATAATGAGGATATATGGTAATTCCCAAGAGCGTTGACGTCCGCACCTTTGGATAACAAAAGCGAGACTGTATTCGCTTTACCTTTGTAAGCCGCCCACATAAGGGCTGACCATCCACCCTGAATAGAAAAAAAATATATTTTTATTAACATTGTAACAGTAATTATAAAGAACTACACTAACGCTGAAAGTTATTGCTACGTTTACTTTCCAGAAGTTACTAAAGATTTTTTAATTTTTACAATATTGAGTTGAAAAAACGGTTTTATAACATTATAAAAGCTAAACAAAATTCAGCAACTAATAAGTTTCAGTTCAAGCTATTTTTCATATTTTCCTAGTATTTCGATGACTTATTAAGATATTTGTGTAATATTTTAAATTTTATTGGCATTAATGCTATTATAAGAAAAAAATCCTTAATTGTAAAATCACAAAATTTCAATATAAATTTGCAAAGTTCTAGCTTGCCAGAAATTTATATCTATAACAAACTTTGTAATATGACGAACATTCCTAAGTTTATTCTAAAATTAAAACAATGGAATTTGTATCTCGTCGTCGTCGTTGACATTTTCAAAAGTTATGAGATGACTTTTGGAAGAGGTTCAAACTTCCATAATTGAAGTATGTAGATAGTTTCTCAACTATCGTCTAAATTATTGGCTGCGTGCCAGGTCTTGAAGTGCTAATGTTGACCGTGACCGGCAAAGTTTAAAAATGTAAATTAAGAAGAAAGTACCATATCGCGATGCTCAAGGTAGGCTCCATGATCGAGTAGTTCCAGGCAGATTTCCGTGTATCCATCTTTCGCTGCAAATAGCAACGCAGTCCAATTGTCCTGCACGAATAACAAAAAAAAATATTGAAGATGTGTCATAAACACAATAGAAGACATGTGACATACTTACTGCGTCCTCGGCATTGACATCTGCTCCATGGTTAATGAGCTCGCGTACAAAGTGTAACTTTCCTTTGCTTGCTGCAAAGATGAGGGCTGTACTTCCATTCTGAAATTAATTTTTATTTTCATTTCTAAATTAACTTTTACAACGTTTAATAAGTTTTATTTTTAATTTATGGATTCAAATTATATTTTTACTTTTAAAGAATATCATGAAGATTTGAGAAATTGAAAAATGTAAAATTAGAATACTTACAAATTTATAAATTTAATAGTTAATAATTATTTACAAATAATATTAATAAATAAGTATACAATACAATTTGCCTGAAAAACTTGTTTAAATCACGATTTATACGCAATTTCTCCTTGAAAATAAACATCAATTTCTGAAATTATTTTTTTAAATTTAGATTTAATGTTTGACTTTATTTAAGTATGACATTTTTACCTCATCTCGATCGTCGATTTGAATCCTCTTGTTCTCGAGAAAGTTCTGAAGACCCAGGAGGTTGTCGTCACTAATGTAACTGGTGAGGTTCCGATAGCAAAGAGATACCATCGAGTCAGTCCGGTGTAAAGTCTGAAAATAAAAAAAACAAACATTAATTTATAATTGATAACAAAATATTTAAGGATACAATGCCAAAAAAATGAAAGTTTCCATCAGTTTCTGTTAAATTGCGGCCAGTTACACACGCTGAAAGCAAAGAAATGGTAAATTCATGTTATCAGTCAATATTAAATTTGCATGATAATCTTTTCATGGTCTCGAATTCTGCAGATATTTTTAAATTCTTACACATCTATAATATAAAAAGAATATCTGTATATGCTTAGGTGTACAAAAAATAATATTTTGTACATTAACTTCTGGATTCAGTATTTTTTATCTTCAAATATCTTAACTGAATTTCTAAACCATTATCACCGTGATTAAAATTGTTTTACTACCTTTAGAATTATTATTTAAAATTGTTTAATTTTCAAATTCAGTTAAGATATTTATTTTTACGAATATGCTTTAAATTTAAATTATATTTGAATTAAATAAATTTCTAACCATTTTTTTTATGATAAGCGTTAGAACGTGAATTTTTAATTTTGTTATCGAGTAGAGGAATACACTTGTAGTTGATCAGTCTAGAGTGTGAGAAACTAGTTGCAGTTTTTATAGTCTCAAAATCAAAGAAATTTGTAACCCTAAAAAAACTATTAAATAGTTTGAACCAATTAAAAAATTTATTTTGGTGGATTTTCTTGAATCAATACAGTTTTCTATTTTGATTAAGCGAAACATTTTTATTATTAAATTATTTATATGAGATAAAGTTTCTAAACTAAACGATTTTAGAAAATTCAAGTTTTACTAGTCTAACTAGAATTCAAAGTTGGATATGTCTTCACCTAGTCAATAACACAAATGCAATATTTGCCTGAGTGCTAAACTATAGTCTATGTGTAATGCCGACCGTGTTGGATGAGGATTCCTTCTTTCTAAATAAATCATCAGGTGGTTATGATTGTTATATAAGTGGAGTAAGGTAGCCACAAGAAGACAATCGAATTTCATAGAAGCAATTGAACAAAATTGTGAGTAGTCAAGATATCAAAGCCTAGAGTTACAGTTAAAAATAAAATAAAATCCACACAAATTTGACACTCAAAAACTCAATCAGGAAAATGGGGAAAAGAAGTTGTCGAATTATGAAACCATCGAGCACTTCGCAACTAACCAGGTGAGAATGCCTTCTCAATCCAAAGTTGAATTTGCGACCAAAATTGCCTTCGCTCGAAGGGCCTGTAAAAGTGAAGGTGGGGATATGAAGGCTTAAACCATGATGATGATGGTGATGATCTTGAGAGCGATTAAGACAGTCGTCCTGGGGCCGCAGAAATGGAATTCTGGACCATCTTCGACCACCTTGAGATCTTCTTTGGTTCTCAGAAATTGTATCATCACTAGCATTTGTCGAAGAACCTTCGGACAAATTCGAAACTGTGACGCTCCTCCGAAGGATTCCGTTCGTGATGTTTTTTAGATTTAAAAAGCTACAAGGGTCTGGAAAAATTCCAGCTAGGCTCGGCGTGATGCTAGCTCTAACTCCAATATTAGTAGTGCTGGGTCTTTGACATGAACTGATGCTTCCTTCTCTATTGGAATTGAAATTGAAAATCGAGGAAGTCACAGGTGCTGTTGATGGTGGCAAATCCTCTTTGGATTTCTGCTTTGAGGAAATTTGTTCAAGTTCTATACTCGTGATTGGTAGAGTTAGTCTTCGACGACTGTTTCGAGATTTCGTATCTTTTTCGAGGAAGACTGGAGAACTTTCAATTGTAAGTTTCTTCAGGATGGGAAAATCTTCGTCAGGGGTAAGAGTTCCACAAGACTTGTCAGGTTCTTGAAGACTTATGAGAGGCATTATCATTGTTGTAGGAGGCATCAGCGAGGTTTCTGTTTTTTTTGGTTCTTCCTTCTCTTCTTCATCTTCGTTTTCCTCTTCAATTCCAATTCGAAAGCAATTTGAAGACAGTTTGCTGACTTGGCGATCAGGTTGAGCTTTCCGCATCGCATTCTTTTTCCGAACTTGGCCAATCTGCTCCCTTGGATCGAAAATGAAATGAATTTCAGAAATGATTGAATCATATGAAAGCTGAAAAATAACTACAGGTTTCCATTAGTTTTAAATTAAGAAAAGGGGGATATCATATTTTCACAAATTACTATATACTTTGTCGAAATTATTTTGATATATTATAGTACAATGGAAGACATTAAATCTGTCAGCAGATATTTTGGAGTAAATTAAAGACATATGTCGTGGATAATAAATGTTTCTTCTATATTCGATTGAGCGTTAAAAAGGCTTCCTTTCCTTATCAAAATCCAAACCAAAATGCTTTAAAACAGAATAATTAAGATAAAGTTGTATATGAAAATTATTTCGAAATCCAGAGACGAGAGCAATGAAAACAAACCTTAGAAATCACGTAGCCGCAAAATAATCTCTTTTCTTACACGTATATCTAAGAATTTTGTTACCACAGTCAGAAATTGATAAAATAGTTTTAGTAGAAATTCATATCTTAGGTTTCAATATAAAGTTTCTTCAAATCGATACTGAAGAAGTATTTTTTTAACTAAAGAATTATCATGATTAAAAAATTGAATTCCCGAAAGATATTATATTTTTTCAAATGCATGTAATTAAATACGTATAATACAACAAAGAAATCTTTTCTTGGCTGGCATGCCAAAGTTTCAGCGATCTGATTCTTTGGGAAACTATAAATTGATGAGACGATTCGATATATGTAGGTACGTGTCTTTTCCAAGTTTCTAAGATTTGAAAAATACGTAGCAGACTGCAAATTAATATTTTGAGAGAAAAGTAGTGAAATTAAAAATACTGAACCTTAAGTACATTGTTTTTAAAAATAATGTACATGCATTTTTTTTTTCAAAACAAAATGATTGGTTTTCGTCCCAGCAAATTAAAAAGTAGTGTATATTTCGTGCCAGATTGTATATTTGAAAGCCTCTAAATACAGATATAAGGCAGTGACAGAAATTTCAAACTCAACTAATTAATTTAAAAATATCATTAAAAAAAAATGTTTTTTTCATCGTTCAGAACTGTATGTACATTTAAAAATAGGTAAATTTAGATATGTTTAAAAAGCAAAAATTCAAATGAAATAAAAAGTTTAGAAATCATTTTCTAGAAGAAATTCTTAAATAAAAAGACCAATTTTCACGAAAACAATGGTAATCAAAATATAATAAAATTTCTATTTTAAGAAAAATGATACGGACCCTGGATGTTGATGTGAATTTGAGAATTTTGTCAAAGTTTCTCGTGGCACTCATAGTTTTAAGTCATTGATTTAAAGTCACAGTAAAAAATGTAGTACACTGTTTATCACATCTAAAATCCAAACAGATGTGAACACAAGTTTTCGATAATCAAGAGTAAATTGATGTCGAAGTGCAAGTCAACAAACTAGATACCGATCTTCATAACCGGCGGGCGAAACATTTGTATGTAAGAATGACAAGTCTTGCTACTCAAGATATATACCAACTTAGAAACTCTAAGAAAGCATACATGTGGACACGTACATTGTAAATGTATTTTCTGTACTTGTTAAGACAATACAGTGATGACATAAGTAGTCACAATTCATCTAACTACAAAGAAAAGTAGATAAGTCAGGATGCATCTTTCAAATAAATAATAACAAACTTAGTGGAAATGCGGTTTTACAATAAAATACAATGAATAAAAATTGTAATTTTTTGTAGAGATCTTTAAATGCTTATAAATTTTTTTAAATTGTTCGAATTTCAACACCAAATTTCAGTTACTTTAAAATTTTGTTTTAATCTTCTACAACTTATAAAAGTTTTTAACACGTATTTGCATCTTTTTATGAAAAATTACAAAACACTTTTTCACCTAGGAATTAGAAAAATACTCATATTTTCTTGGTAAAAAAATTTTTTTTTGGAGTACTAAAATTCTCCCATTAATTATTATGTTAATCATTATTATTCAAATTCTAGAAGAATACTTGTAGATTCTTGTCAATTTCTGCATAATATGACAAGTTTTTATGAAATATCTGCGTTTCTTTCTGTAAAGAATTGTTAAAAAATGTATCAACATAAAATTGATTGAATTCTAGAAAAATAAATATAGGTTCTTTTATACAGAAAATTACAGATAATTTGTGAAAGTTTCCATAAGTTGTAGAAATTTACAAGAAAAGATGAAAAACTAGAATTTAGATTGAGACAAGGAAACTGATTTCAAAACATTTGCAACGAAGTCTGGATGAAAATTTGTTTTATCAAGTTGAAGCTGTAGAGGCTTAATGTGTAAAATATAAATGATAAGTAGATTACAAAATGAATTTTTTGTAATCTAATTTTAGAATGAAGTATGATAATTTTTTATATTCATGAACAATCGAGTTTCAAATTGTGTCTTATGTTGATTTATGTTGACTTATGTTGACCTACTTTGATTGAAAAAGGATAATCAATTTTTGGTTTCATTACTAAGTCTAATAAGTATCTTAAGTAAGAGAGAGCTTTTTTTCTTTGATAGTATATGTTATACAAGTTATACTGATTTGAATTAAAAAGATTTGTTTTCATGTGACGTAGAAGTACGCTTTCTGCCTCATCAATTGAACCAATTAAATAGCTTGCCTTCTTGGTAAACAAATAAGCCTTGCTTCAGCGATTAACGTGTGAGCAATAAGCGCATAGAAGTGTCGTTGAGGCCGTTTGAACAAATAGAACTTGTCGCTTATAAAAGAAATAATTGGAAGATGCGGTGCTACCAGAACAAATAGCAAATATCTTCAAGCGAACAAATTTATGATCTCTTTAAAGTTTAAAACACCGCTGTGTTTGGTCTAGTATTACAAAAAATATACGCACAAGTTAACGTTTGCAACTTGTATTTTTATAAATATGGATAGATATTTGATTAATATTACTAATTCTTACGTTTTTTGCATTAAAAATTATTTTATTTTTCAATATTTTAATGTCTTAATTTTTTCAAAAGATTTTGGTTTATGACGGTTTTTGGTTTTTGTTTTGATCTTGGTTTCCATTCCTAATTAAAATGACTAAAATGAAGAGAAACGGTTAAAGATACTTCCTTAAATATATATTGCAATTGAAATAAGTTTAAAATTGAGATAGACCAAATTAATAATATCTGTTTTCTTAGTACGATTGTACTTGGAGATAGGAATACAATTTTTGTTCACTCTGAGTAGTCATGGGATTTTTTTAATTCCTGGAAAAATAGTTTTCAACTTTTCAAAATCCTTAAAAAGTGGGTTTAAAACTTAAAAGAAAAAATTCACCTCTTCTCTTGAACAATCAACAAAATCTCTCAAGATTACACTATCTAAATTTTGCAATTTATTAACTTTCTATCACATACTTCTTTCTTGTATTCTAGACTTCAAAGTTTTCTACTAGAAATTAGAAAAGTTTCATTCATATATGTAAGTTCATATAGTTTAAATGTCTAGGAAATATATAGAAAATACAATGCAACAAAAATATTAGTAGAAACTAAAAACTACGATCAGTGAATTTCTGTATTGTTTAATCATGAAAATGGTGAACAGTTTGGCATTTTAAATTACAAGGTATCACTCAAAAAATTATTTGGTTTTTGAACAAGCAAATTATTTTTTAAGTGATTTACTTTACTTTACTTTAATTTACTAATCCATAAATAAAATTTTGCTCTGCATAATCGATATTAGAAATTAAACAGGTGCGTCAAAGTTGATTAATCTGAATTTGATGAACTTAATTATTTTTTAAATTGATTAATGTAAAAGATAAGTTTAAAGAAAAGTGTATAGCGATTCCAAATGATAGAATTATCAGGAATTGATTGACGTCAGAACATAGATTCCTGAATGAATTACAAATATTGATATGCAAGCTTTATAAAATATGTTTTTCGTCACATTCATAAACATTTTCTCATAAAAATTTCAAGTGTCTTATTTTCTTGATTGTCTTTGCAAAGGGAAAAAGTTTTTCTTTTTGAAAATATTAGGGTAGGAAATCAATTTTCATAAATAAAACTTCCTTGACTTTTCAAAAATAAAAAATTCTTTCTTTCCTTTCTGATACGATTATGGTCCAATAAGATTGTGGCACGCGTCTTTAAATACCTGCCATAAGATTTTTTAAATGATCCTCCAAAAATTAATCAACACTTCCAAAAAATATGAAAAAAGGACGGTAAGCGATGAAATTCTTAAATACAGGGATTATTAAATCGGTTATGAGAAAAAGGAAATAAACGATTGACTACAATCCCAAAATTCAAAATAAAAACATTTCTTGCTAGTTTTCATGATTTTCGCTCAGATTGTTCGTCATCACTTTTTTATATCGAATATTTTGTACCTGTTTGCTCCAATTCCATAGTGATTTTAAGCCTTGAATCGAGATAAAGGATCCATAAGATCTATTTGTTTTGATACTTGATGATGATGAAGACAAACTCGATCGACTGTCACCCACAGAGAGAAGTAAACAAGTTTTTTCGTCAATTTTTTTTCTATTATCTCGGAAATATCCTGACGGAAGCAGGTCTAAATCTGGAAAAACTCTCATAATCTTGCACTTTCAGAACTTTTTACTTTAAAATCACTTCTGGATCAAGGCACTACAATATAAATAAAAAAGGACCATAATCTACATTGTTTGCGACGTTTATTCAATGACAAATAAATGCAAAGTTTTTCACTTATATCAGGATGATTGAAAGTTCTACGAAAAGAATAAAAAGTATTCAACTTCACATCACAAATCACTTTAAACATTATAGCCCTGACCATTGACACCCAAATATCTCGAAATTAATGATTTAAACTGGTTGACGAATGCCCATTTAATGTTTCATATTCCATTATTCGCTTTAATTTTGTTTCAGTTTCTCCAGTTAAAGGAAAATTGTCGATGAAAAATTGCATGATAATTCAAGAGGTTAAATAGGCTCTTGAGGAAGAAGAGAAGTTGCCATTAGTGTGGAAAAAGGGGATTTCTATCGATTACTGATCGCCTTCAGAAAAAAGATGATAAAAGGAAAAAAATGAGTTGTATCGTTCTTGGTAGCTTGCCCCACGTCTCTTGATAAGTGATAAGAAATTGATCTGATGGCGTCCTCGCGAGATACCTTATCTTTAACAATTTACGTGACTAAACACTGAAACCTCTTACATAAGGAACACCATAATTCAAATCAAAACGTGTTAAAAACTCGTGTATCCTGAGTGAAATAATACTTCTAGCTTCTTTCGTGATCAGCTACAGCTTCTGGGGTAGCTTATCGGCTTCTAGAAGAATTGGCGATAGCCTAACGTAGCAAATAAGATGGAAGTCAAGGAGATTCTGTTCTGAGAACGAGACTCATCTCAGAATCATACTGATTGGAAATTAATTTTGTTTATAAAATTATATAAGAAAAGAATGATCCAGATAAAGAAAATTAATCCATGGCCAGATACAAAGGAGAAAGGTAACTATACAGAAATTAATGAAATAAATGTATGTGTAATTTTATGTAACTTCAAATGGCAAAGAAAGATTCTGAAAATTTTTATAATAATATAACTTTTTGTCCAAAATCATATCCTGCGTGAAAAAAATTATTTTGTTTTTAATTTTTTTTATGTTCATCTCGCCTCCAAATAGAATATTTAGGAATAGTCAAAACACTTTGTTATTTTGATTGAAATATTAAATTAGAATTTATTCTTCACCGAAAAAAATCCAGAAACTGGAATTTCTAGACACCGAAGTTTACGCACTTAATACATAAATACGTAGTTTAAAAAAAATTCTTTGCAAAGATTCCATAGATCATAATCCGAAGGATATTACAATGAATTTAAGTAAGCCAAATAAATTGATTTATTAATTTTAAAGAGAAGAGACCTTCCCTTGAGAGAAATGGAAAAATTACCTCATGAATTCGGTGTTCAAGACGATGAACAATGAACTGAGACTTTCCCCTAAACAAAGTAAGGGGTCGATAATTATCGTTTCTGGAAACAAGTTTGACATCTTTGGATCCTCGGTGTGACATTGATCATTAAGAAAATTTCTATGAAAGTTGCAGATCTTAATTTTTCTTTTCTTTCTTGCTCTACTAATCACTATCGCTATGTAAAAGGCCAATCCTTGCATAAAGATACATAAAAACTGGTAAATATCTGTTCTTCCTTTGTCGTTAATAGTAGATACAACACATAAACAAACACACACACACACACTTAAATAAATATACTCGATAACAAAACCGGTCAAACCAAATATTACAACCGATAATACACTTATCTCTGTAACTTTTTTATTGTTTTATGGGTTTATGAAGAACAAAACTACAGACCCATCACAAAGTGCCGCAATATTTTCATTCAATATTTCACGAAAAGAAATCGTCTCTGCTGGTAGATTTTTAGATTAGAAGAAATCGTGAAAAACTTATTAGAATAAAACGGATTTATTTTTACAAAAAATAAGAATACGATACATGAATTTTTGGGATTTAGTAAATTGCGTAAAGCTTATGTTTTCAAGAGAAACAAACAAAAATAGTTTTGAATTCTCGAAGTTTTGAAAAGAAACTTATTGATATAAATATTGTCCAGAAAACGATATCACGTTTTTATATAACTGAGACAATAATTGAGATCAATAGGAAATTAAGACACGGATTGACAGAACTAATCAAGTATCGTTGATTGGTTTTTCATGCCTTCTTCGCGTTTGGAGGTGAGACGTTGGATTAGAACCGAAAGCAGTTCGTCGAGCTACTGGTGTTTAGACTATAACTGATTAAAAGAACCGTTTGATTGTCGCAAAAAAACGGAATCGAGTTGGCGCACTTTCACCAAAGCATTCTTCAGAAAATCCAAAAGTGGAACAAAGCTTGTTGATCACATGTAACCAGATTAGATTTAATCGAGGACGAAGAACGACTGACACGGAAGGTCTGTGAGAGTGGAAATTGATTAGAGATCATTCGAATTTCAGAAAGTCATGACGACTGTAAAAGTTTTGAAGGATTTTCGAAAAACCAAAAAGAATTTCCATGACAACAAAGGCAATCAAAATATTTTAATCCATTTTTTTCTTCAAGTAAGGCATTTCTTACATTTTTTAAATACAACAAGAAATTAAATTTAAAAATGGGGGACTTTTGTTTATAAAAAGAATCAAAATCTCTTTTTATTTCATAAAAACCTGGCTCACAGCGTATTAGGCAACATTTTTCAGATTGTTGTAAATAACTAAATTTCATAAAAATAGTTTTGGATAAAAAGATGTTTTTAATTTTTTTTATTATTAAATATTCTGAGAATAAAATTTAATTCTTAATGAAAAAGCATTAAAACCGTTTACAACGTAATGAATATTTAGTATAAATAAAACAAGATTATAAATATTAAATCACTGATTTCAAAATATCTATGTTTAAAAATAAAAAATTATAAGATTTTACAATTATTATAAAATAAAAATATTTGAAATTAAGGAATTCAGAAACTTGTGAAACAAAATATTTAGTAATGAAAATTTGAAATTGAATACATAAGGAGGAAATATTTTCATACTAAAATTTCATCATTTTCCGATGTACCTTTCATCCTAATTAATTATTTTATTTATTCCAAATTTTCTAATTTTCTATGTATCCGATAATTAAAAATTGATATAGAAGAAAAGTATTTACAAATTAGACAACGTTAAGACTGAAAGATGAAATTATCAAGAAATAAGTAGATCTTATTATAAAATTAAATTTTACTTCTTTTAGAAAAAGTCTACTGTGTTAAAAAAATTTGAGAGCTCCTTTGTTAGGTATTTAAAGAAAAAGAAATGCCTTGTATGCTATATAGTGAATAAGATCAATTGAAAATATGTTGATTTTTTTCGAAATGATATAGATTTTAAAAGAATAGTAGAATGTTCGACAAGAGATGAAAGGTGATTTCAGACTCGCGTGATTGTTCCTCTCGCTTCGCTCGGAGAGCAAACTTCACACTTGTCTAAAATCTGCACCTTTCAACTCGTGACGAACACTGTACTTTTTCCAATTACTCCACTGAAAAGCATTGTGTTTCAAAGCCCGTTCAAATAATTGACAGTTGCATTTGAATTTGTATGGATAGTAACGGACTTTGTTTCCTTTCCAGGCCGTTGCTATGACTTTTCAGACTAGTCCCTCCTCTTTTTCTCGCAACTTTTATAAGTTTTCTACATTCGGCTGAAATTCGCAACTTTCATTCCCCGAAACGGGCTTGAAATACAACGATTTCAGTGGAGATATTGGAAAAAAAGACTTTAATTTTTCTAAAATATTTTAAAACACTGAAATGGTCATAACTTCAAGAAGCTTTTCTTTTGTTAACAAACAAAAGAAGTACCCTTTTATTTGATTTATAGATCAACATATTGTAACAATCAAATTTAGAATAACCTAAGTTTCTGTTATTACGAAATCCTGAATAATTTGAAATGGTATCGATCTAGAGCAATTTTAAAAGTATCATTATATCAGAGGCGATTCTTATTTACATGCCTCCTGTAAAAGAGTGCCACCTCACGTGAGTAAGAGAGGTGGCACAGCTTTCAGCGACAGGTGGATCTTCGACTTGAATCACTCTCTCTCTGAAGCTTATTTATATCTCTTGATCGCAAAAACTTCAAATTGTATACGGCCACCTTTGAATTTCATTTCTTAGGATCCATAAAAAGTCCTAAAAGAAACATAAAAGTAAGTTTCATTTCTTAATAAGAATTATTATACATATTTTCAAGCGGAAAAAAATAAAAGAAAGATTGTTATTAAGGAAGAATTGGACACATAATCTGTAAAAAGTTAGTCAAAGTGAGTATTTCCTCAGTTTTTTTAGTGTGAACGTAAATAAATTGATCTCGAATATAATGAACCATGAAGAGTTTCAATCGGATAAAAATTATAGATTTTTTATGGTCGGAATCTATAGCTAAATTTTAGTTGTTTATGGTTATGATTCCACCAATTAAAAATTTATAATTTTTACCTGATTTAAACTTTTGATGACTCATTTGATTCAAGATGAAATTTTCCACACCTTGACTAAAATAACCTTGATGGAAAAAAATTATAAATAACAAAAATTAAGG
Organism: Diplolepis rosae; assembly: GCA_030998225.1. Lineage (NCBI taxonomy): Eukaryota > Metazoa > Arthropoda > Insecta > Hymenoptera > Diplolepididae > Diplolepis > Diplolepis rosae. The sequence goes on along the minus strand of JAPYXD010000723.1, from coordinate 9,270,502 downwards.
AATGGTCACTTCGACTAACTTTTTTTTCTTACAGCCCATTTAATTCTTCCTTAAAGTATCATCTGATCAAGTTTATGAGTTTCATTATTCACATTAACAATTCATAGACTGAGTCTGTTCACTTTTCAATTATCGCTTCACGGGTGACTAGCTGTTCTGTTATGTTCATTTCTGTCAGTCATAAAATCCATAAATTTAAAAATATATTAATAACACAAGACATGAGCTTTTACTCTTTCGATAATGAGGAGTTATCAATAAAAATAGGAGAAATAAGACTCAAAAATACATTACCGAAGACGATCCAGAGTCGAAAGTCAACCAAGATCTGGGCCCTGGTAGCCATGAGTTCATTTTACTTCGGCCTCCGATAAGAAGAAAATGTTCTATCGATTTAAACACAACTTATCCCGATAACCAAAGATTCGATAAATAATAAGTGTAGAAAATAAAAGCTCTTTCAGCACAGAATTCTTGATGATGACTGTTTTGTTCAACAAGATTGATTCGTATCATGGATTTTATTGTTTACTCAAGATGTTTGTATGTCAATAAATGAAAAATCAAAAGCTACTGAATGATTATAGATTGCAGATATAGACATACTATTTATTTATTCATGTATAGGTCAACTTGAGAACACAAGATTTCTGCTTGAACAGTGAAAGAGACGACAAGAGTTTCATAGGGATCGATTAATGTATCGATTAATGTAACCAGCGAACAAGTAACTTACCAATCACACGAGAGGATACATCAGCGAGCTCGACTTCGTCACACGTAATAGTAGCATATAGTTGATACGCAATTGTAAACCTAAAACAAGCAGAAAAATGCCGTGGCATTAAATTTCAGGTATAAGCAGCTGCCGAGTTAAATGGATTGAATGGTCTCAATAAAAATATAATTTATTTTTGTTCTGTTTGAATATTTACAAGCCATATCGAGTTTTATCACAATATTTATGGGCCACTGACAACAAGTAGTGAAATTTGAGTTTATTAGTTTCGACCATTTGTACTATTTTATATATTTTTTCGAATAATACTAAGATGAAGTACTTACATCAAAGTAGCTTTAAGTGAAGTTTCTACATTTCATTTGACTTTATTTGAAAAGGTAAAATTGAGAAATAAATTTTATGAAACATTAGTACTGATATTATTCATTTGTATGGGGTTTAAAAATCTAAAAATTGTGAATAAAGATAGATGTTTTTAAAATTTTTGACCTCTACTGTGAGTATTTTCAAGATAATTCAGAAATCTGTATTATAAGTTTGTTAAATTAATTGTTATGTTTTTGACTTGGGTAAACATTTGTTTACATTTGCTAGTGATGTAAACCTACCAATAATGTCCTAAATGAAATTTGGAAACTTCTAGACTTCAGTAAGTCAACCTATATTACCAGAAAACGCATATATAATTTATTCATAACATTCATCCCTCAGTAATAGTTAAAGGAATTCAAAGTAGATGAAAATATATATATTTCTCTCATTTTTCCCAGTCGTTCGCTACCCTGGGGTTCAGGAATAATTGATAAAAAACAAACTATTTTTTATCTTTTGCTTTTCAATTTAATATGAACGCTGATTTCTATATCAAACAAATGCTGTGACAGCGCAGGTGGAGTAGATTATAATTGTATATACGTATATCATATATCATTACCTGTTTGATAAGACACGTGAATCAAATGTTTGTTCAAAGGTTATAATATGCTTTTAAACCTTTTTAAAATATATCTCAAAATTAGAATTTAACAAATTTCGACGTTAATATTAGTTAGTAATATCACATTAGTATAGGGAATTTATTTCAGTTAGTGCATTTAGTTCAAGGTCTTGCTCCAGTTTAATACATCGAGGAAATGCATCCCTAGTCTACGAGAATATTCAATCGATCTTGTACCTTAAACCATATCTTCACTCAACGCTTAAACCTTATATTTATGTTGGCCAAAAAAACTTGATCTGCCTTAAATTTTTCCAAAAAGTTTTGATTTTAATGTTCTTTTGTTTATAAATGACAATATAAAAAATAACAGTCGGTAATACGGCAGTATGATTATTATTTTATTCAACAGCAATCAAAGAATAAAAGATTTACATATATTATTAATGTATTCGTTATTTACTTCAAACAAAAAATAATTATTTAAAAAATTAAGAACTGAACTAGAATATTCAAGGATGTTCTTAAAATTCGGGGAATTTTTTAATGAATTAAATATATAAGTAAGATCGAAGAATAGAGGAATTCATACAAATGAAGTTTTGTAATAAATTTTTTGAAATATATTTCTTCAACAAAATACAACAAATTACAAAAAACTATAGTTATAAAATAATCGTATTTAAAAAAACTAAAACTTTTGCTAGAATTCGAACAATATTTTTTTGTAGAAACACACTTTCACTAAGGAACATAAGATGTAGTTAAGTTCATGATATTGGAGGATAAATTCCATTAAACTATCAATTGAGATAATATCAAATTCTAATAAAATGTTATCAACATGTATCATAGACTAGTGAATTATTTATTATTCTAATCGCTTTAATTTAAACCCTAACACGTATTCAAACGTGTAAGTCAAACAAAGAATGCAACAGAAATTTATTTATAGTTTCCACGAACGGAAGTGTGTCCTTGTACACGATCTATAAAATTAAAGAATTATCTACAACACGTCAGCAGTTTTGTCATTTTGTATAAATCAGATATGAATCCACTTGGAAAAAACCTTGCTTTGGGATAAAGATTAATAAAGAAGGTTGCAGCATCGAATTAATCTCTAAGTATGAATGACACGACACCCTAAATATAAAAAAAAAATGATCATTTACAAATATTTCCTACTTAAAGTTGAAATTGATCTCACTAATTTAAAAAAAAACTCATAAATTGTCATTAACAGAAGTACTGTATTTAAAATTTGAATCACAAATGCCTTTTGTAACCTCACCTTACGACAATAATGACGAGTCACTCGATACAGCACTTTTATCACGTACCGAGAAACTTTCGCAAACTTGAAACTTGCATACCTTTCATCAGTTAAATATTAGATAAATTATATTTCACCACAGACATAATGATGACAATTTTATTTTAAAATGCGTGATAAACTTGACATTGTTCTACACCCACTCGCGACTTTCTGCATTTAATCAGTAATTTAGTATTAAATGGTATTAAGGAGAAAGTATTTTCCCAGTAGTCAGCGCTAGTATCGTAATCAGCTGATGCACTTTTTATCGTGCTAAATACTAACTGCAGCTAACTGCAAACCTTGCAAACACAAAGGAATAGTAAGGAGCGTAAGGAGGGTAAGGAGAGTCTTGAGAGACCGCACTGCACCGTGCACTGCACTGCAACAGTGATGTGCAGTTATGCCGGTTATCCGTAACTCAAGGTTTTCGACGTATGTTACTTAAATGAGGTAACATACCGTAACAAACTGTTGCAAACCTTTAATTGAGATAACCAAGTTGACGTCACAGGCCATGTGGTAGGGATAGACTGTAAGTTAGGTTGGTCTTGGACGAAAGAAATATATGGGAAGCATTGGGAAATTGATGAAACAAAATTTTCTAGCGTAAAAGTAAGTCATAAATTTATTAATAATGCTTATTGATACATTCTTCAAATCCTTCAAAACAAACGGTCATCATAACCTACAAATTTATGACATTTTATTTTATATTAAAAAATTAATAGAATGACCCTTAATTTTTATAATTATAAAAAATATATCTAAAAAAAGAAATTTTTTGGTCTTAATAGGCCATGGCCATGGTCTTAATAACTTTTAATGAATAAAAGCTCATATTATAACACCTATTGTCAAAAAACATTCTTTACGAAAGTATTAAAAAGTACGTTATGGGTACATTTTCAAACGCAAGGTCAGAGGGCGTGCTGTTAGCACTCATATGTTATTCGCTGTTATTACTACTTTCTATTAGTGTGAGATTATTGGGGCTCATCAATTGGCTCTTTTCTGTAACCTCAGAGCGCGCTCAGAGCTAATTATCGGAAACACCCCAAGTTTCGTCCCATGTATTTAGTGTCAGTGTTTTTACCGTTTTTACGCAGCGCAAAGCAGAAAGTAATGAGAGAGAAAGAGAGCGGTATATTTATTAGTCTCTTTCGCTCTCATAATTTTTTGCTTTATGCCGCATAAAAACACCGACATGGGACTGAACCCTGAAATATTTTTTGGATTTTGTTCAATTTTGTTTATTTCAACTATTAAAATAAGCTTATATGCAAGATTGAAAATAAAGTTAAGCAAGTCATTAAAAACTTCTGCACACTTGCGTTTCATAATTTATCAATCTAATATCAAAATAATGCAGAAAATTCGAAAACTCACGTTAAAAATTTGAATAGTCCGTTGCATTATTTTCATTAACAAAACGATTTGTGATATGACTTGTGTAGTCTTTTTCTTCAAATGAAAATCGTCACATCGAGCTCCGGATTTTTGCCTCAAAAAGGTAATATTTACAACAATTTTTATTAAAATTATAAAGAATTATTGTAATAAAGAAAACAGTGATCTGTATATTTCATAATTTAACATAATTCAGGCAAAATATTATAGAATATTATCGCTATTCGTGGGGTTTTCAGATTTCAACGATTCATAGATTTCTAAGCTCATTTCCAAGAATTCGTTTCTAGTACATTGTTACAACCTCTCAAAAATAAATGATTATGTGTTACTTGACAAATAAGATTTGCTCACACGATTTTCTTATTTTTTCAAAGGAAAGTTTATTTTATTAAAATAAACTTGCCAAATTCAAAATTTTAGTTAGATAGCCATATTAATGTGTATAATATTTCATGACAATTTATTTCAAAATAGAAGATTTCCGTTAAAAAAAATGGCGGGAAATCAACTGATGTCATGATTTAACTCTTAAGTGATTATCTAAAATATTGACAATGAACATATTTTTATAAAAATTCACAGTAAATAATTTTAATTATTTCGATTCTTCTGTGTAGCTATAGTTTTTTTTCATGTATCTAATATATATGTCTTTCTTTTACAGGTTCTGTTGCGGGTCGTTAACAACAGTACAAAATAATTGCAACTCGATAAGTCCTGGTAGTCGCGATTTAAAATTGTTCCATTGGTTTTGTTTTCAAAAATAATTTGAAAGTCGATTAAAATACAAGTTACGTGAAGTTTCAAATTACTATCAGAATAGTTTATAATTTCTTTATTTTAAATTTCCTCAAATTTCTGGAAAGCATAACATCTAAAAAAGTTAAAATGGATATTAAATTAATTATTGCATTCAATACTTTTGAATTGAGTTTAAATGATTAATTCTAGATTATTTTCATAAAATTATTTTGTATATGATTCAAATATTTTCTTCGATAGTGATACTTCGCTGCAAGTGTAAAGGCTTTTGCGACATTGAAATTGGAAGGACTGATCTGAAAATTTAGGTATATAATTATTATTATTATAGGATTGTTTCACCTAGCCGAGATATTTTTTGTTTTTAAACCTTTTCAGAATAAAATACTGTAATAAAATAGAATAACACTCACATTTTAATTAATTGATTTCTATTCTTTACGTTTAGGATATGCCTAAAAAACAAGTTATGTTGAGTAAGACAAGAAGAAAGCAGCATTGAAAGACAGGAAGCTGGACGCCGCTGTCATCGTCACAACGAGGGAGAGCCGTGATGGCAAGTTAATTTTAAAGTTTCTCCTGGTTCTAATCATATCGTGTAATGAATGGTCTTAAACGATATAAAAACAGGTTGTAATTATTATATAAATTGCATAGTGACCGCTGATTTAGATTCTTATTTCCACCAGCGAGTGGTTATTTTTTTTTTCATTTCTTAGCACAGGTCAAGCATTTTCATGGTTCTTTTCATTCAATTATTTTTTTACTTATAAAATTTTATATAAATCCAGTACAATAAACCATAATAAGTTGAAAACTAGTTTCGATCTATTTTGTGAAATACAATTTTTAAATGTAGAACTTATCTAAATTTTCAGTGAGCTAAGAAAATAATTCGCGACGGGAAAGTTGGTGCATTATAGGAAATTAGAAGCATGTTATGCTACTTCTTGATTTGAATATTATTTTTAATCAAATTAAAGTTTTTATTAGAATTTATTCAATTATTGTTTTTTGATCAGAAAGAATTATTCTCTTTTTTTTTAATTTTAACTGCAATACTGAATTGAAAAAAACTATTCAATCAAATAAAATATTTTTCATCGTACTAGATAGCAAATTTATTGAATATACTAAACCGTTAGAAAAATAATGATAATACTAATGTAGCCTATGATGTTTTCAGTTCAAAAATAAAACTAGTGAGTAAAGGAGGTATCGAAAATACCTTATAGACTCTACGTAGGCCGTTATATTTACTCAATCCTAAAGTAAACCTGAAATAATTCAAAGAAATTCAATCCATCTCAGTATTTTCGCTGGTATTTTACGTCTCTAATTTTTTAGAAAATGTATTTTTTCTGTGTTGGGAGTAAAGTATGTTAATCACGTATTTTATATGGTGTAGAAAACATGTATTTCACGTGACAAACTTCGAGTTAAGGAGATAATACACCTTTGCATGCATGCATGCATGTTGTAAGTAGAAAATAATGAGCGTAATAGAGATACACAGTGAAAAACTGGACAAAAATGATATTTTCATTTCTTTCACTCTTATTATTCTATGCATACAAAGCTAGAGTATATGGTTTAAAATTATTTATTACAGTCGTAATTAATATAGTCACATTCAACTATTCGACATTCGAATATATTCTAATGAAGTAAAAAGAGTTAATGTTTTGTATACCCTTGTAGAAAAAAATAATTGGACCCGATTGGGACCGCTTGATCCGATTGACCCCATTTCAAAAACATCATTGAAATCGATTTATTAATCGGATTCAATCAGGCAAGACCATTTTGAATCCGATTAATAAATCGGTTTCAATGACGTTTTTGAAATGGTTTCAATCGGATCAATCGGTCCCAATCGGGTCCAATTATTTTTTTCCACAAGGATACTTGTTAATTTACGCATTATACTGAAATAGCCGAGTGAAATTGTTTCTTGCGCCATTAAAAATTATAAATAAAAAAAGTGTATAAAACCTTTTGTATGTAAACAATTTTTTTTTTAAATTCTAAAATATGGGGTGCTACCCCTGATTTCAAAAACTTTCTAACTTTTACAATTTTGACTACCAAACGTCAAAAGTGGTCTGCTAAACGACCACCAACAGATTAAAAAAGAAATTTATTAAAAATTCTAAAATATGGGGTGCCACCGTGAAGTTAGCCCACCAATTCCGAAAACCTTATAACTTTTTCAATTTTGACTACCATACGGCAAAAGTAGACTACCAAACGCTACCAAACGACAACCAAATATTCCCACAAAAAAAATCGAAATTTTCATAGTCGGGGTGCTAACTTCACGGTGGTTCCCAAGCAACTGTAAAACAAAAACATAATAGGAATCTTAACCTATTTTCCATCTATTTTCCATGCTTACCCTAAAGGATAATATATAGTATTGCAAAAGCGTTGCTCATAAATCAGATATACCACTTGTAGACTCACAAATGTGAGAGGTGACTTATCAGAACTGGAGTTACATCTATTTTCATTCGTACGGCATAAATTTGTGGCCATTGTATGGGGAATATTACAAATCTGCGAGAATTTCCTCTGAGAACAGGCCCCAGTAATTCTGGGCAGCCCTATCCAACTGGCTAAAAGATGTCCGAAATATGTAACTCCCACATGGTAGTTCCTTAAAATTTCGACTTAGGGCGCAGTTGCGCTTCCGCCTGACTTTAACATTGTTTCTTACGGGATAATGTTACAAATAATTTAAAATTTAATAGATACTGATAGCAATGGAGAAAATAAATTTGAATACATATATATAGCTTTCCATAGTATATCAAAGTATTATAATAATTGATTTGATAATAATTTCCAATTCATTAACCAAACAGTTCAAAACAAAATTATTATCAATTCAATTATTATGATACCTTGATATACTTTTTTTTTTTTTTTTTGGTGAGGAGGAAAAATGGCGAAATCTTTTATAGACGTTGTACAGGACTCTCCTAGGACGGGTCTAGGCATACCTGTTAAAACCAAAAAACCACCTCTCACGAACCAATGCACCGCCCGCGGAACCGCCTTTCGGCTTTAAACTTCGCGGGCAGTTGGTTCCAGCTTAAAGTCGCGTACGACTCTTCCGTCGTCCGTTCGCCCGGGACTTCCCATCCGCGGGCATACGCCCGCTAGGCAGGCCGGCCAACCGCGCCAACCAGGAAAGGAATAAGAAGATTCCTCCCCCGGTCGACATGAACAGCCAAGTCCGCCCAAGACGCAGGACCGCGGGTGTAGGCCCCGATGCGATTTCTACTGGCCCCCATTGTTGCCGCGCTCCGCACGCTCATCGAGCTCCCTCGCCTTCATCACCAGGGTGACGAATGACTCGATAGACATCCAAATCTGTTCAGACTGGAGCATGAGAGAGACCATCGTGTCAGGAGTGAGCTCGGCACCCACTGCCTGACCGAGGGCCTCCCTTGCCGCGCCCCACTTTGCGCAGACGAAGAGTGTGTGCTCTGCATTATCCACAAGGGAACCGCAGTAGCGGCACGACTCATCGTCTCTTTTCTTGAAGCGCTTCAGGTACGCATTAAAGCAACCATGGCCCGAAAGCGCTTGCGCCAAGTAAAAGCCGACTTGACCGTGCTTTCTATCCAGCCAGGTGGCGAGCTCCGGGATCAGACGGTGTGTCCATCTCCCGGTTTGGTCACCATGCCATCTCGTCTGCCATTTCTCGACGAGTCTGCGCCTTCCATCCTTGCGGATGGCCTCCTTCGCGCGAGCGATTTCCTGCAGGTCGGCGCAGGTAAGCTCCTTGCGAAGCTGAAAGGTCTCCTGCCTTTCCTCCGCCAATAAATCTATTGGCGGGACGCTCGCCAGGACCAGCACAGCACTCGTCGACACAGTTCGGTATGCTGAGACAATTCTCATCACCACACCTCTCTGTGCCGAGAACAGCTTCTTCAGGATAGCATGGTTGTTAAGGGCACTTGTCCAGATCGGAGCTGCATAAAGCAGCTTCGAATTTACCACGCTCGCCACCAGCCTTCTCTTAGCTTCCCTAGGACCACCAATGTTGGGCATGAGCCGAGTCAGGGCGGCCCCACACTGGATGGCTTTGGCAGTCGCGATCTGCAGGTGTTCGCCGAAGCTAAGCCTTCGATCCAACTGCACACCCAGGTACTTAATGCTCTTTTTCCACTTGATTTCATGTTCCCCGAGAACGATCCTCGGGTATTTGAAGGATCTCCTGTCTGTGACCAGCAAAGCCTCGGTCTTCTCAGGGGCCATTTTCAGGCATCTGCTATCCAACCAACGCTTTGCCCGCCACAGACTATCGTTGATCCTCAGCTCCAGGATTTTGACGTCGTCAGCGGCGCACACGACAAGTGCGTCATCCGCGAAGCCGATGATGCTCGTTCCAGCAGGCATGTCCATGCGCAGGAAATCGTCGTACATGACGTTCCAGACGAGTGGACCTACCCGCGACCCTTGAGGGGCGCCACATGTCATCTCTTCCTTGAGAGACCATTTGTCGCCCTCGTATATCACCCACCTGTCGCTCAGATAGTCATCTATCATTCGTAACAGGTAGTCTGGAACCTTTTTCCGCACCATCGCCTCGATGCAGATGTTCCATCTCGCGGTATTGAACGCATTGCGTATGTCAATGCTGATCAACGCGCAGAATCCCTTACGCTTACCAGTTCCTCTTCTTGCTTTAGTGGCGATGTCCACCACTGCCTGGATGGCGTCAACTGTGGACCTGCCTTTCCGAAAGCCGAACTGGTTTTCCGAGAGACCATTCTCGCGGACCATGTGACCCTGTAGTCTTTGTAGGATCATTTCCTCCAGAAGTTTCCCCATCGTATCCAATAAACATATTGGCCTATACGATGAGGCATCCCCTAGAGGTTTGTTGCCTTTCCTCAGCAGGACCAACCTCTGCTTCTTCCAGTCTGCGAAGAACCTCCCCTCCCGAAGACAGGAGTTGAAGACTTCTAGGAGGATCTCCGGGTATACCCCGATCACCTCTTTGAGGATCTCGTTCGGCAACCCGTCGATCCCCGGCGCTGTGTTTGCCTTGAGCCTTCCACCCGCTCTCTTTAGTTCTTCGAGAGTGAAGAGTTCTTCGTCCCGGACCACGCAGGAACTTCGGTCCTGTCTTTGGAACGGCTCTACATGCGGGAACAAGCTTCGCACGATGTACTTGACACGATCGGCACTATCCAGGCCCGGAGTCTTTCTTCTAGTCACTAATCTCTTAGTGACTATTTTGAAGGCGAGACCCCATGGATCCTTCTCGACTTCTCCGATCAAGTCTTTCCAGCACTGAAGTCGGCTTTTTTTTATGCCTTGCCTCAGAGCTGATTTTGCTTTTTTCCATGCCTCGCGCAGCAGAGGTTCACCCTTTGAGCGGGTAAAACTCCGCCGCGCTGTAAGGCACTTTCGACGCAGGACGGACAACTGGTCGCTCCACCAGTACATCGAGTCCCCGGTACGCCTGTGCCCGCGGCGAGGCATGGAGTGGTCGCATGCTGCGACCACTTTCCGCCTCGCCGCCCGCACAGTGTCCTCCAACGACCCAGCAGACCTTGCCCAACCAAGCTCATCTATGAGCCTGGTTTCTTCAAGATGTTCGCGAAGCTTGTCTTTGCTGAGTCGTTTTGTGTTCCAGGAGGGGCTCCTTACCTTGCCGCCCCTTCCCGTATTCACTGGGTGACTCCGTTCCTGGATGCTAAACTCAATGCACCGGTGGTCACTCAATGTTATTACATCGAGGACGCACCAGTCGCCTATCCTGGAGGCAAGACGGGGCGCGGCAATTGTGAGGTCGATAATCGACCCCCCCGCTCCTCGTCTGAACGTAAAATCCCTGCCCCGATTCAATACAATCAGGTCATTCCTGGCGACCATCTCACTAACCAAGATTCCCCTCCTGTCCAGACGGGCTTCTCCCCACTCGGGCGACTTACTATTAAAGTCACCCGCAATAAGGGACCGCCCACTAGCCTCTTTGAGGCTTTCCTCAAGGAGGAGGATCTGGGTCTCGAAGATCTCGAAAGGATCGTTGGGGGAGAAGTAGCAGCTGTACACACGTACCCCCGCCACCTCCACCCAAACGAAACCCGCGTCGGTCTCCAGGAACTCCGCGATGCTCAAATCAGGGCTGCAGACAAGGATCCCAGCCCTCCTTGATGCATCCTGGTACCAAGCAGAGTTTTCGGACCATTTGTGTTGCTCACTAGTGAGCAACACATCGGCTCCCCTCTCCCTGGCAGTCTGCATCAGAAGGTTCTGGGCTTCCTTCCTTCTCCCGAGGTTGAGCTGTAGAAATTTCACTTTCCACCTCTCAACCTCCGGAGTTCCGCCCTGAATATTGGGCAAGAACCGCTCCCCGAAGCATGGGCGACATCTTTTTCGCCCCTATCAGTACAAGTCAGGCACCGAGGGGGAGCCTTGCACTCCTTGGCCACGTGTGACGCCCCCCCACACCTCCAGCAGGCATCCTTCCTGCCTGGAAGCGTGCAGCCACGCGACACATGGCCGTATCCCTGGCACCTGAAGCACCGGGCAACCTCGACATGCTCTCGGATGCGGCAGTTCACCCACCCTACCCTTAATCTACCGAGCCCGAGCAAGCTCCTGGCGTCCGCCTCGGTTAGACGGACCACCGCAGTCTGCACACCGCCGAAGCGTTTGTACAGCCTGCACTGGTCCCCGAGGTCTGGCTTGTCCAGTGCGATGCAAAGCGCGGCAACAACCTCTTCTCTTGTGACTGTCTCGTCGAGGTCCCTAACTTCAAGGGACCTCTTCGAGACCAAAGATTTAACTTCGGCCTTCTCTCCGACCGCCTGGTCGAGCGCCTTTTCGAAGGTCGAGACGTCGCCCCCCTTTCTGAGGACCAGGAGAATCTCCTCCCTCCTGGTTCTCCGAATGGAGAGGACCTCCGCCCCTGCGTTTTGGGGGTTTACTTTCGCCTTCATAGCCTTCAGGATATCGGCGTAGGACTCTCCATCCTTCGCCGACACCCTGATAGCGTCGCCCGACCGTGCGGCCGGAGAGCGCCTCGCCAACTTCACCTTTGTTTTAGGTTCCTGCGCAGATGGCACAGGAACCTCTTTTTTCTTCTCTTTTTTTCTTTTTTTCTTTTTTTTCTTCTCCACCAGCTGCCATTCCCCATCCTTTTTTGGGGTTTGGCTTCTGGTGGCCGCAGCGTAAGTGGGCGATATGCCGCCCTTCCCTTTCTTGGGAAGCCGATCTTCGGGGGGAGAAGGAGCAACCCTCTTCTCCCCCTTTGTCAGCTTTTTTGGGGTATCTCCCAGAGACGCAGAGCGCAATCTCCGGAAGATACCCATCTTTTTGACAGCGGGGTGGGATTCCATCCTTTTCTGGATTTCCACCCCGCTCTCTAGTAAGCACTTGTGGGTGTTGAGCATTCCGCTCAACACCTCCGTAGCCTCACTCACACTGTCCTTAACATGGCCAGGGTTGTTTCTCAGCATACCCTGCTGGATAACGCTGAGAGCCCTGGCCAACCTCTCCATTTTCTTACTTTGCTCCTTCAGGAGCTGAAGGACGTCTTTCCATCCATCAGCCCCTGGAGGAGTGTGTGAGTGCGCATCAGGCGCCTTCACCGCTTCATCTCTTTTATTATTCTCAAAATTCATATTAATTTCGTCGTGTCTTAAGACGGTTCGCCCATCATGGGAGCCCTACCGCAGTAGGGCTACTATCCCCGCCTGTATAGATCCCTAGTTATGTGCACCGAAATCGAGAAGCGGCTTATCGGATGGTCGATCCTATCGGCACATTAAATGAAGCTAGTAAAAAAGGTTACGGGATAGGCCCGCGCCATAATGATGCTAAAGGTTTAACGTCACCCCTATCGACCGAGCGGTGCCGGGTCCGCCCCGACACCTGACCCGGACTTCAGGCTAGACGGTGTGCGATTTATCCTACGCAGCGTCGGGTATAAGGAAATACTGACCAGGTAATCCTTCATTCCTGCGTCCGGGCGTCCATGATTTCAACCCCGAAATTGGCTCCAGGCAGTAGAAACGTGAGCGGTTTTCCCAGTTTAACATGTGGTTTCACGGGATCTTTGCCCTTCGCGGCCGAACACCGGAGGGACTTACATTTACCCATATTACTTCCACAGAGGTAAGGTACTGACATCGCGTCCTACCCTGGTCGGGAGGCTACTACTCCTCCCTTGGCTAGTCTATCGGGAATATCCACCAGGCGCCGGCCGCAGCCCATTCACTCGGCAACGCATTCGTACTTGTATGTGTGGGTGTCGGTATCGTGCATGTGGTTGTGATGTGACCGCGAGAAGGGCACGAGGGAAGTTCATCGATACCGCCGCATGCGCATTTGGGTTGATACCCCGATTAAGGGGCCCCCCGCATTCACACTGTTTCCACTCATGCGGCATCAAGGAACCTGTTCAAGGTCCCCTGATGCTTTTTGCTCCGCACCGCGTCCACACGCGTCCGAAGGTTGAGGAGTGACCATTCGAACGCGTGCGCCCGGCAGGCCCACCGCTAGGGAAAGTCTGTCTATAAGACTCCCTTGACGGCCATCCTGACGACGACAGCCCAGCTGTTGGCAGAGTCCTTTCGGCTACTACCATTGGCGGGCTGCAGGACGCGTCTGCTCCGTGCATGGCCTCACACGTTCCTCTGGGTTTGACGCTGCCCTCCCGCGAAACGCCGTCTCGGGTATTGGTTGTGTTGCGTTCAGGGTTGCTGTAAGTATGTAGTGTCATGTTGCTGTGTGTGTGTCCCCTCCTCCTTTCGCATCCGGGCTTGGGACCGGCAATGGCGGAGTTACCTTGATATACTATGGAAAGCCATATATATGTATTCAAATTTGTTTTCTCCATTGCTATCAGTATCTATTGAATTTTTTTTTATGTAAATTTTTACTATATGATATCTGTTAATTTATTATAATATTTTCATAAGTATTTTTTTATAGAGGAATATCATTTTTTAAATTGTTTGTAAAATTATTCCATAAGAAACAATGCTAAAAAGTCAGGCTGAAGCACGACTGGGTTCAAAATTTTTTTTGCTGAAAATTTTTAATATATGTTTATTAATTATTTATGAAAGTTCCATAAGTATTTTTTATTGATAAATATAATTTTTTAAATTATTTGTAACATTATCCCATAAGAAACAATGTTAAAGTCAGGCGGAAGCGCAACTGCGCCCTCAGTCATGATTTCAAGGGAACTATCATGTGGGGGTCATATATTTACTGACGCGTTTACCTATTTATGTTTTTCTGTTTTACGTTTGCATGGGACTGTACCATAATGCAACGCAACCCCTATGCTATGCCGTGACAAACCGATACATAAATAGTATATTGTGCAACTAGGGAAAAACAAGTGTTTTTCTCGTGTTGGGCACGTTTTTTTTCTACTAGGGGGTCAAATAATGGATTTATTTGCCCCCAACTGCGCTTTATGACTCGCTAGCCGCTAGTAGAAAAAAGTATTTTACATTTTATACGTATCCTACATTTTTTACGTATCAAATTCAGAGTTACGCGTAACCGCGCATCCCTATTATGGTGCATTTATACCTCTGTCTGCCTGGCTGAGGCGGACAGAAAATACATAAGAGCAAAAAAGACAGATGTTTTCTTTTCGTCCAATTTTACACTGTCTGTCTCCTTTACTCTTATGTATTTTCTGTCCGTACCGAATCTTAGAGAGGATGAAGACGGACGTAGATAGACTACTTTTGGTTTTGAAAATGAAAAAAAAATTTAATTTTTCTTATTATAATGTTTTTATTAATGCGAGTTAAACAGAGGTATAAATCAGCCGTATGCATCAGCCCGTATTTCACGATTCTAACTTGACCCCGTTAGTGTCCTAAGTTGAATTCCTAAGTTAGTTTGCCAAATCGTCACACGCGGCGCTAACTGTACCATCACTCCCTGAAAATGCACAGTAACATACGAAGAATTTAATAAAAAAATTAAAAAAATATATTATTCAATGCCATAAACAAATAAAAGATATCAGACTTTAAATATTAATATTATTTGAATATTTTTAATTAAATTTTTCCTTTTTTATTCATATTTATCTCGTACAAAAACTATTTTGAAACATTCAGCTTATATTAGAATTTAAATATTAATATCTCTTTTATTCCTTTATGGCATTGAATAGTAACTTTTTAAAATTTTTTATATTTAATTGTCTACATATCACTGCATTTATATTATTTTTTTGAGGTAAAATTAAGTTGAAAAATGGAAAAAAATGAAAAATTCTGAACAAGGAACGAAGTTGATGAGAGTTGTAATTAGTTGGAAATCATTATGAATAATTAAAGAAAATAGAATATATAAAAAGGAGAATATTAATTTATATTTTTAAAATAGTTAACTAACATTAATAAAAACAGTATAATAAGAAAAATTAAATTTTTTTTTCATTTTCAAAACCAAAAGTAGTCTATCTATGTCCGTTTTCATCCTCTCTAACATTCACGAAATTTTGGAAACAACATTTTATGTACTTTCGACACAAACAAGTAAAAACTGGACCAAATTATTCATATAAACCTGCTACTCTTCTCGAGTATCAGATTCCCTTAAAGATCATAATTTTAGTAATAGATCAACTAAATTACATTTCTAGAAATCACGTCAGAGCCCTAGCGAACTGGCTGAACGGTAGCTTTACGCTGTACCGTAAAGCTATCGTAAAGCTATCGTAAAGTAGCATTATAACTCATGAATGAGGCAAAATAAACATTCAAAATGTTTTCATCCTTATTCTACGTTGAAAATAATGTTAACTGGTAATTGAAATATGCAATAATTTTATTTATTTACGCTTAAAATTAAAAAAAAACATAATACCTGTCATTAAAGGCAGTGCAGTGGTTCACCTTTTGTGAAACTTCTCCGTTAAAGTTGATCATTGGTTGGAGTGAGACACAACTATACTTTCATCTCACTCTAACAAATATTCAATCCTGACGGTGAAGACATGGAAAGTGATGAACCACTGCACTGCCTTGAATGACAGGTATTATGTTTTTTTTTTTTTCAATTTTTAGCGTAAATAAATAAAATTATTGCATATTTCAATTACCAGTTAACGTTATTTTCAACGTAGAATAAGGATAAAAACATTTTGAATGTTTATTTTGCCTCATTCATGAGTTATAATGCTACTTTCCGATAGCTTTACGATAGCTTTACGATACAGCGTAAAGCTACCGTTCAGCCAGTTCGCTAGGGAGGTAATGAAATTTTGCATTTAGTGACCTAAAAAGGAAGTGTTTTTGTGCAGCATTAACAAAAAAAATGCAAAAAAGGTCCAAATTTCATAGTTTTAACCATTTTTAATAACACCTAAAGCAATGAACTTTTCAAAATTTTTGTTCATCTATCACAAAGGTAGATTTACGGAAAATATCCGATGTATATGAAAGAAACTGTAATTATTTTTACCTGGATGCTGTGAAAGTTTAAATTTAGGGAAACAAAGTTGTAAAAGTTCAAATTCGTAAAATCATTCATAAAAAAAATATAAAAATACTTTTAATGTATTTCTAAGTTACATATTTTCTATTTTTTTTCTAATAATTAATTTTCACAATTTGTAGGATCCGCTTTTTAGGTATGAAAATACTTTGAATTTTTACAACTTTTTGTTTCCCTAAATTTCAACTTTCACATTTCGTGAATCTTAGAGAGGATGAAGACGGACGTAGATAGACTACTTTTGGTTTTGAAAATGAAAAAAAAATTTAATTTTTCTTATTATACTGTTTTTATTAATGTTAGTTAACTATTTTAAAAATATAAATTAATATTCTCCTTTTTATATATTCTATTTTCTTTAATTATTCATAATGATTTCCAACTAATTACAACTCTCATCAACTTCGTTCCTTGTTCAGAATTTTTCATTTTTTTCCATTTTTCAACTTAATTTTACCTCAAAAAAATAATATAAATGCAGTGATATGTAGACAATTAAATATAAAAATTTTTTAAAAGTTATTATTCAATGCCATAAAGGAATAAAAGAGATATTAGTATTTAAATTCTAATATGAGCTGAATGTTTCAAAAAAGGGAAAAATTTAATTTAAAATATTCACATAATATTAATATTTAAAGTCTGATTTCTTTTATTTGTTTATGGCATTGAATAATATATTTAAAAATTTTTTTTATTAAATTCTTCGTATGTTACTGTGCATTTTCAGGGAGTGATGGTACAGTTAACGCCGCGTGTGACGGTTCGGCAAACTAACTTACAAATTCAACTAGGACACTAACGGGGCGCCATTTTCTTTTCTGATGCATACGGCTGGTATAAATGCACCATTACCTTGCGGCTTGCATGCATGATATTCATGGTACAGAAGGGGAAGACCATGGAGACTAGATATAAGGAGACCAATCTCCATATATCCATTCCCGAAATGTAGTTCTGCCAAGTACATAGTTACAAAACTTCCCGATGAGGGCATGTGTGTTACCTGGGTGCAAAATGGCGACATCTAATACACGATGATTATAAACCGTGGATGCCGCCATTTTGCACTCAGGGAACACACGTGCCCTCATTGGGAAGTTTCCTAACTAAGTACTTGGCAGATCTTCATTTCGTGTTTTGTGAAGTACGGCCATAAGAGATTGGTCTCCTTATATCTAGTCTCCATGGGGAAGACAGAAGAAAACAATTTTCTCTATAGGTTTGTTGTTTTGAGGTTATGTACTACCTTAATACCAGATATTTTAGAACGGTATATTCGGTATATTTGTGAATTAATGTAATGAAAAATGACTGCTCTGGCATTGCCACAGAAAAAATATTACAGACAAAGGGCGCATTCCAATCCGATAGCGGATCATTGCATTGAATAGTAAGTATTGACAAAAATGATTTGTTTCGAGTTTGAGGTTAGTTCTTGAATTTTTGTGTCTGTGTAATCTCGCATGTACTTTTAATTTTTTCTATTATTATTAGGAATAAATCGTTTTTATTTTTAATTCCTTAGTGGTTAAAAAATTTTATAGCTTTTTAAAAATAACATGATTTCAATTATTTTAATTCAGTCCTGTAAAGCCTGATGAAATGGACTGGAGCGGGTTGTATCCACTTTATAATGAAACTGCTGACGAACAATCCGAGGTGAAACAGCTAACTAAGCAAGTAGAGTTTGCTGATATTGGCTGTGGATATGGCGGACTACTAAGTATGATAATTACATTTCAATTAAGCCTCATATATAAGATGAGTAATTATATACATTTAATTTGGTTAAAAGTTACTCTTTCGCCAATGTTTCCTGAGAATCTAATTGTTGGAATGGAAATAAGGGTGAAAGTTTCGGACTACGTGATGGATCGTATTTCTGCTTTACGCCATCAGCATCCTGGTAAATATCAAAACATCGCCTGTGTGAGGACTAATGCCATGAAATATTTACCCAATTATTTTTACAAGGGACAGGTGCATTTACTTTATTATCTCAATCTTATCTTATTATCATACTCTATTATCAACAATCCTATTTTTTAAACCTTCTTTAATGATTTTATAGCTCAAGAAAATGTTTTTCCTTTATCCGGATCCACATTTCAAAAAAGCCAAGCATAAATGGCGTATTATTAACAAAACTTTGCTTGCAGAATACGGATACGTTCTTGCAGAAGGGGTATCTATAAATTGAAAAAATTAGTTTTGCATTTTAATGAATATAAAGGATTATTAAGTAATTTTTTTTTTCAAGGCAACTATATATACCATGACAGACGTCAAAGACTTGCACGACTGGATGGTTCGACACTTTGTAGAACATCCTTTGTTCAAAAGAATTCCTGATGACCAGCTGGTAAGTTGAATTATGAATATTAACATGAATTGTGAAAATGCAAAATAGTAAAAACCTGAATAACGATTATAGACAATGGATCCAATTGTTGAGAAATTGTACGAAAGTACAGAAGAGGGTCAAAAAGTGACGAGAAATAAAGGCGACAAGTTTTTAGCTGTGTTCAAGAGAGTTGCTGATCCTTATGAACAGGGCGATAGATAATGTTTGTGTAAAGTAATTTATTTAATAAATTTTATAAAGATGTTTTACTTTAACCTGTAATTATTAATCAGTTAACTACGGAATTTGGTTTTAAAAATCCCTCACGGGATGCGGTATTAAAATTAAGCGATGACGAGCAATATCCAATATATCAAAGAGAATAATCAAATTTTAAAAAAAATACATAAAAGTTTTATTTTTAATGTAAAGAAAACATACCATCAAATTACATTTTCATTACATTTTATTGAAATTTCCAGTTATTATAGTAAATGGTAATTTTTTTATTTTACATGACTTGTATAGACGTCAACCGCACCACAATAGAGTTTTGGATTGATACGTTTACACGTCGAACGTTAATTATTTCGTTTCGTTTTAATTTTACCATATTATAGATTCATATTCTACTTTTTAATGATTCCATTATCAGAAAGGTATAAATTAGAAAAATAAGTTTTAAATAGAAAAAAATCAATATTATTTTTAAAAACTTACTTTCCAGCAGTATTTCAGTATTTTTATTTTTTTATTTCAAGTGTAATTTCTAATTTGTTCACCTATTTTGTCTCTTGGATAAATTCATAGCCTTTTGAGAAGAGTTCGTTATGTAATAACAGACAAATTTTATTCATAGTATTCAGAAATTCTACTATTTGAAATATCCCTTGAAAATAAATATATTTTTTTTTTATCAGTAATGCAAAGAAAATGATATTTTATTAAATCAATAGTTACCATATCATGCATTCCAAAATGGAAGTACAGATATTTAGAATTTCTTCTGTGGTAGGAGTTTTTTTTTCTGATCTATGCAAATTACTTTGTTCTGTTGGTATAAATTTCAAACGTTCTTTCAGTGTTGTTTTCAAATTCCAATCTTCTAAACTAAAAACGCAAGCTCGGATTGTAAGTGCTTTAAAAAATGGCTCAGGAGGTTTTAGATTTCCAAGATTAGAGGATTTCTTCTTCTACAATTGAATGAAAAAGATAAACATTGAATTTATTTCATAATAAATAATATTTTGACTAACACTTACCGGGTATTCAACACCTTTTTCTGTGACTATAAACTCATTTTCTGATTCTTTTAACTTGTCCAGCTGTGTTAATATTTCTTTTTCGTAAAGACATCTTTGATTGAAATTGATAAACTTGCAATTGATGTAAATTGTTATTTTACATGAACGTGAACCAGTATTTACTGTCAGCAAAAATATTTGCATGCTGAGAGGTTGTATTTTCCCTTCTGAAGGATGGATTTTAGCTTCGATAATTTCTGGTAGTTCGTAACTAGAAAAATAATCTTATTAAAAAGCGATTTAGTAATATTATATTTTTTATTAAAAGAATGTATCACTTTTCCCAGGAAAATTCGAGAACATCTTGGTTAAGATTGTTATGAACAATAATTATTCTAGTAACGCTTGAATTTGTGGGCATGGGAGAAATTGTAATAATATCATAATTATAATATACTGGAACTTCTGGAATGAAAAATGTATCTTGACAAGGAGGGATGCGTTCTACAAATTTTATTTTTGGATTGTTAGAACATTCTCCATGTAGAGTCAATTCCGTTTCTCTTTTCCCGAGCTTTATTGGAATGGTAATCTGTAAATTAATAGTATTTACTGCAATTAGGGAAAAATAAATGTTTTTCTCGTGTTACACACGAGTTTTTTCCTACTGGAGGGTCGAAAATAGTACATTGTGCAACTAGGGAAAAAAAATTTATTTTGCAAGTGTGAAGTTTGATGCCTGAGCAAAGCGAGGGTAACAACCACACGAGTAAAATAAATGTTTTTCCCGTGTTGCACACGATTTTTTTTCTACTATAGGGTCAGAAAGTGGATTTGTTTGCCCCGCACGGGGCAATAAAGTCCACTTTATGGCCCGCTAGTAGAAAAATGTACTTTATGACCTGCTACTAGGAAAATTAAATTAATTGTATCTAGGGAAAAACGATTACTTTAATTCACATTAATTAAAATTACTTCAATTTTTAAAAAAATGTGAAATCATACTCTATATTCCTGAAACTGTATTGGATGATATTTAAAAATTAAAGGATAATTAGATAATGCTTTCACTGAACCAGAAGGATTTAAGCAAGAGAAAATTTCAGCACCGAATTTTTCGTTAATTTTCCTCAAAGCCTCTATATCTAAATTGTAAGAAAGTTCACGTTCAATGTTGTTGTACATCCAGCACATCTAAAAAAAATTATGTCAATTTATCAAAGCAACTATCATTGCAAAGTCAAGTTAAACAATTACCTGATGTATAGGATTCAAATCTCCCAGATAAACTTGGTCTAATCTCAAAGGTGGTTCTTGGAATAAAATAATTTCTTCATCCTCTTTGGAAAGGCATCTCACTTTTGTTTTTAAAGTAAGACGTCTATCTTCTTCAAAAATTAGATCCCATTGAAGTTCAGTTATTCCCAATGAACTGTATCTTAATTTTATTGAAAGCCTTGTTTTTTTCCTCGGCTAGAATTTATAACCAAATAATTCACCAATTCAATAAAAAGTCAGTAAATTTATGAAATAGAATGAAAATTTATAAATTGTACTTTTAGCGTCCCTGATTTGGGGGAAATATTGCATACTTCTCTGTGAACACAATCGTATGTTGCATTTTGTAACGAAAAACTCTTAGACTTGAAGCTTTTTTTACAAGAACAGAGTTGTACTCTTTTTATTAACCATGAAACTGGCACCATCGTTGGATTTGTTATTAGTAACTCTATACAAAAGGGCTGTTCATGAATTTTAAAGGCAGGAAATCCCATGAATGAATTTTGATTAGAATTAGGCGACATGTTATTCAAAATCTTATTAAGTCTACAAAAAGGAGAATGATCGGTTATTTTAATTTTTGAATCGAATAGTTTTATATTGCTTACCTATTGATCTGCATAGTTTCCCAGAGGTAAACTTTACTGATATTATGTCCCATTCCATAATATAATAAATCTTCTACCTGTTATAATTTATAAAAAAGGATTAAATTAGTTTCTGATCGAAATGTGTTTTTACAATGAAATACAAAAAATCACAATAATTTACTGTGAAAATATATTTCTTCTAGAAGTAGTTTAATATTTTCACATATAGTTTTCAGAAATTGAAATTTGTACGTACATTTAATGTGGGAACAACACTCATACAGTTCAACCTACAGATTATTTTAGGTTCGTCTTTCAATATTGGACTATCTGGGTTACAATCCGATCGTACGAAGTACTGAATAAAAAGTTCGTAAAATCCAGGCTCTTGAGGAGTTATTGTAACATCGATTTTTTCATTCTGACAAGGGAGGATTGTTCCTATTGTTGGAGAAAATTTCAAGTCTCTTTCTGGTAATCCAATTGGCCAGTTTCGATGTTTTGAATATAGTTTGAAATGGATAGCGACTCGACTAAAGTTAAAGAGATAAAAACTAAGAGTTTTCGAATTTCGAAAAGCTAGTTCTCCAAAATTAAGTTCGTGCGGTAGTGCCTAATAAATTTGGAATTAAATTGGTGAATTTCGTTCAGTAATTTTTAGTGGCTGAAAAAAGAGTTTTGACTCTTATATTCATTTGAAATATAACATGTAATTACTATAAGTGTTCCTGTTTCACCAATTCCTGAGACAAAGATTTTAACTGAGTTGCTCGGAGTTTGTAATTCAATCTCATTTTTATTTTCGAGAGCAATGAGTTTGCAATCAACAGTGAAGTTATAATTTCCAGAGATCTCGGGACAAAAAAACCATTTATGCGAAAGAATTTCATTTGGATGAATAATATCATTGCTATACTGTATTTTAAGTTCCTTTGGTTTATGAGGAATCGAATATCTAGAGGTTCATTCAATTTAAAAAAATGATAAAAAGTACCTATATTAATTTTGGGAAATTTCTCACCTTATACAATGTCGAGTGATATTTCGAATGGAAACTTGTTGAGATTGGGAGCAACCAGGGAAAGTAGGATCAAAGTATACTAGATTTTCACTTTGAAAAATGAGATTTGGATACTCAGCATATCCTTTGAAATCGATGTGAATTTTTGACTTATGGTAATCATTAAATTGAACAGTCCAGCTTTCAAAGTATAAATGCTCATCTTTGGATTCAGGAAACAACTCAATTGTTACTATCTGATAATCACTTTGGTAAATGAAAAATTAAACATAAAAATTAATCATTTTAGATGTCAATTTTTGAAATTGATCCTTTACTTGTAAATTATTCCCAGCATTGGTTTGACTGTGAAATTACTTATTTTTGGAGGTATGAAACGAAACATAAGGGGCATCTCACTCTCTAATTTTCTTATTAAAAAGGTGGTGTAAGTTGGAACTTCTGGGACGCAAGCAGGCATTGTTACTGTCTGGGGAAGTTGGTATCGGGGAATCCATTCTTTTGTTCCCACAGGAAATGAATGGCCTGTTATTGTTTAAAAAATATATTTGATCATGTTCTAAATTATAATTTATATAATTTCAGGGAAGTTAAAATAAAATAAAATGTTAAATTCACCAATCATTCTTAATGGCTTAACCCATGGAATTGTGGATTGAATTGGTATTGATTGGCAAAATGGAGAAACTCTTTCATGCTTCTTGAATGCTTTCAACAAAACTTCCTGATAATAAAGAGATTTTTCTTCAAGAGGATCAAATCGGATTTCGAAAATAATGGATTTTTTGCTATCGACCTGAGCACCAGAAGGTTTTATTTTAAAAGCGCCAGAGATTACTGAGAAATAATATATAATTTTTAAATATTTGTGTTACAAAAGGTCATCTTTTTTATGAAGTAAATAATGAAGATTACCGTCTTCCCAGATTACGAGGATATTTGAGTTGGAATGATTATGGAAACAAACAGTTTGTGGAATTCTTCGTGTAGAATTCTCTAAACCAACAGGAGCTTCTCCAAAGTCAATATAAGATTTTGTTAGGGAAATTAAAGGTGGATTTCCCCTTTGAATATTACTTACATCTCCCATGTAACTTTCAAATCCTTCAAGCTTTGGTCGAAAGTGAATTAAAATTTCTTCATAAAATTGATTTTCGTTGGAATATACTGAACCAAAGTAGGCGTACAGTTCTATGATGATTGGTTTCTAATTCAAGATTATTTTTCTATTAATTTTGAAAATTAGTTTTTCGTAGTTTTCTTTTTTGTGGATTTACCTATAGAATATCCCACCTGGTTTAAAATCAAGCATGGTAGATAGTAAGAATGAACTCCAGGAGCAGAGGGCAGGAAATAAATATTTACATTAATGAAAGAAGATGGTTTTATAGTACCATGTGTTAAACTTAATTTAAATGGACATTGCTTTTTGTCAAGATCAAATAAAAAAATTGCTGGAACTTGCGACTTATTCGTAATTTTTATTCGTTTCTTCGCTGTATTCTTTTCTCTTGAGGTATAAAATAATAATCTAGTCGCGGATATCCAGACATCAGGACCTGAATAAATTAGTACATGTTTACAAAGTTATTGCTAACGTTTTAAATTGATTTCAGTAAATACAGAAAATATATTTTTGGCATAATAATTTCAGCAATAATTCTTTAAATTAACAAATAATAATTTGGTTTTTACCAATGGATATTCCCTGCACAATGATTTTGTAACAATAGTTCTCATCATTGTCAGTTATCGTAAAATAATCAGTGTTTTTGCTGAATGCTACGACTGGTTGATAGCTTATGTTGCAGACATGTTTACATCCACTTTGCAAGGTCCAAAAGTATTCTTTCAAATTAAAAACATAATCTAAGGGATTGGTTATTGGATCTTTTTGAACTTTATACGACTGTTCTATCTAAATAATGACCAATCAAAATATAAAAAATTTGTTTTTATACATTTTTATATTAATTTTGATATTAAAAAATGAAATATATTCTTGCACGTACATGACTTTGATTAATAATTTTTATTGTTCGAACAACTGTATTGCCAACTCCCACAGTTCCAAAGTCTACGTGAATTGTTTCCGTTTCGATAGTTTTGTCAAAATTTTGATCCTTCATTTTGAAAACCTTTTCAGTATACTGAAATTATACAGAATCTTTAAGAATGGTAATTGTCACTCCAATAAACATCTAACTTCACATCGCGAAACACTGGTGGTATTGCTTCCATATAATATGTATGGGAAGGGATCTTATTTTTATATCTTTAATGAAGAAGCATTTTTCATAGATATTTTCTTAATGAAGATATGCTTTATCATACAAACAATCAAAGTAAATAATAAATTTGACTAGTTTTTGTATTTCAATACATTTCTTATATTGAATATATCTGTTGATGTTAATAGTTGGCTTTAGGGCCCAAGGTTAAAAAAACTCAAAGTTTTACATAATCAAATTTTCGGCTCTAATCGGATATTTATTTTTTCTCATTCATGCACAGAAATGGCCACTTTTTTATGAGAAATGCGGGAAAAAATCCTCTTTTTAGGATACACGCGAAAAATGCGGGAGCTATCAATAATTCCCGTGGGAATCATCAATAACTGCCGCATATGGGGGAACAATTGCGTGATTTGCGTTAGAACCGTGATTTTTTCGTCACTTTTTTCACCACCAAGTGTCGCCATCTAACGGACCAAAAGGTAAGTTCCTTGCGAAAACTTAAAAGCTCTGTTAAAAGTATGGGCAGCCAACTTCATTGACAAGATGCATTTTCTAAGTAATTGTCAATAACATGATTCTGTCTCTCCAAAATAGGGGATTTCCTTCCCCATTTCACGCAAAAAAAGTTTAAGCTATTGTCTTTCCTACACATGAATGAGAAAAAATAAAGTATACTACACACGGGAGGAACACCATGATTCTCACTCGTGTTTTTCCGTCATCGCTTCGCTCGTGCGCAACTTCACACTCGTAACAATCATCATTTATGTGCCTCAGCCGCGGAAACTCGTTTTTCCGTTACAGCTGAGAGTAAAGCAATGTTGTATATTCTGTTACAGAGGAATACAATGTAGAAACTGAACTGCGCATGCGCATTATAGTCTTACAGCGGAACGCAATCTATTTCTTATTCTTCTTCTTCTCACTTCTTCTTCGTACAGCGTTAGTACTGACTACTACACAAGACCGATAAAATCAAAATGGCCGGGACTAGTCGCCAATTTGCGCCCGCTTCGTACAACTAGCGCAGCAAACAACTACAATAAGTACTAGATTAGATTCCAATGTACGCATAAAAACTCGTATCCGCACGACAGTCACATAAAATAGAATATGTGCCAATGCACACAATTCGGGACATTGCAAGACTTGCGACAATGCTCGCAGGACTGATCGCGCCTCGACTACATCTTGGCTTCGATCTCCTGCGAACATTGTCGCTCGTCACGCAATCACCCTCATTGTGTGCCTAGGCACATAATATACTATTTCCTCCCTTGTATAGCATAAATATCTATTTCACATGATGAAGCATATTTTATGTGCCACCGGCGCGCAAACTGGTTTTTTCGCTACAGTTAAATTCATTTGTTTCTGAGATTTGTGACGTCCTAAAGTTTAATTTAGTGAATAATTCCTAGCTAAAAGTCTAGAGTTTATTGCCCTATATACGTTCCTCAATTTATTGTTAAATGGTTAAAATTTGTCCAGTTTGGGAACAAGTCAATGAATTTTATAACAATTATCAAACAAGAAGAGTCATTATTAATTTTTGAAGAAAACATCAAATTATTTAATCTATTTAACTTTGTTTATTTGTTCAATTGGTGGCAGTTTGGTGCTTTCCTTCCGGTCGGTGTTAATCGTCCCTACAACCATTAAAAAAAACACAACTTTTGTGAGTCTGACAAAGATTATGAAAGAGAAGAAAAGTTAAAGCCATTACATTTATATACATTTTTTTTTACTAACCTTTAGGTAAAATCTCTTATCAAATGATATCGGCAAAATCCTGGTGCTCGTTTGTGTGCTTCGTTGATGAGTCACGCGGATTATTCCAGTCTATGTGACTAGCCGAGGGGATCTTCTTCATAGTGTGGATTTTACTCACATCTTCTAACAAGAAGAGTGCGTCAATCTTCCCTGAGCTTTCTAAAAAAAACTTGCAGTACCGAAAGTTCGATATGAATAAGTAATAACGCCGGAGTGACAGGACCCACCACCTCAGTTATTTCAAGAAATTGAGTTTTGAAAATTGAGGTTTTCGCAGGCGCCGAGTGAGTAAAGGCCGGTGAGTCCTTCAGCACAATGAAGCAGTGGCGTAATGGTTATGGCTATCGGCTGACGTGCTCGCGGCGCGGGTTCAATTCTTTTTTCCGGTGATTTTTATTTTTTTTTATTTTTATACATTGTTAATTATTTACAATGTATATAGTGTAAGTTTTGATCATTTGTAATGAATTTAATTTAAATAACAAATACTAAAAATTATAAATAATAATTAATGCTGTCAATATATTTTACATTTTATTTATGCAATATTAAACATTTATTTACATATTTAGGAAATATTACTTTAAAGAATACTCTATCCGGCATATAAAAGGAATTTGAGGCTTCATTGTTATGACCTAATAAAGATTTAATGTTAGTTCTTTGAATAATTGTATAATATCAATTTTTTAAAAAGATTTTTACAAGTTTTCTGTATCACTTCCTTTACAACCATGAGGGTAATACTTATTATAAAAGCAAGTAAAACATACATTTTCTCGACACCAGGAACATTTAATAAACGCTACATTGCTACATGAACAATTTTTCTTCAATAAAGCAAGTGGAAAGCAAAGTTCGTTCAAATTTAAAAATATTGGCTTTTCTTCAACCAATTTCGTCGCGAACTATGCGTATTTCAGCATTGGTTGAAAAGCAGTTGCGGTGAATTGGTGAAGTAGCAAAGAATGCAATCGAATTGCTTCTTCCCTGCTTGCAATTTCTCTTTGCTCTTTCAACAAAGCAGGTGCATTTTGAAGGCTTTTTGTAAAGTTTTTAACCTGCCGATAAAAATAGACATCGCATGGTTGACACAAAGGTGTGCACTTGGGGGGAATAATTTTTAAGGTATAAGTAGCTTCGTCATAACTGTCTTCAAACAACTCGTCATGCATGGGCGCATCCGTTTGACCACCCCAAGAGTCAATAATGAATACAAAAGGGGTCGCTTTTACATAATCTTGAATTATTTTTTCCAAAAATTGTTTATATAATTCTCTTGTTAATTTACCAGATTTTAAGCACGTTACAACAACATTTTTAAACTCGTTTTCTAAAGCTTTGACTTTTTAGAAACAGGAGGGCCGAACTTGTTGGTGGACTCTTGCCAGACCAGACGCTGTAATGGAATAATGCCCAGTGCACGAATGCACAAGGTTATTCCAATCACTTTTTTTTACCAGTACAATAAATGTTTATTAGGTCATGACAATGAAGCCTCAAATTCCTTTTATATGCCTGAAAGAATATTCTTTAAAGAAATATTTCCTAAATATGTAAATGAATGTTTATTATTACATAAATAAAATGTAAAATATATTGACAGCATTAATTATTATTTATAATTTTAAGTATTTCTTATTTAAAATAAATTCATTACAAATGATCCAAATTTATACAAATTACATTATAAATAATTAAAAATTGTATAAAAATTAAAAAAAAAAAATCACCGGCAAAAAGAATTAAACCCGTGCCGCGAGCATGCCAGCCGTTAGCCATCACCGCTACGTCACCGCTTCACTGTGCTGAAGGAATCACCGGCCTTTAATCACTCGGCGCCTTCGAAAACCTAAATTTTCAAAACTCAATTTCTTGAAATAACTGAGGTAGTGGGTCCTGTCACTCCGGCATTATTACTTATTCATATCGAAATTACGGTCCTGTAAGTTTCGTTCAAAAAGATCAGGGAAGATTGACGCACTCCCCTTGTAAGAGTGTTGAATAGGCGCGTGCCATCTGACTTTGAAAAACTTAGTCGCAGGGATTCTAGCAATTATCCTGAGAAATCTATGCAATATATCTACCCCTGCTCCATTCCAGCTAACTTTAGAAACTTAGATCATAGACCTGAGTACCTTCACAAGCATCTCGGCTCAACCAAACTGTACTTGTAGTCCAAAGCCGCGAAACTAAAACAAGTCGGTCGGTTCCTTCTAGCGTTTATCCTGAGCAAACTATTCTATATATATGGGCCTACTCAATTCCAGCTGACTCTAGAGACTTGGAAATTTGACCCGAGTACCCTCACAAGCACCTCGGCTTAAGCAAACTGTACTTATACTAGTCTAAAGCCGCGAAACTGAGAAAAGTCGGTCGGTTCATTCTAGAGCTTATCCTGAGCAAACTAAGCTATATATCTCAACCTTAATAAATTCCAGCTGACTCTATAGACTTAAAGCTTTGTCCCGAGTACCCTCACAAGAACCTCGACCTAACCAAACTTTACTTATAATAGTCCAATCAACGAGAAAATTAACTGGAAAAAGTCTAACATTCTTCAAGGGTGGGGGTACAAATTATGTATCTACATCTCTTACAATTATTTCTTTGAAAGAAAACTTCTATCTGTATTAAAATCACATTATAGAGAAATCTATGCTATATTTCTATGCGTACTCAATTCCAGCTGACTCAAGAGACATTAAGCTTTGTCCCGAGCACCCTCACAAGAACCTCGGCTAAAGCAAACTGTACTTATAATAGTCCAAAGCCGCGAAACTGAGACAAGTTGGTCCTACCCATTCAGAGATCTCGTCCTGATGCCAAGGAATGGAAATCAAAGAAATAACTAGTAGCAAAAAAAGCAACATTCTTTAAGTGTGGGGGTACAAAATTATGTTTCTACTTCTCTTAAAGTGGTGACTTCGAAATAAAACATCTAACTGTATGCAAATCACATTATAGAGTAATCTATGCTATATTTCTATGCGTGCTCAGTTCCAGCTGACTCTCGAGACTCGGAGCTTTGTCCCGAGCACCCTCACACGAAGCTCTACCCAACCAAACTTTACTTATAATAGTCCAAAGCCGCGAAACTGAGACAAGTCGGTCGGTTCCTTCTAGCGTTTATCCTGAGTAAACTAAGCTATATATCTAGGCCTACTCAACTCCAGCTGACTCTAGAGACTTGGAGCTTTGACCCGAGTACCCTCACAAGGACCTCGACCTAACCAAACTTTACTCATAATAGTCCAAAGCCGCGAAACTGAGACAAGTCGGTCCTACCCATTCAGTGATCTCATCCTGATGCCAAGGAATGGAATTCAACGAGAAAGTTAACTGGAAAAAGTCCAACATTCTTCAAGGGAGGGAGTACAAATTATGTATCTACTTCTCTTACAATTATCTCTTTGAAGGAAAAATTCTATCTGTATAAAAATCACATTATAGAGTAATCTATGCTATATTTCTATGCGTACGCAGGTCCAGCTGATCTGCAGACTTAAGGCTTTGTCCCATTTAACCTCACAAGAACCTCTAGCTAACCATACTTTACTTATAATAGTCCAAATCCACGTAACTGAGACAAGTCGGTCGGTTCCTCCTAGCGTTTATCTTGAGCAAACTAGGCTATATATCTAGGCCTACTCAATTCCAGCTGACTCTAGAGACTTCGAAATTTGACCCGAGTAACCTCACAACCACCTCGGCTTAAGCAAACTGTACTTATAATAGTCTAAATCCGCGAAACTGAGAAAAGTCGGTCGGTTCCTTCTAGCGTTTATCCTGAGCAAACTAAGCTATATATCTAGGCCTACTCAATTCCAGCTTACTCTAGAGACTTTAAGCTTTGTCCAATGTCCCCTCACAAGAACCTCTCCCTAACCATACTTTACTTATAATAGTCCAAAGCCGCGAAACTGAGACAAGTCGGTCGGTTCCTCCTAGCGTTTATCTTGAGCAAACTAGGCTATATATCTAAACCTACTCAATTCCAGCTGACTCTAGAGACTTTAAGCTTTGACCAGAGTCCTCTCACAAGCACCTCGGCTTATGCAAACTGTACTTATAATAGTCTAAAGCCGCGAAACTGAGAAAAGTCGGTCGGTTCCTCCTAGCGTTTATCTTGAGCAAACTAAGCTATATATCTAGGCCTACTCAATTCCAGCTTACTCTAGAGACTTATATCTTTGTCCCGAGTACCCTCACAAGAACCTCTTCTTTAGCAAAATTTACTTATAATAGTCTAAATCCGCGAAACTGAGACAAGTCGGTCGGTTCCTTCTAGCGTTTATCCTGAGCAAACTAAGCTATATATCCAGGCCTACTCAATTCCAGCTGAATCTAGAGACTATGAACATTGACCACAGTCCCGTCACAAGCACCTCGGCCTCACCAAACTTTACTTATAATAGTCCAAAGCCGCGAAACTGAGACAAGTCGGTCCTACCCCTACAGTGATCTCATCCAGATGCCAAGGAATGGAATTCAACGAGAAAGTTAACTGGAAAAAGTCCAACATTCTTCAAGGGTGGGGGTACAAATTATGTATCTACTTCTGTTACAATTATCTCTTTGAAAGAAAAATTCTATCTGTATAAAAATCACATTATAGAGTAATCTATGCTATATTTCTATGTGTACTCAGTTCCAGCTGATCTGCAGACTTAAGGCTTTGTCCCATTTAACCTCACAAGAAACTCTACCTAACCAAACATTACTTATAATAGTCCAAAGCCGCGAAACTAAGACAAGTCGGTCGGTTCCTTCTAGCGTTTATCCTGAGTAAACTACGCTATATATCTAGGCCTACTCAACTCCAGCTGACTCTAGAGACTTTAAGCTTTGAGCAGAGTCCCCTCACAAGCACCTCGGCACCATACTTTACTTATAATAGTCTAAAGCCGCGAAACTGAGACAAGTCTATCGGTTCCTTCCAGCGTTTATCCTGAGTAAACTAAGCCATATATCTAGGCCTACTCAATTCCAGCTGACTCTAGAGACTTTAAGCTTTGATCACAGTCCCCTCACAAGCGCCTCGTCCTAACCATACTTTACTTATAATAGTCCAAAGCCGCGAAACTGAGACAAGTCGGTCGGTTCCTCTTAGCGTTTATCTTGAGCAAACTAAGCAATATATCTAGGCCTACTCAATTCCATCTGACTCTAGAGACTTTAAGCTATGACCAGAGTCCTCTCACAACCACCTCGGCTTAAGCAAACTGTACTTATAATAGTCTAAATCCGCGAAACTGAGAAAAGTCGGTCGGTTCCTTCTAGCGTTTATCCTGAGCAAACTAAGCTATATATCTAGGCCTACTCAATTCCAGCTTACTCTAGAGACTTTAAGCTTTGACCAGAGTCCCCTCACAAGAACCACTACCTAACTAAATTTTACTTATAATAGTCCAAAGCCGCGAAACTGAGAAAAGTCGGTCGGTTCCTCCTAGCGTTTATCTTGAGCAAACTAAGCAATATATCTAGGCCTACTCAATTCCATCTGACTCTAGAGACTTTAAGCTATGACCAGAGTCCTCTCACAAGCACCTCGGCTTAAGCAAACTGTACTTATAATAGTCTAAATCCGCGAAACTGAGAAAAGTCGGTCGGTTCCTTCTAGTGTTTATCCTGAGCAAACTAAGCTATATATCTAGGCCTACTCAATTCCAGCTTACTCTAGAGACTTTAAGCTTTGACCAGAGTCCCCTCACAAGAACCACTACCTAACTAAATTTTACTTATAATAGTCCAAAGCCGCGAAACTGAGACAAGTCGGTCGGTTCCTCCTAGCGTTTATCTTGAGCAAACTAGGCTATATATCTAAACCTACTCAATTCCAGCTGACTCTAGAGACTTTAAGCTTTGATCACAGTCCCCTCACAAGCGCCTCGTCCTAACCATACTTTACTTATAATAGTCCAAAGCCGCGAAACTGAGAAAAGTCGGTCGGTTCCTCCTAGCGTTTATCTTGAGCAAACTAAGCAATATATCTAGGCCTACTCAATTCCAGCTGACTCTAGAGACTTTAAGCTTTGACCAGAGTCCCCTCACAAGCACCTCGGCTTATGCAAACTGTACTTATAATAGTCTAAAGCCGCGAAACTGAGAAAAGTCGGTCGGTTGCTCCTAGCGTTTATCTTGAGCAAACTAAGCAATATATCTAGGCCTACTCAATTCCAGCTGACTCTAGAGACTTTAAGCTTTGACCAGAGTCCTCTCACAAGCACCTCGGCTTAAGCAAACTGTACTTATAATAGTCTAAATCCGCGAAACTGAGAAAAGTCGGTCGGTTCCTTCTAGTGTTTATCCTGAGCAAACTAAGCTATATATCTAGGCCTACTCAATTCCAGCTTACTCTAGAGACTTTAAGCTTTGACCAGAGTCCCCTCACAAGAACCTCTACCTAACCACATTTTACTTATAATAGTCCAAAGCCGCGAAACTGAGACAAGTCGGTCGGTTCCTTCTAGCGTTTATCCTGAGTAAACTAAGCTATATATCTAGGCCTACTCAACTCCAGCTGACTCTAGAGACTTTAAGCTTTGATCACAGTCCCCTCACAAGCGCCTCGTCCTAACCATACTTTACTTATAATAGTCCAAAGCCGCGAAACTGAGAAAAGTCGGTCGGTTCCTCCTAGCGTTTATCTTGAGTAAACTAAGCAATATATCTAGGCCTACTCAATTCCAGCTGACTCTAGAGACTTTAAGCTTTGACCAGAGTCCCCTCACAAGCGCCTCGTCCTAACCATACTTTACTTATAATAGTCCAAAGCCGCGAAACTGAGACAAGTCGGTCGGTTCCTCTTAGCGTTTATCTTGAGCAAACTAGGCTATATATCTAGGCCTACTCAATTCCAGCTGACTCTAGAGACTTTAAGCTTTGACCAGAGTCCCCTCACAAGCACCTCGGCTTATGCAAACTGTACTTATAATAGTCTAAAGCCGCGAAACTGAGAAAAGTCGGTCGGTTCCTCCTAGCGTTTATCTTGAGCAAACTAAGCAATATATCTAGGACTACTCAATTCCATCTGACTCTAGAGACTTTAAGCTTTGACCAGAGTCCTCTCACAAGCACCTCGGCTTAAGCAAACTGTACTTATAATAGTCTAAATCCGCGAAACTGAGAAAAGTCGGTCGGTTCCTTCTAGTGTTTATTATGAGCAAACTAAGCTATATATCTAGGCCTACTCAATTCCAGCTTACTCTAGAGACTTTAAGCTTTGACCAGAGTCCCCTCACAAGAACCTCTACCTAACCAAATTTTACTTATAATAGTCCAAAGCCGCGAAACTGAGACAAGTCGGTCGGTTCCTCCTAGCGTTTATCTTGAGCAAACTAGGCTATATATCTAAACCTACTCAATTCCAGCTGACTCTAGAGACTTTAAGCTTTGATCACAGTCCCCTCACAAGCGCCTCGTCCTAACCATACTTTACTTATAATAGTCCAAAGCCGCGAAACTGAGAAAAGTCGGTCGGTTCCTCCTAGCGTTTATCTTGAGCAAACTAAGCAATATATCTAGGCCTACTCAATTCCAGCTGACTCTAGAGACTTTAAGCTTTGACCAGAGTCCCCTCACAAGCACCTCGGCTTATGCAAACTGTACTTATAATAGTCTAAAGCCTCGAAACTGAGAAAAGTCGGTCGGTTCCTCCTAGCGTTTATCTTGAGCAAACTAAGCAATATATCTAGGCCTACTCAATTCCAGCTGACTCTAGAGACTTTAAGCTTTGACCAGAGTCCTCTCACAAGCACCTCGGCTTAAGCAAACTGTACTTATAATAGTCTAAATCCGCGAAACTGAGAAAAGTCGGTCGGTTCCTTCTAGCGTTTATCCTGAGCAAACTAAGCTATATATCTAGGCCTACTCAATTCCAGCTGACTCCAGAGACTTTAAACTTTGACCACAGTCCCCTCACAAGCACTTCGGATTATGCAATCTGTACTTATAATAGTCTAAATCCGCGAAACTGAGAAAAGTCGGTCGGTTCCTTCTAGCGTTTATCCTGAGCAAACTAAGCTATATATCTAGGCCTACTCAATGCCACCTTACTCTAGAGACTTTAAGCTTTGACCAGAGTCCTCTCACAAGCACCTCGGCTTAAGCAAACTGTACTTATAATAGTCTAAATCCACGAAACTGAGAAAAGTCGGTCGGTTCCTCCTAGCGTTTATCCTGAGTAAACTAAGCTATATATCTAGGCCTACTCAACTCCAGCTGACTCTAGAGACTTGGAGCTTTGACCCGAGTACCCTCACAAGGACCTCGACCTAACCAAACTTTACTCATAATAGTCCAAAGCCGCGAAACTGAGACAAGTCGGTCCTACCCATTCAGTGATCTCATCCTGATGCCAAGGAATGGAATTCAACGAGAAAGTTAACTGGAAAAAGTCCAACATTCTTCAAGGGAGGGAGTACAAATTATGTATCTACTTCTCTTACAATTATCTCTTTGAAGGAAAAATTCTATCTGTATAAAAATCACATTATAGAGTAATCTATGCTATATTTCTATGCGTACGCAGGTCCAGCTGATCTGCAGACTTAAGGCTTTGTCCCATTTAACCTCACAAGAACCTCTAGCTAACCATACTTTACTTATAATAGTCCAAATCCACGTAACTGAGACAAGTCGGTCGGTTCCTTCCAGCGTTTAGCCTGAGCAAACTAAGCTATATATCTAGGCCTACTCAATTCCAGCTGACTCTAGAGACTTCGAAATTTGACCCGAGTAACCTCACAACCACCTCGGCTTAAGCAAACTGTACTTATAATAGTCTAAATCCGCGAAACTGAGAAGAGTCGGTCGGTTCCTTCTAGCGTTTATCCTGATCAAACTAAGCTATATATCTATGCCTACTCAATTCCAGCTTACTCTAGAGACTTTAAGCTTTGACCAGAGTCCCCTCACAAGAACCTCTACCTAACCAAATTTTACTTATAATAGTCCAAAGCCGCGAAACTGAGACAAGTCGGTCGGTTCCTCCTAGCGTTTATCTTGAGCAAACTAGGCTATATATCTAAACCTACTCAATTCCAGCTGACTCTAGAGACTTTAAGCTTTGACCAGAGTCCTCTCACAAGCACCTCGGCTTATGCAAACTGTACTTATAATAGTCTAAAGCCGCGAAACTGAGACAAGTCGGTCGGTTCCTCCTAGCGTTTATCTTGAGCAAACTAGGCTATATATCTAAACCTACTCAATTCCAGCTGACTCTAGAGACTTTAAGCTTTGACCAGAGTCCTCTCACAAGCACCTCGGCTTATGCAAACTGTACTTATAATAGTCCAAAGCCGCGAAACTGAGAAAAGTCGGTCGGTGCCTCCTAGCGTTTATCTTGAGCAAACTAAGCAATATATCTAGGCCTACTCAACTCCAGCTGACTCTAGAGACTTTAAGCTTTGACCAGAGTCCCCTCACAAGCACCTCGGCTTATGCAAACTGTACTTATAATAGTCTAAAGCCGCGAAACTGAGACAAGTCGGTCGGTTCCTTCTAGCGTTTATCCTGAGCAAACTAAGCTATATATCTAGGCCTACTCAATTCCAGCTGACTCTAGAGACTTTAAGCTTTGACCAGAGTCCCCTCACAACCACCTCGGCTTAAGCAAACTGTACTTATAATAGTCTAAATCCGCGAAACTGAGACAAGTCGGTCGGTTCCTTCTAGCGTTTATCCTGAGCAAACTAAGCTATATATCTAGTCCTACTCAATTCCAGCTTACTCTAGAGACTTGATGCTTTGTCCCGAGTACCCTCACAAGCACCTCGGCTTAAGCAAACTGTACTTATAATAGTCTAAAGCCTCGAAACTGAGAAAAGTCGGTCGGTTCCTTCTAGCGTTTATCCTGAGCAAACTAAGCTATATATCTAGGCCTACTCAATGCCAGCTTACTCTATAGACTTTAAGCTTTGACCAGAGTCCCCTCACAAGAACCTCTACCTAACCAAATTTTACTTATAATAGTCCAAAGCCACGTAACTGAGAAAAGTCGGTCGGTTCCTTCTAGCGTTTATCCTGAGTAAACTAAGCTATATATCTAGGCCTACTCAATTCTATCTGACTCTAGAGACTTCGAACTTTGACCCGAGTACCCTCACAAGAACCTCGGCCTAACCATACTTTACTTATAATAGTCCAAAGCCGCGAAACTGAGACAAGTCGGTCCTACCCCTACAGTGATCTCATCCTGATGCCAAGGAATGGAATTCAACGAGAAAGTTAACTGGAAAAAGTCCAACATTCTTCAAGGGTGGGGGTACAAATTATGTATCTACTTCTCTTACAATTATCTCTTTGAAGGAAAAATTCTATCTGTATAAAAATCACATTATAGAGTAATCTATGCTATATTTCTATGCGTACGCAGGTCCAGCTGATCTGCAGACTTAAGGCTTTGTCCCATTTAACCTCACAAGAACCTCTAGCTAACCATACTTTACTTATAATAGTCCAAATCCACGTAACTGAGACAAGTCGGTCGGTTCCTTCTAGCGTTTATCCTGAGTAAACTAAGCTATATATCTAGGCCTACTCAATTCCAGCTGACTCTAGAGACTTCGAAATTTGACCCGAGTAACCTCACAACCACCTCGGCTTAAGCAAACTGTACTTATAATAGTCTAAATCCGCGAAACTGAGAAAAGTCGGTCGGTTCCTTCTAGCGTTTATCCTGAGCAAACTAAGCTATATATCTAGGCCTACTCAATTCCAGCTTACTCTAGAGACTTTAAGCTTTGACCAGAGTCCCCTCACAAGAACCTCTACCTAACCAAATTTTACTTATAATAGTCCAAAGCCGCGAAACTGAGACAAGTCGGTCGGTTCCTCCTAGCGTTTATCTTGAGCAAACTAGGCTATATATCTAAACCTACTCAATTCCAGCTGACTCTAGAGACTTTAAGCTTTGACCAGAGTCCTCTCACAAGCACCTCGGCTTATGCAAACTGTACTTATAATAGTCTAAAGCCGCGAAACTGAGACAAGTCGGTCGGTTCCTCCTAGCGTTTATCTTGAGCAAACTAGGCTATATATCTAAACCTACTCAATTCCAGCTGACTCTAGAGACTTTAAGCTTTGACCAGAGTCCTCTCACAAGCACCTCGGCTTATGCAAACTGTACTTATAATAGTCCAAAGCCGCGAAACTGAGAAAAGTCGGTCGGTGCCTCCTAGCGTTTATCTTGAGCAAACTAAGCAATATATCTAGGCCTACTCAATTCCAGCTGACTCTAGAGACTTTAAGCTTTGACCAGAGTCCCCTCACAAGCACCTCGGCTTATGCAAACTGTACTTATAATAGTCTAAAGCCGCGAAACTGAGAAAAGTCGGTCGGTTCCTTCTAGCGTTTATCCTGAGCAAACTAAGCTATATATCTAGGCCTACTCAATTCCAGCTTACTCTAGAGACTTTAAGCTTTGACCAGAGTCCCCTCACAAGAACCTCTACCTAACCACATTTTACTTATAATAGTCCAAAGCCGCGAAACTGAGACAAGTCGGTCGGTTCCTTCTAGCGGTTAACCACAGTCAACTAAGCTAAATATCTATGCCTACTCAACTCCAGCTGACTCTAGAGACTTGGAGCTTTGACCAGAGTCCTCTCACAAGCACCTCGGCTTATGCAAACTGTACTTATAATAGTCTAAAGCCGCGAAACTGAGAAAAGTCGGTCGGTTCCTCCTAGCGTTTATCTTGAGCAAACTAAGCAATATATCTAGGCCTACTCAATTCCAGCTTACTCTAGAGACTTGAAGCTGTGCCCCGAGCACCCTCACAAGAACCTCTACCTAACCACATTTTACTTATAATAGTCCAAAGCCGCGAAACTGAGACAAGTCGGTCGGTTCCTTCTAGCGTTTATCTTGAGCAAACTAGGCTATATATCTAAACCTACTCAATTCCAGCTGACTCTAGAGACTTTAAGCTTTGATCACAGTCCCCTCACAAGCGCCTCGTCCTAACCATACTTTACTTATAATAGTCCAAAGCCGCGAAACTGAGAAAAGTCGGTCGGTTCCTCCTAGCGTTTATCTTGAGCAAACTAAGCAATATATCTAGGCCTACTCAATTCCAGCTGACTCTAGAGACTTTAAGCTTTGACCAGAGTCCCCTCACAAGCACCTCGGCTTATGCAAACTGTACTTATAATAGTCTAAAGCCGCGAAACTGAGAAAAGTCGGTCGGTTCCTCCTAGCGTTTATCTTGAGCAAACTAAGCAATATATCTAGGCCTACTCAATTCCATCTGACTCTAGAGACTTTAAGCTTTGACCAGAGTCCTCTCACAAGCACCTCGGCTTAAGCAAACTGTACTTATAATAGTCTAAATCCGCGAAACTGAGAAAAGTCGGTCGGTTCCTTCTAGCGTTTATCCTGAGCAAACTAAGCTATATATCTAGGCCTACTCAATTCCAGCTTACTCTAGAGACTTTAAGCTTTGACCAGAGTCCCCTCACAAGAACCTCTACCTAACCAAATTTTACTTATAATAGTCCAAAGCCGCGAAACTGAGACAAGTCGGTCGGTTCCTCCTAGCGTTTATCTTGAGCAAACTAGGCTATATATCTAAACCTACTCAATTCCAGCTGACTCTAGAGACTTTAAGCTTTGATCACAGTCCCCTCACAAGCGCCTCGTCCTAACCATACTTTACTTATAATAGTCCAAAGCCGCGAAACTGAGAAAAGTCGGTCGGTTCCTCCTAGCGTTTATCTTGAGCAAACTAAGCAATATATCTAGGCCTACTCAATTCCAGCTGACTCTAGAGACTTTAAGCTTTGACCAGAGTCCCCTCACAAGCACCTCGGCTTATGCAAACTGTACTTATAATAGTCTAAAGCCGCGAAACTG
Organism: Diplolepis rosae; assembly: GCA_030998225.1. Classification (NCBI taxonomy): domain Eukaryota; kingdom Metazoa; phylum Arthropoda; class Insecta; order Hymenoptera; family Diplolepididae; genus Diplolepis; species Diplolepis rosae. The sequence continues at coordinate 9,230,477 of JAPYXD010000723.1, read as the reverse complement.
AGAAAAGTCGGTCGGTTGCTCCTAGCGTTTATCTTGAGCAAACTAAGCAATATATCTAGGCCTACTCAATTCCAGCTGACTCTAGAGACTTTAAGCTTTGACCAGAGTCCTCTCACAAGCACCTCGGCTTAAGCAAACTGTACTTATAATAGTCTAAATCCGCGAAACTGAGAAAAGTCGGTCGGTTCCTTCTAGCGTTTATCCTGAGCAAACTAAGCTATATATCAAGGCCTACTCAATTCCAGCTTACTCTATAGACTTTGATCTTTGACCAGAGTCCCCTCACAAGAACCTCTACCTAACCACATTTTACTTATAATCGTCCAAAGCCGCGAAACTGAGACAAGTCTGTCGGTTCCTTCTAGCGTTTATCCTGAGTAAACTAAGCTATATATCTAGGCCTACTCAACTCCAGCTGACTCTAGAGACTTTAAGCTTTGATCACAGTCCCCTCACAAGCGCCTCGTCCTAACCATACTTTACTTATAATAGTCCAAAGCCGCGAAACTGAGAAAAGTCGGTCGGTTCCTCCTAGCGTTTATCTTGAGCAAACTAAGCAATATATCTAGGCCTACTCAATTCCAGCTGACTCTAGAGACTTTAAGCTTTGACCAGAGTCCCCTCACAAGCGCCTCGTCCTAACCATACTTTACTGATAATAGTCCAAAGCCGCGAAACTGAGACAAGTCGGTCGGTTCCTCTTAGCGTTTATCTTGAGCAAACTAGGCTATATATCTAGGCCTACTCAATTCCAGCTGACTCTAGAGACTTTAAGCTTTGACCAAAGTCCCCTCACAAGCACCTCGGCTTATGCAAACTGTACTTATAATAGTCTAAAGCCGCGAAACTGAGAAAAGTCGGTCGGTTCCTCCTAGCGTTTATCTTGAGCAAACTAAGCAATATATCTAGGCCTACTCAATTCCATCTGACTCTAGAGACTTTAAGCTTTGACCAGAGTCCTCTCACAAGCACCTCGGCTTAAGCAAACTGTACTTATAATAGTGTAAATCCGCGAAACTGAGAAAAGTCGGTCGGTTCCTTCTAGCGTTTATCCTGAGCAAACTAAGCTATATATCTAGGCCTACTCAATTCCAGCTTACTCTAGAGACTTTAAGCTTTGACCAGAGTCCCCTCACAAGAACCTCTACCTAACCAAATTTTACTTATAATAGTCCAAAGCCGCGAAACTAAGACAAGTCGGTCGGTTCCTCCTAGCGTTTATCTTGAGCAAACTAGGCTATATATCTAAACCTACTCAATTCCAGCTGACTCTAGAGACTTTAAGCTTTGATCACAGTCCCCTCACAAGCGCCTCGTCCTAACCATACTTTACTTATAATAGTCCAAAGCCGCGAAACTGAGAAAAGTCGGTCGGTTCCTCCTAGCGTTTATCTTGAGCAAACTAAGCAATATATCTAGGCCTACTCAATTCCAGCTGACTCGAGAGAATTAAGCTTTGACCAGAGTCCCCTCACAAGCACCTCGGCTTATGCAAACTGTACTTATAATAGTCTAAAGCCGCGAAACTGAGAAAAGTCGGTCGGTTCCTCCTAGCGTTTATCTTGAGCAAACTAAGCAATATATCTAGGCCTACTCAATTCCATCTGACTCTAGAGACTTTAAGCTTTGACCAGAGTCCTCTCACAAGCACCTCGGCTTAAGCAAACTGTACTTATAATAGTCTAAATCCGCGAAACTGAGAAAAGTCGGTCGGTTCCTTCTAGCGTTTATCCTGAGCAAACTAAGCTATATATCTAGGCCTACTCAATTCCAGCTTACTCTAGAGACTTTATGCTTTGTCCGGAGTAACCTCACAAGAACCTCTACCTAACCAAATTTTACTTATAATAGTCCAAAGCCGCGAAACTGAGACAAGTCGGTCGGTTCCTCCTAGCGTTTATCGTGAGCAAACTAGGCTATATATCTAAACCTACTCAATTCCAGCTGACTCTAGAGACTTTAAGCTTTGATCACAGTCCCCTCACAAGCGCCTCGTCCTAACCAAACTTTACTTATAATAGTCCAACCCGCGAAACTGAGAAAAGTCGGTCGGTTCCTCCTAGCGTTTATCCTGAGTAAACTAAGCTATATATCTAGGCCTACTCAACTCCAGCTGACTCTAGAGACTTGGAGCTTTGACCCGAGTACCCTCACAAGGACCTCGACCTAACCAAACTTTACTCATAATAGTCCAAAGCCGCGAAACTGAGACAAGTCGGTCGGTTCCTTCTAGCGTTTATCCTGAGTAAACTAAGCTATATATCTAGGCCTACTCAATTCCAGCTGACTCTAGAGACTTTAAGCTTTGACCAGAGTCCTCTCACAAGCACCTCGGCTTAAGCAAACTGTACTTATAATAGTCTAAATCCGCGAAACTGAGAAAAGTCGGTCGGTTCCTTCTAGCGTTTATCCTGAGCAAACTAAGCTATATATCTAGGCCTACTCAATTCCAGCTGACTCCAGAGACTTTAAACTTTGACCACAGTCCCCTCACAAGCACCTCGGCTTATGCAAACTGTACTTATAATAGTCTAAATCCGCGAAACTGAGAAAAGTCGGTCGGTTCCTTCTAGCGTTTATCCTGAGCAAACTAAGCTATATATCTAGGCCTACTCAATTCCAGCTTACTCTAGAGACTTGATGGTTTGTCCCGAGTACTCTCACAAGCACCTCGGCTTAAGCAAACTGTACTTATAATAGTCTAAAGCCTCGAAACTGAGAAAAGTCGGTCGGTTCCTCCTAGCGTTTATCCTGAGTAAACTAAGCTATATATCTAGGCCTACTCAACTCCAGCTGACTCTAGAGACTTGGAGCTTTGACCCGAGTACCCTCACAAGGACCTCGACCTAACCAAACTTTACTCATAATAGTCCAAAGCCGCGAAACTGAGACAAGTCGGTCCTACCCATTCAGTGATCTCATCCTGATGCCAAGGAATGGAATTCAACGAGAAAGTTAACTGGAAAAAGTCCAACATTCTTTAAGGGCGGGGGTACAAATTATGTATCTACTTCTCTTACAATTATCTCTTTGAAGGAAAAATTCTATCTGTATAAAAATCACATTATAGAGTAATCTATGCTATATTTCTATGCGTACGCAGGTCCAGCTGATCTGCAGACTTAAGGCTTTGTCCCATTTAACCTCACAAGAACCTCTAGCTAACCATACTTTACTTATAATAGTCCAAATCCACGTAACTGAGACAAGTCGGTCGGTTCCTCCTAGCGTTTATCTTGAGCAAACTAAGCTATATATCTAGGCCTACTCAATTCCAGCTGACTCTAGAGACTTCGAAATTTGACCCGAGTAACCTCACAACCACCTCGGCTTAAGCAAACTGTACTTATAATAGTCTAAATCCGCGAAACTGAGAAAAGTCGGTCGGTTCCTTCTAGCGTTTATCCTGAGCAAACTAAGCTATATATCTAGGCCTACTCAATTCCAGCTTACTCTAGAGACTTTAAACTTTGACCACAGTCCCCTCACAAGCACCTCGGCGTAACCATACTTTGCTTATAATCGTCCAAAGCCGCGAAACTGAGACAAGTCGGTCGGTTCCTCCTAGCGTTTATCTTGAGCAAACTAGGCTATATATCTAAACCTACTCAATTCCAGCTGACTCTAGAGACTTTAAGCTTTGACCAGAGTCCTCTCACAAGCACCTCGGCTTATGCAAACTGTACTTATAATAGTCTAAAGCCGCGAAACTGAGACAAGTCGGTCGGTTCCTCCTAGCGTTTATCTTGAGCAAACTAGGCTATATATCTAAACCTACTCAATTCCAGCTGACTCTAGAGACTTTAAGCTTTGACCAGAGTCCTCTCACAAGCACCTCGGCTTATGCAAACTGTACTTATAATAGTCCAAAGCCGCGAAACTGAGAAAAGTCGGTCGGTGCCTCCTAGCGTTTATCTTGAGCAAACTAAGCAATATATCTAGGCCTACTCAATTCCAGCTGACTCTAGAGACTTTAAGCTTTGACCAGAGTCCCCTCACAAGCACCTCGGCTTATGCAAACTGTACTTATAATAGTCTAAAGCCGCGAAACTGAGAAAAGTCGGTCGGTTCCTTCTAGCGTTTATCCTGAGCAAACTAGGCTATATATCTAGGCCTACTCAATTCCAGCTTACTCTAGAGACTTCGAACTTTGACCCGAGTCCCCTCACAAGAACCTCTACCTAACCACATTTTACTTATAATAGTCCAAAGCCGCGAAACTGAGACAAGTCGGTCGGTTCCTTCTGGCGTTTATCCTGAGTAAACTAAGCTATATATCTAGGCCTACTCAACTCCAGCTGACTCTAGAGACTTGGAGCTTTGACCAGAGTCCTCTCACAAGCACCTCGGCTTATGCAAACTGTACTTATAATAGTCTAAAGCCGCGAAACTGAGAAAAGTCGGTCGGTTCCTCCTAGCGTTTATCTTGAGCAAACTAAGCAATATATCTAGGCCTACTCAATTCCAGCTTACTCTAGAGACTTGAAGCTGTGCCCCGAGCACCCTCACAAGAACCTCTACCTAACCACATTTTACTTATAATAGTCCAAAGCCGCGAAACTGAGACAAGTCGGTCGGTTCCTTCTAGCGTTTATCTTGAGCAAACTAGGCTATATATCTAAACCTACTCAATTCCAGCTGACTCTAGAGACTTTAAGCTTTGATCACAGTCCCCTCACAAGCGCCTCGTCCTAACCATACTTTACTTATAATAGTCCAAAGCCGCGAAACTGAGAAAAGTCGGTCGGTTCCTCCTAGCGTTTATCTTGAGCAAACTAAGCAATATATCTAGGCCTACTCAATTCCAGCTGACTCTAGAGACTTTAAGCTTTGACCAGAGTCCCCTCACAAGCACCTCGGCTTATGCAAACTGTACTTATAATAGTCTAAAGCCGCGAAACTGAGAAAAGTCGGTCGGTTCCTCCTAGCGTTTATCTTGAGCAAACTAAGCAATATATCTAGGCCTACTCAATTCCATCTGACTCTAGAGACTTTAAGCTTTGACCAGAGTCCTCTCACAAGCACCTCGGCTTAAGCAAACTGTACTTATAATAGTCTAAATCCGCGAAACTGAGAAAAGTCGGTCGGTTCCTTCTAGTGTTTATCCTGAGCAAACTAAGCTATATATCTAGGCCTACTCAATTCCAGCTTACTCTAGAGACTTTAAGCTTTGACCAGAGTCCCCTCACAAGAACCTCTACCTAACCAAATTTTACTTATAATAGTCCAAAGCCGCGAAACTGAGACAAGTCGGTCGGTTCCTCCTAGCGTTTATCTTGAGCAAACTAGGCTATATATCTAAACCTACTCAATTCCAGCTGACTCTAGAGACTTTAAGCTTTGATCACAGTCCCCTCACAAGCGCCTCGTCCTAACCATACTTTACTTATAATAGTCCAAAGCCGCGAAACTGAGAAAAGTCGGTCGGTTCCTCCTAGCGTTTATCTTGAGCAAACTAAGCAATATATCTAGGCCTACTCAATTCCAGCTGACTCTAGAGACTTTAAGCTTTGACCAGAGTCCCCTCACAAGCACCTCGGCTTATGCAAACTGTACTTATAATAGTCTAAAGCCGCGAAACTGAGAAAAGTCGGTCGGTTGCTCCTAGCGTTTATCTTGAGCAAACTAAGCAATATATCTAGGCCTACTCAATTCCAGCTGACTCTAGAGACTTTAAGCTTTGACCAGAGTCCTCTCACAAGCACCTCGGCTTAAGCAAACTGTACTTATAATAGTCTAAATCCGCGAAACTGAGAAAAGTCGGTCGGTTCCTTCTAGCGTTTATCCTGAGCAAACTAAGCTATATATCTAGGCCTACTCAATTCCAGCTTACTCTAGAGACTTTAAGCTTTGACCAGAGTCCCCTCACAAGAACCTCTACCTAACCAAATTTTACTTATAATCGTCCAAAGCCGCGAAACTGAGACAAGTCTGTCGGTTCCTTCTAGCGTTTATCCTGAGTAAACTAAGCTATATATCTAGGCCTACTCAACTCCAGCTGACTCTAGAGACTTTAAGCTTTGATCACAGTCCCCTCACAAGCGCCTCGTCCTAACCATACTTTACTTATAATAGTCCAAAGCCGCGAAACTGAGAAAAGTCGGTCGGTTCCTCCTAGCGTTTATCTTGAGCAAACTAAGCAATATATCTAGGCCTACTCAATTCCAGCTGACTCTAGAGACTTTAAGCTTTGACCAGAGTCCCCTCACAAGCGCCTCGTCCTAACCATACTTTACTGATAATAGTCCAAAGCCGCGAAACTGAGACAAGTCGGTCGGTTCCTCTTAGCGTTTATCTTGAGCAAACTAGGCTATATATCTAGGCCTACTCAATTCCAGCTGACTCTAGAGACTTTAAGCTTTGACCAAAGTCCCCTCACAAGCACCTCGGCTTATGCAAACTGTACTTATAATAGTCTAAAGCCGCGAAACTGAGAAAAGTCGGTCGGTTCCTCCTAGCGTTTATCTTGAGCAAACTAAGCAATATATCTAGGCCTACTCAATTCCATCTGACTCTAGAGACTTTAAGCTTTGACCAGAGTCCTCTCACAAGCACCTCGGCTTAAGCAAACTGTACTTATAATAGTGTAAATCCGCGAAACTGAGAAAAGTCGGTCGGTTCCTTCTAGCGTTTATCCTGAGCAAACTAAGCTATATATCTAGGCCTACTCAATTCCAGCTTACTCTAGAGACTTTAAGCTTTGACCAGAGTCCCCTCACAAGAACCTCTACCTAACCAAATTTTACTTATAATAGTCCAAAGCCGCGAAACTGAGACAAGTCGGTCGGTTCCTCCTAGCGTTTATCTTGAGCAAACTAGGCTATATATCTAAACCTACTCAATTCCAGCTGACTCTAGAGACTTTAAGCTTTGATCACAGTCCCCTCACAAGCGCCTCGTCCTAACCATACTTTACTTATAATAGTCCAAAGCCGCGAAACTGAGAAAAGTCGGTCGGTTCCTCCTAGCGTTTATCTTGAGCAAACTAAGCAATATATCTAGGCCTACTCAATTCCAGCTGACTCTAGAGACATTAAACTTTGACCAGAGTCCCCTCACAAGCACCTCGGCTTATGCAAACTGTACTTATAATAGTCTAAAGCCGCGAAACTGAGAAAAGTCGGTCGGTTCCTCCTAGCGTTTATCTTGAGCAAACTAAGCAATATATCTAGGCCTACTCAATTCCATCTGACTCTAGAGACTTTAAGCTTTGACCAGAGTCCTCTCACAACCACCTCGGCTTAAGCAAACTGTACTTATAATAGTCTAAATCCGCGAAACTGAGAAAAGTCGGTCGGTTCCTTCTAGCGTTTATCCTGAGCAAACTAAGCTATATATCTAGGCCTACTCAATTCCAGCTTACTCTAGAGACTTGATGCTTTGTCCCGAGCCCCCTCACAAGAACCTCTACCTAACCAAATTTTACTTATAATAGTCCAAAGCCGCGAAACTGAGACAAGTCGGTCGGTTCCTCCTAGCGTTTATCTTGAGCAAACTAGGCTATATATCTAAACCTACTCAATTCCAGCTGACTCTAGAGACTTTAAGCTTTGATCACAGTCCCCTCACAAGCGCCTCGTCCTAACCATACTTTACTTATAATAGTCCAACCCGCGAAACTGAGAAAAGTCGGTCGGTTCCTCCTAGCGTTTATCCTGAGTAAACTAAGCTATATATCTAGGCCTACTCAACTCCAGCTGACTCTAGAGACTTGGAGCTTTGACCCGAGTACCCTCACAAGCACCTCGACCTAACCAAACTTTACTTATAATAGTCCAAAGCCGCGAAACTGAGACAAGTCGGTCCTACCCCTACAGTGATCTCATCCTGATGCCAAGGACTGGAATTCAACGAGAAGGTTAACTGGAAAAAGTCCAACATTCTTCAAGGGTGGGGGTACAAATTATGTATCTACTTCTGTTTTACAATTATCTCTTTGAAAGAAAAATTATATCTGTATTAAAATCACATTATAGAGAAATCTATGCTATATTTCTATGCGTACTCAATTCCAGCTGACTCAAGAGACATTAAGCTTTGTCCCGAGCACCCTCACAAGAACCTCGGCTAAAGCAAACTGTACTTATAATAGTCCAAAGCCGCGAAACTGAGACAAGTTGGTCCTACCCATTCAGAGATCTCGTCCTGATGCCAAGGAATGGAAATCAAAGAAATAACTAGTAGCAAAAAAAGCAACATTCTTTAAGTGTGGGGGTACAAAATTATGTTTCTACTTCTCTTAAAGTGGTGACTTCGAAATAAAACATCTAACTGTATGCAAATCACATTATAGAGTAATCTATGCTATATTTCTATGCGTGCTCAGTTCCAGCTGACTCTCGAGACTCGGAGCTTTGTCCCGAGCACCCTCACACGAACCTCTACCCAACCAAACTTTACTTATAATAGTCCAAAGCCGCGAAACTGAGACAAGTCGGTCGGTTCCTTCTAGCGTTTATCCTGAGTAAACTAAGCTATATATCTAGGCCTACTCAACTCCAGCTGACTCTAGAGACTTGGAGCTTTGACCCGAGTACCCTCACAAGGACCTCGACCTAACCAAACTTTACTCATAATAGTCCAAAGCCGCGAAACTGAGACAAGTCGGTCCTACCCATTCAGTGATCTCATCCTGATGCCAAGGAATGGAATTCAACGAGAAAGTTAACTGGAAAAAGTCCAACATTCTTCAAGGGAGGGAGTACAAATTATGTATCTACTTCTCTTACAATTATCTCTTTGAAAGAAAAATTCTATCTGTATAAAAATCACATTATAGAGTAATCTATGCTATATTTCTATGCGTACGCAGGTCCAGCTGATCTGCAGACTTAAGGCTTTGTCCCATTTAACCTCACAAGAACCTCTAGCTAACCATACTTTACTTATAATAGTCCAAATCCACGTAACTGAGACAAGTCGGTCGGTTCCTCCTAGCGTTTATCTTGAGCAAACTAAGCTATATATCTAGGCCTACTCAATTCCAGCTGACTCTAGAGACTTCGAAATTTGACCCGAGTAACCTCACAACCACCTCGGCTTAAGCAAACTGTACTTATAATAGTCTAAATCCGCGAAACTGAGAAAAGTCGGTCGGTTCCTTCTAGCGTTTATCCTGAGCAAACTAAGCTATATATCTAGGCCTACTCAATTCCAGCTTACTCTAGAGACTTTAAACTTTGACCGTAGTCCCCTCACAAGCACCTCTACCTAACCATACTTTACTTATAATAGTCCAAATCCACGTAACTGAGACAAGTCGGTCGGTTCCTTCCAGCATTTAGCCTGAGCAAACTAAGCTATATATCTAAACCTACTCAATTCCAGCTGACTCTAGAGACTTTAAGCTTTGACCAGAGTCCTCTCACAAGCACCTCGGCTTAAGCAATCTGTACTTATAATAGTCTAAAGCCGCGAAACTGAGAAAAGTCGGTCGGTTCCTCCTAGCGTTTATCTTGAGCAAACTAAGCAATATATCTAGGCCTACTCAATTCCAGCTTACTCTAGAGACTTAAAGCTTTGCCCCGAGCACCCTCACAAGAACCTCTACCTAACCACATTTTACTTATAATAGTCCAAAGCCTCGAAACTGAGACAAGTGGGTCGGTTCCTTCTAGCGTTTATCCTGAGCAAACTAAGTTATATATCCAGGCCTACTCAATTCCAGCTGAATCTAGAGACTTTGAACATTGACCACAGTCCCTTCACAAGCACCTCGGCCTCACCATACTTTACTTATAATAGTCCAAAGCCGCGAAACTGAGACAAGTCGGTCCTACCCCTACAGTGATCTCATCCAGATGCCAAGGAATGGAATTCAACGAGAAAGTTAACTGGAAAAAGTCCAACATTCTTCAAGGGTGGGGGTACAAATTATGTATCTACTGCTGTTACAATTATCTCTTTGAAAGAAAAATTCTATCTGTATAAAAATCACATTATAGAGTAATCTATGCTATATTTCTATGTGTACTCAGTTCCAGCTGATCTGCAGACTTAAGGCTTTGTCCCATTTAACCTCACAAGAAACTCTACCTAACCAAACATTACTTATAATAGTCCAAAGCCGCGAAACTAAGACAAGTCGGTCGGTTCCTTCTAGCGTTTATCCTGAGTAAACTACGCTATATATCTAGGCTTACTCAACTCCAGCTGACTCTAGAGACTTTAAGCTTTGAGCAGAGTCCCCTCACAAGCACCTCGGCACCATACTTTACTTATAATAGTCTAAAGCCGCGAAACTGAGACAGGTCTGTCGGTTCCTTCTAGCGTTTATCCTGAGTAAACTAAGCCATATATCTAGGCCTACTCAATTCCAGCTGACTCTGGAGACTTTAAGCTTTGATCACAGTCCCCTCACAAGCGCCTCGTCCTAACCATACTTTACTGATTATAGTCCAACGCCGCGAAACTGAGACAAGTCGGTCGGTTCCTCTTAGCGTTTATCTTGAGCAAACTAAGCAATATATCTAGGCCTACTCAATTCCATCTGACTCTAGAGACTTTAAGCTATGACCAGAGTCCTCTCACAACCACCTCGGCTTAAGCAAACTGTACTTATAATAGTCTAAATCCGCGAAACTGAGAAAAGTCGGTCGGTTCCTTCTAGCGTTTATCCTGAGCAAACTAAGCTATATATCTAGGCCTACTCAATTCCAGCTTACTCTAGAGACTTTAAGCATTGACCAGAGCACCCTCACAAGAACCACGACCTAACTAAATTTTACTTATAATAGTCCAAAGCCGCGAAACTGAGAAAAGTCGGTCGGTTCCTCCTAGCGTTTATCTTGAGCAAACTAAGCAATATATCTAGGCCTACTCAATTCCATCTGACTCTAGAGACTTTAAGCTATGACCAGAGTCCTCTCACAAGCACCTCGGCTTAAGCAAACTGTACTTATAATAGTCTAAATCCGCGAAACTGAGAAAAGTCGGTCGGTTCCTTCTAGCGTTTATCCTGAGCAAACTAAGCTATATATCTAGGCCTACTCAATTCCAGCTTACTCTAGAGACTTAGAGCTTTGACCAGAGTCCCCTCACAAGAACCACTACCTAACTAAATTTTACTTATAATAGTCCAAAGCCGCGAAACTGAGACAAGTCGGTCGGTTCCTCCTAGCGTTTATCTTGAGCAAACTAGGCTATATATCTAAACCTACTCAATTCCAGCTGACTCTAGAGACTTTAAGCTATGACCAGAGTCCTCTCACAAGCACCTCGGCTTAAGCAAACTGTACTTATAATAGTCTAAATCCGCGAAACTGAGAAAAGTCGGTCGGTTCCTTCTAGCGTTTATCCTGAGTAAAATAAGCTATATATCTAGGCCTACTCAATTCCAGCTTACTCTAGAGACTTTAAGCTTTGACCAGAGTCCCCTCACAAGAACCACTACCTAACTAAATTTTACTTATAATAGTCCAAAGCCGCGAAACTGAGAAAAGTCGGTCGGTTCCTCCTAGCGTATATCTTGAGCAAACTAAGCTATATATCTAGGCCTACTCAATTCCAGCTGACTCTAGAGACTTCGAAATTTGACCCGAGTAACCTCACAACCACCTCGGCTTAAGCAAACTGTACTTATAATAGTCTAAATCCGCGAAACTGAGAAAAGTCGGTCGGTTCCTTCTAGCGTTTATCCTGAGCAAACTAAGCTATATATCTAGGCCTACTCAATTCCAGCTTACTCTAGAGACTTTCATCATTGACCAGAGTACCTTCACAAGAACCTCTCCCTAACCAAATTTTACTTATAATAGTCCAAAGCCGCGAAACTGAGACAAGTCGGTCGGTTCCTCCTAGCGTTTATCTTGAGCAAACTAGGCTATATATCTAAACCTACTCAATTCCAGCTGACTCTAGAGACTTTAAGCTTTGACCAGAGTCCTCTCACAAGCACCTCGGCTTAAGCAAGCTGTACTTATAATAGTCTAAAGCCTCGAAACTGAGAAAAGTCGGTCGGTTCCTCCTAGCGTTTATCTTGAGCAAACTAAGCTATATATCTAGGCCTACTCAATTCCACCTTATCTAGAGACTTTAAACTTTGACCCGAGCACCCTCACAAGAACCTCTACCTAACCACATTTTACTTATAATAGTCCAAAGCCTCGAAACTGAGACAAGTGGGTCGGTTCCTTCTAGCGTTTATCCTGAGCAAACTAAGTTATATATCCAGGCCTACTCAATTCCAGCTGAATCTAGAGACTTTGAACATTGACCACAGTCCCCTCACAAGCACCTCGGCCTAACCATACTTTACTTATAATAGTCCAAAGCCGCGAAACTGAGACAAGTCGGTCCTACCCCTACAGTGATCTCATCCAGATGCCAAGGAATGGAATTCAACGAGAAAGTTAACTGGAAAAAGTCCAACATTCTTCAAGGGTGGGGGTACAAATTATGTATCTACTTCTGTTACAATTATCTCTTTGAAAGAAAAATTCTATCTGTATAAAAATCACATTATAGAGTAATCTATGCTATATTTCTATGCGTACTCAGTTCCAGCTGATCTGCAGACTTAAGGCTTTGTCCCATTTAACCTCACAAGAAACTCTACCTAACCAAACATTACTTATAATAGTCCAAAGCCGCGAAACTAAGACAAGTCGGTCGGTTCCTTCTAGCGTTTATCCTGAGTAAACTACGCTATATATCTAGGCTTACTCAACTCCAGCTGACTCTAGAGACTTTAAGCTTTGAGCAGAGTCCCCTCACAAGCACCTCGGCACCATACCTTACTTATAATCGTCTAAAGCCGCGAAACTGAGACAAGTCTGTCGGTTCCTTCTAGCGTTTATCCTGAGTAAACTAAGCCATATATCTAGGCCTACTCAATTCCAGCTGACTCTAGAGACTTTAAGCTTTGATCACAGTCCCCTCACAAGCGCCTCGTCCTAACCATACTTTACTTATAATAGTCCAAAGCCGCGAAACTGAGACAAGTCGGTCGGTTCCTCTTAGCGTTTATCTTGAGCAAACTAAGCAATATATCTAGGCCTACTCAATTCCATCTGACTCTAGAGACTTTAAGCTATGACCAGAGTCCTCTCACAAGCACCTCGGCTTAAGCAAACTGTACTTATAATAGTCTAAATCCGCGAAACTGAGAAAAGTCGGTCGGTTCCTTCTAGCGTTTATCCTGAGCAAACTAAGCTATATATCTAGGCCTACTCAATTCCAGCTTACTCTAGAGACTTTAAGCTTTGACCAGAGTCCCCTCACAAGAACCACTACCTAACTAAATTTTACTTATAATAGTCCAAAGCCGCGAAACTGAGAAAAGTCGGTCGGTTCCTCCTAGCGTTTATCTTGAGCAAACTAAGCAATATATCTAGGCCTACTCAATTCCATCTGACTCTAGAGACTTTAAGCTATGACCAGAGTCCTCTCACAAGCACCTCGGCTTAAGCAAACTGTACTTATAATAGTCTAAATCCGCGAAACTGAGAAAAGTCGGTCGGTTCCTTCTAGCGTTTATCCTGAGCAAACTAAGCTATATATCTAGGCCTACTCAATTCCAGCTTACTCTAGAGACTTTAAGCTTTGACCAGAGTCCCCTCACAAGAACCACTACCTAACTAAATTTTACTTATAATAGTCCAAAGCCGCGAAACTGAGACAAGTCGGTCGGTTCCTCCTAGCGTTTATCTTGAGCAAACTAGGCTATATATCTAAACCTACTCAATTCCAGCTGACTCTAGAGACTTTAAGCTTTGATCACAGTCCCCTCACAAGCGCCTCGTCCTAACCATACTTTACTTATAATAGTCCAAAGCCGCGAAACTGAGAAAAGTCGGTCGGTTCCTCCTAGCGTTTATCTTGAGCAAACTAAGCAATATATCTAGGCCTACTCAATTCCAGCTGACTCTAGAGACTTTAAGCTTTGACCAGAGTCCCCTCACAAGCACCTCGGCTTATGCAAACTGTACTTATAATAGTCTAAAGCCGCGAAACTGAGAAAAGTCGGTCGGTTGCTCCTAGCGTTTATCTTGAGCAAACTAAGCAATATATCTAGGCCTACTCAATTCCAGCTGACTCTAGAGACTTTAAGCTTTGACCAGAGTCCTCTCACAACCACCTCGGCTTAAGCAAACTGTACTTATAATAGTCTAAATCCGCGAAACTGAGAAAAGTCGGTCGGTTCCTTCTAGCGTTTATCCTGAGCAAACTAAGCTATATATCTAGGCCTACTCAATTCCAGCTTACTCTAGAGACTTTAAGCTTTGACCAGAGTCCCCTCACAAGAACCTCTACCTAACCAAATTTTACTTATAATAGTCCAAAGCCGCGAAACTGAGACAAGTCGGTCGGTTCCTTCTAGCGTTTATCCTGAGTAAACTAAGCTATATATCTAGGCCTACTCAATTCCAGCTGACTCTAGAGACTTTAAACGTTGACCACAGTCCCCTCACAAGCACCTCGGCATAACCATACTTTACTTATAATAGTCCAAAGCCGCGAAACTGAGACAAGTCGGTCGGTTCCTCCTAGCGTTTATCTTGAGCAAACTAAGCTATATATCTAGGCCTACTCAATTCCAGCTGACTCTAGAGACTTTAAGCTTTGACCAGAGTCCCCTCACAAGCGCCTCGTCCTAACCATACTTTACTTATAATAGTCCAAAGCCGCGAAACTGAGACAAGTCGGTCGGTTCCTCTTAGCGTTTATCTTGAGCAAACTAGGCTATATATCTAGGCCTACTCAATTCCAGCTGACTCTAGAGACTTCTAACTATGACCAGAGTAACCTCACAAGCACCTCGGCTTAAGCAAACTGTACTTATAATAGTCCAAAGCCGCGAAACTGAGACAAGTCGGTCGGTTCCTCCTAGCGTTTATCTTGAGCAAACTAAGCTATATATCTAGGACTACTCAATTCCATCTGACTCTAGAGACTTTAAGCTTTGACCAGAGTCCTCTCACAAGCACCTCGGCTTAAGCAAACTGTACTTATAATAGTCTAAATCCGCGAAACTGAGAAAAGTCAGTCGGTTCCTTCTAGTGTTTATCCTGAGCAAACTAAGCTATATATCTAGGCCTACACAATTCCAGCTTACTCTAGAGACTTTAATCTTTGACCAGAGTCCCCTCACAAGAACCTCTACCTAACCAAATTTTACTTATAATAGTCCAAAGCCGCGAAACTGAGACAAGTCGGTCGGTTCCTCCTAGCGTTTATCTTGAGCAAACTAGGCTATATATCTAAACATACCCTACTCCAGCTGAAACTAGAGACTTTAAGCTTTGATCACAGTCCCCTCACAAGCGCCTCGTCCTAACCATACTTTACTTATAATAGTCCAAAGCCGCGAAACTGAGAAAAGTCGGTCGGTTCCTCCTAGCGTTTATCTTGAGCAAACTAAGCAATATATCTAGGCCTACTCAACTCCAGCTGACTCTAGAGACTTTAAGCTTTGACCAGCGTCCCCTCACAAGCACCTCGGCTTATGCAAACTGTACTTATAATAGTCTAAAGCCGCGAAACTGAGAAAAGTCGGTCGGTTCCTCCTAGCGTTTATCTTGAGCAAACTAAGCAATATATCTAGGCCTACTCAATTCCAGCTGACTCTAGAGACTTTAAGCTTTGACCAGAGTCCTCTCACAAGCACCTCGGCTTAAGCAAACTGTACTTATAATAGTCTAAATCCGCGAAACTGAGAAAAGTCGGTCGGTTCCTTCTAGCGTTTATCCTGAGCAAACTAAGCTATATATCTAGGCCTACTCAATTCCAGCTGACTCCAGAGACTTTAAACGTTGACCACAGTCCCCTCACAAGCACCTCGGCTTATCCAAACTGTACTTATAATAGTCTAAAGCCGCGAAACTGAGAAAAGTCGGTCGGTTCCTTCTAGCGTTTATCCTGAGCAAACTAAGCTATATATCTAGGCCTACTCAATGCCACCTTACTCTAGAGACTTTAAGCTTTGACCAGAGTCCTCTCACAAGCACCTCGGCTTAAGCAACCTGTACTTATAATAGTCTAAATCCGCGAAACTGAGAAAAGTCGGTCGGTTCCTCCTAGCGTTTATCCTGAGTAAACTAAGCTATATATCTAGGCCTACTCAACTCCAGCTGACTCTAGAGACTTGGAGCTTTGACCCGAGTACCCTCACAAGGACCTCGACCTAACCAAACTTTACTCATAATAGTCCAAAGCCGCGAAACTGAGACAAGTCGGTCCTACCCATTCAGTGATCTCATCCTGATGCCAAGGAATGGAATTCAACGAGAAAGTTAACTGGAAAAAGTCCAACATTCTTCAAGGGAGGGAGTACAAATTATGTATCTACTTCTCTTACAATTATCTCTTTGAAGGAAAAATTCTATCTGTATAAAAATCACATTATAGAGTAATCTATGCTATATTTCTATGCGTACGCAGGTCCAGCTGATCTGCAGACTTAAGGCTTTGTCCCATTTAACCTCACAAGAACCTCTAGCTAACCATACTTTACTTATAATAGTCCAAATCCACGTAACTGAGACAAGTCGGTCGGTTCCTCCTAGCGTTTATCTTGAGCAAACTAAGCTATATATCTAGGCCTACTCAATTCCAGCTGACTCTAGAGACTTCGAAATTTGACCCGAGTAACCTCACAACCACCTCGGCTTAAGCAAACTGTACTTATAATAGTCTAAATCCGCGAAACTGAGAAAAGTCGGTCGGTTCCTTCTAGCGTTTATCCTGAGCAAACTAAGCTATATATCTAGGCCTACTCAATTCCAGCTTACTCTAGCGACTTTAAGCTTTGACCAGAGTCCCCTCACAAGAACCTCTACCTAACCAAATTTTACTTATAATAGTCCAAAGCCGCGAAACTGAGACAAGTCGGTCGGTTCCTCCTAGCGTTTATCTTGAGCAAACTAGGCTATATATCTAAACCTACTCAATTCCAGCTGACTCTAGAGACTTTAAGCTTTGACCAGAGTCCTCTCACAAGCACCTCGGCTTATGCAAACTGTACTTATAATAGTCTAAAGCCGCGAAACTGAGACAAGTCGGTCGGTTACTAATAGTGTTTATCATGAGCAAACTATGCTATATATCTAAACCTACTCAATTCCAGCTGACTCTAGAGACTTTAAGCTTTGACCAGAGTCCTCTCACAAGCACCTCGGCTTATGCAAACTGTACTTATAATAGTCCAAAGCCGCGAAACTGAGAAAAGTCGGTCGGTGCCTCCTAGCGTTTATCTTGAGCAAACTAAGCAATATATCTAGGCCTACTCAATTCCAGCTGACTCTAGAGACTTTAAGCTTTGACCAGAGTCCCCTCACAAGCACCTCGGCTTATGCAAACTGTACTTATAATAGTCTAAAGCCGCGAAACTGAGAAAAGTCGGTCGGTTCCTTCTAGCGTTTATCCTGAGCAAACTAAGCTATATATCTAGGCCTACTCAATTCCAGCTGACTCTAGAGACTTGATGGTTTGTCCCGAGTACTCTCACAAGCACCTCGGCTTAAGCAAACTGTACTTATAATAGTCTAAATCCGCGAAACTGAGAAAAGTCGGTCGGTTCCTTCTAGCGTTTATCCTGAGTAAACTAAGCTATATATCTAGGCCTACTCAATTCCAGCTGACTCTAGAGACTTGGAGCTTTGACCCGAGTCCCCTCACAAGCACCTCGGCTTATGCAAACTGTACTTATAATAGTCTAAAGCCGCGAAACTGAGAAAAGTCGGTCGGTTCCTCCTAGCGTTTATCTTGAGCAAACTAGGAAATATATAAATGCCTACTCAATTAAATCTTACTATATAGACTTTAAACTTTGAACAGAGTCCTCTCACAAGCACCTCGGCTTAAGCAAACTGTACTTATAATAGTCTAAATCCGCGAAACTGAGAAAAGTCGGTCGGTTCCTTCTAGTGTTTATCCTGAGCAAACTAAGCTATATATCTAGGCCTACTCAATTCCAGCTTACTCTAGAGACTTTAAGCTTTGACCCGAGCACCCTCACAAGAACCTCTACCTAACCAAATTTTACTTATAATAGTCCAAAGCCGCGAAACTGAGACAAGTCGGTCGGTTCCTTCTAGCGTTTATCATGAGCAAACTAGGCTATATATCTAAACCTACTCAATTCCAGCTGACTCTAGAGACTTTAAGCTTTGATCACAGTCCCCTCACAAGCGCCTCGTCCTAACCATACTTTACTTATAATAGTCCAAAGCCGCGAAACTGAGAAAAGTCGGTCGGTTCCTCCTAGCGTTTATCTTGAGCAAACTAAGCAATATATCTAGGCCTACTCAACTCCAGCTTACTCTAGAGACTTTAAGCTTTGACCAGAGTCCCCTCACAAGCACCTCGGCTTATGCAAACTGTACTTATAATAGTCTAAAGCCGCGAAACTGAGAAAAGTCGGTCGGTTCCTCCTAGCGTTTATCTTGAGCAAACTAGGCTATATATCTAGGCCTACTCAATTCCAGCTGACTCTAGAGACTTTAAGCTTTGACCAGAGTCCTCTCACAAGCACCTCGGCTTAAGCAAACTGTACTTATAATAGTCTAAATCCGCGAAACTGAGAAAAGTCGGTCGGTTCCTTCTAGCGTTTATCCTGAGCAAACTAAGCTATATATCTAGGCCTACTCAACTCCAGCTGACTCTAGAGACTTTAAGCTTTGACTGGAGTAACCTCCCAAGAACCTCTACCTAACCAAACTTTACTTATAATAGTCCAAAGCCGCGAAACTGAGACAAGTCTGTCGGTTCCTTCTAGCGTTTATCCTGAGTAAACTAAGCTATATATCTAGGCCTACTCAAGTCCAGCTGACTCTAGAGACTTTAAGCTTTGATCACAGTCCCCTCACAAGCGCCTCGTCCTAACCATACTTTACTTATAATAGTCCAAAGCCGCGAAACTGAGAAAAGTCGGTCGGTTCCTCCTAGCGTTTATCTTGAGCAAACTAAGCAATATATCTAGGCCTACTCAATTCCAGCTGACTCTAGAGACTTTAAGCTTTGACCAGAGTCCCCTCACAAGCACCTCGTCCTAACCAAACTTTACTTATAATAGTCCAAAGCCGCGAAACTGAGACAAGTCGGTCGGTTCCTCCTAGCGTTTATCTTGAGCAAACTAAGCTATATATCTAGGCCTACTCAATTCCAGCTGACTCTAGAGACTTTAAGCTTTGACCAAAGTCCCCTCACAAGCACCTCGGCTTATGCAAACTGTACTTATAATAGTCTAAAGCCGCGAAACTGAGAAAAGTCGGTCGGTTCCTCCTAGCGTTTATCTTGAGCAAACTAAGCAATATATCTAGGCCTACTCAATTCCATCTGACTCTAGAGACTTTAAGCTTTGACCAGAGTCCTCTCACAAGCACCTCGGCTTAAGCAAACTGTACTTATAATAGTCTAAATCCGCGAAACTGAGAAAAGTCGGTCGGTTCCTTCTAGCGTTTATCCTGAGCAAACTAAGCTATATATCTAGGCCTACTCAATTCCAGCTTACTCTAGCGACTTGATGCTTTGTCCCGAGACCCCTCACAAGAAACTCTACCTAAACAAATTTTACTTATAATAGTCCAAAGCCGCGAAACTGAGACAAGTCGGTCGGTTCCTGCTAACGTTTATCTTGAGCAAACTAGGCTATATATCTAAACCTACTCAATTCCAGCTGACTCTAGAGACTTTAAGCTTTGATCACAGTCCCCTCACAAGCGCCTCGTCCTAACCATACTTTACTTATAATAGTCCAAAGCCGCGAAACTGAGAAAAGTCGGTCGGTTCCTCCTAGCGTTTATCTTGAGCAAACTAAGCAATATATCTAGTCCTACTCTATTCCAGCTTACTCTAGAGACTTTATGCTTTGTCCCTAGTACCCTCAGAAGCTCCTAGGTTTTATCAAACTGTACTTATAATAGTCTAAAGCCGCGAAACTGAGAAAAGTCGGTCGGTTCCTCCTAGCGTTTATCTTGAGCAAACTAAGCAATATATCTAGGCCTACTCAATTCCAGCTGACTCTAGAGACTTTAAGCTTTGACCAGAGTCCTCTCACAAGCACCTCGGCTTAAGCAAACTGTACTTATAATAGTCTAAATCCGCGAAACTGAGAAAAGTCGGTCGGTTCCTTCTAGCGTTTATCCTGAGCAAACTAAGCTATATATCTAGGCCTACTCAATTCCAGCTGACTCCAGAGACTTTAAACTTTGACCACAGTCCCCTCACAAGCACCTCGGCTTATGCTAACAGTACTTATAATAGTCTAAATCCGCGAAACTGAGAAAAGTCGGTCGGTTCCTTCTAGCGTTTATCCTGAGCAAACTAAGCTATATATCTAGGCCTACTCAAGGCCAGCTTACTCTATAGACTTTAAGCTTTGACCAGAGTCCTCTCACAAGCACCTCGGCTTAAGCAAACTGTACTTATAATAGTCTAAATCCGCGAAACTGAGAAAAGTCGGTCGGTTCCTTCTAGCGTTTATCCTGAGCAAACTAAGCTATATATCTAGGCCTACTCAACTCCAGCTGACTCTAGAGACTTGGAGCTTTGACCCGAGTACCCTCACAAGGACCTCGACCTAACCAAACTTTACTCATAATAGTCCAAAGCCGCGAAACTGAGACAAGTCGGTCCTACCCATTCAGTGATCTCATCCTGATGCCAAGGAATGGAATTCAACGAGAAAGTTAACTGGAAAAAGTCCAACATTCTTCAAGGGTGGGGGTACAAATTATGTATCTACTTCTCTTACAATTATCTCTTTGAAGGAAAAATTCTATCTGTATAAAAATCACATTATAGAGTAATCTATGCTATATTTCTATGCGTACGCAGGTCCAGCTGATCTGCAGACTTAAGGCTTTGTCCCATTTAACCTCACAAGAACCTCTAGCTAACCATACTTTACTTATAATAGTCCAAATCCACGTAACTGAGACAAGTCGGTCGGTTCCTCCTAGCGTTTATCGTGAGAAAACTAAGCTATATATCTAGGCCTACTCAATTCCAGCTGACTCTAGAGACTTCGAAATTTGACCCGAGTAACCTCACAACCACCTCGGCTTAAGCAAACTGTACTTATAATAGTCTAAATCCGCGAAACTGAGAAAAGTCGGTCGGTTCCTTCTAGCGTTTATCCTGAGCAAACTAAGCTATATATCTAGGCCTACTCAATTCCAGCTTACTCTAGAGACTTTAAGCTTTGTCCCGAGCCCCCTCACAAGAACCTCTACCTAACCAAATTTTACTTATAATAGTCCAAAGCCGCGAAACTGAGACAAGTCGGTCGGTTCCTCCTAGCGTTTATCTTGAGCAAACTAGGCTATATATCTAAACCTACTCAATTCCAGCTGACTCTAGAGACTTTAAGCTTTGACCAGAGTCCTCTCACAAGCACCTCGGCTTAAGCAAACTGTACTTATAATAGTCTAAATCCACGAAACTGAGACAAGTCGGTCGGTTCCTCCTAGCGTTTATCTTGAGCAAACTAGGCTATATATCTAAACCTACTCAATTCCAGCTGACTCTAGAGACTTTAAGCTTTGACCAGAGTCCTCTCACAAGCACCTCGGCTTATGCAAACTGTACTTATAATAGTCCAAAGCCGCGAAACTGAGAAAAGTCGGTCGGTGCCTCCTAGCGTTTATCTTGAGCAAACTAAGCAATATATCTAGGCCTACTCAACTCCAGCTGACTCTAGAGACTTTAAGCTTTGACCAGAGTCCCCTCACAAGCACCTCGGCTTATGCAAACTGTACTTATAATAGTCTAAAGCCGCGAAACTGAGAAAAGTCGGTCGGTTCCTTCTAGCGTTTATCCTGAGCAAACTAAGCTATATATCTAGTCCTACTCAATTCCAGCTGACTCTAGAGACTTTAAACGTTGACCACAGTCCCCTCACAAGCACCTCGGCTTAAGCAAACTGTACTTATAATAGTCTAAATCCGCGAAACTGAGACAAGTCGGTCGGTTCCTTCTAGCGTTTATGCTGAGCAAACTAAGCTATATATCTAGTCCTACTCAATTCCAGCTTACTCTAGAGACTTGATGCTTTGTCCCGAGTACCCTCACAAGCACCTCGGCTTAAGCAAACTGTACTTATAATAGTCTAAATCCTCGAAACTGAGAAAAGTCGGTCAGTTCATTCTAGCGTTTATCCTGAGCAAACTAAGCTATATATCTGGGCCTACTCAATTCCATCTGACTCCAGAGACTTTAAACTTTGACCACAGTCCCCTCACAAGCACCTCTACCTAACCATACTTTACTTATAATAGTCCAAAGCCGCGAAACTGAGACAAGCCGGTCGGTTCATTCTAGCGTTTATCCTGAGTAAACTAAGCTATATATCTAGGCCTACTCAATTCCAGCTGACTCTAGAGACTTTAAACGTTGACCACAGTCCCCTCACAAGCACCTCGTCCTAACCATACTTTACTTATAATAGTCCAAAGCCGCGAAACTGAGAAAAGTCGGTCGGTTCCTCCTAGCGTTTATCTTGAGCAAACTAAGCAATATATCTAGGCCTACTCAACTCCAGCTGACTCTAGAGACTTTAAGCTTTGACCAGAGTCCCCTCACAAGCACCTCGGCTTATGCAAACTGTACTTATAATAGTCTAAAGCCGCGAAACTGAGAAAAGTCGGTCGGTTCCTCCTAGCGTTTATCTTGAGCAAACTAAGCTATATATCTAGGCCTACTCAATTCCATCTGACTCTAGAGACTTTAAGCTTTGACCAGAGTCCTCTCACAAGCACCTCGGCTTAAGCAAACTGTACTTATAATAGTCTAAATCCGCGAAACTGAGAAAAGTCGGTCGGTTCCTTCTAGTGTTTATCCTGAGCAAACTAAGCTATATATCTAGGCCTACTCAATTCCAGCTTACTCTAGAGACTTTAAGCTTTGACCAGAGTCCCCTCACAAGAACCTCTACCTAACCAAATTTTACTTATAATAGTCCAAAGCCGCGAAACTGAGACAAGTCGGTCGGTTCCTCCTAGCGTTTATCTTGAGCAAACTAGGCTATATATCTAAACCTACTCAATTCCAGCTGACTCTAGAGACTTTAAGCTTTGATCACAGTCCCCTCACAAGCGCCTCGTCCTAACCATACTTTACTTATAATAGTCCAAAGCCGCGAAACTGAGAAAAGTCGGTCGGTTCCTCCTAGCGTTTATCTTGAGCAAACTAAGCAATATATCTAGGCCTACTCAATTCCAGCTGACTCTAGAGACTTTAAGCTTTGACCAGAGTCCCCTCACAAGCACCTCGGCTTATGCAAACTGTACTTATAATAGTCTAAAGCCGCGAAACTGAGAAAAGTCGGTCGGTTGCTCCTAGCGTTTATCTTGAGCAAACTAAGCAATATATCTAGGCCTACTCAATTCCAGCTGACTCTAGAGACTTTAAGCTTTGACCAGAGTCCTCTCACAAGCACCTCGGCTTAAGCAAACTGTACTTATAATAGTCTAAATCCGCGAAACTGAGAAAAGTCGGTCGGTTCCTTCTAGTGTTTATCCTGAGCAAACTAAGCTATATATCTAGGCCTACTCAATTCCAGCTTACTCTAGAGACTTTAAGCTTTGACCAGAGCCCCCTCACAAGAACCTCGACCTAACCACATTTTACTTATAATAGTCCAAAGCCGCGAAACTGAGACAAGTCTGTCGGTTCCTTCTAGCGTTTATCCTGAGTAAACTAAGCTATATATCTAGGCCTACTCAACTCCAGCTGACTCTAGAGACTTTAAGCTTTGATCACAGTCCCCTCACAAGCGCCTCGTCCTAACCATACTTTACTTATAATAGTCCAAAGCCGCGAAACTGAGAAAAGTCGGTCGGTTCCTCCTAGCGTTTATCTTGAGCAAACTAAGCAATATATCTAGGCCTACTCAATTCCAGCTGACTCTAGAGACTTTAAGCTTTGACCAGAGTCCCCTCACAAGCGCCTCGTCCTAACCATACTTTACTTATAATAGTCCAAAGCCGCGAAACTGAGACAAGTCGGTCGGTTCCTCTTAGCGTTTATCTTGAGCAAACTAGGCTATATATCTAGGCCTACTCAATTCCAGCTGACTCTAGAGACTTTAAGCTTTGACCAAAGTCCCCTCACAAGCACCTCGGCTTATGCAAACTGTACTTATAATAGTCTAAAGCCGCGAAACTGAGAAAAGTCGGTCGGTTCCTCCTAGCGTTTATCTTGAGCAAACAAAGCTATATATCTAGGTCTACTCAATTCCATCTGACTCTAGAGACTTTAAGCTTTGACCAGAGTCCTCTCACAACCACCTCGGCTTAAGCAAACTGTACTTATAATAGTCTAAATCCGCGAAACTGAGAAAAGTCGGTCGGTTCCTTCTAGCGTTTATCCTGAGCAAACTAAGCTATATATCTAGGCCTACTCAATTCCAGCTTACTCTAGAGACTTGATGCTTTGTCCCGAGCCCCCTCACAAGAACCTCTACCTAACCAAATTTTACTTATAATAGTCCAAAGCCGCGAAACTGAGACAAGTCGGTCGGTTCCTCCTAGCGTTTATCTTGAGCAAACTAAGCTATATATCTAAACCTACTCAATTCCAGCTGACTCTAGAGACTTTAAGCTTTGATCACAGTCCCCTCACAAGCGCCTCGTCCTAACCATACTTTACTTATAATAGTCCAAAGCCGCGAAACTGAGAAAAGTCGGTCGGTTCCTCCTAGCGTTTATCTTGAGCAAACTAAGCTATATATCTAGGCCTACTCAATTCCAGCTGACTCTAGAGACTTTAAGCTTTGACCAGAGTCCCCTCACAAGCACCTCGGCTTATGCAAACTGTACTTATAATAGTCTAAAGCCGCGAAACTGAGAAAAGTCGGTCGGT
This sequence comes from Diplolepis rosae, assembly GCA_030998225.1. Taxonomy (NCBI): domain Eukaryota; kingdom Metazoa; phylum Arthropoda; class Insecta; order Hymenoptera; family Diplolepididae; genus Diplolepis; species Diplolepis rosae. Next base: position 9,205,676 of record JAPYXD010000723.1, on the reverse strand, counting down.
TGCTCCTAGCGTTTATCTTGAGCAAACTAAGCAATATATCTAGGCCTACTCAATTCCAGCTGACTCTAGAGACTTTAAGCTTTGACCAGAGTCCTCTCACAAGCACCTCGGCTTAAGCAAACTGTACTTATAATAGTCTAAATCCGCGAAACTGAGAAAAGTCGGTCGGTTCCTTCTAGCGTTTATCCTGAGAAAACTAAGCTATATATCTAGGCCTACTCAATTCCAGCTTACTCTAGAGACTTTAAGCTTTGACCAGAGTCCCCTCACAAGCACCTCGGCTTATGCAAACTGTACTTATAATAGTCTAAAGCCGCGAAACTGAGAAAAGTCGGTCGGTTCCTCCTAGCGTTTATCTTGAGCAAACTAAGCAATATATCTAGGCCTACTCAATTCCATCTGACTCTAGAGACTTTAAGCTTTGACCAGAGTCCTCTCACAAGCACCTCGGCTTAAGCAAACTGTACTTATAATAGTCTAAATCCGCGAAACTGAGAAAAGTCGGTCGGTTCCTTCTAGCGTTTATCCTGAGCAAACTAAGCTATATATCTAGGCCTACTCAATTCCAGCTTACTCTAGAGACTTTAAGCTTTGACCAGAGTCCCCTCACAAGAACCTCTACCTAACCAAATTTTACTTATAATAGTCCAAAGCCGCGAAACTGAGACAAGTCGGTCGGTTCCTCCTAGCGTTTATCTTGAGCAAACTAGGCTATATATCTAAACCTACTCAATTCCAGCTGACTCTAGAGACTTTAAGCTTTGATCACAGTCCCCTCACAAGCGCCTCGTCCTAACCATACTTTACTTATAATAGTCCAAAGCCGCGAAACTGAGAAAAGTCGGTCGGTTCCTACTAGCGTTTATCGTGAGCAAACTAAGCAATATATCTAGGCCTACTCAATTCCAGCTGACTCTAGAGACTTTAAGCTTTGACCAGAGTCCCCTCACAAGCACCTCGGCTTATGCAAACTGTACTTATAATAGTCTAAAGCCGCGAAACTGAGAAAAGTCGGTCGGTTGCTCCTAGCGTTTATCTTGAGCAAACTAAGCAATATATCTAGGCCTACTCAATTCCAGCTGACTCTAGAGACTTTACGCTTTGACCAGAGTCCTCTCACAAGCACCTCGGCTTAAGCAAACTTTACTTATAATAGTCTAAATCCGCGAAACTGAGAAAAGTCGGTCGGTTCCTTCTAGCGTTTATCCTGAGCAAACTAAGCTATATATCTAGGCCTACTCAATTCCAGCTTACTCTAGAGACTTTAAGCTTTGACCAGAGTCCCCTCACAAGAACCTCTACCTAACCAAATTTTACTTATAATAGTCCAAAGCCGCGAAACTGAGACAAGTCTGTCGGTTCCTTCTAGCGTTTATCCTGAGTAAACTAAGCTATATATCTAGGTCTACTCAATTCCAGCTGACTCTAGAGACTTTAAGCTTTGATCACAGTCCCCTCACAAGCGCCTCGTCCTAACCATACTTTACTTATAATAGTCCAAAGCCGCGAAACTGAGAAAAGTCGGTCGGTTCCTCCTAGCGTTTATCTTGAGCAAACTAAGCAATATATCTAGGCCTACTCAATTCCAGCTGACTCTAGAGACTTTAAGCTTTGACCAGAGTCCCCTCACAAGCGCCTCGTCCTAACCATACTTTACTTATAATAGTCCAAAGCCGCGAAACTGAGACAAGTCGGTCGGTTCCTCTTAGCGTTTATCTTGAGCAAACTAGGCTATATATCTAGGCCTACTCAATTCCAGCTGACTCTAGAGACTTTAAGCTTTGACCAGAGTCCCCTCACAAGCACCTCGGCTTATGCAAACTGTACTTATAATAGTCTAAAGCCGCGAAACTGAGAAAAGTCGGTCGGTTCCTCCTAGCGTTTATCTTGAGCAAACTAAGCAATATATCTAGGCCTACTCAATTCCATCTGACTCTAGAGACTTTAAGCTTTGACCAGAGTCCTCTCACAAGCACCTCGGCTTAAGCAAACTGTACTTATAATAGTCTAAATCCGCGAAACTGAGAAAAGTCAGTCGGTTCCTTCTAGTGTTTATCCTGAGCAAACTAAGCTATATATCTAGGCCTACTCAATTCCAGCTTACTCTAGAGACTTTAAGCTATGACCCGAGTCCCCTCACAAGAACCTCTACCTAACCAAATTTTACTTATAATAGTCCAAAGCCGCGAAACTGAGACAAGTCGGTCGGTTCCTCCTAGCGTTTATCTTGAGCAAACTAGGCTATATATCTAAACCTACTCAATTCCAGCTGACTCTAGAGACTTTAAGCTTTGATCACAGTCCCCTCACAAGCGCCTCGTCCTAACCATACTTTACTTATAATAGTCCAAAGCCGCGAAACTGAGAAAAGTCGGTCGGTTCCTCCTAGCGTTTATCTTGAGCAAACTAAGCAATATATCTAGGCCTACTCAACTCCAGCTGACTCTAGAGACTTTAAGCTTTGACCAGAGTACCCTCACAAGCACCTCGTCTTATGCAAACTGTACTTATAATAGTCTAAAGCCGCGAAACTGAGAAAAGTCGGTCGGTTCCTCCTAGCGTTTATCTTGAGCAAACTAAGCAATATATCTAGGCCTACTCAATTCCATCTGACTCTAGAGACTTTAAGCTTTGACCAGAGTCCTCTCACAAGCACCTCGGCTTAAGCAAACTGTACTTATAATAGTCTAAATCCGCGAAACTGAGAAAAGTCGGTCGGTTCCTTCTAGCGTTTATCCTGAGCAAACTAAGCTATATATCTAGGCCTACTCAATTCCAGCTTACTCTAGAGACTTGATGCTTTGTCCCGAGCCCCCTCACAAGAACCTCTACCTAACCAAATTTTACTTATAATAGTCCAAAGCCGCGAAACTGAGACAAGTCGGTCGGTTCCTCCTAGCGTTTATCTTGAGCAAACTAGGCTATATATCTAAACCTACTCAATTCCAGCTGACTCTAGAGACTTTAAGCTTTGATCACAGTCCCCTCACAAGCGCCTCGTCCTAACCATACTTTACTTATAATAGTCCAAAGCCGCGAAACTGAGAAAAGTCGGTCGGTTCCTCCTAGCGTTTATCTTGAGCAAACTTAGCAATATATCTAGGCCTACTCAATTCCAGCTGACTCTAGAGACTTTAAGCTTTGACCAGAGTCCCCTCACAAGCACCTCGGCTTATGCAAACTGTACTTATAATAGTCTAAAGCCGCGAAACTGAGAAAAGTCGGTCGGTTGCTCCTAGCGTTTATCTTGAGCAAACTAAGCAATATATCTAGGCCTACTCAATTCCAGCTGACTCTAGAGACTTTAAGCTTTGACCAGAGTCCTCTCACAAGCACCTCGGCTTAAGCAAACTGTACTTATAATAGTCTAAATCCGCGAAACTGAGAAAAGTCGGTCGGTTCCTTCTAGTGTTTATTCTGAGCAAACTAAGCTATATATCTAGGCCAACTCAATTCCAGCTTACTCTAGAGACTTTAAGCTTTGACCAGAGTCCCCTCACAAGAACCTCTACCTAACCACATTTTACTTATAATAGTCCAAAGCCGCGAAACTGAGACAAGTCGGTCGGTTCCTTCTAGCGTTTATCCTGAGTAAACTAAGCTATATATCTAGGCCTACTCAACTCCAGCTGACTCTAGAGACTTTAAGCTTTGATCACAGTCCCCTCACAAGCGCCTCGTCCTAACCATACTTTACTTATAATAGTCCAAAGCCGCGAAACTGAGAAAAGTCGGTCGGTTCCTCCTAGCGTTTATCTTGAGCAAACTAAGCAATATATCTAGGCCTACTCAATTCCAGCTGACTCTAGAGACTTTAAGCTTTGACCAGAGTCCCCTCACAAGCGCCTCGTCCTAACCATACTTTACTTATAATAGTCCAAAGCCGCGAAACTGAGACAAGTCGGTCGGTTCCTCTTAGCGTTTATCTTGAGCAAACTAAGCAATATATCTAGGCCTACTCAATTCCATCTGACTCTAGAGACTTTAAGCTATGACCAGAGTCCTCTCACAAGCACCTCGGCTTAAGCAAACTGTACTTATAATAGTCTAAATCCGCGAAACTGAGAAAAGTCGGTCGGTTCCTTCTAGCGTTTATCCTGAGCAAACTAAGCCATATATCTAGGCCTACTCAATTCCAGCTGACTCTGGAGACTTTAAGCTTTGATCACAGTCCCCTCACAAGCGCCTCGTCCTAACCATACTTTACTTATAATAGTCCAAAGCCGCGAAACTGAGACAAGTCGGTCGGTTCCTCTTAGCGTTTATCTTGAGCAAACTAAGCAATATATCTAGGCCTACTCAATTCCATCTGACTCTAGAGACTTTAAGCTATGACCAGAGTCCTCTCACAAGCACCTCGGCTTAAGCAAACTGTACTTATAATAGTCTAAATCCGCGAAACTGAGAAAAGTCGGTCGGTTCCTTCTAGAGTTTATCCTGAGCAAACTAAGCTATATATCTAGGCCTACTCAATTCCAGCTTACTCTAGAGACTTAAAGCTTTGACCCGAGTCCCCTCACAAGAACCACTACCTAACTAAATTTTACTTATAATAGTCCAAAGCCGCGAAACTGAGAAAAGTCGGTCGGTTCCTCCTAGCGTTTATCTTGAGCAAACTAAGCAATATATCTAGGCCTACTCAATTCCATCTGACTCTAGAGACTTTAAGCTATGACCAGAGTCCTCTCACAAGCACCTTGGCTTAAGCAAACTGTACTTATAATAGTCTAAAGCCGCGAAACTGAGAAAAGTCGGTCGGTTCCTCCTAGCGTTTATCATGAGCAAACTAAGCTATATATCTAGGCCTACTCAATTCCAGCTTACTCTAGAGACTTTAAGCTTTGACAGAGTCCCCTCACAAGAACCACTACCTAACTAAATTTTACTTATAATAGTCCAAAGCCGCGAAACTGAGACAAGTCGGTCGGTTCCTCCTAGCGTTTATCTTGAGCAAACTAGGCTATATATCTAAACCTACTCAATTCCAGCTGACTCTAGAGACTTTAAGCTATGACCAGAGTCCTCTCACAAGCACCTCGGCTTAAGCAAACTGTACTTATAATAGTCTAAATCCGCGAAACTGAGAAAAGTCGGTCGGTTCCTTCTAGCGTTTATCCTGAGCAAACTAAGCTATATATCTAGGCCTACTCAATTCCAGCTTACTCTAGAGACTTTAAGCTTTGACCAGAGTCCCCTCACAAGAACCACTACCTAACTAAATTTTACTTATAATAGTCCAAAGCCGCGAAACTGAGAAAAGTCGGTCGGTTCCTCCTAGCGTATATCTTGAGCAAACTAAGCTATATATCTAGGCCTACTCAATTCCAGCTGACTCTAGAGACTTCGAAATTTGACCCGAGTAACCTCACAACCACCTCGGCTTAAGCAAACTGTACTTATAATAGTCTAAATCCGCGAAACTGAGAAAAGTCGGTCGGTTCCTTCTAGCGTTTATCCTGAGCAAACTAAGCTATATATCTAGGCCTACTCAATTCCAGCTTACTCTAGAGACTTTAAGCTTTGACCAGAGTCCCCTCACAAGAACCTCTACCTAACCAAATTTTACTTATAATAGTCCAAAGCCGCGAAACTGAGACAAGTCGGTCGGTTCCTCCTAGCGTTTATCTTGAGCAAACTAGGCTATATATCTAAACCTACTCAATTCCAGCTGACTCTAGAGACTTTAAGCTTTGACCAGAGTCCTCTCACAAGCACCTCGGCTTATGCAAACTGTACTTATAATAGTCTAAAGCCGCGAAACTGAGAAAAGTCGGTCGGTTCCTCCTAGCGTTTATCTTGAGCAAACTAAGCAATATATCTAGGCCTACTCAATTCCAGCTTACTCTAGAGACTTAAAGCTTTGCCCCGAGCACCCTCACAAGAACCTCTACCTAACCACATTTTACTTATAATAGTCCAAAGCCTCGAAACTGAGACAAGTGGGTCGGTTCCTTCTAGCGTTTATCCTGAGCAAACTAAGTTATATATCCAGGCCTACTCAATTCCAGCTGAATCTAGAGACTTCGAACATTGACCACAGTCCCTTCACAAGCACCTCGGCCTAACCATACTTTACTTATAATAGTCCAAAGCCGCGAAACTGAGACAAGTCGGTCCTACCCCTACAGTGATCTCATCCAGATGCCAAGGAATGGAATTCAACGAGAAAGTTAACTGGAAAAAGTCCAACATTCTTCAAGGGTGGGGGTACAAATTATGTATCTACTGCTGTTACAATTATCTCTTTGAAAGAAAAATTCTATCTGTATAAAAATCACATTATAGTGTAATCTATGCTATATTTCTATACGTACTCAGTTCCAGCTGATCTGCAGACTTAAGGCTTTGTCCCATTTAACCTCACAAGAAACTCTACCTAACCAAACATTACTTATAATAGTCCAAAGCCGCGAAACTAAGACAAGTCGGTCGGTTCCTTCTAGCGTTTATCCTGAGTAAACTAAGCTATATATCTAGCCTTACTCAACTCCATCTGACTCTAGAGACTTTAAGCTTTGAGCAGAGTCCCCTCACAAGCACCTCGGCACCATACTTTACTTATAATAGTCTAAAGCCGCGAAACTGAGACAAGTCTGTCGGTTCCTTCTAGCGTTTATCCTGAGTAAACTAAGCTATATATCTAGGCCTACTCAATTCCAGCTGACTCTAGAGACTTTAAGCTTTGATCACAGTCCCCTCACAAGCGCCTCGTCCTAACCATACTTTACTTATAATAGTCTAAAGCCGCGAAACTGAGACAAGTCGGTCGGTTCCTCTTAGCGTTTATCTTGAGCAAACTAAGCAATATATCTAGGCCTACTCAATTCCATCTGACTCTAGAGACTTTAAGCTATGACCAGAGTCCTCTCACAACCACCTCGGCTTAAGCAAACTGTACTTATAATAGTCTAAATCCGCGAAACTGAGAAAAGTCGGTCGGTTCCTTCTAGCGTTTATCCTGAGCAAACTAAGCTATATATCTAGGCCTACTCAATTCCAGCTTACTCTATAGACTTTAAGCTTTGTCCCGAGTCCCCTCACAAGAACCACTACCTAACTAAATTTTACTTATAATAGTCCAAAGCCGCGAAACTGAGAAAAGTCGGTCGGTTCCTCCTAGCGTTTATCTTGAGCAAACTAAGCAATATATCTAGGCCTACTCAATTCCATCTGACTCTAGAGACTTTAAGCTATGACCAGAGTCCTCTCACAAGCACCTCGGCTTAAGCAAACTGTACTTATAATAGTCTAAATCCGCGAAACTGAGAAAAGTCGGTCGGTTCCTTCTAGTGTTTATCCTGAGCAAACTAAGCTATATATCTAGGCCTACTCAATTCCAGCTTACTCTAGAGACTTTAAGCTTTGACCAGAGTCCCCTCACAAGAACCACTACCTAACTAAATTTTACTTATAATAGTCCAAAGCCGCGAAACTGAGACAAGTCGGTCGGTTCCTCCTAGCGTTTATCTTGAGCAAACTAGGCTATATATCTAAACCTACTCAATTCCAGCTGACTCTAGAGACTTTAAGCTTTGATCACAGTCCCCTCACAAGCGCCTCGTCCTAACCATACTTTACTTATAATAGTCCAAAGCCGCGAAACTGAGAAAAGTCGGTCGGTTCCTCCTAGCGTTTATCTTGAGCAAACTAAGCAATATATCTAGGCCTACTCAATTCCAGCTGACTCTAGAGACTTTAAGCTTTGACCAGAGTCCCCTCACAAGCACCTCGGCTTATGCAAACTGTACTTATAATAGTCTAAAGCCGCGAAACTGAGAAAAGTCGGTCGGTTGCTCCTAGCGTTTATCTTGAGCAAACTAAGCAATATATCTAGGCCTACTCAATTCCAGCTGACTCTAGAGACTTTAAGCTTTGACCAGAGTCCTCTCACAAGCACCTCGGCTTAAGCAAACTGTACTTATAATACTCTAAATCCGCGAAACTGAGAAAAGTCGGTCGGTTCCTTCTAGCGTTTATCCTGAGCAAACTAAGCTATATATCTAGGCCTACTCAATTCCAGCTTACTATAGAGACTTGAACCTTTGACCCGAGACCCCTCACAAGAACCTCTACCTAACCAAATTTTACTTATAATAGTCCAAAGCCGCGAAACTGAGACAAGTCGGTCGGTTCCTTCTAGCGTTTATCCTGAGTAAACTAAGCTATATATCTAGGCCTACTCAATTCCAGCTGACTCTAGAGACTTTCAGCTTTGATCACAGTCCCCTCACAAGCGCCTCGTCCTAACCATACTTTACTTATAATAGTCCAAAGCCGCGAAACTGAGAAAAGTCGGTCGGTTCCTCCTAGCGTTTATCTTGAGCAAACTAAGCAATATATCTAGGCCTACTCAATTCCAGCTGACTCTAGAGACTTTAAGCTTTGACCAGAGTCCCCTCACAAGCGCCTCGTCCTAACCATACTTTACTTATAATAGTCCAAAGCCGCGAAACTGAGACAAGTCGGTCGGTTCCTCTTAGCGTTTATCTTGAGCAAACTAAGCAATATATCTAGGCCTACTCAATTCCATCTGACTCTAGAGACTTTAAGCTATGACCAGAGTCCTCTCACAACCACCTCGGCTTAAGCAAACTGTACTTATAATAGTCTAAATCCGCGAAACTGAGAAAAGTCGGTCGGTTCCTTCTAGCGTTTATCCTGAGCAAACTAAGCTATATATCTAGGCCTACTCAATTCCAGCTGACTCTAGAGACTTCAAGCTTTGTCCAGAGTCCCCTCACAAGAACCACTACCTAACTAAATTTTACTTATAATAGTCCAAAGCCGCGAAACTGAGAAAAGTCGGTCGGTTCCTCCTAGCGTTTATCTTGAGCAAACTAAGCAATATATCTAGGCCTACTCAATTCCATCTGACTCTAGAGACTTTAAGCTATGACCAGAGTCCTCTCACAAGCACCTCGGCTTAAGCAAACTGTACTTATAATAGTCTAAATCCGCGAAACTGAGAAAAGTCGGTCGGTTCCTTCTAGCGTTTATCCTGAGCAAACTAAGCTATATATCTAGGCCTACTCAATTCCAGCTTACTCTAGAGACTTTAAGCTTTGACCAGAGTCCCCTCACAAGAACCACTACCTAACTAAATTTTACTTATAATAGTCCAAAGCCGCGAAACTGAGACAAGTCGGTCGGTTCCTCCTAGCGTTTATCTTGAGCAAACTAGGCTATATATCTAAACCTACTCAATTCCAGCTGACTCTAGAGACTTTAAGCTTTGATCACAGTCCCCTCACAAGCGCCTCGTCCTAACCATACTTTACTTATAATAGTCCAAAGCCGCGAAACTGAGAAAAGTCGGTCGGTTCCTCCTAGCGTTTATCTTGAGCAAACTAAGCAATATATCTAGGCCTACTCAATTCCAGCTGACTCTAGAGACTTTAAGCTTTGACCAGAGTCCCCTCACAAGCACCTCGGCTTAAGCAAACAGTACTTATAATAGTCAAAAGCCGCGAAACTGAGAAAAGTCGGTCGGATCATCCTAGCGTTTATCTTGAGCAAACTAAGAGGGATATCTAGGCCTACTCACCTCCAGCTGCCTCGAGAGACTTTAAGCTTTGACCAGAGTCCTCTCACAAGCACCTCGGCTTAAGCAAACTGTACTTATAATACTCTAAATCCGCGAAACTGAGAAAAGTCGGTCGGTTCCTTCTAGCGTTTATCCTGAGCAAACTAAGCTATATATCTAGGCCTACTCAACTCCAGCTGACTCTAGAGACTTTAGGCTTTGACCGGAGTAACCTCACAAGAACCTCTACCTAACCAAATTTTACTTATAATAGTCCAAAGCCGCGAAACTGAGACAAGTCGGTCGGTTCATTCTAGCGTTTATCCTGAGTAAACTAAGCTATATATCTAGGCCTACTCAATTCCAGCTGACTCTAGAGACTTTAAACGTTGACCACAGTCCCCTCACAAGCACCTCGGCCTAACCATACTTTACTTATAATAGTCCAAAGCCGCGAAACTGAGAAAAGTCGGTCGGTTCCTCCTAGCGTTTATCTTGAGCAAACTAAGCAATATATCTAGGCCTACTCAATTCCAGCTGACTCTAGAGACTTTAAGCTTTGACCAGAGTCCCCTCACAAGCGCCTCGTCCTAACCATACTTTACTTATAATAGTCCAAAGCCGCGAAACTGAGACAAGTCGGTCGGTTCCTCTTAGCGTTTATCTTGAGCAAACTAGGCTATATATCTAGGCCTACTCAATTCCAGCTGACTCTAGAGACTTTAAGCTTTGACCAGAGTCCCCTCACAAGCACCTCGGCTTATGCAAACTGTACTTATAATAGTCTAAAGCCGCGAAACTGAGAAAAGTCGGTCGGTTCCTCCTAGCGTTTATCTTGAGCAAACTAAGCAATATATCTAGGACTACTCAATTCCATCTGACTCTAGAGACTTTAAGCTTTGACCAGAGTAACCTCACAAGCACCTCGGCTTAAGCAAACTTTACTTATAATAGTCCAAATCCGCGAAACTGAGAAAAGTCGGTCGGTTCCTTCTAGCGTTTATCCTGAGCAAACTAAGCTATATATCCAGGCCTACTCAATTCCAGCTTACTCTAGAGACTTTAAGCTTTGACCAGAGTCCCCTCACAAGAACCTCTACCTAACCAAATTTTACTTATAATAGTCCAAAGCCGCGAAACTGAGACAAGTCGGTCGGTTCCTCCTAGCGTTTATCTTGAGCAAACTAGGCTATATATCTAAACCTACTCAATTCCAGCTGAATCTAGAGACTTTAAGCTTTGATCACAGTCCCCTCACAAGCGCCTCGTCCTAACCATACTTTACTTATAATAGTCCAAAGCCGCGAAACTGAGAAAAGTCGGTCGGTTCCTCCTAGCGTTTATCTTGAGCAAACTAAGCAATATATCTAGGCCTACTCAATTCCAGCTGACTCTAGAGACTTTAAGCTTTGACCAGAGTCCCCTCACAATCACCTAGGCTTATGCAAACAGAACTTATAATAGACTAAAGCCGCGAAACAGAGAAAAGTCGGTCGGTTCCTCCTAGCGTTTATCTTGAGCAAACTAAGCTATATATCTAGTCCTACTCAATTCCAGCTGACTCTAGAGACTTTAAACGTTGACCACAGTCCCCTCACATGCACCTCGGCTTAAGCAAACTGTACTTATAATAGTCTAAATCCGCGAAACTGAGAAAAGTCGGTCGGTTCCTTCTAGCGTTTATCCTGAGCAAACTAAGCTATATATCTAGGCCTACTCAATTCCAGCTGACTCTAGAGACTTTTAACGTTGACCAGAGTCACCTCACATGCACCTCGGCTTAAGCAAACTGTACTTATAATAGTCCAAATCCGCGAAACTGAGAAAAGTCGGTCGGTTCCTTCTAGCGTTTATCCTGAGCAAACTAAGCTATATATCTAGGCCTACTCAATGCCACCTTACTCTAGAGACTTTAAACTTTGACCAGAGTACCCTCACAAGCACCTCGGCTTAAGCAAACTGTACTTATAATAGTCTAATGCCTCGAAACTGAGAAAAGTCGGTCGGTTCCTCCTAGCGTTTATCCTGAGTAAACTAAGCTATATATCTAGGCCTACTCAATTCTATCTGACTCTAGAGACTTGGAGCTTTGACCCGAGTACCCTCACAAGGACCTCGACCTAACCAAACTTTACTCATAATAGTCCAAAGCCGCGAAACTGAGACAAGTCGGTCCTACCCATTCAGTGATCTCATCCTGATGCCAAGGAATGGAATTCAACGAGAAAGTTAACTGGAAAAAGTCCAACATTCTTCAAGGGAGGGAGTACAAATTATGTATCTACTTCTCTTACAATTATCTCTTTGAAGGAAAAATTCTATCTGTATAAAAATCACATTATAGAGTAATCTATGCTATATTTCTATGCGTACGCAGGTCCAGCTGATCTGCAGACTTAAGGCTTTGTCCCATTTAACCTCACAAGAACCTCTAGCTAACCATACTTTACTTATAATAGTCCAAATCCACGTAACTGAGACAAGTCGGTCGGTTCCTTCTAGCGTTTATCCTGAGTAAACTAAGCTATATATCTAGGCCTACTCAATTCCAGCTGACTCTAGAGACTTCGAACTTTGACCCGAGTAACCTCACAACCACCTCGGCTTAAGCAAACTGTACTTATAATAGTCTAAATCCGCGAAACTGAGAAAAGTCGGTCGGTTCCTTCTAGCGTTTATCCTGAGCAAACTAAGCTATATATCTAGGCCTACTCAATTCCAGCTTACTCTAGAGACTTTAAGCTTTGACCAGAGTCCCCTCACAAGAACCTCTACCTAACCAAATTTTACTTATAATAGTCCAAAGCCGCGAAACTGAGACAAGTCGGTCGGTTCCTCCTAGCGTTTATCTTGAGCAAACTAGGCTATATATCTAAACCTACTCAATTCCAGCTGACTCTAGAGACTTTAAGCTTTGACCAGAGTCCCCTCACAAGCACCTCGGCTTATGCAAACTGTACTTATAATAGTCTAAAGCCGCGAAACTGAGACAAGTCGGTCGGTTCCTCCTAGCGTTTATCTTGAGCAAACTAGGCTATATATCTAAACCTACTCAATTCCAGCTGACTCTAGAGACTTTAAGCTTTGACCAGAGTCCTCTCACAAGCACCTCGGCTTATGCAAACTGTACTTATAATAGTCCAAAGCCGCGAAACTGAGAAAAGTCGGTCGGTGCCTCCTAGCGTTTATCTTGAGCAAACTAAGCAATATATCTAGGCCTACTCAATTCCAGCTGACTCTAGAGACTTGATGCTTTGACCAGAGTCCCCTCACAAGCACCTCGGCTTATGCAAACTGTACTTATAATAGTCCAAAGCCGCGAAACTGAGACAAGTCGGTCGGTTCCTTCTAGCGTTTATCCTGAGCAAACTAAGCTATATATCTAGGCCTACTCAATTCCAGCTTACTCTAGAGACTTGATGGTTTGTCCCGAGTACTCTCACAAGCACCTCGGCTTAAGCAAACTGTACTTATAATAGTCTAAATCCGCGAAACTGAGAAAAGTCGGTCGGTTCCTTCTAGCGTTTATCCTGAGCAAACTAAGCTATATATCTAGGCCTACTCAATTCCAGCTGACTCTAGAGACTTTAAACTTTGACCCGAGTACCCTCTCAAGCACCTCGGCTTATGCAAACTGTACTTATAATAGTCTAAAGCCGCGAAACTGAGAAAAGTCGGTCGGTTCCTCCTAGCGTTTATCTTGAGCAAACTGAGCTATATATCTAGGCCTACTCAATTCCATCTGACTCTAGAGACTTTAAGCTTTGACCAGAGTCCTCTCACAACCACCTCGGCTTAAGCAAACTGTACTTATAATAGTCTAAATCCGCGAAACTGAGAAAAGTCGGTCGGTTCCTTCTAGCGTTTATCCTGAGCAAACTAAGCTATATATCTAGGCCTACTCAATTCCAGCTTACTCTAGAGACTTTAAGCTTTGACCAGAGTCCCCTCACAAGAACCTCTACCTAACCAAATTTTACTTATAATAGTCCAAAGCCGCGAAACTGAGACAAGTCGGTCGGTTCCTCCTAGCGTTTATCTTGAGCAAACTAGGCTATATATCTAAACCTACTCAATTCCAGCTGACTCTAGAGACTTTAAGCTTTGATCACAGTCCCCTCACAAGCGCCTCGTCCTAACCATACTTTACTTATAATAGTCCAAAGCCGCGAAACTGAGAAAAGTCGGTCGGTTCCTCCTAGCGTTTATCTTGAGCAAACTAAGCAATATATCTAGGCCTACTCAATTCCAGCTGACTCTAGAGACTTTAAGCTTTGACCAGAGTCCCCTCACAAGCACCTCGGCTTATGCAAACTGTACTTATAATAGTCTAAAGCCGCGAAACTGAGAAAAGTCGGTCGGTTGCTCCTAGCGTTTATCTTGAGCAAACTAAGCAATATATCTAGGCCTACTCAATTCCAGCTGACTCTAGAGACTTTAAGCTTTGACCAGAGTCCTCTCACAAGCACCTCGGCTTAAGCAAACTGTACTTATAATAGTCTAAATCCGCGAAACTGAGAAAAGTCGGTCGGTTCCTTCTAGCGTTTATCCTGAGCAAACTAAGCTATATATCTAGGCCTACTCAATTCCAGCTTACTCTATAGACTTTAAGCTTTGACCAGAGTCCCCTCACAAGAACCTCTACCTAACCACATTTTACTTATAATAGTCCAAAGCCGCGAAACTGAGACAAGTCTGTCGGTTCCTTCTAGCGTTTATCCTGAGTAAACTAAGCTATATATCTAGGCCTACTCAACTCCAGCTGACTCTAGAGACTTTAAGCTTTGATCACAGTCCCCTCACAAGCGCCTCGTCCTAACCATACTTTACTTATAATAGTCCAAAGCCGCGAAACTGAGAAAAGTCGGTCGGTTCCTCCTAGCGTTTATCTTGAGCAAACTAAGCAATATATCTAGGCCTACTCAATTCCAGCTGACTCTAGAGACTTTAAGCTTTGACCAGAGTCCCCTCACAAGCGCCTCGTCCTAACCATACTTTACTTATAATAGTCCAAAGCCGCGAAACTGAGACAAGTCGGTCGGTTCCTCTTAGCGTTTATCTTGAGCAAACTAGGCTATATATCTAGGCCTACTCAATTCCAGCTGACTCTAGAGACTTTAAGCTTTGACCAAAGTCCCCTCACAAGCACCTCGGCTTATGCAAACTGTACTTATAATAGTCTAAAGCCGCGAAACTGAGAAAAGTCGGTCGGTTCCTCCTAGCGTTTATCTTGAGCAAACTAAGCAATATATCTAGGCCTACTCAATTCCATCTGACTCTAGAGACTTTAAGCTTTGACCAGAGTCCTCTCACAAGCACCTCGGCTTAAGCAAACTGTACTTATAATAGTCTAAATCCGCGAAACTGAGAAAAGTCGGTCGGTTCCTTCTAGCGTTTATCCTGAGCAAACTAAGCTATATATCTAGGCCTACTCAATTCCAGCTTACTCTAGAGACTTCATTCTTTGACCAGAGTCCCCTCACAAGAACCTCTACCTAACCAAATTTTACTTATAATAGTCCAAAAGCCGCGAAACTGAGACAAGTCGGTCGGTTCCTCCTAGCGTTTATCTTGAGCAAACTAGGCTATATATCTAAACCTACTCAATTCCAGCTGACTCTAGAGACTTTAAGCTTTGATCACAGTCCCCTCACAAGCGCCTCGTCCTAACCATACTTTACTTATAATAGTCCAAAGCCGCGAAACTGAGAAAAGTCGGTCGGTTCCTCCTAGCGTTTATCTTGAGCAAACTAAGCAATATATCTAGGCCTACTCAACTCCAGCTGACTCTAGAGACTTTAAGCTTTGACCAGAGTCCCCTCACAAGCACCTCGGCGTAACCAAACTGAACATATAAAAGTATAAATCCACTAAACTGAGAAAAGACGGTCGGTTCCTCCTAGCGTTTATCTTGAGCAAACTAAGCAATATATCTAGGCCTACTCAATTCCAGCTGACTCTAGAGACTTTAAGCTTTGACCAGAGTCCTCTCACAAGCACCTCGGCTTAAGCAAACTGTACTTATAATAGTCTAAATCCGCGAAACTGAGAAAAGTCGGTCGGTTCCTTCTAGCGTTTATCCTGAGCAAACTAAGCTATATATCTAGGCCTACTCAATTCCAGCTGACTCCAGAGACTTTAAACTTTGACCACAGTCCCCTCACAAGCACCTCGGCTTATGCAAACTGTACTTATAATAGTCTAAATCCGCGAAACTGAGAAAAGTCGGTCGGTTCCTTCTAGCGTTTATCCTGAGGAAACTAAGCTATATATCTAGGCCTACTCAATGCCACCTTACTCTAGAGACTTTAAGCTTTGACCAGAGTCCTCTCACAAGCACCTCGGCTTAAGCAAACTGTACTTATAATAGTCTAAATCCGCGAAACTGAGGAAAGTCGGTCGGTTCCTTCTTGCTTTTTTCCTGAGTAAACTAAGCTATATATCTAGGCCTACTCAACTCCAGCTGACTCTAGAGACTTGGAGCTTTGACCCGAGTACCCTCACAAGGACCTCGACCCAACCAAACTTTACTTACAATAGTCCAAAGCCGCGAAACTGAGACAAGTCGGACCTACCCCTACAGTGATCTCATCCTGATGCCAAGGAATGGAATTCAACGAGAAATTTAACTGGAAAAAGTCCAACATTCTTCAAGGGTGGGAGTACAAATTATGTATCTACTTCTGTTACAATTATATCTTTGAAAGAAAAAATTCTATCTGTATAAAAATCACATTATAGAGTAATCTATGCTATATTTCTATGCGTACGCAGGTCCAGCTGATCTGCAGACTTAAGGCTTTGTCCCATTTAACCTCACAAGAACCTCTAGCTAACCATACTTTACTTATAATAGTCCAAATCCACGTAACTGAGACAAGTCGGTCGGTTCCTTCCAGCATTTATCTTGAGCAAACTAAGCTATATATCTAGGCCTACTCAATTCCAGCTGACTCTAGAGACTTCGAAATTTGACCCGAGTAACCTCACAACCACCTCGGCTTAAGCAAACTGTACTTATAATAGTCTAAATCCGCGAAACTGAGAAAAGTCGGTCGGTTCCTTCTAGCGTTTATCCTGAGCAAACTAAGCTATATATCTAGGCCTACTCAATTCCAGCTTACTCTAGAGACTTTAAGCTTTGACCAGAGTCCCCTCACAAGAACCTCTACCTAACCAAATTTTACTTATAATAGTCCAAAGCCGCGAAACTGAGACAAGTCGGTCGGTTCCTCCTAGCGTTTATCTTGAGCAAACTAGGCTATATATCTAAACCTACTCAATTCCAGCTGACTCTAGAGACTTTAAGCTTTGACCAGAGTCCTCTCACAAGCACCTCGGCTTATGCAAACTGTACTTATAATAGTCTAAAGCCGCGAAACTGAGACAAGTCGGTCGGTTCCTCCTAGCGTTTATCTTGAGCAAACTAGGCTATATATCTAAACCTACTCAATTCCAGCTGACTCTAGAGACTTTAAGCTTTGACCAGAGTCCTCTCACAAGCACCTCGGCTTATGCAAACTGTACTTATAATAGTCCAAAGCCGCGAAACTGAGAAAAGTCGGTCGGTGCCTCCTAGCGTTTATCTTGAGCAAACTAAGCAATATATCTAGGCCTACTCAATTCCAGCTGACTCTAGAGACTTTAAGCTTTGACCAGAGTCCCCTCACAAGCACCTCGGCTTATGCAAACTGTACTTATAATAGTCTAAAAGCCGCGAAACTGAGACAAGTCGGTCGGTTCCTTCTAGCGTTTATCCTGAGCAAACTAAGCTATATATCTAGGCCTACTCAATTCCAGCTGACTCTAGAGACTTTATGCTTTGTCCCGAGTAAGCTCACAAGCACCTCGGCTTAAGCAAACTGTACTTATAATAGTCTAAATCCGCGAAACTGAGAAAAGTCGGTCGGTTCCTTCTAGCGTTTATCCTGAGCAAACTAAGCTATATATCTAGTCCTACTCAATTCCAGCTTACTCTAGAGACTTGATGCTTTGTCCCGAGTACCCTCACAAGCACCTCGGCTTAAGCAAACTGTACTTATAATAGTCTAAATCCTCGAAACTGAGAAAAGTCGGTCAGTTCATTCTAGCGTTTATCCTGAGCAAACTAAGCTATATATCTGGGCCTACTCAATTCCATCTGACTCCAGAGACTTTAAACTTTGACCACAGTCCCCTCACAAGCACCTCTACCTAACCAAACTTTACTTATAATAGTCCAAAGCCGCGAAACTGAGACAAGCCGGTCGGTTCATTCTAGCGTTTATCCTGAGTAAACTAAGCTATATATCTAGGCCTACTCAATTCCAGCTGACTCTAGAGACTTTAAACGTTGACCACAGTCCCCTCACAAGCACCTCGGCCTAACCATACATTACTTATAATAGTCCAAAGCCGCGAAACTGAGACAAGTCGGTCGGTTCCTCCTAGCGTTTATCTTGAGCAAACTAAGCAATATATCTAGGCCTACTCAATTCCAGCTGACTCTAGAGACTTTAAGCTTTGACCACAGTCCCCTCTCAAGCACCTCGGCTTATGCAAACTGTACTTATAATAGTCTAAAGCCGCGAAACTGAGAAAAGTCGGTCGGTTCCTCCTAGCGTTTATCTTGAGCAAACTAAGCAATATATCTAGGCCTACTCAATTCCATCTGACTCTAGAGACTTTAAGCTTTGACCAGAGTCCTCTCACAAGCACCTCGGCTTAAGCAAACTGTACTTATAATAGTCTAAATCCGCGAAACTGAGAAAAGTCGGTCGGTTCCTTCTAGCGTTTATCCTGAGCAAACTAAGCTATATATCTAGGCCTACTCAATTCCAGCTTACTCTAGAGACTTTAAACTTTGACCAGAGTCCCCTCACAAGAACCTCTACCTAACCAAATTTTACTTATAATAGTCCAAAGCCGCGAAACTGAGACAAGTCGGTCGGTTCCTCCTAGCGTTTATCTTGAGCAAACTAGGCTATATATCTAAACCTACTCAATTCCAGCTGACTCTAGAGACTTTAAGCTTTGATCACAGTCCCCTCACAAGCGCCTCGTCCTAACCATACTTTACTTATAATAGTCCAAAGCCGCGAAACTGAGAAAAGTCGGTCGGTTCCTCCTAGCGTTTATCTTGAGCAAACTAAGCAATATATCTAGGCCTACTCAATTCCAGCTGACTCTAGAGACTTTAAGCTTTGACCAGAGTCCCCTCACAAGCACCTCGGCTTATGCAAACTGTACTTATAATAGTCTAAAGCCGCGAAACTGAGAAAAGTCGGTCGGTTGCTCCTAGCGTTTATCTTGAGCAAACTAAGCAATATATCTAGGCCTACTCAATTCCAGCTGACTCTAGAGACTTTAAGCTTTGACCAGAGTCCTCTCACAAGCACCTCGGCTTAAGCAAACTGTACTTATAATAGTCTAAATCCGCGAAACTGAGAAAAGTCGGTCGGTTCCTTCTAGCGTTTATCCTGAGCAAACTAAGCTATATATCTAGGCCTACTCAATTCCAGCTTACTCTAGAGACTTTAAGCTTTGACCAGAGTCCCCTCACAAGAACCTCTACCTAACCACATTTTACTTATAATAGTCCAAAGCCGCGAAACTGAGACAAGTCTGTCGGTTCCTTCTAGCGTTTATCCTGAGTAAACTAAGCTATATATCTAGGCCTACTCAACTCCAGCTGACTCTAGAGACTTTAAGCTTTGATCACAGTCCCCTCACAAGCGCCTCGTCCTAACCATACTTTACTTATAATAGTCCAAAGCCGCGAAACTGAGAAAAGTCGGTCGGTTCCTCCTAGCGTTTATCTTGAGCAAACTAAGCAATATATCTAGGCCTACTCAATTCCAGCTGACTCTAGAGACTTTAAGCTTTGACCAGAGTCCCCTCACAAGCGCCTCGTCCTAACCATACTTTACTTATAATAGTCCAAAGCCGCGAAACTGAGACAAGTCGGTCGGTTCCTCTTAGCGTTTATCTTGAGCAAACTAGGCTATATATCTAGGCCTACTCAATTCCAGCTGACTCTAGAGACTTT
Source organism: Diplolepis rosae (assembly GCA_030998225.1). Taxonomy (NCBI): domain Eukaryota; kingdom Metazoa; phylum Arthropoda; class Insecta; order Hymenoptera; family Diplolepididae; genus Diplolepis; species Diplolepis rosae. The sequence goes on along the minus strand of JAPYXD010000723.1, from coordinate 9,186,126 downwards.
AAGCTTTGACCAAAGTCCCCTCACAAGCACCTCGGCTTATGCAAACTGTACTTATAATAGTCTAAAGCCGCGAAACTGAGAAAAGTCGGTCGGTTCCTCCTAGCGTTTATCTTGAGCAAACTAAGCAATATATCTAGGCCTACTCAATTCCATCTGACTCTAGAGACTTTAAGCTTTGACCAGAGTCCTCTCACAAGCACCTCGGCTTAAGCAAACTGTACTTATAATAGTCTAAATCCGCGAAACTGAGAAAAGTCGGTCGGTTCCTTCTAGCGTTTATCCTGAGCAAACTAAGCTATATATCTAGGCCTACTCAATTCCACCTTACTCTATCGACTTTATGCTTTGTCCCGAGACCCCTCACAACAACCTCTCCCTAACCCAAATTTTACTTATAATAGTCCAAAGCCGCGAAACTGAGACAAGTCGGTCGGTTCCTCCTAGCGTTTATCTTGAGCAAACTAGGCTATATATCTAAACCTACTCAATTCCAGCTGACTCTAGAGACTTTAAGCTTTGATCACAGTCCCCTCACAAGCGCCTCGTCCTAACCATACTTTACTTATAATAGTCCAAAGCCGCGAAACTGAGAAAAGTCGGTCGGTTCCTCCTAGCGTTTATCTTGAGCAAACTAAGCAATATATCTAGGCCTACTCAATTCCAGCTGACTCTAGAGACTTTAAGCTTTGACCAGAGTCCCCTCACAAGCACCTCGGCTTATGCAAACTGTACTTATAATAGTCTAAAGCCGCGAAACTGAGAAAAGTCGGTCGGTTGCTCCTAGCGTTTATCTTGAGCAAACTAAGCAATATATCTAGGCCTACTCAATTCCAGCTGACTCTAGAGACTTTAAGCTTTGACCAGAGTCCTCTCACAAGCACCTCGGCTTAAGCAAACTGTACTTATAATAGTCTAAATCCGCGAAACTGAGAAAAGTCGGTCGGTTCCTTCTAGCGTTTATCCTGAGGAAACTAAGCTATATATCTAGGCCTACTCAATTCCAGCTTACTCTAGAGACTTAGAACTTTGACCAGAGTCCCCTCACAAGCACCTCGGCTTATGCAAACTGTACTTATAATAGTCTAAAGCCGCGAAACTGAGAAAAGTCGGTCGGTTCCTCCTAGCGTTTATCTTGAGCAAACTAAGCAATATATCTAGGCCTACTCAATTCCATCTGACTCTAGAGACTTTAAGCTTTGACCAGAGTCCTCTCACAACCACCTCGGCTTAAGCAAACTGTACTTATAATAGTCTAAATCCGCGAAACTGAGAAAAGTCGGTCGGTTCCTTCTAGTGTTTATCCTGAGCAAACTAAGCTATATATCTAGGCCTACTCAATTCCAGCTTACTCTAGAGACTTTAAGCTTTGACCCGAGTCCCCTCACAAGAACCTCTACCTAACCAAATTTTACTTATAATAGTCCAAAGCCGCGAAACTGAGACAAGTCGGTCGGTTCCTCCTAGCGTTTATCTTGAGCAAACTAGGCTATATATCTAAACCTACTCAATTCCAGCTGACTCTAGAGACTTTAAGCTTTGATCACAGTCCCCTCACAAGCGCCTCGTCCTAACCATACTTTACTTATAATAGTCCAAAGCCGCGAAACTGAGAAAAGTCGGTCGGTTCCTCCTAGCGTTTATCTTGAGCAAACTAAGCAATATATCTAGGCCTACTCAATTCCAGCTGACTCCAGAGACTTTAATCTTTGACCACAGTCCCCTCACAAGCACCTCGGCTTATGCAAACTGTACTTATAATAGTCGAAAGCCGCGAAACTGAGACAAGTCGGTCGGTTGCTCCTAGCGTTTATCTTGAGCAAACTAAGCAATATATCTAGGCCTACTCAATTCCAGCTGACTCTAGAGACTTTACGCTTTGACCAGAGTCCTCTCACAAGCACCTCGGCTTAATCAAACTGTACTTATAATAGTCTAAATCCGCGAAACTGAGAAAAGTCGGTCGGTTCCTTCTAGCGTTTATCCTGAGCAAACTAAGCTATATATCTAGGCCTACTCATTTCCAGCTGTCTCTCGAGACTTTATGCTTTGACCAGAGTACCCTCACAAGAAGCTCTGCCCAACCATACATTACTTATAATAGTCCAAAGCCGCGAAACTGAGACAAGTCTGTCGGTTCCTTCTAGCGTTTATCCTGAGTAAACTAAGCTATATATCTAGGCCTACTCAAAACCAGCTGACTCTAGAGACTTTAAGCTTTGATCACAGTCCCCTCACAAGCGCCTCGTCCTAACCATACTTTACTTATAATAGTCCAAAGCCGCGAAACTGAGAAAAGTCGGTCGGTTCCTCCTAGCGTTTATCTTGAGCAAACTAAGCAATATATCTAGGCCTACTCAATTCCAGCTGACTCTAGAGACTTTAAGCTTTGACCAGAGTCCCCTCACAAGCGCCTCGTCCTAACCATACTTTACTTATAATAGTCCAAAGCCGCGAAACTGAGACAAGTCGGTCGGTTCCTCTTAGCGTTTATCTTGAGCAAACTAGGCTATATATCTAGGCCTACTCAACTCCAGCTGACTCTAGAGACTTTAAGCTTTGACCAGAGTCCCCTCACAAGCACCTCGGCATATGCAAACTGTACTTATACTAGTCTAAAGCCGCGAAACTGAGAAAAGTCGGACGGATCCTTCTAGCGATTATCTTGAGCAAACTAAGCAATATATCTAGGCCTACTCAATTCCATCTGACTCTAGAGACTTTAAGCTTTGACCAGAGTCCTCTCACAAGCACCTCGGCTTAAGCAAACTGTACTTATAATAGTCTAAATCCGCGAAACTGAGAAAAGTCGGTCGGTTCCTTCTAGCGTTTATCCTGAGCAAACTAAGCTATATATCTAGGCCTACTCAATTCCAGCTTACACAATAGAAAAGAACCTATGTGCAGAGACCCCTCACAAGAACCTCTACCTAACCAAATTTTACTTATAATAGTCCAAAGCCGCGAAACTGAGACAAGTCGGTCGGTTCCTCCTAGCGTTTATCTTGAGCAAACTAGGCTATATATCTAAACCTACTCAATTCCAGCTGACTCTAGAGACTTTAAGCTTTGATCACAGTCCCCTCACAAGAACCTCGACCTAACCAAACGTTACTTATAAAAGTCCAAAGTCGCGAAACTGAGAAAAGTCGGTCGGTTCCTCCTAGCGTTTATCTTGAGCAAACTAAGCTATATATCTAGGCCTACTCAATTCCAGCTTACTCTAGAGACTTTAAGCTTTGACCAGAGTCCCCTCACAAGCACCTCGGCTTATGCAAACTGTACTTATAATAGTCTAAAGCCGCGAAACTGAGAAAAGTCGGTCGGTTCCTCCTAGCGTTTATCTTGAGCAAACTAAGCAATATATCTAGGCCTACTCAATTCCATCTGACTCTAGAGACTTTAAGCTTTGACCAGAGTCCTCTCACAACCACCTCGGCTTAAGCAAACTGTACTTATAATAGTCTAAATCCGCGAAACTGAGAATAGTCGGTCGGTTCCTTCTAGCGTTTATCCTGAGCAAACTAAGCTATATATCTAGGCCTACTCAATTCCAGCTTACTCTAGAGACTTGATGCTTTGTCCCGAGCCCCCTCACAAGAACCTCTACCTAACCAAATTTTACTTATAATAGTCCAAAGCCGCGAAACTGAGACAAGTCGGTCGGTTCCTCCTAGCGTTTATCTTGAGCAAACTAGGCTATATATCTAAACCTACTCAATTCCAGCTGACTCTAGAGACTTTAAGCTTTGATCACAGTCCCCTCACAAGCGCCTCGTCCTAACCATACTTTACTTATAATAGTCCAAAGCCGCGAAACTGAGAAAAGTCGGTCGGTTCCTCCTAGCGTTTATCTTGAGCAAACTTAGCAATATATCTAGGCCTACTCAATTCCAGCTGACTCTAGAGACTTTAAGCTTTGACCAGAGTCCCCTCACAAGCACCTCGGCTTATGCAAACTGTACTTATAATAGTCTAAAGCCGCGAAACTGAGAAAAGTCGGTCGGTTGCTCCTAGCGTTTATCTTGAGCAAACTAAGCAATATATCTAGGCCTACTCAATTCCAGCTGACTCTAGAGACTTTAAGCTTTGACCAGAGTCCTCTCACAAGCACCTCGGCTTAAGCAAACTGTACTTATAATAGTCTAAATCCGCGAAACTGAGAAAAGTCGGTCGGTTCCTTCTAGCGTTTATCCTGAGCAAACTAAGCTATATATCTAGGCCTACTCAATTCCAGCTTACTCTAGAGACTTTAAGCTTTGACCAGAGTCCCCTCACAAGAACCTCTACCTAACCACATTTTACTTATAATAGTCCAAAGCCGCGAAACTGAGTCAAGTCGGTCGGTTCCTTCTAGCGTTTATCCTGAGTAAACTAAGCTATATATCTAGGCCTACTCAACTCCAGCTGACTCTAGAGACTTTAAGCTTTGATCACAGTCCCCTCACAAGCGCCTCGTCCTAACCATACTTTACTTATAATAGTCCAAAGCCGCGAAACTGAGAAAAGTCGGTCGGTTCCTCCTAGCGTTTATCTTGAGCAAACTAAGCAATATATCTAGGCCTACTCAATTCCAGCTGACTCTAGAGACTTTAAGCTTTGACCAGAGTCCCCTCACAAGCGCCTCGTCCTAACCATACTTTACTTATAATAGTCCAAAGCCGCGAAACTGAGACAAGTCGGTCGGTTCCTCTTAGCGTTTATCTTGAGCAAACTATGCTATATATCTAGGCCTACTCAATTCTATCTGACTCTAGAGACTTCTATCTTTGACCTGAGTCCCCTCACAAGCACCTCGGCTTATGCAAACTGTACTTATAATAGTCTAAAGCCGCGAAACTGAGAAAAGTCGGTCGGTTCCTCCTAGCGTTTATCTTGAGCAAACTAAGCAATATATCTAGGCCTACTCAATTCCGTCTGACTCTAGAGACTTTAAGCTTTGACCAGAGTCCTCTCACAAGCACCTCGGCTTAAGCAAACTGTACTTATAATAGTCCAAATCCGCGAAACTGAGACAAGTCGGTCGGTTCCTACTAGCGTTTGTCCTGAGAAAACAAAGCTATATATCTAGGCCAACTCAATTCCAGCTTACTCTAGAGACTTTAAGCTTTGACCAGAGTCCCCTCACAAGAACCTCTACCTAACCAAATTTTACTTATAATAGTCCAAAGCCGCGAAACTGAGACAAGTCGGTCGGTTCCTCCTAGCGTTTATCTTGAGCAAACTAGGCTATATATCTAAACCTACTCAATTCCAGCTGACTCTAGAGACTTTAAGCTTTGATCACAGTCCCCTCACAAGCGCCTCGTCCTAACCATACTTTACTTATAATAGTCCAAAGCCGCGAAACTGAGAAAAGTCGGTCGGTTCCTCCTAGCGTTTATCTTGAGCAAACTAAGCAATATATCTAGGCCTACTCAATTCCAGCTTAATCAAGAGACTTTAAGCTTTGACCCTAGACCCCTCACAAGAACCTCGGCTTAAGCAAACTGTACTTATAATAGTCTAAAGCCGCGAAACTGCGAAAAGTCGGTCGGTTCCAACTAGCGTTTATCATGAGCAAACTAACCTATATATCTAGGCCTACTCAATTCCAGCTGACTCTAGAGACTTAAAGCTTTGACCAGAGTCCTCTCACAACCACCTCGGCTTAAGCAAACTGTACTTATAATAGTCTAAATCCGCGAAACTGAGAAAAGTCGGTCGGTTCCTTCTAGCGTTTATCCTGAGCAAACTAAGCTATATATCTAGGCCTACTCAATTCCAGCTTACTCTAGAGACTTTAAGCTTTGACCGGAGTAACCTCACAAGAACCTCTACCTAACCAAATTTTACTTATAATAGTCCAAAGCCGCGAAACTGAGACAAGTCGGTCGGTTCCTTCTAGCGTTTATCCTGAGTAAACTAAGCTATATATCTAGGCCTACTCAATTCCAGCTGACTCTAGAGACTTTAAACGTTGACCACAGTCCCCTCACAAGCACCTCGGCCTAACCATACTTTACTTATAATACTCCAAAGCCGCGAAACTGAGAAAAGTCGGTCGGTTCCTCCTAGCGTTTATCTTGATGCAAACTAAGCAATATATCTAGGCCTACTCAATTCCAGCTGACTCTAGAGACTTTAAGCTTTGACCAGAGTCCCCTCACAAGCGCCTCGTCCTAACCATGTATCAACTTTACTTATAATAGTCCAAAGCCGCGAAACTGAGACAAGTCGGTCGGTATCCTCTTAGCGTTTATCTTGAGCAAACTAGGCTATATATCTAGGCCTACTCAATTCCAGCTGACTCTAGCAGACTTTAAGCTTTGACCAGAGTCCCCTCACAAGCACCTCGGCTTATGCAAACTGTACTTATAATAGTCTAAAGCCGCGAAACTGAGAAAAGTCGGTCGGTTCCTCCTAGCGTTTATCTTGAGCAAACTAAGCAATATATCTAGGCCTACTCAATTCCATCTGACTCTAGAGACTTTAAGCTTTGACCAGAGTCCTCTCACAAGCACCTCGGCTTAAGCAAACTGTACTTATAATAGTCTAAATCCGCGAAACTGAGAAAAGTCGGTCGGTTCCTTCTAGCGTTTATCCTGAGCAAACTAAGCTATATATCTAGGCCTACTCAATGCCAGCTTACTCTATAGACTTTAAGCTTTGACCAGAGTCCCCTCACAAGAACCTCTACCTAACCAAATTTTACTTATAATAGTCCAAAGCCGCGAAACTGAGACAAGTCGGTCGGTTCCTCCTAGCGTTTATCTTGAGCAAACTAGGCTATATATCTAAACCTACTCAATTCCAGCTGACTCTAGAGACTTTAAGCTTTGATCACAGTCCCCTCACAAGCGCCTCGGCCTAACCAAACTTTACTTATAATAGTCCAAAGCCGCGAAACTGAGACAAGTCGGTCGGTTCCTCCTAGCGTTTATCTTGAGCAAACTAGGCTATATATCTAAACCTACTCAATTCCAGCTGACTCTAGAGACTTTAAGCTTTGACCAGAGTCCCCTCACAAGCGCCTCGGCCTAACCAAACTTTACTTATAATAGTCCAAAGCCGCGAAACTGAGAAAAGTCGGTCGGTTCCTCCTAGCGTTTATCTTGAGCAAACTAAGCAATATATCTAGGCCTACTCAATTCCAGCTGACTCTGGAGACTTTAAGCTTTGACCGGAGTAACCTTACAAGCACCTCGGCTTATGCAAACTGTACTTATAATAGTCTAAAGCCGCGAAACTGAGAAAAGTCGGTCGGTTCCTCCTAGCGTTTATCTTGAGCAAACTAAGCTATATATCTAGGCCTACTCAATTCCACCTTACTCTAGAGACTTTAAGCTTTGACCAGAGTCCCCTCGCAAGAACCTCTACCTAACCACATTTTACTTATAATAGTCCAATGCCGCGAAACTGAGACAAGTCGGTCGGTTCCTTCTAGCGTTTATCCTGAGTAAACTAAGCTATATATCTAGGCCTACTCAACTCCAGCTGACTCTAGAGACTTGGAGCTTTGACCCGAGTACCCTCACAAGGACCTCGACCTAACCAAACTTTACTCATAATAGTCCAAAGCCGCGAAACTGAGACAAGTCGGTCCTACCCATTCAGTGATCTCATCCTGATGCCAAGGAATGGAATTCAACGAGAAAGTTAACTGGAAAAAGTCCAACATTCTTCAAGGGAGGGAGTACAAATTATGTATCTACTTCTCTTACAATTATCTCTTTGAAGGAAAAATTCTATCTGTATAAAAATCACATTATAGAGTAATCTATGCTATATTTCTATGCGTACGCAGGTCCAGCTGATCTGCAGACTTAAGGCTTTGTCCCATTTAACCTCACAAGAACCTCTAGCTAACCATACTTTACTTATAATAGTCCAAATACACGTAACTGAGACAAGTCGGTCGGTTCCTCCTAGCGTTTAGCCTGAGCAAACTAAGCTATATATCTAGGCCTACTCAATTCCAGCTTACTCTAGAGACTTGATGCTTTGTCCCGAGTACCCTCACAAGCACCTCGGCTTAAGCAAACTGTACTTATAATAGTCTAAAGCCTCGAAACTGAGAAAAGTCGGTCGGTTCCTCCTAGCGTTTATCTTGAGCAAACTAAGCTATATATCTAGGCCTACTCAATTCCAGCTTACTCTAGAGACTTTAAGCTTTGACCAGAGTCCTCTCACAAGCACCTCGGCTTAAGCAAACTGTACTTATAATAGTCTAAATCCGCGAAACTGAGAAAAGTCGGTCGGTTCCTTCTAGCGTTTATCCTGAGCAAACTAAGCTATATATCTAGGCCTACTCAATTCCAGCTTACTCTAGAGACTTTAAGCTTTGACCAGAGTCCCCTCACAAGAACCTCTACCTAACCAAATTTTACTTATAATAGTCCAAAGCCGCGAAACTGAGACAAGTCGGTCGGTTCCTCCTAGCGTTTATCTTGAGCAAACTAGGCTATATATCTAAACCTACTCAATTCCAGCTGACTCTAGAGACTTTAAGCTTTGATCACAGTCCCCTCACAAGCGCCTCGTCCTAACCATACTTTACTTATAATAGTCCAAAGCCGCGAAACTGAGAAAAGTCGGTCGGTTCCTCCTAGCGTTTATCTTGAGCAAACTAAGCAATATATCTAGGCCTACTCAATTCCAGCTGACTCTAGAGACTTTAAGCTTTGACCAGAGTCCCCTCACAAGCACCTCGGCTTATGCAAACTGTACTTATGGAATAGTCTAAAGCCGCGAAAACTGAGAAAAGTCGGTCGGTTCCTCCTAGCGTTTATCTTGAGCAAACTAAGCAATATATCTAGGCCTACTCAATTCCAGCTGACTCTAGAGACTTTAAGCTTTGACCAGAGTCCTCTCACAAGCACCTCGGCTTAAGCAAACTGTACTTATAATAGTCCAAATCCGCGAAACTGGTAAAAGTCGGTCGGTTCCTTCTAGCGTTTATCCTGAGCAAACTGAGCTATATATCTGGGCCTACTCAATTCCAGCTTACTCTAGAGACTTTATGCTTTGACCAGAGTCCCCTCACAAGAACCTCTACCCTAACCAAATTTTACTTATAATAGTCCAAAGCCGCGAAACTGAGACAAGTCGGTCGGTTCCTTCTAGCGTTTATCCTGAGTAAACTAAGCTATATATCTAGGCCTACTCAACTCCAGCTGACTCTAGAGACTTTAAGCTTTGATCACAGTCCCCTCACAAGCGCCTCGTCCTAACCATACTTTACTTATAATAGTCCAAAGCCGCGAAACTGAGAAAAGTCGGTCGGTTCCTCCTAGCGTTTATCTTGAGCAAACTAAGCAATATATCTAGGCCTACTCAATTCCAGCTGACTCTAGAGACTTTAAGCTTTGACCAGAGTCCCCTCACAAGCGCCTCGTCCTAACCATACTTTACTTATAATAGTCCAAAGCCGCGAAACTGAGACAAGTCGGTCGGTTCCTCTTAGCGTTTATCTTGAGCAAACTAGGCTATATATCTAGGCCTACTCAATTCCAGCTGACTCTAGAGACTTTAAGCTTTGACCAGAGTCCCCTCACAAGCACCTCGGCTTATGCAAACTGTACTTATAATAGTCTACAGCCGCGAAACTGAGAAAAGTCGGTCGGTTCCTCCTAGCGTTTATCTTGAGCAAACTAAGCAATATATCTAGGCCTACTCAATTCCATCTGACTCTAGAGACTTTAAGCTTTGACCAGAGTCCTCTCACAAGCACCTCGGCTTAAGCAAACTGTACTTATAATAGTCTAAATCCGCGAAACTGAGAAAAGTCGGTCGGTTCCTTCTAGCGTTTATCCTGAGCAAACTAAGCTATATATCTAGGCCTACTCAATTCCAGCTTACTCTATAGACTTTAAGCTTTGACCAGAGTCCCCTCACAAGAACCTCTACCTAACCAAATTTTACTTATAATAGTCCAAAGCCGCGAAACTGAGACAAGTCGGTCGGTTCCTCCTAGCGTTTATCTTGAGCAAACTAGGCTATATATCTAAACCTACTCAATTCCAGCTGACTCTAGAGACTTTAAGCTTTGATCACAGTCCCCTCACAAGCGCCTCGTCCTAACCATACTTTACTTATAATAGTCCAAAGCCGCGAAACTGAGACAAGTCGGTCGGTTCCTCCTAGCGTTTATCTTGAGCAAACTAGGCTATATATCTAAACCTACTCAATTCCAGCTGACTCTAGAGACTTTAAGCTTTGACCAGAGTCCCCTCACAAGCGCCTCGTCCTAACCATACTTTACTTATAATAGTCCAAAGCCGCGAAACTGAGAAAAGTCGGTCGGTTCCTCCTAGCGTTTATCTTGAGCAAACTAAGCAATATATCTAGGCCTACTCAATTCCAGCTGACTCTAGAGACTTTAAGCTTTGACCAGAGTCCCCTTACAAGCACCTCGGCTTATGCAAACTGTACTTATAATAGTCTAAAGCCTCGAAACTGAGAAAAGTCGGTCGGTTCCTCCTAGCGTTTATCTTGAGCAAACTAAGCTATATATCTAGGCCTACTCAAATCCACCTTACTCTAGAGACTTTAAGCTTTGACCAGAGTCCCCTCGCAAGAACCTCTACCTAACCACATTTTACTTATAATAGTCCAATGCCGCGAAACTGAGACAAGTCGGTCGGTTCCTTCTAGCGTTTATCCTGAGTAAACTAAGCTATATATCTAGGCCTACTCAACTCCAGCTGACTCTAGAGACTTGGAGCTTTGACCCGAGTACCCTCACAAGGACCTCGACCTAACCAAACTTTACTCATAATAGTCCAAAGCCGCGAAACTGAGACAAGTCGGTCCTACCCATTCAGTGATCTCATCCTGATGCCAAGGAATGGAATTCAACGAGAAAGTTAACTGGAAAAAGTCCAACATTCTTCAAGGGAGGGAGTACAAATTATGTATCAACTTCTCTTACAATTATCTCTTTGAAGGAAAAATTCTATCTGTATAAAAATCACATTATAGAGTAATCTATGCTATATTTCTATGCGTACGCAGGTCCAGCTGATCTGCAGACTTAAGGCTTTGTCCCATTTAACCTCACAAGAACCTCTAGCTAACCATACTTTACTTATAATAGTCCAAAGCCGCGAAACTGAGACAAGTCGGTCGGTTCCTCCTAGCGTTTATCCTGAGTAAACTAAGCTATATATCTAGGCCTACTCAATTCCAGCTGACTCTAGAGACTTCGAACTTTGACCCGAGTAACCTCACAACCACCTCGGCTTAAGCAAACTGTACTTATAATAGTCTAAATCCGCGAAACTGAGAAAAGTCGGTCGGTTCCTTCTAGCGTTTATCCTGAGCAAACTAAGCTATATATCTAGGCCTACTCAATTCCAGCTTACTCTAGAGACTTTAAGCTTTGACCCGAGTCCCCTCACAAGAACCTCTACCTAACCAAATTTTACTTATAATAGTCCAAAGCCTCGAAACTGAGAAAAGTCGGTCGGTTCCTCCTAGCGTTTATCTTGAGCAAACTAGGCTATATATCTAAACCTACTCAATTCCAGCTGACTCTAGAGACTTTAAGCTTTGACCAGAGTCCCATCACAAGCACCTCGGCTTATGCAAACTGTACTTATAATAGTCTAAAGCCGCGAAACTGAGACAAGTCGGTCGGTTCCTTCTAGCGTTTATCCTGAGCAAACTAAGCTATATATCCACTCCTACTCAATTCCAGCTGACTGTAGAGACTTTAAGCTTTGATCACAGTCCCCTCACAAGCGCCTCGTCCTAACCATACTTTACTTATAATAGTCCAAAGCCGCGAAACTGAGAAAAGTCGGTCGGTTCCTCCTAGCGTTTATCGTGAGCAAACTAAGCTATATATCTAGGCCTACTCAATTCCAGCTGACTCTAGAGACTTTAAGCTTTGACCAGAGTCCCCTTACAAGCACCTCGGCTTATGCTACCCCTACAGTGATCTCATCCTGATGCCAAGGAATGGAATTCAACGAGAAGGTTAACTGGAAAAAGTCCAACATTCTTCAAGGGTGGGGGTACAAATTATGTATCTACTTCTGTTTTACAATTATCTCTTTGAAAGAAAAATTATATCTGTATAAAAATCACATTATAGTGTAATCTATGCTATATTTCTATGTGTACGCAGTTCCAGCTAATCTGCAGACTTAAGGCTTTGTCCCATTTAACCTCACAAGAAACTCTACCTAACCAAACATTACTTATAATAGTCTAAAGCCGCGAAACTGAGAAAAGTCGGTCGGTTCCTCCTAGCGTTTATCTTGAGCAAACTAGGCTATATATCTAGGCCTACTCAATTCCAGCTTACTCTAGAGACATGAAGCTTTGACCAGAGTCCCCTCACAAGCACCTCGGCTTATGCAAACTGTACTGATAATAGTCTAAAGCCGCGAAACTGAGAAAAGTCGGTCGGTTCCTCCTAGCGTTTATCTTGAGCAAACTAAGCTATATATCTAGGCCTACTCAATTCCAGCTTACTCTAGAGACTTTAAGCTTTGACCCGAGCACCCTCACAAGAACCTCTACCTAACCAAATTTTACTTATAATAGTCCAAAGCCGCGAAACTGAGACAAGTCGGTCGGTTCCTTCTAGCGTTTATCCTGAGCAAACTAAGCTATATATCCAGGCCTACTCAATTCCAGCTAAATCTATAGACTTTGAACATTGACCACAGTCCCTTAACAAGCACCTCGGCCTAACCATACTTTACTTATAATAGTCCAAAGCCGCGAAACTGAGACAAGTCGGTCCTACCCCTACTGTGATCTCTTCCTGATGCCAAGGAATGGAATTCAACGAGAAAGTTAACTGGAAAAAGTCCAACATTCTTCAAGGGTGGGGGTACAAATTATGTATCTACTTCTGTTACAATTATCTCTTTGAAAGAAAAATTCTATCTGTATAAAAATCACATTATAGAGTAATCCTTGCTATATTTCTATACGTACTCAGTTCCAGCTGATCTGCAGACTTAAGGCTTTGTCCCATTTAACCTCACAAGAAACTCTACCTAACCAAACATTACTTATAATAGTCCAAAGCCGCGAAACTAAGACAAGTCGGTCGGTTCCTTCTATCGTTTATCCTGAGTAAACTACGCTATATATCTAGGCCTACTCAACTCCAGCTGACTCTAGAGACTTTAAGCTTTGACCAGAGTACACTCACAAGCACCTCGGCCTAACCATACTTTACTTATAATAGTCTAAAGCCGCGAAACTGAGACAAGTCTGTCGGTTCCTTCTAGCGTTTATCCTGAGCAAACTAAGCTATATATCCAGGCCTACTCAATTCCAGCTGACTCTAGAGACTTTGAACATTGACCACAGTCCCTTCACACGCACCTCGGCCTAACCATACTTTACTTATAATAGTCTAAAGCCGCGAAACTGAGAAAAGTCGGTCGGTTCCACCTAGCGTTTATCTTGAGCAAACTAAGCAATATATCTAGGCCTACTCAACTCCAGCTGACTCTAGAGACTTTAAGCTTTGACCAGAGTCCCCTCACAAGCACCTCGGCACCATACTTTACTTATAATAGTCTAAAGCCGCGAAACTGAGACAAGTCTGTCGGTTCCTTCTAGCGTTTATCCTGAGTAAACTAGGCTATATATCTAGGTCTATTCAATTCCAGCTGACTCTAGAGACTTTAAACTTTGACCACAGTCCCCTCACAAGCACCTCGGCTTATGCAAACTGTACTTATAATAGTCTAAAGCCGCGAAACTGAGAAAAGTCGGTCGGTTCCTCCTAGCGTTTATCTTGAGCAAACTAAGCAATATATCTAGGCCTACTCAATTCCAGCTTACTCTAGAGACTTTAAGCTTTGCCCCGAGCACCCTCACAAGAACCTCTACCTAACCAAATTTTACTTATAATAGTCCAAAGCCGCGAAACTGAGACAAGTCGGTCGGTTCCTTCTAGCGTTTATCCTGAGCAAACTAAGCTATATACCCAGGCCTACTCAATTCCAGCTGACTATAGAGACTTTGAACAATGACCACAGTCCCTTCACAAGCACCTCGGCCTAACCATACTTTACTTATAATCGTCCAAAGCCGCGAAACTGAGACAAGTCGGTCCTACCCCTACAGTGATCTCATCCTGATGCCAAGGAATGGAATTCAACGAGAAAGTTAACTGGAAAAAGTCCAACATTCTTCAAGGGTGGGGGTACAAATTATGTATCTACTTCTGTTACAATTATCTCTTTGAAAGAAAAATTCTATCTGTATAAAAATCACATTATAGAGTAATCCTTGCTATATTTCTATGCGTACTCAGTTCCAGCTGATCTGCAGACTTAAGGCTTTGTCCCATTTAACCTCACAAGAAACTCTACCTAACCAAACATTACTTATAATAGTCCAAAGCCGCGAAACTAAGACAAGTCGGTCGGTTCCTTCTAGCGTTTATCCTGAGCAAACTAAGCTATATATCTAGGCCTACTCAATTCCAGCTTACTCTAGAGACTTTAAGCTTTGACCCGAGCACCCTCACAAGCACCTCGGCTTATGCAAACTGTACTTATAATAGTCCAAATCCGCGAAACTGGTAAAAGTCGGTCGGTTCCTTCTAGCGTTTATCCTGAGCAAACTAGGCTATATATCTAGGCCTAATCAACTCCAGCTTTCTCTAGAGACTTTAAGCTTTGACCAGAGTCCCCTCACAAGCACCTCGGCTTATGCAAACTGTACTTATAATAGTCTAAAGCCGCGAAACTGAGACAAGTCGGTCGGTTCCTTCTAGCGTTTATCCTGAGCAAACTAAGCTATATATCCACTCCTACTCAATTCCAGCTTACTCTAGAGACTTGATGCTTTGTCCCGAGCCCCCTCACAAGAACCTCTACCTAACCAAATTTTACTTATAATAGTCCAAAGCCGCGAAACTGAGACAAGTCGGTCGGTTCCTTCTAGCGTTTATCCTGAGTAAACTAAGCTATATATCTAGGCCTACTCAACTCGAGCTGACTCTAGAGACTTTAAGCTTTGATCACAGTCCCCTCACAAGCGCCTCGTCCTAACCATACTTTACTTATAATAGTCCAAAGCCACGAAACTGAGACAAGTCGGTCCTACCCATTCAGTGATCTCATCCTGATGCCAAGGAATGGAATTCAACGAGAAAGTTAACTGGAAAAAGTCCAACATTCTTCAAGGGTGGGGGTACAAATTATGTATCTACTTCTGTTACAATTATCTCTTTGAAAGAAAAATTCTATCTGTATAAAAATCACATTATAGAGTAATCCTTGCTATATTTCTATACGTACTCAGTTCCAGCTGATCTGCAGACTTAAGGCTTTGTCCCATTTAACCTCACAAGAAACTCTACCTAACCAAACATTACTTATAATAGTCCAAAGCCGCGAAACTAAGACAAGTCGGTCGGTTCCTTCTAGCGTTTATCCTGAGTAAACTAAGCTATATATCTAGGCCTACTCAATTCCAGCTGACTCTAGAGACTTCGAACTTTGACCCGAGTAACCTCACAACCACCTCGGCTTAAGCAAACTGTACTTATAATAGTCTAAATCCGCGAAACTGAGAAAAGTCGGTCGGTTCCTTCTAGCGTTTATCCTGAGCAAACTAAGCTATATATCTAGGCCTACTCAATTCCAGCTGACTCTAGAGACTTTAAGCTTTGAACAGAGTCCCCTCACAAGCACCTCGGCTTAAGCAAACTGTACTTATAATAGTCTAAAGCCGCGAAACTGAGAAAAGTCGGTCGGTTCCTCCTAGCGTTTATCTTGAGCAAACTAGGCTATATATCTAGGCCTACTCAATTCCAGCTTACTCTAGAGACTTGAAGCTTTGCCCGAGCACCCTCACAAGAACCTCTACCTAACCAAATTTTACTTATAATAGTCCAAAGCCGCGAAACTGAGACAAGTCGGTCGGTTCCTTCTAGCGTTTATCCTGAGCAAACTAAGCTATATATCCACTCCTACTCAATTCCAGCTGACTGTAGAGACTTTGAACATTGACCACAGTCCCTTCACAAGCACCTCGGCCTAACCATACTTTACTTATAATAGTCCAAAGCCGCGAAACTGAGACAAGTCGGTCCTACCCCTACAGTGATCTCTTCCTGATGCCAAGGAATGGAATTCAACGAGAAAGTTAACTGGAAAAAGTCCAACATTCTTCAAGGGTGGGGGTACAAATTATGTATCTACTTCTGTTACAATTATCTCTTTGAAAGAAAAATTCTATCTGTATAAAAATCACATTATAGAGTAATCCTTGCTATATTTCTATGCGTACTCAGTTCCAGCTGATCTGCAGACTTAAGGCTTTGTCTCATTTAACTTCACAAGAAACTCTACCTAAACAAACATTACTTATAATAGTCCAAAGCCACGTAACTGAGACAAGTCGGTCGGTTCCTTCTAGCGTTTATCCTGAGTAAACTAAGCTATATATCTAGGCCTACTCAATTCTATCTGACTCTAGAGACTTCGAACTTTGTCCCGAGTCCCCTCACAAGCACCTCGGCATAAGCAAACTGTACTTATAATAGTCTAAATCCGCGAAACTGAGAAAAGTCGGTCGGTTCCTTCTAGCGTTTATCCTGAGTAAACTAGGCTATATATCTAGGCCTACTCAATTCCAGCTGACTCTAGAGACTTCGAACTTTGACCCGCGTAACCTCACAACCACCTCGGCTTAAGCAAACTGTACTTATAATAGTCTAAAGCCGCGAAACTGAGAAAAGTCGGTCGGTTCCTCCTAGCGTTTATCTTGAGCAAACTAGGCTATATATCTAGGCCTACTCAATTCCAGCTTACTCTAGAGACTTGAAGCTTTGCCCGAGCACCCTCACAAGAACCTCTACCTAACCAAATTTTACTTATAATAGTCCAAAGCCGCGAAACTGAGACAAGTCGGTCGGTTCCTTCTAGCGTTTATCCTGAGCAAACTAAGCTATATATCTAGGCCTACTCAACTCCAGCTGACTCTAGAGACTTGGAGCTTTGACCCGAGTACCCTCACAAGGACCTCGACCTAACCAAACTTTACTCATAATAGTCCAAAGCCGCGAAACTGAGACAAGTCGGTCCTACCCATTCAGTGATCTCATCCTGATGCCAAGGAATGGAATTCAACGAGAAAGTTAACTGGAAAAAGTCCAACATTCTTCAAGGGTGGGGGTACAAATTATGTATCTACTTCTCTTACAATTATCTCTTTGAAGGAAAAATTCTATCTGTATAAAAATCACATTATAGAGTAATCTATGCTATATTTCTATGCGTACGCAGGTCCAGCTGATCTGCAGACTTAAGGCTTTGTCCCATTTAACCTCACAAGAACCTCTACCTAACCATACTTTACTTATAATAGTCTAAAGCCGCGAAACTGGTAAAACTCGTTTGGTTCCTTCTAGCGTTTATCCTGAGCAAACTAGGCTATATACCTAGTCCTACTCAATTCCAGCTGACTCCAGAGACTTTAAACGTTGACCACAGTCCCCTCACAGGCACCTCGGCACCATACTTTACTTATAATAGTCCAAAGCCGCGAAACTGAGACAAGTCTGTCGGTTCCTTCTAGCGTTTATCCTGAGTAAACTAAGCTATATATCTAGGCCTACTCATTTCCAGCTGACTCCAGAGACTTTAATCGTTGACCACAGTCCCCTCACAAGAACCTCGTCCTAACCATACTTTACTTATAATAGTCCAAATCCACGTAACTGAGACAAGTCGGTCGGTTCCTCCTAGCGTTTATCTTGAGCAAACTAAGCTATATATCTTGGCCTACTCAATTCCGGCTTACTCTAGAGACTTTAAACTTTGACCAGAGTCCCCTCACAAGCACCTCGGCTTATGCAAACTGTACTTATAATAGTCTAAAGCCGCGAAACTGAGAAAAGTCGGTCGGGTCCTCCTAGCGTTTATCTTGAGCAAACTAAGCAATATATCTAGGCCTACTCAATTCCAGCTGACTCTAGAGACTTTAAGCTTTGACCAGAGTCCTCTCACAAGCACCTCGGCTAAAGCAAACTGTACTTATAATAGTCTAAATCCGCGAAACTGAGAAAAGTCGGTCGGATCCTTCTGGCGTTTATCCTGAGCAAACTAAGCTATATATCTAGGCCTACTCAATTCCAGCTTACTCTAGAGACTTTAAGCTTTGACCAGAGTCCCCTCACAAGAACCTCTACCTAACCAAATTTTACTTATAATAGTCCAAAGCCGCGAAACTGAGACAAGTCGGTCGGTTCCTCCTAGCGTTTATCTTGAGCAAACTAGGCTATATATCTAAACCTACTCAATTCCAGCTGACTCTAGAGACTTTAAGCTTTGATCACAGTCCCCTCACAAGCGCCTCGTCCTAACCATACTTTACTTATAATAGTCCAAAGCCGCGAAACTGAGAAAAGTCGGTCGGTTCCTTCTAGCGTTTATCCTGAGTAAACTAGGCTACATATCTAGGCCTACTCAACTCCAGCTGACTCTAGAGACTTTAAGCTTTGATCACAGTCCCCTCACAAGCGCCTCGTCCTAACCATACTTTACTTATAATAGTCCAAAGCCGCGAAACTGAGACAAGTCGGTCCTACCCATTCAGTGATCTCATCCTGATGCCAAGGAATGGAATTCAACGAGAAAGTTAACTGGAAAAAAGTCCAACATTCTTCAAGGGTGGGGGTACAAATTATGTATCTACTTCTGTTACAATTATCTCTTTGAAAGAAAAATTCTATCTGTATAAAAATCACATTATAGAGTAATCCTTGCTATATTTCTATGCGTACTCAGTTCCAGCTGATCTGCAGACTTAAGGCTTTGTCCCATTTAACTTCACAAGAAACTCTACCTAAACAAACATTACTTATAATAGTCCAAAGCCGCGAAACTGAGACAAGTCGGTCGGTTCCTTCTAGCGTTTATCCTGAGTAAACTAAGCTATATATCTAGGCCTACTCAATTCCAGCTGACTCTAGAGACATCGAACTTTGACCCGAGTAACCTCACAACCACCTCGGCTTAAGCAAACTGTACTTATAATAGTCTAAATCCGCGAAACTGAGAAAAGTCGGTCGGTTCCTTCTAGCGTTTATCCTGAGCAAACTAAGCTATATATCTAGGCCTACTCAATTCCAGCTGACTCTAGAGACTTTAAGCTTTGAACAGAGTCCCCTCTCAAGCACCTCGGCTTATGTAAACTGTACTTAAAATAGTCTAATGCCGCGAAACTGAGAAAAGTCGGTCGGTTCCTCCTAGCGTTTATCTTGAGCAAACTAAGCTATATATCTAGGCCTACTCAATTCCAGCTGACTCTAGAGACTTCGAACATTGACCCGAGTAACCTCACAACCACCTTGGCTTAAGCAAACTGTACTTATAATAGTCTAAATCCGCGAAACTGAGAAAAGTCGGTCGGTTCCTTCTAGCGTTTATCTTGAGCAAACTAGTCTATATATCCAGGCCTACTCAATTCCAGCTTACTCTAGAGACTTGAAGCTTTGTCCCGAGCACCCTCACAAGAACCTCTACCTAACCAAATTTTACTTATAATAGTCCAAAGCCGCGAAACTGAGACAAGTCGGTCGGTTCCTTCTAGCGTTTATCCTGAGCAAACTAAGCTATATATCCAGGCCTACTCAATTCCAGCTGACTCTAGAGACTTTGAACATTGACCACAGTCCCTTCACAAGCACCTCGGCCTAACCATACTTTACTTATAATAGTCCAAAGCCGCGAAACTGAGACAAGTCGGTCCTACCCCTACAGTGATCTCATCCTGATGCCAAGGAATGGAATTCAACGAGAAAGTTAACTGGAAAAAGTCCAACATTCTTCAAGGGTGGGGGTCCAAATTATGTATCTACTTCTGTTACAATTATCTCTTTGAAAGAAAAATTCTATCTGTATAAAAATCACATTATAGAGTAATCCTTGCTATATTTCTATGCGTACTCAGTTCCAGCTGATCTGCAGACTTAAGGCTTTGTCCCATTTAACTTCACAAGAAACTCTACCTAAACAAACATTACTTATAATAGTCCAAAGCCGCGAAACTGAGACAAGTCGGTCGGTTCCTTCTAGCGTTTATCCTGAGTAAACTAAGCTATATATCTAGGCCTACTCAATTCCAGCTGACTCTAGAGACTTCGAACTTTGTCCCGAGTCCCCTCACAAGCACCTCGGCTTAAGCAAACTGTACTTATAATAGTCTAAAGCCTCGAAACTGAGAAAAGTCGGTCGGTTCCTTCTAGCGTTTATCCTGAGTAAACTAAGCTATATATCTAGGCCTACTCAATTCCAGCTGACTCTAGAGACTTCGAACTTTGACCCGCGTAACCTCACAACCACCTCGGCTTAAGCAAACTGTACTTATAATAGTCTAAAGCCGCGAAACTGAGAAAAGTCGGTCGGTTCCTCCTAGCGTTTATCTTGAGCAAACTAGGCTATATATCTAGGCCTACTCAATTCCAGCTTACTCTAGAGACTTGAAGCTTTGCCCGAGCACCCTCACAAGAACCTCTACCTAACCAAATTTTACTTATAATAGTCCAAAGCCGCGAAACTGAGACAAGTCGGTCGGTTCCTACTAGCGTTTATCTTGAGCAAACTACCCTATATATCTAGGCCTACTCAATTCCAGCTTACTCTAGAGACATGAAGCTTTGCCCGAGCACCCTCACAAGAAACTCTACCTAACCAAACATTACTTATAATAGTCCAAAGCCGCGAAACTGAGACAAGTCGGTCGGTTCCTTCTAGCGTTTATCCTGAGTAAACTAGGCTACATATCTACGCCTACTCAACTCCAGCTGACTCTAGAGACTTTGAACATTGACCACAGTCCCCTCACAAGCACCTCGGCACCATACTTTACTTATAATAGTCAAAAGCCGCGAAACTGAGACAAGTCTGTCGGTTCCTTCTAGCGTTTATCCTGAGTAAACTAGGCTATATATCTAGGTCTATTCAATTCCAGCTGACTCTAGAGACTTTAAGCTTTGATCACAGTCCCCTCACAAGCTCCTCGTCCTAACCATACTTTACTTATAATAGTCCAAAGCCGCGAAACTGAGACAAGTCGGTCCTACCCATTCAGTGATCTCATCCTGATGCCAAGGAATGGAATTCAACGAGAAAGTTAGCTGGAAAAAGTCCAACATTCTTCAAGGGTGGGGGTACAAATTATGTATCTACTTCTGTTACAATTATCTCTTTGAAAGAAAAATTCTATCTGTATAAAAATCACATTATAGAGTAATCCTTGCTATATTTCTATGCGTACTCAGTTCCAGCTGATCTGCAGACTTAAGGCTTTGTCCCATTTAACTTCACAAGAAACTCTACCTAAACAAACATTACTTATAATAGTCCAAAGCCGCGAAACTGAGACAAGTCGGTCGGTTCCTTCTAGCGTTTATCCTGAGTAAACTAAGCTATATATCTAGGCCTACTCAATTCCAGCTGACTCTAGAGACTTTAAGCTTTGACCCGAGCACCCTCACAAGAACCTCTACCTAACCAAATTTTACTTATAATAGTCCAAAGCCGCGAAACTGAGACAAGTCGGTCGGTTACTTCTAGCGTTTATCCTGAGTAAACTAGGCTATATATCTAGGCCTACTCAACTCCATCTGACTCTAGAGACTTCGAACTTTGACCCGCGTAACCTCACAACCACCTCGGCTTAAGCAAACTGTACTTATAATAGTCTAAAGCCGCGAAACTGAGAAAAGTCGGTCGGTTCCTCCTAGCGTTTATCTTGAGCAAACTAGGCTATATATCTAGGCCTACTCAATTCCAGCTTACTCTAGAGACTTGAAGCTTTGCCCGAGCACCCTCACAAGAACCTCTACCTAACCAAATTTTACTTATAATAGTCCAAAGCCGCGAAACTGAGACAAGTCGGTCGGTTCCTTCTAGCGTTTATCTTGAGAAAACTAGGCTAAATATCTCGGCCTACTCAAGTCCAGCTTACTCTAGAGACTTGAAGCTTTGACCCGAGCACCCTCACAAGAACATCTACCTAACCAAACATTACTTATAATAGTCCAAAGCCGCGAAACTGAGACAAGTCGGTCGGTTCCTTCTAGCGTTTATCCTGAGTAAACTAGGCTAGATATCTAGGCCTACTCAACTCCAGCTGACCCTCGAGACTTTAAGCTTTGATCACAGTCCCCTCACAAGCGCCTCGTCCTAACCATACTTTACTTATAATAGTCCAAAGCCGCGAAACTGAGACAAGTCGGTCCTACCCATTCAGTGATCTCATACTGATGCCAAGGAATGGAATTCAACCAGAAATTTAACTGGAAAAAGTCCAACAATATTCAAGGGTGGGGGTACAAATTATGTATCTACTTCTGTTACAATTATCTCTTTGAAAGAAAAATTCTATCTGTATAAAAATCACATTATAGAGTAATCCTTGCTATATTTCTATGCGTACTCAGTTCCAGCTGATCTGCAGACTTAAGGCTTTGTCCCATTTAACTTCACAAGAAACTCTACCTAACCAAACATTACTTATAATAGTCCAAAGCCGCGAAACTGAGACAAGTCGGTCGGTTCCTTCTAGCGTTTATCCTGAGTAAACTAAGCTATATATCTAGGCCTACTCAATTCCAGCTGACTCTAGAGACTTCGAACTTTGACCCGAGTCCCCTCACACGCACCTCGGCTTATGCAAACTGTACTTATAATAGTCTAATGCCGCGAAACTGAGAAAAGTCGGTCGGTTCCTTCTAGCGTTTATCCTGAGTAAACTAGGCTATATATCTAGGCCTACTCAACTCCAGCTGACTCTAGAGACATCGAACTTTGACCCGAGTAACCTCACAACCACCTCGGCTTAAGCAAACTGTACTTATAATAGTCTAAAGCCGCGAAACTGAGAAAAGTCGGTCGGTTCCTCCTAGCGTTTATCTTGAGCAAACTAGGCTATATATCTAGGCCTACTCAATTCCAGCTTACTCTAGAGACTTGAAGCTTTGCCCGAGCACCCTCACAAGAACCTCTACCTAACCAAATTTTACTTATAATAGTCCAAAGCCGCGAAACTGAGACAAGTCGGTCGGTTCCTCCTAGCGTTTATCTTGAGAAAACTAGGCTATATATCTAGTCCTACTCAATTCCAGCTTACACTATATACTATAAGCTTTTCCCCATCACCCTCACAAGAAACTCTACCTAACCAAATATTACTTATAATAGTCCAAAGCCGCGAAACTGAGACAAGTCGGTCGGTTCCTTCTAGCGTTTATCCTGAGTAAACTAGGCTACATATCTACGCCTACTCAACTCCAGCTGACTCTAGAGACTTTGAACATTGACCACAGTCCCCTCACAAGCACCTCGGCACCATACTTTACTTATAATAGTCTAAAGCCGCGAAACTGAGACAAGTCTGTCGGTTCCTTCTAGCGTTTATCCTGAGTAAACTAAGCCATATATCTAGGCCTACTCAATTCCAGCTGACTCTAGAGACTTTAAGCTTTGATCACAGTCCCCTCACAAGCTCCTCGTCCTAACCAAACTTTACTTATAATAGTCCAAAGCCGCGAAACTGAGACAAGTCGGTCCTACCCATTCAGTGATCTCATCCTGATGCCAAGGAATGGAATTCAACGAGAAAGTTAACTGGAAAAAGTCCAACATTCTTCAAGGGTGGGGGTACAAATTATGTATCTACTTCTGTTACAATTATCTCTTTGAAAGAAAAATTCTATCTGTATAAAAATCACATTATAGAGTAATCCTTGCTATATTTCTATGCGTACTCAGTTCCAGCTGATCTGCAGACTTAAGGCTTTGTCCCATTTAACTTCACAAGAAACTCTACCTAAACAAACATTACTTATAATAGTCCAAAGCCGCGAAACTGAGACAAGTCGGTCGGTTCCTTCTAGCGTTTATCCTGAGTAAACTAAGCTATATATCTAGGCCTACTCAATTCCAGCTGACTCTAGAGACTTTAAGCTTTGACCCGAGCACCCTCACAAGAACCTCTACCTAACCAAATTTTACTTATAATAGTCCAAAGCCGCGAAACTGAGACAAGTCGGTCGGTTCCTTCTAGCGTTTATCCTGAGTAAACTACGCTATATATCTAGGCCTACTCAACTCCAGCTGACTCTAGAGACTTCGAACTTTGGCCCGAGTAACCTCACAACCACCTCGGCTTAAGCAAACTGTACTTATAATAGTCTAAAGCCGCGAAACTGAGAAAAGTCGGTCGGTTCCTCCTAGCGTTTATCTTGAGCAAACTAGGCTATATATCTAGGCCTACTCAATTCCAGCTTACTCTAGAGACTTGAAGCTTTGCCCGAGCACCCTCACAAGAACCTCTACCTAACCAAATTTTACTTATAATAGTCCAAAGCCGCGAAACTGAGACAAGTCGGTCGGTTCCTCCTAGCGTTTATCTTGAGCAAACTAGGCTATATATCTAGGCCTACTCAAGTCCAGCTGACTCTAGAGACTTGATGCTTTGTCCCGAGCACCCTCACAAGAAACTCTACCTAACCAAACATTACTTATAATAGTCCAAAGCCGCGAAACTAAGACAAGTCGGTCGGTTCCTTCTAGCGTTTATCCTGAGTAAACTACGCTATATATCTAGGCCTACTCAACTCCAGCTGACTCTAGAGACTTTAAGCTTTGATCACAGTCCCCTCACAAGCGCCTCGTCCTAACCATACTTTACTTATAATAGTCCAAAGCCGCGAAACTGAGACAAGTCGGTCCTACCCATTCAGTGATCTCATCCTGATGCCAAGGAATGGAATTCAACGAGAAAGTTAACTGGAAAAAGTCCAACATTCTTCAAGGGTGGGGGTACAAATTATGTATCTACTTCTGTTACAATTATCTCTTTGAAAGAAAAATTCTATCTGTATAAAAATCACATTATAGAGTAATCCTTGCTATATTTCTATGCGTACTCAGTTCCAGCTGATCTGCAGACTTAAGGCTTTGTCCCATTTAACTTCACAAGAAACTCTACCTAAACAAACATTACTTATAATAGTCCAAAGCCGCGAAACTGAGACAAGTCGGTCGGTTCCTTCTAGCGTTTATCCTGAGTAAACTAAGCTATATATCTAGGCCTACTCAATTCCAGCTGACTCTAGAGACTTCGAACTTTGACCCGAGTAACCTCACAACCACCTCGGCTTAAGCAAACTGTACTTATAATAGTCTAAATCCGCGAAACTGAGAAAAGTCGGTCGGTTCCTTCTAGCGTTTATCCTGAGCAAACTAAGCTATATATCTAGGCCTACTCAATTCCAGCTTACTCTAGAGACTTGATGCTTTATCCCGAGCCCCCTCACAAGCACCTCGGCCTAACTTAACTTTACTTATAATAGTCCAAATCCGCGAAACTGGTAAAAGTCGGTCGGTTCCTTCTAGCCTTTATCCTGAGCAAACTAGGCTATATATCTAGGCCTGCTCAATTCAAGCTTACTCAAGAGACTTTAAGCTTTGACCAGAGTCCCCTCACAAACACCTCGGCTTATGCAAAACTGTACTTATAATAGTCTAAAGCCGCGAAACTGAGAAAAGTCGGTCGGTTCCTTCTAGCGTTTATCCTGAGCAAACTAAGCTATATATCTAGGCCTACTCAATTCCAGCTTACTCTAGAGACTTGATGCTTTGTCCCGAGCCCCCTCACAAGAACCTCTACCTAACCAAATTTTACTTATAATAGTCCAAAGCCGCGAAACTGAGACAAGTCGGTCGGTTCCTTCTAGCGTTTATCCTGAGTAAACTAAGCTATATATCTAGGCCTACTCAACTCCAGCTGACTCTAGAGACTTTAAGCTTTGATCACAGTCCCCTCACAAGCGCCTCGTCCTAACCATACTTTACTTATAATAGTCCAAAGCCGCGAAAGTGAGACAAGTCGGTCCGACCCATTCCGTGATCTCGTCCTGATGCCAAGGAATGGAAGTCAACGAGAAAGTTAACTGGAAAAAGTCCAACATTCTTCAAGGGTGGGGGTACAAATTATGTATCTACTTCTGTTACAATTATCTCTTTGAAAGAAAAATTCTATCTGTATAAAAATCACATTATAGAGTAATCCTTGCTATATTTCTATGCGTACTCAGTTCCAGCTGATCTGCAGACTTAAGGCTTTGTCCCATTTAACTTCACAAGAAACTCTACCTAAACAAACATTACTTATAATAGTCCAAAGCCGCGAAACTGAGACAAGTTGGTCGGTTCCTTCTAGCGTTTATCCTGAGTAAACTAAGCTATATATCTAGGCCTACTCAATTCCAGCTGACTCTAGAGACTTCGAACTTTGACCCGAGTAACCTCACAACCACCTCGGCTTAAGCAAACTGTACTTATAATAGTCTAAATCCGCGAAACTGAGAAAAGTCGGTCGGTTCCTTCTAGCGTTTATCCTGAGCAAACTAAGCTATATATCTAGGCCTACTCAATTCCAGCTGACTCTAGAGACTTTAAGCTTTGACCATAGTCCCCTCACAAGAACCTCGTCTTATGCAAACTGTACTTATAATAGTCTAATGCCGCGAAACTGAGAAAAGTCGGTCGGTTCCTCCTAGCGTTTATCTTGAGCAAACTAAGCTATATATCTAGGCCTACTCAATTCCAGCTGACTCTAGAGACTTCGAACTTTGACCCGCGTAACCTCACAACCACCTCGGCTTAAGCAAACTGTACTTATAATAGTCTAAAGCCGCGAAACTGAGAAAAGTCGGTCGGTTCCTCCTAGCGTTTATCTTGAGCAAACTAGGCTATATATCTAGGCCTACTCAATTCCAGCTTACTCTAGAGACTTTCACCTTTTACCCGTGAACCCTCACAAGAACCTCTACCTAACCAAATTTTACTTATAATAGTCCAAAGCCGCGAAACTGAGACAAGTCGGTCGGTTCCTTCTAGCGTTTATCCTGAGCAAACTAAGCTATATATCTAGGCCTACTCAATTCCAGCTTACTCTAGAGACTTGATGCTTTGTCCCGAGTACCCTCACAAGCACCTCGGCTTAAGCAAACTGTACTTATAATAGTCCAAAGCCGCGAAACTGAGACAAGTCGGTCGGTTCCTTCTAGCGTTTATCCTGAGTAAACTAGGCTATATATCTAGGCCTACTCAACTCCAGCTGACTCTAGAGACTTTAAGCTTTGACCGGAGTAACCTTACAAGCACCTCGGCCTAACCAAACTTTACTTATAATAGTCCAAAGCCGCGAAACTGAGACAAGTCTGTCGGTTCCTTCTAGCGTTTATCCTGAGTAAACTAGGCTATATATCTAGGCCTACTCAATTCCAGCTTACTCTAGAGACTTTAAACTTTGACCCGAGTACCCTGACAAGCACCTCGGCCTAACTTAACTTTACTTATAATAGTCCAAATCCGCGAAACTGGTAAAAGTCGGTCGGTTCCTTCTAGCGTTTATCCTGAGTAAACTAGGCTATATATCTAGGCCTACTCAACTCCAGCTGACTCTAGAGACTTTAAGCTTTGACTAGAGTCCCCTCACAAACACCTCGGCTTATGCAAACTGTACTTATAATAGTCTAAAGCCGCGAAACTGAGAAAAGCCGGTCGGTTCCTTCTAGCGTTTATCCTCAGCAAACTAAGCTATATATCCAGGCCTACTCAATTCCAGCTTACTCTAGAGACTTGAAGCTTTGACCAGAGTCCCCTCACAAGAACCTCTACCTAACCAAATTTTACTTATAATAGTCCAAAGCCGCGAAACTGAGACAAGTCGGTCGGTTCCTTCTAGCGTTTATCCTGAGCAAACTAAGCTATATACCCAGGCCTACTCAATTCCAGCTGACTATAGAGACTTTGAACAATGACCACAGTCCCTTCACAAGCACCTCGGCCTAACCATACTTTACTTATAATAGTCCAAAGCCGCGAAACTGAGACAAGTCGGTCCTACCCCTACAGTGATCTCATCCTGATGCCAAGGAATGGAATTCAACGAGAAAGTTAACTGGAAAAAGTCCAACATTCTTCAAGGGAGGGAGTACAAATTATGTATCTACTTCTCTTACAATTATCTCTTTGAAAGAAAAATTCTATCTGTATAAAAATCACATTATAGAGTAATCTATGATATATTTCTATGCGTACGCAGTTCCAGCTGATCTGCAGACTTAAGGTTTTTTCCCATTTAACCTCACAAGAACCTCTAACTAACCAAACTTTACTTATAATAGTCCAAAGCCGCGAAACTGAGACAAGTCTGTCGGTTCCTTCTAGCGTTTATCCTGAGTAAACTAGGCTATATATCTAGGCCTACTCAAGTCCAGCTTACTCTAGAGACTTTAAACTTTGACCCGAGTACCCTGACAAGCACCTCGGCCTAACTTAACTTTACTTATAATAGTCCAAATCCGCGAAACTGGTAAAAATCGGTCGGTTCCTTCTAGCGTTTATCCTGAGCAAACTGAGCTATATATCTAGGGCCTACTCAACTCCAGCTGACTCTAGAGACTTTAAGCTTTGACCAGAGTCCCCTCACAAGCACCTCGGCTTATGCAAACTGTACTTATAATAGTCTAAAGCCGCGAAACTGAGAAAAGTCGGTCGGTTCCTTCTAGCGTTTATCCTGAGCAAACTAAGCTATATATACAGGCCTACTCAATTACAGCTTACTCTAGAGACTTGAAGCTTTGACCAGAGTCCCCTCACAAGAACCTCTACCTAACCAAATTTTACTTATAATAGTCCAAAGCCGCGAAACTGAGACAAGTCGGTCGGTTCCTTCTAGCGTTTATCCTGAGTAAACTAGGCTATATATCTAGGCCTACTCAACTCCAGCTGACTCTAGAGACTTTAAGCTTTGATCACAGTCCCCTCACAAGCGCCTCGTCCTAACCATACTTTACTTATAATAGTCCAAAGCCGCGAAACTGAGACAAGTCGGTCCTACCCATTCAGTGATCTCATCCTGATGCCAAGGAATGGAAGTCAACGAGAAAGTTAACTGGAAAAAGTCCAACATTCTTCAAGGGTGGGGGTACAAATTATGTATCTACTTCTGTTACAATTATCTCTTTGAAAGAAAAATTCTATCTGTATAAAAATCACATTATAGAGTAATCCTTGCTATATTTCTATGCGTACTCAGTTCCAGCTGATCTGCAGACTTAAGGCTTTGTCCCATTTAACTTCACAAGAAACTCTACCTAAACAAACATTACTTATAATAGTCCAAAGCCGCGAAACTGAGACAAGTAGGTCGGTTACTTCTATCGTTTATCCTGAGTAAACTAAGCTATATATCTAGGCCTACTCAATTCCAGCTGACTCTAGAGACTTCGAACTTTGACCCGAGTAACCTCACAACCACCTCGGCTTAAGCAAACTGTACTTATAATAGTCTAAATCCGCGAAACTGAGAAAAGTCGGTCGGTTCCTCTCTAGCGTTTATCTTGAGCAAACTAAGCTATATATCTAGGCCTACTCAATTCCAGCTGACTCTAGAGACTTTAAGCTTTGACCAGAGGCCCCTCACAAGCACCTCGGCTTATGCAAACTGTACTTATAATAGTCTAAAGCCGCGAAACTGAGAAAAGTCGGTCGGTTCCTCCTAGCGTTTATCTTGAGCAAACTAAGCTATATATCTAGGCCTACTCAATTCCATCTGACTCTAGAGACTTCGAACATTAACCCGAGTAACCTCACAACCACCTTGGCTTAAGCAAACTGTAATTATAATAGTATAAATCCGCGAAACTGAGAAAAGTCGGTCGGTTCCTCCTAGCGTTTATCTTGAGCAAACTAGGCTATATATCTAGGCCTACTCAATTCCAGCTTCCTCTAGAGACTTGAAGCTTTGCCCCGAGAACCCTCACAAGAACCTCTACCTAACCAAATTTTACTTATAATAGTCCAAAGCCGCGAAACTGAGACAAGTCGGTCGGTTCCTTCTAGCGTTTATCCTGAGCAAACTAAGCTATATATCTAGGCCTACTCAATTCCAGCTTACTCTAGAGACTTGATGCTTTGTCCCGAGTACCCTCACAAGCACCTCGGCTTAAGCAAACTGTACTTATAATAGTCCAAAGCCGCGAAACTGAGACAAGTCGGTCGGTTCCTTCTAGCGTTTATCCTGAGTAAACTAAGCTATATATCTAGGCCTACTCAACTCCAGCTGACTCTAGAGACTTTAGGCTTTGACCAGAGTCCCCTCACAAGCACCTCGGCACCATACTTTACTTATAATAGTCTAAAGCCGCGAAACTGAGACAAGTCTGTCGGTTCCTTCTAGCGTTTATCCTGATTAAACTTAGCTATATATCTAGGTCTACTCAATTCCAGCTTACTCTAGAGACTTTAAACTTTGACCCGAGTACCCTGACAAGCACCTCGGCCTAACTTAACTTTACTTATAATAGTCCAAATCCGCGAAACTGGTAAAAGTCGGTCGGTTCCTTCTAGCGTTTATCCTGAGTAAACTAGGCTATATATCTAGGCCTACTCAACTCCAGCTGACTCTAGAGACTTTAAGCTTTGACTAGAGTCCCCTCACAAACACCTCGGCTTATGCAAACTGTACTTATAATAGTCTAAAGCCGCGAAACTGAGAAAAGATGGTCGGTTCCTTCTAGCGTTTATCCTCAGCAAACTAAGCTATATATCTAGGCCTACTCAATTCCAGCTTTCTCTAGAGACTTGATGCTTTGTCCCGAGCCCCCTCACAAGAACCTCTACCTAACCAAATTTTACTTATAATAGTCCAAAGCCGCGAAACTGAGACAAGTCGGTCGGTTCCTTCTAGCGTTTATCCTGAGCAAACTAAGCTATATACCCAGGCCTACTCAATTCCAGCTGACTCTAGAGACTTTGAACATTGACCACAGTCCCTTCACAAGCACCTCGGCCTAACCATACTTTACTTATAATAGTCCAAAGCCGCGAAACTGAGACAAGTCGGTCCTACCCCTACAGTGATCTCATCCTGATGCCAAGGAATGGAATTCAACGAGAAAGTTAACTGGAAAAAGTCCAACATTCTTCAAGGGAGGGAGTACAAATTATGTATCTACTTCTCTTACAATTATCTCTTTGAAAGAAAAATTCTATCTGTATAAAAATCACATTATAGAGTAATCTATGATATATTTCTATGCGTACGCAGTTCCAGCTGATCTGCAGACTTAAGGTTTTTTCCCATTTAACCTCACAAGAACCTCTACCTAACCAAACTTTACTTATAATAGTCTAAATCCGCGAAACTGAGAAAAGTCGGTCGGTTCCTCCTAGCGTTTATCTTGAGCAAACTAAGCTATATATCTAGGCCTACTCAATTCCAGCTGACTCTAGAGACTTCGAACTTTGACCCGAGTAACCTCACAACCACCTCGGCTTAAGCAAACTGTACTTATAATAGTCTAAATCCGCGAAACTGAGAAAAGTCGGTCGGTTCCTTCTAGCGTTTATCCTGAGCAAACTAAGCTATATATCTAGGCCTACTCAATTCCAGCTTACTCTATAGACTTTAAGCTTTGACCCGAGCACTCTCACAAGAACCTCTACCTAACCAAATTTTACTTATAATAGTCCAAAGCCGCGAAACTGAGTCAAGTCGGTCGGTTCCTTCTAGCGTTTATCCTGAGCAAACTAAGCTATATATCCAGGCCTACTCAATTCCAGCTGACTCTAGAGACTTTGAACATTGACCACAGTCCCTTCACAAGCACCTCGGCCTAACCATACTTTACTTATAATAGTCCAAAGCCGCGAAACTAAGACAAGTCGGTCGGTTCCTTCTAGCGTTTATCCTGAGTAAACTACGCTATATATCTAGGCCTACTCAACTCCAGCTGACTCTAGAGACTTTAAGCTTTGACCAGAGTCCCCTCACAAGCACCTCGGCCTAACCATACTTTACTTATAATAGTCCAAAGCCGCGAAACTGAGACAAGTCTGTCGGTTCCTTCTAGCGTTTATCCTGAGTAAACTAAGCCATATATCTAGGCCTACTCAATTCCAGCTGACTCTAGAGACTTCAAGCTTTGATCACAGTCCCCTCACAAGCACCTCGTCCTAACCATACTTTACTTATAATAGTCCAAAGCCGCGAAACTGAGACAAGTCGGTCCTACCCATTCAGTGATCTCATCCTGATGCCAAGGTATGGAATTCAACGAGAAAGTTAACTTGAAAAAGTACAACATTCTTCAAGGGTGGGGGTACAAATTATGTATCTACTTCTGTTACAATTATCTCTTTGAAAGAAAAATTCTATCTGTATAAAAATCACATTATAGAGTAATCCTTGCTATATTTCTATGCGTACTCAGTTCCAGCTGATCTGCAGACTTAAGGCTTTGTCTCATTTAACTTCACAAGAAACTCTACCTAAACAAACATTACTTATAATAGTCCAAAGCCGCGAAACTGAGACAAGTCGGTCGGTTCCTTCTAGCGTTTATCCTGAGTAAACTAAGCTATATATCTAGGCCTACTCAACTCCAGCTGACTCTAGAGACTTTAAGCTTTGACCAGAGTCCCCTCACAAGCACCTCGGCACCAAACTTTACTTATAATAGTCTAAAGATGCGAAACTGAGACAAGTCTGTCGGTTCCTTCTAGCGTTTATCCTGAGTAAACTAAGCCATATATCTAGGCCTACTCAATTCCAGCTGACTCTAGAGACTTTAAGCTTTGACTAGAGTCCCCTCACAACCACCTCGGCTTAAGCAAACTGTACTTATAATAGTCTAAATCCGCGAAACTGAGAAAAGTCGGTCGGTTCCTTCTAGCGTTTATCCTGAGTAAACTAGGCTATATATCTAGGCCTACTCAACTCCAGCTGACTCTAGAGACTTTAGGCTTTGACCGGAGTCCCCTCACAAGCACCTCGGCACCAAACTTTACTTATAATAGTCTAAAGATGCGAAACTGAGACAAGTCTGTCGGTTCCTTCTAGCGTTTATCCTGAGTAAACTAAGCCATATATCTAGGCCTACTCAATTCCAGCTGACTCTAGAGACTTCAAGCTTTGATCACAGTCCCCTCACAAGCGCCTCGTCCTAACCATACTTTACTTATAATAGTCCAAAGCCGCGAAACTGAGACAAGTCGGTCCTACCCATTCAGTGATCTCATCCTGATGCCAAGGAATGGAATTCAACGAGAAAGTTAACTGGAAAAAGTCCAACATTCTTCAAGGGTGGGGGTACAAATTATGTATCTACTTCTGTTACAATTATCTCTTTGAAAGAAAAATTCTATCTGTATAAAAATCACATTATAGAGTAATCCTTGCTATATTTCTATGCGTACTCAGTTCCATCTGATCTGCATACTTAAGTCTTTGTCCCATTTAACTTCACAAGAAACTCTACCTAAACAAACATTACTTATAATAGTCCAAAGCCGCGAAACTGAGACAAGTCGGTCGGTTCCTTCTAGCGTTTATCCTGAGTAAACTACGCTATATATCTAGGCCTACTCAACTCCAGCTGACTCTAGAGACTTTAAGCTTTGACCAGAGTACACTCACAAGCACCTCGGCACCATACTTTACTTATAATAGTCCAAAGCCGCGAAACTGAGACAAGTCTGTCGGTTCCTTCTAGCGTTTATCCTGATTAAACTAGGCTATATATCTAGGCCTACTCAACTCCAGCTGACTCTAGAGACTTTAGGCTTTGACCGGAGTAACCTTACAAGCACCTCGGCCTAACCCAACTTTACTGATAATAGTCCAAAGCCGCGAAACTGGTAAAAGTCGGTCGGTTCCTTCTAGCGTTTATCCTGAGCAAACTAGGCTATATATCTAGGCCTACTCAACTCCAGCTGACTCTAGAGACTTTAAGCTTTGACTAGAGTCCCCTCACAAACACCTCGGCTTATGCAAACTGTACTTATAATAGTCTAAAGCCGCGAAACTGAGAAAAGCCGGTCGGTTCCTTCTAGCGTTTATCCTCAGCAAACTAAGCTATATATCCAGGCCTACTCAATTCCAGCTTACTCTAGAGACTTGATGCTTTGTCCCGAGCCCCCTCACAAGAACCTCTACCTAACCAAATTTTACTTATAATAGTCCAATGCCGCGAAACTGAGACAAGTCGGTCGGTTCCTTCTAGCGTTTATCCTGAGCAAACTAAGCTATATATCCAGGCCTACTCAATTCCAGCTGACTCTAGAGACTTTGAACATTGACCACAGTCCCCTCACAAGCACCTCGGCCTAACCATACTTTACTTATAATAGTCCAAAGCCGCGAAACTGAGACAAGTCGGTCCTACCCCTACAGTGATCTCATCCTGATGCAAAGGAATGGAATACAACGAGAAAGTTAACTGGAAAAAGTTCAACATTCTTCAAGGGAGGGAGTACAAATTATGTATCTACTTCTCTTACAATTATCTCTTTGAAAGAAAAATTCTATCTGTATAAAAATCACATTATAGAGTAATCTATGCTATATTTCTATGCGTACGCAGTTCCAGCTGATCTGCAGACTTAAGGCTTTTTCCCATTTAACCTCACAAGAACCTCTACCTAACCAAACTTTACTTATAATAGTCCAAAGCCGCGAAACTGAGAAAAGTCGGTCGGTTCCTTCTAGCGTTTATCCTGAGTAAACTAAGCTATATATCTAGGCCTACTCAATTCCAGCTGACTCTAGAGACTTCGAACTTTGACCCGAGTAACCTCACAACCACCTCGGCTTAAGCAAACTGTACTTATAATAGTCTAAATCCGCGAAACTGAGAAAAGTCGGTCGGTTCCTTCTAGCGTTTATCCTGAGCAAACTAAGCTATATATCTAGGCCTACTCAATTCCAGCTTACTCTAGAGACTTTAAGCTTTGACCCGAGCACCCTCACAAGAACCTCTACCTAACCAAATTTTACTTATAATAGTCCAAAGCCGCGAAACTGAGACAAGTCGGTCGGTTCCTTCTAGCGTTTATCCTGAGCAAACTAAGCTATATATCCAGGCCTACTCAATTCCAGCTGACTCTAGAGACTTTGAACATTGACCACAGTCCCTTCACAAGCACCTCGGCCTAACCATACTTTACTTATAATAGTCCAAAGCCGCGAAACTAAGACAAGTCGGTCGGTTCCTTCTAGCGTTTATCCTGAGTAAACTACGCTATATATCTAGGCCTACTCAACTCCAGCTGACTCTAGAGACTTTAAGCTTTGACCAGAGTCCCCTCACAAGCACCTCGGCCTAACCAAACTTTACTTATAATAGTCCAAAGCCGCGAAACTGAGACAAGTCTGTCGGTTCCTTCTAGCGTTTATCCTGAGTAAACTAAGCAATATATCTAGGCCTACTCAATTCCAGCTGACTCTAGAGACTTCAAGCTTTGATCACAGTCCCCTCACAAGCGCCTCGTCCTAACCATACTTTACTCATAATAGTCCAAAGCCGCGAAACTGAGACAAGTCGGTCCTACCCATTCAGTGATCTCATCCTGATGCCAAGGAATGGAATTCAACGAGAAAGTTAACTGGAAAAAGTCCAACATTCTTCAAGGGTGGGGGTACAAATTATGTATCTACTTCTGTTACAATTATCTCTTTGAAAGAAAAATTCTATCTGTATAAAAATCACATTATAGAGTAATCCTTGCTATATTTCTATGCGTACTCAGTTCCAGCTGATCTGCAGACTTAAGGCTTTGTCCCATTTAACTTCACAAGAAACTCTACCTAAACAAACATTACTTATAATAGTCCAAAGCCGCGAAACTGAGACAAGTCGGTCGGTTCCTTCTAGCGTTTATCCTGAGTAAACTAAGCTATATATCTAGGCCTACTCAATTCCAGCTGACTCTAGAGACTTCGAACTTTGACCCGAGTAACCTCACAACCACCTCGGCTTAAGCAAACTGTACTTATAATAGTCTAAAGCCTTGAAACTGAGAAAAGTCGGTCGGTTCCTCCTAGCGCTTATCTTGAGCAAACTAAGCTATATATCTAGGCCTACTCAATTCCAGCTTACTCTAGAGACTTCGAACTTTGTCCCGAGTCCCCTCACAAGCACCTCGGCCTAACTTAACTTTACTTATAATAGTCCAAATCCGCGAAACTGGTAAAAGTCGGTCGGTTCCTTCTAGCGTTTATCCTGAGTAAACTAGGCTATATATCTAGGCCTACTCAACTCCAGCTGACTCTAGAGACTTTAAGCTTTGACCAGAGTCCCCTCACAAGCACCTCGGCTTATGCAAACTGTACTTATAATAGTCTAAAGCCGCGAAACTGAGACAAGTCGGTCGGTTCCTTCTAGCGTTTATCCTGAGCAAACTAAGCTATATATCCACTCCTACTCAATTCCAGCTTACTCTAGAGACTTGATGCTTTGACCCCCGTACCCTTACAAGCACCTCTACCTAACTCAACTTTTCTTATAATAGTCCAAAGCCGCGAAACTGAGACAAGTCGGTCGGTTCCTTCTAGCGTTTATCCTGAGTAAACTAGGCTATATATCTAGGCCTACTCAACTCCAGCTGACTCTAGAGACTTTAAGCTTTGATCACAGTCCCCTCACAAGCGCCTCGTCCTAACCATACTTTACTTATAATAGTCCAAAGCCGCGAAACTGAGACAAGTCGGTCCTACCCATTCAGTGATCTCATCCTGATGCCAAGGAATGGAAGTCAACGAGAAAGTTAACTGGAAAAAGTCCAACATTCTTCAAGGGTGGGGGTACAAATTATGTATCTACTTCTGTTACAATTATCTCTTTGAAAGAAAAATTCTATCTGTATAAAAATCACATTATAGAGTAATCCTTGCTATATTTCTATGCGTACTCAGTTCCAGCTGATCTGCAGACTTAAGGCTTTGTCCCATTTAACTTCACAAGAAACTCTACCTAAACAAACATTACTTATAATAGTCCAAAGCCGCGAAACTGAGACAAGTCGGTCGGTTCCTTCTAGCGTTTATCCTGAGTAAACTAAGCTATATATCTAGGCCTACTCAATTCCAGCTGACTCTAGAGACTTCGAACTTTGACCCGAGTAACCTCACAACCACCTCGGCTTAAGCAAACTGTACTTATAATAGTCTAAATCCGCGAAACTGAGAAAAGTCGGTCGGTTCCTTCTAGCGTTTATCCTGAGCAAACTAAGCTATATATCTAGGCCTACTCAATTCCAGCTGACTCTAGAGACTTTAAGCTTTGACCCGAGCACCCTCACAAGAACCTCGGCCTATGCAAACTGTACTTATAATAGTCTAATGCCGCGAAACTGAGAAAAGTCGGTCGGTTCCTCCTAGCGTTTATCTTGAGCAAACTAAGCTATATATCTAGGCCTACTCAATTCCAGCTGACTCTAGAGACTTCGAACATTGACCCGAGTAACCTCACAACCACCTAGGCTTAAGCAAACTGTACTTATAATAGTCTAAATCCGCGAAACTGAGAAAAGTCGGTCGGTTCCTCCTAGCGTTTATCTTGAGCAAACTAGGCTATATATCTAGGCCTACTCAATTCCAGCTTCCTCTAGAGACTTGAAGCTTTGCCCCGAGAACCCTCACAAGAACCTCTACCTAACCAAACTTTACTTATAATAGTCCAAAGCCGCGAAACTGAGACAAGTCGGTCGGTTCCTTCTAGCGTTTATCCTGAGCAAACTAAGCTATATATCTAGGCCTACTCAATTCCAGCTTACTCTAGAGACTTGATGCTTTGTCCCGAGTACCCTCACAAGCACCTCGGCTTAAGCAAACTGTACTTATAATAGTCCAAAGCCGCGAAACTGAGACAAGTCGGTCGGTTCCTTCTAGCGTTTATCCTGAGTAAACTAGGCTATATATCTAGGCCTACTCAACTCCAGCTGACTCTAGAGACTTTAAGCTTTGACCGGAGTAACCTTACAAGCACCTCGGCCTAACCAAACTTTACTTATAATAGTCCAAAGCCGCGAAACTGAGACAAGCCGGTCGGTTCATTCTAGCGTTTATCCTGAGTAAACTAAGCTATATATCTAGGCCTACTCAATTCCAGCTTACTCTAGAGACTTTAAACTTTGACCCGAGTACCCTGACAAGCACCTCGGCCTAACTTAACTTTACTTATAATAGTCCAAATCCGCGAAACTGGTAAAAGTCGGTCGGTTCCTTCTAGCGTTTATCCTGAGTAAACTAGGCTATATATCTAGGCCTACTCAACTCCAGCTGACTCTAGAGACTTTAGGCTTTGACTAGAGTCCCCTCACAAACACCTCGGCTTATGCAAACTGTACTTATAATAGTCTAAAGCCGCGAAACTGAGAAAAGCCGGTCGGTTCCTTCTAGCGTTTATCCTCAGCAAACTAAGCTATATATCCAGGCCTACTCAATTCCAGCTTACTCTAGAGACTTGAAGCTTTGACCAGAGTCCCCTCACAAGAACCTGTACCTAACCAAATTTTCCTTTAATAGTCCAAACCCGCGAAACTGAGAAAAGTCGGTCGGTTCCTCCTAGCGTTTATCCTGATCAAACTAAGCTATATATCCACTCCTACTCAATTCCAGCTGACTCTAGAGACTTTGAACATTGACCACAGTCCCTTCACAAGCACCTCGGCCTAACCATACTTTACTTATAATAGTCCAAAGCCGCGAAACTGAGACAAGTCGGTCCTACCCCTACAGAGATCTCATCCTGATGCCAAGGAATGGAATTCAACGAGAAAGTTAACTGGAAAAAGTCCAACATTCTTCAAGGGAGGGAGTACAAATTATGTATCTACTTCTCTTACAATTATCTCTTTGAAAGAAAAATTCTATCTGTATAAAAATCACATTATAGAGTAATCTATGATATATTTCTATGTGTACGCAGTTCCAGATAATCTGCAGACTTAAGGCTTTGTAACATTTAACCTCACAAGAACCTCTAACTAACCAAACTGTACTTATAATAGTCTAAATCCGCGAAACTGAGAAAAGTCGGTCGGTTCCTCCTAGCGTTTATCCTGAGCAAACTAAGCTATATATCTAGGCCTACTCAATTCCAGCTGACTCTAGAGACTTCGAACTTTGACCCGAGTAACCTCACAACCACCTCGGCTTAAGCAAACTGTACTTATAATAGTCTAAATCCGCGAAACTGAGAAAAGTCGGTCGGTTCCTTCTAGCGTTTATCCTGAGCAAACTAAGCTATATATCTAGGCCTACTCAATTCCAGCTTACTCTAGAGACTTTAAGCTTTGACCCGAGCACCCTCACAAGAACCTCTACCTAACCAAATTTTACTTATAATAGTCCAAAGCCGCGAAACTGAGACAAGTCGGTCGGTTCCTTCTAGCGTTTATCCTGAGCAAACTAAGCTATATATCCAGGCCTACTCAATTCCAGCTGACTCTAGAGACTTTGAACATTGACCACAGTCCCTTCACAAGCACCTCGGCCTAACCATACTTTACTTATAATAGTCCAAAGCCGCGAAACTGAGACAAGTCGGTCGGTTCCTTCTAGCGTTTATCCTGAGTAAACTACGCTATATATCTAGGCCTACTCAACTCCAGCTGACTCTAGAGACTTTAAGCTTTGACCAGAGTCCCCTCACAAGCACCTCGGCACCATACTTTACTTATAATAGTCCAAAGCCGCGAAACTGAGAAAAGTCTGTCGGGTCCTTCTAGCGTTTATCCTGAGTAAACTAAGCTATATATCTAGGCCTATTCAATTCCAGCTGACTCTAGAGACTTCAAGCTTTGATCACAGTCCCCTCACAAGCGCCTCGTCCTAACCATACTTTACTTATAATAGTCCAAAGCCGCGAAACTGAGACAAGTCTGTCCTACCCATTCAGTGATCTCATCCTGTTTCCAATGAATGGAATTCAACGAGAATGTTAACTGGAAAAAGTACAAAATTCTTCAAGGGTGGGGGTACAAATTATGTATCTACTTCTGTTACAATTATCTCTTTGAAAGAAAAATTCTATCTGTATAAAAATCACATTATAGAGTAATCCTTGCTATATTTCTATGCGTACTCAGTTCCAGCTGATCTGCAGACTTAAGGCTTTGTCCCATTTAACTTCACAAGAAACTCTACCTAAACAAACATTACTTATAATAGTCCAAAGCCGCGAAACTGAGACAAGTCGGTCGGTTCCTTCTAGCGTTTATCCTGAGTAAACTACGCTATATATCTAGGCCTACTCAACTCCAGCTGACTCTAGAGACTTTAAGCTTTGACCAGAGTCCCCTCACAAGCACCTCGGCACCATACTTTACTTATAATAGTCCAAAGCCGCGAAACTGAGACAAGTCTGTCGGTTCCTTCTAGCGTTAATCATGAGTAAACTAAGCCATATATCTAGGCCTACTCAATCCCAGCTGACTCTAGAGACTTTAAGCTTTGACCAGAGTCCCCTCACAACCACCTCGGCTTAAGCAAACTGTACTTATAATAGTCTAAATCCGCGAAACTGAGAAAAGTCGGTCGGTTCCTTCTAGCGTTTATCCTGAGTAAACTAGGCTATATATCTAGGCCTACTCAACTCCAGCTGACTCTAGAGACTTTAGGCTTTGACCGGAGTAACCTTACAAGCACCTCGGCACCATACTTTACTTATAATAGTCGAAAGCCGCGAAACTGAGACAAGTCTGTCGGTTCCTTCTAGCGTTTATCCTGAGTAAACTAAGCCATATATCTAGGCCTACTCAATTCCAGCTGACTCTAGAGACTTCAAGCTTTGATCACAGTCCCCTCACAAGCGCCTCGTCCTAACCATACTTTACTTATAATAGTCCAAAGCCGCGAAACTGAGACAAGTCGGTCCTACCCATTCAGTGATCTCATCCTGATGCCAAGGAATGGAATTCAACGAGAAAGTTAACTGGAAAAAGTCCAACATTCTTCAAGGGTGGGGGTACAAATTATGTATCTACTTCTGTTACAATTATCTCTTTGAAAGAAAAATTCTATCTGTATAAAAATCACATTATAGAGTAATCCTTGCTATATTTCTATGCGTACTCAGTTCCAGCTGATCTGCAGACTTATGCTTTGTCTCTTTTAACTTCACAAGAAACTCTACCTAACCAAACATTACTTATAATAGTCCAAAGCCGCGAAACTGAGACAAGTCGGTCGGTTCCTTCTAGCGTTTATCCTGAGTAAACTAGGCTATATATCTAGGCCTACTCAACTCCAGCTGACTCTAGAGACTTTAAGCTTTGACCAGAGTCCCCTCACAAGCACCTCGGCACCATACTTTACTTATAATAGTCTAAAGCCGCGAAACTGAGACAAGTCTGTCGGTTCCTTCTAGCGTTTATCCTGATTAAACTAGGCTATATATCTAGGCCTACTCAACTCCAGCTTACTCTAGAGACTTTAAACTTTGACCCGAGTACCCTGACAAGCACCTCGGCCTAACTTAACTTTACTGATAATAGTCCAAATCCGCGAAACTGGTAAAAGTCGGTCGGTTCCTTCTAGCGTTTATCCTGAGCAAACTAGGCTATATATCTAGGCCTACTCAACTCCAGCTGACTCTAGAGACTTTAAGCTTTGACTAGAGTCCCCTCACAAACACCTCGGCTTATGCAAACTGTACTTATAATAGTCTAAAGCCGCGAAACTGAGAAAAGCCGGTCGGTTCCTTCTAGCGTTTATCCTCAGCAAACTAAGCTATATATCCAGGCCTACTCAATTCCAGCTTACTCTAGAGACTTGATTCTTTGTCCCCATTAACCTCACAAGAACCTCTACCTAACCAAATTTTACTTATAATAGTCCAAAGCCGCGAAACTGAGACAAGTCGGTCGGTTCCTTCTAGCGTTTATCCTGAGCAAACTAAGC
The DNA here is from genome assembly GCA_030998225.1 of Diplolepis rosae. Taxonomy (NCBI): domain Eukaryota; kingdom Metazoa; phylum Arthropoda; class Insecta; order Hymenoptera; family Diplolepididae; genus Diplolepis; species Diplolepis rosae. The sequence continues at coordinate 9,144,396 of JAPYXD010000723.1, read as the reverse complement.
TATATACCCAGGCCTACTCAATTCCAGCTGACTCTAGAGACTTTGAACATTGACCACAGTCCCTTCACAAGCACCTCGGCCTAACCATACTTTACTTATAATAGTCCAAAGCCGCGAAACTGAGACAAGTCGGTCCTAACCCTCCAGTGATCTCATCCTGATGCCAAGGAATGGAATGCAACGAGACAGTTAACTGGCAAAAGTTCAACATTCTTCAAGGGAGGGAGTACAAATTATGTATCTACTTCTCTTACAATTATCTCTTTGAAAGAAAAATTCTATCTGTATAAAAATCACATTATATAGTAATCTATGCTATATTTCTATGCGTACGCAGGTCCAGCTGATCTGCAGACTTAAGGCTTTTTCCCATTTAACCTCACAAGAACCTCTAGCTAACCATACTTTACTTATAATAGTCTAAAGCCGCGAAACTGAGAAAAGTCGGTCGGTTCCTCCTAGCGTTTATCTTGAGCAAACTAAGCTATATATCTAGGCCTACTCAATTCCAGCTGACTCTAGAGACTTCGAACTTTGACCCGAGTAACCTCACAACCACCTCGGCTTAAGCAAACTGTACTTATAATAGTCTAAATCCGCGAAACTGAGAAAAGTCGGTCGGTTCCTTCTAGCGTTTATCCTGAGCAAACTAAGCTATATATCTAGGCCTACTCAATTCCAGCTTACTCTAGAGACTTTAAGCTTTGACCCGAGCACCCTCACAAGAACCTCTACCTAACCAAATTTTACTTATAATAGTCCAAAGCCGCGAAACTGAGACAAGTCGGTCGGTTCCTTCTAGCGTTTATCCTGAGCAAACTAAGCTATATATCCAGGCCTACTCAATTCCAGCTGACTCTAGAGACTTTGAACATTGACCACAGTCCCTTCACAAGCACCTCGGCCTAACCATACTTTACTTATAATAGTCCAAAGCCGCGAAACTAAGACAAGTCGGTCGGTTCCTTCTAGCGTTTATCCTGAGTAAACTACGCTATATATCTAGGCCTACTCAACTCCAGCTGACTCTAGAGACTTTAAGCTTTGACCAGAGTCCCCTCACAAGCACCTCGGCCTAACCATACTTTACTTATAATAGTCCAAAGCCGCGAAACTGAGACAAGTCTGTCGGTTCCTTCTAGCGTTTATCCTGAGTAAACTAAGCCATATATCTAGGCCTACTCAATTCCAGCTGACTCTAGAGACTTCAAGCTTTGATCACAGTCCCCTCACAAGCGCCTCGTCCTAACCATACTTTACTTATAATAGTCCAAAGCCGCGAAACTGAGACAAGTCGGTCCTACCCATTCAGTGATCTCATCCTGATGCCAAGGAATGGAATTCAACGAGAAAGTTAACTGGAAAAAGTCCAACATTCTTCAAGGGTGGGGGTACAAATTATGTATCTACTTCTGTTACAATTATCTCTTTGAAAGAAAAATTCTATCTGTATAAAAATCACATTATAGAGTAATCCTTGCTATATTTCTATGCGTACTCAGTTCCAGCTGATCTGCAGACTTAAGGCTTTGTCCCATTTAACTTCACAAGAAACTCTACCTAAACAAACATTACTTATAATAGTCCAAAGCCGCGAAACTGAGACAAGTCGGTCGGTTCCTTCTAGCGTTTATCCTGAGTAAACTACGCTATATATCTAGGCCTACTCAACTCCAGCTGACTCTAGAGACTTTAAGCTTTGACCAGAGTACACTCACAAGCACCTCGGCCTAACCATACTTTACTTATAATAGTCTAAAGCCGCGAAACTGAGACAAGTCTGTCGGTTCCTTCTAGCGTTTATCCTGAGCAAACTAAGCTATATATCTAGGCCTACTCAATTCCAGCTGACTCCAGAGACTTTAAACTTTGACCATTGTCCCATCACAAGCACCTCGGCTTAAGCAAACTGTACTTATAATAGTCTAAATCCGCGAAACTGAGAAAAGTCGGTCGGTTCCTTCTAGCGTTTATCCTGAGTAAACTAGGCTATATATCTAGGCCTACTCAACTCCAGCTGACTCTAGAGACTTTAGGCTTTGACCGGAGTCCCCTCACAAGCACCTCGGCACCATACTTTACTTTTAATAGTCTAAAGCCGCGAAACTGAGACAAGTCTGTCGGTTCCTTCTAGCGTTTATCCTGAGTAAACTAAGCAATATATCTAGGCCTACTCAATTCCAGCTGACTCTAGAGACTTCAAGCTTTGATCACAGTCCCCTCACAAGCGCCTCGTCCTAACCATACTTTACTTATAATAGTCCAAAGCCGCGAAACTGAGACAAGTCGGTCCTACCCATTCAGTGATCTCATCCTGATGCCAAGGAATGGAATTCAACGAGAAAGTTAACTGGAAAAAGTCCAACATTCTTCAAGGGTGGGGGTACAAATTATGTATCTACTTCTGTTACAATTATCTCTTTGAAAGAAAAATTCTATCTGTATAAAAATCACATTATAGAGTAATCCTTGCTATATTTCTATACGTACTCAGCTCCAACTGATCTGCAGACTTAAGGCTTTGTCCCATTTAACTTCACAAGAAACTCTACCTAAACAAACATTACTTATAATAGTCCAAAGCCGCGAAACTGAGACAAGTCGGTCGGTTCCTTCTAGCGTTTATCCTGAGTAAACTACGCTATATATCTAGGCCTACTCAAGTCCAGCTGACTCTAGAGACTTTAAACGTTGACCACAGTCCCCTCACAAGCACCTCGGCACCATACTTTACTTATAATAGTCTAAAGCCGCGAAACTGAGACAAGTCTGTCGGTTCCTTCTAGCGTTTATCCTGATTAAACTAGGCTATATATCTAGGCCTACTCAACTCCAGCTGACTCTAGAGACTTTAAACCTTGTCCCGAGTAACCTGACAAGCACCTCGGCCTAACTTAACTTTACTGATAATAGTCCAAATCAGCGAAACTGCTAAAAGTCGGTCGGTTCCTTCTAGCGTTTATCCTGAGTAATCTAGGCTATATATCTATGCCTACTCAAATCCAGCTTACTCAATAGACTTTAAACTTTGACTAGAGTCCCCTCACAAACACCTCGGCTTATGCAAACTGTACTTAGAATAGTCTAAAGCCGCGAAACTGAGAAAAGCCGGTCGGTTCCTTCTAGCGTTTATCCTCAGCAAACTAAGCTATATATCCAGGCCTACTCAATTCCAGCTTACTCTAGAGACTTGAAGCTTTGACCAGAGTCCCCTCACAAGAACCTCTACCTAACCAAATTTTACTTATAATAGTCCAAAGCCGCGAAACTGAGACAAGTCGGTCGGTTCCTTCTAGCGTTTATCCTGAGTAAACTAAGCTATATATCTAGGCCTACTCAATTCCAGCTGACTGTAGAGACTTTGAACATTGACCACAGTCCCTTCACAAGCACCTCGGCCTAACCATACTTTACTTATAATAGTCCAAAGCCGCGAAACTGAGACAAGTCGGTCCTACCCCTACAGTGATCTCATCCTGATGCCAAGGAATGGAATTCAACGAGAAAGTTAACTGGAAAAAGTCCAACATTCTTCAAGGGAGGGAGTACAAATTATGTATCTACTTCTCTTACAATTATCTCTTTGAAAGAAAAATTCTATCTGTATAAAAATCACATTATAGAGTAATCTATGCTATATTTCTATGCGTACGCAGTTCCAGCTGATCTGCAGACTTAAGGCTTTGTCCCATTTAACCTCACAAGAACCTCTACCTAACCAAACTTTACTTATAATAGTCCAAAGCCGCGAAACTGAGAAAAGTCGGTCGGTTCCTTCTAGCGTTTATCTTGAGTAAACTAAGCTATATATCTAGGCCTACTCAATTCCAGCTGACTCTAGAGACTTCGAACTTTGACCCGAGTAACCTCACAACCACCTCGGCTTAAGCAAACTGTACTTATAATAGTCTAAATCCGCGAAACTGAGAAAAGTCGGTCGGTTCCTTCTAGCGTTTATCCTGAGCAAACTAAGCTATATATCTAGGCCTACTCAATTCCAGCTTACTCTAGAGACTTTAAGCTTTGACCCGAGCACCCTCACAAGAACCTCTACCTAACCAAATTTTACTTATAATAGTCCAAAGCCGCGAAACTGAGACAAGTCGGTCGGTTCCTTCTAGCGTTTATCCTGAGCAAACTAAGCTATATATCCAGGCCTACTCAATTCCAGCTGACTCTAGAGACTTTGAACATTGACCACAGTCCCTTCACAAGCACCTCGGCCTAACCATACTTTACTTATAATAGTCCAACTCCTCGAAACTAAGACAAGTCGGTCGGTTCCTTCTAGCGTTTATCCTGAGTAAACTACGCTATATATCTAGGCCTACTCAACTCCAGCTGACTCTAGAGACTTTAAGCTTTGACCATTGTCCCATCACAAGCACCTCGGCCTAACCAAAATTTACTTATAATAGTCTAAAGCCGCGAAACTGAGACAAGTCTGTCGGTTCCTTCTAGCGTTTATCCTGAGTAAACTAGGCTATATATCTAGGTCTATTCAATTCCAGCTGACTCTAGAGACTTTAAACTTTGACCACAGTCCCCTCACAAGCACCTCGGCGTAACCAAACTTTACTTATAATAGTCCAAAGCCGCGAAACTGAGACAAGTCGGTCCTACCCATTCAGTGATCTCATCCTGATGCCAAGGAATGGAATTCAACGAGAAAGTTAACTGGAAAAAGTCCAACATTCTTCAAGGGTGGGGGTACAAATTATGTATCTACTTCTGTTACAATTATCTCTTTGAAAGAAAAATTCTATCTGTATAAAAATCACATTATAGAGTAATCCTTGCTATATTTCTATGCGTACTCAGTTCCAGCTGATCTGCAGACTTAAGGCTTTGTCCCATTTAACTTCACAAGAAACTCTACCTAAACAAACATTACTTATAATAGTCCAAAGCCGCGAAACTGAGACAAGTCGGTCGGTTCCTTCTAGCGTTTATCCTGAGTAAACTACGCTATATATCTAGGCCTACTCAACTCCAGCTGACTCTAGAGACTTTAAGCTTTGACCAGAGTCCCCTCACAAGCACCTCGGCACCATACTTTACTTATAATAGTCCAAAGCCGCGAAACTGAGACAAGTCTGTCGGTTCCTTCTAGCGTTTATCCTGAGTAAACTAAGCCATATATCTAGGCCTACTCAATTCCAGCTGACTCTAGAGACTTCAAGCTTTGATCACAGTCCCCTCACAAGCGCCTCGTCCTAACCATACTTTACTTATAATAGTCCAAAGCCGCGAAACTGAGACAAGTCGGTCGGTTCCTCCTAGCGTTTATCTTGAGTAAACTAGGCTATATATCTAGGCCTACTCAACTCCAGCTGACTCTAGAGACTTTAAGCTTTGACCACAGTCCCCTCACAAGCACCTCGGCACCATACTTTACTTATAATAGTCTAAAGCCGCGAAACTGAGACAAGTCTGTCGGTTCCTCCTAGCGCTTATCTTGAGTAAACTAAGCCATATATCTAGGCCTACTCAATTCCAGCTGACTCTAGAGACTTCAAGCTTTGATCACAGTCCCCTCACAAGCGCCTCGTCCTAACCATACTTTACTTATAATAGTCCAAAGCCGCGAAACTGAGACAAGTCGGTCCTACCCATTCAGTGATCTCATCCTGATGCCAAGGAATGGAATTCAACGAGAAAGTTAACTGGAAAAAGTCCAACATTCTTCAAGGGTGGGGGTACAAATTATGTATCTACTTCTGTTACAATTATCTCTTTGAAAGAAAAATTCTATCTGTATAAAAATCACATTATAGAGTAATCCTTGCTATATTTCTATGCGTACTCAGTTCCAGCTGATCTGCAGACTTAAGGCTTTGTCCCATTTAACTTCACAAGAAACTCTACCTAAACAAACATTACTTATAATAGTCCAAAGCCGCGAAACTGAGACAAGTCGGTCGGTTCCTTCTAGCGTTTATCCTGAGTAAACTACGCTATATATCTAGGCCTACTCAACTCCAGCTGACTCTAGAGACTTTAAGCTTTGACCAGAGTCCCCTCACAAGCACCTCGGCATAACCATACTTTACTTATAATAGTCCAAACCCGCGAAACTGAGACAAGTCTGTCGGTTCCTTCTAGCGTTTATCCTGAGTAAACTAAGACATATATCTAGGCCTACTCAATTCCAGCTGACTCTAGAGACTTCAAGCTTTGATCACAGTCCCCCTCACAAGCAACTCGTCCTAAACAAACTTTACTTATAATAGTCCAAAGCCGCGAAACTGAGACAAGTCGGTCGGTTCCTCCTAGCGTTTATCTTGAGCAAACTAAGCAATATATCTAGGCCTACTCAACTCCAGCTGACTCTAGAGACTTTAAGCTTTGACCAGAGTCCCCTCACAAGCACCTCGGCACCATACTTTACTTATAATAGTCTAAAGCCGCGAAACTGAGACAAGTCTGTCGGTTCCTCCTAGCGCTTATCTTGAGTAAACTAAGCCATATATCTAGGCCTACTCAATTCCAGCTGACTCTAGAGACTTCAAGCTTTGATCACAGTCCCCTCACAAGCGCCTCGTCCTAACCATACTTTACTTATAATAGTCCAAAGCCGCGAAACTGAGACAAGTCGGTCCTACCCATTCAGTGATCTCATCCTGATGCCAAGGAATGGAATTCAACGAGAAAGTTAACTGGAAAAAGTCCAACATTCTTCAAGGGTGGGGGTACAAATTATGTATCTACTTCTGTTACAATTATCTCTTTGAAAGAAAAATTCTATCTGTATAAAAATCACATTATAGAGTAATCCTTGCTATATTTCTATGCGTACTCAGTTCCAGCTGATCTGCAGACTTAAGGCTTTGTCCCATTTAACTTCACAAGAAACTCTACCTAAACAAACATTACTTATAATAGTCCAAAGCCGCGAAACTGAGACAAGTCGGTCGGTTCCTTCTAGCGTTTATCCTGAGTAAACTACGCTATATATCTAGGCCTACTCAACTCCAGCTGACTCTAGAGACTTTAAGCTTTGACCAGAGTCCCCTCACAAGCACCTCGGCACCATACTTTACTTATAATAGTCTAAAGCCGCGAAACTCAGACAAGTCTGTCGGTTCCTCCTAGCGCTTATCATGAGCAAACTAAGCTATATATCTAGGCCTACTCAATTCCAGCTTACTCTAGAGACTTTAAACTTTGACCCGAGTACCCTGACAAGCACCTCGGCCTAACTTAACTTTACTTATAATAGTCCAAATCCGCGAAACTGGTAAAAGTCGGTCGGTTCCTTCTAGTGTTTATCCTGAGCAAACTAGGCTATATATCTAGGCCTACTCAACTCCAGCTGACTCTAGAGACTTTAAGCTTTGACTAGAGTCCCCTCACAAACACCTCGGCTTATGCAAACTGTACTTATAATAGTCTAAAGCCGCAGAAACTGAGAAAAGTCGGTCGGTTCCTTCTAGCGTTTATCCTCAGCAAACTGAGCTATATATCCAGGCCTACTCAATTCCAGCTTACTCTAGAGACTTGAAGCTTTGACCAGAGTCCCCTCACAAGAACCTCTACCTAACCAAATTTTACTTATAATAGTCCAAAGCCGCGAAACTGAGACAAGTCGGTCGGTTCCTTCTAGCGTTTATCCTGAGCAAACTAAGCTATATATCCAGGCCTACTCAATTCCAGCTGACTATAGAGACTTTGAACATTGACCACAGTCCCTTCACAAGCACCTCGGCCTAACCATACTTTACTTATAATAGTCCAAAGCCGCGAAAATGAGACAAGTCGGTCCTACCCCTACAGTGATCTCATCCTGATGCTAAGGAATGGAATTCAACGAGAAAGTTAACTGGAAAAAGTCCAACATTCTTCAAGGGAGGGAGTACAAATTATGTATCTACTTCTCTTACAATTATCTCTTTGAAAGAAAAATTCTATCTGTATAAAAATCACATTATAGAGTAATCTATGATATATTTCTATGCGTACGCAGTTCCAGCTGATCTGCAGACTTAAGGTTTTTTCCCATTTAACCTCACAAGAACCTCTAACTAACCAAACATTACTTATAATAGTCCAAAGCCGCGAAACTGAGACAAGTCGGTCGGTTCCTTCTAGCGTTTATCCTGAGTAAACTAGGCTATATATCTAGGCCTACTCAACTCCAGCTGACTCTAGAGACTTTAAGCTTTGACCAGAGTCCCCTCACAAGCACCTCGGCACCATACTTTACTTATAATAGTCTAAAGCCGCGAAACTGAGACAAGTCTGTCGGTTCCTTCTAGCGTTTATCCTGAGTAAACTAAGCCATATATCTAGGCCTACTCAATTCCAGCTGACTCTAGAGACTTCAAGCTTTGATCACAGTCCCCTCACAAGCGCCTCGTCCTAACCATACTTTACTTATAATAGTCCAAAGCCGCGAAACTGAGACAAGTCGGTCGGTTCCTCTAGCGTTTATCTTGAGCAAACTAAGCAATATATCTAGGCCTACTCAACTCCAGCTGACTCTAGAGACTTTAAGCTTTGACCACAGTCCCCTCACAAGCACCTCGGCACCATACTTTACTTATAATAGTCTAAAGCCGCGAAACTGAGACAAGTCTGTCGGTTCCTCCTAGCGCTTATCTTGAGTAAACTAAGCCATATATCTAGGCCTACTCAATTCCAGCTGACTCTAGAGACTTCAAGCTTTGATCACAGTCCCCTCACAAGCGCCTCGTCCTAACCATACTTTACTTATAATAGTCCAAAGCCGCGAAACTGAGACAAGTCGGTCCTACCCATTCAGTGATCTCATCCTGATGCCAAGGAATGGAATTCAACGAGAAAGTTAACTGGAAAAAGTCCAACATTCTTCAAGGGTGGGGGTACAAATTATGTATCTACTTCTGTTACAATTATCTCTTTGAAAGAAAAATTCTATCTGTATAAAAATCACATTATAGAGTAATCCTTGCTATATTTCTATGCGTACTCAGTTCCAGCTGATCTGCAGACTTAAGGCTTTGTCCCATTTAACTTCACAAGAAACTCTACCTAAACAAACATTACTTATAATAGTCCAAAGCCGCGAAACTGAGACAAGTCGGTCGGTTCCTTCTAGCGTTTATCCTGAGTAAACTACGCTATATATCTAGGCCTACTCAACTCCAGCTGACTCTAGAGACTTTAAGCTTTGTCCACAGTACCCTCACAAGCACCTCGCCCTAACCATACTTTACTTATAATAGTCCAAAGCCGCGAAACTGAGACAAGTCGGTCGGTTCCTCCTAGCGTTTATCTTGAGCAAACTAAGCAATATATCTAGGCCTACTCAACTCCAGCTGACTCTAGAGACTTTAAGCTTTGACCAGAGTACACTCACAAGCACCTCGGCCTAACCATACTTTACTTATAATAGTCTAAAGCCGCGAAACTGAGACAAGTCGGTCCTACCCCTACAGTGATCTCATCCTGATGCTAAGGAATGGAATTCAACGAGAAAGTTAACTGGAAAAAGTCCAACATTCTTCAAGGGAGGGAGTACAAATTATGTATCTACTTCTCTTACAATTATCTCTTTGAAAGAAAAATTCTATCTGTATAAAAATCACATTATAGAGTAATCTATGCTATATTTCTATGCGTACGCAGTTCCAGCTGATCTGCAGACTTAAGGTTTTTTCCCATTTAACCTCACAAGAACCTCTACCTAACCAAACTTTACTTATAATAGTCCAAAGCCGCGAAACTGAGACAAGTCGGTCGGTTCCTTCTAGCGTTTATCCTGAGTAAACTAAGCTATATATCTAGGCCTACTCAATTCCAGCTGACTCTAGAGACTTTAAGCTTTGACCAGAGTCCCCTCACAAGCACCTCGGCACCATACTTTACTTACAATAGTCTAAAGCCTCGTAACTGAGAAAAGTCTGTCGGTTCCTTCTAGCGTTTATCCTGAGTAAACTAAGCCATATATCTAGGCCTACTCAATTCCAGCTGACTCTAGAGACTTCAAGCTTTGATCACAGTCCCCTCACAAGCGCCTCGTCCTAACCATACTTTACTTATAATAGTCCAAAGCCGCGAAACTGAGACAAGTCGGTCGGTTCCTCCTAGCGTTTATCTTGAGCAAACTAAGCAATATATCTAGGCCTACTCAACTCCAGCTGACTCTAGAGACTTTAAGCTTTGACCACAGTCCCCTCACAAGCACCTCGGCACCATACTTTACTTATAATAGTCTAAAGCCGCGAAACTGAGACAAGTCTGTCGGTTCCTCCTAGCGCTTATCTTGAGTAAACTAAGCCATATATCTAGGCCTACTCAATTCCAGCTGACTCTAGAGACTTCACTCTTTGATCACAGTCCCCTCACAAGCGCCTCGTCCTAACCATACATTACTTATAATAGTCCAAAGCCGCGAAACTGAGACAAGTCGGTCCTAACCAACCAGTGATCTCATCCTGATGCCAAGGAATGGAATTCAACGAGAAAGTTAACTGGAAAAAGTCCAACATTCTTCAAGGGTGGGGGTACAAATTATGTATCTACTTCTGTTACAATTATCTCTTTGAAAGAAAAATTCTATCTGTATAAAAATCACATTATAGAGTAATCCTTGCTATATTTCTATGCGTACTCAGTTCCAGCTGATCTGCAGACTTAAGGCTTTGTCCCATTTAACTTCACAAGAAACTCTACCTAAACAAACATTACTTATAATAGTCCAAAGCCGCGAAACTGAGACAAGTCGGTCGGTTCCTTCTAGCGTTTATCCTGAGTAAACTACGCTATATATCTAGGCCTACTCAACTCCAGCTGACTCTAGAGACTTTAAACTTTGACAACAGTCCCCTCACAAGAACCTCGTCCTAACCATACTTTACTTATAATAGTCCAAAGCCGCGAAACTGAGACAAGTCGGTCGGTTCCTCCTAGCGTTTATCTTGAGCAAACTAAGCAATATATCTAGGCCTACTCAACTCCAGCTGACTCTAGAGACTTTAAGCTTTGACCAGAGTCCCCTCACAAGCACCTCGGCACCATACTTTACTTATAATAGTCTAAAGCCGCGAAACTGAGACAAGTCTGTCGGTTCCTCCTAGCGCTTATCTTGAGTAAACTAAGCCATATATCTAGGCCTACTCAATTCCAGCTGACTCTAGAGACTTCAAGCTTTGATCACAGTCCCCTCACAAGCGCCTCGTCCTAACCATACTTTACTTATAATAGTCCAAAGCCGCGAAACTGAGACAAGTCGGTCCCCTCACAAGCACCTCGGCACCATACTTTACTTATAATAGTCTAAAGCCGCGAAACTGAGACAAGTCTGTCGGTTTCCTTCTAGCGTTTATCCTGAGTAAACTAAGCCATATATCTAGGCCTACTCAATTCCAGCTGACTCTAGAGACTTCAAGCTTTGATCACAGTCCCCTCACAAGCGCCTCGTCCTAACCATACTTTACTTATAATAGTCCAAAGCCGCGAAACTGAGACAAGTCGGTCGGTTCCTCCTAGCGTTTATCTTGAGCAAACTAAGCAATATATCTAGGCCTACTCAACTCCAGCGGACTCTAGAGACTTTAAGCTTTGACCAGAGTCCCCTCACAAGCACCTCGGCACCATACTTTACTTATAATAGTCTAAAGCCGCGAAACTGAGACAAGTCTGTCGGTTCCTCCTAGCGCTTATCTTGAGTAAACTAAGCCATATATCTAGGCCTACTCAATTCCAGCTGACTCTAGAGACTTCAAGCTTTGATCACAGTCCCCTCACAAGCGCCTCGTCCTAACCATACTTTACTTATAATAGTCCAAAGCCGCGAAACTGAGACAAGTCGGTCCTACCCATTCAGTGATCTCATCCTGATGCCAAGGAATGGAATTCAACGAGAAAGTTAACTGGAAAAAGTCCAACATTCTTCAAGGGTGGGGGTACAAATTATGTATCTACTTCTGTTACAATTATCTCTTTGAAAGAAAAATTCTATCTGTATAAAAATCACATTATAGAGTAATCCTTGCTATATTTCTATGCGTACTCAGTTCCAGCTGATCTGCAGACTTAAGGCTTTGTCCCATTTAACTTCACAAGAAACTCTACCTAAACAAACATTACTTATAATAGTCCAAAGCCGCGAAACTGAGACAAGTCGGTCGGTTCCTTCTAGCGTTTATCCTGAGTAAGCTAGGCTATATATCTAGGACTACTCAACTCCAGCTGACTCTAGAGACTTTAAGCTTTGACCGGAGTAACCTTGCAAGCACCTCGGCGTAACCAAACTTTACTTATAATAGTCCAAAGCCGCGAAACTGAGACAAGCCAGTCGGTTCATTCTAGCGTTTATCTTGAGCAAACTAAGCTATATATCTAGGCCTACTCAATTCCAGCTTACTCTAGAGACTTTAAACTTTGACCCGAGTACCCTGACAAGCACCTCGGCCTAACTTAACTTTACTTATAATAGTCCAAATCCGCGAAACTGGTAAAAGTCGGTCGGTTCCTTCTAGCGTTTATCCTGAGCAAACTAGGCTATATATCTAGGCCTACTCAACTCCAGCTGACTCTAGAGACTTTAAGCTTTGACTAGAGTCCCCTCACAAACACCTCGGCTTATGCAAACTGTACTTATAATAGTCTAAAGCCGCGAAACTGAGAAAAGTCGGTCGGTTCCTTCTAGCGTTTATCCTCAGCAAACTGAGCTATATATCCAGGCCTACTCAATTCCAGCTTACTCTAGAGACTTGAAGCTTTGACCAGAGTCCCCTCACAAGAACCTCTACCTAACCAAACCTTACTTATAATAGTCCAAAGCCGCGAAACTGAGACAAGTCGGTCGGTTCCTTCTAGCGTTTATCCTGAGCAAACTAAGCTATATATCCAGGCCTACTCAATTCTATCTGACTCTAGAGACTTCGAACTTTGACCACAGTCCCTTCACAAGCACCTCGGCCTAACCATACTTTACTTATAATAGTCCAAAGCCGCGAAACTGAGACAAGTCGGTCCTACCCCTACAGTGATCTCATCCTGATGCCAAGGAATGGAATTCAACGAGAAAGTTAACTGGAAAAAGTCCAACATTTTTCAAGGGAGGGAGTACAAATTATGTATCTACTTCTCTTACAATTATCTCTTTGAAAGAAAAATTCTATCTGTATAAAAATCACATTATAGAGTAATCTATGATATATTTCTATGCGTACGCAGTTCCAGCTGATCTGCAGACTTAAGGTTTTTTCCCATTTAACCTCACAAGAACCTCTACCTAACCAAACATTACTTATAATAGTCCAAAGCCGCGAAACTAAGACAAGTCGGTCGGTTCCTTCTAGCGTTTATCCTGAGCAAACTAAGCTATATATCTAGGCCTACTCAATGCCAGCTTACTCTATAGACTTTAAGCTTTGACCCGAGCACTCTCACAAGAACCTCTACCTAACCAAATTTTACTTATAATAGTCCAAAGCCGCGAAACTGAGACAAGTCGGTCGGTTCCTTCTAGCGTTTATCCTGAGCAAACTAAGCTATATATCCAGGCCTACTCAATTCCAGCTGACTCTAGAGACTTTGAACATTGACCACAGTCCCTTCACAAGCACCTCGGCCTAACCATACTTTACTTATAATAGTCCAAAGCCGCGAAACTGAGACAAGTCGGTCGGTTCCTCCTAGCGTTTATCTTGAGTAAACTAAGCAATATATCTAGGCCTACTCAACTCCAGCTGACTCTAGAGACTTTAAACTTTGACCACAGTCCCCTCACAAGCACCTCGGCACCATACTTTACTTATAATAGTCTAAAGCCGCGAAACTGAGACAAGTCTGTCGGTTCCTCCTAGCGCTTATCTTGAGTAAACTAAGCCATATATCTAGGCCTACTCAATTCCAGCTGACTCTAGAGACTTCAAGCTTTGATCACAGTCCCCTCACAAGCACCTCGTCCTAACCATACTTTACTTATAATAGTCCAAAGCCGCGAAACTGAGACAAGTCGGTCCTACCCATACAGAGATAAAATCCTGATGCCAAGGAATGGAATTCAACGAGAAAGTTAACTGGAAAAAGTCCAACATTCTTCAAGGGTGGGGGTACAAATTATGTATCTACTTCTGTTACAATTATCTCTTTGAAAGAAAAATTCTATCTGTATAAAAATCACATTATAGAGTAATCCTTGCTATATTTCTATACGTACTCAGTTCCAGCTGATCTGCAGACTTAAGGCTTTGTCTCATTTAACTTCACAAGAAACTCTACCTAAACAAACATTACTTATAATAGTCCAAAGCCGCGAAACTGAGACAAGTCGGTCGGTTCCTTCTAGCGTTTATCCTGAGTAAACTACGCTATATATCTAGGCCTACTCAACTCCAGCTGACTCTAGAGACTTTAAGCTTTGACCAGAGTACACTCACAAGCACCTCGGCACCATACTTTACTTATAATAGTCTAAAGCCGCGAAACTGAGACAAGTCTGTCGGTTCCTTCTAGCGTTTATCCTGAGTAAACTAAGACATATATCTAGGCCTACTCAATTCCAGCTGACTCTAGAGACTTCAAGCTTTGATCACAGTCCCCTCACAAGCGCCTCGTCCTAACCATACTTTACTTATAATAGTCCAACGCCGCGACACTGAGACAAGTCGGGCGGTTCCTCCTAGCGTTTATCTTGAGCAAACTAAGCTATATATCTAGGCCTACTCAACTCCAGCTGACTCTAGAGACTTTAAGCTTTGACCAGAGTCCCCTCACAAGCACCTCGGCACCATACTTTACTTATAATAGTCTAAAGCCGCGAAACTGAGACAAGTCTGTCGGTTCCTCCTAGCGCTTATCTTGAGTAAACTAAGCCATATATCTAGGCCTACTCAATTCCAGCTGACTCTAGAGACTTCAAGCTTTGATCACAGTCCCCTCACAAGCGCCTCGTCCTAACCATACTTTACTTATAATAGTCCAAAGCCGCGAAACTGAGACAAGTCGGTCCTACCCATTCAGTGATCTCATCCTGATGCCAAGGACTGGAATTCAACGAGAAAGTTAACTGGAAAAAGTCCAACATTCTTCAAGGGTGGGGGTACAAATTATGTATCTACTTCTGTTACAATTATCTCTTTGAAAGAAAAATTCTATCTGTATAAAAATCACATTATAGAGTAATCCTTGCTATATTTCTATGCGTACTCAGTTCCAGCTGATCTGCAGACTTAAGGCTTTGTCCCATTTAACTTCACAAGAAACTCTACCTAAACAAACATTACTTATAATAGTCCAAAGCCGCGAAACTGAGACAAGTCGGTCGGTTCCTCCTAGCGTTTATCTTGAGCAAACTAAGCTATATATCTAGGCCTACTCAATTCCAGCTTACTCTAGAGACTTTAAACTTTGACCCGAGTACCCTGACAAGCACCTCGGCCTAACTTAACTTTACTTATAATAGTCCAAATCCGCGAAACTGGTAAAAGTCGGTCGGTTCCTTCTAGCGTTTATACTGAGAAAACAAGGCTAGAGATCTAGGCCTACTCAACTCCAGCTGACTCTAGAGACTTTAAGCTTTGACTAGAGTCCCCTCACAAACACCTCGGCTTATGCAAACTGTACTTATAATAGTCTAAAGCCGCGAAACTGAGAAAAGTCGGTCGGTTCCTTCTAGCGATTATCCTCAGCAAACTGAGCTATATATCCAGGCCTACTCAATTCCAGCTTACTCTAGAGACTTGAAGCTTTGACCAGAGTCCCCTGACAAGAACCTCTACCTAACCAAACTTTACTTATAATAGTCCAAAGCCGCGAAACTGAGACAAGTCGGTCGGTTCCTTCTAGCGTTTATCCTGAGCAAACTAAGCTATATATCCAGGCCTACTCAATTCCAGCTGACTCTAGAGACTTTGAACATTGACCACAGTCCCTTCACAAGCACCTCGGCCTAACCATACTTTACTTATAATCGTCCAAAGCCGCGAAACTGAGACAAGTCGGTCCTACCCCTACAGTGATCTCATCCTGATGCCAAGGAATGGAATTCAACGAGAAAGTTAACTGGAAAAAGTCCAACATTCTTTAAGGGTGGGGGTACAAATTATGTATCTACTTCTCTTACAATTATCTCTTTGAAGGAAAAATTCTATCTGTATAAAAATCACATTATAGAGTAATCTATGCTATATTTCTATGCGTACGCAGGTCCAGCTGATCTGCAGACTTAAGGCTTTTTCCCATTTAACCTCACAAGAACCTCTACCTAACCAAACTTTACTTATAATAGTCCAACCCGCGAAACTGAGAAAAGTCGGTCGGTTCCTCCTAGCGTTTATCCTGAGTAAACTAAGCTATATATCTAGGCCTACTCAATTCCAGCTGACTCTAGAGACTTCGAACTTTGACCCGAGTAACCTCACAACCACCTCGGCTTAAGCAAACTGTACTTATAATAGTCTAAATCCGCGAAACTGAGAAAAGTCGGTCGGTTCCTTCTAGCGTTTATCCTGAGCAAACTAAGCTATATACCTAGTCCTACTCAATTCCAGCTGACTCCAGAGACTTTAAACGTTGACCCGAGCACCCTCACAAGAACCTCTACCTAACCAAATTTTACTTATAATAGTCCAAAGCCGCGAAACTGAGACAAGTCGGTCGGTTCCTTCTAGCGTTTATCCTGAGCAAACTAAGCTATATATCCAGGCCTACTCAATTCCAGCTGACTCTAGAGACTTTGAACATTGACCACAGTCCCTTCACAAGCACCTCGGCCTAACCATACTTTACTTATAATAGTCCAAAGCCGCGAAACTAAGACAAGTCGGTCGGTTCCTTCTAGCGTTTATCCTGAGTAAACTACGCTATATATCTAGGCCTACTCAACTCCAGCTGACTCTAGAGACTTTAAGCTTTGACCAGAGTCCCCTCACAAGCTACCTCGGCACCATACTTTACTTATAATAGTCCAAAGCCGCGAAACTGAGACAAGTCGGTCGGTTCCTTCTAGCGTTTATCCTGAGCAAACTAAGCTATATACCCAGGCCTACTCAATTCCAGCTGACTATAGAGACTTTGAACAATGACCACAGTCCCTTCACAAGCACCTCGGCCTAACCATACTTTACTTATAATAGTCCAAAGCCACGAAAATGAGACAAGTCGGTCCTACCCCTACAGTGATCTCATCCTGATGCTAAGGAATGGAATTCAACGAGAAAGTTAACTGGAAAAGTCCAACATTCTTCAAGGGAGGGAGTACAAATTATGTATCTAATTCTCTTACAATTATCTCTTAGAAAGAAAAATTCTATCTGTATAAAAATCACAATAAAGAGTAATCTAAGCTATATTTCTATGCTTACGCAGTTCCAGCTGATCTGCAGACTTAAGGTTTTTTCCCATTTAACCTCACAAGAACCTCTAACTAACCAAACTTTACTTATAATAGTCCAAAGCCGCGAAACTGAGAAAAGTAGGTCGGTTCCTCCTAGCGTATATCTTGAGTAAACTAAGCTATATATCTAGGCCTACTCAATTCCAGCTGACTCTAGAGACTTCGAACTTTGACCCGAGTAACCTCACAACCACCTCGGCTTAAGCAAACTGTACTTATAATAGTCTAAATCCGCGAAACTGAGAAAAGTCGGTCGGTTCCTTCTAGCGTTTATCCTGAGCAAACTAAGCTATATATCTAGGCCTACTCAATTCCAGCTTACTCTATAGACTTTAAGCTTTGACCCGAGCACTCTCACAAGAACCTCTACCTAACCAAATTTTACTTATAATAGTCCAAAGCCGCGAAACTGAGTCAAGTCGGTCGGTTCCTTCTAGCGTTTATCCTGAGCAAACTAAGCTATATATCCAGGCCTACTCAATTCCAGCTGACTCTAGAGACTTTGAACATTGACCACAGTCCCCTCACAAGCACCTCGGCCTAACCATACTTTACTTATAATAGTCCAAAGCCGCGAAACTGAGACAAGTCGGTCGGTTCCTTCTAGCGTTTATCCTGAGTAAACTACGCTATATATCTAGGCATAATCAACTCCAGCTGACTCTATATACTTTAAGCTTTGACCAGAGTCCCCTCACAAGCACCTCGGCACCATACTTTACTTATAATAGTCTAAAGCCGCGAAACTTAGACAAGTCTGTCGGTTCCTTCTAGCGTTTATCCTGAGTAAACTACGCTATATATCTAGGCCTACTCAATTCCAGCTGACTCTAGAGACTTCAAGCTTTGATCACAGTCCCCTCACAAGCGCCTCGTCCTAAACATACTTTACTTATAATAGTCCAAAGCCGCGAAACTGAGACAAGTCGGTCCTACCCATTCAGTGATCTCATCCTGATGCCAAGGAATGGAATTCAACGAGAAAGTTAACTGGAAAAAGTCCAAGATTCTTCAAGGGTGGGGGTACAAATTATGTATCTACTTCTGTTACAATTATCTCTTTGAAAGAAAAATTCTATCTGTATAAAAATCACATTATAGAGTAATCCTTGCTATATTTCTATGCGTACTCAGTTCCAGCTGATCTGCAGACTTAAGGCTTTGTCCCATTTAACTTCACAAGAAACTCTACCTAAACAAACATTACTTATAATAGTCCAAAGCCGCGAAACTGAGACAAGTCGGTCGGTTCCTTCTAGCGTTTATCCTGAGTAAACTACGCTATATATCTAGGCCTACTCAACTCCAGCTGACTCTAGAGACTTTAAGCTTTGACCAGAGTCCCCTCACAAGCACCTCGGCACCATACTTTACTTATAATAGTCTAAAGCCGCGAAACTGAGACAAGTCTGTCGGTTCCTTCTAGCGTTTATCCTGAGTAAACTAAGCCATATATCTAGGCCTACTCAATTCCAGCTGACTCTAGAGACTTCAAGCTTTGATCACAGTCCCCTCACAAGCGCCTCGTCCTAACCATACTTTACTTATAATAGTCCAAAGCCGCGAAACTGAGACAAGTCGGTCGGTTCCTCCTAGCGTTTATCGTGAGCAAACTAAGCAATATATCTAGGCCTACTCAACTCCAGCTGACTCTAGAGACTTTAAGCTTTGACCAGAGTCCCCTCACAAGCACCTCGGCACCATACTTTACTTATAATAGTCTAAAGCCGCGAAACTGAGACAAGTCTGTCGGTTCCTCCTAGCGCTTATCTTGAGTAAACTAAGCCATATATCTAGGCCTACTCAATTCCAGCTGACTCTAGAGACTTCAAGCTTTGATCACAGTCCCCTCACAAGCGCCTCGTCCTAACCATACTTTACTTATAATAGTCCAAAGCCGCGAAACTGAGACAAGTCGGTCCTACCCATTCAGTGATCTCATCCTGATGCCAAGGAATGGAATTCAACGAGAAAGTTAACTGGAAAAAGTCCAACATTCTTCAAGGGTGGGGGTACAAATTATGTATCTACTTCTGTTACAATTATCTCTTTGAAAGAAAAATTCTATCTGTATAAAAATCACATTATAGAGTAATCCTTGCTATATTTCTATGCGTACTCAGTTCCAGCTGATCTGCAGACTTAAGGCTTTGTCCCATTTAACTTCACAAGAAACTCTACCTAAACAAACATTACTTATAATAGTCCAAAGCCGCGAAACTGAGACAAGTCGGTCGGTTCCTTCTAGCGTTTATCCTGAGTAAACTACGCTATATATCTAGGCCTACTCAACTCCAGCTGACTCTAGAGACTTTAAGCTTTGACCAGAGTCCCCTCACAAGCACCTCGGCACCATACTTTACTTATAATAGTCTAAAGCCGCGAAACTGAGACAAGTCTGTCGGTTCCTTCTAGCGTTTATCCTGAGTAAACTAAGCCATATATCTAGGCCTACTCAATTCCAGCTGACTCTAGAGACTTCAAGCTTTGATCACAGTCCGCTCACAAGCGCCTCGTCCTAACCATACTTTACTTATAATAGTCCAAAGCCGCGAAACTGAGACAAGTCGGTCGGTTCCTCCTAGCGTTTATCTTGAGCAAACTAAGCAATATATCTAGGCCTACTCAACTCCAGCTGACTCTAGAGACTTTAAGCTTTGACCAGAGTCCCCTCACAAGCACCTCGGCACCATACTTTACTTATAATAGTCTAAAGCCGCGAAACTGAGACAAGTCTGTCGGTTCCTCCTAGCGCTTATCTTGAGTAAACTAAGCCATATATCTAGGCCTACTCAATTCCAGCTGACTCTAGAGACTTCAAGCTTTGATCACAGTCCCCTCACAAGCGCCTCGTCCTAACCAAACTTTACTTATAATAGTCCAAAGCCGCGAAACTGAGACAAGTCGGTCCTACCCATTCAGTGATCTCATCCTGATGCCAAGGAATGGAATTCAACGAGAAAGTTAACTGGAAAAAGTCCAACATTCTTCAAGGGTGGGGGTACAAATTATGTATCTACTTCTGTTACAATTATCTCTTTGAAAGAAAAATTCTATCTGTATAAAAATCACATTATAGAGTAATCCTTGCTATATTTCTATGCGTACTCAGTTCCAGCTGATCTGCAGACTTAAGGCTTTGTCCCATTTAACTTCACAAGAAACTCTACCTAAACAAACATTACTTATAATAGTCCAAAGCCGCGAAACTGAGACAAGTCGGTCGGTTCCTACTAGCGTTTATCCTGAGAAAACTAAGCAAAATATATAGGCCTACTCAACTCCAGCTGACTCTAGAGACTTTAAGCTTTGACCAGAGTCCCCTCACAAGCACCTCGGCACCATACTTTACTTATAATAGTCTAAAGCCGCGAAACTGAGACAAGTCTGTCGGTTCCTCCTAGCGCTTATCTTGAGTAAACTAAGCCATATATCTAGGCCTACTCAATTCCAGCTGACTCTAGAGACTTCAAGCTTTGATCACAGTCCCCTCACAAGCACCTCGTCCTAACCATACTTTACTTATAATAGTCCAAAGCCGCGAAACTGAGACAAGTCGGTCCTACCCCTTCAGTGATCTCATCCTGATGCCAAGGAATGGAATTCAACGAGAAAGTTAACTGGAAAAAGTCCAACATTCTTCAAGGGTGGGGGTACAAATTATGTATCTACTTCTGTTACAATTATCTCTTTGAAAGAAAAATTCTATCTGTATAAAAATCACATTATAGAGTAATCCTTGCTATATTTCTATGCGTACTCAGTTCATGCTGATCTGCAGACTTTATGCTTTGTCCCTTGTAACTTCACAAGAAACTCTACCTAAACAAACATTACTTATAATAGTCCAAAGCCGCGAAACTGAGACAAGTCGGTCGGTTCCTTCTAGCGTTTATCCTGAGTAAACTACGCTATATATCTAGGCCTACTCAACTCCAGCTGACTCTAGAGACTTTAAGCTTTGACCAGAGTCCCCTCACAAGCACCTCGGCCTAACCATACTTTACTTATAATAGTCCAAAGCCGCGAAACTGAGACAAGTCTGTCGGTTCCTTCTGGCGTTTATCCTGAGTATACTAAGCTATATATCTAGGCCTACTCAATTCCAGCTGACTCTAGAGACTTCAAGCTTTGATCACAGTCCCCTCACAAGCGCCTCGTCCTAACCATACTTTACTTATAATAGTCCAAAGCCGCGAAACTGAGACAAGTCGGTCGGTTCCTCCTAGCGTTTATCTTGAGCAAACTAAGCAATATATCTAGGCCTACTCAACTCCAGCTGACTCTAGAGACTTTAAGCTTTGACCAGAGTCCCCTCACAAGCACCTCGGCACCATACTTTACTTATAATAGTCTAAAGCCGCGAAACTGAGACAAGTCTGTCGGTTCCTCCTAGCGCTTATCTTGAGTAAACTAAGCCATATATCTAGGCCTACTCAATTCCAGCTGACTCTAGAGACTTCAAGCTTTGATCACAGTCCCCTCACAAGCGCCTCGTCCTAACCATACTTTACTTATAATAGTCCAAAGCCGCGAAACTGAGACAAGTCGGTCCTACCCATTCAGTGATCTCATCCTGATGCCAAGGAATGGAATTCAACGAGAAAGTTAACTGGAAAAAGTCCAACATTCTTCAAGGGTGGGGGTACAAATTATGTATCTACTTCTGTTACAATTATCTCTTTGAAAGAAAAATTCTATCTGTATAAAAATCACATTATAGAGTAATCCTTGCTATATTTCTATGCGTACTCAGTTCCAGCTGATCTGCAGACTTAAGGCTTTGTCTCATTTAACTTCACAAGAAACTCTACCTAAACAAACATTACTTATAATAGTCCAAAGCCGCGAAACTGAGACAAGTCGGTCGGTTCCTTCTAGCGATTATCCTGAGTAAACTAGGCTATATATCTAGGCCTACTCAACTCCAGCTGACTCTAGAGACTTTAAGCTTTGACCAGAGTCCCCTCACAAGCACCTCGGCACCATACTTTACTTATAATAGTCAAAAGCCGCGAAACTGAGACAAGTCTGTCGGTTCCTTCTAGCGTTTATCCTGAGTAAACTAAGCCATATATCTAGGCCTACTCAATTCCAGCTGACTCTAGAGACTTCAAGCTTTGACCACAGTCCCCTCACAAGCACCTCGGCATAACCATACTTTACTTATAATAGTCCAAAGCCGCGAAACTGAGACAAGTCGGTCGGTTCCTCCTAGCGTTTATCTTGAGCAAACTAAGCTATATATCTAGGCCTACTCAATTCCAGCTGACTCTAGAGACTTTAAGCTTTGACCAGAGTCCCCTCACAAGCACCTCGGCACCATACTTTACTTATAATAGTCAAAAGCCGCGAAACTGAGACAAGTCTGTCGGTTCCTTCTAGCGTTTATCCTGAGTAAACTAAGCCATATATCTAGGCCTACTCAATTCCAGCTGACTCTAGAGACTTCAAGCTTTGATCACAGTCCCCTCACAAGCACCTCGGCTTAACCATACTTTACTTATAATAGTCCAAAGCCGCGAAACTGAGACAAGTCGGTCGGTTCCTCCTAGCGTTTATCTTGAGCAAACTAAGCTATATATCTAGGCCTACTCAACTCCAGCTGACTCTAGAGACTTTAAGCTTTGACCAGAGTACACTCACAAGCACCTCGGCCTAACCATACTTTACTTATAATAGTCCAAAGCCGCGAAACTGAGACAAGTCTGTCGGTTCCTTCTAGCGTTTATCCTGAGTAAACTAAGCCATATATCTAGGCCTACTCAATTCCAGCTGACTCTAGAGACTTCAAGCTTTGATCACAGTCCCCTCACAAGCGCCTCGTCCTAACCATACTTTACTTATAATAGTCCAAAGCCGCGAAACTGAGACAAGTCTGTCGGTTCCTTCTAGCGTTTATCCTGAGCAAACTAAGCTATATATCCAGGCCTACTCAATTCCAGCTGACTCTAGAGACTTTGAACATTGACCACAGTCCCTTCACAAGCACCTCGGCCTAACCATACTTTACTTATAATAGTCCAAAGCCGCGAAACTGAGACAAGTCGGTCGGTTCCTTCTAGCGTTTATCCTGAGCAAACTAGGCTATATATCTAGGCCTACTCAACTCCAGCTGACTCTAGAGACTTTAAGCTTTGACTAGAGTCCCCTCACAAACACCTCGGCCTAACTTAACTTTACTTATAATAGTCCAAATCCGCGAAACTGGTAAAAGTCGGTCGGTTCCTTCTAGCGTTTATCCTGAGCAAACTAGGCTATATATCTAGGCCTACTCAACTCCAGCTGACTCTAGAGACTTTAAGCTTTGACCAGAGTCCCCTCACAAGCACCTCGGCTTATGCAAACTGTACTTATAATAGTCTAAAGCCGCGAAACTGAGAAAAGTCGGTCGGTTCCTCCTAGCGTTTATCCTCAGCAAACTGAGCTATATATCCAGGCCTACTCAATTCCAGCTTACTCTAGAGACTTGAAGCTTTGACCAGAGTCCCCTCACAAGAACCTCTACCTAACAAAATTTTACTTATAATAGTCCAAAGCCGCGAAACTGAGACAAGTCGGTCGGTTCCTTCTAGCGTTTATCCTGAGCAAACTAAGCTATATATCCAGGCCTACTCAATTCCAGCTGACTCTAGAGACTTTGAACATTGACCACAGTCCCTTCACAACCACCTCGACAAAACACAACTTAAATTATAATAGTCCAAAGCCGCGAAACTGAGACAAGTCGGTCCTACCCCTACAGTGATCTCATCCTGATGCTAAGGAATGGAATTCAACGAGAAAGTTAACTGGAAAAAGTCCAACATTCTTCAAGGGAGGGAGTACAAATTATGTATCTACTTCTCTTACAATTATCTCTTTGAAAGAAAAATTCTATCTGTATAAAAATCACATTATAGAGTAATCTATGCTATATTTCTATGCGTACGCAGTTCCAGCTGATCTGCAGACTTAAGGTTTTTTCCCATTTAACCTCACAAGAACCTCTAACTAACCTAACTTTACTTATAATAGTCCAAAGCCGCGAAACTGAGAAAAGTCGGTCGGTTCCTTCTAGCGTTTATCCTGAGTAAACTAAGCTATATATCTAGGCCTACTCAATTCCAGCTGACTCTAGAGACTTCGAACTTTGACCCGAGTAACCTCACAACCACCTCGGCTTAAGCAAACTGTACTTATAATAGTCTAAATCCGCGAAACTGAGAAAAGTCGGTCGGTTCCTTCTAGCGTTTATCCTGAGCAAACTAAGCTATATATCTAGGCCTACTCAATTCCAGCTTACTCTATAGACTTTAAGCTTTGACCCGAGCACTCTCACAAGAACCTCTACCTAACCAAATTTTACTTATAATAGTCCAAAGCCGCGAAACTGAGTCAAGTCGGTCGGTTCCTTCTAGCGTTTATCCTGAGCAAACTAAGCTATATATCCAGGCCTACTCAATTCCAGCTGACTCTAGAGACTTTGAACATTGACCACAGTCCCTTCACAAGCACCTCGGCCTAACCATACTTTACTTATAATAGTCCAAAGCCGCGAAACTGAGACAAGTCGGTCGGTTCCTTCTAGCGTTTATCCTGAGTAAACTACGCTATATATCTAGGCCTACTCAACTCCAGCTGACTCTAGAGACTTTAAGCTTTGACCAGAGTCCCCTCACAAGCACCTCGGAATTAGCATACTTTACTTATAATAGTCTAAAGCCGCGAAACTGAGACAAGTCTGTCGGTTCCTTCTAGCGTTTATCCTGAGCAAACTAAGCTATATATCCAGGCCTACTCAATTCCAGCTGACTCTAGAGACTTTTATCTTTGACCACAGTCCCCTCACAAGAACCTCGTCCTAACCATACTTTACTTATAATAGTCCAAAGCCGCGAAACTGAGACAAGTCGGTCGGTTCCTTCTAGCGTTTATCCTGAGCAAATTAAGCTATATATCCAGGCCTACTCAATTCCAGCTGACTCTAGAGACTTCAAGCTTTGATCACAGTCCCCTCACAAGCGCCTCGTCCTAACCATACTTTACTTATAATAGTCCAAAGCCGCGAAACTGAGACAAGTCGGTCCTACCCATACAGTGATCTCATCCTGATGCCAAGGAATGGAATTCAACGAGAAAGTTAACTGGAAAAAGTCCAACATTCTTCAAGGGTGGGGGTACAAATTATGTATCTACTTCTGTTACAATTATCTCTTTGAAAGAAAAATTCTATCTGTATAAAAATCACATTATAGAGTAATCCTTGCTATATTTCTATGCGTACTCAGTTCCAGCTGATCTGCAGACTTAAGGCTTTGTCCCATTTAACTTCACAAGAAACTCTACCTAAACAAACATTACTTATAATAGTCCAAAGCCGCGAAACTGAGACAAGTCGGTCGGTTCCTTCTAGCGTTTATCCTGAGTAAACTACGCTATATATCTAGGCCTACTCAACTCCAGCTGACTCTAGAGACTTTAAGCTTTGACCAGAGTCCCCTCACAAGCACCTCGGCCTAACCATACTTTACTTATAATAGTCTAAAGCCGCGAAACTGAGACAGGTCTGTCGGTTCCTTCTAGCGTTTATCCTGAGTAAACTAAGCCATATATCTAGGCCTACTCAATTCCAGCTGACTCTAGAGACTTCAAGCTTTGATCACAGTCCCCTCACAAGCGCCTCGTCCTAACCATACTTTACTTATAATAGTCCAAAGCCGCGAAACTGAGACAAGTCGGTCGGTTCCTCCTAGCGTTTATCTTGAGCAAACTAAGCAATATATCTAGGCCTACTCAACTCCAGCTGACTCTAGAGACTTTAAGCTTTGACCAGAGTCCCCTCACAAGCACCTCGGCACCATACTTTACTTATAATAGTCTAAAGCCGCGAAACTGAGACAAGTCTGTCGGTTCCTCCTAGCGCTTATCTTGAGTAAACTAAGCCATATATCTAGGCCTACTCAATTCCAGCTGACTCTAGAGACTTCAAGCTTTGATCACAGTCCCCTCACAAGCGCCTCGTCCTAACCATACTTTACTTATAATAGTCCAAAGCCGCGAAACTGAGACAAGTCGGTCGTACCCATCCAGTGATCTCATCCTGATGCCAAGGACTGGAATTCAACGAGAAAGTTAACTGGAAAAAGTCCAACATTCTTCAAGGGTGGGGGTACAAATTATGTATCTACTTCTGTTACAATTATCTCTTTGAAAGAAAAATTCTATCTGTATAAAAATCACATTATAGAGTAATCCTTGCTATATTTCTATGCGTACTCAGTTCCAGCTGATCTGCAGACTTAAGGCTTTGTCCCATTTAACTTCACAAGAAACTCTACCTAAACAAACATTACTTATAATAGTCCAAAGCCGCGAAACTCAGACAAGTCTGTCGGTTCCTCCTAGCGCTTATCTTGAGCAAACTAAGCTATATATCTTGGCCTACTCAATTCCAGCTTACTCTAGAGACTTTAAACTTTGACCCGAGTACCCTGACAAGCACCTCGGCCTAACTTAACTTTACTTATAATAGTCCAAATCCGCGAAACTGGTAAAAGTCGGTCGGTTCCTTCTAGCGTTTATCCTGAGCAAACTAGGCTATATATCTAGGCCTACTCAACTCCAGCTGACTCTAGAGACTTTAAGCTTTGACTAGAGTCCCCTCACAAACACCTCGGCTTATGCAAACTGTACTTATAATAGTCTAAAGCCGCGAAACTGAGAAAAGTCGGTCGGTTCCTTCTAGCGTTTATCCTCAGCAAACTGAGCTATATATCCAGGCCTACTCAATTCCAGCTTACTCTAGAGACTTGATGCTTTGTCCCGAGCCCCCTCACAAGAACCTCTACCTAAACAAATTTTACTTATAATAGTCCAAAGCCGCGAAACTGAGACAAGTCGGTCGGTTCCTTCTAGCGTTTATCCTGAGCAAACTAAGCTATATATCCACTCCTACTCAATTCCAGCTGACTGTAGAGACTTTGAACATTGACCACAGTCCCCTCACAAGCACCTCGGCATAAGCATACTTTACTTATAATAGTCGAAAGCCGCGAAACTGAGACAAGTCGGTCCTACCCCTACAGTGATCTCATCCTGATGCTAAGGAATGGAATTCAACGAGAAAGTTAACTGGAAAAAGTCCAACATTCTTCAAGGGAGGGAGTACAAATTATGTATCTACTTCTCTTACAATTATCTCTTTGAAAGAAAAATTCTATCTGTATAAAAATCACATTATAGAGTAATCTATGCTATATTTCTATGCGTACGCAGTTCCAGCTGATCTGCAGACTTAAGGCTTTGTCCCATTTAACCTCACAAGAACCTCTACCTAACCAAACTTTACTTATAATAGTCCAAAGCCGCGAAATTGAGAAAAGTCGGTCGGTTCCTCCTAGCGTTTATCTTGAGCAAACTAAGCTATATATCTAGGCCTACTCAATTCCAGCTGACTCTAGAGACTTCGAACTTTGACCCGAGTAACCTCACAACCACCTCGGCTTAAGCAAACTGTACTTATAATAGTCTAAATCCGCGAAACTGAGAAAAGTCGGTCGGTTCCTTCTAGCGTTTATCCTGAGCAAACTAAGCTATATACCTAGTCCTACTCAATTCCAGCTGACTCCAGAGACTTTAAGCTTTGACCCGAGCACTCTCACAAGAACCTCTACCTAACCAAATTTTACTTATAATAGTCCAAAGCCGCGAAACTGAGACAAGTCGGTCGGTTCCTTCTAGCGTTTATCCTGAGCAAACTAAGCTATATATCCAGGCCTACTCAATTCCAGCTGACTCTAGAGACTTTGAACATTGACCACAGTCCCTTCACAAGCACCTCGGCCTAACCATACTTTACTTATAATAGTCCAAAGCCGCGAAACTGAGACAAGTCGGTCGGTTCCTTCTAGCGTTTATCCTGAGTAAACTAGGCTATATATCTAGGCCTACTCAACTCCAGCTGACTCTAGAGACTTTAAGCTTTGACCGGAGTAACCTTACAAGCACCTCGACCTAACCAAACTTTACTTATAATAGTCTAAAGCCGCGAAACTGAGACAAGTCTGTCGGTTCCTTCTAGCGTTTATCCTGAGCAAACTAAGCTATATATCCAGGCCTACTCAATTCCAGCTGACTATAGAGACTTTGAACATTGACCACAGTCCCTTCACAAGCACCTCGGCCTAACCATACTTTACTTATAATAGTCCAAAGCCGCGAAAATGAGACAAGTCGGTCCTACCCCTACAGTGATCTCATCCTGATGCCAAGGAATGGAATTCAACGAGAAAGTTAACTGGAAAAAGTCCAACATTCTTCAAGGGTGGGGGTACAAATTATGTATCTACTTCTCTTACAATTATCTCTTTGAAGTAAAAATTCTATATGTATAAAAATCACATTATAGAGTAATCTATGCTATATTTCTATGCTTACGAATGTCCAGATGATCTGCATACTTAAGGATTTTTACAATTTAACCTCACAAGAACCTCTAACTAACCAAACTGTACTTATAATAGTCTAAAGCCGCGAAACTGGGAAAAGTCGGTCGGTTCCTCCTAGCGTTTATCTTGAGCAAACTAAGCTATATATCTAGGCCTACTCAATTCCAGCTGACTCTAGAGACTTCGAACTTTGACCCGAGTAACCTCACAACCACCTCGGCTTAAGCAAACTGTACTTATAATAGTCTAAATCCGCGAAACTGAGAAAAGTCGGTCGGTTCCTTCTAGCGTTTATCCTGAGCAAACTAAGCTATATATCTAGGCCTACTCAATTCCAGCTTACTCTATAGACTTTAAGCTTTGACCCGAGCACTCTCACAAGAACCTCTACCTAACCAAATTTTACTTATAATAGTCCAAAGCCGCGAAACTGAGTCAAGTCGGTCGGTTCCTTCTAGCGTTTATCCTGAGCAAACTAAGCTATATATCCAGGCCTACTCAATTCCAGCTGACTCTAGAGACTTTGAACATTGACCACAGTCCCCTCACAAGCACCTCGGCCTAACCATACTTTACTTATAATAGTCCAAAGCCGCGAAACTGAGACAAGTCGGTCGGTTCCTTCTAGCGTTTATCCTGAGTAAACTACGCTATATATCTAGGCCTACTCAACTCCAGCTGACTCTAGAGACTTTAAGCTTTGACCGGAGTATCCTTACAAGCACCTCGGCCTAACCATACTTTACTTATAATAGTCTAAAGCCGCGAAACTGAGACAAGTCTGTCGGTTCCTTCTAGCGTTTATCCTGAGTAAACTAGGCTATATATCTAGGTCTATTCAATTCCAGCTGACTCTAGAGACTTTAAACGTTGACCACAGTCCCCTCACAAGCACCTCGGCCTAACCATACTTTACTTATAATAGTCCAAAGCCGCGAAACTGAGACAAGTCGGTCCTACCCCTACAGTGATCTCATCCTGATGCCAAGGAATGGAATTCAACGAGAAAGTTAACTGGAAAAAGTCCAACATTCTTCAAGGGTGGGGGTACAAATTATGTATCTACTTCTGTTACAATTATCTCTTTGAAAGAAAAATTCTATCTGTATAAAAATCACATTATAGAGTAATCCTTGCTATATTTCTATGCGTACTCAGTTCCAGCTGATCTGCAGACTTAAGGCTTTGTCCCATTTAACTTCACAAGAAACTCTACCTAAACAAACATTACTTATAATAGTCCAAAGCCGCGAAACTGAGACAAGTCGGTCGGTTCCTTCTAGCGTTTATCCTGAGTAAACTACGCTATATATCTAGGCCTACTCAACTCCAGCTGACTCTAGAGACTTTAAGCTTTGACCAGAGTCCCCTCACAAGCACCTCGGCACCATACTTTACTTATAATAGTCTAAAGCCGCGAAACTGAGACAAGTCTGTCGGTTCCTTCTAGCGTTTATCCTGAGAAAACTAAGCCATATATCTAGGCCTACTCAATTCCAGCTGACTCTAGAGACTTCAAGCTTTGATCACAGTCCCCTCACAAGCGCCTCGTCCTAACCATACTTTACTTATAATAGTCCAAAGCCGCGAAACTGAGACAAGTCGGTCGGTTCCTCCTAGCGTTTATCTTGAGCAAACTAAGCAATATATCTAGGCCTACTCAACTCCAGCTGACTCTAGAGACTTTAAGCTTTGACCAGAGTCCCCTCACAAGCACCTCGGCACCATACTTTACTTATAATAGTCTAAAGCCGCGAAACTGAGACAAGTCTGTCGGTTCCTTCTAGCGTTTATCCTGAGTAAAGTAAGCCATATATCTAGGCCTACTCAATTCCAGCTGACTCTAGAGACTTCAAGCTTTGATCACAGTCCCCTCACAAGCGCCTCGTCCTAACCATACTTTACTTATAATAGTCCAAAGCCGCGAAACTGAGACAAGTCGGTCCTACCCCTACAGTGATCTCATCCTGATGCCAAGGAATGGAATTCAACGAGAAAGTTAACTGGAAAAAGTCCAACATTCTTCAAGGGTGGGGGTACAAATTATGTATCTACTTCTGTTACAATTATCTCTTTGAAAGAAAAATTCTATCTGTATAAAAATCACATTATAGAGTAATCCTTGCTATATTTCTATGCGTACTCAGTTCCAGCTGATCTGCAGACTTAAGGCTTTGTCCCATTTAACTTCACAAGAAACTCTACCTAAACAAACATTACTTATAATAGTCCAAAGCCGCGAAACTGAGACAAGTCGGTCGGTTCCTTCTAGCGTTTATCCTGAGTAAACTACGCTATATATCTAGGCCTACTCAACTCCAGCTGACTCTAGAGACTTTAAGCTTTGACCAGAGTCCCCTCACAAGCACCTCGGCCTAACCATACTTTACTTATAATAGTCTAAAGCCGCGAAACTGAGACAAGTCTGTCGGTTCCTTCTAGCGTTTATCCTGAGTAAACTAAGCCATATATCTAGGCCTACTCAATTCCAGCTGACTCTAGAGACTTCAAGCTTTGATCACAGTCCGCTCACAAGCGCCTCGTCCTAACCATACTTTACTTATAATAGTCCAAAGCCGCGAAACTGAGACAAGTCGGTCGGTTCCTCCTAGCGTTTATCTTGAGCAAACTAAGCAATATATCTAGGCCTACTCAACTCCAGCTGACTCTAGAGACTTTAAGCTTTGACCAGAGTCCCCTCACAAGCACCTCGGCACCATACTTTACTTATAATAGTCTAAAGCCGCGAAACTGAGACAAGTCTGTCGGTTCCTCCTAGCGCTTATCTTGAGTAAACTAAGCCATATATCTAGGCCTACTCAATTCCAGCTGACTCTAGAGACTTCAAGCTTTGATCACAGTCCCCTCACAAGCGCCTCGTCCTAACCATACTTTACTTATAATAGTCCAAAGCCGCGAAACTGAGACAAGTCGGTCCTACCCATTCAGTGATCTCATCCTGATGCCAAGGAATGGAATTCAACGAGAAAGTTAACTGGAAAAAGTCCAACATTCTTCAAGGGTGGGGGTACAAATTATGTATCTACTTCTGTTACAATTATCTCTTTGAAAGAAAAATTCTATCTGTATAAAAATCACATTATAGAGTAATCCTTGCTATATTTCTATGCGTACTCAGTTCAAGCTGATCTGCAGACTTAAGGCTTTGTCTCATTTAACTTCACAAGAAACTCTACCTAACCAAACATTACTTATAATAGTCCAAAGCCGCGAAACTAAGACAAGTCGGTCGGTTCCTTCTAGCGTTTATCCTGAGTAAACTACGCTATATATCTAGGCCTACTCAACTCCAGCTGACTCTAGAGACTTTAAGCTTTGACCAGAGTCCCCTCACAAGCACCTCGGCACCATACTTTACTTATAATAGTCTAAAGCCGCGAAACTGAGACAAGTCTGTCGGTTCCTTCTAGCGTTTATCCTGAGTAAACTAAGCCATATATCTAGGCCTACTCAATTCCAGCTGACTCTAGAGACTTCAAGCTTTGATCACAGTCCCCTCACAAGCGCCTCGTCCTAACCATACTTTACTTATAATAGTCCAAAGCCGCGAAACTTAGACAAGTCGGTCGGTTCCTCCTAGCGTTTATCTTGAGCAAACTAAGCAATATATCTAGGCCTACTCAACTCCAGCTGACTCTAGAGACTTTAAGCTTTGACCAGAGTCCCCTCACAAGCACCTCGGCACCATACTTTACTTATAATAGTCTAAAGCCGCGAAACTGAGACAAGTCTGTCGGTTCCTCCTAGCGCTTATCTTGAGTAAACTAAGCCATATATCTAGGCCTACTCAATTCCAGCTGACTCTAGAGACTTCAAGCTTTGATCACAGTCCCCTCACAAGCGCCTCGTCCTAACCATACTTTACTTATAATAGTCCAAAGCCGCGAAACTGAGACAAGTCGGTCCTACCCATTCAGTGATCTCATCCTGATGCCAAGGAATGGAATTCAACGAGAAAGTTAACTGGAAAAAGTCCAACATTCTTCAAGGGTGGGGGTACAAATTATGTATCTACTTCTGTTACAATTATCTCTTTGAAAGAAAAATTCTATCTGTATAAAAATCACATTATAGAGTAATCCTTGCTATATTACTATGCTTACTCAGATAAAGCTGATCTGCAGACTTAAGGCTTTGTCACATTTAACTTCACAAGAAACTCTAACTAAACAAACATAACTTATAATAGTCCAAAGCCGCGAAACTGAGACAAGTCGGTCGGTTCCTTCTAGCGTTTATCCTGAGTAAACTACGCTATATATCTAGGCCTACTCAACTCCAGCTGACTCTAGAGACTTTAAGCTTTGACCAGAGTACACTCACAAGCACCTCGGCCTAACCATACTTTACTTATAATAGTCAAAAGCCGCGAAACTGAGACAAGTCTGTCGGTTCCTTCTAGCGTTTATCCTGAGTAAACTAAGCCATATATCTAGGCCTACTCAATTCCAGCTGACTCTAGAGACTTCAAGCTTTGATCACAGTCCCCTCACAAGCGCCTCGTCCTAACCATACTTTACTTATAATAGTCCAAAGCCGCGAAACTGAGACAAGTCGGTCGGTTCCTCCTAGCGTTTATCTTGAGCAAACTAAGCAATATATCTAGGCCTACTCAACTCCAGCTGACTCTAGAGACTTTATGCTTTGACCAGAGTACACTCACAAGCACCTCGGCCTAACCATACTTTACTTATAATAGTCTAAAGCCGCGAAACTGAGACAAGTCTGTCGGTTCCTTCTAGCGTTTATCCTGAGTAAACTAAGCCATATATCTAGGCCTACTCAATTCCAGCTGACTCTAGAGACTTCAAGCTTTGATCACAGTCCCCTCACAAGCGCCTCGTCCTAACCATACTTTACTTATAATAGTCCAAAGCCGCGAAACTGAGACAAGTCGGTCCTTCCCATACAGTGATCTCATCCTGATGCCAAGGAATGGAATTCAACGAGAAAGTTAACTGGAAAAAGTCCAACATTCTTCAAGGGTGGGGGTACAAATTATGTATCTACTTCTGTTACAATTATCTCTTTGAAAGAAAAATTCTATCTGTATAAAAATCACATTATAGAGTAATCCTTGCTATATTTCTATGCGTACTCAGTTCCAGCTGATCTGCAGACTTAAGGCTTTGTCCCATTTAACTTCACAAGAAACTCTACCTAAACAAACATTACTTATAATAGTCCAAAGCCGCGAAACTGAGACAAGTCGGTCGGTTCCTTCTAGCGTTTATCCTGAGTAAACTACGCTATATATCTAGGCCTACTCAACTCCAGCTGACTCTAGAGACTTTAAGCTTTGACCAGAGTCCCCTCACAAGCACCTCGGCATATCCATACTTTACTTATAATAGTCCAAAGCCGCGAAACTGAGACAAGTCTGTCGGTTCCTTCTAGCGTTTATCCTGAGTAAACTAAGCCATATATCTAGGCCTACTCAATTCCAGCTGACTCTAGAGACTTCAAGCTTTGATCACAGTCCGCTCACAAGCGCCTCGTCCTAACCATACTTTACTTATAATAGTCCAAAGCCGCGAAACTGAGACAAGTCGGTCGGTTCCTCCTAGCGTTTATCTTGAGCAAACTAAGCAATATATCTAGTCCTACTCAACTCCAGCTGACTCTAGAGACTTTCAGCTTTGACCAGAGTCCCCTCACAAGCACCTCGGCCTAACCATACTTTACTTATAATAGTCTAAAGCCGCGAAACTGAGACAAGTCTGTCGGTTCCTCCTAGCGCTTATCTTGAGTAAACTAAGCCATATATCTAGGCCTACTCAATTCCAGCTGACTCTAGAGACTTCAAGCTTTGATCACAGTCCCCTCACAAGCGCCTCGTCCTAACCATACTTTACTTATAATAGTCCAAAGCCGCGAAACTGAGACAAGTCGGTCCTACCCATTCAGTGATCTCATCCTGATGCCAAGGAATGGAATTCAACGAGAAAGTTAACTGGAAAAAGTCCAACATTCTTCAAGGGTGGGGGTACAAATTATGTATCTACTTCTGTTACAATTATCTCTTTGAAAGAAAAATTCTATCTGTATAAAAATCACATTATAGAGTAATCCTTGCTATATTTCTATGCGTACTCAGTTCAAGCTGATCTGCAGACTTAAGGCTTTGTCCCATTTAACTTCACAAGAAACTCTACCTAACCAAACATTACTTATAATAGTCCAAAGCCGCGAAATTGAGACAAGTCGGTCGGTTCCTTCTAGCGTTTATCCTGAGTAAACTACGCTATATATCTAGGCCTACTCAACTCCAGCTGACTCTAGAGACTTTAAGCTTTGACCAGAGTACACTCACAAGCACCTCGGCCTAACCATACTTTACTTATAATAGTCTAAAGCCGCGAAACTGAGACAAGTCTGTCGGTTCCTTCTAGCGTTTATCCTGAGTAAACTAAGCTATATATCTAGGCCTATTCAATTCCAGCTGACTCTATAGACTTAAAACTTTGACCACAGTAAACTCACAATAAAATAGTCATAACCATAATTTACTTATAAAAGTCAAAAGCAGCGAAACTGAGACACGTCGGTAGGTTCCTCCTAGCGTTTATCTTGAGCAAACTAAGCAATATATCTAGGCCTACTCAACTCCAGCTGACTCTAGAGACTTTAAGCTTTGACCAGAGTCCCCTCACAAGCACCTCGGCACCATACTTTACTTATAATAGTCTAAAGCCGCGAAACTGAGACAAGTCTGTCGGTTCCTCCTAGCGCTTATCTTGAGTAAACTAAGCCATATATCTAGGCCTACTCAATTCCAGCTGACTCTAGAGACTTCAAGCTTTGATCACAGTCCCCTCACAAGCGCCTCGTCCTAACCATACTTTACTTATAATAGTCCAAAGCCGCGAAACTGAGACAAGTCGTTCCTACCCATTCAGTGTGCTCATCCTGATGCCAAGGAATGGAATTCAACGAGAAAGTTAACTGGAAAAAGTCCAACATTCTTCAAGGGTGGGGGTACAAATTATGTATCTACTTCTGTTACAATTATCTCTTTGAAAGAAAAATTCTATCTGTATAAAAATCACATTATAGAGTAATCCTTGCTATATTTCTATACGTACTCAGTTCAAGCTGATCTTCAGACTTAAGTCTTTGTCCCAATTAACATCAAAAGAAACTCTACCTAACCAAACATTACTTATAATATTCCAAAGCCGCGAAACTGAGACAAGTCTGTCGGTTCATTCTAGCGTTTATCCTGAGTAAACTACGCTATATATCTAGGCCTACTCAACTCCAGCTGACTCTAGAGACTTTAAGCTTTGACCAGAGTACACTCACAAGCACCTCGGCCTAACCATACTTTACTTATAATAGTCTAAAGCCGCGAAACTGAGACAAGTCTGTCGGTTCCTTCTAGCGTTTATCCTGAGTAAACTAAGCCATATATCTAGGCCTACTCAATTCCAGCTGACTCTAGAGACTTCAAGCTTTGATCACAGTCCGCTCACAAGCGCCTCGTCCTAACCATACTTTACTTATAATAGTCCAAAGCCGCGAAACTGAGACAAGTCGGTCGGTTCCTCCTAGCGTTTATCTTGAGCAAACTAAGCAATATATCTAGGCCTACTCAACTCCAGCTGACTCTAGAGACTTTAAGCTTTGACCAGAGTCCCCTCACAAGCACCTCGGCACCATACTTTACTTATAATAGTCTAAAGCCGCGAAACTGAGACAAGTCTGTCGGTTCCTCCTAGCGCTTATCTTGAGTAAACTAAGCCATATATCTAGGCCTACTCAATTCCAGCTGACTCTAGAGACTTCAAGCTTTGATCACAGTCCCCTCACAAGCGCCTCGTCCTAACCATACTTTACTTATAATAGTCCAAAGCCGCGAAACTGAGACAAGTCGGTCCTACCCCTACAGTGATCTCATCCTGATGCCAAGGAATGGAATTCAACGAGAAAGTTAACTGGAAAAAGTCCAACATTCTTCAAGGGTGGGGGTACAAATTATGTATCTACTTCTGTTACAATTATCTCTTTGAAAGAAAAATTCTATCTGTATAAAAATCACATTATAGAGTAATCCTTGCTATATTTCTATGCGTACTCAGTTCAAGCTGATCTGCAGACTTAAGGCTTTGTCCCATTTAACTTCACAAGAAACTCTACCTAACCAAACATTACTTATAATAGTCCAAAGCCGCGAAACTGAGACAAGTCGGTCGGTTCCTTCTAGCGTTTATCCTGAGTAAACTACGCTATATATCTAGGCCTACTCAACTCCAGCTGACTCTAGAGACTTTAAGCTTTGACCAGAGTACACTCACAAGCACCTCGGCCTAACCATACTTTACTTATAATAGTCCAAAGCCGCGAAACTGAGACAAGTCTGTCGGTTCCTTCTAGCGTTTATCCTGAGTAAACTAAGCAATATATCTAGGCCTACTCAATTCCAGCTGACTCTAGAGACTTCAAGCTTTGATCACAGTCCCCTCACAAGCGCCTCGTCCTAACCATACTTTACTTATAATAGTCCAAAGCCGCGAAACTGAGACAAGTCGGTCGGTTCCTCCTAGCGTTTATCTTGAGCAAACTAAGCAATATATCTAGGCCTACTCAACTCCAGCTGACTCTAGAGACTTTAAGCTTTGACCAGAGTCCCCTCACAAGCACCTCGGCACCATACTTTACTTATAATAGTCTAAAGCCGCGAAACTGAGACAAGTCTGTCGGTTCCTCCTAGCGCTTATCTTGAGTAAACTAAGCCATATATCTAGGCCTACTCAATTCCAGCTGACTCTAGAGACTTCAAGCTTTGATCACAGTCCCCTCACAAGCGCCTCGTCCTAACCATACTTTACTTATAATAGTCCAAAGCCGCGAAACTGAGACAAGTCGGTCCTACCCATTCAGTGATCTCATCCTGATGCCAAGGAATGGAATTCAACGAGAAAGTTAACTGGAAAAAGTCCAACATTCTTCAAGGGTGGGGGTACAAATTATGTATCTACTTCTGTTACAATTATCTCTTTGAAAGAAAAATTCTATCTGTATAAAAATCACATTATAGAGTAATCCTTGCTATATTTCTATGCGTACTCAGTTCAAGCTGATCTGCAGACTTAAGGCTTTGTCCCATTTAACTTCACAAGAAACTCTACCTAACCAAACATTACTTATAATAGTCCAAAGCCGCGAAACTGAGACAAGTCGGTCGGTTCCTTCTAGCGTTTATCCTGAGTAATCTAGGCTATATATCTAGGCCTACTCAACTCCAGCTGACTCTAGAGACTTTAAGCTTTGACCGGAGTAACCTTACAAGCACCTCGGCCTAGCCAAACTTTACTTATAATAGTCCAAAGCCGCGAAACTGAGACAAGTCTGTCGGTTCCTTCTAGCGTTTATCCTGAGTAAACTAAGCCATATATCTAGGCCTACTCAATTCCAGCTGACTCTAGAGACTTCAAGCTTTGATCACAGTCCCCTCACAAGCGCCTCGTCCTAACCATACTTTACTTATAATAGTCCAAAGCCGCGAAACTGAGACAAGTCGGTCGGTTCCTCCTAGCGTTTATCTTGAGCAAACTAAGCAATATATCTAGGCCTACTCAACTCCAGCTGACTCTAGAGACTTTAAGCTTTGACCAGAGTCCCCTCACAAGCACCTCGGCACCATACTTTACTTATAATAGTCTAAAGCCGCGAAACTGAGACAAGTCTGTCGGTTCCTCCTAGCGCTTATCTTGAGTAAACTAAGCCATATATCTAGGCCTACTCAATTCCAGCTGACTCTAGAGACTTCAAGCTTTGATCACAGTCCCCTCACAAGCGCCTCGTCCTAACCATACTTTACTTATAATAGTCCAAAGCCGCGAAACTGAGACAAGTCGGTCCTACCCATTCAGTGATCTCATCCTGATGCCAAGGAATGGAATTCAACGAGAAAGTTAACTGGAAAAAGTCCAACATTCTTCAAGGGTGGGGGTACAAATTATGTATCTACTTCTGTTACAATTATCTCTTTGAAAGAAAAATTCTATCTGTATAAAAATCACATTATAGAGTAATCCTTGCTATATTTCTATGCGTACTCAGTTCCAGCTGATCTGCAGACTTAAGGCTTTGTCTCATTTAACTTCACAAGAAACTCTACCTAAACAAACATTACTTATAATAGTCCAAAGCCGCGAAACTGAGACAAGTCGGTCGGTTCCTTCTAGCCTTTAGCCTGAGAAAACTACGCACTATATCAAGGCCTACTCAACTCCAGCTGACTCTAGAGACTGTGAGCTTTGACCAGAGTCCCCTCACAAGCACCTCGGCACCATACTTTACTTATAATAGTCTAAAGCCGCGAAACTGAGACAAGTCTGTCGGTTCCTACTAGCGTTTATCCTGAGTAAACTAAGCCATATATCTAGGCCTACTCAATTCCAGCTGACTCTAGAGACTTCAAGCTTTGATCACAGTCCGCTCACAAGCGCCTCGTCCTAAACATACTTTACTTATAATAGTCCAAAGCCGCGAAACTGAGACAAGTCGGTCGGTTCCTCCTAGCGTTTATCTTGAGCAAACTAAGCAATATATCTAGGCCTACTCAACTCCAGCTGACTCTAGAGACTTTAAGCTTTGACCAGAGTCCCCTCACAAGCACCTCGGCACCATACTTTACTTATAATAGTCTAAAGCCGCGAAACTGAGACAAGTCTGTCGGTTCCTCCTAGCGCTTATCTTGAGTAAACTAAGCCATATATCTAGGCCTACTCAATTCCAGCTGACTCTAGAGACTTCAAGCTTTGATCACAGTCCCCTCACAAGCGCCTCGTCCTAACCAAACATTACTTATAATAGTCCAAAGCCGCGAAACTGAGACAAGTCGGTCCTACCCATTCAGTGATCTCATCCTGATGCCAAGGAATGGAATTCAACGAGAAAGTTAACTGGAAAAAGTCCAACATTCTTCAAGGGTGGGGGTACAAATTATGTATCTACTTCTGTTACAATTATCTCTTTGAAAGAAAAATTCTATCTGTATAAAAATCACATTATAGAGTAATCCTTGCTATATTTCTATGCGTACTCAGTTCAAGCTGATCTGCAGACTTAAGGCTTTGTCCCATTTAACTTCACAAGAAACTCTACCTAACCAAACATTACTTATAATAGTCCAAAGCCGCGAAACTAAGACAAGTCGGTCGGTTCCTTCTAGCGTTTATCCTGAGTAAACTACGCTATATATCTAGGCCTACTCAACTCCAGCTGACTCTAGAGACTTTAAGCTTTGACCAGAGTACACTCACAAGCACCTCGGCCTAACCATACTTTACTTATAATAGTCTAAAGCCGCGAAACTGAGACAAGTCTGTCGGTTCCTTCTAGCGTTTATCCTGAGTAAACTAAGCCATATATCTAGGCCTACTCAATTCCAGCTGACTCTAGAGACTTCAAGCTTTGATCACAGTCCCCTCACAAGCGCCTCGTCCTAACCATACTTTACTTATAATAGTCCAAAGCCGCGAAACTGAGACAAGTCGGTCGGTTCCTCCTAGCGTTTATCTTGAGCAAACTAAGCAATATATCTAGGCCTACTCAACTCCAGCTGACTCTAGAGACTTTAAGCTTTGACCAGAGTCCCCTCACAAGCACCTCGGCACCATACTTTACTTATAATAGTCTAAAGCCGCGAAACTGAGACAAGTCTGTCGGTTCCTCCTAGCGCTTATCTTGAGTAAACTAAGCCATATATCTAGGCCTACTCAATTCCAGCTGACTCTAGAGACTTCAAGCTTTGATCACAGTCCCCTCACAAGCGCCTCGTCCTAACCATACTTTACTTATAATCGTCCAAAGCCGCGAAACTGAGACAAGTCGGTCCTACCCATACAGTGATCTCATCCTGATGCCAAGGAATGGAATTCAACGAGAAAGTTAACTGGAAAAAGTCCAACATTCTTCAAGGGTGGGGGTACAAATTATGTATCTACTTCTGTTACAATTATCTCTTTGAAAGAAAAATTCTATCTGTATAAAAATCACATTATAGAGTAATCCTTGCTATATTTCTATGCGTACTCAGTTCCTGCTGATCTTCAGACTTAAGGCTTTGTCTCTTTTAACTTCACAAGAAACTCTACCTAACCAAACATTACTTATAATAGTCCAAAGCCGCGAAACTGAGACAAGTCGGTCGGTTCCTTCTAGCGTTTATCCTGAGTAAACTATGCTATATATCTAGGCCTACTCACTCCCAGCTGACTCTAGAGACTTTACCCTTTGACCACAGTCCCCTCACAAGCACCTCGGCCTAACCATACTTTACTTATAATAGTCCAAAGCCGCGAAACTGAGACAAGTCTGTCGGTTCCTTCTAGCGTTTATCCTGAGTAAACTAAGCTATATATCTAGGCCTACTCAATTCCAGCTGACTCTAGAGACTTCAAGCTTTGATCACAGTCCCCTCACAAGCGCCTCGTCCTAACCATACTTTACTTATAATAGTCCAAAGCCGCGAAACTGAGACAAGTCGGTCGGTTCCTCCTAGCGTTTATCTTGAGCAAACTAAGCAATATATCTAGGCCTACTCAACTCCAGCTGACTCTAGAGACTTTAAGCTTTGACCAGAGTCCCCTCACAAGCACCTCGGCACCATACTTTACTTATAATAGTCTAAAGCCGCGAAACTGAGACAAGTCTGTCGGTTCCTCCTAGCGCTTATCTTGAGTAAACTAAGCCATATATCTAGGCCTACTCAATTCCAGCTGACTCTAGAGACTTCAAGCTTTGATCACAGTCCCCTCACAAGCGCCTCGTCCTAACCATACTTTACTTATAATAGTCCAAAGCCGCGAAACTGAGACAAGTCGGTCCTACCCATTCAGTGATCTCATCCTGATGCCAAGGAATGGAATTCAACGAGAAAGTTAACTGGAAAAAGTCCAACATTCTTCAAGGGTGGGGGTACAAATTATGTATCTACTTCTGTTACAATTATCTCTTTGAAAGAAAAATTCTATCTGTATAAAAATCACATTATAGAGTAATCCTTGCTATATTTCTATGCGTACTCAGTTCCAGCTGATCTGCAGACTTAAGGCTTTGTCCCATTTAACTTCACAAGAAACTCTACCTAAACAAACATTACTTATAATAGTCCAAAGCCGCGAAACTGAGACAAGTCGGTCGGTTCCTTCTAGCGATTATCCTGAATAATCTAGGCTATATATCTAGGCCTACTCAACTCCAGCTGACTCTAGAGACTTTAAGCTTTGACCAGAGTCCCCTCACAAGCACCTCGGCACCATACTTTACTTATAATAGTCTAAAGCCGCGAAACTGAGACAAGTCTGTCGGTTCCTTCTAGCGTTTATCCTGAGTAAACTAAGCCATATATCTAGGCCTACTCAATTCCAGCTGACTCTAGACACTTCAAGCTTTGACCACAGTCCCCTCACAAGCACCTCGGCATAACCATACTTTACTTATAATAGTCCAAAGCCGCGAAACTGAGACAAGTCGGTCGGTTCCTCCTAGCGTTTATCTTGAGCAAACTAAGCTATATATCTAGGCCTACTCAACTCCAGCTGACTCTAGAGACTTTAAGCTTTGACCAGAGTCCCCTCACAAGCACCTCGGCACCATACTTTACTTATAATAGTCTAAAGCCGCGAAACTGAGACAAGTCTGTCGGTTCCTTCTAGCGTTTATCCTGAGTAAACTAAGCCATATATCTAGGCCTACTCAATTCCAGCTGACTCTAGAGACTTCAAGCTTTGATCACAGTCCCTTCACAAGCACCTCGGCTTAACCATACTTTACTTATAATAGTCCAAAGCCGCGAAACTGAGACAAGTCGGTCGGTTCCTCCTAGCGTTTATCTTGAGCAAACTAAGCTATATATCTAGGCCTACTCAACTCCAGCTGACTCTAGAGACTTTAAGCTTTGACCAGAGTCCCCTCACAAGCACCTCGGCACCATACTTTACTTATAATAGTCTAAAGCCGCGAAACTGAGACAAGTCTGTCGGTTCCTCCTAGCGCTTATCTTGAGTAAACTAAGCCATATATCTAGGCCTACTCAATTCCAGCTGACTCTAGAGACTTCAAGCTTTGATCACAGTCCCCTCACAAGCGCCTCGTCCTAACCATACTTTACTTATAATAGTCCAAAGCCGCGAAACTGAGACAAGTCGGTCCTACCCATTCAGTGATCTCATCCTGATGCCAAGGAATGGAATTCAACGAGAAAGTTAACTGGAAAAAGTCCAACATTCTTCAAGGGTGGGGGTACAAATTATGTATCTACTTCTGTTACAATTATCTCTTTGAAAGAAAAATTCTATCTGTATAAAAATCACATTATAGAGTAATCCTTGCTATATTTCTATGCGTACTCAGTTCCAGCTGATCTGCAGACTTAAGGCTTTGTCTCATTTAACTTCACAGGAAACTCTACCTAACCAAACATTACTTATAATAGTCCAAAGCCGCGAAACTGAGACAAGTCGGTCGGTTCCTTCTAGCGTTTATCCTGAGTAAACTAGGCTATATATCTAGGCCTACTCAACTCCAGCTGACTCTAGAGACTTTAAGCTTTGACCAGAGTACACTCACAAGCACCTCGGCATAACCATACTTTACTTATAATAGTCTAAAGCCGCGAAACTGAGACAAGTCTGTCGGTTCATCCTAGCGTTTATCTTGAGCAAACTAAGCTATATATCTAGGCCTACTCAATTCCAGCTTACTCTAGAGACTTTAAACTTTGACCCGAGTACCCTGACAAGCACCTCGGCCTAACTTAACTTTACTTATAATAGTCCAAATCCGCGAAACTGGTAAAAGTCGGTCGGTTCCTTCTAGCGTTTATCCTGAGTAAACTAGGCTATATATCTAGGCCTACTCAACTCCAGCTGACTCTAGAGACTTTAAGCTTTGACTAGAGTCCCCTCACAAACACCTCGGCTTATGCAAACTGTACTTATAATAGTCTAAAGCCGCGAAACTGAGAAAAGTCGGTCGGTTCCTTCTAGCGTTTATCCTCAGCAAACTGAGCTATATATCCAGGCCTACTCAATTCCAGCTTACTCTAGAGACTTGATGCTTTGTCCCGAGCCCCCTCACAAGAACCTCTACCTAACCAAATTTTACTTATAATAGTCCAAAGCCGCGAAACTGAGACAAGTCGGTCGGTTCCTTCTAGCGTTTATCCTGAGCAAACTAAGCTATATATCCAGGCCTACTCAATTCCAGCTGACTATAGAGACTTTGAACATTGACCACAGTCCCTTCACAAGCACCTCGGCCTAACCATACTTTACTTATAATAGTCCAAAGCCGCGAAAATGAGACAAGTCGGTCCTACCCCTACAGTGATCTCATCCTGATGCTAAGGAATGGAATTCAACGAGAAAGTTAACTGGAAAAAGTCCAACATTCTTCAAGGGAGGGAGTACAAATTATGTATCTACTTCTCTTACAATTATCTCTTTGAATGAAAAATTCTATCTGTATAAAAATCACATTATAGAGTAATCTATGATATATTTCTATGCGTACGCAGTTCCAGCTGATCTGCAGACTTAAGGTTTTTTCCCATTTAACCTCACAAGAACCTCTAACTAACCAAACTTTACTTATAATAGTCCAAAGCCGCGAAACTGAGAAAAGTCGGTCGGTTCCTCCTAGCGTATATCTTGATTAAACTAAGCTATATATCTAGGCCTACTCAATTCCAGCTGACTCTAGAGACTTCGAACTTTGACCCGAGTAACCTCACAACCACCTCGGCTTAAGCAAACTGTACTTATAATAGTCTAAATCCGCGAAACTGAGAAAAGTCGGTCGGTTCCTTCTAGCGTTTATCCTGAGCAAACTAAGCTATATATCTAGGCCTACTCAATTCCAGCTTACTCTATAGACTTTAAGCTTTGACCCGAGCACTCTCACAAGAACCTCTACCTAACCAAATTTTACTTATAATAGTCCAAAGCCGCGAAACTGGTAAAAGTCGGTCGGTTCCTTCTAGCGTTTATCCTGAGTAAACTAGGCTATATATCTAGGCCTACTCAACTCCAGCTGACTCTAGAGACTTTAAGCTTTGACTAGAGTCCCCTCACAAACACCTCGGCTTATGCAAACTGTACTTATAATAGTCTAAAGCCGCGAAACTGAGAAAAGTCGGTCGGTTCCTTCTAGCGTTTATCCTCAGCAAACTGAGCTA
Organism: Diplolepis rosae; assembly: GCA_030998225.1. Classification (NCBI taxonomy): domain Eukaryota; kingdom Metazoa; phylum Arthropoda; class Insecta; order Hymenoptera; family Diplolepididae; genus Diplolepis; species Diplolepis rosae. The sequence continues at coordinate 9,099,428 of JAPYXD010000723.1, read as the reverse complement.
TATATCCAGGCCTACTCAATTCCAGCTTACTCTAGAGACTTGAAGCTTTGACCAGAGTCCCCTCACAAGAACCTCTACCTAACCAAATTTTACTTATAATAGTCCAAAGCCGCGAAACTGAGACAAGTCGGTCGGTTCCTTCTAGCGTTTATCCTGAGCAAACTAAGCTATATACCCAGGCCTACTCAATTCCAGCTGACTATAGAGACTTTGAACAATGACCACAGTCCCTTCACAAGCACCTCGGCCTAACCATACTTTACTTATAATAGTCCAAAGCCGCGAAACTGAGACAAGTCGGTCCTACCCCTACAGTGATCTCATCCTGATGCCAAGGAATGGAATTCAACGAGAAAGTTAACTGGAAAAAGTCCAACATTCTTCAAGGGAGGGAGTACAAATTATGTATCTACTTCTCTTACAATTATCTCTTTGAATGAAAAATTCTATCTGTATAAAAATCACAGTATAGAGTAATCTATGATATATTTCTATGCGTACGCAGTTCCAGCTGATCTGCAGACTTAAGGTTTTTTCCCATTTAACCTCACAAGAACCTCTAACTAACCAAACTTTACTTATAATAGTCTAAAGCCGCGAAACTGGGAAAAGTCGGTCGGTTCCTCCTAGCGTTTATCTTGAGCAAACTAAGCTATATATCTAGGCCTACTCAATTCCAGCTGACTCTAGAGACTTCGAACTTTGACCCGAGTAACCTCACAACCACCTCGGCTTAAGCAAACTGTACTTATAATAGTCTAAATCCGCGAAACTGAGAAAAGTCGGTCGGTTCCTTCTAGCGTTTATCCTGAGCAAACTAAGCTATATATCTAGGCCTACTCAATTCCAGCTTACTCTATAGACTTTAAGCTTTGACCCGAGCACTCTCACAAGAACCTCTACCTAACCAAATTTTACTTATAATAGTCCAAAGCCGCGAAACTGAGTCAAGTCGGTCGGTTCCTTCTAGCGTTTATCCTGAGCAAACTAAGCTATATATCCAGGCCTACTCAATTCCAGCTGACTCTAGAGACTTTGAACATTGACCACAGTCCCTTCACAAGCACCTCGGCCTAACCATACTTTACTTATAATAGTCCAAAGCCGCGAAACTGAGACAAGTCGGTCGGTTCCTTCTAGCGTTTATCCTGAGTAAACTACGCTATATATCTAGGCCTACTCAACTCCAGCTGACTCTAGAGACTTTAAGCTTTGAGGAGAGTCCCCTCACAAGCACCTCGGCCTAACTTAACTTTACTTATAATAGTCCAAATCCGCGAAACTGGTAAAAGTCGGTCGGTTCCTTCTAGCGTTTATCCTGAGCAAACTACGCTATATATCTAGGCCTACTCAACTCCAGCTGACTCTAGAGACTTTAAGCTTTGACCAGAGTCCCCTCACAAGCACCTCGGCTTATGCAAACTGTACTTATAATAGTCTAAAGCCGCGAAACTGAGAAAAGTCGGTCGGTTCCTTCTAGCGTTTATCCTCAGCAAACTGAGCTATATATCCAGGCCTACTCAATTCCAGCTTACTCTAGAGACTTGAAGCTTTGACCAGAGTCCCCTCACAAGAACCTCTACCTATCCAAATTTTACTTATAATAGTCCAAAGCCGCGAAACTGAGACAAGTCGGTCGGTTCCTTCTAGCGTTTATCCTGAGCAAACTAAGCTATATATCCAGGCCTACTCAATTCCAGCTGACTCTAGAGACTTTGAACATTGACCACAGTCCCTTCACAAGCACCTCGGCCTAACCATACTTTACTTATAATAGTCCAAAGCCGCGAAAATGAGACAAGTCGGTCCTACCCCTACAGTGATCTCATCCTGATGCCAAGGAATGGAATTCAACGAGAAAGTTAACTGGAAAAAGTCCAACATTCTTCAAGGGAGGGAGTACAAATTATGTATCTACTTCTCTTACAATTATCTCTTTGAAAGAAAAATTCTATCTGTATAAAAATCACATTATAGAGTAATCTATGCTATATTTCTATGCGTACGCAGTTCCAGCTGATCTGCAGACTTAAGGCTTTGTCCCATTTAACCTCACAAGAACCTCTACCTAACCAAACTTTACTTATAATAGTCCAAAGCCGCGAAACTGAGAAAAGTCGGTCGGTTCCTCCTAGCGTATATCTTGAGCAAACTAAGCTATATATCTAGGCCTACTCAATTCCAGCTGACTCTAGAGACTTCGAAATTTGACCCGAGTAACCTCACAACCACCTCGGCTTAAGCAAACTGTACTTATAATAGTCTAAATCCGCGAAACTGAGAAAAGTCGGTCGGTTCCTTCTAGCGTTTATCCTGAGCAAACTAAGCTATATATCTAGGCCTACTCAATTCCAGCTTACTCTAGAGACTTTAAGCTTTGACCCGAGCACACTCACAAGAACCTCTACCTAACCAAATTTTACTTATAATAGTCCAAAGCCGCGAAACTGAGAAAAGTCGGTCGGTTCCTCCTAGCGTTTATCCTGAGCAAACTAAGCTATATATCCAGGCCTACTCAATTCCAGCTGACTCTAGAGACTTTGAACATTGACCACAGTCCCTTCACAAGCACCTCGGCCTAACCATACTTTACTTATAATAGTCCAAAGCCGCGAAACTGAGACAAGTCGGTCGGTTCCTTCTAGCGTTTATCCTGAGTAAACTACGCTATATATCTAGGCCTACTCAACTCCAGCTGACTCTAGAGACTTTAAGCTTTGACCAGAGTCCCCTCACAAGCACCTCGGCACCATACTTTACTTATAATAGTCTAAAGCCGCGAAACTGAGACAAGTCTGTCGGTTCCTTCTAGCGTTTATCCTGAGTAAACTAGGCTATATATCTAGGTCTATTCAATTCCAGCTGACTCTAGAGACTTTAAACGTTGACCACAGTCCCCTCACAAGCACCTCGTCCTAACCATACTTTACTTATAATAGTCCAAAGCCGCGAAACTGAGACAAGTCGGTCCTACCCATTCAGTGATCTCATCCTGATGCCAAGGAATGGAATTCAACGAGAAAGTTAACTGGAAAAAGTCCAACATTCTTCAAGGGTGGGGGTACAAATTATGTATCTACTTCTGTTACAATTATCTCTTTGAAAGAAAAATTCTATCTGTATAAAAATCACATTATAGAGTAATCCTTGCTATATTTCTATGCGTACTCAGTTCCAGCTGATCTGCAGACTTAAGGCTTTGTCCCATTTAACTTCACAAGAAACTCTACCTAAACAAACATTACTTATAATAGTCCAAAGCCGCGAAACTGAGACAAGTCGGTCGGTTCCTTCTAGCGTTTATCCTGAGTAAACTACGCTATATATCTAGGCCTACTCAACTCCAGCTGAATCTAGAGACTTTAAGCTTTGACCAGAGTACACTCACAAGCACCTCGGCCTAACCATACTTTACTTATAATAGTCTAAAGCCGCGAAACTGAGACAAGTCTGTCGGTTCCTCCTAGCGTTTATCTTGAGCAAACTAAGCTATATATCTAGGCCTACTCATTTCCACCTTATCTAGAGACTTTAAACTTTGACCCGAGTACCCTGACAAGCACCTCGGCCTAACTTAACTTTACTTATAATAGTCCAAATCCGCGAAACTGAGACAAGTCGGTCGGTTCCTTCTAGCGTTTATCCTGAGTAAACTAAGCTATATACCTAGTCCTACTCAATTCCAGCTGACTCTAGAGACTTTAAGCTTTGACCAGAGTCCCCTTACAAGCACCTCGGCACCATACTTTACTTATAATAGTCTAAAGCCTCGAAACTGAGAAAAGTCGGTCGGTTCCTCCTAGCGTTTATCTTGAGCAAACTAAGCTATATAGCTAGGCCTACTCAACTCCAGCTGACTCTAGAGACTTTAAGCTTTGACCGGAGTAACCTTACAAGCACCTCGGCACCATACTTTACTTATAATAGTCTAAAGCCGCGAAACTGAGACAAGTCGGTCGGTTCCTCCTAGCGTTTATCTTGAGCAAACTAAGCTATATATCTAGGCCTACTCAACTCCAGCTGACTCTAGAGACTTTAGGCTTTGACCGGAGTAACCTTACAAGCACCTCGGCCTAACCAAACTTTACTTATAATAGTCCAAAGCCGCGAAACTGAGACAAGCCGGTCGGTTCATTCTAGCGTTTATCCTGAGTAAACTAAGCAATATATAGAGGTCTACTCAACTCCAGCTGACTCTAGAGACTTTAAGCTTTGACCGGAGTAACCTTACAAGCACCTCGGCCTAACCAAACTTTACTTATAATAGTCTAAAGCCGCGAAACTGAGAAAAGTCGGTCGGTTCCTTCTAGCGTTTATCCTGAGCAAACTAGGCTATATATCTAGGCCTACTCAACTCCAGCTGACTCTAGAGACTTTAAGCTTTGACCAGAGTCCCCTCACAAACACCTCGGCTTATGCAAACTGTACTTATAATAGTCTAAAGCCGCGAAACTGAGACAAGTCGGTCGGTTCCTTCTAGCGTTTATCCTCAGCAAACTAAGCTATATATCCAGGCCTACTCAATTCCAGCTTACTCTAGAGACTTGAAGTTTTGACCAGAGTCCCCTCACAAGAACCTCTACCTAACCAAATTTTACTTATAATAGTCCAAAGCCGCGAAACTGAGACAAGTCGGTCGGTTCCTTCTAGCGTTTATCCTGAGCAAACTAAGCTATATATCCAGGCCTACTCAATTCCAGCTGACTATAGAGACTTTGAACATTGACCACAGTCCCTTCACAAGCACCTCGGCCTAACCATACTTTACTTATAATAGTCCAAAGCCGCGAAACTGAGACAAGTCGGTCCTACCCCTACAGTGATCTCATCCTGATGCCAAGGAATGGAATTCAACGAGAAAGTTAACTGGAAAAAGTCCAACATTCTTCAAGGGAGGGAGTACAAATTATGTATCTACTTCTCTTACAATTATCTCTTTGAAAGAAAAATTCTATCTGTATAAAAATCACATTATAGAGTAATCTATGCTATATTTCTATGCGTACGCAGTTCCAGCTGATCTGCAGACTTAAGGCTTTGTCCCATTTAACCTCACAAGAACCTCTACCTAACCAAACTTTACTTATAATAGTCCAAAGCCGCGAAACTGAGAAAAGTCGGTCGGTTCCTCCTAGCGTTTATCTTGAGTAAACTAAGCTATATATCTAGGCCTACTCAATTCCAGCTGACTCTAGAGACTTCGAACTTTGACCCGCGTAACCTCACAACCACCTCGGCTTAAGCAAACTGTACTTATAATAGTCTAAAGCCGCGAAACTGAGAAAAGTCGGTCGGTTCCTCCTAGCGTTTATCTTGAGCAAACTAGGCAATATATCTAGGCCTACTCAAAGACAGCTTAATCTAGAGACTTGAAGCTTTGCCCCGAGCACCCTCACAAGAACCTCTACCTAACCAAATTTTACTTATAATAGTCCAAAGCCGCGAAACTGAGACAAGTCGGTCGGTTCCTTCTAGCGTTTATCCTGAGCAAACTAAGCTATATATCCACTCCTACTCAATTCCAGCTGACTGTAGAGACTTTGAACATTGACCACAGTCCCCTCACAAGCACCTCGGCCTAACCATACTTTACTTATAATAGTCCAAAGCCGCGAAACTGAGACAAGTCGGTCCTACCCCTACAGTGATCTCATCCTGATGACAAGGACTGGAATTCAACGAGAAAGTTAACTGGAAAAAGTCCAACATTCTGCCAGGGTGGGGGTACAAATTATGTATCTACTTCTTTTACAATTATCTCTTTGAAAGAAAAATTCTATCTGTATAAAAATCACATTATAGAGTAATCCTTGCTATATTTCTATACGTACTCAGTTCCAGCTGATCTGCAGACTTAAGGCTTTGTCCCATTTAACCTCACAAGAAACTCTACCTAACCAAACATTACTTATAATAGTCCAAAGCCGCGAAACTAAGACAAGTCGGTCGGTTCCTTCTAGCGTTTATCCTGAGCAAACTAGGCTACATATCTAGGCCTACTCAACTCCAGCTGACTCTAGAGACTATAAGCTTTGACCAGAGTACCCTCACAAGCACCTCGGCTTATGCAAACTGTACTTATAATAGTCTAAAGCCGCGAAACTGAGAAAAGTCGGTCGGTTCCTCCTAGCGTTTATCTTGAGCAAACTAAGCAATATATCTAGGCCTACTCAATTCCAGCTGACTCTAGAGACTTTAAGCTTTGACCAGAGTCCCCTCACAAGCACCTCGGCTTATGCAAACTGTACTTATAATAGTCTAAAGCCGCGAAAATGGGAAAAGTCGGTCGGTTCCTCCTAGCGTTTATCTTGAGCAAACTAGGCTATATATCTAGGCCTACTCAATTCCAGCTTACTCTAGAGACTTCGAACTTTGACCCGAGTAACCTCACAACCACCTCGGCTTAAGCAAACTGTACTTATAATAGTCTAAATCCGCGAAACTGAGAAAAGTCGGTCGGTTCCTCCTAGCGTTTATCTTGAGCAAACTAGGCAATATATCTAGGCCTACTCAATTCCAGCTGACTCTAGAGACTTTTAACGTTGACCACAGTCCCCTCACAAGCACCTCGGCATAACCATACTTTACTTATAATAGTCCAAAGCCGCGAAACTGAGACAAGTCGGTCGGTTCCTCCTAGCGTTTATCTTGAGCAAACTAGGCTATATATCTAGGCCTACTCAATTCCAGCTTACTCTAGAGACATGAAGCTTTGACTAGAGTCCCCTCACAAACACCTCGGCTTATGCAAACTGTACTTATAATAGTCTAAAGCCGCGAAACTGAGAAAAGTCGGTCGGTTCCTTCTAGCGTTTATCCTCAGCAAACTAAGCTATATATCCAGGCCTACTCAATTCCAGCTTACTCTAGAGACTTGAAGTTTTGACCAGAGTCCCCTCACAAGAACCTCTACCTAACCAAACTTTACTTATAATTGTCTAAATCCGCGAAACTGAGAAAAGTCGGTCGGTTCCTTCTAGCGTTTATCCTCAGCAAACTAAGCTATATATCCAGGCCTACTCAATTCCAGCTTACTCTAGAGACTTGATGGTTTGTCCCGAGTACTCTCACAAGCACCTCGGCTTAAGCAAACTGTACTTATAATAGTCTAAATCCGCGAAACTGTGAAAAGTCGGTCGGTTCCTACTAGCGTTTATCTTGAGCAAACTAAGCAATATATCTAGGCCTACTCAATTCCAGCTTACTCTAGAGACTTGAAGCTTTGCCCCGAGCACCCTCACAAGAACCTCTACCTAACCAAATTTTACTTATAATAGTCCAAAGCCGCGAAACTGAGACAAGTCGGTAGGTTCCTTCTAGCGTTTATCCTGAGCAAACTAAGCTATATATCCAGGCCTACTCAATTCCAGCTGACTCTAGAGACTTTAAGCTTTGACCAGAGTCCCCTCACAAGCACCTCGGCACCATACTTTACTTATAATAGTCTAAAGCCGCGAAACTGAGACAAGTCTGTCGGTTCCTCCTAGCGCTTATCTTGACCAAACTAAGCTATATATCTAGGCCTACTCAATTCCAGCTTACTCTAGAGACTTTAAACTTTGACCCGAGTACCCTGACAAGCACCTCGGCCTAACTTAACTTTACTTATAATAGTCCAAATCCGCGAAACTGGTAAAAGTCGGTCGGTTCCTTCTAGCGTTTATCCTGAGTAAACTAGGCTATATATCTAGGCCTACTCAACTCCAGCTGACTCTAGAGACTTTAAGCTTTGACCAGAGTCCCCTCACAAGCACCTCGGCACCATACTTTACTTATAATAGTCTAAAGCCGCGAAACTGAGACAAGTCTGTCGGTTCCTCCTAGCGCTTATCTTGATCAAACTAAGCTATATATCTAGGCCTACTCAATTCCAGCTTACTCTAGAGACTTTAAACTTTGACCCGAGTACCCTGACAAGCACCTCGGCCTAACTTAACTTTACTTATAATAGTCCAAATCCGCGAAACTGGTAAAAGTCGGTCGGTTCCTTCTAGCGTTTATCCTGAGCAAACTAGGCTATATATCTAGGCCTACTCAACACCAGCTGACTCTAGAGACTTTAAGCTTTGACTAGAGTCCCCTCACAAACACCTCGGCTTATGCAAACTGTACTTATAATAGTCTAAAGCCGCGAAACTGAGAAAAGTCGGTCGGTTCCTTCTAGCGTTTATCCTCAGCAAACTAAGCAATATATGAAGGCCGACTCAATTACGGCTTACTCTAGAGACTTGAAGTTTTGACCAGAGTCCCCTCACAAGAACCTCTACCTAACCAAATTTTACTTATAATAGTCCAAAGCCGCGAAACTGAGACAAGTCGGTCGGTTCCTTCTAGCGTTTATCATGAGCAAACTAAGCTATATATCCAGGCCTACTCAATTCCAGCTGACTCTAGAGACTTTCAGCTTTGACCAGAGTCCCCTCACAAGCACCTCGGCTTATGCAAACTGTACTTATAATAGTCTAAAGCCGCGAAACTGAGAAAAGTCGGTCGGTTCCTCCTAGCGTTTATCTTGAGCAAACTATGCTATATATCTAGGCCTACTCAATTCCAGCTTACTCTAGAGACTTCGAACATTAACCCGAGTAACCTCACAACCACCTCGGCTTAAGCAAACTGTACTTATAATAGTCTAAATCCGCGAAACTGAGAAAAGTCGGTCGGTTCCTACTAGCGTTTATCATGAGCAAACTCTGCAATATATCTAGGCCTACACTATTCCCGATGACTCTAGAGACTTTAAGCTTTGATCACAGTCCCCTCACAAGCACCTCGCCCTAACCAAACTTTACTTATAATAGTCCAAAGCCGCGAAACTGAGACAAGTCGGTCGGTTCCTCCTAGCGTTTATCTTGAGCAAACTAGGCAATATATCTAGGCCTACTCAATTCCAGCTGACTCTAGAGACTTTAAGCTTTGACCAGAGTCCCCTCACAAGCACCTCGGCTTATGCAAACTGTACTTATAATAGTCTAAAGCCGCGAAACTGAGAAAAGTCGGTCGGTTCCTCCTAGCGTTTGTCCTGAGTAAACTAAGCAATATATCTAGGACTACTCAATTCCAGCTTACTCTAGAGACTTGAAGCTTTGCCCGAGCACCCTCACAAGAACCTCTACCTAACCAAATTTTACTTATAATAGTCCAAAGCCGCGAAACTGAGACAAGTCGGTAGGTTCCTTCTAGCGTTTATCCTGAGCAAACTAAGCTATATATCCAGGCCTACTCAATTCCAGCTGACTCTAGAGACTTTGAACATTGACCACAGTCCCTTCACAAGCACCTCGGCCTAACCATACTTTACTTATAATAGTCCAAAGCCGCGAAACTGAGACAAGTCGGTCCTACCCCTACAGTGATCTCATCCTGATGCCAAGGAATGGAATTCAACGAGAAAGTTAACTGGAAAAAGTCCAACATTCTTCAAGGGTGGGGGTACAAATTATGTATCTACTTCTGTTACAATTATCTCTTTGAAAGAAAAATTCTGTCTGTATAAAAATCACATTATAGAGTAATCCTTGCTATATTTCTATACGTACTCAGTTCCAGCTGATCTGCAGACTTAAGGCTTTGTCCCATTTAACCTCACAAGAAACTCTACCTAACCAAACATTACTTATAATAGTCCAAAGCCGCGAAACTAAGACAAGTCGGTCGGTTCCTTCTAGCGTTTATCCTGAGTAAACTACGCTATATATCTAGGCCTACTCAATTCCAGCTTACTCTAGAGACTTGAAGCTTTGCCCGAGCACCCTCACAAGAACCTCTACCTAACCAAATTTTACTTATAATAGTCCAAAGCCGCGAAACTGAGACAAGTCGGTAGGTTCCTTCTGGCGTTTATCCTGAGCAAACTAAGCTACATATCCAGGCCTACTCAATGCCAGCTGAATCTATAGACTTTGAACATTGACCACAGTCCCTTCACAAGCACCTCGGCCTAACCATACTTTACTTATAATAGTCCAAAGCCGCGAAACTGAGACAAGTCGGTCCTACCCCTACAGTGATCTCATCCTGATGCCAAGGAATGGAATTCAACGAGAAAGTTAACTGGAAAAAGTCCAACATTCTTCAAGGGTGGGGGTACAAATTATGTATCTACTTCTGTTACAATTATCTCTTTGAAAGAAAAATTCTATCTGTATAAAAATCACATTATAGAGTAATCCTTGCTATATTTCTATACGTACTCAGTTCCAGCTGATCTGCAGACTTAAGGCTTTGTCCCATTTAACCTCACAAGAAACTCTACCTAACCAAACATTACTTATAATAGTCCAAAGCCGCGAAACTGAGAAAAGTCGGTCGGTTCCTCCTAGCGTTTATCTTGAGCAAACTAGGCTATATATCTAGGCCTACTCAATTCCAGCTTACTCTAGAGACTTGAAGCTTTGCCCGAGCACCCTCACAAGAACCTCTACCTAACCACATTTTACTTATAATAGTCCAAAGCCTCGAAACTGAGACAAGTGGGTCGGTTCCTTCTAGCGTTTATCCTGAGCAAACTAAGTTATATATCCAGGCCTTCTCAATTCCAGCTGTATCTAGAGACTTTGACCATTGACCACAGTCCCTTCACAAGAACCTCGGCCTAACCATACTTTACTTATAATAGTCCAAAGCCGCGAAACTGATACAAGTATGTCCTACCTCTACAGTTATCTCATCCTGATGACAAGGAATGGAATTCAACGAGAAAGTTAACTGGAAAAAGTCCAACATTCTTCAAGGGTGGGGGTACAAATTATGTATCTACTTCTGTTACAATTATCTCTTTGAAAGAAAAATTCTATCTGTATAAAAATCACATTATAGAGTAATCCTTGCTATATTTCTATACGTACTCAGTTCCAGCTGATCTGCAGACTTAAGGCTTTGTCCCATTTAACCTCACAAGAAACTCTACCTAACCTACTTATAATAGTCCAAAGCCGCGAAACTGCGACAAGTCGGTCGGTTCCTTCTAGCGTTTATCCTGAGTAAACTAGGCTATATATCTAGGCCTACTCAACTCCAGCTGACTCTAGAGACTTTAGGCTTTGACCAGAGTCCCATCACAAGCACCTCGGCACCAAACTTTACTTATAATAGTCTAAAGCCGCGAAACTGAGACAAGTCTGTCGGTTCCTTCTAGCGTTTATCCTGAGTAAACTAAGCTATATATCTAGGTCTATTCAATTCCAGCTGACTCTAGAGACTTTAAACGTTGACCACAGTCCCCTCACAAGCACCTCGGCATAACCATACTTTACTTATAATAGTCCAAAGCCGCGAAACTGAGACAAGTCGGTCCTACCCCTACAGTGATCTCATCCTGATGCCAAGGAATGGAATTCAACGAGAAATTTAACTGGAAAAAGTCCAACATTCTTCAAGGGTGGGGGTACAAATTATGTATCTACTTCTGTTACAATTATCTCTTTGAAAGAAAAATTCTATCTGTATAAAAATCACATTATAGAGTAATCCTTGCTATATTTCTATACGTACTCAGTTCCAGCTGATCTGCAGACTTAAGGCTTTGTCCCATTTAACTTCACAAGAAACTCTACCTAAACAAACATTACTTATAATAGTCCAAAGCCGCGAAACTGAGACAAGTCGGTCGGTTCCTTCTAGCGTTTATCCTGAGTAAACTACGCTATATATCTAGGCCTACTCAATTCCAGCTGACTCTAGAGACTTTAAACGTTGACCACAGTCCCCTCACAAGCACCTCGGCCTAACCAAACTTTACTTATAATAGTCCAAAGCCGCGAAACTGAGAAAAGTCGGTCGGTTCCTCCTAGCGTTTATCTTGAGCAAACTAAGCTATATATCTAGGCCTACTCAATTCCAGCTTACTCTAGAGACTTTAAACTTTGACCCGAGTACCCTGACAAGCACCTCGGCCTAACTTAACTTTACTTATAATAGTCCAAAGCCGCGAAACTGAGACAAGTCGGTCCTACCCCTACAGTGATCTCATCCTGATGCCAAGGAATGGAATTCAACGAGAAAGTTAACTGGAAAAAGTCCAACATTCTTCAAGGGTGGGGGTACAAATTATGTATCTACTTCTGTTACAATTATCTCTTTGAAAGAAAAATTCTGTCTGTATAAAAATCACATTATAGAGTAATCCTTGCTATATTTCTATACGTACTCAGTTCCAGCTGATCTGCAGACTTAAGGCTTTGTCCCATTTAACCTCACAAGAAACTCTACCTAACCAAACATTACTTATAATAGTCCAAAGCCGCGAAACTAAGACAAGTCGGTCGGTTCCTTCTAGCGTTTATCCTGAGTAAACTACGCTATATATCTAGGCCTACTCAATTCCAGCTTACTCTAGAGACTTGAAGCTTTGCCCGAGCACCCTCACAAGAACCTCTACCTAACCAAATTTTACTTATAATAGTCCAAAGCCGCGAAACTGAGACAAGTCGGTGGGTTACTTCGAGCGTTTATCCTGAGCAAACTAAGCTACATATCCAGGCCTACTCAATGCCAGCTGAATCTATAGACTTTGAACATTGACCACAGTCCCTTCACAAGCACCTCGGCCTAACCATACTTTACTTATAATAGTCCAAAGCCGCGAAACTGAGACAAGTCGGTCCTACCCCTACAGTGATCTCATCCTGATGCCAAGGAATGGAATTCAACGAGAAAGTTAACTGGAAAAAGTCCAACATTCTTCAAGGGTGGGGGTACAAATTATGTATCTACTTCTGTTACAATTATCTCTTTGAAAGAAAAATTCTATCTGTATAAAAATCACATTATAGAGTAATCCTTGCTATATTTCTATACGTACTCAGTTCCAGCTGATCTGCAGACTTAAGGCTTTGTCCCATTTAACCTCACAAGAAACTCTACCTAACCAAACATTACTTATAATAGTCCAAAGCCGCGAAACTAAGACAAGTCGGTCGGTTCCTTCTAGCGTTTATCCTGAGTAAACTACGCTATATATCTAGGCCTACTCAACTCCAGCTGACTCTAGAGACTTTAAGCTTTGACCAGAGTCCCCTCACAAGCACCTCGGCTTATGCAAACTGTACTTATAATAGTCTAAAGCCGCGAAACTGAGAAAAGTCGGTCGGTTCCTCCTAGCGTTTATCTTGAGCAAACTAAGCAATATATCTAGGCCTACTCAATTCCAGCTTACTCTAGAGACTTGAAGCTTTGCCCCGAGCACCCTCACAAGAACCTCTACCTAACCACATTTTACTTATAATAGTCCAAAGCCTCGAAACTGAGACAAGTGGGTCGGTTCCTTCTAGCGTTTATCCTGAGCAAACTAAGTTATATATCCAGGCCTACTCAATTCCAGCTGAATCTAGAGACTTTGAACATTGACCACAGTCCCTTCACAAGCACCTCGGCCTAACCATACTTTACTGATAATAGTCCAAAGCCGCGAAACTGAGACAAGTCTGTCCTAACCCTACAGAGATATAAACCTGATGACAAGGAAAGGAATTCAACGAGAAAGTTAACTGGAAAAAGTCCAACATTCTTCAAGGGTGGGGGTACAAATTATGTATCTACTTCTGTTACAATTATCTCTTTGAAAGAAAAATTCTATCTGTATAAAAATCACATTATAGAGTAATCCTTGCTATATTTCTATGCGTACTCAGTTCCAGCTGATCTGCAGACTTAAGGCTTTGTCCCATTTAACCTCACAAGAAACTCTACCTAACCTACTTATAATAGTCCAAAGCCGCGAAACTGCGACAAGTCGGTCGGTTCCTTCTAGCGTTTATCCTGAGTAAACTAGGCTATATATCTAGGCCTACTCAACTCCAGCTGACTCTAGAGACTTTAAGCTTTGACCAGAGTCCCCTCACACGCACCGCGGCACCATACTTTACTTATAATAGTCTAAAGCCGCGAAACTGAGACAAGTCTGTCGGTTCCTTCTAGCGTTTATCCTGAGTAAACTAAGCAATATATCTAGGCCTACTCAATTCCAGCTGACTCTAGAGACTTTAAGCTTTGATCACAGTCCTCTCACAAGCGCCTCGTCCTAACTATACTTTACTTATAATAGTCCAAAGCCGCGAAACTGAGACAAGTCGGACCTACCCCTACAGTGATCTCATCCTGATGCCAAGGAATGGAATTCAACGAGAAATTTAACTGGAAAAAGTCCAACATTCTTCAAGGGTGGGGGTACAAATTATGTATCTACTTCTGTTACAATTATCTCTTTGAAAGAAAAATTCTATCTGTATAAAAATCACATTATAGAGTAATCCTTGCTATATTTCTATGCGTACTCAGTTCCAGCTGATCTGCAGACTTAAGGCTTTGTCCCATTTAACTTCACAAGAAACTCTACCTAAACAAACATTACTTATAATAGTCCAAAGCCGCGAAACTGAGACAAGTCGGTCGGTTCCTTCTAGCGTTTATCCTGAGTAAACTACGCTATATATCTAGGCCTACTCAACTCCAGCTGACTCTAGAGACTTTAAGCTTTGACCAGAGTACACTCACAAGCACCTCGGCCTAACCATACTTTACTTATAATAGTCCAAAGCCGCGAAACTGAGACAAGTCGGTCGGTTCCTCCTAGCGTTTATCTTGAGCAAACTAAGCTATATATCTTGGCCTACTCAATTCCGGCTTACTCTAGAGACTTTAAACTTTGACCCGAGTACCCTGACAAGCACCTCGGCCTAACTTAACTTTACTTATAATAGTCCAAATCCGCGAAACTGGTAAAAGTCGGTCGGTTCCTTCTAGCGTTTATCCTGAGTAAACTAGGCTATATATCTAGGCCTACTCAACTCCAGCTGACTCTAGAGACTTTAGGCTTTGACTAGAGTCCCCTCGCAAACACCTCGGCTTATGCAAACTGTACTTATAATAGTCTAAAGCCGCGAACGGGAGACAAGTCGGTCGGTTCCTTCTAGCGTTTATCCTCAGCAAACTAAGCTATATATCCAGGCCTACTCAATTCCAGCTTACTCTAGAGACTTGAAGCTTTGACCAGAGTCTCCTCACAAGAACCTCTACCTAACCAAATTTGACTTATAATAGTCCAAAGCCGCGAAACTGAGACAAGTCGGTCGGTTCCTTCTAGCGTTTATCCTGAGCAAACTAAGCTATATATCCAGGCCTACTCAATTCCAGCTGACTATAGAGACTTTGAACATTGACCACAGTCCCTTCACAAGAACCTCGGCCTAACCATACTTTACTTATAATAGTCCAAATCCGCGAAACTGAGACAAGTCGGTCCTACCCCTACAGCGATCTCATCCTGATGCTAAGGAATGGAATTCAACGAGAAAGTTAACTGGAAAAAGTCCAACATTCTTCAAGGGAGGGAGTACAAATTACGTATCTACTTCTCTTACAATTATCTCTTTGAAAGAAAAATTCTATCTGTATAAAAATCACATTATAGAGTAATCTATGCTATATTTCTATGCGTACGCAGTTCCAGCTGATCTGCAGACTTAAGGTTTTTTCCCATTTAACCTCACAAGAACCTCTACCTAACCAAACTTTACTTATAATAGTCCAACCCGCGAAACTGAGAAAAGTCGGTCGGTTCCTCCTAGCGTTTATCTTGAGCAAACTAAGCTATATATCTAGGCCTACTCAATTCCAGCTGACTCTAGAGACTTCGATCTTTGACCCGATTAACCTCACACTCACCTCGGCTTAATCAAGCGGTACTTATAATAGTCGAAAGCCGCGAAACTGAGAAAAGTCGGTCGGTTCCTCCTAGCGTTTATCTTGAGCAAACTAAGCTATATATCTAGGCCTACTCAATTCCAGCTTACTCTAGAGACTTGAAGCTTTGCCCCGAGCACCCTCACAAGAACCTCTACCTAACCACATTTTACTTATAATAGTCCAAAGCCTCGAAACTGAGACAAGTGGGTCGGTTCCTTCTAGCGTTTATCCTGAGCAAACTAAGTTATATATCCAGGCCTACTCAATTCCAGCTGAATCTAGAGACTTTGAACATTGACCACAGTCCCTTCACAATCACCTCGGCCTAACAATACTTTAATTATAATAGTCAAAAGCCGCGAAACTTAGACAAGTCAGTCCTACCCCTACAGTGATCTCATCCTGATGACAAGGAATGGAATTCAACGAGAAAGTTAACTGGAAAAAGTCCAACATTCTTCAAGGGTGGGGGTACAAATTATGTATCTACTTCTGTTACAATTATCTCTTTGAAAGAAAAATTCTATCTGTATAAAAATCACATTATAGAGTAATCCTTGCTATATTTCTATACGTACTCAGTTCCAGCTGATCTGCAGACTTATGCTTTGTCTCATTTAACTTCACAAGAAACTCTACCTAAACAAACATTACTTATAATAGTCCAAAGCCGCCAAACTGCGACAAGTCGGTCGGTTCCTTCTAGCGTTTATCCTGAGTAAACTAGGCTATATATCTAGGTCTACTCAACTCCAGCTGACTCTAGAGACTTTAAGCTTTGACCAGAGTCCCCTCACAAGCACCTCAGCACCATACTTTACTTATAATAGTCTAAAGCCGCGAAACTGAGAAAAGTCGGTCGGTTCCTCCTAGCGTTTATCTTGAGCAAACTAAGCAATATATCTAGGCCTACTCAACTCCAGCTGACTCTAGAGACTTCAAGCTTTGACCAGAGTCCCCTCACAAGCACCTCGGCACCATACTTTACTTATAATAGTCTAATGCCGCGAAACTGAGAAAAGTCGGTCGGTTCCTCCTAGCGTTTATCTTGAGCAAACTAAGCAATATATCTAGGCCTACTCAACTCCAGCTGACTCTAGAGACTTTAAGCTTTGACCAGAGTCCCCTCACAAGCACCTCGGCACCATACTTTACTTATAATAGTCTAAAGCCGCCAAACTGAGACAAGTCTGTCGGTTCCTTCTAGCGTTTATCCTGAGTAAACTAAGCCATATATCTAGGCCTACTCAATTCCAGCTGACTCTAGAGACTTTAAGCTTTGATCACAGTCCCCTCACAAGCGCCTCGTCCTAACCATACTTTACTTATAATAGTCCAAACCCGCGAAACTGAGACAAGTCGGTCCTACCCATTCAGTGATCTCATCCTGATGCCAAGGAATGGAATTCAACGAGAAAGTTAACTGGAAAAAGTCCAACATTCTTCAAGGGTGGGGGTACAAATTATGTATCTACTTCTGTTACAATTATCTCTTTGAAAGAAAAATTCTATCTGTATAAAAATCACATTATAGAGTAATCCTTGCTATATTTCTATGCGTACTCAGTTCCAGCTGATCTGCAGACTTAAGGCTTTGTCCCATTTAACTTCACAAGAAACTCTACCTAAACAAACATTACTTATAATAGTCCAAAGCCGCGAAACTGAGACAAGTCGGTCGGTTCCTTCTAGAGTTTATCATAACTAAACTAGGCTATATATCTAGGCCTACTCAACTCCAGCTGACTCTAGAGACTTTAAGCTTTGACCAGAGTCCCCTCACAAGCACCTCGGCACCATACTTTACTTATAATAGTCTAAAGCCGCGAAACTGAGACAAGTCTGTCGGTTCCTCCTAGCGCTTATCTTGACCAAACTAAGCTATATATCTAGGCCTACTCAATTCCAGCTTACTCTAGAGACTTTAAACTTTGACCCGAGTACCCTGACAAGCACCTCGGCCTAACTTAACTTTACTTATAATAGTCCAAATCCGCGAAACTGGTAAAAGTCGGTCGGTTCCTTCTAGCGTTTATCCTGAGCAAACTAGGCTATATATCTAGACCTACTCAACTCCAGCTGACTCTAGAGACTTTAAGCTTTGACTAGAGTCCCCTCGCAAACACCTCGGCTTATGCAAACTGTACTTATAATAGTCTAAAGCCGCGAAACTGAGAAAAGTCGGTCGGTTCCTTCTAGCGTTTATCCTCAGCAAACTAAGCTATATATCCAGGCCTACTCAATTCCAGCTTACTCTAGAGACTTGAAGCTTTGACCAGAGTCTCCTCACAAGAACCTCTACCTCACCACATTTGACTTATAATAGTCCAAAGCCGCGAAACTGAGACAAGTCGGTCGGTTCCTTCTAGCGTTTATCCTGAGCAAACTAAGCTATATATCCAGGCCTACTCAATTCCAGCTGACTCTAGAGACTTTGAACATTGACCACAGTCCCTTCACAAGAACCTCGGCCTAACCATACTTTACTTATAATAGTCCAAAGCCGCGAAACTGAGACAAGTCGGTCCTACCCCTACAGTGATCTCATCCTGATGCTAAGGAATGGAATTCAACGAGAAAGTTAACTGGAAAAAGTCCAACATTCTTCAAGGGAGGGAGTACAAATTACGTATCTACTTCTCTTACAATTATCTCTTTGAAAGAAAAATTCTATCTGTATAAAAATCACATTATAGAGTAATCTATGCTATATTTCTATGCGTACGCAGTTCCAGCTGATCTGCAGACTTAAGGTTTTTTCCCATTTAACCTCACAAGAACCTCTACCTAACCAAACTTTACTTATAATAGTCCAAAGCCGCGAAACTGAGAAAAGTCGGTCGGTTCCTCCTAGCGTATATCTTGAGCAAACTAAGCTATATATCTAGGCCTACTCAATTCCAGCTGAGTCTAGAGACTTCGATCTTTGACCCGATTAACCTCACAACCACCTCGGCTTATGCAAACTGTACTTATAATAGTCTAAAGCCGCGAAACTGAGAAAAGTCGGTCGGTTCCTCCTAGCGTTTATCTTGAGCAAACTAAGCAATATATCTAGGCCTACTCAATTCCAGCTTACTCTAGAGACTTGAAGCTTTGCCCCGAGCACCCTCACAAGAACCTCTACCTAACCACATTTTACTTATAATAGTCCAAAGCCTCGAAACTGAGACAAGTGGGTCGGTTCCTTCTAGCGTTTATCCTGAGCAAACTAAGTTATATATCCAGGCCTACTCAATTCCAGCTGAATCTAGAGACTTTGAACATTGACCACAGTCCCTTCACAAGCACCTCGGCCTAACCATAATTTAATTATAATAGTCCAAAGCCGCGAAAATGAGACAAGTCGGTCCTACCCCTACAGTGATCTCATCCTGATGACAAGGACTGGAATTCAACGAGAAAGTTAACTGGAAAAAGTCCAACATTCTTCAAGGGTGGGGGTACAAATTATGTATCTACTTCTGTTACAATTATCTCTTTGAAAGAAAAATTCTATCTGTATAAAAATCACATTATAGAGTAATCCTTGCTATATTTCTATACGTACTCAGTTCCAGCTGATCTGCAGACTTATGCTTTGTCTCATTTAACCTCACAAGAAACTCTACCTAACCAAACATTACTTATAATAGTCCAAAGCCGCCAAACTGCGACAAGTCGGTCGGTTCCTTCTAGCGTTTATCCTGAGTAAACTAGGCTATATATCTAGGTCTATTCAATTCCAGCTGACTCTAGAGACTTTAAACTTTGACCACAGTCCCCTCACAAGCACCTCAGCACCATACTTTACTTATAATAGTCTAAAGCCGCGAAACTGAGAAAAGTCGGTCGGTTCCTCCTAGCGTTTATCTTGAGCAAACTAAGCAATATATCTAGGCCTACTCAACTCCAGCTGACTCTAGAGACTTCAAGCTTTGACCAGAGTCCCCTCACAAGCACCTCGGCACCATACTTTACTTATAATAGTCTAATGCCGCGAAACTGAGAAAAGTCGGTCGGTTCCTCCTAGCGTTTATCTTGAGCAAACTAAGCAATATATCTAGGCCTACTCAACTCCAGCTGACTCTAGAGACTTTAAGCTTTGACCAGAGTCCCCTCACAAGCACCTCGGCACCATACTTTACTTATAATAGTCTAAAGCCGCCAAACTGAGACAAGTCTGTCGGTTCCTTCTAGCGTTTATCCTGAGTAAACTAAGCCATATATCTAGGCCTACTCAATTCCAGCTGACTCTAGAGACTTTAAGCTTTGATCACAGTCCCCTCACAAGCGCCTCGTCCTAACCATACTTTACTTATAATAGTCCAAAGCCGCGAAACTGAGACAAGTCGGTCCTACCCATTCAGTGATCTCATCCTGATGCCAAGGAATGGAATTCAACGAGAAAGTTAACTGGAAAAAGTCCAACATTCTTCAAGGGTGGGGGTACAAATTATGTATCTACTTCTGTTACAATTATCTCTTTGAAAGAAAAATTCTATCTGTATAAAAATCACATTATAGAGTAATCCTTGCTATATTTCTATGCGTACTCAGTTCCAGCTGATCTGCAGACTTAAGGCTTTGTCCCATTTAACTTCACAAGAAACTCTACCTAAACAAACATTACTTATAATAGTCCAAAGCCGCGAAACTGAGACAAGTCGGTCGGTTCCTTCTAGCGTTTATCCTGAGTAAACTACGCTATATATCTAGGCCTACTCAACTCCAGCTGACTCTAGAGACTTTAAGCTTTGACCAGAGTCCCCTCACAAGCACCTCGGCCTAACCATACTTTACTTATAATAGTCCAAAGCCGCGAAACTGAGACAAGTCTGTCGGTTCCTCCTAGCGCTTATCTTGACCAAACTAAGCTATATATCTAGGCCTACTCAATTCCAGCTTACTCTAGAGACTTTAAACTTTGACCCGAGTACCCTGACAAGCACCTCGGCCTAACTTAACTTTACTTATAATAGTCCAAATCCGCGAAACTGGTAAAAGTCGGTCGGTTCCTTCTAGCGTTTATCCTTAGGAAGCTAGGATATATATCTAGGCCGACTCAACTCCAGCTGACTCTAGAGACTTTAAGCTTTGACCAGAGTCCCCTCACAAGCACCTCGGCTTATGCAAACTGTACTTATAATAGTCTAAAGCCGCGAAACTGAGACAAGTCGGTCGGTTCCTTCTAGCGTTTATCCTGAGCAAACTAAGCTATATATACAGGCCTACTCAATTACAGCTTACTCTAGAGACTTGAAGTTTTGACCAGAGTCCCCTCACAAGAACCTCGACCTAACCACATTTTACTTATAATAGTCCAAATCCGCGAAACTGAGACAAGTCGGTCGGTTCCTTCTAGCGTTTATCCTGAGCAAACTAAGCTATATACCCAGGCCTACTCAATTCCAGCTGACTATAGAGACTTTGAACATTGACCACAGTCCCTTCACAAGCACCTCGGCCTAACCATACTTTACTTATAATAGTCCAAAGCCGCGAAACTGAGACAAGTCGGTCCTACCCCTACAGTGATCTCATCCTGATGCCAAGGAATGGAATTCAACGAGAAAGTTAACTGGAAAAAGTCCAACATTCTTCAAGGGAGGGAGTACAAATTATGTATCTACTTCTCTTACAATTATCTCTTTGAAAGAAAAATTCTATCTGTATAAAAATCACATTATAGAGTAATCTATGCTATATTTCTATGCGTACGCAGTTCCAGCTGATCTGCAGACTTAAGGTTTTTTCCCATTTAACCTCACAAGAACCTTCACCTAACCAAACTTTACTTATAATAGTCCAAAGCCGCGAAACTGAGAAAAGTCGGTCGGTTCCTCCTAGCGTATATCTTGAGCAAACTAAGCTATATATCTAGGCCTACTCAATTCCAGCTGACTCTAGAGACTTCGAACTTTGACCCGCGTAACCTCACAACCACCTCGGCTTAAGCAAACTGTACTTATAATAGTCTAAAGCCGCGAAACTGAGAAAAGTCGGTCGGTTCCTCCTAGCGTTTATCTTGAGCAAACTAGGCTATATATCTAGGCCTACTCAATTCCAGCTTACTCTAGAGACTTGAAGCTTTGCCCGAGCACCCTCACAAGAACCTCTACCTAACCAAATTTTACTTATAATAGTCCAAAGCCGCGAAACTGAGACAAGTCGGTCGGTTCCTTCTAGCGTTTATCCTGAGCAAACTAAGCTATATATCCACTCCTACTCAATTCCAGCTGACTGTAGAGACTTTGAACATTGACCACAGTCCCCTCACAAGCACCTCGGCCTAACCATACTTTACTTATAATAGTCCAAAGCCGCGAAACTGAGACAAGTCAGTCCTACCCCTACAGTGATCTCATCCTGATTACAAGTAATGGAATTCAACGAGAAATTTAAATGGAAAAAGTCCAACATTCTTCAAGGGTGGGGGTACAAATTATGTATCTACTTCTTTTACAATTATCTCTTTGAAAGAAAAATTCTATCTGTATAAAAATCACATTATAGAGTAATCCTTGCTATATTTCTATGCGTACGCAGGTCCAGCTGATCTGCAGACTTAAGGCTTTGTCCCATTTAACCTCACAAGAAACTCTACCTAACCAAACATTACTTATAATAGTCCAAAGCCGCGAAACTGAGACAAGTCGGTCGGTTCCTTCTAGCGTTTATCCTGAGTAAACTAGGCTACATATCTAGGCCTACTCAACTCCAGCTGACTCTAGAGACTATAAGCTTTGACCACAGTCCCCTCACAAGCACCTCGGCTTATGCAAGCTGTACTTATAATAGTCTAAAGCCTCGAAACTGAGAAAAGTCGGTCGGTTCCTCCTAGCGTTTATCTTGACCAAACTAAGCTATATATCTAGTCCTACTCAATTCCAGCTGACTCTAGAGACTTTAAACTTTGTCCCGAGTACCCTGACAAGCACCTCGGCCTAACTTAACTTTACTTATAATAGTCCAAATCCGCGAAACTGGTAAAAGTCGGTCGGTTCCTTCTAGCGTTTATCCTGAGCAAACTAGGCTATATATCTAGGCCTACTCAACTCCAGCTTACTCTAGAGACTTTAAGCTTTGACTAGAGTCCCCTCACAAACACCTCGGCTTATGCAAACTGTACTTATAATAGTCTAAAGCCGCGAAACTGAGAAAAGTCGGTCGGTTCCTTCTAGCGTTTATCCTCAGCAAACTAAGCTATATATCCAGGCCTCCTCAATTCCAGCTTACTCTAGAGACTTGAAGTTTTGACCAGAGTCCCCTCACAAGAACCTCTACCTAACAAAATTTTACTTATAATAGTCTAAATCCGCGAAACTGAGACAAGTCGGTCGGTTCCTTCTAGCGTTTATCCTGAGCAAACTAAGCTATATACCCAGGCCTACTCAATTCCAGCTGACTATAGAGACTTTGAACAATGACCACAGTCCCTTCACAAGCACCTCGGCCTAACCATACTTTACTTATAATAGTCCAAAGCCGCGAAACTGAGACAAGTCGGTCCTACCCCTACAGTGATCTCATCCTGATGCTAAGGAATGGAATTCAACGAGAAAGTTAACTGGAAAAAGTCCAACATTCTTCAAGGGAGGGAGTACAAATTATGTATCTACTTCTCTTACAATTATCTCTTTGAAAGAAAAATTCTATCTGTATAAAAATCACATTATAGAGTAATCTATGCTATATTTCTATGCGTACGCAGTTCCAGCTGATCTGCAGACTTAAGGTTTTTTCCCATTTAACCTCACAAGAACCTCTACCTAACCAAACTTTACTTATAATAGTCCAACCCGCGAAACTGAGAAAAGTCGGTCGGTTCCTCCTAGCGTTTATCCTGAGCAAACTAAGGTATATATCTAGGCCTACTCAATTCCAGCTGACTCTAGAGACTTCGAACTTTGACCCGCGTAACCTCACAACCACCTCGGCTTAAGCAAACTGTACTTATAATAGTCTAAAGCCGCGAAACTGAGAAAAGTCGGTCGGTTCCTCCTAGCGTTTATCTTGAGCAAACTAAGCAATATATCTAGGCCTACTCAATTCCAGCTTACTCTAGAGACTTGAAGCTTTGCCCCGAGCACCCTCACAAGAACCTCTACCTAACCAAATTTTACTTATAATAGTCCAAAGCCGCGAAACTGAGACAAGTCGGTCGGTTCCTTCTAGCGTTTATCCTGAGCAAACTAAGCTATATATCCACTCCTACTCAATTCCAGCTGACTGTAGAGACTTTGAACATTGACCACAGTCCCCTCACAAGCACCTCGGCCTAACCATACTTTACTTATAATAGTCCAAAGCCGCGAAACTGAGACAAGTCAGTCCTACCCCTACAGTGATCTCATCCTGATGCCAAGGAATGGAATTCAACGAGAAAGTTCACTGGAAAAAGTCCAACATTCTTCAAGGGTGGGGGTACAAATTATGTATCTACTTCTTTTACAATTATCTCTTTGAAAGAAAAATTCTATCTGTATAAAAATCACATTATAGAGTAATCCTTGCTATATTTCTATACGTACTCAGTTCCAGCTGATCTGCAGACTTAAGGCTTTGTCCCATTTAACCTCACAAGAAACTCTACCTAACCAAACATTACTTATAATAGTCCAAAGCCGCGAAACTAAGACAAGTCGGTCGGTTCCTTCTAGCGTTTATCCTGAGTAAACTACGCTATATATCTAGGCCTACTCAACTCCAGCTGACTCTAGAGACTTTAAGCTTTGACCAGAGTCCCCTCACAAGCACCTCGGCTTATGCAAACTGTACTTATAATAGTCTAAAGCCGCGAAACTGAGAAAAGTCGGTCGGTTCCTCCTAGCGTTTATCTTGAGCAAACTAAGCAATATATCTAGGCCTACTCAATTCCAGCTGACTCTAGAGACTTTAAGCTTTGACCAGAGTCCCCTCACAAGCACCTCGGCTTATGCAAACTGTACTTATAATAGTCTAAAGCCGCGAAACTGAGAAAAGTCGGTCGGTTCCTCCTAGCGTTTATCTTGAGCAAACTAGGCTATATATCTAGGCCTACTCAATTCCAGCTTACTCTAGAGACTTCGAACTTTGACCCGAGTAACCTCACAACCACCTTGGCTTAAGCAAACTGTACTTATAATAGTCTAAATCCGCGAAACTGAGAAAAGTCGGTCGGTTCCTTCTAGCGTTTATCCTGAGAAAACTAAGCTATATATCTAGGCCTACTCAATTCCAGCTGACTCTAGAGACTTTAAGCTTTGATCACAGTCCCCTCACAAGCGCCTCGTCCTAACCAAACTGTACTTATAATAGTCTAAATCCGCGAAACTGAGAAAAGTCGGTCGGTTCCTTCTAGTGTTTATCCTGAGCAAACTAAGCTATATATCTAGGCCTACTCAATTCCAGCTGACTCTAGAGACTTCGAACTTTGGCCCGAGCACCCTCACAAGAACCTCTACCTAACCAAATTTTACTTATAATAGTCCAAAGCCGCGAAACTGAGACAAGTCGGTAGGTTCCTTCTAGCGTTTATCCTGAGCAAACTAAGCTATATATCCAGGCCTACTCAATTCCAGCTGACTCTAGAGACTTTGAACATTGACCACAGTCCCTTCACAAGCACCTCGGCCTAACCATACTTTACTTATAATAGTCCAAAGCCGCGAAACTGAGACAAGTCGGTCCTACCCCTACAGTGATCTCATCCTGATGCCAAGGAATGGAATTCAACGAGAAAGTTAACTGGAAAAAGTCCAACATTCTTCAAGGGTGGGGGTACAAATTATGTATCTACTTCTGTTACAATTATCTCTTTGAAAGAAAAATTCTGTCTGTATAAAAATCACATTATAGAGTAATCCTTGCTATATTTCTATACGTACTCAGTTCCAGCTGATCTGCAGACTTAAGGCTTTGTCCCATTTAACCTCACAAGAAACTCTACCTAACCAAACATTACTTATAATAGTCCAAAGCCGCGAAACTAAGACAAGTCGGTCGGTTCCTTCTAGCGTTTATCCTGAGTAAACTACGCTATATATCTAGGCCTACTCAACTCCAGCTGACTCTAGAGACTTTAAGCTTTGACCAGAGTACACTCACAAGCACCTCGGCCTAACCATACTTTACTTATAATAGTCCAAAGCCGCGAAACTGAGACAAGTCTGTCGGTTCCTCCTAGCGTTTATCTTGAGCAAACTAAGCTATATATCTAGGCCTACTCAATTCCAGCTTACTCTAGAGACTTTAAACTTTGACCCGAGTACCCTGACAAGCACCTCGGCCTAACTTAACTTTACTTATAATAGTCCAAATCCGCGAAACTGGTAAAAGTCGGTCGGTTCCTTCTAGCGTTTATCCTGAGTAAACTAGGCTATATATCTAGGCCTACTCAACTCCAGCTGACTCTAGAGACTTTAAGCTTTGACCAGAGTCCCCTCACAAGAACCTCTACCTAACCAAATTTTACTTATAATAGTCCAAAGCCGCGAAACTGAGACAAGCCGGTCGGTTCATTCTAGCGTTTATCCTGAGTAAACTAAGCTATATATCTAGGCCTACTCAATTCTATCTGACTCTAGAGACTTCGAACATTGACCACAGTCCCCTCACAAGCACCTCGGCCTAACCATACTGTACTTATAATAGTCCAAAGCCGCGAAACTATGACAAGTCGGTCCTACCCCTACAGTGATCTCATCCTGATGCCAAGGAATGGAATTCAACGAGAAAGTTTACTGGAAAAAGTCCAACATTCTTCAAGGGAGGGAGTACAAATTATGTATCTACTTCTCTTACAATTATCTCTTTGAAAGAAAAATTCTATCTGTATAAAAATCACATTATAGAGTAATCTATGCTATATTTCTATGCGTACGCAGTTCCAGCTGATCTGCAGACTTAAGGCTTTGTCCCATTTAACCTCACAAGAACCTCTACCTAACCAAACTTTACTTATAATAGTCCAAAGCCGCGAAACTGAGAAAAGTCGGTCGGTTCCTCCTAGCGTATATCTTGAGCAAACTAAGCTATATATCTAGGCCTACTCAATTCCAGCTGACTCTAGAGACTTCGAACTTTGACCCGCGTAACCTCACAACCACCTCGGCTTAAGCAAACTGTACTTATAATAGTCTAAAGCCGCGAAACTGAGAAAAGTCGGTCGGTTCCTCCTAGCGTTTATCTTGAGCAAACTAGGCTATATATCTAGGCCTACTCAATTCCAGCTTACTCTAGAGACTGGAAGCTTTGCCCCGAGCACCCTCACAAGAACCTCTACCTAACCAAATTTTACTTATAATAGTCCAAAGCCGCGAAACTGAGACAAGTCGGTCGGTTCCTTCTAGCGTTTATCCTGAGCAAACTAAGCTATATATCCACTCCTACTCAATTCCAGCTGACTGTAGAGACTTTGAACATTGACCACAGTCCCCTCACAAGCACCTCGGCCTAACCATACTTTACTTATAATAGTCCAAAGCCGCGAAACTGAGACAAGTCGGTCCTACCCCTACAGTGATCTCATCCTGATGCCAAGGAATGGAATTCAACGAGAAAGTTAACTGGAAAAAGTCCAACATTCTTCAAGGGTGGGGGTACAAATTATGTATCTACTTCTGTTACAATTATCTCTTTGAAAGAAAAATTCTATCTGTATAAAAATCACATTATAGAGTAATCCTTGCTATATTTCTATACGTACTCAGTTCCAGCTGATCTGCAGACTTAAGGCTTTGTCCCATTTAACCTCACAAGAAACTCTACCTAACCAAACATTACTTATAATAGTCCAAAGCCGCGAAACTAAGACAAGTCGGTCGGTTCCTTCTAGCGTTTATCCTGAGTAAACTAAGCTATATATCTAGGCCTACTCAACTCCAGCTGAATCTAGAGACTTTAAGCTTTGACCACAGTCCCTTCACAAGCACCTCGGCTTATGCAAACTGTACTTATAATAGTCTAAAGCCGCGAAACTGAGAAAAGTCGGTCGGTTCCTCCTAGCGTTTATCTTGAGCAAACTAAGCAATATATCTAGGCCTACTCAATTCCAGCTGACTCTAGAGACTTTAATCTTTGACCAGAGTCCCCTCACAAGCACCTCGGCTTATGCAAACTGTACTTATAATAGTCTAAAGCCGCGAAACTGAGAAAAGTCGGTCGGTTCCTCCTAGCGTTTATCTTGAGCAAACTAGGCTATATATCTAGGCCTACTCAATTCCAGCTTACTCTAGAGACTTCGAACTTTGACCCGAGTAACCTCACAACCACCTCGGCTTAAGCAAACTGTACTTATAATAGTCTAAATCCGCGAAACTGAGAAAAGTCGGTCGGTTCCTTCTAGCGTTTATCCTGAGCAAACTAGGCAATATATCTAGGCCTACTCAATTCCAGCTGACTCTAGAGACTTTAAGCTTTGACCAGAGTACCCTCACAAGCACCTCGTCCTAACCAAACTTTACTTATAATAGTCCAAAGCCGCGAAACTGAGACAAGTCGGTCGGTTCCTCCTAGCGTTTATCTTGAGCAAACTAGGCTATATATCTAGGCCTACTCAATTCCAGCTGACTCTAGAGACTTTAAGCTTTGACCAGAGTCCCCTCACAAGCACCTCGGCTTATGCAAACTGTACTTATAATAGTCTAAAGCCGCGAAACTGAGAAAAGTCGGTCGGTTCCTCCTAGCGTTTGTCTTGAGCAAACTAAGCAATATATCTAGGCCTACTCAATTCCAGCTTACTCTAGAGACTTGAAGCTTTGCCCGAGCACCCTCACAAGAACCTCTACCTAACCAAATTTTACTTATAATAGTCCAAAGCCGCGAAACTGAGACAAGTCGGTCGGTTCCTTCTAGCGTTTATCCTGAGCAAACTAAGCTATATATCCAGGCCTACTCAATTCCAGCTGACTCTAGAGACTTTGAACATTGACCACAGTCCCTTCACAAGCACCTCGGCCTAACCATACTTTACTTATAATAGTCCAAAGCCGCGAAACTGAGACAAGTCGGTCCTACCCCTACAGTGATCTCATCCTGATGCCAAGGAATGGAATTCAACGAGAAAGTTAACTGGAAAAAGTCCAACATTCTTCAAGGGTGGGGGTACAAATTATGTATCTACTTCTGTTACAATTATCTCTTTGAAAGAAAAATTCTGTCTGTATAAAAATCACATTATAGAGTAATCCTTGCTATATTTCTATACGTACTCAGTTCCAGCTGATCTGCAGACTTAAGGCTTTGTCCCATTTAACCTCACAAGAAACTCTACCTAACCAAACATTACTTATAATAGTCCAAAGCCGCGAAACTGAGACAAGTCGGTCGGTTCCTTCTAGCGTTTATCCTGAGTAAACTACGCTATATATCTAGGCCTACTCAATTCCAGCTTACTCTAGAGACTTGAAGCTTTGCCCGAGCACCCTCACAAGAACCTCTACCTAACCAAATTTTACTTATAATAGTCCAAAGCCGCGAAACTGAGACAAGTCGGTCGGTTCCTTCTAGCGTTTATCCTGAGCAAACTAAGCTACATATCCAGGCCTACTCAATGCCAGCTGAATCTATAGACTTTGAACATTGACCACAGTCCCTTCACAAGCACCTCGGCCTAACCATACTTTACTTATAATAGTCCAAAGCCGCGAAACTGAGACAAGTCGGTCCTACCCCTACAGTGATCTCATCCTGATGCCAAGGAATGGAATTCAACGAGAAAGTTAACTGGAAAAAGTCCAACATTCTTCAAGGGTGGGGGTACAAATTATGTATCTACTTCTGTTACAATTATCTCTTTGAAAGAAAAATTCTATCTGTATAAAAATCACATTATAGAGTAATCCTTGCTATATTTCTATACGTACTCAGTTCCAGCTGATCTGCAGACTTAAGGCTTTGTCCCATTTAACCTCACAAGAAACTCTACCTAACCAAACATTACTTATAATAGTCCAAAGCCGCGAAACTAAGACAAGTCGGTCGGTTCCTTCTAGCGTTTATCCTGAGTAAACTACGCTATATATCTAGGCCTACTCAACTCCATCTGACTCTAGAGACTTTAAGCTTTGACTAGAGTCCCCTCACAACCACCTCGGCTTATGCAAACTGTACTTATAATAGTCTAAAGCCGCGAAACTGAGAAAAGTCGGTCGGTTCCTCCTAGCGTTTATCTTGAGCAAACTAAGCAATATATCTAGGCCTACTCAATTCCAGCTTACTCTAGAGACTTGAAGCTTTGCCCCGAGCACCCTCACAAGAACCTCTACCTAACCACATTTTACTTATAATAGTCCAAAGCCTCAGAAACTGAGACAAGTGGGTCGGTTCCTTCTAGCGTTTATCCTGAGCAAACTAAGTTATATATCCAGGCCTACTCAATTCCAGCTGAATCTAGAGACTTTGAACATTGACCACAGTCCCTTCACAAGCACCTCGGCCTAACCATACTTTACTTATAATAGTCCAAAGCCGCGAAACTGAGACAAGTCAGTCCTACCCCTACAGTGAAGTCATCCTGATGACAAGGAATGGAATTCAACGGGAAATTTAAGTGGAATAAGTCCAACATTCTTCAAGGGTGGGGGTACAAATTATGTATCTACTTCTGTTACAATTATCTCTTTGAAAGAAAAATTCTATCTGTATAAAAATCACATTATAGAGTAATCCTTGCTATATTTCTATGCGTACTCAGTTCCAGCTGATCTGCAGACTTAAGGCTTTGTCCCATTTAAAATCACAAGAAACTCTACATAACCTACTTATAATAGTCCAACGCCGCGAAACTGCGACAAGTCGGTCGGTTCCTTCTAGCGTTTATCCTGAGTAAACTACGCTATATATCTAGGCCTACTCAACTCCAGCTGACTCTAGAGACTTTAAGCTTTGACCAGAGTCCCATCACAAGCACCTCGGCACCATACTTTACTTATAATAGTCTAAAGCCGCGAAACTGAGACAAGTCTGTCGGTTCCTTCTAGCGTTTATCCTGAGTAAACTAAGCAATATATCTAGGCCTACTCAATTCCAGCTGACTCTAGAGACTTTAAGCTTTGATCACAGTCCCCTCACAAGCGCCTCGTCCTAACTATACTTTACTTATAATAGTCCAAAGCCGCGAAACTGAGACAAGTCGGTCCTACCCATTCAGTGATCTCATCCTGATGCCAAGGAATGGAATTCAACGAGAAAGTTAACTGGAAAAAGTCCAACATTCTTCAAGGGTGGGGGTACAAATTATGTATCTACTTCTGTTACAATTATCTCTTTGAAAGAAAAATTCTATCTGTATAAAAATCACATTATAGAGTAATCCTTGCTATATTTCTATGCGTACTCAGTTCCAGCTGATCTGCAGACTTAAGGCTTTGTCCCATTTAACTTCACAAGAAACTCTACCTAAACAAACATTACTTATAATAGTCCAAAGCCGCGAAACTGAGACAAGTCGGTCGGTTCCTTCTAGCGTTTATCCTGAGTAAACTACGCTATATATCTAGGCCTACTCAACTCCAGCTGACTCTAGAGACTTTAATCTTTGACCAGAGTACACTCACAAGCACCTCGGCACCATACTTTACTTATAATAGTCAAAATCCTCGTAACTGAGACAAGTCGGTCGGTTCCTCCTAGCGTTTATCTTGAGCAAACTAAGCTATATATCTAGGCCTACTCAATTCCAGCTTACTCTAGAGACTTTAAACTTTGACCCGAGTACCCTGACAAGCACCTCGGCCTAACTTAACTTTACTTATAATAGTCCAAATCCGCGAAACTGGTAAAAGTCGGTCGGTTCCTTCTAGCCTTTATCCTGAGCAAACTGAGCTATATATCTAGGCCTACTCAATTCCAGCTTACTCTAGAGACTTTAAGCTTTGACTAGAGTCGCCTCGCAAACACCTCGGCTTATGCAAACTGTACTTATAATAGTCTAAAGCCGCGAAACTGAGAAAAGTCGGTCGGTTCCTTCTAGCGTTTATCCTCAGCAAACTAAGCTATATATCCAGGCCTACTCAATTCCAGCTTACTCTAGAGACTTGAAGCTTTGACCAGAGTCTCCTCACAAGAACCTCTACCTAACCAAATTTGACTTATAATAGTCCAAAGCCGCGAAACTGAGACAAGTCGGTCGGTTCCTTCTAGCGTTTATCCTGAGCAAACTAAGCTATATATCAAGGCCTACTCAATTCCAGCTGACTAGAGACTTTGAACATTGACCACAGTCCCTTCACAAGAACCTCGGCCTAACCATACTTTACTTATAATAGTCCAAAGCCGCGAAACTGAGACAAGTCGGTCCTACCCCTACAGTGATCTCATTCTGATGCCAAGGACTGGAATTCAACGAGAAGGTTAACTGGAAAAAGTCCAACATTCTTCAAGGGTGGGAGTACAAATTACGTATCTACTTCTCTTACAATTATCTCTTTGAAAGAAAAATTCTATCTGTATAAAAATCACATTATAGAGTAATCTATGCTATATTTCTATGCGTACGCAGTTCCAGCTGATCTGCAGACTTAAGGTTTTTTCCCATTTAACCTCACAAGAACCTCTACCTAACCAAACTTTACTTATAATAGTCCAACCCGCGAAACTGAGAAAAGTCGGTCGGTTCCTCCTAGCGTTTATCTTGAGCAAACTAAGCTATATATCTAGTCCTACTCAATTCCAGCTGACTCTAGAGACTTCGAACTTTGACCCGAGTAAGCTCACAACCACCTCGGCTTATGCAAACTGTACTTATAATAGTCTAAAGCCGCGAAACTGAGAAAAGTCGGTCGGTTCCTCCTAGCGTTTATCTTGAGCAAACTAAGCAATATATCTAGGCCTACTCAATTCCAGCTTACTCTAGAGACTTGAAGCTTTGCCCCGAGCACCCTCACAAGAACCTCTACCTAACCACATTTTACTTATAATAGTCCAAAGCCTCGAAACTGAGACAAGTGGGTCGGTTCCTTCTAGCGTTTATCCTGAGCAAACTAAGCTATATATCCAGGCCTACTCAATTCCAGCTGACTCTAGAGACTTTGAACATTGACCACAGTCCCTTCACAAGCACCTCGGCCTAACCATACTTTACTTATAATAGTCCAAAGCCGCGAAACTGAGACAAGTCAGTCCTACCCCTACAGTGATCTCATCCTGATGACAAGGAATGGAATTCAACGAGAAAGTTAACTGGAAAAAGTCCAACATTCTTCAAGGGTGGGGGTACAAATTATGTATCTACTTCTGTTACAATTAT
Organism: Diplolepis rosae; assembly: GCA_030998225.1. Lineage (NCBI taxonomy): Eukaryota > Metazoa > Arthropoda > Insecta > Hymenoptera > Diplolepididae > Diplolepis > Diplolepis rosae. The sequence goes on along the minus strand of JAPYXD010000723.1, from coordinate 9,066,535 downwards.
CTCTTTGAAAGAAAAATTCTATCTGTATAAAAATCACATTATAGAGTAATCCTTGCTATATTTCTATACGTACTCAGTTCCAGCTGATCTGCAGACTTATGCTTTGTCTCATTTAACTTCACAAGAAACTCTACCTAACCATACATTACTTATAATAGTCCAAAGCCGCCAAACTGCGACAAGTCGGTCGGTTCCTTCTAGCGTTTATCCTGAGTAAACTAGGCTATATATCTAGGTCTACTCAACTCCAGCTGACTCTAGAGACTTTAAGCTTTGACCAGAGTCCCCTCACAAGCACCTCAGCACCATACTTTACTTATAATAGTCTAAAGCCGCGAAACTGAGAAAAGTCGGTCGGTTCCTCCTAGCGTTTATCTTGAGCAAACTAAGCAATATATCTAGGCCTACTCAACTCCAGCTGACTCTAGAGACCTCAAGCTTTGACCAGAGTCCCCTCACAAGCACCTCGGCACCATACTTTACTTATAATAGTCTAATGCCGCGAAACTGAGAAAAGTCGGTCGGTTCCTCCTAGCGTTTATCTTGAGCAAACTAAGCAATATATCTAGGCCTACTCAACTCCAGCTGACTCTAGAGACTTTAAGCTTTGACCAGAGTCCCCTCACAAGCACCTCGGCACCATACTTTACTTATAATAGTCTAAAGCCGCCAAACTGAGACAAGTCTGTCGGTTCCTTCTAGCGTTTATCCTGAGTAAACTAAGCCATATATCTAGGCCTACTGAATTCCAGCTGACTCTAGAGACTTTAAGCTTTGATCACAGTCCTCTCACAAGCGCCTCGTCCTAACCATACTTTACTTATAATAGTCCAAAGCCGCGAAACTGAGACAAGTCGGTCCTAGCCATCCAGTGATCTCATCCTGATGCCAAGGAATGGAATTCAACGAGAAAGTTAACTGGAAAAAGTCCAACATTCTTCAAGGGTGGGGGTACAAATTATGTATCTACTTCTGTTACAATTATCTCTTTGAAAGAAAAATTCTATCTGTATAAAAATCACATTATAGAGTAATCCTTGCTATATTTCTATGCGTACTCAGTTCCAGCTGATCTGCAGACTTAAGGCTTTGTCCCATTTAACTTCACAAGAAACTCTACCTAAACAAACATTACTTATAATAGTCCAAAGCCGCGAAACTGAGACAAGTCGGTCGGTTCCTTCTAGCGTTTATCCTGAGTAAACTAAGCTATATATCTAGGCCTACTCAATTCCAGCTGACTCTAGAGACTTCGAACTTTGACCCGAGTACCCTCACAAGCACCTCGGCTTAAGCAAACTGTACTTATAATAGTCTAAAGCCTCGAAACTGAGAAAAGTCGGTCGGTTCCTCCTAGCGTTTATCTTGAGCAAACTAAGCTATATATCTAGGCCTACTCAATTCCAGCTTACTCTAGAGACTTTAAACTTTGACCCGAGTACCCTCACAAGCACCTCGGCCTAACTTAACTTTACTTATAATAGTCCAAATCCGCGAAACTGGTAAAAGTCGGTCGGTTCCTTCTAGCGTTTATCCTGAGCAAACTGAGCTATATATCTGGGCCTGCTCAACTCCAGCTGACTCTAGAGACTTTAAGCTTTGACCAGAGTCCCCTCACAAGCACCTCGGCTTATGCAAACTGTACTTATAATAGTCTAAAGCCGCGAAACTGAGAAAAGTCGGTCGGTTCCTTCTAGCGTTTATCCTGAGCAAACTAAGCTATATATCAACTCCTACTCAATTCCAGCGAACTCTAGAGACTTGAAGCTTTGTCCCGAGCCCCCTCACAAGAACCTCTACCTAACCAAATTTTACTTATAATAGTCCAAAGCCGCGAAACTGAGACAAGTCGGTCGGTTCCTTCTAGCGTTTATCCTGAGTAAAACTACGCTATATATCTAGGCCTACTCAACTCCAGCTGACTCTAGAGACTTTAAGCTTTGACCAGAGTCCCCTCACAAGCACCTCGGCCTAACCATACTTTACTTATAATAGTCCAAAGCCGCGAAACTGAGACAAGTCGGTCCTACCCCTACAGTGATCTCATCCTGATGCCAAGGAATGGAATTCAACGAGAAAGTTAACTGGAAAAAGTCAAACATTCTTCAAGGGTGGGGGTACAAATTATGTATCTACTTCTGTTACAATTATCTCTTTGAAAGAAAAATTCTATCTGTATAAAAATCACATTATAGAGTAATCCTTGCTATATTTCTATACGTACTCAGTTCCAGCTGATCTGCAGACTTAAGGCTTTGTCCCATTTAACCTCACAAGAAACTCTACCTAACCAAACATTACTTATAATAGTCCAAAGCCGCGAAACTGAGACAAGTCGGTCGATTCATTCTAGCGATTATCCTGAGCAATCTATGCTATATATCCACTCCTACTCAATTCCAGCTGACTCTAGAGACTTTGAACATTGACCACAGTCCCCTCACAAGCACCTCGGCCTAACCATACTTTACTTATAATAGTCCAAAGCCGCGAAACTGAGACAAGTCGGTCCTACCCCTACAGTGTTCTCATCCTGATGCCAAGGAATGGAATTCAACGAGAAAGTTAACTGGAAAAGTCCAACATTCTTCAAGGGTGGGGGTACAAATTATGTATCTACTGCTGTTACAATTATCTCTTTGAAAGAAAAATTCTATCTGTATAAAAATCACATTATAGAGAAATCCTTGCTATATTTCTATGCGTACTGAGTTCCAGCTGATCTGCAGACTTAAGGCTTTGTCCCATTTAACCTCACAAGAACCTCTAGCTAACCATACTTTACTTATAATAGTCCAAGGCCGCGAAACTGAGACAAGTCGGTCGGTTCCTTCCAGCGTTTGTCCTGAGAAAACTAAGCGATATATCGAGGCCTACTCAATTCCAGCTGACTCTAAAGACTTTGAACATTGACCACAGTCCCTTCACAAGCACCTCGGCCTAACCATACTTTACTTATAATAGTCCAAAGCCGCGAAACTGAGACAAGGCGGTCCTACCCCAACAGAGAACAAAACCTGATGCCAAGGAATGGAATTCAACGAGAAAGTTAACTGGAAAAAGTCCAACATTCTTTAAGGGTGGGGGTACAAATTATGTATCTACTTCTGTTACAATTATCTCTTTGAAAGAAAAATTCTATCTGTATAAAAATCACATTATAGAGTAATCCTTGCTATATTTCTATGCGTACTCAGTTCCAGCTGATCTGCAGACTTAAGGCTTTGTCCCATTTAACTTCACAAGAAACTCTACCTAAACAAACATTACTTATAATAGTCCAAAGCCGCGAAACTGAGACAAGTCGGTCGGTTCCTTCTAGCGTTTATCCTGAGTAAACTAAGCTATATATCTAGGCCTACTCAATTCCAGCTGACTCTAGAGACTTCGAACTTTGACCCGAGTAACCTCACAACCACCTCGGCTTAAGCAAACTGTACTTATAATAGTCTAAATCCATGCGAAACTGAGAAAAGTCGGTCGGTTCCTTCTAGTGTTTATCCTGAGCAAACTAAGCTATATATCTAGGCCTACTCAATTCCAGCTTACTCTAGAGACTTTAAGCTTTGACCCGAGCACCCTCACAAGAACCTCTACCTAACCAAATTTTACTTATAATAGTCCAAAGCCGCGAAACTGAGACAAGTCGGTCCTACCCCTACAGTGATCTCATCCTGATGCCAAGGAATGGAATTCAACGAGAAAGTTAACTGGAAAAAGTCCAACATTCTTCAAGGGTGGGGGTACAAATTATGTATCTACTTCTGTTACAATTATCTCTTTGAAAGAAAAATTCTATCTGTATAAAAATCACATTATAGAGTAATCCTTGCTATATTTCTATACGTACTCAGTTCCAGCTGATCTGCAGACTTAAGGCTTTGTCCCATTTAACCTCACAAGAAACTCTACCTAACCAAACATTACTTATAATAGTCCAAAGCCGCGAAACTAAGACAAGTCGGTCGGTTCCTTCTAGCGTTTATCCTGAGTAAACTACGCTATATATCTAGGCCTACTCAACTCCAGCTGACTCTAGAGACTTTAAGCTTTGACCAGAGTCCCCTCACAAGCACCTCGGCCTAACCAAACTTTACTTATAATAGTCTAAAGCCGCGAAACTGAGAAAAGTCGGTCGGTTCCTCCTAGCGTTTATCTTGAGCAAACTAAGCAATATATCTAGGCCTACTCCAACTCCAGCTGACTCTAGAGACTTTAAGCTTTGACCAGAGTCCCCTCACAAGCACCTCGGCACCATACTTTACTTATAATAGTCTAAAGCCGCGAAACTGAGAAAAGTCGGTCGGTTCCTCCTAGCGTCTATCTTGAGCAAACTAAGCAATATATCTAGGCCTACTCAACTCCAGCTGACTCTAGAGACTTTAAGCTTTGACCAGAGTCCCCTCACAAGCACCTCGGCACCATACTTTACTTATAATAGTCTAAAGCCGCGAAACTGAGAAAAGTCGGTCGGTTCCTCCTAGCGTCTATCTTGAGCAAACTAAGCAATATATCTAGGCCTACTCAACTCCAGCTGACTCTAGAGACTTTAAGCTTTGACCAGAGTCCCCTCACAAGCACCTCGGCACCATACTTTACTTATAATAGTCTAAAGCCTCGAAACTGAGAAAAGTCGGTCGGTTCCTCCTAGCGTTTATCCTGAGAAAACTAAGCTATATATCCAGGCCTACTCAATTCCAGCTGACTCTAAAGACTTTGAACATTGACCACAGTCCCTTCACAAGCACCTCGGCCTAACCATACTTTACTTATAATAGTCCCATGCCGCGAAACTGAGACTAGTCGGTCCTTCCACTAGATTGATATCATCCAGTTGCCAAGGAATGGAATTCAACGAGAAAGTTAACTGGAAAAAGTCCAACATTCTTCAAGGGTGGGGGTACAAATTATGTATCTACTTCTGTTACAATTATCTCTTTGAAAGAAAAATTCTATCTGTATAAAAATCACATTATAGAGTAATCCTTGCTATATTTCTATGCGTACTCAGTTCCAGCTGATCTGCAGACTTAAGGCTTTGTCCCATTTAACCTCACAAGAAACTCTACCTAACCAAACATTACTTATAATAGTCCAAAGCAGCCAAAATGATACAAGTCGATCGGTTCTTCTAGCGTTTATCCTGAGCAAACTAAGCTATATATCTAGGCCTACTCAATTCCAGCTGACTCTAGAGACTTCGAACTTTGACCCGAGTAACCTCACAACCACCTCGGCTTAAGCAAACTGTACTTATAATAGTCTAAATCCGCGAAACTGAGAAAAGTCGGTCGGTTCCTTCTAGCGTTTATCCTGAGCAAACTAAGCTATATATCTAGGCCTACTCAATTCCAGCTTACTCTAGAGACTTTAAGCTTTGACCCGAGCACCCTCACAAGAACCTCTACCTAACCAAATTTTACTTATAATAGTCCAAAGCCGCGAAACTGAGACAAGTCGGTCCTACCCCTACAGTGATCTCATCCTGATGCCAAGGAATGGAATTCAACGAGAAAGTTAACTGGAAAAAGTCCAACATTCTTCAAGGGTGGGGGTACAAATTATGTATCTACTTCTGTTACAATTATCTCTTTGAAAGAAAAATTCTATCTGTATAAAAATCACATTATAGAGTAATCCTTGCTATATTTCTATACGTACTCAGTTCCAGCTGATCTGCAGACTTAAGGCTTTGTCCCATTTAACCTCACAAGAAACTCTACCTAACCAAACATTACTTATAATAGTCCAAAGCCGCGAAACTAAGACAAGTCGGTCGGTTCCTTCTAGCGTTTATCCTGAGTAAACTACGCTATATATCTAGGCCTACTCAACTCCAGCTGACTCTAGAGACTTTAAGCTTTGACCAGAGTCCCCTCACAAGCACCTCGGCCTAACCATACTTTACTTATAATAGTCTAAAGCCGCGAAACTGAGAAAAGTCGGTCGGTTCCTCCTAGCGTTTATCTTGAGCAAACTAAGCAATATATCTAGGCCTACTCAACTCCAGCTGACTCTAGAGACTTTAAGCTTTTGACCAGAGTCCCCTCACAAGCACCTCGGCACCATACTTTACTTATAATAGTCTAAAGCCGCGAAACTGAGAAAAGTCGGTCGGTTCCTCCTAGCGTCTATCTTGAGCAAACTAAGCAATATATCTAGGCCTACTCAACTCCAGCTGACTCTAGAGACTTTAAGCTTTGACCAGAGTCCCCTCACAAGCACCTCGGCACCATACTTTACTTATAATAGTCTAAAGCCGCGAAACTGAGAAAAGTCGGTCGGTTCCTCCTAGCGTTTATCTTGAGCAAACTAAGCAATATATCTAGGCCTACTCAACTCCAGCTGACTCTAGAGACTTTAGGCTTTGACCGGAGTAACCTTACAAGCACCTCGGCCTAACCAAACTTTACTTATAATAGTCTAAATCCGCGAAACTGAGAAAAGTCGGTCGGTTCCTTCTAGCGTTTATCCTGAGCAAACTAAGCTATATATCCAGGCCTACTCAATTCCAGCTGACTCTAGAGACTTTGAACATTGACCACAGTCCCTTCACAAGCACCTCGGCCTAACCATACTTTACTTATAATAGTCCAAAGCCGCGAAACTGAGACAAGTCGGTCCTACCCCTACAGTGATCTCATCCTGATGCCAAGGAATGGAATTCAACGAGAAAGTTAACTGGAAAAAGTCCAACATTCTTCAAGGGTGGGGGTACAAATTATGTATCTACTTCTGTTACAATTATCTCTTTGAAAGAAAAATTCTATCTGTATAAAAATCACATTATAGAGTAATCCTTGCTATATTTCTATGCGTACTCAGTTCCAGCTGATCTGCAGACTTAAGGCTTTGTCTCATTTAACTTCACAAGAAACTCTACCTAAACAAACATTACTTATAATAGTCCAAAGCCGCGAAACTGAGACAAGTCGGTCGGTTCCTCCTAGCGTTTATCTTGAGCAAACTAGGCTATATATCTAGGCCTACTCAATTCCAGCTTACTCTAGAGACATGAAGCTTTGCCCGAGCACCCTCACAAGAACCTCTACCTAACCAAATTTTACTTATAATAGTCCAAAGCCGCGAAACTGAGACAAGTCGGTCGGTTCCTTCTAGCGTTTATCCTGAGCAAACTAAGCTATATATCCACTCCTACTCAATTCCAGCTGACTGTAGAGACTTTGAACATTGACCACAGTCCCCTCACAAGCACCTCGGCCTAACCATACTTTACTTATAATAGTCCAAAGCCGCGAAACTGAGACAAGTCGGTCCTACCCCTACAGTGATCTCATCCTGATGCCAAGGAATGGAATTCAACGAGAAAGTTAACTGGAAAAAGTCCAACATTCTTCAAGGGTGGGGGTACAAATTATGTATCTACTTCTGTTACAATTATCTCTTTGAAAGAAAAATTCTATCTGTATAAAAATCACATTATAGAGTAATCCTTGCTATATTTCTATACGTACTCAGTTCCAGCTGATCTGCAGACTTAAGGCTTTGTCCCATTTAACCTCACAAGAAACTCTACCTAACCAAACATTACTTATAATAGTCCAAAGCCGCGAAACTAAGACAAGTCGGTCGGTTCCTTCTAGCGTTTATCCTGAGTAAACTACGCTATATATCTAGGCCTACTCAACTCCAGCTGACTCTAGAGACTTTAAGCTTTGACCAGAGTCCCCTCACAAGCACCTCGTCACCATACTTTACTTATAATAGTCTAAAGCCGCGAAACTGAGAAAAGTCGGTCGGTTCCTCCTAGCGTTTATCTTGAGCAAACTAAGCAATATATCTAGGCCTACTCAACTCCAGCTGACTCTAGAGACTTTAAGCTTTGACCAGAGTCCCCTCACAAGCACCTCGGCACCATACTTTACTTATAATAGTCTAAAGCCGCGAAACTGAGACAAGTCTGTCGGTTCCTTCTAGCGTTTATCCTGAGTAAACTAAGCCATATATCTAGGCCTACTCAATTCCAGCTTACTCTAGAGACTTTAAGCTTTGATCACAGTCCCCTCACAAGCGCCTCGTCCTAACCATACCTTACTTATAATAGTCCAAAGCCGCGAAACTGAGACAAGTCGGTCCTAGCCGTACAGTGATCTCATCCTGATGCCAAGGAATGGAATTCAACGAGAAAGTTAACTGGAAAAAGTCCAACATTCTTCAAGGGTGGGGGTACAAATTATGTATCTACTTCTGTTACAATTATCTCTTTGAAAGAAAAATTCTATCTGTATAAAAATCACAATAAAGAGTAATCCTTGCTATATTTCTATGCGTACTCAGTACCAGCTGATCTGCAGACTTAAGGCTTTGTCCCATTTAACTTCACAAGAAACTCTACCCAACCAAACATTACTTATAATAGTCCAAAGCCGCGAAACTGAGACAATTCGGTCGGTTCCTTCTAGCGTTTATCCTGAGTAAACTAAGCTATATATCTAGGCCTACTCAATTCCAGCTGACTCTAGAGACATCGAACTTTGACCCGAGTAACCTTACAAGCACCTCAGCTTAAGCAATCTGTACTTATAATAGTCTAAAGCCTCGAAACTGAGAAAAGTCGGTCGGTTCCTCCTAGCGTTTATCTTGAGCAAACTAAGCTATATATCTAGGCCTACTCAATTCCAGCTTACTCTAGAGACTTTAAACTTTGACCCGAGTACCCTGACAAGCACCTCGGCCTAACTTAACTTTACTTATAATAGTCCAAATCCGCGAAACTGGTAAAAGTCGGTCGGTTCCTTCTAGCGTTTATCCTGAGTAAACTAAGCTATATATCTAGGTCTATTCAATTCCAGCTGACTCTAGAGACTTCGAACTTTGACCCGAGTCCCCTCGCAAACACCTCGGCTTATGCAAACTGTACTTATAATAGTCTAAATCCGCGAAACTGAGAAAAGTCGGTCGGTTCCTTCTAGCGTTTATCCTGAGCAAACTAAGCTATATATCTAGGCCTACTCAATTCCAGCTTACTCTAGAGACTTGATGCTTTGTCCCGAGCCCCCTCACAAGAACCTCTACCTAACCAAATTTTACTTATAATAGTCCAAAGCCGCGAAACTAAGACAAGTCGGTCGGTTCCTTCTAGCGTTTATCCTGAGTAAACTACGCTATATATCTAGGCCTACTCAACTCCAGCTGACTCTAGAGACTTTAAGCTTTGACCAGAGTCCCCTCACAAGCACCTCGGCCTAACCATACTTTACTTATAATAGTCCAAAGCCGCGAAACTGAGACAAGTCGGTCCTACCCCTACAGTGATCTCATCCTGATGCCAAGGAATGGAATTCAACGAGAAAGTTAACTGGAAAAAGTCCAACATTCTTCAAGGGTGGGGGTACAAATTATGTATCTACTTCTGTTACAATTATCTCTTTGAAAGAAAAATTCTATCTGTATAAAAATCACATTATAGAGTAATCCTTGCTATATTTCTATGCGTACTCAGTTCCAGCTGATCTGCAGACTTAAGGCTTTGTCCCATTTAACCTCACAAGAAACTCTACCTAACCAAACATTACTTATAATAGTCCAAAGCCGCGAAACTGAGACAAGTCGGTCGGTTCCTTCTAGCGTTTATCCTGAGTAAACTAAGCTATATATCTAGGCCTACTCAATTCCAGCTGACTCTAGAGACTTCGAACTTTGACCCGAGTAACCTCACAACCACCTCGGCTTAAGCAAACTGTACTTATAATAGTCTAAATCCGCGAAACTGAGAAAAGTCGGTCGGTTCCTTCTAGCGTTTATCCTGAGCAAACTAAGCTATATATCTAGGCCTACTCAATTCCAGCTTACTCTAGAGACTTTAAGCTTTGACCCGAGCACCCTCACAAGAACCTCTACCTAACCAAATTTTACTTATAATAGTCCAAAGCCGCGAAACTGAGACAAGTCGGTCCTACCCCTACAGTGATCTCATCCTGATGCCAAGGAATGGAATTCAACGAGAAAGTTAACTGGAAAAAGTCCAACATTCTTCAAGGGTGGGGGTACAAATTATGTATCTACTTCTGTTACAATTATCTCTTTGAAAGAAAAATTCTATCTGTATAAAAATCACATTATAGAGTAATCCTTGCTATATTTCTATGCGTACTCAGTTCCAGCTGATCTGCAGACTTAAGGCTTTGTCCCATTTAACCTCACAAGAAACTCTACCTAACCAAACATTACTTATAATAGTCCAAAGCCGCGAAACTAAGACAAGTCGGTCGGTTCCTTCTAGCGTTTATCCTGAGTAAACTACGCTATATATCTAGGCCTACTCAACTCCAGCTGACTCTAGAGACTTTAAGCTTTGACCAGAGTCCCCTCACAAGCACCTCGGCTTATGCAAACTGTACTTATAATAGTCTAAAGCCGCGAAACTGAGAAAAGTCGGTCGGTTCCTCCTAGCGTTTATCTTGAGCAAACTAGGCTATATATCTAGGCCTACTCAATTCCAGCTGACTCTAGAGACTTCGAACTTTGGCCCGAGCACCCTCACAAGAACCTCTACCTAACCAAATTTTACTTATAATAGTCCAAAGCCGCGAAACTGAGACAAGTCGGTCGGTTCCTTCTAGCGTTTATCCTGAGTAAACTAAGCTATATATCTAGGCCTACTCAATTCCAGCTGACTCTAGAGACTTTAAGCTTTGATCACAGTCCCCTCACAAGCGCCTCGTCCTAACCATACCTTACTTATAATAGTCCAAAGCCGCGAAACTGAGACAAGTCGGTCCTACCCATTCAGTGATCTCATCCTGATGCCAAGGAATGGAATTCAACGAGAAAGTTAACTGGAAAAAGTCCAACATTCTTCAAGGGTGGGGGTACAAATTATGTATCTACTTCTGTTACAATTATCTCTTTGAAAGAAAAATTCTATCTGTATAAAAATCACATTATAGAGTAATCCTTGCTATATTTCTATGCGTACTCAGTTCCAGCTGATCTGCAGACTTAAGGCTTTGTCCCATTTAACTTCACAAGAAACTCTACCTAAACAAACATTACTTATAATAGTCCAAAGCCGCGAAACTGAGACAATTCGGTCGGTTCCTTCTAGCGTTTATCCTGAGTAAACTAAGCTATATATCTAGGCCTACTCAATTCCAGCTGACTCTAGAGACATCGAACTCTGACCCGAGTAACCTCACAAGCACCTCGGCTTAAGCAATCTGTACTTATAATAGTCTAAAGCCTCGAAACTGAGAAAAGTCGGTCTGTTCCTCCTAGCGTTTATCTTGAGCAAACTAAGCTATATATCTTGGCCTACTCAATTGCGGCTTACTCTAGAGACTTTAAACTTTGACCCGAGTACCCTGACAAGCACCTCGGCCTAACTTAACTTTACTTATAATAGTCCAAATCCGCGAAACTGGTAAAAGTCGGTCGGTTCCTTCTAGCGTTTATCCTGAGAAAACTAGGCTATATATCTAGGCCTACTCAACTCCAGCTTACTCAAGAGACTTTAAGCTTTGACCAGAGTCCCCTCGCAAACACCTCGGCTTATGCAAACTGTACTTATAATAGTCTAAAGCCGCGAAACTGAGAAAAGTCGGTCGGTGCCTTCTAGCGTTGATCCTGAGCAAACTAGGCTATATATCAAGCCCTACTCAATACCAGCTTACTCTAGAGACTTGAAGCTTTGACCAGAGTCCCCTCACAAGAACCTCTACCTAACCAAATTTTACTTATAATAGTCCAAAGCCGCGAAACTAAGACAAGTCGGTCGGTTCCTTCTAGCGTTTATCCTGAGTAAACTACGCTATATATCTAGGCCTACTCAACTCCAGCTGACTCTAGAGACTTTAAGCTTTGACCAGAGTACACTCACAAGCACCTCGGCCTAACCATACTTTACTTATAATAGTCCAAAGCCGCGAAACTGAGACAAGTCGGTCCTACCCCTACAGTGATCTCATCCTGATGCCAAGGAATGGAATTCAACGAGAAAGTTAACTGGAAAAAGTCCAACATTCTTCAAGGGTGGGGGTACAAATTATGTATCTACTTCTGTTACAATTATCTCTTTGAAAGAAAAATTCTATCTGTATAAAAATCACATTATAGAGTAATCCTTGCTATATTTCTATGCGTACTCAGTTCCAGCTGATCTGCAGACTTAAGGCTTTGTCCCATTTAACCTCACAAGAAACTCTACCTAACCAAACATTAATTCTAATAGTCCAAAGCCGCGAAACTGAGACAAGTCGGTCGGTTCCTTCTAGCGTTTATCCTGAGTAAACTAAGCTATATATCTAGGCCTACTCAATTCCAGCTGACTCTAGAGACTTCGAACTTTGACCCGAGTAACCTCACAACCACCTCGGCTTAAGCAAACTGTACTTATAATAGTCTAAATCCGCGAAACTGAGAAAAGTCGGTCGGTTCCTTCTAGCGTTTATCCTGAGCAAACTAAGCTATATATCTAGGCCTACTCAATTCCAGCTTACTCTAGAGACTTTAAGCTTTGACCCGAGCACCCTCACAAGAACCTCTACCTAACCAAATTTTACTTATAATAGTCCAAAGCCGCGAAACTGAGACAAGTCGGTCCTACCCCTACAGTGATCTCATCCTGATGCCAAGGAATGGAATTCAACGAGAAAGTTAACTGGAAAAAGTCCAACATTCTTCAAGGGTGGGGGTACAAATTATGTATCTACTTCTGTTACAATTATCTCTTTGAAAGAAAAATTCTATCTGTATAAAAATCACATTATAGAGTAATCCTTGCTATATTTCTATACGTACTCAGTTCCAGCTGATCTGCAGACTTAAGGCTTTGTCCCATTTAACCTCACAAGAAACTCTACCTAACCAAACATTACTTATAATAGTCCAAAGCCGCGAAACTAAGACAAGTCGGTCGGTTCCTTCTAGCGTTTATCCTGAGTAAACTACGCTATATATCTAGGCCTACTCAACTCCAGCTGACTCTAGAGACTTTAAGCTTTGACCAGAGTCCCCTCACAAGCACCTCGGCTTATGCAAACTGTACTTATAATAGTCTAAAGCCGCGAAACTGAGAAAAGTCGGTCGGTTCCTCCTAGCGTTTATCTTGAGCAAACTAGGCTATATATCTAGGCCTACTCAATTCCAGCTTACTCTAGAGACTTGAAGCTTTGCCCGAGCACCCTCACAAGAACCTCTACCTAACCAAATTTTACTTATAATAGTCCAAAGCCGCGAAACTGAGACAAGTCGGTCGGTTCCTTCTAGCGTTTATCCTGAGCAAACTAAGCTATATATCCACTCCTACTCAATTCCAGCTGACTCTAGAGACTTTGAACATTGACCACAGTCCCCTCACAAGCACCTCGGCCTAACCATACTTTACTTATAATAGTCCAAAGCCGCGAAACTGAGACAAGTCGGTCCTACCCCTACAGTGATCTCATCCTGATGCCAAGGAATGGAATTCAACGAGAAAGTTAACTGGAAAAAGTCCAACATTCTTCAAGGGTGGGGGTACAAATTATGTATCTACTTCTGTTACAATTATCTCTTTGAAAGAAAAATTCTATCTGTATAAAAATCACATTATAGAGTAATCCTTGCTATATTTCTATACGTACTCAGTTCCAGCTGATCTGCAGACTTATGCTTTGTCTCATTTAACTTCACAAGAAACTCTACCTAAACAAACATTACTTATAATAGTCCAAAGCCGCGAAACTGAGACAAGTCGGTCGGTTCCTTCTAGCGTTTATCCTGAGTAAACTAAGCTATATATCTAGGCCTACTCAATTCCAGCTGACTCTAGAGACTTCGAACTTTGACCCGAGTAACCTCACAACCACCTCGGCTTAAGCAAACTGTACTTATAATAGTCTAAATCCGCGAAACTGAGAAAAGTCGGTCGGTTCCTTCTAGCGTTTATCCTGAGCAAACTAAGCTATATATCTAGGCCTACTCAATTCCAGCTGACTCTAGAGACTTTAAGCTTTGACCACAGTCCCCTCACAAGCACCTCGGCTTATGCAAACTGTACTGATAATAGTCTAATGCCGCGAAACTGAGACAAGTCGGTCGGTTCCTCCTAGCGTTTATCTTGAGCAAACTAAGCTATATATCTAGGCCTACTCAATTCCAGCTGACTCTAGAGAATTCGAACATTTACCCGAGTAACCTCACAACCACCTCGGCTTAAGCAAACTGTACTTATAATAGTCTAAATCCGCGAAACTGAGAAAAGTCGGTCGGTTCCTTCTAGCGTTTATCCTGAGCAAACTAAGCTATATATCCAGGCCTACTCAATTCCAGCTGACTCTAGAGACTTTGAACATTGACCACAGTCCCCTCACAAGCACCTCGGCCTAACCATACTTTACTTATAATAGTCCAAAGCCGCGAAACTGAGACAAGTCGGTCCTACCCCTACAGTGATCTCATCCTGATGCCAAGGAATGGAATTCAACGAGAAAGTTAACTGGAAAAAGTCCAACATTCTTCAAGGGTGGGGGTACAAATTATGTATCTACTTCTGTTACAATTATCTCTTTGAACGAAAAATTCTATGTGTATAAAAATCACATTATAGAGTAATCCTTGCTATATTTCTATACGTACTCAGTTCCAGCTGATCTGCAGACTTAAGGCTTTGTCCCATTTAACCTCACAAGAAACTCTACCTAACCAAACATTACTTATAATAGTCCAAAGCCGCGAAACTAAGACAAGTCGGTCGGTTCCTTCTAGCGTTTATCCTGAGTAAACTACGCTATATATCTAGGCCTACTCAACTCCAGCTGACTCTAGAGACTTTAAGCTTTGACCAGAGTCCCCTCACAAGCACCTCGGCACCATACTTTACTTATAATAGTCTAAAGCCGCGAAACTGAGAAAAGTCGGTCGGCTCCTCCTAGAGTTTATCTTGAGCAAACTAAGCAATATATATAGGCCTACTCAACTCCAGCTGACTCTAGAGACTTCAAGCCTTGACCAGAGTCCCCTCACAAGCACCTCGGCACCATACTTTACTTATAATAGTCTAAAGCCGCGAAACTGAGAAAAGTCGGTCTGTTCCTCCTAGCGTTTATCTTGAGCAAACTAAGCAATATATCTAGGCCTACTCAACTCCAGCTGACTCTAGAGACTTTAAGCTTTGACCAGAGTCCCCTCACAAGCACCTCGGCACCATACTTTACTTATAATAGTCTAAAGCCGCGAAACTGAGAAAAGTCGGTCGGTTCCTCCTAGCGTTTATCTTGAGCAAACTAAGCTATATATCTAGGCCTACTCAACTCCAGCTGACTCTAGAGACTTTAAGCTTTGACCGGAGTAACCTTACAAGCACCTCGGCCTAACCAAACTTTACTTATAATAGTCCAAAGCCGCGAAACTGAGACAAGCCGGTCGGTTCATTCTAGCGTTTATCCTGAATAAACTAAGCCATATATCTAGGCCTACTCAATTCCAGCTGACTCTAGAGACCTTAACCTTTGATCACAGTCCCCTCACAAGCGCCTCGTCCTAACCATACTTTACTTATAATAGTCCAAAGCCGCGAAACTGAGACAAGTCGGTCCTACCCATTCAGTGATCTCATCCTGATGCCAAGGAATGGAATTCAACGAGAAAGTTAACTGGAAAAAGTCCAACATTCTTCAAGGGTGGGGGTACAAATTATGTATCTACTTCTGTTACAATTATCTCTTTGAAAGAAAAATTCTATCTGTATAACAATCACATTATAGAGTAATCCTTGCTATATTTCTATACGTACTCAGTTCCTGCTGTTCTTCAGACTTAAGGCTTTGTCTCATTTAACTTCACAATAAACTCTACCTGACCAAACATTACTTATAATAGTCCAAAGCCGCGAAACTGAGACAATTCGGTCGGTTCCTTCTAGCTTTTAACCTGACCAAACTAGGCTAAATAACAAGGCCTACTCAATTCCAGCTTACTCTAGAGACTTCGAACTTTGACCCGAGTAACCTCACAAGCACCTCGGCTTAAGCAAACTGTACTTATAATAGTCTAAAGCCTCGAAACTGAGAAAAGTCGGTCGGTTCCTCCTAGCGTTTATCTTGAGCAAACTAAGCTATATATCTAGGCCTACTCAATTCCAGCTGACTCCAGAGACTTTAAACTTTGACCAGAGTCCCCTCACAAGCACCTCGGCTTATGCAAACTGTACTGATAATAGTCTAATGCCGCGAAACTGAGAAAAGTCGGTCGGTTCATACTAGCGTTTTTCTTGAGCAAACTAAGCTATATATCTAGGCCTACTCAATTCCAGCTGACTCTAGAGACTTCGAACTTTGACCCGAGTAACCTCACAACCACCTCGGCTTAAGCAAACTGTACTTATAATAGTCTAAATCCGCGAAACTGAGAAAAGTCGGTCGGTTCCTTCTAGCGTTTATCCTGAGCAAACTAAGCTATATATCCAGGCCTACTCAATTCCAGCTGACTCTAGAGACTTTGAACATTGACCACAGTCCCTTCACAAGAACCTCGGCCTAACCATACTTTACTTATAATAGTCCAAATCCGCGAAACTGAGACAAGTCGGTCCTACCCCTACAGTGATCTCATCCTGATGCCAAGGACTGGAATTCAACGAGAAGGTTAACTGGAAAAAGTCCAACATTCTTCAAGGGTGGGGGTACAAATTATGTATCTACTTCTGTTACAATTATCTCTTTGAAAGAAAAATTCTATCTGTATAAAAATCACATTATAGAGTAATCCTTGCTATATTTCTATACGTACTCAGTTCCAGCTGATCTGCAGACTTAAGGCTTTGTCCCATTTAACCTCACAAGAAACTCTACCTAACCAAACATTACTTATAATAGTCCAAAGCCGCGAAACTAAGACAAGTCGGTCGGTTCCTTCTAGCGTTTATCCTGAGTAAACTACGCTATATATCTAGGCCTACTCAACTCCAGCTGACTCTAGAGACTTTAAGCTTTGACCAGAGTACACTCACAAGCACCTCGGCCTAACCATACTTTACTTATAATAGTCTAAAGCCGCGAAACTGAGAAAAGTCGGTCGGCTCCTCCTAGAGTTTATCTTGAGCAAACTAAGCAATATATCTAGGCCTACTCAACTCCAGCTGACTCTAGAGACTTCAAGCCTTGACCAGAGTCCCCTCACAAGCACCTCGGCACCATACTTTACTTATAATAGTCTAAAGCCGCGAAACTGAGAAAAGTCGGTCTGTTCCTCCTAGCGTTTATCTTGAGCAAACTAAGCAATATATCTAGGCCTACTCAACTCCAGCTGACTCTAGAGACTTTAAGCTTTGACCAGAGTCCCCTCACAAGCACCTCGGCACCATACTTTACTTATAATAGTCTAAAGCCGCGAAACTGAGAAAAGTCGGTCGGTTCCTCCTAGCGTTTATCTTGAGCAAACTAAGCTATATATCTAGGCCTACTCAACTCCAGCTGACTCTAGAGACTTTAAGCTTTGACCGGAGTAACCTTACAAGCACCTCGGCCTAACCAAACTTTACTTATAATAGTCCAAAGCCGCGAAACTGAGACAAGCCGGTCGGTTCATTCTAGCGTTTATCCTGAGTAAACTAAGCCATATATCTAGGCCTACTCAATTCCAGCTGACTCTAGAGACCTTAACCTTTGATCACAGTCCCCTCACAATCGCCTCGTCCTAACCATACTTTACTTATAATAGTCCAAAGCCGCGAAACTGAGACAAGTCGGTCCTACCCATTCAGTGATCTCATCCTGATGCCAAGGAATGGAATTCAACGAGAAAGTTAACTGGAAAAAGTCCAACATTCTTCAAGGGTGGGGGTACAAATTATGTATCTACTTCTGTTACAATTATCTCTTTGAAAGAAAAATTCTATCTGTATAACAATCACATTATAGAGTAATCCTTGCTATATTTCTATGCGTACTCAGTTCCAGCTGTTCTGCAGACTTAAGGCTTTGTCCCATTTAACTTCACAAGAAACTCTACCTGACCAAACATTACTTATAATAGTCCAAAGCCGCGAAACTGAGACAATTTGGTCGGTTCCTTCTAGCGTTTATCCTGAGTAAACTAAGCTATATATCAAGGCCTACTCAATTCCAGCTGACTCTAGAGACATCGAACTTTGACCCGAGTAACCTCACAAGCACCTCGGCTTAAGCAAACTGTACTTATAATAGTCTAAAGCCTCGAAACTGAGAAAAGTCGGTCGGTTCCTCCTAGCGTTTATCTTGAGCAAACTAAGCTATATATCTAGGCCTACTCAACTCCAGCTGACTCTAGAGACTTTAAGCTTTGATCACAGTCCCCTCACAAGCGCCTCGTCCTAACCATACTTTACTTATAATAGTCCAAAGCCGCGAAACTGAGAAAAGTCGGTCGGTTCCTCCTAGCGCTTATCTTGAGCAAACTAAGCTATATATCTAGGCCTACTCAACTCCAGCTGACTCTAGAGACTTTAAGCTTTGACCAGAGTCCCCTCACAAGCCCCTCGGCTTATGCAAACTGTACTTATAATAGTCTAAAGCCGCGAAACTGAGAAAAGTCGGTCGGTTCCTCCTAGCGTTTATCTTGAGCAAACTAAGCAATATATCTAGGCCTACTCAATGCCAGCTTACTCTAGAGACTTGATGCTTTGTCCCGAGCCCCCTCACAAGAACCTCTACCTAACCAAATTTTACTTATAATAGTCCAAAGCCGCGAAACTGAGACAAGTCGGTCCTACCCCTACAGTGATCTCATCCTGATGCCAAGGAATGGAATTCAACGAGAAAGTTAACTGGAAAAAGTCCAACATTCTTCAAGGGTGGGGGTAAAAATTATGTATCTACTTCTGTTACAATTATCTCTTTGAAAGAAAAATTCTATCTGTATAAAAATCACATTATAGAGTAATCCTTGCTATATTTCTATGCGTACTCAGTTCCAGCTGATCTGCAGACTTAAGGCTTTGTCTCATTTAACTTCACAAGAAACTCTACCTAAACAAACATTACTTATAATAGTCCAAAGCCGCGAAACTGAGACAAGTCGGTCGGTTCCTTCTAGCGTTTATCCTGAGTAAACTAAGCTATATATCTAGGCCTACTCAATTCCAGCGGACTCTCGAGACATCGAACATTGCCCCGAGTAAGCTCACAAGCACCTCGGCTTAAGCAAACTGTACTTATAATAGTCTAAAGCCTCGAAACTGAGAAAAGTCGGTCGGTTCCTCCTAGCGCTTATCTTGAGCAAACTAAGCAATATATCTAGGCCTACTCAACTCCAGCTGACTCTAGAGACTTTAAGCTTTGACCAGAGTCCCCTCACAAGCACCTCGGCACCATACTTTACTTATAATAGTCTAAAGCCGCGAAACTGAGAAAAGTCGGTCGGTTCCTCCTAGCGTTTATCTTGAGCAAACTAAGCAATATATCTAGGCCTACTCAACTCCAGCTGACTCTAGAGACTTTAAGCTTTGACCAGAGTCCCCTCACAAGCCCCTCGGCTTATGCAAACTGTACTTATAATAGTCTAAAGCCGCGAAACTGAGAAAAGTCGGTCGGTTCCTCCTAGCGTTTATCTTGAGCAAACTCAGCAATATATCTAGGCCTACTCAACTCCAGCTGACTCTAGAGACTTTAAGCTTTGACCAGAGTCCCCTCACAAGCACCTCGGCACCATACTTTACTTATAATAGTCTAAAGCCGCGAAACTGAGAAAAGTCGGTCGGTTCCTCCTAGCGTTTATCTTGAGCAAACTAAGCAATATATCTAGGCCTACTCAACTCCAGCTGACTCTAGAGACTTTAAGCTTTGACCAGAGTCCCCTCATAAGCACCTCGGCACCAAACATTACTTATAATAGTCCAATGCCGCGAAACTGAGACAATTCGGTCGGTTCCTTCTAGCGTTTATCCTGAGCAAACTAAGCCATATATCTAGGCCTACTCAATTCCAGCTGACTCTAGAGACCTTAAGCTTTGATCACAGTCCCCTCACAAGCGCCTCGTCCTAACCATACTTTACTTATAATAGTCCAAAGCCGCGAAACTGAGACAAGTCGGTCCTACCCATTCAGTGATCTCATCCTGATGCCAAGGAATGGAATTCAACGAGAAAGTTAACTGGAAAAAGTCCAACATTCTTCAAGGGTGGGGGTACAAATTATGTATCTACTTCTGTTACAATTATCTCTTTGAAAGAAAAATTCTATCTGTATAAAAATCACATTATAGAGTAATCCTTGCTATATTTCTATGCGTACTCAGTTCCAGCTGATCTGCAGACTTAAGGCTTTGTCCCATTTAACTTCACAAGAAACTCTACCTAAACAAACATTACTTATAATAGTCCAAAGCCGCGAAACTGAGACAATTCGGTCGGTTCCTTCTAGCGTTTATCCTGAGCAAACTAAGCTATATATCTAGGCCTACTCAATTCCAGCTGACTCTAGAGACTTCGAACTTTGACCCGAGTAACCTCACAAGCACCTCGGCTTAAGCAAACTGTACTTATAATAGTCTAAAGCCTCGAAACTGAGAAAAGTCGGTCGGTTCCTCCTAGCGTTTATCTTGAGCAAACTAAGCTATATATCTAGGCCTACTCAACTCCAGCTGACTCTAGAGACTTTAAGCTTTGACCGGAGTAACCTTACAAGCCCCTCGGCTTAAGCAAACTGTACTTATAATAGTCTAAATCCGCGAAACTGAGAAAAGTCGGTCGGTTCCTTCTAGTGTTTATCCTGAGCAAACTAAGCTATATATCTAGGCCTACTCAATTCCAGCTTACTCTAGAGACTTGAAGCTTTGCCCGAGCACCCTCACAAGAACCTCTACCTAACCAAATTTTACTTATAATAGTCCAAAGCCGCGAAACTGAGACAAGTCGGTCCTACCCCTACAGTGATCTCATCCTGATGCCAAGGAATGGAATTCAACGAGAAAGTTAACTGGAAAAAGTCCAACATTCTTCAAGGGTGGGGGTAAAAATTATGTATCTACTTCTGTTACAATTATCTCTTTGAAAGAAAAATTCTATCTGTATAAAAATCACATTATAGAGTAATCCTTGCTATATTTCTATGCGTACTCAGTTCCAGCTGATCTGCAGACTTAAGGCTTTGTCCCATTTAACTTCACAAGAAACTCTACCTAAACAAACATTACTTATAATAGTCCAAAGCCGCGAAACTGAGACAAGTCGGTCGGTTCCTTCTAGCGTTTATCCTGAGTAAACTAAGCTATATATCTAGGCCTACTCAATTCCAGCTGACTCTAGAGACTTCGAACTTTGACCCGAGTACCCTCACAAGCACCTCGGCTTAAGCAAACTGTACTTATAATAGTCTAAAGCCTCGAAACTGAGAAAAGTCGGTCGGTTCCTCCTAGCGTTTATCTTGAGCAAACTAAGCTATATATCTAGGCCTACTCAACTCCAGCTGACTCTAGAGACTTTAAGCTTTGACCAGAGTACCATCACAATCACCTCGGCTTATTCAAACTGTACTTATAATAGTCTAAAGCCGCGAAACTGAGAAAAGTCGGTCGGTTCCTCCTAGCGTTTATCTTGAGCAAACTAAGCAATATATCTAGGCCTACTCAACTCCAGCTGACTCTAGAGACTTTAAGCTTTGACCAGAGTCCCCTCACAAGCACCTCGGCACCATACTTTACTTATAATAGTCTAAAGCCGCGAAACTGAGAAAAGTCGGTCGGTTCCTCCTAGCGTTTATCTTGAGCAAACTAAGCAATATATCTAGGCCTACTCAACTCCAGCTGACTCTAGAGACTTTAGGCTTTGACCGGAGTAACCTTACAAGCACCTCGGCCTAACCAAACTTTACTTATAATAGTCCAAAGCCGCGAAACTGAGACAAGCCGGTCGGTTCATTCTAGCGTTTATCCTGAGTAAACTAAGCTATATATCTAGGCCTACTCAATTCCAGCTGACTCTAGAGACCTTAAGCTTTGATCACAGTCCCCTCACAAGCGCCTCGTCCTAACCATACTTTACTTATAATAGTCCAAAGCCGCGAAACTGAGACAAGTCGGTCCTACCCATTCAGTGATCTCATTCTGATGCCAAGGACTGGAATTCAACGAGAAGGTTAACTGGAAAAAGTCCAACATTCTTCAAGGGTGGGGGTACAAATTATGTATCTACTTCTGTTACAATTATCTCTTTGAAAGAAAAATTCTATCTGTATAAAAATCACATTATAGAGTAATCCTTGCTATATTTCTATGCGTACTCAGTTCCAGCTGATCTGCAGACTTAAGGCTTTGTCCCATTTAACTTCACAAGAAACTCTACCTAAACAAACATTACTTATAATAGTCCAAAGCCGCGAAACTGAGACAAGTCGGTCGGTTCCTTCTAGCGTTTATCCTGAGTAAACTACGCTATATATCTAGTGCTTCTCAATTCCAGCTGACTCTAGATACTTCGATCTTTGACCCGAGTAAGCTCAAAAGAACCTCGTCTTAAGCAAACTGTACTTATAATAGTCTAAAGCCTCGAAACTGAGAAAAGTCGGTCGGTTCCTCCTAGCGTTTATCTTGAGCAAACTAAGCTATATATCTAGGCCTACTCAACTCCAGCTGACTCTAGAGACTTTATGCTTTGATAACAGTCCCCTCACAAGCGCCTCGTCCTAACCATACTTTACTTATAATAGTCCAAAGCCGCGAAACTGAGAAAAGTCGGTCGGTTCCTCCTAGCGCTTATCCTGAGTAAACTACGCTATATATCTAGGCCTACTCAACTCCAGCTGACTCTAGAGACTTTAAGCTTTGACCAGAGTCCCCTCACAAGCACCTCGGCTTATGCAAACTGTACTTATAATAGTCTAAAGCCGCGAAACTGAGAAAAGTCGGTCGGTTCCTCCTAGCGTTTATCTTGAGCAAACTAGGCAATATATCTAGGCCTACTCAATGCCAGCTTACTCTATAGACTTTAAGCTTTGACCCGAGCACTCTCACAAGAACCTCTACCTAACCAAATTTTACTTATAATAGTCCAAAGCCGCGAAACTGAGACAAGTCGGTCCTACCCCTACAGTGATCTCATCCTGATGCCAAGGAATGGAATTCAACGAGAAAGTTAACTGGAAAAAGTCCAACATTCTTCAAGGGTGGGGGTACAAATTATGTATCTACTTCTGTTACAATTATCTCTTTGAAAGAAAAATTCTATCTGTATAAAAATCACATTATAGAGTAATCCTTGCTATATTTCTATGCGTACTCAGTTCCAGCTGATCTGCAGACTTAAGGCTTTGTCCCATTTAACTTCACAAGAAACTCTACCTAAACAAACATTACTTATAATAGTCCAAAGCCGCGAAACTGAGACAAGTCGGTCGGTTCCTTCTAGCGTTTATCCTGAGTAAACTAAGCTATATATCTAGGCCTACTCAATTCCAGCTTACTCTAGAGACTTCGATCTTTGACCCGAGTACCCTCACAAGCACCTCGGCTTAAGCAAACTGTACTTATAATAGTCTAAAGCCTCGAAACTGAGAAAAGTCGGTCGGTTCCTCCTAGCGCTTATCTTGAGCAAACTAAGCTATATTTCTAGGCCTACTCAACTCCAGCTGACTCTAGAGACTTTAAGCTTTGACCAGAGTCCCCTCACAAACACCTCGGCTTAAGCAAACTGTACTTATAATAGTCTAAAGCCTCGAAACTGAGAAAAGTCGGTCGGTTCCTCCTAGCGTTTATCTTGAGCAAACTAAGCAATATATCTAGGCCTACTCAATTCCAGCTTACTCTAGAGACTTTAAACTTTGACCCGAGTACCCTGACAAGCACCTCGGCCTAACTTAACTTTACTTATAATAGTCCAAATCCGCGAAACTGGTAAAAGTCGGTCGGTTCCTTCTAGCGTTTATCCTGAGTAAACTAGGCTATATATCTAGGCCTACTCAACTCCAGCTGACTCTAGAGACTTTAGGCTTTGACCGGAGTCCCCTCACAAGGACCTCGGCTTAAGCAAACTGTACTTATAATAGTCTAAAGCCTCGAAACTGAGAAAAGTCGGTCGGTTCCTCCTAGCGTTTATCTTGAGCAAACTAAGCAATATATCTAGGCCTACTCAATTCCAGCTTACTCTAGAGACTTTAAACTTTGACCCGAGTAACCTGACAAGCACCTCGGCCTAACTTAACTTTACTTATAATAGTCCAAATCCGCGAAACTGGTAAAAGTCGGTCGGTTCCTTCTAGCGTTTATCCTGAGTAAACTACGCTATATATCTAGGCCTACTCAACTCCAGCTGACTCTAGAGACTTTAAGCTTTGACCAGAGTCCCCTCACAAGCACCTCGGCTTATGCAAACTGTACTTATAATAGTCTAAAGCCGCGAAACTGAGAAAAGTCGGTCGGTTCCTCCTAGCGTTTATCTTGAGCAAACTAGGCTATATATCTAGGCCTACTCAATTCCAGCTTCCTCTAGAGACTTGAAGCTTTGCCCGAGCACCCTCACAAGAACCTCTACCTAACCAAATTTTACTTATAATAGTCCAAAGCCGCGAAACTGAGACAAGTCGGTCGGTTCCTTCTAGCGTTTATCCTGAGCAAACTAAGCTATATATCCAGGCCTACTCAATTCCAGCTGACTCTAGAGACTTTGAACATTGACCACAGTCCCTTCACAAGCACCTCGGCCTAACCATACTTTACTTATAATAGTCCAAAGCCGCGAAACTGAGACAAGTCGATCCTACCCCTACAGTGATCTCATCCTGATGCCAAGGAATGGAATTCAACGAGAAAGTTAACTGGAAAAAGTCCAACATTCTTCAAGGGTGGGGGTACAAATTATGTATCTACTTCTGTTACAATTATCTCTTTGAAAGAAAAATTCTATCTGTATAAAAATCACATTATAGAGTAATCCTTGCTATATTTCTATGCGTACTCAGTTCCAGCTGATCAGCAGACTTAAGGCTTTGTCCCATTTAACTTCACAAGAAACTCTACCTAACCAAATTTTACTTATAATAGTCCAAAGCCACGTAACTGAGAAAAGTCGGTCGGTTCCTTCTAGCGTTTATCCTGAGTAAACTAAGCTATATATCTAGGCCTATTCAATTCCAGCTGACTCTAGAGACTTCGAACTTTGACCCGAGTAACCTCACAAGCACCTCGGCTTAAGCAAACTGTACTTATAATAGTCTAAAGCCTCGAAACTGAGAAAAGTCGGTCGGTTCCTCCTAGCGTTTATCTTGAGCAAACTAAGCTATATATCTAGGCCTACTCAATTCCAGCTTACTCTAGAGACTTTAAACTTTGACCCGAGTACCCTGACAAGCACCTCGGCCTAACTTAACTTTACTTATAATAGTCCAAATCCGCGAAACTGGTAAAAGTCGGTCGGTTCCTTCTAGCGTTTATCCTGAGCAAACTAAGCTATATATCTAGGCCTACTCAATTCCAGCTTACTCTAGAGACTTCGAACTTTGACCCGAGTAACCTCGCAACCACCTCGGCTTAAGCAAACTGTACTTATAATAGTCCAAAGCCGCGAAACTGAGACAAGTCGGTCCTACCCCTACAGTGATCTCATCCTGATGCCAAGGACTGGAATTCAACGAGAAGGTTAACTGGAAAAAGTCCAACATTCTTCAAGGGTGGGGGTACAAATTATGTATCTACTTCTGTTACAATTATCTCTTTGAAAGAAAAATTCTATCTGTATAAAAATCACATTATAGAGTAATCCTTGCTATATTTCTATGCGTACTCAGTTCCAGCTGATCTGCAGACTTAAGGCTTTGTCTCATTTAACTTCACAAGAAACTCTACCTAACCAAATTTTACTTATAATAGTCCAAAGCCACGTAACTGAGAAAAGTCGGTCGGTTCCTTCTAGCGTTTATCCTGAGTAAACTAAGCTATATATCTAGGTCTATTCAATTCCAGCTGACTCTAGAGACTTCGAACTTTGACCCGAGTAACCTCACAAGCACCTCGGCTTAAGCAAACTGTACTTATAATAGTCTAAATCCGCGAAACTGAGAAAAGTCGGTCGGTTCCTTCTAGCGTTTATCCTGAGCAAACTAAGCTATATATCTAGGCCTACTCAATTCCAGCTTACTCTAGAGACTTTAAGCTTTGACCAGAGTCCCCTCACAAGAACCTCTACCTAACCAAACTTTACTTATAATAGTCCAAAGCCGCGAAACTGAGACAAGTCGGTCGGTTCCTTCTAGCGTTTATCCTGAGCAAACTAAGCTATATATCCACTCCTACTCAATTCCAGCTGACTGTAGAGACTTTGAACATTGACCACAGTCCCCTCACAAGCACCTCGGCCTAACCATACTTTACTTATAATGTTCCAAAGCCGCGAAACTGAGACAAGTCGGTCCTACCCATTCAGTGATCTCATCCTGATGCCAAGGAATGGAATTCAACGAGAAAGTTAACTGGAAAAAGTCCAACATTCTTCAAGGGTGGGGGTACAAATTATGTATCTACTTCTCTTACAATTATCTCTTTGAAGGAAAAATTCTATCTGTATAAAAATCACATTATAGAGTAATCTATGCTATATTTCTATGCGTACGCAGGTCCAGCTGATCTGCAGACTTAAGGCTTTGTCCCATTTAACCTCACAAGAACCTCTAGCTAACCATACTTTACTTATAATAGTCCAAAGCCGCGAAACTGAGACAAGTCGGTCGGTTCCTTCTAGCGTTTATCCTGAGTAAACTAAGCTATATATCTAGGCCTACTCAATTCCAGCTGACTCTAGAGACTTCGAACTTTGGCCCGAGTACTTATAATAGTCTAAATCCGCGAAACTGAGAAAAGTCGGTCGGTTCCTTCTAGTGTTTATTCTGAGCAAACTAAGCTATATATCTAGGCCAACTCAATTCCAGATTTCTCTATAGACGATAAACATTGACCAAAGACCCCTCACAAGAACCTCTACCTAACCAAATTTTACTTATAATAGTCCAAAGCCGCGAAACTGAGACAAGTCGGTCGGTTCCTCCTAGCGTTTATCTTGAGCAAACTAGGCTATATATCTAGGCCTACTCAATTCCAGCTTACTCTAGAGACTTGAAGCTTTGCCCCGAGCACCCTCACAAGAACCTCTACATAACCAAATTTTACTTATAATAGTCCAAAGCCGCGAAACTGAGACAAGTCGGTCGGTTCCTTCTAGCGTTTATCCTGAGCAAACTAAGCTATATATCCAGGCCTACTCAATTCCAGCTGACTCTAGAGACTTTGAACATTGACCACAGTCCCCTCACAAGCACCTCGGCCTAACCATACTTTACTTATAATAGTCCAAAGCCGCGAAACTGAGACAAGTCGGTCCTACCCCTACAGTGATCTCATCCTGATGCCAAGGAATGGAATTCAACGAGAAAGTTAACTGGAAAAAGTCCAACATTCTTCAAGGTTGGGGGTACAAATTATGTATCTACTTCTGTTACAATTATCTCATAGAAAGAAAAATTCTATCTGTATAAAAATCACATTATAGAGTAATCCTTGCTATATTTCTATGCGTACTCAGTTCCAGCTGATCTGCAGACTTAAGGCTTTGTCTCATTTAACTTCACAAGAAACTCTACCTAAACAAACATTACTTATAATAGTCCAAAGCCGCGAAACTGAGACAAGTCGGTCGGTTCCTTCTAGCGTTTATCCTGAGCAAACTAAGCTATATATCTAGGCCTACTCAATTCCAGCTGACTCTAGAGACTTCGAACTTTGACCCGAGTAACCTCACAACCACCTCGGCTTAAGCAAACTGTACTTATAATAGTCTAAATCCGCGAAACTGAGAAAAGTCGGTCGGTTCCTTCTAGCGTTTATCCTGAGCAAACTAAGCTATATATCTAGGCCTACTCAATTCCAGCTTACTCTATAGACTTTAAGCTTTGACCCGAGCACTCTCACAAGAACCTCTACCTAACCAAATTTTACTTATAATAGTCCAAAGCCGCGAAACTGAGACAAGTCGGTCGGTTCCTCCTAGCGTTTATCTTGAGCAAACTAGGCTATATATCTAGGCCTACTCAATTCCAGCTTACTCTAGAGACTTGAAGCTTTGCCCCGAGCACCCTCACAAGAACCTCTACCTAACCAAATTTTACTTATAATAGTCCAAAGCCGCGAAACTGAGACAAGTCGGTCGGTTCCTTCTAGCGTTTATCCTGAGCAAACTAAGCTATATATCTAGGCCTACTCAATTCCAGCTGACTCTAGAGACTTTGAACATTGACCACAGTCCCTTCACAAGCACCTCGGCCTAACCATACTTTACTTATAATAGTCCAAAGCCGCGAAACTGAGACAAGTCGGTCCTACCCCTACAGTGATCTCATCCTGATGCCAAGGAATGGAATTCAACGAGAAAGTTAACTGGAAAAAGTCCAACATTCTTCAAGGGTGGGGGTACAAATTATGTATCTACTTCTGTTACAATTATCTCTTTGAAAGAAAAATTCTATCTGTATAAAAATCACATTATAGAGTAATCCTTGCTATATTTCTATGCGTACTCAGTTCCAGCTGATCTGCAGACTTAAGGCTTTGTCCCATTTAACTTCACAAGAAACTCTACCTAAACAAACATTACTTATAATAGTCCAAAGCCGCGAAACTGAGACAAGTCGGTCGGTTCCTTCTAGCGTTTATCCTGAGTAAACTAAGCTATATATCTAGGCCTACTCAATTCCAGCTGACTCTAGAGACTTCGAACTTTGACCCGAGTAACCTCACAACCACCTCGGCTTAAGCAAACTGTACTTATAATAGTCTAAATCCGCGAAACTGAGAAAAGTCGGTCGGTTCCTCCTAGCGTTTATCTTGAGCAAACTAGGCTATATATCTAGGCCTACTCAATTCCAGCTTACTCTAGAGACTTGAAGCTTTGCCCGAGCACCCTCACAAGAACCTCTACCTAACCAAATTTTACTTATAATAGTCCAAAGCCGCGAAACTGAGACAAGTCGGTCGGTTCCTTCTAGCGTTTATCCTGAGCAAACTAAGCTATATATCCAGGCCTACTCAATTCCAGCTGACTCTAGAGACTTTAAGCTTTGACCAGAGTCCCCTCACAAGCACCTCGGCACCATACTTTACTTATAATAGTCTAAAGCCGCGAAACTGAGAAAAGTCGGTCGGTTCCTCCTAGCGTTTATCTTGAGCAAACTAAGCAATATATCTAGGCCTACTCAACTCCAGCTGACTCTAGAGACTTTAAGCTTTGACCAGAGTCCCCTCACAAGCACCTCGGCACCATACTTTACTTATAATAGTCTAAAGCCGCGAAACTGAGAAAAGTCGGTCGTTTCCTCCTAGCGTTTATCTTGAGCAAACTAAGCAATATATCTAGGCCTACTCAACTCCAGCTGACTCTAGAGACTTTAAGCTTTGACCAGAGTCCCCTCACAAGCACCTCGGCACCATACTTTACTTATAATAGTCTAAAGCCGCGAAACTGAGAAAAGTCGGTCGGTTCCTCCTAGCGTTTTTCTTGAGCAAACTAAGCAATATATCTAGGCCTACTCAACTCCAGCTGACTCTAGAGACTTTAAGCTTCGACCAGAGTCCCCTCACAAGCACCTCGGCACCATACTTTACTTATAATAGTCTAAAGCCTCGAAACTGAGAAAAGTCGGTCTTTTCCTCCTAGAGTTTATCTTGAGCAAACTAAGCAATATATCTAGGCCTACTCAACTCCAGCTGACTCTAGAGACTTTAAGCTTTGACCAGAGTCCCCTCACAAGCACCTCGGCACCATACTTTACTTATAATAGTCTAAAGCCGCGAAACTGAGAAAAGTCGGTCGGTTCCTCCTAGCGTTTATCTTGAGCAAACTAAGCAATATATCTAGGCCTACTCAACTCCAGCTGACTCTAGAGACTTTAAGCTTCGACCAGAGTCCCCTCACAAGCACCTCGGCACCATACTTTACTTATAATAGTCTAAAGCCGCGAAACTGAGACAAGTCTGTCGGTTCCTTCTAGCGTTTATCCTGAGTAAACTAAGCCATATATCTAGGCCTACTCAATTCCACCTGACTCTAGAGACTTTAAGCTTTGATCACAGTCCCCTCACAAGCTCCTCGTCCTAACATTACTTTACTTATAATAGTCCAAATCCTAGAAACTGAGACAATTCAGTCCTACCCATTCAGTGATCTCATCCTGATGCCAAGGAATGGAATTCAACGAGAAAGTTAACTGGAAAAAGTCCAACATTCGTCAAGGGTGGGGGTACAAATTATGTATCTACGTCTGTTACAATTATCTCTTTGAAAGAAAAATTCTATCTGTATAAAAATCACATTATAGAGTAATCCTTGCTATATTTCTATACGTACTCAGTTCCAGCTGATCTGCAGACTTAAGGCTTTGTCCCATTTAACCTCACAAGAACCTCTACCTAACCAAACTTTACTTATAATAGTCCAAAGCCGCGAAACTGAGACAAGTCGGTCGGTTCCTTCTAGCGTTTATCCTGAGCAAACTAAGCTATATATCTAGGCCTACTCAATTCCAGCTGACTCTAGAGACTTCGAAATTTGACCCGAGTAACCTCACAACCACCTCGGCTTAAGCAAACTGTACTTATAATAGTCTAAAGCCTCGAAACTGAGAAAAGTCGGTCGGTTCCTCCTAGCGTTTATCTTGAGCAAACTAAGCTATATATCTAGGCCTACTCAATTCCAGCTTACTCTAGAGACTTTAAACTTTGACCCGAGTACCCTGACAAGCACCTCGGCCTAACTTAACTTTACTTATAATAGTCCAAATCCGCGAAACTGGTAAAAGTCGGTCGGTTCCTTCTAGCGTTTATCCTGAGTAAACTAGGCTATATATCTAGGCCTACTCAACTCCAGCTGACTCTAGAGACTTTAAGCTTTGACCGGAGTAACCTTACAAGCACCTCGGCCTAACCAAACTTTACTTATAATAGTCCAAAGCCGCGAAACTGAGACAAGCCGGTCGGTTCATTCTAGCGTTTATCCTGAGTAAACTAAGCTATATATCTAGGCCTACTCAATTCCAGCTGACTCTAGAGACTTTAGGCTTTGACCTGAGTACCCTCACAAGCACCTCGGCCTAACCATACATTACTTATAATAGTCCAAAGCCGCGAAACTGACACAAGTCGGTCCTACCCCTACAGTGATCTCATCCTGATGCCAAGGAATGGAATTCAACGAGAAAGTTAACTGGAAAAAGTCCAACATTCTTCAAGGGTGGGGGTACAAATTATGTATCTACTTCTCTTACAATTATCTCTTTGAAGGAAAAATTCTATCTGTATAAAAATCACATTATAGAGTAATCTATGCTATATTTCTATGCGTACGCAGGTCCAGCTGATCTGCAGACTTAAGGCTTTGTCCCATTTAACCTCACAAGAACCTCTAGCTAACCATACTTTACTTATAATAGTCCAACCCGCGAAACTGAGAAAAGTCGGTCGGTTCCTCCTAGCGTTTATCTTGAGCAAACTAAGCTATATATCTAGGCCTACTCAATTCCAGCTGACTCTAGAGACTTCGAACTTTGACCCGAGTAACCTCACAACCACCTCGGCTTAAGCAAACTGTACTTATAATAGTCTAAATCCGCGAAACTGAGAAAAGTCGGTCGGTTCCTTCTAGCGTTTATCCTGAGCAAACTAAGCTATATATCTAGGCCTACTCAATTCCAGCTTACTCTAGAGACTTGAAGCGTTGTCCAGAGTCCCCTCACAAGAACCTCTACCTAACCAAATTTTACTTATAATAGTCCAAAGCCGCGAAACTGAGACAAGTCGGTCGGTTCCTCCTAGCGTTTATCTTGAGCAAACTAGGCTATATATCTAGGCCTACTCAATTCCAGCTTACTCTAGAGACTTGAAGCTTTGCCCGAGCACCCTCACAAGAACCTCTACCTAACCAAACTTTACTTATAATAGTCCAAAGCCGCGAAACTGAGACAAGTCGGTCGGTTCCTTCTAGCGTTTATCCTGAGCAAACTAAGCTATATATCTAGGCCTACTCAATTCCAGCTTACTCTAGAGACTTTAAACGTTGACCACAGTCCCCTCACAAGCACCTCGGCCTAACCATACTTTACTTATAATAGTCCAAAGCCGCGAAACTGAGACAAGTCGGTCCTACCCCTACAGTGATCTCATCCTGATGCCAAGGAATGGAATTCAAAGAGAAAGTTAACTGGAAAAAGTCCAACATTCTTCAAGGGTGGGGGTACAAATTATGTATCTACTTCTGTTACAATTATCTCTTTGAAAGAAAAATTCTATCTGTATAAAAATCACATTATAGAGTAATCCTTGCTATATTTCTATGCGTACTCAGTTCCAGCTGATCTGCAGACTTAAGGCTTTGTCCCATTTAACCTCACAAGAACCTCTAGCTAACCATACTTTACTTATAATAGTCCAAATACACGTAACTGAGACAAGTCGGTCGGTTCCTTCCAGCATTTAGCCTGAGCAAACTAAGCTATATATCTAGGCCTACTCAATTCCAGCTTACTCTAGAGACTTGATGCTTTGTCCCGAGTACCCTCACAAGCACCTCGGCTTAAGCAAACTGTACTTATAATAGTCTAAAGCCTCGAAACTGAGAAAAGTCGGTCGGTTCCTCCTAGCGTTTATCTTGAGCAAACTAAGCTATATATCTAGGCCTACTCAATTCCAGCTTACTCTAGAGACTTTAAACTTTGACCCGAGTACCCTGACAAGCACCTCGGCCTAACTTAACTTTACTTATAATAGTCCAAATCCGCGAAACTGGTAAAAGTCGGTCGGTTCCTTCTAGCGTTTATCCTGAGTAAACTAGGCTATATATCTAGGCCTACTCAACTCCAGCTGACTCTAGAGACTTTAGGCTTTGACCACAGTCCCCTCACAAGCACCTCGGCTTATGCAAACTGTACTTATAATAGTCTAAAGCCGCGAAACTGAGAAAAGTCGGTCGGTTCCTTCTAGCGTTTATCCTGAGCAAACTAAGCTATATATCTAGGCCTACTCAATTCCAGCTTACTCTAGAGACTTGATGCTTTGTCCCGAGCCCCCTCACAAGAACCTCTACCTAACCAAATTTTACTTATAATAGTCCAAAGCCGCGAAACTGAGACAAGCCGGTCGGTTCATTCTAGCGTTTATCCTGAGTAAACTAAGCTATATATCTAGGCCTACTCAATTCCAGCTGACTCTAGAGACTTTAAACGTTGACCACAGTCCCCTCACAAGCACCTCGGCCTAACCATACTTTACTTATAATAGTCCAAAGCCGCGAAACTGAGACAAGTCGGTCCTACCCATACAGTGATCTCATCCTGATGCCAAGGAATGGAATTCAACGAGAAAGTTAACTGGAAAAAGTCCAACATTCCTCAAGGGTGGGGGTACAAATTATGTATCTACTTCTGTTACAATTATCTCTTTGAAAGAAAAATTCTATCTGTATAAAAATCACATTATAGAGTAATCCTTGCTATATTTCTATGCGTACTCAGTTCCAGCTGATCTGCAGACTTAAGGCTTTGTCCCATTTAACTTCACAAGAAACTCTACCTAACCAAATTTTACTTATAATAGTCGAAAGCCGCGAAACTGAGACAAGTCGGTCGGTTCCTTCTATCGTTTATCCTGAGTAAACTAAGCTATATATCTAGGCCTACTCAATTCCAGCTGACTCTAGAGACTTCGAACTTTGACCCGAGTAACCTCACAACCACCTCGGCTTAAGCAAACTGTACTTATAATAGTCTAAATCCGCGAAACTGAGACAAGTCGGTCGGTTCCTTCTAGCGTTTATCCTGAGCAAACTAAGCTATATATCTAGGCCTACTCAATTCCAGCTTACTCTAGAGACTTTAAGCTTTGACCAGAGTCCCCTCACAAGAACCTCTACGTAATCAAATTTTACTTATAATAGTCCAAAGCCGCGAAACTGAGACAAGTCGGTCGGTTCCTTCTAGCGTTTATCCTGAGCAAACTAAGCTATATATCCAGGCCTACTCAATTCCAGCTGACTATGGAGACTTTGAACATTGACCACAGTCCCTTCACAAGCACCTCGGCCTAACCATACTTTACTTATAATGTTCCAAAGCCGCGAAACTGAGACAAGTCGGTCCTACCCCTACAGTGATCTCATCCTGATGCCAAGGAATGGAATTCAACGAGAAAGTTAACTGGAAAAAGTCCAACATTCTTCAAGGGAGGGGGTACAAATTATGTATCTACTTCTCTTACAATTATCTCTTTGAAGGAAAAATTCTATCTGTATAAAAATCACATTATAGAGTAATCTATGCTATATTTCTATGCGTACGCAGGTCCAGCTGATCTGCAGACTTAAGGCTTTGTCCCATTTAACCTCACAAGAACCTCTAGCTAACCATACTTTACTTATAATAGTCCAAAGCAGCGAAACTGAGAAAAGTCGGTCGGTTCCTCCTAGCGTTTATCTTGAGCAAACTAAGCTATATATCTAGGCCTACTCAATTCCAGCTGACTCTAGAGACTTCGAACTTTGGCCCGAGTAACCTCACAACCACCTCGGCTTAAGCAAACTGTACTTATAATAGTCTAAATCCGCGAAACTGAGAAAAGTCGGTCGGTTCCTTCTAGTGTTTATCCTGAGCAAACTAAGCTATATATCTAGGCCTACTCAATTCCAGCTTACTCTAGAGACTTTAAGCGTTGACCCGAGCCCCCTCACAAGAACCTCTACCTAACCAAAGTTTCCTTATAATAGTCCACAGCCGCGACACTGAGCCACGTCGGTCGGTTCCTCCTAGCGTTTATCTTGAGCAAACTAGGCTATATATCTAGGCCTACTCAATTCCAGCTTACTCTAGAGACTTGAAGCTTTGCCCGAGCACCCTCACAAGAACCTCTACCTAACCAAATTTTACTTATAATAGTCCAAAGCCACGTAACTGAGACAAGTCGGTCGGTTCCTTCTAGCGTTTATCCTGAGCAAACTAAGCTATATATCTAGGCCTACTCAATTCCAGCTTACTCTAGAGACTTTGAACATTGACCACAGTCCCCTCACAAGCACCTCGGCCTAACCATACTTTACTTATAATAGTCCAAAGCCGCGAAACTGAGACAAGTCGGTCCTACCCCTACAGTGATCTCATCCTGATGCCAAGGAATGGAATTCAACGAGAAAGTTAACTGGAAAAAGTCCAACATTCTTCAAGGGTGGGGGTACAAATTATGTATCTACTTCTGTTACAATTATCTCTTTGAAAGAAAAATTCTATCTGTATAAAAATCACATTATAGAGTAATCCTTGCTATATTTCTATGCGTACTCAGTTCCAGCTGATCTGCAGACTTAAGGCTTTGTCTCATTTAACTTCACAAGAAACTCTACCTAAACAAACATTACTTATAATAGTCCAAAGCCGCGAAACTGAGACAAGTCGGTCGGTTCCTCCTAGCGTTTATCTTGAGCAAACTAAGCTATATATCTAGGCCTACTCAATTCCAGCTGACTCTAGAGACTTCGAACTTTGACCCGAGTAACCTCACAACCACCTCGGCTTAAGCAAACTGTACTTATAATAGTCTAAATCCGCGAAACTGAGAAAAGTCGGTCGGTTCCTTCTAGCGTTTATCCTGAGCAAACTAAGCTATATATCTAGGCCTACTCAATTCCAGCTTACTCTATAGACTTTAAGCTTTGACCCGAGCACTCTCACAAGAACCTCTACCTAACCAAATTTTACTTATAATAGTCCAAAGCCGCGAAACTGAGACAAGTCGGTCGGTTCCTCCTAGCGTTTATCTTGAGCAAACTAGGCTATATATCTAGGCCTACTCAATTCCAGCTTACTCTAGAGACATGAAGCTTTGCCCGAGCACCCTCACAAGAACCTCTACCTAACCAAATTTTACTTATAATAGTCCAAAGCCGCGAAACTGAGACAAGTCGGTCGGTTCCTTCTAGCGTTTATCCTGAGCAAACTAAGCTATATATCTAGGCCTACTCAATTCCAGCTGACTCTAGAGACTTTGAACATTGACCACAGTCCCTTCACAAGCACCTCGGCCTAACCATACTTTACTTATAATAGTCCAAAGCCGCGAAACTGAGACAAGTCGGTCCTACCCCTACAGTGATCTCATCCTGATGCCAAGGAATGGAATTCAACGAGAAAGTTAACTGGAAAAAGTCCAACATTCTTCAAGGGTGGGGGTACAAATTATGTATCTACTTCTGTTACAATTATCTCTTTGAAAGAAAAATTCTATCTGTATAAAAATCACATTATAGAGTAATCCTTGCTATATTTCTATGCGTACTCAGTTCCAGCTGATCTGCAGACTTAAGGCTTTGTCCCATTTAACTTCACAAGAAACTCTACCTAAACAAACATTACTTATAATAGTCCAAAGCCGCGAAACTGAGACAAGTCGGTCGGTTCCTTCTAGCGTTTATCCTGAGTAAACTAAGCTATATATCTAGGCCTACTCAATTCCAGCTGACTCTAGAGACTTCGAACTTTGACCCGAGTAACCTCACAACCACCTCGGCTTAAGCAAACTGTACTTATAATAGTCTAAATCCGCGAAACTGAGAAAAGTCGGTCGGTTCCTCCTAGCGTTTATCTTGAGCAAACTAGGCTATATATCTAGGCCTACTCAATTCCAGCTTACTCTAGAGACTTGAAGCTTTGCCCCGAGCACCCTCACAAGAACCTCTACCTAACCAAATTTTACTTATAATTGTCTAAAGCCTCGAAACTGAGAAAAGTCGGTCGGTTCCTCCTAGCGTTTATCCTGAGCAAACTAAGCAATATATCTAGGCCTACTCAACTCCAGCTGACTCTAGAGACTTTAAGCTTTGACCAGAGTCCCCTCACAAGCACCTCGGCACCATACTTTACTTATAATAGTCTAAAGCCGCGAAACTGAGAAAAGTCGGTCGGTTCCTCCTAGCGTTTATCTTGAGCAAACTAAGCAATATATCTAGGCCTACTCAACTCCAGCTGACTCTAGAGACTTTAAGCTTTGACCAGAGTCCCCTCACAAGCACCTCGGCACCATACTTTACTTATAATAGTCTAAAGCCGCGAAACTGAGAAAAGTCGGTCGTTTCCTCCTAGCGTTTATCTTGAGCAAACTAAGCAATATATCTAGGCCTACTCAACTCCAGCTGACTCTAGAGACTTTAAGCTTTGACCAGAGTCCCCTCACAAGCACCTCGGCACCATACTTTACTTATAATAGTCTAAAGCCGCGAAACTGAGAAAAGTCGGTCGGTTCCTCCTAGCGTTTTTCTTGAGCAAACTAAGCAATATATCTAGGCCTACTCAACTCCAGCTGACTCTAGAGACTTTAAGCTTCGACCAGAGTCCCCTCACAAGCACCTCGGCACCATACTTTACTTATAATAGTCTAAAGCCTCGAAACTGAGAAAAGTCGGTCGTTTCCTCCTAGCGTTTATCTTGAGCAAACTAAGCAATATATCTAGGCCTACTCAACTCCAGCTGACTCTAGAGACTTTAAGCTTTGACCAGAGTCCCCTCACAAGCACCTCGGCACCATACTTTACTTATAATAGTCTAAAGCCGCGAAACTGAGAAAAGTCGGTCGGTTCCTCCTAGCGTTTATCTTGAGCAAACTAAGCACTATTTCTAAGCCTATTCAATTCCAGCTGACTCTAGAGACTTCGTACTTTGACCCGAGTACCCTCACAAGCACCTCGGCTTAAGCAAACTGTACTTATAATAGTCTAAACCCTCGAAACTGAGAAAAGTCGGTCGGTTCCTCCTAGCGGTTATCTTGAGCAAACTAAGCTATATATCTAGGCCTACTCAATTCCAGCTTACTCTAGAGACTTTAAACTTTGACCCGAGTACCCTGACAAGCACCTCGGCCTAACTTAACTTTACTTATAATAGTCCAAATCCGCGAAACTGGTAAAAGTCGGTCGGTTCCTTCTAGCGTTTATCCTGAGTAAACTAGGCTATATATCTAGGTCTATTCAATTCCAGCTGACTCTAGAGACTTTAAACGTTGACCACAGTCCCCTCACAAGCACCTCGGCTTATGCAAACTGTACTTATAATAGTCTAAATCCGCGAAACTGAGAAAAGTCGGTCGGTTCCTTCTAGCGTTTATCCTGAGTAAACTAAGCTATATAACAAGGCCTACTCAATTCCAGCTGACTCTAGAGACTTGAAGCTTTGACCAGATTAACCTCACAAGAACCTCTACCTAACCAAACTTTACTTATAATAGTCCAAAGCCGCGAAACTGAGACAAGTCGGTCGGTTCCTTCTAGCGTTTATCCTGAGCAAACTAAGCTATATATCCAGGCCTACTCAATTCCAGCTGACTCTAGAGACTTTGAACAATGACCACAGTCCCTTCACAAGCACCTCGGCCTAACCATACTTTACTTATAATGCTCCAAAGCCGCGAAACTGAGACAAGTCGGTCCTACCCATTCAGTGATCTCATCCTGATGCCAAGGAATGGAATTCAACGAGAAAGTTAACTGGAAAAAGTCCAACATTCTTCAAGGGAGGGAGTACAAATTATGTATCTACTTCTCTTACAATTATCTCTTTGAAGGAAAAATTCTATCTGTATAAAAATCACATTATAGAGTAATCTATGCTATATTTCTATGCGTACGCAGGTCCAGCTGATCTGCAGACTTAAGGCTTTGTCCCATTTAACCTCACAAGAACCTCTAGCTAACCATACTTTACTTATAATAGTCCAAAGCCGCGAAACTGAGAAAAGTCGGTCGGTTCCTCCTAGCGTTTATCCTGAGTAAACTAAGCTATATATCTAGGCCTACTCAATTCCAGCTGACTCTAGAGACTTCGAACTTTGACCCGAGTAACCTCACAACCACCTCGGCTTAAGCAAACTGTACTTATAATAGTCTAAATCCGCGAAACTGAGAAAAGTCGGTCGGTTCCTT
Organism: Diplolepis rosae; assembly: GCA_030998225.1. NCBI lineage: Eukaryota > Metazoa > Arthropoda > Insecta > Hymenoptera > Diplolepididae > Diplolepis > Diplolepis rosae. The sequence goes on along the minus strand of JAPYXD010000723.1, from coordinate 9,027,638 downwards.
CTAGCGTTTATCCTGAGCAAACTAAGCTATATATCCAGGCCTACTCAATTCCAGCTGACTCTAGAGACTTGAAGCTTTGACCAGAGTCCCCTCATAAGAACCTCTACCTAACCAAATTTTACTTATAATAGTCCAAAGCCGCGAAACTGAGACAAGTCGGTCGGTTCCTTCTAGCGTTTATCCTGAGCAAACTAAGCTATATATCCACTCCTACTCAATTCCAGCTGACTGTAGAGACTTTGAACATTGACCACAGTCCCCTCACAAGCACCTCGGCCTAACCATACTTTACTTATAATAGTCCAAAGCCGCGAAACTGAGACAAGTCGGTCCTACCCCTACAGTGATCTCATCCTGATGCCAAGGAATGGAATTCAACGAGAAAGTTAACTGGAAAAAGTCCAACATTCTTCAAGGGTGGGAGTACAAATTATGTATCTACTTCTGTTACAATTATCTCTTTGAAAGAAAAATTCTATCTGTATAAAAATCACATTATAGAGTAATCCTTGCTATATTTCTATGCGTACTCAGTTCCAGCTGATCTGCAGACTTAAGGCTTTGTCCCATTTAACTTCACAAGAAACTCTACCTAAACAAACATTACTTATAATAGTCCAAAGCCGCGAAACTGAGACAAGTCGGTCGGTTCCTCCTAGCGTTTATCTTGAGCAAACTAAGCTATATATCTAGGCCTACTCAATTCCAGCTGACTCTAGAGACTTCGAACTTTGACCCGAGTAACCTCACAACCACCTCGGCTTAAGCAAACTGTACTTATAATAGTCTAAATCCGCGAAACTGAGAAAAGTCGGTCGGTTCCTCCTAGCGTTTATCTTGAGCAAACTAAGCTATATATCTAGGCCTACTCAATTCCACCTTATCTAGAGACTTTAAACTTTGACCCGAGTACCCTGACAAGCACCTCGGCCTAACTTAACTTTACTTATAATAGTCCAAATCCGCGAAACTGGTAAAAGTCGGTCGGTTCCTTCTAGCGTTTATCCTGAGCAAACTAAGCTATATATCTAGGCCTACTCAATTCCAGCTGACTCTAGAGACTTTAAGCTTTTGACCAGAGTCCCCTCACAAACACCTCGGCTTAAGCAAACTGTACTTATAATAGTCTAAATCCGCGAAACTGAGAAAAGTCGGTCGGTTCCTTCTAGCGTTTATCCTGAGCAAACTAAGCTATATATCTAGGCCTACTCAATTCCAGCTTACTCTAGAGACTTGATGCTTTGTCCCGAGCACCCTCACAAGAACCTCTACCTAACCAAACTTTACTTATAATAGTCTAAAGCCGCGAAACTGAGACAAGTCTGTCGGTTCCTTCTAGCGTTTATCCTGAGTAAACTAGGCTATATATCTAGGTCTATTCAATTCCAGCTGACTCTAGAGACTTTAAGCTTTGACCGGAGTAACCTTACAAGCACCTCGGCCTAACCATACTTTACTTATAATAGTCCAAAGCCGCGAAACTGAGACAAGTCGGTCCTACCCCTACAGTGATCTCATCCTGATGCCAAGGAATGGAATTCAACGAGAAAGTTAACTGGAAAAAGTCCAACATTCTTCAAGGGTGGGGGTACAAATTATGTATCTACTTCTGTTACAATTATCTCTTTGAAAGAAAAATTCTATCTGTATAAAAATCACATTATAGAGTAATCCTTGCTATATTTCTATGCGTACTCAGTTCCAGCTGATCTGCAGACTTAAGGCTTTGTCCCATTTAACCTCACAAGAAACTCTACCTAACCAAACATTACTTATAATAGTCCAAAGCCGCGAAACTGAGACAAGTCGGTCGGTTCCTTCTAGCGTTTATCCTGAGCAAACTAAGCTATATATCTAGGCCTACTCAATTCCAGCTGACTCTAGAGACTTTGAACATTGACCACAGTCCCCTCACAAGCACCTCGGCCTAACCATACTTTACTTATAATAGTCCAAAGCCGCGAAACTGAGACAAGTCGGTCCTACCCCTACAGTGTTCTCATCCTGATGCCAAGGAATGGAATTCAACGAGAAAGTTAACTGGAAAAAGTCCAACATTCTTCAAGGGTGGGGGTACAAATTATGTATCTACTTCTGTTACAATTATCTCTTTGAAAGAAAAATTCTATCTGTATAAAAATCACATTATAGAGAAATCATTGCTATATTTCTATGCATACTGAGTTCCAGCTGATCTGCAGACTTAAGGCTTTGTCCCATTTAACCTCACAAGACCCTATTACTAACCACAGATTACTTATAATAGTCCAAAGCCGCGAAACTGAGACAAGTCGGTCGGTTCCTTCCAGCATTTAGCCTGAGCAAACTAAGCTCTAGATCCAGGCCTACTCAATTCCAGCTGACTCTAAAGACTTTGCACATTGACCAAAGTCCCCTCACAAGCACCTCGGCCTAACCATACTTTACTTATAATAGTCCAAAGCCGCGAAACTGAGACAAGTCGGTCGGTTCCTTCTAGCGTTTATCCTGAGTAAACTAAGCTATATATCTAGGCCTACTCAATTCCAGCTTACTCTAGAGACTTTGAACATTGACCACAGTCCCTTCACAAGCACCTCGGCCTAACCATACTTTACTTATAATAGTCCAAAGCCGCGAAACTGAGACAAGTCGGTCCTACCCCTACAGTGATCTCATCCTGATGCCAAGGAATGGAATTCAACGAGAAAGTTAACTGGAAAAAGTCCAACATTCTTCAAGGGTGGGGGTACAAATTATGTATCTACTTCTGTTACAATTATCTCTTTGAAAGAAAAATTCTATCTGTATAAAAATCACATTATAGAGTAATCCTTGCTATATTTCTATGCGTACTCAGTTCCAGCTGATCTGCAGACTTAAGGCTTTGTCCCATTTAACTTCACAAGAAACTCTACCTAAACAAACATTACTTATAATATTCCAAAGCCGCGAAACTGAGACAAGTCGGTCGGTTCCTTCTAGCGTTTATCCTGAGTAAACTAAGCTATATATCTAGGCCTACTCAATTCCAGCTGACTCTAGAGACTTCGAACTTTGGCCCGAGTAACCTCACAACCACCTCGGCTTAAGCAAACTGTACTTATAATAGTCTAAATCCGCGAAACTGAGAAAAGTCGGTCGGTTCCTCCTAGCGTTTATCTTGAGCAAACTAGGCTATATATCTAGGCCTACTCAATTCCAGCTTTCTCTAGAGACTTGATGCTTTGTCCCGATCACCCTCACAAGAACTTCTACCTAACCAAACTTTACTTATAATAGTCTAAAGCAGCGAAACTGAGACAAGTCGGTCGGTTCCTTCTAGCGTTTATCCTGAGCAAACTAAGCTATATATCCAGGCCTACTCAACTCCAGCTGAATGTTGAGAATTTAAGCTTTGACCAGTTTCCCCTCACAAGCACCTCGGCACCATACTTTACTTATAATAGTCTAAAGCCGCGAAACTGAGAAAAGTCGGTCGGTTCCTCCTAGCGTTTATCTTGAGCAAACTAAGCAATATATCTAGGCCTACTCAACTCCAGCTGACTCTAGAGACTTTAAGCTTTGACCAGAGTCCCCTCACAAGCACCTCGGCACCATACTTTACTTATAATAGTCTAAAGCCGCGAAACTGAGAAAAGTCGGTCGTTTCCTCCTAGCGTTTATCTTGAGCAAACTAAGCAATATATCTAGGCCTACTCAACTCCAGCTGACTCTAGAGACTTTAAGCTTTGACCAGAGTCCCCTCACAAGCACCTCGGCACCATACTTTACTTATAATAGTCTAAAGCCGCGAAACTGAGAAAAGTCGGTCGGTTCCTCCTAGCGTTTATCTTGAGCAAACTAAGCAATATATCTAGGCCTACTCAACTCCAGCTGACTCTAGAGACTTCGAACTTTGACCCGAGTAACCTCACAACCACCTCGGCTTAAGCAAACGGTACTTATAATAGTCTAAAGCCGCGAAACTGAGAAAAGTCGGTCGGTTCCTCCTAGCGTTTTTCTTGAGCAAACTAAGCAATATATCTAGGCCTACTCAACTCCAGCTGACTCTAGAGACTTTAAGCTTCGACCAGAGTCCCCTCACAAGCACCTCGGCACCATACTTTACTTATAATAGTCTAAAGCCGCGAAACTGAGAAAAGTCGGTCGGTTCCTCCTAGCGTTTATCTTGAGCAAACTAAGCAATATATCTAGGCCTACTCAACTCCAGCTGACTCTAGAGACTTTAAGCTTCGACCAGAGTCCCCTCACAAGCACCTCGGCACCATACTTTACTTATAATAGTCTAAAGCCGCGAAACTGAGACAAGTCTGTCGGTTCCTTCTAGCGTTTATCCTGAGTAAACTAAGCCATATATCTAGGCCTACTCTATTCCACCTGACTCTAGAGACTTTAAGCTTTGATCACAGTCCCCTCACAAGCGCCTCGTCCTAACCATACTTTACTTATAATAGTCCAAAGCCGCGAAACTGAGACAAGTCGGTCCTACCCATTCAGTGATCTCATCCTGATGCCAAGGAATGGAATTCAACGAGAAAGTTAACTGGAAAAAGTCCAACATTCTTCAAGGGTGGGGGTACAAATTATGTATCTACTTCTGTTACAATTATCTCTTTGAAAGAAAAATTCTATCTGTATAAAAATCACATTATAGAGTAATCCTTGCTATATTTCTATGCGTACTGAGTTCCAGCTGATCTGCAGACTTAAGGCTTTGTCCCATTTAACCTCACAAGAAACTCTACCTAACCAAACATTACTTATAATAGTCCAAAGCCGCGAAACTGAGACAAGTCGGTCGGTTCCTTCCAGAATTTAGACAGAGCAAACTAAGCTATATATCCAGGCCTACTCAATTCCAGCTGACTCTAGAGACTTTGAACATTGACCACAGTCCCTTCACAAGCACCTCGGCCTAACCATACTTTACTTATAATAGTCCAAAGCCGCGAAACTGAGACAAGTCGGTCGGTTCCTTCTAGCGTTTATCCTGAGCAAACTAAGCTATATATCTAGGCCTACTCAATTCCAGCTTACTCTAGAGACTTTGAACATTGACCACAGTCCCTTCACAAGCACCTCGGCCTAACCATACTTTACTTATAATAGTCCAAAGCCGCGAAACTGAGACAAGTCGGTCCTACCCCTACAGTGATCTCATCCTGATGCCAAGGAATGGAATTCAACGAGAAAGTTAACTGGAAAAAGTCCAACATTCTTCAAGGGTGGGGGTACAAATTATGTATCTACTTCTGTTACAATTATCTCTTTGAAAGAAAAATTCTATCTGTATAAAAATCACATTATAGAGTAATCCTTGCTATATTTCTATGCGTACTCAGTTCCAGCTGATCTGCAGACTTAAGGCTTTGTCCCATTTAACTTCACAAGAAACTCTACCTAAACAAACATTACTTATAATAGTCCAAAGCCGCGAAACTGAGACAAGTCGGTCGGTTCCTTCTAGCGTTTATCCTGAGTAAACTAAGCTATATATCTAGGCCTACTCAATTCCAGCTGACTCTAGAGACTTCGAACTTTGACCCGAGTAACCTCACAACCACCTCGGCTTAAGCAAACTGTACTTATAATAGTCTAAATCCGCGAAACTGAGAAAAGTCGGTCGGTTCCTCCTAGCGTTTATCTTGAGCAAACTAGGCTATATATCTAGGCCTACTCAATTCCAGCTTACTCTAGAGACTTGAAGCTTTGCCCGAGCACCCTCACAAGAACCTCTACCTAACCAAATTTTACTTATAATAGTCCAAAGCCGCGAAACTGAGACAAGTCGGTCGGTTCCTTCTAGCGTTTATCCTGAGCAAACTAAGCTATATATCCAGGCCTACTCAATTCCAGCTGACTCTAGAGACTTTAAGCTTTGACCAGAGTCCCCTCACAAGCACCTCGGCACCATACTTTACTTATAATAGTCTAAAGCCGCGAAACTGAGAAAAGTCGGTCGGTTCCTCCTAGCGTTTATCTTGAGCAAACTAAGCAATATATCTAGGCCTACTCAACTCCAGCTGACTCTAGAGACTTTAAGCTTTGACCAGAGTCCCCTCACAAGCACCTCGGCACCATACTTTACTTATAATAGTCTAAAGCCGCGAAACTGAGAAAAGTCGGTCGGTTCCTCCTAGCGTTTATCTTGAGCAAACTAAGCTATATATCCAGGCCTACTCAATTCCAGCTGACTCTAGAGACTTTGAACATTGACCACAGTCCCTTCACAAGCACCTCGGCCTAACCATACTTTACTTATAATAGTCCAAAGCCGCGAAACTGAGACAAGTCGGTCCTACCCCTACAGTGATCTCATCCTGATGCCAAGGAATGGAATTCAACGAGAAAGTTAACTGGAAAAAGTCCAACATTCTTCAAGGGTGGGGGTACAAATTATGTATCTACTTCTGTTACAATTATCTCTTTGAAAGAAAAATTCTATCTGTATAAAAATCACATTATAGAGTAATCCTTGCTATATTTCTATGCGTACTCAGTTCCAGCTGATCTGCAGACTTAAGGCTTTGTCCCATTTAACTTCACAAGAAACTCTACCTAAACAAACATTACTTATAATAGTCCAAAGCCGCGAAACTGAGACAAGTCGGTCGGTTCCTTCTAGCGTTTATCCTGAGTAAACTAAGCTATATATCTAGGCCTACTCAATTCCAGCTGACTCTAGAGACTTCGAACTTTGACCCGAGTAACCTCACAACCACCTCGGCTTAAGCAAACTGTACTTATAATAGTCTAAATCCGCGAAACTGAGAAAAGTCGGTCGGTTCCTCCTAGCGTTTATCTTGAGCAAACTAGGCTATATATCTAGGCCTACTCAATTCCAGCTTACTCTAGAGACTTGAAGCTTTGCCCGAGCACCCTCACAAGAACCTCTACCTAACCAAATTTTACTTATAATAGTCCAAAGCCGCGAAACTGAGACAAGTCGGTCGGTTCCTTCTAGCGTTTATCCTGAGCAAACTAAGCTATATATCCACTCCTACTCAATTCCAGCTGACTCTAGAGACTTTAAGCTTTGACCAGAGTCCCCTCACAAGCACCTCGGCACCATACTTTACTTATAATAGTCTAAAGCCGCGAAACTGAGAAAAGTCGGTCGGTTCCTCCTAGCGTTTATCTTGAGCAAACTAAGCAATATATCTAGGCCTACTCAACTCCAGCTGACTCTAGAGACTTTAAGCTTTGACCAGAGTCCCCTCACAAGCACCTCGGCACCATACTTTACTTATAATAGTCTAAAGCCGCGAAACTGAGAAAAGTCGGTCGTTTCCTCCTAGCGTTTATCTTGAGCAAACTAAGCAATATATCTAGGCCTACTCAACTCCAGCTGACTCTAGAGACTTTAAGCTTTGACCAGAGTCCCCTCACAAGCACCTCGGCACCATACTTTACTTATAATAGTCTAAAGCCGCGAAACTGAGAAAAGTCGGTCGGTTCCTCCTAGCGTTTATCTTGAGCAAACTAAGCAATATATCTAGGCCTACTCAACTCCAGCTGACTCTAGAGACTTTAAGCTTCGACCAGAGTCCCCTCACAAGCACCTCGGCACCATACTTTACTTATAATAGTCTAAAGCCGCGAAACTGAGACAAGTCTGTCGGTTCCTTCTAGCGTTTATCCTGAGTAAACTAAGCCATATATCTAGGCCTACTCTATTCCACCTGACTCTAGAGACTTTAAGCTTTGATCACAGTCCCCTTCACAAGCGCCTCGGCCTAACTAAACTTTACTTAAAATAGTCCAATGCCGCGAAACTGAGACAAGTCGGTCCTACCCATTCAGTGATCTCATCCTGATGCCAAGGAATGGAATTCAACGAGAAAGTTAACTGGAAAAAGTACAACATACATCAAGGGTGGGGTTCCAAATTATGTATCTAGGTCTGTTACAATTATCTCGTTGAAAGAAAAATTCTATCTGTATAAAAATCACATTATAGAGTAATCCTTGCTATATTTCTATGCGTACTCAGTTCCAGCTGATCTGCAGACTTAAGGCTTTGTCCCATTTAACCTCATAAGAAACTCTACCTAACCAAACATTACTTATAATAGTCCAAACCCGCGAAACTGAGACAAGTCGGTCAGTTCCTTCTAGCGATTCTCCTGCGCAAACTAAGCTATATATCCAGGCCTACTCAATTCCAGCTGACTCTAGAGACTTCGAAATTTGACCCGAGTAACCTCACAACCACCTCGGCTTAAGCAAGCTGTACTTATAATAGTCTAAAGCCTCGAAACTGAGAAAAGTCGGTCGGTTCCTCCTAGCGTTTATCTTGAGCAAACTAAGCTATATATCTAGGCCTACTCAATTCCAGCTTACTCTAGAGACTTTAAACTTTGACCCGAGTACCCTGACAAGCACCTCGGCCTAACTTAACTTTACTTATAATAGTCCAAATCCGCGAAACTGGTAAAAGTCGGTCGGTTCCTTCTAGCGTTTATCCTGAGCAAACTAGGCTATATATCTAGGCCTACTCAACTCCAGCTGACTCTAGAGACTTTAAGCTTTGACCAGAGTCCCCTCACAAGCACCTCGGCTTATGCAAACTGTACTTATAATAGTCTAAAGCCGCGAAACTGAGACAAGTCGGTCGGTTCCTTCTAGCGTTTATCCTGAGCAAACTAAGCTATATATCCACTCCTACTCAATTCCAGCTTACTCTAGAGACTTGAAGCTTTGACCAGAGTCCCCTCACAAGAACCTCTACCTAACCAAATTTTACTTATAATAGTCCAAAGCCGCGAAAATGAGACAAGTCTGTCGGTTCCTTCTAGCGTTTATCCTGAGTAAACTAAGCTATATATCTAGGCCTACTCAACTCCAGCTGACTCTAGAGACTTTAAGCTTTGACCAGAGTACACTCACAAGCACCTCGGCCTAACCATACTTTACTTATAATAGTCCAAAGCCGCGAAACTGAGACAAGTCGGTCCTACCCCTACAGTGATCTCATCCTGATGCCAAGGAATGGAATTCAACGAGAAAGTTAACTGGAAAAAGTCCAACATTCTTCAAGGGTGGGGGTACAAATTATGTATCTACTTCTGTTACAATTATCTCTTTGAAAGAAAAATTCTATCTGTATAAAAATCACATTATAGAGTAATCCTTGCTATATTTCTATACGTACTCAGTTCCAGCTGATCTGCAGACTTAAGGCTTTGTCCCATTTAACCTCACAAGAAACTCTACCTAACCAAACATTACTTATAATAGTCCAAAGCCGCGAAACTGAGACAAGTCGGTCGGTTCCTTCTAGCGTTTATCCTGAGCAAACTAAGCTATATATCCAGGCCTACTCAATTCCAGCTGACTCTAGAGACTTTGAACATTGACCACAGTCCCTTCACAAGCACCTCGGCCTAACCATACTTTACTTATAATAGTCCAAAGCCGCGAAACTGAGACAAGTCGGTCCTACCCCTACAGTGTTCTCATCCTGATGCCAAGGAATGGAATTCAGCGAGAAAGTAAACTGGAAAAAGTCCAACATTCTTCAAGGGCGGGGGTACAAATTATGTATATACTTCTGTTACAATTATCTCTTTGAAAGAAAAATTCTATCTGTATAAAAATCACATTATAGAGAAATCCTTGCTATATTTCTATGCGTACGCAGGTCCAGCTGATCTGCAGACTTAAGGCTTTGTCCCATTTAACCTCACAAGAACCTCTAGCTAACCATACTTTACTTATAATAGTCCAAATACACGTAACTGAGACAAGTCGGTCGGTTCCTTCCAGCATTTAGCCTGAGCAAACTAAGCTATATATCTAGGCCTACTCAATTCCAGCTTACTCTAGAGACTTTAAACTTTGACCACAGTCCCCTCGCAAGCACCTCGGCCTAACCATACTTTACTTATAATAGTCCAAAGCCGCGAAACTGAGACGAGTCGGTCCTACCCCTACATTGATCTCATCCTGATGCCAAGGAATGGAATTCAACGAGAAAGTTAACTGGAAAAAGTCCAACATTCTTCAAGGGTGGGGGTACAAATTATGTATCTACTTCTGTTACAATTATCTCTTTGAAAGAAAAATTCTATCTGTATAAAAATCACATTATAGAGTAATCCTTGCTATATTTCTATACGTACTCAGTTCCAGCTGATCTGCAGACTTAAGGCTTTGTCCCATTTAACCTCACAAGAAACTCTACCTAACCAAACATTACTTATAATAGTCCAAAGCCGCGAAACTAAGACAAGTCGGTCGGTTCCTCCTAGCGTTTATCTTGAGCAAACTAAGCTATATATCTAGTCCTACTCAATTCCAGCTGACTCTAGAGACTTCGAACTTTGACCCGAGTAAGCTCAAAAGCACCTCGGCTTAAGCAAACTGTACTTATAATAGTCTAAAGCCTCGAAACTGAGAAAAGTCGGTCGGTTCCTCCTAGCGTTTATCTTGAGCAAACTAAGCTATATATCTAGGCCTACTCAATTCCAGCTTACTCTAGAGACTTTAAACTTTGACCCGAGTACCCTGACAAGCACCTCGGCCTAACTTAACTTTACTTATAATAGTCCAAATCCGCGAAACTGGTAAAAGTCGGTCGGTTCCTTCTAGCGTTTATCCTGAGTAAACTAGGCTATATATCTAGGCCTACTCAACTCCAGCTGACTCTAGAGACTTTAAGCTTTGACCAGAGTCCCCTCACAAGCACCTCGGCCTAACCATACTTTACTTATAATAGTCCAAAGCCGCGAAACTGAGACAAGTCGGTCCTACCCCTACAGTGATCTCATCCTGATGCCAAGGAATGGAATTCAACGAGAAAGTTAACTGGAAAAAGTCCAACATTCTTCAAGGGTGGGGGTACAAATTATGTATCTACTTCTGTTACAATTATCTCTTTGAAAGAAAAATTCTATCTGTATAAAAATCACATTATAGAGTAATCCTTGCTATATTTCTATGCTTACTCAGTTCCAGCTGATCTGCAGACTTAAGGCTTTGTCCCATTTAACCTCACAAGAAACTCTACCTAACCAAACATTACTTATAATAGTCCAAAGCCGCGAAACTAAGACAAGTCGGTCGGTTCCTTCTAGCGTTTATCCTGAGCAAACTAAGCTATATATCCAGGCCTACTCAATTCCAGCTGATTCTAGAGACTTTTAACATTGACCACAGTCCCCTCACAAGCACCTCGGCCTAACCATACTTTACTTATAATAGTCCAAAGCCGCGAAACTGAGACAAGTCGGTCCTACCCCTACAGTGTTCTCATCCTGATGCCAAGGAATGGAATTCAACGAGAAAGTTAACTGGAAAAAGTCCAACATTCTTCAAGGGTGGGGGTACAAATTATGTATCTAATCCTGTTACAATTATCTCTTTGAAAGAAAAATTCTATCTGTATAAAAATCACATTATAGAGAAATCCTTGCTATATTTCTATGCGTACTGAGTTCCAGCTGATCTGCAGACTTAAGGCTTTGCCCCATTTAACCTCACAAGAAACTCTACCTAACCAAACATTACTTATAATAGTCCAAAGCCGCGAAACTCAGACAAGTCGGTCGGTTCCTTCCAGCGTTTATCCTGAGAAAACTAAGCTATATATCCAGGCCTACTCAATTCCAGCTGACTCTAAAGACTTTGAACATTGACCACAGTCCCTTCACAAGCACCTCGGCCTAACCATACTTTACTTATACTAGTCCAAAGCCGCGAAACTGAGACCAGTCGGTCCTACCCCTACATTGATCTCATCCTGATGCCAAGGAATGGAATTCAACGAGAATGTTAACTGGAAAAAGTCCAACATTCTTCAAGGGTGGGGGTACAAATTATGTATCTACTTCTGTTTTACAATTATCTCTTTGAAAGAAAAATTCTATCTGTATAAAAATCACATTATAGAGTAATCCTTGCTATATTTCTATACGTACTCAGTTCCAGTTGATCTGCAGACTTAAGGCTTTGTCCCATTTAACCTCATAAGAAACTCTACCTAACCAAATTTTACTTATAATAGTCCAAAGCCGCGAAACTGAGACAAGTCGGTCGGTTCCTTCTAGCGTTTATCCTGAGCAAACTAAGCTATATATCCAGGCCTACTCAATTCCAGCTGACTCTAGAGACTTCGAACTTTGACCCGCGTAAACTCACAACCACCTCGGCTTAAGCAAACTGTACTTATAATAGTCTAAAGCCGCGAAACTGAGAAAAGTCGGTCGGTTCCTTCTAGCGTTTATCCTGAGCAAACTAAGCTATATATCTAGGCCTACTCAATTCCAGCTTACTCTAGAGACTTGATGCTTTATCCCGAGCCCCCTCACAAGCACCTCGGCCTAACTTAACTTTACTTATAATAGTCCAAATCCGCGAAACTGGTAAAAGTCGGTCGGTTCCTTCTAGCGTTTATCCTGAGTAAACTACGCTATATATCTAGGCCTACTCAACTCCAGCTGACTCTAGAGACTTTAAGCTTTGACCAGAGTACACTCACAAGCACCTCGGCCTAACCATACTTTACTTATAATAGTCCAAAGCCGCGAAACTGAGACAAGTCGGTCCTACCCCTACAGTGATCTCATCCTGATGCCAAGGAATGGAATTCAACGAGAAGGTTAAATGGAAAAAGTCCAACATTCTTCAAGGGTGGGGGTACAAATTATGTATCTACTTCTGTTACAATTTTCTCTTTGAAAGAAAAATTCTATCTGTATAAAAATCACATTATAGAGAAATCCTTGCTATATTTCTATGCGTACGCAGGTCCAGCTGATCTGCAGACTTAAGGCTTTGTCCCATTTAACCTCACAAGAACCTCTAGCTAACCATACTTTACTTATAATAGTCCAAATCCACGTAACTGAGACAAGTCGGTCGGTTCCTTCCAGCATTTAGCCTGAGCAAACTAAGCTATATATCCAGGCCTACTCAATTCCAGCTGACTCCAGAGACTTTGAACATTGACCACAGTCCCATCACAAGCACCTCGGCCTAACCATACTTTACTTATAATAGTCCAAAGCCGCGAAACTGAGACAAGTCGGTCGGTTCCTTCTAGCGTTCATCCTGAGCAAACTAAGCTATATATCTAGGCCTACTCAATTCCAGCTTACTCTAGAGACTTTGAACATTGACCACAGTCCCCTCACAAGCACCTCGGCCTAACCATACTTTACTTATAATAGTCCAAAGCCGCGAAACTGAGACAAGTCGGTCCTACCCCTACAGTGATCTCATCCTGATGCCAAGGAATGGAATTCAACGAGAAAGTTAACTGGAAAAAGTCCAACATTCTTCAAGGGTGGGGGTACAAATTATGTATCTACTTCTGTTACAATTATCTCTTTGAAAGAAAAATTCTATCTGTATAAAAATCACATTATAGAGTAATCCTTGCTATATTTCTATGCGTACTCAGTTCCAGCTGATCTGCAGACTTAAGGCTTTGTCCCATTTAACTTCACAAGAAACTCTACCTAAACAAACATTACTTATAATAGTCCAAAGCCGCGAAACTGAGACAAGTCGGTCGGTTCCTTCTAGCGTTTATCCTGAGTAAACTAAGCTATATATCTAGGCCTACTCAATTCCTACTGACTCTTGAGACTTCGAACTTTGACCCGAGTAACCTCACAACCACCTCGGCTTAAGCAAACTGTACTTATAATAGTCTAAATCCGCGAAACTGAGAAAAGTCGGTCGGTTCCTCCTAGCGATTATCTTGAGCAAACTAGGCTATATATCTAGGCCTACTCAATTCCAGCTTACTCTAGAGACTTGAAGCTTTGCCCCGAGCACCCTCATAAGAACTTCTACCTAACCAAATTTTACTTATAATAGTCGAAAGCCGCGAAACTGAGACAAGTCGGTCGGTTCCTTCTAGCGTTTATCCTGAGCAAACTAAGCTATATATCCAGGCCTACTCAACTCCAGCTGACTCTAGAGACTTTAAGCTTTGACCAGAGTCTCCTCACAAGCACCTCGGCACCATACTTTACTTATAATAGTCTAAAGCCGCGAAACTGAGAAAAGTCGGTCGGTTCCTCCTAGCGTTTATCTTGAGCAAACTAAGCAATATATCTAGGCCTACTCAACTCCAGCTGACTCTAGAGACTTTAAGCTTCGACCAGAGTCCCCTCACAAGCACCTCGGCACCATACTTTACTTATAATAGTCTAAAGCCTCGAAACTGAGAAAAGTCGGTAGGTTCCTCCTAGCGTTTATCGTGAGCAAACTAAGCTATATATCTAAGCCTAATCAATTCCAGCTGACTCTAGAGACTTTAAGCTTCGACCAGAGTCCCCTCACAAGCACCTCGGCACCATACTTTACTTATAATAGTCTAACGCCGCGAAACTGAGACAAGTCTGTCGGTTCCTTCTAGCGTTTATCCTGAGTAAACTAAGCCATATATCCAGGCCTACTCAATTCCAGCTTACTCTAGAGACTTTGAACATTGACCACAGTCCCTTCACAAGCACCTCGGCCTAACCATACTTTACTTATAATAGTCCAAAGCCGCGAAACTGAGACAAGTCGGTCGGTTCCTTCTAGCGTTTATCCTGAGCAAACTAAGCTATATATCCAGGCCTACTCAATTCCAGCTTACTCTAGAGACTTGATGCTTTGACCAGAGTCCCCTAACAAGAACCTCTACCTAACCAAATTTTACTTATAATACTCCAAAGCCGCGAAACTGAGACAAGTCGGTCGGTTCCTTCTAGCGTTTATCCTGAGTAAACTACGCTATATATCTAGGCCTACTAAACTCCAGCTGACTCTAGAGACTTTAAGCTTTGACCAGAGTCCCCTCACAAGCACCTCGGCCTAACCATACTTTACTTATAATAGTCCAAAGCCGCGAAACTGAGACAAGTCGGTCCTACCCCTACAGTGATCTAATCCTGATGCCAAGGAATTGAATTCAACGAGAAAGTTAACTGGAAAAAGTCCAACATTCTTCAAGGGTGGGGGTACAAATTATGTATCTACTTCTGTTACAATTATCTCTTTGAAAGAAAAATTCTATCTGTATAAAAATCACATTATAGAGTAATCCTTGCTATATTTCTATGCGCACTCAGTTCCAGCTGATCTGCAGACTTAAGGCTTTGTCCCATTTAACCTCACAAGAAACTCTACCTAACCAAACATTACTTATAATAGTCCAAAGCCGCGAAACTGAGACAAGTCGGTCGGTTCCTTCTAGCGTTTATCCTGAGCAAACTAAGCTATATATCCAGGCCTACTCAATTCCAGCTGATTCTAGAGACTTTGAACATTGACCACAGTCCCCTCACAAGCACCTCGGCCTAACCATACTTTACTTATAATAGTCCAAAGCCGCGAAACTGAGACAAGTCGGTCCTACCCCTACAGTGTTCTCATCCTGATGCCAAGGAATGGAATTCAACGAGAAAGTAAACTGGAAAAAGTCCAACATTCTTCAAGGGTGGGGGTACAAATTATGTATCTACTTCTGTTACAATTATCTCTTTGAAAGAAAAATTCTATCTGTATAAAAATCACATTATAGAGAAATCCTTGCTATATTTCTATGCGTACTGAGTTCCAGCTGATCTGCAGACTTAAGGCTTTGCCCCATTTAACCTCACAAGAAACTCTACCTAACCAAACATTACTTATAATAGTCCAAAGCCGCGAAACTGAGACAAGTCGGTCGGTTCCTTCCAGCGTTTATCCTGAGAAAACTAAGCTATATATCCAGGCCTACTCAATTCCAGCTGACTCTAAAGACTTTGAACATTGACCACAGTCCCTTCACAAGCACCTCGGCCTAACCATACTTTACTTATAATAGTCCAAAGCCGCGAAACTGAGACGAGTCGGTCCTACCCCTACATTGATCTCATCCTGATGCCAAGGAATGGAATTCAAAGAGAAAGTTAACTGGAAAAAGTCCAACATTCTCCAAGGGTGGGGGTACAAATTATGTATCTACTTCTGTTACAATTATCTCTTTGAAAGAAAAATTCTATCTGTATAAAAATCACATTATAGAGTAATCCTTGCTATATTTCTATGCGTACTCAGTTCCAGCTGATCTGCAGACTTAAGGCTTTGTCCCATTTAACCTCATAAGAAACTCTACCTAACCAAACATTACTTATAATAGTCCAAAGCCGCGAAACTGAGACAAGTCGGTCGGTTCCTTCTAGCGTTTATCCTGAGCAAACTAAGCTATATATCTAGGCCTACTCAATTCCAGCTTACTCTAGAGACTTTGAACATTGACCACAGTCCCTTCACAAGCACCTCGGCCTAACCATACTTTACTTATAATAGTCCAAAGCCGCGAAACTGAGACAAGTCGGTCGGTTCCTTCTAGCGTTTATCCTGAGCAAACTAAGCTATATATCTAGGCCTACTCAATTCCAGCTTACTCTAGAGACTTTGAACATTGACCACAGTCCCTTCACAAGCACCTCGGCACCATACTTTACTTATAATAGTCTAAAGCCGCGAAACTGAGAAAAGTCGGTCGTTTCCTCCTAGCGTTTATCTTGAGCAAACTAAGCAATATATCTAGGCCTACTCAACTCCAGCTAACTCTAGAGACTTTAAGCTTTGACCAGAGTCCCCTCACAAGCACCTCGGCACCATACTTTACTTATAATAGTCTAAAGCCGCGAAACTGAGAAAAGTCGGTCAGTTCCTCCTAGCGTTTATCTTGAGCAAACTAAGCAATATATCTAGGCCTACTCAACTCCAGCTGACTCTAGAGACTTTAAGCTTCGACCAGAGTCCCCTCACAAGCACCTCGGCACCATACTTTACTTATAATAGTCCAAAGCCGCGAAACTGAGACATGTCGGTCGGTTCCTTCTAGCGTTTATCCTGAGCAAACTAAGCTATATATCTAGGCCTACTCAATTCCAGCTTACTCTAGAGACTTTGAACATTGACCACAGTCCCTTCACAAGCACCTCGGCCTAACCATACTTTACTTATAATAGTACTTATAATAGTCTAAAGCCGCGAAACTGAGAAAAGTCGGTCGGTTCCTTCTAGCGTTTATCCTGAGCAAACTAAGCTATATATCCAGGCCTACTCAATTCCAGCTTACTCTAGAGACTTGAAGCTTTGACCAGAGTCCCCTCACAAGAACCTCTACCTAACCAAATTTTACTTATAATAGTCCAAAGCCGCGAAACTGAGACAAGTCGGTCGGTTCCTTCTAGCGTTTATCCTGAGTAAACTAGGCTATATATCTAGGCCTACTCAACTCCAGCTGACTCTAGAGACTTTAAGCTTTGATCACAGTCTCCTCACAAGCACCTCGGCACCATACTTTACTTATAATAGTCCAAAGCCGCGAAACTGAGACAAGTCGGTCCTACCCCTACAGTGTTCTCATCCTGATGCCAAGGAATGGAATTCAACGAGAAAGTAAACTGGAAAAAGTCCAACATTCTTCAAGGGTGGGGGTACAAATTATGTATCTACTTCTGTTACAATTATCTCTTTGAAAGAAAAATTCTATCTGTATAAAAATCACATTATAGAGAAATCCTTGCTATATTTCTATGCGTACGCAGGTCCAGCTGATCTGCAGACTTAAGGCTTTGTCCCATTTAACCTCACAAGAACCTCTAGCTAACCATACTTTACTTATAATAGTCCAAATACACGTAACTGAGACAAGTCGGTCGGTTCCTTCCAGCATTTAGCCTGAGCAAACTAAGCTATATATCTAGGCCTACTCAATTCCAGCTTACTCTAGAGACTTTGAACATTGACCACAGTCCCTTCACAAGCACCTCGGCCTAACCATACTTTACTTATAATAGTCCAAAGCCGCGAAACTGAGACGAGTCGGTCCTACCCCTACATTGATCTCATCCTGATGCCAAGGAATGGAATTCAAAGAGAAAGTTAACTGGAAAAAGTCCAACATTCTTCAAGGGTGGGGGTACAAATTATGTATCTACTTCTGTTACAATTATCTCTTTGAAAGAAAAATTCTATCTGTATAAAAATCACATTATAGAGTAATCCTTGCTATATTTCTATGCGTACTCAGTTCCAGCTGATCTGCAGACTTAAGGCTTTGTCCCATTTAACTTCACAAGAAACTCTACCTAACCAAACATTACTTATAATAGTCCAAAGCCGCGAAACTGAGACAAGTCGGTCGGTTCCTTCTAGCGTTTATCCTGAGCAAACTAAGCTATATATCTAGGCCTACTCAATTCCAGCTTACTCTAGAGACTTTGAACATTGACCACAGTCCCTTCACAAGCACCTCGGCCTAACCATACTTTACTTATAATAGTCCAAAGCCGCGAAACTGAGACAAGTCGGTCGGTTCCTTCTAGCGTTTATCCTGAGCAAACTAAGCTATATATCTAGGCCTACTCAATTCCAGCTTACTCTAGAGACTTTGAACATTGACCACAGTCCCTTCACAAGCACCTCGGCCTAACCATACTTTACTTATAATAGTCCAAAGCCGCGAAACTGAGACAAGTCGGTCCTACCCCTACAGTGATCTCATCCTGATGCCAAGGAATGGAATTCAACGAGAAAGTTAACTGGAAAAAGTCCAACATTCTTCAAGGGTGGGGGTACAAATTATGTATCTACTTCTGTTACAATTATCTCTTTGAAAGAAAAATTCTATCTGTATAAAAATCACATTATAGAGTAATCCTTGCTATATTTCTATGCGTACTCAGTTCCAGCTGATCTGCAGACTTAAGGCTTTGTCCCATTTAACTTCACAAGAAACTCTACCTAAACAAACATTACTTATAATAGTCCAAAGCCGCGAAACTGAGTCAAGTCGGTCGGTTCCTTCTAGCGTTTATCCTGAGTAAACTAAGCTATATATCTAGGCCTACTCAATTCCAGCTGACTCTAGAGACTTCGAACTTTGACCCGAGTAACCTCACAACCACCTCGGCTTAAGCAAACTGTACTTATAATAGTCTAAATCCGCGAAACTGAGAAAAGTCGGTCGGTTCCTCCTAGCGTTTATCTTGAGCAAACTAGGCTATATATCTAGGCCTACTCAATTCCAGCTTACTCTAGAGACTTGAAGCTTTGCCCGAGCACCCTCACAAGAACCTCTACCTAACCAAATTTTACTTATAATAGTCCAAAGCCGCGAAACTGAGACAAGTCGGTCGGTTCCTTCTAGCGTTTATCCTGAGCAAACTAAACTATATATCCAGGCCTACTCAACTCCAGCTGACTCTAGAGACTTTAAGCTTTGACCAGAGTCCCCTCACAAGCACCTCGGCACCATACTTTACTTATAATAGTCTAAAGCCGCGAAACTGAGAAAAGTCGGTCGGTTCCTCCTAGCGTTTATCTTGAGCAAACTAAGCAATATATCTAGGCCTACTCAACTCCAGCTGACTCTAGAGACTTTAAGCTTTGACCAGAGTCTCCTCACAAGCACCTCGGCACCATACTTTACTTATAATAGTCTAAAGCCGCGAAACTGAGAAAAGTCGGTCGTTTCCTCCTAGCGTTTATCTTGAGCAAACTAAGCAATATATCTAGGCCTACTCAACTCCAGCTAACTCTAGAGACTTTAAGCTTTGACCAGAGTCCCCTCACAAGCACCTCGGCACCATACTTTACTTATAATAGTCTAAAGCCGCGAAACTGAGAAAAGTCGGTCGGTTCCTCCTAGCGTTTATCTTGAGCAAACTAAGCAATATATCTAGGCCTACTCAACTCCAGCTGACTCTAGAGACTTTAAGCTTCGACCAGAGTCCCCTCACAAGCACCTCGGCACCATACTTTACTTATAATAGTCTAAAGCCGCGAAACTGAGACAAGTCTGTCGGTTCCTTCTAGCGTTTATCCTGAGTAAACTAAGCCATATATCTAGGCCTACTCAATTCCACCTGACTCTAGAGACTTTAAGCTTTGATCACAGTCCCCTCACAAGCGCCTCGTCCTAACCATACTTTACTTATAATCGTCCAAAGCCGCGAAACTGAGACAAGTCGGTCCTACCCCTACAGTGATCTCATCCTGATGCCAAGGAATGGAATTCAACGAGAAAGTTAACTGGAAAAAGTCCAACATTCTTCAAGGGTGGGGGTACAAATTATGTATCTACTTCTGTTACAATTATCTCTTTGAAAGAAAAATTCTATCTGTATAAAAATCACATTATAGAGTAATCCTTGCTATATTTCTATACGTACTCAGTTCCAGCTGATCTGCAGACTTAAGGCTTTGTCCCATTTAACCTCACAAGAAACTCTACCTAACCAAACATTACTTATAATAGTCCAAAGCCGCGAAACTGGTAAAAGTCGGTCGGTTCCTTCTAGCGTTTATCCTGAGCAAACTAGGCTATATATCTAGGCCTACTCAACTCCAGCTGACTCTAGAGACTTTAAGCTTTGACCAGAGTCCCCTCACAAGCACCTCGGCTTATGCAAACTGTACTTATAATAGTCTAAAGCCGCGAAACTGAGAAAAGTCGGTCGGTTCCTTCTAGCGTTTATCCTGAGCAAACTAAGCTATATATCCAGGCCTACTCAATTCCAGCTTACTCTAGAGACTTGATGCTTTGTCCCGAGCACCCTCACAAGAACCTCTACCTAACCAAATTTTACTTATAATAGTCCAAAGCCGCGAAACTGAGACAAGTCGGTCGGTTCCTTCTAGCGTTTATCCTGAGTAAACTAAGCTATATATCTAGGCCTACTCAACTCCAGCTGACTCTAGAGACTTTAAGCTTTGACCAGAGTACACTCACAAGCACCTCGGCCTAACCATACTTTACTTATAATAGTCCAAAGCCGCGAAACTGAGACAAGTCGGTCCTACCCCTACAGTGATCTCATCCAGATGCCAAGGAATTGAATTCAACGAGAAAGTTAACTGGAAAAAGTCCAACATTCTTCAAGGGTGGGGGTACAAATTATGTATCTACTTCTGTTACAATTATCTCTTTGAAAGAAAAATTCTATCTGTATAAAAATCACATTATAGAGTAATCCTTGCTATATTTCTATGCTTACTCAGTTCCAGCTGATCTGCAGACTTAAGGCTTTGTCCCATTTAACCTCACAAGAACCTCTACCTAACCAAACCTTACTTATAATAGTCCAAAGCCGCGAAACTCAGACAAGTCGGTCGGTTCCTTCTAGCGTTTATCCTGAGCAAACTAAGCTATATATCCAGGCCTACTCAATTCTATCTGACTCTAGAGACTTCGAACTTTGACCACAGTCCGCTCACAAGCACCTCGGCCTAACCATACTTTACTTATAATAGTCCAAAGCCGCGAAACTGAGACAAGTCGGTCCTACCCCTACAGTGTTCTCATCCTGATGCCAAGGAATGGAATTCAACGAGAAAGTAAACTGGAAAAAGTCCAACATTCTTCAATGGTGGGGGTACAAATTATGTATCTACTTCTGTTACAATTATCTCTTTGAAAGAAAAATTCTATCTGTATAAAAATCACATTATAGAGAAATCCTTGCTATATTTCTATGCGTACTGAGTTCCAGCTGATCTGCAGACTTAAGGCTTTGCCCCATTTAACCTCACAAGAACTCTACCTAACCAAACATTACTTATAATAGTCCAAAGCCGCGAAACTGAGACAAGTCGGTCGGTTCCTTCCAGCGTTTATCCTGAGAAAACTAAGCTATATATCCAGGCCTACTCAATTCCAGCTGACTCTAAAGACTTTGAACATTGACCACAGTCCCTTCACAAGCACCTCGGCCTAACCAAACTTTACTTATAATAGTCCAAAGCCGCGAAACTGAGACAAGTAGGTCCTACCCATACATTGATCTCGTCCTGATGCCAAGGACTGGAATTCAAAGAGAAAGTTAACTGGAAAAAGTCCAACATTCTCCAAGGGTGGGGGTACAAATTATGTATCTACTTCTGTTACAATTATCTCTTTGAAAGAAAAATTCTATCTGTATAAAAATCACATTATAGAGTAATCCTTGCTATATTTCTATGCGTACTCAGTTCCAGCTGATCTGCAGACTTAAGGCTTTGTCCCATTTAACCTCATAAGAAACTCTACCTAACCAAACATTACTTATAATAGTCCAAAGCCGCGAAACTGAGACAAGTCGGTCGGTTCTTTCTAGCGTTTATCCTGAGTAAACTAGGCTATATATCTAGGCCTACTCAACTCCAGCTGACTCTAGAGACTTTAAGCTTTGACCAGAGTCCCCTCACAAGCACCTCGGCACCATACTTTACTTATAATAGTCTAAAGCCGCGAAACTGAGAAAAGTCGGTCGGTTCCTCCTAGCGTTTATCTTGAGCAAACTAAGCAATATATCTAGGCCTACTCAACTCCAGCTGACTCTAGAGACTTTAAGCTTTGACCAGAGTCCCCTCACAAGCACCTCGGCACCATACTTTACTTATAATAGTCTAAAGCCGCGAAACTGAGAAAAGTCGGTCGGCTCCTCCTAGCGTTTATCTTGAGCAAACTAAGCAATATATCTAGGCCTACTCAACTCCAGCTGACTCTAGAGTCTTTAAGCTTTGACCAGAGTCCCCTCACAAGCACCTCGGCACCATACTTTACTTATAATAGTCTAAAGCCGCGAAACTGAGAAAAGTCGGTCGGTTCCTCCTAGCGTTTATCTTGAGCAAACTAAGCAATATATCTAGGCCTACTCAACTCCAGCTGACTCTAGAGACTTTAAGCTTTGACCAGAGTCCCCTCACAAGCACCTCGGCACCATACTTTACTTATAATAGTCTAAAGCCCCGAAACTGAGACAAGACTGTCGGGTCCTTCTATCGTTTATACTGAGTAAACTAAGCTATATATCTAGGCCTACTCAACTCCAGCTGACTCTAGAGACTTTAAGCTTTGACCGGAGTAACCTTACAAGCACCTCGGCCTAACCAAACTTTACTTATAATAGTCCAAAGCCGCGAAACTGAGACAAGCCGGTCGGTTCATTCTAGCGTTTATCCTGAGTAAACTAAGCTATATATCTAGGCCTACTCAATTCCAGCTGACTCTAGAGACTTTAAACGTTGACCACAGTCCCCTCACAAGCACCTCGGCCTAACCATACTTTACTTATAATAGTCCAAAGCCGCGAAACTGAGACAAGTCGGTCCTACCCCTACAGTGATCTCATCCTGATGCCAAGGAATGGAATTCAACGAGAAAGTTAACTGGAAAAAGTCCAACATTCTTCAAGGGTGGGGGTACAAATTATGTATCTACTTCTGTTACAATTATCTCTTTGAAAGAAAAATTCTATCTGTATAAAAATCACATTATAGAGTAATCCTTGCTATATTTCTATGCGTACTCAGTTCCAGCTGATCTGCAGACTTAAGGCTTTGTCCCATTTAACTTCACAAGAAACTCTACCTAAACAAACATTACTTATAATAGTCCAAAGCCGCGAAACTGAGACAAGTCGGTCGGTTCCTTCTAGCGTTTATCCTGAGTAAACTAAGCTATATATCTAGGCCTACTCAATTCCATCTGACTCTTGAGACTTCGAAATTTGACCCGTGTAACCTCACAACCACCTCGGCTTAAGCAAACTGTACTTATAATAGTCTAAATCCGAGAAACTGAGAAAAGTCGGTCGGTTCCTCCTAGCGATTATCTTGAGCAAACTAGGCTATATATCTAGGCCTACTCAATTCCAGCTTACTCTAGAGACTTGAAGCTTTGCCCCGAGCACCCTCATAAGAACTTCTACCTAACCAAATTTTACTTATAATAGTCGAAAGCCGCGAAACTGAGACAAGTCGGTCGGTTCCTTCTAGCGTTTATCCTGAGCAAACTAAGCTATATATCCAGGCCTACTCAACTCCAGCTGACTCTAGAGACTTTAAGCTTTGACCAGAGTCTCCTCACAAGCACCTCGGCACCATACTTTACTTATAATAGTCTAAAGCCGCGAAACTGAGAAAAGTCGGTCGGTTCCTCCTAGCGTTTATCTTGAGCAAACTAAGCAATATATCTAGGCCTACTCAACTCCAGCTGACTCTAGAGACTTTAAGCTTCGACCAGAGTCCCCTCACAAGCACCTCGGCACCATACTTTACTTATAATAGTCTAAAGCCGCGAAACTGAGAAAAGTCGGTCGGTTCCTCCTAGCGTTTATCTTGAGCAAACTAAGCAATATATCTAGGCCTACTCAACTCCAGCTGACTCTAGAGACTTTAAGCTTCGACCAGAGTCCCCTCACAAGCACCTCGGCACCATACTTTACTTATAATAGTCTAAAGCCGCGAAACTGAGACAAGTCTGTCGGTTCCTTCTAGCGTTTATCCTGAGTAAACTAAGCCATATATCCAGGCCTACTCAATTCCAGCTTACTCTAGAGACTTTGAACATTGACCAGAGTACCCTCACAAGCACCTCGGCCTAACCATACTTTACTTATAATAGTCCAAAGCCGCGAAACTGAGAAAAGTCGGTCGGTTCCTTCTAGCGTTTATCCTGAGCAAACTAAGCTATATATCTAGGCCTACTCAATTCCAGCTGACTCTAGAGACTTTAAGCTTTGATCACAGTCCCCTCACAAGCACCTCGGCATAACCAAACTTTACTTATAATAGTCCAAAGCCGCGAAACTGAGACAAGTCGGTCCTAACCATACAGTGATCTCATCCTGATGCCAAGGACTGGAATTCAACGAGAAGGTTAACTGGAAAAAGTCCAACATTCTTCAAGGGTGGGGGTACAAATTATGTATCTACTTCTGTTACAATTATCTCTTTGAAAGAAAAATTCTATCTGTATAAAAATCACATTATAGAGTAATCCTTGCTATATTTCTATGCGTACTCAGTTCCAGCTGATCTGCAGACTTAAGGCTTTGTCCCATTTAACTTCACAAGAAACTCTACCTAAACAAACATTACTTATAATAGTCCAAAGCCGCGAAACTGAGACAAGTCGGTCGTAACCTCCTAGCGTTTATCTTGAGCAACCTAAGCAATATATCTAGGCCTACTCAACTCCAGCTGACTCTAGAGACTTTAAGCTTTGACCAGAGTCCCCTCACAAGCACCTCGGCCTAACCATACTTTACTTATAATAGTCCAAAGCCGCGAAACTGAGACAAGTCGGTCCTACCCCTACAGTGATCTCATCCTGATGCCAAGGAATGGAATTCAACGAGAAAGTTAACTGGAAAAAGTCCAACATTCTTCAAGGGTGGGGGTACAAATTATGTATCTACTTCTGTTACAATTATCTCTTTGAAAGAAAAATTCTATCTGTATAAAAATCACATTATAGAGTAATCCTTGCTATATTTCTATGCGTACTCAGTTCCAGCTGATCTGCAGACTTAAGGCTTTGTCCCATTTAACTTCACAAGAAACTCTACCTAAACAAACATTACTTATAATAGTCCAAAGCCGCGAAACTGAGACAAGTCGGTCGGTTCCTTCTAGCGTTTATCCTGAGTAAACTAAGCTATATATCTAGGCCTACTCAATTCCTGCTGAATCTTGAGACTTCGAACTTTGGCCCGAGTAACCTCACAACCACCTCGGCTTAAGCAAACTGTACTTATAATAGTCTAAATCCGCGAAACTGAGAATAGTCGGTCGGTTCCTCCTAGCGATTATCTTGAGCAAACTAGGCTATATATCTAGGCCTACTCAATTCCAGCTTACTCTAGAGACTTGAAGCTTTGCCCCGAGCACCCTCATAAGAACTTCTACCTAACCAAAATTTACTTATAATAGTCCAAAGCCGCGAAACTGAGACAAGTCGGTCGGTTCCTTCTAGCGTTTATCCTGAGCAAACTAAGCTATATATCCAGGCCTACTCAACTCCAGCTGACTCTAGAGACTTTAAGCTTTGACCAGAGTCTCCTCACAAGCACCTCGGCACCATACTTTACTTATAATAGTCTAAAGCCGCGAAACTGAGAAAAGTCGGTCGGTTCCTCCTAGCGTTTATCTTGAGCAAACTAAGCAATATATCTAGGCCTACTCAACTCCAGCTGACTCTAGAGACTTTAAGCTTCGACCAGAGTCCCCTCACAAGCACCTCGGCACCATACTTTACTTATAATAGTCTAAAGCCGCGAAACTGAGAAAAGTCGGTCGGTTCCTCCTAGCGTTTATCTTGAGCAAACTAAGCAATATATCTAGGCCTACTCAACTCCAGCTGACTCTAGAGACTTTAAGCTTCGACCAGAGTCCCCTCACAAGCACCTCGGCACCATACTTTACTTATAATACTCTAAAGCCGCGAAACTGAGACAAGTCTGTCGGTTCCTTCTAGCGTTTATCCTGAGTAAACTAAGCCATATATCCAGGCCTACTCAATTCCAGCTTACTCTAGAGACTTTGAACATTGACCATTGTCCCATCACAAGCACCTCGGGCTAACCATACTTTACTTATAATAGTCCAAAGCCGCGAAACTGAGAAAAGTCGGTCGGTTCCTTCTAGCGTTTATCCTGAGCAAACTAAGCTATATATCCAGGCCTACTCAATTCCAGCTTACTCTAGAGACTTGAAGCTTTGACCAGAGTCCCCTAACAAGAACCTCTACCTAACCAAATTTTACTTATAATACTCCAAAGCCGCGAAACTGAGACAAGTCTGTCGGTTCCTTCTAGCGTTTATCCTGAGTAAACTAGGCTATATATCTAGGCCTACTAAACTCCAGCTGACTCTAGAGACTTTAAGCTTTGACCAGAGTCCCCTCACAAGCACCTCGGCCTAACCATACTTTACTTATAATAGTCCAAAGCCGCGAAACTGAGACAAGTCGGTCCTACCCATACAGTGATCTCATCCTGATGCCAATGAATTGAATTCAACGAGAAAGTTAACTGGAAAAAGTCCAACATTCTTCAAGGGTGGGGGTACAAATTATGTATCTACTTCTGTTACAATTATCTCTTTGAAAGAAAAATTCTATCTGTATAAAAATCACATTATAGAGTAATCCTTGCTATATTTCTATACGTACTCAGTTCCAGCTGATCTGCAGACTTAAGGCTTTGTCTCTTTTAACTTCACAAGAAACTCTACCTAAACAAAAATTACTTATAATAGTCCAAAGCCGCGAAACTGAGTCAAGTCGGTCGGTTCCTTCTAGCGTTTATCCTGAGCAAACTAAGCTATATATCCAGGCCTACTCAATTCCAGCTGATTCTAGAGACTTTGAACTTTGTCCACAGTCCCCTCACAAGCACCTCGGCCTAACCATACTTTACTTATAATAGTCCAAAGCCGCGAAACTGAGACAAGTCGGTCCTACCCCTACAGTGTTCTCATCCTGATGCCAAGGAATGGAATTCAACGAGAAAGTAAACTGGAAAAAGTCCAACATTCTTCAAGGGTGGGGGTACAAATTATGTATCTACTTCTGTTACAATTATCTCTTTGAAAGAAAAATTCTATCTGTATAAAAATCACATTATAGAGAAATCCTTGCTATATTTCTATGCGTACTGAGTTCCAGCTGATCTGCAGACTTAAGGCTTTGTCCCATTTAACCTCACAAGAACCTCTAGCTAACCAAACATTACTTATAATAGTCCAAAGCCGCGAAACTGAGACAAGTCGGTCGGTTCCTTCCAGCATTTAGCCTGAGCAAACTAAGCTATATATCCAGGCCTACTCAATTCCAGCTGACTCTAAAGACTTTGAACATTGACCACAGTCCCTTCACAAGCACCTCGGCCTAACCATACTTTACTTATAATAGTCCAAAGCCGCGAAACTGAGACGAGTCGGTCCTACCCCTACATTGATCTCATCCTGATGCCAAGGAATGGAATTCAAAGAGAAAGTTAACTGGAAAAAGTCCAACATTCTCCAAGGGTGGGGGTACAAATTATGTATCTACTTCTGTTACAATTATCTCTTTGAAAGAAAAATTCTATCTGCATAAAAATCACATTATAGAGTAATCCTTGCTATATTTCTATGCGTACGCAGGTCCAGCTGATCTGCAGACTTAAGGCTTTGTCCCATTTAACCTCACAAGAACCTCTACCTAACCAAACCTTACTTATAATAGTCCAAAGCCGCGAAACTGAGACAAGTCGGTCGGTTCCTTCTAGCGTTTATCCTGAGCAAACTAAGCTATATATCTAGGCCTACTCAATTCCAGCTTACTCTAGAGACTTTGAACATTGACCACAGTCCCTTCACAAGCACCTCGGCCTAACCATACTTTACTTATAATAGTCCAAAGCCGCGAAACTGAGACAAGTCGGTCGGTTCCTTCTAGCGTTTATCCTGAGCAAACTAAGCTATATATCTAGGCCTACTCAATTCCAGCTTACTCTAGAGACTTTGAACATTGACCACAGTCCCTTCACAAGCACCTCGGCACCATACTTTACTTATAATAGTCTAAAGCCGCGAAACTGAGAAAAGTCGGTCGTTTCCTCCTAGCGTTTATCTTGAGCAAACTAAGCAATATATCTAGGCCTACTCAACTCCAGCTAACTCTAGAGACTTTAAGCTTTGACCAGAGTCCCCTCACAAGCACCTCGGCACCATACTTTACTTATAATAGTCTAAAGCCGCGAAACTGAGAAAAGTCGGTCAGTTCCTCCTAGCGTTTATCTTGAGCAAACTAAGCAATATATCTAGGCCTACTCAACTCCAGCTGACTCTAGAGACTTTAAGCTTCGACCAGAGTCCCCTCACAAGCACCTCGGCACCATACTTTACTTATAATAGTCCAAAGCCGCGAAACTGAGACATGTCGGTCGGTTCCTTCTAGCGTTTATCCTGAGCAAACTAAGCTATATATCTAGGCCTACTCAATTCCAGCTTACTCTAGAGACTTTGAACATTGACCACAGTCCCTTCACAAGCACCTCGGCCTAACCATACTTTACTTATAATAGTACTTATAATAGTCCAAAGCCGCGAAACTGAGACAAGTCGGTCGGTTCCTTCTAGCGTTTATCCTGAGCAAACTAAGCTATATATCCAGGCCTACTCAATTCCAGCTTACTCTAGAGACTTGATGCTTTGTCCCGATTAACCTCACAAGAATTTCTACCCAACCAAACTTTACTTATAATAGTCTAAAGCCGCGAAACTGAGACAAGTCGGTCGGTTCTTTCTAGCGTTTATCCTGAGTAAACTAAGCTATATATCTAGGCCTACTCAATTCTATCTGACTCTAGAGACTTTAAGCTTTGATCACAGTCTCCTCACAAGCACCTCGGCACCATACTTTACTTATAATAGTCCAAAGCCGCGAAACTGAGACAAGTCGGTCCTACCCCTACAGTGATCTCATCCAGATGCCAAGGAATGGAATTCAACGAGAAAGTTAACTGGAAAAAGTCCAACATTCTTCAAGGGTGGGGGTACAAATTATGTATCTACTTCTGTTACAATTATCTCTTTGAAAGAAAAATTCTATCTGTATAAAAATCACATTATAGAGAAATCCTTGCTATATTTCTATGCGTACTGAGTTCCAGCTGATCTGCAGACTTAAGGCTTTGCCCCATTTAACCTCACAAGAAACTCTACCTAACCAAACATTACTTATAATAGTCCAAAGCCGCGAAACTAAGACAAGTCGGTCGGTTCCTTCTAGCGTTTATCCTGAGAAAACTAAGCTATATATCCAGGCCTACTCAATTCCAGCTGACTCTAGAGACTTTGAACATTGACCACAGTCCCTTCACAAGCACCTCGGCCTAACCATACTTTACTTATAATAGTCCAAAGCCGCGAAACTGAGACAAGTCGGTCCTACCCCTACAGTGATCTCATCCTGATGCCAAGGAATGGAATTCAAAGAGAAAGTTAACTGGAAAAAGTCCAACATTCTCCAAGGGTGGGGGTACAAATTATGTATCTACTTCTGTTACAATTATCTCTTTGAAAGAAAAATTCTATCTGTATAAAAATCACATTATAGAGTAATCCTTGCTATATTTCTATGCGTACTCAGTTCCAGCTGATCTGCAGACTTAAGGCTTTGTCCCATTTAACCTCACAAGAAACTCTACCTAACCAAACATTACTTATAATAGTCCAAAGCCGCGAAACTAAGACAAGTCGGTCGGTTCCTTCTAGCGTTTATCCTGAGCAAACTAAGCTATATATCTAGGCCTACTCAATTCCAGCTTACTCTAGAGACTTTGAACATTGACCACAGTACCTTCACAAGCACCTCGGCCTAACCATACTTTACTTATAATAGTCCAAAGCCGCGAAACTGAGACAAGTCGGTCGGTTCCTTCTAGCGTTTATCCTGAGCAAACTAAGCTATATATCTAGGCCTACTCAATTCCAGCTTACTCTAGAGACTTTGAACATTGACCACAGTCCCTTCACAAGCACCTCGGCCTAACCATACTTTACTTATAATAGTCCAAAGCCGCGAAACTGAGACAAGTCGGTCCTACCCCTACAGTGATCTCATCCTGATGCCAAGGAATGGAATTCAACGAGAAAGTTAACTGGAAAAAGTCCAACATTCTTCAAGGGTGGGGGTACAAATTATGTATCTACTTCTGTTACAATTATCTCTTTGAAAGAAAAATTCTATCTGTATAAAAATCACATTATAGAGTAATCCTTGCTATATTTCTATGCGTACTCAGTTCCAGCTGATCTGCAGACTTAAGGCTTTGTCCCATTTAACTTCACAAGAAACTCTACCTAAACAAACATTACTTATAATAGTCCAAAGCCGCGAAACTGAGTCAAGTCGGTCGGTTCCTTCTAGCGTTTATCCTGAGTAAACTAAGCTATATATCTAGGCCTACTCAATTCCAGCTGACTCTAGAGACTTCGAACTTTGACCCGAGTAACCTCACAACCACCTCGGCTTAAGCAAACTGTACTTATAATAGTCTAAATCCGCGAAACTGAGAAAAGTCGGTCGGTTCCTCCTAGCGTTTATCTTGAGCAAACTAGGCTATATATCTAGGCCTACTCAATTCCAGCTTACTCTAGAGACTTGAAGCTTTGCCCGAGCACCCTCACAAGAACCTCTACCTAACCAAATTTTACTTATAATAGTCCAAAGCCGCGAAACTGAGACAAGTCGGTCGGTTCCTTCTAGCGTTTATCCTGAGCAAACTAAACTATATATCCAGGCCTACTCAACTCCAGCTGACTCTAGAGACTTTAAGCTTTGACCAGAGTCCCCTCACAAGCACCTCGGCACCATACTTTACTTATAATAGTCTAAAGCCGCGAAACTGAGAAAAGTCGGTCGGTTCCTCCTAGCGTTTATCTTGAGCAAACTAAGCAATATATCTAGGCCTACTCAACTCCAGCTGACTCTAGAGACTTTAAGCTTTGACCAGAGTCTCCTCACAAGCACCTCGGCACCATACTTTACTTATAATAGTCTAAAGCCGCGAAACTGAGAAAAGTCGGTCGTTTCCTCCTAGCGTTTATCTTGAGCAAACTAAGCAATATATCTAGGCCTACTCAACTCCAGCTAACTCTAGAGACTTTAAGCTTTGACCAGAGTCCCCTCACAAGCACCTCGGCACCATACTTTACTTATAATAGTCTAAAGCCGCGAAACTGAGAAAAGTCGGTCGGTTCCTCCTAGCGTTTATCTTGAGCAAACTAAGCAATATATCTAGGCCTACTCAACTCCAGCTGACTCTAGAGACTTTAAGCTTCGACCAGAGTCCCCTCACAAGCACCTCGGCACCATACTTTACTTATAATAGTCTAAAGCCGCGAAACTGAGACAAGTCTGTCGGTTCCTTCTAGCGTTTATCCTGAGTAAACTAAGCCATATATCTAGGCCTACTCAATTCCACCTGACTCTAGAGACTTTAAGCTTTGATCACAGTCCCCTCACAAGCGCCTCGTCCTAACCATACTTTACTTATAATAGTCCAAAGCCGCGAAACTGAGACAAGTCGGTCCTACCCATTCAGTGATCTCATCCTGATGCCAAGGAATGGAATTCAACGAGAAATTTAACTGGAAAAAGTCCAACATTCTTCAAGGGTGGGGGTACAAATTATGTATCTACTTCTGTTACAATTATCTCTTTGAAAGAAAAATTCTATCTGTATAAAAATCACATTATAGAGTAATCCTTGCTATATTTCTATACGTACTCAGTTCCAGCTGATCTGCAGACTTAAGGCTTTGTCCCATTTAACCTCACAAGAAACTCTACCTAACCAAACATTACTTATAATAGTCCAAATCCGCGAAACTGGTAAAAGTCGGTCGGTTCCTTCTAGCGTTTATCCTGAGCAAACTAGGCTATATATCTACGCCTACTCAACTCCAGCTGACTCTAGAGACTTTAAGCTTTGACCAGAGTCCCCTCACAAGCACCTCGGCTTATGCAAACTGTACTTATAATAGTCTAAAGCCGCGAAACTGAGAAAAGTCGGTCGGTTCCTTCTAGCGTTTATCCTGAGCAAACTAAGCTATATATCCAGGCCTACTCAATTCCAGCTTACTCTAGAGACTTGATGCTTTGTCCCGAGCCCCCTCACAAGAACCTCTACCTAACCAAATTTTACTTATAATAGTCCAAAGCCGCGAAACTGAGACAAGTCGGTCGGTTCCTTCTAGCGTTTATCCTGAGTAAACTACGCTATATATCTAGGCCTACTCAACTCCAGCTGACTCTAGAGACTTTAAGCTTTGACCAGAGTACACTCACAAGCACCTCGGCCTAACCATACTTTACTTATAATAGTCCAAAGCCGCGAAACTGAGACAAGTCGGTCCTACCCCTACAGTGATCTCATCCTGATGCCAAGGAATTGAATTCAACGAGAAAGTTAACTGGAAAAAGTCCAACATTCTTCAAGGGTGGGGGTACAAATTATGTATCTACTTCTGTTACAATTATCTCTTTGAAAGAAAAATTCTATCTGTATAAAAATCACATTATAGAGTAATCCTTGCTATATTTCTATGCTTACTCAGTTCCAGCTGATCTGCAGACTTAAGGCTTTGTCTCATTTAACGTCCGTCGAATCTCTACCTAACCACCCAGTACTTATAATAGTCCAAAGCCGCGAAACTTAGACAAGTCGGTCGGTTCCTTCTAGCGTTTATCCTGAGCAAACTAAGCTATATATCCAGGCCTACTCAATTCCAGCTGATTCTAGAGACTTTGAACATTGACCACAGTCCGCTCACAAGCACCTCTGCCTAACCATACTTTACTTATAATAGTCCAAAGCCGCGAAACTGAGACAAGTCGGTCCTACCCCTACAGTGTTCTCATCCTGATGCCAAGGAATGGAATTCAAAGAGAAAGTAAACTGTAAAAAGTACAAAATTCTTAAATGGTCGGGGTACACATTATGTATATACATCTGTTACAATTATCTCTTTTAAAGAAAAATTCTATATTTATAAAAATCACATTATAGAGAAATCCTTGCTATATTTCTATGCGTACTGAGTTCCAGCTGATCTGCAGACTTAAGGCTTTGCCCCATTTAACCTCACAAGAACTCTACCTAACCAAACATTACTTATAATAGTCCAAAGCCGCGAAACTGAGACAAGTCGGTCGGTTCCTTCCAGCGTTTATCCTGAGAAAACTAAGCTATATATCCAGGCCTACTCAATTCCAGCTGACTCTAAAGACTTTGAACATTGACCACAGTCCCTTCACAAGCACCTCGGCCTAACCATACTTTACTTATAATAGTCCAAAGCCGCGAAACTGAGACGAGTCGGTCCTACCCCTACATTGATCTCATCCTGATGCCAAGGAATGGAATTCAAAGAGAAAGTTAACTGGAAAAAGTCCAACATTCTCCAAGGGTGGGGGTACAAATTATGTATCTACTTCTGTGACAATTATCTCTTTGAAAGAAAAATTCTATCTGTATAAAAATCACATTATAGAGTAATCCTTGCTATATTTCTATGCGTACTCAGTTCCAGCTGATCTGCAGACTTAAGGCTTTGTCCCATTTAACCTCATAAGAAACTCTACCTAACCAAACATTACTTATAATAGTCCAAAGCCGCGAAACTGAGACAAGTCGGTCGGTTCTTTCTAGCGTTTATCCTGAGTAAACTAGGCTATATATCTAGGCCTACTCAACTCCAGCTGACTCTAGAGACTTTAAGCTTTGACCAGAGTCCCCTCACAAGCACCTCGGCACCATACTTTACTTATAATAGTCTAAAGCCGCGAAACTGAGAAAAGTCGGTCGGTTCCTCCTAGCGTTTATCTTGAGCAAACTAAGCAATATATCTAGGCCTACTCAACTCCAGCTGACTCTAGAGACTTTAAGCTTTGACCAGAGTCCCCTCACAAGCACCTCGGCACCATACTTTACTTATAATAGTCTAAAGCCGCGAAACTGAGAAAAGTCGGTCGGCTCCTCCTAGCGTTTATCTTGAGCAAACTAAGCAATATATCTAGGCCTACTCAACTCCAGCTGACTCTAGAGTCTTTAAGCTTTGACCAGAGTCCCCTCACAAGCACCTCGGCATAACCAAACTTAACTTATACTAGTCTAAAGCATCGAAACTGAGAAAAGTAGGACGGTTCCTCCTAGCGGTTATCTTGAGTAAACTAGGCTAGATATCTAGGCCTACTCAACTCCAGCTGTCTCTAGAGACTTTAAGCTTTGACCGGATTAACCTAACAAGCACCTCGCCCAAACCAAACTTTACTTATAATAGTCCAAAGCCGCGAAACTGAGACAAGGCGGTCGGTTCATTCTAGCGTTTATCCTGATTAAACTACGCTTTATATCTAGGCCTACTCAACTCCAGCTGACTCTAGAGACTTTAAGCTTTGACCGGAGTAACCTTACAAGCACCTCGGCCTAACCAAACTTTACTTATAATAGTCCAAAGCCGCGAAACTGAGACAAGCCGGTCGGTTCATTCTAGCGTTTATCCTGAGTAAACTAAGCTATATATCTAGGCCTACTCAATTCCAGCTGACTCTAGAGACTTTAAACGTTGACCACAGTCCCCTCACAAGCGCCTCGTCCTAACCATACTTTACTTATAATAGTCCAAAGCCGCGAAACTGAGACAAGTCGGTCCTACCCATTCAGTGATCTCATCCTGATGCCAAGGAATGGAATTCAACGAGAAAGTTAACTGGAAAAAGTCCAACATTCTTCAAGGGTGGGGGTACAAATTATGTATCTACTTCTGTTACAATTATCTCTTTGAAAGAAAAATTCTATCTGTATAAAAATCACATTATAGAGTAATCCTTGCTATATTTCTATACGTACTCAGTTCCAGCTGATCTGCAGACTTAAGGCTTTGTCCCATTTAACCTCATAAGAAACTCTACCTAACCAAACATTACTTATAATAGTCCAAAGCCGCGAAACTGAGACAAGTCGGTCGGTTCCTTCTAGCGTTTATCCTGAGTAAACTAAGCTATATATCTAGGCCTACTCAATTCCAGCTGACTCTAGAGACTTCGAACTTTGACCCGAGTAACCTCACAAGCACCTCGGCTTAAGCAAACTGTACTTATAATAGTCTAAAGCCTCGAAACTGAGAAAAGTCGGTCGGTTCCTCCTAGCGTTTATCTTGAGCAAACTAAGCTATATATCTAGGCCTACTCAATTCCAGCTTACTCTAGAGACTTTAAACTTTGACCCGAGTACCCTGACAAGCACCTCGGCCTAACTTAACTTTACTTATAATAGTCCAAATCCGCGAAACTGGTAAAAGTCGGTCGGTTCCTTCTAGCGTTTATCCTGAGTAAACTAGGCTATATATCTAGGCCTACTCAACTCCAGCTGACTCTAGAGACTTTAAGCTTTGACCGGAGTAACCTTACAAGCACCTCGGCCTAACCAAACTTTACTTATAATAGTCCAAAGCCGCGAAACTGAGACAAGCCGGTCGGTTCATTCTAGCGTTTATCCTGAGTAAACTAAGCTATATATCTAGGCCTACTCAATTCCAGCTGACTCTAGAGACTTTAAGCTTTGACCGGAGTAACCTTACAAGCACCTCGGCCTAACCAAACTTTACTTATAATAGTCCAAAGCCTCGAAACTGAGAAAAGTCGGTCGGTTCCTCCTAGCGTTTATCCTGAGAAAACTAAGCTATATATCCAGGCCTACTCAATTCCAGCTGACTCTAAAGACTTTGAACATTGACCAGAGTACACTCACAAGCACCTCGGCCTAACCATACTTTACTTATAATAGTCCAAAGCCGCGAAACTGAGACAAGTCGGACCTACCCCTACATTGATCTCATCCTGATGCCAAGGAATGGAATTCAACGAGAAAGTTAACTGGAAAAAGTCCAACATTCTTCAAGGGTGGGGGTACAAATTATGTATCTACTTCTGTTACAATTATCTCTTTGAAAGAAAAATTCTATCTGTATAAAAATCACATTATAGAGTAATCCTTGCTATATTTCTATGCTTACTCAGTTCCAGCTGATCTGCAGACTTAAGGCTTTGTCCCATTTAACTTCACAAGAAACTCTACCTAAACAAACATTACTTATAATAGTCCAAAGCCGCGAAACTGAGACAAGTCGGTCAGTTCCTTCTAGCGTTTATCCTGAGCAAACTAAGCTATATATCCAGGCCTACTCAATTCCAGCTGACTCTAGAGACTTCGATCTTTGACCCGAGTAAACTCACAACCACCTAAGCTAAAGCAAGCTGTACTTATAATAGTCTAAAGCCTCGAAACTGAGAAAAGTCGGTCGGTTCCTCCTAGCGTTTATCTTGAGCAAACTAAGCTATATATCTAGTCCTACTCAATTCCAGCTTACTCTAGAGACTTTAAGCTTTGATCACAGTCCCCTCACAAGCACCTCGGCCTAACCATACTTTACTTATAATAGTCCAAAGCCGCGAAACTGAGACAAGTCGGTCGGTTCCTTCTAGCGTTTTTCCTGAGAAAACTAAGCTATATATCCAGGCCTACTCAATTCCAGCTGACTCTAAAGACTTTGAACATTGACCACAGTCCCTTCACAAGCACCTCGGCCTAACCATACTTTACTTATAATAGTCCAAAGCCGCGAAACTGAGACGAGTCGGTCCTACCCCTACATTGATCTCATCCTGATGCCAAGGAATGGAATTCAAAGAGAAAGTTAACTGGAAAAAGTCCAACATTCTCCAAAGGTGGGGGTACAAATTATGTATCTACTTCTGTTACAATTATCTCTTTGAAAGAAAAATTCTATCTGTATAAAAATCACATTATAGAGTAATCCTTGCTATATTTCTATACGTACTCAGTTCCAGCTGATCTGCAGACTTAAGGCTTTGTCCCATTTAACCTCACAAGAAACTCTACCTAACCAAACATTACTTATAATAGTCCAAAGCCGCGAAACTGAGACAAGTCGGTCGGTTCCTTCTAGCGTTTATCCTGAGCAAACTAAGCTATATATCCAGGCCTACTCAATTCCAGCTGACTCTAGAGACTTCGAACTTTGACCCGAGTAACCTCGCAACCACCTCGGCTTAAGCAAACTGTACTTATAATAGTCCAAAGCCGCGAAACTGAGACAAGTCGGTCGGTTCCTTCTAGCGTTTGTCCTGAGTAAACTAAGCTATATATCTAGGCCTACTCAACTCCAGCTGACTCTAGAGACTTTACTCTTTGACCTGTGTCACCTAACAAGCACCTCGGCCTAACGATACTTTACTTATAATAGTCCAAAGCCGCGAAACTGAGACAAGCCGGTCGGTTCATTCTAGCGTTTATCCTGAGTAAACTAAGCTATATATCCAGGCCTACTCAATTCCAGCTGACTCTAAAGACTTTGAACATTGACCAGAGTACACTCACAAGCACCTCGGCCTAACCATACTTTACTTATAATAGTCCAAAGCCGCGAAACTGAGACAAGTCGGTCCTACCCCTACAGTGATCTCATCCTGATGCCAAGGAATGGAATTCAACGAGAAAGTTAACTGGAAAAAGTCCAACATTCCTCAAGGGTGGGGGTACAAATTATGTATCTACTTCTGTTACAATTATCTCTTTGAAAGAAAAATTCTATCTGTATAAAAATCACATTATAGAGTAATCCTTGCTATATTTCTATGCGTACTCAGTTTCAGCTGATCTGCAGACTTAAGGCTTTGTCTCATTTAACTTCACAAGAAACTCTACCTAAACAAACATTACTTATAATAGTCCAAAGCCGCGAAACTGAGACAAGTCGGTCGGTTCCTTCTAGCGTTTATCCTGAGTAAACTAAGCTATATATCTAGGCCTACTCAACTCCAGCTGACTCTAGAGACTTTAAGCTTTGACCAGAGTCCCCTCACAAGCACCTCGGCACCATACTTTACTTATAATAGTCTAAAGCCGCGAAACTGAGAAAAGTCGGTCGGTTCCTCCTAGCGTTTATCTTGAGCAAACTAAGCAATATATCTAGGCCTACTCAACTCCAGCTGACTCTAGAGACTTTAAGCTTTGACCAGAGTCCCCTCACAAGCACCTCGGCACCATACTTTACTTATAATAGTCTAAAGCCGCGAAACTGAGAAAAGTCGGTCGGCTCCTCCTAGCGTTTATCTTGAGCAAACTAAGCAATATATCTAGGCCTACTCAACTCCAGCTGACTCTAGAGTCTTTAAGCTTTGACCAGAGTCCCCTCACAAGCACCTCGGCACCATACTTTTCTTATAATAGTCTAAAGCCTCGAAACTGAGAAAAGTCGGTCGGTTCCTCCTAGCGTTTATCTTGAGCAAACTAAGCTATATATCTAGGCCTACTCAACTCCAGCTGACTCTAGAGACTTTAAGCTTTGACCGGAGTAACCTTACAAGCACCTCGGCCTAACCAAACTTTACTTATAATAGTCCAAAGCCGCGAAACTGAGACAAGCCGGTCGGTTCATTCTAGCGTTTATCCTGAGTAAACTAAGCTATATATCTAGGCCTACTCAATTCCAGCTGACTCTAGAGACTTTATGCTTTGATCACAGTCCCCTCACAAGCACCTCGGCCTAACCATACTTTACTTATAATAGTCCAAAGCCGCGAAACTGACACAAGTCGGTCCTACCCCTACAGTGATCTCATCCTGATGCCAAGGAATGGAATTCAACGAGAAAGTTAACTGGAAAAAGTCCAACATTCTTCAAGGGTGGGGGTACAAATTATGTATCTACTTCTGTTACAATTATCTCTTTGAAAGAAAAATTCTATCTGTATAAAAATCACATTATAGAGTAATCCTTGCTATATTTCTATGCGTACTCAGTTCCAGCTGATCTGCAGACTTAAGGCTTTGTACCATTTAACCTCACAAGAACCTCTACCTAACCAAACATTACTTATAATAGTCCAAAGCCGCGAAACTGAGACAAGTCGGTCGGTTCCTTCTAGCGTTTATCCTGAGCAAACTAAGCTATATATCTAGGCCTACTCAATTCCAGCTGACTCTAGAGACTTCGAACTTTGAGCCGAGTAACCTCACAACCACCTCGGCTTAAGCAAACTGTACTTATAATAGTCTAAAGCCTCGAAACTGAGAAAAGTCGGTCGGTTCCTCCTAGCGTTTATCTTGAGCAAACTAAGCTATATATCTAGGCCTACTCAATTCCAGCTTACTCTAGAGACTTTAAACTTTGACCCGAGTACCCTGACAAGCACCTCGGCCTAACTTAACTTTACTTATAATAGTCCAAATCCGCGAAACTGGTAAAAGTCGGTCGGTTCCTTCTAGCGTTTATCCTGAGTAAACTAGGCTATATATCTAGGCCTACTCAACTCCAGCTGACTCTAGAGACTTTAAGCTTTGACCGGAGTCCCCTCACAAGCACCTCGGCTTATGCAAACTGTACTTATAATAGTCTAAAGCCGCGAAACTGAGACAAGTCGGTCGGTTCCTTCTAGCGATTATCCTGAGCAAACTAAGCTATATATCTAGGCCTACTCAACTCCAGCTGACTCTAGAGACTTTAAGCTTTGACCGGAGTAACCTTACAAGCACCTCGGCCTAGCCAAACTTTACTTATAATAGTCCAAAGCCGCGAAACTGAGACAAGCCGGTCGGTTCATTCTAGCGTTTATCCTGAGTAAACTAAGCTATATATCTAGGCCTACTCAATTCCAGCTGACTCTAGAGACTTTAAACTTTGACCACAGTCCCCTCACAAGCACCTCGGCCTAACCATACTTTACTTATAATAGTCCAAAGCCGCGAAACTGAGACAAGTCGGTCCTACCCCTACAGTGATCTCATCCTGATGCCAAGGAATGGAATTCAACGAGAAAGTTAACTGGAAAAAGTCCAACATTCTTCAAGGGTGGGGGTACAAATTATGTATCTACTTCTGTTACAATTATCTCTTTGAAAGAAAAATTCTATCTGTATAAAAATCACATTATAGAGTAATCCTTGCTATATTTCTATACGCACTCAGTTCCCGCTGATCAGCAGACTTAAGGCCTTGTCCCATTTAACCTCACAAGAAACTCTACCTAACCAAACTTTACTTATAATAGTCCAAAGCCGCGAAACTGAGACAAGTCGGTCGGTTCCTTCTAGCGTTTATCCTGAGCAAACTAAGCTATATATCTAGGCCTACTCAATTCCAGCTGATTCTAGAGACTTTGAACATTGACCACAGTCCCCTCACAAGCACCTCGGCCTAACCATACTTTACTTATAATAGTCCAAAGCCGCGAAACTGAGACAAGTCGGTCGTACCCCTACAGTGTTCTCATCCTGATGCCAAGGAATGGAATTCAACGAGAAAGTAAACTGGAAAAAGTCCAACATTCTTCAAGGGTGGGGGTACAAATTATGTATCTACTTCTGTTACAATTATCTCTATGAAAGAAAAATTCTATCTGTATAAAAATCACATTATAGAGAAATCCTTGCTATATTTCTATGCGTACTGAGTTCCAGCTGAGCTGCTGACTTAAGGCTTTTACACATATATCCTCACAAGAAACTCTACCTAACCAAACATTACTTATAATAGTCCAAAGCCGCGAAACTGAGACAAGTCGGTCGGTTCCTTCTAGCGTTTATCCTGAGAAAACTAAGCTATATATCCAGGCCTACTCAATTCCAGCTGACTCTAAAGACTTTGAACATTGACCACAGTCCCTTCACAAGCACCTCGGCCTAACCATACTTTACTTATAATAGTCCAAAGCCGCGAAACTGAGAGAAGTCGGTCCTACCCCTACAGTGATCTCATCCTGATGCCAAGGATGGGTATTCAACGAGACAGTTACCTGGAAACAGTCCAACCTTCGTCACGGGTGGGGGGACAAATTAGGTATCTCCTTCTGTTACAATGATCTCTTGGAAAGAAAAATGCTTTCGGTATACAAATCACAGGATAGCGTACTCCTTGCTATATTTCTATGCGTACTCAGTTCCAGCTGATCTGCATACTTTTGGCTTTGTCCAATTTAACCTCATAAGAAACTCTACCTAACCAAACATTACTTATAATAGTCCAAAGCCGCGAAACTGAGACAAGTCGGTCGGTTCCTTCTAGCGTTTATCCTGAGTAAACTAAGCTATATATCTATGCCTACTCAATTCCAGCTGACTCTAGAGACTTCGAACTTTGAGCCGAGTAACCTCACAACCACCTCGGCTTAAGCAAACTGTACTTATAATAGTCTAAAGCCTCGAAACTGAGAAAAGTCGGTCGGTTCCTCCTAGCGTTTATCTTGAGCAAACTAAGCTATATATCTAGGCCTACTCAATTCCGGCTTACTCTAGAGACTTTAAACTTTGACCCGAGTACCCTGACAAGCACCTCGGCCTAACTTAACTTTACTTATAATAGTCCAAATCCGCGAAACTGGTAAAAGTCGGTCGGTTCCTTCTAGCGTTTATCCTGAGTAAACTAGGCTATATATCTAGGCCTACTCAACTCCAGCTGACTCTAGAGACTTTAGGCTTTGACCGGAGTCCCCTCACAAGCACCTCGGCTTAAGCAAACTGTACTTATAATAGTCTAAATCCGCGAAACTGAGACAAGTCGGTCGGTTCCTTCTAGCGTTTATCCTGAGCAAACTAAGCTATATATCCAGGCCTACTCAATTCCAGCTGACTCTAGAGACTTCGAACTTTGACCCGAGTAACCTCACAACCACCTCGGCTTAAGCAAACTGTACTTATAATAGTCCAAAGCCGCGAAACTGAGACAAGTCGGTCGGTTCCTTCTAGCGTTTATCCTGAGTAAACTAGGCTATATATCTAGGCCTACTCAACTCCAGCTGACTCTAGAGACTTTAGGCTTTGACCGGAGTAACCTTACAAGCACCTCGGCCTAACCAAACTTTACTTATAATAGTCCAAAGCCGCGAAACTGAGACAAGCCGGTCGGTTCATTCTAGCGTTTATCCTGAGTAAACTAAGCTATATATCTAGGTCTACTCAATTCCAGCTGACTCCAGAGACTTTGAACATTGACCACAGTCCCCTCACAAGCACCTCGGCCTAACCATACATTACTTATAATAGTCCAAAGCCGCGAAACTGACACAAGTCGGTCCTACCCCTACACTGATCTCATCCTGATGCCAAGGAATGGAATTCAACGAGAAAGTTAACTGGAAAAAGTCCAACATTCCTCAAGGGTGGGGGTACAAATTATGTATCTACTTCTGTTACAATTATCTCTTTGAAAGAAAAATTCTATCTGTATAAAAATCACATTATAGAGTAATCCTTGCTATATTTCTATGCGTACTCAGTTTCAGCTG
Organism: Diplolepis rosae; assembly: GCA_030998225.1. Taxonomy (NCBI): domain Eukaryota; kingdom Metazoa; phylum Arthropoda; class Insecta; order Hymenoptera; family Diplolepididae; genus Diplolepis; species Diplolepis rosae. Next base: position 8,985,034 of record JAPYXD010000723.1, on the reverse strand, counting down.
ATCTGCAGACTTAAGGCTTTGTCCCATTTAACCTCATAAGAAACTCTACCTAACCAAACATTACTTATAATAGTCCAAAGCCGCGAAACTAAGACAAGTCGGTCGGTTCCTTCTAGCGTTTATCCTGAGTAAACTACGCTATATATCTAGGCCTACTCAACTCCAGCTGACTCTAGAGACTTTAAGCTTTGACCAGAGTCCCCTCACAAGCACCTCGGCACCATACTTTACTTATAATAGTCTAAAGCCGCGAAACTGAGAAAAGTCGGTCGGTTCCTACTAGCGTTTATCATGAGCAAACAAAGGAATATATCTAGGCCTACTCAACTCCAGCTGACTCTAGAGACTTTAAGCTTTGACCAGAGTCCCCTCACAAGCACCTCGGCACCATACTTTACTTATAATAGTCTAAAGCCGCGAAACTGAGAAAAGTCGGTCGGCTCCTCCTAGCGTTTATCTTGAGCAAACTAAGCAATATATCTAGGCCTACTCAACTCCAGCTGACTCTAGAGTCTTTAAGCTTTGACCAGAGTCCCCTCACAAGCACCTCGGCACCATACTTTTCTTATAATAGTCTAAAGCCGCGAAACTGAGAAAAGTCGGTCGGTTCCTCCTAGCGTTTATCTTGAGCAAACTAAGCAATATATCTAGGCCTACTCAACTCCAGCTGACTCTAGAGACTTTAAGCTTTGACCAGAGTCCCCTCACAAGCACCTCGGCACCATACTTTACTTATAATAGTCTAAAGCCGCGAAACTGAGACAAGTCGGTCGGTTCCTTCTAGCGTTTATCCTGAGTAAACTAAGCCATATATCTAGGCCTACTCAATTCCACCTGACTCTAGAGACTTTATGCTTTGATCACAGTCCCCTCACAAGCGCCTCGTCCTAACCAAACTTTACTTATAATAGTCTAAAGCCGCGAAACTGAGACAAGTCGGTCCTACCCATTCAGTGATCTCATCCTGATGCCAAGGAATGGAATTCAACGAGAAAGTTAACTGGAAAAAGTCCAACATTCTTCAAGGGTGGGGGTACAAATTATGTATCTACTTCTGTTACAATTATCTCTTTGAAAGAAAAATTCTATCTGTATAAAAATCACATTATAGAGTAATCCTTGCTATCTTTCTATGATTGCTCAGTTCCAGCTGATCTGCAGACTTAAGGCTTTGTCCCATTTAACCTCATAAGAAACTCTACCTAACCAAACATTACTTATAATAGTCCAAAGCCGCGAAACTGAGACAAGTCGGTCAGTTCCTTCTAGCGTTTATCCTGAGCAAACTAAGCTATATATCCAGGCCTACTCAATTCCAGCTGACTCTAGAGACTTCGAACTTTGACCCGAGTAACCTCACAACCACCTCGGCTTAAGCAAACTGTACTTATAATAGTCTAAAGCCTCGAAACTGAGAAAAGTCGGTCGGTTCCTCCTAGCGTTTATCTTGAGCAAACTAAGCTATATATCTAGGCCTACTCAATTCCAGCTTACTCTAGAGACTTTAAACTTTGACCCGAGTACCCTGACAAGCACCTCGGCCTAACTTAACTTTACTTATAATAGTCCAAATCCGCGAAACTGGTAAAAGTCGGTCGGTTCCTTCTAGCGTTTATCCTGAGTAAACTAGGCTATATATCTAGGCCTACTCAACTCCAGCTGACTCTAGAGACTTTAAGCTTTGACCAGAGTCCCCTCACAAGCACCTCGGCTTATGCAAACTGTACTTATAATAGTCTAAAGCCGCGAAACTGAGACAAGTCGGTCGGTTCCTTCTAGCGTTTATCCTGAGCAAACTAAGCTATATATCTAGGCCTACTCAACTCCAGCTGACTCTAGAGACTTTAAGCTTTGACCGGAGTAACCTTACAAGCACCTCGGCCTAGCCAAACTTTACTTATAATAGTCCAAAGCCGCGAAACTGAGACAAGCCGGTCGGTTCATTCTAGCGTTTATCCTGAGTAAACTAAGCTATATATCTAGGCCTACTCAATTCCAGCTGACTCTAGAGACTTTAAACGTTGACCACAGTCCCCTCACAAGCACCTCGGCCTAACCATACATTACTTATAATAGTCCAAAGCCGCGAAACTGACACAAGTCGGTCCTACCCCTACAGTGATCTCATCCTGATGCCAAGGAATGGAATTCAACGAGAAAGTTAACTGGAAAAAGTCCAACATTCTTCAAGGGTGGGGGTACAAATTATGTATCTACTTCTGTTACAATTATCTCTTTGAAAGAAAAATTCTATCTGTATAAAAATCACATTATAGAGTAATCCTTGCTATATTTCTATACGTACTCAGTTCCAGCTGATCTGCAGACTTAAGGCTTTGTCCCATTTAACCTCACAAGAAACTCTACCTAACCAAACATTACTTATAATAGTCCAAAGCCGCGAAACTGAGACAAGTCGGTCGGTTCCTTCTAGCGTTTATCCTGAGCAAACTAAGCTAGATATCCAGGCCTACTCAATTCCAGCTGATTCTAGAGACTTTGAACATTGACCACAGTCCCCTCACAAGAAGCTCGTCCGATCCATACTTTACTTATAATAGTCCAAAGCCGCGAAACTGAGACAAGTCGGTCCTACCCCTCCAGTGATCTAAAACTGATGACAAGGAATGTAATACAACGAGAAAGTAAACTGGAAAAAGTCCAACATTCTTCAAGGGTGGGGGTACAAATTATGTATCTACTTCTGTTAAAATTATCTCTGTGTAAGAGAAATTCTATCTGTATAAAAATCACATTATAGAGAAATCCTTGCTATATTTCTATGCGTACTGAGTTCCAGCTGATCTGCAGACTTAAGGCTTTGCCCCATTTAACTTCACAAGAAACTCTACCTAAACAAACATTACTTATAATAGTCCAAAGCCGCGAAACTGAGACAAGTCGGTCGGTTCGTTACAGCGATTAGCCTGAGAAAACTAAGCTTTATATACAGGGCGACTCAATTCCAGCTGACTCTAAAGACTTTGAACATTGACCACAGTCCCTTCACAAGCACCTCGGCCTAACCATACTTTACTTATAATAGTCCAAAGCCGCGAAACTGAGACAAGTCGGTCCTACCCCTACAGTGATCTCATCCTGATGCCAAGGAATGGAATTCAACGAGAAAGTTAACTGGAAAAAGTCCAACATTCTTCAAGGGTGGGGGTACAAATTATGTATCTACTTCTGTTACAATTATCTCTTTGAAAGAAAAATTCTATCTGTATAAAAATCACATTATAGAGTAATCCTTGCTATATTTCTATGCGTACTCAGTTCCAGCTGATCTGCAGACTTAAGGCTTTGTCCGATTTAACCTCACAAGAAACTCTACCTAACCAAACATTACTTATAATAGTCCAAAGCCGCGAAACTGAGACAAGTCGGTCAGTTCCTTCTAGCGTTTATCCTGAGCAAACTAAGCTATCTATCTAGGCCTACTCAATTCCAGCTGACTCTAGAGACTTCGAACTTTGACCCGAGTAACCTCACAAGCACCTCGGCTTAAGCAAGCTGTACTTATAATAGTCTAAAGCCTCGAAACTGAGAAAAGTCGGTCGGTTCCTCCTAGCGTTTATCTTGAGCAAACTAAGCTATATATCTAGGCCTACTCAATTCCAGCTTACTCTAGAGACTTTAAACTTTGACCCGAGTACCCTGACAAGCACCTCGGCCTAACTTAACTTTACTTATAATAGTCCAAATCCGCGAAACTGGTAAAAGTCGGTCGGTTCCTTCTAGCGTTTATCCTGAGTAAACTAGGCTATATATCTAGGCCTACTCAACTCCAGCTGACTCTAGAGACTTTAAGCTTTGACCAGAGTCCCCTCACAACCACCTCGGCTTAAGCAAACTGTACTTATAATAGTCTAAAGCCTCGAAACTGAGAAAAGTCGGTCGGTTCCTTCTAGCGTTTATCCTGAGCAAACTAAGCTATATATCCAGGCCTACTCAATTCCAGCTGACTCTAGAGACTTCGAACTTTGACCCGAGTAACCTCACAAGCACCTCGGCTTAAGCAAACTGTACTTATAATAGTCCAAAGCCGCGAAACTGAGACAAGTCGGTCGGTTCCTTCTAGCGTTTATCCTGAGTAAACTAAGCTATATATCTAGGCCTACTCAACTCCAGCTGACTCTAGAGACTTTAGGCTTTGACCGGAGTAACCTTACAAGCACCTCGGCCTAACCAAACTTTACTTATAATAGTCCAAAGCCGCGAAACTGAGACAAGCCGGTCGGTTCATTCTAGCGTTTATCCTGAGTAAACTAAGCTATATATCAAGGTCTACTCAATTCCAGCTGACTCTAAAGACTTTGAACATTGACCACAGTCCCTTCACAAGCACCTCGGCCTAACCAAACTTTACTTAAAATAGTCCAAAGCCGCGAAACTGAGACGAGTCGGTCCTACCCCTACATTGATCTCATCCTGATGCCAAGGTATGGAATTCATAGAGAAAGTTATCTGGTAATAGTCCTACATTCCTCAAGGGTGGGGGTACAAATTATGTATCTACTTCTGTTACAATTATCTCTTTGAAAGAAAAATTCTATCTGTATAAAAATCACATTATAGAGTAATCCTTGCTATATTTCTATGCGTACTCAGTTTCAGCTGATCTGCAGACTTAAGGCTTTGTCTCATTTAACTTCACAAGAAACTCTACCTAAACAAACATTACTTATAATAGTCCAAAGCCGCGAAACTGAGACAAGTCGGTCGGTTCCTTCTAGCGTTTATCCTGAGTAAACTAAGCTATATATCTAGGCCTACTCAACTCCAGCTGACTCTAGAGACTTTAAGCTTTGACCAGAGTCCCCTCACAAGCACCTCGGCACCATACTTTACTTATAATAGTCTAAAGCCGCGAAACTGAGAAAAGTCGGTCGGTTCCTCCTAGCGTTTATCTTGAGCAAACTAAGCAATATATCTAGGCCTACTCAACTCCAGCTGACTCTAGAGACTTTAAGCTTTGACCAGAGTCCCCTCACAAGCACCTCGGCACCATACTTTACTTATAATAGTCTAAAGCCGCGAAACTGAGAAAAGTCGGTCGGCTCCTCCTAGCGTTTATCTTGAGCAAACTAAGCAATATATCTAGGCCTACTCAACTCCAGCTGACTCTAGAGTCTTTAAGCTTTGACCAGAGTCCCCTCACAAGCACCTCGGCACCATACTTTTCTTATAATAGTCTAAAGCCTCGAAACTGAGAAAAGTCGGTCGGTTCCTCCTAGCGTTTATCTTGAGCAAACTAAGCTATATATCTAGGCCTATTCAATTCCAGCTGACTCTAGAGACTTTAAACGTTGACCACAGTCCCCTCACAAGCACCTCGGCCTAACCATACATTACTTATAATAGTCTAAAGCCGCGAAACTGAGACAAGTCGGTCGGTTCCTCCTAGCGTTTATCCTGAGTAAACTAAGCCATATATCTAGGCCTACTCAATTCCACCTGACTCTAGAGACTTTAAGCTTTGATCACAGTCCCCTCACAAGCGCCTCGTCCTAACCATACTTTACTTAGAACAGTCTAAAGCCGCGAAACTGAGACAAGTCGGTCCTACCCATTCAGTGATCTCATCCTGATGCCAAGGAATGGAATTCAACGAGAAAGTTAACTGGAAAAAGTCCAACATTCTTCAAGGGTGGGGGTACAAATTATGTATCTACTTCTGTTACAATTATCTCTTTGAAAGAAAAATTCTATCTGTATAAAAATCACATTATAGAGTAATCCTTGCTATATTTCTATACGTACTCAGTTCCAGCTGATCTGCAGACTTAAGGCTTTGTCTCATTTAACCTCATAAGAAACTCTACCTAACCAAACATTACTTATAATAGTCCAAAGCCGCGAAACTGAGACAAGTCGGTCAGTTCATTCTAGCGTTTATCCTGAGCAAACTAAGCTATATATCTAGGCCTACTCAATTCCAGCTGACTCTAGAGACTTCGAACTTTGAGCCGAGTAACCTCACAACCACCTCGGCTTAAGCAAACTGTACTTATAATAGTCTAAAGCCTCGAAACTGAGAAAAGTCGGTCGGTTCCTCCTAGCGTTTATCTTGAGCAAACTAAGCTATATATCTAGGCCTACTCAATTCCAGCTTACTCTAGAGACTTTAAACTTTGACCCGAGTACCCTGACAAGCACCTCGGCCTAACTTAACTTTACTTATAATAGTCCAAATCCGCGAAACTGGTAAAAGTCGGTCGGTTCCTTCTAGCGTTTATCCTGAGAAAACTATGCTATATATCTAGGCCTACTCAACTCCAGCTGACTCTAGAGACTTTAAGCTTTGACCAGAGTCCCCTCACAAACACCTCGGCTTATGCAAACTGTACTTATAATAGTCTGAAGCCGCGAAACTGAGACAAGTCGGTCGATTACTTCTAGCGTTTATCCTGAGCAAACTAAGCTATATATCCAGGCCTACTCAATTCCAGCTTACTCTAGAGACATGATGCTTTGTCCCCAGTCCCCTCACAAGCACCTCGGCCTAACCAAACTTTACTTATAATAGTCCAAAGCCGCGAAACTGAGACAAGCCGGTCGGTTCATTCTAGCGTTTATCCTGAGTAAACTAAGCTATATATCTAGGCCTACTCAATTCCAGCTGACTCTAAAGACTTTGAACATTGACCAGAGTACACTCACAAGCACCTCGGCCTAACCATACTTTACTTATAATAGTCCAAAGCCGCGAAACTGAGACAAGTCGGTCCTACCCCTACAGTGATCTCATCCTGATGCCAAGGAATGGAATTCAAAGAGAAAGTTAACTGGAAAAAGTCCAACATTCTCCAAGGGTGGGGGTACAAATTATGTATCTACTTCTGTTACAATTATCTCTTTGAAAGAAAAATTCTATCTGTATAAAAATCACATTATAGAGTAATCCTTGCTATATTTCTATGCGTACTCAGTTCCAGCTGATCTGCAGACTTAAGGCTTTGTCCCATTTAACTTCACAAGAAACTCTACCTAAACAAACATTACTTATAATAGTCCAAAGCCGCGAAACTAAGACAAGTCGGTCGGTTCCTTCTAGCGTTTATCCTGAGTAAACTACGCTATATATCTAGGCCTACTCAACTCCAGCTGACTCTAGAGACTTTAAGCTTTGACCAGAGTACACTCACAAGCACCTCGGCCAAACCATACTTTACTTATAATAGTCCAAAGCCGCGAAACTGAGAAAAGTCGGTCGGTTCCTCCTAGCGTTTATCTTGAGCAAACTAAGCAATATATCTAGGCCTACTCAACTCCAGCTGACTCTAGAGACTTTAAGCTTTGACCAGAGTCCCCTCACAAGCACCTCGGCACCATACTTTACTTATAATAGTCTAAAGCCGCGAAACTGAGAAAAGTCGGTCGGCTCCTCCTAGCGTTTATCTTGAGCAAACTAAGCAATATATCTAGGCCTACTCAACTCCAGCTGACTCTAGAGTCTTTAAGCTTTGACCAGAGTCCCCTCACAAGCACCTCGGCACCATACTTTTCTTATAATAGTCTAAAGCCGCGAAACTGAGAAAAGTCGGTCGGTTCCTCCTAGCGTTTATCTTGAGCAAACTAAGCAATATATCTAGGCCTACTCAACTCCAGCTGACTCTAGAGACTTTAAGCTTTGACCAGAGTCCCCTCACAAGCACCTCGGCACCATACTTTACTTATAATAGTCTAAATCCGCGAAACTGAGACAAGTCGGTCGGTTCCTCCTAGCGTTTATCCTGAGTAAACTAAGCCATATATCTAGGCCTACTCAATTCCACCTGACTCTAGAGACTTTAAGCTTTGATCACAGTCCCCTCACAAGCGCCTCGTCCTAACCATACTTTACTTATAATAGTCCAAAGCCGCGAAACTGAGACAAGTCGGTCCTACCCATTCAGTGATCTCATCCTGATGCCAAGGAATGGAATTCAACGAGAAAGTTAACTGGAAAAAGTCCAACATTCTTCAAGGGTGGGGGTACAAATTATGTATCTACTTCTGTTACAATTATCTCTTTGAAAGAAAAATTCTATCTGTATAAAAATCACATTATAGAGTAATCCTTGCTATATTTCTATGCGTACTCAGTTCCAGCTGATCTGCAGACTTAAGGCTTTGTCCCATTTAACCTCACAAGAACCTCTACCTAACCAAACTTTACTTATAATAGTCCAAAGCCGCGAAACTGAGACAAGTCGGTCGGTTCCTTCTAGCGTTTATCCTGAGTAAACTAAGCTATATATCTATGCCTACTCAATTCCAGCTGACTCTAGAGACTTCGAACTTTGAGCCGAGTAACCTCACAACCACCTCGGCTTAAGCAAACTGTACTTATAATAGTCTAAAGCCTCGAAACTGAGAAAAGTCGGTCGGTTCCTCCTAGCGTTTATCTTGAGCAAACTAAGCTATATATCTAGGCCTACTCAATTCCAGCTTACTCTAGAGACTTTAAACTTTGACCCGAGTACCCTGACAAGCACCTCGGCCTAACTTAACTTTACTTATAATAGTCCAAATCCGCGAAACTGGTAAAAGTCGGTCGGTTCCTTCTAGCGTTTATCCTGAGTAAACTAGGCTATATATCTAGGCCTACTCAACTCCAGCTGACTCTAGAGACTTTAAGCTTTGACCAGAGTCCCCTCACAAGCACCTCGGCTTATGCAAACTGTACTTATAATAGTCAAAAGCCGCGAAACTGAGACAAGTCGGTCGGTTCCTTCTAGCGTTTATCCTGAGCAAACTAAGCTATATATCCAGGCCTACTCAATTCCACCTTATCTAGAGACTTTAAGCTTTGACCGGAGTAACCTTACAAGCACCTCGGCCTAGCCAAACTTTACTTATAATAGTCCAAAGCCGCGAAACTGAGACAAGCCGGTCGGTTCATTCTAGCGTTTATCCTGAATAAACTAAGCTATATATCTAGGCCTACTCAATTCCAGCTGACTCTAGAGACTTTAAACTTTGACCACAGTCCCCTCACAAGCACCTCGGCCTAACCATACTTTACTTATAATAGTCCAAAGCCGCGAAACTGAGACAAGTCGGTCCTACCCCTACAGTGATCTCATCCTGATGCCAAGGAATGGAATTCAACGAGAAAGTTAACTGGAAAAAGTCCAACATTCTTCAAGGGTGGGGGTACAAATTATGTATCTACTTCTGTTACAATTATCTCTTTGAAAGAAAAATTCTATCTGTATAAAAATCACATTATAGAGTAATCCTTGCTATATTTCTATGCGTACTCAGTTCCAGCTGATCTGCAGACTTAAGGCTTTGTCCCATTTAACCTCACAAGAAACTCTACCTAACCAAACATTACTTATAATAGTCCAAAGCCGCGAAACTGAGACAAGTCGGTCGGTTCCTTCTAGCGTTTATCCTGAGCAAACTAAGCTATATATCCAGGCCTACTCAATTCCAGCTGATTCTAGAGACTTTGACCATTGACCAAAGTACCCTCACAAGAACCTCGGCCTAACCATACTTTACTTATAATAGTCCAAAGCCGCGAAACTGAGACAAGTCGGTCCTACGCCTAGAGTGTTCTCATCCTGATGCCAAGGAATGGAATTCAACTAGAAAGTTTACTGGAAAAAATCCAACATTCTTCAAGGGTGGGGGTACAAATTATGTATCTACTTCTGTTACAATTATCTCTATGAAAGAAAAATTCTATCTGTATAAAAATCACATTATAGAGAAATCCTTGCTATATTTCTATGCGTACGCAGGTCCAGCTGATCTGCAGACTTAAGGCTTTGTCCCATTTAACCTCACAAGAACCTCTAGCTAACCATACTTTACTTATAATAGTCCAAATACACGTAACTGAGACAAGTCGGTCGGTTCCTTCCAGCATTTAGCCTGAGCAAACTAAGCTATATATCTAGGCCTACTCAATTCCAGCTTACTCTAGAGACTTCGAACTTTGACCCGAGTACCCTCACAAGCACCTCGGCTTAAGCAAACTGTACTTATAATAGTCTAAAGCCTCGAAACTGAGAAAAGTCGGTCGGTTCCTCCTAGCGTTTATCTTGAGCAAACTAAGCTATATATCTAGGCCTACTCAATTCCAGCTTACTCTAGAGACTTTAAACTTTGACCCGAGTACCCTGACAAGCACCTCGGCCTAACTTAACTTTACTTATAATAGTCCAAATCCGCGAAACTGGTAAAAGTCGGTCGGTTCCTTCTAGCGTTTATCCTGAGTAAACTACGCTATATATCTAGGCCTACTCAACTCCAGCTGACTCTAGAGACTTTAAGCTTTGACCAGAGTCCCCTCACAAGCACCTCGGCATATGCAAACTGTACTTATAATAGTCTAAAGCCGCGAAACTGAGACAAGTCGGTCGGTTCCTGCTAGCGTTTATCTTGAGCAGACTAAGCTATATATCCAGGCCTACTCAATTCCAGCTCACTCTAGAGACTTGAAGCTTTGACCACAGTCCCCTCACAAGAACCTCTACCTAACCAAATTTTACTTATAATAGTCCAAAGCCGCGAAACTGAGACAATTTGGTCGGTTCCTTCTAGCGTTTTTTCTGAGTAAACTACGCTATATATCTAGGCCTACTCAACTCCAGCTGACTCTAGAGACTTTAAGCTTTGACCAGAGTCCCCTCACAAGCACCTCGGCCTAACCATACTTTACTTATAATAGTCCAAAGCCGCGAAACTGAGACAAGTCGGTCCTACCCCTACAGTGATCTCATCCTGATGCCAAGGAATGGAATTCAACGAGAAAGTTAACTGGAAAAAGTCCAACATTCTTCAAGGGTGGGGGTACAAATTATGTATCTACTTCTGTTACAATTATCTCTTTGAAAGAAAAATTCTATCTGTATAAAAATCACATTATAGAGTAATCCTTGCTATATTTCTATGCGTACTGAGTTCCAGCTGATCTGCAGACTTAAGGCTTTGTCCCATTTAACCTCACAAGAAACTCTACCTAACCAAACATTACTTATAATAGTCCAAAGCCGCGAAACTGAGACAAGTCGGTCGGTTCCTTCTAGCGTTTATCCTGAGTAAACTAAGCTATATATCTAGGCCTACTCAATTCCAGCTGACTCTAGAGACTTCGAACTTTGACCCGAGTAACCTCACAACCACCTCGGCTTAAGCAAACTGTACTTATAATAGTCTAAATCCGCGAAACTGAGAAAAGTCGGTCGGTTCCTTCTAGCGTTTATCCTGAGCAAACTAAGCTATATATCTAGGCCTACTCAATTCCAGCTTACTCTAGAGACTTTAAGCTTTGACCCGAGCACCCTCACAAGAACCTCTACCTAACCAAACTTTACTTATAATAGTCCAAAGCCGCGAAACTGAGACAAGTCGGTCGGTTCCTTCTAGCGTTTATCCTGAGCAAACTAAGCTATATATCCAGGCCTACTCAATTCCAGCTGACTCTAGAGACTTTGAACATTGACCACAGTCCCTTCACAAGCACCTCGGCCTAACCATACTTTACTTATAATAGTCCAAAGCCGCGAAACTGAGACAAGTCGGTCCTACCCCTACAGTGATCTCATCCTGATGCCAAGGAATGGAATTCAACGAGAAAGTTAACTGGAAAAAGTCCAACATTCTTCAAGGGTGGGGGTACAAATTATGTATCTACTTCTGTTACAATTATCTCTTTGAAAGAAAAATTCTATCTGTATAAAAATCACATTATAGAGTAATCCTTGCTATATTTCTATACGTACTCAGTTCCAGCTGATCTGCAGACTTAAGGCTTTGTCCCATTTAACCTCACAAGAAACTCTACCTAACCAAACATTACTTATAATAGTCCAAAGCCGCGAAACTAAGACAAGTCGGTCGGTTCCTTCTAGCGTTTATCTTGAGCAAACTAGGCTATATATCTAGGCCTACTCAACTCCAGCTGACTCTAGAGACTTTAAGCTTTGACCAGAGTCCCCTCACAAGCACCTCGGCACCATACTTTACTTATAATAGTCTAAAGCCGCGAAACTGAGAAAAGTCGGTCGGTTCCTCCTAGCGTTTATCTTGAGCAAACTAAGCAATATATCTAGGCCTACTCAACTCCAGCTGACTCTAGAGACTTTAAGCTTTGACCAGAGTCCCCTCACAAGCACCTCGGCACCATACTTTACTTATAATAGTCTAAAGCCGCGAAACTGAGAAAAGTCGGTCCTACCCCTACAGTGATCTCATCCTGATGCCAAGGAATGGAATTCAACGAGAAAGTTAACTGGAAAAAGTCCAACATTCTTCAAAGGTGGGGATACAAATTATGTATCTACTTCTGTTACAATTATCTCTTTGAAAGAAAAATTCTATCTGTATAAAAATCACATTATAGAGTAATCCTTGCTATATTTCTATGCGTACTCAGTTCCAGCTGATCTGCAGACTTAAGGCTTTGTCCCATTTAACCTCACAAGAAACTCTACCTAACCAAACATTACTTATAATAGTCCAAAGCCGCGAAACTAAGACAAGTCGGTCGGTTCCTTCTAGCGTTTATCCTGAGTAAACTACGCTATATATCTAGGCCTACTCAACTCCAGCTGACTCTAGAGACTTTAAGCTTTGACCAGAGTCCCCTCACAAGCACCTCGGCATAACCATACTTTACTTATAATAGTCTAAAGCCGCGAAACTGAGAAAAGTCGGTCGGTTCCTCCTAGCGTTTATCTTGAGCAAACTAGGCTATATATCTAGGCCTACTCAATTCCAGCTTACTCTAGAGACTTGAAGCTTTGCCCGAGCACCCTCACAAGAACCTCTACCTAACCAAATTTTACTTATAATAGTCCAAAGCCGCGAAACTGAGACAAGTCGGTCGGTTCCTTCTAGCGTTTATCCTGAGCAAACTAAGCTATATATCCACTCCTACTCAATTCCAGCTGACTGTAGAGACTTTGAACATTGACCACAGTCCCCTCACAAGCACCTCGGCCTAACCATACTTTACTTATAATAGTCCAAAGCCGCGAAACTGAGACAAGTCGGTCCTACCCCTACAGTGATCTCATCCTGATGCCAAGGAATGGAATTCAACGAGAAAGTTAACTGGAAAAAGTCCAACATTCTTCAAGGGTGGGGGTACAAATTATGTATCTACTTCTGTTACAATTATCTCTTTGAAGGAAAAATTCTATCTGTATAAAAATCACATTACAGAGTAATCCTTGCTATATTTCTATACGTACTCAGTTCCAGCTGATCTGCAGACTTAAGGCTTTGTCCCATTTAACCTCACAAGAAACTCTACCTAACCAAACATTACTTATAATAGTCCAAAGCCGCGAAACTGAGACAAGTCGGTCGGTTCCTTCTAGCGTTTATCCTGAGCAAACTAAGCTATATATCCAGGCCTACTCAATTCCAGCTGACTCTAGAGACTTTGAACATTGACCACAGTCCCTTCACAAGCACCTCGGCCTAACCATACTTTACTTATAATAGTCCAAAGCCGCGAAACTGAGACAAGTCGGTCCTACCCCTACAGTGATCTCATCCTGATGCCAAGGAATGGAATTCAACGAGAAAGTTAACTGGAAAAAGTCCAACATTCTTCAAGGGTGGGGGTACAAATTATGTATCTACTTCTGTTACAATTATCTCTTTGAAAGAAAAATTCTATCTGTATAAAAATCACATTATAGAGTAATCCTTGCTATATTTCTATGCTTACTCAGTTCCACCTGATCTGCAGACTTAAGGCTTTGTCCCATTTAACCTCATAAGAAACTCTACCTAACCAAACATTACTTATAATAGTCCAAAGCCGCGAAACTGAGACAAGTCGGTCGGTTTCTTCTAGCTTTTATCCTGAGTAAACTACGCTATATATCTAGGCCTACTCAACTCCAGCTGTCTCTAGAGACTTTAAGCTTTGACCACAGTCCCCTCACAAGCACCTCGGCTTATGCAAACTGTACTTATAATAGTCTAAAGCCGCGAAACTGAGAAAAGTCGGTCGGTTCCTCCTAGCGTTTATCTTGAGCAAACTAAGCTATATATCTAGGCCTACTCAATTCCAGCTTACTCTAGAGACTTTAAACTTTGACCCGAGTACCCTGACAAGCACCTCGGCCTAACTTAACTTTACTTATAATAGTCCAAATCCGCGAAACTGGTAAAAATCGGTCGGTTCCTTCTAGCGTTTATCCTGAGCAAACTGAGCTATATATCTAGGCCTACTCAATTCCAGTTGACTCTAGAGACTTTAAGCTTTGACCAGAGTCCCCTCACAAGCACCTCGGCTTATGCAAACTGTACTTATAATAGTCTAAAGCCGCGAAACTGAGACAAGTCGGTCGGTTCCTTCTAGCGTTTATCCTGAGCAAACTAAGCTATATATCCACTCCTACTCAATTCCAGCTGACTGTAGAGACTTGAAGCTTTGACCAGAGTCCCCTCACACGAACCTCGACCTATGGAAATTTTACTTATAATAGTCCAAAGCCGCGAAACTGAGACAAGTCGGTCGGTTCCTTCTAGCGTTTATCCTGAGTAAACTAGGCTATATATCTAGGCCTACTCAATTCCAGCTGACTCTAGAGACTTTAAGCTTTGACCCGAGCACCCTCACAAGCACCTCGGCCTAACCATACTTTACTTATAATAGTCCAAAGCCGCGAAACTGAGACAAGTCGGTCCTACCCCTACAGTGATCTCATCCTGATGCCAAGGAATGGAATTCAACGAGAAAGTTAACTGGAAAAAGTCCAACATTCTTCAAGGGTGGGGGTACAAATTATGTATCTACTTCTGTTACAATTATCTCTTTGAAAGAAAAATTCTATCTGTATAAAAATCACATTATAGAGTAATCCTTACTATATTTCTATGCGCACTCAGTTCCAGCTGATCTGCAGACTTTAGGCTTTGTCCCATTTAACCTCACAAGAAACTCTACCTAACCAAACATTACTTATAATAGTCCAAAGCCGCGAAACTAAGACAAGTCGGTCGGTTCCTTCTAGCGTTTATCCTGAGCAATCTAAGATATATTTCAAGGCCTACTCAATTCCAGATGAGTCTAGTGTCTTTGAACATTGACCTCAGTCCCTTCACAAGCACCTCGGCCTAACCATACTTTACTTATAATAGTCCAAAGCCGCGAAACTGAGACAAGTCGGTCCTACCCCTACAGTGTTCTCATCCTGATGCCAAGGAATGGAATTCAACGAGAAAGTTAACTGGAAAAAGTCCAACATTCTTCAAGGGTGGGGGTACAAATTATGTATCTACTTCTGTTACAATTATCTCTATGAAAGAAAAATTCTATCTGTATAAAAATCACATTATAGAGAAATCCTTGCTATATTTCTATGCGTACTGAGTTCCAGCTGATCTGCAGACTTAAGGCTTTGCCCCATTTAACTTCACAAGAAACTCTACCTAAACAAACATTACTTATAATAGTCCAAAGCCGCGAAACTGAGACAAGTCGGTCGGTTCCTTCTAGCGTTTATCCTGAGAAAACTAAGCTATATATCAAGGCCTACTCAATTCCAGCTGACTCTAGAGACTTTGAACATTGACCACAGTCCCTTCACAAGCACCTCGGCCTAACCATACTTTACTTATAATAGTCCAAAGCCGCGAAACTGAGACAAGTCGGACCTACCCCTACAGTGATCTCATCCTGATGCCAAGGAATGGAATTCAACGAGAAATTTAACTGGAAAAAGTCCAACATTCTTCAAGGGTGGGGGTACAAATTATGTATCTACTTCTGTTACAATTATCTCTTTGAAAGAAAAATTCTATCTGTATAAAAATCACATTATAGAGTAATCCTTGCTATATTTCTATACGTACTCAGTTCCAGCTGATCTGCAGACTTAAGGCTTTGTCCCATTTAACCTCATAAGAAACTCTACCTAACCAAACATTACTTATAATAGTCCAAAGCCGCGAAACTGAGACAAGTCGGTCGGTTCCTTCTAGCGTTTATCCTGAGCAAACTAAGCTATATATCCAGGCCTACTCAATTCCAGCTGACTCTAGAGACTTCGAACTTTGACCCGAGTAACCTCACAACCACCTCGGCTGAAGGAAACTGTACTTATAATAGTCTAAAGCCTCGAAACTGAGAAAAGTCGGTCGGTTCCTCCTAGCGTTTATCTTGAGCAAACTAAGCTATATATCTTGGCCTGCTCAATTCCGGCTTACTCTAGAGACTTTAAACTTTGACCCGAGTACCCTGACAAGCACCTCGGCCTAACTTAACTTTACTTATAATAGTCCAAATCCGCGAAACTGGTAAAAGTCGGTCGGTTCCTTCTAGCGTTTATCCTGAGTAAACTAGGCTATATATCTAGGCCTACTCAACTCCAGCTGACTCTAGAGACTTTAAGCTTTGACCAGAGTCCCCTCACAAACACCTCGGCTTATGCAAACTGTACTTATAATAGTCTGAAGCCGCGAAACTGAGAAAAGTCGGTCGGTTCCTTCTAGCGTTTATCCTGAGCAGACTAAGCTATATATCCAGGCCTACTCAATTCCAGCTTACTCTAGAGACTTGAAGCTTTGACCACAGTCCCCTCACAAGAACCTCTACCTAACCAAACTTTACTTATAATAGTCCAAAGCCGCGAAACTGAGACAAGTCGGTCGGTTCCTTCTAGCGTTTATCCTGAGTAAACTAGGCTATATATCTAGGCCTACTCAACTCCAGCTGACTCTAGAGACTTTAAGCTTTGACCGGAGTAACCTTACAAGCACCTCGGCCTAACCAAACTTTACTTATAATAGTCCAAAGCCGCGAAACTGAGACAAGTCGGTCCTACCCCTACAGTGATCTCATCCTGATGCCAAGGAATGGAATTCAACGAGAAAGTTAACTGGAAAAAGTCCAACATTCTTCAAGGGTGGGGGTACAAATTATGTATCTACTTCTGTTACAATTATCTCTTTGAAAGAAAAA
This sequence comes from Diplolepis rosae, assembly GCA_030998225.1. Taxonomy (NCBI): domain Eukaryota; kingdom Metazoa; phylum Arthropoda; class Insecta; order Hymenoptera; family Diplolepididae; genus Diplolepis; species Diplolepis rosae. The sequence continues at coordinate 8,968,107 of JAPYXD010000723.1, read as the reverse complement.
TTCTATCTGTATAAAAATCACATTATAGAGTAATCCTTGCTATATTTCTATACGTACTCAGTTCCAGCTGATCTGCAGACTTAAGGCTTTGTCCCATTTAACTTCACAAGAAACTCTACCTAAACAAACATTACTTATAATAGTCCAAAGCCGCGAAACTGAGACAAGTCGGTCGGTTCCTTCTAGCGTTTATCCTGAGAAAACTAAGCTATATATCCAGGCCTACTCAATTCCAGCTGACTCTAGAGACTTTGAACATTGACCACAGTCCCTTCACAAGCACCTCGGCCTAACCATACTTTACTTATAATAGTCCAAAGCCGCGAAACTGAGACAAGTCGGTCCTACCCCTACAGTGATCTCATCCTGATGCCAAGGAATGGAATTCAACGAGAAAGTTAACTGGAAAAAGTCCAACATTCTTCAAGGGTGGGGGTACAAATTATGTATCTACTTCTGTTACAATTATCTCTTTGAAAGAAAAATTCTATCTGTATAAAAATCACATTATAGAGAAATCCTTGCTATATTTCTATGCGTACTGAGTTCCAGCTGATCTGCAGACTTAAGGCTTTGCCCCATTTAACCTCACAAGAACCTCTTCCTAACCAAACATTACTTATAATAGTCCAAAGCCGCGAAACTAAGACAAGTCGGTCGGTTCCTCCTAGCGTTTATCTTGAGCAAACTAAGCAATATATCTAGGCCTACTCAACTCCAGCTGACTCTAGAGACTTTAAGCTTTGACCAGAGTCCCCTCACAAGCACCTCGGCACCATACTTTACTTATAATAGTCTAAAGCCGCGAAACTGAGAAAAGTCGGTCGGTTCCTCCTAGCGTTTATCTTGAGCAAACTAAGCAATATATCTAGGCCTACTCAACTCCAGCTGACTCTAGAGACTTTAAGCTTTGACCAGAGTCCCCTCACAAGCACCTCGGCACCATACTTTACTTATAATAGTCTAAAGCCGCGAAACTGAGAAAAGTCGGTCCTACCCCTACAGTGATCTCATCCTGATGCCAAGGAATGGAATTCAACGAGAAAGTTAACTGGAAAAAGTCCAACATTCTTCAAAGGTGGGGATACAAATTATGTATCTACTTCTGTTACAATTATCTCTTTGAAAGAAAAATTCTATCTGTATAAAAATCACATTATAGAGTAATCCTTGCTATATTTCTATACGTACTCAGTTCCAGCTGATCTGCAGACTTAAGGCTTTGTCCCATTTAACCTCACAAGAAACTCTACCTAACCAAACATTACTTATAATAGTCCAAAGCCGCGAAACTAAGACAAGTCGGTCGGTTCCTTCTAGCGTTTATCCTGAGTAAACTACGCTATATATCTAGGCCTACTCAACTCCAGCTGACTCTAGAGACTTTAAGCTTTGACCAGAGTCCCCTCACAAGCACCTCGGCCTAACCAAACTTTACTTATAATAGTCCAAAGCCGCGAAACTGAGAAAAGTCGGTCGGTGCCTCCTAGCGTTTATCTTGAGCAAACTAGTCTCTATATCTAGGCCTACTCAATTCCAGCTGACTCTAGAGACTTGAAGCTTTGCCCGAGCACCCTCACAAGAACCTCTACCTAACCAAATTTTACTTATAATAGTCCAAAGCCGCGAAACTGAGACAAGTCGGTCGGTTCCTTCTAGCGTTTATCCTGAGCAAACTAAGCTATATATCCACTCCTACTCAATTCCAGCTGACTCTAGAGACTTTGAACATTGACCACAGTCCCCTCACAAGCACCTCGGCCTAACCATACTTTACTTATAATAGTCCAAAGCCGCGAAACTGAGACAAGTCGGTCCTACCCCTACAGTGATCTCATCCTGATGCCAAGGAATGGAATTCAACGAGAAAGTTAACTGGAAAAAGTCCAACATTCTTCAAGGGTGGGGGTACAAATTATGTATCTACTTCTGTTACAATTATCTCTTTGAAAGAAAAATTCTATCTGTATAAAAATCACATTAGAGAGTAATCCTTGCTATATTTCTATACGTACTCAGTTCCAGCTGATCTGCAGACTTAAGGCTTTGTCCCATTTAACCTCACAAGAAACTCTACCTAACCAAACATTACTTATAATAGTCCAAAGCCGCGAAACTAAGACAAGTCGGTCGGTTCCTTCTAGCGTTTATCCTGAGTAAACTACGCTATATATCTAGGCCTACTCAACTCCAGCTGACTCTAGAGACTTTAAGCTTTGACCAGAGTCCCCTCACAAGCACCTCGGCTTATGCAAACTGTACTTATAATAGTCTAAAGCCGCGAAACTGAGAAAAGTCGGTCGGTTCCTCCTAGCGTTTATCTTGAGCAAACTAGGCTATATATCTAGGCCTACTCAATTCCAGCTTACTCTAGAGACTTGAAGCTTTGCCCGAGCACCCTCACAAGAACCTCTACCTAACCAAATTTTACTTATAATAGTCCAAAGCCGCGAAACTGAGACAAGTCGGTCGGTTCCTTCTAGCGTTTATCCTGAGCAAACTAAGCTATATATCCACTCCTACTCAATTCCAGCTGACTGTAGAGACTTTGAACATTGACCACAGTCCCCTCACAAGCACCTCGGCCTAACCATACTTTACTTATAATAGTCCAAAGCCGCGAAACTGAGACAAGTCGGTCCTACCCCTACAGTGATCTCATCCTGATGCCAAGGAATGGAATTCAACGAGAAAGTTAACTGGAAAAAGTCCAACATTCTTCAAGGGTGGGGGTACAAATTATGTATCTACTTCTGTTACAATTATCTCTTTGAAAGAAAAATTCTATCTGTATAAAAATCACATTAGAGAGTAATCCTTGCTATATTTCTATGCGGACTCAGGTCCTTCTGATCTGCCGACTTAATGCTTTGTCCCATTTAACCTCACAAGAACCTCTACCTAACCAAACTTTACTTATAATAGTCCAAAGCCGCGAAACTGAGACAAGTCGGTCGGTTCCTTCTAGCGTTTATCCTGAGCAAACTAAGCTATATATCCAGGCCTACTCAATTCCAGCTGACTCTAGAGACTTTGAACATTGACCACAGTCCCTTCACAAGCACCTCGGCCTAACCATACTTTACTTATAATAGTCCAAAGCCGCGAAACTGAGACCAGTCGGTCCTACCCCTACAGTGATCTCATCCTGATGCCAAGGAATGGAATTCAACGAGAAAGTTAACTGGAAAAAGTCCAACATTCTTCAAGGGTGGGGGTACAAATTATGTATCTACTTCTGTTACAATTATCTCTTTGAAAGAAAAATTCTATCTGTATAAAAATCACATTATAGAGTAATCCTTGCTATATTTCTATACGTACTCAGCTCCAGCTGATCTGCAGACTTAAGGCTTTGTCCCATTTAACCTCATAAGAAACTCTACCTAACCAAACATTACTTATAATAGTCCAAAGCCGCGAAACTGAGACAAGTCGGTCGGTTTCTTCTAGCGTTTATCCTGAGTAAACTAGGCTATATATCTAGGCCTACTCAACTCCAGCTGACTCTAGAGACTTTAAGCTTTGACCATAGTCCCCTCACAAGCACCTCGGCTTAAGCAAACTGTACTTATAATAGTCTAAATCCGCGAAACTGAGAAAAGTCGGTCGGTTCCTTCTAGTGTTTATCCTGAGCAAACTAAGCTATATATCTAGGCCTACTCAATTCCAGCTTACTCTAGAGACTTGAAGCTTTGCCCGAGCAACCTCACAAGAACCTCTACCTAACCAAATTTTACTTATAATAGTCCAAAGCCGCGAAACTGAGACAAGTCGGTCGGTTCCTTCTAGCGTTTATCCTGAGCAAACTAAGCTATATATCCACTCCTACTCAATTCCAGCTGACTCTAGAGACTTTGAACATTGACCACAGTCCCCTCACAAGCACCTCGGCCTAACCATACTTTACTTATAATAGTCCAAAGCCGCGAAACTGAGACAAGTCGGTCCTACCCCTACAGTGATCTCATCCTGATGCCAAGGAATGGAATTCAACGAGAAAGTTAACTGGAAAAAGTCCAACATTCTTCAAGGGTGGGGGTACAAATTATGTATCTACTTCTGTTACAATTATCTCTTTGAAAGAAAAATTCTATCTGTATAAAAATCACATTATAGAGTAATCCTTGCTATATTTCTATGCGTACTCAGTTCCAGCTGATCTGCAGACTTAAGGCTTTGTCCCATTTAACCTCACAAGAAACTCTACCTAACCAAACATTACTTATAATAGTCCAAAGCCGCGAAACTGAGACAAGTCGGTCGGTTCCTTCTAGCGTTTATCCTGAGTAAACTAAGCTATATATCTAGGCCTACTCAATTCCAGCTGACTCTAGAGACTTCGAACTTTGACCCGAGTAACCTCACAACCACCTCGGCTTAAGCAAACTGTACTTATAATAGTCTAAAGCCGCGAAACTGAGAAAAGTCGGTCGGTTCCTCCTAGCGTTTATCTTGAGCAAACTAAGCTATATATCTAGGCCTACTCAATTCCAGCTGACTCTAGAGACTTTAAGCTTTGACCCGAGTACCCTCACAAGCACCTCGGCTTAAGCAAACTGTACTTATAATAGTCTAAAGCCGCGAAACTGGGAAAAGTCGGTCGGTTCCTCCTAGCGTTTATCTTGAGCAAACTAGGCTATATATCTAGGCCTACTCAATTCCAGCTTACTCTAGAGACTTCGAACTTTGACCCGAGTAACCTCACAACCACCTCGGCTTAAGCAAACTGTACTTATAATAGTCCAAATCCGCGAAACTGAGACAAGTCGGTCGGTTCCTCCTAGCGTTTATCTTGAGCTAACTAAGCGATATATCTAGGCCTAATCAATTACAGCTGACTCTAGAGACTTTAAGCTTTGACCAGAGTCCCCTCACAAGCACCTCGGCACCATACTTTACTTATAATAGTCTAAAGCCGCGAAACTGAGAAAAGTCGGTCGGCTCCTCCTAGCGTTTATCTTGAGCAAACTAAGCAATATATCTAGGCCTACTCAACTCCAGCTGACTCTAGAGTCTTTAAGCTTTGACCAGAGTCCCCTCACAAGCACCTCGGCACCATACTTTACTTATAATAGTCTAAAGCCGCGAAACTGAGAAAAGTCGGTCGGTTCCTCCTAGCGTTTATCTTGAGCAAACTAAGCAATATATCTAGGCCTACTCAACTCCAGCTGACTCTAGAGACTTTAAGCTTTGACCAGAGTCCCCTCACAAGCACCTCGGCACCATACTTTACTTATAATAGTCTAAAGCCGCGAAACTGAGACAAGTCTGTCGGATCCTTCTAGCGTTTATCCTGAGTAAACTAAGCCATATATCTAGGCCTACTCAATTCCACCTGACTCTAGAGACTTTAAGCTTTGATCACAGTCCCCTCACAAGCGCCTCGTCCTAACCATACTTTACTTATAATAGTCCAAAGCCGCGAAACTGAGACAAGTCGGTCCTACCCATTCAGTGATCTCATCCTGATGCCAAGGAATGGAATTCAACGAGAAAGTTAACTGGAAAAAGTCCAACATTCTTCAAGGGTGGGGGTACAAATTATGTATCTACTTCTGTTACAATTATCTCTTTGAAAGAAAAATTCTATCTGTATAAAAATCACATTATAGAGTAATCCTTGCTATATTTCTATACGTACTCAGCTCCAGCTGATCTGCAGACTTAAGGCTTTGTCCCATTTAACCTCACAAGAAACTCTACCTAACCAAATTTTACTTATAATAGTCCAAAGCCGCGAAACTGAGACAAGTCGGTCGGTTCCTTCTAGCGTTTATCCTGAGCAAACTAAGCTATATATCCAGGCCTACTCAATTCCAGCTGACTCTAGAGACTTCGAACTTTGACCCGAGTAACCTCACAACCACCTCGGCTTAAGCAAACTGTACTTATAATAGTCTAAAGCCTCGAAACTGAGAAAAGTCGGTCGGTTCCTCCTAGCGTTTATCTTGAGCAAACTAAGCTATATATCTAGGCCTACTCAATTCCAGCTTACTCTAGAGACTTTAAACTTTGACCCGAGTACCCTGACAAGCACCTCGGCCTAACCAAACTTTACTTATAATAGTCCAAAGCCACGTAACTGAGAAAAGTCGGTCGGTTCCTTCTAGCGTTTATCCTGAGCAAACTGAGCTATATATCTAGGCCTACTCAATTCCAGCTGACTCTAGAGACTTTAAGCTTTGACCAGAGTCCCCTCACAAGCACCTCGGCTTATGCAAACTGTACTGATAATAGTCTAATGCCGCGAAACTGAGAAAAGTCGGTCGGTTCCTCCTAGCGTTTATCCTGAGAAAACTACGCTATATATCTAGTCCTACTCAATTCCAGCTTACTCTAGAGACTTCGAACATTGACCCGAGTAACCTCACAACCACCTCGGCTTAAGCAAACTGTACTTATAATAGTCCAAAGCCGCGAAACTGAGACAAGTCGGTCGGTTCTTCCTAGCGTTTATCTTGAGCAAACTAAGCAATATATCTAGGCCTACTCAACTCCAGCTGACTCTAGAGACTTTAAGCTTTGACCAGAGTCCCCTCACAAGCACCTCGGCACCATACTTTACTTATAATAGTCTAAAGCCGCGAAACTGAGAAAAGTCGGTCGGCTCCTCCTAGCGTTTATCTTGAGCAAACTAAGCAATATATCTAGGCCTACTCAACTCCAGCTGACTCTAGAGTCTTTAAGCTTTGACCAGAGTCCCCTCACAAGCACCTCGGCACCATACTTTACTTATAATAGTCTAAAGCCTCGAAACTGAGAAAAGTCGGTCGGTTCCTCCTAGCGTTTATCTTGAGCAAACTAAGCTATATAGCTAGGCCTACTCAACTCCAGCTGACTCTAGAGACTTTAAGCTTTGACCGGAGTAACCTTACAAGCACCTCGGCACCATACTTTACTTATAATAGTCTAAAGCCGCGAAACTGAGACAAGTCTGTCGGTTCCTTCTAGCGTTTATCCTGAGTAAACTAAGCCATATATCTAGGCCTACTCAATTCCACCTGACTCTAGAGACTTTAAGCTTTGATCACAGTCCCCTCACAAGCGCCTCGTCCTAACCATACTTTACTTATAATAGTCCAAAGCCGCGAAACTGAGACAAGTCGGTCGTACCCCTACAGTGATCTCATCCTGATGCCAAGGAATGGAATTCAACGAGAAAGTTAACTGGAAAAAGTCCAACATTCTTCAAGGGTGGGGGTACAAATTATGTATCTACTTCTGTTACAATTATCTCTTTGAAAGAAAAATTCTGTCTGTATAAAAATCACATTATAGAGTAATCCTTGCTATATTTCTATACGTACTCAGTTCCAGCTGATCTGCAGACTTAAGGCTTTGTCCCATTTAACCTCACAAGAAACTCTACCTAACCAAACATTACTTATAATAGTCCAAAGCCGCGAAACTAAGACAAGTCGGTCGGTTCCTTCTAGCGTTTATCCTGAGTAAACTAAGCTATATATCTAGGCCTACTCAATTCCAGCTGACTCTAGAGACTTCGAACTTTGACCCGCGTAACCTCACAACCACCTCGGCTTAAGCAAACTGTACTTATAATAGTCTAAAGCCGCGAAACTGAGAAAAGTCGGTCGGTTCCTCCTAGCGTTTATCTTGAGCAAACTAGGCTATATATCTAGGCCTACTCAATTCCAGCTTACTCTAGAGACTTTAAACTTTGACCCGAGTACCCTGACAAGCACCTCGGCCTAACTTAACTTTACTTATAATAGTCCAAATCCGCGAAACTGGTAAAAGTCGGTCGGTTCCTTCTAGCGTTTATCCTGAGTAAACTAAGCTATATATCTAGGCCTACTCAATTCCAGCTGACTCTAGAGACTTTAAGCTTTGAGCAGAGTCCCCTCACAAACACCTCGGCTTATGCAAACTGTACTTATAATAGTCCAAAGCCGCGAAACTGAGAAAAGTCGGTCGGTTCCTTCTAGCGTTTATCCTGAGCAAACTAAGCTATATATCTAGGCCTACTCAATTCCAGCTTACTCTAGAGACTTGATGCTTTGTCCCGAGCCCCCTCACAAGAACCTCTACCTAACCAAATTTTACTTATAATAGTCCAAAGCCGCGAAACTGAGACAAGTCGGTCGGTTCCTTCTAGCGTTTATCCTGAGCAAACTAAGCTATATATCTAGGCCTACTCAACTCCAGCTGACTCTAGAGACTTTAAGCTTTGACCGGAGTAACCTTACAAGCACCTCGGCCTAACCAAACTTTACTTATAATAGTCCAAAGCCGCGAAACTGACACAAGTCGGTCCTACCCCTACAGTGATCTCATCCTGATGCCAAGGAATGGAATTCAACGAGAAAGTTAACTGGAAAAAGTCCAACATTCTTCAAGGGTGGGGGTACAAATTATGTATCTACTTCTGTTACAATTATCTCTTTGAAAGAAAAATTCTATCTGTATAAAAATCACATTATAGTGTAATCCTTGCTATATTTCTATGCGCACTCAGTTCCAGCTGATCTGCAGACTTAAGGCTTTGTCCCATTTAACCTCACAAGAAACTCTACCTAACCAAACATTACTTATAATAGTCCAAAGCCGCGAAACTGAGACAAGTCGGTCGGTTCCTTCTAGCGTTTATCCTGAGCAAACTAAGCTATATATCCAGGCCTAAACAATTCCAGCTGAATCTAGTGTCTTTGAACATTGACCACAGTCCCCTCACAAGCACCTCGACCTAACCATACTTTACTTATAATAGTCTAAAGCCGCGAAACTGAGACAAGTCGGTCCTACCCCTACAGTGTTCTCATCCAGATGCCAAGGAATGGAATTCAACGAGAAAGTAAACTGGAAAAAGTCCAACATTCTTCAAGGGTGGGGGTACAAATTATGTATCTACTTCTGTTACAATTATCTCTTTGAAAGAAAAATTCTATCTGTATAAAAATCACATTATAGAGTAATCCTTGCTATATTTCTATACGTACTCAGTTCCAGCTGATCTGCAGACTTAAGGCTTTGTCCCATTTAACCTCACAAGAAACTCTACCTAACCAAACATTACTTATAATAGTCCAAAGCCGCGAAACTGAGACAAGTCGGTCGGTTCCTTCTAGCGTTTATCCTGAGCAAACTAAGCTATATATCCACTCCTACTCAATTCCAGCTGACTGTAGAGACTTTGAACATTGACCACAGTCCCCTCACAAGCACCTCGGCCTAACCATACTTTACTTATAATAGTCCAAAGCCGCGAAACTGAGACAAGTCGGTCCTACCCCTACAGTGATCTCATCCTGATGCCAAGGAATGGAATTCAACGAGAAAGTTAACTGGAAAAAGTCCAACATTCTTCAAGGGTGGGGGTACAAATTATGTATCTACTTCTGTTACAATTATCTCTTTGAAAGAAAAATTCTATCTGTATAAAAATCACATTATAGAGTAATCCTTGCTATATTTCGCTTCGTACTCATTTCAAGCTGATCTGCAGACTTAAGGCTTTGTCCCATTTAACCTCACAAGAAACTCTACCTAACCAAACATTACTTATAATAGTCCAAAGCCGCGAAACTGAGACAAGTCGGTCGGTTCCTTCTAGCGTTTATCCTGAGCAAACTAAGCTATATATCCACTCCTACTCAATTCCAGCTGACTCTAGAGACTTTGAACATTGACCACAGTCCCCTCACAAGCACCTCGACCTAACCATACTTTACTTATAATAGTCCAAAGCCGCGAAACTGAGACAAGTCGGTCCTACCCCTACAGTGTTCTCATCCTGATGCCAAGGAATGGAATTCAACGAGAAAGTAAACTGGAAAAAGTCCAACATTCTTCAAGGGTGGGGGTACAAATTATGTATCTACTTCTGTTACAATTATCTCTTTGAAAGAAAAATTCTATCTGTATAAAAATCACATTATAGAGAAATCCTTGCTATATTTCTATGCGTACTGAGTTCCAGCTGATCTGCAGACTTAAGGCTTTGCCCCATTTAACCTCACAAGAAACTCTACCTAACCAAACATTACTTATAATAGTCCAAAGCCGCGAAACTGAGACAAGTCGGTCGGTTCCTCCTAGCGTTTATCTTGAGCAAACTAAGCAATATATCTAGGCCTACTCAACTCCAGCTGACTCTAGAGACTTTAAGCTTTGACCAGAGTCCCCTCACAAGCACCTCGGCACCATACTTTACTTATAATAGTCTAAAGCCGCGAAACTGAGAAAAGTCGGTCGGTTCCTCCTAGCGTTTATCTTGAGCAAACTAAGCAATATATCTAGGCCTACTCAACTCCAGCTGACTCTAGAGACTTTAAGCTTTGACCAGAGTCCCCTCACAAGCACCTCGGCACCATACTTTACTTATAAAAGACTAAAGCCGCGAAACTGAGAAAAGTCGGTCCTACCCCTACAGTGATCTCATCCTGATGCCAAGGAATGGAATTCAACGAGAAAGTTAACTGGAAAAAGTCCAACATTCTTCAAAGGTGGGGATACAAATTATGTATCTACTTCTGTTACAATTATCTCTTTGAAAGAAAAATTCTATCTGTATAAAAATCACATTATAGAGTAATCCTTGCTATATTTCTATACGTACTCAGTTCCAGCTGATCTGCAGACTTATGCTTTGTCTCATTTAACTTCACAAGAAACTCTACCTAACCAAACATTACTTATAATAGTCCAAAGCCGCGAAACTAAGACAAGTCGGTCGGTTCCTTCTAGCGTTTATCCTGAGTAAACTACGCTATATATCTAGGCCTACTCAACTCCAGCTGACTCTAGAGACTTTAAGCTTTGACCAGAGTCCCCTCACAAGCACCTCGGCACCATACTTTACTTATAATAGTCTAAAGCCGCGAAACTGAGAAAAGTCGGTCGGTTCCTCCTAGCGTATATCTTGAGCAAACTAGGCTATATATCTAGGCCTACTCAATTCCAGCTTACTCTAGAGACTTGAAGCTTTGCCCCGAGCACCCTCACAAGAACCTCTACCTAACCAAATTTTACTTATAATAGTCCAAAGCCGCGAAACTGAGACAAGTCGGTCGGTTCCTTCTAGCGTTTATCCTGAGCAAACTAAGCTATATATCCAGGCCTACTCAATTCCAGCTGACTCTAGAGACTTTGAACATTGACCACAGTCCCCTCACAAGCACCTCGGCCTAACCATACTTTACTTATAATAGTCCAAAGCCGCGAAACTGAGACAAGTCGGTCCTACCCCTACAGTGATCTCATCCTGATGCCAAGGAATGGAATTCAACGAGAAAGTTAACTGGAAAAAGTCCAACATTCTTCAAGGGTGGGGGTACAAATTATGTATCTACTTCTGTTACAATTATCTCTTTGAAAGAAAAATTCTATCTGTATAAAAATCACATTAGAGAGTAATCCTTGCTATATTTCTATACGTACTCAGTTCCAGCTGATCTGCAGACTTAAGGCTTTGTCCCATTTAACCTCACAAGAAACTCTACCTAACCAAACATTACTTATAATAGTCCAAAGCCGCGAAACTAAGACAAGTCGGTCGGTTCCTTCTAGCGTTTATCCTGAGTAAACTACGCTATATATCTAGGCCTACTCAACTCCAGCTGACTCTAGAGACTTTAAGCTTTGACCAGAGTCCCCTCACAAGCACCTCGGCTTATGCAAACTGTACTTATAATAGTCTAAAGCCGCGAAACTGAGAAAAGTCGGTCGGTTCCTCCTAGCGTTTATCTTGAGCAAACTAGGCTATATATCTAGGCCTACTCAATTCCAGCTTACTCTAGAGACTTGAAGCTTTGCCCGAGCACCCTCACAAGAACCTCTACCTAACCAAATTTTACTTATAATAGTCCAAAGCCGCGAGACTGAGACAAGTCGGTCGGTTCCTTCTAGCGTTTATCCTGAGCAAACTAAGCTATATATCCACTCCTACTCAATTCCAGCTGACTGTAGAGACTTTGAACATTGACCACAGTCCCCTCACAAGCACCTCGGCCTAACCATACTTTACTTATAATAGTCCAAAGCCGCGAAACTGAGACAAGTCGGTCCTACCCCTACAGTGATCTCATCCTGATGCCAAGGAATGGAATTCAACGAGAAAGTTAACTGGAAAAAGTCCAACATTCTTCAAGGGTGGGGGTACAAATTATGTATCTACTTCTGTTACAATTATCTCTTTGAAAGAAAAATTCTATCTGTATAAAAATCACATTATAGAGTAATCCTTGCTATATTTCTATGCGTACGCAGTTCCAGCTAATCTGCAGACTTAAGGCCTTGTCCCATTTAACCTCACAAGAACCTCTACCTAACCAAACTTTACTTATAATAGTCCAAAGCCGCGAAACTGAGACAAGTCGGTCGGTTCCTTCTAGCGTTTATCCTGAGCAAACTAAGCTATATATCCAGGCCTACTCAATTCCAGCTGACTCTAGAGACTTTGAACATTGACCACAGTCCCTTCACAAGCACCTCGGCCTAACCATACTTTACTTATAATAGTCCAAAGCCGCGAAACTGAGACAAGTCGGTCCTACCCCTACAGTGATCTCATCCTGATGCCAAGGAATGGAATTCAACGAGAAAGTTAACTGGAAAAAGTCCAACATTCTTCAAGGGTGGGGGTACAAATTATGTATCTACTTCTGTTACAATTATCTCTTTGAAAGAAAAATTCTATCTGTATAAAAATCACATTATAGAGTAATCCTTGCTATATTTCTATGCGTACGCAGGTCCAGCTGATCTGCAGACTTAAGGCTTTGTCCCATTTAACCTCACAAGAACCTCTACCTAACCAAACATTACTTATAATAGTCCAAAGCCGCGAAACTGAGACAAGTCGGTCGGTTCCTTCTAGCGTTTATCCTGAGCAAACTAAGCTATATATCCAGGCCTACTCAATTCCAGCTGACTCTAGAGACTTTGAACATTGACCACATTCCCTTCACAAGCACCTCGGCCTAACCATACTTTACTTATAATAGTCCAAAGCCGCGAAACTGAGACAAGTCGGTCGGTTCCTTCTAGCGTTTATCCTGAGCAAACTAAGCTATATATCCACTCCTACTCAATTCCAGCTGACTCTAGAGACTTTGAACATTGACCACAGTCCCCTCACAAGCACCTCGGCCTAACCATACTTTACTTATAATAGTCCAAAGCCGCGAAACTGAGACAAGTCGGTCCTACCCCTACAGTGATCTCATCCTGATGCCAAGGAATGGAATTCAACGAGAAAGTTAACTGGAAAAAGTCCAACATTCTTCAAGGGTGGGGGTACAAATTATGTATCTACTTCTGTTACAATTATCTCTTTGAAAGAAAAATTCTATCTGTATAAAAATCACATTATAGAGTAATCCTTGCTATATTTCTATACGTACTCAGTTCCAGCTGATCTGCAGACTTAAGGCTTTGTCCCATTTAACCTCACAAGAAACTCTACCTAACCAAACATTACTTATAATAGTCCAAAGCCGCGAAACTAAGACAAGTCGGTCGGTTCCTTCTAGCGTTTATCCTGAGTAAACTAAGCTATATATCTAGGCCTACTCAATTCCAGCTGACTCTAGAGACTTTGAACATTGACCACAGTCCCTTCACAAGCACCTCGGCCTAACCATACTTTACTTATAATAGTCCAAAGCCGCGAAACTGAGACAAGTCGGTCCTACCCCTACAGTGATCTCATCCAGATGCCAAGGAATGGAATTCAACGAGAAAGTTAACTGGAAAAAGTCCAACATTCTTCAAGGGTGGGGGTACAAATTATGTATCTACTGCTGTTACAATTATCTCTTTGAAAGAAAAATTCTATCTGTATAAAAATCACATTATAGAGTAATCCTTGCTATATTTCTATGCTTACTCAGATCCAGCTGATCTGCAGACTTAAGGCTTTGTCCCATTTAACCTCACAAGAACCTCTACCTAACCAAACATTACTTATAATAGTCCAAAGCCGCGAAACTGAGACAAGTCGGTCGGTTCCTTCTAGCGTTTATCCTGAGCAAACTAAGCTATATATCCAGGCCTACTCAATTCCAGCTGACTCTAGAGACTTTGAACATTGACCACAGTCCCTTCACAAGCACCTCGGCCTAACCATACTTTACTTATAATAGTCCAAAGCCGCGAAACTGAGACAAGTCGGTCCTACCCCTACAGTGATCTCATCCTGATGCCAAGGAATGGAATTCAACGAGAAAGTTAACTGGAAAAAGTCCAACATTCTTCAAGGGTGGGGGTACAAATTATGTATCTACTTCTGTTACAATTATCTCTTTGAAAGAAAAATTCTATCTGTATAAAAATCACATTACAGAGTAATCCTTGCTATATTTCTATGCGTACGCAGGTCCAGCTGATCTGCAGACTTAAGGCTTTGTCCCATTTAACCTCACAAGAACCTCTACCTAACCAAACTTTACTTATAATAGTCCAAAGCCGCGAAACTGAGACAAGTCGGTCGGTTCCTTCTAGCGTTTATCCTGAGCAAACTAAGCTATATATCCAGGCCTACTCAATTCCAGCTGACTCTAGAGACTTTGAACATTGACCACAGTCCCTTCACAAGCACCTCGGCCTAACCAAACTTTACTTATAATAGTCCAAAGCCGCGAAACTGAGACAAGTCGGTCGGTTCCTTCTAGCGTTTATCCTGAGCAAACTAAGCTATATATCCACTCCTACTCAATTCCAGCTGACTCTAGAGACTTTGAACATTGACCACAGTCCCCTCACAAGCACCTCGGCCTAACCATACTTTACTTATAATAGTCCAAAGCCGCGAAACTGAGACAAGTCGGTCCTACCCCTACAGTGATCTCATCCTGATGCCAAGGAATGGAATTCAACGAGAAAGTTAACTGGAAAAAGTCCAACATTCTTCAAGGGTGGGGGTACAAATTATGTATCTACTTCTGTTACAATTATCTCTTTGAAAGAAAAATTCTATCTGTATAAAAATCACATTATAGAGTAATCCTTGCTATATTTCTATGCGTACTCAGTTCCAGCTGATCTGCAGACTTAAGGCTTTGTCCCATTTAACCTCACAAGAAACTCTACCTAACCAAACATTACTTATAATAGTCCAAAGCCGCGAAACTGAGACAAGTCGGTCGGTTCCTTCTAGCGTTTATCCTGAGTAAACTAAGCTATATATCTAGGCCTACTCAATTCCAGCTGACTCTAGAGACTTCGAACTTTGACCCGAGTAACCTCACAACCACCTCGGCTTAAGCAAACTGTACTTATAATAGTCTAAATCCGCGAAACTGAGAAAAGTCGGTCGGTTCCTCCTAGCGTTTATCTTGAGCAAACTAAGCTATATATCTAGGCCTACTCAATTCCACCTTATCTAGAGACTTTAAACTTTGACCCGAGTACCCTCACAAGCACCTCGGCTTAAGCAAACTGTACTTATAATAGTCTAAAGCCTCGAAACTGAGAAAAGTCGGTCGGTTCCTCCTAGCGTTTATCTTGAGCAAACTAAGCTATATATCTAGGCCTACTCAATTCCAGCTGACTCTAGAGACTTCGAACTATGACCCGAGTAACCTCACAAGCACCTCGGCTTAAGCAAACTGTACTTATAATAGTCCAAAGCCGCGAAACTGAGACAAGTCGGTCGGTTCCTCCTAGCGTTTATCTTGAGCAAACTAAGCTATATATCTAGGCCTACTCAATTCCAGCTGACTCTAGAGACTTTAAGCTTTGACCAGAGTCCCCTCACAAGCACCTCGGCACCATACATTACTTATAATAGTCTAAAGCCGCGAAACTGAGAAAAGTCGGTCGGCTCCTCCTAGCGTTTATCTTGAGCAAACTAAGCAATATATCTAGGCCTACTCAACTCCAGCTGACTCTAGAGTCTTTAAGCTTTGACCAGAGTCCCCTCACAAGCACCTCGGCACCATACTTTACTTATAATAGTCTAAAGCCGCGAAACTGAGAAAAGTCGGTCGGTTCCTCCTAGCGTTTATCTTGAGCAAACTAAGCAATATATCTAGGCCTACTCAACTCCAGCTGACTCTAGAGACTTTAAGCTTTGACCAGAGTCCCCTCACAAGCACCTCGGCACCATACTTTACTTATAATAGTCTAAAGCCGCGAAACTGAGACAAGTCTGTCGGTTCCTTCTAGCGTTTATCCTGAGTAAACTAAGCCATATATCTAGGCCTACTCAATTCCACCTGACTCTAGAGACTTTAAGCTTTGATCACAGTCCCCTCACAAGCGCCTCGTCCTAACCATACTTTACTTATAATAGTCCAAAGCCGCGAAACTGAGACAAGTCGGTCCTACCCATTCAGTGATCTCATCCTGATGCCAAGGAATGGAATTCAACGAGAAAGTTAACTGGAAAAAGTCGAACATTCTTCAAGGGTGGGGGTACAAATTATGTATCTACTTCTGTTACAATTATCTCTTTGAAAGAAAAATTCTATCTGTATAAAAATCACATTATAGAGTAATCCTTGCTATATTTCTATGCGTACTCAGTTCCAGCTGATCTGCAGACTTAAGGCTTTGTCCCATTTAACCTCATAAGAAACTCTACCTAACCAAACATTACTTATAATAGTCCAAAGCCGCGAAACTGAGACAAGTCGGTCAGTTCCCTCTAGCTTTTATCCTGTGCATACTAAGCTATATATCCAGGCCTACTCAATTCCAGCTGACTCTAGAGACTTCGAACTTTGACCCGAGTAACCTCACAACCACCTCGGCTAAAGCGAACTGGACTGATAATAGTCTATAGCCGCGAAACTGGGAAAAGTCGGTCGGTTCCTCCTAGCGGTTATCGTGAGCAAACTAAGCTATATATCTAGGCCTACTCAATTCCAGCTTACTCTAGAGACTTTAAACTTTGACCCGAGTACCCTGACAAGCACCTCGGCCTAACTTAACTTTACTTATAATAGTCCAAATCCACGAAACTGGTAAAAGTCGGTCGGTTCCTTCTAGCGTTTATCCTGAGCAAACTAGGCTATATATCTAGGCCTACTCAATTCCAGCTGACTCTAGAGACTTTAAGCTTTGACCAGAGTCCCCTCACAAGCACCTCGGCTTATGCAAACTGTACTGATAATAGTCTAATGCCGCGAAACTGAGAAAAGTCGGTCGGTTCCTCCTAGCGTTTATCTTGAGCAAACTAAGCTATATATCTAGGCCTACTCAATTCCAGCTGACTCTAGAGACTTCGAACATTAACCCGAGTAACCTCACAACCACCTTGGCTTAAGCAAACTGTACTTATAATAGTCCAAAGCCGCGAAACTGAGACAAGTCGGTCGGTTCTTCCTAGCGTTTATCTTGAGCAAACTAAGCAATATATCTAGGCCTACTCAACTCCAGCTGACTCTAGAGACTTTAAGCTTTGACCAGAGTCCCCTCACAAGCACCTCGGCACCATACTTTACTTATAATAGTCTAAAGCCGCGAAACTGAGAAAAGTCGGTCGGCTCCTCCTAGCGTTTATCTTGAGCAAACTAAGCAATATATCTAGGCCTACTCAACTCCAGCTGACTCTAGAGTCTTTAAGCTTTGACCAGAGTCCCCTCACAAGCACCTCGGCACCATACTTTACTTATAATAGTCTAAAGCCGCGAAACTGAGAAAAGTCGGTCGGTTCCTCCTAGCGTTTATCTTGAGCAAACTAAGCAATATATCTAGGCCTACTCAACTCCAGCTGACTCTAGAGACTTTAAGCTTTGACCAGAGTCCCCTCACAAGCACCTCGGCACCATACTTTACTTATAATAGTCTAAAGCCGCGAAACTGAGACAAGTCTGTCGGTTCCTTCTAGCGTTTATCCTGAGTAAACTAAGCCATATATCTAGGCCTACTCAATTCCACCTGACTCTAGAGACTTTAAGCTTTGATCACAGTCCCCTCACAAGCGCCTCGTCCTAACCATACTTTACTTATAATAGTCCAAAGCCGCGAAACTGAGACAAGTCGGTCGTACCCCTAAAGTGATCTCATCCTGATGCCAAGGAATGGAATTCAACGAGAAAGTTAACTGGAAAAAGTCCAACATTCTTCAAGGGTGGGGGTACAAATTATGTATCTACTTCTGTTACAATTATCTCTTTGAAAGAAAAATTCTGTCTGTATAAAAATCACATTATAGAGTAATCCTTGCTATATTTCTATACGTACTCAGTTCCAGCTGATCTGCAGACTTAAGGCTTTGTCCCATTTAACCTCACAAGAAACTCTACCTAACCAAACATTACTTATAATAGTCCAAAGCCGCGAAACTGAGACAAGTCGGTCGGGTCCTTCTAGCGTTTATCCTGAGTAAACTAAGCTATATATCTAGGCCTACTCAATTCCAGCTGACTCTAGAGACTTCGAACTTTGACCCGCGTAACCTCACAACCACCTCGGCTTAAGCAAACTGTACTTATAATAGTCTAAAGCCGCGAAACTGAGAAAAGTCGGTCGGTTCCTCCTAGCGTTTATCTTGAGCAAACTAGGCTATATATCTAGGCCTACTCAATTCCAGCTTACTCTAGAGACTTTAAACTTTGACCCGAGTACCCTGACAAGCACCTCGGCCTAACTTAACTTTACTTATAATAGTCCAAATCCGCGAAACTGGTAAAAGTCGGTCGGTTCCTTCTAGCGTTTATCCTGAGGAAACTACGCTATATATCAAGGCCTACTCAAATCCAGCTGACTCTAGAGACTTTAAGCTTTGAGCAGAGTCCCCTCACAAACACCTCGGCTTAAGCAAACTGTACTTATAATAGTCTAAATCCGCGAAACTGAGAAAAGTCGGTCGGTTCCTTCTAGCGTTTATCCTGAGCAAACTAAGCTATATATCTAGGCCTACTCAATTCCAGCTTACTCTAGAGACTTGATGCTTTGTCCCGAGCCCCCTCACAAGAACCTCTACCTAACCAAATTTTACTTATAATAGTCCAAAGCCGCGAAACTGAGACAAGTCTGTCGGTTCCTTCTAGCGTTTATCCTGAGTAAACTAGGCTATATATCTAGGCCTACTCAACTCCAGCTGACTCTAGAGACTTTAATCTTTGACCCGAGTACCCTCACAAGCACCTCGGCCTAACCATACTTTACTTATAATAGTCCAAAGCCGCGAAACTGAGACAAGTCGGTCCTACCCCTACAGTGATCTCATCCTGATGCCAAGGAATGGAATTCAACGAGAAAGTTAACTGGAAAAAGTCGAACTTTCTTCGTGGGTGGGGGTACAAATTATGTATCTACTTCTGTTACAATTATCTCTTTGAAAGAAAAATTCTATCTGTATAAAAATCACATTATAGAGTAATCCTTGCTATATTTCTATGCGCACTCAGTTCCAGCTGATCTGCAGACTTAAGGCTTTGTCCCATTTAACCTCACAAGAAACTCTACCTAACCAAACATTACTTATAATAGTCCAAAGCCGCGAAACTGAGACAAGTCGGTCGGTTCCTTCTAGCGTTTATCCTGAGCAAACTAAGCTATATATCCAGGCTTACTCAATTCCAGCTGATTCTAGAGACTTTGAACATTGACCACAGTCCCCTCACAAGCACCTCTACCTAACCAAATTTTACTTATAATAGTCCAAAGCCGCGAAACTGAGACAAGTCGGTCCTAACCCTAAAGAGATATCATCCTGATGCCAAGGAATGGAATACAACGAGACAGTAAACTGGAAAACGTCCAACAGTCTTCAAGGGTGGGGGTCCAAAATATGTATCTACTTCTGTTACAATTATCTCTTTGAAAGAAAAATTCTATCTGTATAAAAATCACATTATAGAGAAATCCTTGCTATATTTCTATGCGTACTGAGTTCCAGCTGATCTGCAGACTTAAGGCTTTGTCCCATTTAACCTCACAAGAACCTCTAGATAACCATACTTTACTTATAATAGTCCAAAGCCACGTAACTGAGACAAGTCGGTCGGTTCCTTCCAGCATTTAGCCTGAGCAAACTAAGCTATATATCCAGGCCTACTCAATTCCAGCTGACTCTAAAGACTTTGAACATTGACCACAGTCCCTTCACAAGCACCTCGGCCTAACCATACTTTACTTATAATAGTCCAAAGCCGCGAAACTGAGACAAGTCGGTCCTACCCCTACAGTGATCTCATCCTGATGCCAAGGAATGGAATTCAACGAGAAAGTTAACTGGAAAAAGTCCAACATTCTTCAAGGGTGGGGGTACAAATTATGTATCTACTTCTGTTACAATTATCTCTTTGAAAGAAAAATTCTATCTGTATAAAAATCACATTATAGAGTAATCCTTGCTATATTTCTCTTAGTTCTGATCTCCAGCTTATCTGCAGACTTAAGGCTTTGTCCCATTTAACCTCACAAGAAACTCTACCTAACCAAACATTACTTATAATAGTCCAAAGCCGCGAAACTGAGACAAGTCGGTCGGTTCCTTCTAGCGTTTATCCTGAGTAAACTAAGCTATATATCTAGGCCTACTCAATTCCAGCTGACTCTAGAGACTTCGAACTTTGACCCGAGTAACCTCACAACCACCTTGGCTTAAGCAAACTGTACTTATAATAGTCTAAATCCGCGAAACTGAGAAAAGTCGGTCGGTTCCTTCTAGTGTTTATCCTGAGCAAACTAAGCTATATATCTAGGCCTACTCAATTCCAGCTTACTCTAGAGACTTTAAGCTTTGACCCGAGCACCCTCACAAGAACCTCTACCTAACCAAATTTTACTTATAATAGTCCAAAGCCGCGAAACTGAGACAAGTCGGTCGGTTCCTTCTAGCGTTTATCCTGAGCAAACTAAGCTATATATCCAGGCCTACTCAATTCCAGCTGACTCTAGAGACTTTGAACATTGACCACAGTCCCTTCACAAGCACCTCGGCCTAACCATACTTTACTTATAATAGTCCAAAGCCGCGAAACTGAGACAAGTCGGTCCTACCCCTACAGTGATCTCATCCTGATGCCAAGGAATGGAATTCAACGAGAAAGTTAACTGGAAAAAGTCCAACATTCTTCAAGGGTGGGGGTACAAATTATGTATCTACTTCTGTTACAATTATCTCTTTGAAAGAAAAATTCTATCTGTATAAAAATCACATTATAGAGTAATCCTTGCTATATTTCTATACGTACTAAGTTCCATCTGATCTGCAGACTTAAGGCTTTGTCCCATTTAACCTCACAAGAACCTTTACCTAACCAAACTTTACTTATAATAGTCCAAAGCCGCGAAACTGAGACAAGTCGGTCGGTTCCTTCCAGCATTTAGCCTGAGCAAACTAAGCTATATATCCAGGCCTACTCAATTCCAACTGACTCTAAAGACTTTGAACATTGACCACAGTCCCTTCACAAGCACCTCGGCCTAACCATACTTTACTTATAATAGTCCAAAGCCGCGAAACTGAGACAAGTCGGACCTACCCCTACATTGATCTCATCCTGATGCCAAGGAATGGAATTCAACGAGAAAGTTAACTGGAAAAAGTCCAACATTCTTCAAGGGTGGGGGTACAAATTATGTATCTACTTCTGTTACAATTATCTCTTTGAAAGAAAAATTCTATCTGTATAAAAATCACATTATAGAGTAATCCTTGCTATATTTCTATGCGTACTCAGTTCCAGCTGATCTGCAGACTTAAGGCTTTGTCCCATTTAACTTCACAAGAAACTCTACCTAAACAAACATTACTTATAATAGTCCAAAGCCGCGAAACTGAGACAAGTCGGTCGGTTCCTTCTAGCGTTTATCCTGAGTAAACTAAGCTATATATCTAGGCCTACTCAATTCCAGCTGACTCTAGAGACTTCGAACTTTGACCCGAGTAACCTCACAACCACCTTGGCTTAAGCAAACTGTACTTATAATAGTCTAAATCCGCGAAACTGAGAAAAGTCGGTCGGTTCCTTCTAGTGTTTATCCTGAGCAAACTAAGCTATATATCTAGGCCTACTCAATTCCAGCTTACTCTAGAGACTTTAAGCTTTGACCCGAGCACCCTCACAAGAACCTCTACCTAACCAAATTTTACTTATAATAGTCCAAAGCCGCGAAACTGAGACAAGTCGGTCGGTTCCTTCTAGCGTTTATCCTGAGCAAACTAAGCTATATATCCAGGCCTACTCAATTCCAGCTGACTCTAGAGACTTTGAACATTGACCACAGTCCCTTCACAAGCACCTCGGCCTAACCATACTTTACTTATAATAGTCCAAAGCCGCGAAACTGAGACAAGTCGGTCCTACCCCTACAGTGATCTCATCCTGATGCCAAGGAATGGAATTCAACGAGAAAGTTAACTGGAAAAAGTCCAACATTCTTCAAGGGTGGGGGTACAAATTATGTATCTACTTCTGTTACAATTATCTCTTTGAAAGAAAAATTCTATCTGTATAAAAATCACATTATAGAGTAATCCTTGCTATATTTCTATACGTACTCAGTTCCAGCTGATCTGCAGACTTAAGGCTTTGTCCCATTTAACCTCACAAGAAACTCTACCTAAACAAACATTACTTATAATAGTCCAAAGCCGCGAAACTGAGACAAGTCGGTCGGTTCCTTCTAGCGTTTATCCTGAGCAAACTAAGCTATATATCCAGGCCTACTCAATTCCAGCTGACTCTAGAGACTTCGAACTTTGACCCGAGTAACCTCGCAACCACCTCGGCTTAAGCAAACTGTACTTATAATAGTCTAAAGCCTCGAAACTGAGAAAAGTCGGTCGGTTCCTCCTAGCGTTTATCTTGAGCAAACTAAGCTATATATCTAGGCCTACTCAATTCCAGCTTACTCTAGAGACTTTAAACTTTGACCCGAGTACCCTGACAAGCACCTCGGCCTAACTTAACTTTACTTATAATAGTCCAAATCCGCGAAACTGGTAAAAGTCGGTCGGTTCCTTCTAGCGTTTATCCTGAGTAAACTAGGCTATATATCTAGGCCTACTCAACTCCAGCTGACTCTAGAGACTTTAAGCTTTGACCAGAGTCCCCTCACAAGCACCTCGGCTTATGCAAACTGTACTTATAATAGTCTAAAGCCGCGAAACTGAGACAAGTCGGTCGGTTCCTTCTAGCGTTTATCCTGAGCAAACTAAGCTATATATCCACTCCTACTCAATTCCAGCTTACTCTAGAGACTTGATGCTTTGTCCCGATTAACCTCACAAGAATTTCTACCCAACCAAACTTTACTTATAATAGTCTAAAGCCGCGAAACTGAGACAATTTGGTTCCTTCTAGCGTTTATCCTGAGTAAACTAGGCTATATATCTAGGCCTACTCAACTCCAGCTGACTCTAGAGACTTTAAGCTTTGACCGGAGTAACCTTACAAGCACCTCGGCCTAACCATACTTTACTTATAATAGTCCAAAGCCGCGAAACTGAGACAAGTCGGTCCTACCCCTACAGTGATCTCATCCTGATGCCAAGGAATGGAATTCAACGAGAAAGTTAACTGGAAAAAGTCCAACATTCTTCAAGGGTGGGGGTACAAATTATGTATCTACTTCTGTTACAATTATCTCTTTGAAAGAAAAATTCTATCTGTATAAAAATCACATTATAGAGTAATCCTTGCTATATTTCTATACGTACTCAGTTCCAGCTGATCTGCATACTTAAGGCTTTGTCCCATTTAACCTCACAAGAAACTCTACCTAACCAAACATTACTTATAATAGTCCAAAGCCGCGAAACTGAGACAAGTCGGTCGGTTCCTTCTAGCGTTTATCCTGAGCAAACTAAGCTATATATCCACTCCTACTCAATTCCAGCTGACTCTAGAGACTTTGAACATTGACCACAGTCCCCTCACAAGCACCTCGGCCTAACCATACTTTACTTATAATAGTCCAAAGCCGCGAAACTGAGACAAGTCGGTCCTACCCCTACAGTGTTCTCATCCTGATGCCAAGGAATGGAATTCAACGAGAAAGTAAACTGGAAAAGTCCAACATTCTTCAAGGGTGGGGGTACAAATTATGTATCTACTTCTGTTACAATTATCTCTTTGAAAGAAAAATTCTATCTGTATAAAAATCACATTATAGAGAAATCCTTGCTATATTTCTATGCGTACTGAGTTCCAGCTGATCTGCAGACTTAAGGCTTTGTCCCATTTAACCTCACAAGAACCTCTAGCTAACCATACATTACTTATAATAGTCCAAAGCCGCGAAACTGAGACAAGTCGGTCGGTTCCTTCCAGCATTTAGCCTGAGCAAACTAAGCTATATATCCAGGCCTACTCAATTCCAACTGACTCTAAAGACTTTGAACATTGACCACAGTCCCTTCACAAGCACCTCGGCCTAACCATACTTTACTTATAATAGTCCAAAGCCGCGAAACTGAGACGAGTCGGTCCTACCCCTACAGTGTTCTCATCCTGATGCCAAGGAATGGAATTCAACGAGAAAGTAAACTGGAAAAAGTCCAACATTCTTCAAGGGTGGGGGTACAAATTATGTATCTACTTCTGTTACAATTATCTCTTTGAAAGAAAAATTCTATCTGTATAAAAATCACATTATAGAGAAATCCTTGCTATATTTCTATGCGTACTGAGTTCCAGCTGATCTGCAGACTTAAGGCTTTGCCCCATTTAACTTCACAAGAAACTCTACCTAACCAAACATTACTTATAATAGTCCAAAGCCGCGAAACTAAGACAAGTCGGTCGGTTCCTTCTAGCGTTTATCCTGAGTAAACTACGCTATATATCTAGGCCTACTCAACTCCAGCTGACTCTAGAGACTTTAAGCTTTGACCAGAGTCCCCTCACAAGCACCTCGGCCTAACCATACTTTACTTATAATAGTCTAAATTCTCGAAACAGAGAAAAGTCGGTCGGTTCCTCCTAGCGTTTATCGTGAGCAAACTAAGCGATATATCTAGGCCTACTCAAGACCAGCAGACTCTAGAGACTTTAAGCTTTGACCAGAGTCCCCTCACAAGCACCTCGGCACCATACTTTACTTATAATAGTCTAAAGCCGCGAAACTGGGAAAAGTCGGTCGGTTCCTCCTAGCGTTTATCTTGAGCAAACTAAGCTATATATCTAGGCCTACTCAATTCCAGCTTACTCTAGAGACTTTAAGCTTTGACCCGAGCACCCTCACAAGAACCTCTACCTAACCAAATTTTACTTATAATAGTCCAAAGCCGCGAAACTGAGACAAGTCGGTCGGTTCCTTCTAGCGTTTATCCTGAGCAAACTAAGCTATATATCCAGGCCTACTCAATTCCAGCTGACTCTAGAGACTTTGAACATTGACCACAGTCCCTTCACAAGCACCTCGGCCTAACCATACTTTACTTATAATAGTCCAAAGCCGCGAAACTGAGACAAGTCGGTCCTACCCCTACATTGATCTCATCCTTATGACAAGGTATGGAATTCATAGAGAAAGTTTACTGGAAAAAGTCCAACATTCCTCAAGGGTGGGGGTACAAATTATGTATCTACTTCTGTTACAATTATCTCTTTGAAAGAAAAATTCTATCTGTATAAAAATCACATTATAGAGTAATCCTTGCTATATTTCTATGCGTACTCAGTTCCAGCTGATCTGCAGACTTAAGGCTTTGTCCCATTTAACCTCACAAGAAACTCTACCTAACCAAACATTACTTATAATAGTCCAAAGCCGCGAAACTGAGACAAGTCGGTCGGTTCCTTCTAGCGTTTATCCTGAGTAAACTAAGCTATATATCTAGGCCTACTCAATTCCAGCTGACTCTAGAGACTTCGAACTTTGACCCGAGTAACCTCACAACCACCTCGGCTTAAGCAAACTGTACTTATAATAGTCTAAATCCGCGAAACTGAGAAAAGTCGGTCGGTTCCTTCTAGTGTTTATCCTGAGCAAACTAAGCTATATATCTAGGCCTACTCAATTCCAGCTTACTCTAGAGACTTTAAGCTTTGACCCGAGCACCCTCACAAGAACCTCTACCTAACCAAATTTTACTTATAATAGTCCAAAGCCGCGAAACTGAGACAAGTCGGTCGGTTCCTTCTAGCGTTTATCCTGAGCAAACTAAGCTATATATCCAGGCCTACTCAATTCCAGCTGACTCTAGAGACTTTGAACATTGACCACAGTCCCTTCACAAGCACCTCGGCCTAACCATACTTTACTTATAATAGTCCAAAGCCGCGAAACTGAGACAAGTCGGTCCTACCCCTACAGTGATCTCATCCTGATGCCAAGGAATGGAATTCAACGAGAAAGTTAACTGGAAAAAGTCCAACATTCTTCAAGGGTGGGGGTACAAATTATGTATCTACTTCTGTTACAATTATCTCTTTGAAAGAAAAATTCTATCTGTATAAAAATCACATTATAGAGTAATCCTTGCTATATTTCTATACGTACTCAGTTCCAGCTGATCTGCAGACTTAAGGCTTTGTCCCATTTAACCTAAACAGAAACGCGACCGTACCACACATTACTTATAATAGTCCAAAGCCGCGAAACTAAGACAAGTCGGTCGGTTCCTTCTAGCGTTTATCCTGAGTAAACTACGCTATATATCTAGGCCTACTCAACTCCAGCTGACTCTAGAGACTTTAAGCTTTGACCAGAGTCCCCTCACAAGCACCTCGGCCTAACCATACATTACTTATGATAGTCCAAAGCCGCGAAACTGACACAAGTCGGTCGGTTCCTCCTAGCGTTTATCTTGAGCAAACTAAGCAATATATCTAGGCCTACTCAACTCCAGCTGACTCTAGAGACTTTAAGCTTTGACCAGAGTCCCCTCACAAGCACCTCGGCACCATACTTTACTTATAATAGTCTAAAGCCGCGAAACTGAGAAAAGTCGGTCGGTTCCTCCTAGCGTTTATCTTGAGCAAACTAAGCAATATATCTAGGCCTACTCAACTCCAGCTGACTCTAGAGACTTTAAGCTTTGACCAGAGTCCCCTCACAAGCACCTCGGCACCATACTTTACTTATAATAGTCTAAAGCCGCGAAACTGAGAAAAGTCGGTCGGTTCCTCCTAGCGTTTATCTTGAGCAAACTAAGCAATATATCTAGGCCTACTCAACTCCAGCTGACTCTAGAGACTTTAAGCTTTGACCAGAGTCCTCTCACAAGCACCTCGGCACCATACTTTACTTATAATAGTCTAAATCCGCGAAACTGAGAAATGTCGGTCGGTTCCTTCTAGCGTTTATCCTGAGCAAACTAAGCTATATATCCAGGCCTACTCAATTCCAGCTGACTCTAGAGACTTTGAACATTGACCACAGTCCCATCACAAGCACCTCGGCCTAACCATACTTTACTTATAATAGTCCAAAGCCGCGAAACTGAGACAAGTCGGTCCTACCCCTACAGTGATCTCATCCTGATGCCAAGGAATGGAATTCAACGAGAAAGTTAACTGGAAAAAGTCCAACATTCTTCAAAGGTGGGGATACAAATTATGTATCTACTTCTGTTACAATTATCTCTTTGAAAGAAAAATTCTATCTGTATAAAAATCACATTATAGAGTAATCCTTGCTATATTTCTATGCGTACTCAGTTCCAGCTGATCTGCAGACTTAAGGCTTTGTCCCATTTAACCTAACAAGAAACTCTACCTGACCAAACATTACTTATAATAGTCCAAAGCCGCGAAACTGAGACAAGTCGGTCGGTTCCTTCTAGCGTTTATCCTGAGTAAACTACGCTATATATCTAGGCCTACTCAACTCCAGCTGACTCTAGAGACTTTAAGCTTTGACCAGAGTCCCCCTACAAGCACCTCGGCACCATACTTTACTTATAATAGTCTAAAGCCGCGAAACTGAGAAAAGTCGGTCGGTTCCTCCTAGCGTTTATCTTGAGCAAACTAAGCAATATATCTAGGCCTACTCAACTCCAGCTGACTCTAGAGACTTTAAGCTTTGACCAGAGTCCCCTCACAAGCACCTCGGCACCATACCTTACTTATAATAGTCTAAAGCCGCGAAACTGAGAAAAGTCGGTCGGTTCCTCCTAGCGTTTATCTTGAGCAAACTAAGCAATATATCTAGGCCTACTCAACTCCAGCTGACTCTAGAGACTTTAAGCTTTGACCAGAGTCCCCTCACAAGCACCTCGGCACCATACTTTACTTATAATAGTCTAAAGCCGCGAAACTGAGAAAAGTCGGTCGGTTCCTCCTAGCGTTTATCTTGAGCAAACTAAGCAGTATATCTAGGCCTACTCAACTCCAGCTGACTCTAGAGACTTTAAGCTTTGACCAGAGTCCTCTCACAAGCACCTCGGCACCATACTTTACTTATAATAGTCTAAATCCGCGAAACTGAGAAAAGTCGGTCGGTTCCTTCTAGCGTTTATCCTGAGCAAACTAAGCTATATATCCAGGCCTACTCAATTCCAGCTGACTCTAGAGACTTTGAACATTGACCACAGTCCCTTCACAAGCACCTCGGCCTAACCATACTTTACTTATAATAGTCCAAAGCCGCGAAACTGAGACAAGTCGGTCCTACCCCTACAGTGATCTCATCCTGATGCCAAGGAATGGAATTCAACGAGAAAGTTAACTGGAAAAAGTCCAACATTCTTCAAGGGTGGGGGTACAAATTATGTATCTACTTCTGTTACAATTATCTCTTTGAAAGAAAAATTCTATCTGTATAAAAATCACATTATAGAGTAATCCTTGCTATATTTCTATACGTACTCAGTTCCAGCTGATCTGCAGACTTAAGGCTTTGTCCCATTTAACCTCACAAGAAACTCTACCTAACCAAACATTAATTATAATAGTCCAAAGCCGCGAAACTAAGACAAGTCGGTCGGTTCCTTCTAGCGTTTATCCTGAGTAAACTACGCTATATATCTAGGCCTACTCAACTCCAGCTGACTCTAGAGACTTTAAGCTTTTACCCGAGTACCCTCACAAGCACCTCGGCACCATACTTTACTTATAATAGTCTAAAGCCGCGAAACTGAGAAAAGTCGGTCGGTTCCTCCTAGCGTTTATCTTGAGCAAACTAAGCAATATATCTAGGCCTACTCAACTCCAGCTGACTCTAGAGACTTTAAGCTTTGACCAGAGTCCTCTCACAAGCACCTCGGCACCATACTTTACTTATAATAGTCTAAATCCGCGAAACTGAGAAAAGTCGGTCGGTTCCTTCTAGCGTTTATCCTGAGCAAACTAAGCTATATATCCAGGCCTACTCAATTCCAGCTGACTCTAGAGACTTTGAACATTGACCACAGTCCCTTCACAAGCACCTCGGCCTAACCATACTTTACTTATAATAGTCCAAAGCCGCGAAACTGAGACAAGTCGGTCCTACCCCTACAGTGATCTCATCCTGATGCCAAGGAATGGAATTCAACGAGAAAGTTAACTGGAAAAAGTCCAACATTCTTCAAAGGTGGGGATACAAATTATGTATCTACTTCTGTTACAATTATCTCTTTGAAAGAAAAATTCTATCTGTATAAAAATCACATTATAGAGTAATCCTTGCTATATTTCTATGCGTACTCAGTTCCAGCTGATCTGCAGACTTAAGGCTTTGTCCGATTTAACCTAACAAGAAACTCTACCTGACCAAACATTACTTATAATAGTCCAAAGCCGCGAAACTGAGACAAGTCGGTCGGTTCCTTCTAGCGTTTATCCTGAGTAAACTACGCTATATATCTAGGCCTACTCAACTCCAGCTGACTCTAGAGACTTTAAGCTTTGACCAGAGTCCCCTTACAAGCACCTCGGCACCATACTTTACTTATAATAGTCTAATGCCGCGAAACTGAGAAAAGTCGGTCGGTTCCTCCTAGCGTTTATCTTGAGCAAACTAAGCAATATATCTAGGCTTACTCAACTCCAGCTGACTCTAGAGACTTTAAGCTTTGACCAGAGTCCCCTCACAAGCACCTCGGCACCATACTTTACTTATAATAGTCTAAAGCCGCGAAACTGAGAAAAGTCGGTCGGTTCCTCCTAGCGTTTATCTTGAGCAAACTAAGCAATATATCTAGGCCTACTCAACTCCAGCTGACTCTAGAGACTTTAAGCTTTGACCAGAGTCCTCTCACAAGCACCTCGGCACCATACTTTACTTATAATAGTCTAAATCCGCGAAACTGAGAAAAGTCGGTCGGTTCCTTCTAGCGTTTATCCTGAGCAAACTAAGCTATATATCCAGGCCTACTCAATTCCAGCTGACTCTAGAGACTTTGAACATTGACCACAGTCCCTTCACAAGCACCTCGGCCTAACCATACTTTACTTATAATAGTCCAAAGCCGCGAAACTGAGACAAGTCGGTCCTACCCCTACAGTGATCTCATCCTGATGCCAAGGAATGGAATTCAACGAGAAAGTTAACTGGAAAAAGTCCAACATTCTTCAAAGGTGGGGATACAAATTATGTATCTACTTCTGTTACAATTATCTCTTTGATAGAAAAATTCTATCTGTATAAAAATCACATTATAGAGTAATCCTTGCTATATTTCTATACGTACTCAGTTCCAGCTGATCTGCAGACTTAAGGCTTTGTCCCATTTAACCTAACAAGAAACTCTACCTGACCAAACATTACTTATAATAGTCCAAAGCCGCGAAACTGAGACAAGTCGGTCGGTTCATTCTAGCGTTTATCCTGAGTAAACTATGCTATATATCTAGGCCTACTCAACTCCAGCTGACTCTAGAGACTTTAAGCTTTGACCAGAGTCCCCTTACAAGCACCTCGGCACCATACTTTACTTATAATAGTCTAAAGCCGCGAAACTGAGAAAAGTCGGTCGGTTCCTCCTAGCGTTTATCTTGAGCAAACTAAGCAATATATCTAGGCTTACTCAACTCCAGCTGACTCTAGAGACTTTAAGCTTTGACCAGAGTCCCCTCACAAGCACCTCGGCACCATACTTTACTTATAATAGTCTAAAGCCGCGAAACTGAGAAAAGTCGGTCGGTTCCTCCTAGCGTTTATCTTGAGCAAACTAAGCAATATATCTAGGCCTACTCAACTCCAGCTGACTCTAGAGACTTTAAGCTTTGACCAGAGTCCTCTCACAAGCACCTCGGCACCATACTTTACTTATAATAGTCTAAAGCCGCGAAACTGAGAAAAGTCGGTCGGTTCCTTCTAGCGTTTATCCTGAGCAAACTAAGCTATATATCCAGGCCTACTCAATTCCAGCTGACTCTAGAGACTTTGAACATTGACCACAGTCCCTTCACAAGCACCTCGGCCTAACCATACTTTACTTATAATAGTCCAAAGCCGCGAAACTGAGACAAGTCGGTCCTACCCCTACAGTGATCTCATCCTGATGCCAAGGAATGGAATTCAACGAGAAATTTAACTGGAAAAAGTCCAACATTCTTCAAAGGTGGGGATACAAATTATGTATCTACTTCTGTTACAATTATCTCTTTGAAAGAAAAATTCTGTCTGTATAAAAATCACATTATAGAGTAATCCTTGCTATATTTCTATACGTAGTCAGTTCCAGCTGATATGCATACTTAAGGCTTTGTCCCATTTAACCTAACAAGAAACTCTACCTAACCAAACATTACTTATAATAGTCCAAAGCCGCGAAACTGAGACAAGTAGGTCGGTTCATTCAAGCGTTTATCCTGAGCAAAATAAGATATATATCTAGGCCTACTCAACTCCAGCTGACTCTAGAGACTTTAAGCTTTGACCAGAGTCCCCTTACAAGCACCTCGGCACCATACTTTAATTATAATAGTCGAATGCCGCGAATCTGAGAAAATTCGTTCGGTTCCTACTAGCGTTTATCTTTAGCAAACTGATCTATATATCTAGGCCTACTCAACTCCAGCTGACTCTAGAGACTTTAAGCTTTGACCAGAGTCCCCTCACAAGCACCTCGGCACCATACCTTACTTATAATAGTCTAAAGCCGCGAAACTGAGAAAAGTCGGTCGGTTCCTCCTAGCGTTTATCTTGAGCAAACTAAGCAATATATCTAGGCCTACTCAACTCCAGCTGACTCTAGAGACTTTAAGCTTTGACCAGAGTCCCCTCACAAGCACCTCGGCACCATACTTTACTTATAATAGTCTAAAGCCGCGAAACTGAGAAAAGTCGGTCGGTTCCTCCTAGCGTTTATCTTGAGCAAACTAAGCAATATATCTAGGCCTACTCAACTCCAGCTGACTCTAGAGACTTTAAGCTTTGACCAGAGTCCTCTCACAAGCACCTCGGCACCATACTTTACTTATAATAGTCTAAATCCGCGAAACTGAGAAAAGTCGGTCGGTTCCTTCTAGCGTTTATCCTGAGCAAACTAAGCTATATATCCAGGCCTACTCAATTCCAGCTGACTCTAGAGACTTTGAACATTGACCACAGTCCCTTCACAAGCACCTCGGCCTAACCATACTTTACTTATAATAGTCCAAAGCCGCGAAACTGAGACAAGTCGGTCCTACCCCTACAGTGATCTCATCCTGATGCCAAGGAATGGAATTCAACGAGAAAGTTAACTGGAAAAAGTCCAACATTCTTCAAAGGTGGGGATACAAATTATGTATCTACTTCTGTTACAATTATCTCTTTGAAAGAAAAATTCTATCTGTATAAAAATCACATTATAGAGTAATCCTTGCTATATTTCTATGCGTACTCAGTTCCAGCTGATCAGCAGACTTAAGGCTTTGTCCCATTTAACTTCACAAGAAACTCTACCTAAACAAACATTACTTATAATAGTCCAAAGCCGCGAAACTAAGACAAGTCGGTCGGTTCCTTCTAGCGTTTATCCTGAGTAAACTACGCTATATATCTAGGCCTACTCAACTCCAGCTGACTCTAGAGACTTTAAGCTTTGACCAGAGTACACTCACAAGCACCTCGGCCTAACCATACTTTACTTATAATAGTCTAAAGCCTCGAAACTGAGAAAAGTCGGTCGGTTCCTCCTAGCGTTTATCTTGAGCAAACTAAGCTATATAGCTAGGCCTACTCAACTCCAGCTGACTCTAGAGACTTTAAGCTTTGACCAGAGTCCTCTCACAAGCACCTCGGCACCATACTGTACTTATAATAGTCTAAATCCGCGAAACTGAGAAAAGTCGGTCGGTTCCTTCTAGCGTTTATCCTGAGCAAACTAAGCTATATATCCAGGCCTACTCAATTCCAGCTGACTCTAGAGACTTTGAACATTGACCACAGTCCCTTCACAAGCACCTCGGCCTAACCATACTTTACTTATAATAGTCCAAAGCCGCGAAACTGAGACAAGTCGGTCCTACCCCTACAGTGATCTCATCCTGATGCCAAGGAATGGAATTCAACGAGAAAGTTAACTGGAAAAAGTCCAACATTCTTCAAAGGTGGGGATACAAATTATGTATCTACTTCTGTTACAATTATCTCTTTGAAAGAAAAATTCTATCTGTATAAAAATCACATTATAGAGTAATCCTTGCTATATTTCTATGCGTACTCAGTTCCAGCTGATCTGCAGACTTAAGGCTTTGTCCCATTTAACCTAACAAGAAACTCTACCTGACCAAACATTACTTATAATAGTCCAAAGCCGCGAAACTGAGACAAGTCGGTCGGTTCCTTCTAGCGTTTATCCTGAGTAAACTAGGCTATATATCTAGGCCTACTCAACTCCAGCTGACTCTAGAGACTTTAAGCTTTGACCAGAGTCCCCTTACAAGCACCTCGGCACCATACTTTACTTATAATAGTCTAAAGCCGCGAAACTGAGAAAAGTCGGTCGGTTCCTCCTAGCGTTTATCTTGAGCAAACTAAGCAATATATCTAGGCCTACTCAACTCCAGCTGACTCTAGAGACTTTAAGCTTTGACCAGAGTCCCCTCACAAGCACCTCGGCACCATACTTTACTTATAATAGTCTAAAGCCGCGAAACTGAGAAAAGTCGGTCGGTTCCTCCTAGCGTTTATCTTGAGCAAACTAAGCAATATATCTAGGCCTACTCAACTCCAGCTGACTCTAGAGACTTTAAGCTTTGACCAGAGTCCCCTCACAAGCACCTCGGCACCATACTTTACTTATAATAGTCTAAAGCCGCGAAACTGAGAAAAGTCGGTCGGTTCCTCCTAGCGTTTATCTTGAGCAAACTAAGCAATATATCTAGGCCTACTCAACTCCAGCTGACTCTAGAGACTTTAAGCTTTGACCAGAGTCCCCTCACAAGCACCTCGGCACCATACTTTACTTATAATAGTCTAAAGCCGCGAAACTGAGAAAAGTCGGTCGGTTCCTCCTAGCGTTTATCTTGAGCAAACTAAGCAATATATCTAGGCCTACTCAACTCCAGCTGACTCTAGAGACTTTAAGCTTTGACCAGAGTCCCCTCACAAGCACCTCGGCATCATACTTTACTTATAATAGTCTAAAGCCGCGAAACTGAGACAAGTCTGTCGGTTCCTTCTAGCGTTTATCCTGAGTAAACTAAGCCATATATCTAGGCCTACTCAATTCCAGCTGACTCTAGAGACGTTAAGCTTTGACCCGAGCACCCTCACAAGCACCTCGTCCTAACCATACTTTACTTATAATAGTCCAAAGCCGCGAAACTGAGACAAGTCGGACCTACCCCTACAGTGATCTCATCCTGATGCCAAGGAATGGAATTCAACGAGAAATTTAACTGGAAAAAGTCCAACATTCTTCAAGGGTGGGGGTACAAATTATGTATCTACTTCTGTTACAATTATCTCTTTGAAAGAAAAATTCTATCTGTATAAAAATCACATTATAGAGTAATCCTTGCTATATTTCTATACGTACTCAGTTCCAGCTGATCTGCAGACTTAAGGCTTTGTCCCATTTAACCTCACAAGAAACTCTACCTAACCAAACATTACTTATAATAGTCCAAAGCCGCGAAACTAAGACAAGTCGGTCGGTTCCTTCTAGCGTTTATCCTGAGTAAACTACGCTATATATCTAGGCCTACTCAACTCCAGCTGACTCTAGAGACTTTAAGCTTTGACCAGAGTAACCTTACAAGCACCTCGGCACCATACTTTACTTATAATAGTCTAAAGCCGCGAAACTGAGAAAAGTCGGTCGGTTCCTCCTAGCGTTTATCTTGAGCAAACTAAGCAATATATCTAGGCCTACTCAACTCCAGCTGACTCTAGAGACTTTAAGCTTTGACCAGAGTCCCCTCACAAGCACCTCGGCACCATACTTTACTTATAATAGTCTAAAGCCGCGAAACTGAGAAAAGTCGGTCGGTTCCTCCTAGCGTTTATCTTGAGCAAACTAAGCAATATATCTAGGCCTACTCAACTCCAGCTGACTCTAGAGACTTTAAGCTTTGACCAGAGTCCCCTCACAAGCACCTCGGCACCATACTTTACTTATAATAGTCTAAAGCCGCGAAACTGAGAAAAGTCGGTCGGTTCCTCCTAGCGTTTATCTTGAGCAAACTAAGCAATATATCTAGGCCTACTCAACTCCAGCTGACTCTAGAGACTTTAAGCTTTGACCAGAGTCCTCTCACAAGCACCTCGGCACCATACTTTACTTATAATAGTCTAAAGCCGCGAAACTGAGAAAAGTCGGTCGGTTCCTTCTAGCGTTTATCCTGAGCAAACTAAGCTATATATCCAGGCCTACTCAATTCCAGCTGACTCTAGAGACTTTGAACATTGACCACAGTCCCTTCACAAGCACCTCGGCCTAACCATACTTTACTTATAATAGTCCAAAGCCGCGAAACTGAGACAAGTCGGTCCTACCCCTACAGTGATCTCATCCTGATGCCAAGGAATGGAATTCAACGAGAAATTTAACTGGAAAAAGTCCAACATTCTTAAATTGTGGGGTTACAAATTATGTATCTACTTCTGTTACAATTATCTCTTTGAAAGAAAAATTCTATCTGTATAAAAATCACATTATAGAGTAATCCTTGCTATATTTCTATACGTACTCAGTTCCAGCTGATCTGCAGACTTAAGGCTTTGTCCCATTTAACCTCACAAGAAACTCTACCTAACCAAACATTACTTATAATAGTCCAAAGCCGCGAAACTAAGACAAGTCGGTCGGTTCCTTCTAGCGTTTATCCTGAGTAAACTACGCTATATATCTAGGCCTACTCAACTCCAGCTGACTCTAGAGACTTTAAGCTTTGACCAGAGTACACTCACAAGCACCTCGGCCTAACCATACTTTACTTATAATAGTCTAAAGCCGCGAAACTGAGAAAAGTCGGTCGGTTCCTCCTAGCGTTTATCTTGAGCAAACTAAGCAATATATCTAGGCCTACTCAACTCCAGCTGACTCTAGAGACTTTAAGCTTTGACCAGAGTCCCCTCACAAGCACCTCGGCATCATACTTTACTTATCATAGTCTTAAGACGCGAAACTGAGACAAGTCTGTCGGTTCCTTCTAGCGATTATCCTGAGTAAACTAAGCCATATATCTAGGCCTACTCAATTCCAGCTGACTCTAGAGACTTTAAGCTTTGATCACAGTCCCCTCACAAGCGCCTCGTCCTAACCATACTTTACTTATAATAGTCCAAAGCCGCGAAACTGAGACAAGTCGGTCCTACCCATACAGTGATCTCATCCTGATGCCAAGGAATGGAATTCAACGAGAAAGTTAACTGGAAAAAGTCCAACATTCTTCAAGGGTGGGGGTACAAATTATGTATCTACTTCTGTTACAATTATCTCTTTGAAAGAAAAATTCTATCTGTATAAAAATCACATTATAGAGTAATCCTTGCTATATTTCTATACGTACTCAGTTCCAGCTGATCTGCAGACTTAAGGCTTTGTCCCATTTAACCTCACAAGAAACTCTACCTAACCAAACATTACTTATAATAGTCCAAAGCCGCGAAACTAAGACAAGTCGGTCGGTTCCTTCTAGCGTTTATCCTGAGTAAACTACGCTATATATCTAGGCCTACTCAACTCCAGCTGACTCTAGAGACTTTAAGCTTTGACCAGAGTCCCCTCACAAGCACCTCGGCCTAACCATACTTTACTTATAATAGTCCAAAGCCGCGAAACTGAGACAAGTCGGTCGGTTCCTCCTAGCGTTTATCTTGAGCAAACTAAGCAATATATCTAGGCCTACTCAACTCCAGCTGACTCTAGAGACTTTAAGCTTTGACCAGAGTCCCCTCACAAGCACCTCGGCACCATACTTTACTTATAATAGTCTAAAGCCGCGAAACTGAGAAAAGTCGGTCGGTTCCTCCTAGCGTTTATCTTGAGCAAACTAAGCAATATATCTAGGCCTACTCAACTCCAGCTGACTCTAGAGACTTTAAGCTTTGACCAGAGTCCCCTCACAAGCACCTCGGCACCATACTTTACTTATAATAGTCTAAAGCCGCGAAACTGAGAAAAGTCGGTCGGTTCCTCCTAGCGTTTATCTTGAGCAAACTAAGCAATATATCTAGGCCTACTCAACTCCAGCTGACTCTAGAGACTTTAAGCTTTGACCAGAGTCCTCTCACAAGCACCTCGGCACCATACTTTACTTATAATAGTCTAAATCCGCGAAACTGAGAAAAGTCGGTCGGTTCCTTCTAGCGTTTATCCTGAGCAAACTAAGCTATATATCCAGGCCTACTCAATTCCAGCTGACTCTAGAGACTTTGAACATTGACCACAGTCCCTTCACAAGCACCTCGGCCTAACCATACTTTACTTATAATAGTCCAAAGCCGCGAAACTGAGACAAGTCGGTCCTACCCCTACAGTGATCTCATCCTGATGCCAAGGAATGGAATTCAACGAGAAATTTAACTGGAAAAAGTCCAACATTCTTCAAAGGTGGGGATACAAATTATGTATCTACTTCTGTTACAATTATCTCTTTGAAAGAAAAATTCTATCTGTATAAAAATCACATTATAGAGTAATCCTTGCTATATTTCTATACGTACTCAGTTCCAGCTGATCTGCAGACTTAAGGCTTTGTCCCATTTAACCTAACAAGAAACTCTACCTGACCAAACATTACTTATAATAGTCCAAAGCCGCGAAACTGAGACAAGTCGGTCGGTTCCTTCTAGCGTTTATCCTGAGTAAACTAGGCTATATATCTAGGCCTACTCAACTCCAGCTGACTCTAGAGACTTTAAGCTTTGACCGGAGTAACCTTACAAGCACCTCGGCCTAACCATACATTACTTATGATAGTCCAAAGCCGCGAAACTGACACAAGTCGGTCGGTTCCTCCTAGCGTTTATCTTGAGCAAACTAAGCAATATATCTAGGCCTACTCAACTCCAGCTGACTCTAGAGACTTTAAGCTTTGACCAGAGTCCCCTCACAAGCACCTCGGCACCATACTTTACTTATAATAGTCTAAAGCCGCGAAACTGAGAAAAGTCGGTCGGTTCCTCCTAGCGTTTATCTTGAGCAAACTAAGCAATATATCTAGGCCTACTCAACTCCAGCTGACTCTAGAGACTTTAAGCTTTGACCAGAGTCCCCTCACAAGCACCTCGGCACCATACTTTACTTATAATAGTCTAAAGCCGCGAAACTGAGAAAAGTCGGTCGGTTCCTCCTAGCGTTTATCTTGAGCAAACTAAGCAATATATCTAGGCCTACTCAACTCCAGCTGACTCTAGAGACTTTAAGCTTTGACCAGAGTCCTCTCACAAGCACCTCGGCACCATACTTTACTTATAATAGTCTAAAGCCGCGAAACTGAGAAAAGTCGGTCGGTTCCTTCTAGCGTTTATCCTGAGCAAACTAAGCTATATATCCAGGCCTACTCAATTCCAACTGACTCTAGAGACTTTGAGCATTGACCACAGTCCCTTCACAAGCACCTCGGCCTAACCAAACTTTACTTATAATAGTCCAAACCCGCGAAACTGAGACAAGTCGGTCCTACCCCTACAGTGATCTCATCCTGATGCCAAGGACTGGAATTCAACGAGAAGGTTAACTGGAAAAAGTCCAACATTCTTCAAGGGTGGGGATACAAATTATGTATCTACTTCTGTTACAATTATCTCTTTGAAAGAAAAATTCTATCTGTATAAAAATCACATTATAGAGTAATCCTTGCTATATTTCTATGCGTACTCAGTTCCAGCTGATCTGCAGACTTAAGGCTTTGTCCCATTTAACCTAACAAGAAACTCTACCTGACCAAACATTACTTATAATAGTCCAAAGCCGCGAAACTAAGACAAGTCGGTCGGTTCCTTCTAGCGTTTATCCTGAGTAAACTACGCTATATATCTAGGCCTACTCAACTCCAGCTGACTCTAGAGACTTTAAGCTTTGACCAGAGTACCCTCACAAGCACCTCGGCACCATACTTTACTTATAATAGTCTAAAGCCGCGAAACTGAGAAAAGTCGGTCGGTTCCTCCTAGCGTTTATCTTGAGCAAACTAAGCAATATATCTAGGCCTACTCAACTCCAGCTGACTCTAGAGACTTTAAGCTTTGACCAGAGTCCCCTCACAAGCACCTCGGCATCATACTTTACTTATAATAGTCTAAAGCCGCGAAACTGAGACAAGTCTGTCGGTTCCTTCTAGCGTTTATCCTGAGTAAACTAAGCCATATATCTAGGCCTACTCAATTCCAGCTGACTCTAGAGACTTTAAGCTTTGATCACAGTCCCCTCACAAGCGCCTCGTCCTAACCAAACTTTACTTATAATAGTCCAAAGCCGCGAAACTGAGACAAGTCGGTCCTACCCATTCAGTGATCTCATCCTGATGCCAAGGAATGGAATTCAACGAGAAATTTAACTGGAAAAAGTCCAACATTCTTCAAGGGTGGGGGTACAAATTATGTATCTACTTCTGTTACAATTATCTCTTTGAAAGAAAAATTCTATCTGTATAAAAATCACATTATAGAGTAATCCTTGCTATATTTCTATACGTACTCAGTTCCAGCTGATCTGCAGACTTAAGGCTTTGTCCCATTTAACCTCACAAGAAACTCTACCTAACCAAACATTACTTATAATAGTCCAAAGCCGCGAAACTAAGACAAGTCGGTCGGTTCCTTCTAGCGTTTATCCTGAGTAAACTACGCTATATATCTAGGCCTACTCAACTCCAGCTGACTCTAGAGACTTTAAGCTTTGACCAGAGTCCCCTCACAAGCACCTCGGCCTAACCATACTTTACTTATAATAGTCTAAAGCCGCGAAACTGAGAAAAGTCGGTCGGTTCCTCCTAGCGTTTATCTTGAGCAAACTAAGCTATATATCTAGGCCTGCTCAATTCCAGCTGACTCTAGAGACTTTAAGCTTTGACCAGAGTCCCCTCACAAGCACCTCGGCACCATACTTTACTTATAATAGTCTAAAGCCGCGAAACTGAGAAAAGTCGGTCGGTTCCTCCTAGCGTTTATCTTGAGCAAACTAAGCAATATATCTAGGCCTACTCAACTCCAGCTGACTCTAGAGACTTTAAGCTTTGACCAGAGTCCCCTCACAAGCACCTCGGCACCATACTTTACTTATAATAGTCTAAAGCCGCGAAACTGAGAAAAGTCGGTCGGTTCCTCCTAGCGTTTATCTTGAGCAAACTAAGCAATATATCTAGGCCTACTCAACTCCAGCTGACTCTAGAGACTTTAAGCTTTGACCAGAGTCCTCTCACAAGCACCTCGGCACCATACTTTACTTATAATAGTCTAAAGCCGCGAAACTGAGAAAAGTCGGTCGGTTCCTTCTAGCGTTTATCCTGAGCAAACTAAGCTATATATCCAGGCCTACTCAATTCCAGCTGACTCTAGAGACTTTGAACATTGACCACAGTCCCTTCACAAGCACCTCGGCCTAACCATACTTTACTTATAATAGTCCAAAGCCGCGAAACTGAGACAAGTCGGTCCTACCCCTACAGTGATCTCATCCTGATGCCAAGGAATGGAATT
The DNA here is from genome assembly GCA_030998225.1 of Diplolepis rosae. Lineage (NCBI taxonomy): Eukaryota > Metazoa > Arthropoda > Insecta > Hymenoptera > Diplolepididae > Diplolepis > Diplolepis rosae. The sequence continues at coordinate 8,927,238 of JAPYXD010000723.1, read as the reverse complement.
CAACGAGAAAGTTAACTGGAAAAAGTCCAACATTCTTCAAAGGTGGGGATACAAATTATGTATCTACTTCTGTTACAATTATCTCTTTGAAAGAAAAATTCTATCTGTATAAAAATCACATTATAGAGTAATCCTTGCTATATTTCTATACGTACTCAGTTCCAGCTGATCTGCAGACTTAAGGCTTTGTCTCATTTAACCTAACAAGAAACTCTACCTGACCAAACATTACTTATAATAGTCCAAAGCCGCGAAACTGAGACAAGTCGGTCGGTTCCTTCTAGCGTTTATCCTGAGTAAACTAGGCTATATATCTAGGCCTACTCAACTCCAGCTGACTCTAGAGACTTTAAGCTTTGACCGGAGTAACCTTACAAGCACCTCGGCCTAACCATACATTACTTATGATAGTCCAAAGCCGCGAAACTGACACAAGTCGGTCGGTTCCTCCTAGCGTTTATCTTGAGCAAACTAAGCAATATATCTAGGCCTACTCAACTCCAGCTGACTCTAGAGACTTTAAGCTTTGACCAGAGTCCCCTCACAAGCACCTCGGCACCATACTTTACTTATAATAGTCTAAAGCCGCGAAACTGAGAAAAGTCGGTCGGTTCCTCCTAGCGTTTATCTTGAGCAAACTAAGCAATATATCTAGGCCTACTCAACTCCAGCTGACTCTAGAGACTTTAAGCTTTGACCAGAGTCCCCTCACAAGCACCTCGGCACCATACTTTACTTATAATAGTCTAAAGCCGCGAAACTGAGAAAAGTCGGTCGGTTCCTCCTAGCGTTTATCTTGAGCAAACTAAGCAATATATCTAGGCCTACTCAACTCCAGCTGACTCTAGAGACTTTAAGCTTTGACCAGAGTCCTCTCACAAGCACCTCGGCACCATACTTTACTTATAATAGTCTAAAGCCGCGAAACTGAGAAAAGTCGGTCGGTTCCTTCTAGCGTTTATCCTGAGCAAACTAAGCTATATATCCAGGCCTACTCAATTCCAACTGACTCCAGAGACTTTAAACGTTGACCACAGTCCCCTCACAAGCACCTCGGCCTAACCAAACTTTACTTATAATAGTCCAAACCCGCGAAACTGAGACAAGTCGGTCCTACCCCTACAGTGATCTCATCCTGATGCCAAGGACTGGAATTCAACGAGAAGGTTAACTGGAAAAAGTCCAACATTCTTCAAGGGTGGGGATACAAATTATGTATCTACTTCTGTTACAATTATCTCTTTGAAAGAAAAATTCTATCTGTATAAAAATCACATTATAGAGTAATCCTTGCTATATTTCTATGCGTACTCAGTTCCAGCTGATCTGCAGACTTAAGGCTTTGTCCCATTTAACTTCACAAGAAACTCTACCTAAACAAACATTACTTATAATAGTCCAAAGCCGCGAAACTGAGACAAGTCGGTCGGTTCCTTCTAGCGTTTATCCTGAGTAAACTACGCTATATATCTAGGCCTACTCAACTCCAGCTGACTCTAGAGACTTTAAGCTTTGACCGGAGTAACCTTACAAGCACCTCGGCCTAACCATACATTACTTATAATAGTCCAAAGCCGCGAAACTGACACAAGACGGTCGGTTCCTCCTAGCGTTTATCTTGAGCAAACTAAGCAATATATCTAGGCCTACTCAACTCCAGCTGACTCTAGAGACTTTAAGCTTTGACCAGAGTCCCCTCACAAGCACCTCGGCACCATACTTTACTTATAATAGTCTAAAGCCGCGAAACTGAGAAAAGTCGGTCGGTTCCTCCTAGCGTTTATCTTGAGCAAACTAAGCAATATATCTAGGCCTACTCAACTCCAGCTGACTCTAGAGACTTTAAGCTTTGACCAGAGTCCCCTCACAAGCACCTCGGCACCATACTTTACTTATAATAGTCTAAAGCCGCGAAACTGAGAAAAGTCGGTCGGTTCCTCCTAGCGTTTATCTTGAGCAAACTAAGCAATATATCTAGGCCTACTCAACTCCAGCTGACTCTAGAGACTTTAAGCTTTGACCAGAGTCCTCTCACAAGCACCTCGGCACCATACTTTACTTATAATAGTCTAAATCCGCGAAACTGAGAAAAGTCGGTCGGTTCCTTCTAGCGTTTATCCTGAGCAAACTAAGCTATATATCCAGGCCTACTCAATTCCAGCTGACTCTAGAGACTTTGAACATTGACCACAGTCCCTTCACAAGCACCTCGGCCTAACCATACTTTACTTATAATAGTCCAAAGCCGCGAAACTGAGACAAGTCGGACCTACCCCTACAGTGATCTCATCCTGATGCCAAGGAATGGAATTCAACGAGAAATTTAACTGGAAAAAGTCCAACATTCTTCAAGGGTGGGGGTACAAATTATGTATCTACTTCTGTTACAATTATCTCTTTGAAAGAAAAATTCTATCTGTATAAAAATCACATTATAGAGTAATCCTTGCTATATTTCTATACGTACTCAGTTCCAGCTGATCTGCAGACTTAAGGCTTTGTCCCATTTAACCTCACAAGAAACTCTACCTAACCAAACATTACTTATAATAGTCCAAAGCCGCGAAACTAAGACAAGTCGGTCGGTTCCTTCTAGCGTTTATCCTGAGTAAACTACGCTATATATCTAGGCCTACTCAACTCCAGCTGACTCTAGAGACTTTAAGCTTTGACCAGAGTACACTCACAAGCACCTCGGCACCATACTTTACTTATAATAGTCTAAAGCCGCGAAACTGAGAAAAGTCGGTCGGTTCCTCCTAGCGTTTATCTTGAGCAAACTAAGCAATATATCTAGGCCTACTCAACTCCAGCTGACTCTAGAGACTTTAAGCTTTGACCAGAGTCCCCTCACAAGCACCTCGGCATCATACTTTACTTATAATAGTCAAAAGCCGCGAAACTGAGACAAGTCTGTCGGTTCCTTCTAGCGTTTATCCTGAGTAAACTACGCTATATATCTAGGCCTACTCAACTCCAGCTGACTCTAGAGACTTTAAGCTTTGACCAGAGTCCCCTCACAAGCACCTCGGCACCATACTTTACTTATAATAGTCTAAAGCCGCGAAACTGAGAAAAGTCGGTCGGTTCCTCCTAGCGTTTATCTTGAGCAAACTAAGCAATATATCTAGGCCTACTCAACTCCAGCTGACTCTAGAGACTTTAAGCTTTGACCAGAGTCCCCTCACAAGCACCTCGGCACCATACTTTACTTATAATAGTCTAAAGCCGCGAAACTGAGAAAAGTCGGTCGGTTCCTCCTAGCGTTTATCTTGAGCAAACTAAGCAATATATCTAGGCCTACTCAACTCCAGCTGACTCTAGAGACTTTAAGCTTTGACCAGAGTCCTCTCACAAGCACCTCGGCACCATACTTTACTTATAATAGTCTAAAGCCGCGAAACTGAGAAAAGTCGGTCGGTTCCTTCTAGCGTTTATCCTGAGCAAACTAAGCTATATATCCAGGCCTACTCAATTCCAACTGACTCTAGAGACTTTGAGCATTGACCACAGTCCCTTCACAAGCACCTCGGCCTAACCATACTTTACTTATAATAGTCCAAACCCGCGAAACTGAGACAAGTCGGTCCTACCCCTACAGTAATCTCATCCTGATGCCAAGGAATGGAATTCAACGAGAAAGTTAACTGGAAAAAGTCCAACATTCTTCAAAGGTGGGGATACAAATTATGTATCTACTTCTGTTACAATTATCTCTTTGAAAGAAAAATTCTATCTGTATAAAAATCACATTATAGAGTAATCCTTGCTATATTTCTATACGTACTCAGTTCCAGCTGTGCTGCATACTTAAGGCTTTGTCCCCTTTTACCTAACAAGAAACTCTACCTGACCAAACCTTACTTATAATAGTCCAAAGCCGCGAAACTGAGACAAGTCGGTCGGTTCCTTCTAGCGTTTATCCTGAGTAAACTAGGCTATATATCTAGGCCTACTCAACTCCAGCTGACTCTAGAGACTTTAAGCTTTGACCGGAGTAACCTTACAAGCACCTCGGCCTAACCAAACTTTACTTATAATAGTCCAAAGCCGCGAAACTGAGAAAAGTCGGTCGGTTCCTCCTAGCGTTTATCTTGAGCAAACTAAGCTATATATCTAGGCCTACTCAACTCCAGCTGACTCTAGAGACTTTAAGCTTTGACCAGAGTCCCCTCACAAGCACCTCGGCACCATACTTTACTTATAATAGTCTAAAGCCGCGAAACTGAGAAAAGTCGGTCGGTTCCTCCTAGCGTTTATCTTGAGCAAACTAAGCAATATATCTAGGCCTACTCAACTCCAGCTGACTCTAGAGACTTTAAGCTTTGACCAGAGTCCTCTCACAAGCACCTCGGCACCATACTTTACTTATAATAGTCTAAATCCGCGAAACTGAGAAAAGTCGGTCGGTTCCTTCTAGCGTTTATCCTGAGCAAACTAAGCTATATATCCAGGCCTACTCAATTCCAGCTGACTCTAGAGACTTTGAACATTGACCACAGTCCCTTCACAAGCACCTCGGCCTAACCATACTTTACTTATAATAGTCCAAAGCCGCGAAACTGAGACAAGTCGGTCCTACCCCTACAGTGATCTCATCCTGATGCCAAGGAATGGAATTCAACGAGAAAGTTAACTGGAAAAAGTCCAACATTCTTCAAGGTGGGGAGGACAAATTATGTATCTACTTCTGTTACAATTATCTCTTTGAAAGAAAAATTCTATCTGTATAAAAATCACATTATAGAGTAATCCTTGCTATATTTCTATACGTACTCAGTTCCAGCTGATCTGCAGACTTAAGGCTTTGTCCCATTTAACCTCACAAGAAACTCTACCTAACCAAACATTACTTATAATAGTCCAAAGCCGCGAAACTAAGACAAGTCGGTCGGTTCCTTCTAGCGTTTATCCTGAGTAAACTACGCTATATATCTAGGCCTACTCAACTCCAGCTGACTCTAGAGACTTTAAGCTTTGACCAGAGTACACTCACAAGCACCTCGGCACCATACTTTACTTATAATAGTCTAAAGCCGCGAAACTGAGAAAAGTCGGTCGGTTCCTCCTAGCGTTTATCTTGAGCAAACTAAGCAATATATCTAGGCCTACTCAACTCCAGCTGACTCTAGAGACTTTAAGCTTTGACCAGAGTCCCCTCACAAGCACCTCGGCATCATACTTTACTTATAATAGTCTAAAGCCGCGAAACTGAGACAAGTCTGTCGGTTCCTTCTAGCGTTTATCCTGAGTAAACTAGGCTATATATCTAGGTCTATTCAATTCCAGCTGACTCTAGAGACTTTAAACTTTGACCACAGTCCCCTCACAAGCACCTCGGCGTAACCATACTTTGCTTATAATCGTCCAAAGCCGCGAAACTGAGACAAGTCGGTCCTACCCCTACAGTGATCTCATCCTGATGCCAAGGAATGGAATTCAACGAGAAAGTTAACTGGAAAAAGTCCAACATTCTTCAAGGGTGGGGGTACAAATTATGTATCTACTTCTGTTACAATTATCTCTTTGAAAGAAAAATTCTATCTGTATAAAAATCACATTATAGAGTAATCCTTGCTATATTTCTATACGTACTCAGTTCCAGCTGATCTGCAGACTTAAGGCTTTGTCCCATTTAACCTCACAAGAAACTCTACCTAACCAAACATTACTTATAATAGTCCAAAGCCGCGAAACTAAGACAAGTCGGTCGGTTCCTTCTAGCGTTTATCCTGAGTAAACTACGCTATATATCTAGGCCTACTCAACTCCAGCTGACTCTAGAGACTTTAAGCTTTGACCAGAGTACACTCACAAGCACCTCGGCACCATACTTTACTTATAATAGTCTAAAGCCGCGAAACTGAGAAAAGTCGGTCGGTTCCTCCTAGCGTTTATCTTGAGCAAACTAAGCAATATATCTAGGCCTACTCAACTCCAGCTGACTCTAGAGACTTTAAGCTTTGACCAGAGTCCCCTCACAAGCACCTCGGCACCATACTTTACTTATAATAGTCTAAAGCCGCGAAACTGAGAAAAGTCGGTCGGTTCCTCCTAGCGTTTATCTTGAGCAAACTAAGCAATATATCTAGGCCTACTCAACTCCAGCTGACTCTAGAGACTTTAAGCTTTGACCAGAGTCCCCTCACAAGCACCTCGGCACCATACTTTACTTATAATAGTCTAAAGCCGCGAAACTGAGAAAAGTCGGTCGGTTCCTCCTAGCGTTTATCTTGAGCAAACTAAGCAATATATCTAGGCCTACTCAACTCCAGCTGACTCTAGAGACTTTAAGCTTTGACCAGAGTCCCCTCACAAGCACCTCGGCACCATACTTTACTTATAATAGTCTAAAGCCGCGAAACTGAGACAAGTCTGTCGGTTCCTTCTAGCGTTTATCCTGAGTAAACTAAGCCATATATCTAGGCCTACTCAATTCCAGCTGACTCTAGAGACTTTAAGCTTTGATCACAGTCCCCTTACAAGCGCCTCGTCCTAACCATACTTTACTTATAATAGTCCAAAGCCGCGAAACTGAGACAAGTCGGTCCTACCCATTCAGTGATCTCATCCTGATGCCAAGGAATGGAATTCAACGAGAAAGTTAACTGGAAAAAGTCCAACATTCTTCAAGGGTGGGGGTACAAATTATGTATCTACTTCTGTTACAATTATCTCTTTGAAAGAAAAATTCTATCTGTATAAAAATCACATTATAGAGTAATCCTTGCTATATTTCTATGCGTACTCAGTTCCAGCTGATCTGCAGACTTAAGGCTTTGTCCCATTTAACTTCACAAGAAACTCTACCCAACCAAACATTACTTATAATAGTCCAAAGCCGCGAAACTGAGACAAGTCGGTCGGTTCCTTCCAGCGTTTATCCTGAGAAAACTAAGCTATATATCCAGGACTACTCAATTCCAGCTGACTCTAAAGACTTTGAACATTGACCACAGTCCCTTCACAAGCACCTCGGCGTAACCATACTTTACTTATAATAGTCCAAAGCCGCGAAACTGAGACGAGTCGGTCCTACCCCTACATTGATCTTATCCTGATGCCAAGGAATGGAATTCAAAGAGAAAGTTAACTGGAAAGTGTCCAACATTCTCCAAGGGTGGGGGTACAAATTATGTATCTACTTCTGTTACAATTATCTCTTTGAAAGAAAAATTCTATCTGTATAAAAATCACATTATAGAGTAATCCTTGCTATATTTCTATGCGTACTGAGTTCCAGCTGATCTGCAGACTTAAGGCTTTGCCCCATTTAACCTCACAAGAAACTCTACCTAACCAAACATTACTTATAACAGTCCAAAGCCGCGAAACTGAGACAAGTCGGTCGGTTCCTTCCAGCGTTTATCCTGAGAAAACTAAGCTATATATCCAGGCCTACTCAATTCCAGCTGACTCTAAAGACTTTGAACATTGACCACAGTCCCTTCACAAGCACCTCGGCTTAACCATACTTTACTTATAATAGTCCAAAGCCGCGAAACTGAGACGAGTCGGTCCTACCCCTACATTGATCTCATCCTGATGCCAAGGAATGGAAATCAAAGAGAAAGTTAACTGGAAAAAGTCCAACATTCTCCAAGGGTGGGGGTACAAATTATGTATCTACTTCTGTTACAATTATCTCTTTGAAAGAAAAATTCTATCTGTATAAAAATCACATTATAGAGTAATCCTTGCTATATTTCTATGTGTACTCAGTTCCAGCTGATCTGCAGACTTAAGGCTTTGTCCCATTTAACCTCACAAGAACCTCTACCTAACCAAACTTTACTTATAATAGTCCAAAGCCGCGAAACTGAGACAAGTCGGTCGGTTCCTACTAGCGTTTATCCTGAGCAAACTAAGCTATATATCTAGTCCTACTCAATTCCAGCTGACTCTAGAGACTTCGAACTTTGACCCGAGTAACCTCACAAGCACCTCGGCTTAAGCAAACTGTACTTATAATAGTCTAAAGCCTCGAAACTGAGAAAAGTCGGTCGGTTCCTCCTAGCGTTTATCTTGAGCAAACTAAGCTATATATCTAGGCCTACTCAATTCCAGCTTACTCTAGAGACTTTAAACTTTGACCCGAGTACCCTGACAAGCACCTCGGCCTAACTTAACTTTACTTATAATAGTCCAAATCCGCGAAACTGGTAAAAGTCGGTCGGTTCCTTCTAGCGTTTATCCTGAGTAAACTAGGCTATATATCTAGGCCTACTCAACTCCAGCTGACTCTAGAGACTTTAAACGTTGACCACAGTCCCCTCACAAGCACCTCGGCCTAACCATACTTTACTTATAATAGTCCAAAGCCGCGAAACTGAGACAAGTCGGTCCTACCCCTACAGTGATCTCATCCTGATGCCAAGGACTGGAATTCAAAGAGAAAGTTAACTGGAAAAGTCCAACATTCTTCAAGGGTGGGGGTACAAATTATGTATCTACTTCTGTTACAATTATCTCTTTGAAAGAAAAATTCTATCTGTATAAAAATCACATTATAGAGTAATCCTTGCTATATTTCTATGCGTACTCAGTTCCAGCTGATCTGCAGACTTAAGGCTTTGTCCCATTTAACCTCACAAGAAACTCTACCTAACCAAACATTACTTATAATAGTCCAAAGCCGCGAAACTGAGACAAGTCGGTCGGTTCCTTCTAGCGTTTATCCTGAGTAAACTAAGCTATATATCTAGGCCTACTCAATTCCAGCTGACTCTAGAGACTTCGAACTTTGACCCGAGTAACCTCACAACCACCTCGGCTTAAGCAAACTGTACTTATAATAGTCTAAATCCGCGAAACTGAGAAAAGTCGGTCGGTTCCTTCTAGTGTTTATCCTGAGCAAACTAAGCTATATATCTAGGCCTACTCAATTCCAGCTTACTCTAGAGACTTTAAGCTTTGACCCGAGCACCCTCACAAGAACCTCTACCTAACCAAATTTTACTTATAATAGTCCAAAGCCGCGAAACTGAGACAAGTCGGTCGGTTCCTTCTAGCGTTTATCCTGAGCAAACTAAGCTATATATCCAGGCCTACTCAATTCCAGCTGACTCTAGAGACTTTGAACATTGACCACAGTCCCTTCACAAGCACCTCGGCCTAACCATACTTTACTTATAATAGTCCAAAGCCGCGAAACTGAGACAAGTCGGTCCTACCCCTACAGTGATCTCATCCTGATGCCAAGGAATGGAATTCAACGAGAAAGTTAACTGGAAAAAGTCCAACATTCTTCAAGGGTGGGGGTACAAATTATGTATCTACTTCTGTTACAATTATCTCTTTGAAAGAAAAATTCTATCTGTATAAAAATCACATTATAGAGTAATCCTTGCTATATTTCTATACGTACTAAGTTCCAGCTGATCTGCAGACTTAATGCTTTGTCCCATTTAACCTCACAAGAAACTCTACCTAACCAAACATTACTTATAATAGTCCAAAGCCGCGAAACTGAGACAAGTCGGTCGGTTCCTTCCAGCGTTTATCCTGAGAAAACTAAGCTATATATCCAGGCCTACTCAATTCCAGCTGACTCTAGAGACTTTGAACATTGACCACAGTCCCTTCACAAGCACCTCGGCCTAACCATACTTTACTTATAATAGTCCAAAGCCGCGAAACTCAGACGAGTCGGTCCTACCCCTACATTGATCTCATCCTGATGCCAAGGAATGGAAATCAAAGAGAAAGTTAACTGGAAAAAGTCCAACATTCTCCAAGGGTGGGGGTACAAATTATGTATCTACTTCTGTTACAATTATCTCTTTGAAAGAAAAATTCTATCTGTATAAAAATCACATTATAGAGTAATCATTGCTATATTTCTATGTGTACTCAGTTCCAGCTGATCTGCAGACTTAAGGCTTTGTCCCATTTAACCTCATAAGAAACTCTACCTAACCAAACATTACTTATAATAGTCCAAAGCCGCGAAACTAAGACAAGTCGGTCAGTTCCTTCTAGCGTTTATCTTGAGCAAACTAAGCTATATATCTATGCCTACTCAATTCCAGCTGACTCTAGAGACTTCGAACTTTGACCCGAGTAACCTCACAACCACCTCGGCTTAAGCAAACTGTACTTATAATAGTCTAAAGCCTCGAAACTGAGAAAAGTCGGTCGGTTCCTCCTAGCGTTTATCTTGAGCAAACTAAGCTATATATCTAGGCCTACTCAATTCCAGCTTACTCTAGAGACTTTAAACTTTGACCCGAGTACCCTGACAAGCACCTCGGCCTAACTTAACTTTACTTATAATAGTCCAAATCCGCGAAACTGGTAAAAGTCTGTCGGTTCCTTCTAGCGTTTATCCTGAGTAAACTAGGCTATATATCTAGGTCTATTCAATTCCAGCTGACTCTAGAGACTTTAAACGTTGACCACAGTCCCCTCACAAGCACCTCGGCCTAACCATACTTTACTTATAATAGTCCAAAGCCGCGAAACTGAGACAAGTCGGTCCTACCCCTACATTGATCTCATCCATATGCCAAGTAATGGAATTCAAAGAGAAATTTAACTGGAAAAAGTCCAACATTCTTCAAGGGTGGGGGTACAAATTATGTATCTACTTCTGTTACAATTATCTCTTTGAAAGAAAAATTCTATCTGTATAAAAATCACATTATAGAGTAATCCTTGCTATATTTCTATGCGTACTCAGTTCCAGCTGATCTGCAGACTTAAGGCTTTGTCCCATTTAACCTCACAAGAAACTCTACCTAACCAAACATTACTTATAATAGTCCAAAGCCGCGAAACTGAGACAAGTCGGTCGGTTCCTTCTAGCGTTTATCCTGAGTAAACTAAGCTATATATCTAGGCCTACTCAATTCCAGCTGACTCTAGAGACTTCGAACTTTGACCCGAGTAACCTCACAACCACCTCGGCTTAAGCAAACTGTACTTATAATAGTCTAAATCCGCGAAACTGAGAAAAGTCGGTCGGTTCCTTCTAGCGTTTATCCTGAGCAAACTAAGCTATATATCTAGGACTACTCAATTCCAGCTTACTCTAGAGACTTTAAGCTTTGACCCGAGCACCCTCACAAGAACCTCTACCTAACCAAATTTTACTTATAATAGTCCAAAGCCGCGAAACTGAGACAAGTCGGTCGGTTCCTTCTAGCGTTTATCCTGAGCAAACTAAGCTATATATCCAGGCCTACTCAATTCCAGCTGACTCTAGAGACTTTGAACATTGACCACAGTCCCTTCACAAGCACCTCGGCCTAACCATACTTTACTTATAATAGTCCAAAGCCGCGAAACTGAGACAAGTCGGTCCTACCCCTACAGTGATCTCATCCTGATGCCAAGGAATGGAATTCAACGAGAAAGTTAACTGGAAAAAGTCCAACATTCTTCAAGGGTGGGGGTACAAATTATGTATCTACTTCTGTTACAATTATCTCTTTGAAAGAAAAATTCTATCTGTATAAAAATCACATTATAGAGTAATCCTTGCTATATTTCTATACGTACTCAGTTCCAGCTGATCTGCAGACTTAAGGCTTTGTCCCATTTAACCTAACAAGAATCTCTACCTGACCAAACATTACTTATAATAGTCCAAAGCCGCAGAAACTGAGACAAGTCGGTCGGTTCCTTCTAGCGTTTATCCTGAGTAAACTAGGCTATATAACTAGGCCTACTCAACTCCAGCTGACTCTAGAGACTTTAAGCTTTGACCAGAGTCCCCTTACAAGCACCTCGGCACCATACTTTACTTATAATAGTCTAAAGCCGCGAAACTGAGAAAAGTCGGTCGGTTCCTCCTAGCGTTTATCTTGAGCAAACTAGGCTATATATCTAGGCCTACTCAATTCCAGCTGACTCTAGAGACTTTAAGCTTTGACCAGAGTCCCCTCACAAGCACCTCGGCACCATACTTTACTTATAATAGTCTAAAGCCGCGAAACTGAGAAAAGTCGGTCGGTTCCTCCTAGCGTTTATCTTGAGCAAACTAAGCAATATATCTAGGCCTACTCAACTCCAGCTGACTCTAGAGACTTTAAGCTTTGACCAGAGTCCCCTCACAAGCACCTCGGCACCAGACTTTACTTATAATAGTCTAAAGCCGCGAAACTGAGAAAAGTCGGTCGGTTCCTCCTAGCGTTTATCTTGAGCAAACTAAGCAATATATCTAGGCCTACTCAACTCCAGCTGACTCTAGAGACTTTAAGCTTTGACCAGAGTCCTCTCACAAGCACCTCGGCACCATACTTTACTTATAATAGTCTAAATCCGCGAAACTGAGAAAAGTCGGTCGGTTCCTTCTAGCGTTTATCCTGAGCAAACTAAGCTATATATCCAGGCCTACTCAATTCCAGCTGACTCTAGAGACTTTGAACATTGACCACAGTCCCTTCACAAGCACCTCGGCCTAACCATACTTTACTTATAATAGTCCAAAGCCGCGAAACTGAGACAAGTCGGTCCTACCCCTACAGTGATCTCATCCTGATGCCAAGGAATGGAATTCAACGAGAAAGTTAACTGGAAAAAGTCCAACATTCTTCAAAGGTGGGGATACAAATTATGTATCTACTTCTGTTACAATTATCTCTTTGAAAGAAAAATTCTATCTGTATAAAAATCACATTATAGAGTAATCCTTGCTATATTTCTATGCGTACTCAGTTCCAGCTGATCTGCAGACTTAAGGCTTTGTCCCATTTAACCTAACAAGAAACTCTACCTGACCAAACATTACTTATAATAGTCCAAAGCCGCGAAACTGAGACAAGTCGGTCGGTTCCTACTAGCGTTTATCCTGAGTAAACTAGGCTATATATCTAGGCCTACTCAACTCCAGCTGACTCTAGAGACTTTAAGCTTTGACCAGAGTCCCCTTACAAGCACCTCGGCACCATACTTTACTTATAATAGTCAAAAGCCGCGAAACTGAGAAAAGTCGGTCGGTTCCTCCTAGCGTTTATCTTGAGCAAACTAAGCAATATATCTAGGCCTACTCAACTCCAGCTGACTCTAGAGACTTTAAGCTTTGACCAGAGTCCCCTCACAAGCACCTCGGCACCATACTTTACTTATAATAGTCCAAAGCCGCGAAACTGAGAAAAGTCGGTCGGTTCCTCCTAGCGTTTATCTTGAGCAAACTAAGCAATATATCTAGGCCTACTCAACTCCAGCTGACTCTAGAGACTTTAAGCTTTGACCAGAGTCCCCTCACAAGCACCTCGGCACCATACTTTACTTATAATAGTCTAAAGCCGCGAAACTGAGAAAAGTCGGTCGGTTCCTCCTAGCGTTTATCTTGAGCAAACTAAGCAATATATCTAGGCCTACTCAACTCCAGCTGACTCTAGAGACTTTAAGCTTTGACCAGAGTCCTCTCACAAGCACCTCGGCACCATACTTTACTTATAATTGTCTAAAGCCGCGAAACTGAGAAAAGTCGGTCGGTTCCTTCTAGCGTTTATCCTGAGCAAACTAAGCTATATATCCAGGCCTACTCAATTCCAGCTGACTCTAGAGACTTTGAGCATTGATCACAGTCCCTTCACAAGCACCTCGGCCTAACCATACTTTACTTATAATAGTCCAAAGCCGCGAAACTGAGACAAGTCGGTCCTACCCCTACAGTGATCTCATCCTGATGCCAAGGAATGGAATTCAACGAGAAAGTTAACTGGAAAAAGTCCAACATTCTTCAAAGGTGGGGATACAAATTATGTATCTACTTCTGTTACAATTATCTCTTTGAAAGAAAAATTCTATCTGTATAAAAATCACATTATAGAGTAATCCTTGCTATATTTCTATACGTACTCAGTTCCAGCTGATCTGCAGACTTAAGGCTTTGTCCCATTTAACCTCACAAGAAACTCTACCTAACCAAACATTACTTATAATAGTCCAAAGCCGCGAAACTAAGACAAGTCGGTCGGTTCCTTCTAGCGTTTATCCTGAGTAAACTACGCTATATATCTAGGCCTACTCAACTCCAGCTGACTCTAGAGACTTTAAGCTTTGACCAGAGTCCCCTCACAAGCACCTCGGCACCATACTTTACTTATAATAGTCTAAAGCCGCGAAACTGAGAAAAGTCGGTCGGTTCCTCCTAGCGTTTATCTTGAGCAAACTAAGCAATATATCTAGGCCTACTCAACTCCAGCTGACTCTAGAGACTTTAAGCTTTGACCAGAGTCCCCTCACAAGCACCTCGGCACCATACTTTACTTATAATAGTCTAAAGCCGCGAAACTGAGAAAAGTCGGTCGGTTCCTCCTAGCGTTTATCTTGAGCAAACTAAGCAATATATCTAGGCCTACTCAACTCCAGCTGACTCTAGAGACTTTAAGCTTTGACCAGAGTCCCCTCACAAGCACCTCGGCACCATACTTTACTTATAATAGTCTAAAGCCGCGAAACTGAGAAAAGTCGGTCGGTTCCTCCTAGCGTTTATCTTGAGCAAACTAAGCAATATATCTAGGCCTACTCAACTCCAGCTGACTCTAGAGACTTTAAGCTTTGACCAGAGTCCTCTCACAAGCACCTCGGCACCATACTTTACTTATAATAGTCTAAAGCCGCGAAACTGAGAAAAGTCGGTCGGTTCCTTCTAGCGTTTATCCTGAGCAAACTAAGCTATATATCCAGGCCTACTCAATTCCAGCTGACTCTAGAGACTTTGAGCATTGATCACAGTCCCTTCACAAGCACCTCGGCCTAACCATACTTTACTTATAATAGTCCAAAGCCGCGAAACTGAGACAAGTCGGTCCTACCCCTACAGTGATCTCATCCTGATGCCAAGGAATGGAATTCAACGAGAAAGTTAACTGGAAAAAGTCCAACATTCTTCAAAGGTGGGGATACAAATTATGTATCTACTTCTGTTACAATTATCTCTTTGAAAGAAAAATTCTATCTGTATAAAAATCACATTATAGAGTAATCCTTGCTATATTTCTATACGTACTCAGTTCCAGCTGATCTGCAGACTTAAGGCTTTGTCCCATTTAACCTCACAAGAAACTCTACCTAACCAAACATTACTTATAATAGTCCAAAGCCGCGAAACTAAGACAAGTCGGTCGGTTCCTTCTAGCGTTTATCCTGAGTAAACTACGCTATATATCTAGGCCTACTCAACTCCAGCTGACTCTAGAGACTTTAAGCTTTGACCAGAGTACACTCACAAGCACCTCGGCCTAACCATACTTTACTTATAATAGTCTAAAGCCGCGAAACTGAGAAAAGTCGGTCGGTTCCTCCTAGCGTTTATCTTGAGCAAACTAAGCAATATATCTAGGCCTACTCAACTCCAGCTGACTCTAGAGACTTTAAGCTTTGACCAGAGTCCCCTCACAAGCACCTCGGCATCATACTTTACTTATAATAGTCTAAAGCCGCGAAACTGAGACAAGTCTGTCGGTTCCTTCTAGCGTTTATCCTGAGTAAACTAAGCCATATATCTAGGCCTACTCAATTCCAGCTGACTCTAGAGACTTTAAGCTTTGATCACAGTCCCCTCACAAGCGCCTCGTCCTAACCATACTTTACTTGTAATAGTCCAAAGCCGCGAAACTGAGACAAGTCGGTCCTACCCATTCAGTGATCTCATCCTGATGCCAAGGAATGGAATTCAACGAGAAATTTAACTGGAAAAAGTCCAACATTCTTCAAGGGTGGGGGTACAAATTATGTATCTACTTCTGTTACAATTATCTCTTTGAAAGAAAAATTCTATCTGTATAAAAATCACATTATAGAGTAATCCTTGCTATATTTCTATACGTACTCAGTTCCAGCTGATCTGCAGACTTAAGGCTTTGTCCCATTTAACCTCACAAGAAACTCTACCTAACCAAACATTACTTATAATAGTCCAAAGCCGCGAAACTAAGACAAGTCGGTCGGTTCCTTCTAGCGTTTATCCTGAGTAAACTACGCTATATATCTAGGCCTACTCAACTCCAGCTGACTCTAGAGACTTTAAGCTTTGACCAGAGTACACTCACAAGCACCTCGGCCTAACCATACTTTACTTATAATAGTCCAAAGCCGCGAAACTGAGACAAGTCGGTCGGTTCCTCCTAGCGTTTATCTTGAGCAAACTAAGCAATATATCTAGGCCTACTCAACTCCAGCTGACTCTAGAGACTTTAAGCTTTGACCAGAGTCCCCTCACAAGCACCTCGGCACCATACTTTACTTATAATAGTCTAAAGCCGCGAAACTGAGAAAAGTCGGTCGGTTCCTCCTAGCGTTTATCTTGAGCAAACTAAGCAATATATCTAGGCCTACTCAACTCCAGCTGACTCTAGAGACTTTAAGCTTTGACCAGAGTCCCCTCACAAGCACCTCGGCACCATACTTTACTTATAATAGTCTAAATCCGCGAAACTGAGAAAAGTCGGTCGGTTCCTTCTAGCGTTTATCCTGAGTAAACTAAGCTATATATCTAGGCCTACTCAATTCCAGCTGACTCTAGAGACTTTAAGCTTTGATCACAGTCCCCTTACAAGCGCCTCGTCCTAACCATACTTTACTTATAATAGTCCAAAGCCGCGAAACTGAGACAAGTCGGTCCTACCCATTCAGTGATCTCATCCTGATGCCAAGGAATGGAATTCAACGAGAAAGTTAACTGGAAAAAGTCCAACATTCTTCAAGGGTGGGGGTACAAATTATGTATCTACTTCTGTTACAATTATCTCTTTGAAAGAAAAATTCTATCTGTATAAAAATCACATTATAGAGTAATCCTTGCTATATTTCTATGCGTACTCAGTTCCAGCTGATCTGCAGACTTAAGGCTTTGTCTCATTTAACTTCACAAGAAACTCTACCCAACCAAACATTACTTATAATAGTCCAAAGCCGCGAAACTGAGATAATTCGGTCGGTTCCTTCTAGCGTTTATCCTGTGTAAACTAAGCTATATATCTAGGCCTAGTCAATTCCAGCTGACTCTGGAGACGTCGAACTGTGTCCCGAGTAACCTTACAAGCACCTCGGCTTAAGCAAACTGTACTTATAATAGTCTAAAGCCTCGAAACTGAGAAAAGTCGGTCGGTTCCTCCTAGCGTTTATCTTGAGCAAACTAAGCTATATATCTAGGCCTACTCAATTCCAGCTTACTCTAGAGACTTTAAACTTTGACCCGAGTACCCTGACAAGCACCTCGGCCTAACTTAACTTTACTTATAATAGTCCAAATCCGCGAAACTGGTAAAAGTCGGTCGGTTCCTTCTAGCCTTTATCCTGAGCAAACTGAGCTATATATCTAGGCCTACTCAATTCCAGCTGACTCTAGAGACTTTAAGCTTTGACCAGAGTCCCCTCACAAGCACCTCGGCTTATGCAAACTGTACTTATAATAGTCTAAAGCCGCGAAACTGAGACAAGTCGGTCGGTTCCTTCTAGCGTTTATCCTGAGCAAACTAAGCTATATATCCAGGCCTACTCAATTCCAGCTTACTCTAGAGACTTGATGCTTTGTCCCGAGCACCCTCACAAGAACCTCTACCTAACCAAATTTTACTTATAATAGTCCAAAGCCGCGAAACTGAGACAAGTCGGTCGGTTCCTTCCAGCGTTTATCCTGAGAAAACTAAACTATATATCCAGGCCTACTCAATTCCAGCTGACTCTAAAGACTTTGAACATTGACCACAGTCCCTTCACAAGCGCCTCGGCCTAACCATACTTTACTTATAATAGTCCAAAGCCGCGAAACTGAGACGAGTCGGTCCTACCCCTACACTGATCTCATCCTGATGCCAAGGAATGGAATTCAACGAGAAAGTTAACTGGAAAAAGTCCAACATTCTTCAAGGGTGGGGGTACAAATTATGTATCTACTTCTGTTACAATTATCTCTTTGAAAGAAAAATTCTATCTGTATAAAAATCACATTATAGAGTAATCCTTGCTATATTTCTATGCGTACTCAGTTCCAGCTGATCTGCAGACTTAAGGCTTTGTCCCATTTAACTTCACAAGAAACTCTACCTAAACAAACATTACTTATAATAGTCCAAAGCCGCGAAACTGAGACAAGTCGGTCGGTTCCTTCTAGCGTTTATCCTGAGCAAACTAAGCTATATATCCAGGCCTACTCAATTCCAGCTGACTCTAGAGACTTTGAACATTGACCACAGTCCCCTCACAAGCACCTCGGCCTAACCATACTTTACTTATAATAGTCCAAAGCCGCGAAACTGAGAAAAGTCGGTCGGTTCCTCCTAGCGTTTATCTTGAGCAAACTAGGCTATATATCTAGGCCTACTCAATTCCAGCTTACTCTAGAGACTTGAAGCTTTGCCCGAGCACCCTCACAAGAACCTCTACCTAACCAAATTTTACTTATAATAGTCCAAAGCCGCGAAACTGAGACAAGTCGGTCGGTTCCTTCTAGCGTTTATCCTGAGCAAACTAAGCTATATATCCACTCCTACTCAATTCCAGCTGACTGTAGAGACTTTGAACATTGACCACAGTCCCTTCACAAGCGCCTCGGCCTAACCATACTTTACTTATAATAGTCCAAAGCCGCGAAACTGAGACGAGTCGGTCCTACCCCTACAGTGATCTCATCCTGATGCCAAGGAATGGAATTCAACGAGAAAGTTAACTGGAAAAAGTCCAACATTCTTCAAGGGTGGGGGTACAAATTATGTATCTACTTCTGTTACAATTATCTCTTTGAAAGAAAAATTCTATCTGTATAAAAATCACATTATAGAGTAATCCTTGCTATATTTCTATGCGTACTCAGTTCCAGCTGATCTGCAGACTTAAGGCTTTGTCCCATTTAACCTCATAAGAAACTCTACCTAACCAAACATTACTTATAATAGTCCAAAGCCGCGAAACTGAGACAAGTCGGTCGGTTCCTTCTAGCGTTTATCCTGAGCAAACTAAGCTATATATCCAGGCCTACTCAATTCCAGCTGACTCTAGAGACTTTGAACATTGACCACAGTCCCCTCACAAGCACCTCGGCCTAACCATACTTTACTTATAATAGTCCAAAGCCGCGAAACTGAGAAAAGTCGGTCGGTTCCTCCTAGCGTTTATCTTGAGCAAACTAGGCTATATATCTAGGCCTACTCAATTCCAGCTTACTCTAGAGACTTGAAGCTTTGCCCGAGCACCCTCACAAGAACCTCTACCTAACCAAATTTTACTTATAATATTCCAAAGCCGCGAAACTGAGACAAGTCGGTCGGTTCCTTCTAGCGTTTATCCTGAGCAAACTAAGCTATATATCCACTCCTACTCAATTCCAGCTGACTCTAGAGACTTTGAACATTGACCACAGTCCCCTCACAAGCACCTCGGCCTAACCATACTTTACTTATAATAGTCCAAAGCCGCGAAACTGAGACAAGTCGGTCCTACCCCTACAGTGATCTCATCCTGATGCCAAGGAATGGAATTCAACGAGAAAGTTAACTGGAAAAAGTCCAACATTCTTCAAGGGTGGGGGTACAAATTATGTATCTACTTCTGTTACAATTATCTCTTTGAAAGAAAAATTCTATCTGTATAAAAATCACATTATAGAGTAATCCTTGCTATATTTCTATACGTACTCAGTTCCAGCTGATCTGCAGACTTAAGGCTTTGTCCCATTTAACCTCACAAGAAACTCTACCTAACCAAACATTACTTATAATAGTCCAAAGCCGCGAAACTGAGACAAGTCGGTCGGTTCCTTCTAGCGTTTATCCTGAGTAAACTAAGCTATATATCTAGGCCTACTCAATTCCAGCTGACTCTAGAGACTTCGAACTTTGACCCGAGTAACCTCACAACCACCTCGGCTTAAGCAAACTGTACTTATAATAGTCTAAATCCGCGAAACTGAGAAAAGTCGGTCGGTTCCTCCTAGCGTTTATCTTGAGCAAACTAAGCTATATATCTAGGCCTACTCAATTCCAGCTGACTCCAGAGACTTGGAGCTTTGAAGCGAGCACCCTCACAAGCACCTCGGCTTATGCAAACTGTACTTATAATAGTCTAAAGCCGCGAAACTGAGACAAGTCGGTCGGTTCCTCCTAGCGTTTATCTTGAGCAAACTAAGCTATATATCTAGGCCTACTCAATTCCAGCTGACTCTAGAGACTTTGAACATTGACCCGAGTAACCTCACAAGCACCTCGGCTTAAGCAAACTGTACTTATAATAGTCCAAAGCCGCGAAACTGAGACAAGTCGGTCGGTTCCTTCTAGCGTTTATCCTGAGTAAACTAAGCTATATATCTAGGCCTACTCAACTCCAGCTGACTCTAGAGACTTTAAGCTTTGACCCGAGCACCCTCACAAGCACCTCGGCCTAACCATACTTTACTTATAATAGTCCAAAGCCGCGAAACTGAGACAAGTCGGTCCTACCCCTACAGTGATCTCATCCTGATGCCAAGGAATGGAATTCAACGAGAAAGTTAACTGGAAAAAGTCCAACATTCTTCAAGGGTGGGGGTACAAATTATGTATCTACTTCTGTTACAATTATCTCTTTGAAAGAAAAATTCTATCTGTATAAAAATCACATTATAGAGTAATCCTTGCTATATTTCTATACGTACTCAGTTCCAGCTGATCTGCAGACTTAAGGCTTTGTCCCATTTAACCTCACAAGAAACTCTACCTAACCAAACATTACTTATAATAGTCCAAAGCCGCGAAACTGAGACAAGTCGGTCGGTTCCTTCTAGCGTTTATCCTGAGCAAACTAAGCTATATATCCAGGCCTACTCAATTCCAGCTGACTCTAGAGACTTTGAACATTGACCACAGTCCCCTCACAAGCACCTCGGCCTAACCATACTTTACTTATAATAGTCCAAAGCCGCGAAACTGAGACAAGTCGGTCCTACCCCTACAGTGTTCTCATCCTGATGCCAAGGAATGGAATTCAACGAGAAAGTTAACTGGAAAAAGTCCAACATTCTTCAAGGGTGGGGGTACAAATTATGTATCTACTTCGGTTACAATTATCTCTTTGAAAGAAAAATTCTATCTGTATAAAAATCACATTATAGAGAAATCCTTGCTATATTTCTATGCGTACTGAGTTCCAGCTGATCTGCAGACTTAAGGCTTTGTCCCATTTAACCTCACAAGAACCTCTACCTAACCAAACTTTACTTATAATAGTCCAAAGCCGCGAAACTGAGACAAGTCGGTCGGTTCCTTCCAGCATTTAGCCTGAGCAAACTAAGCTATATATCCAGGCCTACTCAATTCCAGCTGTCTCTAAAGACTTTGAACATTGACCACAGTCCCTTCACAAGCACCTCGGCCTAACCATACTTTACTTATAATAGTCCAAAGCCGCGAAACTGAGACAAGTCGGTCCTACCCCTACAGTGATCTCATCCTGATGCCAAGGAATGGAATTCAACGAGAAAGTTAACTGGAAAAAGTCCAACATTCTTCAAGGGTGGGGGTACAAATTATGTATCTACTTCTGTTACAATTATCTCTTTGAAAGAAAAATTCTATCTGTATAAAAATCACATTATAGAGTAATCCTTGCTATATTTCTATGCGTACTCAGTTCCAGCTGATCTGCAGACTTAAGGCTTTGTCCCATTTAACCTCACAAGAAACTCTACCTAACCAAACATTACTTATAATAGTCCAAAGCCGCGAAACTAAGACAAGTCGGTCGGTTCCTTCTAGCGTTTATCCTGAGTAAACTACGCTATATATCTAGGCCTACTCAACTCCAGCTGACTCTAGAGACTTTAAGCTTTGACCAGAGTCCCCTCACAAGCACCTCGGCTTATGCAAACTGTACTTATAATAGTCTAAAGCCGCGAAACTGAGAAAAGTCGGTCGGTTCCTCCTAGCGTTTATCTTGAGCAAACTAGGCTATATATCTAGGCCTACTCAATTCCAGCTTACTCTAGAGACTTGAAGCTTTGCCCGAGCACCCTCACAAGAACCTCTACCTAACCAAATTTTACTTATAATAGTCCAAAGCCGCGAAACTGAGACAAGTCGGTCGGTTCCTTCTAGCGTTTATCCTGAGCAAACTAAGCTATATATCCACTCCTACTCAATTCCAGCTGACTGTAGAGACTTTGAACATTGACCACAGTCCCCTCACAAGCACCTCGGCCTAACCATACTTTACTTATAATAGTCCAAAGCCGCGAAACTGAGACAAGTCGGTCCTACCCCTACAGTGATCTCATCCTGATGCCAAGGAATGGAATTCAACGAGAAAGTTAACTGGAAAAAGTCCAACATTCTTCAAGGGTCGGGGTACAAATTATGTATCTACTTCTGTTACAATTATCTCTTTGAAAGAAAAATTCTATCTGTATAAAAATCACATTATAGAGTAATCCTTGCTATATTTCTATACGTACTCAGTTCCAGCTGATCTGCAGACTTAAGGCTTTGTCCCATTTAACCTCACAAGAAACTCTACCTAACCAAACATTACTTATAATAGTCCAAAGCCGCGAAACTAAGACAAGTCGGTCGGTTCCTTCTAGCGTTTATCCTGAGTAAACTAAGCTATATATCTAGGCCTACTCAATTCCAGCTGACTCTAGAGACTTCGAACTTTGACCCGCGTAACCTCACAACCACCTCGGCTTAAGCAAACTGTACTTATAATAGTCTAAAGCCGCGAAACTGAGAAAAGTCGGTCGGTTCCTCCTAGCGTTTATCTTGAGCAAACTAGGCTATATATCTAGGCCTACTCAATTCCAGCTGACTCTAGAGACTTTAAGCGTTGACCACAGTCCCCTCACAAGCACCTCGGCTTATGCAAACTGTACTGATAATAGTCTAATGCCGCGAAACTGAGAAAAGTCGGTCGGTTCCTCCTAGCGTTTATCTTGAGCAAACTAAGCTATATATCTAGGCCTACTCAATTCCAGCTGACTCTAGAGACTTCGAACATTGACCCGAGTAACCTCACAACCACCTTGGCTTAAGCAAACTGTACTTATAATAGTCTAAATCCGCGAAACTGAGAAAAGTCGGTCGGTTCCTTCTAGCGTTTATCCTGAGCAAACTAAGCTATATATCCAGGCCTACTCAATTCCAGCTGACTCTAGAGACTTTGAACATTGACCACAGTCCCCTCACAAGCACCTCGGCCTAACCATACTTTACTTATAATAGTCCAAAGCCGCGAAACTGAGACAAGTCGGTCCTACCCCTACAGTGATCTCATCCTGATGCCAAGGAATGGAATTCAACGAGAAAGTTAACTGGAAAAAGTCCAACATTCTTCAAGGGTGGGGGTACAAATTATGTATCTACTTCTGTTACAATTATCTCTTTGAAAGAAAAATTCTATCTGTATAAAAATCACATTATAGAGTAATCCTTGCTATATTTCTATACGTACTCAGTTCCAGCTGATCTGCAGACTTAAGGCTTTGTCCCATTTAACCTCACAAGAAACTCTACCTAACCAAACATTACTTATAATAGTCCAAAGCCGCGAAACTAAGACAAGTCGGTCGGTTCCTTCTAGCGTTTATCCTGAGTAAACTACGCTATATATCTAGGCCTACTCAAATCCAGCTGACTCTAGAGACCTTAAGCTTTGATCACAGTCCCCTCACAAGCGCCTCGTCCTAACCATATTTTACTTATAATAGTCCAAAGCCGCGAAACTGAGACAAGTCGGTCCTACCCATTCAGTGATCTCATCCTGATGCCAAGGAATGGAATTCAACGAGAAAGTTAACTGGAAAAAGTCCAACATTCTTCAAGGGTGGGGGTACAAATTATGTATCTACTTCTGTTACAATTATCTCTTTGAAAGAAAAATTCTATCTGTATAAAAATCACATTATAGAGTAATCCTTGCTATATTTCTATGCGTACTCAGTTCCAGCTGATCTGCAGACTTAAGGCTTTGTCTCATTTAACTTCACAAGAAACTCTACCTAAACAAACATTACTTATAATAGTCCAAAGCCGCGAAACTGAGACAATTCGGTCGGTTCCTTCTAGCGTTTATCCTGAGTAAACTAAGCTATATATCTAGGCCTACTCAATTCCAGCTGACTCTAGAGACTTCGAACTTTGACCCGAGTACCCTCACAAGCACCTCGGCTTAAGCAAACTGTACTTATAATAGTCTAAAGCCTCGAAACTGAGAAAAGTCGGTCGGTTCCTCCTAGCGTTTATCTTGAGCAAACTAGGCTATATATCTAGGCCTACTCAACTCCAGCTGACTCTAGAGACTTTAAGCTTTGATCACAGTCCCCTCACAAGCGCCTCGTCCTAACCATACTTTACTTATAATAGTCCAAAGCCGCGAAACTGAGAAAAGTCGGTCGGTTCCTCCTAGCGCTTATCTTGAGCAAACTACGCTATATATCTAGGCCTACTCAACTCCAGCTGACTCTAGAGACTTTAAGCTTTGACCAGAGTCCCCTCACAAGCACCTCGGCTTATGCAAACTGTACTTATAATAGTCTAAAGCCGCGAAACTGAGACAAGTCGGTCGGTTCCTTCTAGCGTTTATCCTGAGCAAACTAAGCTATATATCTAGGCCTACTCAATTCCAGCTTACTCTAGAGACTTGATGCTTTGTCCCGAGCCCCCTCACAAGAACCTCTACCTAACCAAATTTTACTTATAATAGTCCAAAGCCGCGAAACTGAGACAAGTCGGTCCTACCCCTACAGTGATCTCATCCTGATGCCAAGGAATGGAATTCAACGAGAAAGTTAACTGGAAAAAGTCCAACATTCTTCAAGGGTGGGGGTACAAATTATGTATCTACTTCTGTTACAATTATCTCTTTGAAAGAAAAATTCTATCTGTATAAAAATCACATTATAGAGTAATCCTTGCTATATTTCTATGCGTACTCAGTTCCAGCTGATCTGCAGACTTAAGGCTTTGTCCCATTTAACTTCACAAGAAACTCTACCTAAACAAACATTACTTATAATAGTCCAAAGCCGCGAAACTGAGACAAGTCGGTCGGTTCCTTCTAGCGTTTATCCTGAGTAAACTAAGCTATATATCTAGGCCTACTCAATTCCAGCTGACTCTAGAGACTTCGAACTTTGACCCGAGTAACCTCACAACCACCTCGGCTTAAGCAAACTGTACTTATAATAGTCTAAATCCGCGAAACTGAGAAAAGTCGGTCGGTTCATCCTAGCGTTTATCTTGAGCAAACTAAGCTATATATCTAGGCCTACTCAATTCCAGCTGACTCTAGAGACTTTAAGCTTTGACCAGAGTCCCCTCACAAGCACCTCGGCTTATGCAAACTGTACTTATAATAGTCTAAAGCCGCGAAACTGAGAAAAGTCGGTCGGTTCCTCCTAGCGTTTATCTTGAGCAAACTAGGCTATATATCTAGGCCTACTCAATTCCAGCTTACTCTAGAGACTTGAAGCTTTGCCCGAGCACCCTCACAAGAACCTCTACCTAACCAAATTTTACTTATAATAGTCCAAAGCCGCGAAACTGAGACAAGTCGGTCGGTTCCTTCTAGCGTTTATCCTGAGCAAACTAAGCTATATATCCAGGCCTACTCAATTCCAGCTGACTCTAGAGACTTTGAACATTGACCACAGTCCCTTCACAAGCACCTCGGCCTAACCATACTTTACTTATAATAGTCCAAAGCCGCGAAACTGAGACAAGTCGGTCCTACCCCTACAGTGATCTCATCCTGATGCCAAGGAATGGAATTCAACGAGAAAGTTAACTGGAAAAAGTCCAACATTCTTCAAGGGTGGGGTACAAATTATGTATCTACTTCTGTTACAATTATCTCTTTGAAAGAAAAATTCTATCTGTATAAAAATCACATTATAGAGTAATCCTTGCTATATTTCTATACGTACTCAGTTCCAGCTGATCTGCAGACTTAAGGCTTTGTCCCATTTAACCTCACAAGAAACTCTACCTAACCAAACATTACTTATAATAGTCCAAAGCCGCGAAACTAAGACAAGTCGGTCGGTTCCTTCTAGCGTTTATCCTGAGTAAACTACGCTATATATCTAGGCCTACTCAACTCCAGCTGACTCTAGAGACTTTAAGCTTTGACCAGAGTCCCCTCACAAGCACCTCGTCCTAAGCATACTTTACTTATAATAGTCTAAAGCCGCGAAAC
Source organism: Diplolepis rosae (assembly GCA_030998225.1). Lineage (NCBI taxonomy): Eukaryota > Metazoa > Arthropoda > Insecta > Hymenoptera > Diplolepididae > Diplolepis > Diplolepis rosae. The sequence continues at coordinate 8,901,123 of JAPYXD010000723.1, read as the reverse complement.
TGAGAAAAGTCGGTCGGTTCCTCCTAGCGTTTATCTTGAGCAAACTAAGCAATATATCTAGGCCTACTCAACTCCAGCTGACTCTAGAGACTTTAAGCTTTGACCAGAGTCCCCTCACAAGCACCTCGGCACCATACTTTACTTATAATAGTCTAAAGCCGCGAAACTGAGAAAAGTCGGTCGGTTCCTCCTAGCGTTTATCTTGAGCAAACTAAGCAATATATCTAGGCCTACTCAACTCCAGCTGACTCTAGAGACTTTAAGCTTTGACCAGAGTCCTCTCACAAGCACCTCGGCACCATACTTTACTTATAATAGTCTAAAGCCGCGAAACTGAGAAAAGTCGGTCGGTTCCTTCTAGCGTTTATCCTGAGCAAACTAAGCTATATATCCAGGCCTACTCAATTCCAGCTGACTCTAGAGACTTTGAGCATTGATCACAGTCCCTTCACAAGCACCTCGGCCTAACCATACTTTACTTATAATAGTCCAAAGCCGCGAAACTGAGACAAGTCGGTCCTACCCCTACAGTGATCTCATCCTGATGCCAAGGAATGGAATTCAACGAGACAGTTAACTGGAAAAAGTCCAACATTCTTCAAAGGTGGGGATACAAATTATGTATCTACTTCTGTTACAATTATCTCTTTGAAAGAAAAATTCTATCTGTATAAAAATCACATTATAGAGTAATCCTTGCTATATTTCTATACGTACTCAGTTCCAGCTGATCTGCAGACTTAAGGCTTTGTCCCATTTAACCTCACAAGAAACTCTACCTAACCAAACATTACTTATAATAGTCCAAAGCCGCGAAACTAAGACAAGTCGGTCGGTTCCTTCTAGCGTTTATCCTGAGTAAACTACGCTATATATCTAGGCCTACTCAACTCCAGCTGACTCTAGAGACTTTAAGCTTTGACCAGAGTACACTCACAAGCACCTCGGCCTAACCATACTTTACTTATAATAGTCTAAAGCCGCGAAACTGAGAAAAGTCGGTCGGTTCCTCCTAGCGTTTATCTTGAGCAAACTAAGCAATATATCTAGGCCTACTCAACTCCAGCTGACTCTAGAGACTTTAAGCTTTGACCAGAGTCCCCTCACAAGCACCTCGGCACCATACTTTACTTATAATAGTCTAAAGCCGCGAAACTGAGAAAAGTCGGTCGGTTCCTCCTAGCGTTTATCTTGAGCAAACTAAGCAATATATCTAGGCCTACTCAACTCCAGCTGACTCTAGAGACTTTAAGCTTTGACCAGAGTCCCCTCACAAGCACCTCGGCACCATACTTTACTTATAATAGTCTAAAGCCGCGAAACTGAGAAAAGTCGGTCGGTTCCTCCTAGCGTTTATCTTGAGCAAACTAAGCAATATATCTAGGCCTACTCAACTCCAGCTGACTCTAGAGACTTTAAGCTTTGACCAGAGTCCTCTCACAAGCACCTCGGCACCATACTTTACTTATAATAGTCTAAAGCCGCGAAACTGAGAAAAGTCGGTCGGTTCCTTCTAGCGTTTATCCTGAGCAAACTAAGCTATATATCCAGGCCTACTCAATTCCAGCTGACTCTAGAGACTTTGAGCATTGATCACAGTCCCTTCACAAGCACCTCGGCCTAACCATACTTTACTTATAATAGTCCAAAGCCGCGAAACTGAGACAAGTCGGACCTACCCCTACAGTGATCTCATCCTGATGCCAAGGAATGGAATTCAACGAGAAATTTAACTGGAAAAAGTCCAACATTCTTCAAAGGTGGGGATACAAATTATGTATCTACTTCTGTTACAATTATCTCTTTGAAAGAAAAATTCTATCTGTATAAAAATCACATTATAGAGTAATCCTTGCTATATTTCTATACGTACTCAGTTCCAGCTGATCTGCAGACTTAAGGCTTTGTCCCATTTAACCTCACAAGAAACTCTACCTAACCAAACATTACTTATAATAGTCCAAAGCCGCGAAACTAAGACAAGTCGGTCGGTTCCTTCTAGCGTTTATCCTGAGTAAACTACGCTATATATCTAGGCCTACTCAACTCCAGCTGACTCTAGAGACTTTAAGCTTTGACCAGAGTCCCCTCACAAGCACCTCGGCCTAACCATACTTTACTTATAATAGTCTAAAGCCGCGAAACTGAGAAAAGTCGGTCGGTTCCTCCTAGCGTTTATCTTGAGCAAACTAAGCTATATATCTAGGCCTGCTCAATTCCAGCTGACTCTAGAGACTTTAAGCTTTGACCAGAGTCCCCTCACAAGCACCTCGGCATCATACTTTACTTATAATAGTCTAAAGCCGCGAAACTGAGACAAGTCTGTCGGTTCCTTCTAGCGTTTATCCTGAGTAAACTAAGCTATATATCTAGGTCTACTCAATTCCAGCTGACTCTAGAGACTTTGAACATTAACCACAGTCCCCTCACAATCACCTCGTCCTAACCATACTTTACTTATAATAGTCCAAAGCCGCGAAACTGAGACAAGTCGGTCCTACCCATTCAGTGATCTCATCCTGATGCCAAGGAATGGAATTCAACGAGAAAGTTAACTGGAAAAAGTCCAACATTCTTCAAGGGTGGGGGTACAAATTATGTATCTACTTCTGTTACAATTATCTCTTTGAAAGAAAAATTCTATCTGTATAAAAATCACATTATAGAGTAATCCTTGCTATATTTCTATGCGTACTCAGTTCCAGCTGATCTGCAGACTTAAGGCTTTGTCCCATTTAACCTCACAAGAAACTCTACCTAACCAAACATTACTTATAATAGTCTAAAGCCGCGAAACTGAGAAAAGTCGGTCGGTTCCTTCTAGCGTTTATCCTGAGCAAACTAAGCTATATATCCAGGCCTACTCAATTCCAGCTGACTCTAGAGACTTTGAACATTGACCACAGTCCCTTCACAAGCACCTCGGCCTAACCATACTTTACTTATAATAGTCCAAAGCCGCGAAACTGAGACAAGTCGGTCCTACCCCTACAGTGATCTCATCCTGATGCCAAGGAATGGAATTCAACGAGAAAGTTAACTGGAAAAAGTCCAACATTCTTCAAGGGTGGGGGTACAAATTATGTATCTACTTCTGTTACAATTATCTCTTTGAAAGAAAAATTCTATCTGTATAAAAATCACATTATAGAGTAATCCTTGCTATATTTCTATACGTACTCAGTTCCAGCTGATCTGCAGACTTAAGGCTTTGTCCCATTTAACCTCACAAGAAACTCTACCTAACCAAACATTACTTATAATAGTCCAAAGCCGCGAAACTAAGACAAGTCGGTCGGTTCCTTCTAGCGTTTATCCTGAGTAAACTACGCTATATATCTAGGCCTACTCAACTCCAGCTGACTCTAGAGACTTTAAGCTTTGACCAGAGTACACTCACAAGCACCTCGGCCTAACCATACTTTACTTATAATAGTCTAAAGCCGCGAAACTGAGAAAAGTCGGTCGGTTCCTCCTAGCGTTTATCTTGAGCAAACTAAGCAATATATCTAGGCCTACTCAACTCCAGCTGACTCTAGAGACTTTAAGCTTTGACCAGAGTCCCCTCACAAGCACCTCGGCACCATACTTTACTTATAATAGTCTAAAGCCGCGAAACTGAGAAAAGTCGGTCGGTTCCTCCTAGCGTTTATCTTGAGCAAACTAAGCAATATATCTAGGCCTACTCAACTCCAGCTGACTCTAGAGACTTTAAGCTTTGACCAGAGTCCCCTCACAAGCACCTCGGCACCATACTTTACTTATAATAGTCTAAAGCCGCGAAACTGAGAAAAGTCGGTCGGTTCCTCCTAGCGTTTATCTTGAGCAAACTAAGCAATATATCTAGGCCTACTCAACTCCAGCTGACTCTAGAGACTTTAAGCTTTGACCAGAGTCCTCTCACAAGCACCTCGGCACCATACTTTACTTATAATAGTCTAAAGCCGCGAAACTGAGAAAAGTCGGTCGGTTCCTTCTAGCGTTTATCCTGAGAAAACTAAGCTATATATCGAGGCCTACTCAAATCCAGCTGACTCTAGAGACTTTGAGCATTGATCACAGTCCCTTCACAAGCACCTCGGCCTAACCATACTTTACTTATAATAGTCCAAAGCCGCGAAACTGAGACAAGTCGGACCTACCCCTACAGTGATCTCATCCTGATGCCAAGGAATGGAATTCAACGAGAAATTTAACTGGAAAAAGTCCAACATTCTTCAAGGGTGGGGGTACAAATTATGTATCTACTTCTGTTACAATTATCTCTTTGAAAGAAAAATTCTATCTGTATAAAAATCACATTATAGAGTAATCCTTGCTATATTTCTATACGTACTCAGTTCCAGCTGATCTGCAGACTTAAGGCTTTGTCCCATTTAACCTCACAAGAAACTCTACCTAACCAAACATTACTTATAATAGTCCAAAGCCGCGAAACTAAGACAAGTCGGTCGGTTCCTTCTAGCGTTTATCCTGAGTAAACTACGCTATATATCTAGGCCTACTCAACTCCAGCTGACTCTAGAGACTTTAAGCTTTGACCAGAGTACACTCACAAGCACCTCGGCCTAACCATACTTTACTTATAATAGTCTAAAGCCGCGAAACTGAGAAAAGTCGGTCGGTTCCTCCTAGCGTTTATCTTGAGCAAACTAAGCAATATATCTAGGCCTACTCAACTCCAGCTGACTCTAGAGACTTTAAGCTTTGACCAGAGTCCCCTCACAAGCACCTCGGCATCATACTTTACTTATAATAGTCTAAAGCCGCGAAACTGAGACAAGTCTGTCGGTTCCTTCTAGCGTTTATCCTGAGTAAACTAGGCTATATATCTAGGTCTATTCAATTCCAGCTGACTCTAGAGACTTTAAACTTTGACCACAGTCCCCTCACAAGCACCTCGGCGTAACCATACTTTACTTATAATAGTCCAAAGCCGCGAAACTGAGACAAGTCGGTCCTACCCCTACAGTGATCTCATCCTGATGCCAAGGAATGGAATTCAACGAGAAAGTTAACTGGAAAAAGTCCAACATTCTTCAAGGGTGGGGGTACAAATTATGTATCTACTTCTGTTACAATTATCTCTTTGAAAGAAAAATTCTATCTGTATAAAAATCACATTATAGAGTAATCCTTGCTATATTTCTATACGTACTCAGTTCCAGCTGATCTGCAGACTTAAGGCTTTGTCCCATTTAACCTCACAAGAAACTCTACCTAACCAAACATTACTTATAATAGTCCAAAGCCGCGAAACTAAGACAAGTCGGTCGGTTCCTTCTAGCGTTTATCCTGAGTAAACTACGCTATATATCTAGGCCTACTCAACTCCAGCTGACTCTAGAGACTTTAAGCTTTGACCAGAGTACACTCACAAGCACCTCGGCACCATACTTTACTTATAATAGTCTAAAGCCGCGAAACTGAGAAAAGTCGGTCGGTTCCTACTAGCGTTTATCATGAGGAAACTAAGCTATATATCTAGGCCTACTCAACTCCAGCTGACTCTAGAGACTTTAAGCTTTGACCAGAGTCCCCTCACAAGCACCTCGGCACCATACTTTACTTATAATAGTCTAAAGCCGCGAAACTGAGAAAAGTCGGTCGGTTCCTCCTAGCGTTTATCTTGAGCAAACTAAGCAATATATCTAGGCCTACTCAACTCCAGCTGACTCTAGAGACTTTAAGCTTTGACCAGAGTCCCCTCACAAGCACCTCGGCACCATACTTTACTTATAATAGTCTAAAGCCGCGAAACTGAGAAAAGTCGGTCGGTTCCTTCTAGCGTTTATCCTGAGTAAACTAAGCTATATATCTAGGCCTACTCAATTCTATCTGACTCTAGAGACTTTAAGCTTTGACCAGAGTCCCCTCACAAGCACCTCGGCACCATACTTTACTTATAATAGTCTAAAGCCGCGAAACTGAGAAAAGTCGGTCGGTTCCTCCTAGCGTTTATCTTGAGCAAACTAAGCAATATATCTAGGCCTACTCAACTCCAGCTGACTCTAGAGACTTTAAGCTTTGACCAGAGTCCCCTCACAAGCACCTCGGCACCATACTTTACTTATAATAGTCTAAAGCCTCGAAACTGAGAAAAGTCGGTCGGTTCCTCCTAGCGTTTATCTTGAGCAAACTAAGCTATATAGCTAGGCCTACTCAACTCCAGCTGACTCTAGAGACTTTAAGCTTTGACCGGAGTAACCTTACAAGCACCTCGGCCTAACCAAACTTTACTTATAATAGTCCAAAGCCGCGAAACTGACACAAGTCGGGCCTACCCCGACAGTGATCTCATCCTGATGCCAAGGAATGGAATTCAACGAGAAAGTTAACTGGAAAAAGTCCAACATTCTTCAAGGGTGGGGGTACAAATTATGTATCTACTTCTGTTACAATTATCTCTTTGAAAGAAAAATTCTATCTGTATAAAAATCACATTATAGAGTAATCCTTGCTATATTTCTATGCGTACTCAGTTCCAGCTGATCTGCAGACTTAAGGCTTTGTCCCATTTAACTTCACAAGAAACTCTACCCAACCAAACATTACTTATAATAGCCCAAAGCCGCGAAACTGAGATAATTCGGTCGGTTCCTTCTAGCGTTTATCCTGTGTAAACTAAGCTATATATATAGGCCTACTCAATTCCAGCTGACTCTAGAGACATCGAACTTTGACCCGAGTAACCTTACAAGCACCTCAGCTTAAGCAAACTGTACTTATAATAGTCTAAAGCCTCGAAACTGAGAAAAGTCGGTCGGTTCCTCCTAGCGTTTATCTTGAGCAAACTAAGCTATATATCTAGGCCTACTCAATTCCAGCTTACTCTAGAGACTTTAAACTTTGACCCGAGTACCCTGACAAGCACCTCGGCCTAACTTAACTTTACTTATAATAGTCCAAATCCGCGAAACTGGTAAAAATCGGTCGGTTCCTTCTAGCGTTTATCCTGAGCAAACTAGGCTATATATCTATGCCTACTCAACTCCAGCTGACTCTAGAGACTTTAAGCTTTGACCAGAGTCCCCTCACAAGCACCTCGGCTTATGCAAACTGTACTTATAATAGTCTAAAGCCGCGAAACTGAGACAAGTCGGTCGGTTCCTTCTAGCGTTTATCCTGAGCAAACTAAGCTATATATCCAGGCCTACTCAATTCCAGCTTACTCTAGAGACTTGATGCTTTGTCCCGATTAACCTCACAAGAACCTCTACCTAACCCAAATTTACTTATAATAGTCCAAAGCCGCGAAACTGAGACAAGTCGGTCGGTTCCTTCCAGCGTTTATCCTGAGAAAACTAAACTATATATCCAGGCCTACTCAATTCCAGCTGACTCTAAAGACTTTGAACATTGACCACAGTCCCTTCACAAGCGCCTCGGCCTAACCATACTTTACTTATAATAGTCCAAAGCCGCGAAACTGAGACGAGTCGGTCCTACCCCTACACTGATCTCATCCTGATGCCAAGGAATGGAATTCAACGAGAAATTTAACTGGAAAAAGTCCAACATTCTTACAGTGTGGGGGTACAAATTATGTATCTACTTCTGTTACAATTATCTCTTTGAAAGAAAAATTCTATCTGTATAAAAATCACATTATAGAGTAATCCTTGCTATATTTCTATGCGTACTCAGTTCCAGCTGATCTGCAGACTTAAGGCTTTGTCCCATTTAACCTCACAAGAAACTCTACCTAACCAAACATTACTTATAATAGTCCAAAGCCGCGAAACTGAGACAAGTCGGTCGGTTCCTTCTAGCGTTTATCCTGAGCAAACTAAGCTATATATCCACTCCTACTCAATTCCAGCTGACTGTAGAGACTTTGAACATTGACCACAGTCCCCTCACAAGCACCTCGGCCTAACCATACTTTACTTATAATAGTCCAAAGCCGCGAAACTGAGACAAGTCGGTCGGTTCCTCCTAGCGTTTATCTTGAGCAAACTAGGCTATATATCTAGGCCTACTCAATTCCAGCTTACTCTAGAGACTTGAAGCTTTGCCCGAGCACCCTCACAAGAACCTCTACCTAACCAAATTTTACTTATAATAGTCCAAAGCCGCGAAACTGAGACAAGTCGGTCGGTTCCTTCTAGCGTTTATCCTGAGCAAACTAAGCTATATATCCACTCCTACTCAATTCCAGCTGACTCTAGAGACTTTGAACATTGACCACAGTCCCTTCACAAGCGCCTCGGCCTAACCATACTTTACTTATAATAGTCCAAAGCCGCGAAACTGAGACAAGTCGGTCCTACCCCTACAGTGATCTCATCCTGATGCCAAGGAATGGAATTCAACGAGAAAGTTAACTGGAAAAAGTCCAACATTCTTCAAGGGTGGGGGTACAAATTATGTATCTACTTCTGTTACAATTATCTCTTTGAAAGAAAAATTCTATCTGTATAAAAATCACATTATAGAGTAATCCTTGCTATATTTCTATGCGTACTCAGTTCCAGCTGATCTGCAGACTTAAGGCTTTGTCCCATTTAACCTCACAAGAAACTCTACCTAACCAAACATTACTTATAATAGTCCAAAGCCGCGAAACTGAGACAAGTCGGTCGGTTCCTTCTAGCGTTTATCCTGAGCAAACTAAGCTATATATCCAGGCCTACTCAATTCCAGCTGACTCTAGAGACTTTGAACATTGACCACAGTCCCCTCACAAGCACCTCGGCCTAACCATACTTTACTTATAATAGTCCAAAGCCGCGAAACTGAGAAAAGTCGGTCGGTTCCTCCTAGCGTTTATCTTGAGCAAACTAGGCTATATATCTAGGCCTACTCAATTCCAGCTTACTCTAGAGACTTGAAGCTTTGCCCGAGCACCCTCACAAGAACCTCTACCTAACCAAATTTTACTTATAAAATACCAAAGCCGCGAAACTGAGACAAGTCGGTCGGTTCCTTCTAGCGTTTATCCTGAGCAAACTAAGCTATATATCCACTCCTACTCAATTCCAGCTGACTCTAGAGACTTTGAACATTGACCACAGTCCCCTCACAAGCACCTCGGCCTAACCATACTTTACTTATAATAGTCCAAAGCCGCGAAACTGAGACAAGTCGGTCCTACCCCTACAGTGATCTCATCCTGATGCCAAGGAATGGAATTCAACGAGAAAGTTAACTGGAAAAAGTCCAACATTCTTCAAGGGTGGGGGTACAAATTATGTATCTACTTCTGTTACAATTATCTCTTTGAAAGAAAAATTCTATCTGTATAAAAATCACATTATAGAGTAATCCTTGCTATATTTCTATGCGTACTCAGTTCCAGCTGATCTGCAGACTTAAGGCTTTGTCCCATTTAACCTCACAAGAAACTCTACCTAACCAAACATTACTTATAATAGTCCAAAGCCGCGAAACTGAGACAAGTCGGTCGGTTCCTTCTAGCGTTTATCCTGAGTAAACTAAGCTATATATCTAGGCCTACTCAATTCCAGCTGACTCTAGAGACTTCGAACTTTGACCCGAGTAACCTCACAACCACCTCGGCTTAAGCAAACTGTACTTATAATAGTCTAAATCCGCGAAACTGAGAAAAGTCGGTCGGTTCCTCCTAGCGTTTATCGTGAGCAAACTAAGCTATATATCTAGGCCTACTCAATTCCAGCTGACTCTAGAGACTTTAAGCTTTGACCACAGTCCCCTCACAAGCACCTCGGCTTAAGCAAACTGTACTTATAATAGTCTAAAGCCGCGAAACTGAGAAAAGTCGGTCGGTTCCTCCTAGCGTTTATCTTGAGCAAACTAAGCTATATATCTAGGCCTACTCAATTCCAGCTGACTCTAGAGACTTTGAACATTGACCCGAGTAACCTCACAAGCACCTCGGCTTAAGCAAACTGTACTTATAATAGTCCAAAGCCGCGAAACTGAGACAAGTCGGTCGGTTCCTTCTAGCGTTTATCCTGAGTAAACTAAGCTATATATCTAGGCCTACTCAACTCCAGCTGACTCTAGAGACTTTAAGCTTTGACCCGAGCACCCTCACAAGCACCTCGGCCTAACCATACTTTACTTATAATAGTCCAAAGCCGCGAAACTGAGACAAGTCGGTCCTACCCCTACAGTGATCTCATCCTGATGCCAAGGAATGGAATTCAACGAGAAAGTTAACTGGAAAAAGTCCAACATTCTTCAAGGGTGGGGGTACAAATTATGTATCTACTTCTGTTACAATTATCTCTTTGAAAGAAAAATTCTATCTGTATAAAAATCACATTATAGAGTAATCCTTGCTATATTTCTATACGTACTCAGTTCCAGCTGATCTGCAGACTTAAGGCTTTGTCCCATTTAACCTCACAAGAAACTCTACCTAACCAAACATTACTTATAATAGTCCAAAGCCGCGAAACTGAGACAAGTCGGTCGGTTCCTTCTAGCGTTTATCCTGAGCAAACTAAGCTATATATCCAGGCCTACTCAATTCCAGCTGACTCTAGAGACTTTGAACATTGACCACAGTCCCCTCACAAGCACCTCGGCCTAACCATACTTTACTTATAATAGTCCAAAGCCGCGAAACTGAGACAAGTCGGTCCTACCCCTACAGTGTTCTCATCCTGATGCCAAGGAATGGAATTCAACGAGAAAGTTAACTGGAAAAAGTCCAACATTCTTCAAGGGTGGGGGTACAAATTATGTATCTACTTCGGTTACAATTATCTCTTTGAAAGAAAAATTCTATCTGTATAAAAATCACATTATAGAGAAATCCTTGCTATATTTCTATGCGTACTGAGTTCCAGCTGATCTGCAGACTTTAGGCTTTGCCCCATTTAACCTCACAAGAAACTCTACCTAACCAAACATTACTTATAATAGTCCAAAGCCGCGAAACTGAGACAAGTCGGTCGGTTCCTTCCAGCGTTTATCCTGAGAAAACTAAGCTATATATCCAGGCCTACTCAATTCCAGCTGACTCTAGAGACTTTGAACATTGACCACAGTCCCTTCACAAGCACCTCGGCCTAACCAAACTTTACTTATAATAGTCCAAAGCCGCGAAACTGAGACAAGTCGGTCCTACCCCTACAGTGATCTCATCCTGATGCCAAGGAATGGAATTCAACGAGAAAGTTAACTGGAAAAAGTCCAACATTCTTCAAGGGTGGGGGTACAAATTATGTATCTACTTCTGTTACAATTATCTCTTTGAAAGAAAAATTCTATCTGTATAAAAATCACATTATAGAGTAATCCTTGCTATATTTCTATGCGTACTCAGTTCCAGCTGATCTGCAGACTTAAGGCTTTGTCCCATTTAACCTCACAAGAAACTCTACCTAACCAAACATTACTTATAATAGTCCAAAGCCGCGAAACTAAGACAAGTCGGTCGGTTCCTTCTAGCGTTTATCCTGAGTAAACTACGCTATATATCTAGGCCTACTCAACTCCAGCTGACTCTAGAGACTTTAAGCTTTGACCAGAGTCCCCTCACAAGCACCTCGGCTTATGCAAACTGTACTTATAATAGTCTAAAGCCGCGAAACTGAGAAAAGTCGGTCGGTTCCTCCTAGCGTTTATCTTGAGCAAACTAGGCTATATATCTAGGCCTACTCAATTCCAGCTTACTCTAGAGACTTGAAGCTTTGCCCGAGCACCCTCACAAGAACCTCTACCTAACCAAATTTTACTTATAATAGTCCAAAGCCGCGAAACTGAGACAAGTCGGTCGGTTCCTTCTAGCGTTTATCCTGAGCAAACTAAGCTATATATCCACTCCTACTCAATTCCAGCTGACTGTAGAGACTTTGAACATTGACCACAGTCCCCTCACAAGCACCTCGGCCTAACCATACTTTACTTATAATAGTCCAAAGCCGCGAAACTGAGACAAGTCGGTCCTACCCCTACAGTGATCTCATCCTGATGCCAAGGAATGGAATTCAACGAGAAAGTTAACTGGAAAAAGTCCAACATTCTTCAAGGGTCGGGGTACAAATTATGTATCTACTTCTGTTACAATTATCTCTTTGAAAGAAAAATTCTATCTGTATAAAAATCACATTATAGAGTAATCCTTGCTATATTTCTATACGTACTCAGTTCCAGCTGATCTGCAGACTTAAGGCTTTGTCCCATTTAACCTCACAAGAAACTCTACCTAACCAAACATTACTTATAATAGTCCAAAGCCGCGAAACTGAGACAAGTCGGTCGGTTCCTTCTAGCGTTTATCCTGAATAAACTAAGCTATATATCTAGGCCTACTCAATTCCAGCTGACTCTAGAGACTTCGAACTTTGACCCGAGTAACCTCACAACCACCTCGGCTTAAGCAAACTGTACTTATAATAGTCTAAATCCGCGAAACTGAGAAAAGTCGGTCGGTTCCTCCTAGCGTTTATCTTGAGCAAACTAAGCTATATATCTAGGCCTACTCAATTCCAGCTGACTCCAGAGACTTTAAGCGTTGACCACAGTCCCCTCACAAGCACCTCGGCTTATGCAAACTGTACTGATAATAGTCTAAATCCGCGAAACTGAGAAAAGTCGGTCGGTTCCTCCTAGCGTTTATCTTGAGCAAACTAAGCTATATATCTAGGCCTACTCAATTCCAGCTGACTCTAGAGACTTCGAACATTGACCCGAGTAACCTCACAACCACCTCGGCTTAAGCAAACTGTACTTATAATAGTCTAAATCCGCGAAACTGAGAAAAGTCGGTCGGTTCCTTCTAGCGTTTATCCTGAGCAAACTAAGCTATATATCCAGGCCTACTCAATTCCAGCTGACTCTAGAGACTTTGAACATTGACCACAGTCCCCTCACAAGCACCTCGGCCTAACCATACTTTACTTATAATAGTCCAAAGCCGCGAAACTGAGACAAGTCGGACCTACCCCTACAGTGATCTCATCCTGATGCCAAGGAATGGAATTCAACGAGAAATTTAACTGGAAAAAGTCCAACATTCTTCAAGGGTGGGGGTACAAATTATGTATCTACTTCTGTTACAATTATCTCTTTGAAAGAAAAATTCTATCTGTATAAAAATCACATTATAGAGTAATCCTTGCTATATTTCTATACGTACTCAGTTCCAGCTGATCTGCAGACTTAAGGCTTTGTCCCATTTAACCTCACAAGAAACTCTACCTAACCAAACATTACTTATAATAGTCCAAAGCCGCGAAACTAAGACAAGTCGGTCGGTTCCTTCTAGCGTTTATCCTGAGTAAACTAAGCTATATATCTAGGCCTACTCAATTCCAGCTGACTCTAGAGACCTTAAGCTTTGATCACAGTCCCCTCACAAGCGCCTCGTCCTAACCATACTTTACTTATAATAGTCCAAAGCCGCGAAACTGAGACAAGTCGGTCCTACCCATACAGTGATCTCATCCTGATGCCAAGGAATGGAATTCAACGAGAAAGTTAACTGGAAAAAGTCCAACATTCTTCAAGGGTGGGGGTACAAATTATGTATCTACTTCTGTTACAATTATCTCTTTGAAAGAAAAATTCTATCTGTATAAAAATCACATTATAGAGTAATCCTTGCTATATTTCTATGCGTACTCAGTTCCAGCTGATCAGCAGACTTAAGGCTTTGTCCCATTTAACTTCACAAGAAACTCTACCTAACCAAACATTACTTATAATAGTCCAAAGCCGCGAAACTGAGACAATTCGGTCGGTTCCTTCTAGCGTTTATCCTGAGTAAATTAAGCTATATATCTAGGCCTACTCAATTCCAGCTGACTCTAGAGACATCGAACTTTGACCCGAGTAACCTCACAAGCACCTCGGCTTAAGCAAACTGTACTTATAATAGTCTAAAGCCTCGAAACTGAGAAAAGTCGGTCGGTTCCTCCTAGCGTTTATCTTGAGCAAACTAAGCTATATATCTAGGCCTACTCAACTCCAGCTGACTCTAGAGACTTTAAGCTTTGATCACAGTCCCCTCACAAGCGCCTCGTCCTAACCATACTTTACTTATAATAGTCCAACCCGCGAAACTGAGAAAAGTCGGTCGGTTCCTCCTAGCGCTTATCTTGAGCAAACTACGCTATATATCTAGGCCTACTCAACTCCAGCTGACTCTAGAGACTTTAAGCTTTGACCAGAGTCCCCTCACAAGCACCTCGGCTTATGCAAACTGTACTTATAATAGTCTAAATCCGCGAAACTGAGAAAAGTCGGTCGGTTCCTTCTAGCGTTTATCCTGAGCAAACTAAGCTATATATCTAGGCCTACTCAATGCCAGCTTACTCTATAGACTTTAAGCTTTGACCCGAGCACTCTCACAAGAACCTCTACCTAACCAAATTTTACTTATAATAGTCCAAAGCCGCGAAACTGAGACAAGTCGGTCCTACCCCTACAGTGATCTCATCCTGATGCCAAGGAATGGAATTCAACGAGAAAGTTAACTGGAAAAAGTCCAACATTCTTCAAGGGTGGGGGTACAAATTATGTATCTACTTCTGTTACAATTATCTCTTTGAAAGAAAAATTCTATCTGTATAAAAATCACATTATAGAGTAATCCTTGCTATATTTCTATGCGTACTCAGTTCCAGCTGATCTGCAGACTTAAGGCTTTGTCCCATTTAACTTCACAAGAAACTCTACCTAAACAAACATTACTTATAATAGTCCAAAGCCGCGAAACTGAGACAAGTCGGTCGGTTCCTTCTAGCGTTTATCCTGAGTAAACTAAGCTATATATCTAGGCCTATTCAATTCCAGCTGACTCTAGAGACTTCGAACTTTGACCCGAGTAACCTCACAAGCACCTCGGCTTAAGCAAACTGTACTTATAATAGTCTAAAGCCTCGAAACTGAGAAAAGTCGGTCGGTTCCTCCTAGCGTTTATCTTGAGCAAACTAAGCTATATATCTAGGCCTACTCAACTCCAGCTGACTCTAGAGACTTTAAGCTTTGACCGGAGTCCCCTCACAAACACCTCGGCTTATGCAAACTGTACTTATAATAGTCTAAAGCCGCGAAACTGAGAAAAGTCGGTCGGTTCCTCCTAGCGTTTATCTTGAGCAAACTAAGCTATATATCTAGGCCTACTCAATTCCAGCTTACTCTAGAGACTTTAAACGTTGACCCGAGTA
Organism: Diplolepis rosae; assembly: GCA_030998225.1. Taxonomy (NCBI): domain Eukaryota; kingdom Metazoa; phylum Arthropoda; class Insecta; order Hymenoptera; family Diplolepididae; genus Diplolepis; species Diplolepis rosae. The sequence goes on along the minus strand of JAPYXD010000723.1, from coordinate 8,886,016 downwards.
CCCTGACAAGCACCTCGGCCTAACTTAACTTTACTTATAATAGTCCAAATCCGCGAAACTGGTAAAAGTCGGTCGGTTCCTTCTAGCGTTTATCCTGAGCAAACTAAGCTATATATCTAGGCCTACTCAATTCCAGCTTACTCTAGAGACTTTGAACATTGACCACAGTCCCTTCACAAGCACCTCGTCCTAACCATACTTTACTTATAATAGTCCAAAGCCGCGAAACTGAGACAAGTCGGTCCTACCCATTCAGTGATCTCATCCTGATGCCAAGGAATGGAAGTCAACGAGAAAGTTAACTGGAAAAAGTCGAACATTCTTCAAGGGTGGGGGTACAAATTATGTATCTACTTCTGTTACAATTATCTCTTTGAAAGAAAAATTCTATCTGTATAAAAATCACATTATAGAGTAATCCTTGCTATATTTCTATGCGTACTCAGTTCCAGCTGATCTGCAGACTTAAGGCTTTGTCCCATTTAACTTCACAAGAAACTCTACCTAAACAAACATTACTTATAATAGTCCAAAGCCGCGAAACTGAGACAAGTCGGTCGGTTCCTTCTAGCGTTTATCCTGAGTAAACTAAGCTATATATCTAGGCCTACTCAATTCCAGCTGACTCTAGAGACTTCGAACTTTGACCCGAGTAACCTCACAACCACCTCGGCTTAAGCAAACTGTACTTATAATAGTCTAAATCCGCGAAACTGAGAAAAGTCGGTCAGTTCATTCTAGCGTTTATCCTGAGCAAACTAAGCTATATATCTGGGCCTACTCAATTCCATCTGACTCCAGAGACTTTAAACTTTGACCACAGTCCCCTCACAAGCACCTCGGCTTATGCAAACTGTACTTATAATAGTCAAATGCCGCGAAACTGAGAAAAGTCGGTCGGTTCCTCCTAGCGTTTATCTTGAGCAAACTAGGCTATATATCTAGGCCTACTCAATTCCAGCTTACTCTAGAGACTTGAAGCTTTGCCCGAGCACCCTCACAAGAACCTCTACCTAACCAAATTTTACTTATAATAGTCCAAAGCCGCGAAACTGAGACAAGTCGGTCGGTTCCTTCTAGCGTTTATCCTGAGCAAACTAAGCTATATATCCAGGCCTACTCAATTCCAGCTGACTCTAGAGACTTTGAACATTGACCACAGTCCCTTCACAAGCACCTCGGCCTAACCATACTTTACTTATAATAGTCCAAAGCCGCGAAACTGAGACAAGTCGGTCCTACCCCTACAGTGATCTCATCCTGATGCCAAGGAATGGAATTCAACGAGAAAGTTAACTGGAAAAAGTCCAACATTCTTCAAGGGTGGGGGTACAAATTATGTATCTACTTCTGTTACAATTATCTCTTTGAAAGAAAAATTCTATCTGTATAAAAATCACATTATAGAGTAATCCTTGCTATATTTCTATGCGTACTCAGTTCCAGCTGATCTGCAGACTTAAGGCTTTGTCCCATTTAACTTCACAAGAAACTCTACCTAAACAAACATTACTTATAATAGTCCAAAGCCGCGAAACTGAGACAAGTCGGTCGGTTCCTTCTAGCGTTTATCCTGAGCAAACTAAGCTATATATCTAGGCCTACTCAATTCCAGCTTACTCTAGAGACTTGATGCTTTGTCCCGAGCACCCTCACAAGAACCTCTACCTAACCAAATTTTACTTATAATAGTCTAAAGCCGCGAAACTGAGACAAGTCGGTCGGTTCCTTCTAGCGTTTATCCTGAGCAAACTAAGCTATATATCCACTCCTACTCAATTCCAGCTGACTGTAGAGACTTTGAACATTGACCACAGTCCCCTCACAAGCACCTCGGCCTAACCATACTTTACTTATAATAGTCCAAAGCCGCGAAACTGAGACAAGTCGGTCCTACCCCTACAGTGATCTCATCCTGATGCCAAGGACTGGAATTCAACGAGAAGGTTAACTGGAAAAAGTCCAACATTCTTCAAGGGTGGGGGTACAAATTATGTATCTACTTCTGTTACAATTATCTCTTTGAAAGAAAAATTCTATCTGTATAAAAATCACATTATAGAGTAATCCTTGCTATATTTCTATGCGTACTCAGTTCCAGCTGATCTGCAGACTTAAGGCTTTGTCCCATTTAACTTCACAAGAAACTCTACCTAAACAAACATTACTTATAATAGTCCAAAGCCGCGAAACTGAGACAAGTCGGTCGGTTCCTTCTAGCGTTTATCCTGAGTAAACTACGCTATATATCTAGGCCTACTCAACTCCAGCTGACTCTAGAGACTTTAAGCTTTGACCAGAGTCCCCTCACAAGCACCTCGGCCTAACCATACTTTACTAATAATAGTCTAAAGCCGCGAAACTGAAAAAATTGGTCGGTTCCTCCTAGCGTTTATCTTGAGCAAACTAAGCAATATATCTAGGCCTACTCAACTCCAGCTGACTCTAGAGACTTTAAGCTTTGACCAGAGTCCCCTCACAAGCACCTCGGCACCATACTTTACTTATAATAGTCTAAAGCCGCGAAACTGAGAAAAGTCGGTCGGTTCCTCCTAGCGTTTATCTTGAGCAAACTAAGCAATATATCTAGGCCTACTCAACTCCAGCTGACTCTAGAGACTTTAAGCTTTGACCAGAGTCCCCTCACAAGCACCTCGGCACCATACTTTACTTATAATAGTCTAAAGCCGCGAAACTGAAAAAATTGGTCGGTTCCTCCTAGCGTTTATCTTGAGCAAACTAAGCAATATATCTAGGCCTACTCAATTCCAGCTTACTCTAGAGACTTGAAGCTTTGCCCCGAGCACCCTCACAAGAACCTCTACCTAACCAAATTTTACTTATAATAGTCTAAAGCCGCGAAACTGAGACAAGTCTGTCGGTTCCTTCTAGCGTTTATCCTGAGCAAACTAAGCTATATATCCAGGCCTACTCAATTCCAGCTGACTCTAGAGACTTTGAACATTGACCACAGTCCCTTCACAAGCACCTCGGCCTAACCATACTTTACTTATAATAGTCCAAAGCCGCGAAACTGAGACAAGTCGGACCTACCCCTACAGTGATCTCATCCTGATGCCAAGGAATGGAATTCAACGAGAAATTTAACTGGAAAAAGTCCAACATTCTTCAAGGGTGGGGGTACAAATTATGTATCTACTTCTGTTACAATTATCTCTTTGAAAGAAAAATTCTATCTGTATAAAAATCACATTATAGAGTAATCCTTGCTATATTTCTATACGTACTCAGTTCCAGCTGATCTGCAGACTTAAGGCTTTGTCCCATTTAACCTCACAAGAAACTCTACCTAACCATACTTTACTTATAATAGTCTAAAGCCGCGAAACTGGTAAAACTCGTTTGGTTCCTTCTAGCGTTTATCCTGAGCAAACTAGGCTATATATCTAGGCCTACTCAACTCCAGCTGACTCTAGAGACTTTAAGCTTTGACCAGAGTCCCCTCACAAGCACCTCGGCACCAAACTTTACTTATAATAGTCTAAAGCCTCGAAACTGAGAAAAGTCGGTCGGTTCCTCCTAGCGTTTATCTTGAGCAAACTAAGCTATATATCTAGGCCTACTCAACTCCAGCTGACTCTAGAGACTTTAAGCTTTGACCGGAGTAACCTTACAAGCACCTCGGCCTAACCAAACTTTACTTATAATAGTCCAAAGCCGCGAAACTGAGACAAGCCAGTCGGTTCATTCTAGCGTTAATCCTGAGTAAACTAAGCCATATATGTAGGCCTACTCAATTCCAGCTGACTCTAGAGACTTTAAGCTTTGACCCGAGTAACCTCACAAGAACCTCTACCTAACCAAACTTTACTTATAATAGTCCAAAGCCGCGAAACTGAGACAAGTCGGTCGGTGCCGTCAAGAGTTAAACCTGAGAAAACAAGGCTATATATCCAGGCCTACTCAATTCCAGCTGACTCTAGAGACTTTAAACGTTGACCACAGTCCCCTCACAAGCACCTCGGCCTAACCATACTTTACTTATAATAGTCCAAAGCCGCGAAACTGAGACAAGTCGGTCCTACCCCTACAGTGATCTCATCCTGATGCCAAGGAATGGAATTCAACGAGAAAGTTAACTGGAAAAAGTCCAACATTCTTCAAGGGTGGGGGTACAAATTATGTATCTACTTCTGTTACAATTATCTCTTTGAAAGAAAAATTCTATCTGTATAAAAATCACATTATAGAGTAATCCTTGCTATATTTCTATGCGTACTCAGTTCCAGCTGATCTGCAGACTTAAGGCTTTGTCCCATTTAACTTCACAAGAAACTCTACCTAAACAAACATTACTTATAATAGTCCAAAGCCGCGAAACTGAGACAAGTCGGTCGGTTCCTTCTAGCGTTTATCCTGAGTAAACTAAGCTATATATCTAGGCCTACTCAATTCCAGCTGACTCTAGAGACTTTAAGCTTTGACCAGAGTCCCCTCACAAGCACCTCGGCCTAACCATACTTTACTTATAATAGTCTAAATCCGCGAAACTGAGAAAAGTCGGTCGGTTCCTTCTAGTGTTTATCCTGAGCAAACTAAGCTATATATCTAGGCCTACTCAATTCCAGCTTACTCTAGAGACTTTAAGCTTTGACCCGAGCACCCTCACAAGAACCTCTACCTAACCAAATTTTACTTATAATAGTCCAAAGCCGCGAAACTGAGACAAGTCGGTCGGTTCCTTCTAGCGTTTATCCTGAGCAAACTAAGCTATATATCCAGGCCTACTCAATTCCAGCTGACTCTAGAGACTTTGAACATTGACCACAGTCCCCTCACAAGCACCTCGGCCTAACCATACTTTACTTATAATAGTCCAAAGCCGCGAAACTGAGACAAGTCGGTCCTACCCCTACAGTGATCTCATCCTGATGCCAAGGAATGGAATTCAACGAGAAAGTTAACTGGAAAAAGTCCAACATTCTTCAAGGGTGGGGGTACAAATTATGTATCTACTTCTGTTACAATTATCTCTTTGAAAGAAAAATTCTATCTGTATAAAAATCACATTATAGAGTAATCCTTGCTATATTTCTATACGTACTCAGTTCCAGCTGATCTGCAGACTTAAGGCTTTGTCTCATTTAACTTCACAAGAAACTCTACCTAAACAAACATTACTTATAATAGTCCAAAGCCGCGAAACTGAGACAAGTCGGTCGGTTCCTTCTAGCGTTTATCCTGAGTAAACTACGCTATATATCTAGGCCTACTTAACTCCAGCTGACACTAGAGACTTTAAGCTTTGACCAGAGTCCCCACACAAGCACCTCGGCTTAAGCAAACTGTACTTATAATAGTCTAAAGCCGCGACACTGAGAAAAGTCGGTCCTACCCCTACAGTGATCTTATCCTGATGCCGAGGACTGGAAATCAAAGAAATAACTAGTAGCAAAAAGCCCAACATTCTTCAAGGGTGGGGGTACAAATTATGTATCTACTTCTGTTACAATTATCTCTTTGAAAGAAAAATTCTATCTGTATAAAAATCACATTATAGTGTAATCTATGCTATATTTCTATGTGTACGCAGTTCCAGCTAATCTGCAGACTTGAGGCTTTGTCCCATTTAACCTCACAAGAACCTCTACCTAACCAAACTTTACTTATAATAGTCCAACCCGCGAAACTGAGAAAAGTCGGTCGGTTCCTCCTAGCGTTTATCTTGAGCAAACTAAGCTATATACCTAGTCCTACTCAATTCCAGCTGACTCCAGAGACTTTAAACGTTGACCACAGTCCCCTCACAAGCACCTCGGCCTAACCATACTTTACTTATAATAGTCCAAAGCCGCGAAACTGAGACAAGTCGGTCCTACCCATTCAGTGATCTCGTCCTGATGCCAAGGAATGGAAATCAAAGAAATAACTAGTAGCAAAAAGCCCAACATTCTTTAAGGGTGGGGGTACAAATTATGTATCTACTTCTCTTACAATTATCTCTTTGAAAGAAAAATTCTATCTGTATAAAAATCACATTATTGAGTAATCCTTGCTATATTTCTATGCTTACTCAGATCCACTTGGCTCTGCAGACTTAAGGCTTAGTCCGGATTAACCTCACAAGAATTTCTACCCAACCAAACTTTACTTATAATAGTCTAAAGCCGCGAAACTGAGACAAGTCTGTCGGTTCCTTCTAGCGTTTATCCTGAGTAAACTAGGCTATATATCTAGGTCTATTCAATTCCAGCTGACTCCAGAGACTTTAAACGTTGACCACAGTCCCCTCACAAGCACCTCGGCCTAACCATACTTTACTTATAATAGTCTAAAGCCTCGAAACTGAGAAAAGTCGGTCGGTTCCTCCTAGCGTTTATCTTGAGCAAACTAAGCTATATATCTAGTCCTACTCAATTCCAGCTGACTCTAGAGACTTTAAACGTTGACCACAGTCCCCTCACAAGCACCTCGGCATAACCATACTTTACTTGTAATAGTCCAAAGCCGCGAAACTGAGACAAGTCGGTCCTACCCATTCAGTGATCTCGTCCTGATGCCAAGGAATGGAAATCAAAGAAATAACTAGTAGCAAAAAGCCCAACATTCTTTAAGGGTGGGGGTACAAATTATGTATCTACTTCTGTTTTACAATTATCTCTTTGAAAGAAAAATTATATCTGTATAAAAATCACATTATAGTGTAATCTATGCTATATTTCTATGTGTACGCAGTTCCAGCTAATCTGCAGACTTAAGGCTTAGTCCGGATTAACCTCACAAGAATTTCTACCCAACCAAACTTTACTTATAATAGTCTAAAGCCGCGAAACTGAGAAAAGTCGGTCGGTTCCTCCTAGCGTTTATCCTGAGCAAACTAAGCTATATATCCACTCCTACTCAATTCCAGCTGACTCTAGAGACTTTGAACATTGACCACAGTCCCCTCACAAGCACCTCGGCCTAACCATACTTTACTTATAATAGTCCAAAGCCGCGAAACTGAGACAAGTCGGTCCTACCCCTACAGTGATCTCATCCTGATGCCAAGGAATGGAATTCAACGAGAAAGTTAACTGGAAAAAGTCCAACATTCTTCAAGGGTGGGGGTACAAATTATGTATCTACTTCTGTTACAATTATCTCTTTGAAAGAAAAATTCTATCTGTATAAAAATCACATTATAGAGTAATCCTTGCTATATTTCTATGCGTACTCAGTTCCAGCTGATCTGCAGACTTAAGGCTTTGTCCCATTTAACCTCACAAGAAACTCTACCTAACCAAACATTACTTATAATAGTCCAAAGCCGCGAAACTAAGACAAGTCGGTCGGTTCCTTCTAGCGTTTATCCTGAGTAAACTACGCTATATATCTAGGCCTACTCAACTCCAGCTGACTCTAGAGAATTAAGCTTTGACCAGAGTCCCCTCACAAGCACCTCGGCACCATACTTTACTTATAATAGTCTAAAGCCGCGAAACTGAGAAAAGTCGGTCGGTTCCTCCCAGCGTTTATCTTGAGCAAACTAAGCAATATATCTAGGCCTACTCAACTCCAGCTGACTCTAGAGACTTTACGCTTTGACCAGAGTCCCCTCACAAGCACCTCGGCACCATACTTTACTTATAATAGTCTAAAGCCGCGAAACTGAGAAAAGTCGGTCGGTTCCTCCTAGCGTTTATCTTGAGCAAACTAAGCAATATATCTAGGCCTACTCAACTCCCTCTGACTCTAGAGACTTTAAGCTTTGACCAGAGTCCCCTCACAAGCACCTCGGCACCATACTTTACTTATAATAGTCTAAAGCCGCGAAACTGAGAAAAGTCGGTCGGTTCCTCCTTGCGTTTATCTTGAGCAAACTAAGCAATATATCTAGGCCTACTCAACTCCAGCTGACTCTAGAGACTTTAAGCTTTGACCGGAGTAACCTTGCAAGCACCTCGGCGTAACCATACTTTACTTATAATAGTCTAAAGCCGCGAAACTGAGACAAGTCTGTCGGTTCCTTCTAGCGTTTATCCTGAGTAAACTAAGCTATATATCTAGGCCTACTCAATTCCAGCTGACTCTAGAGACTTTAAACTTTGACCACAGTCCCCTCACAAGCACCTCGGCGTAACCATACTTTACTTATAATAGTCCAAAGCCGCGAAACTGAGACAAGTCGGTCCTACCCATTCAGTGATCTCATCCTGATGCCAAGGAATGGAATTCAACGAGAAAGTTAACTGGAAAAAGTCCAACATTCTTCAAGGGTGGGGGTACAAATTATGTATCTACTTCTGTTACAATTATCTCTTTGAAAGAAAAATTCTATCTGTATAAAAATCACATTATAGAGTAATCCTTGCTATATTTCTATGCTTACTCAGATCCAGCTGGCTCTGCAGACTTAAGGCTTAGGCCCGATTAGCCTCACAAGAATTTCCACCCAACCAAACTTTACTTATAATAGTCTAAAGCTGCGAAACTGGTAAAAGTCGGTCGGTTCCTTCTAGAGTTTATCCTGAGCAAACTAGGCTATATATCTAGGCCTACTCAATTCCAGCTGACTCCAGAGACTTTATCCTTTGTCCCTTGTCCCCTCACAAGCACCTCGGCCTAACCATACTTTACTTATAATAGTCTAAAGCCTCGAAACTGAGAAAAGTCGGTCGGTTCCTCCTAGCGTTTATCTTGAGCAAACTAAGCTATATATCTAGTCCTACTCAATTCCAGCTGACTCTAGAGACTTTAAACGTTGACCACAGTCCCCTCACAAGCACCTCGGCCTAACCATACTTTACTTGTAATAGTCCAAAGCCGCGAAACTGAGACAAGTCGGTCCTACCCATTCAGTGATCTCGTCCTGATGCCAAGGAATGGAAATCAAAGAAATAACTAGTAGCAAAAAGACCAACATTCTTTAAGGGTGGGGGTACAAATTATGTATCTACTTCTGTTTTACAATTATCTCTTTGAAAGAAAAATTATATCTGTATAAAAATCACATTATAGTGTAATCTATGCTATATTTCTATGTGTACGCAGTTCCAGCTAATCTGCAGACTTAAGGCTTAGTCCGGATTAACCTCACAAGAATTTCTACCCAACCAAACTTTACTTATAATAGTCTAAAGCCGCGAAACTGAGAAAAGTCGGTCGGTTCCTCCTAGCGTTTATCTTGAGCAAACTAAGCTATATATCTAGGCCTGCTCAATTCCAGCTGACTCTAGAGACTTTGAACATTGACCACAGTCCCCTCACAAGCACCTCGGCCTAACCATACTTTACTTATAATAGTCCAAAGCCGCGAAACTGAGACAAGTCGGTCCTACCCCTACAGTGATCTCATCCTGATGCCAAGGAATGGAATTCAACGAGAAAGTTAACTGGAAAAAGTCCAACATTCTTCAAGGGTGGGGGTACAAATTATGTATCTACTTCTGTTACAATTATCTCTTTGAAAGAAAAATTCTATCTGTATAAAAATCACATTATAGAGTAATCCTTGCTATATTTCTATGCGTACTCAGTTCCAGCTGATCTGCAGACTTAAGGCTTTGTCCCGAGCACTCTCACAAGAACCTCTACCTAACCAAATTTTACTTATAATAGTCCAAAGCCGCGAAACTAAGACAAGTCGGTCGGTTCCTTCTAGCGTTTATCCTGAGTAAACTACGCTATATATCTAGGCCTACTCAACTCCAGCTGACTCTAGAGAATTAAGCTTTGACCAGAGTCCCCTCACAAGCACCTCGGCACCATACTTTACTTATAATAGTCTAAAGCCGCGAAACTGAGAAAAGTCGGTCGGTTCCTCCCAGCGTTTATCTTGAGCAAACTAAGCAATATATCTAGGCCTACTCAACTCCAGCTGACTCTAGAGACTTTACGCTTTGACCAGAGTCCCCTCACAAGCACCTCGGCACCATACTTTACTTATAATAGTCTAAAGCCGCGAAACTGAGAAAAGTCGGTCGGTTCCTCCTAGCGTTTATCTTGAGCAAACTAAGCAATATATCTAGGCCTACTCAACTCCCTCTGACTCTAGAGACTTTAAGCTTTGACCAGAGTCCCCTCACAAGCACCTCGGCACCATACTTTACTTATAATAGTCTAAAGCCGCGAAACTGAGAAAAGTCGGTCGGTTCCTCCTTGCGTTTATCTTGAGCAAACTAAGCAATATATCTAGGCCTACTCAACTCCAGCTGACTCTAGAGACTTTAAGCTTTGACCAGAGTCCCCTCACAAGCACCTCGGCACCATACTTTACTTATAATAGTCTAAAGCCGCGAAACTGAGACAAGTCTGTCGGTTCCTTCTAGCGTTTATCCTGAGTAAACTAAGCTATATATCTAGGCCTACTTAACTCCAGCTGACACTAGAGACTTTAAGCTTTGACCAGAGTCCCCACACAAGCACCTCGGCTTAAGCAAACTGTACTTATAATAGTCGAAAGCCTCGAAACTGAGAAAAGTCGGTCCTACCCCTACAGTGATCTTATCCTGATGCCGAGGACTGGAAATCAAAGAAATAACTAGTAGCAAAAAGTCCAACATTCTTCAAGGGTGGGGGTACAAATTATGTATCTACTTCTGTTTTACAATTATCTCTTTGAAAGAAAAATTATATCTGTATAAAAATCACATTATAGTGTAATCTATGCTATATTTCTATGTGTACGCAGTTCCAGCTAATCTGCAGACTTGATGCTTTGTCCCATTTAACCTCACAAGAACCTCTACCTAACCAAACTTTACTTATAATAGTCCAACCCGCGAAACTGAGAAAAGTCGGTCGGTTCCTCCTAGCGTTTATCTTGAGCAAACTAAGCTATATACCTAGTCCTACTCAATTCCAGCTGACTCCAGAGACTTTAAACGTTGACCACAGTCCCCTCACAAGCACCTCGGCCTAACCATACTTTACTTATAATAGTCCAAAGCCGCGAAACTGAGACAAGTCGGTCCTACCCATTCAGTGATCTCGTCCTGATGCCAAGGAATGGAAATCAAAGAAATAACTAGTAGCAAAAAGCCCAACATTCTTCAAGGGTGGGGGTACAAATTATGTATCTACTTCTGTTACAATTATCTCTTTGAAAGAAAAATTCTATCTGTATAAAAATCACATTATTGAGTAATCCTTGCTATATTTCTATGCTTACTCAGATCCAGTTGGCTCTGCAGACTTAAGGCTTAGTCCGGATTAACCTCACAAGAATTTCTACCCAACCAAACTTTACTTATAATAGTCTAAAGCCGCGAAACTGGTAAAAGTCGGTCGGTTCCTTCTAGCGTTTATCCTGAGCAAACTAGGCTATATATCCAGGCCTACTCAATTCCAGCTGACTCCAGAGACTTTAAACGTTGACCACAGTCCCCTCACAAGCACCTCGGCCTAACCATACTTTACTTATAATAGTCTAAAGCCTCGAAACTGAGAAAAGTCGGTCGGTTCCTCCTAGCGTTTATCTTGAGCAAACTAAGCTATATATCTAGTCCTACTCAATTCCAGCTGACTCTAGAGACTTTAAACGTTGACCACAGTCCCCTCACAAGCACCTCGGCATAACCATACTTTACTTATAACAGTCCAAAGCCGCGAAACTGAGACAAGTCGGTCCTACCCATTCAGTGATCTCGTCCTGATGCCAAGGAATGGAAATCAAAGAAATAACTAGTAGCAAAAAGCCCAACATTCTTTAAGGGTGGGGGTACAAATTATGTATCTACTTCTCTTACAATTATCTCTTTGAAAGAAAAATTCTATCTGTATAAAAATCACATTATTGAGTAATCCTTGCTATATTTCTATGCTTACTCAGATCCACTTGGCTCTGCAGACTTAAGGCTTAGTCCGGATTAACCTCACAAGAATTTCTACCCAACCAAACTTTACTTATAATAGTCTAAAGCCGCGAAACTGAGACAAGTCGGTCGGTTCCTTCTAGCGTTTATCCTGAGCAAACTAAGCTATATATCTAGTCCTACTCAATTCCAGCTGACTCTAGAGACTTTAAGCTTTGACCAGAGTCCCCTCACAAGCACCTCGGCACCATACTTTACTTATAATAGTCTAAAGCCTCGAAACTGAGAAAAGTCGGTCGGTTCCTCCTAGCGTTTATCTTGAGCAAACTAAGCTATATATCTAGTCCTACTCAATTCCAGCTGACTCTAGAGACTTTAAACGTTGACCACAGTCCCCTCACAAGCACCTCGGCCTAACCATACTTTACTTGTAATAGTCCAAAGCCGCGAAACTGAGACAAGTCGGTCCTACCCATTCAGTGATCTCGTCCTGATGCCAAGGAATGGAAATCAAAGAAATAACTAGTAGCAAAAAGACCAACATTCTTTAAGGGTGGGGTACAAATTATGTATCTACTTCTGTTACAATTCTCTCTTTGAAAGAAAAATTCTATCTGTATAAAAATCACATTATAGTGTAATCTATGCTATATTTCTATGTGTACGCAGTTCCAGCTAATCTGCAGACTTAAGGCTTAGTCCCGATTAACCTCACAACAATTTCTACCCAACCAAACTTTACTTATAATAGTCTAAAGCCGCGAAACAGAGAAAAAGTCGGTCGGTTCCTCCTAGCGTTTCTCTTGAGCAAACTAAGCTATATATCCACTCCTACTCAATTCCAGCTGACTCTAGAGACTTTGAACATTGACCACAGTCCCCTCACAAGCACCTCGGCCTAACCATACTTTACTTATAATAGTCCAAAGCCGCGAAACTGAGACAAGTCGGTCCTACCCCTACAGTGATCTCATCCTGATGCCAAGGAATGGAATTCAACGAGAAAGTTAACTGGAAAAAGTCCAACATTCTTCAAGGGTGGGGATACAAATTATGTATCTACTTCTGTTACAATTATCTCTTTGAAAGAAAAATTCTATCTGTATAAAAATCACATTATAGAGTAATCCTTGCTATATTTCTATGCGTACTCAGTTCCAGCTGATCTGCAGACTTAAGGCTTTGTCCCATTTAGCCTCACAAGAAACTCTACCTAACCAAACATTACTTATAATATTCCAAAGCCGCGAAACTGAGACAAGTCGGTCGGTTCCTTCTAGCGTTTATCCTGAGTAAACTACGCTATATATCTAGGCCTACTCAACTCCAGCTGACTCTAGAGACATTAAGCTTTGACCAGAGTCCCCTCACAAGCACCTCGGCACCATACTTTACTTATAATAGTCTAAAGCCGCGAAACTGAGAAAAGTCGGTCGGTTCCTCCCAGCGTTTATCTTGAGCAAACTAAGCAATATATCTAGGCCTACTCAACTCCAGCTGACTCTAGAGACTTTACGCTTTGACCAGAGTCCCCTCACAAGCACCTCGGCACCATACTTTACTTATAATAGTCTAAAGCCGCGAAACTGAGAAAAGTCGGTCGGTTCCTCCTAGTGTTTATCTTGAGCAAACTAAGCAATATATCTAGGCCTACTCAACTCCCTCTGACTCTAGAGACTTTAAGCTTTGACCAGAGTCCCCTCACAAGCACCTCGGCACCATACTTTACTTATAATAGTCTAAAGCCGCGAAACTGAGAAAAGTCGGTCGGTTCCTCCTTGCGTTTATCTTGAGCAAACTAAGCAATATATCTAGGCCTACTCAACTCCAGCTGACTCTAGAGACTTTAAGCTTTGACCAGAGTCCCCTCACAAGCACCTCGGCACCAAACTTTACTTATAATAGTCTAAAGCCGCGAAACTGAGACAAGTCTGTCGGTTCCTTCTAGCGTTTATCCTGAGTAAACTAAGCTATATATCTAGGCCTACTCAATTCCAGCTGACTCTAGAGACTTTAAACTTTGACCACAGTCCCCTCACAAGCACCTCGGCATAACCATACTTTACTTATAATAGTCCAAAGCCGCGAAACTGAGACAAGTCGGTCCTACCCATTCAGTGATCTCATCCTGATGCCAAGGAATGGAATTCAACGAGAAAGTTAACTGGAAAAAGTCCAACATTCTTCAAGGGTGGGGGTACAAATTATGTATCTACTTCTGTTACAATTATCTCTTTGAAAGAAAAATTCTATCTGTATAAAAATCACATTATAGAGTAATCCTTGCTATATTTCTATTCTTACTCAGATCCACTTGTCTCTGCAGACTTTAGGCTTATTCCGGATTAACCTCACAATAATTTCTACCCAACCAATCTTTACTTATAATACTCTTAAGCTGCGAAACTGGTAAAAGTCGGTCGGTTCCTTCTAGAGTTTATCCTGAGCAAACTAGGCTATATATCTAGGCCTACTCAATTCCAGCTGACTCTAGAGACTTTAAGCTTTGACCAGAGTCCCCTCACAAGCACCTCGGCACCATACTTTACTTATAATAGTCTAAATCCCAGAAACAGAGAAAAGTCGTTCGGTTCCTCCTAGCGTTTATCTTGAGCAAACTAAGCTATATATCTAGTCCTACTCAATTCCAGCTGACTCTAGAGACTTTAAACGTTGACCACAGTCCCCTCACAAGCGCCGCGGCTAACCATACTTTACTTGTAATAGTCCAAAGCCGCGAAACTGAGACAAGTCGGTCCTACCCATTCAGTGTTCTCGTCCTGATGCCAAGGAATGGAAATCAAAGAAATAACTAGTAGCAAAAAGTCCAACATTCTTCAAGGGTGGGGGTACAAATTATGTATCTACTTCTGTTTTACAATTATCTCTTTGAAAGAAAAATTATATCTGTATAAAAATCACATTATAGTGTAATCTATGCTATATTTCTATGTGTACGCAGTTCCAGCTAATCTGCAGACTTGAGGCTTTGTCCCATTTAACCTCACAAGAACCTCTACCTAACCAAACTTTACTTATAATAGTCCAACCCGCGAAACTGAGAAAAGTCGGTCGGTTCCTCCTAGCGTTTATCTTGAGCAAACTAAGCTATATACCTAGTCCTACTCAATTCCAGCTGACTCCAGAGACTTTAAACGTTGACCACAGTCCCCTCACAAGCACCTCGGCCTAACCGTACTTTACTTATAATAGTCCAAAGCCGCGAAACTGAGACAAGTCGGTCGGTTCCTTCTAGCGTTTATCCTGAGTAAACTAAGCTATATATCTAGGCCTATTCAATTCCAGCTGACTCTAGAGACTTCGAACTTTGACCCGAGTAACCTCACAAGCACCTCGGCTTAAGCAAACTGTACTTATAATAGTCTAAAGCCTCGAAACTGAGAAAAGTCGGTCGGTTCCTCCTAGCGTTTATCTTGAGCAAACTAAGCTATATATCTAGGCCTACTCAATTCCAGCTTACTCTAGAGACTTTAAACTTTGACCCGAGTACCCTGACAAGCACCTCGGCCTAACTTAACTTTACTTATAATAGTCCAAATCCGCGAAACTGGTAAAAGTCGGTCGGTTCCTTCTAGCCTTTATCCTGAGCAAACTGAGCTATATATCTGGGCCTGCTCAATTCCAGTTGACTCCAGAGACTTGGAGCTTTGTCCCGAGCACCCTCACAAGAACCTCGGCCTAACCATACTTTACTTATAATAGTCCAAATCCGCGAAACTGAGACAAGTCGGTCCTACCCCTACAGTGATCTCATCCTGATGCCAAGGACTGGAATTCAACGAAATAACTAGTAGCAAAAAGTCCAACATTCTTCAAGGGTGGGGGTACAAATTATGTATCTACTTCTGTTTTACAATTATCTCTTTGAAAGAAAAATTATATCTGTATAAAAATCACATTATAGTGTAATCTATGCTATATTTCTATGTGTACGCAGTTCCAGCTAATCTGCAGACTTGAGGCTTTGTCCCATTTAACCTCACAAGAACCTCTACCTAACCAAACTTTACTTATAATAGTCCAAAGCCGCGAAACTGAGACAAGTCGGTCCTACCCATTCAGTGATCTCGTCCTGATGCCAAGGAATGGAAATCAAAGAAATAACTAGTAGCAAAAAGACCAACATTCTTTAAGGGTGGGGGTACAAATTATGTATCTACTTCTGTTACAATTATCTCTTTGAAAGAAAAATTCTATCTGTATAAAAATCACATTATTGAGTAATCCTTGCTATATTTCTATGCTTACTCAGATCCAGTTGGCTCTGCAGACTTAAGGCTTAGTCCGGATTAACCTCACAAGAATTTCTACCCAACCAAATTTTACTTATAATAGTCCAATGCCACGAAACTGGTAAAAGTCGGTCGGTTCCTTCTAGCGTTTATCCTGAGCAAACTGAGCTATATATCTAGGCCTACTCAATTCCAGTTGACTCCAGAGACTTGGAGCTTTGTCCCGAGCACCCTCACAAGCACCTCGGCCTAACCATACTTTACTTATAATAGTCCAAAGCCGCGAAACTGAGACAAGTCGGTCGGTTCCTTCTAGCGTTTATCCTGAGCAAACTAAGCTATATACCTAGTCCTACTCAATTCCAGCTGACTCCAGAGACTTTAAACGTTGACCACAGTCCCCTCACAAGCACCTCGGCCTAACCATACTTTACTTATAATAGTCCAAAGCCGCGAAACTGAGACAAGTCGGTCCTACCCCTACAGTGATCTCATCCTGATGCCAAGGACTGGAATTCAACGAGAAGGTTAACTGGAAAAAGTCCAACATTCTTCAAGGGTGGGGGTACAAATTATGTATCTACTTCTGTTTTACAATTATCTCTTTGAAAGAAAAATTATATCTGTATAAAAATCACATTATAGTGTAATCTATGCTATATTTCTATGTGTACGCAGTTCCAGCTAATCTGCAGACTTGAGGCTTTGTCCCATTTAACCTCACAAGAACCTCTACCTAACCAAACTTTACTTATAATAGTCCAACCCGCGAAACTGAGAAAAGTCGGTCGGTTCCTCCTAGCGTTTATCTTGAGCAAACTAAGCTATATACCTAGTCCTACTCAATTCCAGCTGACTCCAGAGACTTTAAACGTTGACCACAGTCCCCTCACAAGCACCTCGGCCTAACCATACTTTACTTATAATAGTCCAAAGCCGCGAAACTGAGACAAGTCGGTCCTACCCCTACAGTGATCTCATCCTGATGCCAAGGAATGGAATTCAACGAGAAATTTAACTGGAAAAAGTCCAACATTCTTCAAGGGTGGGGGTACAAATTATGTATCTACTTCTGTTTTACAATTATCTCTTTGAAAGAAAAATTATATCTGTATAAAAATCACATTATAGTGTAATCTATGCTATATTTCTATGTGTACGCAGTTCCAGCTAATCTGCAGACTTGAGGCTTTGTCCCATTTAACCTCACAAGAACCTCTACCTAACCAAACTTTACTTATAATAGTCCAAAGCCTCGAAACTGAGACAAGTCGGTCGGTTCCTCCTAGCGTTTATCTTGAGCAAACTAAGCTATATATCTAGTCCTACTCAATTCCAGCTGACTCCAGAGACTTTAAACTTTGACCATTGTCCCATCACAAGCACCTCGGCCTAACCATACTTTACTTATAATAGTCCAAAGCCGCGAAACTGAGACAAGTCGGTCCTACCCATTCAGTGATCTCGTCCTGATGCCAAGGAATGGAAATCAAAGAAATAACTAGTAGCAAAAAGACCAACATTCTTCAAGGGTGGGGGTACAAATTATGTATCTACTTCTGTTTTACAATTATCTCTTTGAAAGAAAAATTATATCTGTATAAAAATCACATTATAGTGTAATCTATGCTATATTTCTATGTGTACGCAGTTCCAGCTAATCTGCAGACTTGAGGCTTTGTCCCATTTAACCTCACAAGAACCTCTACCTAACCAAACTTTACTTATAATAGTCCAACCCGCGAAACTGAGAAAAGTCGGTCGGTTCCTCCTAGCGTTTATCTTGAGCAAACTAAGCTATATACCTAGTCCTACTCAATTCCAGCTGACTCCAGAGACTTTAAACGTTGACCACAGTCCCCTCACAAGCACCTCGGCCTAACCATACTTTACTTATAATAGTCCAAAGCCGCGAAACTGAGACAAGTCGGTCCTACCCCTACAGTGATCTCATCCTGATGCCAAGGAATGGAATTCAACGAGAAAGTTAACTGGAAAAAGTCCAACATTCTTCAAGGGTGGGGGTACAAATTATGTATCTACTTCTGTTTTACAATTATCTCTTTGAAAGAAAAATTATATCTGTATAAAAATCACATTATAGTGTAATCTATGCTATATTTCTATGTGTACGCAGTTCCAGCTAATCTGCAGACTTGAGGCTTTGTCCCATTTAACCTCACAAGAACCTCTACCTAACCAAACTTTACTTATAATTGTCTAAAACCGCGAAACTGAGACAAGTCGGTCGGTTCCTTCTAGCCTTTATCTTGAGCAAACTAAGCTATATACCTAGTCCTACTCAATTCCAGCTGACTCCAGAGACTTTAAACGTTGACCACAGTCCCCTCACAAGCACCTCGGCCTAACCAAACTTTACTTATAATAGTCCAAAGCCGCGAAACTGAGACAAGTCGGTCCTACCCCTACAGTGATCTCATCCTGATGCCAAGGACTGGAATTCAACGAGAAGGTTAACTGGAAAAAGTCCAACATTCTTCAAGGGTGGGGGTACAAATTATGTATCTACTTCTGTTTTACAATTATCTCTTTGAAAGAAAAATTATATCTGTATAAAAATCACATTATAGTGTAATCTATGCTATATTTCTATGTGTACGCAGTTCCAGCTAATCTGCAGACTTGAGGCTTTGTCCCATTTAACCTCACAAGAACCTCTACCTAACCAAACTTTACTTATAATTGTCTAAAGCCGCGAAACTGAGAAAAGTCGGTCGGTTCCTCCTAGCGTTTATCTTGAGCAAACTAAGCTATATACCTAGTCCTACTCAATTCCAGCTGACTCCAGAGACTTTAAACGTTGACCACAGTCCCCTCACAAGCACCTCGGCCTAACCATACTTTACTTATAATAGTCCAAAGCCGCGAAACTGAGACAAGTCGGTCCTACCCCTACAGTGATCTCATCCTGATGCCAAGGAATGGAATTCAACGAGAAATTAACTGGAAAAAGTCCAACATTCTTCAAGGGTGGGGGTACAAATTATGTATCTACTTCTGTTTTACAATTATCTCTTTGAAAGAAAAATTATATCTGTATAAAAATCACATTATAGTGTAATCTATGCTATATTTCTATGTGTACGCAGTTCCAGCTAATCTGCAGACTTGAGGCTTTGTCCCATTTAACCTCACAAGAACCTCTACCTAACCAAACTTTACTTATAATAGTCTAAAACCGCGAAACTGAGACAAGTCGGTCGGTTCCTCCTAGCCTTTATCTTGAGCAAACTAAGCTATATACCTAGTCCTACTCAATTCCAGCTGACTCCAGAAACTTTAAACGTTGACCACAGTACCCTCACAAGCACCTCGGCCTAACCATACTTTACTTATAATAGTCCAAAGCCGCGAAACTGAGACAAGTCGGTCCTACCCATTCAGTGATCTCGTCCTGATGCCAAGGAATGGAAATCAAAGAAATAACTAGTAGCAAAAAGACCAACATTCTTCAAGGGTGGGGGTACAAATTATGTATCTACTTCTGTTTTACAATTATCTCTTTGAAAGAAAAATTATATCTGTATAAAAATCACATTATAGTGTAATCTATGCTATATTTCTATGTGTACGCAGTTCCAGCTAATCT
This sequence comes from Diplolepis rosae, assembly GCA_030998225.1. Taxonomy (NCBI): domain Eukaryota; kingdom Metazoa; phylum Arthropoda; class Insecta; order Hymenoptera; family Diplolepididae; genus Diplolepis; species Diplolepis rosae. The sequence continues at coordinate 8,866,397 of JAPYXD010000723.1, read as the reverse complement.
GCAGACTTGAGGCTTTGTCCCATTTAACCTCACAAGAACCTCTACCTAACCAAACTTTACTTATAATAGTCCAACCCGCGAAACTGAGAAAAGTCGGTCGGTTCCTCCTAGCGTTTATCTTGAGCAAACTAAGCTATATACCTAGTCCTACTCAATTCCAGCTGACTCCAGAGACTTTAAACGTTGACCACAGTCCCCTCACAAGCACCTCGGCCTAACCATACTTTACTTATAATAGTCCAAAGCCGCGAAACTGAGACAAGTCGGTCCTACCCCTACAGTGATCTCATCCTGATGCCAAGGAATGGAATTCAACGAGAAAGTTAACTGGAAAAAGTCCAACATTCTTCAAGGGTGGGGGTACAAATTATGTATCTACTTCTGTTTTACAATTATCTCTTTGAAAGAAAAATTATATCTGTATAAAAATCACATTATAGTGTAATCTATGCTATATTTCTATGTGTACGCAGTTCCAGCTAATCTGCAGACTTGAGGCTTTGTCCCATTTAACCTCACAAGAACCTCTACCTAACCAAACTTTACTTATAATAGTCCAAAGCCGCGAAACTGAGACAAGTCGGTCGGTTCCTTCTAGCCTTTATCCTGAGCAAACTGAGCTATATACCTAGTCCTACTCAATTCCAGCTGACTCCAGAGACTTTAAACGTTGACCACAGTACCCTCACAAGAACCTCGGCCTAACCATACTTTACTTATAATAGTCCAAAGCCGCGAAACTGAGACAAGTCGGTCCTACCCCTACAGTGATCTCATCCTGATGCCAAGGAATGGAATTCAACGAGAAAGTTAACTGGAAAAAGTCCAACATTCTTCAAGGGTGGGGGTACAAATTATGTATCTACTTCTGTTTTACAATTATCTCTTTGAAAGAAAAATTATATCTGTATAAAAATCACATTATAGTGTAATCTATGCTATATTTCTATGTGTACGCAGTTCCAGCTAATCTGCAGACTTGAGGCTTTGTCCCATTTAACCTCACAAGAACCTCTACCTAACCAAACTTTACTTATAATAGTCCAACCCGCGAAACTGAGAAAAGTCGGTCGGTTCCTCCTAGCGTTTATCTTGAGCAAACTAAGCTATATACCTAGTCCTACTCAATTCCAGCTGACTCCAGAGACTTTAAACGTTGACCACAGTCCCCTCACAAGCACCTCGGCCTAACCATACTTTACTTATAATAGTCCAAAGCCGCGAAACTGAGACAATTCGGTCGGTTCCTTCTAGCGTTTATCCTGAGCAAACTAAGCTATATATCTAGGCCTACTCAATTCTATCTGACTCTAGAGGCTTCGAGCTTTGACCCGAGTACCCTCACAAGAACCTCGGCCTAACCATACTGTACTTATAATAGTCTAAATCCGCGAAACTGAGAAAAGTCGGTCGGTTCCTTCTAGCGTTTATCCTGAGCAAACTAAGCTATATACCTAGTCCTACTCAATTCCAGCTGACTCCAGAGACTTTAAACGTTGACCACAGTCCCCTCACAAGCACCTCGGCCTAACCATACTTTACTTGTAATAGTCCAAAGCCGCGAAACTGAGACAAGTCGGTCCTACCCATTCAGTGATCTCGTCCTGATGCCAAGGAATGGAAATCAAAGAAATAACTAGTAGCAAAAAGACCAACATTCTTTAAGGGTGGGGGTACAAATTATGTATCTACTTCTGTTACAATTATCTCTTTGAAAGAAAAATTCTATCTGTATAAAAATCACATTATAGTGTAATCTATGCTATATTTCTATGTGTACGCAGTTCCAGCTAATCTGCAGACTTGAGGCTTTGTCCCATTTAACCTCACAAGAACCTCTACCTAACCAAACTTTACTTATAATAGTCCAACCCGCGAAACTGAGAAAAGTCGGTCGGTTCCTCCTAGCGTTTATCTTGAGCAAACTAAGCTATATATCTAGTCCTACTCAATTCCAGCTGACTCTAGAGACTTTAAACTTTGACCACAGTCCCCTCACAAGCACCTCGGCACCAAACTTTACTTATAATAGTCTAAAGCCGCGAAACTGAGACAAGTCTGTCGGTTCCTTCTAGCGTTTATCCTGAGTAAACTAAGCTATATATCTAGGCCTACTCAATTCCAGCTGACTCTAGAGACTTTAAACGTTGACCACAGTCCCCTCACAAGCACCTCGGCCTAACCATACTTTACTTGTAATAGTCCAAAGCCGCGAAACTGAGACAAGTCGGTCCTACCCATTCAGTGATCTCGTCCTGATGCCAAGGAATGGAAATCAAAGAAATAACTAGTAGCAAAAAGACCAACATTCTTCAAGGGTGGGGGTACAAATTATGTATCTACTTCTGTTTTACAATTATCTCTTTGAAAGAAAAATTATATCTGTATAAAAATCACATTATAGTGTAATCTATGCTATATTTCTATGTGTACGCAGTTCCAGCTAATCTGCAGACTTGAGGCTTTGTCCCATTTAACCTCACAAGAACCTCTACCTAACCAAACTTTACTTATAATAGTCCAACCCGCGAAACTGAGAAAAGTCGGTCGGTTCCTCCTAGCGTTTATCTTGAGCAAACTAAGCTATATACCTAGTCCTACTCAATTCCAGCTGACTCCAGAGACTTTAAACGTTGACCACAGTCCCCTCACAAGCACCTCGGCCTAACCATACTTTACTTATAATAGTCCAAAGCCGCGAAACTGAGACAAGTCGGTCCTACCCCTACAGTGATCTCATCCTGATGCCAAGGAATGGAATTCAACGAGAAAGTTAACTGGAAAAAGTCCAACATTCTTCAAGGGTGGGGGTACAAATTATGTATCTACTTCTGTTTTACAATTATCTCTTTGAAAGAAAAATTATATCTGTATAAAAATCACATTATAGTGTAATCTATGCTATATTTCTATGTGTACGCAGTTCCAGCTAATCTGCAGACTTGAGGCTTTGTCCCATTTAACCTCACAAGAACCTCTACCTAACCAAACTTTACTTATAATTGTCTAAAACCGCGAAACTGAGACAAGTCGGTCGGTTCCTCCTAGCGTTTATCTTGAGCAAACTAAGCTATATACCTAGTCCTACTCAATTCCAGCTGACTCCCGAGACTTTATTCTTAGACCTCAGTAACCTCACAAGAACCTCGGCCTAACCATACTTTACTTATAATAGTCCAAAGCCGCGAAACTGAGACAAGTCGGTCCTACCCCTACAGTGATCTCATCCTGATGCCAAGGAATGGAATTCAACGAGAAGGTTAACTGGAAAAAGTCCAACATTCTTCAAGGGTGGGGGTACAAATTATGTATCTACTTCTGTTTTACAATTATCTCTTTGAAAGAAAAATTATATCTGTATAAAAATCACATTATAGTGTAATCTATGCTATATTTCTATGTGTACGCAGTTCCAGCTAATCTGCAGACTTGAGGCTTTGTCCCATTTAACCTCACAAGAACCTCTACCTAACCAAACTTTACTTATAATAGTCCAACCCGCGAAACTGAGAAAAGTCGGTCGGTTCCTCCTAGCGTTTATCTTGAGCAAACTAAGCTATATACCTAGTCCTACTCAATTCCAGCTGACTCCAGAGACTTTAAACGTTGACCACAGTCCCCTCACAAGCACCTCGGCCTAACCATACTTTACTTATAATAGTCCAAAGCCGCGAAACTGAGAAAAGTCGGTCGGTTCCTTCTAGCGTTTATCCTGAGCAAACTAAGCTATATATCTAGGCCTACTCAATTCTATCTGACTCTAGAGGCTTCGAGCTTTGACCCGAGTACCCTCACAAGAACCTCGGCCTAACCATACTTTACTTATAATAGTCTAAATCCGCGAAACTGAGAAAAGTCGGTCGGTTCCTTCTAGCGTTTATCCTGAGCAAACTAAGCTATATACCTAGTCCTACTCAATTCCAGCTGACTCCAGAGACTTTAAACGTTGACCACAGTCCCCTCACAAGCACCTCGGCCTAACCATACTTTACTTGTAATAGTCCAAAGCCGCGAAACTGAGACAAGTCGGTCCTACCCATTCAGTGATCTCGTCCTGATGCCAAGGAATGGAAATCAAAGAAATAACTAGTAGCAAAAAGCCCAACATTCTTTAAGGGTGGGGGTACAAATTATGTATCTACTTCTGTTTTACAATTATCTCTTTGAAAGAAAAATTATATCTGTATAAAAATCACATTATAGTGTAATCTATGCTATATTTCTATGTGTACGCAGTTCCAGCTAATCTGCAGACTTGAGGCTTTGTCCCATTTAACCTCACAAGAACCTCTACCTAACCAAACTTTACTTATAATAGTCTAAAGCCGCGAAACTGAGAAAAGTCGGTCGGTTCCTCCTAGCGTTTATCTTGAGCAAACTAAGCTATATATCTAGTCCTACTCAATTCCAGCTGACTCTAGAGACTTTAAACGTTGACCACAGTCCCCTCACAAGCACCTCGGCATAACCATACTTTACTTATAATAGTCCAAAGCCGCGAAACTGAGACAAGTCGGTCGGTTCCTTCTAGCGTTTATCCTGAGCAAACTAAGCTATATATCTAGTCCTACTCAATTCCAGCTGACTCTAGAGACTTCGAACTTTGACCCGAGTAACCTCACAAGCACCTCGGCTTAAGCAAACTGTACTTATAATAGTCTAAAGCCTCGAAACTGAGAAAAGTCGGTCGGTTCCTCCTAGCGTTTATCTTGAGCAAACTAAGCTATATATCTAGGCCTACTCAATTCCAGCTTACTCTAGAGACTTTAAACTTTGACCCGAGTACCCTGACAAGCACCTCGGCCTAACTTAACTTTACTTATAATAGTCCAAATCCGCGAAACTGGTAAAAGTCGGTCGGTTCCTTCTAGCCTTTATCCTGAGCAAACTGAGCTATATATCTGGGCCTGCTCAATTCCAGTTGACTCCAGAGACTTGGAGCTTTGTCCCGAGCACCCTCACAAGAACCTCGGCCTAACCATACTTTACTTATAATAGTCCAAAGCCGCGAAACTGAGACAAGTCGGTCCTACCCCTACAGTGATCTCATCCTGATGCCAAGGAATGGAATTCAACGAGAAAGTTAACTGGAAAAAGTCCAACATTCTTCAAGGGTGGGGGTACAAATTATGTATCTACTTCTGTTACAATTATCTCTTTGAAAGAAAAATTCTATCTGTATAAAAATCACATTATTGAGTAATCCTTGCTATATTTCTATGCTTACTCAGATCCACTTGGCTCTGCAGACTTAAGGCTTAGTCCGGATTAACCTCACAAGAATTTCTACCCAACCAAACTTTACTTATAATAGTCTAAAGCCGCGAAACTGAGACAAGTCTGTCGGTTCCTTCTAGCGTTTATCCTGAGTAAACTAGGCTATATATCTAGGTCTATTCAATTCCAGCTGACTCTAGAGACTTCGAACTTTGACCCGAGTAACCTCACAAGCACCTCGGCTTAAGCAAGCTGTACTTATAATAGTCTAAAGCCTCGAAACTGAGAAAAGTCGGTCGGTTCCTCCTAGCGTTTATCTTGAGCAAACTAAGCTATATATCTAGGCCTACTCAATTCCACCTTATCTAGAGACTTTAAACTTTGACCCGAGTACCCTGACAAGCACCTCGGCCTAACTTAACTTTACTTATAATAGTCCAAATCCGCGAAACTGGTAAAAGTCGGTCGGTTCCTTCTAGCGTTTATCCTGAGTAAACTAGGCTATATATCTAGGCCTACTCAACTCCAGCTGACTCTAGAGACTTTAAGCTTTGACCGGAGTAACCTTACAAGCACCTCGGCCTAACCAAACTTTACTTATAATAGTCCAAAGCCGCGAAACTGAGACAAGCCGGTCGGTTCATTCTAGCGTTTATCTTGAGCAAACTAAGCTATATATCTAGTCCTACTCAATTCCAGCTGACTCTAGAGACTTTAAACGTTGACCACAGTCCCCTCACAAGCACCTCGGCCTAACCATACTTTACTTGTAATAGTCCAAAGCCGCGAAACTGAGACAAGTCGGTCCTACCCATTCAGTGATCTCGTCCTGATGCCAAGGAATGGAAATCAAAGAAATAACTAGTAGCAAAAAGCCCAACATTCTTTAAGGGTGGGGGTACAAATTATGTATCTACTTCTCTTACAATTATCTCTTTGAAAGAAAAATTCTATCTGTATAAAAATCACATTATTGAGTAATCCTTGCTATATTTCTATGCTTACTCAGATCCACTTGGCTCTGCAGACTTAAGGCTTAGTCCGGATTAACCTCACAAGAATTTCTACCCAACCAAACTTTACTTATAATAGTCTAAAGCCGCGAAACTGAGACAAGTCTGTCGGTTCCTTCTAGCGTTTATCCTGAGTAAACTAGGCTATATATCTAGGTCTATTCAATTCCAGCTGACTCTAGAGACTTTAAGCTTTGACCGGAGTAACCTTACAAGCACCTCGGCCTAACCACACTTTACTTATAATAGTCCAAAGCCGCGAAACTGAGACAAGTCGGTCCTACCCATTCAGTGATCTCGTCCTGATGCCAAGGAATGGAAATCAAAGAAATAACTAGTAGCAAAAAGACCAACATTCTTTAAGGATGGCGGTACAAATTATGTATCTACTTCTGTTACATTTCTCTCTTTGAAAGAAAAATTATATCTGTATAAAAATCACATTATAGTGTAATCTATGCTATATTTCTATGTGTACGCAGTTCCAGCTAATCTGCAGACTTGAGGCTTTGTCCCATTTAACCTCACAAGAACCTCTACCTAACCAAACTTTACTTATAATAGTCCAACCCGCGAAACTGAGAAAAGTCGGTCGGTTCCTCCTAGCGTTTATCTTGAGCAAACTAAGCTATATACCTAGTCCTACTCAATTCCAGCTGACTCCAGAGACTTTAAACGTTGACCACAGTCCCCTCACAAGCACCTCGGCCTAACCATACTTTACTTGTAATAGTCCAAAGCCGCGAAACTGAGACAAGTCGGTCCTACCCATTCAGTGATCTCGTCCTGATGCCAAGGAATGGAAATCAAAGAAATAACTAGTAGCAAAAAGCCCAACATTCTTTAAGGGTGGGGGTACAAATTATGTATCTACTTCTCTTACAATTATCTCTTTGAAAGAAAAATTCTATCTGTATAAAAATCACATTATTGAGTAATCCTTGCTATATTTCTATGCTTACTCAGATCCACTTGGCTCTGCAGACTTAAGGCTTAGTCCGGATTAACCTCACAAGAATTTCTACCCAACCAAACTTTACTTATAATAGTCTAAAGCCGCGAAACTGAGACAAGTCTGTCGGTTCCTTCTAGCGTTTATCCTGAGTAAACTAGGCTATATATCTAGGCCTACTCAATTCCAGCTGACTCTAGAGACTTTAAACGTTGACCACAGTCCCCTCACAAGCACCTCGGCCTAACCATACTTTACTTGTAATAGTCCAAAGCCGCGAAACTGAGACAAGTCGGTCCTACCCATTCAGTGATCTCGTCCTGATGCCAAGGAATGGAAATCAAAGAAATAACTAGTAGCAAAAAGCCCAACATTCTTTAAGGGTGGGGGTACAAATTATGTATCTACTTCTCTTACAATTATCTCTTTGAAAGAAAAATTCTATCTGTATAAAAATCACATTATAGAGTAATCCTTGCTATATTTCTATGCTTACTCAGATCCACTTGGCTCTGCAGACTTAAGGCTTAGTCCGGATTAACCTCACAAGAATTTCTACCCAACCAAACTTTACTTATAATAGACTAAAGCCGCGAAACTGGTAAAAGTCGGTCGGTTCCTTCTAGCGTTTATCCTGAGCAAACTAGGCTATATATCTAGGCCTACTCAATTCCAGCTGACTCTAAAGACTTTAAGCTTTGACCAGAGTCCCCTCTCAAGCACCTCGGCACCATACTTTACTTATAATAGTCTAAATCCGCGAAACTGAGAAAAGTCGGTCGGTTCCTCCTAGCGTTTATCTTGAGCAAACTAAGCTATATACCTAGTCCTACTCAATTCCAGCTGACTCCAGAGACTTTAAACGTTGACCACAGTCCCCTCACAAGCACCTCGGCCTAACCATACTTTACTTATAATAGTCCAAAGCCGCGAAACTGAGACAAGTCGGTCCTACCCCTACAGTGATCTCATCCTGATGCCAAGGAATGGAATTCAACGAGAAAGTTAACTGGAAAAAGTCCAACATTCTTCAAGGGTGGGGGTACAAATTATGTATCTACTTCTGTTACAATTATCTCTTTGAAAGAAAAATTCTATCTGTATAAAAATCACATTATTGAGTAATCCTTGCTATATTTCTATGCTTACTCAGATCCAGTTGGCTCTGCAGACTTAAGGCTTAGTCCGGATTAACCTCACAAGAATTTCTACCCAACCAAACTTTACTTATAATAGTCTAAAGCCTCGAAACTGAGAAAAGTCGGTCGGTTCCTCCTAGCGTTTATCTTGAGCAAACTAAGCTATATATCTAGGCCTACTCAATTCCAGCTTACTCTAGAGACTTTAAACTTTGACCCGAGTACCCTGACAAGCACCTCGGCCTAACTTAACTTTACTTATAATAGTCCAAATCCGCGAAACTGGTAAAAGTCGGTCGGTTCCTTCTAGCCTTTATCCTGAGCAAACTGAGCTATATATCTGGGCCTGCTCAATTCCAGTTGACTCCAGAGACTTGGAGCTTTGTCCCGAGCACCCTCACAAGAACCTCGGCCTAACCATACTTTACTTATAATAGTCCAAAGCCGCGAAACTGAGACAAGTCGGTCCTACCCCTACAGTGATCTCATCCTGATGCCAAGGAATGGAATTCAACGAGAAAGTTAACTGGAAAAAGTCCAACATTCTTCAAGGGTGGGGGTACAAATTATGTATCTACTTCTGTTACAATTATCTCTTTGAAAGAAAAATTCTATCTGTATAAAAATCACATTATAGAGTAATCCTTGCTATATTTCTATACGTACTCAGTTCCAGCTGATCTGCAGACTTAAGGCTTTGTCCCATTTAACCTCACAAGAAACTCTACCTAACCAAACATTACTTATAATAGTCCAAAGCCGCGAAACTGAGACAAGTCGGTCGGTTCCTTCTAGCGTTTATCCTGAGTAAACTAAGCTATATATCTAGGCCTACTCAATTCCAGCTGACTCTAGAGACTTCGAACTTTGACCCGAGTAACCTCACAACCACCTCGGCTTAAGCAAACTGTACTTATAATAGTCTAAAGCCTCGAAACTGAGAAAAGTCGGTCGGTTCCTCCTAGCGTTTATCTTGAGCAAACTAAGCTATATATCTAGGCCTACTCAACTCCAGCTGACTCTAGAGACTTTAAGCTTTGACCGGAGTAACCTTACAAGCACCTCGGCCTAACCAAACTTTACTTATAATAGTCCAAAGCCGCGAAACTGAGAAAAGTCGGTCGGTTCCTTCTAGCGTTTATCCTGAGCAAACTAAGCTATATACCTAGTCCTACTCAATTCCAGCTGACTCCAGAGACTTTAAACGTTGACCACAGTAACATTACAAGCACCTCGGCCTAACCATACTTTACTTGTAATAGTCCAAAGCCGCGAAACTGAGACAAGTCGGTCCTACCCATTCAGTGATCTCGTCCTGATGCCAAGGAATGGAAATCAAAGAAATAACTAGTAGCAAAAAGCCCAACATTCTTTAAGGGTGGGGGTACAAATTATGTATCTACTTCTCTTACAATTATCTCTTTGAAAGAAAAATTCTATCTGTATAAAAATCACATTATTGAGTAATCCTTGCTATATTTCTATGCTTACTCAGATCCACTTGGCTCTGCAGACTTAAGGCTTAGTCCGGATTAACCTCACAAGAATTTCTACCCAACCAAACTTTACTTATAATAGTCTAAAGCCGCGAAACTGAGACAAGTCTGTCGGTTCCTTCTAGCGTTTATCCTGAGTAAACTAGGCTATATATCAAGGCCTCCTCAATTCCAGCTGACTCTAGAGACTTTAAGCTTTGACCAGAGTCCCCTCACAAGCACCTCGGCCTAACCATACTTTACTTATAATAGTCTAAAGCCTCGAAACTGAGAAAAGTCGGTCGGTTCCTCCTAGCGTTTATCTTGAGCAAACTAAGCTATATATCTAGTCCTACTCAATTCCAGCTGACTCTAGAGACTTTAAACGTTGACCACAGTCCCCTCACAAGCACCTCGGCATAACCATACTTTACTTGTAATAGTCCAAAGCCGCGAAACTGAGACAAGTCGGTCCTACCCATTCAGTGATCTCGTCCTGATGCCAAGGAATGGAAATCAAAGAAATAACTAGTAGCAAAAACACCAACATTCTTTAAGGGTGGCGGTACAAATTATGTATCTACTTCTGTTACATTTCTCTCTTTGAAAGAAAAATTATATCTGTATAAAAATCACATTATAGTGTAATCTATGCTATATTTCTATGTGTACGCAGTTCCAGCTAATCTGCAGACTTGAGGCTTTGTCCCATTTAACCTCACAAGAACCTCTACCTAACCAAACTTTACTTATAATAGTCCAACCCGCGAAACTGAGAAAAGTCGGTCGGTTCCTCCTAGCGTTTATCTTGAGCAAACTAAGCTATATACCTAGTCCTACTCAATTCCAGCTGACTCCAGAGACTTTAAACGTTGACCACAGTCCCCTCACAAGCACCTCGGCCTAACCATACTTTACTTGTAATAGTCCAAAGCCGCGAAACTGAGACAAGTCGGTCCTACCCATTCAGTGATCTCGTCCTGATGCCAAGGAATGGAAATCAAAGAAATAACTAGTAGCAAAAAGACCAACATTCTTTAAGGGTGGGGGTACAAATTATGTATCTACTTCTGTTACAATTATCTCTTTGAAAGAAAAATTCTATCTGTATAAAAATCACATTATTGAGTAATCCTTGCTATATTTCTATGCTTACTCAGATCCACTTGGCTCTGCAGACTTAAGGCTTAGTCCGGATTAACCTCACAAGAATTTCTACCCAACCAAACATTACTTATAATAGACTAAAGCCGCGAAACTGGTAAAAGTCGGTCGGTTCCTTCTAGCGTTTATCCTGAGCAAACTAGGCTATATATCTAGGCCTACTCAATTCCAGCTGACTCTAAAGACTTTAAGCTTTGACCAGAGTCCCCTCACAAGCACCTCGGCACCATACTTTACTTATAATAGTCTAAATCCGCGAAACAGAGAAAAGTCGGTCGGTTCCTCCTAGCGTTTATCTTGAGCAAACTAAGCTATATACCTTGTCCTACTCAATTCCAGCTGACTCCAGAGACTTTATTCGTTGTCCACAGTCCCCTCACAAGCACCTCGGCCTAACCATACTTTACTTGTAATAGTCCAAAGCCGCGAAACTGAGACAAGTCGGTCCTACCCATTCAGTGATCTCGTCCTGATGCCAAGGAATGGAAATCAAAGAAATAACTAGTAGCAAAAAGACCAACATTCTTTAAGGATGGCGGTACAAATTATGTATCTACTTCTGTTACATTTCTCTCTTTGAAAGAAAAATTATATCTGTATAAAAATCACATTATAGTGTAATCTATGCTATATTTCTATGTGTACGCAGTTCCAGCTAATCTGCAGACTTGAGGCTTTGTCCCATTTAACCTCACAAGAACCTCTACCTAACCAAACTTTACTTATAATAGTCCAACCCGCGAAACTGAGAAAAGTCGGTCGGTTCCTCCTAGCGTTTATCTTGAGCAAACTAAGCTATATACCTAGTCCTACTCAATTCCAGCTGACTCCAGAGACTTTAAACGTTGACCACAGTCCCCTCACAAGCACCTCGGCCTAACCATACTTTACTTGTAATAGTCCAAAGCCGCGAAACTGAGACAAGTCGGTCCTACCCATTCAGTGATCTCGTCCTGATGCCAAGGAATGGAAATCAAAGAAATAACTAGTAGCAAAAAGACCAACATTCTTTAAGGGTGGGGGTACAAATTATGTATCTACTTCTGTTACAATTATCTCTTTGAAAGAAAAATTCTATCTGTATAAAAATCACATTATTGAGTAATCCTTGCTATATTTCTATGCTTACTCAGATCCAGTTGGCTCTGCAGACTTAAGGCTTAGTCCGGATTAACCTCACAAGAATTTCTACCCAACCAAACTTTACTTATAATAGTCTAAAGCCGCGAAACTGAGACAAGTCTGTCGGTTCCTTCTAGCGTTTATCCTGAGCAAACTAAGCTATATATCTAGGCCTACTCAATTCCAGCTGACTCTAGAGACTTTAAGCTTTGACCAGAGTCCCCTCACAAGCACCTCGGCACCATACTTTACTTATAATAGTCTAAATCCGCGAAACTGAGAAAAGTCGGTCGGTTCCTCCTAGCGTTTATCTTGAGCAAACTAAGCTATATACCTTGTCCTACTCAATTCCAGCTGACTCCAGAGACTTTAAGCGTTGACCACAGTCCCCTCACAAGCACCTCGGCCTAACCATACTTTACTTGTAATAGTCCAAAGCCGCGAAACTGAGACAAGTCGGTCCTACCCCTACAGTGATCTCATCCTGATGCCAAGGAATGGAATTCAACGAGAAAGTTAACTGGAAAAAGTCCAACATTCTTCAAGGGTGGGGGTACAAATTATGTATCTACTTCTGTTACAATTATCTCTTTGAAAGAAAAATTCTATCTGTATAAAAATCACATTATTGAGTAATCCTTGCTATATTTCTATGCTTACTCAGATCCAGTTGGCTCTGCAGACTTAAGGCTTAGTCCGGATTAACCTCACAAGAATTTCTACCCAACCAAACTTTACTTATAATAGTCTAAAGCCTCGAAACTGAGAAAAGTCGGTCGGTTCCTCCTAGCGTTTATCTTGAGCAAACTAAGCTATATATCTAGTCCTACTCAATTCCAGCTGACTCTAGAGACTTTAAACGTTGACCACAGTCCCCTCACAAGCACCTCGGCATAACCATACTTTACTTATAATAGTCCAAAGCCGCGAAACTGAGACAAGTCGGTCGGTTCCTTCTAGCGTTTATCCTGAGTAAACTAAGCTATATATCTAGGCCTACTCAATTCCAGCTGACTCTAGAGACTTCGAACTTTGACCCGAGTAACCTCACAAGCACCTCGGCTTAAGCAAACTGTACTTATAATAGTCTAAAGCCTCGAAACTGAGAAAAGTCGGTCGGTTCCTTCTAGCGTTTATCCTGAGTAAACTAAGCTATATATCTAGGCCTACTCAATTCCAGCTGACTCCAGAGACTTTAAACTTTGACCACAGTCCCCTCACAAGCGACTCGGTCTAACCATACTTTACTTATAATAGTCCAAAGCCGCGAAACTGAGACAAGTCTGTCGGTTCCTTCTAGCGTTTATCCTGAGTAAACTAGGCTATATATCTAGGTCTATTCAATTCCAGCTGACTCTAGAGACTTTAAACGTTGACCACAGTCCCCTCACAAGCACCTCGGCATAACCATACTTTACTTATAATAGTCCAAAGCCGCGAAACTGAGACAAGTCGGTCGGTTCCTTCTAGCGTTTATCCTGAGTAAACTAAGCTATATATCTAGTCCTACTCAATTCCAGCTGACTCTAGAGACTTTAAACGTTGACCACAGTCCCCTCACAAGCACCTCGGCTTAAGCAAACTGTACTTATAATAGTCTAAATCCTCGAAACTGAGAAAAGTCGGTCAGTTCATTCTAGCGTTTATCCTGAGCAAACTAAGCTATATATCTGGGCCTACTCAATTCCATCTGACTCCAGAGACTTTAAACTTTGACCACAGTAACCTCACAAGCACCTCGGCTTTACAAAACTGTACTTATAATAGTCTAAATCCGCGAAACTGAGAAAAGTCGGTCGGTTCCTTCTAGCGTTTATCCTGAGCAAACTAAGCTATATATCTAGGCCTACTCAATTCCAGCTGACTCCAGAGACTTTAAACGTTGACCACAGTCCCCTCACAAGCACCTCGGCCTAACCATACTTTACTTATAATAGTCCAAAGCCGCGAAACTGAGACAAGTCGGTCGGTTCCTTCTAGCGTTTATCCTGAGCAAACTAAGCTATATATCTAGGCCTACTCAATTCCAGCTGACTCCAGAGACTTTAAACTTTGACCACAGTCCCCTCACAAGCGACTCGTCCTAACCATACTTTACTTATAATAGTCCAAAGCCGCGAAACTGAGACAAGTCGGTCGGTTCCTTCTAGCGTTTATCCTGAGCAAACTAAGCTATATATCTAGGCCTACTCAATTCCAGCTGACTCCAGAGACTTTAAACGTTGACCACAGTCCCCTCACAAGCGACTCGGCCTAACCATACTTTACTTATAATAGTCCAAAGCCGCGAAACTGAGACAAGTCGGTCGGTTCCTTCTAGCGTTTATCCTGAGCAAACTAAGCTATATATCTAGGCCTACTCAATTCCAGCTGACTCCAGAGACTTTAAACGTTGACCACAGTCCCCTCACAAGCGACTCGGTCTAACCATACTTTACTTATAATAGTCCAAAGCCGCGAAACTGAGACAAGTCGGTCGGTTCCTTCTAGCGTTTATCCTGAGTAAACTAAGCTATATATTTAGGTCTACTCAATTCCAGCTGACTCCAGAGACTTTAAACGTTGACCACAGTCCCCTCACAAGCACCTCGGCTTATGCAAACTGTACTTATAATAGTCTAAAGCCGCGAAACTGAGAAAAGTCGGTCGGTTCCTTCTAGCGTTTATCCTGAGCAAACTAAGCTATATATCTAGGCCTACTCAATTCCAGCTGACTCTAGAGACTTTAAACGTTGACCACAGTCCCCTCACAAGCACCTCGGCCTAACCATACTTTACTTATAATAGTCCAAAGCCGCGAAACTGAGACAAGTCGGTCGGTTCCTTCTAGCGTTTATCCTGAGCAAACTAAGCTATATATCTAGGCCTACTCAATTCCAGCTGACTCCAGAGACTTTAAACGTTGACCACAGTCCCCTCACAAGCACCTCGGCTTAAGCAAACTGTACTTATAATAGTCTAAAGCCTCGAAACTGAGAAAAGTCGGTCGGTTCCTCCTAGCGTTTATCTTGAGCAAACTAAGCTATATATCTGGGCCTGCTCAATTCCAGTTGACTCCAGAGACTTGGAGCTTTGTCCCGAGCACCCTCACAAGAACCTCGGCCTAACCATACTTTACTTATAATAGTCCAAATCCGCGAAACTGAGACAAGTCGGTCGGTTCCTTCTAGCGTTTATCCTGAGTAAACTAAGCTATATATCTAGGCCTACTCAATTCCAGCTGACTCTAGAGACTTCGAACTTTGACCCGAGTAACCTCACAAGCACCTCGGCTTAAGCAAGCTGTACTTATAATAGTCCAAATCCACGAAAATGGTAAAAGTCGGTCGGTTCCTCCTAGCGTTTATCTTGAGCAAACTAAGCTATATACCTAGTCCTACTCAATTCCAGCTGACTCCAGAGACTTTAAACGTTGACCACAGTCCCCTCACAAGCACCTCGGCATAACCATACTTTACTTATAATAGTCCAAAGCCGCGAAACTGAGACAAGTCGGTCGGTTCCTTCTAGCGTTTATCCTGAGTAAACTAAGCTATATATCTAGGCCTACTCAATTCCAGCTGACTCCAGAGACTTTAAACGTTGACCACAGTCCCCTCACAAGCACCTCGGCCTAACCATACTTTACTTATAATAGTCCAAAGCCGCGAAACTGAGACAAGTCGGTCCTACCCCTACAGTGATCTCATCCTGATGCCAAGGAATGGAATTCAACGAGAAAGTTAACTGGAAAAAGTCCAACATTCTTCTTGGGTGGGGGTACAAATTATGTATCTACTTCTGTTACAATTATCTCTTTGAAAGAAAAATTCTATCTGTATAAAAATCACATTATTGAGTAATCCTTGCTATATTTCTATGCTTACTCAGATCCAGTTGGCTCTGCAGACTTAAGGCTTAGTCCGGATTAACCTCACAAGAATTTCTACCCAACCAAACTTTACTTATAATAGTCTAAAGCCGCGAAACTGAGACAAGTCTGTCGGTTCCTTCTAGCGTTTATCCTGAGTAAACTAGGCTATATATCTAGGCCTACTCAATTCCAGCTGACTCTAGAGACTTAGAAATTTGACCAGAGTCCCCTCACAAGCACCTCGGCACCATACTTTACTTATAATTGTCTAAATACGCGAAACAGATAAAAGTCGGTCGGTTCCTCCTAGCGTTTATCTTGAGCAAACTAAGCTATATATCTAGTCCTACTCAATTCCAGCTGACTCTAGAGACTTTAAACGTTGACCACAGTCCCCTCACAAGCACCTCGGCCTAACCATACTTTACTTATAATAGTCCAAAGCCGCGAAACTGAGACAAGTCGGTCCTACCCCTACAGTGATCTCATCCTGATGCCAAGGACTGGAATTCAACGAGAAGGTTAACTGGAAAAAGTCCAACATTCTTCAAGGGTGGGGGTACAAATTATGTATCTACTTCTGTTTTACAATTATCTCTTTGAAAGAAAAATTCTATCTATATAAAAATCACATTATAGAGTAATCCTTGCTATATTTCTATGCGTACTCAGTTCCAGCTGATCTGCAGACTTAAGGCTTTGTCCCATTTAACTTCACAAGAAACTCTACCTAACCAAACATTACTTATAATAGTCCAAAGCCGCGAAACTGAGACAAGTCGGTCGGTTCCTCCTAGCGTTTATCTTGAGCAACCTAAGCTTTATATCTAGGCCTACTCAATTCCAGCTGACTCTAGAGACTTCGAACTTTGACCCGACTCCCCTCACAAGCACCTCGGCTTAACCATACTTTACTTATAATAGTCCAAAGCCGCGAAACTGAGACAAGTCGGTCCTACCCATTCAGTGATCTCGTCCTGATGCCAAGGAATGGAAATCAAAGAAATAACTAGTAGCAAAAAGACCAACATTCTTTAAGGGTGGGGGTACAAATTATGTATCTACTTCTCTTACAATTATCTCTTTGAAAGAAAAATTCTATCTGTATAAAAATCACATTATAGAGTAACCTATGCTATATTTCTATGTGTACGCAGTTCCTGCTTTTGTGCAGACTTGTGGCTTTGTCATATTAACCTCACAAGAACCTCTACCTAACCAAACTTTACTTATAATAGTCCAAAGCCGCGAAACTGAGACAAGTCGGTCGGTTCCTTCTAGCGTTTATCCTGAGCAAACTAAGCTATATATCTAGGCCTACTCAATTCCATCTGACTCCAGAGACTTTAAACTTTGACCACAGTCCCCTCACAAGCACCTCGGCTTAAGCAAACTGTACTTATAATAGTCCAAAGCCGCGAAACTGAGACAAGCCGGTCGGTTCATTCTAGCGTTTATCCTGAGTAAACTAAGCTATATATCTAGGCCTACTCAATTCCAGCTGACTCTAGAGACTTTAAACGTTGACCACAGTCCCCTCACAAGCACCTCGGCATAACCATACTTTACTTATAATAGTCCAAAGCCGCGAAACTGAGACAAGTCGGTCGGTTCCTTCTAGCGTTTATCCTGAGCAAACTAAGCTATATATCTAGTCCTACTCAATTCCAGCTGACTCTAGAGACTTTAAACGTTGACCACAGTCCCCTCACAAGCACCTCGGCTTAAGCAAACTGTACTTATAATAGTCTAAAGCCTCGAAACTGAGAAAAGTCGGTCGGTTCCTTCTAGCGTTTATCCTGAGTAAACTAAGCTATATATCTAGGCCTACTCAATTCCAGCTGACTCTAGAGACTTCGAACTTTGACCCGAGTAACCTCACAAGCACCTCGGCTTAAGCAAACTGTACTTATAATAGTCCAAATCCGCGAAACTGGTAAAAGTCGGTCGGTTCCTTCTAGCGTTTATCCTGAGCAAACTGAGCTATATATCTGGGCCTACTCAATTCCAGTTGACTCCAGAGACTTGGAGCTTTGTCCCGAGCACCCTCACAAGCACCTCGGCCTAACCATACTTTACTTATAATAGTCCAAAGCCGCGAAACTGAGACAAGTCGGTCGGTTCCTTCTAGCGTTTATCCTGAGTAAACTAAGCTATATATCTAGGCCTACTCAATTCCAGCTGACTCTAGAGACTTCGAACTTTGACCCGAGTAACCTCACAAGCACCTCGGCTTAAGCAAACTGTACTTATAATAGTCCAAATCCGCGAAACTGGTAAAAGTCGGTCGGTTCCTTCTAGCGTTTATCTTGAGCAAACTAAGCTATATACCTAGTCCTACTCAATTCCAGCTGACTCCAGAGACTTTAAACGTTGACCACAGTCCCCTCACAAGCACCTCGGCCTAACCATACTTTACTTATAATAGTCCAAAGCCGCGAAACTGAGACAAGTCGGTCGGTTCCTTCTAGCGTTTATCCTGAGCAAACTAAGCTATATATCTAGGCCTACTCAATTCCAGCTGACTCCAGAGACTTTAAACGTTGACCACAGTCCCCTCACAAGCACCTCGGCCTAACCATACTTTACTTATAATAGTCCAAAGCCGCGAAACTGAGACAAGTCGGTCCTACCCCTACAGTGATCTCATCCTGATGCCAAGGAATGGAATTCAACGAGAAAGTTAACTGGAAAAAGTCCAACATTCTTCAAGGGTGGGGGTACAAATTATGTATCTACTTCTGTTACAATTATCTCTTTGAAAGAAAAATTCTATCTGTATAAAAATCACATTATTGAGTAATCCTTGCTATATTTCTATGCTTACTCAGATCCAGTTGGCTCTGCAGACTTAAGGCTTAGTCCGGATTAACCTCACAAGAATTTCTACCCAACCAAACTTTACTTATAATAGTCTAAAGCCGCGAAACTGAGACAAGTCTGTCGGTTCCTTCTAGCGTTTATCCTGAGTAAACTAGGCTATATATCTAGGCCTACTCAATTCCAGCTGACTCTAGAGACTTCGAAATTTGACCAGAGTCCCCTCACAAGCACCTCGGCACCAAACTGTACTTATAATAGTCTAAAGCCTCGAAACTGAGAAAAGTCGGTCGGTTCCTCCTAGCGTTTATCTTGAGCAAACTAAGCTATATATCTAGTCCTACTCAATTCCAGCTGACTCTAGAGACTTTAAACGTTGACCACAGTCCCCTCACAAGCACCTCGGCCTAACCATACTTTACTTATAATAGTCCAAAGCCGCGAAACTGAGACAAGTCGGTCCTACCCCTACAGTGATCTCATCCTGATGCCAAGGACTGGAATTCAACGAGAAGGTTAACTGGAAAAAGTCCAACATTCTTCAAGGGTGGGGGTACAAATTATGTATCTACTTCTGTTACAATTATCTCTTTGAAAGAAAAATTCTATCTATATAAAAATCACATTATAGAGTAATCCTTGCTATATTTCTATGCGTACTCAGTTCCAGCTGATCTGCAGACTTAAGGCTTTGTCCCATTTAACTTCACAAGAAACTCTACCTAACCAAACATTACTTATAATAGTCCAAAGCCGCGAAACTGAGACAAGTCGGTCGGTTCCTCCTAGCGTTTATCTTGAGCAACCTAAGCTTTATATCTAGGCCTACTCAATTCCAGCTGACTCTAGAGACTTCGAACTTTGACCCGACTCCCCTCACAAGCACCTCGGCCTAACCATACTTTACTTGTAATAGTCCAAAGCCGCGAAACTGAGACAAGTCGGTCCTACCCATTCAGTGATCTCGTCCTGATGCCAAGGAATGGAAATCAAAGAAATAACTAGTAGCAAAAAGCCCAACATTCTTTAAGGGTGGGGGTACAAATTATGTATCTACTTCTCTTACAATTATCTCTTTGAAAGAAAAATTCTATCTGTATAAAAATCACATTATAGAGTAATCTATGCTATATTTCTATGTGTACGCAGTTCCAGCTAATCTGCAGACTTGAGGCTTTGTACCATTTAACCTCACAAGAACCTCTACCTAACCAAACTTTACTTATAATAGTCCAAAGCCGCGAAACTGAGACAAGTCGGTCAGTTCATTCTAGCGTTTATCCTGAGCAAACTAAGCTATATATCTAGGCCTACTCAATTCCATCTGACTCCAGAGACTTTAAACTTTGACCACAGTCCCCTCACAAGCACCTCGGCTTAAGCAAACTGTACTTATAATAGTCTAAAGCCTCGAAACTGAGAAAAGTCGGTCGGTTCCTTCTAGCGTTTATCCTGAGTAAACTAAGCTATATATCTAGGCCTACTCAATTCCAGCTGACTCTAGAGACTTCGAACTTTGACCCGAGTAACCTCACAAGCACCTCGGCTTAAGCAAACTGTACTTATAATAGTCCAAATCCGCGAAACTGGTAAAAGTCGGTCGGTTCCTTCTAGCGTTTATCCTGAGCAAACTGAGCTATATATCTGGGCCTGCTCAATTCCAGTTGACTCCAGAGACTTGGAGCTTTGTCCCGAGCACCCTCACAAGAACCTCGGCCTAACCATACTTTACTTATAATAGTCCAAAGCCGCGAAACTGAGACAAGTCGGTCCTACCCCTACAGTGATCTCATCCTGATGCCAAGGACTGGAATTCAACGAGAAGGTTAACTGGAAAAAGTCCAACATTCTTCAAGGGTGGGGGTACAAATTATGTATCTACTTCTGTTTTACAATTATCTCTTTGAAAGAAAAATTATATCTGTATAAAAATCACATTATAGTGTAATCTATGCTATATTTCTATGCGTACTCAGTTCCAGCTGATCTGCAGACTTAAGGCTTTGTCCCATTTAACTTCACAAGAAACTCTACCTAACCAAACATTACTTATAATAGTCCAAAGCCGCGAAACTGAGACAAGTCGGTCGGTTCCTCCTAGCGTTTATCTTGAGCAACCTAAGCTTTATATCTAGGCCTACTCAATTCCAGCTGACTCTAGAGACTTCGAACTTTGACCCGACTCCCCTCACAAGCACCTCGGCTTAAGCAAACTGTACTTATAATAGTCCAAATCCGCGAAACTGAGACAAGTCGGTCCTACCCATTCAGTGATCTCGTCCTGATGCCAAGGAATGGAAATCAAAGAAATAACTAGTAGCAAAATACCAACATTCTTCAAGGGTGGGGGTACAAATTATGTATCTACTTCTGTTACAATTATCTCTTTGAAAGAAAAATTCTATCTATATAAAAATCACATTATAGAGTAATCCTTGCTATATTTCTATGCGTACTCAGTTCCAGCTGATCTGCAGACTTAAGGCTTTGTCCCATTTAACTTCACAAGAAACTCTACCTAACCAAACATTACTTATAATAGTCCAAAGCCGCGAAACTGAGACAAGTCGGTCAGTTCATTCTAGCGTTTATCCTGAGCAAACTAAGCTATATATCTAGGCCTACTCAATTCCATCTGACTCCAGAGACTTTAAACTTTGACCACAGTCCCCTCACAAGCACCTCGGCCTAACCATACTTTACTTATAATAGTCCAAAGCCGCGAAACTGAGACAAGTCGGTCCTACCCCTACAGTGATCTCATCCTGATGCCAAGGAATGGAATTCAACGAGAAAGTTTACTGGAAAAAATCCAACATTCTTTAAGGGTGAGGGTACAAATTATGTATCTACTTCTCTTACAATTATCTCTTTGAAAGAAAAATTCTATCTGTATAAAAATCACATTATAGAGTAATCTATGCTATATTTCTATGTGTACGCAGTTCCAGCTAATCTGCAGACTTAAGGCCTTGTCCCATTTAACCTCACAAGAACCTCTACCTAACCAAACTTTACTTATAATAGTCCAAAGCCGCGAAACTGAGACAAGTCGGTCGGTTCCTTCTAGCGTTTATCCTGAGCAAACTAAGCTATATATCTAGGTCTACTCAATTCCAGCTGACTCCAGAGACTTTAAACGTTGACCACAGTCCCCTCACAAGCACCTCGGCCTAACCATACTTTACTTATAATAGTCCAAAGCCGCGAAACTGAGACAAGTCGGTCCTACCCCTACAGTGATCTCATCCTGATGCCAAGGAATGGAATTCAACGAGAAAGTTAACTGGAAAAAGTCCAACATTCTTCAAGGGTGGGGGTACAAATTATGTATCTACTTCTGTTACAATTATCTCTTTGAAAGAAAAATTCTATCTGTATAAAAATCACATTATTGAGTAATCCTTGCTATATTTCTATGCTTACTCAGATCCAGTTGGCTCTGCAGACTTAAGGCTTAGTCCGGATTAACCTCACAAGAATTTCTACCCAACCAAACTTTACTTATAATAGTCTAAAGCCGCGAAACTGAGACAAGTCTGTCGGTTCCTTCTAGCGTTTATCCTGAGTAAACTAGGCTATATATCTAGGTCTATTCAATTCCAGCTGACTCTAGAGACTTCGAACTTTGACCCGAGTAACCTCACAAGCACCTCAGCTTAAGCAAGCTGTACTTATAATAGTCTAAAGCCTCGAAACTGAGAAAAGTCGGTCGGTTCCTCCTAGCGTTTATCTTGAGCAAACTAAGCTATATATCTAGGCCTACTCAATTCCACCTTATCTAGAGACTTTAAACTTTGACCCGAGTACCCTGACAAGCACCTCGGCCTAACTTAACTTTACTTATAATAGTCCAAATCCGCGAAACTGGTAAAAGTCGGTCGGTTCCTTCTAGCGTTTATCCTGAGTAAACTAGGCTATATATCTAGGCCTACTCAACTCCAGCTGACTCTAGAGACTTTAAGCTTTGACCGGAGTAACCTTACAAGCACCTCGGCCTAACCAAACTTTACTTATAATAGTCCAAAGCCGCGAAACTGAGACAAGCCGGTCGGTTCATTCTAGCGTTTATCCTGAGTAAACTAAGCTATATATCTAGGCCTACTCAATTCCAGCTGACTCTAGAGACTTTAAACGTTGACCACAGTCCCCTCACAAGCACCTCGGCCTAACCATACATTACTTATAATAGTCCAAAGCCGCGAAACTGACACAAGTCGGTCCTACCCCTACAGTGATATCATCCTGATGCCAAGGCATGGAAATCAAAGAAATAACTAGTAGCAAAAAGTCCAACATTCTTCAAGGGTGGGGGTACAAATTATGTATCTACTTCTGTTTTACAATTATCTCTTTGAAAGAAAAATTATATCTGTATAAAAATCACATTATAGTGTAATCTATGCTATATTTCTATGTGTACGCAGTTCCAGCTAATCTGCAGACTTGAGGCTTTGTACCATTTAACCTCACAAGAACCTCTACCTAACCAAACTTTACTTATAATAGTCCAAAGCCGCGAAACTGAGACAAGTCGGTCGGTTCCTCCTAGCGTTTATCCTGAGCAAACTAAGCTATATATCTAGGCCTACTCAATTCCAGCTGACTCCAGAGACTTTAAACGTTGACCACAGTCCCCTCACAAGCACCTCGGCCTAACCATACTTTACTTATAATAGTCCAAAGCCGCGAAACTGAGACAAGTCGGTCCTACCCCTACAGTGATCTCATCCTGATGCCAAGGAATGGAATTCAACGAGAAAGTTAACTGGAAAAAGTCCAACATTCTTCAAGGGTGGGGGTACAAATTATGTATCTACTTCTGTTACAATTATCTCTTTGAAAGAAAAATTCTATCTGTATAAAAATCACATTATTGAGTAATCCTTGCTATATTTCTATGCTTACTCAGATCCAGTTGGCTCTGCAGACTTAAGGCTTAGTCCGGATTAACCTCACAAGAATTTCTACCCAACCAAACTTTACTTATAATAGTCTAAAGCCGCGAAACTGAGACAAGTCTGTCGGTTCCTTCTAGCGTTTATCCTGAGTAAACTAAGCTATATATCTAGGCCTACTCAATTCCAGCTTACTCTAGAGACTTTAAACTTTGACCCGAGTACCCTGACAAGCACCTCGGCCTAACTTAACTTTACTTATAATAGTCCAAATCCGCGAAACTGGTAAAAGTCGGTCGGTTCCTTCTAGCGTTTATCCTGAGCAAACTAAGCTATATATCTAGGCCTACTCAATTCCAGCTGACTCTAGAGACTTTAAACGTTGACCACAGTCCCCTCACAAGCACCTCGGCATAACCATACTTTACTTATAATAGTCCAAAGCCGCGAAACTGAGACAAGTCGGTCGGTTCCTTCTAGCGTTTATCCTGAGTAAACTAAGCTATATATCTAGGCCTACTCAATTCCAGCTGACTCTAGAGACTTTAAACGTTGACCACAGTCCCCTCACAAGCACCTCGGCCTAACCATACTTTACTTATAATAGTCCAAAGCCGCGAAACTGAGACAAGTCGGTCGGTTCCTTCTAGCGTTTATCCTGAGTAAACTAAGCTATATATCTAGGCCTACTCAATTCCAGCTGACTCCAGAGACTTTAAACGTTGACCACAGTCCCCTCACAAGCACCTCGGCCTAACCATACTTTACTTATAATAGTCCAAAGCCGCGAAACTGAGACAAGTCGGTCCTACCCCTACAGTGATCTCATCCTGATGCCAAGGAATGGAATTCAACGAGAAAGTTAACTGGAAAAAGTCCAACATTCTTCAAGGGTGGGGGTACAAATTATGTATCTACTTCTGTTACAATTATCTCTTTGAAAGAAAAATTCTATCTGTATAAAAATCACATTATTGAGTAATCCTTGCTATATTTCTATGCTTACTCAGATCCAGTTGGCTCTGCAGACTTAAGGCTTAGTCCGGATTAACCTCACAAGAATTTCTACCCAACCAAACTTTACTTATAATAGTCTAAAGCCGCGAAACTGAGACAAGTCTGTCGGTTCCTTCTAGCGTTTATCCTGAGTAAACTAGGCTATATATCTAGGTCTATTCAATTCCAGCTGACTCTAGAGACTTCGAACTTTGACCCGAGTAACCTCACAAGCACCTCAGCTTAAGCAAGCTGTACTTATAATAGTCTAAAGCCTCGAAACTGAGAAAAGTCGGTCGGTTCCTCCTAGCGTTTATCTTGAGCAAACTAAGCTATATATCTAGGCCTACTCAATTCCAGCTTACTCTAGAGACTTTAAACTTTGACCCGAGTACCCTGACAAGCACCTCGGCCTAACTTAACTTTACTTATAATAGTCCAAAGCCGCGAAACTGAGACAAGTCGGTCAGTTCATTCTAGCGTTTATCCTGAGCAAACTAAGCTATATATCTAGGCCTACTCAATTCCATCTGACTCCAGAGACTTGGAGCTTTGACCCGAGTACCCTCTCAAGCACCTCGGCCTAACTAAACTTTACTTAAAATAGTCCAATGCCGCGAAACTGAGACAAGTCGGTCGGTTCCTTCTAGCGTTTATCCTGAGCAAACTAAGCTATATATCCAGGCCTACTCAATTCCAGCTGACTCTAGAGACTTTGAACATTGACCACAGTCCCCTCACAAGCACCTCGGCCTAACCAAACTGTACTTATAATAGTCTAAAGCCGCGAAACTGAGAAAAGTCGGTCGGTTCCTCCTAGCGTTTATCTTGAGCAAACTAAGCTATATATCTAGGCCTACTCAATTCCAGCTGACTCTAGAGACTTCGAACTTTGACCCGAGTAACCTCACAAGCACCTCGGCTTAAGCAAACTGTACTTATAATAGTCCAAAGCCGCGAAACTGAGACAAGTCGGTCGGTTCCTCCTAGCGTTTATCTTGAGCAAACTAAGCTATATATCTAGGCCTACTCAATTCCAGCTGACTCTAGAGACTTCGAACTTTGTCCCGAGTCCCCTCACAAGCACCTCGGCCTAACCATACTTTACTTGTAATAGTCCAAAGCCGCGAAACTGAGACAAGTCGGTCCTACCCATTCAGTGATCTCGTCCTGATGCCAAGGAATGGAAATCAAAGAAATAACTAGTAGCAAAAAGACCAACATTCTTTAAGGGTGGGGGTACAAATTATGTATCTACTTCTCTTACAATTATCTCTTTGAAAGAAAAATTCTATCTGTATAAAAATCACATTATAGAGTAATCTATGCTATATTTCTATGTGTACGCAGTTCCAGCTAATCTGCAGACTTGAGGCTTTGTACCATTTAACCTCACAAGAACCTCTACCTAACCAAACTTTACTTATAATAGTCCAAAGCCGCGAAACTGAGACAAGTCGGTCGGTTCCTTCTAGCGTTTATCCTGAGCAAACTAAGCTATATATCCAGGCCTACTCAATTCCAGCTTACTCTAGAGACTTTAAACTTTGACCATTGTCCCATCACAAGCACCTCGGCCTAACCATACTTTACTTATAATAGTCCAAAGCCGCGAAACTGAGACAAGTCGGTCGGTTCCTTCTAGCGTTTATCCTGAGCAAACTAAGCTATATATCTAGGCCTACTCAATTCCATCTGACTCCAGAGACTTTAAACTTTGACCACAGTCCCCTCACAAGCACCTCGGCCTAACCATACTTTACTTATAATAGTCCAAATCCGCGAAACTGGTAAAAGTCGGTCGGTTCCTTCTAGCGTTTATCCTGAGTAAACTAAGCTATATATCTAGGTCTATTCAATTCCAGCTGACTCTAGAGACTTCGAACTTTGACCCGAGTAACCTCACAAGCACCTCGGCTTAAGCAAACTGTACTTATAATAGTCCAAAGCCGCGAAACTGAGACAAGTCGGTCGGTTCCTCCTAGCGTTTATCTTGAGCAAACTAAGCTATATATCTAGGCCTACTCAATTCCAGCTGACTCCAGAGACTTGGAGCTTTGAAGCGAGCACCCTCACAAGCACCTCGGCCTAACCATACTTTACTTATAATAGTCCAAATCCGTGAAACTGGTAAAAGTCGGTCGGTTCCTCCTAGCGTTTTTCATGAGCAAACTGAGCTATATATCTAGGCCTACTCAATTCCAGCTTACTCTAGAGACTTGAAGCTTTGTCCCGAGCACCCTCACAAGAACCTCTACCTAACCAAATTTTACTTATAATAGTCCAAAGCCATGTAACTGAGACAAGTCGGTCGGTTCCTTCCAGCATTTAGCCTGAGCAAACTAAGCTATATATCTAGGCCTACTCAATTCGAGCTGAATCCAGAGACTTTAAACTTTGACCGTAGTCCCCTCACAAGCACCTCGGCTTAAGCAAACTGTACTTATAATAGTCTAAAGCCTCGAAACTGAGAAAAGTCGGTCGGTTCCTCCTAGCGTTTATCTTGAGCAAACTAAGCTATATATCTAGGCCTACTCAATTCCAGCTTACTCTAGAGACTTTAAACTTTGACCCGAGTACCCTGACAAGCACCTCGGCCTAACTTAACTTTACTTATAATAGTCCAAATCCGTGAAACTGGTAAAAGTCGGTCGGTTCCTTCTAGCGTTTATTAATTGTAACTTCTGTTACAATTATCTCTTTGAAAGAAAAATTCTATCTGTATAAAAATCACATTATAGAGTAATCCTTGCTATATTTCTATACGTACTCAGTTCCAGCTGATCTGCAGACTTAAGGCTTTGTCCCATTTAACCTCACAAGAAACTCTACCTAACCAAACATTACTTATAATAGTCCAAAGCCGCGAAACTGAGACAAGTCGGTCGGTTCCTCCTAGAGTTTATCTTGAGCAAACTAAGCTATATATCTAGGCCTACTCAATTCCAGCTGACTCTAGAGACTTCGAACTTTGTCCCGAGTCCCCTCACAAGCACCTCGGCCTAACCATACTTTACTTGTAATAGTCCAAAGCCGCGAAACTGAGACAAGTCGGTCCTACCCCTACAGTGATCTCGTCCTGATACCAAGGAATGGAAATCTAAGAAATAACTAGTAGCAAAAAGACCAACATTCTTTAAGGGTGGGGGTACAAATTATGTATCTACTTCTATTACAATTATCTATTTGAATGAAAAATTCTATCTGTATAAAAATCACATTATAGAGTAATCTATGCTATATTTCTATGTGTACGCAGTTCCAGCTAATTTGCAGACTTGAGGCTTTGTCCCATTTAACCTCACAAGAAACTCTACCTAACCAAACTTTACTTTTAATAGTCTAAAGTCGCGAAACTGAGACAAGTCTGTCGGTTCCTTCTAGCGTTTATCCTGAGTAAACTAAGCTATATATCTAGGCCTACTCAATTCCAGCTGACTCCAGAGACTTTAAACGTTGACCACAGTCCCCTCACAAGCACCTCGGCCTAACCATACTTTACTTATAATAGTCCAAAGCCGCGAAACTGAGACAAGTCGGTCGGTTCCTTCTAGCGTTTATCCTGAGCAAACTAAGCTATATATCTAGGCCTACTCAATTCCAGCTGACTCCAGAGACTTGGAGCTTTGACCCGAGTACCCTCTCAAGCACCTCGGCCTAACTAAACTTTACTTAAAATAGTCCAATGCCGCGAAACTGAGACAAGTCGGTCGGTTCCTTCTAGCGTTTATCCTGAGCAAACTAAGCTATATATCCAGGCCTACTCAATTCCAGCTGACTCTAGAGACTTTGAACATTGACCACAGTCCCCTCACAAGCACCTCGGCTTAAGCAAACTGTACTTATAATAGTCTAAAGCCGCGAAACTGAGAAAAGTCGGTCGGTTCCTCCTAGCGTTTATCTTGAGCAAACTAAGCTATATATCTAGGCCTACTCAATTCCAGCTGACTCTAGAGACTTCGAACTTTGAGCCGAGTAACCTCACAACCACCTCGGCTTAAGCAAACTGTACTTATAATAGTCTAAATCCGCGAAACTGAGAAAAGTCGGTCGGTTCCTCCTAGCGTTTATCTTGAGCAAACTAAGCTATATATCTAGGCCTACTCAATTCCAGCTTACTCTAGAGACTTTAAACTTTGACCCGAGTACCCTCACAAGCACCTCGGTCTAACCATACTTTACTTATAATAGTCCAAAGCCGCGAAACTGAGACAAGTCGGTCCTACCCATTCAGTGATCTCGTCCTGATACCAAGGAATGGAAATCTAAGAAATAACTAGTAGCAAAAAGACCAACATTCTTTAAGGGTGGGGGTACAAATTATGTATCTACTTCTCTTACAATTATCTCTTTGAAAGAAAAATTCTATCTGTATAAAAATCACATTATAGAGTAATCTATGCTATATTTCTATGTGTACCCAGTTCCAGCTAATCTGCAGACTTGAGGCTTTGTACCATTTAACCTCACAAGAACCTCTACCTAACCAAACTTTACTTATAATAGTCCAAAGCCGCGAAACTGAGACAAGTCTGTCGGTTCCTTCTAGCGTTTATCCTGAGTAAACTAAGCTATATATCTAGGCCTACTCAATTCCAGCTGACTCTAGAGACTTTAAACGTTGACCACAGTCCCCTCACAAGCACCTCGGCCTAACCATACTTTACTTATAATAGTCCAAAGCCGCGAAACTGAGACAAGTCGGTCCTACCCCTACAGTGATCTCATCCTGATGCCAAGGAATGGAATTCAACGAGAAAGTTAACTGGAAAAAGTCCAACATTCTTCAAGGGTGGGGGTACAAATTATGTATCTACTTCTGTTACAATTATCTCTTTGAAAGAAAAATTCTATCTGTATAAAAATCACATTATAGAGTAATCCTTGCTATATTTCTATGCTTACTCAGATCCAGCTGGCTCTGCAGACTTAAGGCATAGTCCCGATTAACCTCACAAGAATTTCTACCCAACCAAACTTTACTTATAATAGTCTAAAGCCGCGAAACTGAGACAAGTCTGTCGGTTCCTTCTAGCGTTTATCTTGAGCAAACTAAGCTATATATCTAGGCCTACTCAATTCCAGCTGACTCTAGAGACTTTAAACTTTGACCGGAGTAACCTTACAAGCACCTCGGCCTAACCAAACTTTACTTATAATAGTCCAAAGCCGCGAAACTGAGACAAGTCGGTCGGTTCCTTCTAGCGTTTATCCTGAGCAAACTAAGCTATATATCTAGGCCTACTCAATTCCAGCTGACTCCAGAGACTTGGAGCTTTGACCCGAGTACCCTCTCAAGCACCTCGGCCTAACTAAACTTTACTTAAAATAGTCCAATGCCGCGAAACTGAGACAAGTCGGTCGGTTCCTTCTAGCGTTTATCCTGAGCAAACTAAGCTATATATCCAGGCCTACTCAATTCCAGCTGACTCTAGAGACTTTGAACATTGACCACAGTCCCCTCACAAGCACCTCGGCTTATGCAAACTGTACTTATAATAGTCTAAAGCCGCGAAACTGAGAAAAGTCGGTCGGTTCCTCCTAGCGTTTATCTTGAGCAAACTAAGCTATATATCTAGGCCTACTCAATTCCAGCTGACTCTAGAGACTTCGAACTTTGAGCCGAGTAACCTCACAACCACCTCGGCTTAAGCAAACTGTACTTATAATAGTCTAAATCCGCGAAACTGAGAAAAGTCGGTCGGTTCCTTCTAGCGTTTATCCTGAGCAAACTAAGCTATATATCTAGGCCTACTCAATTCCAGCTGACTCTAGAGACTTTAAACGTTGACCACAGTCCCCTCACAAGCACCTCGGTCTAACCATACTTTACTTATAATAGTCCAAAGCCGCGAAACTGAGACAAGTCGGTCCTACCCATTCAGTGATCTCGTCCTGATACCAAGGAATGGAAATCTAAGAAATAACTAGTAGCAAAAAGACCAACATTCTTTAAGGGTGAGGGTACAAATTATGTATCTACTTCTCTTACAATTATCTCTTTGAAAGAAAAATTCTATCTGTATAAAAATCACATTATAGAGTAATCTATGCTATATTTCTATGTGTACGCAGTTCCAGCTAATCTGCAGACTTAAGGCCTTGTCCCATTTAACCTCACAAGAACCTCTACCTAACCAAACTTTACTTATAATAGTCCAAAGCCGCGAAACTGAGACAAGTCGGTCGGTTCCTTCTAGCGTTTATCCTGAGCAAACTAAGCTATATATCTAGGCCTACTCAATTCCAGCTGACTCCAGAGACTTGGAGCTTTGACCCGAGTACCCTCTCAAGCACCTCGGCCTAACTAAACTTTACTTAAAATAGTCCAATGCCGCGAAACTGAGACAAGTCGGTCGGTTCCTTCTAGCGTTTATCCTGAGCAAACTAAGCTATATATCCAGGCCTACTCAATTCCAGCTGACTCTAGAGACTTTGAACATTGACCACAGTCCCCTCACAAGCACCTCGGCTTATGCAAACTGTACTTATAATAGTCTAAAGCCGCGAAACTGAGAAAAGTCGGTCGGTTCCTCCTAGCGTTTATCTTGAGCAAACTAAGCTATATATCTAGGCCTACTCAATTCCAGCTGACTCTAGAGACTTCGAACTTTGTCCCGAGTCCCCTCACAAGCACCTCGGCCTAACCATACTTTACTTGTAATAGTCCAAAGCCGCGAAACTGAGACAAGTCGGTCCTACCCATTCAGTGATCTCGTCCTGATGCCAAGGAATGGAAATCAAAGAAATAACTAGTAGCAAAAAGACCAACATTCTTTAAGGGTGGGGGTACAAATTATGTATCTACTTCTCTTACAATTATCTCTTTGAAAGAAAAATTCTATCTGTATAAAAATCACATTATAGAGTAATCTATGCTATATTTCTATGTGTACGCAGTTCCAGCTAATCTGCAGACTTGAGGCTTTGTACCATTTAACCTCACAAGAACCTCTACCTAACCAAACTTTACTTATAATAGTCCAAAGCCGCGAAACTGAGACAAGTCGGTCGGTTCCTTCTAGCGTTTATCCTGAGCAAACTAAGCTATATATCTAGGCCTACTCAATTCCAGCTGACTCCAGAGACTTTAAACGTTGACCACAGTCCCCTCACAAGCACCTCGGCCTAACCATACTTTACTTATAATAGTCTAAAGCCGCGAAACTGAGACAAGTCTGTCGGTTCCTTCTAGCGTTTATCCTGAGTAAACTAAGCTATATATCTAGGCCTACTCAATTCCAGCTGACTCTAGAGACTTCGAAATTTGACCCGAGTAACCTCACAACCACCTCGGCTTAAGCAAACTGTACTTATAATAGTCTAAATCCGCGAAACTGAGAAAAGTCGGTCGGTTCCTTCTAGCGTTTATCCTGAGCAAACTAAGCTATATATCTAGGCCTACTCAATTCCAGCTTACTCTAGAGACTTGATGCTTTGTCCCGAGCACCCTCACAAGAACCTCTACCTAACCAAATTTTACTTATAATAGTCCAAAGCCACGTAACTGAGAAAAGTCGGTCGGTTCCTTCTAGCGTTTATCCTGAGTAAACTAAGCTATATATCTAGGCCTACTCAATTCTATCTGACTCTAGAGACTTCGAACTTTGTCCCGAGTCCCCTCACAAGCACCTCGGCCTAACCATACTTTACTTATAATAGTCCAAAGCCGCGAAACTGAGACAAGTCGGTCGGTTCCTTCTAGCGTTCATCCTGAGCAAACTAAGCTATATATCTAGGCCTACTCAATTCCAGCTTACTCTAGAGACTTGATGCTTTGTCCCGAGTACCCTCACAAGCACCTCGGCCTAACCATACTTTACTTATAATAGTCCAAAGCCGCGAAACTGAGACAAGTCGGTCGGTTCATTCTAGCGTTTATCCTGAGCAAACTAAGCTATATATCTAGGCCTACTCAATTCCAGCTGACTCTAGAGACTTGAAGCTTTGTCCCATTTAACCTCACAAGAACCTCTACCTAACCAAATTTTACTTATAATAGTCCAAATCCACGTAACTGAGACAAGTCGGTCGGTTCCTTCCAGCATTTAGCCTGAGCAAACTAAGCTATATATCTAGGCCTACTCAATTCCAGCTGACTCCAGAGACTTTAAACTTTGACCATTGTCCCATCACAAGCACCTCGGCCTAACCATACTTTACTTATAATAGTCCAAAGCCGCGAAACTGAGACAAGTCGGTCGGTTCCTTCTAGCGTTTATCCTGAGCAAACTAAGCTATATATCTAGGCCTACTCAATTCCAGCTTACTCTAGAGACTTCGAAATTTGACCCGAGTAACCTCACAACCACCTCGGCTTAAGCAAACTGTACTTATAATAGTCTAAATCCGCGAAACTGAGAAAAGTCGGTCGGTTCCTTCTAGCGTTTATCCTGAGCAAACTAAGCTATATATCTAGGCCTACTCAATTCCAGCTTACTCTAGAGACTTTAAACTTTGACCCGAGTACCATGACAAGCACCTCGGCCTAACTTAACTTTACTTATAATAGTCCAAAGCCGCGAAACTGAGACAAGTCGGTCGGTTCCTCCTAGCGTTTATCTTGAGCAAACTAAGCTATATATCTAGGCCTACTCAATTCCAGCTTACTCTAGAGACTTTAAACTTTGACCCGAGTACCCTGACAAGCACCTCGGCCTAACCATACTTTACTTATAATAGTCCAAAGCCGCGAAACTGAGACAAGTCGGTCGGTTCCTTCTAGCGTTTATCCTGAGCAAACTAAGCTATATATCTAGGCCTACTCAATTCCAGCTGACTCTAGAGACTTCGAAATTTGACCCGAGTAACCTCACAACCACCTCGGCTTAAGCAAACTGTACTTATAATAGTCTAAATCCGCGAAACTGAGAAAAGTCGGTCGGTTCCTTCTAGCGTTTATCCTGAGCAAACTAAGCTATATATCTAGGCCTACTCAATTCCAGCTTACTCTAGAGACTTGATGCTTTGTCCCGAGCACCCTCACAAGAACCTCTACCTAACCAAATTTTACTTATAATAGTCCAAAGCCACGTAACTGAGAAAAGTCGGTCGGTTCCTTCTAGCGTTTATCCTGAGTAAACTAAGCTATATATCTAGGCCTACTCAATTCTATCTGACTCTAGAGACTTCGAACTTTGACCCGAGTACCCTCACAAGCACCTCGGTCTAACCATACTTTACTTATAATAGTCCAAAGCCGCGAAACTGAGACAAGTCGGTCGGTTCCTTCTAGCGTTTATCCTGAGCAAACTAAGCTATATATCTAGGCCTACTCAATTCCAGCTTACTCTAGAGACTTTAAACTTTGACCCGAGTACCCTGACAAGCACCTCGGCCTAACCAAACTTTACTTATAATAGTCCAAAGCCGCGAAACTGAGACAAGTCGGTCGGTTCCTTCTAGCGTTTATCTTGAGCAAACAAAGCTATATATCTAGGCCTACTCGATTCCAGCGTACTCTAGAGACTTTAAACTTTGACCCGAGTACCCTGACAAGCACCTCGGCCTAACCATACTTTACTTATAATAGTCCAAAGCCGCGAAACTGAGACAAGTCGGTCGGTTCCTTCTAGCGTTTATCCTGAGCAAACTAAGCTATATATCTAGGCCTACTCAATTCCAGCTTACTCTAGAGACTTGATGCTTTGTCCCGAGCACCCTCACAAGAACCTCTACCTAACCAAATTTTACTTATAATAGTCCAAAGCCACGTAACTGAGAAAAGTCGGTCGGTTCCTTCTAGCGTTTATCCTGAGTAAACTAAGCTATATATCTAGGCCTACTCAATTCTATCTGACTCTAGAGACTTCGAACTTTGACCCGAGTACCCTCACAAGCACCTCGGTCTAACCATACTTTACTTATAATAGTCCAAAGCCGCGAAACTGAGACAAGTCGGTCGGTTCCTTCTAGCGTTCATCCTGAGCAAACTAAGCTATATATCTAGGCCTACTCAATTCCAGCTTACTCTAGAGACTTTAAACTTTGACCCGAGTACCCTGACAAGCACCTCGGCCTAACTTAACTTTACTTATAATAGTCTAAATCCGCGAAACTGAGAAAAGTCGGTCGGTTCCTTCTAGCGTTTATCCTGAGCAAACTAAGCTATATATCTAGGCCTACTCAATTCCAGCTTACTCTAGAGACTTGATGCTTTGTCCCGAGCACCCTCACAAGAACCTCTACCTAACCAAATTTTACTTATAATAGTCCAAAGCCACGTAACTGAGAAAAGTCGGTCGGTTCCTTCTAGCGTTTATCCTGAGTAAACTAAGCTATATATCTAGGCCTACTCAATTCCAGCTGACTCCAGAGACTTTAAACTTTGACCATTGTCCCATCACAAGCACCTCGGCCTAACCATACTTTACTTATAATAGTCCAAAGCCGCGAAACTGAGACAAGTCGGTCGGTTCCTTCTAGCGTTCATCCTGAGCAAACTAAGCTATATATCTAGGCCTACTCAATTCCAGCTTACTCTAGAGACTTGATGCTTTGTCCCGAGTACCCTCACAAGCACCTCGGCTTAAGCAAACTGTACTTATAATAGTCTAAAGCCTCGAAACTGAGAAAAGTCGGTCGGTTCCTCCTAGCGTTTATCTTGAGCAAACTAAGCTATATATCTAGGCCTACTCAATTCCAGCTTACTCTAGAGACTTTAAACTTTGACCCGAGTACCCTGACAAGCACCTCGGCCTAACTTAACTTTACTTATAATAGTCCAAAGCCGCGAAACTGAGACAAGTCGGTCGGTTCCTTCTAGCGTTTATCCTGAGCAAACTAAGCTATATATCTAGGCCTACTCAATTCTATCTGACTCTAGAGACTTCGAACTTTGACCCGAGTACCCTCACAAGCACCTCGGTCTAACCATACTTTACTTATAATAGTCCAAAGCCGCGAAACTGAGACAAGTCGGTCCTACCCATTCAGTGATCTCGTCCTGATACCAAGGAATGGAAATCTAAGAAATAACTAGTAGCAAAAAGACCAACATTCTTTAAGGGTGGGGGTACAAATTATGTATCTACTTCTCTTACAATTATCTCTTTGAAGGAAAAATTCTATCTGTATAAAAATCACATTATAGAGTAATCTATGCTATATTTCTATGTGTACGCAGTTCCAGCTAATCTGCAGACTTGAGGCTTTGTACCATTTAACCTCACAAGAACCTCTACCTAACCAAACTTTACTTATAATAGTCCAAAGCCGCGAAACTGAGACAAGTCGGTCGGTTCCTCCTAGCGTTTATCTTGAGCAAACTAAGCTATATATCTAGGCCTACTCAATTCCAGCTGACTCTAGAGACTTCGAACTTTGTCCCGAGTCCCCTCACAAGCACCTCGGCCTAACCATACTTTACTTGTAATAGTCCAAAGCCGCGAAACTGAGACAAGTCGGTCCTACCCATTCAGTGATCTCGTCCTGATACCAAGGAATGGAAATCTAAGAAATAACTAGTAGCAAAAAGACCAACATTCTTTAAGGGTGGGGGTACAAATTATGTATCTACTTCTCTTACAATTATCTCTTTGAAAGAAAAATTCTATCTGTATAAAAATCACATTATAGAGTAATCTATGCTATATTTCTATGTGTACGCAGTTCCAGCTAATTTGCAGACTTGAGGCTTTGTCCCATTTAACCTCACAAGAACCTCTACCTAACCAAACTTTACTTATAATAGTCCAAAGCCGCGAAACTGAGACAAGTCGGTCGGTTCCTTCTAGCGTTTATCCTGAGCAAACTAAGCTATATATCTAGGCCTACTCAAGTCCAGCTGACTCCAGAGACTTTAAACGTTGACCACAGTCCCCTCACAAGCACCTCGGCCTAACCAAACTTTACTTATAATAGTCCAAAGCCGCGAAACTGAGACAAGTCGGTCCTACCCCTACAGTGATCTCATCCTGATGCCAAGGAATGGAATTCAACGAGAAAGTTTACTGGAAAAAGTCCAACATTCTTCAAGGGTGGGGGTACAAATTATGTATCTACTTCTGTTACAATTATCTCTTTGAAAGAAAAATTCTATCTGTATAAAAATCACATTATAGAGTAATCCTTGCTATATTTCTATGCTTACTCAGATCCAGCTGGCTCTGCAGACTTAAGGCATAGTCCCGATTAACCTCACAAGAATTTCTACCCAACCAAACTTTACTTATAATAGTCTAAAGCCGCGAAACTGAGACAAGTCTGTCGGTTCCTTCTAGCGTTTATCCTGAGTAAACTAAGCTATATATCTAGGTCTATTCAATTCCAGCTGACTCTAGAGACTTCGAACTTTGACCCGAGTAACCTCACAAGCACCTCGGCTTAAGCAAACTGTACTTATAATAGTCTAAAGCCTCGAAACTGAGAAAAGTCGGTCGGTTCCTTCTAGCGTTTATCCTGAGTAAACTAAGCTATATATCTAGGCCTACTCAATTCCAGCTTACTCTAGAGACTTTAAACTTTGACCCGAGTACCCTGACAAGCACCTCGGCCTAACCAAACTTTACTTATAATAGTCCAAAGCCGCGAAACTGAGACAAGTCGGTCGGTTCCTTCTAGCGTTTATCCTGAGCAAACTAAGCTATATATCTAGGCCTACTCAATTCCAGCTGACTCCAGAGACTTGGAGCTTTGACCCGAGTACCCTCTCAAGCACCTCGGCCTAACTAAACTTTACTTAAAATAGTCCAATGCCGCGAAACTGAGACAAGTCGGTCGGTTCCTTCTAGCGTTTATCCTGAGTAAACTAAGCTATATATCTAGGCCTACTCAATTCCAGCTGACTCTAGAGACTTCGAACTTTGACCCGAGTCCCCTCACAAGCACCTCGGCCTAACCATACTTTACTTGTAATAGTCCAAAGCCGCGAAACTGAGACAAGTCGGTCCTACCCATTCAGTGATCTCGTCCTGATACCAAGGAATGGAAATCTAAGAAATAACTAGTAGCAAAAAGACCAACATTCTTTAAGGGCGGGGGTACAAATTATGTATCTACTTCTCTTACAATTATCTCTTTGAAAGAAAAATTCTATCTGTATAAAAATCACATTATAGAGTAATCTATGCTATATTTCTATGTGTACGCAGTTCCAGCTAATCTGCAGACTTAAGGCATAGTCCCGATTAACCTCACAAGAATTTCTACCCAACCAAACTTTACTTATAATAGTCTAAAGCCGCGAAACTGAGACAAGTCTGTCGGTTCCTTCTAGCGTTTATCCTGAGTAAACTAAGCTATATATCTAGGTCTACTCAATTCCAGCTGACTCTAGAGACTTCGAACTTTGACCCGAGTAACCTCACAAGCACCTCGGCTTAAGTAAACTGTACTTATAATAGTCCAAAGCCGCGAAACTGAGACAAGTCGGTCGGTTCCTTCTAGCGTTTATCCTGAGTAAACTAAGCTATATATCTAGGCCTACTCAATTCCAGCTGACTCTAGAGACTTCGAACTTTGACCCGAGTAACCTCACAAGCACCTCGGCTTAAGCAAACTGTACTTATAATAGTCCAAAGCCGCGAAACTGAGACAAGTCGGTCGGTTCCTCCTAGCGTTTATCTTGAGCAAACTAAGCTATATATCTAGGCCTACTCAATTCCAGCTGACTCTAGAGACTTCGAACTTTGACCCGAGTAAGCTCAAAAGCACCTCGGCTTAAGCAAGCTGTACTTATAATAGTCTAAAGCCTCGAAACTGAGAAAAGTCGGTCGGTTCCTCCTAGCGTTTATCTTGAGCAAACTAAGCTATATATCTAGGCCTACTCAATTCCAGCTGACTCTAGAGACTTCGAACTTTGTCCCGAGTCCCCTCACAAGCACCTCGGCCTAACCATACTTTACTTGTAATAGTCCAAAGCCGCGAAACTGAGACAAGTCGGTCCTACCCATTCAGTGATCTCGTCCTGATGCCAAGGAATGGAAATCAAAGAAATAACTAGTATCAAAAAGACCAACATTCTTTAAGGGTGGGGGTACAAATTATGTATCTACTTCTCTTACAATTATCTCTTTGAAGGAAAAATTCTATCTGTATAAAAATCACATTATAGAGTAATCTATGCTATATTTCTATTCGTACGCAGGTCCAGCTAATCTGCAGACTTGAGGCTTTGTACCATTTAACCTCACAAGAACCTCTACCTAACCAAACTTTACTTATAATAGTCCAAAGCCGCGAAACTGAGACAAGTCGGTCGGTTCCTCCTAGCGTTTATCTTGAGCAAACTAAGCTATATATCTAGGCCTACTCAATTCCAGCTGACTCTAGAGACTTCGAACTTTGTCCCGAGTCCCCTCACAAGCACCTCGGCCTAACCATACTTTACTTGTAATAGTCCAAAGCCGCGAAACTGAGACAAGTCGGTCCTACCCATTCAGTGATCTCGTCCTGATACCAAGGAATGGAAATCTAAGAAATAACTAGCAGCAAAAAGACCAACATTCTTTAAGGGTGGGGGTACAAATTATGTATCTACTTCTCTTACAATTATCTCTTTGAAAGAAAAATTCTATCTGTATAAAAATCACATTATAGAGTAATCTATGCTATATTTCTATGTGTACGCAGTTCCAGCTAATTTGCAGACTTGAGGCTTTGTCCCATTTAACCTCACAAGAACCTCTACCTAACCAAACTTTACTTATAATAGTCCAAAGCCGCGAAACTGAGACAAGTCGGTCGGTTCCTTCTAGCGTTTATCCTGAGTAAACTAAGCTATATATCTAGGCCTACTCAATTCCAGCTGACTCCAGAGACTTTAAACGTTGACCACAGTCCCCTCACAAGCACCTCGGCCTAACCATACTTTACTTATAATAGTCCAAAGCCGCGAAACTGAGACAAGTCGGTCCTACCCCTACAGTGATCTCATCCTGATGCCAAGGAATGGAATTCAACGAGAAAGTTTACTGGAAAAAGTCCAACATTCTTCAAGGGTGAGGGTACAAATTATGTATCTACTTCTGTTACAATTATCTCTTAGAAAAAAAAATTATATCTGTATAAAAATCACATTATAGAGTAATCCTTGCTATATTTCTATGCTTACTCAGATCCAGCTGGCTCTGCAGACTTAAGGCATAGTCCCGATTAACCTCACAAGAATTTCTACCCAACCAAACTTTACTTATAATAGTCTAAAGCCGCGAAACTGAGACAAGTCTGTCGGTTCCTTCTAGCGTTTATCCTGAGTAAACTAAGCTATATATCTAGGTCTACTCAATTCCAGCTGACTCTAGAGACTTCGAACTTTGACCCGAGTAACCTCACAAGCACCTCGGCTTAAGCAAACTGTACTTATAATAGTCTAAAGCCTCGAAACTGAGAAAAGTCGGTCGGTTCCTCCTAGCGTTTATCTTGAGCAAACTAAGCTATATATCTAGGCCTACTCAATTCCAGCTGACTCTAGAGACTTTAAACTTTGACCGGAGTAACCTTACAAGCACCTCGGCCTAACCAAACTTTACTTATAATAGTCCAAAGCCGCGAAACTGAGACAAGTCGGTCGGTTCCTTCTAGCGTTTATCCTGAGCAAACTAAGCTATATATCTAGGCCTACTCAATTCCAGCTGACTCCAGAGACTTGGAGCTTTGACCCGAGTACCCTCTCAAGCACCTCGGCCTAACTAAACTTTACTTAAAATAGTCCAATGCCGCGAAACTGAGACAAGTCGGTCGGTTCCTTCTAGCGTTTATCCTGAGCAAACTAAGCTATATATCCAGGCCTACTCAATTCCAGCTGACTCTAGAGACTTTGAACATTGACCACAGTCCCCTCACAAGCACCTCGGCTTATGCAAACTGTACTTATAATAGTCTAAAGCCGCGAAACTGAGAAAAGTCGGTCGGTTCCTCCTAGCGTTTATCTTGAGCAAACAAAGCTATATATCTAGGTCTACTCAATTCCAGCTGACTCTAGAGACTTCGAACTTTGACCCGAGTAACCTCACAAGCACCTCGGCTTAAGCAAACTGTACTTATAATAGTCTAAATCCGCGAAACTGAGAAAAGTCGGTCGGTTCCTTCTAGCGTTTATCTTGAGCAAACTAAGCTATATATCTAGGCCTACTCAATTCCAGCTGACTCTAGAGACTTCGAACTTTGTCCCGAGTCCCCTCACAAGCACCTCGGCCTAACCATACTTTACTTGTAATAGTCCAAAGCCGCGAAACTGAGACAAGTCGGTCCTACCCATTCAGTGATCTCGTCCTGATACCAAGGCAAGGAAATCTAAGAAAGAGCTAGAAGCAAAAAGACCAACATTCTTTAAGGGTGAGGGTACAAATTATGTATCTACTTCTCTTACAATTATCTCTTTGAAAGAAAAATTCTATCTGTATAAAAATCACATTATAGAGTAATCTATGCTATATTTCTATGTGTACGCAGTTCCAGCTAATTTGCAGACTTGAGGCTTTGTCCCATTTAACCTCACAAGAACCTCTACCTAACCAAACTTTACTTATAATAGTCTAAAGCCGCGAAACTGAGACAAGCCGGTCGGTTCATTCTAGCGTTTATCCTGAGTAAACTAAGCTATATATCTAGGTCTACTCAATTCCAGCTGACTCCAGAGACTTTAAACGTTGACCACAGTCCCCTCACAAGCACCTCGGCCTAACCATACTTTACTTATAATAGTCCAAAGCCGCGAAACTGAGACAAGTCGGTCCTACCCCTACAGTGATCTCATCCTGATGCCAAGGAATGGAATTCAACGAGAAAGTTTACTGGAAAAAATCCAACATTCTTTAAGGGTGAGGGTACAAATTATGTATCTACTTCTCTTACAATTATCTCTTTGAAAGAAAAATTCTATCTGTATAAAAATCACATTATAGAGTAATCTATGCTATATTTCTATGTGTACGCAGTTCCAGCTAATTTGCAGACTTGAGGCTTTGTCCCATTTAACCTCACAAGAACCTCTACCTAACCAAACTTTACTTATAATAGTCTAAAGCCGCGAAACTGAGACAAGTCTGTCGGTTCCTCCTAGCGTTTATCTTGAGCAAACTAAGCTATATATCTAGGCCTGCTCAATTCCAGCTGACTCTAGAGACTTCGAACTTTGTCCCGAGTCCCCTCACAAGCACCTCGGCCTAACCATACTTTACTTGTAATAGTCCAAAGCCGCGAAACTGAGACAAGTCGGTCCTACCCATTCAGTGATCTCGTCCTGATACCAAGGAATGGAAATCTAAGAAATAACTAGTAGCAAAAAGACCAACATTCTTTAAGGGTGGGGGTACAAATTATGTATCTACTTCTCTTACAATTATCTCTTTGAAAGAAAAATTCTATCTGTATAAAAATCACATTATAGAGTAATCTATGCTATATTTCTATGTGTACGCAGTTCCAGCTAATCTGCAGACTTAAGGCTTTGTCCCATTTAACCTCACAAGAACCTCTACCTAACCAAACTTTACTTATAATAGTCCAAAGCCGCGAAACTGAGACAAGTCGGTCGGTTCCTTCTAGCGTTTATCCTGAGCAAACTAAGCTATATATCTAGGCCTACTCAATTCCAGCTGACTCCAGAGACTTTAAACGTTGACCACAGTCCCCTCACAAGCACCTCGGCCTAACCATACTTTACTTATAATAGTCCAAAGCCGCGAAACTGAGACAAGTCGGTCCTACCCCTACAGTGATCTCATCCTGATGCCAAGGAATGGAATTCAACGAGAAAGTTTACTGGAAAAAGTCCAACATTCTTCAAGGGTGGGGGTACAAATTATGTATCTACTTCTGTTACAATTATCTCTTTGAAAGAAAAATTCTATCTGTATAAAAATCACATTATAGAGTAATCCTTGCTATATTTCTATGCTTACTCAGATCCAGCTGGCTCTGCAGACTTAAGGCATAGTCCCGATTAACCTCACAAGAATTTCTACCCAACCAAACTTTACTTATAATAGTCTAAAGCCGCGAAACTGAGACAAGTCTGTCGGTTCCTTCTAGCGTTTATCCTGAGTAAACTAAGCTATATATCTAGGCCTACTCAATTCCAGCTGACTCTAGAGACTTCGAACTTTGACCCGAGTAACCTCACAAGCACCTCGGCTTAAGCAAACTGTACTTATAATAGTCTAAAGCCTCGAAACTGAGAAAAGTCGGTCGGTTCCTCCTAGCGTTTATCTTGAGCAAACTAAGCTATATATCTAGGCCTACTCAACTCCAGCTGACTCTAGAGACTTTAGGCTTTGACCGGAGTAACCTTACAAGCACCTCGGCCTAACCAAACTTTACTTATAATAGTCCAAAGCCGCGAAACTGAGACAAGCCGGTCGGTTCATTCTAGCGTTTATCCTGAGCAAACTAAGCTATATATCTAGGCCTACTCAATTCCAGCTGACTCCAGAGACTTGGAGCTTTGACCCGAGTACCCTCTCAAGCACCTCGGCCTAACTAAACTTTACTTAAAATAGTCCAATGCCGCGAAACTGAGACAAGTCGGTCGGTTCCTTCTAGCGTTTATCCTGAGCAAACTAAGCTATATATCCAGGCCTACTCAATTCCAGCTGACTCTAGAGACTTTGAACATTGACCACAGTCCCCTCACAAGCACCTCGGCTTATGCAAACTGTACTTATAATAGTCCAAAGCCGCGAAACTGAGACAAGTCGGTCGGTTCCTCCTAGCGTTTATCTTGAGCAAACTAAGCTATATATCTAGGCCTACTCAATTCCAGCTGACTCTAGAGACTTCGAACTTTGTCCCGAGTCCCCTCACAAGCACCTCGGCCTAACCATACTTTACTTATAATAGTCCAAAGCCGCGAAACTGAGACAAGTCGGTCCTACCCCTACAGTGATCTCATCCTGATGCCAAGGAATGGAATTCAACGAGAAAGTTTACTGGAAAAAATCCAACATTCTTTAAGGGTGAGGGTACAAATTATGTATCTACTTCTGTTACAATTATCTCTTTGAAAGAAAAATTCTATCTGTATAAAAATCACATTATAGAGTAATCCTTGCTATATTTCTATGCTTACTCAGATCCAGCTGGCTCTGCAGACTTAAGGCATAGTCCCGATTAACCTCACAAGAATTTCTACCCAACCAAACTTTACTTATAATAGTCTAAAGCCGCGAAACTGAGACA
Source organism: Diplolepis rosae (assembly GCA_030998225.1). Taxonomy (NCBI): domain Eukaryota; kingdom Metazoa; phylum Arthropoda; class Insecta; order Hymenoptera; family Diplolepididae; genus Diplolepis; species Diplolepis rosae. Next base: position 8,822,629 of record JAPYXD010000723.1, on the reverse strand, counting down.
AGTCTGTCGGTTCCTTCTAGCGTTTATCCTGAGTAAACTAAGCTATATATCTAGGTCTACTCAATTCCAGCTGACTCTAGAGACTTCGAACTTTGACCCGAGTAACCTCACAAGCACCTCGGCTTAAGCAAACTGTACTTATAATAGTCTAAAGCCTCGAAACTGAGAAAAGTCGGTCGGTTCCTCCTAGCGTTTATCTTGAGCAAACTAAGCTATATATCTAGGCCTACTCAATTCCAGCTTACTCTAGAGACTTTAAACTTTGACCCGAGTACCCTGACAAGCACCTCGGCCTAACCAAACTTTACTTATAATAGTCCAAAGCCGCGAAACTGAGACAAGTCGGTCGGTTCCTTCTAGCGTTTATCCTGAGCAAACTAAGCTATATATCTAGGCCTACTCAATTCCAGCTGACTCCAGAGACTTGGAGCTTTGACCCGAGTACCCTCTCAAGCACCTCGGCCTAACTAAACTTTACTTAAAATAGTCCAATGCCGCGAAACTGAGACAAGTTGGTCGGTTCCATCTAGAGTTTATCCTGAGCAAACTAAGCTATATATCCAGGCCTACTCAATTCCAGCTGACTCTCGAGACTATGAACATTGACCACAGTCCCCTCACTAGCACCTCGGCTTAAGCAAACTGTACTTATAATAGTCTAAAGCCTCGAAACTGAGAAAAGTCGGTCGGTTCCTCCTAGCGTTTATCTTGAGCAAACTAAGCTATATATCTAGGCCTATTCAATTCCAGCTGACTCTAGAGACTTCGAACTTTGACCCGAGTAACCTCACAAGCACCTCGGCTTAAGCAAACTGTACTTATAATAGTCCAAATCCGCGAAACAGAGAAAAGTCGGTCGGTTCCTCCTAGCGTTTATCTTGAGCAAACTAAGCTATATATCTAGGCCTACTCAATTCCAGCTGACTCTAGAGACTTCGAACTTTGTCCCGAGTCCCCTCACAAGCACCTCGGCCTAACCATACTTTACTTGTAATAGTCCAAAGCCGCGAAACTGAGACAAGTCGGTCCTACCCATTCAGTGATCTCGTCCTGATACCAAGGAATGGAAATCTAAGAAATAACTAGCAGCAAAAAGACCAACATTCTTTAAGGGTGAGGGTACAAATTATGTATCTACTTCTCTTACAATTATCTCTTTGAAAGAAAAATTCTATCTGTATAAAAATCACATTATAGAGTAATCTATGCTATATTTCTATGTGTACGCAGTTCCAGCTAATTTGCAGACTTGAGGCTTTGTCCCATTTAACCTCACAAGAACCTCTACCTAACCAAACTTTACTTATAATAGTCCAAAGCCGCGAAACTGAGACAAGCCGGTCGGTTCATTCTAGCGTTTATCCTGAGTAAACTAAGCTATATATCTAGGTCTACTCAATTCCAGCTGACTCCAGAGACTTTAAACGTTGACCACAGTCCCCTCACAAGCACCTCGGCCTAACCATACTTTACTTATAATAGTCCAAAGCCGCGAAACTGAGACAAGTCGGTCATACCCCTACAGTGATCTCATCCTGATGCCAAGGAATGGAATTCAACGAGAAAGTTTACTGGAAAAAATCCAACATTCTTTAAGGGTGAGGGTACAAATTATGTATCTACTTCTCTTACAATTATCTCTTTGAAAGAAAAATTCTATCTGTATAAAAATCACATTATAGAGTAATCTATGCTATATTTCTATGTGTACGCAGTTCCAGCTAATCTGCAGACTTGAGGCTTTGTACCATTTAACCTCACAAGAACCTCTACCTAACCAAACTTTACTTATAATAGTCCAAAGCCTCGAAACTGAGAAAAGTCGGTCGGTTCCTCCTAGCGTTTATCTTGAGCAAACTAAGCTATATATCTAGGCCTGCTCAATTCCAGCTGACTCTAGAGACTTCGAACTTTGTCCCGAGTCCCCTCACAAGCACCTCGGTCTAACCATACTTTACTTATAATAGTCCAAAGCCGCGAAACTGAGACAAGTCGGTCCTACCCATTCAGTGATCTCGTCCTGATACCAAGGAATGGAAATCTAAGAAATAACTAGTAGCAAAAAGACCAACATTCTTTAAGGGTGGGGGTACAAATTATGTATCTACTTCTCTTACAATTATCTCTTTGAAAGAAAAATTCTATCTGTATAAAAATCACATTATAGAGTAATCTATGCTATATTTCTATGTGTACGCAGTTCCAGCTAATCTGCAGACTTAAGGCTTTGTCCCATTTAACCTCACAAGAACCTCTACCTAACCAAACTTTACTTATAATAGTCCAAAGCCGCGAAACTGAGACAAGTCGGTCGGTTCCTTCTAGCGTTTATCCTGAGCAAACTAAGCTATATATCTAGGCCTACTCAATTCCAGCTGACTCCAGAGACTTTAAACGTTGACCACAGTCCCCTCACAAGCACCTCGGCCTAACCATACTTTACTTATAATAGTCCAAAGCCGCGAAACTGAGACAAGTCGGTCCTACCCCTACAGTGATCTCATCCTGATGCCAAGGAATGGAATTCAACGAGAAAGTTTACTGGAAAAAATCCAACATTCTTTAAGGGTGAGGGTACAAATTATGTATCTACTTCTCTTACAAATATCTCTTTGAAAGAAAAATTCTATCTGTATAAAAATCACATTATAGAGTAATCCTTGCTATATTTCTATGCTTACTCAGATCCAGCTGGCTCTGCAGACTTAAGGCATAGTCCCGATTAACCTCACAAGAATTTCTACCCAACCAAACTTTACTTATAATAGTCTAAAGCCGCGAAACTGAGACAAGTCTGTCGGTTCCTTCTAGCGTTTATCCTGAGTAAACTAGGCTATATATCTAGGCCTACTCAATTCCAGCTGACTCTAGAGACTTCGAACTTTGACCCGAGTAACCTCACAAGCACCTCGGCTTAAGCAAACTGTACTTATAATAGTCTAAAGCCTCGAAACTGAGAAAAGTCGGTCGGTTCCTCCTAGCGTTTATCTTGAGCAAACTAAGCTATATATCTAGGCCTACTCAATTCCAGCTTACTCTAGAGACTTTAAACTTTGACCCGAGTACCCTGACAAGCACCTCGGCCTAACCAAACTTTACTTATAATAGTCCAAAGCCGCGAAACTGAGACAAGTCGGTCGGTTCCTTCTAGCGTTTATCCTGAGCAAACTAAGCTATATATCTAGGCCTACTCAATTCCAGCTGACTCCAGAGACTTGGAGCTTTGACCCGAGTACCCTCTCAAGCACCTCGGCCTAACTAAACTTTACTTAAAATAGTCCAATGCCGCGAAACTGAGACAAGTCGGTCGGTTCCTTCTAGCGTTTATCCTGAGCAAACTAAGCTATATATCCAGGCCTACTCAATTCCAGCTGACTCTAGAGACTTTGAACATTGACCACAGTCCCCTCACAAGCACCTCGGCTTATGCAAACTGTACTTATAATAGTCTAAAGCCGCGAAACTGAGAAAAGTCGGTCGGTTCCTCCTAGCGTTTATCTTGAGCAAACAAAGCTATATATCTAGGTCTACTCAATTCCATCTGACTCTAGAGACTTCGAACTTTGACCCGAGTAACCTCACAAGCACCTAGGCTTAAGCAAACTGTACTTATAATAGTCTAAAGCCTCGAAACTGAGAAAAGTCGGTCGGTTCCTCCTAGCGTTTATCTTGAGCAAACAAAGCTATATATCTAGGCCTACTCAATTCCAGCTGACTCTAGAGACTTCGAACTTTGTCCCGAGTCCCCTCACAAGCACCTCGGCCTAACCATACTTTACTTGTAATAGTCCAAAGCCGCGAAACTGAGACAAGTCGGTCCTACCCATTCAGTGATCTCGTCCTGATACCAAGGAATGGAAATCTAAGAAATAACTAGCAGCAAAAAGACCAACATTCTTTAAGGGTGAGGGTACAAATTATGTATCTACTTCTCTTACAATTATCTCTTTGAAAGAAAAATTCTATCTGTATAAAAATCACATTATAGAGTAATCTATGCTATATTTCTATGTGTACGCAGTTCCAGCTAATTTGCAGACTTGAGGCTTTGTCCCATTTAACCTCACAAGAACCTCTACCTAACCAAACTTTACTTATAATAGTCCAAAGCCGCGAAACTGAGACAAGTCTGTCGGTTCCTTCTAGCGTTTATCCTGAGTAAACTAAGCTATATATCTAGGTCTACTCAATTCCAGCTGACTCCAGAGACTTTAAACGTTGACCACAGTCCCCTCACAAGCACCTCGGCCTAACCATACTTTACTTATAATAGTCCAAAGCCGCGAAACTGAGACAAGTCGGTCCTACCCCTACAGTGATCTCATCCTGATGCCAAGGAATGGAATTCAACGAGAAAGTTTACTGGAAAAAATCCAACATTCTTTAAGGGTGAGGGTACAAATTATGTATCTACTTCTCTTACAATTATCTCTTTGAAAGAAAAATTCTATCTGTATAAAAATCACATTATAGAGTAATCTATGCTATATTTCTATGTGTACGCAGTTCCAGCTAATTTGCAGACTTGAGGCTTTGTCCCATTTAACCTCACAAGAACCTCTACCTAACCAAACTTTACTTATAATAGTCTAAAGCCGCGAAACTGAGACAAGTCTGTCGGTTCCTTCTAGCGTTTATCTTGAGCAAACTAAGCTATATATCTAGGCCTGCTCAATTCCAGCTGACTCTAGAGACTTCGAACTTTGTCCCGAGTCCCCTCACAAGCACCTCGGTCTAACCATACTTTACTTATAATAGTCCAAAGCCGCGAAACTGAGACAAGTCGGTCCTACCCATTCAGTGATCTCGTCCTGATACCAAGGAATGGAAATCTAAGAAATAACTAGTAGCAAAAAGACCAACATTCTTTAAGGGTGGGGGTACAAATTATGTATCTACTTCTCTTACAATTATCTCTTTGAAGGAAAAATTCTATCTGTATAAAAATCACATTATAGAGTAATCTATGCTATATTTCTATGTGTACGCAGTTCCAGCTGATCTGCAGACTTAAGGCTTTGTCCCATTTAACCTCACAAGAACCTCTACCTAACCAAACTTTACTTATAATAGTCCAAAGCCGCGAAACTGAGACAAGTCGGTCGGTTCATTCTAGCGTTTATCCTGAGCAAACTAAGCTATATATCTAGGCCTACTCAATTCCAGCTGACTCTAGAGACTTTAAACGTTGACCACAGTCCCCTCACAAGCACCTCGGCCTAACCATACTTTACTTATAATAGTCCAAAGCCGCGAAACTGAGACAAGTCGGTCCTACCCCTACAGTGATCTCATCCTGATGCCAAGGAATGGAATTCAACGAGAAAGTTTACTGGAAAAAGTCCAACATTCTTCAAGGGTGGGGGTACAAATTATGTATCTACTTCTGTTACAATTATCTCTTTGAAAGAAAAATTCTATCTGTATAAAAATCACATTATAGAGTAATCCTTGCTATATTTCTATGCTTACTCAGATCCAGCTGGCTCTGCAGACTTAAGGCATAGTCCCGATTAACCTCACAAGAATTTCTACCCAACCAAACTTTACTTATAATAGTCTAAAGCCGCGAAACTGAGACAAGTCTGTCGGTTCCTTCTAGCGTTTATCCTGAGTAAACTAAGCTATATATCTAGGCCTACTCAATTCCAGCTGACTCTAGAGACTTCGAACTTTGACCCGAGTAACCTCACAAGCACCTCGGCTTAAGCAAACTGTACTTATAATAGTCTAAAGCCTCGAAACTGAGAAAAGTCGGTCGGTTCCTCCTAGCGTTTATCTTGAGCAAACTAAGCTATATATCTAGGCCTACTCAACTCCAGCTGACTCTAGAGACTTTAGGCTTTGACCGGAGTAACCTTACAAGCACCTCGGCCTAACCAAACTTTACTTATAATAGTCCAAAGCCGCGAAACTGAGACAAGCCGGTCGGTTCATTCTAGCGTTTATCCTGAGCAAACTAAGCTATATATCTAGGCCTACTCAATTCCAGCTGACTCCAGAGACTTGGAGCTTTGACCCGAGTACCCTCTCAAGCACCTCGGCCTAACTAAACTTTACTTAAAATAGTCCAATGCCGCGAAACTGAGACAAGTCGGTCGGTTCCTTCTAGCGTTTATCCTGAGCAAACTAAGCTATATATCCAGGCCTACTCAATTCCAGCTGACTCTAGAGACTTTGAACATTGACCACAGTCCCCTCACAAGCACCTCGGCTTAAGCAAACTGTACTTATAATAGTCCAAAGCCGCGAAACTGAGACAAGTCGGTCGGTTCCTCCTAGCGTTTATCTTGAGCAAACTAAGCTATATATCTAGGCCTACTCAATTCCAGCTGACTCTAGAGACTTCGAACTTTGTCCCGAGTCCCCTCACAAGCACCTCGGCCTAACCATACTTTACTTATAATAGTCCAAAGCCGCGAAACTGAGACAAGTCGGTCCTACCCCTACAGTGATCTCATCCTGATGCCAAGGAATGGAATTCAACGAGAAAGTTAACTGGAAAAAGTCCAACATTCTTCAAGGGTGGGGGTACAAATTATGTATCTACTTCTGTTACAATTATCTCTTTGAAAGAAAAATTCTATCTGTATAAAAATCACATTATAGAGTAATCCTTGCTATATTTCTATGCTTACTCAGATCCAGCTGGCTCTGCAGACTTAAGGCATAGTCCCGATTAACCTCACAAGAATTTCTACCCAACCAAACTTTACTTATAATAGTCTAAAGCCGCGAAACTGAGACAAGTCTGTCGGTTCCTTCTAGCGTTTATCCTGAGTAAACTAAGCTATATATCTAGGTCTACTCAATTCCAGCTGACTCTAGAGACTTCGAACTTTGACCCGAGTAACCTCACAAGCACCTCGGCTTAAGCAAGCTGTACTTATAATAGTCTAAAGCCTCGAAACTGAGAAAAGTCGGTCGGTTCCTCCTAGCGTTTATCTTGAGCAAACTAAGCTATATATCTAGGCCTACTCAATTCCAGCTGACTCTAGAGACTTTAGGCTTTGACCGGAGTAACCTTACAAGCACCTCGGCCTAACCAAACTTTACTTATAATAGTCCAAAGCCGCGAAACTGAGACAAGTCGGTCGGTTCCTTCTAGCGTTTATCCTGAGCAAACTAAGCTATATATCTAGGCCTACTCAATTCCAGCTGACTCCAGAGACTTGGAGCTTTGACCCGAGTACCCTCTCAAGCACCTCGGCCTAACTAAACTTTACTTAAAATAGTCCAATGCCGCGAAACTGAGACAAGTCGGTCGGTTCCTTCTAGCGTTTATCCTGAGCAAACTAAGCTATATATCCAGGCCTACTCAATTCCAGCTGACTCTAGAGACTTTGAACATTGACCCGAGTAACCTCACAAGCACCTCGGCTTAAGCAAACTGTACTTATAATAGTCTAAAGCCTCGAAACTGAGAAAAGTCGGTCGGTTCCTCCTAGCGTTTATCTTGAGCAAACTAAGCTATATATCTAGGCCTACTCAATTCCAGCTGACTCTAGAGACTTCGAACTTTGACCCGAGTACCCTCACCAGCACCTCGGCTTAAGCAAACTGTACTTCTAATAGTCTAAATCCGCGAAACAGAGAAAAGTCGGTCGGTTCCTCCTAGCGTTTATCTTGAGCAAACTAAGCTATTTATCTAGGCCTACTCAATTCCAGCTGACTCTAGAGACTTCGAACTTTGTCCCGAGTCCCCTCACAAGCACCTCGGCCTAACCATACTTTACTTGTAATAGTCCAAAGCCGCGAAACTGAGACAAGTCGGTCCTACCCATTCAGTGATCTCGTCCTGATACCAAGGAATGGAAATCTAAGAAATAACTAGCAGCAAAAAGACCAACATTCTTTAAGGGTGAGGGTACAAATTATGTATCTACTTCTCTTACAATTATCTCTTTGAAAGAAAAATTCTATCTGTATAAAAATCACATTATAGAGTAATCTATGCTATATTTCTATGTGTACGCAGTTCCAGCTAATTTGCAGACTTGAGGCTTTGTCCCATTTAACCTCACAAGAACCTCTACCTAACCAAACTTTACTTATAATAGTCCAAAGCCGCGAAACTGAGACAAGCCGGTCGGTTCATTCTAGCGTTTATCCTGAGTAAACTAAGCTATATATCTAGGTCTACTCAATTCCAGCTGACTCCAGAGACTTTAAACGTTGACCACAGTCCCCTCACAAGCACCTCGGCCTAACCATACTTTACTTATAATAGTCCAAAGCCGCGAAACTGAGACAAGTCGGTCCTACCCCTACAGTGATCTCATCCTGATGCCAAGGAATGGAATTCAACGAGAAAGTTTACTGGAAAAAATCCAACATTCTTTAAGGGTGAGGGTACAAATTATGTATCTACTTCTCTTACAATTATCTCTTTGAAAGAAAAATTCTATCTGTATAAAAATCACATTATAGAGTAATCTATGCTATATTTCTATGTGTACGCAGTTCCAGCTAATTTGCAGACTTGAGGCTTTGTCCCATTTAACCTCACAAGAAACTCTACCTAACCAAACTTTACTTATAATAGTCTAAAGCCGCGAAACTGAGACAAGTCTGTCGGTTCCTTCTAGCGTTTATCTTGAGCAAACTAAGCTATATATCTAGGCCTGCTCAATTCCAGCTGACTCTAGAGACTTCGAACTTTGTCCCGAGTCCCCTCACAAGCACCTCGGTCTAACCATACTTTACTTATAATAGTCCAAAGCCGCGAAACTGAGACAAGTCGGTCCTACCCATTCAGTGATCTCGTCCTGATACCAAGGAATGGAAATCTAAGAAATAACTAGTAGCAAAAAGACCAACATTCTTTAAGGGTGGGGGTACAAATTATGTATCTACTTCTCTTACAATTATCTCTTTGAAAGAAAAATTCTATCTGTATAAAAATCACATTATAGAGTAATCTATGCTATATTTCTATGTGTACGCAGTTCCAGCTGATCTGCAGACTTAAGGCTTTGTCCCATTTAACCTCACAAGAACCTCTACCTAACCAAACTTTACTTATAATAGTCCAAAGCCGCGAAACTGAGACAAGTCGGTCGGTTCCTTCTAGCGTTTATCCTGAGCAAACTAAGCTATATATCTAGGCCTACTCAATTCCAGCTGACTCCAGAGACTTTAAACGTTGACCACAGTCCCCTCACAAGCACCTCGGCCTAACCATACTTTACTTATAATAGTCCAAAGCCGCGAAACTGAGACAAGTCGGTCCTACCCCTACAGTGATCTCATCCTGATGCCAAGGAATGGAATTCAACGAGAAAGTTTACTGGAAAAAGTCCAACATTCTTCAAGGGTGGGGGTACAAATTATGTATCTACTTCTGTTACAATTATCTCTTTGAAAGAAAAATTCTATCTGTATAAAAATCACATTATAGAGTAATCCTTGCTATATTTCTATGCTTACTCAGATCCAGCTGGCTCTGCAGACTTAAGGCATAGTCCCGATTAACCTCACAAGAATTTCTACCCAACCAAACTTTACTTATAATAGTCTAAAGCCGCGAAACTGAGACAAGTCTGTCGGTTCCTTCTAGCGTTTATCCTGAGTAAACTAAGCTATATATCTAGGTCTACTCAATTCCAGCTGACTCTAGAGACTTCGAACTTTGACCCGAGTAACCTCACAAGCACCTCGGCTTAAGCAAACTGTACTTATAATAGTCTAAAGCCTCGAAACTGAGAAAAGTCGGTCGGTTCCTCCTAGCGTTTATCTTGAGCAAACTAAGCTATATATCTAGGCCTACTCAATTCCAGCTGACTCTAGAGACTTTAGGCTTTGACCGGAGTAACCTTACAAGCACCTCGGCCTAACCAAACTTTACTTATAATAGTCCAAAGCCGCGAAACTGAGACAAGTCGGTCGGTTCCTTCTAGCGTTTATCCTGAGCAAACTAAGCTATATATCTAGGCCTACTCAATTCCAGCTGACTCCAGAGACTTGGAGCTTTGACCCGAGTACCCTCTCAAGCACCTCGGCCTAACTAAACTTTACTTAAAATAGTCCAATGCCGCGAAACTGAGACAAGTCGGTCGGTTCCTTCTAGCGTTTATCCTGAGCAAACTAAGCTATATATCCAGGCCTACTCAATTCCAGCTGACTCTAGAGACTTTGAACATTGACCACAGTCCCCTCACAAGCACCTCGGCTTATGCAAACTGTACTTATAATAGTCCAAAGCCGCGAAACTGAGACAAGTCGGTCGGTTCCTCCTAGCGTTTATCTTGAGCAAACTAAGCTATATATCTAGGCCTACTCAATTCCAGCTGACTCTAGAGACTTCGAACTTTGTCCCGAGTCCCCTCACAAGCACCTCGGCCTAACCATACTTTACTTATAATAGTCCAAAGCCGCGAAACTGAGACAAGTCGGTCCTACCCCTACAGTGATCTCATCCTGATGCCAAGGAATGGAATTCAACGAGAAAGTTAACTGGAAAAAGTCCAACATTCTTCAAGGGTGGGGGTACAAATTATGTATCTACTTCTGTTACAATTATCTCTTTGAAAGAAAAATTCTATCTGTATAAAAATCACATTATAGAGTAATCCTTGCTATATTTCTATGCTTACTCAGATCCAGCTGGCTCTGCAGACTTAAGGCATAGTCCCGATTAACCTCACAAGAATTTCTACCCAACCAAACTTTACTTATAATAGTCTAAAGCCGCGAAACTGAGACAAGTCTGTCGGTTCCTTCTAGCGTTTATCCTGAGTAAACTAAGCTATATATCTAGGTCTACTCAATTCCAGCTGACTCTAGAGACTTCGAACTTTGACCCGAGTAACCTCACAAGCACCTCGGCTTAAGCAAACTGTACTTATAATAGTCTAAAGCCTCGAAACTGAGAAAAGTCGGTCGGTTCCTCCTAGCGTTTATCTTGAGCAAACTAAGCTATATATCTAGGCCTACTCAATTCCAGCTTACTCTAGAGACTTTAAACTTTGACCCGAGTACCCTGACAAGCACCTCGGCCTAACCAAACTTTACTTATAATAGTCCAAAGCCGCGAAACTGAGACAAGCCGGTCGGTTCATTCTAGCGTTTATCCTGAGTAAACTAAGCTATATATCTAGGCCTACTCAATTCCAGCTGACTCCAGAGACTTGGAGCTTTGACCCGAGTACCCTCTCAAGCACCTCGGCCTAACTAAACTTTACTTAAAATAGTCCAATGCCGCGAAACTGAGACAAGTTGGTCGGTTCCTTCTAGCGTTTATCCTGAGCAAACTAAGCTATATATCCAGGCCTACTCAATTCCAGCTGACTCTAGAGACTTTGAACATTGACCACAGTCCCCTCACAAGCACCTCGGCTTATGCAAACTGTACTTATAATAGTCTAAAGCCGCGAAACTGAGAAAAGTCGGTCGGTTCCTCCTAGCGTTTATCTTGAGCAAACTAAGCTATATATCTAGGCCTACTCAATTCCAGCTGACTCTAGAGACTTCGAACTTTGACCCGAGTAACCTTACAAGCACCTCGGCTTAAGCAAACTGTACTTCTAATAGTCTAAATCCGCGAAACAGAGAAAAGTCGGTCGGTTCCTCCTAGCGTTTATCTTGAGCAAACTAAGCTATCTATCTAGGCCTACTCAATTCCAGCTGACTCTAGAGACTTCGAACTTTGTCCCGAGTCCCCTCACAAGCACCTCGGCCTAACCATACTTTACTTATAATAGTCCAAAGCCGCGAAACTGAGACAAGTCGGTCCTACCCATTCAGTGATCTCGTCCTGATACCAAGGAATGGAAATCTAAGAAATAACTAGCAGCAAAAAGACCAACATTCTTTAAGGGTGGGGGTACAAATTATGTATCTACTTCTCTTACAATTATCTCTTTGAAAGAAAAATTCTATCTGTATAAAAATCACATTATAGAGTAATCTATGCTATATTTCTATGTGTACGCAGTTCCAGCTAATTTGCAGACTTGAGGCTTTGTCCCATTTAACCTCACAAGAACCTCTACCTAACCAAACTTTACTTATAATAGTCCAAAGCCGCGAAACTGAGACAAGCCGGTCGGTTCATTCTAGCGTTTATCCTGAGTAAACTAAGCTATATATCTAGGTCTACTCAATTCCAGCTGACTCCAGAGACTTTAAACGTTGACCACAGTCCCCTCACAAGCACCTCGGCCTAACCATACTTTACTTATAATAGTCCAAAGCCGCGAAACTGAGACAAGTCGGTCGTACCCCTACAGTGATCTCATCCTGATGCCAAGGAATGGAATTCAACGAGAAAGTTTACTGGAAAAAATCCAACATTCTTTAAGGGTGAGGGTACAAATTATGTATCTACTTCTCTTACAATTATCTCTTTGAAAGAAAAATTCTATCTGTATAAAAATCACATTATAGAGTAATCTATGCTATATTTCTATGTGTACGCAGTTCCAGCTAATCTGCAGACTTGAGGCTTTGTACCATTTAACCTCACAAGAACCTCTACCTAACCAAACTTTACTTATAATAGTCCAAAGCCGCGAAACTGAGACAAGTCGGTCGGTTCCTCCTAGCGTTTATCTTGAGCAAACTAAGCTATATATCTAGGCCTACTCAATTCCAGCTGACTCTAGAGACTTCGAACTTTGTCCCGAGTCCCCTCACAAGCACCTCGGTCTAACCATACTTTACTTATAATAGTCCAAAGCCGCGAAACTGAGACAAGTCGGTCCTACCCATTCAGTGATCTCGTCCTGATACCAAGGAATGGAAATCTAAGAAATAACTAGTAGCAAAAAGACCAACATTCTTTAAGGGTGGGGGTACAAATTATGTATCTACTTCTCTTACAATTATCTCTTTGAAGGAAAAATTCTATCTGTATAAAAATCACATTATAGAGTAATCTATGCTATATTTCTATGTGTACGCAGTTCCAGCTGATCTGCAGACTTAAGGCTTTGTCCCATTTAACCTCACAAGAACCTCTACCTAACCAAACTTTACTTATAATAGTCCAAAGCCGCGAAACTGAGACAAGTCGGTCGGTTCATTCTAGCGTTTATCCTGAGCAAACTAAGCTATATATCTAGGCCTACTCAATTCCAGCTGACTCTAGAGACTTTAAACGTTGACCACAGTCCCCTCACAAGCACCTCGGCCTAACCATACATTACTTATAATAGTCCAAAGCCGCGAAACTGAGACAAGTCGGTCCTACCCCTACAGTGATCTCATCCTGATGCCAAGGAATGGAATTCAACGAGAAAGTTTACTGGAAAAAATCCAACATTCTTCAAGGGTGGGGGTACAAATTATGTATCTACTTCTCTTACAATTATCTCTTTGAAAGAAAAATTCTATCTGTATAAAAATCACATTATAGAGTAATCCTTGCTATATTTCTATGCTTACTCAGATCCAGCTGGCTCTGCAGACTTAAGGCATAGTCCCGATTAACCTCACAAGAATTTCTACCCAACCAAACTTTACTTATAATAGTCTAAAGCCGCGAAACTGAGACAAGTCTGTCGGTTCCTTCTAGCGTTTATCCTGAGTAAACTAGGCTATATATCTAGGCCTACTCAATTCCAGCTGACTCTAGAGACTTCGAAATTTGACCCGAGTAACCTCACAAGCACCTCGGCTTAAGCAAACTGTACTTATAATAGTCTAAAGCCTCGAAACTGAGAAAAGTCGGTCGGTTCCTCCTAGCGTTTATCTTGAGCAAACTAAGCTATATATCTAGGCCTACTCAATTCCAGCTGACTCTAGAGACTTTAGGCTTTGACCGGAGTAACCTTACAAGCACCTCGGCCTAACCAAACTTTACTTATAATAGTCCAAAGCCGCGAAACTGAGACAAGCCGGTCGGTTCATTCTAGCGTTTATCCTGAGTAAACTAAGCTATATATCTAGGCCTACTCAATTCCAGCTGACTCCAGAGACTTGGAGCTTTGACCCGAGTACCCTCTCAAGCACCTCGGCCTAACTAAACTTTACTTAAAATAGTCCAATGCCGCGAAACTGAGACAAGTCGGTCGGTTCCTTCTAGCGTTTATCCTGAGCAAACTAAGCTATATATCCAGGCCTACTCAATTCCAGCTGACTCTAGAGACTTTGAACATTGACCACAGTCCCCTCACAAGCACCTCGGCTTATGCAAACTGTACTTATAATAGTCTAAAGCCGCGAAACTGAGACAAGTCGGTCGGTTCCTCCTAGCGTTTATCTTGAGCAAACTAAGCTATATATCTAGGCCTACTCAATTCCAGCTGACTCTAGAGACTTCGAACTTTGTCCCGAGTCCCCTCACAAGCACCTCGGCCTAACCATACTTTACTTATAATAGTCCAAAGCCGCGAAACTGAGACAAGTCGGTCCTACCCCTACAGTGATCTCATCCTGATGCCAAGGAATGGAATTCAACGAGAAAGTTTACTGGAAAAAATCCAACATTCTTTAAGGGTGAGGGTACAAATTATGTATCTACTTCTCTTACAATTATCTCTTTGAAAGAAAAATTCTATCTGTATAAAAATCACATTATAGAGTAATCCTTGCTATATTTCTATGCTTACTCAGATCCAGCTGGCTCTGCAGACTTAAGGCATAGTCCCGATTAACCTCACAAGAATTTCTACCCAACCAAACTTTACTTATAATAGTCTAAAGCCGCGAAACTGAGACAAGTCTGTCGGTTCCTTCTAGCGTTTATCCTGAGTAAACTAAGCTATATATCTAGGTCTATTCAATTCCAGCTGACTCTAGAGACTTCGAACTTTGACCCGAGTAACCTCACAAGCACCTCGGCTTAAGCAAGCTGTACTTATAATAGTCTAAAGCCTCGAAACTGAGAAAAGTCGGTCGGTTCCTCCTAGCGTTTATCTTGAGCAAACTAAGCTATATATCTAGGCCTACTCAATTCCACCTTATCTAGAGACTTTAAACTTTGACCCGAGTACCCTGACAAGCACCTCGGCCTAACCAAACTTTACTTATAATAGTCCAAAGCCGCGAAACTGAGACAAGTCGGTCGGTTCCTTCTAGCGTTTATCCTGAGCAAACTAAGCTATATATCTAGGCCTACTCAATTCCAGCTGACTCCAGAGACTTGGAGCTTTGACCCGAGTACCCTCTCAAGCACCTCGGCCTAACTAAACTTTACTTAAAATAGTCCAATGCCGCGAAACTGAGACAAGTTGGTCGGTTCCTTCTAGCGTTTATCCTGAGCAAACTAAGCTATATATCCAGGCCTACTCAATTCCAGCTGACTCTAGAGACTTTGAACATTGACCACAGTCCCCTCACAAGCACCTCGGCTTATGCAAACTGTACTTATAATAGTCTAAAGCCGCGAAACTGAGAAAAGTCGGTCGGTTCCTCCTAGCGTTTATCTTGAGCAAACTAAGCTATATATCTAGGCCTACTCAATTCCAGCTGACTCTAGAGACTTCGAAATTTGAACCGAGTAACCTCACAAACACCTCGGCTTAAGAAAACTGTACTTCTAATAGTCTAAATACGCGAAACTGAGAAAAGTCGGTCGGTTACTTCTAGCGTTTATCTTGAGCAAACCAAGCTATTTATCTAGGCCTACTCAATTCCAGCTGACTCTAGAGACTTCGAACTTTGTCCCGAGTCCCCTCACAAGCACCTCGGCCTAACCATACTTTACTTATAATAGTCCAAAGCCGCGAAACTGAGACAAGTCGGTCCTACCCATTCAGTGATCTCGTCCTGATACCAAGGAATGGAAATCTAAGAAATAACTAGGAGCAAAAAGACCAACATTCTTTAAGGGTGGGGGTACAAATTATGTATCTACTTCTCTTACAATTATCTCTTTGAAAGAAAAATTCTATCTGTATAAAAATCACATTATAGAGTAATCTATGCTATATTTCTATGTGTACGCAGTTCCAGCTAATTTGCAGACTTGAGGCTTTGTCCCATTTAACCTCACAAGAACCTCTACCTAACCAAACTTTACTTATAATAGTCCAAAGCCGCGAAACTGAGACAAGCCGGTCGGTTCATTCTAGCGTTTATCCTGAGTAAACTAAGCTATATATCTAGGTCTACTCAATTCCAGCTGACTCCAGAGACTTTAAACGTTGACCACAGTCCCCTCACAAGCACCTCGGCCTAACCATACTTTACTTATAATAGTCCAAAGCCGCGAAACTGAGACAAGTCGGTCCTACCCCTACAGTGATCTCATCCTGATGCCAAGGAATGGAATTCAACGAGAAAGTTTACTGGAAAAAATCCAACATTCTTTAAGGGTGAGGGTACAAATTATGTATCTACTTCTCTTACAATTATCTCTTTGAAAGAAAAATTCTATCTGTATAAAAATCACATTATAGAGTAATCTATGCTATATTTCTATGTGTACGCAGTTCCAGCTAATCTGCAGACTTGAGGCTTTGTCCCATTTAACCTCACAAGAACCTCTACCTAACCAAACTTTACTTATAATAGTCCAAAGCCGCGAAACTGAGACAAGTCGGTCGGTTCCTCCTAGCGTTTATCTTGAGCAAACTAAGCTATATATCTAGGCCTACTCAATTCCAGCTGACTCTAGAGACTTCGAACTTTGACCCGAGTACCCTCACAAGCACCTCGGTCTAACCATACTTTACTTATAATAGTCCAAAGCCGCGAAACTGAGACAAGTCGGTCCTACCCATTCAGTGATCTCGTCCTGATACCAAGGAATGGAAATCTAAGAAATAACTAGTAGCAAAAAGACCAACATTCTTTAAGGGTGGGGGTACAAATTATGTATCTACTTCTCTTAAAAAAAACTCTTTGAAAGAAAAATTCTATCTGTATAAAAATCACATTATAGAGTAATCTATGCTATATTTCTATGTGTACGCAGTTCCAGCTGATCTGCAGACTTAAGGCTTTGTCCCATTTAACCTCACAAGAACCTCTACCTAACCAAACTTTACTTATAATAGTCCAAAGCCGCGAAACTGAGACAAGTCGGTCGGTTCATTCTAGCGTTTATCCTGAGTAAACTAAGCTATATATCTAGGCCTACTCAATTCCAGCTGACTCTAGAGACTTTAAACGTTGACCACAGTCCCCTCACAAGCACCTCGGCCTAACCATACATTACTTATAATAGTCCAAAGCCGCGAAACTGAGACAAGTCGGTCCTACCCCTACAGTGATCTCATCCTGATGCCAAGGAATGGAATTCAACGAGAAAGTTTACTGGAAAAAGTCCAACATTCTTCAAGGGTGGGGGTACAAATTATGTATCTACTTCTGTTACAATTATCTCTTTGAAAGAAAAATTCTATCTGTATAAAAATCACATTATAGAGTAATCCTTGCTATATTTCTATGCTTACTCAGATCCAGCTGGCTCTGCAGACTTAAGGCATAGTCCCGATTAACCTCACAAGAATTTCTACCCAACCAAACTTTACTTATAATAGTCTAAAGCCGCGAAACTGAGACAAGTCTGTCGGTTCCTTCTAGCGTTTATCCTGAGTAAACTAAGCTATATATCTAGGTCTACTCAATTCCAGCTGACTCTAGAGACTTCGAACTTTGACCCGAGTAACCTCACAAGCACCTCGGCTTAAGCAAACTGTACTTATAATAGTCTAAAGCCTCGAAACTGAGAAAAGTCGGTCGGTTCCTCCTAGCGTTTATCTTGAGCAAACTAAGCTATATATCTAGGCCTACTCAATTCCAGCTTACTCTAGAGACTTTAAACTTTGACCCGAGTACCCTGACAAGCACCTCGGCCTAACCAAACTTTACTTATAATAGTCCAAAGCCGCGAAACTGAGACAAGTCGGTCGGTTCCTTCTAGCGTTTATCCTGAGCAAACTAAGCTATATATCTAGGCCTACTCAATTCCAGCTGACTCCAGAGACTTGGAGCTTTGACCCGAGTACCCTCTCAAGCACCTCGGCCTAACTAAACTTTACTTAAAATAGTCCAATGCCGCGAAACTGAGACAAGTCGGTCGGTTCCTTCTAGCGTTTATCCTGAGCAAACTAAGCTATATATCCAGGCCTACTCAATTCCAGCTGACTCTAGATACTTTGAACATTGACCACAGTCCCCTCACAAGCACCTCGGCTAATGCAAACTGTACTTATAATAGTCTAAATCCGCGAAACTGAGAAAAGTCGGTCGGTTCCTCCTAGCGTTTATCTTGAGCAAACTAAGCTATATATCTAGGTCTACTCAATTCTAGCTGACTCTAGAGACTTCGAACTTTGACCCGAGTAACCTCACAAGCACCTAGGCTTAAGCAAACTGTATTTCTAATAGTCTAAATCCGCGAAACAGAGAAAAGTCGGTCGGTTCCTCCTAGCGTTTATCTTGAGCAAACTAAGCTATTTATCTAGGCCTACTCAATTCCAGCTGACTCTAGAGACTTCGAACTTTGACCCGAGTAACCTCACAAGCACCTCGGCCTAACCATACTTTACTTATAATAGTCCAAAGCCGCGAAACTGAGACAAGTCGGTCCTACCCATTCAGTGATCTCGTCCTGATACCAAGGAATGGAAATCTAAGAAATAACTAGTAGCAAAAAGCCCAACATTCTTTAAGGGTGGGGGTACAAATTATGTATCTACTTCTCTTACAATTACCTCTTTGAAAGAAAAATTCTATCTGTATAAAAATCACATTATAGAGTAATCTATGCTATATTTCTATGTGTACGCAGTTCCAGCTAATTTGCAGACTTGAGGCTTTGTCCCATTTAACCTCACAAGAACCTCTACCTAACCAAACTTTACTTATAATAGTCCAAAGCCGCGAAACTGAGACAAGTCGGTCGGTTCCTTCTAGCGTTTATCCTGAGCAAACTAAGCTATATATCTAGGCCTACTCAATTCCAGCTGACTCCAGAGACTTGGAGCTTTGACCCGAGTACCCTCTCAAGCACCTCGGCCTAACTAAACTTTACTTAAAATAGTCCAATGCCGCGAAACTGAGACAAGTCGGTCGGTTCCTCCTAGCGTTTATCTTGAGCAAACTAAGCTATATATCTAGGCCTACTCAATTCCAGCTGACTCTAGAGACTTCGAACTTTGTCCCGAGTCCCCTCACAAGCACCTCGGCCTAACCATACTTTACTTGTAATAGTCCAAAGCCGCGAAACTGAGACAAGTCGGTCGGTTCCTTCTAGCGTTTATCCTGAGCAAACTAAGCTATATATCTAGGCCTACTCAATTCCAGCTGACTCTAGAGACTTTAAACGTTGACCACAGTCCCCTCACAAGCACCTCGGCCTAACCATACTTTACTTATAATAGTCCAAATCCGCGAAACTGGTAAAAGTCGGTCGGTTCCTTCTAGCGTTTATCCTGAGTAAACTAAGCTATATATCTAGGCCTACTCAATTCCAGCTGACTCTAGAGACTTCGAACTTTGACCCGAGTAACCTCACAAGCACCTCGGCTTAAGCAAACTGTACTTATAATAGTCTAAATCCGCGAAACTGAGAAAAGTCGGTCGGTTCCTTCTAGCGTTTATCCTGAGCAAACTAAGCTATATATCTAGGCCTACTCAATTCCAGCTTACTCTAGAGACTTGATGCTTTGTCCCGAGCCCCCTCACAAGAACCTCTACCTAACCAAATTTTACTTATAATAGTCCAAATCCGCGAAACTGGTAAAAGTCGGTCGGTTCCTTCTAGCGTTTATCCTGAGTAAACTAAGCTATATATCTAGGCCTACTCAATTCCAGCTGACTCTAGAGACTTCGAACTTTGACCCGAGTAACCTCACAAGCACCTCGGCTTAAGCAAACTGTACTTATAATAGTCTAAAGCCTCGAAACTGAGAAAAGTCGGTCGGTTCCTCCTAGCGTTTATCTTGAGCAAACTAAGCTATATATCTAGGCCTACTCAATTCCAGCTGACTCTAGAGACTTCGAACTTTGTCCCGAGTCCCCTCACAAGCACCTCGGCCTAACCATACTTTACTTGTAATAGTCCAAAGCCGCGAAACTGAGACAAGTCGGTCCTACCCATTCAGTGATCTCGTCCTGATACCAAGGAATGGAAATCTAAGAAATAACTAGTAGCAAAAAGACCAACATTCTTTAAGGGTGGGGGTACAAATTATGTATCTACTTCTCTTACAATTATCTCTTTGAAGGAAAAATTCTATCTGTATAAAAATCACATTATAGAGTAATCTATGCTATATTTCTATGTGTACGCAGTTCCAGCTAATCTGCAGACTTGAGGCTTTGTACCATTTAACCTCACAAGAACCTCTACCTAACCAAACTTTACTTATAATAGTCCAAAGCCGCGAAACTGAGACAAGTCGGTCGGTTCCTTCTAGCGTTTATCCTGAGCAAACTAAGCTATATATCTAGGCCTACTCAATTCCAGCTGACTCCAGAGACTTTAAACGTTGACCACAGTCCCCTCACAAGCACCTCGGCCTAACCATACTTTACTTATAATAGTCCAAAGCCGCGAAACTGAGACAAGTCGGTCGGTTCCTTCTAGCGTTTATCCTGAGCAAACTAAGCTATATATCTAGGCCTACTCAATTCCAGCTGACTCCAGAGACTTTAAACGTTGACCACAGTCCCCTCACAAGCACCTCGGCCTAACCATACTTTACTTATAATAGTCCAAAGCCGCGAAACTGAGACAAGTCGGTCCTACCCCTACAGTGATCTCATCCTGATGCCAAGGAATGGAATTCAACGAGAAAGTTAACTGGAAAAAGTCCAACATTCTTCAAGGGTGGGGGTACAAATTATGTATCTACTGCTGTTACAATTATCTCTTTGAAAGAAAAATTCTATCTGTATAAAAATCACATTATAGAGTAATCCTTGCTATATTTCTATGCTTACTCAGATCCAGCTGGCTCTGCAGACTTAAGGCATAGTCCCGATTAACCTCACAAGAATTTCTACCCAACCAAACTTTACTTATAATAGTCTAAAGCCGCGAAACTGAGACAAGTCTGTCGGTTCCTTCTAGCGTTTATCCTGAGTAAACTAAGCTATATATCTAGGCCTACTCAATTCCAGCTGACTCTAGAGACTTCGAAATTTGACCCGAGTAACCTCACAACCACCTCGGCTTAAGCAAACTGTACTTATAATAGTCTAAAGCCTCGAAACTGAGAAAAGTCGGTCGGTTCCTCCTAGCGTTTATCTTGAGCAAACTAAGCTATATATCTAGGCCTACTCAATTCCAGCTTACTCTAGAGACTTTAAACTTTGACCCGAGTACCCTGACAAGCACCTCGGCCTAACCAAACTTTACTTATAATAGTCCAAAGCCGCGAAACTGAGACAAGTCGGTCGGTTCCTTCTAGCGTTTATCCTGAGCAAACTAAGCTATATATCTAGGCCTACTCAATTCCAGCTGACTCCAGAGACTTGGAGCTTTGACCCGAGTACCCTCTCAAGCACCTCGGCCTAACTAAACTTTACTTAAAATAGTCCAATGCCGCGAAACTGAGACAAGTCGGTCGGTTCCTTCTAGCGTTTATCCTGAGCAAACTAAGCTATATATCTAGGCCTACTCAATTCCAGCTGACTCTAGAGACTTTGAACATTGACCACAGTCCCCTCACAAGCACCTCGGCTTATGCAAACTGTACTTATAATAGTCTAAAGCCGCGAAACTGAGAAAAGTCGGTCGGTTCCTCCTAGCGTTTATCTTGAGCAAACTAAGCTATATATCTAGGCCTACTCAATTCCAGCTGACTCTAGAGACTTCGAACTTTGACCCGAGTAACCTCACAAGCACCTAGGCTTAAGCAAACTGTACTTATAATAGTCTAAATCCGCGAAACTGAGAAAAGTCGGTCGGTTCCTCCTAGCGTTTATCTTGAGCAAACAAAGCTATATATCTAGGCATACTCAATTCCAGCTGACTCTAGAGACTTTAAACGTTGACCCGAGTCCCCTCACAAGCACCTCGGCCTAACTATACTTTACTTATAATAGTCCAAAGCCGCGAAACTGAGACAAGTCGGTCGGTTCCTTCTAGCGTTCATCCTGAGCAAACTAAGCTATATATCTAGGCCTACTCAATTCCAGCTTACTCTAGAGACTTGATGCTTTGTCCCGAGTACCCTCACAAGCACCTCGGCTTAAGCAAACTGTACTTATAATAGTCTAAAGCCTCGAAACTGAGAAAAGTCGGTCGGTTCCTCCTAGCGTTTATCTTGAGCAAACTAAGCTATATATCTAGGCCTACTCAATTCCAGCTTACTCTAGAGACTTTAAACTTTGACCCGAGTACCCTTACAAGCACCTCGGCCTAACCAAACTTTACTTATAATAGTCCAAAGCCGCGAAACTGAGACAAGTCGGTCGGTTCCTTCTAGCGTTTATCCTGAGCAAACTAAGCTATATATCTAGTCCTACTCAATTCCAGCTGACTCTAGAGACTTCGAACTTTGTCCCGAGTCCCCTCACAAGCACCTCGGCCTAACCATACTTTACTTGTAATAGTCCAAAGCCGCGAAACTGAGACAAGTCGGTCCTACCCATTCAGTGATCTCGTCCTGATACCAAGGAATGGAAATCTAAGAAATAACTAGTAGCAAAAAGACCAACATTCTTTAAGGGTGGGGGTACAAATTATGTATCTACTTCTCTTACAATTATCTCTTTGAAGGAAAAATTCTATCTGTATAAAAATCACATTATAGAGTAATCTATGCTATATTTCTATGTGTACGCAGTTCCAGCTAATCTGCAGACTTAAGGCTTTGTCCCATTTAACCTCACAAGAACCTCTACCTAACCAAACTTTACTTATAATAGTCCAAAGCCGCGAAACTGAGACAAGTCGGTCGGTTCCTCCTAGCGTTTATCTTGAGCAAACTAAGCTATATATCTAGGCCTACTCAATTCCAGCTGACTCTAGAGACTTCGAACTTTGTCCCGAGTCCCCTCACAAGCACCTCGGCCTAACCATACTTTACTTGTAATAGTCCAAAGCCGCGAAACTGAGACAAGTCGGTCCTACCCATTCAGTGATCTCGTCCTGATACCAAGGAATGGAAATCTAAGAACTCACTAGTTGCAACAAGTCCTACATTCTTTAAGGGTGGGGGTACAAATTATGTATCTACTTCTCTTACAATTATCTCTTTGAAAGAAAAATTCTATCTGTATAAAAATCACATTATAGAGTAATCTATGCTATATTTCTATGTGTACGCAGTTCCAGCTAATCTGCAGACTTGAGGCTTTGTACCATTTAACCTCACAAGAACCTCTACCTAACCAAACTTTACTTATAATAGTCCAAAGCCGCGAAACTGAGACAAGCCGGTCGGTTCATTCTAGCGTTTATCCTGAGTAAACTAAGCTATATATCTAGGCCTACTCAATTCCAGCTGACTCTAGAGACTTTAAACGTTGACCACAGTCCCCTCACAAGCACCTCGGCCTAACCATACTTTACTTATAATAGTCCAAAGCCGCGAAACTGAGACAAGTCGGTCCTACCCCTACAGTGATCTCATCCTGATGCCAAGGAATGGAATTCAACGAGAAAGTTTACTGGAAAAAGTCCAACATTCTTCAAGGGTGGGGGTACAAATTATGTATCTACTGCTGTTACAATTATCTCTTTGAAAGAAAAATTCTATCTGTATAAAAATCACATTATAGAGTAATCCTTGCTATATTTCTATGCTTACTCAGATCCAGCTGGCTCTGCAGACTTAAGGCATAGTCCCGATTAACCTCACAAGAATTTCTACCCAACCAAACTTTACTTATAATAGTCTAAAGCCGCGAAACTGAGACAAGTCTGTCGGTTCCTTCTAGCGTTTATCCTGAGTAAACTAAGCTATATATCTAGGTCTATTCAATTCCAGCTGACTCTAGAGACTTCGAACTTTGACCCGAGTAACCTCACAAGCACCTCGGCTTAAGCAAGCTGTACTTATAATAGTCTAAAGCCTCGAAACTGAGAAAAGTCGGTCGGTTCCTCCTAGCGTTTATCCTGAGTAAACTAAGCTATATATCTAGGCCTACTCAATTCCAGCTGACTCTAGAGACTTTAAGCTTTGACCGGAGTAACCTTACAAGCACCTCGGCCTAACCAAACTTTACTTATAATAGTCCAAAGCCGCGAAACTGAGACAAGTCGGTCGGTTCCTTCTAGCGTTTATCCTGAGCAAACTAAGCTATATATCTAGGCCTACTCAATTCCAGCTGACTCCAGAGACTTGGAGCTTTGACCCGAGTACCCTCTCAAGCACCTCGGCCTAACTAAACTTTACTTAAAATAGTCCAATGCCGCGAAACTGAGACAAGTCGGTCGGTTCCTTCTAGCGTTTATCCTGAGTAAACTAAGCTATATATCTAGGCCTACTCAATTCCAGCTGACTCTAGAGACTTCGAACTTTGACCCGAGTCCCCTCACAAGCACCTCGGCCTAACCATACTTTACTTGTAATAGTCCAAAGCCGCGAAACTGAGACAAGTCGGTCCTACCCATTCAGTGATCTCGTCCTGATACCAAGGAATGGAAATCTAAGAAATAACTAGTAGCAAAAAGACCAACATTCTTTAAGGGCGGGGGTACAAATTATGTATCTACTTCTCTTACAATTATCTCTTTGAAGGAAAAATTCTATCTGTATAAAAATCACATTATAGAGTAATCTATGCTATATTTCTATGTGTACGCAGTTCCAGCTAATCTGCAGACTTAAGGCATAGTCCCGATTAACCTCACAAGAATTTCTACCCAACCAAACTTTACTTATAATAGTCTAAAGCCGCGAAACTGAGACAAGTCTGTCGGTTCCTTCTAGCGTTTATCCTGAGTAAACTAAGCTATATATCTAGGTCTACTCAATTCCAGCTGACTCTAGAGACTTCGAACTTTGACCCGAGTAACCTCACAAGCACCTCGGCTTAAGCAAACTGTACTTATAATAGTCTAAAGCCGCGAAACTGAGACAAGTCGGTCGGTTCCTTCTAGCGTTTATCCTGAGTAAACTAAGCTATATATCTAGGCCTACTCAATTCCAGCTGACTCTAGAGACTTCGAACTATGACCCGAGTAACCTCACAAGCACCTCGGCTTAAGCAAACTGTACTTATAATAGTCCAAAGCCGCGAAACTGAGACAAGTCGGTCGGTTCCTCCTAGCGTTTATCTTGAGCAAACTAAGCTATATATCTAGGCCTACTCAATTCCAGCTGACTCTAGAGACTTCGAACTTTGTCCCGAGTAACCTCTCAAGCATCTCGGCTTAAGCAAAACTGTACTTCTAATAGTCCAAAGCCGCGAAACTGAGACAAGTCGGTCGGTTCCTCCTAGCGTTTATCTTGAGCAAACTAAGCTATATATCTAGGCCTACTCAATTCCAGCTGACTCTAGAGACTTCGAACTTTGTCCCGAGTCCCCTCACAAGCACCTCGGCCTAACCATACTTTACTTGTAATAGTCCAAAGCCGCGAAACTGAGACAAGTCGGTCCTACCCATTCAGTGATCTCGTCCTGATGCCAAGGAATGGAAATCAAAGAAATAACTAGTAGCAAAAAGCCCAACATTCTTTAAGGGTGGGGGTACAAATTATGTATCTACTTCTCTTACAATTATCTCTTTGAAAGAAAAATTCTGTCTGTATAAAAATCACATTATAGAGTAATCTATGCTATATTTCTATGTGTACCCAGTTCCAGCTAATCTGCAGACTTGAGGCTTTGTACCATTTAACCTCACAAGAACCTCTACCTAACCAAACTTTACTTATAATAGTCCAAAGCCGCGAAACTGAGACAAGTCGGTCGGTTCCTCCTAGCGTTTATCTTGAGCAAACTAAGCTATATATCTAGGCCTACTCAATTCCAGCTGACTCTAGAGACTTCGAACTTTGTCCCGAGTCCCCTCACAAGCACCTCGGCCTAACCATACTTTACTTGTAATAGTCCAAAGCCGCGAAACTGAGACAAGTCGGTCCTACCCATTCAGTGATCTCGTCCTGATACCAAGGAATGGAAATCTAAGAAATAACTAGTAGCAAAAAGACCAACATTCTTTAAGGGTGAGGGTACAAATTATGTATCTACTTCTCTTACAATTATCTCTTTGAAAGAAAAATTCTATCTGTATAAAAATCACATTATAGAGTAATCTATGCTATATTTCTATGTGTACGCAGTTCCAGCTAATTTGCAGACTTGAGGCTTTGTCCCATTTAACCTCACAAGAAACTCTACCTAACCAAACTTTACTTATAATAGTCCAAAGCCGCGAAACTGAGACAAGTCGGTCGGTTCCTTCTAGCGTTTATCCTGAGCAAACTAAGCTATATATCTAGGCCTACTCAATTCCAGCTGACTCCAGAGACTTTAAACGTTGACCACAGTCCCCTCACAAGCACCTCGGCCTAACCATACTTTACTTATAATAGTCCAAAGCCGCGAAACTGAGACAAGTCGGTCCTACCCCTACAGTGATCTCATCCTGATGCCAAGGAATGGAATTCAACGAGAAAGTTTACTGGAAAAAATCCAACATTCTTTAAGGGTGAGGGTACAAATTATGTATCTACTTCTCTTACAATTATATCTTTGAAAAAAAAAATTCTATCTGTATAAAAATCACATTATAGAGTAATCCTTGCTATATTTCTATGCTTACTCAGATCCAGCTGGCTCTGCAGACTTAAGGCATAGTCCCGATTAACCTCACAAGAATTTCTACCCAACCAAACTTTACTTATAATAGTCTAAAGCCGCGAAACTGAGACAAGTCTGTCGGTTCCTTCTAGCGTTTATCCTGAGTAAACTAAGCTATATATCTAGGTCTACTCAATTCCAGCTGACTCTAGAGACTTCGAACTTTGACCCGAGTAACCTCACAAGCACCTCGGCTTAAGCAAACTGTACTTATAATAGTCTAAAGCCTCGAAACTGAGAAAAGTCGGTCGGTTCCTCCTAGCGTTTATCTTGAGCAAACTAAGCTATATATCTAGGCCTACTCAATTCCAGCTTACTCTAGAGACTTTAAACCTTGTCCCGAGTAACCTGACAAGCACCTCGGCCTAACCAAACTTTACTTATAATAGTCCAAAGCCGCGAAACTGAGACAAGTCGGTCGGTTCCTTCTAGCGTTTATCCTGAGCAAACTAAGCTATATATCTAGGCCTACTCAATTCCAGCTGACTCCAGAGACTTGGAGCTTTGACCCGAGTACCCTCTCAAGCACCTCGGCCTAACTAAACTTTACTTAAAATAGTCCAATGCCGCGAAACTGAGACAAGTCGGTCGGTTCCTTCTAGCGTTTATCCTGAGCAAACTAAGCTATATATCCAGGCCTACTCAATTCCAGCTGACTCTAGAGACTTTGAACATTGACCACAGTCCCCTCACAAGCACCTCGGCTTATGCAAACTGTACTTATAATAGTCTAAAGCCGCGAAACTGAGAAAAGTCGGTCGGTTCCTCCTAGCGTTTATCTTGAGCAAACAAAGCTATATATCTAGGTCTACTCAATTCCATCTGACTCTAGAGACTTCGAACTTTGACCCGAGTAACCTCACAAGCACCTAGGCTTAAGCAAACTGTACTTATAATAGTCTAAAGCCTCGAAACTGAGAAAAGTCGGTCGGTTCCTTCTAGCGTTTATCCTGAGTAAACTAAGCTATATATCTAGGCCTACTCAATTCTATCTGACTCTAGAGACTTCGAACTTTGACCCGAGTACCCTCACAAGCACCTCGGTCTAACCATACTTTACTTATAATAGTCCAAAGCCGCGAAACTGAGACAAGTCGGTCCTACCCATTCAGTGATCTCGTCCTGATACCAAGGAATGGAAATCTAAGAAATAACTATATGCAAAAAGACCAACATTCTTTAAGGGTGAGGGTACAAATTATGTATCTACTTCTCTTACAATTATCTCTTTGAAAGAAAAATTCTATCTGTATAAAAATCACATTATAGAGTAATCTATGCTATATTTCTATGTGTACGCAGTTCCAGCTAATTTGCAGACTTGAGGCTTTGTCCCATTTAACCTCACAAGAACCTCTACCTAACCAAACTTTACTTATAATAGTCTAAAGCCGCGAAACTGAGACAAGTCTGTCGGTTCCTTCTAGCGTTTATCCTGAGTAAACTAAGCTATATATCTAGGTCTACTCAATTCCAGCTGACTCCAGAGACTTTAAACGTTGACCACAGTCCCCTCACAAGCACCTCGGCCTAACCATACTTTACTTATAATAGTCCAAAGCCGCGAAACTGAGACAAGTCGGTCCTACCCCTACAGTGATCTCATCCTGATGCCAAGGAATGGAATTCAACGAGAAAGTTTACTGGAAAAAATCCAACATTCTTTAAGGGTGAGGGTACAAATTATGTATCTACTTCTCTTACAATTATCTCTTTGAAAGAAAAATTCTATCTGTATAAAAATCACATTATAGAGTAATCTATGCTATATTTCTATGTGTACGCAGTTCCAGCTAATTTGCAGACTTGAGGCTTTGTCCCATTTAACCTCACAAGAACCTCTACCTAACCAAACTTTACTTATAATAGTCTAAAGTCGCGAAACTGAGACAAGTCGGTCGGTTCCTTCTAGCGTTTATCCTGAGTAAACTAAGCTATATATCTAGGCCTACTCAATTCTATCTGACTCTAGAGACTTCGAACTTTGACCCGAGTACCCTCACAAGCACCTCGGTCTAACCATACTTTACTTATAATAGTCCAAAGCCGCGAAACTGAGACAAGTCGGTCCTACCCATTCAGTGATCTCGTCCTGATACCAAGGAATGGAAATCTAAGAAATAACTAGTAGCAAAAAGACCAACATTCTTTAAGGGTGGGGGTACAAATTATGTATCTACTTCTCTTACAATTATCTCTTTGAAGGAAAAATTCTATCTGTATAAAAATCACATTATAGAGTAATCTATGCTATATTTCTATGCGTACGCAGGTCCAGCTGATCTGCAGACTTAAGGCTTTGTCCCATTTAACCTCACAAGAACCTCTACCTAACCAAACTTTACTTATAATAGTCCAAAGCCGCGAAACTGAGACAAGTCGGTCGGTTCCTTCCAGCATTTAGCCTGAGCAAACTAAGCTATATATCTAGGCCTACTCAATTCCAGCTGACTCCAGAGACTTTAAACTTTGACCATTGTCCCATCACAAGCACCTCGGCCTAACCATACTTTACTTATAATAGTCCAAAGCCGCGAAACTGAGACAAGTCGGTCGGTTCCTTCTAGCGTTTATCCTGAGCAAACTAAGCTATATATCTAGGCCTACTCAATTCCAGCTGACTCCAGAGACTTGGAGCTTTGACCCGAGTACCCTCTCAAGCACCTCGGCCTAACTAAACTTTACTTAAAATAGTCCAATGCCGCGAAACTGAGACAAGTCGGTCGGTTCCTTCTAGCGTTTATCCTGAGCAAACTAAGCTATATATCCAGGCCTACTCAATTCCAGCTGACTCTAGAGACTTTGAACATTGACCACAGTCCCCTCACAAGCACCTCGGCTTAAGCAAACTGTACTTATAATAGTCCAAAGCCGCGAAACTGAGACAAGTCGGTCGGTTCCTCCTAGCGTTTATCTTGAGCAAACTAAGCTATATATCTAGGCCTACTCAATTCCAGCTGACTCTAGAGACTTCGAACTTTGTCCCGAGTCCCCTCACAAGCACCTCGGCCTAACCATACTTTACTTATAATAGTCCAAAGCCGCGAAACTGAGACAAGTCGGTCCTACCCCTACAGTGATCTCATCCTGATGCCAAGGAATGGAATTCAACGAGAAAGTTTACTGGAAAAAATCCAACATTCTTTAAGGGTGGGGGTACAAATTATGTATCTACTTCTGTTACAATTATCTCTTTGAAAGAAAAATTCTATCTGTATAAAAATCACATTATAGAGTAATCCTTGCTATATTTCTATGCTTACTCAGATCCAGCTGGCTCTGCAGACTTAAGGCATAGTCCCGATTAACCTCACAAGAATTTCTACCCAACCAAACTTTACTTATAATAGTCTAAAGCCGCGAAACTGAGACAAGTCTGTCGGTTCCTTCTAGCGTTTATCCTGAGTAAACTAAGCTATATATCTAGGTCTACTCAATTCCAGCTGACTCTAGAGACTTCGAACTTTGACCCGAGTAACCTCACAAGCACCTCGGCTTAAGCAAACTGTACTTATAATAGTCTAAAGCCTCGAAACTGAGAAAAGTCGGTCGGTTCCTCCTAGCGTTTATCTTGAGCAAACTAAGCTATATATCTAGGCCTACTCAATTCCAGCTTACTCTAGAGACTTTAAACTTTGACCCGAGTACCCTGACAAGCACCTCGGCCTAACCAAACTTTACTTATAATAGTCCAAAGCCGCGAAACTGAGACAAGTCGGTCGGTTCCTTCTAGCGTTTATCCTGAGCAAACTAAGCTATATATCTAGGCCTACTCAATTCCAGCTGACTCCAGAGACTTGGAGCTTTGAAGCGAGCACCCTCACAAGCACCTCGGCCTAACTAAACTTTACTTAAAATAGTCCAATGCCGCGAAACTGAGACAAGTCGGTCGGTTCCTTCTAGCGTTTATCCTGAGCAAACTAAGCTATATATCCAGGCCTACTCAATTCCAGCTGACTCTCGAGACTTTGAACATTGACCACAGTCCCCTCACAAGCACCTCGGCTAATGCAAACTGTACTTATAATAGTCTAAATCCGCGAAACTGAGAAAAGTCGGTCGGTTCCTTCTAGCGTTTATCTTGAGCAAACTAAGCTATATATCTAGGCCTACTCAATTCCAGCTGACTCTAGAGACTTCGAACTTTGACCCGAGTAACCTTACAAGCACCTCGGCTTAAGCAAACTGTACTTATAATAGTCTAAAGCCTCGAAACTGAGAAAAGTCGGTCGGTTCCTTCTAGCGTTTATCTTGAGCAAACTAAGCTATATATCTAGGCCTACTCAATTCTATCTGACTCTAGAGACTTCGAACTTTGTCCCGAGTCCCCTCACAAGCACCTCGGTCTAACCATACTTTACTTATAATAGTCCAAAGCCGCGAAACTGAGACAAGTCGGTCCTACCCATTCAGTGATCTCGTCCTGATACCAAGGAATGGAAATCTAAGAAATAACTAGTAGCAAAAAGACCAACATTCTTTAAGGGTGGGGGTACAAATTATGTATCTACTTCTCTTACAATTATCTCTTTGAAGGAAAAATTCTATCTGTATAAAAATCACATTATAGAGTAATCTATGCTATATTTCTATGCGTACGCAGGTCCAGCTGATCTGCAGACTTAAGGCTTTGTCCCATTTAACCTCACAAGAACCTCTACCTAACCAAACTTTACTTATAATAGTCCAAAGCCGCGAAACTGAGACAAGTCGGTCGGTTCCTTCTAGCGTTTATCCTGAGTAAACTAAGCTATATATCTAGGCCTACTCAATTCCAGCTGACTCTAGAGACTTTAAACGTTGACCACAGTCCCCTCACAAGCACCTCGGCCTAACCATACTTTACTTATAATAGTCCAAAGCCGCGAAACTGAGACAAGTCGGTCCTACCCCTACAGTGATCTCATCCTGATGCCAAGGAATGGAATTCAACGAGAAAGTTTACTGGAAAAAGTCCAACATTCTTCAAGGGTGGGGGTACAAATTATGTATCTACTTCTGTTACAATTATCTCTTTGAAAGAAAAATTCTATCTGTATAAAAATCACATTATAGAGTAATCCTTGCTATATTTCTATGCTTACTCAGATCCAGCTGGCTCTGCAGACTTAAGGCATAGTCCCGATTAACCTCACAAGAATTTCTACCCAACCAAACTTTACTTATAATAGTCTAAAGCCGCGAAACTGAGACAAGTCTGTCGGTTCCTTCTAGCGTTTATCCTGAGTAAACTAAGCTATATATCTAGGTCTACTCAATTCCAGCTGACTCTAGAGACTTCGAACTTTGACCCGAGTAACCTCACAAGCACCTCGGCTTAAGCAAACTGTACTTATAATAGTCTAAAGCCTCGAAACTGAGAAAAGTCGGTCGGTTCCTCCTAGCGTTTATCTTGAGCAAACTAAGCTATATATCTAGGCCTACTCAATTCCAGCTGACTCTAGAGACTTTAAACTTTGACCCGAGTACCCTGACAAGCACCTCGGCCTAACCAAACTTTACTTATAATAGTCCAAAGCCGCGAAACTGAGACAAGTCGGTCGGTTCCTTCTAGCGTTTATCCTGAGCAAACTAAGCTATATATCTAGGCCTACTCAATTCCAGCTGACTCCAGAGACTTGGAGCTTTGACCCGAGTACCCTCTCAAGCACCTCGGCCTAACTAAACTTTACTTAAAATAGTCCAATGCCGCGAAACTGAGACAAGTCGGTCGGTTCCTTCTAGCGTTTATCCTGAGCAAACTAAGCTATATATCCAGGCCTACTCAATTCCAGATGACTAGATACATTGAACATTGACCACAGTCCCCTCACAAGCACCTCAGCTTAAGCAAGCTGTACTTATAATAGTCTAAAGCCTCGAAACTGAGAAAAGTCGGTCGGTTCCTCCTAGCGTTTATCTTGAGCAAACTAAGCTATATATCTAGTCCTACTCAATTCCAGCTGACTCTAGAGACTTCGAACTTTGACCCGAGTAAGCTCAAAAGCACTTCGGCTTAAGCAAGCTGTAATTATAATAGTCTAAATCCGCGAAACAGAGAAAAGTCGGTCGGTTCCTCCTAGCGTTTATCTTGAGCAAACTAAGCTATATATCTAGGCCTACTCAATTCCAGCTGACTCTAGAGACTTCGAACTTTGTCCCGAGTCCCCTCACAAGCACCTCGGCCTAACCATACTTTACTTGTAATAGTCCAAAGCCGCGAAACTGAGACAAGTCGGTCCTACCCATTCAGTGATCTCGTCCTGATACCAAGGAATGGAAATCTAAGAAATAACTAGTAGCAAAAAGCCCAACATTCTTTAAGGGTGGGGGTACAAATTATGTATCTACTTCTCTTACAATTACCTCTTTGAAAGAAAAATTCTATCTGTATAAAAATCACATTATAGAGTAATCTATGCTATATTTCTATGTGTACGCAGTTCCAGCTAATTTGCAGACTTGAGGCTTTGTCCCATTTAACCTCACAAGAAACTCTACCTAACCAAACTTTACTTTTAATAGTCTAAAGTCGCGAAACTGAGACAAGTCGGTCGGTTCCTTCTAGCGTTTATCCTGAGCAAACTAAGCTATATATCTAGGCCTACTCAATTCCAGCTGACTCCAGAGACTTGGAGCTTTGACCCGAGTACCCTCTCAAGCACCTCGGCCTAACTAAACTTTACTTAAAATAGTCCAATGCCGCGAAACTGAGACAAGTCGGTCGGTTCCTCCTAGCGTTTATCTTGAGCAAACTAAGCTATATATCTAGGCCTACTCAATTCCAGCTGACTCTAGAGACTTCGAACTTTGACCCGAGTCCCCTCACAAGCACCTCGGCCTAACCATACTTTACTTGTAATAGTCCAAAGCCGCGAAACTGAGACAAGTCGGTCGGTTCCTTCTAGCGTTTATCCTGAGCAAACTAAGCTATATATCTAGGCCTACTCAATTCCAGCTGACTCTAGAGACTTTAAACGTTGACCACAGTCCCCTCACAAGCACCTCGGCATAACCATACTTTACTTATAATAGTCCAAATCCGCGAAACTGGTAAAAGTCGGTCGGTTCCTTCTAGCGTTTATCCTGAGTAAACTAAGCTATATATCTAGGCCTACTCAATTCCAGCTGACTCTAGAGACTTCGAACTTTGACCCGAGTAACCTCACAAGCACCTCGGCTTAAGCAAACTGTACTTATAATAGTCTAAATCCGCGAAACTGAGAAAAGTCGGTCGGTTCCTTCTAGCGTTTATCCTGAGCAAACTAAGCTATATATCTAGGCCTACTCAATTCCAGCTTACTCTAGAGACTTGATGCTTTGTCCCGAGCACCCTCACAAGAACCTCTACCTAACCAAATTTTACTTATAATAGTCCAAATCCGCGAAACTGGTAAAAGTCGGTCGGTTCCTTCTAGCGTTTATCCTGAGTAAACTAAGCTATATATCTAGGCCTACTCAATTCCAGCTGACTCTAGAGACTTCGAACTTTGACCCGAGTAACCTCACAAGCACCTCGGCTTAAGCAAACTGTACTTATAATAGTCTAAAGCCTCGAAACTGAGAAAAGTCGGTCGGTTCCTCCTAGCGTTTATCTTGAGCAAACTAAGCTATATATCTAGGCCTACTCAATTCCAGCTGACTCTAGAGACTTCGAACTTTGTCCCGAGTCCCCTCACAAGCACCTCGGCCTAACCATACTTTACTTGTAATAGTCCAAAGCCGCGAAACTGAGACAAGTCGGTCCTACCCATTCAGTGATCTCGTCCTGATACCAAGGAATGGAAATCTAAGAAATAACTAGTAGCAAAAAGACCAACATTCTTTAAGGGTGGGGGTACAAATTATGTATCTACTTCTCTTACAATTATCTCTTTGAAGGAAAAATTCTATCTGTATAAAAATCACATTATAGAGTAATCTATGCTATATTTCTATGTGTACGCAGTTCCAGCTAATTTGCAGACTTGAGGCTTTGTACCATTTAACCTCACAAGAACCTCTACCTAACCAAACTTTACTTATAATAGTCCAAAGCCGCGAAACTGAGACAAGTCGGTCGGTTCCTTCTAGCGTTTATCCTGAGCAAACT
Organism: Diplolepis rosae; assembly: GCA_030998225.1. Classification (NCBI taxonomy): domain Eukaryota; kingdom Metazoa; phylum Arthropoda; class Insecta; order Hymenoptera; family Diplolepididae; genus Diplolepis; species Diplolepis rosae. Next base: position 8,787,903 of record JAPYXD010000723.1, on the reverse strand, counting down.
AAGCTATATATCTAGGCCTACTCAATTCCAGCTGACTCCAGAGACTTTAAACGTTGACCACAGTCCCCTCACAAGCACCTCGGCCTAACCATACTTTACTTATAATAGTCCAAAGCCGCGAAACTGAGACAAGTCGGTCGGTTCCTTCTAGCGTTTATCCTGAGCAAACTAAGCTATATATCTAGGCCTACTCAATTCCAGCTGACTCCAGAGACTTTAAACGTTGACCACAGTCCCCTCACAAGCACCTCGGCCTAACCATACTTTACTTATAATAGTCCAAAGCCGCGAAACTGAGACAAGTCGGTCCTACCCCTACAGTGATCTCATCCTGATGCCAAGGAATGGAATTCAACGAGAAAGTTAACTGGAAAAAGTCCAACATTCTTCAAGGGTGGGGGTACAAATTATGTATCTACTTCTGTTACAATTATCTCTTTGAAAGAAAAATTCTATCTGTATAAAAATCACATTATAGAGTAATCCTTGCTATATTTCTATGCTTACTCAGATCCAGCTGGCTCTGCAGACTTAAGGCATAGTCCCGATTAACCTCACAAGAATTTCTACCCAACCAAACTTTACTTATAATAGTCTAAAGCCGCGAAACTGAGACAAGTCTGTCGGTTCCTTCTAGCGTTTATCCTGAGTAAACTAAGCTATATATCTAGGTCTACTCAATTCCAGCTGACTCTAGAGACTTCGAACTTTGACCCGAGTAACCTCACAAGCACCTCGGCTTAAGCAAACTGTACTTATAATAGTCTAAAGCCTCGAAACTGAGAAAAGTCGGTCGGTTCCTCCTAGCGTTTATCTTGAGCAAACAAAGCTATATATCTAGGCCTGCTCAATTCCAGCTTACTCTAGAGACTTTAAACTTTGACCCGAGTACCCTGACAAGCACCTCGGCCTAACCATACTTTACTTATAATAGTCCAAAGCCGCGAAACTGAGACAAGTCGGTCGGTTCCTTCTAGCGTTTATCCTGAGCAAACTAAGCTATATATCTAGGCCTACTCAATTCCAGCTGACTCCAGAGACTTGGAGCTTTGACCCGAGTACCCTCTCAAGCACCTCGGCCTAACTAAACTTTACTTAAAATAGTCCAATGCCGCGAAACTGAGACAAGTCGGTCGGTTCCTTCTAGCGTTTATCCTGAGCAAACTAAGCTATATATCTAGGCCTACTCAATTCCAGCTGACTCTAGAGACTTTAAACGTTGACCACAGTCCCCTCACAAGCACCTCGGCTTATGCAAACTGTACTTATAATAGTCTAAAGCCGCGAAACTGAGAAAAGTCGGTCGGTTCCTCCTAGCGTTTATCTTGAGCAAACTAAGCTATATATCTAGGCCTACTCAATTCCAGCTGACTCTAGAGACTTCGAACTTTGACCCGAGTAACCTCACAAGCACCTAGGCTTAAGCAAACTGTACTTCTAATAGTCTAAATCCGCGAAACAGAGAAAAGTCGGTCGGTTCCTCCTAGCGTTTATCTTGAGCAAACTAAGCTATATATCTAGGCCTGCTCAATTCCAGCTGACTCTAGAGACTTCGAACTTTGTCCCGAGTCCCCTCACAAGCACCTCGGCCTAACCATACTTTACTTGTAATAGTCCAAAGCCGCGAAACTGAGACAAGTCGGTCGGTTCCTTCTAGCGTTCATCCTGAGCAAACTAAGCTATATATCTAGGCCTACTCAATTCCAGCTTACTCTAGAGACTTGATGCTTTGTCCCGAGTACCCTCACAAGCACCTCGGCTTAAGCAAACTGTACTTATAATAGTCTAAAGCCTCGAAACTGAGAAAAGTCGGTCGGTTCCTCCTAGCGTTTATCTTGAGCAAACTAAGCTATATATCTAGGCCTACTCAATTCCAGCTTACTCTAGAGACTTTAAACTTTGACCCGAGTACCCTGACAAGCACCTCGGCATAACCATACTTTACTTATAATAGTCCAAAGCCGCGAAACTGAGACAAGTCGGTCGGTTCCTTCTAGCGTTTATCCTGAGCAAACTAAGCTATATATCTAGTCCTACTCAATTCCAGCTGACTCTAGAGACTTCGAACTTTGACCCGAGTAACCTCACAAGCACCTCGGCATAACCATACTTTACTTGTAATAGTCCAAAGCCGCGAAACTGAGACAAGTCGGTCCTACCCATTCAGTGATCTCGTCCTGATACCAAGGAATGGAAATCTAAGAAATAACTAGTAGCAAAAAGACCAACATTCTTTAAGGGTGGGGGTACAAATTATGTATCTACTTCTCTTACAATTATCTCTTTGAAGGAAAAATTCTATCTGTATAAAAATCACATTATAGAGTAATCTATGCTATATTTCTATGTGTACGCAGTTCCAGCTAATCTGCAGACTTGAGGCTTTGTACCATTTAACCTCACAAGAACCTCTACCTAACCAAACTTTACTTATAATAGTCCAAAGCCGCGAAACTGAGACAAGTCGGTCGGTTCCTCCTAGCGTTTATCTTGAGCAAACTAAGCTATATATCTAGGCCTACTCAATTCCAGCTGACTCTAGAGACTTCGAACTTTGTCCCGAGTCCCCTCACAAGCACCTCGGCCTAACCATACTTTACTTGTAATAGTCCAAAGCCGCGAAACTGAGACAAGTCGGTCCTACCCATTCAGTGATCTCGTCCTGATACCAAGGAATGGAAATCTAAGAAATAACTAGCAGCAAAAAGCCCAACATTCTTTAAGGGTGGGGGTACAAATTATGTATCTACTTCTCTTACAATTATCTCTTTGAAAGAAAAATTCTATCTGTATAAAAATCACATTATAGAGTAATCTATGCTATATTTCTATGTGTACGCAGTTCCAGCTAATCTGCAGACTTGAGGCTTTGTACCATTTAACCTCACAAGAACCTCTACCTAACCAAACTTTACTTATAATAGTCCAAAGCCGCGAAACTGAGACAAGTCGGTCGGTTCCTTCTAGCGTTTATCCTGAGTAAACTAAGCTATATATCTAGGCCTACTCAATTCCAGCTGACTCCAGAGACTTTAAACGTTGACCACAGTCCCCTCACAAGCACCTCGGCCTAACCATACTTTACTTGTAATAGTCCAAAGCCGCGAAACTGAGACAAGTCGGTCCTACCCCTACAGTGATCTCATCCTGATGCCAAGGAATGGAATTCAACGGGAAAGTTAACTGGAAGAAGTCCAACATTCTTCAAGGGTGGGGGTACAAATTATGTATCTACTTCTGTTACAATTATCTCTTTGAAAGAAAAATTCTATCTGTATAAAAATCACATTATAGAGTAATCCTTGCTATATTTCTATGCTTACTCAGATCCAGCTGGCTCTGCAGACTTAAGGCATAGTCCCGATTAACCTCACAAGAATTTCTACCCAACCAAACTTTACTTATAATAGTCTAAAGCCGCGAAACTGAGACAAGTCTGTCGGTTCCTTCTAGCGTTTATCCTGAGTAAACTAAGCTATATATCTAGGTCTATTCAATTCCAGCTGACTCTAGAGACTTCGAACTTTGACCCGAGTAACCTCACAAGCACCTCGGCTTAAGCAAACTGTACTTATAATAGTCTAAAGCCTCGAAACTGAGAAAAGTCGTTCCGTTACTTATAGCGTTTATAATGAGTAAACAAAGCAATATATCTAGGCCTACTCAATTCCAGCTTACTCTAGAGACTTTAATCTTTGACCCGAGTAACCTCACAAGCACCTCGGCCTAACCATACTTTACTTATAATAGTCCAAAGCCGCGAAACTGAGACAAGTCGGTCGGTTCCTTCTAGCGTTTATCCTGAGCAAACTAAGCTATATATCTAGGCCTACTCAATTCCAGCTGACTCCAGAGACTTGGAGCTTTGACCCGAGTACCCTCTCAAGCACCTCGGCCTAACTAAACTTTACTTAAAATAGTCCAATGCCGCGAAACTGAGACAAGTCGGTCGGTTCCTTCTAGCGTTTATCCTGAGTAAACTAAGCTATATATCTAGGCCTACTCAATTCCAGCTGACTCTAGAGACTTCGAACTTTGTCCCGAGTCCCCTCACAAGCACCTCGGCCTAACCATACTTTACTTGTAATAGTCCAAAGCCGCGAAACTGAGACAAGTCGGTCCTACCCATTCAGTGATCTCGTCCTGATACCAAGGAATGGAAATCTAAGAAATAACTAGTAGCAAAAAGACCAACATTCTTTAAGGGCGGGGGTACAAATTATGTATCTACTTCTCTTACAATTATCTCTTTGAAGGAAAAATTCTATCTGTATAAAAATCACATTATAGAGTAATCTATGCTATATTTCTATGTGTACGCAGTTCCAGCTAATCTGCAGACTTAAGGCATAGTCCCGATTAACCTCACAAGAATTTCTACCCAACCAAACTTTACTTATAATAGTCTAAAGCCGCGAAACTGAGACAAGTCTGTCGGTTCCTTCTAGCGTTTATCCTGAGTAAACTAAGCTATATATCTAGGTCTACTCAATTCCAGCTGACTCTAGAGACTTCGAACTTTGACCCGAGTAACCTCACAAGCACCTCGGCTTAAGTAAACTGTACTTATAATAGTCCAAAGCCGCGAAACTGAGACAAGTCGGTCGGTTCCTTCTAGCGTTTATCCTGAGTAAACTAAGCTATATATCTAGGCCTACTCAATTCCAGCTGACTCTAGAGACTTCGAACTTTGACCCGAGTAACCTCACAAGCACCTCGGCTTAAGCAAACTGTACTTATAATAGTCCAAAGCCGCGAAACTGAGACAAGTCGGTCGGTTCCTCCTAGCGTTTATCTTGAGCAAACTAAGCTATATATCTAGGCCTACTCAATTCCAGCTGACTCTAGAGACTTCGAACTTGACCCGAGTAAGCTCAAAAGCACCTCGGCTTAAGCAAGCTGTACTTCTAATAGTCTATAGCCGCGAAACTGAGACAAGTCGGTCGGTTCCTCCTAGCGTTTATCTTGAGCAAACTAAGCTATATATCTAGGCCTACTCAATTCCAGCTGACTCTAGAGACTTCGAACTTTGTCCCGAGTCCCCTCACAAGCACCTCGGCCTAACCATACTTTACTTGTAATAGTCCAAAGCCGCGAAACTGAGACAAGTCGGTCCTACCCATTCAGTGATCTCGTCCTGATGCCAAGGAATGGAAATCAAAGAAATAACTAGTAGCAAAAAGCCCAACATTCTTTAAGGGTGGGGGTACAAATTATGTATCTACTTCTCTTACAATTATCTCTTTGAAAGAAAAATTCTATCTGTATAAAAATCACATTATAGAGTAATCTATGCTATATTTCTATGTGTACGCAGTTCCAGCTAATCTGCAGACTTGAGGCTTTGTACCATTTAACCTCACAAGAACCTCTACCTAACCAAACTTTACTTATAATAGTCCAAAGCCGCGAAACTGAGACAAGTCGGTCGGTTCCTCCTAGCGTTTATCTTGAGCAAACTAAGCTATATATCTAGGCCTACTCAATTCCAGCTGACTCTAGAGACTTCGAACTTTGTCCCGAGTCCCCTCACAAGCACCTCGGCCTAACCATACTTTACTTGTAATAGTCCAAAGCCGCGAAACTGAGACAAGTCGGTCCTACCCATTCAGTGATCTCGTCCTGATACCAAGGAATGGAAATCTAAGAAATAACTAGTAGCAAAAAGACCAACATTCTTTAAGGGTGAGGGTACAAATTATGTATCTACTTCTCTTACAATTATCTCTTTGAAAGAAAAATTCTATCTGTATAAAAATCACATTATAGAGTAATCTATGCTATATTTCTATGTGTACGCAGTTCCAGCTAATTTGCAGACTTGAGGCTTTGTCCCATTTAACCTCACAAGAACCTCTACCTAACCAAACTTTACTTATAATAGTCCAAAGCCGCGAAACTGAGACAAGTCGGTCGGTTCCTTCTAGCGTTTATCCTGAGTAAACTAAGCTATATATCTAGGCCTACTCAATTCCAGCTGACTCTAGAGACTTTAAACGTTGACCACAGTCCCCTCACAAGCACCTCGGCCTAACCATACATTACTTATAATAGTCCAAAGCCGCGAAACTGAGACAAGTCGGTCCTACCCCTACAGTGATCTCATCCTGATGCCAAGGAATGGAATTCAACGAGAAAGTTTACTGGAAAAAATCCAACATTCTTTAAGGGTGAGGGTACAAATTATGTATCTACTTCTCTTACAATTATCTCTTTGAAAGAAAAATTCTATCTGTATAAAAATCACATTATAGAGTAATCCTTGCTATATTTCTATGCTTACTCAGATCCAGCTGGCTCTGCAGACTTAAGGCATAGTCCCGATTAACCTCACAAGAATTTCTACCCAACCAAACTTTACTTATAATAGTCTAAAGCCGCGAAACTGAGACAAGTCTGTCGGTTCCTTCTAGCGTTTATCCTGAGTAAACTAAGCTATATATCTAGGCCTACTCAATTCCAGCTGACTCTAGAGACTTCGAACTTTGACCCGAGTAACCTCACAAGCACCTCGGCTTAAGCAAACTGTACTTATAATAGTCTAAAGCCTCGAAACTGAGAAAAGTCGGTCGGTTCCTCCTAGCGTTTATCTTGAGCAAACTAAGCTATATATCTAGGCCTACTCAATTCCAGCTGACTCTAGAGACTTTAAACTTTGACCCGAGTACCCTGACAAGCACCTCGGCCTAACCAAACTTTACTTATAATAGTCCAAAGCCGCGAAACTGAGACAAGTCGGTCGGTTCCTTCTAGCGTTTATCCTGAGCAAACTAAGCTATATATCTAGGCCTACTCAATTCCAGCTGACTCCAGAGACTTGGAGCTTTGACCCGAGTACCCTCTCAAGCACCTCGGCCTAACTAAACTTTACTTAAAATAGTCCAATGCCGCGAAACTGAGACAAGTCGGTCGGTTCCTTCTAGCGTTTATCCTGAGCAAACTAAGCTATATATCCAGGCCTACTCAATTCCAGCTGACTCTAGAGACTTTGAACATTGACCACAGTCCCCTCACAAGCACCTCGGCTCATGCAAACTGTACTTATAATAGTCTAAAGCCGCGAAACTGAGAAAAGTCGGTCGGTTCCTCCTAGCGTTTATCTTGAGCAAACTAAGCTATATATCTAGGCCTACTCAATTCCAGCTGACTCTAGAGACTTCGAACTTTGACCCGAGTAACCTCACAAGCACCTAGGCTTAAGCAAACTGTACTTATAATAGTCTAAAGCCTCGAAACTGAGAAAAGTCGGTCGGTTCCTCCTAGCGTTTATCTTGAGCAAACTAAGCTATCTATCTAGGCCTACTCAATTCGAGCTGACTCTAGAGACTTCGAACTTTGTCCCGAGTCCCCTCACAAGCACCTCGGCCTAACCATACTTTACTTATAATAGTCCAAAGCCGCGAAACTGAGACAAGTCGGTCCTACCCATTCAGTGATCTCGTCCTGATACCAAGGAATGGAAATCTAAGAAATAACTAGAAGCAAAAAGACCAACATTCTTTAAGGGTGAGGGTACAAATTATGTATCTACTTCTCTTACAATTATCTCTTTGAAAGAAAAATTCTATCTGTATAAAAATCACATTATAGAGTAATCTATGCTATATTTCTATGTGTACGCAGTTCCAGCTAATTTGCAGACTTGAGGCTTTGTCCCATTTAACCTCACAAGAACCTCTACCTAACCAAACTTTACTTATAATAGTCCAAAGCCGCGAAACTGAGACAAGTCTGTCGGTTCCTTCTAGCGTTTATCCTGAGTAAACTAAGCTATATATCTAGGTCTACTCAATTCCAGCTGACTCCAGAGACTTTAAACGTTGACCACAGTCCCCTCACAAGCACCTCGGCCTAACCATACTTTACTTATAATAGTCCAAAGCCGCGAAACTGAGACAAGTCGGTCCTACCCCTACAGTGATCTCATCCTGATGCCAAGGAATGGAATTCAACGAGAAAGTTTACTGGAAAAAATCCAACATTCTTTAAGGGTGAGGGTACAAATTATGTATCTACTTCTCTTACAATTATCTCTTTGAAAGAAAAATTCTATCTGTATAAAAATCACATTATAGAGTAATCTATGCTATATTTCTATGTGTACGCAGTTCCAGCTAATTTGCAGACTTGAGGCTTTGTCCCATTTAACCTCACAAGAACCTCTACCTAACCAAACTTTACTTATAATAGTCTAAAGTCGCGAAACTGAGACAAGTCTGTCGGTTCCTTCTAGCGTTTATCTTGAGCAAACTAAGCTATATATCTAGGCCTACTCAATTCCAGCTGACTCTAGAGACTTCGAACTTTGACCCGAGTACCCTCACAAGCACCTCGGTCTAACCATACTTTACTTATAATAGTCCAAAGCCGCGAAACTGAGACAAGTCGGTCCTACCCATTCAGTGATCTCGTCCTGATACCAAGGAATGGAAATCTAAGAAATAACTAGTAGCAAAAAGACCAACATTCTTTAAGGGTGGGGGTACAAATTATGTATCTACTTCTCTTACAATTATCTCTTTGAAGGAAAAATTCTATCTGTATAAAAATCACATTATAGAGTAATCTATGCTATATTTCTATGCGTACGCAGGTCCAGCTGATCTGCAGACTTAAGGCTTTGTCCCATTTAACCTCACAAGAACCTCTACCTAACCAAACTTTACTTATAATAGTCCAAAGCCGCGAAACTGAGACAAGTCGGTCGGTTCCTTCTAGCGTTTATCCTGAGCAAACTAAGCTATATATCTAGGCCTACTCAATTCCAGCTGACTCCAGAGACTTTAAACTTTGACCATTGTCCCATCACAAGCACCTCGGCCTAACCATACTTTACTTATAATAGTCCAAAGCCGCGAAACTGAGACAAGTCGGTCGGTTCCTTCTAGCGTTTATCCTGAGCAAACTAAGCTATATATCTAGGCCTACTCAATTCCAGCTGACTCCAGAGACTTGGAGCTTTGACCCGAGTACCCTCTCAAGCACCTCGGCCTAACTAAACTTTACTTAAAATAGTCCAATGCCGCGAAACTGAGACAAGTCGGTCGGTTCCTTCTAGCGTTTATCCTGAGCAAACTAAGCTATATATCCAGGCCTACTCAATTCCAGCTGACTCTAGAGACTTTGAACATTGACCACAGTCCCCTCACAAGCACCTCGGCTTATGCAAACTGTACTTATAATAGTCCAAAGCCGCGAAACTGAGACAAGTCGGTCGGTTCCTCCTAGCGTTTATCTTGAGCAAACTAAGCTATATATCTAGGCCTACTCAATTCCAGCTGACTCTAGAGACTTCGAACTTTGTCCCGAGTCCCCTCACAAGCACCTCGGCCTAACCATACTTTACTTATAATAGTCCAAAGCCGCGAAACTGAGACAAGTCGGTCCTACCCCTACAGTGATCTCATCCTGATGCCAAGGAATGGAATTCAACGAGAAAGTTAACTGGAAAAAGTCCAACATTCTTCAAGGGTGGGGGTACAAATTATGTATCTACTTCTGTTACAATTATCTCTTTGAAAGAAAAATTCTATCTGTATAAAAATCACATTATAGAGTAATCCTTGCTATATTTCTATGCTTACTCAGATCCAGCTGGCTCTGCAGACTTAAGGCATAGTCCCGATTAACCTCACAAGAATTTCTACCCAACCAAACTTTACTTATAATAGTCTAAAGCCGCGAAACTGAGACAAGTCTGTCGGTTCCTTCTAGCGTTTATCCTGAGTAAACTAAGCTATATATCTAGGTCTACTCAATTCCAGCTGACTCTAGAGACTTCGAACTTTGACCCGAGTAACCTCACAAGCACCTCGGCTTAAGCAAGCTGTACTTATAATAGTCTAAAGCCTCGAAACTGAGAAAAGTCGGTCGGTTCCTCCTAGCGTTTATCTTGAGCAAACTAAGCTATATATCTAGGCCTACTCAATTCCAGCTGACTCTAGAGACTTTAAACGTTGACCGGAGTAACCTAACAAGCACCTCGGCCTAACCAAACTTTACTTATAATAGTCCAAAGCCGCGAAACTGAGACAAGTCGGTCGGTTCCTTCTAGCGTTTATCCTGAGCAAACTAAGCTATATATCTAGGCCTACTCAATTCCAGCTGACTCCAGAGACTTGGAGCTTTGACCCGAGTACCCTCTCAAGCACCTCGGCCTAACTAAACTTTACTTAAAATAGTCCAATGCCGCGAAACTGAGACAAGTTGGTCGGTTCCTTCTAGCGTTTATCCTGAGCAAACTAAGCTATATATCCAGGCCTACTCAATTCCAGCTGACTCTCGAGACTTTGAACATTGACCACAGTCCCCTCACAAGCACCTCGGCTAATGCAAACTGTACTTATAATAGTCTAAAGCCGCGAAACTGAGAAAAGTCGGTCGGTTCCTCCAAGCGTTTATCTTGAGCAAACTAAGCTATATATCTAGGCCTACTCAATTCCAGCTGACTCTAGAGACTTCGAACTTTGACCCGAGTAACCTAACAATCACCTAGGCTTAAGCAAACTGTACTTATAATAGTCTAAAGCCTCGAAACAGAGAAAAGTCGGTCGGTTCCTCCTAGCGTTTATCTTGAGCAAACTAAGCTATTTATCTAGGCCTACTCAATTCCAGCTGACTCTAGAGACTTCGAACTTTGTCCCGAGTCCCCTCACAAGCACCTCGGCCTAACCATACTTTACTTGTAATAGTCCAAAGCCGCGAAACTGAGACAAGTCGGTCCTACCCATTCAGTGATCTCGTCCTGATACCAAGGAATGGAAATCTAAGAAATAACTAGTAGCAAAAAGACCAACATTCTTTAAGGGTGAGGGTACAAATTATGTATCTACTTCTCTTACAATTACCTCTTTGAAAGAAAAATTCTATCTGTATAAAAATCACATTATAGAGTAATCTATGCTATATTTCTATGTGTACGCAGTTCCAGCTAATTTGCAGACTTGAGGCTTTGTCCCATTTAACCTCACAAGAAACTCTACCTAACCAAACTTTACTTTTAATAGTCTAAAGTCGCGAAACTGAGACAAGTCTGTCGGTTCCTTCTAGCGTTTATCCTGAGTAAACTAAGCTATATATCTAGGTCTACTCAATTCCAGCTGACTCCAGAGACTTTAAACGTTGACCACAGTCCCCTCACAAGCACCTCGGCCTAACCATACTTTACTTATAATAGTCCAAAGCCGCGAAACTGAGACAAGTCGGTCCTACCCCTACCGTGATCTCATCCTGATGCCAAGGAATGGAATTCAGCGAGAAAGTTTACTGGAAAAAATCCAACATTCTTTAAGGGTGAGGGTACAAATTATGTATCTACTTCTCTTACAATTATCTCTTTGAAAGAAAAATTCTATCTGTATAAAAATCACATTATAGAGTAATCTATGCTATATTTCTATGTGTACGCAGTTCCAGCTAATCTGCAGACTTGAGGCTTTGTCCCATTTAACCTCACAAGAACCTCTACCTAACCAAACTTTACTTATAATAGTCCAAAGCCGCGAAACTGAGACAAGTCGGTCGGTTCCTCCTAGCGTTTATCTTGAGCAAACTAAGCTATATATCTAGGCCTACTCAATTCCAGCTGACTCTAGAGACTTCGAACTTTGTCCCGAGTCCCCTCACAAGCACCTCGGTCTAACCATACTTTACTTATAATAGTCCAAAGCCGCGAAACTGAGACAAGTCGGTCCTACCCATTCAGTGATCTCGTCCTGATACCAAGGAATGGAAATCTAAGAAATAACTAGTAGCAAAAAGACCAACATTCTTTAAGGGTGGGGGTACAAATTATGTATCTACTTCTCTTACAATTATCTCTTTGAAAGAAAAATTCTATCTGTATAAAAATCACATTATAGAGTAATCTATGCTATATTTCTATGTGTACGCAGTTCCAGCTGATCTGCAGACTTAAGGCTTTGTCCCATTTAACCTCACAAGAACCTCTACCTAACCAAACTTTACTTATAATAGTCCAAAGCCGCGAAACTGAGACAAGTCGGTCGGTTCCTTCTAGCGTTTATCCTGAGTAAACTAAGCTATATATCTAGGCCTACTCAATTCCAGCTGACTCTAGAGACTTCGAACTTTGACCCGAGTAACCTCACAAGCACCTCGGCTTAAGCAAACTGTACTTATAATAGTCTAAAGCCTCGAAACTGAGAAAAGTCGGTCCTACCCCTACAGTGATCTCATCCTGATGCCAAGGAATGGAATTCAACGAGAAAGTTTACTGGAAAAAGTCCAACATTCTTCAAGGGTGGGGGTACAAATTATGTATCTACTTCTGTTACAATTATCTCTTTGAAAGAAAAATTCTATCTGTATAAAAATCACATTATAGAGTAATCCTTGCTATATTTCTATGCTTACTCAGATCCAGCTGGCTCTGCAGACTTAAGGCATAGTCCCGATTAACCTCACAAGAATTTCTACCCAACCAAACTTTACTTATAATAGTCTAAAGCCGCGAAACTGAGACAAGTCTGTCGGTTCCTTCTAGCGTTTATCCTGAGTAAACTAAGCTATATATCTAGGTCTACTCAATTCCAGCTGACTCTAGAGACTTCGAACTTTGACCCGAGTAACCTCACAAGCACCTCGGCTTAAGCAAACTGTACTTATAATAGTCTAAAGCCTCGAAACTGAGAAAAGTCGGTCGGTTCCTCCTAGCGTTTATCTTGAGCAAACTAAGCTATATATCTAGGCCTACTCAATTCCAGCTTACTCTAGAGACTTTAGGCTTTGACCGGAGTAACCTTACAAGCACCTCGGCCTAACCAAACTTTACTTATAATAGTCCAAAGCCGCGAAACTGAGACAAGTCGGTCGGTTCCTTCTAGCGTTTATCCTGAGCAAACTAAGCTATATATCTAGGCCTACTCAATTCCAGCTGACTCCAGAGACTTGGAGCTTTGACCCGAGTACCCTCTCAAGCACCTCGGCCTAACTAAACTTTACTTAAAATAGTCCAATGCCGCGAAACTGAGACAAGTCGGTCGGTTCCTTCTAGCGTTTATCCTGAGCAAACTAAGCTATATATCCAGGCCTACTCAATTCCAGCTGACTCTAGATACTTTGAACATTGACCACAGTCCCCTCACAAGCACCTCGGCTTATTCAAACTGTACTTATAATAGTCTAAAGCCGCGAAACTGAGAAAAGTCGGTCGGTTCCTCCTAGCGTTTATCCTGAGCAAACTAAGCTATATATCTAGGCCTACTCAATTCCAGCTGACTCTAGAGACTTCGAACTTTGACCCGAGTAACCTCACAAGCACCTCGGCTTAACCAAACTGTACGGCTAATAGTCAAAATCCGCGAAACTGAGAACAGTCGGTCGGTTCCTCCTAGCGTTTATCTTGATCAAACTAATCTATATATCTAGGCCTACTCAATTCTATCTGACTCTAGAGACTTCGAACTTTGTCCCGAGTCCCCTCACAAGCACCTCGGCCTAACCATACTTTACTTGTAATAGTCCAAAGCCGCGAAACTGAGACAAGTCGGTCCTACCCATTCAGTGATCTCGTCCTGATACCAAGGAATGGAAATCTAAGAAATAACTAGTAGCAAAAACACCAACATTCTTTAAGGGTGAGGGTACAAATTATGTATCTACTTCTCTTACAATTACCTCTTTGAAAGAAAAATTCTATCTGTATAAAAATCACATTATAGAGTAATCTATGCTATATTTCTATGTGTACGCAGTTCCAGCTAATTTGCAGACTTGAGGCTTTGTCCCATTTAACCTCACAAGAACCTCTACCTAACCAAACTTTACTTATAATAGTCCAAAGCCGCGAAACTGAGACAAGTCGGTCGGTTCCTTCTAGCGTTTATCCTGAGCAAACTAAGCTATATATCTAGGCCTACTCAATTCCAGCTGACTCCAGAGACTTGGAGCTTTGACCCGAGTACCCTCTCAAGCACCTCGGCCTAACTAAACTTTACTTAAAATAGTCCAATGCCGCGAAACTGAGACAAGTCGGTCGGTTCCTTCTAGCGTTTATCTTGAGCAAACTAAGCTATATATCTAGGCCTACTCAATTCCAGCTGACTCTAGAGACTTCGAACTTTGTCCCGAGTCCCCTCACAAGCACCTCGGCCTAACCATACTTTACTTGTAATAGTCCAAAGCCGCGAAACTGAGACAAGTCGGTCGGTTCCTTCTAGCGTTTATCCTGAGCAAACTAAGCTATATATCTAGGCCTACTCAATTCCAGCTGACTCCAGAGACTTTAAACGTTGACCACAGTCCCCTCACAAGCACCTCGGCCTAACCATACTTTACTTATAATAGTCCAAATCCGCGAAACTGGTAAAAGTCGGTCGGTTCCTTCTAGCGTTTATCCTGAGTAAACTAAGCTATATATCTAGGCCTACTCAATTCCAGCTGACTCTAGAGACTTCGAACTTTGACCCGAGTAACCTCACAAGCACCTCGGCTTAAGCAAACTGTACTTATAATAGTCTAAAGCCTCGAAACTGAGAAAAGTCGGTCGGTTCCTCCTAGCGTTTATCTTGAGCAAACTAAGCTATATATCTAGGCCTACTCAATTCCAGCTTACTCTAGAGACTTGATGCTTTGTCCCGAGCACCCTCACAAGAACCTCTACCTAACCAAATTTTACTTATAATAGTCCAAAGCCACGTAACTGAGAAAAGTCGGTCGGTTCCTTCTAGCGTTTATCCTGAGTAAACTAAGCTATATATCTAGGCCTACTCAATTCTATCTGACTCCAGAGACTTTAAACTTTGACCATAGTCCCCTCACAAGCACCTCGGCTTAAGCAAACTGTACTTATAATAGTCTAAAGCCTCGAAACTGAGAAAAGTCGGTCGGTTCCTCCTAGCGTTTATCTTGAGCAAACTAAGCTATATATCTAGGCCTACTCAATTCTATCTGACTCTAGAGACTTCGAACTTTGACCCGAGTACCCTCACAAGCACCTCGGTCTAACCATACTTTACTTATAATAGTCCAAAGCCGCGAAACTGAGACAAGTCGGTCCTACCCATTCAGTGATCTCGTCCTGATACCAAGGAATGGAAATCTAAGAAATAACTAGTAGCAAAAAGACCAACATTCTTTAAGGGTGGGGGTACAAATTATGTATCTACTTCTCTTACAATTATCTCTTTGAAGGAAAAATTCTATCTGTATAAAAATCACATTATAGAGTAATCTATGCTATATTTCTATGTGTACGCAGTTCCAGCTAATCTGCAGACTTGAGGCTTTGTACCATTTAACCTCACAAGAACCTCTACCTAACCAAACTTTACTTATAATAGTCCAAAGCCGCGAAACTGAGACAAGTCGGTCGGTTCCTTCTAGCGTTTATCCTGAGCAAACTAAGCTATATATCTAGGCCTACTCAATTCCAGCTGACTCCAGAGACTTTAAACTTTGACCACAGTCCCCTCACAAGCACCTCGGCCTAACCATACTTTACTTATAATAGTCCAAAGCCGCGAAACTGAGACAAGTCGGTCGGTTCCTTCTAGCGTTTATCCTGAGCAAACTAAGCTATATATCTAGGCCTACTCAATTCCAGCTGACTCCAGAGACTTTAAACGTTGACCACAGTCCCCTCACAAGCACCTCGGCCTAACCATACTTTACTTATAATAGTCCAAAGCCGCGAAACTGAGACAAGTCGGTCCTACCCCTACAGTGATCTCATCCTGATGCCAAGGAATGGAATTCAACGAGAAAGTTAACTGGAAAAAGTCCAACATTCTTCAAGGGTGGGGGTACAAATTATGTATCTACTTCTGTTACAATTATCTCTTTGAAAGAAAAATTCTATCTGTATAAAAATCACATTATAGAGTAATCCTTGCTATATTTCTATGCTTACTCAGATCCAGCTGGCTCTGCAGACTTAAGGCATAGTCCCGATTAACCTCACAAGAATTTCTACCCAACCAAACTTTACTTATAATAGTCTAAAGCCGCGAAACTGAGACAAGTCTGTCGGTTCCTTCTAGCGTTTATCCTGAGTAAACTAAGCTATATATCTAGGTCTACTCAATTCCAGCTGACTCTAGAGACTTCGAACTTTGACCCGAGTAACCTCACAAGCACCTCGGCTTAAGTAAACTGTACTTATAATAGTCTAAAGCCTCGAAACTGAGAAAAGTCGGTCGGTTCCTCCTAGCGTTTATCTTGAGCAAACAAAGCTATATATCTAGGCCTACTCAATTCCAGCTTACTCTAGAGACTTTAAACTTTGACCCGAGTAACCTGACAAGCACCTCGGCCTAACTAAACTTTACTTATAATAGTCCAAAGCCGCGAAACTGAGACAAGTCGGTCGGTTCCTTCTAGCGTTTATCCTGAGCAAACTAAGCTATATATCTAGGCCTACTCAATTCCAGCTGACTCCAGAGACTTGGAGCTTTGACCCGAGTACCCTCTCAAGCACCTCGGCCTAACTAAACTTTACTTAAAATAGTCCAATGCCGCGAAACTGAGACAAGTCTGTCGGTTCCTTCTAGCGTTTATCCTGAGTAAACTAAGCTATATATCTAGGTCTACTCAATTCCAGCTGACTCTAGAGACTTTGAACATTGACCACAGTCCCCTCGCAAGCACCTCGGCTTATGCAAACTGTACTTATAATAGTCTAAAGCCGCGAAACTGAGAAAAGTCGGTCGGTTCCTCCTAGCGTTTATCTTGAGCAAACTAAGCTATATATCTAGGCCTGCTCAATTCCAGCTGACTCTAGAGACTTCGAACTTTGACCCGAGTAACCTCACAAGCACCTCGGCTTAAGCAAACTGTACTTATAATAGTCTAAATCCGCGAAACTGAGAAAAGTCGGTCGGTTCCTCCTAGCGTTTATCTTGAGCAAACTAAGCTATATATCTAGGTCTACTCAATTCCAGCTGACTCTAGAGACTTTAAACGTTGACCCGAGTACCCTCACAAGCACCTCGGTCTAACCATACTTTACTTATAATAGTCCAAAGCCGCGAAACTGAGACAAGTCGGTCCTACCCATTCAGTGATCTCGTCCTGATACCAAGGAATGGAAATCTAAGAAATAACTAGTAGCAAAAAGACCAACATTCTTTAAGGGTGGGGGTACAAATTATGTATCTACTTCTCTTACAATTATCTCTTTGAAGGAAAAATTCTATCTGTATAAAAATCACATTATAGAGTAATCTATGCTATATTTCTATGCGTACGCAGGTCCAGCTGATCTGCAGACTTAAGGCTTTGTCCCATTTAACCTCACAAGAACCTCTACCTAACCAAACTTTACTTATAATAGTCCAAAGCCGCGAAACTGAGACAAGTCGTTCGGTTCCTTCTAGCGTTTATCCTGAGCAAACTAGGCTATATACCTAGTCCTACTCAATTCCAGCTGACTCCAGAGACTTTAAACGTTGACCACAGTCCCCTCACAAGCACCTCGGCCTAACCGTACTTTACTTATAATAGTCCAAAGCCGCGAAACTGAGACAAGTCGGTCGGTTCCTTCTAGCGTTTATCCTGAGCAAACTAAGCTATATATCTAGGCCTACTCAATTCCAGCTGACTCCAGAGACTTGGAGCTTTGACCCGAGTACCCTCTCAAGCACCTCGGCCTAACTAAACTTTACTTAAAATAGTCCAATGCCGCGAAACTGAGACAAGTCGGTCGGTTCCTTCTAGCGTTTATCCTGAGCAAACTAAGCTATATATCCAGGCCTACTCAATTCCAGCTGACTCTAGAGACTTTGAACATTGACCACAGTCCCCTCACAAGCACCTCGGCTTATGCAAACTGTACTTATAATAGTCTAAAGCCGCGAAACTGAGAAAAGTCGGTCGGTTCCTCCTAGCGTTTATCTTGAGCAAACTAAGCTATATATCTAGGCCTACTCAATTCCAGCTGACTCTAGAGACTTCGAACTTTGTCCCGAGTCCCCTCACAAGCACCTCGGCCTAACCATACTTTACTTGTAATAGTCCAAAGCCGCGAAACTGAGACAAGTCGGTCCTACCCATTCAGTGATCTCGTCCTGATGCCAAGGAATGGAAATCAAAGAAATAACTAGTAGCAAAAAGACCAACATTCTTTAAGGGTGGGGGTACAAATTATGTATCTACTTCTCTTACAATTATCTCTTTGAAAGAAAAATTCTATCTGTATAAAAATCACATTATAGAGTAATCTATGCTATATTTCTATGTGTACGCAGTTCCAGCTAATCTGCAGACTTGAGGCTTTGTCCCATTTAACTTCACAAGAAACTCTACCTAACCAAAGATTACTTATTATAGTCAAAAGCCGCGAAACTGAGACAAGTCGGTCGGTTCCTTCTAGCGTTTATCCTGAGTAAACTAAGCTATATATCTAGGCCTACTCAATTCCAGCTGACTCTAGAGACTTCGAACTCTGACCCGAGTAACCTTAGAAGCACCTCGGCTTAAGCAAACTGTACTTATAATAGTCTAAAGCCGCGAAACTGAGAAAAGTCGGTCGGTTCCTCCTAGCGTTTATCTTGAGCAAACTAAGCTATATATCTAGGCCTACTCAATTCCAGCTGACTCTAGAGACTTCGAACTTTGTCCCGAGTCCCCTCACAAGCACCTCGGCCTAACCATACTTTACTTGTAATAGTCCAAAGCCGCGAAACTGAGACAAGTCGGTCCTACCCATTCAGTGATCTCGTCCTGATGCCAAGGAATGGAAATCAAAGAAATAACTAGTAGCAAAAAGACCAACATTCTTTAAGGGTGGGGGTACAAATTATGTATCTACTTCTCTTACAATTATCTCTTTGAAAGAAAAATTCTATCTGTATAAAAATCACATTATAGAGTAATCTATGCTATATTTCTATGTGTACGCAGTTCCAGCTAATCTGCAGACTTGAGGCTTTGTACCATTTAACCTCACAAGAACCTCTACCTAACCAAACTTTACTTATAATAGTCCAAAGCCGCGAAACTGAGACAAGTCGGTCGGTTCCTTCTAGCGTTTATCCTGAGCAAACTAAGCTATATATCCAGGCCTACTCAATTCCAGCTGACTCCAGAGACTTTAAACGTTGACCACAGTCCCCTCACAAGCACCTCGGCCTAACCATACTTTACTTATAATAGTCCAAAGCCGCGAAACTGAGACAAGTCGGTCGGTTCCTTCTAGCGTTTATCCTGAGTAAACTAAGCTATATATCTAGGCCTACTCAATTCCAGCTGACTCTAGAGACTTCGAACTTTGACCCGAGTAACCTCACAACCACCTCGGCTTAAGCAAACTGTACTTATAATAGTCTAAATCCGCGAAACTGAGAAAAGTCGGTCGGTTCCTTCTAGCGTTTATCCTGAGTAAACTAAGCTATATATCTAGGCCTACTCAATTCCAGCTGACTCTAGAGACTTCGAACTTTGTCCCGAGTCCCCTCACAAGCACCTCGGCCTAACCATACTTTACTTATAATAGTCCAAAGCCGCGAAACTGAGACAAGTCGGTCGGTTCCTTCTAGCGTTTATCCTGAGTAAACTAAGCTATATATCTAGGCCTACTCAATTCCAGCTGACTCTAGAGACTTCGAACTTTGACCCGAGTAACCTCACAACCACCTCGGCTTAAGCAAACTGTACTTATAATAGTCCAAAGCCACGTAACTGAGAAAAGTCGGTCGGTTCCTTCTAGCGTTTATCCTGAGTAAACTAAGCTATATATCTAGGCCTACTCAATTCCAGCTGACTCTAGAGACTTTAAACGTTGACCACAGTCCCCTCACAAGCACCTCGGCCTAACCATACTTTACTTATAATAGTCCAAAGCCGCGAAACTGAGACAAGTCGGTCCTACCCATTCAGTGATCTCGTCCTGATACCAAGGAATGGAAATCTAAGAAATAACTAGTAGCAAAAAGACCAACATTCTTTAAGGGTGGGGGTACAAATTATGTATCTACTTCTCTTACAATTATCTCTTTGAAAGAAAAATTCTATCTGTATAAAAATCACATTATAGAGTAATCTATGCTATATTTCTATGTGTACGCAGTTCCAGCTAATCTGCAGACTTAAGGCCTTGTCCCATTTAACCTCACAAGAACCTCTACCTAACCAAACTTTACTTATAATAGTCCAAAGCCGCGAAACTGAGACAAGTCGGTCGGTTCCTTCTAGCGTTTATCCTGAGCAAACTAAGCTATATATCTAGTCCTACTCAATTCCAGCTGACTCTAGAGACTTTAAACGTTGACCACAGTCCCCTCACAAGCACCTCGGCATAACCATACTTTACTTATAATAGTCCAAAGCCGCGAAACTGAGACAAGTCGGTCGGTTCCTTCTAGCGTTTATCCTGAGCAAACTAAGCTATATATCCAGGCCTACTCAATTCCAGCTGACTCTAGAGACTTTGAACATTGACCACAGTCCCCTCACAAGCACCTCGGCTTATGCAAACTGTACTTATAATAGTCTAAAGCCGCGAAACTGAGAAAAGTCGGTCGGTTCCTCCTAGCGTTTATCTTGAGCAAACTAAGCTATATATCTAGGCCTACTCAATTCCAGCTGACTCTAGAGACTTCGAACTTTGTCCCGAGTCCCCTCACAAGCACCTCGGCCTAACCATACTTTACTTGTAATAGTCCAAAGCCGCGAAACTGAGACAAGTCGGTCCTACCCATTCAGTGATCTCGTCCTGATGCCAAGGAATGGAAATCAAAGAAATAACTAGTAGCAAAAAGACCAACATTCTTTAAGGGTGGGGGTACAAATTATGTATCTACTTCTCTTACAATTATCTCTTTGAAAGAAAAATTCTATCTGTATAAAAATCACATTATAGAGTAATCTATGCTATATTTCTATGTGTACGCAGTTCCAGCTAATCTGCAGACTTAAGGCCTTGTCCCATTTAACCTCACAAGAACGTCTACCTAACCAAACTTTACTTATAATAGTCCAAAGCCGCGAAACTGAGACAAGTCGGTCGGTTCCTTCTAGCGTTTATCCTGAGTAAACTAAGCTATATATCTAGGCCTACTCAATTCCAGCTGACTCTAGAGACTTCGAACTTTGACCCGAGTAACCTTAGAAGCACCTCGGCCTAACCATACTTTACTTATAATAGTCTAAAGCCGCGAAACTGAGACAAGTCGGTCGGTTCCTCCTAGCGTTTATCTTGAGCAAACTAAGCTATATATCTAGGCCTACTCAATTCCAGCTGACTCTAGAGACTTCGAACTTTGTCCCGAGTCCCCTCACAAGCACCTCGGCCTAACCATACTTTACTTGTAATAGTCCAAAGCCGCGAAACTGAGACAAGTCGGTCCTACCCATTCAGTGATCTCGTCCTGATGCCAAGGAATGGAAATCAAAGAAATAACTAGTAGCAAAAAGACCAACATTCTTTAAGGGTGGGGGTACAAATTATGTATCTACTTCTCTTACAATTATCTCTTTGAAAGAAAAATTCTATCTGTATAAAAATCACATTATAGAGTAATCTATGCTATATTTCTATGTGTACGCAGTTCCAGCTAATCTGCAGACTTGAGGCTTTGTACCATTTAACCTCACAAGAACCTCTACCTAACCAAACTTTACTTATAATAGTCCAAAGCCGCGAAACTGAGACAAGTCGGTCGGTTCCTTCTAGCGTTTATCCTGAGCAAACTAAGCTATATATCCAGGCCTACTCAATTCCAGCTGACTCCAGAGACTTTAAACGTTGACCACAGTCCCCTCACAAGCACCTCGGCCTAACCATACTTTACTTATAATAGTCCAAAGCCGCGAAACTGAGACAAGTCGGTCGGTTCCTTCTAGCGTTTATCCTGAGTAAACTAAGCTATATATCTAGGCCTACTCAATTCCAGCTGACTCTAGAGACTTCGAACTTTGACCCGAGTAACCTCACAACCACCTCGGCTTAAGCAAACTGTACTTATAATAGTCTAAATCCGCGAAACTGAGAAAAGTCGGTCGGTTCCTTCTAGCGTTTATCCTGAGTAAACTAAGCTATATATCTAGGCCTACTCAATTCCAGCTGACTCTAGAGACTTCGAACTTTGACCCGAGTAACCTCACAAGCACCTCGGCATAACCATACTTTACTTATAATAGTCCAAAGCCGCGAAACTGAGACAAGTCGGTCGGTTCCTTCTAGCGTTTATCCTGAGCAAACTAAGCTATATATCTAGGCCTACTCAATTCCAGCTTACTCTAGAGACTTGTAGCTTTGTCCCATTTAACCTCACAAGAACCTCTAGCTAACCATACTTTACTTATAATAGTCTAAAGCCGCGTAACTGAGACAAGTCGGTCGGTTCCTTCTAGCGTTTATCCTGAGCAAACTAAGCTATATATCTAGGCCTACTCAATTCCAGCTGACTCCAGAGACTTTAAACTTTGACCATTGTCCCATCACAAGCACCTCGGCCTAACCATACTTTACTTATAATAGTCCAAAGCCGCGAAACTGAGACAAGTCGGTCGGTTCCTTCTAGCGTTTATCCTGAGCAAACTAAGCTATATATCTAGGCCTACTCAATTCCAGCTTACTCTAGAGACTTGATGCTTTGTCCCGAGCACCCTCACAAGAACCTCTACCTAACCAAACTTTACTTATAATAGTCCAAAGCCGCGAAACTGAGACAAGTCGGTCGGTTCCTTCCAGCATTTAGCCTGAGCAAACTAAGCTATATATCTAGGCCTACTCAATTCCAGCTGACTCCAGAGACTTTAAACTTTGACCATTGTCCCATCACAAGCACCTCGGCCTAACCATACTTTACTTATAATAGTCCAAAGCCGCGAAACTGAGACAAGTCGGTCGGTTCCTTCTAGCGTTTATCCTGAGCAAACTAAGCTATATATCTAGGCCTACTCAATTCCAGCTGACTCTAGAGACTTCGAACTTTGACCCGAGTACCCTCACAAGCACCTCGGCCTAACCATACTGTACTTATAATAGTCTAAATCCGCGAAACTGAGACAAGTCGGTCGGTTCCTTCTAGCGTTTATCCTGAGCAAACTAAGCTATATATCTAGGTCTACTCAATTCCAGCTGACTCTAGAGACTTTAAACTTTGACCACAGTCCCCTCACAAGCACCTCGGCATAACCATACTTTACTTATAATAGTCCAAAGCCGCGAAACTGAGACAAGTCGGTCCTACCCATTCAGTGATCTCGTCCTGATACCAAGGAATGGAAATCTAAGAAATAACTAGTAGCAAAAAGACCAACATTCTTTAAGGGTGGGGGTACAAATTATGTATCTACTTCTCTTACAATTATCTCTTTGAAAGAAAAATTCTATCTGTATAAAAATCACATTATAGAGTAATCTATCCTATATTTCTATGTGTACGCAGTTCCAGCTAATTTGCAGACTTGAGGCTTTGTCCCATTTAACCTCACAAGAACCTCTACCTAACCAAACTTTACTTATAATAGTCCAAAGCCGCGAAACTGAGACAAGTCGGTCGGTTCCTTCTAGCGTTTATCCTGAGCAAACTAAGCTATATATCTAGGCCTACTCAATTCCAGCTGACTCCAGAGACTTTAAACGTTGACCACAGTCCCCTCACAAGCACCTCGGCCTAACCATACTTTACTTATAATAGTCCAAAGCCGCGAAACTGAGACAAGTCGGTCGGTTCCTTCTAGCGTTTATCCTGAGCAAACTAAGCTATATATCTAGGCCTACTCAATTCCAGCTGACTCCAGAGACTTTAAACGTTGACCACAGTCCCCTCACAAGCACCTCGGCCTAACCATACTTTACTTATAATAGTCCAAAGCCGCGAAACTGAGACAAGTCGGTCGGTTCCTTCTAGCGTTTATCCTGAGCAAACTAAGCTATATATCCAGGCCTACTCAATTCCAGCTGACTCTAGAGACTTTGAACATTGACCACAGTCCCCTCACAAGCACCTCGGCTTATGCAAACTGTACTTATAATAGTCTAAAGCCGCGAAACTGAGAAAAGTCGGTCGGTTCCTCCTAGCGTTTATCTTGAGCAAACTAAGCTATATATCTAGGCCTGCTCAATTCCAGCTGACTCTAGAGACTTCGAACTTTGACCCGAGTAACCTCACAAGCACCTAGGCTTAAGCAAACTGTACTTCTAATAGTCTAAATTCTCGAAACAGAGAAAAGTCGGTCGGTTCCTCCTAGCGTTTATCGTGAGCAAACTAAGCTATATATCTAGGCCTACTCAATTCCAGCTGACTCTAGAGACTTTAAACGTTGACCCGAGTACCCTCACAAGCACCTCGGTCTAACCATACTTTACTTATAATAGTCCAAAGCCGCGAAACTGAGACAAGTCGGTCCTACCCATTCAGTGATCTCGTCCTGATACCAAGGAATGGAAATCTAAGAAATAACTAGTAGCAAAAAGACCAACATTCTTTAAGGGTGGGGGTACAAATTATGTATCTACTTCTCTTACAATTATCTCTTTGAAAGAAAAATTCTATCTGTATAAAAATCACATTATAGAGTAATCTATGCTATATTTCTATGTGTACGCAGTTCCAGCTAATCTGCAGACTTGAGGCTTTGTACCATTTAACCTCACAAGAACCTCTACCTAACCAAACTTTACTTATAATAGTCCAAAGCCGCGAAACTGAGACAAGTCGGTCGGTTCCTTCTAGCGTTTATCCTGAGTAAACTAAGCTATATATCTAGGCCTACTCAATTCCAGCTGACTCTAGAGACTTCGAACTATGACCCGAGTAACCTCACAAGCACCTCGGCTTAAGCAAACTGTACTTATAATAGTCTAAATTCTCGAAACAGAGAAAAGTCGGTCGGTTCCTCCTAGCGTTTATCTTGAGCAAACTAAGCTATATATCTAGGCCTACTCAATTCCAGCTGACTCTAGAGACTTCGAACTTTGTCCCGAGTCCCCTCACAAGCACCTCGGCCTAACCATACTTTACTTGTAATAGTCCAAAGCCGCGAAACTGAGACAAGTCGGTCCTACCCATTCAGTGATCTCGTCCTGATGCCAAGGAATGGAAATCAAAGAAATAACTAGTAGCAAAAAGACCAACATTCTTTAAGGGTGGGGGTACAAATTATGTATCTACTTCTCTTACAATTATCTCTTTGAAAGAAAAATTCTATCTGTATAAAAATCACATTATAGAGTAATCTATGCTATATTTCTATGTGTACGCAGTTCCAGCTAATCTGCAGACTTGAGGCTTTGTACCATTTAACCTCACAAGAACCTCTACCTAACCAAACTTTACTTATAATAGTCCAAAGCCGCGAAACTGAGACAAGTCGGTCGGTTCCTTCTAGCGTTTATCCTGAGCAAACTAAGCTATATATCCAGGCCTACTCAATTCCAGCTGACTCCAGAGACTTTAAACGTTGACCACAGTCCCCTCACAAGCACCTCGGCCTAACCATACTTTACTTATAATAGTCCAAAGCCGCGAAACTGAGACAAGTCGGTCGGTTCCTTCTAGCGTTTATCCTGAGCAAACTAAGCTATATATCTAGGCCTACTCAATTCCAGCTTACTCTAGAGACTTGATGCTTTGTCCCGAGCACCCTCACAAGAACCTCTACCTAACCAAATTTTACTTATAATAGTCCAAAGCCGCGAAACTGAGACAAGTCGGTCGGTTCCTTCTAGCGTTTATCCTGAGCAAACTAAGCTATATATCTAGGCCTACTCAATTCCATCTGACTCCAGAGACTTTAAACTTTGACCACAGTCCCCTCACAAGCACCTCGGCCTAACCATACTTTACTTATAATAGTCCAAAGCCGCGAAACTGAGACAAGTCGGTCGGTTCATTCTAGCGTTTATCCTGAGCAAACTAAGCTATATATCTAGGCCTACTCAATTCCAGCTGACTCCAGAGACTTTAAACGTTGACCACAGTCCCCTCACAAGCACCTCGGCCTAACCATACTTTACTTATAATAGTCCAAAGCCGCGAAACTGAGACAAGTCGGTCGGTTCCTTCTAGCGTTTATCCTGAGCAAACTAAGCTATATATCTAGGCCTACTCAATTCCAGCTGACTCCAGAGACTTTAAACGTTGACCACAGTCCCCTCACAAGCACCTCGGCCTAACCATACTTTACTTATAATAGTCCAAAGCCGCGAAACTGAGACAAGTCGGTCGGTTCCTTCTAGCGTTTATCCTGAGCAAACTAAGCTATATATCCAGGCCTACTCAATTCCAGCTGACTCTAGAGACTTTGAACATTGACCACAGTCCCCTCACAAGCACCTCGGCTTATGCAAACTGTACTTATAATAGTCTAAAGCCGCGAAACTGAGAAAAGTCGGTCGGTTCCTCCTAGCGTTTATCTTGAGCAAACTAAGCTATATATCTAGGCCTACTCAATTCCAGCTGACTCTAGAGACTTCGAACTTTGACCCGAGTAACCTCACAAGCACCTCGGCTTAAGCAAACTGTACTTATAATAGTCCAAATCCGCGAAACTGTGAAAAGTCGGTCGGTTCCTGCTAGCGTTTATCTTGAGCAACCTAAGCTATATATCTAGGCCTACTCAATTCCAGCTGACTCTAGAGACTTTAAACTTTGACCCGAGTACCCTCACAAGCACCTCGGTCTAACCATACTTTACTTATAATAGTCCAAAGCCGCGAAACTGAGACAAGTCGGTCCTACCCATTCAGTGATCTCGTCCTGATACCAAGGAATGGAAATCTAAGAAATAACTAGTAGCAAAAAGACCAACATTCTTTAAGGGTGGGGGTACAAATTATGTATCTACTTCTCTTACAATTATCTCTTTGAAGGAAAAATTCTATCTGTATAAAAATCACATTATAGAGTAATCTATGCTATATTTCTATGCGTACGCAGGTCCAGCTGATCTGCAGACTTAAGGCTTTGTCCCATTTAACCTCACAAGAACCTCTACCTAACCAAACTTTACTTATAATAGTCCAAAGCCGCGAAACTGAGACAAGTCGGTCGGTTCCTTCTAGCGTTTATCCTGAGCAAACTAAGCTATATATCTAGGCCTACTCAATTCCAGCTGACTCCAGAGACTTTAAACTTTGACCATTGTCCCATCACAAGCACCTCGGCCTAACCATACTTTACTTATAATAGTCCAAAGCCGCGAAACTGAGACAAGTCGGTCGGTTCCTTCTAGCGTTTATCCTGAGCAAACTAAGCTATATATCTAGGCCTACTCAATTCCATCTGACTCCAGAGACTTTAAACTTTGACCACAGTCCCCTCACAAGCACCTCGGCCTAACCATACTTTACTTATAATAGTCCAAAGCCGCGAAACTGAGACAAGTCGGTCGGTTCCTTCTAGCGTTTATCCTGAGCAAACTAAGCTATATATCCAGGCCTACTCAATTCCAGCTGACTCTAGAGACTTTGAACATTGACCACAGTCCCCTCACAAGCACCTCGGCTTATGCAAACTGTACTTATAATAGTCTAAAGCCGCGAAACTGAGAAAAGTCGGTCGGTTCCTCCTAGCGTTTATCTTGAGCAAACTAAGCTATATATCTAGGCCTACTCAATTCCAGCTGACTCTAGAGACTTCGAACTTTGACCCGAGTAACCTCACAAGCACCTCGGCTTAAGCAAACTGTACTTATAATAGTCCAAATCCGCGAAACTGAGACAAGTCGGTCGGTTCCTTATAGCGTTTGTCCTGAGCAAACTAAGCAATAGAACTAGTACTAATCAATTCCAGCTGACTCTAGAGACTTCGAACTTTGGCCCGAGTCCCCTCACAAGCACCTCGGTCTAACCATACTTTACTTATAATAGTCCAAAGCCGCGAAACTGAGACAAGTCGGTCCTACCCATTCAGTGATCTCGTCCTGATACCAAGGAATGGAAATCTAAGAAATAACTAGTAGCAAAAAGACCAACATTCTTTAAGGGTGGGGGTACAAATTATGTATCTACTTCTCTTACAATTATCTCTTTGAAAGAAAAATTCTATCTGTATAAAAATCACATTATAGAGTAATCTATGCTATATTTCTATGTGTACGCAGTTCCAGCTAATCTGCAGACTTGAGGCTTTGTACCATTTAACCTCACAAGAACCTCTACCTAACCAAACTTTACTTATAATAGTCCAAAGCCGCGAAACTGAGACAAGTCGGTCGGTTCCTTCTAGCGTTTATCCTGAGTAAACTAAGCTATATATCTAGGCCTACTCAATTCCAGCTGACTCTAGAGACTTCGAACTATGACCCGAGTAACCTCACAAGCACCTCGGCTTAAGCAAACTGTACTTATAATAGTCCAAAGCCGCGAAACTGAGACAAGTCGGTCGGTTCCTCCTAGCGTTTATCTTGAGCAAACTAAGCTATATATCTAGGCCTACTCAATTCCAGCTGACTCTAGAGACTTCGAACTTTGTCCCGAGTCCCCTCACAAGCACCTCGGCCTAACCATACTTTACTTGTAATAGTCCAAAGCCGCGAAACTGAGACAAGTCGGTCCTACCCATTCAGTGATCTCGTCCTGATGCCAAGGAATGGAAATCAAAGAAATAACTAGTAGCAAAAAGACCAACATTCTTTAAGGGTGGGGGTACAAATTATGTATCTACTTCTCTTACAATTATCTCTTTGAAAGAAAAATTCTATCTGTATAAAAATCACATTATAGAGTAATCTATGCTATATTTCTATGTGTACGCAGTTCCAGCTAATCTGCAGACTTGAGGCTTTGTACCATTTAACCTCACAAGAACCTCTACCTAACCAAACTTTACTTATAATAGTCCAAAGCCGCGAAACTGAGACAAGTCGGTCGGTTCCTTCTAGCGTTTATCCTGAGCAAACTAAGCTATATATCCAGGCCTACTCAATTCCAGCTGACTCCAGAGACTTTAAACGTTGACCACAGTCCCCTCACAAGCACCTCGGCCTAACCATACTTTACTTATAATAGTCCAAAGCCGCGAAACTGAGACAAGTCGGTCGGTTCCTTCTAGCGTTTATCCTGAGCAAACTAAGCTATATATCCAGGCCTACTCAATTCCAGCTGACTCCAGAGACTTTAAACGTTGACCACAGTCCCCTCACAAGCACCTCGGCCTAACCATACTTTACTTATAATAGTCCAAAGCCGCGAAACTGAGACAAGTCGGTCGGTTCCTTCTAGCGTTTATCCTGAGTAAACTAAGCTATATATCTAGGCCTACTCAATTCCAGCTGACTCTAGAGACTTCGAACTTTGGCCCGAGCACCCTCACAAGAACCTCTACCTAACCAAATTTTACTTATAATAGTCCAAAGCCGCGAAACTGAGACAAGTCGGTCGGTTCCTTCTAGCGTTTATCCTGAGCAAACTAAGCTATATATCTAGGCCTACTCAATTCCATCTGACTCCAGAGACTTTAAACTTTGACCACAGTCCCCTCACAAGCACCTCGGCCTAACCATACTTTACTTATAATAGTCCAAAGCCGCGAAACTGAGACAAGTCGGTCGGTTCCTTCTAGCGTTTATCCTGAGCAAACTAAGCTATATATCTAGGCCTACTCAATTCCAGCTGACTCCAGAGACTTTAAACGTTGACCACAGTCCCCTCACAAGCACCTCGGCCTAACCATACTTTACTTATAATAGTCCAAAGCCGCGAAACTGAGACAAGTCGGTCGGTTCCTTCTAGCGTTTATCCTGAGCAAACTAAGCTATATATCTAGGCCTACTCAATTCCAGCTGACTCCAGAGACTTTAAACGTTGACCACAGTCCCCTCACAAGCACCTCGGCCTAACCATACTTTACTTATAATAGTCCAAAGCCGCGAAACTGAGACAAGTCGGTCGGTTCCTTCTAGCGTTTATCCTGAGCAAACTAAGCTATATATCCAGGCCTACTCAATTCCAGCTGACTCTAGAGACTTTGAACATTGACCACAGTCCCCTCACAAGCACCTCGGCTTATGCAAACTGTACTTATAATAGTCTAAAGCCTCGAAACTGAGAAAAGTCGGTCGGTTCCTCCTAGCGTTTATCTTGAGCAAACTAAGCTATATATCTAGGCCTATTCAATTCCAGCTGACTCTAGAGACTTCGAACTTTGACCCGAGTAACCTCACAAGCACCTCGGCTTAAGCAAACTGTACTTATAATAGTCCAAATCCGCGAAACTGAGAAAAGTCGGTCGGTTCCTTCTAGCGTTTATCTTGAGCAAACTAAGCTATATATCTAGGCATACTCAATTCCAGCTGACTCTAGAGACTTTAAACGTTGACCCGAGTACCCTCACAAGCACCTCGGTCTAACCATACTTTACTTATAATAGTCCAAAGCCGCGAAACTGAGACAAGTCGGTCCTACCCATTCAGTGATCTCGTCCTGATACCAAGGAATGGAAATCTAAGAAATAACTAGTAGCAAAAAGACCAACATTCTTTAAGGGTGGGGGTACAAATTATGTA
Organism: Diplolepis rosae; assembly: GCA_030998225.1. Taxonomy (NCBI): domain Eukaryota; kingdom Metazoa; phylum Arthropoda; class Insecta; order Hymenoptera; family Diplolepididae; genus Diplolepis; species Diplolepis rosae. The sequence continues at coordinate 8,757,489 of JAPYXD010000723.1, read as the reverse complement.
TCTACTTCTCTTACAATTATCTCTTTGAAGGAAAAATTCTATCTGTATAAAAATCACATTATAGAGTAATCTATGCTATATTTCTATGTGTACGCAGTTCCAGCTAATCTGCAGACTTAAGGCCTTGTCCCATTTAACCTCACAAGAACCTCTACCTAACCAAACTTTACTTATAATAGTCCAAAGCCGCGAAACTGAGACAAGTCGGTCGGTTCCTTCTAGCGTTTATCCTGAGCAAACTAAGCTATATATCTAGGCCTACTCAATTCCAGCTGACTCCAGAGACTTTAAACGTTGACCACAGTCCCCTCACAAGCACCTCGGCCTAACCATACTTTACTTATAATAGTCCAAAGCCGCGAAACTGAGACAAGTCGGTCGGTTCCTCCTAGCGTTTATCCTGAGCAAACTAAGCTATATATCTAGGCCTACTCAATTCTATCTGACTCTAGAGACTTCGAACTTTGACCCGAGTACCCTCAAAAGCACCTCGGTCTAACCATACTTTACTTATAATAGTCCAAATCCACGTAACTGAGACAAGTCGGTCGGTTCCTTCCAGCATTTAGCCTGAGCAAACTAAGCTATATATCCAGGCCTACTCAATTCCAGCTGACTCTAGAGACTTGATGCTTTGTCCCGAGTCCCCTCACAAGCACCTCGGCCTAACCATACTTTACTTATAATAGTCCAAAGCCGCGAAACTGAGACAAGTCGGTCCTACCCATTCAGTGATCTCGTCCTGATACCAAGGAATGGAAATCTAAGAAATAACTAGTAGCAAAAAGACCAACATTCTTTAAGGGTGGGGGTACAAATTATGTATCTACTTCTCTTACAATTATCTCTTTGAAGGAAAAATTCTATCTGTATAAAAATCACATTATAGAGTAATCTATGCTATATTTCTATGTGTACGCAGTTCCAGCTAATTTGCAGACTTGAGGCTTTGTCCCATTTAACCTCACAAGAACCTCTACCTAACCAAACTTTACTTATAATAGTCCAAAGCCGCGAAACTGAGACAAGTCGGTCGGTTCCTTCTAGCGTTTATCCTGAGCAAACTAAGCTATATATCTAGGCCTACTCAATTCCAGCTGACTCCAGAGACTTTAAACGTTGACCACAGTCCCCTCACAAGCACCTCGGCCTAACCATACTTTACTTATAATAGTCCAAAGCCGCGAAACTGAGACAAGTCGGTCGGTTCCTTCTAGCGTTTATCCTGAGCAAACTAAGCTATATATCTAGGCCTACTCAATTCCAGCTGACTCCAGAGACTTTAAACGTTGACCACAGTCCCCTCACAAGCACCTCGGCCTAACCATACTTTACTTATAATAGTCCAAAGCCGCGAAACTGAGACAAGTCGGTCGGTTCCTTCTAGCGTTTATCCTGAGCAAACTAAGCTATATATCCAGGCCTACTCAATTCCAGCTGACTCTAGAGACTTTGAACATTGACCACAGTCCCCTCACAAGCACCTCGGCTTATGCAAACTGTACTTATAATAGTCTAAAGCCGCGAAACTGAGAAAAGTCGGTCGGTTCCTCCTAGCGTTTATCTTGAGCAAACTAAGCTATATATCTAGGCCTGCTCAATTCCAGCTGACTCTAGAGACTTCGAACTTTGACCCGAGTAACCTCACAAGCACCTCGGCTTAAGCAAACTGTACTTATAATAGTCCAAATCCGCGAAACAGAGAAAAGTCGGTCGGTTCCTCCTAGCGTTTATCTTGAGCAAACTAAGCTATATATCTAGGCATACTCAATTCCAGCTGACTCTAGATTCTTTAAAGGTTGACCACAGTCCCCTCACAAGCACCTCGGCCTAACCATACTTTACTTATAATAGTCCAAATCCGCGAAACTGAGACAAGTCGGTCCTACCCATTCAGTGATCTCGTCCTGATACCAAGGAATGGAAATCTAAGAAATAACTAGTAGCAAAAAGACCAACATTCTTTAAGGGTGGGGGTACAAATTATGTATCTACTTCTCTTACAATTATCTCTTTGAAGGAAAAATTCTATCTGTATAAAAATCTCATTATAGAGTAATCTATGCTATATTTCTATGCGTACGCAGTTCCAGCTGATCTGCAGACTTAAGGCTTTGTCCCATTTAACCTCACAAGAACCTCTACCTAACCAAACTTTACTTATAATAGTCCAAAGCCGCGAAACTGAGACAAGTCGGTCGGTTCCTTCTAGCGTTTATCCTGAGCAAACTAAGCTATATATCTAGGCCTACTCAATTCCAGCTGACTCCAGAGACTTTAAGCTTTGACCCCAGTCCCCTCACAAGCACCTCGGCCTAACCATACTTTACTTATAATAGTCCAAAGCCGCGAAACTGAGACAAGTCGGTCGGTTCCTTCTAGCGTTTATCCTGAGCAAACTAAGCTATATATCTAGGCCTACTCAATTCCATCTGACTCCAGAGACTTTAAACTTTGACCACAGTCCCCTCACAAGCACCTCGGCCTAACCATACTTTACTTATAATAGTCCAAAGCCGCGAAACTGAGACAAGTCGGTCGGTTCCTTCTAGCGTTTATCCTGAGCAAACTAAGCTATATATCCAGGCCTACTCAATTCCAGCTGACTCTAGAGACTTTGAACATTGACCACAGTCCCCTCACAAGCACCTCGGCTTATGCAAACTGTACTTATAATAGTCCAAAGCCACGTAACTGAGAAAAGTCGGTCGGTTCCTCCTAGCGTTTATCTTGAGCAAACTAAGCTATATATCTAGGCCTACTCAATTCTATCTGACTCTAGAGACTTCGAACTTTGTCCCGAGTAACCTCACAAGCACCTCGGCTTAAGCAAACTGTACTTATAATAGTCCAAATCCGCGAAACAGAGAAAAGTCGGTCGGTTCCTCCTAGCGTTTATCTTGAGCAAACTAAGCTATATATCTAGGCATACTCAATTCCAGCTGACTCCAGAGACTTTAAACTTTGACCCGAGTCCCCTCACAAGCACCTCGGCCTAACCATACTTTACTTATAATAGTCCAAAGCCGCGAAACTGAGACAAGTCGGTCCTACCCATTCAGTGATCTCGTCCTGATACCAAGGAATGGAAATCTAAGAAATAACTAGTAGCAAAAAGACCAACATTCTTTAAGGGTGGGGGTACAAATTATGTATCTACTTCTCTTACAATTATCTCTTTGAAAGAAAAATTCTATCTGTATAAAAATCACATTATAGAGTAATCTATGCTATATTTCTATGTGTACGCAGTTCCAGCTAATCTGCAGACTTAAGGCCTTGTCCCATTTAACCTCACAAGAACCTCTACCTAACCAAACTTTACTTATAATAGTCCAAAGCCGCGAAACTGAGACAAGTCGGTCGGTTCCTTCTAGCGTTTATCCTGAGTAAACTAAGCTATATATCTAGGCCTACTCAATTCCAGCTGACTCTAGAGACTTCGAGCTTTGTCCCGAGTCCCCTCACAAGCACCTCGGCTTAAGCAAACTGTACTTATAATAGTCTAAATCCGCGAAACTGAGAAAAGTCGGTCGGTTCCTTCTAGCGTTTATCCTGAGCAAACTAAGCTATATATCTAGGCCTACTCAATTCCAGCTGACTCCAGAGACTTGGAGCTTTGACCCGAGTACCCTCTCAAGCACCTCGGCCTAACTAAACTTTACTTAAAATAGTCCAATGCCGCGAAACTGAGACAAGTCGGTCGGTTCCTTCTAGCGTTTATCCTGAGCAAACTAAGCTATATATCCAGGCCTACTCAATTCCAGCTGACTCTAGAGACTTTGAACATTGACCACAGTCCCCTCACAAGCACCTCGGCTTATGCAAACTGTACTTATAATAGTCTAAAGCCGCGAAACTGAGAAAAGTCGGTCGGTTCCTCCTAGCGTTTATCTTGAGCAAACTAAGCTATATATCTAGGCCTACTCAATTCCAGCTGACTCTAGAGACTTCGAACTTTGTCCCGAGTCCCCTCACAAGCACCTCGGCCTAACCATACTTTACTTGTAATAGTCCAAAGCCGCGAAACTGAGACAAGTCGGTCCTACCCATTCAGTGATCTCGTCCTGATGCCAAGGAATGGAAATCAAAGAAATAACTAGTAGCAAAAAGACCAACATTCTTTAAGGGTGGGGGTACAAATTATGTATCTACTTCTCTTACAATTATCTCTTTGAAAGAAAAATTCTATCTGTATAAAAATCACATTATAGAGTAATCTATGCTATATTTCTATGTGTACGCAGTTCCAGCTAATCTGCAGACTTAAGGCTTTGTCCCATTTAACCTCACAAGAAACTCTACCTAACCAAACTTTACTTATAATAGTCTAAAGCCGCGAAACTGAGACAAGTCGGTCGGTTCCTTCTAGCGTTTATCCTGAGTAAACTAAGCTATATATCTAGGCCTACTCAATTCCAGCTGACTCTAGAGACTTCGAACTATGACCCGAGTAACCTCACAAGCACCTCGGCTTAAGCAAACTGTACTTATAATAGTCCAAAGCCGCGAAACTGAGACAAGTCGGTCGGTTCCTCCTAGCGTTTATCTTGAGCAAACTAAGCTATATATCTAGGCCTACTCAATTCCAGCTGACTCTAGAGACTTCGAACTTTGTCCCGAGTCCCCTCACAAGCACCTCGGCCTAACCATACTTTACTTGTAATAGTCCAAAGCCGCGAAACTGAGACAAGTCGGTCCTACCCATTCAGTGATCTCGTCCTGATGCCAAGGAATGGAAATCAAAGAAATAACTAGTAGCAAAAAGCCCAACATTCTTTAAGGGTGGGGGTACAAATTATGTATCTACTTCTCTTACAATTATCTCTTTGAAAGAAAAATTCTATCTGTATAAAAATCACATTATAGAGTAATCTATGCTATATTTCTATGTGTACGCAGTTCCAGCTAATCTGCAGACTTGAGGCTTTGTACCATTTAACCTCACAAGAACCTCTACCTAACCAAACTTTACTTATAATAGTCCAAAGCCGCGAAACTGAGACAAGTCGGTCGGTTCCTTCTAGCGTTTATCCTGAGCAAACTAAGCTATATATCTAGGCCTACTCAATTCCAGCTGACTCTAGAGACTTTAAACGTTGACCACAGTCCCCTCACAAGCACCTCGGCATAACCATACTTTACTTATAATAGTCCAAATCCGCGAAACTGGTAAAAGTCGGTCGGTTCCTTCTAGCGTTTATCCTGAGTAAACTAAGCTATATATCTAGGCCTACTCAATTCTATCTGACTCTAGAGACTTCGAACTTTGACCCGAGTACCCTCACAAGCACCTCGGTCTAACCATACTTTACTTATAATAGTCCAAAGCCGCGAAACTGAGACAAGTCGGTCGGTTCCTCCTAGCGTTTATCTTGAGCAAACTAAGCTATATATCTAGGCCTACTCAATTCCAGCTTACTCTAGAGACTTTAAACTTTGACCCGAGTACCCTGACAAGCACCTCGGCCTAACTTAACTTTACTTATAATAGTCCAAATCCGCGAAACTGGTAAAAGTCGGTCGGTTCCTTCTAGCGTTTATCCTGAGTAAACTAAGCTATATATCTAGGCCTACTCAATTCTATCTGACTCTAGAGACTTCGAACTTTGACCCGAGTACCCTCACAAGCACCTCGGTCTAACCATACTTTACTTATAATAGTCCAAAGCCGCGAAACTGAGACAAGTCGGTCGGTTCATTCTAGCGTTTATCCTGAGCAAACTAAGCTATATATCTAGGCCTACTCAATTCCAGCTTACTCTAGAGACTTGAAGCTTTGTCCCATTTAACCTCACAAGAACCTCTAGCTAACCATACTTTACTTATAATAGTCCAAATCCACGTAACTGAGACAAGTCGGTCGGTTCCTTCCAGCATTTAGCCTGAGCAAACTAAGCTATATATCTAGGCCTACTCAATTCCAGCTGACTCCAGAGACTTTAAACTTTGACCATTGTCCCATCACAAGCACCTCGGCCTAACCATACTTTACTTATAATAGTCCAAAGCCGCGAAACTGAGACAAGTCGGTCGGTTCCTCCTAGCGTTTATCATGAGCAAACTGAGCTATATATCTAGGCCTACTCAATTCCATCTTACTCTAGAGACTTGAAGCTTTGTCCCGAGCACCCTCACAAGAACCTCTACCTAACCAAATTTTACTTATAATAGTCCAAAGCCGCGAAACTGAGACAAGTCGGTCGGTTCCTTCTAGCGTTTATCCTGAGCAAACTAAGCTATATATCTAGGCCTACTCAATTCCAGCTGACTCCAGAGACTTTAAACTTTGACCATTGTCCCATCACAAGCACCTCGGCCTAACCATACTTTACTTATAATAGTCCAAAGCCGCGAAACTGAGACAAGTCGGTCGGTTCCTTCTAGCGTTTATCCTGAGCAAACTAAGCTATATATCTAGGCCTACTCAATTCCAGCTGACTCTAGAGACTTTAAACTTTGACCATAGTCCCCTCACAAGCACCTCGGCCTAACCATACTGTACTTATAATAGTCTAAATCCGCGAAACTGAGACAAGTCGGTCGGTTCCTTCTAGAGTTTATCCTGAGCAAACTAAGCTATATATCCAGGCCTACTCAATTCCAGCTGACTCTAGAGACTTTAAACTTTGACCAGAGTCCCCTCACAAGCACCTCGGCCTAACCATACTTTATTTATAATTTACCAATAGTGCACGTTAGAATAAGGACCTTTTGTACGATTGATTGATAACTTTGTTTATAACTTAGGTTAGATTAATAGAGCAAGTCAGATACAAAGAGTCGTTATAGATTTAGGATGAATGTAAATAGTAATTATAATTTACGGCAAATTTTATTTATGCCGGTGTAACTAGAATAGGAAACTGAACTGCTTGGATGCTAAGAGCGACGCATAAACAATTTAATGTAGGTGCTAGAAAAATGTAGATAAGATTCGAAGCGATAGGATAAATGTGAGTTGGTTTAAAAACTAGGGTGAGAGTTAATTACTTTTCTTGGAACATCGGTCGTGATAAAAAAGAACGATTGATCCCGATATGATATGCACGGTGTGCATCAAAGGGCAGAATAGGTGGGATCGAATTCTAGTATGATTGGCTTGCGTGGCTGCTTGATGTATAAATATGTAAGAAATTGTAACGCGATAATTGGATGATGTGAAGTGTGAGGCGTTTTTCTAATCGCTTGAGATGAAATCACAGCAACGGAGCGGGGGTTGAGAAGCTGCGGACTTGAACTTCTCTTCTCTGGAGCTCAGAACAATTTTTACCACGGACATACAACTTGAAGTGCTTAATCATCGAAGTCACTCCAAGATATCGGTGGTTCTTAAAATTTGTCTTTTCACGACGTGATCGCGATTAATTGTGTAAATCTGTCTTGCTTATAATTTGATCATCAAATTCTAAATATACTTTCAAGTTGTGTGAACTAAGTGTTGTTTATTTAAAAATCCGCAATTCAAATTTCCCGGCTCTACGTAGTAGTCAATTGACCGACGGACCCGACAAATCATCGTTCGACCTAAAGGAGCGAATCATGTGGCTCGTAACAATTAAACGATCGACGCGCTACGAGGGAAATTTAAAATAAGAATATGTAAACTTCGCTATTGCTGTTATCATTATACCAGAATCATACATATTCTCTTGAAATAAATTACCTATGATTAAAATCTTGCAAATTTTCTTTTATTTCTAAAGTTTTAATAAAAATTAAATAATTTAACATTATTTCTAATAAGTAGGTGGAAACAACGTCTTCGGACAATCAGAAAACATATGTCAGTGGATGAAATTTTAATTAAAGAAACGAATCTTGTTACAATACTCGACGTTTCGAAGTCAAACTGACTTCCTCTTCAGGAGCTTTTTTTTAAAAAAGAAGAATATATGTATATTTATAGTTAAAAAAATTTTTTATAATAAATAAATAAGATTAAATTAATATTAATAATCAGTCCTCATGTTCTTTTTATAAAACTAAACTAACGAAAGTCAAATTTATAATTATAATAAGAATATTTAACATACCATAATATAATGAAATTAGTTTCTTATAAAATCCTTTCTTTGCTAAACATTAAAGTTTGGATGTCACTATTTGTCATAAATTCACATCAATGTTAAAAAATAAAATCGTACAGTAAATTATATAATAATAGGAAAATTTCTGTTTCGTCCATATTATTATTAATTATTAGTAAAACTATGTTAAGAACATTCCAGCTCCGTTCTCCTTTATGTACATTTACAAACTATTTCAATATTACTATACAAGTAACATTAGAGTTAAAAAAAAGCTCCTGAAGTGGAAGTCAGTTTGACTTCGAAACGTCAAGTATTGTAACAAGATTCGTTTCTTTAATTAAAATTTCATCCACTGATATATGTTTTCTGATTGTCCGAAGACGTTGTTTCCACCTACTCATTAATCATATGATTCTCGGATGACAAAAGTACATTGAATATAACATTATTTCAAATGTAACTTCCTAGCTAATTACCATAAGCACTAATTTTGTCGAATATTAATATTAATTAATGAAATTACTTGTTTGTCAACAGAATTTTAAATATACGTGGTTTACGATAAAAGTAAGTAATTTTTGAATGAATAAAATTCCAAATAAAAGTTAATCAGCATCATATGCTTTGATAAAAGTAATTTTATTTTTTCATTAAAAACCTATCTGGAATGCGGCTCTACACGTGTGACGGGTACAATATGTAAAACTACTTACTACAATATTTATATTTATCTCTATACTTTATGATTTTCTCGTAATCAACATAATATATCTTATATATAATAATAGAACATTGTATTGCTTAAAATAGCCAGAGTCAAGTGGCAAATATCAGTGTACTCTCACTCATTTTCTTTCTTCGTCTTCGTCTGCATGTAGACTTTTAACGTCATATACATCAACACTGTAGCTCTTTAACCCGAGTACAATATAATATAATAATATAATTCGCGTACAGTTGGACTTTATTTACACAAATTTACAGTATGGTGATTCAATTTCAGCATAATCAAAATTTTTTGGGCAAGTTGTTTTGTAGAAACAAGTAAATTCATTTCATATTTAGGTGCGTCTATCATTTATTTATATTATCTACATATATAATATTTATTTGACGACAAAATGGTGGGGGTAAAACTAACAAAAAATACTGCGCCTAAGGAAGATACAAGCTCGCGAGACTCGACTGTTATCACGCTTTTAAACTTTAAACCAAAACACGCATTTAGAATCTTAACTTGAAAACACCGACACCTTTACTCATTTTGTGAATGAGACAAGAGTACGAAAACTATATAAAAAGCAACCAATTAACCTACCGCTTCTTCTTCACAAAAATTACTTTCCATCCCTTCCGAATAAAAGTAGGTATTAGCAAATATTGGATCTAATATTGGATCTAATATTGGATTTAATATTGGCTAATACTTTTATTTTGTGAGAAATATCCGTGATGCTTTCTTATCACCAAGTCCATCAAACATATCGCTAAAAGATTCTTTAACATAAATCTTTGTAATAAAAGTTAAAAAGAAGAGAAAGAAAAACAAAATTAACAATTTATTTTTTCTATAGTAACATTAAGCAATAAATTATCAATAAATTAATTTCATAAATAAATCACGATCTTGATTTTTCTATTAAGTCTCATTTTTTCTGTCAGACTTGCACGACAAAGTATAATATTCTTCACAGTTTGTGTATTTATGACTTTAAAGTAATTTTTGCTCGAAGAAGAGACTTGAGGTCAATCGCATTCTCTACGATTATTAATGAAAAACACTACAGTGCAAAGATGCTTATCACCGTGCAGGACAAAATAAAATAATACTATTTTGGGGAAATATAACTGTAAAAAAAATTATCATACCTTACTAACCGCGTGTCATGGTTTTAAATAGTTTTATTTCACGGTTTTGATAATGCTTGACCTCAACGCAAGTTCAAAGCTAAATAAACTTGTGTTAAAATAATGAAATACGCGTCGCTGAAACTTCAAATAAAAATTTTTAAATTCTTTTAGAATTCACATTTACTTTAAGCATAAATTTATTTAGAACTTAAATTGCAGTTTATATTAATTCTGGTTTAAAATTTTCTGAGTTTTCGGCGATGCGTAATAAAGCACTGTTTCTATATTACAATCAAGTATGTAAAATTCATATTAGGTTTCTAATTTGTATAAGAAACAACACAGAATATAAATAATTTACTGAACGGCAAATAATTAAATAATTTAATTAAGAAAGAAATATATATATACTTAGCAGACTGAAAAATTTTTATGTACAATAATCGAAACTTCGTGATTGAGCGAAGCCTCGAGTCCTAATATTTCATGATTTGTACAAGTTTTAATACTCCGTTAAACCGAATTCAATAAATGAATTCGTAATAAATTCATGGAGCTCAAAGCTAATCGTAAATAGAACCATTTGCAACGAATCTCCCTATATAGATCACTGTAATCGGTTTCATAAAGCTTTTCTGTTAATTACTAAGAAATCGTTTGTAAACTCTAGTCGCTTGAATTGCCTCTTTAAAAATCAAAGTCAGTTCATTATTTCCCACCTTCAACGATGGATTTAGTGTAGACTCACTAAGTTACAGTAGATACTCACATATAATTTGGGACTTCATTTTGGAACCAAAGAGTTTTCATATCTGATCTCACACATTTTGTTGTTCTTGAAAATAAGTAAATTGAAATGAGAAATATTTGTGGCTCAAAGTTGAAATCTATTTAATCTCTTTCTTGATTAGCACGTCCAAACAAATATCACTCTTGCTTCATAAAATTAGCCCCTTGGATAAATTTTCAGCTAAGTTAACGTCTTCGCCGGACAACGATAATTCAGTTACGATCGTTTTGTAGTTTTTGGTCCACGCTGTAGATATGAGCTAAACTGAAATACGAATCAGTGCAGCTTCAAAATGTCTAGATACCAATCTTTTTACAAAAAATAGAATACATAAAATTAACAACAAATTGAAGTTAAACTAACAAGTTAATATAATTATTATCGTATGAACTAAAAGAACTCAAAACAATAATTAAATAATTCCAATATACAAGTTTATCTAGAATAAATTTCTTTGAAAAATATTTATCAATTTTTTTCTTCAGGCATTAGCTGCACTGATCCGATATTCCCTTCACAATCTGAAAACGTATTTTTAATCTACTCAGGCAAATTAAAAATTCTGCTGAATCCTTGATGTCGAGCTTGTCGATTCACGAACTCGTCTGATGATTTAATTGCTCGGAAGTTTGCGTCAAAGAAATCTTCTCATCTGTACAAAGCCTCTTTACTTCCTGTGGATCAGATTGACTCGAACTAGAGCTCGTTTTCCTTTTGTATCCAGAACTATGAGAACTTCTAGAGGAATCTGGATTGCTCTTGTGTTTTCTATTCGAGCTTTTATCTTTTGAATGACTATGTCCGGAATTTTTATGCTTCTCATGTTTCGACCTTGACCCTTCCTTATCCTTTGATTCTAATTTTTCTGATTTCTCGTGCTTTCTGTGATGTTTACTCCTTTCTCTGTCTTTATCCCAACCTCGCTCTCTCCTTTCATGATCCCTCTTCTCCTTGTATTTTCGATCTCTTTCTTCCTTTTCTGATTTCCTGTGCTTCCTTTCACTAGCCTCGTAATTTGTCTGCCTTCCTGGTGATCTTGCAGATTTATCCTCAGCACTACTGCGCCTTTCACTTTCGTTAGAGGATGAAGAAATTGAAGCTGAAGATGTACAAAGAGAAGAAGAAAGCGAAGAAGTTATAACATTACTGAAACTTTTAGTTTTCTCACAAGTATCTTCGCATTGAGATTCTTCCGAGGGTTTTTCATTTTTGCCTTCATTTATTTCTTTTTCGGCCTCTTTCATTTCATCCTCGGCCATTTCAATAAGAGCTTTTACTGCATTTTCTGTTGCACATTCCATCTTTGATGTGAAAGCGGCTACAGTTTCTGCTTCCAGTAAACGATAAGACTTCTCAACCTTGACTTTATCGTCACCAAACATTCTTTCTGCGATTTCAAAACTCTCTTTCCTGATCCTTTCCAGCATTTCTTTAGAAGCAGCAGCGACTCCACTTCTTAGAGATTGACAAACCTCATCCACGTCTGTTTTTGATTTATAAATCGCAATCTCAAGGGCTTTATCTACAACTTCAGTCGCGTAGGTTTTGCCAGCTGCCTGTCTCGCTGAAATCATTTCTTGATCAATGGAAATTTCAACGTGTTGGGAAATTGGTGCAGGCATTTCTAAGGAATTAACCCTTAGAATGTTCTCACTTTTAGTAGACGCAGATTCAATTTTGTATTCGCTTTTGGTAACATTTGATTCAAAACTACTTGAGTTTTCGACTTTCTTCGGCGTTTGACTCGAAGACTTGGAGTGTCGGTGTTCTGATTTCCTGGACTCATGCTTCTTCCTTTCTACAGAACGATGGTGAGTACTAGACGATTTGCAACTGCTGCTTTTTCTATGCCTGTCCCCTGGTTTCCTTTCTCTTCTCACTTCGCTTTTTCCTGAACTTCGTTTTCTTTCAGGAACTTGCTTTTCGGATTTTAAAGTTGAGTGAGTAATTTCACCGGTGTTATTAATTTCCTTTGAGGAACAAGTAGTCGGAGTGTGCCTCGGTCGATCTCTTTCCTTGCGTTTTCCATGTTGATCTGACTTTTTCAAGTTTCCTTGATACTCCGCAGCTCGTTCTTTTGCTTTTTTTTCTTCTAGAGAATCACTACTGATTCTGCGACCTAATTTTTGTCGATCAGCATTTTCCTTTTGTTCATCATTGACTTCTGCTTCATGATGCTTCTTCTCCTTATAATGCAAGTGCGAAGATTCGTTTAAAGGTCGAGTGTGTTTAATAGTCGCATTATAGGCTGTCTCAGGATAATACTGCTTTAATCTGACATGCCATGCGATACTTGAAACTGCAGAAATAGTGCGGAACTGGTGAATGATATTGCGAGGTAAGAAATAAATATCATTGTCATATAAATTAATTCTGGCATACCGAATGCCCTGCCTTCGAAGTTGATTTAATTTAGCGTCTTCGACCCACTGAACGCATTGAGAAATGGGTGGCTCGTGCAGATCCAGCTGCAATTTTTCGACCAGTTCCGGAAAATCACCGGCATAAAAGGCAACGACGTCTTTTGTGATTCTATTATATTCGCAAGGGTGACCGGCATGAACGGCTTTGAGAACACCGACTGCGGCTGTAGTCATTCGATCTAAACCATGACCAACGTGATCAGCGTGGGCTCGAGTTCGATCCTCAAACATATATTCTCGAGCCTCGCTTAGTCGAGGTAAATATTGCAAGTTGCGAAGCTCGTTTATACCTGTTCGACGTCGCTTGCAAGGGCTTTTGTTTATGTCTGCGGTTGGTACTAATTGTTCTCCAGGTCTGATCCAGAGGATAGGACCATCGTTTGATTCCTGGGGACTCTCCATTGTTACGGCAGACAACGGACCCCATGGCATTGTCTGAAATGAAAAAATATAAGAATTTTTATATTATTTTAAATTAGGGGAATTCAACATTAGAAGATTTTTAAAAAAATTTAAGGGCAATAAAGAAAATGCAAACTTGTAAATTGTTGAAAAAAAAAAAACATTGACATTTTTTAGCGTGGAAAATACAGGAGATTTTCAACACAGTAATAAAAGTGCTTCAATGATAATGCAAAACGGCCTTACCAATCTTAAAAAGACATTTTCTTCCAGTCTTCGTAAAAGATCAGGAAAATAGCCTCCAACTTCTTCGTGAACAGTTCCAACAAGACTGATTTGATGCAGAGGGCCATACCTAACAGTACCATTGCTGTAAGCCTTACAAACTTGTTCCTTGTACTGGAGCATTGTCGTAGTTTCAATATCACTATTTCGCCCCAGAACACCATTCTTTACAGTCAAGGTTGGGTAGTTCATAGCCATGTGATCCAGAAGGTCAGGCAAGTAGGCAGCCGCATTATGCACTATACCCATAACATGATAAGCATTTCCATTTTCATCCTCTCCAAAAACAACCTGAAAACATCCACCAATTATTTTGATATTAAATTTAGTTTATTTCAAATTTTCAAAAAATTACCGGCTCATACCTTGAAGTACTCCTGGGCTAATTCCTCTACTTGTTCATTTGTTAAGACATCAATTTCATCCTGATACATATGAACAACAGTAGCACCTCCGTTTGGATAAGTCTCTATATGAATAAAGTCCTTATACTTTAATCCTTGAAGAGACTCGTACTTGACCGACTGCTTTTCCAGGGTCTTGCACATTTTTGTCTGTAAGTTCAACCTCAAATTGTCGCCGGTAGTCTTCTGAGGACTTTGAAAAAGAAGTTTGTGATTCTGAGAGATAGAATTTCTATCTCGCTTGCACTGAACCCCAACATTCACTCGTTTGATTTTACTACGTCTGTAACAGCGAGTACAATGGTGTCTGCTGTGTTCCTTCCGTTTGTCTTTTGAGGAAGACGAAGAATGTGACTTGCTCTGCCCATTCTGATCTATAGAAGACTCATTCTTTTGTTTCGATTCTGTCTTTACATTTAATGCACAGCGATCGTCGGCTAATCTGCATTCAGTTGCTTCGATTTTAATTTCCATTTTTTTGAGCTGCTCTTGATTAAGGCTTGATTTAATTGAAATTCCATCTGTATTCTCCACTTTGGTATTGACGCTTTCTACCAAATCAATCTCCATTTTGACGCTTGTTTGTAATTCAATGATATTCACCGGAGAGCAAATAATTTTATCAACTGAAGGAGAAGGGAAACTTTTAATCTCACTATTGATAGTGGTGACTGAAAGTTTCGCAGTATCCATAGAGATTTTTGGAGGTTGCATTGACGATGAACTCACTGGGATAAAAGTGCTGACCTGGTTATGATCACTAGAAACCCTTGGAGGGTAATCTGGACTTCGAGGGCTACTCAAAACTTCGCCACTGCTTTGGGGACTTTCAGCGAGTTGCGGCGTTTTGCTAGAAACGTTCCCGCATTCCTCGAGTTTTGGAGGGAACATTTGTTTTTTATTATCACACGCCATGCCGCTGTGTGTCGTATCACCCTAAAAAGTAATAATTTTACATTACTAAATTAATAGAAATATATTATTTACATACACATAGAGAGGACAAATTTTTTGATATACTGTAAAATAAAAAAAATTTTACCAATGGTATTAATAAAATTACTTTGTATATTTTTGTATCATTACTACTGTGAATGTAGCGATGATACAACTTTAAGGCTAAAAAGCCAGAATGAATTTGTAAATTTACCACCATCAGCGAGCGAATATTACATTAAATGGGAAAAACAGCAATGCGGCTGTGAACGTGTCATGTTGAATTCAGAACATAATCGTGTCTATATGTGTCATAATCGGATTTTACCAAGCGTTGTGGAATTACGAATGATAGTAAACTCCTTGTTTTCAAAAGTAACCTCGAATTCCGAAATGTGAGTTCTAATTACTTAGTACATTTACACATTAAAAATTTACTTCTACAATGTTAGTATAGTAAAGTCATAATGGTTAAAAACCATTTCCATACGCATGTGTAAAATTGCAATTCAGAGTAAGAGTTCAGTAATTACTCTAATACACAAAAGTGAAAAATATAATTTTTCACCAGGCATTTATGTAATACATTTTTAACATGCATAACCAGTGTAATAATAATTGCAATCTTGTATAAACTCTTCTATTGTGTGCTATAAAATCATTTCCGCTACAAATTAATTTTTCCCTGAATTCAAAGCTTGAAAAACATTATGTGGAATTATAATTCAACAAAATTAATTTGTTACATTAACTAATTTTGACAAGTTAAGACTGAATTTTCTCTGAACGACAGAAATCGAAAGCTCTGTTGTTGAATATACCACGTAGACCTATAAATTCACCACACAATGGGTCCAATCTGATTTTAAACAATCGCTCGGTAAAACTATTTAACCTCAAAGTATAAATACCAAGGGATAAAAATATTTTCCTGTGCTTATAAAATGCCTTCATTCAGAGTGGCACTTATTCAGTCTAAAGCTGAGCATGGTAAAATTACAGAATATTTTTTACAGTGTATGTTTTAACTTATAATACAGTATTTATCTTGAAACCTTTTAAGACTCTATGAAACAAGAAGAAAGAATTACAAAAGAAAGGTAAATTTATAAAATTGTATGTAATAAACTTCAATTAATACTTAGTAAGCATCGATTTATGTGCCTATTTAGTTTAATTGGAAATGAGATTACTTTTATTAGATAAATATTTGTATGCATACTTGGGAAGAAAAGGTAGAAAGATCCGCTGATGGGTAAACACTGGTACACAGGTTCTCGAGACATGGCTTGCCTTCTCCTAAAATTTAAAAATATTCGATCTTATGCTTTATTCAAGATATAAGTGCTGTTGAAGAAACTATAAAACTCTTTTTAACATATTTTTCAGTAATAAATAAATTTTTTAATATTTGTATCTTTAAATTAATTAGTTGAGTTTAAAATTGTTGTCACTTCAAGCAAAAAACAGGTGAAATTTTAATTAATTATTTTATTTAATTCTATTAAATATTTTTTAATAATATAATTAATAGTAAGATATATGCATACATATGTGTATATATTTTTTTTAATGATTACTCTGAAATAAATGTGATTTAAGAATTAACGTGAATTTTCCCCAAAAGCTAAATCCTTTTTCTAAACCTTCGGAGTAAATTTTAAAAAACACGAAAACATGGTAACTTTTTGAGTTGTCGAGGTGGCATATCAATCTTTCAGAGTGCTGGCGAAATATTTCTAAAAAAGTAATCTATTTATCCAAAAAGGTAAAATTTTCTTAAACATGGTGAATAAAAAATTTAATTTTTTTTAAGTTCCTCCTATCCTGGCTCGCTACTCTTGTTTCCATCACCACGCATCTTAAACTTGTATACAATCTGCAGTATGTCGTTGATCTCCTTCCACTTCGATAGATAAAAAACTCAAAAACCTTTAATTCTTGTGCTACTAAATAGACTATAGGATAAAATAATTCAAAATTACCCTCAAGCTCTCGAGGAAGACTTGCAGTTCTGTTTGCGTCTTTGGTGTGGCTATAGTGGGACATGCCGCGCGATTCCCGAGGCAGAATATGCAAATGGGAGTTGACAACATGCGATTTTCCGGTATCTCTGTCCTCATCACCACAGGATAAACGTCCCAAGGTTTTTGGTAAGCTTGCTGACGATGACGCCTTGGTGAAAACCGTGGGCGTCCCGTTGGGCGTCTTGACTGAGCGTGACTCGGAATTACACCGATTTCTCGTCTTTTCTTCCTTAATACTATCGTACGTTACGTCATAAGACTCAATCCTCGTTACGTGTTCCCTAATTGGCTCGCACACACTCTGAATTCCACTATTTACATCGCATCGTTCATTTAACACGGCACTCGCACTAGTTTCGGATGCCATCTTGATATCGTGAATCGTGAGCAACATCCTCATTGAGGTTACAATACGCGCTCTATCATTGGTCCATTTCTCCTTGTCGAGATCATACGGACTTCTTGATTATTCAGGAAAAAGTTGCTTGGTGGGAGCAAAGCCAATCAACATGTAGGTTACATTGCCATAATATTATTTATTTTTGTTTTTTATATCCTACATCTTAACATTTAAAATTTCTTCCTGAGTAATGGGTTTTGTTTATATTAAAATCAATGGTGACAAGATTAAAATCTCTCAAACGACTAAAAGTAGGTTGAATTTTTTTCATATGCATGTAAAATGCAAAATTATAGGTATTATTGCAGAAAATCTTATATATTTTTAATTCAATATATTACATTCATAACTTGCTTGTGGAATGAAACATTTTTCACAAGATTTATCAAACAATTATTGATTGCAGTAGAACAAATATTCAAATCTGTTTTCTTTGTTGTATTTATTTTCTTTACTCTACCGGTAAAAGTTGGTAAAATAGAGTAAATTTGTTGATAAGGTAGAAATCGATTATAAACTCATAATTATATTTTGTAGCAAGCTATATTGTTAGACATCAAAAGAACTGACTGATCTAATGAAAAAGATAGATATATGTATAAATAGCTTCCGTAAAATACTCATTTAAAATTTCAATTTTAATAGGCATTTCACTTTTACCATTTTTGGTTTGAAAAATTTTATGATATAAAACCTAAGACATATCTTTGACAAAATATTTTAATATTTCTCAAACTAATTCAAACAGAACGGCATCTGACTAGCAAAAAAGAGTTTACAATATTGCATCGGTAAAAAGGGTAAAAAGTTACCCCCATCGATAAAGTAGGTAAAGCGTCAAAATGTTATATATTTTATGTTATAAGTTTCGAATTTCAAAAACTCCCAAAAACTTCTTTTTCTTTGATTTTAGGTAAAAAACCCATTTGAAAAAATGTCAACACAGTCGGAAGGCACCAAAACTAGAATAAAAATTTCGAATAATAAACATGATTCAAATATTTCCGCGTAGAAACAAGCACCATCTATCGGTATTTGAACGGTGTAAAAATTAATCGAGTACAATTTCTAGGTTATGTTATTAGTGAGAAAATTTTACGCGGCGCGATTTTCCTGAGATCAACGCGGTGTGGAAATAAACAGAAGAAACGAGAAGTAGTGATTTGAGTAGACTAAAAATTTCGCCATGTCTTCGCCGAATAAAAAGCTAAAAAAACCCGAGGATCCCGGGGATGGAACAGAGCAACGAGACTACGACCTTGAAATTCAGAAAGCCCTGGAAGAGATCGACGGCTGTCAGAATCAAATCGATGGACTCAACGAGAAGGCCAGCGATGAGATCCTCGAAGTCGAGAAGAAATACAACAAACTGCGCAAGCCTTACTTCCAAAAGCGAAACGACATCATCAAGAGGATACCCAATTTTTGGGTCACTGCAGTATCCTTTTTATTTGCTGACATTGTCCCACCCATTATGGATTTAGCCTGAGATTTTGACATTTCCCGGCTATGCCGGCGTCCACCGGTGCCGGCGGCCATCTTGCTCTGCCCTGTACCTATATATCTAAAATCAACGGAACATCCTCATATTACGTTATAATTATTTTTATCTGAAAGCAACCAAATCCTTTATTTCTCTAAATTTTCGTTTCTATTTACTGGCCAGTAACATATTCAAATTCTTAGGTTAAAAACTAAGCAAACATTAGCAGCTGCTACTTTAAAAGATAAGCCTTTAGCACATTAGCAGTTTAGGGCTACTGCTTGACTTGGTTAAAAAAACTAACTATAAGCTTGGTCAAAGAAGTGAAAAATCGTATAAACATTTTGAGAAATATTAAAGGCTTCTTTAGAATAATTGTCTATACTTTATTTTTTCTTGAGCATTATATCAACAAAAGTTTAAACTTTCGATGAATATAATATGTAATTTTGTAACATTCATTATTTTATGTTATAATTGTGCAAATTATTGGATTCGTATAAGTTCTTGGGAATTTAAATTTTAAGAGAGTTGAAAGTTCGATCCTATGGATGTATTGAAATTTAAGGTATCTTTTCGTTAAAATGTACAGTATTGTTTTTTCCTTAACTTCTTTTCAGTTTGTTAACAATAAAAAAATAGCTGACATCTTAGAAGAGGAAGAGGAAGATGCCCTCCGATATTTAAATAAATTGGAGGTTGAAGAATTCGAGGACATAAAATCAGGCTACAGAATCAATTTCCATTTTGAGGAAAACCCCTACTTTGAAAATGATGTTCTCACTAAGGAATTCCATCTCGGCTCATCAGGTGAGCACATTTTTTATACCACTGTGGTTTATTTTTGTATTTTTAAAATTGCAAATTTGAATTTAAAAAGTTGCTGCGTATAATCCTGCATTATACTAGTGATAGTTTTTAATTCTGATTCCAAACAATATATCGAAAAATTGAAGAAAATAAATGGAGGAACGCATTTAGCCCTAATGAAACTCCTGCTTTGTTGCAGGAGATCCAGCATCGCATAGCACGACAATTCGCTGGAAAGAGGGTGCCGATTTAGTAAAAAGCGCTAAGGCCAAAGCCGCCTTAAAAGGCAGAAAAAGGCCACTCATTCACAGAACATTTTTCACCTGGTTCGCGGATCATGGTGATCCTAGTTCAGACGAAATCGCTGAACTCATCAAAGATGACCTGTGGCCTAATCCATTGCAGGTACCTAAAAATTATAAATTAATTTTTTATTGGATGTTTTTACTGAAAAGTCGGTCTACAGGGGACATATTAAAAAAAAATTTGAATCAGGAGATCATGATCTTTAATGTATCAAAAATTCACCCAAATCCACAGAAAACATTTCAGTTTCCAATGTTACAAAACTAGAGACCTTCAACTAAACTGAAGTATCCGATTTTTGTTTTCAGTATTATTTGGCACCTGACATAGATGGCGAAAACGGAATCGAAGGTGATGGTGAGGAAGGGGACAGTGAAGAGGAAGAGGAAGAGGAGGATGGTGTAGGGGAGGAGGGTGAGGAAGGTGTTGAGGTTGAGGAGGGGGAAGACAGTGTAGAAATCATGGAAGACGGTCCTGAGGAAGAAGAAGATGAGGAAGAAGAAGAGGAGGTAGGGAACGAGAATGAAGGTACAATTTAATTCCAATTAAATTAAAAGTTGCAAAAAATTTAAAATCAAGTATTTGATTTTGTAGCGTTTTTGGATTTTTTCAGACGGAGAAGAACCTGAATAAAGACTAAGGTAAACTCTATGGTACAGAGCAACCGGCGAACATTTCGAATGAACAATAAGAGACGGTAACATTCTCGTAAAGGAATGTATAGTAATGGTTTTCGCGCGCAATTATGAACACCTGCCTGGAGTCATTATATATAATAATTATATTAAATTAGAATAGATTTAAGTCGAGACATCAAGCAGGAGTTCCGTCGACACATTGCTGTGCACAGAAATCAACTACGATAAGGTTTCTGAACGAGGTACACTAGGCAATTTTTAAGTGTGACAACAAACTGATTATCAATTTCATTTTCTATCGAAAAAAAAACAAAGCGCTGTGCGCCATTAATATGAATAAAGTACCTTCTGTATTATTCATTATACTTTTTTTCGATATTAAATTAATCAAAAAATTTTAAAAGTGACCTGCAAGGTTTAAACAAAGCATCAAAGTTGACGAGTTACGATATTGTAATTTCTATATGTGTTTGTAAAGTTTGGGATTTAAATTAGTTGGTGTCGTAACACGTCAATAGTAAAGTTTCAATCTTGCAGACTTTCCTGAGAAGCAATTGGAAATCTGAGAAAATAGTTTTAAAATGAATTGACTTCAGTATAAAGTTTTATTTATTAAGAATAGAATCATTTTCTAGATTGATTGAAATGTAGTTAATTCATTTACTTTTAGAATCCGATCTTCTGTATAGAAAAACTTTTTTGGAGATTAGAGATGAAGCGTGTACAATATGTTGAAGATAATTGCGGTGTGTTATCATATTTTCTATTTTGTAAAGACTTTTTTTTTAAAGAAAAGTTGTAAATAGCGATTTTCTATGAAATTTTTCATTAGTTTCGAATTTAAATTTTCTGAAATATGATGTAGAAAGATTCGAAACTTTGTATCACTTTCAATATTTTGGTGTCGCACTAGAATATGATTGCCGCGTGCCTCGTTCTTCATTCATCTTCCTGTATCTCTCATACGAAATTCATCATCTCATACGTAACAGAGTAATTATTTAGTGATATCGGAAAACTGTTTTGAATAGTTAAATAGACGTCGGATAATCTTTCTTTTTAATGTTTAATAACGTCATTCTCAGAGATTTTCTCCGAAGATAACTAGTGTTATATATGAAAATAAGAAATATCGATCAGAGAACACAAATTCCGAGAATTATCACAATTTTTAACTTTTCAAATACGACGTAATTGTGTTAAACAGACAAATCGTAAAAATAAAGTTGTCAATTTCCAATATACTCGAGATTTTTATTCAAAAATTAGACCAGTAAGTTTATAGATAAGTTTTTTATGAATTCAATATTCGAAATTCCAAGATTTTTTGCTTTTGATACCGTTAAAAATGTAGTAACTTTCAGTTTTATATTTG
This sequence comes from Diplolepis rosae, assembly GCA_030998225.1. Lineage (NCBI taxonomy): Eukaryota > Metazoa > Arthropoda > Insecta > Hymenoptera > Diplolepididae > Diplolepis > Diplolepis rosae. The sequence continues at coordinate 8,735,326 of JAPYXD010000723.1, read as the reverse complement.
TAAACAATATGGAAATATCAAAGTTTTTATCGAAAAATTATAAATAGGTATTCGAATTCTTTAAATTGTGTAAAATTAAATATTCGTTTCGTCAATAAGTTCATAGGCATGGAACAATTTTTTGATATTCTTTGGCAACGAATCTGAACTTTCCGTTATTCATACTCCCTTTGCTTCTGTTGTGTAGTCTGTTAAAAAGAGGAAAAAATATCAATTTCTCTCACTCTGAGACACCCAGAGACGACTGACTTATATCTAGAGAAGATCTACGTGCGAAGCCGAATTTTTTCACAATGAATAACTGTTGGGCATCAATTTTAATAAACATGTCAGGGTCAGGGGATTTTATATGAGACATACATTGAAATATTTTGGCTGTGTGAATATAAACCAAATTCGGTGACTAATTTTAATGGTTCCAAATTTATTCTCCACAAGAACGCTTATACTTGAGAACTGTAAAGATATTCGTTAAATAAATTTACTTTGAATTTAATATAAATAAATATTTCATTAAAAAATTTCAAACTCAAATTGTCATAAAAATTAGAAGCTCTAAAATTTGATTTAGTGCTATTTGCTTGCTTTCTAAATCTAAAAATTTTGAATTCAAAAGATATTATAATAAATAAAAAGATGAAGAACAAGATTTTTTAGGCTTTTTGAATCAACTTTTTAGACAGAAAATATTTAGGCGCCAGAGGAAAGCAATTATAACTAATTTTTTTACTTAAAGTCTTTGAAGTCTCTTACTCAATAGCTCATAATACTCATGCAGTCATTTAGCAGCTTTTTATCTTAAACTTTTTTGCGACTGCTTGTTGGTATCAAAAGGCTTCACCTAATAAACATGTGCGGAAGAAAAAGGGGTTTAAAGACATATTATATAAAGTTGGTGAAGCCAATTTTTAATCTTATTACTGACCATTATCTTTTAAATTATTTCTTAACTTTTTCTTTTTTATTCATTCTTATTAAATAACATTGTATTTTCCCCTAGATTGAATATATTATTAAATGTGCACAGGGCAAAAGGAAATTATGCAGTTATCATTGTTTAACTGATGATAACCAGAGCGTGTGCAATATATCAATTATTCGTTATTCAGTTTTCCATAATAGGAAAAGCACAAAATTAATTCAAACTCTTTTTTTAAATGAACACTTTTATGTTTGTACCTCTGATTACAATTTAAAAAATGTAGGTAATTACAAGACCCAGAAAACTAATAAAAAATCTATTGACAGTTTATAGAATGAAACTTAATAAAATTAAAAATATTTATGGTAGAAGATTAACACGTACAATTTTTTTAACTTTTCTATTTTAAATAAAATGTACAATTTCAACTAGGAGAGTTTCCAGTCACTCAATTTTCAATTAAATTAGAAAATTGTAGTCAATTAGAAAAAAATACTGACTGAATTCTAATGTGCACCACCTTGGAAAACATTTTTTGTAGCAAAAAATGTGAGAAACAAATTAACATTCACTTTTAATTTCTTAAAAATAGCTAAATTAAGTTTAATTATAATAATATTTCAGGTTCCCTGATCTGGACGACACTGGATTGTCAAAACACCAAAGACAAAAATATATTTGGTCCAATTAAGATAATTAAAAAAAATTGATTTACATTATGAAAAACTTTTGGGTGGAAAATAATAATATATTGTCGAAAAAGGTCCCTTTTTAAATAATTCGATTTTTAGTTTCAGAAAGAAGAAACCACCCCCTTTTTGTGGATTTATCTCCAAGCCACTTGACTGACTTTCTTCGTCCTGTTTTTTGTCTCTCTTAATCTCTTTTACAGAAACGGAAACAGAGGAAAGGGACTGTAAGAGATCTTTCAACGAGCTGTTTGCTTTCTTCAGCTTTGAGCTAAGAGCTTTATTCCTCGACGAACACTCGCACAGAGAGGCTCTCGATGCAAGTGCGGACCGACAGTGAAACTGACGATACGAAACGTGTTTCGTAGTACACTTTTTACGAGGAGTAAAATAATAACACTTCCTTTTGAGCGATACCCTGTCCAGCAGCGGTCTTTAGGCGAATGGACCTCCGACGTTGAAACGAGGGGTGGAAAATAAGAGGCTGTAGTGAAGAAGGAACGAAAAGAAGAGAAAGAAAAACGGAAGTAAAAAGTTAAGATCTTGTGGATGCAAAAGAAGAGGAAGGTTTTCTTCTTACAAAATTAAACAGAAAAGGACTTGAAAGAAGATTCACTAAAATCTGAAGAATGGAGTTCCAAACTAAAACTGTTGTTCTCTTCGGCCTGCTGCTGTTTCTACTCAAAGGCAATTATAATTTTGTCTTTAATTACTCCCTTTATTAGATACTCATTATCCATTTCCGACTCTATTTTAGCAAAGAAAATTTTTTAAATTAGTTTTAATTGTATAATTAATGCACTTCAAGAAATAATCATTGAATAAGGATTTTTGAAACACAACTTCTGTAATTATTTGATTATTAACTTATTTATTTGATTGTTAATAGATTGATTCATTATTGTTTATAAATATTTGTAATTTTTTATATTTTTTGGAATATTTATCTTTCCAGATTTATTTTTTCATTTCTATATTCACGCTGGTATTTATTCGGGAAAATAATTACATCCAGAAAAACGATCATTAAATGAAATGTTTTAAACCTTTCAAACTAATTTTTTTTAAAGAGTTTTTTTATTTCTTTAAAACTTATTAAAATTGTAAAGACATTCAGCTAGGAATAAATTATATTTTTGATTTAGTTCTTAAATATTATTACAAATGAAAAGTTCTAAAGTATGTAAATTTATTTAAATTACGCTATTATGGTAAAATGGGAATATGAATTAATAACAAAGTAAACAATCATTAGAACTTTATTTTATCTTGAAATTTTCAAAAATCTTTTCGTTTGACCATAAGATTAATTCGTATTTTGAGACTTTACTCATATGTAATTTACGGTTCTCAGTTATATTATAAATTTGAAATATAGTAATAACAATTAAAACTTTTTGTATTTTCTAATAATATTATTACGATTAGAAAAAGTAAATCATCAAGCAAATCTTAAGTTATTTGATGAGTGAAATGATAAACATAACTTTCATTTTCTATTTAAACAAAGTTTCAAATAAATTCAAAATAGCCAGTCAATTAAATAACGTAACCGTGATGATACCGTATATACAGCAAAGTCATAACTCTCAATTATTTTAATGCGTATTCAGATTAAAACTTTGTCAGCTGACTTTCAAATGAACCTTTTTATCATTTTGATCATTAAACTTTTTTGTGACTTCTCACATCAGCTATAGATTGGAATTTTATTTGTGAAGACTTTTTTATTCTTTTCATCAGAACTCACTAAAAACAAAAATGTTTTTGAAATAGATACATATAATTTTTCTAAAATGCCTTAATATAAATGTCTCAAATTCATTTTAATGTAAAACTGTAAAAAATATCTAAGTAAAAATTAATTTCTTTTGAATAAAATAAACAATTTAAGATTTGATCGAAATAGTAATTTATGAGTCAAAAGAATACTCAGTTAATTAAAAAACTATGTTTACATGGTTCATACGAGAAGAATGCAACGTTACTCTTATCATAACTTGAATTAAAAAAAAAACTCTCCAGGGAGATTTAGCTATGAAATGTGATATAACCAGTAGCAAATAGGAGATAAGTTTGTGGCGATTATATTTCCCATCTAAACACAGCCCATGAATGCAAATATTGTCCTTGTACTCTTTCTTGCAATCGATGATATTAGTGACACCCTTTTTTGTATCAATTGCACTATTTATCTACTCCAAATATATTTGAGATGAAAACTTGTTCAATAGTTTTCCAACATGATAAAATGATACTTTTATAAAACTCATAAGAAAATCTTCAGAAGGAAAAATATTGGATTTTATTTTTAAAATAAATAATTTAATTCAATACTTGTTACCTATATATTTCTAGAAATTGGTAAGTAATTTGAACAAAAAATGTCTTTGTTTAAAAACAAAGAAAATATTGTAAATAGTAAAAAGCCTGATCTAAATAAATTTTTTTTTTACAGAGATCACGATGGACGACCAGAATCTTCCCTTGGAGAAATGTTGCCAGCTAGGAAAAAGTTGGGCAGAGGAGGGTCTGAAATGCGAAAATTTTATTGGTCCAGTTCCTGGGATTGCCGAAGACGAACAAGAGTTTTGCCTCCAGGGTGTCAGCATTTGCTGTATACGAACATATCGTGAAAAAAGTTGTCTACAGGGAAAAGAAGATGCGCGATCTGGAAAAGGATGTAACCAAGGTTCTTCTAATCAGAAAAAAATTCCCATTGGAATAGGAAATTATCGACGAGATTGTTGCGAAGGTTGTAGACTAGGTAAGTTCTATGCCTTTCAACAATTCCTTTTTCAGTCTAATCAATTAATGAATTCCATTTGGATTCTCCAAAATAAAAAAATTAAGTTATCTTATTTCTGTATTCAGAAATTTATGCGTCTCTGATTCTATTTTTGAAAGAGTTTTTAGTTATTAAGTGATAATAATTCGAATTTCTTTGATCTAGGTATCTTAACTGGATCAAGGGGTCAAGGTTGTGAATTAAAGTTCACATTTGGAAAGCCCTGGGACCCAACATTCCTGGAGTGTTGCCATGAAGCTTCACCAACTACCAGCACTGATGAGAGCAACGAAACCTCCTCCACCTACGACTTAACAAAAACGACAGACACGTCTAGCTCCACAAATCAGAAAGAGACCACCGAAAGCTCGACAATAGACTCATCATTAATTCCTTCGTATTCCTCTTCAATGTCGATTTCCGGTATAAATATTTAAAAATTTTTAAATTCCCAGATAAAAAAGAATTTAAGAAGCATTTAACGTGGCTGAAGAAAACAATGGAAAAACATAATTTATTACCACTATAAAAATTTTAGTATTGTTGTTCAATATTTATTTTATGAGACGAATGTTTATTATGAAAAAATCGTAAACATAAATAATATTTTGCTGTTAAATAATTTTCAAACTATCACTTGAGAAAGGCTGTGGATCCAAATAAATTTTATAAATAAATAGCTGTATTTTCAAGGCATTAAATTAATTTTTTTCATGTTGAAGGAAACTTTTTTTCTAGAATATGTATTGAATAACATTAAAATTTTTCAGAGGTGATTAATTATGGTTATTAATGACTCTCCAGCAGCACTCGACCCCCCTTAACGCAAGAGTGAAGTTAGAATTCTACTTAACATGTTGCATACATTAAAGTGATTTATGTATGTCATTGAAAAGACGTATTTATAAGAGGTTTTTATTATTATCTAGAGCTAGACGACATCTGCCAGATTATGAGAGGCATGCTCTGCACCGACATATGCGTTCCAACTCCTGGTTCTTATTATTGTGCTTGTAGCGAAGGATATATTCTTCTGGAAGATGGAAAGACTTGCAAGCAAAATTCTACAGCCGACAGGTTACATATTTTTATTAATTCCCTGAATATCAAAAGATATGAAAGTAAGACATTTTACAGTATAAATTTGTGATGAAAATGTATCAAGAAAAAAACATTTTTTTAGTGAAAATTATTAGAAATCTTTAAAAGTAAATATTTTCTTTAAACAATCATAATTATAATTATAATTATTTAATTATGAAACAAAAATATTAAAATTTTTATATATTTTTTTCTAGATGCAACACAAGTGGCAACCCTTGTGAACAAAATTGTACAGATACAGGCCTTGCTGTAATTTGCAGTTGTGGTCCAGGTTATGAACTTGCTGTTGATGGTCATTCGTGCACTCCAACTTCAACGGAGATGGAAAAAACAACGACACCACTTAGGGAAAATGGATCATCCTTTAAATGTCCTGCTGGTTATCGTTACAATTCCAAATCTCAAGCCTGTGATGGTACGTATTGCATTCGGTACTGCTAAATGCTTCTGTTATGCGAAACCAAAAAATCTTTCACCTGCTATTGCTTTCTGTGCCATCTGCTTATTGTGTCTGTGATCATGCATCTTGGCTCGAACTTCCTAACGATCAGACATTGATGAATGCGAAGAAAATCCTTGTTCAGAAGAATGTCAGAACACGATAGGATCTTATTTATGTGTTTCTGATATGGAGAATCCTAATATCGAATCCAGAATTCAAGACAAAAGGCAAAATTGCCAGCCTGGTTATCAATGGGATCCTTCAGAGGAAAATTGTGTTGGTATGTCGAGTTTCAAAGTTGAGAAACTTTTGAAATTAGAAGTATTCTATAGATTAAAATAAAATATTTTCAGAATTTGAAAATATTCAAGTATGTATGAAAAAGGTAAATTTTTAAAGCATCAAAATGTCAGAGATCCAATTCCTAATTATTTAAGTTATGGGTTTCCAGATGTTGACGAATGCGTAGAAATTCCTGGTGTTTGCTCCGAAGAAGATCACATTTGCGTTAACATGCAAGGAAGCTTCATTTGTCATAAATCACATAATCTTACAGATTGTCCTTCTGGTTTCAAGTTCCAGTCTGAGCTCAACAAATGTATAGGTATAATGAAAATATTGCTAACATTGTTTAAATTTGTTCTAATCTCAAAATCTAGTTATTAATTTCTAAATAAAGTTTTCATTTAGCTTTGAAAGTTGATAAAAAAGAAAAAAAATTCTGCTATTTAGATGTCAACGAATGCGATGAAGAATTTCATAATTGCATGCCGAATGTAGAATTATGCAAAAATACTGAAGGCAGTTACAAATGTGAAATAATATGCCAAAAGGGTTTTAGGTTCAATTTTAATTTAAGTTCATGTGTCGGTAAGTAATCGTTACACTTTTATATTAATATCCACTTTTACATTACTTTCTTCATGTATGATGAACAATTTTTGTTATGTATTTTGAAAAACGAAATACTAACACAAAGATCAAAAAATACAGAAACAAAATCTTACTCAAATAATTAATTTCCATCACAATTCAAGGCTGGAATAAAAAATACTTCTAGTATAACCAGAAATGCATGCACGGGCATGCGAGAAACTTCAATTCTTCTTTAATATTCAATTGATTTGAAAAAATTCCGATATATATTGAATCTACAGCATGCAACTATGAATTCGAAGCATGGATGTACCTGTGAGTAATGAAAATAGAAAATAGTATCCAAGGGTCAATTTTTTGTTTCTATTCTTTTATTCTTTCAAACTTCTGTTTATTTTTACCTTTTTCAAGTACGCTAATTACTCAATTCACTTTGATTTAATAACTTCCTATTTCAGTCAACAATGATTCTTTTTGTTAAATTAATTTTTATTTCTAGATATTAATGAATGCATCGAATTTAAGGATTCCTGTCCTGAGCCAGAATCTCTTTGCCTAAATACCATTGGTAGTTTCGAATGTACAAGTTCTAGTGATATGCAACAAACGACTACCGTTTCTGAAAAGCCACAGAAAGAAAGAAATTTTCAAAATGAAAACTATTGCACCTTTGGATACAAACTCTCATTAAATGGAGATAATTGCGTCGATATTGATGAATGTGCTGAAAATATTCATTCCTGTGAACCAAAAGAGAAATGCATGAACGAAGCTGGAAGTTATAGATGCGAGAGTTTTTTAGAAGAATCTACGTCAGAAGTTGATGTCCAGCGAATCAAAGATATTGAAAAAACAAACGAAGTAGTCAATAAAAACAAAATTAGTGACTTCGAATCAACAGATGACATTTGCCCACTGGGATTTTTCTATAGTAATGAATCTAAGACGTGTGAAGGTAATAGATAGTTGAAAAAAATTGAAATTTTAATTTTAACTCAATTTTAATTTGATTACTACTACAGATATCGATGAATGTATAAGTGGCTGGTCAGCCTGTAGAATTGGAGAAAGATGTAGAAACCTAAAAGGAGGCTACGATTGTATCCCAGCTTGTGCTCGAGGATTCATTTTTCAAAATCAAACCTGCTATGACGTAGATGAGTGTTCCTTGGGTCTTCATTCTTGTTTTGAACGAACTCATTATTGTGTCAATACCAATGGTTCCTACACTTGCGAATCTAAAGAAAAATCTATTAGCCGAAGATTTAGATCTAGAACTTGCGAGAAAGGATTCAAGCAAGACCTCGAATCCGAAGAATGCGTTGATATTGACGAATGTCTTGAAGGCCCTGGATGTCGAGACCATGAACAATGCAATAATACCATTGGAAGTTTTGATTGCTCACCTTTATGCACCACTGGCTGGCTCTTTGATCCAATGATCAAAGGCTGCAGGGATGTTGATGAATGTCTTCTGGGTCGCCACGATTGCAAACAAGTACGAGTTATATTCTGATACAAATGATATAAAATTAATAGAAATAATCATCTGATATTAATTTTTTACAGGGCATTCAAATTTGTGAGAACACCAATGGTTCCTACATTTGCAACTCAGTAGCTCCTTGTGGCCGAGGTTTTAGAAGAATTTTTAATGGAAGTTGCCTAGATATTGATGAGTGTGCTGAAAATCTCCATTCCTGTTCAATAGATCATCATAGATATTGCGTCAATCGAGAAGGAACTTTCGAATGTGTAACTCGTTTGCCATTGTGTTCTCAGGGCTTTGAATATTCTCTTTATACTCACCAGTGTGAAGATATAGATGAATGCAGAATTGGGAAATATAAATGTGATAGCCATTTCTCCGAGAGATGCATCAACCTTCTCGGCGGCTACAGGTACCAAACAATTCCTGGGAATTCAAATATCAAGAGAAAATTTTGAATTTTGAATTAGAATGTTGTGTTATTCAGGTGCGAGAGACCTCCACCTCCACTAAGATCTTTACAGAGAAGACCAGCTTGCCCACGTGGGTATAGATATCATCCGATTTGGAGAAGGTGCTCCGGTTCGTTAATCAACAAAATATTTTTTCCATCAGTATGGATTTTAGTTTTAAAAAAATCTGTATTTAACCTGCGATTTCAAAACTATGAAGACGTTACATTATGTCGAAGATATTAAGAATTTTCATACTTTAAGGAAACCAAGGAAGAATAATTTTAAGACTATCGCTTAATCTGCATGACACCTATGCATTGCTATCCGCATAGAACCCTTGCACGTTTTAAATTCACCAACGCTTCTCATTTTGTGTTTTGTACTGATTCCAATCAGAACTGTTTTGCACGAATAGCTTACTTGGCAAAGGTTTCCATATATCAAATTTAATATATATAATTCTAGGGACATACTCTAAAAATTTAAAATAAACTCTGGATTTGGAAATGTTTTGCTGGTCATTTTGGAAATAAGCGAAAAAAAATATTAGCTAACATTAAAAATTGCCATTTTGCTTTCATTCTTTGCAATAGATGTAGATGAGTGTGCTGAAGGAAGTCATTCCTGTGGACACGAAGTTTGCTATAATCAACCCGGGGGGTACAGTTGTGCAAGACATCCTTCTCCAATCACGAGAAGAACAGCCCCTCCATTTCCCTCTACTGCGGCTTTGACTAAACCCTGTGCTGAGGGCATGAGGTATTTCATTTATTTCATTATTTATCACCTATGTGTTAGTAAGAGGAAGCCTTTATTGTTTGATAAAGGACTGATTTTATAATGGGAAGTAATTAAAAATAACTTCGAATTCACAAAAGAATGAAAGGTTTTTATTGAAGAATCGATTGAATGGTAAAATTAAATCACAAAAAATCTTATCAGAGTCAGGGAAATAAATAATCTTTTTTATATATTCTCAGATACGTTAGAAACCAGGGTTGCGTGGACATAGACGAATGCAAGGAACTCGAAGACGCTTGCAGCAGTAATGAGAACTGCGTTAACAGTATTGGAAGCTTTGATTGCGACTGTAAAACTGGATTTCGTCGAGACAACTTAACTCAGGCATGTGTTGATATTAACGAATGTCAACTCCACATTGATAATTGTCTCGCGACCCAAAGATGTGATAACACCCTTGGAAGCTTCGCCTGTGTAAGGTTTTTGTCCTGTGGTACGGGATACACTCTTAATGCTGCTACTGAGATTTGCGAGGATGATGACGAATGTGCTCTTGGAACACATAATTGCGTTAATGGATATTTCTGCAGAAACACACTTGGTTCGTTTCGGTGTTATAAGATCAAAGAAAATTATACAACTGTGAGGCCTACTACCAGAAGGAGAACGACTCCTAGGTATACTACTAGATACACGACTCCTGAAATTGTGAGGGAGAGAACAACTGAAACGACTACAAGACCTGCTATGACTGTGAAACCTACTACTGTTTCTACTACCACAACTACTTCTACCACCACAGCAAGGCCTACTACAAGGATAACAACTCCTAGATCTACTACAGCGATTACTACTACGACGATTGCTCCAGTAGTTCGGAACGATGGCCCTCCGACTATGAGAACTTCTTATATTACGAGGTTGGTGACCCTTATATTTCTTATAATAAATTTTATTTATTAAGAATTATTTATTTAAAATATAAATTGAATTTTTTCAGGCCTAGAATACAATGTCCAAAGGGGTACGAGGTGGGACGAAGTGGTCAGTGCATTGATATGAATGAGTGTGAATTGTCACCAAACCCTTGTGAAAGGCGCAATATGGAGAAATGCATTAACACAATGGGATCATTCAGATGTGAATCAAGAGTGAGATGTGGACCAGGATACAGACCAGACTCTACATCTGGAAGATACTGTGTGGACATTGATGAGTGTGCTGAAAGAATCCATGAATGCAACAGAGGACAGACTTGTGAGAATAGACAGGGAGGCTATATGTGTGTATGTCCTCCAGGTGAGGCAAAATACATTGCGGTATTTCTTTCTGAAAATCTTTAATCAATGTCAATTTAAGAAGTATTAATGAAATTCTAAACATTTTGGACAACTGACAATAAAAAGAAAGCCTTGACATTTCTATAATTTCAGGACATTATATTGGGCCCAATAAGAATTGTGTGGACGTCGACGAGTGTAATCTTTACGGCGGAAAAATTTGTGGATCCGGGGGACGTTGCGAGAATACTGTTGGCTCTTATCGTTGCACATGTGATGCAGGCTTCGAAACTGATGTAGGGGGCATTTGTCAAGACATCGATGAATGTGAAACCACTCCAGGAATGTGTCAACATATGTGCTCAAACACTTGGGGTGGTTACAGATGTGGTTGCCAGCCCGGATTCAGATTAAATCCAGACAACAGGACCTGCTCTGACATCAATGAATGCACTGAATTCAAAAATAATAATCTCTGCATTGGCGTGTGTGAGAACACACCAGGAAGCTATGGTTGCAGATGTCCAGAAGGTTATAGACTTGGGGTGGATGGGCGCACATGTCAGGGTAAGATAATTAAAAATTATACGGAAAATAAGACAAGCATATACTGAAATGGGCCAAACTCCTCGGTTATTATTTGATATTTAAATGAATAGTTCTCTTTCTGTTTTTAAGATATCGATGAATGTGCAGCGGGTCAAGTCTGTGCCAATTCAAACGAAATTTGCCAAAACACACGAGGTGGTTTCCGATGCAATAAGATAAATTGTCCTTCGGGTTACTATTTAGATAGCGATAAGAAAAAGTAAGTGTAATAAATAAACAAAAATCATCTCTTTGAGCACTAGACAAAAAATTAAATCCTTCATTCACTCGTTTTTTAATATAAAAATAATTTGAAAATTATTTATTTTCAGTCGATGCGTCAAGGCTTCTCGGTATTGTGAAATAACAGATCTGGCTTGCTTGAGACAGCCATCGCACTATTCCTACAATTTCATAACATTTGTGAGCATGTTGCCAATGCCAAAAACTGGTCAACTAGAACTTTTCACAATGAGAGGAACTCATTTGCCAGGATCAACCTTGCAATTCAGCTTGTCTTTTGTTGAAGCTAGAGCACCTCCTGGTGTAATTCGAGCAACAGAATCATGTTTTGTTTTACGGAAACCTAGCTCATCACAAGTAGTCTTGGCTTTAGTGAAAAGTATCCAAGGACCTCAAGAAATCGAACTCGAACTTAGCATGGAAATTTATCATAATACAATGTTTGTTGGAAGTGCTATTGCCAAAATATTTATATTCGTATCTCAATACGAATTTTGAAATTATGATTTTATTTTTAAAAAGCAGTTCGGTAAAGCTTTGTTATCGTACTCGTAATTTTATATAAGTATTACGTTATCCTTAATGCTTAACGAATGAAGGGGCGAGTGTAATTACTTTCAATTTAAATATGTAGTTAAGAATATCGAATTGTTAGTTTTCTTCGTAGGACGATGTCGATCACTTTGTTTGTATAGATTCTTACTTTTTATATAAGTTTAACATTAGATTTTTCACAAGTCCACACGAAAAGAGAGATTTAATATGAGTGCCGTCTACGATTGGATTAAATAAAAAAAAATAATCTCTAGCTAAAGAAATATGTTATAGCTTATATATCAAAGAATGTTTGAGAATTTAAGGAACGTAAGTTTTACAAATTTTAAGGTACCCAAAAAATTAATAATACTTTGGCATCAAAACTACTCATAAAAATGTTAGCGAATGTTTTTAGAGTAATATGCTGGAAATATTCGGATGAAATACGTGAAATTTTTCACAAATATGTGCTGAGAATAAGTGGTTATACCAGAATCTAAATATAGAAATGTATTTTCTGATGAAAATAAGAGAAATTTTGCAAACGTTTGTCAAACTTTTTGGAATATATTCAGGAGCATTGCACTGACGCACCCATCCCATGTGTTTTCCTTTATTAATAACAATTTTAAAAAAATCATACATTTTGATAGAAATAAAATTAATACCATGTGTGGTTCTTGTATTTGGAGTCTCAATTATTTAAAATTTTATTGATTTTAAAAATTTACTACATAGTATTGAAAAGATTTGCTACTAAAAAAAATTGAAGTATGTATAATAATTTATAGTAATCAAATCTTTTATCACAATTTTCCACAAGGAAAAAATATCTTTTCACTAGTCAACTTTCAAGTTTGGGAGCCTTTTTAGTATTTTTTGCATTCTGATTTAAAGGATTGCTAAATAGTATTGTTTTCAATTACGCCCATCCAAGTTCAAAATTAATTATATTAATTTTGAACATATGTTAAGAATAGATCAGTAAATGAAAAGAGGTTGAATAAAAAAAGAAATATTTGATTCTTCAGCGAAAATTCGCATTTGAGATCTTTAATTCCCACCATAAATCGTCTCCCGGTGCAAAACGAGAGCTTTAAGCACCTCGTTAAAAAACGTCGGTATAAAATAAACATAATATTGCTTTTAAAACGATGACTCTTAGACCTCTTAACCGAAAGAATAAGAATATCGAGCGACATTAATCTTAAGAGCTGTAGAGTAGTGAGCTGTAACGAAAGCTAATACAATACTAAGGCATATCGTTTATTGCTCGGATTTAATATCTATTAGTGGATATACGATTTTACGATCACGGAGCGAACGCTCTTTATCACTATAGTATTATAATCCTAATAATCTAACAATTCTACGATCATGTGATTCGCAATATCACAACGAAATTAGTAGATCTAATTTTGGTACGACCTTTTTGAAGATGTAACAATACTAATTTGAAGATCGCAATATAAAAATACACGCTCGCCAAAAACGTGCCCATACTACAGGCGAAAAACGAGAAATTTAATAGGGAATTGATTCTAACAGTGACTATTATCGATGAACTTACCAATAATATTGATGATGATATTTGATGATGATATTTGATAATGGATGATTTGATAATCAATAACTCTAATAATATAATAGTTATAACAACAATCTAGATATTTATATTTAACGAAACAGCCTGGAAGCAACAGCGACTTGTGCTATTGTGCCATGACATTGGCAGTGACCATTTTTCTCGATTCTTAACATTCTTGAAAACGCATCTGACTAGGATTACCGAAAATCCTCCGCTGGGCCCCGTAACACCCACGAATCGTTTTAAAGCAACAAAGTGACTTTACTTGGTGACCTAATTTAAAAGTAATAATGTGCATCATAAATAATTTTTGACGATCGAGAGTACAAAACGGTCTTCACCGGTCGCTTTTCTTTGTCACCCGTTGTGATTCGAGTCCTTATGTTTATAACTATAATACTCGAATTTGAACGAGCTTTTTATACATTTTTGCAAAACTCAACAGTCTCGAAATTGAGTTATACTTTGAAAAAAATCACAGAAGGTTAGTAAGGTTTGTTCGTTTCCAAGAACAAGATCCAGAAAATAAAGGTCTTAAAGTTGGAATAATTCTCAAGGATCTTGATGCCTCAACACCTAGCGTTTCTACGGCGAAACCTGGATAAAAACAAATAAAATAGAAACTGATAAACTCTCAATTAATTTCACAGAAATTTCTTAAGCTGAGTAACAGTTCCTATTTTCAACAGCAAATTTTACTTTTTACGGCAATTTCGTTTTTATCCAATTTTCGAGACATGTGAAATTAACATTTTCCCTAGGAAATGACTACGAATTTAGATCGCAGGAACTTGAATAAAAAATTTCAAGAACAATTCTGGTTTCTGGTTTGCTTGGCCTTAGATAAAATCTTAGTGGCTAGAGGTCAGCCAACTTCGTTGTTATCGAGGTCGGCGAATTCACGAGAGACTTTGCAGAGGTAGTGAAGACATTCATGGAGTTCTGGTGTGCAACCTTGACTCTTGAGATCGCTTAACCAATAGGAAGAGGCGCGTCTGTTGGCATCAATGTACGTGATGAGATATTCTTTCCAGGACGGCTCTTGTGAAACTACCATCTTCGTATGATCTACGAAGAAGTTTACTTGTAGTAGCGGTCCTGTCAATTCCATCACAATTGCTTTATTTGTCCGCAACCAGCGCCGCATCCTGGGTACACAAGCTGCTCGAGATTGCCGGGTGGTTCGATGTTCTTTAACTTCACCACCTAGTAGAGATGTAGAGATTAGTAAATATTCCATAGAACTAAAATTTCCTTTTTTTTTCATAAATACCTTCTGTCAAATGATCTTCCATATATTCTGCAAAGTATCGTAAGATGTCGAGCTTTGGTTCTAAAGATGCAGGAACATCTTTCTCTCTGTGATACCTTGTTACCTCGTCATCTGTCCTCATGTATTCTACTCGCCTGAAAAATTAAAATATTTCTTAATTCAGGTAATTCACTTACATAAGGTTAATAACTTCAAATTTGAGACTTTAAATTTCATAATCTTAGTTTCAACCTTTAGATTTAGAAGTATTAAGATTTTAAACTTGAAGTATGTTAAGATATATTTATGAAAAATAGATTTTTAAAAAATACGAAATACTCTCTGATCTCTACAATATTTATAAACTCTATTCTCACCTTTTATCATGAGTGTAGCTCATTTTCGTACTATCGTTAAACAAGACTCCAACTGATTTATCAGACAACTGGAAGCCTAGACCATATTTATTAGAATAATCAATCCACTTGATAACAAACAATGGCGACACATCCTTGACTTTGGAAGGATTCTTAACCGATTGTTTACACTTAATTTCAGCCAAACAATCTTCAAGAGCCCGATTCATTTGCACACTTTGTGGTACAAGTAGATTCTGCCCACTCGCTTCTGCAAGGTTCTGTTTCTTCCTTGCCTCCGGACAAAGAACGCTACTTAACCGTTGTGTGAACCAGGGCAACTTTGGCAACTTTGGCAATTTCCGCGACAACCAATTTGCCACTTGCTTTCGTGAATGTTTTCTGCCATCAGTTCGAGGTGGAGAATGACTCCTCAAGTAGCTTTGTTCAGAGGCTTCCTCTGCCTGAACTAAATTGTTTAAAATGACGGACGTCGAGGATGGTATTGCTGAATTTGCGTTTTCAATAACAGAAAGTTGTGGAGTTCGATTGCAACACGAATCTGGAAGAAAAGTTGGAACAAATTCTTTGGTGAGATACGGATGTTCTTTGACTCGCTCAAGAGAAGGCCTTAAATCTGGGTTCGGTTGCAGAAGCCAACGTATCAGATCCTGGCCGTTTCGACTGGCAATCGTATCGTCTACTTCACGGTAGCGATTATTGCATATTCTGACGTAGGTTTCTGTGAGAGTTGCGGTATCAAAAGGAGGCTGTCCGACTAGCAGAGCGTAAAGAATACAACCTAGGGCCCAAACATCCGCCTCGTAGCTGTAGGCTCGTTTGTAAAGAACTTCCGGGGCGATGTAATTAGGTGTTCCGCAAATTGTCCTACAGATCAAAAATGGTTAAAGTTTTTTTTTAGTTTTGAAAAATCAATTTTGATAGTTAACAAGTTTAAAAAATTGCTATTATAAAAGAATTCAACTGATAATTATTTGCTGTGAATTTTATTTAAAAGTTTCATTCTATTAAATTAGATTTTAATATTCTACGTGTCTTATTTCTACTCCCACCAGACACTGAAGAAAATAAAAGAATATATAATAAATTCGAATGGTGAATAAGTAAGGCATTCAAAATAATTCCTCTTAAGTTCTACTTACACTTTCCTAGGTTGTCCGTCAGGACGAGTCGCAAGTCCGAAATCCCCAATCTTGACAATCATCCTTTCAGAGAGAAACATGTTGCCTGGTTTCAAATCCCGATGAACAACTTTCTGGGAGTGAATGTACGCAACGCCAGTTACCATTTGCTTCATGTAGTACCTCGCTTCCGGTTCTGTCACCTTTCCCCGGTATCTCAACACGTGCATCAGACTCTGCAACAAACCAATAGTACATGAATCATTGAATTGAAACTTTTGCATCCCATTTAGCAAAATAAAATTCAAATTGATTTCAAGTTAGAATCATCATAGAACTTTGAATATTTCATAATTATTCAGTGAGCCTTTCGATGTTAAAGGATTTAAATTATTTGGGATATTTCTGTGGCACACTTTTATTTCATATTATGATCTTTATTTTATTAAAAGCAAATAGGTTTCACGAGTTTTTTATCGCAAATCATAAACCCAGTTTTTTGTGAGGCTAACGTTTCCATTTAAGCTTTCTCTCTTAACACTTAGTAAAGCGAGAAAATGCTTAACTACGATATGCATGAAAAGAGAGAAATTTGTGCATCTTATAGTCTCATTTCATAAACGACATATTTTCCACTTACAAATGAATTAAGAAAGACATAAAATATAAAAAAATTACTTAACATCTGATTCACTGGAATTGAAAATTACAACTTTATAGACAATTATTTCAAACTTGATATCTTTCAAAATTAGAGGTTTTTAAAAAATTCACATTTTTAAACTTGCTTTCATTTGCAAGCTTTCAGGAAAATATACCTAAAAATGCAGTCAATGTAATTATCATAATTCTTATAAACCTAGGAATTTCATATATATATATATAAGTATATCCTGAAAGGGTTTTCAAGGAAGTTAGTCATGTGCAGTCTACTATGCACCTTTCGCTTTGACTAGCACGTGCAAGCTGTACTGGCTGTCGTAAAAAGTGCGCTGAATCACCTGCAGCTGTTGCAGGAGCACTCGCATTTTCACATTAAACTAGCGACGCTCAATCGACCCTCTTTGCAGACACGCTTCTCCAAGTTTTACGATCTACTCCCAATGTTTTATTTTAGGAAAGTATCACGCGTGATGTAGGATAATTATTAAATCGACAGGTCAAGGTCGTAAAGGTAAACCAAAATTAAATTCCCATCAATTCTTCCGATCGAATGCATCTTTCAAGATAGAAATAAACGATTAAAAGGAGAAAGCTAACATCCTTGCAGTAAAGGCTTTATGGTCTTTGGTTGTTTAACTGATAAAATCCTAAATTCCCAAAATATCTATCTAATTAAAAAATAAAATTTTCTAGACGATAAAGAAAAAAATATAAAAGAATAAAATCTATTATAATTGAATGTTACTAAATTAGGGATTTTAAAATTCAAAATTGTCAAATTCTAATTTTATTATTATTTGAAGGTATTTTAATTAAAAAGTATTAGTAGCTCTACTTTAATTTCATCAAAATTAAAGTTTTCTCCAGGTCAGAATAAAGGGAAATTGAATTCAAGTCGTAACTTTCTACAAAGACATTCGACCCTTGTCAATTTTTCAATCACCGAAGATCACTTTTCTTTCGATACTACAGCTTGGAATCTGATTCGAGTTTTCGTCCCACGACTGACCTAGTTTTTTGGATTTGAATAGCAAGTGATATTGGTATAAGGAGAGTTAGCATGTGTCATCGAGGTTTCAAAAGAGAGCGAAAGTTACATGAGAATTGTTAAGGTGATAGTGAATGCGAAATGTAAAGTAGAAGAAGAATGTGGCAAGTCTTAAGACAAAGAGTTGGTAAGTCCTTAACTTGGTCATGCAATGTCGTATATTATACCACATTAAATTTACCTTTCTTGTACAAGCTTCTAAAAGCATATAGACCTTTAGATTGTCCTCGAAGTAATGATGCATCTGGACGACATTGACATGATTCAGCTCCTTGTGTATCATGACTTCTCTTGCAATCTGTGAATAAAAAACCATGAACTTAACGTACTGATTAAGCCACTTTCCACTTAAAACTACCAGAGATGCTACCAGAAAATAATTCAAAGAAAAAGCTTAAACATTTTAAAAATTAATTTAATTAATAACATTTTTGGAATTGAAATCTTATCAGACTGATCCTAAAGATGAATTACTTCTCAAAAGTAAATTTGACTTTTTCATCATTTTTTTCATATTTTTCTCATTAACTTTGATAAATGAAATAAAATTATACCAGAAAATAAATTAGTTATTCAGGTTGAAAATATGGAAAATACATAACCTTTTCCATGTGGATTTTCTGCATTCGATTCTTGGGGATGATTTTACATGCATATTGCTTTCTGGTAGCGATGTCAGTTATTAAATAAACTTTTGCAAAGCCACCCTGGAATCAAAAACATAGCACAATTTTTAATAATATTTTATCACGCACTATAAAATGTAATTATTTTTAACATTTATATTTCAGTTTAAAAACCTTTAAATTTTTAATATTCGAATGTGAAAGACTTTTCATTCAAACTTCAGTACTCTGCTTGAAAATTTTTTTCAATTTCGAAGTTTTTTTAATTTAAGAGCCTCTAACATTAAAACATTCAAATTTGAAAAAAAAAAACAAAACGAAAAATTCCTAAATTAATGTTACTGTTGTGGTTTTTAAAAGTGAAACCTATGAAAAAATAAATTTCGGCGCTAATTGCAGTTCCGGCTAAACTGCATATTATAAATTACATATTAACGACAGAAGGAAAGTCTAAATAGTGTGATTTCAAATGTGCTAAAAAATAAAGTTGCAAATGTGAAACAATCCTTCAAATGTGGGTAAAAATTAAATATTTTATTCTTATCCACCAATATATATTTTATTTTCCGCCAGGAACTCAAACTAATTTTCTGTATAACATTTGTTCCAGTGATTATTTATTCTTTATTTTCTGTAATTAATTTTAAAAAATTATTTTAATAAAATCGTATACTGTGTAGCAATAACAATAAATATTGTATACTGTGCAAATAAATATTCTGTTAGAAAAACTCGACTGATAGAAAATGTAAAGGGATGAAGATGAACATCATCGAAAATTAAAACGGACTATGACTAATCGACTAATGTCTTCATAAAGGAATCGCTCAGCATAAATCAATTTGCAGCTCGCTCTCATCTACATTGATGATCTGTAGTCTGCATTATGTCAACCATATTTCTGTGGTTTCATGTCTCAATTCAGTTTGGCATTTAAATTCAAGTCACGGCAAGAATAATAAAATTATAGTTTAGAAAAGAAACCTATTCTCATTTGTTTGGTCGATTTGATACAAAAAATTCGTCATTGATCTAATATCTTTCCAGGGATAATGCGTGCAGTATTCTTTCATTGATTGATTAAATTCTTTTATTTTAAATTCACTTTTCTACAACGAAATAAAATCAAGTTCTGATCTAAAAAATAATAAATGCAGAATGCATTTAGGATCTCTAACAATATTAAATTTTTTTCAGGAGGGCTTCTTTAAAAAAAGAATCTTAACATCTATGAAAAGATAGATTCACCATAACTGTTTTAATCTCGGTTTCGATCCCGGACACTAAAGCTACGAAAGTTGAAGTGAAAACTGAAAATTGAATAAGGAACAAGTAACAATGCCGTAAATGTAAGGAGTAAGAAGAAGATTGATAAAAGGCAGAATTCAGTCTTTCATAAAAAGAAGAAGCGGAATGGTGACTTTAAGAAAATTCCTGTTCTGGTCTCGACGTTTTATATTATTATGAAGTAACTTTAGGTCGAAGGGGGAAAAAGGTACAGTGTGAGTCGTAAGATAGAGGAAAAATATAAAGGGACGACTACGAAGAATGAAAGAAGAATACTTTTCTCACGACCCACGCTCACTAGCTTCGAACCTGAACAGGTCCTTTGTGTCGATAACTTTTCAAAGGTACGAGCAGGTCCTTCGAACACATTCACCCTCACACACCAGTGCAAAAACGACACCTACAGTGTCGTTTAGTTTAGTATATGTAAGTACGTAACCCATCTGCTGCTGCACGATTTACTTTGCTGAAACTTCAAAACCGTTCTTTGCTGTTTTTTGCCTCAAAGAGAACAAGTTAGCGAACTGCTGATCCGGTTTTTAGTTTACTAAAGTCACTGTAACGTCAACTTGAATATAAAATAAGATCAAAATCATTAAATTCAACTAACAGTGCAGTTTTAGAAAAGATCAAAATTGCAGGTAAAAATCCAAACTTTTCAATCAAAATATTTTTAATAACTCAAATGTTCATTGGAAAGTAAACCACAGAATTGGCGGTAGCTTGCGTGATCCTATTCATGAAAAAATTTCTTGGAAGAAAAAAAAACAACAAATATCTGTGGTTAGAACGAAGTCACACTCAATTCGTGTGCCCAAATTAAAGAAGAAGAAACAGAAACTGACGTAAAAAATATTCTCAAATAAAATGTAAAAAGTATCAAGTATAATTTAATTCAATAATACTGCCTTGATTTATTCAATTAATTAATCTGAGAAAATTAAAACCCATAATCAAACCTTATTAAAAAAAGTAAATATAATGTGTGACAATTCTATACATAGCAAACCGCATGAGATATAATTAGCAGAGATAATGGAATTACGTAACAGAAATGAGATTTCAGAATTTCTAAACTGAAAATAATGGAAAGAATTTTAAAATCAATTTAGAAAAAAATGAACTGAGATTAAAAGTAGATATTTTAAAAAGTAGCATAGGATAAAAAAATCTTAAGAAGATAAACAAAACTGCATTGCAAAATGAGTTTTTGTTGATTTAGGAAGTAGAGATTAAAAACAAATGGAATCAGTCTAGAGCATCAAAAGGCAATGAAAATATTTTTGGGATTCTGACCTAGATAGTGTCGTAATCAAATGAGGGAACACGCCAGGGAAAATAGATGGAACCTCATGAATAATAACAGATGCTCTTGTAATTCAATCACTTAGACGTTTTTTCAGGAAGGCCAAAGAAGATGGGGTTATTGGTTGATGGAGATAAAAATAAACTAGGGAAAGTGCAAGCTATGAAATTAATAATAGAGCACAAGCACCAAGCAAAAAAAGTTTATATGAAAAAGTGAGTTTAAAATTCTCGATGAATAATTAAGTTTATTTAACTCATAACTAGAAGGAGGATATCTTAAATAAAATGAAAGTTAGTGGAGTCTAAAACTCAATTCCTTTGAGAAATATCTGAAATTTCGACGTTTTAAGATCCAAAACCTTAACAGTTTAAGAATACAAATTTTCATCAGTTGATTTTGCATTGGTAATTTTGAGTCTTTCGAGACAAGAACATTCAGAGTTGCGTGACCGATTGAAATATATCCAAGGGGAAAGATGAAATTGGTATGATCGAGGTTGCAAGCTCGTGTGACTGGTGAGACAGAAAATGAATCGAGAAGGTGGGAACGCAGAATAGAGTGAGAAAGAGAAGGAAGTGGCCCTTCCGCTGCACCAGGTATTACCTACACTTTACTCTACCTGCGCTGCACGTCAACATAAAATGATAGCGATATGATTCTACAAGGTGCATGAAAACAGTTCAATGTACATATATTAAAAATCGGATTCTAAGAAGCAAATGTAATCTACTAAGAACTAGAATAAATGAACCTAACGCAAATTACCGACTAAAATGAGTTATTCAAATTCAATATTGAAAGTTTTTTCGACAAATGAAATTAATTCTATGAAATTATTAAAAGCCTTCTGAATAATCAGCAATCTCAATTGCTCGATCTAGACTGAAATAAGACCCAACATTTAAAGGCTTTTAAAATTCATGTCGTTAGTATTTTTATATTTAAAATTTAATAACCATACAATAATAAAGCTTCTAATTTAAAAACGACCCGCCTGATAAAGAGAAAACGATTCTATAAAAAGATATTTTTTCCTTTTTACTAAGCTGCGAGCATAGTAAAGTAATGTAAATAATGTACTGGAAGTAATAAATTTACCGACTAGTGCCTACTCAGTTACTTACTTTATTCTTAAGATCTTTGCGACTAATCAGAGGGGCATTATTATTCAGCTTTAATCCGCTATGGTTTTACTTTCCTAATATAATTATAACAATAATCCTGATATAATTTTTCAAGTTCATGTTTAAACGTATGTTCTTGGCATCACAGCTTCAGTAAAGTTAGACATGGAATAGTAGAGCTGTGATGCTACGTACAGTATCACAATACTAAAATACTACAATATATATAGTAGATAAGTATAGTAGGATATTATTATACTATGGTGGCAGCTCATAAATAAAGTGTTTGCAAAGCTCTCTTACCTTTCCAAGAAACTGTCCTTTGAAATATGCATTTCCCTTTTCTGTATCAACCACGTAGTCTGATTTTTGTTCAACACAGGAACTGTTCCAGGTGGAAGTCGAAGTTGCCGCTGTCGGCGGAACAATGCTCTGTGACCTGATGAGTGAATTTTGACACTTTCTCGCAGTGGGTCTGAAATAATACATTTTTAAATGAGTGAATTTATTGAATTTGCAAAATTTGAAATTTTTGAGTTTTACTTTTCGTGAAGAATTCGGAAAGAATTTTTAAGTTTTAAAATTATACAATCCGAAGTTACAATTAAATATTTTCTATTGTCAAAAATTCCAGTGAACACAATTGAACTTCATTTATTGTAAACATTTACAGATTCGCTAAACCATTCATTTAAATTTAACGCTTTTAATTCTTACAAACTTGAAATTGAAAGTTCCCATACTAAAAGCTATGGTGCTACCAATTAACAAAATTACAAATTTGAAATCTATTGGAGAAAATAAAAACAAAAAAATAAATGTTCAGAATAATCCTACCTAGAATTATTTCCAATTATTGCAGTTCTCGTGGAAGAAATCACGTTTGAATTACTAGTTGAGGGTAAAATAGAAGAAGACGGCGAAAGAAATCGTTGTGAAGTCGGGGGCAAAGTGGCTGTGGAAGCAGTCCTTGTATCCTCTTCCTTGGGCGAATTACTTGACGATGAGCTTGACTTTCTATTATTTCCATTAACCCCAGGTATCGTTAGAGGATACCCAGGATGAGAAGAATAAGAATTCTCTGATTCCAAAGGAGCTGATGATCCATAACCGATGCTACCGTTATCTCCACTAATAGTGCAACTGCCCTTAAGTCTCTGACGATGACTTCCTTGACTGGTTCTTTTCCTATTCGGAGTCTGAATTGAAGAGCTCTCCAGCGAGCAAGGAATTGAAGAAGCTCCATGATAGTCGTCCGAACCAATAGAGATTGTGTTACTCGTTGGATCTGAGTCCTCAGTGGCTCTTTCTTCCAGTGGAAGACTCGACTTCAGTTGACGAGATCCTCGGGAAATGCTCTTGGACACGTCATCCATGTAGACGAAACTGTTGCTGAGACGTGTTGCTGACACTTGGACGATTTCGACACCCATGGTCGAGAACACCTCATCTCGAGACATCGCCTTGGGTAATTACTCGGAGAATCTCGTTGACCTCTTGCTTTCTTGTTCCTAGGCCCCGCTACTGGTTGTAGAACGACCCGAATATTGAAGAACTGAAAATGTAAACAAATAGGACCATTTAAATGTGTTATTATTGTTATGAAAATTGTTGCGTGTCAACAATTAAGAATATAAAATTTTCTTATATTTTCATACTGTTATACGCTTATCTAATTACATTTTGCGTTTCTTTATTTTCTTTTATTGCCAATGAATACAAGTCATTTATTCAAACATAAAGCAATGAATCCAATGAAATATTTTTTGTATATTTTATATTTTTGCTTTAAATATCAATTCAGATTGAATTTAAATCGGTAAATTATTTGGAAATCAAATTGAGGACACTATTTTGTCTCGATCTAGGACACAAAATTCTTATTTTGGGCAACAGTCACTAGTTTTTATTAGAGGTTTGCAGGAAATGATGATTCAGAAATTGAAATCTTATTTAAAGTAGTGAATAATCTTCACCGTTATAACATGAAATAGCTGAGATATACTAGAAAAAGTGAGAAAGTGTCAATAGAGCTCAAAAACTATCATAATTAAAGTGAAAATTTTCTAGAAAGAATATCATCAAGAAATTAAAAAAAAACTGAAACGATGAGAAAGTATCGAAAGCAAAATAAGAAAAAAAAGGATAAAATCGTAAACTACGAGTTAAAGACAATATTCAATTTCCATATTGATTAATCGGAAATTCTATCCAATTATAAAATCTGAAAGCTTTTAATCAATGACTGGATATTCAATACTCCATTTATACCATCATGACAATTACTAGTTTCAAAGAATTGAATCTCTTCTCAGTAATCGGTAAAGAGAATGTGAGATCGCATCCTAAAACGGAAATGATTGCTCTTTCTGCTCACGAGTTGATTAGCTACCAACATATATGTTTTAATTGTACGGATTCAGTCGGTACAAGAAAAGATTTGTAGTCACGAAAGGCACTATTGCTTACAATCTTCCATGCATTTACAGGCGTCAACTATGTTTGCATTTTGAAGACAAGGTTATAAATGAGAATTGCGGGAATTCTTGATATATCACCGGAAACGAAAAGGCTAAAGATAAGATGAACCTCTACCTCCTGGTAAGTAAGAGATTAAAAAAATCCATTAGAATGACAACATTTAAAGTAGAATATACTTCTCTCTTAAAATCTTTTACAGAAAAGTATTCTATTTATTAATAAAAATATAAATTACTCTGATTAATGATTCATTAAATTACATTTTTCTGGAATCCGTAAAATCCGTATTGAATTTCTTTTTAAAAATAGTAGAATTCTCTTTCTATGAAAATTATTTATTTTATAGTGTGCAGGACTTGTTCCCAGTTTACGATATCCGTTAAAGCCGGTTTTACTTATGCGAATACAGTGAACTCCTGATAAATTTTGCTCATCAACAAAAGAAATAAATAGCAATCTCTGAACAGTTACTCGATAAATGCCCGCACCTAGAAATGAGCACGTGAAAGCTTTTAATGTAATTTATTTAAAATATCAAAATCTATCTGTAAAAAAATCATGTCATTTAATTTATAATTAAATTTATATTTCCACTCAACTTTTTTGTTAGATTTCACTTAAAATTATCAAACAAAATTTTTTAAAAATATATTCTAGTCGTTTTGTAATGTTAATTAGTCATACCAAAAAGGGTCATCTTACTCTAAAAAGTTCTTAACACGTGCAATATCTAAGCTACTCCGTGTTTTCTATATATTTTAGAAATAAATAAATCCTAAAGTCAAAATACAACATCAACAACGTTTACAGTAACATTTTCAATAAAATTAATTTACCCACGACAAAACTATCTACATTAGCTATTGCTGTCATTATTTAAAAAATAGTAACTTGCCTCACAAAATTATCAGATTATATTACTCTAGACCCAGATTCAAATTAGGATTCACGTATCTTGTGAAATGAGGTCATAAATATTAAAATTGATAATAGTAATAATAATAAACTGTCATGAGATTAAACAATAAGTGAAATTTCAGTTTAATTTCTATAAGGGTATATATTACATTAATATAGTGAAATATAAATAATGAATTTCAATTTTGAAGGATATCATCTCTATTTTTTTATAATCAATATATCGCCTTAATGTTTTACCAGGTTTAATTTTTAAAAAAAATATCTAAATCTTCATGATAATTAGAGTGCCAAAAGATAATAATAAATTTCATCAATTCAAAAAAGTACCACGTTTCATATCAATAAAATTTTCTAAATTCCTTTTAAATAGAAATCATTAATCCAAATTCAATATTCATAATCTATTCCTCACGGATCGTTATTATATTGTCAGATGTAAGAGGCTTTAAAGCGATTACCTGTCATCTCTTCAGGCTCTCCAGTTTCCCAGTTCCTCTCAATTTTCCCAGCCTCTGACACTTAATAGAGTCTGTGCTCCAAAGATAATCTCCCCTTGTTGAAGATTCTTTAGTCTTCCGAGTGGAAAATGGAATTCTTATCTCTTATCGCAAACAGAACATATCAACAGGACTTTTTCCCAAGGGTGGCTGAGAATCCGACGCCGTTTATGAAATCGACCCTGCACCTGTGTTCCAGCAAGTAGAAGTCGATCCAAGCGAGTGTCCCAACTCTTCCCAAAGAACTTGAATCGAAGGGATACATCATCATATTAAATCATTATGTATCAGCCAGACCAAGATTTAAAGGGATTGGTGAAATCAAATAATCTATAGATTTCATTAATAGAGAAAAAATCATTGGACAATAACTCCAAAACACGTGCACCTGATCGCTTGATTAGAGCAGGGTATATTAGAATCCTTTTTTTTTGCTTCAAATCAGAAAGAGGATCAGGAGATACAAGTTTAAGATAACAAAACAAAGCTATCCTGACCGAGACACTGACTCATTCACTCACTCATCACAGGATAGTTAAAAAAAGAACACCCTGAGACAGAGATGTTATTAATAACCGATTGCACTCCGACGCCGAAGAGAGAGGACACGTCGAGCTGCTCTCTCCTTTTCTTGGCAGCAACTTGACATCCCTCGATTGCTGCACCGAGCTTACTGTGCCTTGGAGTTGAGATCTTTTGTACAGAACCTGCGCGAGGAAAAACCAGTGCCGGATTGCTTCACATCGGAGCCTTAATAAAAAACGGACCTACGCAAAGAAAAGGTCATTAGTTTATTTTTGTACTTATCTTAGATTTTTAAATTTCGGGAATGGCATCACTACGTTTTTTTACTTGTTGAATTGGGACATTTTTATTTGTAATTTTTCGTGTTCAACCGATGCTGATTTATAGAACACATCTAAGATTCATGAAATGATTTATAAGATTACTTTAATTTTCAAAATCGTAATACTCTAAGGCTTGGAAATAATACGTTCAAAAGTTTTGATGTTTTTAAATCTTTAAAATTTACTTTTATATTAAATTTATATTATTCAAATAAAATATCGGTAATGTATTTGAAATATTTCTATGTGTTTTTTTTATAAACTGCACTTAAAAGAAAAAATAAGCCTATTTTTAGACATTTTTAGTCAGATTTAGTGTTTTAGGAGTTTATGAAATAAAAAAATATTAACAAATCTGTTTATTATTATTTTAATAGCTATTTCTCTGATATCTTTTTGCAAAATTATAAGAAAAGCACTTCATCAAATTCAAAATTTGTAAAAATTTCATACATTAGAGAAAAAAAGGTAGTAGAGGTTTTGATTTATAAAACTACCACAAATGGAATTGAACATTTTGAAAAAGCGTTACGAAAGACTTCGAAAGACTAACCAAAAAAGTTTTCTTTAATAGTTCTTCATAACAATTTTTAGTTTTTATATCATTAATTTAAACAGGAATAACTCTATAAGCGTTCATTACTTTGTGAAATTTACAGTTAAAATTTAAAGTTACATTATTGTCAAATGATTGTCAATATAAGAAAGGCCTTAAGTAATTAATATTGTAAGTCTTCTAAGAAGCTCATTAGTGAGACATTACCAATAATAAAGGCCTGTCTACCTTTTTCAACAATATCCTACACATACCTTTTTACAGAATTTAAAAATTTGTTTTATGAATTGCCTTGTTTCTACTTCATATTTATGATTACATATAAATTGGTACATTATATAAAACTGATTCTATCACTAGAGACAGCCCTGAATCAGCGAACGTGTTAGAAACAGAAAATGAAGAAACACCCCCACCCCGATTAACTCCCATAACCAGTGACGTAACTATGGAATGTTTTGAAACAGAACGAAAAGGCCTTTTGTATACATACTACCTTCTACCTTCTGGTTGTATTAGGAAGGCTTTAACCCCTTCATCATAAATACAGCATAAAAATCACTTTGCAGGCATTTGCAGTCATTAACCCTCCAGGACTCGCGTTGTTTCTAACCTCAAACTTAACTCATTTATAACACGAAAAATATTTTTCTTATTAAAATATTGTACTTATTTAGATTTTTATTTCATCTTTGGAATTCTAAAAGCCTCTTTTTTCAACCTACAATTTTGTTACTATCGAAAATATTCAGATTTCAATTCTTGAATAGCTCAGCGCGATTTCCTGAGGGTTAAATATGGTTAAATATTTGCCTGGATGATTTATCTTTCTTGTTATGAAAATAATAAAAGATACAAATTCATATTCTAGTACAAGTTTTAAGCTCAACCATCTAATTACATATATATAACACTACTGTATTATTATGTATAATTATCAATTTTACAATGATTTTCCCGATGCTCATCAATTAGGAAATGTAGTAATGAGCAAATGTTCCACGACGTGTTAGTCTACAGAAAAGCTGTGAATTAATCACTCTTTATCGGCTCTCGCCAACGACACGGCATAAATTGTGCAAACCATATATGTAAACGAGCTCGTAATCCAATATTAAATGCAATTAATTAGTCCTAATTGACGAGAGAAAGTTCTTTCTTGATTGATGTTTTACGCGAGCGTGCGCTTATGATGATTAATATGTAAGCCAAACATAATATTCATAATTCAAGTACTTAAAGTAAATTGTATGAATCACGTTAAAACATTTTTGAAAAAACTATTGTTCATATCGAGAGACTGCACGTAATTATTATTACATAATTCGCTAATGTGCTTGGATTCACATGTGTTTCCTGGGTAAGCGTAAAATTTGTTCTGTGTAACCGCACTGCAGTATCTTCCTCTATTTCGTAAAAATTTTATAACCAATTGTAATACGTTTATATATATATATATATGTATATACGTTTATATAGTTTTTGACATTATAAATGTTTTGTCAAAACGAGACTTACGAAAGGATTTGATATGGATACGTCCCTGATTCAACTATTTGCTCGGTCTTCCCTTGCTGAATAGTGAACATGCTATCCTCTTTGCGCTTCTCTGCAGCTCTGCTCCCGTTGGATATCTTCCTCTTTCCCTTCACTACACTTGTGTCGTATACCTAGTAGTCAAACAGCTAAACAGGCAGAACACGCACCGGCCATCGGCCGTGTACCGCACTTTGGGTCATTCACACAAGGTGCACTTCTTCCAACGATCGAATGCCCTAACAAATATAGGCTTAGGAAAGAAAACCCGTTATCTCCTCTCAACGATTGAAAAAAAGTCACTGCCATTTTAATAAAATAGCGGAAGCGCGTGTAAATTAGACAGGATACAATTGGTGAATAATTTACATACATTTATATACATGTGAATACAATAATTCAGAGCTTGAAAAACGATCTGTTTGCCTTATTTTACTTTAAAGTAGGAAAGTTATTTTCTATAATTTTTTAGGCCTGAGAAAATAAGCCATTTTGTTAAAGCTCCCTAACGAAAATTTCGGATTGGAAGGTAGGATTTCATTTATTCGACTTTTCATTTCCCTTGTAGAAGATTGATCCGATTGACCCCATTTCGAAAATATCATTGAAACCGATTTATTAATCGGATTCAAAATGGTCTCGCCTGATTGAATCCGATTAATAAATCGGTATTAATGATGTTTTTGAAATGGGGTCAATCGGATCAGTCGGTCCCAATCGGGTCCAATTATTTTTTTCTACAAGGGTTGTCCGAAATTTCCTTTCTTCGGAAAAACAATAAACTACCCTAGAATGATTGGGGACGGCTTAAGACGTTGTAATGTTTTCCTAACCAGTTCTAAATCAATCCAAGCGAATCAGAACTATTCCGAACCAATCCGAAAAACTTTTTTTTGGTTTAATCCGAATAAAACCGAGGTTGGAATCATTCGGATTGAATTTTATTGAGTCGGATTGATTTTGACCGATTTGCATCAAACGAGATTCAAAAAAATTTTCGGATTAGTTTTATTACAAATTAATTTAATTAAAAAGTTATTAATCGTGCAGGGCTAACAAATGCAATAAATATGCTTTGTGATTTTCCAGGCTTGAAAGTGATAGATTATATTTAAATTATTTAAAATTATCTGTATAACCCTTGGGAGAGTAGACTTTTTATTTAACAACGGAGTTTTAAGTATGAACAACATATTTTATAAATTTTGAATTCTATTTTTAAATTATATAAAAAATAACATATTTACATGAGTCATCAAATTTTAAATTATTTTTGCTATGTATATAATTAATAACAATCTGCGTGCTTATCTTGTTTTAGGCCTTCCAATGAAATAATAAAATTTTAATAAAAAAATTATGCGAATAATTATTTTATTGAATAGTTTCTGAAACAAGTGATTTTCAAAATACTCTTTTAGTGAAAAGTTGTTATTGAAAACCTAGAAAAGCGATTCAAGTGTCACTTGCGGCAAAAATTGGAACAATTTTCAAGTATAGTCCAAAAATTGTGTTCTGCGTTGGCGATGTAACTTTCGACTCAAGTTTTTTTTTGTTGACATCGAGATTTGACATAGAGTTTTGTAATATACTGAATAAATTGACAAGTCTTCGTAAAATGTGACACTTCTCTGTACTATCAGCTTTGCGAAACGTGTATCGCAAAAGGTTTATAGTTACTTTATTTACGATGCGTCATCCTAACCTAGCTTTAACGAATAGAAGTGATAAAACTCGTATCATTGATCTCTTTGGTATGTAATTTTATCAGGTCGAAGTTCATATTGTGACGAGTTTCATTAGTTCGATCATCTCTCTCTCTGTTGATAATTACTCTATACTTCCTTTTCAAGTATCAATATGCTCAAAACTAGTGTATCTTGTTTTAACGCATGCAACTTTAGTTGCTCTAAATTATTACCAATGTTGATCGTTCCTAGTTGCTACGATCAAAATTAATGTCACTGTTCTTTTGAACCATGAACACGTGCAATAAACAAATTTACGATATCGATGTGATCTATACAAAGTGTCAAATTGACGAAAATGATTTCACTTCTGAGAAAGGTAAGTTTAATTTATAATTTTATCATTTCTAAAATTTATTTCGTCAATAGAGTATTGTTTAACCTTTGTTTTCGTTACCATGTCTCAATTTCCAGTATATTTCCTTAATAAGTGTCAATGTGTTACATAATAATAATATCTATTTGTGTTGAAGTTTCTCTTTTAAAGAGAACAGATTTTTAAATAATTCTTAATTAACGCATACAAGACTTCAAATGCCATAAAGTTTTAACATTTACTTAGTAAATTTACTGATAAATTGACGTGCCATTTTTATACAAGTAGCTATAAACAGCGAAGTTCAAAAAATTGCTTTTAAATTTTATTCAATTTAAAGTAATTATAATCAGCTCATTTAAAAAAATAATGTAAAAGTATTTAATTAAAAGAAATGAAAGATTTATCTTCCAAGAAATATATTTTTATGTTTATTAAAATAAACTAAGTAACTGAAAATAAAATATTTATATTCTCGTTGTTCAGGTGAATTCTGTATCAAACAAGAAAAATATTGTTGTTCGAGAGTCGCTCCAGCGACAGCTGAATACCTGCGTGATGGAAATGCAAAGCGCCCCAGGAGTCGTAGAAGGCATCGCAGTAATAAACTGCGAAGAAACAATGGCTCTTTGTTCAGTTCTAGAAGCGATTTTCCTCCATGGTTTAAAAGATAGCCTTCTCAACCGAATGACCGAAGCCTTGAGTGGTCCAGACTTTGATGCAATGCCACAGCCAAGCTTTTGGGGACCTTTACTCGTTTTCTCTCATCGCCAAATCATCGATCAAATCCAAGCCATGCCTCAGATTACTACAGAGGTCGGTTGTTGTCGAGCTTGGATTCGACTCGCCTTAAATGAGGGACTTTTAGCGAGCTACTTTGCCTCTATTCGAAGAGACAATTCCGCTTTGAAGCCTTATTACAACGCAGCGGCTTTCATTAGAGATCAGGATTTAGTAGAAGTCGCACAGAGGCTAATCGAAAATATGGAGTATATAAAATTCGAACTGGCCTGCAATTCTAGCCTCTTAAACTTCTGGTCTAGTACTCCTCTTCTCATGGCTGCAATCTGGTCTCCGACGATGAAATCTTGTCCTGTGTTCAGTGCAGTAGACATAGCAAAAACCATCAACAGCGACAATAATGACACTTTCGATGAAATCGAAACTGCGAGCTCCATCGGCAGCTTAGGATCTTTTAATTCCTCTCAGTCTGCGCTCAATAATATCGGTTTTTCTGAAGATGACGCTCTAAAAATTATTTTAAAAAAGGAAAATAAAAATGCATCCCAAGATTTGCAGGACTTGGCCTTTGGAATTGAGTCGAAAGATGAGGACGAGAGAAAAAATGATTTTGAAAGAAGAGAAAGAAGAGAGAGACGTGAGAGGAGAGAGAAGGATTTAAATGAGAAAAGAAATTTAAATTTGAAGGGTAGAAAAGAAAGGGGAGAACCTGATGGCGATGATCAGGTACTTATGTTCAAAAGAGAGTCCAAAGAGAAACCACAAGAAGAAAACGAAATACCGTCCGATATTGAAAAAGAGTCTAGTAATAATGAAATACAAGGAGTGGGAAATTCTTTGATAGGAAGGTTGGGTTGGTCCACGTCCCATGAAGATTGTGAGTCTTCCTTAACGTCCTCTATGATATCTCGGAATTCAGATACCAAATATACTCCGGTAGAGGGGTCTACCTACGAAGCTTTAATTAAAAGCTACAATCCTGATGGACATAGCTTCTCGCCTGATCTTCAGGAACTTATCGATACGTACCCACTAAACCAACCAGTTGTTGTAGAAACGACTAATCCATCTAATGAAAGAGTAAATTAAAGTACAATATTAAATTTTGATTCTTATTATTTTGGACTTATAAATCAAATTAATTTTATTTGCAGATATCTAAAAGTTTTGACGAACAACTGGGAAAGATTCCGAGGGAAAAAGGATTAGACACCCAAAACTATAGCTGCTACGATTGTGGACAGTCGATTGGATTAACTTTTGCAGTAGCCCATGTATGTTCTTTCTTCGGAGATTATTTTTGCCCAAACTGCATGTCTACAGATGAATTTTTAATACCCTCTCGTATTATTCATAACTGGGACTTAAGGCAGTACCCAGTTTGTCAAAGAGCAGCCACTTATTTATCTAATTGCTCTACTCTAATAGATTTGAAGATCTTAAATCCTAAAATCTACATGGCTGTTGAGTCTATGGCTCAGCTTCAGTCTTTAAGAATCCAGTTAAATTTACTTCGAGCTTATTTGTTCACTTGTCGAGAACCAGTGATCGAATCGTTGCAGAAGAAAGTTTTCCCAAGGGACTATCTATACGAGCACGTTCATCAGTATTCTGTGTCCGATTTGCTAGATGTTCCCAATGGGGCTTTGGCATTACAACTTCAAAAAATCATCGAATTTGCTAAGGAACATGTGATGAGCTGTTGGCTCTGCAGTCAAAAGGGTTTCATCTGCGAGGTCTGCAAAAATCCAAAAGTTATTTATCCTTTTGACGTGGATTCGACTTATCGGGTGAGTTTAATATTTTACTATTATTTTTGCATTTATTGATATCATCTAAAAGAAATATAAGCGAAATTAATTTCTAAAAAATTTCTACTTATGTCAAATTGTAAAGTGATCTACGTAATTTTATAGGTATTTAATTTTGTAACTTTTCAATTCCATTTATTTATATCTTAAGTTCAAAAAGTAAAAAACCATTTTTTTTCAAATATATTTAATATCAAAATGTATTTTAAGTCAAGAAGAAACTTATCTTAATAATTTTCTTTACTATTAAAAATATTGTCATCAATCAGGATAATTACAGAATAAAGCATTCATCTTTAGCAAAAAAAGTTTATTTCCAATTATTTATTGAATTCCAAATTACTAAAAATTTCTATGTACATAAAATTTGAATTTGTTACAGTGCGGATCATGCAATGCAGTTTTTCACTCCAATTGTTTAAACTCAAGCAAACCGTGTCCAAAATGCGAACGTAGACGCAAACGAATGGACCTTCCT
Source organism: Diplolepis rosae (assembly GCA_030998225.1). Lineage (NCBI taxonomy): Eukaryota > Metazoa > Arthropoda > Insecta > Hymenoptera > Diplolepididae > Diplolepis > Diplolepis rosae. The sequence continues at coordinate 8,700,844 of JAPYXD010000723.1, read as the reverse complement.
CTCTTGGATGTGGGAAATTCCGAATTACCACCGGAAGCTGTTATTGCACCTTTAATAAAATAATGCTTCGTTTCTCGCCATCAGTATTATAAACAAATTTTTTAAATAATCAACGCACTTAAACGAACCTGTCTTGTTCGTTCAACTGTTAAGATTTGTGTATATTGTATAAAAAATATGCGAACTCCAATTATTTTCAAGTCAAAATTGTCCTTTTACTTCAAGATTGATCAATTTTCTCTTATTAAGTTGTTGCTAAAACAATATTTATTTTACGATAAGAGATTAGACTTAGAAGTTTTGACTTGAAAACCTTTTTCAATAGCCATTCGCCTTGGTATAAAGTATTTTTATAATAACTTAGACACGTGAAAAATATTTAACACAATCATAGACTTAGAGTTTTAATCGAAACCATAAAAAAAAACTTGAATTTAATTTTTTTTAGTCGGAATTTGACGTAATGAATACTTCATCAATTCGCATGAAATTATTCCTTCCTCGTTTGCTAGTTTGTTTTTATGTAGAAGGACTAAGGTCTAATATTTCTTTCTAACACAATGTCATAAGTCTCGTTTGATTAACCAACGTAAACGTTAAAAAAAACGCTAAAATGTGATATAAGCTTAATTCGACGTAGGTTCGCCGAGATTCTGTTGCACGAGAAATTTGTTTTGATACAATATTTATTCTCCTTTTATGTACAAAAGTAATAAAATAGACGAGATTGCTCACTAAAAGCGTTTCTTATTCGCTAGATATTATTTGATTAATACTGTCGCTATCATCGCGATTCAACAGTCATTCTGGCTGCAGCTCGACTTTGTACGTGCTCTGTTTTCAAAAATTGTACACAAAGTACTCGAATCTAGTCTAGCGGCAAACGTATGAGAGAATTCATGTAGAGAGCGCAAGTGATTTGATTTTTAATATACATAAATCTTTTCAATATACAGTCTAATCATATTTTCACCGGATGCTCTCATACTTTCACCGGTATTTCATCCTTTAAATCATAGTCTTAAAACTTAAAATCTACACCCAGCAATTTCACTAAAAATTTCGTTCGAAGACGCTAGAAATATTGTTTTCTTATCGATCGTTAATGTACAATTACGCAGACGAACTTTTACAAAATGTGAAACTGTAGTTTCATTCGAAAGATTAATCATTAATTAAATCTCCAAATCTGAATTTAATTTCGACTTAAAATGACAGTTTCGTCAACATTTCTTTCGAAAAGCTAGGCTAGGCGAAACATAGATTTCAAATGTTTTACTTTGCTAAAAGAAAAACACCTGATATCTGAACCATTTATTTATAAGACTTAAGCCGACTTATTTGTACTCTCTTCTCTAGAAATATCTCTTCAAGGCCAGTTATTTAATACTATACAACATTTCAGACTACCTAATGTAAAGTCTTCGGGAAATATGCCGATGGTAAGAGTGGTTTATCAAATACAGCACGCCGAAGACCCCCTTGTAAGTTGCTACTGCTTTTTGCTTTGCCATTCATCGTGGGAGGGGCGTTGTTGTTTTCAATAATTGGAGGTACTGTCGACGTACCTCCTGAATTTGGAGACTTATTTAAACCATTTAGACGATCTAGGGGCGTGCTTGTACTCGAAATTTGTCCAGATTTATTAAAGTTCAGACCTGCTGTACTATCAGCAATGCCAACTCCTGTGGATCGAGCTGAGGTCCGAATTGTTTGATTAATATTGGGATTCTGGATTATGGGGTTCCTCAGTGGCAATCCTGAAAGAGGAGCATGTGCGGGAGTGGTGCTTGGAGCTGGAGTTCGAGTTTCGAACCTGTTAGGAAAAAATTTATTGGTCCTAGGAAGAGTAAGCTGAATGGAAGTGGGAACTGTCGTTGGAGCTGGAGTAGATGCACTATGCAAGGGCGACTGACTATCTGCTAATCTCCGATTAAGCCAACTGATAACTAAAAAAGAGTGATTTAAAATCGTTTTTTAATCAAAATTAATAAAAATATTACCATTGAATAAAATATTTAATAAAGTTCCTCTTACCATTATCATTATTCTTAATAGTCTTTTCTTTCTCTTCTATCTGCGCCTGCAAACTTTTTATTTGCTCTTTTAAGTTATCAACTTCAGCCTTTGCTTCCCGAGCTTCTCTTGAGTAGGTTTCAATTTTATTTTCTAGCTGGCCAACTTCCTTGTGTTTGGCATCGAGCAATCTCTCTTGTTCTAATGCTATGCTAGTCCTAAGTTTTAATTTTGACTTTGTAGAAGCAAGCTCATTTTGAATCTTGCCCAGAATCTCGTTCGCCTTTACCAACTCGTCGCTTAATCGTGTCAAAGAATTTTGTTTACGTTGTAATTGTCCGTCTTTTTCTGCAAGCAGTTCCTCTAATCTCTGTTTCTGCTCTTTTGCATTTTTCAACATCTCTGTGTGTTTGTTGATCAAGATTGTTTTGTCCTTCATTTCTTGCTCGAGAACAGCCACCTTTGTTTTCAAACTATTTACAGTCTTGTCCTTATCATGGTAATCAACGTCTAGTTTTGAATTTTGCTTTTTCAACAGAGAGAGGTCTCTCTGGGCAAGATTAAGTTCTTTCTCCAGTGTTTGGAGTTGTTTTATTTGTTCCGAATTTGTCGCTTCAAGAAACGACTGTTTGTCTCTGTAAGTCAAGTTTTGAGTTCGGAGTTCAGCGAGATCAGTGTGGAGCTGTTTTAATGTTTCGCTATGTCTTTGTTCTAGTTCCATTTTCTCTTTTTCCCATTGGTGTTGCAACTCCATTCGTGTTTGGGACAACCTAAAAAAAGTGTAATTATCAATTCGGAAAATTTTGCTTTCAAATAAATATTTTAATCATATAAAAATATGAAACAAACCTCTCCTTCTCCATGCTCATCTGCTGAGATAAAGTCATTTGAAGTTCTCTTTTTTCAGCGAGACACTTTTGTTCGAGCTGGTCAAGTTCCTTGATTTTAGTTTCTAATTTACACGTTAAATCACTGACTCTCGTTTCTAAACCATGGATGTCCCTATCCTTCTGTCGAACATTCTCCTTCAGTTGTTTAATTTTCATAGCCATGTGAGTTTTGATATCTGAGTCATTTGAAGGAGCAATATTTAAACTTAAATGACAAAGATGTTTGAAATTGTTTGTCTCGACTAGTTTGAAGGTCCATTCTCCACCTTCCTCTGATAAAAGCATCAGAAACTTTGGCGTCTTTGACAAACTTGTCAGAGGTACTTGACATTGCTCTAAAAGACATATTAATTGCGTAGCAAAATTATCGAAATCAACGAGCAAACCCTGTTGAGCTTTCAAAACTTTAAAATCATCTTCAGTTATGAAAAGGGAGTAAAGAAAACATGGGTCGTCATCATCTGCTAATAAAACGCACAAACTCTGAAAAGAAGATATTTACGTTTTAAGTTCAATCTTTGTTACATTTTTGCAATTTTTGAAAAGCTACGCAAAATACCATAATTAATAATGTCATAAAAATTCCGCCTTAATTCTAATTTCAATTATTTTTTTAAATAGTAGCAGCAATTTGAGTAATATATATACTTTCAAAATTCAAAATTATGAAAACGATCTTATAGAAATAGAGTATTAAAAGTTGAAAACTATTGTAAGAAATCACTGACGGCCTCAAAATTCATTCAGTAACATCAAGTGTCAAAAATAGAAAAAACTTTATAAGTAAAGAGAGTAATAAACAATAGGCTTAGATATAATATTATAAAAAAGCAAGATTCAATAAAATTGAATACAATTGATGCAAAAGATGTAAACATTCGGGATCAAAAAATGAGGTTATGTTGTTGACAGGAGAAATCTTCTTACCTTTCGACAAACGGGACTGAGACCAGCATGAATTTCGACATTAACTCTAAGATCTCTTTGCCTTTCCTCCTTGTGTTGCGCTTTTATATAAATTCTTTGCACTTTAGTGTAAAGCACTTCGACATTGTTCAACTGGAGATTGACTTCACCAGCCACTCCACCACCCGCTATACTGTTGAGATAATTCATCGCTCACTGGTCCTATTATCGGACATTTGTCACTCCCAAGTTGCCTAAATTTTCAGACAACTTCCTCGCGTACTTCGGTTTGCTTTTCATTTGTAAAATTGTTAAAAAACCTTACAAAAACGCGTTTTGAAGTTTCAAATCTGGCTTTGCGAGTCGACGCACGCGTACTGAGACTGCTGCCCTCTGGACAGCACGCGCCAGAACTATTGCCCCTCCCATCAAATTTTTCATTTCTTTTCAAAATATATCTATAAAAAAAAAATGATAAATACACTTTTAATTAAATTTATAGAAGATATGATCTTGATTGAAAAAGCAATTTTCTTTTCTCTGTTCATAAATTTGATAATAACTTGGATTTAATTAAATTATATGTAGAAGTGTAATTTAAAAACAGAGCAGAGCAATACACCAAGATATAAAAATTTAAAAATTTGAAAAAAAATGATTTTCTGTAAGATCTTCTATATAAGGAATGTAGTGCCTTGATTAGCGCGTTTAGTCCCAGTCGACCAATTGCTTTTCTTTCTTTTCCTTTGTGGCTTCTAGTTGACCAATCACGAGTGCGGAAAATATGATGTATAATAATTTAAAGTTACATTCGACGCGCGCAGATTTCATTGGCCGCCATGCCATGCGGCGGGGTCTAAGCCAGTCCTGTTGGCATTGACACAATCTTTTGTAACCGTTAATTCTTAATTTCGGGCTTAATAAATATACTTGTTTGAGTGGAAACGCATATTTTAGTGTTATGACAGTGAAAGTGATTGTTTGTGCGTGATTTCCGAGTGTTGACATATGGGGTGCTCTTTAAATCGCCAATTTCTTACATTCTACAATTTGGCGGTTGGCCTAGGTTCGAAAAGGTCAATGACGTCGTCTTACAATTGCTAAAAAGGTATATCTTCCTTGTGACTAGATATATTATTCTATTCAGTTTTTAGTTTTTATAGTATTTATAATATTTTAAAGAGTAATTTCATTACATATTGTGGGTTATTTGTCGCGTGTACCAACAGGTAAAACGGCGGGGTGCTTGCAGCGCCTCTTTGTTTCATACGCGTATCGTCTCGGTAGATGCTGCCACCTTCAGAAGTTTTCTACATTTTTAAATCATCATTTTCAATTTCAAATTTTACTCAATTAATTACTATAAGTACATAGTTTACTTGTAAAAAAATTGTAGCCTAATAGACGAGTTAAAAGTTTTCGTATTTAACCTAACAATGAGATAAAACTTATCGACTTTTACGACCTGTGGTATCAATGATCTTTTGTCATTTTCGCTTTATTCGTTTGCACAATTCTTTATTTAACCTCCTTTTTGCAAAATAACAGATTAATATATTATGTCTAGTTTTAATTGCTTGTTTATTTTTGCAAGAATTCAAGTTTTTAATAAGGCTTTTGAGGAAACATAATTAGCAATACAGAATGAGAAACACAGAATTACGTATATAAATCAGTGAATTTGTAATAAAAAGTTATTTTCATTCAAAGTGTGGAATTCTAGATTAAAGAAAGAAAGCAAAGACGATTTAGTATCTTGTCTTTACCAGCCTTCAATATAATTTTATTGACTGATGATTATCACGCCTCTTGTTCATAAATACTAACATTCAAGAGCATTTTACAATGATTCAATATGCTGTCCACGACGCTCACTGTATTTGCCATGACCCCGACTAATGATTGGCGATTTCTTGTCATTATTCCTATTAAAGTTATTAACTGAACCGAGCGCGTACGGCTTCGAAACTGATATATTGCAACAATGATCTCTGACGTCTAAAGCGCTCGACGTATATTCTCAATAACTTGGTTTATTCATGAAAAAGGTCAAGACGACCATATGAGATGCCAGTTCTTCCACCTAGGATCATTCATCGTCTTCATAACAAATACAGTTATTTATTATACTCAATAAGTCTTCAGAAAGGAATATCCACATCCAAAGGAGGTTTATTGTTAAAGAAGTGTTTTTAATTCATCAGATTTGTGTTCTATATCATCGCTTACAAGGTTAGTTATTTATATAATTCCTTATTTTTATAGATCAAATACTAATAGATAAATATTTTTAAAAAATTATTGATATTTTCCAAGAGAAAAATGATTTAAACCCTGCCAAATGTTATCCTGCTGTAAAAAAATCCGAAAATACTTCTACAAAGATGCTCCCTATAAATATACCTTATAAATACAATTTTCGATTCTTAGAAAAATTTACGAAAAATCTTTTGTAACGTTGGAGGTAGGAAAGATTTGTAAAAGCCTTTGAACTTTGAAGAAGGAAAGACTCATTCATGGTTCGTAGCTTAATACTTGAATTTTGGGATTAGAGTATCTTTCTAGACTCTAGACTCATCCCAGACATTTAATTTCTTTACTTTGATATTCTGGACTAGGATCTCTTTTCTTTTACAGAGGGACCGAATGACACCTGTCCCTCCGTACAATTCCTAACAAAGTAAAGAAAAGGTACACTAGCTGGTGGTAAAAGCTGGTGACCATCAACCAGCTAGCATTTTATATACCTGGCTTGGAAAATGCAAGAAAATATTTTCAATCTAAGTCTTAGAGTTAGCTTAGAGCTTTAAGAGGGTAGATAATCCTAAATGCCTGGAAATTGATCTTTTTCATCAATTTTTTTAGGGATCAAAAAATAAAATTATTACAAATCTGATTTCAGGAAATTATTAGGCATTATTTGAAGAAGAGAAGACAATTTCTATAGTGCGAAATAATAAGTTTCTGAAAATGCTGTACCACGTTGAAGTTAGTTATACACATCGAGCATCAGTAATCGATCAACTTATAACAAAAAACATTATATCTTCTTCTTCTGCATGAGATTTACTGAAGAACTACTCGAGATTTTCCAGAAAATGACGACTGCTTGAAAAAAAAAAATTCAATTTTTAGGTAAAAAACTCAATCCAGAAAGGGGCACCTCCTAAGAAAATGTATAAATGATGTCGACTAAATCCTACTTACTTCTTCAGAATATTCTATAACAATTACTTTCACGAGATTTCACCAATTTCAAAATATCTTCCTGAGTTTATTCAGGAGTATTTGAATTAAAGTTCTTAGAACTTAAAAATTGATGTAATTTTGGAGACGAAATGATAAATTGTCACGTCTTTTAGTTCCTATAATTTCCTTATTGATTTTTCGATATTTGTGCACTTTTTGAGAATATTTTTTTCAGATTCCTTGCAAAAAGTGCTTTTATCTCAATAATATATGACAAATAATTTGAAGTAATTCATTGAGGTTGAATGTATAGCCAGTTGTTCGAATGGCCTTGTAGCCTGTAGGCATGTAACTGGTCTTATGCTTTAAAGAGAAGATATGGCCATATCGCCTTTGCAACTTAAGGTCGATTCTGTGGGAAAACAAACGCGGACGTGGCAACGCCGCAACGACGCCTATCCCGCAGAGCCGTAGGCCTTTGGCTCTTATTGACAAAATTGCACGTTGATTTCGGCGCCGAGGCCATTTTCTACCATACCAACCTTCTTTCGGTGATTCTCATCCACAAGATTTACTAAATTATACATCATTATACTCATTAACTTTGAGACTGAATGAGCTGCCGTTCTGCGTTAAAAAGATTTTCAGAAAATACTCTCTTCTCACAAAAAATGTCCAAAAAATCTTCTGGTATTTTGTTTGAACATTCTAACTTTTGCATTTTTAAATTGTAAAGTAAATAATCAACCGAACTATATTACTATTATTTTAAATCTTATGACTGTATGTGTCTATTCGTATTTTAATTATAAATCTCAGACAAATTGAACTTCATAAGCTACACCTAGTGTTCAAATCAAATGAATGAAATATATTTGAATGAAGTTCTAAAAGCAAGGGAACTTCTGTTTCAACTCGTTCGAATTTTTATTTGATAATTTATCTCCTACAGTTTGTACAAATCCACTTTGGAAAAGTTTTCTCGTTTCATATTTTCTAAAATTTCAGTTATTCTTATAAACTTTGCCTGTTGGCAAACTTCGTGGCTTCGTATCTGTTTGACTTAAGAATTCCAAGTAGTTTTTCATATTTTAATGCCTCTTCGTATGTTGAAAAGACCTGTAGAACGCGAAACTGCGATAAAAAACCGTTATTCCTTTCAAAGCGTCATTTTGCGAAACTCTTCGAGTATTCGCCAGCAAATATGGCGTTCGTTTCTGTAAGAAGGCAGGTGCTTTTTCGATAAACCAGTATGTAATTAAACTCCTTTTCTTTCTGTGGACGATAGTACTTCTTCGTTACAATGCACTTGATCTGTTTTACGTTGATTAATTTAGCGATTAAACTCTGAAGATAGGATTGTCTTGAATGTGTGAAACTTTTCATGATATAGAGACTCAGAAAACAAATTTTCCTTGAGCGATTAATTATACCTTAAACGCTATAAAAGTTTAGTGATAATCCATCAAAGCAAACAATTCTCATTATTTCTATTAATATTATCTTGATGAAAATATGTTTTTCATGGTACTCTTTCTGATAAGCCTGTTGTTTTGTTTATATTTGCACACTTATTCAAATATTTTCTTGTGAGGAATTTAAGGCTTTTGTGTATTTTAGTCTGGAGTATTAAGGCCATGTATCAAACGGACCCCGTGACGTCGGTAATTGCAATTAGAGTATGTAAATTTATTCGAAAATTAATAACACTAAAATAGATTTTTCGCAACAGAGAGACCTTCTCAGCTCTTTTGTTGACGTTTCTTTTGTAGCAATAATCCATTTTAATTATTATTTTTTAAATAAACTTACATACTGTAATTGTAATTACCGACGTCATATGGTTCAGTGAATCGATGGCCTTAATAACAATTATGAGAAAAAACAACACCAGGAAATAAAATCCGAATCGAAGTGCTTCAAAAAAGAATATCTCTCCTACATTTGTGCAAAAGAAATAATAATAATACTTTGCCAGGTGAAGCCGATAATTTACGATATTTCTCTCATGCTTGACTTAGCCGTTCCCAGCTCTGAAAATGTATTCAGAGGCTAGGCCTGTGATTTCTATGATCAAACAATGATTCATTACTACTTCCATAAGCATCTGAGTAAAACAATGGGTTCTATCCAAGAAAATCTCCGAATCGTAATCTAATCATTTTTTCGAACTATTGAAAAATGGCAAATAATCTGATTATTCAAATTATTGATAAATCCACGTAATAATGAATTTTGAAAGATAAAATTTGAGAAACGTAAGAAAAGACAATAAAGCACCTCTGGTAACTTCTTGTTAGTGAAAATGTTGAAAAACTTATCAATAGTTACAGCTAACTATAAAAAATTTTGAAAATTTTTTAACTCAAACGAAGTTGAGAGATATTGCTAATCGTTTTTTCTTCTATTTTACAAATTTCCAGGAAAATATTTTGCAAAATAAAAAAGTTAGGAATTTGGTGACGTGGTCTGGTTGATCCATGGCCCTAATAATGTTTTTTTTTAATAGAATTTTTGCTTACTATGGCTTTTTACCAATTTTTTGAAAATGATTAGATTTCCATAAATTATTGCTTATTTTTTTGAGGAAAATATCCTCTATAATTATACTATTTCCAATTTTGAAAGTAAAGTTTTCAATGGTTGAAATCATTAAAACAGTTTTTTGAAAAGAAACATTTTTTATAAAATAAATATATTTGAAGATTATTTACTTATTTTCAAAATTGGAAATGGTAGAGTTGAAGAGAATATTTTCCCTGAGAAAATAAGCCATAATTTATAAAAATCCAATCATTTTTATAAAATAGACAAGAAGCAATAGTAAAAAAATTCTATTACAAAAAAACATTATTAAAAGTATTTTTTTTCGTATGCTTTACATTTTTTTCATAAAAAGTAATATTTTTTCTTTCATAAGAAACGACTAATGATATCATTTCAAGTCTAAAAAAAATCACAGAAAACTTTTTTTCAGTGACCTGATTTTCAGCATTTCAATTAAACTATTGAAAAATGCAAGGAATGTAGGAGATTCGCTGCTCGTTCATCTTGTTAAATTTTTTTCCGTTTGACCCTGGCGTTAGATTTGGAAATCTGTTGACAATTTTGGCAAAATGTGACTCAATAAAATTTGTCACGATTTACGATTGACTCAGAGAAGTGACTTTCATACCTATATATATGTATTTAAATACAAAATAAAAAAGAATTTGAGATGAAAATTGAGATTTCACTGAAAATAAAATTTTATTCAAATTACAATTTTAAATTAAAGTTCCATTTTCCAAGATAATTGCGTCTTTTACACATAGTTAGTATCTAGTGATAATTCATGGCCTTATGATCTGATAATTCTGTCAAGAGAGGTGGTGGATTTGTGTTAGTTTCCGTGCTCTGCAGAAGCTGGCATTGTTCTCATAATCGTGCCAACGACCCCCCGCCCTCGTTCCTACAATCGTCTTGTAGCTCATAGCCATAAACCTAGCTTCTCTTAGATACTAAAATTTAGTTCTAGACCAGGGACTTTGAGAGATCAGGGTTAAAAAATGGCTCATATTTTTGTAAATGACGTATATGGGTTATTCTCCATAAAAAAAGTCTCTTTCACTTCCCTCTGCAATAAACTTGCAGAAATTCAATGAATCGTTTTAAAATTTAGTAAAATTATCCATCATAATACTTGCCAATAGTATTGTTTCATTTAATTAGCTAAAGATCATTTGATCTAGAAAATATATCACAAATCTATCTTTAAGGCCATGGATCGATCGGACCACGTGACTAAATTATACATTTATTCGTTCATGTAAGATAACTCTTTTTAACTTACAAAGTATCTTTTTAAAAATTGGGAAAAGTAAAAAGAAGACAACAAAGCACGTCTGTTAACTTCTTTTTGGTAACATTTTTTTAAAAATTATAAAACTTATCGATAATTACAGTTAACTTTTCTGTTCTATTTTCAAAATTTCTTGGGAAACACTTTGTAAAATAAGAAAGTTATCTTACACGAACTTTTAGAGGAATTTGGTCACGTGATCTGGTTGATCCATGGCCTTAAATAAGTCTGCATGGAGAAAAATAATTCGAGAAACTTTACTCAACTTTTTAGCAAAATTAGGCATTTTCACTTCCATAAAGATCTAACTTTACTTCGTCGAAGACAGGGAATTGCTTTTATTGGAAATGTATAGAAACAAATCATATTTTTCAAGTTTTTGCAATAAAGAAGGATTTTTTGAAAAAACTTTACTAGTGAAAGTATTTTTTATTTAATATTTATATTTACATTATTATTTATTTTTATTTGAGTAATTTTAACAAATTTTGTATTTCAGTAATTTTGTAATTCAGTTCGGGCCAAAGACAGAGTTTCTCAACATTTCAACATCATAATGATCGAATAATTAGAGCCTAACAAGGCGCGATCGCAAACTTGAAACGCAGTTTCAAGAAAAACATGTTTATCTTTTGCAGAATTTGTTTTCATGGTTTTAATTAAATTTCTTAAATTTAACTGAAAATTCTGACTTGAAGTTTATTTAAGTATTGATTTTCTAGTTTAAAAAATGGAGACTTTACAGAAAACATGATATTGAGGTATTCCTCCAAGAATATTGAGAAAAGCAATTGAGATTAAAGTACTTTAGAACGTGTTACTTAACGGAAAAAATGAATAGTATAAAACACTTATCAGAATAGAATTCCACAAGGAGAGACAAGCCAAGCTTACTTGTGATGTCAGACATAAAGTGCAATTTTTATCTGCAGAGTATGCGGATTTCTTCACGTACATCACATCTTTCTAGAATTATAAAATTGCAATAACTCTATGAAAAATTTTTTTTGAATAATATATATCTATATATAATTCTTCTCTTTATGCACAGTACGTGATATAAGTATAGAAGGAAAACACACAAAAAAATAAAATGAAAAAATGCAATTAAATTCATTTATTTTCTAACTTACAGCTACAAGTGCACGTTATCGAATAAAAAGAGAATAAATAATGAAACACTGAAGGATAAAATTGTAACTGTGAATCTGGGTTTAGTTGCATTTTCTTCGAAGAATCACGTACTTTCTATTTTTAACCTTCCCGCAATTCGAAATAAAAAATTGCAAGAAAAATTAAGGCCGTGATCTCTTTCCATTTTTAAAATTATTTCTTCCAGCCTCTGAGAAAAATATCGTACAGAGTGACGTAAAGATACTTATCCCTATTAAAAAAATAAAATAGTCCACGGATTAACAATAGGCGTAAAAACCAATATAATATTTACGTAAAAGTAAATATCTATATATTATTCCGTAAAATAACATGTTGAGAAAGTTGCATTTAAAATTGGTTTGATTTAAATTGACACAAAAAAAACATCTTGAATTTAAGAAAGAATTGCTCTCTAAATCAGAATCAGTCAAATTTTCACTGATTGAATCGGTTATTTGTCTTTTCACCGATTCACCAGTGAAAAAAATATTTTTCACTGTTGAATCAGTTAATTTTCACTGAAACAATCAGTGAAACTTGACCGATTCACAGTAACCTCTTTTTAACTATTTTAATCAGTCAAATTTCACTGATAATCAGTTGATTTTGACTGATTCATATTTAGAGATTGGAATTTAGTACAAAAGTGTGGGAAATTTTATATCGAATAATATGAGTCATCAAAAGTTTGAATCGATTCCGACCATAAAAAATCTATAATTTTTATCCAATAAAAATCTTTAATGGCCCGTTTCATTCAAGATAATTTTTTTAACACGTTCAATAAAAAACTCGATAGAAAATATTCTAAATAAAAAAAAAATTGAGGAAATAGTAAATTTTATTGATGTTTTTTTCGATTATCTGTCTAAATTTTCTTTAATTTTGCTTAAAGGGGATTGAAGATCAACAATGCCTATCGTTTTTAAGATTTTTAGTTATATGAGCTTTTTTAAATAGTATGACGTCTTATAATTTAGCAGGACGTGCATACATTATCATATTTCTGACTCATATAAATGCATCAAATCGCACCGTTACAAAAGACTTATTGCAGTCGTTTTTCAAAATTGCTATGAGTAATCAATCTATTATTATGAAATAATACACAACATACGCTGTAAAAATAAAATAAAATTAATTTTTATTGATTTCTTGTTTTTTTCTCTATTTCACATGTTATGGTTGAAAACTTGAATTTTGGATTTTAGTGTAACTGCCGTTTGCAAAGTTTATAGCCAAAAAAATAAAATTTTTCAATTACGATTTGTTGGTTTTCAAATGATTGATTGATTAATCAGGGTGGCCGCTTGACTGGGAAAGCGGGAAATGACCGGTAATTTTTTTGTTGACCAGGAATTTTTTTAAATTTTTAATAAAAATATAATATAATAATATTATTTTACAAAAATAACTGCAAAAAAAAATTGAAAATCAAAAATTTTTTTTAAAATAACAAATACCAGAGAAAATTTATTCTCAGATAACAATATTAATATTAATCAACAGTAACGTTAACATCACACATCTAGTAATACTAATCTTATTTAAATAATTATTATTACTTTTATGAATATAATTATTAATATAAAATAAACCGTGTACATACATTTTTTGTTTTTCTTTTTAAGAGGTACTCTTTCGTGCAATTGCATGAAGTCACATTAAATACACATACATACAGATGAATTAAACAAATTAAACAAACGAATTATACAATGAATTTAGCGGCATTACTGAGTCACAAAAAACAAGAAAAGGCCACAAAAGTCGTTGTTTCTGGAGTGAAATGCGGCCGGGAGGACCGTACTTTCGGCTAGGAGATCAAGAAAAATATATTTCGTTCAACAATAACACTCTATGATTTCATTACATTAACTACAATTAAGATATTTATATTAGGTTCAAAACCTGTGTATGTTCAGTATTGATTTTCAAAATATTAAATAAAAAATATTTTAAAACTTTGAAAACTCATTGCATTAACTGTTATTCATTGGAAACTATTTTTTTAATGACCGGAAAAAAAATTTCGATGACCGGGAAATGACCGAGAATTATTTTCGTCGATGAAAACGGTTATCCTGTTAATACTTCTATTGTCATTTTGAATATTTATACACGAAAATATAAACTGTTGGTAAAATAATTTAAAAAAATTTTTTGCAGTTGATGGAATTTTGCTTTTGTATTTTCGTTTATAAACGTTGCAAACGGCAGTTACGTGGATTTTCTATAGTATTCTTTTAAATTAAAAAGAAAAATATACATCTTTAAAAAAAATGTGGTGATTCAAATTTGTATAGATTTTTTTGTAGTAAACAATTTTGTAAAATAATTTTTGTCGTATCTCGTATAATTTAACTGGAAAATGGAATTTAGATATTGACTTTTTTAAGTTTAAACATACTGTAACTTTCCTAATTTTGGTTTAATCGAAAACTACTACACGAAAAATAGATATTTATTTATATTTTGCTTTGATAAATTTGATTTGAGTTTCCATTGTTTGAAATAGGTATATTCATGTGAGATAACTTTTTCAATTTTCAAAATATCTTTTTTAAGATTTTCGGAAACAACAAAAGACAATAAAGCACCTCTTTTAACTTCTTTTTAGTAAAAATTTTTTAAAAAATTGGAAGACTTATCAACAATTACAGTAAAATGTACAGGGAAAAAAATAATTCGAGAAACTTTACCCAACTTTTGAGCAAAGTTGGGACATATACACAAGTTGTAGATTTGTTAATATTATTTTAATAATTTGTGACGTACTTTGTTAAACTGTACTGTACAATATTAAAGTTTAGAAAACTGTGATACATTCTTTAACATTCAGTACGTTACAAATTATAACAATAATATTGAATAGTCTTCAACTTGTCCATATGTCCAAACTTTGCTAAAAATTAAGTAAAGTATCTCGAATTATTCTTCTCCCCGTACAGTCAACTGTAAAAATGTTTGCAAATTTTTCACTCGAACGATGTTGATAGAAGTTCTTTATCGTTTTCTGTTGTATTTTCGAAATTTTCTGAAATTTTCCGAAATATATTTTGTAAAATAAAAAAGTTATTTTACATGAACTTTTACAAGAATTTGGTCATGTGGTTTGGTTGATCCATACCCTTAAAATAAAAATAATACCTTTTTTCTATTCAAATATATTATTTCTGAATGCATGGAAACGTATACTACGAATAAAATTTTGATTCTCTTGTAAACATATGCACATTTCATTATATGCCTTTTTCACGCAACTATATTTCGATTTTTTAAACATATTTATTAAGGCTTTAATAAAATTAATTCTGGTCTTATGTCTTCAACTTTTGAAAAATATTCCTGACAATTTAGAATATAAGACTGCATTGTTTAACTTTGTTGAAGGTCAGTTTCCTTGAATTAAATGCAGATTTGGAGCAAAAGTAACTTGTGTTCCATTTATCAATAAAAGAGATTTAATCAAAAGGAAATGAGAATCCTGAAGTGGTATCCGCTTGGCAACAGCGCACTCGTGCGATTTCAGGTCTCGAACCTGCTGCTTGTGAACAACTTGACTCCTACCCTACAACTACCCCTTCTTCAACTTCCTCACCACCTGTCTCATTAATTTTTATTCCATAGTTAACCCATTAGACGTCACTCATGAATTATTTATTAATCTGTTATAAGTTATATTCATTACTTGTTGGAAATAACAAATGTATTTTAAAAAAATATATTTAGTTGGATAAAATCCGATTTCAAGTCCCCGGTTGAGGCCATGGGTCAACGAAACCACGTGACCAAATTTCTGTAAAAGTTCGTGTAAGATTACTTTCTTTATTTTACAAAATATCTTCCTGAAAATTTGAAAAATACAACAAAAGACGATAAAAAACGCATATAAACTTCGTTTCAGTGAAATTTTTACAGAATTTTTTACAGTTAACTGTAATTATCGATAAGATTTCTATTTTTTTTTTAAATTTGTACGAAAAGGAAATTAACTGAGGTGCTTTATTGTCTTCTTTTTACTTTTCCCAATTTTGAGAAAGATGTTTTGTGAATTTAAAAAATTATCTTACATGAACGAATTAATGTCACGTGGTCCAATTAGATCCATGGCTTTAATGTCAAGTGAAAGATTGCTTAACTCAAATCTAATTTCAAAAGTAGACAATTTTATTTTACTCTCTGAATACCAAGTTTGTGAAGGAGATCCGCCACCTTTAATATTTTTATTTTTATTTTTTGAGTTTAGACCTTTCATATAGTTTTTTTATGTTTAGTACCTTTATTTAGAAAAGTTTTGGGGTATTTAAAAAAATTCCAGCACCTTTATATATTTTTTAATTAAAAATTTTACGTTTTTTGGGCATTTTTTTGACATTAAATAACTTTTTTTTTTCAACCAATTGTCATGATTCATTTTTAATTTTGTTCCTTACAAGGTGTAGCAATTTTTTGGGTATGGAAAATAGGGTAACGACTGAAAAAAAAATTACAAATAAAACATATAAATACAAAAATATCTCAAAATCTTATTTTATTTGTAACTTTTTTTTCAGCCATGTTACCTTATTTTCCATACCCAAAAAATTGCTACACCTTGTAAGGAACAAATTAAGAAAAGAATCATGACAATTGGTTAAAAAATACTAAACTTAAAAGAAATTGTATGGAAGGTCTAAACTCAAAAAATAAAAATATTAAAGGTGGATGTACTTACAGTTTTAAAAGTTCACACTCAGAAAAAATATTTGATTGAATCAAAGAAAATTATTTGTTTGAACGACTTTCTTTGATTTCAAAAAAATGATTTGTTTAAATGAAATAACATTTGTTTCATTCAAACAGAATATCTTTGAACCAAATAAATATTTGTTTGAATCAAATTAATTTTTCCTAAAAACAAAGAAATTAATGCACTGATATATGGTCAAAGATATAATTTGTTTGATTTAAGGCAGAAATTTATTTGATTCGAACAAATATTTATTTGATCCAAAGATATTTTGTTTGAATCAAACAAATTTTGTTTCATTAAAACAAAACATTTCTTTACATCAAAGAAAGTATTTCAAACAAATAATTTTTTTGATTCAATCAAATATTTTTTCTAAGTGCATTGAACGATGGAAAATTTTTTTTGTTAAACTAAATGATTAGTTTTTAGTCCATAAAATTAAAAAATAGTGTATTGTTCATGAACGATTGTATATTTGAAGAGCCCTAAATATAAATATAATAATTAATTTTTTATGGAAAAAAAAATTTTGTCATCGTTCAAGGAACGTTCAAAACTGTAAGTACATTAAAGGTGGTAGAGATCTTCTTAAAACTTGAGCCAATCTCTCTGAATCTGAATTAGTGAAAAGTAAGCCAATAATTCACTTAAGTGACTAGTTATCATTATTACTAGTCATTTCCTACTAATTAGGTTAGTAGTTATAAATTTTTTGAAAAGTGATTGCTAAAAAAATGACTATTAGTATAAATGTACACTAAATTGAATTAGTGACTCACTTTTCACTAATTTAGGTTTAGAGACATACACTTTCAAAAATATAATAACAATTATAATTAAATTAAAAATGCTCATTATTAAATTTGATTTAATTTTATATTACATATAATAATATTTTTTATTAAGTTTAATATACCGTTTATGCAAATGACTTCATATAATGTATATGAAGTTTTTTTTATTACTGATAGTTTCAGAAATAAAAGGCTGCACACTGTTAGAAATTTCTGTATTAACCTTCCATTACATGTAATGGAAGTTTTTTTCAGTAACGTACATTAAATTTAAAATACCTGTATCTTAAAAAATACAAACTTTTATTTGAATTTTAATATACACATGTGTATATATTTTAATTTTTGTTAATTTTAATATATTTTCAAATTTAAAGAATTTGCAATCTTTGTGTGGAAAAAAGACGCTTTCGACTGCGATTGAAAAGTTATTAAACTTAATATGAATGTATATTTATTTTTCATAATATACAAATCCATTAATTTTAATTTACCACTTGTAAATTAAAGTCTATTAAAATTAATAAGATTTTTACCAGTGCACGCAGAAAAAAAAATCGTTAAATTTACAGGAAGTTCGATACTTATTTTTATAACTTGCCTTCTTAGTAGATTTTACAAGAATTTCAGTTCAATCAACAGAATTTCTGTACGTTTCACTCACCTCTCAGTAAAATCTACTAAACACGGATTTTTTCGTATTTTGTAAATTTTGTTGGTCGCTAAAAACGTACAGAAAATATCTTGACCGAACTAAAATTTGCTAAAAAGTCATGTAAAAATAATTACCGACTTTCCTGTAAACTTTTCTCATATTTTGGTGCGTGTGGAATAAATGTATTCTCCGGCTATAGTTATTGCTTTATACGTATATAATTCAGACTTAAAAATAGGTAGAAAATTGAAAACAGTATGTGAAAGAACAGCACTATAATCCTCAATGATTCCATTACTTATTCAACATACATTATCATTATAGAATTCACTCGAATGAAAACTTACAGCCTTTCAGAAAGTTTCGAGGTTGCATGATTGCTCAAGTATAAATAATCCTTTATAAACTTCCAGTATGTTTTCGATTTGTACGCCTAATTTAAATCAGATAAAATTATTATAAAAATGTTACTGAAACGAACCAGACAGATTTTCTTTATTGTATTCTATCATATCTCCAAAATTTTCAAGAAGATATTTTGTCTACACACTGTTAGAAATTTATGTATTAAACTTCCATTACATATTAAATTTAAAATACTTTCATCTTAAAAACTACAAACTTTTTTTAAAATTTTAATACACATGTGTATATTTTAATAATGCTTATTAATAATAATGAACAGGACTTATATCGACCCTTAGTATGAATTAGTTATTTAGACCAATTTATAGTTTCACAGATGCAATTCTTCTATATTATTTTTTATAGAAATAAATTCTCACTGATGAGGACTCATGTACTTACAGTTCTGAACGTTCATTGAACGATGGAAAAGATTTTTTTTTGAAAACTGAATGATTAGTTATTGTCCCAGAAAATTAAAAACATAGTGTATTTTTAATGAACGATTGTTTATTTAAAGGGCCCTGAATATAAAAATAATAATTAATTTTCTTCTAGAAAAAAAAAGTTTGTTATCGTTCAATGAACGTTCAAAACTGTAAAGTAATGTTTTGCAAATGTACATTAACAAATTATTATAATATTAAATAATTTAAAAAATTTGAAAACTTTCTGTGGAAACAAAAATTTCGAACTCAACCAACTAATTTGAAATATTAAATAATACCCAACTTGTCCATATGTCCCAACTTTACTCAAAAGTTGAGTAACGTTTCTCGAAATATTTTTCTCCGTGTACGAAAAAAGTTGTATTACATAAATGTAAACTATAATTTAGTTACGTGGTCCGATTGGTCGATGGCCTTAGGTTGAAACTCGGACATTTCTTTTATATTATTTTATGCTTTAGAACGTTAGGAACTTTTAAGTTGAGTGTGGCAACAGAAGGTCACTTGCCACAAAAGAAAAGATGACTTTCTTTGATGATGATGGAAATTTTTCATAGGAAACGAATAATAGATCTTGATAAGAGAACAGTCTTGTTAGTAACAAAGTTTAAAATATTTAGTAGAGTTTTCAATTCTTCAATGAAAAACCTCTCATTAAATCTGCTTCAAAATAAAATAAAGTCAAACCAGCTCATTTTTATACTATTGTAAAATTCGGATATAATTTTAGATCCTGGAATTAAGATTCACTGCATTTTATCTCAAAGTTTAGATTTTACGTTTAGTTTCTTTGATTTAGCGTCTAATTTTAGCTTTTGAAGGTAAACCGTTATGAGATTTGAAACGGAGTTATCGGATTATAAAATGATTCAAAGATTTTAAATTTCATTTTAAGGATGAGATTTACTTTTAGATTTTGAGTTTTTATTAAAAAATTGAGAAGGTCTCTTAGGACTTAAAACGCTTTCGATTCGCAGACGAAAACCCTTAAATTTTTCATTGGTCTCTGAAGGCTTTTGAGTTAGACTTTTCACTCTGCTGTTGCTACGTCACAGTTTTTGTTTGGACTCTTCTCACGTCACGGATCCTCGTTCCAAAAAATCGGGTGAATCCGGTGCCCCAGGCGGATATTCGAATCTTACGCCCCCTTCTCTTATAGGAAAGATCCTCGACAGTTCATTTCCTGCAAAATTCTCTGCCAGACTACCTCTCATTAACATCGTTTTGAAGAGAAAATAATTTTATTGTGTCTCTTTTTTGGATTTTGAAGAAACCTTGAATTGCTTGAATCTCATTTGATTTTGAAACTAACATTAAGGCCATGCGTCAAAGAGACCACATGACCAAATTCCTGCAAAAGTTCGTGTAAGACAACTTTTTTTTTTTACAAAATGTCTTCCTGGAAATTTACAAAATACAACAGAAAACGATAATATAATATATAATATAATATGATATATTTTGACTAAAAAGAAGTTGAGAGACGTGCTTTATTGTCTTCTGTTACTTTTTCCACATTTTGAGAAAGATATTCTGAAAATTAAAATAGATACATTAAATATGATATAAATTTTCTCAAAGTTACTTCGACTTTAAGGGACATACATTCTCATCACGTCACTCGAAAATGAGGAACTGAGACTCGTAGTTTAAAGGATAAAACCAATATAAGCCTATATTGATTCCCCTGAAATACATACATTTTCGTAATTTCATGATTTCGTATTTTCTCACATCATATGTTTTTTGCGTTTTATTTTTGCGGTTCCTGTTAATTCATTTTATATATCATTTTCAAAAAATGTGTGAATGCAAATTAGAAGAACTTATTCAAGCAAACAATTTCGCATCATGACTTTTTTTCTTTTTTTTGACTTAAAAGAAAAATATGCTTCTCATAAAAAAATGTGTTGATGGAAATTTGTAGAACTTATTTAAGCAAACAATTTCGCATCATTACTTTTTTATCTATATATATCTCGAATAATTTGGTTTAAAAATAGCATTTTTGATTTTGAATAGTATTTTTAAAAATTCAAACGAAAAATATACTTCTTATCAAAAAATGTTTTGATAAAAATTTGTATACCTTATTCAAGCAAACAATTCAGCATTATAATGCTTTGTCCATATCATGCATATTTTAGTTAGAAAATAGAATTTTTTATTTTCTAATGTGTTTTTTTTTTTAAATCAAAACAAAAATATCTTATCACATAATGTGTAAATACAAATTTATACTATTTATTTAAGTAAAGAATTTCACATTCTAACGTTTTTTTATATCTCGCATATTATAATTAAAAATTAGAATTTTTAATTTTCAAAAGGGTTTCTTTAAATCAAAACAAAAAATATACATATTTCATCAAAAACTGTCTTGATCCAAATTTATATATCTTATTCAAGCAAACAATTCTGCATTATAATGCTTTTGCCATATCTCGCATATTTTATTATAGTTGAAAAATTGAATTTTTGATTTTCAGAAGTGTTTTTTTAAAAAATCAAAACAAAAAATATCTTATCAAAAAACGTGTGAATGCAAATTTGTAGAATTGATTTAAGTAAACAATTTTGCACACTTATGTTTTTTTTATATCCCGTATATTTTAATTGAAAGATCGAACTTTTGGTTTTCAAAAAAAAATTTGGTATCAAAACCAATATTTTTTTTTTAAAGTTCTAAAATACTATAAGTTTTCTAATTTTAGTTCGATTGAGAAATTCCATAAAAATAATTTGTAGAGCTTTCTGAAAACTATCAGAAATTAGTATCAAAATATTGAATTTTTTCAAAAAGCAGTTTTCCAAAATACCAAAAATACTCTAATTTTTGAAATTTTGGTCAGATATTGCTAGTTAACGAATATGTCCTTGCTTTTTCGGCTCTGATAAAGTGTATCTAAGCGCATTTCAGTATGAGGATTCCTTCGAAAGTTATCGTACTCACACTCAGAAAAAATTTGTTTTAACACATAATTTAAAAAAATGTGAATTTCTAAAAGTAAAAGTTTTGCTGAGTTTTGCTAGGCGAGCATAATAAATATCTTTCCAGAAAATTCTCTCTCAGATGGGTATTTTCTTAAATAAGTGCCATTTTCATGAACTTTGAAATTTGTTTAAACACATAATTTTCAAAAATGTGAATTTCGAAAAAATATTATCTTTAATTTAAATAAAAAATTGTCTTCATTCAAGGTAATGAAATTACATAAATTATTTCTTGAGTTTTTGTCGCTGTTGTATTTTAATCAAATAAATAATGTTAAACAAATATTTTTTTCATTTAAAAAATGCTAATAAGGTGATTTCTTAAAATCAAATAAATTTACACATGTTCTAAAGGTGTTTTTATTTCGAATTGAAAAAATGAAATCTGAGTCGAAACGTTTGAAAATATGAAACTTTAAGTTACATTTTTTCTGGGCCCTAAAGCTAACTAAGAACATCAACAATATTTAATATTACTATAAAAAAACGATTTTTCAAATTTAAATAAAACTTTTTTCTGGATGCACAGACAATGACGAGAACCGTCTGACAGACAGGATTGTAAAATCCCTTTTTTTAGATTCAGGGGATCATAAAACGTGGAAATTCGTTAAAAAAGTAGGCCTAAAATTTTACACAAATATAATACCTTTTCATATGTGATAAGAATGTAAAATGTTATCTTACATGAACGAATGAATATACAATTTAGTCACGTGGTCCGATTGATCCATGGCCTTAAATAAAAAAACTAACGTGTTAATAAAATCCCATCTGATCTATCCTGCTTTTCCTTAGGATCGTTAAAAAAGGAATTTACGGGTTTAAAAGTAAAAACTCCAAATCTTTCGGCTTTAATTTATTGCCTCGTGAAAAATTTTAATGACAAGATGAAATTTCCACAGAGCCACAATAATATTTCATTCAAAAGCGAGTGCAACGCTGAAAATAAACCTTATCTGACAGAATTAACTTGTGTATCGGCATTTATATCACATATCATGACATAGACTAGACGTTCATTAAAAAAGAGTAACGTAGATCTTTCTATAGAAAAATAAAACAAATCAAGAAGCCCGCATCTCAACATTTTTCATTGTTTGGGTCAATTATCTATTATGCTTATCATCGAAAGTGTCTCAGATGGGAAAGTAAGGGGAACAATAGATCTAATGTTTAAAGATCAATTTGAGAGATAATGAACTGTAATATTTTCTTTATATTTCACCACTGGTACCATCATCAATTATTTTATTATTATTCTACAGTCAACAATTCTGGAGTTAAAACGGTCTCGGGAAGCCTTCGAAGTAAAGATCTGTGCTTCCCATAATTATTGTTTACGAGAAACCAGACAGAAACCTCGAGCAGCATGAAAGCATGAATAAGGAATAATATTTGAAACCAGCTCGGAAGTTTTCAAGCCATAAAGAAAGTTCCCACTTTCTTTCTACAATTTTCAAGTTTAAAATACTTCTTTCTTTCATACTGTTTTATAATCTTAATAATGGATGTTATTTTTTCTCGAAAAAATTACTTTTTTTTCTGAATTTAGTTATTGAGATTTGTCACATGACCTAGTAACGGAGAATCAGTTCTGTCGATAGTACAACCCGCATACGTGACATTGGTCACGCGTGATTTTCATTATTTGCCATTAGTCAGTAATGGAGTCGTTCGAAAAAAATTCAAGGTAAACTCACACACCTCACCAATCTTGAAGACAATTTTATCCTCTGAAGTCTTTTTGCTGGACGAGAAACGTGTTTGGTTTGCATACGTCTGCAATCTACATTTATGAATTATTCCCACTTACCATTTTCTACTCAGAATCCTAGTGGAAAGATTTTTTAAATTCTGAATTTTAACAGTGCTTTTAATTTTAACAAGATTTTACCTTGTTAGTTTTCTGTTTCAAACATTTATGAGAGCATTCCTCATGAAAATTCTACAGGATATCTTGTAGAGAAATCTAAAGCATTATCAATCTTTAGTCACTCATGTTTATTATTACCTAAATTCAAAAGTGGATGGAAATAACAAGCTAACAATGACATTTGAAACAGATATTTAAGTATTTAATTTTGCATAATTTATTCTGTTATGTTGATCTGTGTCAAATTTCTTTATAAGTTTTGAATTTGTAGATTTGTATTAAGTCGAATTTTTAAATTGCATTTTTTAAAAGCATCAATTTTCCTTTTTCATGTGCTACAGATTTATTTTTGGAGTTCGAAAATTTTTTAATTTTATAGTCATAAACGCAAAGCAAGACACGGGCTGAGTTATTGTACATGTGCAACTTCAAACGCGTTTTACTCGAAAACTTTTTTTCTTTCTTGTAGCCGTTATTCTGAACGAACTGAGGTTCAAATACGCTTTAAAAATTTAAGGATTCGTAGAATGTCTCATCTTCCGCGGAACTTCTGATATAACCCATAAAAACTTTGATTTCTTTCCAAAAAAATTGTAAGTTTAGATTTTATGATGACGTGTGAAAAAATAGCCAATTTCATGAAAAAATGAGGGTTTTTTTGACTAGAAAATCAATTTTTCTGTTTTCCTACTTATTCTTAGAGGTTTTATGGAAACCTGTGAATATAAGTAGATTCCTGTTTTGCAGAAGTGAACTACACAAAGTTAAATAGTGATTTCATTGCAAAACTAGAAAATACCTTTAATTTTAACAATCTGCACCGCAATTTTGCTATAATGATATGAAAGAATAAAAAAAAAATTTGAAAATTCTTGAAAAACGATTTTTAGTTCCCTTAAGGAAAAAATTGTAAATACAGAAAATTTTTACTTCAAAATAGCTGTATAATAATTAACAGATCAAATTTTGAAGAGGCTCGCTGGCTCGACTAATTGGTGCATCCTGCTTTTTTAAATTTCTTTGTTCAGATTCCACTGAATGAAAGTAAGTCCCCGGTTTATGGTTGACAACACAAACTTCCCGTGCGTGCCAGGAAAGGGCCGACTTGGTTCTCGAGGGGCTTGGCCAGCTGTCTTCCTACACGCACTTTGTTCCCTTGTTTTCTTCATTTTACTGGCACCACGCCCCCACCCACTTTTCACTTTTTCTTCTCATATTCATGTTTACGTGTGGTGTTAAAATTAGAAATTTATTCTTCATTGAGAAGAAACCACATTAGGAGGCTAAATATTGAGTGCTATTCGGGATTTTTTTTGGCGGGGAAGAACATAATGAAAATTTTTCAGACTTTAAGCATCTTTTATTCATGTTTCGAAGTAAATGTGGTAATTTTTTCAAATTTTTTTAGCCACAAATAATCAAGTTATTAGCTGTCCCCCATGACAGGTCTTCATCCAAGTTAGCAATTTGCGGGAAATCTAGGGGTCACCATTTTTATCTGAAATCAATCCAACGATTTCTCTATTTAAGATATTTTTTAAGAGTATGAATCAACCTGTGGCATCAAAAAATTGAAAATAAATTTTTTTTGAAGTGTTGAAAGGAAGGTCTTAATTTTCACAATTTTTTAATAGTTTTTTTGCAATAATAATCAAAGTTTAAAAAATACTATCATCTCAATTGTAGGTTTATGTTCTTAGCAATGAAATTAAGTAAACGTATATCAATTTTGAGAATGATCAGTCCATTAGTTTTAAAGTTATGTTTTCCGCAAATAGAAAACATTTTATTTCGAAAAAAAAGCGTTCAAAGTTTCCAAAACGAAAAACTCAAATTAATAAGTGATTACTTTTAGTGCGCATAGTTTCGGAAAGAATTCGAATTTCGTTCGAAAAATTTGAGAGTATATTTTTGAGATATTTAACTAATAATTTATGCAATTTAAGAAAAATCGATTTTTTAAACTGTCTCATGTGGTTTCCCCCCTTAAACTGAATGTTTGCGCATTTCTGAGGAACCAACTCATAACCAGCACAATCTTGTTGAGAAACGCTTTCGATAGATGAATATTTAATCACAAAAGATAAAGTGATCCTGATCGATATCGTATCGTCTACAATATTTACTTTAAGGCCATGTCTTACTTATCCAATCCCTACCTTACTGACACTTTTTTGCGTAATTCGCATTTCCACATGAATAGTGATATCGAGTTAAAAATTTGAGTAATTAAGTAAAAAGCATTAAGGGACATTTATCTGCTACTAAATATTTATATTTATGAAACAAAACTGTTCCTAAAAATTCTTTTTTAGTTATAAAACTTTTGGACCAGATAAACATTCTTTACTGATTTTTACTCAATTACTCAACTTTTTAACTCGATATCTCAATTAATGTGGAAATTTGATGGGCAAAGAAAAGTGTCAGTAAGGTAAGGATCGGATAAGTAAGACATGGCATTAACGTATAGACTCTTATAACTGTTCTGAAATTTACGAAATTTTGAAGTTATAAATGTAACGAAAAATTATATAAAAGTATAAAAGTACACAGTACATAGTATTGTACTATGATTATTGTACAAGATACTATATTTTTCCTTTTTGTAAAATGTTTACAATACACGGAGAAACTTTTTATATCAATTTTTACTATAGTATTTTTCAATTTAGGGAAAAACGTATCACTTTAAAAAATTTTGTTAGTAAAAATACTAAACTTTATAATAATGATATAAAACTTCAGCATAGTTCATAGCAAATTTTACTATAGTTTATACTAAAGTTTTTATATCAATATTATAAAGTTTAGTATTTTTGCTAACAAAAATTCTCAAAGTGATACATTTTTCCCTAAATTGAAAAATACTATAGTAAAAATTGATATAAAAAGTTTCTGCGTGTATACATTTATTTTTGTGGTGTAATATTTGTCATACTTAACGGTTAGCTAACTGCGTCTCTTGAACAGTTAAAGAGAATCGCTACACACGCAACACGGCAAAAAAAATGTATGTTCAGGATTAATATCTAAATATTCATCAATATTATAAATTCAGTTTCAATATTTTAAGTTCAGCTGTAATATCTAAAGTATTTAGATATGATGAAATTAATCACAGTTTTGATGACGAATTAAGGAATGGAAGATTTTTCGATTGGAATATTATGTTTTTAATATAATAATCAATTAATTCACAGTATAGAAAGTTGATATTTTGATAGAAGAAACATTATTCTATCACGTAATCATATGAAAATTAGGCTTGATTTGAGTCCAAACTATCTTAAATTTAGAGAATAACTGATGTTTCACGGTTTGGACAAAGTTGTCAAAAAGAAATATTTGACAAATTTTTAGATAATTTATCTTTTTTTGGAAAATAAAGCGGATATTTCCTACTGGTACGGCAGATACCTACGCTCATAATCTGTATGTAGCAGAAACTGAATAATTATAATTACATAATTACCAAAATATTAAGTAATATTGATGATGAAATTGACTTTTAAAAAAATCCGCCCGCCTTGCGAGCACATACTTATCACGCTTCGCGCGTAATTCGGTTGTCGCGCTCCACATTAGATGTTCTGTGTCCCTCACATATACGAATAAGTAAATTTGATTTTGATTTCAAATGAAAAAGGAAATTCCATTTACATAAGGCTCTTTTGGCCTTAAGGAACACATCCTCATCGTATTACTTGCGCTTCGCGCTCAATTTTCATTCTACATTCATTTAGAGCCACACTTGTGTTTTTTAAAAACTAGGGCGCGCGATTTGGTCGTCGCGCTCAATGTTTATGTCCTTCACATACAAATTACTAAAAATTTTTTTCGATTCCAAATGAAAATGGAAATTTCTTTTACTCAAGGCTCTATCGGCCTTTAGGAAAATATTCTCATCACCATACTCGCGCTTCGCGCTCGATTTTTATTTTATATTCATCAGAGCCACATTTGCATTCGAAAATAAAATAACAATTGTTTCATATCGCATGGTTTTGCTGAATAACGGAATTGTTTATTTATTCTGCTTAGAAAGATGTACTTACAGTTTTGAACGTTCATTAAACGATGACAAAAAGTTTTTTCTCATAAAAAATGATTTATTATGTTTATATTCAGGGCCCTTCTAATATAGAATCGGTCATAAACAATACATTATTTTTTAATTTTCTGAGGCAAAAACTAATCATTCAGTTTAAAAAAACAAATTTTTTCATCGTTCAATGATCGTTCAGAACTATAAGTTCATCTTAGAAAGAATGTTTTTTATTTTTTATAATATTTTTTGTTTATAAAGAGAAGATATACCTCCTGTTAAAAAATTTTCAACACCCAGATATTTTTTAAACAAACAATTTTGTTTCTTAACATTTTTTTCGCGTCTTGTATATTTTGGGGGGGGGGGGGGCTTGAATTTTTAATTTTTATATAAATATTTTTACGTTCGAAGAGAGAATACCTTTTTAAGGTTTACTTATCTCAAAATTAGAAAAATTCAAATTTTTCATCAATACACAGAAGATATAACTTATGAAAGAATGGTCATAAGCAAATTTGTAGATTTCTTTGAAATAAATAATTTCGTTTTTTAACCGTTTTTCCATGTCTTGCATAAATTTGATGCAAAATGGAATTTTCCATTTTTCATAACGTTTTTTATAATTGAAACGTAAACTACGTGTTCGATCAAAAAATTGTCTGAAGATAATTTGTATATCTTCTTGAGATAGACAATTTTGTTCGCAACCTTTTTTTCGTATCTAATTTAGTTTTTTTGAAAACTAAGTTTTTATTTTTAATAACATTTTTCATTAATAATCAAAAGATATAACTTTTATGAAAAAATGGCCATTAGAAAATTTATAAATCTCTTTGAAATGGATAATTTTGTTTCTTGAAATTTTTTCTGTATCTGGTATTGTTTGGCAAGTTTATTAAATTTTTGATTTCTAGAAAAACGTTATTTATGGATTTTTTTTTTTGACCCAGGGGATCTCAAAACGTCGAGATTTTCTGAAAATTTAAAAAGTCATTTCTCACATAAAACCAATACCTTCTCATATGATGAGAATGTAAAAATTCTCAACCAGTTTTAATGACTTACGAGTTATCAAAGAATCTAGAAAATTTTAAAGTGACATGCTTGATAACATGTCTAGTATTATATTGACCCAAATTCATAGAATTTTTGTTAATTTCTTGTTATTTTGGTTTCACATCTAATAACGATATTTTTAATCAAATAAAAAAAGATGAAACTGACCCTATGCCAAAATAACAAGAAATTAACAATCTAGAAAATATTATATTTTACCCGCACTTTGATGCATATTAAAATTCAATTGCGTATATTAAATTTCATATACTCTACACGGAAAAAATAAGTACTGGGAAATTTACATGACAGAGTGCTCGACTTTCAGATACGTTCAAAAGTTACTTAAAACTAGAAGTACCGTTCTTGTACAATTAGACCAATAATCCTGGAAAAAGTATAGAACTTTCCAAAAGTATATTCAGTAGAAAGTCCGTGAAAATTCTGAGTACGCAAAATATATAATGTCTATGAATCATTTGAGAAAATAAGGTTCAAAGATTGGACATTTTTACGAATTAATATGAAATTCTGAATATAGGCAGATAGAGCTCGCACAGCACTCGTGCATGAAAACTTCAAAGCCAGTCAATGGAATTTTTATGGACTATCAGTATCAAAGGCAATAAGAAACAAAAATTATTTTCGCAAGCTGTCTTTTTTTTATATACTATTTTATTGATTTTTATTACAAATTATATTACCGTTGTTGAAATTAATATTACGCTGATAGGATTCGAACCTTAACTTTTACCTAACCTACATGTATAACGCAGTCTAACCTTATAAATTAAACCGCACGGCTATCGAAGCACTTGCGATACTTCTCAAAAAATGTTGGGTACATTTTATCCTTTGAAAATGCAGGGCCGTGTAAGAAATTGCTGCGCCTTGTTTCGCCATTAATTTTATATAAGGCTAAGAAAAGTTTTTAGATGAAGAGACTTTTAATAAATTAATTACTGAATTCTAAAATATCAAATATAAGAATTTCATAATTTCTGAAGTTTATGTCAAATTACAAAGTAATAAAAATTTTGCGTATCTAAAAAACTGACATTGACAACTGCGAATCGTACCA
This sequence comes from Diplolepis rosae, assembly GCA_030998225.1. Lineage (NCBI taxonomy): Eukaryota > Metazoa > Arthropoda > Insecta > Hymenoptera > Diplolepididae > Diplolepis > Diplolepis rosae. Next base: position 8,670,751 of record JAPYXD010000723.1, on the reverse strand, counting down.
CTAAAAATTTCACAAGACTTTCAAGCGCAGTCCAAGAATTTTTCTTTGATTTGTATAGCAGGTATTCATCTCTTCCTAATCAAACTATTCTATCCAAACTCTTTTAAAACGTGAAGCACTCTTTAGAAGAAGTATTATTTGCCTTTCTATAATTTTTTCAAAAACTATACAATAAAATTTGAAAGAATTTCATTCATTGACTGTGCTTGAATTAATCTAGGACATTCTTTCTTTTTTTCGATGAAGTTCTAAGCTTCTTAATAAAAAGTATATAGGATCTTCGGAAAAATTTGTCCTGTCCAAAAGTCGAGGACTGTCAAGTAAATTTCCCAATACTTATTTTTTCCGTGTATATGCAAACGACTTCATATCAATTTATATTAAATTTAATACATAAAGTTTCAACACTGAATATATAAGATGGCCCTCCCGTACTTGGATATCCATTTTTCTTCGTGAAGACCTTTCCAAAAATAACAGATTTACTATGCAATTTTCGTCAGTACCAATGGCGAGAATTCCCGCACATACACCATATTTCTCCAAAATGACTCATTCCCTTCTGACGCAGGCTTTATTTTAGTGATTCTCTTTTACAAATTAGGACTCTTGGATAAGGGGCTTGAACAAGTTTCATTGCCGTCCGGGAGTCTTCGGTGGAATTTCATTTCTTAAAAATATTCTCATCGTGAGTGGAAATAGTGGTAACCCAAACTTAGCATCTTTGTGTTGTTCCTACTCACCAGCTTGAGATGGGAGTGCCTCCATAATAGAGGTAAAGACTCTTTTTAAAACCCTCCTCCTTCCCCATAACTTCGGCTGACCCAAAGATTCTGGGTAGGTAACAGGCTTTCTCTCTCTCTTTTTATTGAATAAAGATGAAATAAGACAGGGGGGATCTTAAAAAAGGAAATCGACTCTCGACCCTTTGAGTCGACTCCGTATAGGAAGTCATAGAAAGACCGTTTCTAGCTCGGCGAACAACTGAAATGAACAAGAGAGATAAAATGAGTGGGTGGGTGGAGTGAAGAAAGAAAATAGCAGACCAACTTCTGAACTCAGCAGTCAGACTTTCCAGTCAGAGTGCACACACAAAACGGGTCCCAGCACGTCTGTATTTCAGAACGCTTTCTCGTATTATGTGTCATAGGAGCTCACGTGTGCATTTACACATACATTAATAAAAGGCAGACGTCAGCTTCCAAGAACATCATATTAACTGTTCCTGTTATGTTACGTTCCCTGAATCCGTTCATATGCTTTGGTGTTCGTATTTTCTCTTAAAAGAACCCAGTGTAGGAAACATCAGTTCATTGCTCGCTGGATGAAAACGGCAAACAGATGTGTCTCTTCGCATCTGGGGACATAGGCACTTTATACGAGGGTCAGCGGGAAATGTTTAATTAAAGCCTTTGTTCTGCGTGCTCTTCTCTGATGAACAGCGGTAGGTTTTTTTGTCTGAAGAAAATGTCTAGTTCGAGTGCCAAACTGCAATCGAGCAAAGTTATTGTTCTTCCGATCGATGAGAAGATTGCGATAGCTCATTGGAAAGTAGAACTCTTTGTCTTAGCTGATCAGGCTACTTATAAAGGATACCTTTAAGCGAGGGTGGTAGAAATTTACGAGATCTAATCATAAAAGGGGATAAATGAAGAATTTAGGGAGTTTAAGTTCCCTTGGTACAAGCAGCTCCCCTAAGTCGTATAGTAGAGCAAAGCCTTTGGATTCTTTAGTCAAACCCTTAGAACTCGAATTCCTGTTTTCCTCCCCAGGCTTAAAAGTTCTCTGATTGTGCAAAACGTGCGAGCTGAAGTGATAGTCATGGGGATAATTGCAGTTGTTATTACCAGGGGTGTTAGTTGAAGTTTGCCGGTTTTTTCAATATAGAAAACACTTAATTCTCAAGGGAATCTCAAAAATTTTTTATTCAAAGTATTGACCATTGGATTCTACACATTTTGCCCATCTTTCAGGCAAATCATGGATACCATTCCAAAAAAACATTTTCTCTTTCAAGGCAAACCATTCGACGAGCCATTTTTCGACTTCTTCAAAATTGGCGAAGCGCTGCTCTGCGAGTGAGTGTCCCATCGATGCGAAAAGGTGATAGTCGGACGAGGCGAGGTTTGGAGAGTACGGCGGGTGCGATAATGTTTCCCAATTCAATGCTTTTAATGTGTTCTTCACCACTTTAGTGGTATGAGACGGTGCGTTGTCATGTTGTAGGATAACTTTGCCATGTCTTCGGGCCCATTCCGGCCGTTTTTCGATCAACGCATGATTCAAATTGATAATTTGTTGTTGGTAGCGATCCGTATTCACCGTCTCACCAGGTTTTAATAACTCGAAGTACACCACACCACACTGGTCCCACCAAACACAGAGCATTGTCTTACGGCCAAAGCGATTTGGCCTTGGAGTCGATGGGCCGACCTCACCAGGTGAAAGCCACGATTTTTTCCGCTTCGGGTTCTCGAAATAAATCCATTTTTCGTCCCCCGTGACAATTCAATACAGAAAAGATTTCCTTTCGAACCGTTGAAGCAGCATTTCACAAATGGTTTTTCGATTTTCCATTTGTCTATCGTTCAGTTGGTGTGGTACCCATTTTCCATACTTTTGGATTTTTCTCATTGCTTTTAAACGTTGGCAAATTGCTCCTCGGGTCTCATTTAGTGTTTGTGCCAATTGTTGTTGCGATTGGGTTGGGTCTTCATCCAATAACGCCTGCAATTCCTCGTCTTCGAACTTTTTCGCTGCACCAAGATGTTCATTGTCTGTTGAATCGAAATCTCCACTTTTAAATTGACGAAACCATGTCTCACATGTTCTAATCACTGGAGCATGTTCACCATAAGTTTCTACCAGCAATCGATGAGCTTCAACTGCTTTTTTCTTTTGATGAAATAAGAAAAGCAACGAATGCCGCAAATGCGATTTACTTGGAACGAAACTCGACATATTCACTGAGGTAAACAACTATGGTGCTATTATTTTGACAGAATGTAATTGTGTATTTTTGAAGGTTATTGTCCATAGAAAAATATGACATAGATGCCAAATCATAGAAATGTATACATATCTCTAGCGACATCTATGAGTAAAACCAGAATTATTGGAAAAAGTTGTGAAAAAATCCCATCATAATGGTAAATTTTATTAGGTCAATCATTACTCGCTGTCTGTTGTGAAAATGGAAAAATTATAGCAAATTTTTACCATATATGATGGGTACGTTTCACTTTCGAGCATTCTCATATTTCGACTACAGTAGGGCTTAGAAAGTCAAATCAATAAAAGTGGATTTTACCATCTTCGATACCATCTTCATTTCGTAGTGCCACTATTGATTTTCATTGCTTCTTGTTGATTCCCTTCATTTATTTGTCAAGTGGCAAACATTTTAGCTTAAAAAACCTACCTAAATGGGTCCGACCGAGGGGGAATTGAACCTACGACCTACACGGATATAAATTTGATGAACTATTTACTAATTTTTCCAAATCATTTCAGTCGATTATGTCGATAATTAGAAGAGTGTATCACTCACAATGAGATGAAATTTTCAATATATATTTTGAAAAAATTTTCCGTCAAAAAAGTTGTGTGGAACCTCTGTAGCTCAAATGATAGAGCATTCGACCGGCAATCGAAAGGTTCTGGCCTCGACACCCAGCGGAGTGGAAGCGTTCCTTTTTTCACGGAAAATTTTTTCAAAATATATATTAGAAATTTGATGGTTGAAAGTACAATTTTTGACACTAAACCAGAACCATTAGGAATTTCAGTCAGTCTCAAAAATATGCTACTTAGTATAACAGGTTTCGAAAAATATCACCAAGAATGTTAGTAATAATTAAAAACACATATGCCAACTTTTTTTTGGACCAAATATACCTTTAAAGATGTGTATGCATATCTTTCGCGTTTACACGGATAGAAATTTGATGGTTGAAAGTACTATTTTTGACAGTAAACCATTAGGGACTTTTCGAATGTTACGATTATAATATTCCGTAAATGCGTGAAAGTAATATTTCAACCTATGGAATATGTCTTATAATGTAAACGCGAAAGATATGCAAACACATCTTTAAAGGTATATTTTGTCCAAAAAAAAGTTGGCATATGAATTTTCAATTTTCACCATCATTCTTGGTGATATTTCCCGAAACGTGTTATATTAAATAGCATATTTTTGGGACTGACATAAATTCCTAATCGTTCTGGTGTACCGTCAAAAATGGCACTTTCAACCATCAAATTTCTATCCGTGTGGATATCCGATAATCAAAAAAATGTGCAATTTTTGTATACTCATAGAAATTAGCCGGGGACCCTATTTAGTGCAAATTGTTTTCAAGTTCATCATGAAATCGGAGAAGTTATGAAATATTGTTTGCCATTTTAAAAATTAATTAGGTTTTTTCTTGCTGAACTCTGTTATTGATTTCAATATCTTGAAACTAGCTCTGTGCTTTATTCTGCTTCTGCTAGGGGGGAAAGGGGAACTCTGAAGTCACGACTTACGATTAACTGTAATCTTATTTGACCTGCATTTTGTTTTTTAGTGAATAATTATAACCACATCTTTCTATCTGCATGGATGGTCAAACAATATCTCAAAAATTCAGCTTTTATTTTTTAATGTGACTGAACTTTATCTTCCAACGTCATTTCTCGCTTTTTATACACACCAAATGAGAATGATTCGATAATTACATAAGCCTCTTCTTACAAAATTGCTTTGAAATCTCCTAGTGTGATAATTAGGTATTTTTATAATAAATGAAATGAGAATTTTATTCACATTTAATAGTCCTTAGCAACAAAGACCTAGGCCCGTATCCCCGAACACCAGCTGGTTCATATTACGATACATCTGGCATCTGTAAAACGATAGAAGGAAGCTTTAAACTTGGATTATTCAATGTAAAATAGTCTGATAATCACTCTCTGGAAATGGTAAAAAAAAACACAACATGAAATTTCCTCTGGAATAAAAGAATTGCAGTTTTTTTAAATTTATTTAAATCCAGAGTAGAGTAAAAGCAGTTAGAAAACACTTTAGAGCACACTGTTAAGGATATCATTAAATTTTATGTACATTTGTGTATGGAATTTAATATCTTTGTATTTTTTTTTGAGAAACCATACATTGGTGTATTAGATTTGATATAATGAAGTATTATATTTAATATATCAAATTTATCAACTCACATTATTCGATTTTACGCAATTATAAAGTTATTTTGCAGTGAATCTACACGGAGAAAAAAAGACTGTTGAATCAACAGATGTCATCTGCTGGAATAGAGACAGCAGTTTTTTTTGGTAATATTTACAGATTTTTCTGTTGGATTCACAGATTTTTTGTAAACTCAATAGATGAACCTGTAAAATCTACAGAAATGTTTATTAGAATTACGGAATTCTCTTTTTTCTTGAAATCCGCAATTCTAACAGACATGTCTGTAGATTTTACAGGTTCATCTGTTGAGTTTACAAACAATCTGTGAATCCAACAGAAAAATCTGTAAATATTACAAAAAAAATCTGCTGTCCCTATTCCAGCACATGACATCTGTTGATTCAACAGTTTTTTTTTCTCCGTGTAGGATGTAATTAATAAGGAAGATTATTTTCTTTCATACAGAAGCAAATCTATTTTTAAAATTATCAAGAAAATTTACTTAAATTAAACATAAACATTTTTTGGTGAAATCTTAAGAATTGATATTTTCATGTTTTTCAATCAATGGTTTTTTGAAATTCTATCGAAGTTTTACCGAAGTTTTTTTGTGTATTTTTTGAGTTATTTTTTCTCACATTTTTAGACTTGCATCTACAATTTAAGTTACATTTGTACATAAACGTGTCTCGTTTTTTATCTCAGATGCTTTTTAAAAAATTGTGTTTCAAATGTTTATGTTTAATTTAAGTAACGTTTCTCATATTTTTATTCTGTAGACAATACCAAAGTTGTACTCAAAAGTGGGACTCACATGCGCAGTATTCATAATTTCTTTTTTCATATTCTAGAAATAAAGATCACTGATGAGGACTCTCCAGTCAGAGTTGAAACTTTTGATTAAAACTACTGTTTTTTCATTTATGGACCCTAAAGCCAATTATCTAATAATACAAATATTATTTAAAATATTGAAGTATTTGAAAAATTAGTTTGCTTAATCTATGAGCATTTAAAAACGTCACGAATTTTCAGTAGAGAAACTTTTAGTTCAAGTCTACTCCTGTATATCGAGTTTCTGAGATAATTAACACAAAATGAAATAATATTTATGATTAAATTGATTGGAAATATTTTCAGCGAGCTAATGTGACATCTTTGAACACTTCTTGATTATTTTACTGACCCAAAAATTGAAAATTGGTTGAATTCTTGTTTTGGCATGGAATTAGTTTCTTCTTTACTTTTTCTTAAAAGAAAAAATTTATCAAAATAATAAAAAAGATTATTTTATTTTATATGGAAGCAAATTCATTTTTAAATTATTTAAGATGTCCAAGTATTTGAAAAATGAATTTCAAATCATTGCTGATGTTAATATTTGAAAAATTAGTTTGATTAACCCTTAAAGGGCCAAAATGGCATAAACGATACACCGGTCTTTGAGGCCGTGTAACTTGTCCTATTCGCGACTTAAAAAATTGAGAAGCATATATTTTTTAAGTTTAAGATGTGCCCTTTCCGATGGTGAATACGAAATTGATCTAAAAAATTATTAATTATAAAAAAATTCAGTTTAAAAAAAAAAGCACTATTTTTTCGATCTTTTTTTTTTTGAAATCGAGTTTTGAAAGGTTTCCCGGTCTGTCAACGACCTGGAACATTTTTAACCGGTGGAATAAATGTCTGAACATTAAGGAGGTGTGGTTCCGAGATTAATTTGTCACTTTTGTCTTTACAAAATGGCGCCCGAATTACAAAATTTTCACAAATAAATTCAGGATTTTTTTTGTCAGAAAATATGAACAAAACGAGAAAATTACCACGAATGAAAAGTTCTTGGAATCACTCAAAGAATACGTTTGAATTTTTCCAAAACGTTTCGAGTAACTTTTCAATTTTACAAATAGCATAATTTTTTCGAAATAAAAAAATTGCTCAAATCAACCCGAAAAAATTTGTATGTATTCTTTGACCAATTTTAAGAGCTTTCTATTCTTGGTAATTTTCGCTATAAGTCTATTGCTTTCAAGAAAAAAATTCTCAATACTGCGGTACTTTCGAGGTTATTGAGAATTTTTTTCTTGAAAGCAATAGACTTATATCGAAAATTACCAAGAATAAAAAATTCTTAAAATTGGTCAAAGAATACAAAAAAGTTTTTTCGGGTTGATTTGAGCAATTTTTTTATTTTGCAAAAATTAAGCTATTTGCAAAATTGAAAAGTTGCTCGAAATGTTTTGAAAAAATTGGGACGTATTCTTTGAGTGATTTTAAGAACTTTTCATTCTTGGTAATTTTCACGGTTTGTTCATATTTTCTGACAAAAAAAATCCTGAATTTATTTGTGAAAATTTTGTAATTCGGGCGCCATTTTGTAAAGACAAAAGTGACAAATTAATCTCGGAACCACACCTTCTTAATGTTCAGACATTTATTCCACCGGTTAAAAATGTTCCAGGTCGTTGACAGACCGGGAAACCTTTCAAAACTTGATTTCAAAAAAAAAAAGATCGAAAAAATCGTGCTTTTTTTTTTAAACTGAATTTTTTTATAATTAATAATTTTTTAGATCAATTTCGTATTCACCATCGGAAAGGGCACATCTTAAACTTAAAAAATATATGCTTCTCAATTTTTTAAGTCGCGAATAGGACAAGTTACACGGCCTCAAAGACCGGTGTATCGTTTATGCCATTTTGGCCCTTTAAGGGTTAACATATAAGCATTTTAAAACGTTATTAATTTCCATATTTGTAGACATTTTTAGGTCAAGTATACCCCTGTACGTCACATTTCTGACATAATTAAAGCAAAACTAATTTATGATTAAATTGATTGAAAATGTTATCTAAGAGCTAATGTGTCATATTTTAAATATATCGATTCTTCTATTAATCCAAAAATTTAAAAATTCGTTGAATACAATTGATTAAAAATTATGAAACATTTAGAACTCATTTCATAGCTTTTGAAACAAAATGAAAAAGTCCATCAGCAAATTCTCAAGCGTGCTCTCATATGCGTTCGAAACGTTTGCCTGCCTTTCTTACCTTTTTTTTCAAATTTACGCTTTTGATAAAAAAAAAAATTTTTTAAAGAAAAATAAAATAAAAATATGTCATGCCAAAATTCATCAACGAGCTTTAATAATTTACGAATTATCGAAAAATCTCAAATATATTCTCTCATTAACACTCTGATTCATATAACATATAATTGTGTATATTAAATTTTATATACTGTATGTGCAAATGACTTCATATACCTTTATCTCAAATTTAATACAAAAATTATTAACAGTGTACTTATTTAACAAATTAGATATTATTACTTTTTTACAATACTTCTTTTTATTGTGAAAGTCAACTAAATGGATACAATTATATCACTTTTTTCAGTTGCTTTTTATTGCTGTGAGATTATCATTGGGAAGGAGCTACTTTCGACATTTTGTATATAAGGTCTCTTATCCGGATTTATAAGTTGCGATAGCAGACCCGTGAGAATGCAAAATGGAACCAGGTTCGAAGGACAATGTTAATTCATTTTTTATTCTTGTACGTCCCGCATGCCTGAAATTCAAGTGGTTTCCATTCCCTTTCTTTTTTCTGTCCCCCCCCCCCCCAACCCCCACCACAAATGGTCGTTTCCCCTTTCCTGTATCTAATCTACCCTCATTGCCACAGTAAATCGAAGGGCTGCCCACCCCGGGGTCGTTGGAAGCCAACCATGCCACACTGTTCAATCGATATTTACATACTGTACATGTAAGAGAGAGCGAAAGAGGGGGGGACTGCAGTAAAAGAGATAGAAAGCCCATTGATTAATATAAGGCCCTAACGTTTCATATGACACAGTGGGAATAACAAAATACAACGAACAAAGACCCAAAAAGCTGAATTGAAATTCTATTTACTTCCTCCAAAAAGCTCTTGGGTAAAAATGTATAATTTTCAGAGTTTATGTGCTTTTTTCTTCATACGTGACTGCCTTTGCTTCCGCTAGTAATTCCCTCTTTTATCCAACTGCTAAAAATTTCTGTTGGAACCTGAGTTCAGCGAAATCGAATACAAATAACGAATGAAAATAAAAATAAAAGTTTTATCGCGAATTATCAATCACATTTTTTATTCGTTATTCGCATTGTGTTAGTGAACAAAAACATGAAATCAAAGCTTTGCAGGGTCTAGAGTTGTGCATAGAACTGTGCAAAAGTAAATTTTGTACTGGGGTGGAAAGTAAAAAGCGCTTGAAACGCATTTTAACCATTTCGAAATATTATATGAGCTTTAGATAATAATATTTAATATTAAAAAGTTCTTTATAATTTTAAACGTATTTTGTAATTACGCTTCATAAATATTGAAATCATTATTTAGGATTTTTGGTGAAATGAAATAAATGACTGAGTAACAATGATTTGGAATGAAATGAAAAATTAAAACAGGCATGATAAAAGCAGAATATATATCTGATCCATATTCGGATTCAATGTCTGTACAAGATTTTGTTCGATTGGGTTATATATAAAGCTTTCAAATTTATTATTGCAAATTTAAAAGTTTTTTGTTTCGTATTTGATACGTTCTAGTGCTGAGGAAGGTCTGGCAACACTGTAGTATTTTCAGAGACGAGGGTCGGTAACGTCAGTGCCACCACTACCAACTAAGCCTAATCTCACTCCAAGAGAGATTAATTATTTCGCTTGCACGCACTATAGTCTGTCAGCTCAGTTATCTTTTTCTTGCTCATCCAGGCCTTCCTTTTTACAAACTCTTTCTGCGAGCCTCCACCCAGAAAAAAGTTTCTTTGATTAAAAAAAATTTCTTTGAATAAAACAAATTTATGCATTGCTATACGGTTAAAGAAAAATTTCTTTGATGTAAAGAAATTGAAGATATATGTTGATGTTGATAGTTGGCTTATTTACGGTCCAGGGTTAATAAAAACTTGAAGTTTTATATAATCAGATGATTCGGCTCTGATCGGAGCCCTCATCAGTGATTTATTTTGAATCTAAAAAATACAGGAAAAAAGTTACTAACATAGAATTTTTTTCATTAAAAAATTTTAATTAGTTAGCATTTCTTTTCTACAAGTCGATAAAGAAACTTTGAAATTACTTCAAAGTTAATATTTCTTTCACATAATGCAACGCTCTGAATAACAGAAAAATATTTTTTAAAAAGAAGTTGCATGAAAATAAAAATTTTGAGACAATGCCATTTTGGATTTGTTTTATACTGAAGAAATATTTAAAAACACTTACACATTTAAACAAAAATTTTTTATTTTCTTCCAACTCCTTCTTCAAAAATGTTTTTTTATTATTCAGAGATTTGCATTATGTGAAAGAAATATTACCTTTGAAGTAATTTCAGTTTCTTTATCGACTTGTAGAAAAGAAATGTTAATTAATTAAAAATTTTTTATGAAAAAAATCCTATGTTAGTAACTTTTTTTCTGTATTTTATAGATTCAAAATAAATCACTGATGAGGGCTCCGATCAGAGCTGAAACGTCTGATTATGTAAAACTTTAAGTTTTTATTAACCTTGGACCCTAAAGCCAACTATCAACATTCATCTTCAATTTTCAAATGTAAAGAATTTGAAATCTTTCTGTGGAAAAAAAGACGCTCTAGACTGCGCTGAGATTCGAGCCCTGGTCTTTCAATTGCCGGTCTTTAATTTAAAGAAAAAATTGTCTTCGTTCTAGATAATAAAATTAAATAAATTATTTCTTAACTTTTTGCCAGTACTGTATTTAAATCGAAAAAATATTTTTTTTTAATCAAATAAATGATGTTAAACAAATAATTTCTTTTATTTGCAAAAGGTTGATAAAGTGATTTCTTAATATCAATTGAATTTGTATTTCTTTAAAACGTGTTTTTACTTCGAATTGAAGGGACGAAGTTAAAAAAACGATTTTCTGAGTGTCAAAACAGCCCTGAGCATATATATGCGAAGGTGGGCTCACTTTTTCTTTGAAAAATCATTAAAATCATTCAAAACTCTTCTTTCTAAAATGTTTTGGACTGGAATTTCCACTCTAATGGGAAGTATCACTTTATTAGAGTTAAATTTCGCACTCTATTGGAGTGAGATTTCACTTTTTTTTAGTGAGAAGTGAGCCTCCACAATTAAGAGTAACTTGCTTTTTACTCTTAAGAGTGAAATTTCGCTCGAAAAAATGTTGAGAGTTAGTCCGCTCGAATGATTCCAAGAGATTAGATTGTTTTCAAACTGATACGCTCTTCAAATGTTTTGCTCAAAATATTTTTTACATTTTCATCTTTATCAATTTTATCCGCTCATTATCACGTGTCCTCAGACTGATTTTTAATTGTTTACACTGACTGGCATTAATTTTGTAAACGAAGCTGGAATTTTTTAGTCCTACGATACCTTAAACTAAGTTTATTTTACTTAATAATGTTTTAATTTAGCTTACTTTTATGCACTGAAGGCATTTTTTAAGAAAGAAACCAACTACCTGGTAAGAATTTATTGTCGATTTTGACTTCATATTTCCAGTATTTTTGAATTTATACTTTTTTTTTACGTTTTGGGAACTTAATCAAGATTTATTTAATAACCATATTCTGGACTTTCATTGACCCTTAATTGTGTATGTATGTGTGTATATGTGTGTATATGTATGTATATATATATATATATATATATATATATATATATATATATATATATATATATTTGTACATACACACATACGCATATACACACATACATACATACATATACATATACATACATACATACATACACACACACACACATATATATATATATATATATATATATATATATATATATATATATATATATATATATGTGTGTGTGTGTGTGTGTGTGTGTATGTATGTATGTATGTATATGTATATATATGTATGTATGTGTGGTTATGTATGTATGTATGTATATATATTGTATTAAAAACTACACCACAAAAATTTCAATCTACAATTCCATGCACGAATGTCAATTAAAAATATATTTTTTTTATATTTAGACACTTAATTCCAACCTTCCAAAAAATGCTTTCTGGTATCCAGTTTGTTAGGTTATGTGAATGAAATATTTACCTTAAAGTAATATCAAAATTTATTTACCTACATGTAAAAATATAATGATAATTACTTATTAAATTTTTACAAAAATTTTTTATACAAGATATCCTATGTTAGCAAAACCTTTTTCTGTATTTTTAGATTTAAATAAATCACTGATGAGGGCTCCGATCAGAGCCGAAACGTCTGATTATGTAAAACTCTGAGTTTTTATCAACCTTGGACCCTAAAGCCAATTACCAACATCAAGATTTATTTAATAACACTTACTACAAAAAAAAATTCTCAAAAATGCAAGTTTAAAAAAATCAAATGTTTATTCGAAAAATTGGAACATTTTTGGTATTTTTGAAAACTACTTCAGGAAAAAATTCAATATTTTAATTCTATTTTCTGATAGTTTTCAAGAAGCGCTACGAATTGCCCTTATGAAATTTTCCAATCAATAAAAAATTATAAAATTTTGAGTATTTTAAAGCTTAAAAAAATCAATTCTTTAGTCAAACTATACAAGATCCAAAAAAACGTTATAACACAAAATTGTTTCTCAGAAATAGTTCTACAAAATTGAATTCACAAATTCTTTAATAAGATGTATATTTTTTGTTTTTATTTTGAAAGTCACTTCTGAGAAAAAAATTCGATTTTTTCAGGAAAATTTGCAAGATAGGAAGAAAACATTATAATGGAAAATTTTTTGGTTAAATAAGTTCTACAAATTTGCATTCACACACTTTTTGTTAAGATTTTTTTTTGTTTTGAATTGAAAAAAACACTTTTGAAACCCAAAAATTCGGTTTTTTAAATAAAATATGCGAAATATGGAATACAAATTATAATGCAAAATTGTTTGCTTGAATAAGGTATGCAAATTTTCATCAAAAAATTTTTTGATAAATTGTATGTTTTTCGTTTTGATCAGAAAAAACACTTTTTAAAACTAAAATATGCAAAATATATGCAAAAAAATATGATGCGAGAAAATACGAAATCATGAAATTACGAACATCGAGCGCGAGTGTCGTGATGAGAATGTATATTCCTCCAAGTCGAAGTAACTTTAAGAAAATTTAATTCACATTTACAATGTTATAAATCTGACTAGAGTTTCAGTATAAGATTACAAAAAATAAACTTGAATGTATGCTAAGAACATAAGACCAAGCGCGAAGCGCGACGATCGGACCGCGCGCCCTATAGGCGCGCTGAAGCTTGCGATCTCCGCGCGATGAGAATGTGTCCGCTGAACTGCCAGATTCTTTATTAGTCGAATCATATCCAAAAATAGCTTAAAACAACCAATTTTTATCCGAAATAAATTTTTTCACACTCAAAAAACTCGATGAATTAATATTCTTAATGATAAAAACTAAGGAAATAGTCACTCTAACTCTTTATCTGTCCAATTTTTCCTTAACTCCATTTTTAAAAACATATCTATGATAAACAATAATCTTGATTTTCAACCATAAAAAATTAATGAAAAAGAGTTGCCTTGCATTTATGTACACTTTTTGGTATCAAGAGGAAATAAGATAACAGAAGTGAAATCTTACATTTACGTTAACACCATGTGTATCAGTCAGGGATTATTTTATCATTTCTGGGAAATTCAAACCCACTTAAACATTGTTAATAGCATTGCAAACATTTTCAATCAGAATAAAATTGCACTTTTCGAAAATGCGTTTTTGCAGTTTTAAATATTTTTGAGCTGAATGTGGTTTTTGGTGGAAAAAGTGAAGTGGCAAAGGAATAGATTTCCTGTGTCATCGAGCGGTGTCATCGGGCGGTGTCATAGAAACCGAGATGGAATACGATATTCCGGTATCGTTTGAAACTCGAGTATCCGTTCTCGTTATTAGAAGCCAGAGTGAACCTTTCACCTTCTACCTTCGTGACCAACATGTCTGCTCTTGCTCTTGCCTGACAAGATATAATAATGAGCATGTACTTAAGATAACCCGCGCACCTAACTTTCATATACATATATCACATAATCGTGAAATGAGACTCTAGTTATTAGAAATTTTGGACGAGGCGCGAGAAGAACATAATAATTGGGTTTGCACGCAAAGTAAATTCATAAAATTAGAAGTAAACACGTTTAAGTAGCACATTAACTTTAGTTGGAACAGTTCAAATTGCCACTTGCGTCTCCATTTTTGCAAACAAAATTTGTAATGATAATTCTAACTTCTCATTCGACGATGATATAAAATCGAAAAGCTGTTGGGAATATTGATGTTGACGAAATAATTAATCACATGGAGAAAAATTTGTTACTGAATGAAATGAAATGAAAATAAATGAACAGGACTTTAACGATCTTCTTAAAAATTTTATAAATACAACATAAATTTAAGAAAATAAAAACATGTTTTTTGTTGATAGCTGTAAAATTATATAGAATAGAATTCAAATTATGCAATATAAGTTTACAGAAATATAAACAAAAAGTTCTTCCAACATCTTCAAGAAACATAAGTTTATATATTTTCAAATAAAAGATAAAATTGTGAAATTTAATTATGATTACACAGAAAAAAGTATTATGTTAACCTTATATCTGGTGTTAAATTAAATCACTAAATATTTTATCCAAGGCGTGTTATTTTTACACTAGAATTATGGTGTAGCAACACCTTAGCAACATGTAACAATTTCAACAACCTAAGGTTGGGTAACACCTCTAGAAACTACACGCAACATATATTACACTTTGTTTTTTCTGTGTATTATCTCTAGTACATGAAATATTGTTAAATGTATATGGTATATAACAAAATTAGGAATTACATTAATCTACAACAATCAGATGTTTCGGCTCTGACTGGAGCCCTTATCAGTGATTCATTTTAAATCTAAAAAATACAGAAAAAAGTTGCTTATATATCTAAATATAAGATTCAGTCTAAATGTTTGCATGAAATTATACAATTATTAAGTTGAGACATCAAATCATTGCCAAATTAGTGTAATCTTTTACATATGAATGGTTAATTTGCGAGAAATTTACGGAATCTTAAACAAACACTACACAGAGAAACCCAAGTTTACAATTTTTGCTAAACTACGTTTCAATTTAGAGAAAACCGTGTTATAGTCAGAATTTTCCGCAACGAAATACCAAACTTCAGATGAATTATACCATAATTTACTATAAATTGTATCAAACTTTACTATAACCTATACTAAAGTTTCATATCATTTTTCAAATCTTTAGTATTTTGATTGCCGAAAATTTCCAGTCTGCTGGGAATAAGTACCATTGCACCTCGATTTTTCATAAATTCCTAATATTTTTGTAGAATTATCATTATAAAATAAAACATCTAACAAAGTTTCTCCGTACAAATTTCATTTTTCTCCGTGCAACATTTCAGTATATTATATAAAAATTGATTGACATCAATTATCTTAATGGCAGTTTGCTTTTCATTGTTGGATCGATTTCGATTAATCATTGTTTCTTTGACTCGTATCAGTTTATACAGGATGAACTAATATTGACGCGAACTATATGGGGACTTGTGGTGAAAGGAAAGGAAACGAGTGCCTGTCACTTAGAGCAAGCAAGAGGCGCTCCAGTTTCATGCTGCCCACGTTTTTGACCTGCAAGAAATCTTCGGCCTCTTGCACAATTGAAGAAACAGCGAATCAGAATCGATTCTTGCAAATCGCATGTGATATTTCCACCATCGGTGAATCAAAATGAAAAAGCACACTTCATGTTGCACACGATATTCATTCTGGGACCTTTTTCAGAAACCTACTTGCATCTTTTTCTTAAGCATCTCGTTTCACTTACTTTCCTTTAGTATACGGAGAGCATTTATTTGTGAAATATTAACGTATAGTTTTGTGAAATGGTGGCAGAGTAACATTTTTTCAGTCTTTAAAGCCATATGGTAGGCTCTGACGTCACCAATTTTATACGACCGCTTTATAATTAAAATAATAATTTCGAAACAATTTACGGAGGAGACAGTTAGAAATTTTTACAGTAATTTTCCGAAACATGTGATTGGAGTTTTAATTCATGGCAGTCTATTGACTGATCTGGCCCAGGTCTGGCAATGTCCAGATCGACTAGTCTAGAAGTTCTGGTCTGGCTCAGATCTGGCGCTGGTCAGCATTCCTTGACTAAAACGTTTGTATGTGGCGAACGAAATTTTTTTTGAGATGTTAAGATTTTAATCGAAATCGATAAATGTTTAATTAAAATGGTTTTTCAACCAAAACTTTATTAATTGACCACCAATTAGTGGCTAACCAGCAGCGAATTAGTGGCTGACTAGCCGCTGGCTTATGGCTAGCCAGCCGCTGACTAGCAGCTGATCGTACAAAAACGTTACAGTTCTGGTCAGTCAAGGACCAGGCCTTATAGTCAACGCCAGAACTGGAAACCAGACAGTCTGGTCTGGCGTTGGCCAGCGCCATGAAATTTTTCCACATGGGAGGATTAGGAGATGTCTTAATTTACGCGAAATAATTCACGACGAAGATTTTTTTAAAAATAATATACGTACCGTTGATTGGGGCTATACTGCTACAAAAAGAGTTTTTTTCTTGATTTTGCAATGCTTATTTTTCGACATCTGCATAAACAAAAACAACAATAAATTAATTTAATGACATCAAATTTTCATATCACAACACTTATGCGTTAGAAATAGCCAATTAGGTTCTTTATTTACACAAAAGTAAAGTTACGACATGTATTCGACATATGTTACGTCTTGTATGTAGAAAACTACGTAAAATACATAAGTTTTTCACGCGTTACGTAGAAAACAGTTTTTGACCTGTCGTTACCTAACCATGGTGTCAGATTTGAGGACGAGAAAAGTTATGTTTTATATTAATTTATACTTTCTTTATTTAAAATCTTAATTTCTGCGGGATTCGAACCTACCGATCGTTAGTTTAATGCTTTTATTCCAAGCAACCAAGTATCACGGCTATGTTAACGCATTTCATCCATAGCAAACGATCTTTGTACATTAAAACTAACAAAAAATGTCACGATGTCAATTACTTCTCAATAATTCATCATATGTTTTGAAATTTTCGTGAAATGTATAAAATTTCGCTTAATAATCGCTATCATCCGCTCTTTTTAAACTAGTTCCTTAAAGTTTCATGAACTTTTTTTATCAATGTATGTCTTTAATTGTTTAGATTTTCCTAAATTAATAATTCTCTGTATTTTATACATCCAAATGCTTTATAGATTGACATTATGTCATTCTGTCACCGTCTCAGCGAACTGTTTCTCAATGTTTTACAAATTATTTTTCTTTTAGTAGAAAAAGACATTTTTTATTATATTGACTAACAAATATTTAGCTATACGAGGCTAAGATTGTTGCGTATGTGCACGCTTTCGAATCAGCTGACAAGTTTTTTTTCACTGCATCTACCTGGACTTCCTTTATTGAGAAATTCATAATGGCAAGGCACACCTTCCTTTCTGCAGACAAAGAAAACAGCCACCAGTTCGATATTTCTTGGGCCTCGTTCTAAGCCATTTAAATTTTGAGAATCACTACGGGATTCCTTTCTAGTCCAGGATCTATCTTCGGAAAATCATCTGGGATCAAGATCCCTGTTCAGAACAAATAGGACTCGGCACAACTTTTTGCCGAAAAGGAAAAAAAGGTGGAGGAAAATGTATCAGGTGACACGGAACTAAATCTCTTCTTGGAACGATTTCTTTGTCTCATATTCCTTCAGAAGGAAATACAGAGCTAAACATTTTCTTTTGTGCAGACACAAGTAGACAATATTCACTGCGATCTTTTTTAATTACGGAGAAATTTATTATGAATTTTATATTTGGTTTCTCAATAAGTTAGCATTAATTCATAAGCAAAAATTATGCTAATTTAGCTGTGTTCGGTATAATTAATAAATTTATAAGTTGATGCATTTTATACAGGAAACTGCTATTACTTATTTTGTAGAACTTAGGTTGATTTATGACATAGACAAGAAAATGTAAATTGTCATAGTGACTTGTTCCCAAATATATTTGGTTGGTACTACCTTGAATAATTTATGAGCACCTGCTTTAGATTAACTATTGCTGCTCCCAACATAAAAATGCAGGAACGTGACAAAGTCAAAGATGCTGTGATCAGTTATTAAAATCTTCCGGAATAAACTTTAATAATATAAGCTTCTTGCCTTAGTACATTCAAAGTAACAATCTTAATTCACTTCCTGTCTCAAACACAAAATACCAAGTTCCTGATAATTAGTTTTATTTTTTTATTATCTGTACTTTTCTGAGTGTGTGTGTAAATTTTTAGGGCAATCTGATTTTTTTCCGTGGAAAAATAAAATTAAAAGTTACTATGATGTACGAATAACGCGTTTTTATCGAAAATTAGCCTTTTACACAAAATAGTTTGTTTATTTATTTCCTAATATTTCTGAATTATATGGGAAATAGTATATAACAGGTATCCCTATAAAAATTTAGTAACACAATGTTGGCTGCCTGCTTTACTACAAGACTACTTTAAACTCCGTTTTCCTTAAGTTGTGATTTTGAGTGTTTGTTGCAACATATGTTTGAATAAAATCTGAAGTATTAGACACAGGCCTTTGAAATTTTTACCACTTATTCTTTGTTACATTTTCAATATTGTTGGCTATGGAAAACACTTTAGCTAAAAAAATCACTACAATTTTTTACATTCTCATCATGGATGAGAAGGTATTGGTTTTATGTGAAAAATGACTTTCAAAATTTTCATCAAATCTTTACGTTTTGAGACCCCCTGAGTCAGAAAAAATGGTTTTTACGAAAGTGTCTGTCTGTATGTCTCTGTCTGTCTGTCTGTCTCTCTGTCTGTCTGTCTGTCTGTCTGTCTGTCTGTCTGTCTGTCTGTCTGTCTGTCTGTCTGTCTGTCTGTCTGTCTGTCTGTCTGTCTGTCTGTCTGTCTGTCTGTCTGTCTGTCTGTCTGTCTGTCTGTCTGTCTGTCTGTCTGTCTGTCTGTCTGTCTGTCTGTCTGTCTGTCTGTCTGTCTGTAGTAGGTCGTGTGCGGCATAACTCTCGATAGAATTATCAGATTGAATTGAGCTTTGGTACACTTTATCGGAGCCGAAAAAGTAAGGACAAGTTCGTTAACCAGCCACATCCAATCAAAATTGAGGGATGGAGCACTACTTTTGTGTTTTTGAAAATAATTTTTTGAAAAAATCAAAAATTTCAATACTGGTTTTAGATAGTGCTCATAAATCTCTACAAATTATCCTGATAACATTTTTTGATTAAATCAAAATTAGAAATGTTACAGCATATTCAAATTCGAAAAAAGTCAATATCAAAATTCCATTTTCCAGTTAAATTATACGAGATACGAAAAAACGTTAAGATACAATATTATTTTCTACATAAAGACCTACAAATTTGAATTGTAACATTTTTTCATAAGATGCATATTTTTCTTTATAATTAAAAAGAAACTATTGAAAATCCAAAATTCAATTTTTTAACAATAATATGTAAAATACGAAAAAAACGTAAGAATACAAAGTTGTTCGTTTCAAAAAGATCTACAAATTTTGTCTGACACAGTTTCTGATAAAAGATATATTTTTCGTTTCAATTCCAAAAAATACGATAAAAATTCAAAAATTCCATTTTTTAGACAAAATATGTGAGATACAAAAAAAACGTTTATATGGAAAATTGTTTGCCTAAATGAGGTTTACAAATTCTCATTAAGACATTTCGGGACAGGATGTATATTTTATGTTTTGATGTTTAATATTAAAAAAATTCGATTTTTTTCACCAAAATATGTGAGATACGAAATAAGCGTTGTTCTGCAAAATCGTTTCCTTAAATAAAGTCTACGATTGTTTGATTTATTAAATATATTAAATAATTAAATTTTTTAATAAATTTACGATTTTGAAGAAAAAAAATTATTTTAATCATGTAATTTATTAAAAAGTTACTGAAATGTATACAGAAAATCGAGCGCGAGCGTCATGATGAGAATGTGTTCCTTAAGGCTGATAGAGCCTTAAGTAAATTGAATCTCCTGTTTCACTTAAATTCAAAAAGAAATAGAGTGACTTTGAGAAAATGTGTAATTCACATCATCTGTAATATTATTATAAAATTGGTTTGAGCTTCAGTATCAAATTATAAGAACTAAACTTAAATGTATGCGAAGAGCACAAGAACGGAGCGCGAAGCGCGACGATCGAATTGCGCGCTCAAACTTGCGAGCTGCGCGCGAAGCGCGAGATGAGAATATGCCCGCGAAGCGGGCAGATTTTTTTTTATATTTTGGGATATTTTTATTTTATTTTTAACTTTTTTCAGTCATTTTATCTCATTTCCCATACTCTAAAAGTTGCTACACATTGCCAATACAAAGATATTTAAACGAATTCAATTTTGGGTCAAGATAAAGAACAAAGCCACGAACACAAACGGGTGACAAAATAAAAAAAGAATCATGACAATTGGTTAAAGAAAAAAAAAGTTATTAAAAGTAAAAAAAATGTCAACAAAATGACCAAAAAACTCAGAATTTTTAATTTAAAAATACATAAAGATGCTGGAATTTAACAAAAAAACCAAAACCTTTCTAAATAAAGGTACTAGACATGAAAAAATTATATGGAAGGTCTAAACTCAAAAAATAAAAATATCAAAGGTGACGGATCCCCTTAATTAGTTTAGTGACTTCAGCTGTAAAATCTTTATTTCCCAATATTTTTTCATAAAAAAATTAATTTGAGTACTTTATAATATGTACTTGATGATGGTATATTGGTTATTGGAATAAAATGAATTTAAGCTCAAAAAACAATTTATCTAATTTTTCCGATCCCAATTGAGTTTAATTCCTCAAAGTGCATATAAATGTGTTTCAGGACAAGAAGGAAGATCGATGAAGTTCCTTGTTTCATTATTATTTACAGCAGGATCATTTTCCTTACCTTTCATACCTCTCTTGTACCTGCAAAATTTAACTAGGAAATTTGTCCCTAACTAGCAATTACCTACCACCAGTCGTAAAGAATAGGATTACTAACATTACCTAACATTATATAATCGCTTAACTTGTGGGCGTTAGATGTGTTTGAAGATCAGCTTAGCATTAGCCTAGCACAAGGAATTATGTAATATAGTGCTATACTACGTATACATTACTAGATAAATGTGTAGATTAGGGTGTTCATTCATTAGCTTCATAGTTTTCCAAACCCAAGTTATACCCAACTTCTATTCAATTGTCTGTCTTTCGGTTAACATTGAAGGATTTCCTAAAGGAGGGTCGATCTATTGACATAACCTCAAATCAAATAATTCAATTAATCTAAATTAAATGCAATACAATCAAAAACATATTTAGTTGATTTATCCATAAAATTTTGATGTTATATGGTCAACAATATTTTTTTGTCCACCGTACACCGAAATTTAGCCTTATCGGTGTCGTTTTGCGTGCGGAAAATTTTAAATCTGCGGAAAATCAACTTTCCGCACGCAGAACCCAAAAAAACCCCAAAAATCTTGGTTTGTTGATCGTAATTTTTTTCTTCTGGGTCTATGCTTTGGAAGAAGTAACAATACATTTCTTTTAAAAAGTTATTTTTGTTTTGTTTATTAATTATTAATTCTTCTTCAAGTATATAATAAATTTCTTACTGAATAAGAAACTGATAAATGCTGAACAATAGTTGAAATCAAAATCTAAAAAGATTAAAAATGCAATAACCGCATTAAGTATCTTTTCAAGTGTAAGAAAAATGCTATGCTGATATGAAACTGATTTTAACAATGATTTTTATTTTAATATAGACCAAGGAAAAACATTTCGACGAAAATTTAAGATGTTTTGTAGACGCAGCTGTGTCATATGTGATTTTTGGTAGTCATTGGAAGGCCGTATTGACGTGTTTTTCAAATTAACTTGATGATTGGACTCACAGGAAGCTGAAAAAGAGTACGTGTGTTATAAAAAGCCATGGTCACAAGGGCTGTGTATATGAGGAAAAAGAATTGAAAGGCTGATCATGGCGACGTGCAGGTTCTCTCCCCGACAGATGTTTTTCGGGGGAGGCCAGCGCACAATGTCATCATAGGCTTCCCATGTTGCCAGA
This sequence comes from Diplolepis rosae, assembly GCA_030998225.1. NCBI lineage: Eukaryota > Metazoa > Arthropoda > Insecta > Hymenoptera > Diplolepididae > Diplolepis > Diplolepis rosae. The sequence continues at coordinate 8,648,324 of JAPYXD010000723.1, read as the reverse complement.
TTTCTTAAATTAGCGAACTTGAGAAATAATCATTTTAAATTTCACTCTTCTGCGAATATAATTTTTTAGTAATTTATTATTACTTTATCTTCTATCCAGATGATCATTATTATAATATTATTTCTTTCACACGAAATCTCTCATATTATATGGTTAGTAGGGCGATCCTTATTTCACTATTTTGGAAATTTTAATAGGACATGGGCATTTCTATTAGTTTTTGTTAAACCTTTAAAGATTACCACAAGAAAAAGTCGATTAAAAAATTATTAGATGCCTTTACTCTACATGAAAGTTTCTAATTTTTGATTAAAATTAAGCTTCTGTTTTTGAATATATTTTATTCTATTGGCCAACAAATATGAAAACGAAAATTGTGCATTTTTCGATTTTTTTTAAATCGTTGTTTTTTTAGAATGGCGTATGATTTGTGAAAAAAATTGTTTTATTGTGGAATAGATCTTTTGATCGAAAATGTTTTTTTCTAAAAGGTAGTCATCTCCAGAATTTGAAAAAATATGAATTATAATTAAATAATGTTCAAAAAAAAGCTTAATTTTAATGAAAAATTTTAAAATTTGAGGTAGAGTCCATCCACATTCAATTATTTTTTAACCGACGGTTTTTTTGTGCTAATCTTTCACAGTTTAACAAAAACTAATAAAAATGCCCGTACGTCATTAAAATTTCCTAAAATCGAATTTTCACCAAATAGCGTTTTATTTTCGAAAAAAACATGTAAAATGACAATCTTTCAGAGTAAGATACTTACTATATCTTTGAAAAACTGCATGAGACTTTACTATACGTTAGCGCAAACTTTACTGTATTACCTACACTGGAAATCACTTGAATTACTACTAGTTAGATTCTAGTAAAATTAACTAAAAAACCAGTTAAAAAGACAAGATTTACGGTTAATTTAACAGCAAAAAGTAGTACTTACACTGTTGGAAATTTACGGAAATTAACCAAATTTGTATGTTACAAACTCTCTAAATCTGAATCAGCGATAGGTATACCACTGATTACAGTCAGCGTGTATACGCTGATAAATCAGTTGAATTCATATAAAAATTTTCTCCGTGTATTTCTTGAAATTTTGTTAAAAGCTATATTTAAATCGAAAAGAACATATCATCTGTAAATTACTAAGTGTATTAAAATTAAATTTTTGGAATATCAAACTATAACATTTTGTGGTTATTAGATTTGTGAACTGGAAACATTAAATACAATTGTGAGTGCAGCGTTTCATTGGAAAGCATTAGGCTTATCGTGAATCGATTTTGTATTCACTATATGACATTTGCTTTCTTATTTGATTAGATGCTTTCCTTCAGGCAACTTTAATCAAAGAAGTTGGTGATCATCACCTGATTATGAGATAAAATTATAATTAAATATCATACACGGAGAAAAAAAAACTGTTGAATCAACAGATGTCATCTGCTGGAATAGGGACAGCAGATTTTTTTTGTAATAATTACAGATTTTTCTGTTGGATTCACAGATTGTTTGTAAACTCAACAGATGAACCTGTAAAATCTACAGAAATGTCTGTTAGAATAACGGATTTCTCTTTTTTCTTGAAATCTATAATTCTAACAGACATGTCTGTAGATTTTACAGGTTCATCTGTTGAGTTTACAAACAATCTGTGAATCCAACAGAAAAATCTGTAAATATTACCAAAAAAAACTGCTGTCCCTATTCGAGCAGATGACATCTGTTGATTCAACAGTTTTTTTTTCTCCGTGTACGAGGTCTGATCTCTCTTTATTTTACGAAAAGTGGAGATGCTCACATCTAAAGTATACTGATTTCATTTTCATAAATAAATTTATTATTTTATTCCAAACACCAATCTTTTTTGATATGCTTATGTTCAAAAATGTGTTTGGCCCGATTGGCCCAATCGATCCGAAATGGAATGACCCTTTATTTATCAGTAATTATTATGGGTACTACTAAATATTCATTTTGTGATGTCTCTTTAGGGATTTTTAGAGGCAAGGTACTTAATAAATCTCGTTCAGCTTCGTCGAATATAAGGAGATTGAAAATGCAAACACCTTTAATCTTCGGTGAACCGAGAAATTGAGGTTCTTACATCTTCCTTCATTCTATTCAGTTACCTACAAAAATGTTTTTAGTAGTTTGAACAGTTTAAAGAATATTGTCTTCAAAATTCATCTTTTAACATATTATTTCAAGTGTTTTTAGAAATAAAAGCACGTTACTTACAAAATGTTAAAATGAGAACATTTTTTTTACCTAATTGGAAATCCTCGATTGCAAAAGTAATTTGATTCCAAGTCGTGCCGTGCCCAAAGCACGTTGCTATAATACATCGTTGCATTCAGCAGCAAGCACGTATTTAAGATCCACGTTTATTTCGCCACACAAAGTTTCATCGAATTCCCCGAAAGTTCCTTGCAGCATGTGTTTTACCGTGCGAACGGAAAGACTTATGCTCGCGAAAATGTTACAAATCTCAGATAATATTAGACATGTAAATTGATAAAGCACTCATAAAATGTGTCTGCGCGAGCAGACAAACCTACATGGTCGTTATAAAGTTATTTTTCAAGAGAGAAATAACATTAAAATTTTCCTTTTATAGAATTTATTAAAAATCTTTAATATTTAACCGAGAAAAAGTAATTAATTAATAGTATATTGTGCAAGTAGGAAAAAAATAGTATATTTCGTATCAAGTGCGGAAAGGCGTATTTTAACGCAAGAGCGAGTTACGCCCTTCTCGCGACTCGCTAGCGCGGTTAAATATGTTCCGCACGTGATACGAACGAGTTTTTTTGTTCGCTGTATACCGATAGTTAACCGAGTTGGTGTCATGTGGCGTGCTGAAAGTTGATTTTCCTGCACTAGTGCGGGAAAATTAACTTTCCGCACGCAAAACGATACCGACAAGGCTAACTTTCGGTATACGGTGGACAAAAAAGTTCATTTTGCGAGTGAGAAGTTTGATGCCCGAGAAAAGCGAAGGCAATAATCAAACGTGTAAAATAACTGTTTTTCCCGTCTTGCACACGATTTTTCTTTCTACTGGGGGATCAAAAAATGGATTTGTCTGCCCCGCAGTGGACAATAAAATGCACTTTATGACCCGCTTGTAGAAAAAAGTAATTAAAAATCCATGTTTAAAAATTACAGGAAAAATTCGATATTGATTATATCATATTGTCAATAACCTGTGCCGCCTTTTTAAGGCCATGGATCAACCAGATCACGTGACAAAATTCCTATAGAAGTTCGTGTGAGAAAACTTTTTTATTTTACAAAATGTTTTCCTGGAAATTTGGAAAATACAACAGAAAACGATGAAGAACGTCTGTCAACTTCGTTTGAGTGAAAGTTTTGCAAAATTTTTTACAGTTAACTGTAATTGCCGATAACTTTTCGAATTTTTTTAAAAATGTTTACTTAAAAGAAGTTAACAGACGTGCATTATTGTTTTTCCAGATTTTCAGAAAGATACTTTGTAAATTAAAAAGGTTATCTTACATGAACGAATAAATGTATAATTTAGTCACGTGGTCCGATTGATCCATGGCCTTAAGGGGTCATTCTGGTTTATTATTACAGATATTCATATAAAATTTGTTGGACTCAATAAATACACTCGACATACATAAAAAAAAAATTTGTATTCATTCCAAACACTTTTTATATGCAAAAATGACAGGCAAACATAAGGTCTGTGAAGTTGGCACCCATGTATTTGAATAGAACATTCTTATCGATGGCATACGTTTGTCCAAGGTAGGCCCACATTTGCACACCAATTAGTTTTTTTTGTCCAGCCTTTCTTTAATTTTTATTAACAATTTAAAAAAAAATGGTTGAGAACCACTGATTATAAAAAATTATTATTTTGAACAAAAAAACATTCACGATCGTTTGTCCAACGTTTGTCCACGTTTGTCCATACATTACTTTCGTTTGCCCACCCTTCAAAATCGAAATATTAAAAAAAAAATTTTCACAAAAAACATAATAAATTTTTTTTAACACTTTATATGTAGATGATTGTTTTATAAGCAGGATAAATAAAACAATTGGTTGAGAAAACTCTATGCAAAGTGGACAAACGATGCTGACCATGAAAAATCCCCGTTGACACTTTGTTTAAACAATATGTCCCTTTATATATGTACGCCGGGACCTGACAATTTATTTTTTAATTAACTTTGTTTTTTAAGCAGGACAAATAAAACTAGTGGTTGGACAAATCTCTATGCAAAGTGGACAAACGATGCTGACCACTAAAGTTCACATCTGACAATTTGTTTAAACAATATGTCCCTTTATATATGTACGCTGAAGACAGACAATTTATTTTTTAATTAACTTTATTTTTTAACCAGGACAAATAAAACTAATGGTTGGACAAATCTCTATGCAAAGTGGACAAACGATGCTGACCACTAAAGTTCACATCTGACAATTTGTTTAAACAATATGTCCCTTTATATATGTACGCCGGGACCTGACAATTTATTTTTTAATTAACTTTATTTTTTAACCAGGACAAATAAAACTAGTGGTTGGACAAATCTCTATGCAAAGTGGACAAACGATGCTGACCACTAAAGTTCACATCTGACAATTTGTTTAAACAATATGTCCCTTTATATATGTACGCTGAAGACAGACAATTTATTTTTTAATTAACTTTGTTTTTTAAGCAGGACAAATAAAACTAGTGGTTGGACAAATCTCTATGCAAAGTGGACAAACGATGCTGACCACTAAAGTTCACATCTGACAATTTGTTTAAACAATATGTCCCTTTATATATGTACGCTGAAGACAGACAATTTATTTTTTAATTAACTTTATTTTTTAACCAGGACAAATAAAACTAATGGTTGGACAAATCTCTATGCAAAGTGGACAAACGATGCTGACCACTAAAGTTCACATCTGACAATTTGTTTAAACAATATGTCCCTTTATATATGTACGCCGGGACCTGACAATTTATTTTTTAATTAACTTTATTTTTTAAGCAGGAAAAATGGAACTATTGGTTGGACAAATCTCTATGCAAAGTGGACAAACGATGCTGACCACTAAAGTTCACATTTGACAATTTGTTTAAACAATATGACCGTTTATATATGTACGCTGAAGACAGACAATTTATTTTTTAATTAACTTTATTTTTTAACCAGGACAAATAAAACTAATGGTTGGACAAATCTCTATGCAAAGTGGACAAACGATGCTGACCACTAAAGTTCACATCTGACAATTTGTTTAAACAATATGTCCCTTTATATATGTACGCCGGGACCTGACAATTTATTTTTTAATTAACTTTATTTTTTAAGCAGGAAAAATGGAACTATTGGTTGGACAAATCTCTATGCAAAGTGGACAAACGATGCTGACCACTAAAGTTCACATTTGACAATTTGTTTAAACAATATGACCGTTTATATATGTACGCTGAAGACAGAGAATTTTTTTAATTAACTTTGTTTTTTAAGCAGGAAAAATGGAACTATTGGTTGGACAAATCTCTATGCGAAGTGTACAAACGATGCTGACCACTACAGTTCACATCTGACAATTTGTTTAAACAATATGTCCCTTTATATATGTACGCTGAAGACAGACAATTTATTTTTTAATTAACTTTATTTTTTAACCAGGACAAATAAAACTAATGGTTGGACAAATCTCTATGCAAAGTGGACAAACGATGCTGACCACTAAAGTTCACATCTGACAATTTGTTTAAACAATATGTCCCTTTATATATGTACGCTGAAGACAGACAATTTATTTGTTAATTAACTTTTTTTTTTAACCAGGACAAATAAAACTAATGGTTGGACAAATCTCTATGCAAAGTGGACAAACGATGCTGACCACTAAAGTTCACATCTGACAATTTGTTTAAACAATATGTCCCTTTATATATGTACGCCGGGACCTGACAATTTATTTTTTAATTAACTTTATTTTTTAAGCAGGAAAAATGGAACTATTGGTTGGACAAATCTCTTTGCAAAGTGTACAAACGATGCTGACCACTAAAGTTCACATTTGTCAATTTGTTTAAACAATATGACCGTTTATATATGTACGCTGAAGACAGACAATTTATTTTTTAATTAACTTTATTTTTTAACCAGGACAAATAAAACTAATGGTTGGACAAATCTCTATGCAAAGTGGACAAACGATGCTGACCACTAAAGTTCACATCTGACAATTTGTTTAAACAATATGTCCCTTTATATATGTACGCCGGGACCTGACAATTTATTTTTTAATTAACTTTATTTTTTAAGCAGGAAAAATGGAACTATTGGTTGGACAAATCTCTATGCAAAGTGGACAAACGATGCTGACCACTAAAGTTCACATTTGACAATTTGTTTAAACAATATGACCGTTTATATATGTATGCTGAAGACAGAAAATTTTTTTTAATTAACTTTGTTTTTTAAGCAGGAAAAATGGAACTATTGGTTGGACAAATCTCTATGCAAAGTGGACAAACGATTCTGACCACTACAGTTCACATCTGACAATTTGTTTAAACAATATGTCCCTTTATATATGTACGCTGAAGACAGACAATTTATTTTTTAATTAACTTTATTTTTTAAGCAGGAAAAATGGAACTATTGGTTGGACAAATCTCTATGCAAAGTGGACAAACGATGCTGACCACTAAAGTTCACATTTGACAATTTGTTTAAACAATATGACCGTTTATATATGTACGCTGAAGACAGACAATTTATTTGTTAATTAACTTTATTTTTTAACCAGGACAAATAAAACTAATGGTTGGACAAATCTCTATGCAAAGTGGACAAACGATGCTGACCACTAAAGTTCACATCTGACAATTTGTTTAAACAATATGTCCCTTTATATATGTACGCTGAAGACAGACAATTTATTTTTTAATTAACTTTATTTTTTAAGCAGGAAAAATGGAACTATTGGTTGGACAAATCTCTATGCAAAGTGGACAAACGATGCTGACCACTAAAGTTCACATTTGACAATTTGTTTAAACAATATGACCGTTTATATATGTACGCTGAAGACAGACAATTTATTTTTTAATTAACTTCATTTTTTAACCAGGACAAATAAAACTAATGGTTGGACAAATCTCTATGCAAAGTGGACAAACGATGCTGACCACTAAAGTTCACATCTGACAATTTGTTTAAACAATATGTCCCTTTATATATGTACGCCGGGACCTGACAATTTATTTTTTAATTAACTTTGTTTTTTAAGCAGGAAAAATGGAACTATTGGTTGGACAAATCTCTATGCAAAGTGTACAAACGATGCTGACCACTAAAGTTCACATTTGTCAATTTGTTTAAACAATATGACCGTTTATATATGTACGCTGAAGACAGACAATTTATTTTTTAATTAACTTTATTTTTTAACCAGGACAAATAAAACTAATGGTTGGACAAATCTCCATGCAAAGTGGACAAACGATGCTGACCACTAAAGTTCACATCTGACAATTTGTTTAAACAATATGTCCCTTTATATATGTACGCCGGGACCTGACAATTTATTTTTTAATTAACTTTATTTTTTAAGCAGGAAAAATGGAACTATTGGTTGGACAAATCTCTATGCAAAGTGGACAAACGATGCTGACCACTAAAGTTCACATTTGACAATTTGTTTAAACAATATGACCGTTTATATATGTACGCTGAAGACAGAAAATTTTTTTTTAATTAACTTTGTTTTTTAAGCAGGAAAAATGGAACTATTGGTTGGACAAATCTCTATGCAAAGTGTACAAACGATGCTGACCACTAAAGTTCACATCTGACAATTTGTTTAAACAATATGTCCCTTTATATATGTACGCTGAAGACAGACAATTTATTTTTTAATTAACTTTATTTTTTAAGCAGGAAAAATGGAACTATTGGTTGGACAAATCTCTATGCAAAGTGGACAAACGATGCTGACCACTAAAGTTCACATTTGACAATTTGTTTAAACAATATGACCGTTTATATATGTACGCTGAAGACAGACAATTTATTTTTTAATTAACTTCATTTTTTAAGCAGGAAAAATGGAACTATTGGTTGGACAAATCTCTATGCAAAGTGGACAAACGATGCTGACCACTAAAGTTCACATCTGACAATTTGTTTAAACAATATGTCCCTTTATATATGTACGCCGGGACCTGACAATTTATTTTTTAATTAACTTTATTTTTTAAGCAGGAAAAATGGAACTATTGGTTGGACAAATCTCTATGCAAAGTGGACAAACGATGCTGACCACTAAAGTTCACATTTGACAATTTGTTTAAACAATATGACCGTTTATATATGTACGCTGAAGACAGACAATTTATTTTTTAATTAACTTTATTTTTTAACCAGGACAAATAAAACTAGTGGTTGGACAAATCTCTATGCAAAGTGGACAAACGATGCTGACCACTAAAGTTCACATCTGACAATTTGTTTAAACAATATGTCCCTTTATATATGTACGCTGAAGACAGACAATTTATTTTTTAATTAACTTTATTTTTTAACCAGGACAAATAAAACTAATGGTTGGACAAATCTCTATGCAAAGTGGACAAACGATGCTGACCACTAAAGTTCACATCTGACAATTTGTTTAAACAATATGTCCCTTTATATATGTACGCCGGGACCTGACAATTTATTTTTTAATTAACTTTGTTTTTTAAGCAGGAAAAATGGAACTATTGGTTGGACAAATCTCTATGCAAAGTGGACAAACGATGCTGACCACTAAAGTTCACATCTGACAATTTGTTTAAACAATATGACCCTTTATATATGTAAATATTTTTGTGCAGCATTGTCAAAAATAATGCAAAAAAAAGTCAAAATTTCATAGTTTTTACCATTTTTGAATAACAGCTAAAGTCATTAAGCAATGAAATTTTCAAAATTTTTGTTCATCTATCACAAATGTAGATATAGGGAAAATATCAGATGTATATGAAAGAAACTGTAATTATTTTTACGTGGATTCTATGAAAGTTGCAATTTAGGGAAACAAAAGTTGTAAAAATTCAAAGTACTCTCATACCTAAAAAGCGGATCCTACAAATTGTGAAAATTCCCTAAATTGCAACTTTCACAGCATCCATATAAAAATAATGACAGTTTCGTTCATATACATGTACATATTTTCCCTAAATCTACCTTTGTGATAGATGAACAAAAATTTTGAAAATTTCATTGCTTTAGGACTTTAGGTGTTATTCAAAAATGGTAAAAACTATGAAATTTTGACTTTTTTTGCATTATTTTTGACAATGCTGCAGAAAAAAATATATACATATATAAAGGGTCATATTGTTTAAACAAATTGTCAAATGTGAACTTTAGTGGTCAGCATCGTTTGTCCACATTGCATAGAGATTTGTCCAACCAATAGTTCCATTTTTCCTGCTTAAAAAACAAAGTTAATTAAAAAATAAATTGTCAGGTCCCGACGTACATATATAAAGGGACATATTGTTTAAACAAATTGTCAGATGTGAACTTTAGTGGTCAGCATCGTTTGTCCACTTTGCATAGAGATTTGTCCAACCACTAGTTTTATTTGTCCTGGTTAAAAAATAAAGTTAATTAAAAAATAAATTGTCTGTCTTCAGCGTACATATATAAAGGGACATATTGTTTAAACAAATTGTCAGATGTGAACTTTAGTGGTCAGCATCGTTTGTCCACTTTGCATAGAGATTTGTCCAACCACTAGTTTTATTTGTCCTGGTTAAAAAATGAAGTTAATTAAAAAATAAATTGTCTGTCTTCAGCGTACATATATAAAGGGACATATTGTTTAAACAAATTGTCAGATGTGAACTTTAGTGGTCAGCATCGTTTGTCCACTTTGCATAGAGATTTGTCCAACCAATAGTTCCATTTTTCCTGCTTAAAAAATAAAGTTAATTAAAAAATAAATTGTCTGTCTTCAGCGTACATATATAAACGGTCATATTGTTTAAACAAATTGTCAGATGTGAACTTTAGTGGTCAGCATCGTTTGTCCACTTTGCATAGAGATTTGTCCAACCACTAGTTTTATTTGTCCTGCTTAAAAAATAAAGTTAATTAAAAAATAAATTGTCTGTCTTCAGCGTACATATATAAAGGGACATATTGTTTAAACAAATTGTCAGATGTGAACTTTAGTGGTCAGCATCGTTTGTACACTTTGCATAGAGATTTGTCCAACCAATAGTTCCATTTTTCCTGCTTAAAAAATAAAGTTAATTAAAAAATAAATTGTCAGGTCCCGGCGTACATATATAAAGGGACATATTGTTTAAACAAATTGTCAGATGTGAACTTTAGTGGTCAGCATCGTTTGTCCACTTTGCATAGAGATTTGTCCAACCATTAGTTTTATTTGTCCTGGTTAAAAAATAAAGTTAATTAAAAAATAAATTGTCTGTCTTCAGCGTACATATATAAAGGGACATATTGTTTAAACAAATTGTCAGATGTGAACTTTAGTGGTCAGCATCGTTTGTCCACTTTGCATAGAGATTTGTCCAACCATTAGTTTTATTTGTCCTGGTTAAAAAATAAAGTTAATTAAAAAATAAATTGTCTGTCTTCAGCGTACATATATAAAGGGACATATTGTTTAAACAAATTGTCAAATGGGATTTTTAATGGTCAGCATCGTTTGTCCACTTTGCATAGAGTTTTCTCAACCAATTGTTTTATTTATCCTGCTTATAAAACAATCATCTACATATAAAGTGTTAAAAAAAATTTATTATGTTTTTTGTGAAAATTTTTTTTTTTTAATATTTCGATTTTGAAGGGTGGGCAAACGAAAGTAATGTATGGACAAACGTGGACAAACGTTGGACAAACGATCGTGAATGTTTTTTTGTTCAAAATAATAATTTTTTATAATCAGTGGTTCTCAACCATTTTTTTTAAATTGTTAATAAAAATTAAAGAAAGGCTGGACAAAAAAAACTAATGGGTGGGCAAATGTGGGCCTACCTTGGACAAACGTATGCCATCGATAAGAATGTTCTATTCAAATACATGGGTGCCAACTTCACAGACCTGCAAACATAACTTCTCGAAAAGTAGGTATGTCGCTGCCGGCGTTGATATCTTAAGGGGGGAAATAGGTTTAGATTACTCAAAAAATCGAATTTTTTTCTATGTCATAAATTGTTAGTAAAACTATCGAAGAATATGTTCCCAAAGTTTCAATGAAAAATTTCAATTCGTTCCGGTGCTACAATCGTCTTTAAGTGGATGCCGACAACATCGACGTAGAGCTTTGGAGACAAAGGAAGTTCGGAAAACTCGGAAAGATGAATTGCAAGCTCAAAATGAAATTTATGAAGAAGAAGTAGGATTACTATATGGTGCTGGAATCGCTGATTAATCAGTAAGTACAAAAATTTATCTCATTACAGTCTCGACTTTGTTGTTTTCTTGAATTTTTTTTTTTAAACGCGTTTTTCTCGAAATGACTTTTTTTAAATTTGTGTACACTCTAGCTTAAAAAGTTTTCGACCGATCGCTTTAAAAATTGGCATATACTTTTTTTATACAATTACGCTCTATGTAAACCTAAATCCGAGATAAAATTATTGTTTTAAATATTTTTTAAGTACCAAAAAAGTAGCAAGAAAAAGCCAAAAAATCGATGTTTTATGTTTACACACCTGTAAAAAATTTAATTTTCGATTTTTTTGGGTGGAGTTAGGTTCACATAGAAGAGAGATATGTTATTAAAGTAAATTTAAATCCCTGTTAATTTCAGATGAGAACTCTGGCCTCCAGAATGTACACAAACTGTCACTTCTGATGGTGACGCTCCATGGGCAGCAGCTGATATCTTCCATGTTTACCAACGAAAGGCTTCAAAAATTTCACAATATTTTCTTAAATATATATACAAAATGTTCATAAAGTATAAATAAATGATATACATTTCTGTTTTTCGAAAAAAATTCATAAAAATTATTAAAAAAACCACCCTCTAAACCTATTTCCCCCCTTAATAATGGCTCATCTGAAACGAAAAAATCATCAAGAATATTTTGATTCAGTGTGATTATAACTTTCGTACATTCTATAGATATAAACATTTATTAATAAATAACAAAATAGCGGAGATTTAACAAAAAAAGCGAGCTATTTTTTCACTGTTTTTGGCGAAAAGAAACAGTAAAAATTGAAATTTCAACACGATTATAGAATGCACAGAAGCTATTGATGTGTTTAATATGTTTTTTTTAATGAAAACTTTTGAAAAAGTCTTACCTTAAGTCAATCAGCAATGCCCGCACCATTCATTTAGATACATATACTTCCGAGAAATGCAAGAGAAAAAATTCGATTTTTTGAAAGTTATAAACCAGAATGATCCCTTAAAACAAAACTAAGCTTAGAATTATTTTTTTTTTTAACATATTAATATTCCCAGCGTGACGATGATCCAAAATTTGTCAAGTCCAAGCTGAAATAGAGAAAAGTATGATCAAATTTTCAATAATTTTGAAAACACAATTCTGGTTCTGTTTTCAGTCGGCTGCAACTGTTTGGTCGTAAAAATTTAATTAGATAGAATAAAGTAGAATTACATCATCGTCATCTGTATACCTATTTCATAAATGTCCCATCTGCTTAATGGCTATGAAAATATAAATTGACGCAGTTTGTTGCTGATGTGATTATCTCTTGTTTTCTTGAAGAGGAACTGCAAATGACAGCTACCTGAGTATTGATCTATATGTGTATTGAGTTTAAATTTATCTAGTTTGTCAAATCCAGAATATTTTGCATTGTTCTTAATCTAAAATCACCTTATGATCCATCCATTCGCAAATAATTACAAAGAACAATAAAGCTTTGTGTCCAAAATTGATAATAATCCAACTGTCATTTTAGAAGACAGTAACTTGCTTTTTCAAATAAAACGTTCTTGTGAAAACATCAAATTCATGATGATTCTATATATATTCTATTCTATATCATCGTCATATAAAGATGTTAACGTCATATAAAATTTTTTAGGATTTTTGCTTTGTCACTGTCAAGAATGAAAAAAGTTATTATAAGTGTCTGAGTCACTATTTACTCATCCCAAAGTGTTTCACACGTTTTAACATAGGAATTAAAAAATGTCTATACAGATTTTTTAAACGAAGGGTATTATTCTTAGTTTTTCCATTTATACAAATTTCATCTATTTCAGAAACTCAATTTTCTAAAAAGCAACCTATCGTAAATACACTTTTGAAAAAAAGTATTTATGTTATGTTTATATACCTTATCTGAATATTTTACAGAAATATAGGTCACGACCACCAAATTGTAGGAATTTTTCCCAAGTGGAAAAAACCAGACGATTTTATTTTTTCCTGAAAATAAAATATACACTCTTTTTAAAAACAAATGAGCTGTTGACAAAAAGTTGTAAGCTTTGGGCTATTGACTTTAAAAGATAAATGATTTCAGAATTAGCTGAAGTATTTTTTATCACTATTTTTATTACATTATAATAAGCTTAATAATTATACCTATTAAAAGAATAAAACATTGTACGGTTAACCTTCTTTATTGGAGTGGGTACAATATTTTATTTTACACAAAGAGGCACAGTTGATAATATTTTTAATTATCTTCAAATATCGAATATTTATCTCTATATTCATTGTTTTTGGATTATATAAATAAATACAAGTAATTTTTATCAGGATTAATTATTTATAAAATTCTTTAGTTAATATTTTACCTAGAATTTTGATGTTCCAGTGAAAATTATTTCGATGTAAGATTCTTTATCCTCATGTTATTTAGAAAAATATAGTAAATAATGGAAATGCGTTGAACTTTTGGAATTTGATATTTTACAACTTTTTGGCAACGAAGTGTATATTATTTCAATTAAGCGTACATTTTATTGCATTAGTATATTTAGTAGTACATTTTATTAGTACATTTAATTTCAATTTTATTTTCTTATAACCGAAAAACAGAAAAACAACTCATCTTGAATTTTATTTTTTGTAACTAGGCAATTAATAGAGGAAAATTATTTCAATTGAAATAGATGGTAATTTATGCCAGTTAATGTTGATTACAAGTAACATATAATTATAAAACTGTAATTAATATTATATATTTGAGAACAAATTGATATAAATATTATTGAAATCAAAATCATTTTATTTATCATTCTGAAGCTAATCTAATACTATATGCAAAATTGAAATTGTTTGAAATATTTCCAAGAATTATAATCATTATAAATATAAATCGTATTACATGCAGTAAACAATAAATAAGTTAAAATGATTCTTAATGGAAAATATTGTTTAATGAAGCATGATAAACTCAAGTAGATTTTCAATGAGTTTAAAAGGGTTCATTCGAGTTTCTTGAACGCTTATAAGTTTATATCTGATCGATTCCCAGGAATATTCTCCCATTAAACTTGTTTCATAGTAACTACAAGAGCAGATAGTTTAACTGTTAGAATAAAGAAACAGTCCAGAGCAATCACCATGTGTAACGGACGTTAATTATGAGGGCTTATAGGAAATCGTAACACTTCCTGGGGGATAAAAGTCAACTCACGTATAAATGAGTGTATAAATGGTTGGAATTAGAAAAACCTATACATTTATGTATAATTGAATACTAATATACTTGTATTGCTAGAATCACTGTTGGGAATTTCTGTAATAAACTTCTATTGCATATAGTGGCAGTTTTTTTTTCTCTGAGGCACATTGATTTTGAAATACTTTTATCAGAAAATACAAATTGTCTTTTAAATTTTTAATACACACATGTATTTATTCTAATATATTTCTGTTTATGATGAATGAATTTTAGAATGAATGTTTATTCATTTTTCATAATTGATTAATTAAGCATTTTTGTTTTTTGATTTCCAATAAGTATTTCGTACAAAAAAATATACGTAGGAAACGATCATTTTCCTTATATTTCGGACATCAAATGTATTGTAAAATCATAATACCTGTTGGAAATAAACTTTCAATTAAATTATTGTGAAATTCCAACAGAAATTGTTTACAGTGTAGTTTAATAAAAATTGAAATATCTTTCTCAGTGAACCAAATCATATTAATTCGCAAGTCATTTATAAAACGCCACATAATTTTATCGTGAAAATTGCTTTTAACAGACGTTCACATTTATCAAAACGTATTCAGTAATCGTTTGAGTTTATTTTATGCGAATAAACATTTAATTTCTACGTACTTGTGATCTCTCTGAGGGCATTTTTCTCGTTTGCGGTGAGCTTATTTAGAGCCTTGTAAACGTTTGTAATTTGCTGCTTGGAAAATGGCGGCTGCGATGAATGCGAATGCGAGTCATGCGAATGGATTAGATCTCTTTAAAGGCTCTGAGTCTGTTGATTGACGTGCATGTGTGTTTGCATATGAGTTGTAAGTTTCAAATAACGAGAAGGACGTGCGAGTCTTTACTGTTATGAGTAGTATATATAGAATCAATGATGTTAATTGATGTAGTGTAGACCCCAAAAACATTTTTAGTACATCTAGACGACCCTGATCATCACAGAAAATTGATGCTCTTTTATACATTTTAATTTTAATTTAAAATGCAATCTTCTGAACATCAAGATTAAATAGAGCAGATACGATTCAAAATTTTTTATTCTAAAATCTAGGCTATAGATTTAAATTTCTAAAAGGGTAGACTGAATGTTTCATGTAAAAATGATGTAATATTTACTCTTCAGATAATCATTTTTCCGATTTACAGTTTTATGCCTCATGTTTGTATGTACAATATGTACCCATTTTGATGAGCGTACATGGGGAAACCCAAGTTTACACTTTTTGCTAATCTACGTTTCAATTTAGGGAAAAATGTGTAATAGTGAGAATTTCTCGCATAGCGAAATACTGAACTTTAGATAAGCTATATGATGATTTACTATAGATTGTATCAAACTTTACTATAACCTCACCAAAGTTTCATATCATTTTTCGAATCTTTAGTATTTTGACTGCAAAAAATTTCCAATCCGCTAGGAATAATTACCATTGCACCTCGATTTTCCTTAGATTCCTAATATTTTTTAAAATTATTATTATAAAATAAAACATATTTTGCTATGAAAAATTTCTCTGTGTATATATTAACATGTGTAGTATATAGTGTATAATTTATTTATTAATTAGAATTGCAGGCAAATTTTTTATTGTTTTTGTTCAGTAACATTATTTCATTTTACATTTGGAGGCTGCTCAAAAATGTCCCCTCTTCATGTTTAATTTTAGTGGCTACTTTCTTTTTGTCAGGATTTTTATAAATTGTCTACCTTTACCCGACCTGCTCACCCGAGCATATTGCGATTTATTCTAGCGCGAACTTGAAACAACGTCACGCGTCGTGTCTTGTGTTAATTATGTCGGTTTCAACCTCAAATTCCACTCATTCGTATACGAATAGATATGAGTTTGTAACCTTCGACTTAACACGCGTGATGCGAATATGTTGTGTTCATTGTCGAATTAACAGAATTGAATTATGCCTTAGAAATTGTGAAAATCAAATTGAAGGTTCGCGACGAAATATAAACCAGGGTTGCTACAAGACCTGGAAGACATGGAAAAGTCATTTAATATTGAAAAACATCTGAAAAACCTTATCGAAAGACCTGGGCTCGAAACCCAACGTCTTTTTTTCCACAGAAAGATTTTCAAATTCTTTAAATTTCCTAACTTTAAAATAAATAGATGGACTATAATTGTTCTTTAAGTGTTCTATTTCTAATAATAATAAATATAATATAATAATAATTACATAATTATTTTTCACTTTTATACAAATACAAATATTGTTGAAAAATTGATTATTCAATGATTTATCGTTAAAAAGACGTTTTCACTGTAATAGAATGAGTTACAATGAATCTTGATTTGATTTTTCTTAAAATTAAACCTGGAAAACCTGGAAAAGACATGGAATTTTGAAACCAGACTTATGTAGCAACCCTGTAAACTTAATCATAAATTTATAGGCTAAATATTAAACAAAGACAAAAATAATTTAATGAAGAGTAAAATGTACCTAGACTGTTATAAATTTCTACCGTAATTTCCTGAAATTCGTAACTAAAGTTTTATGTAGTTATAAATTTGTAAAATTAAGCTAGAATTTCAGAAAATACGTTTTGGGTAACTGGAGTTTTTTACAGTTACATCTAACTGAAAATTTTGTTACAGTTTCGTAATTTTATGATAAATTTTATAAAAATTCTGTTGTAGTTTGGTAGTTTTGAGATACATTTTATGAAAATTCAGTTGATTTTTATAATATTAAGACAAATTTCAGTAAATTCAGTACATTTTTTGCAATTATACACTGAAAAAAAAAGTTAGTAAAACCAACTATTTCGGTTTGTAAAATATGCCTCAGCTATTTTATTAATTAGCACAACAATTTTTTTTGTTGGTGTTACTATCTCAATTGTTATCACAAGAACTTAGGTAGTAACACCAAGAAAAAAAATCTGCCCGCTTCGCGGGCACATTCTCATCGCGCGCTTCGCTCGCAAGTTTGAGCGCGCCTAGGGTGCGCGATTCGATCGTCGCGCTTCGCGCTCCGGAATTTTTGAACGTCGCGTTTCGCGCTCCGTTCTTTCTGGACCTCGCGCTTCGCGCTCTTTGCATACATTTAAGTTTATTTCTTATATTTTGATACTAAAGCTCAAACCAATTTTATAATAATATTACAGATGATGTGAAATACACATTTTCTCAAAGTCACTGAATTTCTTTTTGAATTTAAGTGAAACAGGAAATTCAATTTACTTAAGGCTCTATCGGCCTTAAGGAACACATTCTCATCATGACACTCGCGCTTCGCGCTCGATTTTCTGTATACATTTCAGTATAACTTTTTAATAAATTACATGATTAAAAGAATTTACTTTCTTCCACATATCTAAAAAGGAAAACCAATCGTAGACTTTATTTAAGGAAACGATTTTGCAGAACAACGCTTATTTCGTATCTCACATATTTTGGTGAAAAAAATCGAATTTTTTCAATATTAAAAATCAAAACATAAAATATACATCCTGTCCCGAAATTTCTTTATCAGAATTTGTAGACCTCATTTAGGCAAACAATTTTCCATCTAAATGTTTTTTTTGTATCTCACATATTTTGTCTAAAAAATGGAATTTTTTCATTTTTATCGTATTTTTTGGAATTGAAACGAAAAATATATCTTTTATCAGAAACTGTGTCAGACAAAATTTGTAGATCTTTTTGAAACGAACAACTTTGTATTCTTACGTTTTTTTGGTATTTCCAATATTATTGTTAAAAAATTAAATTTTGGATTTTCAATAGTTTTTTTTTTTAATTAAAAAGAAAAATATGCATCTTATGAAAAAATGTTATAATTCAAATTTGTAGATCTTTATGTATTCAATAATATTGTATCATAACGTTTTTTCGTATCTCGTATAATTTAACTGGAAAATGGAATTTTGATATTGACTTTTTTCGAATTTGAATATGCAGTAACATTTCTAATTTTGATTTAATCAAAAAATGTTATTAGGATAATTTGTAGAGATTTATGAGCACTATCAAAAACCAGGATTGGAATTTTTGATTTTTTCAAATAATTATTTTCAAAAACACAAAAGTAGTGCTCCATCCCTCAATTTTGATTGGATGTGGCTGGTTAACGAACTTCTCCTTACTTTTTCGGCTCCGATAAAGTGTACCAAAGCTCAATTCAATCTGATAATTCTATCGAGAGTTATGCCGCACACGACCTACAGACAGACAGACAGACAGACACTTTCGTAAAAACCATTTTTTCTGACTCAGGGGGTCTCAAAACGTAAAGATTTGATGAAAATTTTGAAAGTCATTTTTCACATAAATCCAATACCTTCTCATCCATGATGAGAATGTAAAAATTGTTGCGCTAACTAATAAAATAGCTGAGACATATTTTACAAACCGAAGTAGTTGGTTTTACTAACCATTTTTTTCAGTGTAAGATACCTTTGCACAAAAACATCATAAATATCGTCAAATTTTACGTTACCTTTGTAACATGAAAAGTTTTTAAATTTCGGAACATTTCTAACAGTGTAATTATTCATGTGGTAAATTGAAATAAATATTTTCGTAAATTATGAAAAATTAATTCATATCGAATTTAATATTCATATTTAATTAAAACTTGTATCGACCTTCTTATAATATATTTCAAATGATGTTTATAATGATTAGTTTTAGCTTCCAAAAATAGTTATTCGGAAGGTTAGGTTCTTTCAAACAATCTAGTATTCTAAAAAATTGTCATAATTAATATGTGCTTATATGTGCAATATTTTCAGTTACTTTTTTGACATTTTAGAAATATTTATTTAGCCAGAAATCATTTACAGCCGCAAGGCTGAGCCACTAGGCGATATAAGGAGATCTTCCTGTGGAGAAGGGGATGTCGGACGCCTGTGTAGCTCAGTGGTCAGAGCAGTCGACCGGCAATCGAAAGACCTGGGCTCGAATCCCAGCGCAGTCGAAAGCGTCATTTTTTCCACAGAAAGATTTTCAAATTCTTTAAAATATTAAGTTATTAACAACATCGTTTGGAATTAAATTTAAAAATCCTTCAATAAAAATATATTTAAATTATTAAACATTATTAAAATAAATACACTTGTGTATTAAAATTCAAATAAAAGTTTGTATTTTTTTAAAATGAAAGTATTTTTAATTTAATATACGTCACTCAAAAAAACTTCTATTATACCTAATCGCTGTTACAAAAGATTGTTAGCAAAAATTAAAAGTTAAATTTCATTGTATGATTTATTATATTAACTTAATCATAATTTAATATTCAATAGGAACAGGAAATTTTAGCTTTAGAGAAAACATTGTTTACCCTGGAACATAATTATTGTTTGTGAAAATAATTTCCCGCTTCAATTGTGATTTGTAATTAAAAACTTTTCCTGTTTGATTAATTCAATTAAAACAGATAATGTCATAGTTATTGAACGAGACAAAAAATATTTTATGTTAAAATATATGATGTTATATATTACAATCTTTTAACGCTCTTTATTCAGAAATGAATGGATATTAGGAACGAATGAATGATAAAAATAACTTTCTAAGATATCGTCATTTCCTATCTCTATAATAAAAATTGGAAAGTTACAAATACGTGCCAATAAAATATCCCAAAATCTAGGGCAACTATTGCTATTTTAGATTGGCGGTGTCATTGTATACCAAATAGTGGGAAGAAATCGTCTGTCGTAAATGTTTTAATTCTGACTGGCATAATTCCGGAAATAAGCTTGAAACTTTTACAAAAATCGTGTCATTTTTGCGCATCAATTCAATTGCATCAGAACTTTAGTATCAATATTTTCACTCGAGTCACTAAAAGTTTCTCAAATGGAAAGGAAAAGAAATGTTCGCAGATGCTTTCTCTTCACAAATAACATGAAAATTCAGGTTGTTTATTTTCTTATTCATTCTATCAAATAATTGTACATTAATTTTTTTTAATTCTTGATCCAATAATGTTTTTAAGGGATTATTAGGTTTTTGAATATAATTAAACTATAAAATTCTGGCGGCATTTCAATTAACCATTTTATCTTGCAATAAATAAAAAATGCAACAAAATTTAAAGTCATTTTCATTAAAATCAACTAAGTATTTAAATTAGACATTTCATAATTTCTAAAAATAAAAGTTCATGACCTTTTGTTTTTTGTGCATATGTAAAGGGTTTCCCAATAAGGGTGATATGTTTTGAAATTGAAAAAAAACACTGAATATTCATTCGGAATTGATCGAAATCTTTTTTATTATATTGGATATTCTATGCCATTTATGATTTAAACAATATATCGGCCAAATGTCTCCCGAGACTTGAGCCAAAAATGCGCCTCATCAGAAAAGATGATTTTTTGATGAAAATTGGGATCATTTTCAATTGATTCCAGAGCCCAATCCGCGAACTCCCGACGCAAACGATGGTCATTAGGCTTCAGTTCTTGGGCCAGAATCATCTTATAGGGATGCAGGCCAAGATCCAATCGCAAAATACGCCAGGTAGTCATCCTGGACAGGCCCAATTCCTGAGATCGGCGTGGCACGGACAATTCACGGTACGGCGGCTATATTCTGTGTAGAACGTGCGGTACGCATACGATTTTTAGGCTTAGTATCCAATAGAGTAAATTCACTCTCCAACTTATCGATTATTCGACGAATTGAGAGCGCGGATGGAGCAGAATGACGACCATATTTTGCACGATATGCTCTTTGAACACCGACAAAACTTCTCGAATTTTGATAAAATAATTGGACAATTTCCAAACGTTGTGGAAGCGTGAAACTACTCATGATTAAATGGCAAACCTTACTGATCACAACTGACAGCAGACGTCAAAAATTTCAGTTCAAATGAGCCCGATAGGGACATTCAAAATCATATCACCCCTATTGGGAAACCCTTTATTTTTTAAGAATTTAGACTGGGAAAATTTGCCGAACCATATCAATAAAATGACCTATTCACTTTTATTTGGAATCTGTAAGTGAAAGCTACCTTCGATATAATATAGAATCTCATGAATATAAAGTATATTTAGTAAAATGCAAAAGTTTGGTTTTATTTACTTGTGTGGAAAAGTACAGCTTTACTAAAGAGCCAGCGATTTGTGAAATAGGTGGACCCTGGAAGATTGCTTTAGGATCGATAGAAGCTAGGGAAGCATTACCATTTTAAAATCAGTCGTTAAAATGTATGAGAGTTCGCGACGCTTCAGGGAAATTTCTCACATTATTGTGAGAATCGATCCAATGTTGAACTCTATCACGGATCATCTCCCGCTGAGTAAATCCCACAATCATACGAAGCAAATTCTCTTTATAAAACAACTGTTTAATTTGAACTAACTAATATTATTAGTCCATAAAAATCACACAGAGTTATACTCTTCGAATTGTTATTCTATATATAGAATATCTAAATCTTTAGGACATCTGATATTTCCAAAATTAGCAAATTTTATTTATTTTAAATTTCTTTATGTTCATGTCCAAAGTACATAAAATTATGTTTTCAAATCCGGGAAATTGTAGAGAAGTTAAAACCGGACGTAGATAGACTACTTTTGATTTTGATAATGGAAAAAAAATTTCCAAATTTAACTTTTTTTTATTTTCGATAGATAGATAGACTACATTTCGTTTCGAAAATAAAAAAAAGTTAAATTTGGAAATTTTTTTTCCATTATCAAAATCAAAAGTAGTCTATCAGCGTCCGTTTTCATCTTCTCAATTATTACTCAAATTTTGAAAACAAAATTTTATGTATTTTGGACACAAACATGTTGAAACTGGACTGAATTGTTTACATAAAGTTGGTACTTTTCTCAAGTATCACATGCCCTTAAGGATAAAATTAAAACTAAATTTCATGGTGAATAAATTGATAGTAAAACATTACTTAAATATATTTGAAGTTTTAATTGAATTTATGCAGCTATAATTTCGCAAAATTCAAGAAAATTTAGTTAGATTTCGTAATTTTAAGACATTGCAGAAAATTCAGTAAATTTTTCGAAATTTTAAGATACGTTTACTGAAAAGTATGGCAAATATTCTATAATTTTACTTCGCCTTTTTAACGTGAAAATTTCCGAACATTATCAACAATCTGATTAAAATCCTGATTTTTTGTGAGATTATGATTACGTTTTGAAAATTCCTAATAAATTATTATTTTGTTTCAGGTACTTTCCTATGATTATTCTTCTGATAAAAATATTGTAAGTAAAACAAAATTTATCACTATGTGCTTATCCAAAAGATATATTTGCAAAGCAAGTATGATTTAATTAACCAAATTATCAATGGTCTCTCTCGTTTAAATATTGAAGTTATTTAACTACAGATAAAATTTCTCAAGATCATTTAAAACTTGTTTAAATACAGAATTTGAGTATTTTTATTCTTAGAATAATGACAACGTTAAAGTGTGTAAGTGGAGGTTGTGAGAATGTGCGATATTTATATGATTCAGAAAATCATTTTGACGTAAAGAGTATATTTTCCCAATAAAAAATATAATATTCGTTTTGACGTCGCTATATGAAATTGTAATCAGCGGTTTTATCTGAGAGTTATGATTAGAATATATGATAATTTTCATTTATTTGGTACCTATTATTCTTTCATAAATTATTATTTTCACGTTTCATAATTTCTGAATTTTTAATATTCATGATGTCGTTAATCTCTTATAATTTACATTGTGAATAAAAACTAATGGAACTGTTTACTAAATTTTTGTTTTTCATATAACACTGTTATTTATGAAGAAATCACGGAACAACAATCTCTCTTGTCTTCTGATTGAAATTCATGCAACGTCACGTTAAAAGTATTAATAAAAAAGAAAGAAAGAGAAAATATTTGATAAATAATAAAAAATATCCTGATGATATTGTGAATATGAAGTAATCAGAAATTCGATTGAAAATTTTTAATATTGAATTTCAACATAGCTTCAGTTACTTCAAGATCTTACTTTACTATATAAGTATCTTATGTGGCTCATACACATAACTACTTGTTTACGTTTTATTCTAAATCGTCCACTGACCTAAGAGAAATAACATGCCTGAAGGTTGGTATTTTTACGTTTTTGCTTGATGTCAGAGTGTTTCAAAAAACGTAAAAAAACAAGTCCATCGCTTTATATACATATAAAGAGGGTATTACAATAATTATCCTATACATATGCAGTCACGCAAACTTTATCCAAAATAAGACATAGAATTTTGTGTGCTTTTTATAAAACTTATATTCACTGTTGAAAATCTTTTTAATTTTAATAGATTTGTATATTATGAAATATCAATATACATTCATATTAAATTTAATAACTTTTCTCTCTAACTCTGAATCAGTCAAAATCCACTGATTATCAGTGAAATTTGACTGATTCAATTAGCTAAAAAGAGGTTACTGCGAATCAGTCAAATTTCACTGATTACTCCAGTGAAAAATAATTGATTTAACAGTGGAAAATATTGTTTTCACTAATTAAACAGTAAAAATTAACTGATTTAATAGTGAGAAATATTGTTTCAACTGATGATTCAGTGAAAAGGCAAATCACTGATTCAATCAGTGAAATTTTGACTGATTCAGATTTAGAGAGTTCAATCAAAATATATTAAAATTAACAAAGATTATTCAAATATATACAAAGGTGTAGTCTTTCGTATTTTTTATGTATTTTTTCAAACATCAAAATCTTCTTTTACACTTGTATATTTATTTGGACCGATTTACGATTTCCATTTTTGTGAAGTAATCATTTCTGAAAAGTGTTAAGTATTTTACCCCAGAAAATTTCAATTCAGCAACCCACTTTCTCTTTATTTTTTAGATTTTAATAAAAATCACTGATGAGGACTCCGATCTGAGCCGAAACGTCTGATTAATTTCGACTACATCATTCATGGACTTCAAAGACAATATTTTCCTACAATATACCAATATCTTTCTGAAAATTTGGAAAATACAACAAAATATGAAAAAGAACGTCTGTTCTCTCCATTTGAGTGTAAATTTTGCAAAAATTTTTCCAGTTTCTTAAAAAATTTTGCTAAAAAGAAGTTAACAGACGTGATTTATTGTCTTTTGTTAAGTTTCCAAAATGTTCAGAAAAGTGTTTTGTAAATTGAAACAATTATTTTACATGAACGGATTAATGTATAATTTAGAGTCACGTGATTCGATTGATTCATGGCCTCAATGTTTTCTTGGTTGTAATTTTATACAACGATTACAATATTAATTCTATAATTATTCAATGACTTTCATGGATTCTTTTTAAATTAAAAGAAAGTGGAATCTGTGTTAGTAGAATTTTGAAATCGAATTGAGAATTTTGGTTCTTAATATATCTTGGTTTGCCCGCATTTTTTTCACGTCCCGTTTCTAACAGGAAAATCCTTGGAAATTCTTCCGTCAAACCAAACATGATGTGTTTATTGTTGGTTTGGTAGGTACATGGTAATGAACG
The DNA here is from genome assembly GCA_030998225.1 of Diplolepis rosae. Lineage (NCBI taxonomy): Eukaryota > Metazoa > Arthropoda > Insecta > Hymenoptera > Diplolepididae > Diplolepis > Diplolepis rosae. The sequence continues at coordinate 8,623,140 of JAPYXD010000723.1, read as the reverse complement.
ATGCTTTTCACAGCGCAAGGATATCCGACTAAAGTAAAATATCCTTGACGTTACTGCATTCAATTATCCTGTTTTGTCATGCAAGATTTCTGTGCATTTGTAGAAATTGATCCACGCAGAAAAACATGTTTGTAATATTTAAACAACTCAATTTGAAGTGACTTTGTTTTGGCAAAACTGTTAAAAATCTTATTAATTTTAATAGACTTTAATATACAAGTGGTAAATTAAATTTAATAGATTTGTATATTATTAAAAATTAATATACATTCATATTAAATTTAATAACTTTTCAATAAAAATATATTAAAATTAACAAACATTATTCAAATAATATATACATGTGTATTAAAATTCAAATAAAAGTTTGTATTTTTTAAGATGAAAGTATTTTAAATTCAATATATGTTACTGAAGAAAACTTCCATTACAGGTAATGGAAGCTTAACACTTTGCGGCACAGCGGCATCACCTGATGCTACTTATTTTTTTACAAATTTTCGCGTTTTAAATGTAATTTTGATCCGATTATCCAACTGTTTTTTGTTATTTTACGATCCTAGGATGTTATCGAATATAAATTCATGTTTAAAAGTACCAGATTTTGTAAAAATTTGTCAATTTTAATAAACAAATTCAGAAAAACAACCCTTTTTCTGAAAAGAATTCATTATTGGAGGAACTTTTACGAATTTTTTTACGAAAATTTGTGTACCAGGGCTTTTGAGATCGCTGATCACGAATCTAGTTTCAGATTTTGATAATTCAGAATGACGGAACCAATATGGCGTCCATAAATTGAAATATTATTGGATTTTTCTAAAAATGCATTATGATATTTTCGAGGTCGCTGATTACGAATCTAAATTCAGATTTTGGAAATTCAAAATGGCGGCTCCAATGTGGCGGCCCAAGGAATATTTTTCTAATTAATATTTCCGAAAAAATCTCTTGACTTTGCTTATTTTCGATTGTGCCTCAATAAACCTGCACTTTTTAGAATCCCATTTTTTTTACTTCCACCATCTGGAACCTTCCCATTTGAATTTTTGAAATTATGGTTCAAGTTTATAATCAGGAATTTCAAAAATACCGTTTCTCCAATTTTCAAAAATGTTACAATATAATATTTCATTGTTAGACTCCAGCTTGGATCTACCATTCTCAAATTCTGAATTCAGATTTGTGATCAGCGACACCGAAAAATCCTCTATACCATTTTTCAGGAACAAATTAAAAATTTTGGCCACCATCTTGGATCCGCCATTTTGAATTTCCAAAATCTGAGTTCAGATTCGTAATTAGTTACCTCAAAAACCCCTGTATACCAATTTCCAAAAACAAATTCCAAAAAATATAATATTATGACCGCCATATTGGCGCCGCCATTTTGAATTTCCAAAATCTGAGTTCAGATTTGTAATCAGGGACCCCAAAAACCCGTATGTAACAATTATCATAAGAATTCGTTCCTCTAAAAAATGTATGCTGCAAAGGGTTAATACAGAAATTTCCAACAGTGAATATTGCCCTGATATTTGTATTCCTCTCGAAAAATACCCATCATCTCATATAGTTAACAAAGACTTTTAAATTCTTTTTTCATGGTTGGTAATCTAAACTGTGTCACCAAACTAAAGTTATATGATGAAAATATTGTACGAGTCAGCGTTTCTATTATTTATAAGCACAATTTCGATTTACTTCCGTACTAAAAACTAAGTAGTTTTGCCAACTATACTTCATTAGTAAACATTTCCTGACAGTGTTTTTTATTATTTGCCTCAATCATTTAATCTGCTTAGACTTGTACATTGTATCCAATACAATACAGGTTACACTTACGTAAATATTCTATGGATTGGCGTATATATTACACCCATTAAAATACAAATGGTAATATTTATGTAAATATCGTATGGATAAGCATATCTATTGTACCCACTACAATACAGATTTTAACTATTATTTATATTTTACTCTTTGAATAGGAATAATAAGTATCTTTATATAGAATCGGTAACATATACACAGATAAACCCAAGTTTAGAATTTTTGCTAAACTACGTTTCAAGTTAGGGAAAAACATGTAATAGTGAGAATTTTCCGCAGTGAAATACTGAACTTTAGATGAACTATAAGATAAATTACTATAGATTGTAGCAAACTTTACTATAACCTATACAAGAGCTTCATATCATTTTTCGAATCTTTAGTATTTTGACTGCGAAAAATTTCCAGTCCGCTAGGAATAATTACCATTGCACCTTGATTCTCCCATATTTTTTCGAATTATCATTATAAAATTAAACATATATTGCTATAAAAAGTTTCTCCGTATATATTTTCTCCATATATACTCAAATTGCTATACTTCTACAAACTGAATAGTTACTTCAAATAATTACGCGGCCAAGGCAACTAACCATAAATTACATTTAAATTTCTCTCTGACTAACTCATTTTTTAAGTGGACGCTCTTTAAAATATCTTGGAGTGGACTTTTCACTGTAATGGGAAATACCACTCTATTGGAGTTAAATTTCACTCTTTTGATCACAAATAAAGAGTGCCTGACTTCACTCCAAACGAATGAAATTTTACTCGAAAAAATGTTAGTTTAAATTTTTTTTTAAATTATGGAACTGTAACAGAATTTTCCGCCACGCATGTAACTCAAAAATGCTTCAGTTGTCCAAAAAGTAAAATTTGTATTTTTTGCAAGTTTCATAATTTCAAATATACAGGTATCAAAGTGTTGAATAGTTTGCAAATAAAAACTAAAAGATTCGCTCTTAAATTCACTAAAAAGCTTAACTGAACTTTTAAAAATTTTATCCCAATTTTACGAAATTGTAACTGTATAAAACTGTAGTTCATGGTTCGGAAAATTTAGGCAGAAATTTATAAAAGTGTAAATATTGTACGTGTTATCATCCATATTGTTGATTCGTATAATACATTATTCTTTAAATAGGGATAACTATCTTGGCAGTGATCGATATGATATTTTTCTCTCAAAGTGTTTTTAATTAGTTCAAGCTTATTTTTACCTTAATTGCTACCCTAATAAAACTTGATTATTTTTTTATAATTTCAAATATAAAAAATCATCAGGGCCTTGTCGAATTTCCATTTGTAGTGGAATTATAATTTTACTAATGACTTCCACATGAGTCTTTTTAAATTTCAAACAAAGCCAATCTACTCGTATTCAATGGAATGATAAAAAGGGGAAGAAGAAATCTAAAGATGGGAAGAGGGAAAGGGAAGGGGGCTCACAATAGGTCACGAGCTCACGTGGGGTGTGAATGGTGAATTATTATTAATAATAAAAATTGATTGCTTCGAACGAGAGCTCGTTGGCGTTAATGCATATTGAGGCTTGAGAATTGCGACATTGAGAGTACAATACTATTGATAGAAGTGTATCATCATGAGAAAAAAAAAACGACTTTGTCCATTAAAACTTCTCTCAATAAAATCAAGCAAGATTTATATTCCGATCTGTTTTTTGTATTTAATCCTCTCAGTTTTCTATGTATTTTTATCAATTTTTATGATTAAATGACTACCGAAAATACTTAAACAGTTCAAATTTAGAAGCATTAAAATCTCATTAAAAAAAAGTTAATGAAAATATTTGATATGTTTTGTGAATCTAGTATATATATTTCTCTTTTTTTAAATTTGATTATACATCAGTTTTAAATATAAGAACTTGAAATTATGAACCAGTTATAAGTCCAGGGAAAATTAAAAATTCATCCCTATATTGGCCAATTATATATTGAGGAATGTAAATAAATTAAATTATTTATTTATCTATTTTAAATATGATTCTTGTGTTGAATGAACTTCTTATTCAATATTATTTGATATGATTAAGATTTTTCTTTTAATATAAAGGGTTTCCCAATAAGGGTGATATGTTTTGAAATTGAAAAAAAACACTGAATATTCATTCGGAATTGATCGAAATCTTTTTTATTATATTGGATATTCTATGTCATTTATGATTTAAACAATATATCGGCGAAATGTCCCCCGAGACTTGAGCCAAAAATGCGCCTCATCAGAAAAGATGATTTTTTGATGAAAATTGGGATCATTTTCAATTGATTCCAGAGCCCAATCCGCGAACTCCCGACGCAAACGATGGTCATTAGGCTTCAGTTCTTGGGCCAGAATCATCTTATAGGGATGCAGGCCAAGATCCAATCGCAAAATACGCCAGGTAGTCATCCTGGACAGGCCCAATTCCTGAGATCGGCGTGGCACGGCCAATTCACGGTTTTCCTCGATACTGGCCTGTACGGCGGCTATATTCTGTGTAGAACGTGCGGTACGCATACGATTTTTAGACTTAGTATCCAATAGAGTAAATTCACTCTCCAACTTATCGATTATTCGACGAATTGAGAGCGCGGATGGAGCAGAATGACGACCATATTTTGCACGATATGCTCTTTGAACACCGACAAAACTTCTCGAATTTTGATAAAATAATTGGACAATTTCCAAACGTTGTGGAAGCGTGAAACTACTCATGATTAAATGGCAAACCTTACTGATGACAACTGACAGCAGACGTCAAAAATTTCAGTTCAAATGAGCCCGATAGGGACATTCAAAATCATATCACCCCTATTGGGAAACCCTTTACTTTCTCGATTTAAATCAGTTGTTTTTTCTACTAATTTCAATTCGTGTTTGAATTCTAGCTATACAATCAGTTATTTTTACTCTCTAAATTTGAATCAGTCAAAATCTATTGATTATCAGTGAAATTTGACTGATTTAAATAGCTAAAAAGAGGTTACTGTAAATCAGTCAAATTTCACTGATTATTTCAGTGCAAATTGACTGATTTGACAATGATAAATCTTTTTTTCACTGATGAATCAGTGAAAATTAACTCATTTAACAATGGAAAATATTTTTCACTGATGAATCAGTGAAAAGGCAAATCACTGATTCAATCAGTGAAAATTTGACTGATTCAGATTTAGAGAGTAATTGATCTACCAGTTAATATGACTCAAAATAACTGATTGCAGAGATAGAATTCAGTCACGAATTAAAATTAGTAGAAAAAATAACTGATTTGCATTAAGAGAGTATAGCGAAATTGTTATTCTGCGAAATTCTTTCATTATCTTCATCCAGAACAATATTTTGAGTCGAGTGTCGTTGAAGCTTAATAATTAGTATTATACTGACAATCAAGTGTTTGTTCAGCTTGAATATACTTTCTTTTTCGGGAAATTTGTTTAAATGTAAAATGTATTTTAGTTTATTTTCATACCCAATCCTGACTCTTTATTACCTGTTCAGATAATAGTTGACATGTAAATACATATATTTATAGGAAATCTCATCACCACTTTGCCATGGACTGCTTAGTTTGCTCGTTCCAAGCAGGATACGCGTATTACGCCGGAAATTGCGTGAAATTCAGAAATGAATCTAACGACCTCTGAAATTCTAGAGCCCTGATTACTCTTCTTTCGTCTAGAGTCCATTAAAAATTTCGAAAAATCAACTACCTGCTTTTCAAAATCCCTTTTTCATTCTCTTCAATCATTCAAAAGATGAAAACCTTATCGACATAATAATACAATATAAAATGTCGAAATGTTTTTTCTTGTGAAATTGGTTTCAATATGTTGAAATTTATTTCTACATTCATAAGTTCAGCTGCCTAAATATGATATGTAATAATGTGATACATCTCTAGATTAATGTCTTGTGTAATTCAAATGAATAAAAGTAGTAAATGCACTGTTCAAAAAAGTCTTAAGGTCATGGACCATGCAGGTCATGTAATCAATTCAGTCCCTGACTATCGATTTTTTTCTTCATATATAAAATTTTAAATCTTAATCATTTCATAAAAATTTAAGAAATTATAAATAATAGCATATGGAAGGAATACGAGAAGCCTAACGTTTTAAAATGATAACATTTTTTAAATTTTATTAATAATACCAACTGTCTAGAGTTCTGACGTACTTATCTAACACTATCGGTAATATACTATGTAAATTTGCTAAAATTAATTATTTTTATCGAAAAAATTTTATATCATTATGAATGATTCATTTCCGAAAATTTCAAGACAATATTTTATTCTCCGTGGAAATGTAGTTACAGGGCTGATAACACTTCAGTTTTATTTTTTAAAATTTTAAAAATTGCAGAAATTTTACTAAAACGAAGTTAACAAACGTTCCTTATTATCTTCTAAAACATTTTCCAAATTTTAACTGAGACATGTTATAAACAAAACAAGTTATCTCACATGGCTGGATTGACACATAATTTGTCACGTGACCTGCATGGCCCATGGCCTTAAGGCCATAGATCAACCAGATCACGTGACCAAATACCTATAAAAAGTTCATATAGGACAACATTTTTATTTTACAAAATATCATACTGAAAAATTAAAAGTGCAAATTGTATTGATCCTTGATTTTTAAATATTGTTATGTTGTTGTAAAATACTATGGTGTAGTCTTTCGTATTTTTCATGTATTTTTTTCAAATATCAAAACCTCCTTTTACATTTTTATATTCATTTACAACGTTCTACGTTTTCCATTTTTATGAAGTAATCATTTCTGAAAAGTGTTAAGTATTTTACTCCAAGAAAATATCAATTCAGCAACCCACTTTCTCTGTGTTTTTTAGATTTTGATAAAAATCACTGATGAGGGCTCCGATCTGAGCCGAAATGTCTGATTAATTTCGACTTCATCATTTATGAACTTTAGAGCCAATATTTTCCAAACAATATACCAATATGTTACGGAAAATGTGGAAAATACAATAGAAGACGAGAAAGAACGCCTGTCAAGTCCGTTTATGTGAAAATTTTGCAAAAATTTTTACAGTTAACTGCAATTGTTAATAAAAGATAAAAATCTTATGCACATAAAAATATAAAGTGTCAAAATGTTTTTTCTTGTAAAATTGATTTCAATATGTTGAAATCTATTTCTACATTCATAAGTTCAGCTGCCTAAATATGATATGCAATAATGTGATACATCTCTAGATTAATGTCTTGTGTAATTCAAATGAATAAAGGTAGTAAATGCACTCTTCAAAAAATAGTCTTAAGGCCGTAGATGAACCACATCACGTGGTCAAATTCCTGTCAAAAGTTCATTCCTATAGAAGTTCGTGTGAGAAAACTTTTTTATTTTACAAAATGTTTTCCTGGAAATTTGGAAAATACAACAGAAAACGATGAAGAACGTCTGTCAACTTCGTTTGAGTGAAATTTTTTCAAAAATTTTTACAGTTAACATTAATTGTTAATAAGCTTTCCAATTTCTTTAAAATTTTTTACTGAAAGGAAGTTAATAGACGTGCTTTATTGTCTTATAAATAATTGCAGTTGTTACCAGTATATAATATTACTAATGATATTGAATAAAATAGCCTTATGGCCTTACCAGAAAGGTCATTTTATTCAATATCATTAGTAAAATACTGGTAACAACTAAAATTATTTATACTATACACTGGCCCTAAAACCACACAACATCAACATGAAATATTATGGATATTATAGTGTTCTGAGACACATATATAGTCCTGGATTCGTCGAAAATATAAAACAATGGAAAAATTTTGGTATAATACCAGAAAGGCCATTTTATTCAATATCATTTATTGTCCTATGTTATGTTTTGAAAATTTTCAGAAAGATGTTTCGTGAATTAAAAAAGTTATCTTACATAAACGGATTAATGTATAATTTAGTCACGTGGTTCGACTGATCCATGGCTTTAATTAGTAAAGGACAGAATTATGCGTTTATACATTGAGTGGCTAAATTTAAAGAAAATTATTCAGTTAGACGTGATTAATTTAAGACTTTTTTAACTGTGAGGTTTATTAGAAATAAGACATGGAGGTTGTAAAGGTTTCGTTGTATGAACACATAGTCAGAAGGGAAAGGTACTCCATGCCTTTCAATTTTTTATGTTTGGTCATGAGGGACAAAGACCACGATGTGGGCTTCTGTCAGTCGCTATAAGCGTCAGCATGTTCTTCTGCTTATTCCCCTCTTTTTCAAGTTCTTTATCACTTTGCTTGTCTCTCTTCCAGGCACTCTTTGAAGTATAGTTTCTACACAGTAGTTCTTCAAGAGGTCTAGGCAGTTGAAAAATCGATGTTTTTCATTTTCTAAGAACTATATCTTTACAGAGAAACAAATTCTACTGAATCCGTAGGTTAAAATAGTGATAGAATGGGATTTCTGTTAATTTAACAGATATTTCGGCACAATTCACCCTTTTTGTAATATAACAGATTTGTCGCTAAACATTACAGAAATGCCGGTTGAATAAATATTTGAATTATAAACATTCTTTACATTTAATAGACATTTCTCTAATATCTATCGGAAAATCTTTGATGTTTACATAAAAGCGGTAAATTATACTAAAACATCTGAAAAATTTACGTAATTTTTATGCTATCACTATTTTAACTTATGGATTCAGTAAATGTAACAAGAATATTTTCGCCGTGTTTTTTTCAGTAAAACCAAAAAATAATTTTGTTATTTTTACCAGAATTTTCATCCAGAATTGATTCTGGTTAAACATATTCCTTATAAATTGTGAAAAATACCAATAAATTATGCATTTATACACGGAGAAACTTTTTATATCAATTTTTACTATAGTATTTTTCAATTTAGGGAAAAACGTATCACTTTGAGAATTTTTTTTAGTAAAAATACTAAACTTTATAATAATAATATGAAACTTCAGCATAGGTCACAGCAAATTGTACTATAGTTTATATACTAAAGCTTCTTATCATTATTATAAAGTTTAGTATTTTTATTAACAAAAATTCTCAAAGTAATACGTTTTTCCCTAAATTGAAAAATACTATAGTAAAAATTGATATAAAAAGTGTATTTTTACATTTGTTGTATTTTTAACTGCCTAGGCTCCTTAGACTCAGTCTTATTCACTCAAAACTGTCGAGAGTGTAGAACCTTTTTCCAGTCTTGGTTTACTAATGATTCTAGCTTTTAACTCATTTCTCATGTGTAGTTGAACTTACATTATGTTGCACGAGATGCTGACTTTAATACATTAACGATCGCTGGGAAAGAGTCATTAGTAGAGAAAGTTGATTATCACTCTTTGTCCTCAAAGTAAAGTTGGTAAAAATGTAAAATTCTTACTTTCTGTATCTTTAATTCAATTTTATTTATAGATTTTCCCAAAATTTATGAAGAATCTTGTAATTCTCATTTTTTGTAGTTAAATTTCAAAGGTATTGAATAAAAGAGTCTCGCTTCAAAAGAACGATAAATGTTCATATTAAAATTTCTTTTAAAAGTTGTATTTTTTTTATTTTCCTACGAACAACTTTGTATCTTAAACACGTAATGCACACAACACTCTCATGTGGTATATTTTCTGTGTGTTCACTTAACGTCTGGCGTGTTTAACTGCGATTCCGTTCTTGGCTATTTCTAACTCGATTCCTTTGCCTTAACTGTAGCTTACGTGAAGCTTGCTCTGACCTAAAATATACATTTAACAATAACTTATTACCAAAGAAGACATTCTCAAATGGCTGCCAACAAAAAGAAAATGAAATTTTTTAAAAATCTCATTTCTCAAAAAAAGAAAAAAGGAATTTATTTCATCTAATACTCATTTGCGATTAAGCATTGTTAACGTTTAATCATCAAATTTAATATATAAGTATATAAAGTCGTTTACATATATAGTATATTAAATTTAATATACACAATTATGAAGCTTATATGCATCAAAGTGTCGACAAAATAGAATATTTTCTATATTGTTTGATAATATTTCAAATCTATTTAATCATCAATATTACTCAACTTTTTTCTTAATTATGTCATAAATTCGATGTACAGATAGACTTGAGCTCAAAATTGCTCTAAATATAAAAATTCATAACGTTTTTAAATGCCTTTAGGTTAAGCAAACTAATTTTTCTAATACTTGAATATCTTAACTAATTTAAAAATCAATTTGCTTTTATATGAAAGAAAAAATCTTCTTTATGATTTTGATAATTTTTTTTTTTTTTCAAGATAAAGAAAATAAGAAACTGATCCCGTGCCAAAAGAACAAAAATTCAACCAATTTTTTAATTTTTGGGTCAATAAAATAATCAACATGTTTTCAAATATGTCACATTAGCTCGTTGATAATATTTCAAATGAATAATACATTAATGTTACTTATCTTTTATGTTAATAGTGTTTAAATACTTTTAGGTTAAGTAAACTAATTTTTCACATACTTCGGTATCAATTATTTAAAAATGAATTTGTATCTATATGAAAAAAATAATCTCCTTTATCATGTATGTTTATATTTATGTTCGGTAGAATTTTTCCATTACCAAAAAATGGTCATTTTTTTCTATTTTAGTGACTACCCTTTTTCGATTTCGCCAGAATAATTATATTTTCAAAGAACTTTATCACTGTGCGTGTTACGTAACGAGAAATTCCTTTAATTATATGATTAAATTGCAAATGCGTTTTGAAGTCAGCTGAATTTCTTTCTTTAGTCACCTGAACGAATATTCACTAAATAGATTTTAAGATAAGTACAATTTCGTTACGATATAGCGGTCGGACTTTCGAAATAAAACGTCACACACGGCTATTGAAATTACTTTATCATGATGGCCATATGTACTCGAAAGTGAGAATACCAGTCTCTCGTCTAAAGAACGTCGTTTCAAGTCTTTATGAAATTGACTTTTCCCCCTGCTTAATATCCACCATCACATATTCTTTAAATACTTGAGATAATTTGCATATATTATAACATAATCATATTTATTCCCTTATGTTTTTAATTGTATTTTAAACTCACACTACACCCAGAAAAAAAATTTAGTGCCTTGAACAAAATATTTTTCTTGACTGCATTTGGTTGATTAAAAATAAAATTTCGGTTAGATGAACTAAATTGTCAATTTCACAGAATATTTTCTTAATGTTATTTTTTTATTCAATTCACCAAATAAATTTGTTTTGGTTGGATCAACTAAATTATTTGACAGCATCAGACGTATTTTCGGTAGGATCAAGAACAATATTTGTTAGAATCAACCAAACATTTTCTTGTCCGTATAATTTATAATAACAAATTCTAGGCTTGAACAAAACAAAAATTTTGTTGATTCTACCAAATCTTTTACTGAGTGTATTTTTTTCTTTGTGTTTTATATTTTTTAATAATTTGACTATAAATCCATTAATTCTTCGTATGAAAATAAGATACGCACTGTTAGAAATTTCTGTATTAAACTTCCATTACAGGTAATGGACGTTTTTTTCGGCTACTTAACAAAATAACAGGTCAGTTTTTGTTTGCTAATATTTTATTGTGATAAGATCGCAGTTTTTTAGAATTTTTTATTCTATAATAATTACTTTCAATTTATTCTCAACTTCTACAATTTTATTGCATATATAATCTTTCTTGTGGTAGATTAAAATTTTTTTTGTACAATTTTATTTTGTAAATGTAGTTATTTAGGCCAATTTTATAGTTTCACACGTGCCATTCATTTATATCATTTTTTACCACAATGTTTATCCTACATACGTGCAATTTTTTAAGTTTCTTCCTCTTGTATTTTTATGAAATAAATTGTTTTCACAGTTTTTATTTTTTTGTGAATTTAGTTGTTTAGACCAATTGTATAGTTTCATGCGTGCAATTAATTTATATCGTTTGTCACCACAATATTTATCCGTCACATGTACAATTTTTTAAGTTTCTTCCTTTAGTATTTTTATAAAAATAAATTCTCACTGATGAGGACTCCAATCTGAGTCGAAACGTTTGAAAATATTAAACGTTGAGTTACATTTTTTCTCCTAAAGCCAACCAAAAACACCAACAATATTTAATAATTTAAAGAATTTGAAATCTTTCTATGGAAAAAATAACATATATTGAATTTAAAATACTTTCATCTTAAAAAACCCAAACTTTTATTTGAATTTTAATACACATGTGTATACATTTGAATAACAATTGTTAATTTTAATATATTTTGATTGAAAAGTTATTAAATTTAATATGAATGTATATTAATTTTTCATAATGTACAAATCTATTGAGTTTAATTTACTACTTGTATATTAAAGCCTATTAAAATTAATAAGATTTTTAACAGTGTACATGCTCTGCAATTAGAGTACAGTTACGAGATTCTGGGCACATGTAGAGCAAGGTAGAACTTTTTTTAAAAGTCATATAACGTTGTAGTCTTTGAGATTCTCAGGGTTTCTCGCGGTCCTGAGAATTCTCCCGCTGTGTTTCTCGTTTGCATCGAATACGGCTTGAGACCGATTTTCGTATTCTCCAGTCTTTCATTAGACATGCGCAATCGATTACTATCAAGAAAGACGAAAATACCCAGAATGGCGAGGGATTTTTCAATAAGTCACACTTACATTTTCTTGCCAAAAAGTTCAAAAAATAAAATAAAATTGTGATTCTTGACAAAAATCTTTTTTTATTTGTATTAAAAACTATAAGAGCATGAAAATATAGCACGCTTTTGAAAATTTTAAAAATTCTATCAAATTTGCAAGTTACATAGCTGAGGTGAAATTATATGAAATTTACGATACTGTAAGTAAACGTATATCGCAACTACGAAAAATTTACTAAAATTTTAATACAATTACTAAACTTACCTAAATTTTTATAAAAATTATATTAAGATTAGAAAACTGTAAGTTTTCATAATTTAAAAATTACGGAATTGTAATATTACAATTAAACTATTAAATATTTAAAGAATTTGAAAGCGGTGACAAAAATTTCAAACTCAACTAATTAATTTTAAACTATTAAACTTCAGTTATCCTAAGTGTAACATTTGTTCTGTTTGCAAGTTTCAGAATTTTCAGATACTAGTATCGGAATATTCAGTGGTTTTTAGCGAAACTTAAATTATTTTTTCTAAATTTACTGAAAAGTGACTAGAGTTTCTTGAATTTTATCTGAATTTTATTAAATAGTGACTACAGAAAAATTCAGTTACGTGTTTTGGAAAATTCAGACCAGAAATTTCTAAAATTGTAGACTGTTTCAAAAAATTGTTATATTTGGTACGTCACAAATTATTATAATAATATTAAATAATCTCCAACTTTTCCAAATGTCCCAGCTTTGCTAAAAGTTGAGTTTCCAAATAGTTTGGTGATTTTAGACAAATATTTTTCTCCGTGTAAGAAATGTTCTGAAACCCAAGAAATTTCCACGTTACAAAGATGGCCTAAAATTATATAACATTGACAATACTCTTACTTAACGTATCTTAAAATTGTTTCTTTTCTTTTAATTTTGTCTCTTTTAAAAAATTTTTCTTTTGAATGGTTCCGAATTTTCAGATACAAATATTGGAATATCCATTAAATTTGCTACTGAATTAAAATTTAGTTACGTTTTTCGGAAAAGTCCAGTAGAAATTTTCAATAGTGTTACGGAACACAAGTTGGTAATCTGAAGTATGTAATATTGAGGGAACATACATATATACAATGGAGTAAGTGAATCTTCGTCATCTAAAGGTTCCCATAAATCATTGTGATTGAACACCTTTTCAGACTGGGCTCAAAAAGTGAAGAAAAACGAGTTCTGTCGGAGAGGAAGGATCTTACCAAACAGTTAGATGGCCGATGCAGGGACGCATTAAGTCAGAGACGAACCTTTTCTCTAAATTTCAAACGACCTTTTCCAATTAAACCGTAACAGCATCTCTCACCAATACAGAATTCTATACCTTTCGTACACTGTTAGAAATGTTTGGAAAATAACAAAATTTTTATGTTACGAAGGTAACATAAAATTTGACGATATTTATGATGTTTTTGAGTAAAGGTATCTTAAAATTGCAAAAAATGTACTGAATTTCTTGAAATTTTTCTTAATATTATGGAAATCAACTAAATTTTCAAAAAATGTATCTTAAAACTACCAAACGTTAACAAAATTTGCAGTCAAGGACATGTGATACTTGAGAATATGAGGAATTTCATGTGAACAATTTAGTCCAGTTTCTATATGTTTGTGTGCAAAATACATAAAATTTTGTTTCCAAAATTTGGAAAATGTAACTACATAAAACTTCAATTACCCAATACGTAAAATTATTCCTATTACAAATCTCAGAATTTCCAGATACAAATATCAGAATATTCAACACTTTGAAACTAAAAATTAAGAAATTGTTCCTTAAGGGGGTCCACCTGTGTAAAATTTTCGAAAAATCGATTTTTTTTTTCACATTTTTTGCATCTTTAAGATATGACTACTGATGGTCCTGGTATTGCAGATTAAATGTGAGTCTACAATACAAAGTTCTGTTGTGTTTCCAAACTTTAAACGCGTTTTTCTAGAAACCATGTTTTTGAAATTTGTAGGCAGGATTGAAAAAAATCTACTTAACAGATTGACTTGAAATTTTAACTAACTCATTTATAGAGATAACTGAAGGTACCCACGTAGCGGTTTTTTGAAATCTTTTTTTTTTAATTTTACAGCATATATTATATCGAAAAAAGCATGAAAATGATTAATTTTTATGAAAAGTACTGCCATTTCTTCAATTTTTAAAATTTCGTCAAAATGCTACGTCAGTACCTCGACAACATAAACAGAAATAATATTTTTGTTTACTTTTTGTGTTTTAGATAACTGGTTCGAGCGGAATCTTGCCCACAATTTCGGTATTCCATTTTGAAGGGGTCACTTTCAATGCCCTTAATGAATACAAGCCTTCGGATTACACTATTGGAAAAATTTACTATTATAATAAAACCACAAACCTTCAAAATAACGTTAAACTTATTCTCATTTTCGAATTAGTTCTCCTAACAAACATTCCCGAAAAAGCGTTCGAAATACCGCCCTCACACAGGTGGGCCCCCTTAAATTTACTAAAAAGAAACTAAATTTTCTGAAATCCTATTTTAATTTTACGAAAGTGTAAGGGGCCTTCCATAAATCGCGTGACGCTGAAGGGGGGGTTACGATTTGTCACGCCCGAGGGGGGAGGATTTTTCAAAACGTCGCGTGACAAACTAAATCGAATGGAATTACTTATTTGTTACATTTTTAGTCAGCTTAGTATATCAAGTACAACAAATAATTGAAAAAAAGATCTTTTTTCAAACATTCTTTTCATTTAAATATTATTATATAATTTCAAATTTGGTGGTTGAGTTCGAAAGTTTTGCCACAATAATACATATTTTTCATCTATGCAACACTGAGAAAACAGTTTCTTTGATATACGGTCGAAGAAAAAATTTCTTTGAATTAAAGAAAGTTTTGTTAATTCAAAAAAATGGTCTTTGATCCAAAGTAATAGATTTGTTTACATTAAAGAAATTTTTTTTGAATCAACAAAACTATCTTCAATTCAAAGAAATTTTTTCTTTGACCGTATATCAAAGAAACTGTTTCTTTGGTTCAAAGAAACTGTTTTCTGGGTGAATCATGTTAGAATCAATAACTCCAATTACGTTAGCAATTTCTAACAGTGCAGTTTTACTCTCTGTCACTTCATATTTCGTTTTTATTATACAATTTATGACATACCTGTGTAGAAATTTCGGCATGGCTCAGGCCTGGTGAGATGTGACATGGAATAAAACTCCAAACCAGACCTGAGCTTGGTGACAAGATTTCTCAATCGCGCAGGCCGGTCCCAAGCCTGGCTTGGCATTTAATTACAGAACCGGTAATTATATTGGGTTGTTCCAGAAGAAATTGCCGATTTTTTCATGCAAATTAAACACCTTTTTTAAAATACAAGGAATGAACTTTAATCAATGATATATTTTCCATTTTGTTCAATGACCTTTTGCCATCTTTCTGGTAACTTTATGATTCCACGCTCATGAAACTTCTGGTCTTTATCGGCAAAAAACTAAGCCAAGTCCGATTTCACAGCTTCATCACCATATTGAAAGTTTTACCATTCAAGGAGTTCTGCCAAGATCAAAATAAATAGTAATCTGATGGTGTAAGGTCAGGGTTATATGGTGGATGTAACATCACTTTCCAATCAAACTTTAATAATTTTTGGCAAGTGGCTAAATATGTGTGTGGTGTAGCGTTGTCATCGTGAAAAATTACACCTTTACGATTGACCAATTCTGGCCCTTTTTTTTTGACCGCTACGTTAAATTTGTTCAGCTGACGACAGTAGAGATCCGAATTAATCGTTTGGTCCCTTGGAAGCAGTTCAAAAAATACCACACCTTTCCAATCCCACCAATCAGACAGCATAATCATTTTTTGATGCAATTCAGCTTTCGATGTTGTTTGTGGTGATTCATCACGCTTGGACCATGACCGTTTTCGAACGACGTTATTGCAAACAGTCCATTTTTCATCACCAGTGATAATTCGTTTTAAAAAAGAAGCGAATTCATTGCGTTTAAAATATAAAAATATCAAGTTTTTTAACGAGTCCAAGACGTTGTATATGACAATCGATTGTTGATTTTGGTATTTTTAACATTTCTTCAATTTCTTGCACAATTACATGACGATCCGATTCGATTATGGCTTTGATTTGATCATCATCAACTTCATTTGGACGACCTGAACGTTGCTCATCTTTGACTGAAAAATTCCCAGAACGGTATTTATCAAACCAATTTCGACACTGTCTGTCTTTTAAGGCTTCCTCACCATACACATCACGTAACTTTTTAGCAGCCTGTGCTCCGTTCTTTCTTTTACGGAAATAAAAAAGCTAAATATGACGAAAATACTCGTTTTTACACTCCATCTTAAAGTTGATGCCAAACTAACAACTGTAAACGAAATTACGCGCAATTTGTTTGTAAAGAAAGCTAAGAGTGACAGCTAACAAATGCCAGAAGGAAAAAATCATGACATTGACAGAAGTCATTTAAAAAAAATGGTCAAAGACATCTATATGTGAAATCGGCAATTACTTCTGGGACAACCCACTCTCTAAATTTTAATCAGTCAAAATCTACTGATTTCACTGATTATTTCAGTGAAAATTGACTGATTTGGCAGTGAAAAATATTTTTTTCACTGATGAATCAGTGGAAATTAACTGATTCAATCAGTGAAAATTTGACTGATTCAGATTTAGAGAGCAATAATATTATTATAATATTGGACAATATTTATAAGTTATTTATGAGGATGGGATGTAAGAAAGCTGAAACAAAGATCCACGATTCCAGTGGAGTGTAGCAATCCATCTTTGAGAGTCATCATTTTTATTTCAAAAGTATGGTCATATGATCGAGTTCATGCTTATTTCGTATGAGTATAGGTTGATTAAACATTTGAAAATTAAGTTGAACATGAACGTTGAAGAATCCCACGAGATCCTTACTATGTGAAGGAGCGGCTTTGTTACGACCCTGGCTCCATGGTAAATGGTGGTATTCTTGACGTAACCTAACCTCAGTCTCGACTTGTTTTCCTGGGCTATCTGGGGCCTCAGGCCCGTGGGATACGTTTAGCTTCGCAAAGGAGGTCTCCATACCACTGATCAACCTTCTTTGATCAAAATCTTACGGTTTTATTATACTATTCTCCACTTTAGTATTAGCAACGTGTAACTTGAAGAATAACAGTTCTTCAGAAGCGAAATTGTCTTTGTTTTTTTATATTTCATTCTTATAGCTTCCTTTCCTCAATTATATTCTGAAAGTCAAAATATTTTGTGAAGTATGTAAAAATTAAGAATATATAAAATCCAGGGTAGTTTGGAAATAAATTGCTTCTATTGTAATGCTGAATCGATCGTAGAGAAAGTTATCAGAGTCTCTATAAAGTAAACAAATGACCAACTTGTCCTGTGACACGCAATACAATTTTCACAATTTATTGATTTTCCACTGAAAAGTAGAGTAATAATTCACAGAGAGATGTTATATCAAAAACTTTCTACCTCTTAGAAATGAAGCATTATCTCTAAATTTTATTCTTGTAATATTATTTTTCATCTGTTTTGTTGATTATGAGATGAGATATTGAATATTTTTTTAAAAATTTCTCAATTTTGATGGAATTACGTTTCATGTATGTTATATAGATATATCAAATATATTTATACAAGAGGGGAACTAAGTCGAATGACTTTCTTGCATTTATTAAAAATAAATATACTGTGTATATGCATATGCAATACAGTTTTTAATACTTTTTATTACGGAGAATATTTAGAAGTTTATTTTGCTCAAAAATTCAAAATGTACACAATGCTACACAGGTTTTTCCTTATTTTTCTCATAATGTAACTGAATGGAGTCAGTTCTCATTTTGAATGAAACGACTAAATTTCTCTTGTGAATTTGAATGTATATTTTCAACGGGAAATAGAGAAAATACACGTAAAGTTTGATCTGAGTTGACGACAACGAGATCAATGCGCAGATATCTTCTGTCTTTAAATTGGAACAGTTTTTAGAAATTAAACTTTGATATGGTTCTGCTCTCTCATGGGAGTAGAAAATAAGTTCTTTTATATGTTTGCTTTGTCAAAGGTGACTCAACTTTTAACTTATGAGAAAAATTCGTTTTAAAAAGATTTTTAGAGTATACAAAAAACGTTATGAACGAGAATAGTTTATTACAGTTAGTTCAACATCGCACTTTACTAAAAGTATCTTATGTGGCTCATACATATATAACTACTTGTTTACGTTTTACTCTAAATCGTCCACTGACCTAAGAGAAATAACGTGCCTAAGGGTTGGTATTTTTACTTTTTTGTTTGATGTCAGTGTTTCACAAAATTTAAAAACAAGTCTATCGCTTCATATACATATAAAGAGGGTATTACAATAATTACCCTATACATATTCAGTCACGCAAACTTTATGCAAAATAAGATATAGAATTTTGTGTGCTTTTTATAAAACTTATATTATATTTGTATATTATGAAAAATTAATATACATTCATATTAAATTCAATAACTTTTCAATCAAAATATATTAAAATTAACAAACATTATTCAAATTGTTAAAATAAGAGTATTTTTTGTGATTTTGGAACTTTTTTTTAAAAAAAACCAAAAATTGCAACATTCGCTTTTGATATATTATATATATATATATATATATCAATCTCTACTAATTATCCTGATAACATACTTCGATTAAACCAAAATTATGAAAGTTACACGGAGAAAATTTTTATATCAATTTTTACTATACTATTTTTCAATTTAGGGAAAAACGTATCACTTTGAGAATTTTTGTCAGTAAAAATACTAAACTTTATAATAATGATATGAAACTTCAGCATAGTTCATAGCAAATTTTACCATAGTTTATACTAATGTTTCATATAATTATTATAAAGTTTAGTATTTTTACTGGCAAAAATTTTCAAAGTGATACGTTTTTCCCTAAATTGAAAAATACTACAGCAAAAATTGATATAAAAAGTTTCTCCGTGTACAGTTTGTTAAAACGAGAAAAAAACTTAATATCTAAATTCCATTTCCCCGTTAATTTATACGAGATATGATAAAACGCTATCATGCAAAATTCTTTACTACAAAAAAATCTACAAATTTGAATTCCCACATTTTTTTATATAAGATGTATATTTTTCTTTTTAATTTAAGAAAATACTATTGAAAATTGTAAATTCAATTTTTTATCCATAATATGTGAAATACGAAAAAAACGTATGAATGCAAAATTATTCGCTTCAATAAGTTCTACGAATTTTGTCTGACACAGTTTCTAATAAATTGTATACACGGAGAAACTTTTTATATCAATTTTTACTATAGTATTTTTCAATTTAGGGAAAAACGTATCACTTTGAGAATTTTTGTTAGTAAAAATACTAAACTTTATAATAATGATATCAAACTTCAGCATAGTCCATAGCAAATTTTACTATAGTTCATACTAAAGTTTCATATCGTTAATACAAAGTTTAGTATTTTTACTAAGAAAAATTCTCAAAGTGATACGTTTTTCCCTAAATTGAAAAATACTATAGTAAAAATTGATATAAAAAGTTTCTCCGTGTATTTTTTGTTTCAATTTCAAAAAATACTTTTAAAATTCAAAAATTCCACTTTTCAATCAAAATATGTTAGATACAAAATAAGCGTTGAAATGCAAAATCGTTTACATAAATAAAGTCTACGATTATTTTTCCTTATTGAGATATTTGGAAGAAAATAAATTATTTTTATCATGTAATTCATGAGAAATCATGTGTCATGATGAGAATATGTTCCTAAAGGCTAATAGAGCTTTAAGGCCATGGAAAAAGTTATCTTACACGAATTTTTACAAGAATTTTGTCACATGATCTGGTTGATCCATGGCCTTAAGTAAATTGAATTCCTTTTTTTATACTTGAAATAAAAAAAAATTTAGCAAATTTGAAGAAGTGTAATTCATATTTACAATATTACAAAGTTGACGTGAGTTTCAATATCAAATTGCAAGAAATAAACTTAAAATTATGCGAAGAATATAATATCGAGCGCGAAGCGTCAAGTCCAAATAGAATGAAGCGTCAAGCGAGCTGCGCGCGATGACAATATGCCTCAAGCGGGCAGATTTTTTTTTTTATATCTTTATTCTTCAAATTATCGATATTGATGCGATTTTTTCATGAATCCGAATCCTCTTATATTTTTTTTCAGATTTTTTTATTTATACCTTTATATTTCAAATTATCGATATTGATCAAATTTTTTCATGAATCCGAATCCTATTATTTTTTTAGATTTTTTTATGTATATGGTGAGATTTTTTCACGAGTCCGAATCCTCCTCATTAGATGTAATTTTGTAATGTAATTTTTGAAGGATAATATGTCCTTCAAACCTGGAAAGGTTTGCTAAAAGCTACGTATCTTATACCGAAGATGGAGGCCTCGAGTTACGAGGAAGGTATCCTCTGGTAAAAAAGGCGGAGACGGAAAAAGAAACTCGCTTCACTCTTTGCCGACGTGCACGTAACTGTCGACTGGATACAATATCGTTGCTACTAATTCTACTTTCGAGTTTCGACTCTGAATCCGATATTCAAGTCAATCTAAAATGATCACCAATTTTAAAAATGTATTATTTATTTAATTACTTATATTAAATTTAATAATATTTTTAACAGTGCAATATGTGGATATTTTTGAAATCCTAAAAAAATATAACTTACAAAGTTCAAAATTGTAATATTGAAAATTTCAAAATTTTCAAAACTAACTCAAAAACCAAAAATTTGCTCTTTGTTTGTTTCCATTCAAGTAAAATTATAAGGTGTATGGTACATTATATTTTTCATGAAGCAATATTAATAAACAGAAAATTTAGTCTTGTAACTATATAAAATTTGAGTTAATTAAGAAAGTCTAATGGTCTAATAGGAGTAATTTGAAAGGAAGCTAGAACCTAGAACTCTGGTTTTCAACTTCAGCTGAACTTGAAACGTGCTTGGTATATCGAACTGTCTAATGGCGTCCCGGAATCCAGGGGTTGGCCATATCGATTTTAGTGAACCTTCTCCCACTTTGCCATAGACTAGGCTTTCAGCTAGCCCTTCGTGAAATTTTGGGATAGGCTTCCTTCAACAATAACCCTCCAAGATACGTCATCATATCCCCTTAATAACAAGGTCTTGCACTTTACATTATTATCACAAAAGAAAGTATTACATTTTTGCAGTTTTTTTTTATCTCTTGAAATTCTATTTTTTTTTTTCATTATTTCGCTTGAATTTAAAGAATAATTTTAATGCATTTTCTGTAATTTCAGTATTTTAATTATATCAGTATTTTATATATACACACTTGTGTTAAAACATCCTGCAGCATTTTAAAGTACATTGGAATATTCTGAAGGACCTTGATTATCTTGAAGCACCTTAAAGTACTCTAAAGTATACGAAATATCTTGAAGCATCTTGAAATATCTCAAAGTTCTTTAGCTTGTCTTAAAACACCTTAAAATACTCTGAAGTATGTTAAAAATCTTGAAGTACATTGAAATATCTTAAAGCATTTTGTAATATCTTAAACTTCCTTAGTTTATTTTAAAGCACCTTGAAATATTCTGAAAGTCCTTTAATTATCTTGAAGCACTTGAAATATTCTGAAGTATATGTGAAACATCTTAAAGTACATTAAAATATCTTGACGCATTTTGAAGTATTTTAAAGTTCCTTACACTAAAAAAATTTTCGGAAATTTTTCCGAAAATAGTCGAACAGCTTAATATATAAATGGGTTGTAAATTTTTCCAAAGATATAGTCGGAAATATTTCCGACATAGAACTGGAAATAGTTCCTATTGTTTGGTCAGCGTTTCATGGAAAAAATTACCTATAACTTAGGAGATTTGTAAAATGTTCTCACCTTTTTGATTTATTTCCTAATAGTTCGGAAACAAGTCCGAAAATTCGGTCAATTTTCCTCAAATCTATGAAATATTTCCACTTTCTGTAGGAAAATCTATGCTTCCTAAGGATTTAGGAATTTCCTAATACATAGTAGGAAAATTTATCGATATTTTTTACAGTGTATTTTATCTTGAAGCATCTTGAAATATCTCAAAGTTCTTTATTTTAGTTTGAAGCACCTAAAAGTACTCTAAAGTATATGAAATGTCTTAAAGTGTAGTAAAATATGTTAATATACCTTAAATTTTTCTGAAATAATGAAGTACATCGAAGTGCTTGATCGATAATAAAGTATGTAAAATAACTTAAAGTATACATCGAAATATTCTAAAGCACTTTGAATTATTTTAAAGTTCCTTAGAATTATCTTAAAGCACCTTAAATACTCTGAATTTCGTGAAACATATTAACGCATACTGAAATATCCTGAAGCATCTTTGAATATCTCAAAGTTCTTTATTTTTTTTGAATCACCTTGAAGTACTCTAAAGTGTGTTAAATATCTTAAAGTATAATAAAATATCTTTAAATTACCTTAAATATTTTTCTGAACTAATGAAGTATATCGAAATGCTTGATCAATAACAAAGTATGTAAAATAACTTGAAGTACATCGAAATATTCTAAAGCACTTTGAATTATTTTAAAGTTCCTTAGAATTATCTTAAAGCACCTTGAAATACTCTAAAGTACGTGAAACATCTTAAAGTACACTGAATATCCTGAAGCATCTTGAAATATCTCAAAGTTCTTTATTTTATCTTGAAGCACCTTGAAGTACTTTAAAGTTGGTTAAATATCTTAAAATATAATAAAATATCTTGAATTACCTTGAAACTTTCTGAAGTTATGAAGTATATTAAAGTGCGTGATCAATAATATAGTATCTCAAATACCCAGAAGTACATTGAAATGACCCAAAACACTGAATAATTTTAAAGTTCCTCAGAATTATCTGAAGGCACCTTGAAATATTTTAAGATTCTTCATGATTCTCTAAAAGTACCTTAAAATACTTTGAAGTGTGAAATATCTTGAGCACAGGAAATGTATGGAAGTATATAAAATATTTTAAAGTACCTTGAAATATTCTAAAGTATAAATCTGGCGGGTAATAGGTAATTTGATTTAAGAAAATCACCTCTATTCTCGTTTACATAAATTTTCTCCTTCCAAAGTTTAATCAAGTTGGAAATATAATTAAAGATTCGTAACATTTATATTTATTAGTGATTTTCAAGTGTATTAATAATTTGCTAAAACACTAATTCCTCTTAAATTTTTGTGGTAATATTCGATCTATTTCACACGTACTATTTAACGAGTTTTTTTTGTTCATCTACGCGTTGATAGAAAAATTTTGTTATTTCCGTTCGTCTGAAATGCGAATAGTACTTAAATATCTGTTTATCTATGATGTAGATGTAGAATGTAGATTATAGGAAGAGAGAAAGATTAGGGTGGAATCTTCGTTGGAAAAGGAACTTGGGAAACGTAAGGGGCTGAGGTAGAGATTTCATCGGTCTTCTATTTTTACGCTTCTTATTATTACGTTTTCTGAGGCGTCTTCTCTCTGATGGCCCACAAAAATTCCTCAGAAGTGTTTCCTTATTTTCTAGGCAGATCCTGTGTTTTCTTTTCCCTTCCTTTGTTTTACTTAACGTCAAACGTGCACCGACTTCAAACATATTAGGCGTGTCTAAAAATTTTCTTTTATTTTTATTACCCAGAATGGATATAATTTTCTTTGGATAATAAAATAACTGGAGCCTGATAAAACGCATTTAATATTTTAGTAAAGTAGTAATATGTAAGGTCAATGTTAAAATATAATACAGATAATAACATTTTAATATACATTATTAGCGAAGTAAATAATATTTTTGATGAATATTTTCATGCCAAAGAGCTTTACTTTTCTAAGATAAGTTGCCAAACTTCTATCACTTCAAAATTTATAGAGCCTGCATTTTTACACTTTGCCTGACTTTTCCAAATTCGATGTTTTCCATGGAATTTTATTTTATTTTACATTGCTTTTGTGTGCAAAATACATAAAATTTTATTTTCTAAATTTCGGAAATGGTAGATAAACTAAAAACTAACTTAGGTAAGAAACTTTTGGTTTGGAAAGCGAAAAAAGTTAAATTTTAGAAAAATCCATTAGAACATTATGTTTCATTAGCTAAACTAAAATAGTCTATCTATGTTCGTTTTTATCATCTCTAAAATTTCCCAAATTTTTTGAAAACAAAATTTTATATATTCTGGACATAAAGATGTAAAAGCTGAATCTTGTTCGTACGAATTTGCAAATTCCCTACTTATCACATGCCCTCCCGTGCAGAAATTGTCTCGACTATGCCCTGCTAATGGTCGGGTCCTGGCCGGGCAATAGCCGGGTAACTTTTACCCAACCAGGGCCTGGTCGGGCCTTGCCCGCGCAGTTGTTTGGAAAATTCTCCCCAACCAGGGCCTGGTCAGACTATGGCCATGCAAGTTGCTTTACGGTTTCCGCCCGGGCACTGGACGGGACCCGACCAGGTTGTCTGCTTGTTTCAAAATTTGCATTTTTATGAATATGCCAACAAGTTTTATAAAAATAATGTATCTATAATATATTAAATCAGATATTAAAATATATGTAAGACCAAAAATTGTGTAGAAAAATTTAAAAACAGAACTTTTACAGATTTGAACCTTCATTGAACGATGACAGAAAATTTTGTTTTGCAAGATAATTAATTATTATGTTTATATTTGGGGTCCTTTAAATATACAATCGGCCATAAACCAACCACTATTGTTTTATTTTCATGGGCAAAAACAAATCATTTCGTTTTCAAAAAAAATATTTTCCATCGTTTAATGAACGTTCAGAACTGTAAGTACGTTTTTGTCACTGAAGTTGCAACCAAGATGTTTTAACCTCAAAGTTTTCGTGCATGTTAACATTCTTGGGAATTCACTGTAAATTATAATGTATAGTATCGGTTTAAATAATGGATAAACGTATTCGTGATGTAAATCATAGGCATTCTAAGAAGCGCAGGTTAATAAAAAATAGTTCAATTTTACATGATTTAATCGATATCGACATAGATGATTCTGATAGTGAAATTAAGATTCCCATTACACCTTTGGGTAAGTTCTGTTTGTATGTTTTGACATATATTTATGTTTAAATAATCAAAAATGTTTTATTTTTGTATCACAAAAGACCATGAAGAAAACTTTGATCACGAAATTCACCAGGACAATAATGAGCAAGAGCCTAATATAAGTGAAGATCCTGCTGATACAATTCAATACATTCAACAAATGAACTTAATTTAATTTAAAGATTTGTCGCAACAAATATATTATGTATGACTAATAAATAGCAATTAAAAATGTATAATTTTCTGCTTTTATTTTTATATTTTAAAGTAATTTAGAGGGTTACATCTTATACGTATACCTGACCAGGGACTGGCAGGGTACAGACCGGAAACTATCCGGTACCCGATCGAGGATTAACCGGGCTTCTAGCCCGACCGGGGCGCGCTTCATTCCCCGTGACGAAAATGACCGCGCCCTGTCTGGTATACCCGGCCGGGGCCCTGATATTATCCAGGCTGATTATCCGGGGCCCGGCCAGGGCCCGATAAAAACCGGTTTAAATTTCTACACGGGCTTGAGTGAAAGTATCTTAAAATTGTGAAAGATTTACTGAAATTTTTCCTTACATTTCGACCAAAAACGCAAAATTTATCCTCTTTCAAGTTTTGTAATTTTCAGATACAGGTATCTTCAGTAACTTTAAACGGAAAATGAAAAGATTTCTTCTTAAATTTACTAAAAAGTAACAAAATTTTAGGAAATAGTACTTGCATAAAAGTTTATCGACGTGTTTTGGAAAATGTTGGCAGAAATTTCTAATATATATATTGGATCTATAACTTAATTCGCGCGGTTTTTTTCAAAATTTGAACGTTTATTTAAGAAAAACATATACAATAGTATTATTCAAAGTATTGCCCATCTGAAGCTATGACTTTTTCCCATCTTTCTGCCAATTTGTGGATTCCATCCCAAAAGAACTGCGCCGGCTTGGCGGCCAAGAATGAATCAAGCCAATTTTTGATACCCTGTTCTGATGTGAACCGTATTCCAGTGAGGGCGTACTGCATCGACCGGAACAAATGATAGTCAGAAGGGGCAAGGTCTGGGCTATAAAGCGGGTGGGGTAAAACTTCCCATCCACTGTTTTCTAAATAGTTCTTAGCCGGAATAAACTGAAAAAACAGTATAGCTAAGACCTATGCTATGGTATGGTCCTCAGAACTATACGAGTATAGGTGAGACAGATATACAAGTTCGTTGATATGGCAATACCATGTATAGCGATCGTAAACAAAATATTATGCCATCGTTATCGCTCTTGTGAATTTTCGCGTGTGATAAAACAATACGCGATACGCAAAAATGATCTTTCAAAGAAAGAAAAAATACTCCAAACAAATCGACAAACGCTTCGAAAAAATGACACTTCTTCCTCATTTCGAGGTTAGAGTCGCGTGCATGCGAAGCAATGTATAGGTCGCGCGGGAAACCAGTATATAGTTGTCTCACCTATACCGCATGGGTCGAGACACTATATACTGGTATAGGTTGAACAGCTATACTGGTTTCCCGCTCGACCTATACATTGCTTCGCATGCACGCGACTCTAACCTCGAAATGAGAAAGAAGTGTCATTTTTTCGAGGTGTTTTTTCGAAGCGTTGTCATGATCGAAAATTATTGCCTCGTGTCTGGTCGCATATTCCGGGCGTTTTTCGGTTATTGCTCTCTTCAAACTGATTAATTGTGTTCGGTAGCG
Source organism: Diplolepis rosae (assembly GCA_030998225.1). Taxonomy (NCBI): domain Eukaryota; kingdom Metazoa; phylum Arthropoda; class Insecta; order Hymenoptera; family Diplolepididae; genus Diplolepis; species Diplolepis rosae. Next base: position 8,595,788 of record JAPYXD010000723.1, on the reverse strand, counting down.
TTCTCCATTGATGGTTTCACCCGGTTTTAGCAACTCATAATACAGCACACCTTTCTGATTCCACCAAATACAGAGCATTACCTTCGCGCCATGAATATTCGGCTTTGCCGTTGATTTGGCTGGTTGGCCGGGTTTCACATATCATTTTTTGCGCTTGGGGTTGTCGTAATGGATCCATTTTTCATCAGCAGTAACAATCCGATGCAAAAATGACTTCTTTTTGTGGTGTTCCAGCAGCATTTAGGACATGCAAAACCGCCTTTCAACGTCTCTCGGCTTGAGTTCATGTGGGACCCAATTTCCTTGCTTTTGAATGTATCCGGCTGCTTTTAAACGTTTTGAAATGGGTGCTTGAGTGACTCCCAAAGATTCTGCTAGCTCTTCTTGTGTTTGGCAACAATCTTCATCGAGTAATGCTTCCAGTTCTTCATCTTCAAACTTTTTTGGCTGCTCAGGACGTTCTTCGTCTTCCAAGCCAAAATAACCACCTTTAAATCGTGCAAACCACTTTTGGCACGTTCGCTCAGCTAGAGCATGTTCACCATAAACTTCCACCAAAATACGATGACTTTCGGCAGCAGTTTTCTTCATATTAAAGTAATGAAGAAGAACTCCCCGCAAAAACACTTTTTCAGGCACAAAGTTCGACATATTTGAGTGAAAAAAAATTATTGTTGTTTACGCTTCAAATGAATGGCATATACTGAAAAAGACGCACAATGGCAGTAGCTTTCCAACGCATGTTCGGAATATTGGAACGATGGAATAATAATCAAGTTACGCCATCTCTTAGCAAACCGCACGAATTAAGTTATAAATCCAATACATAAAAGGTCTTTAAAAACTCAATTCTCGTGTAGTATTTCACAATAATTTCATAATAGAATTTTGTTTATTTAATGACAATGAATTATTTGCAAACAATCATCAAAGACCATTAAATTTGTTTATCGTATGTGGAAAATATTATTTTATTTTGTAACGCGATTATATTTATAATTATATTTGTAATAATGTATAAAACATTCTCCTCTGGCACAAACACGCCCCTGTATAGATTGTTACAGCAATTATCGCGTATATAAATGTTCAACGAAGCTTTTTAAGGATTGGCCAAATGAACTTCCTCCTTTTGCAATAAGTTAGGAGCTATTCGCGTTAATTATTTCGGTATAACATTGCAAGAATCATAAACTTAGGTGAATAATTCAGAAAAGAGGTTGATCATACAATAAAATTTTCCAAGAGAATATTCTTACTTACCAATATTAGAGTGCAGTTTCTAATCCCCTGCGCAAACAATTTTACAAAAATAATACTGCGATATCCATTTAAATTACACACTTACAAATTTTGTTATTAAATTTAATATAAAAGTATATGAAATCATTCGCATATACATCAGAACATGAAATTTAATATACACAAAAGTGTCGATAATACAAGATATTTTCTATATTCCTTCATAACTCGTAAATTATTAAAACTTATAGATGTTATAATTTAAAATTTAATGTATATCTACATGAAAGAAAATAATCTACTTTATTACCCACAACCTAAATTCACTGCAAAAACGAGTTTATAATTGTGTATAATCAAAGTACGTGAATTGTTAATTTGGGTACATTAAATTTAATTTACACTATTTTTTTCAAATTACACTTACAATTTGAAATTGTTAACAATATTGTTTTCATTGCCTATTATTCTCCTTACTAATTTTCTTTTTGATTTCTCTTTCACAGAACTGGAAGGAAGAAAGTCCCCGTAAGTCGTCATTCGGCACCAGGAAATAAGGTAAGAGTATAATAATAATTACAGTCCCAGTTTCTTGTGGCAATTTCGCATTTCAAAAGTGTCTGAAGTTTTCCACTTCCGTTTTTTGCGAACCGTGTTAATGCAAACAAATGGTAATGGCACAATTATTAATGTTATTGCTGGCATTAACGTCTAGTTGCTAGTAGTGTTATTCCACATAAGTGGAACTTCAACAAACGGAAATAGTGACCATCTATATCCTAGTGTAGTATTATGGTATATATATAGCTATATTGATTAAGAAATATAGCAATTGTAGTATAGTAAACGTTCTTGTATTTCAAGACGCTCAAATAAAACGAGCAGCTTACACGAATAAACTGCAATTACGAAACAAACCAGTTTCCACTCTCGTGCATCGCTCTTATGTCGATGGACTTCTCATTTTTACGATAAATTTACAAATATTGTAGAAAGACTAATTTAACTTCCAAATTTCTCTCGAATCATTGTCACATTCTTATTATATCTTTGATTTTTTTATAGATTACAAAATCCAATGAGTAAGTTTGGAAGCATATAAGTTTTCTGGCAACAAGCTTTATTTACAAAATTTTCAAATAGAATTCTTCTAAATTTAAATATTTCCAAAGCAAAAACATTCAAGATATTTTTCACTAATAATATTCAATAAAAAAGCCATCAAACTCTCATGATATTCAATGTAGTTTATTTATTTTAAAGAATTTGAAAATCTTTCTGTGGAAAAATGACGCTTTCGACTGCGCTGGGATTCGAGCCATTGGCATTGGGTCATAATTTTTCATTAAAAACAATGTTCAAAGAAACATATCAAAAATTTTTAAAGGGGCAGAAAATATATTGTAGGGATGAAAAAGGCAAACGTTTCGGCCACAAAATTTGGCACTGAAGAGGGCCCCCATTTGTGGCCGAAACGTTTGCCTTTTTCATCCCTACAATATATTTTCTGCCCCTTTAAAAATTTTTGATATGTTTCTTTGAACATTGTTTTTAATGAAAAATTATGACCCAATGCCAATATAAATAAACTACATTGAATTTATTTTTGGGTCAAGATAAAAACTGAAGACATTAATACAAACATGTCTCATGATATTATTTACTCGTGAAAAACAGACACCCAGAGAAAAGTTTCTTTGATTTAAAAAAAATGTCTTTGAATCTAACAAAATTATGCATTGCTATACAGTGAAAGAAAAGTTTCTTTGATTTAAAGAAATTTCTTGATTGTTTTTTTCTTCGAATTTAAGGGCATATGGTAGTTGAGACAAGTAGTAAGTTAATTTAAACGACGTGGTTCAGTTTCTACATATTTATGACCAAAATACATAAAATTATGTTTATTTCTTGTAATTTGATACTGAAGTTCGAGTGAATTTTATAATATTATAGACGTGAATTACATTTTCACAAAGTTACTAAATTTTTTGATTTCATTTAGGCAAATAATTTTCCATCTCAACGTTTTTTTCGTATGTCACATATTTTGTTTAAATAATGGAATTTTTTAATTTGAATCGTATTTTTTAAAATTAAAATAAAAAATATACGTTTTATTAGAAACTATGTCAGAAAAAATTTGTAAATCTTATTAAAACGAACAATTTTTGAACCTTATGTTTTTTTCGTATTTCACATATTATTATTAAAAAATTGAATTTTGGATTTTCAATATTTAAAATCAAAACATAAAATATACATCTTGTCAAAAAATGTCCTACTGAGAATATGTAGACCTCATTTAGGCAACTAATTTTCCATCTGAACGTTTTTCCATCAGTCACATATTTTGTTTAAATAATAGAATTTTTGAATTTGAATCGTATTTTTTTAAACTAAAATGAAGAATATACGTTTTATTAGAAACTATGTCAGACAAAATTTGTAGATCTTATTGAAACCAACAATTTTGAAAACTTACGTTTTTTTCGTGTTTCACATATTATTGTTAAAAAATTGAATTTTGAATTTTCAATAGTATTTTTTCAAATTAAAAAGAAAAATATATAACTTATGAAAAAATGTTGCAATTCAAACTTGTAGATCTTTATGTAGTAAAAAATTTTCTATCATAACTTTTTTTTCGTATTTCGTGAAATTTAACTGAAAAAGGGAATTTAGATATTTTTTTCAGTTTAATCGAAAAATGTCTATCATTTCCCAAATTTTATGTATTTTAGACACAAGCATGTAGAAACGTAAAATCAATAATATTCGCTAATTTGCCAATTATCATATGCCCTTAAGAAATTAATGTCTGCGCAGTTGCAGATTAACAGAAATATTTTCTTTAATTTAAAGAAAAAATTGTCCTCGTTCAAGATAATAAAATTGAATAAATTATTTCTTAAGTTTTTGCCGGTATTGTATTTGAATAAAATAAATATATTTTTAAATCAAATAAATAATATTAAAAAAATAATTTCTTTCATTAAAAAAAGGTTAAAAACGTGATTTCTTAAAATCAAATAAGTTTATATTTGTTCTAAAGGTGTTTTTACTTCGAATTGAAGAAATAAAGTTAAAAAAAACTATTTCCTTAATTTAAATCAAATTTTGTTCTGGGTGCACTGTTAAAAATGTTTGTGATTTTATAATACTTTATTGGAATTTTGTTACTAAAATCTAATGTGAAATTAGTATTGTGTTGTGAATTTGCTGTGAAGCGGCGGCACCATCACTTGCGAAATTACAATACATAAATTAAGGGCGTGATACTAAGCAAATTAGCAAATTTGATTGATTTGTTTCTACGTGTTTGTATTCAAAATTCATAACATTTTATTTCCAAAATTTAGGAAATGGTAGAGAAGATAAAAGCGGACGTAGATAGACTACTTTTGGTTTCAAAAATGAAAAGAATTTCAATTTTAGCAAAATCTATCGAAAGTTTTTTTTCATTATCAATACCAAAAGGAGTCTATCTACATCCAATTTTACCTTCTCTACACTCAGAAAAAAGATTTGATTGAATCAAAAAAATTATTTATTTGAAACACTTTCTTTGATGTAAAGAAATGATTTGTTTAAATGAAACAAAATTTGTTTGATTCAAACAAAGTATCTTTGACCCAAATAAATATTTGTTCAAATAAATTTCTGCCTTTAATCAAACAAATTATATCTTTGACCATATATCAATGCATTAATTTCTTTGTTTTGAAGAAAAATTAATTTGATTCAACCAAATATTTATTTGGTTCAAAGATATTTTGTTTGAATCAAACAAATTTTATTCCATTTAAACAAATCATTTATTTAAATCAAAGCAAGTCTTTCAAACAAATCATTTTCTTTGATTCAATCAAATCTTTTTTCTGAGTGTATCATTTCCCAAATTGTAAAAACAAAATTTGATGTATTTTGGGCGTAAACATGTAGAAACTAAACCAAGTCTTTTACATTAATTTAATTATTTTTTTAGCTTCCCTATGATTTATATGATTCTGTTTTTTAGCTTCCTTTTGATAATATGTCCATGAATTAAAGACTTTAACGTTAAGAAACTGACCCAATGCTAATACAAAAATAATTTAACTAATTCAATTTTGGGTCAAGACAAAAAACAGAGACTTGAGTACAAACATGTCTCATAATAACTTTTACATTAACTTACTACTATTCTCAAGTATCACATGCCCTTAAGTTTTCTAACTTAACTTAACTTTTTAACTTAACTTTCATTGCACACTGAGACAAAAATGCTATTGAATCAAAAGCATTTCTTTCCAAAAGCATGCATACTATTAATTCATAAAAGTATACTACAAGGCCAATAAATATGTTACTAATTATATAGCATATTGATTTGAATCCATGATATACATGCTTTCGGAAAGAAATGCTTTTAATTCAATAGCATTTTTTCTCAGTGCAGTATTGTGAAATTGCAACAGAAATTTTCTATAGCCTAAGGAAAGGAAGGAGAGATTTGAACAGACTCCAATGAGAATATGGCATAAGAGACAATCTGCTTTAAGAGGTAGAATCAGGCTTTAAAAAAACTGGTATGTTTCTGCACTCAGTGTACATAAATGGATGTGTATAGGCTGATCCCTGAAACTTTAAAAGCATCGATTGTTGAATTTTGTCAAAGGACTTTCCAGGTAATGGGGAATTTCTGGTATTGCATTGCACATACGTATCTGAATTGACAAATCAACAAGACACCTCTTGAATCGATGGTTCCATTCCATAGCGGGAAATATATTGTCACGAGGTTGAAACGAACGACTAGAATATCAAATCGTCCTCTAGCCGTTCGTTCACCTCCAGGTGTCGCTGGATATCCATCATGTTTTATTATCTATTTTTGTTTCAACTTGCTAGCTTGTCTTTCATACAAAAATAATCGGTGAGTCTCATAGTTTAGCTTTGGACAAAGTTGGATCCTTGATATTCATTTTCTCAGCTCACAACTTCCGTTAAAAAACAATTTTGTTCTTCTAGGTCGTCTACTTCATTTTTAATGTAATTCTTGCCCAACTATTTACCATATTTCAACTACTCCTGCCAATTACTCAAATTAAAGGTTCTCATTTCTCAAGATCTTGTCATCTTTGGAGTCATATATGGAGAGAAAAGTATATTACTACTACAGTCTTAGAAATGTTCCGAATCTACGTCATTTTTACGTTATAAATATAACGTAAACTATATTTGAAGGGGTATTTCCATTTAGGGTCATAAATAACATAACTACATGTCAATCAGACGTTTCGGCTCTGATCATAGCATTTATCAGTGATTTATTTTGAATCTAAAAAATAAAAAAAAAAGAAGTTGCTAACTTAGCATTTTTTTTTATGAAAAAATTGAGGAATTAACATTTTTTCATGAGTTGATAAAAAAAATTTGAAATTCCTTCAGAATAAAATACTTTAAAAGAAGAAGTTATACAATTTTACACATAAAGTCTTTTATTTCATATGAAGTTGAATACAAAATATATCAGTAAAGAATAACAATTTTTGCTTAAGCCTATGGATCAATTGAACCACGTGACTAAATTATACATTAATTCGTTCATGTAAGATAACTTTATTAATTTACAAAACAACCTTCTGAAAATTTGGTAAATGTAAGAAAAAACAATAAAGCACGTCTGTTAACTTCATTTTAGTAAAAATTTTCGCAAAATTTTCAATTGAACGAAGTTGACAGACGTTCTATATCGTCTTCTGTTGTATTTTCCAAATTTTCAGGAAAATATTTTGTCAAATGAAAAAGTTATCTTACATAAACTTTTACAGGAATTTGGTCACGTGGCCTGGTTGATTCATGGCCTTAAATATGTGAGTGTTAAATTGTGCCTAACATTGTGCACGAAATTAATCATCTAAATTTTTTTGGTATAAAGTAGAATTTGGAAAATTAACACTTTTTTGGCATATATTAAATAAGGGAAACTTTTGGAAAAATACATAAGATGATTTACGTGAGGATAGATTCAGCTTCAGGTTTAAAAAAATAACATTGCTTCAGAATAAAATACTTTGAAAAGGAACTTGACTTTAAAGCAAATTTAAGATGATCTGATAACTTCAAATTTCCGATCGATAATCGCAGAAATTTAAGGAGATATGTCTATTGACCTGGAACATTTCATTTTCCACGGCAACAATGATAACGTTGGTTTGAATTATCTGAAACAAAAATAAAGAAGATTTATATTCAGGACACTTGTCTTTATGGTCTAAGCTAGGATAATTAACTCATTGCAACAACAAAAATGGTGGCCTATAGAACAAAAATAATTTATTTTACTAATTTTTTGGATTTTTACTTGACAAACAAAATTGAAATTTTTTACAGATCGCGAAAGTCTTAGCTATCCCAGGACCATATATATATAATACTCTCATCTATAAAATACAATTGAAATATACTTGAAAAATATAAAAGCCCGTAGACTAAATTCCCGTAAAAGTTTCTGTAAGGTAATTTTCTAATTTACAAAAATATTTCTCTGAAAATTTCAAAAACACAATAGAAGACAATAAAAAACGTCTGTTAACTACGTTTTGGTGACAATTTTTACAGTTACCTGTAATTATTAATAATTCCAGTTAAAAGATTTCCCAACTTTTTACTTAAAAAAAGGTAACACGTTCTTCATTGTTTTTGAAACTTTCGAAAAGATATTTTATAAATTGTAAAAGTTATCTTACAGAAATATAGATCAATATATATTTTAGCTACGAGGTTCAGTTGATCCATGGCCTTCAAATTACGAAATTCAATTCCATTTTGATCAAATTCATTTTCAAATAACGAAATCAAAAGAATTTCCAGTGATTTCTAATTGCATCAAACTTCAGTTACGCAAAGCGTAAAATTTTGTCTGTTGTTAGTTTCAGAATGTTCTAATACAGGTATTGGAATATTCAATAATTTGTAACTGAAAATTGAAAGATTTTTTACACTAGAAAGTAACTAAATTATTAATTTTTTCAAATCATTTCAGTCGATTCGGCATTTGATTCAGGTCGATTCATCCGCATTCGACTGGCAATCGAAAGGTCCTGGACTCGATACCCAACGGAATCAAAGCGTTCCTTTTTTCACAGAGGATATTTTTTAAACTAACTTAATTTCTTAAATTTTATTTTGGTTCAAGGAAATAGTAACAACATATAACTTCACTTACCTGTTTTGGTAAATTCCGACAGAATTTCTATATTTAATCAATAATATGGAAAAACATGGAAAAAAATAGTTCAAAAAAGTTTATGGAACTGTTTAAGATTTGAGAATACAAGCATTTAAGGAACAGAGTTCTGGAAAATTAACAGAATTTTTCAGAATAAAATGAAGAACTTTCAATATTTTTTTCTAAATTTTCCGCATTTTATTCTCAACAGTTTTGTAAATTTTCAAAAACTGTGTTTCGTAAATGCCTGTATCTCCCTAACTCTTGCACAGTTCTATAAACTTTATTGAACTATTTTTTTTCTGTACTATTGTAGCTCTATCAAATCAAAATATTTATAAATGTTAAAAACTTGTTCAAAAACACTAATTTTCAAAGTATCTGTGAAAGCGCTAAACTTGAATTTCAGTTTTAAAATTGTATTTTTTGGGGTGTTTTAACTCTTAAAGAAGTGTGAACATTTAAAATCTTTATCTGCCTTTTAACACTAGAATGATAAAAGGGAACTGATAAAGGAGAACTGCTTAATTGACTAATATACCTCATCCTCTGGAGAAATCATTAGTACTGCTATAACTACTTGACCAAGTTTGCTCGGCGAATGGTAATTATTCGATTCTTCGAGGATAGTTTCATCATGATTTATCTGTCAACGGTATAATTACTTTACGGTAAAAATGCTTTTCTCTCGTTTCACAAATTACACTTTGCAACTTATCGAAGAAAGATAAAAATCCAGTACATTACATAGAAACTATAATTAATAGGAGAGATTCTGTCTTTTTAAGAAACTTCCACATTGCAATTTTACTTTGATCAAATCCATTAAAATATCAACTGTAATAATTTACGATTAAATAGGTTGCAAAAAAAATTTCCATCTTCAATTGTATGATGGTTTTGGAAATAAGACTATCTATGATTTTAAGCTGTTAAACTTCAAAATATTTCAAATCCCAGACTGATGGGAATGTTTTGAAATTTACGAAATTTTTGGTTTGCAAGAGAAACGTAATATTACATGGAAATGACTACTCTCTAAATCTGAATCAGTCAAATTTTCACTGATTGAATCAGTGATTTGCCTTTTCACTGATTCATCAGTGAAAAAAATATTTTTCACTGTCAAATCAGTCAATTTTCACTGAAATAATCAGTGAAATTTGACTGATTTACAGTAACCTCTTTTTAGCTATTTGAATCAGTCAAATTTCACTGATAATCAGTAGATTTTGACTGATTCAAATGTAGAGAGTACTTTTTAGTGTAAATATGCATGTCTTAAAATTCTGAAAAATGTATTGAAATTTCTAAATGTTTCATTCAATTTACGAATATAAATAACTGAATTTTCCTAAATTTTTCTTGAAATTAAGAAACTGTGACAGAATTTTCAGTCAGACGTAACTGTATAAATCTTCAATTACCTGGAACGTAAAGTTTTTTTCTGTCGCAATTTTCAGAATTTCCAAATACAAATATTGGAATATTCAGCATCTTGTAACTCAAAATTTAAAAATGTTTTCTTAAATTTACTAGAAAGTAACTGCATTCTCTTAAATTTATCTTAATTTAAAAAAATTGTAACTGTATAAAATTTTAATAACGTGTTTTAAAATATATAAATTATATAAATTTCTAAGAGTGTAAACTTTTTTAAAAATATGATACATAAATAAAAATAAAATAAGAGATATTGCAAAATTGAACCAAACATTATAAATAATTAAGGAATTATTGGAGATTTTTTGCGCTTTCTTTATAAGACATAAAATGATCGATTCCGCCAGTTTATTTTACTCTCATACCGCAAGTAGAGAGATCCTGATTATACGACTTTCTCAAATGGCAATTCGCACTAACTATAAATGTAATAGTTCTACTAAACATGAACGTTGTGAAGCTCTCAAAGTGCATTTGTATGGAGCCCTGTAATAAAAAAAAATTATAAAAACGAATACAGGAAATGTAGATATACAAGCAGACCATAAAGATGACATTAACGTAGACGCAGAAACAGGTACAGTGTTGTAAACCAAATGTAATCATCGATTTTGTCATTGATAAAAGAATGGAGGCCAAATTTTTTCTTTAATCACTTTTATACGGAGAGAAGAAAATGGCACAAGGTATATATGATCAGCATATTTTCTATCCGCATATACATATACGAAAAACTATATTTTACATCCTACTTAGGGTACAATGTTTCATTTTTGATTTACGGATAGCAATCATGCTGCAAATATTATTCGGGAAATTTTCAGGAACGACACGCCGAAGTTGGGCCAAGGTTGGACTTTTATTTTTAAAGGTATTTTAAATTTAAATTCGACTAATCTTGACCAAAGTTTGAATTCGTGAAAAAGGTAAATCTTATTTTCAGTAACTTCGTCTCCTTCATGTTTTGATTATAAAATGTCATTATAAATTCTCACATTGCTCTTTTAAAATCTATGATGATAAAAGTGAATAAATAAATTTCTGATTTTAAGGCCATGGACTAACCAGTACAGCTGACTAAATCAATAAAATCAGTTTTCCGGTTCCCTTCAAAACTTTTCCACAATAAACGAATTTGTTTAGATGTAATTTTAAGACATAATAAAGGACATATTAGCGGATGTCTTTAGACTTTAATTACAGTGGGTGGCCAAATTATTATACAAATTATCCCCTAGATCCGTAAAAAGTCTAAACTATTTTCATTGAAAATTGGAATATAATTATTTTTAGTATTTTTCAATATATAAGTTTGCAAGTTAGAATTTTTACGCCTTTTTTGTTTTGAGTTTAGACTTTTTACGAATCTAGGGTGAAATTAGTATAACTTTTTTGGCACGTTTTTTACATGCTTCGTGAATTTACCTTTAAAATAAGTCAAAAAACATCAATTATTTCGGGAATTATTTATAATTTGAGAAAAGTTTTGAAATTTGGACTTTTTCTGCCATATCTTTCTCAAAAATTGACAAAAACATTTCATCTTGAGGTCGTTTTATACATAATTTTGACGTCTTTCATTTTATTTTTAGGGGAAAATTGTAATATGTGTATTGTCAATATTAGGAGAGTTTATGCGACTAACAAAAACAATGTAAGTATAATAATTTTGCCACCCACTGTAGTTCTAAGCAATAAAAAAAAAAACAATTCCTGTTTTACTGGCACTAAACTTTCTATAATTGTTAAAAACTAATTAAAGTCCACAGCGATCCGCTAATATATCCTTTATTATGTACTAAAGTTTGAGCTAAAAAAAATTATTATTGTGGAAAAATCTTGGGGAAAACTGATTTTATTGATTTAGTCAGCTGTAATGGTTGATCCATAGTCTTAAAAGAAATTGTAAAAATTACATAAATATAACGAGATTAATTCCTCCTTAATTTGCAGATAATCTTCCGATAAATCATCGATTATTTTAACTAATTTAGATTTAGAAAATAATTACGAATTAGTGAAGTCTTCCACCAATTTGTTGTAGTGAAAAATTTACCTGACCACTTTTCGCTTTTAATTAACAATTAATTTTTTTTGAAACTAGTTAAACAAATTATAGTTATATTCAACTAACAAGCAGTTTCAATAAAACAAATTGGTGGTGTGTGAACTTTTTACAATAACATAGGTTTTCTTATGATGGAGAGTTTAATATTTCACACTATGTTAAATACTTTCTAAAAATTAACGTGTTCATAATAAGTATACACTGAGAAAGAAATGTATGCAACAAAACTTTTTTTGTTGTCCTAAAAAACAAATTTTGTTTAAGTAACCAAAATTTGATTGATATAGCAAAATTTTTTGTTCGCACAAACAAAAGAATTTTGTTGCATAAATACCAACAAAATATTTTTGTTCATTTGACAAAACTGTTCTCTCAGTGTAAGTACTGTGAATTAAAGTGGAACAGATTATGAAATAAAAGTTTTTCAGTAGCATATAAGTGTAGAGATATTAGAAACTTTCGAAACGCCTAGATTCGATTGGCCTAGCCTAGGCGAGTCCTACGTCTTCAGCATTATAATAGGTAAAACGTTCCGTTATAGAAACTACATAGTAGGAGTTTAGAATCTACAGGCTCCAACTTGTTTCTATCTAGAGTCTAGAGTTTACGTTACAGGGTTTCTTTTTGTTATCCCTCAACTCAATGTACATCCACCTATCTATATATATAACGAACCGTATACAGTCTGTCTACTGTCGATACGTGTATGTTTAATATATGAAAACTAGATCGCCGCCTGCGATCCGTGGCTTTCTCCCCTCTTTTAAACATCTTTTCCTATAAAACCACATATGTGTATACATATACCATATATATATAACTGTACTCGATGGCAAAGAAACTGACGCTAAGATTCTCGTATCATTTATTCCTATTACCGTCAACTTTTTTGATTATTGTCAATTATCTGTGTTTTTATTTTATTTTGCAATTAGTTAATAAAATATATAGGTGATTTTGCAAAAAACATAAAAAACAAAAATCAGTATTTGATATGTCGAAAATTAACTGTTGAATTGGAAACACACTTTCTAAATTTAAATGAGTCAAAATGTGGCTAAATAGAAATGAGCGTCTTATTTTTACATTCTCATCATCACACTCAGGAAAAAGATTTGATTGAATGAAAAAGAATAATTTGTTTGAAAGGCTTTTTTTTATTTAAACGAAAGATTTATTTGAATTAAATAACATTTTTTTAATTCAAATGAAATATCTTTAGGCAAAATAAGATTTTCTTCAAAACAAACAAATTATTGTATTCGTATATGGTCAAAAATATAATTTGTTTGATTTAAGGCAGAAATTTATTTGATTTGAACAAATTTTTATTTGGTTCAAAGATATTTTGTTTGAATAAAATAAATTTGATTCAATTCAAATAAATCTTTTTTTTTAATCAAACAAAGTCTTTCAAACAAATAATTAGTTTTGATTCAATAAAATATTTTTTCTGAGTGCACATGAGAAGGTATTGGTTTTATGTGAAAAATCACTTTCGGAATTTTCATCAAATCTTTACTTTTTTAGACCCCCTGAGTCAGAAAAAACGGATTTACGAAAGTGTCTAACTGTCGTCTGTCCAGCGTTTGTGGACACGATAACTCTCGATGGAATTATCGGATTGGATTGAAATTTGGCACATCTCTTTAGAGCCTCGTTAACCAGCCACATCCGAACAAAATTTGGAATATAAGAGCATTTTTTGTATTTTTGAATTTTTTTTTTTTTTTCAATCAAATATTGCAATACTGGTTTCTGATAGTGCTCATAAATCTCCGCTAATTATCTTAACAACATTTTTTGATTAAACCAAATTTAAGAAAGTTATAGTATGTTAAAACTTGAAAAAAGTCAATATCTAAATTCCATTTTTTACTTAAATTATACGAAATACGAATAAAGGGTTTGATACAAAATTGTTTACTACATAAAGAACTACATGTTTGAAACGTAACATTTATTCGTAAAATGTACATTTTTCATTTTAATTTAAAAAATATATATTATTGAAATTCGAAAATTCAATTTTTTAACCATATAATATGGGAAATATGAAAAAAACGTAAGAATGCAAAATTTTTTGCTTCACTAAGGTCTACAAAAATGTTGTCTGACAGATTCTCTGATAAAATGTATATTTCTCGTTTATTTTTAAAAAATACGATTAAAATTTTCGAATTCCATTATTTAAACAAAATATGTGAAATACGAAATAAGCGTTGAAATGCAAAATGTTTTGATTAAATAAAGTCTACGATTGTTCGTCCTTTTTGAGATATTTGGAAGAATATAAATGATTTTAATCATGTAATTTATAAGCAACAGAAAATTGAGCGCGAGTGTCATTGTAAGAATGTGTTTCTTAAGGCCGATAAAGCCTTAAGTAAATTGAATTTCCATTTTCATTTAAAATCAAAACAAACATAGTAACTTTGAGAAAATGTATTTTACATTTACAATATTATAAAATTGATCCGAGCTTTAGTATAAAAACTATTGATTAAAATTAAGAAAGAATGCAGCTATAACTGGATTTTTTCATTGGACATAATTAATCAAATTAGAAACATCGAGTTCAAAAAGTTGTTTAATTTCATTTTTGAAACAAAATTATGTACACTGTTAAAAATTTTGGTATTAAATTTAATATAAAAGTATATTAAATAATTTGCATATACAGTATATAATTAATTAGTTGAGTTTGAAATTTTTGTCACTGCATTTAATATACGCAATTATGAACTTTACTATGCATCCAAGTTGTCTATAAAACAGAATATTTTAAATTGAAAGAATCTTAAATCTTTCTTTAGTAAAAGAAACGCTTTTGACTGTGCCAGGATTCGAACCCGGGTCTTTCGATTGCCAGTTGACAAAAATTTCTAACTGAACAATTTAATTTGAAAACATAATATTTTCTAGAATCTTTAAAAAATTCAAATTTTTTAAGAATTTGATATCTTTCTGTGGAAAAAAGACGCCTTATAAATTGTTAAAACTGTTTGATAATATTTCCAATCAATATTACCTACATTTTTTGTTAATTATGTCAGAAATGCGATGTTCAGGGGTAAACTTGGTTTAAAAATTTCTCTAAATATGGAAATTCATGACGTGTTTTAATGCATATAGGTTGAGTAAATTAATTTTTCAAATACTTGGGTATTAATAATTCCAAAATGAATTTGTATCTATATGAAAGAATATCATCTACTTTATAATTTATTATTTATTATTTTTATTAATTTATTATTATAATAATTTGTGACGTACATTTTGAAACTTTACAGTTTTGAAGTTTACCGAGCTGTTATGGATTCTTTAATATTTGGAACGTCACAAATGATTACAATAATATTAAATAATCTCCAACTTGTCCATATGTCCCAACTTTGCTAAAAGTTCAGTATAGTTCCTCGAACTATTTTTTTCCATTTACATGTAATTAAATTTGTTTTCTAATACTGTATAAATTCTTGACATTGTTCATCTAAAGTTTGTCTTGATTAAATTAAAAGCTCGAACGATCGAAGAATCAAAAACTATTAAGGAAATTGATCCTGAAGCTTTCTCGTGTTCGACACTAAAATTAGAAATCTAGGTAAAACACTTTTCAATAGAAGTAAATCGGCTAGATTTGAACAAACTGATTGCAGCTCATTACTGCCGTATCGTGTACGGTATAAAGTTTAAATGTTTTTAACGTGCTCATGCTCATACGATTCCAGATAGAAGATAAATGTATGCATTTTAGCTGTGTGCAATGTGCATGTCACGTATAAGATAATGTGGGAGCTTTCTAGCGATTCACGCCGTTTTTACTCGCTTTCGACTACTCGGATTTATGCTTTGAGCCTACAGCTCGCCTTAGTGGTGCTCATTGCTCAACCTTTAACAATTACTCACAATCTGTATCTTTGCGTTTTATAATAAATCAGGATCGTTCTGTTGCTCCAAAAACCACAAGCTGCACCCACATTGGATTCAGGCCTTACCGTTAGGTTTTAACGGAACGGACGTTTTTTACATCTGCTCTTGCAACCTTTGACACTAAAAAAAGAAGATCGGACAATATGTTTGTAGTTTTGATATTTCTTTCGACACAAAGAGTTGCAACAAATGTATATTATGCTGTGACGTTAACGGCTCATTCGATTTCCAATTTTGTAAACAGAGTCAAAGATTCTAATTGTTAAAAATATGAAATCGTAACTTTCGTTCTTTAAGAGAATTATGTTTTTCAACATTCAAATGTTTATTAAAGATGGGAATAATGATTTCACTTTGACTTTTGACTCTAAGAAATGTTCCAATAAAGTATTGGAAGTAATAACCAATATATGTATTGAATTCTTTTATGAATTTTGAAATTTTTATACTGAAAAAAAATCCAATAGGGATTCGAATATTTATTGTAAATTATTGAAATAATTAGATAGAAATTATTTTTTCAATTAGTATTGAAAAATTTCATCTCCTATGTATTGGAAGATTACGATTTTGTTTTACAGTGCTCCTTTGATTAATTTCAAGTAAAAATTTGTTTATGTTGAGAAGAAGAAAGTTTTAATTTACAAAATGATCAATTTTAATAGTACAAATTCGAAGATGACATTTTTTGTTTCATTTAAAAATATATTATTTTGATTGAACTATTGGGATTTTTTCAATAAAATGGTTTTTAAACTCATTCGAGATTCTTTTAATTTAAAAAAAAATCCATTTAAGAAAATGTTTTTTGACGCAATAGCAATGCACAGATTTGTATGATTCAAAATAAATTTATTTGAATATAAAAAAAGGTTATCTGAGTGTTTAATAATTATTTTGCTAATATTTATTTGTATTTTCAATTCAATTTAAAAACTTAAGGTCCTTTTCTAAAGTTGGTTAATTTAAATATGTTCCCTACATTTAAACTTTTTTGAATTATGGTATTTTTTGCAAATTTAAAGTAACATATAATGGAAGTTTTTTCAGCAACGTATATTAAATTTAAAATACTTTCATCTTAAAAAATACAAACTTTTATTTGAATTTTAATACACATATGCATATATTTTAATGATATTTGTTAATTTTAATATATTTTTATTGAAAAGTTATTAAATTGAATATGAATGTATATTAATTTTTCATATTATACAAACCTATTAATTTTAATTCACCACTTGTATATTAAAGTCTATTAAAATTAATGAGATTTTTAACAGTTTAGATTTCTTCCTACATTTATACCAGATCGTTTGAAAACCACTGAAAAATATGATTATGCTAATGAGAATTTTAATTAAAGTAACCAGAAATTTTTGTTATATAGTTTGAGTTTTTCATCTTGAGACATCGAAATATCTCAAGAAATACGCATCTAACGAAAAAATGTTCTCAATAAAAACTTTTTATTTTCGAAGGGGAAAAGTTTTTATTGCAGAAATTTATTTCAGACGATGCGTATTTCTTGAGATGTATTGATGTCTTAAGATAAAAATCTCACCCTGTATATGTAGATTTAACCAGATTTCTAGGTGTTTCAAAGACACTGTATTTTGAATGCACCCACTTTGCTGACGTGTCATAAATTATATCTTTATGTATATATGTATTCTGTAGTAAATTTATAGCTCGCCAAGAGAAAAGGAGGTTAAATGCTACTCGAGATTTGCTTCTCAGTTCGCTCTTTTCCAACCGCGAGCTAGGTAGAAATTAATTCAATGATACACGTTTCTCATCAAGCTTTGTAGAAGCCTTTGTATGCGTTTTACCTACGTGCGAAGTGACCTGAGGTTTTTACGACTACCCTTATAGATCCGAGCAGAATAGAGCCAGGGGGTTGTTCGACCCTCTTTCGGTCGATTCAGAAATTTCCCCACCAGGGGTTGCGCAATTCTACAGCCGGATCCATTTTCTTTCTCTAAAGAGTCCCTGACTCTTTAGACAAACTGTCCCTGAATTTCTGAATGTTACAAATAGGTAAAAGTCGAAATTTCTCGAAATCACTAGCCGACAAAAAAAAATTTCTGTTTGCTGCAGGGTATACAACTTTTTTAGGGTAATTTAGGCACCCTGAATCCAAAAATGACCGTCATTTTTCTCAATCAGCTCTTTTTTTTGTGACATTGTAAAAAAAGGTTTTTTTTCATATTTAGTACCATTTCGCCAATTTTTATTCGATTACGTTAACATTTTAACACAACAAAGAAGATAGATAAAGCTACAAATTCGGTAAATTTTATTTAAAATTGGATCAAAAATGGTTTGTGTAACAGCGTTTTGAATTTTGAGTATTGCCGAATTTTTGCTAAAATATCGAGTTTTGTTCGTTTAAAAGATGATTTTCGAAGGGAATAAGTTTATGAATGTGTATAATTAAAGGTTTTCAGTTCAATTAGGACCTATAGCTACATTACGAATGGTCTTTGGTTGAAGTACAAGGGGTGGCCAAATTATTATACTCACTTTGTTCTTGTTAGTCGCATAAACTCTCCTAATATTGACAATATACATATTAAAATTTTTCCCTAAATATAAAATCAAAGACTTCAAAATTATGTATAAAACGACCTCAAGATGAAGTGTTTTTGTTAATTTTTGAGAAAGATATTGCGGAAAAAGTCCAAATTTCAAAAATTTTCTTAAACTATAAATAATTCCCAAAATAATTGATGTTTTTAGATGTTTTTCGACTAAAAATAATTATATTCCATTTTTTAATCAAATTTAATAAATCCTTGTGGGTTATCACTTTTATGTATTTTTAAAATCCTTTTTTTTTTGAGTATTAGAATGTTTTATCCACAGAAAGATTTCAAATTCTTTAAATTAAAATTAGTATAATTTTTATGGCACGCTTTTTACATGCTACGTGATTTTACCTTTAAAATAAGTCGAAAAACGTCTAAAAACATTCATTATTTCGGGAATTATTTATAATGTAAGAACATTTTTGAAATTTATATCTTTCTCAAAAATTGACAAAAACACTTTTTTCCTGAGGTCGTTTTATACATAATTTTAACGTTTTTCATTTTATTTTTATTGGAAAATTTTAATATGTGTATTGTCAATATTAGTAAAGTTTATGGTACTAAAAAGAACAAAGTGAGTATAATAATTTGACCTCCCACTGTATTTGACCAAAAAAAAATTTACGAATTGAAATGTTTGAATATTGAAAAAAGGGTTTTTTTGAAATATCACAAAAACAAGAGCTGGTTTTTGTGACTAAAATATCACCCTGAAACTTTGGGGAATGCAAGAGAGAACAATTGACTACGTTTATCCGACTCTTTCGGGTGGAAATTTAAAAAAAAATTATTTGTGAAAAATTACGAAACAATTTGGAAAGCATGGAAAATTCTGAGGCATCTTACTTTTTTCTAATAATTCAATTTATTTTACTATCTAGATCGGAAGTTTTATCGGTAATTTAGCGTATTCTATAATAGAAATCCTAATAAATGTTGAATTATTAGAAAAAAGTACGTAGCTTTAGAACTCATGATGCGTTTCCAAATAGTTTGGTAATTTTTAACAAATATTTTTCTCCGTGTATGAAGCACATTTTTTATCCGTCGCATTCGGTCGCGAAATAGAATATTGATTTGAAACTATAGCGAATTGAATAAAAGGCACTGACTAAGGGTTATCTAGACCTAAATATTAATAAATCTAATAATTTTGAGGCTAGGTTCAGATTTCTAAACCTCAAAAATCTTTTATAACCGAGTACGAATTCTTTATTGAAATTTGTTTGATTGAAAAATATATTATTTGAATTCAACCAAAATGATTTTCCCAGAAAAAAAGTTTTTTTTTAATTTGAAAAATCATTCTTTGAATTCAAAAATAATTTTTTTAGGGTAATTAAAGATTATTTTAATAAAAAAGTGAAGTCAATCAAGATATTTTTTTCAATTAATAAAACATCTTTTCAATTATGTTCTCAGGGTTTTAGTTTTTTCATGTTACCAAATATTTCTCCAGAATAGGGCTCATAAGTGCAATATCCTAGTTATTTTTTTTTTTATATTTTGGAAATAAAGATTACTGATGATTTCGATCAGAGTCGAAACTTTTGAAAGTATGTAACCTTCCGAGTTATTATTTCTGGACCCTAAAGCCAATTATAAACAACAACATCGTATAAAAATTATAATTTATTTGGAAATAGGGTAATGGCTTTAAAAAAGTGTATTGTAATTGAGGCCAATATTTCAAAAATTATTGGACGAGCGCCATCGTCCTGACTATATTGCAAAATTGTCTCTGACAGTAAATCTAATCTAATTGCGTATCCGTATACACTGTTAGAAATTTCACAAAATATTTTCCTGATGATTTGGAAGAGATGAAAGAATACTATAAGGAACATGTTTCTGTTACGTTTTAGTAAAACTTTCTCTAACTTTGTAGTTAACTGTAATTGCCAATAAGTATTCCAGTTCTACTTTCTGTATGAAAAGATTTTTGCAAAATGTTTACAAAAGTGTTTTGGATCTCATTCGGTGCAGATCGGTTAAATATCGATCTGATTCATTCCGGTTCAATTCGAATGAATCCAAACCAAGTTTTTAATCCTAATCATTCCGACCTCTGATACATTCGGATTGAAAATTTGGTTTGGATCAATCCGAGCTTGGATTGATTGTGATGGATTCGAATCAATCCGGATTAAACCGGAATTAATCGGAATGATTTTCAACCGATTTGCATCTAAGTTTCAAAACGATTTTCGGATTTGTTTGTAATGATTCGGAATAGATCGGATTTAGATTTTAGAATAACTTGAATTCACTCGGATTGAATCAGCTGACTTGAACATCAAACACTATTATTTGATTATCAAATACCCTTTTCTGATTTGGATGTCTGCGGCCCTGAATCAATCTCATTGTTCGTTCTTTCTGTAGTGAGAATTCCCTTTTTACCTGGGAAACAGGCCGAGTATAGTGAGTATCATCGAGCAACTATCGCGTTTCTAATCTCTAACTGAGCCTCTATATTCGACATACGAGAGCAACTATTCGAACGAATAGCGACCAGAATCAAATGTCAGAGTCCAGCAAATGAGAAAAAGGGCGTAAATCACGATATGAAGATGATTTATACTGACGGTTTAATTTTTTAATTGCCTGAGATATGTTCATTGCATTCCTCTAAGGATGCTCAACTCATTGACATAACTTCAAACTAAAAAATCTGCTCGCTTCGCGGGCACATTCTCATCGCGCGCTTCGCTCGCAAGTTTGAGCGCGCCTGGGGCGCGCGATTCGATCGTCGCGCTCCGTTCTTTCTGGACCTCGCGCTTCGCGCTCGATCTTGTGCTCTTCGCATACATTTAAGTTTATTTCTTATATTTTGATACTGAAGCTCAAACCAATTTTATAATAATATTACAGATGATGTGAATTACACATTTTCTCAAAGTCACTGAATTTCTTTTTGAATTTAAGTGAAACAGGAAATTCAATTTACTTAAGGCTCTATCGGCCTTAAGGAACACATTCTCATCATGACACTCGCGCTTCGCGCTCGATTTTCTGTATACATTTCAGTATAACTTTTGAATAAATTACATGATTATTGATAAATTTATTTTCTTCCAAATATCTCAAAAAGGAAAAACAATCGTAGACTTTATTTAAAGAAACGATTTTGCAGAACAACGCTTATTTCGTATCTCACATATTTTGGTGAAAAAAATCAAATTTTTTCAATATTAAAAATCAAAAAATTAAAATATACATCCTGTCGAGAAATTTCTCGATAAGAATGTGTAGACCTTATTTAGCCGAACAATTTTTCATCTCAAAGTTTTTTTTGTATCTCACATATTTTGTCTAAAAAATGAAGTTTTTGAATTTTAATCGTATTTTTTGGAATTGAAACGAAAAATATATGTTTTATCAGAAACTGTGTCAGACAAAATTTGTAGATCTTTTTGAAACGAACAACTTTGTATTCTTACGTTTTTTTGGTATTTCCAATATTATTGTTAAAAAATTGAATTTTGGATTTTCAATAGTATTTTTTTTAATTAAAAAGAAAAATATGCATCTTATGAAAAAATGTTATAATTCAAATTTGTAGGCCTTTATGTATTCAATAATATTGTATCATAACGTTTTTTCGTATCTCGTATAATTTAACTGGAAAATGGAATTTTGATATTGACTTTTTCGAATTTGAATATGCTGTAACATTTCTAATTTTGATTTAATCAAAAAATGTTATGAGAATAATTTGTAGAGATTTATGAGCACTATCAAAAACCAGGATTGGAATTTTTGATTTTTTCAAAAAATTATTTTCAAAAACACAAAAGTAGTGCTCCATCCCTCAATTTTGATTGGATGTGGCTGGTTAACGAACTTGTCCTTACTTTTTCGGCTCCGATAAAGTGTACCAAAGCTCAATTCAATCTGATAATTCTATCGAGAGTTATGCCGCACACGACCTACTACAGACAGACAGACAGACAGACAGACACTTTCGTAAAAACCATTTTTTCTGACTCAGGGGATCTCAAAACGTAAAGATTTGATGAAAATTTCGAAAGTCATTTTTCACATAAAACCAATACCTTCTCATCCATGATGAGAATGTAAAAACACTTTATGGAAGTAAAAAAAGTAGACCTCAAATTAATTTAAATGCATTTTGGAAAAGGCATCAATAAATTTGGGAGAAAATTAGTTTGCGTCAAAATTATGTGTCTAATAATAGTTATTTAACATTTTTTATTTTTTCTTTAATTTTACTAACATCTGTAATGTTTTCCCAATTCTAATAAATAATAGAGAATAATGTTTCTTGGAACATTATCTGCAATTCTGTTCTTTGGATTTGATACAAAATAATTTCTTCAGGATTTATTAAATAAACAAATTTTGTACTATGTATAGTTTCGAAACAAATTATTTTTAATGAAATTCAAAGAAGAATATTGTAAAAAATGTTACAAGGAACAAAATAAGCTATTGTTTATTAAAATTCGTTAAAAATGACAAATGTTTAGTAAAAATAAAGAAAAAAGACAAAATGTTAAATGACTATTACTGTAAATATAATTTTGACCCAAACTAATTTTTTCTAAGAAATTTATTGATGCCTTTTCCAAAAATGAAATTAATTTTAGTTCTACGTTTCCTACTTCTATAAACTTTTCTTCACTTTGAGCTTATGTCAATAGGTTGAGCGTCCTTAAAAAATAAGAGCAATAAGTTCAATTCTTCCTAACCTCAAAATTCAAAGTCAATCTTCACTGAACGGCTGCTTTTCACTTTAGTATATTGTTCACTCAGAGCAAAATTTTTGTTCATTAAAAAAAATTGTTTTTTTTTTAATTAACAATTTTATTTTATCGACTAGACCAAATTTGTGGTTGAATCTAATAAATAATCGAGATTTATTATAATTAACTAAAATCTTTGATTGGATCAACCAATTTTGACGAAACTAGCTGAATCGATGACTTTTTTCATATGAAATTGACGTTTGATGCTCTCAGGGAAAAGAAACTAGTTTCTAGTTGCACAACCTGAGTTACTCGGTAGGGTTACATCAAAATTATCATAACTAAGGTGTTGAGTACAATAAAGGTCCTTAGTTTAATGGTAATTCTACCAGGTCGAGATTTGTGGCAATTCTTTTCCATGAACCATTGACGTAACCATTATTCAGGTTTGAAATGAAAAAAAAAATTGCATACAGCAAAGATCAAATCATTGTTCGCTACCACACTTTCTCTTCATAGCGAAGTGAATTATATTAAAAGATAAAATATAAACCACAACTTCCATCCTGGGATTGAATATTATTTAATTTCTTCATGGATATTGCACACAGAAAGAAGATTCGTAAAATTTACAGGAAGTTTGGTACTTATATTTTTACAACTTATCTGTTTAGTAGATTTCATAATAAGTTCGGTTCAATAAACAGATTTTTTGTATACAATTCAAGTAAAATTGACTAAACTTGAATTTTTTCGAATTTTGTAGATTTTACTGAACGCTAAGTGGGACTTACAGAAAATGTGTTGATTGAACTCATCTTCTTGTAAAATCTACTGAAAAGTAAAATTGTAAAAACAAGTACTGAACTTCCTGTAAATTATACAAATCTTTTTTCTACGTGTGGTCTTTTTCAATCAAAATAAGATTTTTGTTTGTTATTATGGTTGAAATTCAACTATGTCATGGTGTTTATAGGGACATTGTCTTAACGTTAGAATAATTTTGTTTTTGTTATGGAATTGAGTCTGTGGGTTAGACAAGGGCACATAGAAATGTTTACCAAGTTTTGGATGAATCCTAATCTCAATAATTATCGGATATTTAATTTCTAAAACATATATCCTTCGTGATGAAAAAAATTGTATGCACATTAGTTACTATTGACAATAGTTTAGTACTAGTAAATAGTAATTAAATTACAACTTTAATAAAAGTAATTAATATTTAATTTGATTCAATAAAAAAGTAATATAATCACTTTAATTACTTAATTAGTCAAATATAATAGTAGTTTAGTACCTTTTTCTTACGATATTCATTTAATAATATGTAAACAACTGTTTACAATTACATAGGCCGACAAGATTTGTAACCCAGAAACGAGAAAATACTTATCCAAAGGTTTTTGGTGCACTGAATCATAATTCGACCTCAGAATTGCTCCATCACCTCAGGTTATTGAGATATCCTAACCTATAAGTGAATAAAACACGGTTTTTTGTTATATTCGGGGTTAAATTAGATCGTGAACTAATTTGTTTTTCTAAAAACTCGTTACGGCATCTAAAAGTGCCACTTTTACCCTCAAAACCCGTTTTGAATTTTTAAGATATATTTTTTTTCTTGGAGATATCGTTCAATGAAGTTGAGTACTTTGCCGTTTTCGTAAATACAACCTTACCGAAAAAAATTTCGTCCGGAAAGCAAAAGAAATAATACGTTTCTATGTTTCTTGGGTAGTTAAATCCAGATCCAACCTCAGAATTGCTCCATTAACTCAGGTTTTTTAAATTTCCTAACTGTGTATAGAATAACCCCTAATATAGCAAAAAATGGTGTATTTTGCACTTTTAGGTTAGGAAAGTTAAAAAACCTGAGGTGGTGGAGCAATTCTAAGGTTGAATGTGGATTTAGCAACCTAAGAAACATAGAAGCGCATTATTTCTTCCGCTTTCCGGACGAACTTTCTTTCGGTAAGGTTATATTCACAAAAACGACAAAGTACTCAACTTCATTGAACGATATCTCCTAGAAAAAAATATATCTGAAAAATTCAAAAAGGCTTTTGAAGGGTAAAAGTGGTACTTTCAGATGCTACAACGAGTTTTTACAAAAACAAATTAGTTCGCGATCTAATTTAACCCCGAATATAGCAAAAACCGTGTTTTTTTAACTTTTAGGTTAGGATATCTTAATAACCTGACGTGAAGGAGCAATTCTGAGGTCGGGTTACGATTCAGTGCACCAAAAACCTTCATATAAGTATTATTTCGTTTCTGGGTTATTCGTTTTTTGAAATTTTGTCGGGCTGTGTTATTATTGACCATGCGAGTAGGATAAATCAGTCACGTGAGTGGATTAGGGCAAATGTGTTGATTTTCATTGGGTTATATTTTGAATATTAAATACCTACTCCCATTAATTGAAAGATAAATTTACCGTTATTAGTTATCAAACAAGTATTAACTGAGGAGTTATATTCAATAAGGCGACAGGCGCTCGAAAACCTGTAAAATTATTGTCCGCCTCGTGATGTCATAGTCAAAAATTGAAAATCGAAATTCGAAAAAACCAAAAACATGGTTTTATAGCTCGTGAAAAATGAATGTTAGTTTCAACTTACAGTTTTTTTATAACGTTGCAAATTTTCGAGTAAATTAATAAAAAGTGTGTTGGTTTTAAAGCATAGAAACCATGTTTTATTTCAATCCACTCGCCTCGAAAAATTCATTAATTAACGGATTGCGAAATTTTTTTTTGCGTTCTACTCGTGAATCTCTGGCGGAGGCGACAGTGCTTGTAAAAAAATTTTTTGTTCATTGTTAAATGGTTTTTTTTTAATCCGAAAAAAAACAATGTTTTTCGAGCTTCGGACCGAAAAAGTGAGCGAGGAAGTTTGAGCTACAGTAAACTTCCCGTGAACAAGTTGATCATTAGTATATGGAGCAACTTTTTGGAAAATATCAACTCAATTGAACAATTACTTTCGAAAATACAACGAGTTGAACGCAAATGCGAATTAGGTTTTGACGCGATTTTACCGGTTTTGTTACGAGCAATGCAGGCGCGCCGATGAGTAGAAGCGAAGGAAGATAGAGAAAGAGAGTAGGAGTGGCATGCGATGAAAATGAGCGTCTAAACCTAATTCGCATTTGCGTTCAACTCGTTGTATTTTCGAAAGTAATTGTTCAATTGAGTTGATATTTTCCAAAAAGTTGCTCCATATACTAATGATCAACTTGTTCACGGGAAGTTTACTGTAGCTCAAACTTCCTCGCTCACTTTTTCGGTCCGAAGCTCGAAAAACATTGTTTTTTCTTCGGATTAAAAAAAACCATTTAACAATGAACAAAAAAATTTTTTACAAGCACTGTCGCCTCCGCCAGAGATTCACGAGTAGAACGCAAAAAAAAATTTCGCAATCCGTTAATTAATGAATTTTTCGAGGCGAGTGGATTGAAATAAAACATGGTTTCTATGCTTTAAAACCAACACACTTTTTATTAATTTACTCGAAAATTTGCAACGTTATAAAAAAACTGTAAGAGGAAACTAACATTCATTTTTCACGAGCTATAAAACCATGTTTTTGGTTTTTTCGATTTTCAATTTTTGACTATGACATCACGAGGCGGACAATAATTTTACAGGTTTTCGAGCGCCTGTCGCCTTATTGAATATAACTCCTCAATTTTGCTACTTCAATTATTACATTCATTAAAATAATTAAGTTATTGCTTTAATTTTGAGAAAACTGCGGTTATAATTTTTCTATTTCGATAAAATTATTTTTTAGACAAAATTTAAAGAACGCTCTATGTGTTCTCTATTGTGACAAATACTAGATAAGATAAATTATGACAAATATGAGCACAATAGTATTTAGTTAGTACTTATATTCACTGTGAGAAAAATCTTACTATATTTAGTATACATGTAATGGAAGCATGAATGCACAACATGAAATTAAATTTAGTTTACCGGCGTATACTAAATTTAGTATATGCGTGTACTAAATTTATTATACGCGTATATGAAATTTAGTATATGCGTATACTGAATTTAGTATACATGTATATGAAATTAAGTATACGCGTGCACTAAATTTAGTATACGTGTACATGAAATTTAGCACACACATATGGTAATTTTAGTGATGGGTATACTAATTTTAATATATGTGTACTAATGCTAGAGAACCAGTAAAACTCAAAGTATAAGGAAAATAATTAATATAAATTAAAATTTGTATTTAATTGTTTTCCTTATCGATTTGAAGTTAAATCTTTTTTTCTAAACTTTGTCTGAAAGGATATAAATGTTACCATTAAAAATAAAGTATATTGCGATTTGTAATGTTTTGTTTTACAATTATTATTCAATAGGGTATATTGTAAAATAAATACAGTTGAAGTACAGAGTATCACTTTATTAAGAATTATTAATAATTATCAAAGATAATGATCCTTTTAGCGCCCTTCACTCTTTTGTCGCCTGGAGACAGAGGGTTAATGTCAAATATGAACCTGAAGAAATAATTTCATTTTGTAAATATGTACTTGAAAGACACGTAAAAACTATATGTATATTGAATGAATCATCAAATAATTACCTTTAAATGAACTCTAAAGATTTTGGCAATTCCGCAGCGTATGAATATCCAAACACGTAGTACGATGCGAAAGCAACTTGAATTCCTTCCATAACATCTTGAACTCTAATGAGTACGCGATCTAAAAAAATAGTAATAGCACTTTCAGCAGAAAATCGAAACGTCTTCTAGAGCTCTCCCGTTTTCCGCAAAAAGATGTTTTAGACGTTTAATAGATGATCTTGTGTTACTTGGGCAAGATCAACTTTTTTTCGCGCGTTAATGTAACCTAAAATGTCTAACTACTTCTGGAATTTTTATTTTATTTTTTTCACATTTCACTTATAAAGCTTCGAAATTCTGGGATAAGTAAATTTACATTTGTAAACGAGTAAATAAATTAAACCTTCCTTTTGAAAAAAAAAATGCAGATCCAAACAATCCGAACTTTTGTCGATCCAACAACGTAGTTAACCACAAATACATCAGCATGCGAGTCTGCATGTTGCATGATCCACATAACTCGAAACGCGCTTGCGCAGATGAATTTCGTATACAGATATAGGAATTTTAGTATACAGAAACTCCGAAATTCATATACGTAAAAGAAACTTAGTGTACACTTAAAAAATTTAGTATACCTGAGTATACTAAAATTACCAAGTGTAGTAAATTTAGTAAACATATAGGAAATTTAATATACCCCTGTATACTAAAATTGCAAACATTTCTAACAGTGTTCCTGGTAATCAATAGCAGTATTAAAAGCTTGTAATCTCCATAGTAACATCGAGCACAATGTTGTGGTTTGTTAAAACATTGGATAATTTTCTTGTATTAGAAATGACACTTTTGATCCCAAATTAATGGAATGGAATTGGCTATGTCGAGATAATCTTGACCTCTAGATGGTTTCATTCGAGAGTTAAGTGATTATACAATTGCATATATAATCACGTGGATTACAATTTAACTCAATTTATTTATCGACCTGTAAAAGGAACTGTCATGACCTATTCACGTGTTTATACTTCTCGAAGTTTCTTAATTTTTGAGTTTTAATTGAAATTTAATGATTTTCAAAGTTTGGATTAGTTTAATATATTTAAAAATATATTATTTGTATGAAACCAAAGTGATTTTTTCAAATAAAAATAATTTTTCTTATTCAAAGAATTATTTTTTTAAACACACTAAAAATCCTTTTAATTAAAAAAAGAAAGTCAACCTATAAAATTTGAAAAATCAGTTAAATTAAGATCTGGCTTAATTAACCAAAATTTGGATGAATCAACTGGAATATTCGTTTGATTTAACCAAATTGTATCCAAATAAAACATCTTTGGCAGTATAAACCAAAAAGTACGTCAATCCCGTAATAAATAAACACAGAGAAAAAATATGTTATATTTACTGAGTCCATAAGTGAAAATAGCGGTAGCATAAATTATTCTGCAGCTTAACAGATATTTTAGTACAATTCACCGCTATTCTGTAAAGATGACAGATTTGTCGTTGAATATTACAGAAATGCCTGCCCTCATTCTGTAAATTTGACAGGCACATATATTTACGGATATTCCATACATTCAATATTTTAACTAATTGATTCAACAAATGCAACAGTTTTTTTCTCCGTAAATTCTCTGGTTAATTAAACATCTTGATAACAAAACCGGTACTATATTTATCTATCTGTTCTCAATTAATTATGCTACTCATTCAGATTTACGTAGGTCGTCTTAATTAAATCAATAATGTCATCATGGTTTCTTTTTCTTGGTGCTTTAAACTAGTTATTTTATTTTTTTGCTAGAAAATGAAGAATTTCGACAAAAAAATAAACAGTCTATCGAAAATGTGGAATTATCTTGTTTGGTTTTGTCAACACTATTCAGATTCGAAGGCTTTTCAAATTAACATAATGCATCATAAAATCTGTGTTTTCACCAATTTAACTGCCTAGTTAAAGATAGATATACTGTAGACAGTCTCGTTTAATTATTTTTAACTTTCAAGCTAGAGTTTGCGATTTTAAAAAGTAGAAAAAAATATATTTCTATATAATATTAAAATTCACTGAAATATCAATAAATCTAAAAATTGCCAAAAAATTTGATCTGCTCTTTTCGGATCTGAAAATTGTTCGCTAAATGAAATTAAGTAGAATTTTCTCTGGTAAAAGATTTTATTTCACTGCCTAATCAATACATTTCAACTGATTCATCAGTGTGAAACTTCTTACTGATTCATTTTAGTAACGTTCTTTTCATTGATTCAAAATAAGAGAGTGATCCTGCATTTTTATATTGAAATTCATCTCAATTTTCAAATTAAAACTCTGATTATAAATGATTGATCAGGGCCTGATCGGAGAATTTCTGCACAGGTATTTTTTTTATTATGAAATATTAATTTTCCGCAGCAGGAGTTGGTTTTATAAATATACAGAAATTTTTCTGTGGGAAGTCTTCTTTAGAGAAGGTAGAAAATTTTGTTTTAATCAAAAACCAAAATCGAAAAATACCTTTTGAGTTTCGGCCCCTGTCTGAAAAAAGTTTTGTATTTTCTGCAAAAACTTTCTGTGGAAAATTTTTTCTGTATCCATGAAACTGACTGGGCATTAGTCAGACCTTTTTTACATTCCTATCACATCCGAAAAGGTATTAGATTTTTTTTTCTGAGTTTCTCGTACAACAAATTCGTTTTAATTATTTATTTTGAAATAAGGTTAAGACTATTAAAAAAGTATTGCAATGTAGGTCAATGCTTCAAAAAATTAATTAAATGAGTTCCATTGTACTGATCATATTGCAAAATTGACTCAGACGGCAATTCTTATTTCATTTCGTTTTATCAGAATTTTCTGAAGCGCGTAATTGAAGTTTTATTTAACTTTTTCGTAAAACTAAAAGATAAAAAAAACAACTAAGATAATATCTATTTACTGAATATTCTAATTCTTGTATCTGAAAATTCTCTACACTTATATAATTTACAAATGAATTCAATTAACTCATAGTAAACATTTATAAGTAATTAAAAGTAAACGCATTAAACGCTTTACTTAAGGCTACGGACCTATTCAAAACATTATAGTTATAAAAATGAATATAAAATTACTTTGTGCTAATTCTTCTCG
Source organism: Diplolepis rosae (assembly GCA_030998225.1). NCBI lineage: Eukaryota > Metazoa > Arthropoda > Insecta > Hymenoptera > Diplolepididae > Diplolepis > Diplolepis rosae. The sequence goes on along the minus strand of JAPYXD010000723.1, from coordinate 8,564,849 downwards.
ATAATCTAAATGAGCAAAATTTTAATCTTTCTTCCATTACGTGTCGCTTCTAGCCTAGACTCGTCGTCGATTCCAACGAATCGTCCAATATTCATAATCGAATCTTGTCCTCGAGTAACGTGACGCACGCACCTCTTGTTTTTTGTTATTCTCGAGGTTGTGAGATCCGCAAGTTGAGCGTCGCTGTCCGCGAAGCGCTATAGCCGGAGGGGAAGACGAGAAAGGTACTTGTAATCGGAACGCAGCTGCGACAGCTAATGCTACAGCGCACTGCTGATCACGCATCTACTGGTCACGTGCTGCGCTAGTCAAAACGCGTATTGGCTCCCCACTACATCCCCACTCTTTCAATACGAACAAAGAGGCGAAGCTTGCCCGTCGAAGCCGAGCAGCCGAGGTCTGCTACCATTAGAAAGTCATCGCCAGCCGGAGGGTGCGGTTCTCGTGAGTAGGAGTGAGAGTCTGAACGCGTCGCGTCAAATAATTCGGAACGGACTTTAAGTTTCAATAGTTTTTCGTGAGAAGGACATTGTCACGCGGTGAAAGAGTTAGAAAAACGAGCGAGGGACCGACGGCGATTAAACAATTCTTAAGTTTTAGTGTCAGTGATTAAGAACTCGGCAACCGACCCACGTCCGGATTTCATAAAAATTTGAAGATCGCAAGGATTCCCGGAACATCTTGAAACTTTTACCAAGTGATAGGCCGAGGGCAAAAAAGTTGGCAGAGCCGCAGCTCATCGCGCTGGAGTGGAGACGTCGCGCGGGTCGAGCCTATCGCTACGACGTTACGACGTGGCGGCGCCATTTTGTGGAGATCGGACAGAGCATTTCGAAAGTAGTGCTGACTTCTCGTCTTGTGCCGTGACCCGATCTAGGTACGGTGGGGGAGGCATTAATCAAAGAATACGAATCAGAGGAAGAGAAGGTGGCGGACGAAGACGAGCCAGACGAAAGACAAGAGGATTTAGGAGTGGAGCAGGATCTAGCTTTTATGTAAATATCCTCCAGGTGAGGTTAATTCCATCCCAGAGAGCTAAACTCTTCAACCTGTTCTCCCACGACCAGTGACCATGAGACTGGAAATCGTTTCAGCAGCAGATTTTCTCGTAGATCTGTTGCGTATGCAGACTGGCCAAGTGACAGAACGGCAACTTGAGCTATTCAAGAATTCGTTAACAGAGGTTCTCAAACGACGGTACAGGGATCACTGGTTCCCTGACCGACCTAACCGAGGATCAGGCTACCGCTGCATCAGAATTAACGGCAAAATGGATCCTGTGATAGCCCAAGCGGGCGCAAATGTTGGTTTAGTACCAACTGTACTCCACAGCTTATTCCCCACAGAATTCACCATGTGGATTGATCCTGCTGAGGTCTCTTACAGGATTGGTGAGAATGGCTCGATCTGTGTTCTCTACGAGAAAACAACAACAGATCAAGACGATATCCAACAACAAGCGCAACAGTTCCAGGAACATCTTCAACACCAACATCATCATCAACAACAGCAACAGTTTGAGAGCTGCAAAGACTCTCTTCTCCTGGAACACCCCCAGTTCAGCGAGCAAATTGCGGCATTTGTGTCCAGTTGAACGTCTCCATTCCGAAGTCTCGAGATGAAGAATCAAGCGCTTCATCTCGATCTTTGTTTAGATCGTTCAACGATTCAAAATCGGATTCCCTTCTCGCCATCCGTTTCCTCAGCCGTGCGATCTCGTCGCTAATCACTAATCAGTGATCAGTTATCTTACCACCGACTTCTTCCTCTTCTTCCTGCGTATCCGGACATCGGACAAGGAACACAAGAAGAAGACAGGAGAATCAAAAGATGTAGAAGACGAGCTTCCAGCTCGGCCTAGGAACTCTTATGATCTCAGTATCCCACAACTTGTCCAAGACCAAGAACGATTAAATGTAACTCATTCTAGAAAGAGAAGACACTCGTGTCCCGATCTATGATTCTACGGCTCTCCGGACTCATCTGCCGTTCTTTCCTTAAAGTTAACGACAGTCCTTACACGTGTATCCTTCTCTTCTCGCTGATCCTTCCTCTTTATGTGTCGCTTCTTAGCGGATTACATTTTCAAGGAATCTTGAAATTCAACATCAGTCTCGAGAGATCATCGCTCGGTGGGATTTGCAATCGAATCCGCAGGAATCGACTGCTTCGATATATTTACGTGTGTAATTGACCTGTGCGCGTTTATATGTACATATATATATGAACGTTGTATATTGTAAGTGCCGTACGCGCTCACGCACGAGTTATTTCAAGATGGCGTACGTGCGTGTGCGCTTATCGCCGGAAATTGTGTATATTATATCCTTTGAAACAGCTGTGATTTTCTTCGCGAAGGGAGAGTAATTGGGAAAAGTAGGTAAGGGAGAAAAAGCGAAAAGTTGTGTGGTTTCGGAAAAAATCGAGTTTGAAAGATGTGTGTATGTGTCTGTGTGAGATTGATTGATGTGTGGATGAGAATGATCTCGATCAATTTGTGTATTAGTTTATCGTGAAATGTCTATTGGTGTTATATGAAGTTCGCGAAAGTCTGTGAAATTATTTGATTATTGTGTATATTTTGTGAATTATTTTCTTCTCAAGTACAGGAGATTGGAATTAGTTTTTTCTTTTTGGAACTAAGATGTCTGATTTTTCTAACCTTCAAGGGAAAAGGTTTCAGTACTTTCTATTCGAGGTAATGTCTAACGAATCGATCAAATTTCTTGTTATTCTGCCTTTTAGTATTCTAAGCTATTTAGCTTATGTACTTTGAAATTTATTGAGATTTCAAAGTTTATAATTTATATCTGTCGAATAATTTTGTTTAAATTCTCTGAATATCCACCAAGAATATTTACTTGGGTTTTTAAAGTTTTTGGTTTGTTTTCCAATTCTCATATAATGACACCGACGGCAGCGAACTTAATCTGGTGAAAGTTTCGGAAAGGAATTTTATTTTTCTTAAATTCTTGAATTTATTTCATGCAATTCGGTTTAAAATCAATCTGAATCCAAAACTTTCTTTCACGTAGACATGAGCTTCGTTATATCGATTTTCTCTTTTTGTGTTAACAATAGATCCATTCACAGTTTCCATTTTCTTTGCTTAATTATCTTTCAGTGTATACCAAAGTGTTAATTTTTTTCCAATTGCAAAATTCTTGGATCGAAGATGCATAACTCAAAACGAGGAATAAAAAAATGAAGTTCGTCGGTTTTTTTTAAACATGACCTATGTTTATGTCTTCGAAGTTTAAAAGCAATAAATAGCAGGAATAATATAGATCGAGAGAAATTGTCTGAATGAAGCAGTAGTGAGGAAAAGATTGTGATAACATGACGCTTTACAAGACTTTCGATTGTCAGAATTTTAGTAATAATGTAAGACTATAAAAAAGCATCTCACAGAAGCTGATTTCGGCTGCTAAGACATTTCTACAACGATATTCAAGAATAGAGCTAGTCAAAGAAAATTTTTTATGGTTTGAAGTTGACCAGTTTCAAGTATTCATGGACATTTTTTTTTCTTCTCACATATGTCCTTTTCAGCTGATAAAAAGTGATAAAAGGCTTGACTATCGGTGTGGAAATGGACAATCGGATAAATCGGAAGTTTTGCTGACTAAAGCAGACAAAGGGAGTGTGAGCGAGTGAGAGTAACTTATCGCGCTCGACGTCGAAGAACAAAAAGGCTCTTGTACGTAGCAATTAGTAAACCACGTCTGTGATTATAATAAGAATACGGATAAAATGCGAGAAAAAGATAAATTGTACGATTGTCGAGTAAATGAATGTGCGAAAGAAATAAAGTTTGAATGACAATTTAGTAATTTCCGTATGCGACGACCTACTGTCCAGACGCGGATGCTTACGAGTGCGCAGCGCGATCGATTTTTTTCTCCAACGCTCTTTGCGATCTTGACTTTAATGCTGTTTTAACAGCATAAGGTCGGCCTTATCATCTCTCAGCGAGAAAGATAAATCCCGCTGAACTCGTTTTACGTGATCTCTATTTGCCGCCATCGCGCTTCGCGCTCGTATGTATACACGCATACATATATGCATGTATGTGAAGGTATATATATTTACATTCGGAAGTACATTTCATTTTGTTGCCACGGGCGCACGGTGCACAAAAATCAATACTCTGACTGAAAAAACTGCCTCTTTTTTTGTAAAATCTTCACTTTGTGATATAAGAGGGAAACTTGCAAAAATTTATGACGCATGCTCAACTGGAAAGAGTTCTTTTCAGACGATGTGTGTTTTAAAAAATATGCATGCGTGATAGATTTTTTTAATGTTCAATGTATTTGATTGTGAAAGATCCGTTTGAACAATAGTGTAAAAAATACAAGCGTAATTTGTAATTGTGAATAGCCGATTTTGTAAGATCTTGCGTCCGGGGCGACACGTCAAAATTTTTGCTGGGTATCACGATTTTAGTTTCGCAACACTGACAACGAGAATGAAAAATGTAACAATGTCTCTCGATGATCAACGCATGAGTAGAAATACGAGTCGCCTGTGAAACAGAGACCGATTTACGAAAATATTATGGAACGAAACAAAAAATCTATGGAAGTCGGGGTGCCCCTTCGTCGCTTCGGATTTAGTTTTATGTATCCTATGTTTTTCTTTTCATCAATCTTCATATTAACGATTTCGAGCACAGCGAGCGCACAAAAATTGTAAAGCGCAAGATACAGTTCAAAATGATAATTTTTTCCAAAATTGTATCTTTGTTTTTTTGTGTCTCTTTTTGTATTGTCGCGAAGAGAAGCTACAAAGAAGAAAGAAATAATTTGAAAAGAGCATTTGTAAATTATTGTTTCATTGGACATTTTTGGTTCGTCTTTTATTTATTATTATTTTTTTTACTCATTCATTTACACACACACACACACTGACGCCCGTCCCACGTACACATTCACGCGTATTAATAATTTGTTACGTATACGTATATGTTACATAAAGCGATAAATGCGAGCATATGGATTTCTCGAACGAATTGTAATTATTATAAATATATATACATTTATATATACATACTTATATATATACACACGTTGTAACATAATGCATAGAGTCCTTCAGGAAGAATTTGTACAAACCCGCTGGTAGGTGGCCAGCAAGTCTGTGATTTTAGCTTGGTTGATTCAGTATTTTTTTAAATAAATCGAGACAAAATCAAGATAAATGATATAAAAAAATAAAGCAAGTTTCGATAAGTGCAAGCGCGTTACGAGTGAAAGACGAATGATTCTTTTTGCACGAATGGCTCCGAGGACGGGAAAGAAAGGACCCGAAAAAGCGAAGAGACAGAAAGGAGGCTGTTCTCGAATTTATCAAATTTGTATTAATAATTAAAAGTAAACTCCAACAATAGAAAATACGATTTTTACAGGGTCGTACTCCGTCTCTGTCACACAGGCGAGACTCGTGCGGTTTCTTTTTCATTTAATTCCATTTTTTTTTTGTTATCAAGAACAAGAGCTTTTTTTTAGAGAGAAGCAATTTCTTGATTTGTTACAAGGAAAAAAATAGTTTAATAAAGTTTATAGAACTGTTCAAGAGTTGGGGATACAGGCATTTACGTAACCGAGTTCTGAAAAATTTACAAAACTTTTCAGAATAAAATGCAGAACATTCAGGAAAAATGATTAAAAGTTCCACATTTTATTCTGAAAAGTTTTGTAAATTTTCCAGAACTCGGTTCCGTAAATGCCTGTATCCCCAACTTTTAAACAGTTCTATAAACTTTACTAAACTATTTATTTTTTGTGTATTTTCGGTTCACTGAATCTTTGAATTTTTTCGTGCAAGACAAATGGAGAAATTGAATGAACTGGGATTTTCAAATTGGGGGAATGTTTTAAATACAGTGGATCTTTCTTTTTGAATTTTCTTCCTTTCCGCCCTGTCCCTCCGTGGAAGAATGCATGTGTCCATCGTTAAGATAGCTAAGAGCTAAAAGCGAATGGGAAAACGCAACTTAAGCGCAGAGTAACGATGAAGCAAAAACGGTGAATATTTTCTGCTTTTCGAAAATTGATAATTGTGAATCCCCGTCATTGTAATCGGTGGAAGGTAAAAGAGCGAGAGCTATAAATGAGGATAGAATTTCGCGAGTGACAGTAGGAAATGAGAGGAAGGACGAAAGGGTGGGGAAAAAGAAAATATAGTGATCGTGCTTCCAGGCTGAAATCCGCATTCGCACATCCCTTTGTCAATTAAAGTCCCCTACCTTGAAGACTTTCGAATGAATATATAATTGTACAAAAAATTAATTATAATGGAAGGGTGTGGTGACTTAAAAACGTATTTAACTTTTTCCCAATTGTCTCTTAAGGTCCATTTGAAGTCGTACATTTTAAATAAAATTATGTTGGGACCTTGAGAGATAATTTGGATGTTGAAAATCATCTTCAGTCGTGACACTTTTCCTGGAATGATAAAAAAGGTTTTTGACCTTGATTGGCAAAGTTATTGGAGAATGCAGAGTTCATATTTAGAAGCGTAGTCAGCGAGAGGTTGTAGAATGAAGAGAAACGTTCGATTCTGATTGAAGAGGTCGCGAACATTGTTTGCAAATGATTATCTCAATGTGACGCTATTTTGCTTGTAATTATCGTTAGATTCGACTGTCGAGTGATCAAGTCTGAGACCAACGGAATCGGAATCGAGCGACTCTCTTTGTTACACTTAAAACACTGATTTGTACGTTATTGGCATGCGAGATGCGTCTCGATGAATTCTGTATAAATCCGTTTAGCACGGTGACACGAATACACACAAAAACACACAGGGTGAAAATTCCTGAGTTGTATATTTATTAGCTCAGGAATTTTAATCTTGAGAAACATACAGAAATTGCGTTAAAAAAGACAATTTTGGAAAAGGATCTATGAAAAGTAAATTTGGTTTTTGGAAATTAACATTAAACTGTTTTGAATCTGCTAGGCTTTCTAAAAAGACCTCATCGAACCAGGTAGAAATTACAAAAACCTCATAGAATTTTATAGAGTTTTTATAAGGTTTTATGGGGTTTTATAACGTTTTTTTTCATTTATATCTGGTTCAATGAGATCTTTTGTGTAGAACTGTGTAATGTTCATTTTTAGAGACTGAATTTTACTTTTAGTAGACGTTTTTTACAGTTAACTTTTTTAAGCAAAAAGCTACACAGATACATCAGGAAGTACACAATCCTTAGACTCTCGTAGATTACTATTACTATAATAATGCTATAATTATGATATCTATTATGTATCAATGTATAATTATATTTAGTTTTTAGGTTAAACGATATTCTATTATGATTTCCCGCTTGTATATATGCCGTGAGCTCGAAAAAATTGAATCTTTAACGAAAGAAAATCTATAATTTTTTCGACTGTTTTTGTACAGAGATATTAATAAAAACAAAGGCCTCGTGCTTATGAAATTTCAAGAATATAAATCATCTGTCTTTTTACTGATTACTTCTTCTCTTTAAGTTAGAAAGTAAGATAGCTAGACGAGATCGTGCCACACGTAATTGGATATTCTAGGTGATTTAGTCGTTCGAGATAGACTTACTTATCTTTTAGCTTCTTGCCTAAGCATTTCTACGTCGTAGAAAAAAATTCAGATGAGACTACTTTACACGAGAAGTAATTTCAATCGACTTTTCAATTAGAAAGTTTTATTTGGAATTACTTGGATAATCTAGGAAGTTCTATTTTTTATTCAATTTCGATGTAACAGGAATTTTAAGCAAGAAATTAACTTTGCTTCCTTGTTGGGAAATAGTACATTGTGCAACTAGGGAAAAAAAAATTTATTTTGCGAGTGTGAAGTTTGATGCCCGAGCAAAGCGAGGGTAACAACCAAATGCGTAAAATAAATGTTTTTCCCGTGTTGCACACGATTTTTTTTCTACTATAGGGTCAGAAAGTGGATTTGTTTGCCCCGTACGGGACAATAAAGTCCACTTTATGACCCGCTAGTAGAAAATAGTATATTTCCTACTCGAGGGTCATAAAGTGCATTTTATTTCCTCCTGTGGTCCAAGTAAATGCATTTTCTGACCCCCCCCTCCCAGTAGAAAAAAAATTGTGTGCAACACGGGACGAACATTGATTTTACTCGTGTGATTATGGATCTCGCTTTGATAGAGCATCAAACTTCACACTCGAAGAATAAACTTTTTTTCCTCTAGTTGCACAATAGTGTATTATATATATAAAGTGAATTTTATTTCCCCCTACCGGGAAAACAAATCCATTTTTATGACCCTCTAGTAGAAAAAAAAATCGTGTTCAATACGGGAATAATATTTTTTTTACTATGGGGTCAGAAAATGGATTTGTTTTGCAATAAAATCCACTTTATGGCCCGCTAGTAGAAAAATATTTATTTTTTAATATCGGGCCATAAAGTGGGCTTTATTGCTCCGTGTGGAGAAAACGAATCCACTTTATGGCCCTACAGTAGAAAAAAAATCGTGTGCAACACGGGAAAAACATTTATTTTGCGAGTGTAGTTGTTACCCTCGCTTTGCTCGGGCATCAAAATTCACAACCGCAAAATAAATTTTTTTTTCCCTAGTTGCACAATGTACTATTATATGTGATTGTTGGCCTCGCTTAGCTCAGGCGTCAAATTTCCCACTTGCAAAATAAAGTTTTTTCTCCCTAGTTATACAATGCACTATTGTTTGCCCCGCAGGGGGCAATAAAATACACTTTATGACCCGATTTGTAGGACAAAATATATAATATTTTTTCTTGGCGAAATTAATTTCTAAGAAAACCTGGAATGTTTTTCATACACGGAAGACACTACGGATCTCTTGTTAGAATGATGATAAATTTTTTTTATTTTATATTCCGGAACAAAAAATATTTATATCACAAAGCGTGTGTTTCCGCAAGAAGGAATAAGTTTTTACATTTCCTTTTTTGATTTCATGAAGGTTTCTACCATTTATTTTTCTCTGCATTTCCTCGTCAGCAATCAACTCTTGAATTATAAACAGTATTAAGTAATATATATATTCTTTATGCACATATATATTTATATATAAGAACTTATTCTGATTATGCTATTTATAAAGTTCTGAGTTATGCCAAAGTTTTATCATAGGTACTGAAGAATAATTAGTATTTACCAAGTCTGTTTAATTGACATTTCGAGTTAATGTAAAGATTTAATTTAGTTCAATGCCTGTTCAGAAAACAGGAAGCAGAGGGTTCTTCATTAAAATTCTCTTTCTTTCGCTTCCGTCTACAGTGTCTTACCTTCCAAAGAAGTACGTTCCATTCTTTATAACTAATGCACTCAAATTGGAAGAATAAAAGTGCCTTGAGTTTGTATTTCCTGAGGAATAATGAAATGGTTAGCTGGAAGTAATTAAAATTTAAAAAATCTAAGGTTGACTTCAGGAAGGAAAATATAAAACTAAGTTATAGTATTAAATTCGATTTTGATTGAATATATATTATTTAAGAGTAATTTCTTGAAAATGAATTTTTGTTTTGCATATATTTTATTTATTTTTCTTTATAACATGAAAAAAATGATCTTTTGACCAAATTGAAGAAAATTTAGCTACTTTTTAGTAGATTTGAGATGAAATCTCTTGAATTTTAGTTGGAAATTGCTGAATATTCCGTTAATTGTTTCGGAAAGTTCCAAAACTTGCAGCAAGAAAAATTTTTCGTTTTGGACTACTGGAATTTTATGCTGCTACATGTTACTGAAAATTTTGTTACAGTTTTGTATTTTTGAGATGAATGTCAAGAAAATTCTGTTAAATTTAAGAGATTTTTAATTAAATTTGATAAAAATTCAGTTAGGTTTTGTAATTTTATGAAAAATTTAGGAAAATTCTGTAAAGTTTTCGCATTCATAAGATAATATAAGCCATTACCCATCTCACCAGGCCTGAGCCCAGTCTGGGCCATGCTGAAAATTTTGCATGGTTAAAAGTATCGCAAATATTCAACACGAAGAAAAAAACCCATTTCATTTACTGAGTCCACACTGTAAAAAATTTTTCCGAAAATAGTTGGACTGCTTGAAATACAAATGGGTCGTAAATTTTTCCAAAGATATAGTCGGAAATATTTCCGACATAGAACTGGAAATAGTTCCTACTGTTTGGTCGGAGAAATATCCAGTTTATTAGGAAAAATTGATATAAATATTTAATAATTTAAGTGGAAGAAGATCCAAAAAAAGTGAACAAATTTCCATTTTTGTGGAATAATTTCCGCTTTTCATGGGAAAATTTTCCTACAACTTAGGAGATTTGTGAAATGTTCTTACCTTTTTGATATATTTCCTAATAGTTCTTAAAATAAGTCCGAAAATTCGGTGAATTTTCCTCAAATCTATGCAATATTTCCACTTTCTGTAGGAAAATCTATGCTTCCTAAGGGTTTAGGAAAAATTTCCTGATACATGGTAGTAAAATTTACCCATATTTTTTATGGTGCATAAGTTAAAATAATGAGACCATAAAATTTCTGTAAATTTACATGATATTTCAGTACAATTCACCGCTTTTTTGTGAACGTAACAAATTTTTTAATTAATATTACAGAAACACATTTTGAATCAACACTTGAAACAAATTCCTTATTCTGTAAATTTAACAAGCATTTCTTTAATGTTTATCGACAAATCTGCTATGTTCACAAAAAAGCTGTGAATCGTACGCGGAAAAGCAATTTTTACAGAACTTTTTCGCAGTTTTTGGATCAAGCTATTAGTAAACAGTGTTTTATTTTCGTTTCGGAACTTTATCTTAAAATTGCAGATCATTCTGTAATGATTATACACTTTTTAAAAATAATACCAGGAAGTACTAAAATATCTGTTAAATTCACAGAAATTTAATGCCGTCACTGTTGTAACTTATGTACTCAGTAAATATAACGGGTTTTTTGCCGACTATAAATTTACGTAATTTTTGTAGCGTACAAATTTTGTAGATTTCAGAACATTTCTAACAGATTATGTTGCAAAAAAATATTAAAATATTGTTCTATCTTTTGAAGTACGAGAAATTATCGTATCCGGTAATCAGAGTAAGGCTAATGCAGTCAAAGTGGGGATAAGTTTGAACTACAAAGAGACGAAACTGAGAAAAGAGATTGAAACCAAGATGAGACCGAGGGAAGTGTATATAATGATGGCACTGTAGTAAACTGTATATATGTATACGGAATGTCAATTCTGTCTGACGAGGAAACCAGGCAAGCGAGGCAACGGACAACCAGGCAACAATCCAGCCAGGGCAACAACCGATGTTGACCTCCAGGTTCCAGGACAACCATGAGGTCCTTCCTGGACTCGTAATTCGATGTGGTTTCGTTACGGTCACCTTCAAGATCGCAATTGCAGTTACACGATTGTTACTCCGATCTTAAAGGGTTACGGGTAGTCAGAGGCGTGAAAAAATAGACACTTTCAAGAATTTTGTTTAGCTGTTGTATAATGTTTTTCATTTAATATATAATGACAAGATTTTACATTATATTAAAGCAATTTTCACTAAAATCTCAAATAAAAATATTCATTCTGGACCAAGTTATCAGCTCGATTGTTGACCCCTATCTTACAAATAGTGCCTCGCGGTGACCATCAGTACTTCTTACTGGTTTATCTAAAATCAATGAAATAAATAAAAAATATTATTAAAGTCAGAAAAAAGATTTGATTGAATCAAAGAAAATTATTTGTTTAAAAGAATTTCTTTGATTCCAAAAAATGATTTATTTTAATAAAATGAAATTTGTTTGATTCAAAGTATCTTTGAACCAAATGGAAATTTGTTCAAATCAAATAAATTTCTACCTTAATTGAAACAAATTATATCTTTGACCATATGCGTATGCAATAATTTGTTTATTTTGAGGAAAAATTTATTTGATTTAAACAAATATTTATTTGGCTCAAAAATATTTTGTTTGAATGAAACAAATGCTATTTAATTCAAATAAATCTTTTGTTTTAACCAAAAAAGCCTTTTGAATAAATTATTTTTTTTAATTCAATCAAATTTTTTTCAGTGTATTTTAACAGTTTATCCAGTCCTTAATCCAAGCTTTTTCAAATTAAGCAAAATGGCGGCCTCTGAAAGTTTACTTATGAATTTTGAGGTTAAAAATCGCTCGTTTATTGTTTTAAAAAAAATCCTTTGATTAAGTACTAGTTTTAAATGCCTAAAATATTCTGTATAAATTTCATTTAAATTCGTTAAGTAGTTTTTTTTAGAAATCCTGTTTGTTTTTCGTCATTTACATAAAAGCACCTAATTTTCGTAATACAAATCAATAAATTACTTTTTAAAAATAGCATGGAAGGTAACAAAACTCTGCATTTAATGCCCCAAAACGGAGTGCTCTTATCAGTTATTTGTGAAGAAATTGCAAAGAAATCAAAGTTTTCTGAAATTTTGAATAACTCTCGAAATAGTTAACATTTTGAAACTTTTCTTCGCTTATTGTAAAAGTCGATTCAACTAGAATATTAGCAGCGTTTGAAATATATAGTGATTTTTATACTGGATTCTGTTAAAGTTAAAACTTAGAATAACGAAGTTGTGAAAATTCAACGCATTCTTATACTTGAAAAATGGATTTTAAAAACTATGAAAATTGGTAATGAATGAATGTCAAAAAATAAGTGTCCGCAGACTTTTGCTCGATGGTGTATATCAAATTTCAAAATTCATATAATATATATGCAAATTACTTCATATACTTTTGTATTAAATTTAATACGAAATTTTAAACAGTGTAGTTCCCCATTAAATTCAGATAAATTCTATACTTGTTTCAAATTACATTCGGTGGGAATCAAAGGTTTGATTGTAAGCTGAACAAACTTTGAATTCACTTGAATCCCGACAAATCTTGAATTATCTGGAAAAAGTTCATTGTCTTGAATTCTCCAGAAAGCGGTTGCGAATTGACTCAATCTAAATTGATTTTATTTCAATTCGCTTGAAATCAATCAAGCTTATTTGTAAACTAGGTTCTATTCATCAATGGACTTTGAAATCGAATTTTTGCAATTTGAAAGCAAAACGTTCGTGACTATAAAGTTTTGTCATTTTTGACGAAAGTTGGGAAAATGTGAGTTTTTATAACTAGAACGAACAATAGACATTTTCACCTGAAATAGGAAGTATTAAATATGCACTTGCCGTGCCATGACATTTAGTACGAATTTTATGAAGATAGTAATTTTCTGCTAATAACATGTATCCTGCATAGCAATGTGTCGTTGAAATTTCCAATGTGAAACTTTCACTTTGAAAGTTTCAAACTCTGAAATTTTTGACGAAACTTATGAACTTATTCAACAATTTCTGGTTTTAAATAAAAAATCAAGACTAATTAAGGTAAAGGAAACAAATGTGGATAAGTGCTTTTTCTTCTATAAATTATAGATATAATTGTATTTTAAAAAAATCTGCCCGCTTCGCTCGCAAGTTTGAGCGTGCCTGGGGCGCGCGATTTGATCGTCGCGCTTCGCGCTCGGTCTTATGCTCTTCGCATACATTTAAGTTTATTCTTTATAATTTTATACTGAAGCTCAAATCAATTTTATAATATTACAGATGATGTGAATTACACATTTTCTCAAAGTCACTAAATTTTTTTTTTGATTTTAAGTTAAACAGGAAATTCAATTTACTTAAGGTTCTATCGGCCTTAAGGAACACATTCTCATCATGATACTCGTGCTCGATTTTCTGTAATTTCAGTAACTTTTTAATAAATGACATGATTAAAATAATTTATTTTCTTCCAAATATCTCAAAAAGAAAAAACAATCCTAGACTTTATTTAAGGAAACGATTTTGCAGAACAACGCTTATTTCATATCTCACATATTTTGGTGAAAAAAATCGAATTTTTTCAATATTAAAAATCAAACTATAAAATATACATCCTGCCGAGAAATGTATTAATGAGAATTTGTAGTCCTTATTTAAGCAAATAATTTTCCTTCTAAACGTTTTTTTTGTATCTCACATATTTTGTCTAAAAAATGGAATTTTTGAATTTTAATCGTATTTTTTGGAATTCACACGAAAAATATACGTTTGATCAGAAACTGTGTGAGACAAGAATTGTAGATCTTTTTAAAACGAACAACTTTGCATTCTTACGTTTTTTCGTATTTCACATATTATTGTTAATAAAAAATTGAATTTTGGGTTTTCAATAGTATTTTTTAAATTAAAAAGAAAAATATACATCTTATGAAAAAATGTTGCAATTCAAATTTGTAGATCTGAATGTAGAAAATAATTTTGTATGATAACTTTTTTTCATATCTCGTATAACTTAACTGGAAAATGGAATTTTGTTATTGACTTTTTTAAAGTTTTAACATGTTGTAATATTTCCAATTTTGATTTAATCAAAAAATGTTATGAGGATAATTAGTAGAGATTTATGAGCACTATCAAAACCAGTATTGGAATTTTTGATTTTTTTAAAAACACAAAGAATGGTCTAGTTTCCTCAATTTTGGTTGGATGTGGCTGGTTAACGAACTTGTCCTTACTTTTTCGGCTCCGATAAAGTGTGCCCATGCTCAATTCAATCTGATAATTCTATCGAGAGTTATTGAGTATACGACCTACTACAGACAGACAGGCACTTTCGTAAAAACCACTTTTTCTGACTAAGGGGGTCTCAAAACTTAAAGATTTGATGAAAATTTCGAATGTCATTTTTCACATAAAACTAATACCTTCTCATCCATGATGAGAATGTAAAAAGCACATTTGGAACCCTGATTTATATTTGGTTCCTTTATACTATACAAGCACCTCCAAAAAGGAAATAACGATAAAATCGTAAATAAAATATTGGATTTTTCAAATTTAAAATAATGTTTACTTATACATTCTGGACAATACATTCTAATACAGAAAATGATCGACTATTTGACGCAAATTGTATTATTTTTCGCGCACTCAGACTCAACAATATTTTAGATGGTAATGTTTATTTCGTTTTTTTTTTCAAATTCCTGTTCTAATTTTACGTTCGCTTCTTTCCTAGACATCTCAGTTACTAAACATTGGGCTATCTTTCATGTGATGTAAGAAAATGAGACAAGGTTGAAGTTTTTTTGTATCTCGATTTTAGACTTCTACTGAGAGGACATTCACTCCGGAGTCAAGGTGATCTGTCGAAGATCTTCGTTTTTTATTTGTGGAGGCATTTTAGTTAGTGTAGTAATAATTCAAAATTTTTAAGAAATACAAAGTTTGAACGCAATTTCTTGTCATTTAAAGACATTAAAATATACTTTTGACAATTCTTACTTGAGATCAAATCTAATATATATGTCTTTAATTGGTGAAAGAAATTAAGGAGGATGAGGATGATGTAATCAGATTTCTGAGTGTACTGACAATTCGAGACAGAAGTTCTTACAGGAAACTGCTCGTTATCCCAGGGGGTTTCTAAACAGGATGCTTGAGCGAGTTTACCAGTCGGTAAAGTCGTGTCTTGTGTAAGAAGAGAAAAATATCAGCAAATCTCAACGAGCAAGAAAGTACCCATGGAACATCTGAACGCAACATGGCCGACGATTGCAACGAGACCACAACGAGGGTTCATGTCTGACAAAATTACGAGCCTTGAGCCAGGCTTCGCCGCCTCATTCCCATCGAATGGATTCCATTAAACGATTAGCGGTATTTTTGCGGCCCACTTCTCTCAGAACTATTTTCTCAATATCTTTTTGTCACGACAAAGACTCATCAATTGGTAAAAGTTCTCGTATTAAATTCAAGTATGCATTCATTCAAAAAATAATTCTTTTTTTTTCATCAAAAAGAAAGAAAGTGTGACTTTTCCAAATTTGGAACTTTGAGCTGTCTTACAAACTTTCCTGTTGACTTTGGAGTGATTCATTATTTACCAAAATCAAACATCTCAGTTTTGTAAATGTTACAGTAATCAATATGTCCAATTTCCCAAATTCCAAGATAATCTTTTATTTTCATTTCTCAATGTTTTATATATATTTATTATGATAAAAAATGAACATAGAGAAATTATTTATTTTACTTCTTGACTTAATTTTTATTGATATCGGTAAATACTAATTTTTACCAAAATTGATCGTATTTGAGTTCATTTGCTTGGAAAAAAGATTCTCCACAACTTAACTACGTCTAATTTTTTAAAACAATTCACTTAATATCAAATATATTTATTTATTTAAATTTTTTTATTTCAGGAAAAATCATTGTTTCCATAATTTTAAACATTTAAAAGTTTATTTTCAAAAGTTGGACGCGGTGAAGTTGTGTAGAACCTTATTCTCGAGAAAATAAGTCCTCATTTATTAAAATCCCATCATTTAAAAAAAATCGAAGTTCAGCAATATCAAAAAAAGTCCAGTCAAGAATAAAAATGTTTATAGAAATAATTCCTGTATGTTCAATTTTTTTCCTTATGAAAAATAATCTTATCTCTTCTCAACAATATTATTAATATTTTAAAGTGACATGTTTGATAACATGTCTGCTATTATATTGACCCATAATTCATAGAATTTTTTGTTCATTTCTCGTTATTTTGGCATAGGGTCAGATTCTTTTTATTTCCTTCGAATAAAATTTTCACTATTACATATAAAAATACTCAAAAAGAAAGCAAGGCAAACGTTTCGGCCACATATGGGGGCCCTCTTCAGTGCCATAAATTCAAAGATTAATTCAAAATTTCTGTAAAACATTAGAATATAGGAGATAATGAAATTAAGGATTATCATAGAATTCAAAAACTTATCTCAAAGCTTGCAATTCAAAATGAAGTAGTCCAGTATGCAGCATCACGATTCGAAAAAATATTTAGAGTTCACTGTGAATAAAAAACCGGATAAAAAATAAACCGGGAAGCATAAAAAAATTTCCACACGAACCGACCGCAATTTAAAAAAATTTCTTATTAAAAAAGGATGCCAAATTGCTTATCAATGGCAGAACGCGAACAAAACCTGATAACAAATAAACCGGGAAGCACAAAAAAATTTTCCACACGAACCGACCGCAATTTAAAAAAATTTTTATTAAAAAAAGAATGCCAAATTGCTCATCAATGTCAGAACGCTAACAAAACCGGATAACAAATAAACCGGGAAACATAAAAAAATTTTCTCCACACGAACCGACCGCAATTTAAAAAAAATTTTATTAAAAAAGGATGCCAAATCGCTCATCAATGGCAGAACGCGAACAAGGTTTACATTTTTAAACTTTTCGTGAAGACTTTGTTACCGGAGTCTCTCACAGAATGATCTGAACTGTTTTAAAAACCGACTCAAGACATGTGGTTTTGCTGACCGAAAATTTTTTTTTATATAAGAAATCTTGAGAGGTTCTTTTGCTCCTTGAAGAAAACTATTGTCCTATACCTAGTAAAGAAATTCGAAACGTTTATGGTGATTTTTACGAGTGGACGAAGGCGTGTATTTTTCAAGAAACGATTTTTTTTTATATCAGCTTCAAGGACAATCCATTTAACATTGAATTTGCAAGCAAGGCATTACAGAAACATAAATTATTATAATATCTAGACATGTACTTTTACTCAATACTATTTGAGTATATTAAGCAATAAATAAAAAAAATTGAATGTTGTTTATTACTGCATTCAGATTTATTCTGAGATGTTTTGAAAAATACTACATTTATCTTTAAAAAATAACAAAAATGCAATTTTAGTATTCGTGATATCAAGTATCACATTTTAGGAAGTATTAATAGATTTAGTTTGTTCTGAAAATGGTCAGAACTATGAGATATTCAACCTTTATACTAAATGTGCCATGTTAAAATTTTAAAGTTACATGTTTGATAACATGTCTGCTATTATATTGACCCATAATTCATAGAATTTTTTGTTCATTTCTCGTTATTTTGGCATAGGGTCAGATTCTTTTTATTTCCTTCGAATAAAATTTTCACTATTACATATAAAAATACTCAAAAAGAAAGCAAGGCAAACGTTTCGGCCACATATGGGGGCCCTCTTCAGTGCCATAAATTCAAAGATTAATTCAAAATTTCTGTAAAACATTAGAATATAGGAGATAATGAAATTAAGGATTATCATAGAATTCAAAAACTTATCTCAAAGCTTGCAATTCAAAATGAAGTAGTCCAGTATGCAGCATCACGATTCGAAAAAATATTTAGAGTTCACTGTGAATAAAAAACCGGATAAAAAATAAACCGGGAAGCATAAAAAAATTTCCACACGAACCGACCGCAATTTAAAAAAATTTCTTATTAAAAAAGGATGCCAAATTGCTTATCAATGGCAGAACGCGAACAAAACCGGATAAAAAATAAACCGGGAAGCATAAAAAAATTTTCACACGAACCGACCGCAATTTAAAAAAATTTTGCAATTTCGGAAAGTATAATTGAATATTTTTTCTCATCACCTGATTTTACGCAAGGCAACTACCTAAATTGAAAATTTAAATTAAAAATCAGTTTCCATGAAAAGCGAAAATTATTCCACAAAAACGGAAATTTGTTTACTTTTTGGATCTTTTTCCACTTAAATTATAAAATAAATATATTTATTTTTTGTTCTATATCGGAAATATTTCCGACTATATCTTTGGAAAAATTTACGACTCATTTGTATTTTAAGCTGTCCGACTATGTTCGGAAAAATTTCCGAAAAATTTTTTTACAGTGTGTTTAAAAATTTCACAAATCTCAAGTTAATCAAGATTTTGAATGAAATGTTATGCACATAAATGACTGTACAAGTTACTTTATATTATTAAAAAAGGGATTGATATGAAAAAATTTGTATTAAAATGTAGCGTAGAGGGGAAAGAGAGTGATTATGTAAATGTAGTATACGCCCGAGGCCCTAGAAAAAGTCTCTGGATCCTCTTCCTCGTCCAGATGACGCTTTTACCCCAGTGCCAAGTGCACTCTCGAACGCTGCACAGACGTTGCGTAAACTTACCGACGCTGACGTATCTCTACGTGCCTCCTAGGCTAAAAAAAAGAGATATTGCACATTCAGCAAATTTTTTATCCAAACTTTGTACAAAATTTATCTTGTGAAAAACTCTCAAGAACTACAGAAAACTAAAAAAATTGATGAATTGTACCGAGATTTATAAACATTATACAATTTTCATTGCCATTTGTAGAATATTCAAACATCTTCGATTTTTTGAAAGTTTGAACTTCTTTTCGTTCTTTAAATCATTCTAACTTGAACGTATTTAGATTTATTCATAAACTTCCGAGTTTGGTTAATTTTCATTCTGGATTTAGGATGATCAGAAAGCTTGGAAGATTTCCAACTTGAAAGTAATCCAACTGGGATGCTTTCCAATTTGAAATCAAAGAATTTTAAGCTAGTATGTTCTTATAATTCAAAATTTTGAAGTGTTAGTGTTTTTTACATTCTCATCATGGATGAGAAGGTATTGGTTTTATGTGAAAAATGACTTTCGAAATTTTCATCAAATCTTTACGTTTTGAGACCCCCTGAGTCAGAAAAAATGGTTTTTACGAAAGTGTCTGTCTGTCTGTCTGTCTGTAGGTCGTGTGCGGCATAACTCTCGATAGAATTATCAGATTGAATTGAGCTTTGGTACACTTTATCGGAGCCGAAAAAGTAAGGACAAGTTCGTTAACCAGCCACATCCAATCAAAATTGAGGGATGGAGCACTACTTTTGTGTTTTTGAAAATAATTTTTTGAAAAAATCAAAAATTCCAATCCTGGTTTTTGATAGTGCTCATAAATCTCTACAAATTATCCTGATAACATTTTTTGATTAAATCAAAATTAGAAATGTTACAGCATATTCAAATTCGAAAAAAGTCAATATCAAAATTCCATTTTCCAGTTAAATTATACGAGATACGAAAAAACGTTATGATACAATATTATTGAATACATAAAGACCTACAAATTTCAATTATAACATTTTTTCATAAGATGCATATTTTTCTTTTTAATTAAAAAAAAAACTATTGAAAATCCAAAATTCAATTTTTTAACAATAATATTGGAAATACCAAAAAAACGTAAGAATACAAAGCTGTTCATTTCAAAAAGATCTACAAGTTTTGTCTCACACAGTTTCTGATAAAACATATATTTTTCGTTTCAATTCCAAAAAATACGATTAAAATTCAAAAATTCCATTTTTTTCACCAAAATATGTGAGATACGAAATAAGCGTTGTTCTGCAAAATCGTTTCCTTAAATAAAGTCTACGATTGTTTTTCCTTTTTAGATATGTGGAAGAAAGTAAATTCTTTTAATCATGTAATTTATTAAAAAGTTATACTGAAATGTATACAGAAAATCGAGCGCGAAGCGCGAGTGTCATGATGAGAATGTGTTCCTTAAGGCCGATAGAGCCTTAAGTAAATTGAATTTCCTGTTTCACTTAAATTCAAAAAGAAATTCAGTGACTTTGAGAAAATGTGTAATTCACATCATCTGTAATATTATTATAAAATTGGTTTGAGCTTCAGTATCAAAATTTAAGAAATAAACTTAAATGTATGCGAAGAGCACAAGATCGAGCGCGAAGCGCGACGATCGAATCGCGCGCCCTAGGCGCGCTCAAACTTGCGCGCGAAGCGCGCGATGAGAATGTGCCCGCGAAGCGGGCAGATTTTTTAGATTGTGGATATCTGAATAGGAAATTAAAGTGGAAGGTTATTTCAGTTATAAATCTTTATGAAGTTATGCATGCGTACAAGATTTTAAATCAAAGATCCCTTCCGAAAGTTTCGGAAAGAAATTCAAATCGAGCTATTCCGAAATTTGTTTTCGAACCAATTCAATAGACCTTTTTAATTGATTTTTATGCAAGTTGCTTGAAAACCAATCTGAGGCTCTAGGGCATCTGATACTTACGGTAGTTTTCATCCACTAAAATTAGACCTTAGGCAAAAATAGATAATTTTGCTTTCAAGAATAGCAATATTATTATTGAAGGGCTATTTTGAAAGAGAAAAGATTATTTTACATGAAAAAAATTTGAAACACAGAAAAATAATTTTATTAGTAAATTTTATTTTTGATCAAACTTTTTTTCTTATTGCTTCTTACCAAATTTTAAAAAGTTATGCGATTCTAATAAATCATGAATCATTTTTTCAGAGAAAAGATTTCCCACAACTTCACCGTTTCTGATTTTTAAAAATAAATTCTTTAATGGCTGAAACCATTAAAAACACATTTTCCAAAACTAAATTTTTATAAACAAATTGCTGAATTTGATAATAATTTATTCATTTTCGAAAATTCGGAATTGTTAAGTTGTAGGGAATCTTTTTCTTAAAAAAGTGATTTGTAATTTATTAAAATCGCATAATTTTTAAAAATTTAGTAAGAAGCGATAAGAAAAAAATTTGGGACAAAAATACAATTTATTAATAAAACTATTTTTCTGTGTTTCAAATTTTTTTCATCGAAATTAATCTTTTCTCTTCCAAAATAGCCCTTCAATAATAATATTGCTATTCTTGAAAGCAAAATTATCTATTTTTGCCTGAGGTCTAATTTTCGTGGATCAACTACCTTAAACTACAATTAGTCCAGTTTCTACATGTTCGCGTTCAAAATAAATAAAATTTAGGAAATTTTGATAAAATAAAACTATTTTCATCTTCAAAATCAAAAGTACTCGATCTGCGTTCATTTTTATCTTCTCTACCATTTTCTAAATTTTCAAACCAAAATTTTATTTATTTTACACGCGAACATGTAGAAACCTAAAATCAATAAATTTTGCTAATTTCTCAAGTATTACATGCCCTTAAATCCGAGCTTCGATTGATCTTAACCAAATTTCCAATTCGAATTTTTCCGACCTCGGATTCCTTTGGATTAATTCGGATTGAATGCGAGCTTGGATTGATCTAAACCTAATTTTCAATCCGTTTCTTTCCGATCTTGAATGAATTCGTATTTATTCATATTAAAACTTGTTTTTAATTCATTCAAATTGATTTCCACCCGATATTGGTTGAACGAGGTTCAAAGGTTTTTTGGATCAGTTCAAAAACAGATTTGAGAATGGCTCCAGTTCGCTCAGATAGAATTCCAATCCAAAACCTTCGTTAGAGATGGATCGATACGTGAAAGTGGTTCCCTCTCAGTTACAACATATAGTAGTGACCGCTCATAAAAAGAAAAAAGATGATAAATATCAGAAATAAAGATAAACTGAGCGTTCTTCAAGTGGAAATTGAGGTCCAGCGTAATTGTAAACGAACGATCATATTATCTGGAATCATAAAGGGGATAATAGCATAGGATGGTTGTAGATGGTAGTACCTTTGCTCGGTGGTCACGGAAGAAAACTCGATACGGTATCGTGAATGATAATCTCGTTACAAGGCCAGTTATCTCATTATACAAGTAACCTACGTGTATTTATACAATATGTTTATATATGTAACTAGGTACAGAAAAGTATAACTAGCAAAGCGTTTAGCTCGGTGGAAAATGTCTACCGTGCTTTTGCATATAGTGAATTATATTTATATATCGTCGACGACCCTGTTGCTAGGCCGATTATTCGTCTTTATCCATTTTGACGATAAATCCGTTTTACCAAAGGCCAACGACCGAATACGCCACATCATTCTAACCTTAACGACTTCTACAGCCTGCATTTCTATAAGTATTCTAAGTAAGGTCTAATGCCTAACTAAAGTTCTGAAAATGTTTAAGTATTCTACAGATATATGTTCAAAATGGATACTCTACCCGGAAACTAAAAAAACTGAGAAAGTATCATGGATCTTTTTATTACAAAATTCTTCCATTTATAAATTTTCGCATTTCATACCTGCGATTTGCTAACCACAAATCGCAAAAGATAATTGTCTAGAAAAAGTCTTTCAAAAAATCAAAAACTTAATCTTAAATTCATTTTTCATTCATTCACTTTTTCAAAATTATGATTGATCTGTTTTTCAATCTGTCTAATCTTCCAACACTCAATTTTCTAATTTCTGTATTTACTAGTTTTCCCAATTTTCAATTCTGGTGATCTTATGTTTTCAATCTTCAAAAGCAGTATATTCAGGTTTTCTCGATACGATTGCTCAACTCGTCCGATAACAAAAATGATGATTTAAAGCTGGTCGTTCCAGAGATCGACTGTCGAAAGTGAGTTTACTCGAAGGTTTATAGAACATATTGGTCAGGTTGCGAAATGCCCTGAACCTCGAAACCGTACACGCTAAAAAGACAGTACTAATATTTAGAACTTTTGTTCTAATTTATAGTAATTTCTAGTCATTCGAGACAAAATACTATAGTTTAGAATATACATCAGAAAAGCGGATTTTAAATTGAATATATCTGTTGTATGAGTAAATGTGTTAAAAGGAAACATAATATATAACCCCCCCCCCCACCTACCTTCCTATTTTTTTCCAAATTAAATATTTATAAAAAATCTACGTTTTAAAACTTAAAGTTCTAAAAGCTCGTATACGGTGAGCTGCATTTTAGTACACGGATTTTTGTACATCAGAACATTTGGCTCTCTGAGCCACTTTTAAGTACGTTAAGTTCTAAGTGGAAGGAAATATTTAATATAGTCTAGAACTCTCTTTTTAGTGTTTATAACGTCATTCAAGGATCGTCCTTTCATTAGTCAATTTAATAATTCCACAGAAAAAACAAAGTGTAAAAAATGTTTGAGGTAAAAATAAAATGAAAATAACCCTGATCCGTAGTAATAACTATTCCGTGAACTTTCCGCCAACAGTTAACATGCATCTGTAGCAACTGTTTACTGTAAGTTCACGGACAGTTATTACCCCGAATCAGGATAGTTATCATTCTTTTTATTTTTACCTGAAACGCTTTTTAAACTCCGTTCTTTCTGTGTGAATGTTATTTATTGGGTAGTTAAATAAGTTTCCGCCGTTTACTGATAGCTGCCCTTACCAGAAATGCGTTCATATAGTTTAAGATAGTAACGCATCTATCCGAAAGTACTATAATTAAGCTTTAAGAATCAGTATGTGCTATTCAGTTGTACTCTAAGCAAGAAATTTTCCCATTGCATTGAAAATATCGAATTTCGTGTCGAAAAATCAGCTGAAAGTCAAAGTTTGCTCGTGGAAGTTTATGGTGACAATGTTCCATCTGATAGAAGTTGTAGAAAATGGTTTCAACGGTTTAGAAATGGAAACTACGATGTGAAAGACAAAGAACGCTATGATGTACCAAACAAATTTTGATATGAAGAATTACAAACACTATTGGATGATAATCCTCGTCAAGCACTTAAGGCCATGGATCAACCAGTTCATATTGTATAATCGATGTGGTTATAGTTATATAGTTATATGTGGTTCCTTAGTACCTTTACTTTTATCTTAAAAATTTTTTTATTGGTATCTTATTTTGATTGTGGACAAAAGTTTACAGACAAAACATCACCATATCAATTATATGGTCTGGTTGATCTATGGCCTTACAAAGATGTCACAATCATTTAATATTGATAAATCGACTGTTAGAGAACGTTTAAAAGCAACAAGAATCAAAACAAAAACGTTTATTATTTGCCAAAAGGCATGGCAGTCATTCTTAAACATAAAAATGCTAGACCCCACGTAGCAAGCTTGGTGAAGGAAGCGTTACCACTACTTGGATGGGATGTGTTATGCTACCCATCGTATTCACCAGACCTTGCTCTATCGGACTACTATCCGTTTCGATCGATGTAGCCATAGTATTTGCAAGGGAAACTTAAGTTCTTATGAGAATATAAAAAATCGGGGAATGTAGTTATTGCCTGAAACGTGGAAAAATGTTATACATAGCTAACGACGAAAAATAGTTTGAATGAGGTATTCTTTGTTTTTTAAGTCGATAAAGTCATACACTTGAAGAAGCAGCGGAAAATTATCCACATATCCAATAGAATAAGTTTTTTCCAACTCTGCATCATACATTACAATTTTTTTATTTACAATGATTTAAAATTACCGCTCAAAATATTCAACTGCATCTATTTAATTTTTTATCAACTGTTTCACTTTACAGAAAAATATATGGAGGAATCATGTTTCTGGAAAAACAAGACGAACACTGTACTTAATGTTGAATCAATGATTCACAATTGCAAAAAGTCGGAAAACAACCCAGAAGAGATTTCGCAAGATCATTCATCAGCCAAAGTTCATCCGTTACCTTTCGACTGTGTCTATCGAGGTGAAGGAAACGCGAATCTTGTCATTGCATTGCCAAATGTGAGTTTCTAGAAAATAAATTTATATTCAATTTTGGATAAAAATTATATGATGCATTTTGCAAAATTGATATACTTACGTTTGTAACTGAAAAAATATTATTATCGTTCAATCAAAACAAATGAATTTTGAGGTTTTGGAAATTACGGTTATTACAATAACTTCAAAAACTATCTATTCGAGACTTAGGTATAAAGCAAATTTTCGATTCCTTGAGAGAAAGAAGACTTGAATTTTAGTAGTCCCTTATAAAATTAGGAATGTTGTTACTAGTGTTCGACGTTGCCGATATCAGGTATAGATGGCCCAGGACAGTCTCTAGATTATCAGAAGAAACTAGTCTCAACTTCGCAATATTAGGCTGCCATAAGACTTTTTTGGCTGGTCCAAGAAACTTATGGAGGTAATCTTGTGGAAGCTATGAATCTCGAGCAACATCACCGACATACTTTGGACGATCCTTAGAGGTCAGTGGTTAGAACATGGCGGTTGGGGAGGTATTCACCTCAAAGCTTCAAGTCTCGCGAATCATGCAGAACTTACTAGAGCCATATATGTACAATAGATGGCCTAGCACAGTCCCTAGAGTGCCCGGAGGCACTTATCCCAATTTCGCAACTTTGGACGATCCTTAGAGGTCAGTGGTTAGAACATGGCGGTTGGGGAGGTATTCAACTCAAAGCTCCAAGTCTCGCGAATCATCCAGAACTTACTAAAGCCATATATGTACAATATATCGCCCAGCACAGTCCCTAGAGCGCCCGGAGGCACTTATCCCAATTTCGCAACTTTGGACGATCCTTAGAGGTCAGTGGTTAGAACATGGCGGTTGGGGAGGTATTCAACTCAAAGCTCCAAGTCTCGCGAATCATCCAGAACTTACTAAAGCCATATATGTACAATATATCGCCCAGCACAGTCCCTAGAGCGCCCGGAGGCACTTATCCCAATTTCGCAACTTTGGACGATCCTTAGAGGTCAGTGGTTAGAACATGGCTGTTGGGGAGGTATTCACCTCAAAGCTTCAAGTCTCGCGAATCATGCAGAACTTACTAGAGCCATATATGTACAATAGATGGCCTAGCACAGTCCCTAGAGCGCCCGGAGGCACTTATCCCAATTTCGCAACTTTGGACGATCCTTAGAGGTCAGTGGTTAGAACATGGCGGTTGGGGAGGTATTCAACTCAAAGCTCTAAGTCTCGCGAATCATCCAGAACTTATTAGAGCCCGATATCTACAATATATCGCCCAGCACAGTCCCTAGAGCGCCCGGAGGCACTTATCCCAATTTCGCAACTTTGGACGATCCTTAGAGGTCAGTGGTTAGAACATGGCGGTTGGGGAGGTATTCAACTCAAAGCTTCAAGTCTCGCGAATCATGCAGAACTTATTAGAGCCCGATATCTACAATAGATGGCCTAGCACAGTCCCTAGAGCGCCCGGAGGCACTTATCCCAATTTCGCAACTTTGGACGATCCTTAGAGGTCAGTGGTTAGAACTTGGCGGTTGGGGAGGTATTCAACTCAAAGCTCTAAGTCTCGCGAATCATCCAGAACTTATTAGAGCCCGATATCTACAATAGATGGCCTAGCACAGTCCCTAGAGTGCCCGGAGGCACTTATCCCAATTTCGCAACTTTGGACGATCCTTAGAGGTCAGTGGTTAGAACATGGCGGTTGGGGAGGTATTCAACTCAAAGCTCCAAGTCTCGCGAATCATCCAGAACTTACTAAAGCCATATATGTACAATATATCGCCCAGCACAGTCCCTAGAGCGCCCGGAGGCACTTATCCCAATTTCGCAACTTTGGACGATCCTTAGAGGTCAGTGGTTAGAACATGGCGGTTGGGGAGGTATTCAACTCAAAGCTCTAAGTCTCGCGAATCATCCAGAACTTATTAGAGCCCGATATCTACAATAGATGGCCTAGCACAGTCCCTAGAGCGCCCGGAGGCACTTATCCCAATTTCGCAACTTTGGACGATCCTTAGAGGTCAGTGGTTAGAACATGGCGGTTGGGGAGGTATTCAACTCAAAGCTCTAAGTCTCGCGAATCATCCAGAACTTATTAGAGCCCGATATCTATAATAGATGGCCTAGCACAGTCCCTAGAGCGCCCGGAGGCACTTATCCCAATTTCGCAACTTTGGACGATCCTTAGAGGTCAGTGGTTAGAACATGGCTGTTGGGGAGGCATTCAACTCAAAGCTCTAAGTCTCGCGAATCATCCAGAACTTACTAGAGCCATATATGTGCAATATATCGGTCAGCACAGTCCCTAGAGCGCCCGGAGGCACTTATCCCAATTTCGCAACTTTGGACGATCCTTAGAGGTCAGTGGTTAGAACATGGCGGTTGGGGAGGTATTCAACTCAAAGCTTCAAGTCTCGCGAATCATGCAGAACTTATTAGAGCCCGATATCTACAATAGATGGCCTAGCACAGTCCCTAGAGCGCCCGGAGGCACTTATCCCAATTTCGCAACTTTGGACGATCCTTAGAGGTCAGTGGTTAGAACTTGGCGGTTGGGGAGGTATTCAACTCAAAGCTCTAAGTCTCGCGAATCATCCAGAACTTATTAGAGCCCGATATCTACAATAGATGGCCTAGCACAGTCCCTAGAGTGCCCGGAGGCACTTATCCCAATTTCGCAACTTTGGACGATCCTTAGAGGTCAGTGGTTAGAACATGGCGGTTGGGGAGGTATTCAACTCAAAGCTCCAAGTCTCGCGAATCATCCAGAACTTACTAAAGCCATATATGTACAATATATCGCCCAGCACAGTCCCTAGAGCGCCCGGAGGCACTTATCCCAATTTCGCAACTTTGGACGATCCTTAGAGGTCAGTGGTTAGAACATGGCGGTTGGGGAGGTATTCAACTCAAAGCTCTAAGTCTCGCGAATCATCCAGAACTTATTAGAGCCCGATATCTACAATAGATGGCCTAGCACAGTCCCTAGATCGCCCGGAGGCACTTATCCCAATTTCGCAACTTTGGACGATCCTTAGAGGTCAGTGGTTAGAACATGGCGGTTGGGGAGGTATTCAACTCAAAGCTCTAAGTCTCGCGAATCATCCAGAACTTATTAGAGCCCGATATCTACAATAGATGGCCTAGCACAGTCCCTAGAGTGCCCGGAGGCACTTATCCCAATTTCGCAACTTTGGACGATCCTTAGAGGTCAGTGGTTAGAACATGGCGGTTGGGGAGGTATTCAACTCAAAGCTCCAAGTCTCGCGAATCATCCAGAACTTACTAAAGCCATATATGTACAATATATCGCCCAGCACAGTCCCTAGAGCGCCCGGAGGCACTTATCCCAATTTCGCAACTTTGGACGATCCTTAGAGGTCAGTGGTTAGAACATGGCGGTTGGGGAGGTATTCAACTCAAAGCTCTAAGTCTCGCGAATCATCCAGAACTTATTAGAGCCCGATATCTACAATAGATGGCCTAGCACAGTCCCTAGATCGCCCGGAGGCACTTATCCCAATTTCGCAACTTTGGACGATCCTTAGAGGTCAGTGGTTAGAACTTGGCGGTGGGGGAGGTATTCAACTCAAATCTCTAAGTCTCGCGAATCATCCAGAACTTATTAGAGCCCGATATCTACAATAGATGGCCTAGCACAGTCCCTAGAGCGCCCGGAGGCACTTATCCCAATTTCGCAACTTTGGACGATCCTTAGAGGTCAGTGGTTAGAACATGGCGGTTGCGGAGGTATTCAACTCAAAGCTCTAAGTCTCGCGAATCATCCAGAACTCACTAGAGCCCGATATCTACAATAGATGGCCTAGCACAGTCCCTAGATCGCCCGGAGGCACTTATCCCAATTTCGCAACTTTGGACGATCCTTAGAGGTCAGTGGTTAGAACATGGCGGTTGGGGAGGTATTCAACTCAAAGCTCTAAGTCTCGCGAATCATCCAGAACTTATTAGAGCCCGATATCTACAATAGATGGCCTAGCACAGTCCCTAGAGCGCCCGGAGGCACTTATCCCAATTTCGCAACTTTGGACGATCCTTAGAGGTCAGTGGTTAGAACATGGCTGTTGGGGAGGCATTCAACTCAAAGCTCTAAGTCTCGCGAATCATCCAGAACTTACTAAAGCCATATATGTACAATATATCGCCCAGCACAGTCCCTAGAGCGCCCGGAGGCACTTATCCCAATTTCGCAACTTTGGACGATCCTTAGAGGTCAGTGGTTAGAACATGGCGGTTGGGGAGGTATTCAACTCAAAGCTCTAAGTCTCGCGAATCATCCAGAACTTATTAGAGCCCGATATCTACAATAGATGGCCTAGCACAGTCCCTCGATAGCCCGGAGGCACTTATCCCAATTTCGCAACTTTGGACGATCCTTAGAGGTC
Source organism: Diplolepis rosae (assembly GCA_030998225.1). Classification (NCBI taxonomy): domain Eukaryota; kingdom Metazoa; phylum Arthropoda; class Insecta; order Hymenoptera; family Diplolepididae; genus Diplolepis; species Diplolepis rosae. The sequence continues at coordinate 8,535,155 of JAPYXD010000723.1, read as the reverse complement.
AGTGGTTAGAACATGGCGGTTGGGGAGGTATTCAACTCAAAGCTCTAAGTCTCGCGAATCATCCAGAACTTATTAGAGCCCGATATCTACAATAGATGGCCTAGCACAGTCCCTAGATCGCCCGGAGGCACTTATCCCAATTTCGCAACTTTGGACGATCCTTAGAGGTCAGTGGTTAGAACATGGCGGTTGGGGAGGTATTCAACTCAAAGCTCTAAGTCTCGCGAATCATCCAGAACTTATTAGAGCCCGATATCTACAATAGATGGCCTAGCACAGTCCCTAGATCGCCCGGAGGCACTTATCCCAATTTCGCAACTTTGGACGATCCTTAGAGGTCAGTGGTTAGAACTTGGCGGTTGGGGAGGTATTCAACTCAAATCTCTAAGTCTCGCGAATCATCCAGAACTTATTAGAGCCCGATATCTACAATAGATGGCCTAGCACAGTCCCTAGAGCGCCCGGAGGCACTTATCCCAATTTCGCAACTTTGGACGATCCTTAGAGGTCAGTGGTTAGAACATGGCGGTTGCGGAGGTATTCAACTCAAAGCTCTAAGTCTCGCGAATCATCCAGAACTCACTAGAGCCCGATATCTACAATAGATGGCCTAGCACAGTCCCTAGATCGCCCGGAGGCACTTATCCCAATTTCGCAACTTTGGACGATCCTTAGAGGTCAGTGGTTAGAACATGGCGGTTGGGGAGGTATTCAACTCAAAGCTCTAAGTCTCGCGAATCATCCAGAACTTATTAGAGCCCGATATCTATAATAGATGGCCTAGCACAGTCCCTAGAGCGCCCGGAGGCACTTATCCCAATTTCGCAACTTTGGACGATCCTTAGAGGTCAGTGGTTAGAACATGGCTGTTGGGGAGGCATTCAACTCAAAGCTCTAAGTCTCGCGAATCATCCAGAACTTACTAGAGCCATATATGTGCAATATATCGGTCAGCACAGTCCCTAGAGCGCCCGGAGGCACTTATCCCAATTTCGCAACTTTGGACGATCCTTAGAGGTCAGTGGTTAGAACATGGCGGTTGGGGAGGTATTCAACTCAAAGCTTCAAGTCTCGCGAATCATGCAGAACTTATTAGAGCCCGATATCTACAATAGATGGCCTAGCACAGTCCCTAGAGCGCCCGGAGGCACTTATCCCAATTTCGCAACTTTGGACGATCCTTAGAGGTCAGTGGTTAGAACTTGGCGGTTGGGGAGGTATTCAACTCAAAGCTCTAAGTCTCGCGAATCATCCAGAACTTATTAGAGCCCGATATCTACAATAGATGGCCTAGCACAGTCCCTAGAGTGCCCGGAGGCACTTATCCCAATTTCGCAACTTTGGACGATCCTTAGAGGTCAGTGGTTAGAACTTGGCGGTTGGGGAGGTATTCAACTCAAATCTCTAAGTCTCGCGAATCATCCAGAACTTATTAGAGCCCGATATCTACAATAGATGGCCTAGCACAGTCCCTAGAGCGCCCGGAGGCACTTATCCCAATTTCGCAACTTTGGACGATCCTTAGAGGTCAGTGGTTAGAACATGGCGGTTGCGGACGAATTCAACTCAAAGCTCTAAGTCTCGCGAATCATCCAGAACTCACTAGGAGCCCGATATCTACAATAGATGGCCTAGCACAGTCCCTAGATCGCCCGGAGGCACTTATCCCAATTTCGCAACTTTGGACGATCCTTAGAGGTCAGTGGTTAGAACATGGCGGTTGGGGAGGTATTCAACTCAAAGCTCTAAGTCTCGCGAATCATCCAGAACTTATTAGAGCCCGATATCTATAATAGATGGCCTAGCACAGTCCCTAGAGCGCCCGGAGGCACTTATCCCAATTTCGCAACTTTGGACGATCCTTAGAGGTCAGTGGTTAGAACATGGCTGTTGGGGAGGCATTCAACTCAAAGCTCTAAGTCTCGCGAATCATCCAGAACTTACTAGAGCCATATATGTGCAATATATCGGTCAGCACAGTCCCTAGAGCGCCCGGAGGCACTTATCCCAATTTCGCAACTTTGGACGATCCTTAGAGGTCAGTGGTTAGAACATGGCGGTTGGGGAGGTATTCAACTCAAAGCTTCAAGTCTCGCGAATCATGCAGAACTTATTAGAGCCCGATATCTACAATAGATGGCCTAGCACAGTCCCTAGAGCGCCCGGAGGCACTTATCCCAATTTCGCAACTTTGGACGATCCTTAGAGGTCAGTGGTTAGAACTTGGCAGTTGGGGAGTGTATTCAACTCAAAGCTCTAAGTCTCGCGAATCATCCCGAACTTATTAGAGCCCGATATCTACAATAGATGGCCTAGCACAGTCCCTAGAGTGCCCGGAGGCACTTATCCCAATTTCGCAACTTTGGACGATCCTTAGAGGTCAGTGGTTAGAACTTGGCGGTTGGGGAGGTATTCAACTCAAATCTCTAAGTCTCGCGAATCATCCAGAACTTATTAGAGCCCGATATCTACAATAGATGGCCTAGCACAGTCCCTAGAGCGCCCGGAGGCACTTATCCCAATTTCGCAACTTTGGACGATCCTTAGAGGTCAGTGGTTAGAACATGGCGGTTGGGGAGGTATTCAACTCAAAGCTCTAAGTCTCGCGAATCATCCAGAACTCACTAGAGCCCGATATCTACAATAGATGGCCTAGCACAGTCCCTAGAGCGCCCGGAGGCACTTATCCCAATTTCGCAACTTTGGACGATCCTTAGAGGTCAGTGGTTAGAACATGGCGGTTGGGGAGGTATTCAACTCAAAGCTCTAAGTCTCGCGAATCATCCAGAACTTATTAGAGCCCGATATCTATAATAGATGGCCTAGCACAGTCCCTAGAGCGCCCGGAGGCACTTATCCCAATTTCGCAACTTTGGACGATCCTTAGAGGTCAGTGGTTAGAACATGGCTGTTGGGGAGGCATTCAACTCAAAGCTCTAAGTCTCGCGAATCATCCAGAACTTACTAGGAGCCATATATGTGCAATATATCGGTCAGCACAGTCCCTAGAGCGCCCGGAGGCACTTATCCCAATTTCGCAACTTTGGACGATCCTTAGAGGTCAGTGGTTAGAACATGGCGGTTGGGGAGGTATTCAACTCAAAGCTTCAAGTCTCGCGAATCATGCAGAACTTATTAGAGCCCGATATCTACAATAGATGGCCTAGCACAGTCCCTAGAGCGCCCGGAGGCACTTATCCCAATTTCGCAACTTTGGACGATCCTTAGAGGTCAGTGGTTAGAACTTGGCGGTTGGGGAGGTATTCAACTCAAAGCTCTAAGTCTCGCGAATCATCCAGAACTTATTAGAGCCCGATATCTACAATAGATGGCCTAGCACAGTCCCTAGAGTGCCCGGAGGCACTTATCCCAATTTCGCAACTTTGGACGATCCTTAGAGGTCAGTGGTTAGAACATGGCGGTTGGGGAGGTATTCAACTCAAAGCTCCAAGTCTCGCGAATCATCCAGAACTTACTAAAGCCATATATGTACAATATATCGCCCAGCACAGTCCCTAGAGCGCCCGGAGGCACTTATCCCAATTTCGCAACTTTGGACGATCCTTAGAGGGTCAGTGGTTAGAACATGGCGGTTGGGGAGGTATTCAACTCAAAGCTCTAAGTCTCGCGAATCATCCAGAACTTATTAGAGCCCGATATCTACAATAGATGGCCTAGCACAGTCCCTAGATCGCCCGGAGGCACTTATCCCAATTTCGCAACTTTGGACGATCCTTAGAGGTCAGTGGTTAGAACTTGGCGGTTGGGGAGGTATTCAACTCAAATCTCTAAGTCTCGCGAATCATCCAGAACTTATTAGAGCCCGATATCTACAATAGATGGCCTAGCACAGTCCCTAGAGCGCCCGGAGGCACTTATCCCAATTTCGCAACTTTGGACGATCCTTAGAGGTCAGTGGTTAGAACATGGCGGTTGGGGAGGTATTCAACTCAAAGCTCCAAGTCTCGCGAATCATCCAGAACTTATTAGAGCCCGATATCTACAATAGATGGCCTAGCACAGTCCCTAGATCGCCCGGAGGCACTTATCCCAATTTCGCAACTTTGGACGATCCTTAGAGGTCAGTGGTTAGAACATGGCGGTTGGGGAGGTATTCAACTCAAAGCTCCAAGTCTCGCGAATCATCCAGAACTTATTAGAGACCGATATCTACAATAGATGGCCTAGCACAGTCCCTAGAGTGCCCGGAGGCACTTATCCCAATTTCGCAACTTTGGACGATCCTTAGAGGTCAGTGGTTAGAACATGGCGGTTGGGGAGGTATTCCAACTCAAAGCTCCAAGTCTCGCGAATCATCCAGAACTTATTAGAGCCCGATATCTACAATAGATGGCCTAGCACAGTCCCTAGATCGCCCGGAGGCACTTATCCCAATTTCGCAACTTTGGACGATCCTTAGAGGTCAGTGGTTAGAACTTGGCGGTTGGGGAGGTATTCAACTCAAATCTCTAAGTCTCGCGAATCATCCAGAACTTATTAGAGCCCGATATCTACAATAGATGGCCTAGCACAGTCCCTAGATCGCCCGGAGGCACTTATCCCAATTTCGCAACTTTGGACGATCCTTAGAGGTCAGTGGTTAGAACATGGCGGTTGGGGAGGTATTCAACTCAAAGCTCCAAGTCTCGCGAATCATCCAGAACTTATTAGAGCCCGATATCTACAATAGATGGCCTAGCACAGTCCCTAGAGTGCCCGGAGGCACTTATCCCAATTTCGCAACTTTGGACGATCCTTAGAGGTCAGTGGTTAGAACATGGCGGTTGGGGAGGTATTCAACTCAAAGCTCCAAGTCTCGCGAATCATCCAGAACTTATTAGAGCCCGATATCTACAATAGATGGCCTAGCACAGTCCCTAGAGTGCCCGGAGGCACTTATCCCAATTTCGCAACTTTGGACGATCCTTAGAGGTCAGTGGTTAGAACATGGCGGTTGGGGAGGTATTCAACTCAAAGCTCCAAGTCTCGCGAATCATCCAGAACTTATTAGAGCCCGATATCTACAATAGATGGCCTAGCACAGTCCCTAGATCGCCCGGAGGCACTTATCCCAATTTCGCAACTTTGGACGATCCTTAGAGGTCAGTGGTTAGAACTTGGCGGTTGGGGAGGTATTCAACTCAAATCTCTAAGTCTCGCGAATCATCCAGAACTTATTAGAGCCCGATATCTACAATAGATGGCCTAGCACAGTCCCTAGATCGCCCGGAGGCACTTATCCCAATTTCGCAACTTTGGACGATCCTTAGAGGTCAGTGGTTAGAACATGGCGGTTGGGGAGGTATTCAACTCAAAGCTCCAAGTCTCGCGAATCATCCAGAACTTACTAAAGCCATATATGTACAATATATCGCCCAGCACAGTCCCTAGAGCGCCCGGAGGCACTTATCCCAATTTCGCAACTTTGGACGATCCTTAGAGGTCAGTGGTTAGAACATGGCGGTTGGGGAGGTATTCAACTCAAAGCTCTAAGTCTTGCGAATCATCCAGAACTTATTAGAGCCCGATATCTACAATAGATGGCCTAGCACAGTCCCTAGATCGCCCGGAGGCACTTATCCCAATTTCGCAACTTTGGACGATCCTTAGAGGTCAGTGGTTAGAACTTGGCGGTTGGGGAGGTATTCAACTCAAATCTCTAAGTCTCGCGAATCATCCAGAACTTATTAGAGCCCGATATCTACAATAGATGGCCTAGCACAGTCCCTAGAGCGCCCGGAGGCACTTATCCCAATTTCGCAACTTTGGACGATCCTTAGAGGTCAGTGGTTAGAACATGGCGGTTGCGGAGGTATTCAACTCAAAGCTCTAAGTCTCGCGAATCATCCAGAACTCACTAGAGCCATATATGTACAATATATCGCCCAACACAGTCCCTAGAGCGCCCGGAGGCACTTATCCCAATTTCGCAACTTTGGACTGTCGTAAGAGTTCTATGGTTGCATCAAGGAGGTTGCGGTGGTATTAATTTCAAAGCTCTAAGTCTCGCGAATCGTCCAGAACTTACTAGAGCCAGATATCTACAATAGATGGCCTAGTACAGTGCCTAGAGCGCCAAGAGGCACTTATCCCAATTTCGCGACTTTGGACTGTCGTAAGAGTTCGATCGTTGGATCAAGGCGGTTGGGGAGGTATTCAACTCAAAGCTGCAAGTCTTGCAAATTATTCAGAACTTACTAGAGTCTGATATCTATAATAGATGACAGTTAATGAAAAAAGCGAATGAAAATCCTTAGTTAAGTGTAATTGCTAAACTTATGCCTTTGATTTTAAGAATAAAAATGACATTTACAAATTATTTGAATATTTGTTTTGATTTAATGATGGTTATAAAATAACAAATGAATTTATGTTTTAATCTATTTCTAAAATGCGTTTCTTTTGTATACAAATCTTTACACATGACGTGATATTCTAATTCTTGACGAGCCTAGGAAGCCATAAAAAGTTGACAGCCCCTAAAAGGGCGTTCACCGGTGGTACTGCATTTATCCATCGATGGCAAAATCAAATTTACTTTTTACAGGGATTTTAATTAAAAATAAGAATTTTTCAATTGAATCTTTGGGCAAAATATACCTTGTCTCTAGAAATGTCATAGAACTTGCCCATTTTTGAGTTAATTAATTTTCAAGTTTTCGACAGATTGTAAACTGTGATTTAAATCTGCCTGAATTTGCATACTTGTTTTACAATTAAACTCGAATACTCAATTTCATTTGAATCGAATGAAGCAATTAGGACCGAGCTTTGAGAACGCGCAGAAGAATATGCGTTTAGTTATTTCACAATGGTAGCGCTGGCACCAATCGTTGATGTCACGCGCGTTTTAAAAAGGTTGTGGTCTTGACGTTCTCCTGTATTCGATGAAAAAGATTACGATGATATCATACCCATTTTCTTTCTCAGAATTATGCACTGCACAAAGGTTGTAGACATGCTCATTTGAATTGATTCTTTCACGCAAAAAAAATACAATAAATAACAAAACGAGACCAAAACTTCAGAAAACGTTACACGATCTACAGTGATGTTTGCATAATTCCAAAAATAAGATTCTTCCACCCTTGCGTAACTGATAAATTTTCGTAAAAGTTGATAATATTACTCTTTATTAATACCGAGAGTCAAGAAAACGGAAGTTATATTTAAAATATCAAACTTTATTACTTTCAAGTTGATAATGAGTCGATAGTCTAAGCTCCTTCATTTAACCCTCTCTCGACCCTGATGACCGTTATCGACAAAAATAATTAATTTTTAAGATGTTAAGATGTAATGAAACACAGTATTGTGGTGAAAAAAATATTTCTCTTTTTATGAATAAGTTAAATTTAAGATTTGAAATAACGCGAGTCCCGGAAAGTTAAAGATAAAATATGATGTGAATTTATAAAATATATGTTTTTTCATAACGATGAATTCAAGGAAGGGAATTTATGTAGGAGGGACCATGTTTGGATGTTTCAGAACTGGATAATTTCAGCTATGAATCAACTCCAAGCTAATTTACATTGCGAAACGTGTTCTAGCTCGACTAGAGCGTAAACCTTGGTCTCTGGTGACCAACTCAGAATCGGATCCTCTACGCATACGGGAATTATAGTCACAAAGTTCAGATTTCAGAAGCTCAAATTGTATAGTCAGTAGCTATCTTCATTATGCACACGGTTAGAAATTTCTACCTGGATTTTCTGAAACACGTAACTAAAGCTTTATACAGTTACATGTAACTAAAAATTCAGTACAGTTTGGCAATTTGAAGAATCATTTCGGAAATTTCAGTCAATCTTTAGCAAATTTAAGGAACGTTTTCTCAAAAAGTATTGTAGATTTCTTATAATTTTCCATTAGATTTGTGACTTAAAATTTTTGTAAATTTCAGAACATTTCTATCAATGCATTTGCTTCCAAGCCACTAACTAAAATTATTTCCATTTCTAAGTCTCTGGAGGTTGATGACTCGAATTTTAAGTATACATATGATTTCAAGGCTCTAACGATTTCCAAGCATTTTGAAAAATTTCGAAACTGTTAAAATCATTTTTAGAGTTTATGAAGATTTCAAGTCTCTCTATGCAAAAATACATTTAACAATAAAATAAAATTAGTTTCTTTTTGAGTAGGACGAAATAATTTGAAGCTGATATAAGTTTTGAATGAGGTCCATCAAGCTAGCACCTCCACAATCGAAATTCCCCAATTTTTTTATATCAGAATTTTGGGCTTTTTTTGGGCTCCATTGCCGATTTTTGGGCTCCAATACTTTTTCCGAACAATCCAATTTTAGTGATACTTATTATGTAAAGCGAAATCGCTAAGTGTTCATTATTACATTTTCTAATTATTTTGATTTTATTGAATATATTCATTTGGTTTAGACAATACAGTAGTATTGTGTAATAAATTTTTGATGCATGATATATTGTAAGTACAATGCCTACAAAATATTGGTGAAAATTAAAAAAAAATTTATGTTCGCCATTTTGAATCCGCCATTTTGAATTTGCAAAATCTGACCTCATATTCGTAATCAGGGACCCCAGAAACCATAGGGTAGTATATTAAATTGAAAATTGAACTATCGTGTTAATTGCGTGACTGAAAGGGTTAAGCAGTTTCCATCTAAACGGAGAACTGAAGAGCTCGATCAGTAACAGACTCCGGTAATTAAGTCCTCATATAAATTTTTCAAAATTAAAAATGGTTCTGGTTTCATATTTTTGTTATTAAGAATTATTTTGGACATCTTTTAAAGAAATTTTAACTGCTGGTTTAATAGCAATTTACTAAAATTTTTGTTCGTGTCATCCTGTGGTTTATATATTTTGATGTTCAGGGTTTAATCCCAAAAATCAGAGAGTATTCCTAGACCATAAACTTTACAGAAAGATGATTTTTAGTCAAAGTCGTCTCTGGATGGCCATGCAGGGGTGCGATTTGGTGTTAAGGGTTGGAGCCCAAAAATCAGAGAGTCTCCCTAGACCTTAAAGTTTAAAAAAAGATTAATTTTATTCGAAGTCGTCTCTACATGACCATATAGGGGTGCATTTTGATGTTAAGGGTTGCGCCCAAAAATCGATATAGACATTTTCGAAGAGCCCAAAAATCAGAGAGTCTCCCAGACCATAAAGTTTGCAAAAAGATGTTTTCTAGTCAAAGTCGTCTCTATATGGCCATACAGGGGTGCGATTTGGTGTTAAGGGTTGGAGCCCAAAAATCGATATAAACATTTTCAAAGAGCCTAAAAATCAGCGAGTCTCCTTAGACCTTGAAGTTTAAAAAAGATTAATTTTATTCAAAGTCGTCTCTACATGGCCATATAGGGGTGAATTTTGATGTTAAGGGTTGAAGCCTAAATATCGATATAGACATATATGAAGAGCCCAAAAATTATAGAGTCTCCCTAGACTATGAAGTTTGCAAAAGATGTTTTTAAGTCAAAGTCGTCTCTACATGGCCATGCAGGGGTGCATTTTGATGTTAAGGGTTGAAGCCCAAAAATCGATATAGACATTTACGAAGAGCCCAAAAATCAGAGAGTCTCCCAGACCATAAAGTTTGCAAAAAGATGTTTTCTAGTCAAAGTCGTCTCTATATGGCCATACAGGGGTGCGGTTTGGTGTTAAGGGTTGGAGCCCAAAAATCGATATAGACATTTTCAAAGAGCCTAAAAATCAGCGAGTCTCCCTAGGTCTTGAAGTTAAAAAAAAATTAATTTTATTTAAAGTCGTCTCTACATGGCCATATAGGGGTGAATTTTGATGTTAAGGGTTGAAGCCCAAATATCGATATAGACATATATGAAGAGCCCAAAAATTATAGAGTCTCCCTAGACTATGATGTTTGCAAAAGATGTTTTTAAGTCAAAGTCGTCTCTATATGGCCATGCAGGGGAGAAATTTGATGTTAAGGGTTGAAGCCCAAAAATCGATATAGACATTTACGAAGAGCCCAAAAATCAGAGAGTCTCCCAGACCACAAAGTTTGCAAAAAGATGTTTTTTAGTTAAAGTCGTCTCTATATGGCCATACAGGGGTGCGATTTGGTGTTAAGGGTTGGAGCCCAAAAATCGATATAAACATTTTCAAAGAGCCTAAAAATCAGCGAGTCTCCTTAGACCTTGAAGTTTAAAAAAGATTAATTTTATTCAAAGTCGTCTCTACATGGCCATATAGGGGTGCATTTTGATGTTAAGGGTTGAAGCCCAAAAATCGATATAGACATATATGAAGAGCCCAAAAATTATAGTCTCCCTAGACCATAACTTTGCAAAAAGATGTTTTTTAGTCAAAGTCGTCTTTACATGGCCATATAGGGGTGCATTTTGATGTTAAGGGTTGAAGCCCAAAAATCGATATAGACATATATGAAGAGCCCAAAAATTATAGTCTCCCTAGACCATAACTTTGCAAAAAGAATGTTTTTTAGTCAAAGTCGTCTTTACATGGCCATGCAGGGGTGCATTTTGATGTTAAGGGTGGAGCCCAAAAATCGATATGGACATTTTCGAAGAGCCCAAAAATCAGAGAGTCTCCCTAGACCTTAAAGTTTAAAAAAAGATTAATTTCATTCAAAGTCTTCTCTATATGGGCATACAGGAGTGTGTTTTGGTGTTAAGGGTTGGAGCCCAAAAATCGATAGAGGTATTTTTTAAGAGCCCAAAAAAAGCCCAAAATTCTGGTACACTTTAATTTCTGGAGGGCTTATTATTTAGAAAGAGGGTTGTTTTTTTGGGCATATGGGTCGTTTTTGAAAATTGATTGTACGTGATTTCCAAAGCCCAAAAAAAGCCCAAAATTCCGGTGCAGTTTATTTTTTCAAATTTTTGTATAGTGGAGGTACTAGCTTGGTTCAAGCTAGCACCTCCACACAAAATTTTATTTTTCGGAAAAAGTATTGGAGCCCAAAAATCGGCAATGAAGCCCAAAAAAAGCCCAAAAAAGCCCAAAATTCTTATATAAGAAATTGGGGAATTTCGATTGTGGAGGTGCTAGCTTGATGGACCTTTTTGAATGTCGGTTGATGTGCTTTGAAGTCAATAAACTTTGAAATCTGGAGCTTTAGGACAAGGACAAAACACTTGACAAAACTCTAAAGTTCATGACATTAAAAAATGATAAGGAGCTTGCAACCCGGGACGTTTGTAAAGTTCTTATCGGGAATCAATTACGCGACATACATTCTGAACATTGACTTTACTATGCACAACGTTTGTCCATGCATCGATGGCCTTCGTTTCCTGAGTTTGATACACTGCATAGTGCGAGTTTATCGAACCCTAGACGTAAGGCCAATGCATATAGTTAAACCAACGCATAAAAGAACAATACACGAGAAAAGGAAGTCGTGAGAGAGGCCGATGAAGTAATGATAGTCCAGCAATTTGATTTTCAAAGGATATTTGAATTTGAATTCCTATCAAAATGTATTTAGAGTTGTGGATTCATCAGCTCATGTGACATCAGTAATTATAATTACAGTTTGTAAAGCTATTAATGGGTTAACAACTAAAAGGAATTCTCAGTAATAAACAGACATAAACAAGAGAGCAGAGAAAGTTTATTGTAATTGCAATTATCGATGTCACGTGATCCGGTTTATTAACAATTCATAATTTATTGCATCAATGACGCTTGAAACTTTGAATATTGAAATATTGCAAAAATTTGGAGTATAATTTTACAGTTTATTCGATCCCTACCTCACCAACACTTTATTGGTTCTTTGCATTTCCACATTAATTGAGTTATCAAGTTAAAACTTTGAGGAATTGTGTAAAAAGTACTAAGAAACGTTAATCTGCTCCTAAATATTTGTAATTATAAACAAATTTATTTTTGGAAAATTTTTTTTTAATAATTATGATTATTTAAGACCAGATAAACGTTCTTTACTGCTTTTTACTTATTTACTCAAAGTTTCAACTCGATAGCTTAATTAATGTGGAAATTTGAAGAACGAAAAAAAGTGTCGATAAGGTAGAGATCGGATAAGTCATACATGACCTTAAGGGCATGTGATACTCAGGAAATTAGCAAATCTTATTGATTTTTGGTTTCTACATGTTTGAGTCCAAAATACGTAAAAATTTTGTTTTAAAAATTTGGGAAATGGTAGAGAAGATAAAAACGGACATAGATAGACTACTTTTTTTTTTAAAGTGAAAAAAGCCCAGTTCCAGCAAAATTTATCGGAAAAATTCATTTCATTGTCAAAACCTAAGTTCAGCTTAAGGAAATTTTAAGATATAACTTTGCTTACATTACAAATTTTCCAATACGTGTAAAATTGAAAGGCCATGATCTATTAAATATATAATTTTGAAAGAGTGTTACAAAATTATTTTTAAACTTTGTTGCATTTTAAATTTCACAATAAATTCTATAGTAAACATTTTACTAATAATTTCGAATCAAAATATTTTTTACAAATAAAAAACAACTGTATATTTCATAAAATGAATAAATTGTGTAAAAAATTATACATATACGAAACTGTTTTACGGAAAAAAATGTGTAGCTGTCACAAGGATATTTTAGGTTATAGTAGCCACATTTACACTCTAAAAAAAAGTCTATCCATAGTGAAATTACATTCTTTTCAGAATGCATCCATTGAAATTAAGCATATTCTTTTTGTCTACCAACAGAATCTTCTTCCTGTTACAAAACTCATCTGTGAGATGCAAAAAGAAAATATTTTTAGCAATGAACGATTTTTTTTTACTCTGAAAAGAAATCCTCTAATTATGTAAGGATTGCATTTCTAGACTAGGAGACGAAGTGCGCCTGCGCATTAGTGAGTGTACATCGTCTGGTGTTAATCTGTTCACAGATATTTTGTCAGTACGGTGCCAACTACGAAGAATATATTTATTTATGATCAAAATCAATTAACGAAATCAAATAATGGATTTCTACAAATTATTAGGAATCCCAGAGTGCGACGTAGAAATTTTGATAGGTGCGTATACCAAAACAAACAATTTTGATCCGCATAACCTTATTTTTCATTGCTTCTGATGACAATTCAAAGATATTCCCAAGAATGTCAATAAAAGCATTACACGCAAAAAAATGTGTAGCTGGTACAAAGACACTTTTTCAACATTATATATTTAATAGATCATGAACTTTCAATTTTACACGTATTGGAAAATTTGTATTGTAAGCAAAGTTATATCTTAAAATTTCTTTAAGCTGAAATCTAAGATGGGTCGTTATTATATTATTGAATATGATCGATTGAATATTGGGATTTGTCAAAGTTTGGCTTGTGTACATTTCTTATAGGTTATATCATAGAATTTGTTTTCTTTTAACATCGAAATTATACTTCCTTCGTACGACAAAGGATTTTATTTCCAGACCAAAGGAAAAACTTTGGCAGTAAAATGATAGCACTTGAAACAAAAATACTTCAACTGTTAGAGGATTTCCTCTTATGCCAATTTTGAGTGGAAAATCCATTCATAGTGAACGAAATTGTTCGACAGTCAATATTCCGTTTTTAGAGTGTATGGTTAGGATAGTTAATAATATAGCTTGAACAGCAATATGTTTCTTTGTACCAGCTACACATTTTTTTGCGTGTAATGTTAAATAAGTGTTTTCAAAATTCATTTAAGAAATGTTTTTATTCAATTTTATCAATGATATTAGAATGGATTTCCATATAAACTTTAAATGTCGACATTTTTTTCCAATACAAAACTATTATTCGTTTTATAAAGTATATATTCCATGATCTTTATTTTTATAGTTTGAAAATTTCTTGAATGTATACATTTTTTCTTGTAATTAAATACAAGTAGATCTTTGTCCAAACTTTGTTTGAAGATCTGGAATACTATTTATTGTTAGAAAAAGAATTATGGATAGAATTGAATGTTTTCATTTACTTATGTCTTTTTTTCTAACCTTTAATATTATTTCATCAGAATATTTCGGAAGGAATAGAATATAAAATACCCTGAAAGATGAAACAAAAACTTTATTCATAAAATCTCGGCTATTCAACTTTTTCTACAATTTTTTTCTTAACGATTAGATATAATTGAACTTATTTCTACCTATACACCTATAATTAATTGTTACACTCTCTTTATAAGCAACATCTACGTTAATATTTGAAACTTTTTAAACTAAAACAAATAAACTCAATACACTGAGAAAAAAAAATTATCAAATCTATAGCATTTCTGCCAAAAGCGTGTATATAATTGATTTTAAAAAATATTCTATAAGAAGCAATAAATATGCTATAAAAATTGTATAGCATATTGATTTAAACCAATGATAAACATGCTTTTAGCAGAAATGCTATAGATTTGATAATTTTTTTTTCTCAGTGTAGAATCAGAATAAACGTTAAAGGTACGTTTTACATAATTATTGACCGTCAAAATATTTAGTATGTCCGAATTTTCGTTTATTTTTTTCGAATCAACGATATATTTCTCCAAAATTATTTTCGCCCCAATGCTAATCTTGATATCATGCTTTTATTGACATTTTTGGGAATATATTTGAATTGTCATCAGAAGCAATGAAAAATAAGGTTATGCGGATCAAAATTGTTTGTTTTGGTATACGTACCTTTCAAAATTTCTACATCGCACTCTGGGATTCCTAATAATTTGTAGAAATCCATTACTTGATTTCGTTAATTGATTTTGATCATAAATAAATATATTATTCGTAGTTGGCACCGTACTGACAAAATATCTGTGAACAGATTAGCACCAGACGATGTACACTCACTAATGCGCAGGCGCACTTCGTCTCCTAGTCTAGAAATGCAATCCTTACATAATTAGAGGATTTCTTTTCAGAGTCAAAAAAAATCGTTCATTGCTAAAAATATTTTCTTTTTGCATCTCAGAGATGAGTTTTGTAACAGGAAAAAGATTCTGTTGGTAGACAAAAGAAATATGCTTAATTTCAATGGATGCATTCTGAAAAGAACGTAATTTCACTATGGATAGACTTTTTTTTAGAGTGTAAACATGTAGAAACTGAACAAAGTTTTTTACATGAACTTACTTGTTTTCTCAAGTATCACACGACCTTAATTTTTAAAATTACAAGTCGTAATTTTTTCATCCACAATAGCATGAAAGGTAATACAATTTTGCTAATAGTATTTTTTCCTAAATTCTACCTTGAGGACAAACCTGCTGCAAAAAAGTTGTAAAATTTCAAATAAAGATTGCAATTTATACATTAATGCAAAAAATACAAAATATAAATATAATTTTCCATTGTTAATATTATAAGTAGCTATTTATATATGTATATATATATATAATAATCATGTAATATATATAAATAACTATCTTCAACAAATTTAATAACTGTCTTTCAATAAGGAAAAGAAAAGTATGCCTCGAGCCATGTTTCCATGTGCTTTAATTATTCAAAAATGATATTGTGATAATGAAATGAGTGATGATATCCGTGGAGATGGTGGAATCTCTCACATCGATGAATCCTTTGTCTAGGACAGAGGAGGCGTAATGTATATATTCCTATTTGTCTTAAGTTGGTTATCATAACGATGTAAAAATCACACTATAGTTTGTTCGTGCTAATTACATCTTGATTTCGCATCGTGATACTCAATCTTCAACTTCTATCTGTTCTCCTTTTCACGATTATTCTTTTCTCCGAATCCTTCCAATTCATCCTTTTTATCTAATTTTTAATCAAGCGAGTAAAAGATCTCGATTCTGTGGAAATGGACGAACATTTACTGTATACATTCGAATCTAACAAAGAACGCGAATAAGAAGATGAAATCCATCAGAAATCCGAAGAAACATTATCTGACATTCATTGCAACAACTGGCGGTTCTATTGGATTTCTATTTGGCTTCCAATGAAAGTGCAACAGAAAGGATCCTCTCTAGCTTCAAAATACATCCTGGCATGATGAGAGGGAGTAGGGATTCCCCCCAGATCCTCCTTACCCAAAAAAATTAATAAAATAAAATCATCAAATTTTTGCATGAAATAAAAACTTTAAGACCATATTGAGTTCAAACTTTCATTAATTAGGTAAAATGCACTAAGGAATGTTTATTTGTTCCTAAATATTTATAATTATAAATAAATTTATTTTTGGAAACATTTATTTTATAATTATAAAAATTGAGGAATTACCAATTTTTCACACTAGTATCATAATATATAATACTATTTTAGGATACCTTTTCATATGTGCTAAGAATTCCTGGAGAAAGCTTTGGATTAGAATTCAATCTGAACGAATCAGAGCTATTTCAAGCCATTCCGAAATCTGTTTCCGAACCAATCCGAAGAAACCTTTTGTATTCATATTCTGGACTTTCATTGACCCTTAATTAATAATTGAAGATATATGTTCTTGTTTGATGAAAAATAGTCAAAAATCAATCTCACTTGATCTGATTCATTCCGCTTCAATCCGAGGCATCAATGGGAATGAATCCGAATCATTCCGACCTCGGATTCATTCGGATTGAAAAGTTGGTTCTGATTGATGTCTTCGTTTTAATCGGATTTATTTTTGACCGATTTGCATCAAACGAGATACAAAAGGTTTTTCAGATTTGTTATGATTGAATTCCTGTCTGAAACATTCGCCAGGGAAGTAATTATAAATGACGCCACTATTGACAAATCCATATGACAATCTGACGTTTGGTTCACAAGTTACAGTGGTTTTAGTGGCACTACTTTTGTAATTTTCAAAATAATGGGAAAATCTTGATTTCGTGTGTTGATAAAGCATTGCCATCTAACAATTGGAATTTGAACACACAATATCATTTAAGGTTGTTCGTTCACGAAAATTAGACCTCAGGCAAAAATAGATAATTTTGCACGGAGAAAAATATTTGAAGTAATTTTACTCAACTCTGTCGATTAAACTTGGGACATAAGGACATTTGAACATCTATTAAATCCTAGTCGGGTAAAATCAATTTGATATATACCTAATTCACCCAAAGTGAATAACAATAAGCGTTACATAGGGAATAGTAAGGAGTTGAGTAAAACGTTATCGACGACAGGGCACCAACATGCGTCAGTGGGTTAACATGAAATGTATAAGTATATCATCGACGCTTGAGGTGCTTCAAACCGTAGTTGGGTAAAATGAGCATCGGGCGTATTATTTCAACTGGCAATGGTATGGTTCTCTCAAATAAAAAAAAATTCTTACCTCGAGCCTGCCAATAGTCATCCGGTATATACATAAACAACTTACAAATACATTCACACCATTACGGACGTAGCCAATCATATTTCAAATTATAAACACACTTAAACATATAACCTTACATATATAAACCTAATAACAACAACACTTATATATAGTACGATACGCTTTCGTCGAATCACGCACACGCTCGCTTACAATGCTGAGATATAAAATTTGGAACTTTCTTATATAGTGACTGCATGAGTTATTCAGAGCTTGTGAGAGTAAGTGCCGTCAATAAAATTTTTTAGCCTTACTCAAGTAAAAATAAATCAACTTTTTTCATAAATGATTAATAAAATATTTTTAAAAATTAATATAATTAATCAATTATTATAACTATGATTATTGATATATATAATATAATTATTAAATTACATTTAGTATACATTTTTATTTTTTTTTTTTTTTTTTTTTTTTGGTGAGGAGGAAAAATGGCAAAATCTTTTATAGACGTTGTACAGGACTCTCCTAGGACGGGTCTAGGCATACCTGTTAAAACCAGAAAACCCCCTCTCTCGAACCAATACACCACCCGCGGAACCGCCTTTCGGCTTTAAACTTCACGGGTGGTTGGTTCCATTAAAGTCGCGTACGACTCTTCCGTCATCCGTTCGCTCGGAACTTCCACCCGCGGCCACACGCCCACTAGGATAACCGACCAGCCGCGCCACCCAGGAGAGAAACAAACAGATTCCTCCCCCGAACGACGCGGACAGTCAAGTCTACCCGAGACGCAGGACCGCGGGTGCAGGCCCCGATGCGATTTCTACTGGCCCTCCCCGTTGTTTCGCTCCCGACGCCCATCAAGTTCTCTCGTCTTCATCACAAGTGTGACGAATGACTCGATGAGCGTCCAGAACCGCTCAGACTGGAGCATGAGGGGGACCATCGTGTCAGGAGTAAGTTCGGAACCCACCGCCTGACCGAGGACCCCCCTAGCCACACCCCATTTTGCGCAGACGAAGAGTGCGTGCTCTGCGTTATCCAACGGGGAATCGCAGTAGCAACACGTCTCCTCGTCTCTCTTCTTAAAGCGCCTCAGGTACGCGTTAAAACAGCCATGGCCCGAGAGCGCTTGTGCCAAGTAAAAGCCGACTTCCCCGTGCTTTCTGTTCAGCCAGGTGGCGAGCTCCGGGATCAGGCGGTAGGTCCATCTCCCTGTCTGCTCACCATGCCATCTCATCTGCCATTTCTCGACGAGTCTGCGCCTTCCATCCTTGCGGATGGCCTCCTTCGCGCGAGCGATTTCCTGCAGGTCGGCGCAGGTAAGCTCCTTGCGAAGCTGAAAGGTTTCCTGCCTTTCCTCCGCCAATAAATCTATTGGCGGGACGCTCGCCAGGACCAGCACAGCGCTCGTCGAGATAGTTCTATATGCCGAAACTATTCTCAGCGCGACAAGTCTCTGCGCCGAGAACAGCTTCTTCTGAATAGCATGGTTTTGCAAGGCATTGGCCCAGACCGGAGCTGCATAAAGCAGCTTCGAATGGACCACGCTCGCCACCAATCTTCTTTTCGCTTCCCTGGGTCCACCAATGTTTGGCATAAGCCGGGCCAAGTTTGCTCCACATTGGATGGCTTTGGTGGCTGCGATTTTTAGGTGTTCGCCAAAGCTAAGCCTACGATCCAGCTGCACCCCCAGGTACTTAATGCTTGTTTTCCACTCGACTTCATGCTCTCCGAGAACGATCCTCGGGTATTCGAAGGATCTCCTGTCCGTAACGAGCAAAGCCTCGGTTTTCTCAGGGGCCATTTTAAGACCTCTGCCATCCAACCAGCGCTTCGCTCGCCACAGACTTTCATTGATCCTCAGCTCTAGGATTCCGACGTCGTCAGCGGCGCACACGACAAGTGCGTCATCCGCGAAGCCGACGATGCTCGTTCCAGCAGGCAGGTCCATGCGCAGGAAATCGTCGTACATGACGTTCCAAACGAGTGGACCCACCCGCGACCCTTGAGGGGCGCCACATGTCATCTCCTCCTTGAGAGACCATTTGTCGCCCTCATATATCACCCACCTGTCGCTCAGATAGTCATCTATCATTCGCAACAGGTAGTCTGGAACCTTCTTCCGCACCATCGCCTCGATGCAGATGTTCCATCTCGCGGTATTGAACGCATTGCGTATGTCAATGCTAATCAACGCACAGAATCCCTTACGCTTACCAGTTCCTTTTCTTGCATTTGTGGCGATGTTAACCACAGCTTGGATGGCGTCCACAGTGGACCTGCCTTTCCTGAATCCGAACTGGTTTTCCGAGAGCCCGTTCTCCCCGACCAAGAGAGCCTGAAGCCGTTGTAGAATCAACTCCTCCAGAAGCTTCCCCATTGTATCCAATAGGCATATTGGTCTATACGACGAGGCAACCCCTAGAGGTTTGTTGCCCTTCCTCAGCAGGACCAACCTCTGCTTCTTCCAATCTGCGAAGAACCTCCCCTCCCGAAGACAGGAGTTAAAGGCTTCTAGGAGGATCTCTGGGTACGCCCCGATCACCTCTTTGAGGATCTCGTTCGGCACCCCGTCGATACCCGGCGCTGTATTTGCCTTAAGCCTTCCACCCGCTCTCTTTAGTTCTTCGAGAGTGAACAGTTCTTCGCGCCGGACCACGCAGGAACTTCGGTCCTGTCTTTGGAACGGCTCCACGTGTGGAAACAAGCTACACACAATGTACTGGACTCGATCGGGATTATCCAGGCCCGGGGTCTTTCTTCTAGCCACCAATCTCTTGGTGACTATTTTGAAGGCGAGACCCCATGGGTCCTTCTCGACCTCACCGATCAAGTCTTTCCAGCATTGAAGTCGGCTTTTCTTTATGCCTCGCCTCAAAGCTGTTTTTGCCCTTTTCCATGCCTCGTGCAGCGTAGCATCCCCCTTTGAACGGGTGAATTTTCGCCGCGCTGCGAGGCATTCTCGACGTAGGGCTGCCAACTGGTCGTTCCACCAGTACATCGAACCCTTGGCTTGCCTGCGCTCACGGCGAGGCATCGAGTAGTCGCAAGCCGCGACCGCCTTCTGCCTCACCGAGCGCACAGCAGCTTCAAACGACCCAGCAGGGCAGACCCAACCAAGCTCATCGATGAGCCTGGTTTTTTCGAGGTGTTTGCGAAGTCTTTCCCTGCTGAGTCGTCTCGTGTTCCAGGAGGGGCTCCTTCCTTCGCCGCCCCTACCCTTATCCACCGTCTGACACCGTTGTTCTAGTGTGAATTCGATGCACCGGTGGTCATTCAAGGTTATTACCTCGAGGACCGACCAGTCGCTTATCCTTGAAGCGAGGCGAGGTGCGGCAATTGTGAGATCAATTATTGACCCCCCCGCTCCTCGTCTGAACGTAAATTCCCCGCCCTGATTCAAGACGATCAGTTCGTTCCTAGCGACCATCTCGCCAACCAAGATTCCCCTCCTATCTAGGCGGGCTTCACCCCACTCGGGCGACTTACTGTTGAAGTCCCCCCTATGAGAGATCGCCCGTTGGCCTCACGGAGGCTTTCCTCAAGGAGGAGGATCTGGGTCTCAAAGACATCGAAGGGATCGCCGGGGGAGAAGTAGCAGCTGTACACACGCACACCCGCCACCTCCACCCAGACGAACCCCGCGTCGGTCTCCAGGAAGTCCCCGACGCCCAAATCAGGGTT
This sequence comes from Diplolepis rosae, assembly GCA_030998225.1. Lineage (NCBI taxonomy): Eukaryota > Metazoa > Arthropoda > Insecta > Hymenoptera > Diplolepididae > Diplolepis > Diplolepis rosae. The sequence goes on along the minus strand of JAPYXD010000723.1, from coordinate 8,514,251 downwards.
ACAAACAAGGATGCCGGCCCTCCTTGATGCATCCTGATACCAAGCAGAGTTATCGGACCACTTGTACTGCTCACTAATGAGCAGCACATCAGCCCCCCTCTCCCTGGCAGTCTGCATCAGGAGGTCCTGGGCATCCTTCCCCTTCCGAGGTTGAGCTGCAGGAACTTCAATTCCTGCCTCTCAACCTCCGAAGCTCTTCCCGGAAGACCGGGCAGGAGCCGCTCCCCGACACATGGGCGACATCTTTGTCGCCCCTGTCTGCGCATGATAGGCACCTTGGTGGCGCCTTACAGGTCCCGGCCAAGTGTCCCGTGGCGCCGCATCTCCAACAGGCGTTTTTCCTGTCGGGGTTGCTGCAGCCCCGGGACCCGTGGCCGTACCTAAGGCACCTGAAGCAGCGGGCGACTTCCAGGTGCTCGCGAATGCGGCACTCTACCCACCCGATCCTCAACTTACCTAGCTGATGCAGACGCGCGGCGTCTGCCTCAGCTAGCCGGATCACTGCAGTCTTCACCCCACCAAAGCGGGTGAAGAGCCTGCAGGACCCCTCAAAAGCTGGTCTGCCCAATGCCAAGCAGAGGGCAGACACAACCTCTTCTTTTTCAACGGTCTCGTCGAGGTCCCTAATTTCGAGGGACCTCGTCGAGACCAGGGCTGAAATTTGCGCCCTTTCCCCGACCGCCAGGTCGAGCTCCTTTCGGAAGGCCGAAACAACGCATGAAGTTTAGTGAAACTAAATTTTCAAATGTACATTAAAAAATTGCACTATTATTAAGAAGTATCTTGTATAAAAACATTTAAAAGAAGGTTCTTTTATTTTCTGTGTTTTATATTTTCAAAATATGGATTTTACATTTGCGAATTCCAAATTATTATTCTGCCTGAGTAATTTATGTGATATTTCATATTTTATGTAATACACTTATCGATTTTTTTTTGTTTAAATTTTCATAAGATCAATTTAATTTTAAGAATTTAAGTTTTTGAAATTAAAAATTTTTTATGTGTTCCTAAGGCGCAGATTACTTTCATTCGTTCCTGCGTGAATAGATGTAGCTGTTAGAATAAATCTTGCGATTCACGGTTTACTCAACTCTCGATTGAAGCGTAGAGTAGAATGAACGGAAAGCTCTACTATTTTTGTGATTTAATAAAAGATTGGTTTTTTATAGTTATACTACGAGTAATAATATATATATTTAAAAATTTTTAATGCACGCTTTCATACTTCACCCCACACTTCTGAATTTTACTCAACTTTGATTAATTTTCGAACATTTAATATATCACAAATAAATACAGTGATACTAAATAACTTCTAACTTGTCCTTATGTCCCAAATTTGATCGGAAGTTGAGTAAAATTACTTTAACTATTTTTCTCCGTGTGCTTTCAAGAATAGCAATATTATTATTGAAGGGCTAATTTGAAAGAGAAAAGATTATTTTTCATGAAAAAAATTTGAAACACAGAAAAATAATTTTATTAATAAATTTTATTTTTGCCCAAACTTATTTTCTTATCGCTTCGAGCCAAATTTTTAAAAATGATGCGGTTCTAATAAATCACGGTTCATTTTTTTTCGGAAAAAGATTCTTTACAGCATGACCGTTTCCTATTCTTGAAATTGAATTAATTATTATCAAATACAGCAATTTGTTTATAAAAATTTTGTTTTGAAAAATTGTTTTTTTTATAATTTCAGCCATTAAAGAATTTATTTTCAAAAATTGGAAACGGTCAAGTTTTGGGAAATCTTTTCTCTGAAAAAATTATTCATGATTTATTAGAATCGCATAATTTTTTAAAATTTGGTAAGAAGAGATAAGAAAAAAAGTTGTGTCAAAAATAAAATTTATTAATAAAATTATTTTTCTGGGTTTCAAATTTTTTTCATGAAAAATAATCTTTTCTCTTTCAAATTAGCCCTTCAATAATAATATTGCTATTCTTGAAAGCAAAATTATCTATTTTTGCCTGAGTTCTAATTTTCGTGAACAATTTTCGATTGTTTGGGCTTCAATACCATTAATGGCAACTTTGATTTCGTGTATCAAGGCCTCAATCGTCTCTGGATGGTTAGCGCAACACTTATCCTTAACGGCTCTCCACCAAAAATAGTCCCATGAGGTCAAATCACAGCTCCGAGGCGGCCAATTGACATCAGAATTTTGGGGCTGATTATTCGATTTTCGAAAACGGTGCACAAAAGATCAATTGTTACGTTGGCTGTGTGGCAAGTGGCCCCGTCCTGTTGAAACCAAATGTCATCCATGTCATCCTTTTCAATGTTTTGAAACAAAAATTCGTGGAGCATGGCACGGTAACGCACGTCATTAACCGTAACGGCGGCTCCTTGCTCATTTTCAAAGAAAAATGGCCCAATGATGCCACCGTACCAAAATCCGCACCAAGCAGTCACTCGTTGTGGGTGCATCGGCTTCTCAATGATGACGTTTGGATTTTCTGAGCCCCAAATGCGACAATTTTGCTTATTGACCTTATTGACCTTTTGCCCAAACAATCGAAAATGTACTGAAAAATTGGGTTGATCGAGTGGGGTGTAAGGCCTCTTTCATTCTTAAATGGAAAGGTTCAATCTTTCTAATGAAACCATACTTTTGAAAAAATACCCATAAGTTTTTTTATAGCTGATTCAAATTTCAAATTTTAGATGGCCCATTCTGTGTCACTCTTAAAGGAGACTATATTGATGAATGTAGTCGAATTTTCTCTATAAGTTATTATTTTATCAGTCATCCTACAAACTTATTGAGTTATGTGTTAGATGGAGAACACGCAAGGAACGAATACGTTTCCTAGGGTCCGTGCTCGTATAATTCAACGATGATAAGATGTAATCCAGAGCTTAGCGGTAGAGGGGAAAAGGAAAGCTGAGTACGCGAGATCCGAGAACGTTCCCGTAGGATTTACCGCACTTCCAGCGCAACGCAAGGAAAATTGTGTCACTGAAACATCTTTTCAAGACGCCATTTTACTGCCTCGGGTACTTTCTTTTTTTAAAGAAAATTACTACAGAGAAAATGTAGATTTAAATTCTAGAGTTAAAATTCTGAGTTTTCAATTATTGTGTTGGACTGATGAGACAGGAGTATTTATTCTCAAATGCAATCACCTGAAAGTAGAAAATATTTGCTGTCTGAAAATTAAGTTATTTTTCACTTCTCGAGAACGAAAACAAATTCTGCAAGTATAAATGAATTTGCTTTTTTTCCCAAAATCTAATAAAACAAGACTCATTTTTATTGCAGATATTTTTTAATTGTGGGAAAATTACGTAAATATTATATCATAGCTTATACATTTATATTATTATAATATTATATTATTATGATAGTTGAAAATTTTTGCGCCATAATGTTTTTTACATCTCTTGTAGTTTAACTGTAAACTGGAATTTGATTTTTTTTCAAAAATACTCTAATTATTGAATTTTTTTAATGATATATCTTTCATTCGATCAAATCTGTTTTCTCATTGTCAGTGCAGTAAATAGGAATCTGTATTTGTGTTCCACGATTCAACGTGGATCCAGTCATACACGAATAAAATAAACGTGATGCTTTTGTGTTTGTTCATGACGTCCTGGGGATATCATGCTGGTTACATCACTAAAAGTACAGACTGTAAACCGAGTCACGTTATTGGCTCAGATGCAGGTGGCAGTGTATGATGCGATACTGCGTCAGGTTTGGAAAAACAAGAGAGAAAAAGAGAGAGAAAAAGAGAGGAAAACGATGTTCTTATAACTAATACTATCATATCGAGCAAAACAGCAATAAAGAAGGAGAAAGGAAAACAAAAACAGCGAGCAAGAGAGAATGATAGAAAAAGAAAGAACGAAAGAGAACAGGAGTATGAGAATGATAAAAGTAGCGTGGCCAGGAAAGAGGGGGTGACAAGTCCATTAAACATTGGCCGTTGACCTGAGGTTCGCGAGAGGGGGACCCGTGAACTGGTGAGTGGGTGGCAAGAAAAAGAGAGGGGAATTGATCGATGCAACGAATATTTTGGACTTGCTTTAACTGCCGAGTACTGGAATGAATGAATGTATAATAAGGGCCTTGTTCAATTTACATGGACTTTAAAATTTCGATGTTCGTAGATCTTCATTTAGTGACGACACGTGAAACGAATATCTATCTTCTTCAAGTTTTATTAAATTATGTATGAGAAAGGGATATGCAGAGTTTATGTTTAATATACGTAATTAGGACTTTTATCCAGCCTCAAATGATAAATTTTATTCGAAATTCCAAATCTATTAAAAAGGAACCACTATAATTCCTATTGCACTTTATGGTTTCCTTTTTCCCCTTTGAATCTCAATTCTAGGTAGAATAGGAAAAAGCATACGCTCCACTTTCAACTCGCAATGTCTCTTTTAAGGCCATGTATGACTTATCCGATCCCTACCTTACCGACATTTTTTCTTGTCCTATGCATTTCCACATTAATTTAGATATCGAGTTGAAACTTTGAGTAATCAAGTAAAAAGCAGTAAAGAAGGTTTATCTGGTCCTAAATTTTTATAATTATTTTTAAAAATCGAAAAATAAATTGGTTTATGATTAGAAATATTCAGGAACAGATGAACGTCCCTTAGTGCTTTTTCCTAATACTCAAAGTTTCAACTCAATATCTCAATGTGGAAATTCGAAGGACGCAAAAAAGGTTTCGGTAAGGTTAGAGATACATGGCCTTAAGGCTATAGATCAACCGAACCACGTGATTAGATTCTTCCTTACCGGTATTTCAGTTTGTGTAACTTCATTCGCTTGCAAAAATGAGGTACCAAGTTAAAAATTTGTAAAATTGAACAAAATGCAGTAAGATAGGTCTATCTAGTCATAAATGTTTATTGAAGATATATGTTGATGTTGGTAATTGGCTTTAGGGTCCAAAGTTGATAAAAACTCAGAGTTTTACATAATCAGACGTTTCGGCTCTGATCGGAGCCCTCATCAGTGATTTATTTAAATCTTGATTAAAATTACGATTTTTTGTATAAATGTTATTATCCAGTTTTTTCTTTTTCCGTTTTTTGGGAAGACACATAACTTAGACTGCACACACTTCTCCCCTGGGAGGTTGACGTCTGATTATGTAAAACTCTGAGTTTTTATCAACCTTGGACCCTAAAGCCAATTACCAACATCAACATATATCTTCAATTATTAATTAAGGGTCAATGTAAGTCCAGAATATAAATTTTAATAATTATAAAATTAATTTTTATCGAAGAAATTTTATTTTAATTATTATAAACATTTATGACTATACAGACCTATTTTAATGCATTTTATTTGATTTCACAGATTTTCAAATTGATATCTCATTCTGCATGAAAATGGGGTTACACAAACGAAAACGCCTCGATAATATATCATTTTGATTCAATCATAGTCATTTTTAATGTTGACAAATTATTTTTTTTAATAGACGAAAGACTTATTCAATTGTAAAGGATTAAGTCAACTAAAAAATTTTTTACAATCAAGGAAATGTCTTTACATTCTCATCATATGAGAAGGTATTGGTTTTATGTGAAAATCACTTTCAGAATTTTCATCAAATCATTACGTTTGAGTCAGAAAAAACAGTTTTTACGGAAGTGCTTGTCTGTCTGTTTGTCCGGCGTCTGTGGTCACGATAACTCTCCATAAAAATTTGGCACACCTTTTGAAGGCCTAAAAAGAAAGGATGAGTTCGTTGACCAACCATTTTCGACCAATGGTTATGTTTTTATCCATAAAAAACATTTTCATGAAAATCAACATCCAAATTTTCCCCCTAAAATATACAAGATGAGGTAAAAATGTTAGCAAACAAAATTTTTACTTCAAAAAGATTTAAAACTTTGCTCTCGAACATTTTTTCATAGGAATTATATCTTTTGTTCATTGATATAAAATATTATTAAAAATAAAAACCTTCGGTTTCCAAAAAATTTATACGAGATACAAGAATATATAAAAATTTACTTCAGAACATTTTTGATCGGACACATAGTTTTCGTTTTAATCGTAAAAAGCGTTATCAAATATGAAAAATTCCATTTTGTACCAAATTTATGCGGAATACGAGAAAAATGTTGGAAAACAAAATTCTTCGTTTCAAAAATATTTACAAATTTTCCGTTAACTTTTTTTTTATAGAAGTTAAATTTTTTCTTCTATTCATCAAAAACGTCTTTATAGAAATTAAAAATTCAAATTTCCCCCAAAAATATACGAGATACGGATAAAATTCTAAGATACAAAATTGTTCATTTAAAAAATATCTACAACTTTTGTGTTGACCATTTTTTCATATGAGTTATATCTTTTGTTTATCAATGAAAAATATCATTAAAAATGATAATAAAATCTCTTTCTAAGCAAAACTCTACGTAGAATACGAAAAAAAAGTTGGGGACAAATTTAGTAAATTGTATGTAAAGGACAGCGACGACAACATACAGACAGACATCGTCGTTAAAACCATTTTTTCTCACTCAGGTCTCAAAACTTTGAGATTTTATGAAAATTTGGGTATAAAAAACTTTTTTTTGAGTGCGTTGACTTTAGAAGCCTATTTTGCAAATTCATTTCGTTGATATTTGAACAAGTAGTGCGTTCAAGTTATAACACAAAGTTTTAGAGAAAGCGCGACGCTGCATTTGCTATTATACATCGGCGACATTTGCAAAGGTGTCGAGGGAATAAATTTGTCAGGCTGGACCTAATTGCATATTCCACACGTATGAACGCTCATTGGGATCTGAATAATTCAGCCGATTCCAATGAAATCGAATCACTAGTACGGGAAATAGCTTTACCCATCCATTCCATTTATATTTTATTTTAATTCTATCAAGAATAACATAATACGTATATATAGTAATCATTACTTCGTTGTATACAAGATTTTCAAGTGAAAGTCTTTTTGTGAAAGTTGTTTTATAAATAATCAAAATAGAAGTCCATCTAAGTTAGGCCTTACAGAATTCACTGTAGTTGCACAATTTCATTCTGGATATATAAAATTTCTAATTTATATCAAGATTTAGAATTTTTCATAAGTTTAGTTTAAACATATTTCATTTGTACATTTTTCAAAACTATGTAGAATTTCTTGTTCACCAAATTTTGCAGTTTGCAAAATCTTATTTTCAACTTTATAAAGTATTTTTCTCACTTTTAATCTTATCAAGACTTCAATATATCGTTTTGGTAAAATTTTTGCAAACAATCCTACAGTTAATTGTTATTTCTAATAAGTTTTGCAGTTCTATTTTTTGTAAAAATAATTTTTTGCAACATTCCTACTAAATTGAACGTGACAGGCGTTCTTTATTGTATTCAATCATATGGCCGAAATTTTCAAAGAAATATTTTATGTACAAAAAAAATAATTTTAGACGAATATGTTTACCTATAAATTAAGGTAGTTTTAATCCACGAAAATTAGACCTCAGGCAAAAATAGATAATTTTGCTTTCAAGAATAGCAATATTATTATTAAAGGGCTAATTTGAGAGAGAAAAGATTATTTTTCATGAAAAAAATTTGAAACACAGAAAAATAATTTTATTAATAAATAACTGGCTTATATCGACCCTCAATAATATTAATAGATAGATGATTTTTTGCTTTGGCTTTAGGGTCCAAAAATAATGTAAACTCAGAGTTTCATTTTTTCCTCAAACGTTTCGACTCAGATTGGAGTCCTCATCAGTGAGATTTATTTCTATAAAAATACAACGAAAGAAAAGAATAAAGAATTAAAGAATAGAAAATTGCACGTGTGACGGATAAACATTGTGTTGACAAACGATATAAATGAATTGCTCTTGTGAACCTATAGAATAGGTCTAACTAAATTTACGAATAAAAAATTGAAAATTGTAACAATTTGCTAAAATTTTTTAAGTTCCTTCCCTATGTATGTTTATAGCAAATTTTGCACAATTTTCAATTTTCATACGTAAATTTAGTTTGACCTATTCTATAGTTCCAAAAGTGCAATCCATTTATATCGGTTGTCAACACAATGTCTATCCGTCACATGTGTAATTTTTAAGGTTCTTCCTTTGCATTTATTTGAAAAATTCTGCACACTTTTTATTTAGTTTTTGTTCGAATTTAGTTAGTATGGACCAATTATATGGTTTACATGTGCAATTTTATCATAATTTTATCCGTCACACGTGTTCAAAATTTTTTAAGTCCCTTCCCTATGTATTTTTATAGCAAATTGTTACAATTTTCAATTTTTTATTCGTAAATTTAGTTAGACCTATTCTATAGGTTCACAAGAGCAATTCATTTATATCGTTTGTCAACACAATGTTTATCCGTCACACGTGCAATTTTCTATTCTTTAATTCTTTATTCTTTTCTTTCGTTGTATTTTTATAGAAATAAAATAAAATGAAACCCTGAGTTTACATTATTTTTGGACCCTAAAGCCAAAGCAAAAAATCATCTATCTATCTATTTATTAATAAATTTTATTTTTGATCCAACTTATTTTCTTATCGCTTCGAGTCAAATTTTAAAAAATGATACGATTCTTATAAATCACGGTTCATTTTTTTAGGAAAAAGATTTCCCACAACTTCACCGTTTCTGATTTTTTAAAATAAATTCTTTAATGGCTGAAAGCATTAAAAAAAAATTTCCCAAAACTAATTTTTTATAAACAAATTGCTGAATTTGATAATAATTTATTCATTTTCGAAAATTGGAAATGGTTAAGTTGTAGGGAATCTTTTTCTTGAAAAATTGATTTGTAATTTATTAAAATCGCACAATTTTTTAAAATTTGGTAAGAAGCGATAAGAAAAAAAGTTGGATCAAAAATAAATTTATTAATAAAATTATTTTTCTGTGTTTCAAATTTTTTTCATGGAAATTAATCTTTTCTCTTCCAAAATAGCGCTTCAATAATAATATTGCTATTCTTGAAAGCAAAATTATCTGTTTTTGCCTGAGGTCTAATTTTCGTGGATCAACTACCTTATAAGTCAAGTGGTCGGCGGGTTAGTTCATGGCTTTAAGAAAATGTAATAAAATATTTTAGAAAGAAAATAAGAAAGTTGAATAATAAAACTAGGCAGGTAGACTAAAGATGAACATTCTATACAAGCTGAAGATGCTTGAAAAAGCAAAAAGGAGCTGGGGGCAGGATTACGAAGCGTAAAAGGAACCACTTGTTTCTTTGTAATTCAAATTTTCCTCCCACTGCAATCAATGTAGAAATTAGAGGATAAACAGTGACTGTAAAGAGTTTTATCATTCTCAAACAACCTTAGTCTAAATAATAGATGTTGCAAGATTATAGAACGACAAAATGACATAAAATTTACATAATTGACTAAAATCCCTTTGTCATGCTTTGTAGAAGGGAGGATACTTAACATTACAAGGAACATAAAATATAATAATTAATAGGCAATTTAAGGCCCTAAACAATTGCAGCACATGATTAAATCATAGTTTTTATTCATGTAAAATAAATTTTTTCGTGCATAAATTGACTAAAAATTTTGGAATTATGATAGAATACAATAAAATTTTGTGTACAAAAAAATTAACTTCAACAAATATATTTATCTATAGATTCGGTTACATGGTCGGTAATGGAAATAATAATTATAACGTGACACTTTTTTTTACGTTTTACTCTATCTATCATTGATAACTTTTGAATGAAGAAAATAAGAAGAAACTGACCCTATGCCAAAACAACAAAAATGAGTGCAAAAATAATAATCTTGAATTCCATATATCTTTAATTTTTCACCATATATTTATTTATCAGTTCCGTTGCCACTCAATTATTTTTAATTTAATTTTTTCGTAATTTTTATATTCTACTTACTTATTGTAATCTTTATTAAGATTAATTTCAAGACCATTTTTTGATGTGTAAAAATAAAACGGAGTATTGACGACTAGGTTGTCCTAATTGTATTTCCTTACATGATATGCGAACTTAAATTATAAAAATTTACGACCTCAGGGAGGGAAGGAATTTTCCACCCTTATAACGTTTTTTTTCCCTGGCTGTATCCTCGTGACATAACACGTGACACGTGAGAACATTTATGGTTTTATCGCCATATGTGTGAGTATATGACGCACGAAACAAACCGCCACGTCAGCTACAAAAGAACTTACACTCACATATGCATGTACATATATACACGTATTGATTTGCCATTTACCTGAAGAACACCCCCGGAAATTGCGTGTCCATGTACTTTCAATTCAATTTTTATTTATTTATTTCTTCCACCTTTTATACCTCTGTTTTTTGGGGAAAGCCTATAAGGTCCTTTACGGACAAAAATGTCATCTGTTGCATTTACCTGAGTTTATAAATTAAAATAGTGAGAGCATACATTTTTTGTAAATTTAACAGGCATTTCAGTAAAAATAAGCGTTTTTGTGTACATAAGAGATCTCTCGATAAATATTACAGAAATTCCTGCTGAAACAACAGTTTCATCAGAAAAACTACATATTCTATCAATTTAACTGGACATTTCTGTAAATTTTATCGATAGCTTTGTCATGTTCACAAAAACAGTAAATTGCACTAGAATATCTGGTAACTTTTCAGAAATTTTGTGCTATCATTATTTTAAGTTATGGACTCAGTAAATGTAACAGATTTTTTAAATTAATTAGTTGAGTTTGAAATTTCTTTTCAGACTTTCAAATTTTCTTTATTTTCTAAACTTTATTTAAAATTTTCATCAACTGGGGATGTAGACTGAGAAAAAAATGTATGCAACAAAACTTTTTTTTTTGTCCTGACAAAACATTTTGTTCAAGTAACCAATATTTGATTGATATAGCAAAATGTTTTGTTGGCAGGACAAAAGAATTTTGTTGCATAAATACCAACAAAATATTTTTGTTGCTATGACAAAACTGTTTTCTCAGTGTAGGGACCAACAAGATTTTTCGAATTCTATGTGGAAACGAATGAATTCCCAGTTTGTGCCTAGTTAGTCATATTTTTTGTGCTCGTTTGGCAATAACCACATATGTTGTATTATTAAGAATCATGTTGTAATATTATCTCCTTAAAATATTTACAAACATTAAGACAATAGGATGTTATTCTAAAATTGCAAAGATTTTTAGACACCATATATGTACACTCTAAAAAAGTCTATTGACAGTGAAATTACTTTCCTTTCAGAATGCATCCATTGAAATTAGGCAGATTTATATTGTCTATCAACAGACTCGTTTCACTGTTAAAAAACTCATTTGTAAAAATGCAAAACGAAAAATAGTTTTACCGATAAACGATTTCTTTTGACTCTTACAAGAAATATTGTAATAGTGAAGGAAATCGTTTGACAGTCAATAGTCTGTTTTTAGAGTGTACTTATATAAATTTTGTTATGCAAAAATCAAGGTTTATAACGGTTGCATTTGATTTAAAAATGTTTAATCTTTTTGACTGGTGATCTCCTGATAAGTCAGACAGTGGAAAAATTTCAAACTTAAACATCTATTGAATTATATTATTTTTACTCATGGAAAAAAGATTCATAAAATTTACAGGGACTTTTGTAGTTATTTTTACAACTTGACTTTTTAGCAGATTTTACAAGAAGTTCAGTTCAATCAATAGATTATCTCTACAATTCACTTAGCGTCAAATAAAATCTATAAAATACGAAAAAATCCAAGATTAGTAGATTTTATTAGAAGATATGTGAAACACACAAAAAATCTCTTGATTTAACTGAACTTCTTGTAAATCTGCTTAAAAGTCCAGTTATTTAATTTGTACAACTTTTTTGTTTATTAGTGAAAATAAATGTACTTGAAAATAAAAACCTTTAGTCTCCGAAAAAATTGTACGAGATATGAAAAAAACGTTGGGGACAAAATTGTTCATCTCAAGAATATATGCAAATTTACTTCAGGACATTTTTTGATCGGACACGTAGTTTTCGTTTTAATCGTAAAAAGCGTTATCAAATATGAAAAATTCCATTTTGCACCAAATTTATGCGGAATACGAGAAAAATGTTGGAAAACAAAATTCTTCGTTTCAAAAATATCTACAAATTTTCCGTTAACTATTTTTTTATAGAAGTTAAATTTTTTCTTCTATTCATCAAAAACGTTTTTATGGAAATCAAAAATTCAAATTTACCGCAAAAATACACGAGATATGGATAAAATTTTAAAAATCAAAATTGTTTCTTTCAAAAAGATCTAGAAATTTTCTGTTGACTATTTCAAATAGAAATTCTTTTTCATTTGCAATCGAAAACAAATTTAGTAATTTGTATATAAAGGACAAAATTTTTCCTAATAATTATAAGATTGCCCAGTGAAGTATCCAAGATTATAAAAAAATATTGATTTTTGCAAAAATGATGAGCATTTGAATGTAAGACTCGATTTTCGCCCAAAACATAGACCTTAATTTGTTTAACAAATAAACAATTGTCAACTAATCTTAAAAATCGTAGATACTCTACTAGATAATTGAATAATCTTTTATTTAGAACAAGATTCGTGTCAATCGATTGAAAATTGTTGAAATGGCGTGTCTTGTCGATTTGAAAAAGTCAGTTTCGAAAAACGCGTTCAGAGTTTTAATAACGTAAAAAAGTATTATAATTTTGATATACTTTTAATCTGCTATGTCTGCTCCATACGAAAAACCTATTGGGCATCATTCTTAGGACTCTAAGGGACCTTTTTATGCAATAAAAAAATAGTATATTTCGTGTATTGTGCGGAAAGGCGTATTTTGACGCAAGAGCGGAGTCGCGACTCGCTCGCGCGTTAAAATACGTTCTGCACGCAATACAAACGATACTTTTTGTTCATTGTATACCCGAAGTTAGCTAAGTCGGTATCTTTTTGCATGCGGAAAGTTGATTTTGCCGCACTAGTAAGGTAGAATTTTAAGTGTGCGGAAAATTAAAACAAATTAAAAATTTTACCGTACTATTGCGGGAAAATCAACTTTCCGCACGCAAAACGACACCGACAAAGCTAACTTTCGGTGTACAGCTGACAAAAAATTATTTTTTGAAAATGCAAAGGTAATAAACCTCTTTAAGGTAGTTTGTTCACGAAAATTAGACCTCAGGCAAAAATAGATAATTTGGCTTTCAAGAATAGCAATATTATTATTCAAGGAATAATTTGAAAGAAAAAAGAATATTTTTCATGAAAAAAATTTGAAACACAGAAAAATAATTTTATTAATAAATTTTATTTTTGCCCAAACTTATTTTCTTATCGCTTTGAGCCAAATTTTTAAAAATTATGCGATTCTAATAAATCACGGTTCATTTTTTTAGGAAAAAGATTCTTTACAACATGACCGTTTCCTATTTTTGAAATTGAATTATTTATTATCAAATACAGCAATTTGTTTATAAAAATTTTGTTTTGAAAAATTGTTTTTTTATAATTTCAGCCTTTAAAGAATTCATTTTCAAAAATTGGAATCGGTCAAGTTGTAAAGAATCTTTTTCCTAAAAAAATGAACCGTGATTTATTAGAATCACATAATTTTTATAAATTTGGCTCGAAGCGATAAGAAAATAAGTTTGGGCAAAAATGAAATTTATTAATAAAATTATTTTTTTGCGTTTCAAATTTTTTTCATGAAAAATAATCTTTTCTCTCTCAAATTAGCCCTTAAGGGGGTCCTACCATGTAAACGCCGTTTTTCGAGGCGTTTTTTGGGATCTTGCAGAAGGAAAAGAATTCAATATTTTCCAATGCGGTTTTTTTTTAATTTTTATTGGTCCTTTGAGTATAAAAAAAATCGAAGTTTAAGAAATAAGTGTTATGCTGGTGGGTTGATGGTACACACGATTTTGCAAAAACTGTTCGTCTGAAACACAAAAGGAAAAGTTTTTTACAATCTGCAGACTTGCCGCTATCTTATGGTAATAATTCACATAATTATCTTTACAATTGTCAAAATGGCGGATCATGAAAAAAAAAATCTCATTTTTCGGTTTTTTAAGCAGATAAAAACAATTTTTTTATTATTTGTTTATAACAATTGGAAGCTCATCTTGTACCGAACGATAGCGACAAGTCTGCAGATTGTAAAAAACTTTTCCTTTTGTGTTTCAGACGAACAGTTTTTGCAAAATCGTGTGTACCATCAACCCACATACTTTTGGAAGGCCTAAATTCGCAGGGGTGCTGTGGCTACAGCATAACACTTATTTCTTAAACTTCGATTTTTTTTTATACTCAAAGGTCCAATAAAAATAAAAAAAAACCGCATTGGAAAATATTGAATTCTTTTCCTTCTGCAAGATCCCAAAAAACGCCTCGAAAAACGGCGTTTACATGGTAGGACCCCCTTAAATAATAATATTGCTATTCTTGAAAGCAAAATTATCTATTTTTGCCTGAGGTCTAATTTTCGTGATCGAACTACCTTAACCCGTTTCCGCCGAAAACGCCACTCGCGGTACATCGGTCTTCGGGAGCTCATAATTAATGCTGTAGGCTTCAAAAAAATTCAGAGACACATATTTTTAAAGTTTAAGACCTGCCCTTCTCCATAGCGAACTCAAAATTGCTTCGACATATAATTAATTATGAAAAAATGTTGTTTAAACAAAAAAAAGCATGATTTTTCCACTCTCTTTTTTTCAAAAAACTAAGTTTTCAAGAGCTTTCCTATCAGTAATCAACCTGGAATCTTTTCAATCAGTGGAAAAAATGTCTAAACTTTAAGAATCCATGGTTCAAAGTCCGATTTTAGGCCTTGGTATTTTTAAAATAGTGCTATAACCGCAACATTTTTGCAAATACATTCATGATTTTTTTAATCGAAAACTATGAACTTTCGGAGAAAACACCAAGAGTGAAAAAGTTCTTAGAATTAATCAAAGAATGCACTTAAATTTTTCTAACTGCTGTTGAGAAAATTTTTAATTTTTTGTATATGCTTAATTTTTGCAAAATCCAAAAATTGTTCAAAACGCTTACAAAAGATTATCTTGGATTCTTTGGCTAATTCGTAAAACATTTTATGCTTTCCAGTTTTCTTTTTGAGTTTATTGCTGTCAAAAAAAATTTCAAATTTTAAAATACTGTTATCAAAATACTCCTATGGTCTGTCTGCCGTAAACAAAGTTTATGTTGCCCAACTATCACCATCGTGAAGGTCGACGAATATAGATAGTCTTTTTCGTTTTTTTCATTAGAATTTAGTAATTTTCTTTTTTTTTCTTTTGAAGCGCTTTGAACAATTTTTTGATTTTGCAAAAATTAACTATTTACAAAAATTTTTTCGACAGCAGTTGGAAAAATTTAAGTGCATTCTTTGACTAATTTTAAGAACTTTTTCACTTTTGGTGTTTTCTCTCGAAAGTTCATAGTTTTCGATTAAAAAAATCATGAATGTATTAGCAAAACTTTTGCGTTTAGGGCGACATTTTGAAATGACCAAGGCCTAAAATCGTAAATTGAACTATGGATTCTTATAGTTAAGTCATTTTTTCCACCGATTGAATAGATTCCAGGTTGATTACTGACATGAAAGCTCTTGAAAACTTAGTTTTTGAAAAAAAGAGAGTGGAAAAGTCATGCTTTTTTTTTGTTTAAACAACATTTTTTTCATAATTAATTACATGTCGAAGCAATTTTGAGTTCGCTATGGAGAAGGGCAGGTCTTAAACTTTAAAAATATGTGTCTCTTAATTTTTTTGAAGCCTACAGCATTAGTTATGAGCTCCCGAAGACCGATGTACCGCGAGTGGCGTTTTCGGCGGAAACGGGTTAAATTCATAGTATGGACTGTTGTGAATATTCACATCTTAATCTCAGTATTCAACTTATTATGAATTTAATCAAGCAGATTTCATATAATATTACAGTAAAATGAGAAAAATAATTTCAAAAATGCACCGATTATGTATACATTACGTGACACAAAAAAGACTGGTAGATATAATTCTCCACCTGACCAGCATAAATTATTTTTATCTGAAAATTATTATTTAGTAGTGTTCTTTATTAACCAGAGGACCAAACAAAGGCAATGATAACAACTTGATGAGTTTTTATCCGTTCAGTTTTCCATAAAAGATAATAAAAATTCTCTTGTGACTATATACACACGTATAGATGTATATATTTGTTCTTCGACCTACATCCATATATTTCTTTATAATCCGAGGTTGCGTGGTCCTGCAGCAAATTTATTTGTCAGCATGAACACAGAGTTGTATATAAGGTATGTACACGTTACGAGAAAGTATAAGATACGTACGTAAATATAAAATACTTCATATTAAATGTGTTTGGTGTCTGGGTAAAGAAAAAATTTCTTTATGCAACCATATTTATCATGCAAAATCAATTCTTAGTGCATGAATTTCTTTCATCTCTTTTAAAATATATTTTAAAATATTTGTATTATAAGGCTTTTGAAAAATCTTTTTAAACAAATTTTGTTATTACATTATTAAATTTTATTACTCACTAAATTTGAATCAGTCAAAATCTACTGATTATCAGTGAAATTTGACTGATTCAAATAGCTAAAAAGATGTTACTGTAAATCAGTCAAATTTCACTGATTATTTCAGTGAAAATTGACTGATTTGACTGTAAAAAATATTTTTTTCACTGATGAATCAGTGACAATTAACTGATTTAACAGTGAAAAATCAGTGAAAATTTGACTGATTCAGATTTAGAGAGTATATTTAAAGAATTTTAAAAATCCTTCTGTGGAAAAAAAGACGCTTTCGACTGCGCTGGGATTCGAGCCCAGGTCTTTCGATTGCCGGACAAAAATTTCAAACTCACCTAATTAATTTGAAATTTATTATATTTATTATAAAATGAAATGGGACCCAAGTTTCCGATATTCATTAACGGAAAGTGCCTAATGTCTGTAATTATACATAAAACTTGATTAAAATTGAGGATATTATGGAAACATTATTGGATAAAATTGTATTGATCCACCTTTTATTTTTAACAGCATTGTACTTGGATATTGCTCTGAAAATCACGTTTTACTCCAGACTTTCCCTAGTGACTGATTGATTGTTTCACAAACTTCAGAGGCAATTGTGGAAGATTTGGAAATCTGTTTGATTATCTTCTCTTCCCTTGAAAATCGTTTATAATATTAACGAAAATAGAAAATGAATAGAAATAAGGGAAAGCATTTCAAGTCATTTAGCTGTTTACTCTTTGAATGTCAGTCAGTTATGTTCAACTGCAAATGAGTGAAAAATTAATCAATTAATTAAAACAATTTAATTCTATTCCGGGTCAGGTTACTTTTATCTATATCAGAGATACTTTTCTTGTGTGTGGATTGCGAATAATTGATTTACCCTATTCTATTACTTTTGTTCTAGGAACGCAAAGTAATACGATTTCGAAAATCTGATTCTGGCGAGTGCTCTCCTGATGACGGTTTTTCACGAGTTAACCAAGAAAGGGAATTTATAAGGATAGTTGTTTCTCGTTTCCTGCAACCTTACCTAAATGTACCTGAAATTGTACGCTATGATCGATCCAAACTGGCTGCATTTTTGGAAACTATACATTCACTCCGACCAGGTGAGCAAACAAAAAAAACAACTCAACTTTAGAAAAGTTCTTCAAATTTTTTGAAAACCTGAAATTTTATATTTTGTATCAACTTTCTGCACGATGAAGAATCTGTTTTTTAATATAATTCAATTTTATTAGGAAAATCATATAATTCAAGTCTATTGTAATTAATTTAACCTTTCAGCACTCTATAATATATTTTTTGTCCGCCGTACACCGAAAGTTAGCCTTTTTGGTGTCGTTCTGCATGCGGAAAGTTGATTTTCGCGGTAAAATTTTAAGTGTGCGGAAAATCAACTCTCCGCTTATAAAAACGACACCGACAAGGCTAACCTTACATTGTGTAATTGCAATTACCGACCTCACGTGGTCTAGTTGATCCATGGCCTTAAGGGCATGTGATACTTAGTAAATTAGCGAATATTATTGATTTTAGGTTTCTACATGTTTGTGTCCAAAATGCATAAAATTTTGTTCCAAAATTTCTAAAATGTTAGAGAAGTAAAAACGGACTCAGATAGACAACTTTTGGTTTCGAAATTGATAAAAACTTCAATTTTAGCAAAATATATCGTAAAATTTGTTTTCATTATCAAAAACCAAAAGTAGTCTATATCTACGTCCATCTTTATTTTCTCTACAATTTCTCAAATTTTGGAAGTAATATATTTTATAATATAAATAATAATTTTAGACATAAATATGTAGAAATTTATTCGATCCCTACCTTACCGATACTTTTTTTTCGCCCTCCGGATTTCTACATTAATTGAGATATCGAGTTGAAAGTTTGAGTAACTAAGTAAAAAGCACTAAGGAACGTTCATCTGCTCCTAAATATTTATAAATATGAAAAAAATTATAAATATTTAGAAGCAGAGAAACGTTCCTTAGTGCTTTTTACTTAATTACTCAAACTTTTAACTCGATATTTCAATTAATGTGGAAATTCAAAGGGCGAAAAAAAAATGTCGGTAAGGTAGGGATAGGATGAGTAAAACATGGCCTTAAAAAGCTTAAAGAGGGGAAAAATTTTGTAAAATGATATTCTAAATAATTTTTTGTTTCGAGTATCATTTAGTTTTTCATTTTTCCTACAACCATGGTTCAAAGTGATTGAAATAGTTTATTGAAAAATTGAAATTGTATTTATGTGAAAAATAGATAGATACCGATACGGCTATGTAGGATGCGTGACGGATGGAAAGAGCTATCTCTGCTTTCGAGATGAGGCTTCCGGAATTATACTGAAACGCAGCTGCCATTTGTCTGGGCCCCGTCCCCCACCCGCTCCGCCCCTTTTCAAACTCCCAGCAGTGGTGCCCTTTCCAAATAACAAAGCAGCTGCAAATACCTCAAACTTCAACATCTGCGTAAAATGCGGAGGCGCCTATGCACCGAAACCGCAGTTCTCAGGGGATCAAAAACTAAAAAATTTTATTTCAAATTGGAAAAAAAACATCGTGTCTAGTCATCTGAAAAATATGAGAAACTTAGAATTCAATATTGAAACTAGCATAAAATTAATATGCTTGATAAGTTGATAATTTGAAATCCTCAAAAATGTGTAATTCAATAAATTTCAAAAGGGTCGGTGATCATGGTTTATAAAATTAAAGACACTTCATAATGTTAGAATTCCCGAATCAGGTGATTTTTAAATTTAGAGTCTTAATAATTATTAGAACTTGTATCGACCCTTTAGTTTTAATAATATTCGATATTGTTGATGTTCTTAGTTGGCTTTAGGGTCCAGAAAAAATGTAACTCAAGGTTTCATGTTTTCAAACGTTTCGACTCAGATTGGAGTCCTCATCAGTGAGAATTTATTTCTATAAAAAATACAAAGGAAGAAACTTAAAAAAATTTTTCGTATGACTGAAAAACCAACTAAGAACATCAACAATATCTTAATAATTATTATTGATAGGTCCCTGTCTTTGAAAATTATTTAACTGTTAAGAAATTGAAATTTTGAGTCAAGGGTGCTAAATATTATTTTTATTTTTATGAAGGTTGAATTCAACTCTTAGTTCTTCTGCCTCACGATTTACCAAATTTAATTGAATGAATTATCTTACATGCGGAATTAACGATGAAAATGTCAGGGTTGATTATTCACAAAGTTTTTAAGTTTGTGAAATTCGTATAAAACTGCTTTGACTCTGTTTTTTGAAATGAGTCAATAAAATAATTTAAAATGTCATCAGGTTTATTTTTAAAAGTGATAGGTAAGTATTATAAACTGAATTTACAACATTTTTATTATGATTTTATATTTTCTGCATAATTAAACTAAAATTAAAACTCAAAGCTTTCAAGGATTAAAATCTTGAGATGTAACACATTTGTTTTAATTTTAGAAGCGATAAGACTCATAAATTTCTCATCAAATGTCAGAATCACAAAAAATAATAAAAGACTTGTTATTTTATGAGACTAATTTGAGTTCATTTTCATTATTAGCTGCTTTTTGTTTTAATTCGTTTTGCCGTTTTAAAGCTACAGTGGGTTGCCAAATTATTATACTCACTTTGTTTTTGTGAGACGCATAAAATCTCAACGTTTTTTTCATATGTCACATATTTTGTTTAAATTTTTTAAATTTCAATCGTTTTTTTAAAATTAAAATGAAAATATACGTTTTATCAGAAATTATGAAAAACAAAATTTGCAGATCTTATTGAAAAGAAAAATTTTGCAAACTTACGTTTTTTTCGTATTTCACATATTTTTGTTATGAAATTGAATTTTGGATTTTTAACAGTGTTTTTTTAAATTAAAAACAAAAATATACATCTTATGAAAAAATCTTGCGATTTAAACTTGTAGATCTTTATGTAGTAAACAATTTTGTATCATAACTTTTTTTCGTATTTTGTATAATTTAACCGAAAAGTGGAATTTAGATATTAACTTTTTTCAAGTTTTAACTTACTGTATAACTTTCCTAATTTTAGTTTAATCGAAATATGTTATTAGGATAATTAGTAGAGATTTATAAGCATTATCAGAAACCAGTATTTGAATTTTGGATTTTTTCATAAAGTTTTTTTCAAAAACACAAAAAATGCTACAATTTCAACAATTTTAGTCGGATTTGGCTAGTATACGACCTACTACACTACAGGCAGACAGACAGTTTTGTAAAAATCGTTTTTTCTGACTCAGAGGGTCTCAAAGCGTAAAGATTTGATGAAAAGTCCGAAAGTAACTTTTCACATAAAACCAATACCTTCTCATCCATGATGAGAATGCAAAATTATTTATAAAAAAATACTAAAACTAATGATAATAAATTTTTCAAGAAAATTCTATTAATTCTGGTGGGTTATTACTTTTATGTATTTTAAAAATCCTTTATTTGAATATCAGATTTTTTAAAAATTTTAACGCCTTGTTTGTTCTAAGTTTAGACTTTTTCAGAATCCAGAGAAAAATTAGTATAATTTGATAGCACGTTTTTTACATTCTTTGTCAATTCATTTTTAAAATAAGTAATAATTTTAGGAATTATTCATAATTTAAGAAAAGTTGGTAATTTGAACTTTTTCACAATATCTTCCTCAAAAATTGAAAAAGACACTTCATTTTGAGGTCGTTTTATGCATAATTTTGACGTCTTTCGTGTTATTTTCAGGGAAGAATTTTAATATTTATGTTTCCAATATTAAGAGATTTTATGCGACTTACAAAAACAAAGTGAGTTTAATAATTTGGCAATCGTCGATTGGAGTTTAAAACAGAAGTAAAATTTGGTTTAAAGTTTATGTTTTGGAATCGAGAAACGTGACGATAGGAATGATTATTATCATTGTGTGAAAAAAATGGCACCGTGACTGAGAATAAACTTTGGTTATCGTTTCCCAGATACTGTTTGTCGCCAACGAAGCGAACTTCCTGGTGTCAATCTGCATCCTTTGGTGTGAATTCTCAAACTTTAGGCTCGTATGACCAAAATTCATTTAAAACAACTTTTTTTTAAATTAATACCAATTTCCATAATTCTCTTTCTGTATTCAGAAAAAAACAATTCCAAACTATTATGGAATTTTAATAAATTATTTTTAAGTTTCTATGAATGTTCTCCCCCCCCCCCCCCCAAGTGCAAAGTTCGATATGGCCCAACGCTGGCCCAACATTGCCAAAAATTTTCCAAAGATCGGTTGCCAATATCGTGTCGTTGCTGGAATGATAACTCCGGTATGCATTTTGCGGTCAATTCTGGCCCAAACTCAGGCTGCCAACACTTGTTTTCGGCACAGCAACGGGCCGATGCTGTGCCGTACTCTGGTTTTTTCACTTCTAAAATGGTTTGCCGTCTATGGGTCAGACTCTGGCTCTTCTACTTTCGGGACTGGATGCCATAGTAAAAGTGACAATTGACTTGGTATAGGGCCGATACTGGGCCAAGTTTCGGCTTAAGATCGGTCAATTTAAAGAGTCGACAAAGGCGCCGTCGTCGGCCCAGCATTTGACCGATGCAAACGGCGACACTGGCCCAATAAAAATAGCCAACTGTTGGCTGCCGAGATTAGGCCAATATTGTGCCGTATTATCAGCTTCGGCAATTTGCAATTGGGCCTAAATCCGAAAGAGTAAAAAATCACTCTTTCGAATGTTATAAGTCTTCCACACAGAATCAGTGGAATTTAACTAATATCACTAGGGAAACTCAATGGTTAATCAGTGAGTTCAAGTTGAATCAGGTAAATTCCACTGATTTCTATGTGGAAGACTTATAACATTCGAAACAGTGGTTTTATACTGTGAATCAGTGCGTTTTTACTATTTCGGATTTGGGGATTTTGAAACTGCGAGAAGAAAATGGGCATCAGGATTGAAGTTTTTATCCAAAATAAAAAACTAAAATTCCAAAATGAATTTAAAATTAACTAAGATATTTACCGCTTACATTTTTTTAGAAATAATAAAAATTAACTGGCAGTTAATTAGGAAAACTTCCGTTGAATATGGAAAAGTTTTTATTCAATTCCGAAAAGTTATTAATGCATTGTCGAGTGTTGAAACAATACAGTTATTAAATTTTTCCTTGTATAAATATATTTATATTTTCTCTCAGCATACAGAAGGCAACAAGTAGAACACCACAATTTTTGTTACACTTTTTTTTAGTACTCGACGTTTCACCTCCGGTTTAATTTAAATTGGTGTCAGAATCGCTGAAAATTTGTATAATCCTATTTATTTTCCTTTTATAAAAATTGAATAAACGTTCAATTAAAAGTAAAGTTGCTTAATTCATTTTCACATATTCTCAATTTTCAATAGTGTTTCTGGCTATTTCGCAATTAATGTATTAAAATTAGAGTTTTTTATATAAAGTAAGAAATATTTTGTTAATAAATATATTTTTATTAAATATACTTTTTAAACAATTTTATTGCTTTAACTTGATTAAGGTGTGAACATTTTAGAAAAAATAAAACAATTTAGTCCTACACGGAGAAAATTTTTTTCTAAAATTACCACACTATTTGGAAATGCATGATAAAATTCTAAAACGACCTACTTTTTTCTAATAATTTATATTTATTAAGATTTCAAATAGAATACGCTAAACTATCAGAATTTTATTCGTAATTTAGCGTATTCTATAATATAAAACCTAATAAATGTGAATTATTAGAAAAAAGTACGTCGCTTTAGAATTTTATTAAGTCTTTCCAAATAATTTGCTAATTTTAGACAAATATCTTCTCCGTATAAATAATTTTAAGTCTCTCAAAAATTATCTTCCCCTTCAAAATTAATTTAACTGGCAACAATCACAGGAGTATTCCCTAAATCTGAATCAGTGAAATTGTCACTGAAGTTAGATCAGTGACCCACTGAAAACCAATGAAAAATCACTGATTGACCAGTCAGAAGTGGCTCACTGATTTAACTTCAGTGAGAATCTCACTGATTTAGATTTAGATAATAGTAAAAAATGTTTATTCCGTATTGCACACGATTTTTTTTTCTACTTGCGTTTCAAAAAATGAATTTATTTGCCCCGCAGGGGGTAATAAAATGCATTTTATGACCCGATAGTTTAAAAAGTAATTTACGAGATGTGACAATAGAACTTGCTATCTCTAAATATACTTTAAAGCAAAAAAGTCCTTTTTTCCGTTCTTTACTCCTAAATCTTAATCTCGGTTTCTTTTTCTTGTAGTCGGAGATCAGGGATCATGATCTACTTGCTTATCTCTTTACCGATTCCGCGTAATCTGCAGCATTGCACAGTATACGCACAATTTTCACAGGTTGAGAGATTATAATTTTCCCAGTGCGCATACGCAAGTCGACTATCGATTTCCCGCATATGTTATCTCCAGACTTCCCGTCGTTTACGAACTTTTTTTTTCTCGACGTAATTAGCGAAATAACGATAACCAATTGGTCGCAAGCTATTATTGTATACTCGAAATTCTAAAAATTTGGAAATCGGCAGTAACAAAGTTTAACATCATCCGCTTCAGAGATCTTGATTAAATTAATACTATACACAAAAAAAAAGCATAGATCGCTCAAAAAGTCCGGTGAACAATTTAAAGTTACAAAGAGCATAATGTTCTAAACCTTTTTCCACAATTTCTTACTTAACTTTCAAGGTGTTATGCAAGATATCATGAACTGATAAAGCGCTGATGTGCTCTAGTTCCTGTATCTGCCGGCAGGTGATTTGCCTGTCTCGCATAAACCGTTTTTTACAGTGGCTACGTCCAAAAGAAGTGAGACATTAAGTTATAAATTTGTAAAATTGAATAAAAGGCACTAGAGAAGGTTTGCCTACTCTTAAAGTAGGTGATCCACGAAAATTAGACCTCTGGCAAAAATAGATAATTTTGATTTCAAGAATAGCAATATTATTATTGAAGGGCTATTTTGGAAGAGAAAAGATTAATTTCCGTGAAAAAAATTTGAAATACAGAAAAATAGTTTTCAATATTTAAAGAATTTTAAAATCTTTCTGTGGAAAAAATGACGCTTTCGACTGCGCTGGGTTTCGAGCCCAGGTCTTTCGATTGCCATTTGCGATATAAGAGTTTGAAATTGTCTACGAGGACACCTGTCGACAACGTATCCTATCTGATACGCGACTAGTGACCATCCGATAATGTAGGCAGTGACAAAAATTTCAAACTCAACTAATTAATTTGAAAAATAGTTTTATTAATAAATTTTATTTTTGCCCCAACTTTTTTTCTTATCCCTTCTTACCAAATTTTAAAAAATTATGCGATTTTAATAAATTACAAATCACTTTTTCAAGAAAAAGATTCCCTACAACTTAACCATTTCCAATTTTTGGAAATGAATAAATTATTATCAAATTCAGCAATTTGATTATAAAAATTTCGTTTTGGAAAATGTTTTTTTAATGGTTTCAGCCATTAAAGAATTTATTTTTAAATATTAATACGGTGAAGTTGTGGGAAATCTTTTCTCTGAAAAAATGATTCATGATTTATTAGAATCGCATAATTTTTTAAAATTTAGTAAGAAGCGATAAGAAAAAAAGTTAGGTCAAAAATAAAATTTATTAATAAAATTATTTTTCTGGGTTTCAAATTTTTTTCATGTAAAATAATCTTTTCTCTTTCAAAATAGCCCTTCAATAATAATATTGCAATTCTTAAAAGCAAAATTATCTATTTTTGCCTGAGATCTAATTTTCGTGGATGAAAACTACCTTAAGGGGGGGCTATTCTACTTTGAACGTCAAAAAAAAAGGCTATTTTCGGGAATTTTTTCTGAGCATCGTATGAAATATATTGATATAAAACTTTTGCGTGTGACAAATGAAGTCTTAAAAAACATGAAAAAAAAAATTTTGTATTCATTTTATTTAATTTTTGTGTACAAAAAAGAGGCTTTTTTCACTGTTTATGGCCAAAAAAAATGGTAAAAATTAAAATTTTAACACGGCTATAAAATGTACGAAATTTATTTATCTGTAGAATATGTGGTTAAAATTTCATGAAGAACGGTTTAGTGGTTTCGGAGAAATCACCTACACCATATGAGAAAACTTTGTTTTGAGAAAAACGCGTTTAAAGTTTTTTTTTAGTGAAAAATTATGAAAAAATTTTACCTAAAGTTAATCTGCGAAGCCTGAACCGTATGAAGAACCTTCTGCAATACTTTTGGATACATATACTTTCGAAAAGTGCAAAAAAATCGATTTTTAGAAAATGTCAAAGTAGAATAGTCCCTTAACTGTTTATAATTTATAAAAATATATATATTTTTGGAAAAAGAATCTTTGTAATTATAAAGTGCCTTTTATTTCATTTCATAAGTTTTACACATGGCCTTAATAGAGTTATTCGGATTTTCAACATTTTTAACATTATTTATTAAAAAAATTTCCAGAAAAATTGGGTTTTAAACTCCATTGTTTCTGAAAAAAGATTTTATTTCTCAAATTAAGTGGAACTTGATGATGTTATACATTTTTTTATCGAACTTTTTCATAATATCAAATAATTATAGTACGAATGACGAGTTTCACTAACAAAATGTACATATAGATACCTGTATTTACTGAACGATGAGTCGTGGCAATAATACTTCTTTGAGCTCTCTCCAATTAGATGTTTCATATGGGCATCGAAACGATGACGTGATCGAGTAAAAGTTTTAATCTCAAATCCCAATAAACAAGTTTCACGTTGGCAGTGAAATTGAAATATGGGTCGTTGCCAAAAAGTTATGAAATTTGATATATGGATTTTTTTTAAGCAAACACTTAAAAAACCTATTTAAGGCCATGTCTTACTTATCCGATCCCTACCTTACCGACACTTTTTTCGTCCTTCGCATTTCCATATTAATTGAGATATCGAGTTCAAACTTTGAGTATAATTAAGTAAAAAGCAATAAAAAAAAGTTAATCTGGTTGAAAATTTTTATGATTATAAAAAAAAATTTCTTGGAAATTTTTTTATTCATGATT
This sequence comes from Diplolepis rosae, assembly GCA_030998225.1. Classification (NCBI taxonomy): domain Eukaryota; kingdom Metazoa; phylum Arthropoda; class Insecta; order Hymenoptera; family Diplolepididae; genus Diplolepis; species Diplolepis rosae. The sequence continues at coordinate 8,487,677 of JAPYXD010000723.1, read as the reverse complement.
ATTAAAATTTGGGTGCATATAAATGCTCCTTAGTGCTTTTTATTTAAATGCTCAAAGTTTTAACTCGATACATCAATTAATGTGAAAATGCGATAGGCGAAAAAAAAAATCTTCGGTAAGTTAGGGATCGGATAAGTAAGACATGGTCTTAAGTATTTTTCTTATTAAATTTGATCTAAATTAGTATTTAAATATAAATATAAGAGATGCATTTTATAAGTAAGTTATTTCTGTTTTCGTTTTCTGCTAATACTGATTCACTTTTATTTAAGGCCATGGATTACTGAACGATTCTTACCTTACCGACATTTCAGTTCCTGTAACCCCATTCTCATGCTAAGTGAAATATCAAGTTAAAATTTTGTGAAATTGTATAAAATGCCCTCAGATAGGTCTCTTAATTACTAAATGTTTGTAATTACAAAAAAAAAACATTTTTTTTACAAATAAAGTTTTTTTATAATTTAAATTTAAGAATTTGAAATTTTTCTGTGGAAAAAAAGACGCTTTCGACTGCGCTGGGATTCGAGCCCAGGTCTTTCGAAATTATGAAGATTTAGTGGTTAAGAGACCAATCTTAGTGCATTTTATACAATTTCACAAATTTTCAACTTGGTATGTCATTTTATATTTATATATATATTATATTATTCCTACGTTACCGGTATAACTTTGTGAAGCAAATATCGGAAATGTAAGAATCGATACGTGATACATAACCTTAAGTACTGCGGTCTTTTATTCATTGTAAAGATATAAAAAGCTTTCTAGACTAATTTATAAATTTAAAAATTTGTAGAACTGAATAAAATACACTAATATGCGTCTATCTGAACATAAATATTTATAATTATGAACAAAAATTCCTAAAAAAACTAAATTTATAATTAAAAACATTTTTGACCAAACAGACTTGTCTTAATGCATTTTATTTACTCTCACAAATGTTCAACTTCTGATCTCATTTTTTATAGAAATCGGGTTACACAAATTGAAAATGCTGGTAAGGTAGGAATCTAATCACGTGATCCGGTTGGTCTATGGCCTTAATCAGAAAATTGATTGTCAGACTCACTGTTTCTTTTTAGTTTGAGATAGTGACTGACAGGGGTGCAGCTAGACATTTTTGGGGCCCGGGGCAAAAAAATGTAGTATGGAGCAAAAATACAATATTTACAGCTATAATAAAAATAAAAATTAATGACATTTATAACTTGTCAGATCCCTACCTTACCGAAACTTTTCTTTCGTCCTTCGCATTTCCACATTAACTGAAATATCGGTTTGAAACTTTAAGTAATTAAGTAAAAAGTAGTAAAGAACGTTTATCTGGTCCTAAATTTGTATAATTATAAACAAATTCATTTTTAGACCCATTTTTTTCATAATTACTGCTTTACCGCAAATTTTTTATAATATAAATATAGAAAAAAAGATCTATTTTCTAATTTTTCTTAAATTCAGACCCCAATTTTTTGTAGTTTAAAAACATTATTTAACTTTTTTGTCCTTGAGTCTCAGTTTCTCCACTATGTATAGAACTCCCGTTTGAACTTCTTTTATCATTAAAAGTTTGAGTCTTCAAAATAGAATCCTTTATTCAAACCTAACAAAGAGATATATAATAGAATTTAAAATCACTAAATAGAAATCTTACGTTCAAGCGTATTCACTATGAAAGAGAAATTCCTAAGACTACTAAGATGAGCTCGAATAGAAATCATCTTTTGAAGTGCTTTAATCTAAGATCTCCAAATATCTGAGATTTTCACAAAAAGTAACAGATTAAGTATTGCCAGAAGTCTTTCAATTTTGATCAGTAGTTTTATTTATTACTTTGATTCAAGGACACATATCTAGCAATGCATTCAGTGGATTTTGACTGATAAGTGGATACGACTCAATAAAATTTAAAAAAAATATATATTTAGTCATATTTATCATTTTAATAGCTTCAGAATAATTAATGTTATAATAATACCATTTTTTGTGGTTTTTTCGGAAATTTCTAAGAGATTCAAATTTTGATTTTATTTAGTCAAAAAAAGTAATAGTTTTGAGAATATATTTTTGTAGAAAATAAAAATATTTCTCTAGATATTATCTTAAGGCAGGGAAGATAGGATTTGCTTCGTATTCGAGCTGGTCGACGAGTTCTTTTGTGACGCACTGTACACGCAATTTTGTGAACAAAACCGTAACCACAGCAGAGTATAGACCGTGAAAAAGAAGAACGTGATTCCCTCGGGCTGAACCTGCATAAATACTCAACAGTAACCTGCTTCCAGTTCTCTTTCCACTTCCTTCAGCTCATGATACAGCTTCACCCTCAAGTTCCTTTGAATTTCACTTGCCTGGGAAGGTGCTTGCTAAAAAGTGATCCTTTTTTATTATTTTATGAAAAAATACTCCAAAATATTATTCAATTTCTACCCGAATTTAATTAATTTTGAATTTATTTATTCTTTATTTAATATATTGTTTATATTACCTAATTTATTTGAAATTGTTCTTTATTTGAAACATTTAAATTTTTAGAACGTAACTAAATTCCTTCAAAAATTCATGTAAAATAATTTTCTTATGTTACTAATAAATATCTTTCTGAAAATTATAAAATACAGCAGAAGACAATAATAAATGTCTGCTAAGTTTTTTTTGGTGAAAATTTTGCAAACAAATTTAGAGTCAATTTTAACTGTTGATAAAACTTCTAGTTTTATTTTTACAGAGAAATTTTGTACAAATTTTTGCTTAAAAGAAGTTAAAAGACGTTCTTTATTGGCTTTTATTATGTTTTACGAATAAAAAATCGTACTTGGTTTTATTCCCATGAAATTAAATGATCATCGAATATCGATTGAGGTGATACATTTATATATATATATATATATATATATGGATTTACAAACAGCAACAGATTATTATCCCATCTCCTACTTTATATTCTGTTTATTTTAACTCATTTCTTTTTTAATTCCTCATAAAAGTAATTATCACCTATTTAGCATATGCTTGAGAAAGTTTTCGACTTCGCATAAGGAGAAGCATTTGATTATCAGTAATAATGGAGAACATATCGAAAATTTATTAATATATTCATAAGGAGCCTAAGTAATGATGATAAATATCTCTTTTTCAGTATAATTCAAACGGCGATAAGGAAACATATCATTTTTCATGGATAGTTTTTATTTAAGGTGTGGATCAGTGTTTTTATATTCTCATCATATGGAAAGGTATTGGTTTTATGTGAAAAATCACTTTCGGAATTTTTTCTTCTGTTAATACTAAAATTATATTTTTATTGCTAATGGTCAATGATACATTACACTAAACATTTACCATTTAAAATTTAGGATAATTTCGATATTTCTAGAAGAAAAACCACTGATCCACATTTGAAAGCCCAATCCACATTTGGTTCCTTTATGTCATAAGACATTGAAAACAAACAATTCGAAAATTACATTAAGGCCATGTATCACATCCGATTTCTACCTTACCGGCATTTTTGGTCTGTAAATTCATGACCATACAGAATGAATTATCAAGTTATATATTTACGAAATAAACCTTTTCATTTAAGAGTAGAAGCAAATATGAATTTTTGAAATTTTGTTTTTTTTTATTATAAAAATCTAAAAGTCGGTAGACTTTCTTTAGTGCCTTTTTTTAAATTTTTCAAATTTGTAACTCAATATCTTATTCTGCATGGACAAGAGTTCAGAGGCAAAAAGCGGACCACGTAAAATCGGTAGTTATAATTACATTCTGTAAGGCTATTGATAAACAAGAGAGCAAAAAAAGCTTGTCTGGTACAGAAAATCTATGATAGTTATTAATTTTTTAGTAACTATACAGACTAGTTGTAATTACCGACGTCACATGGTCCTGTTTGATCCATAGTCTTAAATATTTTATTCTGGTTGATTTGATTGTATGCCTCTCTAATATTAATTTTTCCACATTTGTTAAATATAGAAATTAAATTTGAATCAATTATAGTAGTTTAATTGAGATATTGTTGTCTTTTGTTGTTTCAGAACACCGACGATCCAAAACAGTGATCGAAGAATACGCCACAAAATTTCCAGATCATGCTTTTCTTCCAAAATCTTTGAACTGCAAGGAAAAGGTATCCGAGCAGAGTAGATCAACCTTTTGCGTGGAAATCAAACCAAAGCAGGGATTTATATGCAAGGCGGATAAAAAATTCCGAAAATGCCCCTACTGCATGATACAATATTACAAGGTGTGTAAATTATGTTAAATTATATTAAATTATTTATTTTTTTGTTTGTTCAAAGTCATAACAATTAATGTGAAAAATGATAAAAGAAATTTCTAACGTTCTCTTATTTAAATTTCAGTGGGAAACTGGAGCTGTTTCGAATCGAAGCAGATACTGCCCCTTTGACCTCTTCTCCGGAGACTGTGATCGCATGAATCGTGCCTTAGAAAGCCTCCTTCAAAATCCCCAGAACAACCTCAAAATCTTCAAAGATGGAGTCGTGGTCTACGATCAAGAATCCCATACCAGTAATCTCGACAGCATCTTCAGGGAATGGTTTTCAGTTGTTGGTAAAGCATCAAGTAGTCGAGAGGAGCATTTTAACCTCTTCTTTTCTCTGATACGAGAGGCTCTTCTGCGGGAGTTTTCTAACGATGATCAAGGAACGACGCAGTCAAGACGCAGTTCGATGGCGTTCGAGATAAGTCCGAATATCGAAGTTCCCTCACGTCTTAGTCCGGAAATCGTGGCTAAAGCCAAGAAGATGCTGTATTTTATAAACGAGGTAGCTGTTCTGTATTGATGTTTACAATTGAGTTTTCATTATTATTTATCAACTTATGTATTCCGAATATTGATTTTTAAATAATAAAGGCTGCGAAGAATAGTAAAGTTGCAGTTATCAAATTATATAAATTATGTAATACCAGACTAAAATATCATCTCGTTTTAGGAATGCAACTTTAAAAACAGGAATTTGCCCCAGAGTTCTGTCCTGAATCGAATTCTTGAAATGCAAGGGTTGCATCGCTGCGGAGCCGACGTCGTTTCTTGGGTCTACTCCAAATTTTCGCTGATTCTCGACAACGAAATTATCTATTCGAGTCTAATTGACGGTTATAAATCTGACGAAAGTATACGACGCTCTATACCTCTCGCTAGATGTATGGTGAGTTGAGATAATTCAGGTGGAGTTAAGAATTTTAGTTCTCATTTTTTCCTAGACGTTGAAAATTGTAATGTATTTCTATCACTTTTAGAATTCTCTGATAACGAGCAAGCAACACGATTTTATGGGAATCAATGTAAACGAAAAACTACAGAAATCAGTGGAAAATCCACTTTTGCTCATAAACCGTCGAATATGCAACGGGCATCTCAAAGAAAAAATTTTGGAACGCTTCACCGCGGAAGATAAAAGCATAATAGAATATTTTCCTATTGAAGAACAAATATTGGCTCTTCAGAATTACCTACTTTTCTGTACAGCGAGGGACTGCTCGATACTGATTGCTTTTCAAGAGCTCAATCCGTAAGATAACTTCTAGATTTATAAAGCAATTATAGTTGATGAAAATTCCATTACCAAAATTGGACAAAAACGAAAATAACCCTTGATACAAAATATAAAGTTGAAAAAAAGAAGACAAATATAGTCACTATGATCACATCCTAGTATTTTTTTACCATTCTTTAGTTCTAAAAGCAATGAAATATAAAACCCTTTCATTTTTCTTCTTTATTAATTTGTATTTAGAGGTATATTTCTTTTTGCTTAAATTTGGTCATATAATTTCCATAAACAACAGATGATTTATATTTTATTCTAAACAAACTTTATTTATCTTTACAGAAACGAATCTAAAAATATTCCAAATGATTATGTGATAGAAGTTTCAAAGGTTCTCAAATTTGTAGTTAGCGTTCGTATTTCGGATTTAGACCCGAAGAGCATTTACTCCATCGAAAAACATCGTCGCCGAGATATGGAAATTTTGAATGCTGTGATTCAAGTAATTGATAAAGAATTGTCGTTAGGAAATCATTCTAGAGATGAAAGTTTGTCACTAAAAGACTGAATACTATCACAATTGTGATAATAAGAAGTTCAAGAACTTCTTTGATAAGTCAACCAGGCAATGATAGTTTATGAAAGAAAAGTTAAAATAATTCTAGTCTTGTTGGTTTGGTCTCGTGTTTCATTCTAATAGCTATTTATTAAAAAAATGTGAAACAAATATTGCCTTAGCCTTTTAATTGGTAATTTTTATATTATTGTGTGATTTGAAGATTGTAAAATAGGAGGGCAACTTTTAGATAGAAAGTAATGGATTTTCTTATTTTGAATTTTAAAATAATCAAGGTTGTTTTTATTGTTAATTAGTGTGAATTAAAAATGAATCCACGTTCACTCAAATTAATCAAGTAAAAAAATGTGAAACAAATATTGCCTTAGGCTTTTAATTGGTAATTTTTATATTATTGCGTGATTTGAAGATTGTAAAATAGGAGGGCAACTTTTAGATAGAAAGTAATGGTTTTTTGTTAGTTTGAATTTTAATAATCGATGTTGTTTTTATTGTTAATTAGTGTGAATTAAAAATGAATCCACGTTCACTCAAATCAATCAAGTAAAAAAATGAATGTGATTTTGCCTTATTTATCAACGAATTGTGAATCAATTTGTTTTTTGTGTATTTATTTTAATTAGTACCTCAAATTGAGAAATTGAAAAGAAAAACCTTATAGACAAGATTAATGATTAATTTATTGTAATCAGGGTAAAATTATTAAAATGTTTGTAATTTTTATGCTAAATCTCCATCAGGAGCATAAGTGTTAAATATTTATTTATATCTATAGATTGTGAATATAGAAAAATGTTTTGTTATTTTGAAGTATGCTTAAATATTAGAGCATTAATGTAATTTATTCAAATAAAATAAAAATATCTAAAATAATTTTGTGTTTACTTTCTCTGTTTTTGTTATACGCATTTATTATAATATCAAAAATAAATAAATTTTGTGTGTTCAAATATGGTACGAAACTGGCGTTACCCGGTTGAACATTCGGGATACTCAAGACTAAAGGCAATCAAACGCATTGAAAATATGTTTGAAAGGGATTCCATTGATGGTTCACGTAACACGTATCGACCGATCTTCCTGGAAGAAGGGAGTGGAAGGGAGTGTCAAGGATGCGAGTCGCTCTTATGAATGGTTCAGTCACTTGGTAGGGTGAGGACAGTACATAACTTAGCGCCCCTATTTATTGGCTGCTATAACCTCAAAATTCATTCGTCGCTTGAAGTTGACCAATCTTCGTTTCATTTCTTCTCTATCCGACGAATCGCTGGTCCCTATTCTTTTGAGCCTTACTTCTCCCAATCACAGCGTTTATTCGCTAGCTGAAGTTCATAAATATGTCGACGTCCTAGGTCCTACGGTCCTAGTCCTTTTTGGGGGCCAGTGCTGCTCGCCCTTACGTTTCCTGGTCATTGTTCTTGTGAAAAAAAATCCTGAGAATTGAAAAAGCTGTTTAGACATTCCGTCAATGAATCAACGGTGAAAAACAATTTGCAATGGGAACGCAAAAACCGGCAGAATGGGTGAATGCGCTCATTGCACGATTCGAGGATCAGGTAAACAATTACTCTATTTTCCTCCACCTATAACTGATTTGAAAACCAAGTTCAATTTCTTCTTTGAATGTTTCATTTCAGACTTGATATAAATTCATAGAATTTATTTTTGATAAACTCGCAGTCATATATTCTATTGCAAAGAATTTACTTTGCGATTTAGAGGTTAGACAGCCCATAATAAAATTATTGAAAATTGTGATGCTTTTCTTCTCTATCCAAAATTTCCTTTTCATTTTTAATGTTTTTTTTCCATATTTTTAAAATTATTATAAAATATTATAAATACAAATCAAAATTTTTCAGAGATTTAATCTAATAAAAATTAAACAATTGGTCATTCTTGAAAAAATGTGGTTTTGTCAATTTTTTATAAATCATTCTGTGTTATTTTGAAATTCAAAGACGTAAATATTGACATTTGTAGCATACGTACGGTGGCAATGAAGTGGATTTTTTTTCTATTTTGATTTTGGAGTTGACACTAAAAAGGTGCGTGAATTGTTTATATTCTCCACTTTATCAGACTATCCTAACCTAACCTTCCGATATTCCCCCTCTTGGTCTTCTTCTAACATGCTGTTTCGTCGGCCAAATCCAAAAGATTACCGATCGGAATCAGTTTCTTCCTTATCGGTGGAGTGTATTTTTCGCTCATTCATTCATGTGAATTCTTGGGTATTTTCTTTCCTCACCCCACTCTTCGTCCTGTTTGACTTTCCGTAGTTTCGTCTTTCACCCCACCTTCGTCCTTTCGGGTTATGGCCCAATTACGGCTGATGTTTGCAAATCCTGCCGCCCCACTCCTGTCGTTTTACGAATTCATGAATGAAATGAAAATACATATGCTTTACACATAGTCGAATGATTACTGGTGTTCTATAAACGTAATTTTTCATAACAATGCTACTCTGATTAGATAAACAGCCACGCAAAAAGATAGTGACTTTACTTAAGTACACAAATTCAGTTTACAATTTTTTTTTACAGTTCAGATAATTTATTTTTAAAATGGAGAACATCATAGCAAAAGGGGGTATAAGCGCTAAAACCCAAATCTTACAAAAAATTCCAAAAATCTTGTGAAAAATTCAATTTATTAATTAAAAATAACATTATAAAGTACTTCCAAAAATATTTTGTTCATGAATTAAGGCAAAACTAAACTTTTATCAGATTCAATAGAATAAGGTTTTAAATAGAATAAAAATCGTTAATTTAACATTAATTTTCAGTTACCATATCGAGCTGGTCCCCAAACCACACACTCACGATTGAACGAAGAGAAAAATAAAAAATGTTTAATAGAAATTTCTCGATATCGATTCTCAACCGTGATATCTGGCCTCACGAAAATGCTGTTGCGCGTTAATGAAATGGTACAATCCGCAGGAGGTCAACGGTCTTTTAATTCGACAGATCAAGATCGAAACTGTTATGAATCTATTGTTATAGTACTAGATACTTTAGAACGATGTCTCGCTAATCAGCCTAAAGATACTACAAAATTCGACGAGACTATGAACGTTAAAAAGACGCTTAAAGAAATATGCCAGTTCATCGGTAAGTTTTTTCTCCTGTAATTAAACATATATTTTTCTATTCAATTCAATTGTAATGTAATTAATTTATGATGCTGAAGTTTAATATAACAATTATTAATTTACAGATTTACCAAACGACAGCTCCCAAAACGCTCACTTGAAAAATCTCTCAAGCAAGATTCTTTTTGCCCTCAGCTTAAACTTTTTTAACGCTGTATTCAATAAAATTTCTTCTCGACTTCAAGAACTTTCCGTTAGCAGCGAGGAAAATCCAGATTATAGCGATATCGAGCTCATTCAACATATCAATGTTGACGTTCTTAGGCTCACAAGACTTTTAAACGGTTTGTTATTTATCTATAATTAAAATGAACTAAAGTTTTGAAAAATAGATTTTGAAAAAGTTCAGTATTATTTTCTAAAAATAATCTAAATTTGTAGAAGCGATTCAGAAATTTCGACTGTTGAAGAAGTCTGCTCAATACGTGCTGATGAATTCCCTCGAGAAAGCAATTTGGAATTGGATGGATACCTATCCTCGTGAATTCGCAGATTTGCAAAAGACACCAAATGAGGACCTGGGGAAAGCATGTGGAGATTTGTTCGATGTTTTGGACGCTTTTGCAGATAATAAAAAAGGGCGAGCAGCTACTTTTTGGCCCCTACAAATTATGCTGTTGATTCTCTCTCCTAAAATCTTAGAGCAAATCGTGAACGCGGAAACGGGTGCGCCCTATTCTCCGAGACATTCGAAAAAAAAGGTGTTCATTGAAAGCGTTAAAAAAGGACTAGGAATGCATGGAGGTTCCAATAAGCAAATCGTAGAAGCAGCCGTTGTTACTTGTGTGAAACTTTGTAAAGCCTCGACGTATATTAGTAACTGGGACTCAAACAATGTGATCTTTAAGCTTGTACAACATGTAATGGGAGACTTGACTTCCATTCTGTTTAACCCCAGCAAACCCTTTTCGAGAGGACAGAGCAGTATTGCTCAAGATGTCGATTTAATGATAGATTGTTTCGTTAGTTGCTTCCGCATTAAACCACACAACAACGAAGTACTTAAAGTCTGCTTAAACCTGAACTCACCATCGACCTATCAATTTGTTTTAGTCAGCTCCTTATTCAAGTAAATTTTATGACTTATTTTTTCTATTTTTATTTAAAACTATTTTTAAATATATTATTTGCTATTGAATTTATTTTACAGAATAGTTACGCAGCCGAGATTGCCGTGGTGGCCTCAAATCGATTTAGTTTACTCTCGTAGTGCTGAATTAAGAAATATGTTCACGGACGCTTTGAATAAAGTGTCACAGAGTTACATAACGCACACACCATTGCGGATGATCCAGAGCTTAACTCTTAAAGGGAAGGAGCAGAATAAATATAGAGATAGAGGTGAAGAAATGATCAGTTATAGAAATCTTCTCCTCTGGATGGTGCGATTAATTCACGTTGATCCTATGCTGATGTTAAACGTAAGAATATTTCTTTCCACTTACAAGTTTATTTAGAAATACATTAAAGAAATTAATGTTTAATTACTTTTTGGTCCTAAATTTGTAAATGATCAATATCTTGTTTTTAGAATCAAGGTAAAGCTGGTCATGAAATACAAAGTTCTACATTAGAATTAATAAACGGTTTAGTTTCACTCGTGCACCAACCAACCATGCCAGATATTGCTCGTGAGGCAATGGAGGCACTTTTGGTTTTGCATCATCCTGACAAAATCAAAGCTTGGAATCCTGAAGCACCAATCAGCACTTTCTGGGATGTTAGTTCGAAGGTTTTGTTCTCCATTTCTCAGAAGCTGACGCAGCATCAGATAGTTAATTATACAGAGATTTTGAAGTGGCTGAGAGAAGTTTTTATTTGTAGAAACGCTTTTCTTACGCAGAATAAAGACTACGCCAACGTAGGAAGTCAAATTGCTATTTGCAAACAAGCGCACATCAAACTCGAGGTTAGTATATTGCATATTTTAAGAATTAATTTTTAAAAATATTTTAATACAGAAGTTTTTTGTTTAAAAATCTCAAAAAATGTTTTGTATTTACAGTTAATATAATAGTAAGCTCTTTCATTCTGCAGGTAGTTCTATTTATGTACCTATGGAGTATTGATATGGAAGCAGTTCTCGTGGCGATGTCTTGCTTCGCTCTTCTATGCGAAGAGGCTGAAATCCGCTGTGGCAGTGACGAAGTTGCCGTTACGTGCCTTTTACCTAACTACCATTTATATGTTGAACTGGCTCAGGCTTCAAATATTTTAACTACTGGTCTGTATTTGTATTTTTAAAGCGAATTTTAAGTAGATTTAATGTTAAACTCTACTGAATTCTAAGTCTTTCAAACATTATTGATTTAAATTGGATAGCTTTAAAATTCAAATAGGCTATTTGTATATGATGAGCCTTTAAGGTCGTTTATTAATCCCTTTACTTCAGTAATTGCATTTATGGGAATGTAAATTATTCTAAATCCCATAATCAAAATGTATTCCCTATATTAGACAGACGTAAAGAAAAGAGTAAAGAGTTATTTGGTACGGAAAATTCAATTTAGTTCATGCTTTTTGGATACCTTTACAGAATTGTATTTGCAATTACTAACGTTACGTAACCTAGCCAAAATTTTTTTTTAATGAAAATTTCTTCTTTGCAACAGCCAGCAGAGAAAGTAGGATGTATTATCATGAACAAAATCATGGTGAGTCATTAATTAAAAATTATAGAGTCCTTTAACCATTTTTCAGAACACTGGTTGTATTGTGATTTTCTGTTAATTCAAATAAATTAATTAAAAATCCAGGTCGTGCTATCTTGCAAAAGCGGATTATGGCCCTTTTAAGAAAGATCGAACACTGTGTCAACGGTGTTCAGCCCGTAAGTATAATGTTTTATTAATTCTTCAATGTCAGTTTTAAATCTAATTAATTTGAAAATTCTTATTAGGCTTGGGAGGAAACCTTCAGAAATTGGGAACAAACCACAAGACAATTATCCAACTATCCAAAAGCAAAACCTGACGACGGACAGATGGAGTCTTTTCATCGAAGCACTGGAAAAAGAAGAGCTTCCCACCAAAATTCAGAACACGATTTAGATGATCAAATAAACGAATGGGCAAACATGACAGGTTTTCTTTGCGCTCTAGGTGGGGTCTGTCTTCAACGAAAATCACCCAGTAGACTTGCATCTGGATTACCTATGAATGCGGAATTAAAAAGAAGTTCTGCAAAACTCCAAGATTCATTTTCCCTTCTAACGAATCCCAGCCAGGAAGTGCAATACTGTCCTGTTACCCAATTTGTTTTTAATCTCCTACGTCTACTGATTTGTAACAACGAGAAATGTGGAGCTCAGATTCAAAAGCATGTGAAGCAATTAGTGGGGCACGAAATGAGCCCAGCCCTCTATCCAATCCTCTTTGATCAAATAAAGAGTATCGTAGAAAAATTTTTCGACCAGAAAGGCCAAGTAACTGTCACGGATATAAATACACAGTTCATCGAGCATACGATATTTATTATGAAGAACGTTTTGGATTCGAAAACTGACGAGCCTTCTGAATATCTAGGCAAGACGAGTATCGAAGGAATGATGCTAGCAATCGTAAGATATGTCAGACATCTTAGCATGAATCCAAATGCGATTCTTATCAAGACTAAACTTTGTCAACTCGTAGAAGTCATGATGAAAAGAAGAGATGATTTAGCTTTTCGACAGGAGATGAAATTTCGAAACAAACTTGTTGAATATCTCACGGATTGGGTCATGGGCACAACAAACCAAAATTCTCCTTCTGCTAATAATGCAGATTCAACTATAACTACAAGGTAGAAATTGAGATAAGATGTCACCTATATTTGAAATATTTAGAGGTGTTATTGAATAAGATTATCTATATTTATCCCATATATATATTCATTATTTATTTGTCTACAATTCTAGTTTATATTATAGGGATTTGGATCAAGCAAGTATGGAAGCAGTTGCTGCTTTATTTAGAGGGTTGCCTCTTCAACCAGAGGAATCAGATCGAGGCGATTTGATGGAAGCAAAGTCTCAATTCTTTCTCAAGTACTTTACACTTTTCTTAAATCTGCTAAACGATTGTCACGATGCGGCTTCTTCTGAAGACAAGGAAGGTTCGAGGCAAAGACTCTCAAGCGGGAATCTTTCTGCTCTTCGTGATGCAACCATTCAAGCAATGAGCAATCTCCTAAGTGCGAATATAGACAGTGGTCTCATGCACTCAATCGGTGAGTTTCGTTTGAATTAAAATTCAATTTCAATTTTAATCTAGTGAGAATCAACTTCAAATTCAACTAAATTAATTTTTCAGTCTTGGGATATCATCGAGATCCACAAACTCGAGCAGCTTTCATGGAGGTTCTAACTAAAATTCTCCAGCAGGGAACAGAGTTTGACACCCTGGCTGAAACTGTTTTAGCTGATAGATATGAGCAATTAGTACAGCTAGTGACAATGATAAGCGACAAGGGAGAGTTCCCAATAGCAATGGCTCTTGCCAACGTCGTTACGAGTAATCAAATGGACGAACTTGCACGAGTTTTTGTTACTCTTTTCGATGCCAAGCATTTGTTATCTCCTCTTTTATGGAATATGTTTTATCGAGAAGTCGAAGTTTCCGATTGTATGCAAACTTTGTTCAGAGGCAATAGCCTTGGAAGTAAGATCATGGCTTTTTGCTTCAAAATATATGGAGCTAGCTATCTTCAAAATCTTTTAGAGCCACTTATAAGGCCTTTGTTAAACGATTCCACTACTGGATTCGAAGTTGACAGCGCTAGAATTGACTCCAATGATGATATCGAACAAAACGGGAGGAACTTAATAGCGTTGACTCAAAAAGTCTTCGATGCTATTGTCTCTTCAGCTGATCGGTACAAAATTTAATTTTCAAATAATTGGAAAGTCTTAATTTGCATGAAAATAATCTTTATTGAAAATTTCTTTCTTTTTAGATTCCCACCGCAACTGCGATCAATGTGCCATTGCCTTTACCAAGTCTTGAGTAAGAGGTTTCCTCTGTGCCCTCAAAATAATATCGGAGCAGTCGGGACGGTGATATTCCTTCGTTTCATAAATCCAGCGATTGTCTCACCTCAAGAAATGGGGATTGTGAATCAACCAGTGCCCCCCCAAGTGAAACGAGGTCTAATGTTAATGTCAAAAATTCTACAAAACATTGCAAATCATGTGGAATTTAGCAAAGAACAACACATGTTACCATTCAATGATTTTCTTCGGGCACACTTTGAAATTGGTAGAAGGTTCTTTATTCAAATAGCATCAGATTGTGAAACGGTGGACCAAACTAGTCATCCGATGCCTTTTGTTTCGGATGCCAACGTTTTGGCTTTGCACAGATTACTGTGGAATCATCAAGAAAAAATTGGTGATTATCTTAGTAGCAGTCGAGACCATAAAGCTGTGGGCAGAAGACCTTTCGATAAAATGGCTACTTTGCTAGCTTATCTTGGTCCTCCTGAACACAAGCCAGTCGATTCACAGTTAGTTTATTTGTTAAACTTACTATTTTGAAAATATTCTTATAATTACTTTTCCAATTTATTTTAATTTATGTAATTTCTTTAAATTTATATTTCCAGTTTGTTATTCTCATCGTCTTATGGCCGGTGGTCGAGTATCGATATGTCCACCAATTTCGAAGAGATTATGGTAAAACACAATATGCATGAGTCTGAGGAATTCAAGAGTATCAAGACTTTGAATATATTTTACCAAGCAGGAACCAGCAAACAAGGATATCCAGTTTTTTATTATATCGCAAGACGTTACAAGTAATCTATTTTAATTTGTTATTTTCTAACTCTTTATATTATTATAATGAAATGTTAATCTAAATGTTGCAAAATTAATTTTTTTATTCAGGATTGGCGATACGAATGGAGATCTTTTGATATATCACGTGATCCTGACTCTTAAACCTTTCTGTCATTCTCCGTTTGAACTTGTTGTTGACTTCACCCATACTTGTTCTGAAAACCGCTTTAGAACTGAATTTTTACAAAAGTGGTTTTACGTTTTGCCGGCAGTCGCCTATGATAATATCCATGCTGCTTATATTTATAATTGTAATAGTTGGGTACGAGAATATACAAAATTCCATGACAGAATTTTGGCGCCCCTGAAAGGAAACCGGAAATTAATTTTCATTGATGGACCCGGAAGACTGAACGATTTTATTGATCCGGGACAGCAAAGATTGCCTGGAGCTACGCTTTCCCTTGATGAGGATCTCAGAGTTTTCACTAATGTTCTTAAATTGTCCCACAAAGATACCAAAGTCTCAATAAAGGTATGTTTCAAGCCCAGAAAGCTAAATCCTTCTAATTATTAACTACCAACCTTCCATTTTTTAAACTTCTATTTCTTATTGTATTCTTAGGTCGGGCCTACCGCTATACAAATAAGTTCAGCTGAAAAATGTAAAGTTCTTTCTCATTCGGTATTATTGAACGATGTTTATTACGCCGCTGAACTTGAAGAAGTATGTCTAGTAGACGATAATCAGTTTACTCTGGCAATTTCTAATGAAGCCGGTGCATTGTCTTTTATTTACAATGATTGCGACAGCATCGTACAGTCAATAATGCATATCAGAAATCGCTGGGAACTTTCACAGCCGTCCTCGACGTCAGTTCATCCTAAAATTCGACCGAAGGATGTACCTGGCACTCTTTTAAACATGGCTTTGTTGAATCTGGGCAGCTCGGATCCAAATCTACGAACCGCTGCTTATAATCTACTTTGCGCTCTCACAGCTACTTTTGATCTCAAAATTGAAGGACAATTACTCGAAACTTCTGGTCTCTGCATTCCTTGCAATAATACAATCTTTATCAAACATCTGAGCGAGACTTTAGCTGCAAACGATCCACATTTAACTCTTGAATTTTTAGTAGAGTGCGTAGAGGGATTTAAATCTTCAACAATTGAACTCAAACATTTATGTTTAGAGTACATGACTCCCTGGCTTAATAATTTGGTAAGTTTGAGCATTTTGTTTGAGTATCCATCGGAAGTACTGCATGCTATGAAGCTTAAAATATTAATGTTTTTTGGTGTAGATAAATTTAATTTTATGATTTCACGAATTTAAAATCCTTTAACTTAAATAAATTAAGTCTTAATATTATTTAAAATTATAAAATTTGTAAAATAGGTTCGATTTCATAAACCCAATGGCGAAAATGGAAAGCGACAGAAAAAACTGGCCGAAATCCTGGATAAACTTATTACCCTCACGATAGAAGAAGTGGAAATGTACCCGAGTATTCAAGCAAAAATCTGGAGCACGATTGGCAGACTTCCGGAAATGATAGATATTGTTCTTGACAACTTTATTCAGCGCAGTGTTCGTTTTGGCTTGGGATCTCCTATGGTTGAAATTATGGCTGATACCGCTGTGGCTTTAGCTTCCGGCAATGTCCAGCTAGTTGCGAAGAAAGTTATTGGAAGACTCTGTCGAGTTATCGACAAGACTTGCACGTCTCCAACTCCATTGCTCGAACAGCATATGATGTGGGATGATATTGCTATTTTAGCTCGATATTTATTAATGCTCTCTTTTAATAACTGTTTAGACGTTGGGAAACATTTACCATATCTTTTTCATACGGTAACCTTTCTGGTCTGCTCCGGAAGCCTTAGTATGCGTGCTTCTACACACGGTTTGGTCATCAACATTATTCATTCTTTATGCACCTGTAGCTCGCCGTCATTTTCTGAAGAAACTAACAGAGTCCTCAGAATGAGTTTAGATGAATTTTCCTTACCGAAGTTCTATTTGTTATTTGGAATAAGCAAAGTGAAATCTGCTGCTGTTACTGCCTTTCGGTAATTCATCTTTATTCAATTTATCTGTGTTTATTTAGTCTACTTGTTATGATTAATATATTTTCAAAATTTATTATTATCCATTTTATGTTTAAATTTTGTTTATTATTTTAGATCTAGTTATCGGCACTCAAGCGAAAAATGGTTTGGCAACGAACGGACCGTTGGTGGAGTGCAGGATCGGGAAAGATTATCCTTGACTAGCTTAGAAGTAATAACTGACGCTCTTCTTGAAATTATGGAAGCTTGTATGAGAGACATTCCTAAATGTGACTGGTTGAGGACTTGGACTTCGCTCGCCAAGAGCTTTGCCTTCTGTTTTAATCCGGCGTTGCAACCCAGAGCTCTTATTGTGTTTGGTTGTATCAGCAAAAGCATTACTGATCAGGATATTAAACAACTGCTTAGGATATTGGTCAAGGCTCTTGAGAGCTTTAATGATATCACTCTTCTAGAGGCTATTGTTATGTGCCTTACAAGATTGCAGCCGCTTCTCCGACCAGTAGGTGTTCATCATAGCTTTTATTTTTTAAATTTATTTTGCTAATATGCATAATCTGATACATTTGGTTTCAGAAACCTTAAGTTATATTGGTAATTAATCCCTGTATTTTTGTTTCGCAGGAATCGCCAATTCATCGGTATCTCTTCTGGGTAGCAACTTCAGTTTTGCAATTAGATGAACCTTCTCTCTACGCGTCCGGTTTAGCTCTTCTTGAGCAAAATTTGCACACTCTTGATTCCCAGGGAACATTTGATGATAAGGTATGAATTGGGCTATTTCCAAGAATATTAAGAGCAGGAAATAAATAAAAACTGAATGCTAATTTTATTTTTAGACTTTGGAACGAGTGATGATGTCGACTAGGGATCCTTTGGAATGGCATTTCAAGCAACTAGACCATGCAGTTGGACTCTCGTTTAAATCCAATTTTCATTTCGCTCTTGTCGGTCATTTATTAAAGGGGTATCGACATCCTACACCAACTACGGTCACGAGAACGGCTCGAGTTTTGACGATGCTGCTAACAATCGTCGCAAAATCACATCGAAGAGACAAATTTGAAGTAACACCTGATAGTGTTGCATATCTCGCTGGTAAATTCCATTTTTGTTTCTCCAGAAAATATAGAGTTCTCAAAACAAGTTTGTTTTTGTTTAATAACCTAAAGAAGAATGATTTTCCATTCTACTTTTGTTTTTGTTGTTTAATTTTTCTGATTACTTAAATTATATTTTATGTAATGGTCTAATCTTTTCTCCAGCTTTGGTGTCTGTTTCTGAAGAAGTAAGAAGTAGATGCCATATAGGGCATTCTCTTAGAAGAAGTAACAACGAATCAGGCAGCGCTGATTTTTTGGATTTTCTTATATCACATGGACCAGTAAGTATTTTGGAATCTCAACAATATGCAGATTAATTATAGATAAACCTTTCTTTAATTCATAATTCTTAACTAGTTCTCATGTTTGGAAATTTTTTCTATATGGAAGGATGGTAGATAGAATTTTTTAAATTTCACCATGTGAAAGATCAATTCAAAATTAGTTTAAAACAATTTTAAATAATCTGAAAATTTAATTTTTTATTCTAAGGGGTCTTTTCTTGAAGCGCGTCACATATGAGCCGTTTAATATTTTATTTTTAGTCTCTTAAAGTATTTGATATATTATATTATATTTTTGTTTAAATTTCTATTTCGATTTCAATCCTATGGTATTTATCTGACAAAATAATAGAAAATTTAATAGAAAATGTGAATTATGTAAAAGAAAAAAATTCTCGATAGTATGAGAATGTCTCGTATGGGGTGAAATGAAATAATAGGTACGTCCCTGGTTTGTCTGAGTATCTTACGGTTTGAGTGCTTTCTTGTATAGTCTTCGGTAGTATAGTGGTCAGTATCCCCGCCTGTCACGCGGGAGACCGGGGTTCGATTCCCCGCCGGAGAGATTTTTTTTTCTTATTTTATAATTTTTTTCATTTTTTTAAATCTATAAAAAATTCTTGTCATCTTTTTTTACACATGCTTTAACCTTCTGAAATAAATTACAAACACAATATTTAAGTTACATACTAATAATCAATAGAATGACTCTTGAGAATTAAAATTAGAAAGTTTAGAGATAAATGATATTAAAAGTTTTTGAAAAAATATCCCATTTCAAATAAATAAAACATATTTTTTCATATACCTGGATAATTAAATCTATGTAAAAAAAATAATGTTTTTTAATTATCAGAGAAGAGAGTAAGGGGAAACTAAAGAAAATTTTATGAAATTTATGAGTAGTTGCTAGAACCATTTTTGTTCTTTTACTTATAAAAATGATCGATTTCTATTTTATTTATTAATTTTAGCTTTAATTATTCTTTCAGGAGGCGTCTACTGGCACAAATAATCTTCCGAATCGTAGACAAAAATCCTGGGATATTCTGGACCAATCAGCGATAACACAAGCGCGTCAATTGAAGCCGCAACCTCCTCATCAGGTATTGCTAAGTTTTAAATGTTTGTTTCTGTATGTATTACTGGAGTAAATTGGATTCTCGACTAATCGCTTCAACCTAATCTATTTTCCTCGTAGACGTTTTCTGTCGATTCTTTTTTCTATCGTATACAAACATCAAAGTTTTATTGTGTTATATTGTGTTATATTGGGAAGTATCCATTCAAGTACTTAATTGTGGATATCAGGTTTTAATTAGAAAGTATATTTATGCTCGAACGACTTGACGTAAATTTCCTCTTGCATGATAATTTTAGTTAAATCCTCTCTCTGCTCTAATGACGGTTAATTTGATTATTAATGAGAAAAACAATCATAAAAAAGAAAAGAGAAAGTGACTACCAAATTTCTTCTTTCATCTTTATTCGATTTTAATTGTTTTTAATCATTGGAAACAGTAAAATAATGTTAAACTGATTACAACAGTTTTTTACTTTTTTATGTTTTTTTAATTTTCCTCCTAATTCAATTTAAATATTTTTGAGTTGCTTAAAATAAAAATGTGAAATTAATTTTTGCAAAAGTAAATACTCTTACATGGCAAGAAAAACACTCAATAAATAATCATTGACCTAATTGAAACTGAATAAAAGTTAAAATTTTGAGTAATAATTGTGCGAAATGGTATGTGCTTGAAATATAATGCGAATTTGTGTGGTTTTTTTCTATGTTTGATACGTGTCTGTGTCTGCCTTTACTTGGATCGTAATTCCTTAAAATGTCACTAACGTGTGTCATATCTCATCACTTCGATCAATGTATCGATGATCTTCGTTAAATAACAAGACTGGCCGGACTTTATTTAAAACACAGCGATCTTTCTCTGTACCATCTACGAAGGAAGCTAAGCCAACCAAAGAATTGGAGCCAAAGGTACTTACCAGTTACTGGTTATTTTAGCCAACAGAAATCTCGGAGGTGCAATAACAATAAATTAATAAAAAATTGATTTCTATTTGATTGATGCATATATTTATAAGATATCTTATCCTAATTGCAAAATTTACAAATATTATTAATTTATTCAATATCTTACTTATACCTCTTAGGATTCTTGGCTAAAATTGTTTCCTTCTAGATCCTAATTTATAAGATTCATTGCGTGTTTCATGAAAAGTTGTGCTTTTTGTATTGGAATAGTATTTTAAGAGTACTATTATCAGTGAATAGATTAAGAATGGAAAAAATTCAGAATTTTTGTTTTTTCAACGTTCATACAGAATCGAAGCCCGAGAGTCAGCGTAAGCAATGAGAACAATGTCCTCTTGGATCCTGAGGTCCTCACAGACTTTTCTACTCAAACTCTAGTCCTAACAGTATTGGCTACTTTGGTGAAATATTCCACTGAAGAAAGCGAAACTAGGATCTTATATGATTATCTCGCGGAAGCTTCAGTAGTATTTTCAAAAGTCTTTCCCGTTATGTAAGTATAACTTTGAGTAATTTCAGATATACGAGTCTATACATAATTGCAAAAACAGTTATAAAAATTAATTAAACCCGTTTTAATAAACCAGTTTCAAGTCTTTCATAAATTCATGCGCGAAATTATATCATTAGTTGTAATTTTTAACTCTTCCAAAGCGATAACGTGATGCGGTTCGCATTCCGAGCGCTTTACGAGCCACCGTCGAAAAGTTTCAAATGCTTTTAAAGCTTCTTCTGCTTTATGTTTGTCGTTGTCCGTAATATTATATATAGTTTTATCGTCTAGATAATCTTCTTCTTCAATCCCATCTACTTCTAGATCTTCGCTCTCAGTTGAGATGCAAACAGTACTGTAAATATTTGGATCAATTAAAAAATTCACTCATTGATTGTTTTTGAAAATAATTCTAAGAGTACTAACTAAATACCTATCAATAATTTCTTGTACGTTCAAAATTTTCCATCCTGGTTCATAAGTGTCTTCCATTAGCCATTGTGATACTTCGTCATAATTGGAGTTTTCAAACCCTGGAAGTCGATTTAAAATATCCAAGAAATCATCAAGTGTTTGTTCTATCTTTTCATCAATCTGAACTTTAATTCTTGGAATCAATTTACTCCATGCTTGACATAGGATTTTTTTTGATACTCTTTTCCAGGCATTCGCCAAATAAACACAACAACTTATCACATTCCGTTGCTTTACGAATTCTAAAATACTTTTCTTATTCTCTTTTAATATTAGATCTCGAAGAAAGTTTTTTCGGTAAAGTTTTTTAATTTCATGTATAACTCCTTGATTCATAGGTTGAATAAATGAAGATGCATACACCGGTAGAAATTCAACCTGGAATTCAAATGACAATGAAATTTAGTTTTTATGCATTAAACTTTGAAAATTGTATAAATTATATTATTACTAACTCTGCAATTTTCATCGATGGAATTCAGTTCTTCTCTTGATAAATGGCATCTAGCATTATCCAAAATTAGTACAATCTTGTAAGATTTATTTTTTTCAGCTTGATGCTTATAAACTGTAGATAAAAAGACTTCTGTGTACCATTGTATGAAAAGAACGTTGTTCATCCAAGCGTTTTTTTGTGTAACATAAGTGAATGGTAGATGCTTAGCATTTTTAAAACCTCTAGGAATTTTAGATTTCCCTATTATAAACATTGGTATTTTATGACTACCATCAGCATTCGAACAAACCATTAAAGTTATTCTCTCTTTTATTGTTCTGAAAACATCAGCATTTACATTTTCTCCGGGCAGTGAATTCCAATAAAGGCCACTTTCATCAGCATTATAAATCTGATATGGCTCGTAATTTGCTTCTTCAATTATTTTTGAAATTCTCTCAGATTCCTTTTTTCCCTCTTTATCTATCAAAACACTATCTTTTTGTATTGCGGACTTTGGGATTCTTAATCGATCTTTGAAACTTTGTATCCAACCTTCACTTGCTTTAAAATTGTTAATTTCATTGATAATGCCATTGAATATCAACGCTTTTTCCGCTAATATTGGAATTGTAACTAATTCTCCACAGGCCCGTTTTTGTTTATACCATTTGTAGAGACACTTTTCTAAAATGCTGATATTTGGTCCTATCTTTCGCTTTTTCGCAGACATGCTTCTGAGTTCGTGAAGTCGAATTTTTATATCTTCTTCATTTAGTTTAACTCTTTCAATTGACTTAGGAGTTACATTGAATTGATTTGCAATATTGATTATATTTGATGCTTCTTCGAATTTGTTATTCGCAGAATGTAAGAGTCGGATTATTTCTTCTTTTTCATGTAAATCTAGAAACTCATATCTTCTTTTGGTTTCTTTTTGGGTACCTGTTGATCTCTTTGAACAAGTTTCCTTAGAATTCACTGTTTAAAAAATATTATTATTATTTCAAATTTGAATAAAATAAACAAATGAATAAATATTTAGGGTTAAAATCTATCATCCTATTTTTATTAACGAGAAAATTTTATCTATTTACATAACGTACTTACTACTATATAATTAAGGCAACCAAATTAATAAAATTATTCAATAAAAGTTTGAGGTTAGAATTGGAAAGACATTCTCTTTCATCATTATGGCAACTTATCATTTATAAACAGGAAGTACTTACTGATAGTTAAATAAATTAATTCTAAAAATTGTATTATACAACTAATATCTTTTTTGGGTCATTCTTTTTTTTCTTCTGTAGTAAATATAAACAAAAACTGACAAAAGCTTTCTTATAAGTTATAAGATAAGCCTTTGATTTTTTGCATTCACTCAGTTTATGTTTGTATATGCCATTTATGCAATGACTGCTGACTGCGGCAGAAATTTGACAGTATGTAGTCAGTTGACAGAATTATTGTTATTGAGTTGTCTCCGAAAAACTGAAAAGTGCCAAAAAGAGACGAGTAGCCAGTTTCTGTCGCAGTCACATTATAAACGAACGCAGCCTTAGATTTCTAATGGGTTTTCAGCATTTAAAAAAATTGGAAACGGAAGTGACGTAATTATAGGGCAAGAAGTTTGAAATTGTTTAATCCTTACCGTTTGCTAAAATTGTTAAAATATGCTGAAAAATAGTTGTCTTACTCTAGCACTTATTACCTAGTATTCTTTTCTTTCAGACATAATTTATTGGACGCAAAAATAAACAGCGTGTTATCATCTTGTCATGATCAATCAATCTTAAGCTCAGTTCAGGAAATTATTCAAAATATGATAGCATGTGAAGATACGAGTCAGCAGCAACTGCATTATTTGCAAAGCTGTGGTTTTGGTGGACTTTGGCGATTCGCTGGACCTTATACAAAGGTATTATTAATATTTTTCTATGTAAAATATTAATTTTTAATATTCGTTAGGAGATGTCCAGTTAGTGATAATTCATGAAAATAAGGAAAATGACCGAGCTGGACTAAATATTGACATTAATTTTTATTTTATTATATTTTTATGTATGTAATTTTCTAAATAGTAATTTTTAATAAATGTAGGCCCCGAAGAGCAAGACTGTGTTGTCTTCGAAACGTTGGCCATTTAATAATAATAAACAACAACACCAGTATATTTAGTCCAGCTCGGTCATTTTCCTTATTTTCATGAATTAATTTTTAACATTCGATGGTAGCAATTGTACCTCCAAATTCAACAATGAATTTATTGTTCAAAAGAATGTAATTTGTATGTAACAATTTAATGTTCATTTATCTTTTCAGTGCAATAGTAATGCTGAGAGTGCCGAGTTATTTGTTAATTGTCTTGAGGCAATGGTAGAAACTTGCTTACCAGTGGAAGAAAACGAAAACACAACGCAGAAAGACTCGTCTACAGAACAAATTAAAAAGCTTATTGATCAGGAGAAATTAAGTCCTCCAACTATTAGAAAAAACTCTTTTAAAAGTAAAAATTCTTCTGAAGAAAATTTGGATTTAAAAAACACGTCTTCTCTTACCTCCCAAGAGTTAGTTTCAATTTATTCTATTTACAGGAATAATTTAAATGTTGAGTAATTAATGAATTTAATTGATTTTTATCAGGAAAATTGAAGAGACAAAAACTGACAAATCGGCGGATATAACAAATTTAGGAAAAACTTTGAATAATAAAAGCGGCGGCTCGAAATCCTAACGATTAATTCAATACTCTGCGCGACAGAGTAATAAGCTGGGGAAAGATAAAGAAAACACCCCGAAAACGAAACCACAACCAAGGTAAATAATTACTAAAAAACTAAAAGTTTAAAACTATGAATAATAATTTTAAATAAAATTTCATTAGCAAATTTCAAAAATCGATAATCCTTTCTTTTTATAAAGGAATCCTGAAATTTGGGCTCCATGCTACTGCTGCTACATGTCCAGTCAGATAAATCCAATGCCGTCCACTTCGCGTTAAGAAAAGATCTAAAGGAAATAGCTAGAACAATAAGCTTATATTTTTTATAAACGGCAAGTTCTAAAAACGCGAGAAAAATTCAAGGGACGCTTATTTACTTTGCATTTTTTAGATTCTGTTCTCCAAATATTCAAAATCTGAATAACTGATTTTTTTAAAGTTTTTTTTATTATAACTGACGATTTATTATGGTCTATTATAAATCATGTTTTACTTTTACTATGGTTTATGGTTTTTTATGACATGATTTATTATAGCTTATGGTTTATGATTTATTTTGACTTTTTTATACATATCTTGTTATATAATATTCAAGATACATAGTGTTCGTAAATTTTAAAAAGCACCAAACCATACGAGTATATAATCCCTTTTCTGATTTGCGTAATTAGGCTTGAAATCGTAATGTATCTTAAATTTAAACCTATGACTGACTGAATCGAAACACGCGATTCGAGAAAAGGGATTGTGATACTTTGTATGACTTACTAAAGTACAAATTCAATGTGTGTGTTTTTTTTCACATGCTACTATCTTTTTTCCTCTTTTTTGAATTGAATTATAAGAAGGTCTGATCTCATGACCAGAAGCTAATGTTATAGTTTTCAGAAACTGACTGTCGACACATAGCTTAAGGATGACTTACGTATCAGAAAATCTATTCGAGGTCGAATCTTCCACAGTTTAGAACCTAAATGCGAGAAAAGCTGCAACGAATGTTGATGTAATGAAATTAAAGCCAGTGCATTATCTTTTATGGTATTGCTTATATTTTGTCGAATAGATATCAATTTTGAGCCTACGCTTTATATTTACTCATTTTCTTTTGTATTCTATTTGTAATAATGTTTTTTTTAAAGATGGGTATGTAATTTTACTTTTAACCTAGAGACAACGAATATTTATCAGAATGTATGAGCGTTTTTTTTCCAATTAATGCACACATATTTTGCCGTATTGTAATTGAGGATTATTTTTCCTCAACATTTTTTACAATTTTAAAAGTATTGTTTCTTTAAAATTATTATCTCAGAAGTTTTGTTAAGAGAGCAATATTTTTAAAGAAGATTATTTATGATCCATTTAAAGAGAAACTTCAGTATTTTACAGTTTAGTCATTCATACATTCGTAAATTTAAGCATGTTATACCAAAACCAAAGCGTTGAATTAATCATTTGCGATGTAAAGAAGCAGTTTTACAACGATTATTTCGTACTTGCATTTATGCTTCCATACATGACTGTGGCCTTAGATTTTCCTTAAAAGTATTAATTTCAGACTAATTATCGCAAAAATTATTTTTTGAGCCTGAAATAAATATATTGTTCTGCAGCTTAATTGTAGTAAGTTGACTGCAAGGATCTCGTTAAAGCTTTCGATTCAGGCTGGCTTTCTATTAGGCTGTGTTGAAAACTGAAACCGAACTGTTTTTTCTGCTGTATCTTTATTTTTCAAAGGTATTTAGTAAATGATACTATTTTGTCTAGTGTTTATTGTGTACTAGTAATTATCAAAAATGTATTACTTATGTATTCGCAATTCTTATAATCTTAATCTTTAGTCTTTAATGCAAAGTGATTCCTAGGTTTTTAAAAATACTAACAGTGACGAACCGGTTGTTTTTTAATAAACATTAAAGTATCATCTTGTTCAATACTAATATATATATAACAATATTCTTGTCACTCATCACTAATTTCTTAATTTTTTCTTTCATAACAATAGATGCTTGCACTTGCATTTTTAAGCCATTTTAATTCTTTATAGTCTCTTTTGCGTAATTTCAGTCACATATTTTTTCTTCAGTAAATATTCCTAAGATACACCGGTTTTTCTCAGTTGTACTCGAAAGCTGTTAATCACTTTGCAAAAATGTCCACCCTTAGAAAAAAGTTGTGGAAATTCATACATTTTTTAGGGAATATAAAGAACGAAAATTTCTTTCTTGCCAATGATTTTCACAATTCTTTTCTAATTGGATTTGCAAGTTCTCTGGAAGGTACAAACTAGGAATTTTAATGTCTATGCAGTGTTTTTTCCAAAATAATATTGTGCGAAAAGGTGTTTAGTTCCTGTATCGCACAGTACAAACACCAACTAGGATTCGAGCTTTGTACTATTAAGATACGGAACTATTTTGACAGAAACATTTAGTGAATTAATTAAAATCGACTCCTAGGGTTGACGTGGGTGTTTTTTGTCCACTAGTTTATATATACAGAACGATAAGAATAGTCTATCTACATCATTAATATATGTTATACCTTATATATGTGTTTAGAAAAAAAAATTTATGGTGTTTACGAAAACATGAAAAATCTGCTTTTCTCTAAGTGTGATGTAATTATGTTATCGTAAATGGACTAAAATTATTGTCATCATTACTATATGTAACAGATTTTTATCATGCAATGAAACTCCTACATTTTTACAAGTCACAATCGTTAGTGTAGTACATAAATAACGTGAGAAAATAAATTTGTGCCATAATTAATAGTTCTTGATCGACAAGAATACATGTTATAAATTTTGAATACTACGAATTATAATCACATCTTAAAAAAAGGGAGTTTCACTGTATTCGTTACAGAAAAAGATCATTTCTGCTGGGATATATTACGTTTAAGTATTATTATGCAAGTAAAATGTCGACAACTATAACTGTACGTTTAAATAAAAGCAATGAACACAAATATGGTGGCCTTGCTGAAAAATGTCTTAATACCAAAGATAGAAAAAGGTCTTGAACGATTTTAGTTTGTTACACATTTTCCATAATATCAGAGACTTTGTATCACAATGGTAGTAATAAAATAACTTAGGTTTTATTATACCTAAACTCTCAGTATCATCTGATAGAAATGATCAAATATTTACTTAAGGTGAACGAGTTTACCACACTTACATCTTATGATAACTATAATTCAAAGTAACATACAATATCTTTTCTTCCTTTTCACTTCCTAAAACAAGTTAAAAATTATAAATCATTTAAATATTAAACAACAACTCAAAAGAAATCACACTTCAAAATTATATACAAATATATTCTTTCCGAAAAGTCTGGTAGTTGAATTAAAATTAAAACATTGATTTGATTTTAGTGAATATCAAACTTACTTGTAATGTGGATCTTGTCGCAGTTTCAAAAACTTCCTTTACACCTTCTTTAGTTTTAGCAGAACATTCAAGGTACTTAAACGCGTGTATCTTTTTTGCAATGTTTTCACCTTCTTCACATTTTACTGGTTCTTGTTTCATTTTGCTAAGATCGTTTATGATTTCGGGATCATTTCGTAAGTCCTTTTTGTTTCCTACGAGGATAATGGGCACATTAGGGCAAAAGTGCTTCACTTCTGGCGTCCAATTTAAAAGAATATTAGCCAGGGAATCTGGACTGTCAATCGAAAAACACATAAGGATGACGTCTGTATCTGGATAAGACAAGGGACGTAATCTGTCGTAATCTTCCTGTCCTGCTGTATCCCAGAGGGCTAGTTCGACCTGAAAAATTGTAATTAATTTGTCGTTTAAAAATAGTTATAACTAAGCTAAATCGTTCAGTATATGATTAATTAATCACTTCTTTTCCATCCACCTCGATATCAGCTACATAGGTTTCAAATACTGTGGGCACATGGTCTTCAAGAAATTCCTCTTTGCTAAAAACCATAAGTAAACACGTTTTACCACAACGACCATCACCCACAATCACTAATTTCCTCCTGATAACCATGAATACTACAAAAAATGAAATAAATGTTAGTGCTATAAAATAAAGTTTATTTAAAACATTTATTATTCATCGTTGTAAAATTTTTATCAATCAGGATTACTGAAGTAAAATAAAAATAATAGTGATTCTACCTGATTAGCAAAGACGTTATTATGAAGTATAGACAAATACGATTTTACAGAGGAGTAGAGGAACAGCTATCACTAAAAATCGAGATAAGGAATATTGACTAGGCAACTTTCCTCGAGTCTGAAGTCTGGACTATCACTGATTAACAAACGCTATCAAGAAATTGATATTGAGAATTTCAAATAAGGAGGGATTTTGATAAGGCTTATTTTTGGAGCTGATAAACTAAATTTTGCGAACTGGGTACATCTTTATTTACATATTTAGGCATTGGAACGATTTAGAAGTTCAATTATAGATAAACTTTACATTAAAAACCCTTAACAATGAATAATTTATTCATATATTTTACTATTTTTGATTTTATAATTTGAAATTAAATTTGTGTTCAATTAAATATATTAAACATTTAAAACTTTAAACACGTTCATTTTAGGAGAAATAGGGAAAATTTAAAAAAAGAAGACACTTTTCAAAAAGAGGACATATATTTTTTTTAAGTTTATTTTTATAATGATAAATAAAGATAGATTGAAATTTGAGTATAAAATGGGTCTTGACACTGATCTGTGCCACTTAATCCTTTCAAGATTCAGCCTTCTAATTCGATGAAGAACTCCAAAAAATCGTCCGAAACCCTTTTCCAGTCGAAGAAATTTTTTTTCAACTGGCAAATGTTTTTCTACATGAATAATTAAATTTTATTCTAATAATTAAATTCTATTTCGTCAACGTGACAAATTTAGCACTAAAGGGTTAACACTTTAAAACGTTTAATACAATAAAAATATTTTACTCATCCGCCGTAAGAATCTTTTTGCGTTTTCATGAGGATGTTATAAGAACTTCTCTAGGGAGTTCCAACCGAAACTTGTAAGGTGATCTTTTCTCATAAATCCACAAAAAACTTAGAAAAAGGAGACACATTTGAAGATTTAAGATATTTTAGAGAATTGTTATCAAAATTGTATAGTACATACTAACATACTACTTATGAAAAATGTCTTATTTTTCAAGAGTTTTGCAAATTTTAAACTATTAAAGTTTCTATTTTAAATTCTAGGTTTCCATTTTAAATGTTTAAAGTAGGAAATTACTTGAATTACTTTCAGTTGTGTCAAAAAAGTGAATATTAAATCACTATGCTAATGAACAAAACTTTTAAAATTCCAACTGAATAAAAAATAGCTATAAACTAAATACAAAAACTACAAATCTCATTTTGTATTACTCAATATATTTCTGAAAAATTACTTATATACCAAAGACGTAATATTTTTTTTTACATAGGCTTGAGTGTCTCTGATCATTCTATAGTGAATAATAATTCCAAACACTAATAGTGGACATATTTCTGTTACTGTAATATCTTGCAGACGGCGTATGAAGTACTTTCTTTAATTCATACGACTCTATGAGCAGCAATCAGTAGTCGGAGATTAGTGTTGAAAGTGAAAGATTTGAGTACTCTTTAAAGCCTCTTCAATAAAAGGAAGATTTCTCTGAAAATCGTTTAAAAATCAAACACGCCTTTAAATTCATCTAACAAAACTCTCAAGTCTCTAAAAAATCTCTTAACTTGAACAAATTTTAGAGAATCTCCTTAAGAATTTCCCTATAAAATCCTCACTCTACAAAAAAAAATATGTTCGAGAAATTCCATTTCCTCCACTTTTTTAAAGGATTCAGAAAAATTTCCTCAGCAGAGGCGATTTCCATCATTTTTGCGAAGCGGTGAGGGACAGCTCGCGATGAAATTCTACCGGTAAAAAGCAACTCTGCCATATGTATCTCTTTAAAAAAGAACTGTTTATGGGAAAGTCTACCTCTGGATCGTGATGCTTCACACTCGAAGAAATCAGTCGATAGTTTATGGTTTGCGATAATAAAAAGTAAAAAAGTTATTCAATGCGGCTGACAGTCGTTTCTTCGAGCGTGAATGCACGGACTTGTATTATCGTCACACGCACTCGCACACACGATTCATTCGAATGACAATCTGTTAATCGCATGAATTTGCAAAGGCTACATTACAGTATTAGCTTGCAAATAGTCTTTGTAAAAAATAGCAGTCGGGCGCAGCAGCGATAAAAAAGAAAAAGTAATTCGTTCTACTTCTAAACGTATGTTTGGCCATCAAAGGAAAAAGAATGAACCGAATAAAACCAAAAATACTGCGAGTGGCTTTGCGCGAACGAAAGAAATTTCGAGAGCACAATTCTGTGGCACTTCAGTTACTTGTGCTCAGTTTCTACGAACGAAAGAACTATGTAGATCGTTTATGAATTTGTAATATGCTTTGAACACAATCTTTAACTCCCTAAAGAGCATAAATATAATGTAGCCGCATTCACAATGTTAGTAGTATCTTCGTATTACAATAACAGTAACAATAATATAATAATAATAATAATACTTAAAGATCAAAAGTCAAAAGTTTATGTGATTATTATATCAAGAGAATAGTTTACTTTATTTTTCCATCGTTTTTCAAACATAAATAAGCGATGCATTGAATCGAACATTTTATAAAACTCTCATATCGATGAAAAATTAAAGATTCATCGAGTCTTCACCGTTCGTCCCTTTGGTGTCGTCCAAACATTACGTAACGGTAGCATAACAATAGGGGCTATGGCTTCTCTCCCTCATTGTTACGTAACTTTCATTTATTTCAATTTTGAATTATTATTTGCCATCTAAAACTGAGCATACAAACATCACCATCAGTTTTATACATGAAAAATTGCAACTAAAATTTATCCTTTTACTATATGCAATCTTAAAGGAAAAAATCGTTACGCAATATATGGACAATCCTTTTTCCACCTTTATTTCCCCCAAGCTTCTCGCTTATTCCTTTATTTTTCATTTTTAAAATCCAGAGCAACTATGACAGCTTTTTGGTTTCGAAATAAGAAATATGATGTCGCGCTGAAGCAGAAGCAAACAAACAGAAATGAGGTGTGTAATTTATCGATCTTTCAGTCGTATTTTTAAACATAAACAGTGCCTAAAGTGTTAAGCGATTCAAACAAATTAATGATCGCGATAAATGGTCTTTATCGTTACTTAATAAAGTATCGCCACTATCATTATCGTGTATTCAAATATTTTTTATTTTAAAACCAAAAAGATCCAGGAATTGCTCTTGTTTGTATATCTTACTAGGTCCGAGGAAAAATGTAAAAATAAATATGGTCTGTTTTAAATAATTTTTAATAGTTTAGATACCAACTAAGATAAGTGTAATTGTAATACGAAGATTGTATTAAAATGGTAATACATTGTGAAAAAGACTATATTGTATTTACGTTATCAGATGAGTAAGGGAACCATGTGTTCAAGTTGAGCATGCAAGACAGCTTACGAACTACGAAATACGATTATTTTTTAATTTACAGGAACTGAGCACAAGTGATTATTTTAGCAAAACTATTCTATAATGGCGAAATATACAAGTAAAGTCACTGTAGCGATAAATACGATTTATCGCGATTATTGGCAGATTTAAATCGCTTGAAACTTGAGGCATTATTCACGTTTAAAAATAAGATTCAGTGATCGATATATTACATACGTCAGTTCAGTTTGCACGTTTCCGGTTTATCACGTCAAAAATTCCCCGGATGCGACTACAGATCGCCTTACAAGTTGTTTATTCTGCTATTCGGCTGTTATTTTTCTTCTTTGCTTGTATTATGTAAAATAATTAAAGATAAGATATTATGTTATAGCTTATGCTGGGGCCTCCTGCATTACGACTAGCTTCGCTGCAGCTAGCTTTACAATTCCATATTTCACCCGCTTTGCGTCGGGCCCGTTTGGCGTTACACCTTAAAGCAGCCTACATCTTCCCTTCTTCTTCTTCTTTACCTGAAACCAGACAAGAAACATGAATAATTAGTATTGCCAAAAATATTCTTAAAATAATTCAAGAGTAACTACTCAATGAATACAAAACTTACTTGTAGTGCGGCTCTGGTGGCCGTTTCGAAAACCTCCCTGACACCTTCCTTGCTTTTGGCAGAACATTCAAGGTATGCAAAAGCGTTAATTTTCTCAGCCATGGCTCTACCTTCCTCAGGTTTTACTGGTTCCTGCTTCATTTTTCCTAGCTCTTTAATAGTGCTGGGATCGTTGCGCAGATCTTTTTTGTTTCCTACGAGGATAATGGGCACATTAGGACAGAAGTGCTTCACCTCGGGTGTCCACTTCTCGGGAATGTTCTCCAGAGAATCAGGACTGTCAATTGAAAAGCACATGAGGATAACATCTGTGTCTGGATAAGACAGAGGACGTAACCTGTCGTAATCTTCCTGCCCTGCTGTATCCCACAGGGCCAGTTCGACCTAAAAATAAAAATAAATTTTATAAGCTTTAAAATTTATTTCCCTTTTTAAAAGTATAAATTTCTGGAAAACAATTAAATTACTTAAATAAAGAATCCTATGTCTTATTGAGTTTGGAAGAAACGGGTTAGTTTGAAGAATTGAAAAATTTAATGAAATCTATGTTTAAATAATATTTTATTTAGAAGAATTCTCAACTAAATCATGGCATTAACTGAATTTACTGACCTGTTTTCCGTCCACTTCAATATCAGCTACATAATTTTCAAATACAGTAGGCACATAGACCTCAGGGAATTGGTCCTTACTAAAAACTATGAGCAGGCACGTTTTACCGCACGCACCATCACCCACAATCACGAGTTTCTTTCGAATGGTCGCCATGTATCCTGCAAAAGTAAATATGTAATATCCTTTTTTTACTTGCTGCTCCCTTATTTTTCAAACCTTTTCCCCTTACGACAAACTCAAACACCATTTTCCTCAGTACTTGCAAATGCAGATTCGAAAAATGATAGATTTCCAAACAAAAGAAACAAATATTCTACATCGGTTCATGAAACATCGCATTTTTTAAAAATATTCAAAATCCAGGTAGAACTTTTAATATTCACCAATACTTTCTGAATTCATGGTTGCTACATTTTTCTAAAATTTCTGACACGATGAAACAAAAGATTTATTTCAATTATTTAAAAGGCGAACATAAGAGACTAAATCATCGAGAATCTTAAACAAGTCTTTCATTAGAATTAACTCGAGCAACAGCGGAGCCAAATGATTGTCAAAGTAACTTCAAACTTTCAAAATTGACTTTTTAGAGCGAGACGATTTTTGGAAATAAATGTTTAGAAGAATGAAGATACTTCAAAGCTTTCCATGCTTTTGCAATGCATACAGCAGTAGAAATACAAAAATAGACACAAAATAGTACTATTATTATTATGATCATTTAAAAAATAAATTAGTAAATCCTTGTTTTTCAAATTTAAACAAGTTATGAATAGTTAAGCAAGAATCTTCTAGTATTTGTAAATTCATCTAAAGGATTTACCTTCGGATTTCTGATTAAAAAGTCTCTAGTTCAAATCTATCACTTTAATCCATAATAGAATTAACATTATATTGTCACAAAATAGTATATGGGTTTTCCTGTGTTGCATACGATATTTTTCCTGCTCGGGGGTTGAAAAATGGATTCGCTTGCCCCGTAGGGAGCAATAAAATGCACTTTATGACCTGCTAGTAGGAAAAAATATGTATTATTTAAAATTATGATAAATTTTCACGATTTTATTAAATCAACTCACATAGACCAAAGTCCAGTATAATTTCATTTACAATTTCCTGACACAAAAGGTCAACTTGATTAAAAATCAAAAGTTTTATCAATAAGTTAGAAACAAGTAGCAACCACATGCTGTGTAACTAGACCTAAAGGATTTTGTGTAGACAGGCTGTGAGCTAAAAGTACCAAAGCGACTGTGACGTAGACTTCTACATTCAAAGTGAAAAGAGAATCGGGGTTAAATGAGAACTTGAATAATTTTCGGTAAATCAATACTAGTTCGTTTTGTAACTACATCTAAGAAAAACGACCTTACTCAAATTATTGAAATACTAATACTATCTAGCCTATTTGGGAATATAATTAGCAGTAATACTAATTTATTATTTATCAACAGAAGATTTAGAAGAATTAAATATCAAAATTCAACCATTTATTGGGATATAGTTTAGATTTGAATCTTTGAAATTCACTGAACAAAGTTGCAATTTATATTTCATGAAAAAAAATAATAATTGGAAGAATACTTCTCATTTTGAAACAAATGTATTAGTAAATATATTAGTCGATATCAAGGGTAACCTAAAGGTTTAGTATTCACATATGAAGATGTTCTCGCCCCTTTAATTTGCAGTGAGTAATAAGATGCTTGAAACCGATTTACGTCTTTTGATCAAAATAATAGTCTTTTCAATATCCTACAAAGTTCATATCAACTTATTACTTATATATATATATTACCTAATTAAGTTTTATTAAATATTTCAGATATTTATGGATAAAATTTTGAAACTTTAAAATCAGAATTAAAAGACTAATTAAGCTTGGTACTTAAAAAAACTATAATTGGGGTAAATATATAGTGCAATCTTCATGCTCGATAAAAAATGCTTCTTGATTTACCTATTCTGAAAATTCAGATTAATCCTAGAAGATTGATCTGATGAAAAAAAGACAATTATTGTGCGTACGTTTAGAAAAGTTGACATTCCGAAAAAATTGCAAAATTTTACTCTCCTCTTTTATTAAGATTATTTTGATGGCAGAATCCTCTATTATTAATTAATGCATCATCAGATAGACTATTTTTAATCGGGTGCTGTGAAGCTACACTGAATTAAGCAAATACGCATAAAATATGTTGCAGGTGAAATTCTCGCTGACTTTTAATGTCACATCTACGGGAATACTTTTTTAATTAAACGAGGTGACATATGAGGGCTAAAGCATTAAAGGATAAGGGTCGTACCTGATCCAGGGTACCCTGTATCGTCTGGACCGAGGCATCGGCCCGTAACGCATCCCATGCTTTTAGTTTTTCTTTCTGCTTTCTCTCTGTTTTAAGTGGACATTTTATATGTTAGAATGGTAAGCTTTCAAATCAGTGCAAAATACCATACAGTACAAATAAATTCTTAAACGCAAAATATAAATCAAATCACCCTGCACAATGCATAATCAATGTTCTCTAAACAATTACAAAACTCAAAAACATTTTGGGCACTTATAAGCAAAAAAAATAATACTTGAACTTCAATGCACGGAAGAAGCCTAAATTTTTCTGGAAAATAATCCAATGATGTGATTTTCAGAGATGCTACTATTTTCCCATACAAAAATTCCCTGATTTTTCTAGATTCTTCTAGGATATTCTACATAAATAAATATTTAATAAAATTTGTAACATTTATAAAATTCATTTCTTCTTATTGAGAAACAAAATGAAAATATAATAATGATCTTAATAACAATTCAAAATTTTATAATGAAAAACAATAAACATTTTTAAACTCTTTATTCCAAATAAGTTAAAAGGTTAAAGCAATTTAATTTTTTTTTAAATGCGTATAACAATAAATTTTTTTTTCAAATGTAAGATCGATATATTTCATTGCTTATGATATACTTTAAATAATTTTGTGAATTTTCAAGCGGTATTTTTGAACAGTATAGAATGTAACCAGTGCAATTTCACTAACTTGACATTTTCCGGAAATTAAAATAAGTTCATGATATTTCAATAACTTTCCCATTAAAAATTAAATTTCTTTACTATTTCCTGTCTTTTCCCTGTTTTCACAAAAAGTAGAAACCCTGATTTTATTTTCTATAAATTATTTTATGAACTCTACTTTAAAGATAGTTCAATTATTCAATTTGGCCATAAAAAATCCAGAATAAATTAAGGGCTTAGCGCCTCTACTAAATTCCGTTAAATTGTTTGTAAATAACAAAGCAGGTATTTTAAAACGGTACTTGAAATTCCTTCAAGTGATACTTGACACTTTTATAATTACGAAATTCTCTGACTATTACCTCATCTTAATAAATTCGTGCAGTTAGTCAAATTGAAAAAAAATGAACAAGATTTCTAATCACTATTTGCTACAGAGCAATATTTAAAAACAACTATGAATATCGACAAACTCTTGAAATAAAATTATATTTGTTCACTT
This sequence comes from Diplolepis rosae, assembly GCA_030998225.1. NCBI lineage: Eukaryota > Metazoa > Arthropoda > Insecta > Hymenoptera > Diplolepididae > Diplolepis > Diplolepis rosae. Next base: position 8,450,772 of record JAPYXD010000723.1, on the reverse strand, counting down.
TAGCACAGAATTAAATTAGTTTCTCTTTAAATTCATACTCAAAAGGAATTTAAAGAAAAAGGTCATAGCAATTAAAGATAGAGCCAAAATCTAAATCAAAAACACAAATACAACAATAAAATAATCAAAGGTAAAATTTAAGTTTTATTGTTTGGAGTAAAAGAATCCATAGATAAAAATCGCGTTTTACGTACAAAATACCACAAAGGATGAGATTTAATCAAACCACGATCCTCAAGAAATTGCCAACTCATGCAACAGCTAATTCTACAAAAGTATAAACCTGATTAGAAATTCAGATCATCCTTGAAAAATAAAAATTCACTCATTCTTTACGAAAATTGTTGTTATAAAAATTCAACTTGTCAATTCCGATTAATTTATAACTACTTATATTGACGACCAATAATGCATTGTTTTCACTAATGAATTTGAAATAAGATTTACGAAGTTTCAAATTTCATTGAGTTTGTTGTGCAGAATGATTATCCGAATTTTCGTGTCGAAAATACTAATCTAAGTCATCGATATTCTCTGTGTCTTACAAATTATCTTCCCAATTTCAATTAAAAAATGAAAATTAATGATTTTGCAATTAAATTTTATATTTAAATTTTAGATCTTATAAAAAAATTAAGTTAAACAATTCTGAAAATTGAACTTTTGCCTGAGATGTACAAAGGATAGGGCGTTATAGTGGGAAGATAACTCGTTATTTCAAAGCAAAGACGCACAATTATCAATTGAATCAAGACAGGAAATCTAAGGACCTAGCAACTTGCTCTGAAAAGAAAATTTTATCTTCGAAGTTTGTTGCTATGCTGTTCTGGGCAAACGATGACACCCAGGTTTGAAGAAGTCTTTCCCTTTCCCAAACAAACTCTACAGAACCGAATTTTATCACACCGCACCCAAGTTAATCAGGAAAAAAGGCACTGAGGCATTTGACGTTAAGACGTCTGATTTATCACTGATTATAAAATGTTATCATGAAATTCACAGAGCCGGAAGTGCACTGCCGCGTCCGATGAGGAAGAGGGCGCTGGCGTAAGAGGATAGCGACGCAGAGGTTGCTGAGCCTCGAAGACGATTTACTTACGGATTCGAAATCCTTTTTTAGGTTAGGAATTTCCCAGACTTTTGAAGAACGTAGACAAAAAGAGATTATCTGTAAGAATTGTGCTTATCAATATACTCAAAAAGATGCTGTGGATACGCAGCGCATGGCATTCCTGTTTCTAGAGCTTGCTCAGACTTTTTCACTTTGAACGATGACACCCGTGTCCAGGTTTAGGTTATCAACTCACAAAACTCACAAATAAGACCGATATTTCGCGAAATAACTTCAGAAGTCACTTACTTAAATTAATCAGATATTTATTGCGTATTTACCTGAAATCTTTTGCGACAGAGAGTCAAGAAAATGGCTGCCCTCTGAGGCCACACCTCAATCTGTTTGAGTGTGCGAAAAGTGATGTAGAGGGAGAAGCTACTTGTCAGGGCCGTGTTGATTGGGGGTGGAATCAGTATTTTTAGGTGCCAGGGATGTAAAGGTGGAAACAATAACTTTTTTGAAATTATTATATTCAATTATTTGCTTCTAAAAATTGTAATAGAAGACTTCTAGTAGAAGAAATTTCAGTAACAGATAATTTTAAAGCATATTTTTAAAAAATGCCTGAGATTGAAAGTTATAATAAGTAGTTTTTAATAATCTGAACGATTGTAAGTTCAATGTTTTCGTATTTTGACAAGTTGATATTAATTTGTTCAATCTAGATATAAAGAATTTCTTGAAAGAAATGTTATTAAAATGTGCTCTACAACAACAAAAATTATTCATAGAATATAAACATTTTTTGCATGTTTTGATTTTAACAAAAATTCAATAATAGTTTTCCAACCATATCTACTGAACTGAAAAATTGCTTCGCAAAGAAATATTTCTTCACTAATACAAAAACTGTAAAATCAAACTTTGTTTACAAAACTTGCCCACTATAAGTATTTAATTTCAAATAAAAAGTTGGGACTCGTAGTGAATAAATTTTACACTATAAATTTAAAAGTGATTTCAATATGTAAATCTAAACCTCATTTGATAAAAAAATGGTAATTTCTAGTTTTTCACTTTTAAGTTTGATTATGAATAATTTCTAATAAATAATAAAAATTACAAAAGAAATTTGGAATTTTCCGAAATAAAAAATTTTAAATCGGCTAACCTGGAATTCAAACTTAATTAAATAGAAGAATAGCAGACATGTTATCAAACATGTCACTTTATAATTTGAAAGAAAGAAAAAAAAAATTTTATAACCAAGGTTTTTATTTGACCCCTCGATATATTCAGCACTGTATTTAGATTCAGAAATCAGCGATTCGTGCGCCAGCCGCTTTAATGTCATAAACACAAAATACCTTTGCGCGCGCAATCATTTCTCTAATAATTAATTGCATAGCATAGGCGTAAGAAGGGTTGAAAAATACGTATATCGTTTTTACAGCGCCCTTCCGATTATCAAATTTCATTATGTACCTACTTCAATAAATGAGTTGTCTTTAATCGCATTTTGAGTTCTTTCCATTCTCCACTAGAAAGTACTAATTCTCAATTTAAAAAAACCATCCCAAGTTTGAATTTTTTTAAAAATTCTAATCTGAATGAATCATTTAATTTTTGAAAATATGTATAAGGATTCAATCTGTCGGTATCGAATTTGCGTATAAATTATAAGTAAATAAATAAAAGGAAGTAGGATCATAAATTTTGCAATTCTTTTTCATCTCGTTAGAAGTTTCCTCTCTTATTTCTTAAGATGACCACAAGGTGGAATGACTCACAGCTGTAATTATATTGCCTAGGGGCAATGATTCAGATCCTAGTTCAAAACAACACTAATTGTTAATTTGATTTCAACCCTATTTTATATAAAAACGAATCTAAAAAAATGTATCTTGAAACTGATTCCAGAAGTCCGAGAACTACAAAAAAAATAATTGAAATTTTTATAAATAACAAAGAAAAATAAAACGAGTTATATTGGAAAAAAGACTAGTAGCAAAATAAATTTGTAAAATTTATTAATCAACAATTATCATTTAAAATGGCCAGGAAAAAAATCGTTGATATGATTGCGTACGGAATTTCTGCTGCTATCTATTCAATCAAATTAGACTAAAGATAAGAGCATCAGTTATATGTAATAACATTCGCAAGTAATTTAGACTCAATAAATACTCAACGAATTTGCTGCAAGAGAATCGATTATTTCCGATATTCATATAAACTAATTTTCGTGGAAAACGTATAATTACATTTCAAACGATGATCTATAATGTACGCAAATTCGGAGTTGGAATCACCACAAAAAACCAGACTGAATTATGAAGAGTTAAAAATCAATTATTTACAAAGCACGAAATTTTGTTTAATTTAGAAAATAAAAATAATAAAGGAGATATTCAAGTTAGAATAAAACAAATAAAAGTTACCTGTTACAAATCATGACTCCAAAAGACTTCGTATCATTTAAAAAGTCAAAAGTAATGAAAGGTATATCTATTTTGATTATAATTTGAGGAAATTCAATTATAAATTTGTTTTTTATAATTTATAAGTTGCAAAGTAACTTTCATTCCTTCTATTATACTTTCAGTTCCACGCTAATTTCTAAATAGCGACAATTCGAAGAAAAAATTGCAGAATAAGTGTGACTCAGCCTTGAAAAACAAGATTCTATTCGCCAATTGTTTAAATTAGTTCAATACTTGTAACGAATTTTAATAAAGAATTGTATACTTCGTAGAACCTGATATCTTCCTTCGTTCTTTTTACATTCAGAACTTGTGGAATATAAAGCCGCGGATTCGCGATTGTTAATTTGGTTGAGGTGGGTCAGGATCGTTTGGATTTCCGCCCATTTGACGCCTTAACGAATCTATCAAATCAGGATTAGCAGTCTCCATTTGTTGTGCTAACTGCTGACCTCTAAAAGAAAAGATATTTTTAATGTCTATAATTTTGGATGAACTTATGAAAAAAGACATGTATTTTTATGAGGAATACTTACGCCTCAATAAGAGCTTCAATACGATCGCCTTGCTGGTTACTTCCACTCATAAGATTGCTCATTACATTTTGCATTTGAGGATCTGTAAGCATTTGTCGAGCAATTTGCATGAGAGCAGGATTGCTGAGAATCGAAGAGAGATCCATATTTGGAAACCCTGCTCCTCCCAGACCCATTGAACTCATTCCTAGTTCCGCTATTTCTTTCTCTGCTAATTGTAAATTATTTTTATAATTCTCATTTTCCGGCTCCATTTCGAGAGCTTTCTTATAACAGTCCTTGGCTTCTTTGTGTTGTTTTAAACTAGTGTAGGCCAATCCCATTCTACCATAGGCTTTACTATACTGAGGGTCGATTGATAATGCAGTTTGGCAATCTTTAATAACTTGTTTATAATTTCCGAGTTTACTATAGACAGCTGCTCTGTTGCAGTAATAAATCGCATTACGACCGTCCAATTTTATCGCCCTGTAAGAAAAAATCGAATGGTTTTAGTTTTTTTTTAAATATTAACAATGATTAATTTTAAGTTTAATCATCGAAAAAAAAGTAATTATTATTCGCTTACTGGGTATAATTAGATATTGCTTCCTCATATTTATCAGCTTTCATAAGCGCATTGCCTTCGTTCTTGAGTCTTTCAGCTTCTGCTTTCTGCTCTGGAGTCGCTTCTGGTCCTAAATCTGATTTTACGTCATCTATAACTGATTTATAAACTGTTGTCAAATTGAAATTTGCAGGAGCATCGGAAGCCTGCACGTTGTAGGCGCTTTCTAAACATTGAATGGCGACTTCGAGACTCTCACGAGAATCCGCAGTTAAACCTCCATCCTCTAATTGCTGAGTCAGAAATTGTACAATTGACGCCACCAAACCTTTTACATCCATTGTTTTGATGTATGCTTTGATTACTGAAATATATGATATTTTATGTATGAATAATTAATTGTATAAAATTAATATTAATGATTTCGTCAGCATAAATTTAAGATTAATAATAAACCAATTGGTGCAAATTATCTTAAAACAAGCATGAAGAAGAGTTGTTTACACAAAAATTAAAGAAATAATGATAGAAAAAACTATTAAAAAGAAAAATTTTATAAAACAAAAATTATGAAATAAAATTAATAATATACGTCATCTTCTACAGCAATCTCATTTCAAAAAACTAATTACATGTGTTTCCTAACCTACATTTTACATTTCGGAGCAACTATAATATAAGAGGGTCTGAACTGGGCAATTTTCTTTTAAACATAACAACGTAATCAACTATGCACTGATCATTAAAATTTTTAGAAATTTGATTATTTGTTCTAATAATCCCAATAGTTCATCTTAGACGAGTTAATCAAAAAATAAAATTATACTAAACAGAGCGATATCAGAAATCTAATGCAAAGGTTAGTAACTCAAACATCAATCAAGTTTTTTTCAGTGTAATTTTTTTATGATAACAAAACTCAAAGATCTATGCAGGACTTTAAGTTGTCTAATTTTGAAACATGTGTTCACATTTTTGACAGATTGAAATTTAAATTGTAAAAATTTAATTACCTCAAAAAAAGCTTTTGACTGACGGTTTCCAACTATACATATAACAAATCTTCGGCCAAAACTAATTACAGCCAGCAATTCACTTTTATTACGCAAATTGCAACCTTTTTGTAAAAAAACTTGCCGGCACCCTAAGAGTGTACAAAGAAACGTTAAAAACTGAAACCTAAAGTTCAATGGCGGTCGCCACGTTTCACTTATTATAAAGAGAATTGTGATTCTTTTCAATATTTTCGCTAAAATAAAATATAATTTTTTAAATAAGAGTTTTCATCATGTGATATACAATTTTCTCTATAATTTTATTGCAATTTTGTGTTTACTTATATTTTCTGCTATTCACACTATAATCAACGCAACCAGGGTTGGGTCCGTAGCATACGTCACGTAACTTACATGGTTTTCGACGTCTTATGAATTTCTTTTTGGGAAGTGAAGATAATCCATAATTAAATACATTCAAAATTGAAACTAGAAGCTTTTTTCGTAAACATATTACTTATCATTTCTATTCAAATTATACTATAATAAGTGATACGTTACTAAAAGCTTTACCTGAGACATTAAAAATTTCTATTATTTAATTTCCAGCATCTTTATTTAGCTTTCTCATTACTTTAAAAAATTACTAAATTTAGCTAATATTTTCATTTGAAAATATATACTGTTAACTGGGGCTATTCTGGTACAAAAGAGCGTTTTTTTCTGTCTCCTATCACAAAAACAAAAACACTCTTTTGTACCAGAATAGCCCCAGTTAACAGTAAATATTTCCAAATGAAAATATTAGCTGAATTTAATAATTTTATAAAGTGATGAGAAAGCTAAATAAAGAAGCTACAAATTAAATAATAGAAATTTTTAATGTCTCAGGTAAAGCTTTTAGTAATGTATCACTTATAGTATATATCTACATATAATATATTGGATCTATAACTTAATTCGTGCGGTTTTTTTCAAAATTAAAACGTTTATTTAAGAAAAACATGTGCAATAGTATTATTCAAAGTATTGCCCATCTGAAGCTATGACTTTTTCCCATCTTTCTGGCAATTTGTGGATTCCATCCCAAAAGAACTGCGCCGGCTTGGCGGCCAAGAATGAATCAAGCCAATTTTTGATACCCTGTCCTGATGTGAACCGTATTCCAGTGAGGGCGTTCTGCATCGACCGGAACAAATGGTAATCAGAAGGGGCAAGGTCTGGGCTATAAGGTGTCATGATGGAAAATTATTGCCTCGTGTCAGGTCGCATATGCCGGGCGTTTTTCGGCTATTGCTCTCTTCAAACGGATTAATTGTGTTTAATAGTGTTCTCCATTGATGGTTTCATCCGGTTTTAGCAGCTCATAATACAGCACACCCTTCTGATCCCACCAAATGCAGAGTATTACCTTCGCGCCATGGATATTCGGCTTTGCCGTTGATTTGGTTGGTTGGCCGGGTTTCACATATGATTTTTTGCGCTTGGGGTTGTCGTAATGGATCCATTTTTCATCACCAGTAACAATCCGATGCTAAAATGACTTCTTTTTGTGGTGTTCCAGCAGCATTTCGGACATGCAAAACCGCCTTTCAACGTCTCTCGGCTTGAGTTCATGTGGAACCCAATTTCCTTGCTTTTTAATGTATCCGGCTGCTTTTAAACGTTTTGAAATGGCTGCTTGAGTGACTTCCAAAGATTCTGCGAGCTCTTCTTGTGTTTGGCAACAATCTTCATCGAGTAATGCTTCCAGTTCTTTATCTTCAAACGCATGTTCGGAATATTGGAACGATGGAATAATAATCAAGTTACGCCATCTCTTAGAAAACCGCACGAATTAAGTTATAGATCCAATAAGAGTTTTTCGTATGGAATAATCAATAATAATCAAGTGTGCCCTGCTTTAAAAAACGTTAGAACCCTGTTAGAACATAGGTTTCTATACCTAGGTGTAAATGGAGTTGTACACGGTTTTTGCCAGGAAGGAATAATAAGGAGACCAAACTGCCATGGGAAACTTTTCCGAATCTGGCAGGAGCAACGGCACGGTAAGTGCTCGGCTTGTGAGTTGGAAGTAGTGGAAAGGAGTGCGCAAGTGCGCAGTTGTCCTCTTCTTACTCACGGGAAAATGTGCGAGTGAGACGAACTTGTCAAATCTTGAAAATTTCTCGGATTAAATTCCCTCACCTTTAAGGCCATGGATCAACCAGATCATGTGACCAAATTTCTGTAAAAGTTCGTGTAAGATAACTTTTTTCTTTTACAAAATATCTTCCTGAAAATTTGGAAAATACTACAGAACACGATAGAGAACGTCTGTCAACTTTGTATGAGTGGAAATTTTGCAAAAAATTTTACAGTTAACTGTAATTTTCGATAAGTTTTCGAATTTTTTTCAAAATTTTTACTAAAAAGAAGTTAACAGACGTGCTTTATTATCTTTTGTTACGTTTTCCAAATTATCAGAAAGATACATTGTAAATTAAAAAAGTTATCTTACATGAACGAATAAATGTATAATTTAGTCACGTGGCCCGATTGATCCATGGCCTTAAAGGAAAAAACTATTCAACATTATTTAATACACGATTTACGAAGTAATAACAAATACCATAATTTCAATTTCAAGATTCACAATCTTATATTCGATATATACTTACCACTTTTATAATGCATTCCTTTAGCTTTATAGGAGTCCTGAGATAATATTTTTTCCTTTTTAAACTAAATTGAAATTGAGCAAATATCTGCCGCTTGCAAATGATCAAAAAATCAATCAACATAACCACTCTGGCTTAGATCAATTTGACAAATTCGTCTCACTCGCACATTTTCTCGTGAGTAAGAAGAGGACAACTGCGCACTTGCGCACTCCTTTCCACTACTTCCAACTTACAAGCCGGGCACTTACCGTGCCGTTGCTCCTGCCAAGTCGCTTACATGGAGATAGGTCTCCTTATTATTCCTTCGTGGTTTTTGCAAATAGGTCCTGCCCCGGGTTTTATCCGGTCCTAAAAAGGGTTCTGAATGGATACAAAAATTGTGCGACTATCGGCCCTAGCGAACTGGCTGAACGCTAGCTTTACGCTGTAGCGTAAAGCTATCGTAAAGCTATCGAAAAGCTACCGTAAAGTAGCATTATAATTCATGAATGAGGCAAAATAAATATTCAAAATGTTTTTATCCTTATTCTACGTTAAAAATAACGTTAACTGGTAATTGAAATATGCAATAATTTTATTTATTAACGCTAAAAATTTAAAAAAACACAATACCTGTCATTAAAGACAGTGCAGTCTGCAGTGGTTCATCACTTTCCATCAGGGTTGCAAAATTACGCGTAACTCGAGGCTTTCCATGTAAATTACGTAATATACGCAATATACGTAATTTACGTCGAAAACTGTAGTTAATTACAGATTCAAGGTGACGAACCTTAAAAGAGTATGTATAATCTCTCTTGTTGTGTTTGTTTATGCAATTAATTATAGTTAAAATTTAAATTTATATTTTTCTTAATTCGGCAAGTGTCGAATTTAAAATCAAAATATAAAATAAGCAAATCTGAAGGAGGAAAAATAATGAAATGCGCAAATAAAATCCCATGGTCGGAATTGAATTTCAAGTGTTTAAAAGAAACTGATAAAATTGTGGCAAAATGTTTACAGTGTGACAAAATTTTAAAAACAAGTGCTTACGATCGGCTTTTAGGTCGCAGGTAAATAAATAATTATTTATTATTTTTCCCTAATCACTGGAATATCAATAATTTTAATAGAAAACCTAGAGAAGTTATAAATATTTACCGAACTACTGTAATATGTTATATTCAGGACGTAAATTTCTTTTCAATAAATTTTATAGTAATATACAGACTTTATAATGTATGTTAATGCTGTGATCACTTTGCTTTATACTTATACTAAATTATTGTTTATTTATGTTAAGAAACGTCTGTAAAGTGAAATCAACGAAAATATACAATTTTGGGAATAACAATCATCCATCTCAAAAGGACCTTACAGAAATAGATAATCCTTTTAAAAATCGTAAAGTAAATCTTATAAGCTTTTCAGTGATCCCTTATTTACAGCAAAATAAAATAATATTGATAGCTTTAATAATAACGCTTTCGACTGCGCTAGGATTCGTGCCCAGGTATTTAGATTGCTGGTCGACTGCTAGACCTGGGCTCGAATCCCAGCGCAGTCGAAGGCGTCTTTTTTCCACAGAAACATTACATATTCATTAAATTTGAATTTAATTTGCATTTATTTGCGATATAAGAGTTTGAAATATACGCGACTAGTGATTCTCCGATAATGTAGGCAGTGGCAGAAATTTCAAACTCAACTAATTAATTTGAAATAAATTAATAATATTTAATAATTTCATATTCAATAATTCAAACTCAAATTTTATTTTATTTATAAGCTTAATTTTTTGATATGTCAGTTGTTGAGTCTTGAGATTTAGAAAAATAGTTTTATAAAGTCTATATCATTCGATTTCTAACTCAAGAAAAAAATTGTTCATTGAAAAAAAGTACTAAAAAGACATAAACTAAATTTAATAGTTATATTATAATTTGTGCAAAATTAAGAACATTTGTCATTTCTTTTGTGAACCATCTTTACTATTAAATAATTTTAGCCACGGTAAATTCTTTTTAATTGACATCATATTGAAGTTTTATTTCATATAAGCATTAAGCACAAGACTTACTTTAGCGTTATTGTTTAACAGCACTATTCCTTCTGCAGAAATATTGCTTTTATTGAGCACAAGACTCATACTTAAAGTGCAAGTGCTAACTTGCCTTTTGTCAATATGCATCTGCTCATCTGCTAGCAAATCATTTTCAATGGCAATGCATCTTTTCCTGGAAAAAAGTAATTTTCGTGCATTGGCCTACCACTCTTACTTATGTTTAAATTATAAACAAAAATTAGGTTAGCTTGCGCACCCGCCAAAACTTTAAGTCTAGCATATACGTAAATTACGTGTAGAAAACCTCCACGTAATATACATAGTAAATTACGTGTAGAAAACCATGTAAATTACCTTAGGTATTTTACCTTCGCGACCCTGCTTTCCATGTTTTCACCGTCAGGATTGACTATTTGTTAGAGTGGGATGAAAGTATAGTTGTGTCTCACTCCAACCAATGGTCAACTTTAACCGTGGAGAGTTTCCACAAAAGGTGAACCACTGCACTGCCTTCAATGACCGGTATTATGTTTTTTTAATTTTTAGCGTCAACAAATAAAACTATTGCATATGTCCATTACCTTTTAACGTTATTTTTAATGTAGAATAAGGATAAAAAAATTTTGAATATTTAGTTTGCCTCATTCATGAGGGGGGCTAGGGGGGTTCTACATGGGTTGTAACCAGGTTGTACCCGACCCTAAGAAGGATTCTAAATGGTTCAAAAAATTGTCCACCAATCAGGTTCTATATGGGTGTCAAGCAGGTTCTAAGAAGGACTTTAAAGGGTTTTATCTGAGTTTCATGCGGGACCATGAAATTGTTCCGCACATGTGGTCTTAAACGGGTGCTAAGCAGGTCGTATTCAGCCCTGAGAAGGATTCTGTATGTCCATAACAGGGTTCTATATGGAACCAAACATTGTTACGCTAGGCCGGCCTTTTAGACACGCAGAGCGCACTTGACAAAATTTGTCAATCTATGTTCCCGCTATGACCCGTTCAGACCATAGAAATATCATAGATAGAGGAGGCATGCCATAGAGGCCGCTCTGTAAGTGGCAACGTCAGTCTGCAAAATCGGTGAGAGCGAAAGAGAGAGACGATGTCTCCTGTATCTATAATATCTCTATGGTTCAGACTTCAGACCCTGTTAGACGCCCATACCTTCGATTCAAGAGATCCCTAATAGAACCATGGTAGACCCGTTTAAATACCCAAAGTGCACTTTGGAAGGATAATTTCCATATACTAATCCCGGACGGTAGCCAGGTAAGCCAGGTATACCCTGTTAGGTCCCGTTTGCCAATTAAAATAATATAATTTGAGTACCAATTACCCATCTAGAACTCGCTTACACCCGGGTAACATTCCACAATTATGTTATAATTTCCCGCTAGAACCCAGGTAGGTCAGGATAAAGTGCCAGAGCTTATGATAGGAACCTACCCGGGTTCTAAATGGCTTTTTACTTGGTTCCAACCATGGTTCTAACGGCTTTTTAAAGCAGGGTGTATCAGTTATAGTGTATTTGTAATATAATAAGAGTATTTAAAGAATTTGAAAATCTTTCTGTGGAAAAAAAGACGCTTTTGACTGCGCTCAGATTTGAACCCAGGTCTTTCGATTGCGGTCGACTACTTTAACCACTGAGCTACACAGGCGACAGGCGTCCGACATCTCCTTCTCCACAGGAAGATCTCCTTACAGCTTATATCGCATAGTGGCTCTGCCTTGTGGCTGTAAATGATTTCAAATTAATTAGTTTCAATTAATTAATTAATTTCAAACTCAACTAATTAATTTATAAAAAGAGTATTTTAATATATTGAGTATCGAATACTCAAGCTCTTTTTGTATCTTAAAAATAAACACATTTTTTAACTAATATAAACTTTTTTATACGTGTCAAGTCTTATTAGTTTTGAGACTATATATATTTAAAATTATTTGAATATGATAGAAATAGCCAATTAGGTTCCTTTTTACATAAAAGCAAGTTCGCGACACGTATGTTACGACTGGTTACGACCAGAGATTGTGTGTAGAAAACTACGTAAAATACATAGGTTTTTGAGGTTTCACGTAGAAAACAGTTTTCGATGTGTCATTATTCAACCCTGAACGCAACCTTAACGTCCATAACGCAATCTTTTTGATGCAGCTAATGACGATTTTGCGGGAAATTTAAAACAGAAAGAGAGTTAAGAAGAAAGAGAACATTTATTATATTTCACGTTTGACGATTAAATTATTGATTGAATTTTATATTTATTTATTATTTATTAATTATTTTATATTTGCTAATAGAAACTAACACTTTAATTATTTAAAAACAAAAGTTTATTAAATTAAAAAAATTACAACTATTTTTTGTAAAAATGCAATTTTAGAAACTCATAATTAAATTCGTACACTTCTATTAACTTTTCCATAAACTTCTGGAAAAGCGCCTTCACATTGGAGTTTTTCCCTCATTTTTTTATATAAAGTGTGATCAAACATTTCTTCAAATTCTTCCTTAGTCGCATAAGTATCCGCATAGAGCATTTGATACCCCTTGACTTTACGAACAAACTTTTCTATTTCTCTGGTTGATTTTTCTGGATTAAAATTATTCACCTTTGGCGTTCCATAAATTCCGATATCGACGTACATGTCATCTTTATCTGTTGCTGAATGAACAAATCCTGGCTCTGAAGTCAACTTGAAAGGACAAAGCCAAACTGGATAGACCTGGAAAATAAACATTCCATTCAAAATAGAAAATTTTAAAAAATAAATAAGAATATTTAAATTAAATTAAATTGGCACATTCAAAATAAATTAAAATATCTGAATAAATTATTGAAGAGAAATTAAAGCATCTAAATCATTAGATCTTAATTTTGTTGAAAGTCTATTTGTATTAATCACCTGAACTACGTCATGGAATTTCAAAATACTCTCTTCTAGATAATCAATCGGCACCAGCATATCCTGAAGAATGTGATTGTTTTCATACATTTTTTTAATGGTGGCAGTTTGGGTCAGTTTTAATAAAGAAACTTTAGGAGGCATCAACCATCCGGATAGATATCGAAAAATGAAATTATTTCCAAAAGGAATAATATCTTGGAGCTCCCAGAAGAGAGACCTTGTATGGCGATGATAATAATCTCTTAGGGGAATATATTCGACCAAGGGTCCTCGTTTCAATTTACTCTCCACGTGTGTGAAGAACCAGGGCTTATACCAACGACCTATGTGGTTTATTAGATTCTCGTCTACGTCAGAAACCATATTTCCTGAAAAGTACCAATTGTTATTTTAAAATATTTAAAAAAATATAATTTATTTCGTATACATTTTTAAATTATAATTTAGCACATTAAAGCGAGTTATTAATTTGATTCCTAAATAACACTTTATTTATTTATTTTGATCTAACCAGTCATGATGACTCCTATTTCTGAGGAGAACAGAAGACCCTCGACAAAATGATTATTTTCCTTTGCAAATGTCTGTTTTTTGAAAATTTCAATGGCTTGTTTTAAACTCGTAACTGGTTCATACTCCAGTTTTACATATTTTGGAGCAGGTATAATGTCTATATCTACTGAGACCAAAAATCCTAGAGTGCCATGAGACCAGGGTATAGCGTAAAAGAGATCAGGATCATTTTCCTTAGTACATTTTACTACAGATCCATCACAAAGGACAATTTCAAAGCCTCGACAAATGTGTTGAAACAGACCAAATTTATGGGAGCTCGACTCGATTCCAGTTCCCATTACTAATCCACCTAAATAAAATCATTAATTTAATTTAATGATATATAGTTTTTGAAAAAAGCTTTTATTTATTTAGTACAATGTAAAATACTTTTAGGATATCTTTTTAAAATACAGAGACGAATTGGATTAAATATTTACTTACCCACAGTTAAATCATCAATTTCAGGAACCACTGGAATCGTTAATCCCAAGGAACCTAAAGTGGCAGAAAGTTGTCCCATTGTGACCATTGGTTCTACTCGAACGTACTAAAATTATTTTTAAAACTTATTGTGAAAGGGTCCTAAAATTTGTCACAAAATAATTATAATGCTTAATAAAGAAATAAAAATGTAACTAACCTTTTTTTCAACATTCACTTCCAATATATCAACCATATTAACCTCGATATTATACATTGTAGATTTATATTTTCCTTGACGAAAACTCATTGTTTGCCAACTCGGACGGCCAGTGCACATTTGTTGTTCTTTTCCATCCTCTATCCATTGTCTCACCTATATTAAACAAAAAAAGTGATAAAGAAAGTCAGAGAAAGTGATAAAGATACGTTCTAAATCAGAAAGACGTTTGAGATACAAAGTGTAGAAATTTGAAAATCTTATTGTAAAATAATTTTACTTATTTAATATACAGGTCAAACAGAATGATTTTCATTAAGGGGTTAGATACACTTGTCATTTTAAAAAAATCGATTTTTTTTTATATTGCATTTTTTGAAAGCTGCAATTGAGGAAGAAGGTTCACTTTATGGTCCCGGAATTGATGACTCAATGTAAGTTGAAAAATAAGATTTGTATACACATTCAAATCATACTTAAAACTGTAAACGTGTTTTTCTCGAAACCACGTTCCCAAAGTCGGTGAACACTCTAGCTCCATAACAGCTCAACCGATCTTTACCAAATTTTTACCAGTTATTAATAATATAAGTGGCCTCCGGCTGAACGAAAGATTTTTTGATATAATGGATTTTTTTTCAGACAAAAAATGAGCGATTTTTATGGTGAAATTTTTTTTTCTTTTAACATTGGAAATTTTGTTGAAACATTTTAATATGGTCAAAATAAGATCGTTCGTCCGGAGGGGAAAGTCGTTTTCTAACTAATCTCACAAATTTTTTTATTTCAGATGTTCCAGTCATAAGTAGCAATGTTCACAGCAAAACGCCTTATTTTTTAAAGGTAACTAGAAAAAGTAATTTAAAAAATTTCTATTTTTTGGAATTTCACGTGGGTACTTCCGAATCATAACCTGAATTTTCATGTGGAATGTAAAACAAATTATCTAAAAAAATGAAATTTCTTACCTGCCTTTGGACTTCTCTGACCTTTTTCCCATGTTGTCTGGGAGCTGTACTTAAATTAAAGACTATCCAATTTCTTCCATAGCTGAAGACTTCAAAAAGCAGGGAAAGTGGAAGCAAAAAAAAAATTACAAAAACCCACCTATAATTCACTAGTATATATTCCAACAACGAGTCTATCATTTCACCCATTTTTTTGGAGTAATTCTGATATTAAGAACAATATCTTATCAACTCAAAATAAAAATTTTATTTTTCAGAAGCTAAGAAATGTATATTTGATGTTTAATTAAAAGTATTGGACTTGTAAAGCATTAAAATACTTTAAAAATAATTATGGAAAACATAAAAATCTATTAATGTATTCCGTCTAGCAATTCGTTAATCGAGACTTAAATTACAGAAATGATTAAAAGAATTCATTATAGAGCTTTTGATACGGCTAAATTCTTATCGGTTATCATGTAATTTAAAATTTCACGAAGTCAAGTAGTTATAAGATAATATCGCAGTTCACTGAGCATTTTGAGAAAAACAAGATTATATAATTTAATTTAATTATTTATTTCCTAAGTAACTTTTGAAGATTTAAAAAAAAAATAAAAATGTTCTTTAATAATTATAATATCATGAGACGCATGAAATTAAAAATTATACAAGGATAGTTTATTTATGAGAATGTATTTCATAATTGATTTAGATAATTTAGTTTAATACAATTGTTTACAATAAGTTTCAGCTAATTAAGAAGCGTTTAATATATTTTTATTGATATTTTAATTAAACTATTTTATAAAGACGCACACCTGTTAGTTAATATAATATTATAATAAAACTCTTTTGATGTGTTGTAGACACCCCAAAGGTGCAAGAGTGATAGGATTAATTTATCCGCATTAAAATAGCTCATATAAACAGTCGAGTTTAATGAGATGGGCAATTGAATGAAATTAGGACGCCTATATACAGCTTTACCTTATGAAGGATGAAAATTATTCAAAAGAATTATTTTTTTGAAATTTATAATCTATATGTATAATAAGCACATTTCAATTTCCTTCAAATATTGAAAAGAAAAATACTGGTTTATTCAAATGTTAAATAAAAATTAAATGTGGTTGAATATTTCTGTTTTTTAATTGATAGTTTAAAAAAATAAAAGTTATTGTAAAAATGTTTAATATGCAAGAAGTTGATAAAAATTAAAAATTCCCAATCATTATAAATTCTAAAAATTTCTTGTTGAATTAAAAAAACAAAAACAAAAATCTAAAAACAAAGCACAAGAAATTCTCAAAACCATTATGCATATTAAATTTAAAAAAATTTAAATTTGGTTGCGTTTTTTGCCACCAGACTGACCATGCGCACTAGTTGCGAAAACTACCGAACTTTCCCGAAAACCCGTTCGCGTGGTTACATTTCATATTCGGCTCGGCTGTGTTCGGCGTTTCACCATCTCACACACTCCTGCAATGAAATGACAGCGTCGGCGCGTCGTTGAATGAAATTAGGAAAAAGCGAATTTTATGGGCGCGTCTTAGCTTCGAACGCAAAAACTGTCACGCGTACAGTGCAAAAAATACAAACATTCTTTTAAGTATTTTTCCTGTGACTAGAGATCATAAAAATAACTTTACATTTCAACGGTTGGACTTTCGGGTGCCGCGAATCGTCGAATGGGCAAGTTTTAAGTGCAGTGTGTGTGGAATGCGAAGCGCGAGCAGCTGAGTGAGAAACGGACGGTTTGAGGGCGGGCGGTTCCCACGTCCGAGTGCAACAAGTGTCATTTCCTCGAAAAGCGGGAAAAGTTCCAAACTTCGGGATTTGTGATTCCTCGAGAAAATGGGGTGCACTGTAAGCACCACCGGTGAAAAGGAAGCTGCCGAAAGGTCTAAGAAAATCGACAAGGACCTCAGAGCTGATGGGGAACGAGCCGCTAGTGAGGTCAAGCTCCTGCTACTTGGTAATCTCTTTTTTCTTCTTTTCCACATCCGAGCTGGTCCCGTCGCTTTTAATTAAAATACTAATATTTTATCGTTTCTAGAAAATCATCCCTTACTATATTCTCGAATTTAACAACTGTCGATTTTCTTATGTTTATTATTTATTTTTGTTTATTCATAATATATATTATTTCTAGTTTATCTTATATTCAATTTTTTTTAGATTTTATTCAAGTTATCGGTACACGAGACACGAATGTATTAAGTGAATTCGACAGAAATAAAGTTTTTTTCCTTTTTTCGAATTCATTTATTGAGATTGTATAGTAATTGTTGAATCATCAGGACTTCATCATCACAAGATTGCACTTCCAGGGTGATTCATGAGCACTTTTACGAATTAATATGTTAAATAATGTATTAAATTCCGTAAATTTTTAGGGGTTAGGATAAAAGGTTTTCGGTCTTATGATGCAAGATGCAAGTCTTATTTTTTGAATTTGCTCTAGAATTAAAATTTGAAAGTTAAAGGCAGTAGGTCAGGCAATTAAGATCGTAATTATGATAGTCTTGATTTGGAATGCTCTTGTCGATGATTCATAAATAATAGACTCATTAGTTCCATAGGTTCTTTTACTTAATTTTCTATATTGACATGAACGACTTGGATTGTTACCGTGTTGGCGTTATAAACTATAAACTGTATGCTATTGCATACTGATGTTTACGACAATTTAAATTTTTAAAATTAGAAGAGCGCTAATTAAATATAAATAAATATAACCATACTACTTTTATCATGGAAAAATATCCAGATAATTATAGAATTTTTTTATTCGTCCACAGGAGCTGGCGAGTCAGGAAAATCTACAATTGTAAAGCAGATGAAAATAATCCATGAGACTGGCTACAGCAGGGAAGAATGCGAGCAATACAGATCTGTAGTTTACAGTAACACAATACAAAGTCTTATGGCAATAATAAGAGCCATGGGACAGCTCAGAATTGACTTTGCAGATTCTAGCAAAAAAGTAACTGCCACTTTTCCATTTAAATTTTGTTAATAATAAAATCCAGTATTTTAAAATAATTTCTACCTACCATTAAATTTATTAGGAAACTGCTCGACAATTTTTTACACTAGCTGCGGCAGCAGAGGAGGGCGAACTAACACCAGACCTGATAATGTTGATGAAGAAACTCTGGCAAGACTCAGGGGTGCAGCTTTGCTTTAGTCGTAGTAGAGAGTATCAACTTAACGATTCGGCAGCTTATTATTTGAATGCTTTAGAACGAATTTCCCAACCTAATTATATTCCAACACAGCAAGACGTTCTAAGGACACGAGTGAAAACAACCGGAATTGTCGAGTCGCATTTCTCGTTCAAGGGACTGCATTTTAAGTACGAAATTCACTAAATATTATTCCTAAAATTATTTCTTAATCGTCACGATTCTTATTTTATTATTGCAACTCTAATTTAATTATTTATTCTTTCAGAATGTTTGACGTTGGAGGTCAGAGGTCAGAACGTAAGAAGTGGATTCATTGTTTTGAGGGCGTGACGGCGATCATATTTTGCGTAGCTTTAAGTGGATACGATTTGCTACTTGCCGAAGACGAGGAAATGAACAGAATGATCGAGTCAATGAAGCTTTTCGATTCGATATGCAACAGTAAATGGTTCGTAGATACTTCGATAATACTCTTCTTGAATAAAAAAGATCTCTTCGAGGAAAAAATAACAAGGAGTCCTCTGACGATCTGCTTTCCTGAGTACAAGGGTCGCAATACCTATGAAGAATGCTCTGCATATATTCAAATGAAATTCGAAAGTTTGAATAAAAGGAGAGAGCAAAAGCAAATATATACGCACTTTACCTGTGCCACCGATACAAATAATATTCAATTCGTTTTCGATGCCGTAACTGATGTTATAATTAAGAATAATCTCAGCAATTGTGGACTTTTGAGCTAAAGCCAAGGCTTAACTTCAATCTCAATGTCATTGAAATTTTTGATTAATTTTGTAAAAAGCATTTCTCCCTTTTTTCAAAGCAAGACTGCAAAAGGGCTGAGCCAGCAGTTTTTTCCAGAGATGTTTGTATCTTTGTGAAGTTGTGAATCACTTGTATAAAAAGAAAGGAAAGTTTAATAGGAAATTTAAAAATTAGATTTAGACTGGTAATTGAATTTAAGGATGAAATATGACATTATAATAAGGCATTTAACAAATTTTTGCAAGAGAAGCTCTCTGAGATTTGGAAGTGCCTTTGGATGATTTTTATCAAATGAAGTTGATGGCCTAGATATCATGTGTTTAATTTATAGTGCCAGCTCTATTTTTTATTCCGGAGGTGCATTTTTATATGTAATATATTGTTTACAAAAGCACTGTAATCTCAGACATTAGATTTAAGATTGTAGCTGTGCTTTAGCTCATTAACTTGCCTCACAGTTTTGTGCCTTTATCGACTCGCACAATGTTTCGTGTTAACGTGTATTTATACTTTTATATGAACTAAACGACTTTAAGAGTGTGTTTTAGTAACGTAGCTTCCGAAGGGAGTGTTTTACTCTTTTGTCCAACAATGAACTTTCAACGTGGACAATAAAGTTATTTTCTTGTCTTTATACGATTTTTTAATATAAGAAATACCTTTATATTGTATACACACAAATAAAAGACATTTTTTTCTAAGTCAGAATTTATTCAAACCTTTTTCTTTGCGACAAACTTGTCGGAAACCTAATTAAAAATGGAATCATTTTTTAATAGAATATACAAGTTTTTAATAATGCTAAAGAGCTAGAAAAGTGGATCTGGAGAAATAAAAGACAGTTCTGTACACGTTATTCATTCATTACATAATACTACAAAATAAATACAATATCTATTTGTAGAATGCTTTCCTGCCTCTCTCAAGTAATGCAGTAACATTCGTAAAATTTCATAACATTTTCTCGACGCATCAAACACCCCATAAAAATTAAAGACGCAAGAGGCATGCAATCATTGGTCAACAATTGCTTATAATATGTATACCTTACATTATATATGTGGAATGTTTACCTGCATAGAGGCACAAATTTATAGAATACTAACAGGCATTCAGCATCTCTCAAAATTATTTTTTTCATACTCTAAAGTGTGAGACTTGAGTATATCAAGCTTTACGATTTTGATATGGAACACTATTGAAAGCTGAGGACACTAAAATTTAGATTCACGCAAAAACAATTTTATTATATATATTTATTTCATTCTCTCAACAATACTTAAAACAACCTCTTAAGTTTGACATTGAAAACACTTTGTTGACTTTCGTCTTCAACATCATCCAGCTTTTTAAACAAAGAATTTCAAAATTAATTATTAGTTTTAGAATAAAATATCAACACAAATTTTCTTTCTGGAAAATAGTTTAATATATACAAGAATGATAGATTTTTTCGCTTTTATTGTGGGTTGTCTATTATGTGGCTCCAAAATTTCCAAGTGTTCAACTGATAGAATCACGTGTTTTAAAATTTTAGAAAAATTTATTATAAAAATTATTTTTTTATTATTTTACACTTTTCAAATCCAATGAACTTCGAGCCAATAATTGACAAAAATTTTAGAGTTCAGATGAAGTAAATCAAAAATATAAACAACGTGTATAAGATTAAATAAAGAAGAAGTGAAAATGTTTTGCACACTTAGAATAAAAGATTTAAAAAAAGATCCCTATACTGTTCAAACCTCGTTGTTATGGAAACACATCTTTTAATAACGATTGCGTGCTAGTTTTTGGCAGAAACACGAAGAATATGAGGAAAGATGTCACGGCAAAGGCTAGAATACATAAACGATACATTTTCAAACATTATATTTTTTAAAATGATCTGATTAAGTTTAAAAACACATTTCGCAAAATTATACCCACTAAAAGCAACAAAGAAAACAACGTTGGTGACAGTGAAAAACAAAATATTTTCAATCATTTTCTGCGCAGCAAATTGATAAGTTTTTTTGTTCTTTTGTGAAGTGTGGTTTTATGCATTCATGTCCTTTTATCGTGACACTTTTCAATTAGGTAGGTACTTTGAAATTATTATTTCACAAATCGATGATATTGTCATCAAATTTGATCGTGTGATGAAATTTCAGTGCTTAATTGATATAATTTGTACAAGAAAATATGATACTGCATAACACAGAACTTCAACGTAATATCGCTTTACTTCGTGCTAATCTTTTTTTTAATAACGAAACATTTATCTGTCTGTCTTAGTAGAAACAAGTTTATAATGTTCTGCTATAATTATAAAGGAGCTAATTATCATTTGTTTGGTAAAAAGTTTGGAAAATTAAATGTAAAACGAAAATAAATTTGCAATTACTAATTCTCAAATCACAGCCACGCTTGGAACAAAAAAATTGGACCATTTTCCAAAAAACAGCTATATTTCCATCTCTGTTCGAAATAAATTCTTCTATTTTATAAAAACATGGAAAAAATAAAATCATACAATAATCTTTAGCTATTATTATACTAAGACTTCAGTTTAGACTTTATTATGCAAATTCAAAATTGATTTATTCTGTTAAAAAAAAGTATATACACATTAAAAAAATAATTGAGCATTTTCTTATACCTTAAAATACATTAAATAACATACTGGCATTTTGTTTCCTATAAAAATTAAAAAACTTTAAGGAAAACATTTCCAACTATTAATTACTTCCTAAAATACGTTAAAAATATCCTGTTATGGAAGTCACAAGTTTTGAAATTTAGAAAAAATGTCATTCATCAGCTTAATTCACAAATTTAAATTCTTAATACGAGTTAATCTATCTCAGAAATTTATAACACTAATTCTGAGATTCCTTAGTTAAACTAAGAACATTTTAATACCAATTGATTTGAAATTTCCATATCAATTTGTTTCTACATCTTAATTATGATTCAGGGTTGCCACTGCAACAATATAGCTGAAGACGGACAGAAAAATGTTTCATAGTACCTGAAGCTTTCTAAGATTATGCCTAATTGTTTTCCCTGGACTCAT
Organism: Diplolepis rosae; assembly: GCA_030998225.1. Taxonomy (NCBI): domain Eukaryota; kingdom Metazoa; phylum Arthropoda; class Insecta; order Hymenoptera; family Diplolepididae; genus Diplolepis; species Diplolepis rosae. Next base: position 8,428,361 of record JAPYXD010000723.1, on the reverse strand, counting down.
AAATTACTTAGAAAATATTGTTTTACTTGACTAAGACTGGCTAGAGAGTCGTTAATCTAATGAGGATTTCTAGCTGGAATTGGAGGACCGCCCGTGGTCCTTGCCGGAATAGGGGGAGGATTATTAGCTGGTAAACTTGGCGGAGGATGCTGTGGAGGAGGCAAAGGTGCTTGCCTTTGTGGTAAAGGTGGTGGAATCGAGCTCGGAGGCCTGCTAACCGTCTCCTGGAATCCTTCTGGTCGAGGAAGCGGTGGCGGAGGTCTATTTGGTATCGGATAACTCGGAGTCTCTTCCGGTATTTCTTCATAAATTACAGATTCCGGAGACAACCTTTCTCCCTCGTCAAGCTTCGACTCGACGTTATTTTTCGTCAATGGTGCTGGAAATTGATTTGGCATCACACTAAAGACCCCTGCACGCGGACCTGTTCGATGTTCTTGCATAGGGCTTCTAAAAATCAAACAAAAAATAATTTTACTCAATCGAGAATTAATCAACATCATAAACTGTAGATTTATATGGAAATCGGAAACATTCTTAAATGTACCTTGGAGGTTGAGGACGACCTGGAGGAGCGGGTCTTGGAGGAGGTGGACCACTAGGACTCGCTCTTCCCGAATTTGATCTCTCGTTCATTTCTAAACGATCAAAACCTTCGATAGGAGTAGAGGACGAACTTTCATCAGACTGGGACACAGTGGTGTTACTGCAAATTTCTATTTCTTTTTCTATGAGCTGAACCCAATCGGGAGATTTAAGGCTCAATTTAAGAGGTATATCGCAGACGGTCATTCTTCCTTCTCGTGCTGCTGCTAGTGCGCACTGACCATCCCTAAAAGTCACCCAAATAGTCTCTCCCACAAATCTCAGTAAAATAACATCGCCGATTGGAGATAATTCTCGGACAAGGGCATCTATAAACGTATCATCAAAGACGCTGTCCATATCGTCACCTTCCTCCTCCGCTTTGACGACAATTGTTCCATCTGGAGGTCCTAGATCTTGTATCACTTGTTTAAAAACTCTGCTTCGTTTTTCAGGATCTACGCAGTGCACATCTATGTCGACTATCGCAATTACTGGCCTGTGGTCGCTCTGTTTTAACTCCGCTCTGCCATAGAATACCAGCTGTCCTGGGTTCCAATTCAATGGGGAATCTAGAATCATTAAAATAAAATTATATATTCAAGCTAAGTTAGAAAATTTTTAAGCTTTAGACATTGACAAAATTGCGATAAGTTCTTGCCTAAATCAGGTACTTGTTTACGTCGTTTCCATAATACTCTATCGGTCCAGGCAGGTTGACGACACTTCTCGCTAGTATCGTAATCGTCAGAAAATAAATCGTACTTGTACGTTGGTGCAAAAGTAATCGGACCCTCTAAAAAATTTTTAAAGACATTTCCCATCCCTTGTTGTACCTGCAAGAAAAAATACATCTTATTATTAAGAAAAGTCTTTAAGATGTTGAAATAATGTTTCTCAGCATTAATATAAATCCAAATATGATAAATAAATAATAATTTACCTTTAATTGGTCATTTTGCAGAATCTGATCAAACTCATTTCTCTTGATCATTTCCTTCATCTCGTCCTTATCCATATCCACCCGATAATTAAAATCTCCACACCAGAAAACATAATCGTGAGTATTTAGGGTTCTTCCCATAGGGAAGGCAATTTTTCTAGTGATTTCTGCATAATCTGCGTTTCGGTCGCTTACTTGAGACTGGCCAGCAGCAAAGTGAGCGCAAACGAAACAGAAAGAAGTAGAATACAAGACGCATCTGATGGCAGCAGCACCTTTGTTACCAGTAGCTCCACCCAAACCGGTTTTTACACTATCTACAGCTACGTCTCTCAAAAATGGAGCATGCATTGGCCTTATAAAAAGATAAAGGCACACCCCAACCAACTGTTGATAAGTAACCAGAACATAATCATTGTCTCTTGACAAGACCTTTTGTAACTCATCTGCCCAGGCTTTCGCATTTTCTGTACTAGCTGCCATTATATTACTAGCATTCAAATCCACAATTTCCTCGAAACCTATTACATATATATCTGCAGGAACATTATCGTATTTCGTTTCCACAAGAGCTATAAAAAAGATTGAATTTTAATCAATATTCAGATTATGTTTTGAACATTTCGGATAAGAAAAATACTTACACGAAGAATTCAAAGGAGCATCTAGGAGCCAATCAGAGAGTGAAAGATCTTTATAAACGACGCTTCGAAAATGTTTTCCTCCATTAACATTGTACGTTCCAACACAGACCCTAAGTCTCTTAATGTCCACGTATTCATTGTATCTTTTACACATTTCCCTGAGAACACTTGGTGGTGCGTGAAGCATATTTGAAGGTAGAAGAAGCCTGGCCCTATCTGCTAATTCAGTGCTGAGTGTCGAACCTAATAAAAGAATATCAATCGCCTCTTGCTTACTAGAATCAAGCAAATTATTCTGAATCGTTCTCGCAGCAGATCGAGCTCCATCCATTAATTTTGAGCTTCCCTGGATCGCTCCTGTTCCCGCGTAGATTTTGCTAACTTCGTTCCCATTATTGATCCACATTTGCCGGAAGACTTCCTCAAATCTAGAGACCATCTGCTGCTTTTCAAAAAGATTCAGTAAACTGAGTTGAGAAGAAAGAATCTCTAAAGCGATGAAGGTCTGGACGCAGTTAGTTCTATCGAGACAATCTAGGCAATTCGTACGAATCGTCCCTTTCTGTTCGTGAATTCTGTTGTTTCCAACAGCATAAAAGAGAGAGAAGGATTCTAGGTACTTTTCTATCTTGGCCTTCAGCTTGGAAAGATTTTTCGTGTTGCCTCCTCTACATTCTTGGTGGTAGTCAAACAGAACATGAGGAACATCTTTGTGTTGTGACATGCTATGGTGAGTTTGAAACAATTGACTGAGCATAGCTTCGCCTTCTTTGCTGCCGATGAGACTCGAGCCCAGGAGATTAACGATTACTTGTTGACCATACCTTTTCTTGATCATTGAGAGGTGCCGATCAAATGCTGGAGCAGAAGCTTCAAATCCTCGGGAAATTTTGACTTTGTGAGAGCCGACTTGAATACCTGGTTGCTCCCAAAATAAGGGAACTGAGCCTCTAGTCTGAACGTAAGAGGTGACTTCGTTGTCTAAGTAAATTGCCTGTTCAGTTTCGACGAAATTGGCCACATGACCATCATCATTCGTACCTCGGACATTAAATCTGAAATTAAAGCCATTAAAGCCCTTTATGTAACAATTAATTTTAAACTTTTGGTCATGAAAAACCAAGATAAGATAAGAAAATAAATAAGACTAATTATCTTTTTAGTTTCAAGGAAAGCTGTAAACAACAGAGGATTATTTGTAGATAAGCAGAGTGAAAATATATACCTAGTGCCAGCTCGTTCGCAACTTAATCTTGATATGACGACAGCACGAGCTTGTCTGTGTCCAACGTAAACAGTTCTGATTTCCACGCTGCCACACATGGCTTTTAACAACCATTGACTCGTGTTCACGCCATATCTCAGCAAATGAATATACAGCATTCGATTCCTGAAAGCGTGATTAATCTATAAATAAATTAATAATAGGAAATTTTTTGTCTAAAAAAATATATAATTAAATCCATAATGACCAGAAAAATCTGTTATCGGTGATCGATGACTTGAAGCGTTTTTGAGCACTTAAGGTGATATCAAACACATCTTGCTGTCCCGAAAAATAAGAGAAATAAAATGTACCAGAATTCAGCACTTTTCTAACTTCAGCAACCCTGTCCTCATTTGATTGGACATAAAACAGTGGTACAAAGTTTGTTTGAGTGATCCTGAATACTTCAGATTCTCCAATTTTTCCCACTGAAAAACATCCTGTCACAAGGACGAGATAGAGCAACGTATTATCACCTGCATTTAATTGAAGAACACCTAAACAGCCATATGCATCTAATAGTTTTGCGTAATTTGGTTTCAGTGTTTCAGTCTCATAAGCGGCTGCAAAATAAAATTTAAATATTAAAAAATAGGCTTGATTCTACTCAGTTTTAAATGTGTATTAGATATATACAATTGAAATTCAAGTTGACAAAAATAATTATGCAAGTAAAATTAATTTATTTTATGGAAATATATAAAATCAATGTGTTAACTAATTTTGAGTAAAATTACATTTTGGCGCAAGCATACTGAATGAAGCTTTTGGTGGTCAAATTCGATTATTGGTGTATATAACAGCAGGTAGAAATATTTGCATCCCGTGTAGGTATGTATAAACTGAGAGTAATAGAGAGCCTGGGAAAATAGTTTCAAGCGGCGTGGGAATGAGAATGCAGGATTTGTTATCTTTGAACTTGAAAATACTCACAGAGTACAGCAATGGCATGGGACTCGAAGAGGACAGTTTCCTTATGATTTCGATGTTCCAGTAGAAGAGAATGCGGGCTCGCTTGTTTCTGCTTTATTTTCTCGTAGACGCGAAAACTCTTGCCCATCGCCATTGTTAAATTGAAGCAGAGAATCGCACTGGCAAATGAAGTGAAGAATCTTGAGTGACAGCCGACAGCAAGACCGTCATGCGGCAAATAATAACCTCCCACTCCTGATTATTTTTACTTTACCGACTAAACTCACAAGAGATTCACAACACGAGGTTACGTTTTGCTCTCTCTTCCTTGGAGAAGTTTTGAAGACACGTTTCGTTCTCCTTTTTCTCTCTCTTTCACCCCCATGAACAGAAGGATTCGTCGATATTTCGAAAGCTTTTACACACGATTCGGCGCGGGGGCGTTACAACTTAAATAATTTGCGCGCCATTTATTTTTTAATTCGAATTTAAAAAAATAAATATCTCCGAGTGTTTGTCATAATATAGGTTAAATGAATGAATCATTTAATTTGGACGGAAAAGAAAAAACTTTCAGTTGAGAAGTTTAATTTCAGGTTTGATATCGAATTCTATATATATAGCTTGTTTGTGCAGTAGCGTAACACCCAATGGGTTGATGGGGCCTTCATAAAAATTAAAATTACAGGTTCGGGAAGGTAAAAAGAAACAAGAATTTGAAATCGTTTTAAATTTTATTTTGTCACATTAGCTATTACATATTATTCATATCGAGGTATACACTCTCGAAGATGTAATTTATCTAAATTGATTTATTCAGGGAAATGAATCTATTTTATAACGACATTTCATTAAATACTTGAAAAATAGAGCGACAACTTAAATCTAAGATGCACAAGTGACTTTAATCGTTGCATAAACCTTACGTGTACTCATAGAAAACGACTCGCATTAATTGTATACTTGTGCAGTTATGTACACGAAACTGATATCAATGAAGAATATCATTTTTCAATTATTTCCCAATTAAACTTCCTTAATATTAACAATACTTAAAGGCGAGGTTTAAAAATTAACTTGAAGCTGCTACCCTCTAAAAAATATTACTCGAAATTAAAATTAAGTTTAGAATATCTGGCAAATTATAAATCTTGAAATTAATTTCTAAAAAGAACGTAATCAGAAAAATTGCATCTAATTAATTAGCTTCACAAATTTGATGCATTCTCCGATGAATCAGTCAAACGATTTTTTTTGATAATGTAATACTGTACAATCTAATCAGTACCCAAAAAATCACTTTTAAATACTTGTCCCTGATTTAAATTCTAGAGATTCTGCGTTAAAATTAAAAAAAAAACTTCTCCGTTTCATATCTATGAACAGCATTTACTTGTTTATACCGTCAAATTTAAGACATATTTGAGATGTTTGAAAAAATAACAAAGACTTCAAGTTTCAAAACTGACCTCGCGTTGGATTACTATTTATAAACATTAATCCTTCCCTAATGGTAAAAATCTATCCTCGTCATATAATTGCAAAAAAGTATGTTTTCAATTCGAAAATATATACGCCAGAAAGTTCATCGTTAAAAAATGTACAAAACTTTTCTGCAAATTTCTATTCAAGGCGTGCAGATAAAAAAAATATTAAAAATATCTTAATTCTAGATAAAATAATAATAAGTAGTTTTTCCGAATAACAAATTTTATAATAGTACTCTTAAAAATTGCAGAAAAATTTAAGTAGACACGTCTAAATTATTATTGGGTACAAACTGCATATGCAGAAGTTCCTAACATCAAGAATTTTTCAGTCTAGCACGCTGTCTTAAGTAAAAGAACTTTACAAAATTAGCTTAATACTTGCTCTATATATGTATATAGAATAAGTAGTAGCAAAACGAATCTCTCGATCAATAAATAAGTGCCTCTTTCCTTTGAAACTAAACAATTTTTTTAACTATTTACAAGTAGTACTAAGAAAACGATTTTCGTTTTTTCTGCAAAGAGAGTAGAACCCAGCATTTGTCTAAAAACTTTGCTTGTTCAGTGCTGATAAAAATAAATTCGAAATTGCATCACTCAAAAATTCTTACACATCTAGAAAATCCTTAAGCAATGTGAAACGGCGTTTTTCTGCAATATCCATTTGATTTTCTAGATCTCCACGGTCTGTCGTCTCAGCTCGCTCTATCTTCCAGGACAGGTTTTCTATCTCAGCTTCTAACTGAGCTTGTTGGTACTCAAACTAAAAAAAATATTTTTTTCTCAGTTTGCATCTAATTCTACTGTAATTTTTTTACTTATTAATTATATATTTGAATTCTTCATTAGTACCAATTCTTTTCGAGGGCCTGGCTCCATGTAATAAGCGTAAGGATATGTATATTGTAGAGTATAACGACATCGCGCCAAAAGAGAGGCAGCTGCGTACAAATGTTGCCAGTCAATCCAAGTTCCACTCGCATTCATCACTTTCTTATTAATACGCATTTTTATGCCTTCTAAAGTCTGTTGTTCTAATTTCAAAGATTTGCTGTGATTCTCCCACTGAAAAAAAATATTCAAGTTTTGTAAAAATTAAAAATTGATTAAATGAATGTAAGTAAATGAGAGGTAATATAATAATAAAATTTTTGGTACGTACTCTTTCATAATAATGAAGATATTTCTTGAGAGCTTCTCTCGCTTGTGCATGAACGCTTTCATGAGCAATATTTGGGTTCTCCTTATATCGCGAGCACTCGTAATATTCGCTTCCGTGTGCTTTCCAGTCTCCAAGGCACATCCAGCAAAATTCGTGCTTGCAAGTATAGCACTGCATGTGATTGCAACCTCCGTTCTTTTCTATACAAATGTGGCATTTGGGACACTGGAAATTATTAAAAAGTATTAATTACTTAATTTTCAATAAAAAAATTAATTCTACGTTGCTATTAATTTGAAATGCAAGTGGAACTTTCTTAACTGAAACTATAGTAAATTTTATTAATTATTTACGTCTTTAGTGTGAGCGCTAATGTAATTTGCTGTCTCTGAGTCATCAGCGCACTTCGTTAACCATTTTTTAATTGTGCTACAATCAGTAGGTGCATGATAATCCATACCACATCGAAAGCTGAAATATACGAAAAATTTTAACATCAAATTTGGTTCAATTTTTTACAGAAACTTTTGTTTTCCACTTTTTCTTTCCATCTTAAAACGTACCAAAATATACTTTTACACGATGAACACATGACTCGCTTTGCTCGAAGTTCTTTCGATCGCATTACTATTTGGCAATTTGGACCTGGGCAGAATCTTAACTGTGGATGGGACTTGACGTAATCTCTAAAAGCAAACTGCTGATATCTTTCTCGCATACTGGGTTTTGTCAAGAGCGAAAGAACAAAATCTTCCGGAACCAAAACTTTACAATCTTGTGCCATGCAACTTATACCTGCAATAAAATTGATAGGAAATAATCAATCTGATATTTTAAAGAAAATTTTCTATTAAATGAGTTTTTTATAAAGTATCTTTGGATATTGGTTTCTATATTTTGTTCTTTATCGTACCAGTGGAGATGCCTTGAGTGATTTGTACCTCAAAGTGCGTGCACCAACAGTCTTTGCAAAATGAATGGCCACAGGTAAGCAATGCAAACCTATCTGGAGGAAACACTGATACACAGACATTGCACAGTCCCCCTCGTTGAATTTTTAGAGCAGAAGACGGATCTGGTGAATGCAGAGGTTTGATTTTTGAAGAAACGAGAAGTCCGGAGGCGTTGTTGCGATACTTGGTGATGATGTCTTGTAAAGCCCAATCGTGTGCATGAAGCAAAACTTTGGCTAGAGACGGTGTAATATGAAGACTATTGCTCAAACCTTCGACATTTTCGTTTAACAGTCTTTCGACTTCCTCGACTCGGAGACAATCGTGAATGGCATATTCAGGGTCTTTTCGACTGTGATCCGGATCAACATCGTTATCAGCTTCACTACCCCAAGGCTGAAGGTTGTAGTAATCCTCGTAGCCAGTATCTCCGCAATCTGAATCTGAGTAATCCATTTCACTATCGTACTCTTCCCCCGACATCTATTAAAAAAATTGATTTATGCTTCAATCATAAGGAGTTTGATATTTAGTGTTAAATTTTAAATGCTACCAATACATATACTAGAAAAAAGTGAGAGGTCGTTTAGAATGTTCTAGTTTTAAAAAAAATCTATAAAAACTTCTTAGAATATCAATCAACCCAGAACAAGTTGTCATAACCTTAAATTTGGATTCAAGTCGTTATTGAAAAAATTGCACAAAAAATACTCAGAAAACTATTTGGAATTTTATTTAAAAGATAATTGCGATCTTGTATCTTGAATTAACAGTTAATACAAGTAAATGGCACTTCATCATGGGAATTTTTTGTATAAGCATATTAGCTCGTAAAGAGTACTAAAGTTTTTTTTCATGAAAGTAATCCACGATTTTTATTGATAAGAACTGGATGTGCATCGACAAATAACATCTTCACTATTCAAAAGTGCCACTTTTCTTAATTTTAAACGAAAAATAAGTCGAAAATCTGGCTTTGCAATTTTGGAGCAAGTCCCTTTCCACTGCGCCACACGCGTTGAAGTATGACATCCAATAAACAAATTTATTGGGTTTTGGGCCCTTTTGTTTGCTTAGATTTCTGTTACTTGATACAATGAGTAATTAACCCACCTTGGAAATTTTAGATGCGTATCAGGAGAAATTCATCGATAACTAAATGCACTAACAAAACAAATCTCAATAAATGGAACGGAAACACTTTCAGTGATTGGTGTGCACACAACTGCTCACACACAACAGCACAACTGCACGCAACTACACAACTGTACACAACTAAATATTTTGTGTTTGCGTGTTGCGCATGATGTGCAGCAGGGACGTATTATGCTTTAAAATCACCCATACAGTGTGAAATTATTTCCGATAGTTCTTTCAGTTCGTTTTCATATGAGAAACCGTGAGTAGACTTTGGTAGAGCATTAGAGTAAATTTATGAAAAGCATGCACGGTATTCAAAGATATTTTTATGATTTTTCGTGACTTTTTTCGACACTCTAATACACTGACACCTTATAGTGAAGTGGAATAATCAGATTCTTCCATTTTCATAAGTTGAAGAAGCCTGAAAAACTTGTTAAGGCCTAACTCATACTGTATTCAAGTGAAATGATTGGCTATTTTCATGAAAAGGTATAAAAGTATATATGTATATACCTTATTGCACTTTAGAATTTTAAATTAGCGCTGAGATCTAGTCCCTGTTACACGCCTGCGCAGTGACAAAACTTGCGGCTCGTTACGTCACTGCATACAGCGCACAACGCGCAATTGTACGGATTGTACGTAATTAAGCGCAATTCCCTGGTCCCTCTAATTCTAATGTCGTGTGCATTTTGTGAAGCACGATGGCTGGAGCGGTATCGCAAATATTTAACAGTCGTGGTAATAACTCACTTTCTCAGAAATTATCAGTTTTTCCTTGCCTACAATTTAACGATATTGTTTAAATTTTTAGTGCTCGGCGTGAGTCGGCTACTGCGTCTCCTCGGAACTAATTCTTCTGTCGGCAAACTGACAACGCAATCCGAACCTCACATTCAACCCGAAGGTAATATATTGATCTAATTTATTTATAAAAACAGAGGATGGATGGGACAACGATCTGTAAATGTTTTTGTAATGATATTGACTAGAAATAATTAGTAACATTTTTCATTATGACGTTTTCTAATTGTAAGACAAAATTTATGAATTGGTATTAGGCAAAGGCATTGGTGCCAGGGTAATAAATGGCGAGATAGATTTTGCGTTTAAAGGTGCTAACGAGACGTACACAAGACGCGCACCTAGCAAAAATTTAATTACTGAAACGATTCAGATTTTTTTACCTCGTAATCTTGTTCAAGATTCGCATTGACTGAATTATTTAACCTATATTATATTTCATCAAAAGATAAAGTTACCATTTCTATATTTTTTGAGGTTATATTTGCTTCATTTTGTTAATTTGATAAGAAATTAACGGATTTTATTTTCAATCGTGATTACATATTTATGTCCAAGAAAAATTTAGTATGTATAGTATAACATAGTAGGCAATTTTATTGAATTTGTAGTAATCATTTAATACGGTAAAAATTCTTGACGAAGAATTTGAACTTTTACGGTATTAAATTATTTTCCATCGTTTCATTCCATCTGTTTTGTTTACAGATCATATTTTCCAAGAAAAAACAGATTAAATAGTAAATTATTATTCATATGTTATTTATTATGAGATTCAAGACTTAAAGACGTTAACATTTTATAATAATTCATAAACAATGTCACAGGAAATACATGTTTTTTTAGAAATCCATTATAAATCGAACAGTCTTTCGTAATTATAACTTTTTCTATTTAAAAAGAAATCCTTTTTCCATTTGAAATTTCCATGGAGTAGTTCATTACGATTTTCAACCTAAAGTGTTAATATAATTTACGCGTATTTCTTGTGTACGTTTCTATATGTTCCTGAAATTGAAATGACCAATCAAGTTTCTAATAGGTTAAAATAATTACATGCACTGATATTTTTAATAAACATTATTTTAAATAATAAATGTAAAGGTCGTTATCTCTATGTAATATACATATCAAATAATTAAATATTGATTCAGTCAATGCTGTTCTTTTAAGGCTTTTTATTAGAAGATATTTTTCAGATCAGAGGTTACTGTATTTTCTTTAATGAGTATTCACCATTGCAATGGTATAATGGACACCATTGCAAGTACCATTTCTTCAAATTATAAGAAATGTTTACTATATGCTTTTATTCTGTTTAAGTATTTTTTTGCTTTTTACATTACTCGTATTTTAAATCCTAGAAAACGAAATAAACTAAAGAATCTAAAAAAGCCTTAAAGAACCAAAATAACAGGGTAATTAAAAAACTGAATCGTTTGTAATTTTATTTTTGTTTTCAGGGCACTAGAGAGTTATCGTATACATTTTCAAAAGGCGTCAATTTTTGAAACTGCGAACGCGTGCGAAAGGTAAAAAACCAGGGGTTATTGCCAATTACGACAAGCATCCAAACTCCAAGGTCATGTCAATGAAATCTCCTACATCTTACTCTCAAGAAGACTTGGACTTGATAAATTCAGAAATCCAAAATTTCAATTGCTCTATCACCACGAATTCATCAGAAGTTCCAGCCCAAAAATCCACAATAAATGCCGATACATTTTTCACTAACGTAGAGGGATTCCAAAATAATTTAAATCCTCTGAATATTGACAGCTTGAAAAATGTCTGTAACCTCGATTTGTTTAAAGAAAATTCCGTGTCAGTGAAAAGTGAATTCATCGAAAATGAAAATGTACCAGTTACGGTTAATAGTGCTACAGAAGTTGATGAACTTCCCATGACAGTAGAAAATCCTGCTACGGATTTTCACCAAGAAGTCGATAACATCAGACTACACAGTGAAAATAAAATTGAGAAAGTAGATGAGCTCAAAACTAAAGCCGTAAATCGAAATGATTTAAACTTTTTTCCTGGAGATAAACTTGAAGCAAAGGATTTTAACGAGAAATGGTATTCTGCACGAGTAGTTGAGACTGACTGGGTTGAAAGGGAAGTCTTGATTCACTTCGACAAATGGAGTTCTAGATTTGACGAGTGGATTCCTATGGACAGCCCCAGGCTACGAATGTTACAAATTCAATCGCGAGAAATGAAACCAAAGGACTTCGCCGTAGGAGAGAGAATTCTAGCCACTTGGGCAGACGGCAGAAAATATCCAGCGAAAGTTAACGCTATTTTAGGAAACGACCGCTACGACGTTCTATTTGACGATGGCTACGCCAAAATAGTCAGGTCTTCTAAAATGACAAAGATCGAAGGAACTCCGGATGAAAAGATTGACAGCGCAGGTTACATAGGAAGTAAACAAGAACGCAGAGACAGATATCGAAAACACAAAGTGACAGAACTCTTCCAAAGAAAAACAAAGAAACACAACTCAGAAAAGCTCGTAAAGAAAGGTCGACATGCCAAAGACGAAGGAACCAGCGAAGTACAACTAGACAGTGGCTCTCTTTCTGGATCTTACGAGGATTCCAGTACCGAAGTCCTGCATGGATTTGAAAATTCAAGTCCAAAGATAAAGACCTATTCAAAGAAAGACAAAAAGGAGAAAAGCGAACCTGTTCTTGATGATAATATTCGCTCTGATTTGATAGACGGAGAACCTCAAGCAGCAGAATCTTCCACCGAAGGACCTCCTCGATCCGTAGGTATATCAGACACAACATTACCAACTGGGTGGCAGAAACACTTCACCCAAAGAAAATCAGGATCATCTGCTGGAAAGTGGGATGTGCTCTTTATGCACGAATCAAGTGGGAAAAAGTTTAGATCTAGGAACGATATCAGAGCTTTTATGGAAAGTCAAGGTCAATTTGACTTTGATCCAGAAAATTTTGACTTCTGCATCCATCGGAAGAAAAAGAACAAACTTGAAAAACCGAAGAGCGAAGCAGATCCAGTGAAGAAACCTAGGTTTAGTTCAAGGACAAAACAAGTACTTGTTACAGATGTTTCTGCAATTCCCAGTTTCAATACACCGTCTTCTTTAATGACGCCTTCTTCTTCCATAGAAGAAGGTACTGTATTCATTGGAGGTTTGCGGATAGAGATGGAGGACAATTCCTACAAATGTCCGAAAGAAGGATGCCTGAAGAATTTCCGAAAGGAGAACCTTCTACAGATGCATATCAAACACTATCACCCTGAATACTCAAAATTTCTAGGATCCACACCGAACGTTGCAGACTTAGCTTACGCAAGAACCATCGGAGAATCTATTGATGACATAGTCCCAAAACATGCTCATAGCTTCATAGAGAAAAACAAGTTCGAGAGGAGGAAAGGATCTCATGATAAATCGCAGCTGCCAGTTTTACAGTCGGCTTTGTCTCCTTCACAATTAATATCAAGTTCGATGCCATCGCCAACGCCTCCGGTATTAGAGGTCGAAGTTGGTCGACCTGAAGACTTAAGTGATTTCATTAGGGATGAGAAGCTTGAATTGGGCTCTCCAATTAGAGGCACTAATGATAATACAAGGCAAGAGAACGATTGCGCGATGTCGCCTGGAACACTTTTTGACATGAAGCTTCGAGAAGAGAAAACTCAGACCGGAATCAAAACTCTCTTACCGGTTAGACCAGCAAACCCTGATCAAAGACCTGATAGATCAAAGTCTCTAGATGAAAGCACACATAAAGAGAAAGGAAAGAGCCAGAGAAAACGGAATTTGTCAGAATATCACTCTGACTCTGTTGGTAGAGCAAGAAAGAAACAAAGCGCACAGGATCATTCAGTGAACTTGGACGATTTAGATGACAGTACCTTGGATGCTGAAGGCCCAGCGGCTCCAACGTATAGGTTCAGTAGAAGAAAGTCAGATGCAAAGAACGATGAGAGCAATGACAAAAGCGAAGGAACTTTTATGATGATAAATGGTGAAATGATTAAAGTAGAACAGCTTCGAAGGGAAGAAATAATCAACTGCACCTGTGGATTTATGGAGGAAGATGGTTTGATGATCCAATGTGATCTTTGCCTCTGTTGGCAACACGGCCACTGCAATGCGATTGAGAGAGAAAAGGATGTCCCTGAGAAATACGTTTGTTATATTTGTCGATATCCCTACCGACAAAGGCCATCAAAGAAATATATCCACAATCAAGAATTCATGAAGGAAGGCAAGCTGCCAAGTCTGCCAGATCGAACTAAAAATGAGCTTATAATTAATCAAAGAACAGCGATGCTAAAACGCTCCTATGATCTGGTGGCTTCCTTACTTCACATTCAGGACGTACTTCACAGTTTGCGAGTAAAAATCAACGTCGCTCAAAAGAAGGACCATCCAAAGCTGTATCTGTGGGCAAAGAATTGGGAAAAGTCTGTGGTTCCGAAACCAAATACTACACCGATACCTGTTTTTGAAGTGGTGCAACCAACTGATGAAACAGAGTCTAGAGCAAGCAATGAAACAGAGGCAAGAGAGGAAGATGAAACAATCAAGGAAGATTCGGAAGGAAAATCGATCGCTACGGATTTCGAGTTAGTGAAGATTTTGGAAGACGGTGGGACACATTCTGAGGAATCGAAAGAAGTAAACAAAAACGAAGGTATCGGAAGTCAGGAGGAAAATCGTTTGTTGTTAGATGCATTATCAAAAAGTGACAATTTAGATGAAAATTTAAAAACAAATACTCTAAACGAAGTTCTTAATAGTCAAGATGTAATGAAAGAGCAGACTGAGCAATCCAAGTCAGATATTTTGACTGAAACCGGCATTTCTGTACAACCAGAGCTTTCCACACCTCAGACTAAACGTGGCGTAGCTTTACCTCTGCAACCATTCATTCCGGAACCGGAAGCACCTATTGATCCCACCGAATGTAGGATGAGACTTCTGGAACATATCGATCATTTCCAAAGTTACATTGCTTCTAGATTAACCACAATTGAAGCTCAAGTTCAAGTCTTGGAAGAAATGGATTCTGACTCGGTACCAGATTTGGAAATTCAACCTCGAACGAAGCAAACTGTGCAGATGTTACTGCGCGATTTAAGCACAATTAGAAAACTGGCAGCGTTGTGCTGACAATGAATTCATTTACAATTTGTAAAGTGATTTTGGTTTGCTATCGGCAAATGGAAAGTCATCGGTATAAAACTGTAAGATGCCAAGTCTGGTTCTGTAAATCATATAATTACGTAGATTTTAATTGTAAAAAGGATTGTAAAGGCAGTTAGTTATACAGTATTTATATCTTGAAAAATATAAATTAGGGCACTATAATGAAATAGTTGAAGTAGTTCCACTTCATCATTTTTTACTTTAACACTTGGCCCGCCTAATAATATTATTATGCCAATAATTGTATTATGCTAAGCTTAGCATCAAGGTTCATATTGAGCAATAATGCATCAAATAAAGCTTTTTTTTCATCCTGTAAAATGACGTTTATTTAAGTTTTTCTTTACCTGTAAATTAATTTAAATATCTTAAATAAACTGTAATTTATTAAATTTATTATTCCTAATGTTAGCAAATAAAATTTAGTATTACCAGAATTATAATAAACGAAAAGTATAATATTTTATCGAACAAAATTAGTGTAATATTATAGCAGAGTTATATTTTTTCAAAATACTACGTTGTTGAAAATATATATAAAAGCAAGGATAAATAGTGTATTATTTTGAACAGTTATGGAAATTTATTTTTACTTTAAAGTACCCAACAACATACAAGTCACTATTCTGTAATAATCATTTTTTGTAAAAATTTGGAATAACTTTTTAGATTTAGAGAAGTATTCAAGTTCCAACAAAAAATTGCACTTTCTTGTAAATTTGTATGTAAATATCCATAACTTATAACAGTTTTTTTACAAAGTATCTGTACCTTTTTGTAGATAAGTTATAAGCACTTACAATTAAATTTGTATTACAAAATTAACATTGACGTTTAATTTTAAATTGATAAAAATAATAATATACCACAGGTCGTTCATTTATCCATCTTCGGAATTAAAATAATTTTCATGAATAGTAAAATATAAAACAATATTGTAATTGTTATTTTAGATGCAGCAGGAGAGTATCAGACGAGTCTAAATCCTTTAAAACATCCGGACTTCTTCCAAGTACACAATCTTTTTACTGTAAAAGATTTATTTGATGCGAGGGTACATTTTGGTCACAAAGAGGGTTCGATGGACGATCGAATGCGTCCATTTATTTTCGGAAAGCGATTAGGACATTTAATCATTGATCTTGATCAAACTGCTGAGCTACTCAGGCAGGCCTTAAATTTTACAGCTCACATCGCATTTAGAAATGGAATTATTCTTTTCGTTTCTAGATATCCACAAGCTACTTATTTAGTTGACAAAACTGCAAAAGAATGTGGAGAATATTCTTACACGAGAAGATGGCGAGGTGGAATATTTACTAACTCCGAAAAAGAATTCGGAGCAGTAACAAGGCTCCCAGATCTTTGTATACTTCTTTCGACATTTAATAATGTTTTAATTGAACATGCGGCTATTACCAATTCTGCTAAGATGTGTATCCCCACAGTTGGCATTGTTGATACGAATAGTAATCCTAA
Source organism: Diplolepis rosae (assembly GCA_030998225.1). Classification (NCBI taxonomy): domain Eukaryota; kingdom Metazoa; phylum Arthropoda; class Insecta; order Hymenoptera; family Diplolepididae; genus Diplolepis; species Diplolepis rosae. The sequence continues at coordinate 8,411,785 of JAPYXD010000723.1, read as the reverse complement.
TCTAATTACTTATCCAGTGCCAGGAAACGATGATTCTATTTGTGCAATAGAACTTTATTGTAAATTATTTAAAGAAGCCATCCTGAGAGGCAAAGAAGCAAGAGCGAAAATGCTTAACAGTAAAGCGTAATCAAAAAGATTACATTTTTAATATTGTAAAAAAAGTATTTAATAATAAGATGTATTTGAAAGGCGTCTTTTATTATTATTATTTCTTTCCTAATGAGTATGCAATAATTATATCAATTTTGAAGTTAATTATGAGAGTGAATTGATTGTAAACTAATTTTTATGAGTTAATGTTTCTGTCTTTCTAGGGTATAGTCCTTATTGATTGATAATTTTTTTATGAATGATAAAATTTACTTCAAGTTTAAAGAATTTGGATTTAATTTACATTTATTTGCGATATAAAAGTTTGAAATTGTCTACGAGGACACCTGTCGGCAACGTATCCTATCTGATACGCGACTAGTGATGCTCCGATAATGTAGGCAGTGGCAGAAATTTCAAACTCAACTAATTAAATTGATAAAATTTACTACCGTTCAATTTTTTATATCAGTTTATTGAAAAAACACTCCAGTAAGAAAATGTTCACTTTCGTAGAACATTTTTTTTTTAAAGCATTATTTAAATCTTTTCTTTAACAGTAACTTTAGAATCTCGCAAACGCTGGATAAAAGATGTACCCAGAAAGTGACGTAATCTGCAAATAAAAATTAAAAACTTACAAAAGTTTTGAATAAGTAACAATCTTTAATTATAGACCATATAACGAAAATTCACTCACAATCGGCTCAGATTGGGATAAAGGTTGAGATAAGCGAACTGCAAAGATGGTGAAAATGCAATCCAGACTTCATTTAGTTTATTAGCCAATGCAATTGAAATTAGTTCTCCACAACGCTTTGCACTCATTTTATTTGATGACACTAGAGTCTGCTCTCCGAATTTCTATAATTGTTTTAATATATTTACAAAAGTTGTAAAATTTTTGAATTTTTCTTTTATTGCATACCTGGCCAGCTTTGTCAGTGAAACTTTCACTCAAAAAGTCCGTCTGTATTGGCCCAGGACAAATCATAGTGATAGAAATATTTGTGCCGACTTTTTCACTTCTTAAACTCTCAAAGTATCCCTAATAAATAAATGATTTTCAAATTCAAGTTCAAAAATGTGAAGAAATTACAAAAAATATTTACTAACATGTAAAGCATGTTTAGAACCAGTATATGATGCAGAAAATGGAACTCCAATAATTCCAGCAAGACTAGAATTAACTGCAATGTGGCCTTCGCCTTGCTGGAGAAAATATCTTGTAACTACACGTGATAAATTGATGATTGAGAAAACGTTTAATTCGAATGCTTCTCTGTCCACATTTATTTCAATATTTTCCCAAAGTGCTCGTTGACTTCGACCAGAATTATGTACAAGAATGTCGAGCTGAAATATTTACCATAATTTTCAATCGTTTCCTTTTTTTAATCTTTAAAATAAATTTTACATACTTTGCCAAATTCTGATAAAACAGTGTTGAACATTTTTTCATGTATATCGAAATCGCAAATGTCAAAAGGAAGTACCAGTATGTCTTTATCAGTCAAGTGCTTTGTATTGCCTGCCAAAAATACATTATTTATAATGTAAAAAGTATTTTTTTAAGGAATCTGTAATAACTTGTTAAATTTGGTTATTCTGCATTTTAAACAGTTTTATAAAACTTAGAAAATTATTACACATTTTGTATAATTTATTATAAAGCACATTTCCATCAAGGTTACTATTATTGAAATTAAACATTAAAAGTTTAAGATTATTATTATGCTGAGTTTTTCTCAAACACATGCGATATCATTGTGGGATAAAATAAATTACCTGACAAGCAATTCTGCTTAACTTTTTGAAGTAAATGTGTCCGTCTAGCTGAGAGTATTAATTTACAGCCTACATCAGCCAATGCATAAGCCGTATGTTCACCAATTCCACTTGATGCCCCTATTATCCATATTACTTTACCACCTAATGAATCTATTTAGAAAAGAATGGATAAAAAATAATCAAGCAATATAAAAAAATTAAATTATAATCTAAATAATGTAAATTATTTCTGCTTCATGACATTCTGATCTTTGATATATTCTCCAATATGTATAAACATATATAGCTAGGACATATAAGTTGGTATACATAAATCCTGACCATGCCTGAATGGATATCATTCAAAATGATTTTAGACTTCTCTTATTCTTACAAAACTCAGAAAAGCAAAGAAATTTACGAGTTTAAAATTAAAATACCTCAAGCAGAACAATTATAGAATTTCTATAAATAAATCTAAATCCTAAATCGTATATCTTTTTATGAAATAAAAAAAAATAATTTTGATAAGTACCTGCTCGTTTACCAAATTTTTCTTTGAAATATAATAGCATATCACAGTCCAAAAACGCAGGAATTAATAAATAGAGTGAATTGTAGAGAAGCGCAAAAGCTCCAAATAATTCCAAGAAACCCATCTTTGAAAAGATCTTACAAATATCAATGCTAATACAACACAGGTTACCTAAGAATTAAAAATATTGCGTTAATACGAAAACTATTATTTCAATTAATTAAAATTAAATCAGTAAAAAAATATTTAAATCGAAATGAGTTATCAACCTCATTGCCATATTGCGTGTACTTTTAAATTGAAGAAGTTATTATATTTCTTTTAGGTTTATATATCAATCGGTATTTAAATTCTACTCACGGAAATGTTCCTTTTTTTTACTAAAAGTTAAAAAGCAAACTGAGTAATCACGGTATTTCTTAGTCAAACGTAAGTTTTGTTTTTCTGGAGGAATTTTGATAATTTAAAGACCAAAATACTCTATTCTTTATGCTCTTCATAATGGTAAGCAAAATTTCAGCTTACTATATATGTTCGTTTAATAAGATAACTTGCATGGATGATGACTTTTAACCTCTCGAGTCACGCTCGAGCCATGTCATGTGATGCATGTGATGCACCGTCCAATCACATCAAGCGAATTTCCACCATTACTCTTACTGAAGAGTTTCTGGCGCGAGGGGTTGAAAATGCAGTCCCATACCGAGGATAATAGGATAGAGAAATAGGCGAACAGGATTCAACCAATGAGTTTATCGTACAGACTCAGGCGACTATCTCATTGGTTGAATTCTGTTCCGCTAATCCTCTATTATCCTATTCTCCTTATCATGGGCTGATGGGCTACGTCCTGAAAATTCTATTTGACGCAAAATTGACTACTTTAATCTTCGAAACATGCCAAAAAAATTAAAATTTGTCTGGCTGGAGAATATTTGAGTTAGTTCTCAGTGAGTATTACTTACTCTATCCTGACGAATTTGTTTCTATAAACTAACTACAAAGTGGGAATAAGTTATAATTAATCTATACTATTTACTATTTCACGAGAAAAATTTATTTTGTTTTTACTTTGACATCCTTCTTAATTTTAATTTAGCGTCTTCTATAATTTTGGTTTATCCATTTTCGCGCGAAATTCGAATAATATTATTATTTGAGTATCTAAGTTTCAATAAAATTAGTAATTTATGCGTTTGTAATTTTAAATTAAACGTACAGTTGAAAGTCGATAAAAATTATAAAATACGATTACAAAGATTCTAATTTAGAATGCTCAAAGCACAAACATTTAGAACATGCTCGTGCTGAATTCTCCGAGCATTTAGACTTTTTAGAACATTACTCTATGCTGAGATGACTCTCTTCTTGTCGATAATGAAGCGATCAACTTTCTATAGATCTAAAAATTTTGGCTCAAAACAGTCTTCTATAAATATTCCGTCGCCCCAAAATGAAAATCATAAAATTTTAATAAATTTCTTTAAATCATTTATTTTACAAAATAATTCAGTATTTTCTAAAATTTCATTAAGTGTTGAAATATTGATCAAAGAATAACAATTTTGTGATGATGAATATGTATTTTTTTAAAAATTAAATAAAATTTTCGAAATACTTACTCACAGTTTTCATACGTATACATATGATAATGTACTTATCACAATATTACTAGACTTTGCACAAAGTCAGAATACAAATGTAGTCATTCAAAGATCCTCGAAGTACAAATATTCCTGGAATATAGAATGTCGAAAGCTGTATAGAATAATTTCCATGGTGAAAATGTGTTGTTACATTAAAATGCAATGAATTACAATGCACCACAATACTGTGACAATTGTAATTTTTTCTAAAACTTATAACAATTTTTTATAAAATATTTGTACTTTTTTGTAGCTAATTGTTAGAAGTTATAAGCATTTTCAATAAAATTTACAAGAAACTATGATTGTTAAATTATTAAATTATTGTGCTTCATTGTAATTTATTATAGTTCATTGTAAAAACACACTTTCACCAGCGTAAAAATAATACAAATTTTAAAATTATGTTTCATCATAATTATGGATAGAAATAAATCTTTAAACTTACAATTAGAAATGTTGCTCCTAAGAGCAAACTTTTTAGCTTTATGTTCATTTCCTCTGAAAATGTTAACATCAAAATATAATCTGCTAATCGATTATCCCATTTACGAATAACTGAAGCAAGTTGATGTGATTCATCAACAGATAAGACCTGAACAATTTTTTTCAATTAGAAACATAAAAATGTGCTTCAATCAGGTTAGATGAATCGGTTTCAATGGTATTTCTTAATTAAGTCAATCGTTTCAATTGGATACTATTAATTATTTTCAGAAAGGATTTCACTTCAGACTCGAATAATTATTCATAAAAAAATTGTTATTAAACGATACCTGAAAAATTACCTCCTTGTACATGCAACATAAGTATACATTAGGACCTTTAATAAAACAAAGAGGATTTTTTATAGCATCATAAACAGTAAAGCTAGAACCTAGAAGTGTCAAACTTTGCTCTACAGTTCCAATAAATTCAGTAGATTTCATTGTAATTTTCTGAAAATAAAGCGAATGTGGAATTTTACTATTTGTACCTGATAAATTTAATTTAATTTAATTATAGAGCTTTCAAAATTTAATATTCTAAATTAAAACAAAAGTTCAAATAGTTCATCATCTCTATTGTACAAACTGTATAGCATTTTTTAAGCATGTATTTGATTTTTGTTTTTCAGGCCTTTATGGAATCCTTCCAGTACTTGAATTTTTTTGCAATGGCATTTTATCAAAGTGCATTGTATTAACGTATTTTTAAATACAAGCTCACATGTAACCATCCTGGTAAGCATCCCCATCCTAAATCTTTATCAATCGTGAAAGCAGTTTCTCCAGAAGGATCTAAAATATTCAACGTTAATGACCTGGAAGATTTCAAAAATCGTCGCTGATTCTCGGTCGAAGATTCAATTGCTAGAAATATAGTTTCTGCCCCTGGTACCTTGACCTTATACTGATTTCCTTCTCTATATGTTCCCAGCACTGTCAATAAAAAGTAACAATTATATTTTAATAACATTAATTATTCAATAATTATTTCTAATTTGAAATTATCATATTTCAGAAAATTTATAATTATTTCCTATCAGAGTTAACAAATATTCTACTTGAAAAATTAGATTTATAAATGCATCTTGAAAATAATTATAAATAATTAAATTAAATATTCTAATATCTCCTAATTAATAATTCATTTGACTTTCATCTTTCTTTTTCCTTTTAGAAATAAACTTACAGGTGCTCAAGTCGACAACTCTTTGAACCTCTAGCTGTTCTACTCCAGACAAAAAATATGTTCCCGAAAGTACATTAAGCTGTGATCGTGGGGTTGAAATCCAGTCAGAAGTAATTACAGGAAGTGCCCTTCTATTTGGATGTGGGTGATCTGAAAGTTATATGGTACTAACTCAGCTTGACTTCAATGAAAAAGTGTTAATATCTAATATCTGCTAATATATAACACCTACACACACTCAGAAAAAACATATTTTTAAATCACACAATCTGCAGTGCATTGCTAATGGGTACAAAAATCGTTTTCTCAATTTAAACAAATTTCTTTGTTGACTTTCTGTTTAGAAATCAAAAAAATCTTAAGTGTCTTTAAAAAATGATTTTTTGAATTTAACAAAAACTATTTTTGTTGGAAAAATCACTGGTTGAATCGAAACAATACACTGTTGAATTAAACAAAAAATTTCGTGAAAGAATTTGTTCTATTGAAATTTGTCATTTTTTAAAATTAAACATATTCTATTATAGTATAAACAAATTTTTATTTTGAATTAAGAAGAGGATGAGGATAAACAAACGATTTTTTAATATAAAGAAAAGTTTTTTCTGAGTGTAAATACACGGAGAAAAATTGATTATATAATTTAATATTGAAGTCCAGTGACTATAGGACAGCTGTTTAGATTATAAACAGTACAATCTATATTACGAGAAGTATAATCCAGATTATAATCAATTATAAGTGACATAACCAACAATTTTTTCTATGTTGTAACATAATACCGCTCATAATCGAGATTATAGTTTTTATTATTTAAATGGCTGTCCTATAGTCACTGGACCTGGGTATTAAGTATCCGATTGATCCCATTTCAAAAACATATATCATTGAAACCGATTTATTAATCGGATTCAAAATGGTCTCGCCTGATTGAATCCGATTAATAAATCGATTTCAATGATGTTTTTGAAATGGGGTCAATCGGATCAATCGGTCCCAATCGGGTCCAATTATTTTTTTCTACAATGGCTTTTATCAACCTCTTTGATTTGAAGGTGGTAAGGTGATAACAGCAGGATAAGAGAAAACTGGTCTGGTTACTCTGGTATCCAAAACTTCTTCATTTGATAAATTCCTCAGGTCTCGTACTTCGATATGAGTTTCTGAAAAACGAAAATTCAAATAACAACAATAATAATTTGTTCCTTTTTTTTTATTAAGCTTCAAAATCTTTCAGAAACTCAAAAGTGTTCCTCATTTTTAAATTATTCATTTTGATCTGTATAAATATAAATTTTAAATTTATTATTTTTTCTTCAAAAAATCGAAGCATAAGTTCTTTTTATTATTGAATGTTGTAGAACTTGATTTTATTTTTAAATATAGCCCTGCTATAATGATTTGAAAGAAATACCAGCTTGCGATGATATTTTTGCAGAAAATTCACTGTCGTTTGAACGTGACATTTCGCATGACCATTAGTGAATAACTGTTTCACTTCTATCTCTCATATATTGTTTTCTTATCTACGGAAATGATAATTATTATCTTCTCTCTTCGGTCTGGATAAATTTTCATGTTTCTATAAACCTTTCATTATTATCAGTTTTAAGCAATCAGTTATTGAAATAATTTTAATTTTTAAAAGTACTGTATCTCAAATTCAAACTTTTTCTATTTTTTGTATTTTTAAAATTTCAGTTTCTACAAAAAATTCAATTCAAAAAATGTATTTCTCAGAAATGATTTCTTAAAAAAATTCTGTAGAGAATGTTTTTCAAACATCCAAAATTTTTTCCGAATTAAAATATACGCTAGAAAGAAAATTACTTTTAGGAAATAACATAATCTTTACTGAATAAAAACTGATTAGTGAAAAGTGAGCCACTGACTCAATTAAGGACATGTGGTACTTAGAAAATTAGCAAATTTTATTGATTTTAGGTTTCTACATGTTTGTGTCCAAAATACTTAAAATTTTCTTTTCAAAATTTTATGTATTATGGACACAAACATGTAGAAACTGGACCAAATTATTCACATGAACTTGCTACTTTTTTCAAATATCACATGCCCTTAAGTGGAAATTTCTACTAATTATTATTCATTTTTCTACTAATTACTATCCGAAAGATTTACAACTGCTTATGAAAATTTAAAAAAAAAATACGAACAATTGGTAAAAATTTCCATTAAAGTGAATTAGTCGCTTAGATTTAAAGTATACATTTTAAAAATTAGATCCATTTTCCAACTTTAAGTTTACTATATTTTTTCAGATACATTTTTCTGTAATGTTTTCGACTTCAAAGGGAATATTGTCAATGATGATACTTTGCTGTATATTAGGAGAGGAAATTATTTCCCAGTTCCGCAGTTCTCAGGAGATTCTCCAAAGTAAATTTTTGATCAGGCACACCCCATGCTTTACTTGTTGCTGAACTCGAAAAATAGGCATGCGCTATTCTATCGATTAACCAACCCTCTATATAAATTGCGGTGGCAGGAGATGGTGAAGGGCAGAAGGAATTGCATGACCGTCGAAAATCGTCACGCGAAGAGTAAAAAATAAAAAAAGGAGTGGAATAAACCGCTTGATTAAGAAATCAACTGCTTCGCGTATTGAACGAATGAATTAGGCAAATCAAGTAAGTTTTACTTAATTTAAAATTTTTTCCCTCTCCCTATCTGATTTAAATTTAATTTTTTGATACAGAAAAACTATTTCTACTTCTTCAAAATATTTACATACAATTTTTTCTATGCTTAACATTTTTTATCTTCAATTAAATAATTTTGGAGCAGTCACCCCAGTTATTTTCAATTTGAAAATTCGATTTTTCAACTTTGGTCGACACCTTGTAGGTCACCATATGTTACCTCAATTCTTCAGATTATTCTATAGAAATAAAATTATTGTTTATAATTTAATACATAAGATTTATTGAGTTATAATGCATGAAGATTTGAAAATGTTCAATTGAAAGAAATTTCTTGAATTGCTAAAAAAAAATTTCTGGTTTCCTGCTAGTATAAAATGTATCTTTGGACATTTTTAGTGTGATATTTTTTCCTTGTAGGAGGTCTACAAGAGATCAATACTATATATTAGCTGTTAGTAAAATTTATTTAGGGCGTTTTTCATTACCTGAAAAAGAAATTAATACTTTTTTGTTTATTTTAGAACGGGATGATTGAATTATAAGGATAAAGTATTTTGCTACGTTTATTGGAAACTTGATTTAGGTGATTTGATCAGAACTTCCTTCTGGCGTACTTGTTGCGTCGCCAAATGGGAGCGCTGCTCCAGCCCAGTCACCTAATTGGATTCCCATGATTAGATATAATTTCTATATTATACATCAAACGTATAATTAAAACTTATGATATCGACCTGTTTGATAACATGATAATTAACTTTAGCATTTTCCTTAATTCCTTTTTTATTGAACTTGATACTTTCTAGAAATTATTTGGAGATTTATTCATTTATTTATTGATAAAATAACCGGTATTATGAATTTAAGAAATTGATACTTAATCAGTAAAAAATGTCAGTAAAAATTACAAAAAATAAAATGATCACTTCAATCATTTTTGTTTATAACTCTAAATTATTTTTTAAATATTATTTTCTAAAAGGAATCGGAAGCATTTCAGTTCAATATTGATTCAAAAATGTATGTCTTCTTTACTTTATTTCGCAATTTTAATTCTTCAATCAGTCCTACGTCTTCTTTAATCTACGATACACTTCATTTCGTTGCAGGTCTTGATGAAGTTATTTATAACTTTTCAATTTTGTTCACTAGAGACAAAAAACTGGAAAATTTAAATGTTCCTATTTGAATATTAACTAATAAATTGATATTTACAAAAGAAATTAAATTTCCAGGTTTTGAATTTATAAAAGAATATTTCAAATTCAAAATAAAGTTTCCAATGATTTTTATGATCTGATCAAGAATTTTCTGCAGACAAATTGAGAAGATGTCGCCGACGGGGTGGATACTTTTCGTAATTTTGGGTATTGTGACAGCCCTTAATCCTGCGCCTCATCGCACTAGCGAAGAATCCTTGAGAGGTGCTTTGAACGCAGTGACCAGGAAACAACGTTCCCTTGATCTTAACTCACGAGAATATTATAACGATCTTCATTCATTTAAATATAGAGGCGCCGACAGGAAATTAGATCGACAACGGGAGGAGAATGACTTTGACGAAGACGAAGAAGAACTAGAATTCCTACCTTTAGGTGGAGAAATAACAAAATTCTAATTTAAAAGAAAATTTACATCTATTAAATTATAAGCTCAAAAATATGAAAAATAAGATAAATAAAAAAATAAGTCAACATCCTTGATTAAAATGAAACTTGAAGTGGACAATAATTTTTGAATGAAAGATTTTGTTTACAAATTCAGAAAAATATTTAATTCAGCTGTAAACCTTGTGTCTGACCTTTTATTAGAATAAATCATTACAGAAAATGGACAAATGGAAAACGTAGACGATGGATTCCGAAATGTAAACGAAAAAGTTCTGGAAAGAGCATTAGCAGATTACATTAAGAGTGAATCAGCTCAAGTAAGTAAACAAATGAAATTTTAACTTGAACAAAATAAATTAAGTATAAATATAATTATTTGTATATGTTGTTTATTCATAACAATCAAAAACCAATCAAAAATTGTATTTGCAGGAACAACCAGTATCGTCACTTTTTCGAGAACGAGAACGAAGTGCAAGTATCAAACGTGGAGTGAGAAACGAACGACCAAACACTGATGATGAAGAGCTTGCAAGACTATTCTTAGAGGAACTTGAGACTGGATCACCCTATGGTCAAGATTTATCAGATGACAGTGACTACAGCACACTTCAGATGCTTTATAGACCCCAACAGGAAAACAGAATTTACAGGTAAAGTTTTCAAAATTTTTTCCCAGTAGCTAAAAGTAATTAAATAACTGAGAAATATTTTCAAAATTATCTTTTAAATTTTAGTAACGATGGTTTCATGCCTTGGAGTGAACTTGCGGAGAAGAAACTACTAAGAGAGAGGAACAGGGACGAGGATCAAATGGACTTTCCAGAACATGATCCAAATCTTTATTTGACACCCTTAGAGCGAAGGAACGTCAATGCTCGATATCCTCTTGGTCGAGATTTCAGAAATTACAGGGAAACTGCTAAACGATTTCCTGTTGCTAAAAGAAGCGCCAAAGCTGTAAACAAAATCAATCAAGCTACAGATCCAAAGGTATGAATAATAACGCTTTTGATGTTTTCAAATAATCATGTAAAAACGTGAAAATTAGAAAAAATAGAATGTGCAACTTTAAGGAAACTTATTTAAAGGTTGCTCAAGATTTGGGATCTCTCTTTGGCACGCGATCGAATGAAAACAACAACTACACGCAAGAGCATGATCATAATCATAACCGTGACCATGATCATCATCACGGGGCTGAAGTTCATGGCATGTCTGGACACAATCAGGAGGTAACATCGCCAGCTCCAAGCGTGACACCCAACCCAAAGGGTCAAAAGGAAAACATTACAAAAGCAGGCAAGCAGAAGGAACAATCGATCGAGGTCAAGAAAAAAAGTGTCAACTGGTCCGATTACTTTGGAATTGATAGAAGAAGGAAGAAGTCGACCTTATTAGCCAAGCCAGGATCCCAGGATCAGGACGACGAATGGTTTCTCGAACGCTATTATAAGGTGACTTAATCATCTCTATTTCAGCTAAATTATAATTTTCCATTGACGAAATATTCAGTATCTTTAAAGATATATTTGAAAAAAAAGTAATTTCGATGAATTTTTTCATTTTACAGACTATGGCTGAGAATCTAAAAGCAGAAAATGAAAGAGAGGGGAGCGACAAGAAGGATAAATTGCAGCAGATGGATTCAAGATTGAAGAATATTAAAGATCTGATAATAGAAGAAGCTCTCAATGCTGATGGTGAAGACATTCAAGAAATTAAAGATAAGGTAATGTCCAGGCTTGCAGCAGCTTATTCTCTTGAAAAAATGAGAAGAGCTCTGAATGAATTCAGGGATAGTGTCATTATCCAAAGAGAAAATCAAAAATCTGACCATGGTCAGGACAATCTGACAACTAATCGTCCGGAGAATTCAAACAGTGATAAAAATGATGACAAACGCAACCGTGGTGGAATGAATGAAGAAGGTAAAAGATTTTGAAAAATAATTTCGAATCATTTTTGTAACTGATAATAAATGATTGATTTAATTTTCTCTCATAATCGAAAATGTTAGATAATATCTTCCTCGTGGATGATTTATTAATTGTTTTCTGGTAGGTGCAGATGAAGGAAGTAGCTGCCCAGAACTTGATGTAATTAACAAACGTTGCAAAGTTGCTGGTCTTCTCGCTCATGACATCAAACATGTTCTTCATGGTCCATGTGTTTCGGCTCAAATTTGCAGGTCTTGCGTAAGTATACATTTTCAATTGAATAACAGAATTACTGGATTAGATTTTAATAACTTTGGCTCAAACCATTGACGTTAGTCTGATTGAAATTTTTGCATGCTAAAAACCATAATGATGTGATAATTATAATCCTTTGTAAAAAATTTAATTACTTGTTAAAATCCATTAAACTATTCACATTTTAGTATAAAGTTGTAGTTATTTAAAAATTTTGTTATCATTTTTTACGATTTATAATCGTTTTTTAAAAATCGTTTGCAATAACAATTAATCAAGGTTCTAGAAGACAGTAACGCTTTTACCCACTGATTAAAATAACCAGTAATTACATAACTACAACCATGATTATTTGTAATTGTTACCAATTTAGGTAACTGTTACATAATTTTTCCCACTGATCATAAAAATTAGGATACATAACTTATTTTTCCTTAATTTTGGAGAGATATGAAATAAAAATTCAAATGAAAAGTAAGACGTAGGCATATATATAGTATTTTGAGAGAGGGTAAATGTCGATTTTTTGGAAAGTAAGTTGTGTGGGCGGATGATGAGCGTGGGAGAATGACGTAAAAGATGTGAGTGTATTGCAAGTAGGGTGAGTATGCTTGAATGAGGCGTATAAAGATGTGATAGGGTTGTTGGGATTGAAGGTCGACAAGGGTAAAACTAAATAAAACATACAAGTATTATTGTAAACACTAAAACAAATCATCAATATTTATTAGATCAAGAATGGTCAATAAAATTTTCCTGAACATAAAAAACTTATCCCGACATTCAAATAATAATAATTAACAATAAATCCCAGTAAATATATTGATTTTTTACTAGGATGCTTTCATTAATGATGTAACAAATTTTCGAACATACTATTTCATATTACCTAAAAGTAGAAGATAAGTTTTTAAGACACTCTTCAATATTTCCAATTCAAACATATTTTAATTATTTATAAATCTACTCATGTTTTATTTTTTTAAATTCATCATGGCCACATTTCGATTTTATATAGTTTGAATTGATCTAATTTCAATTTATGTAAACCTTCAGACTAATTTTTCCATTTTCTGATACTATTTGTTAGAAGGGAATTTGAAAGTGGAAATATTTGAAAATTAAATGGTTGTGATATTAAGTTTGAGGAAATTGTAATGAAAATTTTGAATTTCATCATTTTAGGGAGATCAGGACTGTCTTAACAAGTTTGCAATGGAGGTAGCTGCAGTTTGCGACTCCCAGGAAATCCAGCAAAGCGCCTGGTCGAGGGATCAATGTTTCGAAGCTGCTACTTTGTTACCCTTAAATCCTCCAAATTCTGCTGTAGCTCTTTGCCATTCCGAAGGTAGGGGTTCCTGTCTAGTACGCTATTATTATAACTATCGTCAACGAAATTCCTATCCTCATCACCGAATTGGCTACGACAATATCGTCTCCCCTCAACGATAAGATCAATAAAATTTGGTAGACAACTCATATCAAATCTTCCGACGTATAGTGGTTTTTCAGATAAAAATAACGATCGCAAAGTTACCTGAATGTCGTATTACGATCGAAATTCAGCCATAACTTCTTTCTATCTCAAAGAGTTTAGAATAACATAAATAATCTTTCATGATGACAAAAATTTTACTCGAAAAATTCAAAAAATAATTACCATCAAGGAAAAAGAGAAAATAGTTTCAATTTCACAATTTTCTCATATTTCTTTCCTTATCAACTCCTCCTAGCTTCTTATGCAATTAAAGCACTGACGTATTCATTAATTAGAAGGAAAGAATACAAAAATATCTAAGATAGGAAGCAGATTCATTAGAAAACTAGATGATTCTTAGTGTTTTAAAATGGAGTTTGATATACAACAATCTGTCTTGATGGGTATTTTTGAAAGGGAAGATTAATTTTCAACTATTGAAAAAGTATTTCATTGTAAGGATAATAATGGAAAAAATACAAAAAGAATTTTTTTTATCTCATATGGAAAAACCTAAACTGGCATTGAGACTGATGAAAATACTATTGCGATTAATAGTATAGATGATGAAACAGAACTTTGATCTAGACCAAAGCTTTCTTTTGTTATTCGCAGTAGTAATGTTAGATTATTTCTGACAATGAGTGGAAATGCAATCTTAAAGTGCGAAATATATATATAAATACAATAAGAAATTCGTTATAAATAAAGGCTTATAAAAAGGCGTTGATGTCTAATAATTATCAAGCCAAATATTCCTAAATTTTGAAACAAAGATTTGAAATCAAGATTTTTGAACAGGTGCTAGAGTTGAGATTTTTCAACAAGGATCTAGAATTCAGATTTTCGATTAATTATTTGGAATTTTTGGCGAAATTCGTTTTTGGTGTATCTCGTTCATATTGCTACATGAAAGTACCTTGAAATAAGGAAAAGCCTAACTGAATGGTGCAGTTCTATTCGCGAGGCAATTCCCCACCTCAAGACTCGACTTCGGATTTGAAGCGATGAATAGTTTCTCTAACTCTTACTTTTCAAATTTGTAAGGATCTAATCGATAGACAATAATTAAAATCTTGAATCTTCAAAAAATTCTCCACCAACACCTTAGTCCCTTTTGCATATATTTATTTTTTAAAAAAGACATGAAAAAACATTTAAAAAAATGAACTAGTGAATTCTCTGATAATAAATAACATTATTCACTTGCAGGAAACTTATCAATTACAATTTTTTTTCGCAAAGAACCTGTGAGTTTTTATTAGTTGAGATTGCAAATTTTCTTATAGAGATTTATTATTGCGAATAGAGATAATATACTTAGTGGTATAAACTTGGATTTAAATTGATCGGGTGCTACCTTATAAAATTAATTATTTACAAGTTACTGATTATAATTATTTCTGAGATTGTAACTATAAGACAATCACATGAAATTACAAATTGTCAACGTTGAAAGTATTTGAATTATATCTTGTTTACGATGGCTACATCAAATGCAATTGGTACCTTATATTTCTGGTCCTTGCTGTTGATGCTTGCACATTCTGTGTGCACTGTAATTGTAAGTTCAAAATAAATTGTAACACATCAATTATGCTTGAATATAATAATTATAATTCATTATGCGTGATTGTGATGAAGTATAAATCAAAATTAGTCGAGTCTATACGAATGCCGCGCAAATAGATAAATTTATTAAAGAAGTTCGAATGGTAAAATTTGATTGGTCGCCAGGTTTCCAATTAAAAAAGAAAAAAAATTATTAAATAAAATATATCTTTTTTTCAGTTTCCCTGAAGTACTTTGTTTATCCTTTAAAACTTTAAGTACAAAATATTTAATTAATTTAGTCAGCTTTTATTTGTAAAATGAGTAAAGAAAATAAAATCAAACTTGCCATTTCATTAGAAATCAAACTACTTTAACTGGCGACTGATCTTTCTGACACTCTGAGATCGAGTATTTCATCTAAACATTCTTGTAAGATGATTAAGATTCAAATAAATGTATAATCTGTGGTTGAATTAATAAATGTTGTAGACAATTATATATTTGTGTATTCGCATATTTGAGCTAATTAAGATGTGCAATTCGATATTCCGATCATTGTTGTTGATTATAAGTGAGATATTTTGACAACGAAATTGACAAAATTGTAATTTAGTAAGAGTTAACACATTTTTGTCGCAGTTTGCCTACGTTTTAAAAATAAAAATAAACATTTCGGTTTGCTTCGATGTTTTTTTGTCAAAAAATATACATATTTTCTCGCTTAGAAGAAAAATTATGGAGAAAAAACTGGAGTGTTTTTAAGACAGAATCGAGTCTTGAATAAATAAATTCGTTAAATATTTAAAAATATTTTATTTTTAAGTTAATAATCAGATTTTATCGTTGAATGGTGTGATCTGAATCTACGTCCAGAAGAAAGAAGGGATGAGACATGAGGCCGTACAAAACTAAAAGTACTGATAATTACTTTTAAGGAAGATATATAACTATATGCGATCTATTAAGTGGTTATTGCTTATGCATTCTACAAATATATATTGAAATAATTATATACTTATGTTCACATCAGACTTATATACTGCTCTTTAAATGTACCAGTCTTAAGCGGATGTACAATAAATATATTTAAAGATAAGCAGCAATTTTATTATCTCTCAATCTAAATTTGAACACAAATTAATGTTGAAATAAATTAAATTAAATTAAATATTATAAATATTATCGTTACTCACAGAATTTAATGTGGTGTTTTTTTAACTTCGCCTATTTAAATTTAATTATAATTTGTATGAGCCTGTTTTTTTCTTAATTGTTTTCAGTGATATGATCCATCTGGCAACTCTCTGGAGCTTCCATGAGAAGTTGTAACAAATCCAAACATGGAGCTTCGTATAGTGATAACACTTTTATTTGCATTTCTGCAAGTTCCACTGAAATTTGAGAAATTGATTTTGCAATTAGAAGCATACAAGTAAATTTAAATTATGAATTAATTTGAAATTAAATTATTATTCAATAAATCTGGAGGCAAAATAAAATAGAATATTCAGAACTTACATCTTAACTTCATGGTTGCTTCATAAAATTGTTTCATCTTCGATATCAAGTTGAGGCATATTTCAGCATTCAAATCAGCAGACTCACTGTTTGGCGTTGAAGACATGTTTTTAATTCTTCTCCAAAATAATATTAGGTTATTATTATAAATGAATAACAGAATCACTATAAAAAGAGTTTAAACTAATAAGCTCTGTACGTTTAATTTTATACTCACCTATAAAAGAAAGTTTCTGTCGTTTAAAAATGTCGTTTAAAAAAACAGCTAACTTCACTTTGTCAAAGACTGGTGGTAGTACAGTTTTCACTAAAAGTGTAGAAAGGGATCTTATTTTTCAATTTCTGCAATAAAGAAGCATTTATTGAAAAAAATTCTTAAAATGATGAAAACATTCGCAATGAACAATGAATTCCAGCAGTTGAAATTACTTCCATCTTTCAAAACGCACTTTTTTAATATTTAAACATCGCAGACTTTTTTTATCGATTACATAATTTCCATATCCGGTGTTTAGAACTTTTGGACAAGTTTAGAATTGCCGCCAAATTTACGCGCGAAACAATGTTCTTTTTTTTAGCCAACCAATAGGAGTGCTCTTTCGCTTTGTGAATGCCGTACATTACATTCATACTTCGATCCACTGGCTCAAAGCGAATCTCTTTTAAGCGTCAGACTTTTCTCCTCGAGCAAGCCAGTAGCAAAGCATGTATTCTATTTTACTGGACTATAGACGTAATTTGATTAGTTGATCTTGCGTTTAAATTTTTGCTAACGTTTATTGCGAATTGGACTTTCCGACCCGCGATGCGCGATTCACAGATTCAATATTCTCGGTTCATCTTCATTCTCTTTCCATAATTGTGCTAAAAGTGTTTCTACGCGATTATTTGCAGAATGCCGGTCTATTATTGCACGACTACTGATGAGCATCAATGCAAGTTTATCGTGATATTGTAAGACAGACTAGACGCGAAGCAAAACTCGGAGGACGAAGTCGGAGCTTCTGATCCATAAAGCAAACTTTGTGCAATTCAGGCCGGTAGCCAATGCAATATTTTTACCTTAGACTGCAATTACCATCCAAATCAAAAAAAGCAACGAAGCTTGACCCCCAAGAAATACCTAGAGGTGAGTGGAGCTTATTTTTAGGTTATAATTTTTACTTAATCTGATTTTGAAAGCACGGTTTTGCTGAGCGTTGAATGGAACTTCTGCAGAATTGCTAACTATGCTTTTTTTCTCTTAAACTTCAGGGCTGTCAATAGTGGTAAGAAAACAGGGTGAATCCATAAATTGCTTTCTTGATCTTGGTCTCTATATTCAGAAGAAAAGAATTACAAGACAGTTTAATAAAAGTACCCATTTTTGTAAGGCTTCTCAATCACCAATAGCTTTTACCAAAAACTCTTTCTTGCTTTGGATTTTTAACCTCGAAATTCATATGTATCAACGTTTG
This sequence comes from Diplolepis rosae, assembly GCA_030998225.1. Lineage (NCBI taxonomy): Eukaryota > Metazoa > Arthropoda > Insecta > Hymenoptera > Diplolepididae > Diplolepis > Diplolepis rosae. The sequence continues at coordinate 8,393,596 of JAPYXD010000723.1, read as the reverse complement.
TTTATCAGTTTCTTGAAAATTCATTTTTGTAATTCTGTTTTTGAAATTGTTTTAAAGTTATTGAGAATATTTTAAAAAGCTGTTTTTTGATTCTTTTTGTATTTTAATTACTTTTAAAGTTTTAAACTAATGTGTGTGTGTTATTTTTATTTTTGATTAATCAAACTCTACAATTTTAATTGATATTTATTCAGCGCCAGGAAAAAATTGTTTGAGCGAATGAAAGAAAAATCTTTTACAACAAACTTACTTATACCAATTCGAAATTTACTGTCATGAAATTTTAATAATTATTTGATTATATATATATCTTTTATTTTTTAGGGTACAAAGCATTTTGGTAAATAAAATATTGCTTCTCCAAGCAATCATGTCCGAATTAGCAAAATCCGACATGTCATCAGATACACAAGAGACATACTACGAAGGAAATCAGCTAGATGCTCAATACGTCCAAAATTCAGAAAATAACTCTCAGAATATGACTGAGAGTCAAGATTTCCATTTAATCGATACCTCAGACACTCAAGAGTTTGAAGCTGATTTACCAGAAGTACCGTCTAATGATGGAGTAAATAATACAGAAAACGAGAATGAAAATGACCTCACAGAAAATGCAATGGACGATAATGAGAATAAGCAAGAGATTTTTGACAACGAGAATCAAACAATAGGAGAGCAAGAAGATGACGATGACGTTGTACATGGCACTCCACCTCATTGTCTCTCATCTCCATCCAAAAATCTGGGTGCTATCGCGGAAATAAAGTCACTGAAACGTAAAGCTGACTTATTCGAAGATTCTGTTTCCAAATTTTCAAGGGACTTTTCTGATAACAATTCACCGACTATTAAGAGAAATAAATTTGATATGCAAGATGCTTTATATGAAGATTTAGAGACAATAAAAGGTGAAAAGGCTCAGCTTGAAGACCAAAATGAAGATTCTCAAAATCAAAACTACAATCCTGAAGAATCTTTAATTATTCCAGAAACTCAAGACTCCTTGGAAGACACACAGGCAATGGATCAAGAAGTCTTGAAGGATTCTGCAGAAACAGGAATTGTTGTGGAAGCAGAGAGTAATGATGATAAAACAGAAGCAGTATCAGATTCTAAAATTAAAAATAACTTATATTTAGAAAATGATAATTCTTTAGAGGAGGAATGTGACCTAGTAAATGCAGCCATGGGTTTAACCAATGAAAGTAACGAAAATCAGACTGATTCTACCACTGTCAATTTTGCAGGAAACGATATTTCAGAACAAAATGAAATCCCACCCGATGAAAGAGAATTGAACGAATCAAAAGATGATTCCCATGAAATTGATTTTTCGGAAGATGTGAGTTTTTCCGAGAAAGAAGATTTTAATCGTGATCCTAAAGAATCGGAAAATTTGACTGAGAACAAAGATTCTGAGGATAAAATTCTTGAAGAACAAACTGAAGTTACGAAGAATTTAGTTGATGCCATGGAAAATGAAACTGAAGGTGTCGAAAAAGAATTAATCATAGAATCTAAAACAATTGAGGCAAATCTTGAGGTATCTAATCCTCTAGTTGAGGCAGATGAGAAAACAAAAATAATAGAAGACACTTTAAAGGAATTAGGAGAAGAAATGGATACTACAGAAGCTACGAAAGAACCATCTTCACAAGAAGAACTTGTAGACTCTAGAATCGAAGATGCAAAGTCTGAACTTCTCGCTGCTCTAACCGATTCTGATACGAATGCTGATGCTGAAGATGATTCTGAAAACAAAGAAGCGCCGGATAATATGGATACCGAGGATTTTCCAGAACAGGCCGAAACAAGAGAGAAATCTGACACAATTGACAAGTCTAGAATGAGTATAGAAGTGATTTATGATTGCTCGTCCTTGAGTCAAGAGACCAAAGCAAAACCTAAAGAAGTAGTAGAAATAGACGACGATGGAGAAAAGATTGTTTTGGACTCCTCCCAGGAAGATAACGTACGATCAGAAATTCCTTCAGTGAATGCAAAAGATGAAACTGTCTATAAGAGCTGTTACGACAGTAAAAGCAGCAGTGACTTTAGTTACAAGTCCGTTGGTAGTAATAAAGATTCTTCAGAAGATCAAAAGTCTGATAGTCATCTTGCGAATGGTAGCAAAGATTCAAAAAAAATTATTTTAGATTCCACAGCGAGTGTCAAATCAGACGAGTCTTTAGATTCCGATATAAAGGAAAATACTCCTAAAGCTTCTTCAATAAATTCTAAATCCGAAACTAAACTTACAAATCAACCTGTTTATAGCGTAAGTGATAGTGAAGGAGACTCGATGGTAGATGATAAAAGCAAATCTTTAGCCGAGAGTACCGCAGTCACATCAACAGTGAAAACTTTACAAGTTGAAAAAGAAATTAACATCAATGTCAGATTGAAATGTTTGGTGACTATAGACGAAAACACAAAGGAAATTTTGGGTAAAGAATTATTGGGAGTTAACTGTGAATATATGGGAGACCAAAATAGAAACAGCGATTCATCTCTGGCAGACATTTCTGGAAATGATAATAAGGATAACTCTCCTGGTTCTGTGACCTCTGCTACTTATCCTCGGTTTTCGATTATGTCTAGTTCAACAGTGAGCTCGACAACTTCATCGTCTAGTGCTGGTTCTTTGGCTTCCAAAGCTTCTGGTCGAGATAGTATATTTTCGGTACCTGTCGGTCGTGCGAAGCACCAAAAAAAACAACCTTTTGGAGACGAGAAAAACTGTTTAGAACTGGATCAGTTATGCAAAGAATGGAAAAATGCTTACCTTGCCTCGACGACGGTTTTGAACTTTGTTAATGCTGAATTGAGTGGAATCGATTTTCATAATGGTGTTTCTGATTCTTTGGATGAGCCTTTAAGAAAGATACACTCGTCAACTCCGGAAGTTGATAAAAAAACACCTCAGAGGAATTCTAAAAAAGGAAGGCCACCTAAGAGATTACAAATGAAAGCTACGCGGAAGAGAACGAAAATTGTGTCAACAAAGGTTTCGCCTAATGTTATTGACCCGATACAGGAAGATAGTGATGATCAGAGTTCTTCCACGGTAAAAGAAACTAAGAATAAATCAGTGGTTTCAACTGGGTCTTCCACTCCGGTCAAGAAGTCATTAGAGGGATTGAGAAATGCAGTGCCTCCCGTGGAACAAGGCGAAGAGCTTTTGGGCAAGGAAGTCTTTGCCAAGTGGTCCGATAATAATTATTATGCAGGAACGATCGTGGATAAAATCAAAGCGAAGTACAAGGTGAACTTCCATGATGGAAAGAGTAAACAGCTGATTCCAGAGTTTGTCGTGCCAATTCCAAAAACATTGAATAAGGGTCTTTCTGTATACACTCTCACAAAGGATGGAGATTACGGACCTTGCGGAATCATTGTGGATGTCCTGGAGGCGAACAATAAAGTATCGTATGTTATTGAGCCTGACGAAGGGAAGAGAATTACTGTTCAGATTAAGGACATTTTTCTAACATCGGACCAAGCCCAGGTTTTGAAAGAAGAGAATTCAACGGAATCTAATAGTCTTCCATCAACACCACATTCGATATCACAGGTATTTTGTTTGAAATTATATCTTTCATATATAAATGAACTTTGAATTTCACTCGAGAATTTTAGTCCATTTTTTGTAAATCAATGTAGCATTGACTAACTTTTTAAAATTGATTAACTATCACAGGTGTCATTGGACAATATGGTTGACGGAAAAAGGCGCTCAAGACGAAATGCTTCTACAACTCAAACGCCGAAGTCCAAGAAGTCGCTAACAAGTATAATCAACAAAGCAATGGACACTGAGCCGTCCGTCTCAGGAGTGTTTCAAAAGTTGAAAGAAAGGGCTGTTTCAGATGGCAAGACTAGTGATTCTAATTGCTCAGTCATGGAGGAATGTGGTGTTTTTGGTGTTCAGAAAGAAATAGTTGGAACTACTAGTGAACAAGTTACAATAAAAGGTCCGCAGAGTAGAATAAAGGGAAAGCAACGAAATAAAAAAAAGGCAGATGATCCAGAGACTATTGATTTATTAGGTCCAATTCCAGAGCCTAATTCTAAAATTTTTGAGGGAATGTCTTTTATATTGACTTGCGCTTCCATAGAGGGCATCGATAGATACCACTCAGACAACGGGGACACTAATTCGGAACCTGGAACTGAAAATGAGGAAGAATGGCAAGCTAGACCATTTGTCCGAGATCGTTTAGAACAACAACTCATTGCTGGTGGTGGTAAAGTTTACGAGAACTTTGATCTCATACCACCTAGTGAATACGAAAATACAAAGCTCATTACGAATTTGCCAAACCTGACAGCGAAGAGTCTGCTGTGCCTTTCTGTTGGCATCTCTGCTTACAATCACATGTGGGTCATACGTTCGTGTCAAAATGTATGTTATTTAGTTTTTTTTTTCGTTTTTAATCATTTAAAATTTTCACCTTAGTCAAAGTCAAATGAACTTTCTATAATTAATAAATTATTTTTAGAACAAGGCTGTAAATATATCGGAAGAGAAATTGCCAGCTGGATGGAGTATAGACAGGCGATGTTATATCGAAATGTTCCACCGACGTGATCAAAAACCATTAACTCATATTATTGTCGTGATTCCTTCTAACAAAAACAGTGATAAGGATTTCGTTACGTTTTGGAGCAGAGTTTGCGAGAATGCTGGTGGTATTGTCATAGTCGCGGATAATCCAGGTTGGTAGCTTCGAATTTATGTTTTTAAACAATGAAATTAAACAATTAATCAAACTTGAAATTATTTTTTTATTTTACAGAATTTAGTTTCATCGAAGGCACTGTAGTCCTCACAAACCGCAATTGTCCAACGTGGGCGATAGAAAAAGCTAACAGTTGGCAAATTCCTTTGGTTTCCACTACGTGGCTCGTTCAAAGCCTTATCGAGGGCAAAATCCTCCCTTACGACGCCCACAAACGTTTCAAACCCTTCTAAAATCTCTAGAGAGATTTATAATTATAAAATCGAAGGTCTATATGATTTTTTTAGAAGGGAATGCATATATGCTTAGGCGCAAGTTTTTTCGAAGTCTTAAGTAAATGTTTTCTGTTTATTTACTGTTTTCTTTTCCTAAATAGTAATCATGTACAGTACAAATCCTTGTTTTCCAAAATTCCAATACAAGTATAGAACTTGCGGATTTTGGCTCAATCATGGTTTTTATAAAAAATGTGTAGTTATTTTCATATGGTGCGCAAATGACAAAAATACGTTTTCTTGAAGTAATCTTTTTTGGATGAATATTCATGCAAGAAAGTAAGAAACGCGATGTTCAAGGTTTATTTACCTTAGTACCCGTGGCTGAGTTTACTGATAGTCATGTTATCTATAGGTTGAACGGTAAATGCTGTACGTGCATAAACTAACGACCGTTAAATTCACTTGCCTAACCACCGAAGAAATCGTTTCAAGTTATAGAGGTAAAAAAATCGCTGTTGGTATTTCGTGATATCGGTACATCCGCAGTAGTCATACATGTAGGTTAATAAGGGTGAATATTTTTTTTAAAGAATTTTTTATTAAAAAACATTTAAAATTTGTTCAAAATTATAGACCCGTATGGAGTTTGTGTTATTCTAAACACAATATTATTTTTTGAGCAATATTCAAAAAAAGACTTAAATAAAATGTATTCATGAGAAATAAGTGGAAAAATTATATTTGTGGGAAAATTTATTTTCCACAAGATACCACGAAAATCATGATATCTTAAGGTAAAAACATACTTAGTAAAACACCCAAATATTTTAATGATTATAGAATGGGTTTTCACTTTACAAATGCGCTGAATATGTTTTCTCTTTTTTTTCATAAAAGCGAGAGAATTTAAAATATTTGAAATCAAAATTTACGATATAACTGTATGTCAACTTTTAAATATTTATCTAATTAATTTTTACGTGATAGTAGAGAGCATATTCAACTAAATGGAGAAATATTTTCCATACTGAAAGCGCAATAGCGCTCTTGATAGTTCGATTTTAATAAATATCTGTAAAATAGTTTAAGCTCTAATTATTCTTGCGACACAGTATGACATAAATTGTACATTATATATATTGGGAGCGCTTTAATGCACCGAATTAACCTATTCTCAGATATGTATGAAGATTTTAATTCGTTAGCCTTCAATTTTTAATATCATTGATATGAGATTAATGAAAATGTTTGATTAGAGACCATTACATCTGCGTAAACGTAGTTTTTTTTGTAGTCCTTATACTAGTTCCTTAATTTTATGTAACGGTTATGTAGTATATTACTGTCTGTTTAGTTCGCAATTACTACATAATTATTTTATATGAAAATGACTTTTTATAATGAGCGTATATTGATGACTTTTATTCTTTAACTCTTGTATTCATCTTTTCTAGAACTTTTTGAGAAAATACATACTAGAAATATCTACTCGAAACCGAAATTTGTTAGAAAAAAATAAAGATAAGATTGCTAGAGACAACTGCCGTACAAATGGAATTAGAAGCATTTGCAGCTCGGATAAGTGACCTCTTACTTTTGCGAAGCTACAAAATAATACTCAAATTCTATCATTTCTGATAGTGTTTATGAACATCGTTTTTGAAATACGATATACATAATAGATGCATATAAATCTTATCGCATAGAAAGATCTGTATGGGTCTGTATGAGTTTTATTTGAAATTCGTAAAACTGACAGGTGACTTATCCGATCTGCAGATACGCCTTTCACCATTTGCACGATCGAATCAAGGTGAGGCTAAAATTCACCTTTGAAAGAAACTAATTAAGCTGCAGTAAGTAAGGTAAATGATACAGTAATCGTTGCAGTAATAATAATTTTACTTTATGAGCTATTACAATTGATTTTCACTCTTTCATATTCCATGTTCTTGAATCATATCATCACTTGTTATAAAACAGTTTATTTAACGTCATATTTGTAGTATTTCCACAAATTTCAAGCGTAAGGCAAAAATTACTGGGTCACTTATCTTAACGGACATAAATGACGTTCTTTTGGTATTAAATAAAGCTTCGAAAAAGCGACGACTTTGACCATAAATTTTCATTTCTTATGAGTAATAGCCATGCAGTTTATGTAGAAAGTCGTTTTTTTGGAAGCCTGGATTTAAACCTGAAGGAAGGCATCTATATCCGCTACCGAACTAAGCGATCAGAATGAATGTAACCATAACTGCATTTGTATATGTATACATATATCACAATCTTTATTGCATAAGTTGTAGTAATTATGTACAATTTTTGGTGATACAATATACCAACATATTTTGGCAAAGGCGCCTTTTTTTATGCCTGAATTCACACCTGTAAATGTTCATGATTAAATTACAAGGTTCGCAATTCGCATTTTTTTATTGACTGAAAATAATGTTTAACTATGACCATTATGATTCACAATTAGATAAAGTAAAACTTTTTTAATGAAACAGCAAGTATTTTAGTCTATCCTCTATTTCTTCCACTCTACCATTCTTTATAAAGATGTTATTTTTACAAAACATTACCGTAAAATGTTCGCTTAAAAAAATTCGTTCTTTTTCATATAATCATTATTATTTGAAAGATAATCATTGCTATGGAATTAATAAATTATTATTTATAATAATTTTTGTTTCTCTTAAGGATTATACCAATCTAAAAACAGAAGAGTAAAGGACATGACTATCAAGAAAAAGAGAATCCAAACTCTGAGTCCAGCGTTTCTCTGAATAGCTTGGCGTATTTGCTCGTTGGCTTCCTTCACGTTTTCTGTGGATCCGACAACTGTCGTCATTAATCGGTCTAAATCCTTGTCTTGTTCTAAGACTTTTTCCGTGAAAACCTCTTGCAGTTCAGCAATATGGACGACTTTACTCTCTATTTGCTTTACTTCCTCAGTTAAAGTATTCAGCTCATTATACAGCTGTTGATTTTCAGATTCAAACATTTGTACATCCTCAGGTGATAATCCTTCTTCTAAACTTAAAGAATTAGACACGTCGTCCATTTCTGGAATAGGCATTGAAGACTTGTTAACTTCAGGTTTCTCTTGCTTTTTATTTGATGCTGGTAGCTCTCCATTAAGCGAGATTAAATTTAGAGGTTTTTTATTATTTACTTCTAGCTTCGCTACTTTTCTGAACTCGATTGCCCTTTTTACTCGAATAGCTTTCTGTTCAGAGTAAATTTTACAGACGTTCTTCAAGTAGTTTTCAATTAATAACAACATTATTTCTCGATGCTCAAGATTCTGCTGAGATACTTCACTCTCCGCTATTTCTCTTTTCAGTTCTTTTATGAGATGGGAACATTTTGTCATTATTTGTTGAGCACCAATGTCGATCTGATCTCGATCATCATCTGTCATGTGTGCTTTATTTGATAAATAATTGGAAAAATTCAAGTAAGCTGGTCGATTTTCGAGCAGAAATTCTCGAAGTTTCGTTATATGAGATACAACTGCTTGAGCTTTCATTATAAACGGACTTTGCTTACGACGCATTTTGATACTTGGTTTCAAATCTGTTTGATCTCTGAGGGCTTTATTACGCAGAGTTATAGTTTTTACACTGGCTCTGAAAAGTGTACTGACATCCATTTTTATTGATTTAAAATGTAGTATTAAAGTTCAATACTTGTAAAAATCCTGAAGAGTTTTATTATTCTATTTTCTTTTGCAATAATTTTTCATCCTACTCTCATTGAGCGTTGATAAAACTTCTAAAAAAATATAAGAGATGTTAAAACTTGAAGCGCTATTAAACTTAATTTAATTCTAATTTAAACTTATCTATAGTACATAGTAGATATTTTATTTAGGGGACATAAACAAAATCTAACTCTAACCTAAAATATCACTCATAATATCTGTAATAATTCTTGTTCTATATTATAATATTACACGAGTAGAAAAATATATATTTCAAATAGTATTTTTCTTCCCATATCATGTTTATTGAGTATTATTTTTCAGATAGCAGTGTCAAAAAAGTTGAAAACAATCTCTTTTTGACAGATATCAGCTTGTGTATTTTAAAATGCTTTTTTGAATAAAAGATGTCAAATTGAAATATATATGATTATATTTCATACCTTTAAAGATAAAAAATGATAAAATGAAAGATAAAAATATTGAGAAACAATAGATATATTCACCTTATTAATGTAACACCTTTATTTCAAAGGAACATTTTAAGTTCTAAGGTTATGTTCGAGAAATTATATGTTCGTCGTCTTCTTTCACAATGACAATAAATGATATATCACTACTTGATCATGGGATATTTCTTTTTTGAAGTTTGTATACTTTATCGAAAGTTTAATTGAATCAGTAAATGACATGAACATAGAAAGCAGTTTTGCATTTGTGTCCATTTACTTCGTGTGTGCATACTTTACACATAACCATATGTTAACAAATAAGTTAGTGTGGCAAGATGGCACGTCAGCAGCAGACCGATGTCGATGAGCTGTTCGATGTAAAGAATCATTTTTATATTGGAAATTATCAACAATGTATCAACGAGGCACAGAAAGTCAAGGTACAAATTTCCCGATTCATAATTACATAAAATTAGAAGTCTCCCTTTCCTACATCAATAAATTCGGATATCTTTAAGTGTTCCTGTAACGCACGTTGCTGATTCATATATGTCACATTTGGGTGGATTATCTGCTTTCCAAAGAATTTTCGATTCTTTTATTTTAAAAAATACTTTCTATTCATTATTAATCATCTCCAAAGTAATATCAATTGGATTTGCTCTGTTTTTCGTTTTAACCTATTGTTTGTTCAATTTTCGACCCGATTTTGTTTAATTTATGGATATTCATTTAATTCTTTTTTTTATGGTTAAAATAGAAAATTCAAAATTGAATTCGAGCCCGTATCACTACAAACTCAAATTCCCCTCAACGTCCAAAACAAAGGTAAAATTCAAAATTTCAAGAATTCGAAACCGTTCAAATCCTCAAAATACAAGAAGAAAAAACGACCAAATTTGGATTGAAATCAGTTTATTTATTTATATAACATCTCCATAAATTTTTGTATTTTAAGGATTCAAACGGTTTCGAATTCTTGAAATTTTGAAAATAAAAAATATTTTGTGAAATAAATCTTTAATAATATAACATTTTATTTCAAACTCGAATGTTAATTTTACAACTCAAATCTGTAAAGAATAATGTATATATTTGACTACATAACATATAGGAATAAGCAATTCCGTTACATAATAGTATTCAGATACTGCATACAATTTGTTTATAATTTACGATATTAAAATTTCAAAATAATGTCTTTTTTAACCAATAGTAAAATCTAGTTTAAAAAAAACATTCATAATTTTCAGCCCTCCTCTCCAGATGTGGCACTGGATCGAGACGTCTTTTTATATCGAGCTTACATAGCTCAACGTAAGTTTCGAGTTGTTATAGATGAGATTAACAATTCGTCTCCACCAGAACTACAGCCACTTAAAATGCTGGCAGAATATTTTGCATTTCCTAATCGCCGTGAAACGATTTTAACCGAACTGGATCAAGTGGCTAGTAAAGCTAATGCAGACAATCACAATTTCATGATTGTTGCAGCTACTATTTATTATCATGAAAAGAATTTAGAGTCTGCTCTTAGAGTTCTCAGAAATTCAGACCATCTGGAGTGTTTTGCTTTGACGTTGCAGATTTATTTAAAAATGGATCGTTTAGACTTGGCTCGAAAAGAACTTAAAACTATGCAAGAAAAAGATGATGATGCGACACTGACTCAACTTGCTCAAGCTTGGGTTAATATTAGCAGTGGTGGTGATAAATTGCAAGATGCCTACTACATATTTCAGGTATTTATCAGGAGCCTAATTTTCCGTTTTTACTATAATTATCTTACTTCCCTAAACTATTTTATTCAAAATGAATCGAGACAAATGTTTACTTTACAAGACGAAAACTAAAAACATAAATTAAATTTGAATATTAATTCCTTATTTTTTATTACTTAGATGCCTTTAATCTTATAGACAATAAAATAATTTTGCTTTTCAAATTGGTAACTACCCAGAAGAAAGGAAAAGAAACTAATTTAACATTGTATTTCTTAGGAAATGATTGATAAGCATTCAAGCACAAGTATGCTACTAAACGGTCAGGCAACATGTTTCATTGGACAAGCTAAATACGAAGAAGCAGAATCCGCGTTGCAGGAATCATTGGACAAAGATAGTAACAACCCAGATACATTAATCAATATGATCGTTCTTTCTCAACACATGGGAAAGCCTCCGGAGGTAGCAAATCGCTACTTGAGCCAGTTGAAAGATTCGCATTTGGAGCATCCTTTCGTGAAGGAATATTTGCAAAAGGAGGCTGAATTTCAATCCATTGCAACTCAATATTCCACTTCAGCTTGAATTTTTTTGAACATCAGGCATTTCGAGGATAACGTACAGCTCTCGTTTAGACCTGAGTAACGAAGCGTTAGGCGATAGATTCTGCGGGATATCGAAAGAGCGAGTGTTTTTAATGAAAAATACTTTTAGACAAGAAGTAATGAACATTTTTCTTGCTCAAAAGTATTGTTTATTATTTTTTGCAAGCATTTACATCAAACGCAGTTCACATTCAATTGATTATTCGCGTTTACAAGAGTTCGTAATAGTAGATAGGAGACTGAGAAATTATAAGATCGTTGCTGGTCCGTATTTAATAAATATAAGGATTGTAATAGAGGTAATAAAACGATACTGCTGCCATTTTGTAAACGTCATAGGTCCAGTAGGGAAAAGCTAAAATTTACAATTTTTCAGAATATAAGTTAGAATTTAACTTTCAAAACGTAAAGGCAGAATGATGCTCTAAAAAATGAATTTTCTAGAGGTGAAAATGGGTTTATAATTTTTTAAAAGGTCATAATCTTCATCGAAAGAAACTTCATTTTTTGATAACACATTCTTTTGAATGAAAATTTATCTATGAATAGTCATTTCTAGAATTCAGAATAGGGATGGGCAAAATATAGACGAACAAAAATTTAAAATACAAATATTAATCACAATTTGATTGCAATGACAGTAAATCAGACAAATATTTCCAGATAACATGATTGTTCCAGTCTCTTTGATATTTAATTCTTCAATTGACTTGTAATATAAATGGTGGATTATTTGAAAAAAATCATTGCGGCTGTGGTGAAATCCAATTTGTATGTCCCGTATATTTTTGTAATCTAATGATTAAATTTTTATTTCTATTATTAGAAAAATTATAACTTCTAATGCCGTAATGTGTTACATGGAATTCGTAGCAATAAATTTTGTTTTGTCCATAGAATTTTTTTTTAATTTTCTTGAATAGGTGAATCTAAGCTAAGAAATTATAAATTAAAATTCGAATTTTATATCTCGAGGTTAAATAAGTGTGACAAATTTGTATTTTTAAATAACGAATTGTTGAAAAATTGCACTTTAGTGTATTTCAAAGAGTTGATTTTGTCCGCCCCTAAATAAATAACATGCTCATTGTATCACTCATCCATAAGAGTTTTTAATTTTCAATTCAACAAGTTTTTCTTGTACACGGAACTTATAAGCACAAATATTTAATAAAGTTTACAAAGAGCGATACAAGTAATAGTGTTAAAATATTTCAAATTACTCTTCTTATATAAAAGAATTTTTTTTATGTAGCTTTAGAATAAATTTTGTTACTTTCAAAGTATAATTATGCACCATTTTAAAAACAATCAGAACGTATCAAAATCCATAAATTTTTTCAAAGGTTGAAAAAAATTAATAGATTCTCAAAATATTTATTTATTTTCAACTGGAATGGAAATTTTTGAGAGATTTCATGAATAAATAAGCATTTAACCATCTATTTTTTAAGCATTCGACCCGTACAGTATTTTATGAGTTTAGAGATGTTCAATTTCTGCTAAAAACGCTAAATGTTTTCGATAAATCAAAATACAAACTTCGAATTTTTTGCGAAAATAACCTGTATATAAATAATTTTTCAAATTATTGAGCTCGAAATATCAAATATAAATGATGAAAAACAGCTGAAAACATCAAAGTTGCTTACTTTTTTGGGTGAATTTCTCTTTGAATAAATAATTATTGAAATAAAAAAATAAATAGTTGTGTAAACCTAGTAATATTTTTTCAAATCTCCACTTCCCTTAATTTTTGTTTGAATTTTGTCACTATTTAACGATTTTTATCGTTCCAACTAGTTTGAACATGAAATTGCCTAAAAATTTAAACTGATTTAAACCGGCAATTGAAATTAGTAAGCTTCGTAGATTAAAGAAAATGTGAGTTTTAAATTCATTTGGTTGTTAATTGATTTAGTGGGGAATTAGTGGTAATTAAATTCAGTGCCAAAATCTTCAAAAAATCATCCAGTAAAAAGGAGAATCTAAAAAGGTGTGGGTATGATGAAGTCCCAGCAAATTGGTATGTAAATTTGTATTTTATTTGTACTTAAATTATATTGTCCTATACCTCTCTCTCTCTTTCTTTTACTTTTCTCAAATATTACCAAACATTACTCTTGATTACTCTCCTATAGCATACTTAAAAAGTCACCGGCATATTTTTTTTGCCGCTTCGTTATATAACCTAAAAGTAGCATCTTCATAATAACATTATGATAACTGCAAAGCTGCATAATAAATCACCGCAAATCTAAACAGGTATCAGCGACAATTGCAGTTATACTTGGTAATAACTCTATTCTGAAGTAAAATTCACGTGTCTGAGAGCAACAAAAGCATTTGTTTGCATCTTAGCAAAGTTTTTGGTGCAAGTGACTCATCAAATTATTTGGTGTTATCAAAACAGAAAATTCCTTACTGCATCTTGCATTGTGCTTATTTCTCTCAATAATATGAGTTTTTGAAATCTTCAAGATCCAAATCATACAGAAATCTAAGAATTTATCTCGAAGGTAGAGGACCACGAAATAGTAATATAAAGAAAATAAGTAGGGTTTGAGCAGTATTTTCTGAAAAAACAGGTAATTATTCTCTATGGAACAGTTGCATCAAAAATAAATCTTTTTCAGTCACATATATAACTCAAATATACGAATGCTATTTATATCATTCACGAAATTCACAAGTATGATTAAATGAGAAATAACCTCAAAATCTATAATGGATTAGTATTTTAATATTTGTTATATGGATCATCCCTGAAAAAAAATCGACGTGCATCAGGCGTGTATTGACATTGCTACACATTGATTGTGCGAAACAACATGATGAATTATGTGAACTTTAAAAAGTGTCAAAATTAGGAAAATTGCGCATGCTTAGGGTAATAATAAACAATAAAAAATTAAAAAATATAATTTCTTGAAGTATAAATCGAAGATTAGGGAGAGAGAATTTAAATTTTCAAACGAAATCAAACAATGAAAAATTAAAAAAGTTCTTGTTTGAAGTATAAATCGAGAATTGGGGAGAGAGAATTTAGATTTTCAAACGAAATGTTACCTGATGTGATTTCAATACACGAACTGCAGTTTTGAACAATGAAAGCTTATAAAATTTACTTTGTTTCACGTATTTATTATCTATCTCAATACGCAAATTGGGGTCTCGCATATATACCCTACAGCAACGTCAATGCGCTAGATGCACGTTAAATTCTTTTTTTTGCAGGGATTATGCACTATATTTTATTGCAAAATCAGTTGTTGGCAAAGCTCTTTATCTGCAGGAGTATACAGAAATTCCCAGTATCGAAAATGTGTGAAGCTTCAACAATTGATGATCGTTTGGTAAAAGCAATCAGAAAAATAGTCCCAGCTCTAACTTCTGCCAAGCACAAAGGTCAGGATGGACGAATAGGAATTTTTGGAGGCTCTTTTGAATATACAGGTGCACCTTATTTCGCAGGAATGAGTGCTCTCCGGCTTGGTGCAGATTTGGTTCATATATTTTGTACGAAGGAAGCTAGTTTACCAATTAAATCCTTCAGCCCTGAACTTATAATCCATCCTCTTTTGGATTCACATGACCCAATCAAGGCAATCAAGCTCTGGTTGGATCGACTGCACGTTGTCGTTATAGGCTGCGGTCTTGGTAGAGAAGATAATATTTTGAAAACAATTGGAGACCTCATCAATGTCTGTCGAGATCTAAAAAAGCCGCTGGTTATCGATGCAGATGGACTATTTCTTGTTGGTCTTAAACCAGATCTCATAAAGGATTACCCAGGTCTTATTCTCACTCCAAATGCGATGGAATTCAGTCGACTTGTTAAAGCCTTTCTTAATAAATCGATTCAACCAATACCAGTCCCAAAAGTTTCTGATGTCAAGGAGTTGGCTGATTCTATTGGGAGGAATGTTGTTATCCTTCATAAGGGAGCAAAAGATATAATCGTAGATGGTCAAAAAGGAACTGAATTTTTGTCTTGTGAATTATCAGGCTCTGGGAGACGATGTGGTGGACAGGGAGATCTCTTAGCAGGAACTCTAGCCGTTTTCTGGTGGTGGGCACTTTGTTCAACACCTAGTGATTGTACTTTCTCACCTCAAATGACTGCTTGCTATGCTGCATCGCGGTTGACTAGAGAATGCAACGCAGCTGCTTTCAAAATAAAAAAGAGGTCTATGTTAACAACAGACATGGTTGAACAAATCGCACCTGTTTTCGCGAAACTTTTTGAAAAGTCTTGTGCCAAGTGAGATATAAGGGGCTTTTGATTTAGGGGACCGTAGTTTCTGTAAAATTTACATTTTTTGTCTTTTGAGAATTCGAAATATGAGGTGAAAATTACGAGTTCTTGTAATAGATTTTATAACTGCATTATTTACGATGAAAGTAAAAAAAAATTGTAATTTGTACAGTTCTTTGAAATAGTATATATGATTAATTTTTAAATAAAAATAAATATTGTATTTAAATGTCTGATTTGAAAATTATACTTCAGTATAATATAATAGCATAAGTGTTAAAGGAAAGAAAAAATGATAAATAAATGCATTTTTGTGAAAACAATAAATATTTTACTAAATTTCATACATCAGTCGAATACGTAATATTTGCGTTTTCAATTATAAATCCTCACTAAATGAAATTGGTGTACAACGATGGTATAAGCATACATGATGTTTTATTAATTTATTGAAAAATGTTCGAATTAGATTAACAATTTATTAAATAAAAGTCTTAAAGTTAGTCAGGTAAATAAATAAATACATGATGTCAGTACATCTAATATGTTTTGAGTAGCTAAAACAAATGAAGCCCTAAAATTCTTGCCTGTAGCAGGTTACAATATTATCTAAAATCTACATAAATTTAATTTTAGGACATCTTTTGTCGAAGCTTATTTGCATGTCGATGAATAAAATTTAGCCTTATTTCTGCTAAATCGAGCATTTGACTAAAAGCACTTCCAATTGTGGAATTCTCCAACATAAATTTCAGTTCAATCATCAGCTCAATTTACTTTAGAGTAGCACTTTTGTTTGAATACTATTTCTCTAAATATATCTATTCAATCCAACTTTGATGCTGTTGTGCAACAAATAGTCCTGCGTTGCATAATCTAAAAAATTTACATTACATTTTTCTTGTAAAAAGTAGTAAAATTTTCATTGCGTTGAAATTAATAAACCTTTAATACTCAACAGGGTTCTAAATATTCGTAAAAAATTACTTTTATAGTTCAAGCACTTGAATAGCGCTAACTAATTTTAGGCCTCACAGACATTTTCGTATTATTTGGCTATTCAAAAATTATATGACTCGTAATTTAATTATGGCTATAAAACAACTTGATGGCAATTGAAAGACACGAATGTTAGTCTGTAAAAGAAGGTAGATCTTAGCACCTTTTTTAGAGTTAGTCTTTTGTTGTAAATACAGTCCAATTGTTTTTTAGTACTAGGAATAGAAAGTTAGTACTGAAGTGTGATTTCCTCTTATTAATAATGTAGGTGGCATATCTCTCGTTAGAGCTTCTAACCATGCCATGTATAATGGAGCAGATAATGCACCTTTTCTTGGCATTGGTAACGACCTGAAAAAAGTGTAAAATTTTCAAAATTAACCTTCACTTTGAAATATTTTTAATATTATTATTGATTATCTTTTATTTGAAATTCCAGTTATACTTACATCACAACTAACGACGATTGACTGGAATTTTCCAAAAGTAACTCTCGCAGTCTTAACTGCCGATGGGTTTTATCCCTAAGACTTTGAAGTTCATCTTCGGTGACGATGCAGTCTGTAAAAAAAAAATAATTTTTTATTACAAAATTGAAGTTTTCAACGTTTTTTTCTCGAACGAGAAATTCAATTTCATATTAACCCTCTGCCGGTCATACGAAATCCCCACTCTAAACTCTAAACCCAGTACCACGTGGTCGTCTCACCGATACCTTCTTCTTTTTGTTTGTGGCAGCTTGCAATTCTGCAAATAGCCATATCATAGCATAAATATTCCGTTCAATAGGTAACCAGGCCAGCTAACAAAACAGCACAGAGCGGAAAGCAGCAAACACGCTCCATAAGCAGGCACGCAGGCCAGAAAATCCAAAATCCGCCCCAGCGAACAAGGGGTCCCACGTGATCAGCCCCACCCAATCTTGTCGCATAGGGACAGGAGAGAGGGGAGAACCAAGCACAGAGGGCAGCCCTCACCAGCCAGGGTCATCAAGAAACAAGAGAGACAATCAGATAATGATGCTACCGTGCTTAAAAAATCTTCCCAGCTCACTCACCACGCTCGCATCCGGATCAAACACGAGCTCTCTGTAATCGAAATTATCAGGCGACAGACCGGGAAATCGGCATGCCAGGAAGCCAAAAAATCTCGGTCTACCCTCTGACAACAACGGGCAATTCGTGAAAAGATGTTGCAAGCTCCTCATCTCCTCGCCACAGCCAGCATCCAAATCCCAACCCATACGAGCAAAGTGTTCTCCAGTGCAAACATGGCCAGTTCTGAGGCGGGTAACCAGGTTAATAAATCCCCTAGGAGCCCTAATACCGCGGAACCAGGGGCGGGGGTCCTTAAAGCTAACCTTAGACAAGTACGAAGCGCCCGCGTTACCATGCCCGGGAGGGGGCCAAAGCCGCCGGCACCACGCCAGGAAGTCCCATCGCAAATCAATCAACAAGTCCCCAGGTGAAAGAGCAGGACAGACAAAGAAAGGGAGCCCAGTCGCAGACCTGGCAATGCCATCAGCGATCTCATTACCCCGAATGCCAGAGTGGGCAGGGATCCAAGTGAAGCGAACCACCAGGCCCCGCGCAGAATCAAGGTATAGGAGTCGAGCGATCGAATGCACAACGTAGGGAACCCTAGAGTCAGTAAAGCGATCCCTAATACCGACAAGAGCCGTACGTGAGTCAGACAGAACAACAGAGTCCCTCAGGCTCATTCTCAAAATATACTTAACTGCCGAGAAAATGGCATAAAGCTCAGAAAACAGTACCGAAGAGGCATCAGGAAGCCGCACTCCAAAGCGGTAGTCCAGCGAAGGCACGAAAAAACCACAGCCAGCCCTCCCCACGCCCGGATCAACTGAGCCGTCAGTATAAATGGACCGGCAGGGGGGATCGGGATCAAGAACCGGCAAACACCGCGGGGACCCAGAGGCGTCAGAGAGCCCAGGCCCGGGGATCTGATCAACAGTCAAACCAACAGTCACATCAACAGCCAAAGTGAGCTCACTCCAAGGGACGTCAAAGAAGCACGCCCAACGGGATCGGTGCCGCCCCTCGACCAGGCCCAGCACACACAAGTAAGAGGCGAGCAAGCCGCATCTAGAAGGAAGAAGACGCAGTCTCCTAGCCGTAATCCTCTCAAAGATGAGTGGGGGGTCCACCAGTCTCACCGATACCGATATGAAATTCACAGGCTCTAGTACACGGTGTTTTTATACGATCAAAAAGTTTGCCGAATTTGACGCTAAAAAGTACGTACGTACTTTCATTCCTTGATCCTCAAATAATTCAAAACCGTTAACCCCAAAATCGTAGCTGCTCTTTTTTTTGAGATATCCTTACAGAAAGATTATTGCTTGAAAAATGATGAATTGATGTAATAAATAAATATTTTGACCAGTTTTAGCTAGATTATATAAATTTCACAAGTAATTGCAATATGTAAATGTATGATTTTGCGTAAGCAGAATATTCGCACAATGCTTAAATAAATGTATTAGTTAAGTTTTTGTTAAAAAATGTTGATAATAAATAGAAAACCAAAGCTAAAAGCGAAGAAAATTTGAAGACTGCTCTTTTCTCGTATCGTAAAACCTGTATAATATCATATTGAAGAATCTGTGTTTATGTTTACATTCGAATATATTCTGGATCGTTTCCGAGAATCGCGACTACTTACTAAACCTTGTCTATATTCCCCGATTATTAAATTTTTTCGTTCGTGCTTACAATCAGTTGCTCGTCCGCATGAGAACGCGGATTCAACTTATATCAAATGTGCTCCTACATACAAATACCCGACATTGAATAGTTTTTGGTATCGAAGCAAAGTAGTGACCACAGTGCCATTGTGCCTGCACATCCAAGTACAAAATACTCTTACGAAGAAAATCGAAGTAAAATTTGTGGGCCATGTGGAAAAAAACTGGTTATTGGAAAGAAAAAGATTAGTAACTTTCGATTAACAGAAACCAATAATTTGCTCAATGTTTAATAGTTGAAATAAACAAATTGAATGCACTAACACTGAACTAATAATTTGCTCAATATTTAATAGTTGAAATAAACGAATTGAATGCACTAACACTAAACTAATAATTTGCTGAATGTTTAATAGTTGAAATAAACAAATTGAATGCACTAACACTGAACTAATAATTTGCTCAATGTTTAATAGTTGAAATAAACAAATTGAATGCACTAACACTGAACTAATAATTTGCTCAATGTTTAATAGTTGAAATAAACAAATTGAATGCACTAACACTGAACTAATAATAAACTTAAAGAACTAGAATAAAATTTTGTCACATCCTTGAACATATAATTTGAAGTTATTTTGATTTTGCGCGAATTTATCGATAAAATAGTTCAAATAGAAGAAAATTAACAAAATATTATTTTGAAGAAAATCTGTAAAAATCTGTAAGAAATCTGGAGAGTAATCTAAGTGCAGTGCCTTGAGACTAGGGGAGCGTCCTTATCATGCACTTTGACATGTTTATTGCACTCCTGCAGTCAGAGTCAGCTGCATACAAGTGCATACAAGCCACATATATTATGTGGCCGAAAATTTTTTATGGGGTCAGCCATGTTATCACGTCCTCTTAGTTGATCCTGGGTTAAAAGCTGAGAGTGGCATTCTAAATAATCGATAATTTACTTGTGAAATTTAAATAATCAAGCTTAAACTCATCAAAATTCTTATTTAATACATCAATTCATGATTTTCAAAAAAATAACCTTTCTGTAAGGATATCTTGATAAAAGGAGCAGCTACGATTTTGGGGTTGACGGTTTTGAGTTATTTGAGGCTCAAGGAATGGAATTACGTACGTACTTTTTAGCGTCAAATCCGGTAAACTTTTTGGTCGTATAAAAACACCGTGAGTACGAGTGATTCAGGATCGTAACTATTTCTAACTGAATAAGTAGTCTAAGTCCCCTTTAGACAAGAAATTATATAATATCAACCATATTTAACAATGAATATTTTCTGAAATAAAATTCAGCATGTCCAACTTAACCTAAAAGGTGACGTCCAGAGAAATTTTTGAAAAATCATAATTTTTATCGATTTTATCGATTTAGTCAATTTTTCTTCATTTTCGATTCTCTAGATGTCACTCTTTAGGTTAAGTTGGACATGCTGAATTTCATTTCGGAAAATCTTCATTGTACGTCCAATTTTCATTTATTTTGCTGATTTTGCTTACATTATTAAATTTTACCACTTATAAATTACACAGGTCTGCAAATAATGAGTTTGTATTTATTGTTGGAAAACGAAAGATCATTTCCGGGGTAATTTTTGACGTAGAATCCGAATCCGAAATCAGAATCAGCATATCACGTCAGGATTTTTAGATATTTGAGGTTATGCGCTCGAAAAATGGGGTTTTTTGCTACTTGGTATGGCCGTATCTTTGTGAAAAAAAATCGCTCGTGACTGTTTAATAGCTCATTTTTAAGGGAAAGAGTAGTGCTAAATGATGACATTTGAGAAAAAAACCAAAAAAATTTCTTGCACCCTGTAAATAACCTCAAAACTAGCGAAAAACCCCATTTTTCGAGCACATAACCTCAAATATCTCAAAATCCTGACGTGATAGGCTGATTCTGATTCTGGATTCGGATTCCACGTTAAAAATTACTCCGGAAACGACCCATAGCCTTTCAACAACAAAACCTTGCAGACCTGTGTTATTTTTGGCAAGTAAAACGTTAAATGTGGTTGGCATTATAAAATTTCTTGTCGAAAGGGGACTTGAACACTTACAGATGGAAATACGATACACTACTGGTACTGGTAGTCACGACGCTTTTGAATCGCACTAACACAGAAGAGTTCACGTAAGTGAGCAGTATGGTTGGTTTTTCCCTCTCCGTAGACCCCATTTGACGATATTTGACGATAACGGTCATTATAACCGGCAAAGGGTTAATGAGGGATAAAGCATTTTAAAAATGTTAATTTTTTAACTTCTGGAACTAAATTAAATTTAAATGAAGTTTAGTGTACTTATATTTTAAATGATTTTCTTACCGGACGAATCAGATGATCCGTTTTTCTTAAAATCAGATATGAGTTTGTCAAAAAAGTCTTGCGTGGATTTTTGAGGTTGAATACTAATATCATCAACCATTTTCAGACTCGTGTATTTTATTCTAAATTTAGCCATGATTTCGGCCATTCTGTAAATCAAAAATTTCATAAATATTACAATGTAAGATAAACATATTTGATATAAATGCTTCCAAATCACGAAATTTTGTTTAACATTTGATTTTAAATTTAACGGGATTGAAAATTTGGAAAGTAAAATTTAAAACAATTCGAAGTAATTAGAACTCACTCTTTTTCCTGAGCGTCAATTTCCTGTTTGTGATTGGCTAATGCAAAAATTCTCATTTTGCAATGTTCCCAATTTGACCTCGTACTGATGATGTATGGAAGAAGTATTGTCAAACCTGTTAAACAATAAGAATTTGGAATAAAAATTGATATTAGATCTACACCAATATCTTAGTCTTCGAAAAAATTAATTAAATTTAATTATGCTTTAAAAACCAATATTATTAGAATTATAAGATTTGAACTCACCTCCATCATCATAAAGCCACCAAACGTCAATAATACCATTTTTATGCTTTTTCTGAAAAACTGTCATGTATTCGGGTACAACAGTCATTCCATTACGCCTGCAAGAAAATATAAATATTGAAACGCTTATTAGGTGCTTAAAAAAAAAATGTCATTAGAAATACTTGCAATAATAATTTTTCAGCAGCATGTTTCTTTTTGTGTTTTAATTGTTCACGTGCACTCCAATTCGTTGGTGAATCTCTTATAACTGAAGGCATTTCAACACATGCATATTGTGTCCCTAAAATAAAAATGAAATCTAATTAAAATAAGAAAACACGGTAATTATATGGGTCGTTGCCAAAAAGTTGTAAAATTTAGATCATCGAACTTTTGAAAAAAAAATTTACAGCTAGCTGAAATATTTTTTTATATTCGATATATGTGTAAATTGGCTTTAGGGTCCAGAAATGATGAAAACTCAGTTCTTACATTCTTTCAAACGTTTCGACTCAGGTTGGAGTCCTCATCAGTGAGAATTTATTTCTATAAAAATACAAAGGAGGAATCTTAAGAATTGACCGTGTGACGGATAAACATTGTAGTAAAAAAGTGATATAAGAATCGCAGGTGTGAAAATAAAATTGGACTAAGTAACTGAATTTGCAACACAGTAAACTGTAACAAAATTGTGCAAAAAAAAAATTTTTTTCGTAAAATTGCTAAAAAGAACCTTGAAGAGACATTGTGATACAATGATATAAATGAATTGTGCATGTGAACCTATAAAATTGGTCTAAACTGAATTGTAATGAACTGTACAGAAAAAAATATTTCTATAAGAATACAAATGAAGAAACTTGAACAATTTGAAACTGTGACCGATGAAAAATATGTTAAGAATAATTTAAAAGGATTGCAAGTTTGAAATTGAAAAAAATTGGTCTAAATAACTAAATTTGCTAAAAAGTAAAGGCGTAAAGCCTTAATTTGAAAGAAATAATAACAAGAGAGGCTTAAAGTAACACGTGTGACAGATAACAATTTTGGCTAACCGATATGAATGAAATTGTACAAGTGAAACCATAAATGGTATAAACCAAATGTTAAAAATGTAAAATGTAAAAAAATGTAAAAAATGTAAAAAACTTGTACAGA
Source organism: Diplolepis rosae (assembly GCA_030998225.1). Taxonomy (NCBI): domain Eukaryota; kingdom Metazoa; phylum Arthropoda; class Insecta; order Hymenoptera; family Diplolepididae; genus Diplolepis; species Diplolepis rosae. Next base: position 8,370,133 of record JAPYXD010000723.1, on the reverse strand, counting down.
AAAATTTCTTGTAAAAAGACAGAGGAAGAAACTTAAAATCTTGAATGTGTGACCGATGAACATACTGTTAAAAAATGATGTAAAAAAATTCAAAGTTTGACACTATAAAATTGGGCTAAATAACTAAATTTTCGATACAGTAAAACTGTAACAAAAACTGTACAAAAAATTTCCCTGTGAAATTACTAAAGAGAACCTAAAAGAATAGCACGTGTGGCGGATAACATTGTAATAAAATTATACGAATGAATTATATATGTGAACTATAAAATGGGTCTAAACTAAATGTAAATGAACTGTACAGAACAATTTTCTCTATAAAGGTACAAAAGAAAAACTTGAAACAATTTTGAACGTGTGACAGATGAGCATTCTGTTAAAATGATGTAAAAGAATTGCAAGTTTGAAATTATAAAATTGGTATAAATAACTAAATTAGCTAAAAAGTAAACCTGTGAACCTTAATTTGAAAAAATTACTAACAAGAGAGACTAAAAGGTAGCACGTGTGACAGATAACAATTTTTGGTAAAACCGATGTAAATGAATTGTATAAGTGAAACTATAAAAATGGTCAAAAAATTCGATTTGCATGAAAATATAAAGTACACAAAAATTTAATTCTGTAAAATTACTAAGGGGAGAAAAAATTTTAAGAAATTTTAAAAATAGCACATGTGACGGATAAACATTGCGGGATAAAAAGTCAAAAAGTGAGAGCTTATCAACAACAAAAAAACACTGTAAACGAAACTGACCTGTTATTTTATTACGTAGACATACAGCGATGATAAAAAAGATTAATCCAAATGAACACAAAAATTCCCTTTTTTCTTCCTTTTCCTTCGTACCAAACAAGATAGACACATAATTTTGAAACAAATAAATCCTGACACTACGGGTTTTACTTGAAAACTGAGTTGCACTTGGAAACTGACTTGGAAAAGGCTTTGTAAAGTGGAGTGGAGGGTTAGGTTTTTTTGCTTTGGAAAGTCTCGGTTAAAATGAAAAGGAGAAAAAAATTGTAGAAATATGTCCACAAGATGTCCAGAGAATGTAACAAAGGAGGGCTATGAAATTTGAGACGAGTCATAAGAGTCTGTGTATAACTGTTAGAAATTTTCACCAACAATCTCCCGAGACATGTGACCGGGGTTTTTTTTTTAAAAATTTTTTAAACATTTTTTTGTTTGACAGTCTCAGTGTCGCAAGATTAAGGTGGAAAATAAATTTAGTTTTCAATGTACATACAAAGTGATGGATATTATGATGCCCGTATGTGGAATTATAAGACTCTTAACAGAAATTATATAATTTTTAAAATTTTTGCAATTTAATGATAAATTTGATAAAATCGATAAAATTCGATAAAATTTGGTAAAGTTTGCCAGAATTTTCGGAAGCTGTGGAAAATTTGTGTAAACCTAAGTTTTTTTATTTAAAAGAGGAAAGTAAAAAGCAGATAGATTGTCTGTGTCCGTTCTTTGATTGACTGTATGGGCATTGCTAGCAATGTGAGTCATTTCGAGAATCATACGTTTTTTATAATTGTTAGATCTGTCAACTATTTTTACCTGGTCAAAATCAAATTTATGATCCTGGCGCCACGTGTGCTTGGTGAGGGCGGTCCATTTTTCTGGGGGGTTATATACATCTTTTTTATGTTCGTGGATTCTATTTTTTAGGGGTCTTTTGGTTGTGCCTATATAATTTGCTGTACAATCAATGCAAGGAATGTTGTAGACAACATGTGCTGTTTCAAGTTTTGGTGTGGGGTCTTTTGCTGATTTGAAAAGATGTGATAGGTCATTGGTATTACGTGGGGCAATTTTGACATTGAAAGGTTTAATGATTATTGAAAGTTTTTCAGATAACCCTTTAACATAGGGAAGTGACACATATTTATGTGTTTGGCTAGCTGAGTTTTGTTTTTGCTTGTTTGTGCGAGTGTAAGAATGAGAAGATTCCTCAACCACCCTCACAGGTGGATGGTGAATGAGGGGCCCGGTTATGGAGGCTTTATGTAGCAGATAATTGAGTCTGTGTTTTATAGTGGAGTTGATTATTGTTGTTGGATAATTGTTTTGTGATAAGATATTTTGGATTTTTTTTTAAATTTTCTGTGTGGAAGTTTTTGTGTGCTAAGATGATGCCTCTGTCAACAAGGTTGTTAATCACATTAATTTTGTAGTGTAATGGGTGGTGAGAATAAAAGTTAAGAATACGGCCTGAGTAAGTAGGTTTTTGGTACCAATTTGTCTTGATGTTCTCCCCTGTTCTGATGATAAGAACATCCAAAAAGCATAATTTGTTATCTGATTCCTCTTCTACTGTAAATTGGATTTTATGATTGTAACTGTTAAAAGTGTTTCTAATTTTGTTTATTTCATCAGACGGTACTGCTGTAATTATGTCGTCTACGTATCGAAAATAAAAGGGGAGTCGAAAGGGGAGGGAAGCTATGCATTGTTTTTCTAGATCATCCATTACAATATCCGCAGCAATCGGAGAAAGGGGTGAACCCATGGGGAAACCAGATTTTTGTTTGTAGGAATGGCCTTGAAAGTTGAAAGTAGAATTTGAAGAGCAGTTTTTTTCAATTTCAAACTTGCAATCCTTTTAAATTATTCTTAACATATTTTTCATCGGTCACAGTTTCAAATTGTTCAAGTTTCTTCATTTGTATTCTTATAGAAATATTTTTTTCTGTACAGTTCATTACAATTCAGTTTAGACCAATTTTATAGGTTCACATGCACAATTCATTTATATCATTGTATCACAATGTCTCTTCAAGGTTCTTTTTAGCAATTTTACGAAAAAAATTTTTTTTTTGCACAATTTTGTTACAGTTTACTGTGTTGCAAATTCAGTTACTTAGTCCAATTTTATTTTCACACCTGCGATTCTTATATCACTTTTTTACTACAATGTTTATCCGTCACACGGTCAATTCTTAAGATTCCTCCTTTGTATTTTTATAGAAATAAATTCTCACTGATGAGGACTCCAACCTGAGTCGAAACGTTTGAAAGAATGTAAGAACTGAGTTTTCATCATTTCTGGACCCTAAAGCCAATTTACACATATATCGAATATTCATCAAAGGGTCGATACAAGTCCTATCTATAATTAATTAAATATTTTTTTATGTTATTTATAATACAAATTAGAATTTTAATACTAATTTAAGAGATTAAGGATTATTTTTGTAGTGGGGATAAATAATTAACGTGTTGACAAACTTCAAAATTGTTTTTAAAGTATTTAAAATATTGAATTCAAAAATTGAGGAGTTATATTCAATAAGGCGACAGGCGCTCGAAAACCTGTAAAAGTATTGTCCGCCTCGTGATGTCATAGTCAAAAATTGAAAATCGAAATTCGAAAAAACCAAAAACATGGTTTTATAGCTCGTGAAAAATGAATGTTAGTTTCCTCTTTCAGTTTTTTTATAACGTTGCAAATTTTCGAATAAATTAATAAAAAGTGTGTTGGTTTTAAAGCATAGAAACCATGTTTTATTTCAATCCACTCGCCTCGAAAAATTCATTAATTAACGGATTGCGAAATTTTTTTTTGCGTTCTACTCGTGAATCTCTGGCGGAGGCGACATTGCTTGCAAAAAATTTTTTTGTTCATTGTTACATGGTTTTTTTTTAATCTGAAGAAAAAACTATGTTTTTCGAGCTTCGGACCGAAAAAGTGATCGAGGAAGTTTGAGCTACAGTAAACTTCCCGCGAACAAGTTGATCATTAGTATATGGAGCAACTTTTTGGAAAATATCAACTCAATTGAACAATTACTTTCGAAAATACAACGAGTTGAACGCAAATGCGAATTAGGTTTTGACGCGATTTTACCGGTTTTGTTACGAGCAATGCATCCGTTAATTAATGAATTTTTCGAGGCGAGTGGATTGAAATAAAACATGGTTCTATGCTTTAAAACCAACACACTTTTTATTAATTTACTCGAAAATTTGCAACGTTATAAAAAAACTGTAAGGGGAAACAAACATTCATTTTTCACGAGCTATAAAACCATGTTTTTGGTTTTTTCGAATTTCGATTTTCAATTTTTGACTATGACATCACGAGGCGGACAGTACTTTTACAGGTTTTCGAGCGCCTGTCGCCTTATTGAATATAACTCCTCAATTATTTGTCTGTTCCATTTTATTAACATATTTTAGAAATAGGTTCTTGATATAAATCTGAATTAATTAATAAAGAGTGGAATTTTTATCAATTTAAATTAGTGACTCAATTTCCATCGATTCAGATTTAGAGAGTAACATCCAATTAAATGCTCATAATTTCTGTATAATAAAGCGTGAACATTTTTCTTTAGAATACCAGAAAACGCATTGAAATCCTATGAAAGATCAGCATCAAGCAAAGTTGTTTACTTAATTCTGTAAGCAGATATTTACTAAAAATTGTGAATATTTATGTCTAGTTTTTACTAGAGACAGAACTTGGAATAAGAAAATTGTAAAAATTCGAATTTTTTATTATTTATTAGTCATACCTTCAATTAAAAATAATATTTTTCATTAATAAACAAAATATATAACTCCTATGAAAAAATAATCAATAGCAAATTTTTAGATATTTTTGAAACGAACAATTTTTTTTCTTAATGTTTTTTTTTGTATTCCACGTGTATTTTTGCGGGAAAATTGAATTTTTTATTTTCGATAATGTTTTTTATGATTAAAATGAAAACTACGTGCCCGATCAAAAAATGCTCTGAAGTAAATTTGTATATCTTCTTAAGATGAAAAATATCGTTCCCCAACATTTTTTTCGTATCAAGTACAGTTTTTTTGGAAACCAAAAGTTTTTAATATTAATAACATTTTTCAATAATAAACAAAATATATAGTTTTTATAAAAAAATGGTCATGAGCAAATTTGTAGACAATTATTTGTAGTTATATTAACCAGATTTTTCAGTTAATTTCCAGAATCACCATAAAAATAACCAGAATATTAGTTATTCAAACCAGAAAGAATGTACATATATAATAAATTTAAATAAAACCAAAACCTTCTCATATGATGAGAATGTAATAAAATTTCTAGGAGTTAAATCTCACAATTTTTTGGCAACGACCCATAATCATCTTAGTGAATTTTTCCAATCTGGAAATTCTTTAGTGATTCATGAGCAAAAATTGCTGGGAAATGTAATGAAATTAATTTTAGAAGTTCATCATACCTATCGTTGGGACACTTTGTACTCGTGGAATTGCGGCACTCATACTTAAATCGCTATCTGCGTGCATGAGGGTATTTCCGGCAAGATCATAGCTGCTTTGTGCCAAAGTACCATGCTCATCTTCCACCATACCGTTGGCATTTCCTGTGCAATTCAGGCCTTCAGATATCCTTAATATAGCAACTGCCAGTTTATGATCAAACGCGTTACTAAAATAAATAAAGTTTTATTAAAATTTCATAATAAAATTCACACAAAAGAATATCATACTCAATTTCGACAACACGCTCTCTAAATCTGAATTAGTAAATATTAATTCATTCCGAGTAAGACTGACCATTCTCTGAATCTGAATCAATCAAATTTCACTGATTTATCAGTTATACGTATCCCACTGGTTACAAGCAGCACATATATTCTCAATTAGTAAGAAATTTGCACTAAAAATTAGTTAAGATTTTACGCAGAATTAGTAAAATTTAACTTCTAATGTGGTTAAATGTACTTTTTATGTAGTTAAATTTGACTGAAAATTAGTAAATATTATCACTACACGCAGAAAAAAGATTCGTTCAATTTACGAGAAGTTTGGTACTTATTTTTACAAATTGACTTTTTAGTAGATTTTCAAGAGTTTAGCTTACAAGTTCAGTTCAATCAATAGATTGTCTCTACATTTCACTTACCTTCCAGTAAAATTTACTAAACTCGGATTTTGTTATTTTGATGGTCGCTTAGTGAAACGTACAGAAAATCTGTTGGTTGAACTGAACTTCTGGTAAAATCTACTAAAAATAAAAATCAATCAATCTACTAAAATAAAGTTGTAAAAATAACATATACTTACAGTTCTGAACGTTCATTGAACGATAACAAATTTTTTTTTTCAAAACAAAATTAATACAATTTGTCATTAAATATATGCTACTTTTTAATTTACTAGAGGAAAAATTATAATCAATTATCACTTAAAGTCACTTAAATAATCAGTGAAATTTGACTGATTTACAGTAACCTCTGTTTAGCTATTTGAATCAGTAGAACAGTAGATTTTTACTGATTCAAATTTAGAAAGCATCGTTCAATGAACGTTCAGAACTGTAAGTAGATAAAATAGCTACCAAATTTCCTGTAAATTTTACAAATCTTTTTTCTGCTCGTATTTGGGGAGTGAACCAAAATTTAGAGAGTATGTTAAATGTTATTTTCCCAAAGAGACTGCTGAACCAAAACAATTTTCAAAATATGAATTAATTCATAACTTTCGTCTAATTAAATTTATATCTGTGACATAATTAATTTAATAATTCCGTAAAGTTATCAACTATCATTTACTAATACAGGTTATGAGTTTTAACAGGCATTTCTTGTTCTTACTCACTTGTTCATTTTATTGTTCCTTAGAGAGTAAAGACTTTATCATTTAATTAGTTTTAACGTTCTTATTAATTGCTCTAGTCAAGGTATATGAAATTAACTGGTTAATTCAAGGTTATCAGATAATTATTAGCAATTAAACACGTCAGCATTTCATTGCATTATTAAAGATATTAGATAAGGATTGAATGTTTAAAATTGAAAAAATGACAATTTGTATAATGTCACTTTTAAGTTGGAAATAATGCCAAATTACTAAATTTTAAATCTTTTATTTATTTTTTATTAATTCTTACTTCAAATTTAACTCTTCTTTAATTATTAACATAAATAGATGTTGGTGGATGTCTGTATAAAGACGTTTACAAGTTTAAAGTTTGTTTTCTATTTTAAGTGAGAAACTTTATTTTTAATGTAAAAATGTATTGGTAGAAAGGTAAAAAAATTGTTTATTCTTACTGAAGAACGTTAAAGTACTCTTGTAGTTCTTTGCTATTACAAGTTGCCCAGTGGGTTTTGTAACCCATCAATACTACATTTGGAGCCAATTTCCCAACTCCAGTTGCTTGCATTAAAGCGGATGCACCCATCTCCAAACTCAATTCTTCCACAATATGGTAAAAGGCTTTAATTCGATGCCTTTGTAGCCATGAATATGCATTCCTTAAACGATTGGAACGCACGCGATAGGAGAGACGATTCTGTAAAAGAGTAGTTAATATTTTAATATTACAAAGTTAAGGACATATGATACTTGAAAAAAGTATTCACAAAATTTTGAAAATATAATTTTATGTATCATGGATAAAAACACGTAAAAACCTATAATAAGTCAAATTTACTCATTCATGAGATCAAGATATATTTTTGTATAAAATAGTTTTATTTAAAAAAAAGTTTCTTCATGTTTTTAAAATCAAAAGTTAAAACATATCTATTTGAATCGGTACTTTTTTTAGTAATTTTAATCAGTGACTAAATTCTAGCTGTATAATCAGTTGATTCCACTCATTTACCAGTCAATGTGACTCGAAACAACTTATTGTATAGCTAGAGTTCAGTCACTGGTTGAAATTAAAAAAACTACTGATTTTAATTAAAAGAATGATTTTAAATACTTTTTTAGTATTCTTTATTTATTTTTGGTCAACTTTTCTGGAATATTTTTCCATTCTCTGCATGGCTTGAATTTTTAAAAAACTCTTCTTGAAATTATTCAAGATAAATAACGAAATTTTGAAATTGGTATTCTACAGCAATCCTGAGTAATTTTTTAAAATATAATAAGGTAATATTTCAAAGTGTGGCGTCTTTGCATTAAATTATTAAACTGATAAGTGATCTTACCGGGTAAACTTCCCCACAGATAAGTAAGGAATTGTTCTTCGTAATCAGATTCGCTAAGTGTAGTAAAGCTGGTCTCGTATTAGGCGGACCCGTCAGAGCCAGAATTTGGGGTGCATAATTTTTCACGTGTTCGTCTATCAAATTTAATCTAAAATAGAAACATTTATCATAGTTTAACGTGGGAAGATGGTTTTATCAATTCCACTTATATTTTATTCTTTAAATTCACATGCACATTTTTAACATTCATTTTTTGGCCAATTATCTAACAATTATTTTGTCGCGTGAAACAATTTTATTAATGAATCTTATTGTCCTGATTCATATTTTCCAAGGTAAAAAATATATAAAACGCCATCGTCTCGACACCATTAAAGCACAAATTTAAATCAGAACGAAAAAAGTGAAAGAAGGGGTGTTTTGAAGTTCGCTTTCTTCTTTTCTACTTTTTTATGATGTTCCAATTATTTTTATTCAAATTTTGTAGTCTTTTTTATAAGAAGTTTGGAACTTACGGAAAAGGGTTGGATTTATTGATTCACTAACGTGATTGATTATTCAATATTATAGTTCTTTGCAATTCAGAATATAGATTATATTAGTTTCTCAAGTAGAAACGGAATCGTGTGGTCAGACATATGGAAAGAATGAAAATGGCGTTTTGTCTTCACCAATTTACAAATCCGTTGATAGTTTGAATACACTGTAAACATTTTCTGTTGTAATTTTACAATACTTTAATGGAAGTTTATTACCAAAACGTAAAAAACAAAAAATCACAAAAATTTTTAACAGTGTAGTTTTTTGCAAATTTTTATGATTTTATCGGAAAAAAAGCAAAGAAGTAGAATAGGCAATTTTATAAAAGTGAAAAAACATGGTGAAATAAAAATGTCAACATACTTGTATGCAATAGAGAGTGCAGTCTTGTACGTTTGTGCTTGTGTACTGCTGCCCCAATTGACATCTGGTTTTCGGTAAACGACAATCAGATAAAGTGCGAAAATAATTACAAATGTAATCAGAGATGTTACCCAATCAATGAGGAACATAATTGCTACACACATGATGAATCCCAGTAACGAGAGCCAAGTGTTGTAATACTAAACAAAAACAGTTAATTATGAACATACAAACTTGCGCATAAGTCAATTACAAATTAAATGATAACATTGTGTTTAAAACCCATTTATCACACTGTTAGCATTTTAAAGAAATAGACATTTAAAATTTATACCCAGGGAAAAGTTTATTTGAATCAAACAAGGTTTTTTTGATTCGAAGAATTTTCTGTAATTTAAAATTTTTTTTTCATTTATTATTTTATTTTATCGAGTTTTCATCAGTGATAATGTGGAAAATTTAATCTCGAATAAAATGAGTCATTAAAAGTTTGAATCAGATAAAAATTTTAGATTTTTTATTGATGGAATCATATCCAAAAAAGGTAATAAGAATTGAAATTTGTCTATTGATTTCAATTATAATATATATATGTGTATATTGTTTTTCTTCATTTTGATTTTTAATTTCACATGGCTCATTTTCTTCGAGATTAAATTTTCCACACTTTTACTGAAAGATTGTCCAATTTTTCCTTAAAGACTTTACTAATTTAAATGGAGAAAGTTATTTTAATTATGTTAGAATTCAAGATTTATAAAAAATAATAAGAGGCGGGGTTTGAACCTTTATAATTAATATTTGTGAGGAACGTCTGGTATTTTTTAATACCTACTTTAAATGTAGGACGCCACCCCAATGGACGAACGAGGGCAGCATGGAATGTACAGAAGTTGATAAGCGCGTAAGAAGCGAGGTAGAAGTTTGAAATAAGTGGGGCCACCAAGTTCAAGTTAGCTGAAAATTAATCTTTTTATTATTAAGACGAGTGCTAACTACTTACTACATAATATTTTTCAAAATCTCCCAAAAATCAGGTTTCTGATAAAAAAGTTTTTTTATCATTCAGAGGCTTCAAATGATATTATCACTTATGAAAGAAAAAACATTATTTTTTATGAAATAAATTTAAAATTTACGAAAAATAATACTTTTAATTATGTTATTTGTAATAGAATTTTTCGTGACTGTCGCTTCTTACCAATTTTTCAAAAATTATTGAATTTTCATAAATCATGGCTTATTTATCAGGGAAAATACTTCCGACATATCTGCTGTTTCCAATTTCAAAAGTAAAGTCTACAGTGACTGATACCGTTAAAAGAATTTTGACTTATTTTTAACCATGGCTTATTTTTTCGTTCAAAGTATTATCTACATCTCTATTGTTTCCAATTTTAAATATAAAGCTTAGAGTAGATGAAACCGTCAAAAGAATTTTTTTTAAATTATTAATTTTGGACATTTTTTACTTATTATTAATCATGGCTTATTTATTGGTGGAAAGTATTATCTACATCTCTACTCTTTCCAATTTCAAAAGTAAAGTCTACAGTGGTTGAAACCGTTAAAAGAATTTCTTAAAGAGAAATTTTTTTTTAAATTATTAAATTTTGTGATTTTTTACTTATTTTTATTCATGGCTTATTTTTTCGTGGAAATTATTATGTACATATCTACTGTTTCCAATTTTAAATATAAAGCTTAGAGTGGCTGAAACCGTCAAAAGAATTTTTTAAGAAGAAATTTTTTTAAAAATTATCATATTTGGAGATTTTTTACTTATTTTTAATCATGGCTTATTTTTTCGTGGATAGCATTATCTACAACTCTACTCTTTCCAATTTCAAAAGTAAAGTCTACAGTGGTTGAAACCGTTAAAAGAATTTCTTAAAAAGAAATTTGTTTAATTATCATATTTGAAGATTTTTTACTTATTTTTTCATGGAAAGTATTATCTACATCTCTACCATTTCCAATTTTAAAAATAAATTTTATAATGGCTGTAACCATCAAAAGAATTTTTTAAATTTTAATTATTATATTAAAAAATTGGTTTTTTAATATAATATAATATAATATAATCAAAAATATTGTTCCGTAAGTTTTAAATGTTTAAAATAAAAAAATATTTTTCCTTCATAAAAAATGACTGATAAAATTAAAATCATAGACAAACTTTTTTTTCCTGAAACCTAATTTTTGTCAGGACAATTTTAAACATCACTAAATAAGGTAAAATTTCACCTATTAGGAGAAAAAGGACGGCTACAAAAAAAGTGAGAACATAGCCTCTGTAGGGTTCTCCAGACTTGCCATAACCCTTGCTAAAAAATATCAATCCTGGGTAAATTCGATCTTGACCCAGAGCTTGTATCAAACGAGGGACGGACAGTAAATTCGTTAAGGCAGTAGAAAGGGTTGCTGCGAAACATCCGGCATAAATGAATGGACCCCAGACTGACATGAGTTGCATTATCTAAAAGTAAAAATGTTCACTTTCATCTCTTCTGATCGGAAAAGTTCATTACTTATAAATACTGAGATAAACAGGTTTTTTGACCTACTGAAATATTAGTAAAGGGTCTTGAAATACATTTTTAAAAAGTGTACGAAGAAAAAATATCGTAAAAACTACTATGAATTTAAGACAGATTACACTGAGAAAAAAGATTTGATTGAATCAAACAAATATTTATTTGGTTCAAAGATATTTTGTTTGAATCGAACAAATTTTATTTCATTTAAACAAATCATTTCTTTAAGGGAGGAGATACCTCTAGAACTTTCAAAAAATCAAAAAAATTTTTTTTGCTCAAATCGATTGAAAAACTATTCAAAAATATAATCCCAAAGTTCTATTGGTAACCCGTAAGTTGAATGGAACCTTTTTTTTTCATGTAAGAAACTTTGAGGCTCGTTTTCTCGAAACTAACATTTTTTATCCGGCCGTCAAGATTGCGAGCAAACTATTCAACCGATTTACTTGAATGAAACGGTATTTTATAGATAATTCTATATTCAAGTGCGTGGTAGGGCGCTTTTTCGAGAAAAATAGTATTTCTACAGTTGTTTAACTATTTTCATGTCAAAAAACACGTGTAAAAATGGCACTTTTTCACGAAACTCATGAAAATATACCCAATTTTTCGAAATTCTCAAAACCCCCCTGCCATGCACTCGATAACAGCTTCCCGATTTATAAAAAATTTTCTTTTATCGTTTCAGATGAAAAACCTAGCCAGGAAGTTGACGGCCGCAAAAAATGTTAGCAGCGACGCTATCAACGGGATCCGTCATATTTCCGCCATTTTGTATTTTTCTATCATGAAAAAATTGTTTTTTTGAAGTTAAATAATGCCTTCTAATATATGCAAAAAATCTGAACTTGCTTCGTTTTCATTTTCCCAGAATAAAATTGAAAAAACTGCTTTTTTAAGAGTTCTAGAGGTATCTCCCCCCTTAAATCAAAGAAAGTCGTTCAAACAAATTATTTTCTTTGATTCAATCAAATCTTTTTTCTCAGTGTAGTGTCTCTATTGTACATATTGCTTTCGATAATATGGTACTGAGTACTATTGAGAGAAAGTAATCAGTATTATAGGCTTCGTAGTCTGTACCATATTTTTCTCTCCGTGGAATAGAAAAACAATTTCTAGGACTTTTTTTTAATTCTCACCGAGTAATTGTTGTGAAGACCATATTCAGTGCAATTAACACCCGAAACACATTCGACTATGGTATCGTTTATAACAAGGCCGCTAGCAACTCTTACAGCTGCGCCTCCAGCAAAAAGGACAAATGTGACATAACTGGCCATTGATATCAAAAGAGCGAGAAGAGTACCAATAGGGATACTGCTCGCTGGATCTTTCAGATCCCCTGAGATATTTGCACCTGCCTGTATCCCAGTTACCGAGGGGAAAAATATGGCAAATATGGAAAAAAATGTCTGATTTACATTCTCAGAATATCGATAATCTGGACCCCAATTATCCATGAACGTCTTACCTGTGGATTGGGGAGGATACATTTAATTTAGTCTTCATTCATTTTTATTTATACTTTGAGAAAATATTGCAAAGAAGATAAACTTTATTTTTCATGTGTTTTTACTCACTTGAGAATCCTGCGAAGCCTTGAGCCTTTTGCTCTAAAGTAGAAGGACCAATCAAAGCCCCTATGAGAAAGTCAAAAATGGCTCCTACGATAATTGCGATTAGGAAATTCTGCGCCTGGTCAATAAAGAATATAATGAGTATTTAATTTTAATTGCTGATTAATGTTTTTTATGATTTTTAATTGTTGTTTATGGTTGTTAGATCTACCTTTGATTCCCATTCCATACCGATTGCACAGATAAGGATCATTACTAAAATTGCAATAGTTCCAATTAATCTGACATCGTTGACACCATTATCAAAAATTTTAACTCCATTTTCCATGAGTAATTGGTTTAGCGAATCACAAAATCCTATTGTATTCATAGAGGCTGCTACTGCATTTGCAAATGCGAAAACTATGCCCACTGATGCCCCAAATTCTGGACCCAGGGATCTCGATATGATAAAGTAAATACCACCTGTCAATAGTTAAAATCAGTTATAGTTTTATTTTTTAAACTATGAATAAATAAAATATCTGTTAATTTTTAATTATTGCATTTATCATTATATATATATATATATATATATTTATGTATATTCTTCATATTTCATTTTTACAAACCGCTATTTACCTAAACTTTTAATTGGTCCGGATTTCACAATTGGGCAAATAGTAATTTGAACATTTAGTCAAAAAAAAATTATGGCACATAATAATTCTGTGAAAACCAATTTCCAACCAATGATATGGAATTCGAAGAATATTCATGCTTCTGAAAATTTCTTTAAAGTTAGAATCATATTATTGAACACACTCAGAAAACAGTTTCTTTGGATTAAATAAAATTTATTTGGATTAATAAAGGTTTTTTTGATTCAAAGAAATATTCTTTGCGTTGAAGAAAATTTTTTGGTGTTAAAGAAACTTTTTAATTCAAATAAATTTATATTTCTTCGACTTAAAAAAAGTTTCCCTTGAGTATGAAAAATGGCTAGATATTTTTGACTCATTAGAAAAGTTGAACGCTGTAAAAAACCTCTGTCATGATTTCACAATACTCTAATAAAATTTTATTAACAAAACATAATGTAATTTTACAACACATGATGTATTGTAATTATACTGATAGCGGCGCTGCATAGTCTTGTCCATTTATAATTTACTATTATTGACAAATTTTATAAACAATTACTTGACTATGTTTCTTAATCGTAGAAAATGTTAATTTCTGTAAAGTAGTTTGTCATATTCCCCATAAAAATGATATGTAATAACAAAAACATCTTTTATAATTCAAAAACATAGTCATGTAATTGTTTACAAAATTTGTTAATAACAATTATACTCATCGCCTAAATAATTATTTTTGTGAATTAGAGATATAGCCATCAATTCTAACTGATAAGTACTTTATACAAATTGTTAATAAAGAGATGAAAATAGTATATTGTGCAATTAGAGAAAACAAATTTATTTTGCGAGTGTAAAGTTTGATGTCCGAGCAAAGCGATGGTAAAAAACACACGAATAAAATTAATGTTTTTCCCGTGTCGCACATGATTTTTTTTCTACTTGAGGGTCAGGAAATGGATTTGCTTGCCCCGCACGGGGCAATAAAATCCATTTTATAACCCGCTAGTAAAAATAATATTGTTGATAACGCTCATTTTATCGGATTATTTATTTATATACTATTGCACACATGAAATTATTTTCCAAACCAAATTATTTCAAACAACGCGTGCCGCTTCACAGTAGATTTACAACACTTCTATTGCAATCCCGAAAAAAAATTGTATATTACATTTTGTTTATAAAATTCTATTCTCGTCTTGCAAAATCACAAACATTTTTAACCGTGAATTTACAGGGCGAGTTTTTTATCTTGAGACATCGAATTATCGCAAGAAATACGCATCATACGAAAAAAATGTCCGCAATAAAAACTTTTTATTTTCAATGGTGAAAAGCAACTTTACAATAATTTACTTCACACTCTGAAGTGAAATTTAAAATTAGGACCTTTATTATTTATTGCAGATTCGAATTCACCGTTGAAGAATATGCAACTTTCATTCGAATTTTTTTTCGATTCGCGACAAAATTTAGAAATTTTTAAGCCCTCCTCGAATGTGGGGTAAAATTTTGCTTAATCACTTTTCCCCCTCGAGAATAAAAAGTTTTTATTGCCGAAATTGTTTTCGTATGATTCGTATTTCTTGAGATATTTCAATGTCTCAAGATAAAAAAGTCACCTTGCATAATCATATTAAAAATTTGTATGGAGATTTTGACTTGAAATGTTTTGTTTACTGTATATAAAGCCACTCCTTTAGAAAGGAACACCAACACACCTCCCTTTACTTCTCCATTAGTGCTAATTGCACTGAGGCTGAGAGTCGTAATGACGCACACTACAGCTGATATTCCAATAATGATGAGACTTTGAAAAATTCCCGCATGCGCAACCACCCAGGATAAGCGCAAGAATAACATAACACCCCAGATGTTCAGGAGACATGGTATTAATACTCCTTGAATCCATCCTAACTTTATACCTGCATGAACGGAAGTACTAACTCCTGTCTGACCAGCTTCTATATTTGCATTCTGAAAAATAGTATATTTCAAAATTCTCCATTAGTTTCACTCATTTTGATTTCCGATTTTAATTCCTGTTCTGAATCATTTTTTCACACTGAAGGACCCGCGGTTTTAATTTTTAATATGCTATCTTTCATTTTACTGAATTTTAGAAAAATCATTGAAATGTTTTGAAAGATTATGGCAAACTTTAGTACAAGCTATGTTAGAGTTTTTATTGTTTTTTCTAGGGTTTCATATTTTAGCTACAAAAAAACCTCTTCATGATACGTTTCTCAGTAAATTGGAAGATAGTATATTGAAAATTGAAAACGCGAGTCTCTCAGTGCAAGTTTTGAGACCTGAATGGGAAAAAGTTGGTCCACTAAGAAAATAAAATTTAGTTTATTGGACAACATCGTTTTGTTGAACTTATAAAGTATTTTATTGACTTGGGGAATATTTTTGCTTAAATCTAATAAATACTTGAAATTTATTAAATGTAACTAAAATATTTGGTTGGTTAAATGTGTTTGATTTTCGAATTTAATTGCTGTTCTGAATCGTTTTTTCATAGTGAGAAACCCCCGTTTTAATTTTTAATATACTCGTATGACATTTTACTGAAATCTAAGTACAAGCTATGTCAAAGTTAAGAATATTTTTTCTAAAGTTTCATATTTTTGCTTCCAAAAAATCACAATATGACACATTTTTCAGTAAATTGGAAGATAGTATATTGAAAATTGAAAACGCGAGTCTCTCAATGCAAGTTTTGAAACGTGAATGGAAAAAAGTTGGTCCACTTAGAAAATAAAATTTTCTTTATTGGACAATATCGTTTTGTTGAACTTGTAATGTATTTTATTGACTTGGGGAAAATTTTTGCTAATTAAATTTTAGTAACCAATGAATTTTGTTGAATATACCAAATATTTTGTTGCAATACGTGATAAATCGCGGAAAGTATTCTACTTCCTTAAAATCGAACAGCATTATTAAGTATATTCTATAAATTAAATTAACAAAAAAGAGTTCGCGGAAAAACTTAATTCTATGCGTTTTGTAAAGTAGGCGGGTAAAACGGGACGAATGTTTGTTAATGGTAAGCTAAATATAAATTCTGTTTTTAAAACGAATGAGCTTTGAAAATTGACTTTCGTCAATAAATTCATAAACTCAAAAACTAAATAGTTTCCTTTATTAAATTAACCAAAAATCTACTTGATTTTATTTTTATCTCTCGTTTTCAGTTACTTTTAAATGAGCGAGTACCAAACATGAAAAATGTTAATTGAATTTCTGAAATTTTTCTTAAAATTGAAAAATTGTTGTAAGTTTAAGAATATTCAGAGACAAGTATCGGAATTTTTAGTAATTTCTAACTGAGCATATAATAAATGTCTGAAATTTATTGAAGGGTAACTGGATTATCTTAAATTTATTTGCATTTCACGAATTACTAATTGCATAAAATTCGAGTTACATGTTTGGAGAAATTCCCTCTGGATTTCTAACTGTGCTAGCAGATCGAATCACTTGGAAGAGAATTAAGCTTATGTCCTATTGTATCCGAATCTCCCCTATGTTATATATGTGTACTAAAAACGAATGGAATATTGATCTCTTCTTTTCAGGTTTTTCTGATTCACTGTAATTAAGTGAATCTTGAAAAAGATCGTGAAGATTCGTATGATGGTAATTTCTTAATTTCCCAAATCTATTATTATCTTAATTTGAGCTTTAAAAAATATTCGTACACTTTTAGTTTCTTTTATAGTAATTCTACAAACATTAATCGCAACAATTTTACAACATTTTGTATTTATTGCCCCGTACGGGGCAAATAAATACATTTTCTGGTTCCCCAGTAGAAAAAAGTCTTATTTATTTCTAATATTCAAATCTAGGTAATTGACAATGGTTATAATTGCGGAATGTCATAATTTGTTCAACTATATTATGCAACTAGTTTAAAATGGAAAACTTTGCAGAAGTCTTGAGTTTTATGCTTGCTATATTTATTTTTATTTTCTCAATCAATCAATACATCTGACAGACCATAATCAAAGGAAAATCGTTTAAAGTTGTTACCTTGCGGAAAAACAGTTCTCCGGGAATAATATTTAATTATAGCTTCAAGTATTGTACACTTAAAGATATAATTTGACGGTAGAAACATAATATATTCTGGTTTTATAAACTATATTATATTGGAAAGTTATCAAAAACCCAGGTTTGCTTTTACCCGAATAGCTCTGTATGGGTATTTCTATCATATGAATTACTACTGCAGCAACATTCTTGATTAGTTGTCAAAAATGTTTTGTTGAGTTACCTAAAAACGTATTCACATTCATGTGAATGAATCATGTGTGACACACATTCATGCGGTTAGGGAAACACAACTATTTCTTTCAGTGTAATATTATGATTAATGATACCAAAGCAGAAATGATGACACTCTGCCGATTGTGACGACCGGTTAAAGTTTGGTCCAATGTAGAAGATCGACTGTAAAATACCAGCGTTTGTACAATGTTGGATGTACAACGGGCCCAACCTTCTTCCGATTGTGGAAAAAGTAATTTTCCAATAGTGGATGTACAAGGTCCACCCTGTGTCTAATCGATTCTGATAATTAACACCGTAAAATACCAGGGTTTGTACAATGTTGGATGTAAAACAGGCCCAACCTTCTTCCGACTGTGGAAAAGCAATTTTCTAACAGTAAATGTACAAGGTCCACCCAGTGTCTACACGATTCTAATAATTAAGACTATAAAATACCAGCGTTTGTACAATGTTGGATGTACAACGGGCCCAACCTTCTTCCGACTGTGGAAAAAGTAATTTCCAATAGTAAATGTACAAGGTCCACCCTGTGTCTAATCGATTCTGATAATTAACACCGTAAAATATCAGGGTTTGTACAATGTTGGATGTAAAACAGGCCCAACCTTCTTCCGATTGTGGAAAAAGTAATTTTCCAACAGTAAATGTACAAGGTCCACCCAGTGTCTAATCGATTCTGATAATTAACACTGTAAAATACCAGTGTTTGCATAATGTTGGATGTACAACAGGCCCAAACTTCTTCCGATTGTGGAAAAAGTAATTTTCCGACAGTAAATGTACAAGGTCCACCCTGTGTCTAATCGATTCTGATAATTAACACTATAAAATACCAGCGTTTGTACAATGTTGGATGTACAACGGGCCCAACCTTCTTTCGATTGTGAAAAAAGTAATTTTCCGAAAGTAAATGTACAAGGTCCACCCTGTGTCTAATCGATTCTGATAATTAACACTGTAAATTACCAGGGTTTGTAGAATGCTGGATGTACAACAGGCCCAACCTTCTTCGGCCTGTAAAAGAAGTAATTTTCCGACAGTAAATGTACAAGGTCCACCCAGTGTCTAATCGATTCTGATAATTAACACTGTAAAATACCAGTGTTTGCATAATGTTGGATGTACAACAGGCCCAAACTTCTTCCGATTGTGGAAAAAGTAATTTTCCGACAGTAAATGTACAAGGTCCACCCTGTGTCTAATCGATTCTGATAATTAACACTGTAAAATACCAGTGTTAGCATAATGTTGGATGTACAACGTGCCCAACCTTCTTCCGATTGTGGAAAAAGTAATTTTCCGACAGTAAATGTACAAGGTCCACCCTGTGTCTAATCGATTCTGATAATTAACACCGTAAAATACCAGGGTATGTACAATGTTGGATGTAAAACAGGCCCAACCTTCTTCCGACTGTGGAAAAGCAATTTTCTAACAGTAAATGTACAAGGTCCACCCAGTGTCTAAACGATTCTGATAATTAACACTATAAAATACCAGCGTTTGTACAATGTTGGATGTACAACGGGCCCAACCTTCTTCCGACCGTGGAAAAGCAATTTTCTAACAGTAAATGTACAAGGTCCACCCAGTGTCTAAACGATTCTGATAATTAACACTATAAAATACCAGCGTTTGTACAATGTTGGATGTACAACGGGCCCAACCTTCTTTCGATTGTGAAAAAAGTAATTTTCCGAAAGTAAATGTACAAGGTCCACCCTGTGTCTAATCGATTCTGATAATTAACACTGTAAATTACCAGGGTTTGTAGAATGCTGGATGTACAACAGGCCCAACCTTCTTCGGCCTGTAAAAGAAGTAATTTTCCGACAGTAAATGTACAAGGTCCACCCAGTGTCTAATCGATTCTGATAATTAACACTGTAAAATACCAGTGTTTGCATAATGTTGGATGTACAACAGGCCCAAACTTCTTCCGATTGTGGAAAAAGTAATTTTCCAACAGTAAATGTACAAGGTCCACCCAGTGTCTAATCGATTCTGATAATTAACACTGTAAAATACCAGTGTTTGCATAATGTTGGATGTACAACAGGCCCAAACTTCTTCCGATTGTGGAAAAAGTAATTTTCCAACAGTAATTGTACAAGGTCCACCCTGTGTCTAATCGATTCTGATAATTAACACTGTAAAATACCAGTGTTAGCATAATGTTGGATGTACAACGTGCCCAACCTTCTTCCGATTGTGGAAAAAGTAATTTTCCGACAGTAAATGTACAAGGTCCACCCTGTGTCTAATCGATTCTGATAATTAACACCGTAAAATACCAGGGTTTGTACAATGTTGGATGTAAAACAGGCCCAACCTTCTTCCGACTGTGGAAAAGCAATTTTCTAACAGTAAATGTACAAGGTCCACCCAGTGTCTAAACGATTCTGATAATTAACACTATAAAATACCAGCGTTTGTACAATGTTGGATGTACAACGGGCCCAACCTTCTTCCGACTGTGGAAAAAGTAATTTTCCAATAGTAAATGTACAAGGTCCACCCTGTGTCTAATCGATTCTGATAATTAACACTATAAAATACCAGCGTTTGTACAATGTTGGATGTAAAACAGGCCCAACCTTCTTCCGACTGTGGAAAAGCAATTTTCTAACAGTAAATGTACAAGGTCCACCCAGTGTCTAAACGATTCTGATAATTAACACTATAAAATACCAGCGTTTGTACAATGTTGGATGTACAACGGGCCCAACCTTCTTCCGATTGTGGAAAAAGTAATTTTCCAATAGTGGATGTACAAGGTCCACCCTGTGTCTAATCGATTCTGATAATTAACACCGTAAAATACCAGGGTTTGTACAATGTTGGATGTAAAACAGGCCCAACCTTCTTCCGACTGTGGAAAAGCAATTTTCTAACAGTAAATGTACAAGGTCCACCCAGTGTCTAATCGATTCTGATAATTAACACCGTAAAATACCAGGGTTTGTACAATGTTGGATGTAAAACAGGCCCAACCTTCTTCCGACTGTGGAAAAGCAATTTTCTAACAGTAAATGTACAAGGTCCACCCAGTGTCTAAACGATTCTGATAATTAACACTATAAAATACCAGCGTTTGTACAATGTTGGATGTACAACGGGCCCAACCTTCTTTCGATTGTGAAAAAAGTAATTTTCCGAAAGTAAATGTACAAGGTCCACCCTGTGTCTAATCGATTCTGATAATTAACACAGTAAAATACCAGGGTTTGTACAATGTTGGATGTAAAACGGGCCCAACCTTCTTCCGATTGTGGAAAAAGTAATTTTCCAATAGTAAATGTACAAGGTCCACCCAGTGTCTAATCGATTCTGATAATTAACACTGTAAAATACCAGTGTTTGCATAATGTTGGATGTACAACGGGCCCAACCTTCTTTCGATTGTGAAAAAAGTAATTTTCCGAAAGTAAATGTACAAGGTCCACCCTGTGTCTAATCGATTCTGATAATTAACACTGTAAATTACCAGGGTTTGTAGAATGCTGGATGTACAACAGGCCCAACCTTCTTCGGCCTGTAAAAGAAGTAATTTTCCGACAGTAAATGTACAAGGTCCACCCAGTGTCTAATCGATTCTGATAATTAACACTGTAAAATACCAGTGTTTGCATAATGTTGGATGTACAACAGGCCCAAACTTCTTCCGATTGTGGAAAAAGTAATTTTCCGACAGTAAATGTACAAGGTCCACCCTGTGTCTAATCGATTCTGATAATTAACACCGTAAAATACCAGTGTTAGCATAATGTTGGATGTACAACGTGCCCAACCTTCTTCCGATTGTGGAAAAAGTAATTTTCCGACAGTAAATGTACAAGGTCCACCCTGTGTCTAATCGATTCTGATAATTAACACCGTAAAATACCAGGGTTTGTACAATGTTGGATGTAAAACAGGCCCAACCTTCTTCCGACTGTGGAAAAGCAATTTTCTAACAGTAAATGTACAAGGTCCACCCAGTGTCTAAACGATTCTGATAATTAACACTATAAAATACCAGCGTTTGTACAATGTTGGATGTACAACGGGCCCAACCTTCTTCCGACTGTGGAAAAGCAATTTTCTAACAGTAAATGTACAAGGTCCACCCAGTGTCTAAACGATTCTGATAATTAACACTATAAAATACCAGCGTTTGTACAATGTTGGATGTACAACGGGCCCAACCTTCTTTCGATTGTGAAAAAAGTAATTTTCCGAAAGTAAATGTACAAGGTCCACCCTGTGTCTAATCGATTCTGATAATTAACACCGTAAAATATCAGGGTTTGTACAATGTTGGATGTACAACAGGCCCAACCTTCTTCGGCCTGTAAAAGAAGTAATTTTCCGACAGTAAATGTACAAGGTCCACCCAGTGTCTAATCGATTCTGATAATTAACACTGTAAAATACCAGTGTTTGCATAATGTTGGATGTACAACGGGCCCAACCTTCTTCCGATTGTGGAAAAAGTAATTGTCCAATAGTAAATGTACAAGGTCCACCCAGTGTCTAATCGATTCTGATAATTAACACTGTAAAATACCAGTGTTTGCATAATGTTGGATGTACAACAGGCCCAAACTTCTTCCGATTGTGGAAAAAGTAATTTTCCAACAGTAATTGTACAAGGTCCACCCTGTGTCTAATCGATTCTGATAATTAACACTGTAAAATACCAGTGTTAGCATAATGTTGGATGTACAACGTGCCCAACCTTCTTCCGATTGTGGAAAAAGTAATTTTCCGACAGTAAATGTACAAGGTCCACCCTGTGTCTAATCGATTCTGATAATTAACACCGTAAAATACCAGGGTTTGTACAATGTTGGATGTAAAACAGGCCCAACCTTCTTCCGACTGTGGAAAAGCAATTTTCTAACTGTAAATGTACAAGGTCCACCCAGTGTCTAAACGATTCTGATAATTAACACTATAAAATACCAGCGTTTGTACAATGTTGGATGTACAACGGGCCCAACCTTCTTCCGATTGTGGAAAAAGTAATTTTCCAACAGTAAATGTACAAGGTCCAACCTGTGTCTAATCGATTCTGATAATTAACACCGTAAAATACCAGGGTTCGTACAATGTTGGATGTAAAACAGGCCCAACCTTCTTCCGACTGTGGAAAAGCAATTTTCTAACAGTAAATGTACAAGGTCCACCCAGTGTCTAAACGATTCTGATAATTAACACTATAAAATACCAGCGTTTGTACAATGTTGGATGTACAACGGGCCCAACCTTCTTCCGATTGTGGAAAAAGTAATTTTCCAATAGTGGATGTACAAGGTCCACCCTGTGTCTAATCGATTCTGATAATTAACACCGTAAAATACCAGGGTTTGTACAATGTTGGATGTAAAACAGGCCCAACCTTCTTCCGACTGTGGAAAAGCAATTTTCTAACAGTAAATGTACAAGGTCCACCCAGTGTCTAATCGATTCTGATAATTAACACCGTAAAATACCAGGGTTTGTACAATGTTGGATGTAAAACAGGCCCAACCTTCTTCCGACTGTGGAAAAGCAATTTTCTAACAGTAAATGTACAAGGTCCACCCAGTGTCTAAACGATTCTGATAATTAACACTATAAAATACCAGCGTTTGTACAATGTTGGATGTACAACGGGCCCAACCTTCTTTCGATTGTGAAAAAAGTAATTTTCCGAAAGTAAATGTACAAGGTCCACCCTGTGTCTAATCGATTCTGATAATTAACACCGTAAAATACCAGGGTTTGTACAATGTTGGATGTACAACGGGCCCAACCTTCTTCCGATTGTGGAAAAAGTAATTGTCCAATAGTAAATGTACAAGGTCCACCCAGTGTCTAATCGATTCTGATAATTAACACTGTAAAATACCAGTGTTAGCATAATGTTGGATGTACAACGGGCCCAACCTTCTTCCGATTGTGGAAAAAGTAATTTTCCGACAGTAAATGTACAAGGTCCACCCTGTGTCTAATCGATTCTGATAATTAACACTATAAAATACCAGCGTTTGTACAATGTTGGATGTACAACGGGCCCAACCTTCTTTCGATTGTGAAAAAAGTAATTTTCCGAAAGTAAATGTACAAGGTCCACCCTGTGTCTAATCGATTCTGATAATTAACACTGTAAATTACCAGGGTTTGTAGAATGCTGGATGTACAACAGGCCCAACCTTCTTCGGCCTGTAAAAGAAGTAATTTTCCGACAGTAAATGTACAAGGTCCACCCAGTGTCTAATCGATTCTGATAATTAACACTGTAAAATACCAGTGTTTGCATAATGTTGGATGTACAACAGGCCCAAACTTCTTCCGATTGTGGAAAAAGTAATTTTCCAACAGTAAATGTACAAGGTCCACCCTGTGTCTAATCGATTCTGATAATTAACACTGTAAAATACCAGTGTTAGCATAATGTTGGATGTACAACGTGCCCAACCTTCTTCCGATTGTGGAAAAAGTAATTTTCCGACAGTAAATGTACAAGGTCCACCCTGTGTCTAATCGATTCTGATAATTAACACCGTAAAATACCAGCGTTTGTACAATGTTGGATGTAAAACAGGCCCAACCTTCTTCCGACTGTGGAAAAGCAATTTTCTAACAGTAAATGTACAAGGTCCACCCAGTGTCTAAACGATTCTGATAATTAACACTATAAAATACCAGCGTTTGTACAATGTTGGATGTACAACGTGCCCAACCTTCTTCCGATTGTGCAAAAAGTAATTTTCCGAAAGTAAATGTACAAGGTCCACCCTGTGTCTAATCGATTCTGATAATTAACACTGTAAATTACCAGGGTTTGTACAATGCTGGATGTACAACGAGCCCAACCTTCTTCGGCCTGTAAAAGAAGTAATTTTCCGACAGTTAATGTACAAGGTCCACCCAGTGTCTAATCGATTCTGATAATTAACACTGTAAAATACCAGTGTTTGCATAATGTTGGATGTACAACAGGCCCAAACTTCTTCCGATTGTGGAAAAAGTAATTTTCCAACAGTAAATGTACAAGGTCCACCCAGTGTCTAATCGATTCTGATAATTAACACTGTAAAATACCAGTGTTTGCATAATGTTGGATGTACAACAGGCCCAAACTTCTTCCGATTGTGGAAAAAGTAATTTTCCAACAGTAATTGTACAAGGTCCACCCTGTGTCTAATCGATTCTGATAATTAACACTGTAAAATACCAGTGTTAGCATAATGTTGGATGTACAACGTGCCCAACCTTCTTCCGATTGTGGAAAAAGTAATTTTCCGACAGTAAATGTACAAGGTCCACCCTGTGTCTAATCGATTCTGATAATTAACACCGTAAAATACCAGGGTTTGTACAATGTTGGATGTAAAACAGGCCCAACCTTCTTCCGACTGTGGAAAAGCAATTTTCTAACAGTAAATGTACAAGGTCCACCCAGTGTCTAAACGATTCTGATAATTAACACTATAAAATACCAGCGTTTGTACAATGTTGGATGTACAACGGGCCCAACCTTCTTCCGATTGTGGAAAAAGTAATTGTCCAATAGTAAATGTACAAGGTCCACCCAGTGTCTAATCGATTCTGATAATTAACACCGTAAAATACCAGGGTTCGTACAATGTTGGATGTAAAACAGGCCCAACCTTCTTCCGACTGTGGAAAAGCAATTTTCTAACAGTAAATGTACAAGGTCCACCCAGTGTCTAAACGATTCTGATAATTAACACTATAAAATACCAGCGTTTGTACAATGTTGGATGTACAACGGGCCCAACCTTCTTCCGATTGTGGAAAAAGTAATTTTCCAATAGTGGATGTACAAGGTCCACCCTGTGTCTAATCGATTCTGATAATTAACACCGTAAAATACCAGGGTTTGTACAATGTTGGATGTAAAACAGGCCCAACCTTCTTCCGACTGTGGAAAAGCAATTTTCTAACAGTAAATGTACAAGGTCCACCCAGTGTCTAATCGATTCTGATAATTAACACCGTAAAATACCAGGGTTTGTACAATGTTGGATGTAAAACAGGCCCAACCTTCTTCCGACTGTGGAAAAGCAATTTTCTAACAGTAAATGTACAAGGTCCACCCAGTGTCTAAACGATTCTAATAATTAAGACTATAAAATACCAGCGTTTGTACAATGTTGGATGTACAACGGGCCCAACCTTCTTTCGATTGTGAAAAAGTAATTTTCCGACAGTAAATGTACAAGGTCCACCCTGTGTCTAATCGATTCTGATAATTAACACTGTAAATTACCAGGGTTTGTAGAATGTTGGATGTACAACGGGCCCAACCTTCTTCCGATTGTGTAAAAAGTAATTTTCCAATAGTGGATGTACAAGGTCCACCCTGTGTCTAATCGATTCTGATAATTAACACCGTAAAATACCAGGGTTTGTACAATGTAGGATGTAAAACAGGCCCAACCTTCTTCCGACTGTGGAAAAGCAATTTTCTAACAGTAAATGTACAAGGTCCACCCAGTGTCTAAACGATTCTGATAATTAACACTATAAAATACCAGCGTTTGTACAATGTTGGATGTACAACGGGCCCAACCTTCTTTCGATTGTGAAAAAAGTAATTTTCCGAAAGTAAATGTACAAGGTGCACCCTGTGTCTAATCGATTCTGATAATTAACACTGTAAATTACCAGGGTTTGTAGAATGCTGGATGTACAACAGGCCCAACCTTCTTCGGCCTGTAAAAGAAGTAATTTTCCGACAGTAAATGTACAAGGTCCACCCTGTGTCTAATCGATTCTGATAATTAACACCGTAAAATACCAGGGTTTGTACAATGTTGGATGTAAAACAGGCCCAACCTTCTTCCGACTGTGGAAAAGCAATTTTCTAACAGTAAATGTACAAGGTCCACCCAGTGTCTAATCGATTCTGATAATTAACACCGTAAAATACCAGGGTTTGTACAATGTTGGATGTAAAACAGGCCCAACCTTCTTCCGACTGTGGAAAAGCAATTTTCTAACAGTAAATGTACAAGGTCCACCCAGTGTCTAAACGATTCTGATAATTAACACTATAAAATACCAGCGTTTGTACAATGTTGGATGTACAACGGGCCCAACCTTCTTCCGACTGTGGAAAAAGTAATTTTCCGACAGTAAATGTACAAGGTCCACCCTGTGTCTAATCAATTCTGATAATTAACACCGTAAAATATCAGGGTTTGTACAATGTTGGATGTAAAACAGGCCCAACCTTCTTCCGATTGTGGAAAAAGTAATTTTCCAACAGTAAATGTACAAGGTCCACCCAGTGTCTAAACGATTCTGATAATTAACACTATAAAATACCAGAGTTTGTACAATGTTGGATGTACAACGGGCCCAACCTTCTTCCGACCGTGGAAAAGCAATTTTCTAACAGTAAATGTACAAGGTCCACCCAGTGTCTAAACGATTCTGATAATTAACACTATAAAATACCAGCGTTTGTACAATGTTGGATGTACAACGGGCCCAACCTTCTTTCGAGTGTGAAAAAAGTAATTTTCCGAAAGTAAATGTACAAGGTCCACCCTGTGTCTAATCGATTCTGATAATTAACACTGTAAATTACCAGGGTTTGTACAATGCTGGATGTACAAC
This sequence comes from Diplolepis rosae, assembly GCA_030998225.1. Taxonomy (NCBI): domain Eukaryota; kingdom Metazoa; phylum Arthropoda; class Insecta; order Hymenoptera; family Diplolepididae; genus Diplolepis; species Diplolepis rosae. The sequence goes on along the minus strand of JAPYXD010000723.1, from coordinate 8,342,617 downwards.
AGGCCCAACCTTCTTCGGCCTGTAAAAGAAGTAATTTTCCGACAGTAAATGTACAAGGTCCACCCAGTGTCTAATCGATTCTGATAATTAACACTGTAAAATACCAGTGTTTGCATAATGTTGGATGTACAACAGGCCCAAACTTCTTCCGATTGTGGAAAAAGTAATTTTCCAACAGTAAATGTACAAGGTCCACCCAGTGTCTAATCGATTCTGATAATTAACACTGTAAAATACCAGTGTTTGCATAATGTTGGATGTACAACAGGCCCAAACTTCTTCCGATTGTGGAAAAAGTAATTTTCCAACAGTAAATGTACAAGGTCCACCCTGTGTCTAATCGATTCTGATAATTAACACTGTAAAATACCAGTGTTAGCATAATGTTGGATGTACAACGTGCCCAACCTTCTTCCGATTGTGGAAAAAGTAATTTTCCGACAGTAAATGTACAAGGTCCACCCTGTGTCTAATCGATTCTGATAATTAACACCGTAAAATACCAGGGTTTGTACAATGTTGGATGTAAAACAGGCCCAACCTTCTTCCGACTGTGGAAAAGCAATTTTCTAACAGTAAATGTACAAGGTCCACCCAGTGTCTAATCGATTCTGATAATTAACACTATAAAATACCAGCGTTTGTACAATGTTGGATGTACAACGGGCCCAACCTTCTTTCGATTGTGAAAAAAGTAATTTTCCGAAAGTAAATGTACAAGGTCCACCCTGTGTCTAATCGATTCTGATAATTAACACTGTAAATTACCAGGGTTTGTACAATGCTGGATGTACAACAGGCCCAACCTTCTTCGGCCTGTAAAAGAAGTAATTTTCCGACAGTAAATGTACAAGGTCCACCCAGTGTCTAATCGATTCTGATAATTAACACTGTAAAATACCAGTGTTTGCATAATGTTGGGTGTACAACAGGCCCAAACTTCTTCCGATTGTGGAAAAAGTAATTTTCCAACAGTAAATGTACAAGGTCCAACCTGTGTCTAATCGATTCTGATAATTAACACCGTAAAATACCAGGGTTTGTACAATGTTGGATGTAAAACAGGCCCAAACTTCTTCCGACTGTGGAAAAAGTAATTTTCCGACAGTAAATGTACAAGGTCCACCCTGTGTCTAAGCGATTCTGATAATTAACATTGTTAATTTTATATTAGATATTAGATATGCTATATCATACAATTTGTTTTCTTTTATCCTCGAAATTATTATTTTTTTGTACGAGAAAGGATTTCATTTCAAGTCCAAAGAAATACTTCGATAGTAAAAGGTTAGCATTTGAAACGATAATCGTTCAACTGCTAAAGGATTTCCTCTCATCCCAATGTTGAATAGAAAATCCTCTTATAGTGAAGGGAATCGTTTGAGAGTCAATAGTCTGTTTTTAGAGTCTAGTCTTCTTTAAAAAATGTCTTTAATCGTAAAACACGAATTTAATAATAAAAGTATATATATTTATATATATTTTGGTATCCAACGTTGGATCGACGTTGGTCCGATTGTTTATTTCTGCTTGGGTATCTTTCGAACATAAAAGATTATTTTTGACAAATTAATTCTAACATACAGAAATTATTTATTTAAAAAACTTGAGTTTTGACTGAACCTCGTTTTTATTATTGCTAAGCGTCAATATTTTAAAACTGATAAACATTTTATAATTAAGAGCTCATTTTTCCGGAGAGAAAATTCTTTACAACTTAACCAAATCCAATTTTCGAAAATAATGAAAAGACACGAAGAAAATAAATCTGTCAGATTTACTCAGTCCATAAGGTAAAACAATGACGATATAAAATTTGTGTACATTTAACAGATATTTCATTATAATTCATCGTTTTTTTTTGTAAAAATAAGAGATTTGTCAATAAATATTACAGAAATGCCTCCTGAATTAACATTTTGAAGAAAATTTCTTATTCTTCAAATTTAACAGCAATTTCTGTGATGTGTATGGAGAAATCTCGTATGCTTACAAAAGAACAGTAAATTATACTGAAATATCTATTAAAATTATAGAAGTTATAGTTATTTATTCAAATTTACTTCTTGGAAAGTAATTTCTCCATGATATTAGGCATTTAATAATTAATTCTCAAAAATTGTATAATACTTTTATTTTTAAACATGATCAATGATGATATTATAATTCTTGAGTATATAATTGAATTTTATTTCCCAAGACAAGAGGTTTGAGCGAGATGATTGGCCATTTTTACGAAAACGTTAAATATTTGTTGTGATTAAGAATTCCTGGATTAAAATCTAGTTCTAATTAAATGAGTACTTATTTTTTTAATTTGTCTTCTTCAACACCTTTTCCCTCGACAAACGACTCCGAAAGATATACAAAAGAAACGAAAGTCATGCTCGCTTTTCTCTTTGAAACTCTCTTTATTGCTGTGCAAACTTAATAAAACTATTGTCTTCAATAGTTACCAATATTCACTCTTATGTTTACTTCGGGAATAATAATTAAGCTTTCCACTTGCATTTAATGTACTAAACACATATATCTTACTTTCTATTTGTAATCGTTATTCTCTAAAATAAAAATAGTTCAGTAGATTTTGAGGGACAAGAGATTTAGTTCAATATTAATAATAAGTGTTCTCAAAACAATACTGGTAAATTTTTAAATTATTTATTATTAGTAATATAATTATTAAAATAAGAATATGCATATCATATTTTATACCATATTTATATCATATTTTGTTGAATAAACCTCCACCCAAAAAAGGAAAACGAAATGAAAAGCACCTTTTTATACAAAAAAGGAACTGGCTAGGGCCCGACTAAAATCCAAAATTAGGGCCTGACTAAAGGAAACTAGTATTTTAGAAATCAAATAGGGAGACCCTTAACAACTCACACTGGGAGGAAATGCACTTTTTTCGTTCAAAAATGTCCAGAACCTTCAATTTTGGTCCGATTTTTAATTTTTTTTTAAGATTAAAGTGCATTAAATTCTGAAGAACTTCGCGTTCAGAACTTTTATCTCCTCTATTTTTGTATTAATAATTTTTTTATTCAAAGTATGGAAAAACTGAAATTTTTTACTTAACAATTTTTTACACTTCATTAACTGCTTAGGTAAACTGCATATTGTCTTAAATAAATGTTTGGGGACTCAGAGAATACACATAACTGGTGTATTATTCCATATAATTGTTATAAACAAATTTTATGAACAGATTGGCAAATAGTCTTATTATCGGTAAAAAAAAATTTCTTTTTGCTAAATGTGCTTCGTATTAGTGTAGGAATGTCATTTAATTAAAAAAATAATTATAAAGGCAACAACAGCCATTGTTATAAACAATTTTTTTGTTAAAATATTTAAATTTGAGATTTTTTCAAATTATAATTTCTTTCAATTGTCAGAAGGACTTCAGGTATTCCTTAGAATAATAAATCTTTAATAATATTTGGGAAAATATAACAATTAAAATTGTTATAAACAAATTCAAAATTTTGGCCTTTTCGCATGGAAGAAAAATTTTGTTGCACTGAAAATGTTTTAAGCTATTGGACGGACGACTGCATAAAATTTGTTAGCAAAAACACTTATAAAAACATTTTATTATGTATTTTTATTAATATTTGTGACTAACTTAGACTCACAACTTTGTCTAAAGTTATTCGGATTGAAAACCAGATTTTCTGCTACGTGAAACTGCCGAAATTTGAAATTTGATTTTATTAATTGTTTATAAACATTCAGATTGTTACAATTTCCCAAAAATTATCAAAGATATATTATTATCAGGAATATCTGTACCCATTCTTGCGATCAAAGAAAATTTAAATTTGATAAAACCTTAAATTTAAATATTTTCTAACAAAAATTGTTTATAAAAATGGTTATTGTTAATTTTTCAAATATTTTTATGATTAAATGTCATTCCTACATTAATACGAAGCACTTTTAGCAAAAAGAAACTTTTTTTTATCGATAATAAGACTAATTGCCAATTTTCTGTGAGAAAAGTTGTGGAACCTCCGTAGCTCAGATGACAGAGCATTCGACCGGCAATCGAAAGGACCTGGGCTCGATACCCAGCGGAATGAAAGCGTTCCTTTTTTCACAGAAAAATTTCTTCTAATTGCCAATTTGTTTATAAAAATTTGTTTATAACAATTAGATCGAATAATAAACAAGTTATTTGTATCCTCTGAGTCCTCAAATATTCATTTAAGAAAATATACAGTTTACCTAAGCAGTTATTAAAGCGTAAAAAATTGTTATGTAATAAATTTCAGTTTCTCCATACTTTGAGTAATAAATTTATTATTACAAAAATAGAGGATACAAAACTTTTAACCGCAAAGCTCTTTAGAATTTAATTCACTTTAATGTGAAAAAAAATTAAAAATCGGACCAAAATTGAAGGCTCTGGACATTTTTGAACGGAAAAAGTGAATTTCCTCCCAGTGTGCAACGCCTCACAGGGGGCCGGTTAGAACTTTCTGGACTAATTTATCTAGTGAGGGTCTAACTGTAGCCTTAAGTGAATGAGGACAAACCAGGAGATTTCTACACGGGATATTGATGTTCTTTTAGACTAATTGAAGTTTTAATTATACATATATAAATTTTAGAGAGTTTTGTATGACTTTTTCATTATAGAATAGTCACCTTTGCTCTTAGGTGATTTTCATTTATGATATGAGTTTCAGAAAAACAAACCATAAACCAATATGACTGAGTTCGTCACTGATAATTTGAATCTCATTTCGAACAATTACGATCACATCAGTTGAGCAATCATACCCCAATAGTATGCGATTCAATAGTCTTTATTTGTATAGGAGAAGCCACGCGATTATATACAGGCATATCCAATTACACATACAATTCTCCGTTTCTTATAAAATACGTACAAGGCGCGTGGATTTTCCTCTGTTTATTAGAGATCTGAAGGTCGTGGTTCATGTAATTTGTCAATTGAAACCGTATTCTTTTAACCAGCCTACATATATCGACACAACATAAGCGTAACTCTTCTTCTAATACACTATATCAGTTCTTGATAAACAAAACCGAAAAGGAAATTCTCAGTTGGTAATTATTAACAAATTCAAATCGATCCGTGTAGAAATTGCAAGGCCTGGCGCTAGTCCTGCAATGAAACACCGAGCCAGGCTTGGGCCCGGACTCAGGCGATTGACAAACCTGTCCGTCAGACCAGGCCCAGGTCTGGTTCCGCGTTTTACACTATACCAGACTTTGCCAGACTTAGGCCCAGCCTGGGCCATGACAAAAATTCTGCATAGGAATCAATTTGAAAGAACAATTGTTAGGAAGAACAATGAAAAATACCCAGTCGGACCAATCCGTATTGTAACGACGTTCACAAAAAAATCAGTACTGTGCCAGTACTGGTTAGCTGCTACTGACTTGTTGTTACTGGCGCAGTAATAAATATTTATAACATTATATTATATTATTATATAATTATAATATTTATATTTATTAATTATTATTATATTTATTATATAAATAAATTAATTGGCGTAAATAGATTCTGCAAGAAAAGTTTTGTGGAACCACGGTAGCTCAGATGATAGAGCATTCGACCGGCAATCGAAAGGTCCTGGGGTCGATACCCAGCGGAGTGGAAGCGTTCCTTTTTTCACAGAAAAAAGAATTGTTCAAATTATATGCTATAATAAATATTTGGTACTGCACCAGTACTGGGAAAACGGTACTGTGCCAGTACTGACCGAAAATAGGCCGCCAGTAATGGTAATCAGTTACTGACTCATCATTACTGGCGCAGTACTGGCGCAGTACTGGCGCATTACTAAAGTATTATTTTACATTGAATATATAATTCCAACTTTGAATCTGTATATTATTCAATATTTAATATTTTCACATAAAATATAATAAATATATAATTCAAATTTTTAAAAAATATTATTATTATACAATTTTTAAAAAATTATATAATAATAATATTTAATATTCAATATTCTGAAATAATATTCAATATTTATTATTATTTATTGATTTTGTAATGCTTTTACTTTCTAACTTGAATTTAAATTTTCGCGTGCTTTACACATGGATTTCTATAAAAGAAATTTCATGAAAACTTGATTGGAAAAAAGAATTGATATAAATATGTTAAATATTTTTTTTTTATTTGTTATTTATACAATCCCGAGTTATAGTGATCAGTACTGTACTGGTACTGGTTGCTAGTACGATTCAAGTACTGATTATTCAGTAATGACATGCCAATGTAAACCCAGTACTGGCTTGTACCGAAAGTCATTTCTGAGCCAATACTGGTAAAGTGTTATCATCCCTGTATTATGCCAGTACTGATTGCCAGTACCGCGTCCGTATTTTACAAACAATAGTCGCTGGATTGACTATTTTTAACCACACTCTGTAAGATTCGGTTAAATCAACAAAAATATTGTTGATTCAACTTTAGTATTTTGTTGCTTCACGAGCAACAAAACGTTTGGCTGTTTCAACCAAATATTTTAGTTACTTTAAATAAATTTCAGGTATTCAATAGATTCAAGGGAAACTGAGCAAACTTTCTTTTCTAGGAAAGTCAAAGTTTTATCATAAATTTCAATTTTATCAATTAATCGAAGCACAATTTGAATTATATTTTAAAGATAAGGGTTTTCTTTTTTGAAAGTACTCAGTGCTTCGATTGTCATGCAGCTTGAATAGAAGTTGAGAACTCAGATTTATGTAATGTAGTATTCATCACCTTTTATGGTAAAAGGAAAATTAAAAAATGAATTACTCGATTTAATATTTAAAAAAAATGTTTTTTACCTTTACTGGGTTTCCCTCGTGTAGTTCACCTAAGGATGGCCTCTTGGCTCTTCTGCTAAGCCTGTAGAAATATTTTACCGGCTTTAAAAATTATAATAGTCATTCTTAAGTTAAAGAGATAAGCTTGAGTTACTTTACAATTTTAGAAAGAACGGAACGTATTTATAAGTGTTGGAAGAAATTAGAGATGAAACTTAATTATAGAGAAGTACTATAGTAATTAGTATATATTTTTTAGAAGAACAAACTTTCTCTTATATTTCTTATTAACTATAAAGATTTGATTTTGCACTAACCTGTAATGATCTAATCTGGGCACTACATCCCACAATCCATTTACGTTCAACGTCATGGCGGATCTTTTATTTTGATATTCATTGGTCTCACTGTCTCCAGCAGCTTTGTTTTGAAATCGCCCATCCATCCCACCAATACTGAAACAAAATTTTAATTGCAATTTTAAATAACTCGGATCCTCATTTCCAATAAAATATATTTCCAAGTGCGAATTGCCGAAGCTGATAATACGGCACAATATTGGCCCAATCTCGGCAGCCAATAGTCGGCTATTGCGTTATTGGGCCAGTGACGTCGTTTGCATCGGTCAAGTGCTGGGCCGATGGCGAAAGTCTTTGTCGATTGTTTAAATTGACCGACCTTCAACCGAAACTTGGCCCAGTATCGGCCTTATACCAAGATTGGGCTGAAGTTTGTGACGTCTCGTGTAACGAATGTTTTTATTTCGTCGTATGTTCTCCAAAACAATTTAAAAAATGCAGAATAGTGATTTTTGACAGAAACAAACTATTTATGGAAAAACACGACAAATTATCTCGAACTGAAAAAAATAGTTAGTAAAACCAACTACTTCGGTTTGTAAAATATGCCTCAGCTATTTTATTAGTTAGCACAACAATTTTTTTTGTTGGTGTTACTATCTCAATTGTTATCACAAGAACTTGGGTAGTAACACCAAGAAAAAAAATTGTTGCGCTAACTAATAAAATAGCTGAGGCATATTTTACAAACCGAAGTAGTTAGTTTAACTAACCATTTTTTTCAGTGCGCAAACTAAAAAACACACATGTCTATGCGATTTGATTTTTGATTGCAGTCATATAGAGCTACAATAAAAAAAATATAAATTTATAACTGAGATTGCGGAGCGAAACCAAAATTAGCAAAGTTTGACCAAAGCAAGTCATTTGCAGACGAACACGTTAAATTATCTCGCGTACTAAAACAAAGACATGTATATATATATATAAACATAAATTTATGATTGAAGTCACATAAAGTTATAATAAAAAAAAGCAAATTAAAAATTAACATATATATGTCTGTTTTTTAGTTTGCGAGATAATTTAACATGTTGGTCCATAAATAGTCTGTTTTTGTCAAACTTAAAAATTTTTTTTTACTTTTTTTACATTTTTTGACAAAATGTTTTTGTCAAAAATCACTATTTTGCATATTTTTTATCGTTTTAGAGATCATACGAGGAGAAAAAAAAAAATTCGTCTCACGAGGCGTCACAAACTTCAGCTCAATCTAAACTTGGAATTCTCCGTGCAATAATAACCCAAGTGCGAAGTTAGATAAGGCCCAACACTGGCCCAGCATCGGCAAAAATCTTACCATTGCACCTCGATTTTTTCAAATTTGCTAATATTTTTCAGAATTATTATTACCAAATTTTACATATATTGCTATAAAAAGTTTCTTCGTGTAGCGATCTAAAATTTCAAGAAAAAAGTGTTTGATGGAAATTTTCATGAATGTTGCCATTGAAATGTTAAACATATGTAGTAATGCGTTTGCAGGGGATGTGAAACTTGGATATTTAGACAATTTTATTGATTTTAGGTTCCTAGTATCTATATGTTTATAGCTGGATTGTAAAAAATGTTGACCTTAATGTCGGGAAAATGCTGACAAATATGAAAATGAACATAGGGGTTATATTTTTTGTTTTATTAGTTGAAAAAAATTCAATTTTAATATAATTTTTATCATTTCTGTTTTTTTTTTAAGAAACGAAAAATAATTGATCTATTTTCTATTTATATAAGCTGCAGCTACACCTAAATTTTATATTCGATACTCATAAATTTGACAAAATAAAAAGTCGAAGGCAATTTCCTTGGTGAAAATTTTCATAAATATCCATTTGAGAATTTCATGATATTTATAATAAAATTGAACACTTTCAGCCCAACAACTCTAATTATTATTATTAATTTGACATAATATACCTAATAGAAAATATTAACAAAAATATGACTAAATTTCAGAAAATTAAACAAATTAACATCATGAGATTTTTTAATTAGTTCAAATAAAAATATAAAATTTACAAATTGAATTAAAAATCGATTTTTATTCCATACGAACTTAGAATTCCTGCTCAGGAACAGATGTTTGAACATGAAGTCGTACATTTTGAAACCGAATCAATTTAAAACTATTCTTTTTTATATTTTTCGTTTTTTGAACAAGTTCACAAAAATATACTGTCACCCTTAGAATTAAAGGAACATGAAATCGTGGGATTTTCACATTTGCATTGAACTTGTTTTATATAGACCGAACATCAGAACTTTTCTAATTGAACCACAATTCACAAATGTTAAACAATTTATTTTTTTAATTAAAAAGTAATTTAATCACACATTGATTTAACACGAATCCGAACTCTATCATTAAAACCAAGAATGAACTGGTTAAAACCGATTCGCGTTGAACCGGTTCAAGACATGAGAGCAAAGAGTTGCGGGTTGGTTGAGCTGTTGAACTGACCTAACTCGAAGGATTTTTTGTTCCACGTTCTTATTCCTCTTTTCATTGGAGGCGAAAGTAAAGAAAAAGAAAAAGACATCAATTCTCGGAATAATCTCGCTATGTATTAGCCATTTTTTAAAATTATTATTGTTTATGCTCAAGCCTTTCAAACAGAAGAAAGAAAATTTTGTTTGATAATTTTATCATTCTGCTTGAAGGAAATAATTTACCAAACTTTTCAAAATTATTAAAGTTTTATCAACGAAAAGCCATATTGTTTAGACCATCTATAAAGAGTCTGGAAGGTAAACTGTAGAATATTTAATAATGAAGATACTGAACTTTATATAATTGAATTTTTTTCAGAAGAAAAAACTGTTCCATTGGTGTCATTACCACAGGGAAAATTGTTCTATTTTTGAATATTTCTAACTTAGATTTTTTGACAAGAGAAGACGTGAAAGATAAATTGTTTTTTCCTTTATAATATGAGAAGGGAGTGTTACGGTCAATGCAAACAAATCCATGTTTTGTTTGGTAAAAGCTCTTGTCATTATTACTTCTTTTTATGAAATAAAATATATGTATTTTATCAAATAAGAAAAAACTTTTGAAATATTTCGCTCGAAATTCTTGAGTTTAGGGAGAAACCCTAGATTTTAGTGCAATTCCATCTTATTTTAGGGTACAAAGAAAAGAAATTCGTTGCATCTTCCAAGTCCATAAATTAAAATAGTGACAGCATAAAATTTCTGTAAATTTATCAGATATTTCAGTACAATTAAGCACTTTTTTGTAAAACTCCTTATTCCTTAAATTGAGCAGGCATTTCTGTAATATGTATCAACAAATATATTATGTCCACAAAAAAACGGTGACCTGTACACTGAAAAAATAGTATAGCTAAGAGAACTATATTTTGGTCCTCAGAACCAGAAAATATTGCTATCAGACCAATGCTACGGTATGGTCCTCAGAACTATACGAGTATAGGTGAGACAGCTATACATGTTTGTTGATATGATAATACCATGTATAGCGATCGTAAACAAAATATTATGCCATCGTTATCGCTCTTGTGAATTGTCGCGTGTGATAAAACAATACGCGATACGCAAAAATGATCTTTCAAAGAAAGAAAAAATGCTCCAAACAAATCGACAAACTCTTCGAAAAAACACCTCGAAAAAATGACACTTCTTTCTCATTTCAAGGTTAGAGTCGCGTGCATGCGAAGCAATGTATAGGTCGCGCGGCAAACCACACGCAGAGAAAAGATCAGTAAAATTTACAGGAAGTTCGGTACTTATTTGGACAACATGACTTTTCAGTAAATTTGACCAGAAGTTGAATTCAATTAACAGATTTTCTGTACGTTTCACTCAGCGTCCAGTAAAATCTACTGAATACGAGAAAATCCGAGTTCAGTTGATTGTACTGTACGCTATGTGAATTGTACAGAAAATCTGTTGATTCAACTCAACTTCTTGTAAAATTTACTAAAAAGTCATGTTGTCCAAATAAGTACCGAACTTCCTGTAAATTTTACTGATCTTTTTTCTGCGTGCAGTATAGTTGTCTCACCTATACTGCATGGGTCGAGACACTATATACCGGTATAGGTTGAACAGCTATACTGTTTTTTCCGTGTACTGAAACATCTATTAAATATACAGAAATATAGTACTGGCTAGTCCTCTAATTATAACTCGGCTGGGAGTTGACAGCCAGTATTAGTCTGGTACTTGAAAGCAGTACTGGTCCAGTACTATCAGCCGGTATTGAAATAGTACTGACTAGACCCCTAATGATAATTCGTCTACGAGTTGGCAGCCAGTACTGGTCTGGAACTTCAAAACAGTACTGTTATAGTGCTATCAGTCGCTACTGGCATAGTACTGGCTATACCCCTGATTATAACTCGGCTGGGAGTTGGCAGTTAGTACTGGGCTGGTACTTAAAAGCAGTACTAGTCCAGTACTATCAGCCGCAGTACTAGCTAGACACCTAATGATTACTCAACTGGGAGTTGGCAGTCAGTACTTGGCTAGTACTTTAAAGTACTACTGGTCGAGTACTAGCAGCCGATACTAGCTACTTAATATAACACGTTTCGAGAAATATCACCAAGAATGATGGTAAAAATTAAAAATTCATATGCCAACTTTTTTTTGGACAAAATATACATTTAAAGATGTCTATTCATATCTTTCGCTTATACATTATAAGTCATTCCATAGATTGAAATATTACTTTCAAGTATTTACGAAATATTATAATCCTAACGTTCGAAAAAGATGGTAATTCTTAAAAACGTTCTAGCACAGCAGTCTTCTAATACAAGTTTCAAAATTTCGAACCGTAATGATTGACATAATAAATTTTACCATTATGATGGGACATTTTTACAACCTTTTTCCAATAGTTCTGGTTTACTCTCTAAAATGGTACTTCTCACGAAACTTAATACATTTAGCCATCAAATTTATTTCCGTCTAGTATAACTATATTAGAAGCTAGATTGATCCTTAAGTTTTACAATACTATTTAAAAGTAAATTTAAAGAAATTGAATCAAAAACATTTGATTAAAATTACATATTTTTTACTGAATAATATAGTTCTTTTGCAAAAAAAACTGAAAATTTAGAGAACACTCAACGAAAAATATTTATGAAATTATTTATAAAAATACATTTTGAATAAATATGTCAAAAATAGATAAGTAAAAAGTATTTTGGTATTGTATACAGCCAGCACTCAACCAGTACTGTGCCAAAGGTTGACGTACCTCCTTTGACGGTATTTTGTCAGTAATGATAAATCAGTACTGCACCAGTAGTAAAACAGTTGAGCGTTAAACGCCAATGATATTTCTATGTCGGTTGATAGCGAGTGTTTGGATTATGTTTACAGCCAGCACTAAGCCAGTACTGTGCCGAAGGTTGGCATAACTCACTTGTCAGTATTTGACTTATCCGAAGGTTTTTGATGTGCTGAATCGTAATCCGACCTCAGAATTGTTCCATCATCTCAGATATTTGAGATATCATAACCTAAAAGTGCAAAAAACACGGTTTTTTTGCTCTAATCGGGATCCAATTACATCGCGAATTAATTTTTTTTCTAAAAACTCGTTACGGCATCTGAAAGTACTACTTTTACCCTTAAAAAGAATTTTCTAAATATCTTTTTCTTTCTTGGAGATATCGTTCAATGAAGTTGAGTTCTTAGTCGTTTTCGTGAATCAACCTTACCGAAAAAAAATTCGCCCGGAAAGCAGAAATAATGCGCTTCTACGTTTCTTGGGTTGTTAAATCCAAATACAACCTCAGAATTGTTCCATCACCTCAGATTTTTGAGATATCCTAACCTAAAAGTGCAAAAAACACGGTTTTTTGCTATATTCGGGGGATATGTTACACCGCGAATTATTTTTTTTCTAAAAACTCGTTACGGCATCTGAAACTACCACTTTTACCTTTCAAACCCCTTTCTGAATTTTTAAGATACCTTTATCTTTCTTGGAGATATCGTTCAATGAAGTTGAGTTCTTTGCCGTTTTCGTGAATACAGCCTTGCCGAAAAAAAGTCTGTCCGGAAAGTAGAAATAATGCGCTTCTATGTTTCTTGGGCTTTTAAATCCAAATCCAACCTTAGAATTGCTCCATCAGCTCAGGTTTTTAAAATTTCCTAACCTAAAAGCGCAAAATACACAATTTTTCGCTATATTTGGGTTTATTCTACACACGCTTGGCTTGATGAAGCAATCACTAAAGCTTCGAACAAAGACGGTAAATGTTTCAAGTACCTGCAATTTAAATTTCCAAAATCGTCTGATGCTAAAATTAAGGAAGGTATATTTGTAGGGCCTGATATTCGAACACTTATGAAAGACGATCAATTCCTATCAACCATGACATATGTTGAAAAAAATTATTGGTCGAGTTTCAAAAGTGTAACAAAAAATTTTTTGGGAATCATCGGGGCCCACGGTATAAAACTATTGTATCTACCATGTTACGGAATTTCCAAAAATTAGGCTGCTTAATGAGTATGAAATTGCACTTTTTGTTTTCTCATTTGGATTACTTCCCTGAGAATGTTGGAGCATTTAGTGAAGAAATGGGTGAACGTTTCCATCAGGACTTTAAACACAAGGAGCGGCATTATCAAGATAAGTGGAAAGAAAGTATGATGGCGCCTATTGCTGGTCTCTACAAAGAAAAGACATATCAACTGATAATAAGCTGAAGTGTCTTAAACAATCATTTGAAGAGAAACGAGAACGTTTTATAAGAAAACACGGAAAAAATAGTTCAATAAAGTTTATAGAACTGTTAAAGAGTTGGAGATACAGGCATTTACGGAACAGAGTTCTGGAAAATTTACAGAACTTTTCAGAATAAAATGTGTAACATTCAGGAAAAATCATTGAAAGTTCTGCATTTTATTCTGAAAAGTTCTTTAAATTTTCTAGAACTCGGTTCCGTAAATGCCTGTATCCCCAACTCTTTAACATTTCTATAAACTTTATTGAACTATTTTTTTGCGTGTATCTATATCAAATTTCGAAAATGTAAAAAATCTAAAGACCGAATTGAAAACTTTGAGAAAAAAAGCTTAAATATTTGAATATAACAAAATGAAATAAAGAAATTCAGAAAAAAATGAAAAAAAAAATAATTCGCGATGTAACTTATCCCCGAATATAGCAATAAACCGTGCTTTTTGCACTTTTAGGTTAGGATATTTCAAAAATCTGAGGTGATGGAACAATTCTGAGGTTGAATTATGATTCAGCGCACCAAAAACCTCCGGATAAGTATTGTCTCGTTTCTGGGTTAGAAATCTGGTCGGACTGTCTAATCAGTACTGTGGCCAATAACAAACCAGTAGAGTGTCAACTGTCGATGAGACTTCTATGTCGGTTTATAGCCAGTATTTGTATTCTGTATACAGCGAGCACTAAATCAGTACTGTTCCAAAGGTTGGCACATCTCCTTTATTGGTATTTTGCCAGTAATAGTAATCAGTACTGCACCCGTAGTAAACCAGTAGAGTGCCAACTGTCAATGATATCCCTACTTCAGAGTTTCGCCAATACTGTCAAAGAATACCGCACTAGTTCTGCGCCAGTAATATGCGAATGTTTGGAACAGTATTGACAGGCAGTACTGGTATTACTCCTTGGTTACAACTGGCATAATACTGCGCCGGTTGTAAAAACTGTCTGGCCTCAGACTTTTCCACCTGGGATTTTAACTTGTGGATTCAGCATACAAAGCAAAAAAATCCATTGCATTTACTGAGTCCATAAACTAAAATAGTGGTAGTATACAATTTCTGTAAATTTAACAGATATTTCTGTATAATTCACGGCTTTTTTGTGAACATAACAGGTTTGCCGATAAATATTTGAAAAATGCCTGTTTAATTAATTAAAATTAAATAATTAATTAATAACATTTTGGAGAAAACTATTTTCCTTAAAATTAACAGGCATTTCTGTAATATGTACACTGAAAAAAATGGTTAGTAAAACCAACTACTTCGGTTTGTAAAATATGCCTCAGCTATTTTATTAGTTAGCACAACAATTTTTTTTGTTGGTGTTACTATCTCAATTGTTATCATAAGAACTTGGGTAGTAACACCAACAAAAAAAATTGTTGTGCTAACTAATAAAATAGCTGAGGCATATTTTACAAACCGAAGTAGTTGGTTTTACTAACCATTTTTTTCAGTGTATTGACAAATTTGTTATGTTTACAGACAAGCGGTGAATTGTACTCAATCTTACTGTTTTAACGTTATATGGAGAAACTTTGTGTAGCAATATATGTTTTATTTGATAATGATAATTCTAAGAAATATTAGGAATCTAGGGAAAATTGAGGTGCAATGATAATTATTTCTAGCGGACTGGAAATTTTTCGCAGTTAAAAAACTAAAGATTTGAAATATTATATGAAACTTTAGTATAGGTTATGGTAAAGTTCGATACAACCTATAGTAAATTATAATATATAGTTGATCTATAGTTCAGTATTTCGCTGCGAAAAATCCACACTATGAGACATTTTCCGCTGAATTGAAACGTACTCTCTAAACCTGAATCAGTGAAATAGTCACTGATTATATCAGTGAAAATAAATCAAATGATGAATCATTGCCCTAATTTGATTTCACTGAGGAATCAGTGAACGCGCCACGTGAACATAATTTTTGAATTCAATTATAACCATTAAAGTATAACGATGGATCTTTAATTTTTAATTATACACAATATTAATTACAATATATAATAATAATTACGTAATTTATTTTTAGTGTTGTTTAAACTAAAATAAACGAGTTCATCGATCGTTAAAATATATTGCTGGTTTTATTATTCCCACCTGAAGATTTCATTGATTTATAAGTGAGTTCAAAATATTTCACTAATTCATCAGTCGAATTTCACTGATTCTCAGTTAAAAACTTACAGCTGCTGCAATTAGTAAATAGTCACTGCGAATCAGTGGCCGTTCACTGGTTCAGGTTTAGAGAGTAGTTTAGCAAAAATTGTAAACTTGGGTTTCTCCGTCTATAAAAAAGTTATGCTGTCACTATTCGAACTTAAAAACGCAGTTCATTCTAAATCTGCATGAGAAAAATTTTCACTGATTAAATCACTGATTTTCCTTTTCACTGACAAATGTTTGCTGAAGCAATCAGTGAAATTTGACTGATTCACAGTAACTTCTTTTTAGCTATTTGAATCAGTCAAGTTTTACTGATAATCAGTAGATCTTGACTGATTCAGATTTAGAGAGTAAATGTGACAGACTTTTTTTTCCGTGGAATATTTATTTTTGGTTTTTCTTGGATCTGAAATGTTCTCACAATCTTTTATGGTAAAATTTCTACTCTTTATCTTAAAAAGCCATTGAGTAACGGGTGTTGCATTTATGCAATTTCGCAAGGTCAAAAATAGTTTTCTATGAAGCCATATTCATTCCTGTTGCTATCTTGCTAATCAATGAGATCGTTTCCTTAAAGTGCTTTTCCATTAAACGGCGCTCGGATAATGCAGTCATTGATACGACCGTTTGATTGTGTACGTATAAGGGGTTTTCAAAGTAACATATGTTTGGCATGAAGCCAAAAACTCATACAATCTCACAAAACTTGGCAAATTCATTTTATTCCTTTCTTCTTAGAAACGTTGTACCTTGAACTTGAGTTCGGATTCCAAAGTTTGAATTAGATAAATTTTCGCGTTTTCAGAAGATATATCGCTCCTAAATATTTTTATGTTCAATATAAGTATAAACAGCAAATACAGATATAAATGAAGTATAATTTAGAATATTAAAAAAACAAAAATCGATGGCTAAAAAGAATTTATAACACTTTTTTCAAACATTGGTAAAAAAATGTTACTCATATCTCTGTTGGACATTTTTTACGGAAAATGGAATTCGTATATATGAAAATTTTCTGGAAATTCGATTCTTTTAGGTTTTCTAATTTTAAATCAAATAGCAAATTGTATAAAGCATTAATGCGTCTCAGCTGTGTCGACCGTTCAGTAAATTGTTTCTGTTATTAAGATGTCGTAATCACTTTGATTTTCATGTCAATGAATTCCATCTGTTTCTAATATTCAGATCATTTTCATATTTTTTTGGGATTATTTGAAACCCGTATATCTGATAATACATACTCTCTAAATCTGAATCAGTCAAATTTTCACTGATTGAATCAGTGATTTAACTTTTCACTGATTCATCAGTGAACAATATTTTTAATTGTTAAATCAGTTAATTTTCACTGATTCATCAGTGAAAAAATATTTCTCACTGTCAAATCAGTCAATTTTCACTGAAATAATCAGTGAAATTTGACTGATTTACAGTAACCTCTTTTTAGCTATTTGAATCAGTCAAATTTCACTGATAATCAGTGGTTTTTACTGATTCAAATTTAGAGAGTACACTGTAAAAAAAATCGTAATTTTCCAATACATAGGTGATGAAATTTCTTAATAATAATTGAAAAAATAATCTTCTATCGACTTATTCCAATAATTTACAAGAAATGTTCGAATCCCTATTGGATTTTTTTTCAGTATTGAAATTTTTCAAGTGTAATCTTATAATTTTTTAAAAGTCAGACACGCAATATTCGGCACGTCATTGAATAATTTCAAAACATATACTCTCTAAATTTGAACCAGTCAAAATCTACTGATTATCAGTGAAATTTGACTGATTCAAATAGCTAAAAAGAGGTTACTGTAAATCAGTCAAATTTCACTGGTTATTTCAGTGAAAATTAACTGATTTAACAGTGAAAAATATTTTTTTACTGATGAATTAGTGAAAAGGAAAATCACTGATTCAATCAGTGAAAATTTGACTGATTCAGATTTAGAGAGTATAACATATGTTCAAAACATATATTTAACATATATACTTTATTGGAAGTTTTCAAGAAGAAATTTTAGGCGTAAGCATCTTTAAAAACTTACATTTGTCGTTTTTTAAAATGTTGGAAAATTTATAAAATCACGTTATAGAAGACGTGTTATTTTGCTTTGAAAAGTTCAAATCCCAGTAGGTACACAAAAGTTCAATTTTTCTAACTTAACCCACTTGCAACCTTTACTAACAATACTTTAATATAAGGATTGAGGGTATCATTCATTCACCTTTATCCCTTTATTTACTTTTATCCTGAGGACACTGAGAAAATTAGATTTTTTGAAGTACCTCTTTTACGAGTTTTCTTCTTATAATGAAACATATATTTCAATCTTACGCTGCTAATAGAAAAGTAATGTTTAGCAGCTAAACAAGTTTATTCATATTTCACGATTTCTTTATAATATTGAAAATTATTGTAATTTTATAATGTAATGCGTTATAATACAGGATTTAAAATGCTAAAATTAGGTTTAGATATAACTATATTGATTATAAATTTATTGTGTTCTGAAAATTTATTAAAATATCATTCGACAAATGGAACTTTTTAAGCATTTTTACAGATTCTGTTTTATCAAAAGCTTAATTTGTTATCCCTTGATAATAAGTTACTTATCAGAGAGAAAACCACACGGAAAAACTTTTTATATCAATTTTTACTATAGTATTTTTCAATTTAGGGAAAAACGTATCACTTTGAGAATTTTTGTTAGTAAAAATACTAAACTTTATAATAGTGATATGAAACTTTAGTATAAACTATAGTAAAATTTGCTATCGACTATGCTGAAGTTTCATATCATTATTATAAAGTTTATTATTTTTACTAAGAAAAATTCTCAAAGTGATACGTTTTTCCCCAAATTGAAAAATACTATAGTAAAAATTAATATAAAAAGTCCCTCCGTGCACTTTTGAGGAATTTCTATTTTGTTAAATTGACGCCATTTTTTCAAAATATTAACAAAATTCGAGTAAATATTCCAAAGTATGCCAAAAGTAATATCCTTTGTTTTAACAACTTAATTTTTACTAGTTTCTTGTTTTTATAGAAATCTATTTCTATGAAATATTAATCCAAGAGTTGAGATGAGAAGAGTTACAAATTAGTTTGTTGATTCAAATATCTAAATTTCGCGTGAACTTTGCGTGAATTCTCAAAATTGTTTATATTGCAAATTACTCTCTGCTAAAAGTAATCTATGATCATTCACTGATCCACGTATATTGATTCTAAATTTTTTTTTTGAAGCATAGTGCATTGACTTTTTAGTTCAGTTCAAATAAATAATTGAATTCATATCTCTGTAGCAGACGTTATTCACTATTTTATTTATTATATTAGAATCCCCCCCCCCCGTATTTTTATGCTTTAATCCAAATTTAAATAAGTGTTTTTTCGTAAGATTAAATGAGCTAGATTTTTTACACAGGAATATTTTTTTAAGGTTTTGAACTGAAAACTCGGTATACAAGTGAAAATCTGTTCAATTTTCAAATCCAAATGGATTTAGACTCGTCTATTTTCAAATTTGGTTTACCAAAAATATGTTTCGTTTCATCTTTGCTTCGTTTCAATTATTTTGAAACTCGGAGGAATTCCGGTTTTCGTCAAATTATTGATAGTTTATTTTCTTGTTCACTTTCTGAGATGAATGCATATATTCTCTCTAATGCACATGCCATTGCTGAAATTAAATATAAACTCATTTTATTAACACATGTTTTGATTATTTAAATTTTTCAATATTGAATATTCTTATTTTCTGATTTATATATATGAAAAGTGAAACTACTTTCGTTAATGAATCGCTAAAATTAATTAAATTATTGAAAATTAGAATCAAATTTAAAAATCTAGCTATATCCAAATTTTTATATATTATTTATTTCAAACTTTGTAGACTTAAAAATATTCATTTTAAGTCCAAATTTATATTTGTACATTACCATGATCAATTAACGGAGGTTTCTTATTTCTTTCTCAATTATTAGAGGAACAAGGGTATTTTTACGAAAAATTGAAATAAAGCGTTTAATGCGAAATTATACCAACTTTCTAGATATAAATAAACTACAATAAATTTGCAAAACAAAATCTTGTCTTCCTGTGACATTAAATCATGAAATGTTTTGAGAGCATATTTTCTAAGTCTGCTAGCTTTATTTAAAAAGGTTTCTTCATATTTCCAGGGGGAAATTATATAAATTTCGCAGTGATTGAAAAATGCAATTGCTTATATGTAATTTAAACAATTTTAAATGGAAGATAAATAAATTTCACATTTTACATGAATGATACACTCAGAAAAAAGTTTCTTTGATTAAACAAAAATTTCTTTGAATCAAACAAATTCGTTCATTGCTATACGGTCAAAGAAAAGTTGTTTTGATTTAAGGTAGTACGATCACGAAAATTAGACCTCAGGCAAAAATAGATAATTTTGCTTTCAAGAATAGCAATATTATTATTGAAGGGCTAATTTGAAAGAGAAAAGATTATTTTTCATGAACAAAATTTGAAACACAAAAAAATAATGTTATTAATAAATTTTATTTTTGCCCAAACTTATATTCTTATCGCTTCAAGCCAAATTTTTAAAAATGATGCGATTCTAATAAATCACGGTTCATTTTTTTAGGAAAAAGATTCTCTACAACTTGACCGTTTCCGATTTTTGAAAATGAATTCTTTAATGGCTGAAATTATAAAAAAACAATTTTTCAAAAAAAAAATTTATAAACAAATTGCTGTATTTGATAATAATTAATTCAATTTCAAGAATAGGAAACGGTCAAGATGTAGAGAATCTTTTTTTTTTAAAAATGAACCGTGATTTATTAGAATCGCATCATTTGTAAAAATTTGGCTTGAAGCGATAAGAATATAAGTTTGGGCAAAAATAAAATTTATTAATAACATTGTTTTTTTGTGTTTCAAATTTTTTTCATGAAAAATAATCTTTTCTCTTTCAAATTAGCCCTTCAATAATAATATTGCTATTCTTGAAAGCAAAATTATCTATTTTTGCCTGAGGTCTAATTTTCGTGATCGTACTACCTTAAAGACATTTCTTGATTATTTTTTTTCATTTGAATTAATTCAAGGTATTAAAATTAAATAAATTATTTCTTAAGTTTTTGCCAGTACTGTATTTGAATAAAAAAAAATATTTTTAAATAAAATAAATAATTAAAAGTATTGTACCTTATATTGGCCCTTAATATCAATAGAATGGTATGTTGTTGGAAAATTGTTGAATTGATATAATTAAGTTAAAAAAACAATTTTTTAAATTTAAATAAGACATTTTTCTGAATGTATATGCAACTTTCTGTTGATTTTTGATTGAACTTGTAATCTATAACTTAAATTTATTAGATAAACGAATTCGTATAGGAAAATGGATATGTCTAGCACAAACCCGTTTCAAAAGTCCGTGGCGCCGAAAATATTGAATTTTCTCTTCCCACCCCAAAATCTTTATGGAGTGATGCGCGCACCAGTCAGACGGATTCAAACAGAGCTTTACTACTGAAACGTCTCTCAAAACTGCTATTGTCTTCATGCATGGTAGAAAATAAATTTTCTTTTTAAAGGGAAAAGTACTTTTCACTAAAGACCTTTCACTGCCGATACACTTTTGATTGATTGTACGAAATCGTTTGTGATCTTGACACCCACGCATCAAGTCGCGACAAAAAAAATCGATAACATTTAACAACAGAGTTTGAGTCGATGATCAGACCGAACGATCGGAAACTATCTAACCGAAGAACTCCGTTCTTATGGGTAAAAACCTTGCAAACTCGAGAAGAAGCATGCGTCGATTTTCCCTTTCCTCTGGAGACGCACACGCCTTTCTGAATAGGGCTGCAAGCTTTATTCTTTTTATACACAATTTTTCTGCAGATACTTTTCTGGCCTCAAGGGAATATGCCACCTTTAATTGCTATATTTTTGTTTTTTTTTGTTGAGATTTTCAAAACATTTTATTTTTTTATTCTCTATACTTTTCTGAGTATGTGTGTAAATGTTCAGGAAAATCTGATTTTTTACATTCTAATCATAAATGAAAAGATTTTGAGACCCCTTGAGTCAGAAAAAACGGTTTTTACAAAAATGTCTGTGTCTGTCTGTCTGTCGGTCGTATACTCGATAACTCTCGATAGAATTATCGGATTGAACTGAGATTTGGCATATTTTATTGGTGCCGGAAAAGTAAGGACAAGTTCGTTAACCAGCCACATTCAAGAAAAATAGTCAAAATAGGGGCATTTTTTGTGTTTTTGAAAAAAAATTTATGAAAATATCCAAAATTATAATACTGGTTTCTAATAGTTCTCATAAATCTCTACCAATTATCCTCATAACATTTTTCGATTAAACTAAAATTAGGAAAGTTACAGTATGTTAAAACTTGAAAAAAGTTACTCTCGAAATCTGAATCAGTCAAAATCTACTGAATATCAGTGAAATTTGACTGATTCAAATAGCTAAAAAGAGGTTAATGTAAATCAGTCAAATTTCACTGATTACTTCAGTAAAAATCAACTGATTTAACAGTGAAAAATATTCTCTCATTGATTCAATCAGTGAAAATTAACTGATTTGACAGTGAACAATATTTTTGCATTGATGAATCAGTGAAAATGCAAATTACTGGTTCAATCAGTGTAAATTTGACTGATTCAGATTTAGAGAGTAATGTTTAAAATCAATTTTCTAGTTAAATTATATGAAATGAAAAAAAAATATTATTTAAAACTGTTTACTACATAAAGATCTACAAGTTTGAACCGGAAAATTTTTTCATAGGATGTATATTTTTCTTTTTGATTGAAAAAAATACTATTGAAAATCCAAAATTCAATTTTTTAACAATAATATATGAAATACGAGAAAAACGTAAGTTTACAAAATTGTTCGTTTCAATGAGATCTATAAATTTTGTCTTACATAGTTTCTGATAAAACGCATATTTTTCATTTTAATTTTAAAAAATACGATTAAAATTCAAATTTTGAGATATATGGAAGAAGATCAATTGTTTCTAATCATGTAAATTATTAGAAAGTTACAGAAATGTATACAGAAAGTCAAGCACGAAGTACGAGTGTCATGATGAGAATGTGTTCCTTAAGGTTGATAGAGTTTTAAGTAAATTGAATTTCCTTTTTCATTTGAAATCAAAAAATTTAGTAACTTCGTGAAAATGTAATTCACATCTACAATATTCTAAAATTGACTTGAGATTGAGTATCAAATTACAAGAAATAAAGTTATATGTATGCGAAGAATATAAGACCGAGCGCGAAGCGCGACGATCGTATTGCGCGCTCCAGGCGCGCACAAACTCTATTTATTTATTTATTTGGTATGCTTTTAATTTCTTAACCATTTTCCAAAAGTTTTATTTTTTTAATGTTACTACGATTTACGAATAACGTGTTTCTAGCGAAAATGAGATATTTACACAAAATAGTTTTTTTTTATAAATTAATTAGTTGAGTTTGAAATTTTTGTCACTGACTACATTATCGGAGGATCACTAGTCGCGTATCAGATAGGTCGTGGGCTCGAATCCCAGCGCAGTCCAAAGCGTCTTTTTTTCCACAGAAATATTTCAAATTCTTTAATATTTTTTTTATAAACTTTTTTTTTAATATTTTGGGATAATTTTATTAATTTTTTTATTTTATTTGATTTGTAACATTTTTAGTTCAAAAATTCATAAAGGCGCTGGAATTTTCTTAAAACCCTCCAAAACCATTCTAAATAAAGGTACTAAACATAAAAAAAATTGTATGGAAGGTCTAAACTCAAAAAATATAAATGATGTTAACGAACATTATTTTGTTTAAATCAAATCGAGCATAAAAGTAATATTTATCAAATAAATCCATCGTGGGAGAAACGGACAAAGTTAAAAAGGAAGATATGATCCGTGAAATCATAAAATATTGCGAGGCTAAAAAGGTAAACACGGTATAAAATAAAAAAGTTTAGGTAAAGATGTTTTGTGTATATGAAATAAAAAATCGTACAAATAAAATATGTTAAAGTTTGCCAGGATGTATGTTGATGTTAATGTATAATAAATCTTGTAGAATTTTATAGTTTTGATTTTGCTTCTTAATGGAAAAACTTTTGTTTTTGTTGGAATTTTGGACTTGATTTTTGAGCATTTTTTATATCCTTTAACTTCCATCAAGAACGCGGGAATTGAGCTTCATAAATTTTCTGGTTGTGTGTTTTTATGTTTGTACACACTCGATAAAGAAATGTTGTTTATTGTACAAAATAGTTTTGTTGAATTCACAAAGTATTTTATTGACTGAACGAAATTTGTTGGTTAAATCAAATTAATACTTGGAATTTATTAAAATTAACTAAAATATTTGGTTTGATCAACTAAATTTTTATCTGTACAAACCTAATTTTACTAATTAAAGAATTTTGTTGAGTTAATGAAATTATTTTGTTTATTGAACCAAATCTTTCTCTGAGTGCACAAAGAACAAAAAAATACTTGATATAACCAAACCTTTGGTTAAATTAATCAAAATTTTATTGAAATAATTGAAATTTTCATTTTGTTCAACTAAATCGTAGTTAATTAATCCACTTTTGGTTGAATTAATGAGATTCTTTGGAATAATTAGACAATAATTCTGTCAAATGTATGATGAGCAAATTTATTCGTTTGTTTACATTCGGGCAAATAATTGGTTAATCCAACCAAAGAGTGCTTCTTATACGGTTGACCAAAGCTTTTGTTGATTCAACCAAAGAATTTGTTTCATGCAACCAAAGATGATTTGTTTTCGTACGATTTGGTTAATTTAAACAAATATTCTAGTTGGTTTAACCGAATTTTGTTTGACTTGACTGAAGATCTGGGTAAATCAGATCAGATAAAATAAATTTTTTTTCTGGGTGTAACCAAACTTTTTGACTTGACCAAATTTTTTTCCAGTCTACTGTATAAATCTGAATCGAATAAAATGTAATAAAATTAAAATTAGTAAATTACTTTTTTTCTGTAATTAGTAATTTTTTATTCATTTACAAATCATATTTAAATTATATTTAATTGATATAAAAAAATATTTTAAGAGCTTATCTCTGTCACTAGTTACTTTATCCCAGAAATAATCAACTTTAATTCAATTATAATTTCCAAGTAAAATAAAATTTGCATTTAAGTTAGTATAACGTTAAAATTGTTCAGAAATTGGCAATGAACAATTTGTAGTTTTTTTCACTTATTTTATTCAGTGAGACAATTTTAGCTCTTCGTTTAGTTTCTTGAGCAAAATTCAATGAAAAATGTGATCAATTCAACTGTTTAAATAACCAAAAATAAGTCACCAATTGGAATCAGTAAACAAATTATAAAATAAAATTGAAATGGCATTATAATTTTAATTACAGGTCAATACCAACAAAAGATTAAAGATTTGCTTTGTGTATATTTATTAAGAGAAGAATGACAAATATTTTCATGTGTATACTATGAAACCGTTCAGTTATATAATTGCGCCATAAAAGCAGCATTCCAATAAACAGTAAATTTTATGCATATATATTGAATTTTCACTGATATATATGTTTGATGTTTTATTATAAAAAAAAAAAATAATTAGATTTCTATTGAACAAGAATGAATCTCTGAAAACAAAAATTTTCGATCTTCATTTATATAAGTATTTTGAGCTAATTAAAACGGAAGTTAAAAAATCAGTTATGCTATTTTGAAATTGAACGAATTTTCAATTTTTCAAATCGAATGTCAACGTTGTCGCTTATCATTTCAGTTAATTTGACAAAGGGAACCTTTAAAATTTACGTTAAGGCCATGGATCAACCAGATCGCGTGACCAAAATCCTGTCAAAGTTCGTGTAATATAACTTTTTTATTTTACAAAATGTTTTCCTGGGAATTTGTAAAATACAAGAGAAAACAATAAAGAACGTCTGTCAACTTCGTTTGAGTGAAAATTTTGCAAAAAATTTTACAGTTAACTGTAATTGTCGATAAGTTTTGAATTTTTTTTCAAAATTTTTACTAAAAAGAAGTAAACAGACGTGTTTTATTATATTTTGTTACGTTTTCCAAATTTTTCAGAAAGGTACTTTGTAAATTAAAAAATTTATCTTACATGGACGAATGAATGTATAATTTAGTCACGTGGTCCGATTGATTCATGGCCATAATGCGCATCACAAATCACAGCAAACTCTCAAGATATCAAAAGCCTTTTGGTTTATTTTTCAAAATAAAAAACAATTGTAAATACACTGGTAATAGTTATATTTTGCTGCAGATCAGAGTGATTTTATTTTTGTCATCATTTTAACCCTCTACGTTTTACTTTGAGTATATAATGTGAAGTAGACGACCCCTTCCTACTTGACATTCAAAAATATTCATAGGATGCTATTTTCCTGATAACCGAACATAAGATGATTTTCAAAATAAATCTTGATACATCATAAGTAAATCAGTTCTATGTCTTAGATCTGACACCCTTGGAAGACAACTCAAAACGTGCTTTTAATCTTAAGAAGAACTAATATTCAAGTTCTTTCTTCTATAAGAATCCTTTCACTCTTTTCCTTATTACACGTGAGATTGGTTGTAACACTTTTTCCTGGTTTTAGTCTAGTCTGGGATTAAACTGACTCCGTTCTGGAAAACTTTTTACTAAGCCTTTGATCCTGAGGCTTCTCTTTTCTCAAAACATCATTCAATATTCTTTATCAGTTTTTAAACAAATAGGAAATACAGCAAAAAATGTGAAAAATAGAAATAAAACATGAAATTTACAAAAAGTTATTTTTAGAATTTTAATAATGTTATTTTTAATTACTGTTTTTTAGAAGTAAAAAAAGAAACTTGAAGTGAAATATCGAAGTCTTCAGTTGTTTTTAATCGGCTGATAAGCAGCCTGATATGAATGCAGAGTTGTTGTATGTTTAGTATCTCATGTTTGCTTCGGTTTTATATACTTAAATTCAATTATTTTGCAATTGTTGTTAAACAAACTCCATAATAATTCATTCAAAAAAATATTTGGTTGAACCAATAAAATCTTTGTTGGCTCAACCATAGTATTTTGTTGTTATACCGTCAATCAAATTATTTCATTGACTCAACGAAATTCTTTGGTTAGTGAAATTTGGTTGATCCGACAAAATGTTTTGGATACTTTTAATAAATTCCAAATATTTATCAGAAAATTGTATTAAGTTAATAAAATACTTTGGGAATTCACAAAATCTTTTTTTGAGGATGCGATCTGGTAAAAAGAATCTATTTCACAAAAATTCTCCAACAATTAATAATTCATGGTGTAATTTTATTGCCTGTTGTTCAATCACTAATTTACTCATATTTGCATTAATTTTAAAAAGATATAATGAATTCGCGAGTTCGAATCCACTTTCATTATTAAAATATCAACAATTTTATGTTTAGTCTCCCAAAATTATTAAAGTAATACTTTTGACAGATTTTTGAGAAATTACGTATTTCACATATTGGGTATTTGTTTATTTAAAAAAAAATGATGAACCTTATTTTATCCTAATTCATAGTCTCGATAGGTAGTAAGATTTTCTCCTACTTGAATTTACACCAAATCATTGTGAATACCTTATCAAACGATAATAACAAATTATAATTATTATAATTATAACTATAAGTTTAACCTGATAAAGGAGAATTTCCTGCCCATCTTTCGTATCACGGAAAAAATACACTGGAAATTTAACAACACTCACTAACATAACCTTCTTGACACAGTACTACATGTATACTTTTATTATTCTGAGAACACTTGCTCAATTGGATTTATCATTATTTTAAAACCACGTGTTCACTCTTCCAAAGTCTTACAAGCGACTGTCACAATTTCTCATGAACTAGTTGGTTTATACCGCAGATTTGTCAAAGCATACACGTAAATCTTGTTTGCACGTCATTACCATTTACTCCTCATGGTCATGGAAGCTAAGGAGACACGATTTTTAATATAATTGTAATTCCATCAAAACTATTATTTTGTTAACAAATAGTCTCTCAATAAATAAATAAAACGTATGTGTAGATATAGGGGACTTTGACAAAAAAAATCGAACTTCAAGTTCCAGTAGTTTTAAGGTAGTTCAGCCACGAAAAATTAGGCTTTGGGTAAAAATAGACAATTTTGCTTTCAAGAATAGCAATATTATTATTGAAGGGCTAATTTAGAAGAAAAAAGATTACTTTCCATTAAAAATTTTGAAAATTTTCAAGGAAAAGAAAAATAATTTTTTAAATGTAAATTTTTATAAACATATTGCTGAATTTGATAATAATTTATTCATTTTTAAAAATTGGAAACCGTCAAGTTGTAGAGAATCTTTTCCCAAAAAATAATAATACATCATTTATCAGAATCGCACCATTTTTTAAAATTTGGTAAAAAGCGATATGAAAGAAACCGAACTTGAAAATAAAATTTGTTAAATACATTATTTAAAAAAAATTTTAAATGGTGTGATTCTAATAAATCGTGGTTTATTTTTTAAGGAAAAGATTCTCTACAACTTGACCATTTCCAATTTTTTAAAATAAATTTTTTAATGGCTGTAAATATTAAAAAACAATTTTTCAAAACATAATTTTTATAAACAAATTGTTGAATTTGATAATAATTGATTCATTTTAAAAAAAATTGGAAACGGTCAAGTTGTAGAGAATCTTTTCCTTGAAAAAATAATCCATGATTTATCGGAATCGCACCATTTTTCAAAATTTGGTAAAAAGTGGTATGAAAAAAACACCACTTGAAAATAAAATTTGTTATATAAATTATTTTTCTGTTTTAAATTTTTTTAAAGAAAATAATTGTTTCTCTTTTGAATAATCCCTTCAATAACAATATTGCTATTCTTGAATTAAAATTATCCATTTTTCCTGAGGCCTAATTTTACGTGGCTGAACTACCTTAAGCATTTCAATTGTTTATTATATATTTTTTTAATAATTCTAGAATAAAGTACTTACACTCGCAAAAAAAATTTTGCTAATTTAACAAAGTCGTTTTGTAAAATCCACAAAATGTTTCGTTGATTTTAAAAGATTTTGGTTCAATTTACCAAATTTTACTTAGCAAAGAATTTTGTTAAGTCGAAAAAATAATTTTTTTTATCAACTAAATATTTCAATACGTAACCTAAAAAATTTTTTCAGTATAGAAAAAATATCCTATGGTTGAGCCAACACCCAGAAAATAACTTTACTGGATTTAACCAAATCACTTTGTTAAATGAACCAAGATCTTTGGTTAAGTTAAACAACATTTGGTTAAATCAACGTAAATATTTGTTTGATTTCACCTAATTGTATCAAATTGAACTATTTTTGTCACATGCAACAAATTCTTTGGTTGAATTAATAAAAAATTTGGTCAGTCGTATAATATGAAAATTCTTTGGCGATCTAACTTAATTTTGATTGGATTAGGTAAATATTCTTCCAAGTGAACAAAAATCTTGTTGATTTTATTAAATCTTTTTTTGAGCGTGGATTAAAGTAGTTTTGAGTGAAGTACCAAAATTCAAGGTCTTTTCTTTGAAAAATAACAATCGGAAATATTACTAACTTCAAATTCAAAAACTAAATTTGAGGAAATAATTATATATGTATAATTATTTGGTTAAGGGATCATCTATATATTAATGTAATGCTTTTTTTGTTTTTTTATTACATAGAAATAAGAAGTAAATTCCTGCAAATTTGATAAGTAACTATTACGTGAATAAAAAATTAATTCAATCAAATTTTCGAGTGCATTTGCTTTAATAAAAAATTTGGTTATATAAACAACAAAATTTATCTATTCTAGCAATAGTTGTTCAAAGAAATTCTATAGTTAAAAGAACTAAAAACTATTTATCAATATAATAAGCAAATCCTTTGGCTGATCCAACTAAATTTTAATTTAATCTAACACATATATTATTCTGAATATAATTTCTAATAATAAAATAAAAAGCCGAGTTTTATAATATTATATTTTGAATAATCACTATTAAATAATGTTAAAACGTAAATAAAATGCAGAGTGTAAATTTGAAAATTGCTTTAAGCTTTCTTTTTGGACAAGATTGTTATCCTTGCTGTTAGTTATTAAGATTGCAGAAATGCAGCATAATTCAGAGGCTATCCACAATCTTATTATATTTTTTTTTACATTACCTTGAATATTAACAAGGAAATTTAAAAAAAAAATTTGTATCTGACTGTAATCAAATAAGTTTTGATTGAACCTCGTAAAAAATTATATATATACTTCATTTTTATGACATTTTCTTGAAAATTAAATATAATCAACCTTTTTTTAATTTTATAAAATTAAAAACATTAATGAAAATTAGTTTTTTCTTATTGTTGTGATAGCGAATCTATGAGTTCATAGTTCAAAATTTTTATTCAAGAATATTTTCAAAAGAATTCCTCTTGTCAACTTAATTTGCCTTTTTATCTAAAGATTAATGTGTTTTTAGGTTGTTTTGGGCCTCAAGACAAAAAATGTAATACATACTTTTGAAATATAAATAAAAAGTCAACATTGTAGATATTTTTTAAATTAATTTATGCAAAATATAATTCCGTGTTATATTTTACTAATAAAAACGTTTGTGTATGGAAAGCATTCAAGCTAAAAAAAAACTAAACAAAATTGTTTTCTGTATTTTGGGATATTTGTATTTGTTTTTTTTTATTTTATTTATAACTTTTTTTCAGTCATGTTACCTTATTTTCCATACCCATAATATTGCTACACATTGTAAGGAACAAAATAAAACAAGAATCATGACTATTGGTTAAAAAAAAGAAAAGTTATTCAAAGTCAAAAATGTCCAAAAAATGCCATAAAACTCAACATTTTTAGTTCAAAAATTCATAAAAGTGCTGGAATTTTCTTAAAACCCCCAAAACCTTTCTAAATAAAGGTACTAAACATAAAAAACGTATATGGAAGGTCTAAACTCAAAAAATAAAAATATTAAAGGTGGCGCGCATTCTCTTAATTTCGTTTTAGTAAAAATTCTGAAACTTTTTTCATTCTTAAATATAAAACTGAAGTGTTATCTGCAATTACAGTTCTGTAACTAAATTGCCACGGAGAATGAAATATCGTTTTGAAATGTTGGGAAATGAATCAAAAATTGCAGACAGGTCTGTTATATCTTGAATATTCATGATATAAAAAATTATAATACACTATGCCTTCCCATATTTCTTCTATATAAAATGTCTATAATACAAAACTTGCTCGAGTGCATTAAGGAAGTTCATCCACGACAATTAGACCTCAAGCAAAAATAGATAATTTTGCTTTCAAGTATAGCAATATTATTATTGAAGGGCTAATTTGTAAGAGAAAAGATTATATTCCATTTTAAAAAATTAAAAATGCAGAAAAATAATGTATTTAACAAATTTCATTTTTACCCGAACTTTTTTCCTTATCGCTCCATACCAAATTTTACAAAATGATGCGATTCTAATAAATCACTAATCATTTTTTCAGGAAAAAGAATCTTCATAACTTTACCACAAATTTACAATTCTCGGAAATAAATTCATTAATAGCTGAAACCATTAAAAATCAATTTTATAAAACGAAATTCATATAAACAAATTGCTGAATTTGGTAATAATTTATTCATTTTAGAAAATTGGAAACGGTTAAGTTGTAGAGAATCTTTTTCCTGAAAAAATGATCCGTGATTTATTAGAACCACATCATTTTTTAAAATTTGGTATGAAGCGATAAGGAAAAAAGTTCGGGTAAAAATGAAATTTGTTAAATACATTATTTTTCTGCATTTCAAATTAGCCCTTCAATAACAATGTTGCTATTCTATAAAGCAAAATCATCTATTTTTGCTTCAGGTTTTATATTATAGGCATTTTTCTTTCAATTAAGGCCATGGGTTATGCAGGTCACCATATAACAATTCAGTCCCTGCCTATCGATTTTTTTCCCCATATTTAAAATTGTTGCTCAAAATAAATCGGCCAAAATTTAGAAAATGATAACAAACTTTTTCACTTTTACAACTATGATTCGATAAATACAACCTACGATATAAATTTACGCAACATAATGTCTCCACTTTTTATTTATCGATTCCACGATTTTTAAAGTTAACAATCTTTTACATATTTCTTCTATTTCATCTTCATTGTTGGACTGTATTGTTTTCACTTGCACTGTATAATTCATTTTATTATATTTTTTAGTCTTAATAAGGACTAAAGCTTCAGTCGAAACGTTAACTTGTTGGGAATAAAAAAAATTTAAGAAATTAAAAAAAAATTCTTTATTTTGGAAAAGATCTTTGAAAAAATACCAGAAAGGACATTTCATTTAAAATTTTAATTATCTATTTTTGCCTAATTTTTTAATTTTTCTAATTTTTGTGGACGAACTACCTTAATGAAGAGAATACTCTTAAGTGAAAACTGCAATACACATTGAAAATATCACTAGATCTGTATAGGGTAAAATTTAAGCATCAATACGAGTGAAGACGCATGTTTGGCACGTGCTTGAACATAGGTATAGAGTAGATTTAAAAGTGTGCGGGACCAATATAAGTCATGCTTCTTACCCTTTTGTACGAATTATAGTATATGAACAACTTAAGTTCTCAATGAAAACGCGTGCACCCGCATCAAAATCGTTTTAGTGACTAATAAGACTCATCGCGAAATCTCTCATTTATACTACTCACTACCATTAATACAAACTAACGACCCCCATTCAGTACTATTGAGTTACTTAACCCCGAGCCAACTCGAGCAGTGGCGTATGATTTAATTTTCAAAATATCCACATAACATACTTTTTCCTTCTTAAAAGAAACTCTACAAAGTCGTCTGTATAGTAGTTTGTTATTGGTTGGAATTTTTTATCAGAAAACACCTATGATAACTAACCCATTTCACGCAGCTGTGGTATCATGCATATAGACTCTAAATTATTTTCATATATTTACTTTCTGAATTCTGTGAAACATAATATTAATTAATTCTATCTATATACTCCATATACATATACTCTATATATTCAAAATAATATAGTGTTTACAAGTATTTTTATATGTCTTCAAAAGCAGATTTGGTCAATTTTGCTCTCAAAATCTTAATTTTATGTAGAAGGCCAGGGACTCCTCGGTCCATGTGACTAAAATATAAATTTTTCTTGTTAATTTTCTTTAAGAGGATCCGCCACCTATAATATTTTTATTTTTTGAGTTTAGACCTTCCACGTACTTTTTTTATGTTTAGTACCTTTATTTAGAAAGGTTTTGGGGGTTTTAAGAAAATTCCAGCACTTTTATGAATTTTTGAACTAAAAATGTTGAGTTTTATGGCATTTTTTGGACATTTTTTGACTTTGAATAACTTTTTTGTTTTTTAACCAATTGTTATGATTCTTTTTTTATTTTGTTACTTATAATATGTATAAACCTTTTGGATTTGGAAAATAAGGTAACATGACTAAAAAAAGTAACTAAAAAAAAGTAACTAAAAAAAAACACGGTTCCTTCTTTAGCAATTTTGTTCTCTTCTTCTGCAAGCTACCTGTAATATACTATTTTCCATATAATTCGGAAATATCTGTAAATAAATAAATAGGCTATTTTGTGTAAAAAGCTCATTTTCGCTAAAAACGCGTGATTCGTAAATCATAGTAACTTTTAATTTTATTTATTTTCTAAAGAAAAAAAAATCAGATTGCTCTGAAGATTTACACACATTCTCAGAAAAGTATAGAGAATAGAAAAATAAAATTTTTGGAAAATGTCAAAAAAATCAAAAATATACTAATTAAAGGTGGAAGATTCCCTTGACTAGAAATTTTAGAAAACATATTTTAGGGAAAATAAAACTGAAAGTAATCAACAATTACAGTTAATTGTAACATTTTTCGCAACATTTTAAGAAAAAGAAAGTACAGACGTTCATTATTGTCTTCTATTGTATACTTTATAAATTTTCAAAAAAGTATGAGCCGCATTATTATTTTTTGCTGCTGGAATAGTTTTCTAATTTAAATTAGTTCTTTACATTTTCATCATCGTAAAAAATGACTGATTAAATTTTTATAACATCTTGAGATTTTGAGACACCCTGAGCGAGAAAATAGTATAGATCGTATTAAGTGCGGAAAGGCGTATTTTAACGCACAAGCGAGTCACGATGAGGGCGATATGTTCCGCATGTGATACGAACCATTCTTTCATTCACTGTATACCGATAGTTAGCCGGGTTAATGTCGTTTTGCGTGTAGAAAGTTGATTTTTCCGCACTAGTGCGGTAAAATTTTAAGTTTTTAAAAAAATTTTCGCACACTTAAAATTTTCCCGCATTAGTGGAAAAATTAACTTTCCGCACGCAAAACGATACTGACAAGGCTAAATTTCAGTGAACGGTGGGCAGAAAATTGTTTCTATCTATCTGTCGTCGTCGTTGTTGTCTGTAAGCACGATAACTTTCGAAAAAATTGTCGGATTGGATTGAGATTTGTCACACCTCTTGAGGGCCCAAAAAAAAGGAACGTGTTCGTTAACCAACTATTTTTAAGCAATGGTTCTGGTTTTATTCATGAAAAACGTTCTTGTAAAAATTAAAAATTCCATTTTCCCGCCAAAATATACGAGATGCGGCCAAAGAAGAAACAAAATTCTTCATTTCACAGACATCTAAATATTTGCTGTTGGCCATGTTTAATAGCAGTTATATCTTTTGTTGATTAATGAAAAATTTTATTAACATTAAAAGCTTTCGGTTTCCAAAAAAACTATACGAGATATGAAAAAAATGTTAGTGACAAAATTGAATGCGAAGCGCGAGTATTACAATGAGAATGTGTTCCTTAAGGCTGATAGAGCCTTAAGTAAATTGAATTTCCTTTTTCTTTTGAAATCAAAAACAAATTTAGCAACTTTGTGAAAATTTAATTCACATTTTAAAAAATTATAAAACTGACTTGAGTTTCAGTATCAAACTACAAGAAATACAGACCGAGCACGACGCGATGTCCAAACAGATCGGAACGCGAAGCGCGACGATCGAATCGCGCGCCGTAAGCGTGTTCAAATTTACGCGCGAAGCGCGCTATAAGAATGTCCCCGCGATGCTTGCAGATTTTTTAAAATCAAAGAGAGTTCCCTATATATGACGCGTTTGTAATGTTTCTGTAATTTAGGGATATTTTTGTACATTTAAATATTTATTTACAAAATTTAGAATCGAACAACGATCGAGGGTAAATGTTTTTAAATTTCCATGTGGTTTATCATGTCATTGAAGTTAGAGAATATTTTCTTTTACACACCGAAATTTATAAATAAGGCGCTTATATATTCTTTGTTCTTATTATTTTAATAATTCAAAAATGGTCTCCGTCTCACTCCTTTAAGAGTTTTACGTAATATTTGATCACTCTCTTACGTAAAACATTTTCTCTGATTGTTTCGAAAAAGCTTTGTCTTGACCCACTTGTCATTTACAGATTCCCAAACATACACTTTATAAGTTATTATTTTCTAAAGCAGGGAAACATTTCTTCAGACATCATTGAAAATTGGGATCACTGTTTTACTAATTAAATTTTCATTAAAAAAATCAAGTATGTTTTATTTATTGATAGAACGTTGCAAATGAAATTTTAAATAATTCTTATGATTCTTACCATGTTGATGATGATAACAACTTGCTAAATTAGACAATCAAAAATACTAAATTAATATGCATGTGGAGAAACTATTTGCCAGATTGAACCAGAATAAATGAGATTTTAATTGACCAGGAGAGTCCTAACACGGTTATTTATCTGTTTTTGGTAACTTAATTCTTTCACGCAATTCAAATTTAACATAGTATAATTACTCACTTTTAAAATTTTCAGGCAATTTTGGTTTTGTTGTGTAAAAAACCATAATAAATCCTAAAAGATGAAGATTTATTAGAAATAAACTATTGCAATAAAGATTCATTATTGAAAACTTGAATTCTTAAATCGACGATAATCTGATTTATTAAAATAACTAAATTTTAAGTTAAATTAGGAGCAAATTAAGATAATTAGATTGAATTTAAAAAAAATTAATTTCAAATTTTTAATTTAAATATTTTCAGAAATTATTAATTTTTATTTTAAAAGTTGTAATAAATTTGAATATGGGTTCAATAGACAAAGGGTGAAGTTGCTTCCTCGGAAATAAACCAAAGATGTATGATCTAATCTAATTGATTTTCCCTGAAATCTTATCAGATCAATTGCTAAAAAAAATAATTATTGCTAAAGATTTCTAGATCTATCGGTGCCCTCGTCTAATTAACTGAAGACAAACCTTATTCTTACTTAGATAGGCGCGAGAGTTATTAAATAATGGTGTTTGAACTTGTTATGCGATCATTGATAACATTAATCGCATTTATTTCCGCGATACCGATCTTGATCTGCGTGCGATAAACTCACTATTATTTCTTGAAGATTTGTAAATTTAAGATCATAAACATAAATATGTCTTCCTTTTCGTTTATTTATAATTAATACATTTCAATTAAAATATACAAATTTTTCATATATTATATAAATAATTTAGAAAATTTACAAATTTAGAAATTATGTCGACTAACATCAAATATTTCAATTAGCGAAATCAGTTTTATTGTTCTAGTAAGAATTTTATCATCAGACTTAAACCGCAAATTACTGGTTTTTAGAATACGATTTTTTAGAAACTATAAGATGAGTTTACCGAATAATTTACTATCCATGATATGTTTATTATTGGTTTTTGTCTATTTTTAGGTTTCAAGACTTTCTAATTTCTTTAGTTTTAGGACAAACGGAAATAACGACTTCACACCTTTACTTTTCCAAACATTTAATATTTGTTTATTGCTTCGAAGCATTTTCGCATTTTATTCAGTTTTCTTTCAATTTAAAGTAAAGATAATTATGTGTGAATTAGATTATGATGAACATGATTATTACATGACCAGTGGTTTTTCAGTAACATATTCTCAATTTTCACTTTTAAAAATAAGCTTGCTGTTTTTATAAATAAACTTCCTAACAAATATTTTCAGATCTAAAAAAGTCAAAAAAGTCGGCTTAAATTACAAAAGTTATCTATAAAATCGAAATTTCGTAATCTTGTCATTTTTTGAAAATTTAAAGAAAAAAATCCAATTATCATGAGCCTTTTTTATCTACCATTTTTAATAATTTGGGTTTTCTTCTATAAAAAACCATAATAAATCCTAAAAGGTGAACATTTATTACAAATAAACTGTTGCAATAAAGATTCATTAGTGAAAACTTAAATTCTAAATTCGACGATGATGTGAACCGTACATTAATGAGTGGTGTTTTGCATCTTTATTCCTAAGTAATAAAGTATAACAGGTATCAAGACTCTTCAAAGCACTTGAAATATTTGATTCCCTTGAATCCCGTATTGGGATTCTATACATTGCAAAAATTATTTTGGGAATTTTTCTAAAATGTTTGAGACTCAATAAACACATAAATGTCGTTAATTTTTCAGAAACGAACTGTAGTACATTTTTCAGATCTCTTTGGTAAATTTCTATATTCCCTAACTTATTGTAAAAGTTCTCCGGGCGCGGTACTGGCAATCAGTACTGGCACAGTACGGGTTTGACAACGCCTTATCAGTATTGGCTCGTCAGTATTGATTGAGTACCGTCTTCCAGTACAAGTCAGTACTGGGCTCATACGAGCATGCCATTACTGGCTAACCAGTACTGGGAAGTACTGATCACTAGAACATGGGATTGTATAAATAATAAATGAAAAAAATCAAAATATTTAACTTATTTATATCAATTCTTTTTATATATTTTATATAATATAAAAATAATAAATATTATTTCATTAATAAATCATGGAAATAATTAATTATTTTTTCGAATTAGATTCAATAATCAATATTTAAATAACTGTGCTTTTTTGATAAAATTATGGTTGGAATTCTATTATCAGTGTAAAATAATACTTTAGTACTGCGCCACTACCTCGCCAGTAATGGCAAGTCAGTAGCGGCTAACCAGTACTGGTGCACTACTGAATTTTTTCCGAACATCGTCACAACACGGATTAGCCCGACTGGGCGATAATTGTTTCTAAATAAATGAAAAATTTCCACTTATATAAGAAAATATGTTTCCTATTTCTATTGGGGAAATTTCGGATAGTTTTTCCAGTGTATTTATGATTAAGCTTGATTGAATTTTTATAAAATTATGAAATTCAGATAATGGAGTTTTTCCTCTTCAAAGTGAAATTGTAGTATTGAATTATTAAGAACAATAATTTAATTAGAATGGGTTGTAAAAGATCTTAATGATGATACACTACAGTTCATATATTGATTCCTTTTGTTTCTTTCTTTGTTATTAATCCATTAAAACACTTAGGCATTAGGCAGGGTGTTAAACTATCAATTATGATTCTTGAGATATCTTGTTTCCACTCGAAGAAACTGGAATTCGCAAGATTTGTGTTCCTTCTTTAACTTAACTGTATGAACCCATCAGTGACGTTACGCGCATTTTTAATATACAAGTACATCTAAAATAAATTTAGTGGTGACATTCATATTAGGCATGTTGATGATATATTGCATTTAATTAGATAATTACTAGAGTTCACTCTTCAAATTTCGAACTTGTAGTTACTGTTCATTCTGAGGTCTTAGTAAATACAGATGTTCACGCATAAATGATAAACTGTTCATGTTGACATAACGGCG
Organism: Diplolepis rosae; assembly: GCA_030998225.1. Classification (NCBI taxonomy): domain Eukaryota; kingdom Metazoa; phylum Arthropoda; class Insecta; order Hymenoptera; family Diplolepididae; genus Diplolepis; species Diplolepis rosae. Next base: position 8,303,675 of record JAPYXD010000723.1, on the reverse strand, counting down.
TGAGTCAAGGGCAATTTTATCTTCTACACGAAATAATGGGAAACAGACAAAAGAAAATAGTTACATATTTGTAAAAAATACACTTGAATTATGTTGCATATCACTTGATGAAATTGATTTTTCGAATATTGCTAGATTCTAGTTAATTTTTATCTTATAAGTCTTTTCACAACAGAATAGGAAAACATATTTTCTCATATAATTCACATTAATGAAGGGCACGTCAAATTATTTAAACGGTTTTGTTAGTATTTTTTATAAAAATACCTTTTTTTTATAGGGAAAAAATTTGCGCTTTTAAATTTCGTATAAGAATGTATGTTTTGGAGATTAAAATTCTAAAATTATGTGCCCTTCTTTGATGCGGTGACTCAATTCTAAATTTGACCATTATTTAGGAAAAATGATCGTTTTCGGAGTTAATGTTTTCATAGCTTGTAAGAATTTTCTTGATAAGTTAAGAAATATGGAGTTCTTAACTCGTTATTATTCTACTTCAAAATTTTTCTCGTACTGAAGTTGTTTCTGGGGAGTTGCGTTCCTAAAATTTTCGAAAAATGCCTGAGAAAATGTTTACATCGTACCGAAATTATAAATTCTGTCATGACTTTTAGGCAAAGTACACGGAGAAAATTCATTTGTGAAAATTTAATCAAAAGTTGAATAAAGCTGGGACATAGTGGCTTTTGGAAAAAATTAAAATTTTTTTGCGTATTCATTCAATAACGAATTATAAAGTTTAATCAACTGTTGAGTTAACTCTAAAACAGTTGATTAAACTTTATAATTCTTTATTGAATCAATACGCAAAAAAATTTTAATTTTCTCCAAAAGCCACTATGTTCCAGCTTTACACGGAGAAAAACAGAGGGTCGAAGTTAGAGGTTCAAAATTTTGAGAGTCAGACCGACCCTCTAGATTATCAAATAGTCCTTCTATAATTTTATGGACATAATCAGGGAGACTCTCGATTTATGATCAGCTTGATTACCACAGAGAAACAGTCACACTATCAAGATAATCAAATCGATCCTCTGGGATGATCAAGTTGAATATCTTGTTTTAAATTTTCATTTCGACCCTCAAGGATGATCAAATCGATTATTTTTTTCTGACCCTCTACCGATGACTAGTTTGATTATCTAGAAGGCTGTCCTATAGTCGATCATCATATTTGGTCGACCTGACCCTCTAGATATTCAGGCTGACCCTCCATTTTTCTCCGTGTACTCAACTTTTGATTAAATTTTCACAAATGAATTTTCTCCGTGTAATGTTTTAGAAAAATGTTGTATTTCATGAATAAAAGTGAGTAATACTCAAGTTTTTAAACGTTTTAAAGATAGTGTTGATGATCGTAATTTTGAAATTCCATTTTTTGAATCTATAAAATATTAGTAAAGTGAAAATACACAAACTTTCTTATTGTTGTTATTCTTATTATCGATTTACTATGCTATTTTTTCTGAAAGATTAAAATAGCAGTATTATGAAAACAGAAAGAATATCTGTTTCTTATACAAAATAAATGTTATATTCTTTATCCATGCAGAAAGAAATCATTAAAAATATCATTTAAAATCTGTAATTTGCAACTTTATATGTTCAAAAATCTTACACCACAAAAAATTGACAGTTTGGACCAATTTTGTTTTTTTTATTCTCTAAAATTTGAATGTAATAAAATCAGATGGAGGGAATCAAAGGAAAGGGTTATGGAGTTTTCCTTCCTCACTCGTTCCTTATAATAATCTGTAAAACACTTGAAATTTGAAATAGTCAAAAGTGCCATGTAGATTTATTTCTAGCACGACAGAGTAACCTTGAAAAAATATTTCTCTGGTTTCCATTCACTCATACAATATATTTCCGTATTTATAGTAGAACAAAACGTTCTAAGAAAAGATACTAATTAACCCCAATAAGTGGTTACCTTCCACCATTCAAGAAAACAATGTCTCAGAACGCACGTAAAATTTTACAAGACATAGATTTTTAAAAGAATCTTAACTACATAATACGTATTTATCTTTTTACTTAACATACCAAATTTTAAATTACCAATACATGAATAAAAGATGAAAAGAGTATACAAATTATGTAAAATCAATACAATAATTATAATTGTTCACAATAGTAGATTATATTTTCATTGTGCATTTATAAGAATAACTTTAAAACCCTTTTTCGTAATTAATTACGTAATCAACTTAATTAATTGTGCCGCAGGAGACTATTCACAAATTATGTAACTTGAATCAATATTGTCTTGTTGAACAATATCTCAAAGAAGATGTATAATGGAAAATTATTAAATAATGATATTATGCACTGAGAAAAATAGATACTAAAAATGAGATACTAGAATGTTGGATATTACCTTATATCATTTAGATTATACTACATACTATCTAATATATTCTTTTAAATATACAAGATATTAATCACCAATAACAGTTTATATTCAAAATTTACAATATTATATATTAAACATTAATATCTAAGATTTTTATAAACAGTAACGTGCACGTGCCCGAGGAAAAGTCACGTGATCAGAGTCTTTGAATTCCATGTAATTTGTCTATCGCGCTCGCCCATAGTTTTGCCGGTCGCATAGTTTTTGGTTTCGACACTGAAATTATAATTTTGTGTCAATATGAAGTTTTGAAGTGTGATTTTTGAAAATTTTTTATATTACCAGTACTGAAATCAGTAAGTATCTATCTATATAAGTATATCATTTTTATACCTTCAATATTTGAAATGAATTTTCTAACCTCTGAATAACTCGTTTTTTATGTAGCCGTTTTTAAATTCAACATCGAATCGGAATTTATTTACTGGAATTCGTAATAGTTTCCAAATCTTTAACATTATGTTGAACGTTTTTATAATCTCCATTTATTAACAGGTTGCCTTGACTTTGAGAATAATAATCAACAAAATATGGACTTGCGAAAACTCTTAGATCGAGGAATTCGAGAGAAAAGGAGATTATAAGAAAATTTTGAATTCCTTGATCAATGATTATTTACATCATGTTATATTTTCTTAATTTCATTTTTTCTTTCAATATTCAATCAGTATTTTTACATAATTATTAGACAATTGCATTCAATGACATAAATATTGACTTTAATTATCTAAGATATTATAGTTTAATATCTCAAATAGTATGACCTGATATCTAATGTATTTCAGTTTAACATCTGAGATATTTCAAATTAACATATTGGGTTCTTTAATTTAATATCTTAGATATTGCGAAATAACATATTTTTTTTTAATATCTACAGATACTTTGTTTCAATATCTAGATGGCTGTCCCATAGTTAAATCGCAAATACATTATCTGCTAATATCAAGATATTGCGGTTTACTATCTATTTTTCTCCGTGTGAGGATGCGTTTCTCATAAAAATAATATAAATATTCTGTTTGAAATTTCGCGCATTATTTTAGTACTACAGTGACTTCAGTCTAGAATCAAACTTTAATTGTGCGATCAATCTTCAGAAACTTTAGTTTTTTGCAGATCATTTATTCATTTAGCTAATGTTTCATTGCGATCTTACTCAAGGATCAACAGTTAATTGAATGAAGATTCCCAGTTTACGCCTACTACTATTAATAACAATAAATTTTTATTTCTTTGCACACATGGCCCCCCAGTGTATCCTTTTTATGAGTTTTCGAGAGGCCTTTAAATAAAACAGTGAAGTTGAACCATTTCCTTTTAAAAGACGGTCGAGACGATCAATTGCTGTGCTTTTTTTGTTTATTATATATTGAATAAAGTTGTTCATAATTTTAAAGTGATATGTTTGATAACATGTCTGCTATTATATTGACCCAAAATTCATAGAATTTTTTTCATTTCTCATTATTTTGGCATAGGGTCAGATTCTTTTTATTTTCTTCGATTAAAATTTTCACTATTCGATATAAAAATACTCAAAAAGAAAGCAAGGCAAACGTTTCGGCCACATATGGGGGCCCTCTTCAGTGCCATAAATTCAAAAAGATTAATTCAAAATTTCTGTAAAACGTAGATAATTAAAATAAGGATTATCATAAAATTGAAAAACTTATCTCATAGCTTGCAATTCAAAATGAAGTAGTCCAGTATGCCAATTTTCAAATTTACCTTATCTTAATAATTATTAGCACAGAAGATAAGAATCAACTGCACACAGTAAAAAGTTTTTATTGATTCAACCAAATTTTATTGCTGATTGTATTTGCTAGATTTCACCAAAAAGTTTATTTTAATCAACCAAATTTTTGTTGGATCAACCAAAATTACAATTTTATTTTATAATAAATTTAATGTAGGATATTTCTTTTTCATTGGGATTTTCGAACTTTTTATATATTTTAATATTTTCTAATTAGTATCTTTTTTAGTGCACGGAGAAACCCAAGTTTACAATTTTTACTAAACTACGTTTCAATTTAGGGTAATACATGTAATATTGAAAATTTCATGTAGTGAAATATTGGACTTAGATGAACTATATGATCATTTACTATAGATTGGGGTGCAGTTCCGAATAGGTGAATTCTCCAATTTCCTTCAAACTCCCCATATTTACGTATTGTGACCATAGAGATATTATAGATAGAGTAGACATACCATAGGCCGCTCTGTAAGTGGCAACGTCAGTCTGCAAACTCGTCGAGAGCGAAAGAGAGAGACGATAAGTGGTTTTTTCTGTCTTTGTCTACGCGTACCGCACTAGCCTCGGCGTTAGCGAGAGACAGCCTAACCCGAAATTCATTCTTTCTCTCGCCCGAGCTGACAGGCTTCAGGCAGGCATGTCTCCTCTATCTATAATATCTCTATGATTGTGACGCGCTGATTACGAATATAATAGTGAAAATTGCCGACTAGTCGATTTGTATGGTAAAAACCATGAAAACTCCATGAAAATCATGGTTTTTGGCGTTTATCTCAGCCAATATGCAAAGTTTCGCAAAATGTTTCGATTATAATTTGCAGACCTTATCGAGATATATATTTTTTGTTATATTAATTTTTTTCTACGATTGATAGTTTCCGAAAAAATTAGTGATACATTTGATGAAGTATAACATACCAGGGGTGTTAGTTGAAATTTGCCGGTTTTACTCATAGATGTCGCTAGAGATATGTATACATTTCTATGATTTGGCATCTATGTCATATTTTTCTATGGACAATAACCTTCAAAAATACACAATTACATTCTGCCAAAATAATAGCATCATAGTTGTTTACCTCAGTGAATATGTCGAGTTTCGTTCCAAGTAAATCGCATTTGTGGCATTCGTTGCTTTTCTTATTTCATCAAAAGAAAAAAGCAGTTGAACCTCATCGATTGCTGATAGAAACTTATGGTGAACATACTCCAGTGATTAGAACATGTGAGACATGGTTTCGTCAATTTAAAAGTGGAGATTTCGATTTAACAGACAATGAACATCTTGGTGCAGCGAAATAGTTCGAAGACGAGGAATTGCAGGCGTTATTGGATGAAGACCAAACCCAATCGCAACAACAATTGGCACAAACACTAAATGTGACCCGAGGAGCAATTTGCCAACGTTTAAAAGCCATGGGAAAAATCCAAAAGTATGGAAAATGGGTACCACACCAACTGAACGATGGACAAATGGAAAATCGAAAAACCATTTGTGAAATGCTGCTTCAACGGTTCGAAAGGAAATCTTTTCTGTATCAAATTGTCACGGAGGACGAAAAATGGATTTATTTCGAGAACCCGAAGCGGAAATAATCATGGCTTTCACCTGGTGAAGTCGGCCCATCGACTCCAAGGCCAAATCGCTTTGGCCGTAAGACAATGCTCTGTGTTTGGTGGTACCAGTGTGGTGTGGTGTACTTCGAGTTATTAAAACCTGGTGAGACGGTGAATTATCAATTTGAATCATGCGTTGATCGAAAAACGGCCGGAATGGGCCCGAAGACATGGCAAAGTTATCCTACAACATAACAACGCACCGTCTCATACCGCTAAAGTGGTGAAGAACACATTAAAAGCATTGAATTGGGAAATATTATCGCACCCGCTGTACTCTCCAGACCTCGCCCCGTCCGACTATCACCTTTTCGCATCGATGGAACACTCACTCGCAGAGCAGCGCTTCGCCAATTTTGAAGAAGTCGAAAAATGGCTCGTCGAATGGTTTGCCTTAAAAGAGAAAAAGTTTTTTTGGAATGGTATCCATGATTTGCCTGAAATATGGGCAAAATGTGTAGAATCCAATGGTCAATACTTTCAATAAAATTTTTTTGAGATTCCCTTGAGAATTAAGTGTTTTCTTTATTGAAAAAACCGCAAACTTCAACTAACACCCCTGGAATTTTAGTGCAATAAACGTCAGATTTCCTTAAAATATGTAATTAGCGTGTCGAAATACGTAAATATGGGGAGAATTCGAGATATTGTAACAAAGGTAAGGAGCGTTAGGTTTTCCCCATCGTGTTTAAAAAAAACCATCCAATGCGCAGCAATGTTTCATGTCATAAACTTTTTCATCGAATTTTTCGAAAACTATTAGTGCTATTGAAAAAATTTATGAGACATAAAATATATATTTTAATGAAGTCTACAAGTTATATTCAAAACATTTTGTGAACTTTTGCATATTGGCTGAGATAAACGCTAAAAACCATGATTTGCATTGGGTTTTCATGGTTTTTACCGTGAAAATCGGCTAGTCGGCAATTTTCACTATTATATTCGTAATCATATCATATCATTTTTCGAATCTTTAGTATTTTGACTATGAAAAATGTCCATTGCGCTAGAAATAATTACCACACGGTATAAACAGTATAGCTGTTCGACCTATACCGGTATATAGTGTCTCGACCCATGCGGTGTAGGTGAGACAACTATACTGGTTTGCCGCGCGACCTATACATTGCTTCTCATGCACGCGACTCTAACCTCGAAATGAGAAAGAAGTGTCATTTTTCGAGGCGTTTTTTCGAGGCGTTGTTTCGAAGCGTTTGTCGATTTGTTTGGAGAATTTTTTCTATCTTTGAAAGATCATTTTTGCGTATCGCGTATTGTTTTATCACACGCGAAAGTTCACAAGAGCGATAACGATGGAATAATATTTTGTTTACGATCGCTATACATGGTATTGTCATATCAACGAACTTGTATAGCTGTCTCACCTATACTCGCATAGTTCTGAGGACCATACCGTAGCATTGGTCTGATAGCAATATTTTCTGGTTCTGAGGACCAAAATATAGTTCTCTTAGCTATACTGTTTTTTCAGTGCATTGCATCTCGATTTTCTCTAGATTCCTAATATTTTTTAGAATTATCATTATAAAATAAAACATATATTGCTATGGAAAGTTTCTCCGTGTATAAAAACTATACTCAATAAAAATTAATTTCTCTTATTTGAAAATTTAGTGATAAATCCTGTTTTAGTCGAACAGTTTATATAATATATCTAAAAGTTCCACATAATTCTAAAAAAAAACATTTCTAATTCTCTTTTCCTTGTTTTCTACATTTATAAAAAATAAGTTATTTTAGATCGATATATGACGACACATGACTTATACATTTATAATAATATGTAATCTTTTTTCGAATAGAGTTCTCAGAAAATTATATATTCTTAAAGATGCCTATAATTTCAGTTTCTGCTAAACTGTAATTTAATAATTACCAGAAAGCTTGAGGCGTTTGCTAATAAGTCTTGGCAATTTAACAAAAGAATTCGTTTAATTGCTTACACTGAAAAAATGGGTAGTTGTGCCAATTACTTTATTAGTAAGAAATTCTCTACATATTGTTTTCGTTGCTTCAACCGTTTAATTATTTTAAGTAACTGTACTAATGAAAAATTTTATAAAATCCTCATTAATAAATTAGTAGGCACAACTATTCGTTTTTTCAGTCATCTGCTATCATTTTTAAAATTAAGTCGTTAGTGTTTCAACAAGATTGAAGGTAATAAAAGAACATCATCAAGAACGTTGATAGATAAGAAACAATCAAAATGGATGATTCATACACGTTTAAAAAAATTTATTATTAAGATTTCAAGTTATTGTTCTTTTCAAATCTCTAGAAAATATTATATAAACAATTTTTCTTTCATTTAGTACAATCTTTGAATTCATTCCAAAACTTTTTCAACCGGATTCGAAATACAGTGATGTATGAAACAAATAAGAAGTGAAAAGTTGATAATTAATAGATTCAAAAATACAAATTATAAGTACAATTAAAAAAGATCGATAATCTGTAGTGAAATCCGAAAAATAAACTATCCTGATGCAAATCTTAAGATAAGAACCCATATGGGTTCCTTAATCTATCTCACCTTCTATCGAAGTTTGAATCACTAATTAGCACATCAATTAAAATAGGATTTCTCATATCAATTTCGACATTAAATTCATTTTCTTACGAATAATGTGAAACTCTTACGCAGTAGTTTTCCTTGACTTATTTAACGATACATCAAATCATTACGAAAAGTCACAAATATTTTTAAAAAGTAATTTTTGACCGGATTTTAACTTTAAAAATTATAATTCAAATATGGGAATTGATACCTAAATGGGATAGGATTTTCAAAAAGAAAACTTCCTCTCAGGATTTTACATAGACTTCTGCATAAAAAGTCTGTGTCTCAAATCTTTATAAGCGTTAAGATAGATTCGTATATAGATTAGAATATAGTTTCCCACATGGAAACCCAGGAGGTTCCCATATGGATTCCTATATGTGAATTTACAGGATACAATCGACAAATATAAGTTCTAGAGTCAGCGTCTGCTTTTGTGACTCCTTTCACGCAAAAGCAAGTAATTTGCGTCTGTAAACACGGTGCAAGAAATTCTCACTTAACTGAATAATGTACCGTTCACGTCTTTTCTCTTTACAACGTTGAAAACTCAACCAAGCCAGACCTCTCGAGATTCAGCAGCTACAATCCAGTTGTATCCAGTGTGATCTAGCCAATCTGGTAGACCACCTGTTTTAAAGATAACTCCTCAGTTTCGATTTCTTCATCGATTAGGAAAAAACCTTGTCGGGAAAAGATTATAATTAAATCGTGTCCTTCTAAAATTAGGGGACAATGTCCTTGAGGGCATGTGATACTTGAGGAAAGTAACAAGTTCATGTGAACAACTTGGTTCAGTTTCTACTTGTTTACGCCCAGAATACATAAAATCTTGTTTTAAAAATTTTCGAAATGATATAGAAAATAAAGTCGATAGTCTATTTTTGGTTTTGATAATAGAAATAATTTTTCTGATAGATTTTGCTAAAATTGAACTTTTTTCATTTTTCAAACCAGAAGTAGTCTATCTTCATTTTTATCTTTTCTACCATTCCCAATTTTTGGAAACAAAATTTCATGTATTCTGGATACAAACATGTAGAAACCTATAATCGATCAAATTGTCTAATTTGATTAATTTAATTAATCTAATAATCAATTTAATTAATTATTTAATTTAATTTATCACATGCCCTTAAGAGGGTCATCCCGTGTGATAGCAATTTTTTTCCCCTTTTTTTGAAAATTTCTTTTGGCGAACTAAATGAAGATACAACTGCGGAATTTTTAGCAGATATTTATTCATATTTGGAGCACACTTTAAAATTTTTTCAGTCCGAAATCGTCTCTCATTGCTGAACTATAAGATAACTTAGCCACTCATCTCTGAAAAAAGTTTTTTGCGGTGACCAAGATTGCAACCGTTCTGCTTATTTAAAACAAAAAAATCAAACGGCATTTTAATCTGCGAAATAAGAACTAGTCTTTGAACTAGGATCATTAAAAAATATTGAAAATTAAATTTTCCGCATGTTATTAAATATTTTTTAGTAAATTTTGCTGTTTTTTTACGACTTTTCCAAAATTTTTTGAACCACTTACACGGGATGACTCCCTTAAGGGGGGCGCCCTATCCAGCACGTCAAAAAGTGGTCATTTTTTGGGATTTTTTTTCACTCGGAAAATAAAAACACACACGAATAATTTTTTGCATATATTTAAAGACATGTTTGAACTACAAAAAAAGCATTTTTTCAAGAACTAAAATAAAAAAATGGCGGACTTATTGATGATCGCGTGTGGCGTGTCGCGGCGGACGGATTTTTCGCGGTACATCGTGGAGCCCAAAGTTTTCATCTGAAACATGCAACCCAATTTTTTTATTATTCAGCAGGCTTCCCCCGAGTGCATGAATGTCAGCAACTCCAAAAAATTTGATTTCAAAATATTGAAATCACGTCTTGGAAAAAAAGTGCTTTTTTTCGTCATTTTTGGCTGCTAAATGTGGCTAAAAAGTGTATAAAAAAACTTTTTTTTTTATATTTCAGACATTCATGCACTCGTTTATTTAATAATTTACAAAAAACTTTTTAGAAATCGAAAATCGGTTTAGTAGTTTTTTCACAATCGTGTACCGCAATTTGGAAAACATAGTTTTGAGAAAAATCGATTTAAAGTTTCGAGTTAGTGGTTCGCACCCGCAGCGGCCACAGCGCGCCCGAACTGTGGGTGTCACAATATTCAGAGTTGAGTCATAATATTTTGAGAATATACTTTCAAGACATGACCCAATCGATTGATGAAAAAAAAAAAAAATCGATTTTTTGAAAATGCTGGATAGGGCGCCCCCCTTAAGGCGTCATTCTACTATCTCGGCAAAAAAAAGGTGATTTTCATGAATTTTTTTTTTAACAACTACTTTATATAATTAAATAAAATTTTCAGTGCTTATTTATGCAGTCTCAAAGTTTAGAAAAAACAATTTTTTACATAAAATTATTGTTTAGTTTAGGTAATGTTTAACAATGAACAGAGTGTCTAAAAAAAGGCATGTCCATGGCGCTCACGATATCCCCAGTCAGCATCATCTGAAACAAATAAATCAAAATTTTTTTTTATTAGTATGACCATAGCACTGATGTGACGAAGCGGATTTTTTTTATTTTGCAAAATAACAAAATAGCTGCAGTTTAAACAAAATTTTTCAAAAATCAACTTTTTTGCTCTTTTTTTGTTAATTTAACTATGATAAAATTAAACATTTTTATGTTTAGAATAAACGTTGAAAATTTAAAAGTGATAGGTTGAAAATTTTTTGAGAAATCGTGCGCGCCGAGAACAAAATCGTTGTTTCGAGAAAAACCCGTTTAAAGTTTTCGGAACATAAAAATTACGAAACTGTAACTGAATTAAGTTCCAGTCACATGTTTCGGGAAATTACGGTAGAAATTTCTAATAGCGTAATCAGACCATCCTGTTGGGCGAGGAATCCCCGGCGTCTTCTTCAAGAACGTATCAAATATATCCCATGTGGCTTTGCGTTTTAAATCCCCTATTTTATATACACTTAAAATTTTTTTATTATATTTAGTATAAAAGTATATGAAGTAGTCTGAATATACATTATATGAAATTTAATAAACGTGATTACACTGTTACAAATTTGTACCGTAATTTCGCGAAACACGTGACTGGAATTTGATGCAGTTAGAGTTTCGTAAAATTAAGATAGAATTGCAGAAAATTCAGTTACTTTTTAGTTAATTTAAAAAAGAACGTTTTAATTTTCAGTTACAAAGTGTTGAATATTCTGATACTTAACAAAAAAAATCTGCCCGTTTCGCGGGCATATTCTCATCGCGCGCTTCGCGCTCCGTAATACTCGATCGTCGCGCTGCGCGCTCCGGAATTTTTGAACGTCGCGCTTCGCGCTCCGTTCTTTCTGGACCTCGTGCTTCGCGCTCGGTCTTGTACTCTTCGCATACATTTAAGTTTATTTCTTATATTTTGATACTGAAGCTCAAACCAATTTTATAATAATATTACAGATGATGTGAATTACACATTTTCTCAAAGTCACTGAATTTCTTTTTGAATTTAAGTGAAACAGGAAATTCAATTTACTTAAGGCTCTATCGGCCTTAAGGAACACATTCTCATCATGACACTCGCGCTTCGCGCTCGATTTTCTGTATACATTTCAGTATAACTTTTTAATAAATTACATGATTAAAAGAATTTACTTTCTTCCACATATCTAAAAAGGAAAAACAATCGTAGACTTTATTTAAGGAAACGATTTTGCAGAACAACGCTTATTTCGTATCTCACATATTTTGGTGAAAAAAATCGAATTTTTTCGATATTAAAAATCAAAACATAAAATTTGTAGACCTCATTTAGGCAAACAATTTTCCATCTAAATGTTTTTTTTGTATCTCACATATTTTGTCTAAAAAATGGAATTTTTAAATTTTTATCGTATTTTTTGGAATTGAAACGAAAAATATATCTTTTATCAGAAACTGTGTCAGACAAAATTTGTAGATCTTTTTGAAATGAACAACTTTGTATTCTTACGCTTTTTACGTATTTCAGATATTTTGTCTAAAAAATGGAATTTTTTCATTTTTATCGTATTTTTTGGAATTGAAACGAAAAATATATGTTTTTCAGAAACTGCGCCAGACAAAATTTGTAGATCTTTTTGAAACGAACAACTTTGTATTCTTACGTTTTTTTGGTATTTCCAATATTATTGTTAAAAAATTGAATTTTGGATTTTCAATAGTTTTTTTTTTAATTAAAAAGAAAAATATGCATCTTATGAAAAAATGTTATAATTCAAATTTGTAGGCCTTTATGTATTCAATAATATTGTATCATAACGTTTTTTCGTATCTCGTATAATTTAACTGGAAAATGGAATTTTGATATTGACTTTTTTCGAATTTGAATATGCTGTAACATTTCTAATTTTGATTTAATCAAAAAATGTTATAAGGATAATTTGTAGAGATTTATGAGCACTATCAAAAACCAGGATTGGAATTTTTGATTTTTTCAAAAAATTATTTTCAAAAACACAAAAGTAGTGCTCCATCCCTCAATTCTGATTGGATGTGGCTGGTTGACGAACTTGTCCTTACTTTTTCGGCTCCGATAAAGTGTACCAAAGCTCAATTCAATCTGATAATTCTATCGAGAGTTATGCCGCACACGACCTACTACAGACAGACAGACAGACAGACACTTTCGTAAAAACCATTTTTTCTGACTCAGGGGGTCTCAAAACGTAAAGATTTGATGAAAATTTCGAAAGTCATTTTTCACATAAAACCAATACCTTCTCATCCATGATGAGAATGTAAAAAAGTCTTAAATTTGTTACGTCTAATAGACGATTTTGGCTTATATTTAGCCGCCTTGTGCCTGTCCTCTAATGGTCTAGTTTTGGTTACATCTTAAAGTTAGCCGATTTTTAGACTTCAATTAAAACTCTTTTTTTACAGTGTTGTATCTGCAAATTCTGAAACTCGTAACAGAATTTTGCGTTTTGGGTAAATGAAAATTTTTTAACAATTTTGTAATTTTATGATAAATTTTATTAAAATTGTATTACAGTTTGGTAGTTTTAAGCTACATTTTATGAAAATTTCAGAAAATTCAGTACATTTTTCGCAATTTTAAGATATCTTTACTCAAAAACATCAAAAATATCGTTGAATTTTACGTTACCTTTGTAACATACAAATTTTGTTTGTAGATATGTTGTTACCGGTATTATAATTTTGACAGTTTTTTAAGGAAAGGCCATCCATTTTACTGTCAAATAAAATTTTTGTGAATTTCCGAACATTTCTAACAGTGTATCAATTTCAATGTATCAAAGTGTCGATAAAACAGAATATTTCCTAGATTCTTTGATAAGTCTTAAGGAAGGTCTACCGTGGCTAGGAAATCCTTGGATAACTTAATTATTTAGCACTTTAAAAATTGTTAGTGCTGTACTTTACTCGGACAAAAATAGTTCAATAAAGTTTATAGAACTATTCAAAAGTTGGGAATACCGGCATTTACGGAACAGAGTTCTGCAAAATTTACAGAACTTTTCATAATAATATGCGGAACTATGTATCAATAATTTTTCCTAAATATTCCGCATTTTATTCTGGAAAGTTCTGTAAATTTTGTAGAACTCTGTTCCGTAAATGGCGGTATCTCCAACTCTTGAACAGTTCTATAAACTTTATTGAACTATTTTTTTCATACACAAAAAACTGAATTTGAAAAAAATATATTCATTTTCTATCACACTCGTTTTTTAATTTTATTTTTAATGTATTTTCAGAGAATAAAAATAATGTAATTTTAAAATTCACGCTTGTAAAATAGAAAAAGTACGTAAGGTAACAATTTTTTAACTTTTCAAACTCATCATGAAATGTTTCGAGAATTTTAAAAAGTTTCAAGTTTTCATCTCACAAAAATAAATTTGATTAAAAGTGGCATCCCTAGTTTTTGTATAATATATTCTTAAAAAATTATAAAAATTTGTATTAATAAAACGACCCTCTTTTCTTAAAGTGTATATTGCATATATTAATAGAGTGAATTTTGGGACTTGGAAGAAATGGTAGAAATTTTGATAAGTACTGTAAATTGATACTTACTTTTAAAGAGTGTGTTATAATTTTTTTAGCGTTTCTGCATTCCTTGTAGGCTTTATTTGTATCGTTGCTGGTGATTGAACTTTGTTACGCGAGAGCTAAAGTCGCTAATTGTATTTTTTTGCGTGCCGTGATATCCATCTCTGTCTGGATTCACATGAGAGTAACTTCGTAACATTACTTTATCATTGTTTCTTATTTATACGCCTTATGCAAAATTAAATTGACTAGGTGACGCTGATCTTTCAGATAAATATTTTCATTGAAAGGTCAAGCAAGGGGTTAGAAATACTGTCAGAGTCTCGTCATTTCTTCAGATTTTACATTTTCATTTATTATTCTCGAGATAACTTATCACGTGACTACAATATACTAGTGTGTTTGATATTGACATGATAAAATGAACAAGAATTTATTTTTTTGGCAAAAATCGCTTTTATTTCTCAAAAGAAATGTTTAATCAAACAATTGTAACCGAGGGAGAAACAACTCCTAAAATCGCGGTCCAGCGATGTGGATTACGCCAGATTGCCCCGGATGAACCTAAAGTTATGATCATCAAGTGGTCCAGCGGATTACCAGAGTTGTTTCCCCACCGGATTACCGCAGATTACGGCGGATTACCAGAGTATCGGGATTACCGCGTATTACTCGAATTTACTTGGATTACTCCGATTTACTTAGGATTACTGCTGATTACTCCGGATTACTAAGGATTACGCCGGATTATTCGGGTTTACTTGAATTACTCCGATTTACTCCGGATTATTGCGATTTGCTTAAGATTACTGCCGATTACTCCGGATTACTTTGTATTACTCCGGATTACCAGTTCGGATCACCAAGTGGTTTAGCGGATTACCAGAGTTGTTTCCCCCTTGGGATTACCGCATATTACTTTGGATTACCCGGATTTATTTGGATTACGCCGGACTACTATGAATTATTCCGGATTATTGCCGATTACTACGGATTATTTCGTATTACTCCAGATTACTCGGATAACCGCGGATTACTTCGGATTACCCTGGTTTACCCGGATTACTTCGAATTACTGCGGAATTCCCTCATGATCGCAAGTTATCTTATAATCCCTAAAAAATTTTTTTTAAACTTGTGTAAAAATCGTTTTTTCAATTGCTCACCCCAAAAATTCGAAAAAATGTTCTAGCACAAATATTAAAATGTAAATATGAATTAATTATGGTTGAAATAAATCTGAATAACACATCTTACATATTTAATTTGTTATATTGGAACAAAATATTCAGATGAAATGGTTATTGCATTTTTTTCCAATTTTCTATTTTTTCAAGAAGATCGAATTAGATTTTTTATAGATTTTTCAAATTGAGTAAAATATGAAAAATATAGTCATTGTAATTTTTCAATTCAATTAAATTGAATTTACAAAATTATCTTTCTGGAAATTTGTGAAATATAATAAAAGATAGTACAGAATATCTGTTGACTTCTTTTCAGTAAAAATTTTGAGAAAGATTTTTCTCAGATAAAATGAAACTGGAAGAGCTATTGGCAATTGTAATTAACTGTACAACTTTTTGTAAAATTTTAACTAAAACGAAGCTGACAGACGTACTTTATTGTTTTCTATTGTATTTTCTAGATTTTTAGAATGATATTCCGCAAATTATAAAAGTTACTTCACAGGAATTTTTTATGGAAATTTCTAGATTTGATAGAATACAATAAGGAACGTCTGTCTCCTTGATTTTGTACAAATTTTGCAAAAAATTACAGTTAACTGTAATATTACCTAAATTTGTGAAAAGATATTTTGTCTTTAATTATTTTATATTTTATTAATTCAGATGTGTTGCATTCTGCTCGTACTTGACCTTGTATTGCAATATGATTCTCAGTTTATTTTAATAGTATGAACATTCTAGAGAAAAAAATACATTAAGTAATTATTGAAAAACACGTTCATTCTGCAAGTAAATTTTTCTTTTTATTAATCATACTTAAGTCGGTAGCAAAATCGGAAGTTATCTCTTGCTTGCTAACAATTCTATTATGTGCGTAATAATCTGTATAATAGCAATCTATAGATATCAAAGGCGGAAAAATCTAAATATAAACATCACGTGTCTATTCAGCAATATTCTACGGTCATAATACCCGCTTATAAAGCTCTATCATTTAATTAATTTAAATATATTGAGAACGAGACTATAACTATAACTGTAGTCTTATAATTTTTCTTCTGGTGTGTAATTTAAAAACAAGAGTTATTTATGAAATTTATTTTGCCCACTTTTCCCATACTTGAGAAATTTCAGAACCAATGCAAAAAATAGTATATTTCGTATCAAGTGCGGAAAGGCGTATTTTAAGGCAAGAGCGAGTCGCGACTTGCTCGCGCGTTAAAATACCGATATTTTTTGTTCGCTGTATACCGAGTTACCTTTGTCGGTGTCGTTTTGCGTACGAAAAGTTGCGAGAAAATTAATTTTCCGCACGCAAAACGACACCGACAAAGCTAACTTTCGTTGTAAGGCGGCCAAAATAGTATATTTCGTATCAAGTGCGGAAAGGCTACTACTAGTTACTTCTTTCTACACAACTCAGTCGTATAGCTAAAAAAAAATATCACCTACACGATTGAGTCGTGTATGTCACACGAATTTTTTTGACTGGCATAACAGAAATTTCTTAGACAGTTGTAATTATATGTTTTTGATCATCTTTTTTTTAAGAAGAAGATCAAACAATTAAATTTTATTGATTTTAGGTTTCTACATGTTTGTGTCTGAGGTACATAAAATTTTCTTTTCAAAATTTGAGAAATGTTAGAGGCACGACTCAGTCGTGTAGAAATAAATAACCAGTAGTGTAGGATTTTCTCCGTGTACTAGTGCGGTAAAATTTTAAGTTTGTTTTAATTTTCAGCACACTTGAAATTTTCCCGCATTAGTGCGGGAAAATCAACTTTCCGCACGCAAAACGACAACGATAAGGTTAACTTTCAGTGTGCGGCGGACAAAAAGATTTTTGTTTGAGAATCGGATGAAAAACAATCCGACTCAATCTGAATGTATCCAAACAAAATTTTCATTTTCACCGCGGATTGAATTGGATTGGTGCGGAATAGAACGGAATGAAACCCAATTTTGAATTGTTATCAGGAACTTTCACAGTATTTTGAATGTTAAATTAAACAGAAAAATAATAATTTTTCGTTCTGGTTTTTCAATAATCTCCGAAAATAGTGACTTTTTGAGAGAAATATTTCTGTAGAACGGTAGATCTTAAAAAACAGGAATATTTTTATTAGTTAGCACAGTTTTTCTAAAATCAATAGTTTTTCAAAAAAAGAAGGAACCAGTGTTTTATGCCTTACTTAAGTTTTTTCTTGACCTGCGCTCTTTTTTAGCCATTTTTGAAACTTAAATATTTTGTTGATTTTGCGAAACAGAAATTTTACAAAAAATATTATTATTGACGCTCAAGGGCGTGAACAAGATCCTCTTATTGACCCACCTTCTTTTATTGACAAGCTTAACATGAATATAGAATGCGTCAAAGAATGGACATTGATATCAGGAGAAAACCTGATCAAACAGGATTTTCATAATGTACAGACCTAATAGCATTCCTTGTGGTTATAAACGCAATTCTTTTAAGAACTTTTCTGCTTTCAATGTCAAAACGTTTATTGAAAATTAAAAGAATAAAATGTATGCAATAATGTCTTATAAATCTCGACAACTTAGTTTTTTCACTTTTACGAAAAAAAAATATGACAAAATTACTTAAATATTTATGCTTGAAGATTCAGAAAAGAGTTCCTGAATTCATAATATAGACAATCAGTAGTAAAACTAGTGACTTAGTCAGACATGAATTTTACTGCATTATTCTTTATAAACTTGAAAAATAGTTATAATATTCAGTTTTTTTCGGAAAATAATATTCTTAACGCGTCTAAATAAACATTTTTCAAAATTCAATATGAAAAAATTATTTAAATTATAAATTTGATTGTCAACATTTTCAAGAGTGAATCTTATGTTGAGGGCTTAATCATAACTTAACTTTTGTTATTTAAATGATTGAATTTTAATTAATCTTCTACTATTCACTATTTAATGAATTCATTATTCAGTTAATGATCAATACTATTATTTACTGTGTTTCATTACCATTTGGTTCATATTATTTTAGTCAACACTCTAGTTGTATATTATTAACTCAATAGGTTTAGAGTGCGCTACATGATAGATTACCTTTTTAAAACTTCCTTGCCGACTGATTAAATATATATATATATTTTACTACTAAAAATTTTAATCAGGTTAAAAAAGTAAACAAGAATTGAAAATTATTTTCCTATGATTTAATCAATTTTTTAAAGGACTTATCTTATAAATATTTTTTATATAATGGGGAAAAATATTTCAAGAAACTTTATTCAAATTTTGAGCAAAGTTGGGATTTATTGGCAAGTTAGAGATTATTTAATATTTCAAATTATTTAGTTACGTTCGAAGTTTTTGTCACTGCCTACATTATCGGAGGATCATCAGTTGCTTAAATTATGAATTATTTAATATTATTGTAATAATTTGTTAATGTAGATTTTGAAACTTGACTCTACACTTTTGAAATTTATTGAACGGTGATGTATTCTTTAACATATGGTACGTTATAAATAATTACAATAATATTAAATGATTTCCAACTTGTCCATATGCTCCAACTTTGATAAAAGTTGAGTACAGTTTCTCGATCAATTTCTTTTTGTGTAAAGAACTGTTTTGATTATTAATTATTTTTCAATTCTGAAGGTATACTCTCTAAATCTGAATCAGTCAAAATCTACTGATTATTAGTGATATTTGACCGATACAAATACCTAAAAAGAGGTTACTGCGAACACGTCAAATTTCATTGATTACTTCAATGAAAAGTAACTGATTTAACAGTGGAAAATATTGTTTGCCTTATCACTGATTCAGTCAGTGAAAATTTGACTGATTCAGATTTAGAGAGTAGAATTAATAATAAAACTTATTATTATTTATATAGATGTTTACTTTATTCACTAGTCATTTTTACATATGTTGATAATATTTAAAAACTCAATTATTGATCTTTTGTTCGTATGGTTACAAGTTTTCGACAATTATTTTGCGGCTTCAGCGCATATATATTATATATCGTTTTTTATACATACATATATTTACACATTAAAATTTAGCACATACATTACTCAATCCATGGATAATTTTTCGTTAGATTGAAAGTTTTGCTGAACAAATACCCCCCCTCTTCTTTTCGTCGAGGAAAAGAGCATATGGAAGAATCATTTATTATAAATAAGATGCGCAGAATAAATAATGGATATGACAAATCCATAGACAAATCGATTTCGCTTAGTTATATTTTATAAACCTAACTTATATTCGCAATATTTTTAATTTTATTGCTGACTTGCTAAGTAATATCAAGACGTTTATAAAACTACTAATCGGTGATGTTTTTTACAGCCTTGAAAATTGTTCCACGTAAATTATTTTTCTCCACTTATAATTATTTGATACCTTTATTTTTTATTACAGTTATGGGAAAGTTGAGCTGTCCATAATAACCTAATTTGAGTAAAAAAAACAGACGATTTTGTTTCATTAAAATATCTAAAATAATTTTTCGCATATATTCTCAAGATGAAGTAAGAAATTATTTTCCATATATTTGGAAATTCTAATTATTCATTTTCTATTAGCCTTTTATATTCAACTAGACTGTTTTTTCTTGTCTTAAAAATAAAATTGTTTATGTCGATTAAAACATTCTTATTTGAGAAAGCAAACACTGTTGTCGAAAATAGTTTTAAAAATTTACTTTCCTTTTGTTTGTTACATATTTTCAACTGGTTTTTTTTATCTCTTTACGAATAATTCCATACTATTGTTAATTATTTTAACAAAATTCGAATAATTTATCTGTATCTTTTATAAAGTATTTGCTTCCTTTTAGTTCTCAATTTTTGTGTATCGACTTCTACAAAGTATTACGTATCTTTTAATTCTAAACTTAAAACTGAAACCTAAAATTCTAATCGAGTTTTCACATGAAAAAAGTGTACAACTTTCTCTTGCGATTTCTTATATACAGGTATAGAGAGCCATGTACTAAAAATCAGTTATATTTTCTAAAACAATAACAACAACAATAACAAAGAGAAACCAGTACAACGCTCAAGAAAATTTGGAAGGAAAAACGCGTTTCATGTAATATACATATACAAATAATCAAAGATTCTTTTATATAAATATTCTGTAATGTTGTAATAATATGAAAAAGAGAAGCATCCTTCTTTTTTCCAAATTTTTTTGAATGGAGTTTGTATTAAATCTAATATAAAATTTACGTACATACATACAACAGTCGCTTCAAATCAATATCCGTTCAATTACACAAAGAAGTATTTATGTCATTTTTGGTACTCACTAAAGTCTTAACAACAAAAAATTTAATCACGATAGCCTTTTACACAATATCAATATTTTCGAATATCACACATTGGTCACGGCATAGGTCCTTATGTTTTGCAACAATAATTAGGGAAAATACTTGTTGGGGTTTTTGTTGTCTTATCACACGAGTCGGCCACCTTTTACAATCTTTAGAGTTTATAGAAAGATCCTTTGCATAATCTATTCAAGTTGATTCCAGAGCTCCACCAGAAAGTTTCGTCGCATAGAAATTAAGTGCCTGAAAAAGGAAAATATTTCAATTATACTGAATTCCATAGTTAAATATATATAATACCAATATAACCAATATATAATATTGGTTCTAGGAGTCTTAAGAACTGATACTTCAGAATAGTAGAAAGTTTGTGTGAAGAACTTGGTACAATTTCTACATGTTTACGCCCAAAATGAATAGAATGTTTTTTCCAAAATTTGGGAAATCGCAGAGAAGATAAAAATAGACGTAGATAGACTCCTTTTAGTTTTGATAATGAAAACAATTTTTCCGATAGATTCGACCAAGATTTAACTTTTTTGATTTTCTAAATCGAAATTAGTCTATCTATCTCTGTTCTTATCCTCTCTACCATTACCCAAATTTCAAAAACAAAATTTTATATATTTTAAAGACAAAGATGTAGAAACCTGAAATCAATCAAATTTGATAATTTTCCAAGTATCACATGCCTTTAAGTAACTAGTAAAATATTTTTAATAATATCTCAATTTAGGAAAAATGCATCGCCATTTTTTCGGAAAAAGAAGGTAATTTTAACCCTTTTATGGCCAGAAGGACGCATGCATCTCACCTACTTGGAAAAATAATATCTTTCGTAAAAATTAACATATTCATTTATTTGTTTTGAAATTACATAAAAAATAATTTTAGTAGTAAATTTTATTTTTGCCCGAACTTTTTTTCTTATTGCTTTGAGCCAAATTTTTAAAAACCATGTGATTCTAATCAATCACTAATCATTTTTTCAGAAAAAAGATTCTATACAACTTGACCGTTTCTAATTTTTGAAAATAAGTTCTTTAATGGCTAGAACCATTAACAAAATTTTCCATAGGCAACATTTTTATAAAAAAATTGCTAAATTTGATAATAATTGAATTGGATCACATGATTAATTATACTATATTAATTATTATGTAAGATAATTTTTTTAATTTACAAAGTGTCTTTCTGAAAATTTAGGAAACGTAAGAAAAGACAATAAAGCACATCTGTTAACTTCTTTGTAGTAAGAATTTTGAAATATATTCGAAAACTTATCGACAATTACAGTTAACTGTAAAAATGTTTGCAAAATTTTAATTGAAACGAAGTTGAAATC
This sequence comes from Diplolepis rosae, assembly GCA_030998225.1. NCBI lineage: Eukaryota > Metazoa > Arthropoda > Insecta > Hymenoptera > Diplolepididae > Diplolepis > Diplolepis rosae. The sequence continues at coordinate 8,281,337 of JAPYXD010000723.1, read as the reverse complement.
CTTTCTTTATCGTCTTCTGTCGTATTTCCCAAATTCTCAGCAAGATATTTTGTCAAATAAAAAAGCTATCTTACACGAACTTTTACAGAAAGGGCCTAGTCAGGTAAGCATGTGAAACTGCCCCCGCATGTATCAACTCCAAATTGGTACCATATATTGGCACCTATCAGACATAAAATTCTTCCAAGTCTCAACCTTAACAGCATATTTTTGTAGGAGTCATGGAGGGGGAAAAAATAAAAAAAGTAGTTTTTCTCGTAAACGGCTTGACCGATTTTGATGAGCAAAAAATATTTTACGTAGGTCAATAGGACAATTTAAAAAAAAATTAAACCCAAATTTTGGACAAAAGTAATAGGTCTAAATTTTTTTTTCAATTTTTCAAAAATTTTGTTTAGGTTATGTTTTATAGTGCCACTTACTATTTTTTTCATAAATATTCCTTTAGGTATCCTCTTCAATATATATTTTTGTCAAATTTTTTGAAGTGGTGCAACATAGTGAAAACAAATTTACAAGAAATACTACTTCTTTGTTATTCTTTCCCCCTCCATAACTTCTACAAAAATACATTTTCGTGGTTGAGACTTGGAGGAATTTTGTGTCTCATAAATGCCAATATATGGTACCAATTTGGACTTGATAAATGTGGGGGCAGATTTCACATGCTTACCCGGCTAGGCCCCTTGGTTACGTGGTCTAGTTGATATAATACGTAAAATATTTAGCCATAAATGAGAATAAAAATTGGAATTTTGAAAATCCGAAGGTTGTGATAAATTATTACCTTGTAAATAAAAGCATACTGTTCCTTAGTTTGTACAGCTCCAGCACGATCCCTTCGGATTGTGTAAACAACTCTTGGAACATCCACAGTTCTGGTAATCTCATATTGTCTAATTCCTAAGTCGAGAGCTATTAAAGTCCCAGTTCTTCCAGTCCCAGAACTGCAGTGGACAACGATTGGTCCTGGCCCTCCTCTCTGAAGGGCTCTGGCTTCCAAGAGAACAGCAATCAAACTCGCAGAATCTGACATTCCATTGGTAGGCCACAGATACCAAATATGTGACACCTCACGAAAGGTGTTGTTCTCCAAATTCTAAAATTACGTATGAACAGGAATTATTATAAAATATGAATTCAATTAATTGGTATATTTTTGATTTTTTTAACATTTTCCAAAAATTTTATTTTTTATTTTCTATACTTTTCTGAGTATGTGTGTAAATTTTCAGGGCAATCTGATTTTTTTTTCTTGGGCAACATATGTTTATATAAAATCTGAAGTAATTTGAAATTTTTACCACTTATTCTTTGTTATATTACCAATATTTTTGGGTATGGAAAGCACTCTAGCTAAAAAAATAAGTACAAAAACTTTTGTTTTATATTTTGGGATATTTTAATTTTTTTATTTTATTTGTGACTGTTTTTTAGTCATGTTACCTTATTTTCATATCCAAAAAGTTGCTACACGTTATAAGGAACAAAATAAAATAAGAATCATGACAATTGATTAAAAACAAAAAAGTTATATAAAGTCAAAAAATGTCAAAAAAACTCTAAATTTTTAGTTTGAAAATACATAAAGGTGCTAGAATTTAAAAAAAAAAGAAAATATTTCCAAATAAAGATACTAAACACAAGAAAAAAATATATAAATTATACATTTATTCGTTCATGTAAGATGACTTTTTTAATTTACGAAAAATCTTTCTGAAAATTTGGGAAGCATATCAAAAGACAATAAAGCACGCCTGTTAACGTGTGTTTAGCAAAAATTTTGAAAAAAATTAGAAAAGTTATCGATAATTACCGTTAATTGTAAAAATTTTCGAAATTTTCACTCGAACAAAATTATTGTCTTCTCTTGTATTTTTCAAATTTTCAGCAAGATATTTTGTCAAATAAAAAAGTTATCTCACGAACATTTACAGAAATTTGGTCACGTGGCCTGGTTGATCCATGGCCTTAAAGGTAGTTGTGCGAAAAATCAGGTTTCTAGAAAAAAAGTTTTTCTATAATTTTAAGACTTGAAATTTTATTATCAGTCGTGTATTTTGAAAGAAAAAACATTAATTTTTATACACAAAATTCAAAACTTAGGAAAAATAATACTTTCAATAATGTTTTTTATAATAGAACTGTTTCCTACTATCGCCTCTTATCAATTTTCCAAATCTGATTGGATTTCCATCAATCATGGCTTATTTTTTCGTGGAAAATATTCTCTACAACTCTACTGTCACCAATTTTTATAAATAAGTTAAACATTTTCAAATATAGATATGTAAGAAAAAATATTTATTTAAGAAAAAATTCTTTTAATGATTTCAGCCACTGAAAACTTTACTTTTAAAATCTGGAAGAGTAGACTTACAGAGAATATTTTCCCCAAAATAATAAGCAATGATTAATGAAAATCCAACCATTTTCAAAAAATTGATAAGAATCAATAGTGAGGACAAATTCTATTACAAAAAACATTATTAAGGCCATGTCTTGAACGTGACTTTATCCAATACTTTTTGCCCTTCCCATTCCTGAATGAATAACTCAAATGGATTTTCCATGGCAAATAAACGTAAAAGAAAGATTGAGGTATATTTAACTACTATGGAAAATCCAATTGAGTGATTAATTTCAATAATTTTTAAAAAATTGGTGAAAAGCTATTATAAGGAAAAATTATATTACAAAAAAAATAATTAACAGTATTATTTTCCGTAAGTTTTCAATTTTTTAAATAAAACGTAATGTTTTTTCTTTCATGAGACACGATTGATAGTATCATTTCAAGTCTCAAAATCATAAAAAAACATTGAATTTGATAAGAACATCAAATAGTTTTTACACATTTTTATTATTTTTAGTGATACTCAATTTTCCTTTTTATTTTTCACTTTAGATAATTGAGGGAGTATTTCTTTGGGAATTTCTGTGGCAAGGAAGAAAATGTAATTTATCAATTAACCAGAAAGGAAAATCTGTACTTTTATTTTTCTGCATCCAGCAGACTGTAAAAGTTCTATCAACTAATGTATTTTTAATTTGATTTAATGCTCAGTTTTTATAGAACTATATTTTCCTTTCAGCTCCGGGTTTTTATATAGTATAGTAGATATAGATATACTAGAACCTTTAAGTGAAGAGTTGAGATGGCGTATTTTTCTTTGGTTTCTCGTTTCTTAAGAGTGACTTGATAATCGCCATAAAGTCGATGGCAATCAGTAACTTCAGATGGAGGAATGTATTCCGAACATTTCTCCACTCCGTTCTCTACGAGATCTGTTAGCATGATAATAACTTTTGATTGTTGTTCCCAAATCATGCGCCAGAAATCTGTAACCGTAGATTCCGTTGGTGCTTGGCAGGCTATGTAATATTTTGTTGCATTCTTTGGTCCCTAAAATCAGAAAAATCAGATTTTATATTATTAAGTCAGTTATCAAATTAAATGTATATATATATATATATATAGTCTTAGATGGAATATTCGAATTATAGCAAAGAAAAAAAAGGTTTGTGATCAATAGTTATTGATATTCTCCTTGAATGCGGGTCTGCATAAAATATATATGGCTGTATTTATCTGGTTTCATATTTTATGTAAGCGCTTTTACCTCATGTGTGAATCGAATAATAAGTTGATATATAAATTTCAATTCAACGTAAATTTTAAATTGTGTGCTTCTGAAAGCATTCCCAGAATAAATTGATGTGAGTTTTATTTATTTTATTTTGTTCTATTTATAGCTACGAAGACAAAAATAATTGTTTTTTTGATTTAAGTTCGTTAAAAAGATTTTAAGTAAATTGAATAAAAAGATCATTAAACTCAAAGATAATTTAGTGGAATTCTACTAAATTCGAATAATTTCAATAAATTTTACCGAATAGATATAAAAAATCCATTTAATTCAGTTAGATTTAACAAACTACAAATGGAATAATTGTGTTAATTTTTAATAGTTGATTTTACCTGAATTCCTTTTAAATTCTAAAACTCAAAAATCTAGTAAATAAATAAATTCAGTTGAAAATGTATAACTTCAAACAGTGTACTTATTTCATTTGATTTTATAGACTTTCAAGCCTAATTTCGAATTTTTTTCTCTTTTAATCTGAATTTCCGGTTATATCTGATTCTCATTTCTGCACATTCGTTAGTTCCGATTTTCCAATTTTCCTCAATTTCGTAGTTATCAGGCACGCTGTGAATGTTGTGAAACGTAAAGCTTTTGGTCTTAGAAATTTAGACCTTCCATATAATTTTTTTTATATTTAGTACCTTTATTTAGAAAGGTTTTGGTTTTTTTAAATTCCAGCACCTTTACGTATTTTGAAACTAAAAATTTTTAGTTTTTTGAGCATTTTTTGACTTTGAATAACTTTTTTGTTTTTTAACGAATTGTCATGATTTTTTTTTATTTTGTTCCTTACAGTGTCTAGCAACTTTTTGAATATGGAAAGCACTTTAGCTACTGAAAAAAACTACAAATTTTTTTTTTTATATTTTGTGATATTTTTTTATTTTATTTTTAACTTTTTTTCAATCATGTTACCTTATTTTCCATACCCAAAAAGTTGCTACACATTGTAAGGAACAACATAAAAAAAGAATCATGATAATTGATTAGAAACAAAAAAGTTATTCAAAGGCAAAAAATTTCCAAAACATTCAAAATTTTTAGTTCCAAAATACGTAAAGGCGCTGGAATTTGTAAAAAATCCCAAAAACTTTCTAAATAAAGGTACTAAACATAAAAAAAATTATATGGAAGGTCTAAACTCAACAAATAAAAATATTAAAGGGGGCGGATCGCCTTAATAAAATCATTTAAAAAGAAATAATAATTAATATTTTAGATTTAAAAGCATTTAAATGTATTTTAAAGTATACGTTACATAATTTTTTCGAATTGTGCACCTTGTGATTTATAAAAATATCCGATCGTTAACAAAATCCTCAATAATGTTAATAAAATAAAAGTGCTATAGAAAATTTGAAAACAGAGTCGAATAAAGTTCGAAAAAATACATTTTCACAGTATTTAAAAAAAAATTGATCACAACTCTGCATGTTATTAAACTAGCTTTGAAAATTGTGCATTTGCCTTTATTGAATTTCCGGTTGGTAACATTTACACATTCTAAAAAAAGAATCATGCACTTTTATATTTTTTTCAGAAATTTTACATAATTATCTACATTTTTCACGATTACTATAGTAACTTTAAGAAAAAACAAGAAAAACTTGCTACCTTAAACATAATAATTTTACAAAATTATATAAGATCACTACAATTATCATACACTCTAATCGTGAATCAGTGAATGTCCACTGATTCGTAGTAACTATTCACTGATGGCAGCAGTTATAATTCTTTCACTGAGAATCAGTAAAATTCGACTGATTAATTAGTGAAATTCGACTGCCGAATCAGTACAATTCGACTGATAAATCAGTGAAATAGTTTGAACTCACTTATTGAAACAGTGAAATCTTTAGGTCGGAATAATAATATCATTGATTCCGAAATTTTTTTTTCGAAAAATCGATAGTCAATTTCTCTAAGGACCCATATGAACAATAATAATAATTAACAATCAAAATAATTATTCTATAAAATGTATGTAAAAATGATTAAATAATTAATGACTCATACTCTGCTTACCCGCACGTAACTAGCATTGATGTATTCTGTAAGAGGATCGTTGTTGAGCCTCTGAAGCGGGACTCTTGTTTCCGGAAGTGGTATTACATTCGCATATCGGTTTTTGACCTCCGCACCTGGAGGCAGTTCATCTATTTTGGCCGATATTTGAGGTATTCCCGTAAATTCCTCAGCAATGGTATTGGTATCGTTGCAAAATGTTGATAGGCCAGCAAAATTCAAGGGATGAGAAGGGATTGCACTCTGTGGGATACACTTTCTTTTACTCAATATTCCATTTTATTTTTTTTAGAATTAGAGTTATTCTTCTATGAACGACGAAGCTTTACATCTTACTTTCTAATCAAATTAATTGATTCTCTAATTACGTTGAATTAAGCCTAATGAACCTATGAAACCACTACGCCATATGTTTCTAAACTCGCTCTTGCATTTATTACCAGAAATGAACTAGGCCTCAGCATTTAAGAAGATTCGACCACGGCTAGGAAGCCCTTATAAAACTTAATTAATTAATACTCCAAAAATGATCGGATTTTAAGGAATTATGGCTCAATTTATTTTTTTTTTAAATGTTTAAAGACACCTCTTAAGTTTTTGAATTATTTTCTCATTTTCTAACTACGGCTATTTGTTTATAAAACTCATTTAATTTTCAACATTTCTGATAAGCAGTTAGAAAATGAGAGATTAATTAAAAAATCTAAGATGGTGGGGTTTTATAAAAAATTTAAAAGAAGAAAATGAGCCACCATTCCTTACAATCCGATCATTTTGAATGACTAAACTTGGAAAAAACTACATTGAACTTTGACCTTAAGTAATTGTTATTAAGAACGACATTTTTTATATTTTTCCCAATTAAATTAACATTTTACTCATAGAATATGTATTAAATAACAGCTCAAAAAATTTTTTAAGTGGTAATTAATTAAGTTTTCCAAAGGCTTCCTAGCCACGGTTGAACCCCCTTAAGGGAATGTAACACATCGATCAAAAAATTACTGAGTTTAGTTTTTGCAACTTTTTTTCCGAAAATAATTATTTTACTGAACTTTTGGGACATGATAAAAAAACTTCTAAGGCAAGTGATCTTTTTCAGATTGAATAGTCAAAAAAAGTTATTCACTCTATAGTATCGACATAATTATAGTTTCCGTAACTTTTTTTCTAAAATAATCATTAATTCCTCCTGAAATTGGGGGAAATGATGAAAAAAGTTATTCACTGAAATGCCGACTAGATACAAATTAATTTTTTTGAAATTAATAATAAAGGAAATTACGGGACGTGGCTAAGCAGATTCTTTATCATTTCCCAAAATCCCATCAAGAAATAATTGTTGTTTTCGAAAGAAGTTACACTGAGAAAAAAATGTATCCAACAAAACTTTTTTTGTTGTCCTGACAAAATATTTTGTTGCCCCAACAAAACATTTTGTTTATGTAACAAAATTTGATTGATATAGCAAAATGTTTTGTTGGCACAACAAAAGAATTTTGTTAGCTAAATACTAACAAAATATTTTTGTTGATTTGACAAAACTGTTTTCTCAGTGTAGGGAAACTAATATGGTTACTTGATAAATGTGGTACATACCATTAATTATTAATAATAAGTCAGTTTAGGCGAAGTAAACTTACAGAATTCACACCATGTTCCGTGTCAGACTCTAACAGTCTGACTAGATTCTCTACAAGTTACCAATGTTAAGTATCGTATTTTTCGGTTGAAAAAATTTGTTAGTTTTTTTTAGACTTCACACAATAGTCAAGAGAAATAAACTCACTGAGTCCTCGAAAGTTGGATTCCCATAACTTCTTTTGGACGCTCTTATGGCGCCCTTACGTCGAACACTATTGTAAGCTGATACGCTGTCCAGACTGTAAGCATCGAGGGAAACTGGACGACACCTTTCACCGTAATTAAACCTCGTCTGTCGTTTCCTCATTATGAACTGTAATTTTAAGTTAAATATTGAGAACATTTTTACATTCAGAGAGATTTTCAGTGACTGTTGCATAAAAATATCATTTTATCTTTCTATAGAATCTACATAACCGTAAGAAATTAAGGGTACACATATTTTTTTTAGCTATTTTTAAAGTGTTTTAAGGCCATGTGTTACTTATCCGATCCCTACCTTACCGACGCTTTTTTCGCTCTTGGTATTTCCGCATTAATTGAGATATCGAGTTGAAACTTCGAGTAATTAGATAAAAAGCACTAAGGAACGTTTATTTGTTCCTAAATTTTTATAATTATAAAAAATAAATTTGTTTATGATTTTGAATATTTAGGAGCAAATAAACGTTCTTTAGTGCTTTTTACTTAATTAATCAAAGTTTCAAATTGACATCTCGATTAATGTGAAAATGCGAAGGACGAAAAAAAAGTGTCGGTAAGGTAGGGATCGGATAAGTCATACATGGCCTTAAGGCCATGGGCCAAGCAGGTCACGTGACAAAAATGATATCTTAATCCAACCGTGTAAAATAACTTTTTTTGTTTGCAAAATATCTTGCTCAGAATTTGTTAAATGTATCAGAAGACAGAAAGATTTTAAATTATTTGAAAATAATAAGGAACGTTTGCTAACTTCGTTTTAATCAATTTTCTGGGTGTTTTTTCATTTTAAAATATAAAACTGAAGTATTATCGGTAATTACAGTTCTGTAACTACATTTCGGCGGTGAATGAAATATCGTCTTGAATTTATGGAAGATGAATTATAAATTACTCAGACTGGTCTGTTATGTTTTGAATATTCATAATAATATAAAAAAATTTTGATAAACATAAGTAATTTTAGCAAATATGCAGAGTATATTACCGACAGTATTCTATTATTTATATTTTTCTAAATTTTTACCGATTTATTTTTATTTAAAATTTTATATATGGAGAAGAAAATCGATAGCCAGTGAATGAATTGGTTACGTGACCTGCATGGCCCATGGCCTTAAGGCCATAAAGAAAGATTTTTCAATAATTTTTTTCGTTTGTCATTATAAACATTTAGGATTTTACAGGTTTATTTAAGTGCATTTGTTACAATTTTACGAATTTTAAACTTAGTATCTCATTTTGCATAGGAATAGGGATACAGAAACTGAAATGCTGGCAAGGTAGGAATCTATGCGTGTTCCATGGCCTTAACTTCTATAATAACAAGTGGAAATTTTTGTTCCCATAATAGCAGGAAAGTTGATAAAATTTTGCATCTAATGAGCCCAATTTAAAGGAAAAGTGTTAATTTTATTCAGAAAATATATGAAACAACGTTTTTAGATATTTTTGGAAGATATCATTAACTCTGAAAATAATTAACGTTTTTAAAAATGTTTGGTCTTATTTTAAAGGTGAGTCTATATTCTACAGTCCACATTGTAATTTTTCAACTTTTAAAGATTTTTTCAGAATGTTTTTCCTTGATTCTGCCCTGGGGTCGAACATGATACAAAAAAGTCATCAAATTTCAAATAAAGACTGTACTCTATTTTATGTAAAAAATCCAAAATATTAATATCTTTAAAAATATTTCTAAATTATATTAAAACATTATATAGATTGATTTTTCAAAAGTGCTAATAAGTACCTACGAATTTTTGAAATTTTAAAAAAATTTTCATCATGTTTGACCCCAAAGTAGAATTTGAAAAAATTCTGAAAAATCTTGATTGGAGTTGGCAAAATACTATGAAAACATACATTCAAAATGAGACCAAAAAATTAAAAAAATTCAATCATTCCTAGAGTTAATGATATATATATTTTTATAAAATTAACATTTTGTCTTCAACTTGGGCTCGTCAAATGCAGAATTTTATTAACTTATATGATATAATAGGATAAAAATATTTCAACTTTATCAACAAAATTACTACGATAAGCATACAAATTTTATGAAATTATGTTAAATCACTAAAATTATCATAGTTCCTTTTATTACCAACGATAATGGTAGTGATTTTACAGAATTTCGTTAGAAGTTTTATGTTATGTTAAGAGCTTTATTATTTTTTAAAGTCTAACTGTAAAACAATATATTAATTACATATAATTTACTCAACGGTTACAAAAACCTGAGTACTTGTATAATTTTCATATTTCAGACCAGCTAAAATCTCACTGGAATTTCGAATTCACTTTGCACTTTTTCAGAATTCCTTTTAGTTGTTCAAATTAACATAAATTTACTATTTGGTATTCAATGTTCTAAATTAGGGTGAAGTTTATTGAATCATGTGATGTTTTTAGAAAATTTGAATATTTAAATTGAGAATGTAAGAAACCTGCTATGAAAATTGGAATAGAATTGTGAATTTGAAGCTTCTATATGGTTAAAATTTTCGTTTAAAAGAGTTTGATTTAAAGACATTTCAAATTAAAAGGTTCGTAAATTCGCAGTCAATTATCTATAATCGGTAGTTTTTTTTTGGTAATTTCAATCAGTTGGTGAAATCTATATCTTAAATAAGTTGATTTAGACTAATTTCTTGGCGAATGTGACTCTAAACAACTCAGTGTACAACTAGAAATTAGCCACTTTTTGAAATTAGTAAGAAAAAATACTAATTAAAATTTTAAAGATTCCAAAAAGAAAATGTTCAAAATTTGCAATTCTCAATCATAATCAGTGGCCTAATGAATATATACACTCGAGATTCACTATAACGAGATTCCCTGTAACAAGGCCTCCCTTTTACGAGCGCGTCACGGTTCCCCATAACGAGTAGACGATCGACCCCTCTTCCCCCACTACTATGGAATGGAGCGCGCTCGAATTTGAAACAGTAATCAATGAGTTTGATGGCTTTTATCACAAATTAATGAGAAAAAAATTGGTCAATTATCGAAAAATTACTTGTGTAATTTTATAGTATTTAAAATGAAAAATTTAATATTTAATTTTTCCAATCTGGAGTTTTAAATATTTTGGAGTAAAGTCGGTTATCGAACATTAAAATTGCATAAGTTTTTTTTGGAAATTTTGATATTTCACACATTACTGTAGATAAGTAAAATTCTCTCTTTTTAAACAATATGTATGAAAATTTTATATAATTACAATTGATCAGTATGTATAATTTTGCGCAGTTTATTATTGTAATCAATACTACATGTGTAATACTATGTTTCGAAACGCATTTTTTATAAATGAAAACCAACAGCAACATTTTAAAATTTATATTACTGTTTATTACATTTATCATCAAGACTTTTCTTTTTTTCTGGAAATATTCAAAAATACACCTGATAAGCATAGATATTTTTATTATTATATTATTATATTTTTAGTATTTTGAGTACATACCATCAAATAAGTCAATTCCATGTTGAATACTCGCAAAAATCTTTTTTATACGCTTTTTTACTATGTACATACAATTATTCACATGGCATCACTGACAGACTGACTGCACGCATCATATAATGCGCATAACAGCGCATAGCAACAAGTAGGATATGGAGAGGATCCCTCTCGCGCTCGATGCAGAGAGGCCTCCGATGCTCGAGCTTCTCGTTATAGGGAATCTCGAGTGTACGTTCATTTCGAATTAGATACAAATGGTGACATTTTACAGGTATAGTTCTCAAATTCTTACCCATACTTTTTTAACAAAAAAGAAAGAAATTGAAAAATTATTACTGTTTGATTTTCAATAATAATACCAAACTAATCAATCTGATTTTAAATGTTCTTTCGCTGAATTACACTTAATAACATGATTTAAGAGCTGATTTCCAAGTCTGAATCAGTTTAAATTAGACAATTGAAATTAGTGACTTATTTTTGGCATTGCAATCATTATTTTTCACTGATCCTTTTTTGATAAAAGACTCATTGCATAGCCCAAAATGAGTTACTGATTTTGATTAAGTCAATGTAAAAATTAGAATTAGTAGAAAGTGAGACACTATTTTACTTTAGTGAAAATATCTATCAACTATTAGTAATTTTCAACTCATTATCTTGGTAACTATAAACTTTTTGAAAAATAATTAGTCAAAAATGGCTCAAACTCAGTAGAAATTTTCACTAAAGTGAATTAGTTGCTTACGTCTCAATAATTTGGTTTAAGAGAGCAAATTCTAACTGATTCCGACTTTGAGAATATAAATGAGACACTCTCTAAATCTGAATCAGTAAAAACTCACTGATTCACAGTGAAAAATCACTGTTTCGAATGTTATAAGTCTTCCACATAAAAATCAGTGGAATCTATCTGATTCGACCAGGGAAACTCACTAGTTAATCAGTGAAATATACTGGTCTACAGTGAAATTCACTAGACAACCAGTGAGTTTCTCTAGTGATATAATTTAAATTTCATTGATTCTATGTGGAAGACATAACATTCGAAACAGTAGTTTTTCACAGTTTCGGATTTAGGGAGCACTGAATGTAAATAGTAAAAATCAAGAGAATGAATTATAAATTGAGTGTCAGGAGTGTCGCAAGTGATCTGCCCTTTAATCTTAAACAAAAAATTAACGGACGTGCTCCGTGAAGGTTTCGATTACTCTTTAGTGTCTCTAGTTCACTAATATAATTAGTTTCGATTCCTGACGCAGCAAGGTCAGTGCTTAAGCGTTCAAGGGGAACAGTTAAACGTGCATGTACATTTGTGACAAATTGGAATAAAACGACTCGCTTCTTTTCCGAGACGATTTCATGACGTTGCGGTGAAAAATACGTGACGTTTTTCATAGGTGAATTACACACATGTGTGATTATTATGAATGATTACGTACTCTAGGAAGCAATTACGAGAACATTGGTGGAAGAGGACATCGTAAAAATACTGCATAATCATTGCATGCACCTCTTCATGATGTATAAATCTTTGAAGACCTGCGCAACTGAACCTCTTCTTATTAATTTCTCAAATTTGATAAAAACTGATTTACTAAATTTTAGATTAAAATCATACAATTTTTATTGCAATTTTCATTTTAGACTTGAGATTGTAAATTTAACACGATACAAAAAAAAATTGAAATGATCAAGGATGTTTAGTTGATTTTTTAATAAAATAAAATAACGATTTTACTTACCAAAAATGCTGCTAAGAGGACTAAACACACGAAAGCTACACTCGAAACAATCACAACAGCTATCGCATTTCCAGAATCTTCTTCCTCTTCAACTAACAGGAAACTGTGGACCTATGGAATAAAATAGTATATTATGCAACAAGTGCGTAAAATGCGGTTTTACACACGCGTGGTGATAACGCGCACGAGTGCCCGGCGAAGCAGGGCACGAGTTCAACGCGATCACCACAAGTGGGTAAATCGCATGCACGAGTTGCATACGATATTTTTTGACACAGTGTGCGTAAAATGCGTTTCAATGATATGAGACAATATGACGAAAGTAAGGTTGATGGAGACTATAGGGGGTGACGGGGCGGAAGAGCGGATCCAGGGCTGCAGGCCCTGGTGGGGGTGAGGGGGCGGAGCCCTCCCCCATATAGAGATAATTAGAAGGGTAATTAATTACATAATTCTTTAATTGGAATAAACATAATTGGAATAAATTAATTGAAATTATTTGTGAAAATTATTATATTTAATTATGTGTTATTTTCAAAATGAAATACACAATAAATGTTTATAAGGCGCTTCGTAACTTTATACAACTTAATTTAATTCGCATGTTTAAGCACAGTTCATAATAACGGAAAAAAAATTAATTAATTAATGAATTAGTTGTTGAAATAAACTATTGCATTTCATGAATTATAAAATATATATAAATATATATAAATTTTTTTTTATTTTACGCACACTGTATCGTAATAAGCCGTTTTACGCACTCATATGGGGGTGTAAAAACGCATTTTACGCACACTGTGTCAAAAAATATATTGAGTATGATAGCAAATTAGTGCAGTTTTGATCTTACAATGCGTTTTCAAATTATTTTACTTATTTCGTTTTGTTAGTCGCATAAAATATCCTAACTTTAACAATACGTATATTAAAATTTTTCTCTAAAAATAACATGAAACACGTCAAGATTTTGAAAAAGTCTAAACTCAGAAAAAAGGCGTAAATAAGAATTAATTAAATTTTTTTCTTAAAAAATTGACTATAATTATTTTAAGTATTTTTTATAAATAATTTTTCAAGTGTTTAATTTTCCCCTAAATTTTGGAAAAGTCTGAATTCAGGACAAAAAAGGCGTAAAGATTGAAAAAATTTAATACTTAAAAAAATGATTTTAAAAATATGAGTGATTGGAAAACATATCAAAATTAGAATTGAACAAGTCAAGAGTAGACAGACAGTAATGTGGACACAGATGCACAAAGTGAAATCTTTGATAAACACAATACTATTGTTCTTCCATATTTTGGTCAAATCTCAAAAACAATTCAGTTTATGTTAAAAAAGTTCAAAATCCATACAATTTTTAGAATACCATTTGGGATGGAAGGACTCATAACTTTGGGTAAAGACGTCTTGAATAGATTTGAAAAAAGTGGTGTGATATATAAATTGATTTGTAAGAAGTGCAAAGTGACTTGTGTGGGACAAACAGACAGACTTCTGAATACTAGAGTAGAAGAACACAAAAAGAATCTTGGGAGAAAGTGTAATTACCATAATGTTTTGTCTGATCATAGAAAGGAATACGCTGATCATGACTTTGACTGGAATAATGTTGAGATTTTGCACTCGGAAAATAATAAGGGAAAAAGAGAATTTATGGAGATGTTATATATAAAAAGAGAGAGAGCATATTTTATAAATTTAAAAACAGATTTGGTGAAGTAAAGTGTGAGCAAATTGGAGGTACTTTTTCCAATAGGGTTTTATTGACATGTCACGCGTGACTTCTGTCAAACTAAATACACAATTTTATTCAGTTTTTATTGACATTTCATCATGAAAAGACTTACGCCTCAACAACGTTTACAAATCGTACAATTATATTACGAAAATGGACGCTCTGTGAAAAGTGTTTATCGCGCGCTCAGGCCAATTTATGGTGTACATAATCGTCCTACCGAACGCACTATTCGACATACCATCGGCAAACTTGAGAATAATTTAACATTATTGGATGATACTCAACCATTTAGACCACGTACAGCCCCAACTGTAGAGAATATTGCGGCTGTAAATGAGAGTTTTGCCGAAGACCCGGAAGAATCGATTCGGCGCCGATCTCAACAACATGGCCTATCTTATGGCACTACTTGGGCGATTTTTGATGCCGGAAATTGAAGCCCGTAATCCCCACGACATTTGGTTCCAACAAGACGGCGCTACATGTCATACAGCCCGTGAAACAATGGATTCACTGCGTAGTCGTTTCGGTGAGCAATTTATCTCTCGTCTTGGACTGGTGGATTGGCCTCCAAGATCATGTGATATCACACCTTTGGACTTTTATTTGTGGGGGCATGTAAAGTCTAAATGTTTTGTGGATAAACCAGCTACTATTGAGGCATTGGAAGCCAACATTACTGAAGTTATTAGCGAGATACCGACCGAAGTCCTCGAGCGAGTCATTCAAAATTGGTGTTTACGGATGGACGAATTAAAGCGCAGTTGTGGCCAACATTTGAAAGGGGTTATCTTTAAAAAATAAACGTCGTGAATGGTTCTACACAAAAATAAAAAAGATTGCCCTATCAATTTGGATTTTCGTTGTTTTATTTCAATTTAAAATCCTATACCTCTAAATTGATCACCCTTTACAATGGTTGTTATGACAGCATGATGGGTTATATTTAAAGGCAATGTTTCACAGTAAATTTCCTGGAAGTTTCTAGATTCTGCGAAGAAATTAACTTTTTATTAATTGACCCTTAGGGTCATTCAGGTATTTAATAAAGAGAGACACACAAGGAGTTGTTTTAGTTTCCTGTTGGCGTTCATGGAGGAAAGTTCTGGGTCCCCATGGAAGGAGATAGGAGATAATTTTTAAATAATTTTTTCTAGAATCCCAGCTTTGAAGAGGGTGCTGGAAGAGCACTGAAACTTCGCGTAAGTTGTTTACAATTTTTTTATTTTTATGTAAATGGTGGTGGGAAATAAAGACAAAAGAGGACGAAAGATAAAAAAAGAAGGAAGGGGTTTTGGAAGGTTGCCTTCCTTTTTCTTTCCTCCTTTTTTGTTGGTTTTTCTCATGATTGCTTGATTTGGGTAATGTTTTTTGGTCCAAATTTGGTCGTTTTTTTGAGGATTCGAACGGTTTCGAATTCTTGGAATTTTGAATTGTACTTTTGTTTGGACGTTGAAGGAAATTTGAGTTTGTAGTGATACGGGTTCGAATTCAATTTGGTATTGCTCTTTTGAACTTACTGGCAAAGGAAGAGATATGGTGGACACGTTGTATAAACTTGGTAGCATTTTCGTCATCGTCTCGTCAAAGCTTCCATTCTCATCAACAACGTAAATTAGCAGAGACGTTAAGTTCTCCAATGACGATATCATAGACATAATTCCCTCAGAACACTGCGTTTGATGAAAAATGACTTGCCTTGGTGAGACTGATCTGAAACACGTTTTTCTCAATCAACAATTCAATCTATCAGGAACAATTGGAGTCAATCAAAAGAAATAATAATAACAAAGTAACAGAAGAAACAATTCATAAAATACGTACTTTTCTGTACCCGAAGTTAGCAAATTAGCAAGCAACTCCCTGAGATATTGCAAACGTGGACAGACGTCTTTCCAGGTGCCTTCAAAAATTATTTCAACCAGCATTTTGATTTCTTCAGGCGGAAGTGAGGAATAGATCTCTGTCGGGATCTCTATTGTGGGTTTCGAAATCGGGCTCTCAGTAGTTACAGAAACAATATTGATATTAGTTGGAGAGGTCGTAGGCCACATCTCAGTTGTATCCATTGTGAATGAATGTTCAGTGATTGTCGTGGTCTGTATTGGCACCTCTTTACTTGTAGTTCCCCTAAAAACGGTTGTATTCGTCTCTGCAGTTTCGTTTGATGTGTTTCGTTTGAATGAATCAGATTCTGTCGTGATAACAAAATCATCTATGCTTGTTGTTCCATCATTACTATCAGTAATTTCTGAAACACCTGAAGTGGTATCGTCCTGATCAAACGATACTGTTGATGTTGAGAAACTTAGGGTCTCGTCTGGTTCCATTGTTTCAACTCCAAGAGTAGTTGATTTCTCCTCAGTGGTGAGTTTTTCTTCAGGAGATTCCTCTTGAATTAATTTGTCCTCATCAGGAAATTCACCCGTTTCTGTTTCACTGATTGTAGTCGATTCTGATTGATCCATCATTCGTGGATTGAATGTGTTACTGTCGGTGATGCTGTCAGTTGTTTCATCATAAAGAATTGGAAGTATGGTTGTTGATGATCTTTCAGTGTCCTCTTCCTCTCCAGAAAGTGTGGTCTCTTTAAGTCCTACAAATTCGTATTCAACAGTTGTTGTAAATTCGGGTTGTTCAGTTATTACTGAAGTAGTGCTAGTCAGTTCAACTTCCTCAGAATTATTAAAGTCATTTGTATCTAGAGTTGTTGTAAGAAGAGGTTTTTCTGTCGTTTCCTTGATTAGAGGAGTTGAAGTAGTTTCACTTGAATTATGAATAGCCACTCTTTGATTGTTATTTCCCTCAATTTTGATTGTCATTGAATGCTCTTTGGAATTCTCTGTTGCATTCATGTTAGAGAAGCTAAGATCAGAGTCTTCCACGCTTGACTTGACATTCATTTTGGGATTTTCTGTAGATTTGAAAGTTCCTTCTGATTCCGAAGTCTTCATAAACTTTTTACTCTCTATGTCCTTTGGTTTTTCTGTAAAATCTTCTTCTGGATGTTTTCCAATTATCCTCTCAGTCATGTTAATTTCCGTAGAGCTTGAGATAACTTCCTCAACATCATCATTACTCACATTCTTGAAATTAATTTCAGTAATTCCATTTCCTGTAATATCCACTTGGTGCTCTTTTTGAGTAGCGTTTTGCTTGGCTTCTTCCTTGCTCAGAGTAATCTTTTCATTTGAAAAGGGAGTTTGAATCGTGGAGTTTAAAGGGATAAATTGTTCTATCGTAGATGTGATATTCCTCTGCTCAATATTTCTTGAGGTTGTAATTTCTAATCCAAAATCATTGACTGTAAAGTTGGTCCTTGTTGCATTCCCTGCTCGTTTGTAATAGATGGGTTTGAATTGTTGAATGCTGTTCTCAATTACAACTGAAGGTTCAGTGATAACTAACTTCTTATCAGATTGTCTGCGCCCGATTGTGTTTTCGTAAGCTAATATTTCCTCTGTAGATTCATTGAACTTTTCACCTGTTGCTTTATTTGCTTCATCGGATTCATCAGTGACTTTCTTGATGTCAGTCTTTAGATAAGGATAAGGTTTTTGCTCGATATCTTTATCAATCTGGGCTGGCTTTTTCGTTATAGAAGTTTCATGAGTGTTGCCAGTCCTTGATATTGTTATTTTCGATTCTGCGGTATCTGGAATAAACTCGTTTATCCCAGAGAAAGAGATTGTGCGAGCTCGTGGTGCAAGGCTTACACTATCGTTCAAATTCCTTATTTCAGGAATCAAGCTGCTTTCGGTTGTCTTTTTTTTCTCTAGTATTTCTTTCCTTGGTGGAGGTACATCGATCCAGGAAGTGTTTGTAACTTTTTTTTCATCAGTCTTACGTAAGGGGACATCTGCCTTTGATGAAGAGTTATCTAACTTTGGTGGAATTTTTTCCAACTCAGGCGAAGAGATGACTTTTTCAATGTCCTTTAAATCGAGATCGTTAACGGAATCACTGTTTGACTCATGTTTCTTCGTTGCATTCTTGTCGCTGACCTGTTCTACTAATTTATTTTCCTTATCAGCGGCATTTTTATCATGATCAGATGCTTCTTGGGTTCTTACCTGAGAAGCTTGGGTGATCCTCTGTATTGGAGAGTGCGTCACGTTCTTCACGACTTCTACATCGTGTTTCGGGTCAAATTCCACTTCAATGGGATCATCGATATGGGAAATCACATTGGTGTCGTTGTTGGTGGTCGGGGTTTTTTTTACGTGGTTAAAATTGACGTTCGTATCATTAACCAAAGACAAGGTCTCTTCATGAGCACCTTCCTCGTAAGTTTCTTCTTTGCCCTCGTTTTCTTCCTCCTTTTCGTCATTTTTGAAAGACTCAACATCGAAATCTTCGATGTCTTTCATAGAGCCTTTGGACTTGGTTGTTGGTAAGGTTGTTGGCTCGGGTTCTTTGTTTTTAATCTCGTAGTTATCAGTGTTCTTGGATTCTGAACTGGTAACAGTGTCCAGCTTCTTATGATCATGCTTGGAATCTTCTTCTAAGGCGTCTGAGAAAATTGGTTTGCCTTTGTTTCTAGGTAGTTTGAAAAGACCCTCGTCATCAGGAATGAGTTTCGTGGACTTGTTACTATTGTTCGCAGATGGTTTCGATTTCAGGAGAGAGTCGGCTAAAGTTGTGCCATTAGATAAATCAATAGTCGCTATAGTTGGAATTACTTGTTGCTCATCTTCTCTACGATTCTCTTCTTTACTGGGTTTTTTTAAGTCTTTTTGTTGCACTGAAGCTTGAGTCGAGGTTGTGTTGATTTGTTCCTGAAAGTTTGTCGAGTTAGTGAAATTGAGTTCATTTTTTTGACTACTCAATAATGTCGTTCTTGTCCTGTTATCTTCCTTGACGATCTTCCGCAAGATTGTTCGATTCAATGGCGGAGATTTTGGAGATTCGCTTGGAGAAGATATATTTCCAAGTGTCGTATTTGCTGTCTGCGCTAATGCAACGTTGAAGAGCAGCAGAAAAATAACTGGAAAAAAATTAAATAAGATTGTTTTTTATGCATGTATAGAAAAAATTGTGTAAAATGTGTGAGAGAACTGTTTGATAAAAATGTGCATAATATTCAAGACAAATATACAAAAGAGTATTGAGTGGAGTTGAAGACCGGTTTTTAAGGAGATATTTATGAGTTTTGAAAACTTTTTGCCATGTATTTAATATTTAGTTCTTGTTCTTAAACTTTTGAATGTAAATTGACTTTGGAATTATGCGAAAGACCAGAGTGTCCTCGTGTTCTTTAAGTTTTATTTAGAAAATAACTGCAAAAATTTGTGCATTTTGAGTTTAGATATAAATTGAAATATTATGATAATCAGGTACTTGCAATATTCTTTGATCGACTTTTAAATAAGAAAGGTAGAGAAAATGTGGAACAAAGGGTGTTTGACCTGCATCTTTAGCAATGTCTTTATTCCGCGAGGAGGACAAAAGGTGCACAGACTCAGACAAATAAACTGCGACACAGTTATCTTACAAGTTAACACTGTGTTGCAATCCTAACAGTACTTTCGACTTTATACTAATGCATAAAGTTGTAAGCGCAATATCTAATTGTCGCCTCAGATGATGCAAATTGTCTTGTATTCAAATAGCAAAAATGTAGAGATTTCGGCAATTATTTATTTTTCTATTTACCTTTCCATACTCTTGAAGTAATTCTTGTTCGATTTCGAAACATCTCAACATTCGTTTGACCTCCTCGCAAAATCTGTAATCAGAATAAAAATATTATTTAATACAATATATATTATCCTTTTTACATTCTCATCATGGATGAGAAGGTATTGGTTTTATGTGAAAAATGACTTTCGAAATTTTCATCAAATCTTTACGTTTTGAGACCCCCTGAGTCAGAAAAAAGGGTTTTTACGAAAGTGTCTGTCTGTCTGTCTGTAGGTCGTGTGCGGCATAACTCTCGATAGAATTATCAGATTGAATTGAGCTTTGGTACACTTTATCGGAGCCGAAAAAGTAAGGACAAGTTCGTTAACCAGCCACATCCAATCAAAATTGAGGGGTTGAGCACTACTTTTGTGTTTTTGAAAATAATTTTTTGAAAAAATCAAAAATTTCAATACTGGTTTTAGATAGTGCTCATAAATCTCTAAAAATTATCCAGATAACATTTTTTGATTAAATCAAAATTAGAAATGTTACAGCATATTCAAATTCGAAAAAAGTCAATATCAAAATTCCATTTTCCAGTTAAATTATACGAGATACGAAAAAACGTTATGATACAATATTATTGAATACATAAAGACCTACAAATTTGAATTGTAACATTTTTTCATAAGATGCATATTTTTCTTTTTAATTAAAAAAAAAAACTATTGAAAATCCAAAATTCAATTTTTTAACAATAATATTGGAAATACCAAAAAAACGTAAGAATACAAAGTTGTTCGTTTCAAAAAGATCTACAAATTTTGTCTCATACAGTTTCTGATAAAAGATATATTTTTCGTTTCAATTCCAAAAAATACGATAAAAATGAAAAAATTCCATTTTTTAGACAAAATATGTGAGATGCAAAAAAAACATTTAGATGGAAAATTGTTTGCCTAAATGAGGTCTACAAATTCTGATAAAGAAATTTCGGGACAGGATGTATATTTTATGTTTTGATTTTTAATATTGAAAAAATTCGATTTTTTTCACTAAAATATGTGAGATACGAAATAAGCGTTGTTCTGCAAAATCGTTTCCTTAAATAAAGTCTACGATTGTTTTTCCTTTTTAGATATGTGGAAGAAAGTAAATTCTTTTAATCATGTAATTTATTAAAAAGTTATACTGAAATATATACAGAAAATCGAGCGCGAAGCGCGAGTGTCATGATGAGAATGTGTTCCTTAAGGCCGATAGAGCCTTAAGTAAATTGAATTTCCTGTTTCACTTAAATTCAAAAAGAAATTCAGTGACTTTGAGAAAATGTGTAATTCACATCATCTGTAATATTATTATAAAATTGGTTTGAGCTTCAGTATCAAAATATAAGAAATAAACTTAAATGTATGCGAAGAGCACAAGACCGAGCGCGAAGCGCGAGGTCCAGAAAGGACGGAGCGCGCAGCGCGACGATCAAGTATTACGGAGCGCGAAGCGCGACGATCGAATCGCGCGCCCTCGGCGCGCTCAAACTTGCGAGCGAAGCGCGCGATGAGAATGTGCCCGCGAAGCGGGCAGATTTTTTTAAATAAACTTATAAATTCAGGGTTCCACTGATACGGCCAACAACTAATGAAGTGGGATTTTTTCTAACTATTTCAAAATAAAATTTGACTTTATTTAGCGAATTGATCTCGTAGAAAAACTGCAATAAAAATTAATTTACACTGATAGAAAGGAATGTCTGTTACAATGATATTTATGATTAATTTAAGCTTACCTTATTGCTGGCATAGATACAGCAATATGAGATTTGTATTTTAACCATCCGATTATAACTGAATAAATATGAACGAATCAACCATATTATTGGTTGCTATGGAAAAATGTATTGTTCGCCTTCCCATATTATACTGATTCGACCAGTTTCACTTACAATATTTTGATTTCTGTATTCAGCATCCTGCGTTGTTCAGAGAGACATATTATTTTATAAATACAATTATAAATTCCCAACCTACAACCGAATGGCTAAAACTCCCGAACCATTTCTATCAGTGTACCTTTATTTTTTATTTACTAATGTTTTCAGTTTTAGTAAATTTCTAAATTCACAAATTTCTGTAAAACACGATATATTTGATGTTTGAATTTCAAAGTTTTATTTCGGGGACATACATAAACTATGTAAGACCCTTTTTTAAAATTCCTATCTCCCCCCAAAAATTTATTTTTGCATGGCCCATTGCTTGTAAATTTTGAAACTAATGAATTATGGTAGGGTATAAGAAATTTCTGAAATTCAAAAACAAATTATGATAAATAAAAAATTTGATTGGTATAGATATTTTTCGATAACAAGCAATAATTTACTGTTGAATATTTAGAAAATGAGGTGTAAAATTCAATAGGAACCTTTGTAATAATATTTTAATTAAGCTGTCAATAATTTGCCGCATATTTGATAAAGAACCTGTAATATATCCTTTATGTTGCTTGCATATTACACGGCTGCGTTAACTGGATGGACGTTATTACAAAGGCTTTTCTCGAAACGCAAAAGCGTGAGAGCTGTTCAAAATACATCTCCAGTGGCATATTTTTTAGTAATTTCTCTCATCTCTTTGGTAGTAGTGCTTAACCTATTTAACGAGCTAATTAAATTCAAATTGCACCTTCACTCTAATACTTCTATGATAATGTGGAATTTTCCATGCTTTTTCGGTTTTAATAAAGTATTTTATCATTTATTTTATTAGGTCATAAAATCAGACTGAGAGAAATAGATTGTAATATTATTTTATAATAATTTTATAATATTATATTATTGTTAAAAAATTGAATTTTCGATTTTCAACATTTGAAATCGAAACATAAAATATGCATCTTGTCAAAAAATGTCCTACTGAGAATATGTAGACCTCATTTATGCAAATAATTTTCCA
Organism: Diplolepis rosae; assembly: GCA_030998225.1. Classification (NCBI taxonomy): domain Eukaryota; kingdom Metazoa; phylum Arthropoda; class Insecta; order Hymenoptera; family Diplolepididae; genus Diplolepis; species Diplolepis rosae. Next base: position 8,258,277 of record JAPYXD010000723.1, on the reverse strand, counting down.
TCTTAACGTTTTTTTCATATGTCATATATTTTGTTTAAATAATGGAATTTTAAAATTTTAATTAAAATGAAAAATATACGTTTCATCAGAAACTATGTCACACAAAATTTGTAGATTTTATTAAAACGAACAATTTTGCAAACTTACATTTTTTTATTTCACATATTATTGTTAAAAAATTGAATTTTGGAATTTTAGTAGTATTTTTTTAAATTAAAAAGAAAAATATACATCTTATAAAAAAACATACATCATATACATATACATCATTACCACTAACTTGAGATTGCACATGAAAAGTTATTTTCAAGACAAATGACTAAATTTGGAAAAAGGTACATAACTAATCCACTTTTATTCAATTTGATAACTTTATTTCCACTGAATTGAATAAATGCTCTTTCCAATTTGTATTAAAATATAATGCAGTTCTCTCAGTGGAGTAAATACGGAAAATTAATTTCCTGTTCACACTCATGAAATTTGAATGTAAATACACGTAGATGTAAATAGAAAGCAAATATACTCCGCCAGTTTGCTCACTGAAAAATTGAAAGTATCTCAACCATGGATTGCGTTTGAAATAGGACTTGCTTTCTCCTTTTGTTTAGATGACACTTCTTCTTTAATTTTACCCTTAACTGTTTTACAAAATAAATTATGTCTCTCTCATTTAAAAATCATCATGTAGAGTCATATTTTATTTTTCTCTTTCAGCTCCTGTTTCTCATTGATGTACAGTTGGCCTACTTGTTCTGTAGTAATGCGCAGCAAACTCATTTTTAAAAGTCCGATATCGTTTGTATTTTAATTGCATATGAAATGAAAACTAAAGAAGTGAAAGTAGACTAAGTTTACTGTAAAGTTAGCTAACTTTAGAGTTGTTATTTGATAGAATATGTGAATGCAACTTATTGAAAAGATGCCTCAAGACATTATTTTCAATCAATGTCTTTAATCTTTATCTTGACCTAAAATTAAAATCGTTAAAGTATTATTACATTTTCATCATCAATGAAAAGGTATTAGTTTTATGTGAAAAATGACTTTCCAAATTTTCATTAAATTTTCACGCTTCGAGACCCCCTGAGTTAGAGCAAACGGTTTATATGAAAGTGTCCGACAAAAATTGTCAAAATAGGAGCATTTTTTGTGTTTTTGAAAGAACCTTTATCAAAAAATCCTAAATTTCAACACTGGTTTCTGATAGTTATCATAAATCTCTACTAATTATCCCAATAACATCTTACGATTAAACTAAAATTAGGAAAGTTACAGTATGTTAAAATTTGAAAAAAGTCAATATCTAAATTCCATTTTTCAGTTAAATTTTACCAAATACAAAAAAAAGTTATGATACAGAATTATTTACTACATTAAGATCTATAAATTTGAATCGTTACATTTTTTTCATAAGATGTATATTTTTCTTTTTAATTCAAAAAAATATTATTGAACATTCAAAATTCAATATTTCAACAATAATATGCGAAATACGAAAAAAACGTAAGTTTTAAAAATTGTTCGTTTCAATAAGATCTACAAATTGTGTCTGACATAGTTTCTGATGAAACGTATATTTTTCATTTTAATTTTCAAAAATACGTTTAAAATTTAAAAATTCCATTATTTAAACAAAATATGTGACATACGAAAAAAACGTTATAATAAAAAATTATTTGCCTAAAAGTGGTCTACATATTCTCAGTAGGACATTTTTTGACAAGATGCACGTTTTATGTTTTGATTTTAAATATTGAAAATCAAAAATTCCATTTTTAACCAAAATATGTGAGATATAAAATAAATGTTAGAATAAATAATTGTTTGTTTAAAAACATTCTATGAATTTTTTTCCTGATAAATTTTTTATAATCGTGTAAATTATTAGAAAGTTACAAAAATGTATACAGAAAATCGAGCGCGAAGCTCGAGTGTCATAATGAGAATGTCTTCCTTATGTAATCTTAATTTCCTGTTTCATTTGAAATCAAAAAATTTAGAAACTTTGTTAAAATGTAATTCAGTATCAAATTACGAGAAATAAATTCAAAATTTCAAGATTCCGAATCCGTTCGATTTCTTTTTTCTTTCCTCCTTTTTTGTTGGTTTCTCATAATCATTGATCCTAAGAAATTTTTTTGGTCCGAATTTGGTCGTTTTTTTGTATTTTGAGTTTGAACGGTTTAGAATTTTTGAAATTATAATGTGTTTGGACGTTAAGATGATTTTGAGTTTGTACTCCCTAAATCCGAAACCGTGAGAAACCACTGTTTCGAATTTTATAAGTCCTCGACATAGAATCAGTGAAATTTAACTGATAACACTAGGAAAACTTACTGGTTGACCAGCGAGTTTCACTGTTGATCAGAATGTTCCATAGATTAACTAGACGTTTCCCCTTCTGAAATTAGGTAAGTTCTACTGATTTCTATGTCGAAGCCTTATAACATTCGAAACAGTGCTCTCTAAATTTGAATCAGTCAAAATCTACTGATTATCAGTGAAATTTGACTGATTCAAATAGCTAAAAAGAGGTTACTGTAAATCAGTTAAATTTCACTGATTAAAATTGACTGATTTGACAGTGAAAAATATTTTTTCACTGATGAATCAGTGAAAAGGCAAATCACTGATTCAATCAGTGAAAATTTGACTGATTCAGAATTAGAAAGTGGTTTTTCACTGTGAATAAGTGAGTTTTTACTGATTCAGACTTAGAGAGGAGTGATACGGGTTCGCATTCAGTTTTGAACAGAACGGAGCACGATGTTCAAATATTTCGGAGCGCAAAGCGCGACGATCGAATATTTCAGAAAGCGAATTTTATGTTTATTTAATTATTGGTTTTTGATGCAAAAGACTACCCAATGCCAATACCAAAATACTATAACGATTATTTTGAATGTCACTTTATGTAGAAATGTTGAGTACAATCACTGGCAAAGGAGGTCGTCGCCAAGGCCTGTCAATTAAATTACTACGAGTTAGGCTGTCCGAAGAACGGAGTCTAGTCTCGTCTCAGATGATTCATCAAAACTCATATGTGTCCTATGTGTCTCTTCTCATCCTAAAAGACCAAATGAGCATGTCTTTGTGATACACGTTTTATACCCTGAATTCTTTTTTTTCACTTCCAATCGTATTGGCAGCTCGACGCTGTCAATATAATTTCGTTTGATTAATTAATTCCACTTCACAGATAGAATTTATTTCTTGCAGGAAAAGATTTAGTTAAATCAATAAAACTTTTGTTGGTAAACCATAGTATTTTGTTGGCATACGGACAAAATAATATTTGGTTGAACCAAACATATATTTTAGTTACTTTCCATAGATTTCAAGTATTTATTAGATTTATTAGATTTATTAAATACTTTATGAATTCAACAAAACGATTATGTTCAGTGAAGACAATTTTCAAGTTATATGTTGATGTTGATAGTTTGTTTTAGGGTCCGAGGTTAATGAAAATTTTTTTTCATTTCTCATTATTTTGGCATAGGGTCAGATTCTTTTTATTTTATATAAAAAAATTTTCGGTCAGCAAAGCCACATGTCTCGAGTCGGTTTTGAAAACAGTTCAGATCATTCTGTGAGAGACTCCGGTAACAAAGTCTTCACGAAAAGTTTTTAAAAATGTAAACCTTGTTCGCGTTCTGCCATTGATAACCAATTCGGCATCGTTCTTTAATAATAAAATTTTTTCAAATTGCGGTCGGTTCGTGTGCAAAATTTTTTATGTTTTCCGGTTTATTGGTTATCCGGTTTTTTATTCACAGTGAACTCTAAATATTTTTCCAATTCGTGATTCTGCATACTGGACTACTTCATTTTGAATTGCAAGCTATGAGATAAGTTTTTCAATTTTATGATAATCCTTATTTTAATTATCTACGTTTTACAGAAATTTTGAATTAATCTTTGAATTTATGGCACTGAAGAGGGCCCCCATATGTGGCCGAAACGTTTGCCTTGCTTTCTTTTTGAGTATTTTTATATCGAATAGTGAAAATTTTAATCGAAGAAAATAAAAAGAATCTGACCCTATGCCAAAATAATGAGAAATGAAAAAAATTCTATGAATTTTGGGTCAATATAATAGCAGACATGTTATCAAACATGCCACTTTAAAAGTAAATGAAAAACTCAGAGTTTTACGTAATACATACATAGAAATAAATTGCTGCCTTAGGATTTTTTGATGGAGAATTCAAGAATAAACATTTTTAAAAATTAGTCGATGAAAAACTTGAAATTGATCCAGAATAAAATACTTTGAAACAAGAGGTTGAATGAATTTAACAATTTTTGGACGCTTAAATAGAAAATTTTTGGTTGATTGTTCAAAATGTACAGAAAATATACCCAAATTTTAATTTTACACATTAAGTATCTTCTTTGATATAAAGCTAAATAAAAAATAACAATTTTTGCTTAAATTAATTTTTAGTATACATAAAATATATGGAAAACATATTTTAAATTATTAATCAAGGGTCAATGCAAGTTCAGAATATAAAAAAAAATTTCAAGTGTTTCATTTTCATGTTGATATATTAAGTCCTTTTGTATATTCTACAATGTTTACTTCAGTTTGTAGATCATTATTTTAGGACAAATTTGAATTCAGAGAACAAGAAAAACGTCGAATTTAATGGTTGAAAAGTGATGGAATTTTAATGTTGCAATGCAAAGAACAAATTATGCATTTGGTTGCATATTAAGGGCATGTGATACTTGAAAATAATAGAAAGTTCATGTGAACAATTTAGTCCACTTTCGACATGTTTGTGTTCATAATATAAAAAATTTTGTTTTCAAAATTTGGGAAATAGTGCTCTCTAAATCTGAATCAGTCAAAGTTTTACTGATTGAATCAGTGATTTGCCTTTTCACTGATTTACTAGTTAAAAAATATATTTCATTGTTAAATCAGTTGATTATTACTAATTGAATCAGTAGAAAAAATATTTTCACTGTTGAATCAGTTAATTTTCACTGAAGCAGTCAGTGGAATTTGACTGATTTACAACTTTTTTTTAGCTATTTGAATCAGTCAAATTTCACTGATAATCAGTAGATTTTAACGGATTCAGATTTAGGGAGTGCACTTAAATCTGTGATGCATTAATAAATACCCTCTGATGGTGAACGTTATATTATATTCACCATATTGTACGTCAGGTTATATAGCTCATAGTGCAATATTTGAAATAGTTAACGTGAGTGAAATGCAGTCGAGTACTCCTTGCAAGCTTGATATAAATTTTATGATATAGCTTCTCTTCAATGTGACCAAGTAACTCTATAGAGAATATAGAGGTATGGAATATATAATACTCATACCCTTAGGCATTCTATGATCCATGATGTGCTGGTCGCCGTCATTACATAGTCATAGTTCAAATTTACCAGAATGAAGGTTGCATTCTCTTTTAACGGTACTTCAACATTTCTACAATAAGTTATTGTTTAACGGGTACTAGACACCAGAATTTAAAAATTCAGCTATGTCGATTTCTTTTCTTATTCCATACGTTTTTTTATGGAGCTTTAAGTTCTTGTTAAGGGGATCCGACACATTTAATATTTTTATGTGCCTCCGGCGCATAAACTCGTTTTTACGCTACAGTTGAGAGTATCGAAATGTTGTGTATTACGATACAGAAGAATGTAATTTAAAAATTGAACTGCGCATGTGCCTATAACCATACAGCGAAGCTTAATCTTCTTCTTCGTACAGCGTTGGCACTGTACTGACAAAGCCTTGTACATTTGAACTGCGCATGCTCTATTACAATACGCTACTACTACACAAGATCGAGAAAATCAAAATGGCCGGAACTAGTCGCGAAATATCAAGTGCAATGGACGAGAATCATGATGAATACTAGATTAGATTCGAGTGTACGCATAAAAACTCGTATACGCACCGAAGTCACATAAAATAGAATATGCCTTGGCTTCGATCTCCTACGAGCATTGTCGCTCGTCGCGTAATAACCCTCATTATGCGCCTAGGCACATAATATACTATTATATTTATTTTTTGAGTTTAGATCTTCCATATAACTTTCTTACGTTTAGTACCTTTATTTAGAAAGGTTTTGGAGATTTTTAAAAATTCTAGCACCTCTATGTATTTAAAAAAAAATGAAATACAAAAATAAATAAAAATATCCCAAAATATAAAAAAGCAAATTTGGTAGTTACTTTTTTTTAGCTAGAGTGCTTTCCATAAACAAAAAGTTGCTACACATTGTAAGGAACAAAATAAAAAAAGAATCATGACAATTGGTTAAAAACCAAAAAAGGTATTCAAAGTCAAAAAATGTCCAAAAAATGCCCAAAAAACTCACAATTTTTAGTTTAAAAATACATAAAGGTGTTAGAATTTAAAAAAAAAACAAAACCTTTCTAAATAAAGGTACTAAACGTAGAAAAAGTTATATGGAAGGTATAAACTTAAAAAATAAAAATATTGAAGGTGGCAGATCCCCTTAAGTCAACATTTCTACTAGTAATTAGTCATCTGTTACCGATTTCAATAAAAAATCTAATTACTACAAATCTACCCGCTTTGCCGGCACATTCTCATTGCGCTCTTCACGCTCGGTGTTTTATATCCTTTACATACAAATTAGTAGATTTATTTTCGGTTTCTAATGAAAAAGGAAATTCCATTTACTTAAAGCTCTATCGGCTTCGAGGAAAACATTCTCATCGTAATACTCGCGCCGGATTTTTATTTAACATACATTAGAGCCACACTTGCATTTAGATACAATATTTTTCATTAATAAACAAAAGATTATTTTTTTTACATTCTCATCATGGATGAGAAGGTATTGGTTTTATGTGAAAAATGACTTTCGAAATTTTCATCAAATCTTTACGTTTTGAGACCCCCTGAGTCAGAAAAAAGGGTTTTTACGAAAGTGTCTGTCTGTCTGTCTGTCTGTAGGTCGTGTGCGGTATAACTCTCGACAGAATTATCAGATTGAATTGAGCTTTGGTACACTTTATCGGAGCCGAAAAAGTAAGGACATGTTCGTTAACCAGCCACATCCAATCAAAATTGAGGGATTGAGCACTACTTTTGTGTTTTTGAAAATAATTTTTTTAAAAAATCAAAAATTTCAATACTGGTTTTTGATAGTGCTCATAAATCTCTACAAATTATCCTGATAACATTTTTTGATTAAATCAAAATTAGAAATGTTACAGCATATTCAAATTCGAAAAAAGTCAATATCAAAATTCCATTTTCAAGTTAAATTATACGAGATACGAAAAAACGTTATGATACAATATTATTTTTTACATAAAGACCTACAAATTTGAATTGTAACACTTTTTCATAAGATGCATATTTTTCTTAATAATTTAAAAAAAAACCATTGGAAATCCAAAATTCAATTTTTTAACAATAATATTTGAAATACGAAAAAAACGTAAGAATACAAAGTTGTTCGTTTCAATAAGATCTACAAATTGTGTCTGACATAGTTTCTGATGAAACGTATATTTTTCGTTTCAATTCCAAAAAATACGATTAAAATTCAAAAATTCCATTTTTTAGACAAAATATGTGATATACAAAAAAAACTTTTAGATGAAAAATTGTTTGGCTAAATAAGGTCTACACATTCTTATCGAGAAATTTCTCGACAGGATGTATATTTTAATTTTTTGATTTTTAATATTGAAAAAATTCGATTTTGTTCACTAAAATATGTGAGATACGAAATAAGCGTTGTTCTGCAAAATCGTTTCCTTAAATAAAGTCTACGATTGTTTTTCCTTTTTGAGATATTTGGAAGAAAATAAATTTATCAATAACCATGTAATGTATTAAAAAGTTACAAAAATGCATACAGAAAATCGAGCGCGAAGCGCGAGTGTCATGATGAGAATGTGTTCCTTAAGGCCGATAGAGCCTTAAGTAAATTGAATTTCCTGTTTCAATTAAACTAAAAAAGAAACTTAGTGAATTTGAGAAAATGACTAATTTACATCATCTTTAATATCATTAAATTGGTTTGAGCTTCAGTATTAAATTATAAGAAATAAACTTAAACGTATGCGAAGAGCACAAGACCTAGCGCGAAGCGCGAGGTCCAGGAAGAACGGAGCGCGAAGATCTTTTTGAAATGAAAAATTTGATTCCTTAACACTTTTTCCGTCACTCGTATATTTTGTCGGGACAATTCAATTTTTGATTTTTATAAAAACGTTTCTGATGAAGAAATATGAAGAAATAGTCAACAGAAAACTTGTAGATCTTTTTGAAACAAACAATTTTGTTCCTCAAAACCTTTTTCGTATCTCGTACAGATTTGGTGTAAAATGGAATTTTGTTTTTTCGATCATGTTTTTTACGATTAAAACGAAAACTACGTTTTCGGTTAGAAAAAGATTTCAAGTAAGTTTGTATATTTTCTTGATATTATAATTTCAGCCATTAAAGAATTCATTTTCAAAAATTGGAAACAGTCAAGTTGTAGAGAATCTTTTTCCTAAAAAAATGAATCGTGATTTATTAGAATCGCATCATTTTTAAAAATTTGGCTCGAAGCGATAAGAAAATAAGTTTGGGTAAAAATAAAATTTATTAATCAAATTATTTTTTTGTGTTTCAAATTTTTTTCATGAAAAATAATATTTTCTCTTTCAAATTAGCCCTTCAATAATAATATTGCTATTCTAGAAAACAAAATCATCTATTTTTTCCTGAGGTCTAATTTTCGTGAACGAACTACCTTAAAGGGTCTCAAAATGTAGAGATTCGATGATAATTGGCAGAGTAACTTTTCTCATAAAACCAATACCTTCTCATATGATGAGAATGTAAAAAAAGAATAGCACAAATTGTTATTCTAAATATAAAATAATAACAATAATGAGCTATTTTTTACAATTTTTATCATTCGTATAGCGCGTTATTTATATTACATTATTCACCTTTTGTTTTATTTTCTTAATAGATGAATGGTGAAATACCTAATGTTTGCAATGCGAATAGCAAAAGTTGCAATGTGAATGGTAAAACTTGAAATATGTGTAAATTGCCTTTTTTCTTTGTATTTTTTCCTTTTGTCTTTATACCTTGCCTAAATAAAATTTTTATTTTCATTTAACATATTCCTTATTTGATACAAATACAATTTTTATTTGGTCAGCATACAAATTAAAGTATGTAGATTTTTTTGTGACGAAAGTAAAATAAGTATTTGAAAGTTTAAATTATACTGCTTTGCATTTCTTAAAGTTGAATTTTAACAGCCTAAAATTTAAAAACAATGTAGCAATAAGTGAAAATAAAAGTGACACATGAAATGGTAATACTAATTTATTTTGTTAAAAATTCACTGGCGTCGTGACGCTAAATAAGCACAAATTAAACATTGCGCTTGCTTTGAAATCTTGAATATAAGTAAAGCGCGATTTTATTTTCGCAGTGTTATTAAATTGGAGGTGCACATTATATAATTAATTACCTGCAAATATATATATAATTTCGAAAATTGAGGTTAGAAACTTTTTTTATCGGAACACAGACCATCTTATACGTATAAATAACTTATTAGCGAATGCAGAAAAAAATATGGCAGAAAAGTCCACATACATTTTTTTCTCAAATATTTATGTATGACATAGTGATGTAGCGCTCATGCTCGTAAAAATGAAAAGAAGCATTTGCTCGTACTTGGTTAACGATATTGCTCAGTGGTTGCAGCAAAAACACTCTGTAATCTTTTCACAATCTCCTACGTTGTGTGGTTTTACTAACATTTAAAACCTAGTTCCAATTTTCCGTGAACCAAGCACAATGTAGGTTTCTTTTATGAGAAAAGTAGAACAATGCTTTTTGAAGAAACTTTCAAAGTTACAAAAATTTAATAATATATGACTAATTTTGAGTCATATTCGGAATACAGTACATCTAAAATCATGAAATCACCAACTTTTTCAATAATTTTTTAAGAATCCTTACTCTCTAAATCTGAATCGGTAAAAAATGTGAAAAAATATTTTTCACTGTTAAATCAGTTAATTTTTACTGAAATAATCAGTGAAATTTGACTGGTTTACAGTAACCTCTTTTTAGCTATTTGAATCAGTCAAATTTCACTGATGATCAGTAGATTTTGACTGATTCAAATTTAGAGAGTACTTTTTTTATCATGATTGAAATTGGTGTCCGTTAATAACACGAACGCTAATAGAATTCTGTGTTTAAAAAAAAAAATCTAAAACCAAATGTTTATTTTGTGCAAAAATACTATCAAAAGCGTGGAGATTCAATTTGTTTAAAAATACTATTGATTCTAAAACCTATTAACATATTTCTCGTAAAACTTTCTCTAGATTATAAAATGAGGTCAAAATTGACACAAAAGTCATAAAAATTGGAAAAACACTACATTGATTACTTCACTCAGAAAAAAGTTTTATTCAAAAAGAAATCGTTTTTTAACTTCATTTCTTATATTCGGAGTAAAAACACCCTTAGAATAAATATAAATTTATTTGATTCTAATAAATAAGGTGTTTAGCCTTTTTTAAATGAATGAAATTATTTTTTTAACATTATTTATTTGTGATTTAAAAATATTTTTTCGATTCAAATACAGTACTGGAAAAAATTTGAGAAATAATTTATTTAATCTTATTATCCGTGAACGAAGACAATTTTTTCTTTATGACAAGTCTGTTTGGTCATAAATGTTTAATAATTATAAAAAAAAAATTTCAAAGAAATTTTTTAAAATATATTTTATATTAATTATATTATATTAATAATAGTATATATTAATTTATATTAATGTGTATGACTGCGCAGACATTTATTTCTTTAATTTAAAAAAAAAAAAACAATCAAGAAATTTCTTCAAATCAAAGAAACTTTTCTTTGATCGTACAGCAGAAAACAAATTTGATTCAAAGAAATTTTTTTTAATCAAAGAAACTTTTTTCTGGATGTTTTTAAAATAAGTTTATACAAACTTTAAAATTTTTCTTTTTTGCAATTACGTTTTTTAAAATTGAAATTTTCCCTTCAGCTCAGGTTTATTAGACGAAAAAATATATTAACATCCGTCTTACTATCAGAAAAAAAAAATTTCAGTTGAATATCACAAAAATAAAGACATTTTAAAATCTGTTAAAAAACCCACGTTTTTATCATTTTCGGGAGAGCTCTGCACTAAAAAATACAGATGGTTAGTTCAGAAAACACTTGAAAACAAAAAATTTTTGATCCAAGTAAACCTTTTTCTTAGATATACAGAAATACAGAAATTTTTAGAACTTTATACGTCACGTCGTTATACCATAAATTAGAATATTTTTGCACGGAGCAGTCGTTTTGGGGATCACAGAAAAAAATTATCTCGTTTTTATAGTAACCCTGAGAAATGATATGAGCTATGGGAGAGATTCCCTTTTTTATGGAGGTTCAGTTTAACGAGGCATGACAACATATTCCCTGTTGCTCCTGAATGTCATATATAGTGAGACGGCCATGTTGCTTTCTGAACATAATGTTGCCGGATACGGTATGTGTACGGCTGTATGCTCCACTAACTCTGCCAACGTCTCCCGTAAGTGCAGGACCGTTCATCAAAGAAAAAAAAAGTCACAGCGACACTCTTTATGCTCGTAAAGTATAACGTTACTCTGCAAATTTGTGTCTCACTGTGAATTCTACTGCTACATCTACAAAATACTTTTTACATATGAGTTAGTCATAATTGAGCCACTGATTTACTTAAGGGGATCCGCCACCTTTAATATTATTATTTTTTGAGTTTAGACCTTCCATATAATTTTTTTATGTTTAGTACCTTTATTTAGAAAAGTTTTGGGATTTTTTTCCAAGAATTCTAGCATTTTTATGTATTTTTAAACTGAAAATTTTGAGTTTTTTGGGCATTTTTTAAACACTTTTTGATTTTTAATAACGCTTTTGTTTTGTAACCAATTTTCATGATTCTTTTTTTTATTTTGTTTCTAAAAATGTGTAGCAACTTTTTGTTATGGAAAATAAGGTAACATGACTGACTAAAAAGTTACAAATAAAATTTAATAAAAATATCCAAAAACATAAATAAAAAAAAAATTTTTAGTTATTTTTTTAGCTAGAGTGCTTTCTATACTCAAAAGTTGCTACAGTAAAACCTCTTTTATCGGGACACTCATTTATCGGTATCTTCACTTATCGGGATCTCGCAACCTCATTTATCGGGACATTTTGTTTCTCCTCCAGCCACCACTCCTTGTACATAGTGACATAGTTTGCAGATGTTTCATTTGCAGGAGTTTTATTATGTCAATTTTTACATTCTCATCATGGATGAGAAGGTATTGGTTTTATGTGAAAAATGACTTTCGATATTTTCATCAAATCTTTACGTTTTGAGACCCCCTGAGTCAGAAAAAAGGGTTTTTAAGAAAGTGTCTGTCTGTCTGTCTGTAGGTCGTGTGCGGCATAACTCTCGACAGAATTATCAGATTGAATTGAGCTTTGGTACACTTTATCGGAGCCGAAAAAGCAAGGACAAGTTCGTTAACCAGCCACATCCAATCAAAATTGAGGGATTGAGCACTACTTTTGTGTTTTTGAAAATAATTTTTTAACAAAATAAAAAATTTCAATACTGGTTTTTGATAGTGCTCATAAATCTCTACAAATTATCCTGATAACATTTTTTGATTAAATCAAAATTAGAAATGTTACAGCATATTCAAATTCGAAAAAAGTCAATATCAAAATTCCATTTTCAAGTTAAATTATACGAGATACGAAAAAACGTTATGATACAATATTATTTTTTACATAAAGACCTACAAACTTGAATTGTAACATTTTTTCATAAGATGCATATTTTTCTTAATAATTTAAAAAAAAAACCATTGGAAATCCAAAATTCAATTTTTTAACAATAATATGTGAAATACGAAAAAAACGTAAGAATACAAAGTTGTTAGTTTCAAAAAGATCTACAAATTTTGTCTCACACAGTTTCTGATAAAAGATATATTTTTCGGTAAAATTCCAAAAAATACGATTAAAATTAAAAAATTCCATTTTTTAGACAAAATATGTGAGATACAAAAAAAACTTTTAGATGAAAAATTGTTTGGCTAAATAAGGTCTACACATTCTTATCGATAAATCGTTTCCTTAAATAAAGTCTACGATTGTTTTTCCTTTTTGAGATATTTGGAAGAAAATAAATTTATCAATAATCATGTAATTTATTAAAAAGTTACAAAAATGCATACAGAAAATCGAGCGCGAAGCGCGAGTGTCATGATGAGAATGTGTTCCTTAAGGCCGATAGAGCCTTAAGTAAATTGAATTTCCTGTTTCACTTAATCTGAAAAAGAAACTTAGTGAATTTCAGAAAATGACTAATTTACATCATCTTTAATATCATTAAATTGGTTTGAGCTTCAGTATTAAATTATAAGAAATAAACTTAAACATATGCGAAGAGCAGAAGACCAAGCGCGAAGCGCGAGTTCCAGGAAGAACGGAGCGCGACGATCAAATCGCGCGCCCTAGGCGCGCTCAAACTTGCGAGCAAAGCGCGCAATGAGAATGTGCCCGCGAAGCGGGCAGATTTTTTTACATACCTTCGTATTATATATACCTTCGTTACCATTACTAAATGTCAACATACAACAAGAGTCATGGCAGCCCACCATGAGACTGTAGGTGGTAGTAGGGAGCCCCTCCAAATCCCGATAAACGAGGTGTTTACATTTCAAGGGCGTCCCGATAAATGAGGTTTTACTGTAAATATTGTTAGTGACAGATCCCCTTAAGGCCATGAATCAACCAGATCACGTGACCAAATACCTATAAAAGTCACTTGGTCTTATTGATCCATGGCCTTAAGTCAACATTGCTACAAATGATTGGTCATCTGTTACCAATTTCATTAATAAATGCAATAGCTAAAAATCTACCCGCCTTGCGACACATCTTCATTGCGCGTTTCGCGCTACGGTATATGTGGAACTCGCGCTTCACGCTCGGTGTTTTATGTCCTTTACATACAAATTAGTAGATTTATTTCCGATTTCTAATGGAAAAGGAAATTCCATTTACTTAAAGCTCTATCGGCCTTGAGGAACACATTCTCACCGTAATAATCACGCTTCGCGCTCGATATTTATTTTACATACATTAGAGCCACACTTACGTTTAGAAATAATATTTCTCATTAATAAAGAAAAGAAATAACTCTGATGAGAAACTGGTCAGAACCAAAGCTTTAGATTTTTTTAAAATGAAAAATCTTATTTCTTAACACTTTTTCCGTCTCTCGTATATTTTGGCGGGAAAATTCAATTTTTTATTTTTATAAAATCGTTTCTGATGTATAAGTCAAAAGATATGACTCCTATGAAAAAATAATGAATAGGAAATTTGTAGATCTTTCTGAAACGAAGAATATTGTTAATTAAAATCATTTTCGTATCCTGCACATATTTCGTGTAAAATGAAATTTTTCTTTTTTGATCATGTTTTTTACGATTAAAACGTAAACTATGTGTCCAAGCAGAAAATGGTCTCATGTAAATTTGTATATCTTCTTGATATTAAATAACTCTTATGAAAAACTGGTCAGCACCAAAGCTTTAGATCCTTTTGAAATGAAAAATCTTATTTCTTAACACTTTTTCCGTATCTCGTATATTTTGGCGGGAAAATTGAATTTTTGATTTTTATAAAAACGTTTCTGATTTATATATCAAAAGAAATAACTCTTATGAAAAAATAGTCAATAGAAAATTTGTATATCTGTTTGAAACGAAGAATTTTGTTCCTTAAAATCTTTTTCCTATCCCGCACAGATTTGGTGCAAAATGGAATTTTTCAGTTTTGATCGCGTTTTTTACGATTAAAACGTAAACTATGTGTTCGATTGAAAAATTATCTAAGGTGAATTTGTATATCTTTTTGAGATGGACAATTTTTTCGTATGTCGTATATATTTGGCTTGAAAATTGAATTTTTGATGTTTAGAAAAACGTTTTTTATGTAAAAACCGTTTTTTCTGACTCAGGGGGTTACAAAACATCAAGATTTGATGAAAATTTGAAAAGTCATTTTTCATATAAAACCTTCTCATATCATGAGAATATAAAAAGATAACAATTAGCAAAAATTTTGACCAAAATTAATGAGTGGCTCACTTTGCACTAATTTCGACCTGAGAGCATCTTACACATAATAAGAATGCGTTTCTCTTACGACATTTAACGTTCATTCATAATCGACCTGTATTCTTCGGTGAGAAAAAACATTAGGAAAGTAGAGACGATATGTGACGTAATTGCACTTTCAATGGAGCGATATATAATCGGTTAATGTGCTTACAAAAGAAGTTATGAAACCTGAACATTTCTTGCTTTTCATTATTATAAAGGAAGATATTGTTAAATCATACTGAAATAAATAGTCGAATGTTTGTTCCTATTCCAATATAATAATAGTAATTTTGCGTTGGCAACTTAATTGTACTTGAAATATTAATCAGCAATATAAATTCCTTGAATCAATTTATTTTATGTTATTGCAGATTATTGCAAATTGATTAATTTGGTGAACTTATGAAAAAATGTTTCATCAAATTGATTAATATCTTTATCGCATGTGTTGGATCTGTGAAAAAAAAGTATTTGCACCCAGAAAAAAGTTTTATTTAAATTTAAGAAATCGTTTTTTCAACTTGATTTCTTCAATTTGAAGTAAAAACACCTTCAGAACAAATATAAGTTTATTTGATTCTAAGAAATCACGCTTTTTAAACAAAAGTGATTATTTTTTCAACATTATTTATTTGGTTCAAAAAAATATTTTTTTTATTTAAATACAGTACTGGGAGAAACTTAAGAAATATTTTCATCAATTTTATTACCTTGAACGAAGAAAATTTTTTCTTTGAATTAAATTAAATATTTCTTTGAATCGCATTACACATGTAAAGCAAAAAACAAATTTGTTTGATTCAGAGAAATTTTTTTTTAATCAAAGAAACTTTTTTTTGAGCGTGAAAGACATTTAATTGATTAAAACAAATTAAGACATTAATGTTAAAGAGCAGAAGCTAAAATATTTAGTAATTGATCAAACTCCTAATTAATCATTATTAAAACTGTCATTAATGACAGAAAATGTAATAATTACATGGCTAATTTATTTCAAAAATAATACTCTTGTGGAAAGGGAAAAGTTACAGCTTTTTATAATCTCTTTTTCTTTCGGAAGCTGTGGTCCATTTAATCTAAATCAATGACCCCTGAGGCAAGAGAAATTCATTATTGATTTTTGCTTAGAAGCAAAATTACTGTTGCCGGGTGATATGATATTTTACTTTCATTATAGGAAAAGTGCCCCTATAATTTCAGTCTAATTTTATCGGAAATAGGATGCATGAACTAACTAATTAATAGCGTAGTAATTGTATTTGATTAATGATGCTCAAGCCACTTAAGTGGTCAGCAATTTTTCCATAACGGCAGGAAAACAATTATTGTATAAGTATCAATAAATAAAATAACAACTACACGCTTTTACTGCATAAAATTATCGAAAGATAATTTTATACATATTTTTTTAATTAATTAAATCCATTCCAAAATCAGACATTTTGGACGTTGTTAAGGTAGTTCGATCACGAAAATTAGACCTCAGGTAAAAATAGATAATTTTGCTTTCAAGAATAGCAATATTATTATTGAAGGGCTAATTTGAAAGAGAAAAGATTATTTTTCATGAAAATAATTTGAAACACAAAATAATGTTATTAATAAATTTTATTTTTGCTCAAACTTATTTTCTTATTGCTTTGAGCCAAATTTTTAAAAATTATGCGATTCTAATAAATCAAGGTTCATTGTTTTAGGAAAAAGATTCTCTACAACTTGACCGTTTCCAAGTTTTGATAATGAATTTTAATGGCTGAAATTATAAAAACACAATTTTTCAAAACAAAATTTGTATACAAAAATTGCTATATTTGATAATAATTAATTCAATTTCAAAAATAGAAAACCGTCATGTTGTAGAGAATGTTCTTCCTAAAAAAATGAACCGTGATTTATTAGAATCGCATCATTTTTATAAATTTGGCTCGAAGCGATAAGAAAATAAGTTTGGGCAAAAATAAAATTTATTAATAAAATTATTTTTTTGTGTTTCAAATTTTTTTCATGAGAAATAATCTTTTCTCTTTCAAATTAGCCCTTCAATAATAATATTGCTATTCTTGAAAGTAAAATGATCTATTTTTGTCTGAGGTCTAATTTTCGTGAACGAACTACCTTAAATCTTAGCATTTAAAATTAGGAATACATATATATTTAGGAATATTTTCTTTCGAAATTTCAAATATGTTTGAACATTTCAAAGTCAGGGATAGTTTACGTAAACAAAGCACTTGATGACGGGTGGAAGCCTTCCTGATTGCATTGATTATTGATTCATCTTCTGAGTATAGTCCAGGCACGTTTAATTGTGTACCTTGGTTGCAGCACGATCTTATTGAAAATCATATTTGTTCAGGTTGAGATTCTGCGCATCTGATTTCATGAAAATTTACATTTGCCACGCGCAGCGTTCCTTATTGAATATAATTAAGTTTCCACTATCTATGGTCATGAAACTGGAAAAGTAACACTTGTTCTTCCTGGTTGTTAAGTCAAGAAATAATCTTGTAAAATATCATGAATAAAAGGAGGATAAAATACATTAGAGTGATCAGTATAAATATATTATAATAACTTGTTAACATTGGAAGTAAAAATAAAAATTGTAAGTTGTGGGTCATTATTCGAAATAAATGAAAAAAATTCTTTCATATAAATTTTTGTTATTGCAGTGCAAAAATTTCACTCCGAAATTTCCTCTGATACTTTTCTTTGGAATATTTTCTTTGGAAGAGATAAAAGTTACAACTTCAATAAAAGAGTTAAACGTAAAGAAATATCTTATTTATATTAAATAAAACTCTCACTTGAATACTCGTTAAATATACACGAAGAAAAAAAATTGTTGTATTAGCCAACCGGATTTTTGATATAGAAGTGAAAAAATTTTTTTGCTGTCTCAAGAAATTTTTAGTTTTTTAACAAACCTACAGTACCGGTCAGAATTGCGGGACCACCTGTTTTCCATAATTGCTTAAATTATCCTAATTTGAATTATGTGAGTAAAAAAAATTGGATCTCTTAATTAAATTCAAAGCTATCAAAATTCTTCATAAAATAAGCACAGCATAAATTTGTTTTGTTAATTTTTGAAGAAGTTATTGCAGAAAAAGTCAAAATTTCAATGCTTTCTTAAATTTTAAATAACTTTGGAAATAATCAACATTTTTTAATCTTCTTGGACTAATTTTAAAGCTAAATTTCTACAAAATCGAACAAAATTCTTGGGATTGATGTGTAATTTTTTTCTTACATACTGCTCGAGGTTAAAGTTTGAATAAAAAAGTTTGAAAAATTCCAATATTGCTTTTGCTGAGATAAACATTTTTATAAGATATATAAAACATATAATCATGAATTTTGTATCGAATTTCCTCAAAATATATATTCATATGATCTTTATTATGATTCACCTACAGGTGAAATGTTTTCGAAATTTCCCTACTTTTTTGTTACAATTTCAACTCTTTGCATTATGCAAGAAACAAATTATAGATTTTTAATGACAATTTACTGCGATTCTGTAGAATCTTAGTTTTAAAATGAGCCTAAGAACATTAAAAAATGTTGATTTTTTTGAAAGTTATTTAAAATTTAAGAAAACATTGAAATTTGGACTTTTTTTGCAATAACTTCTTCAAAATTTAACGAAACGACTTCATTCCAAACTAATTTCAAAGATAATTTTGATGACTTTCACATTATTAAAAGTAAAAATTTCATCACTCACAGAATTGAAATTAAGATAATTTAAGCAATCACCGAAAAACAGGTGGTCCCACAATTTATTATGCTCATCATTTCTGTAAAACAATTTATACGATTCTTTCTTCTTAATACTAGAAAATAAATTGAAATTTTACTAAAAATTTTCCCTGAGCGAAGTTATTCAGTTTATTTTTTAAGGAGATATTACAAAAAGATGAAATTTCAATGTCTTTATAAATTATTAAGGCCATGGATTAACTAGACCACGTGACCATTTTCTTTTTAAAGTTCATGTAAGATAACTTTTTTATTTTACAAAATATCTTTCTGAAAGTTTGAAAAATACAAAAGACGACTATAAGGAACGTCTGTCAACTTCGTTTGAGTGAAGATTTTGCAAAAAATTTGACAGTCAACTTTAATTGTCAATAAGTTTTCAAATTTTTTTCAAAATTTTTGGTAGAAAGAAATTAACAAATGTGCTTTATTGTCTTTTGTTACGTTTCCCAAATTTTCAGAAAGATATCTTGTAAATTAAAAAAGTTATTTTACATGAACGAATTAATGTATAATTTGGTCACGTGGTGCGATTGATCCATGGCCTTAATACACGGAGAGAAATATTTGTCTAAAATTACCAAACTTTTTAGAAACGCATGATAAAATTTTGAAGCGAGGTTCGTTTTTCTGGTAATCCACATTTATTAGGATTTTTATTATAGAATATGCTAAATTACCGATAAAAATTCCCATCTAGATGATAACATTTTCTAATAATTCAATTTATTTTTTCATCTAGATGGGAATTTTTATCGGTAAATTAGCGTATTCTATAATTGATGTGAATTATTAGAACAAAGTACGCCGCATTCGAATTTTATCATCCATTTCCAAACAGTTTGGTAATTTTAGACAAATATTTATCTCCGTATATCTCCCGAAATATTGAGCATTTTTCAATGTTCTTGGGGTGGTTGACACCTAGTTGACACCAGGGGTGGTTGACAAACCTAGTCGCCAGATCAGGCCCAGGCCTGGTTTGGCGTTTCATGCCATGTTTATTATTATTATTATTATTATTATTATTATTATTATTATATACATGGGTCATTTACAACTGAAAATCGACGAAAATTTTTTCTAGCATTCTCTATTGCAAAATAATTGACACGTATTTTTTTATTTCGAAACATTTTTTTTTTACAAGATATGATATTTTGAAATTTTGATGTGTTCGTAACGTTTGCAAAATTTGCAGCTTAAATAACAAAAACAATTTTTTGTTCATATTTTTATGAAAAGTTCATAGGATTAACGACCTTTTATTATTGGAAATTTTTTTTCGGCGTCCAATAGTTTTTCAATAATCAGTGATTAAAAATTATTCGCTTTTTCCAAATTCAAAATTTCAAAATAATATCATGTCTTGTAAGAAAATTTTTTTCTCGAAATAAAAAAATACGTGTCGATTATTTTGCTTTAGAGAAAGCTAGAAAAAATGTTCGTCGATATTAAAATTTCCGTTGTAAATCTGATATGAAATGACCCATATATATTATTATTGTTATCAATTCTAGTAATTTATGACAAATATTATAAGATACAAGCGGTATTTAAATTTTAACACACGGAGAAAAAATATTTGCTGGGAGAACTAAAATTTTGTTGAGGCGGCAAAAACAAATTTATAGGTTATATATCAACAATTTAGTTTCCTACATCAAATATTTTTTCTCCGTGCAATTTTTTTATTCCGAGTTCCACCACCAGTAAAAGCTAGTCAAAATTTTTAATATGAGTTGAAAAAAAATACTAAAGGAATTCATTTTTAAAATTCGCTCAAGAAAATTGAAATATGTTCGAAATGTTGGGAAATTTTCATAATTTACAAAAAAACTGAAATTACATCTTTTTTATAGTACCTGCTTGCAGAATTGAGTGCCTAATTTTGCTTAGGACTTTTTTTTGTTGAATTTCAATGTCTTTGCTGGTATTTTAGAGAAAAATGTTAATACCTTTTATAATAGAAATTCATCCGGTGATATACTTTTGACTGGTAGTGTAGGTGTCGTTTAAGTGAAATTTTATTGTTATTGAGTTATGATATCAATATCTGCTGACTGATTCAGATTCTTATTTCGGTCAGCGTCTGAATAGATTTTATATTAGATTTTAAAAATGGAGTCAATATAAAATGGTATTTATTTGTATACTTATCAGATAAAAATTGTGTAATTCAGATAAATTTACACGGAGAAAGATATAGAACTGACAAACTTTTTTTCCTGTCCCAAAAAAATTTTAGTTCTCCTTACAAAAAGTTTTCTCAAGCAAAAAACAATAACAAACTCTTTTATTGATTCAACAAATACACTACCGGTCAGAATAAATTGGATGTCAGAAAACAGCCGGTGATATACATTTGACCGGTACTGTATATATAAATTGGCATTAAAAGTTGTGTAATAATTGCTCGACTTGGACGTTACAACAGAGATTGTGGATTTTCGCATTGCGACAAATAAAAATCGCAGTGTCTGCTCATTCATTCATGGCAGACTCCTGGTTTGATTTTGATTCTTTAAACGCATTATTGTTGAGACCGTTTAGGTTCAAATCAGTACGAGTCATTATTCTATGAAGCTCACTGCATCAGGAAACCACAAGTAAAATCATCAGCACAGATACGAGTCAAAGTATCAGTACGAATGTCCAATTATCCAATGACGAGGTTCGGCCTTGTCATACCTTCTCGAACAATAAACTTTTATTATGTCCTTTAATTTTGTTTACATCGCTCTGATCAGTTCATGCCGTTTATGATTCACCTTTTAATACTGACAGTATTTTATTTGGCTTTCGTCTTTAAAACATCCGTCAAGACTCATCTTATATTAAACAACTGAATTCTCAAGTGTGAAGTTAGATGCGGTCCAAAACTGGCCCAGCATCGGCAAAAATGTTGCAGAAAATCGGTTGCCAATATCGCGCCGTTGCTGGAATGATAACACTGGTATGGACTTGGCTGCCAATTCTGCCCTAAACTCTGACCACCATAGTAAAAGAGACAATCGGCTTGGTATAGGGCCGATACTGGGCCAAGATTCGGCTGAAGATCGGTAAATTTAAACAGCTGACAAAGGCCGCCGACGGCGGCCCAGCACTTGACCGATGCAAACGGCGACACTAGCCCAATAACAATAGCCGACATATATCAATTTATCTCAACTTTTTATAATTCCTGTAAAAAGGACATTTTTTATAAATAATATTTTATTTTTCACAGTTCATTGAGTAGGTTTTATTCTACTCGTAATTACAAACTTTTAAAGCAATTTGAAAGCGATTAAGGCTGCACAGTGATTTTTTCGTTTAATTATTTATGCTCAGCTGAACAATCTAATTAATTTTAATCAACTTTTGGTATTAACAAATTTTTATGGTTCAATCCGGTGCCGATGATTAACCACATTGTTAAAAGCTTATTATTTAAATTGGCAATTTCACAGTTCTTCCAGGCAAATTATTTTAAAAACGAGAAAAAATTTGCCTTGGCTCGGATTCGAACCGGTTCCGCACATTTTATGAGCAAGCGTAGCACTCGTGAAATTCATGGCCTTAAGAACGAGAAAAAATCTGCCTCGGTTCGAATCCGGGCCGAGGCAGATTTTTTCTATGTATATAAATTTAAGACAATTTAAAAACGAATTATATAGCTATTCTGAGTGAAATGGAAATGTACAGCATTATTGAACTCAGCTTTATGATAGTTATGCAGCGACTCTTTGTTATCGAGACATTGCGATTATTCTAGTGACACAAATAATATCCGGAAATAGCGGACGTACGACGGACACATGATTGAATGAAGAAATGCTTCCGGTATTGATTATCCTATACCGTTCATTCATAAATCACTCATACATATCTAATATTAAATGTAAGTAGATACTGGATTACCTAAGAATATAATTTGCTCTCGTTCGAAAGACTTCAGTATATCATTAATTTATTACAGATTGTTTCACACCTTTTTTTGCGACTCTCAACAAACCTTAACACTATATTTTCAATTTATGTTTATGAAGAAGTGAAAGTAAAAAAGAAGTGTCTTCTAATATCCGAGAGCAATTTTGTAAATTGCTTTCTCGGAATTCTACAAAGTCTTGACACGTAAAATAATTACTAGAGATTTTAATTTTTTAGGGTTAAAAGACTTGTTATTTGGGTCTATCTGGATTCTGTTTGCGAGTGTATTATCAGCGGAAACGAAAAAAGAAACAAAGTTCTATACAATTTATGCGTAGCGGTTAAAACCGGATAGAGGCCGGATACAACCTCGAATAAAAATCTGTATAAGACTCCAATAGCAGGCAGATAGACATATTTCCTGACTTTGAATACGTGCCGATTAGGACCGGATAGAATAAAACACATTAACCGTATAAAAGACGGATAGAGATCGGATACAACCTGGATCAAAACCCGTATAAAGTTCCGAATAGACACCGATAGGTTACTAACTTTATCTGTATCTTGATTTCAGGTTGTATCCGTGTCAGTTAGGACCGGATAGAATAAAACACATAAGCAGTTTAAAAGACGGATAGAGATCGGATACAACCTGAAATCAAAACACAGATAAAGTTCCGAATAGACACCGATAGGTTACGAACTTTATCTGGGTCTTGATTCCAGGTTGTATCCGGCCTCTATCCGTCTTTTATACTGTTAATGTGTTTTATTCTATCCGGTCCTAACCGGCACGTATTCGAAGTCAGGAAATATGTCTATCCGACTCCTATCAGGTTCTAACTGGAAATATATTGGAATGATAAAAAAAATGACGATCTACCTGCTAACGGAGTCTTATGCGGATTTTAATTCGAGGTTGTATCCGGCCTCTATTGGTTTTTAACCGACAGAATAAATTGTATAAGACTTGGATATATTTCCTGACTTCGAACACGTGCCGGTGAGGATCGGATGGAATAATAAACATAAACAGTATAAAAGACGGATAGAGGCCGGATACGACCTGAAATCAAAACACAGATAAAGTTGGGCACCTATCGGTGTCTATTCGGAACTTTATACGGGTTTTGATTCCAGGTTATATACGTGCCGGTTAGGACCGATTAGAATAAAACACATAAACAGTATAAAAGACGGATAGGGATCGGATACAACCTGGATCAAAACCCGTATAAAGTTTTGAATAGACACCGATCGGTTACTAACTTTATCTGTATCTTGATTCCAGGTTGTATCCGTGCCAGTTAGGACCGGATAGAATAAAACACATAAGCAGTTTAAAAGACGGATAGAGATCGGATACAACCTGAAATCAAAACACACACTGATAGAAATGGTTCGGGAGTTTTAGCCATTCGGTTGCAGGCTGGGAATTTATAATTGTATTTATAAAATAATATGTCTCTCTGAACAACGCAGGATGCTGAATACAGAAATCAAAATATTGTAAGTGAAACTCGTCGAATCAGAAATATAATATGGGAAGGCTAACAATACATTTTTCCATAGCAACCAATAATATGGTTGATTCGTTCATATTTATTCAGTTATATTCGGATGGTTAAAATACAAATCTCATATGGCTGTATCTATGCCAGCAATAAGGTAAGGTTAAATTAATCATAAATATCGTTGTAACAGCCATTCCTTTCTATCAGTGCAGATAAAGTTCCGAATAGACACCGACAGGTTACGAACTTTATCTGGGTCTTGATTCCAGGTTGTATCCGGCCTCTATCCGTCTTTTATACTGTTAATGTGTTTTATTCTATCCGGTCCTCACCGACACGTATTCGAATTCAGAAAATATGTCTATCCGACTCCTATCAGGTTCTAACTGGAAATATATTGGAGTGATAAAAAAAATGACGATCTACCTGTTAACGGAGTCTTATACGGATTTTAATTCGAGGTTCTATCCGGCCTCTATTGGTTTTTAACCGACAGCATAAATTGTATAAGACTTGGATATATTTCCTGACTTGGAATACGTGCCGGTTAGGATCGGATGGAATAATAAACATAAACAGTATAAAAGATGGATAGAGGCCGGATACGACCTGAAATCAAAACACAGATAAAGTTGGGCACCTATCGGTGTCTATTCGGAACTTTATACGGGTTTTGATTCCAGGATATATACGTGCCGGTTAGGACCGGTTAGAATAAAACATATAAACAGTATAAAAGACGGATAGAGATCGTCGGATACAACCTGGATCAAAACCCGTATAAAGTTCCGAATAAACACCGATCTGTATCTTGATTCCAGGTTGTATCCGTGCGAGTTAGGACTGGATAGAATAAAACACATAAGCAGTTTAAAAGACGGATAGAGATCGGATACAATCTGGATCAAAACCCGTATAAAGTTCCGAATAGACACCGATAGGTTACGAACTTTATCTGGTCTTGATTCCAGGTTGTATCCGGCCTCTATCCGTCTTTTATACTGTTATGTGTTTTATTCTATCCGGTCCTAACCGGCACGTATTCGAAGTCAGGAAATATGTCTATCCGACTCCTATCAGGTCCTAACTGAAAATATATTGGAGTGATAAAAAATGTCAATCTACCTGCTATCGGAGTCTTATACGGATTTTTATTCTAGGCTGTATGCGGCCTCTATCCGGTTTTAACCACCACGCATAAATTGTATAGGACTTGGTTTATTTTTTCGTTTCTGCTGATAAAATCTATTATCTATCCGCAACCTATCCGGAATTTGAAGTAGAGCATATTTTAAAGCCATTAATAATTGTCAAAACTTGCATAATGACCTGTGACATGACGTTCTAATGACGAAAAAGCAAATCGTCATCAGAGTATAACTTGAAACATTTTACGATAGCGTTTGGTTTATCTTATCATGGTAGCCATGACGTTTATGCACTCGGTAGTTATAGATCAGTTAAACCTGATTCACAATCAATATAACTATACCTCACAATTTTTATAGAAAAAAGAATATTAAAAATGTATTCTTATCATAAATTTTCTTATTTATTATCTCTGCAAAAAGGCTAAAGACTAATTGATTAAACAGTAACCGAGAAAATGGATTCTTGTGATTGAAATATTTTTTTAGTAAAATAGTTCATTATATGGTCGATGGTATAAAATTAATTTTGAAATTGAGGTTTTCAAAACTTTTATGCAAAGTAAGTTCTTGCAAGCAAAGTGTCGCTGAAGTTGTCATATTAGTTTTCAATTTATGTTCGAAACTTCAGCTTGAAGTTTTCCCTCTTTGTATTCACTAATTGGTCACCCTTTATCTTTGCTCGTTCTGTCGCACTTTAATTAGAGAACCCATCTCCTACTAATTGAATTAATCTCCTCTCCTGAATCCTCGTCTTAGACGTTGTGGAGACAAGAAGAGAATTTTTAAAAAATTGTATAGAAATAGTGATGTTCATCAAGTTTTTATTCTCTTGGTGGATAATGTTATCCTTTTTACTTCGTCTTGTAACATAAGAATAAATAGAAACAATTGTACATCCAGGTGTACAACTATCAATCTTATTCAGATAGTCTTCTGGGGATAACGGTCTCTTGGTAGTTGTCGTATATATAGTCACGCTCTTTGCATTGCGTATTGCCTTTCTTTTTACCTTCCTACAGAAATAAATGACTATACTCAAGGGAAATAAGAATTAAGAAAATCAATTTTTATCTTTTTTTTATTTCTTCATTTGGATAAGATAATCTCATTTTTCTGAAGATTTGTTCATTTGCATTGTAAGATACATATATGTTTAGAGAAAAAAAAAAACATACGTTCGAAAAACCAATGAAATAGTCAGTTTTAGGATATATTATATTCACGTAAATGATAAAAATTAAATTAACTTATAAATAGAATAGGTTGCCAAATTAATATACTTACTTTGTTTTTGTTGGTCGCATTGTAATAATATTGACAATACACGTATTAAAATTTTTCCCTAAAAATAACATGAAATGCATAAAAATTATGCATAAAATGATCTCAAGATGAAGTGTTTTTGTCAATTTTTGAGGAAAATTTTATGAAAAAAGTCAAAATTTAAAATTTTTCCTATATTATAAATAATTCTCGAAATCATTTATATTTTTAGATGTTTTTTGACTCATTTTGAAGGTAAATTTACGTAGAAAAAAATTATTAAAAAAATAAAATAAATAATGAATTTAATAAAATTAAAATAAATCTAAAAAAAAATCCAAATAATATTATTTTAAATGAAAATAACTTTATAATTTAATAAACTTATTGATGAATTTGAAGAAAGTAACCAATTAAGTATAATGTAAATAACGTGCCCAAAAATCATTCTAATTTTTCCCAAGTTTCTGGAAAATTCTAAACTTTGAACAAATAAAAATTCGTAAGAGTAAAAAAATTCTAATACTGAAAAAAAGGATTTTAAAAGTATATAAAAGTGATAACACACAAGTATTAATAAATTTATCTTGAAAAATCGAATATAATTACTTTTAGTATTTTTTTTATAAATAATTGCAAGTTTGAATATACAGTCCTTTTTGTTCTAAGTTTAGACTTTTTCAGAATCTAGGGGAAAACGTATTCTTTTCTGGCACGTTTTTGCATTCATCCTAAATTTACCTTTGAAATCAGTCGAAAAACATCTAAAAATATCAATGATTTCGGGAATTATTTATAATGTAAGAAAAGTTTGAAAAATTGACTTTTTCACAATATCTTTCTTAAAAATTGACAAAAATACTTCATCTTCAGGTTGTTTCATGCATAATTTTGATGTCTTCCATTTTATTTTCAGGAAAAAATTTTAATATACGTACTCTCTAAACCTGAATCAGTGAAATAGTCACTGATTATATCAGTGAAAATATATTAATTTATGAATCAGTGCCCTGCTTTGATTTCACTGAGGAATCAGTGAACGTGTCACGTGAACATAACTTTTGAATTCGCGAATTCAAAACTTTCATCTACACTTTACTGATTTATCGTCCCTTAAAAATAATAATAATTACGTAATTTCGTTTTAGTGTTGTTTAGCCTAAAATAAACGAGTTCATCGATCGTTGAAATATATTGCTGGTTTTATTACTCCCACCTGAAGCTTTCACTGATTCAATAAGTGAGTTCAATCTATTTCATTGATTCATCATTGGAATTTCACTGATTCTCAGTGAAAGACTTGTAGCTGCTGCCATCAGTGAATAGTCACTGCGTATCAATGGCCGTTCACTGATTCAGGTTTAGAGAGTACACGCAGAAAAAAAAAATTGTAGAATCAACAGATGTCATCTGCTGGAATAGGGACAGCAGATGACATCTGTTGATTCTACAGTTTTTTTTTCTGCGTGTATTGTCATTAGGAGATTTTATGCGACTATCAAGAACAATAGGAGTATAACAATTAGGCAACCCACTGTAGATCGTTTGATTCAATCCTTAAGCAAAACCTCACCACAACAAATTTGACGTGCTATTACTTTTAAAGAATGCCTGACTTGTATCTTGTATCTAAATTTTTTTTTTCACACGTTTCATTAATTTTTCCATGCACTAATGCAGTTATGAAATGAGGAACAATAACTTTCGAAAATTCAGATTCTTGTTCAGCGAAATGTATAGTATAATACTTTGAAATTGAAATTTTAATTACCAGATAACTTGTAAATGAAACGGAAAATAGTTTTTACTTAAAATTGCCGACTTCTAAGAAATTAATGATCGATGAGTGAACGTTTAAAATTATTTTTATCCTTATGTAAAAAACCTGAAAAACATTCTTCACTTTATCGGCTTTTTTACTTTTAATTCACAAAAACTTTTGACTTCAGAGTGAAAATACGTTGTTTTTTAATTTTATTCCCTACATTCTTCATTTAAACAAAGTTCTCTGTTTTTTAGTTGACATCGATTGAAGGAATTTTTACAAATGGAAACTATGAATCTTCTTTGTTAACATCTTATTTATTTATATATATATATATATATTATCAGATTTAAAAGTATCTTTACCTTCCAGTTGTTTCTACTCTATCTAATTTAAGGAGAAAATCTACGAACTCAGAAAAAATTATTCCTGTTTAGATTATAAAATTAATGAAATAATCACGTGAAATCTGGGTTAGCTAATGTTTTCATATAATATTCAATATACGATTTTAGAAGTCTTCTGAAATATCAAAATTCTTAAAGGGATCCGCCACCTTTAAAATTTTTATTTTCTAAGTTTACAAGTAGACCTTCCATATAATTTGTTTTATGTTAGGTACCTTTATTTAGAGAGGTTTTGGGGTTTTATAAAAATCCCAGCACCTTTATATACTTTATTTATAAATTTATATATTTTTAAACTAGAAATTTTGAGTTTTTTGGGCATTTTATTGACATTTGTTGACTTTGAATAACTTTTTTGTTTTTTAACCAATTGTCCTGATTCTTTTTTATTTTGTTCCTCAAAATTTGTAGCAACTTTTTGGGTATGGAAAGCACTCTAGCTAAGAAAATAACTACAATTTTTTTTCATGTTTTCGGATATTTTTAATATATTTTATTTATAACTTTTTAGTCAGTCATTTTACTTTATTTTCCATACCTAAAGAGTTTATTCACACTGTAAGGAACAAAATAAAAAAAGAATAATGAAAAATGGTTAAAAAACAAAAAATGTCAAAAAAATGCCCAAAAAACTCAACATTTTTAGTTTAAAAATACATAAAGGTGAATTTTTAAAAACCTCCAAAACATTAAAATTTATATGGAAGGTCTAAATTTAAAAAATTAAAATATTTAAGATTGCGGATCCCATGAAACTTAGGGTTAAACCCATTTTAAAATGAATAATTAAATACAAGTCTATCTATATTCTGTAGGGAATACCAGATTGTAAATCCCTCTTACTTTTGCGCAAATACCAAAGAGGTATCCTGGAAATTTTAATAGAGGACGTTTCCTGAAGAACATTCTCGAGAAAAAGCCCATTGGGAATTTTTAATTTTATGATAATTTATCAATTTTCTGATAATTTATAAATTTAGTAATTATGACACAAGTTTTAGTTTCTAGTAGATTTTAAAACTCTGATCTATTCTATAAGCTGCTATGTCCGTTTTGGACTGAGGAGAAAAAAACTCAAGCGAAAGCAGTTAAAAGAAAAAACCCAGATGAAGGAGACTTCCTATAAGAACCTTCAGTTATGTTATTGTCTACTGACTACAGAAGTTGCTATAATTTTCACGCTGATAATAACTGAACCGTTTCAAAGCAATAATAATGCGGAGATATCGCTTAAAAGCGAATGTGCTGCTATAGAAATAGGCGTGTCGCTCTTTTTTAATGAGCCTAGCCATTCAAGCAAAGAATAAAGGAGCAAAATGAAATAAACCTTCTTCGTAGATCCAGTCTCTCGACCTGACATTTACTTCTATTACACGATTCTTACCTGCTTGTTATATTTCGTTAAAAATCTAGAAGCGAGAGATGATACTCTGCCCTCTAAATCTGAATCAGTCAAAATCTACCGATAATCAGTGAAATTTAACTGATTTAAATAGCTAAAAAGATGTTAGTGTGAAATTGAAATAGTCAAATTTCACTGATTACTTCAGTGAAAATTAACTGATTTAATAGTGAAAAATATTCGTTTTCACTGATGAATTTTTTCAGCTAGATTTCTTTCCATTACCACAAAGTTGCCTCACATTGTAAGAAACAAAATAAAAAAAGAACCATGACAATTTGCCAAAAAACAGAAAAGTTATTCAAAGTCAAAAAATGTCAAAAAAATACTCAAAAAGCTCAAAATTTCTAGTTTAAAAATACATAAAGGTTCTGGAATTTTTATAAAACCCTGAAATCTCTCTAAATAAAGGTACCTAACATAAAACAAATTATATGGAAGGTCTAAACTCAAAAAATAAAAATATTAAAGGTGGCGGATCCCCTTAAGTATATTAATATTTCAGAAGACTTCTAGAAGCGTATATATAATTAACTAACATATTTTTTTACATTCTCATCATATTTATGCGAAAAATGACTTTTTAAATTTGCATAAAATCTCGAATTTTTGAGACCCCCTGAGTGAGAAAAAACGGTTTTTACAACGGTGCCTATCTGGATGAGTTATAGTTAAGCAGACATTTTTGACTAGCGGTTCTGCTTTTATCCATAGAAAACGTTTTTCTAAAAATCAAAAATTCGATGTTACGAAATATCGGTACATTGTTGGAAAATATTGGCTTTAGGGTCCATAAAACTTGCACTTTTAATTATTTAATTTTACCGCCAAAATATACAAGGTACGGAAAAAATGTGTAGAAATAAAATTTTGTATTTAAAAGAGATTTGTTCGATCGGACACGTAGTTTTCGCTTCAATCGTAAAAAACGTTATCAAAAATGAAAAACTCCATTTTGCACCAAATCTATGTGGAATACGAAAAAAATGTTAGAGAACAAAATTGTTCGATTTAAAAAGATCTACAATTTTTCTGTTGAGTATTATTTTATAGGAGTTATATATTTTCTTTTATTCATCAGAAACGTTTTTATAAAAATAAAAAATTCAATTTCCCCGCCAAAATATATGATATATGGACAAAATATTTAGAAACAAATTTTTTTATTTCAAAAGATCTACAACTTTGCTATTGATTATCTTTTTATAGGATATATATCTTTCGTTTATTAATGACAAATATTATTAATAATCGAGCGCGAAGTGGTTCACCGAAAGTTAGTTAAATTCTCACCAAAGTTCATTGATAAAACTTAATCGTTAAAGCAGATTTCACTCATAACATTCAGTTCCAATTCTACTATTTTTCAGTGAAATATCTCTGATTATCAGTGAAAAGTTTACTGAAGTGAAGGAGTAACTCATTTATAGCTATTTAATTAGTCAAATCTCACTGTTTCAAATTTAGAAAACTGATTTACAATAAACAGAGAAGCAGAAAATCATCAGAGTAAACTTTTTTCAAAACAGATATTTTTTACAATTTTGTTTCGCCAATTTTTAAAAGAAGCTCAAAAATCGATTTTAGAACAACGAGCTTATGGTTTGTGAGTCACATATAACGACTTTTTGGAGCATTGCTCATGCTAATGACTTAGAATTCCAAGTACAATTAACTTCTAAATTGCACCTTACGTAAACGTAATCTCGAAGCAAAAAATACGAATAGAGACAATTGTCAATTTTTTAAAATGTTGTCGTCATAAGAATTTATAATCAACGTTATTCACTTTGATGAATATGCAATGTCATGATTTTCATACTTGGAGGAAATTTCCTTCTTAATTGGCAGAAAAAGGGATTAAGATTCATTTTTTATTTTTATATACAATATATAACATCATAGAGATTTAAATATCTACCTGACCATTAAAGCATTAGGAGGCGCGCACTGTGAAGTGAGGCACTTCTTGATTCTTGATTGTAAGGTGAAAAGGTATTGGAAAGGATGGGAGTGCACATTCTCCACATAGCATCCTTCTGACTACCATTCACCTGGTGTTCGTTCACAAATACATACTCAAATAACTTCACATACGAGTACAATGAAGGTACCGTAATCGCCGCAGCGGAAGATTTCGGCCTCTTGGAAAGAAAAAAAGAAGCGATCTCATCACTGGTCATGATCATAAAAACGTTTGGTTGTGGATCACTTCAGTGGATTCGAAAACTTATGGTAGTCACATAAAATTACAACTTATGAAAAACGTATATATTTTACATGAATAATTTATATGGTTTTTACGTATGAATAATGTTTTTTCAAATTGATTGGCAATATTTTGCAATTATAATTCTCATGATATTCTTAGATCCATTAATGAAATAATATTGTATATTTCAGGGCAATCTAATTTTTTTTCTTGGAAAAATAAATGAAATTGTAAATTACTACGATTTAGAAATAATGCGTTTTTAGCGAAAATTATAGTTTTTTACACAAAATAGTTTGTTTATTTATTTACTAATATATATAAATTATATGGGAAATAATATATAACAGTTATCCTTATAAAAAGACAATATATATATATAATGAAATTATTACCAAATTCAGCAATTTGTTTATAGGAATTTTCTTTTGGAAAATTGATTTTTAATGGTTTCAGTCATTAAAGAATTTATTTCCAAAAATTGGGAACAATAGAGTTGTGAAGATTCTTTTTCCTGAAAAAATGATTCGTGATTAATTAGAATTGCATCATTTTGTAAAATTTGGTATGAAACAATAAGGAAAAATGTTAGACAAAAATAAAATTTTTTAAATACACTATTTTTCTGCATTTAAAATTTTTTTTAGGGAAAATAATCTTTTCTCTTTCAAATTATTTTATTTTATTTTTGTCCGAGGTCTAATTTTCGTAGATGAACTTACCTTAAGGCTTTACTTCAAAATTTAACTTTAAACTCCGTTTTCCGTAAGTTGTGATTTTCTGTGTTTGTTGCAACATACGTTTGAATAAAATCTAAAGTATTAGACACAGGCCTTTGAAATTTTTACCACTTATTTTTTGTTATATTATTAATATTTTTGGATATGGAAATCAATCTAGCTAAAAAAATAACTACAACATTTAAAAAATATATATTTTAGGAAATTTTTATTAATTTTTTTATTTTATTTTATTTGTGACTTTCTTTTAGTCATGTTACCTTATTTTCCAAATCCATTAAGTTGCTACACATTGTAAGGAACAAAATAAAAAAAGAATCGTAACAATTGGTTAAAAAACCAAAAAGTGATTCAAAGTCAAAAAATGTCCGAAAAATTCCCAAAAAACTCAAAATTTTTAGTTTAAAAATCCTTCAAGGTGTTGGAATTTTCTAAAACCCCCAAAACCTTTCTAAATAAAGGTACTAAACATAAAAAAAAATTATATGGTAGGTATAAACTCAAAAAATAAAATTATTAAAGGTGGCGGATTCCCTTCTTATGAATCAGTATTTTCTCTTTACTAATTTCAGTCAGTAACTGAATCTTGTCTATACATGAATTGATTTCAACTCTTTTTTACTCGGTTTAATTTTTAATCATAAAACTTGTATTTTTCGCGAAAAAAACTTTCTGTAGAAAAAATGTTGTGTATACGGAGAAAAATTGTTCTAGAAACTTTACTCAACTTTTGAGCAAAGTTTGGACATATGGACAAGTTGGAGATTATTTAATATTATTGTAATAATTTGTGACGTACCAAATTTTAAAGAATGCATCACAGTGCGGTAAATTTTAAAATTGTAGAGTCAAGTTTCTAAATGTACATTAACAAATTATTACAATACTATTAAATAATCTGTAACTTCTCCATATTTCCCAACTTTGCTCAAAAGTTGAGTAGAGTTTCTCGAACTATTTTTCTCCGTGTATTAACAAAATCATATTTTGTTTTTACAGTTAATGTAACTTAAAACCCCCGATAATATAGCCATAAATCAGTAAATGATTGAAATTTAGAAAGAAAAGAAATAATTCATTGTTCACAAAAATTAAAAGAATAAAATGTAAACTTTCAGTTATGATAAAAGAAACGTGAGGATCTGCGAATTCATTCGCAGATTCGATATCGTGCACACATTTTAGTCATGCATATTCCATGAAAGGTGTCACAAAAGAACTCTTGCGTGATTTTTCTTATTATTTTTGTGGCTGTGTTTGAATCAGAATTAAAACTCGTGATGTTAATTTACGATTGTTATTATATGAAACTTCCAATCACGCAATTGAAATGTCTTCAGGTACCAGATGTCCAACAAGACAAGCATACGAAATGAATGCTAACGATATGTAAAACATTTAAAATATACGAAAATAAAAGTAAAAATGTTGAAAGTTTATTTAGACAGGAAAGTTTCGACATTGAAATAACCTGAGCGTAATAAAGATCTAATTAACTAAGATAAAGAGAATCATTCGTTAAAACCTAGTCATTAATATTCAATTAATACTATTTCTTCAGAAATATTGCTTCTTTAATAATGTATTTTCAAAACTGAATATTTTACCAAAAAATAGAAATAAATTATACTGCCTAATAATGTTGTTTGATGCTTTTCTCGATAAAATATGAGTTGATAAGAAACGTTCAGATAATTCGAATGATTCACAATAAGTTTGTAAGCTGTTATCGATAAAGCATTTATTTGTCACAAATTTCCATTGTCATGGATTATGAACTAACTCAAATCTATCTTCTTACGAATTTTATTCATTTTCAAAAATATCTCTATCTCCTCATTTTATTTTATTCATACAAATTCTTAAACCTTGTAACTGATTTTTGGTCGGTAATAGATTTTTCAAAATAGTGGAAAGAAAAGGAAACCCAAAATGTTCAAATTGTTAAAAATGGGATTCCTCCTGTTCTTACTTCTTTTTTATTCACGACAAAGAACCGTTCCGCTCGAGATGAACTCTATTTGCAGAGATAAGTTTCTTAAAAAACTTTCTAATGTCTTTCTATGTCTGAGGAAGAACACAAGATTGAACCAGATACAGAATCGAAGTTAGAGAAGGTAAATAAATAATTTGGCGTATAATAAGATCCATTCAGTCTGATATTCTCAAGCGTACAATTCGAGGTAATCGGCTTTTCAAACGTGGAATGCGAACAGCGCAAACGATTCCACTATTGAAGCAAATTGCTCTCACAAAAGTGACGTTGGTATCTACTCTTTTTTTCATTTCAAATTATCCTGGAAATATCCAGAGAATATGGGAATTCTTGCGATATTAAAAATGTAAAGATGCCAACATTTGAAATTCTTTATGAAAAGTGATATCTTCTTATGAGGACATAATAATTTCAAATTTAGTGTTAAGTTTTCATTTTCAAATTACAAAAGTTTAGATCTTTAATTAGTTACTTTTTAAATTTGAATTAGATTAAAATCATCCACTATTTCAATTGAGTGAAGATTTTTACTAATTACTAGTAATTTTTTACACATTTTTAAAACACTTTGTAACTACTGATGTTATTAGTAGAAAATTACTAATAATAAGTACAAGATTCCACTCAAGTAAACCAGTGGCTTATTTTTTACTAATCCTGATTTAGAGAATAAACTCTTCAAAAGAAACTCATAAAAATGTTTAAATATGTTGCAAAACATCTTTCTGGAAATTTGGGAAACATAATAAAAGACAATAAAACACGTCTGTTAAATTCTTTTTGGTAAATATTTTGAAAAAAAATGGAAGACTTATCGACAATTAGAGTTAACTGTAATAATCTTTAAATATAGTTATTTTAAGAAAATGTTTCTTTTCAAAAAATTCTTTTAATCATTTCAACCATTCAAAACTTTACTTTCAAAATTGAAAATGGTAAAGTTTTAAAAAATAGTTTCTCCGAAGAAATAAGCTATCATTTTTTTATTTTTTTTATTTTTTTATCATTATTTTTTAAAAGAAATCTATTATGGCTTCTTTCAAAGTGCATTGGAATTAATTTAAATCTTGCTTTCCCTGCTTTCATAAAAATGAATAAACTCAGATAAATGAGCAAAATTCAGGGCCCAAAAGTTTATCCCCCCGGGCACGAAATTTTCTTCTACGGCCCTGACACACCTTTAGTAGTGAGAAATTCAGACAGCCCTGGCGAAAGTTTCAGATTGGAATTTAATCCGAAAGAATCAGAACTATTCTGAGCCATACCGAAATCAGTTTCCGAACTAATCAAAATACGTTTTGAATCTCGTTTGATGCAAATCAGTTAAAAATCAATCTGATTAATTCCAAAACTTGAATCCGAATCATTCCGACATCAGATTCATTGGGGTTGCGAATTCGGTTTGGATAAATTCTAACTCGGATTGATTCGGATCAATTTGGATTGAAAATTTGGTTCTGATTAATTCGGATTGAACTCTTGAATTGAATTGAATCGGATAGATTTTAAACAGATTTGCATGAACTCTAATTTTCTCGGATTGAATTCCTTTCCAAAAAATTTTCCAGGGAGTGATTAAAAAATAATTCACTATATATTTTCTGAAATCGTCTCGTTTAATGTAACTTTCCTATCTTTAAACTGTTGCAACGAAACTTATGCTCACTTTCATTTGGATTCAGGAAAGTATACTCGCGTCAAGGAGTTTCAATTTGCTGTCTATTCAGCAGAACAAAGCCAGCCACTTGTTATATAAGGGTAGTTTGAAAAGAAACTTGTCAAAAGAACTTTACTTAGCTTTAGGAACCGAGCAAATTCAGTGATTCATGAGAGAAGATCGAGTACTTGTCAAGTTAACGACAGTTCTGTCTTGAACAAATACAAATTTTTTGAGCGACAAATAGGAATTTTTCTTTTGATATCAAAATGCAAATAATTTTTCTTGTATTTTATATGATGAAGAACAGAAAACTCGACTCAATCGAAAAAAAGGAGACTTATTGCCACAGACCTCCCTGACGAAAGTTTCGAAAAGGAATTCAAGCCGCTCCGAAATCTGTTTCTGAACCAATCCGAAAAACGTTTTGTATCTCGTTTGTTGAAAAAAGGTCAAAAATCTTCAATCCTTGGAATCAATCCAGGATGGAATTAATACAAACCACATTTCTAATCTGAAACACCAAACAAAATAAATCCGAACGAATCCGAATGAAACAAACCAATCCGAAAAACGTTTTGTATCTCGTTTGATGAAAAAAGGTCAAAAATTTTCAATCCTTGGCATCAATCCGGGATGGGATTAATACAAACCATATTTCTAAACTAAAACACCAATCATAATGAATCTGAACGAATACGTATGAAAAAAACCAATCCGAAAAAAGTTGTATATCTCGTTTGAAGAAAAAAGGTGAAAAATCTCTAATCCTTGGCATCAATCCGGGCTAGGATTAGTACAAACAACATTTATAATCTGAAACACCAATCATAATGAATCCGTTCGAATCCGAATGGTACAAATAAATCCGAAAAACGTTTTGTATCTCGTTTGTTGAAAAAAGGTAAAAAATCTTCAATCCTTGGAATCAATCCAGGATGGAATTAATACAAACCACATTTCTAATCTGAAACACCAAACAAAATAAATCCGAACGAATCCGAATGAAACAAACCAATCCGAAAAACGTTTTGTATCTCATTTGATGAAAAAAGGTCAAAAATTTTCAATCCTTGGCATCAATCCGGGATGGGATTAATACAAACCATATTTCTAAACTAAAACACGAATCATAATGAATCTGAACGAATACGTATGAAAAAAACCAATCCGAAAAAGTTTTATATCTCGTTAAAGAAAAAAGATGAAAAATCTCTAATCCTTGGCATCAATCCGGGCTAGGATTAATACAAACCACATTTATAATCTGAAACACCAATCATAATGAATCCGTTCGAATCCGAATGGTACAAAGCAATCCGATACACGTTTTGAATATCGTTTAATTAAAAATGGTAAAAAATCTTCAATCCTTGGCATTAATCCGGGATCAGATTAATATAAACCACATTTCTAATCAGAAACACTAATCAATATGAATCCGATCGAATCCGAATGAAACAAACCAATTCGAAAAACGTTTTGTATCTCGTTTGAAGAAAAAAGGTCAAAAATCTTCATTCCTTGGCATCAGTCGGAGCTAGAATTAATACAAACAACATTTCTAATCTGAAACACCAAACAAAATAAATCCGAACGAATCCGAATGAAACAAACCAATTCGAAAAACGTTTTGTATCTCGTTTGAAGAAAAAAGGTCAAAAATCTTCATTCCTTGGCATCAATCGGAGCTAGAATTAATACAAACATCATTTCTAATCTGAATCACCAATCATTATGAATCCGTCCGAATCCGAATGGTACAAATCAATCCGATACACGTTTTGAATATCGTTTAATTAAAAATGGTAAAAAATCTTCAATCCTTGGCATTAATCCGGGATCAGATTAATATAAATCACATTACTAATCAGAAACACTAATCAATATGAATCCGAATGAAACAAACCAATACGAAAAACGCTTTGTATCTCGTTTGACATAAAAAGGTCAAAAATCTTCAATCCTTGGCATCAATCAGGGATTGGATTAATAAAAACCACATTTCTAAGCTGAAACACCAATCAAAATAAATCTGAACGAATCCGAATGAATCAAACCAATCCGAAAAACGCTTTGTATCTCGTTTGATGAAAAATGGTCAAAAATCTTCATTCCTTGGCATCAATCGGATCTAGAATTAATACAAACCACATTTCTAATCTGAAACACCGATCATAATGAATCCGTCCGAATCCGAATGGAACAAACCAATCCGAAACACGTTTTGAATATCATTTAATTAAAAATGGTAAAAAATCTTCAATCCTTGGCAGTAATCCGCGATCAGATTAATATAAACCACATTACTAATCAGAAACACTAATAAATATGAATCCGAATGAATCAAACCAATCCGAAAAACGCTTTGTATCTCGTTTGATGAAAAATGGTCAAAAATCTTCATTCCTTGGCATCAATCGGATCTAGAATTAATACAAACCACATTTCTAATCTGAAACACCAAACAAAATAAATCCGAACGAATCCGAATGAAACAAACCAATCCGAAAAACGTTTTGTATCTCGTTTGATGAAAAAAGGTCAAAAATCTTCATTCATTTAATTCATTAAAGGATCAATCGGAGCTAGAATTAATGCAAACAACATTTCTAATCTGAATCACCAATCATAATAAATCCGTCCGAATCTGAATGGAACAAATCAATCCGAAACACGTTTTGAATATCGTTTAATTATAAATGGTAAAAGATCTTCAATCCTTGGCATTAATCCGGGATCAGATTAATATAAACCACATTACTAATCAGAAACACTAATCAATATGAATCCGAATGAAACAAACCAATCCGAAAAACGTTTTGTATCTCGTTTGATGAAAAATGGTAAAACATCTTCAATCCTTGGCATTAATCCGGGATCAGATTAATATAAACCACATTACTAATCAGAAACACTAATCAATATGAATCCGAATGAAACAAACCAATCCGAAACACGTTTTGTATCTCGTTTGATGAAAAAGGTCAAAAATCTTCAATCCTTGGCATCAATTCGGGATGGGATTAATACAAACCACATTTGTAATCTGAAATACCAATCAAAATGAATCCAAACAAATTCGAATGAAACAAACCAATCTGAAAAACGTTTTATATCTCGTTTAATGAAAAACGGCCAAAAAACATTTCGGCTTAATCCACTTCATTTCGCTTCAATCGGATTTATCCGAACCGAATTTTGAATCTGAAAAATCAATCCGAATGATTTGTATTAATTCGGAAATGAAAACTCTGTTTGGATAGATCCGATTGAAGCAGAATGAATTGGATTAAGCCGTTTTGATTTTTGACCGTTTTTCATTAAACGAGATACAAAACGTTTTTCGGATTGGTTTGTTTCATTCGGATTCGTTCAGATTTATTTTAATTGGTGATTCAGATTAGAAATATGGTTCGTATCAATCTGAGTCCGGATTGATGCCAAGAATTTAAGTGAAATGAATTGGATTAATTGGATTAATTCCTAAACGTTTTTTTTCAAACAAGATACAAAAAGTTTTTCGGATTAATTCGGAATAGCTCGGATTCGTTAGAATTGAGTTCCAATCCGAAAATTGAATCAGTTGAAAACACAGAATTGATTTTTATCATAAAGAGCTTCCTTTCTTCGTTCCGTGTCATATATTCAGATGCTTGAGCGGTGAAACATTTTGTTTACTCAATTGTCAGGTAAAACTTCCTTTCTCGTACGGAAAGTTCTGGGGAACTCCGAGATGACTAACTGAATATTATTGAATGTATAATTTACAATATGAATACATTATTTAATGTGGTTTTAAAGTCACAATATCTTTGCGGTCATAGTTTATAATGTTTCATTACAATTTTTTACTAACTTCAATGCATAGTTTGTAGGAAATGTAAGATTACGTTCTAGTAAAAGAATAAAATGAGTGGAATTTCAGAGAAAAATGAAATTCAAGTTAATGTAAAGACGCGGTTATGAATACTAAAAACTTTCTCTTGAGGTAGAAATGTAATCTACTAGTTTACATACTTTACTATGAATTTTGACAATGGCATTCCGACTGAATGACTTCAGATTATACCGTTTCTATTTTTTTTTTATTAACGAATCAAAATGTTTGTACAATTGCAATTTTTATTTTTACAATCCCCTTGAAGAATGTGAATTAAAAACAAAGAGATCAAGAGTGTAGATTTATATTTTTAGCACAATTTATTTCTTAGTTTTTCACCAAGTTTACTAATCAGCTAATTATAATTCTTGAGTGTGTTACACAAACTGAGAACCCAATTAAACATTATCAAATCTAGAAAGCAATTTAACATTTGCCAAATTATGTTAAGCAACTAATCAGAAGTTGTAGTAATTTTGAAATTAGGGTAATTTCAATGCATGGTTTACGTTCAGAAAAGTCCTTAAATTGTTAAAACCTTTTTTTTTATTGAAATCACCAAATAAATTTATTTTTGTCGTATCAAAAAAATTACTTAACAGCATCAAACACATATTTGGTATTAGGGCCATGGAATATATTTAATAGAATGAAGCAAACATTTTGAATCAGAAAATTTTGTCGGGTCAACAACAAATTTTGTTGCTCGTATAATAATAAAATTTTGGGGTTAAACCAACAAAAATTTTATTGACTAAATCAAATATTTTTTGAGTGAATAGAAGGAGCGCGATGATCGAATCGTGCATCCTAGGCGCGCTCAAATCTGCGAGCTAAGCGCGAAGCGCGCGATGAGGGTAAATTTTTCGTATTTAAAAAAATATGTACCAGCAACTTGTAAATTATTTAAATTTTCAAAACCTTAATCATGTTATACAAAAAATTTGTCTTTTTAAACTAAATGAATTTTAATTCAATTTAGAAAGTTGTTCAAATTCAGAATCTCACAAGAAAACTGAATTCAGTAATTTTAGATTTATGATATTTTGTTGCAACTTAGTATAGTCGATAAAACACTTTCTTTATTTTTATAAAATTGAAATTGGGTTGCCGAACAAATATCACAGCTCAAAGAAAACATAAATTGTTTATGACAGCTCATTAGTTGATTTCGCAATCTATTCTATTGTGATTAAATATCTAATCATGGATGTTGAGATTAAGAAAATATTCTTTCCAGGTGTTTGAAAAATAATGTTTTCCGTTTTTTAGTAATGCTTATCACTATATAACTTATTTTCTTGGTTTACGGTTTTCATTTTTCTTCTTACGCTTTAATTAAAATGTTTTTTTTTTAATTAAAACCTTAAAATATTCAATTTAACTTCGTTATAGTATCTTTCTATTGGCATTGGGTCTGTCAATGCCAATACAAAGATACTATAAATAATTTAATTTTAGGTCAAGATAAAGACAAAAGCCATGAATACAAAAATGTCACAAAATTAATTCAATTTAACGTAACTACTTCTAAAAGAGTGAGAATTTTTTTATTTTTGGAAATTATTTGATTTATTCCATGAGATTGCCTGTTTGTTTAGGTCAATGAATCCTTATCGCATCGAAACCTTGGGTCAAAGTTTGAGTTATTTCGGTGTGAAGGATGTATTTCCATGACACGACACATAATCGATATTCAAAAGCGAGCATGGATTTTGTTCAGTGATTCATATAATTTGAAGATGAGTCTTCACAAATGCAATCAATTTAAATATTTCAACACCGCTTCTCCTCGATACTGACATAAATCTCAAATTTATTACAGTATGTACATTCTAGTTTTCAAAATTAAATTTCCAAGGATTAGATCAACCAATGAATGAACAATTTGTCTCAATGCTTATTGAGTTTAATTCAATACTTCTCAATTCCTGGTACACTACAGTACACTCCAAAAAAATGTGCTTGAACCAACACTATATATAATTGATCCAATAAAATATTTTAGTTACGTACAATAAATTTCGATCAATATTTATTAGATTCAAGCAAAAATTTGTTCAAGTCAATAAAATAGTTTTTCTACTAGCAAGTCATAAAAAATGAATTTTTCGAGCGTGAAATTTGATCCACTTTATGACCCGCTAGTAAAAAAAGATTTTTTTGTCCCGAATGAGGCAATAAAATCCACTTTATGGCCAGATAGTGGAAAAAATCCATGTTTCATGTGCTTGGGGATCAGAAAATAGATCTTTTTTAGCCCCGCACAGGGCAATAAAATCCACATTATGACCCGCTAGTAGAAAGAATGGATTTATTTGCCCCGAACGGGGCAATAAAATCCACTTTATATCTCGATAATAGAACAAATCTATTTTTTGACCCTCTAATAGAAAAAAAATCGTGTGCCACTAGGGAAAAAAATTTGCTTTGCGAGTGTGAAGTTTAATGCCCGAATAAAGCGAGGATAACAAATACACTTGCGAAATAATTTGTTACCCCTAGTTGCACAATATACTATTGTAAATTCAACAAAACGATTTCTTTAAAGGAATTACATTTTTATCCGAGTGTACCCTTCCAGATTTATTCTCTGCAAGATACTCCTTCAAATGGTATTTAAAGTAGTGAATAATTTTCAATGAACGAGACCTCTCGACCTCTGATCCTTAATAAGAATTAGTAAATGAGCTTTGTTTGGGAGAGAAAATCTTAATTATTTTCCAGTAAAGGCATCAGGTAAACGAGAATATACCTAATAAGACTTTCTGTATTCAGGTCCTCTACCTGTCCCACATTTTCTATAATATATATATATATATATATATATATATGATTTCCTGCTCCTCTTGAGTCAACATAAATTCTCGAAACTCTCGCAATGCTTTCTAAATTTTGTTGAGATTAAAAGAATATTTTTGAACCTTTCGAAAATACTTACTACGAGCAGATCGAAACGTTCTGGAGT
Source organism: Diplolepis rosae (assembly GCA_030998225.1). NCBI lineage: Eukaryota > Metazoa > Arthropoda > Insecta > Hymenoptera > Diplolepididae > Diplolepis > Diplolepis rosae. Next base: position 8,214,408 of record JAPYXD010000723.1, on the reverse strand, counting down.
CTGCAGCCGCAGAACCGAGTCCGCATAATTGTGGACCCTTTTTTGCGAACTTGTATCAAGTTCCGATTGCTTCTTTGCACTTTGTCAAATGAAGAACTATACACCGGTGAGGTATATCTTGTGTTTTTTGTTTGTAGGGACACCTGTATCAGCTGTTTTGTATTTGCACTACACCATCGGAGCACAACACTCGTTACCAATAGCGACCAATTCAAACATACATGGTGAGTAAGTAGACGAATAAAATTGAAATGATCTACATTTGCGTCATGCAGTATTGTTAAAATGTAACTGCTGATTTAATGTGTATATCTGTGTATATTCACTGACCGACACTTGTGCACGTGTAGCGCCCTGACTCGACTGACAAACTGGTCAGTCCATGAAGAAACCTCTCGCTTTTTCGAAAGAGCGGCACCAACCAGCACATTTACTCTATCCTATACCTATAAAGTAGATATAGCTTGTGCCCCACTGAAGCCACACCGATGTGAATGCTTCCACGTCTGACGCTAAACTGAAGCGAATCATGGGACAAACGACGCACCAGGTTTCCCCCAGCTAAATACCTCCCCAAAAAGTGGATATTCAGTACTTAAAAATTGAAGCGCATTAAACCCAGAAAAAAGTTTCTTTGACTTAACAAAAATTTCTTTGAATCAAACAAACTTTTGCATTGAAAGAAATTCTTTAATGACTGAAAACATAAAGAAACAATTTTCCAAAAGAAAATTTTTATAAACAAATAGCTTTAATTTATAATAATTGATTCATCTTCAAAAATTGGAAGAAGTCAAGTTATAGAGAATCTTTTTCTTGAAAAAATAACCGGAAATTTATTAAAATCGCATTATTTTTTTGCAATTCCCTCGAAGATATAAGAAAAAAAGTTCGGACAAAAATTAAATTATTTTTCTGTGTTTCAAATTGTTTTTTTTGGAAAATAATCTTTTCTCTTTCAAATGATCCTCTTAATAGTAATTTCGTATTGATAGGCAATTATTAACCAAAGTTTTGTTTGAGTCAACTGAATCTTTGGTTGTTTTAACCAAAATTTTTATTATTTCTACATACACCCGGAAAAATTTTTCTGTGACTCAAAAAAATTTCTTTGAATCAAACAAACTTTTGCATTGGTCAACGTAAAGTTTCTTTGATTTAAAGAAATTTGATCTAAAGAAAAAATTTTCTTCGTTCAAGGTTATAAAATTAAATAAATTATTTCTTAAGTTTTTTTCAGTACTGTGTTCCAATGAAAAAAATATTTTTTAAATCAAATAAATAATGTTAAAAAAATAATTTCTTTCCTTTAAAAAAGGCTATCAGCGTGATTTCTCAAAATCAAATAAATTTATATTTGTTCTACAGGAATTTTTACTTCGAATAAAAGAAATGAAGTCAAAAAACGATTTATTTTTTAATAAAACTTATTTCTAGGTCTAATTTTTTTTTAGAGTTAATGAAGTTTGGTAGATTTCAACAAAACATGTTCTTAAATCAATCAGTTTTTTTTCGAATCAACTGAAATTTTTTTGAATTGTCTTCATATTTTGGTAGATTCAAGCAAAAATGTTCTTTGAATCAAAGAAAAATGAGTCAAACAAATATGTTGGCTGATTTATTTGTTTGGTCCAAAGAAATGCATTACTGTTCCAATCAAAGTTTTCTTCAATTCAAAGGAATGTATTTTAAATTTTACCTAAATATTTCTTTAATTTGATAAAAAAAGAAAAACAAGTGAATAAGAAATTAGCAGTTTGAATTGATGCCAAATTGTTTTTTCTTTAAACTCTTCCAATGAATTCTTTGATTTCGAAGAATATTTATTTCGATTAAAGAAAGTCTTTTGAGCAAATTATTTCGTTGATTCAAGAAATACAAACCATATAATTTTTTGAGTTCAAATAAATTTCTCTTCATTTTAAAAGTATTTTTTATAAAAAAAAATATTAAAGAAACGATTTTTTTTTAATTAAAATACATTTTTAAGTGGTTTTTATCCCATTTTTCTATGTCAATTTTATTGTGAAGGGTCCTATACAGGAACCCATATAAGTTCTAATGTAGATTTTTATACAAGAACCTATCTAGATTTTTAAATTTTCAGTAGGGATTGTTTTCTAATTCTCTACGTATAAAATCTATAAACCTGTTAAAAATTTTAACGAAACATTTAAAATTACTTATTTCATGCTTGCAAATTTTGATTATTGAATTTCAACAGAAACTCAAATTGAACTTACAAATCGGAATTAAGTTACGTTACTGTTACATATATTTTCATTTTAACTGAATCAACATAAAATTTACCCGAGCTAAAATTTTTTCACGAAAATTTCAATCAAGCATATAAAAAAATAACTATAATTTTGAAATGTATGTATATTACATAAGTCATAAAATTTTCAAATGAAATATATTTTCTTGAATATTTTCAAAAATGGAAACTAAAATACAGTTTTATTAAAAAATACGAATCTTTAACACCTAACTCATGATGATTTTTTAATTAAAAATTCATTTGCAATGAGAATGTGCGTAGAAAGAACAAAGACATGCATACAAAGTGAAGAAGATTTGTAAGTTTAATACACTCATTTCACTTTTCGTGTAATTAGACAATTTGCAGGGAAAGTAAATAAGGCCTTTGCGCAATAAGTGACCTAGGAATACGCTAACGAAGCTGAGAAAAGGGTTGTCAGAGAATAATGGAACAAGAGACCTATTAAACGTCTGGCGAGTTTACTAATGATTAACATATTTTGTCTATATGTTGTTCACTAGGCATAAAAAAAGAGGGCAAGACAAAGAAACACAAGAGGAATTTGATGATAAAATGAGAATTTTTCAGCTCAAAGTCACACCACGAGAACTCATGCTTTTTATATAATAATGTTCATTTGTAAGAAATTCCCAGAAGCATATCTTGATCAAGAAAAAATGTTTAGCACCTGAATATACGAGGTACCAAATGTCTAAAGGAAAGCCTCGTATAATCGAAAGTCTTGACGAGAGTAAAAACATATTGTAACAGTTTCACTAAAATTACGCTAACAAAAGTGAACGTTACAGCAGATAAGAACTTGTTCACATTAACAGCCTTTGTTGTAATTGCGTAAACGTAGAGACACTCTCATGGTTATTTTTTATTCAGAGAATTTTCAAATTGGTCATGTTTTAGAGGTAAATTTAAGGGACTACAAAATTTCCTATTTAATGGAATAGACCGTTTTTAGTGTCCTATCCACGCCTTTTTTATTATTTTTTTATATATCTCCTACAATTCTGCAGAAAATGATTTCAAATTTTAGGGGATTGTTCCTCATACTTAGTAGCATGTCTGGTATAAATTTCGTCTAAATCGATCAACTAGGAAAAAATAGTAAAAATAGGCAAACATGATTTTTTGATTGAATTTGAATTTGATTGAATTTAATTTAATGAAGTAGTCATGATTTTTTGATTGAATTGAATTTAATGAAGTAGACATGATTTTTTGACTGCATTTAATTGAATCTGAATTTACTTGAATTGAATTTAATGGAGTAGACCGTTTTCAAAAATGATTTTTTGATTGAATTTAATTGAATTTGATTGAATTGAATTTAATGAAGTAGACATGATTTTTTGACTGCATTTAATTGAATCTGAATTTACTTGAATTGAATTTAATGGAGTAGACCGTTTTCAAAAATGATTTTTTGATTGAATTTAATTGAATTTGATTGAATTGAATTTACTGGAGAAGACATGATTTTTTGATTGAATTTAATTGAATTTAATAAAGTTGACCGTTTTCCAAAATGATTTTTTGATTGAATTTTATTGAATTTAACTTAATAAAGTTGACCGTTTTCACAAATTATTTTTTGATTAAATTTAATTGAATTTGAATTTGATTGAATTGAATTTAATGATGTAGACCGTTTTTAGTGTCTCATCCGCGCCTTTTTTATTTTTGTTCCTGCATCTCCTACAATTCTGCGCGTAATGATTTCAAATTTTAGGGGATTATTCTTGATACCTAGTAGCATGTATGGTATAAAATTTCGTCTAAATCGACCAACTAGGGAAAAATATAAAAATTGTCAAACATGATTTTTTGATTGGATTTAATTGAATTTGATTGAATTGAATTTAATAAAGTTGGCCGTATTCAAAAATGATTTTTTGATTGAATTTAATTCCATTTGATTGAATTGAATTTACTGGAGTAGGCATGATTTTTTGATTGAATTTAATTGAATTTGATTGAATTGAATTTACTGGAGTAGGCATGATTTTTTGATTGAATTTAATTGAACTTGATTGAATTGAATTTAATAAAGTTAACCGTTTTCCAAAATGATTTTTTGATTGAATTTGATTGAATTGAATTTAATAAAGTTGGCCGTATTCAAAAATGATTTTTTGATTGAATTTAATTCCATTTGATTGAATTGAATTTACTGGAGTAGGCATGATTTTTTGATTGAATTGAATTTAATAAAGTAGGCCGTTTTCCAAAATGATTTTTCGTTTGAATTTTATTGAATTGAATTGAATAAAGTTGACCATTTTCAAAAATGATTTTTCGTTTGAATTTAATTAAATTTAATAAAGTTGACCGTTTTCAAAAATGATTTTTTGTTTGAATTTAATTGAATTTGATTGAATTGAATTTACTGGAGTAGGCATGATTTTTTGATTGAATTTAATTGAATTTGATTGAATTGAATTTAATAAAGTTAACCGTTTTCCAAAATGATTTTTTGATTGAATTTGATTGAATTGAATTTAACAAAGTTGGCCGTATTCAAAAATGATTTTTTGATTGAATTTAATTCCATTTGATTGAATTGAATTTACTGGAGTAGACATGATTTTTTGATTGAATTTAATTGAATTTAATAAAGTTGACCGTTTTCCAAAATGATTTTTTGATTGAATTTTATTGAATTTAACTTAATAAAGTTGACCGTTTTCACAAATTATTTTTCGTTTGAATTTAATTAAATTTAATAAAGTTGAACGTTTTCAAAAATGATTTTTTGTTTGAATTTAATTGAATTTGATTGAATGTAATTTAATGGAGTAGACAGTTTTGAGTGTCCCATCTGCGCCTTTTTGATTTTTGTTCCTACATCTCCTACAATTCTGCGCGAAATGATTTTAAATTTTAGAGGATTATTCCTGATACCTAAAATCATGTCTGGTATAAATTTCGTCTAAATCTATCAACTAGGGCAAATACAAAAATTGTTAAACATGATTTTATGATTGAAAATTAAAATAATTTTTCAGTTCCTATTTCTCGAAAATTATTGAGCCGATCATATTCAAATTTGAACACAAACTTCATGTATATGAACAATCTGTTCATTTTTTGATTCAAGTAAACGGAGCTCAAAAAAAAATAGCTGTCAATCTTAACATGATTTTCGTAAGAAAAAAATGTGTATCCCGAGAAAAAGAAATTGCAATTAAAATACCCATGGCTATGTTGCAAGATTACGTCTATGTGAACATCTTGTGAAAATTTTACTGATATTGGTCAAATGTTTACCGAGAAAAGTGTACCGATATGTGCCAAAAAGTGATGTTACAGGAGAACAGTTTTTCTATAATGGAAGCTCCGTTGACGCTCGCTGTGAATTCCGTTTTCAAAAAATCATAATATCCGTTCTAGACATCCGATTTCAATTTTTTTTCACCAAATTGTTTGTAATTTTATGTAGAATAAATAAAAAATAATAACGGAAAATCGAAGTTTTTAACATTTTTTAAAACTATTTTACTTTTACTATATTTTAATTAACTATTTTGGAAGAATTATTTTAGAGGAAATAACATTAGAAGAGTTATCGACAATTACAGTAAACTGTGAAAGTTTTTGAAAAATTTTTACTAAAATAAAGTTGATGGCCATTTTTAAAAATCTTTTCTTATTATTCCCAATTTTTCAATAAAATATTCTGTGAACAAAAAAAGGTTGTGTTGCAAGAATGAATTGACATATAAAATCAAGTGATCCAGTTGATCCACAGCCTTGATTAACTCTAATCTGCATCCCAGCATACAATCTCATGTTACATAGTTGCTATATAGTAGTTCTGTAAAAATTTCCCATACAAATTGTCCTATATAGGTTACGGAAAATTTCTTGTTAAGTAACTGTGACTTACATGGAGGTTTTGTTAAAACTGCTATTAAAAATTATGTAGCATCTATGATTTTTCGCTAGAATATGAGTAAAGAGAGTTAAATCCTCATTTTTTCGATTACAAATTACTTTATAACTAATTTATAATACAAATAATAAATTTAAAAAATTATTTTCACCATATGGAGTTAAAAGTTAATTTTAAGATATATGACCGATTGTTAATATTTTTAACTTTCATAATAATTCTTAGTTATTTTCAATTTCAACCATCAATAATCTTTCTGAGTTCCCTGGGATTTTTATGCATGTTTTCTGTAAATAAAACAGTGATAATTACTTGAACGCCCCTCATCGAATTATTGATAAGTAGCTATAATGTAAAGCTCGTGTTTTATAATTGATTTTTATTCCTAAAAAAATTTCATGCTTTATTTAAAATTCTCAGTATCTTTGCAATGTTTTCTAATATTTTTGGTTCAATTGAATCCTTAATTTTCTCATTCATATTTAATAATTGCAATTTTCATTGTTTTATCAATGTTCTAATTATCATTTCTCGAAAAGTGTCAATGACTTTTTGAACTATGTAGAGTTTTTCCTTGTCTTATTGTCGATTGATTTACGACCAATTATCTGGCATCTAGATCAAGGTTTTATCGCTGATTCGAGTCGCTATTTTGCTCGTTAGAGAGGCTGAGGTTAAAATCCGTGTATGTTTCCTTGGCACTTTAGTTGAATATTATTTTCTCATTTGCATTTATATCAAGTCCTTTTGTGGCATAAAACCTGTTTCCATTCTGATGGCGTTATCCTTCAAGGATACTTTCAACAAAATTTTTATTATTGATCGAATCATCTTGATGAGAAGTCAAAGGATAATAAATATCAAGTATCTAAATATTTAACAATCTCTCAAGACTGAAATTATTGATTTAATGGGTTTTTTGCTTTGATAAATAATATGGTTTGAATTTGATAAATGATAAAACTATAAAATTATTCCAAAAAGAAGTTTTAATCATTTATCATTAATTTTATTTTTACTCTGCGTTATTTTCTTGATGGATTATTCTATGAACTTAAATTGATGATTACTATCTGATATTACTCTCGAAATCCTCTAAAGTTTCCTCCGAATTGTAAGTCTTCAGTAACAAGTTAAAATCACATTAATTATCGACTCTCGGAGTTTACATTCAGCATTTTCTCGACGGAGGAAAATTTCAACTGTCTTTTGCTAGTGAATTCAAGAAATTAATGAGCCATCTTGGAAAATGTTAATTAGCAATTAAATAGTTGAGAGAACAAAAACTATATATATAATCTACAATTCTTGGTCCTTGTTCATGAATAATAAATAAATATTTTCGTTTAAAAAGTCAATTTTATGTAATTCCGAATAGGGTTTAAAATCTAAGAGACAAGTACGTAATGTCCAGTAATCTAATTTCGTGCAAATCTCATTAGGTGTCGACATCATCAAGTTACGTGTATTTTAACGAGATTATAGACACAAACAAAGTTTTACGTTACGTCTGCATCCTTGATTCTCAAAATCTACATTTTTCTAAATTTTGTGTTCAAAATTTCCGTGAATCTTTTCTTTACCTATTATTTCATCATTATTTTCATTACCTATGTAAAAGTAGGATATTGAATAATTTTCTATTGTTTTCGTATATTTTTAATTTTAATAATGTAAATTAACTCCAGTTGCAAATAAAAAGAAATTATCTAAAGACTGATATTTGGGAAGTTCTACAGTTTTAAATTTTCATAATTTAAACTTATCACTATTTTTTACTCCAGATTGAAACAGTGTTGACAAGCTTAATAAAATTCTTTCAGAAATATGAAATAAACCAGATACGATTTTATGGCAATAATTTCAGTGACGCCTTTAACTAATATGAAGGGGCGTATACAGATTAATCGATTTCAAATGAACGTAGCAAAGCTCCATATAACTTTTTATTAAGAAAGTACAAAAATTCCCGCTTAGGAGGTTTATTAATTTCTTCAATGAATTTAACAGAGACAAAACTGGGGTACATTAAAGTATTTTACCGTATTACTTTGTTGAAAAAAATGTTTCCATGTTGTCCTCCATGTATGGTGAGTTGCCTACTGTCAGGCGGAATAGTCCATGGATTTTTTCACTCTATATTTACTATCAACTTATAATATTTACAAGTGAATATTTTGTAATTATTTCTATAATTTTTCCAATTTTGTTCCATTTTTGTTCCATTCTTAGACTTGAGTTTTTAAATCATTATTCAATTTGTGCCTTCCATGTTTAAGGGGGTACTATGGTAATAATGGCCTTTTTTTCAAGAATTTTATTTTTGCACAAATTTTTATTCTGTAGTCAAAATATTTGTGTATGTTTTAGTAGACGTTATGGAGAGTATAAAAAAATTTAGGTTGTTAATTTTTGTTAATATCCGGTGTGGATATAGGGGACCATAGGACGCCATGTTTAAAAGTGGTGCCCACGATTTCTCCATTGTGGATGATCTGAAACACACGAAACAAATTTTATTTTGAAGTACATATGAATAGCTATCTCATGACCCTCGACCAAAAAAATATCTTCATAAATAAACAAACAGTGCAACTTTTCATTTTTTTCCTTTTTTTTCGCCTGTTTTTTGTAAATAATTATGTCATAACGTTGTTAAATATTAACTTACAGTAATGGTCATGGGTCATTCCATAGCCAGGTGTTTTCTGAACATTTAAAAAAAAAAGTAGGCAAATCGGCCAAGTAGACGGGCCGGAATCGTGGGCACCAGTTCAAAAAATACAATTTTGAGAAAAACGCAATTAAAGATTTTGCAAAAAATTATCATCATCATAAGAATGGTGATAAAAATTATTTTTTCACAACTTGAATATCGCATTATATGTTTTTTGGGTCGCTGATCACGAATCTGCTATCAAATTTATAAAATTAATTTGTTTAAACAATTTTTATAAATAAATTTTCTCAAGTATTGAAACATTTTTCAAGTTGCATATGTTTTTCATAGTTTTCGAGGTCACTGATTACAAATCTGGAACCATTTTGACATTTATAATTTGTTTACACAATTTTTATAAATAAATTTTCTCAATTATTGAAAAATTTTGTAAGTTGCATGTTTTCCATAGTTTTCAAGGTCACTGATTACGAATCTAGAACCATTTTGACATTTACAATTTGTTTACACAATTTTTATAAATAAATTTTGTCAGTTATTGAAACATTTTGCAAGTTGCGTATGTTTTCCATAGTTTTCAAGGTCACTGATTACAAATCTAGAACCATTTCGACATTTACAATTTGAGCTACTTTATCCGCGCGCTCGACCCCTTGCGGCAAATCTCATTTTTTATCACTTTTCGATATCATCTGAAGTACAGGGAGGTTTATACATTATACTTTAGGGTTTAAAGTAACCGAAACTGCAAAAAAAAAAATTTCGATTTTTTGAGAGTGACTATAAACTTTTAAGTTATCTCTTTTCGTAAACTTAAACTCTAATTCCAGATTTGTACGTAACAGTTAATCTGTGATTCGCCGCCTTCGATAACGTGGTTAGACATTATTGATCCATTGATGTGGCTTTGCTAGATAGAAAGCAGAATTCAATATAAATATAATATTCAAACCAGCATACTGCCAACAGGTGCAAAGACTTTGTGTATGAACAGGTGAATAACCCTCATCGATTTTGGTTGACCTGCCAACTACATTATTGGCTTTATACAACGCTTTTTATACATATGCGGTGCTTATACATCCCGTGGAAATGAAATTTTGTCTTTCAATCAAGTAACAATATAATACGTACCACCAATTTCCTAAATTCGGACAAAAATAAAATTATTTTTCTGTGTTTCAAATTTTTTTTCTTGGAAAATAATCTTTTCTCTTTTCAATGATCCCCTCAATAGTAATTTTGTATTGATAGGCAATTAACCAAAGTTTTATTTGAGTCAACTGAATCTTTAGTCGTTTTAATCAAACTTTTTATTATTTCTACGTACACCAAGAAAAAAGCTACTTTAACTCAAAAAAATTTCTTTGAATCAAACAAAATTTCGCATTGAACAAAATTCTTTGATGATTAAAAAAATAAAGAAACAATTTTCCAAAAGAAAATTTCTATAAACAAATAGCTTTAATTTATAATAATTAAATCTTCTTCAAAGATTTGAAGCAGTCAAGTTGTACAGAATCTTTTTCTTGAAAAAATAAGCTGAGATTTATTAAAATCACATCATTTTTTGCAATTTGACTCAAAGAGATAAGAAAAAAAGTTCGGACAAAAATAAAATTATTTTTCAGTATTTCACATTTTTTTTCTTGGAAAATAACCTTTTTTCAATGATCCCCTCAATAGTAATTTCGTATTGATAGGCAATTAACCAAAGTTTTGTTTGAGTCAACTGAATCTTTAGTCGTTTTAATCAAAATTTTTATTATTTCTACATACACCAAGAAAAAAGTTTCTTTGACTCAAAATTTTTTTTATTTGAATCGACAAAATTTGTGCATTGGTTAACGTAAAGTTTCTTTGATTTAAAGAAATTTCTTCATTGTTTTTTTTTCTTTAAATTAAAACAATGAATGTCTGTGCAGTCACATAATACATGCGTAATGTGATTCACAGAAATATTTTCTTTGATTTAAAGAAAAAATGTTCTTCGTTTAAGGTTATAAAATTAAATAAATTATTTCTTAAGTTTTTTTCAGTACTGTGTTCCAATGAAAACAATATTTTTTTGAATCAAATAAATAATGTTAAAAAAGTAATTTCCTTCATTTAAAAAAGGCTAAAAACGTGATTTCTTAAAATCAGATAAATTAATATTTGTTCTAAGGATATTTTTACTTCGAATAGAAGAAATGAAGTCATAAAACGATGTATTTTTAATTAAAACTTTTTTCTGGGTCTAATTGTTTTGTAGACTTATTGTAGTTTGGTAGATTTCAACAAAAAATATTTTTAAATCAACACTGAAAAAAATGGTTAGTAAAACCAACTACTTCGGTTTGTAAAATATGCCTCAGCTATTTTATTAGTTAGCATAGCAATTTTTTTTGTTGGTTTTACTATCTCAATTGTTATCACAAGAACTTGGGTAGTAACACCAACAAAAAAAATTGTTGTGCTAACTAATAAAATAGCTGAGGCATATTTTACAAACCGAAGTAGTTGGTTTTACTAACCATTTTTTTCAGTGAATCAGTATTTTTTCGAATCAACTGAAATTTGTTTGAATTGACTTCATTTTTTTCGAAGATTCAACCAAACATTTTCTTTGAATCAAATAAAAATAAGTAAAACAAATATGTTGGCTGATTTTTTTGTTTGGCCCAAACAAATGCATTATTCTTCCAATCAAAGTTTTCTTCAATTCAAAGGAATATATTTTTCATTTTACCTAAATATTTTATTTTTATATTTTATATTTTACCAAAATTCATGTTAAAATACAGAATTTAAACGAAATTGATTCATACCATTTTCAAAAGTAAAATTAAATATATATATATAATTATTATCGCAATTTTACATTTGAATTATAATGGGGCAGAGTTCTTTAGGAGTTGATAAAAATGAAAAAATAAAATGCGATAACGTTATTTGTCAGTTACTTTTTATTATATACGACCAACACCTTTTATGTTATCGTTTAAAAAAAATAAAATTCGGTTTTTCAACTTCCGAAGTTGCTACAAAATAAAATTTGTTATTAAACCTAGTTTTGTTATTTTCTTTCTTTGGCAAAACTTAATTGTACAGTTTGGAGGAAATGAACTTGTATTGGAACATGAAATTCATTCAATCTGAATTTCAGTATGAATTACATTTTAAATCATATTAATTTAGTAGTTAGAACTTAAATATATCTTTGCTTTTTTATGCTTACAATTAAAGTATCAGGGTATAATTTAATGTAACTAGTGCAATGTGTACATGGTAAAAATCGATTGATCACTGTGAATTCTACATTTTATGTAAAGTATGACTTTGCATGCAATTTGCGTGTCCTTAATAATTTTCCACTCAGACTTGTAGCGCAATAAATCAAACTTTTCCTAAGATTAAAGTCATAGAACCTGCACATGACTTGTACAATCGCTTGGAGAGGGAATTTATTAGCTCTACCTACTTAGTAATAATCGTTTTACAAAACGAAACCTGTTGGTTCAGATATGCAATTTTTACACCTTATTTTGTATTTCAATTTCATCGATTTAGAATTAATTAATAAGTATTTCGAATTTTGCATATTTTTTCGGTCACCTATTTAGAAATATTTTCTCTCTTAATTAATTAACATTTCTTTGATCAAATCAAATTATTATTAAGCATAGTAAATACTTTCTCTTTCGATTCTGATTCCAATAACTTAATATTTTCCATTCACGAAGAATCGTATCATTTAATGATTTTCTTCTCTTAATAACACGAAGCTCGAATTACCACGTTTCTTATCAAGGATTAATATCAAAATTAATTTTAAAAATTCATTCAGAAATAAATATTCTTGAATTTATCTACAAAGTTACCAAGGCATTAATCGTAATTTACAAAATTATCCTATCGTAGTAAAAGTTATACGGACATATTTATAGTATACAATTTGAAAGTTTGTGTATATAAAGAGCTATCGATTGTACAATTTTCCACGGATTCTGTGCAGATACACGTTGTCCTTTTCAGACAATCGTTTAAAATGCAGCAGTTGCAGCATTGATGACAAATAACGTCGACTCATGCTTTTTTCATTAGTGCTATACGTATTGATACAATACGTTAAGATTGAAGCTTGTAAAAAATTATAATGTATACGTTGAAGAAATTGTAATTTCTAAATGATTGTCCTATCACATGTCATCGGTAATATATTTATCAATGTTAGAATTGAAATTTAAATACATCCGCATTGAATGTAAATATAAATTTATAAGCATTCTAATTTAGAGAAAAAAGAAAACTAAACAGCATTTCATTCCGCTTTTAAAAATAAAAGTTTAAAAATCTCGGTGATTTGAAGATTTAGTATTAGAATTTTAAAACCTATTCCTAGCACCTAGATTAAGTATATATATATATATACTTATATTACAAAAATATATTATATCAATTGATTATCCTGATAAAAGTAAAAGGATATAATTTTTATCCATTCTGATATTTTTAAATCCCTAAGTTTGAAGTAACTGAACTAATTCTATCTTTCACATAACCAGTTTAATCTTTTTGTATCTAATGATTCATATTCTTTTCTATCTTTTTACTTTTATTAGGGTTTTTGCCCTTATGATATGAAAACTTGATCCACAAAAATATATTATACAACTGACGTCAGGCACTTATCTAAAGACTCAAGGAAAGTTGGCGAATTTGGGGAGTAGGGCAATTGAATCAGAAGATAATGTCTGCTCATCTCCCACGGCGGAAATGATTTTCAATAGTAAAAAATTATTTAAAATAAATTTCATTTTAAGAAATGAAAGTTTATCTACTATTGGGACGCATATTCATGGGTGTAGTTTATAAAATTCTGCTCTCGATTCCACAGTTTGTTTTTATCTTCTTATAAATTTACGAGTAGAATGTCAATACAGAAGAGTGATTACCACGAACTAGTAAAAAGGGTGGCATGTCTCTAGATAAAGTTTCGAGCCATGCCATATAAAGTGGCGCTGAAACAGCCCCTTTCCTCGGCATCGGTAATGTCCTAAAATCATTAAAATTAAGGTTCAAGTAATTCAAAAAACTAAAATAAAATTTTAAAAATACTAACATGACAATTAAATTTGCTTCCATGGAATTTTCAAGTAGTAACTCTCGTAAACGAAGATGTCTGTTTGTCTTGTCTTTCATAGCAAGCAACTCAGATTCACTGATAATGTCTGAAAAAAAGGAAATTAATTTTAAGTAAACTCTTTTAAGTTCATAAAATAAATGACAACAGCATGCAATCTTTTTTTTTAAACATTTCTCACCAGCTTCTGTTAATCTTGGATTTGCAGGATTACAAAAATCCGCTATCAGCGAATTGAAGAAGTTTTTGCTTGCTGATTGCGCTGGTTTAGAAATATTTGGAATAACTTTTAACGCTGAATAGTCTATTCTAAATTTTGAAAGAAGACTTGCCATGCTACAAAGTAAAATTTAACGTTTTTATTAATTTGTAATTTACTAATCCACCTATTTATAATTTATAGGTTTAACTTACCTTCTTTGTTCATATTCAAGTTCTGAGTGTTTGTTCGCCAAAGCAAAGACTCTTAATTTGTTGTTAGCCCAATTTCTCCTCGTGCTTATGATATAGGGTAGTAAAAGTGTTAAACCACCATCGTCGTATAACCACCAAACGTCTATTGTACCCTTCTTTTGTTTCTTCTGAAATCTGGTCACAGCATCCAGGACATCTCTTGGTATTGTTACATTGTGTCTGTTTTCATGAGATTCTTCTGCATTTGGATTTGGATATTCGCTTATCATATTGGATCTATAGGGTGTTGGACTCCCCGAAATTGAAATGTCTGAAGTGCTGCTCGCTGTAAGAATTTGTAGTTTTATTGTCTTATTATTTTTGAGTGACTTTTATATTTTTTAGAATTGAAAATGATACATATACGTTCAGAATTAAAATATTGCCTTTACCTTGACTCAATTGAGAAAAGCTTTGATTTCCTCGTAATGTTGGAAGGATCGTTCTTCTGTATTCTTCAACATCCTCCATAACAGCACTAAAATCTAGGCCTTCACTTACTCGCAAAAGAGCAACAGCTATATGCATATCCAGTGCTTTACTAAAAGAAATGCGACTTGTTTAAACAAATAGTTACACACAATTTAATTAATCCAAAAGATAGATATATATACTAACTGCATCACGTTGAAGTACATATTTAGATTTTCCAAAGGGCATGTAGACCAATCTTTTTTATATCCCATAAGAAGAATATTTGGACGGAGTTTTCCAAGCCCTGAAGTTTGTAATAAAGACGTGGCACCATCCTGAAAATTTGCTCCATCGACCAGAGAGTAGAAAGATTTTATTTTATTTGTTCTAAACCAAGATGTAGCCATCATCGACATTGTTGCACGTGTTTTATACGACAGAGAGCTCTAGAAATAATTTTTTTTAAAATCATAAACAGTGATTTAAATTTTATTAATCATGTATTTGTATAGAAAAATAATATAATAAAAAAATTCATTACCTGAATAATGTCACCACATATGAGCAAACTTTTGCTTTTGGTAATTTGATATGCAAAATCAACAAATGATGATCTGGAACTTGGAGATCCACTCAGAACCATAATTTGGGGCCTGTAATTTTTTACATGATCTTCGACTCTATCGAGTTGTTGTACTGCTGTCAATGCATTCTTGTAGGTTTGTGCCTGCGTTGTCGAACCCCAATTTACATCTGTACAAAAGATTGATATTTTAAATACAATGTATATAGATATATCTTTAAAATAAAAAATGAAGATAATGATAACTACCAGGTTTTCGGTACGAAACTATCAAGTATAAAGCCAAGAGAACAAATAATGTAATCAAGGCTGTCCACCAAGAGATTAAGAACATCACAGCAACACATAGAACTGCTCCAGCGAGACTAAGCCACATGTTGTAATACTAGAATTCGAAGAAAAGTAAAAAATACAATTAATTAATTGCTTTTCCTCTCTGGTTTTAAAATATAAATTTATTACTAAAGATTACCTTGAAAGTTGGACGCCAACCAATGGGTTTAGCAAGTGAAGCATGAAATGTGCTAAAATTGACGAGGGTGTAAGCAGCCAGGAAGAAATTAGAAATCAAAGGCGCAATAACGTCCAACTGACCTGAAAGCAAAATACAATTATAAATAATACTCCAAAATATAATCCTCAAAATGCTTTAATCAATATAATTACTTACCTATCAAAATGAAGGCAACAGCAATTAAAAACGTAAGACAATATCCCCTGATAGGTTCTTTTCCTTTCTTTCCGCTGAACCAACCGATTCCTGGATACAAATTATCTAAACACAGAGCTTGAAATACTTTCGGAGCAGAAACCAGAGATGCTAAAGCACTAGAAAGTGTTGCTGCAAAGCAACCAGCATAAATAAATGGTCCAAATACTGAAACCAATTCTATCACCTAAAATCAAATAATCTCATTATTATGAATCAGAACATAAAGATAAATTTATTTTAAGAAGAAAAGAATTTATAATAAAATGCGTAAAGAAATTTAGAAAATGTACCTGAAAACTGTTATGAGTACCATATGGACAATGCGGTGGGGTGCAATTAAAGGCGGTACCATAAATGCTCCAAGTTTTCTCAGGAATGCTTTCTAAGACTGTTTCATTTTCGACGATGGTATTATTTTCTAAACCTACTATTGATCTAAGCACCGAGGTATTATAAATATTAAAAAGATCGTTGATGTTTCCAGAAGCATCTCGCATCACAGAGCCTCCAACCATAACTGCTATTAGAAGATAGGAACAAGTAGTCAAAAAAATCGCCAGCAGTGTTCCCTTCGGAATTGCTGATTGAGGATCCTGCAAAAAGAATAAAGAACAAGTTAACAAGAAATTAGAGTAAAGAAACAAGTAACAATTCCCAATTTCATTGATGTTCTGTGTCGACTAAAAGACAAAATTACCTTCAAGTCTCCGGATATATTCGCACCTGCCAGAATTCCAGTTGCAGCAGGGAAGAAAATGGCTAAGACTGAAAAGAAGTCGTGTTCCACGCCATCCTTAGGTCTATAGTCTGGATAAAAATTGTCTTGGAAAAGACGAACTAAGAAAACAATTTTCATCGTCAGTTTATTTTGGTCTCGACAAAAAAATAACTTATAATAAAAACATAAACGCTTTGATTATTTAAAAAATAATATTTTTACATTGTTTTTATAGATAAGCTCTTACTATCGTATCCTATGAATCCTTTTGCTCTCTCGGTTTCATTTTTAGGTCCAATAAAGGTTCCAATCAAGAAGTCAGCAATTGCTAGCAAGAGAATTACTAGCAAACCGATTTGAGCTTTAGCTTCCCATTCCATGCCTATCATAACAATCGCCAGCAGTAAAGCTATGGTGATGACACCTGATAATTTAATAATTAAATAGCAAATTAAATATCATATGAGATTGTGAAAAGACACCTGTATTTATAATAAAAAAGTATTTTTACCTATTATTCTTATATCTGCACTACTGCAGTCGAGAATACAACCGTCATATCTTTTGAGAAGATCTACTAAACTTTCACAAAAACCAACCACGTACATTGCACATGCAACTGCATTCGCAAGAGAAAAAATGATGCCTATAGATCCACCAAATTCTGGACCCAGTGATCTAGATATCATATAGTAGGTTCCTCCTGAAATTAAAAAAAGATAACTGTATATTAGAAACATTCTACGGCAAAATTGGATGTGATCTATAATTTGTCCAGATTGTATACATCAGTTATTTTTGCATTTTACGAAAATATTTATTCAGTTGGAGAGGAAGATGACTAATATTATAATTTGACATAAACTTTGACTCCACAAATGTTTCGCTACTGATATTCAACTCAATGTATCGCCGCTCTCTAATTTCTAAGGTAATTTTAATCTCAATTTTTTTCTTTATATTTTAACTTTAATATCTAAATTGTATTTCAATTTTTTTTTATTGTTATGTATAGTTATTTTTAATAACAATTACGACTTTATAGAAATAAAATCTCACTGAAGAGGGCTCCAATCAGAGTCGAAACGTCTGAGAATGTTAACTAACTGTTAAATCATTTCTGGACCCTAAAGCCAATTAGTCAACACCAACAACTATGGAAAATTGTTATTTTTAATTGAATAAAACCAGGTCCTGAAGAGGAAGACTGTGCGTCTTCGAAACGTTAATTTCCAAATCTATTTATTTTTACCTCCTTTAATGAGACCATTTGTGCTGATGGCAGACATAGAAAGTGATGTTATCGTTGTTACCACCGTTGTCGTAAGAATCAGTGCAATTGATTGTCCTGTAAGGTTATACATAATTTTGAAAATACTTAATTTTATAAAATTCAATTAAATTTATATTTTAATAAAATTGTATCACATTTGTGAGAATATTACCTATTCCAGCTTCTGCGACTACCCACGAGAGTCGCAGAAAAAGCATTACGCCCCATATATTCAGCAGACATCTTAAAAGCACTCCTTGAATCCATCCAAATTTTATACCAGTTATGGAAAGTTTTTCTTCGACTAAAGGCAACGTGTGTGATTTTGAATCCTATAAAAGGACAATTTTAATTAACCTATATACTTTTCAAATCAATTATCACAAGTATCAGATTTTTTTATTATATTTGCTTGCTATTTTTTAGAATAGTTCCAACTAGTAAAGTGTAATGTGTATCTAAATATAAACTGATATTTAAAAATAGATTTTGAAATTAGAGGTGTTTCAACTGACGAAGGGTGCCCTGAAGAACGCAATGAAGAGGAACGATTTACGTAATAAGTCTCACATGTAACAATAAATGTACATGTAGGTTGTCCCTGTCCCTGAAAACATTGACATGAGTCTGTTAAACTTATGATTACAATATGTCTACATCTAGAAATACGTATTGTTTTTATCAAGAGATAATCGCTCAGCAAAAATCTGCATCTATGAAAAAGAAAAAAGGTTTTTAGAAATAATGATTGATCAATTTTTTACGAATGTTTTGAGAACCAGTGCCTCTTACGAAGTTATCGTAATAAGTTATTTTTTTCTTACCCAAATACCTAAACAATTTGCAGATATGAAATGAGAATCAAGAAAAATTCTTTATTAAAAGAGAGCAGAGATAAAATTTATTTTTAACTAATAAATTATATTTTGCAATTTGCGTCACTAAGAATTCGAGTAGAATGAATGTTTAGTTGTGCATTCATTCGTATTGTCCAATTTGAGTGTCTTGCATTGATGCACTTTATTTTGGACCAATGCAGTGCACTTAAACAAAGCAAGAGCAATTTTCGTTCGCGTGACTATTGAAGTGTTCAATGCTAGGGCAGATATTGATAGTAATAAGTCAGATAAATTGCTAGTCTTTGTAGGGAGTTAGCATCGAGTCAATTTAGAAGTTAGTTTATAAGTTGCTTTATCGTTTTGCAAATTATTAATTATCTGTTTATTTGACAGAAGTTAGAAGATTAAAAAAAAAAAGATATCATTGCTTTTTTGTGATGTTCAGGCGCATTAACAAAAAATTTTTTATTGACTCAATAATGACGATTGATTTTGATAAAAATGATTTAACATCAGGATAAAATTTGTATTCAATTAGGAATGTGATTTACAGGAAGTTCGGTACATACTTTTACAACTTGAGTTTTTAGTAGATTTTACAAAAAGTTTAGTTCAATCAATAGATTTTCTGTACGTTTTACTTAGCGTGCAATAAAATCCAATAAAATTCGAATTTATTAGATTTTATTGGATGCTAAGTAAAACGTACAAAAAATTTATTGATTGGGCTGAACTTCTTGTAAAATATACTAAAAAGTAAAGTTGTAATAACAAATACCGAATTTCCTGTAAATTTTGCAAATCTTTTTTCTGCGTGCAAGAATCAAAGAATAACCAGAGTTCTGGTTAGGGGATACTTAAGCAATTTTTTCGAGGTTAAAATAATTATAATTCTGGTTATTTTGTCATAACTTTGGAACCCTGCAGCATTTTTTGTCCATGTAATAAACACTAATTCTTCAAGACGTTTGATCTTGCAAATGACAACTCGAAAAGACGAATTCAATTTTATCTATATTACTTTCTCTTAATTTCAATCAGTAGTTTTTTCAAGTCAATCAGTGACTGATTTCAAGCTATAAAATCAGTTGTTTCAAGTCAAATTCACTAAGAAATTAGTCCAAGTAAACTAATTACATAGTTAGAACTGTGTGACTGATTCAAATCAGTAAATAAACTAGAGATTGAAACTAAGGGTGCTTATCAGGAAAATACGATGTGATATTATCTCATCATCAACGTCTTATTATTGTTTGATGTTCATTTACTAAGCTTTGTGTTTTCCTAGTATGTTGCAATAAAAACCACTGAATAAGATATTAGTCATCAAAGTCGCGTTAAGGGCTTAATTAGCAAGAAGTACGTGGGGGTCTCGATTTCGACCTGACCTGATCAACTTGGATTGACTCTAGAAGCTTCTTTAAAAATCGCTCAATTTTCAGCAATAATCGTAGTTATTGTAAAAAGTTCCTAATAATACCATTTTTTTTCCAAAAATAGGAAAAGAAATTATTCAATAAGAACAATACCATATTTAAAACATTGTTGCGATTCATTTTGCCGAATAATACTTTATAATTAAAAATTTAATGATTTTTAACTTTACTGAATTTTGTTAGATACTAATATTTTTATTCTTCTTTTATTATATGACATCAAACAAAAATAATTGTCCTTGCTAAGTTTTATAAACTATCAAAGAATTGAAAATATGTTTCGCTTCAACTTGAAATTCTTTGTTTCTTTATCATATGCACGTTCTGTTATAATTAGTGATATTACTTTTATTTCCCTAAAAAATTTTTTTATAGATAAAAATACTTTATTTTATTCACGTTATATTGCCGTGCTCACGGGATAAAATTTTTTTTTTTTCATATCTAAAGAAACTGCCCTCTTGGCGAGAATTTCAAGTTTTAGGTCAGTTGAGTATTTTGGAGTAATTTACATATTGATCTTGTGTAAAAAAATTTAGATTAGCTATTGACCAATCCAGATTATACTTATTGAAAGTAGTAAACTATTGCTCTGAGAATCTCTGCTTTTCAAAGTTGCATTTCTACTGTAGAATTTTATGAATAATTTATTAATCGAATAAAAATGAAAAAAATTATTCTTCAAAATATTCTCCATTCTTGGAATTTCCTAAAATATTTTTTCATTGTTTTTAATGATTATAGAAATGAAAAAAATATGGCGAGATGATTTAATAGTAATGATAAATAATCAAGAATAAAAAAGGTAAATAAATTTTGAGGGTGAATAACTTTTTGTCGTAATTTTTAAAAGTTAATTAATCTCACTAACCTTGTTTAGAAAAATTGGATTGTGAAGCTCATCTAAAGAGGGTCTGTGAGCAACTTGAATACTCAAAATATTTCTATAATTATCAAGTCTTGGTAAAGCTTCCCTGGTCATGTTTCTTAATGACTTTTTTGTTTCTTGTTCACCCAAAAGACTGGCTCGTCCTTCCATACTGTCCACTCGATTAACATGGAATCTGGTTCGCCTTAAAGGACTTAATTCCACATCTTCCAAGACAATGTCTTTTTGTTTTCCATTTTCGAGAGACATTTCTGTAGCTTCTTGCTTGAAAAAAGAAAAATCATTGAAATTTGCAGGGGACAATAAAAAGTTACTTGAAATACAATATTAAGGGGATGTACCCGAAAAGAAAATAGTAAATAATACATATTATTTTTGCAAATTTTACCACTTGAATTGCACTATTAACTATTTTTTTTCATTTTTCGAAGGTTGAGTGGTCAATAATGCAATTCAGATAGCGAAACTTTCAAAAATAAAATGTATTATTTACTATTTTGTCTTTTAGATCGCAAACATGCATGTAGAAATCTGAATCAGTGAAATTTTCATTGATTGAATCAGTGATTTGCATTTTCACTTATTCACCAGTGAAAAGGATATTTTCAACTGTTAAATCAGTTAATTTCCACTGATTCATCAGTGGAAAAAATATTTTTCACTGTTGAATCAGTTAATTTTCACTGAAGTAATCAGTGAAATTTGACTGATTCACAGTAACATCTTTTTATCTATTTGAATCAGTCAAATTTCACTGATAACTAGTAGATTTTTACTGCTTCAGATTTAGAGAGTGTTTTTGTCTAAAGTAAAGAAAATTTTGTTTTGAAAATTTGGGAAATGTAATAAAACATGAAAACGAAGTATCATATGCCCCTGATTAAAAGTATCAAATAGTACTTTTTACATAGTATAATTTAAATTTAAATAAAATATCAAGGTAAAATCAATACAATATTGGAGATTTTTTTGGCTATCTGTTTCTTCGACCAGAAGACACAGACACTCCACCCAAATAATTTCTTTTTTCACTACATACCGAACACTTAGAAGTATCCTTGCCTTGAAACAATTAGTGAATAACTACCGCGTAGGCTGTCAATTATAAAATTATTCTTGTTGACAGGTTCCATACATAATTACTGTCTAAAGTGCGTTACCAAAACTTTAAACTTCTAGATGCCCTTCTTTATGTCAACGTTTGCAATTAAATAAAGGTGAAATCGCTGCATGTTTTTTTTCTATGAAACTCGTGCAAAAGTTTCTTGCCCTGGTCCTGAGCTGGCATAAAACATCGAGCCAGGCCTGGAGCCGTTCAGGTAAATAGAAAAAACCGAAATAAAAAGTAGCAATAATCCGCCAGTTGCTACTTTCTCTTATAAATTAAAAAAATTACTACTTTTCCATGTTTTCGTTATTCCTGTTACAAATTTCACTCTCTTTGGAATTTGGATTTCATCGAACAAATAAACGTTTCAAAATGAATAGCTACCTCGTTTGTATATGTTCTCAAAGTTTCTGGATTCCGCAGATGTAATTTCCAGTTGAAGTCCCTTATATTTTATAGGATTTCATAGTGACTAGTAAATTAAGATAGTAGTCATTGATTCGGGCAAGTACAAGAATTTTCAGCTCATGGGCTTTTATCCTATAGATTTGTTTGTTAAATTCCCATGTATCTAGTACATTCCACGCTTGTTTGTATTTCTTAGGGTTTTAAATATAGAAAGTCTTTGGAAATTTCATCACACAGAACACATTGATAATCCTCGTGTTATACGCGTTTTGAGACTTTAGTTGGCCTGTTGTACAGTTAGTGCATAGTACTACAGATTTATCTGTGCATGAGCACGTGTTATATTTTCATTGATGTGTGCATATTTTGCGCGTGCGTGTCTGTAAGGTTAGTTTGACAGCGTCTAGACGTGTTCAAAGTTCCGCACTGTGGACGTTATGAGAGCTCGATTCCCACTGGCGAGGATTGTAAAATCCCCTTGCATATATCGACGCATATACGCTCGATTCTCTTCTACTATTATGACTTTACGCAAGGAAATCATGGAGTTGGAGAGTACAGTCTTCAATTCTATGAATATTTTTTTACTAATTTCAATCAGTAACTAAATATTAATTATGGAATCAGTTATTTTTGACTGGTAACTAGAAAGCAGTCACTGATTGAAATTAGTACAAAATAGTTGTCGAAATAAGAGTATTTAGATTTATACAGAAGTCTGGAGTTCACCTTCTTTGTACGATCATCTCCCAGACATAGACCCTTTTCGAAGGAACAAATGTAAATTTACATACGCCTTGATCTAAAAAATCTACCTCTTAGCAAATACTTACAGTTAAATATTTACTTGAGAAGACCATCCCTTACGAAAAAAATATTGTAAGCTTATTAAATACAAAAATTAAGAAGTTATATATTTTTTGATTTTCTTCTATTTTTTTTATGGTAATTGAATAAGTAGTACATAAAAATAATTGTTGGAATGCAATTATATGTAGATATGACAGATAATAAGCACTCTGAAATTTGAATTGGTAGAAAATAAAGGCGATTTTAAAATGGAAATTGTAATTACTTGATACAATATTTTTCAGAAAAAATTCAAAAATTGAATGCAGTAAACTGTATTTTAGTGCTCTCATACTAATAAAATACATGGTATTTTAATTTTCAGGCATGTATACAATCATTACTAAGAGATAAGAATTAAATAATTAATTTCAAATTAATTAGGCGAGTTTCGGCAATCGAAAGACCTGGGCTCGAATCCCAGCGCAGTCGAAAGCGTCTTTTTTTCCACAGAAAGGTTTTCAAATTCTTTAAATATTAAATAATTAAATTAAAAAAATATTCTTTTGAAATGATGGACCTTTTATTACTTATTGGTACAAATATTCATTAAAATAAAATCGATAAATGTTTAATTGGAAAAAATATTTGTTTATTTGAAAAAGTATGTGATTTATAATATGTGTAAAACCTTCTCTTGACAGCTTTTATTATTTTATGGATTACTGATTTTAAACAAGAATATCTTTAAGGCCATGGGTCAACTAGACAGTAAACAAAGACAGTAAAGAACGTCTGTCAACAGTTAACTGTAACTGTCGATAAGTTTTCCAATTTTTTTCAACATTTTTACTGAAAAGAAGTTGATAGATGTGCTTTATTGTATTTTGTTATGTTTCCTAGATTTTCAGAAAGATATTTTGTAAATTACATGAACTAAGAAATATATAATTTAGTCACATGGTCCAATTGATCCATGGCCTTAATGTGCATCCTTCGATGAAGTTGAGTGGCATGTGGTATACGAATCATTCTTTATTTAGAATCGAATGTCATTCATACACCTCACGTACAGCATTACGTGCTAAAAAACTCAAATTGATTAAAGAAATGGAACACGTCAAAATGATGAAAATATGAAAATTCGTGTTTTCTAACGATGTTAAATTGCTTGTTTCTGAAACTTTAAGTGAAAAATTATTCACAAATTAAAAATTTTGATCTGCACATATATATATAAATATATTAAATACTGTAATCTAGACTTACTAACTACTTCTGAACTATCCAAAGATTGACAAACATTTATGCGAATAAAAATGCATAAGAAAGCCATAAACAGAATAAGAAAAAATTGACTGAAGTACAAGAATGAATAAAGTTTATTCTAATATCTTTTTAATATTTAGTTAATAATCATAAATCTTAAATTACTTTGACGTGTTTTAATAAAGCAAACAGTTTATAACCGTTATCTAAGTTATAACTTTTTAATAGAACGTTATTTATTTTTGTAATAATTCAATTGTGATGGCTAATGGCTGTTAGAAATCGTCGAAATAAAATCACCATCGAGACTAAATTCATTAGGATTATTGATAAAAAAATGAACAAAGCAAACCTTTTAATTAGAGCATCAATCTAATTATCACTCAATCCATTAAAAACTAATTCAATAGCAGCTTGCACATCACCACCAGTGACTTGAAGAGCTTGGAGATTAACTGCATCATCCAAAAGTCCTATTTCGTGCATTTGTGCTAAATGCCTCTGTATGTCTACAGATTGAGGAAGAGTCTCTGGCACTGAAGGTGTAGCAACAGCAGCAGAAGGCGTTGGAGCCGACGCGAATGCCTGTTGCATTGCTTGGGTAAACATTTCAGTGGTAATTACACCAGAATTTCCACTGGCTCTGGAAGATGAAGATGACGAGCCAGTGCGAGGAAAGCCTCTCGCTCCAGCTCTTGATAAAGCTGCAGCTAGTTGAGCTGTTGTGATCGACGAATTGGATTGATTTCTAACCAGACTCGATGGCAAAGCTGAATCTGATGACTGCGATGAATCGCCAGCCATTTCATCATCGCTTAAATTATCCAAACTATAAGAATAAGCAGTTGAGGGCACGTTTGAATTTAAGGGATCGGAACTATTAGCTGCATTGTTGTGAGCTTCCTCGTGAACTGCCATTGATATGTGTTGCGCTGCTTCTACTAACATTGGGTGAAGTTCTGCAATTCTGAAAAATAATGTCCATTGATTTATATCGAGTTTAAATGGATGGTATTGAATTTACGTTTCTGTTTTTAAACTTCATTTAGAAAGAAATTACAATGAGGTATTGTGGCTTGAAAAATTACCTTTTCACAGTGACTGGGTCGGTAAAGTGAGCCATTAAGTCAGGATCTTGAAGCATTGCTATCGCTACTGTATCATCACTGAGTCCAGGAGACGATGATATTATGTTCTCTATCACTTCAGGTCGTTTGCTTAGCCGCTGGAACAAAAATTGATTTGAGTAAAATCAACAATGCAAGAATACATCAAATAATCCATTTATAATTGGTAATCTAAATTTTTACGTACATGTAAAGCACTGCGGAGGGCTGGATTTTCATTGAAGGATCGAAATGCATTAGCAAGTTGCGATATACTAGCATCTGATATCGACTTCGCGGGAACAGGTGCTTCTGGGGTTTTCTTTTTTAAAATATGAACCATTGATCCATTCTTTAAGCCACATGACTCGAGTGTAGCATCGTCTTCCAAAATACAGCCACAGTAGATCAGTTCTGCAAGAAATTATTGTCTGCTTTATTTTCCTAGTACGTGTTTATTAAAATTGGCTGATTTACATTTGAGTGAAAAAAAAAGAAACCAGTGATCCATATGTATGATTATTAAACAAAATTTCGTTTTTAAACGAATTTACAAATTGACAACATTAAGAAATATCAATAATATGGACAAAGAACAAAGTATATATTTCTTACCAAAAGAATCTTTAGGGAGGTTAGTTTTTCCTGCAGCTTGAGTTTTAAGTTCCTCAACTTTATTTTTCAAATTCACATCACTTATTTTAATCGTTGATTGTATTTGGGATGGTAAACGAAAACATAGTACTAATTCTGTACCCATTTTACCATAAAATAATTCAGTGTAACTCTTGTAAATCAGAAGGTATTTATATGAATGGAATCGTCGTATGTCGTGACGCTGCAAATGTCAAATTGTCAACACCGAGAACAGCTGATTGCAGACGACGCATTGCTTTCAGTCCTTAGTTTCTATTGGTTTCTATTGTTAGATCCTCCAGTTTGATTGGACGATACGAGCACAATAAAACGTAATTTCGTAAATCGATAACACATTTAATTAAAAATTATTTAAAACCTGGGAAATGATATTTATCATAATTTTAATATGAAAATACAGTTCAATATACTTCAAAAAGGATTCTGTGCTTTAAATTATCAGTTTCTTTTCTTATTTTTGGGGCATTTTTACAAATTACAAGAGTTAGCATTTGTATTTTTTAGTAATAAAAAATTGTCGAGGTTTTGAATGCATTAAATAAAAAGTAAATGAATGATATTAAATAACTCGAGTCATATTAAATACATAACCAAATAGAATGAAAAACTCGTTTTCTCCAAAATGATCCTTTAATATGATTGAAGTATGTAAAAATTCTTTACAACATTTGAATTGGGCGCCTTTTTGATGACTGTCACGCATGCGCATTCAATCAGTCATACACGTTGCCCACGCAAGTGCAAACACATGTAAAACTCGTCTAATTTGGTAGTGTTTGGAAGTGGCTACATTGTTCGCGAGCCTGTTAGCAAAGTGATTGTTTTGAGTAGATTTTTATTTCAATCAGGCATTTAAATATCGTTTAAAGTGTAATTCCGGTGAGTGAGTGAAATAAAGTGCGTGTAAAATGCCGCGGTTTCATAAAATTGAGATCAATAGAACGGAGTGGGAGGTTCCGGAACGCTATCAGATGCTCACCCCGGTAGGATCTGGCGCCTACGGCCAAGTCTGGTAAGAAAGAAAAAAATATATCGTTCAAAAATCTATCCTTGCTATAACCACGATGAGTCTTAAAATAATCACCCGGCTCTTCTGCACTTAAGTTTAGAGTACTTAAATTTCTCCGGTCATAAGTTACTACTCAGATGTTATTTTTGTTAATAAGCAGCAGAAAAGAATTAGAGATAGTTATTATTTTCAGTTATAAATACAGTTGGATTTGGATGATTTGACACTAAGAATTGATGCTTTCCCTACTTTTTTTTTTCCATTGTTCCCACTCCATTTTATTAGTATTCTACGCACAAGCACTCGTAGAATGTGTGCGTGTCTTAAATACACTTGATTTCTCCCAAACTCTGGGATTGTCGCTCCGAATGGTCCTCCCTAAACCGCCAAATCTTAAAGTCAACTGTATGTGACATTCTTGTGAGTTGGCAATATATTCTTGGTGTTTGCTGAAAAACCTTTCATTTTCATTTCAAGCCGACCTAGACTTTTATTAGTGTGATGAAATCGCTGTCTATCTCTCGTGTTTTTATTAGAAGTGTGAATTCGTGATTAGTTTTTTAATACTTTCTACAATAATGATGATAGGTTTATCGTTAAATATGCATTATGAAATAATGTTTTTGGCGGATGCGAAACTGATAAGAAAAAATGTCGAATTTATCTTTTTAGCCTGACCTCCGTTGACTGCAACAGGCTACCTTGGAAGATTTAACTATAGAAAACGCTTGCGCATAATAAGTTGATTTGTAACAGGTGCCCTTCTATTGTATCAACAGAAAACATGTGGCATCATAATTATGTCTTGTTGCAATTGAAGTCTGTAACGGAATCGCACTTTGTTTATTCAAATTTTCGCTGTCTAACTTTTTTCAATTGTTTCAAGTATTTCAGAATTATACATTTTTGTCGAATGAAAAAAAATAATATAAAATTATAATTAAACATTTACAAAATGTTTTCGTTATTTTTATTGTTATTTCTAAGCTTCTGAACTTATCTAGTGGCTGAATAAATTATTTTAGTTAACAGGAAATTGCAAATTACTTATTTTTTATAAGATAAGATGTATATGTTAATATTATTGATGATTTATTTATTTCAATTTTTTATATCCCTAGTTCGGCAACGGACGTCACAACGGGACAAAAAGTAGCCATAAAGAAATTAGCACGTCCTTTCCAATCTGCAGTTCATGCTAAACGAACATACAGGGAACTGCGAATGCTCAAACACATGAACCACGAAAATGTGAGTTTTCAATCAAATTTGTAAATAAAAAGGATTTGTATCGAAAATGTTTAAAGTCTTAATTTTCTTTTATTTAGGTAATTGGTCTCTTAGATGTGTTCCATCCAGCAACGACCCTTGAAGACTTCCAACAAGTGTGAGTAATTAGCGATTTCTATTTTTAAATTGATTAGGAAATACAACCTGTACACGTGATAGCTTAATTTACAATTCAATTTATTTTTAAAGGTACCTAGTAACGCATCTAATGGGTGCTGATCTTAATAATATCGTAAGAACACAGAGACTCTCAGATGACCATGTACAATTTCTTGTCTACCAAATTCTTCGAGGTTTGAAATATATTCATTCAGCCGGAATTATTCATAGGGTACGTCTTTTATTAAATCCAAATTGGGATCAAATCTAAATTTAATGAAGTAAAATAGAGTGAGGAATCGGTAAATTCAATTTAAGAACATTAATACTATGGTTTGCCAACTTTTAGGATCTAAAACCTTCAAACATAGCCGTTAACGAAGACTGCGAATTGAAAATACTGGATTTCGGTTTGGCTCGGCCAACTGAAAATGAAATGACTGGTTATGTTGCGACGAGATGGTATAGGGCTCCAGAAATTATGTTAAACTGGATGCATTATAATCAAACAGGTTTGCGTTCAAAATTAATTCAATAAATTTTCTATCTCTTATTATTTTTAAATGATAAAGCAAAATGTATTAAACATTTTTTTTTATGTTTTTTAGTTGATATTTGGTCGGTGGGTTGTATAATGGCAGAACTTTTGACTGGAAGAACGTTATTTCCGGGAACAGATCGTATCCTTTTGGACAAATTCGAGAACCAATTAATATTAAAGATCTAACAGCTATACGCCGAATCTTCTATTGGCTGAATGTGAATTCTATAAATTATTATCAAGTCTGCAATCATCTTTAAGTTCATCGCAAATCTTCAGCTTTTCTCATTTTCATAGATTATGGAATGTCATACCATTAACAAAATTGCTTCTTGCTAAGGGTCTGCTAAACACAATTGCATTATTGAGAAAGAAAATCTGCCATATGTGAGCAAACCTTCGTTGCTTTTATTGTGAATTTATGCCTTTTTGACACAAGCGATTGAAGGTCGTGAAGCTTAATTGTGCTTTAGCATTGCTATTTATCGCACTTTTTATTTATTAAGAGTAATTTAGAAATGAAGTTGAATAGAAAAAAAATATGCGCACGTTTGGATACGTTAGTTTGGAATTATATTTTAATTTCATGTTCAATACGACAATCCAAGTCAAATATAGTATGGAAATTTATTAATATTTAATGAATTTCTTGTGATCTTGAATGTGGTTTGATAACCCACGGAAGAATAAAATGAAGGTTCATCAAAGTTAAAGAAAGAGTTGTAGAACCTTAGCAAAAGCAGATATTCATCAATTGAATCTCATAATGGAAATTTTGGGAACTCCACGAGACGAGTTTATGCAGAAAATTTCATCTGAATCGGTAAGTGTAGGAAGAGTGCAAATAAAAAAAAATAATATTGAAGATTTCATGTGAAACAACTTGTGTAACAAACAAAAATAGTACAAAATGCGTATATCATTTGGATCACTAGAAATGTATTGACGTATATTAATTTAGATAGAACTATGCTAAATATGCGGGCTGTTTGGTGCATGAAAATGTGAGGAAAATACAATTTCCATATTAATCAGCGGATGCCTTATTTTGGATTTATTAATTAAAACACCGAGCTTTCAGGTGATAGATTAATTTTTTTTTAACCCGATTTTGGTCATAAATGTGCACATTTAACTTTATTACTATCTCGAATGCATCTTTGTATACACATTTTTCCTCTCGAAGATCTTAATACTTACAGTGCTATCCCAATGCATGCGACGTGTTAATAGTCAAAATAATTTAAACAATTACCTGCTCCGCTTTTAAATTACCTTAACGCTAAGCAGACATTGATCACCTAACACGTGTCCTCGTGCTCTGTGGAACACCCACAGAAGAAACCTTAAACAAAGTTACCAGCCAAGAGGTAAATAATTCCAAATTTTTTAAATTTTGGTTTTCAATCTACAGTATAATTTTCTATTTGCACGTATAAGTTATAAATAGCTCATTGGAAGAACTTTTGAAAGTCTTTGCTATTATTTCTTTTGAGAGTATATTTTTACATAGTCGTTTATTTATAACTTCTGATTGTATTCTCCATGAATATAAGAGATTCGCGGAAGCTGTTTATACGTAGAAGAAAAGTTTAGAATCACAAAGAAAAGGAATTAAGGATAATTATATTACATAAATATATATATATATATATGAGTATGAGTCAGCTTCTCAGACGAATTGGTTGGTAAAAATAAATAGAATATGAGAAAGATGATGATTTCAAGTTCAAAGCTTTTTTGTAGTGCCTAATTGATGCGTGAAAACTTGCAAAAATCCTCTCGTATATTTTATTTAATCGTTTACGCCAGTTGGAGATAATCAAGTATATTTATTGTATTGTTTTTTTTTTCATATTAAAGACTAAGCAATTTTTCATAAGATCATATTAGATTTTATTACATATTAGAGACGTATAATTCTAGATGATAGGAAAAATATTTTTCAGCTCAAAATTAAAATGTAAAATTACTCGTCTAATAAATTGAGAAAAAATTTTATACAATTATCTGTTATAATTACCATTTTAATATTGAAAATTGATCATTTTCTCCCAACGAAGAATTTAAGAAATTGTTAACTTGTGACTGTGCATGCCAAATGTGTGACGCCTTGTTCCAAGATAACCAGGTTACTGATTTTTCTCCAATCATTCTTGAGATTATACAAATATTTAAATATGTGGGTTATATAGATCTGAAATAAAATAAGAATTTTAGTATTAAACTTCAAATATTTATGGAGATGTCTTTGTTTTTCCATGTATGCATTTAATACTTATTGTAATATATAAATGATGGAGTTTCGCTTTACTTTTTAGGCCAGAAACTATATCCAAAGTTTACCACCTTTAACGAAAAAGAACTTCAGAGACGTTTTTCGTGGAGCCAATCCTTTGGGTAAGTGATTTAAATATTGTACTTTTAGTTTAAATATTCTTTCTCCGATAATTTTCCGTTAATCATTAATTTTTATTTTAGCAATTGAGCTGTTAGAATTGATGTTGGAATTGGATGCTGAAAGAAGAATTACAGCAGAACAAGCACTTGCTCATCCTTATCTTGCACAATATGCTGATCCAACAGATGAACCTGTATCTTTGCCATACGATCAAAGCTTCGAAGATATGGAGTTGCCTGTGGACAAATGGAAAGGTGAATATTCTCAAAGCTTAAATCATTTTCGTATTTTTATTTCATTTTTTAATGTTCAATTATAATAGAATGAAAAAATTAAAAAGTAATTATTTTTCAGAACTTGTATATCATGAAGTTGTAAATTTTGTACCTCAAAAATTACCTTCGTCGGTAGTAACAGATGAATCGAACTCATAATGAAGCGATTGATGTTAGCAGGTTTTTACTATAAAGTATTGCAAGATAACTTTTAATAAATTGAGGTGAAAGGAACTGTCCAATAATGATGTAACTGTAAAGTACCACTGTACATAACTTATTAGCAACCTAGAATAGAAAAAAGATTATACGAGCTTATATTTTCATAAAAATATATATATATTGATTATCTTGAATGCAAAGAGAATAATACAAAGTCAGCAGTGATACAGTTTGTATCAAAATATACCAAGAATATAATCTTTATATACACTTTTTAAAATAACAATGTTCCTTGAAATATTTAATTTGTGTACTGTGTACACTCATGTTCTACGTCTTACAGCTGTTTGATTTTTATTCAGCTTTGATATGAAATAGAATTGAATAGTATGTATGTACATCGCAATCATGTTTACAATCAGAAGTACATATTTTTATAAAATTTAAATCAACGTCATGCAAAACAATATTAAAATTTCTATTTGGTATTTTTGTATCAATGTTAATTTTAATTTAAAAATTGTCTGTCAAAAGGAAGTGTGGTAAATATTTATTCTTTTTTGAAAAGCTTGTTGAATATTTATTTTTTCGAAATTACTTTTCGAATATGGTTTAAAAAATGTGTATGTATTTATTCAGTTATTAAATATCATTATGAAGAGCATGGTAAGATAATTAGCTGAAAATGGAAAGAAAAATTAAAATATTGTTTAAGGAATAGAATGTACCTCTATAGTCAATAATTGATATACTACAAAATAGCATAATAAATTGTTAATTTATTGTGGTTGTTATGCTAAATTTAAAATACTGATATCAATGTACAACTTATAGATTTTATTGGTTTTAAGTTACTCTTTTTTACATTGCACACGAAAAATCTAATAAAAAATATACATTAAGTGTCTGTAACCTTACAATAATATTTTGAATTAAAAAATATAATTTTAACGCATTTTTTATTTATCTCATTTTTCACGTCAAAAATATTTGCCTGTTTTGCTGCTTGAAATGTGTGAAAATGAAATGTTTGTAATAAAAATTTTTAAATGAGTGTAAATAAATTTTTTTAAACTACAATTTATGTGACTTTTATTATCAAAATGTTAGGAAGCAAAGTCAAAAAAAGTGCTTGTGTCCAAAAAAGGTAGGCATTCCTAAATACTACTGTGATAAAAAAGTAGTTGGACTTTTCCACTTAAATTGCGCGGGCTTATCCAAACGAGTTAATTTTTGACGCGTGCACGGGATACTATTCAGCCGTGTCCTCCCTTATTTCTTTTTTTTGTCCGCTCCAAGCTAAACCAGGAAGGGGGGGTTTAGTCTGGGTCAGGAGAAAATATAGTTTTCTTACTGAAAAATGCGACCTATCTGGTCAGTGTCCCTTATTAAATAATAATATGGCGTTGGACCCGTGGCAGTGTTGGGAAGTGACGCGTCACTCCAGGTTTTTGACGTAAAATACCTAAAGGAGGTATTTTACGTAGAAAACGGTAAAGTACCAAGTAAATTCTCTGACAAAGATGGCGGAGTTTTTGAATGCATAACAGTGTCACGCCTAACCTCAAAATCTTTACTAATAACCAGCCCTCTGCAACTTAAAACTAAAAGTGGGCTGACTTTTGACTGGCGAGGGCATTAGTACTTAATGTGACCGAGCGCGGCGCTGATAAGCTTTAGGGCCGACTAACTGTCAAATGCATGGCAAAACAGTAAAGATTTGAGGTTTTTTGATATTTAGTAGGGTTTTTATCGTGTTTTTTGTTGAAAAAGTAAAGTGAATAGTTTTCTTGGTGTAAGGATATAAAAAACAATAAAAAATGGTGAAGTGTATTGCCGTGAAGTGTGATTCTGGCTACAAAAATAAACGGAGTTCCGAGGAGCAAACTCGTCGATTTTTTTATGTGCCAAAAGATAAAAATTTAATTAAAAAATGGCAACGCACAATTTTAAGAGACTATATCGAAGTCAAAGAAGGTCAAGCAGTTTGTGCCAAACATTTTGCTGAAAGTGACATCACCCGCGAAAAAACAATTATTGGTCCTGACGGAATTGTTTTGGGAACGGTATGTATTTTTCGCATTCATTTTCTCTGTTGTATATTGTTTTGTTTATTGTGTACTTCTAATTCACAATCCCGCCGGATTCGCTAACAGAAATTAACGTGAAAATATATTTTTACAAATATGATTCACATTTGGCTGAAATCATTTAATTTAAATTTAAATTTAAAATAAGAACAATCGAAATTTCCAAGTTTAAGGTAGTTATCACCCACGAAAATTAGACCTCAGGCAAAAATAGATAATTTTGCTTTCTAGAATACCAATGTTATTATTGAAGGGCTATTTTGAAAGAGAAAAGATTATTTTACATGAAAAAAATTTGAAACACAGAAACAATCCAATTCTTTTTCTTATCGCTTTTTGCCAAATTTAAAAAAATTATGCGATTCTAATGAATCATGAATCATTGTTTCAGAGAAAAGATTTCCCACAACTTTACCGTTTCTGATTTTTAAATATAAATTCTTTAATGGCTGAAAACATTAAAAAAATTTTCCAAAACGAAATTTTTATAAACAAATTGCTAAATTTACTAATAATTTATTCATTTTCGAAAATTAGAAATGGTTAAGTTGTAGGGAATCTTTTTCTCGAAAAAGTTATTTGTAATTTATTAAAATCGCATAAATTTTTAAAATTTGGCGAAAAGCGATAAGAAAAAAAATTGATTGATAAAATTATTTTTCTGTGTTTCAAATTTTATTCATGTAAAATAATCTTTTCTCTTTCAAAATAGCCCTTCAATAATAACAATATATAGGATCTTACATAGGATCCAACATAGGATCCTGTGTAAGATCTTACGCAAGATCTTATGTAGGAATTTGGCATAGGAACTCACATATGATCGTACATAAGATCTTATATAGGATCCTATGCAGGATCCTATGTAAGGTCCTATATGAGATCCTATGTGGTATCCTACACAGGATTTTTCAATAGGGTAAAAAATGTTTATAGACGAACGACTCGATTTAAAAGAATTGTGATAAACTTATTATTGTTATTGATGAAATTTTCTGTTATGTTTTATTGTTATGTTTTATTCACAATGTGATAATTATTTTTTTCATTATATAAGTGTTGAAATGCTTCTTGTATTTATTCTATATATTTTTTATCATAAAATACTACGAAGATTGGAATATGTTTACAAGAATTACAATCTTGAAATTTTAAAATTGCCTTATTTATTATAAATCCTATATACATCTCTAATGTCCCTTGGTTATTGCTATTTTTATAATTGCAAAATAAAATTTGTGTTAGTAAAAATAGTTCATCATGTTAAATAAATTTTAATAAACAGTTGAGTTAGTTAATTTACGACTACAGTTTAAAAAAATGCAATAACCAATTTAGAATTTTGATTTTAAAAACCAACAATTTCCACACATTTATTTACTTCTCCCAATTACTATGACATAATTGAAATATATGAAAAACTAAATATTAATGTTTACTTGCACAAATAAATGTATTTATATTTGATTATAACTTATAATCATTGCACTAAAATTCATTAATATACTAATTATATTAATTTTTCGATTAATGACAATTTTATTGTGATTACTTCGCGTTTTATATTTATTTTATTCAATTCATTAACTGGGACAAATTTTTCTTATTGCTTTCACTCCTACTTGATCGTTCAGAAAATCAATATATTTCACTTTTTTTCTCATATATTTTGTATTATTATATGCCAGAAACATTTAACTTTATTTTTCTGTAAAAAAAACACGAAAAGGCAGTTTAAATTTTAAAAAAACATAAATATTTACATTTTGGCCATGTATTTGAGAGCAAGTCGGCCCTAAAGGTAATCAGCGCCACCATTTCGCCTGGTGGTCGTGATCCAACTCTCAGCCAACTTTTATTCTACAGGCCTCTAGAAGAGTAGCACTGGGCTGCTAATAACAAAGGTATATGTTATATTTGTCAAATTTCAGCTTCTTTCACAGTGATTTTCATAAAAAATAAATTACTTAAATTTAATTCGTGTTTGTATAACTTACCGTTGAGATTTTAATCTTTGCTTAGATGTATTTTACAAATTTGCTTTGCAAACAAGGCAAACAGCTAATTTTTTTGCATTTTATTTTTTGTGAACAAAAGATAATTCACTGTAGCTTTGATGTTTGGACCTACCGCCTCTGTTCATTTTTTAAACTACTATAAAAAATCAAAATTTTGTATATGCATTTAAAGAATTTAACTTTACCAATTTTCAGAGCTGTTAGGTTTAAGTTGACAAGTCTACGAATTTAACCTCAGAAATGTCAAGTCCTGTATCGACGTAAATTACGTTATGTAAAAAGCTAACTGCGTAAAATACTCAGTAAAATACCGTAAGAAAGCAAGTAAATTACCTTGGGTATTTTACGCGCCCAACCCTGACCCGTAGTGTCGATTGGTGTGGATGGGCTGACACGACTCATGCGTTTTCGCGCACGGAGCAGCTGTGCGCTAAACAAACTATGCTCTTCACAGCGGAGCCGTATTCAGATACGGCCAGGGTTGCAAAATTACGCGTAACTTTAGGCTTTCCATGTAAAGACTAAAATACGTAAATTACGTAAATTACGTAATTTACGTCGAAAACTATAGTTAATTACATATTCAAGGTAGCGAACCTTAAAAGAGTATGTATAATAGTTTTGTTCATTTCTTTGGCATAGGGTCAGTTTCTTCTTATTTTCTTTGATTAAAATTATTATTATTAGATTTAAAAATGCGCAAAAACGAAAATAAAAAAGGCAAACGTTTCGGCCACATATGGGGGCCCTCTTCAGTGCCATAAATTCAAAGATTCATTCAAAATTTCAGTAAAGGATTAGAATATAGAAGATAATTAAAAAAAATAATTAACATAGAAATTAAAAACTTATCTCATAGCTTGAAATTCAAAATGAAGTAGTCCAGTATGCAGCATCACAAATTTAAAAAAATTTGAAGTTCACTATGAATAAAAACCGGATAAAATGAAAAAGTATAAAGATTTTGTACACGAACCGACCGGAATTTTTTTCAAAAAATGTTTATTATTAAAGAAAGATGCCAAATTGGTTCTCAATGGCAAAACGCGAACAAGTTTGACATTTATGAAACCTTCTCGTGAAGACTTCATTACCGGCGTCTCTCACAGAATGATCTGAACTGTTTTAAAAACCGATTAGGGACATGTGGCTTTGCTGACCGAAAATTTTTTTCCTATAAGCAATCCTGAGAGGTTCTTTTCCTCCTTGAAGAAGTCTATTGTCCTGTATATAGTTAAGAAATTCGAGACGTTTATGATGATTTTCACGAATGGACGAAGGCGTTTATTTTTCAAGAAACCGATTTTGAATATAAGCTTCACGGACAATCCATTTAACACTGAATTTGCAAGCAAGGCGTTACATAAACATAAATTATTATAATATCTGTATATGTAATTTTACACAATATTTAAAAAAATCGAAAGTTGTTGATTTTCGCATACAGATTTATTCTGAGATGTTTTGAAAAATGATAATAAATTTATATTTCTTAACTATATACAGGACAATAGTCTTCTTCAAGGAGGAAAAGAACCTCTCAGGATTGCTTATAGGAAAAAAATTTTCGGTCAGCAAAGCCACATGTCCCTAGTCGGTTTTTAAAACAGTTCAGATCATTCTGTGAGAGACGCCGGTAATAAAGTCTTCACGAGAAGGTTTCATAAATGTCAAACTTGTTCGCGTTTTGCCATTGAGAACTAATTTGGAATCTTTCTTTAATAATAAACATTTTTTGAAAAAAATTCCGGTCGGTTCGTGTACAAAATCTTTATACTTTTTCATTTTATCCGGTTTTTATTCATAGTGAACTTCAAATTTTTTTCAATTCGTGATGCTGCATACTGGACTACTTCATTTTGAATTGCAAGCTATGAGATAAGTTTTTAATTTCTATGTTAATTATTTTTTTTAATTATCTTCTATATTCTAATCCTTTACTGAAATTTTGAATGAATCTTTGAATTTATGGCACTGAAGAGGGCCCCCATATGTGGCCGAAACGTTTGCCTTCCTTTCTTTTCTTTCTTGCACATTTTTAAATCTAATAATAATAATTTTAATCAAAGAAAATAAGAAGAAACTGACCCTATGCCAAAGAAATGAACAAAACTTTTATGAATATGGGTCAATACAATAATAGACATGTTATCAAACATGTCACTTTGAAAGTATGTATAGTCTCTCTTATTGTGTTTGTTTATGCAATTAATTATAGTTGAAATTTAAATCTGCATTCCTCTTAATTCGGCAAGTGTCGAAATTAAAATGAAAATATAAAATGAGCAAATCTGAAGGAGAAAAAAGAATGAAATGCGCAAATAAAATCCCATGGTCGGAATTGAATTTCAAGTGTTTCAAAGAAACTGATAAAATTGTGGCAAAATGTTTACAGTGTGACAAAATTTTAAAAAACAGTGCTTACGATCGGCTTTTAGGTCACAGGTAAGTAAATAAAAATTAAAATCTATTAATTTATTTGTTTATTATCTTTTGCTAATCACTGGAATATCAATAATTTTAATAGAAAACCTAGAGAAGTTATAAATATTTACTGAACTACTGTAATATGTTATATTCAGGATAACGTAAATTTCTTTTCAATAAATATTATAGTAATATACAGACTTTACACTGAGAAAACTGGAGTGTCAAACTTTGAGTGTTAAAATGTAGATAGTCAGTCTGAACTTCTAGATAGTACAACAGTACAACACTCTTTCCGAAATTTTTTCTTTTTGGTCAGGGAGACACTCATTTGATATTCTGCTTAACTGTTACCAGAGTGTCAGAATCACTATACAGAGTGTTGATTGGTGAAATACGCGCCAAAATTGCAATGTCACGTGGGTTCGCCTATTTTTACTCCAATATCACCAGCGTGGACTCTAACCTCATTGCCGGTTTCGCGCCCTTTACGTGTTAAAGTGTCACGAGGGTTATTTTTGCCAACTAATTGGCGAGTACCTATTTCACTTGCTATAATAACATAATAATTGTGAAAGTTTAAATGTAATAGTTTTGAGGTTAGCCATAGAAGTAGATTATAGTCTATTTCTCCCTCTTCGATAATCTATTTTTCTCTCTGCATATACGTAAATTACGTGAAGAAAACCTCCACGTAATTTACATAATAAATTACTTATAGAAAACCGTGTAAATTACGTTAGGTATTTTATCTTCGCAACCCTGGCAACGGCAGAACAGTGAGCCAATACTTTTACATCGTGCGCATGACTATTTTCATAGTCGTCCCCACTCCCACATGTAATACGATTTGCGCTGGCTCATTCAATGTTCCTGCAGAGATTGGTTTTTTTTCAATTCGTCTTGAATAACATAACTAATTATTGAAGGAACCGCGGTGTCCAATGACCTTGCTGCAAACATCCAATTACTTTAAGAAGCAAGCCACTTAAACTACACCACGGTTCCTTAAAAAAAAAAATTTTTTTTTGATTTTAAATGAAACAAGAAATTAAATTTAGTTGAGGCTTTATCAGCCTTAAGGAACACATTCTCATCATAACACTCGCGGTTCGCCCTGGATTTTCTGCATACATTTCTGTAACTTTCCAATAATTTACATGATTAAAAAAAATCTATTTTTTTCCAAATATATAAAAAAACAAAAAAATTTGTAGACTCTTTTTAAGCAAACAATTTCTTATTTTAGCGCTTATTTTGTCTCACACATTTTGGTTAAAAAATGGAATTTTTGATTTTCAACATTTAAAATAAAAACATAAAATATTTATCTTATCAAAAAATATTTTGAGTATTGGTATCTTAAAATTACGAAAAATGGACTGAATTTTTATAGATTTTTCTTAATATTATGAAACTTAACTGACTTTGTATAAAATGTATCTCAAAACGGCACAAACTTTAACAGATATCTTATAAAATTTATCATAAAATTACGAAGCTGTAACAAA
Organism: Diplolepis rosae; assembly: GCA_030998225.1. Classification (NCBI taxonomy): domain Eukaryota; kingdom Metazoa; phylum Arthropoda; class Insecta; order Hymenoptera; family Diplolepididae; genus Diplolepis; species Diplolepis rosae. The sequence continues at coordinate 8,173,956 of JAPYXD010000723.1, read as the reverse complement.
GTTTTCAGTTACATGTGTCTGCATAAAACTTCAGTTACCCAAAACGTAAAAATATTCCTATTACAAGTTTCAGAATTTCTAGAGACAGGTATCTGATGAGTATTCACTTGGTACAGTTGTTTATTATAGCGTCAACGTTTCGACCAAAGTTTTGGTCCGTATTATTGGTTATTTGTGGAAGCAGGCATTAAATAAATGAGACAAGGATTATATATCAGAGTATTCAATGGAATGTTCCTTCTCTAACTTACAGAGTTGAACTAACTGACAAGAAGAAAAGTCACACGGATCATGGGGTTATGCTTTCATATGATTACTCATTTTTTTATTTTGATTTTATAATATGTGAGTATGGTGGGAGTTCATAACTCTTGAGCTTTCGGCTTTCGACAAAGCTACAAAGTGACGATTAGCTTCTAAGAACTATAAAATGAAAACTGGATCTCTTATAGTCCTACATAAGCAAAACTCTTATATCATGAAGTGTAAAGAGTTCTCGGAATAACTAAGTTAAATAAAAGAACGATATTAATTTTTGTATGTATACTTACACTGAGGAGTCAATCATTGCTTGAATTCAGCCACAAAAAGTAGTTGAGGATATTTTTAATAAAATCATCACGTCACTATGCCCAGGATATTTTCTTAGTGTATACGCAGAGAAAATACACATAACTGATTGCATCGTTAATCGCATACGCGTTATAATATTTTTTTCTTAATCATAGATTTATAAAACAATTATAAAAAATGTCTTCATCAAAACGAAAGGACTTCTACAATGGTGATATTTCATTTACTGCAATGCAATTCGTTGGGATTTGGATGACATCAACTTGGAATTCACAAATGAAGATAATTTTCTATCGTATCTATTTAATTTGCACCTTCATTATTAATATCTATTTTGTTTTTTCTCTCTTGTTACATATTTTACGAGGGGTTGAAAACAAAGACGTGGTAATACAAAATTTGATGAACTTTACAATTAGTTTTTCTAGTTTTGTCAAAATGGTGAATATTATAATACAACGTAAATGGGTGGACAGGATAATGAAAATGCTTTTTGATAAAATTTTTCAACCTCGAAATATTAATGAATCTCAAATATTGCAAAGCCGTTCTCATACATGCAGGTATAAAACACAAGCTTAGTACTAAAGGAATTTATTGAACTGAATTATGGATGATTAGTTTTTATTATCTTAGATCTAGAGAGTTTCTGTATAACAGTTTTTTTCATAATTTGTATTTCTAGGTTAATAACAATTATTTTCCTTATTATAAATAATATTCCTGGAGCGACAATATATTTGCCTCCATTGCTGACAAGAAACAGCACTGAATTTGCTTTCCATGCATGGGGCGTTAAACCATCAATTCTCAAACTGTATTTCTGTTGTCATATTTACAAAAAACACGATCTTGTTCTATAATAGTTATATTTATCGGGTCATTTGAAACTTTAGTGTTGATGATGGTTTTATATATTTGTGCTCAAATATATATGATGACAAAACGCTTGAATATGCTTCCTGAATTGCGAAAAGATAGTGTTCCTGAAGGTATCGTTAATCATCGATAGTTAGCAATAATTAAAGATTGCGTTCATCACATTCATATATACTCGTAAGTGTTAAGTCCTCCTTTATATGCTACACCGAATAAAAACTATAGTAAAATTTAACGCTGTTGCCTCGTTATATCTAGAGGAATTACCAGTCTTTCATGATTAAATTAACCGAAAATCTTGTTGATTACGCCAATTTCTTAGTTAATATTACTACTTTTTAAATTAATTTATCTGACCGTCAAACAAAAGACCCCTTCTAACTAGGTTCAGATCTGCCGAGAACACAGGTGTCCTGCATAAGCAACAATGTTTACCTAAGAATCGTCAAGAATTTTCGAGTGTTCGTCAGTCGCAAGGCGTAGGTCGTTAGGTAGTAAGAACTAGTTAGGAATAGGTAGGTAGAGTTAAAACCTCATTGCGTGGAAAAAATGTTAATAGCCTACAGATGCACAATTATGTGTATACGTGTATACAAATAACAAACATTAATCAAATATGTATTGACCATTTTGTTCGATGACCTTTTGCAATCTTTCAGTCAGCTTCATAATTCCGTTTTCGTATAAAGTTCGGTTCTTACAGGCAAAAAACTGAATCAACTCATTTTTGACAGCTTCATTTAAATCGAATGTTTTTCCATTCAAATGGTTTTAAAGTGAACGGAATAAATGATACTCGAATGGTTCAAGGTCAGGACTATACGATGGATGAGGCATCACTTCCCAGCCTAATTCCAATAATTTTTTGCGAATGACCAAAGATGTATTTGGTCTGGCGTTATCTTGATGGAAGATGACGCCTTTACTAGTTGCCAGTTCTGGCCGCTTTTCCTTGATTTCTTTGTCCAATTTTATTAGCTGGCGACAGTAGACATTCGAATTGATAGTTTGGTTCGTTGGAAGCAGCTCTAAATGAACAATACCTTTGAAATCCCACCAAACACTCAGCATAACCTACTTTTGCGGGCGTACCGGGGACTCAATGTACTGGTGGAACGACCAGTTGTCTGTCCTGCGTCTGGAATGCCTCGCAGCGTGACGGAGATTCACCCGCTCGAAGGGTGATTCTCTGCTGCACGAGGCATGGAAAAAAGCAAAATCAGCTCCGAGGAAAGGCATAAAGAAAAGCCGACTTCAGTGCTGGAAAGACTTTATCGGTGAGGTCGAGAAGGACCAATGGGATATCGCCTTCAAAATAGTCACCAAGAGATTGGTGACTAGAAGAAAAACCCCGGGCCTGGATAATCCCGATCGAGTCAAGTACATCGTGCGAAGCTTGTTTCCGCATCTAGAGCCGTTCCAAAGACAGCACCGAAGCTCGGTAAAAATATTTTACTTCCAAGCCAAGTTTCCATGTTAGAAAACAAAAAATAATCGGAAGGAACCAAATCTGAGGAATAAGGTGGATAAGGAAGTATTTCGTAGCATAAATCAAATAATTTGGCCGTTGCAATGGTACTCGTGTGAGTTGGTGCATTGTCTTGATGGGAAAGCACTTTTTTTCGCCAGATGGGGCCACTTTTCCTTCAGTATGGTATCAAATCGTTCTAATAATGAGGCATAATTTTTCCCTCCTGTAGATAATCGATTATTATTATACCTTGTGAGTCCCAAAAAATTGTGGCCATGACCTTACCGGCTGATGGAACCGTCTTCCTTTTTTTCGGCGTACATTCGCTAGACCACATTTTCGACTGATTTTTTGTTTCTGGCATATAATAATGAATCCACGTTTTATCAACAGTTACATAGAGTTGCAAAAATTCCTTTGAATTACGTTGAAACATAGCCAAACATTGCTCAGACGCAACCACACGAGCCCGCTTGTGATCGACTGTGAGCAAACGCGGCACCCATCTTGCAGACAACTTCCTCATGCCCAAATATTCGTGTAAAATTTGCCATATGCGTCCTACTGAAATGTTTACAGTTTCACTAATCTCACGCACTCAATCGACGATCGTCGAGTACGATGTCGTGGATTTTATTGATCATTTCTTGAGAAGTCACCACGTTTGAACCGCCAGGACGCTCAGCATCATTAGTGCTGATACGGCCGCAACGAAATTCAGTGAACCACTTATGGACCATGCCATGCGATGGAGCAGATTCCTTATAATATTTTGCAAGCTTTTCTTCAGTTTCTTTGATTGATTTTCCTCGTAGAAAATAATGTTTAATAAGCACGCGAAACTCGCTTTTTTCCATGGTTTTGTTTTAACAATGAAAAACTAAATTCAACTGGCTGTAAAAAATTTGCTAACCAACATACTGACTTGAAACTTTGTATACGCACTGATATTAGATGGTATTCTCTTAGAGTAATAACATATTCACGATAATAGCACCATCTTTCGAGAAGTCACGGACTTATTGAACAGCCCTCGTATATATATATTTTATTGACAGAAATGGTTCGAATTTCTAGCATAATCTGGCAATAGTGTCTTGAATAAATCTCGCTTATGAGAAAATTATTTTTAATAATTCATTTTTGTAATTTCAAACTTTTTATGGCAACAACTATTCTAGTTCAAATACTTGGAAATGTTTATCATAAGTAAACACCTATTTCTATGTGAAAGTTTCTTAGAGTGATGGTAAATTTTTTTTTACAAAATCTCAAAAACAGTGTTTTTCATTTTCGTCTTTTATAAATAGATTTAGATGGTTCACGTTTTGGGATGAAATGTGTATTTATAAATCTTACAGTTCGAAGCAAATTTATTTCACCGATTCCCACTTGAAAAAGCGGACGTACAAAAGGATGTATGAAAGTACGTTTAAAAAGACCTACAAGACGATTTATACCTTTTCTAGTATAAGAGAAATTCGATTGTTATTCTTTGAAGAATTTACCATTATTCTAGCATTTCTCTTAGAATCCAACATATTTTATCTTAATATTTTTCGCATCAATATTACCCTCTTTGATATGTAAAATCATTAGTTGATTATTATTTTCACTATCTTATTAATTATTGAAAAAATAATTTTTGATAAAATTTTACTCATCATTTTTCTCTATATTTTGTCTTCTTTATTTCCTTGAATTTTCACGACTTTCCTTGCATTATAATAAATAATGCAACTGCAGGGAGGTATGTCGCTTAGAGTTATAGATATGAAAGCCACCGTCATAAATTATTCAGCAGTCGCATCGTCATGTTTTATGCATTCTTCTAAATATAATAACTCTTGCTGCATGCAAGACATATTGTAGACAGAATGATACGTAAGATAAATAAATCCTTAATGAAGCATCCTCATGATGCAGAAAAATGTCTGCTACTCAATTAATTGTATTTTAACTTTGCATAATTGAAACAATATCATTGAAAATATATAGAACTGAATTTCCACTCCTTGTCTTAAAATATATTTATAATAAATATTTAAAGAATTTGAAAATCTTTCTGTGGAAAAAATGACGCTTTCGACTGCGCTGGGATTCGAGCCCAGGTCTTTCGATTGCCGGTCGAAATTATGTTACGAGCCGCGCACGCGTGAGATCACAAGTGGTCGAACTCTCGAACGATTTGTTCGTTTCAGCGTTAACCCTTTATAGGGACCGGGAAAATTCAAACTTTATAAATGAATAAACACACAGGTTAGAGTGAATTTAATATTTAATCGACTTGGTATAGATAAAACCTTGTTAAATCTGGACCTTTATAAAATATACTACCGGTTTTCACAACTGTTGCCGAAGTTCGATGCTCTACAAATTCAACGAAGGAATTTGTAGAAGTTTTCGACTTGCTTTATATAACGGCAGAAATAGATTCCGATCGAAAGCCCCGTACATTCTGTTCATTCCTCCACTCTACAGGACTCACGCATCCCCTTTCACAACTCCCCCACGCATCCCCGTTCACAACTCCCCCACGCATCCCCTCTCTCTCTATTTTCACACAGTGGCCCTCGCTAGGCCCAGCCCAATTTCTCGGAGAAGCTCGATTAGGAGAATCCGAATCCGAAGCCGCCCGATTCGGAAAAACCCAGTTCTAGTCTCTCTCCTCTCAGCTGCAAGTTTTTATGGCGCTTGCAGTGAAAGCGCAAGGGAAGGCAGTAAAACAGTAAATCTTAAAGGATTACTTTTTACTTCCTTCTGGCGACCAGACATGCTATTTTGAATTTCTTTAACTTTATGTGACTAAAGTTTCTATACCTATCTACCTAGCCTTTTTCCGTCTAGTTTTTGCCTACCTTAAATGAATGAGTATTACTTCTATATTCCTAGTTCTATCTTAACTTAATTTATTTTAATCCTATGGTCCAGACTTAACCTTTTCTTATCCTTAAAACTAGTATACACAGAAGAAATATAAAACTTACAGAGAAATCTTAAAACTAATTTACATTGTTGAATTCCTTGCCGACGGCACATGTTGACCATTCGTATAATAAATTTAAATCTAATATTTATAAGTAATATTTCTAGCTAGGATATTTCTACGCTTTTCTCAGGGTCTTTTTATTATTTTCAGCTGTGTCCCGTGGGAAATTCATCTATCTAAATTGGATGGGAATTTCCTTAAACGCGATTTGATTTATTTGAAAGTTGAAAATCGCGCGAGCTTAATTCGATAGGTCGATTAAATTAATCGGCCTCGAGCGAGAACCTATAGTCGCTCGTTACACCTCCACCCTTATAAGAAGATTTTTCGTCAGAAAATATCTTACTGTATTCCTACCTATCTAGATTTTTGAATTTGTGGATCTTTATTCAAGCAGAAGTCTGGGGACAGAGAGAATATCGAAATTCGAAATTCGCGCAAATAGTTCGATGTGTTCGATATAACTCGACACGCAACGAGTTCGATTAAGCAGACGACGCTACCGTACCACGTGATCCGTGATGATCGTACATGATTGCATGTGACAGGTGTCAACATTTGGGTTAATGAAGAAAAGAAGAGTGACCGAATGAGAAAATATAAGTGCCTGAATTCAACGTTTGAGATGAGAAAAAGAAGTCTTATCTATATTTATTTGTGGAGTGTATTTCGTCTGATTATGATCAATGGTACTAGGATGAGGCAAGATGCACTTGTAGATGGTAAGTCTAACCTGCAAATTTTGTTTTACACTACTTGTTTATGTTGATATTTATAGTAGGGGCATGTTTTGAGCGAGGCCTAGTCGCTCAACTCTCACCCCCCTCTTATTTAGAAAACTAGGATCAAATCTAACTTTAATATTAAGACAGTGTGTATAAGTATGTGTGTGTTGATTCTAATTTTTTATTTTATTATATTTTTACTAAGGTGGTTTGATTTCAGGGTCGAATGGGACGCGATTCTATTTAATCAATGGTTCTTGGTTGTTTTCATGAATTCCTAAAATATATAACGTTGGAGGTATCACAATTAAATTTTTGATTTGCAAATTTTCAGGATTTTCACTGAAGAGGTCTTCATATATAAGCCTGTTGGCTTGTATGAGTTCCCTGCCAGTTTCAGTTGTAATTTTTTTTTTAAATCAGCGGGGATGAATAATACAAGATTATCGTAGCGCATGTGGAGTTTATCTTTTGACATTTTTATACAAGAAAATTCCGGATTTATTAATTCGTTGGTGGTATGAAATTCGGATGCTGGAGACAGACCAGAGGTTGAAGGAATAGGTTCATCGTTAACGAGTACTGGCTGACAAAGATAAGTATTATTTAAGATTTCCTGTTCTGATTCTGAAAAATCCGTGTCGTAATTATCATCAAATTGATTCTCAAGATTGCTCGTTTTTCTTGAATTTTTAGATTAGTCCCCTCGCGATAAAAAATGCTGACCTCAGTGACTTGCCTTTTCTCAACAGAATTACTGGGCCTATCGTCCTTATCGAATACAGGTGTGAGAACTGCAACCCGGCTTTCTCCCGAGGTTGCCCCACAACCTGGCGACTTAGACATTACACATTTTTTCTTCGTCTGATGAGGATTCGAGCGCTGCGACTTCCTTATTGTGGAAATCGCCCCGAAATCCTGCGGTTCAGATGTATGAGTATCAAAACAATTACTGGGCCTATCGTCCTTATCGAATACAGGCGTGATTCGGGCAAGACTGTGCCGAAACTAGAAGTACTCTTAGAATTCTTGCGGAATAGATATCAAGTTCTTGAAGCTTCAACTTTCGAAAATACCCACAAAACACAATCGTATTCACATGCTAGCAATAATACTTTTAGAAAACAAAGTCTGGCGGCCATCCAGTCGAGAGATTTTTGCAATTTTTGTAAGGGTGAACACAAAATATTTGTATGCGATAAGTTCCAGGAACTCTCTATTGCAGAACGGGCTACTGCGGTTAAAACTGCTCAACTAATTAATTTATAATAAATATTATATATTATAATGTTTTCAATATTATGATCATTTTTTATGTGCCTCCGGCGCGTAAACTCGTTTTTACGCTACAGTTGAGAGTAGCGTGATGTTGTGTAATACGATACAGAGGAATGTTATGTAAAAATTGAACTGCGCATGCGCCTATAACCATACAGCGGAGCGTAATCTTCTTCTTCTTTCGTACAGCCTTGTACATTTGAACTGCGTATGCGTCTATTACAATACGCTACTACTACACAAGATCGAGAAAATCAAAATGGCCAGAACTAGTCGCGAAATATCAAGTGCAATGGACGAGAATCATGCTGAATACTAGATTAGATTCGAGTGTACGCATAAAAACTAGTATACGTACCGAAGTCACATAATAGTATATTACGTGCCTAGGCGCACAATGAGGGTTATTGCGTGACGAGCGACAATGCTCGCAGGACTGATCGCGCCTCGGCTTTGTCTCGGCTTCGATCTCCTGCGAGCATTGTCGCTCGTCACGCAATAACCCTCATTGTGCGCCTAGGCACGTATTCTATTTTATGTGACTTTGGTGCGTATACGAGTTTTTATGCGTACACACGAATCTAATCTAGTATTGTAGTTGTTGCGGCGCTAGTCATTATACTTGATATGTCACGACTGGTCCCGGCCATTTTGATTTTATCGATCTTGTGTAGTAGTTAGTAGTAATGGATTTCAATAGACGCATGCGCAGTTTGCCAGTAAGGTGCTAACGCTGTACGAAGAAGAAGTGAGAAGAAGAAGAATAAGAAAAAGATTGTGTTCCGCTGTATTTTAAATGCGCATGCGCGGTTCAATTTTTACATTGTATTCCTCTGTAACGGAATACACAACATTCCGTTACTCTCATTTGTAACGGAAAAACGAGTTTCCGTGCCTGTGCACACAATTCGGGTAATTACGAGACTCGCTTAAAATGCTCGCAGGAATGATTGTGCCGCGCCTTCGATCTCCTGCGAGCATTGTCGCTCGTCGCGTAATAACCCTCATTATGCGCAAAATTACATTCTCATCATGGATGAGAAGGTATTAGTTTTATTTGAAAAATGAGTTTCGAAATTTTCATCAAATCTACGTTTTGAGACCCCCTGAGTAAAAAAAAGTGGTTTTTACGAAAGTGTCTATCTGTCTGTCTGTCTGTAGTATATGTCCTATAATCGATAACTCTCGACAGAATAATCAGATTGAATTGAGCTTGGGCACACTTTATCAAAAATTATCAAAAATTCTAATACTGGTTTTTGATAGTTAAAGGGTTAAAGGATCTAGGTTAAATCAAATGAATTATATAATTGATGATTTTACGTGAACAAATAAGTTTATTAGTATTCCTTATTAATTAGTTTTAAATCACAATTTGTTTGGTCGCTTAAGATAAAAAATTTCAAGTAAGTATCTTGAAATATATTCTTAATCTTTTATTGCAGTAAGAACTCTTTGGATTCATGGGAACAACTACAAACTAATGTCAACATCAACTAATGCTTTTGCATAAGTAGTCTTGAATAACAACAAATTATAATTGAAGGTCATGTGATACTTTACCATACGAGCAATTCAGTTCCTACAGGTTTTTACACAATTTTTATTTTTTCAAACAAATAATTGTTCACAGACGTAAAGAACATAGAGACGGACGTCTGTGAACAATTATTTTTTGAAAAATTAAAAATTGTGGAAAAAAATCTGTCGGAAATGAATTGCTCGCATGTATCGTAAGTATCACATGCCCTTAATGAAAATAAACGAATATGAGCTCAAATTAACAATTAATAAGCTAAGAAAAATACTTAACTGGCCATCTAATGTAACTAGGATTGATTTTAGCTTAAAAATCAAGAGGGAAATGTAATTTTCACATATTTTATTGCGGTTTTATAACTTTTTAAATGATAAATTTTTAGAGACGCGAGTGTTCAGCAATCAATGAAGAAAGTCCTAAACAACATTCTATGTAGTTTCAAAAATTTCATGAATTTCATGCTTGTTGGATTATAAAAAATTTTATTAAAAAATTTTTTCTGAGGTTATGATAGTCTTTGTCAGATACACGGGAAGTTGATATTGAAATGGATTCAATTTGCTCTTTTCTCATTACCACATGCAGAATGGAGGAAGAAGGAAAACCCTATTTTGATGAACTCGAAAGAATTTATTTTTGATGGAAAATTAATTGTAAATAAATTCTAGACTGGCTGCAAACGTAAACATTCAGTTATCTAGAGTCGGAAGGGTGGGGTGTTCTTTGGACCGTATATCGATTCTCCAAAGCATTAATTTTCCCAAGCGCAGTGAACTTCACGTTGAAAATTCTAAGAATTTTCAGGCACGCATTATAATTCACAAGAAGGGCGCCTAAAATTTCTTAGGATTTCCAGCGTGAAGTTCACTGCGCCTGGGAGAATTAATGCTTTGGAGAATCGATATACGGTTCAAAGTACACCCTACCGCCGGAAGGGGCTCCCACCCACTCGTAGTGCTGTTCTAAAACTGTTGAAGTTGCCATGGTTGGTTTGCCAGTCATATTTTTTATATTAATTTTTAAGTACACTCGAGATACCCTCCAACGAGGGTTCCCTTGTAGGAGCGCGTCATCGCTTCCTACAACGAGCAGCTCATCGACCCCTCTTCCCCCACTACTTTTATGGAGGCCCAGCAAACACGTTATGTAACAGCTTCGTAACAAAAGGGTAACAGTTATTTCTGGTTATGTAACGATTGCTTTTGTTCAGTGATGTAATTGCTATATAACAGGAAGATAACAATGTTATGTAAGATTCTTACCGCGTGAAGATGTAAAAGATCAATAAAATAGTGAATGTAACAATTCTGTAGCAGTGGGATGTATATGCTATAGAAAAACAATGTAATATTTGTTATCTAATTGTGATACCAACATGATCTGTAACCGGTGTGTCATAATTTTTGGTAAGTGATCTGTCTCGGCATTACTTTATAATGATGTAAGTCGTTTATTCTGTAGATTCATAAAAGCTATGTAAAAATGTGTCATTATCATTGTGTATGAATCATGTATCATTTGTTCTGTAACTTGGTTGCCCGAATGATCTATAACAATATCGTTACTTTGTTACGTAAGGGTAATGTAACAGTGATACGGAATAGTTATGTGAGTTGTATCTAATGTACATTAGTAACAGCTACGTAACGAAGTTACGTAATTTTTATGTAAGAATCACGTAACATCTTTTCTATAACTTGTTTACCTAAATGATCTATTACAATTTCATTGCTTAGTTACGTAAGGGTAATGTAACAATGTTACGAAATAATTATGCAAGTTGTATATAATGTACATTAGTAACAGCTACGTAACAGTGTGACATAATTTTTATGTGACAATACTGTAACTTTGATTCTGTAACTTGGTTACGCGAATGATCTATAACACTTTCTTTGCAGTGTTATGTACGTGTACTATGACGGCATTACTGTGAATGCTTCTCTGTAAGTTGTGTATAATGCACGTTATTATCAGATATGTAACAGTCATGTAATATTATATATAGATATTTTAATTTCTCGAATACCGACATGAATAATAGTTGGAAAAATCAAAAATTGTGGGTAATAACTTGTGTAAACTAAATTGCTCTTATGGTAAAATTTCACATGCCCTTAGTATAATATTCAGTAATTGACAAATAACATAAAGGTGCAAAATTTGACTCACAGAAATGAGTTGTGTATCATCAATATTTTATCATCGTATATCTGTTTCACATATCTCTGTTACATACTATTAACATATCGCTTTTACAAAAACTTCTATATAACATAATTGCATAACACATAAAGAACATATTTACATTGATTTTGCGTAACAATATAGCACATATGTTACATAAGTCTGTTACAGACCCATTACATCACAGCGTTACAGAGCTGTTATAGAACTAATTCATCACACAGTGTGTGATATTTTGCGTCACAGGTGACGCTATCTGCTTTCAATTTTATATCCATCAATCGAGTTCCAAAATGTAGGCGTTTTGGTAGCAAAATTCTACTCTGCAAATAATAATTTTAAGAGTACAGCAGTACAACTTTAAATTGTAAATTTCAACTTTAATAATTCAATAGATATATTGAATATATTGAATATATATATAGATAGATATATGAGGTCTGTTCAAAAAATAAGGTGAATTTTCATTTTTTTCGAAAAATATTAATTTATCCATGAATTTCTATGTTGTTCCCTTTAAAGTAATCCTCCTCAGATATAATACACTTGTGCTAGCGTTTTTTCCAATTTTCGAAGCATTTCTAATATGCACTTTTTGGTGTGTCCTTAAGTTCTCTCAGCGATTCGGTTTTTATCTCTTCAGTCGTGGCAAAACGCCGTCCTTTCATAGGTCTCTTCAGTCTTAAGAACAGGAAAAAGTCACAGGGGCTAAATCTGGTGAATACAGTGGCTGAGGCATGATTAATGTGTTGTTTTTGGCCAAAAAATTACGAACAAGCAATGACTAGTGATCAGGTGCGTAATTGTGATGCAAAAACCATGAATTGTTTTTCCACAATTCCGGGCGTTTCTTTCGCATTACTTCACGCAAATGGGGCATAACTTTAAGGTAATACTCCTTATTAACCGTATGACCTTGTTGTAAGAACTCCTGATGCACTTCGCCATGATAATCAAAGAAAACAGTGAGCAACACCTTGACATTTGACCGAACTTGACGTGCCTATGCATTGCCTATGAATTACGTGTTAAAATAGTCAACTTTGGCATTAATTATCTCTGCATCGGTACGGCTGAAAAAATTGAAATTAATTCAGCATATAAATAATTATTCTATTTAAATATCAGCTCCTTTTTTTAAAAAATTCTACCAGAGATCGATTTTTTTACATACAACCTTAAACGAGCTAACAACAATTTTTATGTGACGTTGTTGTAATTTTCTTTTCCTGTAGAATGGAGATACGAAATGAGACAGCAAAAAAATTCAGCGGACTCCTTACAGTAGATTATAAGAAAAAATTAATTACCAATCTACTGTTAAAGCCTTTGAATAATCATATCACGACCCCCTATAAAAAGTGGGCCACTTCACAAATTTTGACTCAGATGTGTATGCATATCTTTCGCGTTTACATTATAAGACATTCCGTAAGTTAAAATATTACTTTCACGCATTTACAGAATATTATAATCGTAACGTTCAAAAAAGTTCCTATCAGAGTTGAAAGGTTGGAATCGTAGATGGTACTTTTTCTCCTCCTTAAAAACGTGTCAGCCAATCAGCGAATAGCAGACTTCTAAGGGGCTGTTCAAATAATACGTAACTCTACTTTTCTTTAATTTATGTAGCTTTGTCGTTGTCAACTTCACGACAATTTTATTCTTATCTCTTTTTAAACAAATGAAAAAGGCGTGACGTATTATGTGAACGGCCCCTAATACAAGTTCCAAAATTTCGAAGCGTAATTGCGAGAGTAGTCTAGTGGCGTTAGTAGGCTAACCGTAGGTCGTAGGTTCGATTCCCCCTCGGTCGGACGCATTTAGTTAGGTTTTTTTAAATGAAATAAATGAAGGGAGTCGACAAGGAGCAATGGAGATCGACAGTGGCACTACGAAATGATGAAATGAAAAAAAAAATTTTTGCTTCCATTTTCACAACAAACAGCGAGTAATGATTGACATAGTAAACTTTACCTTATGATGGCACTTTTTCACAACTTTTCCAATAGTTCTAATATACTCTCTAAAATGGTACTTCTTCTCACGAAACGTAATACATTTAGACAGCAAATTTATTTCTGTGTGAATACAAAATAGTAATAAAAAATATTCATATATTTCTTCTTAAATTCTTAAAGAGTGTGAAAAAGGCATCATACTAAAATACCCTCTCAATTGCATTGGCAACTTTAGTAAGAAAAATTAAATCAAAATAATTTTTAAAAAAGCAATAATACTTGAATGAAAACTTTTAAAAAATTCCTCATTTCTATTTTTATTCTGAATTCTAATGAGTGCATTTCGTGGTACTAAATTTAGCTGTATTTCGATCGTTTCCAATCTCCGATAATAAAAACATAAATTTAGATTCATTTCAATACTGCTAAATGGAATGAGAAGCTAAGAAAATTAATTTTATTAATTTCTTTCCGTTTTGTATTTATTGTAATTTATGTAGTATTATATACATTAAATTCACTCTTTCTTACCCAGAAGCTTATGATTTTTATCAAACTTGATAATTCCAGCACTTTGGTTGATTCTTCAAATAGTATTATTAATTTTGGATGAATTAACAAAATTGTAAGATCTAAATTCCATTTGACAATCTAAATCGCACCTCGATGAAGTATTTTTTATTATGTTGATAACCCAGCAATAAATAATATAACTTAACTGTGTATGTACCATAAAAACAGTTTATTTTTAGGATTTAGGACAATATGAACCAGTAATTTGGTATTGTGATTTTTGGGCAATATTTTGCAACTGTAATTGATACATGCACTATCATTTATGAACTATCAAGATTGAGCGTTCGTGACGAATATTTCTGGAGGTTTGCATCTATTTTCTCCACCGTTATAGGCCAGATCTTCATTTACTGTTATTCTGGAGAAAAAAATTAGGAATAAGGTGATTAGATACTTATTTAATAGCAACATACTGTACTCGCCTAAATAACAGTCCACAGAGGTTTTCATAAGAGCAACAGTAATTTGAATTGAAACAAAAAAATAAATACAAAAGTCGTTTTTTCATGTTGATTCGATAGCATTATGCAGCAAGTACAATATTTTTCAAATGTACACCCCAACTGCATTTGTTGAAACAATACACAACGGATTCACCGAATATGAAGTTTGCTGCACTGGTTTTAGTGACTACGTTATTCTAGCCATGAGAACTCAACGTTTCAAGTTCTCATAGCGAGGTTTAACCCTTTTAGTGCCGGGCGAAAAATAGGTGCCTATGCGAGAATAACCGGCCGAATTTCACAGTTTTACTAGGGTTTGGAAAATGCTCAGAAAAACGAAAAACTATTTATTTTTATTCTCTCATAATGAAATTAGATCATTTCTAACGTACTACAAATTTACAAATTTATTTGGATTATTTCTCCCGAAATGCGAATAGTAAAGCGCTACGAGGCGCGGGCCGATATATCGGCTCCCGGCACTAAAAGGGTTAAGAGTTAAGGACGATTGCAACGATCTTAACTAGCCGCCATGACCAGGATTTCAGAATATGGCTACCGTGGCTACAAATCATGTTTCTGTAGCCATGGGTCAAGTAGTAATAACAAGTCTCCCTCGTTACAGTCACTTTTTTCCCAACTACATTATTCCTAGTCATTATGACTAGATGATATTTTTCTCTGTGCAGGATACGGGATAGAGAGGGAGTCGTTGAAAGGTCATCAGAGTGATGACACCCCAGAAAGTAGCGTCATCACTGAGCACAGTACGTCCACTACCATTTATTTTAGGAGGGTACTTTAAAAAGTGAAAATGAGTATCAGCGACGCCATGTTAAGATAGTAAAAACTAATATCAATGCAAACGAAACCGCCGTATACCCATTACATTAAGAAGGTGGGCATTGAATGACATTGAAATGTCAAAATCTGGAGAAAAACGGAATCGAGAATGAAACTTTTGAATGCCTTTTAATGCCTAGGAATTAAAATGCATTAAAAAGTTTCTTTCTCGATTCCATTTCTTTCCAGATTTTCACATTTCAATGCCATTCAATGCCCACCTTCTTAGTAGGTATATTCTAAAGTGCGGAAATTTTTTAAAAATGAATTAATGATTTATATCATCTGATTTTATCAAAAGAATATCAAACTATGCAGGACGCATTTGACTTCTTCATAAGTGCGGAAATGCTGATGAGCCAGGCCGAGTGCCATCGATTGCAACAAATAATAGTCGGAAGGAGCAACGTTTGGACAGTACGGCGGGTAGGGTAAGACCTCCGAATTCAGTGTTTCCAAGTATGTTTTCACCGATCTTGTGGCATATGGCCGAGCATTGTCATGCTGGAGGATAACTTCATTATGTCCCTTTTGGTAATTACTATAGCCGTTTCTCCTTCAATGCTCGGCTCAAACGCATCAATTGCGTTCAATACCGATCCCCTGTGATGGTTTTACTCGGTTTCAACAGCACATAATACACCACACCGAGCTGGTCCCAACAAATGTAGAGCATAACCTTGACACCGTAAATATTCGGTCTGACCGTCGACGTGGAGGAATGTCCGGGCATTTTCCATGATTTTCTGCGCTTGGAATTATCGCAATGGACCAAATTTTCTTCACCGGTTTCAATGCGATGTAAAAACCTTTTCCGATTCTGTTTTTGAAGCAGCTGCTTACAAGCAAAGAAACGCCGTTCAACATCTTTCGGCTTCAACTCGTACGGAACCCAATTTCCTTGCTTCTGAATCATTCTTATGACTTTGAGGCGTTTCGAAATGTTTTTTTGAGTCACACCCAATGATTCTGCCAATTCTTCTTGAGTTTGGCACGAGTCTTCAGCAAGTAATACCTCCGATTCGGAATCTTCGAAGATTTCCTGTTTTCTACCGCCATGCCGGTCCTCAATATCAAAATTATCGCCCTTGAATTGTTGAAACCACTCACGACACGTTCTTTCACTAAAAGCAGCCTCGCCGTAAGTACTTGAGAGCATTCGATGAGCCTCAGCTGCAGTTTTCTTCAAATTAAAGCAGGAAATTAGAACTTTCCAGAAATGACGAGAATTTGGCTCGAAAACTGATATCTTCGATCGACAATTAATTTATGATGCAAACACAAATTCACTAATGTGGTGCTGACGTTATGTTGATAGATGTCCAAGCTTACTGCGTGACATTTTTGGTCTGAATATTTCGATCAGCACTTACTACTGCAGTTATCTATCGAAAAACAGTGGAAGCAAAGTTGCACACATAATATATAATATGCAAAATAGTTTACCTAATTTATATAATAGCTACACTGAAAAAAACTGGGATTACTAGTTAAATTCTAGCCGAGACGAAGCCCAGGCGCAATCAGTCCTGCGAGCATTTTAAGCGAGTCTCGTAATTACTCAAATTGTGTGCATTGGCACATATTCTATTTTATGTGCCTCGGGAGCGTAAACTCGCTTTTACGCTACAGTTGAGAGTAGCGTAATGTTGTGTATTGCGATACAGAGGAATGTAATGGAAAAATTGAACTGCGCATGCGCCCATTACAATACAGCGGGGCATAATCTTCTTCTTATTCTTCTTCTTCTTCGTACAGCGTTGATTCCGTACTGACAAAGCCTGGTACATTTGAACTGCCCATGCGTCTATTACTATACGCTACTACTACAAAAAATCGAGAAAATAAAAATGGCCAGAAGTATTCGCGAAATGTCAAGTGAGATGGGCTATAATCACGACAATTTCGACCTTCTCAGATTGGATTCAAGTGTACGCGGAAAATCTCCTAAATGCGCCGAAGTCATATAAAATAGAATATGCGCCATTGCACACAATTCGGGCAATTACAAGACTCGCTTGAAATGCTTGCAGGACTGATCGCGTCTCGGCTTTGTCTCGGCTTCGTCTTGGCTTTGCCTCAGCTACGCCTCTATTATACCTGGGCTTCGATCTCCTGCGAGCATTGTCGCTCGTCACGTGAAAACCTTCATTATGCGCCTAGGCACATAATATACTATTACGTGACTTCGGTGCGTATACGAGTTTTAATGCGTACACTCGAATCTAATCTAGTATTCATCATGATTCTCGTCCATTGCACTTAATATTATGCGACTAGTTCCGGCCATTTTGATTTTCTCGATCATGTGTAGTAGTAGCGTATTGTAATAGACGCATGTGCAGTTTAAATGTACAAGGCTTTGTCAGTACGGAGCCAATGCTGTACGAAGGAGAAGAAGATTACTCTTCCCTATATGGTTATATGCTCATGCGCAGTTCAATTTTTACATTCCATTCCTCTGTATCGTATTACACAACATCACGCTACTCTCAACTGTAGCGTAAAAACGAGTTTACGCACCAAAGGCACATAAAAAATGATCATAATGTTGAAAACATTATACATTGCAAGAATTCATTTGGACAAAAGGTGTAGTTGCCACATGCCAATCTATTTTAAGACAAGGAGTGGAAATTCAGCTTTAAATATATTCAATGATTTTGTTTCAATTATGCAAAGTTAACATACAAATAATTGAGTTGCAGACATTTTTCTGCATCATAAAAGTCCAAGTTTTTATAAAACTGTTGATTGAATTCTATATTTATTTAAACTTCCATATGTAGCTTTCGCATAGCTTATTATTACTATCTATCTTGCATAATCGATTATTTGCCCCTTCAATGAAAGCTTCATTAAGTATTTATTTATTTTACGTATCATCCTGTCTACACTATGTCTCGCGTGCAGCAAAAGTTATTATGTTTAAAAGAATGTAGAAAACATGACGATGCGACTGCTGAATAATTTATGACGGTGGCTTTCATATCTATAACTCTAAGCGACATACCTCCCTGCAGTTGCATTATTTATTATAATGCAAGGAAAGTCGTGAAAATTCAAGGAAATAAAGAAGACAAAATATAGAGAAAAATGATGAGTAAAATTTTATCAAAAATTATTTTTTCAATAATTAATAAGATAGTGAAAATAATAATCAACTAATGATTTTACATATCAAAGAGGGTAATATTGATGCGAAAAATATTAAGATAAAATATGTTGGATTCTAAGAGAAATGCTAGAATAATGGTAAATTCTTCAAAGAATAACAATCGAATTTCTCTTATACTAGAAAAGGTATAAATCGTCTTGTAGGTCTTTTTAAACGTACTTTCATACATCCTTTTGTACGTCCGCTTTTTCAAGTGGGAATCGGTGAAATAAATTTGCTTCGAACTGTAGAATTGAATAAGATTTTTAAATACACATTTCATCCAAAGACTTAAGCCATCTAAATCTATTTATAAAAGACGAAAATGAGAAACACTGTATTCGAGATTTTGTAAATAAAAATTACCATCACTCTAAAAAACTTTCACATAGAAATAGGTGCCCTACTTTACTATAAATTTCGAAATAGGAACCCATATGGAAAGCTTACTAGGCTCTCATGAATGATCTCATGTCGTGATCTACATGGGAACCTGTTTTACCGCTTTTTGGAATTTGAGATACACATTTTTATATGAAATAAAAAGGATTCTACCTAAGTTACTAAATAAGTTTCTATGAGATAATTTGAGCAGGATCCTATAAAGGAACCTATCTCAAATTCTTTATATAAAGTTATGTAGGTACCTATGTGGTATCCTTTGTGAGAATGTTTTTTCTTGAAAATCCTATGCGACTTCCAACATCAGTTCCCACCTCAAAAATTTTATTTTTGGAGTGGGAGTTATGGCAGAAAACTATTTTCACAAAAATGTGCCAATATTTTAAAAGATATACAATGCTTTACCGTTAAATACTTTGGGGAAAACTATGTCTTCGGAAGGGGAGGTTCTTCGTAGACAAGAAGAAGCAGAGGTTGCTCCTGCTGAGGAAGGGCAAGAAACCGCTAGAAGATGCCTCATACTATTGACCTATTTGTCTGTTGGATACAATGGGAAAGCTTCTAGAGGAATTGCTCCTACAAAGACTACAGGGTCTTATGGTCGGCGAGAACGGTGTCTCGGAAAACCAGTTCGGCTTTCGGAAAGGCAGGTCCACCGTTGACGCCATCCAGGCAGTGGTCGACATCGCCACTGAAGCAAGAAGAGGAACTAGTAAGCCTAAGGGACTTTGCAAGTTAATCAGCATTGACATACGCAATGTGTTCAATACTGCGAGGTGGAACATCTGCATCAAGGCGATGGTGCGAAAAAATGTTATAGACTACCTGTTGCGAATTATAGAGGACTATCTAAGCGACAGGTGGGTGATATACGAGGGCGAGAAGTGGTCTTTCAAAGAAGAGATGACATGTGGCGCCCCTCAAGTGTCACGGTTGGGTCCACTCTACAGAAACTTCATGTATGACGATTTCCTGCGCATGGACCTACCTGCTGGAACGAGCATCATCGGCTTCGCAAATGACGCACTTGTCGTGTGCGCTGCTGACGCCGTCAGAATCCTAGAGCTGAGGTTCAATTAAAATCTGTGGCAGTTAAAGCGTTGGTTGGATAGCAGATGCCTGCAAATGGCTCCTGGAAAGACCGAGGCTTTGCTGGTCACGAACAGGAGATCCTTCCAATACCCGAAGATCGTTCTCGGGGAACATTAGATTGTGTGGAAAAATAGCATTAAGTACCTGGGTGTGCAGTTGGATCGAAGGGTTAGCTTCGGCGAACACCTGCAGATCGCGACTGCCAAAGCCATCCAATGTGGAGCCGCTCTGACTCGGCTCATGCCTAATATTGGTGGTGATAGGGAAGCTAAGAAAAGGCTGGTGGCAAGCGTGGTAAATTCGTAGCTGCTTTACGCAGCTCCGGTCTGGACAAGTGACCTTAACAACCATGCTATTGTCTGTGCCAGGTGGGGTGCGGAAAGGGAGGCTGTCGTTGGGCAGTGGGCGCACAACTCACTCCTGACACGATGGTCTCTCTTATGCTCCAGTCTGAACAGATATGGATGCTTATCGAGTCACTCGTCACCCTGGTGATGAAGACGAGGGAAATCGGTGGGCGCACAGAGCGCGGCAACAACGGGGGCCAGTAGAAATCGCATCGGGGCCTGCACCCGCGGTCCTGCGTCTTGGGCGGACTTGACTGTCGTACACGACTTTAAGCTGTTACCAACTGCCCGCAAAGCTTAAAGCCGAAAGGCGGTTCCGTGGGCGGTGTATTGGTTCGAAAGAGGGGTTTTTTTGTTTTAACAGGTATGCGTAGACCCGTCCTAGGAGAGTCCTGTACAACGTCTATAAAAGATTTCGCCATTTCTCCTCCTCGCCATGAAAAAAAAAAAAATGGGTTCCTATATAGGGACTTGAAGTAGCTATGAAAATGATGTTTACTTATGATAAAAATTTCTAAGTATTTGAACTAGAATAGTTGTTGCCGTAAAAAGTTTGAAATTACAAAAATGAATTATTAAAAATAATTTTCTCATAAGCGAGATTTATTCAACACACTATAACCAGATAATGCTAGAAATTCAAACCATTTCTGTCAATAAAATATGTATATACGAGGGCTGTTCAATAAGTCCGTGACTTCTCGAAAGATCGTGCTGTTATCGTGAATATGTTATGACTCTAAGAGAATACCTTCTAATATCAGTGCGTATACAAAGTTTCAAGTCAGTACGTTGGTTAGAAATTTTTTTACAGCCAGTTGAATTTAGTTTTTCATTATTAAAATAAAACCATGGAAAAAAGCGAGTTTCGCGTGCTTATTAAACATTATTTTCTACGAGGAAAATCAATCAGAGAAACTGAAGAAAAGCTTGCAAAATATTATAAGGAATCTGTTCCATCGCATGGCATGTTTCATAAGTGGTTCACTGAATTTCGTTGCGGCCGTATTAGCACAAATGATGCTGAGCGTCCTGGCGGTTCAAAAGTGGTGACTTCTGAAGAGGGGACTATGTTGAAAAATTAATTGGAACGTTTCATTGATTATTCAATAAAAAAAAGTTTCAAGTTTTGTTGTTTAGTAATTGTTTTGCATTGATTTGAAATGGAGAATCCAGACGGTAATTTTTGTCATATTTCACTTTATAACTTCCGAAAAGATAAAAACACAGTGCAACCTCGGAAAAAGTTGTATGATGTATATGGTGAAAAATCATTACCAGAACACTAGTGTCAGAATTGGTTTGCTCGATTTCGTTCCGGAGATTTTGACCTCGAAGATGCATATTGCTCTGGATGCCCAACTGAAGTTGACGACGACAAAATAAAAGCAATGATAAAAAATAAACGGCGTAGTACGACACGAGAGATCGCAAGAAGCTTAACATATCACATGCATGCGTTGAAAGACATTTAAAATAATTTGGTTTCGTTAATAAGCTTGATATTTGGGTTCCTCACAAATTGAACAAAATTCAACTCATCAAACGAATTTCCATTTGCGATTCACTGCTAAAACGTAACAAAACCGATTCATTTTTAAAGCAAATCATAACGGGCAATGAAAAGTGAGTTGTTTACGATAACGTCGTGCAAAAAAGATCATGGAGCAAGCGAGATGAGCCTGCACAATCGACATCAAAAGCCGATATCCATCAAAAGAAGGTTATGCTGAGTGTTTGGTGGGATTACGAAGGTATTGTTTATGTTGAGCTGCTCCCAAGGAACCAAACTATGAATTTGAATGTCTACTGTCGCCAGCTAATGAAATTGGACGAAGAAATCAAGGAAAAGCGGCCAGAACTGGCAACTCGTAAAGGCTTCATCTTCCATCAAGATAATGCCAGACCACATACATGTTTGGTCATTCGCAAAAAATTATTGGAGTTAGGCTGGGCAGTGATGCCTCATCCGTCGTATAGTCCTGACCTTGCACCATCCGATTATTATTTATTCCGTTTACTTCAAAACTATTTGAATGGAATAACATTCGATTCAAATGAAGCTCTCAAAAATGAGTTGATTCAGTTTGTTGACTCTAAGAACCAAAATTTCTACGAAAGCGGAATTATGAAGCTGACTGACTCGCGACTGTCAAACGCTCGAAAATTGTTGACGATTCTTAGGTAAACATTATCGCTTATGCAAGAATTACTTATGTCCCTGGCAGATCTGAACCTAGTTAGAAGGGGTCTTCTGTTTGACGGTCAGACAAAATAATTAAAAATGCAGAATTATTTTTTTCCTACTTTTGCAATTAGGCATTTAATTTAAAGATATTTTATGTTAAGATGGAAACTAAAAGTGATCACAACAAGTAAAAAAAACATTAGGGTATGAGTTGATGTGAGCCTTTATTGGGTCGTCCCAAAAGTAATTGCCGATTTCACATATAAATGTCTTTGACCATCTTTTTGAATGGTTTCTTTCAATGTCATGATTTTTTCCTTCTCGCATTTGTCAGCTGTGATTTCGTTTACAGTTGTTAATTTGGCATTAACTTTAATATGAAGTGTAAAACCAAGCATTTTCGTCATATTTTGCTGATTTATTTCCGTAAAGGAAAGAACGCAGCACAGGCTGCTAAGAAGTTACGTGATGTGTATGGTGAGGAAGCCTTAAAATACAGGCAGTGTCAAAATGGGTTTGATAAATTCCGTTCAGGGAAATATTCACTCTAAGGTGAGCAACGTTCAGATCGGCCAAATGAAGTTGGTGATGACCAAATCAAAGCTATAATCGAATCGGATCATCATGTGACTGTGCGAGATATTTAAGAAATGTTAACAATACCAAAATCAACAATCGACCGTCATACACAAGGTCTTGATTCGTTAAAAAACTTGATTTTTGGATTCCATATGAATTGAAAGAAATGTATTTAACAAAACGCATCAACGCTTGTGATTTGCATCTTAAACGCTAGTGAGATATGTCAGGGCCAGACTGACTCTTGGGTTACGTCCCCAAAGTTTGGGGAGGAACAAGGGTTATTTTTATACCTAAAGCAGGCAAGAACGGATGGACGTCCACGAAGGATTTGTGACCAATCAGCCTTACTTCGTTCGTACTAAAAAATGTGGAAAGACTCGTGGACAGATATATCCACGATAAAATCCTGACGACAAAACCTCTACACAGGGATCAGCATGCCTACAGGGCCGGTCACTCGACTCAAACGCCCTGATCAAAGCGGTGAAACTGATTGAGGACCAACTGAACCTTAAAGGATTCAATATTGGAACATTCATGGATATTGAGAATGCTTTTAATCACATTTCTAGTAAAGTGATTAGGAAGGCTATGATTAGACGAGGAGTCCCCATGGTCGTAGTTATTTGGACCTGTCATATGCTAGAAAACAGAAATATAATGATTACCAAACGGAATACCACCCTTCGAGGGATCGAGTCTCCCTTGCATCTACTCACCGACTAGGGATATCACTCCATTGGATATGCTGGTGACATTCTGGTCATATAGTACGCAGAATGTTTTTGGATGCACTGATGGGCGAAATGCAGCAGAAGTTGAAGGTTATAGACATCTGGTGTCGAACAACGGGACTCTCGATGAATCCAGGAAAAACTGACGTTGTCATTTTTGCCAGGCGATACAAGTGGAGTACGACTAGAACACTGGAGCCGAAAGGGCAGATTCTAGAAATCTCCAAGCTCTAGGAGTCATCCAAGACGAAAAGCTAACTTGGAAAGTTCACTTCGAAAATTAGTCCAACAAATTTATATCAACCCCTTGGCTTTGCAGAAGAGCTATTGGCAGCAATTGAGGCCTGAAACCCAAGACAAAGCTGTGGATCTTTACAGCAATTCTGCGACCCAGGCCAACCTATGCAATTGTAGTCTGTTGGGCTGATCCTTAGAGGGATCACTGGTGCTTCGGAGTATTCACCCACAACGGCGTTGGGAGCACTAATGGGGCTAGAGCCCCTGCACCAAACCATCACAGCCGACGATGGTAAAGCGGCCTAGAGAATTGATGAAAACACTAGCACAGTGGTCTTAAGGAAACAGAGAACCATTGTCAACATTGCGAAAAGATCAATCATGCAAATGGTGAGAGATAGGACGTCTCCGCGGTACCTCTTCGACCAAAAGTACAAGGTAAGGTAGTCAACCATCGAATATTGGAAGGTGGGTCGTGCACGTCTCCCATGTGATGGAGACAACTGGTTTGCAGGCGGCTCCAAAAAACGGGAGGGCGCAGGGGTTGGTGTCTATAGGAAGAACAGCGACACGAGCCTCACGGTCCCGTTGTGATTCCACTCTACAGTTCTACAACCTGAGATTGCGGCTATACTCCAACGTACATGCAAAGTGCAGGATTATGGCCACGGCAGGAACATCTGCATCTGCTCAGATAGAGCATAGTAGATTAGGTAGTAGATTCATTTAGCACTAAGCATGTGTTTTATACCTGCATGTATGTGACCAGCTTTGCAATATTTGGGATTCATTAATATTTCAAGGTTGACAAATTTCATCAAAAAGCACTTTCATTATCCTTTCCACCCTTTTGCGTTGTATTATAATATTCACCATTTTGATAAAAGAATAAAAACTAATTGTAAAGTCCAGCAAATTTTGTATTATAACGTCCTTGTTTTCAACCCCTCGTAATACACAGGGTGTCTAAAAAGTCCCGGGACGGTTGGATATTTCCTCAGGTCAAATATTTAAAAAAAAAGTAAAGGTCATTTTTTAAGTAAATTTCAACGAGGAATTCAATGGTGACCTTCATTTTGACCTTGAAGTTGACCTTCATGGCTTCTCAAGGTCAACTTTGTTTTTTCAAATGAAAACCCCCTTTTTTACATCTAAAATCGATAGAGCGGAAAATTCTACGTTCAGATACGTACCCAAGTCATGAGTCAATTGTAACGTTCAAGGTCAATTAGAGGTCATTTGAAATAAACAAAGTTTTCCAAGAGGTCAGTGCAATTCCTGAAGTATTTTTAAAAGAGGAATTCAATGGTGACCTTCATTTTGACTTTGAAGTTGACCTTCATGGCTTTTTCAAGGTCAAATTTGTTTTTTTAAAATAGAAACCCCCTTTTTTACATCTGCAATCGATAGAGCGGAAAATTCTACGTTCAGATACGTACCCAAGTCATAGGTCAATTGTAACGTTCCAGGTCAGTTAAAGGTTATTTGAAATTAACAAAGTTTTCCAAGAGGTCAGTGTAATTCCTGAAGTAAATTTCAACGAGAAATCCATTGGTGAGCTCTGTATTGATCTGGGTGATGATCTTCAAGGTTATTTCAAGGTTTTTTCCAAGCTGCTTACGTTTACGTTTAGCATTACCCAGAAACGACGACGTGGATGCAGTAAATTCTGTTCCCTTTGGGGTGCTTCATTAGCGTGAGTCCCTTTGCCTCTCACGTTTCGGGGTGCTTGATTACGGTGAGTCCCTTTGCCTCTCACGCTTCAGTGAAGATATTCGAACTGAAAACCTTGAGCTTCTTGACAAAAAGCTATGCGATTGTAAAAATGTGTTACAGCATTACGAATCATCTCCTCAGATCCTGCAGATTTTGGCCGACCAGTTCTCTGAAGGTCCTTGATAGATCCATGATTAATAAAGCGCCTTACAGTGCTTTCAATTGTTGATTTTGAGACAGGATTTAACCCTTCTCCATTACGAAAAGTGCGATTAAAAAGCAAAAGAACTTGATCACAAGATCGAATTCGATCTCCCCAACCATGCATCATTAATACAGATACCCTCTCTCGTTCCAAAAGTTTAGCTTGCGCCATAATAATCTTTTAGCGAAAGATAGTTTGTTGATTCTACGTTCAGATACGTACCCAAGTCATGAGTCAATTGTAACGTTCAAGGTCAATTAGAGCTCATTTGAAATAAACAAAGTTTTCCAAGAGGTCAGTGCAATTCCTGAAGTATTTTTAAAAGAGGAATTCAATGGTGACCTTCATTTTGACTTTGAAGTTGACCTTCATGGCTTTTTCAAGGTCAAATTTGTTTTTTTAAAATAGAAACCCCCTTTTTTACATCTGCAATCGATAGAGCGGAAAATTCTACGTTCAGATACATACCTAAGTCATAGGTCAATTGTAACGTTCCAGGTCAGTTAAAGGTTATTTGAAATTAACAAAGTTTTCCAAGAGGTCAGTCGGTCAGTGTAATTCCTGAAGTAAATTTCAACGATAAATTCATTGGTGAGCTCTGTATTGATCTTGGTTACAGCGTTTTAAATATTGTAAAATCATATGTATAAGAAATTTTTCATTAAATGTTCCATGGGTTCTGTTGAGAGTTCTGTTCCTCCCCAATGAGTTATATCGAAAAGTCCTATACCGTTTTTCGATACCTAAGTCAATACCTAAGGCGATACCATAAGTCCTATACCGTTTTTCTATCTCCATACGAATATTACGAATGGAAACTAAATTTACGTATTACGAGTGCATACTTACTATCTTTCGCTAAAAGATTATTATGGCGCAAGCTAAACTTTTGGAACGAGAGAGGGTATCTGTATTAATGATGCATGGTTGGGGAGATCGAGTTCGATCTTGTGATCAAGTTCTTTTGCTTTTTAATCGCACTTTTCGTAATGGAGAAGGGTTAAATCCTGTCTCAAAATCAACAATTGAAAGCACTGTAAGGCGCTTTATTAATCATGGATCTATCAAGGACCTTCAGAGAACTGGTCGGCCAAAATCTGCAGGATCTGAGGAGATGATTCGTAATGCTGTAACACATTTTTACAATCGCATAGCTTTTTGTCAAGAAGCTCAAGGTTTTCAGTTCAAATATCTTCACTGAAGCGTGAGAGGCAAGGGGATTCACGCTAATCAAGCACCCCGAAACGTAAGAGGCAAGTGGACTCACGCTAATCAAGCATCCCAAAGGGAACAGAATTTACTACATCCACGTCGTTGTTCCTGGGTAATGCTAAACGTAAACGTAAACTGCTTGGAAAAAACCTTGAAAAAACCTTGAAGATCATCACCAAGATCAATACAGAGCTCACCAATGAATTTATCGTTGAAATTTACTTCAGGAATTACACTGACCTCTTGGAAAACTTTGTTAATTTCAAATAACCTTTAACTGACCTGGAACGTTACAATTGACCTATGACTGGGTACGTATCTGAACGTAGAATTTTCCGCTCTATCGATTGCAGATGTGAAAGAAGGGGGCTTCCATTAAAAAAAACAAATTTGACCTATAAAAAGCCATGAAGGTCAACTTCAGGGTCAAAATGAAGGTCACCATTGAATTCCCCGTTAAAAAATACTTCACGAATTGCACTGACCTCTTTGAAAACTTTGTTTATTTCAAATAAGCTCTAATTGACCTTGAACTTTATAATTGACCTATGACTTGGGTATGTATCTGAACGTAGAATTTTCCGCTCTAACGATTGCAGATGTAAAAAAAGGGGGTTTCCATTTTAAAAAAACAAAGTTGACCTTGAGAAGCCATGAAGGTTAACTTCAAGGTCAAAATGAAGGTCACCATTGAATTCCTCGTTAAAATTTACTTAAAAAATGACCTTTACTTTTTAAAAAAATATTTGACCTGAGGAAATATCCAACCGTCCCGGGACTTTTTAGACACCCTGTATATGTATATCAAGAGAGAAAAAACAAAATAGATAATAATAATGAAGGTGCAAATTGAATTGATACGATAAAAAATTATCTTCATTTGCGAATTCCAAGTTAATGGCTTCCAAATCCCAACGAATTGCATTGCAGTAAATGAAATATGACCATTGTAGAAGTCCTTTATTTTTTATGAAAACATTTTTTATAATTATTTTATAAACCTATGATTAAGAAAAAAAATTTTAAATGCCAAATTAAAATTACAGCAGTTTAACTTCCAAGTAGTAGGAAAAGCTATGAAGTCATGAAAATTGAAATTCCTAAAAAGCGTATTTACTGTTTCAATATTTTATGTATTGGATCTACAACTTAATTCGTGCGGTTTGCTAAGAGATGGCGTAACGTGATTATTATTCCATCGTTCCATTATTTCGAATATGCGTTGGAAGGCTACTGTCATTGTGCGTCTTTTCGAGTATATGTCACATCACAATAACTTTTTTTCACTCAAATATGTCGAACCTTGTGCCTGAAAAAGTTGTTTGCACGATTTAAAAGTGGTGATTTTGGCTTGGAAGACGAAGAACGTCCTGGGAAGCCAAAAAAGTTTGAAGATGAAGAACTGGAATCATTACTCAATGAAAATTGTTTCCAAACACAAGAAGAGCTCGCGGAATATTTGGGAGTCACTAAAGCAGCCATTTCAAAACGTTTAAAAGCAGCCAGATACATTCAAAAGTAAGGAAATTGGGTTTCACATGAACTTAAGCCGAGAGACGTTGAAAGGCGGTTTTGCATGTCCGAAATGCTGCTGGAACGCCACAAAAAGAAGGCATTTTTGCATCGGATTGTTACTGGTGATGAAAAATGGATCCATTACGACAACCCCAAGCGCAAAAATGATATGTGAAATGTGCTATATTCTGAGCTGCTAAAACCGGGTGAAACCATCAATGGAGAACGCTACCGAAAACAATTCCGGTTAAGAACTATTTGGAAAACAGTGGATGGGAAGTTTTACCCCACCCGCCTTATAGCCCAGACCTTGCTCCTTCTGACTACCATTTGTTCCGGTCGATGCAGAACGCCCTCACTGGAATACGGTTCACATCAGAACAAGGTATCAAAAATTGGCTTGATTCATTCTTGGCCGTCAAGCTGGCGTAGTTCTTTTGGGATGGAAACCACAAATTGACAGAAAGATGGGAAAAAGTCATAGCTCCAGATGGGCAATACTTTGAATAATACTATTGTACATGTTTTTCCTAAATAAACGTTCAAATTTCGAAAAAAAATGCACGAATTAAGTTTTATGTACAATATTTCAAACATTTTAATGTACAATTATACCTTGCGAAGACTTACGTTTATCCATGTTTTTGATTTTTCTTCAATTCTTGTTTACATTTAACGATAGCGGAAAATTACAGATAGAGATGCAC
The DNA here is from genome assembly GCA_030998225.1 of Diplolepis rosae. Taxonomy (NCBI): domain Eukaryota; kingdom Metazoa; phylum Arthropoda; class Insecta; order Hymenoptera; family Diplolepididae; genus Diplolepis; species Diplolepis rosae. The sequence continues at coordinate 8,144,397 of JAPYXD010000723.1, read as the reverse complement.
CATCTAGACATCATGAAAGCTTAACTAAGTGTGACAGACACTTTTTCATAGAATTCTTTTTCCCTCTTCCTTCTCATTTTACGATAAATAATTCTATCAGACATTGCATAGAATATGAAAAATCCCAGGGCGTTTTATTTCCGTAATAGTCTTCTTGTAAATAATTCTGTATTCCTTGCAAAACATGAATGTGCAATAATAGAACATTATATTTAATGCTTTTTGTAGTGAATTTTGTCTTCGCTTACTACTTTTTATTCGTAATAAGTCATATTTGTCCATAACATGCAACAAGCATATAATTTGAGAGCATAAAGTATTTATTAGATTTGTCATTCACTTGCGAGTATCAAGCAGCTTGACCTTTCTGTATACACGTGAGATGCCCAGAACTGTTTGATATTCATAGAATTTATAGCTTAACAAATTTGGTAGATAACTGGTGGAAATTCAGGAAGTAACAACTTATGTAAAATGTTTGTATTTGATATTTATTTAAAGTGAAGTCTCACCTTATTCAATTTTATCGACTTTAGCAAGAACCTTTATCAACAAATATACATATTAGTGCATTGTACGAAGTTACTTTTGTGCATTTTAATATTAAATAAATCTCTATAATATCTTAGATATTACCACTGAATATCTAGATAGTACAACTGAATGTAAAGGGTTTTCCAATAGGGACATAACACTTTCGTATCTTTATATGAACGCACCCTTAAACTTTTTTAATGAACTGTCAATCTCAAAACGTTAGTTAAAGTCAACATTTTCATCATGGTAAAGTTCACGAACCAGCAACGTTTGGAAATTATTAAAAATTACTATCGAAATTCTGAGTCGGTGGTCGCAACTTTAAGAGCGCTTACTCCAATTTTCGTTCGTAATAATTGTCCCACCCGACAGGCAGTGCGTGCTATAGTGGATAAATTCGAGACCAAATTTACACTATTGGACGTTCCGGTGCCAAAAAGACGTCGTATTGCTCGAAGCGAAGAAATAATCGCAGCCGTAAGTGCATCGATTCAAAATGACCCGAGTCGAAATTCTAAGACTCGTCTCAGTCTCTACTGTCAAGATTGAGACGAATGTGTGACGACGGTTACGAGAATGTGAGAAGAGAGTCTATAAATGTTCAGCATTCATAGTCAACTCTCTTCTAGTCATCGAAAACTGTACATATTACCGTTTTCCCATTTTTCGAGGGTGAGGCGATGGCCAACTCTATAGACCATTCAGTCGTAGCCAATCATATTTTTAATCATACATACACTTAAACATATAACCTTACATATATAAACCTAATAACTACACTTATATATAGTACGATACGCTTTCGTCGAATCACGCTCACGCTCGCTTACAATGATGAGACATAAAATTCGAAACTTTCTTATATAGTGACTACAAGAGTTATTCAGAGCTTGTGAGAGAAAGTGTCGTAACTAGAGTTTTTTAGCCTTACTCAAGTAAAAATAAATCAACTTTTTTCACAAATTGTCCATATAATATTTTTTTAAATTAATGTAATTAATTAATTAATTTTTATAATTATGATTGTTGATATATATAGTATAATTATTAATTAATATTTGGTATACAGTTTTATCATAACTACGTACAGAGTTTAATGAAACTAAAGTTTGAAATGTACATTAAAAAATTGCATTATTTATTACCAAAAGTATCTGGTGTAAAACTATTTAAAAGAAGGTTCTTTTATTTTCTGTGTTGTATATTTTCAAAATATGAATTTTATTTAAATTTCATGTAATGCACTTATCAAGACTTTTGTTGTTTAAATTTTCATATAATCAATTTAATTTAAAAAACTTTAGTGAAAAATAAAGGAGTAATTATAAATGAATTAAGAAAAAATTATGAATCAAGAATTTATTAAACTTACGGAATCTATATAACTAGATTATGTAAAGTTTTTAAATAAATTATATAAACTAGTGAATAATCATTAAAACAAATAGTGGTTAACACTGCGGAGCATGTACGAAAGCTTCATGACGAACAGACAAAACACGATCAAACACGACTGCAGTACGATGAATTTCCAAAATCATTAGTTTATAAGTGGAATCCACTATTTTGGATTCGGAGAGAACTAGAATAAACTGTAATTATGGTTTATATGTCTTTAACTGGTTTCTATTATTAAATATAATAACGTGGAACATCAGTATGCTGAAAATTCAAGACGCTTTTGAAATTAAACTTTTTTTAGGTATACCCAAGGCGCAGATTACTTTCATTCGTTCCTGCGTGAATAGATATAGCTAGTGGAATAAATCTTGCGTATCACGGCTTACTCAACTCTCGATTGAAGCGCAGAGTAGAATGAACGGAAAGCTCTGCTATTTTCGTGATTTAATAAAAGACTGGTTTTTTATAATTATACTACGAGCAATAATATATATATATTTAGAAACTTTTAATGTACGCTTTCAAATTTTGCCCTACAATTCTGAATTTTACTCAACTTGGAGTCATTTTTAAACATTTAATATGTCACAAATAATTATAGTGTTACTAAATAACTTCTAACTTGTACTTATGTCCCAAATTTGATCGGAAGATGAGTAAATTTACATCAACTCCTTTTTTCTGTGGGGAGAAAGGCTACTATTCGTATTATTAGTTTTCATAATTTATTATTACTTATCAAATTTGACAAATTAACGTTGACGACGAAATTTTCGTTGGCATAATGGTCAAAACTAAAGAACTAGAGTGAAACTTAATGATTATATTTGAATTACTATTGTTTTTACGCTCTAAATCTGAATCATTCAAATTTTCACTGATCGAATCAGTGATTTGCTTTTTCATTGTTAAATCAGTTAATTTTTATTCAAGAAATCACTGTTATGTGATTGAATCACAGTACCCTCTTTTTAGCTATTTGAATTAGTCAAATTTAACTGATAATCAGTAGATTTTGACTGATTCAGATTTAGAAAGTTGAATTGAGTAAACTCGGTTATAATAAAATAAAACTCACCAGTCTTACTGGTTTTGATGAAATAACTTGATAATGCATGCATGATTATACATGCATATTACTCATTGCCACTGTATACATCTCCTCCAAATAATTAATTATACCGTCTTGAATTCTAAATTTTTTGATCTTGGAATTAGAATTTTCAATATCACTTCGCTCTCTTTTCACTATCGCTTCATAGTCGTTCTTCTCCGCGTTCAACTTATATACTATTAACCTTCATTTCATCGAGAATTTGAGACATAATATTCGCTCCGCACTCGCCAAACACTCGATTTTTGGAATAGAAAGTGTAGCGAGGGCAAAGAGAAGGCAAGAACTTCGACTCGGGAAGCCAAATCAGTCGATTCCACGTCGCTCTCAAGAATTGGGCATCGCTCAAACGACACTGTGGCGTATTATGCGAAAAGATTTTATCCTACATGCTTTCAAAATTAAATTGACTCAAGAACTAAAGCACGGTGTGCCCACTCCTATAGGCCAAGTGGCGAAAGAAAAATAGTAATTGCTACGTCCCCTAGTCGCCGCTAGTGTGTCATCGAAATGAACGTCGTGCGGAGTCGACATGTTGTCACTTGTCTGCATGTTTTAGTTGATTAAAATTCATAGCGATTTCAAGTGATTTTAATGAAATTCGATCTATAAAGTGCTAATACCTAATGTGCCAACAATTAGCAGTGCTTTACAGTTTGCCCTCCAAATTAAAATAGCGGTAGCTGCAAATCGAGTAAGTCACCAATAACTTTTGTTTTGAATATAAAATAAAACTCGTAAAGGCTTGGTTTCTCGTTTTGTGTATAAAAATTCATTACGTATTATCATATTGCAAAACCCGGTAAGAAAGCTTGCATTAAAAAGTATTTTTGTCCTTCAGTTTTAAATCCGCATTTAAGTGTTGATAAAGATAAAACTCTAATTACCTTCAAAGCCGATTTGAGCCAGGTACAAAGTAACCTCAAATATAATAAAATCTGAATTTTTCCTTTTTCGGATGGGATGGCGAAAATTTCGCGCCCTTCATTACTGGATCTGAAGTGGAGGGGGGATGGGTAGTTTTCGTGCAATATAGTTCCTGCTACGTCCCCTAGATGTCGCTGATAGAAATTCATTCACCCGCCACCATCTGTAAGTACCCCTTCAAAATACATGGGAGTGGGCACACCGTGAACTAAAGCCGCTTGATCATTTGAAACGCCGAACAATCGATTTATTGAAAGGCAAATTCGGTGAACGTGATATCTCGAGAAATGGTCCGGTCAAATGGCCGCCTCGTTCATGCGATCAAACGCCATTGGATTTCTTTTTATGGCGCCATATCAAGTCATTAGTCTATGTCAAAAAGCCAGCAACTTTAGACGACCTCAAAGACAACATCCAACGCGAAATTGCCATCGTTCCGGTCGAAATGTGTGCCAGAGTGGTGGAAAATTGGGTCCAAAGAATCGACCGCTGTTAACGGGCTCGTGGTGGTCATATAACCGATATAGAATTTCATTCATAAAATGTAATGCTTGCATTACACCCACAATAAATTTGAACTCAATATCTCAAATATTTCTGTGTTTTATTCATAGATAAAATTATTATGTCCCTATTGGAAAACTCTTTATTATCTCGTTATGTAAAATATTCAGGTAGTAATACAGATTGTTACTATTGAATAAGTTTATTCACCTTATTCTTCATTATTTTTCCGAAATAACAGTAGACAAAAGTCTCGAAAAACACACAGAACAAAATACTTAAAATCGGTAGAAAAAATCATTACGCAAATCGATTCTTGATACCAAGGTCAAAATCGTTTTGAGTTTGAAAATACGCAATACGCCGACAACAGGCCTGCACACGCCCGCAGACGCCTGTAGCGAGACTGCACCAAAAGATGTAGGCACCTGCAGCAGGTCCGTTTGGCGAACCAAGAGGCCTGCAATAAGTCGATAGCATGCCCGCAGTGGGTCCGCAGCAAAAATCTATAGGCCTGAAACGGGTCCACTGCAGGCCTTTAAACCCTTGCTTACCCTTGCTTGGGTTTTCGAGACCCAAGCCCTCTTTGTAGTTAAATTTTATGTACCTAAACGCAAAGAGAGCGAGTCTCTAGCAATATTGGTCGGTAGTTGAATAGTTAAACTACCTTTCAGAATGTTTAGCATGACGTTAGGACCATTAGTTTAGTTTTGGCAGCTATTCAAAAATAGGCCTGGGTCTAAAAGACCCAAGTGTGGTAAGTACTGAAATCTAAAAATCAGTCGTGCATGTTACCTAAAATGACCGTTCGCATTAAAAAGAAAATCATAAATCTAAATTAAAACCTAAAATCATTCTGCAATGTGGAGACTGTGAAATGAATGACTTCGAAGGTAGAATATCAGAAACATACACATCTAAGCGTATAAAATCTGAAAAATTTGTGTTGTGAAGTGCCTTGATAAGAATTTGTATACCCCATTTTTGAATTTTTGAATTTCAATCCTATTTTTTGGAATTGAAACGAAAAATATATGTTTTATTAGAAATTGTGTGAGACAAAAATTGTAGATCTCTTTGAAACGAATAACTTTGCATTCCTACTTTTTTTCGTATTTCACATATTATTGTTAAAAAAAATTTAATTTTGGATTTTCAATAGTATTTTTTTAGATTAAAAAGAAAAATATACATCTCATGACAAAATGTTGCAATTCAAATTTGTAGATCTTCATGTAGAAAATAATTTTGTATGATAACTTTTTTTAATATCTCGTATAATTTAACTGGAAAATTGAATTTTGATAATTACTTTTTTCAAGTTTTACCATGCTGTAACATTTGTAATTTTAGTTTAATCAAAGAATGTTATGGAGATTTTTTTAGAGATTAATAAGCACTATCCAAAACCAGTGTTAGAAATTTTGATTTTTCAAAAACACAAAAAATGGTCTAGTTTTCTCAATTTTGGTTGGATATGGCTGGTGAACGAACTTGGCCTTACTTTTTCGGCTCAGATAAAGTGTGCCCAGGCTCAATTCAATTTGATAATTCTATCGAGAGTTATCGAGTATACGACTACTATACAGACGGACAGAAACTTTCGAAAAACCGTTTTTTCTGACTCAGGGGGTCTCAAAACGTAAAGATTTGATGAAAATTTCGAAAGTCATTTTTCACATAGAACTAATACCTTCTCATCCATGATAAGAATGCAAAAAAGGCTGAAGTAGAAGAAAGAGAAGGAATCGAAGAAGAAGAAAAAGAAGCAGAAAAAAAAGAAATTCTACACAATTCAGTCAATTATGACGGGACTTGGCTTACTCGAGATTATAGATCAAAACATAGAGTTGGTTGTGGTATTGAACTGGTAATAAGTGGATTCGTTATGGATTTTTATATCATTACAAAATTTTTTCTCGCATGTTCTATAACAGCAGATCACTTAGCATTTTCTGGAGCAATGGAAACGTCGATAGCGGAAGCCGTTCGGAAACGTTCAGAACAATACGGTTTTCGATTCACAACATTGCTATCAGCTGGAGATGCGCGAACGTTCAATCACCTGGTCAGCCTAAATATATATGGAACGAAATATGATCTGACAAAGGAGGAATGTATAAATCATGTGAGTAAATAATAGTAGATTGTGTACCAAAGGCGGCATGGTGGCGATTGTGACGAGTGCGAAGTGCACCCAATGTATTCACACGAGTCACATCGCCACTATGTCGCTCGAGGAACACACGACGTTTTGTATCCAAATTGGAGGAAAAAGTCGTATTGCGTGCGAGCGCGTAGTTAGCCGCGGACAGTTGAGTATCAGGCGGTATAAAAATTTTCCCCGTTAAAGCGGGCGGTATGGCCATTTCGCACGATTGCGTCGCCGAGGCGCCATTGTCTGCATGACGCTCTACGCGCAAGTATGCAGTGCGACTTTTTCCACCCGTTTGGACACAAAATAAATTTTTTCTGTGTAGATAAAAGAAAGCTTGAACGTGCACGGAAACGCTGCTTATAAAAGCAGGAGCCAAACACCAGCATGACAACAGACCTTAAGGGGAAGCACCACCGAAATTTCAACTTGTAGATATTGAAACACTAAAGAGAGGTAATTTTTGTAACAGCATTATTTTGGCAATAGAATTACGTCATGCAGTCAACAAAATTATTTTAAAATTTCCCAGTGAAATGCCGTTCATAAATAAGAATTTTTAATGAAGGACTTTCATAAAGTTAGATTTTTATTACAAGAAATATATGAAGAAGTCAGCTATCATATGTAACAGAAATAACATATAATACATATAACATATAAAGTACGTAGAACATAAAATACATATTTGCAGATTGCTACAAAAACTGCATGCGCTCCTGGAGGTTCATTCTTTGCCAAAGCCGCGTTGTAAAAACACCAAGAAGATGGACCTTAAGGGGATTTTGCGTGTTAAGGTTCTTTATCAGTCGATACACCATGATAAATTGAGGCAAATATTGCATCTTTCATCGCCTATTGAAAATTGTTATAATTATATCACATGTATACATATCATTATTTGCCATTATTTTAACAGTTTTGAATATTTTAGTAAAAGTTTTTATATCAGTTTTAGAATATTTTATATATACATATTTTGAATTATTCATCAATTTTCGAATATAGTTTTTTAATGTTTACCTGAACATCGTCTTTATTTCTGTATATTAGCCTGTTGATAATACTCGGCGAATTTTTGAATAGTGATTTCTTTCAACTAACCATGGCCTCTTCTACCTAGAGTAACTTTGCAAACTTTTTCCTGTTTCACGTTGTTTGCGAGTCTATTATACACTTTTAATATGAAAACGAAACATAGTGTCAATGAAACATTTATTTCTAAACCAAATATATAAAAATTCAACGCGAAATATATTTTTAAAGTTTGCATTTATAACCGTAGAATAGCAACCCTGGTTTGAATACCAGATTGGGAAATTTTTTATATGTTTCATTCCACCTTATTGAGAAATTTATTTCTAAACCACTCTCCGCTGACACAAATTAAATTCAAAAACAGTTCTAGCCAGCCCCCGACCAGGCCTTATAGTCAGCGCCAGAACTGCACGGAAAAAAAAAGTACTGGGAAATTTACTTGACAGTCCTCGACTTTTGGACAGGGAAAATTTTTCCGAAGATCGTATATACTTTTCATGAAGAAGCCTAGAACTTTATCGAAAAAAAGAAAGAATGTCCTAGATTAATTCAAGCACAGTCAAAGAACGAAATTCTTTCAAATTTTATTGTATAGTTTTTGAAAAAATTATAGAAATGCAAATAATACTTCTTCTAAAGAGTGCTTCACGTTTTAAAAGAGTTTGGATAGAATAATTTGATCAGGAAGAGATTAATACCTGCTATACAAGTCAACGAAAAATTCTTGGACTATGCTTGAAAGTCTAGTAGAATTTTTACTGGCACCATGCACGCAGTTGTCAATGTGCATTACATGTTTGTGTATGCGAAGCATAATAACATTAATAACGTTGATGTGAAGTGTGGTGTAAGTTTAAAGCGTGTACGAGTGTGTAGCTGGTATAGCAGAGTCTTGAAACCACAAAATCAAAGCTTGAAAATTCTAAAGAAATAAAGAATTAGGAAGCTTTTAACAACTTTAATTGCAAACACTACACATGTAAGTGTTATTTCTATATTATATTGAATAAATAATGTTATGGAATATTGCATGTTGAGAACCATGGAGTTTATGAAATAAAACACCATTCTTTTGTTTTTTTATTCTGCATTTGCTCTTTTTCTTTATATAATTCATTTAATTATAATCATTCGTATTTGATTTAATAGTTCCAGTGTAAAACTGATATCTTAAAATCCATAAACTTGTCGTAAAGTTTCTACAAGATTTTCTTTTTATTTAGTACATCCACTTTGTTAATCAGTAGTATTTTCGTAAAAATAGGTTAAGTAATTTCCGTAAGAAATCTGTTCGTGTTTATAGTAATTGGAATTTAAATATTTGTTTGATAAAGTGATGTATATACTCGGCTGTAAACCATAATTTTTGATATTTTGAATTTCAAGCTCCCATACCAATTACTAGTTTTTTACAGGTAGAAAATGGAGGTTGCGGAAAAAAAGGTGAGATACCCTTAAAATATAAGTTAGGTTATCATGCAAAAATAAAAGTTGAAATTATGAAAATGTGTATAAAAAAATTACTATAACCATTCTTTGCTTTCGCTGCTTCCTTTAAATTTATGAAACTGTCCTCCCTTAGTTGTGCTTTTACGTGAAAGTGATGAAAACTTCTTCAAGTTCCTTTCTATTTCTTTATCTTTTTAATATTGCTATAGCAGTATTTGAAATGCAGTGTGATCGAAATGGGAGATTGAAAACAGTTTTGAATTTTCGTACATTTTTTATATTCTTTATATATTGGTAAATATGGACAAAATTAATTTAATAATCAGGTTTTATGATATGTATTATTTAGTTTCATAATTTTTTAGTATTAATCTTTTTATTTTGTTATTATTTTAATTCTTATTTTTAAAAATAAATTGAATAAAGGAAATATTACAACTCATTTAGACTTGAAAGAGCTGAAAAGCGAAAAATGTCTGGAGGAAATATCGGTGGCGTTGGGAGAACTTTCTGAAGGGGAGTATTTCCTTGAACAAATTATCCCTGAAGAAAGCAGCCCGGTTCAGACTGAAAATTTGGATGATTGGTCATCTAATTCTAGTTATAATGTGAGTAATAGCAATTATTATTATCAATTTATTTGCGAATTTCATCCTTGCTTCCTCCTAAATTTATTTATTGTTATTAAATGAAGAATTTAAAACGATTGCTGGGCAGCGAGAGTAACATCAAAATAGTATTGACGTCCTTCGAACATCATAAAGAATTTATAACTGACTGTACTCGAAAACTCATAGTTCACAGTTTCATTGAAAAAAAGAAATTTGAACTGTTGAGAAATTATACGAAAGGACAGCCATTAAATGATTGGATAATCACAAAAGAAGAATTCACTGACTGTGCAGATACAATAGGTCGCTTATTTTCTTGTGAATTTCCTGCGACATATTATACCCCCTTTCGAATAGAAAAAGGCGAAAGGATTCAAGCAGCCGGAAGATTGCTTAATCATTATTTTTACGTAAAGGCACAACTAAGGGAGGACGGTGTCATAAATTTGAAGGAAGCAGCAAATTCACTTTTTATCCGTAATATATGATGTATTAAAATTTTGGAAGTATAAATTGCAATATTGATTATTTATAGCGTTTGAAAAACGGCAAATCGATTATTTGAGAACTCATTCTGACGATGTTGAGATAGTTACACAATATTGGCGTAAAAAGCATACATGGAGAAGAAAACTTTTAGAGATTGAAAAATTTGGTAAATTTCTTAAAATTATGTAAACTTTGTGCATTAAACGTTTAAAAAACCCAGCATTTTATTTTTATTATTTCTTACTTGTTTTTTATATACTTATTTAACATATATGCACCTAATATTGACTTTCAGATAAAAATAGATTTTGAGTTACTTCATAACAAAAAAAAAATTGTCTGTTTGATAAGTGGGAAAATGCAGCAAGACATTTAATTAAATTAATTAAAGACGCTCAACTGTCGGTTGTTGATAAAACATACCTAGATGTATTACCGTCTTTGACGACTGGTACGTATCATAAGTATTATATGCTATTATTTATTTTTAATTGATCGTAGCGAACCTTCAAATTTGTCAGAAAACGAATTGTTTTTATTCACGAATAACGAGGATTCGGAGATCTCGTTTAAGACACCGCTTTGTGAAGAATCTGATTCTGATGAAAGTTCAGACTTGGAAGAAATTTTGGAGAGTGATTATATGCCATATGATGATTTAAATTCACCACGTTTTGATACTTCGCATGCGTTGACAGAAAAAGTACGCTTGTTCATTGCTAATTTATATAAGTATCCCGATATCGCTAGAAAGAGGACCGATGAGGTGATATGTGAAGTTTCAAAACTTTTTGAAGAGAAATTGCAGTCTATTAAAGAAGAAATTCGTACACGTGTTAAACATTTCGATAAAGATTCAATCACGGTTGACGAAGTTTATAGTATTTTGGATAAATTTTCATCTCCTTTTCAAAATTTCGATACAGAGAGAAAGCGATTCTCTCATTTTAAAAATTGTGGAACATTCGTACCTCCTGAAAGTAATAAACTTGGAGAAGTGAAAGTAATTTTATAGAAAGAAGGAGAAAAAAAATTGATACATAAAGACCTCAATGTACAATTTATACCTCTCCGAAAAGTTTTAAAACTTTTCTTTGAATTGCCGGAAATCCTCGAAAAAACCTTGCAGTATATGAACAAAATCAAAGAAAATATAGAAATAATAACAAACGTTATACAATGTTCTCTTTGGAAACAGAAAATTCTGAATTCTTCAGGCACAATCCGAATTCCTCTTGTGGGTTACTTTGATGACTATGAGAACAGTAACCCCCTTGGTAGTCACAAAGGGATTAGCAAATGCGGAGCTGTTTATATTAATGTTGCTCTTTTACCACCAGAAATTCATTCCAAGATAGATAATATTTTTCTCTTCATGTTGTTTAATAGCAAACACCGGGTACAATTTTCTAACCAAATTGTTTACACAAGAGCCATTGAAGAACTTAAATATTTGAAAAATGAGGGAATAAAGGTGTGTATTGACAACAAGGATATAAACATTTATTTTGACTTCCTTTTACTTACGGGCGATAATTTAGGTTTACATGCGATACTCGGTTTGGTGGAGAGCTTCTCGGCAAATTTTTCTGCCGCTTTTGTCTCACGGAACATAAATGTCTGCATACCGTTTTCAACGAACGTAATTGCGTGCTTCGCAATATAACAAATTATAATAATCAATTGTTGGAAAAAAATGTTGCGAGATCTGGAATCAAAGACACTTGCATTTTTAATGAAATTGATGATTTCCACGTCTTACAAAATTTGAGTGTAGACATCCAACATGACATCTTAGAAGGCATTTTACGCTATGATTTAGCTATCGTGTTATTCCATTTCATATATAATGCGAAGCGCTTTTCACTGGATGATTTGAATCTGAGACTTGCTGGGTACAAATATGGAACCGATGACAATGTGAATAAGCCTCCACATGTTTCAGAAAAGCACCTGAGAAACGGATGTATCATCCTTTCTGCAGCTGAAATGCTGAATTTTTTTCGAGGTTTGTTTCTTATTGTTGGACCATTAGTACCTGAAGAAGATGATCATTGGCAGTTACTCATTAAATTGAAAACAGTTGTTGAAATAATTTTCAGTAAAGCCATCCACAAAAGTACTCACATGCTACTTGATACAGAAATAACTGAGTACCTAACTGAACTCTCGAAACTTTATCCCAATCACATGAAACCCAAGCATCACTTCTTGATTCATTATCCCAGAATTATGAAATCAATTGGTCCTCTTCCTCAAATTAGTTGTATGCGAAACGAGAGTAAGCATAGAGATGGAAAAGTGACTTCCCATGTAGCAATTCGCAGAAAGAATGTCTGTCGCACAATTGCAATTAAACATCAATTAATGTTAAATTACAGGTTTTCCGCTAAAGAGGAGATCTTTGCAACTTTCACAAGCGGTCCTGTAAAAATTGTTAACCTCGAAGACTTAGATGATGTGTTAAATTTTCATCACTTATTACCTCGTTACTCTGTCGGAATGAAAGTCTATTTAGCAAAGTGGATAATCCGCTTGGGTCACAAAGTAAAAAGTAATAGCATTGTAACTATTTTTTCAGAAAATGGTCCTTATTTTCATGTAGTCAAAGCAATTTTACTTTCCGAAAATAATTTCCAAATTATTACAAAGACCTTACACGATTGCTTTCTGATAGAACATTTGCAAGCTTACAAGATTCTTGATAATCGCAACTATTCGTATGCTGTTCTTAATTTATGTGATATTACCTACAACACGCCTCTTAGTGTCATAAATAAATTAGCAGATGGATATTGCTACATTGCTAAACATTGGATGTGAAAATTTGTAAATATGTTTATAATATACGGTATGTTTAAGTAAAGAATAAAATACATTTTGTCTTATTTTTCCTATATATTAACCGTTTTAATTTATTTATTGTATTTTAAGTTAAAACACATAGAATTATTTTACTGCTTATTTTTTTTGATAGTTTAATATCAAAGTAATTTCGAATTAATGCATTAAAATTTGAAAGTATTCTGAAAATAACTAAAAATAAATAAAAAATTTGAAAACAATTTCTGTTTTAAAAAAATTCTAATACAATTGTGATTACTTTGTAAATTGACATATACTTCAGACATTATAAAATTCTTACATTCAATAATTTAGAATTTAGTTATTAATTTATTAAAAATCTCCTTATTTAAAAATCTAGAAACATAATAATTATTTAAATTTCTTTATTATATAAAATTGTTAGTGAAACAAGGCGCAGTAATTTCTTACACGCCCCTGCATTTTCTATAGATAAAAGGTACCCAACATTTTTTGGGAAATATCGCAAGTGCTTCAGTAGCCTTGCGGTTTAATTTATAAGTTTAGGATGCGTTATACATGTAGGTTAGGTAGAAGTTAAGGTTCGAATCTTGGCAGCGTAAGATTAATTTCAACAGCGGTAATATATTATGTTCAGCGATGTATAGTGATGTTGTACAATAGTATAATTTGTAATACAAATCAATAAAAAAGTAAGTAAAAAAAGACAGCTTGCGAAAATAATTTTTTTCTCTTGTTGCCTTCGATAGTCCATAAAAATTTCATTGACTGACTTTGAAGTTTTCATGCACGAGTGCTGTGCGAGCTCTATCTGCCTAGATCCAGAATTTCATATTAAATCTTAGAAATATCCAATCTATGAATTTTATTTTCTCTAATTATTTATAGAAATAATACATTTTGCGTACTCAGAATTTTCACGGACTTTCCACTGAATGCTTTTGGACAGTTCTATACTTTTTCCAGGATTGTTGATCTAGTTGTACAAGAACGGTACTTCTAGTTTTGGGTAACTTTTGAACGTAAAGTAAATTTACAGTTTGTTACTGCCTGAATTTCTACCAGTTGTTTACAAAATATATTTAAAGCTGTATCTTCCTATGAATATAAGATATAAGAATATGAGAAAAAGTATCACTTGACGAAAATTCAAAACATATATCAGTTGATTAAAAATTTCTAAACTTCATGGCTTTCCTTAAGGGGTAATACCTATGTGGAGCCCTATTTTTTAAGGTCATTGTTGAGATTTTTTTTTCAAAAAAGTTTGAATGTTATTCAAAATCTGATTACACAACTTTATTACACATGTTTCGAAGTACAAAAATTAATTTTAATTATAATTTTAAAATCAAAATGGCGCCGAAAGAGAGTCAGAAGCCACAGGTTATTTTTCGGAGATGCCTTCAGTACCCCGCACTTTTAGCCGTCGGTATTGATCTGCAACTGAAAAATTAAATATTTACTTATTTTATGACTGAAAATGAAGCGAAGTACGTAGGGGTTTCCAAAAAATATTGATTTAAAAAAAAATTATATGATTTGAAATAAAAAAATTTTTTGTCATAAAAAAATCGTCATAAAAGCCTTATCAAAAAGAAATTTTTCAATTTTTTATAAATGTGGAAAATCCGATTGGGCCCGGATCGGAACTTGGGAACAAGTTGGGCAATTTCTGCATGGGTATATTTTATGGATAATTTATTTTAAAAGTTGATTAGGTGTAGTGTTATGTTAATATATGTGAGGTTTCTATGTTTAAGTGTATTTGTGATGAAAAATATGATTGGCTGCGACTGAATGGTGTGTATGGATTTGTATAATTTCGTATAGGATTATAAATTAAATATTATTGAGATTCATGTCCAATGAAATAAAAAAAAATTAAATTTTTGTATTCATTAAGAATACAAACTTTAAATTAAATTTTGAAAATGCATAGTATTTTATAATACTTCAACAGTTCTTTTGTAATATATAATTTTCATTTATTATTGTAAATATGTTATTCCTAAAACTCAAATAAATGGAATACGATTATAAGCAACATTATTAACATATTTAAATTAACAAACGTCACCTGATATCGTAATGCAAACTTTAGTGTATCAGTTTCAATTGTGTTGATTATCAGATAATTGAGGAGGGTGCTGCAAGAACCGCCTTAGCGCGCGGCAGCGCACGGCCTAGTCCAACCGAAGATTGACGAAGGCTCAAATCGGGGAGAATTTTTAAAATTTCTCAAATTTTAAATTGACTGATACCAATCTATAGAAAATTTTACTGCGCTTTTTTTATATGTAATATTTCCATTGAATTTTTGCATGTTTTTGAGTTATCTATCAAAAACGTCATTTTTTTACTAACCTGAAAAACAATAAAATTTTATCTTCAACTCGCGAAAATAAAAAAACCACTGAATATTTTTAGAGCGTAACTAAGATGGAACGCCGTACATTACACGCCCGCTGAGGCTGGTCGGGCTGTGCCACTTTTACGGACGGCAATATAAAAACTCCTCCCATTTTTTACCTAATGAATATTTTTATCTAAAACTCTCCAAAAAACTTCTTTGATAAATAAGGAACAACTATGTCGCAACAAGTTTCTTCAACTCGAAAGTTCCCTCGACTCTTTTTTAATCCGAATTTAGTCCTAAAAAAATTGGAACTTTTTTTTTCAAAAAATCACAAAGCAGTCCTTAATTAAAATGAACACTTCTAAATCAATTATTCGGACGTGAAAAGAGTTGAAAAATTACGTGCTAAATTTTTGTTAGAAAATATTCAGTGGTTTTTTTACTTTCGCGAGTTGAAGACAAAATTTTATTGTTTTTCAGGTTAGTAAAAAAATGACGTTTTTGATAGATAATTCAAAAACATGCAAAAATTCAATAGAAATATTACATATAGAAAAAAGCGCAGTAAAATTTTCTATAGATTGGTATCAGTCAATTTAAAATTTGAGATATTTTAAAAATTCTCCCCGATTTGAGCCTTCGTCAATCTTCGGTTGGACTAGGCCATGCGCTGCCGCGCGCTAAGGCGGTTCTTGCAGCACCCTCCTCAATTATTAATGAAATTCAATTATATATGTATATATAAATCAATTTATTCGCAGGTTCGAAGAAAAACTAAACGAATTTCATGTCCAAAAAATCGTTTAAAATGGTACGAATTGATTCGTGAGACAGACAAAGTTCAGCGTCTATCTCTCTTAAACTTAAATGACGATTTTCAGTCACCATTTCCTTCACTTTAGCCATGTTAACTTCAGTTGAAGACGTCGATTCACGGTAAGCCTTCTGTAACATTTTCAGCTATTCCGCACACAAAATTCTATTTGCAATGCAAAATTTGAGACAAATTCTTTGTTCGATATTCTTATCCATTAGAAAAATCGCGAAACACACTTGAAATAAACTGACAACAGCAAACACTGTGAAAAAACTAAATGCCAGATCGCGCTCGAACTTTACGTCAGTATAGAGGACAGTGGTGCCAACTTAGCGTCAAAAAGATTTTTGACAATTTCTTCAAGCGGGCTTTTTTGAAT
Organism: Diplolepis rosae; assembly: GCA_030998225.1. Classification (NCBI taxonomy): domain Eukaryota; kingdom Metazoa; phylum Arthropoda; class Insecta; order Hymenoptera; family Diplolepididae; genus Diplolepis; species Diplolepis rosae. The sequence continues at coordinate 8,127,791 of JAPYXD010000723.1, read as the reverse complement.
GATCAATTCCCGCTACTCTTGTGAAAGAATGTCTAGTATATGGGTAGTTCTCCACAAATAAGGCATTTTTGTGACATTGATGTTTTGTGAAAATACAAATAAATGTAACCATTCAACTTTTTTGTAATTCATTATTTCAGAATGAAATAGAATGTATTCATATAAAAAAACTGAATCATAGTGTTGTTTTTCTGATAAAAAACTTTGAAAATTGGCCACATCGTATTATATCGTGAATGACAATGAAATATAAATCTTGTTAATATCCGTAAAAAAAAGTATTCTCTTGACATTTAAGCGTGAATACTTAAGAAAGTTATCTTTTTTTCATTAAAATTATCACAATTAATCTAGAAAAACATTGTTTTGAAACTTTTTCTGAAAAAAAATCCTGTCTGACGAAAGTGTATCAAAATAGGTCGCGGGCTATGAGTGAGGGTATGAGATCAAAAGGCTTTCGCATGAGTTTCTCGTTCTCGCACTTATAGCCTATTCTACAACCCACTCGTGGCCATTCTATATATACACGTATATACTAACCTAAGTATTATTATTAAATAATTAATAGTAAAAAAACAAAAAATCTACAAAACACTTTTCTTATCTGAATTTAGAGCTTAACTCTGAAAGATAAAATTTATCACATGAACTGGATCCCATTGAAGAATAGTACAAGAAAAAACACTTATTGTGATGATGATAAGAACAACCAGACCTCTACAGTTAAATGGAGCATCATTTATTACCCTGTCGCACAGTGGAGTGAAATAAAAAAACGAGGTTCAAAATCATTTTCTGAGCTGAATTCTTGACCGATTTGAGATTGTTTTTTTGAAAAAGCCAACATTAAATTTTGAAGAGATCGCTGTAGGCCGATTTTTGAATTTGTTGTTGTTACAACTTTTATGTTAATATAAATAGCGGAAAAAATGTCGACTTTTCGAATTTTATTTTTTATTTTTTCGAGTAAATTTTTCCTAGGCCTGTCACACCCCAGCTTCGATGCGTAGGAGTATATAGAATGGAATAATTTTATTGACATGTGAATTCAATTGTTATAAACAAATAGATATAACAATTAGTCAACGGAATGGATTGGTCATTTGTGCATTCCAATTAAGCATCGGAATCAATCGTTCCCATCTCTAAGATGATATCTCATCATAAAAATTCGTCATCCGTTATTATTTTTTAACTTTAACAACAAATAATATAAACAAATCCACCAAATGGGCATTTGTAGGCAAAAACGAGCCAAATTTCTTCCGAATCTTCATCATAATACATTGCATGTGATGTTGACAGATGTTATCTTGTCATCCGACATTATTTACCAACTTTAACAACAAATCATATAAACAAATCCACCAAATGGGCATTTGTAGGCAAAAACGAGCCAAATTTCTTCCGAATTTTCTTCATAATACATTGCTCGTGATGTTGACAGATGTTATCTTCTCATCCAACATTATTTTTTGACTTTAGCAACAAGATTGGGTGTATGAATGCACAAAATGGGCATTCATGCTGAAGAAAACATCATCCATAATTCTTTTCAGGGATTCAAATGGACAAATGCACATTGTTAGAATCTTTGTGCTGAGAAAATCATGATTCCGAAATTATAAGCTCAAGAGCTTCAAGGTCGAGTGGGCTCGAATCCCAACGTAGTCGAAAGCGTCATTTTTTCCACAGAAAGATTTTCAAATTGTTTAAAACGTTTGTATTATACGTTTATATTATTTGTTGCTAAAGTTGATAAATAATGTCGGATGACAAGATAACATCTGTCAACATCACAAGCAATGTATTATGATGAAGATTCGGAAGAAATTCGGCTCGTTTTTGCCTACAAATGCCCATATGGTGCATTTGTTTATATGATTTGTTGCTAAAGTTGATAAATAATGTCGGATGACAAGATAACATCTGTCAACATCACAAGCTATGTATTATGATGAAGGTTCGGAAGAAATTCGGCTCGTTTTTGCCTACAAATGCCCATACTGTGCATTTGTTTATATTATTTGTTGTTAAAGTTAACAAATAATAACGGATGACGAATTTTCATGATGAGATATCATCTTAGAGATGGGAACGATTGATTCCGATGCTTAATTGGATTGCACAAATGACCAATCCATTCCGTTGACTAATTGGTATATCTATTTGTTTATAACAAATGAATTCACATGTCAACAAAATTATTCCATTCTATATACTCCTACGCATCAGAGCTGGGGTGTGACAGGCCTAGGAAAAATTTACTCGAAGAAATAAAAAATAAAATTCGAAAAATGGACATTTTTTCCGCTATTTACATTAACATAAAAGTTGTAACAACAACAAATTCAAAAATCGGCCTACAGCGATCTCTTCAAAATTTAATGTTGGATTTAAAAAAAAAATCTCAAATCGGTCAAGAATTCAGCTCAGAAAATGATTTTGAACCTCGTTTCTCTATTTCACTCCACTGTGTGTCGTTAGAAACATTTGTCAAAGTTTATATTCTCGTTTTTCTTTTTCATAACAGATTCATTTATTTATTAAATTTAAATCTACGATTATTTATTAATTGTATACATCACACTAAAATATATATTCATTGATTACGTTTTAGATTATCAAATTAAGTATTAAGTACAACTCAATGAGTTCGGGATAAAGGATAATAACAAAAATCTTTAGTTTTAAATTTACATATATAACCTCCACAATAGTATATTGTGCAACTAGGGAAAAAAAAATTATTTTCCGAGAGTGGAGTTTGATGTCCGAGCAAAGCAAGGGGAAAAACCACACGAGTAAAATTAATGTTTTTCCCGTGTCGGACACGATTTTTTTTCTGCTCGGGAGTCAGAAAATAGATTTGTTTGCTCCGCACGGAGCAATAAAATTCACTTTATGAAGCGCCAGTAGAAAAAAATATTTGAAGACTTTATGTATTTCCAAATCTAAAATGTTTTTATAAATTCACTTCTATCACTTAAGTCTGTCTTGTTTAACATTATTACACTTCTATTGGGAGCCGAAACTGGGTCCAATATAACCGCACCAGTTTTATCAAGTGTAACTTTTTTTCACGACAAGCCTAATAAATATTTTATGTACGAAAATGATATGCTTATTGAATATTATATCGACAAATATGATTTTATACAAAAAAGAAAAGAGTAAGCGAAGAAGATAAGTGCCGTAAACAGTTTCACATGTTTTAATGCTCTATGAAAATGCAAATTGTAGTTAATATTTTATTCTGATACATTTTCGTCATTTACAATATTGCATGACTATACCTGCTGTAATAGCCAATCCCTTGCAGAAGTCTGCAGAATTATTTATAAGCAGATTCGTACGGTAAAAGGGTGATATGAGACATTTCTTCATTTATCAATTGATTGATAGAATTATTTATGACGTTGCTGCGTAGAAGACAGAACGATTTACACAAGAAAAGTAGCTCTCAGTCTTAATGGAACTTTCATGGTGTACGGATGATACATTTCTCATATCTATTTATACTTTTCCACCGTACTTAGCTTAAAAAAGTATATCTGAACAAAAAATTAAACATATACATCACTTGTTGAGAGTTTTAAAATAATCATGGCTTTTTTAAAGATTGAAAATGTATATAAAATATTAAATATAAAACCATCAAACTTCTATAACGGTGAATATTCATTGACAGTAATACAATACTTTGGGTTTTGGAGGCCATCAACTTACAGCTCTCAATGGAAAAAGTTACTATATTCTATTTATTCAATCCTCATGTTAACTTCTTTTTCGTTTTTCATATGCTCTCTCTTGGGAATTTTTTTTCAAGGAACTGAAAACGTAGACGTTATTTCAGAAAGTTTATTGTACTTTATCGCTATTTTTACTATTTATTTTAAAACAATTAATATTATGATTCAACGTAAAAAAGTCATAAGAATGATAAAAATGCTTACTAATGAAATATGTCAACCTCGAAGTCTTAATGAATCTAGAATACTGCAAAAATGTTCATACATATGCAGGTATGAAAGAAAGGTCAAAAAATGTAATACGTTACTTTTATCACAACACACCACGGTATTAATATTTTTAATATTGTTTTTTATTTTTGTAGGTTGACTACAATAATCATTCTAATTGTAACTAACATAACTGCCGCATCAGTGTGTTTGACTCCATTAATGCAAAAAACGATCCGGCTTCCCTTAAAAGATATGTGGCTGCCTTATACACTCAACTCTAAACCTCTATTTTGGTTGACGTATATACAACAATCATTATTTGCTTGGATATCAGCTTGTCTATCAGGCTCATTTGAAACTTTAACGATGATAATGATTTTACAAGTTTGTGCTCAGATTGATATTATTATAGAACGCTTAAACATGCTTCCTGAACTACGTCAAAATTTTTATTCTGAATATATCCTTCATCACCAAAAAAATTAAAATAATCAAAGATTGCGTTCGACATCACATTCATTTATATTCGTAAGTGTTTTTCCTATATTTTATATAAACTAACTGCTAAGTAAATTGAGTAACTCCTTTGCATATTAAAATTTCCAATAAATCTGTTTGCTGCTCATCCCAAAGGGCTCGTAGAGAAAACATTTATTGTAAACTATGCAGCTAAAGTACAAATGAAGAGAAAACGATTTTCTTTTAATTAAAATAAAACAAGATACAATCTTGTGGAGATGGAAAAGGAATTTCGTTAGACAAAATAAAAAAATAACAAATAAAGCTTGATCACATAACAAAATATTTTTTACGCTCAAAGAGCAAATAAACAAAATGATTTCCTTAATGGATTAGTCACATTTATTACTCAAATTCTAATTAATTATTAATTTTTTATCACTTTTTAAGTTACCTAATTAATTAAATACTATAATTTTATTATATACTAATTTGTTTGTAAAATTTCTTTACAATTAAAAACAGTAATATCTGCTTTCAATGTTATATGCATCAATCGAATTTCACAATGTAGGTATTTTGATAGTGAAATTTTACTCTGCAAATTATAATTTTAAGACTACTGCAGTACAACTTTAAATTTCATATCTTACTTATGTAATTTCAATAGATAAATAATTAAAGCCATGTGTCCAAAAGGGTCTACTTTGCCGAAAGTTTAAGTAAGGAATTCAATCCGAATTAATCCAAGCCATTCTGCAATCTATTTCCGGACCAATCCGTAAAGCGGTTGATAAAAAATGGACAAAAATCAATCTGAGCTCGGATTTATTCGGATTGACTCGAATAAAAAACTTTGTTCGTATTCATTTGGATTGATGCCTTGGATTAAAGCGGAATGAATTGGATTAAATTTCAACCGTTTCTCATGAATCGAGATACAAACTGGTTTTCGGATTAGTTCGGAATGATTCCGAATGGCTCGACAACAGATTAAGGAGTAAATTTTATTTTCCATTCAATTTGGCAAAAACATTATTTTCCAAGGAAAAGGGATCTAACTAACGCTTGTATATATTTTTAAATGCTCTTTTACATAAGTATTTGAAATTTTCCTAAAATATATTGGTCTAATTTATTTTGTAGACATTAAATTTATTCTAATAAGTATATCGCAGACAAGAGCTCTAATATATTTTGAGAATGTATTAAATCGAGTACAATTTTAAAATATTTATATTCACGAGTTGTTTATTAAAGAGCATAGCCGGGTTTCCTTGTGAAACCGGTCTTAAATTCAAATCAAATTTCGTATCAACCATATGGAAGGTGTTGGGCAAGAGATTATTTTGCCAAATTTTTAGATCACTATCTGCCATTTTAAATGGGTAATGGCGGATTTTACCATTTTCGTTTTTTTCTTTTTTTATGCATAATTCGCGATGCAAAAAATTGCGAAAATCTTTGCACGCAATTTTGTTCATGTTTGAATTGCGCGACCACTCTTTTGAATTATTCTATTCATTAGTTACATATCGATGATTAAAACAGAATTTTTGCAAGGTGTGGATGGGAATAAAAAAAAATAAGAACCGTCAAAATACGCATTCTTCCAACATCTTACTATTAAAACACATTCTATAAAACAGTACACTGAGAAAAAAACATGACTCAGTAGCATCTGGACAGGAGTGGTTCATGTCCCATTAATACGCTAATTTTCCTCCATCTAAAGTTCCACGAACGAGTAGAAAAAAAAAGCAAAATCTATTCCTTTTAATCGACTTAGAAAAATGTAATGGAAGCGTATTGAGAGGAATTAAAAAGTGGAAAAATACAAAGCAGAGAATAGAAGGGAATAGAATAATGTCACTTTGAAGACGCAACTGAGAATTAAATTAGGTGAATTTTTTAAAATCGATAAATATTGTATTAAATTTATAAGTTAGAGTTAAAAAAAAGAATTTGGGTAAATTATATCAAAAATTTTTTATTCATTTATTGAAAAGAGACATATTTTGACCGATTTCATATGAAAACTGTCTTGGAACACATCCACATGATATCATAAATAACGAAAAAACTGTAAATAATGAAAAATGAATCTGTTTATCATTAATCGGTTACGAAAACAATAAAAAATATCTGAAAAATGATTCAAATAAGTGGTTCTACTATCCACGACCTTGATTTCTTACCCTTTGACAATTTAAATTCCATGTATTTGATATGAAAATCAATTGATTTTTAATTCATAAGTGCAAATCTACTCATTTTTAAATATCAACATTTCAATTAAACATTCAATTGATTATAATCAATTAATCTCTTAACACAAGAAATTTTATTTTTAATAAAGGAAGGAAAATTTCTCGACTTAAACAATGAATAAACGAAAAATTATTCATAAATTATCTATTCATTATTAGAATTTATCAGATTAAGGCTAACAATATCAATAGATCATCAGATTAAAATGATTATTAATTTTTTGCGTTGTTTGCCATGAAAATATATTCAGCAGTTAAATGGAAATATATATTTGAAATATTATGAAACTACAGACATTTTAGCTCTAAACCAACTACTAGAAAGATATAAAAATGAAAGAAATAAAATTATTATACAAAATACATTGCGTGTCGTAATTCGAAACTCTATATTATTTTTGTGAGGAAAAAATGTTGAATATTCAAAACAAAAAATTCAGGTCTGAGTGAGACCTGGCCTACATGCAAGAATTTCCTTAATATCGCAATATTGAGTCGCCCTAACTAAGGTTTTTTTAAAACCTGGTCTACTAATTTTAAAGTGACACTTCAAATGCCTAAAAAGTCACTATCGTGATTCACGTGTAAAAGTAACACACTTGTTTTTAGAGTGTAATTCAAAATTTCTGTAAAACGGAGATAATTAAAATAAGGATTAACATCAAATTGAAAAACTTATCTCATAGCTTGCAATTCAAAATGAAGTAGTCCAGTATGCAGCATCACGAATTGAGATAAGTTTTTCAATTTTATGAGAATCCTTATTTTAATTATCTCCCAGGGTGGCCGTTTTCATCAACGAAAATAATTCCCGGTCATATCCCGGTCATCGAAAATTTTTTCTCGGGCATTAAAAAAATAGTTTCCAATGAATAACAGTTAATGCAATGGGTTTTTAAAGTTTTAAAATATTTTTTATCTAGTATTCTGAAATGTTATTTCTTCTGGTATACCGAAATCAGAAAATAAGGCGGGAATTTCGAAATGCATAATATAATATATAAGTAAATCACTTTATGTAACACATTTTAAACAAATTTAAATCGTTTTTTATTAAAAATTTAAAAAAATCTCCGGTCATTTCACGGTTTCTCCAGGTCACAGAAAATTCCCGGTCATTTCCCGGTTTTCCCAGTCAAGCGGCCACCCTGATCTCCGTTTTACAGAAATTTTGAATTAATCTTTGAGTTCATGGCACTGAAGAGGGCCCCCATATGTGGCCGAAACGTTTGCCTTGCTTTCTTTTTGAGTACTTTTATATTTAATAGTGCAAATTTTAATCGTAGAAAATAAAAAGAATCTGATCCTATGCCAAAATAATGAGAAATTAAAAAAATTCCATGTCTACAAAGTTCCCGACGCGTTGTCGTTCCGGTCCTGGACATGACTGACTACTGTCTAGACAGGGCTGAGTCTTCTTCTTCTTGTTTTTGGCTTCTTGCTGAAACTAGCAAATAGCCATATCACCACACAATAATAGCGTTAATATTCATATTTATCCTTCAAATAGCATAGCACAGTAAAATTAAAGCAGCAAGCGGTATCAAAAGCAGTCAGAGTACATCCTCAGCAGCAGTCCATCCAGGCCATCAGGTGGTAGCAGCCACAAATTGTCTTGAGAAGGGCAGACACTGAGGACAGACTGAGACGCATGCAGCAAGGGTAGGTCGTTACAAAGCAGATCAAAGGATCAAATCAGTCGTACACAAGAACCTTCCCAGCTCTCCCACCGCCTCAGGATCCGGTGGGAAGATGAGATCATCAAGATTAACCCGCTCGGGGGGCCTGCCCGGGAAGCGCTCCGACAGAAATCGGAAGAATCTTGGTCTCCGCTCTGATAATATCGGGCACTCACAGACCAGGTGAGAAAGGCTCCTCAGGGCCGCGCCACATCCGCATCCCACATCTAAGTCCCATCTTATTCTCTCAAAGTGGGTCCCAGTACACACATGTGACGACCTCAAGCGGGTGACCAAGCTGATGTAGCCCCTGGGGATTCTGAGTCCCGAAAACCAAGGCCTGGGAGTCTTAAAGGAAACCCTATCAAAGTAGCGTTTACGACTAGAGGATGGTGACGAGAATGGCCACAGACGCCGACACCAAGACTGGTGGTCCCGCTCGAGCAGAAGATTCAAATCCCCCCGGAACCCCACAATTAACTACAAAAGGAAGACCCGAGGCGGACCTGGCAACACCGTCAGCCATCTCATTGCCCGCGATGCCAGTGTGTGCAGGCACCCAAGCGAATCCAACAGAATCCCCACGATCCCGGATGAGTGCAGCAAGGTGCAAGATCTTATATGCAAAGGGAGATATGCGGAAGGACGAGAGTCTGTCCCTCAGATGATAGAGGGAAAACACAGAGTCGGTGAAGATGACAGCCGCAGGAGGCCGCAGCCGGTAGACGTACTTCAACGCACAGAACACCGCATAGAGCTCAGCTGAGAGAACGGAAGTAAAATCAGGCAGACGGACCCCAAATCTATACCCCGAAGCCGGCACGCAGAATCCCACGCCAACCCTCTCATTGATAGGGTTCCGAGCCCCATCAGAGAACAGAATGACCGAGCCCGGATACCTGGCGCGAACCAGCTCGTCAAACATCGCACTCGGCGCCTCGGAGCCCCTGACCTCCCGACCAATCTAAAAATCCAATAAGACAGGACCAGCAATCTCACCCCACCCATAATCGAAATACCGAGGTCGAACGGAGTGGAAACAGAACTCCCCCACGCCTCGGGCTCCCTCATAAGCAGTCAGAAGGCCACATCTCTCAGGGATCAGCCTACAGCCTCTCAGCCTAGCCCTCTCTGAGAGAAGGCGAAGCCTGGGAATCAGAGGACTGTCCCGCCAAGACATGTGACGCAGGATGAAACGGCCGCCCAATAAGGAGCGCCGGAGGCCAAGAGGTGGCTCATTAGCCTCCGATAGAAGAATCGATACTGGGGTGGAACGCATACAGCCCAGAACAACACGCAGAGCCTCATACTGCACCCTATCCAGTATGCTAAGAGTCGAACGACTGGCAGCCATGAAGAGGGGAGCACCCCATTCCAGGTAGGACCTGATCAAGCCACGATAGACGAGCAGCAACAGAGAAGGCGTCACACCCCAGGAGACCCTGGACAGAACCCTAAGCAAACCCACAGCCCGCAGGGCCCTGCCCGCCACATACTTCACGTGCTGCATCCATGTGATCCGCGCATCCAGAATAACCCCTAGGTACTTAAGCGAATCACAACACCGAAGACGAACACCGTCAATCTCCAGCACAACTCCTGAGAAGTCCCGGCGCGCCCTGGTGAAAAGACACATCTGGCACTTAGGAATGGAGATCGAGAGTCTCAAGCTGCGCAGCCATGGGATCAGAGAGCCAATAGCACGCTCCAGATTCGCCAGAGCCTGTTGAGGGTCACTGTGCCTAGAATATAAGAGAAAGTCATCCGCATACATAGCCGCCCTAACCTCCGCCGGGAGGATCTCGTTCACCCTCCTCAGGTGGATGCCAAAAAGAATGGGCGAAAGAACGCAGTCCTGCGGTACCCCCACCCCACACAACCTAGGTGAAGTATCCCCATGAGAGAAATGCAGCATCCTTCTGGTGGTGAGGAAGTTGATAAAGTTAATAATTCTCCCCGGAGCCTCCAGCTCAGAGAGCTGGTGGAGAAGGACACCCGGCAGAACCGCGTTAAACGCCCCCTTTAGGTCCAAAGCCAGCGCGAGAGTACCCTCAGCTGGTCCAAAGCCCTGGAGGACATCGGCAATGACCGAGGCAACACAGTCCATCGATGATCTGCCCCTTCTGAAGCCAAACTGATTAGAAGGTACCCACCTATTTCCCTCCACGAGGAATTCCAGACGCTTCTGGACCATTCTTTCGAATGTCTTACAGAACGTAGAGGTCAGTGATATAGGTCGAAACTTTGCAGATCCAGGCTTCGGTAAGAAGGTCACCAGGGTGTCCCGCCAGGAGTGAGGAAACCTAGACTCGACGAACATACGATTAAAAAGACAGAGGACAAATTCCTTAGCTCGCTCCGACATGCCACGAAGCACTCCATACCCAATGCCATCCAATCCAGGAGCCGAGTGAACGTTACAGGTCTCCAAAGCAGCCGAGAATTCCAGCATCGAAAATGGTCCATTCATGGGCTCGAGCTCATCCACCTCCATCAGCATCGGGACAGAGACCGGAGCTACATCAGGCCTGACCAACTCCTCCCTGAGGACCCGCATAGCCGGTGAGTCCGGATCAGTGCACCGATCTGAGCGGCCCCCGCTAGCTCGCGAAGAGAGAGACTTCACCGTCCTCCAAACCCTTGTCAGGCCCAACGAGGGATTTATGGACTCACAAAAAGCGACAAATGAAAGGTGCTTCTGCCTCCTAAGGAACCTCTTGACCTCCCCATCAATCCTCCTACACCGAACCCTCTCCTCCCTGGTCTGGCATGCAGTGTATTTTTTAAGAGCATCCCGCCGCTTAGCAATGGCCTCGTGACAATCGGGGCTCCACCACAGCGGCTGAACCTTCCTTTTTCCCGGAAGGGCGGAGGGACGATAGGCTCCACAGCGTTCCAGCAGATCAGTAATCAGGGCCAGGAACTTAGAATACACGACTGCCGGATCCCGAGACATGTCCACAGCCCAGGGACAAGTCGTCAGCGAGTCGTCCAGAAGCTCGCGGAATCGGCTCCACTCCACATTCTTGGTATTTAGGCGATTCGAATTGGAACGAGAGTAAAGGAGGGAGACACTCAAATCGCCAACCAGAAGAAAATGGTCCGAGCCATGAGTGTCCCCACTAACCCTAACAAAGGCGGTGCCAATCCTTGAAGCCGGATAGAAAACCAAGTCCAGGTTACCAGCCGAGCGCCCCGGAACAGGCAGAAGAGTCGGAAGGGTATCGTTCAAAGGTACGAGGCCGCGATCAAGGACAACGGAGCACAATTCACGACCCTGAAAGTTAGAAAAGCGAGAGCCCCATAGGGGGGAGTGGGCATTAAAATCGCCACACAGCAAGAGAGAGTCCCCCCTCCCGATAGAATCGATGAGAGTGTACCAGACAGTAGAGCCATCCCGCGCGTTGGGAGGGGAATAAACAGCCAAGATGTTGAGGGGGCCAATGACAGAGGAGATCCTAATTCCCACCACATCGAACAGGTCCCCCCATGGTCCGTCAATCAACAGGGGCACAATGATCAATGTATCGCTGACGAGGATGAGAGATCCGCCCCCCCTACCCCCGACTCGGTTGCATCTATACGTCAAGTACCCATAGAACTCAAACACGTCAGCTGGGTCCAGCCAGGTCTCCGTAATGCAAAAAACATCCAGATCCCATTCAGAAAGAATCGATTCCACTTCAACCCTCCTGCTCATCACGCTATGCGCGTTCCAAACAGAGAATCTGAGACCATGCTCCAATGAACCCATTAGAAAGAAAGCAAGCAATCAAGACGGGTGCAGAACAACTAACCCAACCTACAACTATGTACACTTATAAACTAAGTAACAAGACAATGTAATAACTAGGGAACTTTAAGCAAAAACTAAGTAGGTAAAATACCGAAAGATAAGAAAGAAAACCTGATATGTGTGCTTATAACTAAATAACAAGACTATGTAATAACTAGAGAGCTTTAAACAAAACAAAGTGGGTAAGTTAACTAAAAATAGGTAAGAAAGCCTAATAAACTAGCGGGGTGGACCAGAGTCCAGCGCCCCCCGAGCCCCGGGCAAACCAGCGCCAGAACCCATCGGGGAGTGGGGCCGAACGGCCATAGATGAAACAGGACGCCGCTCACCTCCAATGATGTCAACTGCAGGTTCCGCCTCTGGAGGATGGCCAAGGTCCAAGAGGGACCTGGCGACCTCCAGAGCCGAACCCTGGCCCGATGGAATCGAGACCGAAACCGATCGGCCCGGATCAAGATCAAGGCCCCGAAGAAATGAGGAAGGGGCACCCAAAGAAACCCGATCAATCTCCGCCCCGGGCCCCCGGCCCGGCCTGAGAGTCCCACGCTCCCTCAAGCCAAGGTCCGCCTCCCCGAAACCACATCCGTTCCAGTAACAATACCTGCTGACCTCGAACTCATATTGATATACCGGGCAGTCCCTAGAAGAGGCTACATGATCCTCACAGCAGTTGGCACAGAAGGCCGATCTCAGCTTGTTGGGACACGCATCGGTATGATGGTGCTCCGAGCAGAACTCGCAGATGGGCCGCGAGCTACGACATTGATTGGAGATATGACGAAAGCGTTGACAAGTGAAACACCTCCTAGGCGGAGGGATGACCGGGGTCAGTGGGTAGGAATAGCCCATGATTCGTAGGTTACGAGGAACCCGAGACACAGCCATGGTGAACTCGACCCTAGGTGATGCGGAGCCATCCTCGTTAGTTCTTCTCCTCACCGCAACAACAGACTCCCGAACAGACGGGTCCAGTTTGCAAACAATTTCAGTCGCCGAATATTTCGGATCTATGGGGCCCGTAAATGCCTTTTTACGAATTAGAGAGGCAGGAATGAAGAGCTTAAATCCCCCACGCATGATCTCCTGTGAACGAACAAGGGTGTTAGCATCCTCCCTATCTTCGCATTGAATTTTGACCTGGTTGATCCCATTATAGAATATAGTTCTCGCCCCGCGGACAACCAGGTCTATGCATTCAGCTAGGGCAAGACGGTCGTACTTGCCCAAGTTCTTCCCGGGCCTAGTACTCTCTATCAACACGATGTATGGCGGTGGGGAGGAATCTGGAAAAATATCATTAGCCGGATCATGTGGGCCAGTCCACAGAAGGTCATCTGAAACTCCTCTATTTTCTTCCCAAGGAGGGTGGAAATATCCTGCTCCAGGTCGACAGGGTGTTCAGGGAGGACAAGGTCCTATTCCTCTTGAACTCAACGACGCCATATAGAGGCGGGGAAGAAAAAGGCCTTTTACGTTCCTCAGAATCAGGGGCCACATCAGCCCGCCCCCCAACAGGTAGGTCCACAACCAAGTCCGAACCAGCAGGTACCAAGCCCAGGGCATTTCCCCCAGAGCAGAAACCACGACTGCGACCCATGCCCCGTGCCTGTCCCTGTCGGGACAGCGACGAGGAGCAAGAAGATGACCCAGGCGAGACCATAGCGCGACACTGAGCAGTCGAAGCAGAAAATTAAATAAGCAGGCGTGGGCGTAACCACGATATAGTTAGCCGGACCAAGACCACCCCAAAACAGTTCAATTGCACATGCAAAACATATAAGACTAGATCAATTAAATTATAGATGAGGCTAGAAATAGGCCACAAAATTAAATAAAAATTTCAGAACCACTTTAGGGTACAAAGCAGAGCGCTGCCAAGGCCAAGGTGAGTAACATTAATTGGACTAGCTACGTGGATAGAAAGTAAATAAAATATACTAATAAGAATTAATTATATAGATAATAACTAGTGTAATGTACACAAATATTTAATAAATCAGCCGGATTTAAAATTCTCACTTAACAGGAATCCTGAAGCTGGTACTACTCCTTGTGATTGGGTATCTAAGAAAGGAAAAAAATTTTTAAACCAATTGGTATAATAAATAACTATTATTAAACGTAGTGGGAGAGCAGAGAAGCAGTAAGCACTCCAGAGCAGAAATCAAACATTAATGAAAATATACTGAGAAACAAAAATACCTTGTAGCATGGACTCAGGTCAGAGGTTATGTGTAGGTAGCATAATTGCTTAAGAAAATCTTGCGTGTAGGACAGGCAGGCAGAAATACATTGACGGAGAGAGAGAGATTGGAGTATATGGAAAGACAATTTGTGATACCAGTAACAAGACTTGTAGATAGGTGTACTCATAAACATCCAATCTCCAAAGGTCACAGAAGTAAACACCGGAATGTCAGGGCTTGTCCATGGAAGATATTGCAGACAGAGTATGTAGGTGGAGGCAATCCAGCAGTTAGCCACAATGCAGGTCGGCGCAGGCGATCTCAAAGTATTCGTGGTGCACTGGACAGCGGATTCACATATGCATAGCAGTACTTACACTGGTTTACACAGAGATTAAGCCCGACACGACGCGTGTAATCACAGCAGACGCGCAAGAAATGGCGAGAGTGACGCCAAGGAGACACTGGGTTATGGCTAAGTCTTAATCATTAACCAGAGAAACACAAACGAAAATGAGTTCAAGTACTTATTCACTCAAGCTTGACAAAAGTTAAGACACAGCGCACGAATAACAAAACGCGTGATAATGAGATCACGCACAGGTAATTTAAAACAATTTGGAGAGACGCCACAAATATATCCTCACTGAACAGCTGCCATAGTCAAACCTCCATGTCTGGATCTGGAATCCAGGGCTGAGTCCTGTGCGCGTTATTAATGTCTAAGACATTAGTGTGTACGCTCTGGACATGAGTGGTTCATGTCTAGCGAGGACCTAGTGATGTCTATTTTTAATTTTCGTCTTCGGACATGAACCACTCCTGTCCGGACGCTACTGAGTCATGTTTTTTTTTCTCAGTGTAGACAAATGAAAAAAAAATTTATTTGGTAATCAATTTCTAACACGGTTTACTGCTGAAACTTTTACAAAATATTTTGCAAATTTTTTTTGTTTCGAAAAATTGAAATTTTTACATGCATTCTGAACAAACGGTCTATTTTCCTATCTATTTTTTATCAAAAATTATTTTTTCAATATTATCTATTTGTATTCTTGAATATTTTTCGAATATACAGGTTTTGCCCGTTGAAAATTTAGTACGTACAAAAAATTTCCGTTTTATATAAAACTGGTATACAAAAAGTAAAATTGGTTTTCCTACAAACTTACAGTTATAAACTAAGACAGCGATGATGACTAATTTATAATTGAAAAAAAATTTTATGCTTGGCAAATTTTCAGCCACTGATGGAGTATGAAGTGCTATGAAAGTACAATTAACAGTCTATATTTGTAAAAACTTGATGCTAGAAAAATATTTTTTTGTAGGAAAACCAATTTTACATTTTGTATACCACTTTTATTTAAAACGGACAGTTTTTGAATGGACTAAATTTTTTATTGGGTAAAACTTTATAAAAAATGTAACGAAAGTGCAAGTATTGCAATGAAAAATAACTGCTAAAAATTTTTTGTTATCCAGAAATCCAAGTTAATTATTTATTTAATTTACGAGCTTTTCTTATTATTTGTATTCATTAAAATTTCAAGAACTACATTAAATGGAGGACGATTTTAGGGTATTTTCGATGTCTTGTGTAGAAGAATGAGTATGTTATTTTTAACAAAGGGAAATGAATTCCACCTGTATATTCGGAAAACATTCAAGAATACGAAAAGATATTTTTAGCAGCTCTCTTTCGATTTGCGAATAATCACAATCCACCATTTGTTCAGAATGCATGTAAAAATTTGAATTTTTCGCAAAAAAAAAACAAAACAAAAATTTCCAAAATATTTTGCAAAACTTTCAGCAGTAAACCGTGTCAGAGATTAATCACCAAATAAATTTTTTTTTTCATTTGTCTACTGTTATTATGAAATGTGCTTTAATAGTAAGATGTTGAAAGAATGCGTATTTTGACGGGTTTTATTTATTTTTTACCCCCGTTCACACCTTGAAAAAATCTACGAAAATTCTGTTTCAATCATCGATAGGTAACTAATAAATAGAATAATTCAAAATATTTGTCTTGCAATTCAAACATGAACAAAATTTCGTGCAAAAATTTTCGAAATTTTTTCCATAGCGAATTATGCATGAAAAAATATGCAAAAACTTGCAAATGTGTCTTCTATTGGAAAAAACAACCTTGATTTTTAAAAAAATTTTCCTATGATTGGTTTAGCTAAAAATAGAAAAAAACGAAAATGGTAAAATCCGCCATTACCCATTTAAAATGGCAGATAGTAATCTGAAAATTTGGCAAAATAATCTCTTGCCCAACACCTTCCATGTGGTTGATGCGAAATTTGATTTGATTTTAAGGCCGATTTCACATGGAAACCCGGCTATGCCCTTTATGAAAAACTACATGTCATAAACTATTTTAGTGATTCATATTTTGTACATTTTAAAGCGAGAGATTTCTTCTGTGAATTGTAAAGTCAGTGTCAATACAATGTTCGTTAATAGCACTACTATTAAATTCTGATGGGTTAATTTGAGGGTTTAACCAGCAGTCAAGAGTTAATAGAAGTTGGTGAAACCAGCCTTTAATTTAATTTCGAACAAATTACCACTCAGACTCCTTTCTGAGAGTATGGCTTTAATTAATACATTCCTTTCCATGAAAGGTTTTGTCACGAGAAAATTACGGAACATCCAAGAATTAATGAAAATAATTTCACGCTGCAAGGACTAACTTTAGATCCTAACTTGAAAATTTGTTTTAAATATTTAATATCACCTAGATGCGAAATTACTGTCAGGACAAATTTGGCTCAATCAGAGCTTCTATTACTTATGAAAACTACATCAGGACTTTTACAAGAAGAGAAAGGTGTCCTTTACGATCTAAACCTAGCAGTTTGGTCGTACGTGTCATTATTTCTCGTACCAGAATATAATTATGTCAGAAATATTTATTTTTAAAATTTTCCAGTGTCCAAAAATAAGGTTGAAAAATCGAAAAAATCACAATTTAAAACAGTTTTAACATATTGCGAATCTGGTACTTTCTAGAAACATTCTTCTATAAGTTAAAGACATATTTCGATTTATGATTCCAGATTAACACAGCTTTCGGGATCACGGGAGTGAATCAGGCGTGCATTTTTTGAAAATTGATTGGAAGTACCATTTTTGACGGTTGTTACTGCGTAACAGCTTCATTGTTCTAAATCAATTTTGTTCTTATTTTGATCTTATTTATGGCAGGATAGCGCTTTACCGCCACCTTCTTATAAGAGTATATATTTCATTGCTTAAGAAAATCTGTCTTCGAAAATTGTCCGTCTGTAAAACTAGTAAACCCGTAGCTATTAGCATTTTCCATTTTTTGTTTAAGTGCTATTGCTGTCTAGTTTTGAACATCTGTGCCTGTCCCTGGCCGTTTAATGATTTAGTGAGGGTCAAATTTGATGCTCAAACCGTGTGAAACTCTGAAAGGTTTGCTGGGGCTCTCTACCTAACTCCTCTGCCTTTATCCTTGCCAAGGGCCTGTCCTGCCATCCCTCCCACTTGGATTGTATCGAAAATATGTTACCCCCAGGTACTCTCTAGTTGCCACTTTCTGATCAGATTCAAATTGTACTTCGGTAAAACAACAATTTCCACACTCTCGTTTTCGAAACCTTTTTCTTCTCCGCACTTGTAATTCTCGTTTTCTCGTATTGTATTTACCGAGTTTATTTACATATTCAAAAATTTCGAAACGTAATTGCGAGAGTAGTCTAGTGGCGTTAGTTGTAGGAGTTAGGTGCGTTAAAAGCCGTTGATTGTAGGTTCAATTCCCCCTCGTTCGGACGCATTTAATTAGGTTTTTTCGGTTAAAATGTTTGCCACTTGAGAAATAAATGAAGGGAATCGACAAGGAGCAATGGAAATCAACAGTGGCACTACGAAATAAATTTTTTCCGAATTTCATGAAAAAAAATGTTCTTCAATTTGGAATTATTACCATCGGAGATGGTAAAATACCGTGTAAATACAACAAAATCCAATAAATACGAAGTAGAAGCTTCCAACTTAAAAATTTGCATAGATTTCTTTTTAAATTCTTAAAGAGTGTGGAAAAGGCATCATACTAAAATACCCTCTTAATTGCATTGGTAACCTTGGTAAGAAAAATTAAATTAAGATCATTTTAAAAATAGCAGTAAATCATAATACTTGGTACGTTTGCATTGGCTTTAGGGTCCATAAATGAAAAAGTCTATTTAATCAGACATTTCGGCTCTGATCGGAGCCCTCATCAGTGATATTTATTAAAATCTTCTATGTATGAAGTAGGTAATCCTTTTTCTTCAGGAAAAAACTTTGATTGAATACAGAATTTTTGAACCTTTTTTTCTGTTTCCGTACCAAGTATTATGAATTAAATCAAGGGTCAATACAATCTACCATTTTAAATTTTAAATAGCAGTAATACATAAATGAAAACTTTTCAAACTTTCCTTATTCCTATTTTTAGTCTGAATTTTAATCAGTTTTGTAATGCTTATATTATATATAATATTCTATACACTAAATCCACTCTTTCTTACTCAGAACCTTATGATTTTCATCAAACTTGATCATTTCAACACTGGTTGTTATTCAAATGGTAATATTAATTTTGGACAAATTAACAAAATTGTAAGATATAAACTCTATCTGATGATCTAAATTCGCACCTCGGTGTAGTATTTTTGATTGTGTTGGTAACCAATAAGTGAAATATATAATTTAATTGTGAATGGAACATAAAAACAATTTATTTTCAGGATTGGAGAAAATATGAACCAGTTATTTGGTATTGTGATTTTTGTGCAATATTTTGTAACCATCATTAATACATGCACTATAATTTATGCACTATCAAGATTGAGCGTTCGTGACGAACATTTCTGGACATTTGCATCTCTTTTCTCCAGCATTATAAGTCAGATCTTCATTTACTGTTACTCTGGAGAAAAAATCATGAATAAGGTGATTAGACAGTTACTTAATAGCAACATACTGTACTCGCCTAAATATTAGTCTACAGGGGCTTTCATAAGAGCGACAGTAATTTAAATATTATTTGGCATATGCATTTCTCGAAACAATGTCATCATTAGCATGTGGGAACATCTTGTTGAAACCACATCTCGGAAAATTGATTACGCGCAATTCACAACAAAAAAGATAATATTATCGAACGCTAACGCTTACCAATAATAGTGACAGTCTCATCATATTCATTTTGAAAAAAATAGGTCCCAATGACTCCGACAGTCCAAAAATAACACCAAACAGTAACTTTTTTTGAATTCGATGGTCGCTGGACTATTGACAAAAGACTAGCATTATTTCTGTTGATTTGCTAAACTATATTGAATACAAATGTCACATGACTTTGACAATTCAATAAAAATAAGAAGCCTGTGATAATTGAAAGTTCTATCGCTTTTATAGAAACCTCCTGTACGATAAGCAGCTGAGAAAACACGAATAAAAATTTACAAAACACTTTTTTTGTCTAAACCCAGAGTTTATCTGTCAAAGATAAAATTTTTCTCTTGAATTGGGTTCCATTAACGAACAATACAAAAAAGGCCCTTATGATGATGATGATCAGAACCACTAGGCCCCTACAGTTGACTGGATCGTTTGTTATTATCACTTCAATGGAAACATTTGGCAATGTTTGTATAATTCACCTTTCCCTTGTTACAGATTTATTTTAAAAACACTTTAATCTGTGATGAACTAATTATTTCATACATGATCATGGAATATATAGTTATTAATTACATTTCAGATTATGAAATCAGCTTATTCTGCCTACAACTTATTGAGTCAAACTCAATAGCTTCAAGATGAAGGCTTATATCAATAATCTTAAGTTGACTCATATAATAGGATTTGATTAAAAGATATTATTAAAAGATTTCAAAGATGTTAAATTTTGTTTTTTCTTCAGTCTTTTTATGTATGTACTTGAAATATGGGAGAAAATTTGCCAAGTGTAAATGTAAAAAATGTAAAACATTTTTAGCCATGAAGCTGGATGAGATTGACACATCATGTTTGAGAGCAAATTTATTTTTCATGTCTTTTAAGTTCTTCAAGAATGACTGCATCTCATAGAGTAAAGTTCATAAAATGATAGTATCTCGCCTTACGACTTATTTACATGTGTAAATCACTAAAACGAGTTGCAAAGATGATTAACTATCGACTATAGTATTTTTTTCCATATCCAATAAATGCCGCGTTTTACCGAAAATAACTTCGTTCTTTCACAAACGGTGAAAAATCATTCAGTAAGTATGTAACTGATATCCAACGAAAGAAAAGTACAATTTAGACCCGGTATCTATCGTGAAGAACCAATCAGATATCAACTTGATTCACGGCATTGTGTACATTCGCAAGCTAAATCTAGGTCTAATTCCTTTAAAGGGGTAACGATGTAGCCGTTTTTTATGGGTATAAACGTTTCTCTGTGAAGCAAGAAGGGTGATTTTTTACATTTATTATTGATGTACCGCTTGAATAGGGTTGCTTCGCAGGATTCGCTGTTTTTTCAGTTTTTCAGTTTTTCAGTTTTTTTTTTCAGTTCTCATGAGAAGGTCGGAATGCATAAGGGACATGGAGAAGTTGCTTGGCAATGTTGAGAACTTTGAAATGTTAGATCAAGATCCTTTGAAAAAGTTAAAAAGTAGTAGTTTCAGGATAGCGGACAATTGGAGGAAGAGGGGACTATTCGGGGAGGACACCGGATGGAGAGATATTGACACAACTAATACTGTTTTAACTAGATGTTATGGATTGAGAAAGATTCATTAGGAAAACTATCCTTTGAGACTAGTTGTTTCGACCATTAATACACCTACTAGATTTTTAGAACAAAATTTTAATACGATACTTAAAAATTCATTATCAAAGTCGAATTATACACTTAAAAATAGTTGGGAATTTCAAAAGATTATAGTCACAAAGACAATACCGGATGGTCAGGTAATGATTTCTTTGGATGTTTTTGCAATGTTTCCGAACATTTCGTTGGATTTGGTCAAAAAAGCTGTTTCAAATAGATGGATAAAAGTTAAATCACATACAAAATTAGATAAAAAGGAGTTTCTCACAGGATTAAATTTCATTATGAATTCTACTAAATTTAAATTTAATGGTAAATTCTATAAACAAAAATTTGGTACTCCAATAGGTTCAGTTATTTCTCCAATGTTGGCTGAAATAGTTATGGAAGATTTGGAAAAGACTGTCTTTCAGAGGTTGGAGATTGTTGTGCCCTTTTATTTTAGATATGTTGATGATACTTTATTGTGTGTACCTTTGGATAAGTTGCAAACAGTTATAGATACTTTCAATGACTATCACCCAAGAATTCAATTTATCCATGAAATGGAAAAAAACAATAGAATCAGCTTTTCGGACTTGGAAATAATTAAACTTGATAATGATAAAATAGTGTCAAATTGGTACAGAAAGAGTACATATTCTGGTAGAGTGTTAAATTACATCTCAAATCATCCCTTTCAAAATAAAGTCGCTATTATTAAAAATCTAGTTGATAGAGCTGTGTGTTTGTCCCATGAGTCTTTCCATTCAGAAAATTCAGATTTTGTTGGAAAATTTTATTTTTTAATCAATACCCACAAGATTTGGTTGAAAAACATATAAAAGTTAGAATTCAACAAATTAAAAGTAGAAAGAGTAAAAACGTAGACACGGATACACAAAGTGAAATTTTTGATAAAAATAACACTATTGTTCTTCCATATTTTGGTCAAATTTCGAAAACAATTCAATCTATGTAGAAAAAATTTCAAATCCATAAAATTTTTACAATACCGTTTGGGTTGGAAGGACTCATAACTTTGGGTAAAGACGCCTTGAATAGATTAGAAAAAAGTGGTATGATATATAAACTGATTTGTAAAAGGTGTAAAGTGACTTATGTGGGACAAACAGGCAGACTTCTTAATACTAGAGTAGAAGAACACAGAAATAATCTTGGGAGAAAGTGTAATTATCATAATGTTTTGTCTGATCATAGAAAGGAATATGCTGATCATGACTTTTATTGGAACAATGTAGAGATTTTACACTCAGAAAGTAATAAGGGAAAAAGAGAATTTATGGAAATGTTATATATAAAAAGAGAGGGAACATATTCTATAAATTTAAAAATGGATTTGGTTAAGTACAACGACTGTTATGACAGCATGATAAGTTATCTTTAAGAACAATGTTCCACAGTAAATATCCTTGAGGTTTCTAGATTCTGCGAAACGATTTAAATTTTATTGAATGACCCTTGGGGTCCTTTAGGTGCTAAAAGGGGAGGGATACACAGGGTGTTATTGCAGTTTCTTGTTGGCGTTCCATGGAGAAGGACCAAAGTCCCCATGGAGGGTGATAGGAGACGGAACGTTCGTTAAAAATTTTGTTTTTTCTTTTAGTGTTGCAGCTTTGAAGAGGGTGCTGGAAGAGCACCGAAACGTCAGCGAGTAGTTTGAATTTATTTATGTAAATGGCGGTGGGAGTAAAGACAAAAAAGGACGAAAGATAGAAAAAAAAGGAAGGGGTTTTGGAAGGTTGCCTTCTTTTTTCTTTCCTCCTTTTTTGTTTTTCTCAAAGTTTTTTTGTACTTGTGATTTTGATCCAAATTTGGTTGTTTTTTTTGTTATTTTGAGGATTTGATTACTTTCGAATCCTTGAAATTTTTAATTGTGATTTTGTTTGGACGTTTAGAGGAATCCGGGTTCGTGGTATGCGAGTTCGAGTTCAGGTTTAAATTTTGTACTCGGAAATCTCTTTACAATTATTTACTGTCTCTTTGTCTGTTGGTACATAGGAGTCTCTGTATTTTATAACATAGTCATAGTCTGGTATTATAGAAAAGTAAACATTCTGTACAGGATGAGGGATGGGAATTATTCTCTGGATTCGTCCCTCTTCTTTCTCTATAATCGGGATACTGACAATGTTGGTAAACAATCCTTTAATGATTGCTACGGACAGTTGACTAATGTCGATAATGTGCTGGTAGTTGCTTTCTTCGGCTTCGAAGTGATATCTCGTTCTTTGTCTTTCTTCGAACTCTCGGATAGTTTCCTTCAGGATCTTTGGTGTGAGCAATTGTGGGTGTACTACTCCGTGTTTGCCGTCATTGATAGAATCAACTGCCGTGTCGATATCTTCGTTGGTTTCGTCAATCATAATTACGGCTATTACCAACTTGCTGTTAACAAAGCTGTCTCTGGATATAGCGTTCACTCCTATGCTCAGATTTCCATCTAGTTGTCGCTCGCTATTTAGATTGTTTAGTAGCTCCTTGTGATTGACTGATGAGGAATCCAAGATGAGTTTGAGAATTTTTGTGTGGTTTGACAACACGGTAGCAATATTCTTATTGTCTTTGTAAACTTGATCAAATTCAGCATTTATTTGACTCAGATCATTTTCGTTGAGGGTTCCAAATAATGTTTTTAAAATATCTCCGACGAAGTTGGCTAATGCTCTTCGTTGCCTGGTTTGTTGTTTTCCTAAGAGCTTCATGAGGATGGTATTTTTGTATCTTAATCTATTGTATCGATGCCTAACTAGATGTACATCATACATCGGCGGACATTCGTTATTGCATGCTGTTTCAGCTAATCTAATAGTGGTGTCGATAGCAGTAAGTCGTTGGTTATTTGAAGTGAAATTTATCCCAATAACAAGTTCTATATATAAACATTGCTTTTAAGAAACGTCAGAGTGTAATTCGCCTGACTAATCATAGCTAGTTCTAGCAGCGTTATCGTCTGTATCAGCATCTGGAAAATACGGCATACATTGATCTATGTGTATTCGAATGATCTTATCTTTATTTCTAATTCTTAGATTGTTATTGTCGATGTAATCTATGACTTCAAAAGGACCTTTCCAGGCAGGTTCTAATTTATTTTGTTAGTGTTGTTAAGTGTTTTGACAAGATCTTCTGCTTTATATATTGGATGTTTTCTAGTTATATTTTCGACGAGTCTCCTTTTTGTCTTTTCCATTTCTACCTGGATTCTCTCTCGGGTTTTGGATATGATCTCTTCATGTTTCTTCTTCCATTTCGTTATCAGGTCCTGATAAGTTAGGTTAGGTGAGGTGTTGACCGTTGACGGGATATTGGGTGTTCTTCCGAATGTTAATTCATAGGGAGAATGTCCAGTCGTTTGATTGGTAGTAGTGTTGATGATGAAATTGATGTATTTTAAGTTTTCGTCCCATTGTTTATTATTTTCGGCAATACTAGTCTTGATCAGGTTTACTAGTGTAGAGTGCATCCTTTCGATGTTCCCGTTTGATTGCGGGTGGAATGCAGTTGTTTTAATATGCCGAATGTTCATTGCGTTTTCAAATTGTGTCATTGATTCCGATGAGAAGTTTGATCCTTGGTCAGAAAGTATGGTCTTAGGTGCTCCGAAAGTATAAATGTAGTGATCGATTAAGGCTTCTATTATTGAATTCGATGATTCATTCTGCAAAGGTATTTCCTTTGGCAGTGGGGTAAATTGTGGGTCTCCGAAAATAAGCCTCATGATGGTTAATTTTTTGCTATTAATTTCCTCTATAATCCAACTTAATTTTATGAGCCAATCTAAATCATCATAGTCGGGAATTTCCTCCTTTTTTATTTCCTTCCGTAACTTTCCTATCGCGTTAGGTTTTGTCTTAACTTTGCCGAAGGTGGGTTGCAGTCTCCAATTTATAAATTCCGTATGCATGTCAAGTTTTTCGGTTGTCATGTCTTCTGTAGATTCGTTTTCTGTTTCCTCCGAAGGTTCTCTCATCCTCTTTGGTGGTAAATTGATCTTTTCCTCTGCTTTTAGTACCCTATCTTCTGTTATAACTCGGATACCAAAAATTTCGATTTTCTGTGGTTGAGTTTTTAATTCCGCAGTTCCATCTTCATCATCGGATATTCCTGCTTCCCACATTGCTTGTTTTGAAATATCAGATGTTATAGGGAAAAGTCGGGATAAACAGTCTGCAACTTTGTTTTCTTTTCCTTTCACGTATTCGATGTCGTAATCGTATTCCTCCATTCTCAATCGCCATCGTAGCAATCTTGAGCTAGGATCCTTGACGTTATGGAGCCAGACCAAAGCTCTGTGGTCCGTTTGGATTTTGAATTTGTTACCAGGGAGATACACCTTAACACTGGTGCTGATATTAATGCATTTTTCAAGTCGTAGAATGCTTTTTCGCAATTTAATGTCCAGTCAAATATTGTGTCTTTTTGAGTTAGCTTAGTGAGTGGTTTTGCAATGCTTGAAAAGTTTTTTATGAATTTTCTATAATAACCAGATAGTCCTAGGAAGGATTGCGCGTCCTTCACGGTTTTCAGTTCTTTAAAGTCTTTGATCGCGCTTAACTTTTCTGGGTTAGGTTTCACACCTTCTTTGGTTATTATGTGTCCTAAGTACTCGAATTCAGGTTTCAACTAATCACATTTACTGGGTTCTAAACGTAGTCCACGTTGTTTGATTCTTTGCAAAACGTCTTCCAAATTTTGATTATGTTGTTGGATAGTTTCTCCGAAGATAACTATATCGTCAATGTAAGCGAAGCATTTGTTACCAATTAATCCGCGGAATGCGTTGTCCATCATTCGCTGGAATGTTGCAGGTGCGTTCTTCAATCCAAAAGGCATTCGATTGTACTCAAAGTGTCCTTGCGAAGTGGAGAAAGCTGTATATTTTTTGTCTTTTTCCTTCATCGGGATCTGGTGAAAACCCGCTGATAAGTCAAAGGCAGAAAAGAATTTTGCTTTGCCTAATTGATCAAGGATATCATCTATCACGGGCAAGGGATAAGCATCCTGGTCCGTATCTTCGTTGATTTTTCTGTAATCAATTACCATTCTTAATTTATTGCCTTTTGTGGGCACTATCCACAGTGGAGAGTTAAATGGTGATTGTGATTCTCTAATAATTCCTTTTTCAAAAGTTTCTCCGTTTCTTGTAATGCAAATTCTCTGTGTTTTTCGGGTAATCTGTTTGATCGTAAATTAATGATTTTTCCAGTTTTAAGTAAAATCGTTGGGGATAATATGAAATATGTGTTCTTTATTGAAAAAGTTAAATTTTACGGTTTCACTTGAAACGTGTTCGTCCCGTCCCATAACAAATTTTTTAAAGTGTTTTTTTCTAACGTTTCGTTCGTCTAGGACTTTTTCTTTTATCAGGTTGATTGCTGCTCCAGAGTCGACTAGAAGTCGGTAACTTCGTGTTCTTCTTCTTGCTCTAATAGATCTGAGTCTTACGCATACGGCAGAAACTTGGCTGAGTCCTCGAAATCTATTTGTTCTTGTAGTTCTTCCGGTGTCATTTCTATTGCATCCGTACTTTCCTCTTGCAGCATTCTTATTGGTTGTGGGGGTCTTTTGACGCTCTGGCCAGGTTGAAAACCCTGCCTAATGTGACGTTGATTTGCAAAATGACCTGTTTTACCACATTTATAACAATTCATTCTTACCCTATCTTCCAGTGGTAGTGAATGATTGGGTGTTTTTATTCCATTAGTGTTCGCGTTAGGTCGTGATGGTGGTTGCGGCCTAGGTAGGTACGTCAATACAGGTCTCGTGGCTACCTGTGTTCTTGTAGGTTGACTTTCTTTTAACCACATTTCGGTTTCTATGGCATGCGACTGTGCCTCCGTTATTGTATTGGGTTTTAAAAGTCGTATCTGTATACCTATCTCTGCCCTAAGGTTTAAAAGATATCGGTTCACTGCTTCCTGTTCTTCGAGCTTAATTTTCAATTGACGTTCAGTAGGATTGATATGCTGTGCCTGTACAGCGTAATTGATTTCGTTTATAATCTGTATGAATCTAAGTGTAAAATTTTGGACAGGCTCAGTTGCTCCTTGTTTACAACTCTCTAGTTTTGATTTTAAAGCTAAAATTGAATTTGTTGATTTTAAATTTTGTCTTCGTGCATCATATAAATCTTCGTATGAATTTATTTGTAGATATCTTATTGCTTTTTGTGCGAATCCAGTAATTTTATTTGCCATAATTAAATTCAGTAGTAAATTAGGTTGTGAACATCTCGATTTTGCTCTCTTTACAGTTTTAATAAAATCTTCTATTTCTAGATCGTCTTGTCCGTTGATCCCTCGTATAGTTTCAATCGCGGTCTTTGCATTGATTCTTTCCTCTTCGTTGATGTGTGGTGCTGAGAGGACGGGGAATCGTACGGAAGGCTGTGTGTTAATCTTCTCATTTCTAAGTCGTAAATTTTCTTGTGCTTGCTTGTCTTCTCGCTCTTCTTCGGACGAAGAGTCATTGGTCACCTCTAGGCGTTGTGTCGTTTCCCTGCCAGTTTCCACTTCTCCCGAGCAACCTACTTTCACTGCCAGCTTAGAGATCTCTTCTATTCCGTTGTCGTTTTCTCTTTTTAGCATATTGAAAGAGACAGTTCTTCCGTGGTGTGGGAGGGGGACTTGGCCCGGACGGGTGAATGAACTCTAGACATTGGACCTGCCGCGGATGGAAGTTTTATAGAAAGTGACGAGTCGATCTGGTGCCAAGTACCGTTTTGATATTTGTAAAACGCCGGTGTGCCTATTTTCACCTATTTTCCCTATTTTGATGATGGTTTGCGTAACGAATGGATGTGTCGCGTTACAATATTAAATGTTTTGATTTTTTAATACTATAAAATTCGAAGCAATCGCCTATTGCAATTCCTTAGATTTTAATAGTAGTGTATTTGTTTTATTAAGGAACGACCAGTGCTCTGGAACACCAGGTGTATAGTCGACCCGATCTCACCACTACTTTAATCTGAATTTACGTAGTATAAGACCTACTATGTTCAGCGCCTAATTATATTCAGATAAATACTAATTCCCATTTATTTTATTTTATTTTATTTATTTTTTTCGGGCTTACCGTAGTGAAGTCCGGAGTTCTTGCCTTAATGAATCTCGTAAGATTCTCACTTGCTTCTGGTCCGTAGATTCCAGTTTCTTTTCTCAGTACCGTCCACTTTTCTATGTGGTTCCAATTAATCTATTCCGTAGAATTTTGAGAACCGAGAAAACTTAGCGGATCCTGGCAGGATCGCCAAAAAATGTTATGCGTAATAACGAAGAATGAGGTTTCAAGAATAAGGCTGAGTCGTTTGTTTAGAAAGCTCAGTGTTTATAACTTTATTGGTCGGACAAGAACTGAGGAGCGGGCCCTGCGCTCTACATTATATAGGCCTTGAGTCCTAATAGAAGGGGTATCTTACCGTTAGGCATAACAGTAGTGAAATGTATAATTTTTACACACTACACGTGTTGTCAAGTGTGTAATTGAGCGAAGTGTGTACTTACTAAACATTGCCAACTCAATTTTCCGGGTACAAAACGTTAAAGTGTTTGAAAATTAAACGTTACGTTTGAAATGTGTTTTGAAAATACACACTTCAAATGCCTAAAAAATTACTATCGTGATTTACGTGTAAAAGTAACACACTTGTTTTTAGAGTGTATGAAACATTTGTGAAAATAAAGTTCATACATTGGATATTTCTAAGATTCTATATGAAATTCTGAATATAGGCCGATAGAGCTCGCACAGCGCTCGTGCATGAAAACTTGAAGGCAGTCAATGAAATTTTTATGCACTATCAAATACAAGAAGAAAAAATAATTATTTTCGCAAGCTGTCTTTTTTTATATACTTTTTTATTGACTTTCATTAGAAATCATACTATTGTACACTATCACTACACATCGCTGAACATAATACATTACTGCTGTTAAAATTAATCTTTTACCCTTACAGAATTCGAATCTTAACTTTTACCTAACCTATACATGTATAATGCAGTCTAACCTTATAAATTAAACCGCACGGCTAACAGAGCACTTGCGATATTTCCCAAAAAAACTTTCGGTACATTTTATCCATAGAAAATGAAGTTTGAAGAATTATTATGTATATAGAATATATAGAATCTTTGGAAAATTTTGTCCTGTCCAAAAGTCGAGGTCTGTCAAGTAAATTTCCCAGTACTTATTTTTTCCGTGTACTTAGATAAACTTGTAATAATATTGTATTATAAACAAATTTAATATACTTTTAGTTCAAAACGTTCACAGAAACGGTTCGATGGATATTCCTTTGTAACGTTCAAGCAACGAGGACATTTTGTTAGTTCTAGGAATATTCCTTAAGGCCGTGTGGTAGTCGGAAATTAGGGTCTGACATTACATACGACCACTTTATTAATAAAATAATCATTTTAAAAAACTTTCCGGAGAAGACAGCAATGCAGAAAAAGGTTACGCATTACTGTCTTCTTATTACGCGGATTACACTCGAACCTTTCAAACTTTGAAGGCGTTTTTTTCGAAACTATTGGATTTTCCCAGAAGTAATTGCCGATTTTTTCATACAAATAAAACACATTTTTTTAAATACAAGGAATGAACTTTAATCAATGATATATTTTCCATTTTGTTCAATGACGTTTTGCCATCTTTCTGGTAACTTCATGATTCCACGCTCATAGAACTTCTGGTCTTCATCCGCAAGAAACTGAACTAAGTGCCATTTCATAGCTTCATCATCATTGAAAGTTTTACCATTCAAGGAGTTCTGCAAAAATCGAAATAATTAGTAATCTGATGGTGCAAGGTCATGGCTATATGGTGGATGTAACATCACTTCCCAACCAAGCCTTAATCATTTTTGGCTAGTGGCTAAAAATGTGTGTGGTGTAGCGTTGTCATCGTGAAAAACTACACCTTTACGATTGACCAATTCTGGCCGTTTTTCTCTGATCGCTGAATTCAATTTGTTCAGCTGACGACCGTAGACATCCGAATTAATCATTTGATTCCTTGGAATCAGCTCAAAAGTACCACACTTTTCCAATCCTATCAAACAGACAGCACAATTATTTTTTGAAGCAATTCAGCTTTCGATGTTGTTTGTGGTAATTCATCACGCTTGGACCATCATCTTTTTCAAACGTCTTTATTGTAAACAATCAATTTTTCATCACCAGTGATAATTCGTTTCAAAAAAGGATCGAATTCATTGCGTTCAAGATGCAAATCACAAGCGTTGATGCGTTTTGTTAAATGGATTTCTTAAAATTCATGTGGAATCCAAATGCCAAGTTTTTTAACCAGTCCAAGACGTTGTATATGACGGTCGATTGTTGATTTTAGTATCTTTTACATTTTTTCAATCTCTCGCACAGTTGCATGACGATCCGATTCCATTATGGGTTTGATTTGGTCATCATCAACTTCATTTGGCCGACCTGGAAGTTGCTCATCTTTGAGTGAAAAATTCCCAGAACGGAATTTATCAAACCAATTTTGACACTGTCTGTCTTTTAAGGCTTCCCCACCATACACATCATGTAACTTTTTAGCAGCCTGTGCTGCGTTCTTTCCTTTACGGAAATGAAAAAGAAAAATATGATGAAAATTCTCGTTTTTACACTCCATCTTAAAGTTGATGCTAAACGAACAATTGTAAATAAAATTACGCGCAATTTATTTGTGAAAGAAAATACCAAAAAAATCATGACATTGAAAGAAGCCATTTAAAAAGATGGTCAAAGATATCTATATGTGAAATCGGCAATTACTTTAGAGATAACGCAATAAATGCTCAAATAAATTCATATCCTAATGTGTTTTTTACTTGTTATGGCCACTTATAGTTTTCATCATGGCATAAAATATCTTTAAATGACGGTAATATAGAAATTCATAGTTGTACAGTGACACGAAATTGATTTAATTTTCAGGTATGCAAATAGTTTGAGCAACATCTACAACTTGATTTTTTTTTCCAATTATGTGCATCTACGATGAATGTGTGTACGAGTACTTACTTGCTTTCAACTACAAGAACTTATGTAGGAACCTATAAGCAGGTTTCACATTTGAAAATTCTCAGTGAAAACCCGTACCGATTCCCAAGTCAAGGATTGTATTTTTGTAGCAAGAGTTATGTAAAAGATGTTTTCTTTTGAAAATATTTCTACATTTTTATAGTAAAATAACACCATACCATTAATTAAGCAATTTGAAAATTCTACTCAGCCTTAAGTGCGTGAGAAAATTACTGTGCAGGAGTTTTACATTAAACGGAAAAGGAATTTTCCGACATAGAAATTGATATGTTTCTATCTTTTTCCTTGCACCAATTTCTTTCATAAATTCCCAGCGGCGGCAAAATAGGTTCCCTAGTAGATTACGATGTGGATTCCCACGTGGGAACGCAATAAATTCCCATGTGTCGGTATATACTAAGGTATATTGTAAAAGTTTTTTACTATGATGTATTCAATATTTTAATGAAAACGTTTTCTCTTTAGAGTGAGGCAGTTGGATATGCAATAAATAGTACTGACTGGTATTCATTATCAAACAGCTCAAAAAGTAGTCTTGTGCGAATAATGAGAAGATGTATAAAAACTATTGTATTTACTGCAAGCTGGGTTGCTTCTATGTCTATTGGAACATTAATTACTGTTTGTACTTTTTCTGAACTAAGCTTTGATTTTTTATACTACTTGAAGATTAATTAAACAATGGTAATTAATTTTTCATTTCTTATTCTTCCAGATTCTGCGAATGTCTCACTCAATTTACAGTTTTTTGAAGCGAAACTCTTAATATGACTAACGAACATATTGAAATTCATACAAAAACAGTGTAAGTATGATTAAAATTCGAACAATAAAATAAGTTATAAAGCTAATCATAATATGTCCATAAATTACTAAAATCAGACTTGTATCGAACATTGTGACAAATTGAAGAAGGTACGGTGCATTAAAAAGTGATTGTTTAATTTGAGTAGCAATAATTGGAAGGTTTTTCTTTGATACCCGCGCGAGAAATAATGCGACTTTGGGGTCCTGGTGCGAAACAGCAAAAGTGATCGATTCCACGATCGATGACGAGCCCGTGTGAAAAAACTTAATTTTCCACATTAGTGACGGGAAAGTTTGAAAGCATTCGAATTTCAACCTCAATTATTAGTTTACCGCACACTTTTTAAGAAAAATGCTACGTACTTGTTGTTGCCTGAGTTGCATAAATCCATCACGAAAACGATCATTTTTGTTGTTTTGCAACAGGCCCCGAAATCACATTCCCCTTCACGCTATTTAAAAAAAGTAGAATGTTAACTGAGTGGGGGACTAGTCAATTCCACACTTGATAAAGAATGTACTATCATTGCCAAATGATATAGTGATTAAGTTTATCAAAAAATACTATATATCAATAAATGTTAAATGGTCTATTGAAAATTCTCATATAAGACCCTGAGAGGAACCCATATACCGGGATGATAGTTTTCCTCCTCAAGATAATGAATGAAGGGGATTCCTTTCGCGTCCCAGAAAACTGACGCCATCACCTTCTCAGCGGATGGAACTCTTTTCGCCTTTTTCGGAGTCAATTCTCCTCGCTCAGTCTATTGTTTTGACGGCTGTTTCGGTTGTTGCAAATATTGGGCAAATCCGATTTAAATTCATACCGAGCCAATTCCGATTCATTCCGATATCTCTACACTGGGCGACTTTTCGTTAAAGTAAATCATAAAAATGAATTATATTTCAGTATGATATCGTTTCAGAATGAGGCTAACAGGGTTTACGTATCAAAAATTATATAGTGGTTTTCAAGCGGCGGATTATGAATTCTTGTGTCTTTTTCTAACGCGTGTAAAATAAAAGAAAGATAGAGGGGGGCTTTGGCACTAAGAAGAGGGGAGGTTCCAGTGGAAACAGATACACAAATATTATTATATTAATAATTATTATAATTATATATTGAAGATATATGTTGATACGAGTCAACCTCCCAGGGGAGAAGTGTGTGCAGTCTAAGTTATGTGTCTTCCCAAAAAACGGAAAAAGAAAAAACTGGATAATAACATTTATACAAAAAATTTGGTACTAATTTTTTTCCGATTTTTTTGTTACTAAATTTTTGTTGATGTTTTTTTAATAAGCAGGCAAATTTTTGGAATGGAAAAATGAAAACTGTTGGTGTAATTAATTTATAAAATCTGTCCCGCGCGTTGCAACGCGCGAGCTCGAACGCTGCAACTACGCTTAAGCTTGTTTAGGCATGCTCGGACTCGAAGCACACGTGGCAGTGAATCGCTGCAATAGGCGGGACAGATTTTATAAATTAATTACACCTACAGTTTTCATTTTTCCATTCCAAAAATTTAGAAACAAAAAAATCGGAAAAAATTAGTTTCAAATTTAAAAAGAATTCAATTGTTTATAAAAATGTACTATATTGTTATTACAAAAAAGACAACGGAATGTGTGCTATAACTTTTTTGAAAGCTTGTACTCTTTCGCGCATTTCAGGTGCAAGGGTTACATTTTATATTCAAAACTGCTTTTACAGTGAGCTGTTAGAAAAAAAAATTTTCCTGAGTGCCAAACTTAAAAAAATTATATCTCGAAATTTTGAAGTATCACATTGAGAAAAAAAAACGTGTCGAATATTTTCGAAGTAAGAAGGCAAAAAAAAATATTTCGGCGAGAAAAAAATGTTGACTGTAAATCTCCCTTGAAATGACCCATATATATTATATTATTATAATTATCATAATAATTATTAATATTTTTATATTATATATTATTAATATTATCATACCTTATTTATGATCACATATTTAAGTACGCAATGATACAATATTTATAATCGCATACGCTTGAATTAAATTTCAGAATCGCTTTTGGGTTCCAACCCTCTAACCCTACCTACAACTAAACGCATTCCTAACGCCTAAAGCCTATCGGCTATTCTCGCTTGCCATATTCCGAAATGAATATTTTGATTTTTGCTGTGTGTCGCTAGATTTCTGGCAAGTTCATATTCATAATATGAATTTCTCGAATATGCTTTCCAGGTTTTAATATTCATTGTTCGACTTATTAGAATTATTTTTAGAAACTTTAGTTATCATAATATCATATTTTCGTACTCTAAAGTTTTCGAATGAAGATTCATAATTGTTGGTATTTAAAATACTAATTTTTCTTCTACATGTTTAAAAGACTGTTATGACTATATTAAATTTCGGTGCCATAATATGAATAAGTGTAATAAAACCTCGGCTTTCCTCATTTTGAAACAATATTATACTAAACTTTCATTCAATTTTATCATTTACTCTAACGAAAAGTCTCTCAGTGTATCTACTCCAATGCGAATGATTCTAAACCAATCCGAGATCGCAATGATTCGGATTGATTCTGATTGAAAATTCGGTTCGGATCAATCCGAGCAATTGAAAACTTGTTTCGGATCCATTCAGATTGGTGCATAGGATTGAATCGGAATAAGTCTGATTGATTTTGACTGTTTTTCATCAAACGAGATACAAAATGTTTTTCGAATTGGTTCAGAATGATTCGCATTGGCTCGGATACAGATATCAGAATGAGTCGGAATAGTTCTGATTGGCTCGGAATGAATTCCTATCCGAAACTTTCACCAGCGTTCAGTGAGCGTGAGCAAACGCGGTACCCATAGTGTGCGCAGTTTTTTCTTGTGCGATTCATGATGCAAAATAAAATGTACCCGGTCAATTAAGATGCCTACGGCCTCTGTTAACTCACGCATTTTCATTCGCCTGTTGGCTACAGTGATATAGTGAACTTTTTCAATTTTTTCCGGTGTCACAGTTAAAGTTCCCGTATGATATGGAACGATGTTTCCATACGGTTTCCTTGCGGGATCCATACAAGGATTTTCAATAAGGTATTTATGCATAATTTGGACAGTTGCCTTAAAATTAAATTCAATTCTGCATTAAAATAATACACTCTATCAAAGACAAACTTAAATAAATATTTATTGAAAAATTTACATCCACGATTTGATATCATGAAATTAGGATGCAAAAAAAGAACCACGAGTTTTTTCTGTGCTGCCGATATGGAATCTTATGCAAAAACTCTTACGTCTTCCTATACGGGCTTCTATCTCATTTTGTATGCATAATTGTAAAAGTTCCTGTATAGGATCCTGTGTTTAGGTTTTCAAAGATTTAGATTCATACCCTGAGAAAAAAATGCTATTGAATCGAAAGCATTTCTTTCCGAAAGCATGTATACTATTAATTTATAAAAATATACTACAAGAACCAATAAATATGTTACTATTCTATAGCATATTGATTTGAATCCATGACATACATGCTTTTGGAAAGAAATGCTTTTGATTCAATAGCATTTTTTTCTCAGTGTATCTTTTTTAATATAAGAGAAATTTTGTTGTTGTTCCTTAAAGAATTTACGATTATTCTAGAATTTCTCTTAGAATACAAGATTTTTCCTATTAATGCTCTCCATATCGATATTACTTTCTTTTATTAAAAGATTTTCTATTAAAAATTGGCATGAGAGAAAATCCTTCAACAGTTAAAGGATTGTCGTTTCAAATGCTGTCTTTTAACTATCAATGTATTTCCTTTGGTCTGGAAATGAAATCTTTTGTCGTACAAAGGAAATATAATGTAATAAGAAATGTACACAAGCTCAACTTTGACAAATGCAAATATTAAATCGATCAATTTCAAAACTACAATTACGACCCGTCTTAAATTTCAACTTAAAGAAATTTTAAGATAAAAGTTTGATGAAAACCATAATATTCATTGAAATTCAAGCACGCTTTATAAAATTATTTTACAAAAAGATGAATCATAACCCTTCGATGGTTTCCACTAATTAGAGAGTGAACGAACTTTCACAAATTCAATTTTTAGAGTCGGGTAAAAAAAAAGAATCGGTACTTCTTTGCGTGCTTCCAATATAGAATTTATACTATTTACATTACATTATTTAATTTATGGAATTGACATATTGCCTTCGACTTGTAGTTATTTAACGCAGAATTTTAACTGCTTTCGTCTTATAGTCTTCTTCTAAAAAGTATTTTTGTTCTGTAAAACGATTACCATTTTCTTTCATTTATGTGTAGGAAGTGTCTTACAATATTTTCGCGTGAAATGTGGAAAGAAAATCCCCTTTTTGGGGAGACAGCAGCATGTTATTAACAATCAGTTAGAAAATGCATCTTGACCCCCGCATTTTTCTTATGTAACCCAAAAAGGGGATTTTCTTCCCGCATTTCAGGCAAAAAAGTGGCCATTTCTGTGCATGCATGAAAAAATAGATATTTATGCTACACGGGAGGAACACGATGATTATTACAGTTTGTATCAAAATATACCAAGAATATAATCTTTATATACACTTTTTAAAATAACAATGTTCCTTGAAATATTTAATTTGTGTACTGTGTACACTCATGTTCTACGTCTTACAGCTGTTTGATTTTTATTCAGCTTTGATATGAAATAGAATTGAATAGTATGTATGTACATTGCAATCATGTTTACAATCAGAAGTACATATTTGTATAAAATTTAAATCAACGTCATGCAACACAATATAAAAATTTCTATTTGGTATTTTTGTATCAATGTAAATTTTAATTTAAAAATTGTCTGTCAAAAGGAAGTGTGGTAAATATTTATTCTTTTTTGAAAAGCTTGTTGAATTTTTATTTTTTCGAAATTACTTTTCGAATATGGTTTAAAAAATGTGTATGTATTTATTCAGTTATTAAATATCATTGTGAAGAGCATGGTAAGATAATTAGCTGAAAATGGGAAGAAAAATTAAAATATTGTTTAAGGAATCGAATGTACCTCTATAGGCAATAATTGATATACTATAAAATAGCATAATAAATTTTTTATTTATTGTGGTTGTTATGCTAAATTCAAAATACTGATATCAATGTACAACTTGTAGATTTTATTGGTTTTAAGTAACTCTTTTTTACATTGCACACGAAAAATCCAATAAAAAATAAACATTAAGTGTCTGTAACCTCGCAATAATAATTTGAATTAAAAAATATAATTTTAACGCATTTTGTATTTATCTAATTTTTCACGTCAAAAATATTTGCCTGTTTTGCTGCTTGAAATGTGTAAAAATGAAATGTTTGTAATAACAATTTTTAAATGAGTGCAAATAAATTTTTTTGAACTACAACTTATGTGACTTTTATCATCAAAATATTAGGAAGCAAAGTTAAGAAAAGTGCTTGTGTCCAAAAAAGGTAGGCATTCCTAAATACTACTATGATAAAAAAGTAGTTGGACTTTTCCACTTAAATTGCGCGGGCTTATCCAAACGAGTTAATTTTTGTGTGATGATCTCACCTGGGCGCTCATCCGATTTGCGGATTGCGAATCAACTAGATGGTGCGTTCATAAATTAGATTTAAAATTCTTTCCTCTATACATACGTAATTATACGTAACAAAGAAGAACTGTGGGAAAATTTAATATCGTTTTCATTTTAAAAATAATTAAAAAAGGGCAGAATAAATCTTAAGGTTTATGATGAAAGAGACTTTTAGTATTAAGAATAAATATAAATCTTCTAGTTTTATTGGAAAAATAACAAGGGTTGGTCTATATGACTCGATACGTATAAACACGTGTAACAATCTCATATTTCCCAAATTGTTAAAACAAAATTTAATGTTAATTCACTTGCTGCAATTTACCAGATCAAGTTGACATGTAAGAGAGATAATAAATAGACCAGCCTTGTTCCCTAGAATAATTAAATTAAGAATTTATTTTCAGTATGACAGGTTGTAAGGAAACCTCGAGGAGTGCCTCTAAAATAATTCATAAGTTTAATGTAAAGAACGTGTGAAAATCGTTTTGGAGACTGGAAATATAACGCAAAAGGAAATCAAAATTAGTATTTATGCTTATTTTATGAGCATGTCTAGATGTCTAAAACCTATATCACTCGTCGCCTCAAGAAAGCCTAAAACAAAACGTTCCATTTATAAAATAAACCAAATCTCAAGTCTCCAGAACGATCGTAAAAGATTAATTTATGTGAAAACTCTACATCCCCTAACTAATAAGGGAATAATATTACGTTAACAGAGACTGACCCCCCGAGGCGAAAACACATTATATGTATTTCGACACTTATGTGTATGCACTTGACAAGCTTAAAAGCGCACGTGGGCCTAACGCCCATGATTGGTCACTAATAGGCCTGCCTTTTAGTACTTTAAAGTAAATCCGGACCAATTAAAGACAAGAAAATTCCTGAAAAAGAATTTCAGAGGCAATGATATTAAAGTTAACGCCTTAAAGACCCAAAATCTCAAGGTGGGGAATTTATGTTTTAAGCTTCGGAGGATCACTCTCTGCACTAAAAATACTTTACTTTTTGTTTGACTTGTCTTTTTACTCGGTCGTTTTTCTGTACGCGGAAATTTTCTCCAAACACCTTTGTTAAAAAGATCACCAGTTTATAAAAATAAATGACAGTTTATTAAATTCACGTTTTAAACTTATTCAAAACTAATAAAAATCCACATTCCTATCTTTATAGGATTTCAAATCGGACCGCGCAATAAAAACTTAAAATATATAGTTCGCGAAGTTTCGTGTAGACGGCCCTGAGATCGGGTCGTCACATTTGACGCGTGCACGGGACACTCATGGAGACTAGATATAAGGAGACCAATCTCCATATATCCATCCCCGAAATGAAGTTCTGCCAAGTACATAGTTACAAAACTTCCCGATGAGGGCATGTGTGTTCCCTAGGTGCAAAATGGCGACGCCTTATGTAACTAAGTACTTGGCAGAACTTCATTTCGTGTTTTGTGAAGTACGGCCATAAGATCTCCTTATATCTAGTCTCCATGGGGACACTATTCAGCCGTGTCGTCCCTTATTTCTTTTTTTCCGTTCTGAGCTAAAGCAGGGAGGGGGTTTAGCCTAGGTGAGGAGAAAATAAAATCTCCTTACTGAGAAATGCGACCTATCTGGTCAGTGTCCCTTATTAAATAATAATATGGCGTTGGACCCGTAGCAGTGTTGGGAAGTGACGCGTCACTCCAGGTTTTTGACGTAAAATACATAAAGGCGGTATTTTACGTAGAAAACGGTAAAATGCCTAGTAAATTCCCTGATAAAGATGGCGGACTTTTTGAATGCATAACAGTGTCGCGCCTAACCTCAAAATCTTTACTAATAACAAAGGTATATGTTATATTTGTCAAATTTCAGCTTCTTTCACAGTGATTTTCATAAAAAATTAATTACTTAAATTTAATTCGTGTTGGATAACTTACCGGTGAGATTTTAATCTTTGCTTGGATGTATTCTACAAAGTTGCTTTGCAAACAAGGCACACAGCTAAGTTTTTGCCATTTTATTTTTTGTGAAGAAAGGATAATTCACTGTAGCTTTGATGTTTGGACCTACCACCTCTGTCCATTTTTTAAATTATTATAAAAAGTCAAAATGCTGCATATGCATTTAAAGAATTTAAATTTACCAATTCACAGAGCTGTTAGGTTTAAGTTGATAAGTCTACGAATTCTTTAACTGAAGGCTGAGTAGAGTTAATTTTCATGTGATTTACGTAAAGACATTCCAAAGACAATTAAATGTTATACTTGCGTTTTAAAGATTATAAGCTTTTTAATAAAAAAATGTTCTTTGATAAGAGTTACTTTAAGTAAATGTTACAAAATACAAAGACTTGAAAAAGTAGAAACTGTGTTATAATTATTATTAAAATAGTTTTATTAAAAAATAATATTATTATATTTATTAACAACATGTTATTAACATTTTATTTATGTAAAATATTAAACTTTGAAGTATTTGAAGATATATTAATCTAAATTTCGCGCTGTGCATACGTCTTGTAAACATGTACCATAGTGTACCATAATTTAACCATGCCGATTCCATAATTTTGCTCCAGGTGTCTGGCAACACTGGCAAACAATTTCTTATTTTAACGCTTATTTTGTATCTCACACATTTTGGTTAAAAAATTGAATTTTTGATTTTCAACATTTAAATTAAAAACATAAAATATTTATCTTATCAAAAAATATTTTGAGTATTGGTATCTTAAAATTACGAAAAATGGACTGAATTTTTATAGATTTTTCTTAATATTATGAAACTTAACTGACTTTGTATAAAATGTATCTCAAAACTGCAAAAACTGTAACAGATATCTTATAAAATTTATCATAACATTACGAAACTGTAACAAAGTTTTCAGTTACATGTGGCTGCATAAAACTTCAGTTACCCAAAACGTAAAAATATTCCTATTACAAGTTTCAGAATTTCTAGAGACTGGTATCTGATGAGTATTCACTTGGTAACTGAACTCTCTGAATCTGAATCGGTCGAAATCTACTGATGATTGGTGGAATTTGACTGATTCAAGGAGCTAAAAAGAGATTACTGTGAGTTGGTCAAGTTTCGCTGATTACTTCAGTAAAAATTGGCTGATTTAACGGTGAAGGGTGTTTTTTCACGAATGAATCAGTGAAAGGGCAAAGTACTGGTTCAATCGGTGAAAATTTGACTGTTTCAGATTTAGAGAGAAAATTAAAAAAAAATAAAAATTTTCCTGGATTTACTAAAAAGTAATTGAATTTTCTGAAATTCTATCTTAATTTGCGAAGCTGTAACTCAATAAAACTCCAGTCACATGTTTCGGGAAATTGTGTTAGAAATTTCTAATAGTGTAGAGTTCGTATTAGCAATTCTTAGCCATTTTAAAAAATAATCCTTTGTAATTTTATATTCAGTAACATCAAGACAGAAATATATACTAGTTTTTCAGTTTAGGTATCAGTTATGTGCTAAAATTTTTATTGTTATTCCTAAGGAAGGTTCAGGTATTTTCATCGATGTTTTCTGTATAATTTTATGTAAATTTTCTAACAGTTTTTACATTTTTTCACACTACCAAAATTTGCTTCAAAATAGGGCTTATTTGTACAATATTTAAGCTACTTTTTTCATATTTTACAAATAAAAATCACTGATAAGGACTCTGATGAAAGTCGAAAATTTTTAAAGTATGTAATCTTTTGAGTTATTATTCCCGGTCCCTAAAGCCAATTATTAACAACATCAAATGAAATTTCACATATTATTGTTAAAAAATTGAATTTTCAATGGTATTTTTTTATTTTAAAAAGAAAAATATGCATCTTACGATAAAATGTTGCGATTCAAACTTGTAGATCTTTATGTAGTAAACAATTTTGTATTCAATTCAATCCAATAATCAGATAATTCTATCGAAAGTTATCGAGTATACGACTTACTACTGCTACATACATTAAGCGAGCTGTAAACTTTACGCAAAGTTATAAAACGTGAAATAATTTTATTAACCATTATATAAGATAGTATTAATGCTTACAAGAATAGATGAATCTGATGATGAACGCAATCCTTGATTAGTTCTGTTTCCCGTAGATAAATTATATCTTCAGGAGCACCATTTTTATGTAATTCAGGAATTATGCTCAAGCGTTTTATGATAATATCTATATTTGAACACAAACATATAGCACCATAATCAACGTTAAGGCTTTGCAGGATTCTGTCACAAAAGCTGCCATATTACAGGATAGTGCTTGGTGTAAATATGTCAACAGGGATACAGGTTTGGAATCAATGTTGTAAGGTTTCCATGTATGGAAAGGAAGTTCAGTACCATTTCCTCTTATTAATGGGGCCAAACATACTAATACTGCAGCAACGTTTGGTGCTATTAGAAAAATAATGGCAGATAAGCTGAAAACATTCAAAATAGTAAAATGATTATATACAAAGGAATGAGTTCATAAAATCAAGGGACTGTAATTTCCTGACCTTTAATTTATACCTGCATATGTGTGAATAGCCCCGCGCAGAAATATAGTCCAACTTGTTTCCAAGTTCCGATCCGGGCCCGATCTGATTTTCCACATGCGGCCCAGGTTGGAACCACATCGGATTATGATAGACAAGATTATTTTCAAATTTTGTGTTGTGGTCGTGATATTGTAGTGATAATAATACCGCAAATAGTTGTAGTTGAAGATGAAGGAAGAGAAGTTTCTGTCTTGCAAGCCGCTAATGAAGAGGAAATTCCAGTAGAAATGGAACCCGAGGATTTTCAAAAATTTTTTGAGGAAAATGAAAATCCTATTGCTTTCAACGAAACTCCCAGCAACGCAGATTCGGATAATGAACTAGACTATTACTTGAAACATTTTTTTATTAACGGTGATTTGAAAAGAAAAGAAAATTATAATTTTAAGTGTAGAACGTTATTGTGTTTCATTATTTTTTATATCGTATATTCAATTTTCCAAAGTGAATTTTTTAGAAAGAAAATGATTAATAATGTAATTTATTTTTAGATTCAGAAGAATCGAATAGTTCTACAGACTATGAAGATGGGTTTGAAGATTATATTCTTTGTATACTCTTGATTATACTGTTGCATCACTAAACTAAATTTATGAAATAAATTTTTTTGAACCAACTATTTATTCTTATTAAACGAAAACCTTTTAAATTTTTCTATTTGTAGAAATAGAAAATTAGAAAGGGCCATATCTGGGCCCGATCGGATAAGGCGTTTCATTACTGGTCTGGCGCTAGATAGATTACCCTATTGGGGCCACATTTTTCCTGATCGGGGCCCGATCGGTGACACACCAAAATTTTTGCACGGAGCGTTGCAGAATTCCGGAATCACTAATGTTTCGAGGTTGACGAAATTTATGAAAAAACACTTTTATCATTTTGATGACACTTTTGCGCTGTATTATAATATTGATCATTTTGATGTAAGTAGAAAGAAGAGCAATCAAATATAATAAAATTTCTATCATGATTTCCGTATTTTCAGGCTATCGTAAAATATATGCCAAACTAGTACATAAGAAAGAAGAAATCATACTTAACATAAAGACTGAGTAAATACGATACAGAAAAATTGTAATTGTAATTTCTTAAAAATGTGCCTTTCGTATCTATGGATATACATTCATGTTTTTCTAATATATATATATATATTTTAAATTTATTCTTCACTACTAAATATGGTTTAAAGCAAGTTATGTAAGAGATGTTTCCTGTACGCCATAAGAGCTCAATAAAGACTAAGGGACACTTTCTTATGGAAAATTTTCTGCACCCTCTCTTGCCATATTCTTATAAATAATTCTTTAACCGCAAGGGGTGAATACAATAGCAGAAACTTATACGCCAAGAAAATATATCTACATTTGTACTACCGACAATTTGCATAATTATAGTGCACTTAGGCATGTGGATACATTTTTAGCAAATTTGTCTTCGGTTGCTATTTTCTTGACCGTAGAAAGTCACATTTGTCAACAGTATACAATAAGCGTAATGTGCAGACATTAAATATTTATTATATCAGCCACAGGAAGAAATTATTGGTCTTTGAGTCTTACGTGTACATATGGAAGCAACAGTCATAGAATAAAAGAACTCTATTATTTATCATGCAATACGCTCTTTCGGGATAAAATTTCCGAGTATGCGAAATTGAAAATTTATTACAATAAAAACTTTACGAAAAAATCAAAATTAATATTACCTTTTTTTAAATACGTTGAATTAAATGTATGGACTACAGAATTTGTAGCATAACTATTGAACTGAAATAAATCAATATTGTTTCATTGAATATTCATTTGAATCATTACAAATTCTCTTTTGTACAAGAGCAATCGATTCAATAGTATATATTATTGGTCATCGTGCATTTTTTTCTCAATGAAATGAAGCAATTTTCCTTTACAAAATTATTTTCCTTTATCGCAGAATTATTTATAAGCAGATTCGTACGGTAAAAGAGTGATATAAGACATTTCTTCATTTATTAATTGATTGATAGAATTATTTATGACGTTGCTGCGTAGAAGACAGAACGAGTTACACATGAAGAGTAGTTGCCAGTCTTAAAGGAACCTTTATGGTGTATGGAAAATACATTTCTCATATCTATCTATACTTTTCCACCATACTCAACTTTAAAAAGTATAACTGAACAAAAAATTGAACATATACATAACTTGTTGAAAATTTTATAACAATCATGGCTTTTTTAAAGATTGAAAATTTATATAAAATATCAAATCTAAAACCATCAAACTTCTATAACGGCGAATATTCATTGACAGTATTACAATATTTTGGGTTTTGGAGGCCATTAACTTACAGCTCCCAATGGGAAAAGTTACTATATTGTATTTATTCGATCTTCATGTTAACTTCTTTTTCGTTTTTCATATGCTCTCTCTTGGGAATTTTTTTTCAAGGAACTGAAAACGTAGACGTTATTTCAGAAAGTTTATTGTACTTTATCGCTATTTTTACTATTTATTTTAAAACAATTAATATTATGATTCAACGTAAAAAAGTCATAAGAATGATAAAAATGCTTACTAATGAAATATGTCAACCTCGGAGTCTTTCTGAATCTAAAATACTGCAAAAATGTTCATACATATGCAGGTATGAAATAAAGGTAAAAAAATGTAATACGTCACTTTTATCACAACACATCACGGAATTAATATTTTTAATATTGTTTTTTATTTTTGTAGATTGGCTACAATAATTTATCTAATTGTAACTAACAT
Source organism: Diplolepis rosae (assembly GCA_030998225.1). NCBI lineage: Eukaryota > Metazoa > Arthropoda > Insecta > Hymenoptera > Diplolepididae > Diplolepis > Diplolepis rosae. The sequence continues at coordinate 8,082,854 of JAPYXD010000723.1, read as the reverse complement.
CACTGCGACATCAGTAAGCTTGATTCCATTAATGGAAAAAAGGATTCAGCTTCCTTTAAATAATAAATGGCTGCCTTATACTATTAACTCTAAATCTGTATTTTGTTTGACGTATATATACCAATCATTATCTTTTCTTGGATGACAGCTTGTCTAACAGGCTCATTTGATACCTTCGCAATAATAATAATTCTACAAGTTTGTGCTCAGATTGATATTATTATAGAACGCTTAAACATGCTTCCTGAACTACGTCAAAATTTTTATTCTGAATATATCCTTCATCACCAAAAAAATTAAAATAATCAAAGATTGCGTTCGACATCACATTCATTTATATTCGTAAGTGTTTTTCCTATATTTTATATAAACTAACTGCTAAGTAAATTGAGTAACTCCTTTGCATATTAAAATTTCCAATAAATCTGTTTGCTGCTCATCCCAAAGGGCTCGTAGAGAAAACATTTATTGTAAACTATGCAGCTAAAGTACAAATGAAGAGAAAACGATTTTCTTTTAATTAAAATAAAACAAGATACAATCTTGTGGAGATGGAAAAGGAATTTCGTTAGACAAAATAAAAAAATAACAAATAAAGCTTGATCACATAACAAAATATTTTTTACGCTCAAAGAGCAAATAAACAAAATGATTTCCTTAATGGATTTATTTATTACTCGAAATCTAATTAATTATTAATTTTTTATAACTTTTTAAGTTACCTACAATAATTAATTACTTAATGTAATTTTATTATATACTAATTTGTTTGTGAAATTTCTCTACAATTCAAAGCAGTAATATCTGCTTTCAATGTTATATGCATCAATCGAATTCCAAAATGTAGGCATTTTGGTAGTGGAATTTTACTTTGAAAATAATAATTTTAAGAGTATTACAGTACAACTTTATTTTTCATACTTTACTTGTATAATTTTAATAGATAAATAATTGAAGCCATGTATCTAAAAGGGTCTACTTTGCCACAAGTTTAAGTAAGGAATTCAATACGAATTAATCCAAGCCATTAAATGTATGAAAAACTACATTTCATAATCTATTTTAGTGATTCATATTTTGAACATTTAAAAGCGAGCAATTTCTTATATAAATTTGAAAGTCAGTGTCAATACAATGTTCGTTAATAGCACTACTATTAAATTCTGATGGGTTAATTTGAGGGTTTAACCAACAGTTAGGAGTTAATAGAAATTACTGAAATCAGCCTTTAATTTAATTTCGACCAAATTACCACTTTTAGACTCCTTTCTGAAAGCATGGCTTTAATTAATATATTATATTTCTTCCCATGAAAGGTTTTGTCACGAGAAAATTACGGAAACTTCCAAGAAATAATGAAAATAATTTCATGCTGCAATGACTATATTTAGATCCTAACTTGAAAATTTTTTAAAAATATTTAATATCATTTCTTTTTCAATTCTTAAAGAGTGTGGAAAAGGCAACATACTAAAATACCCTCTTAATTGCATTGTTAACCTTGGTAAGAAAAATAAAATTAATATAATTTAAAAAATAGCAGTAATACCTAAATAAAAACTTTTCAAACTTTCCTTATTTCTATTTTTATTCTCAATTTTGACGAGTTTTGTCTTCATTTTTTTTTATATAGTATTCTATAAACTAAATTCACTCTTTCTTACTCAGAACCTTATGATTTTCATCAAACTTGATCATTTCAACACTGGTTGTTATTCAAATGGTAATATTAATTTTGGACAAATTAACAAAATTGTAAGATATAAACTCTATCTGATGATCTAAATTCGCACCTCGGTGTAGTATTTTTGATTGTGTTGGTAACCAAGAAGTGAAAAATATAATTTAATTGTGCATGTACCATAAAAACAATTTATTTTCAGGATTGGAGAAAATATAAACCAGTTATTTGGTATTACGATTTTCTTGCAATATTTTGTAACCATCATTAATACATGCACTATAATTTATGCACTATCAAGATTGAGCGTTCGTGACGAACATTTCTGGACATTTGCATCTCTTTTCTCCAGCATTATAAGTCAGATCTTCATTTACTGTTACTCTGGAGAAAAAATCATGAATAAGGTGATTAGACAGTTACTTAATAGCAACATACTGTACTCGCCTAAATATTAGTCTACAGGGGCTTTCATAAGAGCGACAGTAATTTAAATATTATTTGGCATATGCATTTCTCGAAACAATGTCATCATTAGCATGTGGCAACATCTTGTTGGAACCATATATCAGAAAAATTGATCACATGCAATTCACAACAAAAAAGATAATATTATCGAACGCTAACACTCACCAATAACAGTGACAGTCTCACCCTATTCATTTTGAAAAAAATGAGCCAATGACTCTATCAGACCAAAAATCACACTAAACAGTAACTTTTTTTTAATGCGATGGTCGCTGGACTATTGACAAAAGACTAGCATTATTTCTGTTGATTTGCTAAACTATATTGAATACAAATGTCACATGACTTTGACAATTCAATAAAAATAAGAAGCCTGTGATAATTCAAAAGTTCTATCGCTTTTATGGAAAATCCTTGTACGATAACCAACTAAGAAAACACAACTAAAAAATTACACAAAAGTTTTTTTGTCTAAACCTAGAGTTTGTCTATGAAAGATGGAATTTTTAAGTTGAACTGGACTCCATTAACGATCAGTGCAAAAAAAGCCCTTATGATGATGATGATCAGAACCACTAGACCCCTAAAGTTTACTGGATCGTTTGTTATTGTCACTTCAATGGAAACATTTGGCAATGTTTGTATACTTCACCTTTTGTTACAGATTTATTTTAAAAACAATATATGAATAAAGAAAACCAACTTGACGCAAAGAATAGGAATAAAGAACCAGATCTTTATAATAGTTTATCTCACTTTAATCTGTGATGAATTAATCATTTCATATGTGATCACGAAATATATAGTTATTAATTACATTTCAGATTATGAAATCAGCTTATTCTGCCTACAACTTATTGAGTCAAACTCAATAGTTTCAAGATGAAGGATTATGACAATAATCTTAAGTTTGGATTCTTTTCGTATTTATATGAATAATTTAGAATTGTTTAGCTGATTCATATACACGGAGAAACTTTTTATATCAATTTTTACTATAGTATTTTTCAATTTAGGGAAAAACGTATCACTTTGAGAATTTTTGTTAGTCAAAATACTAAACTTGATAATAATGATATGAAACTTTAGTATGAACTATAGTAAAATTTGCTACGAACTATGCTGAAGTTTCATATCATTATTATAAAGTTTAGTATTTTTACTAACAAAAATTCTCAAAGTGATACGTTTTTCCCTAAATTGAAAAATACTATAGTAAAAATTGATATAAAAAGTTTCTCCGTGTAATAGGATTTGATTCAGAGATAGCATTAAAAGATTTCAAAGATGTTAAATTTTATTTATTCTTCAGTTTTTTTAATGTATGTACTCGAAATATGGGGGAAAACTTGCCAAGTGTAAATTTAAAACATGTAAAACATTTTAAGGCGGATACAGTTGACAAATTTTGCCCCATATATTATAAATGTTGTAGGTATAACACAATCAAATTAAATCACTAAAGCATTAGGCTGGTTCGTAGTATTTGAATTTTTATTCATGAAGGTGGATGAGATTGACACATCATGTTTGAGAGCAAATTTATTTTTTATGTCTTTTAATCTCTTCAAGAATGACTGCATCTCATAGAGTGAAGTTCATAAAATGATAGTATCTCGTCTTACGACGTATTTGCATGCGTAAATCACTAAAATGAGTTGCAAAGTTGATTTACTATCGACTATAGTATTTTTTTTTGACGATATCCAATAAAAACCGAGTTTTACCGAAAATAACTTAATTCTTTCACAAACGGTGAAAAATCATTCAGTAAGTATGTAACTGATATCCAACGAAAGAAAAGTACAATTTAGACCCGGTATCTATCGTGAAGAACCAATCAGATATCAACTTGATTCACGGCATTGTGTACACGCGACCCGCCACAGCTGCTCAAACGACTTCGGAAGTCTTCAAACGTGTTCAAGTATTTCCATGCAATTCCACTCAATTGGAATTCTTAAAACACCAGATATTATTTAGATATACATGAAAAAAAGTACAATCAGATCAACAACCTTGGAAAAAGTATAGTACGCATAATGTATAATTTCTACACTCTAAAAATCAGTGTGCAGTGAAATGTATAATTTTTACACACTACACACGTTGTCAAGTGTGTAATTGAGCGAAGTGTGTACTTAATAAACATTTCCAACTCAATTTTTCGGGTTAAAAACGTTAAAGTTTTTGAAAATTAAACGTTACGTTTGTAATGTGTATTGAAAATAAACACTTCAAATGCCTAAAAAATTACTATCGTGATTTATGTGTTGAAGTAACACACTTTTGTTTTTAGAATGTATGAATCATTTGAGAAAATAAAGTCCATACATTGGATATTTCTAAGATTTAATATGAAATTCTGAATGTAGGCAGATAGAGTTCGCACGGCACTCGTGCATGAAAAATTCAAAGCCAGTCAATGAAATTTTTATGCACTATCAAAGACAACAACAAAAAACTAATTATTTTCGCAAGCTGTCTTTTTTTATATACTTTTTTATTGACTTTCAGTAGAAATTATACTATTGTACACTATCACTATACAGCGCTGAACATAATATATTACTGCTGTTGAAATTAATCTTACGCTTATGGAATTCGAATCTTAACTTTTACCTAATCTATACATATATAACGCAGTATAATATTATAAATTAAAAATTTTAAAGTGACATGTTTGATAACATGTCTGCTATTATATTGACCCAAAATTCATAGAATTTTTTTCATTTCTCATTATTTTGGCATAGGGTCAGATTCTTTTTATTTTCTTCGATTAAAATTTTCACTATTAAACCTAAAAATACTCAAACAGAAAGCAAGGCAAACGTTTCGGCCACATATGGGGGCCCTCTTCAGTGCCATAAATTCAAAGATTAATTCAAAATTTCTGTAAAACGGAATAATTAAAATAAGGATTATCATAAAATTGAAAAACTTATCTCATAGATTGCAATTCAAAATAAAGTAGTCCAGTATGCAGCATCACGAATTGAAAAAATATTTAGAGTTCACTGTGAATAAAGAACCGGAAAACATAAAAAAATTGCACACGAACCGACCGCAATTTGAAAAATTTTTTTTATTAAAGAACGATGCCAAATTGGTTATCAATGGCAACACGCGAACAAGGTTTACATTTTTTAAAAACTTTTTGTGAAGACTTTGTTACCGGAGTCTCTCACAGAATGATCTGAACTGTTTTCGGAACCGACTCGAGACATATGGCTTTGCTGAACGAAATTTTTTTTATAAAAGCAATCCTGAGAGGTTCTTTTCCTCCTTGAAGAAGACTATTGCCCTATACCTAGTTAAGAAATTCGAGACGTTTATGTTGATTTTCACGAGTGGACGAAGGCGTGTATTTTTCAAGAAACGATTTTTTATATCAGCTTCGCGGACAATCCATTTAATATCGAATTTGCAAGCAAGGTATTACAGAAACATAAATTATTATAATATTTATAAATGTAGTTTTACCCAATATTATTTGAGTATGTTAAGAAATAATTAAAAAAAAATTTTAAGTTTATTACTGCATTCAGATTTATTCTGAGATATTTGAAAAAAAAAAAAAAAAAAATAATAAATTAATTTTTAACTCCGCCATTGCCGGTCCCAAGCCCGGATGAGAAAGGAGGAGGGGGCACACAGACAGCAACATGACACAACACATTAAAGCGACACTAAACACAACACACCTAACAACCGAGAGAGCGTTCTGTGGGCGGGCAGGGTCTCGCCGAGGTGAACGCATGAGTCCAAGCACGGAGCAGACGCGTCCTGCAGTCCACCAACGGTAGTAGCCTCAAGGACTCTGCCAGCAGTAGGGCTGTCGCCGTCAGGATGGCCGCCAAGGGAGCCCTATAGACGGGCTTTTCCCTAGTGATGGACCTGCCGGGCGCACGTGCCACGACGGTTGTTCTGCGACTTTCAGGCGCGTGAGGACGCGGTGTGGATCGAAAGCATCAGGGGACCTTGAACAGGTCTCTTGATGCCGAATGAACTGACTCGGAGTGTATGAGTGGTGCCCCTTAATCGGGGTATCGCCCCAAATGCGTATGCGGCGATGACGCTGAACTTCCCGCGTGCGCTCTTGCGGTCACACTACAATCACATGCGCGACACCGACACCCACACACACAAGAATGAATGGGATGCGGAGTGAATGGGGCTGCGGCCGGCACCTGGTGGATATTCCCGATAGACTAGCCAAGGGAGGAGTAGTAGCCTTTCGACCAGGGTAGGACGCGATGTCAGTACCTCACCTCTGTGGAAGTAATATGGGTAACCGTAAGTCCCTCCGGTGTTCGACCGCGAAGGGCAAAGATCCCGTGAAACCACATGTTAATCTGGGAAAACTCGCTCACGTTTCTGCGGTCTGGAGCCAATTTCGGGGTTGAAATCATGGACGTCCGGGCGCAGGAATGAAGGATTACCTGGTCAGTATTTCCTTATATCCGACGCTGCGTAGGATAAATCGCACACCGTCTAGCCTGAAGTTCGGGTCAGGTGTCGGAGCGGACACGGCACCACTCGCTCGATAGGGGTGACGTTAAACCTTTAGCATCATTATGGCGCGGGCCTATCCCGTAACCTTTTTCGCTAGCTTCATTTAATGTGGCGATAGGATCGACCTTCCGATAAGCCGCTTCTCGGTTTCTGTGCATATAACTAGGGATCTATACAGGCGGGGATAGTAGCCCTACTGCGGTAGGGCTCCCATGATGGGCGAACCGTCTTAAGACACGAGAAAAATAAATATGAAGTCAGACAAAAATAAAGCAGATGGAGAGGTGAAGGCGCCAGATGCGCACTCACACACTCCTACAGGAGCTGAGGGATGGCAAGACGTCCTTCAGCTCCTGAAGGAGCAAAATAAAAAAATGGAAAAGTTAGCCAGGGCCCTCAGCGTCAGGAATAACCCTGGCTTCGTTAAAGACTCGGTGAACGAGGCAACTGAGGTGTTGAGCGGTATGCTCAACACCCACAAGTGCCTCCTGGAGAGCGGGGTGAAATTCCAGAAGAAAATGGAATCTCACCCCGCTATGATGAAATTGGTGATCTTCCAGAGACCACGTTCGGCGTCTCTGGGAGATACCCCAAAAAATCAGGCGAAGGGTGAAAAAAGATCTGCGCCCTCTCCCCCTCTGAAAAAAACTCCCAAGAGGGGGAAGGGTGGCTCTTCGCCCTCTTATGCCGAGGTGGCCACGGACCTTCTGATGTAGACTGCCAGGGAGAGGGGGGCCGATGTGCTGCTCATTAGTGAGCAGTACAAGTGGTCCGAAAACTCTGCTTGGTATCAGGATTCATCAAGGAGGGACGGCATCCTTGTTTGTCTCCCTGATTTGGGCGTCGGGGACTTCCTGGAGACCGACGCGGAGTTCGTCTGGGTGAAGATGGCGGGTGTGCGTGTGTACAGCTGCTGCTTCTCCCCTGGCGATCCCTTCGATGTCTTTGAGACCCAGATCCTCCTCCTTGAGGAAAGCCTCCGTGAGGCCATCGGCCGATCCCTCATAGGGGGTGACTTCAACACTAAGTCGCCGGAGTGGGGTGAGGCCCGCCTAGATAGGAGGGGAATCTTGGTTGGCGAGATGGTCGCTAGGAACGAACTGATCGTCTTGAATCAGGGCGGGGAATTTACGTTCAGACGAGGAGCGGGGGGGTCAATAATTGATCTCACAATTGCCGCACCTCGCTTCGCCTCCAGGATAAGCGACTGGTCGGTCCTCGAGGTAATAACCTTGAGTGACCACCGGTGCATAGAATTTACACTAGAACAACGGTGTCAGGCGGTGGATAAGGGTAGGGGCGGCGAAGGAAGGAGCCCCTCCTGGAACACGAGACGACTCAGCAGGGAAAGACTTCGCGAACACCTCGAAGAAACCAGGCTCATCGATGAGCTTGGCTGGGTCTGCTCTGCTGGGACGTTTGAAGCTGCTGTGCGCTCGGTGAGGTAGTAGGTGGTCGCGGCTTGTGACTACTCGGTGCCTCGCCGTAAGCGCAGGCAAGCCAAGGGTTCGATGTACTGGTGGAACGACCAGTTGGCAGCCCTACGTCGAGAATGCCTCGGAGCGCGGAGAAAATTCACCCGTTCAAAGGGGGATGCTACGCTGCACGAGGCATGGAAAGGGGCAAAAACAGCTTTGAGGCGAGGCATAAAGAAAAGCCGACTTCAATGCTGGAAAGACTTGATCGGTGAGGTCGAGAAGGATCCATGGGGTCTCGCCTTCAAAATAGTCACCAAGAGATTGGTGAATAGAAGAAAGACCCCGGGCCTGGATAATCCCGATCGAGTTAAGTACATTGTGCGAAGCTTGTTTCCACACGTGGAGCCGTTCCAAAGACAGGACCGAAGTTCCTGCGTGGCCCGCGCGAAGAACTCTTCACTCTCGAAGAACTAAAGAGAGCGGGTGGAAGGCTTAAGGCACATACATCTGCATCGAGGCGATGATGCGGAAAAAGGTTCCAGACTACCTGTTGCGAATGATGGATGACTATCTGAGCGACAGGTGGGTGATATACGAGGGCGACAAATGGTCTCTCAAAGAAGAGATGACATGTGGCGCTCCTCAAGGGTCGCGGGTGGGTCCACTCGTTTGGAACATCATGTATGATGACTTCCTGCGCATGGACCTGCCTGCTGGAACGAGCATCGTCGGCTTCGCGGATGACGTACTTGTCGTGTGCGCCGCTGACGACGTCAGAATCCTAGAGCTGAGGATCAATGAAAGTCTGTGGCTTTGTTGTGTGGTTGGATGGCAGAGGCCTTAAAATGGCCCCTGAGAAAACCGAGGCTTTACTCGTTACGGACAGGAGATCCTTCCAATATCCGAGGATCGTTCTCGGAGAGCATGAAGTCGAGTGGAAAACAAGCATTAAGTACCTGGGGGTGCAGCTGGATCGTAGGCTTAGCTTTGGCGAACACCTAAAGATCGCAGCTGCCAAAGCCATCCAATGTGGAGCGATCTTGACCCGGCTTATGCCAAACATTGGTGGACCCAGGAAAGCGAAAAGAAGATTGGTGGCCAGCGTGGTCCATTCGAAGCTGCTTTATGCAGCTCCGGTCTGGGCCAATGCCTTGCAAAACCATTCTATCCAGAAGAAGCTGTTCTCGGCGCAGAGACTTGTCGCGCTGAGAATAGTTGCGGCATATAGAACTATCTCGACGAGCGCTGTGCTGGTCCTGTCCTCGGTCAGGCGGTGGGTTCCGAACTTACTCCTGATACGATGGTCCTCCTCATGCTCCAGTCTGAACGGTTCTGGACGCTCATCGAGTCATTCGTCACACTTGTGATGAAGACGAGAGAGCTTGATGGGCGTCGAGAGCGAAACAACGGGGAGGGCCAGTAGAAATCGCATCGGGGCCGGCACCCGCGGTCCTGCGTCTCGGGTAGACTTGGCTGTCCGCGTCGTTCGGGGGTGGAATCTGTATGTTTTCTCCCCTGGGTGGCCTGGCTAGTCGGTTTGCCTAGTGGGCGTGTGGCCGCGGGTGTAGGTTCCGAGCGAACGGTTGACGGATGAGTCGTACGCGACTTTAATGGAACCAACCACCCATGAAGTTTAAAGCCGAAAGGCGGTTCCGCGGGTGGTGTATTGGTTCGAGAGAGGGGGTTTTTTGGTTTTAACAGGTATGCCTAGACCCGTCCTAGGAGAGTCCTGTACAACGTCAAAAAAACATTTGCCCATTTTTCCCCCACACCAAAAAAAAAAAAAAAAAAAAAAAAAAAAAAACATACATTAATCATTAAAAAATAACAAAAATGCAATTTTAGTATTCGTGATATTAAGTATCACATTTTAGAAAGTATTATTAAATTTAATTTGTTGTGAAAAATGGTCAGAACTATGATATATTCAATCTTTATACTAAATGTGCCATTTTTAAATTTTAAAGTGACATGTTTGATAACATGTCTGCTATTATATTGACCAAAAATTCATAGAATTTTTTTCATTTCTCTTTCTTAACTCGGTATAGGACAATAGTCTTCTTCAAGGAGGAAAAGAACCTCTCAGGATTGCTTATATAAAAAAATTTTCGTTCAGCAAAGCCACATGTCTGGAGTCGGTTCCGAAAACAGTTCAGATCATTCTGTGAGAGACTCCGGTAACAAAGTCTTCACAAAAAGTTTTTAAAAAATGTAAACCTTGTTCGCGTTTTGCCATTGATAACCAATTTGGCATCGTTCTTTAATAAAAAAAATTTTTCAAATTGCGGTCGGTTCGTGTGCAAAAAAATTTTTATGTTTTCCGGTTCTTTATTCGCAGTGAACTCTAAATATTTTTATGTGCCTCAGCCGCGGAAACTCGTTTTTTCCGTTACAGCTGAGAGTAAAGCAATGTTGTATATTTCGTTACAGAGGAATATAATGTAGAAATTGAACTGCACATGCGCATTATAGTCTTACAGCGGAACGCAATCTATTTCTTATTCTTCTTCTTCTCACTTCTTCTTCGTACAGCGGAACGCAATCTATTTCTCATTCTTCTTCTTCTCACTTCTTCTTCGTACAGCGTTAGCACTGACTACTACACAAGACCGATAAAATCAAAATGGCCGGGACTAGTCGCCAATTTGCGCCCGCTTTGTACAACTAGCGCAGCAAACAACTACAATAAGTACTAGATTAGATTCCAATGTACGCAAAAAAACTCGTATCCGCACCACAGTCACATAAAATAGAATATGTGCCAATGCACACAATTTGGGACATTGTGAGACTCGCGACAATGCTCGCAGGACTGATCGCGCCTCGAATTCGTCTCGGCTTCGATCTCCTGCGAGCATTGTCGCTCGTCACGCAATAACCCTCATTTCAATTTTTTGATAATCCTTATTTTAATTATTCCGTTTTACAGAAATTTTGAATTAATCTTTGAATTTATGGCACTGAAGAGGGCCCCCATATGTGGCCGAAACGTTTGTCTTGCTTTCTGTTTGAGTATTTTTATGTTTAATAGTGAAAATTTTAATCGAAGAAAATAAAAAGAATCTGACCCTATGCCAAAATAATGAGAAATGAAAAAAATTATAAATTAAACTGCCCGGCTACCGAAGTACTTGAGATATTTCCCAAAAATGTTCGGTACATTTTATCCATAGAAAATGCAAGGCCGTTTAAGAAATTACTGCACCTTGTTTCACCAACAATTTTATATAATAAAGAAGTTTGAAGAATTATTATGTATATAGAATATATAGAATCTTCGGAAAAATTTGTCTTGTCCAAAAGTCGAGGACTGTCAAGTAAATTTCCCAGTACTTATTTTTTTCGTGTACTTAGATTAGCTTGTAATAATATTGTGTTATAAAAAAATTTAATATACCTTTAGTTCAAAACGTTCATAAAAACGGTTCTATGGATATTCTTTTGTAACGTTCAAGTAAAGAGGACATTTTGTTAGTTCTAGGAATATTCCTTAAGGCCGTGTGGTAGTCGGAAATTAGGGTCTGACATTACATACGACCACTTTATTAATAAAATAATCATTTTAAAAAACTTTCCGGAGAAGACAGCAATGCAGAAAAAGGTTACGCATTACTGTCTTCTTATTACGCGGATTACACTCGAACCTTTCAAACTTTGAAGGCGTTTTTTTCGAAACTATTGGATTTTCCCAGAAGTAATTGCCGATTTTTTCATACAAATAAAACACATTTTTTTAAATACAAGGAATGAACTTTAATCAATGATATATTTTCCATTTTGTTCAATGACGTTTTGCCATCTTTCTGGTAACTTCATGATTCCACGCTCATAGAACTTCTGGTCTTCATCCGCAAGAAACTGAACTAAGTGCCATTTCATAGCTTCATCATCATTGAAAGTTTTACCATTCAAGGAGTTCTGCAAAAATCGAAATAATTAGTAATCTGATGGTGCAAGGTCATGGCTATATGGTGGATGTAACATCACTTCCCAACCAAGCCTTAATCATTTTTGGCTAGTGGCTAAAAATGTGTGTGGTGTAGCGTTGTCATCGTGAAAAACTACACCTTTACGATTGACCAATTCTGGCCGTTTTTCTCTGATCGCTGAATTCAATTTGTTCAGCTGACGACCGTAGACATCCGAATTAATCATTTGATTCCTTGGAATCAGCTCAAAAGTACCACACTTTTCCAATCCTATCAAACAGACAGCACAATTATTTTTTGAAGCAATTCAGCTTTCGATGTTGTTTGTGGTAATTCATCACGCTTGGACCATCATCTTTTTCAAACGTCTTTATTGTAAACAATCAATTTTTCATCACCAGTGATAATTCGTTTCAAAAAAGGATCGAATTCATTGCGTTCAAGATGCAAATCACAAGCGTTGATGCGTTTTGTTAAATGGATTTATTTCAATTCATGTGAAATAAAAATATCAAGTTTTTTAACAGGTCCAAGACGTTGTATATGACGGTCGATTATTGATTTTGATGTTTTTAACATTTTTCTAATCTATCGCACAGTTACATGGCGATCCAATTCGATTATCGATTTGTCTTTGAGTGAAAAATTCCCAGAACGGAATTTATCAAACCAATTTCGACACTGTCTGTCGTTTAAGGCTTCCCCACTATACACTTTAACTATACTTATAACACTATACTTATATACTATATATTATATACTTATATACTATACTATACTTATACTATACACTATAACTTTTTAGCAGCCTGTGCTGCGTTCTTTCCTTTACGGAAATGAAAAAGAAAAATATGATGAAAATTCTCGTTTTTACACTCCATCTTAAAGTTGATGCTAAACGAACAATTGTAAATAAAATTACGCGCAATTTATTTGTGAAAGAAAATACCAAAAAAATCATGACATTGAAAGAAGCCATTTAAAAAGATGGTCAAAGATATCTATATGTGAAATCGGCAATTACTTTAGAGATAACGCAATAAATGCTCAAATAAATTCATATCCTAATGTGTTTTTTACTTGTTATGGCCACTTATAGTTTTCATCATGGCATAAAATATCTTTAAATGACGGTAATATAGAAATTCATAGTTGTACAGTGACACGAAATTGATTTATAATAAATTCCAGGTATGCAAATAGTTTAAGCAGCATCTACAACGTGACATTTTTTTTCCAATTATGTGCAACTACGATGAATGTGTGTACGAGTACTTACTTGCTTTCAACTACAAGAACTTATGTAGGAACCTATAAGCAGGTTTCACATTTGAAAATTCTCAGTGAAAACCCGTACCGATTCCCAAGTCAAGGATTGTATTTTTGTAGCAAGAGTTATGTAAAAGATGTTTTCTTTTGAAAATATTTCTACATTTTTATAGTAAAATAACACCATAACATTAATTAAGTAATTTAAAAATTCTACTCGGCCTTAAGTGCGTGAGAAAATTACTGTGCAGGAGTTTTACATTTGAAGGAAAAGGAATTCTTCGACATAGAAATTTATATGTTTCTATATTTTTCCTTGCACCAATTTCTTTCTTTTCTTAATGAAAACGTTTTCTCTTCAGAGTGAGGCAGTTGGATATGCAATAAATAGTACTGACTGGTATTCATTATCAAACAGCTCAAAAAGTAGTCTTGTGCGAATAATGAGAAGATGTATAAAAACTATTGTATTTACTGCAAGCTGGGTTGCTTCTATGTCTATTGGAACATTAATTACTGTTTGTACTTTTTCAGAAATAAGCTTTGATTTTTTATACGACTTGAAGATTAATTAAACAATGGAAATTAATTTTTCTTATTCTTCCAGATTCTGCGAATGTCTCGCACAATTTACAGTTTTTTGAAGCGAAACTCGTAATATGACTAACAAACATATTGAAATCCATACAAAAACAGTGTAAGTATGATTAAAATTCGAACAATAAAACAAGTTTGTAGTTTTGGTGTTACCGGTATTGTAATTTAGAGAAGAAAATAGGTGGCCTCTCCGGTCTTGTACAGTTGTTTATTATAGCGTTAACGTTTCGACCAAAGTTTTGGTCCTTATTATTGGTTATTTGTGGAAGCAGGCATGAAATGAATGTGACAAGGATTATATATCAGAGTAAACAATGGAATGTTCCTTCTCTAACTTACAGAGTTGAACTAACTGACAAGAAGAAAAGTCACACGGATCATGGGGTTATGCTTTCATATGATTACTCATTTTTTTATTTTTATTTTATAATATGTGAGTATGGTGGGAGTATAATACATCAAAACGAAAAGCTCATGATTGAAGGTCAGAAAAAAAAGATCTTATTTTAGATTTCTTGCTTATTGCGATCTTTTTTATTCACAGTTTTATTATTTATAGTTATATTGCTAAAAAGTAATGCCGAATTATGAAATTTTATGATTCGGTTTCAGGTTCTGATTTGCAAAATTTAACGAAAAGTTGGGAAATTCCTGTAGCAGGGCCAAGTTCGTACAAAAAATTACTTCAACGTCTTATTTGCCTTGATCCACGTAGCGAATGTTATGAAAATCGATGTGCTTCTTGCCCTAGCAAAAAATTGTTGGAGAAAAAATTGATTAATACGTTTAACGACAACTCAGTCGAGAGTATTGATTACAAACAATGGGTATCAACAGATAGGTAATTCTTTTGATACTCTTATTATAGTGTACATTTTAAAGAAAAAACGTCATGTTTGAAATTGGTTTGAATGTAATTTCTTTTTGAATTAGGTGCTCTCTGAAAAATTTGACTGAAATTACAGAAGAATTTATTCAATCGTTAATTGATAAATTGATAAAACTACTTCTTCACGATTTTATCGCCACTCAGCAGTCGCAGTATTTCAGAAGTGCCAAAGATAATTTGAAAACTGGCGATTTCGTCGTTACTCTGGATTTTTCAGAAAATTTCGCGTTTGTTGTTCAGGAAGCCGTTCAAGGTTTCCACTGGAATAATAATCAGGCACCGATTCACCCGTTTGTTATTTATTACAAAAGTAATAAAACTAATAAATAGAACATGCATCTTATGTTGGCATATCGGATTGCCTCAACCATGACACAATTGCAGTACACATGTTTACAAAAAAATTGGTTGCATTTTTTAAAAAAAATTTCACGGTCGTTAACAGAATTAAATATTTTTCTGATGGAGCACCTCAACAGTACAAGAACAAAAAAAATTTTATCAATTTATCGCATCACTTCATAGATTTTGGAGTTGCGGGTGAATGGCAATTTTATGCAACAGGTCGTGGAAAAAGAGCCTGCGACGGTGTCGGAGGCACTTTGAAACGGATAGCTAGACGATCCTGTTTACAATCTGGCATCAAAAACGAAATTTTGACCGCTCAAAAACTTTATGAGTGGGCAGTAGAAAATTTGAAAAACTTGAACGTCTTTTTATGTTTAAGGAGCGATTACGAAAGTGCAGATGAGTTCTTGAGCATTAGGTTTGCGAAGTGTAAAACAATGAACACTTTCCATTCACTCTGCATCGCCCGTTGATGATACAACTTTTGAAATCAGAACGTTTTCGAATAGTTCTACGCCGAAAAAAATTAAATTGTAATATTTCGAATAAAATTCTCAAAGTAAATGACATTTGTGGTACATATTACTTAAAAGAAGCGGTAAGATGTAAATTCATGTGAATATAATATATTAATATTAACATGTACATAATATAAGCAATGAATAATTACTTCCCATCACTTTTTGATAATAACGTTCTCTAAAAAGTAGACAGTAATACAGTATTAGTGGAAGTCGCGCTCGACGCCATCGATCGAGGATCGTGATTCCACGCGCATCACTTCATAAAAAAATTCATATTTCACGCAATTTTTGAGTGCGCACCTTAATTAAATACCTAAACTTTACATAATACTCGGGGCTATCATTATGAATTTTTTCAGATTTTTCAAAGATGGCGTTTTTTCAAAAAATCAATTTATTTCAAAAAAACATTTGTTTTATTATTAAATTTGGAGTAAACATTTTTCCAAAAAATACCACTACATCGGCCATCTAATGATACGTTTGTGTACTTTTTTCAGAAGTTTTCCTAATTTCAGTTTTTAAACAATTGAAAATGAACAAAAACATATTTTTTTGTTTTGTTTACCTCATAAATTTTAAATAATGCATAGAACAATCTCAAATTTTGGGTTTCGTCATTATTTAAGTTAGTCTATCAATCCTTAGAATTTCAAGTAAATCGGAAACATGGAGTCCTGATCCCGTCAGATTTGCTATGGAACACGCCATATACAGAAAACACCATTTCAATGAGTACTTTCATCTGATTTAGAAAAATTGATTAATAGTTCATGATACATCCGTTGCCAAATTGGCGTTACCAAGTTTCTGTGAGAAAAGTTGTGGAACCTCCGTAGCTCAGATGACAGAGAATTCGACCGGCAATCGAAAGGACCTGGGCTCGATACCCAGCGGAGTGGAAGCGTTCCTTTTTTCACAGAAAATTTCTTCAAAAATCATACAACTTTTTCTGAGCTTGCACTGCCTTTTTAACTTTTCGGAAATTATAAAGTAAAATATGACGAAAATGACCGTCTGGATTCTCCATTTCAAATTAATGCAAAACAATAAATAAACAACAAAACTTGAAACTTTTTTTTACTGAATAATCTATGAAACGTCAGGTGTCAAATACCATACACGGTCTGAAGTTTTCAATGGAGAAGAACGACTTTGAATGACTAAACTCATCTAGTAGAAAAAAGCCAAATGACTTTGTTATCAACCCAATAGTTAGGAATTTTTAATACTAATTAGTTAAAATTCATACGTTATTACGGATCAGTTAAATTCACTCATTAAAAAGTTGAATTTGACTAATAATTAGTACATAATTTTAATAATTCGAGGGTAAGCGAATTTTCACTTATTCAATTTTTAGAGTGGGGTAAAGAAGGAACCGCTACTTCTTTGTGTGTTGCCTATATAGAATCTTATGCAATGGACCCCATGAACTGAAAAATCGGGTTGATCAAATGGGGTACTGCAAGGTTAGCTGTGGCAGTTATTTGAATGATGTCTCATTCTTAAATGGAAAGGTTCAATCTTTCTAATAAAACCATACTTTTGAAAAAATATCCATAAGTTTTTTTTTATTGCTCATTCAAATTCCAAATGTTAGATGACCCTCCCTGTTTATGTGACTGTCTTTCTCTAACTCATACTGTTTGAAGCCATCGTCTGTGTGTTCGCCCGCTTTCGGCCAGTGTGTCCAGATTTGAAACGGGAACGTTACACACACAACGCCAACAGCATTACGTACGTGAGAATGGTTGCGCGCGCAGCGCAGTGCGTCTGCTGTTCGCAGTGGTTCTCTGAGTTTTCTCTGGTTTTCTCTCCTTGACAAGGAGCCTTTATCCAGAGAAAACTCAGAGAACCACTGCGAACAGCAGACACACTACGCTGCGCGCGCAACCATTCTCACGTACGTACTGCTGTTGGCGTTGTATGCGTAACGTTCGCTTGTCAAATCTGGACACACTGCCGTATGCCACTTTCAATATTTCAAATGTTTTTGAGCACTTGATTCCAATCATTACACAAAATTTGATGCATATTCTTTGATCCATTTTTTTCGACAGCAGAAAATCGCCAACACAAGTAAAACACTTCTAACCTTTATGCCTCTCACAAACAGACAAAAAATGCTATATTGCTGAAACTGTAACATACATTCGGGACAAGTGTCCCAACATATGAAAAAAATCGAAAATCGAATGAATATAGCCCGCGAAATTTGAAAATTCACCTTATTTTTTTAACAGACCCCGTACGAGAAACTTGAGGGTTTATCCAGCAATTAAGAGTTAATCGAAGTTGTTGAGACCAGCCTTTAATTTAATTTCAACAAAACTACCACGTAGACTCCTTTTTGAAAGCATAGCTTTAAGTAATATACTATTTTTCTTTTCATGAAAGTTTTTGTCATGAGAAAATTACGGAAACATCCAAGAAATACTGAAAATAGCTTCACGCTGCAATGACTAACTTTAGATCCTTACTTGAAAATTTGTTTTAAATATTTAATATCATCAAGATGCGAATTTACTGTCAGTACAAACTTGGCTCAAACAGAGCTATGTATACAAAAACTTCTTAAGTTAAAAAAATATGTAAAACAATATTGTTGTAGCAGGTCTCTACTAACCTAGTTAAAATTTTCGAATCATTGAATTGATTTTTGTAAATTGCATGTTTTTAAAGCAGAATTTACTGCAAATATCTATTTGTGCAAAGAAACTTGACGGAATTCCGATTAAGAAGTTACAGAGTTTTTTAAGTAGTAATTCAGAACGTTATTTGAAGCGTTTAATTAAAATCGTACTTCTTCTATTACTTATCAAAACTACATCTGGACTTTTACAACAAGGGAAAGGTGTCCTTTATGATCTAAACCTTACAGCTTGATCGTAAGTGTCATTATTTCTCGTACCAGAATATAATTATGTCCGAAATATTTATTTTTAAAATTCTTAGTACCCAGAAATAAGGTTGAAAAAACGCAAAAATCACAATTTAATTTTCAAACTACCACAATTTATAACATTTTTAACATATTGTGAATCTGGTACTTTCTAGAAACATACTCCTGTAATTTAAAGATATATTTCGATTTTTGATTCCAGATTAACACAGCTTTCGGGATCACGGGGTTGAATCAGGCGTGCACAATTTGAGGAGGCAATAGCAAGCAGGATAAATTATTCATAAGATTAGAAACAGAAGAAATACACATAAGTTGAAAGGCAAGCATCTACGTAGGTAGCGCGCAACTTGTTGCATGTATCGCGAGTCGCACTGCGCTTCGACATGAAAACACGCATAACTTATGACCGTATTGGACTTACCTAGATTTTCTTTTACTTAAATTTTCGTTATTAAACAAGCTAACAACAATTTTTATGCGACATTGTTGTAATTTTTGTTTCTTGTAGAATGGAGATACGAAATGAGACAGTAAGAAAATCAGCGGAATCCTTACAGTAGATTAAAAGAATAAAATTAATAGCTAAACTACTGCTAAAACCTTTGAATAACCATAACTTTTTGAAAACTACAAATTTCGTGAAACCCTTTTGAAATCTTTTTATCAATGTAATATTCTACCGAATTGCTCATTTGTAGGAAAAAATCACGACCCCCTAAAAAAAGTGGCCCACTTTACAAATTTGGACTCAGATGTGTATGCATATTTTTCGCGTTTACATTATAAGACATTCCATAAGTTAAAATATTACTTTCACGCATTTACAGAATATTATAATCGTAACGTTCAAAAAAAGTTTCCATCAGAGTTCAAACGTTGGAATCGTAGATGGTACTTTTTCTCCTCCTTAAAAACGTGTCAGCCAATCAGCGAATAGCAGACTTCTAAGGGGCTGTTCAAATAATACGTAACTCTACTTTTCTTTAATTTATGTAGCTTTGTCGTTGTCAACTTCACGACAATTTTATTCTTATCTCTTTTTAAACAAATGAAAAAGGCGTGACGTATTATGTGAACTGCCCCTAATACAAGTTCCAAAATTTCGAAGCGTAATTGCGAGAGTAGTCTAGTGGCGTTAGTAGGCTAACCGTAGGTCGTAGGTTCGATTCCCCCTCGGTCGGACGCATTTAGTTAGGTTTTTTTGGTTAAATTGTTTCCGCTTGAGAAATAAATGAAGGGAGTCGACAAGGAGCAATGGAGATCAACAGTGGCATTACGAAATGATGAAATGAATAAAAAATTTTTGCTTGAATTTGAAATTTTCACCACCGGGGATGGTAAAATCCACTTTTATTGATTTGACTTTCTAAGCCCTACTGTACTCGAAATATGAGAATGCTCGAAAGTGAAACGTACCCATCATATACGGCAAAAATTTGCCTCAATGTTTCCATTTTCACAACAGACAACGAGTAATGATTGACATAGTAAACTTTACCATTATGATGGGACTTTTTCACAACTTTTCCAATAGTTCTAATATACTCTCTAAGATGGTGCTTCTTCTCACGAAACGTAATACATTTAGACATCAAATTTCTTTCCGTGTGCATACAAATAAGTAATCAAAAATATTCATATATTTCTTCTTAAATTCTTAAAGAGTGTGAAGAGGCATCATACTAAAATACCCTCTCAATTGCATTGAAAACTTTAGTAAGAAAAATTGAATCAAAATAATTTTAAAAAAAGCAATAATACCTGAATGAAAACTTTTCAAACTTTCCTCATTTCTTTTTTTATTCTGAATTCTAATGAGTGCATTTCGTGGTACTAAATTTAAGTGTATTTCGATCGTTTCCAATCTCCGATAGTAAAAACATAAATTTAGATTAATTTCAATACTACTAAATGGAATGAGAAGCTAAGAAAATTAATTTTTAAAAATTTTTTTCCGTTTTGTATTTATTGTAATTTATATAATATTCTATACATTAAATTCACTCTTTCTTACCCAGAAGCTTATGATTTTTATCAAACTTGATAATTCCAACACTTTGATTGATTCTTCAAATAGTAATATTAATTTTGGATGAATTAACAAAATTGTAAGATCTAAATTCCATCTGACAACCTAAATCGCATCTCAGTGTAGTATTTTTGCTTGTGTTGATAATCCAGCAATAAATAATATAACTTAACTGTGTATGTACACTACCGGTCAAAATTGTGGGACCACCTACAAAAATTGTATTAAAAACATGCTCGTCTTTGAAAGCAGTTATCTCCGTGAAAAATCAAGATAGAAATATTTTAAAAAGTCGTTTGAAAGATTATAAAATTTCGCGTCGAATAAGTTATATTTGAAGTATTTTCATCAAATAGAAGCCGAGATAGCGTGTGAGAAAGGCCGACGTAATTTTCAATTTTGACAAATTTTCACTTTTAAACTTCAGCTGCCTGCATGCTTCACGGAAGTGATAGGAAAAATTTGAAACTTTGCTAAAATAATGCCTAGAGCCTCAGCTATAAATTGAGCCCCAAAGCATTTGAAAAATTTCATTAGTTTCCGAGATATGACTTTATTTGTTGAGCGATGCTCGAAAGATTTTTGAAGCAGCATTTCAGCCGGTCGCTCGACTCACGAGACACTGTCAGGGCACAATAGGCGGTAGGCGCCAAACGGGGCACCACGATTCGCAGAATATTTATTCTTTTTTTGATCTCTTGTCACTCAAATACATTTTAATTGTTTCCAAAATTTCCAAAAATAATAATAATTTTGTACTGCATTACAAAATTTGAATTTAAACAAATTTCAAATAAAATATAATATTTGATGAAAAACAAATTTAATTGTTTGAAAGTTATCCTCTGATTGTTACAAATTTTAATTCTTAAAACACAAATTATGCTGTTTTTTGTGTGTAAATTGATAAAAAAGAGTTAATTAATGAAAATGTTTTAACTATATTTCTTGATGATACCTACAATTTTTCACAGAGGTCTATACAAATATTTTATTTCTAAATAAAGAGGCCTTAAATAAAGAAACGATTAAAATGTATTTGAGTGACAAGAGATTAAAAAAAGAATAAGTATTCTCCGAATCGTGGTGCCCCGTTTGGCGCTTACCGCCTATTGTGCCCTGACAGTGTCTCGTGAGTCGAGCGACCGGCTGAAATGCTGCTTCAAAAATCTTTCGAGCATCGCTCAACAAATAAAGTCATATCTCGGAAACTAATGAAATTTTTCAAATGCTTTGGGGCTCAATTTATAGCTGAGGCTTTAGGCATTATTTTAGCAAAGTTTCAAATTTTTCCTATCACTTCCGTGAAGCATGCAGGCAGCTGAAGTTTAAAAGTGAAAATTTGTCAAAATTGAAAATTACGTCGGCCTTTCTCACACGCTATCTCGGCTTCTATTTGATGAAAATACTTCAAAGAGAGCTTAGTCGACGCGAAATGTTATAATCTTTTAAACGACTTTTTAAAAATATTTCTATCTTGATTTTTCACGGAGATAACCGCTTTCAAAGACAAGCATGTTTTTAATACAATTTTTGTAGGTGGTCCCACAATTTTGACTGGTAGTGTACCATAAAAACAATTTATTTTCAGGATTTAGGAAAATATGAACCAGTTATTTGGTGTTGTGATTTTTGTGCAATATTTTGCAACTATAATTGATACATGCACTATCATTTATGAACTATCAAGATTGAGCGTTCCAGACGAATATTTCTGGAGGTTTGCATCTATTTTCTCCACCATTATACACTGAGAAAAAAACATGACTCAGTAGCGTCCGGAAAGGAGTGGTTCATGTCCGAAGACGAAAATTGAAAATAGACATTACTGGGTCCTCGCTAGAAATGAACCACTCATGTCCAGAGCGTACACACTAATGTCTTAGACATTAATAAAGCGCACAGGACTCAGCCCTCTCTAGACAGTAGTCAGTCATGTCCAGCACCGGAACGACAACGCGCTAAACATTACTGTATAATGTGTCAATGCTTGAATGTGGAATGTTTTGTCGATTGTGTCTATTGATGATTAACAGCAATAATTTTCAAATATAAAGTGAAAAAGTACACTAAATTTAATGCCACGTATTTTTCATGATTATTGAGTTTCGAGAGCACAATTACCGAGTTAAACAATAAATAAACAAAAAATTATTCATAAATTATCTATTCATTATTAGAATTTATCAGATTAAGGCTAACAATATCAATAGATCATCAGATTAAAATGATTATTAATTTTTTGCGTTGTTTGCCATGAAAATATATTCAGCAGTTAAATGGAAATATATATTTGAAATATTATGAAACTACGACACTATAGCTTTATAACAACCACTAGAAAGATATAAAAATGAAATTTGAATTGAAACAAAAAATAAATACAAAAGTCGTTTTTCCATTTTCATTCGATAGCATTAAGCAGCAAGTACAATATTTTTCAAATGTACACCCCAACTGCATTTGTTGAAACAATACACAACGGATTCAACGAGTATGAAGTTTTCTGCACTGGTTATAGTGACTACGTTATTCTATCTTATTTAGAATATGCCTAACGTGGCTACAAATCATGTTTCTGTAGCCATGGGTCAAGTAGCAACAACAAGTCTCCCTCGTTACAGTCATTTTTTTTCCCAACTACATTATTCCTAGTCATTATGACCAGATGCTATTTTTCTTTGTGTAGGTTACGGGGTAGATAGGGAGTCGTTGAAAGGTCAGCAAAATGATGCCACCCCAGAAAGTAGCGTCATCACTGAGCAGCAGGTTCGCCCATCGTGATAAATCACATCACCACAACGAAAAAAATCTCTTCCGAATTCCGCACAAATCTGAATTTACGAAAATTGCAACACATTCCGTTTACTTATTTTGTATCGACATCAGTATGCCAAAATAGCGAAGCCGATATACCAAATTCGTTCCAGAATCATAGTATGAAAGCACACCACTCTGCGAAAAACGCAGGGCGCCCGTACTCTCTCGTCTGGTCAAGTTGGTTTGGCAATGTATTGCAATACATTGTACATTGTACGGATGCCGTACGTTTTTTCGCAAACAGAGTAGTGTGATTTCTTGGTAAGACACTGAAGTTGCACTTATACTCAGAGTATACGTAATTTTGTGCGAATTTCGTATACGCATTTACTATTTTGGGCTCGATTTTTGGATACAACACTTCCATGCTATAATCATATGATTTGATCAAAAAATGGCAAATCTTTTCTACCAGTATCAGATAAAAATTCTCGTACGAAAATTGTAACAGCACCTCATACAAAATTCGAAAGAGATTTTTTTCGGCGTAGTTATTTTTTAATTTCATCCTGTGTTCCCTGTGTGATTACCTTGTGTCGCCCTCTCGTGACTCAAAACTTGCACTCCGGCAGGACGCATTTGACTTCTTCATAAGTGCGGAAATGCTGATGAGCCAGGCCGTGTGGCATCGATCACAACAAATAATAGTCGGAAGGAGCAAAGTCTGGAGAGTACGGCGGATGGGGTAAGACCTCCGAATTCAGTGTTTCCAAGTATGTTTTCACCGATCTTGTGGCATATGGCCGAGCATTGTCATGCTGGAGGATAACTTCATTATGTCCCTTTTGGTAATTACTATAGCCGTTTCTCCTTCAATGCTCGGCTCAAACGCATCAATTGCGTTCAATACCGATCCCCTGTGATGGTTTTACTCGGTTTCAACAGCACATAATACACCACACCGAGCACATAATATAATATTATGTGACTTCGGTGCGTATACGAGTTTTTATGCGTACACTCGAATCTAATCTAGTATTCATTATGATTCTCGTCTATTGCACTTGATATTTTGCAACTAGTTCCGGCCATTTTGATTTTCTCGATCTTGTGTAGTAGTAGCGTATTGTAATAGACGCATGCGCATGTTCAAATGTGCAAGGCTTTTTCAGTACGGAGTCAACGCTGTACGAAGAAAAAGAAGAATAAGAAGAAGATTACGTTCCGCTGTATGGTACTCTCAACTGTACTCTCAACTGTAGCGTAAAAACGAGTTTACGCACCAAAGGCACATAAAAAATGATCATAATGTTGAAAACATTATACATTGCAAGAATTCATTTGGACAAAAGTTGTAGTTGCCACATGCCAATATATTTTAATACAAGGAGTGGAAATTCAGCTTTAAATATATTCAATGATTTTGTTTCAATTATGCAAAGTTAACATACAAATAATTGAGTTGCAGACATTTTTCTGCATCATAAAAGTCCAAGTTTTTATAAAACTGTTGATTGAATTCTATATTTATTTAAACTTCCATATGTAGCTTTCGCATAGCTTATTATTACTATCTATCTTGCATAATCGATTATTTGCCCCTTCAATGAAAGCTTCATTAAGTATTTATTTATTTTACGTATCATCCTGTCTACACTATGTCTCGCGTGCAGCAAAAGTTATTATGTTTAAAAGAATGTAGAAAACATGACGATGCGACTGCTGAATAATTTATGACGGTGGCTTTCATATCTATAACTCTAAGCGACATACCTCCCTGCAGTTGCATTATTTATTATAATGCAAGGAAAGTCGTGAAAATTCAAGGAAATAAAGAAGACAAAATATAGAGAAAAATGATGAGTAAAATTTTATCAAAAATTCTTTCTTTGTTAATTAATAACAGTAAAAATAATAATCAAGTAATGATTTTACATACCAAAGTATAAATTGATACGAAAAATATTAAGATAAAATATCTTGGATTCTAAGAGAAATGCTAGAATAATGGTAAATTCTTCAAAGAATAACAATCGAATTTCTCTTATACTAGAAAAGGTATAAATCGTCTTGTAGGTCTTTTTAAACGTACTTTCATACATCCTTTTGTACGTCCGCTTTTTCAAGTGGGAATCGGTGAAATAAATTTGCTTCGAACTGTAGAATTGAATAAGATTTATAAATACACATTTCATCCCAAAACGTGAACCATCTAAATCTATTTATAAAAGACGAAAATGAAAAACACTGTTTTTGAGATTTTGTAAAAAAAAATTTACCATCACTCTAAGAAACTTTCACATAGAAATAGGTGTTTACTTATGATAAACATTTCCAAGGTGCTTTCCATCTCAATTCAACCGGTCCATTCGGGACCATACACGTTGAACATATAAAGTTGATATTCATTGTGCAGTCCACGTTTTTACAAAGAAAATGATTTTTTTCTTCAAAAAATCATAATTCGGAGACAAAAAATTTTGGTTATTCGCAAAAAATTATTGGAGTTAGGCTGGGTAGTGATGCCTCATCCATCGTATAGTCCTGACCTTGTACCATTCGATTATCATTTATTCCGTTCACTTTAAACCCATTTGAATGAAAAAACATTCGATTCAAATGAAGCTGTCAAAAATGAGTTGATTCAGTTTCTTGCCTCTTAGAACCAAACTTTATACGAAAGCGGAATTATGAAGCTGACTGAAAGATTGCAAAAGGCCATCGAACAAAATGGTAAATACATGTTTGATTAATGTTTGTTATTTGTATACACGTATACACATAATTGTACATCTGTAGGCTATTAACATTTTTTTCACGCAATGAGGTTTTAACTCTACCTACCTATTCCTAACTAGTTCTTACTACTACTACTACTACCTAGTTATAAGGTGTCTTTGGTTTGACGGCCAGACAAAAGTATATTATGTGTCTAGGCGTATAATGAGGATTATTACGCAACAAGCGACAATGCTCGCAGGAGATCGAAGCCGAGACAAAGCCGAGGCGCGATCAGTCCTGCGTGCATTTTAAGCGAGTCTCGTAATTACCCAAATTGTGTGCATTGACACATATTCTATTTTATGTGCCTCCGACGCGTAAACTTGTTTTTACGCTACAGTTAAGAGTAGCGTAATGTATGGTATATTATGTGCCTAGCAGCATAATGAGGGTTGTTACGCGACAATGCTCGCAGGAGATCGAAGCCAAGGCATAGTCGAGGCTTAGGTGAGACGAAGCCAAGGCGCGATCAGTCCTGCCAGCATTTTAAGCGAGTCTCGTAATTACCCGAATTGTGTCCATTGGCACATATTGCCGTAAGTATCGCACATCCCACTTGATATTTCGCGAATACTTCCGGACATTTTGATTTTCTCGATCATGTGTAGTAGTAGCGTATTGTAATAGACGCATGCGTAATTCAAATGTACAAGGCTCTGTCAGTAGTTTGCCAACGCTGTACGAAGAAGAAGAAGAAGTATAAGAAGAAGATTACACTCCGCTGTATCGTAATAGGCGAATGCGCAGTTCAGTTTTTACATTACATTCCTATGTATCGTAATACACAACGCTACGCTACTCTCAACTGTAGTGTAAAAACGAGTTTACGCGCCGGAGGCACATAAAATAATTAAAAATGCAGAAATATTTTTTTCTAATTTTGCAATTAGGGATTTAAAAAATAAAGTCTGAGACCGTGGAATTTAGCAATTTCAAATATATAAAATTTATTGTGAAAAGTTTAAAATTGAAAGACGTATTTTAACGATTATTGCCTTAAAATGTTTCATTTAATTGACTTTAAAAATTAGGAATTAATGCTATTTCAAATTTAATATCACATATTTATAATCGTAAAGTTTTTTAGATTCTGCATAATAAACTATAGAATCACTAATTGCAAAATTCAGAATTTCATTGAATTGAACATTGAACATCGTGGACTAGGATTCAGTTACTTATGGAAAAGACAGGTGTAACTCCTATGCGAGATATAGATTCCTAGTTTGCCTACATCACTCTCCCAAGGTTGCAAGCTGACTTTGTCTGTCAACAATGGAAAAATTCGAGTATTGCGCAATGATGAAGTTCCTTCGTCTTCATTTTAAAGGGAAAAAAAGACTCAGCAAATAAAAGGTGAGTTGGGCCCTGGGTACGGCGCAGCCTTTCTTTCCTTTGCAACGATCGAAAATTTGGTCACCGGGTACAAACATGGTCATTCAAATGTTTTTGACAAGGAAGGTCAAGGTGCCCGAAAAACCGCTGCAACTGACAAAAGGGTTGATTTAATGCATCAAACTGTAATGGAAGATTTTCGAATGACTTTCTAGGAGATCGCTAAGGATTGTCGAATATCATCTGAACGGGTGCACAAGTTTTTAAATCAATATTTAGATATAGGAAAATCATCCACGCGTTGGATGTCACGTTTGCTGACTATCGGCCAAAAGCGCATACGGATGGACTTGTCGTGCAAGTGTCTTAGCTCCAAAAAATCTTGCCGAATTTTTGCGGTGATTGATAAGCGTCGAGAAAACGTGAATACACCACCATAATCCTGAGACCAAACATTAGTTAATGCACTGGATTATGGTGCGGGAACTAGCTCTGTAGAAGGCAAAGGTCCTCTACAGGAAAAGTAATGGCGACAATTTTTTGGGACAGCCGTTGAACAATTTTGATCAATTACCTTGCAAAAGGTAGAGCAACCAACAGACAGTACTAAGCTAAATTTCTGGATCAATTGAAGGACGAAATTAAAAAGAAACATCCACATTTGGCCAGGAAAGAAGTTCTGTATCCATTTTTCGTCCACAGTTATGTATCGTCGCAGAAACTCATCAGGATTGCGACGGAATTGACCCAAAATAGCCTCAGAGTCGACCACACGATTGAGTGCCAATATGATGGACAATACATGAAAGGAAGTCAGTTTTTTGAGTGTTTGACACATTTTAAAATCTTCATTATTAAATCATACATCACATACATAGTAGGAATTTGAAGTTTTCATAAAATGATGTAATGAACGACAAGAAATTATTCACAGACAATTTATTGTGAAATTGGTGTGTGACAGATACTACAGGTGAAAATGTGACAACTGGGCCAATTACGGGTCACAGGTGGACCGACATTTGCCAGTACTTATTAATGATAGATTTTCTACACTTCATTTGACGGTCGCGCCATCTTTGGACGTAAATTGAGCCAATAGTCAGCGACGCTTCACTAAAATATATTTTATGTGCCTCCGGCGCGGAAACTCGTTTTTCCGTTACAGCTGAGAGTAACGGAATTTTGTATATTCCGTTACAGAGGAATATAATATAAAAATTGAACTGCTCATATTAAAATATACCTTTTCTAGTTACAAGAAACAAATCTTTACTTCAATCAATCAAAAATTCTGTCAACTGAATAATAAGCAACTTATTCGGTTAACCCAAATTTATTTTGATTGGATGAAACAAAAATTCTTATGAATGTACCTCCTCTATCTAATTCCAACTATCTTAAGGGCATAGAGGTCACGTTGACCAATCCAGTCCCTGGCAATCGATTTTTCTCCATATATAAAATTTTTAATTAAAATAAATCTGTGAAAATTTAGGAAATGATAAATAATAGCATTTGGAAGGAATAGAAGAAGGCATAGTGTATTAAAAATTAAATCAAATAAAATGTGAAATATACGTGAGAGTAGTAGAGTATTTTGCTTGCGCAGAGCACGGTAAACTAATAATTGAGGTTGGAATTCGAATATTTCGAAACTTTCCCGCCAATAGTGTGGAAAAGTAAGTTTTATCACACGGACTCATCATCGATCGTGAAATGGATCAATTTTGCTGTTTCGCATCAGGGCCCCAAACTGCTGCACAAGATTCGATGAATGCGCTGGTACGTTATCGTGGTGAAGAAGCCAGTCAGCAGTCACCGCACACACGCGTCATTCCTAAAATTTTGTTCAAAATTTCCTAATTAGTAGTTTTCGGTATGAACAGTTAAATAGTGTACTATTGCACGGAGAAAAATAGTTGGAGTATTTTTACTCAACTCTGTCGATTAAACTTGGGTCTTAAGGACATTTGAACATTTATTAAATCCTAGTCGGGTAAAATGAATTTGATAAATATCTAATTCACTCAATGTGAATATCAATAAGCGTTACATAGGAAATAGTAAGGAGTTGAGTAAAACGTTGTCGACGACAGGGCATCACAATGCGTCAGTGGGTTAACATGAAATGTATAAATGTATCACCGACGCTTGAGGTGCTTCGAACGGTAGTTGAGTTAAATGAGCATCGGCTGTATTATTTCAACTGGCAATGATATGGCTGCTATGGTTACAAAAGTTTAAAAATAACATCGGTAGCGACAATAGCGTCACCACTTGTTGATAGCAAACATTGTAATTCGTTCCTATTTTCTCCTATATGAGTGGACCCACTGTGCATGCAGGCATGGTGATGTATCCATTTGCCAACCATCAATCCTTGCTTGCGAAGATTATCATAGCAAGAGTTTTCTGCATTCAAACTTGAGCACAGAGTTGTATCATCATTACCATAATGTGTGTATCGAGGGCTATGGTAACGTGCCCGTAGTGATGGATCCTGTAGCTTGAATGGCATACGTTAGCCAAATAACTGTTCTTACAAAAAGGAATATATGTTTTAAGATTGAACCTATGATCATTTAAAAGATATTTTAAGCTAAGATGGAAACTATAAAAGACCATAACAAGAAAAAAACATTATGGTATGAGTTTATGTGAGCATTTATTGGATTGTCCTAGAAATAATTGCCGATTTCACATATAAATGTCTTTGACCATCTTTTTGAATGGCTTCTTTCTATGTCATGATTTTTTTCCTTCTGGCATTTGCCAGCTGTCACTCGTAGCTTGCTTTACAAAGCAATTTCGCGTAATTTCTTTTATAGTTGTTAGTTTGACATCAGCTTTAAGAGGAGGTGTAAAAACGAGCATTTTCGTCATATTTTGCTTGTTTATTTCCGTAAAGGAAAGAACGCAGCACAGGCTGCTAAGAAGTTACGTGATGTGTATGGTGAGGAAGCCATAAAAGACAGACAATGTCGAAATGGGTTTAATAAATTCCGTTCTGGAAATTATTCACTCTAAGAAGAGCAACGTTCAGGTCGGCCAAATGAAGTTGATGACGATCAAATCAAAGCCATAATCGAATCGGATCATCAAGTGACTGTGCGAGGCATTTAAGAAATGTTAACAATACCAAAATCAACAATCGACCGTCATATACAACGTCTTGATTCGTTAAAAAAACTTAATTTTTGATCTCCATATGAATTGAAAGAAATTCAATTTAACAAAACGGATCAACGCTTTTGATTTGCATCTTAAACGCTAGTGAGACTTGCCAGGGTCAGTCTGACTCTGGGTTACGTCCCCAAAGCTTGGAGAGGAACAAGGGTCATTTATATACCTAAAGCAGGCAAGAACGGATGGACGTCCCCGAAGAATTTCTGACCAATCAGCCTTACCTCCTTCGTACTGAAAACAGTGGAGAGGCTCGTGGACAGATATATCTGCAATAAGATCCTGACGGCAAAACCACTACACAGGGATCAGCATGGCTACAGGGTCGGTCGCTCGAACGAAATATTCCTAAGCTAAGCGGTAAATCTGATTGAGGATCAACTGAACCTTAAAGGATTCGCTATTGGAACATTCATGGATATTGAGAATGTTTTTAACCACACTTCTACTAAAGTAATCAGCAGGGCTATGATTAGACGAGGAGTCTCCATAGCCGTAGTTGTTAGGACCTACCATATGCTAGAAAACAGAAATATAATGATGACGAAAGGGAATAACACCCGTCGAAGGATCATTGATTCAGGGTGCCCACAGGGAGGAGTACTATCTCCCTTGCTGTGGAGTCTAGTGATGGATGCATTACTGCATTTACTCATCGACCGGGGGTGCCACCCCATTGGTTATGCTGATGACATTCTAAATATAGTGCACAGAATGCATTTGGATGCATTTATCAAAGAATTAGTGCACAAAAATCGACGATTGATAATTAGAGACCTTGCTGACACTATTGGCATTTCAAGAGGATAACTCAAGACCGTTTCAAAAGATATTTTGGGCAGACAACTCATGGTTTTTGCATCACGATAATGCGCCGTCTCACACCAGACTCGTTCTTCGTGATTATTTGGCCAAAAAATCAACGCATATCGTTCCACAACCACCATATTCGCCTGATTTGGCTACCGTGAGACTTCTGGCTATTTGCCACACTCGAAAGACCACTCCGAGGACACCGTTTGGACACGATCGAAGAGATACAAGCCGTATCTAAGAAGGCTTCGAAGGCAATTCCGGTAATCGAATTTAACAAGTATTTCGACGATTGGAAAAAACGTTGGCTTAAGTGGATTATATCGGGAGGGGATTACTTTGAAGGGGATGAAATTGATTTGAATAAATAAATAAAGATTTTTCATGTTATAACAAAATTCACCTTAGTTTTTGCCCACAGTAGTAGTACGTCTTCGCGGTACCTCTTCGACCAAAAGTACAAGGTAAGCTAGTCAACCATGGGAGATTGGAAGGTGGGTCTTGCACGTCTCCCAGGTGATGTAGACAACTGGTTTGCAGACGGTTCCAAAAACGGGAGGGCTCGGGGGCTGGTATCTATGGGAAGACCAGCGATACGAGCCTCACGGTTTCGTTGGGACCCCACTCCACAGTTTTACAAATAGAGATCGCGGCCATACTTCAATGGGCATGCCAAGCGCAGAATTAAGGCCGCGGCAGAAACTTCCGCATCTGCTCAGATAGAGCATAGTAGATTTGATAGTAGATTCATTTCGCACTAAGCATGTGCTTTATACCTGCATGTATGTCACCAGCTTTGCAATATTTGGAATTCATTAACATTTCAAGGTTGACAAATTTAATCAAAAAGCATTTTCATTATCCTATCCACCCTTTTGCGTTGTATTATAATATTCACCATTTTGATAAAAGTAGAAAAACTAATTGTAAAGTTCAAAAAATTTTGTATATAACGTATAAAGTCCTTGTTTTCAACCGCTCGTAAAATATATATCAAGAGAGAAAAACAAAATAGATATTAATAATGAAGGTGCAAATTGAATAGATATGATCAAAAGTTATCTTCATTCGTTAATTCCAAGTTAATGGCATCCAAATCCCAACGAATTGCAGTGCAGTAAATGAAATATCACCATTGTAGAAGTCATTTATTTTTGATGAAAAAATTTTTATAATTATTTTATAAACCTATGATTAAGAAAAAAATATTTAAAATTCCAAATTAGAATTACAGCGGTTTAACATCAAAATAGTAGGAAAAGCTATGAAGCCATAAAAATTAATATTCTTAAAAAGCGTATTTACTGTTTTATATTTTATGTATTTCAAAGATTTTAATGTACAATTATACCTTGCGCAGACTTACGTTTTTTCATGTTCTTAATTTTCCTTCAATTTTTGTTCACATTTAACGATTTAACGATACAGTTGAAGTAAGTTTATCAGTAGTTATCGTAAAATAAAGGAAGAAAAGTTTGATGCGTTGATCAAAAATTATTATTTAAAAAAGTGTACAGCGGCGCAGACGAAACCAAAATTGGATGAAGTTCACTCTATACTTTACTTCTAGATTAATAAATTCAAACGTGGACGAACATTACCCCAAAATGAAAGCGCCCTGAATGTCTAGTTGCAGTTACCGCGCTGGGAATTTATTGAAAACATCTATTATCTCGTTATGTAAAATATTCAGGTAGTAATACAGATTGTTACTATTGAATAAGTTTATTCACCTTATTCTTCATTATTTTTCCAAAATAACAGTAGACAAAAGTCTCGAACAAAACACAGAACAAAATACTTAAAATCGGCAGAAAAAAATCATTACGCAAATCGATTCTTGATACCCAGGTCAAAATCGTTTTGAGTTTGAAAATACGCAATACGCCGGCAACAGGCCTGCACACGTCCGCAGACGCCTGTACCGAGCCTGCACCAAAAGATGTAGGCATCTGCAGCAGGCCCTTTTGGCGAA
Source organism: Diplolepis rosae (assembly GCA_030998225.1). Lineage (NCBI taxonomy): Eukaryota > Metazoa > Arthropoda > Insecta > Hymenoptera > Diplolepididae > Diplolepis > Diplolepis rosae. Next base: position 8,049,423 of record JAPYXD010000723.1, on the reverse strand, counting down.
CCAAGAGGCCTGCAATAATTCCATAGCACGCCCGCACTGGGTCCGCAGCAAAAATCTATGGGCCTGAAACGGGTCCACTGCAGGCCTTTAAACCCTTGCTTACCACACATGGGTCTTCGAGACCCAAGCCGTCTTTGTAGTTAAATTTTATGTACCTAAACGCAAAGGGAGCGAGTCTGTAGCAATATTGGTCGATAGTTCAATGGTTAAACTACGTTTCACAATGTTTAGCATGGCGTTGGGACCATTAGTTTAGTTTTGGCAGCTATTCAAAAATAGGCCTGGCTCTAAAAAGTCCCAAGTGTGGTAAGTACTGAAATCTGAAAATCAGTCGTGCATGTTACTTAAAATGAACGTTCGCATTAAAAATAAAATCATAAATCTAAATTAAAACATAAAATCATTCTGCAATGTGGAGACTGTAAAAAGAATGGCTTCGAAGGTAGAATATCAGAAACATACACATCTAAGCGTATAAAATTTGAAAAATTTGTGTTGAGAAGTGCCTTGATGGGAATTTGTATACCCCATTTTTGGATTTTTGAATTTCAATCCTATTTTTTGGAATTGAAACGAAAAATATATGTTTTATCAGAAACTGTGTGAGTCAAGAATTGTAGATCTTTTTAAAACGAACAACTTTGCATTTCTACTTTTTTTCGTATTTCACATATTATTGATAAAAAAAATTGAATTTTGGATTTTCAATAGTATTTTTTTAAATTAAATAGAAAAATATACATCTCATGAAAAAATGTTGCAATTCAAATTTGTAGATATTCATGTAGAAAATAATTTTGTATGATAACTTTTTTTCATATCTCGTATAATTTAACTGGAAAATGGAATTTTGATATTGATTTTTTTTCAAGTTTTAACATGCTGTAACATTTCTAATTTTGGTTTAATCAAAGAGTGTTATAAAGATAATTTGTAGAGATTTATGAGCACTATCAAAAACCAGTATTAGAAATTTTGATTTTTTCAAAAACACAAAAAATGTTCTAGTTTTCTCAATCTTGGTTGGATATGGCTGGTTAAGGAACTTGTCCTTACTTTTTCGGCTCTGATAAAGTGCACCAAAACTCAATTCAATCTGATAATTCTATCGAGAGTTATGCCGCACACGACCTACAGACAGACAGACAGACAGACACTTCCGAAAAACCGTTTTTTCTGACTCAGGGGGTTTCAAAACGTAAAGATTTGATGAAAATTTCGAGTCATTTTTCACATAAAACTAATACCTTCTCATCCATGATAAGAATGTAAAAAGGCTGAAGTAGAAGAAAGAGAAGGAATCGAAGAAGAAGAGAAAGAGAAGGAAGCAGGAAAAAAAGAGATTCTACACAATGCAGTCAATTGTGACGGGACTTGTCTTACTCATTGCTATCAGCTGAAGATGCGCAAACTTTCAATCACCTGGTTAGCCTAAATATATATGGAACGAAATATGAATTGACAAAGGAGGAATGTATAAATCATGTGAGTAAATAATAGTAAATTGTGTACCAAGGGCGGCTTGGTGGCGTTTGTGACGAGTGCGATGTGTACCCAATGTATTCACACGAGTCACATGGCCACCATGCCGCTCGAGGTGCACACGACGTTTTATGTCCAAATTGGTGGAAAAAGTCGCGTTGCGTGCGAGTACATAGTTAGTCGCGGGCAGTCAAGTTTCGGGAGGCATGAACATTTTGCCCGTTGAAGCGGGCGGTATGAACATTTCGCCCGATTTTGACGCCGAGGCACAATTGACTCCATGCCGCTCTACGCACAATAATGCAATGCGACTTTCCGCCCGTTTGAACACAAAATAAATTTTTTCTGTGTAGATAAAAGAAAGCTTGAACGTGCACGGAAACGCTGCTTATAAAAGCAGGAGTCATACACCAGCATGACAACAGAACATAAGGGGAAGCACCACCGAAATTTCAACCTGTAGATATTTAAAACACTAGAGGTAATTTTTGTAACAGCACTATTTTGGCAATAGAATTACGTCATGCAGTCAATAAAATTATTTTAAAAATTTCTCAGTGAAATGCCGTTCATAAATAAGAATTTTTTAAGAAGAATTTTCATAAAGTTAGATTTTTATTACAAGAAATATATGAAGAAGTCAGCTATTATATGTAACAAAAATAACATATAATACATATAACATATAAAGTACATAGAATATAAAATACATATTTGCAGATTGCTACAAAAACTGCGGCCATTACTCATGGTTTCGAAAGGAATATTTCTTCGGGGCACTTACTCTAAATAACACTGTGCAAGCTCTCGTTGGCATTTTACGTTAGACAGCGGGAACATTGAATTAACAATAATTCTTTGGTTAATCTTTTATGTAACGGAAGTATCTTCTCCAGGCAAAATATATTTAGAGGCGTATACACGTTTGTTGCATGCGCTCCTCGAGGTTCATTCTTTGCCATTGCCGCGTTGTAAAAATACCAAGAAGATGGATCTTAAGGGGATTTTGCGTGTTAAGGTTCTTGATCAGTTGATACACCATGATAAATTGAGGCACATATTGCATCTTTCATCGCCTATTGAAAATTGTTATAATTATATCACGTGTACACCTATATATATATTATTGTCATCATTTTAACAGTTTTGAATATTTTAGTAAAAGTTTTTATATCAGTTTTAGAAATAAATTTTGAATTATTCATCAATTTTCGAATATAATTTTTCAATGTTTACCTGAATATCGTCTTTATTTCTGTATATTAGCCTATTGATAATACTCGACGAGTTTTTGAATAGTGGTTTCTTTCAACTATAAGTATGGCTTCATCTATTTAGAGTAACTTTGCAAACTTTTTCCTGTTTCACGTTGTTTGCGAGTCCATTATATACTCTTAATATGAAAACAAAACATAATGACAATGAAACATTTATTCCTAAACTAAATATATAAAAAGTCAACGCGAAATATATTTTTTAAGTTGGCATCTATAACCGTAGAATAACAACCCTGGTATGAATACCAGATTGGAAAATTTTCTATATGTTTCATTCCACCTTATTAAGAAATCTCTTTATGAATCACTCTCCGCTGACACAAATTAAATCCAAAAACAGTTCTGGGCAGCCCCCGACCAGGCCTTATAGTCAGCGCCAGAACTGGAAACCAGACAGTCGGGTCTGTCGCTGGCCAGTGCCATAAAATTTTTCTACCCGGGATATGAATAAGTAATGTGAGAATAAGATTATACTTCAAATAAAAGTGAAACACAAGTATATTTACAGTTTGTTACTGCCTGAATTTCTAACAGTTGTTTAGAAAATATTTAAAGCTGTATCTTCCTATGAATATAAGATATAAGAATATAAGAAAAAGTATCACTTGACAAAAATTCAAAACATATATCAGTTGATTAAAAATTTCTAAACTTCATTGCTTTCCTTAAGGGGTAATACCTATGTGGAGCCCTATTTTACACAACTTTATTACACATGTTTTGAAGTACCAAAATTAATCTTTATTATGATTTTAAAAACAAAGTGGCGCCGAGAGAGAGTCAGAAGCCACAGGTTATTTTTCGGAGATGCCTTCAGTACCCCCACTTTTAGCCGTCGGTATGGATCTGCAACTGAAATATGAAATATTTTCTTATAGTATGACTGAAAATGAAGCGAAGTACCTAGGGGTTTTCAAAAATATTGATTTAAAAAAATCGCCATAAAAGCCTTATCAAAAAAAAAGTTTTCAATTTTTTATAAAACCGCTACGTACTTCGCTAGAAAATGATGCACGGGTATATTTTATGAATAATTTATTTAAAAAGTTGATCAAGTGTAGTATTAGGTTAATATATGTGAGGTTTCTAAGTTTAAGTGTATTTGTGAGTAAAAATATGATTGGCTGCGACTAAATAGTGTGTATGTATTAATATTTGTATAATGTTTATGTATGTGTCTCAAGTTTAACCGACAGAGTTAAGTAAAATTACTCCAACTATTTTTCTTCATGTATAATGTATGCTTTATGTATACATACATAAATGTATACATGTACATATACATATACATATCTTGAACGTTTCTTTTACCATTGCGTGAAAAGTACTTATTTACATGACTCATTGATAGCCACCATTCCCTACATAATTTCGTATAGGATTATAAATTGAATATTATTGAGATTTATGCCCAATGAAATAAAAAAATTCGAGTTTCTTTTATTCATTAAAAATACAAACTTTAAGCACCGGTTTTGGGTTTTGATAATGAGAAAACTAAATTTGATGCCAAATTTTTCCGATCGATTCTGAACTCAACTGAAAATGAGTGACTTTTTCTCTTCCGTTCCATTATGTAATTAATAAGGAATTGCGCTAAAATTATAAATCTCAATGTGAAAAGTGACCCAGGAGTATTGTCGTTCCTTGTAATGTCGGATAGAAAAAAAAATTTAATCGAAAAGTGCTCAAACTCGGATTGTGGGACTACCCTCGCATATGCAATTTCAACGCCCTGTAGTACCCAAAATACGCATCGAACCCAGAGTCATGTAATAGAATATTCAGAAAGTAATGCTAGTAATCAGCTTTGATTCAGTTTAGCTTTTGAAATAAAAAATTCACAAGGATTATTCAAAAATACTTAATAAAGATAAGCTGTCAGAGTGATGTAGAGAAATATTTAGTACAATACCATGAATTAATTTTATGACAATTATTTGATTAATTTTCAATTATATTTTAAATTGAATTTTGAAAATGCATAGTATTTTATAATACTTCAACAGTTCTTTTGCAATATATAATCTTCATTTATTATTGTAAATATGTTATTCCTAAAAGTCAAATAAATCGAATACGATTATAAGCAATATTATTAACATATTTAAATTATCAAACTTCACCTTAACGTAATGCAAACTTTAGTGTATCAGTTTCAATTGTGTTGGTAATGAGATAATTATTAATGAAATTCAATTACACATGTATTTAAAAATCAATTTATTCGCAGGATCGAAGAAAAACTAAACGAGTTTCATGCCCAAAAAATCGTTTAAAATGGTACGAATTGATACGTGAGACACACAAAGTTCAGCGTCTATCTCTCTCAAACTTAAATGAGGATTTTCAGTCACCATTTCCTTCATTTTAGCGATGTTAACTTCAGTTGAAGACGTCGATTTACCATAAGCCTTCAGTAACATTTTCAGCGATTCCGCACACGAAATTCCATTTGCAATGCAAAATTTGAGATGAATACTTTGTTCGATATTCTTATCCGTTAGAAAAATTGCGAAAAACACTTGAGATGAACTGACAACAGCGAGCGCTATGAAAAAAGTAAATGACAGATCGCGCTCGAACTACACGTCAGTATAGAGGACAGTGGTGCTAACTTAGCGTCAAAAAGGTTTTTGAAAATTTTTTTAAGCGGGCTTTTTGAATGATCAATTCCCGCTACTCTTGTGACAGAATGTATAGTATATGGGTAGTTCTCCATAAATAAGGCGCTTTTGTGTCTTTGATGTTTTGTGAAAATACAAATAAATGTATCGAATCAACCTTTTTGTAATTCATTATTTCAGAATGAAATAGAATATATTCATATAAAAAAAACTGAATCATAGTATCTAAATAGGTCGCGGGCTATGAGTGCGAGTATGAGATCACAAGGCTTTCGCATGAGTTTGTCCTTCTCGCACTTATAGCCTATTCTGCAACCCACTCGTGGCCATTCTATATACACACGTATATACTAACCTAAGTATTATTATTAAACAATTAATAGTAAAAAATCTTGATGCGCTCTGCTGTGCATCGCGAGGCTAGCATTCATCTCATAATTGCATCTCCTCCTCATACACCTATCCTTGCTCAAATGCTTTATAGCCAGCTGATCTCCCGCCGCAAAAGTCACATGCTTTTTTTAACTAAAACTCAAGGCTCACCTGAATACTTAAATAATTATGTTAAAGCTTTAAACCACCTAAAGATTATAAGCCTAGACTAATTAAATATATATATTTTGATTTACTCTGAAATATACTAGAAACTAAAATTGTTTCTACAATTTGATGACCATGCATCAAATACTAAAAATTAATGAGCACATTTCCTTTCTCACGATAGGTGTAGAAAGAGGGGAGAAATAATTGCATTCTAAAAATCAGCAAATGGCGCAGTAACCACATCAGCATTTGTGCAAATTCCTAAATCCTCCCTGCCATTATTACCTCTATCCAATCATTAATTCCTTAATCATCAAAAAACCCTACCATGCTCACCTCGCGATGAACTAGTAAAACGGATCAAGGCAAGATCAAATTCGCTGTCTTCTGAGTGTCTTGACCGGATTCAGACCTTAGAATAATAAAGAAAACATTTTTTCTTTTATTGTGCCCGTCTGCGGTCTAGATCGACAGTTCCTGGATCCTCGTTAGTTGATTAAAACCGTAAAACTTTATCTAACGAAATATTTATTATTGGAATCGTGTCGGGCGGACGCAAAATACAAAAGTCTTCATCTAGACGGAAGCAATTCTTTTATTTTTAGTAAATCAAAATTAAATTCATCTTCGGCGGGCCACTTAAAAGGTCCAATTCGTCGATCGTCAACGATTGATATACCGATTTCACTAGTTGAGGGTAACTCGTAAACGATTATCTAGTGGTAGACTTTTGGCAATCGCATCGGACGTGCATCGACGAAAATCTTCGGCAATTCCAGTTTTGCAGTTTTTCCTTTCCCAAAATAAAACGGCATAAAGGTGCGCGAAAATCGCAGAAAAATTAATACTACTGAATACTGAATCTCCAAACAGTAGTGATAATTTTTCATAAAATATTTTAATTAGATTTAATAGGAAAATTCTAGCGGCGAAAAGAGCGAGTTTAAAAGCATTCAACCCTTTTCTGGTTAACAGCCAACCGTTATTTTCTCTTATTAAACCTAACAGAAAGTGGCTATAGTGGTGTCGGTTTGCGTGTGCGCGTATTTGTGCGCGGATTGCAAACCAGAAGGACTAGAGTTGCCCCTTTTGGGCAACAATAACAAGAAGAATCATCATCCGCTCATTCCCGGAAATTAGGAGGAAGCTCTTTTCCTCTCTCCCGTTCCAGGAGTGGTAGTCGTAAGTTAAAGGATAAGTGTAAGTAGGAAATTGTCCCAAAAATTTTGTAATTATAAAACCTTTTATAATAAATTATTAAAATTGAGAATTTCAAGCTTAAACTTTATTCTGGTGTTTTGCTTGTGTGTGGGTATAGCCTCCTCAGTCAGAAGAGAGGGCAAGCACGATCCCAATAAATAAAAAAATTTTGATTTATTTAATTTTAATTTTTTTAATTGAAATTTGGCAGTTTGGAGCCTCAACCGAACGAGTATCTAAATTTGATATTTTAATTTAATATTTCAAAGTTAATTATTCGTACGTGACATTTATTGCCCTGTCGTTAGAAACATTTGTCAAAGTTTATATTCTCGTTTTTCTTTTTCATAACAGATTCATTTATTTATTAAATTTAAATCTACGATTATTTATTAATTGTATACATCACACTAAAATATATATTCATTGATTACGTTTTAGATTATCAAATCAGCTTATTCCGGCTAAAATTTATTAAGTACAACTCAATGAGTTCGGGATAAAGGATAATAACAAAAATCTTTAGTTTTAAATTTACATATATAACCTCCACAATAGTATATTGTGCAACTAGGGAAAAAAAAATTATTTTCCGAGAGTGGAGTTTGATGTCCGAGCAAAGCAAGGGGAAAAACCACACGAGTAAAATTAATGTTTTTCCCGTGTCGGACACGATTTTTTTTCTGCTCGGGAGTCAGAAAATAGATTTGTTTGCTCCGCACGGAGCAATAAAATTCACTTTATGAAGCGCCAGTAGAAAAAAATATTTGAAGACTTTATGTATTTCCAAATCTAAAATGTTTTTATAAATTCACTTCTATCACTTAAGTCTGTCTTGTTTAACATTATTACACTTCTATTGGGAGCCGAAACTGGGTCCAATATAATCACCAGTATCTACAGTGCAACTTTTTTTCACGGTGAGCCTAATAAATATTTTGTGTACTAAAATTAAATGCTTATTGAATATTATACCGACAAATATGATTTTATACAAAAAAGAAAAGAGTAAGCGAAGAAGATAATTGCCGTAATCAGTTTCACATGTTTTAATGCTCTATGATTATGTGAATTGCAGTTAATAGTAATTCTGATACATTTTCGTCATTTACAATATTGCATGACTATACCTGCTGTAATAGCCAATCCCTTGCAGAAGTCTGCAGAATTATTTATAAGCAGATTCGTACGGTAAAAGGGTGATATGAGACATTTCTTCATTTATCAATTGATTGATAGAATTATTTATGACGTTGCTGCGTAGAAGACAGAACGATTTACACATGAAGAGTAGTCGTCAGTCTCAAAGGAACTTTCATGGTGTACGGATGATACATTCCTCATATTTATTTATACTTTTCCACCGTACTTAGCTTAAAAAAGTATATCTGAACAAAAAATTAAACATATACATCACTTGTTGAGAGTTTTAAAATAATCATGGCTTTTTTAAAGATTGAAAATGTATATAAAATATTAAATATAAAACCATCAAACTTCTATAACGGTGAATATTCATTGACAGTAATACAATTTTGTGGGTTTTGGAGACCATTAACTCGCAGCTCTCGATGGAAAAAGTTACTATATTGTATTTATTCAATCTTCATGTCAACTTTTTTTTCGTTCTTCGTATGGTCTCTCTTGGCAATTTTTTTTCGAGGAACTGGAAACGTAGACGTTATATCAGAAAATGTATTGTACTTTACCGCTATTTTGATTATTTATTTAAAAACAATTAATATTATGATCCAACGTAAAAAAGTCATTAGAGTGATAAAAATGCTTAATAATGAAATATGTCAACCTCGAAGTCACAATGAATCTAAAATACTGCAAAAATGTTCATACATATGCAGGTATGAAGTAAAGGTCAAAAAATGTAATACGTTACTTTTATCACAACACTCCACGGTATTCATATTTTTAATATTGTTTTTTATTTTTGTAGATTGGCTACAATAATGTTTCTAATTGTAACTAACATCACTGCGACATCAGTAAGCTTGATTCCATTAATGGAAAAAAGGATTCAGCTTCCTTTAAATAATAAATGGCTGCCTTATACTATTAACTCTAAACCTCTATTTTGGTTGACGTATATACAACAATCATTATCTATTTGGATGGCAGCTTGTGTAACAGGCTCTTTTGAAACCTTCACGATGATAATAATTCTAAAAGTTTGTTCTCAAATAGATATTATTATAGAACGCTTAAACATGCTTCCTGAACTACGTCAAAATTTTTATTCTGAATATATCCTTCATCACCAAGAAATTAAAATAATCAAGGATTGCGTTCGACATCACATTCATTTATATTCGTAAGTATTTTTCCTATATTTTCTTTAAACTAACTGCTAAGTAAATTGAATAATTCTTTTGCATATTAAAATTTCCAAAAAATCTGTTTGCTGCTGATCCCAAAGGGCTCGTAGAGAAAACATTTATTGTAAACTATGCAGCTAAAGTACAAATGAAGAGAAAACGATTTTCTTTTAATTAAAATAAAACAAGATACAATCTTGTGGAGATGGAAAAGGAATTTCGTTAGACAAAATAAAAAAAATAACAAATAAAGCTTGATCACATAACAAAATATTTTTTACGCTCAAAGAGCAAATAAACAAAATGATTTCCTTAATGGATTTATTTATTACTCGAAATCTAATTAATTATTAATTTTTTATAACTTTTTAAGTTACCTAATTAATTAAATACTATAATTTTATTATATACTAATTTGTTTGTAAAATTTCTTTACAATTAAAAACAGTAATATCTGCTTTCAATGTTATATGCATCAATCGAATTTCACAATGTAGGCATTTTGATAGTGAAATTTTACTCTGCAAATTATAATTTTAAGACTACTGCAGTACAACTTTAAATTTCATATCTTACTTATGTAATTTCAATAGATAAATAATTAAAGCCATGTGTCCAAAAGGGTCTACTTTGCCGAAAGTTTAAGTAAGGAATTCAATCCGAATTAATCCAAGCCATTCCGAAATCTATTTCCGAACCAATCCGTCCAATTAAAGGTTTTGTCACGAGAAAATTACGGAACATCCAAGAATTAATGAAAATAATTTCACGCTGCAAGGACTAACTTTAGATCCTAACTTGAAAATTTGTTTTAAATATTTAATATCACCTAGATGCGAAATTACTGTCAGGACAAATTTGGCTCAATCAGAGCTTCTATTACTTATGAAAACTACATCAGGACTTTTACAAGAAGAGAAAGGTGTCCTTTACGATCTAAACCTAGCAGTTTGGTCGTACGTGTCATTATTTCTCGTACCAGAATATAATTATGTCAGAAATATTTATTTTTAAAATTTGCGAATCTGGTACTTTCTAGAAACATTCTTCTATAAGTTAAAGACATATTTCGATTTATGATTCCAGATTAACACAGCTTTCGGGATCACGGGAGTAATTTAGAATTTTTCAAGTTCATATTTATATACATGGATAGAAACTTGATGGTTGGAAGTACTATTTTTGACTGTTGTTACTGCGTAACAGCTTCATTATTCTAAATCAATTTTGTTTTTATTTTGATCTTATTCATTAGTATCTTAATTTTTTATTATTATATCCTCTTTTCAAAACTCTCTAATTCTTATTTTCTTTTTCTTTATTGTAAAAGCCGTCGTTTCTAGCTTTAGAAATTTTAGTTAAGGATTAGCTTGTAGATTTAGTATATTTGCGCTTTATGGCAGGATAGCGCTTTACCGCCACCTTATATTTCATTGCTTAAGAAAATCTGTCTTCGAAAATTGTCCGTCTGTAAAACTAGTAAACCCGTAGCTATTAGCATTTTCCATTTTTTGTTTAAGTGCTATTGCTGTCTAGTTTTGAACATCTGTGCCTATCCTAAGCCGTTTAATGATTTAGTGAGGGTCAAATTTGATGCTCAAACCGTGTGAAACTCTGAAAGGTTTGCTGGGGCTCTCTACCTAACTCCTCTGCCTTTATCCTTGCCAAGGGCCTGTCCTGCCATCCCTCTCACTTGGGCTGTATCGAAAATATGTTACCCCCAGGTACTCTCTAGTTGCCACTTTCTGATCAGATTCAAATTGTACTTCGGTAAAACAACAATTTCCACACTCTCGTTTTCGAAACCTTTTTCTTCTCCGCACTTGTAATTCTCGTTTTCTCGTATTGTATTTACCGAGTTTGTTTACATATTAAAAAACATCACTGTTATAGCCATTATTTTATATTAAATATATAGTGTTATTTTATAAGTTGCGCATTTTATTTCGTGTTTATTGAAAGCGGGGTACTTCACTTTCGAACCCCCAAAGAACTATTGCGTTAAAATAAACGTGAGATTAAACAACGGTACACCAGGACCATTAGGAATTTTTATCACTTAGTCCCAAAAATATACTACTTTATATAATACGTTTCGAGAAATATCACCAAGAATATGGTAAAAATTGAAAATTCATATGCCAACTTCGTTTTGGACAAAATATACCTTTAAAGATGTGTATGCATATCTTCGCGTTTACATAATAAGACATTCCATAGGTTAAAATATTACTTTCACGCATTCAATCAGAGTTCAAACGTTGGAATCATAAATGGTACTTTTTCTCCTCCTTAAAACGCGTCGGCCAATCAGCGACAGCAGGCTTCTAGTACAAGTTCCAAAATTTCGAACCGTAATTGCGAGAATAGTCTAGTGGCGTTAGTTGTAGGAGTTAGGTGCGTTAAAAGCCGTTGATTGTAGGTTCAATTCCCCCTCGTTCGGACGCATTTAATTAGGTTTTTTCGGTTAAAATGTTTGCCACTTGAGAAATAAATGAAGGGAATCGACAAGGAGCAATGGAAATCAACAGTGGCACTACGAAATAAGAAATTTTCGAATTTAATGAAAAAAATGTTATTCACTTTGGAATTATTACTACTATTAATTATTATTATTATTACAATAAATACGAAGTAAAAGCTCCCAACTCAAAAATTTGCATAGATTTCTTCTTAAATTCTTAAAGAGTGTGGAAAAGGCATCAGACTAAAATACCCTCTTAATTGCATTGGTGACCTTGGTAAGAAAAATTAAATTAAGATAATTTTAAAAATAGCAGTAATACATAAATGAAAACTTTTCAAACTTTCCTTATTCCTATTTTTAGTCTGAATTTTAATCAGTTTTGTATTGCTTATATTTTATATAATATTCTATACACTAAATCCACTCTTTCTTACTCAGAACCTTATGATTTTCATCAAACTTGATCATTTCAACACTGGTTGTTATTCAAATGGTAATATTAATTTTGGACAAATTAACAAAATTGTAAGATATAAACTCTATCTGATGATCTAAATTCGCACCTCGGTGTAGTATTTGAGATTGTGTTGGTAATCAAGTAATGAGGAATATAATTTAATTGTTTATGTACCAAAAAAACAATTTATTTGCAGGATTGGAGAAAATATGAACCAGTTATTTGGTGCTGTGATTTTTGCGCAATATTTTGCAACTATAATTAAAACATGCACTATCATTTTTGAACTATCAAGATTGAGCGTTTACGACGAACATTTCTGGAAGTTTGTATCTATTTTCCCCACCGTTATAGGCCAGATCTTCATTTACTGTTATTGTGGAGAAAAAAATTATGAATAAGGTGATTAGACAGTTATTTAATAGCAACATACTGTATTCGTCTAAATATTAGTCTACAGGAGCTTTCATAAGAGCGACAGTAATTTAAATAATATTTGACAAGTGCATTTCTCGAAACAATGTCATTATTTGCATGTGGCAAAATCTTGTTGAAAGCACATCTCAGAAAAATTGATTACACGCAATTCACAACAAAAAAGATTATATTATCGAACACTAACGCTTACCATAACACCAAACAGTAAGTTTTTTTGAATGCGATGGTCGCTGGACTATTGACTAAAGACTAGCATGCTTTCTGTTGATTTGCTAAACTATACTGAATACAAATGTCACATGACTTTGACAATTCAATAACAAGACAAAGCCTGTGATAATTGAAAGTTCTATCGCTTTTATAGAAACCTCACTGATAGAAAGGAATGGCTGTTACAACGATATTTATGATTAATTTAACCTTACCTTATTGCTGGCATAGATACAGCAATATGAAATTTGTATTTTAACCATCCGAATATAACTGAATAAATATGAACGAATTAACCATATTATTGGTTGCTATGGAAAAATGTATTGTTCGCCTTCCCATATTATATTTCTAATTCGACCAGTTTCACTTACAATATTTTGATTTCTGTATTTAACATCCTGCGTTGTTCAGAGAGACATATTATTTTATAAATACAATTATAAATTCCCAATCTACAACCGAATGGCTAAAACTTCCGAACCATTTCTATCAGTGCTCCTGTACGATAAGCAGCTGAGAAAACACGAATAAAAATTTACAAAACACTTTTTTTGTCTAAACCCAGAGTTTATCTGTCAAAGATAAAATTTTTCTCTTGAATTGGGTTCCATTAACGAACAATACAAAAAAGGCCCTTATGATGATGATGATCAGAACCACTAGGCCCCTACAGTTGACTGGATCGTTTGTTATTATCACTTCAATGGAAACATTTGGCAATGTTTGTATAATTCACCTTTCCCTTGTTACAGATTTATTTTAAAAACACTTTAATCTGTGATGAACTAATTATTTCATACATGATCATGGAATATATAGTTATTAATTACATTTCAGATTATGAAATCAGCTTATTCTGCCTACAACTTATTGAGTCAAACTCAATAGCTTCAAAATGAAGGATTATATCAATAATCTTAAGTTTGGATTCATTTCGTATTTATATGAATGATTTCGAATTGTTTAGTTGACTCATATAATAGGATTTGATTCAAAGATATTATTAAAAGATTTCAAAGATGTTAAATTTTGTTTTTTCTTCAGTTTTTTAATGTATGTACTCGAAATATGGGGGAAAATTTGCCAAGTGTAAATGTAAATCATGTAAAACATTTTAAGGCGGATACAGTTGACAAATTTTGCCCCATATATTATAAATGTTGTAGGTATAACACAATCAAATTAAATCACTAAAGCATTAGGCTGGTTCGTAGTATTTGAATTTTTATTCATGAAGCTAGATCAGATTGACACATTGTTGTGACCTACGTTGAGTTCAACGTGAGTAGAAACCTCAATACAATGGTTAAGGCCATGTGGTAGGGTCTTACGTCACCAATTACATACGACCACTTTATTAATGAAATAATAATTTGAATAAATTTTCCGGAGAAGACAGCAATGCGCAAAAATGTAACGCACTACTGTCTTCTCCGGAAAATTTGTTAAAATTATTATTTCATTAATAAAGTGGTCGTATGTAATTGGTGACGACAGACCCTATTACACGGCCTTAAGTGGAATAAGACTGCCGATTTGGGTTAACACGATAAATATATTTTACAGACAAGGTTTACAAGTTAAATATAATAGCGGACTTAGTAGTTGGCTTGGTTGGCATCGACACGACAAGTTAAGTTCAAAAGTATGGACTAGTAGCCAAACCAGGCCGTGCAAACCTAATGGAAAGGTGGTGGACCGCTAGCAACTAGCGCCGCTTATATCCCTGCACATGAACTACCATTATGTGTGCACGTGTTACTGCATATACATGCATACGTAAGTTCTTTAAATGTGTTACGGAGAATATATTAAAATATAATTAAAAGGAAATTGAAGATTTAACGCAAAATTGTGAAATGTAATTCAAGAGTGAGAAGTTAATAACAACTCACTCTTGAATTACATTTTTACAATTTTGCCTTAAATCTTGGTTTTGTCGTAATAAGTAAAAATCAAAAATATCTGTAATTTGTATTTTTATTGATTTTTATTTTCAGAAAATATACAGAAAATATACGAAATATACTAATAAAAAATGTTATGAAAAATGATAATACTGCTGACTTCAGCAGGAATCGGAGAGACAAAAAATATTAATTTTACAGCTTATACAAGGCTTCAATAAACATAATCATATAATTAAAAAACTCCTTGTTTATATCGACCTGAGGACTCGTGTGTCCAAAAATGGCGGCTAATATATCTCCTATTGAAAATTCCGACGTTGGAAACGACATTGGAAACGTTATCGTAAGCGATATCGTAAACGTTGTTGTAAGTGATATCGTAAACAACATAGGATTTTGGGACCATATCCGATATCGTTTACGATGTCGTAAATGATACCGATTACGACCTTTTTTTTTTATTAAATAAGACAAAATATTTTATTATAGTTACAATTTAAATCTACTTTACTGTATGAAAGGAATATGAAGAGAATGGATTTAATAAAAACATATTATATGTGTGTATTTAATTTCGAACGATTGTGAATATTTGTGTACCGTTCCGAATTTGCACTCTTATTAAACTTTCATGATGCCGAAAGATCATAAATAAAAATATGTTTATAGGTAAACCAATATGTTAATAATAGTTTCCATTCTTTTTATATTCCTTCCATACAGTTAAATAGATTTAAATTTTAACAATAATAAAATATTTTGTCTTATTTAATTCTGAAACGGTTTCACCAATGGCATGTAGCTTGATGTAGCTCAGAAAGAGTATACAGCAATGGCGGAACTCATACGAAGCCGTTCCCCTTGCCGCACTCCATCAGCTTCCAACAACTAGCGCCGCGTATATCCCTGCACCTGAACTACCCTACGGGGACACCCAGTACATTAGAGGTTGACCTGCCGTGAGCCAAACCAAGAATGAATACAGTTTTGTTTTTAGGTTCTAAGCAAAACTTCGGAGGAGTGATCAGATACATTGATTGGTTAAAGGTTTGTAAACGGGAGTAGCTGCCCGGTAAGAAGCCTTGCATTTAAAAGTATTGGAACATTTCTTACATGTAATGAATAATATGAGATTTATTGAATTATTTTCGATTCCTTTTTTGTACTCGCTTTGCTAAGCTCTCAATGGTATAGGTTATCTCTTGAAATTAATTCTTTCAAATATTATATACTATGGCGACGAAATTTTTTTGAATACTTTTTAATGCTCTTAAGGAGAGTTCTGAATGTGAAATCTAATACCCTTTAGTTCTCGACGTTTCTGTTTCTATTTCATCAAAATGAATTCTTTTAAATGAAAATAATCACAATAGAATGGTAGAACAAAGGTGTCCTCGTGTTCTCCTACCGGCGTCGGCATGCTGTGATTTATTGTTTTTCCTGAACAATCGTGCGTATTTCTGATCAATTATATCCAAGTTTTTTAACATAATGGTGAAGTTTGCATGTGCAAAACTTATTTCCACAACTGACGGTGAAAATGAGACGATTAAAATACCCATTAGTAAAGTGCATCATTTCAACGAGAGCACGCACAACTTGTTTCAAGTCTATAAGATTGACGTCGGTGATGGAAAAGTTGTTCATGGAACGATAAACTTCTTAAAAAGTAAGTGGATGTGTAATAAAATATTACTACTTAAAAGTTTAATTTTAAAATTTAACAAAGGCGAGTAGAGGGAGGTAAAAAGTGTTTTCTGTAATTACATTTCATTAGTGATAATTTCAACTACACGGAAAAAATTTTTCACTTAAAAAGTCATCGACTTTGTGTAATACTCGTGGATAGGTTAGAAAGTCGACAAAATATTATGAACCTCCTTATTGAAGAATATGATAGATAATCGCTAAAAATGTAAAACGTAAATTCGAAAATTTAAGTGATCGACAGTCGCGGAAAATTTAAAACACCGTGGGTTGGGTTCCATTTTCTCTAAACCAGGCATCGAAAGTCTAAGTGACAGTCGAAGAAAATGTTGAACAGTATAAAAAGGAAATTATTATTTTCTGTGATATGATCCTGCACTTATATAGTTACTTATTTTTCATAGCGCCTCCTTTGAAAATCCGATTTTCGGTACCTGTAGAGCGGGTTGAAAATACGATTTTCAACCCAAGGGTTGAAAGTCGCTGTTTCAACCTGCTCCACAGTTACAGCCAATCAGATTCTTAAAAGAGTTGCTATGAAAAATAGTATACATTACTCGAAACAAAACACAGCGAAAGCATTTCGTGTGATTGCAGCCCTCGTTTCACTCAGGCAGCAAATTTCACACTCATGCAGTCGCTCTGTTTCGCCCCTTGTAATGTAATATACTATTTCACTTCTACATTACCTATATAATCCTAATATGAACTTATCATTATATTTTACACTGTACATTACAGAAACGTAATTTTTTATAAACACTTCGCAGCACCGAGAATCGAACGCTCGCACGTACGCACGCACGCATCCCAACTCAATTTTAATCGCACGCCTTAACCCGCATAGCCGATACATGTTGTGGAGACTTGTGTAAAATATTTGGATCACATTCAGAGTTAAAAGGCAAAACTAAAATAATAGATAAATTTCAAACTTGACGTAATACACTTTATCAAGGTAAACATATACTTACTCGGAACTAATTCTTCAATGCACGCTTCAATCCAGAGTCAAACGAAACCAAACGACACGTAATCTCAAAATCTAACCAAAATTATTACAAAAACATAAAGCCGAGCTGCATTGCCTGCTGTGCGATGCTACGAATTACGTTTCTGCGCATCGCTGTTTGCGACTGTCGAGAAAATTTTAGAAGACGGCATATAAAATCTGATGGACTTTAGAATACAATTTACAATAGTATATTACATTTCAAGGGGCGTAACAGAGCGATTGCATGAGTGTGAAGTTTGCTGCCCGAGTGAAACGAGGGCTGCAATCACACGAAATGCTTTCGCTGTTTTGTTTCGAGTAATGTATACTATTTTTCATAGCAACTCTTTTGAGAATCTGATTGGCTGTAACTGTGGAGCGGGTTGAAACAGCGACTTTCAACCTTACACGGAGAAAAAAATCTGACTATAATAGTAAGAGCACTAGTCATGCTTTTGTAGCACGTTTCGTTCTTGCTATCTTGGTGAAAAAATCATACATTTTAAGTAGGGATCCCTTCATGCTAAAAAAGTAGCAAGATTCATGCTTTTAGAGTAGTTGTGCCTTGCGAAAATAGTTCGAACTTCGCCTTACTATGATTGCAAGAAACCCATCCTATTTCAGTATGGGTTCTCTTACAACTGAGATGTTAGGCCACGTCTACTTTCGAACGCGTAGCACCTCACGTGTTCTCTCGGTTGTAAGAAATTCATCCTATTTCAGTATGAGCTCTCTTACAACCGTAGTCCGGCGAGAACCTTGCTATGACAGCATACGACACTAGCAATAATGGCATGCGCTTCTGTCTTTTATAGTTTAAGACATTTCATGCTAAAAATGCACGAGTTGATGCCAATACTGGTAGAAGCTCATACCAATTTCGCACATTAAGTTCGATACTTTAATAGGATAGAGCTCAGCCTACTATAATAGTTAGATTTTTTTCTCCGTGTAGGGTTGAAAATCGTAGTTTCAACCCGCTCTACAGGTACCAAAAATCGGATTTTCAAAGGAGGCGCTATGAAAAACTATTTGTTTGAATTACTTATATTTCAAATTATTCGATAGTCTTTTAAAATCTATGACAAATGAATCCAAAGATTATGAAACTTTTCATTACTTCTTAGAAAAGATTAGTTAGTGTTTAAAATACTTTTATAATAGTAAATACGCGATTTTTTTTCTTCGACCTGGTTTTCTAAAAGTTATTCGACTTTTTTCTGCTATTTCCTAAAAGTCATTGAAAACTTACAAGACTTTCTCCGATTTTACTTTCTGTCCACGACTCTTCGAATAGTCTGTTAAATTTTAAGCGACAAATTTTTTCCGTGTACTTCACTTTTTATTTAATTAATAATGGAAATTCAATTCAGAAATAATATGTTTTGAAGTAATTAAGAATCAACTGCTTTATTATACTTCAAGGTGAAAAAGTATTGTAATGAGGGCGTTTACATCAAAGTTCAATTTATTAAAAAGAAATGTTTAATAAATAAAAACAGAAAGTGAATACGCTGTTCTGTAAAAATTTCATAACTGTATAGTAGAATTGTCCAATAAATGTTCAATTTGTCCGAAGAATTCCTTCCAATTAGCTGCCTCTTACATTTATTTTCATTGTTACAGACACAGAAGAAGAAATGAATGAAATTTTGGAGACAGGAAGAAGGCAACGAGTTTTGAATAAAAGGTACATCATTCCAGCACGCGATACGACAGACGACAGTCAACAAGAGGTGCAACAGAAAAGCATTTCCACGATAAAGAAGCAGCAGGATGTTTCCAAAAATGTGTCTGCCAGACTGTTGAAATTAAAAATGAAACAAGCACAACGTAAAACCAGTAATATGGAAACAAAAAAAACGCGTCTCGTGAAGAAATGTTTACCAATAAATAGAAAGGATCCGTTGTGTAATATTGACTACAATATTCGCTTGTTTATCTAATACGAAGAAAAATAAGTAGATAAGTAAATAAGAAAAGTTTACAAACATAATAAAATTCAAATTTTAGGTGCTTCAGCGACAACTTCCGGTTCCGCTTGTGTTAAAGCTCAGTGGGTTCTATAGAGTATCTCTAGACTAATCAGAATCGGATTAAAATTATGTCAACTCTCCCTACAGGATCTCTAATAACACACATGTTTGTACTAATTAGTTTATCCTGAAGTCATTACATTCAAAGATTGTTAATTTATTTATATATTGCTTTAGTTTCTACATCTGTAATTTCTGCAGTAAAAAGGAGTACAAAGTGAAGCAACCTTAAGGAAATATTGCTTTTTAGATAAAGTTATAGATGTGATATTACTGTTATTTTTATGACTATATATTATTCATAACGCAATTCGAGTAAAAATTTTACGTATAACTGTAATTCTTCCAGTATTTTGAAACTACTTCATATTCACTTTACATTATACTACAAGTTCTTTCGAATTTTCAATAAAAATGTTCATATGATCCTGTTAGTTTTTTCTTTATTATATACCCACATTTAAAAAAAATAATATTATAATTATTTCATTTCATGCGCGGTATACGTAAATCAATTATTTTGAATACCGCTGATCAATATTCATAATTAAAAATTTAATACTTTTTTAAACTTTTCGTAACTTCAATTCCTATTAATGCCGTGCCTAAAACATTATTAAATGGCATTACAAGAGATTCAAAGCTAGTAATTCTTGCGGCTCTTTAAGGAATATAAACAATGGACAAAAAAGGTATTTGTAGGAATTGATCGTTTTTAATACTTTTTAATGCAAGTCTTTTTACCGGGTGGGCAGGTACAACCCCTGAAGGTCTTTTAAGCTCTTCAAGAATGACTGCATCTCATAGAGTGAGGTTCATAAAATGATAGTATCTCGTCTTACGACGTATTTGCATGTGTAAATCACTAAGATGAGTTGCAAAGATGATTTACCATCGACTATTGTATTTTTTTTTGGCGATATAAAATATAAAATATAAAATAAATATATAAATAAAAGTACAGTTAAGACCCCGGTATCGTGAAGAACCAATCAGATATCAACTTGATTCACGGCATTGTGTACACGCGACCCGCCACAGCTGCTCAAACGACTTCGGAAGTCTTCAAACGTGTTCAAGTATTTCCATGCAATTCCACTCAATTGGAATTCTTAAAACACCAGATATTATTTAGACATACACGAAAAAAATAATTACAATTAGATCAACAATCTTGGAAAAAGTATATAACTTTCCAAAAGTATTCAATAGAAACTCCGTGAAAATTCTGAGTACACAAAATGTATAATTTCTACACTCTAAAAACAAATGTGTAGTGAAATGTACAATTTTTACACACTACACACGTTGTCAAGTGTCTAATTGAGCGAAGTGTGTACTTACTAAACATTGCCAACTCAATTTTTCGGGTACAAAATGTTAAAGTGTTTGAAAATTAAACGTTACGTTTGTAATGTGTATTAAAAATACACACTTTAAATGCCTAAAAAATTACTATCGTGATTTATGTGTTGAAGTAACACACTTGTTTTTAGAGTTTATGAATCATTTGAGAAAATAAAGTTCATACATTGGATATTTCTAAGATTCTATATGAAATTCTGAATATAGGCCGATAGAGCTCGCACAGCGCTCGTGCATGAAAACTTGAAGGCAGTCAATGAAATTTTTATGCACTATCAAATACAAGAAGAAAAAATAATTATTTTCGCAAGCTGTCTTTTTTTATATACTTTTTTATTGACTTTCATTAGAAATCATACTATTGTACACTATCACTACACATCGCTGAACATAATACATTACTGCTGTTAAAATTAATCTTTTACCCTTACAGAATTCGAATCTTAACTTTTACCTAACCTATACATGTATAACGCAGTCTAACCTTATAAATTAAACCGCACGGCTACTCGAGCACTTGCAATATTCCCCAAAAAATGTTGGGTACATTTTATCCATAGAAAATGCAAGGCCGTTTAAGAAATTACTGCGCCTTGTTTTACCAACAATTTTATATAATAAAAAAGTTTGAAAAATTTTATTATGTATATAGAATATATAGAATCTTTGGAAAATTTTGTCCTGTCCAAAAGTCGAGGTCTGTCAAGTAAATTTCCCAGTACTTATTTTTTCCGTGTACTTAGATAAACTTGTAATAATATTGTATTATAAACAAATTTAATATACTTTTAGTTCAAAACGTTCACAGAAACGGTTCGATGGATATTCCTTTGTAACGTTCAAGCAACGAGGACATTTTGTTAGTTCTAGGAATATTCCTTAAGGCCGTGTGGTAGTCGGAAATTAGGGTCTGACATTACATACGACCACTTTATTAATAAAATAATCATTTTAAAAAACTTTCCGGAGAAGACAGCAATGCAGAAAAAGGTTACGCATTACTGTCATCTCCTGATTGCGCGGATTTTACTCAAACCATTCAAACTTTAAAGGCGTTTTTCTCGAAACTATTGGGTTGCCCCAAAAGTAATTGCCGATTTTTTCATACAAATAGAACACATTTTTTTTAAATACAAGGAATGAACTTTAATCAATGATATATTTTCAATTTCGTTCAATGACGTTTTGCAATCTTTCTAGTAACTTCATGATTCCACGCTCATAGAACTTCTGGTCTTCATCCGCAAGAAACTGAACTAAGTGCCATTTCATAGCTTCATCATCATTGAAAGTTTTACCATTCAAGGAGTTCTGCAAAAATCGAAATAATTAGTAATCTGATGGTGCAAGGTCATGGCTATATGGTGGATGTAACATCACTTCTCAACCAAGCCTTAATCATTTTTTGGCGAGTAGCTAAAGATGTGTGTGGTGTAGCGTTGACATCGTGGAAAATTACACTTTTACAATTTACCAATTCTGGCCGTTTTTCTCTGATCGCTGAATTCAATTTGTTCAGCTGACGACCGTAGACATCCGAATTAATCATTTGATTCCTTGGAATCAGCTCAAAAGTACCACACTTTTCCAATCCTATCAAACAGACAGCACAATTATTTTTTGAAGCAATTCAGCTTTCGATGTTGTTTGTGGTGATTCGTCACGCTTCTACCATCATCTTTTTCGAACTGCGTTATTGTAAACAACCCAGTTTTCATCACCAGTGGTAATTCGTTTCAAAAAAGGATCGAATTCATTGCGTTCAAGATGCAAATCACAAGCGTTGATGCGTTTTGTTAAATGGATTTCTTAAAATTCATGTGGAATCCAAATGCCAAGTTTTTTAACCAGTCCAAGACGTTGTATATGACGATAGATTGTTGATTTTAGTATTTTTTACATTTCTTTAATCTTTCGCACAGTTACATGACGATCCGATTCGATTATGGGTTTGATTTGATCATCATAAACTTCATTTGGCCGACCTGAATGTTGCTCATCTTTGAGTGAAAAATACCCAGAACGGAATTTATCAAATCAATTTTGCCACTGTCTGTTTTTGAAGGCTTCCTTATCATACACATCACGTAATTTTTTAGCAGCCTATGCTGCGTTCTTTCCTTTACGGCAATATGAAAGAAAAACATGACGCAAATGCTCCTTTTTACACTCCATCTTAAAGTTGATGCCAAACTAACATCTGTAAACTAAATTACGCGAAATTTGTTTGAAAAAGAAAATATCAAACGGAAGAAATCATGGCATTGAGAGAAGCCATTTAGAAAGATGGTCAAAGACATCTATATGTGAAATCTGCACTTACTTTAGGGACAACCTGATATATGTTCAAATAAATTCATATCCTAATGTGTTTTTTACTTGTTATGGCCACTTATAGTTTTCATCATGGCATAAAATATCTTTAAATGACGGTAATATAGAAATTCATAGTTGTACAGTGACACGAAATTGATTTATAATAAATTCCAGGTATGCAAATAGTTTAAGCAGCATCTACAACGTGACATTTTTTTTCCAATTATGTGCAACTACGATGAATGTGTGTACGAGTACTTACTTGCTTTCAACTACAAGAACTTATGTAGGAACCTATAAGCAGGTTTCACATTTGAAAATTCTCAGTGAAAACCCGTACCGATTCCCAAGTCAAGGATTGTATTTTTGTAGCAAGAGTTATGTAAAAGATGTTTTCTTTTGAAAATATTTCTACATTTTTATAGTAAAATAACACCATACCATTAATTAAGCAATTTGAAAATTCTACTCAGCCTCAAGTACGTGAGAAAATTACTGTGCAGGAGTTTCACATTTGAAGTAAAAGGAATTCTTCGACATAGAAATTGATATGTTTCTATCTTTTTCCTTGCACCAATTTCTTTCTTAAATTCCCAACGGCGGCAAAATAGGTTCCCTAGTAGATTACGATGTGGTTTCCCACGTGGGAACCCAATAAATTCCTATGTGTCGGTATATACTAAGGTATATTTAAAAAGTTTTTTACTATGATGTATTCAATATTTTAATGAAAATATTTTCTCTTCAGAGTAAGGCAGTTGGATATGCAATATTTAGTACTGACTGGCATTTATTATCAAACAGCTCAAAAAGTAGTCTTGTGCAAATAATGAGAAGATGTACAAAACCTATTGTATTTACTGCAAGCTGGGTTTCTCCTATGTCTATTGGAACATCTAATTAGTGTTTGTACTTTTTCAAAAATAAGCTTCGATTTTTTATACGACTTGAAGATTAATTATACAATGGAGATTAATTTTTCATTTCTTATTCTTCCAGATTCTGCGAATGTCTTATTCAATTTACAGTTTTTTGAAGCGAAACTCGTAATATGACTAACAAACATATTGAAATTGATACAAAAACAGTGTAAGTATGATTAAAATTCGAACAATAAAACAAGTTTGTAGTTTTTGTGTTACCGGTATTATAATTTAGAGAAGAAAATAGGTGGCCTTTCCGGTCTTGTACAGTTGTTTATTATAGCGTCAACGTCTCGACCAATGATTTGGTCCTTATTATAGGTTATTTGTGGAAGCAGGCATGAAATAAATGAGACAAGGATTATATATCAGAGTATTCAATGGAATGTTCCTTCTCTAACTTACAAAGTTGAACTAACTAACAAGAAGAAAAGTCACACGGATCATGGGGTTGTGCTTTCATATGATTACTAATTTTTTTATTTTGATTTTATAATATGTGAGTATGGTGGGAGTTCATAACTCTTGAGATTTCGGCTCTCGACAAAGCTACAAAATGACGACTAACTTCTAAGAACTATGAAATGAAACCTGGATCTCTTATACTCTTACATAAGCAAAACTCTTATATCATGAAGTGTAAATACTTCTCGGAATAACTAAGTTAAATAAAAGAACGATATTAATTTTTGTATGTATATATAAATACTTATCAAGACTATAAAAGAAATATACAACATGAGTATAAAAATGAAAATACAATTATCAGTATAAATAATATGTTAATAATATAGAAATTAGATGATAAGTTTGAAAAATAAGAAAAGAGAGAAAGACATACCGTGGATAAATTTCCAGGATGATTTCCTTACATGAGACAAAATTGACAAGTTGATGTAGTTACAATTTTGTAATTATTAAATTTGTTTTTGGAAATCCATGTAATAATATAAAGTTTTCATGAAAATATCAGTAAAAATGTTTATAATATAAAAGTTCTTCATTGTAAGAAATTCGTTAAAGTTTAAAAATTTCGAATTGCATGTTTGTTCATTTTGACGTTGAAATAAAAACAAAGACACTTATAATATAAATGCACATAAAAAGGAATGTATTAAATTTTTTTTTTTAAATAGTGAATGCTTCAAAAACATTGATTACTTACATGCAATTCCTTTTTGAATAAGTTTTTACACATTCTCGTTAAAATTATATTAAAAAATCTGCCCGCCTTGCGGGCACATTCTCATCGTGCGCTTCGCGCGCAGCTCGCAAGTTTGAGCGCGCCTAGGGCGCGCAACTTGATCGTCGCGCTGCGCGCTCGGTCTTGTGCTCTTCGCATACATTTAAGTTTATTTCTTATAATTTGATACTGAAGCTCAAACCAATTTTATAATAATATTACAGATGATGAGAATTACACACTGAGAAAAAAGAATATTCGAATCAAAGAATATTTCTTTGATTCAAATAAATGGTTGCGCTGGATGGTGACGAATAAATATTTTTTTAGATCAAAGAAATATTTTTATTGTCTTTAAAAAATGAATAATTAAAGCAAAAAAATGTTTTTCTAGTACTATTAAATATTCATTAGATTGAATAAATATGTTATTGACATTGTGTAGCAATTATTTGATAAGAGAAGTGAATTCTTTGGTGTAAAATGATGTGATGCATCTTCAAAGAAACAATACATTAATTAAAAAAATTTTGCATTGGTTCAAGTAAATTTGTCTTCCATTCCAATATCTGATTCCTTGTTTGTAATAAGCGAATTGTAAATTGAAAGAAATATTTCTTTGAAATGAGGAGATAATTTTTGGTAGGATTAAATAATTATTTGCTCCGAAGATGTGATTTACTGTTTAAAATGGTCAAGTAGTAAAGTGTATTGAGTAATAATAGATGCAAAGAACGATAATGTTGCCTATGGTAAGTTAGAGATTTGTGTCAAAAAGATGTTACTGATATGAATAAACGTGTTTTGAAATTTAAGAAATATTTCTTAAATTTAAAGTAGTATAATCTTCATGAATTGTAAGGAGTCAAGTATAAACATTGTCATGGTTCTCTTAAATAACAAAAAAATTCTTACCTCGAACCTGCCATTTGTCATCCGATACATACATATATAAACATCATACAATTACATTCACACCATTCAGTCGCAGCCAATCATATTTTCTATCACAAATACACTTAAATATACAACTTCGCAAATATAAACCTAATAACTAAAACTTATATATAGGACGATACGCTTTCGTCGAATCACGCACACGCTCGCTTACAATCCTGAGACGTAAAATTTGGAACTTTCTTATATAGTGACTGCAAGAGTTATTCAGAGCTTGTGAGAGAAATGTGTCGTGACTAGAGCTTTTGAGCCTCACTCAAGTAAAAATAAATCAACTATTTTTATAAATTATTCATAAAATATTTTTTTAAATTATTATAATTATGATTATTGATAAATATATAATATAATTATTAATTAATATTTAGTATACATTTTTATTATAACTATACGTATGAAGTTTAATGAAACTAAATTTTAAAATATATATTCAAAAATTACATTAATATAAAAAAGAATCTTGTGTAAAAACATTTAAATGGAAATTCTTTTATTTTCTGTGTTGTATAGTTTCAAAATATAAATTATACAATTGTGAATTCCAAATTATTATTGTTCCTAAGAAATTTATGTAAAATCTAAATCTTGTGTAGATTTTTAAGATTTTATGTTATAAATTTATCAAGACTTTTTCTGTTTGAATTTTTGTAAAATCAATTGAATTTAAAAAACCTAAGTGAAAAATAAAAAAGTAATTATAATTGAATTAAGTTTTAAATGATATATTTGATATTGTGAATCAAAACGAATATTTCCTTTGAAGAGACTGATAAATCTTCAACCCTATGAAATATATTTCACATTTGAAAGTATGTATATGTATGTTTATATCAACTATGACAAACAGTTGAATAGAAAAAAATGGATACTACGGTGGGACGAATATTTGTTTGGAATGATACATTTCAAGTTGATAATGAGAGCGAATGTTTCTTAGAACGGGAATGATAAATTTTCAATTCTATAGAAAATATGTTTCAAGTTTAAAAAACATGTAATCATAACAACTACGCCAAACGTTTAAATGGAATAAACAAATTTTATAAACGAAAAATACCACAGTTTTTCCGAAAAAATACTTCTTTCTTTGAAAAAATGGTTTGTTTGGTCTAAATTATTCCATATTCATGATGCAAGCGAATATTTTCTAGGAGGAATCCAATAAACATTTAATTATATGAAATATGTTTCAAGTTTAAAAAATATGTTATCATAACAAATATGTCAAACCTTTAAATTAAATAAACAAATTTTTTAAACGAAAAATATCTACAGTTTTTTCAAAAAAATATTTCTTTCTTTTAAAAAATTGGTTTTTTTGGTTTAAATTATTTTATATTGATAATGTAGGCGGATATTTCCTAGGAGAAATCTAATAAAGATTTAATTCTACAAAATATGTTGAAAGTTCAAAAAGATTGACAATTGTAACAATGGTGCCAAACATTTATATAAAAGAAATTATTTATTTTAACTGAAAGTACTTGCAGTCATTTCAACAAAATATTGTTTTCTTTGAAATAAATATTCTTTTTTGAATGAATTCTTCCATTCTACTGTTCACAAAAAACATTTCTTTCAACTAAAGAAATATATATTTATGTAAACACAATATTTTATTCATATAAAAAAACGTTACATTGATATACATTTATCAACTCTTTGAATCGAATAAATATCTTCCTAAATTAATTAATGAATGCCTCAATTAAATAAATATTTCCTTGATTCAAGAAAACCTAAAGCTTGATTCATCCATGGATAAATTATTTGATTCAAATACGTCTTGTTGAATTAAAAAAATATGACTTATTGAATCAAATAAATATTTCTTTGAGTGCGAAAACAAGATTCAAATAAACTAGGTACTTAGTTTCAAAGAAATGAATTGGTTGAGT
Organism: Diplolepis rosae; assembly: GCA_030998225.1. NCBI lineage: Eukaryota > Metazoa > Arthropoda > Insecta > Hymenoptera > Diplolepididae > Diplolepis > Diplolepis rosae. The sequence continues at coordinate 8,021,100 of JAPYXD010000723.1, read as the reverse complement.
TAATTCGCTCACATTCACAAGCAAAGAAATATTTCTTTGTATTAAAGAAATGCCTATCAAATAAATTATTTCTTTGAATCAAAGCACGCGTTTCATATGCTTCTAAAAAATATTTCATTGAATTGGGTAACGAATAGTTTGATACAAAGAAATGGAATCAATTAAATACATTTCTTTGGATCTAAGAATCTTTTTTCTCAGTGTAGAAAAAAGAAAAGGACAATAGCCTAAATAAAATAATTGACTGTGACAATCTCAACGAATCATATTTCCCTCTCATCTCAGACATTTCCAATTACAAATTCACTTACTAGGCGAATTTTGATTGTTCATATGATACTGCCCCCCCCCCCCCCCCGCCCCTCTCTCTACCGAATCTATTAATTCCAATGTCTTACTTTGTTCGGTTCAATTATTAACTTCAGTGTGATGGTCTTTCCTAAAGGCGAGAGATGCTTAACATCTTGCTCTCCGTCCTTTTTTCTTTTCTTATTTTTTTCTCAAATTATTTTTTAAATCTATGTTTCGTGCCAGAATATATATATATATATATATATATATATATATATATATATTGATTTTAAAAAAATCTGAGCATGCTGTCAATTTTCAAGAAGTTCTTTAATACACGCTTCGATTTCATATAGCGATCAAACTTACACAACTTTAAATGTCAGTGCGTATGTGTGAGAGGGAATGCTATTTCGGACAGAAGCAGGTGAAAGGGTAAGTGAATGGACAAAGGAATGCTCACGTGACCTTTTTGACTCGAGACGTCCCTCCAAGAATCAACAATGTTTAGATTCTGCGATGCAAATGGGCAAAGCGACGTTTTCTTCTAACCAAAACCTACAGTAGACGTTAAAACGAAGTATTTCCAATGCACACAATTCGGGTAGTTACTCGCTTAAAATGCTCGCAGGACTGATCGCGCCTTGACTTTGATCTCCTGCGAGCATTGTCGCTTGTCGCGTAATAACCCTCATTATGCGCCTAGGCACATAATATACTAATATTCATAATGATAATCAACGAAATCTTATAGTTACGCATTGGTTAGCTCAACATCATTGTATTCAAAGTTCATTATTTTACGAAAAGCTAACTTCAATGAACAATTTTTAAAAGTTTGATCATTAAAATCAATTACAGAGTCATCCGAGTTACACAAAAACCCTTTTCAGCCATTTTTTATTACAATATATTGTTTATTACAACGATAATTGGTAGCGTGTTTTTTCTATTACGAAAATTGAGGGAGGTTGCTCCAAAATGATGCTCAGCATTTACTGGTCTATCGCTATCCTCAATTTCACAGATAAATAGCATGCACCAATATTTCGTTTTTTGAAGCTTTACAACCGGAATTCAAAACAGATTTTTCGCAGGCAACCTTATATTACCGTATCATGATCGACTATTGGTCCCTTGCTGATCGACTACTGATTTTGCGGGATTTTCGGTGATCGAGTATTGGTACCCAAAAGTAATGTTTTAAAAACGACTACTTCATTTACAAAACGACACAAAAAAAATTTTCTGCCTCTGGAATTCGATAAACAAAACCTTTTTATACAACATATATACAAAACTTTAATTTATTACTCTAATGGTATACACTTTGAAAGGTCGTTTTCCGTGACCTACATGGATGCTGATCGAGTACTGGTTCCATTACCTTGCCTGGCAACCCAATAGTTATGACGGGAAAAAAATAGGCAACCTAACGTTTGCATATTCTATAGGCTTCATACTTTCGATTCGTATATAGTTTGTTTCGTAAACGAATAAGTGTAATTTAAAAAAAAAGTAGTTTTTGAATTTTCAATTAATCATAGTCTTGACAGAAATTTTTTAGTCAACTCACTTGCGATATATTTTTTAACATATTAAATTTGATATAAAATACTTTTCATCGTGTACACGGAAGGGTGAAGGTCGTTTCCTATTCGGATCTTAGACTGTAACTAAGAATCAATGACTAGTTGTTGATTCTTGGTAAGTTTTGATGATGTAAATTTAGTAAGTATACTTACGACAATTTCTAGTGATTTAATTTTATTGCATTATACCTATAGCATTTATAATATATATCGACTATATACATAAGAAATCTGAAGAAAAATTAAAATTTAACATCTTTTAATTATATCTTTGAATCAAATCCTATTATATGAGTCAACTAAAATTATTAGAAAACATTCACAAATACGAAAAGAATCCAAACTTGAGATTATTGTTGTAATCCTTCATCTTGAAGTTATCGAGTTTGACTCAATAAGTTGTAGGCAGAATAAGCTGATTTCATAATCTGAAATGTAATTAATAACTATATGTTTCATGATCACGTATGAAATGATTAGTTCATCACAGATTAAAGTGTTTTTAAAATAAATCTGTAAAAAGGGAAAGGTGAAGTATGTATACAAACTTTGCCAAATGTTTCCATTGAAGTGATAATAACAAACGATCCTGTCAACTGTAGGGGCCTAGTGGTTCTGATCATCATCATCATAAGGGCTTTTTTTGTATTGTTCGTTAATGGAGTCCAGTTCAAGAGAAAGATTTCATCTTTGATAGATAAACTCTGGGTTTAGACAAAAAAAGTGTTTTGCAAATTAGTTGTGTTTTCTCAATCTGTTATCGTACAAGGGTTTTCCATAAAAGCGATAGAACTTTGAATTATCACAGCCTTTATGTTTTTATTAAACTGCCAAAGTCATGTGACATTTGTATTCGGTATGGTTTAGCAAATCAACAGAAATAATTAGGCAATCATTCATCATGTTGAAATTATTGAAACTCTTTAATTTATTATCAATTTGAATAATATTGCGTGCTCTTTATTTGATTTATTTATTAATTGATTGCTGAATTCGGGGAGATGCTAATCTTTAGTTAACAGTCCAGCGACCATCGCATTAAAAAAAAGTTACTGTTTAGTGTGATTTTTGGTCTGGTGAAGTCATAGGGACTCATTTTTTTTTCAAAATGAATAAGGCATGACTGTCACTGTTCTTGGTAAGCGTTAGGGTTCGATAATATTATTTATCTTTTTTGTTGTGAATTTCGTATGATCAATTTTTTCTGAAACGTGTTTTCAGCAAGATGTTGCCACATGCTAATGATGGCATTGTTTCGAGAATTGCATTTGTGGTGTTCATTCAAATAATATTGTATTTGCAATATAATGTTACCGAATGACCATGAAAAAACAACTTTTGTATTTATTTTTTCGTTTCAATTGAAATTACTGTCGCTCTTATGAAAACTCATGTAGACTAATATTTAGGCGAGTACAGTATGCTGCTATTAAGTAACTGTCTAATAACCTTATTCATGATTTTTTCTCCACAATAACAGTAAATGAAGATCTGGCCTATAACGCTGGACAAATAAGATGAAAATTTCCAGAAATGTTCGTCACGAACGCTCAATCTTGATAGTTCAAAAATGACAGTGCATATATTAATTATAGTTGCAAAATATTGCACAAAAATCACAGTACCAAATAACTGGTTCATATTTTCCCCAATCCTGCAAATTAATTGTTTTTATGTTTTATACACAATTGAATTATATTATTCATTACTAGGTTACCAATACAACCGAAAATACTACACCGAGGTGCGAAGTTAGATCGTCAAATGGAGTTTGAATCATTCAATTTTGTTAATTTGTCTAAAATTAATATCACTCTTTGACGAATCAACCAAAATGTTATAATTACTAAGTATTATCAAAATCATAAGGTTCCGGGTAAAAAAGAGTGAATTTAATGCATAAAATATTACATAAAATATAATAAATACAAAACGCAAAAAATTAGTAGAATTAATTTTCTTAGCTTCTCATTCCCTTTAGCAGTATTGAAATGAATCTAAATCTATGTTTTTATTATCGGAGATTGGAAGCGATCGAAATACAGCTAAATTTAGTAACACAAAATGCATTCATTACAATTCAGAGTAAAAATAGAATTGAGGAAAGTTTGAAAAGTTTTCATTAGGTGTTATTGCTTTTTTTCAAAATAATGTTAATTCAATTTTTCTTGCTAAAATTACCAATGCAATTAAAAGGTTATTTTAGTCTTATGCCTTTTTTACATACTTTGATAATTTATAAAGAAATTCATGGAAAACTTTGCTTCGGGAGCTTTTGCTTTGTATTTATTTTACTTTTTTGTATTTATATAAATATGAACTTGAAAGAATTTTAAATATAAATGACGCTAAAGCCCATCAAAGTAGCCCCCTCAAAAATGCACGGCTAATTCACCCCCGTGATTCCGAAAGCTGTGTTAATCTGGAATCAAAAATCGGAATGTGTGTTTAAATTATAGGAGTATAATTCTAGAAAGTACCAGATTTGCAGTATATTTGAAATGTTATAAATTGTGGTTGTTTGAAAATTAAATTGTGATTTTTGCGATTTTTCAACTTCATTTTTGGTCACTAAGAATTTTAAAAATAATTATTCCGGACGTAAATATATCCTTGTACGAAATATAATGACACTTGCGACCAAGCTGTCAGGTTTAGGTCGTAAAGGACACCTTTCTCTTATTGTAAAAGTCCTGATGTAGTTTTGGCAAGTAATAGAAGAAGTGCAATTTCAATTCAACGTTCAAATAACGTTCTGAATTGCTACTTGAAAAACTCTGTAACTTCTTTATTAATCGGATTCCGGAAAATTTCTTTGCACCAAGATATTTTCAATAACACCTGCTTTAAAAAAGTGCAGTTTATAAAAATCCATTTAATGATTCGAAAATTTTAACTAGGTTAGTAGGGACCTGCTTCAACAATGTTGTATTATATATTTTTTTAACTTAGGAAGTTTTTGTATACACAGCCCTGGTTGAGTCAAGTTTGTCCTGACAGTAAATTCGCATCTAGCTGATATTAAATATTTAAAACATATTTTCACGTTAAGATCGGAAGTTAGTAATTGCAGCGTGAAACTATTTTCAGTATTTCTTGGATGTTTCCGTAATTTTCTCGTGACATATTCTTTCATGGGAAGAATTATAATATATCAATTAAAGTTATTCCTAGCGGCCCCAGTTAAGTGAATTATCAGCGAATTCGCTGACCATTCATTAACCGTTCGCTGACCATCCGCTGACCTCGTAATAATATGAAAAAGAGGAGCATAAAAAGCATTTAAATTGTTCCCATTATGATTCTGCTTTACATTTTGAGTTTGAATGTATCAAAGTTAATACAATAATTTGGTTTTTCAGTGTTAGAAAGTAGAAAAAAACGTTTAATGAATGGTCAGCGAATTCGCTGACCGTTTACTTGAACGGGTCCGCTAGGGATGCCTTCAAAAAGGAGCTTAAGTGGTAATTTGGTCCAAATTAAACTGAGGGCTGGTATCACTAACTTCGATTAACTCTTAATCGTTGGTTATAAACCCTCAAATCAACCAATCAGAATTTAGAATGAGGAATTTATCCGTTGATTAAAATTCAATCGACGTTAGTGAAATCGGTCCTTAATGTAGGATTTACTATATTGATGTATATTATATGCATGCTTATTTGTAAAATTTACTAATAACATTGTTAATTATCGAAAAGAGGCCTAACTAGATTACACAAATTTTAATTAAAAATTCAAATTTCTCACTTTGAGAGAAGTTAGAACAACTTTTTTTCGCAACAAAATTTAAAAAAAATGGTCCTATTAAAAAATATTGTATATTAAAATATTATAAATATTATAAAATATTGTAACTTTCGAATTTATATAAGAAATTGCTTGTTTTTAAATGTTCAAAATATGAATAACTAAAATAGTTTATAAAGTGATGTTTTTCATGAATTTAATAAACGACTTGTAAATATAAATATTTTTAAATTGTACTCAATGTATATTCTATTTAAAATTATTATTCGCAAAGAAGAATTTTACTACCAAAATTTCGAACTCGATTCCTTATAACATTAAAAGCAGATATTACTGTTCTGTATTGTAGAGAAATTGCTTAAACAAATTAGTGAATAATGATAGTATGTAATTAATTAAGTAACTAAGTAAGCAATATAAAATTAAAAATTAGTAAGTAATTTGAGTAATAAATGTGACTAATCCATTAAAGAAATCATTTCTCTTCTTGGCTCTCTCTGCGTGAAAAAATATTTTTTTAGGTGATCAAGCTTTATTTGTTATTTCATTTATTATGTCTAACGTAATTCCTTCTCCAACTCCACAAAATTGCATCTTGTTTCATTTCAATTAAAAGAAAATTTATTTTTCTTCAATTGTACTTTAGCTGCATAGTTTTTTTATGCCTAACGTTAAGATACTCGAGGTAAGGTACTCGAGGCCTATATAATGTAGAGCGCAAGGACCGCTCCTCAGTTCTTGTCCGACCAATAAAGTTATAAACACTGAGCTTTCTAAACAAATGACTCAGCCTTATTCTTGAAACCTCATTCTTCATTATTACGCATAACATTTTTTGGTGATCCTGCCTGGATCCGCTAAGTTCTCTCGGTTCTCAAAATTCTACGGAATAGATTAATTAGAACCATGTAGAAACGCAGACGGCACTGAGAAAAGAAACTGGATTCTACGGACCAGAAGCAAGTAAGAATCTTATGAGATTCATTAAGGCAAGAACTCCGGACTTCACTACGGTAAGCCCGAAAGAAAATAAAATAAAAGTGAATTAGTATTCATCTGAATATAATTAGGTGCTGAACATAGTAGGCCCTATACTACGTAAATTCAGATTAAAGAACATTCAAATTGGAACGAGTCCCGCAAACAGGCGGAAGAGGTACGTCACATAGACGGTAAGAACCTAAGAAGAATTGGACCAGGTTGACCAACGCCCATAACGTGCATAGCAGCAAGTAGCTAACACCCTTCAGAGAAACCGGTTTCCAGCAAGCAGCAGAGTGGTTGATACGTCATCGCTTGAGAAAGTCGCAGCGGACTCCACGGAATCCTGGAGACCCTGAATCTCAGCTGTTAGTAGAAGCGAGAAACCGTAAGCATAAAAAATATATATGAATCTAAGCATTGTAACTTCGCGACTTGAAGCGATCTCAGGCCATTGAGTATAAATCCTCCTTACGTTCGTTGAACGGCGACTGTATTACATTACAGGCGAGGCTAAGTAGTGGAAAGATCGGGTCGACTATACTCCTGGTGTTCCAAAGCACTGGTCGTTCCTCAATAAAACAAATACACTACTATTAAAATCTAAGGAATTGCAATAGGCGATTGCTTCGAATTTTATAGTATTAAAAAACCGAAACAGTTAATATTGTAACGCGACACATCCACTCGTTACGCAAACCATCATCAAAATAGGGAAAATAGGTGAAAATAGGCACACCGGCGTTTTACAAATATCAAAACGGTACTTTGTACCAGATCGACTCGTCACTTTCTATAAACCTTCCATCCGTGACAGCTCCAATGTCTAGAGTTCATTCACCCGTCCGGGCCAAGTCCCCCTCCCACACCGCGGAAGAAATGTTAGGACGAATGCTCGCCCAAATGGAATCTCTCACTCTCTCTTTCAATATGCTTAAAAGAGAAAACGACAACAGAATAGAAGAGATCTCTAAGTTGGCAGTGAAAGTAGGTTGCTCGGGAGAAGTGGAAACCGACAGGGAAACGACACAACGCCTTGAGGTTACCAATGACTCTTCGTCCGAAGAAGAGCGAGAAGACAAGCAAGCACAAGAAAATTTACGACTCAGAAATGAGAACATCAACACACAGCCTTCCGTACGATTCCCCGTCCCCTCAGCAGCACACATCATCGAAGAGGAAAGAATCAACGCAAAGACCGCGATTAAAACTATACGAGGGATCAACGGACAAGACGATATAGGAATAGATTTCATTAAAACTGTAAAGAGAGCAAAACGAGATGTTCACAACCTAATTTACTACTGGATTTATATATGGCAAATAATATTACTGCATTCGCAGAAAAAGCGATAAGATATCTACAAATAAATTCATACGAAGATTTATATGATGCACTAAGACAAAATTTGAAATCATCAAATTCAATTTTAGCTTTAAAATCAAAACTAGAGAGTTGTAAACAAGGAGCAACTGAGTCTGTCCAAAATTTTACACTTAGATTCAGACAGATTATAAACGAAATCAATTACGCTTACAGGCACAGCATATCAATCCTACCGAACGTCGATTGAAAATTAAGCTCGGAGAACAGGAAGCAGTGAACCGATATCTTTTAACCTTAGGAAAGAGATAGGTATACAGATACGACTTTTAAAACCCAATACAATAACGGAGGCACAGACGCATGCCATAGAAACCGAAATGTGGTTAAAAGAAAGTCATCCTACAAGAACACAGGTACTCTCGAGACTTGTATTGAAATACCTACTTAGGCCGCAACCACCATCACGACCTAACGCCAACACTAATGGAATAAAAACACTCAATCATTCACTACCACTGGAAGACAGGGTAAGAATGTATTGTTATAAATGTGGTAAAAACGGTCATTTTGCAAATCAATGTCACATTAGGCAGGATTTTCAACCTGGCCAGAGCTTGCCTGCTGCAAGAGGAAAGCACGGATGCAATAGAAATGACACCGGAAGAAGTACAAGAACAAATAGATTTCGAGGACTCAGCCGAGTTTCTGCCCTATGCGGAAGACTCAGATTATTAGAGGAGATAAGTTGAGAATGGTCATAGACTATCGAAAAATTAATGAAGACACAGACCAGGATGCTTATCCCTTGCCCGTGATAGACGATATCCTTGATCAATTAGGCAAAGCAAAATTCTTTTCTGCCTTTGACTTATCAGCGGGCTTTCACCAGATCCCGATGAAGGAAAAAGACAAAAAATATACAGCTTTCTCCACTTCACAAGGACACTTTGAGTACAATCGAATGCCTTTTGGATTAAAGAACGCACCTGCAACCTTCCAGCGAATGATGGACAATGCATTCCGCGGATTAATTGGTAACAAATGTTTAGCTTACATTGACGATATAGTTATCTCCGGAGAAACTATCCAACAACATAATCAAAATATGGAAGACGTTTTGCAAAGAATCAAGTAACTTGGATTACGTTTAGAACCCAGTAAATGTGATTACTTGAAACCTGAATTAGAGTACTTAGGACACATAATAACCAAAGAAGGTGTGAAACCTAACCCAGAAAAGTTAAGCGCGATCAAAAACTTTGAAGAACTGAAAACCGTGAAGGACGTGCAATCCTTCCTAGGACTATCTGGTTATTATAGAAAATTCATAAAAAACTTTTCAAGCATTGCAAGACCACTCACTAAGCTAACTCAAAAAGACACAATATTTGACTGGACATTAAACTGCGAAAAAGCATTCTCCGACTTGAAAAATGCATTAATATCAGCACCAGTGTTAAGGTTTCCGAATTTTAAAGAACAATTCACCTTAACAACTGACGCCTCAAATCAAGGCTTAGGAGCAGTTCTTAGTCAAAATGGACACCCATGCTTATTCATCTCAAGAACTCTCAACAAAGCCGAAAATACAGTACCTCAGAAAAAGAGCTTTTAGCTATAGTATGGGCTATGAAGCGTTTGAGACAGTATCTCCTTGGTAACAAATTCAAAATCCAAACGGATCACAGAGCTTTGGTCTGGCTCCATAACGTCAAGGATCCTAGCTCAAGATTGCTACGATGGCGATTGAGAATGGAGGAATACGATTACGACTTCGAATACGTAAAAGGAAAAGAAAACAAAGTTGCAGACTGCCTATCCCGACTTTTCCCTATAACATCTGATGTTTCAAAACAAGCAATGTGGGAAGCAGGAATATCCAATGAGGAAGATGGAACTGCGGAGTTGAAAACTCAACCACAGAAAATCGAAATTTTCGGTACCCCGAAACTTGACATGCATACGGAATTTATAAATTGGAGACTGCAACCCACCTTCGGCAAAGTTAAGACAAAACCTAACGCGATAGGAAAGTTATGGACGGAAATGAAAAAGGAGGAAATGCTCGACTATGATGAAGAAGATTGGCTCATAAAATTAAACTGGATTATAGAGGAAATTAACAGCAAAAAATTAACCATCATAAGGCTTATTTTCGGAGAGCCACTATTTACCCCACTGAAAAAGGAAATACTTCAGGAAATGGTGAATTTTCTCTCAAATTATTACCCTCACCTAAATTTCCACCTATGTTTCACGCCTACCAGAGAATTGACAAAAGAAGAAAAGCAAGCTATAATCAAAGAAGCACACTACACTCATCATGGAGAGAAGAACACGCTTGAAAAGGCTAAGACCATCGGCTTATGGCTCGGAATGGACAATGAAATTAAAAAATACGTGCAGTCTTGCCCCATTTGCCAACTACAGAAAACAACGCACATAAAGAATCAAGAAAAGAGCATATTACCTGATATACCTTTAGCACCTAACGAAAAATTGGCACTAGATATCTTTGGGCCACTCCCCGAAACACAAAAAGGAAATCGTTACATACTCAGTATGCAAGATAGACTAAGAAGATATACAGTTCTCGTACCTTTGCAGAATGAATCATTGAATTCAATAATAGAAGCCTTAATCGATCACTACATTTACAGTTTCGGAGCACCTAAGACCATACTTTCTGACCAAGGATCAGATGAACTTCTTATCGGAATTAATGACACAATTTGAAAATGCATTGAACATTCGGCATATTAAAACAACTGCATTCCACCCGCAATCAAACGGGAACATCGAAAGAATGCACTCTACACTAGTAAACATGATCAAGACTAGTATTGCCGGAAATAATAAACAATGGGACGAAAACTTAAAATATATCAATTTCGTCATCAAAACTACTACCAATCAAACGACTGGACATTCTCCCTATGAATGATAAGGAAATGGATGAAGAAACACGAAGAGATCATATCCAAAACCCGAGAGAGAATCCAGGTAGAAATGGAATAGACAAAAAGGATATTCGACGAAAATATAACTAGAAAACATCCAATATATAAAGCAGGAGATCTTGTCAAAACACTTAACAACACTAAGCAAAATAAATTAGAACCTGCCTGGAAAAGTCCTTTTGAAGTCACAGATTACATCGACAATAACAATCTAAGAATTATAAATAAAGATAAGATCATTCGAATACACATAGACCAATGTATGCCGTATTTTTCAGATGCTGATACAGACGATAACGCTGCTAGCACTAGCTATGATTAGTCAGGTGAATTATACTCTGACGTCTCTTAAAGGGAATGTTTATATAGAAGAACAGTCAAAGGTTCACCTTTACCACGAAACATGGAAACTTGTTATTGGGATAAATTTCACTTCAAATGACCAACGACTTACTGCTATCGACACCACTATTAGATTAGCTGAAACAGCATGCAATAACGAATGTCCACCTATGTACGAAGTACATCTAGTTAGGAATCGATACAATAGATTAAGATACAAAAATACCATCCTCATGAAGCTCTTAGGAAAACAACAAACCAGGCAACGAAGAGCATTAGCCAACTTCGTCGGAGATATTTCAAAAACATTATTTGGAACCCTCAACGAAAATGATCTGAGTCAAATAAATGGTAAATTTGATAAAGTTTACAGTGTCAATAAGAATATAGCTACCGTCTTGTTAAACCACACAAAAATTCTTAAACTCATCTTGGATTCCTCATCAGTCAATCACAAGGAGCTACTAAACAATTTAAATAGCGAGCGACAACTAGCTGGAAATCTGAGCATAGGAATGAACGCTATATCCAGAGACAGCTTTGTTAACAGCAAGTTGTTAATAGCCGTAATTATGATAGACGAGACCAACGAAGATATTGACACAGCAATTGATTCTATCAATGACGGCAAACACGGAGTAGTACACCCACAATTGCTCACACCAAAGATCCTGAAGGAAACTATCCGAGAGTTCGAAGAAAGACAAAGAACGAGATATTACTTCGACGCCGAAGAAAGCAACTATCAGCACATCATCGACATTAGTCAACTGTCCGTAGCAATCATTAAAGGATTGTTTACCTACGTTGTCAGTATCCCGATTATAGAGAAAGAAGAGGGACGAATCCAGAGAATAATTCCCACCCCCCATCCTGTACAGAATGTTTACTTTTCTATAATACCAGACCATGACTATGTTATAAAATACAGAGACTCCTATGTACCAACAGACAAAGAGACAGTAAGTAATTGTAAAGAGATTTCCAAGTACAAAATTTGTTCCAGAAACCAAGCTAGTATAAAATTATTAGACAACGAAACCTGCGAAGCAACCCTATTCAAGCGGTACGTCAATAATATATGTCAAAAATCACCCTTCTTGCTTCACAGAGAAACATTTATACCCATAACAAACGGCTACATCGTTATCCCTTTAAAGGAATTAGACCTAGATTTAGCTTGCGAAAATAACATCAAACAAGAAAAGAACTCTGAACCATCACTTTTATTAGGAAACAATTGTAAATTTTACAACAATTACGACTTACTCTATCTAGGAAACACAATTAAGTATAACACTTTTGAGTATTTTAACGTCACGTACGACATTCAAAATTCTGCCAGCGATTTAGCAAGTCTCGAAAATAGGCTCATTCAATTACCCAAAATAATTGATAACTTCGAATTACAGCAAGCCAGGTTGAGTTTAGACGATATGGAAAACATGCTAAACTCTATAGTTCGGCATAGGCGAATCAAGACAACGACAGAAACAGTCATGTAATACCTAAGCTATTTAGGATATGCGTCACTTGGATTAGTCACACTGTACATTAGTTACAGGTTCGGATTATTTGAATTGTTAAAAAATTGTATCCCGAAAAGAATATGCTTATTTACAATAAACTTTTTCTCTTGGGGTCAGCAGCAAACAGATTTATAGGAAATTTCATTATGCGAAGGAGTTTCTCAATTTACTTAGCAGTTAGTTTATATAAAATATAGGAAAAACACTCACGAATACAAATGAATGTGATGTCGAACGCAATCTTTGATTATTTGAATTTCTTGTTGATGGATATATTCAGAATTACAATTTTGACGTAGTTCAGGAAGCATGTTTAAGCGTTCTATAATAATATCAATCTGAGCACAAACTTGTAGAATTATTATTATCGTCAAGGTTTCAAATGAGCCTGTTAGACAAGTTGACATCCAAACAGATAATGATTGGTATATATACGTCAAATAAAATACAGATTTAGAGTTAACAGTATAAGGCAGCCATATATTATTTAAAGGAAGCTGAATCCTTTTTTCCATTAATGGAGTCAAAATTATTGATGCCGAAGTCATGTTAGTTACAATTAGATAAATTATTGTAGCCAATCTACAAAAATAAAAAACAATATTAAAAATATTAATTCCGTGATGTGTTGTGATAAAAGTAACGTATTACATTTTTTTACCTTTATTTCATACCTGCATATGTATGAACATTTTTGCAGTATTTTAGATTCATTGTGAGTTCGAGGTTGACATATTTCATTAGTAAGCATTTTTATCATTCTTATGACTTTTTTACGTTGAATCATAATATTAATTGTTTTAAAATAAATAGTAAAAGCAGCAGTAAAGTACATTAAAGTTTCTGAAATAACGTCTACGTTTCCAGTTCCTCGAAACAAAGTTGCCAAGAGAGACCATGCGAAAAACCAATAAAAAGTTAACATGAAGATTGAATAAATACAGTATAGTAACTTTTTCCATTGAGAGTTGTAAGTTGATGGCCTCCAAAATCCAAAAAATTGTATTACTGTTAATGAATATTCGCCGTTATAGAAGTTCGATTGTTTCAGATTTAATATTTTATGTACATTTTTAATCTTCAAAAAAGCCATGATTGTTTTAAAATTGTCAATAGGTGATATACGCGTTTACTTTTTTGTTCAGTTATACTTTTTAAAGCTGAGTATGGTGGAAAAAGAATAGATAGCTATGAGAATTGTATCATCCATACACCATGAAAGTTCCATTAAGACTGACAGCTACTTTTCTTGTGTAACTCGTTCCATCTTCTACGCAGCAACGTCATAAATAATTCTATCAATCAATTGATTAATCACAGCAGGTATAGTGTTGCACTATTGTACATGAAGTAAATGTATCAAAATTAGTATCAAGGGCAATTTGCATAATCACAGAGCATTAAAATAAGTAAAACTATTTATGGCAATTATAGTCTTCGCTTATTCCTTCCTTTTCAGTAGAAAATAATATTTGTCGATATAATATTGAATAAGCATGTTATTTTAGAACACAAAATAATGATTAGGCTTGCCGTGAAAAAAAGTTGCACTGTAAAAACTGGTGGTTATGTTGGACCCATTTTCGGGTTCCAATAGAAATGTAATAATCTTAAACAAGAGAGACTTAGGTGATAGAAGTAGAATTATGAAAAAATTTTACGTTTGGAAATAAATAAAGACTTCAAATATTTTTTTCTACTGGCGCTTCATAAAGTGAATTTTATTGCTCCGTGCGGAGCAAACAAATCTATTTTCTGACTCCCGAGCAGAAAAAAAATCGTGTCCGACACGGGAAAAACATTAATTTTACTCGTGTGGTTTTTCCCCTTGCTTTGCTCGGACATCAAACTCCACTCTCGGAAAATAATTTTTTTTTCCCTAGTTGCACAATATACTATTGTGGAGGTTATATATGTAAATTTAAAACTAAAGATTTTTGTTATTATCCTTTATCCCGAACTCATTGAGTTGTACTTAATGAGTTGTAGGCGGAATAAGCTGATGTGATAATCTGAAGCGTAATCAATGAATATATACTTCAGTGTGATGTACAAAGTTTATAAACAATCACAGATAAAAATTTGATAAATAAATGAATCTGTTATGAAAAAGAAAACAAGAATACAAATTTTGACAAATGTTTCTAATGACATGGTAATAATAGATGCTTCAGTTAACTGTAGAGGTCTAATTGTTCTTATCATCAACAAAATAAATCCTTGAGAGTTCAGCTCTAAATTGAAGTAAGAAAAGTGTTTTGTAGATTTCTTTTTTTTTACTATTAATTATTTAAAAATAATACTTAGGTTAGTATATACTTGTATATGTAGAGTTGCCACGAGAGGGTTGCAGAATAGGCTATAAGTGCGAGAAGGAAAAACCCATGCGAAAGCGTTTTGATCTTATACTCGCATTCATAGCCCGCGACCTATTTTGATATACTTTTGCCAGACAGCATTTTTTTCCAAAAGAAGTTCCAAAACAATGTTCATCTTGATCAATTGTGTCAATTATAAAAAAAGAAGATAACTTTCACAAGTATTCATGCTTAAATATCAACAGAATACTTTTTTTACAGATATTCGCAAGATTTAAATTTCATTGTCTTTCACGATATAATACGATATGGCCAATTTTTAATGTTTTTTTCACAAACACAACACTATAATCCGGTTTTTTCATATTAATTTATTCTAATTGATTCTGAAATAATGAAATACGAACAAGTTGATTGGATAAAGGGCACAGCCGGGTTTTTCTTGAAAACAGCTTGACAGATTTTGATGAACAAAATATATGTTGCAGACACTGATGAGGCTATTCTATGAAAAAAATAATATTTTTTCGAAAACAATTCTAGCTAAAAATTTTTTTTTAATTTTTCGAATTTTTTTTATTTGAGGTTATGTTCTATAGGGACCACATCTATATTCCACGCAAACATTCCTTAGAATAATCTTTATGACATATATTTTTGTTGAATTTTTTGAAGGGGTGGAACAATGTGAAAAAAATAAAAATCGCGCATGCAACACTGCACACCGTTCTGGTGCACTGTCCCCGATAGCATACTTTGGAACACAACTCTATTGAATTTTTTCATGGTTAGTGTTGAAATATGAGTAATTATTATGCTGTACACACATATGTAAATATATATATATCTATAAGCGATCTATACGCGCGCAGCTCAGAGTTTGCATGTGAGTAGAGTGTGTGTGGGTGTTTAAGGAAGATATCAATTAAGTTAGTCATGTAGCATCAGAATGATCGAAACCAGTTATAGTGTTATACATAGGGTATGCTTTATTAAGTAAATATATGTATTATAAATAAGTAAATGAAATATAATAATATAATTACTATATAATGATAATGTTTTCCTCAATCGGTACTAATCTTAACATGGTAGCAGAGCGTGGTTAGAAAAAGTGAGAGGTTATGTTGGACATGTGGCGCGAAAGAACAGTGAAAGATTAATAATTGGAGAACAAATCAAAGAAATAAAGATACAAAATGAGGACTGTGAAACTAAACGCAATTTAAAATAAAAATTTAAACAAAAAAGGGGGAAATTTTTGAAGTTGTCAAAGCACGTGTTGCTGAAAAACTGTGAAGCTTGAAATAAACAGTTAATATAATAAACATAAAAATATGAACGATTTACAACTAAACAAACAATCAAGAACGTCGTGAATAATAAATTTTTTGTTGAATTGAATTAAAATTGAACGAGATGCGCGTGGATTAAAATTGTAAATGAAGATTGAATAAACGCACACGTGAAACAAAAAAAAAAAGGGAAAATGACGAAGCCTGACGAGATATCAGTACCGGTTTTTGACGGCGCAGATTACGCGTTGTGGAAAAAACGCATATTATTATTCTTAAAGTGGAAAAAATGCGAAGAAAAACGCAATACGGGCTAAAACAATCAAAGACGACGAAGCAATGTGGAATGAATCTAATATAAAAGCTATGAACTATATTTACTCGAGTATTTCAAACAAACAACTCGAATTTGTCGGTGATGAAGACAGTGCTTACAAAATACTGCAAAAATTTGACAAAATTTATTTTAACACTATTTGTTAACACAAATTTGTGTGAGAAATAGACTTGACCGATTAAGACTGAAAAATTTTGAAAATTCTAGTGCTTTCTTTCTTGAGTTTGAAAAATTAATAAATGAATTAAAAGGTGCCGGGGCTACAATAACTGAAACCGAAAAACTCGATTATCTATTAAAGACTTTACCTGACTCACTTAGTCATCTTGGTGACATAATAGATAGTGTGAAAGATAGTGAAAAAAATTGTGAATTTATAAAGAACAAAATTGTGATGATCGAAACTAAAACTAAAAATTCAAATAGTCATATTAGATCAAGTGTGTTCAAATCCGAAGTTCGTGACGTTGAGTGTTATCGATGCCACAAGAGAGGGCATTATGCAAGAGAGTGCCGCAGTCAATTGCGAGGAGGTGCTAGTCAAAGAGCACGATGGCCAGGAGGTGGCCAGTATCAACAGCAACATTATCAGTATCAAAAACAACAGTCAAATCAACCATTCCAACGACAACAGTACGAAGGTTCGCATCAACCGAGAGGGTATTTCAATAGCGCAAGTAGAGGTAATTTTACAAATTCAAGAGGTAGAGGCTACAGCGACAGAGGAAATGGTCCAAGAGGTCGAGGAGAAGGACGCTACAACAACAACAACAATGGTGGTTATCAACACAACGCAAGGTATACATATAACGAAGAGAATAATTTTAAGACGAATGAATCGTTCTTTGCGAAAGTAGAATTTGAAAAGGAAATTGTTTATGAAAAAGATCAAAAGATTAAAATTTGCGAAAACAATAGTAGAGTTTTTATGAATGATTTTAGTAAGATAGATTGGATACTTGATAGCGGTTGTTCAGACCATATTATAAATAATGATTCATATTTTATTGAAAGTTCTGAATTGAAAAACCCTGTTGTAGTTAAAGTAGGAGATGGTAGACCATTGAGAGTCACTAAAGTTGGCAAAGTTTTGATGTATCTGATAGTTGACGGTAGAGAATCTGAGATAAAAGTATCCAATGTGTTTTATGTAAAAGAAATGGACAAAAATTTATTAAGTTATGCGAGGATTACAGATAATTATAAGATTGTTTCAGTACGAGATAAATCATTAATTTATAACAAGTTTGGAAAAGTAATAGGAATAGCTTACAAAGAAAATTGTTTATATAAGATAGAGAGTTATATTTTAAATAATAATCACTGTGTAAATAACTCGCATACCATGACTGAAAAAGAAAGATATCATAGAATGTTAGGCCACATAAATTTCAATTATTTAAACAAAATGTGCAAAGAAAACTATATAGATGGAATCCCTAAAAGTCTAGAGAATATTTACTTGAGATGTGGTACCTGTATTCAAAATAAAATGCAAAATTTACCTTTTAAAAATGAGAGAAGTAGAGCAAGAGAAATTTTGGAAATAGTACACACAGATGTAAATGGTCCACATAAAAACACTGGTTATGACAATTCTAAATATTTTGTTACTTTTCTTGATGATTTTAGTAAATGCTCAATTGTTTATACAATCAAATCAAAGAGTGATGTTTATACTTGTTTTGTGGACTATATAAATAAAGTAGAAAATTATACAGGCAAAAGGATAAAGAAATTGAGGTGCGACAATGGTAAAGAATACATGAACAGAGACATATTTAACTTGATTAGAGAAAAGGGAATTTTCTTAGATAAATGTCCACCTTATGTACATGAACTAAATGGAACCGCTGAGCGTTTTAATAGAACTATTATGGATTCCGCGAGATGTTTAATGTCGGATGCTAATTTAAATATTCGATATTGGCCGGAAGCAATTTTGACAGCTAGCTATTTGAAAAACAGAACAATTGCAAATACATTTGAAAGAAAAAGTCCATATGAAATATTTTTTGGTAAGAGGCCCAATATTGAAAATTTGAAATTGTACGGAAGCAAAGTATTTTTTAGAATTCATGAAAACCAAAGAGATAACAAATGGGATAGAAAAGCGGATTGTGGAATTTTAGTTGGTTATGAGAATGTAGGATACAGAGTTTTATTCAACGGTAGAGTTACAGTAGCAAGACATGTAGATATAATAGAAGAGAATGAAATGTTAGTTGGTTTTAATGGAAGAAATGAGTCTGATAATGAAAGTGAAAATTACGATAATGAATTAGTTGATGAAGTTTTTGTTGATAAAAGCGATAGTCCAAGTAAAAATATAAGTCCAAAGAAAAATCTAAGTCCAAAAATTGAAAAGCAATCAAACTCTAGTAACGAATCAGAAAATTTTTTTGAGTGCGAAGAAAAGGAACATACAACTCGTAAAAAGTCAACGCGTGATAGAAAAAAACCTGACAGATGGGGATATGGTAACAGCGAAACGTATTATATTTATGTAAATTATGTAAGTGCAAATAGCCCACGAACATACAATGAAGCATTGAATAGTAGTGAATCTGAGTTATGGAAAGATGCGATGCAAAGAGAAATTGACTGTATAAATACAAATAAAACTTGGAAATTAGTAGAGAGACCAAAGGATAAGAAAATAATAGACGTAAAATGGGTATTCACAAACAAAGCAAATAATTTAAAAAAGGCTAGATTAGTAGTAAGAGGTTTTCAACAGAGAGAAATTGTAGAAGATATATATTCACCTGTAGCGAGACTACAAACTTTGAAATTACTGTTAGCCTTTTGTGTACAAAACAAATATTTGATAGAACAGATGGACGTTGAGACAGCGTTTTTAAACGGCGCGATAAAATCAGAAGTATATGTTAAACAACCAGATGGGTATAATGATAAAACAGATAGAGTATATAAACTGGAAAAAGCACTGTATGGTTTGCGAGAAAGCCCGAGAGCATGGTATGAATGCTTTAATAGATTTATTTTAAGTCTGAATTTTAAGAGAAGCAATAGCGATTATTGTCTATATTTTTGAAGATAAGAATGGTGAGAAAATTTACATTATTTTATTTGTAGATGATTTATTAATATGTGGTAAAAATAAAGATGAAATAGAGAAAATAAAATTGAAGTTAAAACAGCAATTTTCCATGAAAGAAATGGGCAACATTAAAACTTACCTTGGAATAAATATAAATTATGATTATAAAGGAGAGACAATGACGTTAGATCAAAGTGATTATATCGACTCTTTAGCGAAACATTATAGAATTGTTGATAGTAAACTGTACAATACACCGATGGAACAAAATTTAAATATTGAGCCTGCACAATCAGCATCAAATGATATTAAATATAGAAATTTGATAGGTGCATTACTTTACATAAGTACATGTACTAGGTGTGACATTAGCTATAGTGTAAATTATTTAAGTAGATTCCAAAATAATTATGATGAAACGCATTATAAATATGCATTAAGAATATTAAAATATTTGTATTTAACAAAAGAATTAAAATTAACTTTTATGAAAAATTCAAAAGCCGAAATATTAGATTGTGTGTTGATGCAGATTGGGCTGGTGATACTTACGATAGAAAATCAACAACTGGATTATTGATTAGATTTTTTGGAAATGTTATCTATTGGAAGACAAAGAAACAAAACAGCGTAACTAAATCATCTACTTCTGCTGAATATGTGGCATTGTCAGATGCAGTTAGCGAAATTAAATTTATAAAAGATTTGATAAATGATTTATGATTTATGAAGATAATGCTGGCACAGTGTTAATTGCGAAGTATGGAAATTTAACTAAACGTTCCAAATATATTGAAATACATTATCACTTTGTAAATGAATGTTATGATAAAAAGGAGATTGATATTCTAAAGGTTGATACTGAAAGTAATTTAGCTGATGTATTAACGAAAGCCTTAGGTAGAAATAAGTTTGAGAAAATAAGATTATTGTTAAATTTGAAAAAGTAACTATTGTTACAACTACTCAAAAATTTATTGCGAAATAACAAAAATCGTTAATTAAATTTTATATTTTGAAAAATGTTAGTATTCAGGAAAATAACTGTATACAGTAAATACGTACAGCATATAATTAAGGAGGTGTGTTGAAATATGAGTAATTATTATGCTGTACACACATATGTAAATATATATATCTATAAGCGATCTATGCGCGCGCAGCTCAGAGTATGCATGTGAGTAGAGTGTGTGTGGGTGTTTAAGGAAGATATCAATTAAGTTAGTCATGTAGCATCAGAATGATCGAAACCAGTTATAGTGTTATACATAGGGTATGCTATATTAAGTAAATATATGTATTATAAATAAGTAAATGAAATATAATAATATAATTACTATATAATGATAATGTTTTCCTCAATCGGTAATAATCTTAACAGTTAGAAACCTTATTGAAAATTAAGATAGCATTGTAATTAATGTAACTGATGTAATTAAATACATCATAAGTGATATTTCCTTCATAAACGTCTGAAGTTAGCCAATCTAAATAATAGTTTCCAGAGTTCACTACGAGGGGTTTGTAGTATGATTTTAAATTGCTTTCTTCAGGGTACTTTATTATAGTCAGTCTCCTCACCTCTCACAAATCGGGGTGCTTTATTATCATGATTCCCCTCGCCTCTCACATATTGGGGTACTTTATCATCGTGAGTCCCCTCGCTTCTCACCAATTCAGAATTTTTCTTAATCCTCATCGCTATCATCATTAATCACTGCAGTGCAATGATTTTTCTTAAACATTTCGATGAGTACTTATGCTGGTTGAAAAATTTTCCTCAAATACGTAGCATGAGAGAGATAATACACGATGGCAGCTATGTGTGAGCAGCAACCAACTTTTCGTCTGCTATTAGCATACTCGCATGCATAGTTTGTTACCTTGGAAACACCGAAGCTTTTAGGGTTGTATCTTATAAAACATCTATATGATGCTCGAGAAATGTGTCGGGATTGTACTTTGAACTTGAGTACATTGGGTTCTTCTTTTACGTACTCAACGGTCAGTTTGACATCCTTATCTAACATTTCTGCTAAATAAGATACAGCTTGAGAAAGCTGATAGGATCCAGTGGAAAATATTGTTAGATTTCTTTCACTCATTTCTGCAAAATCAATAATTTTTTCTGCTGTTACTATTTTGAAGGGAGTTTTTCTACGTATACATCGTTTCTCTTCTGCCTCAGTAGCTAGTGTATTGTCGACATCTTTTTGAGCATGCATCCTCTATAATATTTCATATGAAAGTTCTTTGTCAGACTGCAGCCTTTGGCCGTAAGCATTATTAAGAAATTATGTCACTCTAAAATAGATTCCAATATTTAGTACCAACTTGTTATCTATTTTATGGTCCAGAAGACGATACTTTTGTTTGAGCATACCGTGAACAGCTTCAATCACCCATCAAATTTCAGTCACAAATCGTGACTACGTATCCATCAGTCGTACAAATAGTGAAGGGCTTTAACAGAGAGGAACTTTCTTCTGTCCACAGAAAGATTTTCTTTGATACTTATTATTTGTACTTTTCTGATGACACGCATATGTACCATTAAAAGTCAGAAGCAAATTATCCTGAACATCAAACAATTTTTTTGCAATTTCTGTTGTGTTGTGCTACAGACTTGCAGTGTTGGAATACACTTTTAGATGGTTAAGATCTTCCTCATATATTCGATTTTTTAGAATATGAGTTGTACAACACCGATTTCTAGGTGGTATGAAGATTTTCTTTTTGATATACGATTGGATTCGCGCTTCTTCAGGAATTAAAGTTAAATTTTTCATAGAGAAACAAATACAACAGTATTTATGAGTAGCAACTGTCCTCTGGATAGGAATTTCAAAGTACTCAGTCTCAGAAATAGCCTCCTTCGATTTGACCTTAACTTCGAATGCCAAAGTTATGTTTTCAACTGAGTATGAACTGAGCATGAACGACTATTGCTGACAAGAAACAAATGAAGAGCGCCAAATTATAAATAAAATTATATTATGAAGAAATCATGTGTACTGACTATGATATATTTTTAACAAAATCCTAATTATAATGAAGGGCCCCGATTTGTGAGAAGCGAGGGGACTCACGATAATAAAGCACCCTGGAGAAAGGAGTTTAAAATCATACTGCAACCTCCTCCTGGTAAAATCTGGAAACTATTATTTAGATAGGCTAACTGCAGACGTTTATGAAGGAAATATTACTTATAATGTATTTAATTACATCAGTTACATCAACTATAATGCTATCTTCATTTTCAAGAACGTTTCTAACCATGAAAAAATTCAATAGAGTCGTGTTCTAAAGTATGCAATCGGGAGTAGTGCACCATAACGGTGCGCAGTGTTGCATGCGCGATTTTTATTTTTTTCACATTGTTCCGCCCCTTCAAAAAATTCAACAAAAATTTATGTTAAGAAGGATATTGTAAGAAATGTTCACGTAAAATGTAGATGTCGCCACTTTAGAACATAATCTCAAAAACAAATTTCGAAAAATCCAAAAAAAATTTTTAGCTAGAATTGTTTTTGAGAACATTGCAAAAGAAGATGGAATACAATCGAGACCCACCGTTTTTCTGTGTAGTATCATATTTAATATTCTTTTACATTATTCTGATGACAGCTCATTTAGCTCTTCCCTGGCGAAAGTATCGAAATTCATAACGAGCCAATCCGATTCATTCCGACATCTGTACACTGAGAGACTTTTCGTTCAAGTGAATCATAAAAATGAATTATATTTTAGTATGATATCGTTTCAGAATGAGACAAACAGGATTTATGTATAAAAAATTATACAGTGGTTTTCAAGTGGCGAAGTTAATATTTTCGTTTGAATAAATGGAATATACGTTCCGCTAACTGTTATAAAACTTACGAGAATTTTAAATTCGCTATATCAAAGTTGCGAAGCGAAACAAAGAATATTTGAATCTGAAAACCACTATAAGGAAAATCACTCACTCCACCAACAGGTTTGACCTTCAGAAGTGACGGCTCCGGATTATGAATTCTTGTGTCTTTTCCTAACGCGTGCAAAACAAAAGAAAGATAGAGGGGAGCTTTGGCATTGAGAAGAGGGGAGGTTTCAGTGGAAACACAGACACAAATATTATTATCAAACCTTATTTATGTTCACATATTTAAGTACGCAATGATACAATATTTATAATCGTACACGCTTGACACTCGGACGACATTCTGAAACGAATTATACGAAAAACCGAGAATGAATGTTTTGATTTTTGCTGTGTGTCGCTAGATTTCTGGCAAGTTCATATTCATAATATGAATTTCTCGAATATGCTTTCCAGGTTTTAATATTCATTGTTCGACTTATTAGAATTATTTTTAGAAACTTTAGTTATCATAATATCATATTTTCGTACTCTAAAGTTTTCGAATGAAGATTCATAATTGTTGGTATTTAAAATACTAATTTTTCTTCTACATGTTTAAAAGACTGTTATGACTATATTAAATTTCGAGACTCGCGACAATGCTCGCAGGACTGATCGCGCCTCGGCTTCGATCTCCTTCGAGCATTGTCGCTCGTCACGCAATAACCCTCATTGTGCGCCTAGGCACGTAATATACTATTATATGACTTCGGTGCGCATACGAGTTTTTATGCGTAAACTCAAATCTAATCTAGTATTGTAGTTGTTTGCGGCGCTAGTCATTACACTTGATATTTCGCGACTAGTCCCGGCCATTTTGATTTTATCGATCTAGTTCACATCAAAAAGGTTTTTGACACTTTCTTTAAGAGGGCTTTTTAAATGATCAATTCCCGCTACTCTTGGGACAGAATGTATAGTACTTGTATATAGGTAGTTCTCTACAAATAAGGCGCTTTTGTGTCTTTGATCTTTTGTGAAAATACAAATAAATGTATCGAATCAACCTTTTTGTAATTTATTATTCCAGAATGAAATAGAATATATTCATGTAAAAAAACTGAATCATAGTGTTGTTTTTCTGATAAAAAACTTTGAAAATTGGCCATATCGTATTATATTGTGAACGACAATGAAATATAACAGCGTTCCGGAAAGATAAATTTTGAAAGTTTCCTTAAATTCTAACAAGTGTTTCTAATGGAATAAAAGTGATCGGGTCTTTAACTTTAGATGCAGTAAGTAAAACATATAAGTTATATATTTTCTCTATATGTCGTTTATAGCCGAGAATGAAATCTAACCTCAGTGTTAAGGTTAAGTTTCTAACAAGAACATTAAATTAATTTTAAACATGCCAGATAATGAAAATTTTGTTCAAACATCTATATTACTTTTACAGAAAAGAACATAATAAAATATAATTTGACTTTTTTCTACAAACTGAATATGTAGTTATTTTATAACCTTTAAAATAATTTTTCGAGTATCTCAGACATTGAGCTGTAACATCTATAACATCTATAACTTACCTTTTCAGTATACCTGATATTGATGTTAAATATCTGAGATATTCAACTTTAGTACCTCAGACATTCAAGTTTACTAACGAGGATATTCAGAAGTTTAGTATCTTGGATATTCATTTTTAATATCTGAGATAATCAAGCTCAATATCTGAGATATTGGTGGTTAATATCTTTTTTTTCAATATCTGCAGGCATTGAAGTAGAATATCTAAATGTTTGTCACATAGTTCAATGCTACTGACATTGTGCCTTAATATCTAGATATTATGGGTCAATATCCATTTTTCTCCGTGTTGTTAATATCTGTAAAAAAAGTATTCTATTGACATATTTAAGCGTGAATACTTAAGAAAGTTTTCTTTTTTTCATTAAAATTAACACAACCAATCCAGAAAAATATTGTTTTGTAACTTTTTCTGATAAAAATGCTGTCTGACGAAAGTATATCAAAATAGGTCGCGGGCTATGTATGAGATCAAAACGCTTTCGCATGAGTTTTTCCTTCCCGCACTTATAGCCTATATTCTGCAACCCTCTCGTGGCAACTCTACTTGTATATATACAATAGGGTGTTTCACAAAAAACTTTTTTTCTTTGTCCGCGGCCGTATCGCGACACTTGGTTTCTGTAGGTGAGAAAATACTTACCTAATTTTTTAAGATTAAAAAAAAAATGTAGAGGTCGCGAGCATCAATTTTGTGTAAAAATTAAGATTTTTGTAGTTTTCGATTTTTTAAAAGCTTAAATATTAATCATAGAGTAATACTCGATAGATGAAAATGGTCGATAATACATAGCACGAAACTGTCATTTTACAGCTGATTGAAAAAAGAAAATTGGTCCCGGTAGTGATCAGAAAAGGCATGATTTCGTAGTAACATAAAGAGATAAAGACACAATTGTATCCCTAAACATTTTTTATAAGGATTGAAAAAATTACGGAATCTTCTCCGTACAATAGAGACAAAACTGTTATAAAGATAAGAGGAAAAATTTTAAAACAAAGCGAAAGAAAAAAAATATATAAATAGAAAAAAAAATTATTTGATAGTGCGGCTTTTAATGGCTTCTTTATTATTGAACTACATCGAGTAATTAATAAACGCCCTATTACAATGTTCTTAGAGCATTAAATAATCATAGAAAGCATATAAACATTTTACAATTTCATTTTACAATTTCCTTCAGCTAGTAAATCTGCGATAATTAAAGGACTTATTTTATGATAATGTCAAATGTTTATATGTTTTTATATTTACGTGATTATTTAATGCTCTAAGAACATTGTAATAGGGCGTTTATCAATTACTCGATGTGGTTTAATGATGAAGAAGCCATTAAAAGCCGCACTATCAGATAATTTTTTTTCTATTTATATATTTTTTTCTTGCGCTTCGTTTTAAAATTTTTCCTCTTATTTTCATAATAGTTTTGTCCCTATTGTACGAAGAAGATCCCGTAATTTTTTCAATCCTTGTAAAAAATGTTTAGGGGTACAATTATGTCTTCATCTCTTTATGTTCCTACGAAATCATGCCTTTTATGACCACTACCGACACCAATTATTTTTTTTCTAATCAGCTTTAAAATGACAGTTTCGTGCTATGTTGTACCGACCATTTTCAACTATCGAGTATTTCTCTATAATTAATATTTAAGCTTTTAAAAAATCGAAAACTACAAAAATCTTAATTTTTTACATAAAATTGATGCTCGCGACATCTACATTTTTTTAATCTGAAAAAATTAGGTAAGTATTTTCTCACCTACAGAAACCAATTGTCACGATACGGCCGCGGACAAACAAAAAAAGTTTTGTGAAACACCCTAATGTACAAGTATATACTAACCTAAGTATTATTTAAAAATAATTAATAGTAAAAAAAAGAAATTTACAAAACACTTTTGTCCGAGCAAAGCAAGGGGAACAACCATACGAGTAAAATTAATGTTTTTTCCGTGTCGGACACGATTTTTTCTGCTCGGGGGTCAAAAAAATGGATTTTTTTCCCGGCGCGGGGCAACAAAATTCACTTTATGAGCCGCCAGTAGAAAAAAATATTCGAAGTCTTTATGTATTTCCAAATCTAAAATTTTTTTATAAATTCACTTCTATCACTTAAGTCTGTCTTGTCTAATATTATTACACTTCTATTGGTAGTCGAAACTGGGTCCAATATAACCGCACCAGTTTTATCAAGTGTAACTTTTTTTCACGACAAGCTTAATAAATATTTTGTGTATATTAAAATGATATGCTTATTGAATATTATATCGACAAATATGATTTTATACAAAAAAGAAAAGAGTAAGCGAAGAAGATAAGTGCCGTAAACAGTTTCACATGTTTTAATGCTCTATGAAAATGCAAATTGTAGTTAATATTTTATTCTGATACATTTTCGTCATTTACAATATTGCATGACTATACCTGCTGTAATAGCCAATCCCTTGCAGAAGTCTGCAGAATTATTTATAAGCAGATTCGTACGGTAAAAGGGTGATATGAGACATTTCTTCATTTATCAATTGATTGATAGAATTATTTATGACGTTGCTGCGTAGAAGACAGAACGATTTACACAAGAAAAGTAGCTCTCAGTCTTAATGGAACTTTCATGGTGTACGGATGATACATTCCTCATATTTATTTATACTTTTCCACCGTACTTAGCTTAAAAAAGTATATCTGAACAAAAAATTAAACATATACATCACTTGTTGAGAGTTTTAAAATAATCATGGCTTTTTTAAAGATTGAAAATGTATATAAAATATTAAATATAAAACCATCAAACTTCTATAACGGTGAATATTCATTGACAGTAATACAATATTTTGGCTTTTGGAGGCCATCAACTTATAGCTCTCAATGGAAAAAGTTACTATATTCTATTTATTCAATCTTCATGTTAACTTTTTTTCGTTTTTCGTATGCTCTCTCTCTTGGCAGTTTTCTTTCGAGGAACTGGAAACTATTTCAGAAACTTTAATGTACTTTACTGCTGCTTTTACTATTTATTTTAAAACAATTAATATTATGATTCAACGTAAAAAAGTCATAAGAATGATAAAAATGCTTACTAATGAAATATGTCAACCTCGAACTCACAATGAATCTAAAATACTGCAAAAATGTTCATACATATGCAGGTATGAAATAAAGGTAAAAAAATGTAATACGTTACTTTTATCACAACACATCACGGAATTAATATTTTTAATATTGTTTTTTATTTTTGTAGATTGGCTACAATAATTTATCTAATTGTAACTAACATCACTGCGACATCAGTAAGCTTGATTCCATTAATGGAAAAAAGGATTCAGCTTCCTTTAAATAATAAATGGCTGCCTTATACTATTAACTCTAAATCTGTATTTTGTTTGACGTATATATACCAATCATTATCTTTTCTTGGATGACAGCTTGTCTAACAGGCTCATTTTAAACCTTCACGATGATAATAATTCTAAAAGTTTGTGCTCAAATAGATATTATTATAGAACGCTTAAACATGCTTCCGGAACTACGACAAAATTGTAATTCTGAATATAACCTTCATCACCAAGAAATTAAAATAATCAAAGAATGCGTTCGACATCACATTCATTTATATTCGTACGTGTTTTTCCTATATTTTATATAAATTAACTGCTAAGTAATTTGAGTAACTCCTTTGCATATTAAAATTTACAATAAATCTGTTTGCTGCTTATTCGTTCGTAGAGAAAACATTTATTGTAAACTATGCAGCTAAAGTACAAATGAAGAGAAATCGATTTTCTTTTAATTGAAATAAAACAAGATGCAATTTTGTGGAGATGGAAAAGGAATTTCGTTAGACAAAATAAAAAAAATAACAAATAAAGCTTGATCACATAACAAAATATTTTTTACGCTCAAAGAGCAAATAAACAAAATGATTTCCTTAATGGATTAGTCACATTTATTACTCAAATTCTAATTAATTATTAATTTTTTATCACTTTTTAAGTTACCTAATTAATTGCATACTATAATTTTATGGTATACTAATTTGTTTATGAAATTTCTCTACAATTCAAATCAGTAATATCTGCTTTCAATGTTATATGCATCAATCTAGTTCCAAAATGTAGGCATTTTGGTAGTGAAATTTTACTCTGCAAATAATAATTTTAAGAGTAGGGGAGAAGCGGCGAAATTGGCGCACCTAATAGAAAGTGCGAGTTTAAAAAGAAAGTATATGACTAAAAATTATGAAAAAATATTTATTTAATAGCTGGATATCTTTTCTATACTTTCCAATGGATAAAGATTGCATTGAAAATTATTAAAGCAGGTTTTTATTCAGATTTCCGAAGGACTGCACCTGCGTCAATTTACCCGCCATGTCGGGTAAATTGACGCACTAATATTATAATCTTCTCTTGCCACGTATTAGTTATATTTTCATAGATTTAGAATTATATTTCAGTAGCAAAGGTTGATGAAAAGAGGTAGTTATATATTTTAATATTTAAATATATTTTATATTTGTGCAATAAAATACTGGCAATTGTGGATATTTAAGTGAATATTCAAATTGAAATCATTTTTATAGAGAATTATTTGAATTTGTAATCAGAAGTATATACAATTATTAACTTTAGAAGACTAATAGAAATAATAGAAACAATCAATCAAAAATACAAATTTTTTACATACATTGCTTTCACATCTTAAAATCGAGAAAACTTTCAAAACACTGTCAGACTGCAAATTAATTATTAAAAATCGCTTTTAAAATGCCTTAATACCTCAAACTTAAAAAAAAAATTTAACCACTGATTGTTCAAATGAATATAACCTTACAAAGTCGTTACATCAGTTTTGCGAACCACATTACCTCCCATGTCACAAACATCTTAAGAAAAAGATTAGCAGAAAAGTCCAGCAACATTCAAATGTATATATCTATATATTAATAATTGTGTACTTACTATCTTCTTTATATTTTCAATCATAAACATCCGAGCACTTGACTTTCAGTCACCGGTTTCCAGAAACACAACACGTGTGCCAACTTCGCCTCTGATTTGAATCTCGTATGCGCCAATTTTGCCGCAAGTGTATCGTTCATTAATTAAATACTTTTTACGTAAAATGCTTATTTTTTCATACAAATATTCTATCCTAATCGTAAGATTAAATATCAAAGATTATAAAATCGTTGCATTAATCTAATTCACCTTGAATTACTATTATTTAACGATTTAACTCAATGACTTCGAACATAACCATTATGCCAAAAAACGATTAATCGCAATAGAACTGTATTAAGCAATTAGATTTTTATAATTTTTTCTATCAAATACATATCATACAAGAATGCACACGATAGAACTATTTTTATTTTTTGTTATGTTATCATTTTCTGAAAAATAGGGTGCGCCAATTTAGACGACGCGCCAATTTCGCCGCTTCTCCCCTACTACAGTACAACTTTAAATTTCATATCTTACTTATGTAATTTCAATAGATAAATAATTAAAGCCATGTGTCCAAAAGGGTCTACTTTGCCGAAAGTTTAAGTAAGGAATTCAATCCGAATTAATCCAAGCCATTCCGAAATCTATTTCCGAACCAATCCGTAAAGAGGTTGATAAAAAACGGACAAAAATCAATCTGAGCTCGGATTTATTCGGATTGACTCGAATAAAAAACTTTGTTCGTATTTATTTGGATTGATGCCTTGGATTAAAATGGAATGAATTGGATTAAATTGGATTGATTTTTGACCGTTTTTCATCAATCAAGATACTAAATTATTTTCCAAGAAAAAGGGATCTAACTAACGCTTCTACACTCAGAAAAAAATGCTATTGAAACAATAGCATTTTTTTCCAAAAGCATGTATACTATTAATTCATAAAAATATACTACAAGAATCAATAAATATGTTACTAATTCTATAGCATATTGATTTAAATTCGTGATATACATGCTTTTGGATAGAAATGCTTTTAAATTAAAAGGATTTTTTTCTCAGTGTACTTATTTTTAAATGCTCTTTTACATAAGTATCTGAAATTTTTCTAAAATATATTGGTCTACTTAATTTTGTAGGCATTAATTACATATATATGTATATATTAGCGCTCTTGTCTGCGATAGACTTATTAGAATATATATATATATATTTTTTGAGAATGTATTAAATTGAGTACAATTTTAAAATATTTATATCCACAAGTTGTTTCTTAAATTTATGAAAAACTACATTTCATAATCTCTTTTAGTGATTCATATTTTGAACATTTAAAAGCGAGCAATTTCTTATATAAATTTGAAAGTCAGTGTCAATACAATGTTCGTTAATAGCACTACTATTAAATTCTGATGGGTTAATTTGAGGGTTTAACCAGCAGTCAAGAGTTAATAGAAGTTGGTGAAACCAGCCTTTAATTTAATTTCGAACAAATTACCACTCAGACTCCTTTCTGAGAGTATGGCTTTAATTAATACATTCCTTTCCATGAAAGGTTTTGTCACGAGAAAATTACGGAACATCCAAGAATTAATGAAAATAATTTCACGCTGCAAGGACTAACTTTAGATCCTAACTTGAAAATTTGTTTTAAATATTTAATATCATTTCTTTTTAAATTCTTAAAGAATGTGGGAAAGGCATCAGACTAAAATACCCTTTTAATTGCATTGGTAACCTTGGTAAGAAAAATTAAATTAAGATAATTTAAAAAATAGCAGTAATACATAAATGAAAACTTTTCAAACTTTCCTTATTCCTATTTTTAGTCTGAATTTTAATCAGTTTTGTATTGCTTATATTTTATATAATATTCTATACACTAAATCCACTCTTTCTTACTCAGAACCTTATGATTTTCATCAAACTTGATCATTTCAACACTGGTTGTTATTCAAATGGTAATATTAATTTTGGACAAATTAACAAAATTGTAAGATATAAACTCTATCTGATGATCTAAATTCGCACCTCGGTGTAGTATTTTTGATTGTGTCGGTGGCCAAGTAATAAAGAATATAATTTAATTGTGTATGTACTACAAAAACAATTTATTTGCAGGATTGGAGAAAATATGAACCAGTTATTTGGTACTGTGATTTTTATGCAATATTTTGCAACTATAATTAATACATGCACTATCATTTTTGAACTATCAAGATTGAGCGTTCGTGTCGAACATTCCTGGACATTTTCATCTATTTTCTCCAAGGTTATAAGCCAGATCTTCAGTTACTGTTATGCTGGAGAAAAAATCATGAATAAGGTGATTAGACAGTTACTTAATAGCAACATACTGTACTCGCCTAAATATTAGTCTACAGGGGCTTTCATAAGAGCGACAGTAATTTAAATATTATTTGGCAACTTCATTTCTCGAAACAATGCCATCATTAGCATGTGGCAACATCTTGTTGGAACCATATATCAGAAAAATTGATCACATGCAATTCACAACAAAAAAGATAATATTATCGAACGCTAACACTCACCAATAACAGTGACAGTCACGCCGCTGGACTATTAACTAAAGATTAGCATTATTTCTGTTGATTTGCTAAACTATATTGAATACAAATGTCACATGACTTTGACAATTCAATAAAAATAAGAAGCCTGTGATAATTGAAAGTTCTATCGCTTTTATAGAAACCTCCTGTACGATAAGCAGCTGAGAAAACACGAATAAAAATTTACAAAACACTTTTTTTGTCTAAACCCAGAGTTTATCTGTCAAAGATAAAATTTTTCTCTTGAATTGGGTTCCATTAACGAACAATACAAAAAAGGCCCTTATGATGATGATGATCAGAACCACTAGGCCCCTACAGTTGACTGGATCGTTTGTTATTATCACTTCAATGGAAACATTTTGAGTCAAATTCAGTAACTTCATGATAAAGGATTATAACAATAATCTTAAGTTTGGATTCTTTTCGTATTCATATGAATGATTTCGAATTGTTTAGTTGACTCATATAATAGGATTTGATTCAAAGATATTATTAAAAGATTTCAAAGATGTTAAATTTTGTTTTTTCTTCAGTTTTTTAATGTATGTACTCGAAATATGGGGGAAAATTTGCCAAGTGTAAATGTAAAACATTTAAAACATTTTAAGGCGGATACAGTTGGCAAATTTTGCCCCATATGTT
Organism: Diplolepis rosae; assembly: GCA_030998225.1. Taxonomy (NCBI): domain Eukaryota; kingdom Metazoa; phylum Arthropoda; class Insecta; order Hymenoptera; family Diplolepididae; genus Diplolepis; species Diplolepis rosae. The sequence continues at coordinate 7,987,714 of JAPYXD010000723.1, read as the reverse complement.
ATAAATGCTATAGGTATAAAATGATAGTGATAGTGATAGTGATAGTGATAGTGATAGTGATGAAAATGATAGTATCTCGTCTCACGACCTATTTGCATGTGTAAATCACCAAAATGAGTTGTAAAGTTGATTAAAACACCAGATATCCATACATTTTTCATCACCAGTGATAATTCGTTTCAAAAAAGGATCGAATTCATTGCGTTCAAGATGCAAATCACAAGCGTTGATGCGTTTTGTTAAATGGATTTCTTAAAATTCATGTGGAATCCAAATGCCAAGTTTTTTAACCAGTCCAAGACGTTGTAAAGGGTTTCCCAATAGGGGTGATATGATTTTGAATGTCCCTATCGGGCTCATTTGAACTGAAATTTTTGACGTCTGCTGTCAGTTGTGATCAGTAAGGTTTGCCATTTAATCATGAGTAGTTTCACGCTTCCACAACGTTTGGAAATTGTCCAATTATTTTATCAAAATTCGAGAAGTTTTGTCAGTGTTCAAAGAGCATATCGTGCAAAATATGGTCGTCATTCTGCTCCATCCGCGCTCTCAATTCGTCGAATAATCGATAAGTTGGAGAGTGAATTTACTCTATTGGATACTAAGCCTAAAAATCGTATGCGTACCGCACGTTCTACACAGAATATAGCCGCCGTACAGGCCAGTATCGAGGAAAACCGTGAATTGTCCGTGCCACGCCGATCTCAGGAATTGGGCCTGTCCAGGATCACTACCTGGCGTATTTTGCGATTGGATCTTGGCCTGCATCCCTATAAGATCATTCTGGCCCAAGAACTGAAGCCTAATGACCATCGTTTGCGTCGGGAGTTCGCGGATTGGGCTCTGGAATCAATTGAAAATCATCCCAATTTTCATCAAAAAATCATCTTTTCTGATGAGGCGCATTTTTGGCTCAAGTCTCGGGGGACATTTGGCCGATATATTGTATAAATCATAAATGGCATAGAATATCCAAAATAATAAAAAAGATTTCGATCAATTCCGAATGAATATTCAGTGTTTTTTTTCAATTTCAAAACATATCACCCTTATTGGGAAACCCTTTATATGACGGTCGATTGTGGTCGATTGTTGTTTTTAGTATTTTTATATTTCTTTAATCTCTCGCACAGTTGCATGACGATCCGATTCCATTATGGGTTTGATTTGGTCATCATCAACTTCATTTGGCCGACCTGGAAGTTGCTCATCTTTGAGTGAAAAATTCCCAGAACGGAATTTATCAAACCAATTTTGACACTGTCTGTCTTTTAAGGCTTCCCCACCATACACATCATGTAACTTTTTAGCAGCCTGTGCTGCGTTCTTTCCTTTACGGAAATGAAAAAGAAAAATATGATGAAAATTCTCGTTTTTACACTCCATCTTAAAGTTGATGCTAAACGAACAATTGTAAATAAAATTACGCGCAATTTATTTGTAATAAAAGATGCCAAAAGGAAAAAATCATGACATTGAAAGAAGCCATTTGAAATGATGTTCAAAGACATCTATATGTGAAATCGGCAATTACTTCGGTAATCGTATAATCGGTCAAATAAATTCATATCCTAATGTGTTTTTTACTTGTTATGGCCACTTATAGTTTTCATCATGGCATAAAATATCTTTAAATGACGGTAATATAGAAATTCATAGTTGTACAGTGACACGAAATTGATTTATAATAAATTCCAGGTATGCAAATAGTTTAAGCAGCATCTACAACGTGACATTTTTTTTCCAATTATGTGCAACTACGATGAATGTGTGTCCCTATTGAAAAACTTGAGTTAAAAAACGACGTCAAAAATCACATAAAAAACGACGTCAAAAATGACGTAAAAAACGACGTCAAAAATCACGTAAAAAACGAAGTTAAAAATTGGGACAGTTTTTTACGTCGTTTTTTATGTCATTTTTGACGTCGTTATTGACGTCGTTTTTGACGTACTTTTGTCTTTAAGAAGCCTTACATTTTCTATTACATTTTTGTGACTCCTTTACGAAATGCCCATTCCACTTTGAAATAAATTATTTTATTATACAATAGTTATTTTACTGATAAGCATTTCGCAATTAAGATAGCCAAAGAACGACCGAATATAAATTGTTAAGGCTTCTTAAAGTCGAAAAATTACGTAAAAATCTTCGTAAAAAATAACGTAAAAAATGACGTAAAAAACTAACCCAATTTTTGACATCGTTTTTTACTTAATTTTTGACGTCGTTTTTTATGTCGTTTTTGACGTACTTTTTTGTCTTTAAGAAGCCTTAACAATTTATATTTGGTCGTTCATTGGGTATCGTAATTGAGAAATGCTTATCAGTAAAATAACTATTGTATAATAAAATAATTTATTTCAAAGTGGAATGGGCATTTCGTAAAGGAGTCACAAAAATGTAATAGGAAATGTAAGGCTTCTTAAAGACAAAAAAGTACGTCAAAAAACTCGTAATATGACTAACAAACATATTGAAATTCATACAAAAACAGTGTAAGTATGATTAAAATTCGAACAATAAAACAAGTTTGTAGTTTTGGTGTTACCGGTATTATAATTTAGAGAAGAAAATAGGTGGCATTTCCGGTCTTGTACAGTTGTTTATTATAGCGTCAACGTGTCGACCAAAGTTTGGGTCCTTATTATTGGTTATTTGTGGAAGCAGGCATTAAATAAATGAGACAAGGATTATATATCAGAGTATTCAATGGAATGTTCCTTCTCTAACTTACAGAGTTGAACTAACTGACAAGAAGAAAAGTCACACGGATCATGGGGTTGTGCTTTCATATGATTACTCTTTTTTTCATTTTGATTTTATAATATGTGAGTATGGTGGGAGTTCATAACTCTTGAGCTTTCGGCTTTCGACAAAGCTACAAAGTGACGACTAGCTTCTAAGAACTATAAAATGAAAACTGGATCTCTTATACTCTTACATAAGCAAAACTCTTATATCATGAAGTGTAAATACTTCTCGGAATAACTAAGTTAAATAAAAGAACGATATTAATTTTTGTATTTATACTTACACTGACGAGTCAATCATTGCTTGAATTCAGCCACAAAAAATAGTTAAGGACATTTTCCACTACAATCATCACGTCACTATGCTCAGGATTTTTTCTCAGTGTATACGCATAGAAAATACACATAACTGGTTGCATCGTTAATCGCATACGTGGTATAGTTATTTTTGTTAACAAAACGAATTGCAAAATTCATACGATTTCAATTCAAATTCAATCGAACTGATTATTGAATTACACTAAATGTTGTGTGAATGACATGTGAAAAGAAGCATTTCTAAACCATGTCATACGGAGATAAATATTTATTTAAAGATATATTTATTTCATTCAAAATTCAGACTATGATACATTTTTTCTAAATTAAAACACACTTTAGTTAAAATTGTGAAGGAGGACCTTAACGTATACATATTGCAGCAATGGCTGACACAAATGTTTTGGGAAGGTTTAAGAATTTTCCATATAACACAAAGATTAGTATGAGATTTATTTGTCAAATTAATATGTACAACTGCTACAATCTGGGAGTGTGGCGTGCACGTCTTACTTGATATTTTTAACTTGACTAATTATACATGGCCAGTCTGACAATAGTTAAGCCACTGCTGAAAACTTTCCGTATTTGTTGAAGAAATTGATTTTTACTTCTTAAAATCACAAGTTATTTATACTGTTCACTTACAAAAGTTGATTTAAATTTAATATATATTTTATTTGAATATAAACTTAAATTTTCCCCATGTACATAGATGTTTATATAGAAACATACGTATAAGGATTTTCTAAAAATAATAGTGTTCTTTGAATTTATTTCAGATTTGGAGACAAGCTCAACTAGATTTATGATTTTGTTTTTTTCTTCCAATTAATTGCCACAACGGAAGATGTTTGCACAATCACTTATATCCTTGCAACTTTATGTGTAACTTCTGCAAAAGACTGGGTGATGATTTTCTCTTTAATGAGTATTTTATTCCAAATCTCTTTGTATTTTTGGCATGGACATATAGTGACAGAAAAGGTAAAGATAAAATTATTCATTGAAAACTTCTGTCCAATAACATCACATATGCTTTTTGTATGTAAAGAATCAGATACTTAAATTCAGGGAAATAACTCATCTCGAATATGTATTATTTATTTGTATACAATAATCATATTTTTGAATCTACGACTTGCCTTGTTAAAATTAAAAAATTATTCTCCACATTAAACACTTATTTATGAAAGTTAAAAAGACGTTCCTCTCATTCAATTAATATTTCACAGAGACAAATAAACTTTTATTTATTAATTGATATCTTTTTTCTTGAACAACCATAAGATTCCTTTGAACCAAAATAATATTTCTTCAGCCGCATTCAATACGACCGTTTTATTGTATTAAAGCAATATTATTGCATTTAAGTAATGTCGGTAAAAGTTTACTTTACAAGCAATATTGAATATGAAAAATTATACTCAGCAGTTGGATATCAAGAGAAAATAGTTCTAAGATTTGTTGATTTTAATAGCCTTTTAGATAATCTTACTAAAATTAAATTAGTTATATGACTTTTTCAGTGTATTGAACTCAAAAAAATAAATATTTGATTAAAATAAAAGATGTTAGAAGCAAAATTTTAATAAAAATTCTATCACAATATTTTGAAACATCAACAAAAAAGCTGAATAACTTTCTTTCAATGCCTTATTATATATTTCTTACGTATATATACACTGTAAAAAATATCGGTAAATTTTCCGACTATGTATTAGGAAATTTTTCCTAAATCCTTAGGAAGCATAGGTTTTCCTACAGAAAGTGGTAATATTTCATATATTTGAGGAAAATTGACCGAATTTTCGGACTTATTTCCGAACTATTAGGAAATATATCAAAGATGGTGAGAACATTTCACAAATCTCCTAAGTTGTAGGAAATTTTTCCCATGAAAAGCGGAAATTATTTCACAAAAAAGAAATTTGCTCACTTTTTTTGGATCTTTTTCTACTTAAATTATGAAACATATCTTTCTTTCCTAATAAGCTGGATATTTCTCCGACGAAACAGTAGGAACTATTTCCAGTTCTATTGTCGGAAATATTTTCGACTATATCTTTGGAAAAATTTACGACCCATCTGTATTTTAAGCTGTCCGACTATTTTCGGACAGTGTAATATTATGTATTTTGTGTATTATATTATAATTGTTATATATATTAAATACTTTAATATTCCTGGCAGAGCGAGGCAGTTGGATATGCAGCATATAGCACAGATTGGACTTCATTGTCGAATGGTCCCAAAATAAATCTTATTCAAATAATAAGCAGAACTTCTTTTCCTATAATCTTGACTGCAGGCCACACTGCTCCAATGTCTATTAAAACATTAACTTCTGTTGGTATTTTCATATTACCATAAAATTTTCTCTAATATTTGATATAAATATTCAATCTTGATCTAGGATTATTATTGATCATGTTAAATATCTTAATTGTATTCATCATTTAATACAACCAATTTATTCAATTTATCAAATAATTAATTCGTCAATATCAATTAATTATTTTGATTGTTATCAAATTGAAGGCAATTTCGAAAAATATTTTTTGTTTGCCATACACTGGAAATTAGCCTTGTCGGTATCGTTTTGTGTGCTAACTTTTAAACTTCCGGTACACAGCGAACAAAAAATATAGTTCGTATCGCTCTTGCGTTAAAATACGCCTTTTCACACTTTATACGAAATATACTATTTTCACACGATGAGAATGTAAAAAATAAATACAAAGGGATATTTTATTCTCAATAATCACTTATTATTTCCGTAGAAATCTATTATTCGATCAATGCTCAAAATATTTTGTTTTGCTCTTTTTGCAGATTCTGCAAATGTCATATTCAATGTACAGCATTTTGATGCAATCTTCTTGAAGAATAAAGTAGGTTTTTTTATTTACTCAGAAAAATGGAATTCTATGAAAAAGTGTCCGCCACACTTAGTTGATCTTTCATGGTGTGTAGATGGTGCATCTCTATCTGTAATTTCCTGCTATCTTTGAATATAAAAAATCTGCCCGCTTCGCGGGCACATTCTCATTGCGCGCTTGGCTCGCAAGTTTGAGCGCGCCGAGGGCGCGCGATTCGATCGTCGCGCTTCGCGCTCGGTCTTGTGCTCTTCGCATACGTTTAAGTTTATTTCTTATAATTTGATACTGAAGCTCAAACCAATTTAATGATATTAAAGATGATGTAAATTAGTAATTTTCTCAAATTCACTAAGTTTCTTTTTTAGTTTAAGTGAAACAGGAAATTCAATTTACTTAAGGCTCTATCGGCCTTAAGGAACACATTCTCATCATGACACTCGCGCTTCGCGCTCGATTTTCTGTATGCATTTTTGTAACTTTTTAATAAATTACATGATTATTGATAAATTTATTTTCTTCCAAATATCTCAAAAAGAAAAAACAATCGTAGACTTTATTTAAGGAAACGATTTTGCAGAACAACTCTTATTTCGTATCTCACATATTTTGGTGAAAAAAATCAAATTTTTTCAATATTAAAAATCAAAAAATTAAAATATACATCCTGTCGAGAAATTTCTCGATAAGAATGTGTAGACCTTATTTAGCCAAACAATTTTTCATCTCAAAGTTTTTTTTGTATCTCACATATTTTGTCTAAAAAATGAAGTTTTTGAATTTTAATCGTATTTTTTTGGAATTGAAACGAAAAACATATCTTTTATCAGAAACTGTGTGAGACAAAACTTGTAGATCTTTTTGAAACTAATAACTTTGTATTCTTACGTTTTTTTCTTATTTTACATATTATTGTTAAAAAATTGAATTTTGGATTTTCAATAGTTTTTTTTTTAATTAAAAAGAAAAATATGCATCTTATGAAAAAATGTTACAATTCAAATTTGTAGGTCTTTATTTATTCAATAATATTGTATCATAACGTTTTTTCGTATCTCGTATAATTTAACTGGAAAATGGAATTTTGATATTGACTTTTTTCGAATTTGAATATGCTGTAACATTTCTAATTTTGATTTAATCAAAAAATGTTATCAGGATAATTTTTAGAGATTTATGAGCACTATCTAAAACCAGTATTGAAATTTTTGATTTTTTCAAAAAATTATTTTCAAAAACACAAAAGTAGTGCTCAACCCCTCAATTTTGATTGGATGTGACTGGTTAACGAACTTGTCTTTACTTTTTCGGCTCCGATAAAGTGTACCAAAGCTCAACTCAATCTAATAATTCTATCGAGAGTTATGCCGCACACGACCTACAGACAGACAGACACTTTCGTAAAAACCATTTTTTCTGACTCAGGGGTCTCAAAACGTAAAGATTTGATGAAAATTTCGAAAGTCATTTTTCACATAAAACCAATACCTTCTCATCCATGATGAGAATGTAAAAATTTTAAACATGGAAAAACGTATGTCTTTGCAAGGCACAATTGTACATTATGATGTTTGAAATACATAAAATTATAAAACAGTAAATACGCTTTTTAGGAATATTAATTTTTATAGCTTCATAGCTTTTCCTACTACTTTGATGTTAAATCGGTGTAATTCCAATTTGACATTTCAAATATTTTTTTCTTAATCATAGATTTATAAAACAATTATAAAAAATGTCTTCATCAAAACGAAAGGACTTCTACAATGGTGATATTTCATTTACTGCAATGCAATTCGTTGGGATTTGGATGACATCAACTTGGAATTCACAAATGAAGATAATTTTCTATCGTATCTATTTAATTTGCACCTTCATTATTAATATCTATTTTGTTTTTTCTCTCTTGCTATATATTTTACGAGGGGTTGAAAACAAAGACGTGGTAATACAAAATTTGATGAACTTTACAATTAGTTTTTCTAGTTTTGTCAAAATGGTGAATATTATAATACAACGTAAATGGGTGGACAGGATAATGAAAATGCTTTTTGATCAAATTTGACAACCTCGAAATATTAATGAAACTTAAATATTGCAAAGCTGTTCTCATACATGCAGGTATAAAACATAAGCTTAGTCCCAAATGAATTTTTGAAACTAAATTATGGATGATTAATTTTTATTAACATAGATCTAGAGAGTTTTCGTATAATAGTTTTTTTCATAATTTGTATTTCTAAGTTAATTACAATTATTTTCCTTATTACAAATAATATTTCTGGAGCGACAATATATTTGCCTTCATTGCTGAGAAGAAACAGCACTGAATTTCCTTTCCATGCATGGAGGCGTTACACCATCAATTCTCAAACTGTATTTCTGTTGACATATTTACAACAAACACTATCGTGTTCTATGATAGTTATATTTACAGGGTCATTTAAAACTTTAGTGTTGATGATGGTTTTATATATTTGTACTCAAATATATATAATGACAAAACGCTTGAATATGCTTCCTGAATTGCGAAAAGATGGTGTTCCTGAAGGTATCGTTAATCATCGAGAGTTAGCAATAATTAGAGTTTGCGTTCATCACATTCATATATATTCGTAAGTGTTACGTCCTGCTTTATGTGCTACACCGAAAAAAAACTATAGTAAAATTTAACGCTGTTGCCTCGTTATATCTAGAGGAATTACCAGTCTTTCATGATTAGATTAACCGAAAATCTTGTTGATTACGACATTTTCTTAGTTAATATTACTACCTTTTAAATTAATTTGTCTGACCGTCAAACAAAAAGACCCCTTCTAACTAGGTTCAGATCTGCCGGGAACACAGGTAAGTCCTGCATAAGCGACAATGAATACCTAAGAATCATCAAGAATTTTCAAGTGTTCGCCAGTCGCGAGGCGTAGGTCGTTAGGTAGTAAGAAGTAGTTAGGAATACACAGTGTGTCCTAAAAATAACCATACTTTATATTCAAATCATACAACATGCAGCGCCATTGATTGAAAATTTGCAGCATTAAAAATATACATTCATCCTCTTTCAAACGCACCTAAATTCATGTAAATCGGATGACAGATGTGAAAGTTACAGCCATTTCAATAAAAGAAAAAGTGTGCTAATATTACAAAACAAAAATTGAACAAAGAGCAAATACAAAATTTTGTGTTAAACTTGAAAAAAAATTCGCCGAGACATACGAATTGATGAAAAAAGTTTATGGTGATGGTTGTATGAGACGTACTCAAGTTTATACGTGGTTTAAGGGGGTCTCCTTATCCAGAACCTTCAAAAAAGGCACTTTTTCCCAATTTTCTTTGAAGCAGAAAATAAAAACACTGGTCTAAGATTTTTCGGATATATTTAAGTACATATTTGAACTTATTAAAAAAAAATTTTCATTTGAAAACAAGAAAAAATCTCGGACTTATCGAAGATCCCGCGTAGCGTCTCACCACGGACAATTAATTTTGCGTGCATGATATTGTCCAAAGTTTTCATCTGAAACACATATATATTTGTTTTTTTTTATTCAGAAGGGTCTTCCGCTTATAATGAACCTAAAAAATTGTAAAAAAAATTTTTTTTTATCGATCTTTTGAGTTACTTTCCAGAAAAATCAAATTTTTCACCGTTTTTTTGTTTAAAATGCGTTATTTATAATGAAAATAAATACTGTATCATGAAAACTAAAGGTTCACTATATGCGCATTTTAATTACCTACAAATAAAAAAAAGTTTATAATAATAGCTTAATTGGTTCTCCTTTAATCGTGCACGCAATTTTGAAAAATGTGGTTTTGAGAAAACGCGCTTTAAAGTTTTCAGACGGTGAAAAAAACCTTCCGCTCGCTCCGCGCAAGCCACTGCTCGGAACTCTACCATCAAAACTATTCCGATATGGACTGTAAAATTATGTGTATACGTGTATACAAATAACAAACATTAATCAAATATGTATTGATCATTTTGTTCGACGACCTTTTGCAATCTTTCAGTCAGCTTCATAATTCCGCTTTCGTATAAAGTTTGGTTCTTAGAGGCAAAAAACTGAATCAACTCATTTTTGACAGCTTCATTTGAATCGAATGGTTTTCCATTCAAATGGTTTTAAAGTGAACGGAATAAATGATGATCAAATGGTGCAAGATCAGGACTATACGATGGACGAGGCATCACTTCCCAGCCTAACTCCAATAATTTGTTGCGAGCGACCATAGTTGTATGTGGTCTGGCGTTATCTTGATGGAAGATGACGCCTTTACCAGTTGCCATTTCTGGCCGCTTTTCCTTGATTTCTTTCACCAATTTCATCAGCTGGCGACAGTAGACATTCGAATTGATAGTTTGGTTCCTTGGAAGCAGCTCAAAATAAACAATACCTTTGAAATCCCAGCAAACACTCAGCATAACCTACACAGAGAGAAATTTTAGGTTTCACTGACCAAAGTTTTTTTGTTAAAATCGTCTTTACAAAAATTTTAAAGTTCTCATGACAATCATGGTAGTGGCTGTCATACATTGGAAAAGTGTTTATTCCAACTGCAAGGAACGTTAAGGGGACCACGATTCTGGTACTTGAAATACCATAACGCTGAGGTTATAGGAACCAAAGTCCATCGTAAAGCCGCGCATAGAGTTTAGTTAAAATGACTAAGTCTACGGACAGTAAATACCCAGCCAAAATTATTTTTGAGGTTATAGGTATGTTTCTCTTAGTTATCAAAATACGAATTCAATTTGATTAGAAAAAATAAAGTTTCACCGAAAAGATCTAAGAAAAATAATCCGGTATAATGATATTTATGATAACTTTCGTCGATTAAGTTAAAAAATTCTCACTTTTTTCATCATCATAAACTTTTTTTGACTGACTATAGTTTTGACAAAATACGACGAGACAGCAAAATTGGAACGCATTGCATTGTCCCCGAACAAAATCGTTTATCATTTAGAAAGAATTGTCAAACTATATTTATAATAGAATTATTTACCTGATAATGCTTGGCACGGTGAAATATAGTCCAGGAATCGAGAACGAGAATTGGCAGGATTCAACTTAGGCTGCATATCTTTTTTGGAAGTAACTACTCATCTCCAGTGCAGTGCAAGTTAAATTGTGAGACTATTACAAGATTTAATAATTGTCACGACAGGCTTACCTCGTTGTAAAAAATGAAAGTTATACTTGATTTGTCTAGCGCAACAGCGAACGCTGCGGTTGTAGTAACCAAAGGAGCTTGGCAGTACACATAAAGAAAATGTACGTGTACTAACCGTTGGGGTACGTATAAAGCTTATTCTAATCATCAACTTTGGTCACAACAACCGAATACACAAAAAAGTCCAAATTACTGTCATGATAACTATAAAAGTAGTAGCTTCTCTCAACTTTTTCGGTCAAGGCAACTACTGTACAAAAAATTTATGTGCTATGTGCACAGCAACCAAAGCCGATTTCTCTCAGTGTACTTTTGCTGAATATCGACTTTTTATGTCGATTGTGCAGGCTCATCTCGCTTGCTCCATGATCTTTTTCGTACGACGTTATCGTAAACAAACCATTTTTTATTGCCCGTTATGATCCGCTTCAAAAATGGCTCGGTTGTGTTACGTATCAGCAGTGAATCCCAAAAGGAACTATCGTGCTTATTAACGTAACCAAATTGATTTTAAATGTCATTCAACGCATGTATGTGATATGTTAAGCTTCTTTGCGATCTCTCGTGTCGTACTACGCTGGTTATTTTCTTTCATTGTTTTTATTTTGTCATCGTCAACTTCAGTTGGGCGTCCAGAGCATGGTGCATCTTCGAGGTCAAAATCTCTAGAACGAAATCGAGCAAACCAATTCTGGCACTGGCGTTCTGTTAATGATTTTTCACCATATACATCATACAACTTTTTCCGAGCTTGCACCGCGTTTTTACCTTTTCGGAAATTATAAAGTAAAGTATGACGAAAATCACAGTCTGTATTCTCCATTTTAAATTAATGCAAAACAATAAATAAGCAACAAAACTTGAAACTTTTTTTTACTGAATAATTTATGAAACGTCAGCTATCAAATGCCATATGCGGTCTGAAATTTGCAATGGAGAAGAACGACTTCGAATGACAAAAGTCATCTAGTGAAAAAAGCGAAATGACTTTGTTACCAACCCAATAGTAAGGAATTTTCAATACTAATTACTTAAAATTCGACTCGGAATGAGTCATACGTTATTACGAATCAGTTAAATTCACGCATTAAACTTCCTCATGCGAGTCAAGTACGATGTTGTGGATTTTATTGATCATTTCTTGAGAAGTCACCACTTTTGAACCGCCAGGACGCTCAGCATCATTTGTGCTAATACGGCCGCAACGAAATTCAGTGAACCACTTATGGACCATGCCATGCGATGGAGCAGATTCCTTATAATATTTTGCAAGCTTTTCTTCAGTTTCTTTGATTGGTTTTCCTTGTAGAAAATAATGTTTAATAAGCACGCGAAACTCGCTTTTCTGCATGGTTTTGTTTTAACAATGAAAAACTAAATTCAACTGATATTAGATGGTATTCTCTTAGAGTAATAACATATTCACGATAACAGCACCATCTTTCGAGAAGTCACGGACTTATTGAACAGCCCTCGTATATATATATATTTTTCTTACTAGCCTAGTCGACAGGACGTGGTTTCGGCACCAATTTCTCGGCAGAAAGTCTCACTGTCATGCCGTGGTGTAGCTCTATGCGCGCCCTCTATAATAGCGAAAGTAAAATCGTCGATAACCTCAAGCGTCAAAATTTGTCCGCTCTCTGCTAATGTTTATTAGTGGCAATGAGTGGATATTATTTAGAATGTAATAGTAATGACTGAAGTGTAACAAAAATAAAAATAAAAAAATGAATGACATATCATCTGATGAATCGACAGATGAAGAAGAAATTAATAAAAACTTTGAAACTGAAGCTCAATTAATAGTAGAAACTGACACCTTACCCAAAAAGTCCGTTGACAGATGCATGCTAGTCTATGATAATTACCAAAGATGGAAACAAGGAAATAGAAATCTAAACCTTAATTTATAGATGTATTTGATGCCTCCCCCCCCCCCAGCCCCCCGCCAGACCAGCAGCACTCGCTCCGCTCGTGCCGCAAATGTCGGGGCAGGCATCAATATATTCCAATGGACACATGCAATTATTTTCGTACTTTCGACCGGGTAGCAAGAAAAATAGTATACCCTACAGGGGCAGAAATTTGAGAGCCCTGAACTGCACGGCAGGAATCTCCATTTTCTGCCCTTCTTCTGTAATATGCTATTATTGACAGAAATGGTTCGAATTTCTAGCATAATCTGGCAATAGTGTCTTGAATAAATCTCGCTTATGAGAAAATTATTTTTAATAATTCATTTTTGTAATTTCAAACTTTTTATGGCAACAACTATTCTAGTTCAAATACTTGGAAATGTTTATCATAAGTAAACACCTATTTCTATGTGAAAGTTTCTTAGAGTGATGGTAAATTTTTTTTTACAAAATCTCAAAAACAGTGTTTTTCATTTTCGTCTTTTATAAATAGATTTAGATGGTTCACGTTTTGGGATGAAATGTGTATTTATAAATCTTATTCAATTCTACAGTTCGAAGCAAATTTATTTCACCGATTCCCACTTGAAAAAGCGGACGTACAAAAGGATGTATGAAAGTACGTTTAAAAAGACCTACCCAAATGAATCTTTGATATGTAAAATCATTAGTTGATTATTATTTTCACTATCTTATTAATTATTGAAAAAATAATTTTTGATAAAATTTTACTCATCATTTTTCTCTATATTTTGTCTTCTTTATTTCCTTGAATTTTCACGACTTTCCTTGCATTATAATAAATAATGCAACTGCAGGGAGGTATGTCGCTTAGAGTTATAGATATGAAAGCCACCGTCATAAATTATTCAGCAGTCGCATTGTCATGTTTTCTCCATTCTTCCAAACATAATAACTTTTGCTGCACGCGAGACATAGTGTAGACAGGATGATACGTAAAATAAATAAATACTTAATGAAGCTTTCATTGAAGGGGCAAATAATCGATTATGCAAGATAGATAGTAATAATAAGCTATGCGAAAGCTACATATGGAAGTTTAAATAAATATAGAATTCAATCAACAGTTTTATAAAAACTTGGACTTTTATGATGCAGAAAAATGTCTGCAACTCAATTATTTGTATGTTAACTTTGCATAATTGAAACAAAATCATTGAATATATTTAAAGCTGAATTTCCACTCCTTGTATTAAAATATATTGGCATGTGGCAACTACAACTTTTGTCCAAATGAATTCTTGCAATGTATAATGTTTTCAACATTATGATCATTTTTTATGTGCCTTTGGTGCGTAAACTCGTTTTTACGCTACAGTTGAGAGTAGCGTGATGTTGTGTAATACGATACAGAGGAATGGAATGTAAAAATTGAACTGCGCATGCGCCTCTAACCATACAGCGGAGCGTAATCTTCTTCTTATTCTTCTTCTTCTTCGTACAGCGTTGGCACCGTACTGACAAAGCCTTGTACATTTGAACTGCCCATGCGTCTATTACAATACGCTACTACTACACAAGATCGAGAAAATCAAAATGGCCGGAACTAGTCGCGAAATATCAAGTGCAATGGATGAGAATTATGATGAATACTAGATTAGATTCGAGTGTACGCATAAAAACTCGTATACGCACCGAAGTCACATAAAATAGAATATGTGCCAATGCACACAATTCGGGTAATTGCGAGACTCGCTTAAAATGCTCGCAGGACTTATCGCGCCTCGGCTTCGATCTCCTGCGAGCATTGTCGCTCGTCGCGTAAAATCCCTCATTATGCGCCTAGCCACATAATATATTATTACATTCTCATCATGGATGAGAAGGTATTTGTTTCATGTGAAAAATGAGTTTCGAAATTTTAGTCAAATCTTTACGTTTTGGGACCTCTTGAGTAAAAAAAAGTGCTTTTTATAAAAGTGTCTGTCTGCCTGTAGTATAGGTCCTATACTCGATAACTCTCGATAGAATTATCAGATTGAATTGAGCTTGGGCACACTTTGTCGGAGCCGAAAAAGTAAGGACAAGTTCGTTAACCAGCCACATCCAATCAAAATTGAGGGATGGAGCACTACTTTTGTGTTTTTGAAACAATCAAAAATTCTAATACTAGCTTTTGACAGTGCTCATAAATCTCTACAAATTATCTTCATAATACTCTTTGATTAAACCAAAATTAGAAATGTTACAGCATGTTAAAACTTGAAAAAAATTCAATATCAACATTCTATTTTCCAGTTAAATTATACGAGATATGAAAAAAAGTAATCATATAAAATTATTTTCTACATAAAGATCTACAAATTTGAATTGCAAAATTTTTTCATAAGATGTATATTTTTCTTTTTAATTTAAAAAAATACTATTGTAAATACAAAATTCAAGTTTTTTTAACAATAATATGTAAAATGTGAAAACACATAAGAATGCAAAGTTGTTATTTAAAAATAACATTTATATGTTTTGCCAAGCGCAAAGGTTTATTTCAATTCATAACGCTCATTCTAAATAACTTATAACACAAGAGAGCAAAAAATTCTAAAACATTTTTTTAAAAATGAAAAAAAAAAAAATACTTTCTTTCGTAAAGTATAGATATCGTAACTTTATTTATTATTTCTTATTATAATTTTCATCAGGACTATGAAGTTAGAGGTTCAGGCATGAGAGTAGAAATGAAGATCCCTTGAAAATCTATTTTTCATTATATTTCAGATTCTGATCTCCTTTTACATTAACTTAGAATCTCAACTGACATAAAAAAGAATAAGGAAGGAAATCAGAAGATTGAATTTAAACTACTTAATCTCTTGAACTAGAACGTATAGATTGCTATGGGTTTACTAGGCTCTAGTTTTTATTTGGCTAATGAATATGATGTGCTTAGACATCCGCTCGTCGCTTAATTTACTCTGTTAATAATAATGATAATTGATACTTTATTTCTACGCTATGCAGACTTATACATTAAATGAAAATCCCCATCCGCGTGACAACGCTTGCGATAAGTCTATAATATTATGGCTCGTACATGAAAAGAATATTTCCCTTTTTCTAGATTCGCAACGGCTCCCCTCAGCTGCAGGCTACTGCAAACTTTGATCTCCAGAGTTCCTTTAAGTGAGAATATGGTTTTTTCAAAATAAGTGAGCTCAGGGTGATAGTAGGTTTGGTGCGAATCTCGACTCGTCTATTGGGCAACAACCCTATAGCCTGTCTTGAAAGCGGACCAGTCCTGCGAGCATTGTTGCGAGTCTCGTAATTTCCCGAATTGTGTGCATTGGCACGTATTCTATTTTATGTGACTTTGGTGCGGATACGAGTTTTTATGCCTACACTGGAATCTAATCTAGTATTGTAGTTGTTTGCGGCGCTAGTCATTACACTTGATATGTCACGACTAGTCCCGGCCATTTTGATTTTATCGATCTTGTGCTGTACGAAGAAGAAGTGAGAAGAAGAAGAATAAGAAAAAGATTGTGTTCCGCTGTAAGACTATGTGCGCATGCGCAGTTCAATTTTTACATTTTATTCCTCTGTAACGGAATACACAACATTCCGTTACTCTCAGCTGTAACGGAAAAACGAGTTTCCGTACATGAGGCACATAAAAAATTTTATTAAAAATTTTTTCTGAGGTTATGATAGTCTTTGTCAGATACAGGGGAAGTTGATATTGAAATGGATTCAATTTGCTCTTTTCTCATTACCACATGCGGAATGGAGGAAGAAGGAAAACCCTATTTTGATGAACTCGAAAGAATTTATTTTTGATGAAAAATTAATTTTAAATAATCATTTATATACAATGAATAACTTAATCAACATTATTACGACAGTGAAAGGTAATGTGTTTATAAAGAGGGAGAGTGTTAACCAAGCTAGCCAGTTTATTTGTTCGATTTCGAATCAGATATTTGAAGTTAAAAATGTATTTTTGTCATTTAATGTATAGCTGATAAAAACTTAGAAGATTCTATTATTATTATTATTATTACTATTAGTACTATATACTATATACTATATTATCTAGAGTCGGAAGGGTAGGGTGTACTCTGGAGAATCGATATACGGTTCAAAGTACACCCTACCGCCGGAAGGGGCTCCCACCCACTCGTAGTGCTGTTCTAAAACTGTTGAAGTTGCCATGGTTGGTTTGCCAGTCATATTTTTTATATTAATTTTTAAGTACACTCGAGATACCCTCCAACGAGCAACGAGGGTTCCCTTGTAGGAGCGCGTCCCGCTCCCTACAACGAGCAGCTCATCGACCCCTTTTCCCCCACTACTATGGAATAAAGCGTGATCGAATTTGAAACAGTAACACGCATAACAACAAGTACGGTTTGGCGGGGTACCCTCTCTCGCTCGGTTCAGAGAATCCCCCGAAGCTCGAGCTTCTCGTTTGAGGGGATCTCGAGTGTATAGACAGTTTACAGGTATTAAAATATTTCTAAACAATATTCAATACACGAGTATTCCAGCCAATGAATTAGGGGTGGGTGGTGGGAGGTATACGGGACCCTTTCACCCTAGATAATTGGAAGAATTTCGTCTAGATTAGTGAATGTCTAGATAAGTGAAAGTTTACTGTATTTGAGAATCTTAGACTATCCACTATTCGTTACGAGAAACCAGTGAGAAGTGTAGAAGTCACTTTTCTAAGTCGACCGAAGTTTTTAAAAGAATTTACTTGAATCCCACTACTATCTAAAGCAAATACCCAGTTTTTAAACTAAATTCCTGGTTATTTTCCGGTTTCTCGGTCAAGTCGCCACCCTAGTTACGAGGTCGGCCTGTAAATCGGCGTTCTGGTGTATTTGAGAATAAATTGATTCGTTTGAATTTTTTTGTTGGAATTATTTCAAAATACACTTAGGGGGTTTCTACGATATTTTCAATTTACCCCGAAAATTTAGTTATTTAATGACATATAGTATATGGTAAGTTTTCCACAAATAAGGCACTTTTGTGTCATTGATGTTTCGTGAAAATAATAACAAATTTATCCAATCAACCTGTTTGTAATTTATTATTTCGAAATGAATTAGAATATATTCATATGAAAAAACTGGATTATAGTGTTGTGTTTGTAAAAAAAAAACATTAAAAATAGTCCATATCGTATTATATCGTGAGTGACAATGAAATATAAATCTTGTTAATATCTGTGAAAAAAGTATTCTGTTCACATTTAAGCATAAATACTTGAGAAAGTTATCTTCTTTTATTACAATTAAGACAATTAATCGAGAAAAACTTTGTTTTCTAACTTTTTTTGAAAAAAATCCTGTCTGACAAAAGTATATCAAAATAGGCCGCGGATTATGAGTGTGAGTATGAGATCAACAGGCTTTTGAAAAAGTTTGTCTTTCTCGCACTTATAGCCTACAACGTATAAAGTATAACTCATAGACTACGAGATAAAGGATAATAACAACAATCTTGAGTTTGAAATTTACATACATGGAAAATGGATCCAACATAACCACCAGTTTTTACGGTACAACTTTTTATCACGGCAAGCATAATAAATATTTTGTGTGTGCGTAGAAGACAGAACGAGTTACACAAGAAGAGTAGTTATCAGTCTTATTGGAACTTTCATTCTGTATGGGTAATACATTTCTCATATCTATCCATACTTTTGCACCGTACTCAGCTTTAATAAGTATAACTGAACAAAAATTAAACATATACATCACCTATTGACAATTTTAAAACAATCATGGCTCTTTTAAAGATTAAAAATGTTTATAAAATATTAAATCTAAAACCATCAAACTTCTATAACGGCGACTATTCATTGACAGTAATACAATATTTTGGGTTTTGGAGGCCATCAACGTATAGCTCTCAATGGAAAAAGTTACTATATTCTATTTATTCAATCCTCATGTCAACTTCTTTTTCCTTTCTCGTATGCTCTCTCTTGGGAATTTTTTTTCAAGTATGTCAACTTGAAGTCACATTGAATCTAAAATACTGCAAAAATGTTCATACATATGCAGGTATGTAACAAAGGTCAAAAAATGGAATACGTTACTTTTATCACAACACACCATAGTATTGATATTTTTATTATATTTATTTTTTATTTTTGTAGGCTGACTACAATAATCTTTCATACTGTAACTAATATTTATGCGGCATATTTCAGCGTATTTGACTCCATTGATCGGAAAGAACACCACTCGGCTTCCTTTCAGTAATATATGGCTCTCTTATACTATTAACTCTAAACCTGTATTTTGTTTGACGTACATATACCAATCATTATCTGGTTGGATGACAGCTTGTGTAAAAGGCTCATTTGAAACCTTCACGATGATAATAATTCTTCAAGTTTGTGCTCAAATAGATATTATTATAGAACGCTTAAACATGCTTCCTGAACTACGACAAAATTGTAATTCTGAATATATCCTTCATCACCAAGAAATTAAAACAATCAAAGATTGCGTTCGACATCACATTCATTTATGTTCATAAGTGTTTTTCCTATATTTTATATAAACTAACTGCTAAATAAATGGGGTAAACTCCTTTCTTATAAATCTATTTGTTTCTCATCTCAAAGGGCTCGTAGAGAAAACATTTATTGTAATTGAGCAGTCAAAGTATAAATGAAGAAAAATCAATTCTCTTTTAATTAAAATGAAACAAGATCCAATTCGCTTTGCTCGGGCATCAAACTTCACACTCGCAAAATAAATTTTTTTTCTCTAGTTGCACAATGTACTATTACGCACAACGAGTAAATAATGAAACTAATTTCATTACTGGATTAGTCACATTCATTGTTCAAATTACTTATTAATTATTAATTTTATATTACTTACTAAGTTACCTAATTAATGACATACTATAATTTTATCATATACTAATTTGTTTGAAAAATTTCTCTACAATTCAAAACAGTAATATTTGCTTTCAATTTTATATCCATCAATCGAGTTCCAAAATGTATGCATTTTGGTAGCAAAATTCTACTCTGCAAATAATAATTTTAAGAGTACTGCAGTACAACTTTAAATTGTACATTTCAACTTTATTAATTCGATAGATAAATAATTGAAGCCATGTTTCCAAAAGGGTCAACTTTGCCGAAAGTTTACGCAAGGAATTCAATCCGAATTAATCCGAACCATTCTGCAATCTATTTCCGAACCAATCCGTAAAACGGGTGATGAAAAACGGGCAAAAATTTTGTAGACATTAAATTTATTCTAATAAGTATATTGCAGACAAGAGTTTTAATATACGAGGTCTGTACAGAAAATAAGGTGAATTTTTATTTTTTTCGAAAAATATTAATTTATTCATGAATTTCTATGTTGTCCCCTTCAAAGTAATCCCCCTCAGAAATAATACACTTGTGCCAGCGTTTTTTCCAATCCTCGAAGCATTTCTAATATGCACTTTTTGGTATGTCCTTAAGTTCTCTCAGCGATTTGGTTTTTATTTCCTCAATCGTGGCAAAACGCCGTTCTTCCATGGGTCTCTTCAGTCTTAAAAACAGGAAAAAGTCACAGGGGGCTAGATCTGGTGAGTACGGTGGCTGAGGCATGATTAAGGTGTTGTTTTTGGCCAAAACATTACGAAAAAACAATGACTAGTGAGCAGGTGCGTTATCGTGATGCAAAAACCATGAATTTTTTTCCACAATTCCGGACGTTTCTTTCGTATTGCTTCACGCAAATGGCGCAGTACTTCAAGGTAATACTCCTTATTAACCGTATGACCTTCTCATACATGGCACTTCGCCATGATAATCAAAGAAAACAGTGAGAAAAACCTTGACATTTGACCGAACTTGACGTGCTTTTTTCGGTCTTAGTGATTCAGTGTGCTTCCATTGGAACAATTGTGCTTTGGTTTTGACGTCACAAACATAAACCCATGATTCGACACCAGTTATGACCCTTTTAAGCAAATCTGGATCGTCGTTGACGTCATTCAACATTTCCTGAGTGATAGTCATGCGACGGGTTTTTTGGTCAAAATTCAGCAATTTTGTAACCAACTTCGCTGCCACACGCTTCAGACCCAAAATATCCGAAAAAATTGCATGGCATGAGCCAACTGATATGCCGACATCCTCAGCAACTTCTCTAATAGTAATTCGACGATTCTCCATAACAATTTTCTTCACTGCTTCAGTGTTTTCATTGGTTGTTGACGTTCTGGGCCGTCCAGGGCGAGCGTCGTCATTCATCTCTTCTCGACCTTCTGTCAAGAGCTTGTACCACTTGTAAACACTTTTTTGACTTACATTACACTCACTGTATAACAGTGTGTCCAGATTTGACACACGAACGTTACGTAACAACGCCAATAGCAGTACGTACGTAAGAATGGTTGCGCGCGCAACGTAGTGTGTCTGCTGTTCGCAGTGGTTCTTTGAGTTTGATGCATATTCTTCGATCCATTTTTTTCGGCAACAGAAAATCGCCAACACAAGCAAACCACTTCTAACCTTTATGCCTCTCACAAACAAAGAAAAAATGCTATATTGCTGAAACTGTAACATACATTCGATCTCCTGCGAGCATTGTCGCTCGTTACGCAATAACCCTCATTGTGCGCCTAGGCACGTAATATACTATTTCAAATGTACACTCTAACTGCATTTCTTAAAACAATACACAACGGATTCACCGAGTATGAAGTTTGCTGCACTGGTTATAGTGACTACGTTATTCTAGTCATGAGAACTCAACGATTCAAGTTCTCATAGCGAGGTTTAAGAGTTAAGGACAATTTCAACGATCTTAACTAGTCGCCACGACCAAGTATTCTGAATATGGCTACCGTGGCTACAAATCATGTTTCTGTAGCCATGGGTCAAGTAGCAACAACAAGTCTCCCTCGTTACAGTCACCTTTTCTCCCAATTACATTATTCCTAGTCATTATGACCAGATGCTATTTTTCTCTGTGTAGGATACGGGATAGAGAGGGAGTCGTTGAAAGGTCAGCAGAGTGATGCCACCCCAGAAAGTAGCGTTATCACTGAGCACAGTACGTCCACTACCATATATTTTAGGAGGGTACTTTAAAAAGTGAAAATGAGTATCAGCGACGCCAAGTTAAGATAGCAAGAACTAATATCAATGCAAACTAAACCCTCGTACCCCGCAACCCGATACCCATTAAGAAGGTGGGCATTGAATGACATTGAAATGTCAAAATCTGGAGAAAAATGGTATCGAGAATGAAACTTTTGAATGCCTTTTAATGCCTAGGAATTAAAATGCATTAAATAGTTTCTTTCTCGATTCCATTTCTTTCCCGATTTTGACATTTGAATGCCATTCAATGCCCCCCTTCTTACTGGGTATAGTCTAAAGTACGGAAATTTTTTAAACATGAATTAATGATTTATACCATGGAGAATAGACATAAGGAGACCAAACTAATGTAACTGAAAATAAGCATGTTTTTGTCGGAAGTACATTGATTGAGTACGGGAACTTCCCAAGAGATGGCGCTCCTGCAAGTAGCGTAAAAAAAAAGAACTCTTCGTGTACCTTTGCATGCATGCAGGTTGTCATGGTAAAATATATTTATTATAAAAATGTTTACAAACATTTACAAATATTAACCTTAATTTGCGGTTGTTAGAATATTTTGAGCGAACAGAAGGAAGCCGCCATTTTTTTACGCCACTTGCATTCGCGCCATCAATCGGGAATTACTTGTACCTTTTCCATGTACTTCCGACAAAAACCTGCTCAACTTTTGTGAAGTTCATGCATAAGAGATTGGTCTCCTTATGTCTATTCTCCATGATTTATACCATCTGATTTTATCAAAAGAATAAGTATAAATATAAATATAAAATGTGGATACCAACTTTTCAAATTTACCGCTTATTTTGGATCACGTAAATAAATAAAAATTGTTCAGACTTTTTGATGACCCTTTTTTGAGCGATGTTCCCAACTAGCTTTGGTAGCACCCCCCCCCCCCCCCCCGAAACCGTTGCCTGGATCCGCCCCTGCTTTGAGGCGTTTGGAAATGTTTTTTTGAGTCACTCCCAATGACTTACTCGCCGTAAGTACTTGAGAGCATTCGATGAGCCTCAGCTGCAGTTTTCTTCAAATTAAAGCAGGAAATTAGAACTTTCCAGAAATGACGAGAATTTGGCTCGAAAACTGATATCTTCGATCGACAATTAATTTATGATGCAAACACAAATTCACTAATGTGGTGCTGACGTTATGTTGATAGATGTCCAAGCTTACTGCCTGACATTTTTGATCTGCCTATTTCGATCACCACTTACTACTGCAGTTATCTATCGAAAAACAGTGGAAGCAAAGTTGTACACATAATATATAGGCGCATAAATATATATAAGAGCCTTGTTTTTTTCCATCTTAAAACCATTAGATTTCAGGGTTTAAAATAAGTTTTAATTTTTAAAGTGTAGGATGAGCAAGAAACAAATTTACAGGAAAATATAATATGCAAAATAGTTTACCTAATTTATATAATAGCTACACTGAAAAAAAACTGGGATTACTAGTTAAATTCTAGCCGAGACGAAACATTTGAACTGCCCATGCGTCTATTACAATACGCTAATACTACACAAAATCGAGTAAATCAAAATGGCCGGAAGTATTCGCGAAATGTCAAGTAAGATGTGCTATAATCACGGCAATTTCGACTTTTTCAGATTGGATTCGAGTGTACGCGGAAAATCTCGTAAATGCGCCGAAGTCACATAAAATAGAATATGCGCCAATGCACACAATTCGGGTAATTACAAGACTCGCTTGAAATGCTCGCAGGACTGATTGAACCTCGGCTTTGTGTCGGCTTCGACTCGACTTTGCCTCAGCTACGCCTCGACTACGCCTTGGCTTCGATCTCCCGAGAGCATTGTCGCTCGTCACGTGATAACCCTCATTATGCGCCTAGGCACATAATATAATATTATGTGACTTCGGTGCGTATACGAGTTTTTATACGTACACTCGAATCTAATCTAGTATTCATTATGATTCTCGTCCATTGCACTTGATATTTCGCGACTAGTTCCGGCAATTTTGATTTTCTCAATCTTGTGTAGTAGTAGCGTATTGTAATTTTTACATAACATTCCTCTGTATCGTATTACACAACATCACGCTACTCTCAACTGTAGCGTAAAAACGAGTTTACGCGCCGGAGGCACATAAAAAATGATCATAATATTGAAAACATTATACACTGCAACAATTCTTTAGAAAAAAATTGTAGTTGCCACATGCCAATATATTTTAATACAAGGAGTGGAAATTCAGCTCTGTATTAATTCAATGATTATGTTTCAATTATGCAAAGTTAACATACAATTAATTGAGTAGCAGACATTTTTCTGCATCATAAAGGTTCAAGTTTTTATAAAACTGTTGATTGAATTCTATATTTATTTAAACTTCCATACGTAGCTTTCGTATATCTTATTGTTACTAGCTATCTTGCATAATCGTTTATTTACCCCTTCAATGAAAGCTTCATTAAGTATTTATTTATTTTACGTATCATTCTGTCTACAATATGTCTCGCGTGCAGCAAAAGTTATTATACTTAGAACAATGTAGAAAACATGACGACGCGACTGCTGAATAATTTATGACGATGGCTTTCATATCTATAACTCTAGGCGACATAGCTCCCTGCAGTTGCATTATTTATTATAATGCAAAGAAAGTCGTGAAAATTCAAGGAAATAAAGTTGACAAAATATAGAGATAAATGATAAGTAAAATTTTATTAAAAATTCTTTCTTTGTTAATTAATAACAGTAAAAATAATAATCAAGTAATGGTTTTACATATCAAAGTATCAATTGATACGAAAAATATTAAGATAAAATATCTTGGATTCTAAGAGAAATGCTAGAATAATGGTAAAATCTTCAAAGAATAACAATCGATTTTCTCTTATACTAGAAAAGGTATAAATCGTCTTGCACGTCGTTTTAAACGTACTTTCATACATGAACGCTTTTTTCGATTTTGTACCTAAAAGTCTTCAGCAACAGCTTGGTATTCAATGTACACATTTTTTGTAAGTATATCTACGCTTATTATTGTACGAGATCATTCTGATATATTTCTTTCGAAATTCACGATACATTAATATTGCTGCGTAGATGTACTTACAAAAAATTAGTACATTGAATACCAAGCTGTTGCTGAAGACTTTTAGGTACAAAATCGAACAAAGCGTTCAATGAAATTGGTCGTCAAGTTGAAAGCATTCGATAGATCATATCTAAGCACAGTCAATTTGTCATAAATACTGAGTAAAAATTTTGTGTGTTATTTAGAGTTTCAAAATATAATTGTAAAGGACAAATATAAATCGTTATTCCATACACGTTGAACATATAAAGTTGATATTCATTGTGCAGTCCGTGTTTTTACGAAGAAAACAATTTTTTTCTTCAAAAAATCATAACTCGGAAACAAAAATTTTAGCTACTAGAGATTTAGTAGAATTGAAACTTAACGTGTCTTTTTGATGCGAAAAAAGTTTGAGAGAAAAAAAAATACAGTTTTCGAGATATTGAATTTCAAAAAAAAATTGCAATTTTATTTTATTGCTAAATAAAAAATTATAAACAATCGAAAAGCGATTGTTTATAGCTATATTCGATAGTGCAAATTATTGCAAACATTTAAAATTTAAAATTGTAAAAATCGGTCAATTTTTGACGAAGTTATAGACAATTGAATAAAAAGTTCTCGCGAATACCTGTTGAAAAATAAATTCGTGTCCCGAATGGACCGCTTGAACTGAGATGGAAAGCGTGGCATGGTCCATAAGTGGTTCACTGAACTTCGTTGCGGCCGTATTAGCACTAATGATGCTGAGCGTCCTGGCGGTTCAAAAGTGGTGACTTCTCAAGAAATGATCGATAAAATCCACGACATCGTACTTGACGATCGTCGATTGAAAGTGGGTGAGATTAGTGAAACTGTAAACATTTTAGTGAGACGCGTATGGAAAATTGTACACGAATGTTTGGTCATGAGGAAATTGTCTGCAAGATGGGTGCCGCGTTTGCTCACAGCCGATCACAAGCGGGCTCGTGTGGTTGCGTCTGAGCAATGTTTGGGTATGCTTCAACGTAATTCAAAGGAATTTTTGCGACTCTATGTAACTGTTGATAAAACGTGGATTCATTATTATACGCCAGAAACAAAAAATAAGTAGAAAATGTGGACTGGGCCTGGCGAATCTGCGCCGAAAAAAGTGAAGACGGTTCCATCAGCCGGTAAGGTCATGGCCACAATTTTTTGGGACTCACAGGGTATAATAATAATGAATTATCTACAGGAAGGAAAAACTATTACAGGAGCGTATTATGCCTCATTATCAAAACGATTTGATGCCATACTGAAGGAAAAGTGGCCCCATCTGGCGAAAAAAAGTGCTTTCCCACCAAGACAATCCACCAACACACACGAGTACCATTGCAACGGCCAAATTATTTGATTTATGCTACGAAATACTTCCTTATCCACCTTATTCCTCAGATTTGGTTCCTTCCGATTATTTTTTGTTTCCTAACATGGAAACTTGGCTTGGAAGTAAAATATTTTCATCGAACGAAGAGACTATTTCTGCGACAAATGATTATTGCTCTTGCCGAAAGCGGCCGAACACACGAACGATGGCTTCAAGACAGTATGAGTTAGAGAAAGAGAGTCACATATACAGGGAGGGCCATCTAACATTTGGAATTTGAATCAGCTATAAAAAAAAACTTATAGATATTTTTTCAAAAGTATGGCTTTATTAGCAAGATTGAACCTTCCTATTTGAGAATGAGACAACATCATTTAAATAACTGCTACGGCTAACCTTGCAGTACCCCATTTGATCAACCCAATTTTTCAGTTCATGGGGTCCATTGCATAAGATTCTATATAGGCAGCACACAAAGAAGTAGCGGTTTCTTCTTTACCCCACTCTAAAAATTGAATAAGTGAAAATTCGCTTACCCTCGAATTATTAAAATAATGTACTAATTACACAGGTCTGCAAGGTTTTGTTGCTGAAAAGCTACGGGTCGTTTCCGCAGTAATTTTTGACGTAGAATCCGAATCCGGAATCAGAATCAGCCTATCAAGTCAGGATTTTGAGATATTTGAGGTTATGTGCTCGAAAAATGGTGGTTTTCGCTACTTTTGAGGTTATGTACAGGGCGCAAGAACTTTTTTTGGTTTTTTTTCTTAAATGTCATTATTTAATACTACCCTTTCCCTTCAAAATGAGCTATTGAACAGTCACGAACGATTTTTTTTCACAAAGATACGGCCATATCAAGTTTTGACATTTATCCGAACAACCTTATGAGCATTCACATTGACTCTTTGGTGCATACCATTCTGCATTCGAAAATTTATCTTGAAAATTTGTGCTTGCGGGGTTTGTTGGTATGTGCATAAGAATTTACAGTAAAAAAAATTGACATTTCCATTTCTAAGATTGTGGATTCAAAATGGCGGATCGAAATTTACGAAATTAAAAGATTTTTCTCTCTAAAAACTCTTTATTCAAAATTATTTTAAGAGGATTTATTAGGTCGCTGATTTTAAATATTATTTTATTTCTAAAAATTGCAAGTAGCGGATCTGATATAGCTGATGAAAAATCTCACATTACTTCTTTTCCCTGGGAATGTGTACTCGAGCACATAACCTCAAATATCTCAAAATCCTGACGTGATAGGCTGATTCTGATTCCAGATTCGGATTCTACGTCAAAAATTACTCCGGAAACGACCCATAGCTTTTCAACAACAAATACAAACCCATTATTTGCAGACCTGTGTTATTAGCCAAATTCAACTGTTTAATGAGTGAATTTAACTGATTCGTAATAACGTATGAGTCATTCCCAGTCGAATTTTAACTAATTAGTATTGAAAATTCCTTACTATTGGGTTGGTAATAAAGTCATTTCGTTTTTTTCCACTAGATGACTTTAGTTATTCGAAGTTGTTCTTCTCCATTGCAAACTTCGGACCGTATATGGTATTTGACAGCGGACTTTTCATAGATTATTCCGTAAAAAAAGTTTCAAGTTTTGTTGTTTATTTATTGTTTTGCATTGATTTGAAATGGAGAATTCAGACGGTCATTTTCATCATATTTTACTTTATAATTTCCGAAAAGGTAAAAACGCAGTGCAAGTTCGGAAAAAGTTGTATGACGTATATGGTGAAAAATCATTAACAGAACGCCAGTGCCAGAATTGGTTTGCTCGATTTCGTTCCAGAGATTTTGACCTCCAAGATGTACCATGCTCTGGACGCCCAACTGAAGTTGACGACGACAAAATAAAAGCAATGACACGAGAGATCGCAAAGAAGTTTAACATATCACATACATGCGTTGAATGATATTTAAAACAATTTGGTTACGTTAATAAGCACGATATTTCCATTTGCGATTCACTGCTGAAACGTAAGGGGCCGTTCACATAATACGTCACGCAATTTTTAGCTATTTTTACCCCCCCGCCCCCCCCGTCCCCCCATGTCACACATGGTCGCAAACCTCAGCCCCCCCACCCCTTTATATGTCACGTCACACCTCTTAATTTTATAAAACATTTTTCGTTAACGCGTACAAAATCCAGTAAAAGAAGAAGCTATTAATTATTATTGTAGATAATCTTTTCAGAACTTTTCTTCAAATTTCGTGGGTACACATTTAATGTGTGATGTAACGCAGAGAGCAGACCCCCCTCCCAACATGTCACACCACGTCACAATTTGCAGACCCCCCCCCCCCCCTCCCCCCCATAAACTGTGTTACGTATTATGTGAACAGCCCTTAACACAACCCAGCCATTTTTGAAGCGGATCATAACGGGCGAAAAGAAATGAGTTGTTTACGATACCGTCGTGCGAAAAAGATCATGGAGCAAGCGAGATGAGCATGCACAATCGACATCGAAAGCCGATATTCAGTAAAAGTAGGTTATGCTGAGTGTTTTGTGGGATTTCAAAGGTACTGCTTATTTTGAGCTGCTTCCAACGAACCAAACTATCAATTCGTATGTCTAGTGTCACCAGCTAATGAAATTGGACGAAGAAATCAAGGAAAAGCGGCCATAAATGGCAACTCGTAAAGGCGTCATCTTCCATCAAGATAACGCCAGACCACATACAACTTTGGTCATTCGCAAAAAATTATTGGAGTTAGGTTGGGAAGTGATGCCTCATCCATCGTATAGTCCTGACCTTGCACCATTCGATTATCATTTATTCCGTTCACTTTAAACCCATTTGAATGAAAAAACATTCGATTCAAATGAGGCTGTCAAAATGAGTTGATTCAGTTTTTTGCCTCTTAGAACCAAACTTTATACGAAAGCGGAATTATGAAGCTGACTGAAAGATTGCAAAAGGTCATCGAACAAAATGGTCAATACATATTTGATTAATGTTTGTTATTTTTATACACGTTTACACATAATTGTACATCTGTAGGTTATTGACATTTTTTTCACGCAATGAGGTTTTAACTCTACCTACTTATTCCTAACTAGTTCTTACTACCTAACGACCTACGCCTCAAGACTCGTTTTTACGATACAGTTGAGAGTAGCGTAATGTATATTATGTGCCTAGGCGCATAATGAGGGTTATTACGCGACAATGCTCGCAGGAGATCGAAGCCAAGGCATAGTCGAGGCTTAGGTGAGACGAAGCCGAGGCGCGATCAGTCCTGCCAGCATTTTAAGCGAGTCTCGTAATGACCCGAATTGTGTGCATTGGCTCATATTCTATTTTATGTGACTTCGGCGCATTTACAAGTTTTTATGCATATACTCATCAACCAGGGGTGTCACCCCGTTGGATATGCTGATGACATTCTAGACATAGTTCAGATGTTGCAGAAGGCCTTCGGTGATTTGACCATGTCGCAGAAAAATTTTTATAAGTGGTACAAAGACTTCAAAGAAGGCAAAGGACGTGTTGATGACTTGGAACGCCCCGGACGACCATCAACATCGACTGACGAGCAACACGTCAATCAAATCAAATAATTAGTGCACAAAAATCGTCGATTGACAACTAGAGACCTTGCTGACACTATTGGCATTTCAAGAGGATCACTCAACACCGTTTAAAAAGATATTTTGGGCAGACAACTCGTGGTTTTTGCATCACGATAATGCGCCGTCTCACACTGCACTCGTTCTTCGTGACCATTTTGCCAAAAACTCAACGCATATCGTTCCACAACCACCATATTCGCCTGATTTGGCTCCGTGTGACTTCTGGCTATTCCCAAAACTCAAAATACCACTCCGAGGACACCGTTTTGACACGATTGAAGAGATACAAGCCGAATCGAAGAAGGCTTCGAAGGCAATTCCGGTAATCGAATTTAACAAGTCTTTCGACGATTGGAAAAAACGTTGGCTTAAGTCCATTATATCGGGAGGGGATTACTTTGAAGGGGATGAAATTGATTTGGATAAATAAATAAAAATTTTTCATTTTATAACAAAATTCACCTTAGTTTTTGCTCACAGTAGTAGTACGTCTCCGCGGTACCTCTTCGACCAAAAGTACAAGGTAAGCTAGTCAACCATGGAAGATTGGAAGGTGGGTCGTGCACGTCTCCCAGGTGATGGAGACAACTGGTTTGCAGACGGTTCCAAAAAACGGAAGGGCGCGGGGGCTGGTGTCTATGGGAAGAACAGGGATACGAGCCTCACGGTCCTGTTGGGACCCCACTCCACAGTTTTACAAATAGAGATTGCGGCCCTACTTCAATGCGCATACAAAGTGTAGGATTATGGTCGCGGCAGACACTTCCGCATCTACTCGGATAGAGCATAGTAGATTAGATAGTAGATTCATTTCGCACTAAGCATGTGCTTTATACCTTCATGTATGTCACCAGCTTTGCAAAATTTGGAATTCATTAATATTTTAAGTTTGACAAATTTAATCAAAAAGCATTTTCATTATCCTGTCCACCCTTTTGCGTTGTACTATAATATTGACCATTTTGATAAAAGTAGAAAAACTAATTGTAAAGTCCAAAAAATTTTATTATATAACGTCCTTGTTTTCAACCACTTGTAAAATATATATCAATAGAGAAAAAAAATAGATATTAATAATGAAGGTGCAAATTGAATAGATATGATGAAAATTTATCTTCATTCGTGAATTCCAAGTTAATGGCATCCAAATCCCAACGAATTGCATTGCAGTAAATGAAATATCACCATTGTAGAAGTCCTTTATTTTTGATGAAAACATTTTTTATAATTGTTTTATAAACCTATGATTAAGAAAAAAATATTTAAAATGCCAAATTAGAATTACAGCGGTTTAACATCAAAATAGTAGGAAAAGCTATGAAGCCATAAAAATTAATATTCCTAAAAAGCGTATTTACTCTATTATTATTTTATGTATTTCAAACATTTTAATGTACAATTATACCTTGCGTAGACTTACGTTTTTTCATGTTTTTAATCTTCCTTCAATTTTTGTTTACATTTAACGATTTAACGATACAGTGGAAGTAAGTATATCAGTAGTTACCGTAAAATAAAGGAAGAAAAGTTTAACGCGGTGATCAAAAATTATTATTTGAAAAAGTGTACAGCGGCGCAGACGAAACCAAAATTGGATGAAGTTCACTCTATACTTTACTTCTAGATTAATAAATTCAAACGTGGACGAACATTACCTCAAAATGAAAGCGCCCTGAACGTCTAGTTGCAGTTACCACGCTGGGAATGATTGAAAACATCTATTATCTCGTTACGTAAAATATGCAGGTAGTAATACAGATTGTTACTATTGAATAAGTTTATTCATCTTATTCTTCATTATTTTCCCGATATAACAGCAGACAAAAGTATCGAACAAAACACAGAACAAAATACTTAAAATCGGCAGAAAAAAGTCATGACGCAAATCGATTCTTGATACCCAGGTCAAAATCGTTTTGAGTTTGAAAATACTCAATACGCCGACAACAGGCCTGCACACGTCCGCAGACGCCTGCAGCGAGCCTGCACTAAAAGATGTAGGCACCTGCAGCAGGCCCGTTTGGCGAACCAAGATGCCTGCAATAAGTCCATAGCACACCCGCAGTGGGTCCGCAGCAAAAATCTATAGGCCTGAAACAGGTCCACTGCAGGCCTTTAAACCCTTGCTTACCACACATGGGTCTTCGAGACCCAAGCCCCCTTTGTAGTTAAATTTTATGTACCTAAACGCAAATAATAATATATATATAAATAATAGTAGATTCTGTACCAAGGGCGGCATGGTGGCGATTGTGACGAGTGCGAAGTATACCCAATGTATTCACACGAGTCACATCGCCATCATGCCGCTCGAGGTACACACGACGTTTTGTGTCCAAATTGGTGGAAAAAATCGCATTGCATGCGAGCGCGAAGTTAGTAGTGGGTAGTCAAGTGCCGCGCGGTATGAACATTTCGCTTGTTGAAGCGGGTGTTATGAACATTTTCGCCCGTTGGAGCGGGCGGTATGAACATTTTCTCCCGTTGGTGCGGGCGGTATGAACATTTCGGCTTATTGCATCGCCGAGGCGCCATTGGCTGCATGCTGCTCCACGCGCAAGCATGCAATGCGACTTTTTACGCCCGTTTGGACACAATAGTAGATTGTGTACCAAGGGCGGCATGGTGGCGATTGTGACGAGTGCGAAGTGTACCCGCCCGAGTCACATCGCTACCATGTCGCTCGAGGTACACACGACGTTTTGTGTCCAAATTGGTGGAAAAAATCGCATTGCATGCGAGCGCGAAGTTAGCCGCGGGGCGTTAAGTTTAGTGCGGTATGAACATTTCGCTTGTTGAAGCGGGTGTTATGAACATTTTGCCCGTTGAAGCGGGCGGTATGAACATTATCGCCCTTTGAAGCGGGCGGTATGAATATTTCGCCCGATTTTGACGCCAAGGCACAATTAACTGCATGCCGCTCTACGCACAAGCATGCAATGCAACTTTTTCCGCCCGTTTGGACACAAAATACATATTTTCTGTGTAGATAAAAGAAAGCTTGAACGTGCACGGAAACGCCGCTTATAAAAGCAGGAGCCATACACCAGCATGACAACAGAACATAAGGGGAAGCACCACCGAAATTTCAACCTGTAGATATTTAAAACACTAAAGAGAGGTAATTTTTGTAACAAAATTATTTTGGCAATAGAATTACGTCATGCAGTCAACAAAATTATCTTAAAAATTTCTCAGTGAAATGCCGTTCATAAATAAGAAGTTTTAAAGAAGAATTTTCATAAAGATAGATTTTTATTACAAGAAATATATGAAGAAGTCAGGTATTATATGTAACAAAAATAACATATAATACATATAACATAAATTACATACACTGAAAGAAATGCTTGGGATTTATCAGCCATATGAATATAGCTGAATGTTTTTAAGTAATTCAACAAAATATATTTGACAGTTAATCAAAAATTTTACTGCAATAGTAATTCATATGTTTGGAATACACATACAGGCTGAACTAATTCAAGCAAACCTTGGTTTTCGGTAAATCTCCAATATAATATAGGTCAAGGAACCACAATTATGTCTGTACCGTCGAATTTTTTTTTTTCAGTGTAGAACATAAAATACATATTTGCAGATTGCTACAAAAACTGCGGCCATTACTCATGGTTTCGAAACAAATATTTCTTCGGGGCACTTACTCTAAATAACACTGTGCAAGCTCTCGTTGGCATTTTACGTTAGACAGCGGGAACATTGAATTAACAATAATTCTTTGGTTAATCTTTTATAAAACGGAAGTATCTTTTCTAGGCAAAATATATTTAGAGGCGTATACACGTTTGTTGCATGCGCTTCTGGAGGTTCATTTTTTGCCATTGCCGCGTTGTAAAAACACCAAGAAGATGGATCTTAAGGGGATTTTGCGTGTTAAGGTTCTTTATCAGTCGATACACCATGATAAATTGAGGCAAATATTGCATCTTTCATCGCCTATTAAAAATTGTTATAATTATATCACGTGTACACATATATATATTATTGTCATCATTTTAACAGTATTGAATATTTTAGTAAAAGTTTTTATATCAGTTTTAGAATATTTTATATATACATATTTTGGATTATTCATCAATTTTCGAATATAGTTTTTCAATGTTTACCTGAATATCGTCTTTATTTCTGTATATTAGCCTGTTGATAATACTCGGCGAGTTTTCAAATAGTGGTTTCTTTCAACTAAATATGGGCTCATCTACTTGTAATTAGAGTAACTTTGCAAACTTTTTCCTGTTTCACGTTGTTTGCGAGTCCATTATATACTCTTAATATGAAAACAAAACATAATGACAATGAAACATTTATTTCTAAACCAAATATATAAAAAGTCAACGCGAAATATATTTTTAAAGTTGGCATCTATAACCGTACAATAACAACCCTGGTATGAATACCGGATTGGAAAATTTTCTATATGTTTCATTCCACCTTATTAAGAAATATATTTATGAACCACTCTCCGCTGACACAAATTAAATCCAAAAACAGTTCTGGGCAGCCCCCGACCAGGCCTTATAGTCAGCGCCAGAACTGGAAACCAGACAGTCGGGTCTGGCGCTGACCAGTGCCATAAAATTTTTCCACACGGGATGTGAATAAGTAATGTGAGAATAAGATTATACTTCAAATAAAAGTGAAACACAAGTATATTTACAGTTTGTTACTGCCTGAATTTCTACCAGTTGTTTAGAAAATATTTAAAGCTGTATCTTCCTACACGGAAAAAAAAGTCCATTAAATTATATAGAACTAGTTCTATAGCAGAGGATACGACGGGTAGTTTAATAAAAATTAAAATCGTCTTGGTTGTACATTGCGTTGACCTGTTCTAAGAAATGTGTTTAAAAGTTCTATAAAATTTAAAGGCCGGAGAGACATAATGTCTAATAGAGGGCAGGGTACGAAAAATGTAGAATAGTTCTAGAAAATCTGAAACGACAGCTAATATATAGTTTATATCGAAGAAGTCTCTAAACTATAGAGAACGGTTCTGTAAAATGATGGCCGATTTTTCCACACAAAAAAAATATCTTTTATGTTATTATTATTATAATACTCTATGGTATTCACATATTCAAGTATACACAATAATACACTATTAAACGAACAATCACTTACACTAATTACACTCGCACGCTATTAAAATTTCTATTCGCCGCGGGATCGAACCCTCATTCGCATTGCTAATTCCTAATTCCTAACGCCTAAACCCTCGCGACTAATCTAACTTGACATACATAAAAAAAAATCTGACATATAAGCTACAGCTACAGGACCGTCTGACAAATGTTTGTGACATATTTCATCGAAAATTTTCGGAATTAAAGTTTTAAATGATCTGTGGTTTCAAAATTATTTCTTTCCTAATGAATAAATGCTTTTTCTCTCAGTAAAATCATTAAATCTTTATTTAATTATAAATTTAATTAAAAATCAAAAAAATTCAATATTCTAAAATTATAAGACAAGCAAGTGTAAAATTTACAAATTTAGAAAGTTTTAGAAATCTGAAGTATTTGAAATTGTAAAATTTCCTAAATCATAAAACATCCGGAATTTCAATCGATAAACGACCGCCTGAAATCTAAAACTTGGAACAGTAGAAAACGCATGCATTGTAACGAAGAAGCGAGGAGAATAAGGGAAAATGGGACGAGTCGTTCTCGCATGCAAGAGTGACGAGGAAGGAAAAATGGCAACGCAGCTACATTTTACAGAACTGTGGTCTATAGATCTTATAAAGGAATGGTTCACAATCACTCAATACCTTGAATCTGATTTCTATAGTATTTTTCAACATTTTTTGAAGAATTTTTCTTTATATTTAATTGAACTGGGGTATTTAGATCTTACAATGGTGTGATAATAAACTCTCAATACCTCAAATCTGATTTCTACGAAAATTTTCAACATGTTTTTATGAATTTCTCTATATATTTTATAGAACTTCTTTAATTCGGGATTTAATAGAAAATTTACAGTACTCGTTAGAGTTACTCCAGATTTTTCCTGCATTAAATTAATTAGTTAGTTAAATTGAATAGTTATACAAAACATAGAAAATTTGTTCACGGTTCGCTCGTATCCCCAACTCTTGAAATAATTCAAGAAAATTTAATGAACTTCTTTTTTCCGTGTAAGAATATAAGATATATGAATATAAGTAAAAGTATCACTTGACAAAAATTCAAAAAATATATCAGTTGATTAAAAATTTCTAAACTTAATGGCTTTCCTTAAGGGGTAATACCTATGTGGAGCCCTATTTTTTTACATTCTCATCATGGATGAGAAGGTATTGGTTTTATGTGAAGAATGACTTTCGAAATTTTCCTCAAATCTTTACGTTTTGAGACCCCCTGAGTCAGAAAAAATGGTCTTTACGAAAGTGTCTGTCTGTCTATCTGTCTGTAGTAGGTCGTGTGCGGCATAACTCTCGATAGAATTATCAGATTGAATTGAGCTTTGGTACACTTTATCGGAGCCGAAAAAGTAAGGACAAGTTCGTCAACCAGCCACATCCAATCAAAATTGAGGGATTGAGCACTACTTTTGTGTTTTTGAAAATAATTTTTTAGAAAAATAAAAAATTTCAATACTGGTTTTTGATAGTGCACATAAATCTCTACAAATTATCCTCATAACATTTTTTGATTAAATCAAAATTAGAAATGTTACAGCATATTCAAATTCGAAACAAGTCAATATCAAAATTCCATTTTCCAGTTAAATTATACGAGATACGAAAAAACGTTATGATACAATATTATTTTCTACATAAAGACCTACAAATTTGAATTGTAACATTTTTTCATAAGATGCATACTTTTCTTTTTAATTAAAAAAAAAAAACTATTGAAAATCCAAAATTCAATTTTTTAACAATAATATGTAAAATACGAAAAAAACGTAAGAATACAAAGCTGTTCGTTTCAAAAAGATCTACAAATTTTGTCTGACGCAGTTTCTGATAAAACATATATTTTTCGTTTCAATTCCAAAAAATACGTTTAAAATTCAAAAATTCCATTTTTTAGACAAAATATGTGAGATACAAAAAAAACCTTTTATATGGAAAATTGTTTGCCTAAATGAGGTTTACAAATTTTCATTAAGACATTTCGGGACAGGATGTATATTTTATGTTTTGATTTTTAATATTAAAAAAATTCGATTTTTTTCACCAAAATATGTGAGATACGAAATAAGCGTTGTTCTGCAAAATCGTTTCCTTAAATAAAGTCTACGATTATTTTTTCTTTTTGAGAGATTTGGAAGAAAATAAATTATTTTAATCATGTAATTTATTAAAAAGTTACTGAAATGTATACAGAAAATCGAACGCGAAGCGCGAGCGTCATGATGAGAATGTGTTCCTTAAGGTTGATAGAGCCTTAAGTAAATTGAATCTCCTGTTTCACTTAAATTCAAAAAGAAATAGAGTGACTTTGAGAAAATGTGTAATTCACATCATCTGTAATATTATTATAAAATTGGTTTGAGCTTCAGTATCAAGTTATAAGAAATAAAATTAAATGTATGCGAAGAGCATAAGACCGAGCGCGAAGCGCGACGATCGAATCGCGCGCCCTAGGCGCGCTCAAACTTGCGAGCGAAGCGCGCAATGAGAATGTGCCCGCAAAGCGGGCAGATTTTTTAAGGTCATTTTTGAGATTCTTTTTTCAAAAAAGTTTGAATTTTATTCAAAATCTGATTACACAACTTTATTACACATGTTTTGAAGTAAAAAAATTAATTTTTATTATAATTTTAAAAACAAAATGGAGCCGAGAGAGAGTCAGAAGCCACAGGTTATTTTTCGGAGATGCCTTCAGTACCCACCACTTTTAGCCGTCGGTATTGATCTGCAACTGAAAAATGAAATATTTTCTTATTTTATGACTGAAAATGAAGCATAGTACGTAGGGGTTTTCAAAAATATTGATTTAAAAAAAAAATTTTGTCATAAAAAAATCGTCATAAAAGCCTTATCAAAAAAAAGTTTTCAATTTTTTATAAAACCGCTACGTACTTCGCTAGAAAATGATGTACTTGAGATCATAATTCGATGTGGTTCCGACCCGGGCTACACCATGTGCCCCCCTGCGACCAAATGTGGAAAATACGATCGGGCCCGGATCGGAACTTGGGAAGAAGTTGGTCAATTTCTGCACGGGTATATTTTATGAATAATTTATTTAAAAAGTTGATCAAGTGTAGTATTAGGTTAATATATGTGAGGTTTCTAAGTTTAAGTGTATTTGTGAGTAAAAATATGATTGGCTGCGACTAAATAGTGTGTATGTATTAATATTTGTATAATGTTTATGTATGTGTCTCAAGTTTAACCGACAGAGTTAAGTAAAATTACTCCAACTATTTTTCTTCATGTATAATGTATACATTTATGTATACATACATAAATGTATACATGTACATATACATATACATATCTTGAACGTTTCTATTACCATTGCGTGAAAAGTACTTATTTACATGACTCATTGATAGCCACCATTCCCTACATAATTTCGTATAGGATTATGAATTGAATATTATTGAGATTTATGCCCAATGAAATAAAAAAAAATTGAGTTTCTTTTATTCATTAAAAATACAAACTTTAAGCACCGGTTTGGGTTTTGATAATGAGAAAACTAAATTTGATGCCAAATTTTTCCGATCGATTCTGAACTCAACTGAAAATGAGTGACTTTTTCTCTTCCGTTCCATTATGTAATTAATAAGGAATTGCGCTAAAATTATAAATCTCAATATGAAGAGTGACCCAGGAGTATTGACGTTCCTTGCCATGGCGGATAGAAAAAAAAAATTTAATCGAAAAGTGCTCAAACTCGGATTGTGGGACTACCCTCGCATATGCAATTTCAACGCCCTGTTGTACCCAAAATACGCATTGAATCCAGAGTCATGTAATAGAATATTCAGAAAGTAATGCTAGTAATCAGCTTTAATTCAGTTTAGCTTTTGAAATAAAAAATTCACAAGAATTATTTAAAAATACTTAATAAAGATAAGCTGTTAGAGTGATGTAGAGAAATATTTAATACAATACCATGAATCAATTTTATGACAATTATTTGATTAATTTATAATTATCTTTTACATATAATTTTGAAAATGCATAGTATTTTATAATACTTCAACAGTTCTTTTGCAATATATAATCTTCATTTATTATTGTAAATATGTTATTCCTAAAAGTCAAATAAATTGAATACGATTATAAGCAACATTATTAACATATTTAAATTATCAAACTTCACCTTAACGTAATGCAAACTTTAGTGTATCAGTTTCAATTATGTTGGTAATCAGATAATTATTAATGAAATTCAATTATATATGTATTTAAAAATCAATTTATTCGCAGGATTGAAGAAAAACTAAACGAGTTTCATGCCCAAAAAATCGTTTAAAATGGTACGAATTGATTCGTGAGACACACTAAGTTCAGCGTCTATCTCTCTTAAACTTAAATGACGATTTTCAGTCACCATTTCCTTCACTTTAGCGATGTTAACTTCAGTTAAAGACGTCGATTTACCGTAAGCCTTCTGTAACATTTTTAGCGATTCCGCACACGAAATTCCATTTGCAATGAAAAATTTGAAACAAATTCTTTGTTCGATATTCTTATCCATTAGAAAAATCGCGAAACACACTTGAGATAAACTGACAACAGCAAACACTGTGAAAAAAGTAAATGACAGATCGCGCTCTAACTCCACGTCAGTATAGAGGACAGTGGTTCCAACTTAGCGTCAAAAAGGTTTTTGACAATTTTTTTAGGCGGGCTTTTTGAATGATCAATTCCCGCTACCCTGGTGACAGAATGTATAGTATATGGGTAGTTCTCCACAAATAAGGTGC
Organism: Diplolepis rosae; assembly: GCA_030998225.1. Classification (NCBI taxonomy): domain Eukaryota; kingdom Metazoa; phylum Arthropoda; class Insecta; order Hymenoptera; family Diplolepididae; genus Diplolepis; species Diplolepis rosae. The sequence continues at coordinate 7,947,650 of JAPYXD010000723.1, read as the reverse complement.
TTTTGTGTCTTTGATGTTTTGTGAAAATACAAATAAATGTATCGAATCAACCTTTTTGTAATTCGTTATTTCAGAATGAAACAGAATATATTCATATAAAAATACTGAATCATAGTGTTGTTTTTCTGATAAAAAACTTTGAAAATTGTCCATATCGTATTATATCGGGAATGACAATGAAATATAAATCTTGTTAATATCTGTAAAAAAAGTATTCTATTGACATATAAGCGTGAATACTTGAGAAAGTTATCTTTTTTCATTAAAATTAGACAATTAATCCAGAAAATAGTATATTATGTGCCTAGGCACACAATGAGGGTGATTGCGTGACGAGCGACAATGCTCGCAGGAGATCGAAGCCAAGGCGTAGCCGAGACGTAGCTGAGGCATAGTCGAGGCGTAGCCGAGACGTAGCTGAGGCAAAGCCGAGACGAAGTCGAGACAAAGCCGAGACGAATCCGAGGCGCGATCAGTCCTGCGAGCATTGTTGCGAGTCTCGCAATGTCCCGAATTTTGTGCATTGGCACATATTCTATTTTATGTGACTGTGGTGCGGATACGAGTTTTTATGCGTACATTGGAATCTAATCTAGTACTTATTGTAGTTGTTTTCTGCGCTAGTTGTACGAAGCGGGCGCAAATTGACGACTAGTCCCGGCCATTTTGATTTTATCGGTCTTGTGTAGTAGTCAGTGCTAACGCTGTACGAAGAAGAAGTGAGAAGAAGAAGAATAAGAAATAGATTGCGTTTCGATGTACGAAGAATAAGTGAGAAGAAGAGGAATAAGAAATAGATTGCGTTCCGCTGTAAGACTATAATGCGCATGCGCAGTTCAATTTCTACATTGTATTCCTCTGTAACGGAATATACAACATTGCTTTACTCTCAGCTGTAACGGAAAAACGAGTTTCCGCGGCTGAGGCACATAAACATTGTTTTGTAACTCTTTCTGAAAAAAAACCCTGTCTGACGAAAGTGTATCAAAATAAGTCGCGGGCTATGAGTGCGAGTATGAGATCAAAAGGCTTTCGTATGAGTTTATCCTTCTCGCACTTATAGCCTATTCTGCAACCCACTCGTGGCCATTCTATATATACACGTATATACTAACCCAAGTAATATTATTAAACAATTAATAGTAAAAAAACAAAAAATCTACCAAACACTTTTCTTATCTGAATTTAGAGCTTAACTCTGAAAGATAAAATTTATCACATGAACCGGATCCCATTGAAGAATAGTACAAGAAAAACACTTATTGTGATGATGATAAGAACAACTAGCCCTCTGAAGATGACTGGAGCATCTTTTAATACCCTGTCGTTAGAAACATTTGTCAAAGTTTATATTCACGTTTTATTTTTATTTTTTATAACATATTCATTTATTTATTAAATTTTAATCTGCGATTATTTATTAACTTTATACATCACACTAAAATATACATTCAATGATCACGTTTTAGATTATCAAATCAACTTATTCTGCCTAAAATTTATTAAGTACAACTCAATGATTTCGAGATAAAGGATAATAACGAAAATCTTTAGTTTGCAATTTACATATATAACCTCCACATTAGTATATTGTGCAACCAGGAAAAAAAAAATTTATTTTCCGAGTGTGGAATTTCAAGTCCGAGCAAAGCAAGGGTAACAACCTCACGAGTAACATTAATGTTTTTCCCGTGTCGGACACGATTTTTTTTCTGCTCGGAGGTCAAAAAATGGATTTCTTTGCCCTGCACGGGGCAATAAAATTCACTTTATGAGCCGCCTGTAGCAAAAAATATTTAAAGTCTTTATGTATTTCCAAATTTAAAATGTTTTTATAAATTCACTTCCAGCACTTAAGTCTGTCTTGTTTAACATTATTACACTTCCATTGGGAGCCGAAACTGGGTCCAATATAACCACCAGTTTTTACAGTGCAACTTTTTTTTCACGGCAAGCCTAATAAATATTTTGTGTACTAAAATCATATGCTTATTCAATATTATATCGACAAATATGATTTTATACAAAAAAGAAAAGAGTAAGCGAAGAAGATAATTGCCGTAAACAGTTTCACATGTTTTAATGCTTCATGACTATGCAAATTGCCGTTGATATTAATTCTGATACATTTTCGTGATTTACAATATTGCATCACTATACCTGCTGTAATAGCCATTCCCTTGTAAGAGAGTGCAGAATTATTTATAAGCAGATCCGTACGGCAAAGGGGTGATATGAGACATTTCTGCATTTATCAATTGATTGATAGAATTATTTATGACGTTGCTGCGTAGAAGACAGAACGAGTTACACAAGAAAAGTAGCTCTGAGTCTTAATAGAACTTGCATGGTGTATGGATGATACATTTCTCATATCTATCTATTCTTTTTGCACCATCTTCAGCTTTAAAAAGTATAACTCAACAAAAAAGTAAACACATATATCACCTATTGACAATTTTAAAACAATCATGGCTTTTTTGAAGATTAAAAATTTATATAAAATATTAAATCTAAAACAATCGAACTTCTATAACGGCGAATATTCATTAACAGTAATACAATTTTTTGGATTTTGGAGGCCATCCACTTATAACTCTCAATGGAAAAAGTCACTATACTGTATTTATTCAATCTTCATGTTAACTTTTTTTTCGTTTTTCGCATGGTCTCTCTTGGCAGTTTTTTTTCGAGGAACTGGAAACGTAGACGTTATTTCAGAAAATTTATTTTACTTTACCTCTACTTTTACTGTTTATTCAAAAACAATTAATATTATGATCCAACGTAAAAAAGTCATAAGAACGATAAAAATGCTTACTACTGAACTATGTCAGCCTCGAAGTCTTAATGAATCTAAAATACTGCAAAAATGTTCATACGCATGCAGGTATGACAGAAAGGTCAAAAGATGTAATACATTATTTTTATCACAACAAACCAAATATTAATATTTTTAATATTGTTTTTTATTTGTGTAGGTTGACTACAATAATCTTTCTAATTGTAACTAACATAACTGCCGCATTAGTGAATTTGACTCCATTAATGGAAAAAACGATCCGGCTTCCCTTCAAAGATATATGGCTGCTTTCTACACTCAACTCTAAACCTCTATTTTGGTTGACGTATATACAACAATCATTATCTGCTTGGATGGCAGCTTGTTTAACAGGCTCATTTGAAACCTTAACGTTGATAATAATTCTTCAAGTTTGTGCTCAAATAGATATTATTATAGAACGCTTAAACATGCTTCCTGAACTACGACAAAGTTGTAATTCTGAATATGTCCTTCATCACCAAGAAATTAAAATAATCAAAGATTGCGTTCGACATCACATTCATTTATATTCGTAAGTGTTTTTCCTATATTTTATATAAACTAACTACTAAGTAAATTGAATAACTCCTTTGCATAATAAAATTTCCTATAAATCTGTTTGCTGGTCACTCCCAAGAGCTCGTAGAGAAAACATTTATTGTAAACTATGCAGCTAATGTAAAATTGAAGAAAAATCCATTTTTTTACATTCTCATCATGGATGAGAAGGTATTGGTTTTATGTGAAAAATGACTTTCGAAATTTTCATCAAATCTTTACGTTTTGAGACCCCCTGAGTCAGAAAAAATGGTTTTTACGAAAGTGTCTGTCTGTCTGTCTGTAGTAGCTCGTGTGCGGCATAACTCTCGATAGAATTATCAGATTGAATTGAGCTTTAACACACTTTATCGGAGCCGAAAAAGTAAGGACAAGTTCGTTAACCAGCCATATCCAATCAAAATTGAGGGATTGAGCACTACTTTTGTGTTTTTGAAAATAACTTCTTGAAAAAATAAAAAATTTCAATACTGGTTTTTGATAGTGCTTATAAATCTCTACAAATTATCCTGATAAAAATTTTTGGTTTAATCAAAATTAGAAATGTTACAGCATATTAAAACTTGAAGAAAGTCAATATCAAAATTCCATTTTCCAGTTAAATTATACGAGATACGAAAAAACGTTAGGATACAATATTATTTTCTACATAAAGACCTACAAATTTTAATTGTAACATTTTTTCATAAGATGCATATTTTTCTTTTTAATTTAAAAAAAAAAATATTGAAAATCCAAAATTCAATTTTTTAACAATAATATGTGAAATGCGAATAAAACGTAAGAATACAAAGTTGTTTGTTTCAAAAAGATCTACAAGTTTTGTCTCACGCAGTTTATGAAAAAACATATATTTTTTGTTTCAATTCCAAAAAATACGATTAAAATTCAAGAATTCCATTTTTTTCCGTGTAAGAATATAAGATATATGAATATAAGTAAAAGTATCACTTGACAAAAATTCAAAAAATATATCAGTTGATTAAAAATTTCTAAACTTAATGGCTTTCCTTAAGGGGTAATACCTATGTGGAGCCCTATTTTTTTACATTCTCATCATGGATGAGAAGGTATTGGTTTTATGTGAAGAATGACTTTCGAAATTTTCCTCAAATCTTTACGTTTTGAGACCCCCTGAGTCAGAAAAAATGGTTTTTACGAAAGTGTCTGTCTGTCTATCTGTCTGTAGTAGGTCGGGTGCGGCATAACTCTCGATAGAATTATCAGATTGAATTGAGCTTTGGTACACTTTATCGGAGCCGAAAAAGTAAGGACAAGTTCGTTATCCAGCCACATCCAATCAAAATTGAGGGATGGAGCACTACTTTTGTGTTTTTGAAAATAATTTTTTGAAAAAATCAAAAATTCCAATTCTGGTTTTTGATAGTGCTCATAAATCTCTACAAATTATCCTAATAACATTTTTTGATTAAATCAAAATTAGAAATGTTACAGCGTATTCAAATTCGAAAAAAGTCAATATCAAAATTCCATTTTCCAGTTAAATTATACGAGATACGAAAAAACGTTACGATACAATATTATTGAATACATAAAGACCCACAAATTTGAATTATAACATTTTTTCATAAGATGCATATTTTTTTAATTGAAATGAAACGAGATGCAATTTTGTGGAGATGGAAAAGGAATTTCATTAGACAAAATAAATGAAATAACAAATAAAGCTTGATCATCTAACAAAATATTTTTTCACGCAGAGAAAGCCAAGAAGCAAAATGATTTCCTTAATGGATTAGTCGCATTTATTACTCTAATTACTTACTAATTATGAATTTTATATTGCTTACTTAGTTACTTAATTAATGACATACTATCGTTATTCACTAATTTGTTTAAACAATTTCTCTACAATCCAGAACAGTATAATATCTGCTTTCAATGTTATAAACAATCGAGTTCGAAATTTTGATAGTAAAATTCTTCTTTGCGAATAATAATTTTGAATAGAATATACTTCAAAAATGTATTACATCGAGTACAATTGTAAAATATTTATATTCACAAGTCGTTTATTAAATTCATGAAAAACATCACTTTATAAACTATTTTAGTTAATCATATTTTGAACATTTAAAAACGAGAAATTTCTCATATAAATTCGAAAGTTAGTGTCAATACAATATTTTTAATAGGACTATTTTTTTAAAATTTTTTGCGAAATACAGTTTTTCTAACTTCTCTCAAATTGAGAAATTTCAATTTTTAATTAAAATTTGTGTAATGTAGCTAGGTCTCTTTTCGATAATTAACAATCTTATTAGTAAATTTTACAAATAAGCATGTCTATAATGTACATCAATATAGTAATCCTACATTAAGGATTGGTTATCTTGAGGGTTTAACCAACGATTAAGAGTTAATCGAAGTTCGTGATACCAGCCCTTAGTTTATTTTCGACCAAATTACCACTAAAGCTCCTTTTTGAAAGCATCCCTAGCGGACCCGTTCAAGTAAACGGTCAGCAAATTCGCTGATCATTCATTAACCGTTTTTTTTACTTTCTAACACTGAAAAACCAACTCCGCCATTGCCGGTCCCAAGCCCGGATGAGAAAGGAGGAGGGGGCACACAGACAGCAACATGACACAACACATTTACAGCAACACTGAACGCAACTCGCCCAGAGGAATGCGTGAGTTCACGCACGGAGCAGACGCGTCCTGCAGCCCACCAACGGTAGTAGCCGAAAGGACTCTGTCAGTGGCTAGGCTGTCGCCGTCAGGATGGCCGTCAAGGGGGCCCTATAGACAGGCTTTCCCTAGCGGTGGGCCTGCCGGGCGCACGTGTTAGAATGGTTCCCGATACCTTCAAGCGCGTGAGGACGCGGTGTGGAGCAAAAGCATCAGGGGACCTCGAACAGGTCCCTTGATGCCGCATGAATGGACCCGGAGTGAATGCGAGGGGCCCCTTAATCGGGGTATCGCCCCAAATGCGCCTGCGGCGGTCGCGCTGATCTTCCCGCATGCCCTCTCCCGGTCACACCACAACCATAAGCATGATAGTGACACCCACACATATCAGAATAAATGGATTGCTGAGTGAATGGGCTGCGGCCGGCGCCTGGTGGATATTCCCGATAGACTAGCCAAGGGAGGAGTAGTAGCCTCCCGACCAGGGTAGGACGCGATGTCAGTACCTTACCTCTGTGGAAGTCATATAGGTAAATGTAAGTCCCTCCGGTGCTCAGCTCAGTGTGCACAGATCTGATACCGACGCAGTCACAACTACAGAAGCACCTCCTGTCCGTGAGGAGCGAGTAGGGAAAGGCGGTGGCGCGCGATGCCTTTCTTTCTTCCTCGTCGCTCTTGCACGCGAGAACGACTCGTCCCACTTCTCCTTACTCTACTCGCTTCCTCCATGCAATGCTATTTTTAGATTTCACATTTTACGCTTTCAGTTATCGAGTCGACATTGAGAATTGTATTTCTCTCGACTCCGTGCAAAAGAGGCGCGAAGCAGACGACAATTTGAAATGTATGAAATATGCTATTTGAGAAACAACACTTTTTTTCCAATATATTGGAAAAAATCTGCCTGAAATAAACATCTAAAAGATCGTGCAAAATTTGATAAGCATTTGAACATTTCAAAAATAAACTTTCAGTAAAATTTCTTGCCAATAAATGTTCAAAATTTGAATCAATATATATTTTTCTATTTAAATTTCCATACTTCTAATCAATTTTGTACATTTAAAAAATTTTCAGTTAGAAATATATATTCTATTAAGAAACAATAAACATAAAATTCAAGTTTAAAATTTACATTCTCAGTTTTATGTTAGAAATATTTTCATCTTACATTTCTGTAGCCTAGGCACAGACTTTTCATTTAAAAAACGAAATGATCTACAAAAAGGAAAAATTTTCTAATAGAAGTGGATAAATCAAAAAGCTGAAATATGTGTTATCTTCATATGAACAAGTAAATATTTACTAATATCAATTTTTACATGAACATTTTTGTTCGAAGTGTTGAAATCTTGTTACAATTTGACAAGATCATATGGACAAGTTCAGTCTTTTAAATGAAATATCTTGAGATTTTTAATTTGTCTGTTCTTCTAAAATCGAGGGAAGATTTAAAAAGTAAAAAAAAAAATTTCCAATGGAATCCAAGGTCAATAAATGCTTAAAGTTTTAAATCAAGATTTTAATTACAAAATTTTGAAGCTTTGTAATTAGCTTGATAAATGACTACTTGTATCAGAAAGTAATTCAGCTCTGTAGAGCATTTTTATAATTTGAATTCAAAATAGGTGCTTAGGCCAGAAAAAAGTAAGCTAAAAATTCTTTCACCATAAAACTAAGAATGTTAATTTTAAATTTATTATGTCATATGTTTATCTCTTCTTAATGGAAAATACTCTGCACATAATTCTCTGTTTCGATATTTTTTAAATGTACGCGAAAATTTATGAAATTCATAAGTATTTCACCTTTTTATGAAAATTAAAAATTTCCAAGTAACACTTTGATTGACAAAGCTAAAAATTCGTCAATAATTGATATATTGTATTGTAAGTTTAAACACAGGACGACTTAAAATTTCACAATGACATTATTTTTCAAGTACTTAAACCTTTCTTCAATTTTGAGAATTCTTTCAAAGGTTTATTTCAGGTGAGTGACTTTTTCTTTTTTTAATGAAAAATTTTATAATTCTAAATTTGACTCATCTTGTATCATTGTAAAAAGATTTTAAAACTTCAAAAAAAATTTGTCAGTTTAATTCAAAGTCAATAAATATTCAATGTTTGAAATTGAAATATTAAGTGTAAGATTTTCAAGCTTTGGGAATCAACTACTTTAATAATACAATTTTTCTTCTTCGTAAAGCATCTCAATTTTGAAATTAAAAGTCTCCGCATAGGTTACACAAACGCAAGATGAAAATACTTTTTATTATAAAATATAAAATATCGATTTCAAACTCAAAAATTATTTGTCTGAAATAAAAGTCTTGAAGATCTTGTAAAAATAATGGGAAATTTGAATACTTCTAAAATAAACTTTTAGTGAAATGGTGAACTCAATAAATGTTCAAGACTTAAATCAAGATATCAGTTTACAAATTTTTAGTTGCGTGAATTGACTACTTCAATTTGAAAATTACTTGAAAAAATATTATATTTAAATAATTTAGTCACATAAAATAACGGTTTAAAATCCACATTCATAGATTCATGGTAAAAGCAGGTCAAAGTTTATTAATCTTACGTTTTAGTGGCGTATGCAAAGACTTTTAATCAAAACAATGAAATCAAAGAATCTTCGAATGAAATTCAAAGTTTGTAAATGCTTAAAGTTTTATCTCATGTTTCTTAGGTCTAAAATGAAAATATTTTGCACTAGATTTGAATTAAAATTTCATCCTAGTTTTATGTGGCCTAAGCACAGACTTTTATTTCAAAAAATATTTATTGATTTCAGCTTTGACATAAAATTTTATTTCGAAGTGTTTAAATATTGTTACGACTTCACAAGATCTTATGGATGTTTTTCCAACTATCAAGAAAACAATTGTAATCTTTTAAATGAAATACTTTGTTAGTTTTAATTTTCCTATTCTTGTGGATTCGCAGGAAAATTTGAACACTAAACAAAGAATTTTTCAATGAAATACAAAGTCAATAAATGCATTAAGTTTTATGTGAAGATATTAATTACAATATCTTCAAGTTTTTTGAATCAACCACTTGATTTAGAAAATACATGTAATTACAGTTTTGAACGTTCATTGAACGATAACAAAATTTTTTCTTTCAAAAGAAAATTAGTTATTATGCACTCAGAAAAAGATTTGATTGAATCAGAGAAAATGATTGTTTGAACGACTTTCTTTGATTTAAAGAAATGATTTATTTAAATGAAATAAAATTTGTTTGATGCAAACAAAATATCTTTGAACCAAATAAATATTTGTTTGAATCAAATTAATTTTTCTTCAAAACAAAGAAATTAGTGCATTGATAAATGGTCAAACATATAATTTGTTTGATTTGAGGTAGAAATTTATTTGATTTGAAAAAATATTTATTTGATTCAAAGATATTTTGTTTGAATCAAACAAATTTTGTTTCATTAAAACAAAACATTTCTTTACGTCAAAGAAAGTATTTCAAATAAATAATTTTTTTGATTCAATCAAATTTTTTTTCTGAGTGTGTATATATTCAGAGCCTTTTAAAGATACAATCTGTTATTAAATATACGCTATTTTTTAATTTAATGAGGAAGAAACCAATCATTTAGTTTGCAAAAATAATATTTTTCATCGTTCAATGAACGTTCAAAACTATAAATATATGAAAATATTTCAACTTTGTAGAGCATTTTTATATGTTGAATTCAAAAACTGTGCTTAGGCCACAAAAACGTGAAAACTCGAAAAATAATTTTTTAGCAAAATGAAAATTCAATGAATGCTAAAAGGTTTCAAGTTAAGATATTAATTGAAAAAGTTTTGTAGCTTTGTAAGTCTACTGTACTTCAATTAACAAAATTTTCTTTTTCTTACAGCATTCAATTTTTTCGAAATAAAAGTCTGTGCTTAGGCTACATGAAATTAAGATAAAATTTAAATTTAAATCCGGTACAAAATATTTTCATTTTAAACCAAAGAAGCATGAGATAAAACTTTAAGCATTTATTGACTTTGGATTTCATTAAAATATTCTTTGATCACTGTTCAAATCTTTCAACAATTTCGCAAGATCAACTAAATTCAAAATTTTACGAAATATTCAATTAAAATAATTACACTTATATTTCAAATATTATAAAAAACATTTGCTTAAAATAAATATTTATAAGATTTTGTACAATTGTAAAAAGATTTGAACGCTAAAAGATTAAATTTTGAGTAAAATTTTAAATTAATGAATGTTTGAAGGTTTGTGCAAAAACATTAATTAAAAATTGTTTTAACTTCATAAATTTCATCAATTGAGCACCTGGATTCTAAAACTCGCCGCGCTCTCGGAAACAGGTAAAAGTATTGTCCACTGGGTCAAAATGAAGGTTTGAAAAAAATGTTTTTTAATAAAAAAAATAAATATATATTCGAGTAGAGCATGTTCAGCCCCATATTTTTCCTAAGTGAAATTTTTTTATCCGTTCATTATTTTCTTCAATAAAAAATAAAAACACAAAATTTTTCCTTCGAGAAAAAGTGGTTTTTTAAACATTTAACTCGTCATTTCTCAGCAAAAAATGTATGAAATGATTTGAGACTTCCAGGACTTATGTAAAACATACCACTGAAGCCGGTAAGATCCTTTAAATAAATAAAATATGCAATTGTTTATAGATATTTAATAACAAATTCACAATGGATCTGTTAGGATAGTGGTAGTGCTCCAGCTTTGTAATTATTCGATGTTGCGTGCTTGATACTCGTTGACTGCATTATTTTTTTTTTTAATTTTATTTATTAAAATGTTTATTACTTCACTTCTCTGATAAAAGCTTTTAGAATTATGCAAATATAATACTTTTTAACACTAATTTTTTATTTTAAATTCGCTTTTTCGACTATTTTATTACCTTTTCCCAAAAAAACTTTTCTCCTACTAAAATTATTCATTCTGTTTTTGTAATATTTTGTAATATTTGTATATCAATAAATATTTTTAAAAATAAAACAAAAAATAAAATGCAGTCAGCGAGCATCGAGCACGCAACCTTCCACCTAAAAGGCTTTTTTTAATCGAACCTTGTAAGGTTTATTAATAAAGTAACGTTGATTCAAAATTCAACAAGGATTATATATTTATTTCTCGTTTCTACAATAATTTTTTTGCATTGCTTACTTTCTAAACTGGAATCCGAACATTCCTCTTAGTACAGTTTCCCAGAATGTGATATGTACTCCTTTCCCTAGTAATTAAATATGTATTTATAACAAACAGTTAAAAATAAAAACAATTCCAACAATAGAAACGCTCACCTCGTTTTTGGCTTTTTTAATAATATTCTTTTTGTAAGAACTTTCATTTCTAGTTCTTTTTTTACCATAAAACTCTTTATCATTTTTATCACACATCGTAAATAATTTATGAATAAAACATCTAAAACAACCGGACAAATGATTGCAAAAATACTGCGAAACGAATACAATTTGTAGGAGCCGAAAAAAACATGAATTTTCAAAATAATACTTTTATACTCTCTGCTTCTTTAAAAGTGTCCTTGAATGTATGTAAACAAAAACATCAAAACAAAAGAGATGCGACCGGCAACTTGCACTTTGGCACGTGCTCGATGCCCGAGGCGAGATGCGGCTGCCGAGAAGTTTTTAATAATAATCCATAGAACTCCTGTAGTTTTCACCCGAATAATCTCAAAATTTCAGAAAAATTTCTTTGTACATATGGGAACAACTTTCTCGCTGGAACTTTTTTGTAGGTTAAACTTCCCCAGATACTTTTTGTCGGCGAAGTTAGAAAAACACGAAATACGGTGCGCATCAATTTGTTATTAAATATCTATAAACAATTGCATATTTTATTTATTTAAAGGATCTTACCGGCTTCAGTGGTATGTTTTACATAAGTCCTGGAAGTCTCAAATCATTTCATATATTTTTTGCTGAGAAATGACGAGTTAAATGTTTAAAAAACCACTTTTTCTCGAAGGAAAAATTTTGTGTTTTTATTTTTTATTGAAGAAAATAATGAACGGATAAAAAAATTTCACTTAGGAAAAATATGGGGCTGAACATGCTCTACTCGAATATATATTTATTTTTTTTATTAAAAAACATTTTTTTCAATCCTTCATTTTGACCCAGTGGACAATACTTTTACCTGTTTCCGAGAGCGCGGCGAGTTTTAGAATCCAGGTGCTCAATTACAGTAATAAGAAAATTTCGACCTTCTGTAAAGCATTTTATTGTTTTGATTAAAAGTCTGCGCATACGCCACTAAGACGTAAGATTTAAGTTTTGAACATTTATTGAGTTCACCATTTCACTGAAAGTTTATTTTAGAGGTATTCAAATTTTCCATTATTTTTACAAGATCTTCAAGACTTTTATTTCAGACAAATAATTTTTGAGTTTGAAATCGATATTTTATATTTTATAATAAAAAGTATTTTCATCTTACGTTTTTGTACCCTATGCGGAGACTTTTAATTTCAAAATTGAGATGCTTTACGAAGAAGAAAAATTGTGTTATTAAAGTAGTTGATTCCCAGAGCTTGAAAATCTTTCACTTAATATTTCAATTTCAAACATTGAATATTTATTGACTTTGAATTAAACTGACAAATTTTGTTTGAAGTTTTAAAATATTTTTACAATGATACAAGATGAGTCAAATTTAGAATTATAAAATTTTTCATTAAAAAAAGAAAAAGTCACTCACCTGAAATAAACCTTTGAAAGAATTCTCAAAATTGAAGAAAGGTTTAAGTACTTGAAAAATAATGTCATTGTGAATACAACTGAAAATTTTTTAAATTTACAAAATTGATTAGAAGTATTGAAATTTAAATAGAAAAATATATATTGATTCAAATTTTGAACATTTATTGGCAAGAAATTTTACTGAAAGTTTATTTTTGAAATGTTCAAATGCTTATCAAATTTTGCACGATCTTTTAGATGTTTATTTCAGGCAGATTTTTTCCAATATATTGGAAAAAAAGTGTTGTTTCTCAAATAACGTATTTCATACATTTCAAATTGTCGTCTGCTTCGCGCCTCTTTTGCACGGAGTCGAGAGAAATACAATTCTCAATGTCGACTCGATAACTGAAAGCGTAAAATGTGAAATCTAAAAATAGCATTGCATGGAGGAAGCGAGTAGAGTAAGGAGAAGTGGGACGAGTCGTTCTCGCGAGCAAGAGCGACGAGGAAGAAAGAAAGGCAGCGCGCGCCACCGCCTTTCCCTACTCGCTCCTCACGGACAGGAGGTGCTTCTGTAGTTGTGACTGCGTCGGTATCAGATTTGTGCACACTGGCTCAGCCGCGAAGGGCAAAGATCCCGTGAAACCACATGTTAAATTGGGAAAACCGCTCACGTTTCTGCTGTCTGGAGCCAATGATTCCAAAATCATGGAAGCCCGGGCGCAGGAATGAAGGATTACCTGGTCAGTATTTCCTTATATCCGACGCTGCGTAGGATAAATCGCACACCGTCTAGCTTGAAGTCCGCGTCAGTTGTCGGGGCGGACCCGGCACCGCTCGGTCGATAGGGGTGACGTTAAACCTTTAGCATCATTATGGCGCGGGCCTATCCCGTAACCTTCTTACTAGCTTCATTTAATGTGCCGAGAGGATCGACCATCCAATAAGCCGCTTCTCGGTTTAGGCGCACATAACTATGGATCTATACAGGCGGGGATAGTAGCCCTACTGCGGTAGGGCTCCCATGATGAGCGAACCGTCTCAAGACACGACGTTAAATATTATGAGTGAAAATATAAATAAAAGAGTTGAAGAGGTGAGGGCACCAGATACGCCCTCACGCACTCCTCCAGGGGCTGAGGGTGGAAGGACGTCCTTCAGCTCCTCAAGGAGCAAAATAAAAAGTTGGAAAGGCTAGCCAGGACCCTCAGCGTTATCCTACAGGGTATGCTGAGGAATAACCCTGGCTTTGTAAAAGATTCGGTAAATGAGGCAACTGAGGTGTTGAGCGGTATGCTCAACACCCAGAAGTGCCTACTAGAAAGGGAGTGGAAATCCAGAAAAGGCTGGAATCCCACCCCGCCTCAAAAAAGATGGGTATCTTCCGGAGACTGCGCTCTGCGTCTCTGGGAGATGCCTCAAAAAAGCTGACAAAGGGGGAAAAGAGGGTTGCTCCCTCCCCCCCCCCCCCCCCTCGAAGATCGGCATTCCAAAAACGGAAAGGTGGCATATCGCCATCGTACGCTGTGGCCACAAGAGGCCAGACCCCAAAAAAGGATGGGGAATGGCAGCTGCTGGAAAAGAAGAAGAAAAAGAAAAAAAAAGAGAAGAAGAAGAAAGAGGTTCCTGTGCCCTCTGCGCAGGAACCCAAATCAAAGGGGAAGTTACCCAGGCGTTCTCCGGCCGCCAGGTCGGGTGACGCTATCAGGGTGTCGGCGAGGGATGGAGAGTCCTACGCCGATATCCTGAAAGCCATGAAGGCCAAGGTGGACCCCCAAAATTCGGGAGCGGAGGTCCTCTCCATCCGAAGAACAAGGAGGGAGGAGATCCTCCTGGTCCTGAAAAGGGGGGTGACATCTTGACCTTCGAAAAGGCGCTCGACCAGGCGGTCGGGGAGAAGGCCGAAGTTAAATCTTTGGTCGCGCAGAGGTCCCTGGACGTTAGGGATCTCGACGAGACAGTCACAAGAGAAGAGGTTGTTGCCGCGCGGTGCATTGCGCTGGGCAAGCCTGACCTCGGGGACCAGTGCAGGCTGTACAAACACTTTGGCGGTGTGCAGACTGTGGTGGTCCGCTTAACCGAGGCGGACGCCCGGAGCTTGCTCGGGCTCGGTAGGCTAAGGGTAGGGTGGGTGAACTGCCGCATCCGAGAGCATGTCGAGGTTGCCCTGTGTTTCAGGTGCCAGGTATATGGCCATGTGTCGCGTGGCTGCACGCTTCCAGGCAGGAAGGATGCCTGCTGGAGGTGTGGGGGCGCGTCACACGTGGCCAAGGAGTGCAAGGCTTCCCCTTGGTGCGTGACTTGCGCTGATAGGGGCGAAAAAGATGTCGCCCATGCTTCGGGGAGCGGTTCTTGCCCAATATTCAGGGCGGAGCTCCGGAGGTTGAGAGGTGGAAAATGAAATTTCTACAGCTCAACCTCGGGAGAGGGAAGGAAGCCCAGAACCTTCTGATGCAGACTGCCAGGGAGAGGGGGGCCGATGTGTTGCTCATTAGTGAGCAACACAAATGGTCCGAAAACTCTGCTTGGTACCAGGAAGCATCAAGGAGGGCTGGGATCCTTGTCTGCAGCCCTGATTTGAGCATCGCGGATTTCCTGGAGACCGACGCGGGGTTCGTTTGGGTGGAAGTGGCGGGGGTACGCGTGTACAGCTGCTACTTCTCCCCCAACGATACTTTCGAGATCTTTGAGACCCAGATACTCCTCCTTGAGGAAAGTCTTAAAGAGGCTAGTGGGCGGTCCCTTATTGCGGGCGACTTTAATAGTAAGTCGCCTGAGTGGGGAGAAGCCTGTCTGGGCAGGAGGGGAATATTGGTCGGTGAGATGGTCGCCAGGAATGACCTGATTGTATTGAATCGGGACAGGGATTTTACGTTCAGACGAGGAGCGGGGAGTCGATTATCGACCTCACGATTGCCGCGCCCCGTCTTGCTTCAAAGATAGGCGACTGGTGCTTCCTCGATGTAATAACATTGAGTGACCATCAGTGCATTGAGTTTAGCATCCAGGAACGGTGTCACCCAGTGAATACGGGAATGGGCGGCAAGCTAAGGAGCCCCTCCTGGAACACAAAACGACTCAGCAAAGAAAAGCTTCGTGAAGATCTTGAAGAAACCAGGCTCATAGATGAGCTTGTTTGGGTCAGGTCTGCTGAGTCGTTGGAGGACACTGTGCGGGCGGCGAGGCGGAAACTGGTCGCAGCATGCGACCACTCCATGCCTCGCCGCAGGCACTGACGTACCGGGGACTCGATGTACTGGTGGAACGACCAGTTGTCCGTCCTGCGTTGAAAATGCCTTACAGCGCGGCGTAGGTTTACCCGCTCAAAGGGTGGTTCTCTGCCGCGCGAGGCATGGAAAGAAGCAAAATCAGCTCTGAGGCAGGGCATAAAGAAAAGCCGACTTCAGTGCTGGAAAGACTTGATCGGGGAAGTCGAGAAGGACCCATGGGGTCTCGCCTTCGAAATAGTCACTAAGAGATTGGTGAATAGAAGAAAGACCCCGGGCCTGGATAATGCCGATCGAGTCAAGTACATCGTGCGAAGCTTGTTCCCGCATG
The DNA here is from genome assembly GCA_030998225.1 of Diplolepis rosae. NCBI lineage: Eukaryota > Metazoa > Arthropoda > Insecta > Hymenoptera > Diplolepididae > Diplolepis > Diplolepis rosae. The sequence continues at coordinate 7,931,332 of JAPYXD010000723.1, read as the reverse complement.
TAGAGCCGTTCCAAAGACAGGTTCGAAGTTCCTGCGTGGTCCGGGTCGAAGAACTCTTCACTCTCGAAGAACTAAAGAGAGCGGGTGGAAGGCTCAAGGGAAACACAGCGCCGGGGATCGATGGGTTGCCGAACGAGATCCTCAGAGGGTCGATCGGGGTATACCCGGAGATCCTCCTAGAAGCCTTTAACTCCTGTCTTCGGGAGGGGAGGTTCTTCGCAGACTGTAATAAGCAGAGGTTGGTCCTGTTGAGGAAGGGCAACAAGCTTCTAGGGGATCCCTCATCGTATAGACCAATATGTTTATTGGATACGATGGGGAAACTTCTGGAGGAAATGATCCTACAAAGACTACAGGGTCACATGGTCCGCGAGAATCGCCACTAAAGCAAGAAGAGGAACTGGTAAGCGTAAGGGATTCTGCGCGTTGATCAGCATTGACATACGCAATGCGTTCAATACCGCGAGATGGAACATCTGCATCGAGGTGATGGTGCGGAAAAAGGTTCCAGACTACCTGTTGCGAATGATAGATGACTATCTGAGCGACAGGTGGGTGATATACGAGGGCGAAAAATGGTCTCTCAAGGAAGAGATGACATGTGGCGCCCCTCAAGGGTCGCGGGTGGGTCCACTCGTTTGGAACGTCATGTACGACGATTTCCTGCGCATGGACCTGCCTGCTGGAACGAGCATCGTCGGCTTCGCGGATGACGCACTTGTCGTGTGCGCCGCTGACGACGTCGGAATCCTAGACCTGAGGATCAATGAAAGTCTGTGGCGGGCTAAGCGCTGGTTGGATAGCAGATGCCTGAAAATGGCCCCTGAAAAGACCGAGGCTTTGCTGGTCACAGACAGGAGATCCTTCAAATACCCGAGGATCGTTCTCGGGGAACATGAAATCAAGTGGAAAAAGAGCATTAAGTACCTGGGTGTGCAGTTGGATCGAAGGCTTAGCTTCGGCGAACACCTGCAGATCGCGACTGCCAAAGCCATCCAATGTGGGGCCGCCCTGACTCGGCTGATGCCCAGCATTGGTGGACCCAGGGAAGCTAAGAGAAGGCTGGTGGCGAGCGTGTTAAATTCGAAGCTGCTTTATGCAGCTCCGATCTGGACAAGTGCCCTTAACAACCATGCTATCCTGAAGAAGCTGTTCTCGGCACAGAGAGGTGTGGTGATGAGAATTATCTCAGCATACCGAACTGTGTCGACGAGTGCTGTGCTGGTCCTGGCGAGCGTCCCACCAATAGATTTATTGTCGGAGGAAAGGAAAGAGACCTTTCAGCTCCGTAAGGAGCTCACCTGCTTAACAAACCTGCAGGAAATCGCTCGCGCGAATGAGGCCATCCGCAAGGATGGAAGGCGCAGACTCGTCGAGAAATGGCAGACGAGATGGCATGGTGACCAAACCGGGAGATGGATACACCGTCTGATCCCGGAGCTCGCCACCTGACTGGATAGAAAGCACGGTCAAGTCGGCTTTTACCTGGCGCAAGCGCTTTCGGGTCATGGTTGCTTTAATGCGTACCTGAAGCGCTTCAATAAAAGAGACGAATATTCGTGCCGCTACTGCGGTTCCCTTGTGGAAAATGCAGAGCACACACTCTTTGTCTGTGCCAGGTGGGGCGCGGAAAGGGAGGCTGTCGGTCGGGCAGTGGGCGCACAACTCACTCCTGACACGATGGTCTCTCTGATGCTCCAGTCTGAACAGATATGGATGCTTATCGAGTCATTCGTCACTCTGGTGATGAAGACGATGGAGCTCGATGGGCGTGCAGAGCGCGGCAACAATGGGGGCCAGTAGAAATCGCATCGGGGCCTACACCCGCGGTCCTGCGTCTTGGGCGGACTTGGCTGTTTGCGTCGGCCAGGGGAGGAATCTTTATATTCCTCCCCTGGTTGGCGCGGCTAGTCGGCCTGCCTAACGGGCGTGTGCCCGCGGATGGGGGTCCCGGGCGAACGGACGACAGAAGAGTCGTACGCGACTTTAAGCTGGAACCAAATGCCGCGAAGTTTAAAGCCGAAAGGCGGTTTCGCGGGCGGTGTATTGGTTCGTGAGAGGGGTTTTTTTGGTTTTAACAGGTATGCCTAGACCCGTCCTAGGAGAGTCCTGTACAACGTCTATAAAAGATTTCTCCATTTTTCCTCCTCACAGAAAAAAAAAAAAACTGAAAAACCAAATGTAACCAAACTCAAAATGTACAGCAGAATCATAATGGAAACAATTTAAATGTTTTCTATGCTCCTTTCTTTCATATTATTACGAGGTCAGCGAATGGTCAGTGAACGGTTAATGAATGGTCAGCGAATTCGCTGATCGTTCACTTAACTGGGGCCGATAGGAATAACTTTAATTAATATATTATATTTCTTCCCATGAAAGAATATGTCACGAGAAAATTACGGAAACATCCAAGAAATACTGAAAATAGTTTCACGCTGCAATTACTAACTTCCGATCTTAACTTGAAAATATGTTTTAAATATTTAATATCACCTAGATGCGAATTTACTGTCAGGACAAACTTGACTCAACCAGAGCTGTGTATACAAAAACTTCCTGAGTTAAAAAAATATATAATACAATATTGTTGAGGCAGACCCCTAGTAACCTAGTTAAAATTTTTGAATCAATAAATGGATTTTTATAAACTGCATTTTTTTAAAGCAGGTGTTATTGCAAATATCTTTGCACAAAGAAATTTTCCGGAATCCGATTAATAAAGAAGTTACAGAGTTTTTTAAGTAGCAATTCAGAACGTTATTTGACCGTTGAATTGAAATTGCACTTCTTCTATTACTTGCCAAATCTACATCAGGACTTTTACAACAAGAGAAAGGTGTCCTTTACGACCCAAACCTAACAGCTTGGACGTAAGTGTCATTATATCTCGTACAAGAATATATTTACGCCCGGAAGAATTATGTTTAAAATTCTTAGTGACTAAAAATAATTAAAATGGTAGAATGGTTTAAAAATGGGTTGTTCAGTCAAAACATGGACTAGACGTGCAAAAATGTGAATATTTGTTATATATAGTTTATAAATACTTTTAAAATAGGTTCAGAAAAAATAGTCAAAAGATAGCCTTAATGGTCTAGACCAAGCTATTCACATTCAGCTTCGCAACAAAGAATATATCCAAACTTTCCTTTTTCATTTAATATATCAAGTACTCTTTTTTGTATAATATGTTAAGTACTCTATTTATTCCGAGAAAATATGTGAAATTAGTGACAGTATTATTATTTGTGATATATTGAATGTTCGAAAATGAATCAAAGTTGAGTAAAATTCAGAAGTGTAGGGTGAAGTATGAAAGCGTGCATTAAAAATTTTTAAATATATATATTATTACTCGTAGTATAACTATAAAAAACCAATCTTTTATTAAATCACAAAAATAGTAGAGCTTTCCGTTCATTCTACTCTACGCTTCAATCGAGAGTTGAGTAAACCGTGAATCGCAAGATTTATTCCAACAGCTACATCTATTCACGCAGGAACGAATGAAAGTAATCTGCGCCTTGGGCACACATAAAATAATTTTAATTTCAAAAACTTAAATTCTTAAAATTAAATTAATATTATGAAAATTTAAATAAAAAAAAGTCGATAAGTGTATTAAATAAAATATGAAATATCACATAAATTACTCAGGCAGAATAATAATTTGGAATTCGCAAATGTAAAATCCATATTTTGAAAATATAAAACACAGAAAATAAAAGAACCTTCTTTTAAATGTTTTTATACAAAATACGTACTTCTTATTAATAATACAATTTTTTAACGTACATTTGAAAATTTAGTTTCACTAAACTTCATACGTCGTTATAATAAAAATGTATACTAAATGTAATTTAATAATTATATTATATATATCAATAATCATAGTTATAATAATTGATTAATTATATTAATTTTTAAACATATTTTATTAATCATTTATGAACAAAATTGATTTATTTTTACTTGAGTAAGGCTAACAAATTTTATTGACGGCACTTACCCTCACAAGCTCTGAATAACTCATGCAGTCACTATATAAGAAAGTTCCAAGTTTTATATCTCAGCATTGTAAGCGAGCTTGTGCGTGATTCGACGAAAGCGTATCGTACTATATATAAGTGTAGTTATTAGGTTTATAAAGGGTTTCCCAATAGGGGTGATATGATTTTGAATGTCCCTATCGGGCTCATTTGAACTGAAATTTTTGACGTCTGCTGTCAGTTGTCATCAGTAAGGTTTGCCATTTAATCATGAGTAGTTTCACGCTTCCACAACGTTTGGAAATTGTCCAATTATTTTATCAAAATTCGAGAAGTTTTGTCGGTGTTCAAAGAGCATATCGTGCAAAATATGGTCGTCATTCTGCTCCATCCGCGCTGTCAATTCGTCGAATAATCGATAAGTTGGAGAGTGAATTTACTCTATTGGATACTAAGCCTAAAAATCGTATGCGTATCGCACGTTCTACACAGAATATAGCCGCCGTACAGGCCAGTATCGAGGAAAACCGTGAATTGTCCGTGCCACGCCGATCTCAGGAATTGGGCCTGTCCAGGATGACTACCTGGCGTATTTTGCGATTGGATCTTGGCCTGCATCCCTATAAGATGATTCTGGCCCAAGAACTGAAGCCTAATGACCATCGTTTGCGTCGGGAGTTCGCGGATTGGGCTCTGGAATCAATTGAAAATGATCCCAATTTTCATCAAAAAATCATCTTTTCTGATGAGGCGCATTTTTGGCTCAAGTCTCGGGGGACATTTGGCCGATATATTGTTTAAATCATAAATGGCATAGAATATCCAATATAATAAAAAAGATTTCGATCAATTCCGAATGAATATTCAGTGTTTTTTTTCAATTTCAAAACATATCACCCTTATTGGGAAACCCTTTATATGTAGGGTTATATGTTTAAGTGTATTTGTGATTTGAAATGTGATTGGCTACGTCTGGATGGTGTGAATGAATTTGTATGTTGTTTATGTATGTACCGGATGACTATTGGCAGGCTCGAGGTAAGAATTTTTTTTTATTTAAGAGAACCATACCATTGCCAGTTGAAATAATACGCCGGATGCTCATTTTACCCAACTACGGTTTGAAGCACCTCAAGCGTCGGTGATATACTTATACATTTCATGTTAACCCACTGACGCATGTTGGTGCCCTGTCGTCGATAACGTTTTACTCAACTCCTTAATATTTCCTATGTAACGCTTATTGTTATTCGCTTTGGGTGAATTAGGTATATATCAAATTGATTTTAATCGACTAGGATTTAATAGATGTTCAAATGTCCTTATGTCCCAAGTTTAATCGACAGAGTTGAGTAAAATTACTTCAACTATTTTTCTCCGTGTATACATTTCAGTAAACTTTAACAAATTACATGATTAAAATAATTTATTTTCTTCCAAATATCCAAAAAAGGAAAAACAATCGTAGACTTTATTTCAGGAAACGATTTTGCAGAACAACGCTTATTTCGTATCTCACATATTTTGGTGAAAAAAATCGAATTTTTTTAATATTAAAAATCAAAACATAAAATATATATCCTGTCCCAAAATGTCTTAATGAGAATTTGTAGACTTAATTTAGCCAAATAATTTCTCATCTAAACGTTTTTTATGTATCTCATATATTTTGTCTAAAAAATGGAATTCTTGAATTTTAATCGTATTTTTTGGAATTGAAACAAAAAATATATGTTTTTTCATAAACTGCGTGAGACAAAACTTGTAGATCTTTTTGAAACAAACAACTTTGTATTCTTACGTTTTATTCGCATTTCACATATTATTGTTAAAAAATTGAATTTTGGATTTTCAATATTTTTTTTTTAAATTAAAAAGAAAAATATGCATCTTATGAAAAAATGTTACAATTAAAATTTGTAGGTCTTTATGTAGAAAATAATATTGTATCCTAACGTTATTTCGTATCTCGTATAATTTAACTGGAAAATGGAATTTTGATATTGACTTTCTTCAAGTTTTAATATGCTGTAACATTTCTAATTTTGATTAAATCAAAAACTTTTATTAGGATAATTTGTAGAGATTTATAAGCACTATCAAAAACCAGTATTGAAATTTTTTATTTTTTCAAGAAGTTATTTTCAAAAACACAAAAGTAGTGCTCAATCCCTCAATTTTGATTGGATATGGCTGGTTAACGAACTTGTCCTTACTTTTTCGGCTCCGATAAAGTGTGTTAAAGCTCAATTCAATCTGATAATTCTATCGAGAGTTATGCCGCACACGAGCTACTACAGACAGACAGACAGACACTTTCGTAAAAACCATTTTTTCTGACTCAGGGGGTCTCAAAACGTAAAGATTTAATGAAAATTTCGAAAGTCATTTTTCATATAAAACCAATACCTTCTCATCCATGATGAGAATATAAAAAAGTAAAATAAATACAAAGCAAAAACTTCGGAATCAACCATTTTCATAGATTTATTTTTAAATTATTAGAGAGGGTGAAAAAGGCATCAGACTAAAATACCTTCTTACTTGCATTGGTAACTTTGGTAAGGAAAATTGAATTGAAATAATTTTTAAGAATGCAATAAGACCTCATTAAAAACTTTCAAACTTTCCTCATCTCTATTTTTATTCTGAGTTCTAATGAGTGCATTTTGTGGTACTAAATTTTGCTGTATTTCGATCATTTACAATCTCCGATAACAAAAACATAAAGTTAGATGCATTTCAATACTGCTGAAGGGAATGAAAAACTGAGAAAATTAATTCTATCAATTTTTTTCTGTTGTGTATTTATTATATTTTATGTAATATTTTATGCATTAAATTCACTTTTTTTTACCCGGAACCTCATGATTTTGATAATGCTTAGTAATTGAAACATTTTGGTTGATTCTTCAAAGAGTGATATTAATTTTAGAGAAATTAACAAAATTGTATGATTCAAACTCCATTTGACGATTTAAATTCGCACCTCGGTGTTTAGTATTTTCGATTGTTTTAGTAACCTAGTAATGAATAATATAAGTGAATTGTGTATAAAACATAAAAACAATTAATTTGCAGGATTGGGGAAAATATGAACCAGTTATTTGGTACTGTGATTTTTGTGCAATATTTTGTAACAATAATTGATACATGCACTATCATTTATGAACTATCAAGATTGACCGTTCGTGATGAACAGTTCTGGACATTTGCATCTCTTTTCTCCACCGTTATAAGCCAGATCTTCATTTACTGTTATTCTGGAGAAAAAATCATGAATAAGGTGATTAGACAGCTACTCAATAGCAACTTACTGTACTCGCCTAAATATTAGTCTACAGGGGTTTAAACCCTTAACGGCCGAAAGGCCCCGCTACGGGGACATAGTACTATGTATACAAAAAAAGCTCTCGGCCGTTAAGGGTTAATAAGGGCAATAGTAATTTAACTTGAAACATAAAAATAAATATACAAAAGTCGTTTATTCATATTCATTCGATAGCATTATACAGCAAGTACAATATTATTTGGATGAAAACCACAGCTGCATTTCTCGAAACAATGTCATCATTAGCATGTGGCAACATCTTGTTGAAACCCCGTTTCAGAAACATTGATCATACGCATTTCACAACAAAAAAGATAAATAATATTATCGAAAGCTAACGCTTACCAACAACTGTGACATTCTCACCTTATTCATTTTGAAAAAAATGAGTTCCAATGACTCCACCAGACCAAAAATGACACCAAAAAGTAAATTTTTTTTAATGCGATGGTCGCTAGACTATTAACTAAAGATTAGTATCTCCCCGAATTTAGCAATCAATTAATAAATAAATCAAATAAAGAGCACGCAATATTATTCAAATTGATAATAAATTAAAGAATTTTAATAATTTTAACATGCTAAATGATTGTCTAATTATTTCTGTTGATTTGCTAAACTATACTGAATACAAATGTCACATGACTTTGACAGTTTAATAAAAACATAAAGGCTATGATAATTCAAAGTTCTATAGCTTTTATAGAAAACCCCTATACGATAACCAGCTGAGAAAACACAACTAAGAATTTAGAAAACACTTTTTTTTTATCTAAACCTAGAGTTTCTCTATCAAAGATGAAATTTTTCAAATGAACTGGACTCCATTAACGAAGAGTACAAAAAAAGCCCTTATGATGATGATGATCAGAACCACTAGACCCCTAAAGTTGACTGGATCGTTTGTTATTATCACTTCAATGGAAACATTTGCTAAAGTTTGTATACTTCACCTTTCCCTTGTTACCAATTTATTTTAAAAACTATTATATGAAAACAAAAAACCAACTTGACGCGAAGAATAAGAATAAAATATCAAAACTTTAATATAGTTTATCTCACTTTAATCTGCGATGAACTAACCATTTCATACGTGATCATGAAATATACACTACCGTCGGAAATTGTGCGCACGGTGCTCGTGATCGCTATTGAAAATCACTGCTGACTTTGAACCACGATATCTCGGTGAAAAAAAGAGATAGTGCATTTTTAAAAATACAGTTGAAAAGCTTATGAAATTCCACGTCTAGTGATGCTCAATAAATATTTTTTGATTTTCTGAAAATAATACAGCACGTGAGGAGTTAAAAAAAAAATTCAAGATTTTCTCAAATTCTCTACCTCAACTTCAACTTTTTGCATGACCTAGGAAAAATTTTTCCAACATCTGAAAATTATACGACATAAATTCTAAAATCTTATCTTTAATTTAAGCCAGGAAAACTTAAAAAATATTCATGGGTGCCCGAGATACGATTAGAAATGTTCAATCGTATCTGAGTTGAATTTTAATCGACGATCATGATTCTCGGCCGGTTTTCTTGGCTTTAATTAATGATAAGATTTTAGACTTTATGTCGTATAATTTTCAGATGTTGGAAACATTTTTCCTAGGTCATGCAAAAAGTTGAAGTTGAGGTAGAGAATTTGAGAAAATCTTGAATTTTTTTTTTTAACTGCTCACGTGTTGTATTATTTTCAGAAAATCAAAAAAATATTTATTGAGCATCACTAGACGTGGAATTTCATATGCTTTTCAACTGTATTTTTAAAAATGCACTATCTCTTTTTTTCACCGAGATATCGTGGTTCAAAGTCAGCAGTGATTTTCAATAGCGATCACGAGCACCGTGCGCACAATTTCCGACGGTAGTGTATATATATATATACATATATATTAATTACATTTCAGATTATGAAATCAGCTTATTCAGCCTACAACTTATTGAGTCAAACTCGATAACTTCAAGATGAAGGATTATAACAATAATCTCAAGTTTGGATTCTTTTCGCATTTGTGAATGTTTTCTAATAATTTTTATACAACACAAGCATGTTTTTCTCGCTTTTTGACGCGTGTTTTGCGGGCATAAAGTTTGTCATTTAAGCCCTAGGGCGTAAATAGGGATGCAGTGCTTAAAATTAGTCATTTAAGCACCCCCCACTCCCTATTTACGCCCACAGGGCTTAAATGACAAACTTTACAAAAATCGAGAAAATCATGCTTTTGTTGTATAAAGTACCGTGTACAACACGGGGGTAAGATCATTTAAGGTGAGTGCGATGTTTACTTTTCTCGGCTTCGGCTCGCATTGTGCACTCGGCTTCGCCTCTTGCGCGCTCGCCTTCACCTCGAAATGTAAACACGGCACTCGCCTTAAATGATCAACTTTACCCCCTTGTTGTACATTGTACTATAGTTGACTCTTATAATAGGATTTGATTCAAAGATATTATTAAAAGATTTTAAATTTTTGTTTTTCCTTCAGTTTTCTTATGTATATAGTCGATATATATTATAAATGCTATAGGTATAATGCAATAAAATTAAATCACTAGAAATTGTCGTAAGTATACTTACTGAATTTAAATCATCAAAACTTACCAAGAATCAACAACTAGTCATTGATTCTTAGTTACAGTCTAAGATCTGAATAGGAAACGACCTTCACCCATCCGTTTACACGATGAAAAGTATTTTATATCAAATTTAATATGTTAAACAATATATCGCAAGTGAGTTGCATAAAAAATTTCTGTCAAGACTATGATTAATTAAAACTTCAAAAATTACTTTTTTTTTTTAAATTGCACTTATTTGTTTACGAAACAAACTATATACCAATCGAAAGTATGAAGCCTATAAAATATGCAAACTTTAGGTTGCCTATTTTTTCCCGTCATTTTTCCCTGCGAAAAATCTGTTTTGAATTCCGGTTGTAGAGCTTTAAAAATCGAAATATTGGTGCATGCTATTTATCCGTGAAATTGAGGATAGCGATAGACTAGTAAATGCTGAGCATCATTTTGGAGCAACTGGCCTCAATTTTCGTAATAGAAAAAACATGCTACCAATTATTGTTGGAATAAACAATATATTGTAATAAAAAATAGCTGAAAAGTGTTTTTTGTATAACTCGGATGACTCTGTAATTGATTTTAATGATCAAACTTTTAAAAATTGTTCATTGAAGTTAGCTTTTCGTAAAATAATGAACTTTGAATACAATGATGTTAAGCTAACCAATGCGTAACTATAAGATTTCGTTGATTATCATTATGAATATTAGTATATTATGTGCCTAGGCGCATAATGAGGTTTATTCCAAAAAAGCAAAGTTAGAGCAGCAATTGTAGAATTGACGGTGAATTGAATTCAGTTGTATTGGGCAATAGATAACGGAAGATGCGACTGAATAACAGAACATTTATGGCTGAATCATGGATGTCCTTTAAAGTACACGACTTATGGGGCTTTAATTGTGAGATGTTGTTCATGTTTTTGGGAGATTATTTTCTCGATTTTGAATGCCCTTGTATTGGATCATTATGTGACGTACTAAAGAGACGAGCAAACTGCTCAATAGATCAGTCATAAATGGGCAATAAATTGGATATTATCGGTCATTCATTGTTGCAATATATCACCCATTATTGGTCAATTCTATTCGTGAATTAATTTACTAATTTAGATCATCTAGTTTCCGTTGCGCAGAATTAATTTCAACAAAATTATAGTGAGAACATTTTTATTTCAAAACGAATGTTGCAATATTTTATATTCTTATATAAAGTAATGTATACATTACTTTTTTAATATATATTGTTTTTTGCTATTGCAGGCATATTCCACAACATCGTTCTATTTTCATATTTCTATGAGAACAATTTTTCATTTTTTAGTGGACATGAAGTAACTCAAGTTTTTCCGCAGAACTTGAAAAAGTTGTACTAGAAAAAATGAGAAATTCTTGTACTACCTCGAGTAATTTTTTTTTTCATTCTGGCATCAAATTACAAACAAAGATAGAAATTTTCAATATTTTTTGGATAACTTTTTCTTTCTATGTACGCATATCGCTTATTTAAAAAACGATTTTATACAATCTCTTCAGAAAAATTTAATTTCTTGTGAATGATAACGAACTCAAGTCATTTAAATAAATAATATATGATGAGTAATTCATCGTATTGCGTTGGACTTCACTTTACGCAAAGAAAAGACTATTTAACGAGAGCTATTTTATCCGTCATCAATTGTCGCATAAATGACGAATTCTCTACATGGTATAGGTAATCACAATAGATTTGCCAATAACTGCATGTACTCATTGTAATCGCCACCATCGATGAGAATTGTGCCATGATTGAGTTTTAACTATTGTTCGTCATTCGAAGAAAAGTAATCTCAGAAACAGTCAATAGGAACTCGTTATCGAATCAATCGAATTTCATTAGAGAATTCGGCATTGATTGCCATAAGATGCGACGCCAAGAGAGGGCAGTAAATGATACATTCAGTTGCGACATAATGGGGCACCTATTGCCTATTTATGGAGAACCGAAAACGTCGTTTGTGAATGTCATCTTTATGACTGTACAATCTCACCTCGCTATTCCCCAAATTCAATTTACTCAATCAAAACGTACCGATCGTTGGGTCAATCAATTGCTTTTTGGGTTACGCGACGAGCGACAATGCTCTCAGGAGATCGAAATCAAGGCGTAGTCGAGGCAAAGCCGAGACGAAGCCGAGACAAAGCCAAAGCACGATCAGTCCTGCGAGCATTTTAAGCGAGTCTCGTAATTACCCGAATTGTGTGAATTGGCACATATTCCATTTTACGTGACTTCGGCGCATAAACGAGTTTTTATGCGTACACTCGAATCCAATTTGAAAAGGTCGAAATTGCCGTGATTATCGCCCATCTCACTTGACAATTTGCGAATACTTCCGGCCATTTTGATTTTCTCGATCCTGTGTAGTTGTAGCGTATTGTAATAGACGCATGCGCAATTCAAATGTACAAGGCTTTGTCAGTACGGTGCCAACGCTGTACGAAGAAGAAGAAGAATAAGAAGAAGATTACGCTCCGCTGTAACGTAATAGGCGCACGCGCAGTTAAATTTTTACATTATGTTCCTCTGTAGCTTCGGGTAATTACGAGACTCGCTTAAAATGCTCGCAGGACTGATCGCGCTTTGGCTTCGATCTCCTGCGAGCATTGTCGCTCGTCGCTTAATAACCCTCATTATGCGCCTAGGCACACAATATACTGTTGTTCACTACATGGCGTGATTCTATTGCCAAACTAATGCTATTACAAAAATTACCTTTCTTTAGTGTTTTCAATTTCTACACGTTGAAATTTCGGTGGTGCTTCGCTGTAAAGGTCTATTGTCATACTGGCGTTTTGCTCCTACTTTTATAAGCAGCGTTTCCGCGCACGTCCAAGCTTTCTTTTATCTACACAGAAAACATTTATTTTTAAAGTTGGCATTTATATCCGGAGAATGACAACTCTGGTATGGATACCAGATTGGAAACTTTTCTATATGTTTCATTCCACTTTATCAAGAAATATTTTTCTGAACCACTCTCCGTTACCAAAAATTAAATCCAAAATTCAGAGAAAGGTACCTAACGCCCAAAAAGTCGGGTCAACTTTAAAAAACTTAAATTAAGACGACTATAGAGATTTTTGAAAGGTAACGATTACTTATTTCTCCTTGTTCAGTTAACTCTACAGTGAGGCTACTTGTGACTTTGATCGTGAATTGAATGTATTCAGTAATTTTAGAGATTCATTTGAAACTAAATGTGTATTTACAGTTTGTTACTGCCTAAACTTCTACCAGTTGTTTAGAAAATGTTCAAAGCTACACTACCGGTAGAATTGTGGGACCAACTGTTTTTCGATGATAGCTTAATTTATCTTAATTTTAATTCTGTGAGTGATAAAATTTTTTCTCTCAATAAATTGAATGTCATAAAAATTCTCTTTAAAATGAGTCCAGAATAAAGTCGTTTCGTTAAATTTCGAAGAAATTATTGTAAAATAGTCAAAATTTTACTGTTTTCTTAAATTTTATATAACTTTTAAAATAATCAATATTTTTAAACGTTCTTGTGCTTATTTTGAAGCTAAAATTTTACAAAATCGCACTATAGTATTATTATGAATGTATAATTTTTTTCTTACATTCTGCAAAGAATTAAAAGTGTAACAAAAAGTAGGAAAAATTCGAAAACATTTAATCTGTAGGCAAATCATAATAAAAATCATATGAATATATATTTTAAGGGAATTCTATAGAAAATTCATGATTATATGTTTTATATAACTTATAAAAATATTTTTCTCAGCAAAAACAATATTGGAGTTTTTCCAACTATTTTATTCGAACTTTAACCTCGTGCACTATGTAAAAAAAAAAATTCTACATTTATAATGATAATTCCCTGCGATTTTGTAGAATCTTAGCTTTAAACTAAGCACAAGAACATTAAAAAATATTGGTTATTTTAAAAGTTATTTCAAATTTAAGAAAACTTTTACTATTTTACTATTTATTTTAAAATTATTAATGTTATGATACAAAGAAAAAAAGTTATTAAAACGTTAAAAATGCTTACTTATGACATATGTGAGCATCGATCTCTTAATGAATATGAAATACTGCAAAAAAGTTCGTCCGAATGCAGGTATGAAGTAAAACTAAAAATATGTGATACGTTATATATTTATTTTAACACACAACTGTATATTAACTTTTTAAATTTTGCAATATTATCAATTCGTGATATTGTTTTTTACTGTTGTAGGTTGGTCACAATAATCTTTCTAATTGCAACTAGCACATCTGCGGCATCAGTGAATGTGACTCCATTATTGGAAGAAAGGATCCGGCTTCCTTTCAATGATATATGGCTGCCTTATACCATCAACTCTAAACTTGTATTTTGGTTGACGTATATATACCAATCATTATCTGTTTGGTTGGAAGCTTGTGTATCGGGCTCGTTTGAAGGCTTAATGTTAGTGATGATTTTGAGTATTTGTGCTCAGATAGATATCATAGTAAATCGCCTAAATACGTTTCCTTAACTGCAACAAAATAATAATTCTGAATACATCGCTTCCGAGGAAGAAAATGAACTGATTAGAGATTGCGTTCGTCATCACATTCATTTATACTCGTAAGCATTAGTTCTTTATTATTTACTTACTCAATTAGTTAATCCCATACAGGTTTGCCTTATGACATATGTAATGTTTAGCAATTAAATCTCATTAAATACATTTATTGAGAAAAGTTTTTATGATTTGGAACAATAATATGTACTTTCAATATTGTAGATAATGCAGTTCTAACATGTAGGTGTAAATCTCAATAGTATAATTTTCCACTTCGCAATTGAAGCTTTGAAAAGTGCCCTTTGTATATTCGAAAAATTGTAAGTCTTAAAATTACAATTCCGAAAGGAAATTACAACTAATTACCAGATTATTCTTCCTTTTTTACTTTAGAAGTTCCTAATTACTAATAATGACTATAGATTCAAGTAATTTTTCTAATTTTTAATTTCTTTTATAGACGTTAGCATACTTGAAAATCTATTTATTGTCTCAAACACTCGGTTACTTTTCATGCATGCATATAAAACTTAGAGAAACGTTTATAATTTACTGAAAACGTGAAAACTATTGAAATAGATTATTAGAAATAATATTTTCACAAGTGCCATTTGATAAACACAGGGTAGGAAACAGTGAGAAAAGTGTTCCAGATTCAAATTAGCATCCCTAATGAACAAAATAATCTTGTACTAAAGGAAAGTAAACTGGTTTAAAAATATGTAGCTACCACAAGAATTTGTTAGATTAGATTAGACATCTTTATGGCTAGAATAGGTAATAATATAGTTGGAACAGAGATACGTTCCTTTGTACCAGCTAAACATTGTTTTGCGTGTGCTTAAAAAGTGCTTGAAAATTGTTGGGTTCGGTGGGTATTTTGGGTACTACAGAGCATTGCAATAGCATGCAGGTGAACAGCTAGTTGCAAGTGAGCGAGCGACCCTGAAAGAAAGAAAAAAGAAAACTAATGCGATTACGAATTTGTTTGTCTGTTTAATTTGGGTAGGCTGGAGTTGGACCTTTTCAAAAGAATCAATTCTTTTATGAAAACATGTTCAAGATAATATAATGACTCACTGATTTAGGCTAGGTTCACCAAAATTCGGTGAGCGTAGTACAAATAATTTCAATGAGCTTAGATAATTGGTACATTATTGAAAATAATCAATGAACATCTAAACTATTAACCCTAATTTATGTTTAGATAGATGACGGTTGTTATTTGAAAAAAATTACCATTGTAATGGCCAAGACGAACATCGCAGTAGTCAACCACATGAGACGACCGCGACAGAAATGGTGAAGAAAATCCACAAAGTGGTATTGGATGGCTGTCGACTAAAAGTACGCGAACGAGCAGACATGATAGGCATTTCAAAAAGTGCTGCACATCGCATATCGACTGAAAATTAGGACATAAAACAAAAACAACGTCGTGAGGATGTTTCACTTGAATGCATAGCGATCTTTCACAGCAAAAAAGCCGATTCTTCGCGTCGATTCATAAACATAGATGAAACATGGGTGCATCCCTAGCAGGACCGGTTGACAGAACGGTCAGAGAATACTCTGACCGTTCTCTGACTGTTCTCTAACCTCTCATTATGGCTAAGATAGGTAAAAAAACATTCAAGTTATTGCAATTATTATTCTGCGATCAAATTTGAATAAGAAGGTGTAGGGATAAATACAATAATTTTATTTTTCAGTGATAAAAACTAGGAAAACATCATGTACCTGGCATTGAAGGCAGTGCAGTGGTTCACCATTTGCGGAACGTGTCCACCGTTAGGGTTGAGCATTGGTTGGATTGAGACGCAACTACCCAGTATGAAGAGGTCGATTGAAATTATTTGAACGGCTTTCAAAATATCAAACAATTCAATTCATATGAATGCCGAAGCAATTCCGTATCTTTCCGAATTCTAGTTAATGCGTTTGACTAAAATCAAGTTGCTTTATTTCAATCCAACCCACTCCTCAATACAAATGAATTCTTTTCAATACCGATGATCGGAATCAAAATTGAAACAAAGCCAATGCGATTCAATGCTGTCAGGTGACTTTCGAAATAAATGCGTGTCAATGCTTTTCGTGAGATTCAGATTGAAAAGGGTCAATGAGATTTTATGCTGTCAGGTGACTTCAAAATTGAATGCTAATCAATGCGTTTTAAGGAACTAAAATTGGAAGACAATGATTGCCATTGAATGCTTTCAAGCGATCTGAAAATTAAATGCCAGTTAATGGCTGTTGAGGAATTGAATGTTTTGAGTTTTAATTCCTATATTTTACTTGAATGTTCTCGTAAAATTGTTTCTTTCGAAATACAGTTATGCAAAATTAAAAATTTAATCATTCTTATCAATTTTCATTAATTTACTGATTAAATTCCTGTATGCTATAACATTGCATTTTCATTGAAAGACCGATTTCACGCATTCAGTGTCAGTCAGTGTTCTGTTCTGTTGCATAACCTATAATCTGTCATATGGTGGTCAGTCATGGCACTTAATCGTTACAGTAATTCTAAAGCTGGCCTGCCTGAAGACTCTTGCGTTAAATGTTGAACACTCATTGGCTACTATTATGTAATATTATGTCAATTGAATTCATCCGCCATTAGAAGCCAATGAGTGTTCACCATTCAAGTGAAGTGAATAGCCGACAGGCGAACCACTCTTGATAACACTGAGTCGCTATGATGGTGTCATATCGATGCCCCCGAGTTATTTTGACGTATCTCTAGCGAGTGCGTACAAAGTGTAGTATTTCTCTGATGCGTTGGAAAAGTGTAGTAACTCGTTTTTTTCAGAATTAAATTTTTCTTATTGCTTAATAAAGCGAGGGACCGTTCACTCAAAATCGATTCTACGTGAGCATAATTATTCCGTTAATTAGCTCACGATCGAGCGTGCAGTGATTCTTGGCGATCCTGAATGATTCCCGGTGATTCTTCTGAATCTTACTGATGAACTGAATCAAGCTGATTCCCCATATGATTCTGAAATATCTTTCGAAAGTCACTGATTCTGAATCGATTATTAGTATGGAAAATCATTGATCCTTCCAGTGAACGGCTCCTCGTAATAAAGTGAAGAGTGGATAATCATATGATATCATCACTAATTTTTTTTAATTTCTTACAATTTGAACAACGTAATAGAAAATTCAGGAGATTTGAATTTCGATAGCGATTTCCGTTCTCTACTGTAGTAACTGGTGCATATGACGTGTGTACAGTGAACGTAAAAGCATCATTTGATCAGCGTTCATTTGTTTCAAAAGAATTCTGCGGTGCAAGAGGGATGCAATAGAGATGAGAAATTCGGCGGTTAGACAAAGATAGAAAAATAAACAAATGAACGCTGCATATGATACACAATGTAAGAATGAAACTTTATTCGGATAAATCGAGTGAATTTTATTGAAAAATAAAGATACGGAAATAAACACAAATCATTTTTGGAATATCAAACTAGTAAGGAATATTTTACGGAATTATATTCATCTGTATATAGGCGTTCATGTGAAATTTGTCGTATATAAAATGACGTCTTTTTTTTTAAACTCGTCAATCCGAGGTTAGAACCAATTGATGATTTTTAAATTTATTTTGGATTTTGTAATGGTGCGTTTTCTAAAAGAGAAAAAACGAGTTACTACAGATTTCAAAAGTCCTGAAGAGATACTACACTTGTAAAATGGCGCAGCGAGATACTACATTTGTCTAACGCATCAGAGAGATACTACACTTTGTACGCACTCGCTAGAGATTCGACAAAATAACTCGGGAGCATCAATATGGTGTCACACGAAAGTGCTAATATTAATAATAAAAATTTTTATTAAAAAAATTCGATTTTTTTCACCAAAATATGTGAGATACGAAATAAGCGTTATTCTGTAAAATCGTTTCCTTATATAAGTTCTACGATTATTTTTTCTTTTTGGGAGATTTGGAAGAAAATAAATTATTTTAATCATGTAATTTATTAAAAATTTTCAGAGTGATAAGCTTTTCCTTAAATTGAAAAATACTGTAGTAAAAATTAATATAAAAAGTTTCTCCGTATAAATACATATGTAAAAATTAATTTAGAAATCATAATTTTCTTACCCACACAATTATCCATTACTAGCTTTGAAATCTGATGGGCCATTGAATTTTTTATTGAATAAGAGTGCTTTATGAACTAAATGTGGTCCTGTTACTGGCTCTCCAAGGCTACGTTTCTGATTAAACCATGTCCATAACGCTTTTTCTGTAGATTTCACCTCTTGGTTATTGTTTATTGTGTTCTCTCTATTGCTGTATATTTGGATGATCGTGGAACGCGCTACACCATATTCGGTTGCGAGGGCTGACTTAGATGAGTCATCTAATTTTCTTATTATTTCCAGCTTATCAGAAATTTTAACTCGTTTGTATTTTGGTTATTTTACTACCAGTTTCTTCATTTTTTTCTTTGATCTTCCATTTTTCACATTCCTATACATACATGAAAAAATGAACATCAAAACTTCGACACGATCCTAAATTTATTTATTACTTAATATTGTTTTCACTTTCATTCCACATTCTCATAACCAATTATATTTCAACTTATAAAGATCTTAATTATGTATGCACAGTCGTGCAACATAACCTCAACTGTTAGCTATACATTTTCCACTAAAAGCACTAAGTATTCCTTATAGTTTTTTATCGACTCAATTATCCATGAAATTTTTAAATTATCAACAAAAAGAACTAATTATTTTCAAACTAACTTCTTTTTTACCTTTTTGCACAAAAGTAAACACAAAAAAATATGTACAAGCCGGTACATGTGTCATCATAACCGAAATTGTCTCCCATATGTGTCGGCTATGATAGGTTTTACTGTACTAAGCGGATTCTGAACATTACCTTCATCAAGCAAGAGAACATCCCTCGGGAGGGCTTTTTCTTGACTCATTTTCTCCTATGAAGATCATAAGAGCGGGGAGTTAATCACTATCGTGAATCGTGATTCACGTGTAGAAGTAACACACTTGTTTTTAAAGTGTATGAACAAATATCCTTTTAGGCAGTTAGTTTTTGATGCCTATGTGAAGTCATTGGCTAGTAGTATTGATAAAAGATCACACAAGCAATTTTGAATGAATGTCGGTCGCTGGTAAAGGAAAATTGCAAGAGAAATAAGGATATGGTAGGGGAAAGTACCACAGAAGAAAAAAAGGCTGAAGTAGAAGAAAGAGAAGGAATCGAAGAAGAAGAGAAAGAAAAGGAAGCAGAAAAAGAATAAATTCTATACATTGTAGTCAGTTATGACGGGACTTGGGTTACTCGAGGTTATATATCAAAAGATGGAGTTGGTTGTGCTGAAACTGAATTCGTTATGGATTTTTATATCATGACAACATTTTGTCTCGCATGTTATATAACAGCAGATAAATGAGGTGAAGATTCACCAGAGTATGCTACATGGCAGAAAGGACACGCTGATTTCTGCCAAATGAATCACTTGCAATGCGAACGTCGATAGCGAAAGCCATTTGGAAATGTTCAGAACAATACGGTCTATGATTCATAACATTACTATCAGATGGAGATGTACGAACTTTCAATCACTTGGTCAGTCTAAATATATATAGAACGAAATATGAACTGGCAAAGGAGGAATGTATAAATCATGTGGGAAAGAGGTAAATAAAGTATGTTTTTCGTTGACTTTTTATTTATTTGGTTTAGGAATGAATGTTTAATTGTCATGATATTTCGATTTTATATTAAGAGTATATAATGGACTCGCAAATATCGTGAAACAGGGAATATGTATATAAAAATTCCTAAAACTGATATAAAAACTTCTACTGAAATATTGAAAACTGCTAAAATCATATCAATGATGTATATATGTATACACGTGATATAATTATAAAATTTTTCAATAGGCAATGAAAGATACAATATTTGCCTCAATTTGCATCGACTGATATAGGACCTCAACACGCAAAATGCCCTAAAGGCCCATCTTCCTGGTGCTTTTACAACGCGGCAATAGCAAAGAATGAACCTCCAAGAGCGCATGTAACGAACGCGAATACGCCTCTAAATATATTTTGCCTAGAAAAGATACTTCTGTTATATAACCTTTACTTTATATCTGCATATGGGGCAAAATTCGTCAAGTGTACCCGCCTAAAAACTTTTTGTCTCCGATTTCCTTGAAAGTCCACGAAATTATTGTCCTAGTGAACCTCTTTTAATTCCCCTAAGAGAACGTCTCTAGTACGACGGGTTGTCAGTATACAGGGGCGCGAATTTTCAACCTTTTACCGCGCACGCTGATACTCAATTAACCATAACTTCTACAAAAGTTATCCAAATTAATTTGTTTATGGAGGTCTTGGAAACTTTTTTTCATCAGCTTTACGCTGAAAGCAATGGTTTTAGATGAAAAAAATTATTTGAACTCCATTTTTTAATTTTAAACATATTTTTGAGTTTTCCTCCAAGCGCGGCCGTTAATTTTCTTTCCAAAATTTATGTTTAAAAAAAAGCTTGACTTTTTTCCTTCTAAATGAGCCATGGTCGAAAGTGGGGCGAAAGAAATTGGTGGAGATATAAATATATCCAATTTCTTTCGCCCCACTTTCGACCATGGCTCATTTAGAACGAAAAAAGTCAAGCTTTTTTTTAAACATAAATTTTGGAAAGAAAATTATTTTTTTCATCTAAAACCATTGCTTTCAGCGTAAAGCTGATGAAAAAAAGTTTCCAAGACCTCCATAAACAAATTAATTTGGATAACTTTTGTAGAAGTTATGGTTAATTGAGTATCAGCGTGCGCGGTAAAAGGTTGAAAATTCGAGTCCCTGTATACTGACAACCCGTCGAACTAGAGACATTCTCTTAGGGGAATTAAAAAAGGTTCACTAGGACAATAATTTCGCGGACTTTCAAGGAAATCGGAGACAAAAAGTTTTTAGGCGGGTACACTTGACAAATTTTACCCCATATGTGTGGACAGCCCCGTGCATAAATATCCCAACTTGTTTCCAAGTTCCGATCCGGGCCCGATCGAATTTTCAACATGTGGCCCGGGTCGGAACCACATCGGATTACGATATACAAAATTATTTTCAAATTTTGTGTTGTGGTCGTGATATTGTAGTGATAATAATACCGCAAATAGTTGTAGATGCTGAAGATGAAGATGAAGGAAGAGAAGTTTCTGTCTTGCAAGCCGCTAATGAAGAGGAAATTCCAGTAGAAATGGAACCCGAGGATTTTCAAAAAGTTTTAGAGGAAAATGAAAATCCTATTGCTTTTGACGAAACTCCCAGCAACGCAGATTCAGGTAATGAACTAGATTATTACTTGAAATATTTTTTTATTGACTGTAATTTGAAAAGAAAAGAAAATTATAATTTTAAGTGTAGAACGTTATTGTGTTTCATTATTTTTTATATCGTATATTCAATTTTCCAAAGTGAATTTTTTAGAAAGAAAATTATTAATAATGTAATTTATTTTTAGATTCAGAAGAATCGAATAGTTCTACAGACTATGAAGATGGATTTGAAGATTATATTGTTTGTATACTCTTGATTATAATGTTGCATCACTAGACAAAATTTATGAAATACATTTTTTTGAACCAACTATTTATTGTTATTGAACGAAAACCTTTTAAATTTTACTATTTGTAGAAATAAAAAATCTGGGCCTGATCGGGTAGGGCGTTTCGTTACTGGTCTGGCGCTAGACAGATTACCCGATCGGTGCCACACCAAAATGTTTGCACGGGGCGTTGCAGAATTCCGAAATCACTAATGCTTCGATGTTAACAAATTTTATGAAAAAGCACTTTTATCATTTTTATGACCCTTTTGCGCTGTATTATAATATTGATCATTTTGATGTAAGTAGAAAGAACAGCAATACAATATAATAAAGTTTCTACCATGATTTCTGTATTTTCAGGCCATCGTAAAAGATATGCCAAACAAGTACATAAGAAAGAAGAAATCATACTTAACATAAAGACTGAGTAAATATGATACCGAAAAATGTTCCCTTGAGAATTCCAATTAGATGGCACCCAAATCCCAATGAACTCAAAAATGTGCCTTTCGTATCTATGGATATACATTCATGTTTTTCTAATATATATATATTTTTTAAATTTATTCTTCACTTTCTTATGGAAAATTTTCTGCACCCTCTCTTGTCATGTTCTTATAAATAATTCTTTAACCGCAAGAGTTGAATACAATAGCAAAGAATTATACGCCAAGAAAATATATCTACATTTGTACTACCGACAATTTGCATAATTATAGTGCACTTAGGCATGTGGATATATTTTTAGCAAATTTGTCTTTGGTTGCTATTTTCTTATCCGTAGAAAGTCACATTTGTCGACAGTATACAATAAGCGCAATGTGCAGACATTAAATATTTATTATATTAGCCATAGGAAGAAATTATTGGTCTTTGAGTCTTATACGTGTACAAATGGAAGCAACAGTCATAGAATAAAATAACGCTATCATTTATTATGCAATACGCTCTTCCGGGATAAAATTTCCGAGTATGCGAAATTGACAACTTATTGCAGTAAAAAATTCACGAAAAAGTCAAAATTAATATTACTTTTTTAAAAATACGTTGAATTAAATGATGCACTATAGAATTTGTAGTATAACTATTGAACTGAAATTAATCATTATTGTTTTATTGAATTTTCATTTGAATCATTAAAAATTCTGTTTTGTACAAGAGCAATTGATTCAATAGTATATGTTATTGGTCATCGTGCATTTTTTTCTCAATGAAGTGAAGCAATTTTCTCTTCAAAATTATTTTGCTTTATCGCAAAATTTTTTCACATATTTAACCGAGATTCAACCAATATTCAACTACAGTTTGGAGCCGTCAGCCCTATACAGAAAAAAAAGTCTTGAATTTGTTATGTCTAACAGACGAGTTTGGCTTAAATTTAGCTACCCCGTGTATAAGCGCAAAAGTCTGTCCTTCTCTAATGGTCTACTTTATATCACATCTAAAAAGAAGAATCGATGATTAAGACTGTCGCCGGCGCAGCGCCTATTCTAGTGATCCCAGAAGGTGGGAGCTGGCAGCCCCCACCACGGATCATTGGCCATTTGCGGCGAGAATAAAAGTTTTGCCGTGACGAAAACTTTTTTGTATTATGGAGAGATAATGGACTGTTTTATTTATTTTTATGAAAGTAGATCAATATCTTATACATCAATATATTCATTTTTCTCAGTGTATTTCGCGTGTCTGTAGAGCGGTATTGAAGGTGTAGTACTTGTTGGTGAGGAATTTGAAATTCATATTGTCACAGCTGTTCAGCGGAAGTAAGGAACAAAAGTAGGACCTGAGAAACGGAAACAGATGCAAATAAAAACGCCAGTCGTGAATGAACGTCCTTATTACCACTCCACAGGGACTCGAAGTACTTATTTAGTGCGTGGTTTACAAAAAATTATTTTTGAAACCCGCATTCTTTAACGTAAAGAATCGTCCATTAATTAAATTAATTGAATTTGATTAGAAATCAGAAGTTTTTGATCAACAGTCATTATTGTTTATGGATTATTGTGGTACTTTTTATGATTTTTTGAATGGAATTTTTTTCCATTCCAGTGAGGCATGAGGTGCATGCAAGATTGGACCACTAGTTGCGCTTGAAGAGTCAAAACTCCATTAAAAAAAGAGATACAAACTTTTTACTAGGACCGTTAAAAATCTTATGAAATTTTCAATCGAATGAGCCTTATTTCAAATGATTTGCTTTTATACACGGAGAAAAACGGAGGGTCGAAGTTAGAGGTTCAAAATTTTGAGAGTCAGGCCGACCCTCTAGATTATCAAATAGTCCTTCCATAATTTTATGGACATAATCAGGGAGACTCTCGATTTATGATCAGCTTGATTACCACAGAGAAACAGTCACACTATCAAGATAATCAAATCGATCCTCTGGGATGATCAAGTTGAATATCTTGTTTTAAATTTTCATTTCGACCCCCAAGGATGATCAAATCAACCTTCTACAATGATCTAATCGATTATTTTTTTCTGACCCTCTACAGATGATTAGTTTGATTATCTAGAAGGCTGTCCTATAGTCGATCATCATATTTGGTCGACCTGACCCTCTAGATATTCAGGCTGACCCTCCATTTTTCTCCGTGTAGGTATTTAGATATTATGTGAGAAAAACCGGAAAATACTCTGGTTTTTCCAGAATTTACTACCTCAACTTTAGCTTTTTGCATGGGCTAGGAAAATTGTAAAAAAAATAGAAATTTCTCAAACGTAATCTCTCAATTCTTACCTTTGATTTAAGCTTGCATTAATTTTAATTAGATTCGTCCAAGCGTAATGCGTCTTATTAATTGATTACTACACGTCAGATGTTACTGACTAAGAAATGGTAATTAATTCCTCATTGCTAAGGGTATATAATTAATTCCTATCTATGTAGGCCATATATCATCAAGGAATAAGTTTCGTTGAATGTATTGGTTGGCGCAACCAATAGTTAGATAGTACAACCACGAGTTAGTTGGTGTCACTCTTCAGGATAGTCACACTGATCAACTAAATAGTTATACCAACTAATGCATGGTAGTTTTAACCAAGAATAGCTTATGCCCATATAGCTGCAAAGTTCAACAAATTAGATGGTAATGCCAACCTTTTTTTTCAATGTGCGTGTGTTATTTCATTAGTTAGAAGTAGTTGGAAGCCGAGCAATCATCAGTACAACCCATGAAAGTGCTGATCTACAAATAAGCGACTCTCTCTCACTATGGTAATATTCAATAATATATAACAGATGTGGCGATTAATAATTCTAATTTTTTCCCTAAAAAAACACGTTCAGTTTGAAAGAAGGGTAGAAAATGGTTCATTCAAAGGGCGTGCCATCGCTAGTCACACATTTCTCCCATCTCTCTGGCAATTTTTTAAATGCCCTCCCAGATAAATGAAAAGTGCCTGAGACATGGACGAAAACAAATTCTCTGGGTATACCCGAGCAGGTTATCACCCGCTTAAAGCTACAAATTTGTCATAGATACACAATAACTGAGAGACTGTGAATAGTCGATATATCATTAGTAAGCATTTTCATCGTTCTTATTACTTTTTTACGTTGGAAGATAATATTAATTGATTTAAAATAAACAATAAAAATAGCGGTAAAGTACAATAAAATTTCTAAAATTACTTTTACGTTTCCAGTTCCTCGAAAAAAAATGCCAAGAGAGAACATACGAAAAACAAATAAAAAGTTAACTAATAAAGTTATTTAAAGTTATTTATTATTTAAAGTTAATTAATAAATACAATATAGTAACTTTTTCCATTGAGAGTTGCAACTTGATGGCCTCCGAAACCCAAAAAATGGAATTACTGTTCATGAATATTCGCCGTCATAGAAGTTCGATTATTTTGGAAGTTATATACAGGGTTTTCCAATTAGAGGTTTCATTTCAAATAGCCCGCTATTTTGCAGCTGTCATACTAAGAGGTTTCATTTTTTGACAGATGACAACTAAAACATATGCCATTAATAAAAATGGAATAATACGCGCTTCAACGACGCATTGAGATTTTTAAAATTCACTACAAAAATGCATAAAAATGAACCTGAATTCCACCGAAAAACCATTATGAGCAATACGGCTCATTTTCACCTTGGAGGCTTCTTTAATAAACAAAATTGTCGCACCTGGGGCTCGGGAAACCCAGAAATGATATTGGAAAGTCTCTCTATCCGCAACGTGTAACTGTTTGATGCGGTTTTTGGGCAGGAGGGATAATTGGGCCTTATTTTTTGAAAATTAAGCAGGAGCGACTGTTTTGGTGGATGGATTGCGCTATAGAACAACGATTAATGAATATTTATGGCCAGAATTGGAAGATATAGAGTCTGTTCCACAAGAAAAGGTTAGCGTAGAGGCCATATCAATGATACTTTTTTTGATTATTAATGGCAAACCTTCCGGTATTGAATAAAATAAAAATCAAATGATTTTTTACAAAAAACATGCGTTTTTCTTATAAATTCAAATAAAACCTCTAATTGGAAAACCATTTATTTTATATAAATTTTTAATTTTCAGAAAAGCCATGAAGTTTTCAAAATTGTCACCAGATGATGTAAGTGTTTAATTTTTTCTTCAATTATACTTTTTAAAACAGAGTATGGTGGAAAAGTATGGATATGTTACATAGCGTATAAATTAATAGAAGTCAAAATCGCGCCTACATCAAGGCAACCGGGCATACAACCAGGCGATTAATGGACGAAAATCACATCACTGCGATGATAACTACTTGTTGAGATCGACAAGGCAGTTGAGTTGCATGTAATACGAAAACTACCTTACCGTCGGTAATATAGAAAACCAAGCCAATAAACATTAATAATTATTTAAGGAAAATAACAATAACATTCATTATTGTTAAGAACAGTCGTTAAGTAATTAATAATAATAATCAAACACTAGCACATAATAATCAGCGATAACCAATAATGGATAATCAATCAATAACATCAATTACATTATTGGGGATCCGAAAACTAACTTAAATAATATTTGAAAATATAGACACTAAAAAATCATGTATTTCATAAATACCATAAGAATATAAAGAAAGGTATAAAATAATAGATGAGTCAGTGCAATTATAACCTAGTACAATTGCACCGACCTGTCAACATATATATATTAAGTAACATAGCTGAAAAGACGAGAGAAAGATGTACCGCATCGAGCATCAATGGACTTTGATCCCGAAAGTATGACCCGCGTGAGAACTAGCCGCGAGTTCACGAGTTTACGCGACTGTCAGCAAGCATGGTCATCGATATTGCCACCAGACGCGTGCCGATCAACAATTTATCATTGTACGTGCCAATCTACAAATTAGCAACGTACGTGCCGATCTACAAATTAGCAGTCATACTGTCGGTGTCACGAATTGACCCTTCGATATTCGTAATTTCATCGGTATCTTACACAAGGATTACCTCGGTACTTGGTAAATATAATCCCTGGTCCTTAAGTGGTGCAAGTCTGGTGGTCGTGAATTAATAAGTGCCGTTAAATACGTGTATCGTCGTATTAAGTCGAGTTCTGAGAGTTAAATCTACGGAAAACGAACTTAACCAGTGTTTAGCAAGCAAGTTGGATTGTCTGATACGCTTCCTGTACTACTTGACTAGCACTACTTAACTCCAGCCAGGATTGTGCCATTATCCAGCTACCAACAAGGAGAACTATACGACAAAACTCTTTCTCTTGCCTTCTCAAGCAGGGAAAAAAGTTATATTAACTACAACGCTGGTTTTTAGTGCGTGAGTTATATACCTAGGCATCTCAAAACCTAGTATATTAGCGTAAAACGTACACAATCAACCGCGTAAGTTATATATATAGGCATCTCAAAACCTGTATTATTAACCTGTAGTTGCACATACTTAAACGCGTGAGTTACACATATAGGCATCTCAAAACCTGTATTAATAACTTGTAGACGCACACACTTAAAAGCGGAAGTTATATATATAAGCATCTCAAAACCTGTATTATTGACTCATAAACGCATAAAACTCTTAACATTGCCTTTTCATCTTAAGAAGTAGTATAAGTCATACACATAAGCATCTCAAAACTTACTGTATACCTATCTTTTAATTAATAAAGCTTGTAAACCGCAATATAATCAAATTTTCTTATTACTGTGAACAACTCGAGCCGCATAGGTTTGACTAGTGACCACACTGAGAAAACTGGAGTGTCAAACTTTGAGTGTCAAAATGTAGATAGTTAGTCTGAACTTCTAGATAGTACAACACTCTTTCCGAAATTTTTTCTTTTTGGTCAGGGAGACACTCATTTGATATACTGCTTAACTGTTATCAGAGTGTCAGAATCACTATAAAGAGTGTCGATTGGCGAAATACGCGCCAAAATTGTAAAGTCACATGTGTTCGCCTATTTTTCCTCCAATATCACCAGCGTGGACTCTAACCTCATTGCCGGTTTCGCGTCCTTTACGTGTTAAAGTGTCACGAGGGTTATTTTTGCCAACTAATTGGCGAGTACCTATTTCACTTGCTATAATAACATAATAATTGTGAAAGCTTAAATGTAATAGTTTTGAGGTTAGCCATAGAGGTAGATTATAGTATATTTTTCCCTCTTCGATAATCTATTTTTCTCTCTGCGATGATCAACTTTTCCCTCTAAAGTATTCAAGTTGACCATCTTATTTTGACAATTCACAGGTAATAAGTTACACTATCTAGAAGGCTGTCCTATAGTTTAACCTCAAATATAGTCTGCTTCACCCTCCAAATGTTTAGGTTGACACTCCAGTTTTCTCAGTGCACGATCCCACAAAAATATAAATAATCAGAATTTATCACTCTGATTTAATCAGCAAACTTTCCTACCTTTTCCTAATTTTTCCAAACTACCCTCGCCTTAGCTCGGGACGTAACAGCTGATTTGGTGGCAGCGGTGGAATTGTCACTATTGTTGTCAAAATTAATAATAAATTAAAAATTTTAATTTGAAGCGACAAAATTGTATGTACAATTATTTCGGAAAATTTAGATTGTTACATAACTATTAAGCTTCACATTTCGGAAAATTTTCTGAATTATTAATAAATAAATTAAAATAAATAAATTTAAAATTGTTAAATTTCAAAATAGTTGGAATTAATTTAAAATAATTATTCCCGCTTTTTAAAAATTAAATCATTTTGGAATAAGTATTTAAATAAAATAAGTTATTATCTAAGTTTTAAACAGAACGAAGGCTGCACTCGAGAGTATAAGTCCTTCTTAGATTCGTTGAACGGTCACCATTGATCACGATCATTTGGGCAAGACAAAGTTCACAGTGTGTGTCAAGTATTGTTTATAACTTTCATTTTAACTTAAACAATTGATAGAATATTTGTGATTGCATAAGATTGTCCAAAGTGTTGTGCTTGAGTCTGGTTTGACCAATCTTGCATCACTAAAATTCTCAATTGTATTCGATAAATAATTAAATTATCGACATATTGTAGTTTTTGTAAATGCGAAAATTATTCAGGAATTTGTACTTGAGTAATGCTTGTCTAATTTTGCATTTCTCAAACTAATATTTGTCAATAATTTATACCCAACTAAATAACTTCTCTAATTGCCACAATTAGTCAAGATTTTGTTTGTCTAATCTTGCATAACTGAAATTATTGATATCTAATAAAATAAATAAAAGTACATGAAAAAGAAAACGAAATAAATAAATTTTATATCAAAGTTTGTAAAAAAAATTAGAATCAAATCAAATTTACTTAATCAAAAAATATAAAAATTTTATTTCCATTCAGAAATTGTTAAATAAGTTTTAGATTGAGTTTAATACAAACAAAAAACAGCCGTAAGGAGTATAAGTCCTTTTTAGATACGTTGAACGGTCACCAGTGATTGCTTAATTAACTAACAGAATATTTTTGAATATAAAGATTGTCCAAAAATTGTTCTTGAGTCTAGTTTGTCCAATCTTACACCACTAAAATTCTGTAACAATAAACAATTTTTTTATGTGTTAGCAATGAACAAATTTTGTAATTGCAAGAATTTTTCACGCATTTTCATTAAATCTAACTTGTCTAATTAAATCTCATATCGCTGAAAATAACTTTTGTTAATGCTCTTAAACAACTATTAAATTAACAAATGTAAAGCTCACTCAGGCGAATATTAAATACGTCTGACTTGACCCCCTTTGCATCACTGAAATCATAGCATTCAAGGCTAAGAACATGAGTACCTGCATATATATACATAATAATTCTTCAAACTTCTTTATTATATAAAATTGTTGGCGAAACAAGGCACAGTAATTTCTTAAACGGCCTTGCATTTTCTATGGATAAAACGTTCCGAACATTTTTTGGGGAATATTGCAAGTGCTCGAGTAGCCGTGCGGTTTAATTTATAAGGTTAGACTGCGTTATACATGTATAGGTTAGGTAAAAGTTAAGATTCGAATTCTGTAAGGGTAAAAGATTAATTTTAACAGCAGTAATATATTATGTTCAGCGATGTGTAGTGATAGTGTACAATAGTATAATTTCTAATGAAAGTCAATAAAAATGTATATAAAAAAAGTCAGCTTGCGAAAATAACTATTTTTTCTTGTTGTCTTTGATAGTGCATAAAAATTTCATTGACTGGCTTTGAAGTTTTCATGCACGAGCGCTGTGCGAGCTCTATCTAGCTATATTCAGAATTTCATATTAAATCTTAGAAATATACAATGTATGAACTTTATTTTCTCAAATGATTCATACACTCTAAAAACAAGTGTGTTACTTCAACACATAAATCACGATAGTAATTTTTTAGGCATTTGAAGTGTGTATTTTCAATACACATTACAAACGTAACGTTTAATTTTCACACACTTTAATGTTTTGTACCCGAAAAATTGAGTTGGCAATGTTTAGTAAGTACAAACTTCGCTCAATTACACACTTGACAACGTGTGTAGTGTGTAAAAATTATACATTTCACTACACACTTGTTTTTCACGGAGTTTCTATTGAATACTTTTGGAAAGTTCTGTACTTTTTCCAAGATTGTTGATCTAATTGTACTTATTTTTTTCGTGTATGTCTAAATAATATATGGTGTTTTAAGAATTCCAATTGAGTGGAATTGCATGGAAATACTTGAACACATTTGAAGACTCCCGAAGTCGTTTGAGCAGCTGTGGCGGGTCACGCGTACACAATGCCGTGAATTAAGTTGATATCTGATTGGTTCTTCACGATATCGGGGTCTAAACTGTACTTTTCTTTCGTTTGATATCAGTTACATACTTACTGAATGATTTTTTACTGTTTGTGAAAGAATGAAGTTATTTTCGGTAAAACTCGGCTTTTATTGGATATGGTAAAAAAAATACTATAGTCGATAGTAAATCAATTTTCCAACTCATTTTAGTGATTTACTCATGCAAATACGTCGTAAGACGAGATACTATCATTTTATGAACTTCACTCTATGAGATGCAGTCATTCTTGGAGAGCTCAAAAGACATGAAAAATAAATTTGCTCTCAAACATGATGTGTCAATCTCATCTAGCTTCATGACTAAAAATTGAAATACTACGAACCAGCCTAATGTTTTAGTGATTTAATTTGATTGTGTTATACCTATAGCATTTATAATATATAGGGCAAAATTTGCCAACTTTATCCGCCATAAAATGTTTTACATGTTTTACATTTACACTTCGCAAATTTTCCCCCATATTTCAAGTACATACATAAAAAAACAAGAAGAAAAAATAAAATTTAACATCTTTGAAATCTTTTAATAATATCTTTGAATCAAATCCTATTATATGAGTCAACAAAACAATTCGAAATCATTCATATAAATACGAAAAGAATCCAAACTTAAGATTATTGTTGTAATCCTTTATCTTGAAGTTATTGAATTTGACTCAATAAGTTTTTGGCAGAAAAAGCTGATTTCATAATCTGAAATAAATGAAATGAAATGATTAGTTCATCACAGATTGAAGTGAGATAAACTATTATAAAGATCTGATTCTGTATTCCTATTCTTTGTGTCAAGTTGGTTTTCTCAATTAATATATTGTTTTTAAAATAAATCTGTAACAAGGTGAAGTATACAAACTTTGCCAAATGTTTCCATTGAAGTGACAATAACAAACGATCCAGTCAACTGTAGGGGCCTAGCGGTTCTGATCATCATCATCATAAGGGCTTTTTTTGTATTGTTCGTTAATGGAACCCAATTTAAGAGAAAAATTTCATCTTTGATAGATAAACTCTGGGTTTAGACAAAAAAAGTGTTTTGGAAATTTTTATTTGTGTTTTCTCAGCTACTTATCGTACAGGAGGTTTCTATAAAAGAGATAGATCAATGAATTATCAGAGGCTTCATGTTTTTATTGAATTGTCAAAGTCATGTGACATTTGTATTCAGTGTAGTTTAGCAGATCAACAGAAATATTGCTAGTCTTTAGTCAATAGTCCAGCGACCATCGTATTCAAAAAAAGTTACTGTTTGTTGTTATTTTGGACTGGTGGAGTCATTATTTCTTGGTTACCAACACAATCAAAAATACTACACCGAGGTGCGAATTTAAATCGTAAGACGGGGTTTATATCTTAAAATTTTGTTAATTTGTCCAAACTTAATATTACTATTTGAAGAATCAACCAGTGTTGAAATTATTGCTCGCTTTTAAATGTTCAAAATATGAATCACTAAAATAGATTATTAAATGTAGTTTTTCATAAATTTCATAAACAACTTGTGAATATAAATATTTTAAAATTGTACTCGATTCAATACATTCTCAAAATATATTAGAGCTCTTGTCTGCGATATACTTATTAGAATAAATTTAATGTCTACAAAATTAATTAGACTAATATATTTTAGGAAAATTTCAAATACTTATGTAAAAGAGCATTTAAAAATAAGTAGAAGCGTTAGTTAGATCCCTTTTCCTTGGAAAATAATGTTTATGCTAAATTAAATGGAAAATTAAAATTTATTCCGCACTCTGTTTCCGAGCCATTCGGAATCATTCCGAACTAATCGGAAAAATATTTTGTATCTCAATTGATAAAAGGCAGTCAAAAATCAATTCAATTCAATCCGATTCATTCCACTTTAAGCCAAGGCATCAATACAAATGAATACTTTTGAATATTTTTGTCCGTTTTTTATCAACCGCTTTACGTATTGGTTCGGAAATAGATTGCAGAATGGCTTGGATTAATTTGGATTGAATTCCTTACTTAAACTTTCGGCAAAGTAGACCCTTTTAGATACATGGCTTCAATTATTTATCTATTAACATTATGTAAGTAAGATATGAAATTTAAAGTTGTACTGTAGTACTCTTAAAATTATTATTTGCAGAGTAAAATTTCACTACCAAAATGCCTACATTTTGGAACTAGATTGATGCATATAACATTGAAAGCAGATATTACTGTTTTGAATTGTAGAGAAATTTTACAAACACATTAGTATATAATAAAATTATAGTATGTAATTAATTAGGTAACTTGAAAAGTGATAAAAAATTAATAATTAATTAGAATTTAAGTAATAAATGTGACTAATACATTAAGGAAATCATTTTATTTATTTTCACTTTGTAAGTAAAAAATATTTTGTTATGTCATTAAGCTTTATTCGTTATTTTTTCTATTTTGTCTAAAGAAATTCCATTTCCATCTCCACAAAATTGCATCTTGTTTTATTTCAATTAAAAGAAAATCGATTTCTCTTCATTTGTACTTTAGTTGCATAGTTTACAATAAATGTTTTCTCTACGAGCCCTTTGGGATGAGCAGCAAACAGATTTAATGGAAATTTAATTGTGCAAAGGAGTTACTCAATTTACTTAGCAGTTAGTTTATATAAAAAATAGGAAAAACACTTACGAATATAAATGAATGTTTTATTATTATATATTATATATTCTTGGTGATGAAGGATATATTCAGAATTACAACTTTGTCGTAGTTCAGGAAGCATGTTTAAGCGTTCTATAATAATATCAATTTGAGCAAAAACTTGTAGAATTATTATTATCGTGAAGGTTTCAAATGAGCCTGCTAGACAAGCTGTCATCCAAACAGATAATGATTGGTATATATACGTGAACCAAAATAGAGGTTTACAGTTGAGTCTATAAGGCAGCCATATATCTTTGAAGGGAAGCCGGATCGTTTTTTCCGTTAATGGAGTCAAAATCACTG
Source organism: Diplolepis rosae (assembly GCA_030998225.1). NCBI lineage: Eukaryota > Metazoa > Arthropoda > Insecta > Hymenoptera > Diplolepididae > Diplolepis > Diplolepis rosae. The sequence continues at coordinate 7,897,005 of JAPYXD010000723.1, read as the reverse complement.
ATGCGGCAGTTATGTTAGTTACAATTAGAAAGATTATTGTAGCCAATCTACAAAAATAAAAAACAATATTAAAAATATGAATACCGTGGTGTGTTGTGATAAAAGTAACGTATTACATTTTTTCACCTTCATTTCATACCTGCATATGTATGGACATTTTTGCAGTAGTTCAGATTCATTTATGTAGACTTCGAGGTTGACATATTTTATTAGTAAGCATTTTTATCATTCTTATGACATTTTCACGTTGGATCATAATATTAATTGTATTTAAATAAACAGTAAAAATAGCGGTAAATTTCAATATACTTTCTGGAATAACGTCTACGTTTCCAGTTCCTCGAAAAAAAAATTGCCAAGAGAGACCATACGAAAAACGAAAAAAAAGTTAACATGAAGATTGAATAAATACAATATAGTAACTTTTTCCATCGAGAGCTGCAAGTTAATGGACTCCAAAATGCAAAACATTGCATTACTGTCAATGAATATTTCCCGTTATAGAAGTTCGATTGTTTTAGATTTAATATTTTATATAAATTTTTAATCTTTAAAAAAGCCATGAAGGATTCAAAATTGTCAACAGGTGACGTATATGTTTAATTTTTTGTTCAGTTATACATACTTATTAAAGCTGAGTGCGGTGCAAAAGTATAGATAGATATGAGAAATGTATCATCCATACACCATGAAAGTTCTATTAAGACTGACAGCTACTTTTTTTGTTTAACTCGTTCTGTCTTCTACGCAGCAACGTCATGAATAATTCTATCAATCAATAGATAAATGCAGAAATGTCTTATATCACAATAATGATTAATTTCAGTTCAACAGTTATGCTACAAATTCTATAGTGCATACATTTAATTCAACGTATTTTAAAAAGAGTAATATTAATTTTGACTTTTTCGTAAAGTTTTCACTGTAATAAGTTTCCAATTTCGCATACTCGGAAATTTTATCCCGGAAGAGCGTATTGCATAATAAATGATAGCGTTCTTTTATTCTATGACTGTTGCTTCCCTATGTACACGTAAGACTAAAAGACCAATAATTTTTCCCTATGACAAATCTAATAAATATTTAATGTCTGCACATTACGCTTATTGTATACTGTCGACAAATGTGACTCTCTACGGATAAGAAAATAGCAACGGAAGAGAAATTTGCTAAAAATATATCCACATGCCTAAGTGCACTATAATTATGCAACTTGTCGGTAGTACAAATGTAGATATATTTTATCGGCGTATCATTTTCTGCTATTGTATTCAACCCTTGCGGTTAAAGTATTATTTATCAGAATACGGCAAGAGAGGGTGCAGAAAATTTTCCATAAGAAAGTGTCCCTTAGTCTTTATTGATCTCTTATCGCGTACGGGAAACATCTCTTACATAACTTGCTTTAAACCATCTTTAGTAGTGAAGAATAAATGTTAAAAAAATATATATATTAGAAAAACATGAATTTATATCCATAGATACGAAAGGCACATTTTTGAGTAATTACAATCCTTAAAGTTCAGTTTCATCCTTAAAATTTGTAACGTTCTTAATCTTCATTTTTCGCCATAATTTTCTATTTTTTTATATTCTGCAAAACAAATGTTACTAATAGTTTTCGCCTCATATTAGCTGTTTATGAACAACGAATTGTTTATGAACCATTCATATAAAATGTTAATCTCAAAACAATTGAAACTGTACGATGGACAAATTTCATTTGCTGCAATGCAGTTCATTGGGATTTGGGTGTCATCTAATTGGAATTCTCAATGGAAAATTTTTCTGTATCATATTTACTCAGTCTTTATGTTATGTATGATTTCTTCTTTCTTATGCACTTGTTTGGCATATATTTTACGATGGGTTAAAAATACGGAAATCATGGTAGAAACTTTATTATATTTTATTGCTGTTCTTTCTACTTACATCAAAATGATCAATATTAAAATATATAAATGTTTGGCATCATTGTTACAATTGTCAATCTTTTTGAACTTGCAACATATTTTGTAGAATTAAATCTTTATTAGATTTCTCCTAGGAAACATCCGCCTATATTATCAATATAAAATAATTTAAATAAAAAAAACCAATTTTTTAAAATAAAGAAATATTTTTTTGAACAAACTGTAGGTATTTTTTGTTTAAAAAATTTGTTTATTCCATTTAAACGTTTGCATAGTTCTTATGATTACATGTTTTTTAAACTTGAAACATATTTTCTATAGAATTGAAAATTTATCATTCTCGTTCTAAGAAACATTCGCTCTCATTATCAACATGAAATGTATCATTCCAAACAAATATCCGTCCCACCATAGTATACATTTTTTTTTATTCAACCGTTTGTCATAGTTGATATAAACATACATATACATACTTTCAAATGTGGAATATATTAATATATTATTATAAACGGGTAAAATTTGTTCGATAAAGAACATTGTCAAAAGAAAAGATAAATTCACTTTACACTATCAAGTATTACCTTGTTTCATTCACAATTCACTGATGAGGTTACCAATATTTGAGATTATATTGGCATATACATATAACCACCACATTAGTATATTGTACAACTAGGGAAAACAAAATTTATTTTCCGAGTGTGGAGTTTGATGTCCGAGCAAAGCAAGAGGAACAACTATATGAGTAGAATTAATGTTTTTCCCGTGTCGGACACGATTTTTTTTCTGCTCGGGAGTCAGAAAATAGATTTGTTTGCTCCGCACGGAGCAATAAAATTCACTTTATGAAGCGCCAGTAGAAAAAAATATTTGAAGACTTTATGTATTTCCAAATCTAAAATGTTTTTATAAATTCACTTCTATCACTTAAGTCTGTCTTGTTTAACATTATTACACTTCTATTGGGAGCCGAAACTGGGTCCAATATAATCACCAGTATCTACAGTGCAACTTTTTTTCACGGTGAGCCTAATAAATATTTTATGTACGAAAATGATATGCTTATTGAATATTATATCGACAAATATGATTTTATACAAAAAAGAAAAGAGTAAGCGAAGAAGATAAGTGCCGTAAACAGTTTCACATGTTTTAATGCTCTATGAAAATGCAAATTGTAGTTAATATTTTATTCTGATACATTTTCGTCATTTACAATATTGCATGACTATACCTGCTGTAATAGCCAATCCCTTGCAGAAGTCTGCAGAATTATTTATAAGCAGATTCGTACGGTAAAAGGGTGATATGAGACATTTCTTCATTTATCAATTGATTGATAGAATTATTTATGACGTTGCTGCGTAGAAGACAGAACGATTTACACATGAAGAGTAGTTGCCAGTCTTAAAGGAACCTTTATGGTGTATGGATGATACATTTCTCAGATGCATCTATACTTTTCCACCATCCTCAACTTTAAAAACTACAACTGAACTAAAAATTAAGCATATACATCACCTGTTGACAATTTTGAAACCTTCATGGCTCTTTTAAAGATTAACAATTTATATAAAATATTAAATCTTAAACAATCGATCTTCTATAACGGCGAATATTCATTGACAGTAATGCAATATTTTGGGTTTTGGAGTCCACTAACTTGCAGCTCTCGTTGGAAAAAGTTACTATATTGCATTTATTCAATCTTCATGTTTACTTTTTTGTCGTTTATCGTATTATCTCTCTTGGCAGCTTTGTTTCAAGGAACTGGAAACGTAGACGTTATTTCAGAAAGTTTAATGTACTTTACTGCTGTTCTTAATACTTATTTAAAAATAATTAATATTATGATCCAACGTAAAAAATTCATAAGCACGATAAAAATGCTTACTAATGAAATATGTCAACCACGAAGTCTTAATGAATCTAAAATACTGCAAAAATGTTCATACATATGCAGGTATGAAACAAAGGTCAAAACACGTAATACGTTACTTTTATCACAACAAACCAAATATTAATATTTTTAATATTTTATTTTATTTTTGTAGGTTGACTACAATAATCTTTCTAATTGTAACTAACATAACTGCCGCATCAGTGATTTTGACTCCATTAACGGAAAAAACGATCCGGCTTCCCTTCAAAGATATATGGCTGCCTTATACTGTTAACTCTAAATCTGTATTTTATTTGACGTATATATACCAATCATTATCTGTTTGGATGTCAACTTGTCTAACAGGCTCATTTGAAACCTTGACGATGATAATAATTCTACAAGTTTGTGCTCAAATAGATATTATTATAGAACGCTTAAATATGCTTCCTGAACTACGAGAAAATTGTAATTCTGAATATATCCTTCATCACCAAGAAATTAAAATAATCAAGGATTGCGTTCGACATCACATTCATTTATATTCGTAAGTATTTTTCCTATATTTTCTTTAAACTAACTGCTAAGTAAATTGAATAATTCTTTTGCATATTAAAATTTCCAAAAAATCTGTTTGCTGCTGATCCCAAAGGGCTCGTAGAGAAAACATTTATTGTAAACTATGCAGCTAAAGTACAAATGAAGAGAAATCGATTTTCTTTTAATTGAAATAAAACAAGATGCAATTTTGTGGAGATGGAAAAGGAATTTCGTTAGACAAAATAAAAAAAATAACAAATAAAGCTTGATCACATAACAAAATATTTTTTACTTACAAAGTGAAAATAAATAAAATGATTTCCTTAATGTATTAGTCACATTTATTACTTAAATTCTAATTAATTATTAATTTTTTATCACTTTTCAAGTTACCTAATTAATTAAATACTATAATTTTATTATATACTAATTTGTTTGTGAAATTTCTCTACAATTTCGACTGTTTTTCATGAATCGAAATACAAAATGTTTTTCGGATTAGTTCGGAATGATTCCGAATGGCTCAGAAACAGATTGTGGAATAAATTTTAATTTTCCATTCAATTTAGCAAAAACATTATTTTCCAAGGAAAAGGGATCTAACTAACGCTTCTACTTATTTTTAAATGCTCTTTTACATAAGTATTTGAAATTTTCCTAAAATATATTGGTCTAATTTATTTTGTAGACATTAAATATATTTTTATAAGTATATCGCAGACAAGAGCTCTAATATATTTTGAGAATGTATTGAATCGAGTACAATTTTAAAATATTTATATTCACAAGTTGTTTATTAAAGGCCATAGCAGGATAAGCATGGTCGGGGTGCCCCCGCTCGGATTCGATCAATATTGCGAGGGTAAGTGGCTACCCTCTACAAGATAAATGTACCCCGAGTATCAACTCGAAAAAAATTTGTTTACCAAAGTTATGAGCGAATTTTTAAAAATGAAAAAATCGAATTTTCTCGAAAACAGCTCAACCGATCTTGATGGCTAAAATATATGTTATAGAGGGTACTAAAGAGGTTCTGAAAAAAAATCCAAGAACCCATTCCGTTTATATAAAGGGGGGTAAACATTTTTTTTTTAAGTTTTTAAATAATTTTTTTAATATGAATTACTTCTTGAACACCCACCATTTTTTTCCTATATCATGCTCACATTCAAAGTTACAATATATATTTTTTCGAAAATTATCGGAGAGGTACTTCATAGTTAAAAAAAATTACAACTTCTTTGGCCCCTACAATGTATGGAACAATTGATACCCTATGACTCATTGAAGCAATTGTTTCGATACTCATAAAAGTTTTACGCTGATCACGTACAAAATCTTATTTATTTTTACATATTTTCTGCCTAATGGACGGCATAGTACACTTCATATGAATGCGAGGGTGTATCAACAATTGTCCGCACCCTGTCTGTGGAATTGATCGTTATCAATTTAAAACAAAACGCATCTCTACATGATTATAAAATTGGTTTGAGCGTCAGTATTAAATTATAAGAAATAAACTTAAATGCATGCGCAGAGCACAAGACCGAGCGCGAAGCGCGAGGTCCAGAAAGAACGGAGCGCGAAGCGCGACGATCAAATCACGCGCCCTAGGCACGCTCAAACTTGCGAGCGAAGCGAGCTGCGCGCGATGAGAATGTGCCCGCAGAGCGGGCAGATTTTTTATTATTATATCGTCCTTTCAAAACTCTCTAATTCTTTTTTTGTTTTTTATTATTGTAAAAGCCTTTGTTCCTAGCTTTAGAAATTTTAGTTAAGGATTAGCTTGTAGATTTAGTATATTTGCGCTTATGGCAGGATAGCGCTTTACCGCCACCTTCTTAAGAGTACATATTTTATTGTTTAAGAAAATCTGTCATCGAAATTTATCCGTCTCTAAAACTAGTAAGCCCGTAGCTATTAGCATTTTCCATTTTTTGTTTAAGTGTTATTGTGGTCTAGTTTTGAACATCTGTGCTTATCCTAAGCCGTTTAATGATTTAGTGGGAGTCAGATTTGGCTGCCCAAACCGTGTGAAACTCCGAAGGGTTTGCTGGGGGTCTCTACCTAATTCCACCGCTTTTAGCCTTGCCAATGGCCTTTTCTGGCACCCCTCCCACTTGGAATGTATCGAAAATATGTTACCCCCAGGTACTCTCTAGTTGCCACTTTCTGATCAGATTCAAATTGTACTTCGGTAAAACAACAATTTCCACACTCTCGTTTTCGAAACCTTTTTCTTCTCCGCACTTGTAATTCTCGTTTTCTCGTATTGTATTTACCGAGTTTGTTTCTCAATTACATATAAAAAAACATCACTGTTATAGCCATTATTTTATATTGAATATATAGTGTTATTTTACAAGTTGCGTGTTTTATTTCGTGTTTATTGAAAGCGGGGTACTTCACTTTCGAACCCCCAAACAACTATTGCGTTAAAATTAACGTGGGATTAAACAACGGTAAACCAGGACCATTAGGAATTTTTATCAGTTAGTCCAAAAAATATACTATTTAATATAACACGTTTCGGGAAATATCACCAAAAAGAATGGTAAAAATTGAAAAGTCATATGCCAACATTTTTTGGACAAAATATACCTTTAAAGATGTGTATGCATATCTTTCGCGTTTTCATAATAAGACATTCCATAGGTTGAAATATTACTTTAACGCATTCAATCAGAGTTCAAACGTTGTAATCGTAAATGAAACTTTTTATCTTCCTTAAAAACGCGTCGGTCAATCAGCGAACAGCAGGCTTCTAGTACAAGTTCCAAAATTTCGAACCGTAATTGCGAGAATAGTCTAGTGGCGTTAGATGTACACGGAAAAATTTAGTCGCTTAAAGTTTAAGTTACTTTCGAAGACTCTTGAACATAGAGTTTTAAAACACGCAGTCGCAGAAAGTTTCATTAACTTTCATTAAATAATGTTCAATTTGTTCTACCATTTAAGTAACTTCTTCTGTTATTTAATAAAAAGTCATTGAAATTTTCTGCGACTGCGTCTTTTAAAACTTTATGTCCAAGAGTCTTCGAAAGTAACTTAAACTTTAAGCGACTAAATTTTTCCGTGTAGGACTTAGGTGCGTAAAAGCCGTTGAACGTAGGTTCAATCCCCCCTCGGTTGGACGCATTTAATAAGGTTTTTTCAGTCAAAATGTTTGCCACTTGAGAAATAAATGAAGGGAATCGACAAGGAGCAATAATGGCACTACGAAATAAAAAATTTTCGAATTTTACGAAAAAAAAAATGTTCTCCACTCTGGAATTATTACCATCGGAGATGGTAAAATACCGTGTAAATACAAAAAAGTACAATAAATACGAAGTAAAAGCTCCCAACTCAAAAATTTGCATAGATTTCTTTTTATATTCTTGAAGAGTGTGGAAAAGGCATCAGACTAAAATACCCTCTGAATTGCATTGGTAACCTTGGTGAGAAAAATTAAATTAAGATAATTTAAAAAATAGCAGTAATACTTAAATGAAAACTTTTCAAACTTTCCTTATTTCTATTTTTATTCTGACTTCTAACGAGCTTTGTATTCATTATATTTTATATAATATTCTATACACTAAATCCACTCTTTCTTACTCAGAACCTTATGATTTTCATCAAACTTGATCATTTCAACACTGGTTGTTATTCAAATGGTAATATTAATTTTGGACAAATTAACAAAATTGTAAGATATAAACTCTATCTGATGATCTAAATTCGCACCTCGGTGTAGTATTTTTGATTGTGTTGGTAACCAAGAAGTGAAAAATATAATTTAATTGTGCATGTACCATAAAAACAATTTATTTTCAGGATTCAGAAAAATATGAACCAGTTATTTGGTATTGTGATTTTTGTGCAATATTTTGTAACCATCATTAATACATGCACTATAATTTATGCACTATCAAGATTGAGCGTTCGTGACGAACATTCCGGAGGTTTGCATCTATTTTCTCTACTGTTACAGGCCAGATCTTCATTTACTGTTATTCTGGAGAGAAAATCATCAATAAGGTGATTAGACAGTTACTTAATAGCAACATACTGTACTCGCCTAAATATTAGTCTACAGGGGCTTTCATAAGAGCGACAGTAATTTAAATATTATTTGGCATATGCATTTCTCGAAACAATGTCATCATTAGCATGTGGGAACATCTTGTTGAAACCACATCTCGGAAAATTGATTACGCGCAATTCACAACAAAAAAGATAATATTATCGAACGCTAACGCTTACCAATAATAGTGACAGTCTCATCATATTCATTTTGAAAAAAATAGGTCCCAATGACTCCGACAGTCCAAAATAACAACAAACAGTAACTTTTTTTGAATTCGATGGTCGCTGGACTATTGACAAAAGACTAGCATTATTTCTGTTGATCTGCTAAACTACACTGAATACAAATGTCACATGACTTTGACAATTCAATAAAAACATGAAGCCTGTGATAATTGAAAGTTCTATCGCTTTTATAGAAACCTCCTGTACGATAAGCAGCTGAGAAAACACGAATAAAAATTTACAAAACACTTTTTTTGTCTAAACCCAGAGTTTATCTGTCAAAGATAAAATTTTTCTCTTGAATTGGGTTCCATTAACGAACAATACAAAAAAGGCCCTTATGATGATGATGATCAGAACCACTAGGCCCCTACAGTTGACTGGATCGTTTGTTATTATCACTTCAATGGAAACATTTGGCAATGTTTGTATAATTCACCTTTCCCTTGTTACAGATTTATTTTAAAAACACTTTAATCTGTGATGAACTAATTATTTCATACATGATCATGGAATATATAGTTATTAATTACATTTCAGATTATGAAATCAGCTTATTCTGCCTACAACTTATTGAGTCAAACTCAATAGCTTCAAGATGAAGGATTATATCAATAATCTTAAGTTTGGATTCATTTCGTATTTATATGAATGATTTCGAATTGTTTAGTTGACTCATATAATAGGATTTGATTCAAAGATATTATTAAAAGATTTCAAAGATGTTAAATTTTGTTTTTTCTTCAGTTTTTTTAATGTATGTACTCGAAATATGGGGGAAAACTTGCCAAGTGTAAATTTAAAACATGTAAAACATTTTAAGGCGGATACAGTTGACAAATTTTGCCCCATATATTATAAATGTTGTAGGTATAACACAATCAAATTAAATCACTAAAGCATTAGGCTGGTTCGTAGTATTTGAATTTTTATTCATGAAGGTGGATGAGATTGACACATCATGTTTGAGAGCAAATTTATTTTTTATGTCTTTTAATCTCTTCAAGAATGACTGCATCTCATAGAGTGAAGTTCATAAAATGATAGTATCTCGTCTTACGACGTATTTGCATGCGTAAATCACTAAAATGAGTTGCAAAGTTGATTTACTATCGACTATAGTATTTTTTTTTGACGATATCCAATAAAAACCGAGTTTTACCGAAAATAACTTAATTCTTTCACAAACGACTTCGGAAGTCTTCAAACGTGTTCAAGTATTTCCATGCAATTCCACTCAATTGGAATTCTTAAAACACCAGATATTATTTAGACATACACGAAAAAAATAAGTACAATTAGATCAACAATCTTGGAAAAAGTACAGAACTTTCCAAAAGTATTCAATAGAAACTCCGTGAAAATTCTGAGTACACAAAATATGTCATTTCTACACTCTAAAAACAAGTGTGTAGTGAAATGTATAATTTTTACACACTACACACGTTGTCAAGTGTGTAATTGAGCGAAGTTTGTACTTACTAAACATTGCCAACTCAATTTTTCGGGTACAAAACATTAAAGTGTGTGAAAATTAAACGTTACGTTTGTAATTATGCAAGTTAAATCTTATATCTATGTAGCGCTTTGATGGAGTAAACGCTTCAGAGGCTGCGAACGAAATTAACATAAAATTAAAAGTAATACAATAATTATATAATATATTTACAAAAGAACTTGGCCTTTCCTGTCACTTCTGCAAAAATAATTTGTATTGGCGATTGTAGCAAGAGGAATGAGTTAAAGAGTAACATGACCTTGAAGGCCATCAACAATAAAAGCTTTCATTTCATTTATATTTATCGGATCTGTCAAATTCTCAGCCACTCGAATTTCTTGATTACCAATTACATTTTGAATGTTAGCATTGTCTCCTATATTTTTATTAGTGTGCTCAACTCCATGGAGTTGAGCACAGATCGTTACAACGACCTGTGTTGCATTATTTTCTTCCACATTTTGAGATTTGCTATTATTTATATTGACCTTAAAGTTGATATAAAGTTTTTTAAATTTGTTAAACAAAATTAATTCGAACTAGCTACTCTTCTGCTTACAATTTCGGAAGATTGATTTAATTTTCTGATAAGTTCCTCTCGTTTCATTAGAAATTTGTAAAAATAAAACTTTATTTTTGATCAAATCGTTGACGGAGGACTCAGAAAGGGCCAGGAAATCCTGTCTGCTAATATTTTTACCTTTAAAAATATGAAGTTGTAAAAAAATTCAATAAATTAATGATTTGAATATTTTAAACATAAAAGTTTTTGTTTTAATTTATTCTCTGTAATTTTTTGTAAGTTATATTTAATACATTCTAGAAGAATAATAATTATTGTAAAATCATAAAGTTTGAACTTACTTTTGAATATTTCAATATAATCTGAGAGTTCGAAATTCTGAAGCGTTTCCTCAATAAAAAAATCCATGTTTGGAAAATTTGAGGTTGAAATTTTCAATCTGGAAAAAAACCAATTTTTTATTTAAAAAAACGCATATAGAAATTGATGCCACCAGAAATATTTGCTAATTTAAAGTTTCGGAACCAATGCATCGCAATCGATGATGAAAAAGAATGTTAACTTACTTGTCAACTTTTCAGGCTACCTTCAAACTTGGAATCTTGAAAGAGAACTCTTTTTTCTACGTAAAATGAGTCGAAATCATTCCAAAGTATACTGTTAACGTAAAACGTCATTTACCATCTTGTATCACCATATATATATGAAATAAAATATAAGAAAACGAAAAACAGATACATACCTAACAATGCGCGCGCACGCACACGTGCAAGTATATGCATTTACACAATTCTGCAAGTATTTTCACAATTTTGACAAGTCATATTTTGGCATAAACGGCTTAACCACAAAAAAACCAATGCAACTATTGTAGATTATGCAGTAAAAATTATTGAAGCGAAATAAACACCCCAACAAAAATTTTACTGACACGTAATTAAATAATATCGATTTTTTTAAAAATTGATGATTAATTCGAACGATCCTTTGAAAAAAAAACACTGAAATGTGAAGAATTAGTTATTATTCTTAACATTATAGCACATTCTATCATATAAAATCTACAAGTGCGCGAAATAAGTTCAAATTACTTTTCATACAAAATTATCATACACTGAGAAAACAGTTTTGTCAAATCAACAAAAATATTTTGTTAGTATTTAGCTAACAAAATTCTTTGTTGTGGCAACAAAACATTTTGCTATATGAATCAAATTTTGTTACTCAAACAAAATGTTTTGTTGTGACAACAAAATATTTTGTCAGGACAACAAAAAAAGTTTTGTTGGATAAATTTTTTTTTCAGTGTAATTATGGTTCATTGTTTTTCTAACTACGAATTGCATTGGAGATAATTGTGTGACTTTAATTGTCCCCGAAACGAACTACAAAAAACAGTTAGGTGTTGTATAGTTCTACTAACTATAATTATATTTGTTCCAACTAAAAATACAGTCAAAGAAACTGCAACAGGTTTAACTTTACAGCTAAAGTTGCTACGACTACTTTCCTTTTCTCTCAGTGTACACAGAAACCAAGCATTGTTAATACAGTATCTGCAATCAACAGGTAAATTTTTAACCATTTAATTTTTAATCAAAAAGTACTATAGTCCTAATTAACTATTTGCCCAATCAAGTACAAAATTAAAACTTATTATTTGTTTACAGGCGTAAACGCTACTTTAATCGAATTATTAACAAGAGACCATTGAAAAAAGAAAATGTAAATGTATAAAAACAAAATAGTATTGCTCAAGAAGAACTAATAAGTTTTGATGTCCAAATGGAGTCAACAGGCTATGCAAAAAAATATTGCAATAAAACGTGCTTGGCCCGTACGAAGATTGTATCAAATATATTTTCAGAGACATTTATTTGTAATAGATACTCGTACTTGCATTCATCCAAAACGACGTGTGAAGTGGGAATCCAAACAGCTATAATTAATGGTGGTGATGGTCCTGTCAAAATTCCTAACAGAAAACGGTACAGAGATGTTGAGTGCTAAAACTAAAAACTTTTGAAGATAAATTGGTTGGACCTAATATATCAATCGCAGAAGAGAATGAATCGCAGTATTTTTCTGGTATTAAATCTGTTAAAAATGATGAGCAACTTTTGGATCTTACTGGTGTGACTTTTGCCAATTTCAATTTCTTATCAAAAAGATTAGAAGTAGTAGAAGCAGAAAATCTTCAAATTTCGAAAGAAAATCGATTTTTCATGTTTATAGTAAAAATTAATACAGGATTAACCTTTTCAGCTATGAGTGTCATTTTTTGTAAGCACTGGACAACAATTTCAAAAAAAATTTATTCTACTTTGGCGTATTTGGCTCGATCAACAGCAGATCTTGTATTCTGGCCACATAAACTAGATGTTCAATGCACAATGCCTGCATGTTTTCATCCAGAGTACAGTAACACCAGGGTTATTTCAGATTGTACTGAGTTTCGCGTTTAAAGTCCTGCTCGTGTTGATGATCGAGTTTTTACTCATTCACAATACAAAAAAGGTATCACAGCCAAATTGCTTGTTGGAATTACTTTCAGCGGATTCATAAGCTACAAGTCTAAAGGATCAAAAGTTTTACTTATCATGCCACCATTTTTAGAAAATAAGTCAGAATTCACTGCAGGAGAAACCAAGGAGACTTACAATGTAGCCAAGTGTCGTATTCACGTTGAAAGAATTATGCAGAGACTAAGAACTTATCTAATTTTAAGCAGAATAACACATGAGTTATTCAGGTACATTGATGATATAGTGCACATCATTTGTGTTTTATTGAATCTACAACCACTTATTTTTAAAGAAAAATTTTGATTTTCAATGATACTTGGTTGCAAATGATAATAAATTGAACATATTTTCTGACATAGGAGATTTATAAGTAAATAAATGCGTTTGTTCTAATTTGAGAAATTTTTATTAATATTTTATAGTTCTTGTATGCAATACTATTTTTGGCAACAAGCTAATTATAATATTTCAAAATATGTATTTTACTAATTCTGACTATTAAAAGTACATTGAATTAACTAATTTTACGTGCCTCAGGGACGGAAACTCGTTTTTCCGTTACAGCTGAGAGTAACGGAATGTTGTGTATTCCGTTACAGAGGAATACAATGTGAAAATTGAACTGCGTATGCGCATATAGTCTTACAGCGGAACGTAATCTTTTTCTTATTCTTCTTCTTCTCACTTCTTCGTACAGCGTTAGCACCTTACTGGCAAAGCCTTGTACATTTTAACTGCGCATGCGTCTATTAGAATCCATTACTACTACACAAGATCGATAAAATCAAAATGGCCGGGACTAGTCGTGATTATATTCGAGTGTACACATAAAAACTCGTATCCGCACCAAAGTCACATAAAATAGAATACGTGCCAATGCACACAATTCGGGAAATTGCGAGACTCGCGACAATGCTCGCAGGACTGATCGTGCCATGGCTTTGTCTCGACTTTGTCTCGGCTTCGTTTCGGCTTTGCCTCAGCTACGTCTCGGCTACGCCTCAACTACGATTCGACTACGCCTTGGCTTCTATCTCCTGCGAGCATTGTCGCTCGTCACGCAATAAACCTCATTGTGTGCCTAGGCACGTAATATACTATTGGTTTACGAATAGATTGCATATCGACAAGACATATTAATTAATTATTTAGTCACAGAGCAAGCTTGTATGGTAATTTTTGTCATGTCCAATGTTAAGGATTTCAATTTATAATTGAAATATTTCTAAATTGTAAAAATACTCAAGTTGACTACAACGAATCTGTGCAAATAAAAAGACACTTGTTGAGTGTCTAATCACTTGACTCAAACAAGAGACTATTTTAAAAAAACATATGGCCAATTGTGTTTACATGTTTTGAAAAAAGCATTTCCTCGATCAGTTTACCAATTGGTTTGGTTTTTCTAGATTTTAGGCTATGCACATTTTTACTTGCTGAAATACGTAACCGGCGTGTTCTGTACCATTCACTGCTATCTTTGTTTCATTGTCGCGTAACAAAGGTCAATAATTTGCTGCCCATTCAAAACAATACTTTTTTCATAAAACGGTTGATTTTATTTTTGTACTAGTTGAGAAATAAATTGAGTTGCATCCTCATTCCACAGTGACATCAACAATTGCAAACGTTTTTCAAAATTATCCTTTTGTATTTGTTCAGCCTGTGTCAACACTGAATCCTCGCCATTATCTAAATGATCTGCTTTATTATTACTACTTCTCCTCTCAGCCATTGCAGAAAGAATAGTTTTTAATACTGATGGAGTTTCCAACTCTGCTAGATCCACTCCATAAGTTTCAACATTCAACAACTCTTCTTTAGGTGGAAACATCTCACAAAAGTATTTTCCTTTAGAATATTTTTTTTTAGCAAACTGCTGTGCAGTTGGACCACCCCACTTTTGCTCCTCATCGGTCTTCGATAAACTTTCTTCATTATTTACAAAATAAATCAATACTGCAATATGCTTGCAAGCTTTGCTTTGATTGTAACAGCAACTGCAGGAAACATCTATTATTTGTCGAAGTTCATTTAGCTGCAAATAAATAATCATCGATTAGGTTTTATACGGTGACAAACGATCAATTAAATTTTATTGAGATAGTGGATTTTGGGATTTACATATAATTTGGTGAAAATATACTGGCGAAAACACTGCAGCTTGCCTTACTATTCTTTACGCAATCAAAGTGCTTCTCCCATCATCTCTAAATTCCTTCACTTCTTTCACATGACCAGATTCAACTAAATCTTGACCTTTTGGTTCTGCTTCGGGATGAAATTCTATGCTGCGTGTTACTTTCTCAAAACCAGTAGTTAGAATGATTCTCATTATGAAAACTGAAAATAATAGAAATATTTTAAACAACTTTAATACCCAGCACACATGAACATTCATTTGCACAAAGATTCTGTTGCATATTTTTTCAAATTATTCATACTTTTCCAACAAAATTATGGTTGCATATTTACTTTTTCTTTTTGACAAACATTCAGACATATAGTGACTGCGACAACATTACATAGTCGCTGTGACTACATTACTTAGTCACGGCGACCATTTTTAGTACCTACACTGACGGGTCAACCGTTCCTTCAATTCAGCCACAAAAAGTAGTTGAGGATATTTTTAATAAAATCATCACGTCAATCGCTATTGTTGCTTCCCCGCTACTCAAATGTCTCATAGCTTGAAGTAAATATGTTAGCCAGAATTATATTCTGTTATCAAGGTTGTAAGGAATCCAAGCTCTGTAAGGCAGTACTGTGTCAAATCCTTTTGTTAACGGTGCAATTGTTTTTGTTGTTATTGCAATACCACCAACAACCAGAAAAATAATTGTGCCAGACTTTTAAGACAAAACTAGGCTGAATAAATGATCAAGTATCTAATTACACTGAATCTTTAATTTAAAGTCTCTTGATTTTTGCGACGTATATATATTAATGTATTATTTTTTATTTAACTGGCGTAAGAGCACTAATCGTCGGAAGCTCCCTCTAATTTACTCTAGAAATAGAGATACTACTTTAGACAAAAAGTAAGGTGAATTTTTAATTTAAACATCGCGGGCTAACCGATTCGGTCAAACTCTTTGATTTTTATGTGGGTCCTACTGTTACTGACATATGTGCCAAATTTCATGTCAATGTCATCATTTGTTATATAGTTACGCTTGTGTTTTCTAAACGACTAAAAGTGATTTTTTCGATTTTTACAATGTCTGAATTTGTTGAGTAAAGAAGTGCCATTAAATTTTATTTGCGGATTGAAAGTCCAGTTTCGGAAACGTTCAGAATGTTGCAGAAGGCCTTCCATGATTTGACCATGTTGCAGATAAATGTTTATAAGTGGTACAAAGACTTTAAAGAAGGCAGAGAACGTGTTGATGACTTGGAACGCCCCGGCCGACCATTAAGATCAACTGACGAGCAACACATCAATCAAATCAAAGAATTAGTGCACAAAAATCGTCGATTGACAATTAGAGACCTTGCTGACACTATTGAAATTCTATCAAACTTTTCTTGGATGCTAAACTCAATGAAATCTTGAGGAGCACATCTTTTACGGAGTAATATGTCAGTCAATTCAAGTATTTCATTACATAAACAGTATACAAATAACTCCGCCATTGCCGGTCCCATGACCGGATGAGAAAGGAGGAGGGGGCACACAGACAGCAACAGGACATAACACATTTACAGCTACACTGAACACAACACACCCACCACCCGAGAGAGTGTTTTGAGGGGAGGGGGCGGGCAGTGTCTCGCCCATATGAATGCACGAGACCATGCACGGAGCAGACGCGTCCTGCAGCCCATCAACGGTGGAGACCGAAAGGACCCTACCAGCAGCAGGGCTGTCGCCGTCAGGATGGCCATCAAGGGGGCCCTATAGACAGGCTTTTCCCTAGCGGTGGGCCTTCCGGGCGCACGTGCTATGACGGTTTCTCCAAAACCTTTAAGCGCGGGAGGACGCGATGTGGAGCGAAAACATCAGGGGACCATGAAAAGGTTCCTTGATGCCGAATGAATGGACCCAGAGTGAATGCGGGTGGCCCCTTAATCGGGGTATCGCCCCATATGCGCATGCGGCGGTGACGCTGAACCTCCCACATCCCCTCTCCCGGTCACACCACAACCACAAGCATGATACTGACACCCACACATACCAGAATAAATGGATTGCTGAGTGAATAGGCTGCGGCCGGTTCCTGGTGGGGATTCCCCATAAACTAGCCTCCCGACCAAGGTAGAACGCGATGTCAGTACCTTACCTCTGTGGAAGTAATACTCCGGTATTCGGCCGCGAAGGGCAAAGATCCCGTGAAGCCACATGTTAAACTGGGAAAACCGCTCACGTTTCTACTGTCTGGAGCCAATTTTGGGGTTGAAATCATGGACGCTCGGGCGCAGGAATGAAGGATTACTTGGTCAGTATATCCTTTTATCCGACGCTGCGTAGGATAAATCGCACACCGTCTAGCCTGAAGTCCGGGTAAGGTGTCGGGGCGGACCCGGCACCGCTCGGTCGATAGGGGTGACGTTAAACCTTTAGCATCATTATGGCGCGGGCCTATCCCGTAACCTTTTTGCTCGCCTCATTTAATGTGCTGATAGGATGGACCATCCGATAAGCCGCTTCTCGGTTTCGGTGCACATAACTAGGGATCTATACAGGTGGGGATAGTAGCCCTAGTGCGGTAGGGCTCCTATGATGGGTGAACCGTCTTAAGACTCGACAACATTATTATGAATCATTTACTGAACAGAGTAGTTGAAGAAGTGAAGGCGCCAGATACGCCCTCACACATTCCTCTAGGGGCTGAGGGATGGAAAGACGTCCTTCAGCTCCTGAAGGAGTAAAGTGCTAAAAGGGTGGCCACGTCTCGGCACGTCGAGGTTGCCCGGTGCTTCAGGTGCCAGAGATATGGCCATGTGTCGCGCGGCTGCACGCTTCCAGGCAGGAAGGACGCCTGTTGGAGCTGTGGAGGGCGCGTCGTACGTGGCCAAGGAGTGCAAGGCTCCGCCTAGGTGCCTGACATGTGCTGATAGGGGCGAGAAAGATGTCGCCCATGCTTCGGAGAGCGGTTCTTACCCAATATTTAGGGCGAAGCTCTGGAGTTTGAGGGGTGGAAAATGAAGTTTTTACAGCTCAACCTCGGAAGAGGGAAAGAAGCCCAGAACCTTCTGATGCAGAAGCCAAGGAGAGGGGGGTCAATGTGTTGCTGATTAGTGAGCAACACAACTGGTCCGAAAACTCTGCTTGGTACCAGGATGCATCACGGAGGGCTAGGATCCTTTTTTGTAGCATCGAGGCGATGGTGCGGAAAAAGGTTCCAGACTACTTGTTGCGAATGATAGCTGACTATCTGAACGACAGGTGGGTGATATACGAGGGCGACAAATGGTCTCTTGAGGAAGAGATGACATTTGGCGCCCCTTAAGGGTCGCGGGTGGGTCCATTCGTTTGGAACGTCATGTACGACGATTTCCTGCGCATGTACTTGCCTGCTGGAGCGAGCATCATTGGCTTCGCGGATGACGCACTTGTCGTGTGCGCCGCTGACGAGGTCAAAATCCTGGAGCTGAGGATCAATGATAGTCTGTGGCGGGCAAAGCGTTGGTTGCATAGCAGATGCCTGAAAATGGCCCCTGAAAAGACCAAGGCTTTACTGGTCACGGAGAGGAGATCCTTCAAATACCTGAAGATCGTTCTCGGGGAACATGAAATCGAGTGGAAGAAGAGCATCAAGTACCTGGGTGTGCAGTTGGATCGAAGGCTTAGCTTCGGCGAACACCTGTTGATCGCGACTGCCAAAGCCATCCAATGTGGAGCCACTCTAACTCGGTTCATGCCCAACATTGGTGGCCTTAGGGAAGCCAGGAGAAGGCTGGTGGCGAGCGTGGTAAATTCGAAGCTGCTTTACGCAGCTCCGATCTAGACAAGTGCCCTTAACAACCATGCTATTCTGAAGAAGCTGTTCTCGGCACAGAGAGGTGTGGTAATGAGAATTGTCTCAGCATACCGAACTGTGTCGACGAGTGCTGTTTTGGTCCTGGCGAGCGTCCCACCAATAGATTTATTGGCGGAAGAAAGGAAGGAGACCTTTCAGCTCCGTAAGGAGCTCACCTGCTTCGCCAACCTGCTGGAAATCGCTCGCGCGAAGGAGGCCATCCGCAAGGATGGAAGGCGCAGACTCGTCGAGAAATAGCAGACGAGATGGCATGGTGACCAATCCGGGAGATGGACACACCGTTTGATCGTAGAAATCGCATCGGGGCCTGCACCCGCGGTCCTGCAACTTGGGCGGACTTGGCTGTCCGCGTCGACCGGGGGAGGAATCTTCTTATTCCTCCCCTGGCTGGCGCGGCTAGTCGGCCTGCCTAACGGGCGTGTATCCGCGGATGGAAGTCCCGGGCGAACGGATGGCGGAAGAGTCGTACTCGACTTCAAGCTGGAACCAACTGCTCGCAAAGTTTAAAGCCGAAAGGCGGTGCCGCGTGCGGTGTATTGGTTCGTGAGAGGGGATTTTTTGGTTTTAACAGGTATACCTAGACCCGTCCGAGGAGAGTCCTGTACACCGTCTATAAAAGATTTCACCATTTTTCCTGCTCAACAAAAAAAAAATACAGTATACAAATACTTTCACACCATTCAGTTGTAGCCAATCATATTTTAAATCACAAATATACACTTAAACATATAACCTTACATATATAAACCTAATAACTACACTTATATAACAAGTACGATACGCTTTCGTCGAATCACGCACACGCTCACTTACAATCAACAGACTTAAAAATTGGAACTTTCTTATATAGTGACTGCAAGAATTATTCAGAGTTTGTGAGAGTAAGTGTCGTGACTAGAGTTGTGGAGCCTTACTCAAGTAAAAATAAATCAACTTTTTTCATAAATTATTCATAAAATATTTTTTTAAATTAATATAATTAATTATTATAATTATGATTATTGATATACATAATATAATTATTAAATTTATATTCAGTATAGATTTTTATTATAACTGGGTATGAAGTTTAATGACACTAAATTACTAAAATGTACATTAAAAAATTGTATTATTATCAAATAGTATCTTGTGTAAAAAAATTTAAAAGAAGGTTTTTTTATTTTCTGTCTTGTATATTTTCAAAATATGGATTTTAAAATTGCGATTTCTGAATTATTATTGTCCCTATTAAATTTATGTACGATCTAAATCGTGTGCAGATTTGTCAAATTTTATGAAATACACTTATCAAATCTTTTTTTGTTTGAATTTTCATGAAATGAATTTAATTTAAAAAATTTAAGCGAAAAAGAAAGGAGTAATTATAAATAAATTATGAAAAATTATAAATCAAGAATTAATTAAAGTTACAGAATCTATATAACTAGATTATGTGAAACGAACATACAAAACACAATCAAACACGACTACAGTACGATGAATTTTTAAAATCACTAGTTTATAAGTGTAATCCACTATTTTGGATTTAGAGAGTACTAAAATAAACTGTAATTGTATTTTGTATGTTTTTAATTCATTTTGATTATTAAGTGTAATAACTTGGAACATCAGTATGCTGAAAATTCAAAAGGTTTTTCAAATTAAAAATATTTTATGTGTGCACAAGGCGCAGATTACTTCCATTCGTTCCTGCGTGAATAGATATAGCTGGTGGAATAAGTCATGCGATTCACGGTTTACTTAACTCTCGATTGAAGCCTATAGTAGAATGAACGGAAAGCTCTACTATTTTTGTGATTTAATAATAGATTGGTTTTTTATAATTATACTACGAGCAATAATATATATTGTATATTTAGAAACTTTTAATGCACGCTTTCAAACTTCACCCTATACTTCTGAATTTTACTCGACTTCGATTCATTTTTGAACACTTAATATGTCACTAATAATTACAGTGTTACTAAATAACTTCTAACTTGTCCTTATGTCCCAAATTTGATCGGAAGTTGAGTAAAATTTCTTCAACTATTTTTCTCCGTGTATCATTTATTATAATGCAAGGAAAGTCTTGAAAATTCAAGGACATAAAGAAGACAAAATAAAGTGAAAAACGATGTGTGAAATTTTATTAAAAATTCTTTTTTTGATAATTAATACTAAAAAAGATATGAATCTAAATATTTGAAAACTTACACAATATATATAGTTTTTGCATAAGATTTCATATAGACAGCACAGAAAAAAGTCTAATTTCATTTCATGATTCATAATATATCGGAATTTTTTTTTCTCCGCCAAAACCAAAAGTAATATATTTACGTCCGTTTTTATCTTTTCTACCTTTTCCTAAATTTTAGAAACAAAATTTCATGTATGTTGGACACAAACATGTAGAAACTGGACCAAATTTTTTACATAAACTTGCTACTCTTATCAACTATCATATGTCCTTAATAGAGTGTATTATTTTAATGCAGAATTTAATTTAAATTTAAGGCAACTGCCAAAATTATTCATAAATACCCTATTGGAAATCTCTGTATTCGCATTGGCTTGGATACAGTTATCGGAATGAATTGGAGTTGTTCTGATTGGCTCGGAATGAATTCAAATCCGCCTCAGTTGATTTTTTGCGGCTTTTTGTAACAATAGACAAAATTTGAATCTACCACTGTACACCACAAACGAAACAGCCGACAAAACAGTGGACTGAACGAAGAAAATTGGCTCCGAAGAAGGCGAAAAACGTTCTATCCGCTGAGAAGGTGATTGCGTCAGATTTATGGGACGCGAAAGGAATCGTCCTCATTCATTATCTTGAGGGAGGGAAAACCATCAACCTCGTACACTGGTTTCTCGTAGAGTCTTGTATGAGAATTTTCAATGGAGTATTCAAAATTTATTGATGTATAGTATTTTTTGATCAAATTAAACACTATATTATTTTACAATAATAGTACATTGTTTATTAAGTGGTGAATCGACTAGTCCCCTATTCGGTTAACATTCTATTTTCTTTTCATAACGCGAAGAGGAATGCGATTTCGCGACTTGTCGAGAAACAGCAAAAATGATTGGTCTACGATCGATTTATCGCAACTAAGACATCAATAAGTATGTATCATTTTCTTGCGCAGAGCACGGTAAACTAATAATTGAGGTTGGAATTCGAATATTTCCAAACTTTCCTGTCCCTAGTGCGGAAAAGTAAGTTTTATCACACGGAATCATCATCAATCATGGAATGGATACTTTTTCTGTTTTGCGCCAGGGTCCCAAAATCGCATTTTCCGCGCGAGTATCAAAGAACAGTATATTGTGCACCGAGAGTGCAAACTTCCGTTTTTGCTCAAAGTTCAGATACTATTTTGTCCAGCAGCGGAGCGAAAGCAAGTTTTCGCGTTTTAAAATATACAAAGCGGGTTTGAAGTAACTGATGTTTTGTTGATTGTTATATGTTATCTGTCATTTTTATGAGCCAAATTTAGATGCGTCAGTTTATAAAATTGGTTAATTGTCATATTCGAGATTTTATAAATTTGGCCACGTGTGCCACCATATCGTTCGTCGTGCCTCGAACGTTTTCGATCTTCCCCCTTTACAAGCGTGGAATTGCTTGGTCCCCCCCCTTAGCGCAGTTTCGCTCCGCTTACGGACAAAAATCTTTAAATTGTCGTTACTGAAATTAAATAAACACTTTTTAATGCATCTTACCTTCTTCAATTTGTCACAATAATCAATACAAGTCTGATTTTAGTAATCTATGGACATATTGTGATTAGCTTTATAACTTGTTTTATTGTTCGAATTTTAATCATACTTACACCGTATTTGTATAAAATTCAATATGTTTGTTATTCATATTACGAGTTTTGCTTCAAAAAACTGTAAAATGAGTAAAAAATTCGCAGAATCTGGAAGGATGAGAATAAAAAAATTAATTTCCATTGTATAATTAATCTTTAAGTCATATAAAAAATCGAAACTTATTTCTGAAAAAGCACAAACACTATTCAACGTCCCAATAGAGATAGGAGCGACCCAGATTGCAGTAAATACAATAAGTGCACAAAACTACTTTTTAAGCTATTTGATAATAAATGCCAATCAGCACTATACTAATGTGGCCAAAAACTAAGGTGAATTTTGTTTGAATCTATATTTATTCATCCTAATCAATTTCATACCCTTCAAAGTAATCCCCTCCCGATATAATGAACTTATGCCAACGTTTTTTGCGATCGTTGAAACACTCGTTAAATTCGATTTCCGGCATTGCCTTCAAAGCCTTCTTTGATTCAGCTTGTATCTGTTCAATCGTATCAAAACGGTGTTCTCGGAGTGGTCTTTTGAGTTTGGGGAATAGCCAGAAGTCACACGGAGCCAAATTAGGCGAATATGGTTGTTGTGGAACGATATGCGTTGAGTTTTTGACGAAATTGTCACGAAGAACGAGTGCAGTGTGAGACGGCGTATTATCGTGATGCAAAAACCACGAGTTGCCTGCACAAAATATCTTTTGAAACGGTGTTGAGTGATCCTCTTGAATTACCAATAGTGTCAGCAAGGTCTCTAATCGTCAATCGACGATTTTTGTGCACTAATTCTTTGATTTGATTTATGCGTTGCTCGTCAGTTGATGTTGATGGTCGTCCGGGGCGTTCCAAGTCATCAACAGGTTCTCTGCCTTCTTTGAAGTCTTTGTACCACTTATAAACATTTTTCTGTGACATGGTCAAATCTCCAATGGCCTTCTGCAACATTCTGAACGTTTCCGCAACTGAAATTTCATTCCGCAAAAAAATTTAATGGCACTTCTTTGCTCAACAAATTCAGACATTGTAAAAAAAACCATCATAAAAATAAAAAACTTTGCCCGAATCGGTAAGCCCGCCAAGTTTAAATTAAAAATTCACCTTAGTTTTTGCCCACAGTAGTATATTGCATATTTAACTGCCTTATTTTGAAGAAAAAATGTTTTCTTTAAAATATTAAATACATCGTAGTAAAAAACTTTTAAAATATATTTTAGTATATACCGACACCATCATCTACTAGGGAACCTATTTTGCCGCCTCTGGGAATTAAAGAAAGAAATTGGTGCAAGGAAAAAGATAGAAACATATCAATTTCTATGTCGAAGAATTCCTTTTTTTCAAATGTAAAACTTCTGCACAGTAATTTTCTCACGCACTCAAGGCTGAGTAGAATTTTCCAATTACTTAATTAATGGTACGGTCTTGTTTCATTATAAAAATGTAGAAATATTTTCAAAAGAAAACTTTTTTTACATAACTCTTGCTACAAAAATACAATTCTTGACTTGGGAATTAATACGAGTTTTCAGTTAGGATTCTCAAATGTAAAACCTGCTTGGTGGATGCTAGATAGGTTCTTGTAGTTGAAAGCAAGTAAGTACTCGTACACACATCCATCGTAGTTGCACATAATTGGAAAAAAAATTTCAAGTTGTAGATGTTGTTTAAACCTTTCTCATACCTGAAATTTAAATCAATTTTATCTCAGTGTACATCTATTAATTTCTACATTATCGACGTAGGCATTATTACACCCATGTGTGTAAAATGAGGTAGCTAGGTGAAAACTTGTGACATTAAAGAAAAGGCACTGAGAAAGCTGTGCTTACTTCTGAGCCCGTATAATTAGAAAATAAACTTCCAAAAATACATTCATTTGCAATATTATAAACATTTAGGAGCAAACAAACCTTCCTTAGTGTCATGATGTTTGATTTCAAAAATGTTAAAAGTGATATTTCGATTTGTATGGACATGCGTTTACTCGAAAGGCAAGGCCGGTAACGTAGGTACCCTAAAATTTCTTGTAAAATTTTATTCTCTGGAAATCCTATTAGACTTGAATTATGACGGTGAAATATCCGTTCCTAATTTTTTTAAATGCACTTATAAAGGGTTTCCCAATAGGGGTGATATGATTTTGAATGTCCCTATCGGGCTCATTTGAACTGAAATTTTTGACGTCTGCTGTCAGTTGTCATCAGTAAGGTTTGCCATTTAATCATGAGTAGTTTCACGCTTCCACAACGTTTGGAAATTGTCCAATTATTTTATCAAAATTCGAGAAGTTTTGTCGGTGTTCAAAGAGCATATCGTGCAAAATATGTTCATCATTCTGCTCCATCCGCGCTCTCAATTCGTCGAATAATCGATAAGTTGGAGAGTGAATTTACTCTATTGGATACTAGGCCTAAAAATCGTATGCGTACCGCACGTTCTACACAGAATATAGCCGCCGTACAGGCCAGTATCGAGGAAAACCGTGAATTGTCCGTGCCACGCCGATCTCAGGAATTGGGCCTGTCCAGGATGACTACCTGGCGTATTTTGCGATTGGATCTTGGCCTGCATCCCTATAAGATGATTCTGGCCCAAGAACTGAAGCCTAATGACCATCGTTTGCGTCGGGAGTTCGCGGATTGGGCTCTGGAATCAATTGAAAATCATCCCAATTTTCATCAAAAAATCATCTTTTCTGATGAGGCGCATTTTTGGCTCAAGTCTTGGGGGACATTTGGCCGATATATTGTTTAAATCATAAATGGCATAGAATATCCAATATAATAAAAAAGATTTCGATCAATTCCGAATGAATATTCAGTGTTTTTTTTCAATTTCAAAACATATCACCCTTATTGGGAAACCCTATATTTGTTATTGTTCATTTTATATGATGCATTAATGAGTAGTTTTTTTACAGGAAAATGTAGATACTTACGCGTACATGCAGACATGATGATGTATGCATTTACTAAGCATCCATCCTTGCTTGAGAGGATTATCGTAGTAAGAGTTTTCTGCTTTCAAAGTGAGCATAGACTTGTATCATCATTACCATAATGTGTGTATCGACGGCTATGGTAACGTGCCCCGTAGTGATGGATCCTATATCTTGAACCGCATACGTTAGCCAAAATACAGTTCCTACAAAAAGAATATATGTTTTATGCTTGAACCTATGATCATTTAAAGATATTTTATGCTATAATGAAAACTACAAGTGACCATAACAAGTAATAAAAACATTAGGGTATGGGTTTATGTGAGCATTAATTGGGTTGTCCCAGAAGTAATTGCCGATTTCACGTATAGATGTCTTTGACTAGGAAAAATGTTGCTAACCCAATAGTATAATTTGTAATAAAAATCAATAAAAAACTTTATAAAAGAAGGCAGCTTTCGAAAATAATTATTTTATCTTACTTCCTTTGATAGTCCATAAAAATTTAATTGACTGACTGGAGTTTTCATGCACGAGCGCTGTGCGAGCAGTATCTGCCTATATTCAGAATTTCATATTGAATCTTAGAAATATCTAATCTTTGAACTTTATTTTGTCGAATGATTCATACAAATTATACATTTTGCGTAATCAGAATTTGCACGGACTTTCTACTGAATGCTTTTGGAAAGTTCTATACTTTTTCCTGGATTGTTGATCTAATTGTACAAGAGCGGTATATCTAGTTTTAAGTAACTTCTAAACGTATCTAAAAGTCGAGCACTTTGTCATGTAAATTTCCCAGTACTTATTTTTCTCGTGTATATCTAAGTAATATCTGGTGTTTCAAGAATTCCAATTAATTGAAATTGCACGACAATACTTGAACACGCTTGAAGACTTCCGAAGTCGTTTGAGCAGCTTTGGCGGGTCGCGCGTATACGCAAAACTGTCAATCAAGTTGATCTTTGATTGGTTTTTCGCGATAGCGGGGTCTCAACTGTACGTTTATTTCGTTTGATATCATTTCCATACTTACTGAATGATTTTTCACCGTTTGTGAAAGAATTAAGTTATTTTCGGTAAAACTCGGTTTTTATTGGATATAAATACGTCGTGTGACGAGATACTATCATTTTATAAACTTCAGTCTATGAGATGCAATCATTCTTGGAGAGCTTAAAAGACATGAAAAATAAATTTGCTCTCAAACATGATATGTCAATCACATCTGGCTTCATGATTGAAAATTGAAACACTACGAACCAGCCTAATGCTATAGTGATTTAATTTTATTGTATTATACCCGGGGCAAAATTCGTTAAGTGTACCCGCCTAAAAACTTTTTGTCTCCGATTTCCTGGAAAGTCCGCGAAATTATTGTCCTAGTCAACCTCTTTTAATTCCCCTAAGAGAACGTCTCTAGTATGAAGGGTTGTCAGTATACAGGGGCTCAAATTTTCAACCTTTTACCGCGCACGCTGATACTCAATTAACCATAACTTCTACAAAAGTTATCCAAATTAATTTTTTTATGGAGGTCTTGAAAACGTTTTTTCATCAGCTTTACGCTGCAAGCAATGGTTTTTGGATTAAAAAAATTATTTGAACTTCATTTTTTAATTTTAAACATATTTTTGAGTTTTTCTCCAAGTGCGGCCGCTAATTTTTTTCCAAAATTATGGTTTAAAAAAGCTTGACGTTTTAACTTTCAAATGAGCCATCGTAGAAAGTGGGGCGAAAGAAAGATATATATATCTCCACCAATTTCTTTCGCCCCACTTTGGACCACAAATTGGTGGAGATATATATATCTGTACCAATTAGAGACCCTGTATGTTGACAACCAGTCGTACTAGAGCTGTTTCCTTTGGGAATTAAAAGAGGTCCACTGAGACTACAATTCAGTGGAGTTTCAGAAAGATTGAAGACAAAAAATTTTCAGGCGGGTACACGTGACAAATTTTCCCCCACGTTTCGACTACATACATAAGAAGACTGAAGAAAAAACCAAATTTAACATCTTTGTAATCATTTAATGATATCTTTGAATTAAATCCTATTTTATTAGTCAACTAAAACAATTATAAATCATTCATATAAATACGAAAAGAATCCAAACTTAAGATTATTGTTATAATCCTTTATCTTGAAGCTATTGAGTTTTTCTCAATAAGTTGTAGGCAGAATAAGCTGATTTTATAATCTGAAATTTAATTAATATATGTACATACATATATATATATATATATATATATATATATACACGGTGACCCATTTTAATCTATAATCCCAAATATCTTCTAAAATACTTTAACTACGAAAAAATGGTTTGAACAAAGGTTGACCAGGACCGAGGGGGACATTTGACTATACCATCAATTTTGACCTTCAGGTCAATTTTCAAGATCAAATGGAGGTAAGACCCTTTTCTTAAATAAGAAACCTTATTTTTGACTGCGGATTTGAAAAGAGCGGGAAATGTCCCATCAAAAATGATCTGTGGAAAAATAGTTTTTGTGACCTTGGAAAGGTCAAAAATTAAGGTCAAATGTCTGAGAAACGACCAGATGCCCTTTTTCTGAATTGTCTTTGTTTTTCAGGGTAAACAAACATTCAAGATGCTTCACAAAAGTCGATGAAATGTTAAGGTGTTTTCAATATAACCCCATAAAAAAAAATCAGGTTTTTTTTTCAAGATTAAAAAACATTTTCCTTTAATTAAATATTTTAAATCTGGTTATTAGGTCAATGAATATTCGTTTTACCTAATAACCGAACGCGTGTCCGGCGTTACATTGTACACCGAAAAATTTTTTTTTCCGAGAGTCAACTATCACCCATAGTTAAGTCTAGCCTAGTTGAAATAACACGGATTCCTGTTTAAGAGAATCACGGACATACAGTTGAACAAACCAATATAAACCTTGTTACAGAGAAATAAAGAATTCTAGTTCTATTAACAATTAAATTCAATTAATATTGCTATGCTGTTATTACAAAACTCCGCTATAAAAAGTATATCTTTTGTATTTATGAGTTTTTCATTGTGTAAACAAAAATTTATTTTTGTCAATAATTCTTTAAAATCCACTTTTATCAATATAAATTTTGCTCTAGTAGATCATAAACGTAAAGTTGCTTATTGGTTACGTTTAATACATGCGCCTGAAAGGATCTGTCCATCAAATCAACTTGTTTTCTTTGTTTTTCTTACTAAACTTGAACTTTGTCATTTCAACTAGGATTGCAAAGTTGGCGCCTGTCCTAACTAGGCAAAATAGTTGATGCCTTGTACACGGGTACAAGGAATTTTTTTCGGTGTACTGCTTTTTGAGGAAGAAACAGGAAGAGACAGAGAAGAAAGAAGCTACACTAAGAAAAAAACAAGAACAGAAAGAGAAAAAAGAAGCTGCATTGAAGAAAAAACAGGAACAGCAAGAAAAAAGAGAAGCCACATTAAAGGAAAATCAAAAGCAGGATTAAAAGAAAAAATCTTTGAAAAGAAAGAAAGAAGAATAAAACAAAAAACTATCGAAAAACGAAGAAGCAGAAGTGTTAAATAAATATTTTATTATGTAAATGTAAAGCAAAGTTCATAGAAAAAATATTGGCAAAATAAATCAAACTTATTCAATAGACCTCACAAGAATGAAGTTCATTAACAATTCTATTTGTAAAATCTTTTCAATATTTTTTTTTATAAGCAAAGACCTAAAAAATGTATCCGTAAATATTACCCAGTCTTTATTATGCTTAAAAAATATCAAATCCATATCAATCAAATTATAATATTCTCTTGTCCGAATATTGGTGCAGCGCTGTCCGGCTATTGGATCAATTCACTTTTCCCGTCCGAAAAATGGATTTTTCAGATTTAACACAACTCTGGACTTTTTGTTATAATAGGGAGGACACATGCATCAAAATAATCGCGGCAATTCTTGATTCCGCATCACATTTAGAACGATTAATACAAAAAATTGAATGACATTTCCTTAGACGTCCGGCTATTGGTGCTTTTACCTTATAATGCTATCGAGTGAAAATAAAAAAACGACTTTTCCATTTATTTTTTTGTTTCAATTCAAATTACTGCCGCTCTTATGAAAACCTGTGTAGACTGATTTTAGGCGAGTACAGTATGTTGCTATTAAATAACTATCTAATCACCTTATTCCTAATTTTTTCTCCAGAATAACAGTAAATGAAGATCTGGCCTATAACGGTGGAGAAAATAGATGCAAACCTCCAGAAATATTCGTCACGAACGCTCAATCTTGATAGATCATAAATGATAGTGCATGTATCAATTATAGTTGCAAAATATTGCACAAAAATCACAATACCAAATAACTGGTTCATACTCTCCTGAATCCTGAAAATAAATTGTTTTTATGGTACATACACAATTATTTTATATTATTTATTGCTGGGTTATCAACACAATCAAAAATACTACACCGAGGTGCGAATTTAGATCGTCAGATGGAATTTAAATCTTACAAAGTTTTTAATCCGTCCAAAATCAATATTACTATTTGAAGAATCAACCAAAGTGTTGGAATTATCAAGTTTGACAAAAATCATAAGCTTCTGGATAAGAAAGAGTGAATTTAATGTATAGAATATTATATAAATTACGATAAATACAAAACAGAAAAAAATTAATAGAATTAATTTTCTTAGCTTCTTATTCCATTTAGCAGCATTGGAATTAATCTAACTTTATGTTTTTATTATCGGAGATTGGAAACAATCGAAATATAGCTAAATTTAGTACCATTTTAGAGAGTATATGAGGTCTGTCCGGAAAGTAGCGGGCCTACCTTTATATCTCCGCGCCACAGTGTTTGAGCGACCTCCGCGGGACATGAACGTCAACAGTAAAGCCTCACGAACTTATCGGTTGCTCGCTGACATCTGCTGGACGTATAGTTCATGCGCAGCGTGTCTTTGTTTACAAAGCTATTTTTGAGTTCGGCGGATTTTGTGATTGTTAAAAATGACTGAAAAACAAGATCAACGAATTTGTATCAAATTTTATTTTCAACTCGGAAAAACGAGTTCGGAAACTATTCAGATGATGCAGAAGGCTTTTGGGATTGAGCGTATGAGAAAAAGACGAATAAAAGAGATGTATAATCGTTTCAAAGGAGGCCGCACTTCTGTTGATAGTGATTCTCGTTCTGGCAGACCTTCGACGACAAAAACATTGGATAATATTGAGCGGGTGCGACTTGCGATTGAAGGTGATCATCTATTAACTGTTCGTGAAATAGAAAATGATCTCGGAATACCGAAAACTACTGTTTGAGAAATTTTGAACAAGATTTTACGAATGACTCGCGTTTGTGTGGTGACTGGCTTCTTCACCATAATAACGTGCCAGCGCTTCCATCGAGTCTTGTGCAGCAGTTTCTGAGTAAACACAGTATCGCATTGCTTCGATAACCTCCGTACAGTCCCAACATAACCCCCTGTGACTTTTGGCTGTTTCCAAAACTCAAGAAACCACTCAAAAGAAAAGCGATTCGAAGACAAAACGACGGTTGAAAATAATGTGACGAGCGTACTCAAGGCCATCCCTAAAAGTGAGTTCCAGGACTGTTTCGAGAAGTGGGAACATCGCTGGAACCGTGTTATTCAATCAAGTGGGGATTACTTTGAAGGAGGATACCCGCCCAATGATGAAGAATAACGTCAGCGCGGAAATATAAAGGTAGGCCCGATACTTTCCGGACAGACCTCGTACTAGAACTATTGGAAAAGTTGTGAAAAAGTCCCATCATAATGGTAAAGTTTACTATGTCAATCATTACTCGCTGTCTGTTGTGAAAATGGAAACATTAAAGGCAAATTTTTACCATATATGATGGGTACGTTTCACTTTCGAGCATTCTCATATTTCGATTACAGTAGAGCTTAGAAAGTCAAATGAATAAAAGTGGATTTTACCATCCCCGATGGTAAAAATTCCAAATTGAAGAAACATTTTTTTTTTCATTTCATCATTTCATAGTGCCACTGTTGATCTTCATTGCTCCTTATCAACTCCCTTCATTTATTTGCCAAGTGGAAACATTTTAACTAAAAATACCTAACTAAATGCGTCCGACCGATGGGGAATCGAACCTACGACCTACGGCTTTTAACACATCTACGTCCTACTACCCGTGTGGAAATTTTGTCCTGGCGCGAGCCAGGCCCCAACCAGGAAAAACCGAGCCCCAACTTGGGTATCGAGGCAGGACCAAGCCGCAAATGAAACGCCTAACCCGACCAAAGCCTACCTCATGGCCCAGTTTGGTCCCAACTTGGCACCGTTCATTTTGTGAGTCTCAGTCAAATTGAATCAGTGCCTCAGCCACATAAATTTTTTTTTTAATGTCTTCATCTAATCCTTCTAGAATAATTTTCGAGATTTAAAATATAGTCCAAGTCATATATTTTAATATTATTAACAAATATTTTGAATTGAATTTGATTTTGACACGGAGAAAAATGGATATTGACCCATAATATCTAGATATTGAGGCACAATGTCAGTAGCATTCAACTATGTGACAAACATTTAGATATTCTACTTCAATGCCTGCAGATATTGAAAAAGAGATATTAACCACCAGTATCTCAGATATTGAACTTGATTATCTCAGATATTAAGAATGAATATTCGAGATACTAAACTTCTGAATATCCTCGTTAGTAAACTTGAATGCCTGAGGTACTAGAGTTGACTATCTCAGATATTTAACATTAATATCAGGTATACTGGAAATGTAAGTTATAGATGTTACATCAGCTCAATATCTAAGATACTCAAAAAATTATTTTAAAGGTTATAAAATAACTACACATTCAGTTTTTAGAAAAAAGTCAAATTATATTTTATTATGCTCTTTTCTGTAAAAGTAATGTAGATGTTTGAACCAAATTTTCATTATCTGGCATGTCTATTAATTTAATGTTCTTGTTAGAAACTTAAACTTAACACTAAGGTTAGATTTCATTTTCGGCTATAAACCACATATAGAGAAAATATATAGCTTATATGTTTTACTTACTGCATCTCAAGTTAATGACCCGATCACTTTTATTCCATTAGAAACACTTATTATAATTTAAGTAAACTTTAATAAACTTTTAAAATTTATCTTTCCGGAACGCTGCAAGCATGTCAATCTTAGATTCACTTAGATTTCGATGAGAGCGAAAAAGTGATCACATAACCTTTATATATATGCGCGCGCACTTCATGCTTCAATATCTAAACTATTGAATTTGAATATCAAATGTTACTTCTCGGCAAAATCTTATATATTGAAAAAAAAAATTTTAATATTGCGTGTCAATATCTAGATATTATGGATGAATATTTCCTATTTGAATATCTACTTTTCAATATCCATTTTTCTCCGTGTACACTGTGAAACCAAGTATGAACTTTTTAAGAACCTTTCAATGGAGTTCACGACAGCCCATTCATTTATTAAAAATAAAAGTGTCAAACACGCAGTTGAAATAAATGAAAAAATTTAACACTTTATTCCAACCTCTAAAATGACAGATTCAAAGTCTAATCTACAAATTTGATTTAGTTACTATCGTTTTCATTGCTTACTCTTCTTGCTTTAATTATCGCGCGATGCCTCCGGACTCGTCCAGTGCTCTTTATTTTGGGCATTTTAATTAGCACGCACAGAAATTAAACACATACACTATCGAACATAATCATTAATATCTTTGGCATAATTTAAAGAACCCGGGTTTAAGATTGGAGGCGATCTAAAAACACAAGCACAGCCAAAGTAGGTGGCGCTGTAACCGCAACCAGTATTGAACAAGGATCAAGGTTGGCTTTATGCCACATCCAAGACATTCGCCATGTTGTAGCCAAATAATAATTTTCCAAGTTGGGGCCAAACTTGTAATAGGGCAAAAATTTGGCAATTTCCACACGGGTACTAACGTCACTATACTACTCTCGCAATTACGTTTCGCAATTTTGGAACTTGTTTTAGAAGTCTGCTGGTCGCTGATTGGCTGACAAATTTTTAAGGAGGAGAAAAAGTACCATCTGCGATTCCAACGTTTGAACTCTGATGGGAACTTTTTTATACGTTACGATTATAATATTCTGCAAATGCGTGAAAGTAATATTTTAATTTATTGAATATCTTATAATGTAAACGTGAAATATATGCATACACATCTGAGTCAAAATTTGTAAAGTGGGCCACTTTTTTCGGGGGGTCGTGATTTTTTTCTACAAATGAGCAATTCGGTAGTATATTACATTGATAAAAAGATTTCAAAGGGTTTCGCGACATTTGTAGTTTTTAAAAAGTTATGGTTATTCAAAGGTTTTAGCAGTAGTTTGGTAATTAATTTTTTTATTTTAATCTACTGTGAGGATTCCGCTGATTTTTTTACTGTCTCATTTCGTATGTCCATTCTACAGGAAGAAAGAATCACAAGAATGTCGCAAAAAATTGTTGTTAGCTCGTTTAATAACGGAAATTTCAGTAAAAGAAAATCTAGGTAAGTTCAATACGGTCATAAGTTACGCGTGTTTTCATGTCGAGGCGCAGTGCGACTCGCGATACATGCAACACGTTGCGCGCTACCTACGTAGATGCTTGCCTTTCTACGTATGTGCATTTCTTCCGTTTCTAATCTTATGAATAATTTATCCTGCTTGCTATTGCAGCTTTCCAGTTAATAAACACATAAATAACTGTATATAATTGTAAGAGGTTTTATTGTTTATTAATTCTCAACTTCCTTACACTGTGTGACAGACCCATCTGAATCGGAAAATAGTTTATATGAAAGTTTGCTGCCGTCGATTGGAATAAAATGATGATACTGCCTCGTATTGTGTACCGTCAAAAATGGTACTTACAACCATCAGATTTCTGTCCATGTTTTTTATATGAACTTGAAAAAATTCTAAATACAAATGACGCCAAAGCCCGTCAAAGTAGCCTCCTCAAATTGCGCACGCCTGATTCACTCCCGTGATCCCGAAAGCTGTGTTAATCTGGAATCAAAAATCGGAATATGTGTTTAAATTACAGGAGTATCTTTCTAGAAAGTAACAGATTCGCAATATGTTAAAAATGTTATAAATTGTGGTAGTTTGAAAATTAAATTGTGATTTTTGCGATTTTTCAACCTTATTTTTGGACACTAAGAATTTTAAAAATAAATATTTCGGACATCATTATATTCTGATACGAGAAATAATGACACTTACGATCAAGCTGTAAGGTTTAGATCATAAAGGACACCTTTCCCTTGTTGTAAAAGTCCAGATGTAGTTTTGATAAGTAATAGAAGAAGTACGATTTCAATTAAACGCTTCAAATAACGTTCTGAATTACTACTTAAAAAACTCTGTAACTTCTTCAATAATCGAAATTTCAGCAAATTTCTTTGCACAAATAGATATTTGCAGTAAAATCTGCTTTAAAAAAATGCAGTTCACAAAAATCAATTTAATGATTCGAAAATTTTAACTAGGTTAGTAGAGACCTGCCACAACAATATTGTTTTACATATTTTTTTAACTTAGGAAGTTTTTGTATACATAGCTCTGGTTGAGCCAAGTTTGTACTGACAGTAAATTCGCATCTTGGTGATATTAAATATTTAAAACAAATTTTCAAGTTAGGATCTAAAGTTAGTCATTGCAGCGTGAAACTATTTTGAGTATTTCTTGGATGTTTCCGTAATTTTCTCATGACAAAAATTTTCATGAAAAGAAAAATAATATATTAATTAAAGCTATGCTTTCAAAAAGGAGTCTATGTGGTAATTTTGTCGAAATTAAATTAAAGGCTGGTCTCAACAACTTCGATTAACTCTTAGTCACTGGATAAACCCTCAAATTGCTTGTACGAGGTCTTTTAAAAAAATAAGGTGAATTTTCAAATTTCGCGGGCTATATACATTCGATTTTCGATTTTTTTTTCTATGTTGGGACACTTGTCCCGAATGTATGTTACAGTTTCAGCAATACAGCATTTTTTCTTTGTTTTTGAGAGGCATAAAGGTTAGAAGTGTTTTGCGTGTGTTGGCGATTTTCTGCTGTCCAAAAAAATGGATCAATTTTGTGTAAAAAATGGAATTAAGTGCTCAAAAACACTTGAAGTGTTGAAAATGGCATACGGTGAGTGTACTGTAAGTCAAAAAAGTGTTTACAAGTGGTACAAGCTCTTCACAGAAGGTCGAGAAGAGGTGAATGACGACGCTCACCCTGGACGACCCAGCACGTCAACAACCAATGAAAACACTGAAGCAGTGAAGAAAATTGTTATGGAGAGTCGTCGAATCACTATTAGAGAAGTTGTTGAGTATTTCGGCATATCGGTTGGTTCATGCCATGCAATTTTTTCGGATACTTTGAGTCTGAAGCGTGTGGCAGTGAAGTTCGTTCCAAAATTACTGAATTTTGACCAAAAACCCGTCGCATGACTATCGCTCAAGAAATGTTGAATGACGTCAACGACGATTCAGATTTGCTTAAAAGGGTCATGACTGGTGACGAATCATGGGTATATGATTATGACGTCGAAACCAAAGCACAATTGTCCCAATGGAAGTACACTCAATCACCAAGACCGAAAAAAGCACGTCAAGTTCGGTCAAATGTCAAGGTTTTGCTCACTGTTTTCTTTGATTTTCATGGCAAAGTGCATCAGGAGTTCTTACCACAAGGTCATACGGTTAATAAGGAGTATTACCTTGAAGTTATGCGTCGTTTGCGTGAAGCAATACGAAAGAAACGCCCGGCATTGTGGAAAAACAATTCATGATTTTGCATCACGATAACGCGCCTGCTCACTTGTCATTGCTTGTTCGTAATTTTTTGGCAAAAAAAAACACCATAATCATGCCTCAGCTACCGTATTCACTAGATTTAACCCTCTGTGACTTTTTCCTGTTCCCAAGACTGAGAAGACCCATGAAAGGACGGCGTTTTGCTACGATTGAGGAGATAAAAACCGAATCGCTGAGAGAACTTAAGGACATACTAAAAAGTGCATATCAGAAGTGCATCGAGGATTGGAAAAAACGCTGGCACAAGTGTATTATATCTGTGGGGGATTACTTTGATGGGGACAACATAGAAATTCATGAATAGATTAATGTTTTTCGAAAAAAAAAATGAAAATTCACCTTATTTTTTGAACAGACCTCGTATATTAAAGCTCTTGTCTGCGATATATTTTTAGAATAAATTTAATGTCTACAAAATTGATTAAACCAATGTATTTTAGGAATTTTTCAAATACTCAGATTGATTTTTGTCCCTTTTTTATCAACCGTTTTACGGATTGGTTCGGAAATAGATTGCAGAATGGCTCGAGTTGATTCAGATTGAATTCCTTACGTAAACTTTAGGCAAAGTAGACCCTTTTGGATACATGGCTTCAATTATTTATCCATTGAATTTATAAAGTTAAAATATGCAATTTAAAGTTGTACTGCAGTACTCTTAAAATTATTATTTGCAGAGTAGAATTTTGCTACCAAAACGCCTACATTTAGGAACTCGATTGATGGATATAACATTGAAAGCAGATATTACTGTTTTGAATTGCAGAGAAGTTTTTCAAACAAATTAGTATTTGATAAAATTATAGTAGTTCATGAATTAGGTAACTTAGTAAGTAATATAAAATTAATAATTAATAAGTCATTTGAATAACAAATGTGACTAATCCAGTAAGGAAATCAGTTTGTTTATTTACTCTTTGTGTTTAAAAAATATTTTGTTATGTGATCAAGCTTTATTTGTTATTTTTTTTATTTTATATATTACGAAATTCCTTTTACATCTTTACAAAATTGGATCTTGTTTCATTTCAATTAAAAGAGAATTGATTTTTCTTCATTTATACATAACATAATTTATACATACATTCATTTTCTCTACGAGCCCTTTGAGGTGAGAAACAAACAGATTTATAAGAAATCAATATGCAAAGAATTTTACCCCATTCATTTAGCAGTTAGTTTATATAAAATATAGGAAAAACACTTACGAATATAAATGAATGTGATGTCGAACGCAATCTTTAATCATTTTAATTTCTTGGTGATGAAGGATATGTTCAGAATTACAATTTTGTCGTAGTTCAGGAAGCATGCTTAAGCGTTTTATAATAATATCTATTTGAGCACAAACTTAAAGAATTATTATCATCGTGAAGGTTTCAAATGAGCCTGTTACACAACCTGTCATCCAACCAGATAATGATTGGTATAGGTACGTCAAACAAAATACAGGTTTAGAGTTAATTGTATAAGGGAGCCATATATTATTGAAAGGAAGCCGAGTGGTGTTCTTTCCGATCAATGGAGTCAAATACGCTGAAATATGCCGCAGAAATATTAGTTACAGTTAAAAAGATTATAGTAATCAACCTACAAAAAAAAACAATATTAAAAATATCAATATCGTGGTGTGTTGTGATAAAAGTAATGTATTCCATTTTTTGACCTTTGTTACATACCTGCATACGTATGAACATTTTTGCAGTATTTTAGATTCATTGTGACTCCGAGGTTGACATATTTCATTATTAAGCATTTTTATCATTCTTATGACTTTTGTACGTTGGATCATAATAATAATTGTTTTAAAATAAACAGTAAAAATAGCGGTAAAGAACAATAAACGTTCTGAAATAATGTCTACGTTTCCAGTTCCTTGAAAAAAACTTGCCAAGAGAGAGCATACGAAAAACGAAAAAGAAGTTAACATGAGGATTGAATAAATAGAATATAGTAACTTTTTCCATTGAGAGCTGTAAGTTGATGGCCTCCAAAACCCAAAATATTGTATTACTGGCAATGAATATTCGCCGTTATAGACGTTTGATGGTTTTAGATTTAATATTTTACATAAATTTTCAATCCTTAAAAAAGACATGATTGTTTTAAAATTGTCAATAGGTGATATATGTGTTTAATTGTTTGTTCAGTTATATTTTTTAAAGCTCAGTCTCGTAGAAAAGTATAGATAGATATGAGAAATGTATTACCCATACAGAATGAAAGTTCCAATAAGACTGATAGCTACTCTTCTTGTGTAACTCGTTCTGTCTTCTACGCAGCAACGTAATAAATAATTCTATCAATTGATTGATAAATGAAGAATTGTCTCATATCACCCTTTCACTGTAATGAATTTCTTACAAATAATTCTGCAGACTCTTGGAAGGGATTGGCTGTTACAGCAGGTATAGAGATGCAATTTTTTCCATGAAGAAATTTTTTTTAGAATTTGTATCAACGGCAATTTGCATAATCATAGAGCATTAAAACATGTGGAACTGTTTACGGCAATTATCGTCTTCGCTTATTCATTTATTTTTGTATAAAATCATATTTGTCAGAATAATATTCAATAAGCATATCATTTTATTACACAAAATATTTATTGGGCCTACCGTGATAAAAAGTTGTACTGTAAGAATTGGTGGTTATGTTGAATCCATTTTCCATATTCAAATTCATATCATATTTCAAATCATCATATTTCAATATCATCATATTTCAAACTCAAGATTGTCGTTATTATCCTTTATCTCGTAGTCTATGAGTTATACTTTATACTCAATACGTTGTAGGTTATAAGTGCGAGAAAGACAAACTTTTGCAGAAGCCTGTTGATCTCATACTCACACTCACAATCCGCGGCCTATTTTGATATACTTTTGTCAGACAGGATTTTTCTTCAAAAAAAGTTACAAAACAAAGTTTTTCCTGCATAATTGTGTTAATTGTAATAAAACAAGATAACTTTCTGAAGTATTCATGCTTAAATGTGAACAGAATACTTTTTTCACAGATATTAACAAGATTTATATTTCATTGTCATTCATGATATAATACGATATGGCCAATTTTTAATGTTCTTTTTGTCACAAACGTAACACTATAATCCGGTTTTTCCATATGAATATATTCTGATTCATTCTGAAATGATTAATTACAAAAAGGTTGATTGGATTAATTTGTTTGCATTTTCACGAAGCATCAATGACACAAAAGTGCCTTATTTGTGAAGAACTTACCATATACTATATGTTGATAAAAAAGTAAATTTTCGGGAAAAATTGGAAATATCGTAGAAACTCCTTGAATGTATTTTGAAATAATTCTACTGAAACATTTTACACAAGTCAAAATTCCATTATTTCCTTACATATTGTACATAGTATTTTCTACAAAAAGCTTAAACGATTCAATTTATTCAATACACCAGAACGCCGATTTACAGACTGATCTCGTAACCAGGGTGGCGAATTGACCTGGGAATCGGGAAATGACCGGGAATTTAGTTTAAAAACCGGGTATTTACTTTAGATAGCAGTGGAATTCAAGCAAATTCTTTTATGTGTCTCCGGCGCGTAAACTCGTTTTTACGCTACAGTTGAGAGTATCGCAATGTTGTGTATTACGATACAGAGGAATTTAATGTAAAAATTGAACTGCGCATACGCCTATTACGATACAGCGGAGCGTACTCTTTTTTTTATTCTTCTTCTTCGTACTGCGTTGGCACCGTACTGACAAAGCCTTGTACATTTGAACTGCACATGCTTTATTACAATACACTGAGAGAAATCGGCTTTGGTTCCTGTGCACATAGCACATAAATTTTTTGTACAGTAGTTGCCTTGACCAAAAAAGTTGAGAGAAGCTACTACTTTTATAGTTATCATAACAGTAATTTGGACTTTTTTGTATATTCGGTTGTTGTGACCAAAGTTGATGATTAGAATGAGCTTTATACGTACCCCAACGGTTAGTACACGTACATTTTCTTTATGTGTACTGCCAAGCTCCTTTGGTTACTACAACCGCAGCGTTCGCTGTTGCGCTAGACAAATCAAGTATAACTTTCATTTTTTACAACGAGGTAAGCCTGTCGTGACAACTATTAAAGTAGTTACTTCCAAAAAGATATGCAGCCTAAGTTGAATCCTGCCGATTCTCGTTCTCGATTCCTGGACTATATTTCACCGTGCCAAGCATCATCAGGTAAATAATTCTATTATAAATATAGTTTGACAATTCTTTCTAAATGATAAGCGATTTTGTTCGGGGACAATGCAATGCGTTCCAATGTTGCTGTCTCGTCGTATTTTGTCAAAACTATAGTCAGTCAAAAAAAGTTTATGGTGATGAAAAAAGTGACAATTTTTTAACTTAATCGACGAAAGTTATCATAAATATCATCATACCGGGTTATTTTTCTGAGATCTTTTCGGTGAAACTTTATTTTCTCTAATCAAATTAAATTCGTATTTTGATAACTAAGAGAACCATACCTATAACCTCAAAAATAATTTTGGCTGGGTATTTACTGTCCGTAGACTTAGTCATTTTAACTAAACTCTATGCGCGGCTTTGCGATGGACTTTGGTTCCTATAACCGCAGCGCTATGGTATTTCAAGTACCAGAATCGTGGTTTCAGTAACGTTCCTTGCAGTTGGAGTAAACACTTTTCCAATGTATGACAGCCACTACCATGATTGTCATGAGAACTTTAAAATTTTTGTAAAGACGATTTTAACAAAAAAACTTTGGTCAGTGAAACCTAAAATTTCTCTCTGTGTACGCTACTACTACACAAGATCGAGAAAATCAAAATGGCCGGAACTAGTCGCGAAATATCAAGTGCAATGGAAGAGAATCATCATGAATACTAGATTAGATTCGAGTGAAAGCATAAAAACTCGTATACGCACCGAAGTCACATAAAATAGGATATGTGCCAATGCACACAATTCGAGTTATTACGAGACTCTCTTAAAACGCTCGTAGGACTGATCGCGCCTCGGCTTCGTCTCACAAGCGGGGTGCATCAATCTTCCCTGAGCTTTCTGCACGAAACTTGCAGTACCGAAAATTCGATATGTATGAGTAATAATGCCGGAGTGACAGGACCCACTACCTCAGTTATTTCACTAAATTGAGTTTTGAAAATTGAGCTTTTCGCACGCGCCGAGTGACTAAAGGCCGTTGAGTCCTTCGGCACAGTGAAGCGGTGGCGTATTGGTGATGGCTATCGGCTGGCATGCTCGCGGCGCGGGTTGAATTCTTTTTACCGGTGATTTTTTTTTTTTAATTTTTATACATTGTTAATTATTTACAATGTTTATTCGTATAAGTTTTGATTATTCGTAATGAATTTAATTTGAATAACAAATACTCAAAATTATAAATAATAATTAATGCTGTCAATAGATTTTGCATAATTTATATTAATATTAATTATTTGAAAGGTACATGTATTTTAAACTTTATTTATGCAATAATAAACATTCATTTACATATTTAGGAAATATTACTTCAAAGAATATTCTATCAGGCATATAAAAGGAATTTGAGGCTTCATTGATATGACCTAATAAACATTTATTGTTACTTCTTTGAATGATTGTACAATATCAATTTTTTAAAAAGATTTTTACAAGTTTTCTGTATCACTTCCTTTACAATCATGAGATTATGTAAAAGTGACCCTTTTTCTATTCATTATTGACTCTTGGGGTTATCAAACGGATGCGCTCATGCATGACGAGTTGTTTGAAGACAGTTATGGCGAAGCTACTTGTACCTTGAAAATTATTCAGCGCACCTGCTTTTCAACCAATGCTGAAATACGCATGGTTTACGTCGAAATTAGTTGAAGAAAAGCCAATATTTTTAAATTTGATATTAAAAATTGATATTGTACAATTATTCAAAGAAGTAACAATAAATGTTTATTAGGTCATAACAATGAAGCCTCAAATTCCTTTTAAATGCCTGATAGAATATTCTTTGAAGTAATATTTCCTAAATATGTAAATGAATGTTTATTATTGCATAAATAAAGTTTAAAATACATGTACCTTTCAAATAATTAATATTAATATAAATTATGCAAAATCTATTGGCAGCATTAATTATTATTTATAATTTTGAGTATTTGTTATTCAAATTAAATTCATTACGAATAATCAAAACTTATACTAATTAGATTGTAAATAGTTAAAAATGTATAAAAATTAAAAAAATAAAAATCACCGGTAAAAAGAATTGAACCCGCGCCGTGAGCATGCCAGCCGATAGCCACCACCACTACGACACCGCTTCACTGTGCTGAAGGACTCACCGGCCTTTAGTCACTCGGCGCGTGCGAAACCCACCTCAATTTTCAAAACACAATTTCTTGAAATAACTGAGGTAGTGGGTCCTGTCGCTCCGGCATTATTACTCATTCATATCGAACTTTCGGTACTGCAAGTTTCATGCAGAAAGCTCAGGGAAGATTGACGCACTCCCCTTGACAGCTTTGTCTCGGCTTCGATCTCCTGCGAGCATTGTCGCTCGTCGGGTAATAACCCTCATTATGCGCCTAAGCACATAATATACTATTTAAAACTTCGGTCGACTTAGAAAAGTGATTTCTACACTTCTCA
This sequence comes from Diplolepis rosae, assembly GCA_030998225.1. NCBI lineage: Eukaryota > Metazoa > Arthropoda > Insecta > Hymenoptera > Diplolepididae > Diplolepis > Diplolepis rosae. Next base: position 7,853,580 of record JAPYXD010000723.1, on the reverse strand, counting down.
CTGGTTTCTCGTAACGAATAGTGGATTTTGAGGTACGACTCAATACCGTGTATTTAAAAAAAAAGGTTGGAGAATCTTTATGCGTTAGACGCATGTAAAAAGTGGATTCACGCGCAACGACGTGAAACTACTACAAAAATGTTGAAAATCACACACAAAGTCTGAGATTCTCAAACACAGTAAACTTTCACTTAGGTAGAAATTCACTTAATTAGACTAAATTCTTCCAATTATCTAGAGTGAAAGGGTCCTGTATGCCTCCCACCACCCACCCCTGATTCATTGGCTGAAACACATATGTATTGAATATTGTTTAGAAATTTTTTAATACATGTAAACAGCTTATACATTCGAGATTCCCTCCAACGAGAAGCTCGAGCTTCGGAGGATTCTCTGCACCGAGCGAGAGGGAACCCCTCCATACCGTAATTGTTGTTATGCGCGTTACTGTTTCGAATTCGAGCGCGCTTTATTCCACATTAGTGGGGGAATAGGGGTCGATGAGCTGCTCGTTGTAGGGAGCGATGACGCGCTCCTACAAGCGAACCCTGGTTGGAAGTAATCACGTTGGAGGGAATCTCGAGTGTACTTAAAAATCAATACACAAAATATGACTGGCAAACCAACCATGACAACGTCAACAGTTTTGGAATAGCGCTACGATTGGGTGGGAGCGCCTTCCGACTCTAGATAACTGAATGTTTACGTTTTTAGCCGGTCTAGAAGGTAAGTTCATCTATTTTATGTATCGGTGAGGAATAGTACATTGTGCAACTAGGGAAAATAAATTGTTTTTCCCGTGTCGCACATGATTTTTTTTCTACTAGCGGGTCAGAAAGTGGATTTGTTTGCCCCGCACGGGGCAATAAAGTCCACTTTATGGCCCTCTAGTAGAAAAATATACTTCTCATATAGTAATAATAGTAATAATAATAATAGAATCTTCTAAGTCTTTATCAGCTATACATTAAATAACAAAAATACATTTAAAAAGCGGCTCTTATTGATGGTTTTCACATATTTAAAAAATAATAAAAATTCGCGAAGTTATCGATGCTCAAATATAGCAAATTTCGCACTTTTAGGTTAGGATTACTCGAAAACCTGACGTGATGTAGCAATTCTGAGCCCGGATTCGGTTTCTATGCCAAAAATTACTTCGGAAATGACTATCGGTATTTTTATAACAATCACAACCTCATATTTTGTAGACCTTTGTAATTTTCCATCTTAACGTTTTTTTTGTATCTCACATATTTTGTCTAAAAAATTGAATTTTTGGAATTAAAACGAAAAATATATGTTTCATCAGAAACTGTGTGAGACGAAAATTGTAGATCTTTTTAAAACGAACAACTTTGTATTCTTACGTTTTTTTCGTATTTCAGATATTATTGTTAAAAAAAATTGAATTTTGGATTTTTAATAGTATTGTTTTAATTTAAAAAGAAAACTATACATCTTATGAAAAAATGTTGCAATTAAAATTTGTTGGTCTTAATGTAGAAAATAATTTTGTATGATAACTTTTTTTAATATCTCGTATAATTTAACTGGAAAATGGAATTTTTATATTGTCTTTTTTCAAGTTTTAACATGATGTAGCATTTCTAATTTTGGTTTAATCAAAGAATGTTATGAAGGTAATTTGTAGAGATTTATGAGCACTATTAGAAACCAGTATTAGAATTTTTGATTTTTAAAAAAAAACACAAAAAATGGTCTAGTTTCCTAAATTTTGGTTGGATATGGCTGGTTAACGAATTTGTCCTTACTTTTTCGGCTCCGATAAAGTTTGCCACAGCTCAATTAAATCTGACAATTCTATCGGGAGTTATCGAGTTTGGCACCTACTACAGACCAACAGGCACTCTCGTAAAAACTAATTTTTCTGACTCAGAGGGTCTCAAAACGTAAAGATTTGATGAAAATTTCGAAAGTCATTTTTCACATAAAACTAATACCTTCTCATCCATGATGAGAATGTAAAAAATGGTCATAATATTGAAAACATTATACGTTGCAAGAATTCTTTTAGAAAAAAATTGTAGTTGCCACATGCTAATGTATTTTAAGACAAGGAGTGGAAATTCAGCTCTGTATATTTTCAGTAATTTTGTTTCAATCATGCAAAGTTAACATACAATTAACTGAGTAGCAGACATTTTTCTGCATCATAAAGGTTCAATTTTTTATATAACAGTTGATTGAATTCTATATTTATTTAAACTTCCATATGTAGCTTTCGTATAGCTTATTGTTACTAGCTATCCAGCATAATCGTTTATTTACCCCTTTAATGAAACCTTCATTAAGGATTTATTTACTTTACGTATCATCCAGTCTACAATATGTCTTGCGTGCAGCAAGAGTTATTATATTCAGAACAATGTAGAAAACATGACGAGGCGACTGCTGAATAATTTATGACGGTGAGTTGCATATCTATGACTCTAAGCGACCTTTCTCCCTGCACTCGTATCATTTATTATAATGCAAGGAAAGTCGTGAAAATTCAAGGAAATAAAGAAGAAAAAATATAGAGAAAAATGATGAGTGAAATTTTATTAAAAATTCTTTCTTTGTTAATTAATAACAGTAAAAATAATAATTAACTAATGGTTTTACATATCAAAGTATCAATTGATACGAAAAATATTAAGATAAAATATCTTGGATTCTATAAGAGAAATGCTAGAATAATGGTAAATTCTTCAAAGAATAACAATCAAATTTCTCTTATACTAGAAAAGGTATAAATCGTCTTGTACGTCTTTTTAAACGTACTTTTATACATCTTTTTGTACGTTCGCTTTTTCAAGTGGAAATCGGTGAGAGAAATTTTCTTCGAACTGTAGAATTGAATAAGATTTATAAATACACATTTCATCGAAAAACTTGAGCCATCTAAATGTATTTATAAAAGACGAAAATGAGAATCATTGTTTTAGAGATTTTGTAAAAAAATATTTACCATCACTCTAAGAAACTTTCACATAGAAATAGGTGCCTTACTCTACTGTAAATTTCAAAATAGGAACCCATATGGAAAGCTAAGTAGGCTCTCATGTATGATCTCATGTCGTGATCTACATAGGAACCTGTATACCGCTTTTTGGAATTTGAGACACATTTTTATATGAAACAAAAAGGATCCTACCTACGTTACTAAATAAATTTGTATGTGGTATTTTGAGCAGGATCCTATAAAGGAACCTATCTCAAATTCTTTATATAAAGTTATGTAGGTACCTATGTGGTATCCTTTGTGAGAATTTTTTTTCTTAAAAACCCTATGCGATTTGCAGCATAAGTTGCCACCTCAAAAATTTTATTTTTGGAGTGGGAGTTATGGCAGAAAATTATTTTCACAAAAATGTGCCAATATTTTCAAAGATATACAATGCTTTATTGTTAACGAATTTGAGGAAGACTATATGTATGTCTGAAATTCCTATAGTCGGTAAGATAGATTTCTATATGCAGGTTAAGATATAGGATCCTACATGGGAGCTTAGGCAGGTTCCCATATGGGTTCCTATATAGGGACTTGAAGTAGCTTTGAAAATGATGTTTACTTATGATGAACATTTCCAAGTATTTAAACTAGAATAGTTTATTTATTTATTCAACACACTATTGCCAGATAACCCTAGCGAACTGGCTGAACGCTAGCTTTACGCTGTAGCGTAAAGCTATCGTGAAGCTATCGTAAAGCTATCGTAAAGTAGCATTATAACTCATGAATGAGGCAAATAAATATTCAAAATATTTTTATCCTTATTCTACGTTAAAAATAACGTTAACTGGTAATTGAAATATGCAATAATTTTATTTATTAACGCTGAAAATTAAAAAAAACATAATACCTGTCATTAAAGGCAGTGCAGTGGTTCATCACTTTCCATGTCTTCACCGTCAGGATTGAATATCTGTTAGAGTGAGATGAAAGTATAGTTGTGTCTTACTCCAACCAATGGTCAACTTTAACCGTGGAGACGTTCCACAAAAGGTGTACCATTGCACTGCCTTCAATAACAGGTATTATGTTTTTTTAATTTCCAGCGTTAATAAATAAAATTATTGCATATTTCAATTACCAGTTAACGTTATTTTTAACGTAGAATAAGGATAAAAATATTTTGAATAATTTATTTGCCTCATTCATGAGTTATAATGCTACTTTACGATAGCTTTACGATAGCTTTACGCTACAGCGTAAAGCTAGCGTTCAGCCAGTTCGCTAGGGAATGCTAGAAATTTAAACCATTTCTGTCAATAAAATTTATATATACGAGGGCTGTTCAATAAGTCCGTGATTTTTCGAAAGATGGTGCTGTTATCGTGAATATGTTACTACTCTAAGAGAATACCATTTTATATCAATGCGTATACAAAGTTCCAAGTCAGTACGTTGGTTAGAAAATTTTTGACAGCCTGTTGAATTTAGTTTTTCATTATCATAACAAAATCATGGGAAAAAGCGAGTTTCGCGTGCTTATTAAGGTTGAATGTAAGTCCCATCCCCGTACAAATAGTAGAGTCCTGTGGGGCGCCGTCGACCTATGCTGTTTTGAAAAAATTTCATGGGCTCGGATGGTGAAAATTTTGGTGCGCTACTGGATTAGAATTCGTATTATTTGTGTATACGTATAGTCACCAATGCTATGCCAGCGGCCGACTCGTAGATCGTGCAACACTGCAATTTAAACCTTACTGTAATATGCGTTTGAATAGCTGGATATCAAAGGTTATTGTTAACAGTTAAAAAAATGTCAGGTCAAGTGAGATGTAAAGGAAGATTTATAAAGAATAAAACTTTAGACTATGAAGTGCGTCGAAATTCGGGACTGGTTGAAGCGAGGAAAAGAAAATATTCTACCGGCAATTTCACGTACACGGAGAAAAATAGTTGAAGTAATTTTACTCAACTCTGTCGATTAAACTTGGGACATAAGGACATTTGAATATCTATTAAATCCTAGTCGGGTAAAATCAATTTGATATATACCTAATTCACCAAAAGTGAATAACAATAAGCGTTACATAGGGAATAGTAAGGAGTTGAGTAAAACGTTATCGACGACAGGGCACCAACATGCGTCAGTGGGTTAACATGAAATGTATAAGTATATCACCGACGCTTGAGGTGCTTCAAACCGTAGTTGGGTAAAATGAGCATCGGGTGTATTATTTGAACTGGCAATGGTATGGTTCTCTTAAATAAAAAAAATTCTTACCTCGAGCCTGCCAATAGTACATACATAAACAACATACAAATACATTCACACCATCCAGACGTAGCCAATCACATTTACAAATACACTTAAAACATATAACCTTACATATATAAACCTAATAAATACACACTTATATACAGTACGATACGCTTTCGTCGAATCACGCACACGCTCGCTTACAATGCTGAGATATAAAACTTGGAACTTTCTTATATAGTGACTGCCTGAGTTATTCAGAGCTTGTGAGAGTAAGTGCCGTTAATAAAATTTTTGAGCCTTACTCAAGCAAAAATAAATCAACTTTCTTCATAAATGATTAATAAAATATTTTTAAAAATTAATATAATTAATCAATTATTATAACTATGATTATTAATATATATAATATAATTATTAAATTACATTTAGTATAGATTTTTACTATAACGACGTATGAAGTTTAGTGAAACTAAATTTTCAAATGTACATTAAAAAATTGCATTATTATTAAGAAGTATCTTGTATAAAAACATTTAAAAGAAGGTTCTTTTATTTTCTGTGTTTTATATTTTCAATATATGGATTTTACATTTGCGAATTCCAAATTATTATTCTGCCTGAGTAATTTATGTGATATTTCATATCTTATGTAATACACTTATCGATTTTTTTTGTTTAAATTTTCATAATATCAATTTAATTTTAAGAATTTAAGTTTTTGAAATTAAAATTTTTTTATGTGTGCCCAAGGCGCAGATTACTTTCATTCGTTCCTGCGTGAATAGATGTAGCTGTTGAATAAATCTTGCGATTCACGGTTTACTCAACTCTCGATTGAAGCGTAGAGTAGAATGAACGGAAAGCTCTACTATTTTTGTGATTTAATAAAAGATTGGTTTTTTATAGTTATACTATGAGTAATAATATATATATTTAAGAATTTTTAATGCACGCTTTCATACTTCACCTTACGCTTCTGAATTTTACTCAACTTTGATTCATTTTCGAACATTTAATATATCACAAATAAATACAATGATACTAAATAACTTCTAACTTGTCCTTATGTCCCAAATTTGATCGGAAGTTGAGTAAAATTACTTCAACTATTTTTCTCCGTGTATGTTTCCAAGCTGGTTTTGTGTGTGTGTGTGTGTGTGTGGTTGTGTCGAGACCTACAGCAGACAAGCTGAAAAAAGGGAACAGTGTTGCCGGGTCACGATACTGTTACGTTAATCTGTTTGAAAGTAACTGAAATTTAAATGTTCTAAATTATATTATCTATAAATCTGCACGGTGGGAAGATTTGATGTTTTTTTCAAAAATTTATATTTTCATGCAGCACAAATACCGACATTTTTTAAATTTCTCCACCAGAGCGTTTAATTACTACAAATTAAAATGTGGAGAGTGCCTATGCATTGCCCATGAATTACGTGTTAAAATATTCAACTTTGACATTAATTATCTCTGCATCGGTACGGTTGAAAAATTTGAAATTAATTTACCATATAAATAATTATTCTATTTAAATATCAGCTCCTTTTTTAAAAAATTCTACCAGAGATCGATTTTTTTACATACAACCTTAAACATTATTTCCTACGAGGAAAATCAATCAAAGAAACTGAAGAAAAGCTCGCAAAATATTATAAGGAATCTACTCCATCGCGTGGCATGGTCCATAAGTGGTTCACTGAATTTCGTTGCGGTCGTATTAGCACAAATGATGCTGAGCGTCCTGGCGGTTCAAAAGAGGTGACTTCTCAAGAAATGATCGATAAAATTCACGATATCGTACTCGACGATCGTCGATTGAAAGTGCGTGAGATTAGTGAAACTGTAAACATTTCAATGGGACGCGTATGGCACATTTTACACGAATGTCTGGGCATGAGGAAAATGACTGCAAGATGGGTGACGCGTTTGCTCACATTCGATCGCAGGCGGGCTCGTATGGTTGCGTCTGAGCAATGTTTGGGTATGTTTCAACGTAATTTAAAGGAATTTTTGCGACTCTATGTAACTTTTGATAAAATGTGGATTCATTATTGTACCGCAGAAACAAAAAATCAGTCGAAAATGTGGACTCGGCCTGGCGAATCTGCGCCGAAAAAAGCGAAGACGGTTCCATCAGCCGGTTAGGTCATGGCAACAATTTTTTGGAAATCACAAAGTATAATAATAATCGATTATCTACAGAAGGGAAAAACTATTACAGGAGAGTATTATGCCCGATTATTAAAACGATTTGATGCCATAATGAAGGAAAAGCGGCCCCATCTGGCGAAAAAAAGAGCTTTCCCACCACGACAATGCACCAACTCACACGAGTGCCATTGCAACGGCCAAATTATTTGATTTATGGTACGAAATATTTCCTTCCCAAGCAAACCGGCTGAACCTAAGCGTAAAGTAGCAGTATAACTCATGAAAGCGACAAAATATAGTATATTTTGTGCCTAGGCGCATAATGAGGGTTATTACGCGACGATCGACAATGCTCGGAGGAGATCGAAGCCAAGGCGTAGTCGAGACGTAGCTTAGGCAAAGCCGAGGCGCGATCAGTCCTGCGAGCATTTTAAGCGAGTTTCTTAATTACCCTAATTGTGTGCATTGGCACATATTCTATTTTATGTGACTTCGGCGCATATACGAGTTTTTATGCGTACACTCGAATCCAATTTGAAAAGGTCGAAATTGCCGTGATTATCGCCCATCTCACTTGACATTTCGCGAATACTTTCAGTCATTTTGATTTTCTCCATCTTGTGTAGTAGTAGCGTATTGTAATAGACGCATGCGCAGTTCAAATGTACAAGGCTTCGTCAGTACGGTCCCAACGGTGTACGAAGAATAAGAATATTACGCTCCGCTGTATCGTAATAGGCGCATGCGCAGTTCAATTTTTACATTATATTCCTCTGTATCGTAATACACAACATTACGCTACTCTCAACTGTAGCGTAAAAACAAGTTTACGCGCCGGAGGCACATAAAATATTTAACTTGTTTGTATCCTTATTCATAATTATAATGGGCATTGAACGGTAATGGAGATAAGCAATAATTTTATTTATTAAGACTAAAAATTTCAAAAAGATAATGTCTATATTTTTGAAATTTTTAGCTTTGATAAATAAAATTATTATTATACCCTCTGGCTTTGCAGAAGAGCTATTGGAAGCAATTGGGGTCTGAAACCCGACACACTGCTGTGGATATTCACAGCGATTCTGCGACCCAGGCTAACCTATGCATTGGTAGTCTGGCGGGCTGATCCTTAGAAGGATCACTGGCGCTTCGAAGTCTTCACCCACAACGGCAGTTGGAGCACTAATGGGGCTAGAACCCCTGCACCAAACCATCACAGCCGAAGCTGGCAAAGCGGCCTGGAGAATTGGTGAAAACACTTGCACAGTGATCTCAAGCAAACTGAGAACCACCGTCAACATCACGAAAAGACCGATCATGAAAATGGTGAGACATAGTACGTCTCCGCGGTACCTTATGGAGATTAGATATAAGGAGACCAATCTCCATGTATCCATTCCCGAAATTAAGTTCTGCCAAGTACATAGTTACAAAACTTTCCGATGAGGGCATGTGTGTTCCCTGGGTGCAAAATGGCGACGCCCAATGTATGATATCAAAGTATTTATCTTATATTTATTAGATTATTATAAACCGTGGATGCCGCCATTTTGCACCCAGGGAACACACGCGCCCTCATCGGGAAGTTTCCTAACTAAGTACCAGGCAGAACTTCATTTCGTGTTTTATGAAGTGCGGCCATAAGATATTGGTCTCCTTATAACTAGTCTCCATGGCGGTACCTCTTCGACCAAAAGTACAAGGTAAGCTAGTCAACCATGGAAAATTGGAAGGTGGGTCGCGCACGTCTCCCAGGTTATGGAGACAACTGGTTTGCAAACGGTTCCATAAAACGGAAGGGCGCGGGGGCTGGTGTCTATGGGAAGAACAGCGACACAAGCCTCACAGTCCCGTTGGGATCCCACTCCATAGTTCTACAAACAGAGACTGCGGCCATATTCCAATGCGCATGCAAAGCGCAGGATTATGGCCGCGGTTGGAACTTCCGCATCTGCTCAGATAGAGTATAGTAGAGTCATTTAGCACTGAGCATGTGTTTAATACCTGCATGTATGTGACCAGGTTTGCAATGTTTGGGATTCATTCATATTTCAAGGTTAACAAATTTCATCAAAAAGCATTTTCATTATTCTGTCCACCCTATTGCGTTGTATTATAATATTCGCCATTTTGATAAAAGTACACGGAGAGAAATGACTGGTGCCATGCACTCGAAAGAGACCAGTGTTTGGCAATTGTGGCTGTTCAAATAGTTGAACTTATAAACTCGAGTAATAATTGCTCAAAATTCATGCGAGTTACGCACAGTAATCTACAAAAACAAAATACTGTGTATTCACATAAAAAGTATGTGATATTACAACATTTACTACTCATGCGGCTTATAGTAGATACTAGATGGGCTAACGGTGCCAAACGCTTGAGATTCACGTGCGCCGCACGTGAAGCTGAAGCGTTTGGAACATGAAGAAAGCCATGCATCATATACTCAGCGTTCATTTGTTCGGGCTCCGAGTCGCTAGTGCTATACGCATGAATATTTAATAGGTAAAGCATGAACGTTGTCTAGTGTAAAACGCTTGAATTTGCGTGTTTCACAATCGTTATCTGACATGTGTGTAATAATTTGTGAGTTCCATGTGCATGGCACCAGTTATTTCTCTCCGTGTAGAAAAACTAATTGTAAAGTCCAACAAATTTTGTATTATTAGGTCCTTGTTTTCAACCCCTCGTAATATATATATATATATGTATTAAGAGAGAAAAAACAAAATAGATGTTAATAATAAAGGTGCAAATTGAATAGATATGATGAAAAGTTATCTTCATTCGTGAATTTCAAGTTAATGGCATCCAACTCCCAACGAATTGCATTGCAGTAAATGAAATATCACCATTGTAGAAGTCCTTTATTTTTGATGAAAACATTTTTTATAATTATTTTATAAACCTATGATTAAGAAAAAATCTTAGGGCTTTTTATTTCCGTAATAGCCTTCTTGTAAATAATTCTATATTCCTTGCAAAACATGGATGTGTAATCATGGAACATTGTAATATTTAATGCTTTTTGTAGCGAATTTTGTCTTCGCTTACTACTTTTCATTCGTAAAAAGTCATATTTGTTCATAACATACAACAAGCATATAATTGGAGAGCATAAAATATTTATTGGATTTGTCATTCACTTGCGAGTATGAAGCAGCTTGACCTTTCTGTACACACATGTGATGCCCAGAACTGTTTGATGTTTATAGAAGGTATAGCTTAACAAATTTTGTAGAGAACTGGTGGAAATTCAGGAAGTGAGAACTTGTGTAAAATGTTTGTATTTGATATTTATTTATTGTGAAATTTCACCTTGTACAATTTTATCGACTTTAACAAGAACCTTTGTCAACAAATATACATATTAGTGCATTGTACGAAGTTACTTTACTACATTTTAATATTAAATAAATCTCTATAACAACTCTATGGGAGAGCCATATTATATATTCAGTTGTAATATCTAAATATTCAGTTGTACTATCTAGATATCAGGCTGTATTACGCTTTAATATCTTTGATATTACCACTGAATATCTAAATAATACAACTGAATGTATAAGACGGCTGTCCTATAGTTGAATATCTAAATAATCATTATAACTATCCTTTTTTCTGATTGTTCTCTTTTTTTATTTGTGATCTGTAACCATATGTTTTTTCTAACAATGACACTGTTTACGTGTAAATGCAACCGCCAAAATAATGTCCCTGAAAGAAAAAAATAATCTCATGAGAGAGTTACTTTGCACTTTGAATAGAAAACTGTAGATTGAGTTGATACATTTTTGAAACAATAATTAACTATTTAATTTATATATATTTATTAACAGACAAATTAAAACTTCAATAGGTAGACTGCATGATTTCACATATGAGTGAGTTCAAAAACCTACTTTATTCTTCAAGAAGATTGCATCAAAATGTTGTACATTGAATATGACATTCGCAGAATCTGAAAAAAGAGCAAAACAAAATATCTTGAGCATTGGTCGAATAATGGATTTCCACAGAAATAGTAAGAGAGTATTGAGAATAACATATCCTTTTTGTATTTTTTTTTACATTCTCTATATTTCGTATGAAGTGCGGAAAGGCGTATTTTAACGCAAGAGCGATACGAACTATATTTTTTGTAGAGATGGTAGTGTCACCCTCCATATTATTATAATAAAAAATGCTGGTTTACTATCAATGAGGGTCAAATATAAAGAAGAAAACTCTTTATAGTGTCAAAATTGTTGCGACGTTTCGTTGGCTATGGGTTTGCCAACCTCATCAGGCTTTATTAAATTAAAAAAAAACACCAAATATTAAAATTGTCACACACAAGAAAAATAAACATTAAATTAACTTAACATCCAGAACATACACAAAATTGTTAAAATTTTACCTTTATAAAAGAAGTTTAACTCATGATGAGTAATGTCGAGAAAATAAAATTATAATAAAAGTCATAATTTACTTAATAAAATGACGTGATGTCATGGAGTCGACGACACTTTGTCTACTAAATTATTACATTCAAACAGTTAACTTAAAATATTAAAATTCATTATCATTGAGTCTCTTTAAAATGTTGGAAGTATTGCTTTGTAATTTTTTCAAAGGATTTCTTGTTATTGGAATGTAGGTGGAAGTATTTGAGAGAACATAATTTGAGACAAACATAATTGCTCTCCTTTATTTTATTACAGATTTGTAGATGACACTATTCTGTGTGTACAAAAGAAATTTATTGACTTGGTTTTAAACATTTTTAATTCACAAGATAAGAACTTACAATTCACCTTTGAAGTTCAACAAAATAATCAAATTAACTTTCTGGACGTGTCATTAATTATAAAAGATAATAAAATTATTTCTAATTGGTTTCAAAAACCTACCTCATCAAATAGAACAATTAATTACTTTTCCAATCATCCAATTTGTCAGAAAAAAAATATTGTTTATAACTTAGTTGATCGAGCGATCAACAAAACTTTGAAATCAATAATAAAATTAGGTAAAGGCCCCACAAATAAATGGGAACAAACTAATATTGTATACAAATTTAATTGTAAAAATTGCACTGCGACTTATATTGGTGAATCTAAGAGAGCATTAAGAGTTCGTATTAATGAACACAAAAATAAAAAAAACAGTGAATCCGTAGTCTGTGAACATCAATTGGAATTCAACCATGAATTTGATTGGGAAAATACCAAGATTGTTGATTATGTCTCTGACTATCGAAAAAGATTAACATCAGAGATGATCCATATAAAATTTAATAAATTTAGTATAAATAAAAAAGAAGACATATTTACTTTGAATAGAATTTATTTTTCATTACTTAATAGATTAAATTCATGATAGCTTTCCAGCTGATGTCTGTTTACATTTCAAATTCTGTGTTTACAATAACTGTTGTCAATATTTTAAGTTAACTGTTTGAATGTAATAATTTAGTAAACAAAGTGTCGTCGACTCCATGACATCACGTCATTTTATTAAGTAAATCATGACTTTTATTATAATTTTATTTTCTCGACATTACTCATCATGAGTTAAACTTCTTTTATAAAGGTAAAATTTTAACAATTTTGTGTATGTTCTGGATGTTAAGTTAATTTAATGTTTATTTTTCTTGTGTGTGACAATTTTAATATTTGGTGTTTTTTTTAATTTAATAAAGCCTGATGAGGTTGGCAAACCCATAGCCAACGAAACGTCGCAACAATTTTGACACTATAAAGAGTTTTCTTCTTTATATTTGACCCTCATTGATCGTAAACCAGCATTTTTTATTATAACTATATTTTTTGTTCGCTGTATACCGAATGTTAAAAAATTAGCACACAAAATGATACCGACAAGGCTAACTTTCAGTGTACGGCGGACAAAAAATATTTTTCGGAATTGCTTTCAATTTAACCCCTAACCGACACCTGGGGCGGTGGACACCATAGCCAAATTTTAATCTAATTTTTTTGTTCAACATTTTTTTTTTCAAGGATTTTTTTCGACACTTTATAATCAAAATTTTTTGATTGAACGATTTTCAACTTATTTCCGAAGGTTCAAAGTATATTTGGTCCTTTTTTAAAATTAAATTAGTGCAATACTCTAGTTGTAATCAACGTTCAAAGTGCCTGGGGTGGAGAACACCCCGTGTGTCTCTTATGATCGATAACAAACGTGTGCCGGTTAAGGGTTAATAACAAAATAATAAATTGATATTGACGAATCAATCATTTGATGGTAAATTTTATAAATATATATATTAGGGAAAATTATATTGTAATATGAAAATACCAACCGAACTTAATGTTTTAATAGACATTGGAGCAGTGTGGCCTGCAGTGAAGATTATAGGGAAAGAAGTTCTTCTCATTATTTGAATAAGATTTATTTTCGGACCATTCGACAATAAAGTCCAATCTGTACTGTACGCTGCGTATCCAACTGCCTCGCTCTGCCAGGAATATTAAAGTATATAATAAATATATATATAAAAAATATAATATAATACATAAAATACATAATGTTATATAGACGTATGAAATATGATTATGATTTACAAATAAATAATACCTATTCGAGATGAGCAATTTTTCTGAATTTAAGTATCTGATTCTTTACATACAAAAAGCATATGTGATGTTATTGGACAGAAGTTTTCAATGAATAATTTTATCTTTACCTTTTCTGTCACTATATGTCCATGCCAGCAATACAAAGAGATTTGGAACAAAATACTCATTAAAGAAAAAATCGTCACCCAGTATTTTGCAGAAGTTATATTTAAATTTGCAAGCATATAAGTGCTTGTGCAAACATCTACTGTCGTGGCAAATAATTGGGCGAAAAAAACAAAATCATAAATCTGATTGAGCTTGTCTCCAAATCTGAAATAAATTACAAGAATACCATTATTTTTGAAAAATCCTACTTATGTTTCTATATAAACATTTATGTATATGGGAAAAATTATAGTTTGTATCCAAATAAAATATATATTAAATTTAAGTCAACTTTTGTATGTGAACAGTATAAATAACTTGTGATTTTGAGAAGTAAAAAATCAATTTCTTTAACAAATACGGAAAGTTTTCAGCAGTGGCTTAACTACTGCCAGGCTGGCCATGTATAATTAGTTAAGTTACAAATGTTGGGGAAGAAGTGCACGCTACACTTCCAGATTGTAGCAGTTGTATTAATCTGGCAAATAACTATCATACTAACGTTTGTTTGATTTAAATAAATTGGGACAGGAAAATTATTTCACTACCTGTCTAACCAATTACAGTCTAAGGGGATATCCGTAGATGTCAAGGTTAGGATTCGCCGTCCCGCGAACCTCAGACGAAATTCGACTAGCGCTGATTGGAAGATTGATTAGTCAATCAAGTCGGGTGCTGTATTACCGACGGGAAAGAAAAGCGCGGCACTTGACGATGCGTAATTGCCATTCTTCTCTCCTTCGTCGTTCTGTAACAAGGATTAAGAATCGCTTCCCGAGCGGATATTGAAACTGAATTTGTTTGTGTTTACCAGGGGTGTTAGTTGAAGTTTGCCGGTTTTTTCAATAAAGAAAACACTCAATTATCAAGGGAATCTCAAAAATTGTTTATTTAAAGTATTGACCATTGGATTCTACACATTTTGACCATCTTTCAGGCAAATCATGGATACCATTCCAAAAAAACTTTTACTCTTCCTAGGCAAACCATTCGACGAGCCATTTTTCGACTTCTTCAAAATTGTTCAAAATAGTCGGACGGGGCGAAGGTCTGGAGAGTACGGCGGGTGCGATAATATTTCCTAAGTCGATGCTTTTAATGTGTTCTTCACCACTTTAGCGGTATGAGACGGTGCGTTGTCATGTTGTAGAATAACTTTGCCATGTCTTTGGGCCCATTCCGGCCGTTTTTCGATCAACGCATGATTCAAATTGATAATTTGTTGTCGATAGCGATCCGTATTCACCGTCTTACGAGGTTTTAATAACTCGAAGTACACCAGACCACACTGGTCTCACCAAACACAGAGCATTGTCTTACGGCCAAAGCGATTTGTCCTTGGAGTCGATGGGCCGACCTCACCAGGTGAAAGCCATGATTTTTTCCGCTTCGGGTTCTCGAAACAAATTCATTTTTGGTCCCCCGTGACAATTCGATGCAGAAAAGATTTCCTTTCGAACCGTTGAAGCAGCATTTCACAAATGGTTTTTCGATTTTCCATTTGTCTATCGTTAAGTTGGTGTGGTACCCATTTTCCATACTTTTGGATTTTTCCCATGGCTTTTAAACGTTGGAAAATTGCTCCTCGGGTCACATTTAGTGTTTGTACCAATTGTTGTTGCGATTGGGTTGGGTCTTCATCCAATAACGCCTGCAATTCCTCGTCTTTAAACTTTTTCGCTGCACCAGGATGTTCATTGTCTGTTAAATCGAAATCTCCACTTTTAAATTGACGAAACCATGTCTCACATGTTCTAATCACTGGAGCATGTTCGCCATAAGTTTCTACCAGCAATCGATGAGCTTCAACTGCTTTTTTCTTTTGATGAAATAAGATAAGCAACGAATGCCGCAAATGCGATTACTTGGAACGAAACTCGACATATTCACTGAGGTAAACAACTGTGATGCTATTATTTTGACAGAATGTAATTGTGTATTTTTGAATGTTATTGTCCATAAAAAATTATGACATAGATGCCAAATCATAGAAATGTATACATATCTCTAGCGACATCTATGAGTAAAACCGGCAAATTTTAACTAACACCCCTGGTAAGTGTGTATTTGTGTTCGACTGAATTTGGATAGCCGAGATCGACGTCAATTCGCAAGTCGCCTTTCATCTGGCTTTGCTTTTAAATAAACTTTTTTCTGGTAATTTTCTAGATTTGTTGGGTCATCTCAATCGAACATAATAATTAGAGCCCTGGCAGCTCTTGACCCAGGCCACGCCAGGTGAGGGGGAAATTTCGACAATAATAAAATTAATTAAATTGAAATTAAAATAAAGCTTTCGTCGAAAATAAACCCTCTCTCAAAATATTTCTCTCCGTATGACACGGTTTAGAATTGCTTCTTTTCACATGTCATTCACATAACATATTGTGTAATCAATTAATCGGTTTGATTGAATTTGAATTCAAATCGTATCAATTTTGCAATTGGTTCTGTTAAAAAAATAATTATAGCAAGTATGCGATTGACGTTGCAACCAGTTATATGTATTTTCTCTGCGTATACGAGAATGGTTTGATAAGCAACTTGGTTCGATGTGAAAAACAACTTTCTGAGTTATGTACCGTACCTTACTCTTGGGTATAATCTTCTCCAAGTTCAACGCCCTTGACCCGACGTTTCTCCAGGTTCTCGACTCCTTCCTTGATGTGGTTTTCTTCAAGGCCCTCGAAACAGTCGTTGATCGCCTGGATAGTTTTTTCATTGCACACATATTTTTGTTCAGCCAGTAAAGTTCTGAGTTCCCGGAACAGTTGGAAGTCCGAAGGAGCCAGATCGAGTGAATAGGTTGGATGCGGAAGCAGTTCAAAGCGCTATTCGATCAATTTTTGATAAGCGACATGGCTGGAATGGACTGGTGCATTGTCAGTCAATGTGGTCACTATCAACAACACTTTTTATTTGGACATTCTCTAACGTTTCTCTGCGATCGGTCCCTTTAATGTGTTCAAAAGGAAATCGTAGTACTCCTCACATATGCTTTTCCCCTTTTCAAGATAGTGAATGGGGAGGATTTCTTCTGTATTCCAAAAAACTGACGCAATCACCTTCTCAGCGGATGGAACACTTTTCACCTTTTTTCCTTGTCCAGTCTAATGTTTTGACTGCATTTTTCGAACTAAAGTTCTGCCAAGTACTCAGAAAACAGCCATAAGAGATTGGTTTCCTCATATCCTCCACATGCAGAGAAGTGTAATCAAACCGTAACACTAGCGCTGGGAGAGCCGCTCCTCTTTGGTTTAGTATGACGTATACTCCAAGATTGGGGTACTGGTTGCCCCAAACTGGCGACAAAGCTTGCGAGGAAAGGACTGGCACAAGCGTTCCGCGTAACCGCTCGCCTAGTTTGGGGTAATGGTTCTCCCAAATTGGCAGAGCCGTTTGACTAGACAGAGCTCGCGCAGCTCTTCGTGTGTTTAGCGCAACAGTTCTACATATCAATATATTTTAAGACAAGGAGTGAAAGTTCAGCTCTGTATATTTTCAGTGATTTTGTTTCAATCATGCAAAGTTAACATACAATTAACTAACAATGAGTAGCAGACATTTTTCTGCATCATAAAGGTTCAAGTTTTAACATAACTGCTGCTTCAATTCAGTTTGAGATCAAATTATCTAATATCCAGATGATGATTGAAATAATTTTTCAAAGTAGCAAGCAGAAGGTGTAACAGAACCTATTTAAACTTCCATATGTAGCTTCCTTATAGCTTATAGTTACTAGCTATCTAACATAATCTTCTATTTTCCCCTTCAATGAAACCTTCATTAAGGATTTATTTACTTTACGTATCATCCCGTCTACAATATGTCTCGCATGCAGCAAGAGATCTTATATTTAGAAGAAAGTAGAAAACACGACAACGCGATTGCTGAATAATTTATGACGGTAATTTGCATATCTATGAGTTCAAGCGACATTTCTCCCTTCACTTTTATTATTTATTATAATGCAAGAAAAGTCGTCAAAATTCAAGGAAACAAAGAAGACAAAATATAGAGAAAAATGATAAGTGAAATTTTATTAAAAATTCTTCTTTCGTTAATCAACATGATAGTGAAAATAATGATTCCAACCTTGACAAGTAAGAGTTCGCGCAAGCTTCTATCCATCGGTTTCCGAAGAGAGGAGATGCTGGACAACGATGGATAGAAGCTTGCGCGAACTCTTACTTGTCGAGGTTGGAATACCTACAAGTCCGTTTTTATCTTCTCTACCATTTCCCAAAGGTGGATGAAGTGTATTCAAAACAAGGCGATCATGTGGAGATGTTTTTTTTTTTAAATTGATGACGATCAATTCCACAGACAGGGTGCGGATAATTGTTGATACACCCTCGCATTCATATAAAGTGTGCTATGTCGTCCACTATGCAACAAATCAACGTAAAAATTTCATGAGTATAGAAACAATTGCTCCAATAAGGAGGGCCCCCATATGTGACCGAAACGTTTGTCTTCCTTTTTACGTGTTTTTTGATATCTCGAAATGGTAATTTTCTCAAACATGTCACATTACATTTTCAATAATGTTATGTAATACACTGGAACGCTGATATCACGAAATACGATTTTTAGGAATGAGCTATGAAACAGGAAGGTACGGGATAAAAAGGAAATGGTTACAAGGACAGCAGTGGCAACTCACAGTGGGGTAAAATCTTTTATTTTTCCAAGAACAAATAAAACCAGTGTCGGAACTCACTAAGAAAAACGTCTGTGAGTGCCAAATAATCAAATTTTTTTTCTTATGTAAACAAGATACTGGACAAAAGTAGTGTTCAGGAGATTTACGACTTCCTGCTACTTTAAACTAATATTTTTTAGTAAAAATGTAAGTCTAATAAAGTGTTATCAGAAATAAGCGGCGTAAGAAACTACGTGATTTACAATCCCAATTTCCGACGTAATTCCCTACGTCGTTTAATACATCGTTTCAAACGTTGTTAATCACGTAGTTTCCTACTTCAGAATTATTTAATAGGAAGCTGAATACAAGTCTGTAAATAGTGAATTCTAATTTAAGTCTATTATTGTTCTCTATATGATATCAGTTTCTCTTGAGTCCACAGACAAATCGCTAAAAGTTTAGGAAAACTTCGAATTTATTCTTTCAACTGTTGCTTCTCAATATCATTCCATTTTGCACAAGTGACAAAAAACGAAATTGTAAATGAACACGAAAACACTAAAAAGCAAATAAAGAGATTGAAGCTAGGAATAATTAAAATTAATATTAATCTTTACACTGTAGAGTATGAATTATTGGATACTCGAATAAGTTTCCCCTGTTTTTTTGGTCAAATTTAAGACTTAAATGGATTGAAAAAACAAAGAATACTTTATTAAAAATATTTTCCGTCATTACCCATAACATTTTGCCACTTTTCAGGCAACAACTGGATTCCCGATAAAAAATTGTATATACTGGACGTGTTTCTTTCAATTTCTATTGATTTCAAACCTTTACTTACAGTTCTTTCACCAACATTTGATTATTGTGACAACTCCTTAAGCGTTTGAGGAGAATTTTCATCCGATGATGTATTCAATTCTTTATCTTTAAATTTTCTTGGCACACCAGGGCATTCTTTGTCTTTCACATCATAATCGCCGTTGCTCAACTGTTGAAACCATTCTCTACAACATCTTTTAGATGCTGCTTTGTCGACACGAAATTCAATATTTTCAGTGCAATGAAAAAACTGATTTTTTACGTTACAACTAAATGTCACATACTGAATATTAAATCTTACTTGTAGTACCTTCATATAGATGCGTTACCATCTTAAACTACATGCATGCATTTCTGGTAATGTCATCTATATCAGTAAATGTCAGAAACTTATTCCACTACCCAAAAATGTGTGCAATAATCAACGGAAAGATGTTACAAGTTATTACAGAAACTTCTTCCTCGTCAAATTGTACTATTCGTGATGTAAATCCCTTGGAAAAGATCGATTTTCCAACAGTACAAGCTGAAGCAAAAAATGTGGGTTTAAAAAATAACTACACCGAAATAAATCTCTTCCGAATTTTGTATGAGGTGCCGATACAATTTTCGTACCCGACTTTTTATGTGATATTGGTATGAAAGATTTACCATTTATGGATATAATAATACGATTATAGTATGGAAGTGTTGTATCCCAAAATAGAAAATACGTATATGAAATTCGCACAAAATTTATCACGACGGGCGAACCTGCTACTCAGTGATAACGCTACTTTCTGGGGCGGCATCACTCTACTGGCCTTTCAAGGACACCCTCTCTACCTCGTACCCTACCGCTCCGTAGCCTATACCTTAAAATCGGCGTTCCAGTGTATTAATATCGTCTTTTTATACTATTTTAATGAAAAACGTTTACATGTACATGGATTGATGGTGTTGCACCCACGACTCAAGAAATATGTCTTCTCCTTTTGTGTTGAAGGATTTTTCTCTACATGATTGAGCATATTTTTGTATCCGATACATCAAAATGTCTAGTTGAGCACAAAGTTGTAACATCATTGTCATGGCAAATGTATCAATCGCTATTGTTGCTTCTCCGCTAGTAAAAGATCCCATAGCTTGAAGTAAATATGTTAGCCAGAATGATATTCTGTTATCAAGGTTGTAAGGAACCCAAGCTCTGGAAATCAGCACTGCGTCAAATCCTTTTGTTAACGGCAAAACTGTTTTTGTTGTTATCGCAATACCACCAACAACCAGAAAAATAATTGTGCCAGACCTTTAACATAAAACTAGACTTAATAAATGATCAAGTATCTAATTACACTAAATCCTTAATTTAAGGTCTCTTGATTTTTACGACTCGCCTGTGGACGCGATAGGGTACGGGGGTAGAGAGAGAGTTACCGACAGTGGAAAATAAATTCAAAAAAAGCATTTGACGTATAAAGAACAATAGGAACGTTTAAAAAACAAAATCAGGTATTCTGAAAAGATACTCATTACTCTAGGTAGACAATGACAGATTTTAAACTCAACCATCTAAATTGATTACATATCTAATATACATATCAAGGGTTGAATGTATTATTTTTTATTTAACTAGGGTAAGAGCACTAATCGTTGGCAGCATCCTCTAATTTACTCTAAAAATAGAGAAATGCAAATGTTTATCATATTTTGCTTACATGAAAGTATTCTGAATAGTACGAAGAAACAAATACTTGTATATAAATATTTTATGAACTTTATAATTTTAGAAGTGGTTTGTATAATTACCTTGAAATTCTATCAAACTTTTTTTGGATGTTAAACTCAATGAAATCTTGAGGAGCACATCTTTTATGGAGTAGTATGTCAGTCAATTCAAGTATTTCATTACGTTTGAGAATAATATTTGCTATCTTAACTGCGGCAGCAAGTAGAGCAGTAACATCGAAGAAGCTTTCCGAGAATTCTTGAATGTTAAACTTTCCTTGAAACAAGTACATTAAAGTCGAAATAGTAAAGGAATAAGTAAAAAAAATTATTATAAAACTGAAAACATTATAGATTGCAATAATTCGTTTGGAAACAAATTGTGGTTGCCACATGCCAATATATTTTAAGACAAGAAGTGAAAGTTCAACTCTATACATTTTCAGTAATTTTTTATCAATCAAGCGAATGATGACTGAATTTATTTCTCAAAGCAGCAAGTAGCAGGAGAAACAAAATACATTTAAACTTCCACGTATAACTTCCGTAGAGTTTATTGTTACTAGCTATCTAGCATAATCGTTTATTCACCCCTTCAATGAAACCTTCATTAAGGATTTATTCATTTTACGTATGTGACGTATCATACCGTCTATAATATGTCTCTCATGTCGAAAGAATTATTACATTCAGAAAAATGTAGAAAACACGACGACGCGACTGTTGAATAATTTATGACGGTAATTTGTATATCTATGACTTCAAGCGACATTTCTCCCTTCGCTTGTATCATTTATTATAATGCAAGAATAGTCGTGGAAGTTCAAAGAAATGAAGAAGACATAATACAAAAAAAATTTATAAGTGAAATTTTATTAAAAATTATTTTTTTGATAATTAATGACAGTAAAAATAATAATTAAGTAATGGTTCTACATATCAAAGAAAGTAATATCGATATCGAAAATATTAACAGAAAAACTGTTGGATTCTAAGAGAAATTCTAGAATAATGGTAAATTCTTCAAGGAACAACAATCAAATTTCTCTTATACTAAAAAAGGTATGAATCTAAATCTTTAAAAACCTAAACACAGGATCCTATATATGAACTTCTAGAATTATGCATCAAAAATGAGATATAAGCCCGCATAGGAAAACATAAGAGTTTTTGCATTAGATTTTATATCGGCAGCACAGAAAAAATTCGTGATTCTTTTTTTACATCCTAATTTCATGATATGAAATCGTGAGTGTAAATTTTTTAATAAATATTTATTTAAGTTTGTCTTTGATAGTGTATTATTTTAATGAAGAATTTAATTTAATTTTGAGGCAACTACCAAAATTATGCATAAATACCCTTTTGGAAGTCCCTGCACGGACCCCGCAAGCAACCCACACTGAGAGAAAAGGAAAGCAGTCGTAGCAACTTTAGCTGTAAAGTTAAACCTGTTGCAGTTGCTTTGACTGTATTTTTAGTTGGAACAAATATTCTTATAGTTAGTGGAACTATACAACACCTAACTGTTTTTTGTAGTTCGTTTCGGGGACAATTAAAGTCACACAGTTATCTCCAATGCAATTCGTAGTTAGAAAAACAATGAACCATAATTATGATAATTTTGTATGAAAAGTAATTTGAACTTATTTCGCGCACTTGTAGATTTTATATGATAGAATGTGCTATAATGTGTTTATTTCGCTTCAATAATTTTTACTGCATAATCTACAATAGTTGCATTGATTTGTTTGTGGTTAAGCCGTGTATGCCAAAACATGACTTGTCAAAATTGTGTAAATGCATATACTTGTACGTGTGCGTGCGCGCGCATTGTTAGGTATGTATCTGTTTTTCGTTTTCATATATTTTATTTCATATATATATATATATGTTGATACAAGATGGTAAATGACGTTTTACGTTAACAGTATACTTTTGAATGATTTCGACTCATTTTACGTAGAAAAAAGAGATGCATTGGTTCCGAAACTTTAAATTAGCAAATATTTCTGGTGGCATCAATTTCTAGATGCGTTTTTTTTAATAAAAAATTTGTTTTTTTTCAGATTGAAAATTTCAACCTCAAATTTTCCAAACATGGATTTTTTTATTGAGAAAACGCTTCAGAATTTCGAACTCTCAGATTATATTGAAATATTCAAAAGTAAGTTCAAACTTTATTATTTTACAATATGATGTATTTACAATATGTACAATTTTATTTTTCAGAATACTAAGTAATTTATTTCTAATGTCAATTAGAAATTTTTTCTTCATAATTGTTCAAATTTTTTATTTCATTAGTAATGTTTAGTAATGATAATTAACTAGTCTTTAAAAATCACTTTTATTTATATAAAAATGAATTAAGAATAATGATTTAATCAAAATAAATGAATCATCAACGTTATTTTAAATTGATGAAAAAATTTATTTGAATTTTTACGTAATGAAAATGGTTATAATAATTTTAAGATGGAGAGAAATCGAACACATTATACGTTATATTATGCAATGGCTCAAATAAGTAATTTTTAACTAGTTAAAATTATATTCAAGATGTATATCAATTTTTTTTCTCGTTTTAATTACATATAGGATTTACATACTGAGCTAAAGCCAAAAATCAATATTTTAAGATTCTCATATGATTCACTGGTTTTTCAGACTGTCACTCGAATGGAACCATCATTGACCACGAGAAAGGACAAATTAAGGGTATATGGCATTACTCAGCAACCCATAATCGTTGCTATCGGCTCTGCGACGACGTTTGAAGCATTTTATGTCGTCATCAACAATATTAAATATAGGGTTGACGTTCTTATGACTGCGGTTGACTTATGCTTTAAGAGTTTTCATACTTTGAATGCCACGTATCCAAAGGAAAGCGCAGTTATTTGGGAATTTTTAGAGTCGTTTCTTTATAACTGCAGTTTCAAGAGCGATGCAAAAAGAAGAGGGAAAAAAATAGTGTCGACGACTTTGTGGACTGAATTACACCAAATTTAAATATTATATGTATGAAGGTATCAATAAAAAATGATTTGTGAATTTTGTAAAAGACAAATCCCTCGGGGTTCAATAAAAAATCATAAAAATATTGTCCATGGCATCGAACCAATCGAAAAATATAAATGTACTATAGATGATTGCAAAAGAGTCTTCAATATTAAAAATAGCTATTTGAGACACGTAAGACTTCAGCATCGAGAACGGGCAGAAAGTAAAATTGGTGAAAAAGTCAATTTTTCTAATTTAAGTTATAAAAGTGTCGATCAAAGTCATTACGATGATGTTGAAAGTTCTTCAAATCCTCTTGTGAAGCAAGGTAATTCTAAAGAAACCATTGAAAATTTGAACGAAAATCCATACACAGTTCAAAATAATTATTTTCGAGACTTTACGGAATCTTTAGTACCAGGTAATTTATATGTTGATATGACAAACGATTTTGAGAGAAATATAGAATCAAAGGAAGATGATCATTTTGCGGAAAATTATATTTTTCAATGTGATCCTAAAAAATGCTCCTGCAGAGAATCTGTAAATAGCGATTTTTCCTTATCCTCTCAAGCTATGCAAATGGCTTGCAAATTATGTTCAGATCACAAATTGAGTCGTTTTCAAATACAAAATACTGTACAAATGTTTCACGACTTTCTCAACTGCGATTATGTGAACGAAATAAAAAAAGACGTAGAAAACTTTTGTGTTGAGTTTTGGCCTCCTTGTGGGCGACTTAATATTAAACAAAAATGAAAACGAGCATTCGAAATTATATAAATTACTTCGTTCAATTTTGTGTATCGCTCTACAGATGAACTCCTCATGCATTGAAAGCTTTATTGCTTGAGTACAACGATTTATATTTGAAATTGAGTAAAGTAATGTTAACTCCAAAAGATCACATCGCGTCACATTATCCGTTAGTTATGGATAAAATGGGACCATTGCACAATATTTGGGCCATGCGTTTTGAAGCTTTCCATCAATCGTTAAAAAAATATTGTCAACTTAATTGTAGTAGAGAGAACATTTGTTACTCAGTCGCTATGAAAAATCAGCTAGCAATTTGTGATGACTTTTTTAATAATTCTTTTTTCAGAACAGATATAAGATTTAACTTGCATAATGTTTTAAACAATAATTGCAATGTAGTTCTTGGGAGTGACATTTATCGTACTGTCAAGAACATCATTGTAGAGAATGTTCTACTACACCCTGAATCTATTGTGGTTGTCAATAATGTTGCTAATAGTAATCCTCTGTTTGGAAAAATTGAAGATTTATCTATCAAAGAAAAGTGCGATGGTACTGAAGTAGAACATTTTGCTGTTAAAATTGAATTACTAAGTAGTTCATTCAATGAAAATTTCCAAGCTTATGAAATCAGTGAGGGAGACGAGCATAAATTTTACAACCTGAAAGATTTATATCTGATGAAAACTTGCAAGTCAAATTTAGTTTTAGATAAACGTTTCATTGTATTCTCTTAAAAAACATAAAAATCGAATTTTTTTTAGAAATTGTATTCATATATTTCGTTTCA
The DNA here is from genome assembly GCA_030998225.1 of Diplolepis rosae. NCBI lineage: Eukaryota > Metazoa > Arthropoda > Insecta > Hymenoptera > Diplolepididae > Diplolepis > Diplolepis rosae. Next base: position 7,827,741 of record JAPYXD010000723.1, on the reverse strand, counting down.
TTAGATATTAGTTTGTTCTAAGAAAAAATAAAAGAAATTATCAAAGCAAAAATTTGTGCATTATTTAATTAATTTTTATTCACCTACAATAATAAACAAATTTTGATTATTATTTACAGGAACATAATGCAGTTACCACAGCTAAAAAAGATAGTTGAAATAACAAATTTTCAAGAGCTGATACAAATATAATCATTCATTTGGTCCAACTGTATTTTACAATTGGGTCAGTTTTCACCTACATTTGATTCAAATTAAGTTTTAATAGTCTTCTCAAATATGCTACCGCAGTTGTCCTCGAAACGAACTATAATTTTATAGTTGGATAACTCGTATTATTACAGTTCTGATCGATGTACTTTTTTCTCAGTGCATGTATGACACCCCAAGTGCGAATTGCCGAAGATGATAATACGGCACAATATTGGCCCAATCTCGGCAGCCAAGAGTCGGCAGTTCTTATTGGTCCAGTGTCACTGTTTGCATCGGTCAAGTGCTGGGCCAACGACGGTGGCCTTTTTCGACTGTTCAAATTTACCGACATTCAGCCCAAGCTTGGACCAGTATCGACCCTATACCAAGCCGATTCTCATTTTTACTATGGCACCCAGTTACAAGTTCTGCCTCTTGTTTGCAAAAAACGAAACAGACGTCAAAACAGTGGACTGAACGTGGAGAATTGGCTTCGAGAAAAGCGTTCCATCCGCTGAGAAGGTGATGTTGTCAGTTTTCCGGGACGCGAAAGGCATCTCTCTCATTCATTATCTTGAGGAGGGGGAAACCATCACCCCTGTACATGGGTTCCTCCCAGGGTCTTATATGAGAATTTTCAATAGAGCATTCAACATTTATTGATATATAGTATTTTTTTATAAACTTAAACACTATATCTTTTTCAATAATAGTACATTGTTTATCAAGTGGGGAATTGACTAGTCCCCTACTCGGATAACATTCTACTTTCTTTATATAGCGCGAAGGGGAATGTGATTTCGGGGCCTGTTGCGAAACAGCAAAAACGATTGGTTCCATGATCGATTTATGCAACTAATAAAGGAATGTTTTATAGGTGTCCACCTCCGATTTTTTTCTCCTTTAAATATGTGATAGAGCATAAAAAACTGAGAGACACGTGTTTTTTCTTATCTGCCCAAAATGAGTTTTATGGGGTGAAATGAGCCCCTGAAGTTTCGCTCAAAAATGATATTTTTATTATTTCAAGTGCTTATAGCCGACCGATTTGAATGAAAAGTGGCAGTAATTATGTGTACGTCAAAACATATTTGACAGATAGTGCAACTATTATTTTACGCCCTTGTAATGGATAAAACTACCCTTAGTCGTATATACCCCTAATAAAAAATCTTGCTAAAATTTGAAAATAGATTATTTTTAATGAAGGAATAATTTTACTCTTGTTAAATAATACAATAGAGATAAGTTTTGGAAACAAATTATATGAATATACCCTTATTTGGGGGTAAACAACCCTTAAATGAATAAATTCTTAAATTAACACGTATTGAACTATAATTTCCGCATTTTGAAGCATAAATCTGTTAAGTTAATTAAAAGTAGTATTATATGAAAGTACTGATATTATTACATCCTTATTAAAGGGTTAATCACCCTTCGCATTCATAAGTTGCTAATTAAATATAATAATTTAAACTACCCTCCTAGAAACTTCACAGAAGAATTAAGGAATTTATGAAAGTAAAGCTGTGTTTATTATTCACAAATTATTTACTGTTGAGTTAACATTATCTTATAATGCTGCTTAAACTTTTAGCAATTTATTTGCTAATCTAGAAGTAGATGGTAACATAATTGAATTCAGCAAATTGCTGTCTTAAAAGGATATTATTTACCAAATTGTACAATGTGGATTGTATAAATGTACATACTACATTAGTTACTATATAACAATTAATTCTTAAATGATTTCAGATGGCAATGTAACGATATATTAAGGCTCATATTTGTTCGTGGAAAAAATGTTTCAAACGAAGAGGTTTTTTGCACCATGAGTAAAAAAATATCGTAAACTGAGTACTGTGCAACACAATTTCAGACTTGTGTCATCAGAGCGTAAGTTAAGACGATGAGCTATCCAAATTGAAACAGTGGAAATAAAAGGGAAGTATTAATACGAATTTATGAATACGTACTGAATGAATTTAGAAGTGCAGTTAATACAGGACGTATCGTACACGGCAGAGATCTTCGACGTTTTGCTCTAAAAGCATACAATGATGAAGGTAATAAGAATATACTTTTTAAAGCTTCACGTAGTTGGGTGTACAATTTTAAGAAAGTACATCATATCGTTTCACGAAAAATAACAAAATTTGTGACTCGAAAGACTTTAGAGGATGATGAGAAGTTGAAAACAAGAGCCCAGAAAGGGCATAGCCGGCTTTCCATGTTGAAAGTGCCCCCAAACCAAATGAAGCTTTGCATTAACCATATCAAAATACCATATTTAATGAGGAATGATAGATATTGCAATTTTTGCTTTTTGACTTTTACAGCCAAACCATTTATTCTAAAATTCTGAAAAAATGCACACTGCTACTTGTCATTGCTATACATCATTATGAATTTTTTGCAAATTTTCAGATGCGAAATTCGCGGTTAAAAAAATTGCAAAATTTTTTGCATGCGATTTTTTCGCATTAGAATTCACGGTTCAATTCTGATTCAAATTTTTGCGGGGGGTGGACGGGGGTTACAAAAATTAAAAACATATAAAATCAGCCTTTTGCGTTGAAATTTCCAATCTACAATAATTCAAGGCACATAAAATGGTAAACGTTCTATTTGTATACACATTTTATTCTTAATTAGGTTCGCAAAAAATTTTTGCGAAAATTTTTGCATCGCTTTTTTGGAATCTTGCTTGCAAACAAGACACGTATGCAGTATATGGTATATAAGGGAGTAGTGAATCACAGCGAGAGCTGAGTTAGTCAGTTGACTACTTTTTTTCCTGACAGTTGAAAAAATACCTTGTAATGAAATACTGTAAACTTCACAATGTAATAAATTAATTTTTTAGCAGAAATTCGTTTTTTTATTTATTTTAAAGATCACTTTGTCTCTTTATCATTAATTAAGTATTAATCACATAAAACTATATTGCACTTACATATTGTATGATTTAAGAATGAGCAAACAATAGTTAAAAAATATATTGATTAGCAAATATCTTCAATCTCATCAACTTGTTTTACAGTCTATTAGTAGACTAGAAAAAAAATATGACTTAATTATTTAATTTATAAAAAGTAAAAAAATATTTTAGTTGATGTAGAAATAGTAGGCGAGAAATGTTGTTATTAGAAAGTATGATACGTAACTCGAAATCACCATTGCAAAAGTTTTCTCAAAAATGTTTTGCAAACCTAATTAAGAATAAAATCTGTATACAAATAGAACGTTTACCATTTTATGTGCCTTGAATTATTGTAGATTGGAAATTTGAACGCAAAAGGCTGATTTTATATGTTATAATGATTTATAGTAATGACAAGTAGCAGTGTGCATTTTGTCAGAATTTTAGAATAAATGGTTTGGCTGTAAAAGTCAAAAAACAAAAATGGCAATATCTATCATTCCTCATTAAATATGGCGGCTGCGGACCTGCAAATTTCTGAAAACTCATTTCTTGTCATATATTTTGATATGGTTTATGCAAAGCTTCATTTGGTTTGGAGGCACTTCCAATATGGAAACCCGACTATGCCCTGTTGTGGGCGAAGTTTAGCATGTGAAGGCCAAAAAAAGGTAGATTGTGTTGTGCAGTCTGTTTCGTCTACAACTCACAGTTATACGATACAACCAACAGTGACTGCTAACGGAAGGCTGTTGTCACCATTATTTATAATTTTAAAAGAAAAAGACGGACAGTTTGGATCAACAGTGGAAAAGACGTTATTTACGCCAACAAATGTATATGTGAAGGCATCAAAGTCTGGAAAGGTTACATCAGGTATAACGTTAATTTTTAATCACGACAATTACAGTTATGGACATTTAAACAATAACTAATTATTCAATAGCTAATATTTACATAATAGTAATACTTACATCATTGCTAATATTTACGTTGAAATAACTTATATCAAGTATTAAATTTAATCTTACCATACTGCTCACAGTAATTAATGACATTTTTTTAGGGAAATGTTGCTTAATAAATATTTTTCATTCTTTTTTAATGTAGATCTCTTTAATATATGACTGCGAGAAATCTTTTATCCTAGTACTAAAGCAAAGATTATGCTCCTCTTGGATTCATGGACTGGACACTGTAAGAGAAGCGTACATGAACAGAAACCTGAAGGCAAAGATATTTTACTTAAGTCAATACCAAAAGGCACAACTTTAAAAATACAACCACTAGATGTAAATGGATTTCGAGTTTGGAAAAATTATGTTAGACGCTTCTCTGATGATGTATTGTTATACGAAGAAGACATTAATCTCCATTGACGAAATAATATTATTAAACTTCAATCCTTGATTCATAATCAGTTATTTTCTCCTTGGTGCACGAATCTTTTTTAGTATTCCTGGTATTAAAGTGGGTACGTAGAAAATAGGTTAGGAGACTTCGGAAACCCCGTTGACTTCGCTTTTAGTGCGAATACACAAATAAAATGTGCATACTGTGATCAAATACCAATAGTCAGATGTTCATGGTGCAAAAAACCTCTTTGTTTGAAACATTTTTTCCATCAATATCACTACTGCGACAAATATGAGCAAATGACAAATATTATCTAAAATCATTTAAGAATTAATTCTATTGTAGTAACTAATGTATAGTATGTACATTTATACAATTCACATCGTACAATATGGTAAATAATATCTTTGTAAGACAGCAATTTGCTGAATTCATTAATTTTACCATCTACTTCTAGATTAGCAAATAAATTGCTAAAAGTTTAGGCAGCATTATAAGATAATGTTAACTCAACAGTGAATAATCTGAGAATAATAAACACAGCTTTACTTTCATAAATTCCTTAATTCTTCTGTGACGTTTCTAGGAGGGTAGTTTAAATGATTATATTCAATTAGCAACTTATGAATGCTAAGGGTGATTAGCCCTTTAATAAGGATTTAATAATGTCAGTACTCTCATATACTGGGTTGTTCAAAAAGTTTTGAAAGCGGAAATGAAAATACGTTTTTTTTTGATGAAATCACTTTTATTGCTCAGTATAATCTCCCATAAGATCAATACATTTGGTCCAACCGTCTTCCAACTTGTTTATCCCATCATGGAAGTGACTTTCTGCAAGGTCTGCAAAATACTCCTCTACGACGGCTATAACCTCTTCGTTTGATGAAAAATGCTTCCCACGAAAGAATTTCTTGAGGTGTGGGAACAGCCAGAAGTCAGAGGGAGCTAAATCAGGCGAATAAGGTGGATGCTGCAACAATTCATACTTTAATTCGGTTATTTTAGTGATGGTTTTTTGAGCTGTGTGAGCGGGTGCATTGTCTTGATGAAAAAGGATTTTTTTCTTCTGCAAACCGGGTCTTTTTTCACGAATTTTTGCATCCAATTGATCCAAAAGGTTACAATAATATTCAGAATTTATTGTTTTGCCAGTTTGGAGATAATCCACCAACAAAATCCCTTTTGCATCCCAAAAAACTGATGCTAACACCTTCTTCGCCGATTTCTGGACACGAACTCGCTTCGGTGCCAAAGTGCCTGGTTCACACCGTGAACAGTTTTGATTCAGGATCATGATGGAAGACCCAAGTCTCATCCATAGTGATGAATCGACGCAGAAAGTCCTTTTTATCCTTTCGAAAACGCTCCAAATGTTGCTCAGAAAGTCGCATTCGAACGTGTTTTTGTTCCATTGTGAGTGAATGCGGCACCCATTGTGCACAGAGCTTTCTGAAACCCAAAACTTCACGTAAAATATGACTCACACTGCCTAATGAGATGTCTAGGGCCTCTGCTAAATCTCTCTCGGTCAATCGACGATCTTCCAAAACCATATCCTGTACTTTTGCTATGAATGCTGGTGTTGATGCACTTTTTGGACGTTCTGAGCGTGGATCGTCTTCAACGCTTTTTCGACCACGTCTAAACTCTAAAACCCATCGATGCACAGTTGGAAATGAAGGAGCAGCTTCCTTTAACACTTTCACCATTTTTGTATGAATTTTCGTTGCTTATAAACCTTCCAAAACAAAGAATTTTATCACTGCACGATATTCGGTTTTTTCCATTGTACAAAAATACACTGTCACGTCAACTTCAAATGGCTTGTAAACAAACAATGAATTGACAGAGTGGAATGACACTTTGGGTATGTTCATATGAAAGATCAAATCTTAAAATGGCGTAGAAATTTTGTTTCTTCTACTGCTCTATAGATGTCGCTTTCAAAACTTTTTGAACAACCTAGTACCAAGGGTGTTAGTTGAAATTTGCCAGTTTTTCTCATAGATGTCGTTACAGATATGTATAAATTTCCATGATTTGGAACCTATGTCATATATTTCTATGGACAATAACCTTCAAAAATACATAATTACATTCTGCCAAAATAATAGCATCATAGTTGTTTACCTCAGTGAATATGTCGAGTTTCGTTCCAAGTAAATCGCATTTGCGGCATTCGTTGCTTTTCTTATTTCATCAAAAGAAAAAAGCAGTTGAAGCTCATCGATTGCTGGTAGAAACTCATGGTGAACATGCTCCAGTGACCAGATCATGTGAGACATGGTTTCGTCAATTTAAATTAGAGATTTCGATTTAACAGACAATGAACATTCTGGTGCAGCGAAAAAGTTCGAAAACGCGGAATTGCAGGCGTTATTGGATGAAGACCCAACTCAATCGCAACAAAAATTGGCAAAAACACTAAATGTGACCCGGGGAGCAATTTGCCAACGATTAAAAGCCATGGGGAAAATCCAAAAGTATGGAAAATGGGTACCACACCAACTGAACGATAGACAAATGGAAAATCGAAAAACCATTAGTGAAATGCTCCTTCAACGGTTCGAAAGGAAATCTTTTCTGCATCGAATTGTCACGGGGGACCAAAAATAGATTTATTTCGAGAACCCGAAGCGGAAAAAGTCATGGCTTTCACCTCGTGAGGTCGGCCCATCGAATCCAAGGACAAATCGCTTTGGCCGTAAGACAATGCTCTGTGTTTGGTGAGACCAGTGTGGTGTGGTGTACTTCGAGTTATTAAAACCTGGTGAGACGGTGAATACGGATCGCTACCGACAACAAATTATCAATTTGAATGATGCGTTGATCGAAAAACAGCCGGAATGGGGTCGAAGACCTGGCAAAGTTATCCTACAACATGACAACGCACCGTCTCATAACGCTAAAATGGTGAAGAACACATTAAAAGCCAATTTTGAAGAAGTCGAAAAATGGCTCGTCGAATGGTTTGCCTTGAAAGAAAAAAAGCTTTTTGGAATGGTATCCATGATTTGCCTGAAAGATGGGCAAAATGTGTAGAATCCAATGGTCAATACTTTGAATAAAATTTTTTTGAGATTCCCTTGAGAATTAAGTGTTTTCTTTATTGAAAAAACTGACAAACTTCAACTAACACCCCTGGTAATACTCCTTTTAATTAACTTAACAGATTTGTGCTTCAAAATACGGAAATTATAGTTCAATACGTGTTAATTTAAGAATTTATTCATTTAAGGGTTTTTTACCCCCAAATAAGCGTATATTCATATAATTTGTTTCCAAAACTTTTTTCTATTGTAATATTTAACAAGAGTAAAATTATTCCTTCAGTAAAAATAATCTATTTTCAAATTTTAGCAAGATTTTTTATTAGGGGTATATACGACTAAGGGTAGTTTTACCCATTACAAGGGCGTAAAATAATAGTTGCACTATCTGTCAAATATGTCTTGACGTACACATAATTACTGCCAATTTTCATTCAAATCGGCCGGCTATAAGTGCTTAAAATAATAAAAATATCATTTTTGAGCGAAACTTCAGGGGATCATTTCACCCCTTAAAACTCATTTTGGGCAGATAAGAAAAAACACGTGTCTTTTAGTTTTTGATGCTCTATCACATATTTAAAGGAGAAAAAAATCGGAGGCGGACACCTAAAAAACATTCCTTGTAAGGCATCAACAAGTACGTAGCATTTTTCTTACGTCATTACAATTCAAGACTGATTTTAGTAATCTATGGACATATTGTGATTAGCTTTATAACTTCTTTTATTGTTCAAATTTTAATCATACTTACACTGTATTTTTATGGAATTCAATATGTTTTTTATTCATATTACGAGTTTCGCTTCAAAAAACTGTAAATTGAGTAAGATATTCGCAGAATTTGGAAGAATAAGAATTGAAAAATTAGTTTCTATTGTATAATTTATCTTCAAGTCATATAAAAAATCGAAGCTTATTTCTGAAAAAGTACGAACACTAGTCAACGTTCCAATAGAGATAGGAGCGACCCAGCTTGCAGTAAATACAATAGGTTTTGTACCTCTTCTCATTATTTGCACAAAACTAATTTTCGAGCTGTTTAATAATAAATGCCAGTCAGCACTATACATTGCATATTCAACTGTTTCACTTTGAAAAAAAAAGGTTTTCATTAAAACATAGAATACATCCTAGTAAAACCTCACAGTGGTGCCAAGCGCTTTCATGCCTGGCCAAAATTCAAAATTTAATCTTTGGCGTTACGTCTTGATTCTTTGTTATACTGTAGAGAGGAAGTCACTGCATTAGTAAACAAAATAATAGAGACCTAGGCTAAGTATTACGTCTTCAAAAGCTGTTCAAAGTGAGCCTCCTCTCGGAGCAGCGAATGTTATATTTTAATAGTTTAGAGCAGCAATTTTTGTAAGAGCTGGTGACAATTTATCGTCACGCCGATTGATCCCACCAAAATGGAGGGTGTTTCTGGAGGTATGTTGTATATGTTTCTGCATTTATTACTCATTTAATGAATAATAAAATGTCATAAAATCCAAGACAAAAAGTGCCTATTTCCCTGATTATCTTAAGAACACCGCAATCGAAAATTGTCAAAAAAGTTGTGATCCCAGGAGATTCTGCATAGTTCAAAGTTTTAACGATTGTAAAATAATGTTGACAAAAAATATAATCAAAAAGAAGTTTCGGATTACCTCAGACGCAGGCTCTGGACAATTTTTTCTCCACTGTATACGTCTGACTGTGATGCAGTGCTCAAAGAACGTCATTATGTGATTGTTTTAAGGGGGTTGTCTACTTTTTTCCTTTCAATAAATCGATATTTTTTTCACATATTTCTTATCTAAAAGATATGAGAAATACGCTGTTAAATGGATTTAGTCAAATTCGTCATAGCTTGAGTGCTACAGGTCGTGAAATACACCCGCGCGCGGTCAATTTGTGTGACTCCGCTGCATTCGTCTGCACTTGCGTCACTTTAGATAAAACCTTAATTTCCTGATAAACAAGCGATTATTTAGACAACTAAATCTTGTAGAGCAGTCTTTAAAACATAAGTATGTAAAATTTCAAACATATGCGACATGTTTAACTACCATAACTACATCGGGAAAGTTGAACAAATTTTTTCGAACTTTTGCGCAGTAACATCGTAAATCTTTAAAGTCGATTTCCCAAAACTTGTGTTTTTGAAGATGGGGTAACCAGTTTCACCAAGAAGGACTGTACATATCCAGTTAAACTTTTTTTTGTTCTTTTCAGCTAACATGTCGCCAAAAGTTGACATGAGCTTTTTGCAAAATTTTATTTAGTTAAGTATTTGAATAAATAATTGTGGATCTTAATCCATGAAAAAAATGTCACCTTTACTTTGTAGGCCCGCCCTTTTGACAAGAAACAAAATAATTCAAAAAGCTCGTGTCAATTTTTGATAGAAGTAATAACAAATAAAAGTTTGTTTGGTTGCTCACTTTTCAGACACTCTCAACTCGCAAAGTTGGTAGCCCCATCTTTCTATACACTTTCAATGGAAGCCTGGGCAACCGCATGTTTTAGCTACGGGGATGGACATAATAAATTATGAAAAGCAATGTAAAATGTTGAAGAATAAACCTACCACTGGAAAAAAACCGCACTGAAAAATCTTGAGTAGTTTTCTTTTAATCCATTGGTAAGGGTAAAAATGAGGCCTAAAAAGTAGACGACCCCCTTAACTTACAATCCTGCTCGCGTAGGTTTTTTGGGTCGCTGATTATGAATTGAAAGTTGAAAATAGATATTTTTTTATTTTTTTTTTTTTTGGTGAGGAGGAAAAATGGCGAAATCTTTTATAGACGTTGTACAGGACTCTCCTTGTACGGGTCTAGGCATACCTGTTCAAACCAAAAAAACCCCTCTCTCGAACCAGTACACCGCCCGCATATTATTATTCTAAACTGCTAATTGATCAGAAAATCAGTTCACAGGGTTTTTTGTACTCTAATAGTAAATTTGACGTTTACATTGCAATGAAAAATTAGAATTACACATCTAAAAATAATTATCCTTAAAATTTGACAAATACAAGCATTTCTGTTCATTAACGTCTTTTTGTATCGGGTGTTTCTAAAGTACACAGTGTCGAAGAATATGCATGTCTTTTTAATTTGTTCTAATTTATCATGGCTGAAAGCTATATTATATATGATAGAAAAAGTTTCTCCAAGCCATTCATGCAATATTCGTTACTGTTTTCTAATCTGATCAACATATTTATTTTTCAGGATCAGGGACTGATATCACATTCGAATATGAATTTTGTTCGACGTTACTTTTGAAACTGTGGTTTTAACATTGAATACATTTTTATTAAACTCTGATACTTCGATTATGACTTTACGATGTTACTTATTTCTTTGAAAAGTGTGGCATGGGCTTCTATACAAAATCAGGACATTTTTTAATATACATTTTTAGTTACTAACAAACCTGATAGACGCCTATTCTACGAAATCTTCAAGTTTTCAAAAAATTTTGTTACTGTTATCGAATCAGTAGTTTTTGATTTTTTAATAATATACTAAAATTTCGACCTTAAATTTTAAAGTGAGTGACCTCCAAAACATAAGAAGACTAATTTTTGAAGACAAAGATTTACTTTAATCATTTTAGCCCGGTTTTAAGGTGCTAAGTCGGCCATGTTCGAGCAGCCATTTTGAATTTTTAAATCTTAACCTCAAATTCAGATTCAGCAACCTCGAAAACCCAAGTATACTCATTTCTGGAAATTAAAACATAATTTTTAACTTTTTGGCCAGGAGTTAAAGTGTTTGGCACCACTGTGCGCCTCTGGGAATTTAAGAAAGAAATTGGTGTAAGGAAAAGAATAGAAACATATTAATATCTATGTTAAAGAATTCCATTTCCTTCAAATTCAAAACTCCTGCACAGTAATTTCCTTACGCATTTAAGGCTGAGTAGAATTTTTCAATTACTTAATTAATGGTACGGTGTTGTTTCATTATAAAATTGTAGAAATATTTTCAAAAAATAGTATATTACGACCCTAGGCCAGAAAGTTCTGGCCGTGGGTCGTATACTATTTCTCTTGATCTCCAGCCGAAAGTACGCCCAAAACCGAGGCGAAGCCGAGGTTTTGTAGAGGGCAGGGGGAGGTTCGCCCGACTTTTGCAACACCGAGGCGAAGCCTAGGTTTTTGCTGATCGGGGTGGGCATTAGGAACAAATTTAAAATAAAATGCAATCATACAATAACTGTAAAAAAATATTGAAAATCAAAATTTTTTTTAAAATTAACAAATAACAGAGAGAATGTATTCTTAGAAAACAATATTAATATTGATCAACAGTAACTTTAACATCACACATCTAGTAATACTAATCTCTTGACAATAAATATTATTACTTTTATGAATATAATTATTAATACAAAATAAACCGTGTACATAAATTTTTTGTTTTTCTTTTTAAGAGTTACTCTTTCATGTAATTGCATGAAGTCACATTAAATTAATTTAAACAAACGAATTATACGATGAATTTAACGGCACTACTAAGCCGTAAAAAACAAAAAGAAGGCCACAAAAGTTGTTGTTTCTGGAGTGAAATGCGGCCGAGCGGACCGTACTTTCGGCTACACGGAAAAAATAAGTACTGGGAAATTTACTTGACAGTCCTCGACTTTTGGACAGGAAAAATTTTTCCGAAGATCCTATATACTTTTCATTAAGAAGCTTAGAACTTCATCGAAAAAAAGAAATAATGTCCTAGATTAATTCAAGCACAGTCAATGAATGAAATTCTTTCAAATTTTATTGTATAGTTTTTGAAAAAATTATAGAAAGGCAAATAATACTTCTTCTACAGAGTGCTTCACGTTTAAAAGAGTTTGTATAGAATAATTTGATTAGGAAGAGATGAATACCTGCTATACAAATCAAAGAAAAATTCTTGGACTGCGCTTGAAAGTCTTGTGAAATTTTTACTGGTACGATGCGCAGTTGTCAATGTCAGTTTTTTAGATACGCAAAATTTTTATCACTTTGTAAATTGACATAAACTTCAGAAATTATGAAATTCTTATATTTTATATTGTAGAATTCAGTAATTAATTTATTAAAAGTCTCTTCATCTAAAAGCTTTTGTTAGCCTTATATAAAATTGATGACGAAACAAGGCGCAGCAATTTCTTACACGGCCCTGCATTTTCAAAGGATAAAATCTACCCAACATTTCTTGAGAAGTATCGCAAGTGCTTCGATAGCCGTGCGGTTTAATTTATAAGGTTAGACTGCGTTATATATGTAGGTTAGGTAAAAGTTAAGGTTCGAATCCTATCAGCGTAATATTAATTTCAACAGCGGTAATATAATTTGTAATAAAAATCAATAAAATAGTATATAAAAAAAAGACAGCTTGCGAAAATAATTTTTGTTTCTTATTGCCTTTGATAGTCCATAAAAATTTCATTAACTGGCTTTGAAGTTTTCATGCACGAGTGCTGTGTGAGCTCTATCTGCCTATATTCAGAATTTCATATTAATTCGTAAAAATATCCAATCTTTGAACTTTATTTTCTCAAATGATTCATAGACATTATATATTTTGCGTACTCAGAATTTTCACGGACTTTCTACTAAATACTTTTGGAAAGTTCTATACTTTTTCCAGGTTTATTGATAAAATTGTATAAGAACGGTACTTTTAGTTTTGAGTAACTTTTGAACGTATTTGAAAGTCGAGCACTCTGCCATGTAAATTTCCCAGTACTTATTTTTTCCGTGTAGGAGATCAAGAAATAGTATATTACACTACAAGGGCAGAAAGTTCAGGGCTCTCAAATTTCTGCCCATGTAGTGTATACTATTTTCCTTGCTACCCAGTCGAAAGTACGAAAACAATTGCATGTGTGCATTTCAATATATTGATGCCTGCCCCGACATTTGCTGCACGAGCGGAGCGAGTGCTGCTGGTCGAGGGGTCAGGCATCAAATTCATTTATAAATTAAGGTTTAGATTTCTATTTTCTTGTTTCCATCTTTGGTAATCATCATAGACTAGCATGTATCTGTCAGCGGACTTTTTGGATAAGGTGTCAGTTTCTACTATTAATTGTGCTTCAGTTTCAAAGTTTTTATTAATTTCTTTTTCATCTGTCAATTCATCAGATGATATGTCATTCATTTTTATTTTTGTTACACTTCAGTCCAATTTCACGGCAGAAAGTCTAACTGTCATGCATTGGTCAAGCTATATGCGCGCCCTCTGTAATAGCGGGAGTAAAAACGTCAATAACCTCAAGCGTGAAAATTTGTCCTCTCTCTGCTAATATTTATTAGTGGCAATGAGTGGATGTAATTTAGAATGTAATAGTAGTGACTGAAGTGTAACAAAAATAAAAATGAAAAAATGAATGACATATCATCTGATGAATTGACAGATGAAGAAGAAATTAATAATAACTTTGAAACTGAAGCACAATTAATAGTAGAAACTGACACCTTACCCAAAAAGTCCGCTGACAGATACATGCTAGTCTATGATAATTACCAAAGATGGAAACAAGAAAATAGAAATCTAAACCTTAATTTATAGATCTATTTGATGCCTGCTTCCTCGACCAGCAGCACTCGTTCCGCTCGTGCCGCAAATGTCGGGCCAGGCATCAATATATTCCAATGGACACATGCAATTGTTTTCGTACTTTCGACCGGGTAGCAAGAGAAATAGTATACACTACCCTGGCTACAAAAATACAATTCTTGACTTGGAGATTGGAACGCGTTTTTACTCAGAATTTTCAAATGTAAAACATGCTTCTAGGATCCTACATAGGTTCTTGAAGTTGAAAGCAAGTAAGTACTCGTAGACACATCCATCGTAGTTGCACATAATTGGAAAACAAATGTCAAGTTATAGATGTTGTTTAAACTTTTTCCATACCTGAAATTTAAATAAATTTTATCTTACTTTTCATCTATAAATTTCCACATTATCGATGTGGGCATTAACACACCCATGCAAAATGAGGTAGCTAGGTGAACACTTGTGACATTGAAGAAAAGGCACTAAGAAAGCTCTGTTAACTTATAAATCCGTATAATTACAAAATAAACTTCCAAAAATACATTCTTTTGCAATATTATAAACATTTAGGAAAATTTCTTGTAAAATTTTATTCTCTAGAAATCCTGTTAGACTTGAATTATGACGGTGAAATATCCGTTCCTAATTTTTTTACTTGCACTTATCTTTGTTATTGTTCATTTTATATGATCTATTAATGAGTAATTTTTTTACTGAAAAATGTAGATGCTTACACGTACATGCAGGCATGGTGATGTATCTATTTACCAAGCATCAATCCTTGCTTGGAAAGATTATCATAGTAAGAGTTTTCTGCCAAACATAACTGAGGAAACTTGTGCATGCGATACATCAAAAGTTCCAACTGAGCACAGAGTTGTATCATCATTACCATAATGTGTATATCAACGGCTATGGTAACGTGCCCCGTAGCGGTAGATCCTGTAGCTTGAACCGCATACGTTACCCAAAATACTGTTCCTACAAAAAGAATATATGTTTTATGTTTGAACCTATGATCATTTGAAGATATTTTACGCTATGATGAAAACTATAAATAACAAGTAAAAAAACATTAGGGTATGATGTAGGAATTTTATTTTTATATCTTCTTAATAGAAAACATCTCTCTGACTGAAAATTTTTTAAATGTACAAAATTGATAAAAAGAATGGAAATTTGAATAGGAAAACATATATTGATTCAAATTTTGAACATTTATTGGCATCAAATTTTACTGAAAGTTTATTTTTGAAGTGTTCAAATGCTTATAAAATTTTACACGATCTTTGAGATGCCTATTTTAGGCAGATTTTTTCCAAAATATCGGAAAAAATTATTGTTTCTTATTAAAAATAAGGAGAAGTAATTTGTTTTTACAAGTTTGGTTCGCTGAGCTTCGTCTTGTCCAGGATAAATTGAATACTCTTCGTTGTACACGGTAAGTTCAATTATGAATATATACTTGGAATTGGATACGAAATGAATAATTGAATTTTATGGAATTCACTTGCGATTTATGAAATTTGCTTCAATTGAACATGTGTAAAAAACTCCGTCTATTTTAACTACAATTCTTATCACTAACATGAATTGTTTTGGTGTAATGAATTTAAGTTAATTTTATAGAATTGAATTATTCATTCCAATTCCAAGTATATTTATTTCAGTGAATGAAGCAGAGTTAACTTAAGGTAGTTAATCCACGAAAATTAGACCTTAGGCAAAAATAGATAATTTTGCTTCCAAGAATAGCAATATTATTATTAATTTTATTAATAAATTTTATTGTTCCCCAACTTTTTTTCTTCTTGCTTCATACCTAATTTGAAAAAATTATGCGAGTTTAATAAATTACAAATCAATTTTCCAAGAAAAAGATTTCTTACAGCAACCATTTCCAATTTTCGGAAATGAATAAATTATTATCAAAATGAGCAATTCGCTTATAAAAATTTCGTTTTGGAAAATGTTTTTTTAATGGTTTCAGCCATTAAAGAATTTATTTTTAAAAATCAGAAACGGTGAAGTTGTGGGAAATCTTTTCTCTGAAAAAATGATTCATGATTTATTAGAATCGCATAATTTTTTTTAATTTGGTGAGAAGCGATAAGAAAAAAATAGGGTCAAAAATGAAATTTATTAATAAAATTATTCTTCTGTGTTTCAAATTTTTCTCTTGTAAAATAATCTTTTCTCTTTCAAAATAGGCCTTCAATAATAATATTGCTATTCTTGAAAGCAAAATTATTTATTTTTGCATGAGGTCTAATTTTCGTGAATGAAAACTACCTTAAAGTTTATTGAATTAACTTCAAATTATGTACAACCAGTACGGGACCAGCACTGGTCTGCCAGTGCTGCAAATCGTTATTATGGCCGACATATGCCAGTACCGCACCAGTACCAAATGCCAGCACCGACAACCAGTACGGAACCACCACTGGCAGACCAGTGCAGAACATCGTTATCATCCCCGACATATGCCAGTGCGGGCACCAGTACTGCACCCGCGCTTGCCAGTACAGGCGCAGTACTGCGCCCGTTGTAAATTTCTTATTAGATTTTAGCCATCTTTTTGAATGGCTTCTTTCAATGTCATGATTTTTTCCTTCTGGCATTTGCTAGCTGTCACTCATAGCTTGCTTTACAAACAAATCGCGCGTAATTTCTTTTACAGTTGTAAGTTTGACATCAAGTTTAAGATGGAGTGTTCTGGGGATATTTGATGGAATTTGATAAAAGTTTAAAATTAAAAAAAAAAAAAATATGAAATTTTTAATTCAGCAGCTTAAGCTTTGTATTTATTGTACTTTTTGTATTTATATAAATATGAACTTGAAGAAATTCTAAATACAAAAGTTTTAAATTCGAGTCAATCCTAATAAATCCGAGCTCAGATTGATTTTTTTCCGTTTTTTATCAACTTCTTTACGGATTGGTTTGGAAATAGATTGCGGAATGACTCGGATTAATTCAGATTGAATTCCTTACTTAAACTTTCGGCAAAGTAGACCCTTTTGGACACATAGCTTCAATTATTTATCCATTGAAATTATAATGTTAAGATATGCAATTTAAAGTTGTACTGCAGTACTCTTAAAATTATTATTTGTAGAGTAGAATTTTACTACCAAAATGCCTACATTTTGGAACTCGATTGATGCATATAACATTTAAAGCAGATATTTCTGTTTTGAATTCTACACCGAAAATTTTTTTTTCCGAGAGTCAACTATCACCCATAGTTAAGTCTAACCTAGTTGAAATAACACGGATTCCTGTTTAAGACAATCACGTACATATAATTGAAAAAACCAATATAAACCTTGTTACAGAGAAATAAAGAATTCTAGTTCAATTAACAATTAAATTCAATTAATATTGCTATGTTGTTATTACAAAACTCCGCTGTAAAAAGAATATCTTCTGGATTTATTACTTTTTCACTGTGTAAACAAAAATTTATTTTTGTCAATAATTCTTTAAGACCCACTTTTATCAATATAAATTTTGCTCTAGTAGATCATAAACGTAAAGTTGTTTTTTGGTTATGTTTAATACATGCGCCTGAAAGGATCTGTCTGTCAAATCAACTTGCTTTCTTTGTTTTTCTTATAAACTTGAACTTTGTCATTTCAACTAGGATTGCAAAGTTGGCGCCTGTCCTAACTAGGCAAAATAGTTGATTCCTTGTACACGGGTACAAGGAATTTTTTTCGGTGTAGAGAAATTTTTCAAATAAATTAGTACATAATAAAATTATTGTATGTAATTAATTAGTAATATAAAATTAATAATTAATTAGTAATTTGAGTAATAAATGTATCAAATCCATTAAGGAAATCATTTTGTTTATTTTCTCTTTGTGCATTCTAAAAAAAGTCTATCGATAGTGAAATTACGTTCCTTTCAGAATGCATCCATTGAAATTAAGCAGATTTCTTTTGTCTCTCAACAGAATCGTTTCTCTGTTACAAAACTCATCTGTGAGATGCAAAAAGAAAATATTTCTACCGATGAACGATTATTTTTGACACTGAAAAGAAATCCTCTAATTATTGAAGGCTTGCATTTCTAGACTAGCAGACGAAGTGCGCCTACGCATTAGTGAGTGTAGGACTACATATTTTTTTCCGTGTAACACTTTCGTATGTATAATTTTTTATACAATTATTCATTTTATGACATATACAGTTGTTTTTCATTTGTAAAAGAATATCTGGATTCAAAATTATTAGTGAAATGTTTACTATAGAATTTATTGTGAAATTTAAAATGCAACAAAGTTTAAAAATTATTTTGTAACACTTTTTCAACATTATATTTGATAGACTATGGACTTTTAATTATACACGTATTGGAAAATTTCTAATGCAAGCAAAGTTATATCTTCTAAATTTCTTCAAGCTGGAATCTAAGATGGTTCGTTATTATATTATTGAAAATGATTGATTTAATATTGGCATTTGTCAAAGTTTGAGTAGAAAATCCATTAATAGTGAACGGAATCGTTTAACATTCAATATTCTGTTTTTAGAGTGTGCGTAACAAATATTTTGTTATCTGATCAAGCTTTATTTGTTATTGTTTTTATTTTGTCTAACAAAATTCCTTTTCCATCTCCACAAAATTGCATTTTGTTTCATTTCAATTAAAAGAAAATTTATTTTTTTTTAATTTGTACTTTAGTTGCATAGTTTACAATAAATGTTTTCTCTAAGAGCCCTTTGGGGTGAGCAGCAAACAGATTTATAAGAAATTTTATTATGCAAAGGAGTTATTCAATTTACTTAGCAGTTAGTTTATATAAATATAGGAAAAACACTTACGAATATAAATGAATGTGATGTCGAACGCAATATTTGATTATTTTAATTTCCTGGTGCTGAAGGATATAGTCAGAATTACACTGATGCCGCAAAAATATTAGTTATAATTAAAAATATTATTGTAGTCAACCTACAAAATAAAAAGCAATTTTTAAAATATTAATACCGTGGTGTGTTGTGATAAAAGTAACGTATTACATTTTTTGACCCTTGTTTCATACCTGCATCTGTATGAACATTTTTGCAGTATTTTAGATCCATTAAGACTTCGAAGTTGACATATTTCATTAGTAAGCATTTTTATCGTTCTTATGACTTTTTTACGTTGGATCATAATATTAACTATTTTTGAACAAACAATAAAAATAACGGTAAAGAACAATAAACTTTCTGAAATATTGTCTACGTTTCCAGTTCCTCGAAAAAAAATTGCCAAGAGAGAGCATACGAAAAACGAAAAAAAAGTTAATATGAAGATTGAATAAATACAGTATAGTAACTTTTTCCATTGAGACTTGTAAGTTGATTCCCTCCAAAATCCAAAAAATTGCATTACTGTCGATGAATATTCGCCGTTATAAAAGTTCGATTGTTTTGGATTCAATATTTTATATACATTTTTAATCTTTAAAAAAGCCATGATCGTTTTAAAATTGTCAATAGGTGATATATGTGTTTAATTTTTTGTTCAGTTATACTTTTTAAAACTAAGTATGGTGGAAAAGTATACATAGACATGAGAAAAGTATCACCCAAACGCCATGAAAGTTCTATTAAGACTGACAGCTACTCTTCTTGTGTAACTGTTCTGTCTTCTACGCAGCAACGTCATAAATAATTCTATCAATCAATTGATTAATTACAGCAGGTATAGTGTTGCACTATTGTACATGAAGAAAATGTATCAGAATCAGTATCAACGGCAATTGGCATAATTATAGAGCATTAAAACATGTGGACTTATTTATGGCAATTATCGTTTCCACGCACGCCTTTCTGTTTTGTATAAAATCATATTTATCGATATAATATCCAATAAGCATGTCCTTTTAGTACACAAAATATTTATTAGACTTGCCGTGAAATAAAGTTGCACTGTAAAAACTGGTGGTTATGTTGGACCCATTTCCGGCTTGCAATATAAGTGTAATAAAACCCAGGTGGAAATGTCTTAAGTTTCACTCGATAGTTGATTAGTTAGGGGAGAAGCGGCGAAATTGGCGCACCTAATAGAAAGTGCGAGTTTAAAAAGAAAGTATATGACTAAAAATTATGAAAAAATATTTATTTAATAGCTGGATATCTTTTCTATACTTTCCAATGGATAAAGATTGCATTGAAAATTATTAAAGCAGGTTTTTATTCAGATTTCCGAAGGACTGCACCTGCGTCAATTTACCCGCCATGTCGGGTAAATTGACGCACTAATATTATAATCTTCTCTTGCCACGTATTAGTTATATTTTCATAGATTTAGAATTACATTTCAGTAGCAAAGGTTGATGAAAAGAGGTAGTTATAATTTGAAACTAAATTTGAGATAGTATATCAAGATATGTGAAGTTTTTTATACCTTTATTCACATAAACCAGCCAAAGTTAAAATATATTTTATATTTGTACAATAAAATACTGGCAATTGTGGATATTTAAGTGAATATTCAAATTGAAATCATTTTTATAGAGAATTATTTGAATTTGTAATCAGAAGTATATACAATTATTAACTTTAGAAGACTTATAAATAATAGAAACAATCAATCAAAAATACAAATTTTTTACTCACATTGCTTTCACATCTTAAAATCGAGAAAACTTTCAAAACACTGTCAGACTGCAAATTAATTATTAAAAATCGCTTTTAAAATGCCTTAATACCTCAAACTTAGAAAAAAAAGGTAACCACTGATTGTTCAAATGAATGTAACCTTACAAAATCGTTACATCATTTTTGATAACCACATTACCTCCCATGTCACAAAAAATCTTAAGAAAAAGATTAGCAGAAAAGTCCAGCAACATTCAAATGTATATATCTATATATTAATAATTGTGTACTTACTATCTTCTTTATATTTTCAATCATAAACATCCGAGCACTTGACTTCAGTCACCGGTTTCCAGAAACACAACACGTGTGCCAACTTCGCCTCTGATTTGAATCTCGTATGCGCCAATTTTGCCGCAAGTGTATCGTTCATTAATTAAATACTTTTTACGTAAAATGCTTATTTTTTCATACAAATATTCTATCCTAATCGTAAGGTTAAATATCAAAAATTATAAAATCGTTGCATTAATCTAATACACCTTGCATTACTATTATTTAACGATTTGACTCAATGGTTTCGAACATAACCATTATGCCAAAAAACGATTAATCGCAATAAAACTGTATTAAGCAATTAGATTTTTATAGTGTTTTTTATCAAATACATATCATACAAGAATGCAAACGATAGAACTATTTTTATTTTTTGTTATGTTATCATTTTCTGAAAAATAGGGTGCGCCAATTTAGACGACGCGCCAATTTCGCCGCTTCTCCCCTAATAGTAAGTCAAAATTAGTAAGAAAATATTCGTAAGAAACTTGCTAGTTATTTGAAAAATTATCTATTACAGGCTAAACTGGAGTAAAACTTGTCCAGTTTCCCCCGTTATTAACTTTTGAATATTTCTTGTTAGTAATTGTTAAAGCATTTGTAAGCGAAAATTTGGAATCATTTCATTTAATGCGTGCGTACTAAAAATACAGGTTAAATGTCAACCTAAAATTTAGTTCGGTAAGTGGTCATCGCAATACGTCTATATTTTATAGGTTATGATATTAGTTTTTCAATGAAATTCGCAATTTATCTTGTTTTGTTTCTTGGATAAAATGTTGCACAAGTATGTCATGTACAACTTTTTTTTTAATCTACAAAGTCCTTTGATTGCTTTCTTACTTGATATATAAATTCCTCGAGATCCCGCTTCAGTTTTCGTTACCTGGTTTTCAAAACCCTTTATGTCCGATTAAATCATTACTTTGTTGAATAGTTTTTACGCGTTTTCCATTCGTAAAAATTTGTTTTACTGATGTTAATCGTGATTTCACAATTGAGATAAACAATTCACGAAACGTATCTTGACGATTTAAATTTAATGGACTGTGTCATTTAATCGTAAAACTACGATTCAACGACATTGAAACAAATGTATACGATTGAAAAATCCTGAACGCAATTCCGCAATATTTCGATACAATCGTTTTCAGATAAAACTGCAGCTTCAGAAACCTTTAATTGTAAATTTTAAGATACACAATACACAGAAATTTCAATCAATCGTTTCTTTCTTCCTGGGTAGACTCACCAATAACTTAAATGGTGTAGCATTACATTTTTTATGAATAATTTACAAGTTTTCCTCAAGAGTGCCTCACTAGTTGAAAAAGAAAACTTACGAGTATCTCAAATAAAACTTTTGAAAATTTCTACTTGGGAATAGAGACTTAAGTGATAGAAATGAAATTATGAAAACATTTTACATTTGAAAATGTATAAAGACTTCAAATATTTATGTGGGGGTTATATATGTAAATTTAAAACTAAAGATTGTCGTTATTATCCTCTATCTCGAAGTCATTGAGTTGTACATAATAAGTTGTAGGCGGAATAAGCTGATTTAATGATCTGAAACGTAATCAATAAATATATATTTTAGTGTGATGTATGAAATTAATAATTAATCGCAGATTAAAGTTTGATAAATAAATGAATCCGTTATGAAAAAAAAAACGAGAATACAAACTTTGACAAATGTTTCTAACGACATGGTAATAACAGATGCTCCAGTTAACTGTAGAGGTCTAGTTGTTCTTATCATCATCACAATAAGTGCTTTTCTTGTACTATTCTTTAATGGGACCCAATTCATGTGATAAATTTTATCCTTGAGAGTTGAACTCTAAATTTAGGTAAGAAAGTGTGAATTAGTTGTGTAATTGTAATAAAATAAAGGAAACTCTCACAAGTATTAATGCTTAAATGGCAACAGAATACTTTTTATACAGATATTAACAAGATTTATATTTCATTGTTATTCACGATATAATACGATATGGCGAATTTTTAATGTTCTTTTTGTCACAAACATAACACTATAATCCAGTTTTTCCATATGAATATATTCTATTTCATTCTGAAATAATGAATTACGAAAAGGTTGATTGGATAAATTTGTTTGTATTTTCACGAAAGATTAAAGACACAAAAGTGCCTTATTTGTGGAGAACTACCCATATACCTACTATTGTATATGCTATTAAATAAGTATAATAACCTTATTTATGATCATCTCTCCAGAATAACAGTAGATGAAGATCTGGGCCACGATAGTGCTCAAAAAAGATGTCATTGTCCAGAATAATTCATCATGTATACTTAATCTTGATAACTCGTAAGTGATGGTGCATATACTAATAACAGATGAAAAATATTGCGCAAAACATATAGCACCAAATAACTCGTTCAGTTTTTCTTCAATCCTGCAAAGGAATTGTTTTTAAAATACATATACATTTGGATTTCATTAATAATTGTCTGATTACCAACACAATTGAAACTGCTATACTAAAGTGTGCATCACGTTATCAAGTGAAGCTTGATAATTTAAATATTTTAGTAATGTTGCTAGTAATCGTCTTCGATTTATTTGAGTTTTAGAAATAATGAACTGGTAAAGTATGATAAAATACTATGCATTTCAAAAATTCAACTTAAAAGAAAATGAAAAATTAATGACATATATGTTATAAAATGTATTCATAGTATTATATTAACCCTTCGTAGGTACACGTGTCCCAAAAAGGATATGACGAAATTTTCAAATGGAATATTTTCACCGGAAAAAATTGTTATGAATAAACAATCGCTAAACAAATTGCTGCAAAACCTATTGGAACATAAAAGTATTTCAGAATATCGAAAAAAAATTCAAGACCTTTTTCATGAAAAAATAAGTGCCTGGACATTTTGGGCCACGTGTACCCACGGTGCCAGTAAAAATACGTGTACCTACGAAGGGTTGAATATTTTTTTACATTACTCTGTCAGATTATTTTTACTAAGTATTATTAATTAATTCTTGAGAATTTTTTATTTCAAAAGCTAAACAAGCATTACTATCAGAATATTCTATTACATGACTTTGGGGCCGGTGCGTATTTTGAGTACTACAGGGCGTTGAAATTGCATATGCAAGGGTAGTCCCAGAAATACCCAACCTAACAAAGAAAATTGAAAAAATTTTGAAAAACGTAGTCTCCTTTTAGCTGCTTACACTTTTTCCAGCGATGTGCAATAGCTCCGATACCCTGTTTACAGTGATCGCCTCGTCATTGTTGGCAAATCTTTGACCACCAAGACTTTTCTCCAAGTTTGGAAAAAACAAATAATTCGAGGGGGCTCAATCTGGCGATAGGGTGCTTGAAGAAACAATTTGAACTTTGAGTCATTGATTTTGGCCATCGCGATAACAGATGGGTGAACTAGTGCATTGTCTTGATGAAAAAACACTTTTTTTTCGCCAAATGCGGCTGTTTTTTCTTGATTTCATCACATAAACGCTGTAATAAGTTCGCATAATACTCGCCGTTGATTGTTTTACCTCTTTGAAAATGATCAATAAAAATTATCCATCGTGCATTCCAAAAAACTGATGCCATGACCTTGCCTGCAGATGGAACTGTCTTCGTGTTCTTTGAAACCGATTCTCCCTTTTCATTCCATTGTTTTGAGTGTTCCTTTGTCGCAGGTGTGAAGCGATGGACCCATGTTTCATCTGAATCGCTGCAAAAAATCGGCTTATTGCTGTGAAACATCGCTAAATACTCGAGTAAAACATCCTTTTGTTCCATTGTAAGCAAATGCGGCACCCATCTTGCGCACAACTTTCTCATGTCCAAATTTTAAGTCAATATGCGATGTACAACATTTTTTGAAATTCACCATTTCTGTGGTGGTCATTACATTTGGTCGACAACTGCGATGTTCTTCTTGGCAGCTTATACAACCTCGTTTAAACTATGCCATCCAATACTTTATAGTTGTAAACGAAGGAGCAGACTCCCCCTGGGTAGAATCTATCACGGCTTTGATTTTGGTTGGACTGAGACCTTTCAAATGAAAGTATTGTATCACATAACGACGATCAATTTTTTCATGTTTAACCTTTATAATAATTTAATAATGTACGAATTATCTAGGCTCATTGAAATTATTTGTGCTACGCTTACCGAATTTTGGTGAACCAAACACATTCGTAATCACATTAGTTTTTTTTTGACGCTCGAAGCTGGGTGAAGTTACCTCAGTAGAAGAAATTGCTTCAGGGTCGTTCGCACACTTGGTACTAGCTGTTCACCTGCATGCAATTGCCATGCTCTGCAGTACCCAAAATACGCACCGGACCCAATAATTTTTGGGCACTTTTCAATTTGAATTTTTTTTTCTATCCGCTGTTGCAAGCAAAGACAATATTCCTGGTAACACTATGTATTACATAATGGAACGAAAGAGAAAAAGTCACTCAATTTCATTTCAGTTCGGACTCAATCAGAAAAATTTGACACCGAATTTAGTATTCTTACTATCAAAATTCTAACCGGCCCTTAAAGTTTGTATTTTTAATAGATAAAAAACTCAATTTCTTCTTCATTTCATTGGGCATAAATCTCAATAATATACAATTTATAATACTCCATACGAAATCATGTAGGGAATAGTAGCTATCAATGGGTCGTATAAATAAATATTTTTCACCCAATCGACAAAAAAACGTTTAAGATAGTCTATATATAAATGTTAATAACTATTAACTTTCCTTTAGTATTGATAAACCAAAAATCTTGGTACCTAGTTACTCAAATGTTCTATACAAAACAGCGCGCGGATTTCAGTAACTTAACTTTTGAATTTAAATGTTATAAAAATCTTACAAGTTAAAAATTAGGAACTATTTCCTGATTTTACTAAATCATTTCAGTCGATTATGTCGATCATTAGAAGAGTGTATCACTGTGCGTGATAACGGAACTCTACTATATCGACCTTATCAACCTATGATTCAGAATAAATTTAACGTTATTTAAAACTAAATGATATTTTCCAACATAAATTGAAGAAATTTTTCTGTGAAAAAAGGAACGCTTCCACTCCGCTGAGAATCGAAAGGACCTGGGCTCGATACCCAGCGGAGTGGAAGCGTTCCTTTTTTCACAGAAAAATTTCTTAAAAATTAGGAAAATTACTTGAATCTATAGTCATTATTAGTAATTAGGAACTTCTAAATCAAAAAAGAAAGAATAATTTGGTAATTAGTTATAATCACCTTTCGGAATTGTAATTTTAAGGTTTACAATTTTTCGAATATAAAAAGGTCACTTTTCAAAGCTTTAATTGTAAAGTGAAATATCATACTATTGAGATTTACACCCACATGTTAGAATTGTATTACCTATTGTACAATATTGAAAGCACATATTATTGTTCCAAATCATAAAAACTAATATATATTTATTTAATGAGATTTAATTGAGTAAGTAAATAATAAGTTTTTAATATTATAATTATAAGTAAATAAATTGGGTAATGGACGCAAGTAACATACAGTAGCATGAGGAAAAGGACTAATGCTTACGAGTATAAATGAATGTGATGACGAACGCAGTCTTTAATCAGTTTATTTTCTTCGTCAGAAGCGATGTATTCAGAATTATTATTTAGTTGCATTTGAGGAAACGTATTTAGGCGATTTACTATGATATCTATTTGAGCACAAATACGTAAAATCATCACCAACATTAAGCCTTCAAACGAGCCCGATACACAAGCTCCAAAAGAAACAGTTACTGATTGGTATATATACGTCAACCAAAATATAGTTTTAGAGTTGATGGTATAAGGCAGCCATATGTCATTGAAGGGAAGCCGGATCGTTTTTTCCATTAATGGTGTCAAACTCACTGATGTCGAAGATATGTTAATTGTAAGTAGAAAGATCATCGTGACCAACCTACAACAGCAAGAAATAATATCAAAAATCGATAATATTGTAAAATTTAAAAAGTTAATATACAGTGGCGTGTTAAAATAAATATATAACGTATCACATTTTTTGATCTCTATTTCATACCTGCATTTGGACGAACATTTTTGCAGTATTTTATATTCATTAAGAGATCGATGCTCACATACGCCATAAGTAAGCATTTTTAACGTTTTGATTACTTTTTTTTGTTGTATCATAACATTAATCATTTTTATATAAATAGTAAAAGAAGAAGTAAAGTAAAATGAATTTTGTGTCATAACTTGTGAGTCATCAGTGCTTCGAAAGAACGTTAACAAAAAACAAAATACGAGGAAAAAAAACATAAATAAGGCAATGATTGAGTAAATACGAAACAGAAAGATTTTCCATGGAGATTTCCAAGTTAATGGCCTCCAAATCCCAAAAAATTCAAGTAGAATGAAGGAAATTTCACCGTTATAAGACTCCGATTGCTTTGGAAAAAATAATTTATACAAATAGTTAAACTGAAGTAAAGCCATGAAGTTTTGAAATCTGTAATCAACTGATATATATTTTAAATTTTTGTCAAGTGATACTTTTTACATCAAATATGATAGGAAAGTGCAGATACATATGAGAGACGTATCATCTACGCACCGTGAAAGTTGTATCAAGACTGATAGCTACTCTCCATGTGGGATTCGTTCTCCCCTCCATGCTGCAACTTTGTCATAAATAATTCTATCAATCAATCTATAAATGAACAAATATTACATGGCATTCGTTTTAAAGCGACTTCTGTCTCCACTTACTGCTTTGTTATTCGTAGAAAGTCACATTTGTCGATAACATGCATCAAGCATATAATTTGAGGACATAAAGTATTCATTAGATTTCCCATAGAAAAAGGTTGTAGGTCCTTCACCTCCACGTATCCAATAGCTTCAACTTCTTGTGAACGTATTGTACAATTTCTAAAATCATCTTATATTCATGGGAAGATACAGCTTTGACCATTTTCTAAACAACTGGTAGAAATTCAGGCAGTAAGAATCTATAAATATATTCGTGTTATTACTCTCACATTACTTACTCACATTTAGAAAGAACATTTCAAAAGTGTTCATGGTTCAAGTAAGAATCATTGTTAATAAATAGTATAGTAACATAATAATTATGCCACGTAACTTTGTATATGTGATGACATAATTTCTTAACACATTTAGTTTCAAGTGAATCTCTAAAATTACTAAATACATTCAATTCACGATCAAATTCACAAGTAGCCTTACTCTAAAGTTAAATGAATAAGGAGGAAGAAGTAATCATTACATTTAAAAAATCTGTATAGTCGTCTGAATTTCAGTGTTTTGAAGTTAACTCGATTTTTGGGCGTTAGGTACTTTTCTCTGAATTTGGGATTTAATTTTCGTTAGCGGAGATTGGATCAGAAATAGATTTCTTAAGGATGTACACTGAGAGAAATTTTCGGTTGTCTTCAATAGATCAGAAAAAAGTGGTGTGGTATACAAACTGATTTGTAAAAGGTGTAAAGTGATTTATGTGGGACAAACAGGCAGACTTCTGAATATTATAGAGTAGAAGAACACAAAAAGAATCTTGGGATTACAATGTAAAATTACACCCGGAAAGTAATAAGGAAAAAAGAAAATTTATGGAAATGTTATACATGGGTAAGGCTTTCCCAAGTGGGCCCCGATTTTGTGAAGGTTCGTATTTTTCGTTGACATTTAGCTTAAACCGAGTTTCAAGCGTACAAAGTACATCCTGTTAATTTTGTTGTGAAATTCCCGATTGTTTATTTTTTATAAACAATCAATGTTTTTTGTAGTCTTTTGGCAATTAATTTTTTTCTCAGCAAGTAATTACCCGAATTAAATAATTTTTCAATTGCAGGCCAATAAGACATGACACTACAAAACAGTATTTTTTCCATTACTAAAATCTCAATTTCAATGTTTATTGAAACAATTGTTTATAAAAAAATAAAAATAAAATCTATTTCTGCGCCTCTACACAGACAGAAATTCCTGGTTACAGTAACCTGATGAATACTGTTAAATTTGTCTTTGACCACATTTTCAGGTCAGAACTGAGTTTGAAAGAGTTGTACTGGTGTCCAATTTTTCTGGTTACAAGAACCAGAATTATTAATCACAGTGACCTGTGAGTTAGTCAAAGCTTTAAATGATTCTTTTTTTTCTGGTTTCAATAACCACATTTTCTATTTACGAAAACCATATTTTACCTTAACCTTAAATTAGCTTGTTCGTGTGTGTTATAGATTATTAAATAAATAAATATTTTATAATTAAAAATATAATTAATAAAAAATATTTCATTAAATTTTGTATAATAATTTTTATAGAATAAATGTAGTTTAAAATACTTCTTTTTTTATTTAAGAAACACATACTGCTTATTTCACTATATGTTTTACAACGGAAAAGAATAATTGTGGTGCCAACATGATACAACATAGATTTAGAGATGAAAATGTAGTGAAATAAGCAGTATGATTTTACATTGATACAAAACAACCATTGACAACTGAACTTAATATGAAGTTAGCTGCAGACTAGCGTGTGATAAATCGAGATAAATCAAACCTTACTGCCTCGAAGCCACTACAATTTGCAGGTTCCTGTAACCAGAAATATTTAACAGATATAACTTGAAATTGTGCTTAAAGACATTTTTAACTGCGACCTGTGATTACTGTAATCAGAAATAGGAAATCGTATTGAATCTGGTTATTGCAACCAGTTTTCAGGTTATTGTTACGGGATAGTTTGTCACCCAGACTGTGCTTTGTAGTACCGGTGACCATATTCAGTTCAACCAGATTTTTCTGGTTAATGTAACCACGACTTATTTCTCTCTGTGTAGAATCTACTTATGTAATAAACATTTGCGCATTTATTCCTGAAAAAAACGTGTAGATCGAAGTGGTTTAGTCACAAATATAACATTTTTGTGCGAGCGCGCGCGCAACGTATACCGCCTAAGTTCCGCACTTTAACGCGCTTTTTATTCTAAGGCCGTCTATATTGTTCTTTGAATGAAAGAATAATGCTACATGGGCGAGTGAATTTATTGTATTCCTTGATAAATATATAGTTACTTGATTATATTATATTATAATATTAGCATCATACAGATCTTCAGTTATTAAATATTTTTAATTGCTTTTGCAAAGAGTAACAATCAGAACTTTTATTGGGCAAAAAGATATTTGATTAGATAAATACTTCTTCTTAAATATAAGTTTTTGGAATATTTTACATTACAGAAATGATTTTAGATTTGTCATGAGCCGAAAATATTCTGCATTCAATCGAATTTTTATTTTTTGGAACAAAACAGTGGCATTGACGCGTGTTGTTCAGAGTTTTTCTTTTGAGTAAAGCTGTCCTAAATTTTCCGAATGGGTTTTATGTTCGTTTTTGTCATAATGATCAAAATCAATTAATTTAAAATTAACGTTAGTCTAATTATACATACTTTTGGGTCCTGTAATTTTTATTTTTTTGATTGATTATTTTTATTTTTTAAACTTTTACAAAATAAAAATCAGACAAAAGTTACAAGACCCAAAAATCCGAATGATTGTGCTAAAGTTAATTTTCATTCAATTGATGACAAATTTAAAGTCATTCCTGTAATGTAAAATATTACAAAAACTCATGTTCAAGAAGTAAAGATTATGTATAACGTTGTATAAATGCTTTTTATGACATAAATTATTTATCCAATCATATATTAATGTATAGAGGTACTATATATGACTTCATATTCTTTTTGCACAACAAAAGTTGTGATTGTTACTCTTTGCGAAAGCAATTAAAAATACATTTCGGTTCTAATAGTATCTATTTATTTTAAGTTAGGGGGCGTTCACATAATACGTCACACAATTTATGGGGGGGGGGGGGGGTCTGCAAATTGTGACGTGGTGCGACATTTTGGGAGAGGGGACTGCCCTCTGCGTTACTTCACGCATTAAATGTGTACCCACGAAATTTGAAAAAAAGTTCTGAAAAGATTATCTACAATAGTAACTAATAGCTTCTTTTTTTACTGGATTTTGTACGCGTTAACGAAAAATGTTTTATAAAATTAAGAGGTGTGATGTGACATCGAAAGGGGGGGGGGGGGGCTGAGGCTTGCGATCATGTGTGACTTGGGGGGGGGGGGATAGCTAAAAATCGCGTGACGTATTATGTGAACGCCCCCTTACTTATCTTGTGAATATTTTTGACATAAATCAAATCTCTAAATATATAGCAAATGAGTACAGTAAATACGGCCGGCTCAAATGGTAAGTATCCACAATACAAAACGGACATTGTTATGATGTGCCAACAAAATTCCAAAAGAAAATGTGCATCTGTGAAGACGAAGATATTCCAGTAAAGGTCCGTAAATTACGCTTGATGAAGAAGCGAATGATTACCACATTCTTTGGGAAACGTAGTCTAGTGGATAGTGATAAAGAAACAGCGCAGTCACTAGTGCCTCGTACACTGGCATATGCTGTGTCATATTTTATTAGATGATGTTTTTTTTCATTCAATTCATGATTTAAATTATGATATTTCCATACATTTAATCATTCACAGATACCAAAATGTTCGCATGGTATACGCATGATGGAGGCACGCGTGCCGACTGATCGGCACAATGTACCTTCAAATCACGACGTAGATGCGTTTTCAATGGAGATCTAAAGCACCATTCCTCAAGTGAAGCACGTGCGTGAAGGCATGACTCAAGAAATTAATGTGAGTGTTATGCAAGTTCTAGGCTGAAAGTGTATGAAAATAAGAAACATCATTTCAATAACTTTTTTATAAATTTGAAGACTAATATGCAATCATACTTCGATTTCAGCTCGACAGAACAATGTGCTGACCATAACTCGTTGGACAGAAAATGCAGCATTGACGTCTATAAACAGTAAATAAACCTCTCACAAGAATTATTTTTACTCAAACTATTCAAACATCTCTATAGCAACCGCGAGTGTTTGAAATATTTAGAAACTTATGATAAAGCGTCACTTGACACAAGTGCAGTATCATCACACAAGGACTCAACTATAAAAACGTATAAAAAGATCAAGCGCAAGTGTTGCTATTCCATACGGTCCCCATGATTCTAAACTGTATGTATTGTGATTATTCGGTGAGAAGAGGTGGATTGAATAACATTGAAATGTTTTAATGCGATTGAATTCCTTTCTTAGGACTTAGCTGCTGCCAAAGTACTTAAAAAGTCTAAGCACTTCGTGTAAATGTGGGTAGAGCGGTATAGGGACAGAAAAACCGTCGATGACGTGCGAGGGAAAGGGGAGACGCGAGCAACGCCCAATAAGGAGGATAAGATGATCGTTCCACTGTTCAAGTGGAACCCAACTCTCTGGCTGCGTGAAGCCAAAGCTAAGCTAGCGCAGAAGAGACTACACGTTAGTATAAACACCATAAGATGCAGATTAGCTGAGGCGAAAGTGCAGTACCGTCCCAAGAGGCAGAAACTCCTGCTCTCAGAGGTTCACACGGAAAAACGCTTGTTATGGGCTACGGAAAATGTTGATCGCGATTGGTCCAATGTACTTTTTTCGGACGAAGCGTCTTTTTGGGCATGGGTTCCCATATAACGTGCCTGGTCAGCCGCTGGTGAGCGTTTCCTCCAGAGAACTGTCAAACACCCCATAAAGATCCATGTTTGGGGATGCTTCTCACAGCCCAGTTTTGGCTGTTTAGAGCTTTTTACTGAGAACCTCAACGCTCAAAAAATGCTTTAAATCTACGAACATGGCCTTCTGAGATCTGCAGAGAAGATGTTTGGAGCCAACAATAAGGATTAGACCCTTCAAGAGGACAACGACCACAAACATCGCAGTCACCTCTGCACGTCCTGGAAAGCGGAAAATGGCATCACGGCGAATTAAGGAGGTATGACGCTCTCTACCTACGGAATATGCCGAAAAACTAGTCGAGAGCATGCCCAGAAAGTGCCAGGCCATTATCCAGAACAACGGCAATTGGACGGTTTATTTGGTGAGTGAGCCCTAGTGCTTTATGCGCACTGTTGTGCAAAAAAAGAAAAATGGGGTTTTCTTCAAAACTTTCCGAGTAAATGCGTACCTTTTCTTGTGAAACAGACTGTATGTGACCATCATATAGTAAAGCTCAAGCATAGTGCGAGTAATGTGCATTGCATGCTTTGCTATCTGGGATAAGTTGTGATAATAAATTTCATGCAGTTTCTCGTCCTCTGCTCTCTAAATTTTAATCAGTAAAATTCACTAGGAATCAATGGATATTCTTTGATTCTTATTAAGTTTTGTTGATTTAAATTTAGAGAATATACTTACTACAATTTCTAGTCTGTAGAAGTTCATTATCTCAATCGATACTCCGGCTATATTTAATCAGGTAAAGACGAAGACTGTCACTTCTCACATAGCACAAGATCTATCATTGCTTTTATTTTGTCGTCGCCAACTTCAGTTGGGCGTCCAGAGCGTGGCGCATCTTTGAGGTCAAAATCTCCGAAACGAAAACGAGCAAAAAATTTCTGGCACTGGGATTCTGTTAATGATTTTTCACCATAAACATCATACAGCTTTTTCCATTGAAACTTCAGCTATCAAATACCATATACGGTCTGAAGTTTGCAATGGAGAAGAACGACTTCTAACGACTAAAGTCATTTAGTGGAAAAAAGCGAAGTGACTTTGTTGCCAACCCAATAATATTTACCGACTATATACATAAGAAAACTGAATAAAAATCAAAAATTAACATCTTCGTAATCTTTCAATAATATCTTTGAATGAAATTTTATTATATGAGTCAACTAAAAAAATTAGAAATCATTCATATAAATAGGAAAATAATCCAAACTTAAGATTATTGTTATAATCCTTTATTTTGAAGTTATCGAGTTTGAATCAATAAGTTGTAGGCAGAATACGCTGATTTGATAATCTGAAATGTAATCAATGAATATATATTTCATAATCACGTATGAAATGATTAGTTTATCGCAGATTAAAGTGAGATAAACTACTTTAAAGATCTGGTACTTTATTCTTGTTTTTTGTGTCAAATTGGTTTTCTGTATACAAAAAAGGTTTTTCAATAGGGACATAACAATTTTATCTATGAATAAAACACAGAAATATTTGAGATATTCGATATCGGTCATATGACCACCACGAGCCCGTTTACAGCGGTCGATTCTTTGGACCCAATTTTCCACCACTCTGGCACACATTTCGACGGGAACGTTGGCAATTTCGCGTTGGATGTTGTCTTTGAGGTCGTCTAAAGTTGCTGGCTTGTTGGCATAGACCAGTGACTTGATATGGCCCCATAAAAAGAAATCCAATGGCGTTAAATCGCATGAACGAGGCGGCCATTCGACTGGACCATTTCTCGAGATAACACGTTCACCGAATTTGCCTTTCAATAAATCGATACCCACGTTCTAATATGTCGTATCCCACATTTGGAAAATTTTTCAGGAAACGATAAAAACGTCTTGCTAGCACAAATAAATAAATGTAAACAAATTTTTGTTTTATACGTTCATAAAAATGCATAAATAATAATAATTAAAGCAAAAAAAATTATTTTTTAAATAAATTTTATGATATTTATGTGGGTTACGCAAGAAGAAAAAATTAAAATGTATTTTAGAAAGAAAATTGATTTAATCGTTTTATAATTAAATATTGTTCCATCCCATACATAACATTTTTCTCTCTTATTTTGTATTGTTTAATTCATAATTATTATAATATAACATTATTGATACATTTTATTTTGACTATCTTTAATATTGCTTAAAACATTTTTTTGTTCATTTTAAGTACTCTTAATTTTTTTTCTTTTACTTCAGGTACATTTTCTTGCTGAGATTGTTGAAAATTTCTTGTCCTCTTTCGTCTGGTATTATCACAATTTTTTTTTATAATTAATATCATTATCTTCAGGTTTTTTAAATCTATTATTAGTACGCAGTACTTTGCTTTTAACACCAAGATTAACTTGATTAGCTTTTCGTTTCTTACTATTAGTCTTTTCAGTTACCTTAACTATATTTTTACTCTCGGCTTCCAAATTTTTTATTGATGGAGATTGGTCAGAAGCAGAGTCAGTATCATCAATATATTTTACATTATCATAGAAGCAGTGTGTATCTCTCAGCAACACTTTTTTTAATGCCTGTAATTGTTGCCATTTACTTTCAGTTCTTTTTAATCGATCTACAAACAGAGGTTTCAGCGGATACTCTAGATTTAATTGGAGTTGTAAAAATATTATTTACAATTGCCTTCTTACTCATTTTATTAAATAATTTCTCAAAATAAACTTAAGACTAATCACAAAATAAAAATTGACTGACACATCGCTGGCGCTGACTTAACCAATGGATGTGGGATACGACATATTAGAATTCGTGAAAATCGGCATGTGGGATACGACATATTAGAATATTTATTTAAAAATATTAAATAAACAATTTCACTTACAAGATTTTAATATAAGCTGTAAAACATTATTATTAATCCATTTTTCAAAAAAAGTCAATTTCTCAAATTTTGTGGGATACGACATATTAGAACGTGGGTATCGAAATCGATTGTGACGGGTGATGTGTGGCTAGTGGCACCGTCTTGTTGAAACCACATATTGTTGATGTCAAGTTCATCTAATTCTGGCCACAAATAATCTTCCAACATACAAGTAGCACGATAGCGCTCTCTATTTGACGGTAACATGGCGGTCGTTTTCATCCACGAAAAAATACTGCCCAATCACACCTCCGGCATGCAAACCGCACCAAACAGTCACTTTTTGCGGATACAACGGTGTCTCAAGAAGCACATTTGGGTTTGTTGCTGACCAATAACGAATATTTTGCTTATTAACAAAGCCATTGGGCCAGAAATGAGCTTCATCGCTGAAGATGATTTTTCGATGAAATTCTTCATTTTCTTCAAGCTTTGCCAGAGCCCAATTGGAGAAGTTTCGGCGTTTCAAATTATCAACTGGCTTTAGATCTTGAGTAAATTTAATCTTGAAAGCATGTAGGCCAAGATATTTTCGCATAATACTCCACAGTATCGTTTGAGCGATGCCCAATTCTTGAGAACGACGTGGAATCCACTGATTTGGTTCATTTTGAATCGATGCACTTACGGCTGCGAATATTTCTTCGCTTCGAGCAATACGACGTCTTTTTGGCACCAGAACGTCCAATAGTGTAAATTTGGTCTCGAATTTATCCACTATAGAACGCACAGCCTGTCGGGTGGGACGATTATTACGGCCGAAAATAGGAGTAAGCGCTCTTAAAGTTGCGACCACCGACACAGAATTTCGGTAGTAATTTTGGATAATTTCCAAACGTTGCTGATTCGTGAACTTTACCATGATGAAAATGTTGACTTTAAAAAACGTTTTGACATTGACAGTTCATTAAAAAAGTTTAAGGGTGCGTTCATATAAAGATACGAAATTGTTATGTCCCTATTGGAAAACCCTTTATACGTATAGTTTTTTAAATAAATCTGTAACAAGGGAAAGGTGAAGTATACAAACCAGTGATCCCAGAATGCGTAAGATTTTTCTCCCACCACGTTCCCGCGTGTAAGCAACACATATACACGCGTCGTGTCGATGTATCCCCGCTCTATGGCTTGTTTGCACGCTTGCAAATAGAGAATTGGATGATTGCCACTGCTTCTTCGTTTTCTCTCGGCTTCGCTTCGGCTCTTGGGTTCGGTACTGTTGGTTCGTCGAAAGTCGAGAATTGCCGAGGATGCACGATTGTAACACGTATAGTTTCAGATTTCATGCTGTCGGTTATTGAGTGGAAATTGAGAATTGTGTTTCTCTCAACTTTCTCGACATCGTGCATTAGAGGCGCGAAACATACGACAATTTTAAATATATGAAATATGTTGTTTAAGATATTATATTTCTTTTTTTGAAATTTTTAGAAAATATCCCTAAAATAAATATCTGAAAAATACTGTCAAATTATTCAAGGGTTTTAACACGTTAAATGTGAAAAATTTGAATCAATATATACATTTAAAACATTTTTACCTTTTCAAAAATCAAAGCTTCAATTAGTAATTACGAATTTCCATACTTCTTAACAAATTCGTACATTTAAACAATTTTCAGTTGGCAAGTTATTTTTCATTGAGAAGAGATGTACATAAAATTTATGTTTGAAATTTCCATTCTTAGTTTTATGTTAGAAATATTTTCATCTCAAGTTTTAGTAGCCTAATTGCAAATAAAAACTTTTAAATTTCGCAGATAAAATCGGTAAATTCTGTAGATTAAATATTCAAATTATACAAATGGAAAATGTATTTTCTTTTAGTT
The DNA here is from genome assembly GCA_030998225.1 of Diplolepis rosae. Taxonomy (NCBI): domain Eukaryota; kingdom Metazoa; phylum Arthropoda; class Insecta; order Hymenoptera; family Diplolepididae; genus Diplolepis; species Diplolepis rosae. The sequence continues at coordinate 7,790,348 of JAPYXD010000723.1, read as the reverse complement.
CAATCTATTAATTTTACAAATACAGTTAGTCAGTTTACGGGCTATGTCGTAGATTCTGCAGATGAAAAATGTATATTCTATCTGTTTTTGTATAACAAAAATTCTGTATATTCTACAGTTTTGAAAACTATAATTTCAGTAGACTAAATCCTTTGTATATATACCAGAAGCAAATTTTTTGTATGCGAACCTTTTAAAATAAATGTCTTGCTGTTTAGAATTTGAAAAAATTATTGTAGTGTCCAAACTATTATTTAACTACAAACATACTCATTCTGCGGCTATATGCAGAAAAATTAAAGTATTTGGTTCATCTTGTTACATTGTAAAAAGATTTTATAACACCAAAACAAATTTTTATGCTTAATCCAAAGTCTATAAATGTTCAATGTCTCTAATCGAAATATTAAGTGAAAGATTTCCAAGCTCTAGAGATCAACCACTTATTTAATAAGACATTTCAAATTTTCCCACAATTTTACAATTTCTTATAAATCTTTATTTTAGGCCATTTTTGTTTTGAAATATTCGAGAAATACGTGTAATTATTTTAATTAAATACTTTGAAAACTTTTGCAATTGGCTGATCTGGCAAATTTGTTGAAAAATTTGAACGTTAATCGAAAAATCTTCCAATGAAATTCAAAGTCAAGAAATGTTGCTCAGGTCGAAAAACAATATAGCTTACACCGGATTTGCATTTAAATTTAATATTAATTTAATGTGGTCTAAGTACAAAATTTTAATTAAAAAAATTAATTGCTGTACTTTAATTTATTCATGATTGTATGGAATATGATTGCCATTGTCACTTCGTATTATTTAGGCTTAGCTTCGGCTCTTCGGTTCGGTACTGTTGGTTCGTTGAAAGTCGAGAATTGCCGAGAATGCACGATTGCAACTTGTATTTTTTCGCCGGCTTGGCTAATTTCAAGATTTCAAGATTTGGAGGATTTGGAGGTTGGTGTCGTATTCTGTCACTTTTGTTTACAAAATTTGACAACTCCAACAAAGGCTTGAAAACATTGACGTTTGAAGTCTTGAAATATGATATGTTAATTACTTTCAGGACATTTTACAGGATGTTTTCGAGTGTGTAATCTACAGACAATATATATGAAATATAATATTGTTTATCCCTATACTGATATAAGAATTTTAAGCAATTAATAGTTTTGTAAAGTTTTAATAAAAAAACTTGTAGTTATATTAATAAGTTTTCCTCTCAAAGTTGTGGTTTTTATTATTTCATATATATGCTCTATTTTCATTGAAAATATTATAAATATTTAATATTTAATTTAATGAAAATTTAAGAAAGTACTTATGCAAAAAAAATATTTTAATATGAATAGACTGTTATTATAAATTACAAATTTTTTTACTTTTCATGCTTCTTAACGAAAATGTCATTGAAATAAATGTTGACTAACTGAATAAATGTATAATAAATATAATTAGTATTATTCTAAATTTGCAATATTTTAAATCAATTGAAAAGTGAAACACGAAATTTCAAAATTTAAAACCACTTGAGACTTGAGAATGAAATATATACTTTAAAGCTAACCTCCACTTTTCTTATGTAATATATTGAATATATAACAACTTTATAGACCTCCTGTAACTTATCATATATTGTCTGCAGATTACACACTCGAAAACATCCTGTAAAATGTCCTGAAAGTAATTAACATATCATATTTCAAGACTTCAAACGTCAATGTTTTCAAGCCTTTGTTGGAGTTGTCAAATTTTGTAAACAAAAGTGACAGAATACGACACCAACCTCCAAATCCTCCAAATCTTGAAATCTTGAAATTAGCCAAGCCGGCGAAAAAATACAAGTTGCAATCGTGCATTCTCGGCAATTCTCGACTTTCAACGAACCAACAGTACCGAACCCAAGAGCCGAAGCGAAGCCGAGAGAAAACGAAGAAGCAGTGGCTATCATCCAATTCTCGATTTGCGAGCGTGCTAACAAGCGATGGAGCGGGGATACATCGACACGCCACGTTTATATGTATTGCTTACACGCGGGAACGTGGTGGGAGAAAAAATCTTACGCATTCTGGGATCACTGATACAAACCTTGACAAGAGTTTCCATTGATGTGATAATAATAAACGATCCAGTCAACTGTAGGGGCCTAGTGGTTCTAATCATCATCATCATAAGGGCTTTTTTTGTACTGTTCGTTAATGGAGTCCAGTTCAAGTGAAAAATTTCATCTTTGATAGACAAACTCTAGGTTTAGATAGAAAAAAATGTTTTTGTTGTGAATTGCGTGTAATCAATTTTTCTGAAATTTGGTTTCAACAAGATGTTGCCACAGGCTAATTATGACATTGTTACGAGTAATGCAGTTGTGGTGTTCATTTAAATAATATATTGTACTTGCTCTATAATGCTATCGAATGAACATGAAAAAACGACTTTTGTATTTATTTTTTTGTTTCAATTGGAATTACTATCGCTCTCATGAAAAACCCCGTAGACTAATATTTAGGTAAGTACAATATGTTGCTATTAAGTAACTTTCTAATCACCTTATTTATGATTTTTTCTCCAGAATAACAGTAAATGAAGATCTGGCCTATAACGCAGATGAAAAGAGATGCAAATGTCCAGAAATATCCGTCACGAACGCTAAATTTTGATAGTCCATCAATGACAGTGCATATATCAATTATGGTTACAAAATATTGCACAAAAATCACAGTGCCAAATAACTGGTTCATATTTTCCCCAATGCTGCAAATAAATTGTTTTTATGTTATATACACAATTAAATTACATCATTTATTACTTTGGTTGTCAACAAAATCGAAAATACTACACCGAGGTGCGAATTTAGATCGTCATATGGAGTTTATATCTTAGAATTTTTTTAATTTGTTCAAAATTAATATCACTATTTGAAGAATCAACCAAAATGTTGAAATTACCAAGGAGTAGAAGTAAAATGGCGCTTGATTGTACAGCGTAGGCACGCGTGTGGAATGTGGAGCAATGTTACAATTCTACAATTACACGCAGAAAAAAGAAAGGCAAAATTTACTAACCGGGAACAGTAAAAGATTTTAAGTAAATGTAACAGTAAAAACTGTTAACATAGCTGAAAAGAAATGTCGGAATTACTGAGCGTTTCGTAAATCTCATAGTAATATCAAAGTAAATCTAACTCGGTCACTTGTGAGTTAAAAATACCTTTATCATATGTATTAAATACAGGATGATAAGTACCATTCACTGGAACTGAATTACAATACTAGTATAGTACACATTAACGAAAGATCAGTAGATTTTACCGATCTGGATGTTTCGCTTAACTCGTGCACATGTAACGAAAACATAACCTTAATGTGTAAATCATGTGTGCCGGCAACGCTGGGTGTGAACAAAGGAATTTCCAACTGCAGTGAGAAAAACGGATCATAAAACCTGGATGTTAAAAGTAAGGATAGTATTTGGTAAAATCAAAACATTCATTCTCGGTTTTTCATATAATTCGTTTCAAAATGTCGTCCGAGTGCTTCCGACGTTATCCGAATAGCTTGGTAGACTCGAATCCAAGTCTGGCCAACTCAGTTGTGGCTTATAAGCGACATTTATTTCGGAATATGGCAAGCGAGAATAGCCGAGAGGCTTTAGGCGTTAGGAATGCGTTTAGTTAATGTAGATATAGGTAGAGTTAGAGGGTTTGAACCCAAAAGCGATTCTGAAATTTAATTTCAAGCGTATGCGATTATAAATAGTGTAGCATTGTGTACTTAAATATGTGAACAGAAATGAGGTATGATAATAATATTTGTGTATGTATTCCCACTGAAACCTCCCCTCTTCTGAGTGCCAAAGCTCTCCCCTCTATCTTTCTTTTGTTTTGCACGCGTTAAATCTGGTATGTTTCAGTTTATAATCCAAGATATTATCCGATACTATATTTTTTTTAAAACTTCTACAGATTATGGTTTTAATAATCTAGATCGCTGTCCCATAGTTAATAGTCCAAGATTATACCCGGTAACATATTTTTCATTACCGTTTACAATCCCTCTTTCTCAGTGTGCAAAGAATGTAGCCAAAACAAAAGAACTGTGTTATCCGAAACGAATGTGCTACTTTCACTAAGAAAAATCGGTAAAGCTACTGTCTTATAAGTAATTCTGACATTCGACAAACGTAAAGAGCACTAACATTTTGGTAAACTATACCGTTACAGTAAGTTACATTCTCTTACACGCTATGGGGATGTAACAGAATAATAAGCATTTGTAGCATTTAGAAATAGTGTAGGATAGCAATTGGCTCGGTGAAATTTACTGATCCGCAAGTCAGTACCACTTATGTATTCGTATTTGTAACTACCAAATCTGATTACAGTTACTTGTTCAGCCTAGTAACATTCAGTTAACTGGCCAATTGTCCATATAAGTACTTGGAAATTAAGTAAAATTTACCGGATTTTCAGTATATTACACGGAACTTTTTTCTGCGTGTACCTTTCTGTAATTCCTCCTTACTGATATTTTACGTGCCGCTCGACGCGGTACAATAAAGTGTTATTTTACTGCCGCTCAGCGGGCATATAAAGAACGCTTATTCTGCCTATTTCAGATAAGATACTATAAATACAAAGCAGAAAAAAATTAGTTGAATTAATATTCTCAGTTTTTCATTCCCTTCAGCAGGATTAAAATGCATCTAACTTTATGTTCTTGATATCTGAGATTGTAAATGATCGAAATACAGCAAAATGTAGTACCACAAAATGCACTCATTAGAACTCAGAATAAAAATAGAGATGAGGAAAGTATGAAAGTTCTCATTGAGGTTTATTGCATTTTTTGAAATTATTTCAGATCAATTTTCCTTACCAAAGTTACCAATGCATATAAGAGGGTCTCCTTATCCAGAACTTTCGAAAAATCGATTTTTTACATTCTCATCATGGATGAGAAGGTATTGGTTTTATGTGGAAAATGACTTTCGAAATTTTCATCAAATCTTTTTTTTTTTGTTTCAATCGATGGAACTATTATCAGAGAATATTGTCGCAAAATTGTACAGTCCATATCGGAATAGTTTTGATGGTAGAGTTTCGAGCAGTGGCTTGCGCGGAGCTAGTGAAAGGTAGGCGGAGGAAAGCGTAGTGCTCACCGTCTGAAAACTTTGAAGCGCGTTTTCTTGAATCCATATTTTTCAAAATTGCGTGCGCGATTAAAAAAGAACCATTAAAGCTATTATTATAAACTTTTTTTTTATTTGTAGATAATTAAAATGCGCTTATAGTGTACCTTTAATTTACATGATACATTATTTATTTTCATTATATATAACGCATTTTCAACAAAAAAAAAGGCGAAAAATTCGATTTTTTTGAAAAGTAACTTAAAAGATCAATTAAGAAAATTTTTTTCACAATTTTTTAGGTTCACTATAAGCGGCAGACTCTTCTGATTAAAAACAAAAAATATATGTGTGTTTCAGATGAAAACTTTGGACAATATCATGCACGCGATTTCAATTACTGCACTAGTAATTTATTTTCAATACACACATCCAAACTGATATGGCTGCAACAGATGAAACATGGTTATGGTTTCTTTAGCCAAACTCTGTTTTGGAAAATCAGCTCAACTTCAAACAGACACTTGTCTTCTAGTGATGCGTAGTAGTTTCAGAGGTTAGGGATAAGTAAACTATTATATCAGTGGTTGATTTTAAGATTTTAAAACTGTATCAAATAACTAATTTCATAGATATATATATGTATTATTATTAAGTGTACAAGTTTGCTTTCGCCGTTCTTAGATAGATGGCTGCAGCGGTAATTGCTAGTCGAAATCGACAGATTAAAACTGTCACACAGTAAGCGGCAAAGTTGTACACCTTATATAAAATTTATAAATCTAAAAAAAATAAATTAAATCGATGCCGGCAATACGTGTTTTGTTTGCATGATCACATATGATCACTCTGCGAACGTTTGAACGCACACCAATATACATCTTTAAAACAAACCATTGTGTTTTGCTAAATCAGCATAACAGTCGATGGATAATACAATCAGAAGGACATTTATGAAAGTGTCCTAAGCTAATACCTAATTTAAAGACATGTCATTAGCTCAACTAGTATTTGTTATTTTCTTATTCATATTTATTAACACACAACATAATATAACTGAAGTGAGAAGATTTTCTTTCTAATTTGCATAGAAATTCTCTAACAAACTCGGTTAGGTAGAAACACAATACCATTTTTTTCAGTGTAATGAGACCCCCTTAAGAGGGTATTTTAGTCTAATGCCTTTTTCACCCTCTTTAATAACGGCGTTCAACATTTTATCTACTCTGGAACACCAGAAACGGATTAGATATACACAGTGTGTCCCAAAAAGAACCGAACTTTATATTTAAATCATACAACATGCAGCGCCTTCTATTGAAAATTTGCAGCATTAAAAAGATACATTCATCCTCTTTCAAACGCACCTAAATTCATGTAAATCGGATGACAGATGTAAAAGTTACAGCCATTTCAATAAAAGAAAAAGTGTGCTAATGTTACAAAATAAAAATGGAACAAAGAGCAAATGTAAAATTTTGCGTTATACTTGAAAAAAAATTCGCTGAGACATACGAATTGATGAAAAAATTTTATGGTAATGATTGTATGAGTCGTACTCAAGTTTATACGTGGTTTACACGATTTAAAAATGGCCGTGACGATTTAAATGATGATTCAAGACCTGGACGACCAGAAGCATCAAATCGTGCTGAGTTAGTGGAAAAAGTACGTGAATTAATCGCCATCGATGCAAATTTCACTATGAGAATGCTGGCAAAAAAATTAAATTTATCTTACTGTACAATCTACACAATATTAACTGAAGATTTGGGTAAAAGAAAGGTCTTTGCACGTTTTGTTCCACGTCAGTTAAATGCGCCACCTCACAAGACCAAAAAAGTCAACGAATTTTTGATGAAAAAACAGATTTGTGTCATGGACTACCCTCCGTATTCGCCTGATCTATCACCGTGTGACTATTTTCTGTTCCCAAAACTAAAAACTGCAATGAAAGGAGCTTTTCACGATGACGTTCCAACCATTCAATCAGCTGTGACACAGGTGCTAATGAACATCCCAAAAACCGAGTTTAAAAAGTCTATGGATAAATTGGTTGATCGTTCCAGACGTTGTATTGAGTCTAATGGAACCTATTTTGAATAAATAATAACTTTCAAAGATAATATAATGTGTATCTTATTCTATATCCAAAAAGTTCGGTTATTTTTGGGACACACTGTGTACAAAGGTTTTTGAGGTTGCTGATTACGATGAGAGGGTCAGTTAACCTCCATCACGTCAGGTTCAAGGTCATTTGAAGGTCAAGTGTAGAAAAAACCTCCAGTAAGTTATCATATATTGTCTGTAGATTACACACTCGAAAACATCCTCTAAAATGTCCTGAAAGTAATTAACATATCATATTTCAAGACTTCAAACGTCAATGTTTTCAAGCCTTTGTTGGAGTTGTCAAATTTTGTAAACAAAAGTGACAGAATACGACCTCAACCTCCAAATCTTGAAATCTTGAAATTAGCCAAGCCGGCGAAAAAATACAAGTTGCAATCGTGCATTCTCGACAATCCTCGACTTTCTACGAACCAACAATACCGAACCGAAGAGCCGAAGCTAAGCCGACAGAATACGAAGTGACAATGGCAATCATATTCCATACAATCATGAATAAATTAAAGTACAGCAGTTAATTTTTTTAATTAAAAATTTGTACTTAGACCACATTAAATTAATATTAAATTTAAATGCAAATCCGGTGTAAACTATATTGTTTTTCAACCTGAGCAACATTTCTTGACTTTGAATTTCATTGGAAGATTTTTCGATTAACGTTCAAATTTTTCAACAAATTTGCCAGATCAGCCAATTGCAAAAGTTTTCAAAGTATTTAATTAAAATAATTACACGTATTTCTCGAATATTTCAAAACAAAAATGGCCTAAAATAAAGATTTATAAGATTTTGTAAAATTTGAAATGTCTTATTAAATAAGTGGTTGATCTCTAGAACTTGAAAATCTTTCACTTAATATTTCGATTAGAGACATTGAAAATTTATAGACTTTGGATTAAGCATAAAAATTTGTTTTGGAGTTTTAAAATCTTTTTACAATGTAACAAGATGAACCAAATACTTTAATTTTTCTGCATATAGCCGCAGAATGAGTATGTTTGTAGTTAAATAATAGTTTGGACACTACAATAATTTTTTCAAATTCCAAACAGCAAGACATTTATTTTAAAAGGTTCGCATACAAAAAATTTGCTTCTGGTATATATACAAAGGATTTAGTCTACTGAAATTATAGTTTTCAAAACTGTAGAATATACAGAATTTTTTTATACAAAAATAGATAGAATATATAAAATATACATTTTTCATCTGCAGAATCTACGACATAGCCCGTAAACTGACTAACTGTATTTGTAAAATTAATAGATTGAACTAAAAGAAAATACATTTTCCATTTGTATAATTTGTATATTTAATCTGCAGAATTTACCGATTTTATCTGCGAAATTTACAGGTTTTTATTTGCAATTAGGCTACTAAAACTTGAGATGAAAATATTTCTAACATAAAACTAAGAATGGAAATTCCAAACATAAATTTTATGTACATCTCTTCTCAATGAAAAATAACTTGCCAACTGAAAATTGTTTAAATGTACGAATTTGTTAAGAAGTATGGAAATTCGTAATTACTAATTGAAGCTTTGATTTTTGAAAAGCTAAAAATGTTTTAAATGTATATATTGATTCAAATTTTTCACATTTAACGTGTTAAAACCCTTAAATAATTTTACAGGATTTTTCAGATATTTATTTTAGGGATATTTTCTAAAAATTTCAAAAAAAGAAATATAATATCTTAAACAACATATTTCATATATTTAAAATTGTCGTATGTTTCGCGCCTCTATTGCACGATGTCGAGAAAGTTGAGAGAAACACAATTCTCAATTTCCACTCAATAACCGACAGCATGAAATCTGAAAATATACGTGTTACAATCGTGCATCCTCGGCAATTCTCGACTTTCGACGAACCAACAGTACCGAACCCAAGAGCCGAAGCGAAGCCGAGAGAAAACGAAGAAGCAGTGGCAATCATCCAATTCTCTATTTGCAAGCGTGCAAACAAGCGATGGAGCGGGGATACATCGACACGACGCGTTTATATGTGTTGCTTACACGCGGGAACGTGGTGGGAGAAAAAATCTTACGCATTCTGGGATCACTGCACTGAGTTCGAATCCAAAGTCAGTTGGTCTTGATCACACCAAATTCAAGGTCATATGAAGGTCAACTATAGAAAAAACTGAAAAAATATCTTGATGATGCAGAAACAACTTGGGCAGCTTCTACCTTTTTTGTAGGCAGTGTATTTCAAAAAATAAATTTAAATCTTCATAAGCATTCAAAAAAAATAGTGAATTCTTCAATATAGTAAGGTAATATTTCGAGCTTAAGATTAAGATAAACTGTATTAATCTTCAGCTCTAAAACGTTTACGTTGAGTTGCAAATGATTTAAACCGATTCCTTTTTTTTGTGTGTTATATTTGTGCTCTGTTTATGAATTTCTTAATGGACTAACCTGCATATTGAAAAAACCATTATATTTTTGAATACTTATGAAAATTTAAATTTATTTTTCGAAATACACTGCCTATATAATAGGTAGAAGCTGCTCAAGTTGTTTTTGCATTATCAAGATATTTTTTCAGTTTTTTCTATAGTTGACCTTCATATGACCTTGAATTTCGCGTGTTCAAAACCAACTGACCTTGGATTCGAACTCAGTGACCTCAAACACATAAGTAAGAAATTTTCCAGATTTTTCTGACGCATTTTTCCACACCTGACCTTCAAATGACCTTGAACCTGACGTGATGGAGGTTAACTGACCCTCTCATCGTAATCAGCGACCTCAAAAACCTTTGCATATCCAATCCCTTTCTGGTGTTCCAGAGTAGATAAAATGTTGACCTGTGTAATTTAAAAAAAAATCTATGAAAATGGTTGATTCGGAAGTTTTGCTTTGTACTTATTTTACTTTTTTGTATTTATATAAATATGAACTTGAAAGAATTTCAAATACAAATGACGCTAAAACCCATCAAAATAGCCTCCTCAAAAATGCACGGCTGATTCACCCCCGTGATTCCGAAAGCTGTGTTAATCTGAAATCAAAAATCGAATGTGTGTTTAAATTATAGGAGTATGTTTCTAGAAAGTGTACCAGATTTGCAGTATATTAAAAATGTTATAAATTGTGGTTGTCGAAAATTAAATTGTGATTTTTGCGATTTTTGAACTTTATTTTTGGTCACTAAGAAGTTTCAAAATAATTATTTTGGACGTAAATATATTCTTGTACGAGAAATAATGACACTTACGACCAGGCTGTCAGGTTTAGATCGTAAAGGACACCTTTCCCTTGTTGTAAAAGTCTTGATGTAGTTTTGATAAGTAATAGAAGAAGTGCGATTTCAATTCAACGCTTCAAATACCGTTCTGAATTGCTACTTAAAAAACTCTGTAACTTCTTTATTAATCGTTATTCTGGCAAATTTCTTGGCACAAATAGATATTTGTAATAACATCTGCTTTAAAATATTGTATTATATATTTTTTAATTTAGGAAGTTTTTGTATACACAGCTCTGGTTGAGCCATGTTTGTCCTGACAATAAATTTGCATCTAGGTTATATTAAATATTTAAAACAAATTTTCAGGTTAAGATCGAAAGTTAGTCATTGCAGGGTGAAACTATTTCCCTTGTGACAAATCTTTCCATGGAAAGAAATATGATATATCAATCAAAGTTATGCTTTCAAAGAGAAGCCTAAGTGGTAATTTGGTCAAAATTAAATCAAGAAATGGTTTCACCAACTTCGATTGACTCTTTATCGCTGGATAAACCCTCAAATTAACCAATCAGAATTTAGAATGACGAATTTATCTGTTGGTATAAATTGAATCGACGTTGGTGAAATTGATATAATATATTTTTAAAGTATATTAGAGCTCTCGTCTGCGATATACTTTTCACAATCAATTTAATATCTACAATATTGGTTAGACTAATCCGAAAAACCTTTTTACCTTGATTCATGAAAAACAGTCAAAATTCAATCTGACTCAATCCAAATCATTCCTTTTTAATCCAAATGAATACGAACAAGGTTTTTAATTCAATTCAATCCGAATAAATCGGAGCTCAGATTCATGTTTGTCCGTTTTTTATCAACCGCTTTACGGATTGGTTCGGAAATAGATTGCGGAATGGCTGGGATTAATTCGGATTGAGTAGAAGTTTACTAACAAAATGCCTACATTTTGGAACTCGATTGATGCAAATAACATTGAAAGCAGATATTACTGTTTTAAATTGTAGTGAAATTTTTCAAACAAATTAGTATATACTAAAATTATAGTATGTAATTAATTAAGTAACTTAGCAAGTAATATAAAATTAATAATTAATAAGCAATTTGAGTAATCAATGCGACTAATTCATTAAGGAAATCATTTTAATATGTTGATCTTTTTACGTCCGAGAATATTAAAAGTTCAAGTGTAATACACATCAAATGTGTTTGAAAAAATAACGACGCTTTCGGACCAAGTCATTTTATTTTTAAAAAAAGTTCCAACGTTTCGAGAACACAATGTATCTCCTCATCAGGGAATAAAAGCTCTTATTACATTACCATCATTAGTAATAAATTTTTAAATCTGTAATGATATATTGTTTTTTAGCGATTGTAACAGATAGATTATTATAAAAATATTATTATGAAAAAGTATGTGCCTCGAAAAATTGTAAGAGTAGAAATATAAACCAAATTAATTTACAAAGATTATAAGTATGCACAAAGTGTGAAATTTTTGATTGGAAGCAAAAGCACACGGCTGTGTTCCCGACATAACTGAATTTTAAAATTGTCAATTTACTTATTATTATAATATTACAGGAGCGTATCGTCGAAGTTTTATAATTACAGAGTCATTAAGGAGTCAAATTTGTTTAAAACTAAATAAAATTTTAGGAACAACATAATATAAGATGAGATATTTTTTAGCTAATTTTTTTATAAAAATTAAAATTAAATTCTTACATTTATTTATAAATTAAGCAAGAAACGGAAACCAACACATAAGTAAGTGGAAAAAACTAAAAAATAAAAAAAAATTGGAATTTTTATCAATTTTTATAAAAGGAATTCTAAAATAGCATTAGAAGCTTGGTTAAAATGGTCCAAATCTGAGACTTTGTTTACACTATTGTTTTTTTCTTTTTTTATGAAAACCATTTCTGCGAAAGCTTCTTTTTGAAAGCTTTTTTCTTGATGGACAATTTTGAAATCATTCCACAAAATTTCACGTGTTAAACTATTATTTTCATTTTCAAGAATGTGTTTAGAAATGACATTGTAATATTTTGGGTTGAGTATTATGTTCTTTTTATGTTCCTCTCTACGAATATGTAAAGGTCTTTTTGTCTGTCCCACATATGTCTTTCCGCACTTGTAATTAAATTTTTAAACTACATTATTTTTATCTGATGAAGATACAGGATCCTTACCTAATCTTACAAACATGTTTAATTTTGAATTTATTCTGTAAATGGTGTTTATTTGGTATTTATTTAAAACTCTCTTTATATTTTCAGATATAGTGCCATAGTAAGGAATTGTGATAATTTTTTCTTTTTCTTTCTTTGCCATATTTATGTTTTGTTTGGGTTTTTTGATTCTCTCATTTAATTTAATAATTCTTTTATTAATATGTTTTGTGATCATATTTTTAGGATAATTATTTAACTCTAAACAGTTCTTAATAATATTTAAATTTTCATTGTGGAAGGAATTGTCAGCAAGTAAGATAGCGGAGTCAAACAAATTTTTTATTATTCCTATTTTGTGTTGTAAAGGATGGTTAGAATAGTATATTACGTGCCTAGGCGCACAATGAGGGTTATTGCGTGACGAACGACAATGCTCGCAGGAGATCGAAGCCGAGACGAAGCCGAGGCGCGATGAGTTCTGTGAGCATTGTCGCGAGTCTCGTAATTTCCCGAATTGTGTGCATTGGCACGTATTCTATTTTATGTGCCACCGGCGCGAAAACTCGTTTTTTCGCTACAGTTAACAGTAGCGCAATTCAATTTACTTAGCAGTTAGTTTATAGAAAATATAGGAAAAATACTTACGAATATAAATGAATGTGATGTCGAACGCAATCCTTGATTATTTTAATTTCTTGGTTATGAAGGATATATTCAGAGTTGCAACTTTGTCGTAGTTCAGGAAGCATGTTTAAGCGTTCTATAATAATATCAATTTGAGCACAAACTTGTAGGATTATTATCATTATTAAGGTTTCAAATGAGCCTGCTAAAGAAGCTGCCATCCAAGCAGATAATGATTGGTATATATACGTCAAACAAAACACAGGTTTAGAGTTAATAGTATAAGGCATCCACGCATTAAAAGGAAGTCGAATGCTTTCCTTATCGATAAATGGAGTCAAATACACTGATGTCACAGAAATATTAGTTACAATTAGAAAGATTATTGTAGTCAACCTACAAAAATAAAAAACAATATTAAAAATATTAATATTTGGTGTGTTGTGATAAAAGTAATGTATTACGTTTTTTGACCTTTCTTTTATACCTGCATGTGTATGAATATTTTTGCAGTATTTTAGATTCATTAAGACTTCGAGGTTGACATATTTCATTAGTAAGCATTTTTATCGTTCTTATGACTTTTTTACGTTGAAACATAATATTAATTGATTTTAAATAAACAGTAAAAATAGCGGTAAAGTAGAATAAACTTTCTGAAATAAGTTCTACGTTTCCAGTTCCTCGGAAAAAAACTGCCAAGAGAGACCATACGAAAAACGAAAAAGAAGTTAATATGAAGATTGAATAAATACAGTATAGTAACTTTTTCCATTGAGAGTTGTAAGTTGATGGCCTCCAAAACCCAAAAATTTGCATTACTGTCAACGAATATTCGCCGCTATAGAAGTTCGATTGTTTTAGATTTAATATTTTATATGAATTTTTAATCTTCAAAAACGCCATGAAGGTTTTAAAATTGTCAACAGGTGATGTATATGTATAATTTTTTGTTCAGTTATATTTTTTAATGCTGAGTATGGTGGAAAAAGAATAGATAGATACGAGGAATGTATCATCCATACACCATGAAAGTTCCATTAAGACTGAGAGCTACTTTTCTTGTGTCACTCGTTCTGTCTTCTACGCAGCAACGTCATAAATAATTCTATCAATCAATTGATAAATGAAGAAATGTCTCATATCACCCTTTTACCGTAATAATCTTCTGATAAATAATTCAGCAGACACTTGCAAGGGATTGGCTATTACAGCAGGTATAATGATGCAATGTTGAAAATCACGAAAATGTATCAGAATTAGTATCAACGGGCAATTTGCATAATCATAGAGCATTAAAACAAGTGAAACTATTTATGGCAATTATCGTCTTCACTTATTCCTTTCTTTTCCACTATTATTTTCATTTTTAAGAATGTGTTTATAAATGACATTGTGATATTTTGGGTTGAGTATTATGTTATTTTTATTTTCCTCTCTACGAATATGTAAAGGTTTTTTTGTCTGTCCCACATATGCCTTTCCGCACTTGCAATTAAATTTATAAACTACATTATTTTTATCTGATGAAGATACAGGATCCTTATCTAATCTTACAAACCTGTTTAATTTTGAATTTATTCTGTAAATGGTGTTTATTTGATATTTATTTAAAACTCTCTTTATATTTTCAAATATAGTGCCATAGTAAGGAATTGTGATAATTTTTTCTTTTTCTTTCTTTGCAATATTTATGTTTTGTTTGGGTTTTTTGATTCTCTCATTTAATTCAATAATTCTTTTATTAATATGTTTTGTGATAATATTTTTAGGATAATTATTTAACTTTAAACAGTTCTTAATAATATTTAAATTTTCATTGTGGAAGGAATTGTCAGCAAGTAAGATAGCGGAGTCAACCAAATTACACTTGATATTTCGCGACTAGTCCCAGCCATTTTGATTTTATCGATCTTGTGTAGTAGTAGCTTGTTGTAATAGAGCATGCGCAATTCAAATGTACAAGGCTTTGTCAGTAGGGTGCTAACGATGTACGAAGAAGAAGAAGAATAAGAAGATTCTGCTCCGCTGTAAGACTATATGCGCATGCGCAGTTCAATTTTTATATTATATTCCTCTGTAACGGAATACACAACATTCCGTTACTCTCAGCTGTGACGGAAAAACGAGTTTCCGCGCCGAAGGCACATAAAATATATGTTGCAGACACTGATGAGGCTATTCTATAAAAAAAAATTTTTTTTTGAAAACAATTGTAGCCAAAGTCAGAGCAGAAAGGAAATAACAGGCGAGCGAGCTAGACTCGGTTTCTGATATATTCGACATTCTTTCTCTAACCCATACTATCTTGTAGCCATTGTCCGTGTGCGTTGCTACTTCCTAATATTCAAGGAAAATTATTTCTGACTACAAATAATCAAAGAGCAGGCTTCAATTAATCTATGGACATCATAAGCCAGAATTTTTTTTACAATTCCAGTCCTGTCCAGAATTACTGAAACATAATTATTTAGCTTTGTTATCTCCATATAATACAGTTTATTGTGTAACAAGTAAGAGAAGCATACAAACTTGACACAAGTCTAAATTGCATTATTTCCTTATATTGCACATAGTATTTTTTACAAAAAATTCAAACGATTCGATTTATTCAGTACACCAGAACCCCGATTTACAGACTGACCTCGTAACGAGTCCATTTCCACTCTATACCCTACTGCTTTGCAACTCATTTCTTGAAATCGGAATCTATATAATTAATGTTTCGGTGTACTTCGAATCTATGACTACTTGTTTCTGCTAGACAAAGTAATTCAAACTTTCCAAGTTTACTATGGGGAGGTGCGTGGGGAATCGATCAATATGCGCGAAAAGTGGCACATTTCATCCTTGTTTTATAAGAAATATTTTTCAAGCTTGGTGAGAACTAAATATGTGGTAAAACGCATCTCATGGGGGAATATTCAAATAAACATGATAAAACCGTTAAAGACCTCAAGCAAATTGATATATATAGGGTAAGGCACATCAAGTGTTACAGAGTGATAGCACTCAAACTACTCATCATATCCAGAAATGATTCAGACAAAAGTATCAGTATTCGAGAATGCCGTCATACTCGACCACCCTATTTTTTTATCAGTGGAGGCGCTGAAGCTACATCAAGGTCAACTTCACTTCTTTAAATAGAACCATGTTTTTTTTCGATGACATTATTACCAATTTCAAGACGAATTCAGCGACCTACAACACAAGGTCATTCTAGTCACGCAAAGTATGAAAATAGTCGAAAAATGGAAACATATCGGAATAATCACTTTTAAAAGATCCATTAGCCTTGGTTTGGGTCTACCTACAGAAGATGCTCGAAGTGATGACCCTCGACTTGTAAGCACTTGTTAATTCGCTGATGAAAAGATTGTCTAACTTCAACCAACATTTGTGGTGTAATTTCGGTACATGCTCGGCGTATTCTTTCTTTCATGTCGTCAGGCGTGGTAGGTGCTACCGCCATTACGCGTTCTTTGACAAAATCCCATAAAAAGTAATCTGGTGATGTTAGATCTGGCGAACGAGATGCCCAAGCTACAAGGCCGCCTCGTCCTATCCACTTTTCGTCAAAAATCTCATTCATCACTTGTCTTGAACATAGAGCATAATGGGGTGGTGCACCGTATGCAAGGGCACCATGTCTCCCATTAATTGAGGCAGTACGTTTTGCAGAAAGTTTGCGTAAACTTGCCCAGTCAAGCGACCTTCAAAAAAATATGAACCAATGATGTGGTCGCCGGCAATACCGCACCAATAATTAGCGGACCACGGATGTTGAAATGGTACAGTTCTCATCCATCGAGGATTCTCATTTGCCCAATAATGCATATTATGCCTATTCACATCTCCTGTATTTGCGAAGTTAGCTTCATCAGAAAAAAGCACATGACTCAAAAATGAGACATCTGTGCGCATTTTTCTACGAATCCAATTACAGAAATTGACGGGTTTTAGGAAATCATTGCCGTACAAATCCTGATGTGATGACATACGATACGGATGGAACTTGTGTTGATTGATGTAAGATTCTTAATGCAGATCGCTGACTAATTCCACTCCTTTTTTCCATTTGCCTGCTGCTCGTATTTAGATTTAGAGCAGAAGAAGCTAAGATAGGAGCCGCATTATTTTTATTAACAATTGGTCGATGTTTGACTCGTGTTTATTTCACTGTACCGAAGCGACAAAAACGGTCAACTAATCGCCTAAAAGCCATGTGCGACTTTTGTTACCTATCCGGATAACGAGCCACATGCAAATCTTAGGCGTTTCTGTAATGTTTACGGCATTCCCCCAGCGTTCGCGTTTCGATGTACTGGCATTAGAAGGTAATGCGTGACTAACTGATATGTCAACAGAAAATGCTTACTTTTTGCCGATGTCAACAATACGATGTATTGCCGATGCGTATTATCATGGGTATCGTAAGAAATGAAAAGAAATGAAAATTATTTTTCGACTATTTTCATACT
Source organism: Diplolepis rosae (assembly GCA_030998225.1). Taxonomy (NCBI): domain Eukaryota; kingdom Metazoa; phylum Arthropoda; class Insecta; order Hymenoptera; family Diplolepididae; genus Diplolepis; species Diplolepis rosae. Next base: position 7,772,579 of record JAPYXD010000723.1, on the reverse strand, counting down.
TTGCGTGACTAGAATGACCTTCTATTGTAGGTCGCTGAATTCGTGTTAAAATCGGTAATAATGTCATCGAAAAAAAATACATGCTTCCATTTAAAAAAGTGGAGTTGACCTAGACGTAGCTTCAGCCCCTCCACCGATAAAAAATTAGGGTGTTCGAGTATGACGGGCTTCTCGAACACTGAAAGTTTTGTCTAAAACATTTTTGGATATTATCAATAGTTCGAGTTCTATTACTCTGTAACACTTTATGTGCCTCATCCTGTATATATACGAGGTCTGTCCGAAAAGTGTCGGGCCTACCTTCATATCTCCGCGCCATAGTGTTCGAGCGACCTCTGCGTGGCATGAACGTCAACAGTAGAGCCTCACGAACCTATCGGTTGCTTGCTGACATCTGCCAGACGTATAGTTCATGCGCAGCGTGTCTTTGTTTACAAAGCTATTTTTGAGTTAGGCGGATTTTGTGTCTGTTAAAAATGACTGAAAAACAAGATCAACGAATTTGCATCAAATTTTGTTTTCAACTCGGAAAAACGAGTTCGAAAACTATTCAGATGATGCAGAAGGCCTTTGTGGACGAAAGTATGGACATAACACAGAGAAAGGATTGGTACAGGTGGTTTAAAACTGGCACGTCAAAGTCGGAGCAGTGTGAAGTCAATGTTGATTGTTTTTTTCGCTTATGAAGTGTCGTGCATCACGAATATGCACCGACAGGTCTACAGTGGGTCCACTCATATAGGAGAAAAGGGGAACGAATTATAGTGTATGCTATCAACAAGTGGTGGCGCTATTGTCGCTACCGATGTTCTTTTTAACCTGTTGTAACCATAGCAACCATAGTTTGATATTCTTTTGATAAAATCTGATGGTATAAATCATTGATTCATGTTTGAAAATTTTCCGCTCTTTAAAATATACCTAGTAAAAAAGTGGGCATTGAATGGCATTGGAATATAAAAATCTGGAAAGAAATTGAATCGAGAATGAAACTTTTGAATGCATTTTAATTCCTAGCACGGTGTGCCCACTCCCATGTATTTTGAAGGGGTACTTACAGATGGTGGCGGGGCGAATGAACTTATATCAGCGACATCTAGGGGACGTAGCAGGAACTAGATTGCACGAAAACTACCCATCCCCCCTCCACTTCAGATCCAGTAATGAAGGGTGTAAAATTTTCGCTATCCCATGCGAAAAAGGAAAAATTCGGATTTTATTATATTTGAGGTTACTTTGCACCTGGCTCAAATCGGCTTTGAAGGTAACTAGAGTTTTATCTTTATCAACACTTAAGTGCGGATTTAAAACTCAAGGACAAAAATACTTTTTAATGCAAGCTTTCTTACCGGGTTTTGCAATATGATAATACGTAATGAATTTGTATACACAAAACGAGAAACCAAGCCTTTACGAGTTTTATTTTAGATTTAAAACAAAAGTTATTGGTGACTTACCCGATTTGCAGCTACAACTATTTTAATTTGGAGGGCAAACAGTAAAGCACTGCTAATTGTTGGCACATTAGGTATTAGTACTTTATAGATCGAATTTCATTAAAATCACTTGAAATCGCTATGAATTTTAATCAATTAAAACAGGCAGACAAGTGACAACATGTTTACTCCGCACGACGTTCATTTCGATGACACTCTAGCGGCGACTAGGGGACGTAGCAATTACTATTTTTCTGTCGCCATTTGGCCTATAGGAGTGGGCACACCGCGATTCCTAGGCATTAAAAGGCATTCAAAAGTTTCATTCTCGATTCCATTTCTTTCCAGATTTTTCTATTTCAATGCCATTCAATGCCCACTTTTTTACTGGCATCGGGTTGCGGTTTACGTGGGGTTTTGTTTGCATTGATATTAGTTTTTTCTATCATAACTTGGCGGCGCTGATGCTCATTTTCACTTTTTTAAGTACCCTCCTAAAATACATGGTACTGGACGTACTGTGGACAGATCAGACAATCAATAAAGAATATTAAATTCAAATTTTAAAACGTTTGCGTGAAGCAAACAATTCGAAAACTCAAAAAACCACTCAAAAGGCAGCGATTCGATGACAAAACGACGGTTGAAAATAATGCGACGTGCATACTCAAGGCCATCCCTAAAAGTGAGTTCCAGGACTGTTTCGAGAAGTGGAAACATCGCTGGAACCGTATTATTCAATCAAGTGGGGATTACTTCGAAGGATGTCAACCGCCCGATGATGAAGAATAACGCCAGCGCGGAGATATAAAGGTAGGCCCGATACTTTCCAGACAGACCTCGTATATACATATAAATTTTAAAATAAAAATATTTAAAAGAGAAATATAAGAACGCTCTATGAACTTCGTGATTTTGAAAATAATTTGCAGCATTACTTTGAAATTCTGTAAAACTTTTCTTCTATGCTAAACTCAATGAAATCTTGGGGAGTAAATCTTTTATGGAGTAGTATGTCTGTCAATTTAAGTAATTCATCACATTTGAAAGAAACATTAATAATTTTAACACAAGCGTTAATCAGAGAGAGAACATAGGAGAAGCTTTCCGAGAATTCTTGAATGTTAAGATTCCCTTGAAATAAGTACACTTAAGTCGAAATGGTAAAGCTATAAATAAAAAAATAATCATAATACTGGAAACATTATAGATTGCAAGAATTCTTTTAGAAAAAAATTGTAGTTGTCACATGTCAATATATTTTAAGACAGAGAGTGGAAATTCAGCTCTTTATGTTTTCAGTAATTTTGTTTCAATCATGCAAAGTTAACATACAATTAACTAAGTAGCAGAAATTTTTCTGCATCATAAACGTGTAACAGAATATATTCAAACTTCTATATGTAGCTTTCGTATAGATTATTGTTACTAGATATCCAGCATAATCGTTTATTTCCCCCTTGAATGAAACCTTCATTAAGGATTTATTCATTTTACGTATGTGACGTATCGTCCCGTCTACAATATGTCTCGCATGCAGCAAGAGTTCTTATATTTAGAAGAAAGTAGAAAACATGACGACGCGACTGCTGAATAATTTATGACGGTAATTTGCATATCTATATGACTTCAAGCGACATTTCTCCCTTCACTTGTATCATTTGTTATAACGCAAGGAAAGTCGTGGAAATTCAAGGAAACAAAGAAGACAATATACGGATAAAAATCATAAGTGAAATGTTATCATAAATTCTTTTTTCGATAATAATAATAATAGTGAAAATAATAATCAACTAATGGTTTTACATATCAAAGAGGGTAATATTGATGTGAAGAATATTAAGATAAAATATATTGGATTCCAAGAGAAATGCTATAATAATAGTAAATTCTTCAAAGAATAACAATCGAATGTCTCTTATACTAAAAAAGGTATAAATCGTCTTGTAGCCATATTTTTTTTATACTTGCAATTTTTAATTAAGAAAATTCAAGAATTCTATCGAAAAACTATAAATAAAAATCTGCCCGCTTTGCGGGCACATTCTCATTGCGCGCAGCTCGCTTCGCTCGCAAGTTTGATCGCGCCTAGGGCGCGCGATTCGATCGTCGCGCTTCGCGCTCCGTTCTTTCTGGACCTCGCGCTTCGCGCTCGGTCTTGTGCTCTTCGCATACGTTTAAGTTTATTTCTTATAATTTGATACTGAAGCTCAAACCAATTTAATGATATTAAAGATGATGTAAATTAGTCATTTTCTCAAATTCACTAAGTTTCTTTTTCAGTTTAAGTGAAACAGGAAATTCAATTTACTTAAGGCTCTATCGGCCTTAAGGAACACATTCTCATCATCACACTCGCGCTTCGCGCTCGATTTTCTGTATGCATTTTTGTAACTTTTTAATAAATTACATGATTATTGATAAATTTATTTTCTTCCAAATATCTCAAAAAGGAAAAACAATCGTAGACTTTATTTAAGGAAACGATTTTGCAGAACAACGCTTATTTCGTATTTCACATATTTTGGTGAAAAAAATCAAATTTTTTCAATATTAAAAATCAAAAAATTAACATATACATCCTGGCGAGAAATTTCTCGATAAGAATGTGTAGACCTTATTTAGCCAAACAATTTTTCATCTCAAAGTTTTTTTTGTATCTCACATATTTTGTCTAAAAAATGAATTTTTAAATTTTAATCGTATTTTTTGGAATTGAAGCGAAAAATATATGTTTTATCAGAAACTGTGTCAGACAAAACTTGTAGATCTTTTTGAAACTAACAACTTTGTATTCTTACGTTTTTTTCTTATTTTACATATTATTGTTAAAAAATTGAATTTTTTATTTTCAATAGTTTTTTTTTTAATTAAAAAGAAAAATATGCATCTTATGAAAAAATGTTACAATTTAAATTTGTAGGTCTTTATTTATTCAATAATATTGTATCATAACGTTTTTTCGTATCTCGTATAATTTAACTGGAAAATGGAATTTTGATATTGACTTTTTTCGAATTTGAATATGCTGTAACATTTCTAATTTTGATTTAATCAAAAAATGTTATCAGGATAATTTTTAGAGATTTATGAGCACTATCTAAAATCAGTATTGAAATTTTTGATTTTTTCAAAAATTTATTTTCAAAAACACAAAAGTAGTGCTCAACCCCTCAATTTTGATTGGATGTGGCTGGTTAACGAACTTGTCCTTACTTTTTCGGCTCCGATAAAGTGTACCAAAGCTCAATTCAATCTGATAATTCTATCGAGAGTTATGCCGCACACGACCTACAGACAGACAGACAGACAGACAGACAGACAGACACTTTCGTAAAAACCATTTTTTCTGAGTCAGAGGGTCTCAAAACGTTAAGATTTGATGAACATTTCGAAAGTCATTTTTCACATAAAACCAATACCTTCTCATCCATGATGAGAATGTAAAAACACTAGGAGATATTTTTATACTGGAGTAAAATATAGTACCATAAACAGGATGTTATAATGTAGGGAAGAGTTGTCATCATTGAGTTGCTGTAGACTATGGGTCTTTTCATTTATTGGCAAAAACCACTTGAAAAAGCGGACGTACCAAAGGATGTACAGAAGGACGTACAAGAGCTTGAGCCATCTAAATCTATTTATAAAGAAGAATAATGAAAAACACTGTTTTTGAAATTTTGTTAAAAAAATTACCATCACTCTAAGAAACTTTCGCATAAAAATAGGCGCCTTACCCTACTGTAAATTTCAATATAGGAACCCATATGGAAAACTAACTAAGCTCTCATGTATGATCTAATATCATGATCTACATAAGAACCTGTCTTAAAGCTTTTGGGAAATTGAGATACAAATTTTTATATAAGATAAAAAGGATCCTACCTAAGTTACAGAATAAGTTTCTATGTAAAATGCTTTACTGTTAACTAATTTGAGGAAAACTTTGTCTATGTCCTATATGGGGACTTAAAGTAGCTTTGAAAATGATGTTTACTTATGACAAGCATTTCCAAGTATCTAAACTAGAATAAATGATACAATAAAAAGTTTAAAATTACAAAAATGAATTACTAAAAATAATATTTTTATAAGCGAGATTTAGTCAACCCAATGTTGCCAGATAATGCTAGAATTTCAAACAATTTATGTCAACAATATATATATATATATGTGTGTGACGCGCTCCGAGAAAAAGACCCTAAACGTCCAATAATCTATTTCCGGATTATGATTTTGATAGATTAATTAAATCCTGTTTTTTATTTATCTGTAGCTTGTGGAATATCATCTAAACGGGCGCACATAGTTTTATAACAATATTTAGATATGATAAAATCATCTGTGCGCTGAGTGCCATGTTTGCTGACAATTGGCCAAAAGCGCATACGGTGGGGGAACTAACTCCGAAGAAGGAAAAGGCCCTCTGCAGGAAAGGTTATGGCAACAATTTTTTGGGACAGCTGTGGAATAATTTTGACCGATTACACAGGTACACGAAAAAATTATTTTTTTTAAACTGCTTCGAATGTTTTGACTGATTTTTACGTTTTTTGGTGCGCTGAATCCAAATATAGTGACCAATTTGCCCCATCACATACAGATTTTTTGCTACATTGGGTTATCCTTAGTCACCTGGTTGAAAATAAAGTTCATTTCACTGTGGTAATAATCAGCAAATTTTTATTTAAAAATTTAGTAAATAAAAAAAAAATGAAATTAGCCAACACAGTTTACATCTAAAGTCACTCTTGGGTCAATGAATCTCTTGGTGGGCCCGTTTCTTCTTTCCCTGAATACTTTTCTTAGTGCGTTGCTTGGCGTATTTTTCATCAGGGGTTTCCCGCAGCAGCAACCAGCAGAAATCAGACATCATATTGGTGTTCCATCTTCCTGTTATATGTATAAAATGAATACAAACCCCCTAAAATATCATGAGAAAACGTGACATGATGAAACACTTTGGCTATTTTTCCTGGATTCAGCGCCCCAAAATCTATAGGAATCAATTGCAAAACTGCAGGCAGTTTTTTGGTCGTTTACCTGTGTTACCTTGCAAAAGTCAAAACAATCAATGGACTATACTACGCTAATTTTCTGGATCAATTGAAGGCCGAAATTAAAAAGAAACGTCCACATTTGGCTAGAAGAGAAGTTCTGCATCCATGTTTCATTCACAGTTAGGCATCGTCACAGAAACTCGTCAAGATTGCGATGGAAAAGCGCCAAAATAGCTTCAGAGCCGACCACACGACTGCGTTTATTCGCCTCTGAAAGCAAACGCGGCACGATGATCTTTTGTGATTTTTTTCTTTTGTGTATGTATGGCCACGCTTAAACTCATTTTCCCAATTGTAAACAGTTGCAAACACAGGAGCAGATGTGCTTAATGAAATCAAACCATTTGCAATGCTACGAGCGCCATTTCTTGGATTTTCTAAGGACTTATTGAACAACTCTTGTAAAATGAGCATGTTGACATGAGTTACAAACATCAAAAGGCCAGCGCGCCTCAACTTATTGAAGTCGATCTGCAATAGTGTTGTGGAGTTCTTTTTGATTTTCTCAAAACGTTGTTTTGGTCCATGTGCCCTCCTTCCATCCAAGGCCTCAATTGGAACTAAATGTCAATATGACGGACACTGCATGAAAGGAACTCAGTTTTTTGAGTGTTTTCCAAATTTGAAAATCTTCATTATTGGAGTAATAGTTAAATCATACATCACATACATAGTAGGAACATGAAGTTTTCATAAAACGTTGTAATGAAAGACAAGGAATTATTCACAGACGATATATTGTGAAATTGGTGTGCGACAGATACTACAGATAAAAACTTGACAGGCCCTAACGTCACTTTGGCGCACCTCAGATCGAACGCCATCGAACCATAAAACATAAAATCCACATTTTTCGAAAACAAAAGAAAGAAATAAACATCCCCTAACTGTTTTTATATCCTAATTGAATAGTTTCAACATTTTTTATATTTTCTTGATATATGTTTGAAAATTTCAACTGGAATTAATGAAATGAAACTTTTACTTGAGTAAAAACAAAACTCAACATATTTGAAATTTTTTAGTTGAGATCGAAATTTTTGCCATTGCCTATATTGTCGGAAAAGAATTAATTTTATTTTTCTCCCTCCTGATGTACATTTGCGTCGATATGCCCAGGTATTTGCTGACCATTGGATCATCCTGCTGATGAAAGGGAAAGGCGGCACATCGCCCACCTACTCTTCGGCCACCAGAGGCCAGACCCCATAAGAGGATGGGGAATGGCAACTGGTGGAGAAGAAAAAAAAAGAAAAAAAAAGAAGAGAAGAAGAAAGAGGTTCCTGTACCTTCTACGCAGGAACATAAGCAAAGGGAAAGACGCCGCGGCGCTTTTCGACCGCCAGGTCGGGCGACGCTATCAGGGTGTCGGCGAAGGACGGCGAGTCCTACGCTGAGATCCTGAAAGCCATGAAGGCGAAGGTAAACCCCCAAAATTCGGAAGCGGAGGGAGATCCTTCCGGCCCTGAAGAAGGGTGGCGATGTCTCGGCCTTCGAGAAGGCGCTCGATCAGGTGGTCGGGGAGACTACCAACGTAAAGTCTGGACTTGAAGAGGACACTCGAAGTTAGGGAGTTCGACGAGACCGTCACAAGGGAAGAGGTTGTTGCCGCATTGAATCGCGCTGGGCAAGCCAGACCTCGGGGACCAGTGCGGCCTCTACAAGCGCTTCGGCGGTGTGCAGACTGCGGTGGTCCGTTAAACCGAGGCGGACGCTCGGAGATTGCTCGGGTTTGGTAAGCTAAGGGTGGGGCGGGTGAACTGCCGCATCCTAGGTGCCTTATTGTGCTGATAGGGGCAAAAAAGATGTCACCCATGCCTCGGGGAGCGGTTTTTGCCCAATATTGAGGGCGGAACTCCGGAGGTTGAGGGGTGGAAAGTGAAATTTCTACAGCTCAACATCGGGAGAGGGAAGGAAGCCCAGGTCCTTCTGATGCAGAATGCCAGGGAGAGGTACGAGGATGCATCACGGAGGGCTGGGATCCTTGTTTGTAGCTAGTGGGCGCTCCCTTATTGCGGGCCACTTTAACAGTAAGTCGCCCCAGTGGGGAGAAGCCCGCCTGGACAGAAGGGGAATCTTGGTCGGTAAGATGGTCGCTAGAAATGACCTGATTGTATTATTGTGAATCAGGGCAGTGATTTTACGTTCAGATCAGGAGCGGGGGGCGATTATCAACCTCAAGATTGCCGCGCTCTGTCTTGCCTCAAGGATAGGCGACTGTTGTGTCCTCGAGGTAATTTTGAGTGACCACCAGTGCATTGAGTTCAGCATCCAGGAACGGAGTCACCCAGTGAATGTGGGAAGGTCTGGCAAGGTGAGTAGCCCCTCCTGGAACACAAAACGCCTCAGCAAAGACAAACTTGCGTCACAAACCTGCAGGAAATCGCTCGCGCGAGGGAGGCCATCCGCAAGGATGGAAGGTGCAGACTCGTCGAGAAATGGCAGACGAAATGGCATGGTGACCTATCCGGGAGATGGACACACCGTCTAATCCCGGAGCTCGACGCGTGGCTGGATAGAAAACACGGAAAGCAAGCGCTTTCGGGCCATGGTTGCTTTAATGCGTACCTGAAGCGCTTCAAGAAAAGAAACGATGAGACGTGTCGCTACTGCGGATCCCTCGTAGAAAATGCAGAGCACACACTCTTTGTCTGTGCCAGGTGGGGCGCGGAAAGGGAGGCTGTTGGTCGGACAGTGGGTGCACAACTCACTCCTGACACGATGGTCTCTCTCATGCTCCAGTCTGAACAGATATGGATGCTTATCGAGTCATTCGTCACCCTGGTGACGAAGACGAGGGAGGTCGATGGGCGTGTAGAGCGCGGTAACAACGACGGCCAGTAGAAATCGCATCGGAGCCTGCACCCGCGGTCCTACACCTTGGGCGGACTTGGCTGTCCGCGTGGATCAGGGGAGGAATATTTTTATTCCTCACCTGGTTGGCGCGGCTCGTCGGCCTGCCTAACAGGCGTGTGTCCACGAATGAGAATCCCGGGAAAACGGATGACGGAAGAGTCGTACGGGACTTTAAGCTGCAACGAACTGCCCTCGAAGTTTAAAGACAAAAGGTGGTTCCGGGGGCGGTATATTGGTTATGGGTCACAGGTGGACCGACGTTTTCCTGTACTTATTGATGATCGATTTTTCACACTTCATCTGACGGTCGAGCCAGGTTTGGACTAAAATTGAGTCATTAGTCAGCAAAACTTTACTAAAATATATTTTCTTACCCTGCAGCTGATATTTGGGTCAACTTGGGTTCATTTCGATCCAATCATTATTTTGAAAAAAGCTTTTTCTCGGATCCAGGGGAGCGGAAGACATAGATATTTAATGTAAAATGGGGGGGGGGGCGAATTTTACCAGAAGAATACCTTTTTGTAGGAAAAGGCATCAGCCATTATAATGACCAGGAATAGTGTAGCTGAAAAAAAATAGTGACTGTAACGAGTGAGACTTGTTATGGCTATTTGACCCATGGCTATAGAAACATGATTTGCAGCCATTGTAGCCATATTCCGAATACCTGGTCGTGGCGACTATTTAACATCGTTGAAATTGTCCTCAATTCTTAAACCTCGCTATGCGAACTTGAAACGTAACCAGTGCAGCAAATTCCACACTCGTTAAGTCCGTTGTGTTTTGTTTCGAGTAATGCATATTATTTTTCATAGCAAATCTTTTGAGAATTTATTTTGATGTAACTGTAGAGCGGGTTGAAAATGCGATTTTTAACCCTACTTTTAAAGGTATAGTATAGTATGCCGTATAATATGAGTATACCGAAAATCAGATTTTCAAAAGAGGTGCTATGAAAAATACAATGTTCCACGTAGTTATTTTATGAATTTGATTTTAGGAATTTGGTTTTACATAATCTTATAGTTGATACTTACACATAGTGACTATAACTGTATTACATAGTCGCTGTGACTACATTACTTACTCACGGCCAGCAACCAGAAAAGTAATGGTGGGATCCCTTCCTTTCCTCGTTATTGCTTGTTATATGGAGGCATGGCCAGTCCCGTTTCATTCGCTATAAGGGGGTCCTACTTTATCTTATTACACTGAATCCTTAATTTAAGGTTCCTTGATTTTTGCGAGTCGTTTTGAACGTGATAGGACACGCGGCTAGAGAGAGAGAGTTACCAACAGTGGAAAATTTATTTTAAAAAGACGCATTTGACGTATAAAGAACAGTGGGAACATTCAAGAAAACAAAAACAGACATTCCTTACATACATAGTAAAGGTATCAGCAAAAAATGATCATAATACTGAAAACAATATAGATTGCAAGAATCCTTTTCGAACAAAATTGTGATTACCAGATGCCAATATATGTGTATTCTAAGACAAGGATTGAAAGTTTAGCTTTGTACATTTTCAGTAATTATTTTCAATCATGCGAAGTTAAGATACAATGCACTGAGTAGCAGACATTTTTCTGCATCATAAAAGTTCAAGTTTTTATGTAACTACCTATTAAATTTGATTTAAGATCAAATTATCTTATATTCGGATGGTGATTGGATTAATTTTTCAAAGCAGCAAGCGGCAGGTGTTACGTTAATGAGCTCGATATTTGGGTTCCTCACAAATTGAATGAAATTCAAATTACTAAACGAATTTCCATTTGCGATTCACTGCTAAAACGTAACAAAACCGATCCATTTTTAAAGCGAATCATAACGGGTAATGAAAAGTGGGTTGTTTACGATAACGTCGTGCGCAAAAGATTATGAAGTAAGTGAGATGACCCTGCACAATCGATATCAAAAGACGATATTCAGCAAACGAAGGTTATGCTGAGTGTTTGGTGGGATTTCAAAGGTTTTATTTATTTCAAGCTGCTCGCAAGGAACCAAACTATCAATTCGAATGTCTACTGTCGCCAGCTAATTAAATTGGACAAAGAAATCAAGGAAAAGCGGCCAGAACTGGCAACTTGTAAAGGCGTCATCTTCCATCAATATAACGCCAGACCACATACATCTTTGGTCACTCGCAAAAAATACGTAATTGATTGATGTTTGTTATTTGTATCAATAAACTTGCTTTAGAAATCATGAAAAAAAAAAACGAAATAATTTTGGTGCCAACCCAATATATGTAACGTCTATAATATGTCTCTCATGTGGCAAGAGTTATTATATTCAAAAGAATGTAGAAAACATGACGACGCGATTGATGAATAATTCATGACGGTGACATTTTTCCCTGCACTTGTATCATTTATTGTAATGCAAAAAAATTTGTGAAAATTCAAGGAAACAAAGAAGCCAAAATACGAAGAAAAATGATAAGTGAAATTTTATTAAAAATTCTTTTTTTGACAATTAATATGACAGTAAAAATAATTATCAAGTAATGGTTTTACATATCGAAGAGAGTCATATCGATGTGTAGTATATTAAGATAATTTTTTTTCAATCAATATTTATTTAAGTTTGTCTTATTTTTACTTGAGTAAGGCTCAAAAACTCTAGTCACGACACTTAATCTCACAAGCTCTGAATAACTCTTGCAGTCACTATATAAGAAAGTTCCAAGTTTTATGGGTCAGCATTGTAAGCGAGCGTGTGCGTGATTCGATGAAAGCGTATCGTGCCTTATATAAGATTTAGTTATTACGTTTATATTTGTGAAGTTGTATATTTAAGTCTATTTGTATATTAGAATCCAACACATTTTTACCAGCGCATTGTACGTAGAGAATTCAAAGCACTTCTATCACAGTCACGCGGCGTGGTCATTCATCCGTCTACATTCAATTCATTTACTCTTCTCAGACATCCGCAGGCTCATACCCAGCAGCACTGCCTGGTATATACATCCTTCTTCATTCATAGGGTACCCGTCATATATCTAGGAAGATGCCCGTTTATAGAGCCCCCGCATTTTTGCCGATTCATCGGGACACTGCAACCTTTATGGGCCGAAGGCCGTCCGCTAAGCCTCCCCAACCATCCTTTTTTGGCATTTGCACGCTGTTCATGTATGTATGTATCGGGAGACTAATGGCAAGTTCGAGGGGAGAACTTTTTTTGTTATTTAAGAGAACCATGACAACGTTTTACTCAACTCCTTACTATTTCCTATGTTACGCTTATTGTTATTCACTTCGGGTGAATTAGGTATTTATCAAATTCATTTTACTCGAGAAGGATTTAATAGATGTCCAAATGTCCTTATGTCCCATGTTTAATCGACAGAACTGAGTAAAATTACATCAACTATTTTTCTCCGTGTAGTCAATGTTACAATAGACATAAGAGCGACTCAGCTTGCAGTAAATACCATAGGTTTCGTACATCTTCTCATTATTTGCACAAAACTACTTTTTGAGCTATTTAATAATAAATGGCAGTCAGGACAATATATTGCAAATCCAACTGCCTCACTTTGAAGAAACAAACGTTTTCATTAAAATATTGAATACATCATAATAAAAAACTTTTAAAATATACCTTAGTATATACCCACACATAGGAATCTATTGGATTCCCACGTGGGAATCCACATCGTAAGCTACTAGGGAACCTATTTTGTCGCCCCTGGAAATTTAAGAAAGAAATTGGTGCAAGGAAAAAGATACAAAGATATCAATTTCTATGTCGAAGAATTCCTCTTTCTTCATATGTAAAACTCCTGATAGTAATTTTCTCACGCACTTAAGGCTGAGTAGCATTTTCAATTACTTAACTAATGGTACGGTGTTGTTTCATTACAGAAATGTAGAAATATTTTTAAAAGAAACATTTTTTACATAACTCTTGCTACAAGAATACAATTCTTGATTTGGGAATTGGTACGGGTTTTCACTTAGGATTTTCAAATATAAAACCTGCTTATAGGATTCTATATAGGGTCTTGTAGTTAAAAGCAAGTAAGTACTCGTACACACATCTATCGTAGTCAAGCATAATTGGAAAACAAATGTCAAGTTGTAGATGATGTTTAAACTTTTTCCATACCTGAAACTTGAATCAATTTTATCTCACTGTACATCTATGATTTTCTACATTATTGACATGGGCATTATCACATCCATGCAAAATGAAGTAGCTAGGTGAAAACTTGTGACATTGAAGAAAAGGCACTAAGAAAGCTGCGTTTACTTCTAAATCCGTATAATTACGAAATAGACGTCCAAAAATACATTTTTTTGCAATATTATAAACATTTAGGAGCAAGAAAACCTTCCTTAGTGTCATGATGTTTGATTTCAAAAATGTTTGACGGGATATTTTGATTTGCATGGAAATGAGTTTACCCGAAATGCAATGCCGGTAACGTAGGTACCCTGAAATTTCATATAAAATCTTATGCTCTAGAAATCCTATTGGATTTGAATTATGACGGTGAAATATCCGTTCCTAATTATTTATTCATGTTTATTCATTGTTTATCTTATATGATCTACTAATGAGTAATTTTTTTACAGGAAAATGTAGATGCTCACACGTACATGCAGGCATGGTGATGTATCCATTTACCAAGCATCTGCTTCTAGGGATTAGCCTAGGAAGTGTTTTCTGCCAAATATAACTCAGGAAACTTGTGCATGCGATACATCAAAATTTCCAACTGAGTACAGAGTTGTATCATCATTACCATAATGTGTGTATCAACGGCTATGGTAACTTGCCCCGTAGTGATAGATCCTGTAGCTTGAACCGCATACGTTGCCCAGAATAACAAGTAAAAACCCAGGAAACAAAAAACCATTCACTTGCGTTAAATTTGAATGGGCTTTGAGGTGTTCTGAATTGCGTATCTGTCACTGGAATTTCAGCATTAACAGATTGAAAACCAATATTTCCGATAGAAAATAATGTATTTAAAGTGAACAATCGTTTACAATACAATTCGTATTCTGTTTTTATTGTATTTCTCTTATTCAGAGTGACCTTTTAAGACTTCCATTTCATTTGGAATTTCAACCGATTCATGCGAACATCAATGAATCGTACATTTCCATTAGAAATTATTTGAGGTTAATCAGTCTTATTCAACCCTATTCACTTAACGATTTAACCAATGTCGAATGGCAGATTTAAAACATTGCGCACAAATGGCAGATTCCAAGTGTCACCATCCGATTGAATTTTTATTTCCTGAATATGCAAATGACAGATACACAATTCAAAGAGACGCGCGTTCTATCGGTTTTTTTTTCCTGAGAAAACATTAGGGTATGAATTTATGTGAGCATTTATTGGGCTGTCCCAGAAGTAATTGCCGATTTCACATATAGATGTCTTAGACCATCTTTATGAATGGCATCTTTGAATGCCATGATTTTTCCTTCTTGCATTTACCAGCTGTCATTCTTAGCTTGCTTTACAAACAAATTGCGCGTAATTATTGTTGTTTACGTTTCAAATGAATGAGATATACTGAATAAGACGCACAATGACAGTAGCTTTCCAACGCATGTTCGGAATATTGGAACGATAAAATAATAAACAAGTTACGCCATCTATAAGCAAACCGCACGAATTAAGTTATAGATCCAATAAAAATATCAAAATCAACAATCGACTGTCATATACAACGTCTTAGACCCGTTAAAAAACTTGATATTTGGATTCCACATGAATTGAAAGAAATTCATTCAGCAAAATGCATCAACGGTTGTGATTTGCATCCTAAACGAAATAAATTCGACCCTTTTTGAAACGAATTATCACTGGTGATGAACAAAGGATTATTTACAATAACGTCGTTCGAAAAAAGATTAATTCAGATGTCTACTGTCGCCAGCTGAACAAATTGAACGCAGCGGTCGAAGAAAAACGGCCAGAATTGGTCAATCGTAATGGTATAATTTTTCACCATGACAACGCTACACCACAAACATCTTTAACCACTCGCAAAAAATGATTAAGGCTTCACGGAAAACGAACTCGGCAGTTTGCTCGCTCGCGACAGTGGCGTTACACTCCCAGACTGTTATATAACATGTATGTAACTGTTACTTAACAGATTGTAACACGTTACATAGTTGTGACTTACAGGTGAGTCACCTGTGACGCAAAATGTCATACACTGTGTGATGAATTAGTTCTATAACAGCTCTGTAACGCTGTGATGTAATGGGTCTGTAACAGACTTATGTAAACTTATGTGCTATATTGTTACGCAGCATCAATGTAAATATGTTCTATATGTGTTATGCAATTATTTTATATAGAAATTTCGTAAAAGCGATATGTAAATAGTATGTAACGGAGATATGTTAAACAGATATACGATAATAAAATATTGATAATACACAACTCATTTCTGTGAGTTAAATTTTGCACCTTTGTGCTATTTGTCGATTACTGAATATTATACTTAGGGCATGTGAAATTTTACCATAATAGCAATTTAGTTTATACAAGTTATTACCCACAATTTTTAATTTATTGTTTGTTACATATCTGATGATAGCGTGCATTATACATAACTTAGAGAGAAGCACTACATAGTAATGCCGTCATAGTACACTTACGTAACACTGCAAAGAAAGTGTTATAGATCATTCGCGTAACCAAGTTACAGAATCAAAGTTACAGTATTGTCACATAAAAATTATGTCACACTGTTACGTAGCTGTTACTAATGTACATTATATACAACTAACATAACTATTCCGTAACACTGTTACATTAGCTTTACGTAACAAAGAAACGATATTGTTATAGATCATTCGGGCAACGAAGTTACAGAACAAATATTACATGATTCTTACATAATAATTATGTAATTATTATGTATTAAAATTTATGTATTAATATTAAAATTTTATTAATGTACATTATACACGACTTACATAATTATACAGTAATGCCGTGACAGTTCACTTACATAACATTATGACAAAACTGTGTTACAGATCATGTGTGTAACACAATCAGAGAACGAATTTTACATTGCTTTTCTATAGCACATACATCCCACTGCTACAGAATTGTTACATTCACTCTTTTATTGATCTTTTACATCTTCACGCGGTAACAATCTTACATAACATTGTTACCTTCCCGTTATATAGCAATTACATCACTGAACAATAACAATCGTTACATAACCAGAAATAATTATGTTACCCTTTTGTCATGCAGCGGTTACATAACGTGTTTGCTGGGATATAGCCCTGACCTTGACGATCAGATTACTATTTATTTCGATCTTGGCAGAACTCCTTGAATGGTAACCCAATAGTTTCGAGAAAAACGCCTTCAAAGTTTGAAAGGATCGAGTATAATCCGCATAATCAGGAGAAGACAGTAATGCGTTACCTTTTTCTGCATTGCTGTCTTCTCCGGAAAGTTTATTTGAATTATTATTTTATTAATAAAGTGGTCGTATGTAATGTCAGACCCTAATGTCTGACTCTACCACACGGCCTTAAGGAATGTTCCTAGAATTAACAAAATGTCCTCGTTGCTTGAACGTTACAAAGGAATATCCATGGAACCGTTTCTGTGAACGTTCTGAACTAAAGGTATATTAAATTTTTTTACAATAAAATATTATTATAAGTATATCTAAGTACACGGAAAAAATAAGTACTGGGAAATTTACTAGACAGTCCTCGACTTTTGGACAGGACAAATTTTTGACTTTTGTGTTTGTTTCGGAATTCTTGTGGTGATCTAAGTGCCTTAAGGGGGGCGCCCTATCCAGCACGTCAAAAAGTGGTCATTTTTTGGGATTTTTTTTCACTTGGAAAATAAAAACACACACGAATAAGTTTTTGCATATATTTAAAGACATGTTTGAACTACAAAAAAGCATTTTTTCAAGAACTAAAATTAAAAAATGGCAGACTTATTGATGATCGCGTGTGGCGTGTCGCGGCGGACGGATTTTTCGCGGTACATCGAGGAGCCCAAAGTTTTCATCTGAAACGTGCAACCCAATTTTTTTATTATTCAGCAGGCTTCCCCCGAGTGCATGAATGTCAGCAACTCCAAAAAATTTGATTTCAAAATATTGAAATCACGTCTTGGAAAAAAGTGCATTTTTTTCGTCATTTTTGGCTGCTAAATGTGGCTAAAAAGTGTATTAAAAAACTTTTTATTTATAATTTCAGACATTCATGCACTCGTTTATTTAATAATTTAGTAAAAACTTTTTAGAAATCGAAAATCGGTTTAGTAGTTTTTTCGCAATCATGTACCGCAATTTGGAAAACATAATTTTGAGAAAAATCGATTTAAAGTTTCGAGTTAGTGGTACGCACCCACAGCGGCCACAGCGCGCCCGAACTGTGGGTGTCACAATATTCAGAGTTGAGTCGTAATACTTTGAGAATATACTTTCAAGACATGACCCAATCGATTAATGAAAAAAAATATGGATTTTTTGAAAATGCTGGATAGGGCGCCCCCCTTAAGCCAGATATCTTAATAACTCAATTTCATCGTTGGTTTGTTTCAAATCTAGCCCTGTCAGTGAGTGTGTTGCTTTGTGTTTTTTGAATTTATTGTGTTGTTTCTGTGTTTTTTCGTGTTCTTTGTGTGTTTTCGTGTCTTCTCGTGGTTCTTGTGTTTGGTGGTCTTTTGGTTTTTATGTGCTGTTTGTGGTTGACAACCTCACACTCTCACGAGCGCAACCGGGAATAATTATTTTAGTGCGAAAAACTGCACCTCTCCTTTGATCGTCCAACATCAAGCCTCCACTTTTTCATGAGTTTTTTCAAAATTTTTATGCATTATCTACTATTTTAATTAAAGTAACAAAATAAAAAATCCAAAAAAACAAAAACAAAAATTAGTATTACTATTAGGTTACTAAATAACTTATGAATTGCACGCAATTCAAGTTAATTATTAATGTTTAATTTTTAAGGTTTATTTTCTAAGTCGGCTTAAATACCTTAATGTTTTCACTTTTAAAAAAAATCTGGCACTGAAGAGGGCCCACATCTGTGGCCAAAACGTTTGCCACTTTGAAATTTTATATATTTGAAAAAAAGTAACTGACCCCATGCCGATTCAATTATCATATATTTATTACTGTGGGTCAATATAAAAATCCAAAACATGTACAGGAACATCTCTTGCTATTATTGTCATAATCATTCATCTTGAAGCTATTGAGTTTTACTCAATAAGTTGTAGGCAGAATAAGCTGATTTCATAATCTGAAATGTATATATACATATATATATATATATTTCATGATCACGCATGAAATGGTTAGTTCATTTCAGATTAAAGTGAGATAAACTATATTAGAGTTTCAATATTTTATTCTTATTTCAAATTAATTAGTTGAGTTTGAGTCGACCGGCAATCGAAAGACCTGGGCTCGAATCCCAGCGCAGTCGAAAGCGTCATTTTTTCCACAGAAAGATTTTCAAATTCTTTAAATATTTTATTCTTATTCTTTGTGTCAAGTTGGTTTTTTGTATTTATATGTAGTTTTTAAAATAAATCTGTAACAAGGGAAAGGTGAAGTATACAAACTTTGCCAAATGTTTCCATTGAACTGATAATAATCAACGATCCAGTCAATTGTAGGGGCCTAGTGGTTCTGATCATCATCATCATAAGGGCCTTTTTTGGGTTATTCGTTAATGGAATCCAGTTTAAGATAAAAATTTCATCGTTGATAGATAAACTCTGGGTTTAGACAAAAAAAGTGTTTTGTAAATTAGTTGTGTTTTCTCAGTCTGTTATCGTACAAGGGTTTTCCATAAAAGCGATAGAACTTTGAATTATCACAGCCTTTATGTTTTTATTGAACTGTCAAATTCATGTGACATTTGTATTCAGTATAGTTTAGCAAATCAACAGAAATAATTCTAGTCTTTAGTCAATAGTCCAGTTACCATCGCATTCGAAAAAAGTTACTGTTGTGAAATGCGTATGATCAATTTTTCTGAAACGGAGTTTCAACAAGATGCTGCTACATGCTAATGATGACATTGTTTCGAGAAATGCAGTTGTCAAATAATATTTATGTGCCTCAGCCGCGGAAACTCGTTTTTCCGTTACAGCTGAGAGTAAAGCAATGTTGTATATTCCGTTACAGAGGAATACAATGTAGAAATTGAACTGCGCATGTGCACTATAGTCTTACAGCGGAACGCAATCTATTTCTTATTCTTCTTCTTCTCACTTCTTCTTCGTACAGCGGAACGCAATCTATTTCTTATTCTTCTTCTTCTCACTTCTTCTTCGTACAGCGTTAGCACTGACTACTACACAAGACCGATAAAATCAAAATGGCCGGGACTAGTCGCCAATTTGCGCCCGCTTCGTACAACTAGCGCAGCAAATAACTACAATAAGTACTAGATTAGATTCCAATGTACGCATAAAAACTCGTATCCGCACCACAGTCACATAAAATAGAATATGTGCCAATGCACACAATTCGGGACATTTTGAGACTCGCGACAATGCTCGCAGGACTGATCGCGCCTCGACTACGCCTTGGCTTCGATATCCTGCGAGCATTGTCGCTCGTCACGCAATCACCCTCATTCTGTGCCTAGACACATAATATACTATTAAATTACTGTCGCTTTTATGAAAGCCCCTGTAGACTAATATTTAGGTGAGTACAGTATGTTGCTATTAAGTAACTGTCTAATCACCTTATTCCTGATTTTTTCTCCAGAATAACAGTAAATGAAGATCTGGCCCATAACGGTGGAGAAAACAGTTGCAAATGACCAGAAATATTCGTCACGGACGCTCAATCTTGATAGTTCATAAATGATAGTGCATGTATCAATTATAGTTGCAAAATATTGCAAAAAAATCATAGTATCAAATAACTGGTTCATATTTTCCCCAATCCTGCAAATAAATTGTTTTTATGGCATATACACAATTAGATTATATTATTAATTACTTAGATACCAACAGGATCTAAAATACTTCACCGAGGTGCGAATTTAGATCGTCAGATGGAGTTTGAATCTTAAAATGTTGTTAATTTGTCCAAAATTAATATTACTATTTGAAGAATCAACCAAAGTAGTGAAATTATCAAGTTTGATGACAATCATAAGGTTCTTGGTAAGAAAGACTGAATTTAGTGTATAGAATATTATAAAAAATATAATGAATACAAAACTCGTTAAAATTCAGAATAAAAATAGAAATAAGGAAAGCTTGAAAAGTTTTCATTTAAGTATTATTGCTTTTTTTTAAATTATCTTAATTCAATTTTTCTTACGAAAGATACCAATGCTTTGTATTTATTGTACTTTTTTTATTTATATGAATATGAACTTGAAAAAATTCAAAATACAAGTGACGCCAAAGCCCGTCAAAATAGCCTCCTTAAAAAATGCACGCCTGATTCACCCCCGTGATCGTGAAAGCTGTGCTTATCTGCAATCAAAAATCGAAATATGTGTTTAAATTATAGGTGTACACGGAAAAAATAAGCTCATCAAAATTTCTTTAACTAGTCATAGTGAAGAGACTTAAAAACTTGAAGTGTGACGGATAAACATTGTAGTAACAGTTTTTTCGCAAACTTAGTTACTTCGAACAATTTGATAGTGTCATATATGCAATTCTTTCATATCATTTTTACCATAATGTCTAGTCGTCACATGTGTAATTTTTAAGGTTCTTCCTTTGCATTTTTTATAGAAAAATTCTGCACACTTTTTATTTATTTTTTAAAATTTAGTTAGTTGGACCAATTATATGGTTTACATGTACACTTAATTTATATCGGTTTACCATAATGTTATCCGGCACACGTGTAATTTTTTAAGTCTCTTCCCTATGTATTTTTATAGCAAATTTTTTGTACAATTTTCAATTTCTTATTCGTAAATTTAGTCAGACCTATTTTATAGTTTCACAAGCAATTTCCGTCACACGTGCAATTTTTTATTTTTTTTCTTCCTTTGTATTTTTATAGAAATAAATCTCACTGATGAGGACTCAAATCTGAGTTGCAACGTTTGAGGAAAAAATGAAACCCTGAGTTTACATTATTTCTGGACCCTAAAGCCAAATTAAGAAATCATCTATCTATTAATATTATTGAGGGTCGATATCAGTCAGTTATTTATAATAGTGAATATGAGTTTGGTTGTAAATGATTGTCAATAAATAAAATAAAATTAAGTTTAAGTAATAAATAAAATGGTTAGGAAATAATCCACGTAAATTTTTTTTTATGAAATGCAAGTTTGCTAAATTTTCATGAACAATTAATGATAGTTTCTTGAACTGGTTTCGAAACTTTAGTTTGCCAGTTTGATAAAAACTCTAGAACTCTGCCGTCAAATTTCCTCCGAGAGTCAACGGAAGATTCTTGAACTATCTTCGAAACTTTCATACAAGATTGTTATACAAATTCTAGTACTACGTTCTCGGAAATTTAATGAACAATTCAGGATTATTTCTTGAATGTTTTATACTTTTTAAAGAATTGTATATCAAATTTTCAAACATTGACAATTCTAAATTTTAAAAGACTTTCTGGCCTGTCCAAAAGTGGTTGACAAGTTAATGAAAATTTGATGAACTTTTTTTTTCCGTGTGTTTCTACACGGAAAAAATAAGTTCATCAAAATTTCTTTAACTAGTCGACCACTTTTGGATAGGGCACTACATTTTTTAAATTTCCAGCACTTTTAAGTAAAAAATCATAAACTTTGTCGAAAAATCAAAAAAAGTTATAGAAATTGTCAAGAACTAGTACAATAATAGCAGTTTTCCAATTTTTATTGAATAGTTCTTGATAAAATTATGAAAAAGTATCTAACTTTCAGAAAATGTTCACCAAATTTAAAAGTTCCGGAATGAAATAACCTTCTCACACAGAAATGAATAAGTATGATACGAGTTAACGAAAGAATCTTTGACTGTTCGCTAAAGTTTCTCGAACTGCCTGACGCACCACGTTGCGCAGTTGTTAATGTGTGATAGAGTTAAGGTTTTATTTTGATGGAAATCATAATTTTCGATAGAAGCGCTGGTTAGTTGCTTAGGAATAAAATGCGTTATACGTTAGGTTAGGCGTTCGAATCCCGCAGCGGCGGATATAATTTTTAAGAAGCGTTTATAAATGCGTACGATGACATGTATATATAGTGAATATAAGTTTGGTTGTAAATGATTGTCCATAAATAAAATAAAATTATGTTTAAGTAATAAATAAAACGGTTAGGAAATAATCGACGTAAACTTTTTTTTTATGAAACGCAAGTTCGCTAAATTTTCATGAACAATTAATGAAAGTTTCTTGAACTGGCTTCGAAACTTTAGTTTGCGAGTTTTATAAAAACTCTAGAACTCTGCCGTCAAATTTCCTTCGAGAGTCAACGAAAGTTTCTTGAATGTTTTATACTTTTTAAAGAATTCTATATCCAATTTTCAAACGTTGACAATTCTAAATTTTGAAAGACTTTCTGGCCTGTCCAAAAGTGGTTGACGAGTTAATGAAAATTTCATGAACTTTTTTTTTCCGTGTAGAAAGTACCAGATTTTCAATATGTTGAAAATATTATAAATAAGTGGTGATTTGGTCGAAATTAAATTAAAGGCTGGTTTCACCAACTTCGATTAACTCTTAATCGCTGGTTAAACCCTCAAATTAACCAATTAGAATTTAATAAGTAGTCCTATTAACAAACATTGTATTGACACTGACTTTCGAATTCATATGCGAAATTTCTCGTTTTTAAATCTTTAAAATATTAATCACTGAAATAGTTTATCAAATGTAGTTTTTCATAAATTTAATAAACAACTAATGGATATAAATATTTTAAAATTATACTCGATTTAATAAATTTTTTAAGTATATTAGAGCTCTTGTCTGCAATTTACTTATTAGAGTAAATTTAATGTCTACAAAATTGAGTAGATCACTAGACCAATATATTTTAGGAATTTTTCAAATACTTATGTAAAAGAGAATTTTAAAATAAGTAGAAAAGTTACATTCCTTTTCCTTTAAAAATAATTTTTTTGCTAAATTGAATCGTAAATTAAAATTTATTTTATAAATATCTTTACATCATTTTTAATTTAAAGTCGTGCAAATTCACATTTTCCATTTTTCTCTAAACATCATTCCACAATCTGTTTCCGAGCCATTCGGAATCATTCCGAACTAATCTAAAAAACATTTTGGATCGCAGTTGATGAAAAACAGTCAAAAATTAATCCGACTTAATCTTATTCATTCCGCTTCAATCCAAGGCATCAATCCAAATGAATACGAACAAAGTTTTAAATTCGATTCAACTCGAATAAATCCAAGCTCAGATTGACTTTTTTCCGTTTTTTATCAATCGCTTTACGGATTGGTTCGGAAATAGATTTCGAAATGGCTCGGATTATTTCGAATTTAATTCCTTACTTAAACTTTCGGCAAAGTAGATCCTTTTGGACACATGGCTTCAATTAATTATCTATTGAAATTATAAATTTAAGATATGAAATTTAAAGTTCTACTGCATTACTCTTAAAATTATTATTTTCAGAGTAGAATTTTACTACCAAAATGCCTACATTTTGGAAATCGATTGATGCATATAACATTGAAAGCGGGTATTACTGTTTTGAATTGTAGTGAAATTTTTCAAACAAATTAGTATATACTACTAAAATTATAGTATGTAATTAATTAAGTAACTTAGCAAGTAATATAAAATTAATAATTAAAAAGTAATTTGAGCAATCAATGCGAACAATCCATTAAGGAAATCATTTTGTTTATATGCTCTTTGTGCATAAAAAATATTTTGTTATGTGATCAAGCTTTATTTGCTTTTTTTTTATTTTGTCTAACGAAATTCCTTCTCTATCTCCACAAAATTGCATCTTCTTTCATTTCAATTAAAAGAAAACTGATTTCTCTTCATCTGTACTTTAGCTGCATGCACTGTAAAAAATGTTTCGGATATTTTTCCAAAAATAGTCGGACAGCTTAAAATACAAATGGGTCGTAAATTTTCCCAAAGAAAGAATTTACCGATATGTTTTACAATGTAGTTTACAATAAATGTTTACGCTACGAGCCCTTTGCAGTGAGCCGCAAACAGATTTATAGGAAATTTTATTATGCAAAAGAGTTATTCAATTTACTTAGCAGTTAGTTTAAAGAAAATATAGGAAAAATACTTACGAATATAAATTAATGTGATGTCGAACGCAATTCTTGATTATTTTAATTTCTTGGTGATAAAGGATATATTCAGAATTACAATTTTGTCGTAGTTCAGGAAGCATGTTTAAGCGTTCTATAATAATATCTATTTGAGCACAAACTTGTAGAATAATTATCATCGTGAAGGTTTCAAATGAGACTGTTAGAGAAGCTGTCATCCAAACACATAATGATTGGTATATATACGTCAAACAAAACACAGGTTTAGAGTTAATAGTATAAGGGAGCCACTCATTAACAAGAAGTCGAATGCTGTTATTATCGATAAGTGGAGTCAAATACACTGATGCCGCAGAAATATTAGTTACAATTAGAAAGATTATTGTAGTGAACCTACAAAAATAAAAAACAATATTAAAAATATGAATACCGTGGTGTGTTGTGATAAAAATAACGTATTACATTTTTTGACCTTTTTTTCATACCTGCATATGTATGCAAATTTTTGCAGTATTTTAGATTCATTAAGACTTCGAGGTTGACATAATTCATTAGTAAGCATTTTTATCGTTCTTATGACTTTTTTAAGTACAATAAACTTTCTGAAATAACGTCTACGTTTCCAGTTCCTCGAAAAAAAAATGCCAAGAGAGAGCATACGAAAAATGAATAAGAAGTTAACATAAATATTGAATAAATACAATATAGTAACTTTTTCCATTCTCTCTAAATCTGAATCAGTCAAATTTTCGCTGATTGAATCAGTGATTTGCCTTTTCACTGTTAAATCAGTTAATTTTCACTGATTCATCAGTGGAAAAAATATTTTTCACTGTCAAATCAGTCAATTTTCACTGAAATAATCAGTGAAATTTGACTGATTGGCATTACTGCCAATGAATATTCGCCATTATAGAAGTTCGATTGTTTTAGATTTAATATTTTATATAAATTTGCAATCTTTAAAAAAGCCATGATTGTTTTAAAATTGTCAACAGGTGATGTATATGTTTAAGTTTTTGTTCAGTTATACTTTTTAAAGCTGAGTATGGTGGAAAAAGAATAGATAGATACGAGGAATGTATCATCCATACACCATAAAAGTTCCATTAAGACTGAGAGCTACTTTTCTTGTGTAACTCGTTCTGTCTTCTACGCAGCAGCGTCATAAATAATTCCAATAATCAATTTATAACTGAAGAAATGTCTCATATCACCCTTTTACCGTAATATTCTGCTCATAAATAATTCCGCATACTCTCACAAGGGAATTGCTGTTACAGCAGGTATAGTGATGCAATATTTTAAATCACGAAAATATATCAGAATTAATATCAACGGCAATTTACATAATCTGAGAGCATTAACACATGTGAAACTGTTTACGGCAATTATCTTCTTCGCTTACTCTTTTATTTTTTGTATAAAATCATATTTGTCGATACAATATTCAATAAGCATATCATTTTAGTACACAAAATATTTATTAGGCTCATCGTGAAGAAAAGTTGCACTGTAAAAACTTATGTTTATATTGGACCTATTTTCGGCTTCCAATAGCAACTCTTTCGAGAATCTGATTGGCTGTAAGTGTGGAGCGGGTTGAAACAGCGACTTTCAACCCTAGGGTTGAAAAAGCGTAGTTTTCAACCCGCTCTACAGGTAGGGGAGAAGCGGCGAAATTAGCGCGTCGTCTAAATTGGCGCACCCTATTTTTCAGAAAATGATAACATAACAAAAAATAAAAATAGTTCTATCGTGTGCATTCTTGTATGATATGTATTTGATAGAAAACATTATAAAAATCTAATTGCTTAATACAGTTTTATTGCGATTAATCGTTTTTTGGCATAATGGTTATGTTCGAAACCATTGAGTCAAATCGTTAAATAATAGTAATGCAAGGTGTATTAGATTAATGCAACGATTTTATAATTTTTGATATTTAACCTTACGATTAGGATAGAATATTTGTATGAAAAAATAAGCATTTTACGTAAAAAGTATTTAATTAATGAACGATACACTTGCGGCAAAATTGGCGCATACGAGATTCAAATCAGAGGCGAAGTTGGCACACGTGTTGTGTTTCTGGAAACCGGTGACTGAAGTCAAGTGCTCGGATGTTTATGATTGAAAATATAAAGAAGATAGTAAGTACACAATTATTAATATATAGATATATACATTTGAATGTTGCTGGACTTTTCTGCTAATCTTTTTCTTAAGATTTTTTGTGACATGGGAGGTAATGTGGTTCGCAAAACTGATGTAACGACTTTGTAAGGTTACATTCATTTGAACAATCAGTGGTTAAATTTTTTTTAAGTTTGAGGTATTAAGGCATTTTAAAAGCGATTTTTAATAATTAATTTGCAGTCTGACAGTGTTTTGAAAGTTTTCTCGATTTTAAGATGTGAAAGCAATGTAAGTAAAAAATTTGTATTTTTGATTGATTGTTTCTATTATTTATAAGTCTTCTAAAGTTAATAATTGTATATACTTCTGATTACAAATTCAAATAATTCTCTATAAAAATGATTTCAATTTGAATATTCACTTAAATATCCACAATTGCCAGTATTTTATTGTACAAATATAAAATATATTTTAACTTTGGCTGGTTTATGTGAATAAAGGTATAAAAAACTTAACATATCTTGATATACTATCTCAAATTTAGTTTCAAATTATAACTACCTCTTTTCATCAACCTTTGCTACTGAAATGTAATTCTAAATCTATGAAAATATAACTAATACGTGGCATGAGAAGATTATAATATAAGTGCGTCAATTTACCCGACATGGCGGGTAAATTGACGCAGGTGCAGTCCTTCGGAAATCTGAATAAAAACCTGCTTTAATAATTTTCAATGCAATCTTTATCCATTGGAAAGTATAGAAAAGATATCCAGCTATTAAATAAATATTTTTTCATAATTTTTAGTCATATACTTTCTTTTTAAACTCGCACTTTCTATTAGGTGCGCCAATTTCGCCGCTTCTCCCCTACCGCAAATCGGATTTTCAAAGGAGGCGCTGTGAAAAAGAATCTTAAGTGATAGAAGTGAAATTATGGAAACATTTTACATTTGGAAATATATAAAGACTTCAAATATTTATGTGAGGGTTATATATGTAAATTTCAAACTAAAGATTTTCGTTATTATCCTTTATCTCGAAGTCATTGAGTTGTACTTAATAAGTTGTAGGCGGAATAAGCTGATTTAATAATCTGAAACGTAATCAATAAATATATATTTTAGTATGATGTATTAAATTAATAATTAATCGCAGATTAAAGTTTGATAAACAAATGAATCCGTTATGAAAAAAAAATGAGAATACAAACTTTGACAAATGTTTCTAACGACATGGTAATAACAGATGCTCCAGTTAACTGTAGAGGTCTAGTTGTTCTTATCATCATCACAATAAGTGCTTTTCTTGTACTATTCTTTAATGGGACCCAATTCATGTGATAAATTTTATCCTTGAGAGATAAGCTCTAAATTTAAGTAAGAAAAATGTTTTGTAGATTCCTTTTTTTTTTACTATTAATAATTTTAAAATAATACTTAGGATAGTATATACTTGTATATATATACCAGGGGTGTTAGTTGATGTTTGCCGGTTTTTTCAATAAAGAAAACACTTAATTCTCAAGGGAATCTCAAAAAAATTTTATTCAAAGTATTGACCATTGGACTCCACACATTTTGCCCATCTTTCAGGCAAATCATGGATACCATTCCAATAAAACTTTTTCTCTTTCAAGGCAAACCATTCGACGAGCCATTTTTCGACTTCTTCAAAATTGGCGAAGCGATTCTCTGCATGTGAGTGTCCCATCGATGCGAAAAGGTGATAGTCGGACGGGGCGAGGTCTGGAGAGTACGGCGGGTGCGATAATATTTCCCAATTTAATGCTTTTAATGTGTTCTTCACCACTTTAGCGGTATGAGACGGTGCGTTGTCATGTTGTAGGATAACTTTGCGATGTCTTCGGGCCCATTCTGGCCGTTTTTCGATCAACGCATGATTCAAATTAATAATTTGTTGTCGGTAGCGATCAGTATTCACCGTCTCACCAGGTTTTAATAACTCGAAGTACACCACACCACACTGGTCCCACCAAACACAGAGCATTGTCTTGCGGCCAAAGCGATTTGGCCTTGGAGTCGATGGGCCGACCTCACCAGGTGAAAGCCACGATTTTTTCCGCTTCGGGTTCTCGACATAAATCCATTTTTCGTCTCCCGTGACAATTCAATGCAGAAAAGATTTCCTTTCGAACCGTTGAAGCAGCATTTCGCAAATGGTTTTTCGATTTTCCATTTGTCTATCGTTCAGTTGGTGTGGTACCCATTTCCATACTTTTGGATTTTCCCCATGGCTTTTAAATGTTGGCGAATTGCTCCTCGGGTCACATTTAGTGTTTGTGCCAATTGTTGTTGCGATTGGGTTGGGTCTTCATCCAATAACGCCTGTAATTTCTCGTCTTCAAACTTTTTCGCTGCACCAGTATGTTCATTGTCTGTTAAATCGAAAACTCCACATTTAAATTGAAGAAACCATGTCTCATATGTTCTACTCGCTGGAGCATGTTCACCTTAAGTTTCTACCAGCAATCGATGAGCCTCAACTGCTTTTTTCTTTTGATGAAATAAGAAAAGCAACGAATGCCGCAAATGCGATTTACTTGGAACGAAACTCGACATATTCACTGAAGTAAACAACTATGGTGCTATTATTTTGGCAGAATGTAATTGTGTATTTTATAAGGTTATTGTCCATAGAAAAATATGACACAGATGCTAAATTATAGAAATTTATACATATCTCTAGCGACATCTATGGGTAAAACCGGGAAATTTCAATTAACACCCATGGTAGAGTTGCCAGGAGAGGGTTGCAGAATAGGCTACAAGTGGGAGAAGGTGAAACTCATGCGAAAGCCTTTTATAATATAAATATCAACAGAATACTTTTTTTACAGATATTAAAAAGATTTATATTCCATTGTTATTCACGATGTGATACGATATAGCCATTTTTTAAAGTTTTTTTTCTCAAAAAACAACATCATACTTTAGTTTTTTATTTGAATATATTCTATTTCATTTCGAAATAATGAATCACAAAAAGGCTGTTTGGATAAATTTATTAGTATTTTCACTAAACATCAAAGACGCAAAAGTGCCTTATTTGTGGAGAACTACCCATATACTATTGTATATGCTATTAAGGGGACTTTTACTTTCTAATTTTCAAAAAATCGATTTTTTTTACGTAAAAATGTTCCTTAGTATCATAGAAACACTGCCCTAAAATTTTATTAAGAAATTCGAAATAGAAAGAATGTAATTATGATCCTTTTATTAAATAAAATTATAGTAAAAAAACTTTAAACGCGTTTTTCTCGAAATCACGTTTTTCATATATGGGAGACGTTTTCAATAAAATCTACCAAATCAATCTCAGTAAACCACAATTTTTTCGATACTCTATACAAACAACTACTAAATAAACCTCTAAAAAGTTATAAAAACCACCCCATCTTTTTAGTACAGGGGTAAATTAATCCCCAAAACAGGCGTTTTTTTTAACTTCTTATAAAATCGCGTATAAAAGCCATAAAAATATAAAAAAATCAACTTTTTAAAGGTTTATTGTTCAGTTTCAAGTCTTGTGAATTGAATCGCGTTGCAATTTTAATTAAATTTGTTACAGGAAGGCAGAAAAGTGTCCCGCAAATTAAAATGCATCATTTGGAAGACGCCCTCGGCAGTGGTAAAAAGTAATTAAAAGTGCCCAAAAAAATTTTTTTGTACACCTTAAAATATTGTTAACAATGTATGAAAAAAATTATAATTAAAAATAAAATAGTTTTTTTTTCAATATGTAAATATTGTCTTTTTTTCAATTTAGAAAGTAAAAGTACCCTTAAATAAGTATAATAACCTTATTTATTATGATCTCTCCAGAATAACAATAGATAAAGATCTGGCCCGTGATAGTGCTCCAAAAAGATGCCATTGTCCAGAATAATTCATCATGTATTCTCAATCTTGATAACTCGTAAGTAATGGCGCATATACTAATGACAGATGAAAAATATTGCACAAAACATATAGCACCAAATAACTCGTTCAGTTTTTCTTCAATCCTGCAAAGGAATTGTTTTTAAGATACATATACATTTGGACTTCATTAATAATTGTCTGATTACCAACACAATTGAAAATGCTACACTAAAGTGTAAATTACGTTATCAGGTGATGTTTGATAATTTAAATATTTTAATAATGTTGCTGTTAATCGTCTTCGATTCATTTGAGTTGTAGAAATAACAGATAGTATTATATTATTATTATATTATTATTATATTATTATTATCATAGTATTATATTAAATATTTCTTTACTTTCTTCTGTCAGCTTATGTTTATTAAGTATTGTTAATTAATTCTTGTGAGTTTTTTATTTCAAAAGCTAAACTAGCATTACTTTCTGAATATTCATGACGTTGGGGCCGGTGGGTATTTTGAGACCTGCAGTGCGTTGAAATTGCATATGCAAGGATAGTCCCAGAAGTACCCGACACAAAAAAGAAAAATTAAAAAATTTGGAAAAACGTAGTCTCCTTTTAGCTGGTTACATTTTTCCCAAAGATGTGCAGTTTGTAAAGAAGAAATAATTCCGTAAAACATTTCTTACTACACTGAGAAAAATATATCTGAATTTTTCCTGTTTTTTATAGGAATTCTACCTCAGGGGGTAAACAATAGGAAAATTTGCTATTTGAAATGAAGTATATACTATTGCGAAAGTGAAATAAGAGAATAAAAAATGAAAGTATTTACTTTTTTTTATAGGAAAGTTGTTATTCAAATTTTGACGGAAATAGTACCTTACTTAAAGAAAATATGTACAGTAACTGAATCTAAAAAAGTCCGATAAATTATGGGACTTTCTATGGTCCGTCAGATTCCCGATAAATTATCGGAATCAAACCT
This sequence comes from Diplolepis rosae, assembly GCA_030998225.1. Classification (NCBI taxonomy): domain Eukaryota; kingdom Metazoa; phylum Arthropoda; class Insecta; order Hymenoptera; family Diplolepididae; genus Diplolepis; species Diplolepis rosae. Next base: position 7,740,962 of record JAPYXD010000723.1, on the reverse strand, counting down.
TCAAGTTCAAGGCAGATTTTACTGGTTTTTTTCGGACTGATGGCATCAACTATACACGACTCCGAGCATTAGTGTGCGGCGTGCACGCGTGAACAGTGTACTTGTGTGCGTGTGTATACAGACGTGCGTCATGCTCGAATGTAGTAATGTAATTTGGCGTACAAAGTGACTTAGAGTACAAGTGTATGTGTACCTATTTGAAGAAGTGAACTTCAAAAAATATTTATAAATTTTTGCTTTTTTTATAAAACGCTACTTTATATGAAAACACAAAACTTCATAAAATTAATGACTTTTTATGAAGTTCACTTAAAATTTTTTTTATAGAGTCCGGTCTTTTTATGAAATGCGATTTTTTTATAAAAAAGACAAATCCTCATAAAAATACTGACTTTTCATAAGGTCAACTATACAAAAATTTTATAAAGTTTAGTCTTTTAATAAAAAAAAGTTCTTTATAAAAATAGAAAACTTTATAAAACTTTCATAAGGTTTACTATATACAAAATTGGTACATTTATTCAGTTTTCATAAAATTACATTATTAATACTCATAATGTATACATTTTTTTATAATGTTCACTTTATAAAAAAACTATATGAAAATTTTACAAAGTTTAGAGTTTTTATAAAGAATCGTAACTTTATAAAAAGACAAAACTTTATATAAAAGTCAATAAATTTTATAAAGTTTTGTATTTTTATAAAAAAAAACGCATTTCATAAAGACAATTTTTATAAAAATTTTCATAAAGTTGACTTCATAAAAAGTCACTAATTTTATAGAATTTTTATTTTAAAAAAGTGGCTTTATAAAGTTTTTAATTACTAAGGACCATCTGTATATCGCTATGTAGAATCTACATTTAGAAAAACAAATTTGTTTTTTTACGGTTGGGAAACGATTTCACCAACAACAGTAGGCTTTTTCAAAGTAAAACTCGTAAAAAAATGGGGCATCTCAGGCTGTGGGTCATGTAACTAATAATCGAAGTCCCGTTGGAATGGTTTCACAGGTCAGCGGTCTACGTTCTAGCCTACGGACCACGAGTGCGCAAGTTCGAACCCAGCTTGGAGCAGAATTATTTTCAGATTTCTTCAGCTTTACTACATAAATGTTCAAATTCCCTAATATAATTACTAACATTGTTTCATAATTGTGCATGATAATAAGAGTCTGAATAATTTCTCCTTTCACACAGGTTGTCAATGATAAGTAGGAAAATGAAGGTAGAAACGTTGCAAAGAGAAGCGGGAAGAAGGAGAAAATGATCGATAAAAGGGAAAATAAAGTTTGGTTTTTTTTGCGTCGAAAAAGTCCGATAAAAAAAAGGAAAAAGTCCGATAAAAAAGAGAAAAAATTCTGACAAATTTATATGAACTTTTTAGTGTTCCAATCACGGGAAAAAGTCCGATAAAAAACAGTAAAAATTCCGGAATCAAAACAGTGATATTTTACTGTTTTGAAAAAGTATTAATTAGACATTTGAGTAGGAAATTATATGATGTTTTTTCGGAAAAAGCCCTCTATTTTATAGCACAATTTCCGGTGGTAAGTAAAGTCCGATAAAAAATAGGAAAATGTTCTATAAGGATTTTCTGGGGTTTAAGTGCCATAAATTATAGGAGAATTTCGTCTAAAAAAAAGAAGAAACTAAGATATATTTTTCTCAGTGTAGTTTGATATTTCGAAAATGATTTGTGTTTATTTTCCTATTTTCATTTTTCAATAAAATTCATTCGGTGGTCTGAATAAAGTTTCATTCTTACATTGTGTATCATATGCAACGTTCATTTGTTTCTTTTTTCTATCTTTGTCTAACCGGCAGATTTCTCATCTCTATTGTATCCCTTTTGCACCGCAGAATTCTGCGGAAACAAATGAACGCTGATCAAATGATGCTTTTACGTTCACTGCACACACGTCATATCAGTATTCGCAGAACGTGAACGTAAACGGCCCCCACCATGGACCCTACCAGCTCATAGCTTCTTCCTCGCTCCACTGCCATAGGTTGGTTGAATGAGGAAGACACAATGAGCTCAAAGCATCTATGGTGGGGGCCGTTTACGTCCACGTTCTGTGAACACTGCGTCATATGCACCAGTTACTACAGTAGAGAACGGAAATCGCTATCGAAATTCAAAGCTCCTGAATTTTCTATTACGTTGTTCAAAGAATAAGAAATTAAAAGAAAAAATTAGTAATGATATCATGTGATTCTCCACACTTCACTTTATTACGAGGAGCCGTTCACTGGAAGAATCAATGATTTTCCATACTAATAATCGATTCAGAATCAGTGACTCGTCGAAAGATATTTCAGAATCATATGGAGAATCAGCTTGATTCAGTTCACCAGTAAGATTCAGAAGAATCACCGGGAATCATTCAGGATCGCCAAGAATCACTGCACGCTCGATCGTGAGCTATTTAACGAAATAATTATGCTCAGGTAGAATCCATTTTGAGTGAATGACCCCTCGCCTTAGTAAATAATAAGAAAAATTCAATTCCGATAAAAAACGAGTTACTACAGATTTTAAAAGTCCTGAAGAAACACTACATTTTTAAAACCGCGCAGCGAAATACTACACTTGTCAAACGCATCAGAGAGAAACTACACTTTGTACGCACTCGCTAGAGATATGTCAAAATAACTCGGGGGCATCGATATGATACCATCATAGCGACACAGTGTTGTCAAGAGTGGTCTGCCTGTCGGCTATTCACTTCAGTTGAATGGTGAACACTCATTGGCTTCTAATGGCGGATGAATTCAAAAGACATAAGTTACATAACAGTAGCCAATGAATGTTCAACATTTAACGCGAGTGAAGAGCCGACGAGCAGGTCAGCTTTAGAATTACTGTTACGATTAAGGGCCATGACTGACAGAATACTGAATGCGTGGAATTAGTCTGTCAATGAAAATGCAATGTTATAGCATACAGGAATAGGCGAGCGGGACACCCCCAAAAAGACGCTGGTAGAAATAGCAGTATATGACCACGCAGTCCTAGTCGCTAAAACTACTTTTTCTTTATGTTTTCGAGGTTGCTGGATACGAATCTGAAATTGTTTTTTCGATAAAATAGGTGAAACATTGAAAAAAACGGCAATTTAGGGGGACATTGAAAACAAATGAATTTTAGGTTTTTCAATGTTACTCTCGCTATATTTCAGATGATTATTAATATATATTAATGAAATTTATTCTTCTTATTGAGCAACTAAAGAGCTAAATAACAAGCCTACTCCGATCATTCTGCGTCAATTTCTACTCGCTCGGTGAATTTTCAAATGTGTACTACTACGAATTCCGAATTTTGTCATACAATCGCAAAAGTTGAGTGACGAAGTTTCGAATTTAAAAAAACTAATTATTGAGTATTAAAATATAATACATAAAGAAGTTTTTGGGAAAATTTCAGCTCAAAATATCAAAAAGAAAAAAAGCTGTGCTATTTCAAAGTCGTGTGTCGCGTCAGAATGCACGGAGCGCGCTAGCGCGCAACGATCGTGCGGCGCGGAAGCAACTACCAATGAGCTTAAAATGCGATTTATTACTTCGCTCTTTAGTTTCTTCATTTTATTTCATTGATATGGTAAAGAAATGATTTATGATTTGTTGTTATTATTTTCATAGAGATAACGAAATTTGGATGGTTGACAGAGAATGGCAAATTGCACTGAGAAAAAAGATTTGATTAAATCAAAGAAAATAGTTTGTTTGAACGACTTTCTTTGATTTAAAGGAATGATTTGATTAAATGAAACAAAATTTGTTTGATTCAAATAAAATATCTTCGGACCAAATAAATATTTGTTCGAATCAAATAAATTTCTGCCTTAAATCAAACATATTATATCTTTGACCATATATCAATGCATTAATTTATTTGCTTTGAAGAAAAATTAATTTGATCCAAATAAATATTTATTTGGTTAAAAGATATTTTATTTGAATCAAACAAATTTTATCTCATTTAAAGAAATCATTTCTTTAAATCAAAGAAAGTCGTTCAAACAAATTATTTTCTTTGACTCTATCAAATCTTTTTTCTGAGTGTGGCTTTTGATTATCACGATGGCCCCACTGCAATGGAAGTATTACAAGAGTACTTTTGTTCTTGTACTGGTAAAAATGCCTGTAAAACGGACGTTTGCCCATGTAAAAAAAAATAATTTGAAGTGATGTGATGTTTGCAGTTGTAACAATACGTGTTCAAATCAAGATGTTATATTAGATGTAAATGAATAAATGAAATATTTTTTTTATATTTCAATGGTTTTGATTTTGATTTAATATATTAAACCCGTATTTCAATCTCATCGATAGTTGCTACCGCGCCGCACGATCGCCGCACGGTAGCGCGCTTCGTGCATTCTGACGCGACACACGACTTTGAAATAGCACAGCTTTTTTACTTTTTGATATTTTGAGCTGAACTTTTCCCAAAAACTTCTTTATGTATTATATTTTAGTACTCAATAATTAGTTTTTTTAAATTCGAAACTTCGTCACTCAACTTTTGCGATTGTATGACAAAATTCGGAATTCGTAGTAGTACACATTTGAAAATTCACCGAGCGAGTAATAATTGACGCAGAATGATCGGAGTAAGCTTGTTATTCAGCTATTTAGTTTTACAATAATCAGAACAAATTTCATAAAGATATATTGATAATCATCTGAAATATAGCAAGAGTAACAGTGATAAACCTAAAATTCATTTTTTTTCAATTTCCCCCTAAATTGCCGTTTTTTTCAATGTTCCACCTATTTTATCGAAAAAATAATTTCAGATTCGTATCCAGCGACCTCGAAAACATAAAGAAAAAGTATTTTTAGCGACTAGGACTTCCGTGGTCACTAGAAGGTCCTTTTGGGGGTGAGTCCCGCTCGCCTAGAATTTAATCAGTAAATTGATGAAAATTGATATGATTCATGAAATTTTTAATTTTGCATAACTGTTTTTCGAAAGAAACAATTTTACGAGAACAATTAAGTAAAATATATGACTTAAAACTCAAAACATTTAATTCGACAACAGGCATTAACTACCATTCAATTTTCAGATCGCTTAGAGGTGTTCAATGGCAATCGTTGTCTTCCAATTTAAGTTCATTAAAACGCATTGACTAGAATTTAATTTTGAATTCACCTGACAGCATAAAATCGCATTGGCTTTGTTTCAAATTTGATACCGATCATCGGTATTCAAAATAATTCATTTGTATTGAGGAGTGGGTTGGATTAAAATAAAGCAACTTGATTTTAGTCAAACGCATTAACTACACTGTGAAAAAAAAGTTTTAATTCAAGTCTAAAAATCGGCTAACTTTAAGATGTAACAAAAACTAGACCATTAGAGAAGGACAGACTTATGCGCTTATACACAAGATGGCTAAATTTAAGCCAAAATCTTCTGTTAGACGTAACAAATTTAAGACTTTTTTTTCTGTGTAGAATTCGGAAAGAAACGGAATTGCTTCGGCATTCATATGAACTGAATTGTTTAATATTTTGAATGCCGTTCAATTCATTTCAATCCAACTCTTCATACTGGGTAGTTGCGTCTCAATCTAACGAATGGTCAACCCTAACGGTGGACACATTCCGCAAATGGTGAACCACTGCGCTGCCTTCAATGGTGCCATAATAATGCGAGGTCAGAGAACAGTCAGAGAACGGTCATTGAATTGAACATTGGAACGGTCAGAGTATTCTCTGACCGTTCCAATGTTTCATCCATGTTTATGAATCGACGCGAAAAATCGGCTTTTTTACTGTGAAACATGGGTAAAAATTCGAGTGACCCATCTTGCGCACAGCTTTCTTATGTCCGTATTTTCAGTCAATATGCGATGTACAGCACTTTTTGAAATGCCCACCATGTCTGCTCGTTCGCGTGCTTTTAGTCGACAGACATCCAATACCACTTAATGGATTTTCTTCACCATTTCTGACGTGGTCTTCTCATGTGGTTGACCACTGCGATGTTCGTCTTGGCCATTACCATGGTAATTTTTTTCAAAGAACAACCGTCATCTATCTAAACATAAATTAGGGTTAATAGTTTAGATGTTCATCAATTATTTGCAATAATGTACCAATTATCTAGGCTTATTGAAATTATTTGTGCTACGCTCACCGAATTTTGGTGAACCTACCCTAAATCAGTGAGTCATTATATTATCTTGAACATGTTTTCATAAAAGAATTGATTCTTTTGAAAAGATCAAACTCCAGCCTACCCAAATTAAACAGACAAACACATTCGTAATCGCATTAGTTTTTTTTTGACGCTTGAAGCAGGGTGAAGTTACCGCAGTAGGAGAAATTGCTTTCAGAGTCGCTCGTTCACTTGCAACTAGCTGTTCACCTGCATGCAATTGCAATGCTCTGTAGTACCCAAAATACGCACCGAAACCAAAAAATTTTAAGCACTTTTCAATTTGAATTTTTTGTTTCTATCCGCCATTGCGAGGAACGACACTACTCCTGGGACACTACTCCTGGGACACCATGTATTACATAATGGAACGAAAAAGAAAAAGTCACTCAATTTCATTTCAATTCAGAATCAATCGAAAAAATTTGGCACCGAATTCAGAATTCTCACTAACAAAAATCAAAACCAGCGCTTAAAGTTTGTATTTTTAATTGATAGAAAAAACTCAATTTCTTTTTTATTTCATTGGGCATGAATCTCAATAATATTCAATTTATAATCTATTCCATACAAAATTATGTAGGAGGTCGTGTAAATAAGTATTTTTCACGCAACCGTGAAAAAAACGTTTAATATAGTCTATATATGAATGTTAATTTCTACATGCAAAAAAATGTTTAGCTGGTACAAAGGAACATATCGCTGTTCCAGCAATACACTGATAAAAAAATGCTGTTGAATCAAAAGAATTTCTTTCCAAAAGCATGTATATCATGGATTCAATTCAATATGCTATAGAATTAGTAAGATATTTATTGGTTCATGTAGTATATTTTTATGAATTACAGGCTATACATGCTTTTGATTCAATAGCATTTTTTCCTCAGTGTATTATTACCTATTCTAGCCACAAAGATGGCTAATCTAATTCAACAAATCCTCGTGGTAGCTACACATTTTTATACCAGTTTATTTTCCTTCAGTACTGATAAACCAAAAATTTTGATACCTAGTTGTTCAACTGTTCTGTACAAAACAGCGCGTGGATTTCAGTAACTTAACTTTTGAATGTAAATGTCATAAAAATCTTACAACTGGCAGATGATTTTTTTCATTAGGGATGCTAATTTAAATCTGGAACACTTTTCTCACTGTTTCCTACCCTGTGTTTATCAAATGGCACTTGTGAAAATATTATTTCTAATAATCTATTTCAATAGTTTTCACATTTTCAGTAAATTATGAACGTTTCATTAATTTTTATATGCATGCACGAGAAGTAACTGAGTGTTTGAGACACTAATTAGATTTTAAAGTATGCTAATGCCTAAAAACGATATTAAAAATTAGAAAAATTACTTGAATCTATAGTCATTATTAGTAATTAGCAACGTCTAAAGTAAAAAAAGAAAGGATAATCTGGTAATTAGTTATAATTACCTGTCGGAATTGTAATTTTAAGGTTCACAATATATATTACAATATTAATATACATATTACAATATACAAAGGGCACTTTTCAAAGCTTTAATTGCAAAGCGGAAAATTATACTATTGAGATTTACACCTACATGTTAGAACTGCATTATCTACAATATTAAAAGCACATATTATTGTTCCAAATCATAAAAACTTTTCTCAATAAATTTATTTAATGAGATTTAATTGCTAAACATTACATATGTCATAAGGCAAACCTGTATGGGATTAGCTAATTGAGTAAGCAAATAATAAGTTTTTAAAATTAATCATGAGTAAATAACTTGGTTAATGAACGCAAGTAACATATAGTGACATAAAAAAGAACTAATGCTTACGAGTATAAATGAATGTGATGACGAATGCAATCTCTTATGAGTTTACATTCTTCTTCAAAAGCGATGTATTCAGAATTATTATTTTGTTGCAGTTTAGGAAAAGTATTTAGGCGATTCACTATAATATCTATTTGAGCACAAATGCGTAAAATCATCACCAACATTAAGCCTTCAAACGAGCCCGATACACAAGCTGCCATCCAAACAGATAATGATTGGTATATATACGTCAACCAAAATACAAGTCTAGAGTTGATGGTATAAGGCAGCCATATATCATTGAAAGGAAGCCGGATCCTTTCTTCCAATAATGGAGTCAAATTCACTGATACCGCAGATAAGTTAGTTGCAATTAGAAAGATTATTGTGACCAACCTACAACAGTAAAAAACAATATCAAGAATTAATAATATTGCAAAATTTAAAAAGTTAATATACAGTTGTGTGTTAAAATAAACATGTAACGTATCACATTTTGTTGAGCTTTGCTTCATACCTGCATTTGGAGGAACTTTTTTGCAGTATTTCATATTCATTAAGAGATCGATGCTCACATATGTCATAAGTAAGCATTCTTAACGTTTTAATGACTTTTTTTCTTTGTATTATAACATTAATCATTTTAAAATAAATAGTAAATGCAGCAGTAAAGTAAAATGAATTTTGTGTAATAACTTCTGTGTCTTCAGTGCTTTCAAAGAGAGGTAAACAAAAACAAAATACGAAGAAAAAAAAAAAAATTAAGGCAAAGATTGAGTAAATATGAAACAAAAAGATTTTCCAAGGAGATTTCCAAGTTAATGGTCTCCAAATCCCAAAGAATTGCATAAGAGTAAATGAAAGTTCGCCGTTATAAGAGTCCAATTGCTTTGGAATAAATAATTTATACAAATTTTTAAACTGAAGGAAAGCCATGAAGTTTTGAAATCTGTAATTAACTAATATATATTTTGAATTTTTGTCAAGTGATACTTTTTACATCTAAAGATGATAGAAAAGTGTAGATACATATGAGAGATGTATCATCTACGCACCGTGAAAGTTGTATCAAGACTGATAGCTACTCTACGTGTGGGATTCGTTCTCCCCTCCATGATGCAACGTTGTCATAAATAATTCTATCAATCAATCTATAAATAAAAAAATATTTCATGGCTTTCGTTTCATGGTGACTTTTGTCTCCACTTACTACTTTCTTATTCGTAGAAAGTCACATTTGTCGATAACATGCGATAAGCATATAATTTGAGGACATAAAGTATTTATTAGATTCGACATAGAAAAATGTTGTAGGTCCTTTACCTCCACGTATCCAATAGCTTTAACTTCTTGTAAACGTATTGTACAATTTCTAAAATCATCTTATATTCATGGGAAGATATAGCTTTGAACATTTTCTAAACAACTGGTAGAAATTCAGACAGTAACAAACTGTAAATATACTGGTGAATTTTTGTCAATGAATAGTGTAGTAACATAATTATGATGCAACATAACTTTGTATATATAATGACAAAATCTCTTAACACATTCAGTTTTAAATGAATCTCTAAAATTACTGAATACATTCAATTCACGATCAAAGTCACAAGTAGCCTCACTGTAGAATTAACTTAACAAGGAGAAAGAAGTAATCGTTAACTTTAAAAAATCTATATAGTCGTCTTAATTTTAGATTTTTCAAGTTGAGCTGATTTTTTGGGCGTTAGGTACCTTTCTCTAAATTTTGGATTTAATTTTTGTCAGCAGAGATTGGATAAGAAATATATTTCTTAATAAAGTGGAATGAAACAAATAGAAAAATTTCCAATCTGGTATTCATACCAGAGTTGTCATTCTCCGGATATAAATGCCAACTTTAAAAATAAATTTTTTCTGTGTAGATAAAAGAAAGCTTGAACGTGCACGGAAACGCTGCTTATAAAAGTAGGAGTCAAACGCCAGCATGACAACAGACCTTCACAGCGAAGCACCACCAAAATTTCAACCTTGTAGAAATTGAAAACACTAAAGAAAGGTAATTTTTGCAATAGCATTATTTTGGCAATAGAACTACGCCATACAGTCAACAAAATTATTTTTAAAAATTTCCCAGCGAAATGCCGTTCATAAATAAAAATTTTCAAAGAAGAACGTTCATAAAGTAAGATGTTTTCTCAGCTAAGAGATGGCGTACACTACCGTCGGAAATTGTGCGCACGGTGCTTGCAAGCGCTATTAAAAATCACTACTGACTTTGAACCACGATATCTCGATGAAAAAAGAGATAGGGCGTTTTTAAAAATACATTTAGAAAGCTTATGAAATTTCACGTCTAGTAATGCTCAACAAATATTTTCTTGATTACGGTTCTCGGCAGGTTTGTTGCTCGCCTCCTTCGTTGAGGCAGGACCGAATAGGCGACGCACAAAGGTGGCGCTTAAGGGGGTCTCCTTATCAGTGGCTCATAAAAAAGGTGGTTTTTTAGATTTTTTTTTAAACATGAAAACGGCAAGAGAAACAAATGATCTTTTGCGTATCTTTGAACATATATTTATTCAACAATAAAAATTTTTTTGAATGTCAAAATAAATAAAAATGGCGGATTTATAAACAATCTCGCGCAGCAACTCGCCGCGGACAACTCAAACTCCGTGAAAAATTCAGCTCGTAATTTTTACCTGAAACAAAAAATTAAAATACTTCCTTATTCGGAAGGCTCTTCTGCACAATATAGTCTATTATGGTGATTGAAAGTTGAAATTTGAATATTTTAGTCATTTTTTAATAAAGTACTCGATTTTTCGGCCTTTTTTTAGCAGTAAGTGCGTTAATAACATTGTAAAAAGAGATTTTTTAATACATTTTTTTAACTCAGTCTGTGCACAATTAAATTATCTAAAAAACAGTGTTTTACTTGTATACATAGCTTTTATAGTTTTTTTGTAATCGTGCACGGAATTTCAAAAAACATGGTTTTCATAAAATGGGCTTTAAAGTTTTTCAAAGGAAAAAAATCAAATTCTTGGTACTGTAACTCATAAACTACTTTGAGTTGGACTTCGAAACTTTGCAAGAATATTCTCAGATAATAATTCTAACGATTGAAGCAACAAAAAAAATCGATTTTTTGAAGATGACTGATGAGGAGACCCCCTTAAGTGGAGCTCTCTTATATGTTTTCTGATCCAAGAAAGTGTTTCCTTTATTTACTTTCCTTTTATTCTTAGTTGATATTTACAATGACTATTAAAAATTTTATTAATGTTCTAGTTTATAAGAATTTCAAGAAATAAAAAATGTTTACATATCATTGTTCTATTCGTTAATATAGGGATAATATTGAATGTAAATAATTTTTAATAATCACAAATAACAATAAATATTTTTTGAAATTTAGAATAATTAGAAATAAGAATTACTAATGAACAGAATCAAAAATACATATAAGAGTGCTCCACTTAAGCGCCACCTTTGTGAGTGGCCTATTCGGACCTGCCTTAAAGTAGGAGGCAAGGAACAAACCGGCCGAGAATCGTCATCGTCGATTAAAATTCAACTCAGATACGATTGAACATTTTTAATCGTATCTCGGGTACCCATGAATATTTTTCAAGTTTTCTTGGCTTAAATTAAAGATAAGATTTTAGACCTTATGTCGTGTAATTTTCAGATTTTGAAAAAAAAATTTCCTAGGTCATGCAAAAAGTTGAAGTTGAGGTAGAGAATTTGAAAAAATCTTGAATTTTTTTTTAACTCCTCACGTGCTGTATTATTTCCAGGAGGTCAAGAAAATATTTGTTGAGCATCACTAGACGTGGAATTTCATAAGCTTTCTAACTGTATTTTTAAAAATGCCATATCTCTTTTTTTCACGGAGATATTGTGGTTCAAAGTCAGCAGTGATTTTTAATAGCGATGACAAGCACCGTGCGCACAATTTCCGACGGTAGTGTAACTTGATTATTATTCCATCGTTCCAATATTGTGAACATGCGTTGGAAAGCTACTGTCATTGTGCGTCTTTTTCAGTATATGTCATTTATTTGAAGCGTAAACAACAATAATTTTTTTCACTCAAATATGTCGAACTTTTTGCCTGAAAAAGTGTTTTTGCAGGGAGTTCTTTTTCATTACTTTAATATGAAGAAACTGCTGCCGAAAGTCATCGTATTTTGGTGGAAGTTTATCGTGAACATGCTATAGATGAGGGAACGTGTCAAAAGTGGTTTGCACGATTTTAATGTGGTGATTTTGGCTCGGAAGACGAAGAACGTTCTGGGCAGCCAAAAAAGTTTGAAGACGAAGAACTGGAAGCATTACTCGATGAAGATTGTTGCGAAACACAAAAAGAGCTCGCAGGATCTTTGGGAGTCACTCAAGCAGCCATTTCATAACGTTTAAAAGCAGCCGGATACATTCAAAAGCAAGGAAATTGGATTCCACATGAATTCAAGCCGAGAGACGTTAAAAGGCGGTTTTGCATGTCCGCAATGCTGCTGGAATGCCACAAAAAGAAGTAATTTTTGCATCGGATTGTTACTGGTGATCAAAAATGAATTCATTACGACAACCCCAAGCGCAAAAAATGATATGTGAAACCCGGCCAACCAGCCAAATCAACGGCAAAGCCGAATATCCATGGCGCGAAGGAAATGCTCTGTATTTGGTGGGATCAGCAAGGTGTGCTGTATTATGAGCTGCTAAAACCGGGTGAAACCATAAATGGAGAACGCTACCGAATACAATTAATCCGTTTGAAGAGAGCAATAGCCGAAAAACGCCCGGAATATGCGACCAGACACGAGGCAATAATTTTCAATCATGACAACGCTCGGCCCCATGTTGCTATTCCGGTTAAGAACTGTTTGGAAAACAGTGGATGGGAAGTTTTACCCCACCCGCCTTATAGCCCAAACCTTGCCCCTTCTCACTACCATTTGTACCGATCGATGCAGAACGCCCTCACTGGAATACGGTTTACGTCAGAAGAGGGTATAAAAAATTTGCTTGATTCATTCTTGACCGCCAAGCCGGCGCAGTTCTTTTGGGATGGAATCCACAAATTTCCAGAAAGATGGGAAAAAGTCATAGCTTCAGATGGGCAATACTTTGAGTAATACTATTGTACATGTTTTTCTTAAATAAACGTTCAAATTTTGAAAAAAACCGCACGAATTAAGTTATAGATCCAATACATATAAAGTACGTAAAACAATTAGTCGGTTAGTCTTTTATTTAACGAAAGTATCTTTTCTCTTCTTCTTCGATTCCTTCTCTTCCTTCCACTTCAGCCTCTTCTTCTTCTGTAGTACTTTTCCCTACTAAATCTTTATTTCTCTTGAAATTTTTCTTTACTAGCGACCGACATTCATTCATAATTACAAATTTATGTGCTAAAGAGTGTCCAAAAGATATTGCGATTTTTAAAAGTTAAGTTGGTACGATTGTCAATTTGCGAAACAATGTTATTGCTTACTTTTGAGATTATCGGCTAATTTCACTTCTTTTTATAATTCATAGGAAACAAATCAAAAATTAAATAAATGGATAAAAATAGCGAAATAATTTTAAGTTATGAAATTTTTGAACATTTAATAACATGATCAATTGATTCGAAAAAACCGATCCGGTCAGTATGCAGGGGTGGACATACTTTTATTTAAATAATTCCTCTCTATATTAATCCCACGATCAGACCCAATGCAAAGTGGACATTATTATGATGTGCCAACACAATCCTGAAAGAAAGTGTGGGTCTGTGAAGACGAAGATACACGGAAAACATAAGTACTGGGAAATTTACATCACTGAGTGCTCGACTTTCAGTTACATTCAAAAGTTACTTAAAACTAGAAGTACCGTTCTTGTACAGTTAGATTAGTTATCCTGGAAAAAGTATAGAACTTTCCAAAATTATTCAGCAGAATGTCCGAGAATTAATCTAGGACTTTCTTTCTTTTTTTCGATGAAGTTTTAAGCTTCTTCATAAAAAGTATATATGATCTTCGAAAAAATTTGTCCTGTCCAAAAGTCGAGGACTGTCAAGTAAATTTCCCCGTACTTATTTTTTCCGTGGATTCCAGTAAAGGTCCGCAAATCACACTTGATAAAGAAGTGAATGATTGCCACATTCGTTGGAAAACGTTATCTAGTAGATAGTGATAGAGAAACAGCACACACTAATAATCAACCAAATCCAGTGACGCATTGGTTAGCTCAACATTATTGTAGAATCGGGAAATGCGATTTTAATTCTAAGAGTCACTTTAGTTCTAGGAGTTGTCAATTCTGGAAATTCGGCCAGCGAGCCTCGGTTCCTTCGGTTCGGTGAATTCAGGCGGCGAGCTTCGGTTCCCAGAAGCTACAGCGGCTACACTTCCTACAATGATGCTCAGCATTTACTAGTCTATCGCAATAAAATTATCTTTATTTTGATATAAGTTTTATTGACTAAACAGATGAGTGCAAATTACTTGTATCGACTTACTTGTTTATGTCTGGAAACCTAATAGTTAGGACGAAAAAAAAATAGGCAACCTAACGTTTGCATATTCTACAGGCTTCATACTTTCGATTGGTATATAGTTTGTTTCGTAAACGAATAAGTGCAATTTAAAAAAGAAGTAATTTTTGAATTTTTAATTAATCTTAGTCTTGACAGAAATTTTTTAGGCAACCGATTTGCGATATATTTTTTAACATATTAAATTTCATATCAAATCCTATTATATGAGTCAACTAAAACTATTAAAAAACATTCACAAATACGAAAAGAATCCAAACTTGAGATTATTTTTATAATCCTTAATCTTGAAGTTGTCGAGTTTGACTCAATAAGTTGTAGGCAGAATAAGCTGATTTCATAATCTGAAATGTAATTAATTTATATGTACTATATATGGGTCATTCCATATTAGATTGACAGTCGATGTCACAGATTTGAACAAGATGATTTTTTTTCGGTTTTTTATCAACAATAAATAGACACGTATTTTTTTGTTTGGCCAAAAAAATTTTTCTTATAAGTATACGATTTTTTGAATTTTCTAAGAAATGATATTTTCGATATAGCAAGCGCACTTTCAAGCCTATTTATCTTGAAAACAATTGTTCGCACGAAAAAATTTCCAAATTACGAAAATTAGGGTTTTGACTCTTCTTTGTAGAGATTGTTGCGAACAAATTGTTTAAATATTTTTTAACATACAAAAGTAAAGAAATAAACGCAAAATCGTTAATGGAACCCAATTTAAGAGAAAAATTTCATCTTTGATAGATGAACTCTAGGTTTAGACAAAAAAAGTGTTGTGTACATTTTTAATTGTGATTTCTCAGCTGCTTTTCGTACAGGGGTTTTCTATAAAAGCGATAGAACTTTGAATTATCACATCCTTTATGTTTTTATTAAACTGCCAAAGTCATGTGACATTTGTATCCAGTATAGTTTAGCAAATCAACAGAAATAATTAGGCAATCATTCAGCATGTTGAAATTATTGAAACTCTTTAATTTATTATCAATTTGAATAATATTGCGTGCTCTTTATTTGATGTACTTATTAATTGATTGCTAAATTCGGGGATATGCTAATCTTTAGTTAATAGTCCAGCGACCATCGCATTCAAAAAAATTTATTTTTTGGTGTCATTTTTGGTCTGGTGGAGTCATTGGGACTCATTTTTTTCAAAATGAATAAGGTGAGACTGTCACTGTTGTTGGTAAGCGTTAGCTTTCGATAATAATATTTATCTTTTCTGTTGTGAATTTCGTATTATCAATTTTTCTGAAACGTGTTTTCAGTAAGATATTGCCACATGCTAATAATGACATTGTTTCGAGAAATGCAGTTGTGGTGTTCATTCAAATAATAAAGTATTTGCTGTATATTATTATCGAACGACAATGAAAAAACTACTTTTGTATTTATTTTTTTGTTTCAATTTAAATTACTGTCGCTCTTATAATAACTCATGTAGAATAATATTTAGGTGAGTACAGTATGTTGCTATTAAGTAACTGTCTAATCACCTTATTTATGATTTTTTCTCCAGAATAACAGTAAATGAAGATCTGGCCTATAATGCTGGAGAAAATAGATGAAAATGTCCAGAAATTTTCGTCACGAATGCTCAATCTTGATAGTTCAAAAATAATAGTGCATTATCAATTATAGTTTCAAAATGTTGCATAAAAATCACAGTACCAAATAACTGGTTCATATTTTCTCCAATCCTGCAAATAATTTGTTTTTATGGTACATACACAATTAAATTATATTATTCATTACTAGGTTACCAAAAAAATCAAAAATACTACACCGAGGTGCGAATTTAGAGCGTCAAATGGAGTTTGAATCATACAATTTTTTTAATTTGTCTAAAATTAATATCACTCTTTGAAGAATCAACCAAAATGTTATAATTACTAAGTATTATCAAAATCATAAGGTTCCGGATAAAAAGAGTGAATTTTATGCATAAAATATGATATAAAACATTTTGGCATTTAATACGACCGTCGCTTGATCCTTTTAATTCTAGGAACTCCGTCGACGGCCAACATAGCCAGACGGTATGTCTCCTTCGTTCGCTCGAGCGCACTCTCCTTCTTTACTTATCTCCTCCTTTCGTTTTTCCCCTTTTCTGTTGATTGAAAGCGTTTCAGGACAATCATTCTTTAAATTCCTTCGTTTTTAAATAAGTTTCAAATTATTTAAGAGCGTGGAAATTAAAGGTTGATATCCAACAATACCTCGGCTTGTATTTTTCATTTCAAGTTCATTAATTTTACAAAAAATTAAATTTTATTATTTTTATTTTTAAAACTAAAATTTATCTGCTTTCGCCTTGGGATTCCTTTGACAAATTCATTAACATATATCATAGTTCACTTTTATATATTTTACTTAATTAACTTAATATATATATTTTACTTTATTGATTTTATTTGAAAACAAATATTTTTAATGGAATTCATAGAATTTCCTCAAGCTGGATTTAACCAGTAAAGACTCCCCGCCTCGGGTTTCGAGCAACGAGCATTGGTCGTTGCTATGACGACGTTGACACGTCCGGCCAATCGGATGCCTCAACTCGAAACTCGAGGAGGAGGAAATCGATCCGATAGAAAATCGTCAACGGAGAGTCAGTCGATCCCTGATCAAGACCTTGTAAAGAGAAATCTACCACTTGTGTTGAGGATTAAAATTTGAGTTGTTTCTTAAACGCAGTTTTTTCTTTTGAGTTCCTTCCTCCTACAAGCACGAGCGACGAGACCAGCGTTCCTGCGGATCCCGGACATCTTCAGCCTCTCCTCAAAATCCTTCCCGACTCCTGAGCCTGATCCAGTGGCCACCTCCAGGATTATGCTGCTTCCGAGTAGTAGTGGTGTGTCGTGTCGCGTCGCGTAGTGCAGTGCTTAATTCGGTCGAACTCGTGATCCGTACTCAACGGGCGTCAAGAGGACAGCGGGTAAGTCGACGGGTGTCGGACCTTTTAGGGCCATAACCGTCGATTTGCGTTGCCCTCACGATCGATTGGGCGTGGGCCCTGCTGGGCCACGACTATTGATCTAGCGCTCGTTCGCCGCGCTCCTTTCCCCAACGCGCTTCGAATTCCTGGCTAGTCGACGGGCGTCGGACAATGCAAGGCCACGACCGTTGATTCAGCGCTTGGATCCCGCGCTACGCGCCAAGTTTTCCGGTTTCCTCACGCGAGTATAACCCAATTCTAAAAATTTTCGCACCACTCGTCAACATCTCCGATCGCCGTTTTAAACGACCAAACCCGGAACGCCGTGCGCGTGAAGAACGCAGGTTCCTGGCGGAATTAGCCGCCCGTTCCACGCCAGCTTTGGCCGTCCGGTCCGTCGTTGCCACCCCGGAGGCACAGAAGCGGGTAAAACGCCGCGGCAAACCTCAGAAGCGCCTAAGTAAGAAGCGTAGGGAGAAGAAACGGTGCCAGGCTACCGCCCAGGCACCCCCGCGTGACGTGATCCGTCGTCCCTCGCCCCCATCCGCGCCAGGCAGCCCTGGTTATTTCAAACTTCCGGCTTTAGCTCCCCCTAAGGTCCCTTCTTGGACCTCGTCTATTCCGGCCCTGAACGAGCCACCGTTAGAGGAACTGCCTACCGCCATCGAACTTTTTCGCCGACAATTGCTAAGCCCCTCTGACGGGGATACAATTTTTATTCCGGTCGGCGAATCGCCAGAAAAATTCTCGCCACCCCCACGGAAGGCCCTACAAAAGGTCAAACGGACACTCTTCCCTCTCAATCCTGGCCCTTCCTCTGCCGCGTAATCTAGTTCGGAAGCCTATTTAACGCCGTAACCCCAGAGCGAACAAACCCAATAAAGCTCAGGGTTAACAAATATCACATAAAATATAATAAATACAAAACGGAAAAAATTAGTAGAATCAATTTTCTTAGCTTCTTATTCCCTTTAGCAGTATTGAAATGAATCTAACTCTATGTTTTTATTATCGGAGATTGGAAGTGATCGAAATACAGCTAACTTTCGTATCACAAAATGCACTCATTAGAATTCAGAATAAAAATAGAATTGAGGAAAGTTTGAAAAGTTTTCATTAGGTATTATTAATTTTTTTTTAAATTATTTTAATTCCATTTTTCTTACTAAAATGACCAATGTTATTTTAGTCTGATGCCTTTTTCACAGCCTTTAAGAATTTAAAAAGAAACCTATGAAAAATTTTGCTTCGGGAGCTTTTGCTTTGTATTTATTTTACTTTTTTGTCTTTATATAAATATGAACTTGAAAGAATTTTAAATATAAGTGACGCTGAAGCCCATCAGAATAGCCCCCTCAAAAATGCACGGCTGATTCACCCCCGTAATTTCGAAAGCTGTGTTAATCTGGAATCAAAAATCGAAATGTGTGTTTAAATTATAGGAGTATGTTTCTAGAAAGTGTACCAGATTAGCAGTATATTAAAAATGTTATAAATTGTGGTTGTTTGAAAATTAAATTGTGATTTTTGCGATTTTTCAACTTTATTTTGGGTCACTAAGAATTTTAAAAATAATTATTCCGGACGTAAACATATCCATGTACGAAATATAGTGACTTATAACACCTGCTTTAAAAAAATGCAGTTTATAAAAATCCATTTGATGATTCGAAAATTTTAACTAGGTTAGTGGGGACCTGCTTTAACAATATTACAGCGTGAAACTATTTTCAGTATTTCTTGGATGTTTCTGTATTTTTTTCGTGACGTATTCTTTCATGGGAAGAGATATAATATGTCAATTAAAGTTATTCCTAGCGGCCCCAGTTAAGTGAACAATCAGCAAATTCGCTGAACATTCATTGACCGTTCGCTGACCATTCGCTGACCTCGTAATAATATGAAAAAGTGGAGCATAAAAAACATTTAGATAGTTCCCATTATGATTCTGCTGTACATTTTGAGTTTGAATGTATGAAAGTTAATACAATAATTAGGTTGTTTAGTGTTAGAAAGTAAAAAAAAAAAAACGTTTGATGAATGGTTAGACCCATTTTCGGCTTCCAATAGAAGTGTAATAATGTCAAACAAAAGAGGCTTAAGTGATAGAAGTGAAATTAGGTAAACGCTTTAGGTTTATAAATATATAAAGACTTCAAATATGTATGTGGGGGTTACATATGTAAATTCTAAACTTAAGATTTTGGTTATTATCCTTTATCTCGAAATCATTGAGTTGTACTTAATAAGTTGTGGGCGGAATAAGCTGATTTGATAATCTGAAACGTAATCAATAAATATATATTTTAGTTTGATGTATAAAGTTATCAATTAATCGCAGATTAAAGTTTGATAAATAAATGAATGTTTTATGAAAAAAAGGAGAATACAAACTTTGGCAAATGTTTCTAACGACATGGTAATAACAGATGCTCCAACTAACTGTAGAGGCCTATTTGTTTTTATCATGATCATAATAAGTGCTTTGCTCGTACTATTCTTTAATGGGACCCAGTTCATGTGATAAATTTCATCCTTGAGAGTCAAGCTCTAAATTTAGATAAGAAAAGTATTTTGTAGATTTTTTGTTTTTTTACTATTAATTATTTAATAATAATACTTAGATTAGTATATACGTGTATATATAGAATGGCCACGAGTGGGTTGCAGAATAGGCTATAAATACGAGAAGAACAAACTCATGCGAAAGCCTTGTGATCTCATACTCGCACTCATAGCCCGCGACCTATTATGATACACTTTCGTCAGACAGGATTTTTTTTCACAAAAAGTTACAAAACAATGTTTGTCTCGATTGATTGTGTTAAGGTGGCTTCGACGTTTTTGAAAAAAATTACAGACTGCTCTGAAACTTAGAGATTATCTTATAAAATATGCTAGATTCATTTGGAAAAAAGAAATACTGTGGTTGACGACGTCCTTGCCGAAAAAATCGCTACCGAAAAAATGTCAGTTTAACACGTAGTCTTATGGGATTCCTCATCAAAATCGGCGAAACTCCGGAACAAAATCACAAGTCCCCATAAATCAAATATATAATAGTACTTTCGATTTCGAGGAATCTATTAGTATTATAAAAACAAAGGGTTGACGACTTAAATCAAGAGAAAATTGCGAGAAAAGTACAGAATATAAAAATCGCCTCGAGATGAAACTAATAAATTTTTACTCTCGCTTTTTGCAGGGGACATTTCCGCAATTTCTTACCCTGCTACTCAGATGTAATAGACCAAGCAACAGGGAATTTGTTATGACATTATTTATTTCAGAAAACTGACTGCGCCATCAGAAGAGAGGTTGGTCATAGAGTAATTGTGTCATGTTTTGGACAACGAAATATGATTTATAAATTTGTTATTAACATTTAAGACCAAAAAATCGCACTTTTTTTATTTTTTTGTTTATAACATTAAAGGCAATTATTCAATATCAATGACATTAATTGAAAAGTTGTAGAAAATTGAATTGCGAACAAAATGAGCCCCCGTTCGATCTCATTGGATAATTAGAAGGGAAGAAAATTCGGAAAAGTCGGGAAATTGAGCTTTTGTTAAACAAATTAATATCTCAGTTAATTTTTAACTTTTCAGGTTGAGGTTTGGTGGAATAGTAACCGACTTTATGCTCTTCAAATGTATAAAAAAAAAATAACACTTTAAGATAATACGTTTCCGCGCTATTGACACTTTAATTTATTTCATGCGTTAATTGTAAAATGTCTGCTTGCCGCAGAGGTGGTCCGATTTTTATTTTGAAAACGGCTTTTAAAAATATAGATCCAGCACAACAGAACGTCCATCTTGGTTTTTCGCTAAAATGTTGCAAAGTTAACTAAAAAAGTGTGATTTTTTGGTCTTAAATGTTAATAACAAATTTATAAATCATATTTTGTTGTCCAAAACATGACACAATTACTCTATGACCAACCTCTCTTCTGATAGCGCAGTCCGTTTTCTGAAATAAATAATGTCATAAATCATTCATAACAAATTCCCTGTTGCTTGGTCTATAACTATAATACATATGATTATTGAAAAAATAAGTAGCAATGAGCATTCATGTAACACGTGCCCCCACGGTGCCCCTCACTTCATACGACACCAAACGCCGAAGCCACCTTAAGTGTAATGAAAAATAGTATATTGTGTATCTTGGAGGTAAAGTAGGTCTTTTGGGGCGAGGACTGAATACATGGGTCGAGTCCCAAAATGACCAACCTCCGTGGTACACACGATATTTTTTGCAAAATACGTCCTAAAGAAGTATTTCGAATGTCTGTAGAATGGTATTGAGAGTGTCCAATTACGACTCGGTGGAATAGTAACATGTTATAACAATGATATTGAAAAATATGGCACGAAAGGTGGTGGAAAGGACTGTAGGGGGAGGGGCCCAGGGGCGGAGCCCTGGTGGGGGTGGAGGGGGCAAAGCCCCTGCCGGGGGATTCGGGGGGCTGTGCCCCCCGAATTGTATGAAACGAATTTGATTGAATTTAATAATTTATGGAAAAGTAAAAACTTTGGTTAGATTAATTAAATATTTTTCTGGAACGTAAAATGTTTTTTCTTCAAATTTAAAAAATTTTAGGTACAATTTTTGGGGTATTCAGTATTTCAAGAAATAAATTTGATTGAATTTCATAACGTATGGAAAAGTATAAACTTTGGTTAGATTAATTAAGTATTAGCACTGAGCCCAGAACGTGCGAGAAGGCTCCCTGGTGAGCAATGAAGGAGTTAGCTTAATCCCTGCTGTCGCCATCTTGCGGTCTGATCAAGTATTTCCTTGGGAGGAAATATAATCCATTTTTCGCAACTGTGCAGAGGGCGTAAGGAATAAAAGTAGGACATAAGGAACGAAAGTAGGACTTAAGGAACAAAACAGATACAATATGAACATGCTGGTCGTAAATGGACAACTTTAAAGCCGCTCTACAGGGGCTCGAAGTACTACTTTAGTGCCGGTTTTGCAAAAAGATAATTTTCACCAGTATTCATGCTTAAATGTCAACAGAATACTTTTTTACAGATATTACCAAGATTTATATTCCATTGTTATTCACGATGTAATACGATATAGTCAATTTTTGAAGTTTTTTTCCACAAAAACAACGTCATACTTTAGTTTTTTATTTGAATATATTCTATTTCATTTTGAAATAATGAGTTACAAAAAGGTTGATTGGATAAATTTATTGGTATTTTCACTAAACATCAAAGACGCAAAAATGCCTTATTTGTGGAGAACTATCCATATACTATTGTATATGCTATTAAATAAGTATGATAACCTTATTTATAATCATCTCTCCAGAATAACAGTAGATGAAGATTTGGGCCACGATAGTGCTAAAAAAGATGTCATTGTCCAGAATAATTCATCATTTCTACTTGATCTTACTTGGGAAGTGTAGAACAGTTTCTTGTTTCTTGTTTCATTTTCTTTTTCGTTTTTTTTTTCATTTTCTTTTAACTTTATTTGCTGGGCTTGGCTTCTGGCGTAGTGTTGTAGTGCTTAGTAACTTATTATTAAACTTAAAAATTTTAAATAAATTGGTTCCGAACTAGTTAATATCTAGGTTTCGACAGGTAATGAGTGATATTAGATGTTTATCCTTCTATTGATTTTACAATAGTATATATTTATATTGTGGATTAGTAATTGCATGCATTGAGGTGGGCCTTACACTTGCCGTTGCGTAACTAATCTTACATGAAGTTACAATTCTAGGGTGTTTACAATTGATGATGAATGGCAAAGGCAGAGGAAGGGGCTGTACACCCTATGCTGGCAGAATGACCGTTTGGACCAGGGGGTTGCCGCCTCCCCCGTCTGGGCTCGGTTGCGAGCCAGTCTCCAGAGAGGTGCCAACGGGTGGCACTAATGTGCCCTCAGGGGCTGAAGGGGGGGAGAAACGCAAAAGCGAGGCCATCTCGCCCCTACTCCCGGTAAATGGAAAGGGGATGCCGAAGAGAGGAGAGCCTGGGCCGGCTTGTGAGGGCGGGAGGGATTGCTGGGGTATAACGTACAGGGGCTTGAATGATCAAGGGCCATCTTCACCGGTTGATGCGAATACGAATACCTGGCAAGAACTTGGGTCGTTTCAATCTGATCGCCTAGGCGGACCTGACTGACACAATCATCAAGGATACCAAGAGACAAATCTTCCCTAATGGGCGCAACCAGGCCAAGGTCTTTTGTGAGCGTTGGCAGGCTGCTAACATCTTGGTGGATTCGACCGCCCTGAGGGACTTCGGCGTGCATGCTTACATTCCAGCTTCCCTGGTTCAGAAGAAGGTGTTCGCTCGGGATATTCTGTCGGAGCACTCGGCCGCTGGGTTCAGTACGAGACTCGACCCTGACACGCTTTCAAGTATATTATCTATTCGCCGCCGCACTCTGGATGATGGTTCCGCTTCGGATAGGGTGGAATTCGTCTTCTCCACAATTAATATCCCCAGAAAATTGAGTCTGGCTAGCGTCGTTTTTGATTTGACTCCTGTAATTCCTCCACCAAAACGTTGTTTTTCCTGTCAGCGATTCAGACACATATCGGAGCAGTGTCGGTGTACGCATGCTACCTGTGAGTTTTGTTCTGAGGAGCACCCCTCTCGCTAATTGCGGCCAGAAGCATCCCGCATACAGTCGAGATTGTCCCATCTACCCGTACGAGTTTTCGGTTATGAAGAAGAGGACCCTTAAAAATTGCAGCTACGAGGAGGCTGAAAACTTGCTTTTGAGCAGAGGAATATCGAAGCCCCTCTTCTCAGTGCAGGCCTGAAGGACGGGTTTTGGCTACCCCTTGGGAGATGATGTGTGTTCGGCTCCGATACGGTCGGGCGGGGAGGAGTCTCCCACTGCCAGTCTTGTGGCTGAAATTCTGCTTAACATGGCCCCCGCTGGGGCTTCTCAGGCTGTAGAGGCTGGAGAAGAACTGGACCTGCTGTAGCCATGAGAGATGTAGGTGGGCACGAGGGTCTCATGGCGGGTCCTTTCCAGGATTGGAGAATCTCTTATTTAATTGTCTAATGTTAGTTATAATTCTTTAAACCTAGTGTAATGCATGTTAGATTTAGGGTAGCTTTTCTACACTTCCCATAACAATTCACCGATCTTGGAATTGTTTGTTGTCTTCCTCTGGGAGCCTGTATATATTTCCTGTATATTTTTGCTTCTCGAATTGCGCTGATTGGTTGGTGGTGGGGATTGCGCGGTCCTTGCAGGCATTAGTGCGGTTGTTTTCTTTAATTTGGCTATGGGCTCAATGGCCATGCACCATGGTGGTCCTTCATTCAAGCTGGCTACCTGGAATGCGCACAGCGTTTACAATAAGAGGCCTGAGATTGAGGCACTTCTTTATACACAGAGGCTGAATGTGCTGTGTGTGGCGGAGTCGTGGCTGAGGCCGGAGGATGTCTGGAAGGTTCCAGGCTTCACGTCCTACCGGTCCGACAGATTGGACGGGCAGGGTGGAGGCGCTCTTATTCTGGTTGGAAGCGAGTTCCAGGTGTCCAGAGTGGTCGACACGTCTGGATGGAGGCGGGATGTTAATAGCGTCGGAGTAGTTCTGGCCACAGTTAGGGGCCCTGTTGCGATCTTGTGTGTGTATGCTCCCCCTGGACCGATGATTGATAGGGACGAGTGGTCCTCTTGCTTGGACATGATGCGTCCGTATGACGAGATTTTTCTATGTGGGGATTTTAACGCGCACCATGTTAGTTGGGGCTGTTCTCGTTCTACGCCTCGAGGGACGGCATTGTACGAGTCATCTCTCGAGTACGATTTAATACCCATAAATGATTCGAGTCCGACATATGTTCCTGGCTCTGGGTCATCATCCCCCAGCAACATCAACTTGATCTTTTGCCCATTGGGAGTGGTGAATCGGTCGCGGCCGTTTCGGTGGACATCAAGGGGGCCTTCAACTCAGTGCTCCCTGCGATCCTTTCAGGTCAGCTTGACCTTTTGGGGCTTCCAGGTAGAGTTCACAACTTCATCAATTTTATTACGGCTAGGAGGGAACTCAGCTTTTCTGCTGATGGCTCAGGCTCCAGAACATGTGGCGTCGGGGTACCTCAGGGCGGTGTTTTGTCTCCCATTTTATTTAACATTTATACAAGTATGATTATCAACATTCTCCCCCTAGGCATTCGCTACGCAATGTATGCGGATGACCTGTTTCTTTACACCAGGGGTCGAGTGATCGAGTCCGCTAGAGACGAGCTGTCGGGTGCGCTTGGTTTGGTCATACCATAGCTTCGGGCCTTGGGTTTCGAGATCTCTATTGGGAAGTGCCAGTTTTCAGTGTTCTCCAGGTCAAGGTTTGACGTATCGGGTTTGGCGCTGTCGGTGGAGGGCCATGATCTGCCCTGTTGCAGTGGGATCAAGTATCTGGGGGTGATTTTGGATCGACGTCTTACTTGGGCCCCTCATGTTCGTATGATAGCCGAGAGAGCAATCAGATCGATAAATGTTATCCGGATTTTATCCAAAGTCAGTTGGGGAGTATCGCAGCCTAGTCCGGTCCAAGCTGGAGTGGGGCTCACCGCTTTTTCATCGGCATGTCGTGGGTCTCTCCGGCTTCTTGATAGGGCTCAATATATGGCTCTCAGGGCTGTATTGGGGTGTATGCGGTCCACCCCCGTCTCTATTCTCCTCTCGGAATCCGGAGAGCCCCCTTTGGAGCTCAGGCGGCACCTACTCAACAACCGCTTTATTATCAGGAATTTTTCTTTGAGGGGCGACCCACTGATCCCGAAGTTGGTGCTGTTGGCCGAGAAGGTTAGTTCTTCGCGGCGTTTCAGATCATTGAGGTCTTCTTTGGTGGGTTCTTATCTGGGTCTGGTCGAATTGCTCGGCATGATGGCATGAACTATAAGACCTGGCTGCTTTGACTGGCCGTGGCAGACAGTCACACTGCTTATTGAAGTGGACTTGGAGATGGGATCGGTATTTAGGTCTTCGGAAAGCCCAGGCCAGGCTTGTGTGGAATTCCTCAACCAGAAGTACGTGGATTTTGACGTTGTTTACACGGACGGTTCGGTGGACCCGGCCATTCACCTCCGTCCTGTCGGCGGAGATGTATGCCATCTTCAGGGCTATTCACTACGCCAGCCGGGCGGGCATGAATAGGGTCTTGATCGTGTCTGACTCGAGGGGGGCTCTGTCTAGTCTGCGAGACTGTTTGTTGGCGCCCGTCAGAAATTACCTCGTCTTTCAGATAGCTCACATGCTTAGGGGGCTGAGGGACTTGTGTCGAGTGGTGGAATTCATGTGGGTTCCGGGACATATAAGTCTGTCAGACCATGGTTCTCGTCCCTAAGTTTGCCCAGGCGCTCTCTCTAATTAATCACCGGGCTGCGCACAGGTAACATATGCTCAGGGGAACACTTTTTGAGGATGGGGTGGGATCTGGAGGCTGGTTGCTCCTGCGGCGCCCCCCTGCGAGACCTGGACCATATCTTGCATAACTGCCCTTTACTGGCGGAATCCAGGCCTGGTTTCTATGAGTTTCTTATTAATCGCTTCCCCGACGCGGGCCCGAAGAGATCCCCATTGAGGATCTGGTGTTTGACCCCGGGCCCGGGGTCGTGGGAGCGCTGGCTGGACGTTTGGGGCGTGGTGGCCGAGTGTTGTAAGGACCCGGTGGTGTGGCTTCTCCGGTGCGGCTCTGGGCCTCCGCTCCCTCCAATCTCTTTCTGTGTTGGACAGGGTGGTGGTTCTTGGGGCCTGACCAGGAAGTGGGACGCTGCTTGCTGTGCGTAGCGACTCTTCTGAAGGATGAATGTTTGTTGCAGCCTGTACCGGAGCTGAGAATCGAGAACGGAACTCCTGCCTGGTTTCCTGTTGGTGCCTTGTTGTGGTGGCCCTATAGAAGACTGTAAAGGCTCTATGTGGATGAATTAGCTATTGGTTCTCTGTACAGTAAAACCTATCGTAGCCGACACATATGGGAGAAGAGTTCGGCTACGATGACACGTGTACCGATTTGTACATATTTTTTTGTGTTTACTTTTGTGCAAAAAGGTGAGTGAAAGTTATTTTGAAAAATAATCAGTTCTTTTTGTTGATAATTTAGAAATATCATGGATAAATTCAGTCGATAAAAAACTATAACGAATACTTAGTGCTTTTAGTGGAAAATGTATAGATGACAGTTGAGGTTATGTTGCACGACTGTGCATACATATTTAAGATTTTTATAATTTGAAATATAATTGGTTATGAAAATGTGGAATGAAAGTGAAAACAATATTAAGTAATAAATAAATTTAGGATCGTGTCGAAGTTTTGATGTTCATTTTTCCATGTATGTATAGGAATGTGAAAAATGGAAGATTAAAGCAAAAAAATGAAGAAACTGATAGTAAAAGAACCAAAATACAAACGAGTTAAAATTCCTGATAAGCTGGAAATAATAATAAAATTAGATGATGACTCATCTAAGTCAGCCCTCGCAACCAAATATGGTGTGGCACGTTCCACGATCATCCATATATACAGCAATAAAGAGAACACAATAAACTATGAAAAGGTGATTGAAGAAACGGAAGGCTGTTTGGAAAAGACAAGAAACAATAACCAAGAAGTAAAACCTACAGAAAAAGCGTTATGTACATGGTTTAGTCAGAAACGTAGCCTTGGATAACCAGTGACAGGACCACTTTTAGTTCTTAAAGCACTGTTATTCAATAAAAAATTCAATGGCCCATCAGATTGCCAAGCCAGTAATGGATGGTTGTGTGGGTAAGAAAATTATGATTTCTAAATTAATTTTTACATATGTATGTACACGGAGAAACTTTTTATATTAATTTTTACTAAAGTATTTTTCAATTTAAGGAAAAGCGTATCACTCTGAAAATTTTTATCAGTAAAAATACTAAACTTTAGAAGAATGATATAAAACTTTATTATTAACCTGAGAAGTAGATATCGTGATGCTGATTTTTTCATCGATAGATTTCACTATTTTACATTGAAAACCATCATTGTTTGATAAAAAAATTCAATTTTGCAACTAAGGGAAATTTGTTTATAAATTTCTTAGTTGCAAAATGCGTTTTTCTGAGTGTTCCACTTAATTTTCATAACTTTTTATTGCGTACATTGATAGTGTATGAAAAGAGCTTTCATTTAGAAACAAAAAAAGTTCAAGATTCATTAAGAAACAATGGAGATACAGTGCGATGAAGTTTTTCCTCAATTGTTCAACAAATTGTAACAATGAAAGCCCGCCGCCTAAAAGATCTAAATTAATTTAAAAAATGTCATTGTAAAGTCATTAACAAAAGGATTTGTAGGCATGATAAAATTTCTGTATGCATAAAATTATATTAAATATATTATTAATTAGTAAAAAATATACGCTTGTATAATATATGATTGTTGAGATATTTTTTTTTTCTAAAACATTGAACATTTTATAAAACGATAAAATTGTGTGTATGGTTATAAAATTATGTTGCTTGTAAAATCCTTTTTTATTATTTCACATCGAAACATCGAATAAAACTGCAACGAATTTCAGTTAATAAATTACTCGTATTTCACTGCTCAATTAGCAAAATTATTTAATTTTCAACAGTAGAAATGAATTCCTCTCGTTGCGAGGTATGAAATAAAAAAAAAATCATTACTTCATCGCAAATGGTTCCCGAGAAAAGTGCGACTAAAGCTGCGCCGTCGATTTTGAAAGTTCGAATCAATATTTTTTCAGAGTGCATCAAGCCCCTCCCCACCTTGCCGCCGTGCGTCAGCTATCGAAAATCCGCCGCTCCGCTGATTTTGATGAATTTTTTTTCAGTGAATATTTCCACGGGGAATTTGTTGGTTACAGTTTATAAAAGTATTTAATCTACGAATTATCGACATATTTTTTTTTCGCTAGTCGTTAAATTTGTTGAATTTGATGATAACATGAAAATAATCAAAGATATCAGCGAAAAACGTGAAAGTTTATTAAAAAATTATAAATAACCGTAATTTAAACAATGACGTCCATCGATTTGACACCACGGAAAAAGATATGTTGTTTCACTTATTTTTTGACGCGTAAACTCAATTCTTCAGCCTGCTCCAAGAAAACATCGCGAAGGGCTGTTTTGGACTATATCGCCTGGACTATAATGCTATTGAATGAAAATGAACAAACGACTTTTTTATTTACTTTTTTGTTTTAATTTAAATTACTATTGCTCTTATTAAAATCCCTGTAGACTAATATTTAGGCGAGTACAGTAAGTTGCTATTAAGTAACTGTCTAATCACCTTATTCATGATTTTTTCTCCAGAATAACAGTAAATGAAGATCTGGCCTATAACGCTGGCGAAAACAGATGCAAATGACCAGAAATGTTCGTCACGAACGCTCAATCTTGATAGTTCATAAATGATAGTGCATCTATCAATTGTAGCTGAAAAATATTGCACAAAAATCACAGTACCAAATAACTGGTTCATATTTTCTCCAATCCTGCAAATAAATTGTTTTTATGTTTTATACACAATTAAATTATATTATTCATTACTTAGTTACCAAGACAATCGAAAATACTACACTGAGGTGCGAATTTAGATCGTCAGATGGAGTTTAAATTTTAAAATTTTGTTAATTTGTCCAAAATTAATATTACTATTTGAATCAACCAAAGTGTTGAAATTATCAAGTTTGATGAAAATCATAAGGTTCTGGGTAAGAAAGACTGAATTCAGTGTATAGAATATTATATAAAATATAATGAATACAAAAATCGTTAAAATTCAGAATGAAAATAGAAATAAGGAAAGTTTGAAAAGTTTTCATTTAGGTATTATTGCTTTTTTTTAAATTATCTCAATTCAATTTTTCTTACCAAAGTTACCAATGCTTTGTATTTATTGTACTTTTTTTATTTATATGAATATGAACTTGAAAAAATTCGAAATATCAGTGACGACAAAGCCCGTCAAAGTAGCCTCCTTAAAAAATGCACGCCTGATTCACCCCTGTGATCACGAAACCTGTGTTAATCTGAAATCAAAAATCGAAATGTGTGTTCAAATTATAGGAGTATGTTTCTAGAAAGTACGAGATTTGCAGTATATTAGAAATGTTATAAATTGTGATTGTTTGAAAATTAAATTGTGATTTTTGCGATTTTTAACCTTATTTTTGGACACTCAAAATTTTAAAAATAATAATTCGGACATAATTATATTCTGGCACGAGAAATAATGACACTTACGACCAAGTTGGCAAGTTTAGATCATAAAGGATACCTTTTTCTTTTTGTAAAAGTCCTGATGAAGTTTTGATTAGTAATAGAAGAAGTACGATTTCAATTCAACGCTTCAAATAACGTTCTGAATTACTACTTATACAGTGTGTCCCAAAAATAACCGAACTTTATATTTAAATCATATAACATGCAGCACCATCTATTAAAAATTTGCAGTATTAAAAAGATATATTCATCCTCTTTCAAACACACCTAAATTCATGTAAATCGGATGACAGATGTGAAAGTTACAGCCATTTCAATAAAAAAAAAAGTGTGCTAATGTTACAAAACAAAAATGGAACAAAGAGCAAATATAAAATTTTGTGTTAAGCTTAAAGAAAAATTTGCTGAGACATACGCATTGATGAAAAAAGTTTATGGTGATGATTGTATGAGTCGTACTCAAGTTTATACGTGGCTTACACGATTTAAAAATGGTCGTAAGGATTTAAATGACGACCTAAGACCAGGTCGTCCAGAAGTTAGTAATCGTGCTGAATTGGTGGAAAAAGTCCGTGAAATCATTGGTATTGATACAAATTTTATTACGAAAATGTTGGCTGAGAAATTAAATACGAGTAAAAACACTATTTGGAGAATTTTAACTGAAGATTTGGGTAAAAGAAAGGTCTGTGCACATTTTGTTCCACATCAGTTAAATGAAGACCAAAAAAATGAACGAATTTTTGATGAAAAAACTAATTTCTCTCATCAACCACCCTCCGTATTCGCCTGATCTATCACCATGTGACTATTTTCTATTTCTAAAACTGAAAACCAAGATTAAAGGAGCATTTTATGATGATATCCCAGCCATTCAAGCAGCCGTAACCGAGGTGCTGAAGAACATTCCTATAAATGACATAAACAAATCTATGCATGCGCTGGTTGATCGTTCCAAACGTTGTATTGAGTCTAATGGAACCTACTTTGAATAAATAATAACTTTCAAAGACAATATAATGTGTATCTTATTCTATATCCAAAAAGTTCGGTTATTTTTGGGACACACTGTGTGAAAAACTCTGTAACTTCTCTATTAATCGGAATTCCGGCAAATCTCTTTGCGCAAATAGATAATTGCAATAAGATCTGCTTTAAAAAATGCAGTTCATGAAAATCGATTCATTGATTTGGAAATTTTAACTAGGTTAGTAGGGACCTGCCTCAAGAATATTGTATTATATACTTTTTTAACTGAGGAAGTTTTTATATACACAGCTCTGGTTGAGGCAAGTTTGTCCTGACAGTAAATTCGTATCTAGGTGATATTAAATATTGAAAACATATTTTCAAGTTAAGATCGGAAGTTAGTAATGGCAGCGTGAAACTATTTTCAGTATTTCTTGGATGTTTCCGTAATTTTCTCGAGACATATTCTTTCATGGGAAGAAATATAATATATTAATTAAGCTATGCTGTCAAAATGGAATCTAAATGGTGATATTGTCGAAATTAAATTAAAGGCTGGTTTCCCCAACTTCGATTAACTCTTAATCGCTGGTTAAACCCTCAATTTAACCAATCAGAATTTAATGATTAGTCCTATTAACAAACATTGTATTAACACTGACTTTCGAATTCATATGAGAAATTTTTCGTTTTTAAATGTTTAAAGTATGTATCACTAAAATAGTTTATGAAATGTAGTTTTTCATAATAAACAACTCATGAATATGAATATTTAAAAATTATACTCGATTTAATACATTTCTTAAGTATATTAGAGCTCTTGCCTGCAATTTAATTATTAGAGTAAATTTAATGTCTACAAAATTGAGTAGACTAATATATTTTAGGAATTTTTCAAATACTTATGTAAAAGAGGATTTAAAAATAAGTAGAAACGTTAGATTATAGATTATAGATTCCGAACTAATCCAAAAAACATTTTGAATCACGGTTGATGAAAAACGATCAAAAATTAATCTGACTTAATCTTATTCATTCCGCTTCAATCCAAGGCACCAATCCAAATGAATACGAAAAAAGTTTTTAATTCGAGTCAACTCGAATAAATCCGAGCTCAGATTGACTTTTGCCCGTTTTTTATCAACCACTTTACGGAATGGTTCGGAAATAGATCCTTTTGGACACATGGCTTCCATTATTTATCTATTGAAATTATGAAGTTAAGATATGAAATTTAAAATTGTACTGCAGTACTCTTAAAATTATTATTTGCAGAGCAGAATTTTACTACCAAAATGCCTACATTGTAGAATGCGATTGATGCATATAACATTGTAAGCATATATTACTGTTTTTAATTGTAGAGAAATTTTTCAAACAAATTATTATATAATCATTCTGTTTATTTTCTCTTTGTGCGTAAAAAATATTTTGTTATGTGATCAAGCTTTATTTGTTATTTCTTTTATTTTGTCTCACGAAATTCCTTTTCCATCTTCACAAAATTGCATCTTGCTTCATTTCAGTTAAAAGAGAATTGATTTTCCTTCATTTATACTTTGGCTGCTCAATTACAATAAATGTTTACTCTACGAGCCCTTTGAGGTGAGAAACAAACAGTTTTATAAGAAATCAATATGCAAAGGAGTTTACCCCATTTATTTAGCTGTTAGTTTATATTAAATATAGAAAAAACACTTACGAATATATATGAATGTGATGTTGAACGCAATGTTTGATTATTTTAATTTCTTGTTGATGAAGGAGATATTCAGAATTACAATTTTTTCGTACTTCAGGAAGCATGCTTAAGCGTTCTATAATAATATCTACTTGAGCACAAAGTTGTAGAATTATTATCATCGTGAAGGTTTCAAATGAGCCTGTTAGACAAGCTGACATCCAAACAGATAATGATTGGTATATATACGTCAAATAAAATACAGATTTAGAGTTAACAGTATAAGGCAGCCATATATTATTGAAAGGAAGCCGAGTGGTGTTCTTTCCGATCAATGGAGTCAAATACACTGATGCCGCAGAAATATTAGTTACAGTTAAAAAGATTATAGTAATCAACCTACAAAAAAAAACAATATTAAAAATATCAATACCGTGGTGTATTGTGATAAAAGTAATGTATTCCATTTTTTGACCTTTGTTACATACCTGCATACGTATGAAAATTTTTGCAGTATTTTAGATTCATAAAGACTTCGAGGTTGACATATTTTATTACTAAGCATTTTTATCGTGCTTATGACTTTTTTACGTTGGATCATAATATTAATTGTTTTCAAATAAACAGTAAAAATAGCGGTAAAGTACAATAAACTTTCTGAAATAACGTCTACGTTTCCAGTTCCTCGAAAAAAAAATGCCAAGAGAGAGCATACGAAAAATGAATAAGAAGTTAACATGAAAATTGAATAAATACAATATAGTAACTTTTTCCATTGAGAGATGTAAGTTGATGGCCTCCAAAAGCCAAAAAATTGTATTACTGTCAATGAATATTCGCCGTTATAGAAGTTCGATTGTTTTAGATTTAATATTTTATATATATATATATTTTGTTCAGTTATACTTATTAAAGTTGAGTACGGTGCAAAAATATAGATAGATATGAGAAATGTATCATCCATACACCATAAAAGTTCCATTAAGACTGAGAGCTACTTTTCTTGTGTAACTCGTTCTGTGTTCTATGCAGCAGCGTCATAAATAATTCCATTAATCAATTGATAAATGCAGAAACGCCTCATATCACCCTTTTACCGTAATAATCTTCTTATAAATAATTCTGCAGACTCTTCCGAGGGATTGGCTATTACAGCAGGTATAGTAATGAAATATTGTAAATGACGAAAATGTATTAGAATTATGGTATCAACGGCAATTTGCATAATCATAGAGCATTAAAACATGTGAAACTGTTTACGGCAATTATCTTCTTCGCTTACTCTTTTCTTTTTTGTATGAAATCATATTTGTCAATATAATATTCAATAAGCATATCATTTCAGTACACAAAATATTCATTAGGCTCACCGTGAAAAAAAATAGAAATGTAACAATATTAAACAAAAGAGACTTAAGTGATAGAAGTAAAATTAGGAAAACGTTTTAGGTTTATTAATATATAAAGATTTCAAATATTTATGTGGGGATTATATATGTAAATTTCAAACTAAAGATTTTCGTTATTATCTTTTATCTCGAAATCATTGAGTTGTACACAATAACTTGTAGGCGGAATAAGCTGATTTGATAATCTGAAACGTAATCAATAAATATATATTTTAGTGAGATGTATGAAATTAATAATTAATCGCAGATTCAAGTTTGATAAACAAATGAATCCGTTATGAAAAAAGAAACGAGAATACAAACTTTGACAAACGTTTCTAACGACATGGTAATAACAGATGCTCCAGTTAACTGTAGAGGCCTAGTTGTTCTTATCATCATCACAATAAGTGCTTTTCTTGTACTATTCTTCAATGGGACCCAATTCATGTGATAAATTTTATCCTTGAGAGTTAAGCTCTAAATTTGAGTAAGAAAAGTGTTTTGTATATTTCTTTTTATTTTACTATTAATTATTTAAAAATAATACTTACGTTTGTATATACTTATATATGGCGTGTTCCATGACAAATCGGACGGGTTCAGGACTCCATGTTTCCGATTTACTTGAAATTTTAAGGATTGATAGACTAACACAAGTAATGAAGAAACCCAAAATTTAACTTTACAAAAAAATTCATATTTTACACTTATTTTATTTTATTACTTTTATCAATAAATTCAGAGTAAAAATTTTTCCAAAAAATACTACTACATCAGCCATCTAATGATACGTTTGTGTAATTTTTTTTAGAATTTTTCCTAGTTTCAGTTTTTAAATAATTAAAAAAGAACAAAAATATTTTTTTTTTCGTTTATCCCATAACTTTCTAAATAATGCATGAAATAATCTCAAGTTTTGGGCTTCTTCATTATTTATGTTAGTCTATCAATCCCTAAAATTTCAAGTAAATCGGAAACATCGAGTCGTGATCCCCTCCGATTTGCCATGGAACACACCATATATAGAATGGCCACGAGTGGGTTGTAGAATAGGCTATAAGGGCGAGAAGGAGAAACTCATGCGAAAGCCTTTTGATCTCATACTCGCACTCATAGTCCGCGACCTATTTTGATATACTTTTGTCAGACAGGATTTTTTTTCAGAAAAAGTTACGAAACAATGTTATTTTCGATTAGTTGTGTTAATTTCAATGAAAGAAGATAACTTTCACAAGTATTCACGTTTAAATATCAACAGAATACTTTTTTTACAGATTTAACAAGATTTGTAATCCATTGTTATTCACGAAGTGATACGATATAGCCAATTTTTAAAGTTTTTTTTTTCACAAAAACAACATCATACTTTAGTTTTTTATTTGAATATACTCTATTTTATTCTGAAATAATGAATTACAAAAGGTTGATTGGATAAATTTATTGGTATTTTAAGGAAACATCAGACCAAAAAGTGCCTTATTTGTGGAGAACTACCCATATACTATCGTATATGCCATTAAATAAGTATAATAACCTTATTTATTATGATCTCTCCAGATTAACAATAGATAAAGATCTGGCCCGTGATAGTGCTCCAAAAAGATGCCATTGTCTAGAATAATTCATCATGTATACTCAATCTTGATAACTCGTAAGTGATGGTGCATATACTAATAACAGATGAAAAATATTGCACGAAACATAAAGCACCAAATAACTCGTTAAATTTTTCTTCAATCCTGCAAATAAATTGTTTTTAAGACACATATACAATTGAAACAATTTTTCCTGTGAAAAAAGGAACGCTTCCACTCCGCTGGGTATCGAGCCCAGGACCTTTCGATTGTCGGTCGAATGCTCTATCATCTGAGCTACGGAGGTTCCACAAAACTTTTCTCACAGAATCTATTTACGCCAATTTGGCCACGGATATATCACGAACTATATACAAAATTTTCTAATTCATTTCAGTTGATTATGTCGATAATTAGAAGAGTGTATCATTCACCATGATAACCGAACTCTACCATATCGAACCTATCAACCTGAGATTTAGAATTAACGTCATTTATGACCAGATGGAATTTTCAATATATATTTAAACAATTTTTTCTGTGAAAAAAGGAATGTGGAAAAAAGGAACCTCCGTAGCTCAGATGATAGAGCATACGACCGGCAATCGAAAGGTCCTGGGCTCGATACCGAGCGGAGTGGAAGCGTTCCTTTTTTCACAGAAAAAATTGTTTAAATATATATTGAAAATTCCACCTGGTCTTAAATGACGTTAATTCTAAATCTCAGGTTGATAGGGTCGATATAGTAGAGTTCGGTTATCACGGTGAATAATACACTCTTCTAATTATCGACATAATCGACTGAAATTATTTAGAAAAATTTGTATACAATTCAACTTCATTAATAATTATTGGATTACCAACACAATTGAGAATGCTACACTAAAGTGTGAGTTACGTTATCAGGTGAAGTTTGATAATTTAAATATTTTAATAATGTTGCTGTTAATTTTCTTTGATTTATTTGAGTTGTAGAAACAACAGATAGTGTTGTATTATTATTATATTATTTTCATAGTATTATATTAAATATTTCTTTACTTTCCTCTGACAGCTTATCCTTATTAATTATTGTTAATTAATTCTTGTGAGTTTTTTATTGCAAAAGCTAAACTAGCATTACTTTCTGAATATTCATGACGTTGGGTCCGGTGCGTATTTTGAGTCCTGCAGGGCGCTGAAATTGCATATGCAAGGGTAGTCCCAGAAGTACACGACCTAAAAAACAAAACTCAAAAAGTTTGGAAAAGCGTAGTCTCCTTTTAGCTGGTTACACTTTTCCCAGAGATGTGCAGTTTGAAAAGAATAAATAATCCGAGGGGGCTCAATCTGGCGAATAGGATGCTTGAAGAAACAATTTGAACTTTAACTCATTGATTTTGGCCTTCGCTATAACGAATATGTGAACTGGTGCCTTGTTTTGATGAAACAACACTTTCTTTTTCGCCAAATGCGACCGTTTTTGCTTGATTTCATCACTTAAACGCTGTAGTAAGTTCACATAATACTTGCCTTTGGTTGTTTTTTCTCTTTGAAGATGATCAATAAAAATTATCTATCGTGCATTCCAAAAAACTGATGCCATGACCTTGCCTGCAGATGGAAATGTCTTTTCGTTCTTTGGAGACAATTCTCCCCTATCGGTCCATTGTTTTGACCGTTCCATCGTCTCAGGTGTAGAGTGATCCCTAGCGGCCCCGGTTGAGATGACGGTCAGAGAGTGGGCTCTGACTGTTCTCTGACCTCGCATTATTATGGCTAATAATGGTAAAAAAACACTTAAGTCATTGCAATTATTATTCTGCGATCAAATTTGAATAAGAAGGTGTAGGAATAAATACAATAATTTTATTTTTCAGTGATAAAAACTAGGAAAACATCGTGTACCTGTCATTGAAGGCAGTACAGTGGTTCACCATTTGCGGAACGTCTCCACTGTCAGGATTGGCTATTGGTAGAAGTGAGACAAAAGTACCCGGTAGGAAGAGGTGTATTGAATAGCATTAAAATGTTTCAATGCGATTGAATTCCATTTTTGGATTTACAATCGAATCCCCTGTAATTCTTTGGAAGAGATTCAAACGCATTAAAAAGAATTCGATTGTTGAAACGGAATTGAATTGTATCAGATTCAATGCCCTGCTAAACAAGACTGAAATTAATCGTTAATTAAAAAATCGTAAAAAATATAAAAATCCATTAATATCCATGGAAATGTACATCAGTTTCTTGTAGCCAAATCTCAAATATTGGTGTTCGAATATAATTTTTATGTGCCTCAGGCATGGAAACTCGTTTTTCCGTTACAGCTGAGAGTAACGGAATGTTGTGTATTCCGTTATAGAGGAATACAATGTAAAAATTGAATTGCGCATGCGCATATAGTCTTACAGCGGAAAACAATCTTTTTCTCATTCTTCTTCTCACTTCTTCTTCGTACAGCGTTAGCACCTTACTGGCAAAGCCTTATACATTTGAACTGCGCATGCGTCTATTGAAATCCATTACTACTACACAAGATCGATAAAATCAAAATGTCCGGGACTAGTCGTGTGAAATATCGAGTGTAATGACTAGCGCCGCAAACAAATACAATACTAGATTAGATTCCAGTGTACGCATAAAAACTCGTATCCGCACCAAAGGCACATAAAATAGAATACGTGCCAATGCACACAATTCGGGAAATTGCGAGACTCTCGACAATGCTCGCAGGACTGATCACGCCTTGGCTTCGATCTCCTGCGAGCATTGTCGTTCGTCATGCAATATCCCTCATTGTGCGCCTAGGCACGTAATATACTATTGTTTACTAGTAAGAAAGAAGCAACTGCACTAATCGTGTAAACGGTTGAACTTTGTTCAATAAAGAACGTTGTCAAAAGAAAAGATAAATTCACTTTACACTATCAAGTATTACCTTGTTTCATTCACAATTCACTGATGAGGTTACCAATATTTGAGATTATATTGGCATACGTATATTGGCGATAGTCTACGGAGTTTAGCAGTTTCGTGTGACACCATATTGATGCTCCCGAGCTATTCTGACGAATCTCTAGCGAGTGCGTACAAAGTGTAGTATCTCGCTGCGCCGTTTTACAAGTGAAGTATCTCTTCAGGAATTTTGAAATCTGTAGTAACTCGTTTTTTCTCTTTTAGAGAACGTACCATTACGAAATTCAAAATGAATTAAAAAATCATCAATTGATTCCAACCTCGGATTTAAGAGTTTGAAAAAAAAGACGTCATTTTATATACGACAAATTTCACATGAACGCCTATACAGATGAATATCATTCCGTAAAACATGCCTTACTGGGTTGATATTCCAAAAATGATTTGTGTTTATTTCCGTATCTTTATTTTTCAATAAAATTCACTCGATTGATCTGAATAAAGTTTCATTCTTACATTGTGTATCATATACAGCGTTCATTTGTTTCTTTTTCTATCTTTGTCTAACCGGTGGATTTCTCATCTCTATTGCATCCCTCTTGCACCGCAGAATTCTGCGGAAAGAAATGAACGCTGATCAAATGATGCTTTCACATTTACTGCACCCACATCATATGCACCAATTACTACTGTACACTGTAAGAAAAATGATTGAATATTACCACATTAATCAGTGGACATACAGATAACTCTGATTAATCGAGGTAATATTACCAAAATGGTGTGGAAGTAATTGGAAAGTTGAAAATTACATTCAGAAATGAACATTTCCGTAACATCATTTTCGGAAATTATACTTTTACGCCCCTGATGTCAAATTCAACTCTCAGTGTAAAATGGCAGAGGTGTATTTCATTGCGCATCCGCAAGGCTATCACAAGGATTTTAACATTGAAAAATATTTCATAAATAGTTAAAAAATTTCATAAATGTTTCACGTATTTCACAACGTTTTCAAACATTTCAAATA
The DNA here is from genome assembly GCA_030998225.1 of Diplolepis rosae. Taxonomy (NCBI): domain Eukaryota; kingdom Metazoa; phylum Arthropoda; class Insecta; order Hymenoptera; family Diplolepididae; genus Diplolepis; species Diplolepis rosae. Next base: position 7,700,744 of record JAPYXD010000723.1, on the reverse strand, counting down.
ATTTTAATGAATTAAAAATATTTCAAAAATATCACACAAATATTTCAAAGATTTCAAAACATTTCACAAAAATTTCATAAATCGCAAATATGTTAAACGGTCGTACCGGGGACTCGATGTACTGGTGGAACGACCAGTTGTCTGTCCTGCGTCAAAAATGCCTTTCAGCGCGGCGGTGATTTACCCGCTCAAAAGGTGATCCTCTGCTGCGTGAGGCATGGAAAAGAGTAAAATCAGCGCATAAAGAAAAGCCGACTTCCGTGCTGGAAAGACTTGATCGGGGAAGTCGAGAAGGACCCATAAGGTCTCGCCTTCAAAATAGTCACTAACAGATTGGTGACTAGAAGAAAGACCCCTGGCCTGGATAATGCCGATTGCGTCAAGTACATCGTGCAGAGCTTGTTTTCACACGCAGAGCCATTCCAAAGACAGGAACGAAGTTCCCGCGTGATCCGGCGCGAAGAACTGTTCACCCTCGAGGAACTAAAGAGAGCGGGTGGGAAGCTTAAAGCAAATACAGCGCCGGGGTCACGGGTGGATCCACTCGTTTAGAACGTCATGTATGACGATTTCCTGCGCATAGACCTACCTGCTGGAACAAGCATCATCGGCTTCGCGGATGACGCACTTGTCGTGTGCGCCGCTGACGATGTCAAAATCCTGGAGCTGAGGATCAATGATAATCTGTGGCGGGAAAAGCGTTGGTTGGATAGCAGATGCCTGAAAATAGCCCCTGAAGAGACCGAGGCTTTGCTGGTCACGGACAGGAGATCCTTCAAATACCCGAAGATCGTTCTCGGGGAACATGAAATCGAGTGGAAAAAGAGCATTAAGTACTGAACCTGGCGAGCGCCCACCAATAGACTTATTGGCGGAGGAAAGGAAAGAGACCTTTCAGCTCCGTAAGGAGCTCGCCTGCTTAACTAACCTGCAGGAAATCGCTCGGGCGAAGGAGGCCATCCGCAAGGATAGAAGGCGCAGACTCGTAGAGAAATAGCAGACGAGATGGCATGGTGACCAATCCGGGAGATGGACACACCGTCTGATCTTGGAGCTCGCCACCTGGCTGGATAGAAAGAACGGTCAAGTCGGTTTTTACCTGGCGCAAGCGCTTTCGGGCCATGGTTGCTTTAAAGCGTACCTAAAGCGCTTTAAGAAAATAGACGATGAGTCGTGTCACTACTGCGGATCCCTTGTGGAAAATGCAGAGCACACACTTTTTGTCTGTGCCAGGTGGGGCGCGGGAAAGGAGGCTGTCAGTCGGGCAGTGGGCGCACAACTCACTCCTGACACGATGGTCTCTCTCATGCTCCAGTCTGAACAGATATGGATGCTCATCGAGTAATTCGTTACCCTGGTGATGAAGACGAGAGAGCTCGATGGGCGTGCAGAGCGCGGCAACAGCGGGGGCCTGTAGAAGTCGCACCGGGGCCTACACCCGCGGTCCTGCGTCTTAAGCGGACTTGGCTGTCCGCGTCGACTAGGGGAGGAATCTTCCTATCCCTCCCCTGGTTGGCGCGGCTAGTCGGCCTGCCTAACGAGCGTGTGCCTGCGGATGGGAGTCCCGGGCGAACGGACGACGGAAGAGTCGTACGCTACTTTAAGCTGGAACCAACTGCCCGCGAAGTTTAAAGCCGAAAGGCAGTTCCGCGGGTGGTGTATTGGTTCGAAAGAGGGGTTTTTTGGTTTCAACAGGTATGCCTAGACCCGTCCTAGGAGAGTCCTGTACAACGTCTATAAAAGATTTCGTCATTTTTCCTCCACAGCAAAAAATAAAAAAATAAAAAAAATAAAAAAAAAACAAAAGAAAAAGATGAGTGCAAATTACTTGTATCGACTTACTTGTTTATACCTGGAAACCCAATAGTTATGACCGAAAAAAATAGGCAACCTAAAGATTGCATATTCTATAGGCTTCATACATTCGATTGGTATATAGTTTTTTTCCGTAAACGAATAAGTGCAATTTAAAAAAAAAAGTAATTTTTGAATTTTTAATTAATCATAGTCTTGACAGAAATTTTTTGGGCAACCCACTTGTGATATATTTTTTAACATATTAAATTTGATATAAAATACTTTTCATCGTGTAAACGGTTTGGTGAAAGTGGTTTCCTATTCGGTTCTTAGACTGTAACTAAGAATCAATGACTAGTTGTTGATTCTTGGTAAGTTTTGATGATCTAAACTTAGTAAGTATACTTACGACAATTTCTAGTAATTTCATTTTATTGCATTATGCCTATAGCATTTATAATATATATCGACTATATACATAAGAAAGCTGAAGAAAAATTAAAATTTAACATCTTTTAATAATATCTTTGAATCAAATCCTATTATATGAGTCAACTAAAATTATTAGAAAACATTCACAAATACGAAAAGAATCCAAACTTGAGATTATTGTTATAATCCTTAAGGTTGAATGTAAATCCCATCCCCGTACAAATAGTAGAGTCCCGTGGGGCGCCGTCGAGCTCTGCTGTTTTGAAAAAATTTCATGGGCTCGCATGGTGAAAATTTTGGTGCATTCGTAGTATGTGTGTATACGCATAGTCACCAATGCTATGCCAGCGGCCGACTCGTAGATCGTGCAACACTGCAATTCAATTTGAATAGCTGGATCTGAAAGGTTATTGTTTTAAAAAAATGTCAGGTCAGTTGAAGCGAGGAAAAAAAATATTCTGCCAGCAATGTGAAATCAGTGGAAAGTGTGTGCAAAGGAAGGCGAATTGTTGATGTTCAGGAGCTTGTCAAGAACATGGAATGTTTTAAATGTCAGCGAACACTTGATCTTGAAAATATAGTATCCGAAAAAATAATTGGTCTACATGCTATTTGGAACATAAAATGCATTCAATGTGTAGTTGAAACAGAAGTGCATACAGGAAAGAGGCATATGACCAGAAATTATGAAAACTTAGCTGATGTAAACACCAGAGCCGTACTTGGTAAGCATTATATTTTCTCATATATATTTGTAGCTTTTAGATTAACTAAACTCTTTGCAATCTCAGATATGTCTCATATCGATGGATATTTTTCCGCACGGCTTATTTTAAGGTTAAGTTCAGACATGTGATTGATACACTGCACTGTGAAAAATTAATTATTTTTTGCAAAAATTGCATCACTGAATATTGTAAATGTAAAATTATCAAAATCTGCTTATGTTACGTTGGAATCTATGATTCAATGAATTCTTCAATTCATTAATATAATTTCGTATTTTTTGCAGGTGTCACATTCGGGATCAGGTTGTACAGCTTTGAATAAATTGTTAGGTTGCCTGAGTATACCAACAATGAGTAATTATATATTCAAGAAATACGAAGAAGAAATTGGCCCTGTTCTGGAGGAAGCAGCAAAAGAAAGTTGCAAACGAGCTGTCGCGGAGGAACGAGAATTAACAATTGAACGAATGGAGCAATTATGTCGCGAATTGTAAGGACTTTTCCCTTTTAAATAGTGATTGAATTGTGAGACATTGAGAATCGGTCACACATTTACATTTTCAACACCAATAGATTAAGTTCTTTTAACTTATAAGAGGATTATGCTGAATTTTATGTTTTGAATTATTTTAATTTTAAGTGCCAGTTTTTTGCCTTTTATTTGTATAAAAAGCAATTGAAATTACACTAACATTACTGAAATTTTTTTAAATTTAAAGGTCGACAGTTATCATGTACAGTGTACTTGGAGATATCGATGTGGGGAAAAGAAATAAATAAAAATATTCATGTGAGAAGCATATTTGAGTACATTTAATCATTTTTTTTTGCTTTTCCAATGTTCTTCTAGACCGGCTGAAATTCTCGATGAGTTGTATCCAGAGCTACAAACTCTCTATTCTTCTAGTAATCCTGAAGGTAAAGAAATGTCACCTCAATCTGTGAAGAATTTTGATGCTGCTGTCGGAAACATCGTACATATCATCGTTTCCTATGATATGGGGTGGAGCAAGAGAGGTAACGGCAAAAGTTACGATAGCCTCAATGGATACGGAACAATAGTAGGATTTTTATCTAACAAAATTCTTGACTACGGCACACGAAACAGAAAATGTAAACGCTGTGATAGTGGTCATAGTCCCAATGACCATAATTGCCGAAAGAATTTTGAAGGCAGTGCCAAGGCAATGGAGCCCCATTTAGGAGCTGAATTGGTGAACAAAAGCAAAGTGCTCAAAAGTTGTCTAATCGATGTTCGTGCAGTTGTTGGAGATGATGACAGCTCCACAATTTCTGCAATTTTGCATGGAAGTGTTCACAAGATATTTAAATTATCTTGTCGAATTCACTTAGGGAGGAACTTCGTGAAAGGACTTTACAAGCTGAAGAAAGATAAAAAATATAGTGAGTTAGGGAAAAAAGGTGTCATTGCACATTTGAAAAAATGCTTCTCTTATGCATTAGCTCAAAATGTTGGCAATACTAAAAAGATGAAAGCTTCTCTCCTTTCAATTCGGGACCATGTATATGGCCAGCATGAAAACTGTGGGGATTGGTGTCACCGTGATCAGCTCAAGAAAGGAACCATAACACTCAAAAATCATGATCTTCACTCCGCTTTATATGATTATCTTTCCAAATATGCAAATAATGCTTCAAAATATTCAGTCGCAGCGACTAGTCAATCGAATGAAAACTTTAACGGGGTAGTAGCTCATCGAATGCCAAAAGCACGGAGTTACTCTTTGAGTGCATCGGGGGATTATAGAGTTGCAGGCGCAGTGCTCAATAGAAATGAAGGTGATTGACACCTGATGATACTAGAAAAAAAGTTGTCTCTATCACCTGGCATATATACTGCGAAACTTGTGAAGAATGTGGACGAGACTCGAGAAAGACGAAAAAACAAAATTAGACTGAAAGAAACTAAATGTCGTCGAATTTTTTTGACAAAAAAGAGGGAAAGTTTGAGGAAAAAAAATGAAAGTAATGAAGGAGTACAATATAAACGAAACTGTGGAATAGAAATGGGTGAAATAAAAAAAACATCCGAACATGTACCTGATGTTGACGTAGATACGTTAAATTTCTCTCGCCCATCTGAAAATTGCCAGATTGTTTTCTTCGATTTGGAGACTTCTGGTTTTGGTAAGACTGCAGATATATTGCAGATTGCAGCTCGATGTTTAGGACGTTCACTTTTTGTTTATGTCAGCCCTACCCAGGAAATAAACGTAAAAGCTTCTGATGTGACAGGATTGCGAAACATTGGTGGACAATTGTTTGTCTACGACCAAAAAGTTACCTTAATCCCACTAAAAAATGCTTTGCTTGCATTAATTAACTCTGAATCGGTACGGTCGAAAAATTTGAAATTAATTTAGCATATAAATAATTATTCTATTTAAATATCAGTCCCTTTTTTAAAAAATTCTACCAGAGATCGATTTTTTTACATACAACCTTAATCTTGAAGTTATCGAGTTTGACTCAATAAGTTGTAGGCAGAATAAGCTGATTTCATAATCTGAAATGTAATTAATATATATGTATATGGGTCATTACATATTAGATTGACAGTCGATGTCGCAGATTTGAACAAAATGATTTTTTTCGGTTCTTTACCAACAATAAATAGACACGTATTTTTTTGTTTGGCCAAAAAAGTTGCTTATTTGTATTCATATATAGTTTTTAAAATAAATCTGTAACAAGGGAAAGGTGAAGTATACAAACTTTGCCAAATGTTTCCATTGAAGTGATAATAACAAACGATCCAGTCAACTGTAGGGGCCTAGTGGTTCTGATCATCATCATCATAAGGGCCTTTTTCGTATTGTTTGTTAATGGTGTCTATTTCAAGAGAAAAATTTCATCTTTGATAGATAAACTCTAGGTTTAGACAAAAAAAGTGTTGTGTACATTTTTAGTTGTGTTTTCTCAGCTGGTTATCGTACAGGGGTTTTCTATAAAAGCGATAGAACTTTGAATTATCACAGCCGTTATGTTTTTATTAAACTGTCAAAGTCATGTGACATTTGTATTCAGTATAATTTAACAAATCGACAGAAATAATTAAACCAATCTTTCAACATGTTGGAATTATTAAAACTCTTTAATTTATTATCAATTTGAATAATATTGCGTGGTCTTTATTTGATTTATTTATTAATTGATTGCTGAATTCGGGGAGATGCTAATTTCTAGTTAATAGTCCAGCGACCATTGCATTCAGAAAAAGTTACTGTTTGATGTGATTTTTGGTCTGGTGGAGTCATTGGGAATCATTTTTTCAAAATGAATAAGGTGAGACTGTCACTGTTGTTGGTAAGCGTTAGCTTTCGATAATATTATTTAACTTCTTTGTTGTGAATTTCGTATGAACAATTTTTCTGAAACGTGTTCTCAGCAAGATGTTGCCACATGCTAATGATGGCATTGTTTCGAGAAATGCAGTTGTAGTGTTCATTCAAATAATAAAGTATTTGCTGTGTATTATTATCGAATGAACATCAAGAAACGACTTTTGTATTTATTTTTTTGCTTCAATTTATATTACTGTCGCTCTTATGAAAACTCATGTAGACTAATATTTAGGTGAGTACAGTATGTTGCTATTAAGTAACTGTCTAATCACCTTATTTATGATTTTTTCTCCAGAATAACAGTAAATGAAGATCTGGCCTATAATGCTGGAGAAAATAGATAAAAATGTCCAGAAATGTTCGTCACGAACGCTCAATCTTGATAGTTCAAAAATGATAGTGCATGTATCAATTATAGTTGCAAAATATTGCACAAAAATCACAATACCAAATAACTGGTTCATATTTTCCCCAATCCTGCAAATTAATTGTTTTTATGTTTTATACACAATTAAATTATATTATTCATTGCTAGGTTACCAAAATAATCGAAAATACTACACCGAGGTGCGAATTTAGATTGTCAAATGGAGTTTAAACCATACGATTTTTTAAATTTGTCTAAAATTAATATCACTCGGTGAAGAATCAACCAAAATGTTATAAGCACTAAGTATTATCAAAATCATAAGGTTCCGGGTGAAGAAGAGTGAATTTAATGCATAAAATATTACATAAAATATAATAAATACAAATCGGAAAAAATTAGTAGAATTAATTTTCTTAGCTTCTCATTTCCTTTAGCAGTATTGAAATGAATCTAACTCTATGTTTTTATTATCAAAGATTGGAAGCGATCTAAATACAGTTAAATTTAGTACCACAAAATGCACTCATTTGAATTCAGAATAAAAATAGAATTGAGGAAAATTGGAAAAGTTTTCATTATCTATTAATGCTTTTTTTTTAAATTATTTTAATTTAATTTTTCTTACTAAAATTACCAATGAAATTAAGAAGTTATTTTAGTCTGATGCCTTTTTCACACTCTTTAAGAATTTCAAAAGAAATCTATGAAAACTTTTGCTTTGTATTTATTTTACTTTTTTGTATTTAAATAAATATAAGCTTGAAAGAATTTGAAATATAAATGACGCTAAAGCCCATCAAAGTAGCCTCCTCAAAAATGCACGGCTGATTCACCCCCGTGATTCCGAAAGCTGTGTTAATCTGAAATCAAAAATCGAAATGTGTGTTCAAATTATAGGAGTATTTTTTTCTAGAAAGTACGAGATTTGCAGTATATTAAAAATGTTATAAATTGTGATTGTTTGAAAATTAAATTGTGATTTTTGTGATTTTTCAACTTTATTTTTGGTCACTAAGAATTGCAAAAATAATTATTCCGGATGTAAATATATTCTTGCACTAGATATAATGACACTTACGACCAAGCTGTCAGGTTTAGGTCGTAAAAGGCACCTTTCTCTTGTTGAAAATGTCCTGATGTAGTTTTGGCAAGTAATAGAAAAAGTGCAATTTCAATTCAACGCTCAAATAACATTCTGAATTGCTACTTAAAAAACTCTGTAACTTCTTTTTTAATCGGATTCCGGAAAATTTCTTTGCACAAAGATATTTGCAATAACACCTGCTTTAAAAAAATGCAGTTTATAAAAATCGATTTATTGATTTGAAAATTTTAACTAGGTTAGTAGGGAGATGCCTCAACAATATTGTATTATATAATTTTTTAACATAAAAAATTTTTGTATACACAGCTCTGGTTGAGTCAAGTTTGTCCTGACAGTAAATTCGCATCTAGGTGGTATTAAATATTTAAAACATATTTTCAAGTTAAGATCGGAAGTTAGTAATTGCAGCGTGAAACTATTTTCAGTATTTCTTGAATGTTTCCGTAATTTTATCGAGACATATTCTTTCATCGGAAGAAATACAATATATCAATAGACCTTTTTATCCTGAAAGGCGCTGGTGCGCATGTGCCGAAATTTGACGTCATTTCCGGATTTTTCGTCAGGTTTTGTATAGAAAAACGATACTTACTGTTATAAATTTATATACTAAGCAAATAAAAAAGCATAAATATTAAGAGAACGAAAGAGGCGAAAATCTACAACAAATTGAAAAAAAATCCGGTGAAAAAACAGTAAAAAGTGCGGTTAAATCGTGAAATAGGTGCGAATGTTTACATCTGTCATCGATTAACCCCGTTGACTGCTGTTGACAAATGCATTTTTCGTCAAGTCTTGTATGCAGAAAAGATATTTAAAGTTATTTTGGAAAATAATCAATTAAGTTTTTGTACTATATTAAAAATTTATTGAATGCGGTTAATTTTATAACCATAACATAAACATTTGAAATAGAACTTCTACCATACAATACTTTTATATCCGTCAGTATCACATTGCAGCACATTTTTAAATGTACTTTTTCATTTTTACATTTTGACATTCATTTATAAAAACAACCTTTTACTATACTATGTAGAAGTAAATACCTCAATAATATTAAAAATAACATCTTTGTAACTCTTTAAAATGAAATAAACTGAATGTTTGACATGTTTTTTCTTACTTTTACTATAGCCTGCAGTAATAAATAAGTTAATAATATTAAGAAAATATTTGTAACCACAGCATAGTATTTCACTGTAGTATGTAGTAATAAATATCTGAAAATTAAAAAATATTTTGTAGCTTTAACAAAAAAATTAAAATATACTTTTTTAAACATTTATTTTGTAATTTCTTAAGTTTAATGTAAATTTTTAAAAACTAGTGAAGGAATGTACGTAACGCAGGTACAATATTTATAAAATTCTACTATAACGTGTAGTAAACATTCGCATGTACAACCGCACTTTTTACTGTTTTTTCACCGGATTTTTTTTCAATTTGTTGTAGATTTTCGCCTCTTTCGTTTTCTTAATATTTATGCTTTTTTAGTTGTTTAGCATATTAATTTATAACAGTAAATATCGTTTTGCTATACAAAACTTGACGAAAAATCCGGAAATGACGTCAAATTTCGGCACATGCGCACCAGCGCCTTTCAGGATAAAAAGGTCTATTAAAGTTACTCCTAGCGGCCCCAGTTAAGTGAACGATCAGCGAATTCGCTGACCATTCATTAACCCATGGAGAATAGACATAAGGAGACCAATCTCTTATGCATGAACCAGTGATCCCAGAACGTGGGAGCTGGCGGCCCCCACCATAGACCCCACCAGCTCATGGCTTCTTTCTCGCTCTACTGCCATAGGTTAGTTGAATGAGGAAGACACAATGAGCTTGAGGCATCTATGGTGGGGGCCTCCAGCTCCCACGTTCTGGGATCACTGGCATGAACTTCACAAAAGTTGAGCACGTTTTTCTCGGAAATACATGGAAAAGGTACAAGAACTTCCCGACTGATGGCGCTTATGCAAGTGGCGTAAAAAAATGGCTGTTCCTCCTGTTCGCTCAAAATATTCTAACATAACCGCAAATTAAGGATAACATTTGTAAATGTTTGTAAACATTTTTATCATAAGTATCTGTTACTATGACAACCTGCATGCATGCAAAGGTACACGAAGAGTTCTTTTTTTTACGCTACTTGCAGGAGCGCCATCTCTTTGGAAGTTCCCGTACTCAATCAATGTACTTCCGACAAAAAGATGCTCATTTTCAATTACATTATCTTGGTCTCCTTATGTCTATTCTCCATGCATTAACCGTTCGCTGACCATTCGCTGACCTCGTAATAATATGAAAAAAAGGAGCATAAAAAATTTAAATTGTTCCCATTATGATTCTGCTGTACATTTTGCGTTTGAATGTTTCAAAGTTCATACAATTATTTGGTTTTTCAGTGTTATAAAGTAAAAAAACGGTTACTGAATAGTCAAAGAATTCTCTGACCATTTACTTGAACGGGTCCGCTAGGGATGCTTTCAAAAAGAATCTTAAGTGGTAATTTGGTCGAAATTAAACTAAGGGCTGGTATCACCAACTTTGCTTAACTCTTGATCGTTAGTTAGTGTAATCGTTCCTTAAAGTAGGATTACTATATTGATGTACATTATATGCATGCTTATTTGTAAAATTTACTAATAAGATTGTTAATTATCGAAAAGAGACCTAACCCAGGCGGAAAAGTCGGACTTATGCCGGATCATACGAACGGCATGGTACCGCGCCAGTTGTGAATAAGGAGCAATGCCAGTACTGATCATTAGTACCGCGCCGTGCGTTAGCGCGGTACTGGTATAGTACTGCCCCAGTATGGAGTCAAATGCTGGCTAGAAGCCGACTTAGGGATTTATGCCGAGCGTTGGCGCGGTACTGGTTTAGTACTGCTCCAGTACAGATATAGATAAATTAATTTATCTCACAATAATTAATAGTTTAATATACTTGACTAATTAATTATAGTAATTTTATTTTTACTAATGTTTTTGTAACGTTTTCTACTAACAATTACTTAAATTTAACTAACAATTAGTCAGTTTTGACTAATTCGGATTTAAAGAGTGCAATTTAAGAATTAAATTGATTTATTATCAAAATATTGGAAATATACAAAGTTCATTTTGAGCTGCTTCTGCGTTTTAAAACCGTCTTTAAGACGCTCCTTAGTGCCTGCTATTTAACCGCTGAAAGTTTCGACTTGATATTATTATTCTGATTTAAGTAAACGAGTGTACCCAGGCGGAAAAGTCGGATTTATGCCGGATCTTACGAACTTCAAAAATGACACTGGGGCCTTTATGAACTACGGAAAGTAAGTTAAAAAGTAATCAATTTACTCAGAAAAAATTTTCTAGCTTGAAAACAGATATTTTACTGTGAAAACAGTAAACTTAACCTACCAAGCGAATATCCCTCCGTTTCCGTTAAAAACGGTAAAGATTAGAGTCTTAACTCGAACTTTCCCTGTACTTTTTATCTTAGTACAATACAGATTTTCGGTACATTTCCCAGTACCGCCCCAGTACTAAAAGACAACTCCCAGCCGAGTGACATTTTGTACTAATGCCAGTACCGCACCAGCACAGTCCTTCGGTACAGGCATACTACTATTTACAGTACAGCGCCAGTACAGATATCTGGTACAGGCACAGTACCATTTTTAGTACCGCGCCAGTACCGACAAACAACTCCCAGCCGAGTGACATTTCGGACGAATATCAATACCCAGCCGTTTTCCACCCGGTATTATGCCAGTACAACGCCAGTACTGACATCCGCCCGGCGGTACTGGCGCGGTACTAATCCAGTTGTAAATTTCCACCTGGGAACTAGATTACACAAATTTTAATTAAAAATTCAAATTTCTCATTTTGAGAAAAGTTAGAACAACTGTTTTTCGAAAAAAAAATTTAAAAAATAGTCCAATTGAAAAATATTGTCTTGACACTAACTTTCAAATTTATATAAGAAATTAAATAACTCGATTGCTTATGACATTAAAAGCAGATATTACTGTTCTGGATTGTAAAGAAATTGTTTAACCAAATTAGTGGATAATTTCCATTAAGGAAATCATTTTGCTTCTTGGCTCTCTCTGCGTGAAAAAATATTTTGTTAGGTGATCAATCTTTATTTGTTATTTCATTTATTTTGTCTAACGAAATTCCTTTTCCATCTCTACAAAATTAAATCTTGTTCCATTTCAATTAAAAGGAAATTGATTTTTCATCAATTGTACTTTAGCTGCATAGTTTACAATAAATTTTTTCTCTACGAGCCCATTGGGATGAGCAGCAAACAGATTTATAGGAAATTTAATATGCATAGGAGGTATTCAATTTACTTAGCAGTTAGTTTAAAGAAAATATAGAAAAAATACTTACGAATATAAATGAATGTGATGTCGAACGCAATCCTTGATTATTTTAATTTCTTGGTGATGAAGGATATATTCAGAATTACAATTTTGTCGTAGTTCAGGAAGCATGTTTAAGCGTTCTATAATAATATCTATTTGAGCACAAACTTGTAGAATTATTATCATCGTTAAGGTTTCAAATGAGCCTGTTAAACAAGCTGCCATCCAAGTAGATAATGATTGGTGTATATACGTCAACCAAAATAGAGGTTTAGAGTTGAGTGTATAAGGCAGCCATATATCTTTGATCGGAAGCCGGATCGTTTTTTCCATTAATGGAGTCAAATTCACTGATGCGGCAGTTATGTTAGTTACAATTAGAAAGATTATTGTAGTCAACCTACAAAAATAAAAAACAATATTAAAAATATTAATATTTGGTTTTTTGTGATAAAAGTAACATATTACATGTTTTGATCTTTCTTTTATACCTGCATATGCATGAACATTTTTGCAGTATTTTAGATTCATTAAGACTTCGAGGTAGACATATTTCATTAGTAAGCATTTTTATCGTTCTTATGACTTTTTTACGTTGGATCATAATATTAATTGTTTTTAAATAAAGAGTAAAAATAGCGGTAAAGTACAATAAATTTTCTGAAATAACTTGTACGTTTTCAGTTCCTCGAAAAAAAACTGCCAAGAGAGACCATACGAAAAACGAAAAAAAAGTTACCATGAAGATTGAATAAATACAGTATAGTAACTTTTTCCATTGAGAGTTGTAAGTTGATGGCCTCCAAAACCCAAAAAATTGCATTACTTTCAATGAATATTCGCCGTTATAGAAGTTCGATTGTTTTAGATTTAATATTTTATATAAATTTTCAATCTTTAAAAAAGCCATGATTGTTTTAAAAATGTCAATGGGTGATATATGTGTTTACTCTTTAGTTCATTTAAACTTTTTAAAGCCGAGTACAGTGAAAAAGTATAGATAGATATGAGAACTGTATCATCCATACACCATGAAAGTTCCATTAAGACTGACAGCTACTTTTCTTGTGTAACTCGTTCTGTGTTCTACGCAGCAGCGTCATAAATAATTCCATTAATCAATTTATAACTGAAGAAATGTCTCATATCACCCTTTTACCGTATAAATCTTCTTATAAATAATTCTGCAGACGCTTGCAAGGGATTGGCTATTACAGCAGGTATAGTGATGAAATATTGTATAAATGACGAAAATGTATCAGAATTATGGTATCAACGGCAATTTGCATAATCATAGAGCATTAAAACATGTGAAACTGTTTACGGCAACTATCCTCTTCGCCTACTCCTTTCTTTTTTGTAGGAAATCATATTTATCAAATAATATTCAATAAGCATATCATTTTAGTACACAATATATTTATTAGGCTTGCCGTAAAAAAAAGTTGCACTGTCAAAACTGATGGTTATATTAGACCCATTTTCGGCTTCCAATAGTAGTGTAATAATGTTAAACAAAAGAGGCTGAAGTGATAGAAGTGAAATTAGGAAAACATTTTACATTTGGAAATATATAAAGACTTCAAATATTTGAATCCTTGAGAGTTAAGCTCTAAATTTAGATAAGAAAAGTATTTTGTAGATTCTTTGTTTTTACTATTAATTATTTAATAATAATATTTAGATTAGTATATACGTGTATATATAGAATGGCCACGAGTGGGTTGCAGAATAGGCTATAAGTGTGAGAAGGACAAACTCATGTGAAAGCCTTGTGATCTCATACTCGCACTCATAGCCCGCGACCTATTATGATATACTTTTGTCAGACAGGAATATTTTTTTCACAAAAAGTTACAAAACAATGTTTTTCTCGATTGATTGTGTTAAGTGTAATGAAAAAACATAATTTTCACAAGTATTCACGCTTAAATGTCAACAGAATACTTTTTTTACAGATATTAACAAGATTTATATTCCATTGTTAATCACGATGTAATACGTTACAGCCAATTTTTGAACTTTTTTTCCACAAAAACAACGTCATACTTTAGTTTTTTATTTGAATATATTCTATTTCATTCTGAAATATTGAATTATAAAAATGTTGATTGGATAAATTTGTTTGTATTTTCAGGAAACATCAGACCAAAAAGTGCCTTATTTGTGGAGAACTACCCAATACTATTGTATATGCTATTAAATGAGTATAATAACCTTATTTATGATTATCTCTCCAGAATAACAGTAGATGAAGATCTGGGCCACGAAACTACTAAAAAAAGATGTCATTGTCCAGAATAATCCATCATGTATACTTAAATTTGATAACTCGTAAGTGATGGTGCATTTACTAATAACAGATGAAAAATATTGCGCAAAACATATAGCGCCAAATAACTCGTTTAGTTTTTCTTGAATTCTGCAGATAAATTTTTTTTTAAATACATATACAATTGACTTTCATCAATAATTATTTAATTACCTACACAATTGAAACTGCTACACAAAAGTGTGCATTAATTTATCAGGTGAAGTTTTATAATTTAAATATTTTAATAATGTTGCTAGTAATCGTCTTCGATTTATTTGAGTTTTAGAAATAACAGATTCACAGTGTTTAATAGAAATTATATATTACAAATCAACTGTTAAAGTATGATTAAATACTATGTGTTTTAAAAATACGATGTTAAAAAAAAATTAAAAATTAATGACATATTTGTCTTAAAATGTATTCATAGTATTATATTAAATATTTTTTTACCTTACTCTGGCAGCTTATCTTTACTAAGTATTGTTAATTAATTTTTGTGAATTTTTTATTTCAAAAGCTAAACTAGCATTACTATCTGAATATTCTATTACATGACTTTGGGACCGGTGCGTGTTTTGAGTATCACAGGGCGTTGAAATGGCATATGCAAGGGTAGTCCCAGAAGTACCCGACCTAACGAAGAAAACTCAAAAAATTTGCAAAAACGTAGTCTCCTTATAGTTGCTTACACTTTTTCCAGTGATGTGCAATAGTTTTGATACCCTGTTTACAGTGAGAATAATCGAGCTTCTCAAAATAGCCATTAATCGCAGACTCCGCCTCGTCATTATTGGCAAATCTTTGACCACCAAGACTTTTCTCCAATTTTGGAAAGGACAAATAATCCGAGGGAGCTCAATCTGGCGAATAGGATGCTTGAAGAAACAATTTGAACTCTAACTCATTGATTTTGGCCATCGCGATAACGGATGTTTGAACTAGTGCATTGTCTTTTGATGATTTTTCACGATAAACACCATACAACTACTCCGAGCTTGCACTGCGTTTTTACCTTTTCGGAAGTAATAAAGTAAAATGTGACGAAAATGACCGTCTGGAATCTCCATTTAAAATAAATACTAAACAATAAATAAACCACAAAACTTGAAACTTTTTTTACTGAATAACACAGGTCTGCAAGGTTTTGTTCTTGAAAAGCTATGGGTCGTTTCCGGAGTAATTTTTGACGTAGAATCACTGAGAAAAATGGATTGTAAACGGTAATGAAAAATATGTTACCGGGTATAATTTTGGACTATTAACTACGGGACAGCGATCTAGATTATTAAAACCATAATCTGCAGATGTTAAAAAAAAGATAGTATCGGATAATATCTTGGATTATAAACTGAAGCATACCAGATTGAACGCGAGCAAAACAAAAGAAAGATAGAGGGGAGAGCTTTGGCACTCAGAAGAGGGGAGGTTTCAGTGGGAACACGTACACTAATATTATTATCATACTTTATTTAAGTACACAATGCTACACTATTTATAATCGCATACACTTGAAATTAAATTTTCAGAATTCGCTTTTGGGTTCGAACCCTCTAACTTTACCTATATCTACATTAGCTAAACGCATTCCTAACGCCTAAAGCCTCCCGGCTATTCTCGCTTGCCATATTCCGAAATAAATGTCGCTTATAAACCCACTGTTCACAGAACGTGGACGTAAACGGCCCCCACCATAGATGCTTTGATCTCATTGTGTCTTCCTCATTCAATCAACCTATGGCAGTGAAGCGAGGAAGAAGCCATGAGTTGGTAGGGCCCGTGGCGGGGGCCGTTTACGTCCACGTCTTGCGAACACTGTATAAACCACTACTGATGGGCAGACTTGGATTCGAGTCTACGAAGCTATTCGGATAACGTCGGAAGCACTCGGACGACATTCTGAAACAAATTATATGAAAAACCGAGAATGAATGTTTTGATTTTTGCTGCTTGTCGCAAGGTTTCTGGCAAGTTCATATTCATAATATGAATTTTTCAAACATGGTTTCTAGGTTATAATATTCATTGTTCGACTTATTAAATTTATTTTTAGAAAACTTAGTAATCATAATATCATTTTTTAGTACTCTTTGTTTTTCGAATGGAAATTCATAATATTTGGTATTTAAAATACTAATTTTTCTTCTACACGTTTTAAAGACTGTTCTGACTATATTGAATTTCGATGCCATAATATGAATAAATGTAATAAAACCTCGGGTTTCCTCATTTTAAAACACTATTGTACTAAACCTTCATTCAATCTTATCATTTACTCTAACGAAAAGTTTCTCAGTGTAGGTTTATTTTCTGCAGATGTTACGAATTATTTTCTGAAGATTATAAGAATGTAACATCTGGAGATTATGTTTAGTAATATCTTTATATATTAGATACAGATTATAGATCATACGCTTTAACATATTTTATGTTACTGAAAAATATCCTTACTTTTAACATCCAGGTTTTATGATCCATTTTTCTCAGTGATCCGAATCCGGAATCAGAATCAGCCTATGATGTCAGGATTTTGAGATATTTGAGGTTATTTGTTCGAAAAATGGGGTTTCTCGCTACTTTTGAGGTTATGTAGAGGGCGCAAGAATTTTTTTTGGTTTTTTCCTCAAATTTCATCATTTAGCACTACTCTTTCCCTTCAAAATGAGCTATTAAACACTATTTAGCTAATTTTTATTCTTTATTTTAAATTCATCACCTTGAGCAAAACATTCTTTTTTTTTTACATGAAGTACTTGACGACCGTGAAACCCCCGAATGCAGGATTTCAGATACGAAAACTGTGTTCTCTGTCAATTTCGATCCTCGACATTGAATCTACCATCTTGGAAATGGAAATGTCAATCTTGCGACCTCATTTTCGTAATTAGCAACTCCGAAACCCTCGAGTAAGAGTTTTTAGAGAGCGAAATCGTTTAATTTCGTAAATTGCGATCCGCCGTTTTGAATCCGCATCTTATAAATGGAAATTACAATTTTCTGACTGTAAATTCTTATTCACAGACCATCAAAACCCGCAAGCACAAACTTTCAAGATAAATTTTCGAATGCAGAGTCGTATGCACCAAAGAGTCAATGTGAATGCTCATAAGGTTGTTCGGATAAATGTCAAAACTTGATATGGCCGTATCTTTGTGAAAAAAAATCGCTCGTGACTGTTTAATAGCTCATTTTGAAGGGAAAGAGTAGTGATAAATGATGAAATTTGAGGAAAAAACCAAAAAAAATTCTTACGCCCTGTACATAACCTCAAAAGTAGCGAAAAACCCCATTTTTCGAGCACATAACCTCAAATATCTCAAAATACTGATGTCATAGGCTGATTCTGATTCCGGATTCGGATTCTACGTCAAAAATGACACCGGAAACGCCCCATAGCTTTTCAACAACTAATACAAACCCATTATTTGCAGACCTGTGTAATCGGGGAACCGTCAGCTGTCAAATATCATATACAGTCTAAAGTTTGCAGTCAACCCGAATGGAGAAGAACGACTTCGAAAGATTAGTCATCTAGCGGAAAAAAGCGAAATGAGTTTGTTGCCAACCCAATAGTAAGCTGAGCTCTTCGTATTAAAGCACCGAACTTAATGTGCGAAATTGGTATGAGCTTCTACCAGCCCTATCCGACGACGGCCTTCTTCAACATTGAAAAAGTCGTCCGTTAGTGATGCCACTTGGAACTAATCCGTAAAGCGGCGCCACTTCCGTCCTCTCCGATTAAAGTATTATTTTATATGGAAAAAATTGATGAACAATTAGTTTCATGATTTTTAAAGAACTAAGATTATCAAAATTATTGAAATAGCATTTTAAATACTAATCAGAGCTTGAAACATAAAATAGTTATAACACTCTAGAAAATTAATCGCAAAAGTACAATAAATAAATTGTCTTGCATATAGGATCCTTATATCACGAATCATTAGAGTAAAATTATTTCTTTATTAATATTTCTGTACCAACATCGATAATAATGGAAAAATTAGCAATATATTTATTTATTGCTTTTCTTTATTAATTGTCTTATTTTATGTTAATAATACTAAATCTTTTGCATTGAATTATGAGTAACAAGACCTTATCATTTGATCTAATATAGTTGCTTTATCGCCACTAAAGCAAGAAGGGGAACTGGTAAGCATAAGGGATTCTGCGCGTTGATCAGCATTGGCATACGCAATGCGTTCAATACCGCGAGGTGGAACATCTGCATCGAGGCGATGGTGCGGAGAAAGGTTCCAGACTACCTGTTGCGAATGATAGTTGACTATCTGAGCGACGTTTGAGTGATATACGAGGGCTACAAGTGGTCTCTCAAAGAAGAGATGACATATGGAGTCCCTGAAGGGTCACGGGTGGGTCCACTTGTTTGGAACGTCATTTATGACGATTTCCTGCGCATGGACCTACCTGCTGGAACGAGCCTCATCAACTTCGCGGATGATGCACTTGTCGTGTGCGCCGCTGACGACGCCAAAATCCTGGAGCTGAAGATCAATGATAGTCTGTGGCGGGCAAAGCGTTGGTTGGATAGCAGATGCCTGAAAATGGCCCCTGAAGAGACCGATGCTTTGCTGGTCACGGACAGGAGATCCTTCAAATACTCGAAGATCGTTCTCGGGGATCATGAAATCGAGTGGAAAAAGAGCATTAAGTATCTGGGTGTGCAGTTGGATCGAAGGCTCAGCTTCGGCGAACACCTACAGATCGCGAGTACCGAAGCCATCCAATGTGGAGCCGCTCTGACTCGGCTCATGCCCAACATTGGTGACCCCAGGAAAGCCAAGAGAAGGCTGGTGGCGAGCGTGGTAATTTCGAAGCTGCTTTACGCAGCTCCGGTCTGCACAAGTGCTCTTAACAGCCATGCTATCCAGAAGAAGCTGTTCTCGGCACAGAGAGGTGTGGTGCTGAGAATTGTTTCAGTATACCGAACTGTGTCGACAAGCGCTGTGCTAGTCCTGGCGAGCGCCCCACCAATAGACTTATTGGCGGAGGAAAGGAAGGAGACCTTTCTGCTCCGTAAGGAGCTCACCTGCTTAACAAACCCGCAGGTAATTGCTCGCGCGAAGGAGGCCATTCACAAGGATGGAAGGCGCAGACTCGTCGAGAAATGGCAGACGAGATGGCATGGTGACCAATCCGGGAGATGGACACACCGTCTGATCTTGGAGCTCGCCACCTGGCTGGATAGAAACGACGGTCAAGTCGGCTTTTACCTGGCGCAAGCGCTTTCGGGCCATGGTTGCTTTGATGCGTACCTAAAGCGCTTCAAGAAAAGAGACGTTGAGTCCTGTCGTTACTGGGGATCCCTTGTGCAGAATGCAGAGCATACACTCTTTGTCTGTGCCAGGTGGGGCGCGGAAAGGGAGGCTGTTGGTCGGGCAGTGGGCGCACATCTCACTTCTGACACGATGGTCTCTCTCATGCTTCAGTCTGAACAGATATGGATGCTTATCTAGTCATTCGTTACCCTGGTGATGAAGACGAGGGAGCTCGATGGGCGTGCAGAGCGCGGCAACAACGGGGGCCAGTAGAAATCGCATCGGGGCCTGCACCCGCGGTCCAGCGTCTTGGGCGGACTTGGCTGTCCGCGTCGTTCGGGGGAGGAATCGCTTTGTTTCTCCCCTGGCCGGCGCGGCTAGTCGGTCTGCCTAACGGACGTGTGTCCGTGGATGGGAGTTCCAGGGGAACGGAGGACGGAAGAGTCGTACGCGACTTTAAGCGACTTTAAACTTATAATAAATTCAATTAATAAATTAATCCAAAAAATAAAAATTGTCTATTATTATTATCAATATTATATTATTATGAAACAATTATCATATTTAATCAATATTTCTAAATCATTTCAGCGGAGTTCCTTTTTTCACAGAAAATGTCTTCAAATTATATTGAAATATTTCCATCTAGTCTTACGAGACGTTAAAATTATTTCTAAATTGCAGGTTGGTAAGGTCGATATGGTAGAGTTCTGTTATCACGTAGAGTGATACACACTCTTCTAATTATCGACATAATCGACTGAAATGATTTAGAAATATTGATTAAATAGTTCAGGATACATCTATAGCCGAATAGGAGTTAACAAAATTCTGTGAGAAAAGTTGTGGAACCTCCGTAGCTCAGATGACAGGGCATTCGACCGGCAATTGAAAGGACCTCGGCTCGATACCCAGGGGAGTGGAAGCGTTCCTTATTTCACAGAAAATTTCTTCAAATTGTCATATTCAATTTATTGTAATGAACTAATATGAAACATTATTGAACGTTACATTGACAAATAATTAAAATATTTAGTCAGTTGAAATCCATAAGAAATCTTGCACTGAAATAATTGCGCCATGAAGAGAAAAAGTCGACCAATAAATTTTTTTTTTCATTTTTGCAAAAAATTGTTATAGCACCTATTAAAAGGGTGTTTCATTAAATCAAAGAAACTTTAATAGTTCATGTGGAAATTGTGAATATTCTGATCCATCTTTTAAATTACAGTATGCACGAAAAATATACTATCAAATTAATAAATAAATCACTCAATAGCATGTTTCAAAAACTTTAAATGTATTTATTACTTTTCTTTTGGTGCTTATTTCACATACTTATCAACAATTTTCTATCACATGTGTATTAGCTCTTTAATCACAGACAAATATATATAAATATATAAATAATATATATATATATATATATATATATATATATATATATATATATATATATATATATATATAATATAATATATATATAATACATGATAAGTATAAATCATTATTTAGATAAACAAGCTTCATAAACTCGTTGAAACCAAATTAAACATTTTCTTTTAAATATTTAGCATCATTAATTCTTTAAATTAATTTTGTTAATGGGATATAAATACACTTACTCAGTTCTGATTTAATCAAGTTGAGCAAAGCTTGGCTTGTTTCTTTTTAAGCTGACTTGATTTGTTTCTAAGATTGATTTTTTTTTTTTTGAGGAATTTCACTCTCCCATTTTGCAACAGTTTTTTCATCTTTTGGGACGGATATTAAAGTTGCTTTCTCCTTACAGGAAGCATAGCCTGATTTGCAGTTAGGAACAATACACCGACTATCTTTACGAGCAGTCATGGTTATGAGTAAGTAAATATGCACTAAAAACACTAAACTTTAATAATAATAAAAAAATTATTAGGATTTACGAAATGTTTCCATTTTTCCGATAATTGTTAAAAATTGTTTATTAACACCATGCAAAACAATACTTTCTTGAGAAAATAGCTCAACGATAGCCTTGCTATGGTCTCAAGAAAACTCATCCTATTTTGGCAAGAGTTCTCTTACAACCGAGAGACTAAATTGTATAAATTTTTCACCAGTATAGCAATAACGAAACCTGCTACAAAAGCATGACCAGTTTTCTTGATATTATAGTCAGATATTTTTCTCTGTGTATAAATAAGAAATTTTGTGACATTATTTACGTGGAAGTAAATGATAATAGTGGTGCTATTCAAGAAATCCTACAATGTGTTAAAAACAATGATGCTCATATTGAAAATAAGGCGGAGATACTACATAAAAAAACCGTTAAAATTCAAAAGAAGTTTGATGTAACAACTGAGGATGTGAATTTTAGTAGTAATAATTGTCAATATATGTCGATTTGCGCACAGCTACAATATGTACCTACACGGAGAAAAATAGTTGAAGTAATTTTACTCAACTCTGTCGATTAAACTTGGGACATAAGGACATTTGAACATCTATTAAATCCTAGTCGGGTAAAATCAATTTGATATATACCTAATTCACCCAAAGCGAATAACAATAAGCGTTACATAGGGAATAGTAAGGAGTTGAGTAAAACGTTATCGACGACAGGGCACCAACATGCGTCAGTGGGTTAACATGAAATGTATAAGTATATCACCGACGCTTGAGGTGCTTCAAACCGTAGTTGGGTAAAATGAGCATCGGGCGTATTATTTGAATTGGCAATGGTATGGTTCTCTCAAATAAAAAAAAATTCTTACCTCGAGCCTACCAATAGTCATCCGGTACATACATAAACAACTTACAAATACATTCACACCATTCAGACGTAGCCAATCACATTTCAAATTACAAATACACTTAAACATATAACCTTACATATATAAACCTAATAACTAACACTTATATATAGTACTTATATATAGTAAGTGCCGTCAATAAAATTTTTTAGCCTTACTCAAGTAAAAATAAATCGATTTTTTTCATAAATGATTAATAAAATATTTTTAAAAATTAATATAATTAATCAATTATTATAACTATGATTATTGATATATATAATATAATTATTAAATTACATTTAGTATACATTTTTATTATAACGACAAATGAAGTTTAGTGAAACTAAATTTTCAAATCTACATTAAAAAATTGCATTATTATTAAGAAGTATCTTGTATAAAAACATTTAAAAGAAGGTTCTTTTATTTTCTGTGTTTTATATTTTCAAAATATGGATTTTACATTTGCGAATTCCAAATTATTATTCTGCCTGAGTAGTTTATGTGATATTTCATATTTTATGTAATACACTTATCGACTTTTTTTTGTTTAAATTTTCATAATATCAATTTAATTTTAAGAATTTAAGTTTTTTAAATTAAAAATTTGTTATGTGTGCCCAAGGCGCAGATTACTTTCATTCGTTCCTGCGTGAATAAATGTAGCTGTTGGAATAAATCTTGCGATTTACGGTTTACTCAACTCTCGATTGAAGCGTAGAGTAGAATGAACGGAAAGCTCTACTATTTTTGTGATTTAATAAAAGATTGGTTTTTTATAGTTATACTACGAGTAATAATATATATATTTAAAAATTTTTAATGCACGCTTTCATACTTCACCCTACACTTCTGAATTTTACTCAACTTTGATTCATTTTCGAACATTTAATGTATCACAAATAAATACAGCGATACTAAATAACTTCTGACTTGTCCTTATGTCCCAAATTTGATCGGAAGTTGAGTAAAATTACTTCAACTATTTTTCTCCGTGTATGTACGTAAGAACAAGGTATGCATGCATAGAATAGCTCTCCATGATTACCAATATGCATTTGTTTGCACAGTTTGCCTTGGATAAATATGCACTACAGACTAAAAGGAATTAATATCAGAGGAAAATGAAAAAATAATAGAAAGAAAAAAAGAAAAGAAGAAACATTAAAGACAAAATTCGAAACCTTGAATACATGTCTAAAAATTACTGCCAAATAAATCACTTGGGATATTTTGATGTAATGTAAGCATTAAAGTGGGTAGTAGAATTTTGAAACACTCAATATTATACGGTTTTCGATTCACGACATTTTTGTTGGGTGAATTTTTGAAAACGTCCAATCTCCTAGGTAGTTTCAACATATATAAGACGATATATGAATGTTATACTTTCTCGCAAAAAAGCTAACAAAGTATGGATGAATGAATGAATATGTCTAAAATACATTGAAAGCAGAATCACAGACATGTATGTAATTGCTTCCTAAATTAGATGGTAAAACTTTTACTAAAAAATTTAAAACTGCTGAAATTATATGTCGAATGTGTAAATGTGTACTCAGAATATAATTTCAAAATCTTTCCAGGAGATACAACATACAACAATCAGATCTTACACAGTTTTATTTAGAGCAAGTAAATAATCAAAATTTAAAGCTACTAAACACTGTATATTTATAAACTAAGTTGTAAAAAGAGGCATCTAAAAGTTTTTCGTTTGTTAGAAAAAAATAAAGGAAACTTGTTTTACTTATTTTTGTACAATATGAAAACTGATAAAAAATTCCAACATAGAATAATTTCGGACCTCAAAAACCTGTTTATTAAGTTGCAATTATTGATATGTAGCCTTTAACCCTTTCAGGGACACATTTTTCTGGTGCATCTTCTCCAGATATGATAGTCACTATAAGGGTTTTCGGGGTTTCTGATTACGAATCTGAAGTCAGATTTTCAAAATTCAAAATGGCGGATCCAATATGGCGGTCAAAATTTTCAAAAAAGGATAAATTGATGCTAAATTTTGGTTGTAAGGGTTTTTGGGATCGCTGATTACAAATCTGAAGTCAGATTTTCAAAATTCAAAATGGCGGATCCAATATGGCGGTCAAAATTTTCAAAAAAAGGAAATTTAATGCTAAATTGCGGTTATAAAGGGTTTTGGGATCGCTGATTACGAATCTGAAGTCAGATTTTCAAAATTCAAAATGGCGGGTACAATATGTCGGTCAAAATTTTCAGAAAAGGGCAAATTGATGCTAAATTTTGGTTATAAGGGTTTTTTCAATTGCCTGTAATGATAATGGTACTGTTTCAATGACTTATGTTAGGTCTGTCGTTTGCGAGCGTATCACATTATTTCGCCGCAATAACACTTTTTACTAAGATTCACCTAGCAGTCACGGTAAAAAATGATTAAGAAATTTTGCTATGGAAAATACTGAAAACTAAATGGTGAAGAAAAGAATTGTATAACTTTTATCCGCTGTTGTGGGGCCAGAGTAATAGTGCGTGTAACATGCACATTGACCATTCAGTGTAAAGAAAGTTACTAGGACCTCAATGATGACATAAGATCTTAGAGTTATAAAGTTGAATAAATATATTCATGAAATTATAAATAATTTGCCCGTAAACAATGTTAAATAAATAAGTAAAATCCGAAAAAAATATATATCATAAAACTAAGTGTGTAGAATACGTAAAAAAATCAGCAGAGGCTTACCTTTGCAGGTTACAGAAAAACCGATTTTTTTCTGAAAAAAACGTGTTTTTTCGTGTTACTTTTTTATAACAAACAAATATATAAATAAAATAATGCAATTTTTCACCAGATTATAATAACTCAGACTTCTAAAAGTCTAATAAGTATATATTTTCATAGATAAAGTGCCAAAATCTATCGGAAATATAAAAAAAACTAAGACAAAAAAGGTGGTACATAATCGTCCCACCGCCCCTGAAAGGGTTAAAGCCGATCTTTTTCAACAAATTTTAAAATTTTTTATTAGCAATTTTTTCGTATGTTTTTTCCACGATTTCGAAGAAACTCTCCCATGGATTTGTCGATATCTGGAAAAATTCTACATCATTGGAAAAATAATTTATAATTTTTTTGACTGGATAAGGTAATTCTATTGCCAAAATAATGCTATGGATTAAAGAAATTTACCACTCTTTAGTGATTTTAATTTCAACAGGTT
Source organism: Diplolepis rosae (assembly GCA_030998225.1). NCBI lineage: Eukaryota > Metazoa > Arthropoda > Insecta > Hymenoptera > Diplolepididae > Diplolepis > Diplolepis rosae. The sequence goes on along the minus strand of JAPYXD010000723.1, from coordinate 7,675,008 downwards.
GAAATTTCGGTGGCACCTCCCCTTAACTTCCCGGTCTTATAATCTTCATACACAGTGTGTCCCAAAAATATCCGAACTTTTTGGATATAGAATAAGATACACATTATATTATCTTTGAAAGTTATTATTTATTCAAAGTAGGTTCCATTAGACTCAATACAACGTTTGGAACGATCAAACAGCGCATGCATAGATTTTTTTATGTCATTTATAGGAATGTTCTTCAGCACCTCGGTTACGGCTGCTTGAATGACTGGGATATCATCATAAAATGCTCCTTTCATCTTGGTTTTCAGTTTTAGAAATAGAAAATAGTCACATTGTGATAGATCAGGCGAATACGGAGGGTGGTTGATGAGAGAAATCCGTTTTTCCATAAAAAATTCGTTCACTTTTATGGTCTTCATTTAACTGATGTGGAACAAAACGTGCACAGACATTTCTTTTACCCAAATCTTCAGTTGAAATTCTCCAAATAGTGTTTTTACTTATATTTAATTCCTCAGCTGACATTCTCGTAGTAAAATTTGCATCGATACCAATGATTTCACGTACTTTTTCCACTAACTCAGCACGATTTGATGCTTCTGGTCGTCCAGGTCTTGGATCATCATTTAAATCGTCACGGCCATTTTTAAATCGTGTAAACCACGTATAAACTTGAGTACGACTCATACAATCATCACCATAAACTTTTTTCATCAATTCGTATGTCTCAGCGAATTTTTTTCAAGTTTAACACAAAATTTTATATTTCCTCTTTGTTCCATTTTTGTTTTGTAACCTTAGCACACTTTTTCTTTTATTGAAATAACTATAACTTTCACATCTGTCATCCGATTTACATGAATTTAGGTGCGTTTGAAGGAGGAAGAATTTATCTTTTTAATGCAGCAAATTTTCAATAGATGGCGCTGCATGTTGTATGATTTAAATATAAAGTTTGGTTATTTTTGGGACACACAGTGTAGGAGAAAATGAGTCAAGAAAAAGCCCTCCCGAAGGATGTTCTCTTGCTTGATGAAGGTAATGATTAGAATCAGCTTAGTACAGTAAATGAACCTATCGTAGTCGACACATATGGGAGACAAGTTCGGCTACGATGACACGTGTACCGACTTGTACATATTTTTTTGTGTTTATTTTTGTGCAAAAAGGTAAGTAAAAGTTATTTTGAAAAATAATCAGTTCTTTTTGCTGATAATTTAAAAATATCATGGATAAATTGAGTCGATAAAAAACTATAAGGAATACTTAGTGATTTTAGTGGAAAATGTATAAATGACTGTTGAGGTTATGGTGCACGACTGTGCATACATATTTAAGATTTTTATAAGTTGAAATATAATTGGTTATGAAAATGTGGAATGAAAGTGAAAATAATATTAACACGGAAAAAAATTTGGTCGAAATGCTGCACTATCTCTGGTGCTCCTGCGCCACTACACTGGAGGGCAACTGCAGCGCTTTTCATAGGTTAGCAGGTTTACTTTTTTGTGGACTAACTGCTCTCCCACAATTGCGGGAGAGCTACTGCTCCACAGGAGGGAATGCTGCGGCGAGTCATATAAACTGATATTTGACTATAATTTTCAATGGAAAATTCGATTGTTTTTATATTTCTGAAATCGTTGTTAATTATTATATCTTTTGAAGAATTTGATTAATTTCTTAAAATGATGTGAAATTATTCAAAATCTCAACATTGAGGTTACTTTCATGTAAATCATAAAAAACTTAAAATTTGTACTTTCGCCTGCTTTTGCATTTGCCTGCCGATGCGATGCAACTACACTCCCTACCGAATGGAGCGCTGTGTTCCTTCGACGTAAGTCAACTGCTCCTCCAAAAAGGGGCAGCTGCTCACCCATAGAGGGAACGCAGCGTACCCAAATGCATATTTGCACAACTCCCCTCCGCTAAACGCAACAGCTTCACCGCTAGGGGCAGCATCTGCGCCAAATTTTTTTCCTTAAAGTAATAAATAAATTTAGGATCGTGTTGAAGTTTTGATGTTCATTTTTTCATGTATGTATAGGAATGTGAAAAATGGAATATTAAAGCAAAAAAATGAAGAAACCGGTAGTAAAAGAACCAAAATACAAACGAGTTAAAATAATAATAAATAAATAAATAAATAAATAATAATAAAATAATAAGAAAATTAGATAATGGCTCATCTAAGTCAGCACTCGCATCCGAATATGGTGTGGCACGTTTAATAATCATCCAAATATACAACAATAAAGAGAACACAATAAACTATGCAAAGGTTATTGAATCAACGGAAGGCTGTTTGGAAAAGACAAGAAACAATAACCAAGAAGTAAAACCTACAGAAAAAGCGTTATGTACATGGTTTAGTCAGAAACGTAGCCTTGGATAACCAGTGACAGGACCACTTTTAGTTCTTAAAGCACTGTTATTCAATAAAAAATTCAATGGCCCATCAGATTGCCAAGCCAGTAATGGATGGTTGTGTGGGTAAGAAAATTATGATTTCTAAATTAATTTTTACATATGTATATACACGGAGAAACTTTTTATAATAATTTTTACTATAGTATTTTTCAATTTAAGGAAAAGCGTATCACTCTGAAAATTGTTATCAGTGAAAATACTAAACTTTAGAAGAATGATATAAAACTTTAGTCTGAATTATATTTAAAAAAAAAAAACAATGAAAATTTTCTTAAAATTATTCTGATGACAGCTCATTTGTAATAAGTATTTTCAATTATTTCTTGCCAATTTTTCATTTCAAAAGCTAAAATTATTCAAAGCTAATTACTAGAATTATTTTTCTGAATATTCTATTACATGACTTTTACAATGAGCACTCTTATTCTTTATTAGTTATTAGAAGTGATGCGCCAAAAAGTTGCACAGAGTATGTCCAATCCAGAAGTCCCGGGCTAAAATATTTACTACGAAAATAACCAAAAACACGCTTACATAAGGGATAGCTAGATTCAAGTCAACATTGTCTGTTAGACGTAACAAATTTAAGACTTTTTTTTCCTGTGTGGAACAGAGATATAAAAAAGCCCCTACCATCACTGCCACTTAATATCACATATGACGAAAGTGACTTCAAATGACAGTTCGTGGTTAATTTAGACTTCTAAATACTTCTAAAGTTTTATACTAAATAAGATGCGCATTAATATCAATATTTAATATAATACTGTGTTTCGCTACCAATAAGTTGAAACTGTATTGCGTGAAAAGATATATGGGGCATTATTGTTTTGCTGACTTGATGGTAATTAATGGTAATTCACAGACTTTTGTTACCATCTCTTACCAAACTACAGGGAGTAGAATATTCAACCATAACGTCCGTACCGTTATTTTCAAATGGCAATAAGTTTCTTTCTAGAAATTCAAATTGAATTTGCTATAAGTGATTTCGAAAGGATTTTCTAAGCAATTTTATTCTGTTATATCCATTTTTTTATTATTTCCCCATTATCAGAAACAAATTACTGAATTAAATGTATATTTAAGTTGCTCTATCGTACGGGCACTTCTGATTTTTTTTAAACATATTTGAAAAGCATTCCTAATTTTTTTAGTACAAAATATCTCTGATACTATTAGTCATCCCATTTTGTCTTTGTAGGATTTTCTAGTAAAAAATCCCAACTAATTACTTTTAGTGAAAGCTAATTAATATTTAAATTATTGTTATTTAGATAGTGTGATTAATATACATTGACGGATAAAACATCATGTGTCATTTTCTAAGACATGCGAAACAAAGGATAGAAGGAGGATAGCCGCTCCTTTTCCTTCCCTTTGTTTTTCACGCTTTATAAGAAGACACACGATTTCTTGACCCGCACATGTATTTTAATCCAGAATAACATAAAATATTAATTTATTTTGAAATAATTCTACTGAAACAATTTACATATGTGACGCGCTTTGAGAAAAATACCCTAAGCGTCTCAGCGGTAATTTCAGAGGAGAAAGGAAAGAACAGGCGAGCGAGCTAGACTCGGTTTCCGATATAGGCACCGTGCGTGACTGCAGCGCCATAGCATGAGTGAACTAAAGGAGGCTGTTCGAGAACTTTTACAATGTAAATATAAGGTTAAGGTAGTTGTCGTGCCAAAAATCAGTCTTTGGAAAAAGAAGTTTTTCTATGATTTCAAGACTGGAAATTATATCATCAGCCGTGTCATATGTAAGGAAACACACTCTTTTTGATGAAAAAATTTGAAAATTAGGAAAAATAATTTTTTAATAATATTTTTTGTAATAGGATTTTTCCTTACTATCGCTTCTTACCAATTTTTTAAAAATGATTGAAGTTTCTTAAATCATTGCTTATTTTTTCGGGGAAAATATTCTCCACAACTTGACCGTTTCCAATTTTTGAAAATAAATTCTTTAATGACTGAAATAATTAAAAATCAATTTTCCAAAGCAAAATTTTTATAAACAAATTGCTGTATTTGATAATAATTGATTTATTTTAAAAAATTGGAAACGGTTAAGTTGTAGAGAATATTTCCCCCGAAAAAATAAGCTATTATTTAAGAAACTTCAATCATTTTCAAAAAATTGTTAAGAAGCGATAGTAAAGAAATATCCTATTATAAAAAACATTATTAAAATATTATTTTTCGTAATTTTTAAATTTTTTCATTAAAAAGAGTGTCTTTTCTTACATATGTCACGGCTGATGATATAATTCTCAGTCTTGAAATCATAGAAAAACTTCTTTCCAGAGACTGTTTTTTGGCATGACGACAACCTTAAGTTAATGACAGATCAAAACAGACTAGAAAAATAATAAAGAATTAAATTTTAATTTCATGATGACACTTTTAGGTACTTGTTGAGTAAATAAATATTAATTGTTTATTTTCAGATTCAAATTCATCATGGATATAATTATTAAAACAGGTTTTCAATCAATTAAATATACAATAGAATTTCAACCACAAAAGAAAATTAAAGGTAAAAATCTCGTTCTGGCAGAACACGTACGAGATGTCCAAGAGTTCCGTAGAAATAATGAAAGTTATTTAATAAAATCTCGTATAATTCGACAAGCATCAGTTCATGCAACACCCTACAGTACCCACTTATTCCTCTGATTTATTTTCCATTTAGACGTTCGAAATTTATAAAATTTACACTCACTTTTCCTGGTTGTATTTTAACAATTCACAACACAACAACTTCGATGGCTCATTTCAGCTATATTTTTTTAATTAAAACAAAATTTAGATTTGCACATGTATTTTGATTGCTCGGAAATATAAAACAGCCTCCTTTAACGCCTTAATTATCCACTGTGTGCGCTGGCGTCGATTTAACTCTCCCTACCATGACTTCGCACGGTGCCTATACCCGACTTTCTTTCTCTAACTCACACTATCTTGAAGCCATCGTCCGTGTGCGCATGAAGAGAGAGAATCCCCCGGCAGCTCAAACGGAGAATGTTAAACTTGAAATCGGAATCAATAAAATTAGTGTTTCGGTGTACTTCGAATCGATTTCTACTTGTTTCTGCTAGACAAAATAAACAAAACTTTCGAAGTTTACTATGGGGAGGTGCGTGGGAAATTGCTCAATATGCGCGAAAAGTGGCACATTTTATCCCTGTGTTATAAGAAATATTTTTCAAGCTTGGTGAGAAATAAATATGTGGTAGAAACGCATCTTATGTGGGGATTTTCAAATAAACATGATCAAACCGTTAAAGACCTCAAGCGAATTGATATAAATATATATATACACACATAAATTTTGAAATAAAAATATTCAAAAGAGAAGTATAAAAACGGTCTATGAACTTCGTGATTTTGAAAATAATTTGCAGCATTACTTTGAAATTTTGTAAAACTTTTCTTCTATGCTAAACTCAATGAAATCTTGGGGAGTAAATCTTTTATGGAGTAGTATGTCTGTCACTTCAAGTAATTCATCACGTTTGAAAAAAAATTAATAATTTTAACACAAGCAACAATCAGAGAGAGAACATAGGTGAAGCTTTCCAAGAATTCTTGAATGTTTAGATTCCCTTGAAATAAGTACATTAAAGTCGAAATGGTAAAGCTATAAATAAAAAAAAAATGATCATAATATTAAAAACATATTTTAAGACAGAGAGTGGAAATTCAGCTCTGTATATTTTCAGTGATTTTGTTTCAATTATGCTAAGTTAACATACAATTAACTAAGTAGCAGACATTTTTCTGCATCATAAACGTGTAACAGAATATATTTAAACTTCTATATATAGCTTTCGTATAGCTTATTGTTACTAGCTATCTAGCATAATCGTTTATTTCCCCCTTCAATGAAACCTTCATTAAGGATTTATTCATTTTACGTATGTGACGTATCGTCTCGTCTACAACATGTCTCGCATGCAGCAAGAGTTCTTATATTTAGAAGAAAATAGAAAACATGACGACGCGAATGCTGAATAATTTATGACGGTAATTTGCATATCTATGACTTCAAGCGACATTTCTCCCTTCACTTGTATCATTTATTATAACGCAAGGAAACTCGTGGATATTTATGGAAACAAAGAAGACAAAATACGGAAAAAAATCATAAGTGAAATGTTATCATAAATTCTTTTTTCGATAATCAATATAATAGTAAAAATAATAATTAACTAATGGTTTTACATATCAAAGAGGGTAATATTGATGTGAAGAATATTAAGATAAAATATATTGGATTTTAAGAGAAATGCTAGAATAATAGTAAATTCTTCAAAGAATAACAATCGATTTTCTCTTATACTAAAAAAGGTATAAATAATCTTGTAGCCATATTTTTTTTAATACTTGCAATTTTTATCCTACAACATGACAACGCACCGTCTCATACCGCTAAAGTGGTGAAGAACACATTAAAAGCATTGAATTTGTAAATATTATCGCACCCGCCGTACTCTCCAGACCTCGACCCGTCCGACTATCACCTTTTCGCATCGATGGGACACTCACTCGCAGAGCAGCGCTGCGCCAATTTTGAAGAAGTCGAAAAATGGCTCGTCGAATGGTTTGCCTAGAAAGAGAAAAAGTTTTTTTGGAATGGTATCCATGATTTGCCTGAAAGATGGTCAAAATGTGTAGAATCCAATGGTCAATACTATAAATAAACAATTTTTGAGATTCCCTTGAGAATTGAGTGTTTTCTTTATTGAAAAAACCGGCAAACTTCAACTAACACCCCTGGTAAAAAAGAAAAATGAAAAACACTGTATTTGAAATTTTGTTAAAAAAAATTACAATCACTCTAAGAAACTTTCGCATAAAAATAGGTGCCTTACCCTGCTGTCAATTTTAATATAGGAACCCATATGGAAAACTAACTAGGCTCTCATTTATGATCTCATACCATGATCTACATAAGAACCTGTCTTAACGCTTTTGGGAATTTAAGATTAAAAAAATTACAAAAATAAATTACCAAAAATAATTTTTTCATTAGCGAGATTTAGTCAATCCAATGTTGCCAGATAATGCTAGGATTTCAAACAATTCATATAAATAAAATATATATATATATATATATATATATATATATATATGTGTGTGTGTGTGTGTGTGTGTGTGTGTGACTTGCTCCGAGAAAAAGACCCTGCGCGTCCAAAAATCAATTTCTGGATTAATTAAAGCCTGCTTTTTAATTATCTGTAGCCAGGAATAATTTTCCTTGAAAAAACATGGTCATATAAGCGTTTTTGACAAGGAACGGTCAAGGCACATAGTTTTATAACAATATTTAGATGTGATAAAATCATCTGTGCGCTGAGTGCCACGTTTGCTGACAATGGGAATGGCAGCTGGTGGAAAAGAAGCAAAAGAAAAAAAAGACAAGAAGAAGAAAGAGGTTCCTGTGCCTCCTGCGCAGGAACCTAAAGCAAAGAGAAAGACGCCGCGGCGCTCTCTGACCGCCTGTTCGGGCAATGCTATCAGGGTTTCAGCGAATAAATAAAACTATTTAAGTAATTATTATTAAGTAAGTATTCGAATCGCATTGATAAACGTGCTTTTTGTGACTGCAATTTTCTGATAAGTGTACTCTTACATACATGGAGTATTATTATTTCAATGTATATATTTGTAATTTTGGGACGCTTGAGTGATCATCTCTATTTGTGTTTAGCCTGACAGTACTCTGCGATACACAGTTAAAACTCCATGTATGTGAGGGTGCACTCATCAGGAAACTGCAAACACAAAAAGCAAGAGTATCAATACGATTCGAATAAGTACTTGATAATAATTACTTACATAATTTTATTTAACCTCAAAGTTTATTACGATTTCAGTATTTCCTGAATTATCTGAACGTGATCTGAACATAATCTGTACAGTCATCTATTATCTTATTTTAGGGTTTTGAGCTTACGCCAGATGGCTCTGACGAAATCTACGTTGGGCCACCACTAAAGCATTACGCGGGCATGGCCTGCACATACATTTCAAATTTCGCGCACATAACCTACGAATGCGACGTTTCTACTTTCCTAACCAAAGACCAAAATCACAGCAATTTCCAATCTTCATCGTATTTGTTATTACTTTTAGAACCCACCTTTGAATGTTATTAAAGTTAATAACTATTCCTGAACATATTATTTTTCTACTGTTCAAATCCCGTTACGATCTGTTCGTCAGTTGAAAAGATATCAATGATAATACATGATAAACTCCGCGATTTCTCATAAGAACCCATGTTGAATCAACTAGAGAGGCGCAAAATGAAAATATGAAGATCTCACTAAAAAACCCACCTCAGACCTTGAAATTTCGTACAGATAATTGTTTAATTATATTCTAACGCTCTGAAAAGTTTAAGATTTTTCTGTTCGTTAATTCTTCATCCTGAGTAACTCCCTTAAACCGAGGCGGATGCTCGGAGCTCTCTCGGGCTCGGTAAGCTAAGGGTGGGGTGGGGGAACTGCCACATCCGAAAGCATGTCGAGGATGCCCGGTGCTTCAGGTGCCAGGGATATGGCCATGTGTCGCGCAGCTGCACGCTTCCAGGCAGGAAGGATACCTGCTGGAGGTGTGGGGAGCGGAGCTCCGGAGGTTGAGGGGTGGAAAGTGAAATTTCTACACTTCAACATCGGAAGAGGGATGGAAGCCCAGGTCCTTCCGATATAGACAGCCAGGGAGAGGTGGCTCGATGTGTTGCTCATTAGTGAGCAACACAAATGGTCCGAAAACTCTGCTTGGTACCATGATGCATCACGGAGGGCTGGGATCCTTGTTTGTAGCCCTGATTTGAGCATCGGGGATATTCTGGAGACCGACGCGGAGTTCGTTTAGGTGGAGGTAGTGGGGGTACGTGTGTGTAGCTTCTACTTTCCTCCAAACGATCCTTTCGAGATCTTCGAGACCCAGATCCTCCTCTTTGAGGAAAGCCTCAGAGAGGGTAGTGGGCGCTCCCTTATTGTGAGAGAATTTGAGTGTAAGTCGCCCGAGTGGGGAGAAGCCCGCCTGGACAGAAGGGGAATCTTGGTCGGTGAGATGGTCGTTAGAAATGACCTGATTGTATTATTGTAAATCGGAGCAGGAATTTTACGTTCAGACGAGGAGCGGGGGGTCGATTGTCAACCTCACGATTACCGCGCCCCATCTTGCCTCAAGGATAGGCGACTGGTGTGTCATCGCGGTAATTTTGAGTAACCGCCAGTGCATTGAGTTCAGCATCCAGGAACGGAGTCACCCAGTGAATGTGGAAAGGGGCGGCAAGGTGAGGAGCTCCTCCTGGAATACAAAACGCCTCAGCAAAGACAAACACGTATCACAATAAACCTGCAGGAAATCGCTCGCGCGAGGGAGGCCATCCGCAAGGATGGAAGGTGCAGACTCGTCAAGAAATGGCAGGCGAGATGGCATGGTGACCAATCCGGGAGATGGACACACCGTCTAATCCCGGAGCTCGCCACCTGGCTGGATAGAAAGCACGGTCAAGTCAGCTTTTACTTGGCGCAAGCGCTTTCGGGGCAAGGTTGCTTTAATGCTTACCTGAAGCGCTTCAAGAAAAGAGACAAGAAAAGAGACGATAAGACGTGTCGCTACTGCGGATCCCTTGTGGAAAATGCAGAGCACACACTCTTTATCAGTGCCGGGTGGGGCGTGGAAAGGGAGGCTGTCGGTCGGGCAGTGGACGCACAACTCACTCCTGACACAATGGTCTCTCTCATGTTCCAGTCTAAACAGATATGGATGCTTATCGAGTCATTCGTCATCCTGGTGATGAAGACGAGGGAGCTCGATGGGCGTGCAGAGTGCGGTAACAACGAGGGCCAGTAGAAATCGCATCAGGGCCTGCACCCGCGGTCCTACATCTTCGGCGGACTTGGCTGTCCACGTCGATCGGGGGAGGAATCTTTTTATTCCTCGCCCGGTTGGCGCGGCTAGTCGGCCTCCCTAATGGGCGTATGTCCGCGTATGGGAGTCCTAGGCGAAAGGATGTCGGAAGAGTCGTACGCGACTTTAAGCTGGAACCAACTGCCCGCGCAGTTTAAAAACGAAAGGCGGTTCCGCGGGCGATGTATTGGTTATGGGTTACAGGTGGACCGACATTTGCTTGTACTTATTGATGATCGATTTTTCACACTTCATCTGACGGTTGAGCCAGGTTTGGACTAAAATTGGGTCATTAGTCAGCGACACTTCACTAAAATATTTTTTCTTACCCTGCAGCTGATATTTGGGTCAACTTGGGTTCATTTCGATCCAATCATTATTTTGAAAAAAGCTTTTTCTCGGACCCAGGAGACGGAAGACATAGATATTTAATGTAAAATGGGGGGGGGGGGATTTTACCAGAAGAATACCATTTAGTAGGAAAAGACATCAGCCATTATAATGACCAGGAATAGTGTAGCTGGAAAAAAAATAGTGAATGCAACGAGTGAGACTTGTTATGGCTATTTGACCCATGACTACAGAAACATGATTTGCAGCCATGGTAGCCATATTCCGAATACCTGGTCGTGGCGACTATTTAACATCGTTGAAATTGTCCTTAACTCTTAAACACTCGTTGAATCCGTTGTGTTTTGTTTCGAGTAATGCATATTATTTTTCATAGCAACTCTTTTGAGAATTTAATTTGATGTAACTGTAGAGCGGGTTGAAATTGCGATAATTTAACCCTACTTTTGAAGCTATAGTATAGTATGCCGTATAATATGAGTATACCGAAAATCAGATTTTCAAAAGAGGTGCTATGAAAAATACAATCTTCCACGTAGTGATTTTATGCATTTGATTTTAGGCATTTGGTTTTACATAATCTTATAGTTGATACTTACATATAGTGACTGTAACTGCATTACATAGTCGCTGTGACTACATTACTTACTCACGGCGACCACTTTTAGTACTTACACTGACGGGTCAACCATTGCTTGAATTCAACCACAAATAGTAGTTAAGGACACTTACAACTACATTCTGTGCCCAGAATTTTTTCTCAGTGCTAATAAAAGATCATATAGCTTGAAGTAAATATGTTAGCCAGAATAAAATTCTTTTATCAATGTTAGTCGTTTGAAGTCGATCTTCTTCATTGCAAACTTCAGACCGTATATGGAATTTTACAGCTGACGTTTTATAGATTATTCAGTAAAAAAAAAAGTTTCAAGATTTGTTGTTTAATTATTGTTTTGCATTGATTTGAAATGGAGATTCCAGACGGTCATTTTCGTCACATTTCCGAAAAGGTAAAAAGGCAGTGCAAGCTCAGAAAAAGTTGTATGATGTTTATCGTGAAAAATCATTAAGAGAACGCCAGTGCTAGAATTGGTTTGCTCGTTTTCGTTCCGGAGATTTTGATCCCAAAGATGCACCACGCTCTGGACGGCCAACTGAAGCTGACGACGACAAAATAAAAGTCATGATAGAAAATAACCGGCGCAGTACGACACGAGAGATCGTAGAGAAACTTCACATATCCCATACATGCGTTGAAAGACATTTAAAACAACTTGGTTACGTTAATAAGCTCAATATTTGGGTTCCTCACGAATTGAATGAAATTCAACTTACCAAACGAATTTCCATTTGCGATTCACTGCTAAAACGTAACAAAACCGATCCATTTTTTAGGCAAATCATAACGGGCAATGAAAAGTGGGCTGTTTACGATAACGTCGTGTGAAAAAAGATCATGAAGTTAGCGAGATGAGCCTGCACAATCGACATCAAAAGCCGATATTCAGCAAAAGAAGGTTATGCTGAGTGTTTGGTGGGATTTCAAAGGTATTGTTTATTTTGAGCTGCTTCCAACGAACCAAACTATCAATTTGAATGTCTACTGTCGCCAGCTAATGAAATTGAACAAGGAAATTAAGGAAAAGCGGCCAGAACTGGCAACTCGTAAAGGCGTCACCTTCTATCAATATAACGCCAGACCACATACATCTTTGGTCACTCGCAAAAAATACATAATTGATTGATGTTTGTTATTTGTATCAATAAACTTGCTTTGAAAATCATGAAAAAAAACGAAATAATTTTGTTGCCAAACCAATATATGTAACGCATCATCCCGTCTATAATATGTCTCTCATGTGGCAAGAGTTATTATATTCAAAAGAATGTAGAAAACATGACGACGCGATTGATGAATAAATCATGACAGTGACATTTTTCCCTGCACTTGTATCATTTATTGTAATGCAAAAAAAATTGTGAAAATTCAAGGAAACAAAGAAGCCAAAATACGAAGAAAAATCTTAAGTGAAATTTTATTAAAAATTCTTTTTTTGACAATTAATATGACAGTAAAAATAATTATCAAGTAATGGTTTTACATATCGAAGAGAGAAATATCGTTGTGTAGTATATTAAGATAATATATCTTTCATTCTAAGAAGAATTCTAGAATAATGGTAAATTCTTCAAGGAATAATAATAAAATTTCTCTTATGCTAAAAAAGGTATGAATCTAGACCTTTGAAAACTGACACACAGGATCCTATATAGGAACTTTTATAATTATGTATAAAAAGTGAAATAGAAGCCTGCATAGGAAGATATGAGTTTTTGCATAAGATTCCATATGGGCAGCACAGTAAAAAGTCGTGCTTCTTTTTTTTCATCCTAATTCCACGGCATCAAATCGTGAACGTAAATTTTTCAATAAATATTTATTCAAGTTTGTCTTATTTTTACTTGAGTAAGGCTAAAAAATTCTAGTCATGACACTTACTCTCACAAGCTCTGAATAACTCTTGCAGTCACTATATAAGAAAGTTCCAAGTTTTATGGTTCAGAATTGTAAGCGAGCGTGTGCGTGATTCGATGAAAACGTATCGTCCCTTATATAAGATTTAGTTATTAGGTTTATATTTGTGAAGTTGTATATTTAAGTGTATTTGTATTTTAGAATCCAAAACATTTCTACTAGCGCATCGTACGTAGATATACGTCATATATCCAGGAAGATGCCCGTTTATAGAGCCCCCGCATTTTCAAAGATTCATCGGGACACAACAACCTTCATGGGCCGAAGGCCATCCGCATTTGAATGCTGTTCATGTATGTATGTATCGTTTGACTAATGGCAAGTTCGACGTAAGAACTTTTTTTGTTATTTAGGAGAACCATGACAACGTTTTACTCAACTCCTTACTATTTTCTATGTAACGCTTATTGTTATTCACTGCGGGTGAATTAGGTATTTATCAAATTCATTTTACTCGACAAGAATTCAATAGATGTCCAAATTTCCTTATGTCCCATGTTTAATCGACAGAGTTGAGTAAAATTACATCAACTATTTTTCTCCATATAGTCAATGTTCCGATAGGCATAAGAGCGACACAGCTTGCAGTAAATACAATAGGTTTTGTACATCTTCTCATTATTTGCACAAAACTACATTTTGAGCTGTTTAATAATAAACGACAGTCAGCACTATATATTGCAAATCCAACTGCCTCACTTTGAAGAAACAAACGTTTTCATTAAAATATCGAATACATCATAATAAAAAACTTTTAAAATATACCTTAGTATATACCCATACATAGGAATCTATTGAGTTCCGACGTGGGAATCCACATCGTAACCAACTAGGGAACCTAGTTTGCCGCCTCTGGAAATTTAAGAAAGAAATTGGTGCAAGAAAAAAGATAGAAACATATCAATTTCTATGTCGAAGAATTCCTTTTTCTTCATATGTAAAACTCCTGTACAGTAATTTCCTCACGCACTTAAGGCTGAGTAGCATTTTCAATTACTTAATTAATGGTACGGGGTTTTTTCATTACAGAGATGTAGAAATATTTTTAAAAGAAACATTTTTCACATAACTCTTGCTACAAAAATACAATTCTTGATTTAGGAATTGGTACGGGTTTTCACTTAGGATTTTCAAATATAAAACCTGCTTCTAGGATCCCACATAGGTTCTTGTAGTTGAAAGCAAGTAAGTACTCGTACACACATCCATCGTAGTTAAACATAATTGGAAAACAAATGTCAAGTTGAAGATGATGTTTAAACTTTTTCCATACCTGAAATTTGAATCAATGTTATCTCACTGTACATTTATGAATTTCTACATTATCGACATGGGCATTATCACACCCATGCAAAATGAAGTAGCTAGTTGAAAATTTGTAAAATTAAAGAAAAGGCACTAAGAAAACTGTAATATTATAAACATTTAGGAGCTAAAAAGCCTTCCCTAGTGTCATGATACCCTGAAATTTCATATAAAATCTTATACTCTAGAAATCCTGTTGGACTTGAATTATGACAGTAAAATATGCGTTCCTAATTTTTTTACATGTACTTATCTTTGTTATTGTTCATTTTATATGATCTATTAATGAGTAATTTCTTTACAGAAAAATGTAGATGCTCACACGTTCATGCAGGCAATCCTTGCTCGCGAGGATTATCATACTAAGAGTTTTCTGCCAAACATAACTGAGGAAACTTGTGCATGCGATACATCAAAATTTCCTACTGAGCACAGAGTTGTATTATCATTACCATAATGTGTGTATCGTCGGCTGTGGTAACGTGTCCCGTAGTGATAGATCCTGTAGCTTGAACCGCATACGTTAGCCAAAATACTGTTCCTACAAAAAGAATATATGTTTTATGATTGAACCTATGATCATTCAAAGATACTTTTTGCTATGATTAAAACTATAAGTGACCATAACAAGTAAAAAAACATTAGGGTGTGAATTTATGTGAGCATTTATTACGTTGTCCCAGCAGTAATTGCCGATTTCACATATAGATGTCTTTGACCATCATTTTGAATGGCTTCTTTCAATGTCATGATTTTTTCCTTCTGGCATTTGCTAGCTGTCATTCTTAGCTTGCTTTACAAACAAATTGCGCGGTATTTCGTTTACAGTTGTTGGTTTGACATCAACTTTAAGATGGAGAGTTCTGGGGATTTTTCACTCAAAGATGAGCAATATTCAGATCGGCCAAATGAAGTTGATGATGACCAAATCGAAGCTATAATCGAATGGGATCGCCATGTAACTGTGCCAGAGATTGAAAAAATGTTAAAAATATCAAAATCAATAATCGACCATTATATACAACGTCTTGGACCCGTTAAAAAACTTGATATTTGGATTTCACATGAATTGAAAGAAATTCTTTTAACAAAACGCATCAACAAATTGAACGCAGTGGTCAAAGAAAAACGGCCAGAGTTGGTCAATCGTGAAGGTATAATTTTTCACCATGACAACGCTACACCACACACATCTTTAGCCACTCGCAAAAAATGATTAAGGCTTTGTTAGGAAGTTAATTCCAACAGCGGTAATATATTATGTTCCGCGAAGTGTAGCGATAGTGTACAATAGTATAATTTATGATAAAATTCAAAACAGAAGTATATAAAAAAGACAGCTTGCGAAAATAATTATTTCTTCTTGATGCCTTTGATAGTCCATAAAAATTTCATGGACTGGCTTTGAAGTTTTCATGCACGAGCGCTATGCGAGCTCTATCCGCCTATATTCAGAATTTCATATAGAATCTTAGAAATATCCAATCTTTGAATTTTATTTCCTTAAATGATTCATAGAAATTACAATATAGATTTTGCGTACTCAGAATTTTTACGGACTTTGTACTGAATACATTTGGAAATTTCTATACTTTTTCCAAGATTGTTGATCTACACTACCGTCGGAAATTATGGGCACGGTGCTTGTGAGCGCTATAGAGAATCACTGCTGACTTTGAACCACGATATCTCGATGAAAAAAAGAGATAGGGCATTTTTAAAAGTCAAGTTGGAAAGCTTATGAAATTTCACGTCTAGTGATGCTCAAAACATATTTTTTTTGACCTCCTGAAAATAATACAGCACGTGAGGAATTAAAAAAAAAATTCAAGATTTTCTCAAATTCTCTACCTCAACTTCAACTTTTTACATGACCTAGGAAAAAATTTTCCAACATCTGAAAATTTTAAGACATAAAGTCTAAAATCTTATCTTTAATTCAAGCCATGAAAACTTGAAAAATATTCATGGGTGCCCGAGATACGATTAAAAATGTTCAATCGTATCTGAGTTGAATTTTAATCGACGATCAAGATTCTTGGCCGGTTTGTTGCTCGCCTCCTTCGTTGAGGCAGGACCGAATAGGCCACGCATAAAGGTGGCGCTTAAGTGGAGCTCTCTTATATGTTCTTTGATCCAAGAACGTGTTTCCTTTATTTCATTTCCTTTCATTCTTAGTTGATATTTACAATGACTATTAAAATTTATATTAATGTTCTAGTGTATAAGAATTCTAAGAAATAAAAAATATTTACATATCATTGTTCTATCCGTTAATATGGGGATAATATTGGATTTGAATAATTTTTAATAATCACAAATAACAATAAATATTTTTTGAAATTTAGAATAATTAGAAATAAAAATTACTAATGAACAGAATCAAAAATACATATAAGAGGGCTCCACTTAAGAGCCACCTTTGTGCGTGGCCATTTCGGTCCTGCTTCAACGAAGGAGGCGAGCAACAAACCGGCCAAGAATCTTGATCGTCGATTAAAATTCAACTCAGTTACGATTGAACATTTTTAATCGTATCTCGGGTACCCATGAATATTTTTCAAGTTTTCTAGGCTTAAATTAAAGATAAGATTTTAGACTTTATGTCTTAAAATTTTCAGAGGTTGGAAAAATTTTTCCTAGGTCATGCAAAAAGTTGAAGTTGAGGTAGAGAATTTGAGAAAATCTTGAATTTTTTTTTTAATTCCTCACGTGCTGTATTATTTTCAGGAGGTCAAAAAAATATTTTTTGAGCATCACTAGACGTGAAATTTCATAAGCTTTCCAAATTGATTTTTAAAAATGCCCTATCTCTTTTTTTCATCGATATATCGTGGTTCAAAGTCAGCAGTGATTTTTTATAGCGATCACGAGCACCGTGCGCACAATTTCCGACGGTAGTGTAATTGTACAAGAACGGTACTTCTAGTCTTAAGTAACTTTTGAACGTATCTGAGAGTCGAACACTTTGTCATGTAAATTTCCCAATACTTATTTTTTTCGTGTACAGCTAGTTAATAGAGTAATAAAATAATAAAAGATATAAAAATAAATTTGCTCTCAAACATGATATATCAATCTCATCTGGCTTCATGATTAAAAATGGAAATACCACGATCCTGCCTAATGCTATAGTAATTTAATTTGATTGTATTATACTTACACTGAAAAAAATTCTTGGGATTTATCAGCCATATGAATATAGCTGAATGTTTTTAAGTAATTCAACAAAATATATTTGACAGTTAACCAAAAATATTGCTGCAACAGTAATTCATATGGTTGGAATACACATACAGGCTGAACTGATACAAGCAAACCTTGGTTTTCGGTAAATCTTCAATATAATATAGGTTAAGGAACCATAATTATGTTTGTATCGTCGAATTTTTTTTTCAGTGTACAAGTATAGCATTTATAATATATGGGGCAAGATTTGC
Organism: Diplolepis rosae; assembly: GCA_030998225.1. Taxonomy (NCBI): domain Eukaryota; kingdom Metazoa; phylum Arthropoda; class Insecta; order Hymenoptera; family Diplolepididae; genus Diplolepis; species Diplolepis rosae. The sequence continues at coordinate 7,657,012 of JAPYXD010000723.1, read as the reverse complement.
TAAGTATACCAGCCAAAAAACTTTTTACATGTTCTACATTTACACTTGGCAAATTCCCCCCATATTTCGATCACATAAATAAGAAAACTGAAGAAAAAACAAAATTTAACATATTTGTAATCTTTTAATAATATCTTTTAACCAAACCTTATTATATGTGTCAACTAAAACAATTAGAAATCATTCACATAAATTCGAAAAGAATCCAAACTCATGATTATTGTTATAATCCTTTATCTTGAAGCTATTGAGTTTTACTCAATAAGTTGTAGGCAGAATAAGCTGATTTCATAATCTGAAATGTAATTAATATATATGTATATATATATATATATATATATATTTCATGATCACGTATGAATTGGTTAGTTCATCGCAGATTAAAGTGATATAAATTATATTAAATATATAGTTTTCAAAATAAATCTGTAACAAGGGAAAGGTGAAGTATACAAACTTTGCCAAATGTTTCCATTGAAGTAATAATAACAAACGATCCAGTCAACTGTAGGGGCCTAGTGGTTCTGATCATCATCATCATAAGGGCTTTTTTTGTACTGATCGTTAATGGAGTCCAGTTCAAGTTGAAAATTTCATCTTTGATAGACAAACTCTAGGTTTAGATAAAAAAAAGTGTTTTGTAAATTTTCAGTTGTGTTTTCTCAGTTGGTTATCGTACGAGGGTTTTCCATAAAAGCGATAGAACTTTGAATGATCACAGGCTTAATTGTTTTATTGAATTGTCAAAGTTATGTGACATTTGTATTCAGTATAGTTTAGCAAATCAACAGAAATAATTAAACAATCATTCAGCATGCTGAAATTATTAAAACTCTTTAATTCATTATCAATTCGAATAATATTACGTTCTCTTCATTTGATTTATTTATTAATTTATTGCTGAATTCGGGGAGATGCTAATCTTTAGTTAATAGTCCAGTGACCATCGCATTCAGAAAAAGTTACTTTTTGATGTGATTTTTGGTCTGGTGAAGTCATGGGGACTCATTTTTTTCAAAATGATTAAGGCGAGACTGTCACTGTTATTGGTATGCATTAGCGTTCGATAATATTATCTTTTGTTGTGAAATGCGTATGATCAATTTTTCTGAAACGGAGTTTCAATAAGATGTTGCCACATGCTAATGATGACATTGTTTCGAGAAATACAGCTGTGCTTTTCATCCTAATAATATTGTACTTGCTGTATAATGCTATCGAATGAATATGAACAAATGACTTTTGAATTTTTTCAATTTGAATTACCATGGCTCTTATTAAAACCCCTGTAGACTAATATTTAGGCGAGTACAGTAAGTTGCTATTAAGTAACTGTCTAATCACCTTGTTCATGATTTTTTCTCCAGAATAACAGTAAATGAAGATCTGGCCTATAATGCTGGCGAAAACAGATGCAAATGACCAGAAATATTCGTCACGAACGCTCAATCTTGATAGTTCATAAATGATAGTGCATGTATCAATTATAGTTGCAAAATATTGCACAAAAATCATAGTACCAAATAACTGGTTCATATTTTCCATAATCCTGCAAATAAATTGTTTTTATGGTACATACACAATTAAATTATATTCTTCATTACTTGGTTACCAACAAAATCGAAAATACTACACCGAGGTGCGAATTTAGATCGTCAGATAGAGTATATATCTTACAATTTTGTTAATTTGTCCAAAATTAATATTACTGTTTGAAGAATCAACCAAAGTGTTGAAATTATCAAGTTTGATTAAAATCATAAGGTTCTGGGTAAGAAAGACTGAATTTAGTGTATAGAATATTATATAAAATATAATGAATACAAAACTCGTTAAAATTGAGAATAAAAATAGAAATAAGGAAAGTTTGAAAAGTTTTCATTCAGGTATTATTGCTTTTTTTAAATTATCTTAATTCAAGTTTTCTTGCCAAAGTTACCAATGCTTTGATGCTTTCCATCTCAATTCAACCGGTCCATTCGGGACACGAATTTATTTTTTAACGAAACTCAAATATGTTGCTCTTTGATCGAAATAATGAGACACGTATTTTTTTTTGGGCCGAAAAAAATGTTTCCTGAGATTTATAGGCAATCTCGTTTTTGGGGTCAAAATCTATTTTTTCAATTATTCGCGAGAACTTTTTTCAATTGTCTATAACTTCATCAAAAATTGACCGATTTTAACAATTTTCACTTTTAAATGTTTGCAATAATTTGGACTACGGAACACATTTATAAAAAATTGCTTGTTGATTGTTATTAATTTTTTATTTAGCAATACAAAAAAATTGAAATTTTTTTTAAAATTCAATATCTCGAAAAGTGTATTTTTTTTCTCAAACTTTTTTCGCATTAAAAAGACACCTTGAGTTTCAATTTTACTGAATCTCTACTAGCTAAAACTTTTTGTTTCCGAGTTATGATTTTTTAAGAAAAATGTCGTTTTCTTCGTAAAAACGTGGACTGCACAATGAATATCAACTTTATATGTTCAACGTGTATGGTATAACGATGTATAGTTGTCCTTTACGATTATATTGTGAAACTCTAAATATCACAAAAAATTTCTACTTAGTCTTTATGACAGATTGACTGTGCTTAGATATGATCTATGGAATGTTTTCAACTTAACGACGAATTTCATTGAACGCTTTTTTCGATTTTGCACCTAAAAGTCTTCAGCAACAGCTTGGTATTCAATGTACACATTTTTTGTAAGTACTGTCTAAACCTGAATCAGTGAAATAGTCACTGATTATATCAGTGAAAATATATCAACTCATGAATCAGTGCCCTGCTTTGATTTCACTAAGGAATCAGTGAATGCGTCACGTGAAAATAATTTTTGAATTCGCGAATTCAAAACTTTCATCTACACGGAGAAAAAAATCTAACTATTATAGTAGGCTGAGCTCTTCCTATTAAAGCATCGAACTTAATGTGCAAAATTGGTATCAGCTTCTACCAGTATTGGCATCAACTCGTGCATTTTTAGCATGAAATGTCTTATACTATAAAATAAACAAGCGCATGCTATTATTGCTAGTGTCATATGCTGTCAGAGCAATGTTCTCGCCTGACTACGGTTGTAAAAAACTCATCCTATTTCAGTATGAATTCTCTTACAACCAAGAGAACACGTAAGGTGATACGTTCGAAAGTAGGCGTGGCCTAACATCTCGGTTGTAAGAGAACTCATACTGAATTAGGATGGGTTTCTTGCAATTATAGTAAGGCGAAGTTTCAACTATTTTCGCAAGACATAACTGCTCTGAAAGCATAAAACTTAGTACTTTTTTAGCATGAAGGGATCCCTGCATAAAATGTATGATTTTTTCACCAGGATAGCAAGAACGAAATCTGCTACAAAGGCATGACTAGTGTTCTTACTATTATAGTCAGATTTTTTTCTCCGTGTACACTTTACTGATTTATCGTCCCTTAAAAATAATAATAATTACGTAATTTCGTTTTAGTGTTGTTTAGCCTAAAATAAACGAGTTCATCGGTCGTTAAAATATATTGCTGATTTTAGTACTTGCACCTGAAGCTTTCACTGATTCACTGATTCATCAGTCGAATTTCACTGATTCTCAGTGAAAGACTTATAGCTGCTGCGATCAGTGAATAGTCACTGAGAATCAATGGCCGTTCACTGATTCAGGTTTAGATATATATATCTACGCTTATTATTGTACGAGATCATTCTGATATATTTCTGTCGAAATTCACGATGCATTATTGTTGCTGTGTTTGTTCATTTCAGAAATATTCATTTATTAATTTTTAGGGCTGAAACAACAACTATCGAGCAGGTAATTTATTATTTAGTAATGAAAATTATATCTCTTACTGCAATTCCATTCTCTGTATTTAAAATAGTTGAATCAATGTAAATACAAGTGACGCCAAAGCCCGTCAAAGTATAGCCTCATAAAAAATGCACGCCTGATTCACTCCCGTGATCCCGAAATCTGTGTTAATCTGGAATCGAAAAGCGAAATATGTGTTTAAATTATAGGTGTATGTTTCTAGAAAGTACCAGATAATTAATAGAAGAAATACGATTTCAATTCAACCTTCAAATAACGTTCTGAATTACTACTTTTACTACAATTACTACAATATAGTATTATATATTTTTTTAACTTAGGAAGTTTTTATATACACAGCTCTGGTTTAGCCAAGTTTGTCCTGACGGTAAATTCGCATCTAAGTGATATTAAATATTCAAAACATATTTTCAAGTTAAGATCGGAAGTTAGTAATTGCAGCGTGAAACTATTTTCAGTATTTCTTGGATGTTTCCGTAATTTTCTCGTGACAGAACCTTTCATGGGAAGAAATATAATATATTAATTGAAGCCATGCTTTCAAAAAGGAATCAAATACTTATGTAAAAGAGGATTTAAAAATAAGTAGAAACGTAAGATTCCTTTTCCTTTGAAAATAATTTTTTTGCTAAATTGAATGGTAAACTAACATTTATTTTATAAATATCTTTACATCATTTTTAATTTAAAGTCATGCAAATTCACTTTTTCCATTTTTCTCTAAAAATCATTCCACAATCTGTTTTCGAGCCATTCGGAATCATTCCGAACTAATCCAAAAAAAATTTTGTATCACGGTTGATGAAAAACAGTCAAAAATTAATAATCCGACTTAATCTTATTCATTCCGCTTTAATCCAAGGCATCGATCCAAATGAATACGAACAAAGTTTTTAATTCGAGTCAACTCGAATAAATCCGAGCTCAGATTGCCTTTTGTCCGTTTTTTATCAACCGCTTTACGGATTGGTTCGGAAATAGATTGCGGAATGGCTCGGATTAATTCGGATTATAATTCCTTACTTAAACTTTCGGCAAAGTCGATCCTTTTTGACACAGGGCTTCAATTAATTATCTATTGAAATTATAAAGTTAAGATATGAAATTTAAAGTTCTACTGCATTACTCTAAAAATTATTATTTTCAGAGTAGAATTTTACTACCAAAATGCTTACATTTTGAACTCGATTGATGCATATAACATTGAAAGCGGATATTACTGTTTTGAATTGTAGTGAAATTTTTCAAACAAATTAGTATATACTAAAATTATAGTATGTAGTTAATTAAGTAACTTAGCAAGTAATATAAAATTAATAATTAGTAAGCAATTTGAGTAATCAATGCGAATAATCCATTAAGGAAATCATTTTGTTTATATGCTCTTTGTGCATAAAAAATATTTTGTTATGTGATTAAGCTTTATTTGCTTTTTTTTTATTTTGTCTAACGAAATTCCTTGTCCATCGCCACAAAATTGCATCTTCTTTCATTTCAATTGCTTAAAATACAAATGGGTCGTAAATATGTCCAATGAATGAATTTACCGATATTTTTTATAATGTAGTTTACAATAAATGTTTTCGCTACGAGCCCTTTGCAGTGAGCCGCAAACAGATTTATAGGAAAACTTATTATGCAAAAGAGTTATTCAATTTACCTAGCAGCTAGTTTATAGAAAATATGGGGAAAACACTTACGAATATAAATGAATGTGATGTCGAACGAAATCCTTGATTATTCTAATTTCTTGGTGATGAAGGATATATTCCGAATTACAATTTTTTCGTACTTCAGGAAGCATGTTTAAGCGTTCTATAATAATATCTATTTGAGCACAAACTTGAAGAATTATTATCATCGTCAAGGTTTCAAATGAGCCTGTTAGACAAGCTGACATCCAAACAGATAATGATTGGTATATATACGTCAAACAAAACACAGGTTTAGAGTTAATAGCATAAGGCATCCACGCATTAAAAGGAAGTCGAATGCTGTTCTTATCGATTAGTGGAGTCAAATACACTGATGCCGCAGAAATATTAGTTACAATTAGAAAGATTATTGTAGTCAACCTACAAAAATAAAAAACAATATTAAAAATATTAATATTTGGTTTGTTGTGATAAAAGTAACTTATTACATGTTTGACCTTTTTTTCATACCTGCATATGTATGAACATTTTTGCAGTATTTTAGATTCATTAAGACTTCGAGGTTGACATAATTCATTAGTAAGCATTTTTACCGTTCTTATGACTTTTTTACGTTGGATCATTATATTAATTGTTTTCAAATGAAGAGTAAAAAAAGCGGTAAAGTACAATAAACTTTCTGAAATAACGTCTACGTTTCCAGTTCCTCGAAAAAAAAATGCCAAGAGAGAGCATATGAAAAATGAATAAGAAGTTAGCATGCAGATTGAATAAATACAATATAGTAACTTTTTCCATTGAGAGTTGTAAGTTGATGGCCTCCAAAACCCAAAAATTTGCATTACTGTCAATGAATATTCGCCGCTATAGAAGTTCCATTGTTTTAGATTTAATATTTTATATGAATTTTTAATCTTCAAAAACGCCATGAAGGTTTTAAAATTGTCAACAGGTGATGTATATGTATAATTTTTTGTTCAGTTATATTTTTTAATGCTGAGTATGGTGGAAAAAGAATAGATAGATACGAGGAATGTATCATCCATACACCATGAAAGTTCCATTAAGACTGAGAGCTACTTTTCTTGTGTAACTCGTTCTGTCTTCTACGCAGCAGCGTCATAAATAATTCCATTAATCAATTTATAACTGATGAAATGTCTCATACCACCCTTTTGCCGTAATATTCTGCTTATAAATAATTCTCCACTCTCTTACAAGGGAATGGCTATTACAGCAGGTATAGTGATGCAATATTGTAAATCACGAAAATGTATCAGAATTAATATCAACGGCAATTTGCATAGTCATAAAGCATTAAAACATGTGAAACTGTTTACGGCAATTATCTTTTTCGCTTACTCTTTTCTTTTTTGTATAAAATCATATTTGTCGATATAATATTCAATAAGCATATCATTTTGGTACACAAAATATTTATTAGGCTCACCGTGAAAAAAAGTTGCACTGTAAAAACTTATGGTTATATTGGACCTATTTTCGGCTTCCAATAGAAGTGTAATAATGTTAAACAAAAGAATCTTAAGTAATAGAAGTGAAATTATGAAAACATTTTACATTTGGAAATATATAAAGACTTCAAATATTTATGTGAGGGTTATATATGTAAATTTCAAACTAAAGATTTTTGTTATTATCCTTTATCTCGAAATCATTGAGTTGAACTTAATAAGTTGTAGGCGGAATAAGCTGATTTGATAATCTGAAACGTAATCAATAAATATATATTTTTGTGTGATGTATAAAATTAATAATTAATCGCAGATTAAAGTTTGATAAATAAGTGAATCTGTTATGAAAAATAAAACGAGAATACAAACTTTGACAAATGTTTCTAACGACATGGTAATAAGAGATGCTCCAGTTAACTGCAGAGGTCTAGTTGTTCTTATCATCATCACAATAAATGCTTTTCTTGTACTATTCTTTAATGGGACCCAATTCATGTGATAAATTTTATCCTTGAGAGTTAAGCTCTAAATTTAAGTAACAAAAGTGTTTTGTAGATTTCCTTTTTTTATACGATTAATTATTTTAAAATAATACTTAGGTTAGTATATACTTATATATATAGAGTTTCCAGGAGAGGTTTGCAGAATAGGCTATGAGTGCGAGAAGGATAAACTAAGCGAAAGCCTTTTGATCTCGTACTCGCACTCATAGCCCGCGACCTATTTTGATATACTTTTGTCAGACAGAATATTTTTCGAAAAGAGTTATAAAACAATGTCTTTATCGATTGGCTGTGTTAATTTTAATTAAATTAAAGCGTATTCACGCTTAAATGTCAACAGAATACTTTTTTAACAGATATTAACAAGATTTATATTCCATTGTTATTCACGATGTAATACGATATAGCCAATTTTTAAAGTTTTTTGTTTCACAAACTCAACATTATACTTTAGTTCTTTATTTGAATATATTCTATTTTATTCTGAAATAATGAATTACGAAAATGTTGATTGGATAAATTTGTTTGTATTTTCAGGAAACATCAGACCAAAAAGTGCCTTATTTGTGGAGAACTACCCATATATTATTGTATATGCTATTAAATAAGTATAATAACCTTATTTATGATCATCTCTCCAGAATAACAGTAGATGAAGATCTTGGCCACGATAGTGCTAAAAAAAGATGTCATTGTCCAGAATAATTCATCATGTATACTCAATCTTGATAACTCGTAAGTGATGGTGCATATACTAATAACAGATGAAAAATATTGCACAAAACATATAACACCAAATAACTCGTTTAGTTTTTCTTCAATTCTGTAAAGAAATTGTTTCTAAGATACATATACAATTGAATTTCATTAATAATTATTTGATTACCAACACAACTGAAAATGCTACACTAAAGTGTGAATTACGTCATTAGGTGAAGTTTGATAATTTAAATATTTTAATAATGTTGCTGTTAATCGTCTTCGATTTATTTGAGTTGTAGAAATAACAGATATTATTATATCATTATTATATTATTATCATAGTATTATATTAAATATTGCTTTACTTTCCTCTGCACGGAAAAAATAAGTACTGGGAAATTTACATAACAGAGTGCTCGACTTTCAGATACGTTCAAAAGTTACTTAAAACTAGAAGTACCGTTCTTGTACAATTAGATCAATAATCCTGGAAAAAGTATAGAACTTTCCAAAAGTATATTCAGTAGAAAGTCCGTGAAAATTCTGAGTACGCAAAATATATAATGTCTATGAATCATTTGAGAAAATAAAGTTCAAAGATTGGATATTTTTACGAATTAATATGAAATTCTGAATATAGGCAGATAGAACTCGCACAGCACTCGTGCATGAAAACTTCAAAGCCAGTTAATGAAATTTTTATGGACTATCAAAGGCAATAAGAAACAAAAATTATTTTCGCAAGCTGTCTTTTTTATATACTATTTTATTGATTTTGATTACAAATTATATTACCGCTGTTGAAATTGATATTACGCTGATAGGATTCGAACCTTAACTTTTACCTAACCTACATGTATAACGCAGTCTAACCTTATAAATTAAACCGCACGGTTACCGAAGCACTTGCGATACTTCTCAAAAAATGTTGGGTACATTTTATCCTTTGAAAATGTAGGGTCGTGTAGGAAATTGACATTAACAACTGCGAATCGTACTACTAAAAATTTCACAAGACTTTCAAGCGCAGTCCAAGAATTTTTCTTTGATTTGTATAGCAGGCATTCATCTCTTCCTAATCAAATTATTCTATCCAAACTCTTTTAAAACGTGAAGCACTCTTTAGAAGAAGTATTATTTGCCTTTCTATAATTTTTTCAAAAACTATACAATAAAATTTGAAAGAATATCATTCATTGACTGTGCTTGAATTAATCTAGGACATTCTTTCTTTTTTTCGATGAAGTTCTAAGCTTCTTAATAAACAGTATATAGGATCTTCGGAAAAATTTGTCCTGTCCAAAAGTCGAGGACTGTCAAGTAAATTTCCCAGTACTTATTTTTTCCGTGTGACAGCTTATCTTTATTAAGTATTGTTAATTAATTCTTGTGAGTTTTTTATTTCAATAGCTAAACTAGCATTACACTGAGAGAAATCCTATTAGTTGTGCTGACTAAAAGGTCACAACTATATATTTTTAGTAAGCAGTACCAAAAATGTTGTAAATGCTACTAATTTTTTTTGTAAAGTTGATCAAATTCATTTATTTTGAGAAACGTAAATATTTTATTTCCATATGCAATATTTCGTGTGTAAACATGACTTGCAATTCTTTGGTAATAGTAAACTTCAAGAAATAATTGTACAGACGAATTAGATTTTACCTGCTTATCAACTGTTTTGAATCGTTTTGAAATCGTTACATATATTGATTTCTTAAAATTTTGCTTTTGTTCTTCATCAAAATGAGAAGAATTAAATCATGGTAATTTTAAAGTATAATTGTAAACTGTTGTGCAGTTTTTTATGAAAAACCTCTCAGCAATTATCATCCTTTGTTACATTTTGAAAAACAATAATTAAAAAAGTTTTTCTCCTAAACAATTCTAACCTAAGAAAGTTCCCATCGACATTAATAGAAAGAAAATAGATAGAATGATAAATTTAACATTTTTTTCAATGTTGGAAATACTATTTTAATCATGTAAGGATGAAAAAAATTAATCAGTTTCTAATTAAGATATTGAAATAGTTTTTGATACAACTTTTCTCCGTTATATCGAAAAAATATATATTTTTGTAATAACTACACTGGACAAATAGTAAAAGGAATTAACGCAATTAGTAAGTTTTACAAAAACGTATTGGTAACATCTATTATCAGCTCGATACAATGTGGGAATGCATGAAAATAATCGCGGCTACAAAACGGACCGACTAATCGGATTTTGTAAGTTTTACTAAAAATTTTAATCATTGCTACTCAGTTAATATTGCTGTAAGAACTAAGGTGCTATAGATGATACAGACTAAAAAACATACTTGTGACCCTTTTTTACAAAAAAAATAGATAACCACGACTAATACTTTCTCTCAGTGTACTTTCTGAATATTCATGACGTTGGGACCGGTGCGTATTATGATTCCTGCAGGGCGTTGAAATTGCATATGCAAGGGTAGTCCCAGAAGTACCTGACCAAACGAAGAAAACTAGCAAGATTTGGAGAAACGTAGTCTCCTTTCAGCTGGCTACACTTTTTCCAGAGATGTGTAGTTTGGAAAGAAGAAATAATCCGAGGGGGCTCAATCTGGCGAATAGGATGCTTGAAGAAACAATTTGAACTATACCTCATTGATTTTGGCCTTCGCTATAACGAATATGTGAACTGGTGCCTTGTTTTGATGAAACAACACTTTCTTTTTCGCCAAATGCCACCGTATTCTCTTGATTTCATCACTGAAACGCTGTAATAAGTTCACAAAATACTCGCCTTTGATTGTTTTTCTTCTTTGAAGATGATCAATAAAAATTATCTATCGTGCATTCCAAAAAACTGATGCCATGACCTTGCTTACAGAAGGAAATGTCTTTTCGTTCTTTGGAGCCGATTCTCCCCTTTCGGTCCATTGTATTGACCGTTCCTTCGTCTCAGGTGTAGAGTGATCCCTAGCGGCCCCGGTTAAGAGAACGGTCAGAGAATACTCTGACCGCTCTTTGGCTGTTCTCTGACCTCGAATTATTATGGCTAAGAAAGGTAAAAAAAACATTTAAATCATTGCAATTATTATTCTGCGATCAAATTTGAATAAGAAGGTGCAGGAATAAATACAATAATTTTATTTTTCAGTGATAAAAACTAGGAAAACATCATGTACCTTTCATTGAAGGCAGTGCAGTGGTTAACCATTTGAGGAACGTCTCCAGTGTCAGGATTGGCTATTGGTAGAAGTGAGACAAAAGTACCCGGTAAGACGAGGTGTATTGAATAGCATTAAAATGTTTCAATGCGATTGAATTGCGTTTTTGAATTTACAATCGAATTCTCTGTAATTCGTTGAGAGATTCAAATGCATTAAAAGTAATTCGATTGTTGAAACGCAACTGAATTGTATCCACAGTACGTCCACTACCATGTATTTTAGAAGGGTACTTAAAAAAGAGAAAATGAGCACCAGCGCCGCCAAGTTATGATAGCAAGAACTAATATCAATGCAAACGAAACCCCCGTACCCCGCAACCCGAAACCCATTAAGAAGGTGGGCATTGAATAACATTGAAATGTCAAAATCTGGAAAAAACGGAATCAAGAATGAAACTTTTGAATTCCTTTGAATTCCTAGGCATTAAAATGCGTTCAAAAGTTTTATCCTCGATTTCATTTCTTTCCAGACTTTGACATTTCAATGCCATTCAATGCCCATCTTCTTACTAGGTATATTCTAGAGGGCGGAAATTTTTAAAACGTGAATCAATGATTTATACTATCTGATTTTATCAAAAGAATATCAAACAGTGGTTGCTATGGTTACAATAGGTTAAAACGAACATCGGTAGCGACAATAGCACCTGCACTTGTTGATAGCAAACACTATAATTCGTTCCCCTTTTCTCCTATATGAGTGGACCCACTGTAATTGTATCAGTTTCAATGCCCTGCTAAAAAAGACGCTTTAAAATTGATCGTCAATTAAGCAATCCATTGATATCCATAAAAATGTACATCAGTTTCTTGTAGCCAAATCTCAAATATTGGTGTTCGAATATAATTTTTATTTACCAGTAAGGAAGAAGCAACTGCACTAATCGTGTAAACGGTTAAACTTTGTTCGATAAAGAACGTTGTCAAAAGAAAAGATAAATTCACTTTACACTATCAAGTATTACCTTGTTTCATTCACAATTCACTGATGAGGTTACCAATATTTGAGATTATATTGGCATATGTATATTGGCCGATATTCTACGAAGTTTAGCTCTTTCGTGTGACACCATATTGATGCTCCCGAGTTATTTTGACGAATCTCTAGCGAGTGCGTACAAAGTGTAGCATCTCTCTGATGCGTTAGACAAGTGTAGTATCTCGCTGTGCCGTTTTACAAGTGTAGTATCTTTTCAGGACTTTTGAAATCTGTAGTAATTCGCTTTTTCTCTTTTGGAGAACGCACCATTACAAAATCCAAAATGAGTTTAAATATCGGATTTAAGAGTTTGACAAAAAAGACGTTATTTTATATACGACAAATTTCACATGAACGCCTTTACAGATGAATATCATTCCGCAAAACATTTCTTACTAGTTTGATATTCCAAAAATGATTTGTGTTTATTTGCGTATCTTTATTTTTCAATAAAATTCACTCGATTGATCCGAATAAAGTTTCATTCTTACATTGTGTATCATATACAGCGTTCATTTGTTTCTTTTTCTATTTTTGTCTAACCGGTGGATTTCTCATCTCTATTGCATCCCTCTTGCACCGCAAAATTCTGCGGAAACAAATGAACGCTGATCAAATGATGCTTTTACGTTCACTGCATACACATAATGTGCACCAGTTACTACAGTAGAGAACGGAAATCGCTATCGAAATTCAAATCTCCTGAATTTTTTATTACGTTGTTTAAAGAATAAGGAATTAAAAACAAAATTAGTAATGATATTGTATGATTCTCTACTCTTCACTTTATTACGAGGAGCTGTTCACTGGAAGAATCAATGAATCATATGAGGAATCAGCTTGGTTCAGTTCATCAGTAAGATTCAGAAGAATCACCGGGAATCATTCAGGATCGCCAAGAATCACTGCACGCTCGATCGTGAGTTAGTTAACGGAATAATTATGCTCACGTAGAATTGATTTCGAGTGAACGGCCCCTCAATTTATTAAGCAATAAGAAAATTCAATTCCGATAAAAAACGAGTTACTACAGATTTTAAAAGTCCTGAAGACACTACATTTGTAAAACGGCGCAGCGAAATACTACACTTGTCTAACGCATCAGAGAGAAACTACACTTTGTACTCACTCGCTAGAGATACATCAAAATAACTCGGGGGCATCGATATGACACCATTATAGCGACTCAGTGTTATCAAGAGTGGTTCGCCTGTCGGCTATTCACTTCACTTGAATGGTGAACACTCATTGGCTTCTGATGGCGGATGAATCCAAACGACATAATTTAACATAATAGTAGCCAATGAGTGCTCAACATTTAACGCGAGTGAAGAGCCGACGAACAGGTTAGCTTTAGAATTACTGTTACGATTAAGGGCCATGACTGACCACCATATGACAGATTATAGGTTATGGCAACACAACAGAACATTGAATGCGTGGAATTAGTCTGCCAATGAAAATGCAATGTTATAGCATACAGGAATTTAATCAGTAAATTGATGAAAATTGATATGATTGATTAAATTTTTAATTTTGCATAACTGTTTTTCGAAAGAAACAATTTTACGAGAACATTTCAGTAAAATATATAAATTAAAACTCAAAACATTTAATTCCACAACAGGCATTAACTGGGATTCAATTTTCAGATCGCTTGGAGGCATTCAATGGCAATCATTGTCTTCCAATTTAAGTTCCTTAAAATTCATTGACTAGCATTCAATTTTGAAGTCACCTGACAGCATAAAATTGGATTGACCCTTTTCAGTCTGAATCTCACGAAAAGCATTGACATGCATTCATTTCGAAAGTCACCTGACAGCATTGAATCGCATTGGCTTTGTTTCAATTTTGATTCCGATCATCGGTATTGAAAATAATTCATTTGTATTGAGAAGTGGGTTGGATTAAAATAAAGCAACTTGATTTTAGTCAAACGCATTAAATTGAATTCGGCAAGAAACGGAATTGCTTCGGCATTCATATGCATTGAATTGTTTGATATTTTGAATGTCGTTCAATTCATTTCAATCCATCTCTTCATACTGGGATAGTTGCGTCTCAATCCAACCAATAGTCAACCCTAACGGTGGACACGTTCCGCAAATGGTGAAGCACTGCACTGGCTTCAATGACAGGTACATAATGTTTTCCTAGTTTTTATCACTGAAAAATAAAATTATTGTATTTATTCCTGCACCTTCTTATTCAAATTTGATCGCAGAATAATAATTGCAATGATTTAAATGTTTTTTTTACCTTTCTTGGCCATAATAATGCGAGGTCAGAGAACAGCCAGAGAACGGTGAGAGTATTCTCTGAGCGTTCTCTCAAACGGGCACGCTAGAGATGAACCCATGTTTCATCCGTGTTTATGAATCGATGCGAAAAATCGTCTTTTCTGCCGTGAAACATCGCTAAACATTCGAGTGAAACATCCTCACGAAGTTGTTTTTGTTCCAATGTGAGCAAACGCGGCACCCATCTTGCGCACAGCTTTCTTATGTCCTAATTTTCAGTCAATATGTGATGTACAACACTTTTTGAAATGCCCATCGTGTCTGCTCGTTCGCGTACTTATAGTTGACGATCATCCAATAAATTTTCTTCACCATTTCTGTCGTCGTCATCTCATGTGGTTGACCACTGCGATGTTCATCTCGGCCATTACCATGGTAATTTTTTTCAAATAACAACCGTCATCTATCTGAACATAAATTAGGGTTAATAGTTTAGATGGTCATTGATTATTTGCAATAATGTGCCAATTATCTAGGCTCATTGAAATTATTTGTGCTACGCTCACCGAATTTTGGTAAACCTAGCCTAAATCAGTGAGTCATTATATTATCTTGAACATGTTTTCAGAAAAGAATTGATTCTTTCAAAAAGATCAAACTCCAGCCTACCCAAATTGAACAGTCAATCACATTCGTAATCGCATTAGTTTTTTTTGACGCTTAAAGCAGGGTCAAATAACCACAGTAGGAGAAATGACTTTCAGGGTCGCCCGCTCATTTGCAACTAGCTGTTCACCTGCATGCAATTGCAATGCTCTGTAGTACCCAAAATACGCACCGGGCCCAACAATTTTTAAGCACTTTTCAATTTGAATTTTTTGTTTTTATTCGCCATTGCGAGGATTACAACTGAATTCAGAATCAGTCTCAAAAATTTGGCACCGAATTCAGAATTCTCACTAAAAAAAATCAAAGCCAGCGCTTAAAGTTTGTATTTTTAATGGATAAAAAAATCAATTTATTTTTCATTTCATTGGGCATAAATCTCAATAATATTTTATTTATAATTTATTCCATACAAAATTATGTAGGGGGTGGTGTAAATAAGTATTTTTCACGTAACCGTAAAAAAAACATTTAATATAGTCTATACGAGGTCTGTCCGGAAACTATCGGGCCTACCTTTATATCTCTGCGCTGGCGTTATTCTTCATCATTGGGCGGGTGACAGCCTTCAAAGTAATCCCCACTTGATTGAATAACACGGTTCGAGCGATGTTTCCACTTCTCGAAATAGTCCTGGAACTCACTTTTAGGGATGGCCTTGAGTATGCTCGTCGCATTATTTTAGATCGTCGTTTTGTCATCGAATCGCTGTCCTTTGAGTGGTTTTTTAAGTTTTGGAAACAGCCAAAAGTTACAGGGAGCTATTTCGAGACTGTACGAAGGTTGTCGAAGTAATGCAATACTGACTTTCCGGACAGACCTCGTATATGAATGTTAATATCTACACGCAAAAAAATGTTCAGCTGGTACACAGGAACATATCGCTGTGGATCCACAGCGCGTGGATTTCAGTAACTTAACTTTTAAATTTAAATGTCATAAAAATCTTACAACTGGCAGATGATTTTGTCATTAGGGATGCTATTTTGAATCTGGAACATTTTTCTCACTGTTTCCTACCCTGTATTTATCAAATGGCACTTGTGAAAATATTATTTCTAATAATCTATTTCAATAGTTTTCACATTTTCAGTAAATTATGAACATTTCTCTAATTTTAATATGCATGCACGAGAATTAACTGAGTGTTTGAGACAATAATTAGGTTTTCAAGTATGCTAATGTCTAAAAAAGATATTAAAAATGAGAAAGATTACTTAAATTTATAGTCGTTATTAGTAACTAGCAACGTCTAAAGTAAAAAAAGAAAGAATAATCTGGCAATTAGTTATAACTACCTGTCGGAATCGTAATTTTAAGGCTTACAATTTTTCGAAAATACAAAGGGCACTTTTCAAAGCTTTAATTGCAAAGTGGAAAATTATACTATTGAGATTTACACCTACATGTTAGAACTGCATTACTCACAATATTGAAACGATATTTAACGAGATTTAATTGCTAAACATTACATATGTCATAAGGCAAACCAGTATGGGATTAGCTAATTAAGTAAGTAAATAATAAGTTTTTAATATTAATCATGAGTAAATAACTTGGTTAATGAATGCAAGTAACATATAGTGACATGAAAAAGAACTAACGCTTACGAGTATAAATGAATGTGATGACGAATGCAATCTCTTATGATACATTCTTCTTCAAAAGCGATGTATTCAGAATTATTATTTTGTTGCAGTTTAGGAAAAGTATTTAGGCGATTAACTATGATATCTATTTGAGCACAAATACGTAAAATCATCACCAACATTAAGCCTTCAAACGAGCCCGATATACAAGCTGCCATCAAACAGATAATGATTGGTATATATACGTCAACCAAAATACAGATTTAGAGTTGATGGTATAAGGAAGCCACATATCATTGAAAGGAAGCCGGATCCTTTCTTCCAATAATGGAGTCAAATTCACTGTTGCCGCAGATGTGCTGGTTGTAATTATAAAGATTATTGTGACGAATCTACAACAGTAAGAAATAATATCAAAAATTGATAATATTGCAAAATTTAAAAAGTTAATATACAGTAGTGTGTTAAAATAAATATATAACGTATCACATTTTTTTATCTTTACTTCATACCTGCATTTGGACGATTTTTTTAGCAGTATTTCATATTCATTAAGAGATCAATTCTCACATATGTCATAAGTAAGCATTATTAATGTTTCAACGAATTTTTTTCTTTGTATCATAACATTAATCATTTTAAAATAAATAGTAAATGCAGCAGTAAAGTAAAATGAATTTTGTGTAATAACTTCTGTGTCTTCAGTGCTTTTAAAGAGAGGTAAAAAAAACAAAATACGAAGAAAAAAAAAATAAGTCAAAGATTGAGTAAATATGAAACAAAAAGATTTTCCTAGGAGATTTCCAAGTTAATGGTCTCCAAATCCCAAAGAATTGCATAAGAGTAAATGAAATTTCGCCGTTATAAGAGGCCAATTGCTTTGGAATAAATAATTTATACAAATTCTTAAACTGAAGGAAAGCCATGAAGTTTTGAAATCTGTAATTAACTAATATATATTTTGATTTTTTGTCAAGTGATACTTTTTACATTTAAAGATGATAGGAAAGTGTAGATACATATGAGAGATGTATCATCTACGCACCGTGAAAGTTGTATCAAGACTGATAGCTACTCTACATGTGGGATTCGTTCTCCCCTCCATGCGGCAACGTTGTCATTAATAATTCTATCAATCAATCTGTAAATAAACAAATATTTCATGTCATTCGTTTTATGGCGACTTTTGTCTCCACTTACTACTTTGCTATTCATAGAAAGTCACATTTTTCGATAACATGCGACAAGCATATAATTTGTGGACATAAAGTATTCATTAGATTTCCCATAGAAAAATCTTGTAGGTCCTTCACCTCCACGTATCCAATAGCTTCAACTTCTTGTAAACGTATTGTACAATTTCTACAATCATCTTATATTCATGGGAAGATATAGCTTTGAACATTTTCCAAACAACTGGTAGAAATTCAGGCAGTAACAATTAACTGTAAATATACTTGTGAATCTTTGTTAATGAATAGTATAGTAACATAATAATAATGCAGTAACTTTGTATATATAATGACATAATCTCTTAACACATTCAGTTTCAAATGAATTTCTAAAATTACTGAATACATTCAATGCACAATCAAAGTCACAAGTAGCCTCACTGTAGAGTTAACTTAACAATGAAAAAGAAGTAATCGTTACCCTCCAAAAATCTGTATAGTCGTCTTAATTTCAGTTTATTCAAGTTGAGCTGATTTTTTAGGCATTAGGTACCTTCCTCTAAATTTTGGATTTAATTTTTGTGAGCGGAGATTGGTTCAGAAAAATATTTCTGAATAAAGTGGAATGGAACATATAGAAAAATTCTAATCTGGTTATTCATACCAGAGTTGTCATTCTCCGGATATAAATGCCAACTTTGAAAATAAATTTTTTCTGTGTAGATAAAAGAAAGCTTGAACGTGCACGGAAACGCTGTTTATAAAAGTAGGAGCCAGAAGCTAGCGTGACAACAGACCTTTACAGCGAAGCACCACCGAAATTTCAACTTTTAGAAATTGAAAACACTAAAGAAAGGTAATTTTTGTAATATCATTATTTTGGAAATAGAATTACGCCATGCAGTCAATTATTTTTCGACTTGTATAGCAGGTATTCACCTCTTTCTAATTAAATTATTCTATTCAAACTCTTTTAAAACCTGAAGCAGTTTTTAGAAGAAGTATTTGCCTTTCTATGATTTTTTCAAAAACTATACAATAAAATTCGAAAGAACTTCGTTCTTTGACTGTGCTTGAAATAATCTAGGACTTTCTTTCTTTTTTTCGATTAAGTTTTAAGCTGCTTCATATAGAGTATATATAGTATGATCTTCGAAAAAATTTGTCCTGTCCAAAAGTCGAGGACTGTCAAGTAAATTTCCCAGTACTTATTTTTTCCGTGGATTCCAGTAAAGGTCCGCAAATCACCCTTGATGAAGAAGTGAATGATTACCGCATTCGTTGGAAAACGTTATCTAGTGGATAGTGATAGAGAAACAGCACACAGTCACTAGTACCATGTATACAGGCATATATACTATGTATAATATAATATACTCAAAATGATAATCAACCAAATCCAGTGATGCATTGGTTAGCTCAACATCATTGTATTTGAAGTTCTTTATTTTACGAAAAGCTAACTTCAATGAAAAATTTTTAAAAGCTTCAACATTAAAATCAATTACAGAGTCATCCAAGTTACACAAAAAACACTTTTCAGCCATTTTCTATTACAATATATTGTTTATTACAACGATAATTGGTAGCATGTTTTTTATATTACGAAAATTGAGGCCAATTGCTGCAAAATGATGCTCAGCATTTACTACTCTATCGCTATCCTCAATTTCACGGATAAATAGCATGCACCAATATTTCGTTCTTTGAAGCTCGACAACCGGAATTCAAAACAAATTTTTCGTAGGCAATCTTACATTACCGTGTTCGGAATGAAATTATCTTTATTTTGATATAAGTTTTATTGAGTGCAAATGACCCTAGCAGGCCCGTGTGAGAGAACGGTCATAGAATACTCTGACCGTTCTCTGACTCTTCTATGACCTCGCATTATTACGGCTAAGAACGGTAGAAAAGACATTAAAAGCTTTGCAATTATGATTCTGTGGCGAAATTTGGATTAGAAGGTGAAGCAATAAATACAATTATCTTATTTTTCAGCGATAAAAACTAGGAATACATCATGTACCTGTCATTAAAGGCAGTGCAGTGGTTCACCATTTGCGGAACATCTCCACCAATAGTAAATCTTCAGGGTAGAGACGTTCCGCAAATGGTGAACCACTGCACTGCCTTCAATGACAGGTACATGATGTATTCCTAGTTTTTATGGCTGAAAAATAAGATAATTGTATTTATTGCTTCACCTTCTAATCCAAATTTCGCCACAGAATCATAATTGCAAAGCTTTTAATGTCTTTTTTACCGTTCTTAGCCGTAATAATGCGAGGTCATAGAACGGTCATAGACGAGTCAGAGAACGGTCAGAGTATTCTATGACCGTTCTTTCACACGGGTCCGCTAGGGTACTTGTATCGACTTACTTGTATATACCTGGCAACCCAATAGTTATGACGGGTAAAAAATAGGCAACCTAACGTTTGCATAATCTATCAGCTTCATACTTTCGATTGATATATAGTTTGTCCCGTAAATGAATAAGTACAATTTAAAAAAAAAGTAATTTTTGAATTTTTAACTAATCATAGTCATTACAGAAGTTTTCTAGGCAACCCACTTGCGATATATTTTTTATCATATTAAATTTGATATAAAATACTTTTCATCGTGTAAACGGATGGGTGAAGGTCATTTCCCATTCGGATCTTAGACTGTAACTAAGAATCAATGACTAGTTGTTGATTCTTGGTAAGTTTTGATGATTTAAACTTAGTAAGTGTACTTACGACAATTTCTAGTAATTTTATTGCATTATACCTATAGCATTTATAATATATATCGACTATATACATAAGAAAACTGAAGGAAAAACAAAAATTTAAAATCTTTTAATAATATCTTTGAATCAAATCCTATTATATGTGTCAACTAAAACTATTAGAAAACAGTCACAAATACGAAAAGAATCCAAACTTGAGATTATTGTTATAATCCTTCATCTTGAAGCTATTGAGTTTGAATCAATAAGTTGTAGGCAGAATAAGCTGATTTCATAATCTGAAATGTAATTAATAACTATATATTTCATGATCACGTATGAAATGATTAGTTCATCACAGATTAAAGTGTTTTTAAAATAAATCTGTAACAAGGGAAAGGTGAAGTATACAAACTTTGCCAAATGTTTCCATTGAAGTGATAATAACAAACGATCCAGTCAACTGTAGGGGCCTAGTGGTTCTGATCATCATCATCATAAGGGCTTTTTTTGTACTGATCGTTAATGGAGTCCAGTTCAAGTTGAAAATTTCATCTTTGATAGACAAACTCTAGGTTTAGATAAAAAAAAGTGTTGTGAACATTTTTAGTTGTGTTTTCTCAGCTGCTTATCGTACAGGGGTTTTCTATAAAAGCAGTAGAACTTTGAATTATCACAGCCTTTATGTTTTTATTGAACTGTTAAAGTCATGTAACATTTGTATTCAGTATAGTTTAGCAAATCAACAGACATAATTAAACAATCATTCAGCATGTTGAAAATATTTAAACTCTTTATTTTATTATCAATTCGAATAATATTGCGTGCTCTTTATTTGATTTATTTATTAATTGATTGCTGAATTCTGGGAGATGCTAATCTTTAGTTAATTGTCCTGCGACCATCGCATTCAAAAAAAGTTACTGTTTGCTATGATTTTTGGTCTGGTGGAGTCATTGGGACTAATTTTTTTCAAAATGAATAAGGTGAGACTGTGACTGTTGTTGGTAAGCGTTAGCTTTCGATAATATTATTTATCTTTTCTGTTGTGAATTTCGTATGATCAATTTTTCTGAAACGTATTTTCAGCAACATGTTGCCAGATGCTAATGATGGAATTGTTTCGAGAAATGCAATTGTGGTGTTCATTCAAATAATATTGTATTTGCTGTATAATATTATCGACTGAACATGAAAAAACGACTTTTGTATTTATTTTTTTGTTTCAATTTAAATTACTGTCGCTTTTATGAAAACTCATGTAGACTAATATTTAGGTAAGTACAGTATGTTGCTATTAAGTAACTGTCTAATCACCTTATTCCTGATTTTTTCTCCAGAATAACAGTAAATGAAGATCTGATCTATAAGGTTGAAGAAAAGAGATGCAATTGTCCAGAAATGTTCGCCACGAATGCTCAATCTTGATAGTTCATAAATGATAGTGCATGTATCAATTATTGTTACAAAATATTGCACAAAAATCAAAGTACCAAATAACTGTTTCATATTTTCCCCAATCCTGCAAATTAATTGTTTTTATGTTTTATACACAATTAAATTATATTATTCATTACTGGGTTACCAAAACAATCGAAAATACTACACCGAGGTGCGAATTTAGATCGTCAAATGGACTTTGAATCATTCAATTTTGTTCAATCGTATCTGAGTTGAATTTTAATCGACGATCACGGTTCTCGGCCGGTTTGTTGCTCACCTCCTTCGTTGAGGCAGGACCAAAATGACCACGCACAAAAGTGGCGCTTAAGTGGAGCTCTCTTATAAGTATTTTTGATTCTGTTCATTAGTAATTTTTATTTCTAATTATTCTAAATTTTTAAAAATATTTATTGTTATTTGTGATTATTAAAAATTATTTAAATCCAATATTATCCCCATATTAACGGATAGAACAATGATATGTAAATATTTTTTATTTCTTAAAATTCTTATAAACTAGAACATTAATATAAATTTTAATAGTTATTGTAAATATCAACTAAGAATGAAAGGAAATGAAATAAAGGAAACACGTTCTTGGATCAAAGAACATATAAGAGAGCTCCACTTAGGCGACACCTTTGTGCGTGGCCTATTCGGCCCTGCCTCAACGAAGAAGGCGAGCAACAAACTGGCCGAGAACCGTGATCGTCGATTAACATTCAACTCAGATACGATTGAACATTTTTAATCGTATCTCGGGTACCCATGAATATTTTTCAAGTTTTCTTGGCTTAAATTAAAGATAAGATTTTAGACTCTATGTCGTAATTTTCAGATTGTGGCAACATTTTTCCTAAGTCATGTTAAAAGTTGAATTTGAGGTAGAGAATATGAGAAAATCTTGAATTTTTTTTTAATTCCTCACGTGCTATATTATTTTCAGAAGGTCAACAAAAAATTTGTTCAGCATCACTAGACGTGGAATTTCATAAGCTTCCCAACACAATTTCCGACGGAAGTGTATGTGTTTACTTTTTTGTTCATTTAAACTTTTTAAAGCTGAGTACGGTGGAAAAGTATAGATAGATATGAGACATGTATCATCCATACACCATGAAAGTTCCATTAAGACTGAGAGCCACTTTTCTTGTGTAACTCGTTCTGTCTTCTACGCAGCAGCGTCATAAGTAATCCTATCAATCAATTGATAAATGCAGAAATGTCTCATATCACCCTTTTACCGTAATAATCTTCTTATAAATAATTCTGTAGACTCTTTCAAAGGATTGGCTAGTACAGCAGGTGTAGTGATGAAATATTGTAGATGACGAAAATGTATCAGAATTATGGTATCAACGGCAATTTGCATAATCATAGAGCATTAAAATATGTGAAACTGTCTACGGCAATTATCTTCTTCGCTTACTCTTTTCTTTCTTGCATAAAATCATATTTTTCGATATAATATTCAATAAGCATATCATTTTAGTACACAAAATATTTATTAGGCTCACCGTGAAAAAAAGTTGCACGGTAAAAACTGATGGTTATATAGGACCCATTTTCGGCTTCCAATAGAAGTGTAATAATGTTAAACTAAAGAGTCTCACGTGATAGAAGTGAAATTATGAAAAAATTTTACATTTGGAAATATATAAAGACTTCAAATATTTATGTGGGGGTTATATATGTAAATTCAAAACTGAAGATTTTTGTTATTATCCTTTATCTCGAAATCATTGAGTTGAACTTAATAAGTTGTAGGCGGAATAAGCTGATTTGATAATCTGAAACGTAATCAATAAATATATATTTTAGTGTGATGTATAAAATTAATAAATAATCACAGATTCAAATTTGATAAGTAAATGAATCTGTTATGAAAAAAGAAACAAGAATACAAACTGTGACAAATGTTTCTAACGACATGGTAATAAGAGACGCTCCAGTTAACTGTAAAGGCCTAGTTGTTTTTATCATCATCACAATAAGTGCTTTGCTCGTACGATTCTTTAATGCGATCCAGTTCATTTGATAAATTTCATCCTTGAGAGTTGAGCTCTAAATTTAGATACGAAAAGTGTTTTGTAGATTTTTTGTTTTTTCACTCTTAATTATTTAATAATAATACTTAGGTTAGTATATACGTGTATATACCAGGTGTACAAGTATGAAACCGGTAATTTTTTTGAGAAAATACACGTTTATTTAATAAAAATGGTTATACATTCAATCTTCAAAGTAATGGCCATTGCTAGCCACACATTTTTCCCATCTCTCTGGCAATTTGTGTATGCCTCGCCAAAAAAATTGTTCGTTTTTTTAGTCAAACCAGTCATCGAGCCATTTTTTCACATTTTCGTACGAATCGAAGCGCTGTTCAGCAAGTGCGTGCCCCATTGATGAAAATAAGTGGTAGTCAGATGGAGCCAAGTCTGGCGAATAAGCCGCATGGGGGAGGGCTTCCCAGCAGTACGAATTTACCAATTCCCGAGTCTTTTTTGTTCGATGTGCTGGTGCATTGTCATCAAGAAAAATCACTTTGTGTTGCCTAGTTTGATATTCTGGACGTTTTTGGAGCAAAGCACGATTCAAATCGGCCAATTGTTGTTGGTAGCGTTGACCAGTAACTGTTTCACCTGGTTTCAGAAGGTCAAACCAGATAACACCCTTCTGATCCCAATCTTCGAACTTTTTTGGTGGTTTTCCACGATCTTCGTTTCTCACATCAAAATTACCACTTTTGAATTTTTTAAACCACTCGAAACACTGTGTTTTGCCTAGAGCATGCTGGCCGTAAGCCTCTACAAGCATTCGATGGGCTTCCAAAGCAGATTTCTTCAATTGGTAACAGAAAATCAATGATGTCCGCAAATCGTAGTTTAAAGGCACAAAAATCTACATTTTTACTAGCGAAAAGAATTAGTTGTTGTATGAAACTTGATTGTTTATGAACTGAATATTGTTGACAGAACTCAATGCGAAGAAATGGCGTCAATCATTTGGTTTGACAGAGCGTATAGTATTACCTAGCGACACATAGATGTCATTACCGGTTTCATACTTGTACACCTGGTATAGAATGGCCAGGAGTGGGTTGCAAAATAGGCTATAAGTGCGAGAAGGACAAACTCATGTGAAAGCCCGCGACCTATTATGATATACTTTTGTCAGACAGAAATATTTTTTTGACAAAAAGTTGCAAAAAGAGCTTTTTCTGGATTGATTGTGTAAAGTATAACGAAAAAAGATAACTTTCACGAGTATTCACGCTTAAATGTTAACAGAAAACTTTTTTTACAGATATTAACAAGATTTATATTCGATTGTTATTCATGATGTAATACGATATGGCCAATTTTTAATGATTTTTTGTCACAAATACAATACTGTAATCCAGTTTTTTTATACGAATATGTTCTATTTTATTCTGAAATAATGAATTACGAAAATGTTGATTGGATAAATTTGTTTGTATTTTCAGGAAACATCAGACCAAAAAGTGCCTTATTTGTGGAGAACTACCCATATACTATTGTATATGCTATTAAATAAGTATAATAACCTTATTTATGATCATCTCTCCAGAATAACAGTAGATGAAAATCTGGGCCGTGATACTGCTTAAACAAGATGCCATTGTCCAGAATATTTCATCATGTATACTCAATCTTGATAACTCGTAAGTGATGGTGCATATACTAATAACAGATGAAAAATATTGCGCAAAACATATAGCACCGTATACCTCGTTTAGTTTTTCTTCAACCCTGCAAAGAAATTGTTTTTAAGATAGATATACAATTGGATTTCATTAATAATTATCTGATTACCAACACAATTGAAACTGCTACACTAAAGTGTGCACTACGTTATTAAGTGAAGCTTGATAATTTAAATATTTTAGTGATGTTGCTAGTAATCGTCTTCGATTTATTTGAGTTTTAGAAATAACAGATTTACAATGTTGAATAAAAATTATATATTACAAATGAACTGATAATGTATGATAAAATACTATGCGTTTCAAAAATTCAACTTAAAAGAAAATTAAAAATTAATCACATATTTGTCATAAAATATATTCATAGTATTATTTTAACCCTTCGTAGGTACACGCGTCCCAAAAATGACATGACGAAATTTTCAAGTGAAATATTTACACCGGAACAAATTGTTATAAATAAACAATCGCTAAACAAATTGCTGCAAAACCTATTGGAACATAAAATAGGATCCCCAAAAAGTATTTCAGAATATTGAAAGATTTTTTTAAGAACTTTTTCATGAAAAAATAAGTGCCTGGACATTTTGGGTCACGTGTACCTACGAATGGCTGAATATTTTTTTACATTACTCTGACAGCTTATCTTTATTAAGTATTGTTAATTAATTCTTGTGAATTTTTTATTTCAAAAGCTAAACTAGCATTACTATCTGAATATTCTGCTACATGACTTAGGGGCCGGTGCGTATTTTGAGTACTACAGGACGTTGAAATGGCATATGCAAGGGTAGTCCCAGAAGTACCCGACCTAACGAAGAATACTCAAAAAATTTGGAAAAACATAGTCTTCTTTTAGCTGGTTATACTTTTCCCAACGATGTGCAATAGCTTTGCTACCCTGTTCACAGTGAGAATCGTCGAGCTTCTCAAAATAGCCATTAATCGCAGACTCCACCTCATCATTGGTGGCAAATCTTTGACCACCAAGACTTTTCTCCGAATATGGAAAGAACAAATAATCCGAGGGGGCTTGACCTGGTGAATAGGATGCTTGAAGAAACAATTTGAAATTTAACTCACTGATTTTGGCCATCGCGATAACGGATGTTTGAACTAGTGCATTGTCTTTTGATGAAACAACACTTTCTTTTTCGCCAAGTGCGGTCGTTTTTTTCTTGATTTTATCACTTAAATGCTGTAATAAGTCCCTGAAGGTTCATCACAAAATAGATAGAATTTCATTTTCCGTAAGCACTAAAATTGGATAAACTTATTCATATTCGTTCTATGTGCTTGGGTTGTTTGATTTAATTTGTTTCGTTTTCAACTTGTTTCGGTTCTCACATGTTTTCGTCACTCAACGTACAATTGATACGCTCGTTTCTTTAGAGGGTCAGTGAAAAGTTTGGTGTTTTCCCGACTTTTTTTTTCCACAATTTTTGAATCCAATAAGTAAGGATTATTCCTCATGAAGTGCAGATTCGTGAATAAATTGCTTCCGTGTTATTCCTGTCTTCTTATTCTATTATCCTTCTTCAGATTTAAGTTATACATATTATAGAGTCCTATTAGTTGTAAGTTTCAAGTTATCCTTTCATAAGTTGCTATCGATATCCTTATCTTCGATAAGATTCATTGTTCTAACAATGAATGAATTAAAAGTTCCGAAGCAAGTTCTTTGTGATTTTCTGAACAGAAACGGTGTTAAAAATAGAGGAGCACTCGTAAGCCATATCAAAACCAATTATGGCATCGGAGACGAATATCTAAAAGCAGTCGAAGACAAGTTAACTTATTTCATGTCCACATTTGAACAAAAGTGGAAAAATGCTTTCTACAATGGAACAACATTCAGGGCGCGGAATGCGGAATGGCTACTTTCATATTTCTCTGTACAATTCTTTGGAGTTGGTCCCGGGAGGAGACTTTCACATGATTTCGAGAATAGCTCAAAATCAACCAAAAGACGTAAACTGCTTCAAATTCGGGAATGTTATTCTGAGTCGGAAATACAGTGTGCATTCCTGAATATTTTGCGATGTTCTGATAAAACTAAAATTGCCAATGACATCATGAAACTCTTGCCAAAAGATGATGATGAACACAATGAATTACCTGACAAGTTATCAGGTTCAGAAATGGGAGGAATTACACACCACACTGATGATGAGGCATTAGCACTGATTGAAGACGCAAAATTAAGTGTATACCAGTATGAAATTATCCGCATCCAAGCGAAAGCTAAAAATGCTGACATTTACCCACACTACAGGAATCTATCAGATGCCAAAAAAAGGTGCTACCCTCCAGAATCTGATTTCATTATAACGGAATAGAGTGTGAGTATCAACACTCAAGCCTTGCTGGATCATACAGTATCTCGCTTGACGGAAGTACCTGGAATCATACCTTTACATTTAGTTGGAGGACCTAATTTTTCAATGACTAACTTCGAAGTATGGATATGATGGGACATCTGGTCATAATCCATTCAATGAGTCTTTCATCGATTCAAGTAAGTCAGATGCAAGCGTCTTGATTTTGTCGATGGTTCCTCTAACATTGGAGATGTTCGACTCGAAAAGTGGTAAAGGTTTGACAATTTGGAAGAATCCACGTCCTGGGTCAACCAGACTTTGTAGGGTCATGCGATTCCGCTATGTGAAGGAAACGATGGAGACTACCACCTCTGAGGTAAAGCTGATTAAAGAAGAAATTAAAAAACTCAGACCTACAAAAATTAAGTTCGGAAAAAGTCGGACTCGTTGCAAAGTCACGCATAAAATGATTATGTCCACGGTTGATGGAAAAGTTTGCCAAGCGCTCACTGAAACTCCATCATCACAATCGTGTTATATATGCGGCGCAAAGCCCTCCATGATGAACAAATTGAAAGAAGTGAAAGTCTTGCCTGTGAAGATCGAAAACTACTCTTTCGGTCTCTCCACCCTACATGCTTGGATACGCTTCATGGTGTGCATCCTTCACATTGCGTATCGTTCAAATTTCTGCAAATGGGCAGCGATGTTACCCGAAGAAAATGAGCGAAGCAAAAAAGAGAATCCAAAAAGAATTTTGGAAGAAAGTGGGCCTGATTGTGAATGTTCCACAACATGGGAGTGGGACATCCAATAATGGCAATACTGCTCGAAGATTCTTCCAAGATCCTGAATTAACTTCGAGTATTACCGGGGTTGACAAAGTATTGATCGAAAAATTTGGCATTATTCTACAAGCTATGACGTCTGGAAAGAGAATAGACTTCATCAAATTTGAAGAATATTGTGAGGAAACTGCGAAACTTTACGATAGCTTATATGAATGGTTCAAAATGCCTGTGACCATCAGATTTTTTCCATACGAAATCACCTATTTCGAGAATTATTCGAACGGAATTGTTAATATCAATAGAAAATGTTGTTCAATGCAAGTATATTTCGTTGGAGTTTCATTTCTGAGGATCAAATGAATATCCGAGCGGAGAATGAATTTTTCCAATCTGGCAACAGCTATTGGATTCATTTGTTGACTATAATTGTTAATAACAATGATAGATATTGTTTAATGTCAGTCCTATCATTATACTTCTATTTTTGGTATATAATAGACGATTTCACGAAGAAAAACGAATTTTTTCTACCAAAGAGTGACGGTTTAATACATTTGTTAATCAGTATTGTTAATAACAAATGTAAATATCCTTGATTGTGCTTTCCATTAATAGAAGCATCATTTTCGCAGAGGAAATTGATGATCAGTCAGAAAAAAAGGAATTTTATATATAACGTGATGAAAAGAACTTTTATGCTCGAATATATATAAAAAAATATTTTTTCCATTAATTTGTTTATAACAATTGAACAGATTGCACGAACTTCACCTAAAATATCGGAATTTTCTCTGTGATTGTAAATCTACCAATTTCATACATTCTTGAGGTAATATCGACGAATATCATGGAGCAGGTAGCACAAATATGGAAAACTATAATTTTTTTGCAATTTGCAACTTAAATAACAAAATAACCGCGTCTTTTCTGCAAAATCGGCCTCAACAGACTTCTTCAAAATTTAATTAGCTTTAATTTAAAAAGAAAAAAAGGTAAATCGTAGGAAAATTGTAGGCTCTGAATCATTTTGAACCCCAATTTTCTCATTCTACACACTGTGCGTCGGCTCCCTCAGCCGCTTACGAGGATCCGGGGTGGACTTCGGCGCCAGCTTGGGGAGAGTTTGGGTGCGTTCACCCAGTACAACCTTCTCAGGGGATCTCACCTCCTTAACTTTCTGTACCATCTTGTCCCTAAGATGGCACTCGAAGTGCTCGATGTAGCAGTCGTTGCGCATCATGCTCTCTTTGAGGAGCTGCATCTCCCGAAGAGCCACCGTGAGGCCTTCCCTGATGGGTGCCCATCACCTTTTGCAGGCTGCACCAGTCTCTTTCGTTGAGTTGATGCAGCCAGTTACGATGCTGCGTAGCCTGAGATTTCTCGCAGTCATCAGGTACCTCCACCTCGTTCAATTCACCTCCAAATAGCTCTACACATATGCTATTATTTAAGTTTTATTTCTCCATTTTGATACTCACGATTAGCTAGGAAAATATTCGGTCCGCCCCTGCAGAGTCCCGCATACAGGGGTAAGACCTCAGTACTCTGGGAGGCGGCCTGGTCTCCTAGAGACACCGTGTAAGACACCACTCCCTGATGCCATGCAGCCCTCGGCACGGTAGATAACTCGAGCCTACACTGGGAAAAACCCGTCAGGTTATAAGGAAAATCCCGCTGCATTGACGGGAAGGAGCAACGGCGCGTTTACAACGTTAGGTTAACGTGCTGCCAGCGCCAATGTAACATTAGAAACTCACGTTAATCCAGCTACGTCAGCCCCGTCAATTCACTGGGGATGTTAAGACTGGTACGCCGTGTGATTTGAAAAAAATTACACGATGACGCAATTTCTTATAAAAAATGAAATTGGCATATGTAATTAGGAAAACATTTATCAGGAAAACGAAAGTACTAAAAAGAACAATCGGGAGTATTGCCACAGCTGATCATTTTTGGGTGAATTTACGTTGGCTCTACCGTCAGTGTAGCTTTGAATAGCACCGGTGATTCACCGGAGAAGCAACGCTACGCCAACGTGAAATTGGCGACGGTGATCCTTCCCGTTGATTTCACCATGTTTTTTTTTCCCAGTGTACCCAAATTAAACAAACAAACACATTCGTGGTCGCATTAGTCTTTTTTTTTACGCTCAAAGCAGGGTGAAGTTACCGCAGTAAGATAAATTGCTTTCAGGGTCGCTCGCACACTTGCAACTATCTGTTCACCTGCATGTAATTGCAATGCTCTGTAGTACCCAAAATAGGCACCGGACTGAACAATTTTCGGGCACTTTTCTATTTGAATTTTTTATTTCGATCCGCTATTGCAAGGAACGACAATACTCCTAGGACACCATGTATTGCACAATGGAACGAAAGAGAAAAAGTCACTCAATTTCATTTCAGTTCAGAATCAATCGGAAAAATTTGGCACCGAATTTAGTATTCTCACTATCAAAATTCAAAATCAGTGCTTAAAGTTTGTATTTTTAATAGATGAAAAAAACTTTATTTCTTCTTTATTTCATTGGGCATAAATCTCAATAATATTCAATTTATAATCTATTCCATACGAAATTGTGTAAGTAGCTGTCAATGGTTCGTGTAAATAAGTACAGGGTTTTCCAATTAGAGGTTTCATTTAGAATAGCCCGCTATTTTGGCAGCTGTCATAATAAAAGGTGTCTTTTTTTGACAGATGACAACTAAAAACTATGCCATTAATAAAAATGGAACGATACACGCTTCAACAACGCATTGAAATGCTTAAAATTCACTACAAAGATACATGAAAATGAACCTGAATTTTATCGCAAAATCATTATGAGCGATGAGGCTCATTTTTACCTTGGACGCTACGTTAATAAGCAGAATTGTCGCATTTTGGACTTGTAAACAAGTAACATATAGTAGTATAAAAAAGGACTACTGCTTACGCGTACAAATGAATGTGATGACGGACGCAATCTTTAATGAGTTTAAATTCTTCTTTAAAAGCGATGTATTCAGAATTATTATTTTGTTGCAGTTTAGGAATAGTATTTAGGCGATTCACTATGATATCTATTTGAGCACAAATACGTAAAATCATCACCAACATTAAGCCTTCAAACGAGCCCGATACACAAGATGCCACCCAAACAAAGAATGATTGGTATATATACGTCAACCAAAATACAAGTTTAGAGTTGATGGTATAAGGCAGCCATATATCGTTGAAAGGAAGCCGGATCCTTTCTTCCAATAATGGAGGCAAATTCACTGATACCGCAGATAAGTTAGTTGCAATTAGAAAGATTATTGTGACCAACCTACAACAGTAAAAAACAATATCAAGAATTGATAATATTGCAAAATTTAAAAAGTTAATATATAGTTGTGTGTTAAAATAAATATATAACGTATCACATTTATTTGAGCTTTACTTCATACCTGCATTTGGACGAATATTTTTGCAGTATTTCACATTCAGTAAGAGATCGATGCTCACATACGCCATAAGTAAGCATTTTTAACGTTTTGATTACTTTTTTTTTTTGTATCACAAGATTAATCATTTTTAAATAAATAGTACAAGTAAAAGTAAAGTAAAATGAATTTTGTGTGATAAATTGTGGGTCTTTATTGCTTCGAAATAACGTTAACATAAGACAAAATATCATGCAAAAAAACATAAAAAACGAAATGATTGAGTAAATACGAAACAGAAAGATTTTCCAACGAGATTTCCAAGTTAATGGCCTCCAAATCCCAAGAATTCCAAATAGAGTGAAGGAAATTTCGCCGTTATATAATCCTAGTTGCTTTGGAAAAAATAATTTATACAAATTGTTAAACTGAAGGAAAGCCATGAAGTTTTGAAATCTGTAATCAACTGATATATGTTTTGAATTTTTGTCAAGTGATACTTTTTACATCTAAAGATGATAGGAAAGTGTAGATACATATGAGAGATGTATCATCTACGCACCGTGAAAGTTGTATCAAGACTGATAGCTGCTCTACATGTGGGATTGGTTCTCCCTTCCATGCTGCAGCGTTGTCATCAATAATTCTATCAATCAATCGATAAATAAAAAAATATTTCATGGCATTCGTTTCATAGCGACTTTTGTCTCCACTTACTACTTTGTTATTCGTAGAAAGTCACATTTGTCGATAACATGCAACAAGCATATAATTTGAGGACATAAAGTATTCATTGGATTTTCCAGAGAAAAAGGGTGTAGGTCCTTCACCTCCACGTATCCAATAGCTTCAACTTCTTGTAAATGTATTGTAAAATTTCTAAAATCATCTTATATTCATGGGATGATATAGCTTTGACCATTTTCTAAACAAGTGGCAGAAATTCAGGCAGTAAGAAACTACGAATGCATTCGTGTTATTACTTTTATTAAAAGTATAATGTTACTCTCATATTACTTACTCACATTTAGAGAGAACATTTCAAAAGTTTTTACGGTTTAAGTAAGAATCTTTGTTAATAAATAGTATAGTAACATAATAGTTATGCAACGTAACTTTGTATTTTTTTAATTTTTTTATTTAGCATTTGAAACCTCATAGAGGTTTATTTCAGCTACATTAATTACATAGTGAGTACAGGTTTGGCTTGTGTGTGTTAAAAAGTGAACAAGTATACAATATGTAAGTGGTAACGGAGCAAAGAGTACGATGGGCATCAATTCAGACCTTTAAATTGCAATTTTTAAAAAATAAGATGATGGAACGACAAGCATTGACAGATGACGTGGTTCAGATTCTCATTTTCGTAATGACATTTACATATAGGATTATTAATAAGATTCACTGAAAAAAGAGATTCGGAAAAGTTATGGTATAACGGTTAGCTCTCAATCTACATATTGTAACAATAGCCTCCCGAGGGAGCCTCTGTTTGGAGAACCAGGGAGTTCGAGCATCATTGTGGAAGAGGTCGAAATATATTTTTTCTACTAGCGGGCCATAAAGTGGACTTTATTGCCCCGTGCGGGGCAAACAAATCCACTTTCTGACCCTATAGTAGAAAAAAAATCGTGTGCAACACGAGGAAAACATTTATTTTACTCGTGTGGTTGTTACCCTCGCTTTGCTCGGGCATCAAACTTCACGCTCGCAAAATAAATTTTTTTTCCCTAGTTGCACAATGCACTATTATGTGCCACCGGCGCGCAAACTCGTTTTTTCGTTACAGTTAACAGTAGCGCAATGTAGTATATTGCGCTAGAGAGGAATCAAATGTAAAAATTGAACTGCGCATGCGCCTATAGGTATGCAACGGAGCACAATCTTCTTCTTATTCTTCTTCTTCTTCGTAAAGCATTAGCACCTTACTGGCAAAGCCTTGGGGAGCGTTCACAAAATACGTCACGCGATTTTTAGTTAGCTATTTATACCCCCCCCCCCCCATCCCATGTCACACATGGTTGCTAATCTCAGCCCCCCTCCCCTTTCGATCTCACGTCACACCTCTTAGTTTTATAAAACATTTTTCGTTAACGCGTACAAAATAGTGAATGTTATCATTTTTTGTAAGCCACGATTCGACACAAATAAAAATATCATAGTTTTCAATTATACTTTCAATATCTTTTGAGCGCTGAGAAATGCTTCTGGAATTCCAAAATAGAATTTTTAAAGTTAATTTATGTGTTGGTGGTGTAGTAGCCATTGTGTTGGTTTAGATGAGGTTTCATTCTACTTCACTTTCTTCATATCAGCTGTAATCTTCGATGTTGTAGGCAGATAGCTTTGACGTATTTAATCGGGTTTGTAGTCTTTTAATTCTGTTTTGAAATTTATTTACGGTAATGTAGGCACTTATATCTGTAAGCATTTTATCTAGAGAAAAATTATCATTGGTGTATTTGAGTGTTAAATCCAATATATTGGGATTATCGTAGGCTCCGACAAGGAACTCAATTAGTTTATGTGTAAGGAGAGGATATTTGTCAGTATGTTTGTTGATATGACTTTTAGCGGGTTCAAGCTGGTCAGAGACCTCGCTGAATGTAACACTTTATTTCTTATGCTTCTTCATTCGTTTGGCGATGTTTTTATTTTCCACGGTATTCCACAAACTTTCGCTGTTTGTTGACATAGGTGGGTCTCTTTTAGTGCCAGGAGGCGGAATTGGTAATTCGGGGAAAGTAGAATTATCAATATTTTGAAATTTAGCTGAGACGGCCTGTGATTGAGAAACATTTCGCGCTGAGTTACAAAGATGTATTCAAAGATTGTATTTTCAAAGATGTATTTTGATTTTTACAAAATTTAGCCACATGGCCCTCTCCTTTGCATAAGAAGCATGCACGTTTTCGATTGACAGGTATATATGGTATGGTGTATCATCAAAAGTGATCTGCATACTTTCAGGCAAATTCGGTAAACACTCTGGTAGTATGTACATTTGTCTACGGAAACTTAGAACGTGGCTATATTCAGGATCGTTGATGTCAGCCTTAATACATGTCATCTGCGACTCTAAAATGACGTTCAGCTTTCGAAGTTCGTCTAGAATAACGTTGTGCGGAATGATGGGACATACATTTGACAAAATAATGTGTTTTGATTTTGTGATTAAAGTTCGAATTTTTAATCTGTGCGACCCGATGTTTATTTTTGTAGGTGGATCAGAAATGAGGGAGTCTGCCGTTTCTTTGCTGTTCAAATATATGCACACGCGACCATGGGAAATACGAGACACGAATCTTACATTTTTTGATCCGACCAACTTGCCAACTGCTAAGGTGTACTCTTGGATTATGATTCCTTCAATAGAGTCTAAGATAATTGCATTTTCTTTTGTTGGAAACTGAGGTTGATCAGCTACATGTGCGTATGAATTCTTTTGTTGGGTTTTCTGTAGGATTGGCATCATTTTGATTTTGGGTTTAGGTGCAAGTATTCCTGTAAACATATTCACCTGACGCCCTAATTAATGCTGGTTTTATCCTGAGTTTGTACAGTACTTCCTTACTATACCACTTTCACATACACGGTTTTATTTATATGTGTAAACAGCTTTGTATGTAAACAACTTTTGAGGCACTCTTGAGCACGAGACTATAAAGCAACACGTCCAATCGCGTCGGTAGTCATAGGCCAACTCCACTTTGTATGTGTGATGACATAATCTTTTAACACATTTAGTCTCAAGTAAATCTCTAAAATTACTGAACATATTCAATTCATGATCAAAGTCACAAGTTAGAAAATTATGATTTCTAAATTAATTTTTACATACGTATGTGCACGGAGAAACTTTTTATATTAATTTTTACTATAGTATTTTTCAATTTAAGGAAAAGCGTATCACTCTGAAAATTTTTATCAGTAAAAATACTAAACTTTAGAAGAATGATATGAAACTTTAGTCTGAATTATATCAACAAAAAAAAAAAAACAACGAAAAAACATTTCGCAGCAGTGTTTATCTAAGGATCTTCTAGGGAAGGATGCGGCAATTTTTCGCCTCCACCGTGACAATTTGATCGGAAGTGACGTCATACGCATTCTTGGTCGTCTAAAACAACAAAAGAAGGCACACGTCTTGAAGTTAGTTTTAGGAGCGAATACAGTTTCCCGTATAAAATATGCATCACAATGTATCAGTTATGATGCATATATCATAATTAGATACTTAATAAACGAATATACTCACATTCGTTATAAATTACTTAACCAAAACATAACCGCTTAACACTTAACCGGAACTCTCCAACAAACTCCGCTCGACCAATCCGTATTAGGCACGGGATTTGTCGCATCCTTCCCTAAAGGTTCCTTATGTTTGTCGATGATCAAGCGCAATCTTTCCCTGCAATTCATAACGGTGGGCAAGAAGTTCGGAACGTCTCCACCGTGAAGGTTTACTATTGGTGGAGTGAGACGCAACTACTTTTGTCTCACTGCTAACAATAGCACTACCTGCAATGACAGGTACGTGATGTTTTCCTAGATTTTATCGCTGAAAAATAAAATTATTGTATTTATTTCTACACCTTCTATTCCAGATTTCGCCACGGAATCATAATTACAACTCTCAACCGGGTCCGCTAGGGTTTGCACAATACAAAATGGATATTGTTATGATGTGCCAACAAAATCCCAAAAGAAAGTATGGATCTGTGAAGACGAAGATATTGCAGTAGAGGTTCATAAATCACGCTTCATGAAGAAGCGAATAATTACCACATTCTTTGGGAATCGTGGTCTAGTGGATAGTGATAGAGAAAAAGCGCAGTCACTAGTGCCATACTGTGTCATATCTTATTAGATGATGTTTTTTTTTAATTTCTATTCATAATTACGACACAGATGCGTTTTCAATGGAGATCTGAGGCGTCATTCCTCAAGTGAAGCACGTGCGTGAAGGCATGACTCAAGAAATTAATGTGAGTGTTATGCAAGTTCTAGGCTGAAAGTGTATGAAAATAAGAAAAATAATTTCAATAACTTTTTTATAAATTTGAAGACTAATATGCAATCGTACTTCGATTTCAGCTTGACAGAACAATGTGCTAACCATAACTCGTTGGATAGAAAATGCAGCATTGACGTCTATAAACAGTAAATACACCTTTTCCAAGAATTATTTTCACTCAAATTATTTGAACTTCTCTATAGCAACCGCGAGTGTTAGAGATATTTAGAAACTTACAACAAAGCATCACTTGACACAAGTGTAGTATCGTGATACAAAGACTGAACTATAATTTAACTTTTCTGATTAGGATTTTTCAAATATGAGGTTATCGCAATTCACAATTTCACTTCGACATCTCGACCTTTTATTAGGAAAATTATGTATTCGATCAAGAAACACTACACCTAAAGTCTTCTTGTCAGAAGTTCTCTAAACGCAGGGATTTTATATAATCTACATTCCGTTTTTGGATTTGCATTCGAATCCCCTGCAATTCTTTGGAAGAGACTGAATCGCATTCAAAAAAATATAATTGTTAAAACGGAATTGAATTGTATCAGTTTCAATGCCCTGCTGAAAAAGGACGCTTTAAAATTCATCTTTAATTGAAATATCGTAAAAAATATAAAAATCCATTGAAATCCATGGGAAGGTACATCAGTTTCTTGTAGCCGAATCTCAAATATTGGTGTTCGAATGTAATTTTTATTTACTAATAAGAAAAAAGCAACTGCACTCAGCTTGTCAACGGTTAAATTGTGTTCGATAAAGAACTTTGTCAAAGGAGAAGATAAATTCATTTTTCATCATAAAGTTTTACCTTGTTATATTTACAATTCACTGATGAGGTTACCAATATTTGAGATTATATTAGCATATGTAAATTGGCGATATTCTACGGAGTTTAGCAGTTTCGTGTGACACGATGTGATACCATCATAGCGACTCAGTGTTATTAAGAGTGGTCTGCCTGTCGGCTATTCACTTCCGTTAAATGGTGAACACTCATTGGTTTCTGTTGGCGGATTAATTCAAATGACATAATATTACATTATAGTAGCCAATGAGTGTTCAACATTTAACGCAAGTGATGAGCTGAAAAGGCAGGCCAACTTTAGAATGACTGTAACGATTATCGACCATGTCTGACCACCGTATTACAGATTATAGGTTATAGCAATAGAACAGAACACTGAATGCGTGAAATCGGTCTTTCAATGAAAATGCAATACTTATCGCATACAGGAATTTGATTAGTAAATTAAGGGGAGGTTCTCCTCTTTTTTTTCTTCAAAAAATCGATTTTTTGTTTTTTTATCAAATGAAAGGTATGAATGCCTAGAATATTTGTGCAAAAGGATTTTTCGATCCGCAGCATATTTATCTTATTAAAGCGTCTTTGATGCGCCGTACATGCGCGCGCGGAGGAACGCTCAGGTGCCATTCTACTGCGCGGCCACGGATGTCCATAAATGACTGTATATGTATCGAAACGAAGTAGAGTCGGTATTATTTACGTTTCAGAGCAGCACATGCAAAAACCAATTGATGCGTCAAAAAAGGCGACAGACGAAAAATCGATTGATGAATATCTTAATGACCGCGAAGAGATAACGTTACGTCTGGCGTCGTGTAGCCAAAAACGACTCGGAGCCGGGAAACTTATGTTCGCAAGCGCGAACTTGAAATCTTGTTTCCAATTTTAAAAAAATTTGACTAATTTATATAGATGAATTGTGTTAACAAATGAACAATGCAAAAATAACATTATTTTCGTATTCAGAGACTGAAAATACTATGAAAATGATACGTAACTCATAAAAACAAATAAAAATTTTCCTCTTGTTTGTCAAGATAAATTGTTTAAACAAATTAATTTTGCAAAAAAGATCTCAAATTCTTATTCAGCGGCACAGAAAACCATGAGAAGCATATGCGTAATAAAAAAATATACACTTTTGTACTAATTTTGCACTTATTTGTTATAAAATTGTTTAAAGAAATAAAGCATGCCAAAATAATATCAGATTCTTCTTCAGAGACCGAAAACACTGTGAAAAGCATGTGCATCTTCTTAAAATATTAAATTTAGTAAGAATTTGTTTAAAGAAATTGTTTGCATAAAACAATCATGCAAAAATAATGCAAAATTTTCATTAAGCAATCCGAACATATTTGGAAACCATGTAAATGTTACTTGTTTGCGGAAAAAAAAAACTCAATTCTATTTGGTAAATAGAAATGCTACGTATAACATGCTTTGAATTGTTACTCTTTTTTCCATTATTTTGCAACAATGACCCATCAACAAAAAAATATAATCCACAATTTCAAAAAACAACTGTTGAGGACGAGACGAGTGCATTACATACTCAAGTGGCAACGCGTAGAAGCTACCAAAGTATGAAATAAACGAAAAAAAGTGACTGAAAAATTTACGTTTATAATGTCATTTCGACAAGATTTGTGTATGTGAGACTTACAACTTTAAACGCGTTTATCTCGAAATCCTTTTTGTTTATCCTAACGTCAAGCATAGCTCATGATCTACTGATCCGATTTACTTCATCTAAAATGTTCCTGGAAGAGTATGATTTTTTGTATGACTTATACCTAAAATAAACATAAGCAATTGTTAAATAATAGTCGTTTGATAAGAAAAAACTTTAATAAAAAGAGGGTAAAATCGAACTTTTTCTTTGATTATGCATGAATTGGATAATTTTTAATGAAAATTCTTTAGAAGTAGGTATAATTCATAGGGAATTTTAT
The DNA here is from genome assembly GCA_030998225.1 of Diplolepis rosae. Lineage (NCBI taxonomy): Eukaryota > Metazoa > Arthropoda > Insecta > Hymenoptera > Diplolepididae > Diplolepis > Diplolepis rosae. Next base: position 7,616,792 of record JAPYXD010000723.1, on the reverse strand, counting down.
AAACTTGACTATAAAAAACAAATTTTTGATTTCAGTTCACTACAAGTGGCTACAACCTTGACGTTATCGAACAACGTCTCGCTTTCAAAGGATGACAAGACCCGCCATTTTAGGGCCACCATATTAGATTTTGTCATAAAGAATTTTCTTTTGTATTTTAAAAAGATGGCTTAATAAACCATCATACCCGTTTGTTCGTATGTCTTTTCATTATCCGACAGTAAATTATCAAATTCCGCTTCATTTTCGGCTCAAAAGAGGAGAACCTCCCCTTACCTAAAATTAATAACAATGATTAATTTTTCAATTTTTCATAGCTATATTCTAAAATAAACATTTTTTACGAGTAAATTCAAGTAGAGTATATGGATCAAAACTCAAAACATTTAATTTCACAACAGGCATTAACTGGCATTCCATTTTCAGATTGCTTGGAGGCATTCAATCGCAATCACTGTCTTCCAATTTGAGTTTCTCAAAACGCATCGTCTAGCATTCAATTTCGAAGTCACCTAACAGCATAAAATCGCATTGGCCCTTTTCAATCTCAGTCCCACGAAAAGCACTGACACGCATTCATTTCGAAAGTCACCTGACAGCATTGAGTCGCATTGTGGCTTTGTGTCATTTTTTATTTCGGCCAACGGTTTTAAAAAGAATTCATTTATATTGAGGAGTGGGTTCGATGTGCAGGTAATGTGAATCGCATACTTTGTTATTTGGGATGAGACATGATAATAAATTTCATGCAGTTCTTCGTTCTCTACTCTCTAAATTTTAATCAGTGGAACTCACTAAGAATCAATGACTTTCTAGAGACTGACGTAGGGTTGCTTTAGGTGGAGGTGGCGGGGGTGCGTGTGTACAGCTGCTACTTCTGCCCGAATGATCCTTTTGAGGTCTTCGAGACTCAGATTCTCCTCCTTGAGGAAAGCCTTAGTGAGGCTAGAGGGCGGACCCTCATTGTGGTTGACTTTAATAGCAAGTCGCCCGAGAGGGGAGAAGCCCGCCTAGATAGGAGGGGAATACTGATTGGTGAGACGATCGCCAGAAACGACCTGACGGTGCTGAGCACTGGTCGGGAAATGACATTCAGGCGAGGGGCCGGGGGATCGATTATCAACCTCACGATGCCACGCCCATTCTTGCCTCAAGGATAAGCAACTGGTGCATACTTGTACACCAGTGCATCGACTTTAACATACTGGAACGGAGTAACCCTGTAAACTGACTAAATTCTATGACGGGGGAGGGGGGTATACAGAGACCTCACTACTTTGACGAAATAAAAAGTTTCGGTAGACCAGACAAGTCGTCTTTCTTATTTTTGAAGCTTTTGCATTTATATCCAGGCCGCTACGTGTTTATTCTCTACCAGAATTGCCAAACAAGCTTGTATTTTTCGATAACATGTTTTCTATCACCAAAAATCAACACGAAAATAAGTGTTTTGAGGTTAGGAAGTAAACAAAAGCTAATTTTGGAATTCTGAGTTCGGATTCGAATTCAGCGACACGAAACCCATAGAAATTGACTGTACAGCCTCACCCCCACTGTAAAATATTGGGCCTAGTGGTCTGAAAATGACCATCTATATATATTTCTCGTCACTGAATCCTAATTTGTGGTTGAGACCATCATTGAGATGGTTGAGAGGAAAAAACACGGGTTTTTTTACATATTTCTCAATGCAGAAATAGCACACTTTTTCATCTCTGACTCCCCATTTTCAACGATCGAGCATAACAGCTGGTGAGCAGTCATTGCTGCGATGTACCTCATTGTTTTCTTCACACAAAAGAGCCTCCAAAGTAACAGTGGGTGTTATCCTTTTGTGCTCTCGTAATACTTTTGACACATTGTTCTGCACCTTTACGTACAGAGCAAGTGGCATATTCTTCACCTTTGTTATAAAAGATATCGTGTGCAACATATGCAGAAATCATGCAACCCTGACTCATGTTCAGTTTCCAACACTCGTCTGTAATAGCATGCTTTCGTCACTTGTTACACAATGACACTATTTTCTAACTCAATCTGGCTCTAAACCTCATTGAATTTACATCTCATCTGGGACTACAATCCTATGGGTTGAGAAAAACTATTAATAGAAATTATCCTGAGATATAAATAAAATTAAGACTGAAGATTTTTATTGTAATCCTTTATTATCTCATTGTACTGTTCGCAATATGTTGTAAGCAGAATAAGATGATTTTATAATCTGAAAAATAATAAATGAATATATATTTTAATGTGTATGAAATTAAAATTTTATCACAGATTATAGTTTGGTCAATTATTTTATACAATGCAATAGTTCATATCACATTTCTATGCATTATCTGGAATTTGTTTCTCGTATATATGTTCTCTAAATCCAAATTTGCGGAAACTTCGCTATTTTGGTAATTGCAATGCTCTGTGATTATGGAGAAGCACAATACTTCTGGCTTATGAGTTACAAAGTAGCGGTTGAAGACTGATTTTTCGTCCAGTAAAGACAGACATGTTTTCTATCAACAAATTTAAATTCAATTGCGAAATTTTGGTTCAATTTACATGTTATAATTACTTACTTTTTGCTAATCAATATATGATAGCGAAAATTCGACAATTTAGATTTAGAGTAGCTTTAAAAATAAATCTGTTATAAAAAAGAAGAACACAAACTTTCATGAATGTTTCTATCGACATGATAATAACAGATGATACAGACAACTGTATGGGCCTATTGGTTCGCATCATTATCATAAAGAGGGCTTTTTTCGAACTATTTGTTAACGGAGTCCAGTTAACGTCATAAGCTGCATCTGTGAGAGCCATGGTCTGAAGTCAAATAACAAAAATGATTTGTGAATTTTGGGTAATTTTTTTATTCTTACTTATTATTCATAGATTGATATTTACATAAAAAAAATATGTAAGATTAACCAGTTGACTGCTTATTATTATAGAATGTTGCTAATAAATAAGTGTAGTTACCTTATCCGTTATTATTTCGCCACAATAACAGTAGATAAAGATCTGGCCCAAGACGGAGCCCAGGGTGGATAAGAGTGACCAGAAAAAATCGTCATGTATCCTGGTTCTTGGTAATTGATAAATGATGGTGCATATATTCATCATAGACGCAAAATATTGCACAAAAATCACCAATCCGAATACTTCATTCAGTTTTTCTCCGATCCTATAAGTAGATTTCGTTTAGAGTAAATACACAATTACAATTTTTAATTGTTAATCCATTATTATTCAACTAATACCTAATTAAAACTTCTAACACTGATGCTTGCAAATTTAAATCGCTAGGTGAAGTTTCTCCCTTAAATCCAAAAATCATTTTTATTTTGAAATTCTATCAATTTTCAAGTAATCGACCAGAATATTGTGAATAGCAAATCAAAACAGTCTAGATACTCTTTGAATCTAAGTTAGCGAGAATTGAACTGCTTATTCACAATAGTGAAAATTTGGACTGGTCATAAGCCATTTCTTATACTAATTATTGTTAATTGTTAAAATACTAACCACTTTTAGTGCAAAATTAAAATCATAGATTAAATCAGTAAGACATGATCAAAATTAGTAGAACATGACTAACAATTAATTAGTTTTAGAAAATAGCAGATATTTCTTAAATTTAAAAATAACTGTTTTGTTTTGATTTTCTTTGTGGACAAAAAAACTTTTTTTTACAGTCTTCAAAAAATGGTATGTTATTATATGCACTGAGAGAAAGTATTAGTCGTGGCTACCCATTTTTTTATGTAAAAAAGGGTCACAAGTATATTTTTTACTCTGTATCATCTAAACACCTCAGTTCTTACAGATAGATTAACTAAGTAGCAATAATTAAAATTTTTATTAAAACTTACAAAATCCGAATAGTCGGTCCGTTTCGTAGCCGGGACTATTTTCATGCATTCCCACATTGCATTGATCTTATAATAGAAGTTACCAATACGTTTTTGTAAAACTTACTAATTGCGTTAATTGCTATTACTATTTGTCCAGTTGAGTTATTTAAAAAAATATATATTTTTTCGACATAACGGAGAATAGTTGTATTAAAAACTATTTCAATATCTTAATTAGAAACTGATGAATTTTTTCATCCGTACATGATTAAAATAGTAATTCCAACTTTGGTAAAAATGTTAAATTCATCATTCTATCTATTTTATTTCGGTCAAAGTCGATGGAAACTTTCTTAGGATAGAATTGCTTAGGAAAAAAACTTTTTTAATTATGGTTTTTTAAAATCTAATTCGACTGTACAATTATTTCTTGAAGTTTACTACTATCAAAGATTTATAATTACACGAAATATTACATATGAAAATAAAATAATTACTTTTCTCAAACTAAATGAATTTGATCGATTTTACAAAAAAAAAACTAGTAGCATACTTAGTTCCATAGACTTTTGAGCATTGGTAAGTTTTACAAAATTTTTGGTACTGCTTACTAAAAATAAATAGTTGTGACCTTTTAGTCAGTACAACTAATAAAATTTCTCTCAGTGTGGTTAAAATAATCCATATAGGAATGGAATTGGCAGCTTTGGAGGTGCGTCACCCTTTCGTCGTCAATGCTCAGTATTGCCATAGGATACGTATAGAGCGTTGTCAAGACATGCGTAACGCACCTTAAAGTTTCCTAGTCAATTTCTACAATGCCTGGTAAATAATACACTTATATTAAATTATAGTTTGAAATCAATATTTTTACTATGAGCTCATATGCAGTAGAAAGAAACCTTAAATTTGTTAAACTTTACAAAAGATTTTGTCTGAAATCAGTTGGGCAATATATAAGCGCATAATTATGTAAAGGGTGATCCAATAAGAGCTTCCGGAAGGTTTTTAAAAATTAAACACATAATCAATTTAATAATCAAAAATTGTATTTGAGAGGTTAGTTTGGCTTATGACATTTAATATTTGAAGATGATTTCGTTTAAATGTTATTCGCAACTAACTCTCACATGGTCCATTCTATGGGTCCAATTTTCGAGCAGTCTCTCGAGCATATCGGCCGGTATTCCGTTAATAACCCGTGCTGTGTTCGCTTCCAATGCATCAATCGATTTTGGTTTATTCACATAAACAAGTGATTTCACATGTTGTGGAAACCACAAGTCAGCTACAACAGTATCCGCTGTAGCGGATCATTGCTCTGTGGCGTGCGCCATCGACAGTTACACGCACTCCTTCCGCATTTCTAAGGAAATACAGTCCGTCGGTGCCACCTGCTCATAAACCGCACCAAACAGTGCATTTTTCCGGATGCATTGGTAGCTCTTGGATTGATTGACGTCATATGGACAAGAAAATTGTCACGTTTAATGTGACCGAGAATCCCTTTGAAAAAAGTACCTCGTATTGGATCACCCTTTATAAGAGTCTTGTTTTTTTTGCATTTTGAAACAATTTGATTTCAAGGTTCAAAATAAGTTCTTATTTTTAAAGTGTAAGATGAGCAAGAAACACATTTACAGGAAAATAAAATATGCTAAATAGTTTACCTAATTTATGTAATTGCTATATTCACTGAAAAAAGAACTGGGATTGTTATAATAGATTTTCGATTAATTTAATCATGAAAGACTAGTAATTCCTCTAGCTATAACAAGGCAACTGCGTTTAATTTCATTATAATTTTTTTTCGGTGTAGCATATAAAGCAGGACGTAACACTTACGAGTATATATAAATGTGATGATGAACGCAATCTTTAATTATTGCTGACTCTTGATGATTAACGATACCTTTAGGAACACCATCTTTTCGCAATTCAGGAAGCATGTTCAAGCGTTTTGTCATAATATCTATTTGAGCACAAATATATAAAACCATCGTCAACATTAAGGTTTCAAATGACCCTGTAAATATAACTATCATACAACAAGATAGTGTTTGTTGTAAATATGTCAACAGATATACAGTTTCGGAACTGATGGTGTAAGGCTTCCACGTATAGAAAGGAAATTGAGTGCTGTTGCTTTTCAGCAATGGAGGCAAATATACTGTCGCTCCAGAAATATTATTTGTAATAAGGAAAATAATTGTAAGTAACCTAGAAATACAAATTATGAAAAAAGTTGTGATACAGAAACTCTCTAGATCCAAATTAATAAAAACTAATCATTCATAATTCAGTTCTAAAAATTCATTTAATACTAAGCTTGTGTTTTATACCTGCATGTATGAGAACAGCTTTGCAATATTTGGGATTCAGTAATGTTTCGAGGTTGACAAATTTTATCAAAAAGCATTTTCATTATCCTGTCCATACTTTTACGTTGTATTATAATGTTCACCATTTTTACAAAAGTAGAAAAACCAATTGTAAAGTTCAACAAATTTTGTATTATAAAGTCCTTTTTTTCAACTCCTCGTAAAATATACATCAAGAGAGAAACAACAAAATAGATATTAATAATAAAGGTGCAAATTGAATAGATACGATAAAAAGTTATCTTCATTCGTGAATTCCAAGTTGATGGCATCCAAATCCCAACGAATTGCATTGCAGTAAATGAAATATCACCATTGTAGAAGTCCTTTCGTTTTCATGAAAACATTTTTTATGATCAATTTATAAACCTATGATTAAGAAAAAAATATTTGAAGTACCAAATTAGAATTACAACCGTTTAACATCAAAATAGTAGGTAAAGCTATGAAGCCATAAAAATTAATATTCCTAAAAAGCGTATTTACTGTTTTATTATTTTATGTATTTCAAACATTTTAATTTACAATTATACTTTGTTAAGACTTACATTTTTCCATGTTTTAAATTTTCCTTCAATTTTTGTTTAGATTTAAAGACAGCAGAGAATTACAGAAAGAAATGCACCATCTACACACCATGAAAGTTCAACTAAGTATGACGAACAATTTTTCATAGAATTTTTCTCCCCTCTCCCTTTTCCTTTTTCGATAAATAATTCTACCAGTCATTGCGTGGAATATGAAACATCTCAGGGCACTTTTTTTCCGTTATAGTCTTCTTGTGAATAATTCTGTATTCTTTGCAAAACGTGGATGTGTAATCATAAAACATTGTAATATTTAATGCTTTTTTAGCGACTTTTGTCTCCGCTTACTACTTTTTATTCGTAGAAAGTCATATTTGTCCATAACATGCATCAAGCATATAACTTGAGAGCATAAAGTATTTATTAGATTTGTCATTCACTTGCGAGTATCACGCAGCTTGACCTTTCCGTACACACGTGCGATGCCCAGAACTGTTTGATATTCATAGAAGGTATAGCTTAAAAAATTTGCTAGAGAACTGGTGGAAATTCAGGAAGTGAGAACTTGTTTAAAATATTTGTATTTGATATTTATTTAAAGTACGATCTCATCTTGTACAATTTTATCGACTTAAGCAAGAACCTTTATCAACAAATATACATATTGGCATTGTACAAAGTTACTTTTGTACATTTTAATATTATATAAATGTCTATAACATCTCTATGAGAGAGCCATATTATATATTCAGTTGTACTATCTGGATATTAGGCTGTAATACGCTTTGATATCTTAGATATTACGAGTAAATATTTAGATAGTACAACCGAATGTATAAGGCAGCTGTCCTATAATTGAATATCTAAATAATCATTATAACTATCCACTTTTCTGAGTGTTCTCTTTTTTGTTTGTAAGCCGTAACCATATGTTTTTTCTAACAATCACATAGTTTACGTGTGAATTTAGGCGCCAAAATAATGTCCCCGAATGAAAAAAATAATCTCATGAGAGAGTTACTTTGCAGTTTGAATAGAAAATTGTACATTGGGTTGACAAATTTTTGAAACAATAATTAACTATTTAGTTTATATATATTTATTAACAGACAAATTAAAACTTTAATAGGTGGACTGCATCATTTCATAAATAGGTGAATTCAAAAACCTACTTTATTCTTCAAGAAGATTGCATCAAAATTTTGTACATTGAATATGACATTTGCAGAATCTGAAACAAGAGCAAAACAAAATATCTTGAGCATTAGTCGAATAATGGATTTCTACAGAAATAATAAGTGAGTATTGAGAATAAAATATCCTTTTTATATTTAATTTTTAGATTCTCATCACGTGCAAATAATATATTTCGTATGAAGTGTGGAAAGACGTATTTTAACGCGAGAGCGATACGAACGATATTTTTTGTTCGCTGTATACCGAAAGTTGAAAAGTTAGCACTCTAAACGATGTTGGTCACCCCAGCCAAATTTTGATCTCATTTTTTTGTTCAAAAATTTTTTTTTTCAAGAATTTTTTTCGACACTTTAGAATCAAATTTTTTTATTGAATTTTCATCTTATTTTCGAAGGTTCAAAGTATATTTAGTATTTTTTTGAAATTCAATTGGTGCAATACTCTAGTTGTAATCAACATTCAAAGTGCCTGGGGTGGAGAACACCCCGTGTGTCTTTTATGATCAATAAAAGGCGTGTGCCGGTTAAGGGTTAATAACAAAATAATTAAGTGATATTGACGAATTCATTATTTGATAATTTGAATAAATGGGTTATATTAAATGATGAATACAATTAAGATAATTAATATGATATAATTAATTAAGCAATACTGGATCAAGATTGAATATGTATATCAAATATTTGGTAAAATTATATTGTAATATGAAAATACCAACAGAAGTTAATGTTTTAATAGACATTGGAGCAATATGATAGAATTATTATTAAAATTTTGCTTCTAAAAAGTCTTTTATTTTCATCAAATTATTATTTCTTTGAGTTCAATACACTGAAGAAGTCAGATAACTAATTTAATTTTAGTAAGATTAGCTGAAAATCTATTAAAATCAATAAATCCTAGAACTATTTTCTCTTGATATCCAACTGCTGAGTATAATTTTCCATTTTCCATATTCAATATTGTTTGTAAAGTAAAATTTTACCGAAATTTCTTAAATGGAATAATATTTCTTTAATATAATAAAGCGGTCGTATTGAATGTGGCTGAAGAAATATTTTTTTGGTTCAAAGGAATCTTATGGTTGTTTAAGAAAAAGATATCAATTAATAAATAAATGTTTATTTGTCTGTGTGAAATATTAATTGAATGAGAGGAACGTCTTTTTAACTTTTAGAAATAAGTATTTAATGTGAAGAATAATTTTTAATTTTAGCAAGGCAAGTCGTAGATTCAAAAAGATGATTATTATATACAAATAAATAATACCTATTCGAGATAAGTAATTTTTATGATTTTAAGTATCTGATTCTTTACATACAAAAAGCATATGTGATGTTATTGGACAGAAGTTTTCAATGAATAATTTTATCTTTACCTTTTCTGTCACTATATGTCCATGCCAGCAATACAGATTTGGAACAAAATACTCAATAAAGAAATAACCATCGCCCAGTATTTTGTAGAAGTTACACTTAAAGTTAAAAGCATATAAGTGCTTGTTCAAACATCTACTGTCGTGGCAATTAATTGGAAGAAAAAAACAAAATCATAACTCTGATTGAGCTTGTCTCCAAATCTGAAATAAATTCAAAGAATAGTTATTATATTATATTGTGTAAGAAGTGATGAAAGCATCTTTACAGATGTAAACTTGGCACAAATATGAATTGCATGATCTCCTTATATGATGCACACGATATTTTTTATAACACATGTGCATGTAGAGTCTGCAGAAAGAGGTTAGTCAACCAACTTGTTTGGCGAATCAATTTTAACGAGTCATGGTTTTCAAAATGATTTCGATTAATTCGATAACTCTAATTAATTTTCAATGGTTTCTATCAATCTAAGTAAGACAAACTTTTTAAGTTTAAAGTGGGACTGCGTGGGAAATTATAATAAATATAACTTTTTTCTCGGAGTGCGCATCCGAAGCAGTAGGGAAAGTTACCTTCTCGCACTAACTTGAAATTGGTCGTTTTCGGTATGCCATGCATCCGCAAAAAATAGGCCATTTGATGTATGTTATAGAGATTTATCATTTAATTATTTTCAAAAGTAAGACTTTTATGCTAAATGAATTATTTTTTTAAACTTGGCAGTCATGTGTGTTGTGTCTCAGTAATGTCAAGTGCACCATATCTATGTGGTAGTCAGGATTCTGATAAAAATTGGCCTTATTTTTTTGAATAGATAAAATTGGAGCTCTTCTCCCATCATCCTCATGGGCATGTTTGTACTTGACATTGATATTTTTTACATGGAACCATCAAATTGTTTTTACGAAAGAATTTTAGACTGCCACATAATGTTTTCTAATTGGCTGAATTCAAGCATCACATCCTAGATTTTATCATTTACATTTCCTAAGTTTTATATCTCAGATATAATTAAGACGTCACTAGTTCCATAATAGAAACGTGTAGTTACAGCAAAAATTTACACAAAATATTCTCGGAAGTTTGTGACATGAACAGCTTGACTATTATAATACTTTATGCACTTTTTGTTGGCGCACATTTACAAGGTGATTATTCATTTTTATTTAAATATGAAATATTCCGGAGTATAATGGAGGATCCATGTTTCATCCATCGTCACAAATCAACGCAAAAACTGTTTCAGATTGTGGTTAAAATAGGCCAAATTTTGCTCCGGAGTTGTAACACGAATGTGATTTTGATCGATTGTGAGGAATCGCGGCACCCATCTTGCACAGAGCTTTCTCATCCACAAATGTGTATGCAAAATATTTACCGCACGCTCAGTTGAGATGGATACGATCGCAGCTATATGTCATTCACATTCACTTTCGGGTCATTCAAAACAATATAATGAATTTTATGCAAAGCTGAACGATTTTCGTAGATTTTCGTGAGTGTTTGGCGAACTTAAAGTACTTTTTTTACGAAAATTTACGAAAAATCATCCAACTTTGCATAAAATATTAAGTGTCATTCCACAGAAAACTTTTGTCGTCCGAGGAATCCATAGGCGTGTCGAAGGCGCGCGCATGGACGCCACGGACTGTCAACATTGGCCTCGGACGACAAAAGGTAGGTTTGCTGCGTCGTATCACAATATACTATTATTGATCATTACTGATGTAGTGATCTCATTGGTCGACCAGGACTTGTTATGATTTCTGTCTTCGTGCGAACACAACGAAATTCGATAAACCACTTCTGAACCATTCCAAACGACGGAGCAGAGTTGTGTTTAATCAACACACAAAATTCACTTTTTTCCATCTTTGTAAAACATTCGGAGGTTGGTTGCTTTCAGACACTGTAACATCTAAACTAATAAATAGATTTGACTCAAATTTTGCCAGAAGAGGTTTGAAGGATGGAACTTGTCAACGATGATAGCCGTTTGTTATTAGTGGCGACTTCTCATAGAAATATCACGTCAATATCAAACACCCTAGTATGTTCACCACTACGCCAAAAAGCATTATAATTTTAGGCTTTGTAGGAATGAAAAAAAGTTAACAGCAACAATATTTTAAAGCTTGAAAATCACAAAAACTCTGTAGTTATTTACTGTTTGCAACGCTTCGATACACTTGGATTTTATGTGTTGGTAATCTCTCGTTTAAAAGCAACCTTTAAAAAGTTCTGTTGAATCTTTTCAATAAGTAGCACAATTTTCTAGTTATCTTCAAAGAAATAAAGAATCGCTCATTTTAATCTGCAAAATATTTTTTCAGGAACACCAAATGCATCAAAGCCAACTCAACTATTCGGGAAGATGGATGATGAAGCTGCCAGTATTTCAGTGAATACTCAGTGAATCTTTAGATATAGTAATTTCATAATTGTCGCTCGGAGAAAATATTTGTCTGAAATTACCAAACGTGGTGGTCATGCGTTTTTAAATAGTTCTTTTTCGATTTTTAAATGATAAAAAACATAAAAACTAAAAAAGGCATATGTTTTGGCTACAACTGTGGCCTCTCTTTAGTGCCACATATCGTCTTTTCATAAAAATTACTGAATGCCAAGTGTATTTTTGATATAGAAACCTGATAATTTAAAGCTGAAATCCGTGACATTTTTTAATTATTAGACTGCACAGTGTGTCCCAAAAATAACCGAACTTTTTGGATATAGAATAAGATACACATTATATTATCTTTGAAAGTTATTATTTGTTCAAAATAGGTTCCATTAAATTCAATAGAACGTTCGGAACGATCAACCAATTTATTCATAGACTTTTTAAACTCGGTTTTTGGGATGTTCTTTAGCACCTGTGTCACAGCTGATTGAATGGTTGGAACGTCATCGTAAAAAACTCCTTTCATTGCAGTTTTTAGTTTTGGGAACAGAAAATAGTCACACGGTGATAGATCAGCCGAATACGGAGGGTAGTCCATGACACAAATCTTCTTTTTCATCAAAAATTCGTTGACTTTTTTGGTCTTGTGAAGTGATGCATTTAACTGATGTGGAACAAAACGTGCAAAGACCTTTCTTTTACCCAAATCTTCAGTAAATATTGTGTACATTGTACAGTAACATAAATTTAATTCTTCTGCCAGCATTCTCACAGTGAAATTTGCATCGATAGCGATTATTTCACCTACTTTTTCAACTAACTCAACACGATTTGATGCTTCTGGTCGTCCACACAGAGAGAAATTTTAGGTTTCACTGACCAAAGTTTTTTTGTTAAAATCGTCTTTACAAAAATTTTAAAGTTCTCATGACAATCATGGTAGTGGCTGTCATACATTGGAAAAGTGTTTACTCCAACTGCAAGGAACGTTACTGAAACCACGATTCTGGTACTTGAAATACCATAGCGCTGCGGTTATAGGAACCAAAGTCCATCGTAAAGCCGCGCATAGAGTTTAGTTAAAATGGCTAAGTCTACGGATAGTAAATACCCAGCCAAAATTATTTTTGAGGTTATAGGTATGGTTCTCTTAGTTATCAAAATACGAATTCAATTTGATTAGAAAAAATAAAGTTTCACCGAAAAGATCTAAGAAAAATAATCCGGTATAATGATATTTATGATAACTTTCGTCGATTAAGTTAAAAAATTGTCACTTTTTTCATCACCATAAACTTTTTTTGACTGACTATAGTTTTGACAAAATACGACGAGACAGCAACATTGGAACGCATTGCATTGTCCCCGAACAAAATCGTTTATCATTTAGAAAGAATTGTCAAACTATATTTATAATAGAATTATTTACCTGATAATGCTTGGCACGGTGAAATATAGTCCAGGAATCGAGAACGAGAATTGGCAGGATTCAACTTAGGCTGCATATCTTTTTGGAAGTAACTACTTATCTCCAGTGCAGTGCAAGTTAAATTGTGTGACTATTACAAGATTTAATAGTTGTCACGACAGGCTTACCTCGTTGTAAAAAATGAAAGTTATACTTGATTTGTCTAGCGCAACAGCGAACGCTGCGGTTGTAGTAACCAAAGGAGCTTGGCAGTACACATAAAGAAAATGTACGTGTACTAACCGTTGGGGTACGTATAAAGCTCATTCTAATCATCAACTTTGGTCACAACAACCGAATATACAAAAAAGTCCAAATTACTGTCATGATAACTATAAAAGTAGTAGCTTCTCTCAACTTTTTTGGTCAAGGCAACTTCTGTACAAAAAATGTATGTGCTATGTGCACAGGAACCAAAGCCGATTTCTCTCAGTGCAGGTCTTGGATCATCATTTAAATCGTCACGGCCATTTTTAAATCGTGTAAACCACGTATAAACTTGAGTACGACTCATACAATCATCACCATAAACTTTTTCCATCAATTCGTATGTGTCAGCGAATTTTTTTTCATGTGTAACACAAAATTTTATATTTTCTATTTGTTCCATTTTTGTTTTGTAACATTAGCGCACTTTTTCTTTTATTGAAATGGATGTGACTTTCACATCTGTCATCCGATTTACATGAACTTAGGTGCATTTGAAAGAGAATGAACGTATGTTTTTAATGCTGTAAATTTTCAATAGATGGCGCTGCATGTTGTATGATTTAAATATAAAGTTCGGTTATTGTCGCGTAATGTATTTAATTTGTTCTTAGTTTTTTCCCATTTCCCTTCACTTATTGTGATAGTAGAAGTGAAATTTGTTGGCCAAAAAGTAATGATCACAAAATTATTACTGTGCGTCAATAAAACAATGAACATGTGCCGGAACGTATCACGAAAAGAAATCCAAAATATTACAGGAACTGTAAATTAACGCTTTACTTAATGTAATAATTACATAAAAGTTTTAAAAATATGTATAATTACCCTGTAATAGTCATCTTATATCTTTGTAAAAAAAATTTGAAACTAAATTTAATTTTACATTAGTACCGCGAAAATCTGCAATAGTGTTACAAAAAATTTTAGAGAAGTATCATAAATGTAGATGATTATCATGTGTGAATATAAAAGTATATGTATAATTAGTTAAGTTACCAATATTGAGGAAGAAGTGCACGCCACACACACGCGTAACGGCTCGCCTAGTTTGGGGTAATTTGTCCCCCAAGTGGCAAAGCCGTTTGACTAGACAGAGGTCGCGCAGTTCTTCGTGTGTTTAACGCAACAGTTCTACGTGTTGGGCGAGCGGTTCCACCAAACTTTTCTACGAGCATGCATATCCCATACGACGAGAGCAACGCTTGTCCCTCAATTTGCCTTAACTGCTGTGCTGAAATCGGCATGACACGTCTCGAATCATGTATACAGATGCTGCCCTATAGGTGGCGCGTAGCGCGTCTGCTGCGTCAAAATTCTTTCCGTGCAGTTAGAAAACGCGGCACCCATCGTGCGTACGGTTTTTTCATGTGCAATTTATGATGCAAAATAAAATTTTCCCGATTAATTGAGATGCCTAGAGCCCCTGTTAACTCACGCCCTTCCACTTAGTTGTCGGCCAAAGCGATACCAATTTTGTCCATTTTTCACTTTCACACGAATCGCTTATATTCAAGCAACAGCCAAACAACGAATTAGTGTTAGAATAAAATATGAGCATAAAATATTCACCTACAGAAGGGAAAGTTTTTGGGCTATCTCACTGTCTCCCTCTTTTATATAGTATGTGAACCAAGTTACTTATCGAACTACCCTCGTAGCTATTTTTAAAGTGTGTAGAACGTAATGTTCGGTTTTAAATACGCATGCGCAAGAGTAGAAGAAGTCACTTTCCTGTACGGATCCGAAATTGGGAATTTTTTTTACGCATAAAAATTTTATAACTATAATAAATTTTTCAAGAAATTAAAACGTAGTTTAGTGAAAATTGTACACACGAGTATTTCTGTGTATGGAATAAAATCTAAACAAAGTGTCCAAATATTTGAATCAAGCAAATCATTTTAGTGTTTTACATTACATTTCTTGTCAAACTATCTCATGCCATTAAATCGCTAATTTGCACATTTCCAGGAGAATAAGGAATTATTAGATAAAACACGTGGTTTCGAAGCTGTTCTTCGGAGTTATAATGCTGCTTCTGTAAGTTATCCTATTGAAAGGATTAGAAGTGAAAGTGGCTTCACAATCGCAACTGGCAGTACAGTTCTACATGAAACTTGAAGATTCTAATTTGAATTTTTCTTCACGAAAGAAAGTTTGATGTAGTATTCGTGCCAAAAATCAGGTCTGTGGAAAATTTTTTTTTCTATGATTCCAAAACTTGAAATAATATTATCAATCATGTCTTATGAAAGAAAAATCATGTTTTTTCATGTACAAAATTCAATACTCACGAAAAATATTACTTTTAATAATGTTTTTTGCAATATAATTTTTCCCTAATATCACTTCCTATCAATTTTGAAAAAATGATTGGATTTTCATAAATCATGTCTTATTTTTTTGGGGAAAATATTCTTTACAACTCTACTGATATGAGTTTTAAAAATAAGTAAAAAATCATCGAATATAGTTATATTAACCCTCCGAATACTGAGTGGAGTTCCTGATGATCCTACACTCTTGTTTTTCTAATGTAAAATTGTGTTAAATTTTTTACCCGGTATTCGGAGGGTTTTAAAATTGAAAACAGTAGAGTTGTGAAGAATTTTTCACCCGAAAAAATAAGTCAAAATTAGTGAACATTCAATCATTTTCAAAAAATTGCTAAGAAACGTTAGTGAGGAATAATTATATTACATAAAACGTTATTAAAAGTATTCTTAAAATCGTAAAAAAAACTTTTTTTCCCAGAGACCTGATTTTTGGGACGAGAACTACCTTAAAACTTATTGAATATTTTCAAATGAAACTTTACTTTTGTTTCAGATGTCAATGGAAGATGTGAGATCGATTTTTGTATCAATACTTAATTTATCAACATTACACAACGTTTACAATGCGTTTGGAAAAAATCTAACTGCAATGCGATTGAGCGACGTAAATATATTTTTGCATTTATAAAATACTGACTCAATAACAATTCTTAATTTTTTTTATATTTACTGTTACTTAATTACCTGTAATTTTCCCAATAGTTGCGAAAATATTACTGTTAACTCGCAATAATCTTTCAAATAATAATTCCCGTCACTATTATATTTTCCTGTTATTTTTGTTTATAAGTGACCACATTAATGGGCCAGCTTTGGCCCAATAATTGATTGCAACATTTACTGGGCCAGTACGACGTCAGTTGTAAGATTTTGCGAGTTGAAAACGTATTTCAAAGATAATAAAAATTTAATAACTGATATTTTGCAGGATGGGAAAACACTCATGGAACGTGAGTTCGAAGTCACAGGAGTTGATAATTTTGAGATAAAAGCATTTATGATACGTAAAGGAACAAGTACCTTTGAAGTACGTATATAGACTGTAGAATTATAACAATCTACTTGAGAAATTATGAAAATAATCGGGAGAGATCTTCGTTTATTTATGATTGTTTGGTTAGGAAAATAAGTTTATTTTTTTTTAACTTGTGTGCTTTTTCTCACTTGTTGCACAATATAATATACGACGGTCGTCCAATAAGTCCTTAGAAAATGATAGAAAAAAATAGTATATAGTATAGTATTGTAGTTGTTTGCGGCGCTAGTCATTACACTTGATATGTCACGACTAGTCCCGGCCATTTTGATTTTATCGATCTCGTGTAGTAGTAATAGATTTTAAAAGACGCATGCGTAGTTCAAATATACAAGGCTTTGTCAGTAGGGTGCTAACGCTGTACCAAGAAGAAGAATAAGAAGAAGATTGTGCTCCGCTGTATGGCTATAGGCGCACGCGCAGTTCAATTTTTACATTTCATTCCTCTGTAGCGCAATATACTACACTGTGCTACTCTCAACTGTAGAGAAAAAAAGAGTTTTCGCGCCGATGGCACACACACATAACAATTTTATCTATGAATAAAACACAGAAATATTTAAGATATTGAGTTTAAATTTATTGTGGGTGTAGTGCAAGCATTGCATTTTATGAATGAAATTCGATATCGGTCATATGACCACCACGAGCCCGTTTATAGCGGTCGATTCTTTGGACCCAATTTTTCACCACTCTGGCACACATTTCGACCGGAACGTTGGCAATTTCGCGTTGGATGTTGTCTTTGAGGTCGTCTAAAGTTGCTGGCTTGTTGGCATAGACCAGTGACTTGATATGGTCCCATAAAAAGAAATCCAATGGCGTTTGATCGCATGAACGAGGCGGCCATTCGACCGGACCATTTCCCGAGATAGCACGTTCACCGAATTTGCCTTTCAATAAATCGATTGTGACGCGTGCTTTGTGGCTAGTGGCACCGTCTTGTTGAAACCACATATCGTTGATGTCAAGTTCATCCAATTCTGGCCACAAATAATCTTCCAACATAGCACAATAGCGCTCACCATTGACGGCAACATCACAGCCATTGAGTCAGAAATGAGCTTCATCGCTGAAGATGATTTTTCAATGAAATTCTTCATTTTCTTCAAGCTTTGCCAGAGCTCAATTGGAGAAGTTTCGGCGTTACGCCACAGTGTCGTTTGAGCGATGCCCAATTCTTGAGAACGACGTGAAATCGACTAATTTGGCTTATTTTGAATTGATGCACTTACGGCTGCGATTATTTCTTCGCTTCGAGCAATACGACGTCTTTTTGGCATTGGAACGTCTAAAAGTGTAAATTTAATCTCGAATTTATCCACTCTAGCACGCACAACCTGTCGGGTGAGAGGATTATTACGGCTGTAAATTGGAGTAAGCATTCTTAAAGTTGCGACAACCGACTCACAATTTCGGTAGTAATTTTTAATAATTTCCAAACGTTGCTGGTTCGTGAACTTTACCATGATGAAAATGTTGACTTTAAATAAAGTTTTGACATTGAAAGTTCATTAAAAAAGTTTAAGAGTGCGTTTATATTGGATCTATAACTTAATTCGTGCGGTTTGCTAAGAGATGGCGTAACTTGATTATTATTCCATCGTTCCAATATTCCGAACGTGCGTTGGAAAGCTACTGTCATTGTGTGTCTTTTTCAGTATATGTCACTTATTTGAAGCGTAAAGGACAATAATTTTTGTTCACTCAAATATGGCGAACTTTGTGCCTAAAAAAGTGTTTTTGCGGGGAGTTCTTCTTCACTACTTTAATATGAAGAAAACTGCTGCCGAAAGTCATCGTATTTTGGTGGAAGTTTATGGTGAACATGCTCTAGCTGAGCGAACGTGCCAAAAGTGGATTGCACGATTTAAAAGTGGTGATTTTGGCTTGGAAGACGAAGAACGTCCTGGAAAGTCAAAAAAGTTTGAAGATGAAGAACTGGAAGCATTACTCGATGAAGATTGTTGCCAAACACAAGTAGAGCTCGCAGAATCTTTGGCAGTCAGTCTAGCAGCCATTTCAAAACGTTTAAAAGCAGCCGGATACATTCAAAAGCAAGGAATTTGGGTTCCACATGAACTCAAGCCGAGAGACATTGAAAGGTGGTTTTGCATGTCCGAAATGCTGCTGGAACATCACAAAAAAAAGTCATTTTTGCATCGGATTGTTACTGGTGGTGAAAAATGGATACATTACGAGAACCCAAAGCGCAAAAAGTATATGTGAAAGCCGGCCAACCAGCCAAATCAACGGCAAAGCCGAATATCCATAGCACGAAAGTAATGCTCTGTATTTGGTGGGATCAGTAGGGTGTGCTGCATTATGAGCTGCTAAAACTGGGTGAATGCCTCAATGGAGAACGCTATCGAACACAATTAATCCGTTTGAAGAGAGCAATAGCCGAAAAACGCCCGGAATATGCGACCAGACACGAGGCAATAATTTTCCATCATGACAACGCTCGGCCCCATGTTGCTATTCCAATTAAGAACTATTTGGAAAACAGTGGATGGGAAGTTTTACCACACCCGCCTTATAGCTCAGACCTTGCCCCTTCTGACTACCATTTGTTCCGGTCGATGCAGAACGCCCTCACTGAAATACGGTTCACATCAGAACAGGGTATCAAAAATTGGATTGATTCATTCTTGGCCGCCAAACCGGCTCAGTTCTTTTGGGATGGAATCCACGAATTGCCAGAAAGATGGGAAAAAGTCATAGCTTCAAATGGACAATACTTTGAATAATACTATTGTACATGTTTTTCTTAAATAAATGTTCAAATTTGGAAAAAAACCGCACGAATTAAGTTATAGATCCAATATAAAGATACGAAATTGTTATGTCCTTATTGGAAAACCCTTTATTAAAATCCGCTACTACTACACAAGATCGATAAAATCAAAATGACCGGGACTAGTCGCGAAATATCAAGTGTAATGACAAGCAGCACAAACAACTACAATACTCGATTAGATTCGGGTGTACGCATAAAATCTCTTTTACGCACCGAAGTCACATAAAATAGAATACGTGCCAATGCACACAATTCGGGAAATTACGAGACTCGCGACAATGCTCGCAGGACTGATCGCGCCTCGGCTTCGATCTCCTGCGAGCATTGTCGCTCGTCACGCAATAACCCTCATTGTGCGCCTAGGCACGTAATATACTATTTGCTTCAATCGACAATAAAAATGAAACCATGTGATGGATATAACTGAAAATGCAACTGCTGCCTAGTATGTAATGATGCTCATTAAAACCAAACTATTTTCGTTACTACGAGCACCATCTCTTGGATTTTCTAAGAACTTATTGAACGACCCTCGTATCTGTTCTTTTCTGTAGAAAAAAGAAATCTTTAACGTGTATATGATAAAAATGAAGTGCGTAACATGATTGTAAAAAATACATTTCAAAAAGTTCAAAATGAAAATTGAAAACAAATTTATTAATCCAAATAAAGTGTGTATAAAAGCTGTACATCAAATTCGAAAGATATAAGAAATGTATTACTTATTAGAAGATTGAAGTAAATTTATTTTATTTTTTGTTACCATATGCAAGGTAATTTTGAACTCATTATATACCTTGCATGCACAGATTCCATGTATAAAATCAAAAAAAAATGTTGTCTGGGGGAATTTTGTATTTTCAAAAATATTTTGTGGCTTAAACAACTTTTATGATTTACAGAGACACCAAATAAAACATCTTCCCATTTAAATTTTTTGTTTGGTTTTGCATTAAAAATTTGTATATGCAAAGTGTATAATAAGTTCATGATCACCTTGTATACAAGATATACATAATATACTAAATTTAGTACAACTGTGTCACATAAATCAAAACTGCAAATATATTTAATATCATAATTCTCTTGAAACAAATTAAAGACTAAATTTTTGCCATATTTCAGATCGGAGTGGGTGGTCCTCTAATTCACAACAGACAACTCATAGGAATTGCTAGAAACATTATGAAGCATGATAGTGGATAACACATTTATAC
Source organism: Diplolepis rosae (assembly GCA_030998225.1). NCBI lineage: Eukaryota > Metazoa > Arthropoda > Insecta > Hymenoptera > Diplolepididae > Diplolepis > Diplolepis rosae. Next base: position 7,595,974 of record JAPYXD010000723.1, on the reverse strand, counting down.
TTTTAAAGACATACATGCAAATCTGCCTTTCATCAATGGTCCTAGAAAATGTTATGGAAAATTGGATGCTTGTTTTGTGGCTCCACTTATTCCTTAATAATGAAAATGCCTTATTTTTTTACCAGAAGAAAAAATATTGTAAAACATCTTGATAAGTATCAATATGAAATGTAAAATAATTTTTTTTGAATTTCATGATTTTCTTACATATTACACAAAGTATCCTACTGCTCTCTAACTCATTTCTTGAAATCGAAATCCATGAAATTAGCGTCTCGGTGTACTTTGAATCGATTCATAATTGTTTCTGCTAACCAAAATAAACCAAACTTTCGAAGTTTACTATGAGGAGACGCGTTTAATTCAAATGAGCACTCTTAACAGTCGCGAAAATTATTTTTCCGCACCAACCTGAAATTGATCATTTTCGGCAGGCTCAATATGCGCGAAAAGTGGCACATTTCATCTCTATGTTATAAGAAATATTTTTCAAGCTTAGTGAGAACATCTCATGGGGTAATTTTGAGCTAAGCATGATAAAGCCGTTAAGGGCCTCAAGAAAATAGATATAATTTTATTATATTAAAATCAATTGATAAATGAATATTGAATAATGCTTACATGTACATGGATTGATGGTGTTGCACCCACGACCCAAGAAATATGTTTTTTTCTTTCGTGTTGTAGGATTTTTGTCTACTTAATCGACCATATTTTTGTATCCGATACATTAAAATGTCTAGTTGAGCACAAAGTTGTAGCATCATTGCCATGGCAAATGTATCGACTGCCATTGTTACTTCTGCGCAATAGATCCTACACTGATAGAAATGGTTCGGGAGTTTTAGCCATTCGGTTGCAGGCTGGGAATTTATAATTGTATTTATAAAATAATATGTCTCTCTGAACAACGCAGGATGTTTAATACAGAAATCAAAATATTGTAAGTGAAACTGGTCGAATCAGAAATATAATATGGGAAGGCTAACAATACATTTTTCCATAGCAACCAATAATATGGTTGATTCGTTCATATTTATTCAGTTATATTCGGATGGTTAAAATACTAATCTCATATGGCTGTATCAATGCCAGCAATAAGGTAAGGTTAAATTAATCATAAATATCGTTGTAACAGCCATTCCTTTCTATCAGTGTACAGCTTGAAGTAAATATGTTAACCAGAATGATATTCTATTTTCAAGGTTGTAAGGAACCCAAGCTCTGTAAAGCAGCACTGTGTCAAATCCTTTTGTTAACGATGCAACTGCTATACTAACTATTGTATTAGGTGTATAACTTAATTTTCCACTTTTTTTTCATCGAGTATGGTATCCTATTTCAAAGTTCAATATTTACGCGCCAGTTTGCGGTTTCGTAAAGTTTACCTTGAAGTTTTACATACACTATATATCACGCCTTGTAGAGCTGTATAACCCCACAAAACAGTAGTATCTACGATGTCGACCGACAAGCAGCACATTCGGCACTGTATTCTCTACGAGTTCCAACAAGGAAAAAAGCAATTGAAGCATGCCATTCAATTTGTTCTTCTCTCGGAAAGGATATTGTGTCTTACGATGTGTGTAAATATTGGTATAAACGTTTCAAAAGTGGCGATTTTGATCTGAGTGACCGAGAACGCCCTGGGCAGTCTCTAAAATTTGAAGATACAGAATTGCAAGCATTGCTCGATAATAACTCAGCGCAAACGCAAAAGGAACTTGCAGGTCAGTTAGGAGTGACTCAAGCACACTGATAGAAAGGGATGGCTGTTACAACGATATTTATGATTAATTTAACCTTACCTTATTTCTGGCACAGATACAGCAATATGAGATTTGTATTTTAACCATCCGATTATAACTGAATAAATATGAATGAATCAACCATATTATTGGTTACTATGGAAAAATGTATTGTTCACCTTCCCATATTATATTTCTGATTCGACCAGTTTCACTTACAATATTTTGATTTCTGTATTAAACGTTTTGCGTTGTTCAGAGAGACATATTATTTTATAAATACAATTATAAATTCCCAACCTACAACCGAATGGCTAAAACTCCCGAACCATTTCTATCAGTGCAGCTATCTCCAAACGATTACATGCAATGGGAAAAATACAAAAGGAAGGAAGATGGGTTCTACACGAACTGACTGAACACACCCTTTGTCATCGAATAAACATGTGCCTTTCGCTGCTCGCCAGTACCAAAAAAAAAGATTTTTTGTGGAAAATTGTGACGGGAGATGAAAAATATATATGTTATATGAACCCTAAACGTAAAAAGTCTTGGGTGGATCCCAGCAAACCATCGATATCCACTCCTAAACAAAAAATTCACATGAATAAAGTTCTCCTCTGTATCTTGTGGGATATGAAAGGCATACTGTATTACGAACTTTTGGAAACAGGTCAAACAGTTACTGCAGAACGCTACAGTCGACAACTAAACAAATTGAGCGCAGTACTTGATGAAAAAAGGCCATTTACTGGGCAAGGAAGCTGAAAAGTTATGTTGCTTCATGACAATGCTTGACCTCATGTTGCTTGGGAGACTCAGCAAACCATTTTAAACATGGGCTGGGGTGATCTCCCGCACGCGGCGTATTCGCCGGACACAGCCCCATCTGATTATCATTTGTTTCGCTCCATGCAGCACGCCTTGGAAGGTAGACGATTCCTAAATCTGGACGATGTACGAAAATTCGTCGACGACTTTATCGCCTCAAAGCCATTGGGCAGAGGTTCGAGACGTCACCACAGACGAAATTGAAAAATAAATTAAAAAAATTTAAATCGGCACAGAAAAGTAAAATGACCATAGCTAACGTATATTTCATGCTTTTGCAATAAAAAAAATTTAACAACAAATTAAGGCTCGATAAAATAATTCGAGACGGTCGTATAGGACACGTATTTCAAATTTATGAAAAAACCAAAAGCGTGTCTTATCTATATTTGGCACCGACTGAAAGAGTACACAAAGAGACATTACTAAAAAAATATAAACTATAAAAAACTACCCCGCGTGGTAACATTAGGGCTCAGAAATTGAAGTCGAGACGGACGTATAGGACACGAATTTCAAATTTGTGAAAAAACCAAAAGCGTGTCTTATCTATATTTGGTACCGGCTGAAAGAGTACACAAAGAGACATTACTAAAAAATTATAAACTATAAAAAACTACCCCGCGCGGTAACATTAGGGCTCAGAAATTGAAGTCGAGACGGACGTATAGGACACGTATTTCAAATTTATGAAAAAACCAAAAGCGTGTCTTATCTATATTTGGCACAGACTGAAAGAGTACGCAAAGAGACATTACTAAAAAAATATAAACTATAAAAAACTACCCCGCGTGGTAGCATTAGGACTCAGAAATTGAAGTCGAGACGGACGTATAGGACACGAATTTCAAATTTATGAAAAAACCAAAAGCGTGTCTTATCTATATTTGGTACCGACTGAAAGAGTACACAAAGAGACATTACTAAAAAATTATAAACTATAAAAAACTACCCCGCGTGGTAGCATTAGGACTCAGAAATTGAAGTCGAGACGGACGTATAGGACACGAATTTCAAATTTATGAAAAAACCAAAAGCGTGTCTTATCTATATTTGGCACCGACTGAAAGAGTACGCAAAGAGACATTACGGAAATAGTATAAGCTATAAAAAACTACCCCGCGTGGTAGCATTAGGAGCTCAGAAATTGAAGTCGAGACGGACGTATAGGACACGAATTTCAAATTTGTGAAAAAACCAAAAGCGTGTCTTATCTATATTTGGCACCGACTGAAAGAGTACACAAAGAGACATTACTAAAAAAATATAAACTATAAAAAACTACCCCGCGCGGTAGCATGAGGGCTCAGAAATTGAAGTCGAGACGGACGTATAGGACACGAATTTCAAATTTGTGAAAAAACCAAAAGCGTGTCTTATCTATATTTGGTACCGACTGAAAGAGTACGCAAAGACACATTACTAAAAAAATATAAACTATAAAAAACTACCCCGCGCGGTAGCATTAGGGCTCAGAAATTGAAGTCGAGACGGACGTATAGGACACGAATTTCAAATTTATGAAAAAACCAAAAGCGTGTCTTATCTATATTTGGCACAGACTGAAAGAGTACGCAAAGAGACATTACTAAAAAAATATAAACTATAAAAAACTACCCCGCGTGGTAGCATTAGGGCTCAGAAATTGAAGTCGAGACGGACGTATAGGACACGAATTTCAAATTTATGAAAAAACCAAAAGCGTGTCTTATCTATATTTGGTACCGACTGAAAGGGTACACAAAGAGACATTACTAAAAAATTATAAACTATAAAAAACTACCCCGCGTGGTAGCATTAGGACTTAGAAATTGAAGTCGAGACGGACGTATAGGACACGAATTTCAAATTTATGAAAAAACCAAAAGCGTGTCTTATCTATATTTGGCACCGACTGAAAGAGTACGCAAAGAGACATTACTAAAAAAATATAAACTATAAAAAACTACCCCGCGTGGTAGCATTAGGGCTCAGAAATTGAAGTCGAGACGGACGTATAGGACACGAATTTCAAATTTGTGAAAAAACCAAAAGCGTGTCTTATCTATATTTGGTACCGACTGAAAGAGTACACAAAGAGACATTACTAAAAAAATATAAACTATAAAAAACTACCCCGCGTGGTAACATTAAGGCTCAGAAATTGAAGTCGAGACAGTCATGGGGAAAATACCTTTCAATTTTATGAAAAAATGAAGATAGTGTCTTGTGTATATTTCGGAAGAATTGTAAGAGTACACAAAGACGTATCGTTCGCAACTCTTGCTTCAAATTTATAAAAAAACAACAAGCTGGTTTTTTTTTTCATATTCTTTATCTTCCACTGTTCTAACAAAATGCACTAGAAAGTGGATTTTTGCACAATAAAATTTAATTAATATTTTCATATTACCTCACATTCAAAGATAGTGTCCAAATTTTAACATGAAAATTAGGGAGATAACTCTTTTAAATATTCTTAAGTTGACTGGCTATTTCAAATTATTCTTTTTACGTAAGAAAAATGTTATTAATTTTTTCAACAAGAAATATTAAAACTGTATTATAAAATGTTCAATCGATTTGTATATCGAGGGAATTTTGAGTAAACGCTTTCCCGAAGCGAAAGAAATATTCATTAGTATGTAATAACGTTTTTAAAAAGAATTATTTGAAATGGCCAGTAAACTTGAGAAAAGTTAAAAGAGTTATCTCCCTAATTTTCATGTAATAACATTTGCGACACTACCTTTGAATGTGAGGAAATATGAAAATATTAATTAAATTTTATTGTGCGAAAATCCACTTTTTAGTGCTTTTTGTTAGAACAGTGGAAGATAAAACTTTTTGTAAGACAAGAGGAAGTGCACAACGAAATTTTTTACACAGCAATAAGTTTTATAATGTAATATTTCCAAAAATCACTCTGAAGGCATCAGAAGCCATCTTTAGTATCCAGAAATGCTTGAGGCAATTTGATGCGATGCTATACGATCTTCCAGCTCAATTCACAAGACGCAGGACATAATTTAGATTTTTTATGTAATTAAAAATTTTCCTAATAAAAGTTTATAAACTAATACAGTTTTTAAAATATGTGCACGCCAAAGAATATGAAAAAAAACCAGCTTGTTGTTTTTTCATAAATTTGAAATTCGTGTCCTATACGCCCGTCTAGACTTCAATTTCTGAGCCCTAATGCTACCGCGCGGGGTAGTTTTTTATAGTTTATAATTTTTTAGTAATGTCTCTTTGCGTACTCTTTCAGTCGGTGCCAAATATAGATAAGACACGCTTTTGGTTTTTTCATAAATTTGAAATACGTGTCCTATACGTCCGTCTCGACTTCAATTTCTGAGCCCTAATGCTAACGCGCGGGGTAGTTTTTTATAGTTTAAAATTTTTTAGTAATGTCTCTTTGTGTACTCTTTCAGTCGGTGCCAAATATAGATAAGACACGCTTTTGGTTTTTTCATAAATTTGAAATACGTGTCCTATACGTCCGTCTCGACTTCAATTTCTGAGCCCTAATGCTACCGCGCGGGGTAGTATTTATAGTTTATAATTTTTTAGTAATGTCTCTTTGTGTACTCTTTCAGTCGGTGCCAAATATAGATAAGACACGCTTTTGGTTTTTTCATAAATTTGAAATTCGTGTCCTATACGTCTGTCTCGACTTCAATTCCTGAGCCCTAATGTTACCACGCGGGGTAGTTTTTTATAGTTTATATTTTTTTAGTAATGTCTCTTTGTGTACTCTTTCAGTCGGTACCAAATAGAGATAAGACACGCTTTTGGTTTTTTCACAAATTTGAAATTCGTGTCCGATACGTCCGTCTCGACTTCAATTTCTGAGCCCTAATGCTACCGCGCGGGGTAGTTTTTTATAGTTTATATTTTTTAGTAATGTCTCTTTGTGTACTCTTTCAGTCGGTGCCAAATATAGATAAGACACGCTTTTGGTTTTTTCATAAATTTGAAATACGTGTCCTATACGTCCGTCTCGACTTCAATTTCTGAGCCCTAATGCTACCGCGCGGGGTAGTATTTATAGTTTATAATTTTTTAGTAATGTCTCTTTGTGTACTCTTTCAGTCGGTACCAAATAGAGATAAGACACGCTTTTGGTTTTTTCACAAATTTGAAATTCGTGTCCGATACGTCCGTCTCGACTTCAATTTCTGAGCCCTAATGCTACCGCGCGGGGTAGTTTTTTATAGTTTATATTTTTTTAGTAATGTCTCTTTGCGTACTCTTTCAGTCGGTGCCAAATATAGATAAGACACCTTTTGGTTTTTTCATAAATTTGAAATACGTGTCCTATACGTCCGTCTCGACTTCAATTTCTGAGCCCTAATGCTACCGCGCGGGGTAGTTTTTTATAGTTTATAATTTTTTAGTAATGTCTCTTTGTGTACTCTTTCAGTCGGTGCCAAATATAGATAAGACACGCTTTTGGTTTTTTCATAAATTTGAAATTCGTGTCCTATACGTCTGTCTCGACTTCAATTCCTGAGCCCTAATGTTACCACGCGGGGTAGTTTTTTATAGTTTATATTTTTTTAGTAATGTCTCTTTGTGTACTCTTTCAGTCGGTACCAAATATAGATAAGACACGCTTTTGGTTTTTTCACAAATTTGAAATTCGTGTCCTATACGTCCGTCTCGACTTCAATTTCTGAGCCCTAATGCTACCACGCGGGGTAGTTTTTTATAGTTTATATTTTTTTAGTAATGTCTCTTTGCGTACTCTTTCAGTCGGTGCCAAATATAGATAAGACACGCTTTTGGTTTTTTCATAAATTTGAAATACGTGTCCTATACGTCCGTCTCGACTTCAATTTCTGAGCCCTAATGCTACCGCGCGGGGTAGTTTTTTATAGTTTATATTTTTTTAGTAATGTGTCTTTGCGTACTCTTTCAGTCGGTGCCAAATATAGATAAGACACGCTTTTGGTTTTTTCATAAATTTGAAATTCGTGTCCTATACGTCTGTCTCGACTTCAATTCTTGAGCCCTAATGTTACCACGCGGGGTAGTTTTTTATAGTTTATATTTTTTTGTAATGTCTCTTTGCGTACTCTTTCAGCCGGTGCCAAATATAGATAAGACACGCTTTTGGTTTTTTCATAAATTTGAAATACGTGTCCTATACGTCCGTCTCGACTTCAATTTCTGAGCCCTAATGCTACCGCGCGGGGTAGTTTTTTATAGTTTATAATTTTTTAGTAATGTCTCTTTGTGTACTCTTTCAGTCGGTGCCAAATATAGATAAGACACGCTTTTGGTTTTTTCATAAATTTGAAATTCGTGTCCTATACGTCTGTCTCGACTTCAATTCTTGAGCCCTAATGTTACCACGCGGGGTAGTTTTTTATAGTTTATATTTTTTTAGTAATGTCTCTTTGTGTACTCTTTCAGTCGGTGCCAAATATAGATAAGACACGCTTTTGGTTTTTTCATACATTTGAAATACGTGTCCTATACGACCGTCTCGAATTATTTTATCGAGCCTTAATTTGTTGTTACATTTTTTTTTTATTGCAAAAGCATGAAATATACGTTAGCTATGGTCATTTTACTTTTCTGTGCCGATTTGAATTTTTTAATTTATTTTTCAATTTCGTCTGTGGTGACGTCTCGAACTTCTGCCCAATCTCAAAGCCCGCAAGTTTCTTTTGCAATGGTGTAGGTATGTTGCCTGATCGATGGCGCAAGGTCATCGAAAACGGTGGGCAATATTTCGAGGACTGATCTGTTAGAAAAGTAATTGTACGAGACCTTAAACAAGAACCAAGACAAAATAAATTGTGGAAAAATATTAATTTTGAAATAAAAAAGATATAAAAACGTTCTATGAACTTCGTGATTTTAAAAACAATTTGTAGCATTAACGTGAAATTCTATCAAACTTTTCTTGTATGCTAAACTCAATAAAATCTTGGGGAGTACATCTTTTATGGAGTAGTACGTCTGTCAATCCAAGTATTTCATCATGTTTGAAAAAAACATTCATAATCTTGAAACAAGCAACAATCACAGAGACAACATAAAAGAAGCTTTCTGAGAATTCTTGAATGTTTAGATTTCCTTGAGACAAGTACATTAAAGTCGAAATAGTAAAGATATAAGTATAAAAAATCTGCCCGCTTCGCGGGCACATTCTCATTGCCAGTTTTATAATAATATTACAGATGATGTGAATTACACATTATCTCAAAGTCACTGAATTTCTTTTTGAATTTAAGTGAAACAGGAAATTCAGTTTACTTAAGGCTCTATCGGCCTTAAGGAACACATTCTCATCATGACACTCGCGCTTCGCGCTCGATTTTCTGTATACATTTCAGTATAACTTTTTAATAAATTACATGATTAAAATAATTTACTTTCTTCCGCATATCTAAAAAGGAAAAACAATCGTAGACTTTATTTAAGGAAACGATTTTGCAGAACAACGATTATTTCGTATCTCACATATTTTGGTGAAAAAAATCGAATTTTTTCAATATTAAAAATCAAAACATAAAATATACATCCTGTCCCGAAATTTCTTTATCAGAATTTGTAGTCCTCATTTAGGCAAACAATTTTCCATCTAAATGTTTTTTTTGTATCTCACATATTTTGTCTAAAAAATGGAATTTTTTCATTTTTATCGTATTTTTTGGAATTGAAACGAAAAATATATCTTTTATCAGAAACTGTGTCAGACAAAATTTTTAGATCTTTTTGGAACGAACAACTTTGTATTCTTACGTTTTTTTGGTATTTCCAATATTATTGTTAAAAAATTGAATTTTGGATTTTCAATAGTTTTTTTTTTAATTAAAAAGAAAAATATGCATCTTATGAAAAAATGTTATAATTCATATTTGTAGGTCTTTATGTGTTTAATAATATTGTATCATAACGTTTTTTCGTATCTCGTATAATTTAACTGGAAAATGGGATTTTTATATTGACTTTTTTCGAATTTGAATATGCTGTTACATTTCTAATTTTGATTTAATCAAAAAATGTTATCAGGATAATTTGTAGAGATTTATGATCACTATCAAAAACCAGGATTGGAATTTTTGATTTTTTCAAAAAATTATTTTCAAAAACACAAAAGTAGTGCTCCATCCCTCAATTTTGATTGGATGTGGCTGGTTAACGAACTTGTCCTTACTTTTTCAGCCCCGATAAAGTGTACCAAAGCTCAATTCAATCTGATAATTCTATCGAGAGTTATGCCGCACACGACCTACTACAGACAGACAGACAGACAGACACTTTCGTAAAAACCATTTTTTCTGACTCAGGGGGTCTCAAAACGTAAAGATTTGATGAAAATTTCGAAAGTGATTTTTCACATAAAACCAATACCTTCTCATCCATGATAAGAATGTAAAAATTATCATAAAACTGAAAACATTATAGATTGCAAGAATTCTTTTGGAAGCAAATTGTGGTTGTCACATGCCAATACATTTTAAGACAAGGAGTGAAAGTTCAGCTCTGTACATTTTCAGTGGTTTTTTTTTCAATCATACGAAGTTAACATACAATGCACTGAATAGCAGTCATTTTTCTGACTCATAAAGGTTCAAGTCTCTATATTACTGCCGACTGAATTTAGTTTAAGATCAAATTATCTTATTTCCGGATGATGATTGAATTCATTTTTCAAAGTAGCAAGCAGTAGGTGTAACAGAACCTATTTAAACGTCCATATGTAGCTTCCTTATAGCTTATTGTTACTATCTATCTAGAATAATCGTTTATTTTCCCCTTCAATGAAACCTTCATTAAGGATTTATTCATTTTACGTATGTGGCGTATCGTCCCGTCTACAATATGTCTCGCATGCAGCAAGAGTTATTATATTCAGGAGAACGTGGAAAACAAAACGACACGATTGCTGTATAATTTATGACGGTGAGTTGCATATCTATGACTCTAAGCGACCTTTCTCCCTGCACATGTATCATTTATTATAATGCAAGGAAAGTCGTGAAAATTCAAGGAAACAATGAAGTCAAAATAGAGAGAAAAATGATGAGTGGAATTATATTAAAAATTCTTCTTTCGTTAATTAATATGATAGTGAAAATAATAATTAAATCAGTGGTTTTACATATCAAAGAGGTGATATCGATGTGATGATAAAATATTTTTGATTCTAAGAGAAATGCTAAAATAATAGTAAATTCTTCCAGGAAACAAATGAAAGACCATATCAGGGTAAGCATGGTGGATCTGCCTTAGCAGATATTTTGTTCATTATGGGTGAGAAGTTTGCACCATTATGAAACTAATTAACAGCAAGCCCAAGTAACACAAGATCATCTATTAGACGTCTAAAACAGCTTTTTGGGAAAAACGGGAGAGCTCTAGAAGACGTTCTGATTTTTCGCCGAAAGTGCTATTAGACGTCTAGTAGAGCTCAAATTGGCCGCTAATTCAACTAGTTATGGCGTCTAGAAGGCGATCGAAAAAAAGCATCTACAAAACGTCCTTATGTCGTCTTTTAGAGGAGTGTCATTCGATGAGTTTTAGATTGTTTAAAGAGCTCTATTAGAGCTTCTTAAAAACGCATTCCAGTCCTCTTTAATCTAGGTTAAGAGCTCTAGAAGAGGTTTGAAAAATCGTATTTTAGATATTAGAAAATGGGCTAAAAGTAATATTTTTACTTTTTTTTAGGTATCGGTCTCAAGATAAATATCTGTACTACATTTTTCGGCTTTTATTTGTAGAAAATCTCATGTAAAAATATCACTTTCAGCCCATTTTTAATATCTAAAATATAATTTTTCATACCTCTTCTAAAGCTCTTAATCTAGAGCTCTAGGAAATATTTACTTACCTGTTCTAGCAGAATTTTTAATTGTAGGCTAACAGACGATTTTCGTAACGTCTTGTAGAATAGATTATCATGAGCTCTAATAGAGCTCTTCAACCAATCTAAAACTCATCGAATGACACTCCTCTAAAAGTCGACATAAGGACGTCTTGTAGATGCTTTTTTTCGATCGTCTTCTAGATGCCAAAAATAGTTGAATTGGCGGCCAATTTGAGCTCTACTAGACGTCTAATAGTACTTTCCGTGGAAAATTGGAACTTCTTCTAGAGCTCTCCCGTTTTTCTAATAGATGATTTTGTGCTACTTGGGAGTGCCAACTTCAAAATATTTTTTTTACAAAAGTTATTAACAAATTTTCAAAAATCAATAAATTTAATTTTCTTGAAAATGGCTGAATCAATTTCAATCGTTTAAATATATATTGTACAAGATATAACAGCAGTTCCAAAAAAACTTGAGTCAATTCTGACAATTACAAAGGAATAAAAAAAATTTTAATTTTGAGAAAAAAAATTTTCAATGAAAGCTTTTTTGTACCGCTTCAATTATTTTCCCTATAATACACTCACGCCCTTAGTAATAATATATGTTTTTGCGAGCCTGATCCCAGTGGTGCTTCACAGTTAAGACAAAAAAAAATTATTTCGTTTTTTATATTTTTCTTTATTCCAAATGAATGGGAGAAATTATATACCAGCATGATGATATTGCTAAAGCGTTCAGTGAACTTTTCTGTCCAGTATGAAAATTTCTCATAGCTCTAATGGCAATTTTTTGCCTAAATGTCTCTCCATGTGTGTTTTAATTGAAGGACAATATCTGAAATTCGATGATTCTATGGTCTAGTGATCCCATTGGTTCTCCAATTCATACATTATTTGTGGTAGGGTGTACTTTGGGGCGTATATCAATTCTCCAAAGCATTAATTCTTCCAGGCGCAGTGATCTTCACGCTCGAAATTCTAAGAATTTTTAGGCGTACATTATAACTCACAAGAAAGGCGCCTAAAAATTCTTAGGATTTCGAGCGTGAAGTTCACTGCGCCTGGGAGAATTAATGCTTTGGGAAATCGATATACGGTCCAAAGCAATAAACGAGTCTTGGTTGTAATGTCATAAAATATAACACATATTTTTAAGAGTATTTCTAATGTTTTATTTATTTTTCAGTTTCTATGAATAAATACAAAAAATGGAAATCAAGTTTCCTAATAAATGCATTCGCGTGGATATGTGTACAGAGTGCACGGGCATTTAAATAAATTGTATAAAATATGGGATATTCTTTTGCAAATCGTACTCCGGTTGAAATAATCAAATCTACTTCGGGTTTGTTTCATATTCTAGCTTATTACGTTAGGTTTCCAGATAAATATATTTATAATTTTTTATTCTACATCTATCAACGTGAATCTTTTTCTATCTCTTTATTAATCTTAATTCACGCCTATCTTCTTCAATTTCCCCTTTTCTATCTCATTCTATCCTTCATCTATCAACGTCAATCTTTTTCTATCTTCTTGTCAATCTAGTCGATGCCTATCTGTCCCTATTACAAATTTTAAACTCTCTTTCTATCTCTCATTATCTCTCCTTACAACAAAAGAATATCAGTCCACTATTAAGATATTTTATATTCTTTTTCTATAAGGAAGATTATATTTTATGTCCAATGAAGTAATAGTCTCCCCCTATGTAAAATGGACACAATACTTTTTGGAGCTGTACTCTTCATTTCGTGGTAAGAATAAATACTGAGGGATATAGAGAGAGATTAAAATTTGCACTATGGGAAGATAAATGAGGGATTGAAAAAGATACAAGTGGTCGATCACGAAAGATAGAGAAAAAGATAGATACTACTTTAGTCGAAGGATAGACTGAGGTATAGGAAAAGATAGATATTATTAGACATAGGGATAGAAAAAGATAGACATTACCAGACATAGGGATAGAAAAAAATAGATATTTCCGGTCACTCTGGATAAGTGCGGAGATAGAAAGAGATAGAGTTTTGGGGATGCAAAGTGATGGAATGGGAGGGATAGAAATGTCCTATCTTTTCCTGTCCCCCAGTTCCTATCTTTTTTAATCTTTTGACTTCCAGCAGGGAAACTGAATGACTTTTATCGGGACTCGATTTAGTTTTTAAAATGTCTACATCGCAGCGCTACTATCACTTATCATGACGAATTCAAAAAATATGAAATGGTTTAAACCTGTAACAATCCAATGTTTTAGACATTTTTTTAAAGCAGGAAAAGATGAAGTATAAAAAACCTTATAAAAGGACATACCAATGTGTTCCTCCACAGCAAAAAGCGAGGGCAGGTTAGATTTTCAGATGGAAGGGAGGCATATAAGGGAACAATAAAATTGCATGATTTGCGTTAGCATCGTGATTTTTTCGTCATTTTTTACACCATCGCTCGTTGCGAAAAGTTAAAAGTATGGGCAGCCAACTTCATTGTCAAGGTGCATTTTTTAAGTAATTGTTAATAACATGCTGCTGTCTCCCCCAAAAAGGGGATTTTCTTCCCACATTTTACGTAAAAAAAGTGTAAGCCATTTCCTACGCATGAATAAGTAAAAATAAAGTATGCTACACGGGAGGAACACGATGATTGTCAATCGTGGTTTCGCGCCCTCGCTTCGCTTGTGCGCAACTTCATACTCGTCAGAATCATTCTTGTCCTCCCTTGTACCATAATATATCTATTAATTTGTATAGGTACATTGTAACTTGTTCTGAGTCGGGCCCCTCTTGACATAGGACCCTGATTTGTTCACAATGATAATAAAACACTGAAATGAATTACATGGTAATTCATAAGTAATAATAAGTAAATAAATAATAAATAATAAGTAAATTTACCTTTGAATTTTCAAAAAATCAAAAAAAAGTTTTTTCCCCGAAATGTTTCTCTATAGTCTTAGAATAGTGAACAGTACAAAATAATACCAATTTATAAGCGAGAAAATAGTTTTTTGGCCTCTTTAAGGTAGTTTGTTCACGAAAATTAGACCTCAGGAAAAAATAGATAATTTTGCTTTCAAGAATAGCAATATTATTATTGAAGGGCTAATTTGAAAGAGAAAAGATTATTTTTCATGAAAAAAATTTGAAACACAAAAAAATAATTTTATTAATAAATTTTATTTTTGCCTAAACTTATTTTCTTATCGCTTTGAGCCAAATTTTTAAAAATAATGCGATTCTAATAAATCACGGTTTTATTTTTTTAGGAAAAAGATTCTCTACAACATGACCGTTTCCTATTTTTGAAATGGAATTAATTATTATCAAATACAGAAATTTGTTTATAAAAATTTTGTTTTGAAAAATTGTTTTTCTTTAATTTCAGCTATTAAAGAATTCATTTTCAAAAATTGGAAACGGTGAAGTTGTAGAGAATCTTTTTCCAAAAAAAATGAACCGTGATTTATTAGAATCGCATAATTTTTTAAAATTTGGCTCGAAGCGAGAAGAAAATGAGTTTGGGCAAAAATAAAATCTATTAATAGAATTATTTTTTTGTGTTTCAAATTTTTTTCATGAAAAATAATCTTTTCTCTTTCAAATTAGCCGTCAATAATAATATTGCTATTCTTGAAAGCAAAATTATCTATTTCAGCCTGAGGTCTGCCTGTATGTCTACAAAATTAACAACAAATGAACCATGATTTCTTGGTCTCCAAGGTGGCCTAACCCCTTAAACAATATATCAATCAAACATTGTTTGGTTTATACTTACTGAACAATATTTCTATATTAAACTTATTTGTTTACCTCTTAAACTAAAGAGCATGAAAAAAAAGAATTGTAGTTTGTTACTTCTATTGTTGCAAGCCAACGGTACAAAGTCTTGCAGGATGTTTTTGGTTTGTTTAAATCTCCGTGTGATAGCAAAACAGATACGACAGGTAAAAACGTGACAGACACTACCGTCACTTTGGCGCACTTCAGAATGAACGTCTTTGATCGTAAAACATAAAATTCACATTTTTCCAGAATAACATGAAGAAATGAACATGACTTAACTGTTTTTATACCCAATTTAAATCATTTTAACACTTTTTATATCTTCTTGATATATGTTTGAAAATCTAAACTTAGACTAATAAAATGAAATTTTTTCTTGAATAAAAATAAAAATTAACTTATTTGAAATTTGAAAATTTTTTTTTGATTAATTTTATTATTTTTTGGCAAAATCTTGAGAGAGCAGTGTAGCCGAGAATATGTGGAAAGAGTGTTAGCATCTTCGGAAATGTAAAATATAATTGAATTGCTAACCTTTGCAAGCGATAAAACATTAAAAAAAAATAATTTTATTTCTCTCCCTCCTGGGGTGCATTTACGTAGTTAAAAACTTCAATTTATATCTATTCAATATTAAAGTTAAACTGACAAGTTTATTCTTTGTTACAGCGGATTTTTCAACTGAAATTGATATCTAATTTTGGGGCAAGGATTTTCCTCTTGGTGCTGACATAATCCAGCATATTTTTGTATCCAATACATCAAAATGTCTAGTTGAGCACAAAGTTGTAACATCATTGCCATGGCGAATATATCAATCGCTATTGTTGCTTCTCCGCAACTAAAAGATCCTATAGTTTGAAGTAAATATGTTAGCCGGAAGGATATTCTGTTATCAAGGTTGTAAGGAATCCAAGCTCTTTAAGGCAGCACTGTGTCAAATTTAGAGTTTTTGCATAAGATTCCATATCGGCACCACAGAAAAAACTCGTGGTTCTTTTTTTGCATCCTAATTTCATGATATTAAATCGTGAATGTAAATTTTTCAGTAAGTATTTATTAAAGTTTGTCTTTGATAGACTGTATTATTTTAATGTAGAATTTAATTTAATTTTAATGCAGCTGCCAAAATTATCAGTTCTTTTAAGTTAAGCGTGTGATATTATGAAACAATATTCTCATATCGGTTCCTGGATAAGACACAGGCACTACAATTTTCCAAAAAATTAACAACATTGATAAACCTCCCCTCGGACTGGGACCTTGACGACTTCCTCCTCTTGGCTAGACGCGTCTATCCCCATGCATGAAGAAGGAAGTATGCCCCAGGCAGCGGCGCTGCGAATGAGTCTGCGAGTGGCTGCGAGGAATGAGTGAACTGAATGAATGTCAGCGCCGCATGACTGTGATATGTGTCCTTCGAATGTGAGAAAAGAACCTATGGACGGGATCTCTCTTGAATGTGGCGCAGAACGAATTGGTGTATGGAATCTCCTGGGGGATACTGCAAAGCCTCTGCAGTCTGTGACCAAAAACAGTCCAAACGATCGTTTCCGTATAGCATCCCACTGGGAGTACTTCGTCGACGAGTGTTGCCTTCCTCGGCCCACAAGGAAGCGAGGTTGATGTGAGCCTAGCTCTTCCGAGGTGATGTGCCATGCGGGATCAGGAGCCAGCCCCTTCGGGACCTTGATCAGGTAATGCGTATTGAACACAGGTGTCAGAGCCTGTGTTGCTTCGAGCGAGGCCGGTCTGTTCGTGCATTCCAGGAATGGCTAAGCGGAGGTTGGGCCTCAGAGAACTGGGGTAGGACTTCGGTCCAAGGGTACGCCCGTTCCGAACTATTCCGAACCGCTCCTCTACGCACGATGCGCTGGTGACTAAATTTATGGAAGCAAAATTTAAATCGGTGGGGAAAGTGGACTTGGGTGCTTCCCCAGAAGCTGAGGGATGGAAGGACGTCCTTCAGCTCCTCAGGGAGCAAAACGAAAAAATGGAGAAATTGGCCAGGGCTCTCAGCGTCATCCAGCGGGGTATGCTGAGAAATAATCCTGGGGTGGAATTCCAGAAGAGGCTGGAATCGCACCCCGCCTCGAAAAGGATCGGTATCTTTCGGAGACCACGCTCTGCGTCCCTGGGGGATAACCCAAAAAAGCTCCCAAAGGGGGAGAAGAGGGTTGCACCTTCTCCGCCCGAAGATCGGACTTCCAAAACAGGGAAGGGCAGCTCATCACCCACACACGCTGCGGCCACCAGATGCCAGACCCCACAAAAGGATGGGGAACGGCAGCTGGTGGAAAAAAGAAGGAAAGAAAGGTTCCTGCCTTCTGCACAGGAATCTAGAGGCAAGGGAAAGTTGCCGCGGCGCTCTCCGGCTGCTAGGTCGGGCGACGCTGTCAGTGTATCGGTGAAGGATGGTGAGTCCTACGCTGAGATCCTGAACGCCTTGAAGGCCAGGGTGAACCCCCAGGATTCAGGAGCGGAGGTCCTTTCCATCTGGAGAAACAGGAGGAAGGAGATCCTCCTGGTCCTAAAAAAGGGGGTGACGTCTCGGCCTTCGAGAAGGCGCTCGATCAGGCGGTCGGGGAGAAGGCCGAAATTAAATCTTTGGTCGCGCAGAGGTCCCTGGACGTTAGGGACCTCGACGAGACCGTCACAAGGGAAGAGGTCGCTGCCGAGCTCTGCCTCGCGCTCGGCAAGTCAGACCTCGGAAACCAGTACAGGCTGTACAAGTGCTTCGGTAGTGTGCAGAGTGCGGTGGTCCGTTTAACCGAGGCGGACGCCCGGAGCTTGCTCGAACTCGGTAGGCTAAGGGTGGTGTGGGTGAACTGTCGCAACCGAGAGCATGTCGAGGTTACCCGGTGTTTCAGGTGCCAGGGATATGGCCATGTGTCGCGCGGCTGCACGCTTGTAGGCAGGAAGAATGCCTGCTGGAAATGTGGGGGCGAGTCGCACATGGCCAAGGAGTGCAAGGCTCCCCGTCGGTGTCTGACTTTCGCTGATAGAGGCGAAAAAGATGTCGCCCATGCTTCGGGGAGCGGTTCTTGCCCAATAGTTAGGGCAGAGGTCCTGAGGTTGAGAGGCAGAAATTGAAGTTCCCGCAGCTTAACCTCGGGAGAGGGGAAGATGCCCAGAACCTTCTAATGCAGACTTCCAGGGAGAGGAGGAACGATGTGTTGCTCATTAGTGAGCAACACAAATGGTCCGAAAACTCTGCGTCGTACGAGGATGCATCAAGGAGGGCTGGAATCCTTGTTTGCAGCCCTAATTTGGGCATCGGGGATTTCCTGGAGACCGACACGAGATTCGTTTGGGTAGAGGTGGCGGGGGTACGTGTGTACAGCTGCTACTTTTCTCCCAACGATCCTTTCGAGATCTCTGAGACCCAGATCCTCCTCCTTGAGGACAGCCTCAAATAGGCTAGTGAGCGGTCCTTTATTGCGGGCGACTTTAATAGTAATTCGCCCGAGTGACGAGAAGCCCGTCTGGACAAGAGGGGGATCTTGGTCGGCGAGATGGTCACTAGGATTGACCTGATTGTATTGAATCGGGGCAGGGATCTTACGTTCAGACGAGGAGCAAGTTGGGGGGGGGGGGGGGTCGATTATCGACCACACAATTGACGCGCCTCGTCTTGCCTCAAGGATAGGCGAATGGTGCGTCCTCGATGTAATAACAATGAGCGACCATCAGTGCATTGAGTTTAGCATCCAGGAACGGAGTCACCCAGTGAATAAGGGAAGGGGTGGCAAGATAAGGTACCCCTCCTGGAACACAAAACGACTCAGCAAAGACAAGCTTCGTGAACACCTTGAAGAAACCAGGCTCATAGATGAGCTTGGTTGGGCAAGGTCTGCTGAGTCGTTGGAGGACACTGTGCGGGCGGCAAGGCGGAAAGTGGTCACAGCATTTGACCACTCCATGCCTCGCCGGAGGCACAGGCGTACCGGGGAATCGATGTACTTGTGGAACGATCATTTGTCTGTCCTGCGTCGAAAATGCCTTACAGCGGGGCGTAGAATTACCCGCTCAAAGGGTGATCCTCTGCTGCACGGGGCATGGAAAGAAGCAAAATCAGCTCTGAGGCATGAAATAAAGAAAAGCCGACTTCAGTGCTGGAAAGACTTGATTGGGAAGTCGAGAAGGACCCATGGGGTCTTGCCTTTAACATAGTCACTAAGAGACTAGTGACTAGAAGATAGATCCCGGGCCTAGATAATGCCGATCGAGTCAAGTACATTGTGCGAAGCTTGTTTCCACACGTAGAGTTATTCCAGAGACAGGGCAGAAGTTCCTGCATGGCCCGGCGCGAAGAGCTTTTCGCTCTCGAAGAACTGAAGAGAGCGGGTGGGAGGCTCAAGGCGAATACAGCGCCGGGGATCGACGGGGTTCCAAACGAATTCCTCAAAGAGGTGATCGCGGGATACACGGAGATTCTCCTAGAAGCTTTCAACTCCTATCTTCGGGAGGGGAGGTTCTTAGTGGTACATCTGCATGGAGGCCATGGTGCAGAAAAAGGTTCCAGGCTACCTGTTACGAATGATTGAAAGCTATCTGAGTGACAGATGGGTGATATACGAGGGCGACAAGTGGTCTCTCGAAGAAGAGATGACATGTGGCGCCCCTCAAGGGTTATGGGTGGGTCCACTCGTTTGGAACGTCATGTAGAACGATTTCCTGCGCAAGGACCTACCTGCTGGAACGAGCATCATCGGTTTCGCGGATGACGTACTTGTCGTGTGTGCCGCTGAAGACGTCACAATCCTTGAGTTGAGGATCAATGATAGTCTGTGGCGGGGAAAGCGTTGGTTGGATAGCAGATGCCTGAAAATGGCCCCTGAAGAGACCGAGGCTTTGCTGGTCACAGACAGGAGATTCTTCAAATACCCGAAGATTGTTCTCGGGGAACATGAAATCGAGTGGAAAAAAGAGCATTAAGTACCTGGGTGTGCAGTTGGATCGAAGGCTTAGCTTCGGCGAACACCTGTAGATCGCGACTGCCAAAGCCATCCAATGTGGAGCCTCTCTAATTCGGCTCATGCCCAAAATTGGTGGCCCAGGGAAGCCAAGAGAAGGCTGGTGGCGAGCGTGGTAAATTCAAAGCTGCTTTACACAGCTCCGTTCTGGGCAAGTGCCCTTAACAACCATGTTATCCAGAAGCTGTTTTCGGCACAGAGAGGTGTGGTCCTGAGAATTGTCTCAGCATCCGAACTGTGTTGACGAGCGCTGTGCTTTTCATGGGGAGCGTCCCATTAATAGACTTATTGGCGAAGGAAAGGCAGGAGACCTTTCAGCTCCGTAATGAGCTCACCTCCTTAACAAACCTGCAGGAAATCGCTCGCGCGAAGGAGGCCACCTGCAAGGATGGAAGGCGCAGACTCTTCGAGAAATGGCAGACGAGATGGCATGGTCACCATTCCGGGAGATGGACGCACCGTCTGATCCCGGAGCTCGCCACCTAGCTGGATAGAAAGCGATGGTCTCTCTCATGCTTCAGTCTGAACAGATATGGATGCTTATCGAGTCATTCGTCACCCTGGTGATGAAGACGAGGGATCTCGATGGGTGAGCAGAGCGCAGCAACAACGGGGGCCAGTAGAAAACACATCGGGGCGTGCACCCGTGGTCCTATGTCTTGGGCGGACTTGGCTGCCCTTGTCGATCGGGGGAGGAATATTTTTATTCCTCCTCTAATTGGTGCGG
This sequence comes from Diplolepis rosae, assembly GCA_030998225.1. Lineage (NCBI taxonomy): Eukaryota > Metazoa > Arthropoda > Insecta > Hymenoptera > Diplolepididae > Diplolepis > Diplolepis rosae. The sequence goes on along the minus strand of JAPYXD010000723.1, from coordinate 7,575,102 downwards.
CTAGTCGGCCTTCCTAACGGACGTGTGTCCGCGGATGGGAGTCCCGGGCGAACGGATGACGGAAGAGTCGTACGCAACTTTAAGCTGGAACCAACTGCCTGCAAAGTTTGACGCCGAAAGGCAGTGTACCGTAACTCTTCTCCTTCGATGGCGACCGTCAAAAATTGGTTTAACGAATTTCAACGTGGTCGCACGTCGGTTTTCAATGAGCCACGCCAAGGTGCCCCGAAAACGGCTACCACGGAGGATCACGTGACAAAAATCCACTATATCGCATTGGTAGACCGCCGATTGAAGGTGTACGAGATAGCTGACACAGAAGGCATCTCAAAAGACCGCGTGGGTCCTATCCTGCATGAAATTTTGGACATGAGAAAGCTATCGGCGCGATGCGTGCTGGTTTTGCTGACTCCGGACAACAAGCGCAACCGTGAGACCATTTCAGAGCAGTGTTTGACGCCGTTTAGGCGTAATCCGAAGGAGTTTCTGCGTCGTTTCGTGACCGTCGACGAAACATGGATCCACTGGTACACACCAGAGACTAAGCAGCAGCTGAAACAGTGGATTTCTCCAAACGAATCTGCTCCGAAGAAGGCAAAGACTGTCCCATCGGCCGGAAAGGTGATGGCCACCCTTTTCTGGGATTCACAAGGTATGATTTTGATTTTAATATACTTAAACACTATATCATTTTGCAATAATAGTACATTGTTTACCAACTGGGGAATTGACTAGTCCCCCACTCGGTTAAAATTCTATTTTCTTTATATAGCGCGACGGGGAATTGCGATTTCGGGGCCTATTGCAAAACAGCAAAAATGATCGGTTCCATGATCGGTTTATGAGAATAAAGCATCAACTAATGTGAAAAATTAAGTTTTGTTACACGGGCTCATCATCGATCGTGGAATTGATCACTTTTGCTGTTTTGCGCCAGGGCCCCAAAATCGCATTTCCCACGCGGGTATCAAAGAAAATCTTTAAATTGTTGTTACTCAGATTAAACAATCACTTTTTAATGCACCGTACCTTCTTCAATTTGTCACAATAATCAATACAAGTCTGATTTTAGTAATCTATGGTCATATTGCGATTAGCTTTATAACTTGTTTTTTTGTTTGAATTTTAATCATACTTACGATGTATTTGTATGATATTCATTATGTTTGTTTTTCGTATTACGAGTTACGCTTCAAAAAACTGTAAATTGAGTAAGACATTCGCAGAATCTGGAAGAATAAGAATTGAAAAATTATTTTCCATTGTATAATTAATCTTCAAGTCATATAAAATATCGAAGCTTATTTCTGAAAAAGTACAAACACTCGTAAATGTTCCATTAGACATAGGAGCAACCCAGCTTGCAGTAAATACAATAGGTTTTGTACATCTTCTCATTATTTGCACAAGACTACTTTTTGAGCTGTTCGATAATAAATGCCAGTCATTAATATATATTGCATATCCAACTGCCTCACTCTGAAGAAAAAACGTTTTCATTAAAATATTGAATACATCATAGTAAAAAACTTTTAAAATATACCTTAGTATATACCCACACATAGGAATCTATTGGGTTCCCATGTGGGAACCCATATCCTAATCTACTAAAGAACCTATTTTTTCGCCTCTCGGAATTTGAGAAAGAAGGTGGTGCAAGGAAAAAGACAGAAACATATCAAATTCTATGTCGAAGAATTCCTATTTTCTTCATATGTAAAACATCTACACAGTAATTCTTTCACGCACTTAAGTTTATGTAGAATTTTTCAATTATTTAATTGATGGTACGGTGTTGCTTCATTATAAAAATGTAAATATATTTTCCAAAGAAAACATTTTTTACATAATTTTTGCTGTAAAAATAGAATTCTTGATTTGGAAAGTGGTACGCTTAGAATTTTCAAATGTAAAACCTGCTCATAGGATCCTACATAGGTTTCTAAATAAAATCTTAGATAGCTTCCCATATTGGGCCCTACTTATGTCCTCACGAATGTCTCTCTGCAATTTTCTATACAAGAACCTATTCAGCAACTCAGGTAAGATCCTATCTTATTTCATACGCGAAATCTGATATGGGTTCTTGAATGAGTTCTTAGATGATTCAACACACAGACTTGATTTTGAGCCAAAAATTGACGAACAATGAGTGAGGTGTGACTCGGTGAATTATCGTGCAACAGAGACCATTAGGTCTCTGGATCACGATATTCGGGTCGAATACGATGCATTCTAGCCATCAGACACTTCAAAACTTCGGGATAATGTGCGCCAGTAATTGTTTGGCCAGTTGAAATGAATTCCCTATGGATAATTTCTTTGCTATCGAAGAATGTAATGAGCATTGCTGAAATTTAATAACTGCTCTTTGTCCCATGTTAGTATTTCATCATCGATAAAAAAAGTTGTTTTGAGAGAACTGTCATAACTTTGCTATTTATCAACCGATTACAACAAAATTGATATTACCGGAAAGGGGAATGCCACAGCTTTCAAACGCCGACCTGTACACATAGGTGACGCTACCAGTTACTCAAATATTATTCGAGTCTCGGAACTTATTTGACCACTGTGCACGAAACACTATTGAAAATTAAAAATTCCATTTTTGAACCAAAATATTTGTCGCGAGTTATCGAGTATACGACCTACAGACAGACGGGCACTTTCGTAAGAACTATTTATTCTGATTCAAGGGGTCTCACTTTTCCCATGACTATATTTCCAGGCCAACAATATAAGCAAATTTGAAGCATGATTCCACTCAATGAAAACATCATTGTCCAATATTTGGCAGTAGTTACACTTGTAGTTGAAAGCAAGTAAGTACTCGTACACACATCCATCGTAGTTGCGCATAATTGAAAAAAAATGCCAAGTTGTAGATGTTGTTTAAACTTTTTCCATACCTAAAATTTAAATCACATTTATGTCACTGTATATCTATGAATTTCTACACCATATGCAGAATGAGATAGCTTGTTGAAAACTTATGAAATTAAAAAAAAGGCATTATGAAAGCTGTGTTCACTTTTAAGTCCGTATAATTGCAAAATAAACTTCTAAAAATACATTCTCTCGTAATATCAAAAACATTTAGAAGCAAGAAGATCTTCCTTAGTGTCATGTTGGTTGATTTTAAAAATTTTTAACTTTTTTAACATGTTCACGCCAGCGCGTACCACCGGTGGCTCGCACTAGACTGCCTCATCGGGCGGTGCGTACCACCGGTGGTACGCATTTGATTATGCTATTAGACGGTAAAAATTCGAAAGATTCGGAGAGGATGAGACGAATTCACAAAGAATTTAGTCTTATTAGTCAATCTCACAAAACTTTCCACGATGCCGTTGCCTTTGTCCTTGAAGCGCAGCCGCCAATGGGCGAGAAGCATGAATTACAGCGCCAGCGTGAACGTGTTAACCTGATATTTCGATTTGCATGGACTCAATACAATAGAATACAGTTCAATACAAAATCAATTAATAAAATAAATAATAATAAATATAATAATAATATATAATATTAAAATATTAATATTAATATATTAATATTATAATATATAAATATAATAATAATAAATAAAATCAATACAATACAATTACTCAATAGGCAATGCCGGTAACATAGGAATCCTAAAATTTCTTGTAAAATTTATTCTCTAGAAATCCTGTTAGACTTGAATTATGACTGTAAAATATCCGTTCCTAATTTTGTTGCATGCACTTAACTTCGTTATTGTTCATTTTATGTGATGCATTAATCAATAATTTTTTTACAGATAAATGTAGATACTTACACGTACATGGAAGCATGGTGATGTATCCATTTACCAAGCATCAATCCTTGCTTCTGGGGATTATCGTAGTAACAGTTTTCTGCCAAACATAACTCAGGAAACTTATGCATGCTATACATCAAAATTTCCAACTGAGCACAAAGTTGTATCATCATTACCATAATGTATGCATCGACAGCTATGGTAACGTGCCCCGCAGTTATGGATCCTGCAGCTAGAACCGCATACGTTAGTCAAAATATTAACCTGTTTTCAAGGTTGTAAGGAATCCAAGATTTGTACGGTAGCGATGCACTTGAACCTTTTAACAATATCGGCACTGATGCTTTTAGTAATATCGTTAGTGAGGCGATTGTTGAAAAAATAATCGTACCATTTCTACAAAAAGAATACATGCTTTACGATTGAACTTATGATCATTTGAAAATGTTTTAACACATCACTCAATAAATTTCGGGTCCAAATAAGAAAAAAACAGTTTATTCGAGAAGTTCGACTTTATTCATCAGCATAGTTTCCTTCAAGCGTAATACATTCATTTCAACGCTTTTTTAACTTTTCTATGCCTTTTTTGTAGAATGATTCGTCTTTGCTCTCAAAATAGGCCTCAGTTGCGGCAATCACTTCTTCATTGGAGCTAAATCTCTTTCGCTGGAGAATTTTTTGCAGGTCAGCAAAGAGCCAGTAGTCGCCTGGGGACATATCTGGCAATTTGAAGCTCAATTCATTCAATTTGATCATTGTTTTTATAAACTTGTGGCACGGTGCATTGTCTTGGTGGAACAGCACTTTTTTCTTTTGCATGAGAAGCCGTTTTTTCTTGATTTCTGCGCTCAATTAATCCAATAATGCCATTTAATATTCGCTGTTGATGGATTTACCTTTCTTAAGAGAGTCGATAAACAAAATACCATGCGCATCTCTAAATACGGATGCCATAACCTTACCGACCTGCTGTTGAGTTTTTGGTCGTTTGGACGGCTTTCACCAGTTGCTGCCCACTCAGCTAACGATCTTTTTGTTTCAGATGTGTAGTGCTGGATCCATGTTTCATCCATTGTCAAATGCCGACGCAGAAAATCCTTTTCACCTCGCTTGAACAGCTCCAAACAGCGCTCTGAATCCTCGACGCCTTGTTGTTTATGGTCGGGTGTGAGGAAACGTGGCACCCACTTCGGAAACAACTTACTCATCCCCAAAGATTCCAGCAAAATTGTAAACACACTACCTTCTGATACCTTGAAGGTGTCAGCTGTCTCACGCAACTTTAATTTACGATCGCCTAACACTATTTTGTGGACTTTTGTTATGTTTTCCGGAACAACTGCTGATTTTGGGCGTTCGGAGCGTTCAGTGTCATCGGTGTTTGTACGACCGCGTTCAAATTCGGCATACTAGTCGATTGTTGATTTCCCAGGTGCAGTGTTCGCATAACGCTTATCAAGTCACTGTTTTACATCAACAGTATTTTTCCCCATTAAAAAGCAATGTTTGATTAACACTTGAAACTCTTTTTTATCCATTGTTTTGAAAATGACAAAAGTTGCTTCATCAAAACCTCTGTAACTTCTGAACTAAATGTCAGTTTGTCATGAAATTTTGACACTTAACGTTTGAAGATTGGTACTATCCAGAAATCATATGGATTTGACAACAATGGTGCCATCTATATGTCAGACAGGAAACTTATTGGGTGATGTGGCATGCCAAGATGAAAAGTATAAGTGACGATAGCAAGTAAAAAAAACATTAGGGTATGAGCTTAAGGTTTTGTATATAAAGATTGACTAAATTTTCATTTTGTAATAATTATGTTCCGTACAACAAAGGTTTATGCGAGCATTTAATGAATTTCGAAAAACACAGACGTGACACAGGACACAGAGTTTTGGGACAGGAATCTGCCTTCAATGAATGGTGACAGTAGTCTTTGAATTTTGTACCTTCCAAGTTTGTCGAACTTTTTTTGGATGCAAAATTCGACAAAATAAAAAACCATAATGTGTGTATAGACGGCTACAAACAAATTGCGCGTAATTTCGTTTACAGTTGTTAGTACAGTTTACCGTCATATATAACGTCTTGGACCCGTTAAAAAGCTTGATATTTGGATTCCACATGAAGTGAAAGAAATTCGTTTAGCAAAATGCATCAACGCTTGTGATTTGCATTCTAAACGAAATAAATTCGACCCTTTTTGAAACGAATTATCACTGGTGATGAAAAAAGGATTGTTTACAATAACGTCGTTCGAAAAAACAGTAATTCAGATGTCTACTGTTTCCAGATGAACAAATTCAAAGCAGCGGTCAAAGAAAAATGGCCAGAATTGGTCAATCGTATATAGCCCTGACCTTGCACCATCAGATTACTATTTATTTCGATCTTGGCAGAACTCCTTGTATGGTAAAAATTTCAATGATGATGAAGTTGTGAAATCGCACTTGGTTCAGTTTTTTGCCGATGAGGACCAGAAGTTCTATGAGCGTGGAATTATAAAGTTACCAGAAAGATGGCAAAAGGTCATTAAACAAAATGGAAAATATATCATTGATTGAAATTCATTCCTTGTATTTGAAAAAATGTGTTTAATATGTATGAAAAAATCGGCAATTACATCTGGGACAACCCAATAGTTTCGAGAAAAACGCCTTCAAAGTTTGAAAGGTTCGAGTGTAATCCGCGTAATCAGGAGAAGACAGTAATGCGTTACCTTTTTCTGCATTGCTGTCTTCTCCAGAAAGTTTATTTAAATTATTATTTTATTAATAAAGTGGTCGTATGTAATTTTAGACTCTAATGTCTGACTCTACCACATGGTCTTAAGGAATGTTCCTAGAACTAACAAAATGTCCTCGTTGCTTGAACGTTACAAAGGAATATCCATGGAACCGTTTCTGTGAACGTTCTGAACTAAAGGTATATTAAATTTTTCAACAATAAAATATTATTATAAGTATATCTAAGTACACGGAAAAAATAAGTACTGGGAAATTTACTTGACAGTCCTCGACTTTTGGACAGGACAAATTTTTCCGAAGATTCTATATACTTTTTATGAAGAAGCTTAGAACTTCATCGAAAAAAACAAAGAATGTTCTAGATAAATTCAAGCAGAGACAAAGAACGAAATTGTTTCAAATTTTAGTGTATAGTTTTTGAAAAAATTATAGAAATGCAAATACTTCTTCTAAAAAGTACTTCAGGTTTTAAAAGAGCTTGGATACGATAAGTTGATTAGAAAAAGATGAATACCTGATATACAAGTCAAAGAAACATTCTTGGACTACGCTTGAAAGTCTTTTGTGATTTTTACTAGCAAGATGCACAGTTTCCAGTGCCAGTTTTTTTGATACGGACAATTTTTATTGCTTTGTAAATTGACATAAACTTCAGAAATTATTAAATTCTTATATTTAATAATTTAGTAATTAATTTATTCAGAATATCATCATTTATAAATATAGAAACATAATAATTCTTCAAACTTCTATATCATATAAAATTGTTGGTGAAATAAGGCGCAGCAATTCCTTACACGGCCTTGCATTTTCTATGAATAAAATGTACCCAAAATTGTTTGGGAAATATCCCAAGTCCCAGGTGGAAATTTACAACTGGCTTGGTACCGCGCCACTACCGCCGGGCGAATGTCGGTACTGGCGTTGTACTGGCATAATACCGAGTGGAAAACGGCTGGGTACTGGTATTCGTCCGTAATGTCACTCGGCTGGGAGTTGTTTGTTGGTACTGGCGCGGTACTAAAAATGGTACTGTGCCTGTACCAAATATCTGTACTGGAACTGTACTGTAAATAGTAGTATGCCTGTACCGAAGGACTGTACTGGCGCGGTACTGGCATTAGTACAAAATGTCACTCGGCTGGGAGTTGTCTTTTAGTACTGGGGCGGTACTTGGAAATGTACCGAAAATCTGTATTGTACTATGATAAAAAGTACAGGGAAAGTTCCAGTTAAGATTCTAATATTTACTGTTTTTAACGGCAACGGAGGGATATTCGCTTGGTAGAGTAAGTTTACTGTTTTCACAGTAAAATATCTGTTTTGAATCTAGAAAATTTTTTCTGAGTAAATTGACAATACTTTTTCGTTACACGTACACCGAAAAAAATCTCAGTAGGTATGACTACTTTTTAACTTACTTTCCGTAGTTCGTAAAGGCCCCAGTGTCATTTTTGAAGTTAAGGTGGCTTGGTCGTTTGGTGTCGTATGAAGTGAGGGGCACCGTGGGGGCACGTGTTACATGAATGCTCATTGCTACTTATTTTTTTAATAATCATATGTATTATAGTAACATCTGAGTAGAAGGGTAAGAAATCGCGGAAATGTCCCCGGAAAAAAGCGATAATAAAACATTATTAGTTTCACCTCGAGGCGATTTCTATATTCTGTACCTTTTTCGCAATTTTCTCTTGATTGAAGTCGTCAACCCTTCGTTTTTATAATACTAATAGATTCCTCGAAATCAAAAGTACTATTATACAAGGCGCGTTCCAAAATAAACGAGACTGAGCTAAAATAGAAACGACAGGAGCTTTGTTCTGATAAATTCGAGTTTATTTATTCAAAATAGTCCCCTCCGGCCTCGATACACTGTTTTGCGCGATCCAAAAGCTTTTCAAAAGAGTGTTTCAGTTCATTAACCGGAATGTCCTTCAGGATGTCGGTACAAGCTTTTTGGATGGCCTCTACGGACGCAAAACGTTTTCCTTTCATGGCCAAATGCAATTTTCCGAATAGGTAGAAGTCACAGGGAGCTATATCAGGCGAATACGGTGAGTGGTTGACGGATAAAATGTGATTTTTGGTCAAAAAATCAGTGATAAGCGTTGAACGATGGGCCGGCGCATTATCGTGCAAAAGGCGCCAACTGCCATTTTCACGGTATTGCGGCCTCACACGGCGAATTTTCGGTCAAAACGCGATGAATTGAATCTTTTGACATGTTTAATTCCATTGTCATGTATCGCAAAGAAGATTTTGGCTCATTTTTTATAAATTCACGCACAATTTCAATATTACTTGGTGTAATCACGAAACTTTCCTGACCGGGATGTTCGTCGTCCTTGATGTCTTCACGACCTTCTTTGAATCGTTTAAACCACTCATGGACTCTGGCACGGAATAAACAGTTGTCACCATACACTTGTTTCATTAATTCAAAACTTTCAGTAAAAGTTTTACCAAGTTTCAAACAAAACTTAATATTCGCTCTTTGTCCGAAGTTCATTTTTCGACCGATGCTATAAACACACTGTCCCTTATAAAGCATTAACTCGGCTTCTAATTGTCCGTTCGTCATGAAATTTTGACCGAACGTCAGTGAAGGATGTACCTTTCCAACTCCTACTCCCATCAGAAGATAGCACCACTATAAATAGCTATTTTGAAAAAGTCTCGTTTATTTTGGAACGCACCTTGTATATTTGATTTATGGGGACTTGTGTTTTGTTCCGGAGTTTCGCCGATTTTGATGAGGAATCCCATAAGACTACGTGTTAAACTGACATTTTTTCGGTAGCGATTTTTTCGGCAATGAAATCGTCAACCACGGTACTTCTTTTTTCCAAATGAATCTAGCATATTTTATTAAGATAATCTCTAATTTTCAGAGCAGTCTATAATTTTTTTCAAAAACGATCAAGCCACCTTAAGTGAACTGCAGGAACATAGGTAAATCAAATAAGAGCAGTAGTTGGATCGATGAATATTCTAAGTACATTTCAAAACTTTATTTACTTTCAAGTAGACTCTAACTTACTATTTTTATATACAAACTTGCCTAAAAACACACATTCCCCTCTACACTACACAAACGCTCGTTTAGGTAGTATTAAAAATTATTCTTAACGCTGCGGGTTCGGACCCTCTCTACTTATAATTAACGCATTACTAAACTAACGACTAAGCCTCTCGGCTACGCACGCTTGGAAAACAAGAAAGAAAATAGCGCTTATAACCTTCAACTACTGCAGGGCTGTGTACACAGAGAAAAATAGCATCTGGTCATAATGACTAGGAATAATGTAGTTGGAAATAAAAAAGTGACTGTAACGAGGGAGACTTGTTGTCGCTACTTGACCCATGGCTACAGTAACATGATTTGTACCCATGGTAGCCATATTCTGAATACCTGGTCGTGGCGACTAGTTAACATCGTTGAAATTGTCCTTAACTCTTAAACCTAGCTATGTGAACTTGAAACATTGAGTTGTCATAGCTAGAATAACGTAGTCGCTATAACCAGTGGAGCAAACTTCAACTCGTTGAATTCGCTGTGTATTGTTTCGAGCAATGCATATTATTTTTCATAGCAACTGATAGCAAGTCTTTTGAGAATTTGATTTGAAGTGTCGAGCGGCTCGAAACTGTGATTTTAAATCCTACTACTTTTAAAGTTTCAACCCGCTCTACAGATGCCGACAAACAGATTTTCAAAAGAGGTGCTATGAAAAATACAATGTTCCACGTAGTGATTTCATGCATTTGATTTTAGGAATTTGATTTAACATAACTTTATTGTTGACACTTACATATAGTGACTGTGACAACATTACATAGTCGCTATGACTACATTACTTAGTCACTGCGACCACTTTTAGTACCTACATTGACGGGTCAACCATTGCTTGAATTCAGCCACAAAAAGTAGTTAAGGACATTTTTAACTACATATATCACGTCACTATGCACAGGATTTTTTCTCAGTGTAAGAAGTGTATAGGCCTCGTGTAATCGGGAGTTTTTAGATTTTATCCCAATTTATGATTCTGATTAACCCGTTTCCGCCGAAAACGCCACTCGCGGTACATCGGTCTTCGGAAGCTCATAACTAATGCTGTAGGCTTCAAAAAAAATTCAGAGAGACATATTTTTAAAGCTTAAGACCGGCCCTTTCCCAAAGCGAACTGAAAATTGCTTCAACATATTATTAATTATGAAAAAATGTTGTTTAAGGGGGTACTATGGTAATCTTTTCTCAAAAAATCGAAATTTTTTTTTTGCAGTTTCGGTTACTTTAAACCCTAAAGTATAATGTATAAACCTCCCTGTACTTCAGATGATATCGATAAGTGATAAAAAGTGAGATTTTCCGCAAGGGGTCGAGCGCGCGAATAAAGCATATGCAACTTGAAAAATGTTTCAATACTTGAGAAAATTTATTTATAAAAATTGTTCAAACAAATTAATTTTATAAATTTGATAGCAGATTCGTGATCAGCGACCCAAAAAACATATAATGCGATATTCAAGTTGTGAAAAAATAATTTTTATCACCATTCTTATGATGATGATATTGATCATTTTTTGCAAAGTCTTTAACTGCGTTTTTCTCAAAACTGTGTTTTTTGAACTGGTGCCCACGATTTCGGCCCGTCTACTCGACCGATTTGCCTACTTTTTTTTTTTTAATGTTCAGAAAACACCTGGCTATGGAATGACCCATGACCATTACTGTAAGTTAATATTTAACAACGTTATGACACAATTATTTACAAAAAACAGGCGAAAAAAAAGAAAAAGATGAAAAGTTGCACTGTCTGTTTATTTATAAAGATATTTTTTTGGTCAAGGGTCATGAGATAGCCATTCATATGTACTTCAAAATAAAATTTGTTTCGTTTGTTTCAGATCATCCACAATGGAGAAATCGTGGGCACCACTTTTAAACATGGCGTCCTATGGTCCCCTATATCTACACCGGATATTAACAAAAATTAACAACATAAATTTTTTTATACTCTCCATAACGTGTACTAAAACGTACAAAAATATTTTGACTACAGAATAAAAATTTGTGCAAAAATAAAATTCTTGAAAAAAAGGCCATTATTACCATAGTACCCCCTTAAACAAAAGAAGCATGATTTTTCCGCTCTCTTTTTTTTAAAACTGAGTTTTCAAGAGCTTTCCTGTCAGCAATCAACCTGCAACCTTTTCAATCCGTGGAATAAATGTCTGAACTTTATGAATCCATGGTTCAAAGTTCCATTTTAGGCCTTGGTATTTTCAAAATGGCGCCTTAAACGCAAAATTTTTTCAAATACATTCATGATTTTCTCAATCGAAAACTATGAACTTTCGATTCCTTCTTTTCCTTCTACTTCAGCCTCTTCTTCTTCTGTAGTACTTTTTCCTACTACATCTTTATTTCTCTTGAAATTTTCCTTTACTAGCGACCGAAATTCATTCATAATTACAAATTTATGTGCTAAAGAGTGTCCAAAAGATATTGTGATTTTTAAAAGTTAAGTTGGTACGATTGTCAATTTGCGAAGCAAATTAAAAGAAACAAATTAAAAATAAAATAAATGGATAAAAACAGCGAGATAATTTTGAATTAAGAAATTTTTAAAGATTTAATAACGTGAACAATTGATTCGAAAAAACCGATCCGGTCAGTATGCAGGGGTGGACTGTATACTTCCCAAGCTAATCGTGGGATTAATATGGAGAGGAATGATTTAAATAAAAGTATGTGCACACAATGCAAAATGGACATTATTATGATGTGCCAGCAAAATCCTGAAAGAAAGTGTGGGTCTGTGAAGACGAAGATACACGGAAAAAATAAGTACTGGGAAATTTACATCACTGAGTGCTCGACTTTCAGATACATTCAAAAGTTACTTAAAACTAGAATACCGTTCTTGTACAGTTAGATTAATAACCCTGCAAAAATTATTGAACTTTCCAAAAGTATTCAGGAGAAAGTCCGTAAATTAATCTAGGACTTTCTTTTTTTTTCGATGAAGTTTTAAGCTTCTTCATAAAATGTATATATGATCTTCGAAAAAATTTGTCCTGTCCAAAAGCCAAGGACTGTCAAGTAAATTTCCCAGTACTTATTTTTTCCGTGGATTCCAGTAAAGGTCCGCAAATCACACTTGATGAAGAAGTCAATGATTACCACATTCGTTAGAAAACGTTATCTAGTGGATAGTGATAGAGAAATAGAACACAGTCACTAGTAGGGTAAAAGCACCAATAGCCGGACGTCTAAGGAAATGTCATTCAATTTTTTGTATTAATCGTTCTAAATGTGATGCGGAATCACGAATTGCCGCGATTATTTTGATGTATGTGTCCCCCATACTATAACAAAAAGTCCAGAGTTGTGTTAAATCTGAGTAATCCATTTTAATAATTGTCTTCATTAAATAATGCTCTGGAGCCAATTGCCGGACGGGAAAAGTGAATTGATCCAATAGCCGGACAGCGCTGTACCAATACTCAGACAAGAGAATATTATAATTTGATTGATATGGATTTGATATTTTTGAAGCATAATAAACACTAGGAACTATTTACGGAAACATTTTTTTAGGTCTACGCTTATAAAAAAAAATATTGAAATGATTTTACAAATAGAATATATTATATATGTCTTATATAGACATATGTCTTATATAGAATATATTATATATATATATATATGTCAATCGTTTTTGCCTTATATCATCAATTCCATTAATAATATCCGTTTTGGTAAAAAATCTTTTTCATCTTTTATTCTGATACTTTTTCCATGGTCTATAATAAAGACACCAAATACATAAAACCCAGAAAATACATATATTAAAATAAAAATACTTTCTTAAAATATCAGATATTCAGCAAATCCATAGTTCAAACATTATTTCTTTAAAAAATTATTTTTTATTAATTATAGTTTATCATTATTATTGAAAATTATCATTCAAAAAGATTAAAAAGTGGAGAAATTTCACTCTGAAATCCATATTTTCATTGTTCTCAATGTAAAATCAACAAGAAAATAAACGTCAAATGTCAATTGAGGTTGGATTTCATATTCGACTAATTAAAATATGTTTAAAGTAATTTGCCTGATATCTTATTAGATAGATATCTTCTATGAGTTGAAAACATTAAAATACTTACCACATTTCTTGAAAATATTAACAGCACTTTTTAAAATTCGCATTTGGTTTTGCAATAAACTTTCCGTCCGGTGACTAGAGCGAAAAGACAAGCAGTGCAATGTAACGCCGGACACGTGTTCAGTTATTAGGCAAAACAAATATTCATTGACCTAATAACCGGATTTAAAATATTTAATTAAAGGAAAATGTTTTTTGATTTTGAAAAATATTATCGTTTATATAAAGCATTTTACTTTAGTGTAATACGTATTGAAATGACAAATGAAGGTAAATGTAAATGTTATTTGTTTAACAAAAACAACGCTACAGTTAGTTTATTGAGAAGATTTCGCTACATTTCGACCAGCCTTGTGCTTCAGTAGAGAAATTTTTTTTTCTTTGCAAAGTTTTAATTTCTTATTCAAAAAATTTTTCACTTTTTTAAAGTGTACGTTTTGAGGTTTGTATACGGTACACAAAAATAGCTATAAGTGTTTCATAAATCTCTAATTTTGAGAAAAATTCATGGCTCTGTCCAGCTATTGGTGCTTTTACCTTACCAAGTATACAGGCATTTACTAGTCTATCGCTACCCTCAATTTCACGGATAAATAGCATGTACCAATATTTCGTTTTTTAAAACTCTACAATCGGAATTCAAAACAGATTTTCCGCAGGCAACCTTATATTACCGTGTTCGCAATAAAATTATCTTTATTTTGATATAAGTGTTATTGAGTAAACAGATAAGTGCAAATTACTTGTATCGACTTACTTGTTTATACCTGGAAACCCAAAAGTTATGGCGGAAAAAAAATAGGCAACCTAACGTTTGCATATTCTATAGGCTTCATACTTTCGATTGGTATATAGTTTGTTTCGTAAACGAATAAGTGCAATTTTAAAACAAAAGTAATTTTTGAATTTTTAATTAATCAAAGTCTTGACAGAAATTTGTTAGGTAACCCACTTGCGATATATTTTTTAATACATTAAATTTGATAAAATTTACTTTTCATCGAGTAAACGGATGGCTGAAGGTCGTTTCCTATTCGGATCTTAGACTGTAACTAAGAATCAATGACTAGTTGTTGATTCTTGGTAAGTTTTGATGATTTAAATTTAGTAAGTATACTTACGACAATTTCTAGTAATTTTATTTTATTGTATTATACCTATAGCATTTATAATATATATCGACTATATACATAAGAAAAATGAAGAAATACAAAATTTAACATCTTGTAATAATATCTTTGAATTAAACCCCTATTATATGTGTCAACTAAAACAATTAGAAATCATTCATATAAATTCGAAAAGAATCCAAACTCAAGATTATTGTTATAATCCTTCATCTTGAAGCTATTGAGTTTTACTCAATAAGTTGTAGGCAGAATAAGCTGATTTCATAATCTGAAATGTAATTAATATATATATATATATATATATATATATATATATATATATATATATATATATATATATATTTCATGATCACGTATGAAATATATATATATATATATATATATATATATATATATTTCATGATCACGTATGAAATGGTTAGTTCATCGCAGATTAAAGTGATATAAATTATATTAAAGTTTTGATATTTTACTCTTATTCTGTGTGTCAAGTTGGTTTTTTGTACTCATATATAGTTTTCAAAATAAATCTGTAACAAGGGAAAAGTGAAGTATACAAACTTTGCCAAATGTTTCCATTGAAGTGATAATAACAAACGATCCAGTCAACTTTAGGGGTCTAGTGGTTCTGATCATCATCATCATAAGGGCTTTTTTTGTATTCTTCGTTAATGGAGTCCAGTTCAAGTTAAAAATTTCATCTTTGATAGACAAACTCTAGGTTTAGACAAAAAAACTGTATGTATACTTTTGTATTTATTTTTTTGTTTCAATTTAAATTACTGTCGCTCTTATGAAAACTCATGTAGACTAATATTTAGGCGAGCACAGTATCCCGCGAAAAAAAAGTTGGTCTTGTTTGATCTGGTCAGATCAAATTCCCAGATCTAACCAGATCTTGATTTTGTCGAGATCTGACTAGATCTGATCAGATCTAAAGTAGATCTGGTTATATTCAAAGTAGATCTGGTCAGATCGGAAGTGAATCTGGTCAGATCTCGACAAAATCAAGATCTGGTTAGATCTGGGAATTTGATCTGACCAGATCTAACAAGATCAACTTTTTTTTCGCGGGATGTTGCTATTAAGTAACTGTCTAATCACCTTATTTATGAGTTTTTCTCCAGAATAACAGTAAATGAAGATCTGGCCTATAATGCTGGACAAAAAAGATGAAAGTGTCCAGAAATATTCGTCACGAACGCTCAATCTTGATAGTTCAAAAATGATAGTGCATGTATCAATTATAGTTGCAAAATATTGCACAAAAAGTACAGTACCAAATAACTGGTTTATATTTTCCCCAATCCTGCAAATTAATTGTTTTTATGTTTTATACACAATTAAATTATATTATTCATTACTTGGTTACCAATACAATCAAAAATACTACACCGAGGTGCGAATTTAGATCGTCAAATGGAGTTTGAATCATTCAATTTTGTTAATTTTTCTAAAATTAATATCATTCTTTGAAGAATCAACCAAAATGTTATAATTACTAAGTATTATCAAAATCATAAGGTTCCGGGTAAAAAAGAGTGAATTTAATGCATAAAATATTACATAATATATGATAAATACAAAACGCAAAAAATTAATAGAATTTATTTTCTTAGCTTCTCATACCCTTTAGCAGTATTGAAATGAATCTAACTATGTTTTTATTATCGGAGATTGGAAGCGATCGAAATACGGCTAAATTTTGTACCACAAAATGCACTTATTAGAATTCAGAATAAAAATAGAATTGAGGAAAGTTTGAAAAGTTTTCATTAGGTATTATTGCTTTTTTTTAAAATTATTTTAATTCAATTTTTCATACTAAAATTACCAATGCAATTAAGAGGTTATTATAGTTTGATGCCTTTTTCACACTCTTTAAGAATTTAAAAAGAAATCTATGAAAAATTTTGCTTCGGGAGCTTTTGCTTTGCATTTATTTTACTTTTTTGTATTTATATAAATATGAACTTGAATGAATTTTAAATATAAATGACGCTAAAGCCCATCAAAGTAGCCTCCTCAAAAATGCACGGCTGATTTACCCCCGTGATTCCGAAAGCTGTGTTAATCTGGAATCAAAAATCGAAATGTGTGTTTAAATTATAGGAGTATGTTTCTAAAAAGTACCAGATTTGCAGTATTTTAAAAATGTCATAAATTGTGGTTGTTTGAAAATTATATTGTGATTTTTGCCATTTTTCAACTTTATTTTTGGTCACTAAGAATTTTAAAAATAATTATTCCAGACGTAAATATATTCTTGTACGAGACATAATGATACTTACGACCAAGCTGTCAGGTTTAGGTCGTAGAGGACACCTTTCACTTGTACAGGGTGGGCCATATAAAATTAATAATTTTAAAAGTCAATAAAAAAAACGGCTTGATATTTTTCAAAAGTCTAACATTTATTTAAAAGGTTGTTTCATGAAATTTATTTGTGGAAAACAATTTCGGACAAATGACCACCACGGCTGAGTTTACAGTAGCTTCTCCGATCCACCCAATTTTGGAGTACTTTTTTCGATGGTTTCAGGCCTTATGGCAGCAACAGCAGCTTGAATCTCGTACTTTAGATCTTGAATTGTTTCTGGATGGTTGGCGTAACATTTATCTTTAACAGCTCCCCACAGAAAATAGTCCAACGGAGTTAAATCGCAGCTTCTGGGAGGCCAAATCACATCACCTCTTTTGCTGATTATGCGATTTTCGAAGATAGGGCCTAAAAGATTGAGTGTAGCGTTTGCTGTATGGCACGTAGCGTCGTCCTGCTGGAACCAAATGTTGTCCAAGTCTTCCTCTTCAATTTTCTTGAAGAAAAATATGGACTTTATATGGCTTCATAGCGAGGTCTTTTTGCAAAATTCGTCGCAAAGTTGTTCGTGGAATGTTCAATTGAGGAGTTATATTCAATAAGGCGACAGGCGCTCGAAAACCTGTAAAAGTATTGTCCGCCTCGTGATGTCATAGTCAAAAATTGAAAATCAAAATTCGAAAAAACCAAAAACATGATTTTATAGCTCTTGAAAAATGAATGTTAGTTTCCCCTTACAGTTTTTTAATAACGTTGCAAATTTTCGAGTAAATTAATAAAAAGTGTGTTGGTTTTAAAGCATAGAAACCATGTTTTATTTCAATCCACTCGCCTCGACAAATTCATTAATTAACGGATTGCGAATTTTTTTTTCGTTCTACTCGTGAATCTCTGGCGGAGGCGACAGTGCTTGAAAAAAATTTTTTTTTTATTGTTAAATTGTTTTTTTTTTAATCCGAAGAAAAAACTATGTTTTTCGAGCTTCGGACCGAAAAAGTGATCGAGGAAGTTTGAGCTACAGTAAACTTCCCGCGAACAAGTTGGTCATTAGTATATGGAGCAACTTTTTGAAAAATATCAACTCGATTGAACAATTACTTTCGAAAATACAACGAGTTGAAAGCAAATGCGAATTAGGTTTTGACGCGATTTTACCGGTTTTGTTACGAGCAATGCAGGCGCGCCGATGAGTAGAAGCGAAGGAAGATAGAGAAAGAGAGTAGGAGTGGCATGCAATGAAAATGAGCGTCAAAACCTAATTCGCATTTGCGTTCAACTCGTATTTTCAAAAGTAATTGTTCAATCGAGTTGATATTTTCCAAAAAGTTGCTCCATATACTAATGATCAACTTGTTCACGGGAAGTTTACTGTAGTTCAAACTTCCTCGCTCACTTTTTCGGTCCGAAGCTCGAAAAACATTGTTTTTTCTTCGGATTAAAAAAAAAAACCATTTAACAATGAACAAAAAAATTTTTTGCAAGCACTGTCGCCTCAGCCAGAGATTCACGAGTAGAACGCAAAAAAAATTTCGCAATTCACTAATTAATGAATTTTTCGAGGCGAGTGGATTGAAATAAAACATGGTTCCTATGCTTTAAAACCAACACACTTTTTATTAATTTACTCGAAAATTTGCAACGTTATAAAAAAACTGTAGGAGGAAACTAACATTCATTTTTCACGAGCTATAAAACCATGTTTTTGGTTTTTTCGAATTTCGATTTTCAATTTTTGACTATGACATCACGAGGCGGACAATACTTTTACAGGTTTTTGAGCGCCTGTCGCCTTATTGAATATAACTCCTCAATTTCCGATGGTAAGTAAAGTCCGATAAAAAATAAGAAAATGTTCTATAAGGATTTTCTGGGGTTAAAATGCCATAAATTATAGGAGAATTTCGCCTAAAAAAAAGAAGAAGAAGATCCAGCGCAGCGTCTCACCACGGGCAATTAATTTTGCGTGCATGATATTGTCCAAAGTTTTCATCTAAAACACATATATATTAGTTTCTTCTTATGCAGAAGGGTCTTCCGCTTATAGTGAACCTAAAAAATTGTAAAAAAAATTTTTTTTTATCGATCTTTTGAGTTACTTTCCAGAAAAATCAAATTTTTTACCGTTTTTGTTTTGTTTAAAATGCGTTATTTATAATGAAAATAAATACTGTATCATGAAAACTAAAGGTTCACTATATGCGCATTTTAATTACCTACAAATAAAAAAAAAGTTTATAATAATAGCTTAATTGATTCTCCTTTAATCGTGCACGCAATTTTGAAAAATGTGGTTTCGAGAAAACGCACTTTAAAGTTTTCAGACGGTGAAAAAAACCTTCCGCTCGCTCCGCGCAAGCCACTGCTCGAAACTCTACCATAAAAACTATTCCGATGTGGACTGTAAAATTTTGCGACAATATTCTCTGATAATAGATCCATCGATTGAAACAAAAAAAAAAAACAGATCGATTTTTTGAAAGTTCTGGATAAGGAGACCCCCTTAAATTAATTCCTAGCGGCCCCAGTTAAGTGAACGATCAGCGAATTCGCTGACCATTCATTAACCGTTCGCTGTCCATTCGCTGACCTCGTAATAATATAAAAAAGAGGAGCATAATAGTAGATTTTGTACCAAGGGCGGCATGGTGGCGATTGCGACGAGTGTGAAGGGTACCCGCTCAAGCGTAGCGAGGGCGGTATTCACAGGAGCCACATCGCCACCATATTGCTCGAGGTACACACGAATGTACCAAATTTTATACAATAATTTGGTTTATCAGTGCTAGAAAGTAAAAAAAAAACGTTTAATGAATGGTCAGCGAATTCGCTGACCATTTACTTGAACGGGTCCGCTAGGGATGCTTTTAAAAAGGAGCTTAACCCATTAACGCTCAAATTGTAGGTTTTCACATGATCATATTTCATCGATTGCCAACAACGCTCGGGTAATGGAAATCTTACAAAAATTCATACCCGACTATTTTCGAGTATGCTCTTTCCGATTTTATTACTTAGAGAGCATGAAAAATTGATTTTCCCATAAAATTTTGCAATGAAAAAGAAAATTTCGACCAATTTCTGAGGTAGTTTTTCCAAAAAAAGTAATTTTTTCAAATCGTTTGACCACTCGAATCTTCCTGTTTTCATCAAAAGTCGTGCAATTTTTATATGTGCTTCAAAACCATGTATTTGGAAAAAATTTATTTTCATTAGTATTTTCAAAATGGCGGCTGAAAAAGAAAATTTCGACCAATTTCTGAGGTAGTAACATTGAAAAAATGGACTGCAACGGTTTTATATTGTTTTTTGAAGTGAATCGTTGAATACTGTGTTGAAACTTGTGAAAAATCATTCGTGAGTAATTCTTGTACAACAATTGAGGTTAGATCTCTCAAATTCAAAATGGCTGATTTAAGATTGCGGAGGAAAATTATAAAAAACGAGATTTGACGCAAAAATTTGTTCCCCTGGGTTTTCAAGGATGCTGAATACAAATCTGAGTCTGAATAGCGTGAGTTTGCGCTGAAATTCGGTCTAAGGGGTTTTCAAACTCGCTGATTACGAATCTGAAAAAAAAAAACAAGATTTTTAGAACACAACCTCCACGTGGTGAAAATCGGGCAACAGTGTAGAAATTAGAAACTCGCTGGCAAATAGTGTTCGACTGATCGTCTTATATTCATTCATTGAAAAAATTGTTGTACAAGAATTACTGACTTTTGATGAAAACAGGCCGATTCGAGTGGTCAAACAATTTGAAAAAATTACTTTTTTTGGAGAAACTACCTCAGAAATTGGTCGAAATTTTCTTTTTCATTGCAAAATTTTTTGGGAAAATCAATTTTTTATGCTCTCTAAGTAACAAAATCGGAAAGAGCATACTCGAAAATAGTCGGGTATGAATTTTTGTAAGATTTCCATTACCCTAGCGTTGTTGGCAATCGATGAAATATGATCACGTGAAAACCTACAATTTGGGCGTACCAACTTCGATTAACTCTTAATCATTGGTTAAGGGGGTCCACCTGTGTGAGGGCGGTATTTCGAACGCTTTTTCGGGAATGTTTGTTAGGAGAACTAATTCGAAAATGAGAATAAGTTTAACGTTATTTTGAAGGTTTGTGGTTTTATTATAATAGTAAATTTTTCCAATAGTGTAATCCGAAGGCTTTTATTCATTAAGGGCATTGAAAGTGACCCCTTCAAAATAGAATACCGAAATTGTGGGCAAGATTCCGCTCGAACCAGTAATCTAAAACACAAAAAGTAAATAAAATATTATTTCTGTTTATGTTGTCGAGGTACTGAAATAGCATTTTGACGAAATTTTAAAAATTGAAGAAATGGCAGTACTTTTCATAAAAATTAATCATTTTCATGCTTTTTTCGATATAATATATGCTGTAAAATTAAAAAAAAAAGATTTCAAAAAACCGCTACGTGGGTACCTTCAGTTATCTCTATAAATGAGTCAGTTAAAATTTCAAGTCAATCTGTTTAGTAGATTTTTTTCAATCCTGCCCACAAATTTCAAAAACATGATTTCTAGAAAAACGCGTTTAAAGTTTGGAAACACAACAGAACTTTGTATTGTGGACTCACATTTAATCTGCAATACCAGGACCATAAACACTTTAATTAGGTTGAATTCATGAAAATTGCTTAAGGACATCATTAGTCATATCTTAAAGATGCAAAAAATGTCAAAAAAAAATCGATTTTTCGAAAATTTTACACAGGTGGTCCCCCTTTAACCCTCAAATTAACCAAATAGAATTTAGAATGACGAATTTATTCGTTGATTAAAATTCAACCTACGTTAGTGAAATCGGTCCTTAATGTAGGATTACTATATTGATGTACATTATATGCATGCTTATTTGTAAAATTTACTAATAAGATTGTTAATTATCGTGAAGAGACCTAACTAGATTACACAAATTTTTTGAAGTATATTCTATCTAAAATTATTATTCGCAAAGAAGAATTTTACTATCAAAATTTCGAATTCGATTGCTTATAATATTAAAAGCAGATATTACTGTTCTGGATTGTAGAGAAATTGTTTAAACTAATTAGTGAATAATGATAGCATGTAATTAATTAAGTAAATAAGCAATATAAATTTAATAATTAGTAAGTCATTTGAGTAATAAATGCGACTAATCCATTAAGGAAATCATTTTGCTTCTTGGCTCTCTCTGCGTGAAAAAATATTTTATTAGGCGATCAAGCTTTATTTGTTATTTCATTTATTTTGTCTAACGAAATTGCTTTTCCATCTCCAAAAAATCGCATCTCGTTTCATTTCAATTAAAAGAAAATGGATTTGTCTTCAATTGTACTTTAGCTGCATAGTTTACAATAAATGTTTTCTCTACGAGATCTTTGGAGTGAGCAGCAAACAGACTTATAGGAAATTTTATTATGCAAAGGAGTTATTCAATTTACTTAGCAGTTCGTTTATATAAAATATAGGAAAAACACTTACGAATATAAATGAATGTGATGTCGAACGCAATCTTTGATTACTTTAATCTCTTGGTAATGAAGGACATATTCAGAATTACAATTTTTTCGTAATTCAGGAAGCTTGTGTAAGCGTTCTATAATAATATCTATTTGAGCACAAACTTGTAGAATTATTATCATCGTCAAGGTTTCAAATGAGCCTGTTAAACAAGCTGCCATCCAAGCAGATAATGATTGGTGTATATACGTCAAACAAAACACAGGTTTAGAGTTGAGTGTATAAGGCAGCCATATATCTTTAAAGGGAAGCTGGATCGTTTTTCCCATCAATGTAGTCAAATTCACTGATGTGGCAGTTATGTTAGTTACAATTAGAAAGATTATTGTAATCATTCTACAAAAATAAAAAACAATATTGAAAATATTAATATTTGGTTTGTTGTGATAAAAGTAACGTATTACATTTTTTGACCTTTACTTCATACCTGCATATGTATGAACATTTTTGCAGTATTTTAGATTCATCGTAAGTTCGAGGTTGACATATTTCATTAGTAAGCATTTTTATCGTTCTTATGACTTTTTTACGTTGGATCATAATATTAATTGTTTTTAAATAAATAGTAAAAATAGCGGTAGAGTACAATAAACTTTCTGAAATAACTTCTACGTTTCCAGTTCCTCGAAAAAAAAATGCCAAGAGAGAGCATACGAAAAACGAAAAAAACGTTAACATGACGATTGAATAAATACAATATAGTAACTTTTTCCATTGAGAGTTGTAAGTTGATGGCCTCCAAAACCCAAAAAATTGCATTACTGTCAATGAATACTCACCGTTAAAGAAATTCGATTGTTTTAGATTTAATATTTTATATAAATTTGCAATCTTTAAAAAAGCCATGACTGTTTTAAAATTGTCAACAGGTGATGTATATGTTTAATTTTTTGTTCAGTTATACTTTTTGAAGCTGAGTATGGTGGAAAAAGAATAGATAGATACGAGGAATGTATCATCCATACACCATGAAAGTTCCATTAAGACTGAGAGCTACTTTTCTTGTGTAACTCGTTCTGTCTTCTACGCAGCAGCGTCATAAATAATTCCATTAATCAATTTATAACTGAAGAAATGTCTCATATCACCCTATTACCGTAATATTCTGCTTATAAATAATTCTGCACACTCTTATAAGGGATTGGCTATTACAGCAGGTATAGTGATGCAATATTTCACTGAGAAAAGTATATCTGAATTTTTCCTGTTTTTTATAGGAATTCTACCTCAGGGGGTAGACAATAGGAAAACTTGCTATTTGAAAAGAAGTATATACTATTGCGAAAGTGAAATAAGAGGATAAGAAATGAAAGTATTTACTTTTTTTTATAGGAAAGTTGTTATTCATATTTTGACGGAAATAGTACCTTACTTAAAGAAAATATGTACAGTAACTGAATCTAAAAAAGTCCGATAAATTATGGGACTATCTATGGTCCGTCAGATTTCGAATAAATTATCGGAATCAAAACTTTAAGTTCAAGGAAGATTTTACTGGTTTTTTTTTCGGACTGATGGCATCAACTATACACGACTCCGTGCATTAGTGTACGGCGTGCTCACGTGAGCAGTGTACTTGTGAGCGTGTGTATACAGACGTGCGTCATGCTCGAATGTAGTAATATATTTTTGGCGTACAAAGTGACTTAGTGTACATGTGTACGTGTACCTTTTTGAAGAAGTGAACTTGAAAAAACATTTATAAATTTTTGCTTTTTTTAATCAAACGCTACTTTATATGAAAACACAAAACTTCATAAAATTAAGGACTTTTTATGAAGTTAACTTTAAATTTTTTTATAGAGTCCGGTCTTTTTATGAAATGCGATTTTTTATAAAAAAGACAAATCCTCATAAAAATACTGACTTTTCATAAGCTCAACTATACAAAAATTTTATAAAGTTTAGTCTTTTAATAAAAAAAAGTTCTTGATAAAAATAAAAAACTTTATAAAACTTTCATAAGGTTTACTATATATACAAAATTGGTACATTTAATCAGAAATCATAAAATTACATTATTAATACTCATAATGTATACATTTTTCTATAATGTTCACTTTATAAAAAACTATATGAAAATTTTACAAAGTTTTGAGTTTTTATAAAGAATCGTACCTTTATAAAAGTCAGTGACTTTATACAGTTTTGTATTTTTATTAAAAAAACGCATTTCATAATGACAATTTTTATAAAAATTTTCATAAAGTTGACTTCATAAAAAGTCACTAATTTTATAAAAGTTTTAATTTAAATAAGTGGCTTTATAAAGTTTTTAATTACTAAGGACCATCTGTATATCGCTATGTAGAATCTACATTTAGATAAACAAAATTGTTTTTTTACGGTTGGGAAACGATTTCACCAACAACAGTAGGGTTTTTCAAAGTAAAACTCGCAAGAAAATGGGGCATCTCAGGCTGTGGGTCATGTAACTAAAAATCAAAGTGCCGTTGGAATGGTTTCACAGGTCAGCGGTCTACGTTCTAGCCTACGGACCACGAGTGCGCGAGTCCAAACCCAGCTTGGAGCAGAATTATTTTCAGATTTCTTCAGCTTTACTACATAAATGTTCAAATTTCCTAATATAATTACTAACATTGTTTCATAATTGTGCATGATAATAAAAGTCTGAATAATTTCTCCTTTCACACAGGTTGTCAATGATAAGTAGAAAAATGAAGGTAGAAACGTTGTAAAGAAAAAGGGAAGAAGGAGAAAAGGATCGATAAAAGGGAAAATAAATTGTTGCTTTTTTCGCGTCGAAAAATGCCGATAAAAAAAGGGAAAAGTCCGATAAAAAAGAGGAAAATTTCCGGAATCAAAACAGTGATATTTTACTGTTTTGAAAAAGTATTAATTAGACATTTGAGTAGGAAACTATATGATGTTTTTTCGGAAAAAGCCCCCTATTTTATAGCACAATTGAGGAGTTATATTCAATAAGGCGACAGGCGCTCGAAATTCGAAAAAACCAAAAACATGGTTTTATAGCTCGTGAAAAATGAATGTTAGTTTCCCCTTACAGTTTTTTTATAACGTTGCAAATTTTCGAGTAAATTAATAAAAATTGCGTTGGTTTTAAAGCATAGAAACCATGTTTTATTTCAATCCACTCGCCTCGAAAAATTCATTAATTAACGGATTGCGAATTTTTTTTTGCGTTCTACTCGTGAATCTCTGGCGGAGGCGACAGTGCTTGAAAACAAATTTTTTTTTCATTGTTAAATTGTTTTTTTTAATCCGAAGAAAAAACTATGTTTTTCGAGCTTCGGACCGAAAAAGTGATCGAGGAAATTTGAGCTACAGTAAACTTCCCGCGAACAAGTTGATCATTAGTATTTGGAGCAACTTTTTGAAAAATATCAACTCGATTGAACAATTACTTTCGAAAATACAACGAGTTGAAAGCAAATGCGAATTAGGTTTTGACGCGATTTTACCGGTTTTGTTACGAGCAATGCAGGCGCGCCGATGAGTAGAAGCGAAGGAAGATAGAGAAAGAGAGTAGGAGTGGCATGCAATGAAAATGAGCGTCAAAACCTAATTCGCATTTGCGTTCAACTCGTATTTTCAAAAGTAATTGTTCAATCGAGTTGATATTTTCCAAAAAGTTGCTCCATATACTAATGATCAACTTGTTCACGGGAAGTTTACTGTAGCTCAAACTTCCTCGATCACTTTTGGGTCCGAAGCTCGAAAAACATAGTTTTTTCTTCGGATTAAAAAAAAACCATTTAACAATGAACAATAAAATTTTTTGCAAGCACTGTCGCCTCCGCCAGAGATTCACGAGTAGAGCGCAAAAAAAATTTCGCAATCCGTTAATTAATGAATTTGTCGAGGCGAGTGGATTGAAATAAAACATGGTTTCTATGCTTTAAAACCAACACACTTTTTATTAATTTACTCGAAAATTTGCAACGTTATTAAAAAACTGTAAGGGGAAACTAACATTCATTTTTCAAGAGCTATAAAATCATGTTTTTGGTTTTTTCGAATTTTGATTTTCAATTTTTGACTATGACATCACGAGGCGGACAATACTTTTACAGGTTTTTGAGCGCCTGTCGCCTTATTGAATATAACTCCTCAATTTCCGATGGTAAGTAAAGTCCGATAAAAAATAAGAAAATGTTCTATAAGGATTTTCTGGGGTTAAAATGCCATAAATTATAGGAGAATTTCGCCTAAAAAAAAGAAGAAACTAAGATATATTTTTCTCAGTGTTTAAATTACGAAAATATATCAGAATTAATATCAACGGCAATTTACATAATCATAGAGCATTAAAACACGTGAAACTGTTTACGGCAATTATCTTCTTCGCTTACTCTTTTCTTTTATGTATAAAATCATATTTGTCGATATAATATTCAATAAGCATATCATTTTAGTAGACAAAATATTTATTAGGCTCACCATGAAAAAAAGTTGCGCTGTAAACACTTATGGTTATATTGGACCTATTTTCGGCTTCTAATTGAAGTGTAATAATGTTAAACAATAGTATATTACATTACAAGGGGCGAAGCATAGCGATTGCAATGAGTGTCAAGTTTGCTGCCCGATCGAAGCGAGGGCTGCAATCACACGAGTTGCATAGGCTGTGTTTTGTTTCGAGTAATGTATACTATTTTTCATAGCAACTCTTTAGAGAATCTGATTGGCTGTAAGTGTGGAGCAGGTTGAAACAGCGACTTTCAAGCCTAGGGTTGAAAATCGTAGTTTCAACCCGCTCTACAGGTACCGCAAATCGGGTTTTCAAAGGAGGCGCTGTGAAAAAGAGTCTCAAGTGATAGAAGTGAAATTATGGAAACATTTTACATTTGGAAATATATCAAGACTTCAAATATTTACTACTGTGATGCAATTGAAAGGTGAATTTTATCATTACTTTTAAAATTTTTACTCATTGTTCCAAATCTATTCGTCTCCTTCGAAGTAATCCCCTTCTACCGCGATACACTTATGCCAACGAATTTTCCAATCATCAAAACACTTGGCAAAGTTTGCTGAACAACCAGAAGTCACACGGAGCTAAATCAGGTGAATACGGTGGTTGCGGAACGATATTTGTTGAAGTTTTGACGAAATGATCGCGTAAAACCAGTGCCGTGTGTTTGAGTGTTTTTGGTACCAATCGAGATTTGACTCTTCTCAGTCCCAAATCGTTCTTCAAAATAGCTTGCACCGATCCGAATGATATTCGTAAACTATCAGCGACGTCTCTAACCGTCAATCGAAGATTTTTGAGCACAATTTCTTTGACTAGCTTGACGTGATGTTCATCAGTTGATGATTTTCGCCGATTTGACACCACATTTTTTTCAACACTCTCGCGACCTGACTTGAACTCATTGTACCACTTGTAAACATTCTTTGACGACAGAGACTGATCCCTAAATGCTTTCTGCAGCATCCTCAACGTTTCCGCAGCCAAAAATTCATTCCGCAAACAGAATTTAATGCAACTTCTTTGTTCAATAAATAGACATTGTAAAAATCGCAGAATTTAATTTTAATACCTCACAAAAAAAAGCGTAACTCAAACACTAATGAATATTTTGATGTGAAATTTGGCACAGATGTCACTAACAGTACTACCAACGTATGGAAAAAAAAATTTCAGTTTCGAAAATCCCGGGAAGTTTAAATTTAAAATTCACCTTTCAATTTGATCACAATAGTATTGGCACATTATTGCAAATAATCCATGACCATCTAAACTATTAACCCTAATTTATGTTTAGATAGATGACGGTTGTTATTTGAAAAAAATTACCATGGTAATGGCCAAGACGAACATTGCAGTGGTCAACCACATGAGATGACGACGACAGAAATGGTGAAGAAAATCTACAAAGTCCCATTAAAGAATAGTACAAGAAAAGCACTTATTGTGATGATGATAAGAACAACTAGGCCTCTAAATT
Source organism: Diplolepis rosae (assembly GCA_030998225.1). Classification (NCBI taxonomy): domain Eukaryota; kingdom Metazoa; phylum Arthropoda; class Insecta; order Hymenoptera; family Diplolepididae; genus Diplolepis; species Diplolepis rosae. Next base: position 7,546,462 of record JAPYXD010000723.1, on the reverse strand, counting down.
TGACTGGAGCATCTTTTATTGCCCTGTCGTTAGAAACATTTGTCAAAGTTTATATTCTCGTTTTTCTTTTTCATAACAGATTCATTTATTTATTAAATTTTAATTTGCGATTAATTAATAATATTAATTAAATATTAAATAAATTAATATTAATTAAATATTAAATTAATATTAATAATAACACGATTGTGATGATGGAGTTTCAGTGAGCGCTTGGCAAACTTTTCCATCAACCATGGACATAATAATTTTATGCGTGACTTTGCGACAAGTCCGACTTTTTCCGAACTTAATTGTTGTAGGTCTGAGTTTTTTCATTTCTTCTTTAATCAGCTTTACCTCAGTGGTGGTAGTCACCATCTTTTCCTTCACATAGCGGAATCGCATGATCTTACAAAGTCTGGATGACTCAGGACGTGGATTCTTCCAAACTGTCAAGCCTTTACCACTTTTCGAGTCGAACTGTTACGAGCAAACCGTGATTAAAATATTAAAAATTATAATAAGTTGTAATTTCATAAAAATATTTTATTATTACCCAAGCGAAGTATTTACGCAAGACTCAAATAAACAATAAATAGTTCATTCACGGTTCTCGTAACCTGAGCGCTTTTGCACGCTCAGCAGAGGCAGGTAAAGGGGTCGGTTCAAGGACCTAAACATATTAAGAAAACTCAAAATTAAAACAACAATCTCCATGCAAGGGGAAAGATTGTTTATAATAATAAATAAGGTTATAGGTATATATGTGTATGTGTATGATCTATAATATAATATATATTATATATGCTATGTTATATGTATATATATATATACTATATATTATATATATTGTATATAACCCTTTTTATATTATCTATAATAATATAACAAGGGTTATTCATAATAATGCTAACTTGAGCGTTTAGATTTGTGTCCACCTAAATGTATGCATGTAAATATATAATAAAATTAAATTAAGCAGGCATGACATAAGAATGGAAGAATGAATTAAAATAATGTAAATGAAATGAATGAAGATTAAGAAAAACGTGGAAGTTTAAAAATTGTAAAGAACGATAGAGAAGAGAATGCGAGAAAACAGCGAACGCACGTAGGTAGGATAAATAACGGAGAAAGAAGGAAAAGGAAAACGAAAAAGAAAATGCTCACACACACGTAAGCTGGACCCTAGTGGCTGTAAGCGCAGGTATAACCCTTGCGGTGACGTCATGACACCTTACGCCTGCCGTAAGCAGCTTACGCTCGCCTGTACGCACCGACTTTGACGGATCCTACGCATATTAGAGACCACGCGCTAAAATCTTTAACCGCTGATATCGATGTTATGCATGCAATAGTATTCCTGAAACCACCTCAATCCATTAAATCACTGTTCCTATTATTTATTATACCTAAGGCTTGAGTAGCTGAAAAATTGTCGGCCAGTGAGTAATACATTACCAACAGAACCTGAACCAAAATTTTTCTGAAAATATGAAAAATCGAAAAGGTGTCAGATTACAAAAAATTCTAAAGGTCAATCTAAAATCCTGATATTGACCTACGACTTGTTAAATTTCTGGAATAATCCAGAAATTATCATTAACTAATAAAATGCCAAGTCAACAAAAATCCTCACTTGGCAATAGACATGAAGAATTTCAAAACTACAAAGTATTTAGGTCTTCAATATTTCCAAATTCTTTCTCAGCAAAAATTTCTCTTCACAGAAATCACGCCACATAGAAATATTTCCAAGTCATCACTAATCCCCACCTGTATGACATCGATACAATTCCATAAAAATCAATCAATTTGAGATCAAAAACGCAGTCTGACGAGCTTCTTACTCCGGGTAAGAACTCTAAAGATCAAGACACGGTTCTTTGCATTTGCCCGTCCGCGGTTCGGAACAAGTAAGTCCTATCACCTGGATAGTTGACCTAGATTCGTGAAAAGACCTAGCCAGGGCCACAAATTGGGGATTTTACTTGGGCGGACGTAAATACTTCTAAAATCTTTCCTCCGACGAAAGCCATTCACGGGGTCGTCGCGCTAAAAAATTATACAAGTAAAATTTTTATCACTACGCTTCTGAAATAATATTTTGAGTGCGTCGGTGGTTGGTTGGCCGCGAGAGTTAACTGTGCGTGTACAGCCTGGCGTTGAAAAACAAAGTTCCGAAAAATAATCCTGTCGTCGAATCTCAAAACGACGAGAAGATATTTTTCGAGAAGCCACATTAAGGTTATAAACGATTAAAAGTGGAGAAAGAACACAATTTAAAAGTACTGTTTTCTTTCTGGTTCGAAACCATCCATCTTTTAATTTTTATAAAATTAACAAGGCAAAAGTGTCGAGAATTCGTGTGTGTGTGTGTTAATTGCAAACACGTGCAATCGGTGAAAAATGAACAAGAGTGACTAGTTTTAGTCACGCATCACAGAATTTTTAAAAGCCCAGTTGAGTCAGAAAATCAAGGGTGACATCGGAGACAACCTTCTTCTCCAGCTCTTGTCCTACCAACTGGTAGAATTAACTACAAATATCGGTAAGCTGTATCGTTCTCAATTCATAATATTTTATTTGAATATAGAAGCAAAATCTCCTGATTGAGCCCCTCGAAATTAAGGAGATATTTTCTTTTCACCGAAATTCTAGCATTTTATATTCCGTTTTGGTAGCCTGTAGAGAAAGCAAAGATTCCGAAAACGATCCTACTTAAAAATAAAATAAAAGGACACAAAAGTGTCCTACAGTTTGTGAAGCCACCGCGTACACTTTTTCATCTTTTAAATAAATATTAATTTATTATTTATAATATTTAATTATTTATTTATCCCTACCACCCGTATGTAACACGAACATCTCCAATACTAGACGAACCATCGAAAAAATCAAGACGCTTGCATCTGACTTACTTGAATCGATGAAAGACTGATTGAATGGATTATGACCAGATGCCCCATCATATCCATACTTCGAAATTAGAGTCATTGAAAAATTAGGTCCGCCAACTAAATTTAAAGGTATGATTCCAGGTATTTTTGTCAAGCGAGATACTGTATGATCCAGCAAGGCTTGAGTGTTGATATTCACACTTTCTTCCGTTATAATGAAATCAGATTCTGGAGGGTAGCACCTTTTTTTAGCATCTGATAGACTCCTGTAGTGTGGGTAAATGTCAGCATTTTTAGCTTTCGCTTGGATGCGGATAATTTCATACTGGTATACACTTAATTTTGCGTCTTAAATCAGTGCTAATGCCTCATCATCAGTGTGGCGTGTAATTCCTCCCATTGCTGAACCTGATAACTTGTCAGGTAATTCATTGTATTCATCATCGTCTTTTGGCAAAAGTTTCATGATGTCATTAGCAATTTTAGTTTTACCAGAACATCGCAAAATATTCAGGATTGCACACTGTATTTCCGACTCAGAATAACATTCTCGAATTTGAAGCAGTTTACGTCTTTTGGTTGATTTTGAGCTATTCTCGAAATCATGTGAAAGTCTCCTCCCGGGACCAACTCCAAAGAACTGTACAGAGAAATCTGAAAGTAGCCATTCCGCATTCCGGGCCCTGTTGCATTATAGAAAGCATTTTCATGAAAAAAAAAATTTCAGTTTCGTAAATCCCGAGAAGTTTAAATTTAAAATTCACCTTTCAATTTGATCACAGTAGTATGTGAGGGTTATATATGTAAATTTCAAACTAAATATTTCCGGTATTATCCTTTATCTCGAAATCATTGAGTTGTAGTTAATAAGTTGTAGGCGGAATAAGCTGATTCGATAATCTGAAACGTAATCAATAAATATATATTTTAGTGTGATGTATAAAATTAATAATTATTCGCAAATTAAAGTTTGATAAATAAATGAATCTGTTATGAAAAAAAAAACGAGAATACAAACTTTGACAAATGTTTCTAACAACATGGTAATAACAGATGCTCCAGTTAACTGTAGAGGTCTAGTTGTTCTTATCATCATCACAATAAGTGCTTTTCTTGTACTATTCTTTAATGGGACTTTGTAGATTTTCTTCACCATTTCTGTCGTCGTCATCTCATGTGGTTGACCACTGCAATGTTCGTCTTGGCCATTACCATGGTAATTTTTTTCAAATAACAACCGTCATCTATCTAAACATAAATTAGGGTTAATAGTTTAGATGGTCATGGATTATTTGCAATAATGTGCCAATTATCTAGGCTCATTGAAATTATTTGTGCTACGCTCACCGAATTTTGGTGAACCTAGCCTAAATCACTGTGTTGAACGTAGCATATCTTTTATGGTACTAGAAAAATTTTATAAGACATTCTTTTGGAAAATCTCAACGTTTCTAACTTTTTCTGTAACGGCTCGCTTTGATTTTTTCCTTTTCCTTTCTTTTACTCTGGGAATTTCCCAAAACTGCAGTATTATTAAGCAAGCGGCGAGCCTTGAGAATAATTTATTACTTTAAGCCGAAACAGACTTGTTCAGTCTCTTAGTACTACTTTTTCAATTTAACTATTATGTCTCATCCTGCCTTTTTACAACCGTAGCTTAAAGTTCTTTCACCAGGTACTGCAAGCACATCTTGAATGCAGGCTTTGCCCTTTCCCTATTCTATATTTGGTTATGTAGACTTCAATTCCAAAATGGTTTAAAATGAATCATCTTTGTTTCTCAGACTCTTTTCTACCGAAGTTTGTGAACCCCTCCTCCTCCTACCTTGAGAGTAAGAATGACCTACGTTCCTTCGAAACCCTGACCTGCGAGTCAGTTGGAATGAAACTCTTGTACACAACGTTAATAACGAAATCTGAATCCCGGCTCAAAGTAAATCTATCTTGTATCACCCCTTTGTATGTACCTAGTCTAAATAAATAAATAAGTCCGAAACTTAAGTAAATGGAGCTAACGTGCACCTTTCATTTACATTCAGATCCTTGTTCGGTACAAAGAAATGATATTTCACACGAGTTGTGAAATAAAGCTTATTCTTTCGAAAGACGACTAATTCGAGAGAAACACAAGCTTTCAACGTAAACACACTGAGTCATTATATTATCTTGAACATGTTTTCATAAAAGAATTGATTCTTTTGAAAATATCAAACTCCAGCCTACCCAAATTAAACAGACAAACACATTCGTAATCGCATTATTTTTTTTTCCTGACGTTTGAAGCACACTATGTATTACATAATGGAATGAAAAAGTCACTCAATCTCATCTGAATTCAGAATCAATCGGAAAAATTTGGCACCGAATTCAGAATTCTCACTAACAAAATTCAAAGCCAGCGCTTAAAGTTTGTATTTTTAATGGTTAAAAAAAATCAATTTCGTTTTTTATTTCATTGGGCATAAATCTCAATAATATTTTATTTATAATTTATTCCATACAAAATTATGTAGGGGGTGGTGTAAATGAGTATTTTTCACGTAACCGTAAAAAAAAACGTTTAATATAGTCTATACGAGGTCTGTCCGGAAAGTATCGGGCCTGCCTTTATATCTCCGCGCTGGCGTTATTCTTCATCATCGGGACGGTGAAAACTTTCAAAGTAATCCCCACTTGATTGAATAATACGGTTCCAGCGATGTTTCCACTTCTCGAAATAGTCCTGGAACTCACTTTTGGGGATGGCCTTGAGTACGCTCGTCGCATTATTTTAGACCGTCGTTCTGTCATCGGATCCCTATCCTTTGAGTGGTTTTTTAAGTTTTGGAAGCAGCCAAAAGAGACAGGGGGCTATGTCGGGACATTACGAAGTTTGTCGAAGCAATGCGATACTGAGTTTAGCCAGAAACTGCTGCACAAGACTCGATTAATGCGCTGGCGCGTTATCGTGGTGAAGAAGCTAGTCACCTCACACACGCGAGTCATTCCTAACATCTTGTTCAAAATTTTCCAAACAGTAGTTTTCGGTATTCCGAGATCATTTTCTAGTTCACGAACAGTTAATCGACGATCACCTTTAATCGAAAGTCACACCCGCTCAATATTATCCAATGTTTTTATCGTCGAAGGTCAGCCAGAACGAGAATCACTATCAACAGAAGTGCGGCCTCCTTTGAAACGATTATACCACTCTTTTATTCGTGTTTTACTCGTACACTCATTTCCACAGGCCTTCTGCATCATCTGAAGAGTGTACGAACTCGTTTTTCCGAGTTGAAAACAAAATTGGATGCAAATTCGTTGATCTTGTTTTTCAGTTATTTTTAACAATCACAAAATCCGCCGATCTCAAAAATAGCTTTGTAAACGAAGACACGCTACAAATGAACTATACGTCCGACAGATGTTAGCAAGCAACCGATTGATTCGTGAGACTTTACTGTTGACGTTCATGCCCCGCAGAGGTTGCTCGAACACTATGGCGCGGAGATATAAAGGTAGGCCCGATACTTTCCGGACAGACCTCGTATATGAATTTTAATATCTACACACAAAAAAATGTTTAGCTGGTACAAAGGAACATATCGCTGTGGATGCACAGCGCGTGGATTTCAGTAACTTAACATTTAAATTTAAATGTCATAAAAATCTTACAACTGGCAGATGATTTTTTTCATCAGGGATGCTATTTTGAATCTGGAACACTTTTCTCACTGTTTCCTACCCTGTGTTTATCAAATGGCACTTGTGAAAATATTATTCCTAATAATCTATTTTAATAGTTTTCACAATTTCAGTAAATTATGAACGTTTCTCTAATTTTTATAAACATGCACGAGAAGTAACTGAGTGTTTGAGACATTAGTTAGATTTTAAAGTATGCTATTGCCTAAAAAAGATATTAAAAATTAGAGAAATTACTTGAATCTATAGTCATTATTAGTAATTAGGAACAAAAGGGCACTTTTCAAAGCTTAATGGCAAAGTGAAAAAATATACTATTGAGATTTACACCTACATGTTAGAACTGCATTACCCACAATATTGAAAGCACATATTATTCTTCCAAATCATAAAAAATTTTCTCAATAAATTTATTTAACGAGATTTAATTCCTCAACATTACATATGTCATAAGGCAAACCTGTATGGGATTAGCTAATTGCGTAAGTAAATAATAAGTTTTTAATATTAATCATGAGTAAATAACTTGGTAAATGAACGCAAGAAACATATAGTGACATAAAAAAGAACTAATGCTTACGAGTATAAATGAATGTGATGACGGACACAATCTATAATAAGTTTACATTCTTCTTCAAAAGCGATGTATTCATAATTATTATTTTGTTGCAGTTTAGGAAAATTATTTAGGCGATTCACTATGATATCTATTTGAGCACAAATGCGTAAAATCATCACCAATATTAAGCCTTCAAACGAGCCCGATACACAAGCTCCCATCCAAACAGATAATGATTGGTATATATACGTCAACCAAAATACAAGTTTTAAGGGAGAAATGCTTTATGCACCGTCAAGGGGACTCAGTGCCCCCCTCGTGTGTGGGACTCTGCTGCTCGCGCAGCCCTTTCCAATAAAACTCCCTCCCTGTCTCTAGGCCATGGAATCCCACCCCGGAACCGCCGTTAGGCATTACTTCAGGGTGGGGGCCATCTTGAGGCGATGTTGTCCTCTTCTCTTCGCTTCTTCTTCTTCTCCTGTTTCCTGGAGTCCATCTTCCAGCTCAGCTCTTGCGGCTTTTTACGGCCTCCTTTTGGGGGCTGCCGCCCGAAAAGCCACGCAACGCATTGTCCCCGGGACGTGATCGACCCGGGGCTTTTCCTCTCTTGCAGTGCAGAGTTAGCATCGCGGTTGCTTGGTGCAGGATCCCGCGGTATGTCCCTCCTCACCGCATCTCCAGCAGCACCTGCTACGGTCTGGTACGCGGCAGTCCGCTGCCATATGGCCAAAGCCAAGGCAGCGGTAGCACCGGTTGAGCTCCTTTCTCCTGCGCATCCTGCAAGATACCCACCCAATCTTGATGTGGGCCGCCCTGAGAAGTTTCAAGACTCTTGCCTCCACCAATAGCACGTATGCTTTTTTGTTCCCTCTATAGGGTGTCTTTGTTAGGGAGACCCTAAACTCCATCTCTGAATCTTGCTCGAAGAAACCTCGTACAGCCTCCTCGACATCTCCGGCTTCAATGCTTGGGTCTAGATCGGCGATCTCGACCTCAATCCGGGGAATAAGATGACGCACTGACCCACTAGCTCCAACTGCCTATCTGAAGGCGGTGTCCAGCCACTCTCTGTATTTTTTAGAACATTTCAGTTCTACTATCAAGTCCTTGGATCACGCCTCCCTGATTCCCTAAACTGTGGCGCCCAGTTCGTCAGGGTTGACGCGCTTTTTGAGCCCGCGCAGGATTGAAGCGTACCTCATTCCCTCCGCTGGTTTAATGAGCACCGCTTCTGAGCGCGCGCGGCGAGATTTCTCCTGCGTTCTGGAGAGATTCTTTCCTTGCTTCTTCTTCTTGCGGAGGTCCTTCCTGTCAGGGGCCTCCACCCACTCCTTTTCTTTCTTGGAGGCTTTCGGCCTCTTCTCTGCACCCGTAAACGGCCGAGAGAGTCGACCGCAGATAAGTTAGTTGCAGTTAGAAAGATTATTGTGACCAACCTATAACAGTAAAAAAAAATTATCAAGAATTGATGATATTGCAAAATTTAAAAAGTTAATATACAGTTGTGTCTTTAAATAAATATATAACGTATCACATTTTTTTGAGCTTTACTTCATACCTGCATTCGGATGAACTTTTTTGTAGTATTTCATATTTATTAAGAGATCGATATTCACATACGTCATAAGTAAGCATTTTTAACGCTTTAATGACTTTTTTTCTTTGTATAATAACATTAATCAGTTTCAAATAAATAGTAAAAGTAGCAGTAAAGTTAAATGAATTTTGTGTAATAACTTGTGTGTCTTCAGTGCTTTTAAAGAGAGGTAACAAAAAACAAAATACGAAGGAAAAATAAATAAATAAGGCAAAGATTGAGTAAATACAAAACAAAAAGATTTTCCAAGGAGATTTCCAAGTTAATGGTCTCCAAATCCCAAAGAATTGCATAAGAGTAAATGAAATTTCGCAGTTATAAGAGTCCAATTGCTTTGGAATAAATAATTTATACAAATTGTTAAACTGAAGGAAAGTCATGAAGTTTTGAAATCTGTAATTAACTAATATATATTTTGAATTTTTGTCAAGTGATACTTTTTACATCTAAAGATGATAGGAAAGTCTAGATACATATGAGAGATGTATCATCTACGCACCGTGAAAGTTGTATCAAGACTGATAGCTACTCTACATGTGGGATTCGTTCTCCCCTCCATGCTGCAACGTTGTCATCAATAATTCTATCAATCAATCTATAAATAAACAAATATTTCATGGCATTCGTTTTATGGCAACTTTTGTCTCCACATACTACTTTGTTATTCGTAGAAAGTCACATTTGTGACACTTCTTGTAAACGTATTGTACAATTTCTAAAATCATCTTATATTCATGGGAAGATATAGCTTTGAACATTTTCTAAACAACTGGTAGAAATTCAGGCAGTAACAAACTGTAAATATACTTGTGAATCTTTGTTAATGAATAGTATAGTAACATAATAATTATGCAACATAACTTTGTATATATTGTCACGTCCCGCGGCATATTTGAATGTATATAATACACACAGGCTGGATTGAGTTAGAAATCTATGAGAAAATCGATAAAGGGGAATAGGGAGTAGGGGAAGTAGGGAGCAGTATAGATCCCTTCTCCTCTAAGAAGATATGACTACGTCAAGATTTTCGCTGACCGTCAATTTGTATAAAAAAATATAAAAGAGGCCCACACCAAGAGCAAGCAGTCAGTAAATTCTTCGTCTAGTTCGACACTTAAATTTTCCTTCGGATTTATAACCGGTCTCGCGACAATAGTCCAGTGCGGCATTTCAATTTAACTTCGAAAATCTCTGAGTTGGAGATTAATAAAATTCGACCGGGACAATTTAAAATCCAAGTTCGGGAGTCGTAAAAGTCATCGTGGACTTGTATAGATCTTTGTAAAGATCTTCGAACAGTGTCATAAATTTGGATCACCGCCCTTTGCGGAATATACCTGTGCGGCCTATAACTCCGTCTCTCTCACACACTTGGACTACACCTGTGGGGATCCAGTACTTACAACTCACCGCCGTGTGGATTAACCCTCAACATAAAGGTACCGAACCTCTCTCTCTCTCTATCTTTATTCTTTGTCTCTTTCTCACCCACGTACCAACCAGCCCGTGCCTACATTATATAAGAATTGTCTTAGCGAATGTGTATTCTGACCTTTTAACCAATGAAATAAATTCAATTTGTATTATTTTCATAATCATTGTGTCTTTCATTGACTTATCCTCATCCCTAAGCGAGGATCATTCGATCCTAACTTAAAACGAGGAATCTTCGATCAAAGTAAGTATATTTACGTACTTGTGGCGTAACAATATGATGACATAATCTCTTAACACATTTAGTTTCAAGTGAATCTCTAAAATTACTGAATACATTCAATTCACGATCAAAGTCACGAGTAGCCTCACTGTAGAGTTAACTTAACAAGGAGAAAGAAGTAATCGTTACCTTTAGAAGATCTTTATAGTCGTCTTAATTTCAGTTTTTTCAAGTTGAGCTGATTTTTTGGGCGTTAGGTACCTTCCTCTTAATGTTTGATTTATTTTTTGTCAGCGGAGATTGGTTTAGAAAAATATTTCTTAATAAAGTAGAATTAAACATATAGAAAAATTTTCAATCTGGTATTCATACCAGAGTTGTCATTCTCCGGATATAAATGCCAACTTTGAAAATAAATTTTTTCTGTGTAGATAAAAGAAAGCTTGAACGTGCACGGAAACGCTGCTTATAAAAGTAGGAGCCAGACGCCAGCGTGACAACAGACTTTTACAGCGAAGCACCACCGAAATTTTAACCTGTAGAAATTGAAAACACTAGCGAAAGGTAATTTTGTGATATCAGTATTTTGAAAATAGAATTATGTCATGCAGTCAACAAAATTATTCTAAAAATTTTCCAGCGAAATGCCGTTCATAAATAAGAATTTTTAAAAAAGAACGTTCATAAAGTAAGATGTTTTTTACAAGACATATATGAAGAAGTCAGCTATTGTATGTAACAAAAATAACATATAATACATATAAAGTACGTAGAACATAAAATACATACAATTCATATTTGTAGATTGCTACAGAGGCTATTGACGCGTTGTAAAAACACCAAGAAGATGGATCTTTAGGGGATTTTGCGTGTTAAGGTTTTTTATCACTCGATGCACCATGATAAATTGAGGCGAATATTGCATCTTTCATCCCAATGTGTAGAATTTTTTCTTTTTCTGCTTCCTTTTCTTTCTCTTCTTCTTCGATTCCTTCTTTTTCTTCTGCGTCAGCCTCTTCTTCTTCTGTGGTACGTTTCCCTACTACATCTTTATTTCTCTTGAAATTTTCCTTTACTAGCAACCGACATTCAAACATAATTACTTTATGTGCTAAGGAGTGTCCAAAAGATATTGCGATTTTTAAAAGCTAAGTTGGTACGATTGTCAATTTGCGAAGATATGTTATTGCTTACTTCTGAGATTATCGGCTGATTTCACTTCTTTTTATAATTCATAAGAAACAAATCAAAAATAAAATAAATGGATAAAAACAGCGAAATAATTTCGAGTTAAGAAATTTCTAAAGATTTAATAAGATGATCAATTCATTCGAAAAAACCGATCCGGTCAGTATGCAGGGGTGAATTTAAATAAAAGTATGTGCACATAATGCAAAAAAAAATAAAAATTGTGCGTATCTAAAAAACTGACACTGACAACTGCGCATCGTGCCAGTAAAAATTCCGTGAGACTTTTAAGGGCAGTCCAAGAATTATTCTTCGACTTGTATAGCAGGTATTCACCTCTTTCTAATTAAATTATTCTATTCAAACTCTTTTAAAACCTGAAGCAGTTTTTAGAAGAAGTATTTGCCTTTCTATGATTTTTTCAAAAACTATACAATAAAATTTGAAAGAACATCGTTCTTTGACTGTGCTTGAATTAATCTAGGACTTCCTTTCTTTTTTTCGATGAAGTTTTAAGCTTCTTCATATAGAGTATATATGATCTTCGAAAAAATTTGTCCTGTCCAAAAGTCGAGGACTGTCAAGTAAATTTCCCAGTACTTATTTTTTCCGTGGATTCCAGTAAAGGTCCACAAATCACCCTTGATGAAGAAGTGAATGATTACCGCATTCGTTGGAGAACGTTATCTAGTGGATAGTGATAAAGAAACAGCACACATTCACTAGTACCAGGTATACAGGCATATATACTATGTATAAAATAATATACTCATAATGATAATCAAACAAATCCAGTGATGCATTGGTTAGCTTAACATCATTGTATTTAAAGTTCTTTATTTTACGAAAAGCTAATTTCAATGAACAATTTTGTAAAAGTTTCATCATTAAAATCAATTACAGAGTCATCCAAGTTACACAAAAAACACTTTTCAGCCATTTTTTATTACAATATATTGTTCATTACAATGATAATTGGTTGCATGTTTTTTATATTACGAAAATTGAGGCCAATTGAGGGTCTCCGTGCAATAACCGTTTAGGCGCGCTAGACATCTTCCGTTTCTCTGTCGCGAGGCAAAGTGCCGGAAAAGTATTGTCCCAGAGAAAATTTTGGAAAATGAAGGAAAAAAAATATGAGCCTATAGAATATCAAAAATGGCACAAATTATGTTTAAGCAATTTTCGATCTGACCTGTCATTTACGAAATAAAAAATACAATGTGATTTACAAATTCGATCTCAATCAATACTTTTTTTGTGCTTAACTCGTCAAAACTTTGTTTTTTATCGACGAAATGAGCTTAAATTTAACATACTGACGTGAAATATGTTATTGATGCTCACAAGACTTGATTTGGGACAAAAAAAGTAATTTGTTACTTAATATTTTAATGTTTATCAAAGAGCGTCGAGCACCGTGTTTTTCGAGCTTCCCCAAAAAAAGGTATCGAGAAAATTTTCGAGTCCGAAAAACTTCCAGCGAGAAAGTTTTTCATTAGAGTTTAAAGAAGTTATCTAGAAAATTTCACAACTCTAGAACAAAAACTGCGGAAGAAACAATTGAACATGCTTTGCGCCGGAACGTTGTAGACTGCCCAGTTCGAGCTCTCGCTTGTTTCGAGTATATAGTAGATAGGCTCCGCGTTGAGAGAGAATGATCGGTCAACGTGTGAGAGCGACAAAGGGAACGCGAAAACGATCGTCTTTTGACTTTGCCGAAATAATTGAATCTTTTGTTGACATTTAGGGAAGTCAGACGCATTATCTATCATGCAACAAAATATCAAATCATAGTACACGTATCTTCCAGAGCTTCGTAATCACAAGTTTCTTTATTTGATGGCCCAATAATTCCCTATGAAAGCCATTTGAAAATGTTGAATTCAGACAACAAAAACATAGGGAGCAAAAGGATTCGCCGAAAGTTGCAAAATTATCTAATTCATCGCCAGGTTTTTTCAACAATTAATGAATGAATTAATGAAAAAATTTTCGAAATCTATATCGCAGTTTAGATAAAAGGATTAGAAATATTCAGAATTTCGAAAAATTTAAAGTACTTTACATAATTTGATCGACTGATGCAAATTTCGAAAATTCACACTAATCTACGTCAATTTTGCAAATTTCGGTAAAACGGCAAATGAAAAATTTTCTCAGAATAATTTAATCAATAAAAACATTACTATCGTACCTCTTGTCTTGCTTTTTTATTCACATTTTTTCGCCAACTATCTTCGTTACGAATCCTTTTTCTCATTATGTTTTTGTTGCCTTAATTCGACATTTTCAAATGGCTTTCTTTGGGAATTATTGGGCCATAAAATAAAGAAACTTGTGATTACGAAGCTCTGGAAGATACATGTACTATGATTTGATATTTTTTTGCATGATAGATAATGCGTCTGACTTCCCTAAATGTCAACAAAAGATTCAATTATTTCGGCAAAGTCAAAAGACGATCGTTTTCGCGTTCCCTTTGTCGCTCTCACACGTTGACCGATCATTCTCTCTCAACGCGGAGCCTATCTACTATATACTCGAAACAAGCGAGAGCTCGAACTGGGCAGTCTACAACGTTCCAGCGCAAAGCATTTTCAATTGTTTCTTCCGCAGTTTTTGTTCTAGAGTTGTGAAATTTTCTAGACAACTTCTTTGAACTCTAATGAAAAACTTTCTCGCTGGAAGTTTTTCGAACTCGAAACTTTCCTCCATACCTTTTTTTGGGGAAGCTCGAAAAACACGGTGCTCGACGCGCTTTAATAAACATTGAAATATTAATTAAGAAATTACTTTTTTTGTCCCAAATCAAGTCTTGTGAGCATCGATAACGTATTTCACGCTAGTGTGTCAAATTTAAGCTCATTTCGTCGATAAAAAACAAAGTTTTGACGAGTTAAGCACAAAAAAAGTATTGATTTCGATCAAATTTGTAAAGCACATTGTATTTTTTATTTCGGAAATGACACGACAGATCGAAAAATTGCTTACAGATAATTTGTGCCATTTTTGATATTCTATAGGCTCATATTTTTTTCCTTCATTTTCCGAAATATTCTCTGGGACAATACTTTTCCGGCACTTTGCCTCGCGACAGAGAAACGGAAGATGTCTAGCGCGCCTAAACGGTTATTGCACGGAGACCCTCAATTGATCCAAAATGATGCTCAGCATTTACTAGTCTATCGCTATGCTCAATTTCACGGATAAATAGCATGCACCAATATTTCGTTTTTTAAAGTTCGACAACTGGAATTCATAACAGATTTTTCACAGGCAAGTTTATATTACCGTGTTTGCAATAAAATTATCTTTATTTTGATATGAGTTTTATTGAGTAAACAGATGAATGCAAATTACTTGTATCGACTTACTTGTTTATACCTGGCAACCCAATAGTTATGACGGGTAAAAAATAGGCAACCCAACGTTTGCATAATCTATCAGCTTCATACTTTCGATTGGTAAATAGTTTGTTCCGTAAACGAATAAGTACAATTTAAAAAAAAAGTAATTTTTGAATTTTTAATTAATCATAGTCATGACAGAAGTTTTCTTGGCAACCCACTTACGATATATCTTTTAACATATTAAATTTGATATAAAATACTTTTCATCGTGTAAACGGATGGATGAAGGTCGTTTCCTATTCGGACCTTAGACTGTAACTAAAAATCAATGACTAGTTGTTGATTTTTGGTAAGTTTTGTTGATTTAAACTTAGTAAGTATACTTACTACAATTTCTAGTAATTTTATTTTATTGCATTATACCTATAGCATTTATAATATATATCGACTATATACATAAGAAAACTGAAGGAAAAACAAAAATTTAAAATCTTTTAATAATATCTTTGAATCAAATCCTATTATATGTGTCAACTAAAACTATTAGAAAACAGTCACAAATACGAAAAGAATCCAAACTTGAGATTATTGTTATAATCCTTCATCTTGAAGCTATTGAGTTTGAATCAATAAGTTGTAGGCAGAATAAGCTGATTTCATAATCTAAAATGTAATTAATAACTATATATTTCATGATCACGTATGAAATGATTAGTTCATCACAGATTAAAGTGTTTTTAAAATAAATCTGTAACAAGGGAAAGGTGAAGTATGCAAACTTTGCCAAATGTTTTCATTGAAGTGATGATAATAAACGATCCAGTCAACTGTAAGGGCCTAATGGTTCTGATCATCATCATAATAAGGGCCTTTTTTGTATTGTTCGTTAATGGAATCCAGTTCAAGAGAAAAATTTCATCTTTGATAGATAAACTCTGGGTTTAGACAAAAAAGTGTTGTGTACGTTTTTAGTTGTGTTTTCTCAGCTGCTTATCGTACAGGGGTTTTCTATAAAAGCGATAGAACTTTGAATTATCACAGCCTTTATGTTTTTACTGAACTGTCAAAGTCATGTGACATTTGTATTCAGTATAGTTTAGCAAATCAACAGACATAATTAAACAATCATTCAGCATGTTGAAAATATTTATACTCTTTAATTTATTATCAATTCGAATAATATTGCGTGCTCTTTATTTGATTTATTTATTAATTGATTGCTGAATTCTGGGAGATGCTAATCTTTAGTTAGTTGTCCAGCGACCATCGCATTCAAAAAAAGTTACTGTTTGATATGATTTTTGGCCTAGTGGAGTCATTGGGACTAATTTTTTTCAAAATGAATAAGGTGAGACTGTGAATGTTATTGGTAAGCGTTAGATTTCGATAATATTATTTATCTTTCTGTTGTGAATTTCGTATGATCAATTTTTCTGAAACGTATTTTCAGCAAGATGTTGCCACATGCTAATGATGGAATTGTTTCGAGAAATACAATTGTGGTGTTCATTCAAATAATATTGTATTTGCTGTATAATATTATCGAATGAACATGAAAAAACGACTTTTGTATTTATTATTTTGTTTTAATTTAAGTTACTGTCGCTCTTATGAAAACTCATGTAGACTAATATTTAGGTAAGTACAGTATGTTGCTATTAAGTAACTGTCTAATCACCTTATTCCTGATTTTTTCTCCAGAATAACAGTAAATGAAGATCTGGTCTATAAGGCTGAAGAAAAGAGATGCAATTGTCCAGAAATGTTCGTCACGAACGCTCAATCTTGATAGTTCATAAATGATAGTGCACAAAAATCAAAGTACCAAATAACTATTTCATATTTTCCCCAATCCTGCAAATTAATTGTTTTTATGTTTTATACACAATTAAATTATATTATTCATTACTAGGTTACCAACACAATCGAAAATACTACACCGAGGTGCGAATTTAGATCGTCAAATGGACTTTGAATCATTCAATTTTCTTAATTTGTCTAAAATTAATATCACTCTTTAAAGAATCAACCAAAATGTTATAATTACTAAGTATTATCAAACTCATAAGGTTTCGGGTAAAAAAGAGTGAATTTAATGCATAAAATATTACATAAAATATAATAAATACAAAAGGGAAAAAATAAAAATACAAACATAAAAAACAATATTAAAAATATTAATATTTGGTTGATTGTGATAAAAGTAACGTATTACATGTTTTGACAATCCTTTCATACCTGCATATGTATGAACATTTTTGCAGTATTTTAGATTCAACAAGACTTCGAGGTTGACATATTTCATTAGAGACCATGCGAAAAACGAAAAAAAAGTTAACATGAAGATTGAATAAATACAGTATAGTAACTTTTTCCTTTGAGAGTTGTAAGTTGATGACCTCCAAAACCCAAAAAATTGCATTACTGTCAATGAATATTCACCGTTATAAAAGTTCGATTGTTTTAGATTTAATATTTTATATAAATTTTTAATCTTCAAAAAAGCCATGATTGTTTTAAAATTGTCATTAGGTTATATACACTACCGTCGGTAATTGTGGGCACGGTGCTTGTGAGCGCTATAAAAAATCACTGCCGACTTTGAACCACGATATCTCGATGAAAAAAAGAGATAGGGCATTTTTAAAAATCAAGCTGGAAAGCTTATGAAATTTCACGGCTAGTGATGCTCGAAACATATTTTTTTGACCTCCTGAAAATAATACAGCACGTGAGGAGTTGAAAAAAAATTCAAGATTTTCTCAAATTCTCTACCTCAAATTCAACTTTTAGCATGACCTAGGGAAAATTTTTCCACAATCTGAAAATTATACGACATAGAGTCTAAAATCTTATCTTCAATTTAAACTAAAAAAACTTGAAAAATATTCATGGGTACCCAAGATACGATTAAAAATGTTCAATCGTATCTGATTTGAATTTTAATCGACGATCACGGTTCTCGGCCGGTTTGTTGCTCGCCTCCTTCGTTGAGGCAGGACAAAAATGGCCACGCACAAAAGTGGCGCTTAAGTGGAGCTCTCTTATAAGTATTTTTGATTCTGTTCATTAGTAATTTTTATTTCTAATTATTCTAAATTTTTAATAATATTTATTGTTATTTGTGATTATTAAAAATTATTCAAATCCAATATCATCCCCATATTAACGGATAGAACAATGATATGTAAGTATTTTTTATTTCTTAAAATTCTTATAAACTAGAACATTAATATAAATTTTAATAGTCATTGTAAATATCAACTAAAAATGAAAGGAAAGGAAATAAAGGAAACACGTTCTTGGATCAAAGAACATATAAGAGAGTTCCACTTAAGCGCCACCTCTGTGCGTGGCCTATTCGGTCCTGCCTCAACGAAGAATGCGAGCAACAAACCGGCCGAGAACCGTGATCGTCGATTAAAATTCAACTCAGATACGATTGAACATTTTTAATCGTATCTCGGGTACCCATGAATATTTTTCAAGTTTTCTTGGCTTAAATTAAAGATAAGATTTTAGACTCTATGTCGTATAATTTTCAGATTGTGGCAAAATTTTTCCTAAGTCATGTTAAAAGTTGAATTTGAGGTAGAGAATTTGAGAAAATCTTGAATTTTTTTTTAATTCCTCACGTGCTGTATTATTTTCAGAAGGTCAAAAAAAAATTTGTTGAGCATCAATATACGTTGAATTTCATAAGCTTTCCAACTGTTTTTTTTTTAAAAATGCCCTATCTCTTTTTTTCACCATGCTATCGTGATTAAAAGTCAGCAGTGATTTTTAATAGCGCTCACAAGCACCGTGCGCACAATTTCCGACGGTAGTGTTTGTGTTTACTTTTTTGTTCATTTAAACTTTTTAAAGCTGAGTACGGTGGAAATGTATAGATAGATATGAGACATGTATCATCCATACACCATGAAAGTTCCATTAAGACTGACAGCTACTTTTCTTGTGTAACTCGTTCTGTCTTCTACGCAGCAACGTCATAAATAATTCTATCAATCAATTGATAAATGCAGAAATGTCTCATATCACCCTTTTACCGTAATAATCTTCTTATAAATAATTCTGTAGACTCTTGCAAAGGATTGGCTAGTACAGCAGGTGTAGTGATGAAATATTGTAGATGACGAAACTGTATCAGAATTATGGTATCAACGGCAATTTGCATAATCATAGAGCATTAAAACATGTGAAACTGTCTACGGCAATTATCTTCTTCGCTTACTCTTTTCTTTCTTGCATGAAATCATATTTTTCGATATAATATTCAATAAGCATATCATTTTAGTACACAAAATATTTTTTAGGCTCACCGTGAAAAAAAGTTGCACTGTAAAAACTGATGGTTATATAGGACCCATTTTTGGCTTCCAATAGAAGTGTAATAATGTCAAACAAAAGAGACATAAGTGATAGAAATGAAATTAATAAAACGTTTTAGGTTTATTAATATATAAAGACTTCAAATATGTATGTGGGGGTTATATATGTAAATTCAAAACTGAAGATTTTTGTTATTATCCTTTATCTCGAAATCATTGAGTTGAACTTAATAAGTTGTAGGCGGAATAAGCTGATTTGATAATCTGAAACGTAATCAATAAATATATATTTTAGTGTGATGTATAAAATTAATAAATAATCACAGATTAAAGTTTGATAAATAAATGAATGTGTTATAAAAAAAAAACGAGAATACAAACTGTAACAAATGTTTCTAACGACATGGTAATAACAGATACTGCAGTTAACTGTAGAGGCCTAGTTGTTCTTATCATCATCACAGTAAGTGCTTTGCTCGTACTATTCTTTATTGGGATCCAATTCATTTGATAAATTTCATCCTTGAGGCTTAAGCTCTAAATTTAGATAAGAAAAGTGTTTTGTAGATTTTTTGTTTTTTCACTCTTAATTATTTGATAATAATACTTAAGTTAGTATATACGTGTATATATAGAATGACCACGAGTGGGTTGTCGAATAGGCTATAAGTGCGAGAAGGACAAACTCATGTGAAAGCCCGCGACCAATTATGAAATACTTTTGTCAGACAGAAATATTTTTTTAACAAAAAGTTACAAAAAGATGTTTTTCTGGATTGATTGTGTTAAGTACAACGAAAAAAGATAACTTTCACGAGTATTCACGCTTAAACGTTAACAGAAAACTTTTTTTACAGATATTAACAAGATTTATATTCGATTTTTATTCATGATGCAATAAGATATGGCCAATTTTTGATGATTTTTTGTCACAAATACAATACTATAATCCAGTTTTTTCATACGAATATATTCCATTTCATTCTGAAATAATGAATGACGAAAATGTTGATTGGATAAATTTGTTTGTATTTTCAGGAAACATCAGACCAAAAAGTGCCTTATTTGTGGAGAACTACCCATATACTATTGTATATGCTATTAAATAAGTATAATAACCTTATTTATGATCATCTCTCCAGAATAACAGTAGATGAAGATCTGGGCCACGATAGTGCTCAAAAAAGATGCCATTGTCCAGAATATTTCATCATGTATACTCAATCTTGATAACTCGTAAGTGATGGTGCATATACTAATAACAGATGAAAAATATTGCGCAAAACATATAGCACCGTATACCTCGTTTAGTTTTTCTTCAACCCTGCAAAGAAATTGTTTTTAAGATAGATATACAATTGAATTTCATTAATAATTATCTGATTACCAACACAATTGAAACTGCTACACTAAAGTGTGCACTACGTTATCAAGTGAAGCTTGATAATTTAAATATTTTAGTGATGTTGCTAGTAATCGTCTTCGATTTATTTGAGTTTTAGAAATAACAGATTTACAATGTTGAATAAAAATTATATATTACAAATGAACTGATAATGTATGATAAAATACTATGCGTTTCAAAAATTCAACTTAAAAGAAAATTAAAAATTAATCACATATTTGTCATAAAATATATTCATAGTATTATTTTAACCCTTCGTAGGTACACGCGTCCCAACAGGGACATGACGAAATTTTCAAGTGAAAGATTTACACCGGAAAAAATTGTTATAAATAAACAATCGCTAAGCAAATTGCTGCAAAACCTATTGGAACATAAAATAGGATCCTCGAAGAGTATTTCACAATATTGAAAGATTTTTTTAAAAACTTTTTCATGAAAAAATAAGCAATGCAGGCGCGCCGATGAGTAGAAGCGAAGGAAGATAGAGAAAGAGAGTAGGAGTGGCATGCGATGAAACTGAGCGTCAAAACCTAATTCGCACTTGCGTTCAACTCGTTGTATTTTCGAAAGTAATTGTTCAATTGAGTTGATATTTTCCAAAAAGTTGCTCCATATACTAATGATCAACTTGTTCACGGGAAGTTTACTGTAGTTCAAAGTTCCTCGCTCACTTTTTCGGTCCGAAGCTCGAAAAACATTGTTTTTTCTTCGGATTGAAAAAAACCATTTAACAATGTACAAAAAAATTTTTTACAAGCACTGTCGCCTCCGCCAGAGATTCACGAGTAGAACGCAAAAAAAATTTCACAATCCGTTAATTAATGAATTTTTCGAGGCGAGTGGATTGAAATAAAACATGGTTTCTATGCTTTAAAACCAACACACTTTTTATTAATTTACTCGAAAATTTGCAACGTTATAAAAAAACTGTAAGAAGAAACTAACATTCATTTTTCACGAGCTATAAAACCATGTTTTTGGTTTTTTCGAATTTCGATTTTCAATTTTTGACTATGACATCACGAGGCGGACAATACTTTTACAGGTTTTCGAGCCCCTGTCGCCTTATTGAATATAACTTCTCAATTTTGGGCCAAGGATTTTTCTCTTCGTGCTGACATACATTCGCCTATGAGATAACCACTTTGCTGCCAACTTCTAGGCCAATTATGGGTCACAGCTGGACCGACATTTGACAGTACTTATTGATGATCGATTTTCCACACTTCATCTGACGGTCGAGCCAGGTTTGGACTAAAATTGGGTCATTAGTCAGCGAAACTTCACTACAATGTAATTTTTTACCCTGCAGCCGATATTTGGGTCACCTTGGGCTCATTTCGATCCAATCATTATTTCCAATAAAGCTGTTTCTTGGCTCCAGGGAAACGGAAGACAGATTTCTTTAGTTGCATAAAACATATCTTTACTTTAATCAATCAAAAATTTTGTCAAGTGAATAAATAAGCAAATTCTTTGGTTAACCTAACTAAATTTTTATTGGACAAAACAAACATTCTTATGAATGTACCTGTTATAAGTAATTCAAACTATATTAACGACCTATGACTCGCGGCTACCGAATGCTTGGGAATTCTTGACCACTCTTGACAAAATCTTAAGTTTACAAATTTCAAAGAATTATTGAGTTGTTAATGTTTTAATTTCCAATTTCTGAATTGATCTCTGATAAAAATGAAATATCAAGCATTTTTTATTATTTAATTTTATTTATTTGATTCCACTTTTAATATTTTAGATATTCAAATATATCGTCTCAGATTGTACGGTTTAATGCCTATAAATGGCAAACTCAATTCTGTAAAATCAATTTTTCTTAGTGCAGTCACTCTATAGAGATTTTAAATAATATTATGCAATACACTGGAACGCCGATATCACGGAATACGATTTTTAGGAATAATCTATGAAGCAGGAAGGTAAGGGGTAAAAAGGAAGTCGTTATAAGGACAGCAGTGGAGACTTAGAACAAGTTACAGTGTCTGAAAACAACCAATCTCCGAATTTTTTGCAAAGATGTAAACAAGTGAATTTCGTGTGTTGATTAAACACTACTTTTTGCGTGGAAAGCCCTTATCAAAAACCATGGCCAAGCTCGATAAATATTATCCGGACTCTGCTCGGTTGTATAGAATGGTTCAGAAGTGGTTTACCGAATTTCGTTGTGGTTTTACGAGCACAGAAACCATATCAAGTCCAGGTCCTCCAAATACACCAGAAATGATCAATAAAATCAATGATATTGTTTTGAATTTGTGTTTTTATTTGTGAGGGTATGCAAAGTCTAAATGTTTTGTGGATAAACCAGCTACTATTGAGGCATTGGAAGCCAACATTGCTGAAGTTATTAGCGAGATACCGACCGAAGTCTTTGAGCGAGTCATTCAAAATTGGTGTTTACGGATGGACGAATTAAAGCGCAGTTGCTGCCAACATTTGAAAGGGGTTATCTTTAAAAAATAAATGTCGTGAATGGTTCTACACAAAAATAAAAAATATTGCCCTATCAATTTGAATTTTCGTCGTTCTATTTCAATTTAAACTCCTATACCTCTAAATTGATCACCCTTTACAATGTACAATGTATTGCAGTACATTGCCAAACCAACTTGGCCATACTGAAAGGCTACGGGTGCCGTGCGTTTTTCGCAAACAGAGTGGTGTGCTTTATTAGTATTACTCTCGAATAAATTTGGTATATCGGCTTTGCTATTTTGGCATACTGATTTCTATACGAAATTCGCTAAAATTTGTGCAATAAAAGTAAAATGAATGTATTGCGATTTTAGTGAATTCAGATACCGCTCCGTAGCTCATACCGTAAAATCGGCGTTCCAGCGTATTAAAATCGTCTTATTATATTAATATAATGTAAAACGCTTACATGTACATGGATTGATGGTGTTGCACCCACGACCCGAGAAATATGTTTTCTTCTTTCGTGTTGTAGGATTTTTGTCTACTTAATCGAGCATATTTTTGTATCCGATACATTAAAATGTCTAGTTGAGCACAAAGTTGTAGCATCATTGCCATGGCAAATGTATCAACTGCCGTTGTTACTTCTGCGCAATAGATCCTACAGCTTGAAATAAATATGTTAACCAGAATGATATTCTGTTATCAAGGTTGTAAGGAATCCAGGCTCTGTAAGGCAGCACTGCGTCAAATTTAGAGTTTTTGCACCAGATTCCATATCGGCACCACAGAAAAAACTCATGGTTCTTTTTTTGCATCCTAATTTCATGATATCAAATCGTGAATGTAAATTTTTCAGTAAATATTTATTTAAGTTTGTCTTTGATAGAGTGTATTATTTTAATGCAGAATTAAATTTAATTTTAAGGCAACTGCCAAAATTATCAGTTCTTTTAAGGTACGCGTGTGATATTATGAAACAATATTCCCATATGGGTTCCTGGATAAGACTCAGGCACCTACAATATTCCAAAAAATTAACAACATTGATAAACCTTCCCTCGGACTGGAACCTTGACGAACTGCTTCTCTTGGCTATGCCAAAAAAGGACTGGTGGGGAGGCTTAGCAGACGACCCTCGGGTCATGGAGGTTGTAGAGTCCCGATGAATCGGTGAACAAATGCAGGGGGCTCTATAGACGGGCATCTTACCATTGCGTGGACGGTGCCCTATAAACGGGTCTATCCCAGGTTGAAAGCGGGTGACGCTATAGACGCGTCTATCCCCATGCATGAAGAAGGATGTATGCCCCAGACAGCGGCGCTGCGAATGAGTCTGCGAGTGGCTGCGAGGAATGAATCAACTGAATTAATGTCAGCGCCGCATGACTGTGATATGTGTCCTTCGAATGTGAGAGAAGAACCTATGGACGGGCTCTCTCTTGAATGTGGTGCAGAACAAATTGGTGTATGGAATCTCCTGGGGGATACTGCAAAGCCTCCGCAGTCTGTGACCAATAACAGTCCAAAAGATCGTTTCCGTATGGCATCCCACTGGGAGTACTTCGTCGCCGAGTGGTGTCTTCCCCGGCTCACAAGGAGGCGAGGTTGATGTAAGCCTAGCTCTTCTGAGGTGGTGTGCATGCGGGATCAGGAGTCAGCCCCTTCGGGACATTGATCAGGTAGTGCGTATTGAACACAGGTGTCAGAGCCTGTCTTGCTACAAGCTTGCAGGCAGGAAGGATGCCTGCTGGAGGTGTGGGGGCGCGTCGCAGATGGCCATGGAATGCAAGGCTCCCCCTCGGTGCCTGACTTGCGCTGATAGGGGCGAAAAAGATGTCACCCATACTTCGGGGAGCGGTTCTTGCCCAATATTCAGGGCGGAGCTCCGGAGGTTGAGAGGCAGAAATTGAAGATCCTGCAGCTTAACCTCGGAAGAGGGAAGGAAGCCCAGAACCTTCCGATGCTGACTTCCAGGGAGAGGAGGGCCGATGTGTTGCTCATTAGTAAGCAACAAAAATGGTCCGAAAACTCTACTTGGTACCAGGATGCATCAAGGAGGGCTGGGATCCTTGTTTGCAGCCCTGTTTGGGCATCGGGGATTTACTGGAGACCCACACGGGGTTCGTTTGGGTAGAAGTGGCGGGGGTACGTGTGTACAGCTGCTACTTCTCTTCCAACGATCCTTTCAAGATCTTTGAGATCCAGATCCTCAGAGAGGCTAGTGAGCGGTCCCTTATTGCGGGCGACTTTAATAGTAAGTCGCCCGTCTGGACAGGAGGGGGATCTTGGTCAGCGAGATGGTCGCTAGGAATGACCTGATTGTATTTAATCGAGGCAGGGATCTTATGTTCAAACGGGGAGCGGGGGGATCGATTATCGACCTCACGATTGCCGTGACCCGTCTTGCCTCAAGGATAGGCGAGTGGTGCGTCCTCGAGGTAATAACCTTGAGTAACCACCAGTGCATTGAGTTTAGCACCCAGGAACGGAGTCACCTAGTGAATACGGGAAGGGTCGGAAAGGTGAGGAGCCCCTCTCGGAACACACAACGACTTAGCAAAGACAAGCTTCGCGAAAATCTTGAATAAACCAGGCTCATAGATGAGCTTGGTTGGGCAGAGTCTGCTGGGTCGTTGGAGAACACTGTGCGGAAGGGGGGGGGGGGAGGCGGAAAGTGGTGGCAGCATGTGACCACTCCATGCCTAGCCGCGGGCACGGGCTTACCGGGGACTCGATGTATTGGTGAAACGACCAGTTGTCTGTCCTGCGTCGAAAAAGCCTTACAGTGCAGCGGAGGCTTACCCGCTCAAAGGGTGATCTTCTGCTGCACGAGGCATGGAAAAAAGCAAAATCAGCTTTGAGGCAAGACATAAAGAAAAGCCTCCTGAGGAAGGGCATCAAACCTCTGGAAGATGCCTCATCCTATAGACCCATTTGTCTATTGGATACAATGGGGAAGCTCCTAGAGGGAATGATCCTACAAAGACTACAGGGTCACATGGGCGGCGAGAACGGTCTCTCAGAAAACCTGTTCGGCTTTCGGAAATGCAGGTCCACAGTTGACGCCATCCAGGCAGTGGTGGACATCGCCACTAAAGCAAGAAGAGGTACTGGCAAGCGTAAGAGATTCTGCGCGTTGATCAGCGTTGACATACGCAATGCGTTTAATACCGCCAGGTGGAAAATCTGCATCGAGGCAATGGTGCGGAAAAAGGTTCCAGGCTACCTGTTACGAATGATAGACGACTATCTGAGCGACAGATAGGTGATATACGAGGGCGACAAGTTGTCTCTCAAAGAAGAGATGACATGTGGCGTCCCTAAAGGGTCACTGGTGGGTCCACTCGTTTGGAACGTCATCTATGGCGATTTCCTGCGCATGGACCTACTTGCTGGAACGAACATCATCGGCTTCGCGGATGACGCACTTGTCGTGTGCGCCGCTGACGACATCAAAATCCTGGAGCTGAGGACCAATGATAGTCTGTGGCGGGCAAAGCGTTGGTTGGATAGCAGATGCCTGAAAATGGACCCTGAAAAGACCAAGGCTTTGCTGGTCACGGACAGGAGATCCTTCAAATACCTGAAGATCGTTCTCGGGGAACATGGAATCGAGTGGAAGAAGAGCATCAAGTACCTGGGTGTGCAGTTGGATCGAAGGCTTAGCTTCGGCGAACACCTGTTGATCGCGACTGCCAAAGCCATCCAATGTGGAGCCACTCTAACTCGGCTCATGTCCAACATTGGAGGCCCCCGAGAAGCCAGGAGAAGGCTGGTGGCGAGCGTGGTAAATTCGAAGCTGCTTTAAGCAGCTCTGGTCTGCACAAGTGCCCTTAACAACCATGCTATCCAGAAGAAGCTGTTCTCGGCACAGAGAGGTGTGGTCCTGAGATTTGTCTCAGCATCCGAACTGCGTCGACAAGCGCTGTGCTTGTCCTGGCGAGCGTCCCACCAATAGACTTATTGGCAAAGGAAAGTGAGGCCGTCGGTCGGTCAGTGGGCGCACAACTCACTCATGACACGATGGTGCTCTCATGCTTGAGTCTGAACAGATATGGATGCTGATCGAGTCATTCGTCACCCTGGCGACGAAGACGACGGAACTCGATGGGCGAGCAGAGCGTGGCAAAAACAGGAGTCAGTAGAAATCGCATCGGGGCCTGCACCCGCGGTCCTGCGTCTTGGGCGGGTATCAAGGAAAAATCTTTAAATTGTTGTTACTCAGATTAAACAATCACTTTTTAATGCACCGTACCTTCTTCAATTTGTCACAATAATCAATACAAGTCTGATTTTAGTAATCTATGGACATATTGTGATTAGCTTTATAACTTGTTTTTTTGTTTAAATTTTAATCATACTTACACTGTATTTGTATGATAATGATTATGTTTGTTAGTCGTATTACGAGTTACGCTATAAAAAACTGTAAATTGAGTAAGACATTCGCAGAATCTGGAAGAATAAGAATTGAAAAATTATTTTCCATTGTATAATTAATCTTCAAGTCATATAAAATATCGAAGCTTATTTCTGAAAAAGTACAAACTCTAGTAAATGTTCCAATAGACATAGGAGCAACCCAGCTTGCAGTAAATACAATAGGTTTTGTACATCTTCTCATTATTTGCACAAGACTACTTTTTGAGCTGTTCGATAATAAATGCCAGTCATTACTACATCAACAACTCAGGTAAGATCTTACCTTATTTCATACGCGAAATCTGATATGGGTTCTTGAATGAGTTCTTAGATGATTTAACACAGAGACTTGATTTTGAGTCAAAAATTGACGAACAATGAGTGAGGTGTGACTCGGTGCATTATCGTGCAACAGAGACCATCATGTCTCTGGATCACGATATTCGGTTTGAATACGATGCATTCTAGCCATCAGACACTTCAAAACTTCGAGATGATATGCGCCAGTAATTGTTTGGCCAGGTGAAATGAATTCCCTATGGATAATTTCTTTGCTATCGAAGAATGTAATGAGCATTGCTGAAATTGGCCTTCCTTCACGATTATCATCTTCTATCCTCTCTCTCTGCCTTCCAAAAAACGTTTATGCCACAGAAAAAAATTTGTAAAAATTGGTACTACCAGAAACAGGAATGCCACAGCTTTCAAACGCCGATCTGTACACATAGGTGACGCTACTAGTTACTCAAATATAATTCGAGTCTCGGAACTTATTTCTTACACTGTGTACGAAACACTATTGAATATCAAAAATTCCATTTTTGAACCAAAATATGTTCAATCGAAAAATGTTATTAGGATAATTAGTAGAGGGTTATGAGAACTATTAGAAACCAGTATGGAAATTTTTGATTTTTTTATAAAGGTTTTTTATAAACACAAAAACTGCTCCTATTTTGATCATTTTTGTCGGATGTGGCTAGTTAACGAACTTGTCCTTACTTTTTTGGCTCCGATAAAGTATGCCAAAGTACAATTGAATCTCATAATTTTGTTGGGAGTTATCGAGTATACGACCTAAAGACAGACAGGCACTTTCGTAAAAACTATTTATTCTGACTCAAGGGGTCTCACTTTTTCCATGACTATATTTCCAGGCCAAAAATTTAAGCAAATTTGAAGCATGATTCCACTCAATGAAAACATCATTATCCAAAATTTTGCAGTAGTTACACTTGTAGTTGAAAGCAAGTAAGTACTCGTATACACATCCATCGTAGTTGCGCATAATTGGAAAAAATGCCAAGTTGTAGATGTTGTTTAAACTTTTTCCATACCTAAAATTTAAATCACATTTATGTCACTGTATATTTTTGTATATTTTTGTATATTTTTTTATATTTTTGTACATGCACTTATCTTCGTTATTGTTTATTTTATGTGATGCATTAATCAATAATTTGTTTACAGATAAATATAGATACTTACACGTACATGGAAGCATGGTGATGTATTCATTTACCAAGCATCAATCCTTGCTTCTGGGGATTATCATAGTAACAGTTTTCTGCCAAACATAACTCAGGAAACTTATGCATGCGATAAATCAAAATTTCCAAATGAGCACGAAGTTGTATCATCATTACCATAATGTATGTATCGACGGCTATGGTAACGTGCCCCGCAGTTATGGATCCTGCAGCTTGAACCGCATACGTTAGCCAAAATATTAACGTGTTTTCATGGTTGTAAGGAATCCAAGATTTGTACGGTAGCGATGCACTTGAACCTTTTAACAATATCGGAACTGATGCTTTTAGTAATATCGTTAGTGAGGCGAATGTTGAAAAAATAATCGTACCATTTCTACAAAAATAATACATGCTTTACGATTGAATTTATAATCATTTGAAAATATTTTAACACATCACTCAATAAATTTCGGGTCCAACTGAGAAAAAAACAGTTCATTCGAGAAGTTCGACTTTATTCATCAACATAGTTTCTTTCAAGCGTAATACATTAATTTCAACGCTTTTCTAACTTTTCTATGCCTTTTTTGTAGAATGATTTGTCTTTGCTGGAGAATTTTCTGCAGGTCAGCAAAGATCCAGTAGTCGCCTGGGGACCTATCTGGCAATTTGAAGCTTAATTCATTCAATTTGATCATTGTTTTTATGGACTTGTGGCACGGTGTATTGTCTTGGTGGAACAGCACTATTTTCTTTTGCATGTGAGCCGTTTTTTCTTGATTTCTGCGCTCAATTGATCCAATAATGCCATTTAAAAAATACCATGCGCGTCTCTAAATACGGATGCCATAACCTTACCGGCCCACTGTTGAGTTTTTGGTCGTTTGGACGGCTTTCACCAGTTGCTGTCCTCTCAGCTAACGAACTTTTAGTTTCAGATGTGTAGTGGTCGATCCATGTTTCATCCATTGTCAAATGCCGATGCAGAAAATCCTTTTCACCTCGCTTGGACAGCTCCAAACAGCGCTCTGAATCCTCGACGCGTTGTTGTTTATGGTCGGGTGTGAGCAAACGCGGCACCCACTTCGGAAACAACTTACTCATCCCCAAAGATTCGTGCAAAATTGTAAACACACTACCTTCTGATATCTTGAAGGTGTCATCGCCTAAAACTATTTTGTGGACTTTTGTTATGTTTTCCGGAACAACTGCTGATTTTGGGCGGTCAGAGCGTTCAGCGTCATCGGTGTTTGTACGACCGCGTTCAAATTCGGCATACTAGTCGATTGTTGATTTCCCAGGTGCAGAGTCCGCATAACGCTTATCAAGTCAATGTTTTACATCAACAGTATTTTTTCCCATAAAAAGCAATGTTTGATTAATACTCGAAACTCTTTTTTATCCATTGTTTTGAAAATTACAAAAGTTTCTTCATCAAAACCTCTGTAACTTCTGAACTAAATGTCAGTTTGTCGTGAAATTTTGACACTTAACGTTTGAAGATTGGTACTATCCAGAAATCATATGGATTTGATAACAGTGGTGCCATCTATATGTTAGACCAGAAACTTATTGAGTGATGTGGTATGCCAAGATGAAAAGTATAAGTGACCATAGCAAGTAAAAAAGACATTAGGGTATGAGCTCAAGGTTTTAGATATAAAGATTGACTAAATTGGCATTTTGTAATAATTATGTTCCGTACAACAAAGGTTTATGCGAGCATTTAATGAATTTCGAAAAACACAGACGTGACACAGGACACGGAGTTTCGGGACAGGAATCTGCCTTCAATGAATGGTGACAGTAATCTTTGATATTTGTACCTTCCAAGTTTGTCGAACTTTTTTTGGATGCAAAATTCAACGAAATAAAAAACCATAATCTGTATATCAACGGCTATGGTAACTTGCCCCGTAGTGATAAATCCTGTAGATTGAACCGCATACGTTTCCCAAAATACTGTTCCTACAAGAAGAATATATGTTTTATGATTGAACCTATGATCATTTGAAGATATTTTATGCTATGATGAAAACTATAAATAACAAGTTAAAAAAACATTAGGGTATATTAGAGCTCTTGTCTGCAATTTACTTATTAGAGTAAATTTAATGTCTACAAAATTGAGTAGACCAATATATTTTAGGAATTTTTCAAATACTTATGTAAAAGAGGATTTAAAAATAAGTAGAAGCGTTAGATTCCTTTTCCTTTGAAAATAATGTTTTTGCTAAATTGAATGGTAAATTAAAATTTATTTTATAAATATCTTTACATCATTTTTAATTTAAAGTCGTGCAAATTCACTTTTTCCATTTTTCTCTAAAAAGCATTCCACAATCTGTTTTCGAGCCATTCGGAATCATTCCGAACTAATCTAAAAAGCATTTTGTATCATGGTTGATGAAAAACAGTCAAAAATTAATCCGACTTAATCTTATTCATTCCGCTTCAATCGAAGTCATCAATCCAAATGAATACGAACAAAGTTTTTCATTCGAGTCAACTCGAATAAATCTTAGCTCAGATTGATTTTTGTCCCCTTTTTATCAACCGCTTTACATATTGGTTTGGAAATAGATTGCGGAATAGCTCGGATTAATTCGGATTTAATTCCTTACTTAAAATTTCGGCAAAGTAGACCCTTTTGGACACATGTCTTCAATCATTTATCCATTGAAATTATAATGTTAAGAGATGAAATTTAAAATTGTACTGCAGTACTCTTTAAATTATTATTTGCAGAGTAGAATTTTACTACCCAAATGCCTAAATTTTGGAATTCGATTGATGCATATAACATTGTAAGCATATATTACTGTTTTTAATTGTAGAGAAATTTTTCAAACAAATTATTATATAATCATTTTGTTTATTTTCTCTTTGTGCGTAAAAAATATTTTGTTATGTGATCAAGCTTTATTTGTTATTTTTTTTATTTTGTCTACCGAAATTCTTTTTCCATCTTCACAAAATTGGATCTTGTTTCATTTCAATTAAAAGAGAATTGATTTTTCTTCATTTATACATAACATAATTTATACATACATTCATTTTCTCTGCGAGCCCTTTGAGGTGAGAAACAAACAGATTTATAAGAAATCAATATGCAAAGGAGTTTACCCCATTTATTTAGCAGTTAGTTTATATAAAATATACGAAAAACACTTACGAATATATATGAATGTGATGCCGAACGCAATCTTTGATTATTTTTATTTCTTGTTGATGAAGGATATATTCAGAATTACAATTTTTTCGTAGTTCAGCAAGCATGTTTGAGCGTTCTATAATAATATTTATTTGAGCACAAACTTGTAGAATTATTATCATCGTCAAGGTTTCAAATGAGCCTGTTAGACAAGCTGACATCCAAACAGATAATGATTGGTATATATATGTCAACCAAAATAGAGGTTTAGAGTTAATAGTATAAGGCATCCACGCATTAAAAGGAAGTCGAATTTCAATTTTTTGACCTTTCTTTCATACCTGCATATGTATGAACATTTTTGCAGTATTCTAGATTCATTAAGACTTCGAGGTTGACATATTTCATTAGTAAGCATTTTTATCGTTCTTATGACATTTTTACGTTGAAACATAATATTAATTGATTTTAGATAAACAATACAAATGGCAGTAAAGTAGAATAATCTTTCTGAAATAACGTCTATGTTTCCAGTTCCTCGAAAGAAAACTGCCAAGAGAGAGAGCATACGAAAAACGAAAAAAAAGTTAACATGAAGATTGAATAAATACAATATAGTAACTTTTTCAATTGAGAGTTGTAAGTTGATGGCCTCCAAAACCCAAAAAACTGCATTACTGTCAATGAATATTCGCCGTTATAGAAGTTCGATTGTTTTAGATTTAATATTTTATATAAATTTTTAATCTTTAAAAAAGCCATGATTGTTTTAAAATTGTCAACAGGTGATATATGTGTTTACTCTTTTGTTCAGTTATACTTTTTAAAGCTGAGTACGGTGGAAAAGTATAGATAAATATGAGGAATGTATCATCCATACACCATGAAAGTTCCATTGAGACTGGGAGCTACTTTTCTTGTGTAACTCGTTCTGTCTTCTACGCAGCAGCGTCATAAATAATTCTATCAATCAATTGATAAATGCAGAAATGTCTCATATCACCCTTTTACCGTAATATTCTGCTTATAAATAATTCTGCACACTCTTACAAGGGATTGGCTATTACAGCAGGTATAGTGATGCAATATTGTAAAACACTAAAATGTATCAGAATTAATATCAACGGGAATTTGCATAATCATAGAGCATTAAAACATGTGGAACTGTTTACGGCAATTATCTTCTTTGCTTACTCTTTTCTTTTTTGTATAAAATCATATTTATCGATATAAAATTCAATAAGCATATCATTTTAGTACACAAAATATTTATTAGGCTCACCGTGAAAAAAGTAGAAGTATAATAATGTTAAACAAAACAGTCTGAAGTGATAGAAGTGAAATTATGAAAACATTTTACATTTGGAAATATATAAAGACTTCAAATATTTATGTGGGGGTTATATATGTAAATTTCAAACTAAAGATTTTCGTTATTATCCTTTATCTCGAAATCATTGAGTTGTACTTAATAAGTTGTAGGCGGAATAAGCCGATTTGATTATCTGAAACGTAATCAATAAATATATATTGATAAATAAATGAATCTGTTATGAAAAAAAAAACGAGAATACAAACTTTGACAAATGTTTCTAATGACATAGTAATAACAGATGCTCCAGTTAACTGTAGAGGCCTAGTTGTTCTTATCATCATCACAATAAGTGCTTTTCTTGTACTATTCTTTAATGGGACCCAATTCATGTGATAAATTTTATCCTTGAGAGTTAAGCTCTAAATTTAAGTAAGAAAAATGTTTTGTAGATTTCTTTTTTTTTTTTACTATTAATTATTTTAAAATAATACTTAGGTTAGTATATAGTTGTATATATAGAGTTGCCAGGTGAGGGTTGCAGAATAGGCTATAAGTGGGAGAAGGAGAAACTCATGCGAAAGCCTTTTATAATATAAATGTCAACAGAATACTTTTTTTACAGATATTATCAAAATTCATATTCCATTATTATTTACGATGTAATACGATGTAGCCAATTCTTAATGTTTTTTTTCTCACAAAAACAACATTATACTTTAGTTTTTTATTTAAATATATTCTGTTCTATTTCGAAATAATGAATTACAAAAAGGTTGATTGGATAAATTTATTGGTATTTTTACGAAACATCAAAGACGCAAAAGTGCCTTATTTGTGGAGAACTACACAATATACTATTGTATATGCTATTAAGGGGACGTTTACTTTCTAAATTTTCAAAAAATCGATTTTTTTTACGTAAAAATGTTCTTTAGTATTATAGAAATACTGCCCTAAAATTTTATTAAGAAATTCGAAATAGAAAGAATGTAATTATGACCCTTTTATTGGATGAAATTATAGTAAAAAAACTTTAAACGCGTTTTTCTCGATATCACGTTTTTCATATCTGGGAGACGTTTTTCTTAAAATCTACCAAACCAATCTCAGTAAACCAACAAATTTTTTTGATAATTTATACAAACAACTAGTAAATAAATCTCTAAAAAGTTAGAAAAACCACCCCATCTTTTTAGTGCAGGGGTAAATTCATCCCCAAAACTGGCGTTTTTTCGAACTTTTTATAAAATTGCGTATAAAGGCCATACAAATATAAAAAAATCAACTTTTTAAAGGTTTATTGTTTAGTTTCAAGTCTCATGAATTGAATCGCGTTGCACTTTTAAATAAATTTGTTGCAGGGAAGCAGAAAAGTGTCCCGCAAATTAAAATGCAAAGTTTGGAAGACGCCCTCTGCAGTGGTAAATGTAATTTAAAGTGCCCAAAAAAAGTTTTTTGTACACCTTAAAACATTGTTAACAATGTATGAAAAAAATTATAATTATAAATAAAATAGTTTTTTGTAAATATTGTCTTTTTTTCAATTTAGAAAGTAAAAGTACCCTTAAATAAGTATAATAACCTTATTTATTATGATCTCTCCAGAATAACAATAGATAAAGATCTGGCCCGTGATAGTGCTCCAAAAAGATGCCATTGTCCAGAATAATTCATCATGTACACTCAATCTTGATAACTCGTAAGTGATGGTGCATATACTAATAACAGATGAAAAATATTGCACAAAACATATAGCACCAAATAACTCGTTTAGTTTTTCTTCAATCCTGCGAATAAATTGTTTATAAAATACATATACAATTGA
The DNA here is from genome assembly GCA_030998225.1 of Diplolepis rosae. Lineage (NCBI taxonomy): Eukaryota > Metazoa > Arthropoda > Insecta > Hymenoptera > Diplolepididae > Diplolepis > Diplolepis rosae. The sequence continues at coordinate 7,511,170 of JAPYXD010000723.1, read as the reverse complement.
ATTTTATTAATGATTATTTGATTACCAACACAATTGAAAATGCTACACTAAAGTGTGAGTTACGTTATCAGGTGAAGTTTGATAATTTAAATATTTTAATAATGTTGCTGTTAATCGTCTTTGATTTATTTGAGTTGTAGAAATAACAGATAGTACTATATTATTATTATATTATTATTATCATAGTATTATATTAAATATTTCTTTACTTTACTCTGTCAGCTTATCTTTATTAAGTATTGTTAATAAATTCTTGTGTTTTTTATTTCAAAAGCTAAACTAGCATTACTTTCTGAATATTCATGACGTTGGGGCCGGTGGGTATTTTGAGTCCTGCAGTGCGTTGAAATTGCATATGCAAGGGTAGTCCCAGAAGTACCGGACCTAAAAAAGAAAACTCAAAAAGTTTGAAAAAGCGTAGTCACCTTTTAGTTGGTTACATTTTTCCCAGGGATGGGCAATTTGTGAAGAAGAAATAATCCAAGGGGGCTCAATCTGGCGAATAGGGTGCTTGAAGAAGCAATTTGAATTTTAACTCATTGATTTTGGCCTTCGCTATAACGAATATGTGAACTGGTGCCTTGTTTTGATGAAACAACACTTTCTTTTTCGCCAAATGCCACCGTCTTCTCTTGATTTCATCACTTAAACGCTGTAATAAGTTCACGCAATACTCGCCTTTGATTGTTTTTCTTCTTTGAAGATGATCAATAAAAATTATCTATCGTGCATTCCAAAAAACTGATGCCATGACCTTGCCTGCAGATGGAAATGTCTTTTCGTTCTTTAGAGCAGATTCTCCCCTATCGGTCCATTGTTTTGACCGTTCCATCGTCTCAGGTGTAGAGTGATCCCTAGCGGCCCCGGTTGAGATGACGGTCAGAGAGTGGTCTCTGACTGTTCTCTGACCTCGCATTATTATGGCTAATAATGGTAAAAAAAACACTTAAGTCATTGCAATTATTATTCTGCGATCAAATTTGAATAAGAAGGTGTAGGAATAAATACAATAATTTTATTTTTCAGTGATAAAAACTAGGAAAACATCATGTGCCTGCCATTGGAGGCAGTGCCGTGGTTCACCATTAGTGGAATGTTTCCACTGTCAGGATTGGCTGTTGGTAGAAGTAAGACAAAAGTATCCGGTAAGAAGTTGTGGATTGAATAGCATTGAAATATTCCAATGCGATTGAATTACCTTTTTGGATTTACAGTCGAATTCCCTGTAATTCTTTGAAAGAGATTCAAAAGCATTAAAAAGAATTCGATTGTTTAAACGGAATTGAATTCTATCAGTTTCAATGCCCTGCTAAAAAAGACGCTTTAAAATTGATCGTTAATTAAAAAATCCTAAAAAATATGAAAATCCATTGATATCCATGGAAATGTACATCAGTTTCTTGTAGCCAAATCTCAAATATTGCTGTTCGGATATAATTTTTATTTACGAGTAAGAAAAAAGCAACTACACTAATCGTGTAAACGGTTAAACTTTGTTCGATAAGAAACGTTGTCAAAAGAAAAGATAAATTCACTCTACACTATCAAGTATTATCTTGTTTCATTCACAATTCACTGATGAGGTTACCAATATTTCAGATTATATTGGCATATGTATATTGGCGATATTCTACGGAGTTTAGCTCTTTCGTGTGGCACCTTATTGATGCTCTCGAGTTATTTTGACGAATCTCTAGCGAGTGCGTACAAAGTGTAGTATCTCTCTGATGCGTTAGACAAGTGTAGTATCTCGCTGTTTCGTTTTACAAGTGTAGTATCTCTTCAGGACTTTTGAAATCTGTAGTAATTCGTTTTTTCTCTTTTAGAGAACGCACCATTACAAAATCCAAAATGAGTTTAAATATCGGATTTAAGAGTTTGAAAAAAAGACGTCATTTTATATACGACAAATTTCACATGAACGCCTGTACAGATGAATATCATTCCGTAAAACATTTCTTACTAGTTTGATATTCCAAAAATGATTTGTGTTTATTTGCGTATCTTTATTTTTCAATAGAATTCACTCGATTGATCCGAATAAAGTTTCATTTTTACATTGTGTATCATATACAGCGTTCATTTGTTTCTTTTTCTATCGTTGTCTAACCGGTGGATTTCTCATTTTTATTGCATCCCTCTTGCACCGCAGAATTCTGCGGAAACAAATGAACGCTGATCAAATGCTACTTTTACGTTCACTACATACACATCATATGCACCAGTTACTACAGTAGAGAACGGAAATCGCTATCAAAATCGCTATTCAAATGAATTGAATTGTTTGATATTTTGAATGCCGTTCAATTCATTTTAATCCATCTCTTCATACTGGGTTAGTTGCGTCTCAATCCAACCAATGGTCAACCCTAACGGTGGACACGTTCCGCAAATGGGGAACCACTGAACTGCCTTCAATGACAGGTACATGATGTTTTCCTAGTTTTTATCGCTGAAAAATAAAATGATTGTATTTATTTTCTACACCTTCTTATTCAAATTTGATCGCAAAGTAATAATTGCAATGACTTAAATGTTTTTTATACCTTTCTTGGCCATAATAATGCGAGGTCAGAGAACAGTCAGAGAACGGTGAGAGTATTCTCTAACTGTTCTCTCAAACGGGCCTGCTAGAGATGGACTCATGTTTCATCCGTGTTTATGAATCGACGCGAAAAATCGGCTTTTTTGCTGTGAAACATCGCTAAACATTCCTGTGAAACATCCTTCCGACGTTGTTCTTGTTCCAATGTGAGCAAACGTGGCACCCATCTTGCGCACAGCTTTCTTATGTCCTAATTTTCAGTCAATATGTGATGTACAACACTTTTTGAAATTCCCATCGTGTCTGCTCGTTCGCGTACTTATAGTTGACGGTCATCCAATAAATTTTCTTCACCATTTCTGTCGTCGTCATCTCATGTGGTTGACCACTGCGATGTTCATCTCGGCCATTACCATGGTAATATTTTTCAAATAACAACCGTCATCTATCTGAACATAAATTAGGGTTAATAGTTTAGATGGTCATTGATTATTTGCAATAATGTGCCAATTATCTAGGCTCATTGAAATTATTTGTGATACGCTCACCGAATTTTGGTGAACCTAGCCTCAATCAGTGAGTCATTATATTATCTTGAACATGTTTTCATAAAAGAATTGATTCTTTTGAAAAGATCAAACTCCAGCCTACCCAAATTAAACAGACAAATACATTCGTAATCGCATTAGTTATTTTTTTGACGCTTGAAGCAGGGTGAAGTTACCGCAGTAGGAGAAATTGCTTTCAGGGTCGCCCGCTCACTTGCAACCAGCTGTTCACCTGCATGGAATTGCAATGCTCTGTAGTACCCAAAATACGCACCGGACCCAACAATTTTTAAGCATTTTTCCATTTGAATTTTTTGTTTGTATCCGCCATTGCGAGGAACGACACTACTCCTGGGACACTATGTATTACATCCTTAGCGGACCCGTATGAGAGAACGTTCATAGAATACTCTGACCGTTCTATGACCGTTCTATGACCGTTCTATGACCTCGGATTATTACGGCTAAGAACGGTAAGAAAGACATTAAAAGCATTGGAATTATGATTCTGTGGCGAAATTTGGATTAGAAGGTGTAGCAATAAATACAATTATCTTATTTTTCAGTGATAAAAACTAGAAAAACATAATACCTGTCACTGAAGGCGGCTTCAACTGCTCTCAGTAGCCTTTTGCGCGCTAAATTTAAAACCGGAATTAAAGATTGAGAAATGCAAATGTGTAAGGTAAATGAATTTACTAATGAACTTTACGTAATAAAAGTTGCTGAAATCAATTAAAGTTGCATGAATAATGTAAACAGTATTTTTTAAAGCCTCTGATGTCATTCAATTGTAATTTTTTTTTTGTGCATGATGCGACTTTACCGACTGCCGTAACTAATCAAACAAATCATTTGGATTGAGAAATGCAAATGTGTAAAATGAATGAATTTAATAGTGAACTTTAAGTAATAAAAGTTTCTGATATTAATTAGAGTTGCACGAATAATGTATAGTCTCTTATGTCATTCAAATGTCATTTTTTACTTTTGTACATGTTGCGACTTTACCGACCGCCGTAACAAATCAAACAAATCATTTGGATTAAGAAATGCAACTGTCTAAAATAAATTAATTTAATAATGACATTTTGCGTAATAAAAATTGCTGATATTAATTAAATTTGTATGAATAAAGTAAAGTCTCTGATGTCATTCAATTGCCATTTTTTACTTTTATGCATGATGCGAATTCATGGACCACATTCACAAATCCTAACAAGTATTTTCTAAAAAGTATTGATAAATGATTTGGGGTAATTCAAAATACGCAAAATATAGGAAATTTTTTTTATAATTTGACAGTATTTGTATGTACATTTTATTCAAAATTAAATTTCACATCGATTTAATAAAATTAAGTTTTCACATCAAATTGATTCAGAATCTAATTCCAAATAAGATCTATATTACAAATAAATTATATAAATCCACAATAAACTTCTAAAAAATATAACATAATATTACGCTTATAGCTAACACAAAAATGAATTCCATGACTAATTCAGAAAAACTTTTTACAACAATTGCAAGAAATTTTATGATATAAGTACGGACGTGTATTAATTTTAATTGTATACCGTGCTCTTTTATAAATTCGACATAATTCTGTATAGAAAAACTTTTTTTTGCTATTGACTCAATAATATCAATTCCCGAAGATTTTTCAACAATAATGAATTTTGTTATCTGAAAATTTAGATCATAATAAAGGTCACATTAGCGGATGGTTGTAGACTTTAATTAGTTTTTAACAATTAAATGGGTTTCAGTGTCGGTAAAACAGGAATTATTATTTTTTATTGTTTAAAACTAAATGAAGTCTAAAGCCATCCGCTAATGTGACCTTTATTATGTTCTAAATTTTCAGATAACAAAATTCATTATTGTTGAAAAATCTTGGGGAATTGATATTATTGAAATAATATCAAAAAAAAGTTTTTCTATACAAAATCATGTCGAATTTACAAAAGAGCACGGCATACAATTAAAATTAATACAAGTGCGTACTTATATCATAAAATTTCTTGGAATTGTTGTGAAAAGTTTTTCTGAATTAGTCATGGAATTCATTTTTGTGTTAACTATACGCGTAATATTATGTTATATTTTTTAGAAGTTTATTGTGGATTTATATAATTTATTTGTAATATAGATCTTATTTGGAATTAGATTCTGAATCAATTTGATGTGAAAACTTAATTTTATTAAATCAATGAGAAATTTAATTTTGAATAAAATGTACATAGCAAATAAAATATATAAATTCACAATTATCTCCTAAAAAAAAAACATAAAAATAACATAACTCTACTCGTATTGAATGATATTGTATGTATAATCGCATATTCATATGATTTTAGTTTTAGGAGACGAACTTGTATTAATTTTAATTGTATACGGTGCTCTTTTGTAAATTCGACATGATTTTGTATATAAAAACTTTCTTTTGCTATTAATTCAATTCAATTCAATTAACTCAATAATATCAATTCCCGAAGATTTTTCAACAATAATGAATTTTGTTATCTGAAAATTTAGAACATAATAAAGGTCACATTAGCGGATGGCTTTAGACTTCATTTAGTTTTAAACAATAAAAATAATAATTCCTGTTTTACCGACACTGAAACCCATTTAATTGTTAAAAACTAATTAAAGTCTACAACCATCCGCTAATGTGACCTTTATTATGATCTAAATTTTCAGATAACAAAATTCATTATTGTTGAAAAATCTTCGGGAATTGATATTATTGAGTCAATAGCAAAAAAAAAGTTTTTCTATACAGAATTATGTCGAATTTATAAAAGAGCACGGTATACAATTAAAATTAATACACGTCCGTACTTATATCATAAAATTTCTTGCAATTGTTGTAAAAAGTTTTTCTGAATTAGTCATGGAATTCATTTTTGTGTTAGCTATAAGCGTAATATTATGTTATATTTTTTAGAAGTTTATTGTGGATTTATATAATTTATTTGTAATATAGATCTTATTTGGAATTAGATTCTGAATCAATTTGATGTGAAAACTTAATTTTATTAAATCGATGTGAAATTTAATTTTGAATAAAATGTACATACAAATACTGTCAAATTATAAAAAAAATTCCTATATTTTGCGTATTTTGAATTACCCCAAATCATTTATCAATACTTTTTAGAAAATACTTGTTAGGATTTGTGAATGTGGTCCATGAATTCGCATCATGCTTAAAAGTAAAAAATGGCAATTGAATGACATAAGAGACTTTACATTATTCATGCAAATTTAATTAATATCAGCAACTTTTATTACGTAAATGTCATTATTAAATTAATTTATTTTACACAGTTGCATTTCTTAATCCAAATGATTTGTTTGATTTGTTACGGCGGTCGGTAAAGTCGCGTCATGTACAAAAGTAAAAAATGACAATTGAATGACATAAGAGACTATACATTATTCGTGCAACTCTAATTAATATCAGAAACTTTTATTACTTAAAGTTCACTATTAAATTCATTCATTTTACACATTTGCATTTCTCAATCCAAATGATTTGTTTGATTAGTTACGGCAGTCAGTAAAGTCGCAAAATGCACAAAAAAAAATTACAATTGAATGACATCAGAGGCTTTAAAAAATACTGTTTACATTATTCATGCAACTTTAATTAATTTCAGCAACTTTTATTACGTAAAGTTCATTAGTAAATTCATTTACCTTACACATTTGCATTTCTCAATCTTTAATTCTGTTTTTAAATTTAGCGCGCAAAATGCTACCGAGAGCAGGTGAAGCCGCCTTCAGTGACAGGTATTATGTTTTTCTAGTTTTTATCAGTGAAAAATAAGATAATTGTATTTATTGCTACACCTTCTAATCCAAATATCGCCACAGAATCATAATTCCGATGCTTTTAATGTCTCTTTTACCGTTCTTAGCCGTAATAATGCGAGGTCATAGAACGGTCATAGAACGGTCAGAGTATTCTATGACCGTTCTCTCACAGGGGTCCGCTAGGGATAATGGAATAAAAAAGAAAAAGTCACTCAATTTCATCTGAATTCAGAATCAATCGGAAAAATTTGGCACCGAATTCAGAATTCTCACTTACAAAATTCAAAGCCAGCGCTTAAAGTTTGTATTTTTAATGGATAAAAAAATCAATTTCTTTTTTATTTCATTGGGCATAAATCTCAATAATATTTTATTTATAATTTATTCCATACAAAATTATGTAGGGGGTGGTGTAAATAAGTATTTTTCACGTGACCGTAAAAGAAACGTTTAATATAGTCTATACGAGGTCTGTCCGGAAAGTATCGGGCCTACCTTTATATCTCCGCGCTGGCGTTATTCTTCATCATCGGGCGGGTGGCAACCTTCAAAGTAATTCCCACTTGATTGAATAACACGGTCCCAGCGATGTTTCCACTTCTCGAAATAGTCCTGGAACTCACTTTTAGGGATGGCCTTGAGTACGCTCGTCGCATTATTTTAGATCGTCGTTTTGTCATCGAATCGCTGTCCTTTGAGTGATTTTTTAAGATTTGGAAACAGCCAAAAGTCACATGGGGCTATTTCGAGACTGTACGAAGGTTGTCGAAGTAATGCGATACTGACTTTCCTGACAGGCCTCGTATATAAATGTTAATATCTACACGCAAAAACATGTTTAGCTGTACACAGGAACATATCGCTGTGGATCCACAGCGCGTGGATTTCAGTAACTTAACTTTTAAATTTAAATGTCATAAAAATCTTACAACTGGCATATGATTTTTTTCATTAGGGATGCTATTTTGAATCTGGAACACTTTTCTCACTGTTTCCTACCCTGTATTTATCAAATGGCACTTGTGAAAATATTATTTCTAATAATCTATTTCAATAGTTTTCACATTTTCAGTAAATTATGAACATTTCTCTAATTTTAATATGCATGCACGAGAATTAACTGAGTGTTTGAGATATTAATTAGATTTTCAAGTATGCTAATGTCTAAAAAAGATATTAAAAATAAGAAAAACTAAACTACTTAAATGTATAGTCGTTATTAGTAACTAGCAACGTCTAAAGTAAAAAAAGAAAGAATAATCTGGCAATTAGTTATAATTACCTGTCGGAATTGTAATTTTAAGGTTCACAATATATATTACAATATTAATATACATATTACAATATACAAAGGGCACTTTTCAAAGCTTTAATTGCAAAGTGGAAAATTATACTATTGAGATTTACACCTACATGTTAGAACTGCATTACCCACAATATTGAAACGATATTTAACGAGATTTAATTGCTAAACATTACATATGTCATAAGGCAAACCTGTATGGGATTAGCTAATTGCGTAAGTAAATAATAAGTTTTTAATATTAATCATGAGTAAATAACTTGGTTAATGAACGCAAGTAACATATATTAGTATAAAAAAGGACTACTGCTTACGAGTATAAATGAATGTGATGACGGACGCAATCTCTAATGAGTTTACATTCTTCTTCAAAAGCGATGTATTCAGAATTATTATTTTGTTGCAGTTTAGGAAAAGTATTCAGGCGATTCACTATGATATCTATTTGAGCACAAATGCGTAAAATCATCACCAACATTAAGCCTTCAAACGAGCCCGATATACAAGCTCCCATCCAAACAGATAATGATTGGTATATATACGTCAACCAAAATACAAGTTTAGAGTTGATGGTATAAGGCAGCCATATATCATTGAAAGGAAGCCGGATCCTTTCTTCCAATAATGGAGTCAAATTCACTGATACCGCAGATAAGTTAGTTGCAATTAGAAAGATTATTGTGACCAACCTACAACAGTAAAAAACAATATCAAGAATTGATAATATTGCAAAATTTATAAAGTTAATGTACAGTTGTGTGTTAAAATAAATATATAACGTCTCACATTTTTTTGAGCTTCACTTCATACCTGCATTTGGACGAAATTGTTTGCAGTATTTCATATTCATTAAGAGATCGATGCTCACATATGTCATAAGTAAGCATTTTTAACGTTTTAATGACTTTTTTTCTTTGTATCATAACATTAATCATTTTAAAATAAATAGTAAATGCAGCAGTAAAGTAAAATGAATTTTGTGTAATAACTTCTGTGTCTTCAGTGCTTTTAAAGAGAGGTAAAAAAAAACCAAATACGAAGAAAAAAAAAAAAAATAAGGCAAAGATTGAGTAAATATGAAACAAAAAGATTTTACGAGGAGATTTCCAAGTTAATGGTCTCCAAATCCCAAAGAATTGCATAAGAGTAAATGAAATTTCGCCGTTATAAGAGTCCGATTGCTTTGGAATAAATAATTTATACAAATTCTTAAACTGAAGGAAAGCCATGAAGTTTTGAAATCTGTAATTAACTAATATATATTTTGATTTTTTGTCAAGTGATACTTTTTACATTTAAAGATGATAGGAAAGTGTAGATACATATGAGAGATGTATCATCTACGCACCGTGAAAGTTGTTTCAAGACTGATAGCTACTCTCCATGTGGGATTCGTTCTCCCCTCCATGCTGCAACGTTGTCATAAATAATTCTATCAATCAATCTATAAATAAAAAAATATTTCATGGCATTCGTTTTATGGCGACTTTTGTCTCCACTTACTACTTTGCTATTCATAGAAAGTCACATTTGTCGATAACATGCGACAAGCATATAATTTGAGGACATAAAGTATTTATTAAATCTACCATAGAAAAAGCTTGTAGGTCCTTCACCTCCACGTATCCAATAGCTTCAACCTCTCGTAAACGTATTGTACAATTTCTAAAATCATCTTATATTCATGGGAAGATATAGCTTTGAGCATTTTCTAAACAACTGGTAGAAATTCAGGCAGTAACAAACTTTAAATATACTTGTGAATCTTTCTTGATGAATAGTATAGTAACATAATAACAATGCAACGTAACTTTGTATATATAATGACATAATCTCTTAACACGTTTAGTTTCAAATGAATCTCTAGAATTACTGAATACATTCAATTCACGATCAAAGTCACAAGTAGCCTCACTGTAGAGTTAACTTAAGAAGGAGAAAGAAGTAATCGTTACCTTTAAAAAATCTGTATAGTCGTCTTAATTTCAGTTTTTTCAAGTTGAGCTGAGTTTTTGGGCGTTAGGTACCTTCTTCTAAATTTTGGATTTAATTTTTGTCAACGGAGATTGGTTCAGAAAAATATTTCTTAATAAAGTGGAATGAAACATATAGAAAAATTACTAATCTGGTATTCATACCAGAGTTGTCATTCTCCGGATATAAATGCCAACTTTAAAAATAAATTTTTTCTGTGTAGATAAAAGAAAACTTGAACGTGCACGAAAACGCTGCCTATAAAAGTAGGAGTCAAACGCCAGCATGACAACAGACCTTTACAGCGAAGCACCACCGAAATTTCAACCTTCTAGAAATTGAAAACACTAAAGAAAGGTAATTTTTGTAATATAATTATTTTGGAAATAGAATTACGCCATGCAGTCAACAAAATTATTCTAAAAATTTCTCAGCGAAATGCCGTTCATAAATAAGAATTTTTGAAAAAGAACGTTCATAAAGTAAGATGTTTTTTTCAAGACATATATGAAAAAGTCTGCTATTTTATGTAACAAAAATAACATTTAATACATATAAAGTACGTAGAACATAAAATACATATTTGTAGATTGCTACAGAGGCTATTGCCGCGTTGTATAAACACCAAGAATATGGATCTTTAGGGGATTTTGCGTGTTGAGGTTTTTTATTAGTCGAAGCACCATGATAAATTAAAGTGAATATTGCATCTTTCATCGCAATGTGTAGAATTTCTTCTTTTTCTGCATCCTTTTCTTTCTCTTCTTCTTCGATTCCTTCTTTTCCTTCTGCTTCAGCCTCTTCTTCTTCTGTGGTACTTTTCCCTACTACATCTTTATTTCTCTTGAAATTTTCCTTTACTAGAAACCGACATTCATTCATAATTACAAATTTATGTGTTAAAGAGTGTCCAAAAGATATTGCGATTTTTAAAAGTTAAGTTGGTACGATTGTCAATTTGCGAAGCAATGTTATTGCTTACTTCTGAGATTATCGACTGATTTCACTTCTTTTTATAATTCATAAGAAACAAATCAAAAATAAAATAAATGGATAAAAACAACGAAATAATTTCGAGTTAAGAAATTTTTAAAGATTTGATAACATGATCAAATGATTCGAAAAAACCGATCCGGTCAGTATGCAGGGGTGGACTGTATGCTTCCCAAACTGATCGTGGGATTAATATGGAGAGGAATGATTTGAATAAAAGTATGTGCACATAATGCAAAAAAAATAAAAATTGTGCGTATCTAAAAAACTGACACTGACAACTGCGCATCGTGCTAGTAAAAATTCCGTAAGACTTTTAAGGGCAGTCCAAGAATTATTCTTCGACTTGTATAGCAGGTATTCACCTCTTTCTAATTAAATTATTCTATTCAAACTTTTTTGAAACCTGATGCAGTTTTTACAAGAAATATTTGCCTTTCTATGATTTTTTCAAAAACAATACAATAAAATTTGAAAGAACTTCGTTTTTTGACTGTGCTTGAATTAATCTAGGACTTTCTTTCTTTTTTTCGATGAAGTTTTAAGCTTCTTTATAAAGAGTATATATGATCTACGAAAAAATTTGTCCTGTCCAAAAGTCGAGGACTGTCAAGTAAATTTCCCAGTACTTATGTTTTCCGTGGATTCCAGTAAAGGTCCTTAAATCACCTTTTGATGATGAAGTGAATGATTAGCACATTCGTTGGAAAACGTTATCTAGTTGATAGTGATAGAAAAACAGCAGACAGTCACTAGTACCAGGTATACAGGCATATATACTATGTATAATATAATATACTCATAATGATAATCAAACAAATCCAGTGATGCATTGGTTAGCTCAACATCATTGTATTTAAAGTTTTTTATTTTACGAAAAGCTAACTTCAATGAAAAATCTTTAAAAGCTTCAACATTAAAATCAATTACAGAGTCATCCAAGTTACACAAAAAACACTTTTCAGCCATTTTTTATTACAATATATTGTTTATTACAACGATAATTGGTAGCATGTTTTTTATATTACGAAAATTGAGGCCAATTGCTCCAAAATGATGCTCAGCATTTACTAGTCTATCGCTATCCTCAATTTCACGGATAAATAGCATGCGCCAATATTTCGCTTTTTAAAGCTCGACAACCGGAATTCAAAACAGATTTTTCACAGGCAACCTTATATTACCGTGTTCGCAATAAAATTATCTTTATTTTGATATAAGTTTTATTGATTTTATTACTTGTATCGACTTACTTGTTTATACCTGGCAACCCAATAGTTATGACGGGTAAAAAATAGGCAACCCAACGTTTGCATAATCTATCAGCTTCATACTTTCGATTGATATATAGTTTGTCCCGTAAACGAATAAGTACAATTTTTAAAAAAAGTAATTTTTGAATTTTTAACTAATCATAGTCATGACAGAAGTTTTCTAGGCAACCCACTTGCGATATATTTTTTATCATATTAAATTTGATACAAAATACTTTTCATCGTGTAAACGGATGGGTGAAGGTCATTTCCCATTCGGATCTTAGACTGTAACTAAAAATCACTGACTAGTTGTTGATTTTTGGTAAGTTTTGATGATTTAAATTCAGTAAGTATACTTGCGACAATTTCTAGTAATTTAATTTTATTGCATTATACCTATAGCATTTATAATATATATCAACTATACACATAAGAAAACTGAAGAAAAACAAAATTTAACACCTTTTAATAATATCTTTGAATCGAATCCTATAATATATGTCAACTAAAACTATTAGAAAACATTCACAAATACGAAAAGAATCCAAACTTGAGATTATTTTTATAATCCTTCATCTTGAACCTATTGAGTTTGACTCAATAAGTTGTAGGCAGAATAAGCTGATTTCATAATCTGAAATGTAATTAATAACTATATATTTCATGATCACGTATGAAATGATTAGTTCATCACAGATGAAAGTGTTTTTAAAATAAATCTGTAACAAGGGAAAGGTGAAGTATACAAACTTTGCCAAATGTTTTCATTGAAGTGACAATAATAAACGATCCAGTCAACTGTAAGGGTCTAGTGGTTCTGATCATCATCATCATAAGGGCTTTTTTTGTATTGTTCGTTAATGGAATCCAGTTCAAGAGAAAAATTTCATCTTTGATAGATAAACTCTGGGTTTAGAAAAAAAAAATGTTGTGTTATCGTACAGGAGTTTTCTATAAAAGCGATAGAACTTTGAATTATCACAGCTTTTATGTTTTTATTGAACTGTCAAAGTCATGTGACATTTGTATTCAGTATAGTTTAGCAAATCAACAGAAATAATTAGACAATCATTTAGCATGTTAAAATTATTAAAATTCTTTAATTTATTATCAATTCGAATAATAACGCGTTCTCTTTATTTGATTTATTTATTAATTTATTGCTGAATTTGGGGAGATGCTAATTTCTAGTTAATAGTCCAGCGATCATCGCATTCAAAAAAGTAACTGTTTGATATGTTTTTTGGTCTGGTGGAGTCATTGGGACTAATTTTTATAAAATGAATAAGGTGAGACTGTGACTGTTATTAGTAAGCGTTAGCTTTCGATAATATTATTTATCTTTTCTGTTGTGAATTTCGTATGATCAATTTTTCTGAAACGTGTTTTCAGCAAGATGTCTCCGCATGCTAATGATGGAATTGTTTCGAGAAATGCAGTTGCGGTGTTCATTCAAATAATATTGTATTTGCTGTATAATATTATCGAATGAACATGAAAAAACGACTTTTGTATTTATTTTTTTGTTTCAATTCAAATTACTGTCGCTTTTATGAAAACTCATGTAGACTAATATTTCGGCGAGTACAGTACACAGTGTGTCCCAAAAATAACCGAACTTTATATTTAAATCATACAACATGCAGCGCCATCTATTGAAAATTTGCATCATTAAAAAGATACATTCATTCTCTTTCAAAAGCACCTAAATTCATGTAAATCGGATGACAGATGTGAAAGTTACAGCCATTTTAATAAAAGAAAAAGTGTGCTAATGTTACAAAACAAAAATGGAACAAAGAGCAAATATAAAATTTTGTGTTAAACTTGAAAAAAAATTCGTTGAGACATACGAACTGATGAAAAAAGTTTATGGTGATGATTGTGTGAGTCGTACTCAAGTTTATACGTGGTTTACACGATTTAAAAATGGCCGTGACGATTTAAATGATGATCCAAGTCCTGGACGACCAGAAGCATCAAATCGTGCTGAGTTAGTGGAAAAAGTACGTGAAATAATCGCTATCGATGCAAATTTCACTGTGAGAATGCTGGCAGAAGAATTAAATTTATCTTACTGTACAATCTACACAATATTAACTGAAGATAAAAGATAAGATAGGTAAAAGAAAGGTCTTTGCACGTTTTGTTCCACATCAGTTAAATGCACCACCTCACAAGACCAAAAAAGTCAATGAATTTTTGATGAAAAAACAGATTTGTGTCATGGACTACCCTCCGTATTCGCCTGATCTATCACCGTGTGACTATTTTCTGTTCCCTAAACTAAGAACTGCAATGAAAAGAGCTTTTGACGATGACGTTCCAACTATTCAATCAGCTGTGACACAGGTCTATGGATAAATTGGTTGATCGTTCCAAACGTTGTATTGAGTCTAATGGAACCTATTTTGAATAAATAATAACTTTCAAAAATAATATAATTTGTATCTCATTCTATATCCAAAATGTTCGGTTATCTTTGGGACACACTGTGTATGTTACTATTAAGTAACTGTCTAATCACCTTATTCCTGATTTTTTCTCCAGAATAACAGTAAATGAAGATCTGGCCTATAAGGCTGGAGAAAAGAGATGCAAATGTCCAGAAATGTTCGTCACGAACGCTCAATCTTGATAGTTCATAAATGATAGTGCATGTATCAATTATTGTTACAAAATATTGCACAAAAATCACAGTACCAAATAACTGGTTCATATTTTCCCCAATCCTGCAAATTAATTGTTTTTATGTTTTACACACAATTAAATTATATTTTTCATTACTAGGCTACCAAAACAATCGAAAATACTACGCCGAGGTGCGAATTTAAATCGTCAGATGAAGTTTAAATCTTAAAATTTTGTTAATTTGTCCAAACTTAATATTACTATTTGAAGAATCAACCAAAATGTATATAAATATAATATATATGATATAAATATAATATATATAATATAAATGTATACAAATATATAAATGTAAATATAATTACCAAGTATTATCAACATCATAAGGTTTCGGGTCAAAAAGAGTGAATTTAATGCATAAAATATTGCATAAAATATATTGGATCTATGACTTAATTCGTGCGGTTTGCTAAGAGATGGCGTAACTTGATTATTATTCCATCGTTCCACTATTCCAAACATGCGTTGGAAAGCTACTGTCATTGTGCGTCTTTTTCAGTATATGTCATTCATTTGAAGCGTAAACAACAATAATTTTTGTTCACTCAAATATGTCGAACTTTGTGCCTGAAAGAGTGTTTTGCGGATAGTTCTTCTTCATTACTTTAATATGAAGAAAACTGCTACCGAAAGTTATCGTATTTTTGTAGAAGTTTATGGTGAACACGCTCTAGCTTAGCGAACATGCCAAAAGTGGTTTGCACGATTTAAAAGTGGTGATTTTGGCTTGGAAGACGAAGAACGTCCTGGGCAGCCAAAAAAGTTTGAAGACGAAGAACTGGTAGCATTTCTCGATGAAGATTGTTGCGAAACACAAAAAGAGCTCGCAGGATCTTTGGGAGTCACTTAAGCAGCCATTTCATAACGTTTAAAATCAGCCGGATACATTAAAAAGCAAGGAAATTGGGTTCCACATGAACTCAAGCCGAGAGACGTTGAAAGGCGGTTTTGCATGACCGAAATACTGCTGGAACGCCACAAAAAGAAGTCATTTTTGCATCGGATTGTTACTGGTGATGAAAAATGGATCCATTACGACAAGCCCAAGCACAAAAAATTATATGTGAAACCCCGCCAACCAGCCAAATCAACGGCAAAGCCGAATATCCATGGCGTGAAGGTAATGCTCTGTATTTGGTGGGATCTGAAGGGTGTGCTGTATTATGAGCTGCTAAATCCGGGTGAAACCATCAATGGAGAATGCTACCGAACACAATCAATCCGTTTGAAGAAAGCAATAGCCGAAAAACGCCCGGATATGCGACCAGACACGAGGCAATAATTTTCCATCATGACAACGCTCGGCCCCATGTTGCTATTCCGGTTAAGAAGTATTTGGGAAACAGTGGATGGGAAGTTTTACCCCACCCGCCTTATAGCCCAGACCTTGCCCCTTCTGACTACCATTTGTTCCGGTCGTTGCAGAACGCCCTCACTGGAATACGGTTCACATCAGAACAGGGTATCAAAAATTGGCTTGGTTCATTCTTGACCGCCAAGCCGGCGCAGTTCTTTTGGGATGGAATCCACAAATTGCCAGAAAGATGGGAAAAGTCATAGATTCAGATGGGCAATACTTTGAATAATACTATTGCACATGTTTTTCTTAAATAAACGTTCAAATTTTGAAAAAAACCGTACGAATTAAGTTATAGATCCAATAATAAATACAAAGCGGAAAAAATTAGCAGGAATAATTTTCTTAGCTTTTTAAAATTATTTTAATTCAATTTTTCTTACTAAAATTACCAATGCAATTAAGAGGTTATTATATTCTGATGCCTTTTTCACACTCTTTAAGAATTTCAAAAGAAATCTATGAAAAATTTTGCTCAATTATAAATATAAATGACGCTAAAGCCCATCAAAGTAGCCTCCTCAAAAATGCACGGCTGATTCACCCCCGTGATTCCGAAAGCTGTGTCAATCTGGAATCAAAAATCGAAATGTGTGCTTAAATTATTATGATTTTTGCGATTTTTCAACTTTATTTTTGCTCACTAAGAATTTTAAAAATATTTATTCCGGACGTAAATATATTCTTGTACCCCGCGAAAAAAAATTGATCTTGTTAGATCTGGTCAGATCAAATTCCCAGATTTAACCAGATCTTGATTTTGTCGAGATCTGACCAGATCTAATCAGATCTAAAGTTGATCTGATCAGATCTAAAGTAGATCTGGTCAGATCTGAAGTAGATCTGGTCATATTCAAAGTAGATCTGGTCAGATCTGAAGTAGATCTGGTTAGATCTGAAGTAGATCTGGTTAGATCTGAAGTAGATCTGGTTAGATCTGAAGTAGATCTGGTCATATTCAAAGTAGATCTGGTCAGATCTGAAGTAGATCTGGTCATATTCAAAGTAGATCTGGTCAGATCTGAAGCAGATCTGGTTAGATCTGAAGTAGATCTGGTCAGATCTCGACAAAATCAAGATCTGGTTAGATCTGGGAATTTGATCTGACCAGATCTAACAAGCTCAACTTTTTTCGCGGGACGAGACATAATGACACTTACGACCAAGCTGTCAGGTTTAGGTCGTAGAGTATACCTTTCTCTTGTTGTAAATGTCCTGATGTAGTTTTAGCAAGTAATAGAAGAATAAGGGCAATTTCAATTCAATGCTCAAATAACATTCTGAATTACTACTTAAAAAACTCTGTAACTTCTTTATTAATCGGATTCCGGCAAATTTCTTTGCCCAATGACATTTGCAATAACACCTGCTTCAAAAAATGCAGTTTATAAAAATCGATTTATTGATTTGAAAATTTTAACTAGGTTAGTAGCGATCTGCCTCCACAACATTGTATTATACATTTTTTTAACTTAGGAAGTTTTTATATACACAGCTCTGGTTGAGTCAAGTTTGTCCTGACGGTAAATTCGCATCTAAGTGATATTAAATATTCAAAACATATTTTCAAGTTAAGATCGGAAGTTATTAATTGCAGCGTGAAACTATTTTCAGTATTTCTTGAATGTTTCCGTAATTTTCTCGTGACATATTCTTTCATGGGAAGAAATATAATATATTAATTAAAGTTATTCCTAGCGGCCCCAGTTAAGTGAGCGAACAGCGAATTCGCTGACTATTCGCTGACCTCGTAATAATATAAAAAAGAGGAGCATAAAAAACATTAAAATTGTTCCCATTATGATTTTGCTATACATTCTGTATTTGAATGTATCAAAGTTAATACAATAATTTGGTTTTTCAGTGTTAGAAAGTAAGAAAAACGGTTAATGAATGGTCAGCGAATTCGCTGACCGTTTACTTGAACGGGTCCGCTAGGGATGCTTTCAAAAAAAAGTTTAAGTGGTAATTTGGTCGAAATTAAACTGAGGGCTGGTATCACCAACTTCGATTAACTCTTAATCGTTGGTTGAACCCTCAAATTAAGCTTGTTTTCAAATATTCAAAATATGAATAACTAAAATAGTTTATAAAGTGATGTTTTTCATGAATTTAATAAAAAACTTGTAAATATAAATATTTTAAAATTTTATTTGATGTAATACATCTTTGAAGTACATTCTATTTAAAATTATTATTCGCAAAGAAGAATTTGACTATCAAAATTTCGAACTCTATTGCTTATAACATTAAAAGCAGATATAAGTGTTCTGCATTTTAGAGAAATTGTTTAAACAAATTAGTAAATAATGATAGTATGTAATTAATTAAGTAATTAAGTAAGCAAAATAAAATTAATAATAAGTAAGTAATTTGAGGAATAAATGCGACTACTCCATTATGGAAATCATTTTGCTTATTGGCCCTTTCTGCGTGAAAAAATATTTTGTTAGGTGATCAAGCTTTATTTGTTATTTCATTTATTTTGTCTAACGAAATTCCTTTTTCATCTCCACAAAATTACATCTTGTTTCATTTCAATTAAAAGAAAATTGATTTTTCTTCAATTGTTCTTTAGCTGCATAGTTTACAATAAATTGTTTCCCTACGAGCCCTTTGGGGTGAGCAGCAAACAGATTTATAGGAAATTTTATTATGCAAAGGAGTTATTCAATTTACTTAGCAGGTAGTTTATATAAAAAATATGAAAAACACTTACGAATATAAATGAATGTGATGTCGAACGCAATCTTTGATTATTTTAATTTCTTGGTAATGAAGGACATATTCAGAATAATAATTTTTTTGTAGTTCAGGAAGCATGTTTAAGCGTTCTATAATAATATCTATTTGAGCACAAACTTGTAGAATTATTATCATCGTCAAGGTTTCAAATGAGACTGTTAAACAAGCTGCCATCCAAGCAGATAATGATTGGTGTATATACGTCAACCAAAATAGAGGTTTAGAGTTGAGTGTATAAGGCAGCCATATATCTTTAAAGGGAAGCCGGATCGTTTTTTCCATTAATGGAGTCAAATTAACTGATGCGGCAGTTATGTTAGTTACAATTAGAAAGATTATTGAAGTGAACCTACAAAAATAAAAAACAATATTAAAAATATTAATATTTGGTTTGTTGTGATAAAAGTAACGTATTACATTTTTTGACCTTTGTTTCATACCTGCATATGGATGAACATTTTGTGAACTTCGAGGTTGACATATTTCATTATTAAGCATTTTTATCGTTCTTATGACTTTTTTACGTTGTATCATAATATTAACTGTTTTCAAAAAAACAGTAAAAATAGCAGTAAAATACAATAAACTTTCTGAAATAACGTCTATGTTTCCAGTTCCTCGAAAAAAAATGTCAAGAGAGAACATACGAAAAACAAATAAAAAGTTAACATGAAGATTGAATAAATACAATATAGTAACTTTTTCCATTGAGAGGAGCAAGTTGATGGACTCCAAATCCCAAAAAATTGCATTATTGTCAAAGAATATTCGCCGTTATAGAAGTTCGATTGTTTTAGATTTAACATTTTATATAAATTTTCAATCTTTAAAAAAGCCATGATTGTTTTAAAATTGTCAACAGGTGATATATGTGTTTACTCTTTTGTTCAGTTATACTTTTTAAAGCTGAGTACAGTGGAAAAGTATAGATAAATATGAGGAATGTATCATCCATACACCATGAAAGTTCCATTAAGACTGGGAGCTACTTTTCTTGTGTAACTCGTTCTGTCTTCTACGCAGCAGCGTCATAAATAATTCTATCAATCAATTGACAAATGCAGAAATGTCTCATATCACCCTTTTACCGTAATATTCTGCTTATAAATAATTCTGCACACTCTTACAAGGGATTGGCTATTACAGCAGGTATAGTGATGAAATATTGTAAATGACGAAAGTGTATCAGAATTATGGTATCAACGGCAATTTGCATAATCATAGAGCATTAAAACATCTGAAACTGTTTACGGCAACTATCGTCTTCGCTTACTCCTTTCTTTTTTGTTTAAAATCATATTTGTCAAATAATATTCAATAAGCATATCATTTTAGTACACAATATATTTATTAGGCTTGCCGTGAAAAAAAGTTGCAGTGTAGAAACTGATGGTTATATTGGACCCATTTTCGGCTCCCAATAGAAGTGTAATAATGTCAAACAAAAGAGACATAAGTGATAGAAATGAAATTAGAAAAACGTTTTAGTTTTATAAATATATAAAGACTTCAAATATGTATGTGGGGGTTATATATGTAAATTCCAAACTGAAAATTTTTGTTATTATCCTTTATCTCGAAATCATTGAGTTGTACTTAATAAGTTGTAGGCGGAATAAGCTGATTTGATAATCTGAAACGTAATTAATAAATATATATTTTAGTGTGATATATAAAGTTAATAGTTAATCGCAGATTAAAGTTTGATAAATAAATGAATGTGTTATAAAAAAAAACGAGAATACAAACTGTGACAAATGTTTCTAACGACATGGTAATAACAGATGCTGCAGTTAACTGTAAAGGCCTAGTTGTTCTTATCATCATCACAGTAAGCGCTTTGCTCGTACTATTCTTTAATGGGATCCAATTCATTTGATAAATTTCATCCTTGAGACTTAAGCTCTAAATTTAGATAAGAAAAGTGTTTTGTAGATTTTTTGCTTTTTTACTATTATTTATTTAATAACAATACTTAGGTTAGTATGTACGTGTTGCAGAATAGGCTATAAGTGCGAGAAGGACAAACTCATGTGAAAACCTTGTGATCTCATACTCGCACTCATAGCCCGCGACCTATTATGATATACTTTTGTCAGACAGGAATATTTTTTTCACAAAAAGTTACAAAACAATGTTTTTCTGGATTGATTGTGTTAAGTGTAATGAAAAAAGATAACTTTCACAAGTATTCATGCTTAAATGTCAACAGAATACTGTTTTTACAGATATTAACAAGATTTATATAGAAGAATTGTTTAACCTCTGAGTATTAATAAGTTAGATGTAGTCAATAAGCGGATACACATCAGACATCAGTTTCGAAACTTATTTAATAACTTAATATTATTTGTTTATTTGTATCCAATGGTATTAGCTTATAAGTATACTTGTAATAATGTGAGGTAATTTCTTGTTACGTTTCATTAGTATATATAAATATTTCTCCGTGACTAGTCATTATGACATTTTTCTTTCGAAATTTTAAATTTAAAAGTTTTGTTTTTGTTGCAATGGATTTTGGTGAAGGAAAAATATTGTTCAATAGGATAATATACGTTTTTATTGGTAAATATTTTTATTCTGGTTTTTATGAAAAAAAAGTTAAAAAATTTTTTATTAATAAGAAAGATTTTTAATTTTTATTTATGTTTTTATTATCTTCAGAATATTTGATTTGACCTGGTTTTGTCCTCATATTACTTTGAAAACATTGTTAATAGGATAATATACGTTTTATTGGTAAATATTTTTTTTTATTCTGTTTTTTTTTTCAAAAGATGAGTCAAGTTTTTACTAATAAGAAAGATTTTTAATTTTGATTTATGTTTTTATTATCTTCAGAATGTTTGATTTGACGTGGTTTAGACCTCACATTGCTTTGAAAAAAGTTGTCTTTTTTTACTGTATGCCCTGATGATGTCTCTGGAGAAGAGACGAAACGTTGGCAAGAATTAAATGAGTTTTGAAACTGTTGTCTGATGTTTACCCGCTTATTGACTACATCTAACTAAACAAGATTTATGTTCCATTGCTTTTCATGATGCAATACGATATGGCCAATTTTTGATGATTTTTTGTCACAAATACAATACTATAATCCAGTTTTTTCATACGAATATATTCCATTTCATTCTGAAATTATGAATGACGAAAATGTTGATTGGATAAATTTGTTTGTATTTTCAGGAAACATCAGACCAAAAAGTGCCTTATTTGTGGAGAACTACCCATATACTATTGTATATGCTATTAAATAAGTATAATAACCTTATTTATGATCATCTCTCCAGAATAACAGTAGATAAAGATCTGGGCCACGATAGTGCTCAAAAAAGATGCCATTGTCCAGAATAATTCATCATGTATACTCAATCTTGATAACTCGTAAGTGATGGTGCATATACTAATAACAGATGAAAAATATTGCGCAAAACATATAGCACCAAATAACTCGTTTAGTTTTTGTTCAATTCTGAAAGAAAATTTTTTTTTAAATACATTGAATTTCATCAATAACTATTTAAGTACCTACACAATTGAAACTGCTACACTAAAGAGTGAATTAATTCATCAGGTGAAGTTTGATAATTTAAATATTTTAATAATGTTGCTAGTAATCGTCTTCGATTTATTTGAGTTTTAGAAATAACAGATTCACAGTTTTTAATAGAAATTATATATTACAAATGATCTGGTAAAGTATGATAAAATACTATGCGTTTTAAAAAGTCAACTTAAAAGACAATTAAAAATAAATGACATATTTGTCTTAAAATGTATTCATAGTATTATATTAAATATTTTTTTACCTTACTCTGGCAGCTTATCTTTACCAAGTTTTGTTAATTTAATTCTTTTGAATTTTTTATTTCAAAAGCTAAACTAGCATTACTATCTGAATATTCTATTACATGACTTTGGGACCGGTGCGTATTTTGAGTACTACAGGGCGTTGAAATGGCGTATGCAAGGGTAGTCCCAGAAGTACCCGACCTAACGAAGAAAACTTAAAAAATTTGCAAAACCGTAGTCTCCTTTTAGCTGCTTACACTTTTCCCAGTGATGTGCAATAGTTTTGATACCCTGCTTACAGTGAGAATCATCGAGCTTCTCAAAATAGCCATTAATCGTAGACTCCGCCTCGTCATTATTGGCAAATCTTTGACCACCAAGACTTTTCTCCAATTTTGGAAAGAATAAATAATCTGAGGGGGCTCAATCTGGCGAATAGGATGCTTGAAGAAACAATTTGAACTATAACTCATTGATTTTGGCCATCGTGATAACGGATGTTTGAACTGGTGCATTGTCTTTTGATGAAACAACACTTTCTTTTTCGCCAAATGCGGTCGTTTTTTCTTGATTTCATCACTTAAATGCTGTAATAAGTTCGCATAATACTCGCCGTTGATTGCTTTACCTCTTTGAAAATGATCAATAAAAATTATCCATCGTGCATTCCAAAAAACTGATGCCATGACCTTGCCCGCAGATAGAACTGTCTTCGCCTTCTTTGAAGCTGAATCTCTCTTTTTAGTCTATTGTTTTGACTGTCCCTTCGTCTCAGGTTTAAACTGATCGTCCCATGTTTGATCCATGTTTAGGAATTCATGCAAAAAATCGGCTTTATTGCTGTGAAACATCGCTAAACACTCGAGTGAAACATCCTCACAACGTTGTTTTTGTTCCATTGTGAGTAAACGCGGCACCCATCTTGTGCACAGCTTTCTTATGTCCAAATTTTCAGTCAATATGCGATGTACAAACCTTAATGGTTACTTCCAAAACCGCAACAGTTTCGCGCAGCTCGCGCAGCGGGAGAAAGCAGGAGCGTTAACTGTTTAAGCGTGAGCGATTTCGGAGGGCGCAGTAACTGGTACGGTGCGAGACCAGAACGGGAATCACAGTAACTTTTACGGCCCTTGCAGTAACTATTGCTGCAGGCACAATGCGTTCAGCTGTTATATTCAGTGGCGCCCCTGCCGATATTATATGCAACGAGAACTGCGTCTGAAGAAACGCATTCGGTATAGAGGAGTAACTGTTACTACCAACGCAGTAATGATTCCTCCAGATCACGTTCTGGTTTCGCAGAGTAATGCTTACGGTCTAAGGAGGAACTATTCGGGCTAAAACAGTAGCAAGCGCAGAATAGCTATAACACAAAATTTCTACCCAAAAATTGCTTTCAGCATAGTAATTATTACGGTTTCGGTGGTAACTATTCAGGTTTACTTTTCTCCGTGTAGTTGCCAGTCTGCGTGCGACTGCGAAAGCAATTTCTCCTACCATGATAACTTCACCTTGCCTCGAGCGTTACAAAAAAAAACATAAATCAGGATTAATAGTTTAGATGGTCATTGAATATTTGAAATAATGTACGAATTATCTAGGTTCATTGAAATTATTTGTGCTACGCTCACCGAATTTTGGTGAACCTACCCTAAATCAGTGAGTCATTATTTTATGTTGAAAATGTTTTTATAAAAAAAGTGATTCTTTTGGAAAGGTCAACCTCGAGCCTATCCAAATTAAACAGACAAACGTTTACGTTAATAAGCAGAATTATCGCATTTGGGGCTTGGAAAACCCAAAAATGATTATTGAAAAGCGTCTCTATCCGCATTGTGTAACTTTTTGGTGCTGTTTCGATGAATGGATTACGCTTTCGAACCATGATTAATGCATTTTTATGGCCGGAATTGGAAGATATGGATGTGGACGATGTTTATTTCGAACAAGACAGCGCTACGTGCCACACGAGTGGCGATACCATCGATCTTCTGCGTGAAAAGTTCCCAGACCGAGTGATTTCTCGAAATGGCGATTACAATTTTCCGCCGTAATCATGCGATTTATCAACTCTAGACTCTTTTCGTTGGGGTTACGTGAAAGATAAGGTTTATGCTGATGCTCCTCAGTCAATTCAAGAACTCAAAGAGAAGATTCGTGCCGTTATTGACGAAATAGAGCCCCAAATGTCCGAAAATGTAATGAAAAATTTCATCAAAAGAGCATGATCCTGCAATCGTAGCCATGGAAGCCATATCAATGATATTGTTCTTTATTATCAATGGCAAACCTTCTGCTATTGAATGAAATAAAAATCAAATAATTTTTTTAAAAAACACGAATTTTTCTTATAAATCAAAATTAAATCTCTAATTGTAAAACCCTGTATTTTTCACGCAATCGTTACAAAAACGTTTAAGATAGTCTATATATAAATTTTAATATATATAATACAATATATTAAATTTTATACCAGTTTACTTTCCGTCAGTACTGATAAACCAAAAATCTTGATACCTACACGGAGAAAAATGGGGTGTCAAACTTTAAGTGTCAAAATTAATGTAGTCAGTTTTATATTGCAGATAGTACCGCATTCCATCCATAATTTTTTCTTCGTAGTTAGAGAAACCATAATTTCATACTCTATTCAAATATCGAAAGTGTCAGGTTTACACTCTAAAATAGTCAACTAAAATACGAGTATGCTTGCAAATGATATGATCGCATGATCAGCGCCGTTACCACCAATTTTCAGGAAGAACGTTGCTGGTCATTGCCGGTGCCATGTCGTGTATTTGGTGTCTCGGAATGAAACATATGCTTGAAATATCGGTGCACGGAAAAAAATGAACTGTCAACTTGAACATCTGGAATATCAAACTGATTATATTTTAGTTTTAACTATGGAATAACATTCTACATGGTGTAAAGTACTATCTGTGAAGTGTAAAAACTAGATGTTCAGCTTGACTTTCCCAGAGTGTATGAGAATCCTAAAATGTAAACCTGAGTATCTCAGGAGCGTTATCTCGATTATCTCGGAGTGTAAGTGTTCACAGGTTAACTATTTCAGAATGTAAACCTGACATTCTGTCGACATTCAAACAGACTATAAAATTATGGTCTCTCTGATTACGAAGAAAAAATTATGGATGGTACGCGGTACTATCTGCAATATAAAACTGACTACATTAATTTTGACACTTAAAGTTTGACACTCCATTTTTCTCCATGTAATAACTGCAGTACTTCACATCAAAATCATTTTCGGAAAATCTGTAAGCATGTATTTCACTTAATGTAGGATTTATAATTTGAATTTGAGTCTAGACTGTTAAGGGTCATCCTGACAGATTTGAGGTTCCACAATAATTGAGCCCACGGGAAGAAGAACTCGCCGAGCGCTCGAAAAAGGGGAAAAGTATTGTCAACTTTCTAAAATTGAAGTAAAACAAAAAGTTGTAAGAACTCAAAATAAAAAAATATAAGCTGATAGAGATTGTAAAAATACAACTTTTATTCCTCAAGTATTTTTCAGTCCAACATGATTATTACGAAAAAAAAATATAAAAGGTATTTTATGAATAACCTAAAATCAATGTTTCAAAAAACATAAATTGCGATTTCTCGATAAGTACTGCACGCAATGGATTACATTTATCGTATTTTCATTCAGTATTCATTGTTGATGCCGAATATTTATTTAAAAACAATAAATACAATCAACATTTGATAATATTTAATAACAAATCAATACCTGTCAATTCTTTGTTTTTCGCGATTCGGAGTGAAAAAGTGACGAATAAATTTTATATTTCGAAAAATATGAAGTGACAAAGTTATTTATTTGTATTTAAGGAAGTTTTTTGGAGAATTTCAAATTATTCGTACTAAAAATAAAGAATTGAGAGGGTTATTAATAAAAAGCGCGTGACGCACGAAGCGCTAAAGTTGAATTATTCAACAGAATTCCGCGGTTTTCTTAGTTTATTTGTGAATTTGCTACTGAAAATTATGCGATTGTACACAAGTTTTTGGTAAACAATTAATCGTGAAATTAAATTTGACGTTTTGTATTTTTTATACAAATTTTATTATTACGAAAATGAAAATAATTTACAATTGTACACAATATACTCTCTAAATCTGAATCAGTCAAAATCTACTGATTATCAGTGAAATTTGACTGATTCAAATAGCTAAAAAGTGGTTACTGTAAATCAGTGTTACATCCTGCATAAACTTAGGATTTTTTTTTTATTATATAAAAAGGTAACAAATAGGAATTAGTAATTGGTAAGAAATCCTGACATCCGGTATGCACAGGAAGTGAGCACTTGTATGCAGCTGACCCAGAGTGCAGGAGAGCAATAAAAATGTCAAAGCACACAAGATAAGGTCACTCCCCTAATCTCAAGGCACTGCACTAAAAACAACTTAACAGATTTTAGAATTTTCTTCCAAATAATATTTTCCGATATTTTAAAAT
This sequence comes from Diplolepis rosae, assembly GCA_030998225.1. Taxonomy (NCBI): domain Eukaryota; kingdom Metazoa; phylum Arthropoda; class Insecta; order Hymenoptera; family Diplolepididae; genus Diplolepis; species Diplolepis rosae. Next base: position 7,483,643 of record JAPYXD010000723.1, on the reverse strand, counting down.
CTTAATTTTATTTTCAAATTTAGCCACGTAAAAGTCAAGAAAAGTTCAATTTACGAAATTCAAAAGGTGAAATTGAGTTTTTCATGATTCAAGCTTGAATAGGATTTAGAAAATAGTAAGAATAGTTCGCGACATGGCATATTGCAATTGCAAATTTTCAACCAAGTACTTAAGCTGAAATTAAGATAAAATCTGCCAAACACATCAAGAAAATGTAAAATCAGAAAAATCTAGATTTTAAAATTTAAATAAATTTGGTAAAAGGCAGGTTAACATGGGGACACCCGGTATGAACCTAAACATCCCTCATGCTTTCTTCGTCTTACTTATAGAACATATGGGATCCAAACCATATAAATAAGCGACGAATTTTCATGAAAAGTCAGTTCAACTTGGGCTTTAGCCCCATAGTCAGCTTTTTGAACAGCTCTGGGCCAGTCGTTTGTAAAGGTTATTACGCGGACTTCGTTCAGAGGGACTGAAATTGTATCCAAGCTTCTATCCGAAATAAATAAAAATTATGTTAAAATTGTTTAATTCTTTACCCTTAATTTCAAATTTCCACAATTTTTCTATTTCCTAATTTCAAACTTTCGAATTATTAACGCGAAATTTTTATTAAAATCTTAATCGTAAACATTTTCTAAATCTTAAATTGAACATTGAGCATTAATTTTGTTCAGTGTAAATTTATATTATATGTTTGATCCAATTTTTATTGAACATTGAGCATCAATTTATTCAGTGTACTTTTCTATTATTCGTTTGATCTATATTTTTATTGAACATTGAGCTTCAATTTGTTCAGCGTACATTTTCTATTATTCGTTTGATCTAAATTCTTCAATTAAACATTGAGCATCAATTTGTTCAGTGTACATTTTCTATTATTCATTTGATCTAAATTTTCCAATTGAACATTAAGCATTAATTTTGTTGAGTGACAATTGTATTACTTGTTTGTTCTAATTTTCCCTTTGAACATTGGCATTAATTTTGTTCAGTGTACATTTTCTTTTATTGGTTTGGTCTAAATTTTAAATTGAACATTGAGCATTAATTTTGTTCAGTGTACATTTTCTATTATTCGTTTGATCTAAATTTTATAAATTGAACATTGAGCATTAATTTTGTTCAGTGTAAATTCATATTATATGTTTGATCCAATTTTTATTGAACATTGAGCATCAATTTGTTCAGTGTACATTTTCTATTATTCGTTTGATCTAAATTTTTCAATTGAACCGTGAGCATGAATTTTGTTCACTGTCAATTGTATTATTTGTTTGTTCTAATTTTTCCTTTAAACATTGAGCATTAATTTGGTTCAGTGTACTTTCATATTATTTGTTTGATCCAAGGTTTTCAATTGAACATTGAGCATTAATTTTTGTCAGCGTAAATTTATATTATACGTTTGATCCAGTTTTCATTGAACATTGAGAATCATTTTGTTCATTGTACATTTTCTATTATTCGTTGGAACTAAATTTTCCAATTGAACATTGAGCATTAATTTTGTTCACTGTCAATTGTATTATTTGTTTGTTCTAATTTTTCCTTTGAACATTGAGCATTAATTTTGTTCAGTGTCAATTGTATTTTTTGTTTGGTCTCAATTTTAAATTGAACATTGAGCATTAACTTGGTTCAGTGTACATTCATATTATATGTTTGATCCATTTTTCAATTGAACATTGAGCATTAATTTTGTTCAGTGTCAGTGTATATTATTGTTTGGTCTAGATTTCTCAATTAAGTATTAAGGCTAAATCTAACCCAGTGGCCAGACATAGAAACACAAGTATGTGTTACATCTTCCCTCATATTCTCGAGGGTCAATTCACAATTTATTTAAGTAGTTAGTTAACTCATTTTTCACGTTGCGAACTAGCAGCTAGCCTTGTGTCAGGTTCTCTCAATCTAATATAATATCAGTCAAATATTAGTGAATCTATAAAATTTCTCGTCAAATCATCTACACATTATAACGCTATATAGGAAATCAAGATTTTCTCACTGATCTTGGCGCGTAAACCGTTTTCGTGATCTCTTCTCGTAGGTTTGTCTGATTCCCAGGTTATAGAGCGTGAGCTTTGACCTAAAAATTGTTTTTAAAACAAATGGACACTTACGTTTTCGGACGTAACATCAGTCAATTTTCACTGATTACTTCAGTGAAAATCAAGTGATTTAACAGTGAAAAATATTTTTTCTTTGATTCAATCAGTGAAAATTAACTGATTTGACAGTAAAAAATACTTTTGCACTGATGAATCAGTGAAAATGCAAATTACTGGTTCAATCAGTGAAAATTTAACTGATTCAGATTTAGAGAGTATCTATTAGAACATCATTCTATACCAACTCAATAATAATACCTTAATCTTGCATCTTAAAAAACTATTTCATTTGGATTTCTTAACTAGGACTTTTGTGAATATATCTTTGTAATATTTTTTTTTCCGCCTGGGATCAAATATCTTAATAAGGCTCGAACATCTTTAATTTTTTCCGCGCTTATTCCAATGGAATCGGCCTGATGTGTTTCGCACAATTCATCATATATATAAGGTTTTGGAGGTGGGAGAAGTTTGAACTTGAATAATTTTATTTTATTGCTACATATTATGAATTTTAATGATTTTCAGTGGTAAAAATTTAAACGAATATCCAAATAAACTAAGAAAACCGCGGAATTCTGTTGAATAATTCAACTTTAGCGCTTCGTGCGTCACGCGCTTTTTATTAATAACCCTCTCAATTCTTTATTTTTAGTACGAATAATTTGAAATTCTCCAAAAAACTTCCTTAAATACAAATAAATAACTTTGTCACTTCATATTTTTCGAAATATAAAATTTATTCGTCACTTTTTCACTCCGAATCGCGAAAAACAAAGAATTGACAGGTATTGATTTGTTATTAAATATTATCAAATGTTGATTGTATTTATTGTTTTTAAATAAATATTCGGCATCAACAATGAATACTGAATGAAAATACGATAAATGTAATCCATTGCGTGCAGTACTTATCGAGAAATCGCAATTTATGTTTTTTGAAACATTGATTTTAGGTTATTCATAAAATACCTTTTATATTTTTTTTTCGTAATAATCATGTTGGACTGAAAAATACCTGAGGAATAAAAGTTGTATTTTGACAAGCTCTATCAGCTGATATTTTTTTATTTTGAGTTTTTACAACTTTTTTTTTTACTTCAATTTTAGAAAGTGGACAATACTTTTCCCCTTTTTCAAGCGCTCGGCGGGTGCTTCCCGTGGGCTCAATTAATGTTATACATATACTTGTATAATTTTGATTATCTTGTTGCTCGAATTCAAATATTTAATCAGGTATTCGAACTCTTATTTGTTTTTTAATGTGTAACTTTCCTCTCATGAAGCATCACACGAAGTTTAAGTTCTAAAAAAATACATAGAACTCGTGAAAAATTGGAATTGTGGGTAAGAACTGATAAAAAAATTTCTAAGTATTTTCATTTTTCTTATTTTGTTTAATTTGTAGAAATTGTCTAATCTTAAATATTTAGATTTTTTAATTTATAAAAGTTTTAGTTAAAATTTGTAAATAAGGGCGCAAGTGAAATGCAAAAATTCTCAAGTGAAATAAGAAAATGTCCATTTTTCAAAAAAGTTTTATTATATGCACTATAAAGTGAGTCAAAATTTTTTATTTAATAGAAGTTCGGAATTAAAAGTTTGATTTTGATAAAAAGACGACCTTCACGCTAGAAAATTAATGTTATGTCGGTATTCCTAATTATGTATGTATACATATATTCCATAAGTTATTAAAAAACTATAATAGATTTTCTTCGCCCAGACAATGTGTCAAAAAATTGTACTTAGATGTTAGTTTTTTGGTAATGCACAGATTATATGGATGTATAATTAGAAACACCGACAATACGCTGATTTTCTACGATACGTGATCAAATTAATTTTTTATATAATAAAAAAAATTTGCGAGTCAAAAGAATCATTTTGACTATTTGAGATGGTCCATTTGATTATATAAACATGGTAGTTCTAATAATCTTATACATTCGACTTGAATATTCTTGGTTCTTCAAGTAGATACTGTATGATGATCAAACTTACACCCTGAAATAATCGAGCAAATGTTCCTGGGATATTCAGGTTTAAACTCCAGGATTGTTATACTTATACGCTGGGAAAATCAAGCTGAACATCAAGTTTTGACACTCCAGGGATAGTACATAACACCATGTAGAATGTTATCCAATAGTTAAAACTCAAATATAATCAGTTTGACACTCCAGATGTTCAAGTTGACAGTTCATTTTTTTCTGTGCAGATGATTTTTTTCATTAGGGCTGCTAATTTAAATCTGGAACACTTTTCTCGCTATTTCCTACCCCTTGCTTACCAAATGGCAATTGTGGAAATATTATTCATAATAATCTATTTCAATAGTTTTCACATTTTCAGTAAATTATAAACGTTTCTCTCATTTTTCTATGCATGCATGAAAAGTAACTGAGTGTTTGAGACAATAAATAGATTTTCAAGTATGCTAACGTCTATGAAAGAAATTAAAAATTAGAAAAATTACTTGAATCTATAGTCATTATTAGTAATTGGGAACTTCTAAAGTAAAAAAGAAAGAATAATCTGGTAATTTTTTTAATCAATTTTTCCAAATCATTTCAGTCGATTATATCGATCATTAGAAAAGTGTATTACTCTACGTTCTACTATATCGATATTATCAACCTATGATTTAGAATTGAATTAACGTTATTTAAAACTAGATGGAATTTTTCAATATAAATTGAAGAAATTTTCTGTACCCAACGGAGTGGAAGCGTTCCTTTTTTCACAGAAAATTTCTTCAATCTGGTAATTTGTTGTAATCTCCTTTCGGAATTGTAATTTTAAGGTTTACTATTTTTCGAATATACAAAGGGCACTTTTCAAAGCTTAATTACAAAGTGTAAAATTATACTATTGAGATTTACACCTACATGTTAGAACTGTATTACTTGTACTGTACCTACAATATTGAAAGCACACATTATTGTTCCAAATCATAGAAACTTTTCTCAATAAATTTATTTAATAAGATTTAATTGCTAAATATTACATATGTCATAAGGCAAAACTGTTTGGGATTAGCTAATTGAGTAAGCAAATAATAAGTTTTTAATATTAATTATAAGTAAATAACTGGGGTAATGAACGCAATTAACATAAAGTAGTATAAAAAGGGACTACTGCTTACGAGTATAAATGAATGTGATGACGGACGCAATCTCTAATGAGTTTACATTCTTCTTCAAAAGGGATGTATTCAGAATTATTATTTTGGTGCAGTTTAGGAAAAGTATTTAGGCGATTCACTATGATATCTATTTGAGCACAAATACGCAAAATCATCACCAACATTAAGCCTTCAAACGAGCCCGATACACAAGCTCCCATCCAAACAGATAATGATTGGTATATATACGTCAACCAAAATACAGATTTAGAGTTGATGGTATAAGGCAGCCACATATCATTGAAAGGAAGCCGGATCCTTTCTTCCAATAATGGAGTCAAATTCACTGACGTCGCAGATACGTTAATTGTAATTATAAAGATTATTGTGACGAATCTACAACAGTAAGAAATAATATCAAAAATTGATAATATTGCAAAATTTAAAAAGTTAATATACAGTGGCGTGTTAAAATAAATATATAACGTATCACATTTTTTTGACCTCTGTTTCATACCTGCATTTGGACGAACATTTTTGCAGTATTTCATATTCATTAAGAGATCGATGCTCACATACGCCATAAGTAAGCATTTTTAACGTTTCGATTACTTTTTTTTTTGTATCATAAGATTAATCATTTTTATATAAATAGTAAAAGCAGCAGTAAAGTAAAATGAATTTTGTGTGATAACTTGTGCGTCATCAGTGCTTCGAAAGAATGTTAACAAAAAACAAAATACGAGGAAAAAAAACATAAATAAGGCAATGATTGAGTAAATACGAAACAGAAAGATTTTCCAAGGAGATTTCCAAGTTAATGGCCTCCAAATCCCAAAAAATTCAAGTAGAGTGAAGGAAAATTCGCCGTTATAAGACTCCGACTGCTTTGGAAAAAATAATTTATACAAATTGTTAAACTGAAGTAAAGCCATGAAGTTTTGAAATCTGTAATCAACTGATATATTTTTTAAGTTTTTGTCAAGTGATACTTTTTACATCAAAAGATAATAGGAAAGTGTAGATACATATGAGAGATGTATCATCTACGCACCCTGAAAGTTGCATCAAGACTGATAGCTACTCTCCGTGTGGGATTCCTTTTCCCCTCCATGCTGCAACGTTGTCATAAATAATTCTATCAATCAATCTATAAATAAAAAAATGTTTCATGGCTTTCGTTTCATGGCGACTTTTGTCTCCACTTACTACTTTCTTATTCGTAGAAATTCACATTTGTCGATAACATGCAACAAGCATATAATTTGAGGACATAAAGTATTTATTAAATCTACCATAGAAAAAGCTTGTAGGCCCTTCACCTCCACGTGTCCAATAGCTTCAGGTTCTTGTTAACGTATTGTACAATATCTGAAATCATCATATATTCATAGGAAGATATAGCTTTGAACATTTTCTAAACAACTGGTAGAAATTCAGGCAGTAACAAACTGTAAATATACTTGTGTTATTACTTTTATTAAAAATATAATGTTACTCTCACATTACCACGTCATCTCGCAGAGCAGAAAAATTAGCTGAAAACAATACCTATTAAGAAAGGGAAAGTTGACTCTATGCGCCAGACATAGCTGATTAGTGTTACACTGAGAGAAATCGGCTTTGGTTCCTGTGCACATAGCACATAAATTTTTTGTACAGTAGTTGCCTTGACCAAAAAAGTTGAGAGAAGCTACTACTTTTATAGTTATCATGACAGTAATTTGGACTTTTTTGTGTATTCGGTTGTTGTGACCAAAGTTGATGATTAGAATGAGCTTTATACGTACCCCAACGGTTAGTACACGTACATTTTCTTTATGTGTACTGCCAAGCTCCTTTGGTTACTACAACCGCAGCGTTCGCTGTTGCGCTAGACAAATCAAGTATAACTTTCATTGAAAGATATGCAGCCTAAGTTGAATCCTGCCAATTCTCGTTCTCGATTCCTGGACTATATTTCACCGTGCCAAGCATTATCAGGTAAATAATTCTATTATAAATATAGTTTGACAATTCTTTCTAAATGATAAACGATTTTGTTCGGGGACAATGCAATGCGTTCCAATTTTGCTGTCTCGTCGTATTTTGTCAAAACTATAGTCAGTCAAAAAAAGTTTATGATGATGAAAAAAGTGACAATTTTTTAACTTAATCGACGAAAGTTATCATAAATATCATTTTACCGGATTATTTTTCTTAGATCTTTTCGGTATAACTTTATTTTTTCTCATCAAATTGAATTTGTATTTTGATAACTAAGAGAACCATACCTATAACCTTAAAAATAATTTTGGCTGGGTATTTACTGTCCGTAGACTTAGTCATTTTAACTAAACTCTATGCGCGGCTTTACGATGGACTTTGGTTCCTATAACCGCAGCGCTATGGTATTTCAAGTACCAGAATCGTGGTCTCAGTAACGTTCCTTGCAGTTGAAGTAAACACTTTTCCAATGTATGACAGCCACTACCATGATTGTCATGAGAATTTTAACATTTTTGTAAAGACGATTTTAACAAAAAAACTTTGGTCAGTGAAACCTAAAATTTCTCTCTGTGTAGTATACAATTTTTTTATGAAATCTGAAATAAAAACTTTAAACACTTTTTTCTCGAAACAACATTTTTGCATATCTTATTCTAAACAACAATGGTTCCGTCAGGTACTAAAATTACATAATTATAATATTAATTAATTTCATACGATGCTGTTGTTAATAATTGGCTTTAAGGTCTGAAAATAATAACTCAAGAGGTTACATACTTTCAAACGTTTCGACTCTGATCGGACTCCTCATCAGTGATCTTTATTTCTAAAATATCAAAACAATAAATAAAATTCAAATTTAAAGAATTTGAAATCTTTCTGTGGAAAAAAGACGCTTTAGACTGCGCTGGGATTCGAGCCCGGGTCTTTCGATTGCCGGTCGACTGCTCTAACCACTGAGCTACACAGGCGTCCGACATCTCCGTTTCCACAGGAATATCGCCTAGTGGCTCAGCCTTGCGGCTATAAATTATTTCAAATTTCGAAAGCGTCTTTTTTTCCATAGAAAGATTTCAAATTCTTTAAATTTGAATTTAATTTGCATTTATTTGCGATATACGAGTTTGAAATTGTCTATGAGGACACCTGTCGGCCACGTATTCTATCTGATACGCGACTAGTGATTCTCCGATAATATAGGCAGTGGCAGAAATTTCAAACTCAACTAATTAATTTGAAATAAATAAAATATTGCACATAGATCTATTTTGTAGTAAACATTGGTAATGTGAAAATGTACAAACCGTGAGAAAATTTACATAAAATTGTACAGAAAACATCGATAAAATACCTAAGACTTTCTTATTAAGGGAAAAAATACTCGAAATACACTGTTTGATTCGGAATCGACTCATGAGTGAAAACCCCCTCCACATACTCTAAAAAACAGTGTGTAAACTCTCGTTGGCGTTTTGCGTTAAGCAGCGGGAACATCGAATCAACAATAATTCTTCGGTTAGTCTTTCATATAACAAAAGTATCTTTTCTATTCAAAATATATTTAAGGGGGTCGTCTAGTGTGATGGGTCAAAAAAATCGGTTTTTTTTCTTTTCATAAATCACGTCTAAAACATCACTTTTTTGAAGAAGAGGAAGGTGTACTCTATGGTCCAGTCATAGCAGATTGATGGTGAGGCAATTTTTTTATTATGAATAATGTACACCAACTTTAAAACGCGTTTTTCTCAAAACACGTTTTTTCAAAACTGCTGCCACGATATCTCAAAAACTATTTCACTGTTAATGCTCAACTTTTTACAGCATCTTTAGTATATGTCCAACTACAAATTATGCTAAAAGAATTAAGATTGCTTCGTTAGTTTTTTTACATTCTCATCATGGATGAGAAGGTATTGGTTTTATGTGAAAAATGACTTTCGAAATTTTCATCAAATCTTTACGTTTTGAGATCCCCTGAGTCAGAAAAAAGGGTTTTTACGAAAGTGTCTGTCTGTCTGTCTGTCTGTCTGTAGTAGGTCGTGTGCGGCATAACTCTCGATAGAATTATCAGATTGAATTGAGCTTTGGTACACTTTATCGGAGCCGAAAAAGTAAAGACAAGTTCGTTAACCAGCCACATCCAATCAAAATTGAGTGGTTGAGCACTACTTTTGTGTTTTTGAAAATAATTTTTTGAAAAAATCAAAAATTTCAATACTGGTTTTAGATAGTGCTCACAAATCTCTAAAAATTATCTCGATAACATTTTTTGATTAAATCAAAATTAGAAATATTACAGCATATTCAAATTCGAAAAAAGTCAATATCAAAATTCCATTTTCCAGTTAAATTATACGAGATACGAAAAAACGTTATGATACAATATTATTGAATAAATAAAATCCTACAAATTTGAATTGTAACATTTTTTCATAAGATGCATATTTTTCTTTTTAATTAAAAAAAAACTATTGAAAATCCAAAATTCAATTTTTTAACAATAATATGTAAAATAAGAAAAAAACGTAAGAATACAAAGTTGTTAATTTCAAAAAGATCTACAAATTTTGTCTAACACCGTTTCTGATAAAACATATATTTTTCGTTTCAATTCCAAAAAATACGATTAAAATTCAAAAATTCCATTTGTTAGACAAAATATGTGAGATACAAAAAAAACGTTTATATGGAAACTTGTTTGCCTAAATGAGGTCTACAAATTCTCATCAAGACATTTCGGGACAGGATTTATATTTTATGTTTTGATTTTTAATATTAAAAAAATTCGATTTTTTTCACCAAAATATGTGAGATATGAAATAAGCGTTGTTCTGCAAAATCTTTTCCCTAAATAGAGTCTATGATTGTTTTTTTCTTTTTGAGAGATTTGGAAGAAAATAAATTATTTTAATTATGTAATTTATTAAAAAGTTACTGAAATGTATACAGAAAATTGAGCGCGAAGCGCGAGCATCATGATGAGAATGTGTTCCTTAAGGCTGATAGAGCCTCAAGTAAATTGAATTTCCTGTTTCACTTGAATTCAAAAAGAAATTGAGTGACTTTGAGAAAATGTGTAATTCACATCATCTGTTATATTATTATAAAATTGGTTTAAATTTAAATTTTTTACCCGGTATTCAGAGAGTTAAGGAAAAAAAATTGCTTTTTAGAAAATTCTATTAACTATTTCAGTCACTGAAAACTTTACTTTTAAAATTGAAAACAGTAGAGTTGTGAAGAATATTTTCCCCTAAAAAATAAGTCAAAATTTGTGAACATTCAATCATTTTCAAAAAATTGCTAACTAGCGTTAGTGAGGAATAATTACATTACATTAAACGTTATTAAAAGTATTCTTAAAATCGTAAAAAAACTTTTTTTCCCAGAGACCTGATTTTTGGGACGACAGCTACCTTAAACCTTATTGAATATTTTCAAATGAAACTTTACTTTTGTTTCAGATGTCAATGGAAGATGTGAGATCGATTTTTGTATCAATAATTAATTTATCAACATTACACAACGTTCACAAAGCGTTTGGAAAAAATGCAACTGCAATGCGATTGAGCGACGTAAATATATTTTTGCATTTATAAAATACTGAACCAATAACAATTCTTAATTTTTTTTATATTTACTGTTACTTAATTACATGTAATTTTCCCAATAGTCGAGAAAATATTACTGTTAACTCGCAATAATCTTTCAAATAATAATTCCAGTCACTATTATATTTTCCTGTTATTTCTGTTCATAAGAGATCACATTAATGGGCCAGCTTTGGCCCAAATAATTGATTGCATCATTTATTGGGCCAGTGCGACGTCAGTTGTGAGATTTTTCGAGTTGAAAACATATTTCAAAGATAATAAAAATTGAATAACTGATATTTTACAGGATGGGAAAACACTCGTAGAACGTGAGTTCGAAGTCACAGCAATTGATAATTTTCACGAGCTATAAAACCATGTTTTTGGTTTTTTCGAATTTCGATTTTCAATTTTTGACTATGGCATAACGAGGCGGACAATACTTTTACAGGTTTTCGAGCGCCTGTCGCCTTATTGAATATAACTCCTCAATTGATAATGGGATGGTGCAAGATCAGGACTATACGGTGAATGAGGCATCACTTCCTAGCCTAACTCCAATAATTTTTTGCAAGTGACCAAAGATGTAGGTGGTCTGGCGTTATCTTGATGGAAGATGACGCCTTTACGAGTTACCAGTTCTGGCCGCGTTTCCTTGATTTCTTTGTCCAATTTAATTATGTTAGCTGGCGACAGTAGACATTCGAAATGATAGCTTGGTTCCTTGCGAGCAGCTCGAAATAAACAATACCTTTGAAATACCACCAAACACTCAGCATAACCTTCTTTTGCTGAATATCGGCTTTCGATGTCGAGTGTGCAGGCTCATCTTGCTTGATCCATGATCTTTTTCACACGACGTTATCGTAAACAACCCACTTTTCATTGCCCGTTATGATTCGCTTTAAAAATGGATCGGTTTCGTTACGTTTCAGCAGTGAATCGCGAATGTAACTTTGTGTGGTGAGTTGAATTTCGTTTAGTTTATGAAGAACCCAAATATTGAGCTTATTAACGTAACCAAGTTGTTTTAAATGTCTTTCAACGCATGTATGTTATATGTTAATTGTATCAGTTTCAATGCCCTGCTAAAAAAGAACGCTTTAAAATTCATCTTTAATTGAAATATCGTAAAAAATATAAAAATCCATTGGAATCCATGGGACGGTACATCAGTTTCTTGTAGCCAAATCTCAAATATTGGTGTTCAAATCTAATTTTTATTAGTGATGGGAAATATCGGTGAAAAACGTATCGATACATATCGATATTTTTGGAAAAGATATCGATAATATCGATATTTATCAATAACATTCCCCACCCTTCGTCGGCCTAACCTGACTTTCTTTAACAGTTTGGCAAATTAAAAATAAACTTAAATTAATGACAAATCGAAATACATTAAAAAGTACAAGAAATATTAAAGTTATTTATTCATATCAATATATTATATCAATATTTATTTATATTAATATGCAGCGCAAGCCGTGGCCGTTGAACGGTGTCGACGCGGCAAGTTAGGAAAATATCAATATGTATGGTTAAGAGAAAAATGTATCGATACTTTTCGATACGGCGGTGTATCGATACATAGTGATATTTATCGATACTTTTCCCATCAATAATTTTTATTTACTAGTAAGAAAAAAGCAACTGCACTCAGCTTGTCAACGGTTAAATTGTGTTCGATAAAAAACTTTGTCAAAGGAAAAGATAAATTTATTTTTCACTATAAAGTTTTACCTTGTTATATTCACAATTCACTGATGAGGTTACCAATATTTGAGATTATATTAGCATATGGATATTGGTGATATTCTTCGAAGTTTAGCAGTTTCGTGTGACACCATGTGATACCATCATAGCGACTCAGTGTTATTAAGAGTGATCTGCCTGTCGGCTATTCACTTCCGTTAAATGGTGAACACTCATTGGTTTATGTTGGCGGATTAATTTAAATGACATAATATTTCATTATATTAGCCAATGAGTGTTCAACATTTAACGCAAGTGATGAGCCGAAAAGGCAGGCCAACTTTAGAATAACTGTAACAATTAACGGCCATGTCTGACCACCGTATTACAGATTATGGGTTGTAACAATAGAACAGAACACTGAATGCGTGAAATCGGTCTGTCAATCAAAATGCAATACTTATCGCATACAGGAATTTGATTAGTAAATTAACTAAAATTGATAACAATGTTTAATTTTTAAATTTCGCATAACTATATTTTAAAATAAACATTTTTTACGAGTAAATTCAAGTAGAGTATATGAATCAAAACTCAAAACATTTAATTTCACAACAGGCATTAACTGGCATTCCATTTTCAGATCGCTTGGAGGCATTCAATCGCAATCACTGTCTTCCAATTTGAGTTTCTCAAAACGCATCGTCTAGCATTCAATTTCGAAGTCACCTGACAGCATAAAATCGCATTGACCCTTTTCAGTCTGAATCTCACGAAAAGCATTGACACGCATTCATTTCGAAAGTCACCTGACAGCATTGAGTCGCATTGGCTTTGTCTCATTTTTGATTCCGGCCAACGGTTTTAAAAAGAATACATTTGTATTGAGGAGTAGGTTGGATGTGCGGGTAATGTGAATCGCATACTTTGTTATCTGGGATGAGACATGATAATAAATTTCATGCAGTTCTTCGTTCTCTACTCTCTAAATTGTAATCAGTGGAACTCACTAAGAATCAATGACTATTCGTAGATTCTTGGTAAGTTTTGCTGATTTCAATTTAAAGAGTATAAGGTGAATGTGTCCCCTAACGACATTCTAAGGTATCTGATATTTTTAAACTCTGTTTTTCTTATCAAACATATTGACTTACTATAATATATATATATATATTCAAGCAAAGTCTAATCATTAAGTTTTAACAAAATATTTTTTCCATTTTTTTTCACTTCACGGGAGGTAAAATACTTATTTTTCAAAAAGTGGTGCTAATGTATCTCCAAACCGCATCTCTGTTTTTGCTTTGCCCCTTCTATCCGCATGCCTATTGTGCCTCCTAACGGCAAATAACTTAAATCCTTGTTATACACTCTAAAAACAAGTGTGTAGTGAAATATGTAATTTTTACACACTACACACGTTGTCAAGTGTGTAATTCAGCGAAGTGTGTACTTACTAAACATTTCCAACTCAATTTTTCGGGTACAAAACGTTAAAGTGTTTGAAAATTAAACGTTACGTTTGTAATGTGTATTGAACATACACACTTCAAATGCCTAAAAAGTTACTATCGTGATTCACGTGTAGAAGTAACACACTTGTTTTTAGAGTTTAGTGATTTCATTTAATATACTTAGTATCTTACCATTTTGTGAGAGTTCAATTAAATTAATAAATGAGAAAAAAAATGGTGAAATGATTCAGAAATAAATAGGTTACAAATGTAAATTGTTTTATAACTCATTTTTTTATTAAAAAAGTGAATAGTATACAAAAGTTAAAATTCTATTAGAATAAATTCTACCGTTGATAAAAGTCTATTAATATAAATTCTACTCTTAATGTTAGACTCCTTTGTTATTATAAATGTCTCTGTGGAATTATAATATATTATCAAATTTTAATTTTTGTTTTGCAAATAGGTTTTACTGCCCAGGCGGAAATTTACAACCGGCGCAGCACCGCGCCAGCACTGCCAGCGGACTTCCAGCGCTGGCATAGTGCTGGCAGTAGATCCTCATGAAGTCTGTCGCGGTGCTGGCAAAGCTTCGAAAGGTAACACCGGCATAGTGCTGACCAGCAGTGCTGCGTTAGCGCTGACCTTCAGTGCTGGCGTGGTGCTGGCGGAACTCCGATAGTTAACAACGGCATATTGCTGACCAGCGGTACTGCGCTAGCGCTGGCCTTCAGTGCTGGTGCGGTGCTGGCACTAGTACAAAATGTCACTCGGCTGGAAGTTGTCTTTTAGTACAATCTGTATTGTACTTAGATAAAAAGTACAGGGAAAGTTCGAGCTAAGACTCTAATATTTACCGTTTTTAACGGCAACGGAGGGATATTCGCTTGGAAGGTTAAGTTTACTGTTTTCACAGTAAAAAATCTGTTTTCAAGCTAGAAATTTTTTTCTGAGTAAATTGACAATACTTTTTTATTACACATACACAGAAAAAAAATCTCAGTAGGTTTGACTACTTTTTAACTTACTTTCCGTAGTTCGTAAAGTCCCCTGTGTAATTTTTGAAGTTAAGTGAACTGCAGGAACATAGGTAAATCAAATAAGAGCAGTAATTAAATCGATGAATATTCTTAGTACATTTCAAAACTTTATTTACTTTCAAGCAGACTCTAAACTTACTATTTTTATATACAAACTTACCTAGAAACACACATTCCCCCCTCTACACTACACAAACACTCGTACAGGTGCGATCGGCAGCACTGGCATTACTCACGGGTTACAACCGGAACGGTACCGCGCCGGTTATAAGGATTGGCAGTACACCGATTTTTCCGCCTGGGTGGTAGTTTTAAATTTGGTAGATAAATAAGTGGCCTTTCCGGTATTGTGATGATGTTGATATGATCCGCGCGTCGCTTGGTTTTATGAGTGGTTGGGAGGTGGTTCGTAGGTGGGGGTAAAACAAAAAAAAAGTCTAGTGGGTTAGTCTGTGTTTTGAAATCTATATTTACCCCTTTTTACAGTTTTCAACGTTCTACATACGGTAACTAAGCTTGCTCCTTTTGCTAACGTAACTTGGCGCTGACTCGGGCTTGGCCGAACTTCCAATGATCCTTGTCGTGAGCCCCCGTGGCTTGGTCGGTAGTTTGCTGGGACGGGTAGCTCTCCGGCGTATCCCCGGATCCTCCTGGAGTGGGGGAATCAGGGGGATCCTCCTTTCGGGTGCTGGCCTGGCCTTAGCCTGGCCGGCTGCGCGTGGGGCTGCAGGCGTCTTCCTTTTTTGGGTCTCTTCTCCAGAGACGACGGGGTTTGCAGGCGACCGGGTGTAAGCCGGTTTTCCGAGGGCTCCTTTCTGGAGTCGACCGAATGGGGGAGCAAGTGAGCTCGAGTTCCCAGATTGGGGATTCTAATAACTCGTCGAGACTCCTCCCGTTCTCCTGGGCTGGCTGCGCTGTTGCAGTCCTGAATCGGGTGGCACACCGGTCCACCACCCGGTCAAATAGGGCGGTGAGGCTGCCGGTAAGGTGGCTGGTACTCCCGGCGGCGAGGCGGTTGACGGCGCTGGTTGCAAGGTGACCGGAGTGGTTGGCGGTGTTGGCCGTTGCAGCGACCCTGCAACAGCGATTTCGGCGTCGGGTCGTAGTGGGGCACCTCGATGGTAGCTATTCCGTCCTTTTCTCCCCCGGCCTCAGAGCCAGGCCTCTGGGGGTCGTAGGCCTGGGGAGTGTTGGCGGCCTCCTTTTTCGCCTTCAGGAAGGCTTGGAGCCTGGCCTTGGCCCGGCACTGGTAGGACGGGCACTTCTTGTTCTTCGGCTTTCGAACCTGTGAGGGAAGACAGGCGGGGATTAGCACGAAGAAGGTCCCTCGTAAGTTCCGGAGAGTTAGCGTTAGAGTGGGCGGTCGCGGGGGGGGGGGGGGAGGACGCCCAAGTAATGCCGAGCGTTAACGCGACTCCCTAGGAATTCAGAGAGTGGGTGGTTTAGAGTGGGCGGTCTCGGGGGGGGGGGGGCGCCCGAGTAATCCCGAGCGTTTAACGCAACTCCCTAGGAATCTAGAGAGTGGGTGGTTGCGGGGGGGGGGGGGGTGATGACAAGGATGCCCGAGTAATCCCGAGCGTTTAACGCGACTCGCTGGAAATCCAGAGTGGTAAGGGGAAAAATTACAGGTCTAAATACCCAACACACTTACCCTGGATGGTGGCAAATTCTCCGTCAGAGAAAATAGATCGTCTTTCTTATTTTTGAAGATTTTGCATTTATTTCCAGGCCGCTACGTGTTTATTCTTTAACAGAATTGCCAAACAAGATTGTATTGTTCGATAACATGTTTTCTATCACCAACAATCAAAATAAGTGTTTTGAGGTTATAAAGTAAAAAAAAGCTAATTTTGAAATTCTGAATTCGGATTCGGATTCAGCGACACGAACCCCATAGAAATTGACTGTGCAGCCCCGCCCCTACTGTAAAATGTTGGCCCTAGTGGACCAAAAAAGACCATTTCTATGTATTTTTCGTCGCTGAATCCTAATTTGTGGTTGAGATTAGAAAAACACGGGTTTTTTTTACATATTTTTCAATTCAGAAATAGCCCACATTTTAATCTCTGACTCCCTATTTTCCACGATCGAGCATAACAGCTGGTGAGCAGTCATTGCTGCGGTGTACCTCATTGTTTTCTTCACACAAAAGAGCCTCCAAAGTAACAGTGGGTGTTATCCTCTATGCTTTCGTAATACTTTTAACACATCGTTCTGCAGCTTTACGTGCACAGCAAGTGGCATATTCTTCACCTTTGTTATAAAAGATATCGTGTGCAACATATGCAGAAATCATGCAACCCTGACTCATGTTAAGTTTGCAGCACTCGTCTGTAATAGCATGCTTTCGTCACTTGTTACACAATGACACTATTTTCTAACTCAATCTGGCTCTAAACCTCATTGAATTTACATCTCATCTGGGACTACAATCCTATGGGTTGTGAAATACTATTAATAAAAATTATCCTGAGATAGAAATAAAATTAAGACTGAAGATTTTTATTGTAATCCTTTATTATCTCATTGTACTGTTCGCAATATGTTGTAAGCAGAATAAGCTGATTTTATAATCTGGAAAATAATAACTGAATATATATTTTAATGTGTATGAAATTAAAATTTTATCGCAGATTATAGTTTGGTCAATTATTTTATACAATGCAATAGCTCATATCACATTTCTATGCATTATCTGGAATTTGTTTCTTGTATATATGTTCTCTAAATCCAAATTTGCGGAAACTTCGCTATTTTGGTAAATGCAATGCTCTGCGATTACTAACTTTTCGCTAATCAATATATGATAGCGAGAATTCGACAATTTAGATTTAGAGTAACTTTAAAAATAAATCTGTTATAAAAAAGTAGAATACAAACTTTCACAAATGTTTCTATCGACATGATAATAACAGCTGATCCAGACAACAGTATGGGCCTATTGGTTCGCATCATTATCATAATGAGGGCTTTTTTCGAACTATTTGTTAACGGAGTCCAGTTTACGTGATAAGCTGCATCTGTGAGAGCCATGGTCTAGTCAGATAACAAAAATGATTTGTGAATTTTGGGTAATTTTTTTACTCTCACTTATGATTCATAGATTGATATTTACACCAAAAAATTTGGTAAGATTAACCAGTTGAATGCTTCATATTACAGAATGTTTCTAATAAATAAGTATAGTCACCTTATCCGTTATTATTTTGCCACAATAACAGTATATAAATATCTGGCCCAAGACGGAGCCCAGAGTGGATAAGAGTGACCAGAAAAACTCGTCATGTATCTTGGACCTTGGTAATTGATAAATGACGGTGCATATATTCATCATAGACGCAAAATATTGCACAAAAATCACCAAGCCGAATACTTCATTCAGTTTTTCTCCGATCCTATAAGTAGATTTCGTTTAGAGTAAATACACAATTACAATTTTTAATTGTTAATCCATTATTATTCAACTAATACCCAATTAAAACTTCTAACACTGATGCTTGCAAATTTAGATCGCCAGGTGAAGTTTGTCCCTAAAATCCAAAATTTTTTTCACTTTGAAATTCTATCAGTTTTTAAGTAATCGACCAAAATATTGTGAATAGCATATACGAGTATCATATAAATCAAAACAGTCTAGATACTCTTTGAAATTAAGTAAGCGAGAATTGAACTGCTTATTCACAATAGTGAAAATTTTGACTGGTCATAAGCCGTTTCTTATACTAATTATTGTTAATTGTTAAAATACTAATCATTTTTAGTTCAAAATTAAAATCATAGATTAAATTAGTAAAACATGATCAAAATTATTAGAACATGACTAACAATTAATTATTTTTAGAAAATAGCAGATATTTTTTTAATTTAAAAATAACTGTTTTGTTTTGATTCTCTTTGTGGACAAAAAAACTTCTTTTTATAGTCTTCAAAAAATGGTATGTTATTATATGGTTAAAATAATCCATGTAGAAATGGAATTGGCAGCTTTGAAGGTGCGTCACCCTTTCGTCGTCAATGCCTTGTATTGCCATAGGATACGTATGTGTAGAGCGTTGTCAAGACATGCGTAACGCACCTTAAAGTTTCCAACTCAATTTCTGCAATACCCGGTAAATAATACACTTATATTAAATTATTGTTTGAAATCAATATTTTTACTATGAGCTCATATGCAGTAGAAAGAAACCTTAAATTTGTTACATTTTACACAAGATTTTGTCTAAAATCAGGTGGGTAATATATAAGCGCATAATTATGTTAAGGGTATTCCAATAAGAGCTTCCGGAAGGTTTTTAAAAATAAAGCACATTATCAATTTAATGATTAAAAGTTGTATTTGAGAGGTTAGTTCGGTTTATGACATTTAATATTTGAAGATGATTTCGTTTAAATGTTATTGGCAACTAGCTCTCACATGGTCCATTCTATGGGTCCAATTTTCGAGGACTCTCTCCAGCATTTCAGCCGGTATTCCGTTAATAACGCGTGTTATGTTCGCTTCCAATGCATCAATCGATTTTGGTTTATTCACATAAACAAGTGATTTCACATACAACCCTGTTGAAACCACAAGTCAGCTACACCAGTATCTTTAATTTTTGGTAACAAAAATGCATTTATCATTACTCTGTGGCGTGCGCCATCGACAGTTACACACACTCCTTCCGCATTTTTAAAGAAATACAGTCCATCCGTGCCGCCTGCTCATAAACCGCACCAAACAGTGCATTTTTCCGGATGTATTGGTAGCTCTTGAATTGATTGATCTCATATGAACATAAAAATTGTCACGTTTAATGTGCCCGAGAATCCCTATTGAAAAAAGTACCTCGTATTGGATCACCCTTTATAAGAGTCTTGTTTTTTTTGCATCTTAAAACAATTTGATTTCAAAGCTTAAAATAAGTTCTTATTTTTGAAGTGTAAGATGAGCAAGAAACACATTTACAGGAAAATATAATATGCAAAATAGTTTACCTAATTTATGTAATTGCTATATACACTGAAAAAAAACAGGGATTGTTATAATAGATTTTCTGTTAATTTAATCATGAAAAACAAGTAATCCCTCTAGCTATAAAAAGGCAACTGCGTTTAATTTTATTATACTTTTTTTCGGTGTAGCATATAAAACAGGACGTAACACTTACGAGTATATATGAATGTGATGATGAACGCAATCTTTAATTATTGCTGACTCTTGATGATTAACGATACCTTCAGGAATACCATCTTTTCGCAATTCAGAAAGCACTCTCTAAATCTGAATCAGTGAACGGCCACTGATTCGCAGTGACTATTCACTGATGGCAGCAGCTATAAGTCTTTCACTGAGAATCAGTGAAATTTGACTGATGAATCAGTGAAATAGATTGAACTCACTTATTGAATCAGTGAAAGCTTCAGGTGGGAGTAATAAAACCAGCAATATATTTTAACGATCGATGAACTCGTTTATTTTAGGCTAAACAACACTAAAACGAAATTACGTAATTATTATTATTTTTAAGGTACGATAAATCAGTAAAGTGTAGATGAAAATTTTGAATTCGCGAATTCAAAAGTTATATTCACGTGACGCGTTCACTGATTCCTCAGTGAAATCAAAGCAGGGCACTGATTCATCAGTTGATATATTTTCACTGATATAATCAGTGACTATTTCACTGATTCAGGTTTAGAGAGCATGTTCAAGCGTTTTGTCATAATATCTATTTGAGCACAAGTATATAAAACCATCGTCAACATTAAGGTTTCAAATGACCCTGTAAATATAACTACGATACAACAACATAGTGTTTGTTGTAAATATGTCAGCACAAATACAGTTTCGGAACTGATGATGTAAAGCTTCCAGGTATGGAAAAGAAATTCAGTGCTGTTTCTTTTCAGCAATGGAGGCAAATATGTTGTCGCCCCAGAAATATAATCTGTAAAAAGGAAAATAATTGTAATTAACCTAGAAATACAAATTATGAAAAAAATTGTTATACAGAAACTCTCTAGATCTCAACTAATAAAAACTAATCATTCATAATTCAGTTCTAAAAATTCATTTAATACTAAGCTTGTGTTTTATACCTGCATGTATGAGAACAGCTTTGCAATATTTGGGATTCATTAATATTTCGAGGTTGACAAATTTTGTCAAAAAGCATTTTCATTATAGTGTCCACCCTTTCACGTTGTATTATAATATTCACCATTTTGACATAAGTAGAAAAATCAATTGTAAAAATCAACAAATTTTTTATTATAACGTCACTTATTTTCAACTCCTCGTAAAATATATATTAAGAGAGAAGAAACAAAATAGATATTAGATCTTCATTCGTGAATTACAAGTTAATTGCATCCAAATCCCAACGAATTGCATTGCAGTAAATGAAATATCACCATTGTAGAAGTCTTTTAGTTTTGATGAAAACATTTTTTATGATCAATTTATAAACCTATGATTGAGATAAAAATATTTGAAATGTCAAATTAGAATTAGAGCGGTTTAACATCAAAATAGTAGAAAAAGCTATGAAGCCGTAAAAATTGATGTTCTTAAAAATCGTATTTACTGTTTTATTATTTTATGTATTTCAAACGTTTTAATTTACAATTTTACCTTGCGAAGACTTACGTTTTTCCATGTTTCAAATTTTCCTTCAATTTTTGTTTAGATTTAAAGACAGCAGAAAATTACAGAAAGAAATGCACCATCTGCACACCATGAAAGTTCAACTAAGTGTGACGGACACTTTTTCATAGAATTCTTCTCTCCTCTCCCTTTTCATTTTTCGATAAATAATTCTACCAGTCATTGTATGGAATATAAAACATCTCAGGGCATTTTATTTCCGTTATATTCTTCTTGTGAATAATTCTGTATTCCTTGCGAAACGTGGATGTGTAATCATAAAACATTGTAATACTTAATGCTTTTTGTAGTGACTTTTATCTCCGCTTACTACTTTTTATTCGAAAAAAGTCATATTTGTCGATAACATGCATCAAGCATATAATTTGAGAGCATAAAGTATTTATTATTTTGTCATTCACTTGCGAGTATCACGCAGCTTGGCCTTTCCGTACTGGGCGATGCCCAGAACTGTTTGATATTCGTAGAAGGTATAGCTTAACAAATTTTCTAGAGAACTGGTGGAAATTCAGGAAGTGAGAGCTTGTTTAAAATTTTTGTATTTAATATCTAAATAATCATTATAACTATATCCACTTTTCTGAGTGTTCTCTTTTTTTGTTTGTGAGCCGTAACCATAGGTTTTTCCTAATAATGACATAGTTTACGTGTGAATTTAGGCGCCAAAATAATGTCCCCGAATGAAAAAAATAATCTCATGAGAGAATTACTTTGCACTTTGAATAGAAAATTGTAGATTGGGTTGGCAAATTTTTGAAACAATAATTAACTATTCAGTTTATATATATTTATTAACAGACAAATTAAAACTTCAATAGGTGGACTGCATCATTTCACAAATGGGTGAATTCAAAAACCTACTTTATTCTTCAAGAAGATTGCATCAAAATGTTGTACATTGAATATGACATTTGCAGAATCTGAAAAAAGAGCAAAACAGAATATCTTGAGCATGAAACGAATAATGGATTTCTACAGAAATAATAAGTGAGTATTGAGAATAAAATATCCTTTTTATATTTAGTTTTTACATTCTCATCGCGTGCAAATAGTATATTTCGTATGAAGTGCGGAAAGACGTATTTTAACGCGAGAGCGATGCGAACGATATTTTTTGTTCGCTGTATACCGAAAGTTAAAAAGTTAGCACTCTAAACGATACCGACAAGGCTTCCTTTCGGTGTACGGCGGAAGGAAAATATTTTTTGAAATTGCTTTCAATTTAACCGTTAACCGACACCTGGGGTGCTGGACACCCCAGCCAAATTTTGATCTCATTTTTTTGTTCAAATATTTTTTTTTTCAAGAATTTTTTTCGACACTTTAGAATCAAATTTTTTTATTGAATTTTCATCTTATTTTCGAAGTTTCAAAGCATATTTAGTATTTTTTCTAAATTCAATTAGTGCAATACTCTAGTTGTAATCAACATTCAAAGTGCCTAGGGTGGATAACACCCCGTGTGTCTTTTATGATCAATAAAAGGCGTGTGCCCGTTAAGGGTTGATAACAAAATAATTAAGTGATATTGACGAATTCATTATTTGATAATTTGAATAAATTGGTTATATTAAATGATGAATACAATTAAGATAATTAATATTATATAATTAATTAAATAATACTGGATCAAGATTGAATATGTATATCAAATATTTGGTAAAATTATATTGTAATATGAAAATACTAACAGAAGTTAATGTTTTAATAGACATTGGAGCAATGATAGAATTATAATTAAAATTTTGCTTCTAAAAAGTCTGTTATTTTCATCAAATTATTATTTCTTTGAGTTCAATACACTGTAAAAGTGAGATAACTAATTTAATTTTAGTAAGCTTAGCTAAAAAGCTATTAAAATCAACAAATCTTAAAACTATTTTCTCTTGATATCCAACTGCTAAGTATAATTTTTCATATTCAATATTGTTTGTAAAGTAAAATTTTACCGAAATTTCTTAAATGGAATAATATTTCTTTAATATAATGAAACGGTCGTATTGAATGTGGCTGAAGAAATATTATTTTGGTTCAAAGGAATCTTATGGTTGTTTAAGAAAAAGATATCAATTAATAAATAAATGTTTATTTGTCTCTGTGAAATAATAATTGAATGAGAGGAACGTCTTTTTAACTTTTAGAAATAAGTGTTTGATGTGGAGATTAATTTTTTAATTTTAACAAGGCAAGTTGTAGATTCAAAAATATGATTATTGTATACAAATAAATAATACATATTCGAGATGAGTAATTTCTCTGAATTTAAGCATCTGATTATTTACATACAAAAAGCATAAGTACTGTTATTGGACAGAAGTTTTCAATGAATAATTTTATCTTTACCTTTTCTGTCACTATATGTCCATGCCAACAATACAAAGAGATTTGGAACAAAACACTCAATAAGGAAAAAATCATCACCCAGTATTTTGTAGAAGTTACACTTAAAGTTGAAAGCATATAAGTGCTTGTGCAAACATCTACTGTCGTGGCAATTAATTGGGAGATAAAAACAAAATCATAAATCTGATTGAGCTTGTCTGCAAATCTGAAATAAATTCAAAGAATAGTTATTATATTATATTGTGTAAGAAGTGATGAAATCATCTTTACAGATGTAAACTTGGCACCAATATGAATTGCATGATCCCCTTATATGATGCACACGATATTTTTTATAACACATGTGCATGTAGAATCTGCAGAAAGTGGTTAGTCAACCAACTTGTTCAGCGAATCAATTTTAACGACTCATGGTTTTCAAAATAATTTCGATTATTTCGATAACTCTGTTATACGCACAGCGATAGAAGGGAATGAGATTTTATAAAATGTAATATATTTTATTCAAATAACGGAAAATCTCATTCCTAGAACGGCGCTTACTTGACCATCATCTGGCGACAGCATGCCCTTCCACCTCTTAGGCAAGAGTGGAACTACCAGGGTCCAGCAATGGGACACTCTATGTAGAAAAAACTAAGAAAAAAATTAGAAAGTGCGAGAGACGTCCAAGCAAGGGAAACTGCACTAGAAAACTCGGGGAAATCGACCCCTTCCACAGAACCACCGAAGGGAGAGAAGCTAGATAAAAGGGCGCGTTTTCGCTGGAAGATTCATTCGGGGTGTAGGTCTCGCCTACGCTCTTAACCTCGACCCAATAAAGTCGCTCGAGAAGAAGCTGAGTTTTGCTGTTATCAACCTCTACATCCTGGTAAGACCTAGCTAGAAGATCTCTCTAGGTCTTCTCCCCTGGAAGATCGACAACGGTCTTCCATCTCTCTCCCTCGCCAGAAGATCAGCCGCTACAGTGATCCCAGAATGCGTAAGATTTTTGCTCCCACCATGGATCCCACCAGCTCATGGTTTCTTCCTCGCTCTAGCGCACGAAGTTGGTTGATCTGGGGTGCCCGGTTTCAGTAACGAAGACCACCGTTTCGCACCTACCAACAATCACCACCCACTCCACCAGGCGCGTCTTTTTCCCCCGCCGTAACAACTCTAATTGATTTTCAATGGTTTCTATTAATCTAAATAAGACAAACTTCAAGTTTAAAGTGGGGCTGCGTAGGAAATTGTAATAAATATAATTTTTTTCTCGGAGTGCACATCCGAAGCAGTGGGGAAAGTTACCTTCTCGCACTGACTTGAAATTGGTCATTTTCGGTTTGCCATGCATGCGCAAAAAATAGGCCATTTGATGTATGTTATAAAGATTTATCATTTATTTATTTTCAAAAGTGTGACTTTTATGCTAAATGAATTATTTTTTAAAACTTGGCAGTCATGTGTGTTGTATCTCGGTAATGTCAACTGCACCATATCTATATGGTAGTCGGAATTCTGATAAAAATTGGCCTTATTTTTTTGAATAGATAAAATTGGAGCTCTTCTCCCATCATCCTCATGGGCATGTTTGTACTTGACATTGATATTGTTGTGGAAAAAGCTGGATTTTGTAATTGACGAGAATTTTTATAAAGGAATTGTAGAGAAGCGGGACTTTTATAAAAATTGTAGAGAAAAACGGAACTGTCTATGTTTCGCACGGGTAAAGGTGCGATATTAAAAATGTGTCGTTCACATAAAATACAAAATACAAAATACAAACCCGGTCGTACTCTGGTCAAGGATGGTTTTTGACTGCCCTTAGTACCTGAGAAACGAAAAACCGAAGTCTTAGAATCCAATGTTGCCAGGAAGGTAAAAGTAATGAACATTTCAAATTTGGGAATCATTAAAAATACTGGCAACCCTGGATTGTATCGGAGACAATGAATAAGGCCGATGGAAGGTTGTCGGTACTCCAGCTTTATTGGGGGAAGATTATCGTAGAATTTGTACGTGCTCATAAGCTGATTGACCGCTCTCACACTTTCCTCAACGAGGGATTGAAAGATGCTAAGACTATGTCTTGAGAACATGCATACCATCAAATAACTATAAACATTAAAATTTAGGAAGCTGCAGGAAACCTTTCCTAAGCAGATGTACACTATTGAAGTACAAAAAAAATACAGACATAAAATTTTAAGCTTGCATTGAAACTAAAATATAACTCACTCTACACGGAGAAACTTTTTATATTAATTTTTACTATAGTATTTTTCAATCTAGGGAAAAACGTATCACTTTGAGAATTTTTGTTAGTAAAAATACTAAACTTTATAATAGTGATATGAAACTTTAGTATAAATTATAGTAAAATTTGCTATCGACTATGCTGAAGTTTCATATCATTATTATAAAGTTTAGTATTTTTACTGACAAAAATTCTCAAAGTGATACGTTTTTCCCTAAATTGAAAAATACTATAGTAAAAATTAATATAAAAAGTTTCTCCGTGTACCAAACAGTCTAAGAAAATGAAAATGCATAGCTTTTATGTATTCTCATCTATTCCCTTTCTACTTGAAAATCTTTTAGGGGAGTTGAAACTGCTAGTTTTCGTTGTTTGATTGGTTGACTGTCTATAGTAACATAGTTACGCCCCCGCAATACTCGACGAAAATCTCAAGGGCTGACCCATTGGGTTGGGCCTTGTAGGAGTTTCCAAACTTCTCCAGATTCATCGATTTCCCAGGAGATGGCGCTACATATATATTCAAAAATAAAATACTTTGAAAATTAATTATTTAAACAATTACGTTTACTGATTTCGTAAATTTTACCTAATCGAAGGGTCAAACTATGATATGTTTCATTTATATCCTAAATTAACTTACAAAGTCGTGAATTTACATTAAAGGAGTCATGTTTCAAATTCAAAATAATCATTATTGCTTAAAATTAATGTATATTTCGAAGTTAATTTTCTAAATTATTCTTATTAAACGTTGAATATTTTGTTTAAATATATATGATTCTTACATTTAGGAAGATGAATTTATATATAAGTTCTATCTTAATGAAATTCATTTCTCAAGATATAAGTACTAATTCTAAAATCTGATTCTGATTTTAATTTTCTATTGCTTTGTTTTTACATTTTTATTTGTAGGTAAAGATGTTATAATTTAACGTTTAAAACAAATTATTTTGATTTGAAGGTTGCGTGCAAAATTACTTATAAAATATATATCTAATTACAGGATTGTGTCGGTAAAGCAGAACATTGCTATTACTTAAAATTCTGAATAACATTGGTTTAATTGAATTATTAATTTTCTAAAACAATTATATTCCTACATATCAATTACAAGTTAGTTTAGAGTTTTTGTGACTCAGATTGATTTAAAGTTTTACTAAGTTTGAAATATGTTTATAGAGAATAATTGTATATTTTTGTGAAGGTAAAATGGTTTGGTTTATTAAATTACTATTGAAAATAAATATGAAATATATTCAATTATCAAATAAATTGATGTTTGGATGTCTTAGAATTAATTCAAAATATAATGAAAAATGTATGAATAATTTGTAGTAATTTATAACCCCCCCCCCCCCCCCTCATATAACATTTTCAATGTTTTAACTAAAGGCTAAGGTTTAACGCCCCGCGATGTTAATCTGAAAGTTCGAACCTTTTATTTTTCTCGCGAATATTGTTAAACGAAATAAAGGTGAAAATGTAATGATTTCATTTCCGATGATATGTTTTTTCTTGTGAATTGCCCAGAATATCATGCAATATTTTTTTTGTGACTTTGAGCCTTTTTTCTGCTTTCGAAGGTTGTCAAATCAGAAAAAAGGCTAAGTTCGTCAAGCGATGTTACTAAATTTTTGCTATTTATATAATTACTCTCGCATTACTTTTACATGAAAAATTCTTGATCTTGAAAAAACAATGCGATATAGCCAAAATTTATTTTTATACATTTACCGTTCGACGTTGACCTTTCAAGTCCTTAGCGGCTTCTTGATGAGACGATTTTTCTTTTAACATATATATATAATTTGAACTACTGATTGAGTGAAGTGGAGTTGAATGAAAAGCAATGCATTCATTTTCATTCATGTATCTTAATTCAAAATAAATTTCATGTAGAAGATGACTCCTCTATGAAATTACGTTTATGCATGTTTAGATGCTAGATGAAAATGAAAATCAGATCATGTTTCAATAAACTTTTGAAAATGTTGATGGATCTAGTTTTTTGAATCACGACTACTTTTAATTGTCTCATTTAAAGCAGAATAAAATGTGAATAGTGGCACAACTATTAGTAGATTGCTATTTTCAATTTTTTCTTAAAGATTTTATCTTAGAAACACAATACCTAACAATAACTTTATTTCATAGATTTTGTTGATAAAATCGAAAGGGTTTTTAGCAACTTTACTTTGTGCATAAAAATCCGAAAGAAATATTATTCAACGCACTTTCATCTCGGTTTGTTTTAATAAACGTGGAATTCGATAGAGACGGTTTTGAAAAGTTGGTAGAAGTTGAAATTCAGTATAAAAAAAAACATGGTTTCTTTCAGTAACTAAAATTCGCAATTAATATACAGTTTAAACTAATGGAAAAGCATGTATGGTTTTTTAACAAGCTATTTTATTATGGTCCATCAAAATGTAATGAATTGATTTCCAGTTACCATATGCACTTTCAGATTTTGGCAATTAACTTTTTTTAACTTCCAACCTAATTCCTACCTTGAAGAAGTTTTTGCAGTTATCTTTTCCACTATATTTGTTTATTTGTATGTTAAAAAAGTACAACCAATATTCCAATATTAGCACATTAATTTTAACACTACTAGTATTAAAAAAACTTGCTATATCGCATTGTTTTTTCAAGATCAAGAATTTTTCATGTAAAAGTAATGCGAGAGTAATTATATAAATAGCAAAAATTTAGTAACATCGCTTGACGAACTTAGCCTTTTTTCTGATTTCACAACCTTCGTAAGCAGAAAAAAGGCCCAAAGTCACAAAAAAAAAATTGCATGATATTCTGGGCAATTCACAAGAAAAAAGATATCATCGAAAAAGAAATCATTACATTTTCACCTTTATTTCATTTAACAATATTCGCGAGAAAAATAAAAGGTTGGAACTTTCAGATTAACATCGCGGGGCGTTAAACCTTAGCCTTTAGTTAAAACATTGAAAATGTTATATGAGGAGGGGGGGGGGGGGGTGGATTTCACTCCGTGTTTCACCGTAGACTAAAGAAATCACGATTTTGATTTTTACAAAATTGCAAAAAAAAAATGTCTTACTTTGTTAATAAGATTTGAACAGTAACAATTATACATAACCTTAAACACATCCTTTATACATTATGTGTAACGCATGATCGTGTCGATACATAAAAATACTTTTCCGAATGAAATTGGAAAACATAACCTACAAGTATATCTTTCGTCTATCGAGTGTCGCACTTGACCATTTAAATCAATAAGAACACGTTTCCATCGAAAAATGAATAACATTGCCTATAAGGCAATCTTTGAGATATTTTTTTAAGAAACTATATCATCTTTTATCTACATTTATGCATTCCAGAGGGAAAATTCACAACATAACCTAAAAACACATCCTTCATACATTATGTGTAACGCTTGACCGTTTTTATCCATAGAAATGCATTTCCGAATGAAACTATAAAACATAACGTACAAGTATACGTTTTGTGTATCTGGTGTAGCACTTGACCTGTCCAATCGATAAAAACACAAATTTCAAACTGAAATTAAAAGTGTAACCTAAAAAATCCCTTTTATGGAATTAATTTAGCATTTGACTGTTTTTCATTAAGAAATTTACATTTTGGAACGAAAATGATGAAAACGCAAAACAGAACCTAAAAATACATCTGTGTATTTTTTTGTAACTTAATTTTTTTCAATCACATTTCATGCAAAATTGCCTGTTTTGTTTGTTCAGAGAAATTAATTTTTTGAATTTTCCCACTAAACTTACATGTAGCTCCATCTGTTACTTGATATCACGAATATCTGCACTTATTACCGACATTCATCTGCATTTTGATAACCGTATGCCTTTCTTGTACATCACAATGCGCGCCTGAAAATTTTTAGAAATTCCAGCGTGAAGTTCACCGCGCGTCGGAGACTTTATGCTTTGGAGAATCGATATGAGGTCCAAATCATACCCTACCGTTATAACAGCTGACAGAGATGAGTTGGGAGATTGCTAAAGTAATGGAATAAGAGAATTTCACAAAAGTGGGCTGATAAACGCGCCCTCTGAACGCGTTGCGCAAAAGGTGTACTTTGCGCGTCGGTAAATAATGTAAGTTAGAAAATCCAGAAAAAATTTACCATCAGAATTTCTATGGAGAGGCAGCGGCGCGTGCTGCCCTTGTTTCTTCCTCGTCGCTCTTGCACGCGAGAACGACACGTCCCACTTCTCCTTATTCTCCTCGCTTGCTTCATGCAATGCTATTTTTAGATTTCACGCTTTCGGTTATCGAGTCGGAATTGAGAATTGTGTATATCTGTCGAAACCAGCCCCCTGCATCTTAGCCAGAATGCACGTAATCCGCGAAACGACAATGTCATAAGAATTGACCGTGGCCGCTAGGGGCGCTGATTGTTCATGAGGCCTGAATTCATTTTAATGCATGGGAAAAATGCATAAAAATTAAATTTTGGGGACAAAAACTACTTGATCATATTTTTTTTTACAACACATTAAACTAGAAAGTTTTAAATATTATTTAAAGCAATTTTTACTGATATAAAGGGTAATATGCTTGAAATTTGGGCGAAAATTGTCTTTGTAATTCTGGCTGGAAATTGAAATCAAAGTTCTGTTATCTTCGTTTTAAAATTAATATTTACATTGTGATTATTAAATAAAAATACAATATTTATTTATATTATCAATATTATTGATATTATATCAATCTTACATATTATAATAAAAAAATTGGCTATTGAAATTCCATCAAATTGAATTATAATACGGGTATTAATTGTATCATCTTGATTTTGTTAGAAAAATTAAATTTTATTATAGGACATTTTGTATTTTATATTTTAAAACTTCTCAGTAATTGAAAAAATTACATTTTTATGAACAAAACTTTCACATAAGGAATGAACGTACATTCGAAAAAGTAACAAATATAAAGAATTTATAAAATTCCTTTATAAGTATTTGAAAACACTAAGAACAAAGATGTTTGTAATAAATAATAATCAACATAATATACTATATTTCATAATAATATAATGGATATTTAGATCTCATATGCACATAATTTATTATGTGTATTTTATCTATAATTAGGGATGGGCGATCTCGATTCGATTCTACGGAGATCGATCTTTTTTACTCGATTAATCGGTTGGATTGATATTTTTTTTCGATCTTTACGAACGATTCTCCTTTCTTTTTTTTCCTGTTTCCTATTTCTATGAACTGTTCCTATGAACTGTTTTTTAGTTTAAAAGTGAGATGAAGGGGTCGACCACGAGAATATCCTTAATGTGATATACAAAGTATATTAATATTATAAACTTTATAATAATACTTCATATTTATGCCAGAAGTTTTATCATAAATAATACTTTAAGTAATATGCAAAGTTCAAAGTATATTAATATTATAAAATTTATAGTAATACTTCATATTTATGTCAGAAACTTTATCACTAATAATACGCATTGCTTTAGAAATTGTGCAATTTAAAAAAATAAAAAACGTTCCTGATTCGCAAATATAGTGTGTTTTTTAAGTCTAATTTCCTTTTTTATTGATATAAACACTTTTTTATTTTGATACTTTAAATTCACAAAATATGCAAGTAACAATTATATCTCCAATAATTATAAAACATTTTAAAAAAAGGTTATTTTACAGAAATTTATCATTTTCAGAGAAAGGTATCGATTTTTGAAGATCGATTCAAAAATCGATCTTTTTAACCGATTAATCGATAAAATTGAATCAATAATTTCAGAATCAATTCTTTTTTTTTAAGATCGCCCATCCCTATCTATAATACCTTAAGTTCAGTCAGTCAGCTTTGTTGATTTTTTTATTCAAAACGTTTTAAATTTAGTATAGATTAAATTTTAATAAGTTAAAGGCGCTCATGATAAATAAACCACAAAACAATGCACTTTTTCAGAGCATTACGTGTAGCCTGTTTTGCAACCTACAGCAATAAATTTCCGCATTTTCACTTAAATTTTTATATCACCGACTGTTAAAACCATTCCAATTTACCTAAAAAGCACACAAAAGCACTTCAGACACCAATTTTTCACAAAAAACGTTAAATTTCAATGTTCTATAATGCTAATCTGTATAAGGTCGGCCTCATGAACAGCCAGCGCCACGGTGGCCAACGGTCAACATCTGTGACATTTTCAACTCCAGAGATTCCGGGGGCTGGTCGGAACCGTGCAAAAGAGGCGCGAAGCAGACAACAATTTCAAATTTACGAAATATGTTATTTAAGAGACAACACTTTTTTTCCGATATTTTGGAAAAAATCTGCCTAAAATAAAAATCTGAAATATCGTGTAAAATTTTATAAGCATTTAAACACTTCAAAAATAAGCTTTCAGTAAAATTTGATGCCAATAAATGTTCCAAATTTGAATCAATATATATTTTCCTATTCAAATTTCCATACTTCTTATCAATTTTGTGCATTTAAAAACTTTTTAGTTAGAGAGATATTTTCTATTAAGAAGAGATAAACATAAAATTCAAGTTTAAAATTTACATTCTCAGTTTTATGTTAGCAATATTTTCATCTCACATTTTTTGTAGCCTAAGCACAGACTTTTCATTAAAAAAATGAAATGGTCTATGGAAAGGAAAAATTTTCTAACAGATGTGGATAAATTAAGAAGCTAAAATATGTGTTCATTACTATCTTCATATGAACATGTAAATATTTATCGATATTAAATTTTACACAAAAATTTTTGTCCGAACTGTTCAAATCTGGTTACAATATGACAAGATCATATGGACGAGTTCAATTTTTTTAATGAAATGTTTTGTAATTTTTAATTTGTCTGTTCTTCTGAAATCGGAGGAAGATTTGAACAATAAACAACAAATTTTCCAATGGAATTCAAAGTCAATAAATGCTTAAAGTTTTATATTAAAATTTTAATTACAAAATTTTGAAGCTTTGTAACTATAACATTTTTTGGAATTTAACATCTTTCACATGACAATTTGTATATATATATATATATAAACTACCATCGGAAATTATAGATTGACCTGGAGTTTCAACTTTCGTCAAAGTGTTTTATTTTATAGAAAGATATTACAAAAGAAATTTTAATTTAGATCTCTTTGAAGGAAATTAATAAGTATGTAAAAAAATTAAAATTTTAAAAGAATTTTTTTAGTATGTCTTCATAGTGATTTGTTAACCTGATTAAAATATTTTTAGAAAGTCTTTTCTGGATTCTATATGCTGGGGTTGAACACGTTACAAAAAGTCGTGTAATTTTAAAAATGTGTATCCCCATACCAATGAAATCTTAAAGTGTGCTGTTCGATAAAATATTAGATATAATATATTTTACTTTTGAATAATCAAACCTTTTATTTATACGTATATATTGAAATTTTCATTTATAATATGTTATGTATTCTGAAAGTTTTTTCAAAATGTTTTATTCTAAAGGATTTATTTTCAATTTTACTCCATACCAAATTAAAGTTAGTGTACGGTTTCGTGTGCGAATTTTGATATAATTTACGTATTTTTCAAATATTTAAACCTTTTATACTCAAACATTCAGAATTATTTTGAATTAAAAATGTTTTAATAAATTGCATTGGCTTTAGGGTCCATAAGTGAAGAAGTCTATTATAAATTAAATCAAGGGTCATTACAATTTACTATTTTAATTGTTTTAATAAAACATTGAATAATTTAAAAACATTAAACATATTAATACGTTCATAGTTACATACTTAAGTTTAAAGAATTTGAAAATCTTTCTGTGGAAAAAAGACGTTTTCGAATGCACCGGGATTCGAGCCCGGGTATTTCGATTGCCGGTAGACTGTATGTACATTCGTGTAAAAATATTAAATATTTTGAAAATGTTTTTTCAAGTATTTTACTTTATAGTAATGATTTGTCGAATTTACTTCACACCGAATAAATCTCAAAGTGCAAGATCGCATGCGAATTCAAATACAATTTATGCTTTTTTTGTAATATTTAAAACCTTTCTTTACACAGACACTTCCATCGGAAATTAGAGGTTCATATGTTATTTAAGCTATTGTTAAAGTAACTTAATTTTTATAATAAAAGGTTAACATTTTTTCATGATGCTAAAATAAAAGTTAACACAGTTTTGCTTCTAGTAAGCCCAAGTTAAGAGCATAATATTAATTTTGTAAAAATATACTACAGAAAATGTGCCCGCTTGGTGGGCACATTCTCATGGCGCGCCTCGCTTGCAAGTTTGAGCGCGCCTGGGGCGCGCGATTCGATCGTCGCACTCGGTCTTATATTCTTCGGACCCTAAAGCCAACTAAAAACATGAACAATATTTGAATATTAATACTAAGGGCCGATATAAGTCTTGTTTCATTATTATTTAAATTTATTACTTGTAATTTGATACTTAAGTTCAAGTCAATTTTATAATATTATCGATGTGAATTACATTTTCTCAAAGTTACTAAATTTGTTTTTGATTTCAAATGAAAAAAGAAATTCAATTTACTTAAAGCTCTATCAGCCTTAAAGAACACATTCTTATCATGAAACTTGCGCTTCGCGCTCGATTTTCTGTATACTTTTCTGTAACTCTCTAATAATTTATAAGATTACAAAAAATCTATTTTCTTCCAAATATTTAAAAAAGGAGGAGAATTCATAGACTCTTTTAGAGAAAACGATTTTTTGTATTATCGCTTATTTTGTATCACACATATTTTGGTTCAAAAATGGAATTTTTTATTTTCAATAGTGTTTTTTGAAAACCAAAACATAAAATATACATCTTCTCAAAAAGTGTCCTACTGAGAATTTGTAGACCTCATTTAGGCAAATAATTTTCTATCCCAACGTTTTTTTCGTACGTCACATATTTTGTTCAAATAATGGAATTTTTGAATTTTAATCGTATTTTTTAAAATTAAAATGAAAAATATACGTTTTAGCAGAAACTATATCTGAAAATATTTGTATATATTATTGAAAAGAACAATTTTCCATTCGTACGTTTTTTTTCGTATTTCACATATTTTAGTTAAAAAATTGAATTTCGTATTTTCAATGGTATTTTCTTTTAATCAAAAAGAAAAATATACATCTTATGAAAAAATGTTTCAGTTCAAACTTGTAGATCTTTATATCATATAGGTTTGGTTTCGTCGGTTTTGCGGTCAATAAAACAACATTCTATAAAAAAGTTCTTCATTATATTTGGTCAAAAATTCTCCTACGTTTCAACCTCACTGCGGGTCTTTTTCAAGGAATATAAAGGGTTTCCCAATAAGGGTGATATGTTTTGAAATTGAAAAAAAACACTGAATATTCATTCGGAATTGATCGAAATCTTTTTTATTATATTGGATATTCTATGCCATTTATGATTTAAAGAATATATCGGCCAAATGTCCCCCGAGACTTGAGCCAAAAATGCGCCTCATCAGAAAAGATGATTTTTTGATGAAAATTGGGATCATTTTCAATTGATTCCAGAGCCCAATCCGCGAACTCCCGACGCAAACGATGGTCATTAGGCTTCAGTTCTTGGGCCAGAATGATCTTATAGGGATGCAGGCCAAGATCCAATTGCAAAATACGCCAGGTAGTCATCCTGGACAGGCCCAATTCCTGAGATCGGCGTGGCACGGACAATTCACGGTTTTCCTCGATACTGGCCTGTACGGCGGCTATATTCTGTGTAGAACGTGCGGTACGCATACGATTTTTAGGCTTAGTATCCAATAGAGTAAATTCACTCTCCAACTTATCGATTATTCGACGAATTGAGAGCGCGGATGGAGCAGAATGACGACCATATTTTGCACGATATGCTCTTTGAACACCGACAAAACTTCTCGAATTTTGATAAAATAATTGGACAATTTCCAAACGTTGTGGAAGCGTGAAACTACTCATGATTAAATGGCAAACCTTACTGATGACAACTGACAGCAGACGTCAAAAATTTCAGTTCAAATGAGCCCGATAGGGACATTCAAAATCATATCACCCCTATTGGGAAACCCTTTATATGTCACTAAAAATTGAACAAATCAATTTACAATCAAATTTCTTTTTCCAAAAGAAACTATTTTATGTTGTGTTGATATAATAAATAAGTACTTACATAAATTACAAAAAAAGGAAAGCACACATGAAGATTCAGTCTTATTCTTGAAAATGTTATTAAAATTAAAGCCTCAAAGATTGAGGGCTTCAATAATTTAAAATTACATTATAATACGGTGTGTAAGTAGCATTGATAATATTAATAGAAGAAAATAAAAAGAGGCTGACCCAATGCCAAAAAAATGAGAAATTAACAAAAATTCTGTGAATTTTGGGTCAATATAATAGCAGACATGTCATCAAACATGTTACTTTACAGTTATTACTGTTGTAGATCTTTATGTAGTAAACCATTTTTGATCATAACTTTTATTCGTATCTCGTATAATTTAACTGGAAAATGGATATTGACTTTTTTCAAGTTTTAATATACTGTAACTTTCTTAAATTTATTTTAATTGCAAAATATTATCAGGATAATTAGTAGAGATTTACGAGAATTATCAGAAACCAGTCTTAAAAATTTTGATTTTTTCATAAAGTTTTTTTCAAAAACACAAAAAATGCTCCTATTTTGACAATTTTTGTCGGATGTAGCTGGTTAACGAACTTGCCTTTACTTTTTCAGCTGCGATAATGTATGCATAAGCTC
The DNA here is from genome assembly GCA_030998225.1 of Diplolepis rosae. NCBI lineage: Eukaryota > Metazoa > Arthropoda > Insecta > Hymenoptera > Diplolepididae > Diplolepis > Diplolepis rosae. The sequence continues at coordinate 7,446,623 of JAPYXD010000723.1, read as the reverse complement.
AATTCAATCCGTCAATTTTTTTCTATCCAGAGTTATCGAGTATATGACCTATTACTACTGCAGACGGACAGACAGACAGACAGACAGACAGACAGACAGACACTTTCGTAAAAACCGTTTTTTCTGACTCAGGGGATCTCAAAACGTAAAGATTTGACGAAAATTCCGAAAATTATTTTTCACATAAAACCAAAACCTTAATTCTCATATGATGAGAATTTAAAAGACATCAAATTTAGATCTTTCTTAATAATATTAATAACTCTAAAATTAATTAACATTGTCAAAAGTCTGTAGTCTCATTTCAAAGGTAAGTTTTCATAGTATTTTTCTAACTAATTAAGATGTTTTTGGAATTTTTCTGCTAGATTCTGCTCTAGAATCAAAGATGGTAATGAAAAATCATCAAATTTCAAATGATGATTGTACTACATTCATTTGAGGAATTCAAAAAATCCAAACTATCAATATTTTGATAAAAATTTCTAAATTTATTAAAATATGATATACATCGATTTTTAAAAACTTTTTGAAGAAGCTACATACTTTAAAAATTGCATGACTTTTTTGAATTCTGTTCAACCCCAAGATAGAATCCAGAAAAGAATTTCTAAAAATATTTTGATTAGGTTAAGAAATCACTATGAAGACATACTGAAAAAAACCTTTTGAAATCTGTATTTTATTTTTTTGTAAAGGTTTGTCAACTTAGCTTCATATCAAGAGAAGTTTGAGGTGTAAATTCACATATAATTTATGTATTTTCTTAAATCAGCAAACACTTAATTTACATTCATCTATTGAAATTGCCATATGTATAAAATTTTTCATACTTCAAAAAATTGTATTCAAAGTATTTTACTCTATAAAAGTTTAAGAAGTAAAGTTTCATAGAATTAGCACCATATCAAACAAATTTAAGGTGTAAATTCATATTGCGAATTCCGATATAATGTATGTACTTTCTTCGTAGTTTATCTTCAAAAATTAGATCTTAGGTAAAAAAAGATAATTTTGCTTCCAAAAATAGAAAAATTATTATTGAAGAGATCATTTCAAAGAAAAGAGATTAATTTCCAAGAAAAATATTTGAAGCATAAGAAAAAATAAATTTAACAAATTTTATTTTTACCCCGACTTTTTTTCTTATCGCTTCATACCAAATTTAAAAAAAATGATGTGATTCAAATAAATCAAGAATCGTTTTTTCAGGAAAAAGACCTAATACAATCTAGCAGTTTCCATATTTCTAAAATGAATAAGTTTTTACCAAATTCAGTAATTTTTTTACAAGAATTTTGTTTTGGAAAATTTATTTTTAATAGTTTCAGCTATTAAAGAATTTATTATAATTTCCAAAAAATGGAAACGGTTAAGTTGTAGAAAGCCTTTTTCTTAAAAAAATTATTCGTGATTTCACAGAATCACATCATTTTTTAAAATTTGGTATGAAGCGATAAGAAAACAAGTCCGGGTAAAAATAAAATTTGTTAAATGTATTATTTTTTTATGTTTTAATTTTTTTTCTTGGAAACTAATCTCTTTTCTTCCAAATGATCTCTTCAATAATAATATTGCTATTCTTGAAAAAAAATTGATCTATTTTTCCCTGAAGTCTAATTTTTGTGGATGAACTACCTTAAAGCAGCAAACACTTAATTTACATTTATTTATCGAAATTTTCATACGAAAGATGTTACCTATTATAAAAATGTTCAAACCCTTCATTTTTGAAACTTGTATCTCATCTTGAATGATATCTTATTATAAAATATTCTCTACATGATTTAAAAAATGCTGAAATCGATATTTTGTTTCGAATCTTTAAGCATTTATTGACTTTAAATTTCATTAAAAAATTATTTTTCAAGTATTTAAATCATCTTAAAATTTCACAAAATCTTTTAGATACTTATTTCAGATCAATATTTTTCAAAGTATATAGAAAAAAAGTGTAATTTTTTTAATGTTATATTCCGTAATTTTGAATTCTGCGTCTATTTCGTGCCTCCTTTGCTTGAAGTCGAGAAAAATACAATTACTGATTTTAACTCGACAACCAACAGCGTGAATACGAAGCGAGTTAGTGGGGATACACTGACATGACGCGCTTCATTGTGTGTGCTCCCACGTATTATTTTACAGAGCGGACCTTTAATTTTAGTTCGAAAAAGATCCGAAAAAGTTGTACGCAATTGGGGGCGCTGCAAAAGTGATAAACAGTAGCTCTGTTTTACCCTTCAAGTAGTAGCATGAACCTTTCATTTTAGTTCCCAAAAGCATTTCGCAATAGGGCGCGCTGCGGAAAATCATTCGAAATTAAATACATTACTTTAGCAATCTCCCAACTCATCTCTGCAGCTGATGAGTGAAATCGATATTCGATACTATCAAAGATCGAAGTGCGGTTTCGAAAATTGCTCACTCGTGGCACTAGTGCATCTAATCACGTGACCTGTCTGAGGATGAAACTGAAACTTTTTCACGGGATATTTTTGTGAATAAAAAAATTATAACTTCAGCTCATGGAATTCCAATAATCTTCCACAAAAACATTATCCTAATAACATCGAATGGACTTAAAAAATTCGTCTCAACTGATAATGCCATTCGTTGTACGGGATAAACATGAAAATACAGTAAAATAAGTAAAAAAATCGTGAGTGTCGGTAAAGAAATCACTACATTTGAAGTATAGATACCACCGTCAGGCTTCTTTTTTTACCTTAGCCTTCTAGACCCGACCGGGTCTCTTGACCTGATATTTTACCTTCGTAAATAACTTCTCGTAAATTATCACATTGGTAAAGTAGATTCCTATTTATTAACATCTTTTAAATAAATTGCTATTGGCTTATGGTTACATTCCATAAGTTTCAAACGTTAGTTCAAAAATAAAATAGATTCAAATTGAAATTCTCTTATTGGTTACTATAATTTCTTTTTTTTATTCATAACATACTGAATAATATTAAAAGTGATGTTAATTTCTTATTTACTTCAATTATTTTATGAAGTCTTATTGCCAAAAGTTTTATTTTCTATGTTGAATAGGCCTAAGATCTTATCTAGACGGAGAATGCATTTTGTATCTATTTGTATTTTCATGGGCGGGGTACCAACGCGGTCCCTTTTGAGCGATAGCCTAAGCTGTTTATGATTTCTTGTAATGGCTAAATACTGGACTATTTAATGCTTGTATTTGTTTGGAGGTTTATGAATTTATCTTGTTAGAGGCTGGTAGCCGTTTGTATTTGAAAAGGAAATACGATTGTGGGCGACGTGTTTTGGTCGAAATATAGAGGTACAAAGTTTATTATATTTTATGATAGCCTAAGTAAATTTTCAGTATTCATATTGATGCAGCTTCGTTTAAAATTTATGTTAAAAGGTTTCTAGTCTTAACTATTTACAAAAAATTGAGAAATTCGTTGAAAGGTATAAAATAATTTATAGATGTAAAACCGCTCTTAATATTTGGAGAAATAGTGAAGAAAAATAAGATTCGGAGAAAAAAGAAAGTAGGTAATTTCAGAGGACGTCACATAACACAAATGTGTTTTTGATCGATTGTGAGGAATCGCGGCACCCATCTTGCACAGAGCTTTCTCATCCACAAATGTGTATGGAAAATATTTACCGCACACTCAGTTGAGATGGATACGATCGCAGCTATGTCATTCACATTCACTTTCGGGTCATTCAAAACAATATAATGAATTTTATGCAAAGCTGAACGATTTTCGTAGATTTTCGTGAGTGTTTGGCGAACTTAAAGTACTTTTTTTTACGAAAATCTACGAAAAATCATCCAACTTTACATAAAATATTAAGGGCCGGTTTCACCAAGTTCGTTTAAATTTTAATCGGCGGTTAGATCCGTCATTCTAAATTCTGATTGGTTAATCCGAGAGTTTAACCGCCTACTAAAAGTTAACCAATGTTGGTGAAACCGACACTAAGTGTCATTCCACAGAAAACTTTTGTCGTCCGAGGAGTCGATAGGCGTGTCGAAGGCGCGCGCATGGACGCCTCGGACTGTCAACATTGGCCTAGGACGACAAAAGGTAGGTTTGCTGCGTCGTATCACAATATACCATTATTGATCATTACTGTTGTAGTGATCTCATTGGACGACCAGAACTTGGTATGACTTCTATCCTCGTGCGAACACAACGAAGTTCGATAAATCACTTCTGAACCATTCCAAACGACGGAGCAGAGTTGTGTTTAATCAACACACAAAATTCACTTTTTTCCATCTTTGTAAAACATTCGGAGGTTGGTTGCTTTCAGACACTGTAACATGTAAACTAATGAATGGATTTGGCTCAAATTTTGCCAGAAGAGGTTTGAAGGATGGAACTTGTCAACGATGATAGCCGTTTGTTATTAGTGGCGACTTCTCATAGAAATATCACGTCAATATCAAACACCCTAGTATGTTCACCACTACGCTAAAAAGCCTTATAATTTTGGGCTTTGTAGGAATGAAAAAAAGTTAACAAAAACAATATTTTAAAGCTTGAAAATCACAAAAACTCTGTAGTTATTTACTGTTAGCAACGCTTTGATACACTTGGATTTTATGTGTTGGTAATCTCTCGTTTGAAAGCAACCTTCAAAAAGTTCTGTTGAATCTTTTCAATGAGTCGCACAATTTTCTACTTATTTTCAAAGAAATAAAAAATTGTTGATTTTAATCTGCAAAATATTTTTTCAGGAACATCAAATTCATCAAAGCCAACTCAACTATTCGGGAAGATGGATGATGAAGCTGCCAGTATTTCGAAGTCGATGAGGCCTTTACCCTTCTCCGTAGCTTATCTCACTAGCAATGAAGGCTCATTTTGCGTCTCAGATTTAATTACTTTCAACCAAATTTTAACTGATGATTACTGTGGCGTACAAATCAAAATGTATAATCAAGTAACTATAGTCAGTGAATCTTTAGATACAGCAATTTCATAATTGTCGTTCGAAGAAAATATTTGTCTGAAATTACCGAACGTGGTGGTCATGCGTTTTTAAATAGTTCTTTTTCGATTTTTAAAATGATAAAAAACATAAAAACTAAAAAAGGCATATGTTTCGGCAACAACTGTGGCCTCTCTTTAGTGCCACATATCGTCTTTTCAGAAAAATGACTGAGTGCAAAGTGTATTTTTTATATAAAACCCTGATAATTAAAAGCTGAAATCCGTGACATTTTTTAATTATTAGACTACACAGCGTGTCCCAAAAATAACCGAACTTTTCGGATATAGAATAAGATACACATTATATTATTTTTGAAAGTTATTATTTATTCAAAATAGGTTCCATTAGACTCAATGCAACATTTGGAACGATTAACCAATTTATCCAGACTTTTCAAACTCGGTTTTTGGGATGTTCTTTAGCACCTGTGTCACAGCTGATTGAATGGTTGGAATGTCGTCGTAAAAAACTCCTTTCATTGCAGATTTTAGTTTTGGGAACAGAAAATAGTCACACGGTGATAGACCAGGCGAATACGGAGGGTAGTCCATGACACAAATCTGTTTTTTCATCAAAAATTCGTTGACTTTTTTGGTCTTGTGAGGTGGTGCATTTAACTGATCCAGGTCTTGGATCATCATTTAAATCGTCACGGCCATTTTTAAATCGTCACGGCCATTTTTAAATCGTGTAAACCACGTATAAATTTGAGTACGACTCATACAATCATCACCATAAACTTTTATCATCAATTCGTATGTCTCAGCGAATTTTTTTTCAGGTTTAACACAAAATTTTATAGTTGCTCTTTGTTCCATTTTATTTTTGTAACATTAGCACACTTTTTCTTTTATTGAAATGGCTGTAACTTTCATATCTGTCATCCGATTTACATGAATTTAGGTGCGTTTCAAAGAGGATGAATGTATCTTTTTATCGCTGAAATTTTCAATAGATGGCGCTGCATGTTGTATGATTTAAATATAAAGTTCGGTTATTTTTGGGACACGATGTGTATGCTTCGCGTATTGTATTTAATTTAGTTTGTTACTCCTATTGTTGCAAGCCAACGGTACAAAGTGTTGCAGGATGTTTTTCGTTTGTTTAAATCTCCGTGTGATAGCAAAACAGATACGACAGGTAAAAACGTGACAGACACTACCGTCACTTTGGCGCACCTCAGAATGAACGCCTTCGACCGTAAAACATAAAATTCACATTTTTCCAAAATAACATGAAGAAATAAACATGACTCAACTGTTCGGTTATTTTTGGGACACGATGTGTATGCTTCGCGTATTGTATTTAATTTGTTCTTAGTTTTTCCCATTTCCCTTCACTTATTGTGATAGTGTAAGTGAAATTTGTTGACCAAAAATTTATGATCACAAAATTATTACTGTGGGTCAATAAAACAATGAACATGTCCCGGAACGTATCACGAAAAGAAATCCAAAATATTAAAGGAACTATAAATTAACGCTTTACTTATTGTAATAATTACATAAAAGTTTAGAAAATGTATATAATTACTCTGTAATAGTCATCCTACATTTTTGTAAAAAAAATTTGAAACGAAATTCAATTTTACATTAGTACCACAAAAATCTGCAATAGTGTTACAAAAAATTCTAGAGAAGTATCATAAATGTAGATGATTATCATGTGTGAATATAAAAGTATATGTATAATTAGTTTAGTTACAAATATTGAGGAAAAAGTGCACGTATTTTTGTCCAGCCAGTAAAGTTCTGAGTTTTCGGAACAGTTGGAAGTCCGAAGGAGCCAGATCAGGTGAATAGGCTGGATGCGGAAGCAGTTCAAAGCGCTATTCGATCAATTTTTTATAAGCGACATGACTTGAATAGACTGATGCATTGTCTGTTTCGCGTTCCAAAAAACTGAAGCAATCACCTCCTCAGCGGATGGAACACTTGTTGCCTTTTTTGGAGCCAGTTCTTCTTGTCCAGTCCACTGTTTTTATTGCAGTTTCGGAACTGAAGTTCTGCCAAGTACTTTGTCAGAAAACAGCCATAACAGATTGGTTTCCTCACATCCTCCACACGGAAAGAAGTGTCGTCGAATCATAAAGCTAGCGGTGGGGGAGCTGCTCCTCTTTTTTTAGTATGACGTTTACTCCAAGATTGGGGCACTGGTTGCCCCAAACTGGCAGTTAGCAAACGCGGAACCCATCGTGCGTACGCTTTTTTCATGTGCAATTCATGATGCAAAATAAAATGTTTCCGATTAATTGAGATGCCTAGAGCCCCTGTTAACTCACGACCTTCCACTTACCTGTCAGCCAAAGCGATATCATGGACTTGATCAATGTTTTCTAGCGTCACAGCTGATTTTGGAGTTCTAGGACGTGGTGCGTCCCCGATTCTCGTGCTGCCTCGCTTGAATTCATTCACCCAAAGTATTACTGTTTTATAGGAAGTGTATGCGTCACCCAATGTAGGCACAATCCCCTTATGAATTTCCTTTGTACTTTTCCTTACCAGAAAAAAGAAATGAATTACACTATGAATACCAATTTTTTCCATTTTTCACTTTCACTCGAATCGCTTATATTCGAGCAACAGCTAAACAACGAATTAGTGTTACACGGAGAAAAATGGAGGGTCAGCATGAATATCTAGAGGATCAGGTCGACCAAATATGATGATCGACTATAGGACAGCCTTCCAGATAATCAAACTGATAATCTGTAGAGGGTCAGAAAAAAATAATCGATTTGATCATTTTAGAAGGTCGATTTGATCATCCTTGAGGGTCGAAATGAAAATTTAAAACAAGATGATGAACTTGATCATCCCAGAGGATCGATTTGATTATCTTGACAGTGTGACTGATTCTCTGTGGTAATCAAGCTGATCATAAATCGAAAGTCTCCCTGATTATATCCATAAAATTATGGAAGGACTATTTGATAATCTAGAGGGTCGGTCTGACTCAAAATTTTGAACCTCTAACTTCGACCCTCCGTTTTTCTCCGTGTAGAATGAAATGTGAGCATAAAATATTCACCTACAGAAGGGAATGTTTTCGGGCTATCTCGCTGTCGCCTTCTTTTATATAGTATGTGAACCAAGTTACTTATCGAACTACCCTCGTAGCTATTTTTAGATTGTGCAGAACGTAATTTTTGGCTCAAAATACGCAAAAGTAACAGTAGAAAAAGCCACTTGCCTGCACGGATCTGAAATAGGAAATGTTTCTTGCACACGAAAATTTTATAACTACAATAAATATTTCAATAAATTAAAATGTAGTTTAGTATAATTGTAGACGCGAGTATTTCTGTGTATTGAACAAAAACTAAACAGAGTGTCCAAAGATTTGAATTAAGCAAATCATTTTAGTGTTTTGCATTAAATTTTTTGTCAAACTACCTTATGCCATTTAATCGCTAATTTGCACATTTCCAGGGAAATGTGGAATTATTAGATAAAACACGTGGTTTCGAAGCTGTTCTTCGGAGTTATACTATAATGCTGCTTCTGTAAGCATCTGGGCTGTGGAAAAAAAAAATTTCTATGATTCCAAAACTTGAAATAATATTATCAGTCATGTCTTATGAAAGAAAAAACATGTTTTTTTTGTGAAAAATTCAAAACTCACGAAAAATATTACTTTTAATAATGTATTTTTCAATATAATTTTTCTCTAATATCGCTTCCTATCAATTTTTCAAAAATTAATTGATTTTCATAAATCATGTCTTATTTTTTTGGGAAAAATATTCTCTACAACTCTACTAATTTGAGTTTTAAAAATAAGTAAAGAATCATCCAATATAGTTATATTAACCCTCCGAATATTGAGTGGGGTCCCTGATGATCCTACACTCTTGTTTTTCTAATGTAATGCTGTGTTTAATTTTTTACCCGGTATTCGGGGGGTTAAGAAAAAAAAATTCTTTTTAGAAAATTCTATTAACTATTTCAGTCACTGAAAACTTTACTTTTAAAATTGAAAACAGTAGAGTTGTGAAGAATATTTTCCCCGAAAAAATAAGTCAAAATTTGTGAACATTCAATCATTTTCAAAAAATTGCTAAGAAGCGTTAGTGAGGAATAATTATATTGCATAAAACGTTATTAAAAGTATTCTTAAAATACTTTTTAATTTTTTTTATTAAAAGCCTGATTTTTGGGACGACAACTACCTTAAAACTTATTGAATATTTTCAAATAAAACTTTACTTTTGTTTCAGATGTCAATGGAAGATGTGAGATCGATTTTTGTATCAATGAATAATTTATCAACATTACATAACGTTTACAATGCGTTTGCAAAAAATGTAACTGCAATGCGATTGAGCGACGTAATAGTGTATTACGTGCCTAGGCGCACAATCAATCAAACATTGTTTGGTTTACACTCATTGAACAATATTTCTATATTAAACTTATTTGTTTACCTCTCAAACTAGAGAGCAAGAAAAAGAAAGAATTGTAGTTTGTTACTCCTATTGTTGCAAGCCAACGGTACAAAGTGTTGCAGGATGTTTTTCGTTTGTTTAAATCTCCGTGTGATAGCAAAACAGATACGACAGGTAAAAACGTGACAGACACTACCGTCACTTTGGCGCACCTCAGAATGAACGCCTTCGACCGTAAAACATAAAATTCACATTTTTCCAAAATAACATGAAGAAATAAACATGACTCAACTGTTTTTATGTGCCTCCGGCACGTAAACTAGTTTTTACGCTACAGTTGAGAGTAGCGTAATGTTGTGTATTACGATACAGAGGAATGTCGGAACTAGTCGAGAAATATCAAGTGCAATGGACGAGAATCATGATGAATACTAGATTAGATTCGAGTGTACGCATAAAAACTCGTATACGCACCGAAGTCACATAATATAGAATATGTACCAATATGGGGAAAGAGTGTTAGCACCTTCGGAAATGTAAAATATGATTGAATTGCTAACCTTTGCAAACGATAAAACATTAAAAACTGACATTAAAACATTAAAAACTGACATTAAAACATTAAACTGACAAGTTTATTTTTTGTTACAGTGGATTTTTCAACTGAAATTGATGTCTCATTTTGGGCCAAGGATTTTTCTCTTGGTGCTGATATACATTCGCCTATGAGATAACCACTTTGCTGCCAACTTCTAGGCCAATTATAGGTCACAGGTGGACCGCCATTTGCCAGTACGTATTGATGATCGATTTTACACACTTCATCTGACGGTCGAGCCAGGTTTGGACTAAAATTGGGTCATTAGTCAGCGGTACTTCACTACAATGTAATTTTTTACCCTGCAGTCGATATTTGGGTCAACTTTGGCTCATTTCGATCCAATCATTATTTCGAAGAAAGCTGTTTCTTGGTTCCAGGGGAACGGAATACAGATTTCTTTAGTTGCATAAAACAAATCTTTACTGTAATCAAACAAAAAATTTGTCAACTGAATAAATAACACAGGCACACAAAAAAAACCAAGTCTCTGATATTTGAACGCGACACATATGTTCCCATGTAATTTGATCCGCTGATCACGAATCCGCGGTCCAATTGACCCCATGACATCTGGGTCAAGGGCATTTGAAGGTCAAAATTGAACACACACATTTGAGTTGAAAAAAATGACTAATCTTTATGTTTTTTGGGTCGCTGAATAATAATTCGAGGTCGGTTTGACCTCAAGTAGTAAAGGTCAAGGTCAATTGAAGGTCAAACGTGTTTATTTTGGAAATAATGCATTTTTGACTGCAGATTCTGAAAGAACGGAAAATTTTACGTCCAAAACTGTATTTTTTAATTTTTTTAATATGATCCAAAGGTCATTTCAAGGTCATTATAAGTGGTGATGTGGAGAATCAATTTAATCACTGCAAAAATACGAAAATATGATTCCCTTTACCTAAACTACTGTGGTAATATATTTTGGTGGTTGCTGGATCAGAATACGAGGTCTTTTTGACCCCATCACACCTGGGTCAAGGGCATTTGAAGGTCGAAATTGGGAAAAATATCGTTTTAGTGGAATAAACTACTTATCATTATGTTTTTTGGTTCGCTGAATTCGAATTTGAGGTCGGTTTGATCTCAAGCTGTGAAGTTCAAGGTCATTTTAAGGTCAAACTTGTTTATTTTGAAAAGAAACTGCATTTTTGACTCCAGATTCTGAAAGAACGGAGTAGTATCTATCAGTAATACCTATCTTGTGTCAGCACCCAGGGCACCTCCACGTGGTGACGGCGGAAACGGCTTTGTTTTTCTTGTTTGTTTTCCGGCTAAGCCCTGGGGTGAAGGCATGACGCCGTCATGGCTGGCACAGGAAAGTCTACGATGCAGGGTCTTGGATGCCCAGTATCGGCGGTTGGTCAGGGTGAGCAAGCGGGCCCGCAATCATCGTCATCAAGTGACCGCAGCTCTTTACTAGTTGGTGACTTGGCTAATAAGGAGTATGATGCTACAAGAAGAATTGAAGATGCTGCAAGCCACTTTTGTGGCACTGATAAAAATATTTTTTGTTACGTTTGTGGGAAATATGAAGTAAGCAAATATCGTAGGTCAATGAATAAAAAATGTACAGATATATATGAGAAATGTTATAAAAAAGAACTTTCTGTTCAAAATTCAACGTTTGCTCCAGAAACTATTTGCTGCTCTTGTTTTAATATGCTTATCCGATGGGATAAAACAAAAAATGATAAAATTTTGAAATATACTTCACCAGTAATATGGTCAATACCTGAATCCGAGAAAGATTGTTATTTTTGCAATACCAATGTTAAAGGATTCAACGTTAAAACAAAGTCACAGATATCATACGCACTAGTATCTTCCGTTGTACCAGCAAAATCTAGGGTAGAGTGTGCTGACGAAAAAATGGATACGCGTCCATCAATGAATGAAGCTTCAACGAGTAAAGAAACTGATAGGGAGGAATGGTTTGACAGTGTAGAAGAATCTCTCGATAGCTCCGACCAAGATGATCATGAAGAAGAATATGTTCCAAAATTGAGGGAGGAAAAAATAAACCTGTAAAACTATTCAATCAAGAAAGTTTAAGTAATTTTATCAGGGATATGGGGCTTCCTAAAGATGCTTCTGAATACATGGCCGCTGTGTTGAAAAATCGAGGAATGCTTGAACGGGGAACGAAGTCATCAGTCTACAGAAATAGAGAAAAACAATTCCGTCAATATTTCAAGAAAGACGAAGAAGGCACTCTGGTATATTGCACAGATGTTTTAGGTTTGATGAACGAAATGAAAGAAGGTATTTATGTTCCTGAAGAATGGAGATTGTTTATAGATTCCTCAAAACGGAGTCTGAAGGCAGTGCTTCTCAATAATGGAAATGGGTACGCAAGTCTACCTTTAGCGCACTCAACGCAATTGAAAGAAAGTTACGAAAATGTGGAATACGTATTGGATAAAATACGATATAAAGAACATAATTGGCAGATTTGTGGCGATCTAAAAATAATAACGATTCTTCTTGGTCAACAGTCAGGATTTACAAAGTATCCCTGCTTCCTATGTTTATGGGATAGTAGAGATCGCGAAAACCATTATGTAAAAAAAATTGGCAATCAAGAGCACAACTAGTTCCTGGAAGTTACAATATACTGAAACTGCCTTTAGTTGATCCCTCAAAAGTTTTACTTCCGCCTCTTCACATAAAACTTGGGCTGATGAAACAGTTTGTCAAAGCGTTGGATAAAGGTGAAAAATGTTTTAAGTACTTAGTGGAGCGATTCCCTCGATTAAGTGAAGCGAAGTTGAAGGAAGGGATATTCGATGGACCTCAAATCCGTAAAATGTTTAACGATGAAAAATTCATTGATACCATGAATGACTTAGAGAAAGCTGCATGGCTCAGTTTCCGAGATGTTTGTCAGAACTTTTTGGGAAATAACAAAAGCGATGACTACAAAACTATTGTAGCAAATATGATAAGAAACTATAAGTGTTTGGGATGTTTGATGAGTCTCAAAGTTCATTTTATGGATGCTCATCTCAGCTATTTCCCTGATAACTTGGGAGATTACAGCGAAGAACAAAGGGAACGGTTCCATCAAGATCTGAAAGAGGCTGAAACTAGATGGCAAGGGAAATGGGACGTAAATATGTTGGCGGACTACTGTTGGTTACTGAAAAGAGATCGAGTGTCAGATGATGAAGAAGATGACGAGAGCGCAAAAAGAATTAGAAATCCGCTACACAGATCCTTCGAAAGTAAAAGAAAGCGTTATAGAAGAAAAAACAATAGCTAAGTCTCATATTTATAGTTCTGCAGAGATTCAGTTCTTTTTTTACCTTGATGGGGCGACCCTTATCTTGTCCTTGAGGAGACAGACGAACCTTGTATTCTGGTTCAACGATCACCAAAATATATTACCGCAATAGTTTAGGTGAAGGGAACCATATTTTCGTATTTTTGCAGTGATTAAATTGATTCTCCACATCACCACTTATAATGACCTTGAAATGACCTTTGGATCATATTAAAAAAATTAAAAAATACAGTTTTGGACGTAAAATTTTCCGTTCTTTCAGAATCTACAGTCAAAAAAGCATTATTTCCAAAATAAACACGTTTGACCTTCAAATGACCTTGACCTTTACTACTTGAGGTCAAACCGACCTCGAATTATTATTCAGCGACCCAAAAAACATAAAGATTAGTCATTTTTTTCAACTCAAATGTGTGTGTTCAATTTTGACCTTCAAATGCCCTTGACCCAAATGTCATGGGGTCAATTGGACCGCGGATTCGTGATCAGCGGATCAAATTACATGGGAACATATGTGTCGCGTTCAAATATCAGAGACTTGGTTTTTTTTGTGTGCCTGTGTAATCAAATTCTTTGCTTAACCTAACTAAATTTTGATTGGACAAAACAAACATTCTTATGAATGTACCTGTTTCAAACTATGAATGTACCTGTTTCAAACTAATTCAAACTATCTTAACGACCTATGACTCGCGGCTACCGAATCCTTGGGAATTCTTGAACACTCTTGACAAAATCTTAAGTTAATAAATTTAAAAAAATTATTGACTCGTTAATGTTTTATTTTCCAATTTCAGAATTGATCTCTAATAAAAATGAAATAGCAAGCATTTTTTATTATTTGATTTTATTTATTTGATTGCACTTTTAATATTTTAGATATTCAAATATATCGTCTCATATTGAACGGTTTAATGACTATAAATGGCAAACTCAATTCATTAAAATCAATTTTTCTTAGTGCAGTCACTCTATAGAGATTTTAAATAATGTTATGCATTACACTGGAACGCCGATATCACGGAATACGATTTTTAGGAATAAGGTATGAAGCAGGAAGGTACGGAGTAAAAAGAAAGTAGTGATAAGGATAGCAGTGGAGACTTAGAACAAGTTACAGAGTCTGAAAACAACCAACCTCCGAATTTTTTGTAAAGATGTAAACAAGTGAATTTCGTGTGTTGATTAAACACTACTTTTTGCGTGGTAAACCCTTATCAAAAACAAAGGCCAAGCTCGATAAATATCATCCGGACTGCGCTCGGTTGTATAGAATGGTTCAGAAATGGTTTACCGAATTTCGTTGTGGTCTTACGAGCACAGAAAACATACCAAGTCCAGGTCCTCCAAATGTAATCAATACACCAGAAATGATCAATAATATAAATGATATTGTTTTGAATGACCCGAAAGTGAAAGTACGTAAGATAGCTGAGATCGTATCCATTTCAACTGAGCCTGTGGTCAATATTTTCCATACACATTTCGAATTATTTGGAAGGCATATAAAAGTTGAAATATCGTTGGATTTGTTGTATCGAGCTGAAAGGAGAGTATATTGAGAAATAATACCGATTTTTGCCAAACAAATTGATTATTGTTCATTTTATCACGTCAATATCAAACAGCCTATAGTACGTGAAAGTACACAGAAATAAAAGGTCTTAAATGAAGTCCAGAAATGGGCTTCTTTTTAGGTGTGATATAAAGTAGACCAGTCTCGCTAAAAACTAGTCTTGAATGGGAGTCTTCAAATTAGCCGAATATAGAACTAGAACATTACCCTACTATGGACTAAAAATTAGTCACAAGCCATTAGTCATCCAATACATACATACATAAATATCATACAAATACATTCACACCATTCAGTCGCAGTCAATCATAAAAGATTTACCATTTTTGGATAAAATCATACGATTATAGTATGATAGTATAGTACTACTCTCTTTGCGAAAAACGCACGGCACCCAAACAATGTACAATGTATTGCAATACATTGCCAAACCAAATTGGCCATACCGAGAGAGTACGGGTGCCGTGCGTTTTTCGTAAACAGAGTGATGTCCTTTATTAGTATTACTCTCGAATAAATTTGGTACATCGGCTTTGCTATTTTGACATACTGATGTCTATACGAAATTCGCATAAATTTGTGCAATAAAAGTAAAACGAATGTATTGCGATTTTAGTGAATTCAGATACCGCTCCGTAACTCATACCTTAAAATCGGCATTCCAGCGTATTAATATCGTCTTATTATACTATTGTAATGTAAAACGCTTACATGTACATGGATTGATGGTGTTGCACCCACGACCCAAGAAATATGTTTTCTCCTTTTGTGTTGGAGGATTTTTGTCTGCATAATCCAGCATATTTTTGTATCCGATACATTAAAATGTCTAGTTGAGCACAAAGTTGTAACATCATTGCCATGGCAAATGCATCAATCGCTATTGTTGCTTCTCCGCAACTAAAGGATCCTATAGTTTAAGTGAATATGTTAGCCAAAACGACATTCTGTTATCAAGGTTGTAAGGAATCCAAGCTCTGTAAGGCAGCACTGTGTCAAATTTAGAGTTTTTGCATAAGATTCCATATCGGCACCAAAGAAAAAACTCGTGGTTCTTTTTTTGCATCCTAATTTCATGATATCAAATCGTGAATGTAAATTTTTCAGTAAATATTTATTTAAGTTTGTCTTTGATAGAGTGTATTATTTTAATGCAGAATTTAATTTAATTTTAAGGCAGCTGCCAAAATTATCAGTTCTTTTAAGATACGCGTGTGATATTATAAAACAATATTCCCATATGGGTTCCTGCATAAGATTCAGGCACCTACAATTTTACAAAAAATTAACAACATTGATAAACCTCCCCTCGGATTGGGACCTTGACGAAGTCCTTCTCTTGACTATGCCAAGAAAGGACGGGTGGGGAGGCTTAGCGGACGACCCTCGGGTCATGGAGGTTGTAGTGGCCCGATGAATCGGTGAACAAATGCAGCTTAACCTCGGGAGAGGGAAGAAAGCCCAGAACCTTCTGATGCAGACTGCCAGGGAGAGGGGGGCCGATTTGTTGCTCATTAATGAGCAACGCAAATGGTCCGAAAACTCTGCTTGGACCAGGACGCATCAAGGAGGGCTGGGATCCTTGTATGCAGCCCTGATTTGGGCATCGGGGATTTCCTGGAGACCGACGCGGGGTTGGTTTGGGTGGAGGCAGCGGGGGTACGCGTGTACTGTTGCTACTTCTCTCCCAACGATCATTTGAAGATCTTCGAGACCCAGATCCTCCTCCTCCTTGAGGAAAGCCTCAGAGAGGCTAGTGGGCGGTCCTTTATTGCAGGCGACTTTACTAATAAGTCGTCTGAGTGGGGAGAAGCCCGTCTGGACAGTAGGGGGATCTTGGTAGGCGAGATGGACGCTAGGAATGACCTGATTGTATCGAATCGGGGCAGGGATCTTACGTTCAGACAAGGAGCGGGGGGGAGGTCGATTATCGACCTCACGATTGCCGTGCCCCGTTTTGCCTCAAGGATAGGAGACTGGTGCATCCTCATGGTAATAACCTTAAGTGACCACCAGTGCATTGCGTTTAGCATCCAGGAACGGAGTCACCCAGTGAATATGGGAAGGGGCGGAAAGGTGAGGAGCCCTTCCTGGAACACAAAATGGCTCAGCAAAGCCAAGCTTCGCAAACGTCTTGAAGAAACCAGCCCTTCAACATAGTCACTAAGAGACTGGTGACTAGAAGAAAGACCCTTGTCCTGGATAATGCTGATCGACTCAAGTACATTGTGCGGAGCTTATTTTCACACGCAGTGCCGTTCCAAAGACAGGACCGAAGTTCCTGCGTGGTCCGGCGCGAAGAACTCTTGACTCTCGAGCAACTAAAGAGAGCGGGTGGGAGGCTCAAGGCAGATACGGCGCCACGGATCGACGGGGTGCCTAGCGAGATCCAAAAAGAGGTGATCGGGGCATACCCGGAGATCCTCCTGGAAGCCTTCAACTCCTGTCTTCGGGAGGGGAGGTTCTTCGCAGATTGGAAGAAGCAGAGGTTGGTCCTGCTGAGGAAGGGCAACAAACCTCTAGGGGTTGCCTCGTCGTATAGACCAATATGCTTATTGGATACGATGGGGAAGCTTCTGGAGGAGTTGATTCTACAACGGCTTCAGGCTCTCTTGGTCGGGGAGAACGGGCTCTCGGAAAACCAGCTGGATTCAGGAAAGGCAGGTCCACTGTGGACGCCATCCAAGCTGTGGTTAACATCGCCACAAATGCAAGAAAAGGAACTAGTAGGCGTAAGGGATTCTGTGCGTTAATTAGCATTGACATACGCAATGCGTTCAATACCGCGAGATGGAACATCTGCATCGAGGCGAAGGTGCGCAAAAAGATTCCAGGCTACCTGTTGCGAATGATAGACGACTATCTGAGCGACAGCTGGGTGATATACGAGGGCGACAAGTGGTCTCTCAAAGAAGAGATGACATGGGGCACCCCTCAAGGGTCGCGGGTGGGTCCACTCGTTTGGAACGTCATGTACGACGATTTCCTGCGCATGGACCTGCCTGCTGGAACGAGCATCATCGGCTTCGCGGATGACGCACTTGTCGTGTGCGCCGCTGACGACGTCAAAATCCTGGAGCTGAGGATCAATGATAGTCTGTGGCGGGCAAAGCGTTGGTTGTATAGCAGATGCCTGGAAACGGCCCCTAAAAAGACCGAGGCTTAGCTGGTCACGGACAGGAGATCCTTCAAATACCCGAAGATCGTTCTCAGGGAACGTGAAATAGAGTGGAAAAAGAGCATTAAGTACCTGGGTGTGCAGTTGGATTCGCGTGGTAAATTCGAAGCTGCTTTACGCAGCTCCGGTCTGGACAAGTGTCCTCAACAACCATGCTATCCAGAAAAAGCTGTTCTCGGCACAAAGTGGTGTGGTGCTGAGGATTGTCTCAGCATTCCGAACTATATCGACGAGCGATGTGCTGGTCCTGGCGAGCGTCCCACCAATAGACTTATTGGCGGAGGAAAGGAAAGAGACCTTTCAGCTCCGTAAGGACCATTCCGGGAGATGGACATCCGTCTGATCCCGTAGCTCGCCACCTGGCTGGATGGAAAGCACGGTTAAGACGGCATTGACCTGGCGCAAGCGCTTTCGGGCCATGGTTGCTTTAATGCAAGGTGGGGGGCGGAAAGGGAGGCTGTCGGTCGGGCAGTGGGCGCACAACTCACTCCTGACACAATGGTCTCTCTCATGCTTCAGTCTGAACAGATATGGATGCTTATCGAGTCATTCGTCACCCTGGTGATGAAGACGAGGAAGCTCGATGGGCGTGCAGAGCGCGGCAGCAACGAGGGCCAGTAGAAATCGCATTGGGGCCTGCACCCGCGGTCCTGCGTCTTGGGCGGACTTGGCTGTCCGACGCGTTCGGGGGAGGAATCTTCTTATTCCTCCCCTGGTTGGCGCGGCTAGTCGGCCTTCCTAACGGACTTGTGTCCGCGGATGGGAGTCCCGGGCGAACGGATGACGGAAGAGTCGTACGCGACTTTAAGCTGGAACCAACTGCCCGCGAAGTTTAAAGCCGAAAGGCGGTTCTGCGTGTGGTGTTTTGGTTCGAGAGAGGGGGTTTTTTGGTTTTAACAGGTATGCCTAGACCCGTCTTAGGAGAGTCCTGCACAACGTCTATAAAAGATTTCGCAATTTTTGCTCTTCACCAAAAAAAAAAACATTGATAATGCATTTATTTCAACATCATTTTTTTATTATTCATACTAATTATAATAAGTAAATTTTAAGTTTTCTAGTCAGGCATCTCATACGAGGGCGGCCCGATAAGTACACAGCATCACCGCCCTATGGCGCCACTGTACATTGTCGTAGACCCCTAGTGTCAAAATTTCAGCCGAATCGGACTCATAGTTTTGTTTTAACCGCGTGTGGAAGCTGTCGTGTCCGCGGGTTTTAGAAAAATGGAAAAAGAGCAATATCGGTCGGTGATTCGATTCTTGTTTTTGGAAGGGTAATCGCGCAGCGAAATCAAAGAGCGCTTGGATGCTGTGTACGGTGACTCTTCTCCTTCGATGGCGACCGTCAAAAATCGGTTTAACGAATTTCAACGTGATCGCATGTCGATTTTTAATGAGCCACGCCCAGGTGCCCTGAAAACGGCTACCACGGAGGATAACGTGACAGGAATCCACGATCTCGCATTGACCCACCGCCGATTGAAGGTTCGTGAGATAGCTGACACAGTAGGCATTTCAAAAGACCGCGTGGGTCCTATCCTGCATGAAATTTTGGACATGAGAAAGCTGTCGGCACGCTGGGTGCCGCTTTTGCTGACTCCTGACAACAAGCGAAACCGTGAGACCATTTCAGAGCAGTGTTTGACGCCGTTTAAGCGTAATCCGAAGGAGTTTCTACGTCGCTTCGTGACCGTCGACGAAACATGGATCCACTGGTACACACCAGAGACCAAGCAGCAGTTGAAACAGTGGATTTCTCCAACCAAATCTGCTCCGAAGAAGGCAAAGACGGTCCCATCGGCCGGAAAGTTGATGGCCACCGTTTTCTGGGATTCACAAGGTGTGATTTTGATTTTATTATACTCAAACACGATCATTTTGCAATAATAGTACATTGTTTACCAAGTGGGGAATTGACTAGTCCCCCACACGGTTAACATTCTATGTTCTTTATATAGCGCGACGGGGAATTGCGATTACGGGGCCTATTGCAAAACAGCAAAAAAAGATCGGTTCCATGATCGGTTTAGGCAACTAAAATATCAACAAGTACGTAGCATTTTTCTTACGCAGAGCACGCTAAACTAATGAATAATTGATGTTGGTATTCGAATGTATCTATGAATCTATGAATCTATGGACATATTGTCATTAGCTTTATAACTTGTTTTTTTGTTTGAATTTTAATCATACTTACACTGTATTTGTATGATATTCAATATGTTTGTTATTCGCATTACGAGTTACGCTTCAAAAAACTGTAAATTGGGTAAGACATTCGCAGAATCTGGAAGAATAAGAATTGAAAAATTATTTTCCATTGTATAATTAATCTTCAAGTCATATAAAATATCGAAGCTTATTTCTGAAAAAATACAAACACTAGTAAACTTTCCAATAGACATAGGAGCAACCCAGCTTGCAGTAAATACAATAGGTTTTATACATCTTCTCATTATTTGCACAAGACTACTTTTTGAGCTGTTCGATAATAAATGCCAGTCAGTACTATATATTGCAAATCCAACTGTCTCACTCTGAAGAAAAAACGTTTTCATTAAAATATTAAATACATCATAGTAAAAAACATTTAGAATATACCTTAGTATATACCCACACATAGGAATCTATTGGGTTCCCACGCGGGAACCCATATCGTAATCTACTAGGGAACCTATTTTTCCGCCACTGGGAATTTGAGAAAGAACGTGGTGCAAGGAAAAAGACAGAAACATATCAAATTTTATGTGCACTTAAGTCTATGTAGAATTTTTCGATTATCTAATTAATGTTACGGTGTTGTTTCATTATAAAAATGTTGAAATATTTTCAAAAGAAAACATTTTTTACATAACTTTTGCTACAAAAATACAATTCTTGATTTGGAAAGTGGTACGCGTTTTCGCTTAGAATTTTCAAATGTAAAACCTGCTCATAGGATCCTACATAGGTTTCTAAATAAAATCTTAGATAGCTTCCCATATTGGGCCCTACTTATGTCCTCACGAAAGTCTCTCTGCAAGTTTCTATACAAGAACCAGCAACTCAGGTAATATCCTGTCTTATTTCATACACGAAATCTGATATGAGTTCTTGAATGAGTTCTTAGATGATTCAACACACAGACTTGATTTTGAGCCAAAAATTTACGAACAATGAGTGAGGTGTGACTCGGTGCATTACCGTGCAACAGAGACCATCAGGTCTCTGGATCACGATATTCGGGTGGAATACGATGGATTCTAGCCATCAGACACTTTAAAACTTCGAGATAATATGCGCCAGTAATTGCTTGGCCAGTTGAAATGAATTCCCTATGGATAATTCCTTTGCTATCGAAGAATGTAATGAGCATTGCTGAAATTGGCCTTCCTTCACGATTATCATCTTCTAACCTCTCTCTGCCTTCCAAAAAACGTTTATGCCACAGAAACAAATTTGCTCTGATCAAACACTTATCGCCGTACACATGCTGCATCAACCAGAATATTTCTGATGCATTTTTACCAAGTTTTGCATGAAATTTTATAACTGCTTTTTGTCTGATGTTAGTATTTCAACATCGATAAAAAAAGTTGTTTTGAGAGAACTGTCATAACTTGGCTATTTATCAACCGATTGAAACAAAATTGGTATTACCGGAAAGAGGAATGCCCCAGCTTTCAAACGCCGATATGTACACATAGGTGACTCTATTAGTTACTCAAATATGATTCGAATCTCGGAACTTATTTGTCACACTGTGTACGAAACACTATTGAAAATTAAAAATTCCATTTTTGAACCAAAATATGTTCAATCGAAAAATGTTATTAGGATAATTAGTAGAGGTTTATGAGAACTATCTGAAACCAGTATGGAGATTTTTGATTTTTTTATAAAGTTTTTTTAAAAACACAAAAACTGCTCCTATTTTGATCATTTTTGTCGGATGTGGCTGGTTAACGAACTTGTCCCTACTTTTTCGACTCCAAGAAAGTATGCCAAAGTACAATTCAATCTGATAATTTTGTCGGGAGGTATCGAGTATACGACCTACAGACAGGCACTTTCGTAAAAACTATTTATTCTGACTCAAGGGGTATCACTTTTTCCATGACTATATTTCCAGGCCAACAATATAAGCAAATTTGAAACATGATTCCACTCAATGAAAACATCATTGTCCAATATTTTGCAGTAGTTACACTTGTAGTTGAAAGCAAGTAAGTAGTCGTACACACATCCATCGTAGTTGCACATAATTGAAAAAAATGCCAAGTTGTAGATGTTGTTCAGACTTTTTCCATACCTAAAATTTAAATCACATTTATGTCACTGTATATCTATAAATTTTTACATCATATGCGGAATGAGATAGCTAGTTGAAAACTTATGAAATTTAAAAAAAGGCATTATGGAAGCTGTGTTCACTTTTAGTCCGTATAATTGCAAAATAAACTACTAAAAATACATTCTCTCGTAATATCAAGAACATTTAAAAGCAAGCAGATCTTCTTTAGTGTCATGTTGTTTGATTTCAAAAATTTTTAACATGTTCACGCCGGCGCGTACCACCGGTGTCTCGCACTAGACTGACTCATCGGGCGGTGCGTACCACCGGTGGTACGCATTTGATTGTGCTATTATACGGTAAAAATTCGAAAGATTCAGAGAGGATAAGACGAATTCACAGAAAATTTAGCCTAAGTCAATCACATAAAACTTCCCACGATGCCGTTGCCATTATCCTTGAAGCGCAGCCGCCAATGGGCGGGGAGCATGAATTACAGCACCGGCGTGAATTGGATTGGCTCCCGTCCGATAGAGCGAAGAGCTTTAAGCGCAGCCGCCAATAGGCGAGGAGCACGAATTACACTGCCGGCGTGAACGTGTTAACCTGATATTTCGATTTGCATGGACATGAGTTTACTCAATAGGCAATGCCCGTAACATCGGAATCCTAAAATTTCTTGTAAAATTTATTCTCTAGAAATTCTGCTGGACTTGAATTATGACTGTAAAATATCCGTTCCTAATTTTTGTACATGCACTTATCTTCGTTATTGTTCATTTTATGTGATGCATTAATGAATAATTTATTTACAGATAAATGTAGATACTTACACGTACATGGAAGCATGGTGATTTATCCATATACCAAGCATCAATTCTTGCTTCTGGAGATTATCATATTAACAGTTTTCTGCCAAACATAACTCAGGAAACTTGTGCATGCGATACATCAAAATTTCCAACTGAGCGCAAAGTTGTATCATCATTACCATAATGTGTGTATCGGCGGCTATGGTAACGTGCCCCGCAGTTATGGATCCTGTAGCTTGAACCGCATACGTTACCCAAAATATTAACCTGTTTTCAAGGTTGTAAGGAATCCAAGATTTGTACGGTAGCGATGCACTTTTAGTAATATAGTAGTTAGTAACTAAGAAAAAAACAGTTTATTCGAAAAGTTCGACTTTATTCATTAACATAGTTTCCTTCAAGCGTAATACATTTATTCCAACGCTTCTCTAATTTTTCTATGTCTTTTTTGTAGAATGATTCGTCTTTGCTCTCAAAATAGGTCTCAGTTGCGGAAATCACTTCTTCATTGGAGCTAAATCTCTTTCGCTGGAGAATTTTTTACAGGTCAACAAGGAGCCAGTAGTCGCCTGGGGACATATCTGGCAATTTGAAGCTTAATTTATTCAATTTGATCATTGTTTACATGCACTTGTAACATGGTGCATTGTCTTGTTGGAACAGAACTTTTTTCTTTTGCATGTGAAGCCATTTTTTCTTGATTTTTGCGCTTCAATCAGTCCAATAATGCCATTTAATAGTCGCTGTTGATGGTTTTACCTTTCTCAAGGGAGTCGATAAACAAAATACGGATGCTATAACCTTACCGGCCCACTATTGAGTTTTTGATCCATGTTTCATCCATTGTCAAATGCCGATGCAGAAAATCCTTTTCACCTCGCTTGGACAGCTCCAAACAGCGCTCTGAATCCTCGACGCGTTGTTGTTTATGGTCGGGTGTGAGGAAACGCGGCACACACTTCGGAAATAACTTACTCATCCCCAAAGATTCGTGCAAAATTGTAAACACACTACCTTCTGATATCTTGAAGGTGTCAGCTGTCTCACGCAACTTTAATTTACGATCGCCTAAAACTATTTTCTTGACTTTTGTTATGTTTTCCGGAACAACTGCTGATTTTGGGTGATCAGAGCGTGCCATCTATATGTCAGACCGGAAACTTATTGAGTGATGTGGTATGCCAAGATGAAAACTATAAGTGACCATAGCAAGTAAAAAAACATTAGGGTATGAGTTCAAGGTTTTAGATACAAAGATTGACTAAATTTGCATTTTGTAACAATTACAAGAAGATTATATGTTTTATGAATGAACCTATGATCATTTGAAGATATTTTATGGTATGGTGAAAACTATAAATAACAAGTTAAAAAAAACATTAGGGTATGACTTTATATGAGCATTTATTGGACTGTCCCAGAAGTAATTGCCGATTTCACATATAGATGTCTTTGACCATCTTTTTGAATGGCTTCTTTCAATGCCATGATTTTTTCCTTCTGACATTTGCTAGCTGTCATTCTTAGCTTGCTTTAAAAAAAAATTGCGCGTAATTTCGTTTACAGTTGTTAGTTTGGCATCAACCTTAAGATGGAATGTTCTGGGGATTCCGTTCTGGGGATTTTTCACTCAAAGATGAGCAATGTTCAGATCGGCCAAATTAAGTTGATGATGACCAAATCGAAGCCATAATCGAATTGGATTGCTATGTAACGGTGCAAGAGATTGAAAAGATGTTAAAAATATCAAAATCAATAATCGACCGTCATATACAACGTCTTGGACCCGTTAAAAAACTTGATATTTGGATTCCACATGGATTGAAAGAAATTCATTTAGCAAAATGCATGAACGTTTGTGATTTACATCCTAAACGAAATAAATTCGACCCTTTTTGAAACGAATTATCACTGATTATGAACAAAGGATTGTTTACAATAACGTCGTTCGAAAAAAGATTAATTCAGATGTCTACTGTTGCCAGCTGGACAAATTGAAAGCAACGGTCAAAGAAAAACGGCCAGAATTGGTCAATCGTAAAGGTATATTTTTTCACCATGACAACGCTACACCACACACATCTTTAATTACTCGCAAAAAATGATTAAGGCTTGGTTAGGGAGTGATGATGCGTCCACCATATAGCCCTGACCTTGCACCATCAGATTACTATTTATTTAGATCTTGGCAGAAATCCTTGAATGGTGAAACTTTCAATGATGATGAAGTTGTGAAATCGCACTTGGTTCAGTTTTTTGCCGATGAGGACCAGATGTTCTATGAGCGTGGAATTATAAAGTTACCAGAAAGATGGCAAAAGGTCATTAAACAAACTGGAAAGTATACCATTGATTAAAATGCATTCCTTGTATTTAAAAAAATTTGTTTATAATGTATGAAAAAATCGGCAATTACATCTGGGATAACCCAATAGTTTCGAGAAAAACGCCTTCAAAGTTTAAAAAGGTTCGAGTATAATCCGCGTAATCAGGAGAAAACAGTAATGCGTTACCTTTTTCTGCATTGCTGTCTTCTCCGGAAAGTTTATTTGAATTATTATTTTATTAATAAAGTGGTCGTATGTAATGTCAGACCCTAATGTCTGACTCTACCACACGGCCTTAAGGAATGTTCCTAGAACTAACAAAATGTCCTCGTTGCTTGAACGTTACAAAGGAATATCCATGGAACCGTTTCTGTGAACGTTCTGAATTAAAGGTATATTAAATATTTTAACAATAAAATATTGTTATAAGTATATCTAAGTACTGGGAAATTTACTTGAGAGTCCTCGACTTTTGGACAGGACAAATTTTTCCGTCGATTCTATATACTTTTTATGAAGAAGCTTAGAACTTCATCGAAAAAAAGAAAGAATGTTCTAGATTATTTCAAGCACAGTCAAAGAACAAAATTGTTTCAAATTTTATTGTATAGTTTTTGAAAAAATTATAGAAATGCAAATACTTCTTCTAAAAAGTATTTCAGGTTTTAAAAGAGCTTGGATACGATAAGTTGATTAGAAAAAGGTGAATACCTGATATACAAGTCAAAGAAAAATTCTTGGCATGCGCTTGAAAGTCTTGTGTGATTTTCACTGGCAAGATGCACAGTTGCCAGTGCCAGTTTTTTTATACGCACAATTTTTATTGCTTTTTAAATTGACATAAACTTCAGAAATTATTAAATTCTCAAATTTAATAATTTAGTAATTAATATATTAAAAATCTCATCATTTAAAAATATACTTGTAGAAAATAATAATTCTTCAAACTTCTATATCATATAAAATTGTTGGTGAAATAAGGCGCAGCAATTCCTTACACGGCCTTGCATTTTCTATGAATAAAATGTACCCAAATTTTTTTTGGAAATATCCCAAGTGCTTCGGTAGCCATGCGGTTTAATTTATAAGGTTAGACTGCGTTATACATGTATAGGTTAGGTAAAAGTTAAGATTCGAATTCTGTAAGCGTAAGATTAATTTCAACAGCGGTAATATATTATGTTCAGCGATGTGTAGTGATAGTGTACAATAGTATAATTTGTGATAAAATTCAAAAAAGAAGTATATAAAAAAGACAGCTTGCGAAAATAATTATTTTTTCTTGATGCCTTTGATAGTCCATAAAAATTTCATGGACTGGCTTTGAAGTTTTCATGCACGAGTGCTGTGCGAGCTCTATCTACCTATATTCAGAATTTCATATAGAATCTTAGAAATATCCAATCTTAAAACTTTATTTCCTCAAATGATTCATATAAATTACAATATACATTTTGCGTACTCAGAATTTTTACGGACTTTCTACTGAATACTTTTGGAAATTACTAAACTTTTTTCAGGATTGTTGATCTAATTGTACAAGAACGGTACTTCTAGTCTTAAGGGGGTCCACCTGTGTAAAATTTTCGAAAAATCGATTTTATTTTTTTGACATTTTTTGCATCTTTAAGATATGACTAATGATGTCCTTAAGTAATTTTCATGAATTCAACCTAATTAAAGTGTGACAGGGCGCCAAATGTTACAGTTCTGTTGTGTTTCCAAACTTTAAACGCGTTTTTCTAGAAACCATGTTTTTGAAATATGTGGGCAGGATTGAAAAAAATCTACTTAACAGATTGACTTGAAATTTTAACTGACACATTTATAGAGATAACTGAAGGTACCCACGTAGCGGTTTTTTAAAAATTTTTTTTTTTAATTTTACAGTATATATTATATCGAAAAAAGCATGAAAATGATTAATTTTTATGAAAAGTACTGCCATTTCTTCAATTTTTAAAATTTCGTCAAAATGCTACGTCAGTACCTTGACAACATAAACAGAAATATATTTTTTTTACTTTTTGTGTTTTAGATAACTGGTTCGAGCGGAATCTTGCCCACAATTTCGGTATTCCATTTTGAAGGGGTCACTTTCAATGCCCTTAATGAATGCAAGCCTTCGGATTACACTATTGGAAAAATTTACTATTATAATAAAACCACAAACCTTCAAAATAACGTTAAACTTATTCTCATTTTCGAATTAGTTCTCCTAACAAACATTCCCGAAAAAGCGTTCGAAATACCGCCCTCACACAGGTGGACCCCCTTAAGTAACTTTTGAACATATCTGAGAGTCGAGCACTCTGTCATGTTAATTTCCCAATACTTATTTTATCCGTGTACAGCTGTTTGATAAAGTAATAAAATAATAAAAGATATAAAAAATAAATTTGCTCTCAAACATGATACATCCATCTCATCTGGCTTCATGATTAAAAATGGAAATACTGCGAACCAACCTAATGCTATAGTAATTTAATTTGATTGTATTATACCTATAGCATTTATAATATATGGGGCAAAATTTACCAAGTGTACCAGCCTAAAAATGTTTTACATGTTTAATAAGAAAACTGAAGAAAAAACCAAAATTTAACATCTTTGTAATCTTTTAATAATATCTTTGAACAAAACCCTATTATATGTGTCAACTAATACAATTAGAAATCATTCATATAAATTCGAAAAGAATCCAAACTCAAGATTATTGTTATAATCGTCCATCTTGAAGCTATTGAGTTTTACTCAATAAGTTGTAGGCAGAATAAGCTGATTTCATAACCTGAAATGTATTTTTTTGTATTCATATATAGTTTCTAAAATAAATCTGTAAAAATGAAAAGGTGAAGTATACAAACTTTGCCAAATGTTTCCATTGAAGTAATAATAACAAACGATCCAGTCAACTGTAGGGGCCTAGTGGTTCTGATCATTATCATCATAAGGGCCTTTTTTGTATTGTTCGTTAACGGAATCCAGTTTATGAGAAAAATTTCATCTTTGATAGATAAACTCTGGGATTAGACAAAAAAAGTGTTTTGTAAATTTTCGGTTGTGTTTTCTCAGTTGGTTATCGTACAAGGGTTTTCCATACAAGCAATAGAACTTTGAATTATCACAGCCTTAATTGTTTTATTCAATTGTCAAAGTTATGTGACATTTATATTCAGTATAGTTTAGCAAATCAACAGCAATAATTAAACAATCATTCAGCATGTTGAAATTATTAAAACTCTTTAATTCATTATTAGCTCGAATATTAATGCGTTCTCTTTATTTGATTTATTAATTAATTTATTGCTGAATTTGGGGAGATGCTAATCTTTAGTTAATTATCCAGCGACCATCGCATTCAGAAAAAGTTAGTGTTTGGTGTGATTTTTGGTCTGGTGGAGTCATAGGGACTCATTTTTTTTCAAAATGAATAAGGTTAGCTTAGATAATTTTTCGATTAGCTTTCGATAATATATTTTGTTGTGAATTTCGTATGATCAATTTTTCTGAAACGTGTTTTCAGCAAGATGTTGCCACATGCTAATGATGGCATTGTTTCGAGAAATGCAGTTGTGGTGTATATTTAAATAATATTGTATTTGCTGTATAATGTTATCGAATGAACATGAAAAAACGACTTTTGTATTTATTTTTTAGTTTCAATTTGAATTACTGTCGCTCTTATGAAAACTTATGTAGACTAATATTTAGTTAAGTACAGTATGTTGCTATTAAGTAACTGCCAAATCACCTTATTCCTGATTTTTTCTCCAGAATAACAATAAATAAAGATCTGGCCTATAACGGCGGAGAAAACAGATGCAAATGACCAGAAATATTCGTCACGAACGCTCAATCTTGATAGCTCAAAAATGATAGTGCATGTATTAATTATAGTTGCAAAATATTGCAGAAAAATCATAGCCAATAGATTTATTGGCGGAGGAAAGGCAGGAAACCTTTCAGCTTCGCAAGGAGCTTACCTGCGCCGACCTGCAGAAAATCGCTCGCGCGAAGGAGGCCATCCGCAAGGATGAAAGGCGCAGACTCGTCGAGAAATGGCAGATGAGATGGCATGGTGAGCAGACAGGGAAATGGACCTACCGCCTGATCTCGGAGCTCGCCACCTGGCTGAACAGAAAGCACGGGGAAGTCGGCTTTTACTTGGCACAAGCGCTCTCGGGCCATGGCTGTTTTAACGCGTACCTGAGGCGCTTTAAGAAGAGAGACGAGGAGACGTGTTGCTACTGCGATTCCCCGGTGGATAACGCAGAGCACGCACTCTTCGTCTGCGCAAAATGGGGTGTGGCTAGGGGGGTCCTCGGTCAGGCGGTGGGTTCCGAACTTACTCCTGACACGATGGTCCCCCTCATGCTCCAGTCTGAGCGGTTCTGGACGCTCATCTAGTCATTCGTCACACTTGTGATGAAGACGAGGGAGCTTGATGGGCGTCGGGAGCGAAACAACGGGGAGGGCCAGTAGAAATCGCATCGGGGCCTGCGCCCGCGGTCCTGCGTCTCGGGCAGACTTGACTGTACGCGTCGTTCGGGGGAGGAATCTGTTTGTTTCTCCCCTGGGTGGCGCGGCTGGTCGGTTGTCCTAGTGGGCGGGTGGCCGCGGGTGGAAGTTCCGAGCGAACGGATGACGGAAGAGTCGCACGCGACTTTAATGGAACCAACCACCCGTGAAGTTCAAAGCCGAAAGGCGGTTCCGCGGGTGGTGTATTGGTTCGAGAGAGGGAGTTTTCTGGTTTTAACAGGTATGCCTAGACCCGTCCTAGGAGAGTCCTGTACAACGTCTATAAAAGATTTTGCCATTTTTTCCTCCCCACCAAAAAAAAAAAAAAAAAAAAAAAAAAAAAAGCGTTCTCTTTATTTGATTTATTAATTAATTTATTGCTGAATTTGGGGAGATGCTAATCTTTAGTTAATTATCCAGCGACCATCGCATTCAGAAAAAGTTAGTGTTTGGTGTGATTTTTGGTCTGGTGGAGTCATAGGGACTCATTTTTTTTCAAAATGAATAAGGTTAGCTTAGATAATTTTTCGATTAGCTTTCGATAATATATTTTGTTGTGAATTTCGTATGATCAATTTTTCTGAAACGTGTTTTCAGCAAGATGTTGCCACATGCTAATGATGGCATTGTTTCGAGAAATGCAGTTGTGGTGTTTATTCAAATAATATTGTATTTGCTGTATAATGTTATCGAATGAACATGAAAAAACGACTTTTGTATTTATTTTTTAGTTTCAATTTGAATTACTGTCGCTCTTATGAAAACTTATGTAGACTAATATTTAGTTAAGTACAGTATGTTGCTATTAAGTAACTGCCAAATCACCTTATTCCTGATTTTTTCTCCAGAATAACAATAAATAAAGATCTGGCCTATAACGGCGGAGAAAACAGATGCAAATGACCAGAAATATTCGTCACGAACGCTCAATCTTGATAGTTCAAAAATGATAGTGCATGTATTAATTATAGTTGCAAAATATTGCAGAAAAATCATAATACCAAATAACTGGTTCATATTTTCCCCAATCCTGTAAATAAATCGTTTTTATGGTACATACACAATTAAATTATATTATTAATTACTTGGTTACCAACACAATCGAAAATACTACACCGAGGTGCGAATTTAGATCGTCAGATGGAGTTTAAATCTTAAAATTTTGTTAATTTGTCCAAAATTAATATTACTATTTGAAGAATCAACCAAAGTGTTGAAATTATCAAGTTTGATGATATTCATAAGGCTCTGGGTAAGAAAGACTGAATTTAGTGTATAGAATATTATATAAAATATAATGAATACAAAAATTCGTTAAAATTCAGAATGAAAATAGAAATAAGGAAAGTTTGAAAAGTTTTC
This sequence comes from Diplolepis rosae, assembly GCA_030998225.1. Lineage (NCBI taxonomy): Eukaryota > Metazoa > Arthropoda > Insecta > Hymenoptera > Diplolepididae > Diplolepis > Diplolepis rosae. The sequence goes on along the minus strand of JAPYXD010000723.1, from coordinate 7,415,315 downwards.
ATTTGGGTATTATTGCTTGTTTTTAAATTATCCTAATTCTATTTTTCTTACGAAAGATACCAATGCTTTGTATTTATTGTACTTTTTTTATTTATATGAATATGAACTTGAAAAAATTCGAAATACAAGTGACGTCGAAGCCCGTCAAAATAGCCTCCTTAAAAAATGCACGCCTGATTCACCCCCGTGATCATGAAAACTATGTGCTTATCTGCAATCAAAAATCGAAATATATGTTTAAATTATAGGTGTACACGGAAAAAATAAGTTCATCAAAATTTCTTTAACTAGTCATAGTGAAGAGACTTAAAAACTTGAAATGTGACGGATAAACATTGTAGTAACAGTTTTTTCGCAAACTTAGTTACTTAGACCAATTTGATAGTGTCATATATGCAATTCTTTCATATCATTTTTACCATAATGTTATCCGTCACACGTGTAATTTTTTAAGTCTCTTCCCTATGTATTTTTATAGCAAATTTTTTGTACAATTTTCAATTTCTTATTCGTAAATTTAGTTAGACCTATTTTATAGTTTTACAAGTGCAATTCATTTATATCGTTTGTCAACACAATGTTTATCCGTCACACGTGTAATTTTTTATTTTTTTTCTTCCTTTGTATTTTTATAGAAATAAATCTCACTGATGAAGTCTCCAATCCGAGTCGCAACGTTTGAGGAAAAAATGAAACCCTGAGTTTACATTATTTCTGGACCCTAAAGCCAAATTAAAAAATCATCTATCTATTAATATTATTGAGTGTCGATATCAGCCAGTTATTTATAATAGTGAATATGAGTTTGGCTGTAAATGATTGTCCATAAATAAAATAAAATTAAGTTTAAGTAATAGATAAAACGGTTAGGAAATAATCCACGTAAATTTCTTTTTTAGGAAACGCAAGTTCGCTAAATTTTCATGAACAGTTAATGAAAGTTTCTCGAATTGGCTTCGAAACTTTAGTTTGCGAGTTTTATAAAAACTCTAGAACTCTGCCGTTAAATTTCCTTCGAGAGTCAACGAAAGTTTCTTGAACTATCTTCGAAATTTTCATACAAGATTGTTATACAAATTCTAGTACTACGTTCTCGGAAATTTAATGAACAATTCAGGATTATTTCTTGAATGTTTTATACTTTTTAAAGAATTGTATATCAAATTTTCAAACGTTGACAATTCTAAATTTTAAAAGACTTTCTGGCCTGTTCAAAGACGAGTTAATGAAAATTTCATGAACTTTTTTGTTGCGTGTATGTTTCTAGAAAGTACCAGATTTGCAGTATATTAAAAATGTTATAAATTGTGGTTGTTTTAAAATTAAATTGTGATTTTTGCGATTTTTCAACTTTATTTTTGGTCAGTAAGAATTTTAAAAATAATTATTCTGGACGTAATTATATTCTTGTACGAGACATAATGACACTTACGACCAAGCTGTCAGGTTTAGGTCGTAGAGTACACCTTTCTCTTGTAAAAGTCCTGATGTAGTTTTGGCAAGTAATAGAATTGCAATTTCAATTCAACGCTCAAATAAACGTTCTAAATTGTTACTTAAAGAGCTCTGTAACTTCGTTATTAATCGGATTCCGGCAAATTTCTTTGCACAAAGATATTTGCAATAACACCTGCTTTAAAAAAATGCAGTTTATAAAAATCGATTTATTGATTTGAAAATTTTAACTAGGTTAGTAGCGATCTGCCTCAACAATATTGTATTATACATTTTTTCAATTTAGGAAATTTTTGTATACTCAGCTCTAGTTGAGTCAAGTTTGACCTGACAGTAAATTCGCATCTAGGTGATATTAAATATTTAAAACATATTTTCAAGTTAAGATCGGAAGTTAGTAATTGCAGCGTGAAATTATTTTCAGTATTTCTTGGATGTTTCCGTAATTTTCTCGTGACATATTCTTTCATGGGAAGAAATATAATATATTAATTAAAGCCATGCTTTCAAAAAGGAATCTAAGTGGTGATTTGGTCCAAATTAAATTAAAGGCTGGTTTTACCAACTTCGATTAACTCTTAATCGCTGGTTAAACCCTCAAATTAACCAATTCTCGTTTTTAAATGTTCGAAATATGAATCGCTAAAATAGTTTATGAAATGTAGTTTTTCAAAAATTTAATAAACAACTTATGAATATAAATATTTCAAAATTATACTCGATTTAATACATTTTTTAAGTATATTAGAACTCTTGTCTGCAATATACTTATTAGAGTAAATTTAATGTCTACAAAATTGAGTAGACCAAGATATTTTAGGAATTTTTCAAATATACTTATGTAACATAAAAGAGGATTTAAAAATAAGAACAAATGTTAGATTATAGATTCTGAACTAATCCGAAAAACATTTTGTATCACGGTTGATGAAAAACAGTCAAAAATTAATCCGTCTTAATCTTATTCATTCCGCTTCAATCCGAGGCATCAATCCAAATGAATACGAACAAAGTTTTTAATTCGAGTCAACTCGAATAAATCCGAGCTCAGATTGACTTTTGTCCGTTTTTTTCAACCGCTTTACGGATTGGTTTCGGAAATAGATTGCGGAATGGTTCGGATTAATTCGGATTTAATTCCTTACTTAAACTTTCGGCAAAGTAGACCCTTTTGGACACATGTCTTCAATCATTTATCCATTGAAATTATAATGTTAAGAGATGAAATTTAAAATTGTACTGCAGTACTCTTTAAATTATTATTTGCAGAGTAGAATTTTACTACCCAAATGCCTAAATTTTGGAATTCGATTGATGCATATAACATTCTAAGCATATATTACTGTTTTTAATTGTAGAGAAATTTTTCAAATAAATTACTATATAATCATTTTGTTTATTTTCTCTTTATGCGTAAAAAATATTTTGTTATGTAATCAACCTTCATTTGTTATTTTTTTTATTTTGTCTAACGCAATTGCTTTTCCATCTTTACAAAATTGGATATTGTTTCATTTCATTTAAAAGAGAATTGATTTTCCTTCATTTATACTTTGGCTGCTCAATTACAATAAATGTTTTCTCTACGAGCCCTTTGAGGTGAGAAACAAACAGATTTATAAGAAACCAATACATAAAAGGAGTTTACCCTATTTATTTAGCAGTTATTTTATATAAAATATAGGAAAAACACTTACGAATATATATGAATGTGATGTCGAACGCAATCTTTGATTATTTTAATTTCTTGTTGATGAAGGATATATTCAGAATTACAATTTTTTCGTGCTTCAGGAAGCATGTTTAAGCGTTCTATAATAATATCTATTTGAGCACAAACTTGTAGTATTATTATCATCGTCAAGGTTTCAAATGAGACTGTTAGACAAGCTGACATCCAAACAGATAATGACTGGTATATATACGTCAACCAAAATAGAGGTTTAGAGTTAATAGTATAAGGCATCCATGCATTAAAAGGAAGTCGAATGCTCTCCTTATCGATAATTGGAGTCAAATACACTGATGCCGCAGAAATATTAGTTACAATTAGAACGATTAATGTAGTCCACCTACAAAAATAAAAAACAATATTAAAAATATTAATAATATTTGTGATAAAAGTGTTTGTGATAAAAGTAACGTATTACATTTTTTGACCTTTCTTTCATACCTGCATGTGTATGAATATTTTTGCAGTATTTTAGATTCATTAGGACTTCGAGGTTGACATATTTCATTAGTAAGCATTTTTATCGTTCTTATGACTTTTTTACGTTGAAACAGCATATTAATTGATTTTAGATAAACAATAAAAATGGCAGTAAAGTAGAATAAACTTTCTGAAATAACGTCTATGTTTCCAGTTCCTCGAAAAAAAAATGCCAAGAGAGAGCATACGAAAAATGAATAAGAAGTTAACATGAAGATTGAATAAATACAATATAGTAACTTTTTCCATTGAGAGTTGTAAGTTGATGGCCTCCAAAACCCAAAAATCTGCATTACTGTCAATGAATATTCGCCGTTATAGAAGTTCGATTGTTTTAGATTTAATATTTTATATAAATTTTTAATCTTTAAAAAAGCCATGATTGTTTTAAAATTGTCAATAGGTGATATATGTGTTCACTTTTTTGTTCAGTTATACTTTTTAAAGCTGAGTACGGTGGAAAAAGAATAGATAGATACGAGGAATGTATCATCCATACACCATGAAAGTTCCATTAAGACTGAGAGCTACTTTTCTTGTGTAACTCGTTCTGTCTTCTACGCAGCAGCGTCATAAATAATTCCATTAATCAATTTATAACTGAAGAAATGTCTCATATCACCCTTTTACCGTAATATTCTGCTTATAAATAATTCTACAAGCTCTTAGAAGGGATTGGCTATTACACCAGGTATAGTGATGCAATATTGTAAATCACGAAAATGTATCAGAATTGATATCAACGGCAATTTGCATAATCATAGAGCATTAAAATATGTGAAACTGTTTACGGTAATTATCTTCTTCGCTTACTCTTTTCTTTTTTGTATAAAATCATATTTGTCGATATGATATTCAATAAGCATATCATTTTCGTACATAAAATATTTATTTCACCGTGGAAAAATGTTGCACTGTTAAAACTGATGGTTATATTGGACCCATTTTCGTCTTCCAATAGAAGTATAATAATGATAAACAAAACAGACTTAAGTGATAGAAGTGAAATTATGAAAAAATTTTACATTTGGAAATATATAAAGACTTCAAATATTTATGTGGGAGTTATATGTGTAAATTTCAAACTAAATATTTTCGTTATTATCCTTTATCTCGAAATCATTGAGTTGCACTTAATATGTTGTAGGCGGAATTAGCTGATTTGATAATCTGAAACGTAATCAATAAATATATATTTTTGTGTGATGTATAAAATTAATAATTAATCGCAGATTAAAGTTTGATAAATAAGTGAATCTGTTATGAAAAATAAAACGAGAATACAAACTTTGACAAATGTTTCTAATGACATGGTAATAAGAGATGCTCCAGTTAACTTTAGAGGCCGAGTCGTTCTTATCATCATCACAGTAAGTGCTTTTCTTGTACTATTCTTTTATGGGACCCAATTCATGTGATAAATTTTATCCTTGAGAGTTAAGCTCTACATTTAAGTAAGAAAATTGTTTAGTAGATTTTTTTGTTTTTCTACTATTAATTATTTTAAAATAATACTTAGGTTAGTATATACTTGTATATATAGAGTTTCCAGGAGAGGGTTGCAGAATAGGCTATATGTGCGAGAGGAATAGACTCGTGCGAGAGGAATAGACTCATGCGAAAGCCTTTTGATCTCATACTCGCACTCATAGCCCGCGACCTATTTTGATATACTTTTGTCACACAGGATTTTTTTCAGAAAAAGTTATAAAACAATGTTTTTGTCGATTGGTTGTGTTAATGTCAATGAAAGAAGATAATTTTCACAAGTATTGACGCTTAAATGTCAACAGAATACTTTTTTTACATTTATATTAACAAGATTTATGTGCTATGTATAATATAATATATTCATAATGATAATCAGCCAAATCCAGTGATGCATTGGTTAGCTTAACAACATTGTATTTAAAAATTCTTTATTTTACGAAAAGCTAACTTCAAAGAACAATTTTTAAAAGTTTTATCATTAAAATCAATTATAGAGTCATCCAAGTTAATCAAAAAACACTTTTCAGCCATTTTTTATTACAATATATTGTTTATTACAACGATAATTGGTAGCATGTTTTTTCTATTACGAAAATTGATGCCAGTTGTTCCAAAATGATTCTCATTATTTACTAGTCTATCGCTATCCTCAATTTCACGGATAAATAGCATGCGCCAATATTTCGCTTTTTAAAGCTCGACAACCGGAATTCAAAACAGATTTTTCGCAGGCAACCTTATATCACTGTGTTCGCAATAAAATTATCTTTATTTTGATATAATTTTTATTGAGTAAACAGATGAGTGAAAATTACTAGTATCGACTTACCTGTTTATACCTGGCATCCCAATAGTTATGAAGGGAAACAAATAGGCAACCTAATTTTTGCATATTCTATAGGCTTCATACTTTCGATTGGTGTATAGTTTGTTTCGTAAACGAATAAGTGCAATTTAAAAAAAAAGTAATTTTTGAATTTTTAATTAATCATAGTCTTGACAGAAATTTTTTAGGCAACCCAGTTGAGATATATTTTTTAACATATTAAATTTGATATAAAATACTTTTCATCGTGTAAACAGATGGGTGAAGGTCGTTCCCTATTCGAATCTTAGACTGTAACTAATAGGTGAGCGGGATACCCCCAAAAAGACGCTTAGAAATAGCAGTATGTGACCACGCAGTCCTAGTCGCTAAAACGACTTTTTCTTATGTTTTCAAGGTCGCTGGATACGAATCTGAAATTTTTTCGTCGATAAAATAGGTGGGAAATTGAAAAAAACGCTATTTTTACGGAAAATTGAAAAAAATGAATCTAAGGTTTTTGTATGTTACTCTCGCTATATTTCAGACGATTATTGATATTTCTTCATTAAATTTTTTTTATTATTGTGCAACTAAAGAGCTAAATAACAAGCCTACTCCGATCATTCTGCGTCAATTATTACTCGCTTGGTGAATTTTCAAATGTGTACTACTACGAATTCCGAGTTTTGTCATACAATCGCAAAAGTTGAGTGATGAAGTTTCGAATTTCCAAAAACTAATTATTGAGTATTAAAATATAATACATAAAGAAGTGTTTGGGAAAAGTTCAGCTCAAAACATAAACATAAAGATATATTAATAATCGTCTGAAATATAGCGAAAGTAACATCGAAAAATCTAAAATTCTTTTTTTTCAATTTTCCGCTAAATTGACGTTTTTTTCAATGTTCCACCTATTTTATCGAAATAATAATTTCAGATTCGTATCCAGCGACCTCGAAAACATGAATCGTGTTCACTGGAAGGTCCGTTTGGGGGTGAGTCTTGCTCGCCTATAAGAATCAATGACTAGTTGTTGATTCTTGGTAAGTTTCAATGATTTAAATTTAGTAAGTATGCTTCCGACAATTTCTAGTGATTTAATTTTATTGCATTATACCTATAGAATTTATAATATATATCGACTATATACATAATAAAGCTGAAGAAGAAACAAAATTTAACATCTTTTAATAATATCTTTGAATCAAATCCTATTATATGAGTCAACTAAAATTATTAGAAAACATTCAAAAATACGAAAAGAATCCAAACTTGAGATTATTGTTATAATTCTTCATCTTGAAGTTATCGAGTTTGATTCAATAAGTTGTAGGCAGAATAAGCTGATTTCATAATCTGAAATGTGATTAATAACTATACTCTCTAAATCTAAACCAGTCAAATTTTCACTGATTGAATTAGTGATTTGCCTTTTCACTGATTAATCAGTGAAACAATATTTTTCACTGTTAAATCAGTTAATTTTCACTGATTCATCAGTGAAAAAGATATTTTCATTATCAAATCAGTCAATTTTCACTGAAATAATCAGTGAAATTTGACTAATTTACACTGAGCTCTTTTTACCTATTTGAATCAGTCAAATTGCACTGATAATCAGTAGGTTTTCGCTGATTCAAATTTAGAGAGTATATTTCATGATCACGTATGAAATGATTAGTTCATCACAGATTAAAGTGTTTTCAAAATAAATCTGTAACAAGGGAAAGGTGAAGTATACAAACTTTGCCAAATGTTTTCATTGAAGTGATAATAATAAACGATCCAGTCAACTGTAAGGGCCTAGTGGTTCTGATCATCATCATCATAAGGGCCTTTTTTGTATTGTTTGTTAACGGAATCCAGTTTAAGAGAGAAAATTTCATCTTTGATAGATAAACTCTGGGTTTAGACAAAAAAAGTATTTTGTACATTTTTAGTTGTATCTTCTCAGCTGGTTATCGTACAGGGGTTTTCTATAAAAGCGATAGAACTTTGAATTATCACAGCCTTTATGTTTCTATTAAGCTGTCAAAATCATGTGACATTTGTATTCAGTATAGTTTAGCAAATCAACAGAAATAATTAAACAATCATTCAGCATGTTGAAAATATTTAAACTCTTTAATTTATAATCAATTCGAATAATATTGCATGCTCTTTATTTGATTCATTTATTAATTCATTGCTGAATTCGGGGAGATGCTAATCTTTAGTTAATTGTCCAGCGACCATCGCATTAAAAAAAAGTTGCTGTTTGGTATGGTTTTTGGTTTGGTGGAGTCATTGGGACTAATTGTTTTCAAAATGAATAAAGTGAGACTGTGACTGTTGTTCGTAAGCGTTAGCTTTCGATAATAATGTTTATCTTTTCTGTTGTGAATTTCGTATGATCAATTTTTCTGAAACGTGTTTTCAGCAAGATGTTGCCACATGATAATGATGGCATTGTTTCGAGAAATGCAGTTGTGGTGTTCACTCAAATAATATTGTATTTGCTGTATAATATTATCGAATGAACATGAGAAAACGACTTTTGTATTTATTTTTTTGTTTCAATTTAAATTACTGTCGCTCTTATGAAAACTCATGTAGACTAATATTTAGGTAAGTACAGTATGTATGTTGCCATTAAGTAACTGTCTAATCACCTTATTCATGATTTTTTCTCTACAATAACAGTAAATGAAGATCTGGCCTATAACGCTGGACAAATAAGATGAAAATGTGCCAGAAATGTTCGTCACGAACGCTCAATCTTGATAGTTCATAAATGATAGTGCATGTATCAATTATAGTTGCAAAATATTGCACAAAAATCACAATACCAAATAACTGGTTCATATTTTCTCGAATCCTGCATATTAATTGTTTTTATGTTTTATACACAATTAAATTATATTATTCATTACTAGGTTACTAAGACAATCAGAAATACTACACCGAGGTGCGAATTTAGATCGTCAAATGGAGTTTGAAACATTCAATTTTGTTAATTTGTCTAAAATTAATATCACTCTTTGAAGAATCATAAGGTTCCGGGTAAAAAAGAATGAATTTAATGTATAAAATATTACATAAAATATAATAAATACAAAACTCAAAAAATTAGTAGAATTAATTTTCTTAGCTTCTCATTCCCTTTAGAAGTATTGAAATGAATCTAACTCTATGGTTTTATTATCGGAGATTGGAAGCGATCGAAATACAGCTAAATTTAGTACCACAAAATGCCATAGAGATATTATACTATAGATAGAGGAGACAAGCCATAGGCCGCTCTGTAAGTGGCAACGTCAGTCCGCAAACTCGGTGAGAGCAAAAGAGAGAGACGATGGGAGGTTAATCTGTCTTTGTCTACGCGTACCGCGTTAGCCTTGGCGTTAGCGAGAGACAGCCTAACCCACAATTGAGGAGTTATATTCAATAAGGCGACAGGCGCTCGAAAACCTGTAAAAGTATTGTCCGCCTCGTGATGTCATAGTCAAAAATTGAAAATCAAAATTCGAAAAAACCAAGAACATGGTTTTATAGCTCGTGAAAAATGAATGTTAGTTTCCCCTTACAGTTTTTTTATAGCGTTGCAAATTTTCGAGTAAATTAATAAAAAGTGTGTTGGTTTTAAAGCATAGAAACCATGTTTTATTTCAATCCACTCGCCTCGAAAAATTCATTAATTAACGGATTGCGAAATTTTTTTTTGCGTTCTACTCGTGAATCTCTGGCGGAGACGATAGTGCTTGCAACAAATTTTTTTGTTCATTGTTAAATGGTTTTTTTTTAATCCGAAGAAAAAACTATGTTTTTCGAGCTTCGGACCGAAAAAGTGAGCGAGGAAGTTTGAGCTACAGTAAACTTCCCGTGAACAAGTTGATCATTAATATATGGAGCAACTTTTTGGAAAATATCAACTCAATTGAACAATTACTTTCGAAAATATAACGAGTTGAACGCAAATGCGAATTAGGTTTTGACGCGATTTTACCGGTTTTGTTACGAGCAATGCAGGCGCGCCGATGAGTAGAAGCGAAGGAAGATAGAGAAAAGTCCAAAAGGTCAGAGAACAGTCAGAGAACGGTCAGAGTATTCTCTGACCGTTCTCTCAACCGGGGCTGCTCGGGATGAACCCAAGTTTCATCCATGTTTATGAATCAACGTGAGAAATCGTCTTTTCTGCTGTGAAACATCGCTAAACATTCGAGTGAAACATCCTCACGACGTTGTTTTTGTTCCATTGTGAGCAAATGCGGCACCCATCTTGTGCACAGCTTTCTTATGTGCTAATTTTCAGTCAATATGCGATGTAGAGCACTTTTTGAAATGTCCACCATGTCTGCTCGTCTGCGTACTTTTAGTCGACGGTCATCCAATACCACTTTGTGGATTTTCTTCACCATTTCTGTAGTGGTCTTCTCATGTGGTTAACCACTGCGATGTTTGTCTTGGCCATTACCATGGTAATTTTTTTCAAATAACAACCGTCATCTATCTAAACATAAATTAGGATTAATAGTTTAGATGGTCATTGATTATTTGCAATAATGTACCAATTATCTAGGCTTATTGAAATTATTTGTGCTACGCTCACCGAATTTTGGTGAACCTGGCCTAAATCAATGAGTCATTATACTATTATTAATATTATCTCGAACATATTTTCATAAAATAATTGATTCTTTTGAAGAGATCAAACTCCAGCCTACCCAAATTGAAAAGACAAACACATTCGTAATCGCATTAGTTTTGTTTTTGACGCTTAAAACAGGGTGAAGTTACCGCAGTAGGAGAAATTGCTTTCAGGGTCGCCCGCTCACTTGCAACTAGCTGTTCACCTGCATGCAATTGCAATGCTCTGTAGTACCCAAAATATATAACGGACGAAAAAATTTTAAACACTTTTCAATTTGAATTTTTTTTTCTATTCACCATTGCGAGGAACGACACTTCTCTTAGAATACCATGTATTACATAATGGAACAAAAAAGAAAAAGTCACTCAATTGCATCTCAATTCTAAATCAGTCGGAAAAATTTTGCACTGAATTCAGAATCCTCACTAACATAATTCAAAACCAGCGCTTAAAGTTTGTATTTTGAATAGATAAAAAAACTCAATTTCTTTTTTATTTCATTGGGCATAAATCTCAATAATATTCAATTTATAATCTATTCCATACAAAATTATGCAGGGGGTCGTATAAATAAGTATTTTTCACGCAATCGTAAAAAAACGTTTAATATAGTCTATAAATGAATGCTAATATCTACAGGCAAAAAAATCTTTCGCTGGTACAAAGGAACATATCGCTGTTCCAGCTGTATTATTACCTATTCTAGTCATAAAGGTGGCTGATCTAATCTAACAAATCCTTGTGGTAGATACACATTTTTATACCAGTTTACTTTCCTTCAGAACTAATAAACCAAAAATCTTGATACCTAGTTGCTCAACTGTTCTTTACAAAAAAACGCGTGGATTTCAGTATCTTTACTTTTGTATTTAAATGTCATAAAATTCTTACAACTGGCAGATGATTTTTTTCATTATGGATGCTAATTTAAATCTGGAACACTTTTCTCACCGTTTCCTACCCTGTGTTTATCAAATGGCACTTGTGAAAATATTATTTCCAATAATCTATTTCAATAGTTTTCACATTTTCAGTAAATTATGAACGTTTCTCTAATTTTTATATGCATGCACGAGAATTAACTGAGTGTTTGAGACATTAATTAGATTTTCAAGTATGCTAATGTCTAAAAAAGATGTTAAAAATTAGAAAAATTACTTGAATCTATAGTCATTATTAGTAATTTGCAACGTCTAAAGTAAAAAAAGCAAGAATAATCTGGTAATTAGTTATAATTACCTGACGGAATTGTAATTTTGAGGCTTACAATTTTTCAAATATACAAAGGGCACTTTTCAAAGCTTTAATTGCAAAGTGGATAATTATACTATTGAGATTTACACCTACATGTTAGAACTGCATTATTTACAACATTGAAAGCACATATTATTGTTCCAAATCATAAAAACTTTTCTCAATAAATGTATTTAATGAGATTCAATTGCTAAAGATTACATATTTCATAAGGCAAACCTGTATGGGGTTAGCTAATTGAGTAAGTAAATAATAAGTTTTTAAAATTAATCATGAGTAAATAACTTGGGTAATGAACGCAAGTAACATATAGTGACCTAAAATAGAACTAATGCTTACGAGTATAAATGAATGTGATGACGAATGCAATCTCTTATGATAGATTCTTCTTCAAAAGCGATGTATTCAGAATTATTATTTGGTTGCAGTTTAGGAAAAGTATTTAGGCGATTCACTATGATATCTGTTTGAGCACAAATGCGTAAAATCATTACGAACATTAAGCCTTCAAACGAGCCCGCTACACAAACTCCCATCCAAACAGATAATGATTGGTATATATACGTCAACCAAAATACAAGTTTAGAGTTGATGGTATAAGGCAGCCATATATCATTGAAAGGAAGCCTGATCCTTTCTTCTGATAATGGAGTCAAATTCACTGACGTCGCAGATATGTTAGATGTAATTAGAAAGATTATTGTGACCAACCTACAACAGTAAAAAACAATATCAAGAATTGATAATATTGCAAAATTTAAAAAGTTAATATACAGTTATGTGTTGAAATAAATATGTAACGTATTACATTTTTTTGAGCTCTACTTCATACCTGCATTTGGACGAACATTTTTGCAGTATTTTAGATTCATTAAGAGATCGATGCTCACATACGCCATAAGTAAGCATTTTAAACTTTTTGATTACTTTTTTTTTGTATCATAAGATTAATCATTTTTAAATAAATAGTACAAGCAGCAGTAAAGTAAAATGAATTTTGTGTGATAAATTTTGTGTCTTCAGTGCTTCGAAAGAATGTTAACAAAAAACAAAATACGATGAATAAAAGCATAAATAAGAAAATGATTGAGTAAATACGAAACAGAAAGATTTTCCAAGGAGATTTTCAAGTTAATGGCCTCCAAAGCCCAAGAAATTGCATAAGCGTAAATAACGTTTCGCCGTTATAAGAGTCCAATTGCTTTGGAATAAATAATTAATACAAATTGTTAAACTGAAGGAAAGCCATGAAGTTTTGAAATCTGTAATCAACTACACTCTAAAAACAAGTGTGTTACTTCTACACGTGAATCTCGATAGTAACTTTTTAGGCATTTGAAGTGTGAATTTTTAATACACATTTTGGGTACAAAACGTTAAAGTGTTTGAAAATTAAACGTTACGTTTGTAATGTATATTAAAAATACACACTTCAAATGCCTAAAAAGTTACTATCGTGATTCACGTGTAGAAGTAACACACTTGTTTTTAGAGTGTAATATATATTTTGAATTTTTTTCAAGTGATACTTTTTACATCTAAAGATGATAGGAAAGTGTAGATACATATCAGGGATGTATCATCTACGCACCGTGAAAATTGTTTCAAGACTGATAGCTACTCTCCGTGTGGGATTCGTTCTCCCCTCCATGCTGCAACGTTGTCACAAATAATTCTATCAATCAATCGATAAATAAAAAAATATTTCATGGCATTCGTTTCATAGCGACTTTTGTCTCCACTTACTACTTTGTTATTCGTAGAAAGTCACATTTGTCGATAACATGCAACAAGCATATAATTTGAGGACATAAAGTATTTATTGAATCTGCCATAGAAAAAGCTTGTAGGTCCTTCACCTCCACGTATCCAATAGCTTCAACTTCTTGTAAACGTATTGTACAATTTCTAAAATCATCTTATATTCATGGGAAGATATAGCTTTGAACATTTTCTAAACAACTGGTAGAAATTCAGGCAGTAACAAACTGTAAATATACTTGCGTTATTACTTTTATTTAAAGTATAATGCTACTCCCACATTACTTACTCACATTTAGAGAGAATATTTCGAAAGTTTTCACGGTTTGAGTAAGAATCTTTATTAATGAAAAGTATCATATTAATTCTGCAACGTAATTTTGTATATATGATGACAAAATCTCTTAACACATTAGTCTCAAGTAAATCTTTAAAATTACTGAACACATTCAATTCATAACCAAAGTCACAAGTAGCCTTACTCTAGAGTTAAATGAACAAGGAGGAAGAAGTAATTGTTACCTTCAAAAAATCTGTGTCTTAATATCTTAATTTCAGTTTTTTGAAGTTGACCCCATTTTTGGGCGTTAGGTATCTTTCTCTGAATTTCGGATTTAATTTTCGTCAGCGGAGATTAGTTCAAAAATAGATTTCTCAAAGATGTAGTCTCGTATTCGGGCTTCGGAAAGCCGATTTTTTTTTTTTATATATGTCGAAAGTATAATATATTGAGAGAATACTGTAAAAATTTTACACCGAAATATGAAATCTTTATGACGCTTTAAAAATGGCCACGTCATCTCACAGAAAGTTTACTCTATGTACCAGGCATAGCTAATTAGTATGAGTATACAATTTTGATAAGGGATCTGAAATAAAATCTTTGAACACTTTTTTCTCGAAACAACATTTCAAACAACAATGGCTCCGTTGGGTACTTAAATTACATAATTATAATAATAATAATAATAATAATAATACATCGCCACAAATGCAAGAAAAGGAACTGGTAAGCATAAGGGATTCTGCACGTTGATCAGCATTGACATATGGAATGCGTTCAATACCGCAAGATGGAACATCTGCATCGAGGCGATGGTGCGGAAAAAGGTTCCAGACTACCTGTTGCCAATGATAGATGACTATCTGAGCGACAGGTGGGCGATATACCAGGGCGACAAATGGTCTCTCAAAGAAGAGATGACATGTGACGCCCCTCAAGGGTCGCGGGTGGGTCCATTCGTTTGGAACGTCATGTATGACGATCTCCTGCGCATGGACCTACCTGCTGGAACGAGCATCATCGGCTTCGTGGAAGACGCACTTGTCGTGTGCGCCGCTGATGACGTCGGAATCCTGGAGCTGAGGATGAATAATCAATAATCAATAGCAGAGGCCTGAAAATAGCCCCTGAGAAAACCACGGCTATGCTCGTCACGGACAGGAGATCCTTTCAGTACCCGAGGATCGTTCTCGGAGAGCATGAGGTCAAGTGGAAAACAAGTACAAAGTACCTGGGAGTGCAGTTGGATCGTAGGCTTAGCTTTGGCGAACACCTGCAGATCGCAGCTGCCAAAGCCATCCAATGTGGAGCAAACTTGGCTCGGCTTATGCCAAACATTAGTGGACCCACGGAGGCAAAAAGGAGACTGGTGGCGAGCGTGGTGCATTCGAAGCTGCTTTATGCAGCTCCGGTCTGCGCTAATGTCCTGCAAAACCATGCTATTCAGAAGAGGTTGTTCTTGGCACAGAGATCTGCTGCGTTGAGAATAGTTTCAGCATATAGAACTGTCTCGACGAGTGCTGTGTTGGTCCTGGCGAGCGTCCCGCCAATAGATTTATTGGTGGAGGAAAGGCAAGAGACCTTCAGCTCCGCAAGGAGCTTGCCTGTACCGACCTGCAGGAAATCGCTCGCGCGAAGGAGGCCATCCGCAAGGATGGAAGGCACTGACTCGTCAAGAAATGGCAGATGAGATGGCATGGTGAGCAGACCGGGAGATGGACCTACCGCCTGATCCCGGAGCTCGCCACCTGGCTGAACAGAAAGTACGGAGAAGTCGGCTTTTATTTGGCGCAAGCGCTCTCAGGCTATGGCTATTTCAACGCGTACCTGAAGCGCTTTAAGAAGAGAGACGAGGAGATGTGTTATTACTGCGATTCCCCGGTGGATGATGCAGAGCACGCATTCTTCGTATGCGCAAAATGGGGTGCGGCAAGGGAGGCCCTCGGTCAGGCAGTGGGTGCCGAGCTCACTCCTGACACGATGGTCTCTCTGATGCTCCAGTCTGAGCGGTTTTAGACGCTCATCGAGTCATTCGTCACACTTGTGATGAGGAAGAGAGAGCTCGATGGGCGTCGGGAGCGAAACAACGGGGAGGGCCAGTAGAAATCGCTTCAGGTCCTACACCTGCGGTCCTACGTCTCGGGTTGACTTGGCTGTCCGCGTCGTTAGGGGGAGGAATCTGTTTGTTCCTCCCCTAGCTGGCGCGGCTAGTCGGTTTGCCCAACGGGCGAATGGCCATGGGTGTCGGTTCCGGGCGAACGGATGACGGAAGAGTCGTACGCGACTTTAAGCTGGGACCAACTGACCGCAAAGTTTAAAGCCGAAAGGCGGTTCCGCGGGCGGTATATTGGTTCGATAAAGGGGATTTTTGCATTTAACAGGTATGCCTAGACCCGTCCTAGGAGAGTCATGTACAACGTCTATAAAAGATTTCGCCATTTTTCCTCCTCACCAACAAAAAAAACCTTTTTCCGCCGTTTGTTTTCTAAATTATGAAAATATTTCGACCTTTTACGAAGATGCATTTTCATTCATTTCTGTCAAAGTATAATAGTTCAGTACCTTCATTTCGGTTATTATGTATTATTGTTATTATTTAAAATTATGTTCGATGTCATTACTTTGACTACAATGCAACACGGAGAAAAAAAACTATCATATTGGGTTGGCAACAAAGTCATTTCGTTTTTTTTCATGATTTTCAAAGCAAGTTTATTAATACAAATAAGAAACATTAATCAATTATGTAATGACCATTTTGTTCGATGACCTTTTGCCATCTTTTAATTAGTTTCACAATTCCGCTTTCGTAGAAAGTTTGGTTCTTAGAAGCAAAAAACTGAATCAACTCATATTTGACAGCCTAATTTGAATCGAATGTTTTTCCATTCAAATGGTTTTAAAATGAACGGGATAATTGATAATGGGATGGTGCAAGGTTAGGACTATACGGTGGATGATGCATCACTTCCCAGCCTAACTCCAATAATTTTTTGTGAGTGACCATAGATGTATGTGGTCTGGCGCTATCTTGATGGAAGATGACGCTCTTACGAGTTGCCAGTTCTGGCCGCTTTTCCTTGATTTCATTGTCCAATTTAATTTGCTGGCGACAGTGGACATTCGAATTGATAGTTTGGTTCCTTGCAAGCAGCTCAAAATAAACAATATCTTTGAAACCCCACTAAACACTCAGCATAACCTACTTTTGCTGAATATCGGCTTTTGATGTCGATTGTGCAGGCTCATTTCGCTTGCTCCATGATCTTTTTCGCACGAGGTTATCGTAAACAACCCATTTTCATCGTCCGTTATGATTCGCTTTAAAAATGGATCGGTTTGGTTACGTTTCAGCAGTGAAACGCGAATGGAAATTTATTTGGTGAGTTGAATTTCTTTCAATTTGTGAGGAACCCAAATATCGAGCTTATTAACGTAACTAAGTTGTTTTAAATGTATTTCAACGCATGTATGTTATATGTTAAGCTTCTCTGCGTTCCCTCGTGTCGTACTACGTCGATTATTTTCTATCATGACTTTTATTTTGTCGTCGTCAACATTAGTTGGGCGTTCAGAGCGTGGTGAATCTTTAAAGTTAAAATCTCCGGAACGAAAACGAGCAAACCAATTCTGGCACTGCCGTTCTGTTAATGATTGTTAACGCTAAACACCATACAACTTTTTCCGAGCATGCACTGCGTTTTTACCTTTTCGGAAGTAATAAAGTAAAATGTGACGAAAATGACCGTCTGGAATCTGCATTTCGAATCAATACAAAACAATAAATAAACCACAAAACTTGAAACTTTTTTTACTGAATAATCTATGAAACGTCAGCTATCAAATATCATATACAGTCTGAAGTTTGCAATGGAGAAGAACGACTTCGAACGACTAGAGTCATCTAGCGGAAAAAAGCGAAATGACTTTTTTGCCAATCCAATAGTAAGCTGAGCTCTTCCTATTAAAGCACCGAACTTAATGTACGAAATTGGTATGAGCTTGTACCAATACTGGCATCAAGTCATGCACTTTTAGCATGGAATGTCTTATACTATAAAAGAGTCAAGTGTATACCATTATTGCTAGTGCCATATGTTCTCAGAGCAATGTTTCTTGAGAAAATAGCTCGACCTTCGCCTTGCTATACTTTCAAGAAAACTCATCCTATTTCGACAAGAGTTCTTTTACAAGCGAGAGACTAAATTGTATAAATTTTTCACCAGTATAGCAACAACGAAACCTGCTGCAAAAGCATGATCAGTGTTCTTGATATTATAGTCAGATTTTCTTCTCCGTGTATAAATAAGAAATTTTGTGACATTATTTGTGTAGAAGTAAATGATAGTTGTGGAGCTATTCAAGAAATCCTACAATGTGTTGAAAACAATGATGCTCATGTTGAAAATAAGACTGAGATACTACTTAAGAAAACCGTTCAAATTCAAAAGAAGTTTGATATATTGGATCTATAACTTAATTCGTACGGTTTTTTTCAAAATTTGAACGTTTATTTAAGAAAAACATGTGCAATAGTATTATTCAAATATTGCCCATCTAAAGCTATGCAAATGAATGACATATACTGAAAAAGACGCATAATGACAGTAGCTTTCCAACGCATGTTCGGAATATTGGAACGATGGAATAATAATCAAGTTATGCCATTTGTTAGCAAACCGCACGAATGAAGTTATAGATCCAATAGTATAACAACTGAGGACGTGAATTTTAGAAGTAATAATTGTCAATATATGTCGATTTGCGCATAGCTAGAATATGTACCTATGTACGTGAGAACAAGGTATGCATGCATAAAATAGTTCTCCATGATTAGCAATATGCATTTGTTTGCATAGTTTACTTAGGGTAAATATGCAGTACAGACTAAAAGGAACTGATAGTAGAGACAAATGAAGAAATAATAGAAAGAAAAAAAGAAACAGTAAAAACAAAATTCGAAACCTTGGATATATGTCTAAAAATTACTGCCAAATAAATCATTTGGGATATTTCGATGTAATGTAAGCATTATATTGGCTAGTAAAATTTTGAAACACTCAACATTATACTGTTTTCGTTTCACGACATTTTTTTTAGTGAATTTTCGAAAACGTCCAATGTCCTGGGTAGTTTTAACATATATAAGCCGATATATGAATGTTATACTTTCTCGCAAAAAAGCTAACAAAGTATGGATGAATGAATGAATGTGGCTAAAATACATTGAAGACAGGATCATAGACATGTATGTAATTACTTCCTAAAGTAGATGGTAAAACTTTTACTGAGAAATTAAAAACTGCTGAAATTATATGTCGAATGTGTAAATGTGTACTCAGGATATAATTTCAAAATTTTTCCAGAAGATGCAAAATATGCAACAATCAGATCTTACATAGTGTTATTTAGAGCAAGTAAATAATCAAAATTCAAAGATCCTAAACGGTGTATATTCATAAACTAAGTTGTAAAAAGAGGCATCTAAAAGTTTTTCCTTTGTTAGAAAAAAATAAAGGAAACTTGTTTTACTCATTTTCA
Source organism: Diplolepis rosae (assembly GCA_030998225.1). Taxonomy (NCBI): domain Eukaryota; kingdom Metazoa; phylum Arthropoda; class Insecta; order Hymenoptera; family Diplolepididae; genus Diplolepis; species Diplolepis rosae. Next base: position 7,395,877 of record JAPYXD010000723.1, on the reverse strand, counting down.
TATGAAAACTGATAAAAAATTCCAACATAGAATAATTTCGGATTTTGAAAACGTGTTTATTAAGTTGCAATTATTGACATTTAGCCTTTAAAGCCGATTTTTTTCTACAATTTTTTAAACTTTTTATCAGCAATTTTTTCGTATGTTTTTTTCACGATTTCCAAAAAACTCTCCCATGGATTTGACGATATCTGGAAAAATTCTACATTTTTTCTTTAAATATTGGAAAAATAATTTATAATTTTTTTGATTGCATGAGGTAATTATATTGCCGAAATAATGCTATGGATTAAAGGAAATTACCACTCTTTAGTGATTTTAATTTCAACAGGTTGAAATTTCGGTGGCGACTCCCCTTAACTCCCCGGTCTTACGACCTTCATAGGAGAAAATGAGTAAAAAAAAGCCCTCCCGAGGAATATTCTCTTGCTTGATGAAGGTAATGATTAGAATCAGCTTAGTAATCCTTTCTTTCTTCATAAACTTAGCTTTCCTTTGTTATCATTCTACCAGGTTAGATAGGATACCTAATAAAGTCATCTGCGAATTCTCCGCTTTAACTCTCTATCTTCTGCTCTTTTTATTTACGAGGGTAATTCAAACTATAGTCTATACCAAGTTTTAACCAAAATCGATACTTAGTTAACATTTGGCATACGCTTGAATGGAGTATATCAGTAGCTGTCGTAAAAATAAAGGAAGAAAAGTTCCATGAAGTGATCAAAAATTTTTATTTAAAAAAGTGGACAGGGGCGCAGACAAAACCCAAGTTGGATGACGTTCACTTTATACTTTACTTTCGAATTAATGAATTCAAACATAGACGAACATTGCACTCGAGTTGCGATACTGCGAACATTTTAAGCAAGTCGGCCTTTGATACTGAGAACACTTAAGGGGCTCCCACTCCTCTATTTATTATGCCTAAATCTATGTGAACGATACATGTGTGTATCCGTGTCAGCACGAGTCAGTTTGTTTTCATCCTGACTGAAAATTTTGCAATTGAAAAATTAATAAATCTACTTTACCGTGGACACAATTCGCAAAAACCATTGTAGAAACAATTAAAATGAATAGCGCGAGGAAAACTTTAAGAAAAATGAACAATACGAAATCTTTCACCGTAAGTATCGATTCTAACCTATAAATCCTATTGAATCAAGTTACATGGTTTAACAAAAAAATGCCCGCTAGGTTACACTATCTATTTTTTACATTCGAAGTATAGAAATAAGTAGTAGGGGAAGAGGGGTTATGGCGTCGTTGTCGATATCAGGGGAAAAACGTACTCAATATCAGGAGTTTGCAGTATCGAAGTTTGCGATTTGAGTGTACCTCTAAATGAAACATGCCCTAGACGTCTAGTTGAGGTTATCACGCTAAGAATGATTGAAAAAATCCATTGTATCGTTATGTAAAATTGCCGAATGAAGGTGCGTGAGATATCTCAGATCGTAGCCATTTCAGTTGATAGGGCGCACAATCTCCTGCACGCAAAATTGCAAATGAAAAAGCTGTGTGCACAATAGGTATCGTGATGATTGACCATCGACCAAAACCACACGTGAAAAAACATTTCGCAGCAGTGTTTGTCTAAAGATCCTCTAGGGAAGGATGCGACATTTTTTCCCTCCCCTGAGACAATTGGATCAGAAGTGACGTCATACGCATTCTTTATCGTCTAAAACAAAAACAAAAGGCGCATTTGTCGAGGTTAGTTTTAGGAGCGAATACAATTTTGCGTATATAATATGCATCACAATGTATCAGTTATGATGCATACCATATATTATAATTAGATGCTTATTAAACGAATTTACTCGCATTCGTTATAAATTACTAAACAAAAACATAACTGCTTAACACTTAATCGGAACTCTCCAACAAACTTCGCTCGACCAATCCGTATTAAGCACGAGATTTTTCGCATCCTTCCCTAGATGATCCATATGTTTGTCGATGATCAAGCGCAATCTTTCCTTGAGATTCGTAACGGTGGGCAAGAATTGAAATTTGGGTTCGAACTGCTACCACCATATTTTTGTGCTGAGTTAAGTCGACCACCATTCTATTTTCGAGGGCTCGGCCCAGATTTTTTGCTAATACATATGTTGACTAATATATTTTCACGAGCTTACTTTGTGCGAGTCATTGAGTTTTACACAATAAGTTGAACGCAGAATAACCTGATTTCATAACCTGAAAAGTAATCAATAAATTTTTATGTTAATACGTATGAAAATTACAGATTGAAATTATACTACTGCGGGCAAAAACTAAGGTGAATTTTTAATTTTAACTTCGCGGGCTAACCGATTCGGGCAAACTCTTTTATTTTTATGTACATAGTTACGTTTGTGTTTTCTAAACGACTAAAAGTGATTTTTTCGATTTTTACAATGTCTGAATTTGTTGGGCAAAGAAGTGCCATTAAATTTCAGTTGCGGAAACGTTCAGAATGTTGCAGGAGGTCTTCGGTGATTTGACCATGTCGCAGAAAAATCTTTATAAGTGGTTCAAAGACTTCAAAGAAGGCAGAGAACGTGTTGATGACTTGGAACGCCCCGGACGATCATCAACATCAACTGACGAGCAACGCGTCAATCAAATCAAAAAATTAGTGCACAAAAATCGTAAATTGATAATTAGAGACCTTGCTGGCACTATTGGTATTTCAAGAGGATCACTCAACACCGTTTCAAAAGATACTTTGGGCAGGCAACTCGTGGTTTTTGCATCACGATAATGCGCCGTCTCACACTGCACTCGTTTATCGTGACCATTTCGCCAAAAACTCAACGCATATCGTTCCACAACCACCATATTCGCCTGATTTGACTCTGTGTGACTTCTGGCTATTCCCCAAACTCAAAAGACCACTCTGAGGACACCGTTTTGACACGATTGAAGAAATACAAGCCGAATCGAAGAAGGCTTTGAAGGCAATTCCGGAAACCGAATTTAACAAGTGTTTCGACGATTGGAAAAAACGTTGGCATAAGTGCATTATATCGGAAGGGGGTTACTTTGAAGGGAATGAGATTGATTTGGATAAATAAATAAAGATTTTTTATTTCATAACAAAATTCACCTTAGTTTTTGCCCACAGTAGTATAACTCAGTTTATGCATTCTAATAGTTTCTATCGTATTATTAGTCTTTGTGTAGTTTGTTTACTGTAAATTTCTCTCTAAATCTGAATTAGTGGAAATTTCGCTGGTTTAATCAATCATCAAATTTTTCTCTACAAATCAGCAAAACTTATACATACAGCAAAATTTATTCACAGAAAAAAACTGTGTAGCTGTCACAAGGATTTTTAGGTTATATCAGCCATCTTTATGGTTTAAATAGGTAATAATATAGCGAGAACAGTGGCATGTTTCTTTGTATCAGCTACATATTTTTTTGCGTGTACTCTTGTAAATCTGTGAATATTCTGATCAGCAGCTCCATACCTTTAGCTTCATAAAATAGTGACTTTTAGTTGATAAAAAAAGCGCGAGAATTTTCTGATTGAGATTCAGAGATTAGTTTTAAAAATAAATTTTAATAATGAAGAAAAAGTCAAGAGTACAAACTTTGACAAATGATTCTATTGACATGACAGTAATAGATGATCCAGACAATCGTATGGGCCTACTGGTTCGCATCATTATCATGATTAGGTCTCTTTTCGTTCTGTTTGATAATAACGTCCAGTCGAGGAGGTAAATTTCATCTTTGATAGCTAAATTCTAAATTTAAATAAGAAAAGTGTTTTTTAAATGTTGAGTTTTTTATTTTTTTATTCTCAGCAGTAATGAGCTCATATTTAGGTATAAGTAGAGATTGTTGCTATTGAATAAGTTTAGTCACCTTATTCTTCATTTTTTCTCCAAAATAACAGTAGACAAAGATCTCGAACAAAACACAGACCAACATACATAAAATTGGCAGAAAAAAATCATTACGCAAATCTATTCTTGATAACTGATAAATGGCAGTGCATACATTCATTATAGATCCCAAATACTGAACAAGAATTACAGAGCCAAATAATTCGTTCAGTTTTTCTTCGATCCTACAAATAAATTGATGAAAGGGTTAACTGCTGTTCTTCAATGCAGTCCACTCTGGAGGTAGACTTTGCTATTGTTTAAGAATACATCTAACAATACACTGAGATTACTCGATCATGGCAGCTGATTTTATTCAGTTGTAGAAATCGATTTATTTGATTACAGTTGTCGACTTACTCGACTGTCGCAGCCGACTGCACGATTGGGTCGAAAAGATCGATTTGATCGCCACACGAACGAATCTTGGATATCTGATCACACAATCTATTGATTCAGAAAAACCGATCCGGTCAGTATGCAGGGGTGGACTATATACTCCCCTGGCTGATCGTAGTAATAATATGGAGAGAAATGATTCAAATGAAAGTATATGCGAGGAATTGATCGGAGAGGAGTTGGGGGTAAGGGTGGTGTAACAGAGTTATACCAGCGCCCCGTGGGGACACAGCCCTGCGTCCGGAATTTGGGGGAACCCGGCCCGGCATGCCTCGCGGTCGCGTGCCGTCGCCAGTTCCTGCTCTCTCTCGCCCCAGGCTCCTGATAGAGAAGTGGTGAGCGTCCTGCTGTGCCGAGAGTACCTGACACGTGGCGTCTTTAAGTTCGAGCTGTTGGTGTTTTCTACGATCACAAGAAGGAGTTGTAAGTTCCTAATAAATGGTTTAACGATAATTACGCGCCTCATTACTGTGTATTCCTTTCTCGGCGTCCCCTCCCTCCATTCCCTCAGTGCGCGATCCCGGTCGCAGTGGAGCCCGATTACGGACAGAGGTCTGACGCAAGGCGGTAAAAAGACTGCCTGTACGAGACGCTCCAAAATCAGATGAAACGCATTTCCAGGATTGAGTAATGCTTAAAAAGAAACATAAATTTTGAAGGTCAAGTAGAAAACACGTTTCGGCCAATTAGGAAGGCTATTGCGGATGTTTTGCATCAATTAGTGCAACTCTGCGTGGATAACAAATTCACGGAGGGCTTGGCGAGATCATTCGAATACCAGCTGGGGAAGGCAGTTAATAGGAAGGTGAAATAGGCTTAGGCCCAAAGCGCTAAGAGCGTCATGGATGAGGGCTGTCAGATATCCCCAAAACCTGTGTTAATCAGTACATCGGTCATGCAGAAATGGCTACTTGAGCTGACTGTAAGCCCGCAGGAAACTGCAGCTAAGAAGCAGAGGAAGAAAAGGCCAAGAGCCTCCACGAAGAAAGAAGAGTGGATGGAGGTTCGGCACAAGAAGAACTTCCAGAAACCAAAGCCGCAGGCTATGAAACCGGTGAAGGCAAGTCTCGCTTTCTGTGAAGTGGTTGGGCAGAGTGGTTGAATTCGGCATCTCATCTTAAGGATAAAGGTGGAGATTTTGGACATTGAGCACAGCAATGAGACTGAGGATTTTGAAGCAGCTGTAAAAGGCTTCTTCAATGATGGATCGACCATGGGCCTAAAAGTGTCTCTAAGAGTCCTTTCATACGGACCAGAAAGGGCTGTGCCCTGCTGGAGGAAGTTCGGGTCTCGGTCTGCTAGTAGCGAGCGTGTGGAGGCGAAGGTGGGTCCCAGGTGAACGGATGATAAAAGTCGTTTGCGACTATAAGTCGAAACCAAACGTTCGTGAAGTTTCAATTGTATTTTTAATCGTTTTTTACATTCTCATCATGGATGAGAAGGTATTGGTTTTATGTGAAAAATGACTTTCGAAATTTTCATCAAATCTTTACGTTTTGAGACCCCCTGAGTCAGAAAAAAACGGTTTTTACGAAAGTGTCTGTCTGTCTGTAGTAGGTTGTGTGCGGCATAACACTCGATAGAATTATCTGATTGAATTAAGCTTTGGCACACTTCATAGGAGCCGAAAAAGTAAGGACAAGTTCGTTAACCAGCCACATCCAATCAAAATTGAGGGATTCAGCACTACTTTTGTGTTTTTGAAAATAACTTTTTGAAAAAATCAAAAATTTCAATACTGATTTTTTATAGTGCTCATAAATCTCTACAAATTATCCTGATAACACTTTTTGATTAAATCAAAATTAGAAATGTTACAGCCTATTAAAACTTGAAAAAAGTCAATATCGAAATTCCATTTTCCAGTTAAATAATACGAGATTCGAAAAAACGTTATGATACAATATTATTTTCTACATAAAGACCTACAAATTTGAATTGTAACATTTTTCATAAGATGCATATTTTTCTTTTTAATTTAAAAAAAAACTATTGAAAATCCAAAATTCAATTTTTTAACAATAATATGTGAAATGCGAAAAAACATAAGAATACAAAGTTGGTCGTTTCAAAAATATCTACAAATTTTGTTCCACACAGTTTCTAAAAAACATATATTTTTCGTTTCAATTCCAAAAAATACGATTAAAATTCAAGAATTCCATTTTTTAGACAAAATATATGAGATACATAAAAAACGTTTAAATGAAAAATTATTTGCCTAAATAAGGTCTACACATTCTTATAAAGATATTTCTCTACAGAATGTATATTTTATGTCTTGATTTTTAATATTGAAAAAATTCGATTTTTTTCACCAAAATATATGAGATACGAAATAAGCGTTGTTCTGCAAAATCATTTCCTTAGATAAAGTCTACGATTGTTTTTCCTTTTTGAGATATTTGGAAGAAAATAAATAAATTATTTTAATCATGTAATTTATTAAAAATTTACTGAAATGTATACAGAAAATCGAGCGCGAAGCATGTGTGTCATGATGAGAATGTGTTCCTCAAGGCCGATAGAGCCTTAAGTAAATTGAATTTCCAGTTTCACTTAAATTGAAAAAGAAATTTAGTGAATTTGAGAAAATGAGTAATTTACATCATCTTTAATATTATAAAATTGGTTTGAGCTTCAGTATTAAATAATAAGAAATAAACTTAAATGTATGCGAAGAGCACAAGACCGAGCGCGAAGCGCGAGGTCCAGAAAGAACGGAGCGCGAAGCGCGACGATCAAGTCGCGTGCCATAGGCACGTTCAAACTTACGAGCGAAGCGAGCTGCGCGCGAAGCGCGTGATGAGAATGTGCCCGCCAAGCGGGCAGATTTTTAATTTTTGAATTATTTTGCTTTTCATTGAGAGTCTTGTATTGTTTTTTTATGTTAAAGAAAACTATTGTTCTGTATGAAGTTAAGATATCCAAGTCCATTTGAGGAGAGATGATTTTTGTAAGTGGAAATGTTTTTGTCAATTTTTTCCATCAAAATCGGAATACTAGTATGCACATAACGTAATACTTATTACGTCAATTACTATAGATAAAAATTTTCACCCTCAGCTGCGATTTTACCGGACTCTTAAATATTATTTATCGTTCTGTAACTTAATAAAATGTTAAATAGAATGTATAAAATATTTCTTAAAGTCCGCTATATGTCCTCCATTTACTAAATTAAATTGGTAATATTTCACTAATAAATTTTTTCCGTGGATCTTTACATTGTTTTAAAATACTATTAGTCCTACTACATCTATTTGTAAAAAATGTAATGTATAAAATAGGTCTAATGCTTACTTGTATAAATGAATGTGATGATGAACGCAATCCTTAATTATTTCTGCCTCTCGTTGATAAACGATTTGTTCAGAAACGCCATTTTTTCGCAATTCAGGAAGCATGTACAAACGTTCTACTATAAGATCTATTTGAGCACAAATATTTAGAACCATCATCAACGTCAAGGTTTGAAATGCGCATATAAAAAAAGCTAGCATAAAACAAATTATTATTTGGTGTAAAGATGTCAACCAGAAAGCAAGTTTCGATTCAATGGTGTAAGGCTTCCATGTATGAAAAGGAAGTTCAGCGTTTGTTTTTAGTAGTGTAGACAAATATATTGTTGCTGCAGTAATAGTAACAATAATAAGCAAGCTGATTGCAATTAACCTATTAAAAGTTATAGTCATGATTAAAATAATTATTTCATAAGAGTTCAATGTAATGGATCACAAATTTTTATCTTTACTTTATACCTGCATATGTGTGAATATCTTCGCAGTATTTGGGATTCATTGATATTTCGAGCGTGACAAATTTCAATAAAAAGCATTTTTATTATTTCCTTAACTTTTTTACGTTGTATCATAATAGTGATCATTTTAACACAAGTTACAAAAGAAATTGTAAAGTACAACGATGTTTCGATCATAAGGTCCATGTCTTCAGTCTCTCGTAAAATGTATAACAAAAGAGAGAATGTAAAATAGATATAAATAATTAAGGCAGAAAATGAATAAATACGATACACTATAATCTTTAATTTAGAGTTTCCAGTTAATGGCACCCAAATCCCAACAAATTGCATTAGAGCAAATGAAATTTCACCACTGTATACGTCCGATTGTTTTGAAACAAACATTTTCTATCATTAATTGATGAAGTGCGAAGATAAGGTTAAAATGTCTTGTAATTTTTATGATGTAAGCATTTAAAACACAAAACTATGATCCCGAAGTGAAACAGACAATTTAACTTCCAATAAGTAGAAAAATCTATGAAGCTCCAAAAATCGAAATTTTTGAAAAACGTACTCACAGTTATTTATATTTTAGATAATCTAAGTAAATAAATGTACGATTATACATTGCGAAGACATAAATTGTTCTATATGTTTTGAATTTTTTCTCAATTTGCTTATTTTTTACATCGATAGGTATTGAAAAGTATATATTGAGGATGTACCATCTACGTACATTGAAGGTTCTACTAAGCCTGACACTCTCCATGTTCATAGATCTGTTGCTTCCCCTTCTCTTCTAATTTTATGATAAATAATTCTACTCATCACTGTATGAATCATAAAATATCCCAACACATTCTTTTACCGCAATAATATTTTTATAAATAATTCTTTATTTCTTTCAAAGAATGGGCGTGTTATAGCAGATATATTGATGCAGAATTTCATATGAAGAAAATGTATCTGAATTTGTATCACCGACAATTTGCATAAATATAGCAAGTTGTAATATTTCTTGCTTTTTATAGCGACTTTTGTCTCTGAAGACTACTTTCTTATTCGTAGAGAGTCACATTTGTCGATAACATGCAACAAGCATATAATTTGAGGGCATAAAGTATTTATTAGATCTGCCATAGAAAAAGGTGAAGGGTCTTTAACCTTCACGTGTCCCATAGCTTGAGCTTCTTACAAACGTGTTGTTCGGTGTCTAAAAAGTTTGATATTCGTAGAGATACATATCTCAGGAAATTTTTTAAAGAACTCTTAGACACTTAGGAAGTCATAAATCGTGTACAACATTGACACTCGCTTTTTCTTTAAAATAAAATGTGACATTTACAAAATTTTTGATTTTGATTTTACCGTGAAGGTTTACTATTAGTGGAGTGAGACGCAACTACTTTTGTCTCACTTCTAACAATTGCACTGCCTTCAATGACAGGTACATGATGTTTTCCTGGTTTTTATCGCTGAAAAATAAAATTGTTGTATTTATTTCTACACCTTCTATTCCAGATTTCGCCACGGAATCATAATTGCAATGTTTTAAATGTTTTTTTTTATCGTTCTTAGCCATAATAATGCGGGGTCAGAAAACGGACAGAGTATTCTCTGACCGTTGTCTCAACCGGGTCTGCTAGGCTATTCAGAATACAAAATCGATATTGTTATGATGTGCTAACAAAATCCCAAAAGAAAGTGTCGATCTGTGAAGACGAAGATATTGCAGTAGAGGTCTGGCAATCCCGCTTGATGAAGAAGCGAATGATTACCACATTCTTTGGGAAACGTGGTCTAGTGGATAGTGATAGAGAAACAGCGCAGTCACTAGTGCATCGTACACTGGCATATACTGTGTCTCTTTTTTTTTTGGATGATGTTTTTTTTTCATTCAATTCATGATTTAAATTATGATTTCTGAGAAAAGTAGATGGCCTTTCAGGTTTTGTATATTTATTTTTAAATTAGTGAAATATGAAAAATAATATTATTTAGACGGTAAAATATTTTTAAGACCGAAAAAAATTTGAAAGCGTGCATCTTGCATGTGTCAGGAGGAATCGAACCTCCGAATATACTTGCCTTTCCGGAGACTTACTGTCATAAACGCACCAAGCCAACACCGCTTACAGCATTCCAAATAATTTTTCGGTATATTTCACTTTTCAGTTTTAGATGTTTTATTTGAATGGAAATTAGGACTTTAAGCGACCTCTATTGGGTCTTTATTTTACCATCTAAATAATATTATTTTTCATATTTCACTAATTTAAAAATAAATATACAAAACCGGAAAGGCCATCTACTTTCCTCAGAAATTATAATACCGGTAACACCGAAAAAATTTTTAAATTATGATATTTTCATTGATTTAATCATTCACAGATACCAAAATGTTCGCATGGTGTACGCATGATGGAGGCACGCGTGTCAATTGATCCGCACGATGTACCTTCAAATCACGGCGCAGATGCGTTTTCAATGGAGATCTAAGGCGTCATTCCTCAAGTGAAGCACGTGCGTGAAGGAATGACTCAAGAAATTAATGTGAGTGTTATGCAAGTTCTAGGCTGAAAGTGTATGAAAATAAGAAACATCATTTCAATAACTTTTTTATAAATTTGAAGACTAATATGCAATCGTACTTCGATTTCAGCTTGACAGAACAATGTGCTAACCATAACTCGTTGGACAGAAAATGCAGCATTGACGTCTATAAACAGTAAATACACCTTTTCCAAGAATTATTTTCACTCAAATTATTTGAACTTCTCTATAGCAACCGCTAGTGTTAGAGTTATTTAGAAACTTACAACATAGCGTCACTTGACACAAGTGTAGTATCATGATACAAAGACTGAACTATAATTTAACTTCTCTGATTAGGATTTTTCAAATATTTTTTTTTTTAAATATGAGATCATAGCAATTCACAATTTCACTTCGAGATTGCGACCTTTTATTAGGAAAATTATGTATTCGATCAAGAAACACCACACCTAAAGTCTTCTTGTCAGAAGTTCTCTAAACGTAGGGATTTTATATAATCTGCATGCATGTCTTTATTATGCCCATACGGTCCCCATGATTCTAAACTGTATCCGTGGTGATTACCCGGTGAGAAAAGGTGGATTGAATAGCATTGAAATGTTTGAATGCGATTGAATTCCGTTTTTGGATTTGCATTCGAATACCCTGCAATTATTTGAAAGAGACTGAATCGCATTTAAAAGAATTTAATTGTTAAAACGGAATTGAATTTTATCAGTTTTAATGCCCTGATAAAAAAGGACGCTTTAAAATTCATCTTCAATTGAAATATTGTAAAAAATATAAAAATCCATTGAAATCCATGGGAAGGTACATCAGTTTCTTGTAGCCAAATCTCAAATATTGGTGTTCGAATCTAATTTTTATTAGTGATGGGAAATATCGGTGAAAAACGTACCGATACATATCGATATTTATCAATAACATCCCCCACCCTTCGCCGTCCCAACCTGACTTAAATTAACAGTTTGACAAATTAAAAATAAATTTAAATTAACGACAAATCGAAATACAATAAAAAATACAAGAAATATTAGTTATTTATCTGTTGCTGTTATGTTTCACAATTTTTGAGTTATAAAAAATATAATAAAATGATTGAAATTGAACATTTTGAAAAATTATTAACACTATTAAAAACAATTAAAGATGATCAGAATATAAATATCAATATTCAGCGCAAGCCGTGGCCGTTGAACGGTGTCGATGCGGCAAGTCAGGAAAATATCAATATGTATCGTTAAGAAAAAAATGTTTCGATACTTTTCGATACGGCGGTGTATCGATATATAGTGATATTTATCGATACTTTTCTCATCAGTAATTTGTATTTATTAGTATGAAAAAAGCAACTGCACTCAGCTTGTCAACGGTTAAATTGTGTTTGATAAAGAACTTTGTCAAAGGAAAAAATAAATTTATTTTCCACTATAAAGTTTTACCTTGTTATATTCAGAATTCACTGATGAATCATTGGTTTCTGTTGGCGGATTAATTCAAATAACATGATATTACATTATAGTAGCCAATGAGTGTTCAACATTTAACGCAAGTGATAAGCCGAATAGGCAGGCCAACTTTAGAATGACTGTAACGATTAACGGCCATGTCTGACCACCGTATTACAGATTATAGGTTACAGCAATAGAACAGAACACTGAATGCGTGAAATCAGTCTGTCAATGAAAATGCAATACTTATCGCATACAGGAATTTAATTAGTAAATTAATGAAAATTGATAACAATGATTAAATTTCAAATTTTGCATGACTATATTTTAAAATAAACATTTTTTACGAGAAAATTCAAGTAGAGTATATGAATCAAAACTCAAAACATTTAATTTCACAACAGGCATTAACTGGCATTCCATTTTCAGATCGCTTGGAGGCATTCAATCGCAATCTATCATTCAATTTCGAAAGTCACCTGACATCATTGAGTCGCATTGGCTTTGTCTCATTTTCGATTCCGGCCAACGATTTTAAAAAGAATTCATTTATATTGACGATTGGGTTGGATGTGCGGGTAATGTGAATCGCATACTTTGTTATCTGGGATGAGGCATGATAATATATTTCATGCAGTTCTTCGTTCTCTACTCTCCAAATTATAATCAGTGAAACTCACTAAGAATCAATGACGATTCGTAGATTCTTGGTAAGTTTTGCTGATTTCAACTTAAAGAGTATAAGGTGAATGTGTCTCCTAACGACACTCTAAGGTATCTGATGTTTTTAAACTCTTTTTTTGTTATCAAACATATTGACTTACTATAATAATATATATATATATATATTCAAGCGAAGTATAATCATTAAGTTTTAAGAAAAATTTGTTTCCAGTTTTTTTCACTTCACGGAAGGCAAACTACTTATTTTTCAAAAAGTGGTGCTAATGTATCTTCAAACCACACCTCTGTTTTTGCTTTGCCCCTTCTATCCGCATCCGTATTGTGCCTAGGGTTGTAAAATTTCATGAAACTTTGATCTGTTGTAAAGTTTCATGAAACATTGGGTGTCTCATGATATATTTCAAAGTTTCAAACAGAAAAGCGGGAAAATTCAAACTATATATAGTTTAAATAAATATTTCAAGGACATTTTATGATCTAACTGTCTAACCTGATCTGACTTCTGTGCGCCTGCGCAGATAGACGTTTCCCCCTTTTCTCCTAATGTTTCATGAAACAATGAAACTTTGACCATGAAATATTGAAATATTTCAAATGAAAGTTTCAATGTTTCAATGAAACGTTACATTGCTTACAACCCTAATTGTGCCTCCTAACGGCAAGTGACTCAAATCCTTGTCATAGTGATTTAATTGATTATACTTGGTATCTTACCGTTTTGTGAGAGTTTAATTAAATTCATAAATGCGAAAAAATGGTGAAATGATTCAGAAATAACTAGGTTACGAATATAAATTGTTTTATAACTCATTTTTTATTACAAAAATTGAATAGTATACAAAAGTTAAAATTCTATTAGAATAAATTCTACCGTTAATAAAAGTCTATTAATATAAATTCTACTCTTAATGTTAGACTTCTTTGTTATTACGAATGTCTCTGTGGAATTATAATATATTATAAAATTTCAATTTTTGTTTTGTAAATAGGTGCTACCGGTAGTTTTAAATTTGGTAGATAAATAAGTGGCCTTTCCGGTATTGTGATGATGTTATTTAATTAATTTCTCTTGTCTACGTTTCGTCCAAGTATTTGGTCCTTTTCGAGACTACAAAAAATAATGAAAAATATAAACATTATTTATAAAGATTGTAATAAATAAGTCGTTCTTACATTTAAAAATTATTAATAAATAAAGTTGTTTTTTATGTAGTAAAAATATTGTAACAAAATTTAAAAAGAGAGATTAAAAAAAGGAGAGAGTAACACACCTATATAATATAATTAAATAATATTAATAGGTAAAGATAAAGTCGAAATCATTACAAAAACGTTAAAGAATTAGTCTAAAGGAGATAATTTTCGAAAAAACTCAAAAATTACCATGAAATTGCTATTTTTGTCAAAGGTGCGGATACTGGAAATAACGATATGTTCTATTCCCCCTAACTGCAGTTTAATACATTTTGCGAATCTTATAACGCAACGGATTTTTTAAACGATATATTGTTTCTATAAGTCCTAAACGTTATTATTGCATTTGCTCTTTGTTAATACTTACATTGCGATGAGTTTACGTTGAACATATTCATGATCACGTATGAAATGATTTGCAATGGCAAATTAACGAAAATAATTAAACAGTCATTCAACATATTAAAATTATTAAAACTCTTTATTTTATGATCAAATAGAATGATATTGCGTGCTCTTTATTTGATTTATTTATTGATTTATTGCTGAATTAGGGGAGATGCTAATTTTTAGTCAATAGTTCAGCGATCATCGCATTCACAAAAAAATACTGTTTGGTGTGATTTTTGGTCTTTGAACGCGAGAGAAGACCCTATAAACGGTATCTCTCTCCTGAATGAGTCAGGTCTTTGGTTTCGAAAGGGTCCCTCGAAATCAGGAACCTCGACGAGACCGTAACAAGGGAGGAAGTTGTTGTTACGCTCTGCGTTACGCTGGGTGACCCCGACCTCGGGGATCCCTGCAGAATGTACAAACGCTTCGGTGGTGTACAAACATGCACGGACAGGGGTGAAAAAGATGTCACCCATTTTTTTCGGAACGGCTTCTGCCCAGTGTTTTGAGCAGAGCTCCTGAGGTTGAGGGGTGGGAAGTGAAGTTCCTACATCTCAACCTCGGGAGGGGAAGGGAGGCCCAAGACGTCCTGATGCAGATGGCCAGGGAGAGTAGGGCCGACGTACTGCTCATTACTGAATAGCACAAATGGTCCAAAAAATCTGCCTGGTACCAGAATGCATCAAAGAGGGCCGGAATCCTTGTGTGCAACCCCGACTATGGTATTGGGGACTTTCTAGTGACTGAAGTAGGGTTCCTTTAGGTGGAGGTGGCGGGGGTGCGTATGTACAGCTGCTACTTCTCCCCGAATGATCCTTTTGAGCTCTTCAAGACTCAGATTCTCCTCCTTGAGGAAAGCCTTAGTAAGGCTAGAGGGCGGACCCTTATTGTGGTTGACTTTAATAGCAAGTCGCCCGAGTGGGGAGAAGCCCGCCTGGATAGGAGGGGAATACTGATTGGTGAGATGGTCGCCAGAAACGACCAGACGGTGCTGAACACTGGTCGGGAAATGACATTCAGGCGAGGGGCCGGGGAGTCGATTATCGACCTCGCGATTGCCACGCCCCGTCTTGCCTCAATGATAGGCAACTGACCACTGTAAAATATTGGCCCTAGTGGACCAAAAAGACCATTTCTATGTGTTTTTCGTCGCTGAATCCTAATTTGTGGTTGAAATTGGGAAAAAACACGGAGTTTTTTTTTACTTGTTTTACAATGCAGGAATAGCCCACTTTTTTATCTCTGACTCCCCATTTTCAACGATCGAGGATAACAGCTGGTGAGCAGTCATTACTGCAATGTACACGGAAAAAAAGTGTGGTTGTGACAGCAAAGTTATTCTTTGCGACAGTTAAACGTTTAGCTGGTAACGAACGAGCGAATGAAGGAATATCTCGGAATCAGCCATAGTGAATATCCGTAACCACTTTAGCTATTCTAGCGATATTCTATAGTCGAGAAAGCCACTGTTTATAGCTGGAACTGAGATTTTACAATTATAAAAGAAGGCTAATTGAAAAGTATAGCCACAGTAGTTATAACCTTAAGAATATGGCAATAACAAAATAATTTTGAGTCATTTGTAGGTTATGCGACACGATACATATTTATGGAGTATAAGCAAATAAAAATATGACATAATTTTTCCGTTCATCAATTGTATATCAGCGTGAATTAGTTTTTCTTTATTTTTCTCTTCATGAAAATTATTTACAATAAGAAATTGCAAGCAGTTTGTAAACATACATATTTTGATTGCAGTAAGTAAAAAGACATGAAAATGGAAAAATAAGCAAAACTAACCTTCAAATATGGGAATGTACTTATCCAACTACCACTGTTGGAGAATGTTGCGTACATAAGAATCACCCATCGCTTAACAGTTTTCTTAGTAATAAATATGATAATACTTAACTCAAAAGTACATTAAAATAAGAGAAGGCCTTAATTTACGTGGGAGATTGCACCGGTCAACGAAAAAAGCAAAAAAACACTATAGATAACCTTACTATGGTTTCCGCAAAATGTCGTGACGTAACTGAATTAGAGCATGAACGGTGCAAGAAATAAGTGGGCCAGCTTTTGAATTTGAGTTTCATTTCGATAAATAATAAGTTCACTTATCTTTAATACTTTAAAATTACAGTAATTTACACTTTAAACACTGCACTTGAACTTTAGTTGTCATTTTGAATACATCACCACATAAGTTTGCAGGGATTTACAATATAGCTAGCATAGTGATATTGAAATTGACAATAGCTGATAAACAAGTTGCTGCTATGGGAATATATATTTCCATTTCATTTATACTTTTTACCTAATTCTACCATATTGGAAGCATATGCAATTTGTAGAAAATAATAATTTCTGTTATTCAGCAACTGTGTGAAATGTGCTTCTTCACCCAAACAGTATATAAAATTTGACTACAGTTTTATATGATTTGTACACATAAATTCTTTGAAATTGGGATCATTCTTCATTCGTTCGGTCGCCTAGTTAAATTTTTTTCCGTGCACCTCATTGTTTTGTCCAAAAAAACACATCGGTTTGCAGCTTTACATGCACAGCAAGTGGCACATTCTTCACCTTTGTTATAAAAGATATTGTGTGCAACATATGCAGAAATTATGCTACCCTGACTCATGTTCACTTTGCAGCACTCGTCTGTAATAGCATGATTTCGTCACTTGTTACACAATAACTCTATCTTCTAATTCAATCTGGCTCTAAAGCTTATTGAATTTACATCTCATCTGGGACTACAATCCTATGGGTTGAGAAAAACTATTAATAGAAATCATCATGAGATACAAATAAAATTAAGACTGAAGATTTTTATTGTAATCCTTTATTATCTCATTGTACTGTTCGCAATATGTTGTAAGCAGAATAAGCTGATTTTATAATCTGAAAAATAATAAATGATTATATATTTTAATGTATATGAAATCAAAAGTTTATCACAGATTATAGTTTGGTCAATAATTTTATACAATGCAATAGCTCATATCACATATTTATGCATTATCTGGAATTTGTTTCTTGTATATATGTTCTCTAAATCCAAATTTGCGGAAACTTCGCTATTTTGGTAATTGCAATTCTCTGCGATTATGGAGAAGCACAATACTTCTGGCTTATAAGTTACAAAGTAGCGGTTGAGAACCGATTTCTCGTACAGTAAAGACAGACAGGTTTTCTATCAACGAATTTAAAATCAATTGCGAAAGTTTGGTTCAATTTACATGCTATAATTACTAACTTTTCGCTAATTATAATATATGATAGCGAGAATTTGACAATTAAGATTTAGAGTAGCTTTGAAAATAAATCTGTTATAAAAAAGAAGAATACAAACTTTCACAAATGTTTCTATCGACATGATAATAACAGCTGATCCAGACAACAGTATGGGCCTATTGGTTCGCATCATTATCATAATGAGGGATTTTTTCGAACTATTTGTTAACGGAGTCCAGTTTACGTGATAAGCTGCATCTGTGAGAGCCATGGTCTAGTCAGATAACAAAAATGATTTGTGAATTTTGGGTAATTTTTTTACTCTCACTTATGATTCATAGATTGATATTTACACCAAAAAATTTGGTAAGATTAACCAGTTGACTGCTTAATATTACGGAATGTTGCTAATAAATAAGTATAGTCACCTTATCCGTTATTATTTCGCCACAATAACAGTACATAAAGATCTGGCCAAAGACAGAGCCCAGGGTGGATAAGAGAGACCAGAAAAAATCGTCATGTATCCTGGATCTTGGTAACTGATAAATGATGGTGCATATATTCATCATAGACGCAAAATATTGCACAAAAATCACCAATCCGAATACTTCATTCAGTTTTTCTCCGATCCTATAAGTAGATTTCGTTTAGAGTAAATACACAATTACAATTTTTAATTTTTAATCCATTATTATTCAACTAATACCCAATTAAAAATTCTAACCAGAATATTGTGAATAGCATATACGAGTATCATATAAATCAAAACAGTCTAGATACTCTTTGAATCTAAGTTAGCGAGAATTGACTAATTATTGTTAATTGTTAAAAGACTAACCACTTTTAGTGCAAAATTCAAATCATAGATTGAATCAGTAAAACATGGTGAAAATTAGTAGAACATGACTAGCAATTAATTATTTTTAGGAAATAGCAGATATATCTTAAATTTAAAAATAACTGTTTTGTTTTTTGTTGATTCTCTTTGTAGAAAAAAAACTTCTTTTTATACACTGAGAAAAAAATGCTATTGCATCAAAAGCATTTCTTTCCAAAAGCATGCATACTATTTATTCATTAAAATATGCTACAAGAACCAATAAATATGTTACTAATTCTATAGCATATTGATTTGAATCCATGATATACATGCTTTTGATTCAATAGCATTTTTTTCTCAGTGTAGTCTTCAAAAAATGGTATGTTATTATATGGTTAAAATAATCCATGTAGGAATGAAATTGGCAGCTTTGGAGGTGCGTCACCCTTTCATCGTCAATGCCTTGTATTGCCATTGGATACGTACGAGGTCTGTCCGGAAAGTATCGGACCTACCTTTATATCTCGGCGCTGGCGTTATTCTTCATCATCGAACAGGTAGCATCCTTGAATGTAATCCCCACTTGATTGAATAACATGGTTCTAGCGATGTTTCCACTTCTCAAAACAGTCCTGGAACTCACTTTTAGGGATGGTCTTGAGTACGCTCGTCGCATTATTCTCAACCGTCGTTTTGTCATCGAATCGCTGTCCTTTGAGTGATTTTTTGAGTTCTGGAAACAGCCAAAAGTCACAGGGAGCTATGTCGGGACTGTACGGAGGTTGTCAAAAGAATGCGATACTGTGTTTACTCAGAAACTACTGCAAAAGATTCGATGAATGCGCTGGCGCATTATCGTGATGGAGAAGCCAGTCATCACTTGACCAAAAGTGCAGGCGTTTTCTTCTCACTGCTTCACGCAAACGTTTCAAAATTTAAACGTAGTATTCTTTATTGATTGTCTGACTTGTCGGTGCATATTCGTGGTACATAACAACTTCATAATCGAAAAATCATTCAACATTGACTTCACACTGCTCCGACTTTGACGTGCCATTTTTGAACCACTTGTACCACTCCTTTCTCTGTGTTATGCCTATACTTTCGTCTACAAAGGCCTTCTGCATCATCTGAATAGTTTCCGAATTCGTTTTTCCGAGTTGAAAACAAAATTTGATACAAATTCGTTGATCTTGTTTTTCAGTCATTTTTAACAATCACAAAATCCGCCGAACTCAAAAATAGCTTTCTAAACAATGACACGCTGCGCATGAACTAGTCGTCCGGGAGATGTCAGCAAGCAACCGATAGGTTCGTGAGGCGCTACTGTTGACGTTCATGCCCCGCAGAGGTCGTTCGAACACTATGGCGCGGAGATATAAAGGTAGGCCCGATACTTTCCGGACAGACCTCGTATATGTAGAGCGTGGTCAAGACATGCGTAACGCACCTTAAAGTTGCCTACTAAATTTCTACAATACCTGGTAAATAATACACTTATATTAAATTATAGTTTGAAATCAATATCTTTATTATGAGCTCATATGCAGTAGAAAGAAACCTTAAATTTGTTACATTTTACACAAGATTTTGACTAAAATCACGTGGGCAATATATAAGCGCATAATTATGTAAAGGGTGATCCAATAAGAGCTTCCGGAAGGTTTTTAAAAATTAAAAAACATAATCAATCGATTTTGGTTTATTCACGTAAAGAAGTGATTTCACATACCATCCTGTTGAAACCACAAGTCAGCTACACCAGTATCTTGAATTTTTGATAACAAAAATTCATTGATCATTGCTCTGTGACGTGCGCCGTCGACAGTTACACGCACTCGTTCCACATTAGTATTGGATCACTCTTTATAAGAGTCTCGTTTTTTTCGCGTCTTAAAACCATTTGATTTCAAGGCTTAAAATAAGTTCTTATTTTTAAAGTGTAAGATGAGCAAGAAACACATTTATAGGAAAATATAATATGCAAAATAGTTTACCTAATTTATGTCAATTGCTATATACACTGAAAAAAAACTGGGATTGTTATAATAGATTTTCGGTTAATTTAATCATGAAAGACTAGTAATTCCTCTAGTTATAACAAGGCAACTGCGTTTAATTTTATTATAGTTTTTTTTCGGTGTAGCATATAAAGCAGGACGTAACACTTACGAGTATATATGAATGTGATGATGAACGCAGTCTTTAATTATTGCTGACTCTCGATGATTAACGACACCTTCAGGAACACCATCTTTTCGCAATTCAGGAAGCATGTTCAAGCGTTTGGTCATAATATCTATTTGAGCACAAATATATAAAACCATCGTCAAAACTAATGTTTCAAATGACCCTGTAAATATAACTATCATAAAACAAGATAGTGTTTGTTGTAAATATGTCAACAGAAATACAGTTTCGGAACTGATGGTGTAAGGCCTCCATGCATGGAAAGGAAATTCAGTGCTGTTTCTTTTCAACAATGGAGGCAAATATATTGTCGCTCCAGAAATATTATTTGTAATAAGAAAAATAATTGTAATTAACCTAGAAGTACAAATCATGAAAAAAATTGTTGTACAGAAACTCTCTATATCTAAATTAATAAAAACTTATCATTTATAATTCATTTCTAAAAATTCATTTTATGTACCTCCGGCGCGGAAACTCGTTTTTCCGCTACAGTTGAGAGTATCACAATGTTGTGTATTCCGCTACAGAGGAATGAAATGTAAAGATTGAACTGCGCATGCGCCTATAGTCATACAGCGGAGCACAATCTTCTTCTTATTCTTCTTCTTCTTCGTACAGCGTTAGCACCCTAAAAAACTAAAAAACTCGTATACGAACCGAAGTCACATAATAGTATATTACGTGCCTAGGCGCACAATGAGGGTTATTGCGTGACGAGCGACAATGCTCGCAGGAGATCGAAGCGAAGGCGTAGTCGCGGTGTAGTCGAGGTGTAGGTGAGACGAAGTCGAGACAAAGCTGAGACGAAGACGAGGCGCGATTAGTCCTGCGAGCATTGTCGCGAGTCTCGTAATTTCCCGAATTGTGTGCATTGGCACGTATCCTATTTCATGTGACTTCGGTGCGTATACGAGTTTTTATGCGTACACTCGAATCTAATCTAGTATTGTAGTTGTTTGCGGCGCAAGTCATTACACTTGACATTTCGCGATTAGTCCCGGCCATTTTGATTTTATCGATCTTGTGTAGTAGTAGCGGATTTTAATAGACGCTTGCGCAGTTCAAATATACAAGGCTCTGTCAGTAGGGTGCTAACGTTGTACGAAGAAGAAGAAGAATAAAAAGAAGATTGTGCTCCGCTGTATGGCTATAGGCGCATGGACAGTTCAATTTTTACATTACATTCCTCTGTAGCGCAATACACAAAATTGCACTATTCTTAACTGTAGCGAAAAAACGAGTTTACGCGCCGGAGGCACATAAAATAGAATACTTGCCAATGCAGACAATTCGCGAAATTACGAGACTCGCGGCAATGCTCGCAAGACTGATCGCGCCTCGGCTTTGTCTCGGCAACACCTTGGCTTCGATCTCCTGCGAGCATTGTCACTCTTCGCGCAATCACCCTCATTATGCGCCAAGGCACGTAATATACTATAATACTAAGCTTGTGTTTTATACCTGCATGTATGAGAACAGCTTTGCAATATTTGGGATTCATTAATATTTCGAGGTTGACAAATTTTGTCAAAAAGCATTTTCATTATCCTGTCTACCCTTTTACGTTGTATTATAATATTCACCATTTTGACAAAAGTAGAAAAACTAATTGTAAAGTTCAACAAATTTTGTACTATAACGTCCTTTTCTCCAACTCCATGTAAAATATATATTAAGAGAGAAAAAACAAAATAGATATTAATAATAATGGTGCAAAATGAATAGATACGATAACAAATTATCTTCATTTGTGAATTCCAAGTTGATGGCATCCAAATCCCAACGAATTGCATTGCAGTAAAAGAAATATCACCATTGTAGAAGTCCTTTCGTTTTGATGAAAACATTTTTTATGATCAATTTATAAACCTATGATTAAGAAAAAAATATTTGAAATAACAAATTAGAATTACAGCGCTTTAACATCAAAATAGTAGGAAAAGCTATGAAGCTATAAAAATTAATATTCCTAAAAAGCGTATTTACTGTTTTATTATTTTATGTATTTCAAACGTTTTAATTTACAATTGTACCTTGCGAAGACTTACGTTTTTCCATGTTTTAAATTTTCCTTCAATTTTTGTTTAGATTTAAAGACAGCAGAGAATTACAGAAAAAAATGCACCATCTACACACCATGAAAGTTCAACTAAGTGTGACGGTCACTTTGTCATAAAATTCATCTCCCCTCTTCCTTTTCATTTTTCGATAAATAATTCTACCAGTCATTGCGTGGAATATAAAACATCTCAGGGCAATTTATTTCCGTTATAGTCTTCTTGTGAATAATTCTGTATTCCTTGCAAAACGTGGATGTGTAATCATAAAACACTGTAATATTTAATGCTTTTTGTAGCGACTTTTGTCTCCACTTACTACTTTTTATTCGTAGAAAGTCATATTTTTCCATAACATGCATCAAGCATATAATTTGAGAGCATAAAGTATTTATTAGATTTGTCATTCACTTGCGAGTATCACGCAGCTTGACCTTTCCGTACACACGTGCGATGCCCAGAACTGTTTGATATTCATAGAAGGTATAGCTTAAAAAATTTGCTAGAGAACTGGTGGAAATTCAGGAAGTGAGAACTTGTTTAAAATGTTTGTATTTAATATTTATTTAAAGTACGATCTTACCTTGTACAATTTTATCGACTTTGGCAAAAACCTTTATCAACAAATATACATATTGGCATTGTACGAAGTTACTTTTGTACATTTTAACATTATATAAATGTCTATAACAACTCCATGGGAGAGCCACATTATATATTCAGTTGTACTATCTAGATATTAGGCTGTAATACGCTTTGATATCTTAGATATTACAAGTGAATATTTAGATAGTACAACCGAATGTATAAGGCAGCTGTCCTATAGTTGAATATCTAAATAATCATTATAACTATATCCACCTTTCTGAGTGTTCTTTTTTTTTATTTGTGAGCCGTAACCATAGGTTTTTCCTAACAATGACATAGTTTACGTGTGAATTTAGGCGCCAAAATAATGTCCCCGAATGAAAAAAATAATCTCATGAGAGAGTTACTTTGCAGTTTGAATAGAAAATTGTACATTGGGTTGACAAATTTTTGAAACAATAATTAACTATTTAGTTTATATATATTTATTAACAGACAAATTAAAACTTCAATAGGTGGACTGCATCATTTCATAAATAGGTGAATTCAAAAACCTACTTTATTCTTCAAGAAGGTTGCATCAAAATGTTGTACAGTGAATATGACATTTGCAGAATCTGAAAAAAGAGCAAAACAAAATATCTTGAGCATTGGTCGAATAATGGATTTCTACAGAAATATAAAGTGAGTATTGAGAATAAAATATCCTTTTTATATTTAGTTTTTACATTCTCATCGCGTGCAAATAGTACATTTCGTATGAAGTGCGGAAAGGCGTATTATAACGCAAGAGCGATACGAACGATATTTTTTGTTCGCTATAAACCGAAAGTTAAAAAGTTAGCACTCTAAACGATACCGAGAAGACTTACTTTCGGTGTGCGGTGGACGGAAAATATTTTTTGAAATCGCTTTCAATTTAACCCCTAACCGACACCTGGGGTAGTGGACACCCCAGCCAAATTTTGATCTTATTTTTTTGTTCAAAAATTTTTTTTTTTCAAGAATTTTTTTTTCAAAGTATATTTCATTTTTTTTTTAAATTCAATTTGTGCAATACTCTAGTTGTAATCAACATTCAAAGTGCCTGGGGTGGAGAACACCCCGTGTGTCTTTTATGATCGATAACAAGCGTGTACCGGTTAAGGGTTAATAACAATAATTAAGTGATATTGACGAATTAATTATTTAATGAATTGAAAGATCATGAAGTTGATGTTAAAAAGGTCTGAGAATCCATATTATGTGAAGGTATGAAGGGTAGAAAAAACGCCTTCTTCAGACAATAATAAGTGATGATAAGTTGTATTCGACGTTTCGAAGTCATGTACGACTTCCTCATCAGGACAAAATTGGCATTAGTCAGATATAAAATCAAAGTACATCATCGGTCACATCCAGGAGTAAAAACATAAAGCGTCAAAAATAATCAATTCAAAAAATACAATATTCGTCTCTCTGTATAATAGAAAGAAATTAGAGAGGATAATATAAAAATAATAACATAAAGTTTTAAAATGAGAAATCAGTGAGCGGATACTAAATTAATAACTAATATAAACATAAAAATTAATTACCTAAAAATTGATGTGAGGTCATTATAATAAAATTTTTTTGAAAATTACAGAAATTAGTCAATTTAAACATATAACAGTAACAATTTGTTTTAAACATCATATTAAAATGATGGAAATACATATATAATTTGTGTTGACGAGACAAGAGTTCAAGCTATACTGAAAGGCGAGTAGAGAGGCAAGAAATTTATAAACAAACATGGAGTAAGTAATATATTGAACTAAGAAATTGGAAAGTGCTGTTATGTAAAAATGAGAAATATTGTAAATTAATGAATAAAATTAGTATTAAATTAAATTAAAATAAATACAAATTAATAATAGGACCGAGGAAACTAATGATAAGAACATTATAAGAAGGGATATAATTTAAGTCTGTAATAACGTTCAAGCAATTATTTCCCTCTTTTTTTATGTAAAAAATTTCCGCTAAGCTTCTTTTAAAATAATTATTTTCTTTGTGTAAAATTAATAAGTTATCCCAATCAAAATCATGATCAAATTCTAATATATGTTTGCTAATAACGTTGTGATATTTCTCATTCAGTTTAATATTATTACGATGTTAATTTCGTCTAGTTCGGAGCAATCTACCAGTCTAGCCTATATATGTTTTTTTGCATTGTTTACAGGTGATCTTGTAAACCACATTAGATTGTTCAAAAATATCCAATGGATCCTTGCCAAGTTTAATCATATTGTCTAACTTTGAATCAATTCTAAAAATTGTATTTAAATTAAAATCAGATAATATTCTTTTTATTGTAAATAAGATATTACCAAAGGATGGAATAGATACCAATCTTCTAGAATCAAATTTGTTCTTTTCATTATTGTTAGTAAAATTGTTGTTATTATTGTAATTATATAAAATTCTACGTTGTATATGATAGTCACTGAATTTAGCTGGATAATTTTTAAGCTCTAAAAGTTTTCTAACTATTCATAAATTGTTTTGGTGAAAAGAATGATGTGACTAGGTAAACCAGTGTTCATCTCTAGAAGAGGCCATCTATTTATTATACTTTCTTTAATATATTCAAAAGGAATGTTAGCAAATAAGGAAATCACATCAAAAGAGATTATTAGATGGTCTGCTGGAACTGTTATTGAAGTAGTGATATCCCTAAAAATATAAGAGTTTTTTATTTGTGTAAGCGGGGTTTTTAAGGATTTTTTGAAAAAATCATTAAATAATTTTGCCATATTAAACGTAGGTAAATTTATCAATGAAACTACTGGACTTAGTGGACAATTTTGTTTATGTATTTTAGGAAGTCCATAAATTCTCCGTAAATTAGTATTTTCACATAAAATATCTTTTCGTTTTAAATTATCACCCAAATATCCTTTGGTCCTCCAAAAGTTCATGATTTTAAAAGTATTTTTCTTCAACATATTTTCAGGGTTATCAACTTTTTTTTCATAGGTGGAAATGTCATTTAACAGTTCCAACATCTCACCATCATAACTATATAAGGATGGTAAATAATCGGTGGAAGCAACACGATTAGATTCGTCTAAAATAAAGAGTTTTATTAGTTTACTTACATAATTACACTATTTACAAAGTGAGCACGTTTTGTACTAACCTAAAATAAAGAGAATCAACAATCAAAGCTATTGCTTCACGGATCTCTTTAGCACCTTAAAAGATTTAACACTCTTGATTATTATTTTCGACTAGTTTTTTTATATCATAAGATTATTTCACAAACTTTTATTAATCATAAACTTAGTAAATCATTTTATCTCTCGAGTCAAAGCTCGTGTAGGATTTCCTCTCTACTCTCCTCTCTTCATAAGTCTCGTGTTCTCTAGGAGCTGTTATCGTCACGAGGTGGTCACTTACTCGTAGCCTAGGTTCATGCGCACAAAGCTTACATCTCCCCCCTTCAAGACATTAATTTTCATGTAAATTATGTCACATTGACTAGTCTACTGGGATAAGCTTTGTGGCATGGTATAAACCTATTGAATTTTTTGTTATCTGTTTTTATCTTAAAGATCGAGTCCGATATTTTTTCTCTATCTTGAAGGGACCGACTCTAATCTCGTCCAATTTTCTTCTGTTCAGCTTGTTTTTATTTTCCACGTACACATTGTCGCCCTCTTTGAATTTATAATCTATTCTATTTTTATCATACAGAGATTTGTTATACTCGTGTGATTTACGAGTTCGGAGTAGCGCAAGGTTTCTGTCCTCTTCCAAATTTCTTTTGTTGTTTTTTTTTAATTCTGGTGGCAATAGATCTGTGGATTTTCCATTCAGCAAATATTCGGGTGAAAAACCTGTAACTGAATGGTCCGTTTCGTTATATTTTTTTTTTGCATTCTTCTGCTATTGTGGCCCATGATTTTTTTCTTGTGTTTTTATTTAATGTGCATCTTATTTTGTTGACTAATGTTTGGTTTAATCTCTCGTTTAACCCGTTTGAAAACGGTGCGTCTACGGCTGTGAAAATCAGTTGTATTTTTCTTGTTTTAAGATAGTTTTTTAGCTCTTTGGAATTTATTCCGGGATATTGGTCCGAGAGTATTGTTTCTATTTCGTCTTCCTCTGGTATTTTTTTAATTAATTTTATAAAATCAGATGCGTTTTGATTTTTGGAGCATAAAATATAGGCGTATCTAGTAAAGTGATCTTCTAGTAGGTGTAAATACCTTTTCGTCGATCTTTGTCCACCAAATCCACCGATGGTATCTAATGACATTATTTGGAAAGGCCTCTCTGCTGGTCCTAGGTGTGACATAAGTCCGTATTTTCTGTTTAGTCTTGTTTTGTTTTTAATACAAATTTCGCAATTTTTACATATACGTTGTATGTTTTTGGCCAAATTTGGTGCGGTGTAAAATGGTTTTATTTTGAGTGTAGTCTGGTTAATTCCAGTGTGACAGAATTTTTTCATGGATGCGTTTTATCAAGGTTTTGCTGTATTCTTCACTCAGCACAATTTTCCTCTTGTTTTTTAATTTTCGGTAATAAATTTCGTCTTCTACTATGAAATTTTGTGTATTTTCCGTTATTTGTTTATTTAGTTTTTGGTCGTCTATTATTTCTTGCATGGTAATATTATTTACTGTTTTTAAAACATCTTCTGAATTTTCATCTGGTTCTAAGATCGGATTTCGACTAAAGAAGTCTGCTTCTGCATTATTTTTTTCGGGATTATATTTAATCGTACAGTTATATTGAGATATATAGTGTATCATATCTCCTAACTCATCATCTGTTCTATTTTTCACATTTAAGTTCTCCAAAGGTCTATGGTCAGAGTATATTGTAAAGAAATTTCCGATTAACCAATATTGCCAGAATTTTATACTTTCTTTAATGGCTAGACATTCTAGGAAAATTGCCTTTTTCTTCTTTTGTGTTTCGTTTAATTTTCTTGAAAAGTATGCGACCGGTTTTATTGTTCCATCCGCTTGAGGTTGTTTTAGCACTGCTCCAAGGCCCTTAATGCTTGCGTCTGTGTATATGAAGATATCTGATTTTGGATTAAATATAGCTAGGATTGGTCCTGAACACAAAATCTCTTTTATTTTTTTGAACGCAGCTATGCAGTCAGTTGACCAATAGAATTTCACATTCTTTCTGAGCAAGTTGTGTAAAGGATCAAGAATTTGTGTGATTTTTGGCACATATTTTCTTTCAAAATTTATTTATCCTAGAAATTGTCTTACCTGTTTTCTGTTTTTTGGTGTATTGGAATCTTTTATTGCTTTTAAATTATCTTTTAGTGGCGTGATTGTGTTATTTTTTATTAGGTGGCCTAAATATTTTACTTCGTTTCTTGCAAATTTGCATTTCGTAAATTTTAGTTTTAATCCCTCTTCTTTTATTGCGTCTAGCAGCAATCTAATCTGGTTTAAGTGTTCTTCAAATGTCTTTGAAAAGATCATTATATCATCTATGTAATTTACACAGAATCCAGATAAATTATATTTTTTTATTATATTTACCAAGATTCTTTGAAAGATCGCTGGTGACGTCTTTAAACCGAAGGGAAGACATGTCCACTGGTAGTGGCCTTCTTGGGTTACAAATCCCGTTTTTTGTCTGTCTCTGATTCTCAAGGGAATGGACCAAAAAGCTGAGTTTACGTCCAATGTTGTGAAATATTTGCAATTTATTGTTTTTACCATTAAGTCTTCTATTAACGGGAATGGCTGGGATTGAGGAACAATTATCTTGTTTAACTCTCTAAAGTCTACACACAACCTGTTCTTTTTATTTTCTTCTTTTTTGAAGGCCAGTGTGACTGGTGCCGCAAAGGGGCTATATGAGTCTTCAACCAGGCCGTGTTTTAAAAGTTGTGATACTTGTTCTTCTATTTCTTTCCTGTCATTTATTGAACATCTATATGGTCTTTTAGAACAATATTTATCAATTTGTAAGTCGATAAATGCTTCATAATTTTTTACCTTACCAACGTCATATTTATCTATAGCAAAAATATCTTTATAATTATTTACTAAAATTTGTATCTTTTCTTTTCTATTTTCACTTAAGTGACCTAAATCTATCTTGAATTCATTTGTTTTTATAAATTCATTAAAGTTTATTTCATATCTATCGTCAATCTTCAAATCGACTTTAGTATTTTCATTTTTACCTTTTATATCTGAGTTTTTGTTTTCCTTTAAATTCATTGTTTCATCATTTTTTTCTTTTGCATTTTGAAATTGGATGTTTAAATTCTCATCATGAGTCAACCCAAATCTCTGTACACTGTCTAGGCCTAAAATGAGATCAAAATTAAAGTTTTCATTATCGTATACAAAGGCATTTAAAATTCTTTTTATGCCATGTATTTCTGCATTTACTTTTATAAAACCATAGCTTCTGCCCCACCCACTAATTGTTTTTAGGTGATAGTTTTTTTTACTTTTTATAAGTTCTTTATTTAGTAATCTTGCATTTATTACTGTTATTCTCGAACCTGGGTCATAAAGTCCTCTCACCTCCAAAGTCTCTTCTAATTTTACTTTCATTTCAATTAGTGGGGGGATTTCTAGTTTTTGGATCTTCTTCTGATAGTTCTACGTTTAACAGTGTGTTTATTAATTCATTATTTTCTTGTTTTTCATTTTTGTACCAACACATACTTTCAGAATGAAATCTATTCTTTTTTCCTTTTGATTCACATGTTTTACATGGAGTTTTTTCTTTTATACCTCCTGGCTTTTGTAATTTTGATTTATTATCTACTGGTGTATTTTTACTACTATTGTTTTCTTTTATTAGGTGTTCTAGTCCTCTTAATTTATTGAAGAGGTCATCAACCTCCTTTAATTTTTCTCTATCTATTTTATCTGTAACGAAATTTGGTAAGCCGACACTAATCATGTCTATAAGTAGTGATTTATTAATTGAACTATTTATTTCTAGCAGTAATCTTTCTTTTTTTAATGCATAGTCTAATATTGACCCCTTTAAATATTTGAAATTCAATGCATACTTTATGGGCGACCAACCTTTATCAGCATATGTTTCTTTCAAACTTTGTACCCATATGGACCAATCTGATTCCACCGTGTTTTTTATCAGCATTGACAGGTACCAGTCTTTGCAAGAGTCGTCCAACAGTAACCTTAGCATCTCAATTTTCTCTATATCTGTGTCTAACTCCAAACGTTCACATTCTTTTCCAAAAATATCTAGCCACTGTGTAACATTCGTCGTTGATTTTGAAAATTTTTCTATTGAGAATCTTTCCGCTAGTTTTAGTTTATTATTTTTTTTTTGTATGATCAGAGTTTGTTGTAGACTTCTTTTCTTCTTTTTCTATTTTTTCCAGAAGAAAACCATTAAATTGCATATTTCCGTCGTCATAATAAATTTTTGTTATATCAGAGGTTAAGTTTATCCACACTTCTCTTCTTTCATGTCTTTTTTTTATTGAATTTTTTACCATCTCGAATGTTTTATTCTTGATTAATTCTGTATGTAGATTCATTGGTTGGTATTCTTTTGGCATGATGTAAGAATTGTTTTCTGTATCTGTGATTGATAATAAGCCATAAATGTTTGATTTGTTATCCCCTGGTTTAGGTATTAATGCAAATTCAAATTTTAGTTTTTCCATTTTCCACAAAATTGTTGATTGTTGATTTATAAGGATGGTAAATAATCGGTGGAAGCAACACGATTAGATTCGTCTAAAATAAAGAGTTTTATTAGTTTACTTACATAATTACACTATTTACAAAGTGAGCACGTTTTGTACTAACTTAAAATAAAGAGAATCAACAATCAAAGCTATTGCTTCACGGATCTCTTTAGCACCTTAAAAGATTTAACACTCTTGATTATTATTTTCGACTAGTTTTTTTATATCATAAGATTATTTCACAAACTTTTATTAATCATAAACTTAGTAAATCATTTTATCTCTCGAGTCAAAGCTCGTGTAGGATTTCCTCTCTACTCTCCTCTCTTCATAAGTCTCGTGTTCTCTAGGAGCTGTTATCGTCACGAGGTGGTCACTTACTCGTAGCCTAGGTTCATGCGCACAAAGCTTACAACTATCTCGATTAAGTACAACCGTTATGTTACCTTTATCTGCATGAGTTACTAAAAGTTGTTGTATTAGAATTTGATCATGATTTTGATTGGGATAACTTATTAATTTTACACAAAGAAAATAATTATTTTAAAAGATGCTTAGCGGAAATTTTTTTGCATAAAAAAAGAGGGAAATAATTGCTTGAACGTTATTACAGACTTAAATAATTATATCCTTTATTATAATGTGATCTTAGAAGAACTCTTGAATTCCAAAAGTAAATAAAAAAATAGAAAAATCTCATTTTCATGCTCTGTTTCCATGTCTTCATTAGTTTCCTCGGTCCTATTATTAATTTGTATTTATTTTAATTTAATTTAATACTAATTTTATTCAGTAATTTACAATATTTCTCATTTTTACATAACAGCACTTTCCAATTTCTTAGTTCAATATATTACTTACTCCATGTTTGTTTATAAATTTCTTGCCTCTCTACTCGCCTTTCAGTATAGCTTGAACTCTTGTCTCGTCAACACAAATTATATATGTATTTCCATCATTTTAATATGATGTTTAAAACAAATTGTTACTGTTATATGTTTAAATTGACTAATTTCTGTAATTTTCAAAAAAATTTTATTATAATGACCTCACATGGATTTTTAGGTAAATAATTTTTATGTTTATATTAGTTATTAATTTAGTATCCGCTCACTGATTTCTCATTTTAAAACTTTATGTTATTATTTTTATATTATCCTCTCTAATTTCTTTCTATTATACAGAGAGACGAATATTGTATTTTTTGAATTGATTATTTTTGACGCTTTATGTTTTTACTCCTGGATGTGACCGATGATGTACTTTGATTTTATATCTGACTAATGCCAATTTTGTCCTGATGAGGAAGTCGTACATGACTTCGAAACGTCGAATACAACTTATCATCACTTATTATTGTCTGAAGAAGGCGTTTTTTCTACCCTTCATACCTTCACTTGATAAATTGAACAAATTGGTTATATTAAATGATGAATACAATTAAGATAATTAATATGATATAATTAATTAAGTAATACTGGAACAAGATTGAATATGTATATCAAATATTAGGGAAAATTATATTGTAATATGAAAATACCAACAGAAGTTAATGTTTTAATAGATATTGGAGCAATGTGGCCTGCAGTGAAGGTAATAGGCAAAGAAGTTCTTCTCATTATTTAAATAAGATTTATTTTCGAACCATTCGACAATAAAGTCCAATCTGTGCTATATGCTGAGTATCCAACTGCCTCGCTCTACCAGGAATATTAAAGTATTTAATAAATATATATATAGCAAATATAATATAATACATACATTATTTTTGTTGGTTTTACTATCTCAATTGTTATCACAAGAACTTGGGTAGTAATTCCAACAAAAAAAATTGTTGTGCTAACTAATAAAATAGCTGAGGAATATTTTACAAACCGAAGTAGTTGGTTTTACTAATCATTTTTTCCGGTGTAGAAGTGTAAAAATGTTAAACAAAAGAGACTTGAGTGATAGAAGTGAAATTAGGGAAACGTTTTAGGTTTATAAATATATAAAGACTTCAAATATGTATGTGGGGGTTATATATGTAAATTCCAAACTGAAAATTTTTGTTATTATCCTTTATCTCGAAATCATTGAGTTGTACTTAATAAGTTGTAGGCGGAATAAGCTGATTTGATAATCTGAAATGTAATTAATAAATATATATTTTAGTGTGATATATAAAGTTAATAATTAATCGCAGATTAAAGTTTGATAAATAAATGAATGTGTTACATAAAAAAAAACGAGAATACAAACTTTGACAAATGTTTCTAACGACATGGTAATAACAGATGCTGCAGTCAACTTTAGAGGCCTAGTCGTTCTTATCATCATCACGATAAGTGCTTTGCTCGTACTATTTTTTAATGGGACCCAGTTAATGTGATAAATTTCATCCTTGAGAGTTAAGCTCTAAACTTAGATAAGAAAAGTATTTTGTAGATTTTTTGTTTTTTTACTATTAATTATTTAATAATATGGCAATACTTAGATTAATATATATGTGTACCTGTATATATAGAATGGCAACGAGTGGGTTGCAGAATAGGCTATAAGTGCGAGAAAGACAAATACATGTGAAAGCCTTTTGATTTCATAGTCGCACTAATAGCCCGCGACCTATTATGATATACTTTTGTCAGACAGGAATATTTTTTTCACAAAAAGTTACAAAACATTGTTTTTCTCGATTGGTTGTGTAATTATAATAAAGGAAGATAACTTTCACAAGTATCAATGCTTCAATTTCAACAAACTACTTTTTTTACAGACATTAACAAGATTTATATTCCATTGTTATTCATGATGTAATACGATATGGCCAATTTTTAATTATTTTTTGTCACAAATACAATACTATAATCCAGTTTTTTTATATGGATATATTCTTTTTTATTTTGAAATAATGAATTACGAAAATGTTGATTGGATAAATTTGTTTGTATTTTCAAGAAACATCAGACCAAAAAGTGCCTTCTTTGTGGAGAAATACCCATATACTATTGTACCATATATGCTATTAAATAAGTATAATAACCTTATTTATGATCATCTCTCCAGAATAACAGTAGATGAAAATCTGGGCCATGATAGTGCCAAAAAGAGATATCATTGTCCAGAATAATTCATCATGTATACTCAATCTTGATAACTCGTAAGTGATGGTGCATATACCAATAACAGATGAAAAATATTGCACAAAACATACAGCACCATATAATTCGTTTAGTTTTTCTTCAATTCTGCAAATAGATTTTTTCTTAAATACATGTACAATTGAATTTAATCGATAATTACTCGATTACCTACACAATTGAAACTGCCAAACTACGTGTGCATTAATTTATCAGGTGAAGTTTGATAATTTAAATATTTTAATAATGTTGCTAGTAATCGGCTTCCATTTATTTGAGTTTTAGAAATAACAGATTCACAGTGTTTGATAAAAATTATATATTACAAATGAACTGGTAAAGTATGATAAAATACTATGCGTTTTAAAAATTCAACTTAAAAGAAAATTAAAAATTAATAACATATTTGTCTTAAAATGTATTCATAGTATTATATTAAATATTTCTTCACCTCACTCTGGCAGCTTATCTTTACTAAGTATTGTTAATTAATTCTTGTGAATTTTTTATTTCAAAAGCTAAACTAGCATTACTATCTGAATATTCTATTACATGGCTTTGGTACAGGTGCGTATTTTGAGTACTACAGGGCGTTGAAATGGCGTATGCAAGGGTAGTCCCAGAAGTACCCGACCTAACGAAGAAAACTTAAAAAATTTGGAGAAGCGTAGTCTTCTTTTAGCTGGTTACACTTTATCCAGCGATGTGAAGTAGCTTTGATACCCTGTTTACAGTGAGAATCGTCGAGCTTCTCAAAATAGCCATTAATCGCAGACTCCACCTCATCATTGGTGGCAAATCTTTGACCACCAAGACTTTTCTCCAAATTTGGAAAGAAAAAATAATCCGAGGGTGCTCAATCTGGCGAATAGGATACTAAAAGAAAGAATTTGAACTTTAACTCATTGATTTTGGCCATCGCGATAACGGATGTTTGAACTAGTGCATTGTCTTTTTATGAAAAAACACTTCCTTTTTCGCCAATTGCGATCGTTTTTTCTTTATTTCATCACTTCAAGGCTGTAATAAGTTCGCATGATACTCACCATTGATTGCTTTGAAGATGATCAAAAAGAATTATCCATCGTGCATTTCAAAAAACTGATGCCATGACCTTGCCTGTAGATGGAAATGTCTTTGCGTTCTTTGAAGCCGATTCTCCCCTTTCAGTCCATTGTTTTGACTGTTTCATCCATATTTATCAATCGACGCAGAAAATCGGCTTTATTGCTGTGAAACATCGCTAAACACTCGAGTGAAACATCCTCACGACGTTGTTTTTGTTCCATTGTGAGTAAACGCGGCACCCATCTTGTGCACAGCTTTCTCATGTCCAAATTTTCGGTCAATATGCGATATACATAACGGTGATCAATTTTTTCCATGTTTAAGCTTTATAAGGTTAGTACTTTCGGCCATGGTAATTTTTTTCAAACAACAACCGTCATCTATTCGTCAGGTCGGGTATTCCTGGGACTACCTTCGTAGGTAAATAGCTTCACGGAGAAAAGTAAACCTTAATGGTTACTCCCAAAACCGCAACAGTTTAAGCGTGAGCGATTTCGGAGGGCGGCAGTAACTGGTACGGTGCGAGATCAGAACGGGAATCGCAGTAACTTTTACGGTCCTTGCAGTAACTATTACTGCAGTCGATTCGCAAACGTTTCCACCAGTGCAGTTTCCTGTTCTAATATCATTTTAATGTCGGTTTTCGGTATATATCAAACACGGCACGCGTATCTGAAAAACTCGGCACAATGCGCTCAGCTGTTATATTCAGTGGCGCCCCTGCCGATATTATATGCAACGAGAACTGCGCCTGGAGAAACGCATTCGGTATAGAGGAGTAACTGTTACTACCAACGCAGTAATGATTCCTCCAGATCACGTTCTGGTTTCGCAGAGTAATGCTTACGGTCTAAGGAGGAACTATTCGGGCTAAAACAGTAGCAAGCGCAGAATAGCTATAACGCAAAATTTCTGCCCAACAATTGCGGTCAGCATAGTAATTATTACGGTTTCGGTGGTAACTATTCAGGTTTACTTTTCTCCGTGTAGTTGCCAGTCTGCGTTCGACAGCGAAAGCAATTTCTCCTACCACGATAACTTCACCTTGCCTCGAGCGTTACAAAAAAAAACATAAATCAGGATTAATAGTTTAGATGGTCATTGAATATTTGAAATAATGTACGAATTATCTAGGTTCATTGAAATTATTTGTGCTACGCTCACCGAATTTTGGTGAACCTACCCTAAATCAGTGAGTCATTATTTTATGTTGAAAATGTTTTTATAAAAAAAGTGATTCTTTTGGAAAGATCAACAGTAGGAGAAATTGCTTTCAGAGTGGCTCGCACACTTGCAACTATTTGTTCATCTGCATATAATTGCAATGCTCTGTAGTACCCAAAATAGGCACCAGACTCAACAATTTTTGGGCACTTTTCAATTTGAATTTCAGTTCACACTCAATCGGAAAAATTTGGCACCGAATTTGGTATTTTCACTATCAAAATTCAAAACCAGTGCTTAAAGTTTGTATTTTTAATAGATAAAAAAACTCAATTTCTTTTTTATTTCATTGGGAATAAATCTCAATAATATTCGATTTATAATCTATTCCATACGAAATTATGTTGGTAGCTCTCAATGGGTCGTGTAAATAAGTGCAGAGTTTTTCAATTAGAGGTTGTATTTTGAATATCCTGCTATTTTGGCAGCTGTCATAATAAAAGGTGTCTTTTTTGACAGATGACAACTACAAACTATGCCATTAATAAAAATCGAACGATACACGCTTCAACATAGCATTGAAATGGTTAAAATTCACTAAATGAATTTATTCATGAAAATGAACATGAATTTTACCGGAAAATCATTATGAGCGATGAGGCTCATTTCTACCTTGGAGGCTACGTTAATAAGCAGAATTGTCGCATTTGGGGCTTGGAAAACCCAAAAATGATTATTGAAAAGCGTCTCTATCCGCAACGTGTAACTTTTTGGTGCAGTTCTTGGGCAGGAGGGATCATTGGGCCTTATTTTTTTGAAAATGAAGCTGGAACTGCTGTTTCGATGAATGGATTGCGGTTTCGAACCATGATTAATGAATTTTTATCGCCAGAATTGAAAGATATGGATGTGTATGATGTTTATTTCGAATAAGACAGCGCTACGTGCCACACAAGTGGCGAAACCATCGGTCTTCTGCGTGAAAAGTTCCCAGGCCGAGTGATTTCTCGAAACGGCGATTACAATTGTCCGCCGTGATCATGCGATTTAACACCTCTAGACTTTTTTCTTTGGGGTTACGTGAAAGATGAGGTTTATGTTGATACTCCTCAGTCAATTTAAGGTAGTTCGTTCACGAAAATTAGACCTCAGGTAAAAATAGATAATTTTGCTTTCAAGAATAGAAATATTATTATTGAAGGGCTAATTTAAAAGAGAAAAGATTATTTCTTTTGAAAAAAATTTGAAAAACAAAAAAATAATTTTATTAATAAATTTTATTTTTGCCCAAACTTATTTTCTTATCGCTTCGAGCCAAATTTTTAAAAATGATGCGATTCTAATAAATCACGGTTCATTTTTTTAGAAAAAAGATTCTCTATAACTTGACCGTTTCCTATTTTTCAAATTGAATTGATTATTATCAAATACAGCAATTTGTTTATAAAAATTTTGTTTTGAAAAATAGTTTTTTTATAATTTCAGCCATTAAAGAATTCATTTTCAAAAATCGGAAACGGTCAAGTTGTAGAGAATCTTTTTCCCAAAAAAATGAACGGTGATTTATTATAATCGCATCATTTTTAAAAATTTGGCTCGAAGCGATAAGAAAATAAGTTTGGGCAAAAATAAAATTTATTAATTAAATTATTTTTTTGTGTTTCAAATTTTTTTCATGAAAAATAATCTTTTCTCTTTCAAATTAGGCCTTCAATAATAATATTGCTATTCTGGAAAGCAAAATTATCTATTTTTGCCTGAGAATTAATTTTTGTGAAGGAACTACCTTAAGAACTCAAAGAGAAGATTCGTGCTGTTATTGACGAAATAGAGCCCCAAATGTGCGAAAATGTAATGACAAATTTCATCAAAAGAGCATGGTCCCGCAAACGTAGCCGTGGAGGCCACATCAATGATATTGATTTTCATTATTAATGGCAAACCTTCCACTATTAAATGAAATAAAAATCAAATAATTTTTCACAAAAAACACGCATTTTTCTTATAAATCAAAATTAAATCTCTAATTGTAAAACCCAGTATTTTTCA
Organism: Diplolepis rosae; assembly: GCA_030998225.1. Taxonomy (NCBI): domain Eukaryota; kingdom Metazoa; phylum Arthropoda; class Insecta; order Hymenoptera; family Diplolepididae; genus Diplolepis; species Diplolepis rosae. Next base: position 7,357,574 of record JAPYXD010000723.1, on the reverse strand, counting down.
CGCAATCGTTAAAAAAAACGTTTAAGATAGTCTATACATAAATTTTAATATCTATAATACAATATATTAAATTTTATACCAGCTTACTTTCCGTCAGTGCTGATGAACCAAAAATCTTGGTACCTACTTGCTCAACTATTCTATACAAAACAGCGCGCGGATTTCAGTAACTTCACTTTTGAATTTAAGTGTCATTAAAATTTTACAAATGGCAGATGATTTTTTTCATTAGTGCTGCTAATTTTAATCTGGAACACTTTTCTCGCTATTTCCTACTCCTTGCTTACCAAATGGCACTTGTGGAAATATTATTCCTAATAATCTATTTCAATAATTTTCACATTTTCAGTAAATTATGAACGTTTCTCTAATTTATATGTGCATGCATGAAAAGTAACCGAGTGTTTGAGACAATAAATAGATTTTCAAGTATGCTAACGTCTATAAAAGAAATTAGGAATTAGAAAAATTAATAGATAGATGATTTTTTACTTTGGCTTTAGGGTCCAGAAATAATGTAAACTCAGGGTTTCATTTTTTCCTCAAACGTTTCGACTCAGATTGGAGTCCTCATCAGTAAGATTTATTTCTATAAAAATACAAAGAAAGAAAAGAATAACGAATTAAAGAATAAAAAATTGCACGTGTGACGGATAAACATTGTGTTGACAAACGATATAAATGAATTGCACTTGTGAACCTATAGAATAGGTCTAACTAAATTTACGAATAAAAAATTGAAAATTGTATACAATTTGCTATAAAAATACATAGGGAAGGGACTTAAAAAATTTGAACACGTGTGACGGATAACATTATGATAAAATTGCACATCTAAACCATATAATTGGTCCATACTAACTAAATTCGAACAAAAATAAATAAAAGTGTGCATAATTTTCCTATAGAAAATGCAAAGGAAGAAACATTCAAAAATTACACATGTGACGGATAGACATTGTGTTGACAAACGATATAAATGGATTGCACTTTTGAAACTATAGAATAGGTCTAACTAAACTTACGTATAAAAAATTTGAAAATTGTACCAAATTTGCTATACAAATACATAGGGAAGGGACTTAAAAAATTTGAATACGTGTAACAGATAACATTATGATAAAATTGCACATGTAAACCATATAATTGGTCCATACTAACTAAATTCGAACAAAAACTAAATAAAAAGTGTGCAGAATTTTTCAAAGAAATGCAAAGGAAGAACCTTGAAAAATTACACATGTGACGGATAGACATTGTGTTGACAACAGATATAAATGGATTGCACTTTTGAAACTATAGAATAGGTCAAACTAAATTTACGTATGAAAATTGAAAATTGTGCAAAATTTGCTATAAAAATACATAGGGAAGGAACTTAAAAAATTACACGTGTGACGGATAACATTATGATAAAATTGCATACGTAAACCATATATTTGGTCCATACTAACTAAATTCGAAAAAAGTAATAAAAAGTGTGCAGAATTTTTATATAAAAAAATGCAAAGGAAGAACCTTAAAAATTACACATGTGACGGATAGACATTATGGTAAAAAATGATATGAAAGTATTGCACGTTTGAAACTGTAAAATTGGTCTGAATAACTGAGTTTGCGAAAGAAACTATACAAAAGGTTTCTTTGTGTGAAATTACGTCCTGTGCAAAATTTTCCCCTATAAAAATGCGAAGGAAGAACCTTAAAATTGCACTTGTGACAAAAAACTTTGTGGTAAAACTGATATAAAAGAGTTGCATATATGACACTATCAAATTGGTCTAAATATATAAGAATACATAATGAAGAAACTTGAAGAATTGAAGTGTGATGGATAAACATTGCAGTAATACGGGACGGAAAAAACCATTGTGGTAAAAAAAATTTTTATAAAAATTGCACGTGTGAACTGTAAAATTGGTCAGAATAACTAAATCCACAACAATATAAGCCGTACATAATTTGTTCTGTAAAAATACAAGTGGAAGAAACTTAAAAAATTGCAAGAGTGACAATTAAACATTGTGGTAAAAGGGGGAATTAATTCTAAATTTTTCAGCCTCATCAGGAAGTTGTATATAGATACAATTTTTAATTTATTTTAATAGAAACATTAGAAAGATGTGTCCAAGATGATCCAGGAAGCTGTGACAAAGGAGAACCGTAAATGAGTCAACTGTGGTCCAGACCGTTTCAAATCCTAAGCTAGATGTTGGAGAGATGTAATTTTTCTGAGATTAAATTTTGTCATTTAACAAGGGGAGGTAAAAAACCGATAAGTTTACTATGTCTGTTCTTTGGTTTACAGCAAGAGGATTACTGGCTATGTGGGTCATTTCTAGTGTCATTCGTTTTTTATAAAAATTACTTCTATCGAGAATTTTTACATTCTGAAAGTTAAAAGTACGATCGTGATGCCACGCATTTTTTGTTAAGGCTGTCCATTTGTCAGGGGGATTGTAAACATCTTTGATGTGTTCACGAATTCTATTTTTGAGAGGTCGTTTTGTCCTACCTATGTAATTTGCTGTACAACCAGTGCAGGGAATGTTGTACACGACGTCTGCGATATCCAGTTTTGAGATGGGATCTTTAGGAGACTTGAACAAATATGTTAAATTGTTTGTATTACGAGGAGCAATTTTGATATTAAAGGGTTTTAAAATACCCGACAATTTTTCAGATAGTCCTTGTACGTAGGGAAGAGGCAAATATTTAGGGGTTTGACCTGCCGGGTCCTGCTGTGTGGGACCTGTGTGTGTGGGTGTGTAACCCTCAGGGGATCGGTGTGTGTGGGTGTTCAGTACGGCGGCTTTACGTAACAGATGTTTTAACCGTTTTTTTATAACATGGTTAATGAAGTCAATCGGATAATTGTTTTTTATTAATGTGGTTTTTATTTTGTTAATATTTTCCGTGTGAAAAGTTTTGTGTGCTAGGGTGATGCCTTTATCAACTAAGTTGTTGATAACGTTAATTTTGTAATTGAGTGGGTGGTGCGAATTAAAGTTGAGAAGTCGACCGGAAGAGGTTGGTTTACTATACCAATTGGTCTTGATGTTATTTCCTTCCCTGATTACCAGAACATCCAAAATACAAATTTTGTTAAGTGATTCTTCCTCTACTGTGAACTGAATTTTATGGTTGTAACTGTTGAAAGTGATTTTGATAGTGTCAATTTCATTGTACGGTACTGCCGTTATTATGTCATCAACATATCGGAAATAAAATGGGAGTTGAAAGGGTAGACTTGTTATGCATTTTTTTTCCAGGTCATCCAAGACAATGTCTGCTGCAATAGGAGAAAGGGGTGAGCCCATGGGAAAACCGGATTTTTGTTTATATGAAGTACCTTGAAAATTGAAAGTTGAGTTGGATGAACAGATTCTAAGGCCTTTTTCAAATTGGTGCCACGGCATTTTTACATGTGGTTGTATTTGAGGCCATCTTTCTTTAATACCTTTGATTGCTATACCGATTTGAACATTAGTAAACAGTGAAACTGCATCTAGTGAAACCCTGAGTTTACATTATTTCTGGACCCTAAAGCCAAAGTAAAAAATCATCTATCTATTAATATTATTGAGGGTCGATATAAGCCAGTTATTTATAATTAGAAAAATTACTTGAATCTATAGTCATTATTAGTAATTAGGAACTTCTAAAGTAAAAAAGAAAGAATAATCTGATAATTAGATATAATTACTTATCGGAATTGTAATTTTAAGGTTTACAATTTTTCGAATATACAAAGGGCAATTTTCAAAGCTTTAATTGCAAATTGGAAAATTATACTATTAAGATTTACACCTACATGTTAGAACTGCTTTATCTACAATATTGAAAGCACATATCATTGTTCCAAATCATAAAAATTTTTTTCTATAAATTTATTTAACGAGATTTAATTGCTAAACATTACATATGTCATAAGGCAAACCTGTATGGGATTAGCTAATTGAGTAAGTAAATAATAAGTTTTCAATATTAATCATGAGTAAATAACTTGGTTAATGGACGCAAGTAACATATAGTGACATAAAAAAGAACTAATTCTTACGAGTATAAATGAATGTGATGACGAATGCAATCTCTTATGATAGATTCTTCTTCAAAAGCGATGTATTCAGAATTATTATTTTGTTGCAGTTTAGGAAAAGTATTTAGGCGATTCACTATGATATCTATTTGAGCACAAATGCGTAAAATCATCACGAACATTAAGCTTTCAAACGAGCCTGCTATACAAACTCCCATCCAAACAGATAATGATTGGTATATATAAGTCAACCAAAATACAAGTTTAGAGTTGATGGTATAAGGCAGCCATATATCATTGAAGGGAAGCCGGATCCTTTCTTCCAATAATGGAGTCAAATTGATTGATACTGCAGATATGTTATTTGTAATTAGAAAGATTATTGTGACCAACCTACAAAAGTAAAAAACAATATCAAGAATTGATAATATTGCAAAATTTAAAAAGTTAATATACAGTTGTGTGTTGAAATAAATATATAACGTATCACATTTTTTTGAGCTTTACTTCATACCTGCATTTGTACGAACATTTTTGCAGTATTTCATATTCATCAAGAGATCGATGTTGACATATGTCATAAGTAAGCATTTTTAACATTTTAATGACTTTTTTTCTTTGTATCATAATATTAATCATTTTTAAATAAAGAGTAAAAGCAGCAGCAAAGTAGAATGTATTTTGTGTAATAACTTGCGTGTCTTCAGTGCTTTTAAAGAGAGGTAACAAAAAACAAAATACGAAGAAAAAAAAAATAATAAAGGCAAAGATTGAGTAAATACGAAACAAAAAGATTTTCCAAGGAGATTTCCAAGTTAATGGCCTCCAAATCCCAAAAAATTCAAATAGAGTGAAAGAAATTTCGCCGTTATAAGACTCCGATTGCTTTGGAAAAAATAATTTATACAAATAGTTAAACTGAAGTAAAGCCATGAAGTTTTGAAATCTGTAATGAACTAATATATATTTTGAATTTTTGTCAAGTGATACTTTTTACATCAAATATGATAGGAAAGTGTAGATACATATGAGAGACGTATCATCTACGCACCGTGAAAGTTGTATCAAGACTGATAGCTACTCTCCATGTGGGATTCGTTCTCCCCTCCATGATGCAACGTTGTCATAAATAATTCTATCAATCAATCAATAAATGAAAAGATATTTCATGGCATTTGTTTTATAGCGACTTTTGTCTCCACTTACTACTTTGTTATTTGTAGAAATTCACATTTGTCGATAACATGCGACAAGCATATAATTTGAGGACATAAAGAATTTATTAGATTTGCCATAGAAAAAGGTTGTAGGTCCTTCACCTCCACGTATCCGATAACTTCAACTCTAAAATCATCTTATATTCATGGAAAGATATAGCTTTGGACATTTTCTAAACAACTGGTAGAAATTCAGGCAGTAACAAACTGTAAATATACTTGTGTTATTACTTTTATTTGAAATATAATGTTACTCTCACATTACTTACTCACATTTAGAGAGAACAATTCAAAAGTTTTCACGGTTTAAGTAAGAATCTTTATTAATGAATAGTAGCATAATAATTCTGCAACGTAACTTTGTATATATCATGACGTAATCTCTTAACACATTTAGTCTCAAGTAAATTTCTAAAATTACTGAACACATTCAATTCATGATGAAAATCACAAGTAGCCTTGCTCTAGAGTTAAATGAACAAGGAGGAAGAAGTAATTGTTACCTTTAAAAAATCTGTGTCTTAATATCTTAATTTCAGTTTTTTGAAGTTGACCCGATTTTTTGGCGTTAGGTACCTTTCTCTGAATTTCGGATTTAATTTTCGTCAGCGGGGATTAGTTCAGAAATAGATTTCTTAAAGATGTAGTCTCGTATTCGGGCTTTGAAAAGTTGATTTGTTTCTTTATATATTTCCAAAGTATAATATATTAGGAGTATACTGTAAACATTTTACACCGAAATATAAAATATTTATGACGCTTAAAGAATGGCCACGTCATCTCGCAGAGCAGAAAAATTAGCTGAAAATAATGCCTATTAAGAAAGGGAAAGTTTACTCTATGCACCAGGCATTGCTGATTAGTGTAAGTATACAATTTTTATAAGAAATCTGAAATAAAAACTTTAAACACTTTTTTCTCGAAACATCATTTTTACATATCTTATTCTAAACAACAATGGCTCCGTCGGGTACTAAAATTACATAATTATAATATTAATAAGTTTAATACGATGCTGTTGTTAATAATTGGCTTTAAGGTCTGAAAATAATAACTCAGGAGGTTACATACTTTCAAACGTTTCGACTCTGATCGGAGTCCTCATCAGTGATCGTTATTTCAAAAATATCAAAAACATAAATAAAATTCAAATTTAAAGAATTTGAAATCTTTCGGTGGAAAAAAAGACGCTTTTGACTCCGCTGGGATTCGAGCCCAGGTCTTTCGATTGCCGGTCGACTCCTCTAACCACTGAGCTACACAGGCGTCCGACATCTTCTTCTCCACAGGAAGATCTCCTTATATCGCCTAGTGGCTCAGTCTTGCGGCTATAAATTATTTCAAATTTCGAAAGCGTCTTTTTTTCCACAGAAAGATTTCAAATTCTTTAAATTTGAATTTAATTTGCATTTATTTGCGATATAAGAGTTTGAAATTGTCTACGAGGACACCTGTCGGCAACGTATTCTATCTGATACGCGACTAGTGATTCTCTGATAATGTAGGCAGTGGCAGAAATTTAAAACTCAACTAATCAATTTGAAATAAATAAAATATTGCACATAGATCTATTTTTTAGTAAACTTTGGTAATGTGAAAATGTAAAAACCGTGAGAAAATTTACATAAAATTGTACAGAAAACATCGATAAAATACCTAAGACTTTCTTATTAAGGGAAAAAATACTCGAAATACACTGTTTGATTCGGAATCGACTCATGAGTGAAAACCCCCTCCACATACTCTAAATAACACTGTGTAAGCTCTCGTTGGCGTTTTGCGTTAGGCAACGGGGACATCGAATCAACAATAATTCTTCGGTTAGTCTTTCATATAACAGAAGTAACTTTTCTATGCAAAATATATTTAAAGGCGTATTCACGTTTGTTGCATGCGCTCTTGGAGGTTCATTCTTTGCTATTGCCGCGCGTTGTAAAAGCACCATGAAGACGGACCTTTAGAGCATTTTGCGTGTTGTGGTCCTTTATCAGTCGATGCAAATTGAGGCAAATATTGTATCTTTTATTGCCTATTGAAAATTTTTTTAATTATATCACGTGTATACATATATACATTATTGACATCATTTTAGCAGTTTTGAATATTTTAGTAAAAGTTTTTATATCAGTTTTAGGAAGTTTTATATACATATTTTGAATTATACATCAATTTTCGAATATAGTTTTTTTATACAAATATTGAGTGTATTGGCCTTTCTGGTTTTTTTTAACAACGATGTTTAAGGAAAATGATAAGAACCGAAGCTTTGGTCGAAACGTTGACTTACTATGGAATGAAATAATTTTTTTGGAATAAATTTTTTTATATTTTCCTTAAACATCGCTATTAAAAAGATACCAGAAATGTCAATACACTCAATACTTTTATTATTACTACTGATAACACCTAATATTTCATATAAATTTTCTGTGTTTACCTGAAGCTAACGTAAAGTACCATTAAAACACATGAATGAAGCAAAATAAATATTCAAAATGTTCATATCCTTATTCTACGTTAAAAATAACGTTAAAAGGTAATGGAAATATGCAATAATTTGATTTATTAACGCTAAAAATTTTTTAAATTTAATTTTTCACTACTTTTATTTTGGTTATTATGTTTCATTGTTATTATTTTAAATTATGTTCAATATCATTACTTTGACTACAATGCTACACGGAGAAAATAATCTATCATATTGGATTGGCAACAAAGTCATTTCGTTTTTTTTTCATGATTTTCAAAGCAAGTTTATTAATACAAATAAGAAACATTAATCAATTATGTATTGACCATTTTGTTTGATGACCTTTTGCCATCTCTAATTAGTTTCCTAATTCCGCTTTCGTAGAAAGTTTGGTTCTTAGAAGCAAAAAACTAAATCAACTCATATTTGACAGCCTCATTTGAATCTAATGTTTTTCCATTCAAATGGCTTTAAAGTGAACGGAATAATTGATAATGGGGTGGTGCAAGATCAGGACTATACGGTGAATGAGGCATCACTTCCCAGCCTAACTCCAATAATTTTTTGCAAGTGACCAAAAATGTAGGTGGTCTGGCGTTATATTGATGGAAGATGACGCCTTTACGAGTTGCCAGTTCTGGCCACGTTTCCTTGATTTCTTTGTCCAATTTAATTATGTTAGCTGGCGACAGTAGACATTCGAATTGATAGTTTGGTTCCTTGCGAGCAGCTCGAAATAAACAATACCTTTGAAATCCCACTAAACACTCAGCATAACCTTCTTTTGCTGAATATCGGCTTTCGATGTCGAGTGTGCAGGCTCATCTTGCTTGACCCATGATCTTTTTCACACGACATTATCGTAAACAACCCACTTTTCATTGCCCGTTATGATTCGCTTTAAAAATGGATCGGTTTCGTTACGTTTCAGCAGTGAATCGCGAATGTAAATTTGTGTGGTGAGTTGAATTTCGTTCAATTTATGAAAAAGACAAATATTGAGCTTATTACACTGAGAGAAATCGGCTTTGGTTCCTGTGCACATAGCACATAAATTTTTTGTACAGTAGTTGCCTTGACCAAAAAAGTTGAGAGAAGCTACTACTTTTATAGTTATCATGACAGTAATTTGGACTTTTTTGTGTATTCGGTTGTTGTGACCAAAGTTGATGATTAGAATCAGCTTTATACGTACCCCAACGGTTAGTACACGTACATTTTCTTTATGTGTACTGCCAAGCTCCTTAGGTTACTACAACCGCAGCGTTCGCTGTTGTGCTAGACAAATCAAGTATAACTTTCATTTTTTACAACGAGGTAAGCCTGTCGTGACAACTATTAAATCTTGTAATAGCCACACAATTTAACTTGCACTGCACTGGAGATAAGTAGTTACTTCCCAAAAGATATGCAGCCTAAGTTGAATCCTGCCAATTCTCGTTCTCGATTCCTGGACTATATTTCACCGTGCCAAGCATTATCAGGTAAATAATTCTATTATAAATATAGTTTGACAATTCTTTCTAAATGATAAACGATTTTGTTTGGGGACAATGCAATGCGTTCCAATGTTGCTGTCTCGTCGTATTTTGACAGACTATAGTCAGTCAAAAAAAGTTTATGGTGATGAAAAAAGTGACAATTTTTTAACTTAATCGACGAAAGTTATCATAAATATCATTATACCGGATTATTTTTCTTAGATCTTTTGTGTGAAACTTTATTTTTTCTAATCAAATTGAATTCGTATTTATCAGTTTCAATGCCCTGCTAAAAAAGGACGCTTTAAAATTCATCTTTAATTGAAATATCGTAAAAAATATAAAAATGCATTGAAATCCATGGGACGGTACATCAGTTTCTTGTAGCCAAATCTCAAATATTGGTGTTCGAATAATTTTTATTAGTGATTGGAAATATCGGTAAAAACAGTATCGATACATATCGATATTTTTGGAAAAGATATCGACAATATCGATATTTATTAATAACATCCCCCACCCTTCGCCGTCCTAACCTGACTTTATTTAACAGTTTGGCAAATTAAAAATAAACTTAAATTAATGACAAATCGAAATACATTAAAAAGTACAAGAAATATTAAAGTTATTTATTCATATCAATATATTATATCAATATTTATTTATATCAATATTCAGCGCAAGCCGTGGCCGTTGAACGGTGTCGACGCGGCAAGTTAGGAAAATATCAATATGTATGGTTAAGAGAAAAATGTATCGATACATAGTGATATTTATCGATACTTTTCCCATCAATAATTTTTATTTACTAGTAAGAATAAAGCAACTGCACTCAGCTTGTCAAAGGTTAAATTGTGTTCGATAAAAAACTTTGTCAAAGGAAAAGATAAATTTATTTTTCACTATAAAGTTTTACCTTGTTATATTCAAAATTCACTGATGAGGTTACCAATATTTGCGATTATATTAGCATATGAATATTGGCGATATTCTACGAAGTTTAGCAGTTTCGTGTGACACCATGTGACACCATCAGGGTTGCGAAGGTAAAATACCTAACGTAATTTACATGGTTTTCGACATGTAATTTACTATGTATATTACGTGGAGGTTTTCTACACGTAATTTACGTGTATGCTACACGGAAAAAATTTGTCGCTTAAAATTTAACAGACTATTCGAAGAGTCGTGGACAGAAAGTAAAATCGGAGAAAGTCTTGTAAGGTTTCAATGACTTTTAGGAAATAGTAGAAAAAAGTCGACTAACTTTTAGAAAACCAGGTCGAAGAAAAAAAGTCGCGTATTTACTATTATAAAAGTATTTTAAACACTAACTGATCTTTTCTAAGAAGTAATGAAAAGTTTCATAATCTTTGGATTCATTTGTCATAGATTTTAAAAGACTATCGAATAATTTGACATGAAAGTAATTCAAACAAATAGTTTTGTAAATTGTATTCTAAAGTCCATCAGATTTTATATGCCGTCTTCCAAAATTTCTTCGACAGTCGCAAAAAACGATGCGCAGAAACGTAATTCGTAGCATCGCACAGCAGACAATGCAGCTCAGCTTTATGTTTTTGTAATAATTTTGGTTAGATTTTGAGATTACGTGTCGTTTGATTTCGTTTGAATCTGGATTGAAGCGTACATTGAAGAATTAGTTCCGAGTAAGTATATGTTTACCTTGATAAAGTGTATTACGTCAAATTTGAAATTGATCTATTATTTTAGATTTGCCTTCAAACTCTGAATGTGATCCAAATATTTTACACAAGTCTCCATGTCATGTAATGGATATGCGGGTTAAGGCGTGCGATTAGAATTAGGTTAGAATGCGTGCGTGCGTGCGAGCGTTCGATTCTCGGTGCTGCGAAGTGTTTATAAAAAATTGCGTTTCTGTAATGTGCAGTGTTAAATATAATGGTAATTTCATATTAGGATTATATAGGTAATGTAAAAGTGAAAAATAATTAACTATATAAGTGCAGGATCATATCACAGAAAATAAAATTTTCCTTTTTACACTGTTCAAAAATTTCTTCGACTGTCACTTAGACTTTCGATGCCTGGTTTAGAGACAATGGAACCCAACCCACGGTGTTTTAAATTTTCCGCGACTGTCACTTAAACTTTCGAATTTACGTTTTACATTTTCAGCGACTATCTATCATATTCTTCAATAAGAAGGCTCATAATATTTAGTCGACTTTCTAACCTATCCACGAGTATTATACAAAGTCGATGACTTTTTAGGCGACAAATTTTTTCCGTGTAGACTTAAAGTTTTGGCGGATGCGCAAGCTAACATAATTTTTGTGTATTGTTCGCGAATCTTGTCATTTCGTTAATAAATGTCAAAATTATAATTTAAACATAAGTAAGGGTGGTAGGCCAATGTACGAAAATTACTTTTTTCGAGGAAAAGATGCATTGCCATTGAAAATGATTTGCTAGCAGATGAGCAGATGCATATTGACAAAAGGCAAGATAGCACTTGCACTTTAAGTATGAGTCTTATGCTCAATAAAAGCAATATTTCTTCAGAAGAAATAGTGCTGTTAAACAATAACGCTAAAGTAAGTCTTGTGCTTAATGCTTATATGAAATAAAACTTCAATATCATGTCAATTAAAAAGAATTAACCGTGGCTAAAATTATTTAATAGTAAAGATGGTTCACAAAAGAAATAAAAAATGTTCTTAATTTTGCACAAATTATAATATAAGTATTAAATTTGGTTTATGTCTTTTTAGTACTTTTTTTCAATGAACAATTTTTTTCTTGAGTTAGAAATCGAATGAAATAGACTTTATAAAACTATTTTTCTAAATCTCAAGACTCAACTACTGACATGTCAAAAAATTAAGCTTATAAATAAAATAAAATTTGATTTTGAATTATTGAATATGAAGTTATTAAATATTATCGAAGTAACTGGGCTCGAATCCCAGCGCAGTCGAAAGCGTTATTATTAAAGCTGTCAATATTATTTTATTTTGCTGTAAATAAAGGATCACTGAAAAGCTTATAAGCTTTAGTTTACGTTTTTTAAAAGGTTTTTTTATTTCCGTAAGGTCCTCTTGAGATGGATGATTGTTATTTCCAGAATTGTATATATTCGTCGATTTCACTTTACAGACGTTTCTTAACATAAATAAAACAATAATTTAGTATAAGTATAAAGCAAAGTGATCACAGCATTAACAAACATTATAAAGTCTATATATTACTATAATATTTATTGAAAAGAAATTTACGTTATCCTGAATATAACATATTACAGTAGTTCGGTAAATATTTATAACTTCTCTAGGTTTTCTATTCAAATTATTGATATTCCAGTGATTAGCAAAAGATAATAAACAAATAAATTAATTGATTTTTATTTACTTACCTGTGACCTAAAAGCCGATCGTAAGCACTGTTTTTTAAAATTTGGTCACACTATAAACATTTTGCCACAATTTTATCAGTTTCTTTTAAACACTTGAAATTCAATTCCGACCATGGGATTTTATTTGTGCATTTCATTCTTTTTCCTCCTTTAGATTTGCTCATTTTATATTTTGTTTTTAATTTCGACACTTGCCGAATTAAGAGGAATGAAGATTTAAATTTCACTTATAATTAATTGCATAAACAAACGCAACAAGAGAGATTATACATACTCTTTTAAGGTTCGATACATTGAATATGTAATTAACTACAGTTTTCGACGTAAATTACGTACGTTACGTATTTTACGTAATTTACATAGAAAGCCTCAAGTTACGCGTAATTTTGCAACCCTGGACACCATTTGATACCATCATAGCGACTCAGTATTATTAAGAGTGGTCTGCCTGTCGGCTATTCACTTCCGTTAAATGGTGAACACTCATTGGTTTATGTTGGCGGATTAATTTAAATGACACTGAATGCGTGAAATCGGTCTGTCAATGAAAATGCAATACTTATCGCATATAGGAATTTAATTAGTAAATTAATGAAAATTCAAATTCTTTAAATATTAATAACAATGATTAAATTTTTAATTTTGCATAACTATATTTTAAAATAAACATTTTTTACGAGAAAATTCAAGTAGCGTATATGAATCAAAACTCAAAACATTTAATTTCAGAACAGGCATTAACTGGCATTCCATTTTCAGATCGCATGGAGGCATAAAATCGCATTGACCCTTTTCAGTCTGAATCTCAAGAAAAGCTTTGACACGCATTCATTTCGAAAGTCACCTGACAGCATTGAGTCGCATTGGCTTTGTCTCATTTTTGATTACGGCCAACGGTTTTAAAAAGAATTCATTTGTATTGAGGAGTGAGTTGGATGTGTGGGTAATGTGAATCGCATACTTTGTTATCTGGGATGAGGTATGATAATAAATTTCATGCAGTTCTTCGTTCTCTACTCTCTAAATTGTAATCAGTGGAACTCACTAAGAATCAATGACTATTCGTAGATTCTTGGTAAGTTTTGCTGATTTCAATTTAAAGAGTATAAGGTGAATGTGTCTCCTAACGACATTTTAAGGTATCTGATGTTTTTAAACTCTTTTTTTCTTATGAAACATATTGATATATATATATATTCAAGCAAAGTATAATCATTAAGTTTAAAAAAAATATTTTTTCCAGTTTTTTTCACTTCACGGAAGGTAAAATACTTCTTTTTCAAAAAGTGGTGCTAATGTATCTCCAAACCGCACCTCTGTTTTTGCTTTTCCCCTTCTATATCCGCATGCCTATTGTGCCTCCTAACGGCAAATGACTTAAATCCTTGTTATATAGTGATTTCATTTAATATACTTAGTATCTTACCATTTTGTAAGAGTTCAATTAAATTCATAAATGCGAAAAAAATGGTGAAATGATTCAGAAATAAATAGGTTACAAATGTAAATTGTTTTATAACTCATTTTTTTATTACAAAAAGTGAATCGTATACAAAAGTTAGAATTCTATTAGAATAAATTCTACCGTTGATAAAAGTCTATTAATATAAATTCTACTCTTAATGTTAGACTTCTTTGTTATTACGAATGTCCGTGGAATTATAATATATTATAAAATTTTAATTTTTGTTTTGTAAATAGCTTTTACCGGTAGTTTTAAATTTGGTAGATAAATAACTGGCCTTTCCGATATTTAGATGATGTTATTTAATTAATTTCTCTTGTCTACGTTTCGATCAAGTATTTGGTCCTGTTCGAGACTACAAAAAATAATGAAAAATATAAGCATTATTTATAAAGATTGTAATAAATAAGTCGTTTTTACATTTAAAAATTATTAATAAATAAAGTTGTTTTGTTTTGTAGTAAAAATATTGTAAAAAAATTAAAAAAGAGTGATTAAAAAAAGGAGAGAGTAACATACCTATATAATATTAATAAATAATATTAATAGGTAAAGAAAGAGACGAAATCATTACAAAAACATTAAAAAATTAGTCTAAAGGAGACAATTTTCGAAAAAACTCAAAAATTACCATGAAATTGCTATTTTTGTCAAAGGTGCGGATACTGGAAATAATGATATTATCTATTCCCCCTAACTGCACTTTAATACATTTCGCGAATCTTATAATGCAACGGATTTCTTAAACGATATATTATTTCTATAAGTCCTAAGCGTTATTATTGCATTTGCTCTTTGTTAATACTTACATTGCGATGAGTTTACGTTGAACATATTCATGATCACATATGAAATGATTAGTTCATCGCAGATTCAAGTTCAATTCACGTTCTGATACTTTATTCTAATTCTTTGCGCTGTATTAATATATAGTTTTTAAAATAAATCTGTAACAAAGGAAAGGTGAAGCATACAAACTTTTACTCCGGGTTTAGATAAAGAAAATTGTTTTGTTGATTTTTAGTTGCGTTTTATCAGCTGGGTATCGTACAGGGGTTTTCTATAAAAGCTATAAAACTTTGAATTATCACAGCCTTCATGTTTTTAATGAATTGTCAAAGTCATGTGACATTTGTATTCAATATAGTTTGGCAAATTAACGAAAATAATTAAGCAACTATTCAGCATGTTAATATTATTAAAACTCTTCATTTTATGATCAAATAGAATGATATTGCGTGCTCTTTATTTGATTTATTTATTGATTTATTACTGAATTAGGGGAGATGCTAATCTTTAGTCAATAGTTCAGCGATCATCGCATTCATAAAAAAATACTCTGCATTACGCTGGGTGAGCCCAACCTCGGGGATTCCTGCAGAATGTACAAACGCTTCGGCGGTGTAGAGACATGCACGGGCAGGGGTGAAAAAGACGTGACCCATGTTTCTTGGAACGGCTTCTGCCCAGCGTTTTGAGAAAAACTTCTGAGGTTGAGGGGTGAGAAGTGAAGTTCCTACAACTCAACCTCGGGAGGGGAAGGGAAGCCCATGACCTCCTGATGCAGACGGACAGGGAGAATAGGGCCGACGTACTGCTCGTTACTGAACAGTACGAATGGTCCAAAAAATCTGCCTGGTACCAGAATGCATCAAAGAGGGCTGGAATCCTTGTGTGCAACCCCGACTATGGCATCGGGGACTTTCTAGAGACTGTCGTAGGGTTTCTTTAGGTGGAGGTGGCGGGGGTGCGTGTGTACAGCTGCTACTTATCCCCAAATGATCCTTTTGAGGTCTTCGAGACTCAGATTCTCCTCATTGAGGATAGCCTTGGTAAGGCTAGAGGGCGGACCCTCATTGTGGTTGACTTTAATAGCAAGTCGCCCGAGTGGGGAGAAGCCCGCCTGGATAGGAGGGGAATACTGATTGGTGAGATGGTCGCCAGAAACGACCGGACGGTGCTGAACACTGGTCGGGAAATGACATTCAGGCGTGGGGCCAGGGGGTCGATTATCGAGCTCACGATTGCCACGCCCCGTCTTGCCTCAAGGATAGGCAACTGGTGCTTTTGCATTTATATCCAGGCCGCTATGTGTTTATTCTCTAGCAGAATTGCCAAACAAGCTTTCATTGTATGATAACATATTTTCTATCACCAAAAATCAACACGAAAATAAATGTTTTGAGGTTAGGAAGTAAACAAAAGCAAATTTTGGAATTCTGAGTTCGTATTCGAATTCAGCGACATGAAATCCATAGAAATTGAATGTGCCGCCCCCCCCCCCCCCCCCCTTACTGTAAAATATTGGCCCTACTGGACCAAAAAATTGGGGTTTCTTTTTTACATATTTTTCAATGCAGGAATAGCCCACGTTTTAATCTCTGACTTCCCATTTTCAACGATCGAGCATAACAGCCGGTGAGCAGTCATTGCTGCGATGTACCTCATTGTTTTCTCCAAAAAAACACATTGTTTTGCAGCTTTACATGCACAGAAAGTGGCATATTCTTCACCTTTGTTATAAAAGATATCGTGTGCAACATATGCCGAAATCATGCTACCCTGACTCATGTTCACTTTGCAGCACTCGTCTGTAATAGCATGCTTTCATCACTTGTTACACACTATTTTCTTATTCAATCTGGCTCTAAAGCTTATTGAATTTACATCTCATCTGGGACTACATTGCTATAGGCTGAGAAAAACTATTGACAGAAATTATCCTGAGATACAAATAAAATTAAGACTGAAGATTTTTATTGTAATCCTTTATCATCTCATTGCACTGTTCGCAGTATGTTGTAAGCAGAATAAGCTGATTTTATAATCTGAAAAATAATAAATGAATATATATTGTAATGTGTATGAAATCAAAAGTTTATCACAGATTATAGTTTGGTCAATCATTTTATACAATGCAATAGCTCATATCACATTTTTATGCATTATCTGGCATTTGATTCTTGAATATATGTTCTCTAAAGCCAAATTTGCGGAAACTTCGCTATTTTGGTAATTGCAATGCTCTGCGATTACTAACTTTTCGCTAATCAATATATGATAGCGAAAATTCGACAATAAAGATTTAGAGTAGCTTTGAAAATAAATCTGTTATAAAAAAAAAGCATACAAACTTTCACAAATGTTTCTATCGACATGATAATAACAGCTGATCCAGACAACAGTATGGGCCTATTCGTTCGCATCATTATCATAATGAGGGCTTTTTTCGAACTATTTGTTAACGGAGTCCAGTTTACGTGATAAGCTGCATCTGTGAGAGCCATGGTCTAGTCAGATAACAAAAATCATTTGTGAATTTTAGGTAATTTTTTACTCTCACTTATGATTCATAGATTGATATTTACACCAAAAAATTTGGTAAGATTAACCAGTTGACTGCTTAATATTACGGAATGTTGCTAATAAATGAGTATAGTCACCTTATCCGTTATTATTTCGCCACAATAACAGTATATAAAGATCTGGCCCAAGACAGAGCCCAGGGTGGATAAGAGTGACCAGAAAAAATCTTCATGTATCCTGGATCTTGGTAATTGATAAATGATGGTGCATATATTCATCATAGACGCAAAATATTGCACAAAAATCACCAAGCCGAATACTTTATTCAGTTTTTCTCCGATCCTATAAGTAAATTTCGTTAAGATTACATACACAATTACAATTTTTAATAATTAATCCATTATTATTTAACTAATACCCAATTGAAACTTCTAACACTGATACTTGCAAATTTAGATCTTCAGGTAAAGTTTGTCCCTAAAATCCAAAATTTTTTTTTATTTTGAAATTCTATCAATTTTTAAGTAATCGACCAGAATATTGTGAATAGCATATACGAGTATCATATAAATCAAAACAGTCTAGATACTCTTTGAATCTAAGTTAGCGAGAATTGACTAATTATTGTTGATTGTTAAAAGACTAACCACTTTTAGTGCAAAAATCAAATCATAGATTGAATCAGTAAAACATGGTCAAAATTAGCAGAACATGACTAACAATTAATCATTTTTAGGTAATAGCAGATATTTCTTAAATTTAAAAATAACTGTTTTGTTTTGTGTTGATTCTCTTTGCAGAAAAAAAAACTTCTTTTTATACACTGAGAAAAAAATGCTATTGGATCAAAAGCATTTCTTTCCAAAAGTATGCATACTATTAATTCATAAAAATATGCTGCAAGAACCAATAAATATGTTACTAATTTTATAGCATATTGATTTGAATCCATGATATACATGCTTTTGATTCAATAGCATTTTTTCTCAGTGTAGTCTTCAAAAAATGGTATGTTATTATATGGTTAAAATAATCCATGTAGGAATGAAATTGGCAGCTTTGGAGGTGCGTCACCCTTTCCTCGTCAATGCCTTGTATTGCCATTGGATACGTACGAGGTCTGTCCGGAAAGTATCGGGCCTACCTTTATATCTCGGCGCTGGCGTTATTCTGTATCATCGAGCGGGTGGCATCCTTCAAAGTAATCCCCACTTGATTGAATAACATGGTTCTAGCGATGTTTCCACTTCTCGAAACAGTCCTGAAACTCACTTTTAGGGATGGCCTTGAGTACGCTCGTCGCATTATTCTCAACCGTCGTTTTGTCATCGAATTGCTGTCCTTTGAGTGGTTTTTTGAGTTATCGAAACAGCCAAAAGTCACAGGGTGCTATGTCGGGACTGTACGGAGGTTGTCGAAACAAATGCGAAACTGTGTTCACTCAGAAACTGCTGCAAAAGATTCGATGAATGCGCTGGCGCATTATCGAGATGGAGAAGCCAGTCATCACTTGACCAAAAGTGCGGGCGTTTTCTTCTCACTGCTTCACGCAAACGTTTCAAAATTTGAACGTAGTATTCTTTATTGATTGTCCGACTTTTCGGTGCATATTCGTGGTGCATAACAACTTCATAATCGAAAAATTAATTAACATTGACTTTACACTGCTCCGACTTTGACGTGCCATTTTTGAACCACCTGTACTACTCCGTTCTCTGTGTTATGCCCACACTTTCGTCCACAAAGGCCTTCTGCATCATCTGAATAGTTTCCGAACTCGTTTTTCTGAGTTGAAAACAAAATTTGATGCAAATTCGTTGATCTAGTTTTTCAGTCATTTTTAACAATGAACTATTCGTCCGAGAGATGTCAGCAAGCAACCGATAGGTTCGTGAGGCGCTACTGTTGACGTTCATGCCCCGCAGAAGTCGTTCGAACACTATGGCGTGGAGATATAAAGGTAGGCCCGATACTTTCCGGAGAGACCTCGTAAATGTAGAGCGTGGTCAAGACATGCGTAACGCACCTTAAAGTTGCCTATTCAATCTCTACAGTACCTGGTAAATAATACACTTCTATTAAATTATAGTTTGAAATCAATATTTTTACTATGAGCTCATATGCAGTAGAAAGAAACCTTAAATTTGTTACATTTTACACAAGATTTTGTCTAAAATCAGGTGGGCAATATCTAAGCGCATAATTATGTAAAGGGTGATCCAATAAGAGCTTCCGGAAGGTTTTTAAAAAATAAAAAACATAATCAATCGATTTTGGTTTATTCACGTAAAGAAGTGATTTCACATACCATCCTGTTGAAACCACAAGTCAGCTACACCAGTATCTTGAATTTTTGATAACAAAAATTCATTGATCATTGCTCTGTGGCGTGCGCCGTCGACAGTTACACGCACTCGTTCCACATTTTCAAAGAAATACAGTCCGATGGTGCCGCCTGCTCATAAACCGCACCAAACAGTGCATTTTTCCGGATGCATTAGTAGCTGTTGGATTGATTGATTTCATATGGACATGAAAATTGTCACGTTTAATATGCCCGAGAATCCCTATTGAAGAAAGTATCTCGTATTGGATCACTCTTTATAAGAGTCTCGTTTTTTTTCGTCTTAAAACCATTTGATTTCAAGGCTTAAAATAAGTTCTTATTTTTAAAGTGTAAGATGAGCAAGAAACACATTTATAGGGAAATATAATATGCAAAATAGTTTACCTAATTTATGTTAATTGCTATATACACTGAAAAAACTGGGATTGTCATAATAGATTTTCGGTTAATTTAATCATGAAAGACTAGTAATTCTTCTAGTTATAACAAGGCATCTACGTTTAATTTTATTATAGTTTTTTTTCGGTGTAGCATATAAAGTAGGACGTAACACTTACGAGTATATATGAATGTGATGATGAACGCAATCTTTAATTATTGCTGACTCTTGACGATTAACGATACCTTCAGAAACACCATTTTTTCGCAATTCAGGAAGCATGTTCAAGCGTTTTGTCATAATATCTATTTGAGCACATATATATAAAACCATCGTCAACACTAAGGTTTCAAATGACCCTGTAAATATAACTATCATAAAACAAGATAGTGTTTGTTGTAAATATGTCAACAGATATACAGTTTCGGAACTGATGATGTAAGGCCTCCATGCATGGAAAGGAAATTCAGTGCTGTTTCTTTTCAACAATGGAGGCAAATATATTGTCGCTCCAGAAATATTATTTGTAATAAGAAAAATAATTGTAATTAACCTAGAAATACAAATTATGAAAAAAATTGTTATACAGAAACTCTCTAGATCTAAATTAATAAAAACTTATCATTCATAATTCAGTTCTAAAAATTCATTCAATACTAAGCTTGTGTTTTATACCTGCATGTATGAGAACAGCTTTGCAATATTTGCGATTCATTAATATTTCGAGGTTGACAAATTTTGTCAAAAAGCATTTTCATTATCCTGTCCACCCTTTTACGTTGTATTATAATATTCATCATTTTGACAAAAGTAGAAAAACTAATTGTAAAGTTCAACAAATTTTGTACTATAACGTCCTTTTCTTCAACTCCTTGTAAAATATATATTAAGAGAGAAAAAACAAAATAGATATTAATAATAAAGGTGCAAATTGAATAGATACGATAAAAAGTTATCTTTATTCGTGAATTCCAACTTAGTGGCATCCAAATCCCAACGAATTGCATTGCAGTAAATGAAATATCACCATTGTAGAAGTCCTTTAGTTTTGATGAAAACATTTTTTATGATCAATTTATGAACCTATGATTAAGAAACAAGTATTTGAAATGCCAAATTAGATTTACAGCGGGTGAACATCAAAATAGTAGGAAAAGCTATGAAGCCATAGAAATTAATATTCCTAAAAAGCGTATTTGCTGCTTTATTATTTTATGTATTTCAAACATTTTAATTTACAATTATACCTTACGAAGACTTACGTTTTTCCATGTTTTAAATTTTCCTTCAATTTTTGTTTAGATTTAAAGACAGCAGAAAATTACAGAAAGAAATGCACCATCTGCACACCATGAAAGTTCAACTAAGTGTGACGGACACTTTTTCATAGAATTCTTCTCCCCTCTCCCTTTTCATTTTTCGATAAATAATTCTACCAGTCATTGCGTGGAATATAAAACATCTCAGGGCAATTTATTTCCGTTATAGTCTTCTTGTGAATAATTCTGTATTCCTTGCAAAACGTGGATGTGTAATCATAAAACATTTTAATATATAATGCTTGTTGTAGCGACTTTTGTCTCCGCTTTCTACTTTTTATTCGTAAAAAGTCATTTTTGTCCGTAACATGCAACAGGCATATAATTTGAGAGCATAAAGTATTTATTAGATTTGTCATTCACTTGCGAGTATCACGCAGCTTGACCTTTCCGTACACACGTGCGATGCCCAGAACTGTTTGATATTTATAGAAGGTATAGCTTAACAAATTTGCTGGAGAACTGGTGGAAATTCAGGAAGTGAAAACTTATTTTAAATGTTTGTATTTAATATTTATTTAAAGTTTAAAGTACAATCTCACCTTGTACAATTTTATCGACTTAAGCAAGAAACTTTATCAACAAATATACATATTGGCATTGTACGAAGTTACTTTTGTACATTTTAATATTAAATAAATGTCTATAACAACTCTATGGGAGAGCCACATTATATATTCAGTTGTACTATCTAGATATTAGGCTGTAATACGCTTTGATATCTTAGATATTACAAGTGAATATTTAGATAGTACAACCGAATGTATAAGGCAGCTGTCCTATAGTTGAATATCTAAATAATCATTATAACTATCCACTTTTCTGAGTGTTCTCTTTTTTTGTTTGTGAGCCGTAACCATAGGTTTTTCCTAACAATGACATAGTTTACGTGTGAATTTAGGTGCCAAAATAATGTCCCCGAATGAAAAAAATGAATAGAAAATTGTAGATTGGGTTGGCAAATTTTTAAAACAATAATTAACTATTTAATTTATATATATTTATTAATAGACAAATTAAAACTTCAATAGGTAGACTGCATCATTTCACATATGGGTGAATTCAAAAACCTGATTTATTCTTCAAGAAGATTGCATCAAAATGTTGTACATTGAATATGACATTTGTAGAATCTGAAAAAAGAGCAAAACAAAATATCTTGAGCATTGGTCGAATAATGGATTTCTACAGAAATAATAAGTGAGTATTGAGAATAAAATATCCTTTTTATATTTAGTTTTTACATTCTCATCGCGTGCAAATAGTATATTTCGTATGAAGTGCGGAAAGGCGTATTTTAACGCGAGAGCGATACGAACGATATTTTTTGTTCGCTGTATACTCTCTGAACCTGAATCAGTGAAATAGTCACTGATTATATCAGTGAAAATATATCAACTGATGAATCAGTGCCCTGCTTTGATTTCACGGAGGAATCAGTGAACGCGACACGTGAACATAATCTTTAAATTCGCAAAGTTCCTGTGAACGATTAAAGTATAACGATGGATCTTTAATTTTTAATTACACATGATATAATTATACACAATAATAATTAGAATATATAATAATAATTACGTAATATCTTTTTGGTGTTGTTTAACCTAAAATAAACGTGTTCATTGATCATTAATATATATTGCTGCTTTTATTATTCCCACCTGAAGATTTCACTGATTCAATAAGTGAGTTAAATCTATTTCACTCATTCGTCAGTCGAATTTAGCTGATTCTCAGTGAAAGACTTATAGCTGCTGCCTTCAGTGAATAGTCACTGCGAATCAGTGGCCGTTCGCTGATTCAGGTTTAAAGAGTACCGAAAGTTAAAAAGTTAGCACTCTAAACGATACCGACAAGGCTTACTTTCTGTGTACGGCGGACGAAAAATATTTTTTGAAATTGCTTTCAATTTAACCCCTAACCGACACCTGTGGTTGTGGACACCCCAGCCAAATTTTGATCTCATTTTTTTGTTCAATAATTTTTTTTTCAAGAATTTTTTTCGACACTTTAGAATCAAATTTTTTTGATTGGACAGTTTGCATTCTGTTCTCGAAGGTTCAAAGTATATTTCGTATTGTTTTTTAATTCAATTGGTGCAATACTCTAGTTGTAATCAACATTCAAAGTGCCTGGGGTGGAGAACACCCCGTGTGTCTTTTATGATCAATAAAAAGCGTGTGCCGGTTAAGGGTTAATAACAA
The DNA here is from genome assembly GCA_030998225.1 of Diplolepis rosae. Classification (NCBI taxonomy): domain Eukaryota; kingdom Metazoa; phylum Arthropoda; class Insecta; order Hymenoptera; family Diplolepididae; genus Diplolepis; species Diplolepis rosae. The sequence continues at coordinate 7,333,950 of JAPYXD010000723.1, read as the reverse complement.
AATAATTAAGTGATATTGACGAATTCATTATTTGATAATTTGAATAAATTGGTTATATCAAATGATGAATACAATTAATATAATTAATATGATATAATTAATTAAGTAATCCTGGATCATGATTGAATATTTATATCAAATATTAGGGAAAATTATATTGTAATATGAAAATACTAACAGAAGTTAATGTTTTAATAGACATTGGAGCAATGTGGCCTGCAGTCAAGGTTATAGGCAGAGAAGTTCTTCTCATTATTTGAATAAGATTTATTTTCGAACCATTCGACAATAAAGTCCAATCTGTGCTATATGCTGCGTATCCAACTGCCTGGCTCTACCAGGAATATTAAAGTATTTAAGAAATATATATATAGCATATACAATATAATACATAAAATATATAATATATATATATATATATATAATATATAATAAGGTATTGAAAGAAAGTTATTCAGTTTCTTTGTTGATGTTTTCGGATATAGTGATAGAATCATTATTAAAATTTTGCTTCTAAAAAATCTTTTATTTTCATCAAATTATTATTTCTTTGAGTTCAATACACTGAGAAAGTCAGATAACTAATTTAATGTTAGTATGATTAGCTAAAAAGCTATTAAAATCAACAAATCCTAGAACTATTTTCTCTTGATATCCAACTGCTGAGTATAATTTTTCATATTCAATATTGTTTGTGAAATAAACTTTTCCCGAAATTACTTAAATGGAATAATATTGCTTTAATACAATAAAACGGTCGTATTGAATGTGGCTGAAGAAATATTATTTTGGTTCAAAGGAATTTTATGGTTGTTTAAGAAAAAAATATCAATTAATAAATAAATGTTTATTTGTTTCTGTAAAATAATAATTGAATGAGAGGAACGTCTTTTTAAATTTCAGAAATAAGTGTTTAATGTGGAGAATAATTTTTTAATTTTAACAAGGCAAGTCGTAGATTCAAAAATATGATTATTGTATACAAATAAATAATACATATTCGAGATGAGTTATTTCTCTGAATTCTGATTCTTTACATACAAAAAGCATAATGTAATGTTATTGGACAGAAGTTTTCAATGAATAATTTTATCTTTACCTTTTCTGTCACTATATGTCCATGCCAACAATACAAAGAGATTTGGAACAAAATACTCAATAAAGAAAAAATCATCACCCAGTATTTTGTAGAAGTTACACTTAAAGTTGAAAGCATATAAGTGCTTGTGCAAACATCTACTGTCGTGGCAATTAATTGGGAGAAAAAAACAAAATCATAAATCTGATTGAGCTTGTCTCCGAATCTGAAATAAATTCAAAGAATAGTTATTATATTATATTGTGTAAGAAGTGATGAAAGCATCTTTATAATTGCATGATTCCCTTATATGAGGCACACGATATTTTTTATAACACATGTGCATGTAGATTCTGCAGAAAGAGGTTAGTCAACCAACTTGTTTGGCGAATCAATTTTAACGAGTCATGGTTTTCAAAATGATTTCGATTAATTCGATAACTCTAATTGATTTTTAATGGTTTCTATTAATCTAAATAAGACAAACTTTTTAAGTTTAAAGTGGGGCTGCGTGGGAAACTGTAATAAATATAATTTTTTCTCGGAGTGCGCATCCGAAGCAGTGGGGAAAGTTACCTTCTCGCACTGACTTGAAATTGGTCATTATCGGTATGCTATGCATGCGCTAAAAATAGGCCATTTGATGTATGTTATAAAGATTTATAATTTATTTATTTTCAAAAGTGAGACTTTTATGCTAAATGAATTATTTTTTTAAACTTGGCAGTCATGTGTGTTATGTCTCGGTAATGTCAAGTGCACCATATCTATGTAGGTCGGGATTCTGATAAAAATTGGCCTAATTTTCTTGAATAGATAAAATTGGAGCTCTCCTCCCATCATCCTCACGGGCATGTTTTCACGTGACATTTATATTTTTTACAAGGAACAAACAAATTTTTTTTACGAAAGAATTTTAGACTGCCACATAATGTTTTCTAATTGGCTGAATGAAGCATCACATCGTAGATTTTATCATTTACATTTCCTAAGTTTTATGTCTCAGATATATTCAAGACGTCAGTAGTTCCATAATAGAAACGTGTAGTTACAGCAAAAATTTACACTAAAAGTTCTTTGAAGTTTGTGAAATGAACAGCTTGACTATTATAATACTTTATGCACTTTTTGTTGGCGCACATTTTCGAGGTGATTATTCATTTTTATTTAAATATGAAGCATATATATAGATTTTTATTGCATAATATAATTACGTATTATTACATAATATCGGTGTCTATCTGCAATTCTATACGAGTGAAATGTTTTATTCTATCCGATCCTAACAGCAATGTAGTCGAGTTCCGAATAGGTGCTTTCTTTTCAAATAAACGATTTGTCTCTTAACCTTGAGAAAATTTGGATAGACTCGGATACAAGGCTTATCAGGGTTCTATCGGATCCTATCTGCAATATTAAGTAGGGTTGCATTTAAATATTTACAATTGTTATTTCCTCGAAAAGACGTTTTTTGAACTTTGACATTTTGAAGATTTTCAATTGCAAATATTAACAATTAGTTGAAACCAAACTTTTTTCAAAAAAAGAGGAATTCAACCGAGAGTGCGCATATTTTTTTACATTCTTGTCATAAATGAGAAGGTACTAGTTTTATATAAAAAATGACTTTCGTAATTTTCATCAAATCTTTACGTTTAGAGACCCCCAGAGTCAGAAAAAACGGATTTTACAAAAGTGTCTGTCTGTCTGTCTGTAGTGTAGTAGGTCGTATAAGGTAAAAGCACCAATAGCCGGACGTCTGAGGAAATGTCATTCAATTTTTTGTATTAATCGTTCTAAATGTGATGCGAAATCAAGAATTGCCGCGATTATTTTGATGTATGTGTCCTCCCTACTATAACAAAAAGTCCAGAGTTGTGTTAAATCTGAATAATCCCTTTTAATTATTCTTTTCATTAAATAATGCTCTGGAGCCAATTGCCGGACGGGTAAAGTGAATTGATCCAATAGCCGGACAGCGCTGCACCAATACTCGGACAAGAGAATATTATAATTTGATTGATATGGATTTGATATGTTTAAAGCATAATAAACACTGTAAAATATTTACGGAAACGTTTTTTAGGTCTGCGCTTATAAAAAAAAAGTATTGAAAAGATTTTACAAATAGAATATATTATATTTAGAGCTTGCAGCACTAATTGTCAATCGTTTTTGCCTTATATCCTCAACCGCATTAATAATATCCGTTTTGGTATAAAGCTTTTTAATCTTTTTTTCTGATACTTTTTCCATGATCTATAATAAAGACACCAAATACATAAAACCCAGAAAATACATATGTTAAAATGAAAATACTTTCTCAAAATATCAGATTATCAGCAAATCCATAATTCAAACATTATTTCTTTAAAAAATTATTCATTATTTATCATACTTTATCATTATTATTGAAAATTATCATTCAAAATGATCAAAAAGTGGGGAAATTTCACTCTGAAATCCATATTTTCATTGTTCTCAATGTAAAATCAACAAGAAAATAAACGTCAAATGTCAATTGAGGTTGGATTTCATATTTGACGAATTAAAATATGTTTAAAGTAATTTACCTAATATTTTATCAGATAGATATCTTCTATGAATTGAAAACAGTCAAATACTTACCACATTTCTTGAAAATATCAACAGCAACTTTTTAAAATTCGCATTCGTTTTTGTAATAACGTTTTCGTCCGGTGACTAGAGCGAAAACAAAATAAGTGCAATGTAACTCCGGACACGCGTTCGGTTATTAGGCAATACGAATATTCATTGACCTAATAACCGGATTTAGAATATTTAATTAAAGTAAAATGTTTTTTAATTTTGAAAAATATTATGATGTAGATAAAGCATTTGACTTTAGTGTAACACGTATTAAAATGAAAAATGAGGGTAAATGTAAATGTTATTTGCTTAACAAAGACAGCGTGTCAGTTAGTTTATAGAGCAGATTTCGCTACATTTCGACCAGCCTTGTGCTTCAGTAGAGAAATTTTATTTTCTTGGCCAAGTTTTAATTTCTAATTTAACAATTTTTTCACTTTTTTAAAGTGTACGTTTCGAGGTTTGTATACGGTACACCAAAATAGCGATAAGTGATTCGTAAATCTCTAATTTTGAGAAAAATTCATGGCTCTGTCCGGCTATTGGGTACCGTCCGGCTATTGGTGCTTTCACCTTACTAGATAACTCTCGATAGAATTATCGGATTGAATTGAGCTTTGGCATGCTTTACAGAAACCGAAAAAGTAAGGACAAGTTTGTTAACCAGCCACAACCGACAAAAATTGTGAAAATAAGAGCATTTTTTGCGTTTTTGAAAAAATCAAAAATTTCAATACTGATTTCTGATAGTGCACATAAATTTCTACCAATTATCTTCATAACGAATCTTTACAGAACATCAAGTGCGAAAGCACGAGCAACGTATTAGGGTGTTTGATATTGAAGTGATAAAATGAACAAGGATCAATTTTTTTGGCAAAAATCGGTTTTATTCCTCAATGTACTCTCCTTTTAGCTCGATACAACGAGTCCAACGATCTTTCAATTTTTCTATACCTTCGAAATAATTCGATTTGTCAAACCCTCCAAAATATCCTTCTGTTTCCGATTCAACTTCTTCATTCGACTCTAAACGCCTACCACAAAGCCATCTCTTGACGTTTGGGAACAGATAATAGTCGCTGGGAGGCGGTAGATGCGGAAGCGATTCGAAACCCAATTCATGATTTTTTGTCTATGCAATGTTCGATGTGTGAGATGGTGCATTGTCATAATGAAAAATAATTTTTTTCTTCTTCAAATGCGGCCGTTTCTTTCTGATTTCGTCAACCAATCGATCCAATAATGCAGCATAATATGCTCTAGTAATCCTCCTTCCTTTCTCAAGATAGTTGATGAAGATTACTCTATATACATCCCAAAAAACACTAGCTATAACGTTCGTAATTGATTGTTGCGTTTTCGGACGCTTTAGTGCACTTCCACCAGGGTTAACCCACTGTTTTGACCCTTTATGTGATTCCGGAGTATAATGGAGGATCCATGTTTCATCCATCGTCAGAAATTAACCGCAAAAACTCTTTCAGATTGTGGTTAAAATATGTCAAATTTTGGTCCAAAGCTGTCGCACGAATGTGTTTTTGATCGTTTGTAAGGAATCGTGGCATCCATCTTGCACAGAGCTTTCTCATCCACAAATGTGTACCAGGGGTGTTAGTTGCAGTTTGCCGGTTTTTTCAAAAAAATAAAACACTTAATTCTCAAGGGAATCTCAAAAATCTTTTATTCAAAGTATTGGCCATTGGATTCTACACATTTTGCCATGTTTCAGGCAAATCATGGATACCATTCCAAAAAAACTTTTTCTCTTTCAAGGCAAACCATTCGACGAGCCATTTTTCGACTTCTTCAAAATTGGCGAAGCGCTGCTCTGCGAGTGAATGTCCCATCGATGCAAAAAGGTGATAGTTTGACGGGGCGAGGTCTGGAGAGAACGGCGGGTGCGATAGTATTTCCGAATTGAATGCTTTTAATGTGTTCTTCACCACTTTAGCGGTATGAGACGGTGCGTTGTCATGTTGTAGGATAACTTTGCAATTTCTTCGGGAACATTCCGGCCGTTTTTCGACCAACGCATGATTCAAATTGATAATTTGTTGTCGGTAGCGATCCGTATTCACCGTCTCACCAGGTTTTAATAACTCGAAGTACACCACACCACACTGGTCTCACCAAACACAGAGCATTGTCTTACGGCCAAAGCGATTTGGCCTTGGAGTCGATGGGCCGACCTCACCAGGTGAAAGCCATGATTTTTCCGCTTCGGGTTCTCGAAATAAAGCCATTTTTGGTCCCCCGTGACAATTCGATGCAGAAAAGATTTCCTTTCGAACCGTTGAAGCAGCATTTCGCAAATGGTTTTTCGATTTTCCATTTGTCTATCGTTCAGTTGGTGTGGTACCCATTTTCCATACTTTTGGATTTTTCCCATGGCTTTTAAACGTTGGCAAATTGCTCCTCGGGTCACATTTAGTGTTTGTGCCAATTGTTGTTGCGACTGGGTTGGGTTTTCATCCAATAACGCCTGCAATTCCTCGTCTTCAAACTTTTTCGCTGCACTAGGATGTTCATTGTCTGTTAAATCGAAATCTCCACTTTTAAATTGACGAAACCATGTCTCACATGTTCTAATCACTGGAGCATGTTCAACATAAGTTTCTACCAGCAATCGATGAGCTTCAACTGCTTTTTTCTTTTGATGAAATAAGAAAAGCAACGAATGCCGCAAATGCGATTTACTTGGAACGAAACTCGACATATTCACTGAGGTAAACAACTGTGATGCTATTATTTTGGCAGAATCTAATTGTGTATTTTTGAAGGTTATGTTCCATAGAAAATATGACATAGATGCCAAATCATAGAAATGTATACATATTTCTAGCGACATCTATGAGTAAAACCGGCAAATTTCAACTAACACCCCTGGTATGCAAAATATTGACCGCACGCTCAGTTGAGATGGACACGATCTCAGCTATCTCACGCACTTTCACTTTCGGGTCATTCAAAATAATGTAATGAATTTTATGCAAAATTGAACGATTTCCGTAGATTTTCGTGAGTGTTTGGTGAAATTAAAGTACCTTTTTACGAAAATCCACGAAAAGTCATTCAAATATGCATAAAATATCGTGTGTTATTCAACAGAAAACTTTTGTCGCCCGACAAAAGGTAGGTTTGCTGCGTCGTATCATAATATACTATTATTGATCATTACTGGTGTAGTGATCTCATTGTACGACCAGGACTTGGTATGATTTCTCTCCTCGTGCGAACACAACGAAATTTGATAAACCACTTCTGAACCATTATTCCATACGACGGAGTAAAGTTGTGTTCAATCAAGACACAAAATTCACTTTTTTCCATCTTTGCAAAACATTCGGAGGTTGGTTGCTTTCAGACACTGTAACTTGTAAACTAATGAATGGATTTGGCTCAAATTTTGCCAGAAGAGGTTTGAAGGATGGAACTTGTCAACAATGATAGCCGTTTGTTATTAGTGGTGACTTCTCATAGAAATATCACGTCAATATAAAACATCCTAGTATGTTCACGACTATGCTAAAAAGCCTTATAATTTTAGGCTTTGTAGGAATTAAAAAAAGTTATTGAAATGTTAAAAAAGTTAACAACAACAATATTTTAAAGCTTGAAAATCACATAAAAACTCTGTAGTTATTTACTGTTTGCAACGATTTTATGTGTTGACAATCTCTCGTTTGAAAGCAACCTTCAAAAAGTTCTGTTGAATGTTTTCAATGAGTCGCACAATTTTCTAGTTATTTTCAAGGAAATAAAAAATCGCTCATTTTAATCTGCAAAATATTTTTTCAGGAACATCAAATACATCAAAGCCAACTCAACTATTCGGGAAGATGGATGATGAAGCAGCCAGTATTTCGAAGCCGATGAGGCCTTTACCCTTCTCCTCCGTAGCTTATCTCACTAGCAATGAAGGCTCATTTTGCGTCTCAGTTTTAATTACTTTTAAACAAATTTTAACTGATGATTACTGTGGCGTACAGATGAGAATGTATAATAACGTAACTATACTCAGTGAATCTTTAGATATAGCAATTTGATAATTGTCCCTCAGAGAAAATATTTGTCTGAAATTACAAAACTGTTTTATCATGCGTTTCTAAATAGTTCTTTTTCGATTTTTAAATGATAAAAAACATAAAAACTAAAAAAGGCATATGTTTCGGCAACAACTGTGGCCTCTCTTTAGAGCCACATATCGTCTTTTCAGAATACTGACTGAGTGCAAAGTGTATTTTTGATATAAAAACTTGATACTTTAAAGCTGAAATCCGTGACATTTTTCAATTATTAGACTATGCTTTGCATCTTGTATTTAATTTGTTCTTAGTTTTTTCCCATTTCCCTTCACTTATTGTGGTAGTATGAGTGAAATTTGTTGCCAAAAAATTAATGATCACAAAATTATTACTGCGAGTCAATAAAACAATGAACATGTGCCGGAACGTATCACGAAAAGAAATACAAAATATTACAGGAACTGTGAATTAACGCTTTACTTCCTGTAATAATTACATAAAAGTTTAAAAAATATATATAATTACCCCTAAATAGTCATCTTACATTTTTGTAAAAAGAATTTGAAACGAAATTCAATTTTACATTAGTACTGCGAAAATCTGCAATAGTGTTACAAAAAATTATAGAGAAGTATCATAAATGTAGATGATTATCATGTGTTAATATAAAAGTAAATGTATAATTAGTTAAGTTACAAATATTGAGGAAGAAGTGCACGCCACACTCCCAGATTGTAGCAGTTGTATTAATTTGACAAATAACTATTAATCTTTGTATGCTATATGGACAAATTTTTAAGCCTTCCAAAAATATTGGTGTCAGCCACTGATAATATAAATATATCTTTGATATACGGACAAAAGAGAAATTTGTATATCAAAGATATTTTTGTTTGTTTCAAACAAATATTTCTCTCCGTATGACACAGTTTAGAATTGCTTCGTTTCACATGTCATTCACGCAACATATTGTGTAATGAAATAATAAGTTCAATTAAATTTGAATTGAAATCGTATCCATCTTGCAATTGATTTTGTTAACAAAAGTAATTATAGTACTTATGTGATTAACGTTGCAACTTGTTATGTACAGTCTGTTCAACAAGAGCGATTTCTCGATTTTTCGAAAACTATTAGAGATTTTGAAACGTTTTTTAAAAAAATAAAAGTACTCTCGAAGGACTACGGCGCTACTACCTAATAGATAGTCCAGTCCCCATCATTGTCCAGAATGGCCTGGCACCTTTTCGGCATGCTTTCCACTAATTTTTCAACGTAGTCCGTTGGTAATTCTTGCCATATCTTCCTGATTTTTTGCGAGAGCTGTTTCAGGGTGAACACACGTTTTCACGCAAGCTTCCTCTTTAAAACACTCCAGACATTTTCGATTGGATTCGCATCGGGGGACTGTGATGGCCAGTCCAAAGTTGTGATGCCCTTTTCTGTTTTCCAGGCGGTGCAGAGACGGCTTCGATGTTTCGGGTCGTTATTTTCTTGTAAGATCCAATCGGCCGTATCGGCTCCAAACATCTTTGTAGCAGACCTTAGAAGACCACGTTCATATATTTGGAGCATTTTCTGAGGATTCAAGTTCTCGGTGAAGAGCTCTAAACACCCAAAGCTGCGCTGTGAGAAGCATCCCCAAACATGGACCTTCACGGGGTGTTTTTTATTGGCTTTATAACGCTCAACTCACTTCTTCACGAACGATTTCGACTTTTTGATGTATTTAGTAGCGGCTGTATAGGACATAAGTGGTCCCTTTGGATGGGTACACAAGAAGACCGCTTCAAAACGTTTCGCGTACACAGAACTCATTACGACTCACGTCTGCTCTCTCGGACGATTCGAGCGCTACTGAATTGCCTAGGTAATTGCACCGTAGTCCTATGAATGTACTTTCATAAAAAAAAAAAAGTTCAAAAATTTCCAATAGTTTTCGAAAAATCGAGAACTCGCTCTTGTTGAACAGATAAATAACTTGGTATGACGTGAAAAACTACTTTCTTAGTTATGTACCGTACCTTACACGTGGACATAATCTTCTCGAACTACGCTCATCGAGTCATTCGTCACACATGTGATGGAGACGAGAGAACTCGATGAGCGTCGAGAGCGTAACAACGGGGAGGGCCAGTAGAAATCGCATCGGAGCCTGCACCTGCGGTTCTGCGTCTCGGGCGGACTTGGCTGTCCGCGTCGTTCGGGGGAGGAATATTCTTATTCCTCCCCTGGTTGGCACGGATATTCATCCTGCCTAACGGGCATGTGGCCGCGGATGAAAGTCCCGGGTGAACGGATGACGGAAGAGTCGTACGCGACTTTAAGCTGGAACCAACTGCCCGCAATGTTTAAAGCCGAAAGGCGGTTACGCGGGCGGTGTATTGGTTCGATAAAGGGGTTTTTTGGATTTAACAGGTATGCCTAGACCCGTTCTAGGAGAGTCCTGTACAACGTCTACAAAAGATTCCGCCATTTTTTCCTCCTCACAAAAAAAATAATCTTCTTGAAGTTCAACGCTCTTGGCCCGACGTTCCTTCAGCTTATCGACTCCTTCCGTGAAGTGATTTTCTTCAAGGACCTCGTAACAGTCGTTGATCGCCTAGACGGTTTTTTCATTGCACATATATTTTCGTCCAGCCAGTAAAGTTCTGAATTTCCGGAACAGTTGGAAGTCCGAAGGAGCCAGATCGAGTGAATAAGCTGGATGCAGAAGCAGTTCAAAGCGCTATTCGATCAATTTTTTATAAGCGACACCTTTTGTTTGGCCATTCTCTAACGTTTCTCTGCGATCGCTCTATTCAATCTGCCCAAAAGGGACTCGTAGTACTCCCCACTGATGCTTTTCCCCTTTTCAAGATAGTCAATTAGGAGTATTCCTTTCGCGTTCCAAAAAACCGAAGCAATCACCTTCTCAGCAGATGGAACACTTTTCGCCTTTTTTGGAGCCAGTTTTCCTTGTCCAGTTTAATGTTTTGACTGCAGTTTCCGAACTAAAGTTCTGCCAAGTACTCAGTTAGAAAACAGCCATAAGAGATTGCTTTCCTCATATCCTCCACACGGAGAGAAGTTCAGTTGAACCATAACACTAGCGGTGGGAGAGCCACTCCTCTTTGGTTAAGTATGACGTCTACGCCAAGATTGGGGCACTGGTTGCCCCAAACTGGCAACAAAGCTTTCGAGAGAACGGCTGGCACAAGCGTTTCGCGTAACAGCTCGCCTTGTTTGTGGCAATGGTTCTCCCACAGTGGCAGAGCCGTTTGACGAGAGAGAGGTCACGCAGTTCTTCGTGTGTTCAACGCAACAGTTCTACGTGTTGGGTGAGCAGTTCTACCAAACTTCTCTCCGTGTATACGTATCCCATACGACGAGAGCAACGCTTGTCCCTCAGTTTGGTTCAACTGCTGTGCTGAAATCGGCATAACACTTGTCTCGAATCATGTATACAGATGCTGTCCTATAGGTGGTGCGTAGCGCGTCTGCTACGTCAAAATTCTTTCCGTGCAGACTTAGCAAATACAGCACCCATGGTGCGTAAAGTTTTTTCATGTGCAATTCATGATGCAAAATAAAATCTTCCCGATTAATTGAGATGCCTAGGGCATTCCACTTACCTGCCGGATAAAGCGATATCATGGACTTGATCAATGTTTTCTAGCGTCACAGCTGATTTTGGAGTTCTGGGACGTGGTGCGTCTCCGATGCTCGTGCTTCCTCGCTTGAATTCATTCACCCAGTCTCACTGTCTCATAGGAAGTGCATGCGTCATCCAATGTAGGCACAATCCCCTTATGAATTTCCTCTGTACTTTTTCCTACCAGAAAAAATAATTGAATTACACTATAAATTCCAATTTTGTCCATTTTTCACTGTCACTCGAATCGATTATATCCAAGCAACAGCCAAACAACGAATTAGTGTTAGAATGAAATCTGATCATAAAATATTCACCTACAGAAGCAAAAGTTTTTGATCTCTCTCGCTGTCGCCCTCTTTTATATACAGTCTGTTCAACAAGAGCGAGTTCTTGATTTTTCGAAAACTATGAGAGATTTTTGAACTTTTTTTTTTTTATGAAAGTACATTCAAAGGACTACGGCGCAATTACCAAGGCGATTCAGTAGCGCTCGAATCGTCCGAGAGAGCAGACGTGAGTCATAATGAATTCTGTGTACGCGAAACGTTTTGAAGCGGTATTCTTGTGTACTCATCCAAAGGGACTACTTATGTCCTATACAGTCGACGATCTGCCTGAAAGAGGCAAATGTTTGGAGATGCTTCTCACGGCGCGGTTTTGGGTGTTTAGAGCTCTTCGCCGAAAACTTGAATGCTCAGAAAATGCTCCAAATATGTGAAAGTGGTCTTCTAAGGTCTGCTACAAAGATGTTTGGAGCCGATACGGCCGATTGGATCTTACAAGAAGATAACGACCCGAAACATCGAAGCCGTCTCTGCACCGCCTGGAAAACAGAAAATGGCATCACAACTTTGGACTGGCCATCACAGTCCCCCGATGCGAATCCAATCGAAAATATCTGGAGTGTTTGAAAGAGGAACTTTGCGGGAAAACGCGTGTTCACCCTGAAACAGCTCTCGCAAAAAACCAGGAAGATATGGCAAGAATTACCAACGGACTACGTTGAAAAATTAGTGGAAAGCATGCCGAAAAGGTGCCAGGCCATTCTGGACAATGATGGGGACTGGACTATCTATTAGATAGTAGCGCCGTAGTCCTTCGAGAGTACTTTTATTTTTAAAAAAACGTTTCAAAATCTCTAATAGTTTTCGAAAAATCGAGGACTCGCTCTTGTTGAACAGACTGTAGTATGTGAACCAAGTTACTTATCGAATTACCCTCGTAGCTATTTTTAGAGTTTTTAGAACGTAATGTTGGGCTTAAAATACGCATGAGTAACAGTAGAAAAAGCCACTTTCCTGCACGGATCTGAAATAGGGAATTTTTGTTGCACACGAAAATTTTATAAATATAATAAATTTTTCAATAAATTAAAATGTAGTTTAGTAAAAATTGTAAACGTGAGTATTTCTATGTATTGAACAAAAACTAAACAGTGTCCATAGATTTGTATTAGGCAAATCATTTTAGTGTTTTACATTAAATTTGTTGTTAAACTACCTTATGCCATTAAATCGCTAATTTGCACATTTCCAGGGAGATGAGGAATTATTAGATTTAACACGTGGTTTCAAAGCTGTTCTTCGGAGTTTTAATGCTCTTTCTGTAAGTTATCCTATTGAAAGGATTAAAAGTAAAAGCGGCTTCACAATCGCAACTGTAAGTACAGTTCTACATGAAACTCGAAGATCCTAATTTGAATTTTCCTTCACAAAAGAAAGTGTGAGGTAGTATTTGTGCCAAAAATCAGGTCTGTGGAAAAAAAAATTCTCTATGATTCCAAAACTTAAAATAATATTATCAGTCATGTCTTATAAGAGGAAAAACATGTTTTTTCATGTGAAAAATTTAAAACTCACGAAAAATATTGTATTACTTCTAATAATTTTTTTTTCAATATAATTTTTTCCTAATATTGCTTCTTATCAATTTTTCAAAAATGATTGGATTTACATAAATCATGTCTTATTTTTTTGGGGAAAATATTCTTTACAACTTTACTGATTTGAATTTTAAAAATAAGTAAAAAATTATCGAATATAGTTAGTTATATTAACCCTCCGTATACCACGTGGGGTCCCTGATGATCCTACACTCATGTTTTTCTAATGTAAGATTGTGCTAAATTTTTTACCCGGTATTCGGAGGGTTAAGGAAAAAAAAATTCTTTTTAAGAAAGTCTATCAACTATTTCAGTCACTGAAAACTTTAATTTTAAAATTGAAAACAGTAGAGTTGTGAAGAATATTTTCCCCGAAAAAATAAGTCAAAACTTATAAACATTCAATCATTTTCAAAAAATTGCTAAGAAGCGTTAGTGAGGAATAATTATATTACATAAAACGTTATTAAAAGTATTCTTAAAATCGTAAAATAGTATATTATGTGCCTAGGCACACAATGAGGGTGATTGCGTGACGAGCGACAATGCTCGCAGGAGATCGAAGCCACGGCGTAGTCGAGGCGTAGGTGAGGCATAGTCGAGGCGTAGCCGAGACGTAGCTGAGGCAAAGCCGAGACGAAGTCGAGACAAAGCCGAGACGAATCCGAGGCGCGATCAGTCCTGCGAGCATTGTCGCGAGTCTCACAATGTCCCGAATTGTGTGCATTGGCACATATTCTATTTTATGTGACTGTGGTGCGTATACGAGTTTTTATGCGTACATTGGAATCTAATCTAGTACTTATTGTAGTTGTTTGCTGCGCTAGTTGTACGAAGCGGGCGCAAATTGGCGACTAGTCCCGGCCATTTTGATTTTATCGGTCTTGTGTAGTAGTCAGTACTAACGCTGTACGAAGTAGAAGTGAGAAGAAGAAGAATAAGAAATAGATTGCGTTCCGCTGTACGAAGAGGAAGTGAGAAGAAGAAGAATAAGAAATAGATTTCGTTCCGCTGTAAGACTATAATGCGCATGCGCAGTTCAATTTCTACATTGTATTCCTCTGTAACGGAATATACAACATTGCTTTACTGTCAGCTGTAACGGAAAAACGAGTTTCCGCGGCTGGGGCACATAAAAAAACTTTTTTTCCGAGAGACCTGATTTTTGGTACAACTACGTTAAAACTTATTGAATATTTTCAAATGGAACTTTACTTTTGTTTCAGATGTCAATGGAAGATGAGAGATCGATTTTTGTATCAATAATTAATTTATCAACCTTACACAACGTTTACAATGCGTTTAGAGAAAATGTAACTGCAATGCGATTAAGCGACGTAAATATATTTTGGCATTTATAAAATACTGACCCGATAATATTTCTTAATTTTTTTATATTTACTGTTACTTAATTACCTTTAATTTTCCCAATAGTCGCGAAAATATTACTGCTAACTCGCAATAATCTTTCAAATAATAATTCCAGTAACTATTATATTTTCCTATTAGTTTTGTTTATAAGAGATCACATTAATGGGCCAGCTTTGGCCCAATAATTGATTGTAACATTTACTGGGCCAGTGCGACGTCTGTTGTGAGATTTTGCGAGTTGAAAACGTATTTCAAAGATAATAAAAATTAAATAAATAATATTTTGCAGGATGGGAAAACACTCATAAAACGTGAGTTTGAAGTCACAGCAGTTGATAATTTTGAGATTAAAGCATTTATGATACGTAAAAAAACAAGCACCTTTGAAGTACGTATATAGACTGTACAATTATAACAATCTACTTAAGAAACCTTAAAAATAATCAGGAGAAATCTTTATTTATTTATGATTGTTTCGTTAGAAAAATAGGTTGATTTTTTTTTGATTTGTGTGCTTTTTCTCACTTGTTGCACAATATAATATACGAGGGTCGTTCAATAAGTCCTTAGAAACAGATAGATAAACAAAAACTTTTTCCGACTAGCTGGTCATAAAGTGGATTTTATTGCCCCGTGCGGGGCAAACAAATCCATTTTCTGACCCCCTAGTAGAAAAAAATCCACGTCGAACAAGGTCATCGCAACAAGGTCACCTTCCGAAATCCTACTTTTTGAACGGCTTAAAAAAGTTGGAGAAACGCTTGGAAAAGTATATAGAGTTAAAAGGAGATTATGTTGAAGAATAAAGAAAATCTACACAATAGTATATTACGTGCCTTGGCGCACAATGAGGGTTATTGCGTTATTTTATATGACTCCGGTGCGTATACGAGTTTTTATGCGTACACTCGAATCTAATCTAGTATTGTAGTTGTTTGCGGCGCTAGTCATTACACTTCCCAAAAAGCAAAGTTAGAGCAACAATTATTGTAGAATTGACGGTGAATTGAATTCAGTTGTATTGGGCAATAAATGACGTAAGTTGCGACTGAATAACAGAACATTTATGGCTGAATCATGGATGTCCTTTAAAGTACACGACTTTTGGGGCTTTAATTGTGAGATGTTGATGTTTTTGGGAGATTATTTTCTCGATTTTGAATACCCTTGTATTGGATCATTATGTGATGTACTAAAGAGACGAGCAAACTGCTCAATAGATCAGTCATGAATGGGCAATAAATTGGGTATTATCGGTCATTAATTGATGCAATATATCACCCATTATTGGTCAATTCTATTCGTGAATTAATTTAATAATTTAGATCATCTAGTTTCATCATAACCTAACCAAACAAGATTTTATGTGAAAAAATTGTATCGAAGCAATTGACATCGATCGTCATCGATGTTTGCACCCTTAAAAAATGGTGTGACAATGGAAAAAAAAGCTATATTGAAATATCTCCGTCCACAACTTTTGCATAGATACAGAGAAAAAGTGACGCAATTTTTAGGAACAGAAATCGTGACAATTATAATTCGTACAACTTACCAAAATGTATAAACAATGAAGAGTTGATTCTCACAATGACAATTTTTCTTGTCATGTATGCGTTGGCAAAGGGTTGGCTTATTTAAAAAACGATTTTATATAATCTCTTCAGAAAAATTTTATTTTTTTGAGAATGATAACGAACTCAAGTCATTTAAATGAATAATATATGATGAGTAATTCATCGTATTGCGTTGGACTTCACTTTACGCAAAGAAAATACTATTTAACGAAAGCTATTCTATCCGTCATCAATTGTCGCATAAATGACGAATTCTCTGCATGGTATAGGTAATCACAATAGATTTGCCAATAACTGCATGTACTCATTGTAATCGCCACCATCGATGAGAATTGTGCCATGATTGAGTTTTAACTATTGTTCGTCATTCGAAGAAAAATAATCTCAGAAAAAGTCAATAGGAACTCGTTATCGAATCAATCGAATTTCATTAGAGAATTCGGCATTGATTGCCATAAGATGCGACGCCAAGAGGGGGCAATAAATGATATATTCAGTTGCGACATAATGGGGCACCTATTGCCTATTTATGGAGAACCGAAAACGTCGTTTGTGAATGTCTTCTTTATGACTGTATAATCTCACCTCGCTATTCCCTAAATTCAATTTACTCAATCAAAACGTACCGATCGTTGGGTCAATCAATTGCTATTTGGGTTGATATGTCACGACTAGTCCCGGCCATTTTGATTTTATCGATCTTGTGTAGTAGTAATGGATTTGAGTAGACGCATGCGCAGTTCAAATGTACAAGGCTTTGCCAGTAAGATGCTAACGCTGTACGAAGAAGAAGAAGAATAAGAAGAAACCAAACTATTTTCGTTACTACGAGCGCCATCTCTTGGATTTTCTAAGAACTTATTGAACGACCTTCATATCTGTCCTTTCCTGTAGAAAAAGAAAAAAATCTTTAACGTGTATATGATAAAAATGAAGTGCGTAACATGATTGTAAAAAATACATTTCATAAAGTTCAAAATGGGGATTCAAAACAAATTTATTAATTTAAATAAAATGTGTATAAAAGCTGTACATCAAATTCGAAAGATATTACAAATGTATTACTTATTAGAAGATTGAAGTAAATTTATTCTATTTTTGCTACCATATGCAAGGTAATTTTGAACTCATTATATACCTTGCATGCACAGATTCCTTGTATAAAATCAAAAAAAATGTTGTCTGGGAGAATTTTTTATTTTTAAAAATATTTTGTGGCTTAAAGAACTTTTGTGATTTACAGAGTCACAAAATACGACATCTTCCCATTTAACTTTTTTGTTTGGTTTTGCATTGAAGATTTGTATATGCAAGGTGTATAATAAGTTCATAATCACCCTGTATTCAAGATATACATAATATACTAAATTTAGTACCACTGTGTCACATAAATCAAAACTGCAAGTATATTTAATAGCATAATTCTCTTGAAAAAAATTTAAAACTAAATTTTTGCTATATTTCAGATCGGAGTGGGTGGTCCTCTAATTCACAACGGACAACTCATAGGAATTGCTAGTAACATTATGAAGCATGATAGAGGAAAACAAATTTATACTTTTAAAAACATACATGCAAATCTGCCTTTCATCAATGGTCCTAGAAAATGTTATGGAAGATTGGATGATTCTTTTGTGGATCCACTTATTCCTTAATAATAAAAATGCCTTATTTTTTAGCAAAAGAAAAAATATTGTAAAATATCTTGAAAACCTGAGCTTTTTAACTATATGAAGTGACACGAACTTGTATATAAATATCAATATGAAATGTAAAATAATTTTTTCAAAATTTCATGCTTTTCTTACATATTACACATAGTATTTTTAATAACAAATTCAAATGATTCGATTTATTCAATACACTAGAACGCCGATTTACAGACTGTCCTTGTAAAGACTCCATCTCTACTCCGTATCCTACTGCTCTCTAACTCATTTCTTGAAATCGAAATCCATGAAATTAGCGTCTAGGTGTACTTCGAATCGATTCCTAATTGTTTCTGCTAACCAAAATAAACCAAACTTTCGAAGTTTACTATGGGGAGACGCGTTTAATTCAAATGAGCACTCTTAACAGTCGTGAAAATTACTTTTCTGCATCGACCTGAAATTGATCATTTTCGGCACGCTCAATATGCGCGAAAAGTGGCACATTTCATCTCTGTGTTATAAAAAATATTTTTCAAGCTTAGTGAGAACATCTCATGGGGTAATTTTGAAATAAGCATGATAAAGCCGTTAAGGGCCTCAAGAAAATAGATACAATTTTATTATATTGAAATCAATTGATAAATGAATAGTGAAAAATGCTTACATGTACATGGATTGATGGTGTTGCACCCACGACCCAAGAAATATGTTTTCTTCTTTCGTGTTGTAGGATTTTTGTCTACTTAATCGAGCATATTTTTGTATCCGATACATTAAAATGTCTAGTTGAGCACAAAGTTGTAGCATCATTGCCATGGCAAATGTATCGACTGCCATTGTTACTTCTGCGCAATAGATCCTACAGCTTGAAGTAAATATGTTAACCAGAATGATATTCTATTATCAAGGTTGTAAGGAACCCAAGCTCTGTAAGGCAGCACTGTGTCAAATCCTTTTGTTAACGGTGCAACTGCTATACTAACTATTGTAATTCCACCAAGAGTTAGAAAAGTAATTGTACCAGACCTTGAACAAGAACCAAGACTGAATAAATTATGAAAAACTATAAATTTTGAAATAAAAAAATATAAAAACGTTCTATAAACTTCGTAATTTTAAAAACAATTTGTAGCATTACCTCGAAATTCTATCAAACTTTTCTTGTATGCTAAACTCAATAAAATCTTGGGGAGTACATCTTTTATGGAGTAGTACGTCTGTCAATCAAAGTATTTCATCATGTTTGATAAAAACATTCATAATCTTGAAACAAGCAACAATCACAGAGACAACATAAAAGAAGCTTTCTGAGAATTCTTGAATGTTTAGATTTCCTTGAGACAAGTACATTAAAGTCGAAATAGAAAATATATAAGTACAAAAAATGATCATAAAACTGAAAACATTGTAGATTGCAAGAATTCTTTTGGAAGCAAATTGTGGTTGCCACATGCCAATAAATTTTAAGACAAGGAGTGAAAGTTCAGCTCTGTACATTTTCAGTGGTTTTTTTTTCAATCATACGAAGTTAACATACAATGCACTGAATAGCAGTCATTTTTCTGACTCATAAAGGTTCAAGTCTCTATATTACTGCCGACTGAATTTAGTTTAAGATCAAATTATCTTATTTCCGAATGATGGTTGAATTCATTTTTCAAAGTAGCAAGCAGTAGGTGTAACAGAACCTATTTAAACGTCCATATGTAGCTTCCTTATAGCTTATTGTTACTATCTATCTAGAATAATCGTTTATTTTCCCCTTCAATGAAACCTTCATTAAGGATTTATTCATTTTACGTATGTGGCGTATCGTCCCGTCTACAATATGTCTCGCATGCAGCAAGAGTTATTATATTCAGGAGAACGTGGAAAACAAAACGACACGATTGCTGAATAATTTATGACGGTGATTTGCATATCTATGACTAAGCGACATTTATCCCTGCACTTGTATCATTTATTATAATGCAAGGAAAGTCGTGAAAATTCAAGGAAACAAAGAAGTCAAAATAGAGAGAAAAATGATGAGTGGAGTTATATTAAAAATTCTTCTTTCGTTAATCAATATGATAGTGAAAATCATAATCAAATCAGTGGTTTTACATATCAAAGAGGTGATATCGATGTGAAGATAAAATATCTCGGATTCTAAGAGAAATGTTAAAATAATAGTAAATTCTTCCTGGAAACAAATGAAAGACCATAGCAGGGTAAACATGGTGGATCTGCCTTATCTGTCTTATATCTGCCTTAGCAGATATTTCGTTCATATTTGGGTGAGAAGTTTGTACCATTATAAAACTAATTTACCCCACGTGGCAACTTCAAAATATTTTTTTTGCAAAAGTTATTAACAAATTTTGAAAAATCAAAAAATTTAATTTTCTCGAAAATGGCTGAATCATTTTCAATAGTTTTAATATTTATTGTACAAGATATCACAGTAGTTCTAAAAAAAACTTGAGAGTCAATTCTGGCAATTACGAAGTAATAAAAAAAAATTTTAAATTTTGAGAAAAAAAAATTTTCAATGAAAGCTTTTTTGTACCGCTTTAATTTTTTTCCTATAATACACTCACGCCTTCAGTAATAACATATATTTTTGCGAGCCTGATCCCAGTGGTGCTTCACAGTTGAAACAAAAAAAAAATTATTTCGTTTTTTATATTTTTCTTTATTCCAAATGAATGGGAGAAATTACATATCAGCACGATGATATTGCTAAAACGTTCAGTGCACTTTCCCGTCCAGTATGGAAATTTCTCATAGCTCTAATGACATTTTTTCGCCTAAATGTCTCTCCGAGTGTGTTTTAATTTGAGGACAATATCTAAAATTAGATGATTCTATGGTCTAGTGATCCCGTTGGTTCTTCAATTCATACATTAATTGTTTCTTATTTTTTTGTTCTGGGGATGGTCGATTCTACTCGATTTGTTAGAAATTATTCGATTCTTTGTCTTAAGAATCGATTATGACATCGAATATTTTAAGAATCGATTCTCGTCGTATCGATTCTGTTTTAACGAAGAATTAACCAGAATCGACTAACTTCATTGGTTTGTGATCATCTCTGCCTCATCCTATTCCTATTTTAACCAAGTATGGGTAAGTAAATATTTCATGCTGTAATAATAGTATATTACATTACAAGGGGCGAAACACAGCGAATGCAACTCGTTTGCAATCGCTGTGTTTCGAGTAATGTATGCTATTTTTGATAGCAACTGTTTTGAGAATTTGATTTTCGGTACCTGTAAAGCGGGACGAAAGTCCGGTTTGCAACCCTGCCTTTAAAGTTTCGCCCCTAGGGTTGAAAATCGCAGTTTCGTCCCGCTTCGTAGGTACCGAAAATCGGATTTCCAAAAGAGGCGCTATGAAAATAATAATTACTTTAAGGCCATATCTTGGACGTCACTTTAGCCAATTCTTTTCGGTTGACTTACACATTAGCTAATAACCCTTGTAGAAAAAAATTATTAGACCCGATTGGAACCGATTATTCCGATTGACCCCATTTCAAAAACATCATTTAAACCGATTTATTAATCGGATTGAATCAGGCGAGATCATTTCGAATCCGATTAATAAATCGGTTTCAACAATGTTTTTGAAATGGGGTCAATCGGTCCCAATCGGGTCCAATTATTTTCTTCTACAAGGTAACTAATGTCAATTTTCTGTAGCACAATATATTTTTTTTCTAACGTAAGATAAGTTTATAATCAGCAATCACTGTGACTTCATTTACATTAAATTTTCCTTTAGTTTTATTTGCTAATGAACTTCATCATCGCTTTAAATAAATATTTATTTTTTAATTGAATACAGTCAAGACTCGTTTATTGGAAGGCGCGAGACTCGTCTGTTGTAAGGCTCGAGCGTTCCCCTAGTCCCTACCTTTGTCGCATATGTGCGTATATGCAACATTGTGGATCGAGCGACAACCAATCCACTGCTTGCTCTGAAAACCAACTTTACCGATAGTTACGGTGGTGGGAGCCACTCTCGTCTTGCAATAAACGAGTCTTGGTTGTAATGCCATAAAATATGATAAATAATACAAGTAAACGTGTTGCATTAAGGTTTTTGAATATGTGTACAAATCTTTACTTTAATCAATCAAAAATTTTGCCAACTGAATAAATAAGCAAATTCTTTGATTAACCTAACTAAATTTTGAGTGGACAAAACAAACATTCTTATGAATGTACCTGTTATAAGTAAAGGGTTTTCCAATAAGGACATAACAATTTCATCTATGAATAAAACACAGAAATATTTGAGATATTGAGTTTAAATTTATTGTGGGTGTAGTGCAAGCATTACATTTTATGAATGACACTCGATATCGGTCATATGACCACCACGAGCCCGTTTACAGCGGTCGATTCTTTGGACCCAATTTTCCACCACTCTGGTACACATTTCGACCGGAACGTTGGCAATTTCGCGTTGGATGTTGTCTTTGAGCTCGTCTAAAGTTGCTGGCTTGTTAGCATAGACCAGTGACTTGATATGGCCCCATAATAAGAAATCCAATGGCGTTTTAACGCATGAACGAGGCGGCCATTCGACCGGACCATTTCTTGAGATAACACGTTCACCGAATTTGTCTTTCAATAAATCGATTGTGACGCGTGCTGTGTGGCTAGTGGCGCCGTCTTGTTGAAACCACATATCGTTGATGTCAAGTTCATCCAATTCTGGCCACAAATAATCTTGAGCGATGCCCAATTCTTGAGAACGACGTGGAATCGACTGATTTGGCTCATTTTGAATCGATGCACTTACGGCTGCGATTATTTCTTCGCCTTGAGCAATATGAAGTCTTTTTGGCACCGGAACGTCCAATAGTGTAAATTTGGTCTCGAATTTATCCACTATAGCACGCACAGCCTGTCGGGTGGGACGATTATTACGGCTGAAAATTGTAGTAAGCGCTCTTAAAGTTGCGACCACCGACTCAGAATTTCGGTAGTAATTTTTAATAATTTCCACACGTTGCTGGTTCGTGAACTTTACCATGATGAAAATGTTGACTTTAACTAACGTTTTGACATTGACAATTAATTAAAAAAGTTTAAGGGTGCGTTCATATAAAGATACGAAATTGTTATGTCCCTATTGGAAAACCCTTTAATTCAGACTATCTTAACGACCTATGACTCGCGGCCACCGAATGCTTGGGAATTCTTGACCACTCTTGACAAAATCTTAAGTTAACAAATTTAAAAGAATTATTGACTTTTTAATGTTTTAATTTTCCAATTTCAGAATTGATCTCTAATAAGAATGAAATATCAAGCATTTTTGATTATTTAATTTTATTTATTTGATTGCACTTTTAATATTTTAGATATTCAAATATATCGTCTCAGATTGTACGGTTTAATGTCTATAAATGGCAATCCCAAATCTATAAAATCAATTTTTTCTAGTGTAGTCACTCTATAGAGATTTTAAATAATGTTATACAATACACTGGAACGCCGATATCACGGAATACGATTTTTAGGAATAAGCTATGAAGCAGGAAGGTACTGGGTAAAAAGGAAGTCCCCAGTAAACACTGTTATATAACATGTATGTAACTGTTACGTAACAGATTGTAACACGTTACATAGCTGGTGACTTACAGGTGAATCACCTGTGACGCAAAATGTCACACACTGTGTGATGAATTAGTTCTATAACAGCTCTGTAACGCTGTGATGTAATGGGTCTGTAACAGACTTATGTAACATATGTGCTATATTGTTACGCAGCATCAATGTAAATATGTTCTATATGTGTTATGCAATTATGTTATATAGAAGTATTGTAAAAGCGATATGTAAATAGTATGTAACGGAGATATGTTAAACAGATATACGATGATAAAATATTGATAGTATACAACTCATTTCTGTGAGTCAAATTTTGCACCTGTGTGTTATTTGTCGATTACTGAATATTATACTTAGGGCATGTGGAATTTTACCATAAGAGCAATTTAGTTTACACAAGTTATTACCCATAATTTTTAATTTTTCCAACTATTATTGATGTCGGTATTCGGGAAATTAAAATATCTATATATAATATTACATGATTGTTACATATCTGATAATAACGTGCATTATACACAACTTACAGAGAAGCACTACACAGTAACGCCGTCATAGTACACATACGTAACACTGCAAAGAAAGTGTTATAGATCATTCGCGTAACCAAGTTACAGAATCAAAGTTACAGTATTGTCACATAAAAATTATGTCACACTGTTACGTAGCTGTTGCTAATGTAAATTATATACAACCAGCATAACTATTCCGTAACATTGTTACATTACCCTTACGTAACAAAGCAACGAAATTGTAATAGATCATTTAGGTAACCAAGTTATAGATAAGATGTTACGTGATTCTTACATAAAAATTACGTAACATTGTTACGTAGCTGCTACTAATGTACATTACATACAACTCACATAACTGCTCCGTAACACTGTTCCATTACCCTTACGTAACAAATAAACGATATTGTTATAGATCATTCAGGCAACCAAGTTACAGAACAAATGTTACATGATTCTTACATAATAATTATGCCACATTGTTACATAGCTTTTATTAATGTACATTATACACGACTTACATAATTATACAATAATGCCGTGACAGTTCACTTGCATAACATTATGACAAAACTGTTACAGATCATGTGTGTAACACAATTAGAGAACGAATTTTACATTGTTTTTCTATAGCATATACATCCCACTGCTACAGAATTGTTACATTCACTCTTTTATTGATCTTTCACATCTTCACGTGGTAAAAATCTTACATAACATTGTTATCTTCCCGTTATATAGCAATTACATCACTGAACAATAACAATCGTTACATAACCAGAAATAACTATGTTACCCTTTTGTTACGGAGCGGTTACATAACGTGTTTGCTGGATCGTGATAAGGACAGCAGTGGAGACTTAGAACAAGTTACAGTCTCTGAAAACAACCAACCTCCGAATGTTTTGCAAAGATGTAAACAAGTGAATTTCGTGTGTTGATTAAACACTACTTTTTGCGTGGAAAACCCTTATCAAAAACAAGGCCAAGCTCGATAAATATTATCCGGGCTCTGCTCGGTTGTATAGAATGGTTCAGAAGTGGTTTACCGAATTTGGTTATGGTTGCACGAGCACAGAAACCATACCAAGTCCAAGTCGTCCAGATGAGATCAATACACCAGAAATGATCAATAAAATCAATGATATTGTTTTGAATGTCCCGAAAATGAAAGTGCGTGAGATAGCTGAGATCGTATCCATCTCAACTGAGCCTGTGGTCAATATTGTCCATATACATTTCGAATTATTTGGAAGGCATATAAAAGTTGAAAGATCGTTGGATTTATTGTATTGAGCTAAAAGGAAAGTATATTGAGAAATAATACCGATTTTTGCCAAAGAAATTGATTCTTTTTCATTTTATCACGTCAATATCAAACAGCCTAGTACTCTACTATGGACTAAAAATTAGTCACAAGCCATTAGTCACCCAATACATACGTACATAAATATCATACAAATACATTCACACCATTCAGCAGCAGCCAATCATATTTTTGATTACAAATACACTTAAATATACAACCTTACAAATATAAACCTGATAAATAAAACATATATAGAACGATACGCTTTTGTCGAATCACGCACACGCTCGCTTACAATTCTTAATAGTAGAGCGTATTTGATTAATGTGATAATGTACATTGAATCAGCTCCAATTTCTTTTTAAAAATTTTATTCTGTTATTTACAAGTGAGTCACTTCCTTTTTCTCTCGTTGCTCATTTTTGCTTCTACACCGAAAAAAATCTCTTTCGAATTTCGTATAAGGCGCCGTTACAAATTTCGTACGCGACTTTTTATGTGATATTGGTATAAAAGGTTTACTATTTTTGGATAAAATCATACGATTATAGTATGATAGTATAGTACTACTCTGTTTGCGAAAAACGCACGGCACCCGAACAATGTACAATGTACAATGTATTGCAATACATTGCCAAACCAACTTGGCCATACCGAGAGAGTACGGGTGCCGTGCGTTTTTCGCAAACAGAGTAATGTGCTTTATTAGTATTACTCTCGAATAAATTTGGTATATCGGCTTTGCTACAAGTATTTTGGCACACTGATGTCCATATGAAATTCGCTTAAATTTGTGCAATAAAAGTAAAACGAATGTATAGCGATTTTAGTGAATTCAGATATTGCTCCGTAGCTCATACCTTAAAATCGACGTTCCAGCGTATTAATATCGTCTTATTATACTATTGTAATGTAAAACGCTTACATGTACATAGATTGATGGTGTTGCACCCACGATCCAAGAAATATGTTTTCTCCTTTTGTGTTGCAAGATTTTTGTCTACATAATCGAGCATATTTTTGTATCCGATACATCAAAATGTCTAGTTGAGCACAAAGTTGTAACATCATTGCCATGGCAAATGCATCAATCGCTATTGTTGCTTCTCCGCAACTAAAATATCCTATAGTTTCAAGTAAATATGTTAGCCAGAATGATATTCTGTTATCAAGGTTATAAGGAATCCAAGCTCTGTAAGGCAGCACTGTGTCAAATCCTTTTGTTAACGGTGCAATTGCTTTTGCTGTTATTGCAATACCACCAACAACCAAAAAAATAATTGTGCCAAACCTTTAGCACAAAACAAGACTAAATAAATGATCAAATATCTAATTACACTGAATCCTTAATTTAAGGTCTCTTGATTTTTGCGACTCGTCAGTGGACGCGATTGGGTATGATGATGGGAGGGGTGGGGGGGGGGCAGCAAAAAATTGATTTCAAAAAGAAGCATTTGACATAAAGAACAATGGGAATAATTTAAAAAAACAAAATCAGGTATTCTGAAAAGAAACTCATCACTCTAGGTAGACAATGATAGATTTCAATCTCAACCATCTAAATTGATTATATATTCGAGATTCCCTATAACGAGAAGCTCGAGAATCGGAGGCCTCTCTGCATCGAGCGCGAGAGGGATCCCCTCCATATACTACTTGTTGCTATGCGCTATTATGAGCATTATATGATGCGTGCAGCCAGTCTCTCAGTGATGCCATGTAAATAATTGTATGTACATAGTAAAAAAGCGTATAAAAAAGATTTTTGCGAGTATTCAACATGGAATTGACTTATTTGACGGTATGTACTCAAAATTATAACAATATAATAATATAATAATAAAAAATATCTATTCTTATCAGGTGTATTTTTGAATATTTCCAGAAAAAAAAAAGTTTTGATGATAAATGTAATAAACAGTTATATAAATGTTAAAATGTTGCTGTTAGTTTCATTTATAAAAAATGCATTTCGAAACATAGTATTACACATGTAGTATTGATCACAATAATAAACTGCGCAAAATTATACATACTGATTAATTGTAATTATATAAAATTTTCATACATATTGTTTAAAAAGGGAGAATTTTACTTGTCAACAGTAATGTGTGAAATATTAAAATTTCCAAAAAAAACGTATGCAATTTTAATGTTCGATAACCGACTTGAATCCAAAATTTCATTTTCATTTTCAAGTACTGTAAAATTACACAATTAAGTAATTTTCTAATAACTGACCAATTATTTTCTCATTAATTTGTGATAAAAGCCATCAAACTCATTGATTACTGTTTCAAATTCGAGCGCGCTTCATTCCGTAGTAGTGGGGGAAGAGGGGCCGATCGTCTGCTCGTTGTGGGGAACCGTGACGCGCTCGTATAAGGGAGGCCTTGTTACAGGGAATCTCATTATAGGGAATCTCGAGTGTATATCTAATATGCATATCAAGGGTTCAATGTATTATTTTTTATTTAACTAGGGTAAGAGCACTAATCGTTGGCAACACCCTCTAATTTACTCTAAAAATGGAGAAATGCAAATGTTTATCATATTTTGCTTACATGAGAGTATTCTGAATAGTATGGAGAAACAAATATATAAATATTTTATGAACTTTATAACTTTAAAAACGATTTGTATTATTACCTTGAAATTCTATCAAACTTTTCTTGGATGCTAAACTCAATGAAATCTTGAGGAGCACATCTTTTATGGAGTAGTATGTCTGTCAATTCAAGTATTTCATTACGTTTGAGAAAAATATTTGCTATCTTAACTGTGGAAGCAAGTAGAGCAGTAACATAGAAGAAGCTTTCCGAGAATTCTTGAATATCAAGATTTCCTTTAAACAAGTACATTAAAGTCGAAATAGTAAAGGTATAAGTAAAAAAAAGTATCATAAAACTGAAAACATTATAGATTGCAAGAAATCTTTTGGAAACAAATTGTGGTTGCCACATGCCAATATATTTTAAAACAAGAAGTGAAAGTTCAGCTCTGTACATTTTCAGTAATTTTTTTACAATCAAGCGAAGTTAACATACAATGCACTGATTATCAGACATTTTTTTGCATCATGAAGATTCAAGTCTTTATATAAGTGCCGACTGAATTTAGTTTAATATCAAATTATCTTATGTCCAGATGATGATTGAATTTATTTTTTTAAAGCAGCAAGCAGCAGGTGAAACAAAGACCATTTAATCGTCCACATGTAACTTCCGTAGAGTTTATTGCTACTAGCTATCTAGAATAATCATTTATTTTCCCCTTCAATGAAACCTTCATTAAGGATTTATTCATTTTACGTATGCGACCTATCATACCGTCTATAATATGTCTCTCATGTCGCAAAAGTTATATTCAGAAGAATGTAGAAAACATGACGACGCGACTGCTGAATAATTTATGACGGCGATTTGCATATCTATAACTTCAAGCGATATTTCTCCCTTCACTTGTTTCATTTATTATAACGCAAGGAATGTTGTGATAATTCAAGGAAATAAAGAAGTCAAAATACGGAGAAAATTTATTAACAATTCTTTTTTGATAATTAATGACAGTAAAAATAATAATCAAGTGATGGTTTTAAATATCAAAGAAAGTAATATCGATATGGAGAATATTAATAAAAAAAAATCTTGGATTCTAAAAGAAATTCTAGAATAATGGTAAATTTTTCAAGGAATAACAATCAAATTTCTCTTATGCTAAAAAAGGTATGAATCTAAATCTTTGAAAACCTAGACACAGAATCCTCTATAGGAATTTTTACAATTATGCATAAAAAATGAGATAGAAGCCCGCATAGGAAGACATTAGAGTTTTTGCATAAGATTCCATATCGGCAGCACAGAAAGAACTCGTGGTTTTTTTGTTTGCATCCTAATTTCATGATATCAAATCGTGAACGTAAATTTTTGAGTAAATATTTATTTAAGTTTATCTTTGATAGTGTATTATTTTAATGTAGAATTTAATTTAATTTTAAGGCAATTGCCAAAATTATCAGTTCATTTAAGGTACGCGTGTGATATTATGAAACAATATTCCCATATGGGTTCCTGGATAAGACTCAGGCACCTACAATTTTCCAAAAAATTAACAACATTAATAAAGCATTTATTTGGACATAATATTTTAATTATTTATGCTAATTATAATAACTAAATTTTAAGTTTTCTAGTCGGGCATCTCATATGAGGGCGGTCCGATAAGTACTTAGCCTCACCACCCGATGGCGCCACTATCGCAAGAGAAATTTACTATCGTGTAGTACATTGTCGTAGATGGCTACTGTCAAAATTTCAGCCGATTCGGACTCATAGTTTTGTTTTGACCGCGTGTGGAAGCTGTCGTGTCCGCGGGTTTTAGAAAAATGGAAAAAGAGTAATATCGGTCGGTGATTCGATTCTTGTTTTTGGAGGGAAATCAAAGAGCGCTTGGATGCTCTGTGCGGTGACTCTTCTCCTTCGATGGCGACCGTCAAAAATTGGTTCAACGAAAACGGCTAACACAGAAAATAACGTGACAAAAACCCACGATCTCGCATTGGCAGACCGCCGATTGAAGGTGCGCGAGATAGCTGACACAGTAGGCATCTCAAAAGACCGCGTGGGTCATATCCTGCATGAAATTTTGGACATGAGAAAGCTGTCGGCGCGATGGGTGCCGCTTTTGCTGACTCCGGTCAAGAAGCGCAACCATGAGACCATTTCAGAGCAGTGTTTGACGCCGTTTAAGCGTAATCCGAAGGAGTTTCTGCGTCGTTTCGTGACTGTCGACGAAACATGGATCCACTGGTACACACCAGAGACTAAGCAGCAGTTGAAACAGTGGATTTCTCCAAACGAATCTGCTCCGAAGAAGGCAAAGACAGTCCCATCGGCCGGAAAGGTGATGGCCACCCTTTTCTGGGATTCACAAGGTGTGATTTTGATTCTAATATACTTAAACACTATATCATTTTGCAATAATAGTACATTGTTTACCAACTGGGGAGTTGACTAGTCCCCCACTCGGTTAAAATTCAATTTTCTTTATATAGCGCGAAGGGGAATTGCGATTTCGGGGCCTACTGCAAAACAGCAAAAATGATCGGTTTATGCAACTAAGACATCAACAAGTACGTAGCATTTTTCTTACGCAGAGCACGCTAAACTAATAAATAATTGATGTTGGAATTCGAATGTTTCCAAACTTTCCCGTCACTAATGTGGAAAATTAAGTTTTATCACACGGGCTCATCATCGATCGTGGAATCGATCACTTTTGCTGTTTTGCGCCAGGGCCCCAGAATCGCATTTCCCACGCGGGTATCAAGGAAAAATCATTAAATTGTTGTTACTCAGATTAAACAATCACTTTTTAATGCACCGTACCTTCTTCAATTTATCACAATAATCAATACAAGTCTGATTTTAGTAATCCATGGACATATTGTGATTATCTTTATAACTTGTTTTTTTGTTTGAATTTTAATCATACTTACACTGTATTTGTATGATATTCAATATGTTTGTTATTCGTATTACGAGTTACGCTTCAAAAAACTGTAAATTGAGTAAGACATTCGCAGAATCGGGAAGAATAAGAATTGAAAAATTAATTTCTATTGTATAATTAATCTTCAAGTCATATAAAATATCGAAGCTTATTTCTGAAAAAGTACAAACACTAGTAAATGTTCCAATAGACATAGGAGCAATCCAGCTTGCAGTAAATACAATAGGTTTTGTACATCTTCTCATTATTTGCACAAGACTACTTCTTGAGCTGTTCGATAATAAATGCCAGTCAGTACTATATATTGCATATCCAACTGCCTCACTCTGAAGAAAAAACGTTTTCATTAAAATATTGAATACATCATAGTAAAAAACTTTTAAAATATACCTTAGTATATACCCACACATAGGAATCTATTGGATTCCCACGCGGGAACCCATATCGTAATCTACTAGGGAACCTATTTTAGATAGTGGTGCAAGGAAAAAGACAGAAACATATCAAATTCTATGTGCACTTAAGTCTATGTAGAATTTTTCAATTATCTAATTAATGTTACGGTGTTGTTTCATTATAAAAATGTTGAAATATTTTCAAAAGAAAACATTTTTTACATAACTTTTGCTACAAATATACAATTCTTGATTTGGAAAGTGGTACGCGTTTTCGCTTAGAATTTTCAAATGTAAAACCTGCTCATAGGATCCTACATAGGTTTCTAAATAAAATCTTAGATGGCTTCCCATATTGGGCCCTACTTATGTCCTCATGAATGTCTCTCTGCAAGTTTCTATACAAGAACCTATTCAGCAACTCAGGTAAGATCCTATCTTATTTCATACGCGAAATCTGATATGGGTTCTTGAATGAGTTCTTAGATGATTCAACACACAGACTTGATTTTGAGCCAAAAATTTACGAACAATGAGTGAGGTGTGACTCGGTGCATTACCGTGCAACAGAGACCATCAGGTCTCTGGATCACGATATTCGGGTCGAATACGATGGATTCTAGCCATCAGACACTTTAAAACTTCGAGATAATATGCGCCAATAATTGCTTGGCCAGTTGAAATTAATTCCCTATGGATAATTCCTTTGCTATCGAAGAATGTAATGAGCATTGCTGAAATTCGCCTTCCTTCACGATTATCATCTTCTAACCTCTCTCTGCCTTCCAAAAAACGTTTATGCCACAGAAACAAATTTGCTCTGATCAAACACTTATAGCCGTACACATGCTGCATCAACCAGAATATTTCTGATGCATTTTTACCAAGTTTTGCATGAAATTTAATAATTGCTTTTTGTCTGATGTTAGTATTTCAAAATCGATAAAAAAAGTTGTTTTGAGAGAACTGTCATAACTTGGCTATTTATCAACCGATTGAAACAAAATTGGTATTACCGGAAAGAGGAATGCCTTAGCTTTCAAACGCCGATCTGTACACATAGGTGACGCTATTAGTTACTCAAATATGATTCGAATCTCGGAACTTATTTGTCACACTGTGTACGAAACACTATTGAAAATTAAAAATTCCATTTTTGAACCAAAATATGTTCAATCGAAAAATGTTATTAGGATAATTAGTAGAGGTTTATGAGAACTATCAGAAACCAGTATGGAAATTTTTGATTTTATTATAAAGGTTTTTTAAAAACACTAAAACTGCTCCTATTTTGATCATGTTTGTCGGATATGGCTGGTTAACGAACTTGTCCTTACTTTTTCGGCTCCCATAAAGTATGCCAAAGTACAATTCAATCTGATAATTTTGTCGGGAGGTATCGAGTATACGACCTACAGACAGACAGGCACTTTCGTAAAAACTATTTATCCTGACTCAAGGGGTCTCACTTTTTCCATGACTATATTTCCAGGCCAACAATATAAGCAAATTTGAAACATGATTCCACTCAATGAAAACATCATTGTCCAATATTTTGCAGTAGTTACACTTGTAGTTGAAAGCAAGTAAGTACTCGTACACACATCCATCGTAGTTGCACATAATTGAAAAAAAATGCCAAGTTGTAGATGTTGTTTAGACTTTTTCCATACCTAAAATTTAAATCACATTTATGTCACTGTATATCTATAAATTTCTACACCATATGCAGAACGAGATAGCTAGTTGAATACTTATGAAATTTAAAAAAAGGCATTATGGAAGCTGTGTTCACTTTTAGTCCGTATAATTGCAAAATAAACTTCCAAAAATACATTCTCTCGTAATATCAAGAACATTTAAAAGCAAACAGATCTTCCTTAGTGTCATGTTGTTTGCTTTCAAAAATTTTTAACATGTTCACGCCGGCGCGTACCACCGGTGTCTCGCACTAGACTGACTCATCGGGCGGTGCGTACCACCGGTGGTACGCATTTGATTGTGCTATTAAACGGTAAAAATTCGAAAGATTCAGAGAGGATAAGACGAATTCACAGAAAATTTAGCCTAAGTCAATCACATAAAACTTCCCACGATGTCGTTGCCATTGTCCTTGAAGCGCAGCCGCCAATGGGCGAAGAGCATGAATTACACTGACAGCGTGAACGTGTTAACCTGATATTTGGATATGCATGGACATGAGTTTACTCAATAGGCAATGCCGGTTACATCGGAATCCTAAAATTTCTTGTAAAATTTATTCTCTAGAAATCCTGCTCGACTTGAATTATGACTGTAAAATATCCGTTCCTAATTTTTGTACATGCACTTATCTTCGTTATTGTTCATTTTATGTGATGCATTAATCAATAATTTCTTTACAGATAAATGTAGATACTTACACGTACATCGAAGCATGGTGATTTATACATATACCAAGCATCAATTCTTGCTTCTGGGGATTATAACCGCATACGTTACCCAAAATATTAACCTGTTTTCAAGGTTGTAAGGAATCCAAGATTTGTACGGTAGCGATGCATTTGAACCTTTTAACAATATCGGCACTGATGCTTTTAGTAATATAGTTAGTGAGGCGAATGTTGAAAAATTAATCGTACCATTCCTACAAAAAGAATACATGCTTTACGATTGAATTTATGATCATTTGAAAATATTTTAACACATCACTCAATAAATTTCCGGTCCAACTAAGAAAAAAACAGTTTATTCGAGAAGTTCGATTTTATTCATCAACATAATTTCCTTCAAGCGTAATACATTTATTCCACCGCTTCTCTAATTTTTCTATGTCTTTTTTGTAGAATGATTCGTCTTTGCTCTCAAAATAGGCCTCAGTTGCGGCAATCGCTTCTTCATTGGAGCTAAATCTCTTTCGCTGGAGAATTTTTTGCAGGTCAGCAAAGAGCCAGTAGTCGCCTGGGAACATATCTGGCAATTTGAAGCTTAATTTATTCAATTTGATCATTGTTTTCATGCACTTGTAACACGGTGCATTGTCTTAGTGGAACAGCACTTTTTTCTTTTGCATGTGAAGCCGTTTTTTCTTGATTTTTGCGCTTCAATCGGTTCAATAATGCCATTTAATAGTCGCTGTTGATGGTTATACCTTTCTCAAGGGAGTCGATAAACAAAATACGGATGCCATAACCTTACCGGCCCACTGTTGAGTTTTTGGTCGTTTGGACGGCTTTCACCAGTTGCTGTCCACTCAGCTAACGATCTTTTTGTTTCAGATGTGTAGTGGTGGATCCATGTTTCATCCATTGTCAAATGCCGTTGCAGAAAATCCTTTTCACCTCGCTTGAACACCTCCAAACAGCGCTTTGAATCCTCGACGCGTTGTTGTTTATGGTCGGGTGTGAGGAAACGCGGCACCCACTTCGGAAACAACTTACTTATCTCCAAAGATTCGTGCAAAATTGTAAACACACTACCTTCTGATATCTTGAAGGTGTCAGCTGTCTCACGCAACTTTAATTTACGATCGCCTAAAACTATTTTGTGGACTTTTGTGATGTTTTCCGGAACAACTGCTGATTTTGGGTGATCAGAGCGTGCCATCTATATGTCAGACCGGAAACTTATTGAGTGATGTGGTATGCCAAGATGAAAACTATAAGTGACCATAGCAAGTAAAAAAAACATTAGGGTATGAGCTCAAGGTTTTAGATACAAAGATTGACTAAATTTGCATTTTGTAATAATTATGTTTAGTACAACAAAGGTTTATGCGAGCATTTAATGAATTTCGAAAAACACAGACGTGACCTTTTAAGCATTGTACGAACCATTTTAACATTGTACAGAGTTTTGGGACAGGAATCTGCTTTCTATGAATGGTGACAGTAAGCTTTGATATTTGTACCTTCCAAGTTTGTCGAACTTTGTTTGGATGCAAAATTCGACGAAATAGAAAACCATAATGTGTGTATCAACAGATGTGGTAACTTGCCCCGTAGTGATAGATCCTGTAGCTTGAACCGCATACGTTACCCAAAATACTGTTCCTACAAGAAGATTATATGTTTTATGAATGAACCTATGATCATTTGAAGATATTTTATGCTATGGTGAAAACTATATATAACAAGTTGAAAAAAAAAAACATTAGGGTATCAATTTATATGAGCATTTATTGGGCTGTCCCAGAAGTAATTGCCGATTTCACATATAGATGTCTTTGACCATCTTTTTGAATGGCTTCTTTCAATGCCATGATTTTTTCCTTCTGACATTTGCTAGCTGTCATTCTTAGCTTACTTTACAAAAAAATTGCGCGTAATTTCGTTTACAGTTGTTAGTTTGGCATCAACTTTAAGATGGAATGTTCTGGGGATTCCGTTCTGGAGATTTTTCACTCAAAGATGAGCAATGTTCAGATCGGCCAAATGAAGTTGATGATGACCAAATCGAAGCCATAATCGAATTGGATCGCTATGTAACTGTGCGAGAGATTGAAAAGATGTTAAAAATATCAAAATCAATAATCGACCGTCATATACAACGTCTTGGACCCCTTAAAAAACTTGATATTTGGATTCCACATGGATTGAAAGAAATTCATTTAGCAAAATGCATCAACGCTTGTGATTTGCATCCTAAACGAAATAAATTCGACCCTTTTTGAAACGAATTATCACTGGTGATGAACAAAGGATTGTTTACAATAACGTCGTTCGAAAAAAGATTAATTCAGATGTCTACTGTGGCAGTCTACTGTTCAGTCTACTGAACGCAGCGGTAAAAGAAAAACGGCCAGAATTGGTCAATCGTAAAGGTATAATTTTTCACCATGACATCGCTACACCACACACATCTTTAATTACTCGCAAAAAATGATTAAGGCTTGGTTAGGAAGTGATGATGCGTCCACCATATAGCCCTCACCTTGTACCATCAGATTGTTA
Organism: Diplolepis rosae; assembly: GCA_030998225.1. Classification (NCBI taxonomy): domain Eukaryota; kingdom Metazoa; phylum Arthropoda; class Insecta; order Hymenoptera; family Diplolepididae; genus Diplolepis; species Diplolepis rosae. Next base: position 7,297,845 of record JAPYXD010000723.1, on the reverse strand, counting down.
TTTATTTAGATCTTGGCAGAACTCCTTGAATGGTGAAACCTTCAATGATGATGAAGTTGTGAAATTTTGTTTTGAATTTTGTTTTTGAATTTTGAGCGTGGAATTATAAAGTTACCAAAAAGATGGCAAAAGGTCATTAAACAAACTGGAAAACATATCATTGATTAAAATGCATTCCTTGTATTTAAAAAAATTTGTTTAATATGTATGAAAAAATCGGCAATTATATCTGGGACAACCCATTAGTTTCGAGAAAAATGCCTTCAAAGTTTAAAAAGGTTCGAGTATAATCCGCGTAATCAGGAGAAAACAGTAATGCGTTACCTTTTTCTGCATTGCTGTCTTCTCCGGAAAGTTTATTTGAATTATTATTTTATTAATAAAGTGGTCGTATGTAATGTCAGACCCTAATGTCTGACTCTACCACACGGCCTTAAGGAATGTTCCTAGAACTAACAAAATGTCCTCGTTGCTTGAACGTTACAAAGGAATATCCATGGAACCGTTTCTGTGAACGTTCTGAATTAAAGGTATATTAAATATTTTAACAATAAAATATTATTATAAGTATATCTAAGTACACGGAAAAAATAAGTACTGGGAAATTTACTTGAGAGTCCTCGACTTTTGGACAGGACAAATTTTTCCGAAGATTCTATATACTTTTTATGAAGAAGCTTAGAACTTCATCGAAAAAAAGAAAGAATGTTCTAGGTTATTTCAAGCACAGTCAAAGAACGAAATTGTTTCAAATTTTATTGTATAGTTTTTGAAAAAGTTATAGAAATGCAAATACTTCTTCTAAAAAGTACTTCAGGTTTTAAAAGAGCTTGGATACGATAAGCTGATTAGAAAAAGATGAATACCTGATACACAAGTCAAAGAAAAATTCTTGGAATGCGCTTGAAAGTCTTTACTGATTTTCACTGGCAAGATGCACAGTTGCCAGTGCCAGTTTTTTTTATACGCACAATTTTTATTGCTTTTTAAATTGACATAAACTTCAGAAATTATTAAATTCTCAAATTTAATAATTTAGTAATTAATATATTAAAAATCTCATCATTTAAAAATATACTTGTAGAAAATAATAATTCTTCAAACTTTTATATCATATAAAATTGTTGGTGAAATAAGGCGCAGCAATTCCTTACACGGCCTTGCATTTTCTATGAATAAAATGTACTCAAAATTTTTTGGGAAATATCCCAAGTGCTTCGGTAGCCGTGCGGTTTAATTTATAAGGTTAGACTGCGTTATACATGTATAGGTTAGGTAAAAGTTAAGATTCGAATTCTGTAAGCGTAAGAATAATTTCAACAGCGGTAATATATTATGTTCAGCGATGTGTAGTGATAGTGTACAATAGTATAATTTGTGATAAAATTCAAAAAAGAAGTATATAAAAAAGACAGCTTGCGAAAATAATTATTTTTTCTTGATGCCTTTGATAGACCATAAAAATTTCATGGACTGGCTTTGAAGTTTTCATGCACGAGTGCTGTGCGAGCTCTATCTACCTATATTCAAAATTTCATATAGAATCTTAGAAATATCCAATCTTTAAACTTTATTTCCTCAAATGATTCATATAAATTATAATATACATTTTGCGTACTCAGAATTTTTACGGACTTTCTACTGAATACTTTTGGAAATTACTAAACTTTTTCCAGGATTGTTGATCTAATTGTACAAGAACGGTACTTCCAGTCTTAAGTAACTTTTGAACATATCTTAGAGTCGAGCACTCTGTCATGTAAATTTCCCAATACTTATTTTTTCCGTGTACAGCTAGTTGATAAAGTAATAAAATAATAAAAGATATAAAAAATAAATTTGCTCTCAAACATGATACATCAATCTCATCTGGCTTCATGATTAAAAATGGAAATACTACGAACCAGCCTAATGCTATAGTAATTTAATTTGATTGTATTATACCTATAGCATTTATAATATATGGGGCAAAATTTACCAAGTGTACCAGCCTAAAAATGTTTTACATGTTTTACATTTACACTTGGAAAATTTCCCCCATATTTCGATTACATAAATAAGAAAATTGAAGAAAAAACCAAAATTTAACATCTTTGTAATCTTTTAATAATATCTTTGAACCAAACTACTAAAACAACTAAAACAATTAGAAATCATTCATGTAAATTCGAAAAGAATCCAAACTCAAGATTATTGTTATAATCCTTCATCTTGAAGCTATTGAGTTTTACTCAATAAGTTGTAGGCAGAATAAGCTGATTTCATAATCTGAAATGTATTTTTTTGTATTCATATATAGTTTTTAAAATAAATCTGTAAGCAGGAAAAGGTGAAGTATACAAACTTTGCCAAATGTTTCCATTGAAGTGATAATAATAAACGATCCAGTCAACTGTAGGGGCCTAGTGGTTCTGATCATCATCATCATAAGGGCCTTTTTTGCATTGTTCGTTAATGGAATCCAGTTTAAGAGAAAAATTTCATCTTTGATAGATAAACTCTGGGTTTAGACAAAAAAGTGTTTTGTAAATTTTCGGTTGTTTTTTCTCAGTTGGTTATCGTACAAGGGTTTTCCATAAAAGCGATAGAACTTTGAATTATCACAGCCTTAATTGTTTTATTCAATTGTCAAAGTTATGTGACATTTATATTCAGTATAGTTTAGCAAATCAACAGCAATAATTAAACAATCATTCAGCATGTTGAAATTATTAAAACTCTTTAATTCATTATTAGCTCGAATATTAATGCGTTCTCTTTACTTGATTAATTAAGTAATTTATTGCTGAATTTGGGGAGATGCTAATCTTTAGTTAATAGTCCAGCGACCATCGCATTCAGAAAAAGTTAGTGTTTGGTGTGATTTTTGGTCTGGTGGAGTCATAGGGACTCATTTTTTTTTCAAAATGAATAAGGTTAGCTTAGATAATTTTTCGATTAGCTTTCGATAATATATTTATCTTTTTTGTTGTGAATTTCGTATGATCAATTTTTCTGAAACGTGTTTTCAGCAAGATGTCTCCGCATGCTAATGATGGAATTGTTTCGAGAAATGCAGTTGCGGTGTTCATTCAAATAATATTGTATTTGCTGTATAATATTATCAAGTGAACATGAAAAAACGACTTTTGTATTTGTTTTTTTGTTTCAATTTAAATTACTGTCGCTCTTATGAAAACTTATGTAGACTAATATTTAGTTAAGTACACTATGTTGCTATTAAGTAACTGTCTAATCACCTTATTCCTGATTTTTTCTCCAGAATAACAATAAATGAAGATCTGGCCTATAACGGTGGAGAAAACAGATGCAAATGACCAGAAATATTCGTCACGAACGCTCAATCTTGATAGTTCATAAATGATAGTGCATGTATCAATTATAGTTGCAAAATATTGCAGAAAAATCATAGTACCAAATAACTGGTTCATATTTTCCCCAATCCTGCAAATAAATTGTTTTAATGGTACATACACAATTAAATTATATTATTAATTACTTGGTTACCAACACAATCGAAAATACTACACCGAGGTGCGAATTTAGATCGTCAGATGGAGTTTAAATCTTAAAATTTTGTTAATTTGTCCAAAATTAATATTACTATTTGAAGAATCAACCAAAGTGTTGAAATTATCAAGTTTGATGACAATCATAAGGCTCTGGGTAAGAAAGACTGAATTTAGTGTATAGAATATTATATAAAATATAATGAATACAAAACTCGTTAAAATTCAGAATGAAAATAGAAATAAGGAAAGTTTGAAAAGTTTTCATTTGGGTATTATTGCTTTTTTTTTAAATTATCCTAATTAAATTTTTCTTATGAAAGATACCAATGCTTTGTATTTATTGTACTTTTTTTATTTATATGAATATGAACTTGAAAAAATTCGAAATACAAGTGACGTCGAAGCCCGTCAAATTAGCCTCCTTAAAAAATGCACGCCTGATTCACCCCCGTGATCATGAAAGCTATGTGCTTATCTGCAATCAAAAATCGAAATATGTGTTTAAATTATAGGTGTACACGGGAAAAATAAGTTCATCAAAATTTCTTTAACTAGTCATAGTGAAGAGACTTAAAAACTTGAAGTGTGACGGATAAACATTGTAGTAACAGTTTTTTCGCAAACTTAGTTACTTAGACCAATTTGATAGTGTCATATATGCAATTCTTTCATATCATTTTTACCATAATGTCTAGTCGTCACATGTGTAATTTTTAAGGTTCTTCCTTTGCATTTTTTATAGAAAAATTCTGCACACTTTTTATTTATTTTTTCAAATTTAGTTAGTTGGACCAATTATATGGTTTACATGTACACTTAATTTATATCGGTTTACCATAATGTTATCCGGCACACGTGTAATTTTTTAAGTCTCTTCCCTATGTATTTTTATAGCAAATTTTTTGTACAATTTTCAATTTCTTATTCGTAAATTTAGTTAGACCTATTTTATAGTTTCACAAGTGCAATACATTTATATCGTTTGTCAACACAATGTTTATCCGTCACACGTGCAATTTTTTATTTATTTTCTTCCTTTGTATTTTTATAGAAATAAATCTCACTGATGAGGTCTCCAATCTGAGTCGCAACGTTTGAGGAAAAAATGAAACCCTGCGAGTTTACATTATTTCTGGACCCTAAAGCCAAATTAAAAAATCATCTATCTATTAATATTATTGAGTGTCGATATCAGCCAGTTATTTATAACAGTGAATATGAGTTTGGCTGTAAATGATTGTCCATAAATAAAATAAAATTAAGTTTAAGTAATAAATAAAACGGTTAGGAAATAATCCACGTAAATTTCTTTTTTAGGAAACGCAAGTTCGCTAAATTTTCATGAACAGTTAATGAAAGTTTCTCGAACTGGCTTCGAAACTCTAGTTTGCGAGTTTTATAAAAACTCTAGAACTCTGCCGTCAAATTTCCTTGGAGAGTCAACGAAAATTTCTTGAACTATCTTCGAAATTTTCATACAAGATTGTTATACAAATTCTAGTACTACGTTCTCGGAAATTTAATGAACAATTCAGATTTATTTCTTGAATGTTTTATACTTTTTAAAGAATTGTATATCAAATTTTCAAACGTTGACAATTCTAAATTTTAAAAGACTTTCTGGCCTGTTCAAAGACGAGTTAATGAAAATTTCATGAACTTTTTTGTTGCGTGTATGTTTCTAGAAAGTACCAGATTTACAATATGTTGAAAATATTATAAATTGTGTTTGTTTGGAAATTAAATCGTGATTTTTGCGATTTTTCAACTTTATTTTTGCTCACTAAGAATTTTAAAAATATTTATTCCGGACGTAAATATATTCTTGTACTAGATATAATGACACTTACGACCAAGCTGTCAGGTTTAGGTCGTAGAGTATACCTTTCTCTTGTTGTGAATTTCCTGATGTAGTTTTAGCAAGTAATAGAAGAATAAGGGCAATTTCAATTCAATGCTCAAATAACATTCTGAATTACTACTTAAAAAACTCTGTAACTTCTTTATTAATCGGATTTCGGCAAATTTTTTTGCACAAAGATATTTGCAATAACACCTGCTTTAAAAAAATGCAGTTTATAAAAATTGATTTATTGATTTGAAAATTTTATCTAGGTTAGTAGGGACCTGCCTCAACAATATTGTATTATACATTTTTTTAACTTAGGAAGTTTTTATATACACAGCTCTGGTTGAGTCAAGTTTGTCCTGACGGTAAATTCGCATCTAAGTGATATTAAATATTCAAAACATATTTTCAAGTTAAGATCGGAAGTTAGTAATTAAAGCGTGAAACTATTTTCAGTATTTCTTGAATGCTTCCGTAATTTTCTCGTGACATATTCTTTCATGGGAAGAAATATAATACATTAATTAAAACCATGCTTTCAAAAAGGAATCTAAGTGGTGATTTGGTCGAAATTAAATTAAAGGCTGGTTTCACCAACTTCGATTAACTCTTAATCGCTGGTTAAACCCTCAAATTAACCAATTCTCGTTTTTACATGTTTGAAATATGAATCGCTAAAATAGTTTATGAAATGTAGTTTTTCAAAAATTTAATAAACAACTTATGAATATAAATATTTCAAAATTATACTGGATTTAATACATTTTTTAAGTATATTAGAGCTCTTGTCTGCAATATACTTATTAGAGTAAATTTAATGTCTACAAAATTGAGTAAACCAATATATTTTAGGAATTTTTCAAATACTTATGTAACATAAAAGAGGATTTAAAAATAAGTACAAATGCTAGATTATAGATTCTGAACTAATCCAAAAAACATTTTGTATCAAGGTTGATGAAAAACAGTCAAAAATTAATCCGACTTAATCTTATTCATTCCGCTTCAATCCGAGGCATCAATCCAAATGAATACGAACAAAGTTTTTAATTCGAGTCAACTCGAATAAATCCGAGCTCAGATTGACTTTTGTCCGTTTTTTTCAACCGCTCTACGGATTGGTTTCGGAAATAGATTGTGGAATGGTTCGGATTAATTCGGATTTAATTCCTTACTTAAACTTTCGGCAAAGTAGACCCTTTTGGACATATGCCTTCAATCATTTATCCATTGAAATTATAAAGTAAAGATATGAAATTTAAAATTGTACTGCAGTAATCTTAAAATTATTATTTGCAGAGTAGAATTTTACTACCCAAATGCCTAAAATTTGGAATTCGATTGATGCCTATAACATTGTAAGCATATATTACTGTTTTTAATTGTAGAGAAATTTTTCAAATAAATTATTATATAATCATTTAGTTTATTTTCTCTTTGTGCGTAAAAAATATTTTGTTATGTGATCAAGCTTCATTTGTTATTTTTTTTATTTTGTCTAGCGAAATTGCTTTTCCGTCTTTACAAAATTGGATCTTGTTTCATTTCATTTAAAAGAGAATTGATTTTCCTTCATTTATACTTTGGCTGCTCAATTACAATAAATGTTTTCTCTACGAGCCCTTTGAGGTGAGAAACAAACAGATTTATAAGAAACCAATACATAAAAGGAGTTTACCCCATTTATTTAGCAGTTATTTTATATAAAATATAGGAAAAACACTTACGAATATATATGAATGTGATGTCGAACGCAATCTTTGATTATTTTAATTTCTTGTTGATGAAGGATATATTCAGAATTACAATTTTTTCGTACTTCAGGAAGCATGTTTAAGCGTTCTATAATAATATCTATTTGAGCACAAACTTGTAGAATTATTATCATCGTCAAGGTTTCAAATGAGCCTGTTAGACAAGCTGACATCCAAACAGATAATGATTGGTATATATACGTCAACCAAAACACAGGTTTAGAGTTAATAGCATAAGGCATCCACGCATTAAAAGGAAGTCGAATGCTGTTCTTATCGATAAATGGAGTCAAATACACTGATGCCGCAGAAATATTAGTTACAATTAGGAAGATTATTGTAGTCAACCTACAAAAATAAAAAACAATATTAAAAATATTAATATTTGGTGTTTGTGATAAAAGTAACGTAATACATTTTTTGACCTTTCTTTCATACCTGCATATGTATGAACATTTTTGCAGTATTTTAGATTCATTAAAACTTCGAGGTTGACATATTTCATTATTAAGCATTTTTATCGTTCTTATGACTTTTTTATGTTGGATCATAATATTAATTGTTTTTAAATAAACAGTAAAAATAGCTGTAAAGTACAATAAACTTTCTGAAATAACGTCTATGTTTCCAGTTCCTCGAAAAAAAAATGCCAAGAGAGAGCATACGAAAAATGAATAAAAAGTTAACATGAAGATTGAATAAATACAATATAGTAACTTTTTCAATTGAGAGTTGTAAGTTGATGGCCTCCAAAACCCAAAAAACTGCATTACTGTCAATGAATATTCGCCGTCATAGAAGTTCGATTGTTTTAGATTTAGAATTTTATATAAATTTTTAATCTTGAAAAAAGCCATGATTGTTTTTAAATTGTCAACAGGTGATGTATATGTTTAAGTTTTTGTTCAATTATACTTTTTAAAGCTGAGTACGGTGGAAAAAGAATAGATAGATACGAGGAATGTATCATCCATACACCATGAAAGTTCCATTAAGACTGACAGCTACTTTGCTTGTGTAACTCGTTCTGTCTTCTACGCAGCAGCGTCATAAATAATTCCATTAATCAATTTATAACTGAAGAAATGTCTCATATCACCCTTTTACCGTAATATTCTGCTTATAAATAATTCTGCACACTCTTACAAGGGATTGGCTATTACAGCAGGTATAGTGATGCAATATTTTAAATCACGAAAATGTATCAGAATTATTATCAACGGCAATTTGCATAATCATAGAGCATTAAAACATGTGAAACTGTTTACGGTAATTATCTTCTTCGCTTACTCTTTTCTTTTTTGTATAAAGTCATATTTGTCGATATAATATTCAATAAGCATATCATTTTCGTACATAAAATATTTATTAGGCTCACCGTGAAAAAAAGTTGCACTGTTAAAACTGATAGTTATATTGGACCCATTTTCGGCTTCCAATAGAAGTATAATAATGATAAACAAAAGAGTCTTAAGTAATAGAAGTGAAATTATGAAAACATTTTACATTTGGAAATATATAAAGACTTCAAATATTTATGTGGGAGTTATATGTGTAAATTTCAAACTAAATATTTTCGTTATTATCCTTTATCTCGAAATCATTGAGTTGCACTTAATATGTTGTAGGCGGAATTAGCTGATTTGATAATCTGAAACGTAATCAATAAATATATATTTTAGTGTGATGTATAAATAAATGAATCTGTTATGAAAAAAAAAACGAGAATACAAACTTTGACAAATGTTTCTAACGACATGGTAATAAGAGATGCTCCAGTTAACTGTAGAGGTCTAGTTGTTCTTATCATCATCACAATAAGTGCTTTTCTTGTACTATTCTTTTATGGGACCCAATTCATGTGATTAATTTTATCCTTGAGAGTTAAGCTCTACATTTAAGTAAGAAAATTGTTTAGTAGATTTTTTTGTTTTTCTACTATTAATTATTTTAAAATAATACTTAGGTTAGTATATACTTGTTTATATAGAGTTTCCAGGAGAGGGTTGCAGAATAGGCTATATGTACGAGAGGAATAGACTCATGCGAAAGCCTTTTGATCTCATACTCGCACTCATAGCCCGCGACCTATTTTGATATACTTTTGTCACACAGGATTTTTTTCAGAAAAAGTTATAAAACAATGTTTTTCTCCATTGGTTGTGTTAATTTCAATGAAAGTAGATAACTTTCACAAGTATTCACGCTTAAATGTCAACAGAATACTTTTTTTACATATATATTAACAAGATTTATGTGCTATGTATAATATAATATATTCATAATGATAATCAGCCAAATCCAGTGATGCATTGGTTAGCTTAACATCATTGTTTTTAAAATTCTTTATTTTACGAAAAGCTAACTTCAAAGAACAATTTTTTAAAGTTTTATCATTAAAATCAATTACAGAGTCATCCAAGATAATCAAAAAACACTTTTCAGCCATTTTTTATTACAATATATTGTTTATTACAACGATAATTGGTAGCATGTTTTTTCTATTACGAAAATTGAGGCCAGTTGTTCCAAAATGATTCTCAGCATTTACTAGTCTATCGCTATCCTCAATTTCACGGATAAATAGCATGCGCCAATATTTCGCTTTTTAAAGTTCGACAACCGGAATTCAAAACAGATTTTTCGCAGGCAACCTTATATCACTGTGTTCGCAATAAAATTATCTTTATTTTGATATAATTTTTATTGATTAAACAGATGTGTTACGTCCTTATGGAAACGTAAGGATTATGTCGTTTTAGCAACGTCCTTAGTCAATATTTTAGGTATATTACTTAGGTTTATTCTTTTATGTTAAGAACGTGATTTTACCTTATTTCTAGCTTCGAGGATTTTACTTTATAGCTCGAGACATCTGTCTGCGAAATTAGCTACCTTAGATTGCACGTACCCTCCACAATATTGCTGTATAGTTTATCTTTATCCTTTAAGTTCCTCATTGTTTATGTTTATATTTAAGTGCTTTATTGAGGTCAACCAAGGGAGCTACTCTTCAATCCTGGGAAACCCATCAATAGCCTGTTTGGGGCCTACCTATGCCTTCCATGAGTCACACCTACCTCAGGGGGACGTCCTTAACCTTGTCTCCCACTCAACTCTTACCCTCTCCCAAATTATAGAAACTAAGGATGATTTTACTTTTGGACACTTCTCAAAAATGCATTTTCGTCTAGATCAGATAAAACCTGTCACTCGTTGGAGCAACAAGCTCCTGTCCGCTTCATTTTGAATGTATATGGTGTTTCCCGGACTTGTATTTTAAATAATTTTCAAATATACTTGTTTTATCTCCAACAAGCGTGTGTGAATTTACTTCTGACCAATATATTTTTAATTGATTTCGAAGATCATCAAGTCAAACTAGGCTTGGTGCACAAACATTGGTCCTTCGAGCCGGATATTTACAAATGATCCAGCACATAATTCAAACTCATTTTGTTATTATATCAGTGCTCTGTGCAAGTGCAAAAGTGATTCCGAAAAAGCAGAACTTTGAACAATATATCGTGTCTCTCAGATTTCAGTGAGAATTATTCGTTTCTTCCAAGACAGTTATGTACATGTTTTTTTAGCTGAGAATATCTCACATTTCGATTTCTGTGCTGTATCCACTCTTTTGGACATCGGCAGCGAGTAGTTTCATCGTTCAACTCTAACTTATCCTTTGCACTGGAATAAAGGTCTCCTCTTTTGAATCTTGCGAGACTCTTATTCATTGATAATTGGTATTAATCACGAAGAAAGAAAACTATCAGCGCTGCATCTATTGTGACAAGCACACGCAGAGCATCATCGAGCATCCTCAAAATACACTTCAGCGGCAACTATTATGCGGAAAGAAATACTTCAAGCAGCAAGCGGCACCATCACAGAACAACGTCTGAGTAAGTAAGTTAATTGATTCACCAATCATCCTGTTCTTGATAATTCATTTCTTCCCCTCTATTTAAAATTGCTTCATCCTCAATAAGCTCAACAATGCCTGAAAACGCGGCACAAATTAAAAATCTAAAAAGGGAGCGTGGCGTCTTAAAACGTAAGGTCACACATTTTACACAATTTCTTGAAAAATATGATTCCGCTACTCAGTATCCTGCGTTAGCAAAGCACGCCAATGAGCTTGAGGAAACTCGTCAAAATTTTGAAAGGGTACAGTGTCACTTAGAAGAACTAGGAGAAGGAAATTTAACGGAAGAAGGGTTTGACGAAGGGGCGAGAAACGATTTCGATGAAAAATACTTTGATGCTTATAACGCGGCTTGTAACCTTCTAAATGATAACGCGCATAGTTCCGCGATTTCGCTGTCGCAAACCTATCCAAATCGTTTAATGAATAACTACGAGTCAAATCAAAATGAGAATCAATCCGGTAATCATGCTCTAAATGGACTTTCAGATAATTTTAAGCTTCCCTCTTTAGGATTACCGTCTTTTAGTCGATCATACGACGCTTGGCTCGGATTTCATGATGTTTTTACATCTATGATGGATAAAAATCCAAACTTATCGCCTATTTTAAAATTTCGGCACTTGCGAGATTGCTTAAAAGGCGAAGCCGCGGAAATCATTGCATCTGTTCAACTATCTGGTGAAAACTACGCAGTCGCTTGGGGAATCGTGAAAGAGACTTACGACAATCGCAAGCTCATACTGGAAAGGCATATTCAGGATTTATTAAACATGCCTTGCATGACTAAAGAATTTTCTGTTAGAGCCCTACTTAATAACGTGCAAAAACATGTCAGAGCTCTAAAGGTTCTCGACGAGCCGGTTGATCGATGGGGAAATCTAATTATTGTTTTGGTAAAAAATAAAATGAGTCCTTCCACTCTTGAAAAATGAGATGAAGTGTCTTGTGATTCAGAGCGCCCAACATTCGAAGAACTTATCTCCTTTTTACAGCGTAGAGCCCAATTAGATGATACAAAAGCTGCTCAATCGCGTTCTAAACCATTCAATTCGATTGATAAAAAGCCCGTGTCCCACTCGCGATTGAATATCGGTTCTCAGCATTCCTTCGCAACGGCTAGTACAGCGATTTCATGTTCATATTGTAAGGAACAGCATCACATTTTTTTCCTGCGAAACCTTTCTGAATCTCTCTCCTATAGACAGATTCAAATCTTGCAAAAAGAACTCTCTTTGTCTAAACTGCCTTAAATCAAATCACCGTACAAGTAAGTGCAGTAACGGTCCCTGTAAGAAATGCCAGAAGAAGCACAACACTCTTCTACATTTCGAGAATAACTCCGAAAACAGTCAACATGGATTGAATTCTGATCCACCCCTTTCTACTAAAAACTTTAAAAACGAAGCAACCTCTGAAAACTTGTTATCCACGGCCATAGTGGATATCATCAATAATCAAGGCAAAGTCAAACAATGTCGCCTATTATTGGATAATGGTTCTCAGTCTCATTATTTAACTGACAAAATTGCTTCACTCTTAAATTTGCGTAAAAAACCTGTAGATATTGCAGTTTTGACTTTAGGCTCAATGTCGACAGCTGTACACCACTCTGTGTCAGCCACAATTAGGTCACGTTACAATAACTTCACGCAAAATGTTGAATTCCTCATTCAACGGGAACTCAACTATTTATTTCCTTCCATTCGAATTGACCGTGAATCTCTCCAAAATCCTAAGAATATTTTCTTGGCCGACCCCAATTTTGATAAGGCTGGCGGAATTGATGGAATTATTGGCGTAGGGCTCTTCTATAAACTGCTCAGTATAGACCAAATAGTACCTAGAAATCATCCGGAGGCAGTCCTTCAAAAAACACAAATAGGCTGGATAGTCGCGGGAAAAATATACGGTATACCCTTTTCTAATCGTAAAGTAGATCAGTGCAATGCAATGCAAAGCCAAACCTCTTCAGATTCAGAACTCACTAAATTTTGGGAATTGGAGGAAATTTCCTCGTCAAAGATTCTTTTCAGTGAGGAAATTGCTTGCGAAAAGCACTTTTCTGAAAACACAACTCGTGATGCTGATGGTCGGTATGTCGTGAGACTTCCCTTTAATGAGAGAAAGGAAGATCTTGGAGATTCTCGTAATCTAGCCCTTCGGCGATTATACTCTTTAGAAAATCGGTTCAAAAAACAACCTGAACTCAGGTCTCCTTACGCTGATACGAGCGACTCGGGCACATGTCATTGCTCGATGACAAAAGGGTTTCTCGAGGATTTTATTTGCCTCACCATGCCGTTATAAAGGAAGATAGCCTGACTACCAAGATTCGAGTAGTTTTCGATGGCTCCGCGAAGTCCGCTTCCGGTACTTCTCTTAATGATACGCTTATGGTCGGCCCTACACTTCAAGACGATCTTTTTACGCAATTAATTCGATTTCGATCTCGGAAATATGCCCTGACCGCGGACATGGAAAAAATGTATCGTCAGGTCAGAGTACATCCTGAAGATACTATCTATCAAAAGATTGCATTCCGTGACAATCCAAAGGATCCTATAAAATTTTATACTCTAGATACTGTTACGTATGGAACAGCGTGTGCCTCCTTCCTGTCTATTCGCGCCTTGCATCAATTAGCTCACGATGAAGGATCAGTGCACCCATTAGCAGCCTCGGCTTTGAAACAAGATTTTTATGTAGATGATTTATTGACAGGTGCTAACACTCGTGAAGAATCTCTCGTCCTTCGAGATGACCTTATTCAACTTCTGCGCAAAGGGGGCTTCAATTTGCGAAAATGGGCCCTCCAATGATCCTTCCCTTGTTTCTGATCTCAAAAATAATCGAGATGATTCTCACATGGCTCTAGATCCATCTAACTCAATTAAGACACTAGGAATTAACTGGAATTCGGGCGATGACTCGATATTTTATACAGTTAATCCACCCGTGTCTGAAGAACGATTTTCAAAGCGGTCGATTTTATCACACGTAGCAAAGCTCTTCGATCCTTTGGGTCTGCTAGGCCCAGTTATTGTACAGGCAAAGCTAATGATACAACTCCTATGGAAGGCTCACATTGCCTGGGACGAAGGAGTACCACCTGAAATTCACACCCTTTGGACTGAATATACATCGCAACTCTCTCTCCTTAATGATGCCCGATTTAATCGATGCATCGTTTTTTCCAAAATCACAGATGTCCAATTACATGGATTTTGTGATGCCAGCGAGAAGGCTTATGGAGCTTGCATCTATTTACGCTGTGTCGACAATGCAGGGCGAATTTATTCGAATCTCTCATGTTCGAAATCCAGGGTTGCCCCTGTTAAAACAATATCTCTCGCTCGCTTGGAGCTTTGCGCAGCCCTTTTGCTTGCGAAGTTACAAGGCGTTGTATCTCAAGCTCTAAAAGACAAATTGAACAGTACCTTTTTTTGGTCTGATTCGACGGTTTGTCTTCAATGGATAAATACGTCGCCCCACCTTCTTCGAACATTTTGCGCTAACAGAATTACTAAAATTCAAGCGCTCACACAATCTGTAGACTGGAGACATGTATCGTCTTCCGATAACCCTGCTGATCTTGTTTCTCGAGGGCAAATGCCTCAGGAATTTTTACAGCCTAGCATTTGGGCTCATGGCCCTGCTTGGCTCATTCAGTCCCAAGACACATGGCCGAAATTTGAGATCCAGCTTAAAAATACTCCTGATTTGCGAACGTCGGCTGTCACTGTAGCCTCTCTGATCCTTCCGGATTCTGATTGGAATTTATTGCAAAAATATTCTCTTCTCGCGAAGCTACAAGGTGTTTTAGCGAACTGTCTACGGTTTATTCACAACGCAAAGGGCAAAGTCAGTCGGACCGGCGTTTTAACTGTTGCAGAGCTCGACGCCTCCATGGATAGAATAATTCAGCTTACGCAAGCAAGAGACTTCTCAAGGGAAATAAATTACCTACAGGGAAACAAACCTATTAGTCACAACAGCAAACTGTTGCCCCTCAATCCCTTTCTAGACAATGGAATCCTCAAGGTAGGCGGTAGGCTAATAAATTCCGAATTAACACATGAGAAAAAACATCCCATACTTCTCCCGCGAAATCATCATATCACAACTTTGATCATACGTGATGAACATGTACGTCTCCAGCACCCTGGAACTCAAGCGACTCTTTACTCAGTTCGAGAGCGTTATTGGCCTATAGATGGGAGAAATACAACCCGTCGCATAATCCACCAATGCGTTCCGTGTTTTCGCGCTAAACCTCGTAGCGTAAAATACGTCATGGGGAATCTGCCCGCCAAGCGAATCCAATTTTCCCGGCCATTTGTTCACACGGGTATTGATTATTGTGGCCCCTTTTTTGTGAAGGAAAAGCGACATCGAAATCGTAACAAAATTAAATGTTATGTAGCTATATTTGTTTGCCTAGCCAGTAAGGCTACACATCTCGAATTAGTGAGTGATCTCACTACGGAAGCGTTTCTCGCCGCTTTAAAAAGATTTTTTGGTCGTCGAGGAAAGTCAAGTTCAGTAATGTCGGACAATGCAACAAATTTTGTGGGAGCGAGCCGCGAGCTTGCGCAACTGCAGGAATTGCTTTTGTCAGATGAGCATAATAAAGCTGTACAATCATTCTTATCCAAACAAAGAGTTACGTGGACCTTCATACCCCCTCGATCGCCACATTTCGGCGGACTGTGGGAGGCGGGTGTAAAGTCATTTAAGCATCATTTTACACGTACCGTCGGAGACACGCTGCTTACCTTCGAGCAACTTCAAACCTATGTAATTGAAATTGAAGCAATTTTGAATTCCCGTCCTATTTCTCCTCTTTCATCCGATCCTAATGATCTGCGCCCTTTGTCTCCTGGACACCTGTTGATTGGTGAACCTTTAACAAGCTTCGCTCAGGCTGACTTGAGCCATCTTTCTCTCAACCGACTGTCCGCCTGGCAACACGTTCAAATGCTGAGGCAGCACTTCTGGACTCGATGGCATAAAGAGTATTTAAATGAGCTCACCACCCGCACAAAATGGAAGGTGAACACCAGCAACCCTATTAGCATCGGCACCATGGTAGTTCTGAAGGAGGAAAATGCGCCGCCTTTGTACTGGAAAATGGGTCGCGTGATCTCTTGCCAACCTGGCGAAGATGGAGTTGTTAGGGTTGCCTTAGTCAAAACTGAGGCAGGTACTTACAAGAGAGGCGTGAAAAGACTCTGTCCTCTTCCATTTGAAGAACCAAGTGCCAGCCAGAAGAGTGAAACTGAGAACACCGTACCATCACCTTCAATACCTTCCCCTTAGTGAGATTTATAGAACATAATTGCAGCACTGTAAATCCACTTGGCCAAACATGATTTTTGTTGATATTGAATAACTAGCATAACATGTAAGAATAGTCAGGAAAATTTAAAAGTATTCTCTAGAGTAGTATCACATTACATAAGTTATCTATACATTATTCGAATAATTGAAGCATTTAAATCTCTTCAAGAAAAAATAATGTTCTGTATACTTCACCTACAATGCTCTGATTGAAGCTTTTTCTATCGGTCTTGAACTTGGATTGTTCAAAGGGGTCGATATGTTACGTCCTTATGGAAACGTAAGGATTATGTCGTTTTAGCAACGTCCTTAGTCAATATTTTAGGTATATTACTTAGGTTTATTCTTTTATGTTAAGAACGTGATTTTACCTTATTTCTAGCTTCGAGGATTTTACTTTATAGCTCGAGACATCTGTCTGCGAAATTAGCTACCTTAGATTGCACGTACCCTCCACAATATTGCTGTATAGTTTATCTTTATCCTTTAAGTCCCTCATTGTTTATGTTTATATTTAAGTGCTTTATTGAGGTCAACCAAGGTAGCTACTCTTCAATCCTGGGAAACCCATCAATAGCCTGTTTGGGGCCTACCTATGCCTTCCATGAGTCACACCTACCTCAGGGGGACGTCCTTAACCTTGTCTCCCACTCAACTCTTACCCTCTCCCAAATTATAGAAACTAAGGATGATTTTACTTTTGGACACTTCTCAAAAATGCATTTTCGTCTAGATCAGATAAAACCTGTCACTCGTTGGAGCAACAAGCTCCTGTCCGCTTCATTTTGAATGTATATGGTGTTTCCCGGACTTGTATTTTAAATAATTTTCAAATATACTTGTTTTATCTCCAACAAGCGTGTGTGAATTTACTTCTGACCAATATAATTTTAATTGATTTCGAAGATCATCAAGTCAAACTAGGCTTGGTGCACAAACAGATGAGTAAAAATTACTAGTATCGACTTACCTGTTTATACTTGGCAACCCAATAGTTATGAAGGGAAACAAATAGGCAACCTAACGTTTGCATATTCTATAGGCTTCATACTTTCGATTGGTGTATAGTTTGTTTCGTAAACGAATAAGTGCAATTTAAAAAAAAAGTAATTTTTGAATTTTTAATTAATCATAGTCTTGACAGAAATTTTTTAGGCAACCCAGTTGAGATATATTTTTTAACATATTAAATTTGATATAAAATACTTTTCATCGTGTAAACAGATGGGTGAAGGTCGTTCCCTATTCGAATCTTAGACTGTAACTAATAGGTGAGCGGGACACCCCCAAAAAGACGCTTAGAAATAGCAGTATGTGACCACGCAGTCCTAGTCGCTAAAACGACCTTTTCGTATGTTTTCGAGGTCGCTGGATACGAATCTGAAATTTTTTTTTTGATAAAATAGGTGGAACATTGAAAAAAACGCTATTTTTACGGAAAATTGAAAAAAATGAATCTAAGGTTTTTGTATGTTACTCTCGCTATATTTCAGACGATTATTGATATTTCTTCATTAAATTTTTTTTTATTATTGTGCAACTAAAGAGCTAAATAACAAGCCTACTCCGATCATTCTGCGTCAATTATTACTCGCTTGGTGAATTTTCAAATGTTTACTACTACGAATTCCGAGTTTTGTCATACAATCGCAAAAGTTGAGTGATGAAGTTTCGAATTTCCAATAACTAATTATTGAGTATTAAAATATAATACATAAAGAAGTGTTTGGGAAAAGTTCAGCTCAAAACATAAACATAAAGATATATTAATAATCGTCTGAAATATAGCGAAAGTAACATTGAAAAATCTAAAATTCTTTTTTTTTCAATTTTCCGCTAAATTGACATTTTTTTTCAATGTTCCACCTATTTTATCGAAAAAATAATTTCAGATTCGTATCCAGCGACCTCAAAAACATGAATCGTGGTCACTGGAAGGTCCGTTAGGGGGTAAGTCTTGCTCGCCTATAAGAATCAATGACTAGTTGTTGATTCTTGGTAAGTTTTGATGATTTAAATTTAGTAAGTATACTTATGACAATCTCTAGTGATTTAATTTTATTGCATTATACCTATAGAATTTATAATATATATCGACTATATATACATAAGAAAGCTGAAGAAAAAACAAAATTTAACATCTTTTAATAATATCTTTGAATCAAATCCTATTATATGAGTCAACTAAAATTATTAGAAAACATTCACAAATACGAAAAGAATCCAAACTTGAGATTATTGTTATAATTCTTCATCTTGAAGTTATCGAGTTTGATTCAATAAGTTGTAGGCAGAATAAGCTGATTTCATAATCTGAAATGTGATTAATAACTATACTCTCTAAATCTGAACCAGTCAAATTTTCACTGATTGAATCAGTGATTTGCCTTTTCACTGATTAATCAGTGAAAAAATATTTTTCATTGTTAAATCAGTTAATTTTTAGTGATTCATCAGTGAAAAAGATATTTTCACTATCAAATCAGTCAATTTTCACTGAAATAATCAGTGAAATTTGACTGATTTACACTAACCTCTTTTTAGATATTTGAATCAGTTAAAGGGCATAGCCGGGTTTCCATGTGAAATCGGCCTTAAAACCAAATAGAATGTCGCATTAACTTTATGGAAGGGCTTCACCGAAATTTTTTTTTTCCGAGAGTCAACTATCACCCATAGTTAAGTCTAACCTAGTTGAAATAACACGGATTCCTCTTTAAGAGAATCACGTACATACAGTTGAACAAACCAATATAAACCTTGTTACAGAGAAATAAAGAATTCTAGTTCTATTAAAAATTAAATTGAATTAATATTGCTACGCTGTTATTACAAAACTCCGCTGTAAAAAGAATATCTTCTGTATTTATTACTTTTTCACTGTTTAAACAAAAATTTATTTTTGTCAATAATTCTTTAAAATCCACTTTTATCAATATAAATTTTGCTCTAGTAGATCATAAACGTAAAGTTGTTTATTGGTTACGTTTAATACATGCGCCTGAAAGGATCTGTCCGTCAAATCAACTTGCTCTCTTTGTTTTTCTTACTAAACTTGAACTTTGTCATTTCAACTAGGATTGTGAAGATGGCGCCTGTCCTAACTAGGCAAAATGGTATACGGGTACAAGGAATTTTTTTCGGTGTTGGGCAAGAGATTATTTTGTCAAATTTTCAGATCATTATCTGCTATTTTAAATGAGTAATGGCGGATTTTACCATTTTCGTTTTTTTCTTTTTTTAGCTAAACTAATCATAGGGAGATTTTGAAAAAAATCAGGGTTGTTTTTTCCAATAGAAGACACATTTGAAAATTTTTGCAGATTTTTTGATGCATAATTCGTGATCCAAAAAATTGTGAAAATTTTTGCATGCAATTTTGTTCATGTTTGAATTGCGCGACCACTCTTTTGAATTATTCTATGCATTAGTTACCTATTGATGATTAAAACATAATTTTTGCAGATTTTTGCAAGGTGTGGACGGGGGTAAAAAAGAATAAAAACCGTCAAAATACGCATTCTTCCAACATCTTACTATTAAAGCACATTTAATAATAACAGTAGACAAATGAGAAATACAATTTTACTTGGTAATCAATCTCTAACATGGTTTACTGCTGAAATTTTTGCAAAAATTAAGCAAAATATTTTGCGAATTCTTTTTGTTGCGAAAAATCGAAATTTTTTACATGCATTGTGAACAAATGGTCGATTGTCGTTATTCGCAAGTCGAAAGAGTATTGCGAAAACTATTTATATTCTTGAATATTTTTCGAATATACAGGTTTTGCCCCTTGAAAATTTAGTCCGTTCAAAAAGTTTCCGTTTTATATATAAGTGGTATACAAAAATATAACGACAGTCAACCAAAAATTTCGATTTTTCGCAACAAAAAAAATTCGCAAAATATTTTGCAAAATTTTTGCAAAAATTTCAGAAGTAAACCGTGTTAGAGATTGATTACCAAGTAAAATTGTATTTTTCATTTGTCTAATGTCATTATAAAATGTGCTTTAATAGTAAGATGTTGGAAGAATGCGTATTTTGATGGTTTTTATTCTTTTTTACCCCCGTCCACACCTTGCAAAAATCTGCAAAAATTATGTTTTAATCATCGATAGGTAACTAATGAATAGAATAATTCAAATGAGTGGTCGCGCAATTCAAACATGAACAAAATTGCGTGCCAAAATGTTCACAATTTTTTGCATCACGAATTATGCATAAAAAAATCTGCAAAAATTTACAAATGTGTCTTCTAGTGGAAAAAAAACCCTGATTTTTTTCAAAATTTTCCTATGATTAGGTTAGCTGAAAAAAGAAATAAACGAAAATGGTAAAATCCGCCATTACTCATTTAAAATGGCAGATAATGATCTGAAAATTTGACAAAATAATATCTTGCCCAAGCGCTTCCATAAGGTTAATGCGACATTTTATTTGGTTTTAAGGCCGATTTCTCATGGAAACCCGGCTATGTCCTTTCACTGATAATCAGTAGATTTTCGTTGATTCAAATTTACAGAGTATATTTCATGATCACGTATGAAATGATTAGTTCATCACAGATTAAAGTGTTTTCAAAATAAATCTGTAACAAGGGATAGGTGAAGTATACAAACTTTGCCAAATGTTTTCATTGAAGTGATAATAATAAACGATCCAGTCAACAAATTTCATCTTTGATAGATAAACTCTGGGTTTAGACAAAAAAAGTATTTTGTACATTTTTAGTTGTGTTTTCTCAGCTGGTTATCGTACAGGGATTTTCCATAAAAGCGATAGAACTTTGTATAATCACAGCCTTTATGTTTTTATTAAGCTGTCAAATTCATGTGACATTTGTATTCAGTATAGTTTAGCAAATCAACAGAAATAATTAAACAATCATTCAGCATGTTGAAAATATTCAAACTCTTTAATTCATTATCAATTCGAATAATATTGCGTGGTCTTTATTTCATTTATTTATTAATTGATTGCTGAATTCGGGGAGATGCTAATCTTTAGTTAATTGTCCAGCGACCATCGCATTAAAAAAAATCTGCCCGCTTCGCGGGCACATTCTCATCGCGCGCTTCGCGCGCAGTTCGCTTCGCTCGCAAGTTTGAGCGTGCCTAGGGCGCGCGATTCGATCGTCGCGCTGCGCGCTCCGGAATTTTTGAACGTCGCGCTTCGCGCTCCGTTCTTTCTGGACCTCGCGCTTCTCGCTCGGTCTTATGCTCTTCGCATACATTTAAGTTTATTTCTTAAATTTTGATACTGAAGCTCAAACCAATTTTATAATAATATTACAGATGATGTGAATTACACATTTTCTCAAAGTCACTGAATTTCTTTTTGAATTTAAGTGAAACAGGAAATTCAATTTACTTAAGGCTCTATCGGCCTTAAGGAACACATTCTCATCATGACACTCGCGCTTCGCGCTCAATTTTCTGTATACATTTCAGTATAACTTTTTAATAAATTACATGATTAAAAGAATTTACTTTCTTCCACATATCTAAAAAGGAAAAACAATCGTAGACTTTATTTAAGGAAACGATTTTGCAGAACAACGCTTATTTCGTATCTCACATATTTTGGTGAAAAAAATCGAATTTTTTCAATATTAAAAATCAAAACATAAAATATACATCCTGTCCCGAAATTTCTTTATCAGAATTTGTAGACCTCATTTAGGCAAACAATTTTCCATCTAAATGTTTTTTTTGTATCTCACATATTTTGTCTAAAAAATGGAATTTTTTCATTTTTATCGTATTTTTTGGAATTGAAACGAAAAATATATCTTTTATCAGAAACTGTGTCAGACAAAATTTGTAGATCTTTTTGAAACGAACAACTTTGTATTCTTACGTTTTTTTGGTATTTCCAATATTATTGTTACAAAATTGAATTTTGGATTTTCAATAGTTTTTTTTTAATTAAAAAGAAAAATATGCATCTTATGAAAAAATGTTATAATTCAAATTTGTAGGTCTTTATGTATTCAATAATATTGTATCATAACGTTTTTTCGTATCTCGTATAATTTAACTGGAAAATGGAATTTTGATATTAACCTTTTTCGAATTTGAATATGCTGTAACATTTCTAATTTTGATTTAATCAAAAAATGTTATAAGGATAATTTGTAGAAATTTGTGAGCACTACCAAAAACCAGGATTGAAATTTTTGATTTTTTCAAAAAATTATTTTCAAAAACACAAAAGTAGTGCTCCATCCCTCAATTTTGATTGGATGTGGCTGGTTAACGAACTTGTCCTTACTTTTTCGGCTCCGATAAAGTGTACCAAAGCTCAATTCAATCTGATAATTCTATCGAGAGTTATGCCGCACACGACCTACAGACAGACAGACAGACAGACACTTTCGTAAAAACCCTTTTTTCGGACTCAGGGGGTCTCAAAACGTAAAGATTTGATAAAAATTTCGAAAGTCATTTTTCACATAAAACCAATACCTTCTCATCCATGATGAGAATGTAAAAAGTTGCTGTTTGGTATGATTTTTAGTCTGGTGGAGTCATTGAGACTAATTGTTTTCAAAATGAATAAGGTGAGACTGTGACTGTTGTTGGTAAAAGCCTTAGCTTTCGATATTAATATTTATCTTATCTGTTGTGCATTTCGTATGATCAATTTTTCTGAAACGTGTTTTCAGCAAGATGTCTCCGCATGCTAATGATGGAATTGTTTCGAGAAATGCAGTTGCGGTGTTCATTCTAATAATATTGTATTTGCTGTATAATATTATGGAATGAACATGAAAAAACGACTTTTGTATTTATTTTTTTGTTTCAATTTAAATTACTGTCGCTCTTATGAAAACTTATGTAGACTAATATTTAGTTAAGTACAGTATGTTGCTATTAAGTAAATGTCTAATCACCTTATTCATGATTTTTTCTCCACAATAGCAGTAAATGAAGATCTGCCCTATAATGCTGGACAAATAAGATGAAAATGTCCAGAAATGTTCGTCACGAACGCTCAATCTTGATAGTTCATAAATGATAGTGCATGTATCAATTATAGTTGCAAAATATTGCACAAAAATCACAGTACCAAATAACTGGTTCATATTTTCCCCAATCCTGCAAATTAATTGTTTTTGTGTTTTATACACAATTAAATTATATTATTCATTACTAGGTTACCAAGACAATCAAAAATACTACACCGAGGTGCGAATTTAGATCGTCAAGTGGAGTTTAAATCTTAAAATTTTGTTAATTTGTCCAAAATTAATATCACTCTTTGAAGAATCAACCAAAATGTTATAATTACCAAGTATTATCAAAATCATAAGGTTCCGGGTAAAAAAGAATGAATTTAATGCATAAAATATTACATAAAATATAATAAATACAAAACTCAAAAAATGAGTAGAATTAATTTTCTTAGCTTCTCATTCCCTTTAGCAGTATTGAAATGAATCTAACTCTATGGTTTTATTATTGGAGATTGGAAGCGATCGAAATACAGCTTAATTTAGTACCACAAGATGCCATAGAGATATTATAGATAGAAGAGACAAGCCATAAGCCGCTCTGTAAGTGGCAACATCAGTCCGCAAACTCGGTGAGAGCAAAAGAGAGAGACGATGGGAGGTTAATCTGTCTTTGTCTACGCGTACCGCGTTAGCCTTGGCGTTAGCGAGAGACAGCCTAACCCACAATTCACTCTCTCTCTCGCCCAAGCTGACAGGTTTCAGGCTGGCTTGTCTCCTCCATCTATAATATCTCTATGCAAAATGCACTCATTAGAATTCAAAATAAAAATAGAATTAAGAAAAGTTTGTAAAGTTTTCATTAGGTATTATTGCTTTTTTTTAAAATTATTTTAATTCAATTTTTCTTACTAATTTTTAATGAAAACATTTAAAAATTACGAAAAATAATTTTCTAATAATGTTTTTTGTAATAGGATTTTTCCTTACTATAGCTTCTTGCCAATTTTTTGAAAATGATTGAAGTTCCTTAAATCATAGCTTATTTCTTCGGAGAAAATATTCTCTACAACTTAATCGTTTCCAATTTTTGAAAATGAATCAATTATTATCAAATTTAGCAATTTGTTTATAAAAATTTCGTTTTGGAAAATTGTTTTTAATGATTTCAACCATTACAGAATTTATTTTCAAAAATTGGAAACGGTTAAGTTGTAGACAATCTTTTTCCTAAAAAAATGAACCGTGATTTATTAAAATCGCATCATTTTCAAAAAAATGGTAAAGAGCGATAAGAATATAAGATAATAATATTAAAATATTATTTTTCGTAATTTAAAATTTTTTTTTATTAAAAAGAGTGTCTTTCCTTACATATGACACGGCTGATGATATAATTACCAGTCTTGAAATCGTAGAAAAACTTCTTTTTCCAGAGAATGATTTTTGGCACGACAACTACTTTAAGAGGTTATTATAGTCTGATGCCTTTTTTGCACTCTTTAAGAATTTAAAAAGAAATATATGAAAAATTTTGCTTCGGGAGCTTTTGCTTTGTATTTATATAAATATGAACTTGAAAGAATTTCAAATATAAATGGCGCTAAAGCCCATCAAAGTAGCCTCCTCAAAAATGCACGGCTGATTCACCCCCGTGATTCCGAAAGCTGTGTTAATCTGGAATCAAAAATCGAAATGTGCGTTTAAATAATAGGAGTTTATATGTTTACATAATATATATAATATATATGTTTTATATGTTTATATGTTTCTAGAAAGTACCAGATTTGCAGTATATTAAAAATGTTATAAATTGTGGTTGTTTTAAAATTAAATTGTGATTTTTGCGATTTTTCAACTTTATTTTTGGTCAGTAAGAATTTTAAAAATAATTATTCTGGACGTAATTATATTCTTGTACGAGACATAATGACACTTACGACCAATCTGTCAGGTTTAGGTCGTAGAGTACACCTTTCTCTTGTAAAAGTCCTGATGTAGTTTTGGCAAGTAATAGAATTGCAATTTCAATTCAACGCACAAATAAACGTTCTAAATTGTTACTTAAAGAGCTCTGTAACTTCGTTATTAATCGGATTCCGGCAAATTTCTTTGCACAAAGATATTTGCAATAACACCTGCTTTAAAAAAATACAGTTTATAAAAATCGATTTATTGATTTGAAAATTTTAACTAGGTTAGTAGCGATCTGCCTCAACAATATTGTATTATACATTTTTTCAATTTAGGAAATTTTTGTATACACAGCTCTAGTTGAGTCAAGTTTGACCTGACAGTAAATTCGCATCTAGGTGATATTAAATATTTAAAACATATTTTCAAGTTAAGATCGGAAGTTAGTAATTGTAGCGTGAAACTATTTTCAATATTTCTTGTATGTTTCCGTAATTTTCTCGTGACACATTCTTTCATGGGAAGAAATATAATATATCAATTAAAGTTATTGCTAGCGGCCTTAGTTAAGTGAACGATCAGCGAATTCGCTGACCATTCATTAACCGTTCGCTGACCATTCGCTGACCTCGTAATAATATGAAAAAGAGGAGCATAAAAAACATTTAAATTGTTCCCATTATGATTCTGCTGTACATTTTGAGTTTGAATGTATCAAAGTTAATACAATAATTTGGTTTTTCAGTGTTAGAAAGTAAAAAAAACCTTTAATGAATGGTCAGCGAATTCGCTGACCGTTTACTTGAACGGGTCCGCTAGGGATGCTTTCAAAAAGGAGCTTAAGTGGTAATTTGGTCGAAATTAAACTGAGGGCTGGTATCACCAACTTCGATTAACTCTTAATCGTTGGTTAAACCCTCAAATTAATCAAATAGAATTTAGAATGACGAACTTATCCGTTGATTAAAATTCAGTCGACGTTAGTGAAATCGGTCCTTAATGTAGGAAAACTATATTGATGTATATATTATATGCATGCTTATTTGTAAAATTTATTAATAAGATTGTTAATTATCGAAAAGAGACCTAACCTAAAAAAGTATTTAAAAATACGCATCTCAAAATTAATTTTAAAAAATATTTTAAAGGTCAAAAAAGTTTTTTTCAAATATAAACATTTTATATATAACATGTAGATTGTACTATAAAAAACGCAGGTTGTTTGAGTAAAATTTTTTGTACCTAATTGATTTTCCTTCATTTATACTTTGGCTGCTCAATTACAATAAATTTTTTCTCTACGAGCTCTTTGGAGTGAGCAGCAAACAGATTTATAGGAAATTTTATTATGCAAAGGAGTTATTCAATTTACTTAGCAGTTAGTTTATATAAAATATAGGAAAAACACTTACGAATATAAATGAATGTGATGTCGAACGCAATCTTTGATTATTTTAATTTCTTGGTAATGAAGGACATATTCAGAATAACACTTTTGTTGTAGTTCAGGAACCATATTTAAGCGTTCTATAATAATATCTATTTGAGCACAAACTTGTAGAATTATTACCATTGTTAAGGTTTCAAATGAGCCTGTTAAACAAGCTACCATCCAAGCAGATAATGATTGATGTATATACGTCAACCAAAATAGAGGTTTAGAGTTGAGTGTATAAGGCAGCCATATATCTTTGAAGGGAAGCCGGATCGTTTTTTCCATTAATGGAGTCAATATACTTTTGTCACACAGGATTTTTTTCAGAAAAAGTTATAAAACAATGTTTTTCTCGATTGGTTGTGTTAATTTCAATGAAAGTAGATAACTTTCACAAGTATTCACGCTTAAACGTCAACAGAATACTCTTTTTACAGAGATTAACAAGATTTATATTCCATTGTTATTCAGGATGTAATACGATATAGCCAATTTTTAAAGTATTTTTTTTTCACAAAAACAACATCATACTTCAGTTTTTTATTTGAATATATTCTATTTCATTTTGAAATAATGAGTTACAAAAAGGCTGATTGGATAAATTTATTGGTATTTTCAGGAAACATCAGACCAAAAAGTGTCTTATTTGTGGAGAACTACCCATATACTATTGTATATGCTATTAAATAAGTATAATAACCTTATTTATTATGATCTCTCCAGAATAACAATAGATGAAGATCTGGCCCGTGATAGCCCAGATAACAATCGTGCGAGGCACGTTACCCGCACAGCATGCGAGGAGCACGGTGCGTGCATGGTGCGGTACATATGCGTCGCGTTTTGTAGCAGGCACGCACGTGCGAGGCATATGTGTCGCATAATGGGAGAGGCACACTGTGTACCAGCGTACAAGGCATATGTCTCGCACTTTGTAATAGGCATCTGTTTATATGTATATGAAATATTATTGATATAAGCCCTTTTTTTATAATAAAAATGTTAATTTGTGTTAATTTATAAATAATATTTCATTTATTTTATTTATTTAACGTAACTAATAATTATATAATTAATGTTAATAATTTCCTGCAGAAAAAAGGAAATATGAAAAATTCCTGGAATATAAATTTAAATTTTGTAAGTATATTTTTAGTTTACTAATATCGACAGACTTATTTAAATATTGAATGTTCACAAGTTAGACACTTTATAATTTTTTAATCGGGAATTTCTCCAATTTTTAGTGGATTTTAAAGAATTTGAAGTGATTTTAACGGATTTAAAGATTCCAAAGGATTTCAAAATATATCAAGAGTACAAATTTCATCACTCACAGAATTGAAATTAAGATAATTTAAGCAATCATCGAAAACCAGGTGGTCCCACATCTCTGACCGGTAGTGTAACTCTTTATAATTAGCATAAGGAAGTCTACTATTATCTTACTGCCACGTAATGTTCTTGTTCCTCGTGATTTAAAAGACTTACTTTTCGTTCAGACTACTTAAAAAGTTAATTACTATATTAATATAAAAAAGTGTACTATTTTTCTTAGTACGAAAAATGATCTCATTCCTTGTGATTTAAATAGAAGTTTAACACTTATCTTTTGTTGAGACGTCTTAGAAAAGATTTACCTCAAATGTATGACCAATAATATAAGAAAAAGTATTATTTTCGTAGCACCAAAAATTGTGCTCGTTCTTCGTAACTTAAATATTAAAGTTATTTTGTTGAAGTTATTTTTTGTTGAGAGTTCTTAGAAAAAAAAAAATATATATATATGTATAAAATATCGCTTTTCAAATTTAAATATAATGTTTTCAAGTACATTATGTATTTTTATTTCTTATTATAATTAATATTTTGTAAATAATTTTTAATTATACGAGACGCATAAAGCTCGCTTTTCACCGTCACGAATGCGAACTTCACAACGTGCCGGCGATATGCGTCGCATATGATGACGCATCTGCGTGGCGTGGTGAACGCACGCGTGCAGCATAATCCACACCCGTGCGAGCGGTAAGGCTCGCACTGTGCACGCACTTTGTTATCTGGGAGTGCTCCAAAAAGATGCCATTGTCCAGAATAATTCATCATGTATACTCAACCTTGATAACTCGTAAGTGATGGTGCATATACTAATAACAGATGAAAAATATTGCACAAAACATATAGCACCAAATAAGTCGTTTAATTTTTCTTCAATCCTGCGAATAAATTGTTTATAAAATACATATACAATTGAATTTTATTAATGATTATTTGATTACCAACACAATTGAAAATGCTACACTAAAGTGTGAATTACGTTATCAGATGAAGTTTGATAATTTAAATATTTTAATAATGTTGCTGTTAATCGTCTTTGATTTATTTGAGTTGTAGAAATAACAGATAGTATTATATTATTATTATATTATTATTATCATAGTATTATATTAAATATTTTTTACTTTCCTCTGACAGCTTATCTTTATTAAGTATTTTTAATTAATTCTTTTGGTTTGTTAATTTGAAAAGCTAAACTAGCATTACTTTCTGAATATTCATTAGTTCTGAGTATTTTGAGTCCTGCAGGGCGTTGAAATTGCATATGCAAGGGTAGTTCTCTGACTGTTCTCTGACCTCGCGTTATTATGGCTAAGAAAAGTAAAAAAAAACATTCAAGTCATTGCAATTATTATTCTGCGATCAAATTTGGATAAGAAATTGTAGGAATAAATACAATAATTTTATTTTTCAGTGATAAAAACTAGGAAAACAAAAATTAGCAATGATATCATATGATTCTCCACACTTCACTTTATTACGAGGAGCCGTTCACTGAAAGAATCAATGATTTGTCATACTAATAATCGATTCAGAATCAGTGACTTGTCGAAAAATATTTCAGAATCATATTGGAATCAGATTGATTCAGCTCATCAGTATGATTCAGAAGAATCACCGGGAATCATTCAGGATCGCCAAGAATCACTGCACGCTCGATCGTGAGCTAGTTAACGGAATAATAATAATTGGCTTTGTTTCAATTTTGATTCCGATCATCGGTATTGAAAAGAATTCATTTGTATTGATGAGTGGGTTGGATTGAAATAAAGCAACTTGATTCTAGTCAAACGCATTAACTAGAATTCGGCAAGAAACGGAATTGCTTCGGCATTCATATGAACTGAATTGTTTGATATTTTGAATGCCATTCAAATAATTTCAATCCACCTCTTCATACTGGGTAGTTGCGTCTCAATCCAGCCAATGGTCAACCCTAACAGTGGACACGTTCCGCAAATGGTAAATCACTGCACTGCCTTCAATGACAGGTACATGATGTTTTCCTAGTTTTTATCACTGAAAAATAAAATTATTGTATTTATTCCTACACCTTCTTATTCAAATTTGATCGCAGAATAATAATTGCAATGACTTAAGTGTTTTTTACCTTTCATAGCCATAATAATGCAAGGTCAGAGAACGGTCAGAGAACGGTCAGAGTATTCTCTGACCGTTCTCTCAACCAGGGCTGCTCGGGATGAACCCAAGTTTCATCCATGTTTATGAATCAACGCGAGAAATCGTCTTTTCTGCTGTGAAACATCGCTAAACATTCAAGTGAAACATCCTCACGACGTTGTTTTTGTTCCATTGTGAGCAAACGCGGCACCCATCTTGTGCACAGCTTTCTTATGTCCTAATTTTCAGTCAATATGCGATGTAGAGCACTTTTTGAAATGTCCACCATGTCTGCTCGTCCGCGTACTTTTAGTCGACGGTCATCCAATTCCACTTTGTGGATTATCTTCACCATTTCTGTCGTAGTCTTCTCATGTGGTTTACCACTGCGATGTTTGTCTTGGCCATTACCATGGTAATTTTTTTCAAATAACAACCGTCATCTATCTAAACATAAATTAGGATTAATAGTTTAGATGGTCATTGATTATTTGCAATAATGTACCAATTATCTAGGCTTATTGAAATTATTTGTGCTACGCTCACCGAATTTTGGTGAACCTGGCCTAAATCAATGAGTCATTAATATTATCTCGAACATATTTTCATAAAATAATTGATTCTTTTGAAGAGATCAAACTCCAGCCTACCCAAATTGAAAAGACAAACACATTCGTAATCGCAATAGTTTTTTTTTTGACGCTTAAAGCAGGGTGAAGTTACCGCAGTAGGAGAAATTGCTTTCAGGGTCGCTCGCTCACTTGCAACTAGCTGTTCACCTGCATGCAATTGCAATGCTCTGTAGTACCCAAAATATATAACGGACGAAAAAATTTTAAACACTTTTCAATTTGAATTTTTTTTTCTATTCACCATTGCGAGGAACGAAACTACTCCTGGGACACCATGTATTACATAATGGAACAAAAAAGAAAAAGTCACTCAATTGCATCACAATTCAGAATCAATCGGAAAAATTTGGCATTGAATTCAGATTCCTCACTAACATAATTCAAAACCAGCGCTTAAAGTTTGTATTTTTAATAGATAAAAAAACTCAATTTCTTTTTTATTTCATTGGGCATAAATCTCAATAATATTCAATTTATAATCTATTCCATACAAAATTATGCAGGGGGTCGTGTAAATAAGTATTTTTCACGCAATCGTAATAAAACGTTTAATATAGTCTATAAATGAATGTTAATATCTACACGCAAAAAAATCTTTCGCTGGTACAAAGGAACATATCGCTGTTCCAGCTGTATTATTACCTATTCTAGTCATAAAGGTGGCTGATCTAATCTAACAAATCCTTGTGGTAGCTACACATTTTTATACCAGTTTACTTTCCTTCAGAACTAATAAACCAAAAATCTTGATACCTAGTTGCTCAACTGTTCTATACAAAAAAGCGCGTGGATTTCAGTATCTTTACTTTAGTATTTAAATGTCATAAAAATCTTACAACTGGCAGATGATTTTTTTCATTAGGGATGCTAATTTAAATCTGGAACACTTTTCTCACCGTTTCCTACCCTGTGTTTATCAAATGGCACTCGTGAAAATATTATTTCTAATAATCTATTTCAATAGTTTTCACATTTTCAGTAAATTATGAACGTTTCTCTAATTTTTATATGCATGCACGAGAATTAACTGAGTGTTTGAGACATTAATTATATTTTCAAGTATGCTAATGTCTATAAAAGAAATTAAAAATTTGAAAAATGACTTGAATGTATAGTCATTATTAGTAATTAGGAACTTCTATAGTAAAAAAGAAAGAATAATCTGGTAATTAGTTGTAATTTCCTTTCGGAATTGTAATTTTGAGGTTTACAATTTTTCGAGTATACAAAGGGCACTTTTCAAAGCTTAATGGCAAAGTGAAAAATTATACTATTGAGATTTACACTTACATGTTAGAACTGCATTACCTACTAAAGGGTTTCCCAATAAGGGTGATATGTTTTGAAATTGAAAAAAAACACTGAATATTCATTCGGAATTGATCGAAATCTTTTTTATTATATTGGATATTCTATGCCATTTATGATTTAAACAATATATCGGCCAAATGTCCCCCGAGACTCTTCTTGCAAACCCGAATGCGTTCAAGCCAATTTTCGATGACTTTGTGGAGCATTTCTGGTGGTATGGCTGCTATAGCGGCTCGGATATTGGTTTCAAGCAAACGCAAACGCAAACGATGGTCATTAGGCTTCAGTTCTTGGGCCAGAATCATCTTATAGGGATGCAGGCCACGATCCAATCGCAAAATACGCCAGGTAGTCATCCTGGACAGGCCCAATTCCTGAGATCGGCGTGGCACGGACAATTCACGGTTTTCCTCGATACTGGCCTGTACGGCGGCTATATTCTGTGTAGAACGTGCGGTACGCATACGATTTTTAGGCTTAGTATCCAATAGAGTAAATTCACTCTCCAACTTATCGATTATTCGACGAATTGAGAGCGCGGATGGAGCAGAATGACGACCATATTTTGCACGATATTCTCTTTGAACACCGACAAAACTTCTCGAATTTTGATAAAATAATTGGACAATTTCCGAACGTTGTGGAAGCGTGAAACTACTCATGATTAAATGGCAAACCTTACTGATGACAACTGACAGCAGACGTCAAAAATTTCAGTTCAAATGAGCCCGATAGGGACATTCAAAATCATATCACCCCTATTGGGAAACCCTGTATATTGAAAGCACATATTATTGTTCCAAATCATAAAAACTTTTTTCATTAAATGTATTTAATGAGATTCAATTGCTAAAGATTACATATATGTCATAAGGCAAACCTGTATGGGATTAGCTAATTGAGTAAGTAAATAATAAGTTTTTAAAATTAATCATGAATAAATAATTTGGGTAATGAACGCAAGTTACATATAGTGACCTAAAAAAGAACTACTGCTTACGCGTATAAATGAATATGATGACGGACGCAATCTCTAATGAGTTTAAATTCTTCTTCACAAGCGATGTATTCAGAATTATTATTTTGTTGCAGTTTAGGAAAAGTATTTAGGCGATTCACTATGATATCTATTTGAGCACAAATGCGTAAAATCATCATGAACATTAAGCCTTCAAACGAGCCCGCTACACAAACTCCCATCCAAACAGATAATGATTGGTATATATACGTCAACCAAAATACAAGTTTAGAGTTGATGGTATAAGGCAGCCATATATCATTGAAAGGAAGCCGGATCCTTTCTTCCAATAATGGAGTTAAATTGAATGATACCGCAGATAAGTTAGTTGCAATTAGAAAGATTATTGTGACCAACCTAGAACAGTAAAAAATAATATCAAAAATTGATAATATTGCAAAATTTAAAAAGTTAGTATACAGTAGTGTGTTAAAATAAATATATAACGTATCACATTTTTTTATCTTTATTTCATACCTGCATTTGGACGAACATTTTTGCAGTATTTTAGATTCATTAAGAGATCGATGCTCACATACGCCATAAGTAAGCATTTTAAACGTTTTGATTACTTTTTTTTTTTGCATCATAAGATTAATCATTTTTAAATAAATAGTACAAGCAGCAGTAAAGTAAAATGAATTTTGTGTGATAAATTGTGTGCCTTCAGTGCTTCGAAAGAACGTTAACAAGAGACAAAATATCATGAAAAAAAACATAAAAAAGGAAATGATTGAGTAAATATGAAACAGAAAGATTTTGCAAGGAGATTTCCAAGTTAATGGCCTCCAAATCCCAAGAAATTGCATAAGCGTAAATAACATTTCGCCGTTATAAGAGTCCAATTGCTTTGGAATAAATAATTTATACAAATTGTTAAACTGAAGGAAAGCCATGAAGTTTTGAAATCTGTAATCAACTAATATATATTTTGAATTTTTTTCAAGTGATACTTTTTACATCTAAAGATGATGGGAAAGTGTAGATACATATCAGAGATGTATCATCTACGCACCGTGAAAGTTGTTTCAAGACTGATAGCTACTCTCCGTGTGGGATTCGTTCTCCCCTCCATGCTGCAACGTTGTCACAAATAATTCTATCAATCAATCGATAAATAAAAAAATATTTCATGGCATTCGTTTCATAGCGACTTTTGTCTCCACTTACTACTTTGTTATTCGTAGAAAGTCACATTTGTCGATAACATGCAACAAGCATATAATTTGAGGACATAAAGTATTCATTGGATTTTCCAGAGAAAAAGGGTGTAGGTCCTTCACCTCCACGTATCCAATAGCTTCAACTTCTTGTAAACGTATTGTACAATTTCTAAAATCATCTTATATTCATGGGAAGATATAGCTTTGAACATTTTCTAAACAACTGGTAGAAATTCAGGCAGTAACAAACTGTAAATATACTTACGTTACTACTTTTATTTAAAGTATAATGCTACTCCCACATTACTTACTCACATTCTGGCTTCGGAAAGCCGATTTGTTTTTTTATATATTTCAAAAGTATAATATATTGAGAGAATACTGTAAAAATTTTATACCGAAATATGAAATCTTTATGACTCTTCAAAAATGGCCACGTCATCTCACAGAAAGTTTACTCTATGTACCAGGCATAGCTTATTAGTATAAGTATACAATTTTTATAAGGGATCTGAAATAAAATCTTTGAACACTTTTTTCTCGAAACAACATTTTTGCACATCTTATTTCAAATAACAATGGCTTCGTTGAGTACTAAAATTACATAATTATAATAATAATAATACATCGCCAGAAATGCAAGAAAAGGAACTGGTAAGCATAAGGGATTCTGCGCGATGATCAGCATTGACATATGGAATGCGTTCAATACCGCAAGATGGAACATCTGCATCGAGGCGATGGTGCGGAAAAAGGTTCCAGACTACCTGTTGCGAGTGATAGATGACTATCTGAGCGACAGGTGGGTGATATACCAGGGCGACAAATGGTCTCTCAAAGAAAAGATGACATGGGGCGCCCCTCAAGTGTCGCGGGTGGGTCCACTCGTTTGGAACGTCATGTATGACGATTTCCTGCGCATGGACCTACCTGCTGGAACGAGCATCATCGGCTTCGCGGAAGACGCACTTGTCGTGTGCGACGCTGATGACGTTGGAATCCTGGAGCTGAGGATCAATAATCAATAGCAGAGGCTTGAAAATAGTCCCTGTGAAAACCGAGGCTTTGCTCGTCACGGACAGGAGATTCTTTCAGTACCCGGGGATCGTTCTCGGAGAGCATGAGGTCAAGTGGAGAACAAGTATAAAGTACCTGGGAGTGCAGTTGGATCGTAGGCTTAGCTTTGGCGAACACCTGCAGATCGCAGCTGCCAAAGCCATCCAATGTGAAGCAAACTTGGCTCGGCTTATGCATAACATTGGTGGACCCAGGGAAGCAAAAAGGAGACTGGTGGCTAGCGTGGTGCATTCGAAGCTAGTTTATACAGCTCCGGTCTGGGCTAATGGTCTGCAAAACCATGCCATTCAGAAGAGGCTGTTCTCGGCACAGAGATCTGCTGCGTTGAGAATAGTTTCAACATATAGAACTGTCTCGAGGAGTGCTGCGTTGGTCCTGGCGAGCGTCCCGCCAATAGATTTATTGGTGGTGGAAAGGCAAGAGACCTTCTGCTCTGCAAGGAGCTTACCTGTACCGACCTGCAGGAAATCGCTCGCGCGAAGGAGGCCATCCGCAAGGATGGAAGGCACAGACTCGTCAAGAAATGGCAGATGAGATGGCATGGTGAGCAGACCGGGAGATGGACCTACCGCCTGATCCCGGAGCTCGCCACCTGGCTGAACAGAAAGTACGGAGAAGTCGGCTTTTATTTGGCGCAAGCACTCTGAGGCCATGGCTGTTTCAACGCGTACCTGAAGCGCTTTAAGAAGAGAGACGAAGAGATGTGTTATTACTGCGATTCCCCGGTGGATAATGCAGAGCACGCATTCTTCGTCTGCACCAAGTGGGGCGCGGCAAGGGAGGCCCTCAGTCAGGCAGTGGGTGCCGAGCTCACTCCTGACACGATGGTCTCTCTGATGCTCCAGTCTGAGCTGTTTTGGACACTCATCGAGTCATTCGTCACACTTGTGATGAGGACGAGAGAGCTCGATGGGCGTCGGGAACGAAACAACGGGGAGGGCCAGTAGAAATCGCATCGGGTCCTACACCCGCGGTCCTACGTCTCGGGTGGCCTTGGCTGACCGCGTCGTTCGGGGGAGGAATCTGTTTGTTCCTCCCCTAGCTGGCGCGGCTAGTCGGTTTGCCCAACGGGCGAGTGGCCATGGGTGTAGGTTCCGGGCGAACGGATGACGGAAGAGTTGTACGCGACTTTAAGCTGGAACCAACTGCCCGCAAAGTTTAAAGCCAAAAGGCAGTTCCGCGGGCGGTGTATTGGTTCGAGAGAGGGGTTTTTTGGTTTTAACAGGTATGCCTAGATCCGTCCTAGGAGAGTCCTGTACAACGTCTATAAAAGATTTCGCCATTTTTCCTCCTCACCAACAAAAAAAAGAAAAAAAAAAAAAAAAACCTTTTTCCGACGTTTGTTTTCTAAATTATGAAAATATTTCAACCTTTTACGAAGATGCATTTTCATTCATTTCTGTCAAAGTATAATAGTTCACTACCTTCATTTTGGTTATTATGTATTATTGTTATTATTTAAAATTATGTTCGATTTTATTACTTTGACTATAATGCAACACGGAGAAAAAAATCTATCATATTGGGTTGGCAACAGTCATTTCGTTTTTTTTCATGATTTTCAAAGCAAGTTTATTAATACAAATAAGAAACATTAATCAATTATGTAATGACCATTTTGTTCGATGACCTTTTGCCATCTTTTAATTGGTTTCACAATTCCGCTTTCATAGAAAGCTTGGTTCTTAGAAGCAAAAAACTAAATCAACTCATATTTGACAGCCTAATTTGAATCGAATGTTTTTCCATTCAAATGGTTTTAAAGTGAACGGGATAATTGATAATGGGATGGTGCAAGATTAGGACTATACGGTGGATGATGCATCACTTCCCAGCCTAACTCCAATAATTTTTTGCGAGTGACCATAGATGTATGTGTTCTGGCGTTATCTTGATGGAAGATGACGCTCTTACGAGTTGCCAGTTCTGGCCGCTTTTCCTTGATTTCATTGTCCAATTTAATTAGCTGGCGACAGTAGACATTCGAATTGATAGTTTGGTTCGTTGGAAGCAGCTCAAAATAAACAATGTCTTTGAAACCCCACTAAACACTCAGCATAACCTACTTTTGCTGAATATCGGCTTTTGATGTCGATTGTGCAGGCTCATCTCGCTTGCTCCATGATCTTTTTCGCACGAGGTTATCATAAACAACCCATTTTCATCGTCCGTTATGATTCGCTTTAAAAATGGATCGGTTTGGTTACGTTTCAGCAGTGAAACGCGAATGGAAATTTATTTGGTGAGTTGAATTTCTTTCAATTTGTGAGGAACCCAAATATCGAGCTTATTAACGTAACTAAGTTGTTTTAAATGTATTTCAACGCATGTATGTTATATGTTAAGCTTCTCTGCGTTCCCTCGTGTCGTACTACGTCGATTATTTTCTATCATGACTTTTATTTTGTCGTCGTCAACATTAGTTGGGCGTTCAGAGCGTGGTGAATCTTTGAAGTTAAAATCTCCGGAATGAAAACGAGCAAACCAATTCTGGCACTGCCGTTCTGTTAATGATTTTTAACGCTAAACACCATACAACTTTTTCCGAGCATGCACTGCGTTTTTACCTTTTCGGAAGTAATAAAGTAAAATTTGACGAAAATGACCGTCTGGAATCTGCATTTCGAATCAATACTAAACAATAAATAAACCACAAAACTTGAAACTTTTTTTACTGAATAATCTATGAAACGTCAGCTATCAAATATCATATACAGTCTGAAGTTTGCAATGGAGAAGAACGACTTCGAACGACTAGAGTCATCTAGCGGAAAAAAGCGAAATGACTTTTTTGCCAATCCAATAGTAAGCTGAGCTCTTCCTATTAAAGCACCGAACTTAATGTACGAAATTGGTATGAGCTTGTACCAATACTGGCATCAAGTCATGCACTTTTAGCATGGAATGTCTTATACTATAAAAGAGTCAAGTGTATACCATTATTGCTAGTGCCATATGTTCTCAGAGCAATGTTTCTTGAGAAAATAGCTCGACCTTCGCCTTGCTATACTTTCAAGAAAACTCATCCTATTTCGACAAGAGTTCTTTTACAAGCGAGAGACTAAATTGTATAAATTTTTCACCAGTATAGCAACAACGAAACCTGCTGCAAAAGCATGATCAGTGTTCTTGATATTATAGTCAGATTTTCTTCTCCGTGTATAAATAAGAAATTTTGTGAGATTATTTGTGTGAAAGTAAATGATAGTGGTAGAGCTATTCAAGAAATCTTGCAATGAGTTGAAAACAATGATGCTCTTGTTGAAAATAAAGCGAGGATACTACCTAAGAAAGCTGTTCATATTCGAAAGCAGTTTGATATAATGGATCTATAACTTAATTCGTGCGGTTTTTTTTCAAAATTTGAACGTTTATTTAAGAAAAACATGTACAATAGTATTATTCAAAGTATTGCCCATCTGAAGCTATGACTTTTTCCCATCTTTCTGGCAATTTGTGGATTCCATCCCAAAAGAACTGCGCCGGCTTGGCGGCCAAGAATGAATCAAGCCAATTTTTGATACTCTGTTCTGATGTGAACCGTATTTCAGTGAGGGCGTTCTGCATCGACCGGAACAAATGGTAGTCAGAAGGGGCAAGGTCTGAGCTATAAGGCGGGTGTGGTAAAACTTCCCATCCACTGTTTTCCAAATAGTTCTTAATTGGAATAGCAACATGGGGCCGAGCGTTGTCATGATGGAAAATTATTGCCTCGTATCTGGTCGCATATTTCTGGCGTTTTTCGGCTGTTGCTCTCTCCAAACGGATTAATTATGTTCGGTAGCGTTCTCCATTGATGGTTTCACCCGGTTTTAGCAGCTTATAATACAGCACACCCTTCTGATCCCAACAAATACAGAGCATTACCTTCGCGCCATGGATATTCCAGCAGCATTTCGGCCATGCAAAACCGCCTTTCAACGTCTCTCGGCTTGAGTTCATGTGGAACTCAATTTCCTTGCTTTTGAATGTATCCGACTGCTTTTAAACGTTTTGAAATGGTTGCTTGAGTGACTCCCAAAGATTCTGCGAGCTCTTCTTGTGTTTGGCAACAATCTTAATCGAATAATGCTTCCAGTTCTTAATCTTCAAAAAACACTTTTTCAGGCACAAAGTTCGACATATTTGAGTGGAAAAAAATTATTGTTGTTTACGATGCAAATGAATGACATATACTGAAAAAGACGCACAATGACAGTAGCTTTCTAACGCATGTTCGGAATATTGGAACGATGGAATAATAATCAAGTTATGCCATTTCTTAGCAAACCGTACGAATTAAATTATAGATCCAATAGTATAACAACTGAGGAAGTGAATTTTAGTAGTCATAATTGTCAATATATGTCGATTTGCGCATAGCTACAATATTTACCTATGTACGTAAGAACAAGGTATGCATGCATAAAATAGTTCTCCATGATTAGCAATATGCATTTGTTTGCATAGTTTGCTTAGAGTAAATATGCACTACAGACTAAAAGGAACTAATATTAGAGACAAATGAAGAAATAATAGAAAGAAAAAAAGAAACAGTAAAAACAAAATTCGAAACCTTGGATACATGTCTAAAAATTACTGCCAAATAAATCACTTGGGATATTTCGATGTAATGTAAGCATTATAGTGGCTAGTAGAATTTTGAAACACTCAACATTATACTGTTTTCGTTTCAAGACATTTTTTTGGGTGAATTTTCGAAAACGTCCAATGTCCTGGGTAGTTTTAACATATATAAGCCGATATATGAATGTTATACTTTCTCGCAAAGAAGCTAACAACGTATGGATGAATGAATGAAGATGGCTAAAATACATTGAAAACAGGATCATAGACATGTATGTAATTGCTTCCTAAAGTAGATGGTAAAACTTTTACTGAGAAATTAAAAACTGCTGAAATTATATGTCGAATGTGTAAATGTGTACTCAGGATATAATTTCAAAATCTTTTCAAAAGATGCAAAATATGCAGCAATCAGATCTTACACCGTGTTATTTAGAGCAAGTAAATAATTAAAATTCAAAGATCCTAAACGTTGTATATTCATAAACTAAGTTGTAAAAAGAGGCATCTAAAAGTTTTTCTTTTGATAGAAAAAGTAAAGGAAACTTTTTTTACTCATTTTCATATGAAAACTGATAAAAAAATCCAACATAGAATAATTTCGGATTTTGAAAACGTGTTTATTAAGTTGCAATTATTGACATTTAGCCTTTAAAGCCGATTTTTTTCTACAATTTTTTAAACTTTTTATCAGCAATTTTTTCGTATGTTTTTTTCACGATTTCCAAAAAACTCTCCCATGGATTTGTCGATATCTGCAAAAATTCTTCATCATTGGAAAAATAATTTATAATTTTTTTGATTGCATGAGGTAATTCTATTGCCGAAATAATGCTATGGATTAAAGGAAATTACCACTCTTTAGTGATTTTAATTTCAACAGGTTGAAATTTCGGTGGCGACTCCCCTTAACTCCCCGGTCTTACGACCTTCATAGGAGAAAATGAGTCAGAAAAAGCCCTCCCGAGGAATATTCTCTTGCTTGATGAAGGTAATGATTAGAATCAGCTTAGTAATCCTTTCTTTCTTCATAAACTTAGCTTTCCTCTGTTATCAATCTACCAGGTTAGATAGGATACTTAATGAAGTCATCTGCGAATTCTCCGCTTCAACTCTCTATTTTCTACTCCTTTTTATTCACGAGGGTAATTCAAACTATAGTCTATACCAAGTTTTAACCGAAATCGATACTTAGTTAACATTTGGCATACACTTGAATTGAGTATATCAGTAGCTGTCGTAAAAATAAAGGAAGAAAAGTTCCATGAAGTGATCAAAAATTTTTATTTAAAGAAGTGGACAGGGGCGCAGACCAAACCCAAGTTGGGTGACGTTCACTTTATACTTTACTTTCGATTTAATGAATTCAAACATAGACTAACATTGCACTCGAGTGGCGATACTACGAACATTTTAAGCAAGTCGGCCTTTGATACTGAGAACACTTAAGGGGCTCCCACTCCTCTATTTATTATGTCTAAATCTATGTGAACGATACATGTGGGTATCAGTGTCAGCACGAGTCAGTTTGTTTTCATCCTGACTGAAAATTTTGCAATTGAAAAATTAATAAATCTACTTTACCGTGGACACAATTCGCAAAAACCATTGTAGAAACAATTAAAATGAATAGCGCGAGGAAAACTTTAAGAAAAATGACCAATACGAAATCTTTCACCGTAAGTATCAATTCTAACTTATAAATCCTATTGAATCAATTTACATGGTTTAACAAAAAATGCCCTCTAAGTTACACTATCTATTTTTTACATTCGAAGTATAGAAATAAGTAGTAGGGGAAGAGGGGTTATGGCGTCGTTGTCAATATCAGGGGAAAAACGTACTCAATATCAGGAGTTTGCAGTATCGAAGTTGGCGATTTGAGTGTACCTCTAAATGAAACGCGCCCTAGACATCTAGTTGAGGTTATCACGCTAAGAATGATTGAAAAAATCCATTGTATCGTTATGTAAAATTGCCGAATGAAGGTGCGTGAGATATCTCAGATCGTAGCCATTTCAGTTGATAGGGCGCACAATCTCCTGCACGCAAAATTGCAAATGAAAAAGCTGTGTGCACAATAGGTATCGTGATGATTGACCATCGACCAAAACCACACGCGAAAAAACATTTCGCAGCAGTGTTTGTCTAAGGATCCTCTAGGGAAGGATGCGACATTTTTTCCCTCCCCTGAGACAATTGGATCAGAAGTGACGTCATACGCATTCTTTATCGTCTAAAACGAAAACAAAAGGCGCATTTTTCGAGGTTAGTTTTAGGAGCGAATACAATTTTGCGTATATAATATGCATCACAATGTATCAGTTATGATGCATACCATATATTATAATTAGATGCTCATTAAACGAATATACTCGCATTCGTTATAAATTACTAAACAAAAACATAACTGCTTAACACTTAATCGGAACTCTCCAACAAACTTCGCTCGACCAATCCGTATTAAGCACGAGATTTTTCGCATCCTTCCCTAGATGATCCATATGTTTGTCGATGACCAAGCGCAACCATTCCTTGCGATTCGTAACGGTGGGCAAGAATTGA
Organism: Diplolepis rosae; assembly: GCA_030998225.1. Classification (NCBI taxonomy): domain Eukaryota; kingdom Metazoa; phylum Arthropoda; class Insecta; order Hymenoptera; family Diplolepididae; genus Diplolepis; species Diplolepis rosae. The sequence goes on along the minus strand of JAPYXD010000723.1, from coordinate 7,255,359 downwards.
AATTTGGGTTCGAACTGCTACCACCATATTTTTCTGCTGAGTTAAGTCGACCACCATTCTATTTTCGAGAGCTCGACCCAGATTTTTTGCTAATACATATGTTGACTAATATATTTTCACGAGCTTACTTTGTGCGAGTCATTGAGTTTTACACAATAAGTTGAACGCAGAATAACCTGATTTCATAACCTGAAAAGTAATCAATAAATGTTTATGTTAATACGTATGAAAATCACAGATTGAAATTATACTACTGCGGGCAAAAACTAAGGTGAATTTTTAATTTTATCTTCGCGGGCTAACCGATTCGGGCAAACTCTTTTATTTTTATGTACATAGTTACGCTTGTGTTTTCTAAACGACTAAAAGTGATTTTTTCGATTTTTACAATGTCTGAATTTGTTGGGCAAAAAAGTGCCATTAAATTTTGTTTGCGGAATGAAATTTCAGTTACGGAAACGTTCAGAATGTTGCAGGAGATCTTCGGTGATTTGACCATGTCGCAGAAAAATGTTTATAAGTGGTTCAAAGACTTCAAAGAAGGCAGAGAACGTGTTGATGACTTGGAACGCCCCGGACGATTATCAACATCAACTGACGAGCAACGCGTCAATCAAATCAAAGAATTAGTGCACAAAAATCGTAAATTGATAATTAGAGACCTTGCTGGCACTATTGGTATTTCAAGATGATCACTCAACACCGTTTCAAAAGATATTTTGGGCAGGCAACTCGTGGTTTTTGCATCACGATAATGCGCCGTCTCACAATGCACTCGTTCTTCGTGACCATTTAGCCAAAAACTCAACGCATATCGTTCCACAACCACCATATTCGCCTGATTTGACTCTGACTTCTGGCTATTCCCCAAACTCAAAAGACCACTCTGAGGACACCATTTTGACACGATTGAAGAAATACAAGCCGAATCGAAGAAGGCTTTGAAGGCAATTCCGGAAACCGAATTTAACAAGTGTTTCAACGATTGGAAAAAACGTTGTCATAAGTGCATTATATCGGAACGGGGTTACTTTGAAGGGAATGAAATTGATTTGGATAAATAAATAAAGATTTTTCATTTCATAACAAAATTCAACTTAGTTTTTGCCCACAGTAGTATAACTCAGTGTATGCATTCTAATAGTTTCTATCGTATTATTAGGCTTTGTGTAGTTTGTTTACTGTAAACTTCTCTCTAAATCTGAATTAGTGGAAATTTCGCTGGTTTAATCAATCATCAAATTTTTCTCTACAAATCAGCAAAACTTAAACATACAGCAAAATTTATTCACTGAAAAAAACTGTGTAGCTGTCACAAGGATTTTTAGGTTATATCAGCCATCTTTATGGTTTAAATAGGTAATAATATAGCTGGAACAGTGGCATGTTTCTTTGTAGCAGCTACATATTTTTTTGCGTGTACTTTTGTAAATTAGTGAATATTCTGCTCAGCAGCTCCATACCTTTAGCTTCATAAAATAGTGACTTTTAGTTGATAAAAAAAGCGCCAGAATTTTCTGATTGAGATTCAGAGATTAGTTTTAAAAATAAATTTTAATAATGAAAAAAAGTCAAGAGTACAAACTTTGACAAATGATTCTATTGACATGACAGTAATAGATGATCCAGACAATCGTATGGGCCTACTGGTTCGCATCATTATCATGATTAGGTCTCTTTTCGTTCTGTTTGATAATAACGTCCAGTCGAGGAGGTAAATTTCGTCTCTGATAGCTAAATTCTAAATTTAGATAAGAAAAGTGTTTTTTAAATGTTGAGTTTTTTATTTTTTTATTCTCAGCAGTAATAAGCTCATATTTAGGTATAAGTACTGATTGTTGCTATTGAATAAGTTTAGTCACCTTATTCTTCATTTTTTCTCCAAAATAACAGTAGACAAAGATCTCGAACAAAACACAGACCAACATACATAAAATTGGCAGAAAAAAATCATTACGCAAATCTATTCTTGATAACTGATAAATGGCAGTGCATACATTCATTATAGATCCCAAATACTGCACAAGAATTACAGAGCCAAATAATTCGTTCAGTTTTCCTTCGATCCTACAAATAATTTGATGAAAGGGTTAACTGCTGTTCTTCAATGCAGTCCACTCTGGAGGTAGAATTTACTATTGTTTAAGAATACATCTAACAATACACTAAGATTACTCGATCATGGCAGCTGATTTTATTCAGCTGCAGAAATCGATTCATTTGATTACAGTTGTCAACTTACTCGACTGTCGCAGCCGACTGCATGATTGGGTCGAAAAGATCGATTTGATCACCACACGAACGAATCTTGGATACCTGATCACACAATCTATTGATTCAGAAAAACCGATCCGGTCAGTATGCAGGGGTGGACTATATACTCCCCTGGCTGATCGTAGTAATAATATGGAGAGAAATGATTCAAATGAAAGTATATGCGAGGAATTGATCGGAGAGGAGTTGGGGGTAAGGGTGGTGTAACAGAGTTATACCAGCGCCCCGTAGGGACACAGCCCTGCGTCCGGAATTTGGGGGAACCCGGCCCGGCATGCCTCGCGGTCGCGTGCCGTCGGCGGTTCCTGCTCTCTCTCGCCGCAGGCTCCTGATAGAGAAGTGGTGAGCGTCCTGCTGTGCCGAGAGTACCTGACACGTGGCGTCTTTGAGTTCGAGCTGTTGGTGTTTGTTACGATCGCGAGAAGGAGTTGTAAGATCCTAAAAAATGGTTTAACGATATTTGCGTGCCTCATTACTGTGTATTCTTTTCTCGGCGTCCCCTCCCTCCATTCCCTCAGTGCGCGATCCCGGTCGCAGTGGAGCCCGATTACGGTCAGAGGTCTGACGCAAGGAGGTAAAAAGACTGCCAGTACGGGACGCTCCAAAATCAGATGAAACGCATTTCCAGGATTGAGTAATGCTTAAAAAGAAACATAAATTTTGAAGGTCAAATAGAAAACATGTTTCGGCCAATTAGGAAGGCTATTGCGGATGTTTTGCATCAATTAACAAATTCACGGAGGCTTGGCGAGATCATTCGAATACCAGCTGGGGAAGGCAGTTAATAGGAAGGTGAAATAGGCTTAGGCCCAAAGCGCTAAGAGCGTCAGGGATTAGGGCTGTTAGATAGCCCCAAAACCTGTGTTAATCAGTACTCCGGTCATGCAGAAACGGCCACGTGAGCGGACTGTAAGCCCGCAGGAAACTGCAGCTAAGAAGCAGGGGAAGAAAAGGCCAAGAGCCTCCACGAAGAATGAGGAGTGGATGGAGGTTCGGCACAAGAAGAACTTCCAGAAACTAAAGCCGTAGCCGCAGGCTATGAAACCGGTGAAGGCAAGTCTCGCTTTCTGTGAAGTGGTTGGGCAGAGTGGTTGAATTCGACATCTCATCTTAAGGATAGAGGTGGAGATTTTGGACATTGAGCGCAGCAATGAGACTGAGGATGTTGAAGCAGCTGTAAAAGGCTTCTTCAATGATGGATCGACCATGGGCCTAAAAGTGTCTCTAAGAGTCCTTTCATATGGACCAAAAAGGGCTGTGCCCTGCTGGAGGAAGTTCGGGTCTCGGTCTGCTAGTAGCGAGCGTGTGGATGCGAAGGTGGGTACCAGGTGAACGGATGATAAAATTCGTTTGCGACTATAAGCCGAAACCAAACGTTCGTGAAGTTTCAATTGTATTTTTAATCGTTTTTCACATTCTCATCATGGATGAGAAGGTATTGGTTTTACCAGGGGTGTTAGTTGAAATTTGCCGGTTTTACTCATAGATGTCGCTAGAGATATGTATACATTTCTATGGTTTGGCATCTATGTCATATTTTTCTATGAACAATAACCTTCAAAAATACACAATTACATTCTGCCAAAATAATAGCATCATAGTTGTTTACCTCAGTGAATATGTCGAGTTTCGTTCCAAGTAAATCGCATTTGCGGCATTCGTTGCTTTTCTTATTTCATCAAAAGAAAAAAGCAGTTGAAGCTCATCGATTGCTGGTAGAAACTTATGGCGAACATGCTCCAGTGATTGCAACATGTGAGACATGCTTTCGTCAATTTAAAGTGGAGATTTCGATTTAACAGACAATGAACATCCTGGTGCAGCGAAAAATTTCGAAGACGAGGAATTGCAGGCGTTATTGGATGAAGACCCAACCCAATCGCAACAGCAATTGGCACAAACACTAAATGTGACCCGAGGAGCAATTTGCCAACGTTTAAAAGCCATGGGAAAAATCCATAAGTATGGAAAATGGGTACCACACCAACTGAACGATAGACAAATGGAAAATCGAAAAACCATTTGTGAAATGCTGCTTCAACGGTTCGAAAGGAAATCTTTTCTGCATCGAATTGTCACGGGGGACGAAAAATAGATTTCTTTCGAGAACCCGAAGCGGAAAAAATCATGGCTTTCACCTGGTGAGGTCGGCCTATCGACTCCAAGGCCAAATCGCTTTGGCCGTAAGACAATGCTCTGTGTTTGGTGGGACCAGTGTGGTGTGGTGTACTTCGAGTTATTAAAACCTGGTGATACGGTGAATACGGATCGCTACCGACAACAAATTATCAATTTGAATCATGCGTTGATCGGAAAACGGCCGGAATGGGCCCGAAGGCATGGCAAAGTTATCCTACAACATGACAACGCACCGACTCATACCGCTAAAGTGGTGAAGAACACATTAAAAGCATTGAATCGAAAAATATTATCGCACTCGCCGTACTCTGCAGACCTCGCCCCGTCCGACGATCACCTTTTCGCATCGATGGGACACTCATTCGCAGAACAGCGCTTCGCCAATTTTGAAGAAGTCGAAAAATGGCTCGTCGAATGGTTTGCCTTGAAAGAGAAAAAGTTTTTTTGGAATGGTATCCATGATTTGCCTGAAAGATGGACAAAATGTGTAGAATCCAATGGTCAATACTTTGGATAAAAAATTTTTGAGATTCCCTTGAGAATTAAGTCTTTTCTTTATTGAAAAAACCGGTAAACTTCAACTAGCACCCCTGGTATGTGAAAAATGACTTTCGAAATTTTCATCAAATCTTTACGTTTTGAGACCCCCTGAGTCAGAAAACCGGTTTTTACGAAAGTGTCTGTCTGTAGTAGGTTGTGTGCGGCATAACTCTTGACAGAATTATCAGATTGAATTAAGCTTTCGCACACTTTGTCGGAGCCGAAAAAGTAAGGACAAGTTCGATAACCAGCCACATCCAATCAAAATTAGAAATGTTACAGCATATTAAAACTTGAAAAAAGTCAATATCAAAATTCCATTTTCCAGTTAAATTATACGAGATACGAAAAAACGTTATGATACAATATTATTTTCTACATAAAGACCTACAAATTTGAATTGTAACATTTTTTCATAAGATGCATATTTTTCTTTTTAATTTAAAAAAAAAACTATTGAAAATCCAAAATTCAATTTTTTAGCAATAATATGTGAAATACGAAAAGAACATAAGAATACAAAGTTGTTCGTTTCAAAAATATCTACAAATTTTGTGCTATACAGTTTCTAGAAAAACATATATTTTTCGTTTCAATTCCAAAAAATACGATTAAAATTCAAGAATTCCATTTTTTAGACAAAATATATGAGATACATAAAAAACGTTTAGATGAAAAATTATTTGCCTAAATAAGGTCTACACATTCTTATGAAGAAATTTCTCGACAGAATGTATATTTTATATCTTGATTTTTAATATTGAAAAAATTCGATTTTTTTCACCAAAATATGTGAGATACTAAATAAGCGTTGTTCTGCAAAATCGTTTCCTTAGATGAAGTCTATGATTGTTTTTCCTTTTTGAGAAATTTGGAAGAAAATAAATAAATTATTTTAATCATGTAATTTATTAAAAAGTTACTGAAATGTATACAGAAAATCGAGCGCAAAGCATGAGTGTCATGATGAGAATGTGTTCCTTAAGGTAGTTGTTGCGCCAAAAATCAGTCTCTGGAAAAAGAAGTTTTTCTATGATTTCAAGACTGGTAATTATATCATCAGCCGTGTCATATGTAAGAAAAGACACTCTTTTTAATAAAAAAAATATTAAAATTATGAAAAATAATATTTTAATAATGTTTTTTGTAATAGGATATTTCCTTATTATCGCTCGATACCAAATTTTCAAAAATGGTGCGATTCTGATGAATCATGAATCATCTTTTTAGGAAAAGGATTTTCTACAACTTAACTGTTTCCGATTTTTGAAAATAAATTCTTTAATGGTTAAAATCATTAAAAAATAATTTTCAAAATCGAAATTTTTATAAACAAATTGCTGAATTTGATAATAATTGATTCATTTTCAAAAATCGGAAACGGTAAAGTTGCAGAGAATCCTTTTCCTAAAAAAATGATTCATGATTTATCAGAATCGCACCATTTTTGAAAATTTGATATGGAGCGATAATAAGGAAATATCCTATTACAAAAAACATTATTAAAATATTATTTTTCGTAGTTTTTAAATTTTTTTTATTAAAAAGAGTGTCTTTTCTTACATATGACACGGCTGATGATATAATTACCAGTCTTGAAATCATAGAAAAACTTCTTTTTCCAGAGACTGATTTTTGGCGCAACAACTACCTTAAGGCCGATAAAGCCTTAAGTAAATTGAATTTCCTGTTTCACTTAAACTGAAAAAGAAATTTAGTGAATTTGAGAAAATGAGTAATTTACATCATCTTTAATATTATAAAATTGGTTTGAGTTTCAGTATTGAATTATAAGAAATAAACTTAAATGTATGCGAAGAGCACAAGACCGAGCGCGAAGCGCGAGGTCCAGAAAGAACGGAGCGCGAAGCGCGACGATCAAATCGCGCGCCCTAGGCACGTTCAAACTTGCGAGCTGCGCGCGAAGCTCGTGATGAGAATGTGCCCGCCAAGCGGGCAGATTTTTAATTTTAGAATTATTTTGCTTTCCATTGGGATTCTTGTATTGTTTTTTTATGTTAAAGAAAACTATTGTTCTGTACGAAGTTAAGATATCCTAGTCCATTTGAGGAGTAATGATTTTTGTAAGTGGAAATGGTTTTGTGAATTTTGTCCATCAAAATCGGAATACTAGTATGCACATAACGTAATACTTATTACGTCAATTACTATAGATAAAAATTTTCACCCTCAGCTGAGATTTTACCGGACTCTTAAATATTATTTATAGTTCTGTAACTTAATAAAATGTTAAATAAAATGTAAAATATTTCTTAAAGTCCGCTATATGTCCTCGATTTACTAAATTAAATTGGTAATATTTCACTAATCAATTTTTTCTGTGGATCTTTACATTGTTTTAAAATACTATTACTCCTACTAAATCTATTTGTAAAAAATGTAATGTATAAAATAGGTCTAATGCTTACTTGTATAAATGAATGTGATGATGAACGCAATCCTTAATTATTTCTGCCTCTCGTTGATAAACGATTTGTTCAGAAACGCCATTTTTTCGCAATTTAGGAAGCATGTACAAACGTTCTACTATAAGATCTATTTGAGCACAAATATTTAGAACCATCATCAACGTCAAGGTTTGAAATGCGCATATAAAAAAAGCTAGCATAAAACAAATTATTATTTGGTGTAAAGATGTCAACCAGAAAGCAAGTTTCGATTCAATGGTGTAAGGCTTCCATGTATGAAAAGGAAGTTCAGCGTTTGTTTTTAGTAGTGTAGACAAATATATTGTTGCTGCAGTAATGGTAACAATAGTAAGCAAGCTGATTGCAATCAACCTATTAAAAGTTATAATCATGATTAAAATAATTATTTCACAAGAGTTCAATGTAAGGGATCACAAATTTTGATCTTTACTTTATACCTGTACATGTGTGAATGTCTTCGCAGTATTTGGGATTCATTGATATTTCGAGCGTGACAAATTTCAATAAAAAGCATTTTTATCATTTCAATAACTTTTTTACGTTGTATCATAATAGTGATCATTTTAACACAAGTAACAAAACAAATAGTAAAGTACAATGATGTTTCGATCATAAGGTCCATGTCTTCAGTCTCTCGTAAAATGTATAACAAAAGAGAGAATGTAAAATAGATATAAATAATTAAGGCAGAAAATGAATAAATACGATACACGATAATCTTTAATTTAGAGTTTCCAGTTAATGGCACCCAAATCCCAACAAATTGCATTAGAGCAAATGAAATTTCACCACTGTATACGTCCGATTGTTTCGAAACAAACATTTTCTATCATTAATTGATGAAGTGCGAAGATATGGTTAAAATGTCTTGTAATTTTTATGATGTAAACATTTAAAACACAAAACTATGATCCCGAATTGAAACAGACAATTTAACTTCCAATAAGTAGAAAAATCTATAAAGCTCAAAAAATCGAAATTTTTGAAAAACGTACTCACAGTTTTTTATATTTTAGATAGTCTAAGTGAATAAATGTACGATTATACATTGTGAAGACATAAATTATTCTATATGTTTTGAATTTTTTCTCAATTTGCTTATTTTTTACATCGATAGGTATTGAAAAGTATATATTAAGGATGTACCATCTACGTACATTGAAGGTTCTACTAAGCCTGACACTCTCTATGTTCATAGATCTGTTGCTTCCCCTTCTCTTCTAATTTTATGATAAATAATTCTACTCATCACTGTATGAATCATAAAATATCCCAACACATTCTTTTACCGTAATAATATTTTTATAAATAATTCTTTATTTCTTTCAAAGAATGGGCGTGTTATAGCAGATATATTGATGCAGAATTTCATATGAAGAAAATGTATCTGAATTTGTATCACCGACAATTTGCATAAATATAGCAAGTTGTAATATTTCTTGCTTTTTATAGCGACTTTTGTCTCTGATGACTACTTTCTTATTCGTAGAGAGTCACATTTGTCGATAACATGCAACAAGCATATAATTTGAGGGCATAAAGTATTTATTAGATCTGCCATAGAAAAAGGTGAAGGGTCTTTAACCTTCACGTGTCCCATAGCTTGAGCTTCTTACAAACGTGTTGTTCGGTGTCTAAAAAAGTTTGATATTCGTAAAGATATATATCTCAGGAAATTTTGTAAAGAACTGTTAGACACTTAGGAAGTCATAAATCGTGTACAACATTGACACTCGCTTTTTCTTTAAAGTAAAATCTGACATTTACAAAATTTTTGATTTTGATTTTACCGTGAAGGTTTACTATTAGTGGAGTGAGACGCAACTACTTTTGTCTCACTTCTAACAATTGCACTGCCTTCAATGACAGGTACATGATGTTTTCCTAGTTTTTATTGCTGAAAAATAAAATTGTTATATTTATTTCTACACCTTCTATTCCAGATTTCGCCACGGAATCATAATTGCAATGTTTTAAATGTTTTGTTTTATCGTTCTTAGCCATAATAATGCGGGGTCAGAGAACGGACAGAGTATTCTCTGACCGTTGTCTCAACGGGGTCCGCTAGGCTATTCATAATACAAAATCGATATTGTTATGATGTGCCAACAAAATCCCAAAAGAAAGTGTCGATCTGTGAAGACGAAGATATTGCAGTAGAGGTCTGTCAATCCCGCTTGATATAGAAGCGAATGATTACCATATTCTTTGGGAAACGTGGTCTAGTGGATAGTGATAGAGAAACAGCGCAGTCACTAGTGCCTCGTACACTGGCATATACTGTGTCTCTTTTTTTTTGGATGATGTTTTTTTTCATTCAATTCATGATTTAAATTATGATTTCTGAGAAAAGTAGATGGCCTTTCAGGTTTTGTATATTTATTTTTAAATTAGTGAAATATGAAAAATAATATTATTTAGACGGTAAAATATTTTTAAGACCGAAAAAAATTTGAAAGCGTGCATCTTGCATGTGTCAGGAGGAATCGAACCTCCGAATATACTTGCCTTTCCGGAGACTTACTGTCATAAACGCACCAAGCCAACACCGCTTACAGCATTCCAAATAATTTTTCGGTATATTTCACTTTTCAGTTTTAGATGTTTTATTTGAATGGAAATTAGGACTTAAAGCGACCTCTATTGGGTCTTTATTTTACCATCTAAATAATATTATTTTTCATATTTCACTAATTTAAAAATAAATATACAAAACCAGAAAGGCCATCTACTTTCCTCAGAAATGATAATACCGGTAACACCGAAAAAATTTTTAAATTATGATATTTTCATTGATGTAATCATTCACAGATACCAAAATGTTCGCATGGTGTACGCATGATGGAGGCACGCGTGTCAATTGATCCGCACGATGTACCTTCAAATCACGGCGCAGATGCGTTTTCAATGGAGATCTAAGGCGTCATTCCTCAAGTGAAGCACGTGCGTGAAGGAATGACTCAAGAAATTAATGTGAGTGTTATGCAAGTTCTAGGCTGAAAGTGTATGAAAATAAGAAACATCATTTCAATAACTTTTTTATAAATTTGAAGACTAATATGCAATCGTACTTCGATTTCAGCTTGACAGAACAATGTGCTAACCATAACTCGTTGGACAGAAAATGCAGCATTGACGTCTATAAACAGTAAATACACCTTTTCCAAGAATTATTTTCACTCAAATTATTTGAACTTCTCTATAGCAACCGCTAGTGTTAGAGTCATTTAGAAACTTACAACATAGCGTCACTTGACACAAGTGTAGTATCATGATACAAAGACTGAACTATAATTTAACTTTTCTGATTAGGATTTTTCAAATATTTTTTTTTTAAATATGAGGTCATAGCAATTCACAATTTCACTTCGAGATCGCGACCTTTTATTAGGAAAATTATGTATTCGATCAAGAAACACCACACCTAAAGTCTTCTTGTCAGAAGTTCTCTAAACGTAGGGATTTTATATAATCTGCATGCATGTCTTTATTATGCCCATACGGTCCCCATGATTCTAAACTGTATCCGTGGTGATTACCCGGTGAGAAAAGGTGGATTGAATAGCATTGAAATGTTTGAATGCGATTGAATTCCGTTTTTGGATTTGCATTCGAATACCCTGCAATTATTTGAAAGAGACTGAATCGCATTTAAAAGAATTTAATTGTTAAAACGGAATTGAATTTTATCAGTTTTAATGCCCTGATAAAAAAGGACGCTTTAAAATTCATCTTCAATTGAAATATTGTAAAAAATATAAAAATCCATTGAAATCCATGGGAAGGTACATCAGTTTCTTGTAGCCAAATCTCAAATATTGCTGTTCGAATCTAATTTTTATTAGTGATTGGAAATATCGGTGAAAAACGTATCAATACATATCGATATTTATCAATAATATCCCCCACCCTTCGCTGTCCTAACTTGACTTAAATTAACAGTTTGACAAATTAAAAATAAATTTAAATTAACGACAAATCGAAATACAATAAAAAATACAAGAAATATTAAAGTTATTTATTTGTTGCTGTTATGTTTCACAATTTTTGAGTTATAAAAAATATAATAAAATGATTGAAATTGAACATTTTGAAAAATTATTAACACTATTAAAAACAATTAAAGATGATCAGAATATAAATATCAATATTCAGCGCAAGCCGTGGCCGTTGAACGGTGTCGATGCGGCAAGTCAGGAAAATATCAATATGTATCGTTAAGAAAAAAATGTTTCGATACTTTTCGATACGGCGGTGTATCGATATATAGTGATATTTATCGATACTTTTCTCATCAGTAATTTATATTTATTAGTATGAAAAAAGCAACTGCACTCAGCTTGTCAACGGTTAAATTGTGTTTGATAAAGAACTTTGTCAAAGGAAAAAATAAATTTATTTTCCACTATAAAGTTTTACCTTGTTATATTCAGAATTCACTGATGAGGTTACCAATATTTGAGATTATATTAGCATATGAATATTGGCGATATTCTACGGAGTTTAGCAGTTTTGTGTGACACGATGTGATACCATCATAGCGACTCAGTGTTATTAAGAGTGGTCTGCCTGTCGGCTATTCACTTCCGTTAAATGGTGAACACTCATTGGTTTCTGTTGGCGGATTAATTCAAATAACATGATATTACATTATTGTAGCCAATGAGCGTTCAACATTTAACGCAAGTGATAAGCCGAATAGGCAGGCCAACTTTAGAATGACTGTAACGATTAACGGCCATGTCTGACCACCGTATTACAGATTATAGGTTATAGCAATAGAACAGAACACTGAATGCGTGAAATCAGTCTGTCAATGAAAATGCAATACTTATCGCATACAGGAATTTAATTAGTAAATTAATGAAAATTGATAACAATGATTAAATTTCAAATTTTGCATGACTATATTTTAAAATAAACATTCTTTACGAGAAAATTCAAGTAGAGTATATGAATCAAAACTCAAAATATTTAATTTCACAACAGGCATTAACTGGCATTCCATTTTCAGATCGCTTGGAGGCATTCAATCGCAATTACTGTCTTCAAATTTGAGTTTCTCAAAACGCATCGCCTATCATTCAATTTCGAAAGTCACCTGACATCATTGAGTCGCATTGGCTTTGTCTCATTTTCGATTCCGACCACCGGTTTTAAAAAGAATACGTTTGTATTGAGGAGTAGGTTGGATGTGCGGGTAATGTGAATCGAATACTTTGTTATCTGGGATGAGGCATGATAATAAATTTTATGCAGTTCTTCGTTCTCTACTCTCCAAATTATAATCAGTGAAACTCACTAAGAATCAATGACGATTCGTAGATTCTTGGTAAGTTTTGCTGATTTCAACTTAAAGAGTATAAGGTGAATGTGTCTCCTAACGACATTCTAAGGTACCTGATGTTTTTAAACTCTTTTTTTGTTATCAAACATATTGACTGACTATAATAATATATATATATATTCAAGCGAAGTATAATCATTAAGTTTTAAGAAAAATTTGTTTCCAGTTTTTTTCACTTCACGGAAGGTAAACTACTTATTTTTCAAAAAGTGGTGCCAATGTATCTTCAAACCGCACCTCTGTTTTTGCTTTGCCCCTTCTATCCGCATGCCTATTGTGCCTAGGGCTGTAAAATTTCATGAAACTTTGATCTATTGTAAAGTTTCATGAAGCATTGGGGGTCTCATGATATATTTCAAAGTTTCTAACAGAAAATCGGGAAAATTCAAACTATATATAGTATAAATAAATATTTCAAGGACATTTTATGATCTAATTGTCTAACCTGATCTGACTTCTGTGCGCCTGCGTAGATAGACGTTTCCCTCTCTTCTCCTAATGTTTCATAAAACAATGAAACTTTGACCATGAAATATTGAAATATTTCAAATGAAAGTTTCAATGTTTCAATGAAATGTTACATCGCTTACAACCCCAATTGTGCCTCCTAACGGCAAGTGACTCAAATCCTTGTCATAGTGATTTAATTTATTATACTTGGTATCTTACCGTTTTGTGAGAGTTTAATTAAATTCATAAATGCGAAAAAATGGTGAAATGATTCAGAAATAAATAGGTCACAAATGTAAATTGTTTTATAACTCATTTTTTATTACAAAAATTGAATAGCATACAAAAGTTAAAATTCTATTAGAATAAATTCTACCGTTATTAAAAGTCTATTAATAAAAATTCTACTCTTAATGTTAGACTTCTTTGTTATTACGAATGTCTCTGTGGAATTATAATATATTATAAAATTTCAATTTTTGTTTTGTAAATAGGTGCAACCGGTAGTTTTAAATTTGGTAGATAAATAAGTGGCCTTTCCGGTATTGTGATGATGTTATTTAATTAATTTCTCTTGTCTACGTTTCGTCCAAGTATTTGGTCCTTTTCGAGACTACAAAAAATAATGAAAAATATAAGCATTATTTATAAAGATTGTAATAAATAAGTCGTTTTTACATTTAAAAATTATTAATAAATAAAGTTGTTTTGTTTTGTAGTAAAAATATTGTAAAAAAATTAAAAAAGAGTGATTAAAAAAAGGAGAGAGTAACATACCTATATAATATTAATAAATAATATTAATAGGTAAAGAAAGAGACGAAATCATTACAAAAACGTTAAAAAATTAGTCTAAAGGAGACAATTTTCGAAAAACTCCAAAATTACCATGAAATTGCTATTTTTGTCAAAGGTGCGGATACTGGAAATAACGATATGTTCTATTCCCCCTAACTGCAGTTTAATACATTTCGCGAATCTTATAACGCAACGGATTTCTTAAACGATATATTATTTCTATGAGTCCTACACGGAGAAAAATGGATATTGAAAAGTAGATATTCAAATAGGAGATATTCATCCATAATATCTAGATATTGACACGCAATATTAAAATATTTTTTTTCAATATATAAGATTTTCCAGAGAAGTAACATTTGATATTCAGATTCAATAGTTTAGATATTGAAGCATGAAGTGCGCGCGCATATATATAAAGGTTTATATTAAAATTATTAAAACTCTTTATTTTATGATCAAATAGAATGATATTGCGTGCTCTTTATTTGATTTATTTATTGATTTATTGCTGAATTGGGGGAGATGCTAATCTTTAGTCAATAGTTCAGCGATCATCGCATTCACAAAAAAATACTGTTTGGTGTGATTTTTGGTATTTGAACGCGAGAGAAGACCCTATAAACGGGATTTCTCTACTGAATGAGTCAGGTCTGGTTTCGAAGAGGTCCCTCGAAATCATGAACCTCGACGAGACCGCGACAAGGGAGGAAGTTGTTGTTACGCTCTGCGTTACGCTGGGTGAGCCCGACCTCATGGATCCCTGCAGAATGTACAAACGCTTCGGCGGTGTACAAACATGCACGGACAGGGGTGAAAAAGATGTCACCCATTTTTCTCGGAACGGCTTCTGCACAGTGTTTTGAGCAGAGCTCCTGAGGTTGAGGGATGGGAAGTTCCTACAACTCAACCTCGGGAGGGGAAGGAAGGCCCAAGACGTCTTGATGTAGATGGCCGGGGAGAGTAGGGCCGACGTACTGCTCATTACTGAATAGCACAAATGGTCCAAAAAATCTGCCTGGTACCAGAATGCATCAAAGAGGGCCGGAATCCTTGTGTGCAACCCCGACTATGGTATCGGGGACTTTCTAGAGACTGAAGTAGGGTTCCTTTAGGTGGAGGTGGCGGGGGTGCGTATGTACAGCTGCTACTTCTCCCCGAATGATCCTTTTGAGCTCTTCAAGACTCAGATTCTCCTCCTTGAGGAAAGCCTTAGTAAGGCTAGAGGGCGGACCCTTATTGTGGTTGACTTTAATAGCAAGTCGCCCGAGTGGGGAGAAGCCCGCCTGGATAGGAGGGGAATACTAATTGGTGAGATGGTCGCCAGAAATTGAAAAGTATAGCCACCGTAGTTATAACCTTAAGAACATGGCAATAACACAATAATTTTGTCATTTGTAGGTTATGCGACACGATACATATTTATGGAGTATAAGCAAATAAAAATATGACATAATTTTTCCCTTAATCAATTGTATATCAGCGTGAATTAGTTTTTCTATATTTCTCTCTTCATGAAAATTATTTACAATAAGAAATTGCAAGCAGTTTGTAAACATACATATTTTGATTGCAGTAAGTAAAAAGACATGAAAATGAGGAAATAAGCAAAACTAACCTTCAAATACGGGAATGTACTTATCCAACTACCACTGTTGGAGAATGTTGGGTACATAAGAATCACCCATCGTTTAACAGTTTTCTTAGTAATAAATATGATAATAATTAACTCAAAAGTACATTAAAATAAGAGAAGGCCTTAACTTACGTGGGAGATTGCACCGGTCAACGAAAAAAGCAACAAAACACTATAGATACCCTTACTATAGTTTCCGCAAAATGTCGTGACGTAACTGAATTAGAGCATGAACGGTGCAAGAAATAAGTGGGCCAGCTTTTGAATTTGAGTTTCATTTCGATAAATAATAAGTTCACTTATCTTTAATACTTTAAAATTATAGTAATTTACACTTTAAACACTGCACTTGAACTTTAGTTGTCATTTTGAATACATCACCACATAAATTTGCAGGGATTTACAATATAGCTAGCATAGAGATATTGAAATTGACAATAGCTGATAAACAAGTTGCTGCTATGGGAATATATATTTCCATTTCATTTATACTTTTTACCTAATTCTACCATATTGGAAGCATATGCAATTTGTAGAAAATAATAATTTCTGTTATTCAGCAACTGTGTGAAATGTGCTTCTTCACATAAACAGTATATACAATTTGACTACAGTTTTATATGATTTGTACACATAAATTCTTTGAAATTGGGATCATTCTTCATTCGTTCGGTCGCCTAGTTAAATTTTTTTCCGTGCACCTCATTGTTTTGTCCAAAAAAACACATCGGTTTGCAGCTTTACATGCACAGCAAGTGGCACATTCTTCACCTTTGTTATAAAAGATATCGTGTGCAACATATGCAGAAATCATGCTACCCTGACTCATGTTCAGTTTCCAACACTCGTCTGTAATAGCATGCTTTCGTCACTTGTTACACAATGACACTATTTTCTAACTCAATCTGGCTCTAAACCTCATTGAATTTACATCTCATCTGGGACTACAATCCTATGGGTTGAGAAAAACTATCAATAGAAATCATCCTGAGATACAAATAAAATTAAGACTGAAGATTTTTATTGTAATCCTTTATTATCTCATTGTACTGTTCGCAATATGTTGTAAGCAGAATAAGCTGATTTTATAATCTGAAAAATAATAAATGATTATATATTTTAATGTGTATGAAATCAAAAGTTTATCACAGATTATAGTTTGGTCAATAATTTTATACAATGCAATAGCTCATATCACATATTTATGCATTATCTGGAATTTGTTTCTTGTATATATGTTCTCTAAATCCAAATTTGCGGAAACTTCGCTATTTTGGTAATTGCAATTCTCTGCGATTATGGAGAAGCACAATACTTCTGGCTTATAAGTTACAAAGTAGCGGTTGAGGACCGATTTTTCGTACAGTAAAGACAGACAGGTTTTCTATCAACGAATTTAAAATCAATTGCGAAAGTTTGGTTCAATTTACATGCTATAATTACTAACTTTTCGCTAATTAATATATGATAGCGAGAATTCGACAATTAAGATTTAGAGTAGCTTTGAAAATAAATCTGTTATAAAAAAGAAGAATACAAACTTTCACAAATGTTTCTATCGACATGATAATAACAGCTGATCCAGACAACAGTATGGGCCTATTGGTTCGCATCATTATCATAATGAGGGCTTTTTTCGAACTATTTGTTAACGGAGTCCAGTTTACGTGATAAGCTGCATCTGTGAGAGCCATGGTCTAGTCAGATGACAAAAATGATTTGTGAATTTTGGGTAATTTTTTTACTCTCACTTATGATTCATAGATTGATATTTACACCAAAAAATTTGGTAAGATTAACCAGTTGACTGCTTAATATTACGGAATGTTGCTAATAAATGAGTATAGTCACCTTATCCGTTATTATTTCGCCACAATAACAGTAGATAAAGATCTGGCCCAAGACGGAGCCCAGGGTGGATAAGAGTGACCAGAAAAAATCGTCATGTATCCTGGATCTTGGTAATTGATAAATGATGGTGCATATATTCATCATAGACGCAAAATATTGCACAAAAATCACCAATCCGAATACTTCATTCAGTTTTTCTCCGATCCTATAAGTAGATTTCGTTTAGAGTAAATACACAATTACAATTTTTAATTATTAATCCATTATTATTCAACTAATACCCAATTGAAACTTCTAACACTGATACTTGCAAATTTAGATCTTCAGGTAAAGTTTGTCCCTAAAATCCAAAATTTTTTTTTATTTTGAAATTCTATCAATTTTTAAGTAATCGTCCTTTGTAGAAAAAAAAACTTCTTTTTATACACTGAGAAAAAAATGCTATTGCATCAAAAGCATTTCTTTCCAAAAGCATGCATACTGTTAATTCATTAAAATATGCTACAAGAACCAATAAATATGTTACTAATTCTATAGCATATTGATTTGAATCCATGATATTCATGCTTTTGATTCAATAGCATTTTTATCTCTGTGTAGTCTTCAAAAAATGGTATGTTATTAAATGGTTAAAATAATCCATGTAGGAATGAAATTGGCAGCTTTGGAGGTGCGTCACCCTTTCCTCGTCAATGCCTTGTATTGCCATTGGATACGTACGAGGTCTGTCTGGAAAGTATCGGGCCTACCTTTATATCTCGGCGCTGGCGTTATTCTGTATCATCGAGCGGGTGGCATCCTTCAAAGTAATCCCCACTTGATTGAATAACATGGTTCTAGCGATGTTTCCACTTCTCGAAACAGTTCTGGAACTCACTTTTAGGGATGGCCTTGAGTACGCTCGTCGCATTATTCTCAACCGTCGTTTTGTCATCGAATCGCTGTCCTTTGAGTGGTTTTTTGAGTTTTCGAAACAGCCAAAAGTCACAGGGTGCTATCTCGGGACTGTACGGAGGTTGTCGAAACAAATGCGAAACTGTGTTCACTCAGAAACTGCTGCAAAAGATTCGATGAATGCGCTGGCGCATTATCGTGATGGAGAAGCCAGTCACCACTTGACCAAAAGTGCGGGCGTTTTCTTCTCACTGTTTCACGCAAACGTTTCAAAATTTGAACGTAATATTCTTTATTGATTGTCTGACCTGTCGGTGCATATTCGTGGTGCGTAGCACCTTCATAATCGAAAAAAACAATCAACATTGACTTCACACTGCTTCGACTTTGACGTGCCATTTTTGAATCGCCTGTAACACTCCGTTCTCTGTGTTATGCCTATACTTTCGTCCACAAATATATCTTTGTAAACAAATATCTTTGTAAACAAATATCTTTGTAAACAAAGACACGCTGCGCATGAACTATACGTCCGGCATATGTCAGCAAGCAATCGATAGGTTCGTGAGGCGCTACTGTTGACGTTCATGCCCCGCAGAGGTCGTTCGAACACTATGGCGCGGAGATATAAAGGTAGGCCCGATACTTTCCGGACAGACCTCGTATATGTAGAGCGCGGTCAAGACATGCGTAACGCACCTTAAAGTTGCCTACTCAATTTCTACAATACCTGGTAAATAATACACTTATATTATTATATTTTACACAAGATTTTGGCTAAAATCAGGTGGGCAATATATAAGCGCATAATTATGTAAAGGGTGATCCAATAAGAGCTTCCGGAAGGTTTTTAAAAAAATAAAAAACATAATCAATCGATTTTGGTTTATTCACATAAAGAAGTGATTTCACATACCATCCTGTTGAAACCACAAGTCAGTTACACGAGTATCTTGAATTTTTGGTAACAAAAATTCAATGATCATTGCTCTGTGGCGTGCGCCGTCGACAGTTACACGCACTCCTTCCGCATTTTCAAAGAAATACAGTCCGATGGTGCCGCCTGCTCATAAGCCGCACCAAACAGTGCATTTTTCCAGATGCATTAGTAGCTGTTGGATTGATTGATTTCATATGGACATGAAAATTGTCACGGTTTAATATGCCCGAGAATCCCTATTGAAAAAAGTATCTCGTATTGGATCACTCTTTATAAGAGTCTCGTTTTTTTCGCGTCTTAAAACCATTTGATTTCAAGGCTTAAAATAAGTTTTTATTTTTAAAGTGTAAGATGAGCAAGAAACACATTTATAGGAAAATATAATATGCAAAATAGTTTACCTAATTTATGTCAATTGTTATATACACGGAAAAAAAACTGGGATTGTTATAATAGATCTTCGGTTAATTTAATCATGAAAGACTAGTAATTCCTCTAGTTATAACAAGGCAACTGCGTTTAATTTTATTATGGTTTTTTTTCGGTGTAGCATATAAAGCAGGACGTAACACTTACGAGTATATATGAATGTGATGATGAACGCAGTCTCTAATTATTGCTGACTCTCGATGATTAACGACTCCTTCAGGAACACCATCTTTTCGCAATTCAGGAAGCATGTTCAAGCGTTTTGTCATAATATCTATTTGAGCACAAATATATAAAACCATCGTCAAAACTAAGGTTTCAAATGACCCTGTAAATATAACTATCATAAAACAAGATAGTGTTTGTTGTAAATATGTCAACAGAAATACAGTTTCGGAACTGATGGTGTAAGGCCTCCATGCATGGAAAGGAAATTCAGTGCTGTTTCTTTTCAACAATGGAGGCAAATATATTGTTGCTCCAGAAATATTATTTGTAATAAGAAAAATAATTGTAATTAACCTAGAAGTACAAATTATGAAAAAAATTGTTATACAGAAACTCTCTAGATCTAAATTAATAAAAACTTATCATTTATAATTCAGTTCTAAAAATTCATTTTATGTATCTCCGGCGCGGAAACTCGTTTTTCCGCTACAGTTGAGAGTATCACAATGTTGTGTATTCCGCCGCAGAGGAATGAAATGTAAAGATTGAACTGCGCATGCGCCTGTAGCCATACAGCGGAGCACAATCTTCTTATTCTTCTTCTTCTTCGTACAGCGTTAGCATCCTAAAAAACTCGTATACGGACCGAAGTCACATAATAGTACATTACGTGCAGGAGATATACGAGTTTTTATGCGTACACTCGAATCTAATCTAGTATTGAAGTTGTTTGCGGGGCTAGTCCTTACACTTGACATTTCGCGATTAGTCCCTGCCATTTTGATTTTATCGATCTTGTGTAGTAGTAGCGGATTTTAATAAAGGGTTTCCCAATAAGGGTGATATGTTTTGAAATTGAAAAAAAAACACTGAATATTCATTCGGAATTGATCGAAATCTTTTTTATTATATTGGATATTCTATGCCATTTATGATTTAAACAATATATCGGCCAAATGTCCCCCGAGACTTGAGCCAAAAATGCGCCTCATCAGAAAAGATGATTTTTTGATGAAAATTGGGATCATTTTCAATTGATTCCAGAGCCCAATCCGCGAACTCCCGACGCAAACGATGGTCATTAGGCTTCAGTTCTTGGGCCAGAATCATCTTATAGGGATGCAGGCCAAGATCCAATCGCAAAATACGCCAGGTAGTCATCCTGGACAGGCCCAATTCCTGAGATCGGCGTGGCACGGACAATTCACGGTTTTCCTCGATACTGGCCTGTACGGCGGCTATATTCTGTGTAGAACGTGCGGTACGCATACGATTTTTAGGCTTAGTATCCAATAGAGTAAATTCACTCTCCAACTTATCGATTATTCGACGAATTGACAGCGCGGATGGAGCAGAATGACGACCATATTTTGCACGATATGCTCTTTGAACACCGACAAAACTTCTCGAATTTTGATGAAATAATTGGACAATTTCCAAACGTTGTGGAAGCGTGAAACTACTCATGATTAAATGGCAAACCTTACTGATGACAACTGACAGCAGACGTCAAAAATTTCAGTTCAAATGAGCCCGATAGGGACATTCAAAATCATATCACCCCTATTGGGAAACCCTTTAGAAGCATGCGCAGTTCAAATATACAAGGCTCTGTCAGTAGGGTGCTAACGCTGTACGAAGAAGAAGAAGAATAAAAAGAAGATTGTGCTCCGCTGTATGGCTAAAGGCGCATCCACAGTTCAATTTTTACATTAGATTCCTCTGTAGCGCAATACACAAGATTGCGCTATTCTTAACTGTAGCGAAAAAACGAGTTTACGCGCCGGAGGCACATAAAATAGAATACGTGCCAATGCACACAATTCGCGAAATTACGAGACTCGCGACAATGCTCGCAGGACTGATCGCGCCTCGGCTTTGTCTCGGCAACACCTTGGCTTCGATCTCCTGCAAGCATTGTCACTCGTCGCGCAATCACCCTCATTGCGCGCCTAGGCACGTAATATACTATAATACTAAGCTTGTGTTTTATACCTGCATGTATGAGAACAGCTTTGCAATATTTGGTATTCATTAATATTTCCAGGTTGACAAATTTTCTCAAAAAGCATTTTCATTATCCTGTCCACCCTTTTACGTTGTATTATAATATTCACCATTTTGACAAAAGTAGAAAAACTAATTGTAAAGTTCAACAAATTTTGTACTATAACGTCCTTTTCTCCAACTCCATGTAAAATATATATTAAGAGAGAAAAAACAAAATAGATATTAATAATAATGGTGCAAAATGAATAGATACGATAACAAATTATCTTCATTTGTGAATTCCAAGTTGATGGCATCCAAATCCCAACGAATTGCATTGCAGTAAAAGAAATATCACCATTGTAGAAGTCCTTTCGTTTTGATGAAAACATTTTTTATGATCAATTTATAAACCTATGATTAAGAAAAAAATATTTGAAATACCAAATTAGAATTACAGCGCTTTAACATCAAAATAGTAGGAAAAGCTATGAAGCTATAAAAATTAATATTCCTAAAAAGCGTATTTACTATTTTATTATTTTATGTATTTCAAACGTTTTAATTTACAATTATACCTTGCGAAGACTTACGTTTTTCCATGTTTTAAATTTTCCTTCAATTTTTGTTTAGATTTAAAGACAGCAGAGAATTACAGAAAAAAATGCACCATCTACACACCATGAAAGTTCAACTAAGTGTGACGGTCACTTTGTCATAGAATTCTTCTCCCCTCTCCCTTTTCATTTTTCGATAAATAATTCTACCAGTCATTGCGTGGAATATAAAACATCTCAGGGCAATTTATTTCCGTTATAGTCTTCTTGTGAATAATTCTGTATTCCTTGCAAAACGTGGATGTGTAATCATAAAACACTGTAATATTTAATGCTTTTTGTAGCGACTTTTGTCTCTGCTTACTACTTTTTATTCGTAGAAAGTCATATTTTTCCATAACATGCATCAAGCATATAATTTGAGAGCATAAAGTATTTATTAGATTTGTCATTCACTTGCGAGTATCACGCAGCTTGACCTTTCCGTACACACGTGCGATGCCCAGAACTGTTTGATATTCATAGAAGGTATAGCTTAAAAAATTTGCTGGAGAACTGGTGGAAATTCAGGAAGTGAGAACTTGTTTAAAATGTTTGTATTTAATATTTATTTAAAGTTTAAAGTACAATCTCACCTTGTACAATTTTATCGACTTTGGCAAGAACCTTTATCAAAAAATATACATATTATAATTACATTATATAAATGTCTATAACAGGTCTATGGGAGAGCCATATTATATATTCAGTTGTACTATCTAGATATTAGGCTGTAATACGCTTTGATATCTTAGATATTACAAGTGAATATTTAGATAGTACAACCGAATGTATAAGGCAGCTGTCCTATAGTTGAATATCTAAATAATCATTATAACTATATCCACCTTTCTGAGTGTTCTCTTTTTTTGTTTTTGATCCGTAACCATAGGTTTTTCCTAACAATTACATAGTTTACGTGTGAATTTAGGCGCCAAAATAATGTCCCCGAATGAAAAAAATAATCTCATGAGAGAGTTACTTTGCACTTTGAATAGAAAATTGTAGATTGTGTTGGAAAATTTTTGAAAGAATAATTACTTATTTAGTTTATATATATTTATTAACAGATAAATTAAAACTTCAATAGGTGGACTGAATCATTTCACATATAGGTGAATTAAAAAACCTACTTCATTCTTCAAGAAGATTGCATCAAAATGTTGTACATTGAATATGACATTTGCAGAATCTGAAAAAAGAGCAAAACAAAATATCTTGAGCATTGGTCCAATAATGGATTTCTACAGAAATATTAAGTGAGTATTGAGAATAAAATATCCTTTTTATATTTACTTTTTACATTCTCATCGCGTGCAAATAGTATATTTTGTATGAAGTGCGGAAAGGCGTATTTTAACGCAAGAGCGATACGAACGATATTTTTTGTTCGCTATATACCGAAAGTTAAAAAGTTAGCACTCTAAACGATACCGAGAAGACTTACTTTCGGTATACGGCGGACGGAAAATATTTTTTTAAATCGCTTTCAATTTAACCCCTAACCGACACCTGGGGTGTTGGACACCCCAGCCAAATTTTGATCTCATTTTTTTGTTCAAAAAATTTTTCTTTTTCAAGAATTTTTGTCGACACTTTAGAATCAAATTTTTTTGATTGGACAGTTTGCATCTTATTTTCGAAGGTTCAAAGTATATTTCGTTTTTTTTTTAAATTCAATTTGTGCAATACTCTAGTTGTAATCAACATTCAAAGTGCCTGGGGTGGAGAACACCCCGTTTGTCTTTTATGATCGATAACAGACGTGTACCGGTTAAGGGTTAATAACAATAATTAAGCGATATTGACGAATTAATTATTTGATGAATTGAAAGATCATGAAGTTGATGTTAAAAACATCTGAGAATCCATATTATGTGAAGGTATGAAGGGTAGAAAAAACGCCTTCTTCAGACAATAATAAGTGATGATAAGTTGTATTCGACGTTTCGAAGTCATGTACGACTTCCTCATCAGGACAAAATTGGCATTAGTCAGATATAAAATTAAAGTATATCATCGGTCACATCCAGGAGTAAAACCATAAAGTGTCAAAAATGACAATTCAAAAAATACAATATTCGTCTCTCTGTATAAAAGAAAGAAATTAGAGACGATAATATGAATATAATAACATAAAGTTTTAAAATGAGAAATCACTGAGCGGCTACTAAATTAATAACTAATATAAACATAAAAATTAATTACCTAAAAATTCATGTGAGGTCATTATAATAAAATTTTTTTGAAAATTACAGAAATTAGTCAATTTAAGCATATAACAGCAACAATTTGTTTTAAACATCATATTAAAATGATGGAAATACATATATAATTTGTGTTGACGAGACAAGAGTTCAAGCTATACTGAAAGGCGAGTAGAGAGGCAAGAAATTTATAAACAAACATGGAGTAAGTAATATATTGAACTAAGAAATTAGAAAGTGCTTATGTAAAAATGAGAAATATTGTAAATTACTGAATAAAATTAGTATTAAATTAAATTAAAATAAATACAAATTAATAATAGGACCGAGAAAACTAATGAAGACATGGAAACAGAGCATGAAAATGAGATTTTTCTATTTTTTTATTTTTTTATTTACTTTTGAAATTTAAGAGTTCTTCCAAGATCACATTATAAGAAGGGATATAATTTAAGTCTGTAATAACGTTCAAGCAATTATTTCCCTCTTTTTTTATGTAAAAAATTTCCGCTAAGCTTCTTTTAAAATAATTATTTTCTTTGTGTAAAATTAATAAGTTATCCCAATCAAAATCATGATCAAATTCTAATATATGTTTGCTAATAACGTTGTGATATTTCTCATTCAGTTTAATATTATTACGATGTTAATTTCGTCTAGTTCGGAGCAATCTACCAGTCTTGCCTATATATGTTTTTTTGCATTGTTTACAGGTGATCTCCATATTAGATTGTTCAAAAATATCCAATGGATCCTTGCCAAGTTTAATCATATTGTCTAACTTCGAATCAATTCTAAAAATTGTATTTAAATTAAAATCAGATAATATTCTTTTTATTGTAAATAAGATATTACCAAAGGATGGAATAGATACCAATCTTCTAGAATCAAATTTGTTATTTTCATTATTGTTAGTAAAATTGTTGTTATTATTGTAATTATATAAAATTCTACGTTGTATATAATAGTCACTGAATTTAGCTGGATAATTTTTAAGCTCTAAAAGTTTTCTAACTATTGATAAATTGTTTTGGTGAAAAGAATGATGTGACTAGATAAACCGGTGTTCATCTCTAGAAGAGGCCATCTATTTATTTTACTTTCTTTAATTAATTCAAAAGGAATGTTAGTAAATAAGGAAGTCACATCAAAAGAGACCATTAGATGGTCTGCTGGAACTGTTTTTGAAGTAATGATATCCCTAAAAATATAAGAGTTTTTTATTTGTGTAAGCGGGATTTTTAAGGATTTTTTGAAAAAATCATTAAATAATTTTGCCATATTAAACGTAGGTAAATTTATCAATGAAACTACTGGACGTAGTGGACAATTTTGTTTATGTATTTTAGGAAGTCCATAAATTCTCGGTAAATTAGTATTTTCACATAAAATATCTTTTCGTTTTAAATTATCACCCAAATATCCTTTGGTCCTCCAAAAGTTCATGATTTTAAAAGTATTTTTCTTCAACATATTTTCAGGGTTATCAACTTTTTTTTCATAGGTGGAAATGTCATTTAACAGTTCCAACATCTGACCATCATAACTATCTCGATTAAGTACAACCGTTATGTTACCTTTATCTGCATGAGTTACTAAAAGTTGTTGTATTAGAATTTGATCATGATTTCGATTGGGATAACTTATTAATTTTACACAAAGAAAATAATTATTTTAAAAGATGCTAAGCGGAAAGTTTTTTGCATAAAAAAAGAGGGAAATAATTGCTTGAACGTTATTACAGACTTAAATAATTATATCCCTTATTATAATGTGATCTTAGAAGAACTCTTAAATTCCAAAAGTAAATAAAAAAATAGAAAAATCTCATTTTCATGCTTTGTTTCCATGTCTTAATTAGTTTCCTCCGTCCTATTATTAATTTGTATTTATTTTAATTTAATTTAATACTAATTGTATACAGTAATTTACAATATTTCTCATTTTTGCATAACAGCACTTTCCAATTTCTTAGTTCAATATATTACTTACTCCATATTTGTTTATAAATTTCTTGCCTCTACTCGCCTTTCAGTATAGCTTGAACTCTTGTCTCGTCAACACATGCTATATATGTATTTCCACCATTTTAATATGATGTTTAAAAGAAAATTGTTAGTATTATATGTTTAAATTAACTAATTTCTGTTATTTTCAAAAAAAATTTTATTATAATGACCTCACATGGATTTTTAGGTAAATAATTTTTATGTTTATATTAGTTATTAATTTAGTATCCGCTCAGTGATTTCTCATTTTAAAACTTTATGTTATTATTTTTATATTATCCTCTCTAATTTCTTTCTTTTATACACAGAGACGAATATTGTATTTTTTGAATTGATCATTTTTGACGCTTTATGGTTTTACTCCTGGATGTGACCGATGATATACTTTAATTTTATATCTGACTAATGCCAATTTTGTCCTGATGAGGAAGTCGTGCATGACTTCGAAACGTCGAATACAACTTATCATCACTTATTATTGTCCGAAGAAGTCGTTTTTTCTACCCTTCATACCTTCACTTGATAAATTGAATAAACTGGTTATATTAAATGATGAATACAATTAAGATAATTAATATGATATAATCAATTAAGTAATACTGGATCAAGATTGAATATGTATATCAAATATTAGGGAAAATATATTTTAATATGAAAATACCAACAGAAGTTAATTTTTTAATAGACATTGGAGCAATGTAGCCTGCACTCAAGATTATAGGCAAAGAAGTTCTTCTCATTATTTGAAAAAGATTTATTTTCGAACCATTCGGCAATAAAGTCCAATCTGTGCTATATGCTGCGTATCCACACGGAAAAAATAAGTACTGGGAAATTTACATGACAGAGTGCTCGACTTTCAGATACGTTCAAAAGTTACTTAAAACTAGAAATACCGTTCTCGTACAATTAGATCAATAATCCTGGAAAAACGTATAGAACTTTCCAAAAGTATATTCAGTAGAAAGTCCGTGAAAATTCTGAGTACGCAAAATATATAATGTCTATGAATCATTTGAGAAAATAAATTTCAAAGATTGGATATTTTTACGAATTAGTATGAAATTCTGAATATAGGGAGATAGAGCTCGCACAGCACTCGTGCATGAAAACTTCAAAGCCAGTTAATGAAATTTTTATGGACTATCAAAGGCAATAAGAAACAAAAATTATCTTCGCAAGCTGTCTTTTTTTTATATACTATTTTATTGATTTTTATTACAAATTATATTACCGCTGTTGAAATTAATATTACGCTGATAGGGTTCGAACCTTAACTTTTACCTAACCTACATGTATAACGTAGTCTAACCTTATAAATTAAACCGCACGGCTACCGAAGCACTTGCGATACTTCTCAAAAAATGTTGGGTACATTTTATCCCTTGAAAATGCAGGGCTGTGTAAGAAATTGCTGCGCCTTGTTTCGCCATCAATTTTATATAAGGCTAAGAAAAGTTTTTAGATGAAGAGACTTTTAATAAATTAATTACTGAATTCTAAAATATCAAATATAAGAATTTCATAATTTCTGAAGTTTATGTCAATTCACAAAGTAATAAAAATTTTGTGTATCTAAAAAACTGACATTGACAACTGCGAATCGTACCACTAAAAATTTCACAACACTTACAAGCGCAGTCCAAGAATTTTTCTTTGATTTGTATAGCAGGTATTCATCTCTTCCTAATCAAACTATTCTATCCAAACTCTTTTAAAACGTGAAGCACTCTTTAGAAGAAGTATTATTTGCCTTTCTATAATTTTTTCAAAAACTATACAATAAAATTTGAAAGAATTTCATTCATTGACTGTGCTTGAATTAATCTAGGACATTCTTTCTTTTTTTCGATGAAGTTCTAAGCGTCTTAATAAAAAGTATATAGGATCTTCGGAAAAATTTGTCCTGTCCAAAAGTCGAGGACTGTCAAGTAAATTTCCCAGTACTTATTTTTTCCGTGCAACTGCCTCGCTCTACCAGGAATATTAAAGTATTTAATAAATATATATATAGCAAATATAATATAATACATACATTTTTACATTCTTATCATGGATGAGAAGGTATTGGTTTTATGTGAAAAATGACTTTCGAAATTTTCATCAAATCTTTACGTTTTGAGACCCCCTGAGTCAGAAAAAATGGTTTTTACGAAAGTGTCTGTCTGTCTGTCTGTAGGTCGTGTGCTGCATAACTCTCGATAGAATTATCAGATTGAATTGAGCTTTGGTACACTTTATCAGAGCCGAAAAAGTAAGGACAAGTTCGTTAACCAGCCATATCCAATGAAAATTGAGGGATTGAGCACTACTTTTGTGTTTTTGAAAATAAATTTTTGAAAAAATCAAAAATTTCAACACTGGTTTTTGATAGTGCTCATAAATCTCCACAAATTATTCTGATAACATTTTTTGATTAAATCAAAATTAGAAATGTTACAGCATATTCAAATTCGAAAAAAGTCAATATCAAAATTCCATGTTCCAGTTAAATTATACGAGATACGAAAAAACGTTATGATACACTATTATTGAATAAATAATGACCTACAAATTTGAATTGTAACATTTTTTCATAAGATGCATATTTTTCTTTTTAATTAAAAAAAAACTATTGAAAATCCAAAATTCAATTTTTTAACAATAATATGTAAAATACGAAAAAAACGTAAGAATACAAAGTTGTTCGTTTCAAAAAGATCTACAAATTTTATCTGACGCAGTTTCTGGTAAAACATATATTTTTCGTTTCAATTCCAAAAAATACGTTTAAAATTCAAAAATTCCATTTTTTAGACAAAATATGTGAGATAAGAAAAATACGTTTATATGGAAAATGGTTTGCCTAAATGAGGTTTACAAATTCTCATTAAGACATTTCGGGACAGGATGTATATTTTATGTTTTGATTTGTAATATTCAAAAAATTCGATTTTTTTCACCAAAATATGTGAGATACGAAATAAGCGTTGTTCTGCAAAATCTTTTCCCTAAATAGAGTCTATGATTGTTTTTTTCTTTTTGAGAGATTTGGAAGAAAATAAATTATTTTAATTATGTAATTTATTAAAAAGTTACTGAAATGTATACAGAAAATCGAGCACGAAGCGCGAGCGTCATGATGAGAATGTGTTCCTTAAGGCTGATAGAGCCTTAAGTAAATTCAATTTCCTGTTTCACATAAATTCAAAAAGAAATTGAGTGAATTTGAGAAAATGTGTAATCCACATCATCTGTAATATTATTATAAAATTGGTTTGAGCTTCAGTATCAAATTATAAGAAATAAACTTAAATGTATGTGGGGGTTAATATGTAAATTCCAAACTGACAATTTTTGTTATTATCCTTTATCTCGAAATCATTGAGTTGTACTTAATAAGTTGTAGGCGGAATAAGCTGATTTGATAATCTGAAACGTAATTAATAAATATATATTTTAGTGTGATATATAAAGTTAATAATTAATCGCAGATTAAAGTTTGATAAATAAATGAATGTGTTATATAAAAAAAAAAAAAACGAGAATACAAACTTTGACAAATGTTTCTAACGACATGGTAATAACAGATGCTCCAGTTAACTTTAGAGGCCGAGTCGTTCTTATCATCATCACAATAAGTGCTTTGCTCGTACTATTCTTTAATGGGACCCAGTTAATGTGATAAATTTCATCCTTCAGAGCTAAGCTCTAAATTTAGATAAGAGAAGTATTTTGTAGATTTTTTGTTTTTTTACTATTAATTATTTAATAATAATACTTAGATTAGTATATACCTGTATATATAGAATGGCAACGAGTGGGTTGCAGAATAGGCTATAAGTGCGAGAAGGACAAACTCATACGAAAGCCTTGTGATCTCATACTCGCACTCATAGCCCACGACCTATTATGATATACTTTTGTCCGACAGGAATATTTTTTTCAAAAAAAGTTACAAAACAATGTTTCTCTCGATTAGTTGTGTAATTGTAATAAAGAAAGATAACTTTCACAAGTATTAATGCTTAAATTTCAACAAAATACTTTTTTTAGAGACATTAACAAGATTTATATTCCATTGTTATTCATGATGTAATACGATATGGCCAATTTTTAATGATTTTTTGTCACAAATACAATGCTATAATCCAGTTTTTTCATATGAATATATTCTATTTCATTTTGAAATAATGAATTACGAAAATGTTAAATGGATAAATTTGTTTGTATTTCCAAGAAACATCAGACCAAAAAGTTCTTTATTTGTGGAGAACTACCCATATACTATTGTATATGCTATTAAATAAGTATAATAACCTTATTTATGATCATCTCTCCAGAATAACAGTAGATGAAGATCTGGGCCGTCATAGTGCTAAAAAGAGATGCCATTGGCCAGAATTCTTCATCATGTATACTCAACCTTGATAACTCGTAAGTGATGGTGCATATACTAATAACAGATGAAAAATATTGCACAAAACATACAGCACCATATAATTCGTTTAGTTTTTCTTCAATTCTGCAAATATATTATGGTAGATATAATATTGATGGTGTTGATTTTGAGAGAGACACGATATGTAATGGAAACACAAATTTAATACGTTTATTGAAATTTCGATTAATACATTCGTCGTTGCTTACGCCGTCTAACCTTCGTCTACGAAACACGATCCGTCGTCTTCACAAAACGCCTTCCGTCGTCTTACCCACCACCGTCTATCTCGATCGACTCAACTCGACTCTCTCCCAACTTCAGACACACTTACGTTCATCCAGCTCGCACACACTGTTGCCACTACGGAATTTGCAACTATACACTTTATGAAAAATCCCTACACTCGGCCGTCCTGCACTCACATTTGACCTCAAATGTCCTGGTTGTCATCTGGACCTTCGTGATCGGCATCGTCCTCGTAATCATCGCTCTCTTCGCTTCGAATCCAGAACTTCATGTAGTCGGCTGCTGTCGATGTTTGCAAGGGCCCTTCATGCTCTCCAACCTTTCGAACAACATATCGACTGTTTCGTAGGACTCTTATCACTTCATAAGGTCCAAGATACTTCGAAGCGAACTTCAAACCTGGTCTTTGCTGGGTTCGTCGAATAGCAACTAAATCACCCTCTTTATAAACTATTGCTCCCTTTCTTTTCTTATTATAATTGCGTCGATTTTCTTCCTGGACCTTCTTAATACTTTCTTTGGCCTGAAATCGTAGTTCATCACGCTTTTCTTCGAAAGCAGTGATCCACTCACTTTCAATAAGTTCGCGTATATTAGGATCCTCCCGAATACGTGCATGAGCTCCAAACAATAAACGAAAAGGAGTCATTCCTATACTTCGATGGGGTGTAGTATTTAGAAACAGTTGGGCAGTACTAAGGTACTTAAACCATTCTTCAGGTTTCGGCGCTGACAATTTTGTTAGTAGTGGTATTAATGTGCGGTTCACCCGCTCAACCTGTCCATTCGCCCTTGGAATGCCCGTCGTCGTTAATATATGGTGAATCTTCTCGTGACTGCAATAATCTTCAAAGTCCTTGGAGGTAAACGCTGTCCCTTTATCCGAAATGATTCTTCTCGGATTCCCGAAAATCACAGCTTGCTTCTTCAGTCGATCTAGAACTTTGGCTGTCGTCGTCGATCTAGTTGCATAAAGCCACGTGAACTTCGAAAAACTGTCGATAACAACGAAAATATGCCTGTAGCTTTTCTTGGTCGTTGCCAGAGGACCTAAATGATCGACATGATAGGTGTCCAATGGCACTTCTCCTTTATCAATTGGGCTTAAATATCCCTCCTGGCGTCCTTGTTTCTTCTCGGCCAATATACAGGCGAGACAATTGCGAACAATCTTTTCGACTTTTATATGCAGATTTGGCACCCAATAGTCCTTCTTGACTAGCGCTTCAGTTTTACTAACAGAAAAATGTCCTCTTTCATGTGCCTGTCTAATAATTTGAGAGTGCATTCCTCTCGGAGCCACCAGCAGGACATCGTCGTCAACCTCTCGAAACAGCAAACCTCCGCGAGTGACATAATCTCGAGCTTGATTCTGTTTTACCAACTTCAATATTTTTTGGACGTCATCGTCTTCGTTTTGTGCCTTTTTCAGTCGTGAAATTAATCCTTCGTTGCTCTCGTCAATCAGCATGCATGTCGGTAATGGATTGCGACTAAGTGCGTCCACATGTGCCATACTCTTGCCTGGTCGATGTTCAATAGTATACATGAACTCTTCTAAGTAAAGTGCCCACCTTGCAACTCGTACACAAAGATTTTTTTTATTCATAGTTAGCGCAAACGCGCGGCAGTCAGTAACAATCTTAAATGATATTCCTAACAAATAGATACGAAACTTCTCAAGCGCCTTAACTATTGCAAGCACTTCGAGTTCATAACTCGTATACTTTTCTTCGGTCGAAGTGGTCTTACCACTAGCATAATACACTGGATGTAATGCCTTGTATTCACTATTTCGTTGTAACAATATTGCACCATAACCGTGCTTCGACGCGTCAGTATGCAGTTCGGTTTCAGCACCTACTCGATATAAATTTAACACCGGCTGACTACAAAGTAACATTTTCAATCGTACAAAAGCATCATTTTCTTTATCGCCAAATACAAAGTTTACATTTGTTCTTAACAAATTTGACAGCGGTCGTGCAATAGTAGAATAACCAGGAACAAATTTGCGAAAATATCCAGTTAAACCTAAAAATCCCTGAATTTGTCGCACATTCGTCGGCTTTGAGAACTTCTTAACAGCTTCAATCTTTCTCTCGCTCGGATAAACACGCCCATCTTCGACAATATGTCCTAAAAATTCAACTCTGTTTTGTAGAAAAGCACACTTTTTCCAATTTATTATCAGACCATTCTCACTCGCTACACTAAACACACGCTTCAAGTTCTCTAACCCACTCTCATAATCATTCGAAGGTACAATTAAATCATCCATATACGTCAACACTATGCCTTCTTGGATCAAATCTTTAAGCGCAGCGTTAATGAATTTTTGAAAGACTGCTGGAGAATTGCATAGACCAAAAGGAACCCTCAAAAATTCAAAATGACCATCAGGCACAATAAATGCCGTACACTTTTGACTCGACTCTTCTACTGGAACGTGAAAAAACCCATTCTTTAAGTCTAACGTGCTAAAAACCCTTGCGCCTTGCAACTTGTCCAGCTGGTCCTCAATCAACGGTAGAGGATAACGATCCTTAATAATCTTTCTGTTGAGAAGGCGATAATCTACACAAAGTCTCTTTGTACCATTCCTTTTTTCTACCAATACAACTGGACTGGCATAATCAGAAACAGAATTTCGCACGATACCCTCTTCGATCCATTTGTTAATCTGAGCATTGATTTCCTCTCGTTCGTGAGGTGCTAATCGTCTAGCTCTCTGATAGACCGGTTCATTATCTTTCAATACAATTGTCATCTTAATTCCTACTTCACGCGTCTTTACTGGACAATAACTATCGATAAGATTTTGTATAACCTCTCTGTATGGTTCGCCTCGACTGTCAGATACATCTACTAAGTTTACAGATGGATTATCAATTACATTGATTTGATATATCTCCGGTCTCTCGCTAACATTCACACAAGACGTTTCACTCGAAGCACTAACCGTAGCTTTACCACGTTTTATGTTTACATCTACAGTGTGTATAAAATCTCGACCAATTAACAATTTTTGTTGCAACAAATCATCAGATACTATTCGGATTAAAACTGAATAGGAATTTCCATCAATCGTTAAATTCGCTACAAATTCTCCTAACGTCGTATTCGTCTCTGTCCCTACGCCTCGAAATGAAATCGTTTTATTTTGAAATCGCGGTGAGCCTAGTTTGACATATTCGTCCGCGCGTATAATAGTAATATCACTCCCATTATCAAGCATCGCTTCAATCGGAACGCCATCTATTAAAACTTCCTTATCGAATTTATTTGATTTCGACTGAGTTACCGCGCAACTACTTTTCATCACATCTTGTTTTTTAGAACACTTCGCAGCAATGTGTCCATGCTCGCCACAACTAAAACATTTCGCACCCTGACTCTTCGTCGGACAATTCATACTTAAATGATCGTAGAGACCACAATTAAAACAACGTTTTCTCGCGAAATTGTCTTTTTTCTCACTCGACGCGCCTTTTCCGTCTTTATCATTTTTTACACTCGCGCTCTTATCATACTTACGTTTGCTACTGTCACCTTTCGCAATAGAATTTGTCTGGCTTCTATCAGACAAAGATATCTCCTCGAACGCCTGCAGAAGAGATTCTGACGTCTTGAATCCTTGCAGACGTGCCACATCACGTAGCTGGGTGTCTGGAATGCCATCAATAATGTAGCTTAATATTTCATCTTGATCCATATCCAGATAATTTGCGAGAATCGTCTTCTCGTGTACGTAGTCATGAAAAGTCTCCGTCTTCTTCCAAACACGCTCTTCAAATTTACGTCACATCACAATTTTGTTTGGACGATGATAAAACATCCTCCTTAATTCAACCAAGAGATCTTTAGGAGACAACGCAATATAATCTGGTTTAGAATGAAACCATTCCATCGCTTTTCCCTTGAGTCGTGTTCCTATCAAAACCTTCATAGTGTCATCATCGAGTTTATATGTATCTTTTAAAAACATAACCTGTCTCTCCCAAGTCTCGAACATTTCAGCATTACCATTGAATGAACTGAGAAGATCCGCTAGCATCGTTATATTAATTTTCGTCGTTACCGATGTTCTTCCGCTCGTGCTTTGTTCCTCTCTGGAACCTACGTTCACACGTTCCTCATTCGCAGCGCTGGCATTTATGTTACCGACACTTCGGTTAACCTCTAAATTATCGCGTCGACTATCAAAACTGCGATCAGTTGGCTGCTTAAAACTCTCATGTCGATTCACTGCTCTTCTATTATCAATTTGTTGCATTTTCTGGAGAAGCTCGATCTCGTGACGTGCCAAAGCAAGCTCCCGCTCTACCAACTCTTTCTCGCGTTTATACAAAGCGATTTCGCGATCACAAGACACGGGCATGTTACCCTGTATTGAACCATTACCCTGTAAAATATCCTCGTCGTTATCCTCAATTGACTCGCGACACCACTCTCCAGATGGATCGACTTCTAGGAGGCGCTGGATCAGCTCGGCTTTATTCCCTGACATACTGAGTCCTTTCGACTTCAGGATATCCTTCAACTGCGTCACAGTCAAATTAAATGCGTCACTAGCCACAACACTCATAGTTAATAACTATCACATAAAGTTCCAATAATACGTCTCTTAGCGTCGTTTGCGTACAAAAATAAAATCACGGTTCGTCTAGCCGGACTCTTTTTTTTTTCACGCGTTTCGTCTTTCGTCGTACTTTCCACCACACTCACAAACTCTCTCTATATCTATCCCGGACGAGCCCCCAAAATTTATGGTAGATATAATATTGATGGTGTTGATTTTGAGAGAGACACGATATGTAATGGAAACACAAATTTAATACGTTTATTGAAATTTCGATTAATACATTCGTCGTTGCTTACGCCGTCTAACCTTCGTCTACGAAACACAATCCGTCGTCTTCACAAAACGCCTTCCGTCGTCTTACCCACCACCGTCTATCTCGATCGACTCAACTCGACTCTCTCCCAACTTCAGACACACTTACGTTCATCCAGCTCGCACACACTGTTGCCACTACGGAATTTGCAACTATACACTTTATGAAAAATCCCTACAATATTTTTTCTTAAATACATATACAATTGAATTTCATCGGTAATTATTCGATTAACTACACAATTGAAACTGCCACACTAACGTGTGCATTAATTTATCAGGTAAAGTTTGATAATTTAAATATTTTAATAATGTTGCTAGTAATCGGCTTCGATTTATTTGAGTTTTAGAAATAACAGATTCACAGTGGTTGATAAAAATTATATATTACATATGAACTGGTAAAGTATGATAAAATACTATGCGTTTTTAAAATTCAACTTAAAAGAAAATTAAAAATTAATAACATATTTGTCTTAAAATGTATTCATGGTATTATATTAAATATTTCTTCACCTCACTCTGGCAGCTTATCTTTACTAAGTATTGTTAATTAATTCTTGTGAATTTTTTATTTCAAAAGCTAAACTAGCATTACTATCTGAATATTCTATTACATGACTTTGGGACCGGTGCGTATTTTGAATACTACATGGCGTTGAAATGGCGTATGCAAGGGTAGTCCCAGAAGTACCCGACCTAACGAAGAAAACTTAAAAAATTTGGAAAATCGTAGTCTTCTTTTAGCTTGTTACACTTTGTCCAGCGATGTACAATAGCTTCGATACCCTGTTTACAGTGAGATTCGTCGAGCTTTTCAAAATAGCCGTTAATCGCAGACTCCGCCTCATCATTGGTGTCAAATCTTTGACCACCAAGACTTTTCTCCAAGTTTGGAAAGAACAAATAATCCGAGGGGGCTCAATCTGTCGAATAGGATGCTTGAAGAAACAATTTGAACTTTAACTCATTGATTTTGGCCATCGCGATAACGGATGTTTGAACTAGTGCATTGTCTTTTGATGAAACAACACTTTCTTTTTCGCCAAATGCGGTCGTTTTTTCTTGATTTCATCACTTCAAGGCTGTAATAAGTTCGCATGATACTCACCATTGATTGCTTTGAAGATGATCAATAAGAATTATCCATCGTGCATTTCAAAAAACTGATGCCATGACCTTGCCTGTAGATGGAAATGTCTTTTCATAGCGCCTCCTTTAAAAATCCGATTTTCGGTACCTGTAGAGCGGGTTGAAAGTTGCTGTTTCAACCCGCTCCACAGTTACAGCCAATCAGATTCTCAAAAGAGTTGATATGAAAAATAGTATACATTAGTCGAAACAAAACACAGCGAAAGCATTTCGTGTGATTGCAGCCCTCGTTTCACTCGGGCAGCAAACTTCACACTCATGTAATCGCTCTGTTTCGCCCCTTGTAATGTAATATACTATTGTGTTCTTTGAAGCCGATTCTCCCCTTTCAGTGCATTGTTTTGACTGTTTCTTCGTCTCAGATGTAAAGTGATGGCCCCATGTTTCATCCATGTTTATCAATCGACGCAGAAAATCGGCTTTATTGCTGTGAAACATCGCTAAACACTCGAGTGAAACATCCTCACGACGTTGTTTTTGTTCCATTGTGAGTAAACGCGGCACCCATCTTGTGCACAGCTTTCTCATGTCCAAATTTTCAGTCAATATGCGATGTACATAAAGGTGATCAATTTTTTCCAAGTTTAAGCTTTATAAGGTTAGTACTTTCGGCCATGGTAATTTTTTTCGAACAACAACCGTCATCTATTCGTCAGGTCGGGTACTTCTGGGACTACCCTCGTAGGTAAACAGCTACACGGAAAAAAGTAAACCTTAATGGTTACTTCCAAAACCGCAACAGTTTCGCGCAGCTCGCGCAGCGGGAGAAAGCAGGAGCGTTAACTGTTTAAGCGTGAGCGATTTCGGAGGGCGCAGTAACTGGTACGGTGCGAGACCAGAACGGGAATCGCAGTAACTTTTGCGGTCCTTGGGGTAACTATTACTGCAGTCGATTCGCAAACGTTTCCACCAGTGCAGTTTTCTGTTCAAATATCTTTTTAATGTCGGTTTTCGGTATATATCAAACACGGCACGCGTATCTGAAAAACTCGGCACAATGCGTTCAGCTGTTATATTCAGTGGCGCCCCTGCCGATATTATATGCAACGAAAACTGCGCCTGGAGAAACGCATTCGGTATAGGGGAGTAACTGTTACTACCAACGCAGTAATGATTCCTCCAGATCACGTTCTGGTTTCACGGAGTAATGGTTACGGTCTAAGAAGGAACTGTTCGGGCTAAAACAGTAGCAAACGCAGAATATCTACAAAGAAAAATTGCTGCCCAACAATTGCGGTCAGCACAGTAATCATTACGGTTTCGGTGATAACTATTCAGGTTTACTTTTCTCCGTGTAGTTGCAAGTCTGCGTGCGACCCCGAAAGCAATTTCTCCTACCGCGGTAACTTCACCTTGCCTCGACCGTTACAAAAAAAAAAACATAAATCAGGGTTAATAGTTTAGATGGTCATTGATTTATTTGAAATAATGTACGAATTATCCAGGCTCATTGAAATTATTTGTGCTACGCTCACCGAATTTTGGTGAACCTACCCTAAATCAATGAGTCATTATTTTATCTTGAAAATGTTTTTATAAAAAAATTGATTCTTTTGGAAAGATCAACAGCAGGAGAAATTGATTTCAGGGTGGCTCGGACACTGCAACTATCTGTTCACCTGCATGCAATTGCAATGCTCTGTAGTACCCAAAATAGGCACCAGACTCAACAATTTTGGGGCACTTTTCAATTTGAATTTTTCGTTTCTATCTGCCGTTGCAAGGAACGACAATAGTCCTAGGACACCATGTATTACATAATGGAACGAAAGAGAAAAACTCACTTAATTTCATTTCAGTTCACATTCAATCGGAAAAATTTGACACCGAATTTAATATTCTCACTATCAAAATTCAAAACCAGTGCTTAAAGTTTGTATTTTTAATAGATAAAAAAACTCAATTTCTTTTTTATTTCATTGGGCATAAATCTCAATAATATTCGATTTATAATCTATTCCATACAAAATTATTTTGAGATTTTTCAATTCAAAACTGTGGTCAGGATGAGAATTTATTTAATTGCGTTCAAGCGCACCGATACCGTCAAGTGATAGATCGATCGAACGCGGAGAAAAAGAGATGCACCCATGCCGAGAGCACGCGATTTGACAGAGTTGCAACATCATTTTGGCCAATTCGTTTTCTTTATTTATATCTATTCTGTAAAAATTATTTAGAAACACGCTAAACGAATGGAAAAAAATGATAAATATACACTTTATATTGGCAATAATGTAACAAAATGCGTTAGCGAACTTTAAAAACACAGTATGTTTAGAGTTCTACTTGTAGGAACAGTTCTGCACGGAGAACATTCATTTGTGAAAATTTAATCTAAAGTTGAGTAAAGCTGGGACATAGTGGCTTTTGAAGAAAATTTGAATTTTTTTTGCTGATTCATTCAATAACGAATTATAAAGTTTAATCAACTATGTTAGAGTTAACTCAATAGTTGATTAAACTTTATAATTTGTTATTGTATGAATAGTCAAAAAAAATTTAATTTTCTCAGAAAGTCACTTTGTCCCAGCTTTACTCAACTTTTGATTAAATTTCCACAAATGAATTTTCTCCGTGTGCTTACGCCGGTTCAGAATAAAATTTCTGGAAAAATATTCTGAAGATTTTCTTTGTTTTTATTCTTTTTAAGTCATGTAATTTCTTATGACATTGAATTAATCGCTAACAACGGTAATTTATTACATTAAATAAGTTGAAAAAATTCACAAATTTATCACTCTGGTCGTGAAAATGTCCCAAGAAACAAATTTTCATATCGGGATCAAAGACAGAAACAAGGTACACTTGGTACAAATTATTATTGAGCTAGCGAAAACGTATTAATATTCGAATAACAATTAAATAACATTAACAGTATC
Organism: Diplolepis rosae; assembly: GCA_030998225.1. NCBI lineage: Eukaryota > Metazoa > Arthropoda > Insecta > Hymenoptera > Diplolepididae > Diplolepis > Diplolepis rosae. Next base: position 7,215,042 of record JAPYXD010000723.1, on the reverse strand, counting down.
ATAATTCTATTATACTTGATTCATTCGATTTCGATCAATGTCGTTGAATACGAAAAATACGTTGTAAAAAATTTTGAAGACAAGATAAAAAATATTTACAAAAAGGATAAAAACTTGTTAATCAGTAAATCAGTCAAATTGTTGTATTATCCGAATGGAGAGATTTTGTCATATTCCAGTTATTCAGGGGAACCAAAAAAATTCAAAATACAAAGAGACACCACATTCAAGGATTTAGAAAATGCGCCTGAACGTGAAATGATTGGAATTACGGCTGAAAAAGTCAGAGGTTTGAGACATTTAATGCATTTATTGTCTCCGCGAGGACAAACATTTTTCGGAGAATATTTAAGCAAAGTTCTCGTTAAAAAAAAGTTGCAAAAAGAATAGATAAACAGTTCTAACCTTTCGCTACTCGAAATTTATAATTTAAGTTAATATAGTATATTCAATTCGTTTGTATATTCCGGCGTAGGTTGGTATTTTTTGAAAGACACTTGTAAATGTATTTTAATCCTACGAAATAATAATTCGAAAGGGCAGCACGAACATTTATTTCGATTGTACAGTGCAAAATAAGGTATTGTATCCAAATAAACAAAATTTTAACATTTTTCTATGAATTAAATATTGTTGTCAATAAAAATTATACGTAATTTTTCTTGGTTTTTTGAAATCCCAATAGATCGTGAAGTTTCAGAAAAAAGTCGCGCATATATTTTTCAAGCTCGATTTTCCGGAAAATCACGGACGAAAAAGAAGTTTATTGTAATTGAATTGGCCAAAATGATGTTGCAACTCTGTCAAATCGCGTGCTCTCGCATGGGTGCATCTCTTTTTCTCCGCGTTCGATCGATCTATCACTTGACGGTATCAGTGCGCTTGAACGCAATTAAATAAATTCTCATCCTGACCACAGTTTTGAATTGAAAAATCTCAAAATATATTGAAAAACTGCCTGAAAGCCTGCTGAACAACTTTCTCGCTGAAAGTTCTATCAATTCTAAACTTCCTCGCATACTTTTTTTCTTTGAAGATGAAAAATGAGAATTTTGCCAGCCGCAACTGTTATAATAAAAATTATTAACAAATTGAGAATTTTGTTATGTTGAACATAACTAACTGAAGCTATAGAGTTTTTTGAGTCTGTTGATAAAATTTCAGACTATTCCAGACAAATTTGTACGAAAAACAGCGAGTTGATTGTAAAAAATCGATTGATTTCGTACATTCAAAAAATGCGGTTTTCTTTGATTATAAAAAAAAGTAGAGTTCGCGCATTGCTGTATCCCCTCTTTTGCCTACTAGGCCACGCGCTCCGTCAGTTATGGAATCCGAAACCTCAATTTTAAAACCCAGTATTTTTCACGCAATCGTTAAAAAAACGTTTAAGATAGTCTATACATAAATTTTAATATCTATAATACAATATATTAAATTTTATACCAGCTTACTTTCCTTCAGTACTGATAAAACAAAAATCTTGGTACCTACTTGCTCAACTATTCTATACAAAACAGCGTGCGGATTTCAGTAACTTAACTTTTGAATTTAAATGTCATTAAAATTTTACAAATGGCTGATGATTTTTTGCATTAGGGCAGCTAATTTAAATCTTGAACACTTTTCTCGCTATTTCCTACTCCTTGTTTACCAAATGGCACTTGTAGAAATATTATTCCTAATAATCTATTTCAATAGTTTTCACATTTTCAGTAAATTATGAACGTTTCTCTAATTTATATATGCATGAATGAAAAGTAACCGTGTTTGAGACAATAAATAGATTTTCAAGTATGCTAACGTCTATAAAAGAAATTAAGAATTAGAAAAATTACTTGAATCTATAGTCATTATTAGTAATTAGCAACGTCTAAAGTAAAAAAAGAAAGAATAATCTAGTAATTAGTTATAATTACCTGTCGGGATTGTAATTTTAAGGCTTACAATTTTTCGAATATACAAAGGGCACTTTTCAAAGCTTTAATTGCAAAGTGGAAAATTATACTATTGAGATTTACACCTACATGTTAGAACTGCATTGTAGTTCATTCTTTTTGCGCATTTTTAAATCTTGTAATATTTTTAATCAAAGAAAAAAAGAAGAAACTGACCCTATGCCAAAATAACGAGAAATGAACAAAAATTCTATGAATTTGGGTCAATATAATAATATACATGTTATCAAACATGTAACATTGAAAATTAAAAATGGCACATTCAATATAAAGCTAGCATATCTAACAGTTCTGACCATTTTCAGAACTATTTAAATTTAATAATACTTTCAAATGTGATACTTGATATCACGAATATTTAAATCGAATTTTTATTAATTTTTAAAGACAAATTTATTATCATTTTTTACAAAACATCTCAGAATGAATCTGAATGTGAAAATAAATAACTCAATTTTTTTCTTAATATTGATTAAAATTACATATATGGATATTATAATATTTTATGTTTATGAAACGCCTTGCTTGCAAATTCAGTGTTAAATGGATTGTCCGTGAAGCTTATATATAAAATCGTTTTCTTGAAAAATAAACGCGTTCGTCCACTTGTGAAAATCATCATAAACGTCTCGAATTTCTTAACTAGGTATAGGACAATAGTCTTCTTCAAGGAGGAAAAGAACCTCTCAGGATTGCTTATAGAAAAAAATTTTCGGTCAGCAAAGCCACATGTCCCGAGTCGGTTTTTAAAACAGTTCAGATCATTCTGTGAGAGACGCCGGTATTAAAGTCTTCACGAGAAGTTTTTATAAATGTAAAACTGTTCGCGTTTTGCCATGTAGAACCAATTTGGCATCCTTCTTTAATAATAAAAATTTTTTTTTTGTATAGAATTCCGGTCGGTTCGTGTGCAAATCTTTTATATTTTTTCATTTTATCCGGTTTTTATTCATAGTGAACTTCAATTTTTCAATTCGTGATGCTGCATATTGGACTACTTCATTTTGAATTGCAAGCTATGAGATAAGTTTTTAATTTTTATGATAATTCTTTTTTAATTATCTTCTATATTCTAATCCTGTACAGAAATTTTTAATTAATCTTTGAATTTATGGCACTGAAGAGGGCCCCCATATGTGGCCGAAACGTTTGCCTTTCATTCCTTTTGCGCATTTTTAAATCTTGTAATATTTTTAATCAAAGAAAAAAAGAAGAAACTGACCCTATCCCAAAATAACGAGAAATGAACAAAAATTCTATGAATTTGGGTCAATATAATAATATACATGTTATCAAACATTTAACATTGAAAATTATCTACAATATTGAAAGCACATATTATTGTTCCAAATCATAAAAACTTTTCTCAATAAATTTATTTAATGAGATTTAATTGCTAAATATTGCATATGTCATAAGGCAAAGCTGTTTAGGATAAGATCATTGAGTAAGTAAATAATAAGTTTTGAATATTAATTATAAGTAAATAACTTGGGTAATGAACGCAAGTAACATATAGTAGTATAAAAAAGGACTACTGCTTACGCGTATAAATGAATATGATGACGGACGCAATCTCTAATGAGTTTAAATTCTTCTTCACAAGCGATGTATTCAGAATTATTATTTTGTTGCAGTTTAGGAAAAGTATTTAGGCGATTCACTATGATATCTATTTGAGCACAAATGCGTAAAATCATCATGAACATTAAGCCTTCAAACGAGCCCGCTACACAAACTCCCATCCAAACAGATAATGATTGGTATATATACGTCAACCAAAATACAAGTTTAGAGTTGATGGTATAAGGCAGCCATACATCATTGAAAGGAAGCCGGATCCTTTCTTCCAATAATGGAGTCAAATTCACTGATACCGCAGATATGTTAGTTGTAATTAGAAAGATTATTGTGACCAACCTACAACAGTAAAAAACAATATCAAGAATTGATAATATTGCAAAATTTAAAAAGTTAATATACAGTTTTGTGTTGAAATGAATATATAACGTATCACATTTTTTTGAGCTTTACTTCATACCTGCATTTGTACGAACATTTTTGCAGTATTTCATATTCATGAAGAGATCGATGTTTACATATGTCATAAGTAAGCATTTTTAACATTTTAATGACTTTTTTTCTTTGTATCATAACATTAATCATTTTTAAATAAGTAGTAAAAGCAGCAGTAAAGTAGAATGAATTTTGTGTAATAACTTGCGTGTCTTCAGTGCTTTTAAAGAGAGGTAACAAAAAACAAAGTACGAAAAAAAAAAAAATAATAAGGCAAAGATTGAGTGAATACGAAACAAAAAGATTTTCCAAGGAGATTTCCAAGTTAATGGCCTCCAAATCCCAAAAATTTCAAGTAGAGTGAAAGAAATTTCGCCGTTATAAGACTCCGATTGATTTGGAAAAAATAATTTATACAAATTGTTAAACTGAAGTAAAGCCATGAAGTTTTAAAATCTGTAATCAACTGATATATGTTTTAAATTTTTGTCAAGCGATACTTTTTACATCAAAAGATGATAGGAAAGTGTAGATACATGTGAGTAATGTATCATCTACGCACCGTGAAAGTTGTATCAAGACTGATAGCTACTCTCCATGTGGGATTCGTTCTCCCCTCCATGCTGCAACTTTGTCATAAATAATTCTATCAATCAATCTATAAATGAAAAGATATTTCATGGCATTCGTTTTATAGCGACTTTTGTTTCCACTTACTACTTTGTTATTCGTAGAAAGTCACATTTGTCGATAACATGCAACAAGCATATAATTTGAGGACATAAAGTATTTATTGAATCTGCCATAGAAAAAGCTTGTAGGTCCTTCACCTCCACGTATCCAATAGCTTCAACTTCTTGTAAACGTATTGTACAATTTCTAAAATCATCTTATATTCATGGGAAAATATAGCTTTGGACATTTTCTAAACAACTGGTAGAAATTCAGGCAGTAACAAACTGTAAATATACTTGTGTTATTACTTTTATTTGAAATATAATGTTACTCTCACATTACTTACTCACATTTAGAGAGAACATTTCAAAAGTTTTCACGGTTTAAGTAAGAATCTTTATTAAAGAATAGTAACATAATAATTCTGCAACGTAACTTTGTATATATGATGACGTAATCTCTTAACACATTTAGTCTGAAGTAAACCTCTAAAATTACTGAACACTTTCAATTCATGATCAAAGTCAAAAGCAGCCTCACTCTAGAGTTAAATGAACAAGGAGGAAGAAGTAATGGTTACCTTTAAAAAATCTGTATAGTCGTCTTAATTTCAGTTTTTTGAAGTTGATCCGATTTTTGGACTTAATTGGATTTCGGATTTAATTTTCGTCAGCGGAGATTAGTTCAGAAATAGATTTCTTAAAGATGTAGTCTCGTATTCAGGCTTTGGAAAGTCGATTTATTTCTTTATATATTTCGAAAGTATAATATATTGAGACTATACTGTAAAAATTTGAAATATGAAATATTTATGACGCCTAAAAATGGCCATGTCATCTTGCAGAGCAGAAAAATTAGCTGAAAATAATGCCTATTAAGAAAGGGAAAGTTTACTCTATGCACCAGGCATTGCTGATTAGTGTAAGTATACAATTTTTATAAGAAATCTGAAATAAAAACTTTAAACATTTTTTTCTCGAAACAACATTTTTGCATATCTTATTCTAAACAACAATGGCTCCGACAGGTACTAAAATTACATAATTATAATATTAATAAATTTCATACGATGCTGTTGTTAATAATTGGCTTTAAGGTCTGAAACTAATAACTCAGGAGGTTACATACTTTCAAACTTTTCGACTCTGATCGGAGTCCTCATCAGTGACTGTTATTTCAAAAATATCAAAAAAATAAATAAAACTCAAATTTAAAGAATTTGAAATCTTTCTGTGGAAAAAAAGATACTATCGACTGCGCTGGGATTCGAGCCCAGGTCTTTCGATTGCCGGTCGACTGCTCTAACCACTGAGCTACACAGGCGTCCGACATCTCCTTCTCCACAGGAAGATCTCCTTATATCGCCTAGTGGCTCAGCCTTGCGGCTATAAATTATTTCAAATTTCGAAAGCGTCTTTTTTTCCACAGAAAGATTTAAAATTCTTTAAATTTGAATTTAATTTGTATTTATTTGCAATATAAGAGTTTGAAATTGTCTACGAGGAACCTGTCGGCAACGTATTCTATCGGATACGCGACTAGTGAATCTCTGATAATGTAGGCAGTGGCAGAAATTTCAAACTCAACTAATTAATTTGAAATAAATAAAATATTGCACATAGATCTATTTTGGAGTAAATTTTGGTAATGTTTTGCGTTAAGCAGCGGGAACATCGAATCAACGATAATTCTTCGGTTAGTCTTTCATATAACAGAAGTATCTTTTCTAGGCAAAATATATTTGGAGGCGTATTCGCGTTTGTTGCATGCGCTCTTGGAGGTTCATTCTTTGCTATTGTCGCGTTGTAAAAGCACCATGAAGACGGACCTTTAGGGCATTTTGCGTGTTGAGGTCCTTTATCAGTCGATGCAAATTAAGGCAAATATTGTATCTTTTATTGCCTATTGAAAAATTTTATACTTATATCATGTGTATACATATATACATTATTGACATCAATTTAGCAGTTTTGAATATTTCAGTAAAAATTTTTATATCAATTTTAGGAAGTTTTATATACGGGTCATTCCACATTAGATTGACACTCAAAATCGCAGATTTGAAAGAGATAATTTTGTTTTTGGTTCTTTATCAACAATAAATAGACACGTATTTTTTTGTTTGGCCAAAAAAATTTTTTTACAAGTATACGATTTTTCGAATTTTTTAAGAAATGATATTTTCGACATAGCAAGCGCACTGTCACGTCCTGTGACCATCTCTATTACATAAATAATAATAATACTTTTTATATTAATGAATGAATCTACATTTGTAAAATATGCGGAAGCATTAGATGCGTAACGTAAACAAGTTGTAAAGGGAAAGAGAGGAGTGAGAAAGCATGAATGGACATAGTAAGGGTATTGGTTATTTTTGGAAGAGGAACTCCGTCTAAACGTGTTGTGTCAACAAACCTCCCAGACTTGTAGGCACAGGTAGAAGATTAAGTGGGGGGTCTGCCGCTACGGAAAGAAAAGAAAATCGGGGAAACCAAAGAGGAGAAGTACTACAATAGATCTTTTTCCTAATATGGAAAATCTGACCACAGGAAGAGACGAGTTCAGCACGCGCCAAACAATAGGCCAGCATTAACAAAATAATTCTTAGAAAACGCGTCAACGGGTAGAGTTCTTAAATTCTCGAGAATTTATGTTCAAGTAATATAACCGAGAATATTACAGAATTTAAAGAATATAAGAGAATATAAAGAGAATTTGGAGAATTTATGTTTTAAATATCAATTTATGTGTACTTATCAATTTTGAAAATATGTTTGTTATTAAATAAGAGGCATTTGATTGTGTACATGTGTTTGAAATGAAAAAAAACCTTGAAATTATTTTACTCTCAAGATATTAAAACTTTTCACCGCTGAAATTTTAGGTTATGTTCACTTTGAATTTAATACTAAAGATATTAAATTAACATTATCTCCATAACTATAAAAATTTCAATGCATTATATTAATTTCTTCAGTAAATTAAACGTCTTGTATGAAATTCTTTAAACAATTTTTATTAGAACAAAATAGAACATTATTATATTTTAATTATGTAAAACACATTACTTTAATGAGCTTGAGAATCTTAGTAATCATTTTCAGCCTTTTGTTTTCATTTTCCTCAATACTGTTCAACTTTTTAAGACCTAGTATAAAATATAGAGTAATATAGCTTAAGCTACATTTAAAAAAATTATTTAACATTTGACCTTCATAAACGCTTAAATCGTAGTATAAAAACTTTTGAGAATGCAACTTTAGTAAAAAAATATTGATATCACTTATACCTATTCTCTACCTATTCTATATTCTACCTATTCCTAAGTATATGTGCCCATCGTTGTCGAAAAATATGAGGCAACCATATTATCATTAAGGTACACTGATAGAAAGGAATGGCTGTTACAACAATATTTATGATTAATTTAACCTTACCTTATTGCTGGCATAGATACAGCCATATGAGATTTGTATTTTAACCATCCGAATATAACTGAATAAATATGAACGAATCAACCATATTATTGGTTGCTATGGAAAAATGTATTGTTAGCCTTCCCATATTATATTTCTGATTCGACCAGTTTCACTTACAATATTTTGATTTCTGTAATAAACATCCTGCGTAGTTCAGAGAGACATATTATTTTATAAATACAATTATAAATTCCCAGCCTGCAACCGAATGTCTAAAACTCCCGAACCATTTCTATCAGTGTAGTTGTCGTGCCAAGAAACAGGTCTCTGAAGAAGAAAGTTCTTTTATGATTTTGAGACTTGAAATGATATCATTAGTCGTTTCATATAAAACAAAAAAAATTATTTCTTATGGATAAAATTTAAAAATCACGAAAAATAATACTTTTAACATTATTTGTTGTAATAGAATCTTTCCTTACTAAACCTTCTTATCAATTTTTTGAAAATAATTGAATTTTCATAAATCCCTACTGTTTCCCAGTTTGAAAATAAGTGGAAAATCTTCAAATATAGCTATTTTGAAAAACAATTCTTTTTGAAAAGTTGCTTCAACGCTTTTAATAACAGAAAACTGTACTTTTAAAATTGGAAACAGTAGAGTTGTAGAGAATCTTTTCCCCAAAAGAATAAGCCATGATTCATAACAATCCAATAAATTTTTCTTGCAGAGTGCACTGGGTTAAAGTTCAAATAAAAAAATTGGAAAAATCCCAATATTGCTTTTACTAAGATAAACATTTTTATAAGGTATATAAAACATATAATCATGAATTTTCTATAGTACTCCCTTCAAACATATATTTATATGATTTCCCTGCAGATGAAATGTTTTCGAATTTTCCCTTCGTTTTTGTTACAATTTTAACTCTTTGCACAATGCAAGAAAATAATTATAAATTTATAATGACAATTTACTGCGATTTGGAAGAATCTTAGCTTTAAAATAAGCCCAAGAACATTAATAAATGTTGATTATTTTGAGTTTTTTAAAATTTAAGAAAACATTGAAATTTAGACTTTTTTTGCAATACCTTCTTCAAAATTTAACAAAACAACTTCATTCTGGACTCATTTTATAGAGAATTTTGATGGCATTCAATTCATAATGAGAGCAAATTTCATCACTCACAAAATTAAAATTAAGATAATTTAAGTAATCATCGAAAAACACGTGGTCCCCCAATTTTGACCGGTAGTGTATTCTAATTAAATAAACTAATGTTTCCATTGCATTTGATAATAATATAACATACACTCTAAAAAAATGTCTATTGACTGTTAAAAAATTCATCTGTAAAATGCAAAACGAACATAGAACATGATAATTACCTTTAGCCCTCTAAATTCTTCGCTTCGTCTCATTCAGTCTCATTAGGATCAACTTTTCGTGATAAGTACTTGCAGACCCGGCAACCACCGGCAACAGGCAAAAGACGTGTTGTGATTATGATATTTATTAAATTTCGACAGAAGCTTATCATATACAATCAGAATATATTTGAAATATTGAACTATAATTTTATACGCAATAAATAATTGATTCTGATTGTTTAAAACATTTAAAAAGTCAAAATGAGAAAATTCTCATAAATTCTAAGAGAATTTATCTGCCGGTTATATTCTCGGTAATATTCTCATTCTCGTTACCGTTCTCAATGTAATATAACCGACTCAGAACTCTATCAACGGGTTCTTCGTGACTCATAATATCAACCAATAGAGGTGATTTTGACCCAGATGAGGGTCTATAAAACTAGCTGCTAATTGGGAAAACTCAGTTTTTTCTTCATCCATCGTCCGGGAGTTCAGTATTCTTCAAACCTTCGTCATCAGTCAGTATTCTTCAACCCGTTTCTTCACGTCCCATTGCTCAGTTGAGACAAACTTTATAACACTCCCCAAGTTTTCGTCAAGTATCGGAGCGTACCAGTCGCGAGTTTTCAACATTTTGGATTATCAGTGAGGATTTTGGATTATCAGTGGTTCCTGAGTGGATTCTACAACGAGTACGTGCTTATCATTCACCCCAGAAGGAATATTTCTAATCTTCTCTCTCTCTTCCTCTCACACAAATTTATATTTAAATTTAAAAAAGGCTTTTTATTGAATAAAGTTGATAATTACAAAATATTTGAGTGATTATTTGTTGTTCGCTTCCCTCACCCAGTTTCGGTTTAGAAATCCTCTGGATTTATTTACCGTTCTAAACGAGGAAAAACAAATCAAATATAATAATAAAGGGTGAGTAACCAGGACTTTACAGCACTTTCAAGCCTGTTTATCTTGAAAACAATTGTTCGCACGAAAATTTTTTCAAATTACGAAAATTAGGGTTTTGACTCTTCTTTTCAGAGATTGTTGCGAAAAAATTGTTTAAATATTTTTAACATACAAAAGTAAAGAAATAAACGCAAAATCGTTTTTTCCAAATTTGGCCCCTTTTGAAATTTTTTCGTGAATTTAGATTCTTTGAAGTCTGTTATAAAATATGACGATTGAATCTAAATGGCGGGATCATTGATTCGGAAGTTATGAAATTTTGAAGAGCCTCGCGCGGCCTCGTGCGCAATCCGGGCCCTTCCACACGCAGCGAGCGTTTTACCTGGCATCAAGTCATGCACTTTGAGGATGGGATGTTTTTATACTATAAAAGAGTCAAGTGTATACCATTAATGCTAGTGTCATATCTTGTCAGCAATGTTTCTTGAGAAAATAGCTCGACCTTCGCCTTGCTATGGTTTCAAGAAAATTCATCCTATTTCGGCAAGAGTTATCTTACAACCGAGAGACTAAATTGTATACATTTTTCACCAGTATAGCAACAACGAAACCTGCTACAAAAGCATGACCAGTGTTCTTGATATTATATTCAGATTTTTTTCTCCGTGTATAAATAAGAAATTTTGTGACATTATTTGTGTGGAAGTAAATGCTAGTAGTGGAGCTATTCAAGAAACACTACAATGTGTTGAAAACAATGATGCTCATGTTGAAAATAAGGCGGAGATACTACCTAAGAAAACCGTTAAAATTCAAAAGAAGTTTGATGTAACAACTGAGGACGTGAATTTTAGTAGTAGTAATTGTCAATATATGTCGATTTGCGCACAGCTACAATATGTACCTATGTACGTAAGAACAAGGTATGCATGCATAGAATAGTTCTCCATGATTAGCAATATGCATTTGTTTGCATAGTTTGCTTAGGGTAAATATGCACTACAGACTAAAAGGAACTAATAGTAGAGACAAATGAAGAAATAATAGAAAGAAAAAAAACAGTAAAGACAAAATTCGAAACCTTGGATACATGTCTAAAAATTATTGCCAAATAAATTACTTGGGATATTTCGATGTAATGTAAGCATTATAGTGGTTAGTAGAATTTTGAAACACTCAACATTATACTGTTTTCGTTTCACGACATTTTTTTTGGGTGAATTTTCGAAAATGTCCAATCTCCTGGGTAGTTTTAAAATATATAAGACGATATATGAATGTTATACTTTCTCGCAAAAAAGCTAACAAAGTATGGATGAATGAATGAATATGGCTAAAATACATTGAAAACACGATCACAGACATATATGTAATTGCTTCCTAAAGTAGATGGTAAAACTTTTACTAAAAAATTAAAAACTGCTGAAATTATATGTCGAATGTGTAAATATCTACTCAGGATATAATTTCAAAATCTTTCCAGAAGATGCAAAATATGCAACAATCAGATCTTACATAGTGTTATTTAGAGCAAGTAAATAATCAAAATTCAAAGATCCTAAACGGTTTATATTCATAAACTAAGTTGTAAAAAGAGGCATCTAACAGTCTTTCCTTTGTTAGAAAAAAACAAAGGACACTTTTTTTACTTATTTTCATATGAAAACTGATAAAAAATTCCAACATAGAATAATTTCGGACCTCGAAAACGTGTTTATTAAGTTGCAATTATTGATATTTAGGCTTTAAAGCCGATCTTTTTCTACAATTTTATAAATTTTTTATCAGCAGTTTTTTCGTATGTTTTTTCCACGATTTCGAAAAAACTCTCCCATGGATTTGTCGATATCTGGAAAAATTCTACATCATTGGAAAAATAATTGATAATTTTTTTGACTGCATGAGGTAATTCTATTGCCGAAATAATGCTATGGATTAAAGGAAATTACCACTCTAGTGATTTTAATTTCAACAGGTTGAAATTTCGGTGGCGACTCTCCTTAACTCCCCGGTCTTACGACCTTCATAGGGGAAAATAAGTCAAGAAAAAGCCCTCTCGAGGGATATTCTCTTGCTTGATGAAGGTAATGATTGTAATCAGCTTAGTAATCCTTTCTTTCTTCATAAACGTAGCTTTCCTCTGTCATTATTCTACCAGGTTAGATAGGATATCTAATGAAGTCATCCGCGAATTCTTCACTTTAACTCTCTATCTTCTACTCTTTTTATTTACGATGGTAATTCAAACTATAGTCTATACCAAGTTTTAACCAAAATCGATACTTAGTTAACATTTGGCATACGCTTGAATGGAGTATATCAGTAGTTGTCGTAAAAATAAACCAAGAGAAGTTCCATGAAGTGATTAAAAATTTTTATTCAAAAAAGTGGACAGGGGCGCAGACAAAACCCAAGTTGGGTGACGTTCACTTCACGGAGAAAATTAGTTGAAGTAATTTTACTCAACTCTGTCGATTAAACTTGGGACATTTGAACATCTATTAAATCCTAGTCGGGTAAAATGAATTTCATAAATACCTAATTCACCTAAAGGGAATAACAATAAGCGTTACATAGGGAATAGTAAGGAGTTGAGTAAAACGTTATCGATGACAGAGCAGTGTGTCCGGATTTGACACGCGAACATTACGCACAAAACGCCAACAGCAGTACGTACGTGAGAATGGTAGCGCGCGCAGCGTAGTGTGTCTGCTGTTCGCAGTGGTTCTCTGAGTTTTCTCTGAGTTTTCTCTGGTTGAAGGCTCCTTGTACCTACAGCAGATATTGCGTGTGAGAGGAATCACATGTACGCACTGTTAGCTAAAGTTGCGTAAGTTAGATTGCTATATGAAACTCAACAGTGTGTAGGAGCACTGCTTACAAAATACAAATCGACAGCTTGCTCGGTTTTTATGTTTCTTTCGACTCTGCTGGATTCCGTGCAAAAGAGGCGCGAAAGAGATGCCGAATTCAAAATGACGGAAGATATAATTTGAAAACTTAACCCTAAAATCAAAATTTTATAATGCGTAAAATCTTTTACATGATAGTTTTAATAAACAAGTGTTAATGAAGGGGTTCAATATTTAAGCAAGTTAATAATTTATATTCTAATTCACATATGAAATTACAATTACTAAACAATTTTTTTGTATGAACTTGATTCGACAAACCGTTACTATTGAGTAAAATACTTTAAATACCATTTTTTGAAATACATAACATCTTTTACGTGACAATTTCAATATATAAGTGTAAACAAAAGGTTTAGGATCTGAAATTATCCATCGAGATGTCTCCCTTTCATAATTTAATTAACGGCTTCTTTTACTATTGGCATCGATACATGTTTAAAAATTGCTGATTTTTCTATTAAATTCAATGTGCGAACATTTTTCTCTAATATTATGCATAGGATAACAGCATTCAGATTTTTTAAACTAGGAATTAGTCAAGTTTTCCAAGGGCTTCCTAGTCACGGTCGAACCTCCTTAAATTGAGAGAATAATGCTATTTTGGTGAAAAGGCGATTTTATGAAAAAAGATTTGAAACAAAATTTAAGCACAGAATATAGTGTACCTTTCCAGTAGTAATTATATCATATGTTTTAAATTAATTTTTTCATTACTTTAAGAAAGTAAAACACTTATTTGGTTACCAATTGGATGTGGTAAAATTTTGGAGAATATTTTTCCCTAAAAAAAAAGTTCTCATTTGTCAAATCCCCACCATAATCAAACAAATTGTATTTGCCTACATAGAAAACATTTTACGTCATAAGTAAAAGTTCTATTGAAAAATATTTTCTTAATATCGCTTCAAATTAACTTCCTTGACTTGTTTATTTTTTTTCACTAAGAAAAATTTTGCTCCTAATTTTGTGATTGAAATTTTTATGATTGTATAAACATTTTTAAAATCTTTTTAAGTATTTAAAATTTGTGATTGAAGCTTTAATTCAAGAAGCTAAACATTTTTTTATATCTCGACTTGTAACCATAAATATTTATTGATATTAATTTTTACTGAAAAATTTTTTTGAGTGTTTAAAACATCCCAAAATTATATAAAATTTTGCATATATTTATTTCAGCTAAATACTATTCAAAAGATTGCAAAAAAGGTTAATTTTTCAAATAATATGATTCAAATTTGGCGTCTCTTTCGCGCTTTTTTTGTATGGAATCGAGAAAAACATAAAATCTGAGCATGCTGTCAATTTTTAAGAAGTTCTTTAATACACGCTTCGATTTCATATAGCGATCAAACTTACACAACTTTAAATGTCAGTGCGTATGAGTGAATCCTCGCGCACGCAATATCTGCTGAAAGTTCATATGAAATTGCATCTGAAGAGTTTTATAATATAAAATCAATTTAAAAAAATTTAATAATCAATTATTTGGAAACAAAATTTCTTATTTACCCAAAATTATGTTTAGAAAATTCTAATATACAAGTGTGAATAAGAGATTTGATTATATAAAAAATTAAAAAACATGTTTAATTTTGCATAAGAAATTAAACTTTGAAATTTGTCTAGTAAGAAATAAATTTCAAAAAATTTCCTTTAGAATAAAGGACCTCAAAATAGTTTTTAGAATATTTAAAACCTTTTACATGACAATTTCATCAAATAAATGTAAATAAAATATTTGATTATTCAAAAATAAATTATATTGTGTTTGGATATAAATGATTTAGAGACTATCCAAGTGTGAATAAATAGTTTGATTCTTTAAATATCAAATATATTATATTTAAATTTGAATACTAAATTACATGTTGAGATTTCTCTGATATGAAGTGGAAAAATATTTATTTCGAATAAAATATCATTAAAAATTTGTGGAATAGCTCAAATCTTTTACATCACGTGTTATTATAAAAATGAAGATGTTTTAACAGTAGATAAAAGTACAAGTGAACCTGTAATTTCTGATGGCAGTGCATATACTAAAATTATCTTTTAAAAGATTCTTACGTATTTCAAAAAAATTATTTAAAGTATTTTAATTTATAGTAAAAGTTTGTCGAATTATCTTCATACCAAAGAAATCTCAATTTGTAGTTTCGCATGCGAATTCAGATATAATTAATTGGCTTTTTTTAATAATCAAACCTTTCATTGACATTTATACATTAAAATTGTCATATACAAATCATTAAGTATTCTAAAACTTTTTTTAAAAGTATTTTATTTTTATAATATTGGTCGCTTTTACTTAATAACAAAGAATCACAATGAGTAATTTCGTATGAAAATGTAAATATAATTTATTCATCAAAAAAAAAAAAAAAAAAGAAACCTTTTGTTTACACTTATATATTGAAATTGTCACGTAAAAGATGTTATGTATTTCAAAAAATGGTATTTAAAGTATTTTACTCAATAGTAACGGTTTGTTGAATCAAGTTCATACAAAAAAATTGTTTAGTAATTGTAATTTCATATGTGAATTAGAATATAAATTATTAACTTGCTTAAATATTGAACCCCTTCATTAACACTTGTTTATTAAAACTATCATGTAAAAGATTTTACGCATTATAAAATTTCGATTTTAGGGTTAAGTTTTCAAATTATATCTTCCGTCATTTTGAATTCGGCATCTCTTTCGCGCCTCTTTTGCACGGAATCCAGCAGAGTCGAAAGAAACATAAAAACCGAGCAAGCTGTCGATTTGTATTTTGTAAGCAGTGCTCCTACACACTGTTGAGTTTCATATAGCAATCTAACTTACGCAACTTTAGCTAACAGTGCGTACATGTGATTCCTCTCACACGCAATATCTGCTGTAGGTACAAGGAGCCTTCAACCAGAGAAAACTCAGAGAAAACTCAGAGAACCACTGCGAACAGCAGACACACTACGCTGCGCGCGCTACCATTCTCACGTACGTACTGCTGTTGGCGTTTTGTGCGTAACGTTCGCGTGTCAAATCTAGAAACACTGCGACAGGGCATCAACATCCCTGAGTAGGTTAACATGAAATGTATGAGTATATCACCGACGCTTGAGGTGCTTCAAACGATAGTTGAGTAAAATGAGCATCGTGCATATTATTTCAACTGGCAATGGTATGGTTTTCTTAAATAAAAAAAAGTTCTTACCTCGAGCCTGCCATTAGTCATCCGATACATACATACATAAACAGCATACAAATACAGTCACACCATTCAGTCGTAGCCAATCATATTTTTAATCACAAATACACTTAAACATACAACCTTACATATATAATCCTAATAACTGCACTTATATATAAGGATGATACGCTTTCGCCGAATCACGCTCGCTTACACCGCTAAGACATAAAACTTGGAGCTTTCTTATATTGTGACTGCAAGAATTATTCAGAGCTTGTGAGAGTAAGTGTCGTCAATAAAGTTTTTGAGCCTTAATCAAGTAAAAATAAATCAACTTTTTTCACAAATTATTCATAAAATATTTTTAAAAATTAATATAATTAATTAATCAATTATTATAGTCATGATTATTTATATATATATATATATATATTTGTGATTTAATAAAAGATTGGTTTTTTATAATTATACTACGAGTAATAATATATATATTTAAAAATTTTTAATGCACGCTTTCATACTTCACCTTACACTTCTGAATTTTATTCAACTTTGATTCATTTTTGAACATTTAATATATCACAAATATATCACCAAAAATCAACACTACTGAAAAATATGGGCCCTAGTTGACCAAAAAAGACCATTTCTACATATTTTTCGTCGCTGAATCCTAATTTGTGGTTGAGATTAGAAAAAACATGGGGTTTTTTTTTACATATTTTTCAATGCGGAAATAGCCCACTTTTTAATCTCTGACTCCCTATTTTCAACGATCGAGCATAACAGCTGGTGAGCAGTCATTGTGTACTTCACACAAAAGAGCCTCCAAAGTAACAGTGGGTGTTATCCTATGAGTTGTGAAATACTATTAATAGAAATTATCTTGAGATACAAATAAAATTAAGACTGAAGATTTTTATCGTATTCCTTTATTATCTCATTGCACTGTTCGCAATATGTTGTAAGCAGAATAAGCTGATTTTATAATCTGAAAAATAATAATTGAATATATATTTTAATGTGTATGAAATTAAAATTTTATCACAGATTATAGTTTGGTAAATTATTTTATACCATACAATAGCTGATATCACATTTCTATGCATTATCTGGAATTTGTTTCTTGTATATATGTTCTCAAAATCCAAATTTGCGGAAACTTCGCTATTTTGGTAATTGCAATGCTCTGCGATTACTAACTTTTCGCTAATCAATATATGATAGCGAGAATTCGACAATTTAGATTTAGAGTAGCCTGAAAAATAAATCTGTTATAAACATCATAGATTGAATCAGTAAAACATGATCAAAATTAGTAGAACATGCCTAACAATTAATTATTTTTAGAAAATAGCAGATATTTTTTTAATTTAAAAATAACTGTTTTGTTTTGATTCTCTTTGTGGACAAGAAAACTTCTTTTTATAATCTTCAAAAAATGATATGTTATTATATGGTTTAAATAATCCATGTAGAAATGAAATTGGCAGCATTGGGGGTGCGTCGCCCTTTTCTCGTCAATGCCTTGTATTGCCATAGGATACGTATATGTAGACCGTTGTCAAGACATGCGTAACGCACCTTAAAGTTGTCTACTCAATTTCTACAATACCTGGTAAATAATACACTTATATTAAATTATATTTTGAAATCAATATTTTTACTATGAGCTCATATGCAGTAGAAAGAAACCTTAAATTTGTTACATTTTACACAAGATTTTGTCTAAAAAATATATAAGCGCATAATTGTGTTAAGGGTAGTCCAATAAGAGATTCCGGGATGTTTTTAAAAATATAACACATAATCAATTTAATGATTAAAAGTTGTATTTGAGAGGTTAGTTCGGTTTATGACATTTAATATTTGAAGATGATTTCGTTTAAATGTTATTCGCAACTAGCTCTCACATGGTCCATTCTGTGGGTCCAATTTTCAAGCACTCTCTCGAGCATATCGGCCGGTATTCCGTCAATAACGCGTGTTATGTTCGCTTCCAATGCATCAATCGATTTCGGTTTATTCACATAAACAAGTGATTTCACATGTTGTTGAAACCACAAGTCAGCTACAACAGTATCCGCTGTAGCGGATCATTGCTCTGTGGCGTGCGCCATTGACAGTTACACGCACTCCTTCCGCATTTTTAAAGAAATACAGTCCGATGGTGCCGCCTGCTCATAAACTGCACCAAACAGTGCATTTTTCCGGATGCACTGGTAGCGCTTGGATAGATTGATGTCATATGGACATGAAAATTGTCACGTTTAATGTGACCGAGAATCCCTTTGAAAAAAGTACCTCGTATTGGATCACCCTTTATAAGTCTTGTTTTTTTTTGCATTTTGAAACAATTTGATTTCAAGGTTTAAAATAATTTCTTATTTTTAAAGTGTAAGATGAGCAAGAAACACATTTACAGGAAAATAAAATATGCTTAATAGTTTACCTAATTTATGTCAATTGCTATATACACTGAAAAAAAACTGGGATTGTTATAATAGATCTTCAGTTAATTTAATCATGAAAGACTAGTAATTCCTCTAGTTATAACAAGGCAACTGCATTTATTTTTATTATAGTTTTTTTTCGGTGTAGCATATAAAGCAGGACGTAACACTTACGAGTATATATGAATGTGATGATGAACGCAATCTTTAATTATTGCTGACTCTCGATGATTAACAATACCTTCAGAAACACCATCTTTTCGCAATTCAGGAAGCATGTTCAAGCGTTTTGTCATAATATCTATTTGAGCACAAATATATAAAACCATCATCAACATTAAAGTTACAAATGACCCTGTAAATATAACTATCATACAACAAGATAGTGTTTGTTGTAAATATGTCAACAGATATACAGTTTCGGAACTGATGGTGTAAGGCCTCCATGCGGGGAAAGGAAATTGAGTGCTGTTTCTTTTCAGCAATGGAGGCAAATATACTGTCGCTCCAGAAATATTATTTGTAATAAGGAAAATAATTGTAATTAATATAGAAATACAAATTATGAATAAAATTGTTATACAGAAACTCTCTAGATATAAATTAATAAAAACTAATCATTCATAATTCACTTCTAAAAATTCATTTAATACTAAGCTTGTGTTTTATACCTGCATGTATGAGAACAGCTTTGCAATATTTGAGATTCATTAATATTTCGAGGTTGACATAATTTTATCAAAAGGCATTTTCATCATCCTGTCCACCCTTTTACGTTGTATTATAATATTCACCATTTTGACATTTATTTTTACGTAGAAAAACCAATTGTAAAAATCAACAAATTTTGTATTATAACGTCCTTTACTTCAACTCCTTGTGAAATATATACTAAGAGAAAAAAAAACAAAATAGATATTAATAATAAAGGTGAAAATTGAATAGATAAGATAAAAAGTTATCTTCATTCGTGAATTCCAAGTTAATGGCATCCAAATCCCAACGAATTGCATTGCAGTAAATGAAATATCACCATTGTAGAAGTCTTTTAGTTTTGATGAAAACATTTTTTATGATCAATTTATAAACCTATGATTGAGGAAAAAATATTTGAAATGCCAAATTAGAATTAGAGCGGTTTAACATCAAAATAGTAGAAAAAGCTATGAAGCCGTAAAAATTAATATTCCTAAAAAGCGTATTTACTGTTTTATTATTTTATGTGTTTAAAACGTTTTGATTTACAATTATACCTTGCGAAGACATACGTCTTTCCATGTTTCAAACTTTCCTTCAAATTTGTTTCGATTTAAAGACAGCAAAAAATTACAGAAAGAAATGCACCATCTGCACACTATGAAAGTTCAACTAAGTATGACGAACAATTTTTCATAGAATTCGTCTCCCCTCTCCTTTTTCATTTTTCGATAAATTATTTTACCAGTCATTGCATGGAATATGAAACATCTCAGAGCATTTTATTTCCGTTATAGTCTTCTTGTGAATAATTCTGTATTCATTGCAAAACGTGGATGTGTAATCATAAAACATTGTAATATTTAATGCTTTTTTAGCGACTTTTGTCTCCGCTTACTACTTTTCATTCGTAAAAAGTCATTTTTGTCCGTAACATGCATCAAGCATATAATTTGAGAGCATAAAGTATTTATTAGAACTGTCATTCACTTGCGAGTATCACGCAGCTTGACCTTTCCGTACACACGTGCGATGCCCAGAACTGTTTGATATTCATAGAAGGTATAGCTTAAAAAATTTGCTAGAGAACTGGTGGAAATTCAGGAAGTGAGAACTTGTTTAAAATGTTTGTATTTAATATTTATTTAAAGTACAATCTCACCTTGTACAATTTTATCGACTTTAGCAAGAACCTTTATCAACAAATATACATATTGGCATTGTACGAAGTTACATTTGTACATTTTAACATTATTAGCCATATTATATATTCAGTTGTACTATCTAGATATTAGGCTGTAATACGCTTTGATATCTTAGATATTACAAGTGAATATTTAGATAGTACAACCGAATGTATAAGGCAGCTGTCCTATAGTTGAATATCTAAATAATCATTATAACTATCCACTTTTCTGAGTGTTCTCTTTTCTTGTTTGTGAGCCGTAACCATAGGTTTTTCCTAACAATGACATAGTTTACGTGTGAATGTAGGCGCCAAAATAATGTCCACGAATGAAAAAAATAATCTCATGAGAGAGTTACTTTGCACTTTGAATAGAAAATTGTAGATTGGGTTAGCAAATTTTTGAAACAATAATTAACTATTTAGTTTATATATATTTATTAACAGATAAATTAAAACTTCAATAGGTGGACTGCATCATTTCACATATGGGTGAATTCAAAAACCTACTTTATTCTTCAAGAAGATTGCATCAAAATGTTGTACATTGAATATGACATTTGCAGAATATATATTATATATTATATATAGTATAATTCTGTATTCCTTTTAATTTGAGAGCATAAACTATTTATTAGATTTGTCATTCACTTGCGAGTATCACGCACCTTGACCTTTCTGTACACACGTGCGATGCCCAGAACTGTTTCATATTCGTAGAAGGTATAGCTTAACAAATTTTCTAGAGAACTGGTGGAAATTCAGGAAGTGAGAACTTGTTTAAAATGTTTGTATTTAATATTTATTTAAAGTACAATCTCACCTTGTACAATTTTATCGACTTTAGCAAGAACCTTTATCAACAAATATACATATTGGCATTGTACGAAGTTACATTTGTACATTTTAACATTATATAAATGTCTATAACAACTCTATGGGAGAGCCATATTATATATTCAGTTGTACTATCTAGATATTAGGCTGTAATAAACTTTGATATCTTAGATATTTCAAGTGAATATTTAGATAGTACAACCGAATTTATAAGGCAGCTGTCCTATAGTTGAATATCTAAATAATTGTTATAACTATATCCACTTTTCTGAGTAAATGAAAAAAATAATCTCATGAGAGAGTTACTTTGCACTTTGAATAGAAAATTGTAGATTGGGTTGGCAAATTTTTAAAGCAATAATTAACTATTTAGTATATGTATATATTTTTATTAACAGACAAATTAAAACTTCAGTAGGTGGACTGCATCATTTCACATATGGGTGAATTCAAAAACCTACTTTATTCTTCAAGAAGATTGCATCAAAATGTTGTACATTGAATATGACATTTGCAGAATCTGAAAAAAGTCCAAAACAAAATATCTTGAGCATTGGTCAAATAATGGATTTCTACAGAAATAATTTTCTTTATATTTAGTTCTTACATTCTCATCGCATGCAAATAGTATATTTCGTATGAAGTGCGGAAAGGCGTATTTCAACGCAAGAGCGATACGAACGATATTTTTTGTTCGCTGTATACCGAAAGTTAAAAAGTTAGCACTCTAAACGATACCGATAAGGATTACTTTCGGTGTACGGCGGACGAAAAATATTTTTGAAAATCGCTTTCAATTTAACGCCTAACCGAAATTTTTTAAAATTTTTTTCGTTACTTTAGAATCAAATTTTTTTGATTGGACAATTTGCATCTTTTTTCGAAGTTTCAAAGTATATTTCATATTTTTTACATTCTCATCATGGATGAAAAGGTATTGGTTTTATGTGAAAAATGACTTTCGAAATTTTCATCAAATCTTTACGTTTTGAGACCCCCTGAGTCAGAAAAAATGGTTTTTTCGAAAGTGTCTGTCTGTCTGTCTGTCTGTAGGTCGTGTGCTGCATAACTCTCGATAGAATTATCAGATTGAATTGAGCTTTGGTACACTTTATCGGAGCCGAAAAAGTAAGGACAAGTTCGTTAACCAGCCACATCCAATACAAATTGAGGGATTGAGCACTACTTTTGTGTTTTTGAAAATAATTTTTTGAAAAAATAAAAAATTTCAATACTGGTTTTTGATAGTGCTCATAAATCTCTACAAATTATCCTGATAATATTTTTTGATTAAATCAAAATTAGAAATGTTACAGCATATTTAAATTCGAAAAAAGTCAATATCAAAATTCCATTTTCCAGTTAAATTATACGAAATACGAAAAAACGTTATGATACAATATTATTAAATAAATAAAGACCTACAAATTTGAATTGTAACATTTTTTCATAAGATGCATATTTTTCTTTTTAATTAAAAAAAAAACTATTGAAAATCCAAAATTCAATTTTTTAACAATAATATTCGAAATACGAAAAAAACGTAAGAATACAAAGTTTGTCGTTTCAAAAAGATCTACAAATTTTGGCTCACATAGTTTCTGATAAAACATATATTTTTCGTTTCAATTCCAAAAAATACGATTAAAATTCAAAAATTCCATTTTTTAGACAAAATATGTGAGATGCAAAAAAAACGTTTAGATGGAAAATTTTTTTCCTAAATGAGGTCTACAAATTCTCATTAAGACATTTCGGGACAGGATTTATATTTTATGTTTTGATTTTTAATATTAAAAAAATTCGATTTTTTCACCAAAATATGTGAGATACGAAATAAGCGTTGTTGTGCAAAATCGTTTCCTTAAATAAAGTCTACTAGTGTTTTTTCTTTTTGAGATATTTGGAAGAAAATAAATTATTTTAATCATGTAATTTATTAAAAAGTTACTGAAATGTATACAGAAAATCGAGCGCGAAGCGCGAGCGCCATGATGAGAATGTGTTCCTTAAGGCTGATAGAGCCTCAAGTAAATTGAATTTCCTGTTTCACTTAAACTGAAAAAGAAATTTTAGTGAATTTGAGAAAATGAGTAATTTACATCATCTTTAATATTATAAAATTGGTTTGAGCTTCATTATCAAATTATAATAAATAAACTTGAATGTATCTGAAGAGCACAAGAACGAGCGCGAAGCGCGAGGTCCAGAAAGAACGGAGCGCGAAGCGCGACGATCAAATCGCGCGCCCTAGGCGCGCTCAAACTTGCGAGTGATGCGAGCTGCGCGCGAAGCGCGCGATGAGAATGTGCCCGCGAAGCGGGCAGATTTTTTAAAATTCAATTGGTGCAATACTCTACTTTTAATCAACATTCAAAGTGCTTGAGGTGGAGAACACCCCGTGTGCTTTTTATGATCGATAACAGGCGTGTGCCGGTTAAGGGTTAATAACAAAATAATTAAGTGATATTGACGAACTAATTATTTGATAAATTGAATAAATTGGTTATATTAAATGATGAATACAATTAAGATAATTAATATGATATAATTAATTAAGTAATACTGGATAAAGATTGAATATGTATATCAAATATCAGGGAAAATTATATTGTAATATGAAAATACCAACAGAAGTTAATGTTTTAATAGACATTGGAGCAATGTGACCTGCACTCAAGATTAAAGGCAAAGAAGTTCTTCTCATTATTTGAATAAGATTTATTTTCGAACCATTCGACAATAAAGTCCAATCTGTGCTGTATGCTGCGTATCCAACTGCCTGGCTCTACCAGGAATATTAAAGTATTTAATAAATATATATATAGCAAATACAATATAATACATAAAATATATAATATTATATATACGTCAAAAATATATAATAAAGTATTGAAAGAAAGTTATTCAGTTTCTATGTTGTTATTTTCGGATATTGTGAAAGAATTATTATTTAAATTTTGCTTCTAAAAAGTCTTTTATTTTCATCAAATTATCATTTCTTTGAGTTCAATACACTGAAAAACTCAAATAACTAATTTAATTTTAGTAAGATTAGCTAAAAAGCTATTAAAATCAACAAATCCTAGAACTATTTTCTCTTGATATACAATTGCTGAGTATAATTTTTCATATTCAATATTGTTTGTAAAGTAAAATTTTACCGAAATTACTTAAATGGAATAATATTTCTTTAATACAATGAAACAGTCGCATTGAATGTGGCTGAAGAAATATTCTTTTGGTTCAAAGGAATCTTCTGATTGTTTAAGAAGAAGATTTTAATTATTAAATAAATGTTTATTTGTTCGAGATGAGTAATTTTTCTGATTTTAAGTATCTGATTCTTTACATACAAAAAGCATATGCATTGTTATTGGACAGAAGTTTTCAATGAATAATTTTATCTTTACCTTTTCTGTAACTATATGTCCATGCCAACAATACAAAGAGATTTGGAACAAAATACTGAATAAAGAAATAACCATCACCCAGTATTTTGTAGAAGTTACACTTAAAGTTGAAAGCATATAAGTGCTTGTGCAAACATCTACTGTCGTGGCAATTAATTGGGAGAAAAAAACAAAATCATAAATCTGATTGAGCTTGTCTCCAAATCTGAAATAAATTCAAAGAATAGTTATTATATTATATTGTGTAAGAAGTGATGAAAGCATCTTTGTAGATGCAAACTTGGGACGAATATGAATTGCATGATTTCCTTATATGGTGCACACGATATTTTTTATAACACATGTGCATGTAGAGTCTGCAGAAAGAGGTTAGTCGACCAACTTGTTTAGCAAATCAATTTTAACGAGTCATGGTTTTCAAAATAATTTCAATTAATTCGATAACTCCAATTGATTTTCAATATGTTGATCTTTTTACGTCCGAGAATATTAAAAATTCAAGTGTAATACACATCAAATGTGTTTAAAAAAATAACGACGCTTTCGGACTAAGTCATTTTATTTTAAAAAACAGTTCCAACGTTTCTAAAACACAATGTATCTTCTCATCAGGGAATAAAAGCTCTTATTACATTACCAACATTAGTAATAAATTTCTAAATCTGTATAATGATATATTGTTTTTAGCGCTTGTAACAGATCGATTATTATAAAAATATTATTATAAAAAAGTATGTACCTTGATAAGGTCCTCGGGGATGGTGTGGGAAGTGGGAGAGGGACGCTTATGCTAGGTGGGTGACGGCTGGGTTCCAGCAACAGAGTGTAGCGTGAGAGAGAGAGAGAGAGTGCGTGGTAAAGAGAGAGGGAGCCGACTGGGTTGCCAGTGGCTGTAGTGAAGTGAGTGTATGTATCGACTGGGTGCCAGCGACAGAGTAGTGAGAGAGTGAGTCGGCTGGTTTCCAGCGACTGTGTAGAGAATGTGAGGGAGAGCGGGTGTGTGAGTATGTCGGCTGGATACCAGCGACAGTGTAGATAGCGAGAGAGAGTGGGTGTATGTCGGCTGGGTGCCAGCGACGGTGTAGAGAGCAGGGGAGAGAATGTCGGCTGGGTGCCAGCGACAGTTTAGAGAGCGAGGGAGAGAGAGTGAGAGACCGACTGGGATACCAGCGGCTCAAATGCAGCGAGAGAGAGTGCGTAGTCTAGGCGTTGAAGGTTCTTGTAGGCGGCGAGTGGAGATATCCCGGGATCGGAGTCGGGAGCAAGAAATGGCACCGGAGAAGTCGGTACATCGTAGGACTTTATTTTTATCTTTCTAAATCTAACTACATTTTTACCTATAAGTTAAAATACTAAAGTACAAGCGGGGTCGGACGACGTTGACTGTCGTCGTAGTCCAGGGAAGCTGCCCTGAACTCAACTGTCACTCCAACGTCCCGAGGCCCTTTTTATAGGGATGGAAAAATCGGGGACAAGTGTCGTAGTGGAAGGAGTATGGTTTTTTCTACATAGTTTTTCGAGTACCGATACTCCTTCCCCTTGCAAGTTCACTGACCACTTGGAGGGAGGTAATGTTGCTGTCCCTCTCACACTTATGGCCAGCATCGTTTCGTCCTTTTCTTCCCAATTCGTAGCGATTGATTGGGGAAGGAGTAGGCGTTGAGAGAAGTGCTCTCCTCTCTGCTTTTCCTTGCCTTTCCCGGCTTTCACTTTTCTAGCTTGCAGTGAGTGAAGGCCGTTCTTAGGCAAGGGAGGTGAGACGATAGAAGGGAAGGCACTCGCATCTGGTCAGCCAGTTGCAGTGGTGCGACAAGGACGGGGCTTTTCCGATGTTAGTGCGTGTGTCGGAAAAGGACGCATGGCCGTACCCTTCTAACAG
This sequence comes from Diplolepis rosae, assembly GCA_030998225.1. Classification (NCBI taxonomy): domain Eukaryota; kingdom Metazoa; phylum Arthropoda; class Insecta; order Hymenoptera; family Diplolepididae; genus Diplolepis; species Diplolepis rosae. The sequence continues at coordinate 7,188,133 of JAPYXD010000723.1, read as the reverse complement.
TACCAACTTTTCAGAGCCTCGAGTCGTTTTTCCAGAGTGAATTTCGGACAAGCGTCTTCTAATGGTAGGAAAGTGTGATGGTTTTCTACAATTAATATATACGGCTTAAGGCGCGTATATCAACCTTTAAAAATTGTAAGAGTAGAAATATAAACTAAAATAATTTACAAACATTATAAGTATAAACAAAGTGTGAAATTTTTCTTTGGAAGCAAGAGCACTTGGCTCTGTTCGCGACTTAACTGAATTTTAAAATTGTCAATTCACTTATTATTATAATATTACAGGAGCGTATCGTCGAAGTTTTAAAATTACAGAGTCATTAAGGAGTCAAATTTGTTTAAAACTAAATAAAATTTAGGAACAACATAATATAAGATGAGATATATTTTAGCTAATTTTTCTATAAAAAATTAAAATTAAATTTTTACATTTATTTATAAATTAAGCAAGAAACGGAAACCAACGCATAAGTAAGTGGAAAAAACTAAAAAATAAAAAAATAATAAAGAAAAATTGGAATTTTTATCAATTTTTATAACAGGATGTCTAAAATAGCATTATAAGATTGGTTAAAATGCTCCAAATCTGAGACTTTGTTTAGACTATTGTTTTTTTCTTTTTTTATGAAAACCATTTCTGCGAAAGCTCTTTTTTGAAAGTTTTTTTATTTCAAAAAAGAGCTTTCGCAGAAATGGTTTTCATAAAAAAAGAAAAAAACAATAGTCTAAACAAAGTCTCAGATTTGGAGCATTTTAACCAATCTTATAATGCTATTTTAGAATTCCTGTTATAAAAATTGATAAAAATTCCAATTTTTCTTTATTATTTTTTTATTTTTTAGTTTTTTCCACTTACTTATGCGCTGGTTTCCGTTTCTTGCTTAATTTATAAATAAATGTAAGAATTTAATTTTAATTTTTTATAGAAAAATTAGCTAAAATATATCTCATCTTATATTATGTTGTTCCTAAATTTTATTTAGTTTTAAACAAATTTGACTCCTTAATTTAATATTTAATAATAAAAATAAATTCAATTAAAATTTAATAAAAATATTTAATATTTTAAAACTTCGACGATACGCTCCTGTAATATTATAATAATAAGTGAATTGACAATTTTAAAATTCATTTAAGTCGCGAACAGAGCCAAGTGCTCTTGCTTCCAAAGAAAAATTTCACACTTTGTTTATACTTATAATGTTTGTAAATTATTTTAGTTTATATTTCTACTCTTACAATTTTTAAAGGTACATACTTTTTTATAATAATATTTTTATAATAATCGATCTGTTACAAGCGCTAAAAACAATATATCATTATACAGATTTAGAAATTTATTACTAATGTTGGTAATGTAATAAGAGCTTTTATTCCCTGATGAGAAGATACATTGTGTTCTAGAAACGTTGGAACTGTTTTTTAAAATAAAATGACTTGGTCCGAAAGCGTCGTTATTTTTTTAAACACATTTGATGTGTATTACACTTGAATTTCTAATTGATTTTCAATAATTTCATTTCATATAAATAAGACAAACTTTTTAAGTTTAAAGTGGGGCTGCGTGGGAAATTGTAATAAATATAATTTTTTTCTCAGAGTGCGCATCCGAAGCAGTGGGAAAAGTTACCTTCTCGCACTAACTTGAAATTGGTCGTTTTCGGTATGCCATGCATGCGCAAAAAATAGGCCATTTGATGTATGTTATAAAGATTTATCATTTATTTATTTTCAAAAGTGAGAATTTTATGCTAAATGCATTATTTTTTTAAACTTGGCAGTCATGTGTGTTTTGTCTCGGTAATGTCAAGTGCACTATATCTATATGGTAGTCGGGATTCTGATGACAATTGGCCTAATTTTTTTGAATAGATAAAATTGGAGCTCTTCTCCCATCATCCTCATGGTCATGTTTGTACTTGACATTGATATTTTTTACATGGAACCAACAAATTGTTTTTACGAAAGAATTTTAAACTGCCACATAATGTTTTCTAATTGGCTGAATTCAAGCATCACATCGCAGATTTTATCATTTACATTTCCTAAGTCTTATGTCTCAGATATAATTAAAGCGTCACTAGTTCCATAATAGAAACGTGTAGTTACAGCAAAAATTTACACAAAAAATTCTCGGAAGTTTGTGAAATGAACAGCTTGACTATTATAATACTTTATGCACTTTTTCTTGGCGCACATTTTCAAGGTGATTATTCATTTTTATTTAAATATAAAGCATATATATAGATTTTTATTACATAATATAATTACGTATTATTACATAATATCAGTGTCTATCTCGAACTCTATACGAGTGCAATTTTTTATTTTATCCGATCCTAACAGCAATGTAGTCGAGTCCCGAATAGGTGCTTTCTTTCAAAATAAACGATTTGTCTCTTAACCCTGAGAAAACTCGGATAGACTCGGATACAAGGCTTATTAGGGTCCTATCGGATCCTATCTGGCATATTAAGTAGGGTTGCATCTAAATATTTACAATTGTTAATTCCTCGAAATGACGTTTTTTGGACTTTGAAATTTTGAAGATTTCCAATTGCAAATATTAACAATTAGTTGAAACCAAACTTTTTTCAAAAACAGAGGAATATAACCGAGAGTGCGCATATCTTTTTACATTCTTATCATAAATGAGAAGGTACTAGTTTTATATAAAAAATGACTTTCGTAATTTTCATCAAATCTTTACGTTTAGAGACCCCCAGAGTCAGAAAAAACGGATTTTACGAAAGTGTCTGTCTGTCTGTAGCAGGTCGTATACTCGATAACTCTCGATAGAATTATCGTATTAAATTGAGCTTTAGCATACTTTATAGGAACCAAAAAAGTAAGGACAAGTTTTTTAACCAGCCACATCCGACAAAAATTGTGAAGATAGGAGCATTTTTTGCGTTTTTGAAAAAATTAAAAATTTCAATACTGATTTCTGATAGTGCACATAAATCTCTACCAATTATCTTCATAACGACTGTTTACAGAAAATCGAATGTGAAAGCGCGAGCAACGTACTAGGGAGTTTGATATTGACGTGATAAAATGAACAAGAATCAATTTTTTGGCAAAAATCGGTTTGATTTCATAATGTACTCTCCTTTTAACTCGATACAACGAGTCCGACGATCTTTCAATTTTTCTATGCCTTCCAAATAATGCGATTTGTCAAACCCTCTAAAATATCCTTCTGTTTCCCATTTAACTCCTTCATTTGACTCAAAACGTCTATCACAAAGCCATCTCTTGACGTTCGGGAACAGACAATAGTCGCTGGGGGGCGATAGATGAAGAAGCGATTCGAAACCCAATTCATGTATTTTTATCTATGCAATGTTTGATGTGTGAGATGGTGCATTGTCATAATGAAAAATAATTCTTTTTCTTCAAATGCGGCCGTTTCTTTCTGATTTCGTCAAACAATCGATCCAATAATGCAACATAATATGTTCCAGTAATCATCCTTCCTTTCTCAAGATAGTTGATGAAGATGACTAGTTTTTTCGCTACAGTTAACAGTAGCGCAATGTAGAATATTGCGCTACAGAGGAATGAAATGTAAAAATTAAACTGCGCATGCTCCTATAGCCATGCAACAAAGCACAATCTTCTTCTTATTCTTCTTCTTCTTCGTACAGCGTTGGCACCTTACTGGCAAAGCCCTGTACATTTGAACTGCGCATGCTCTATTACAACAAGCTACTACTACACAAGATCGATAAACTCAAAATACAATACTAGATTAGATTCGAGTGTACGCATAAAAACTCGTATACGCACCGAAGTCACATAAAATAGAATACGTGCCAATGCACACATTCGGGAAATTACGAGACTCGCGACAATGCTCGCAGGAGTGATCGTGCCTCGGCTTCGATCTCCTACGAGCATTGTCGCTCGTAACGTAATAGCCCTCATTGTGCGCCTAGGCACGTAATATACTATTTTTACGAAAATCTACGAAAAATCATCCAACTTTGCATAGAATATCGTGTGTCATTCCACAGAAAACTTTTGTCGTCCGAGGAGTCGATAGGCGTGTCGAAGGCGCGCGCATGGACGCCTCGGACTGTCAACATTGGCCTCGGACTACAAAAGGTAGGTTTGCTGCGTCGTATCACAATATACTATTATTGATCATTACTGGTGTAGTGATCTCATTGGTCGACCAGGACTTGTTATGATTTCTGTCTTCGTGCGAACACAACGAAATTCGATAAACCACTTCTGAACCACTTCTGAACCATTCCATACGACGGAGCAAAGTTGTGTTTAATCAACACACAAAATTCCCTTTTGGGTTTGAAGGATGGAACTTGTCAACGATGATAGCCGTTTGTTATTAGTGGCGACTTCTCATAGAAATATCACGTCAATATCAAACACCCTAGCATGTTCACCACTACGCTAAAAAGTCATAATTTTAGGCTTTGAAGGAATGAAAAAAAGTTATTGAAATGTTAAAAAAGTTAAGGACAACAATATTTTAAAGCTTGATAATCACATAAAAAAACTCTGTAGTTATTTACTGTTTGCAACGCTTCGATACACTTGGATTTTATGTGTTGGTAATCTCTCGTTTAAAAGCAACCTTTAAAAAGTTCTGTTGAATCTTTTCAATAAGTAGCACAATTTTCTAGTTATCTTCAAAGAAATAAAAAATCGCTCATTTTAATCTGCAAAATATTTTTTCAGGAACACCAAATGCATCAAAGCCAACTCAACTATTTGGGAAGATGGATGATGAAGCAGCCAGTATTTTGAAGTCGATGAGGCCTTTACCCTTCTCCTCCGTAGCTTATCTCACTAGCAATGAAGGCTCATTTTGTGTCTCAGTTTTAATTACTTTTAAACAAATTTTAACTGGTGATTACTTGTGCGTACAAATGAGAATGTATAATCAAGTAAGTATACTCAGTGAATCTTTAGATATAGCAATTTCATAATTATCGCTCGGAGAAAATATTTGTCTGAAATTACCAAACTGTTTTATCATGCGTTTCTAAATAGTTCTTTTTCGATTTTCAAATGATAAAAAACTGAAAAAATAAAAAAGGCATATATCGTCTTTTCAGAAAAATGCCTGAGTGCAAAGTGTATTTTTTATATAAAAATCTGATAATTTAATGCTGAAATCCGTGACATTTTTTAATTACCATAGTAGACTATGCTTCGCGTATTGTATTTAATTTGTTCTTAGTTTTTTCTCATTTCCCTTCACTTATTGTGATAGTATAAGTGAAATTTGTTGACCAAAAATTAATGATCACAAAATTATTACTGTGGGTCAATAAAACAATGAACATGTGCCGGAACGTATCACGGAAGGAAATCCAAAATATTACAGGAACTGCAAAATTAACGCTTTACTTATTGTAATAATTACATAAAAGTTTTAAAAATATGTATAATTACCCTGTAGTAGTTATCTTACATTTTTGTAGAAAAAATTGAAACGAAATTTAATTTTACATTAGTACCGCGAAAATCTGCAATAGTGTTACAAAAAAGTCTAGAGAAGTATCATAAATGCAGATGATTATCATGTCTAAACATAAAATTAAATGTATAATTAGTTAAGTTACAAATATTGAGGAAGAAGTGAACGCCACACTCCCAGATTATAGCAGTTGTATTAATTTGACAAATAACTATTAATCTTTGTATGTTATATGGACACATTTATAAGCCTTCCCAAAATATTGGTGTCAGCCAATGACAATATAAATATATCTTTGATATACGGACAAAAAAAAATTTGTGTATCAAAGATATTTTGTCTCTTTCAAACAAATATTTCTCTCCGTATGACACCGTTTAGAATTGCTTCTTTTCACATATCATTCACACAACATATTGTGTAATTAAATAATCAGTTCGATTGAATTTGAATTGAAATCGTATCAATTTTGCAATTAGTTTGGTTAACAAAAGTAATTATAGTACGTATGCGATTAACGTTGCAACTAGTTATGTATATTTTCTCTGCGTAAACGAGGATGGTTTCATAAGTAACTTGGTATGACGTGAAAAGCAACTTTCTTAGTTATATACCGTACCTTACATGTGGACATAATCTTCTCGAACTACGCTCATTGAGTCAATCGTCATACTTGTGATAAAGATGAGAGAGCTCGATGGGCGTTGAAAGCGTAACAACGGGGAGGGTCAGTAGAAATAGGCGGTTTGCCTAACGGGCGTGTGGCCTCGGATGAAAGTCCCGGGTGAACATTTTTACCTCCTCACCAAAAAAAAAAAAATCTTCTCGAAGTTCAACGCTTGGCCCGACGTTTCTCCAGGTTCTCGTCTCCTTCCACAGAAAAAAATAAGTCTTAAATTTGTTACTTCTAACAGAAGATTTTGGCTTAAACTTAGCCACCTTGTGTATAAGCGCATAAGTCTGTCCTTCTCTAATGGTCTAGTTTTTGTTACATCTTAAAGTTAGCCAATTTTTAGACTTGAATTAAAACTTTTTTTTTACAGTGTCCTTGAAGTGATTTTCTTCAAGGCTCTCGTAACAGTCGTTCATCGCCTAGATTGTTTTTTCATTGCACACATATTTTTTTCAGCCAGTAAAGTTCTGAGTTTCCGGAACAGTTGGGAGTCCTAAGGAGCCAGATTGGGTGAATAGGCTGGATGCGGAAACAGTTCAAAGCGCTATTCGATCAATTTTTGATGAGCGACATGGCTTGAATAGACTGATGCATTGTCTGTCAATGTGGTCATTATCAACAACACCTTTTGTTTGGCCATTCTCTAACGTTTCTCTGCGATCACTCTATTCAATCTGCCCAAAAGGGACTCGTAGTACTTCCCACTGATGCTTTTCCCATTTTCAAGATAGTCAATTACGAGTATTCCTTTCGCGTTCCAAAAAACTGAAGCAATCACCTTCTCAGCGGATGGAACACTTGTCGCCTTTTTTGGAGCCAGTTTTTCTTGTCCAGTCCACTGTTTTTATTGCAGTTTCGGAACTGAAGTTCTGCCAAGTACTTAGTCAGAATTTAGAAAACAGCTATAAGAGATTGGTTTTCTCATATCCTCCACACGAAGAGAAGTTTAGTCAAAACGTAACACTAGCGGTGGGAGAGCTGCTCCTCTTTGGTTTAGTATGACGTCTACTCCAAGATTGGGGCACTGGTTGCCTCAAACTGGCGACAAAGCTTGCGAGAGAACGGCTAGCACATGCGTTTCGCGTAACGGCTCGCCTAGTTTGGGGTAATTTGTCCCCCAAGTGGCAGAGCCGTTTGACTAGACAGAGGTCGCGCAGTTCTTCGTGTGTTTAACGCAACAGTTCTACATGTTGGGCGAGCGGTTCCACCAAACTTCTCTCCGTGCATACGTATCCCATACAACGAGAGCAACGCTTGTCCCTTAGTTTGGCTCAACTGCTGTGCTAAACTCGGCATAACAGTTGTCTCGAATCATATATACAGATGCTGTCCTATAGGTGGTGTGTAGCTCGTCTGCTGCGTCAAAATTCTTTCCGTGCAGACTTACTAAATGCAGCACCCATCGTTCGTACAGTTTTTTCATGTGTAATTCATGATGCAAAATAAAATGTTTCCAATTAATTGAGATGCCTAGGGCCCTATTAACTCACGCCCATACCACTCACCTTGCGGCCAAAGCGATATCATGGATTTTATCAATGTTTTCTAGCGTCACAGCTGATCTTGGAGTTCTAGGACGTGGTGCGTCCCTGATGCTCGTGCTGCCTAGCTTGAATTCATTCACCTAGTCTCACTGTCTCATAGGAAGTGCATGCGTCATCCAATGTAGGCACAATTCCCTTATGAATTTCCTTTGTACTTTTTCCTACCAGAAAAAAGAATTGAATTACATTATAAATTCCAATTTTGTCCATTTTTCACTTTCACTCGAATCGCTTATATTCAAGCAACAGCTAAAGAACGAATTAGTGTTAGAATAAAATGTGAGCATAAAATATTCACCTACAGAAGGAAAAGTTTTTGGGCTATCTCGCTGTCGCCTTCTTTTATATAGTATGTGAACCAAGTTACTTATCGAACTACCCTCGTAGCTATTTTTAGAGTGTGTAAAACGTAATGTTTGGCTTAAAATACGCATGAGTAACAGTAGAAAAATCCACTTTCCAGCACGGATCTGAAATAGGGAATTTTTCTTGCACACGAAAATTTTATAAATATAATAAATTTTTCAATGAATTAAAATGTAGTTCAATGAAAATTGTAGACGCGAGTATTTCTGTGTAATGAACAAAAACTAAACAGAGTGTCCAAAGATATGAATTAAGCAAATCAGTTTAGTGTTTTACATTAAATTTTTTGTCAAACTACCTTATGCCATTTAATCGCTAATTTGCACATTTCCAGGGAAATGAGGAATTATTAGATAAAACACGTGGTTTCGAAGTTGTTCTTCGGAGTTTTAATGCTGCTTCTGTAAGTTATCCTATTGAAAGGAATAGAAGTAAAAGTGGCTTCACAATTACAACTGTGAGTACAGTTCTACATGAAACTCGAAGATTCTAATTTCAATTTTCCTTCACAAAAGGAAGTTTGATGTAGTATTTGTGCCAAAAATCAGGTCTGTGAAAAAAAAATTTTCTATGATTCCAAAACTTGAAATAATATTATCAATCATGTCTAATGAAAGAAAAAACATGTTTTTTATGTGCAAAATTTAAAACTCACAAAAAATATTACTTTTAATAATGTTTTTTTCAATATAATTTTTCCCTAATATCACTTCCTATCAATTTTTAAGAAATGATTGGATTTTCATAAATCATGTCTTATTTTTTTGGGGAAAATATTCTTTACGACTCTACTGATTTGAATTTTAAAAATAAGTAAAAATCATCGAATTTAGTTATATTAACCCTCCGTATACCACGTGGGGTCCCTGATGATCCTAGACTCATGTTTTTCTAATGTAAAATTGTCTTCAATTTTTTACCCGGTATTCGGAGGGTTAAGGAAAAAAAATTCTGTTTAGGAAATTCTATCTATTTCAGTCACTGAAAACTTTACTTTTAAAATTGAAAACAGTAGAGTTGTGAAGAATATTTTCCCCGAAAAAATAAGTAAAAACTTATAAACATTCAATCATTTTCAAAAAATTGCTAAGAAGCGTTAGTGAGGAATAATTATATTACATAAAACGTTATTAAAAGTATTCTTAAAATCGTAAAAAAAAACTTTTCTTCCGAGAGACCTGATTTTCGGCACGACAACTACGTTAAAACTTATTGAATATTTTCAAATGAAACTTTACTTTTGTTTCAGATGTCAATGGAAGATGTGAGATCGACTTTTGTATCAATAATTAATTTATCAACATTACATAACGTTTACAATGCGTTCGGAAAAAAAGTAACTGCAATGCGATTGAGCGACATATATATATTTTTGCATTTATAAAATACTGACCCAATAATATTTCTTAATTATTTTAATATTTACTGTTACTTAATTACCAGTAATTTTCCCAATAGTCGCGAAAATATTACTGCTAATTCGCAATAATCTTTCAAATAATAATTCCAGTAACTATTATATTTTCCTGTTATTTTTTATTATAAGAGATCACATTAATGGGCCAGCTTTGGCCCAATAATTGCTTGTTACACTTACTGGGCAAGTGCGACGTCAGTTGTGAGATTTTGCGAGTTGAAAACGTATTGCAAAGATAATAAAAATGGAATAACTGATATTTTGCAGGATTGGAAACACTCATACCAGGGGTGTTAGTTGAAGTTTGCCTGTTTTTTCAATAAAGAAAACACTTAATTGTCAATGGAATTTAAAAAAATGTTATTCAATGTATTGGCCATTGGATTCTACACATTGTGCCCATCTTTCAGGCAAATCATGGATACTATTCCAAAAAAACGTTTTCTCTTTCAAGGCAAACCATTCGACGAACCATTTTTCGACTTCTTCAAAATTGGCGAAGCGCTGCTCTACGAGTGAGTGTTCCATCCATGCGAAAAGGTGATAGTCGGACGGTGCGAGGTCTGGAGAGTACGGCGGGTGCGATAATATTTCCCAATCCAATGCTTTTAATGTGTTCTTCACCACTTTAGCGGTATGAGACGGTGCATTGTCATGTTGTAGGATAACTTTGCCATGTCTTCGGGCCCATTCCGGCCGTTTTCCGAACAACGCATGATTCAAATTCGACATGGATTTTTTTTCTACTAGGGGGTCAGAAAATGGTTTTTCATAGCGCCTCCTTTGAAAATCCGATTTTCAGCACCTGTAGAGCGGGTTGAAACTACGATTTTCAACCCTAGGGTTGAAAGTCGCTGTTTCAACCCGCTCCACAGTTACAGCCAATCAGATTCTCAAAAGAGTTGCTATGAAAAATAGTATACATTACTCGAAACAAAACACAGCGAAAGCATTTCGTGTGATTGCAGCCCTCGTTTCACTCGGGCAGAGCAAACTTCACACTCATGCAATCGCTCTGTTTCGCCCCTTGTAATGTAATATACTATTGTTTGGCCCGCACGGGGCAATAAAATCCACTTTATGGCCCGCTAGTAGGAAAAAGTTGATTGATTCAATCGACAATAAAAATGAAACCATGTGTTGGATATAACAATAACTCCAACTGCTGCCTAGTAAGTAATGATGCTTACTGGAACCAAACTATTTTCGATACTACGAGCGCCATCTCTTGGATTTTCGAAGAACTTATTGAACGATTTTCGTATCTGTCCTTTTCTGTAGCAAAAAAACAGTAAACGTGTATATGATAAAAATGAAGTGCGTAACATGATTGTAAAATAGTATATTACGTGCCTAGGCACACAATGAGGGTTATTGCGTGACGAGCGACAATGCTCGCAGGAGATCGAAGCCAAGGCGTAGCCGAGACGTAGCTGAGGCAAAGCCGAGACGAAGCCGAGGCAAAGCCGAGACGAAGCCGAGACGAAGCCGAGGCGCGATCAGTCCTGCGAGCATTGTCGCGAGTCTCGCCATTTCCCGAATTGTGTGCATTGGCACGTATTCTATTTTATGTGACTTTGGTGCGGATACGAGTTTTTATGCGTACACTCGAATCTAATCTAGTATTTTAGTTGTTTGCGGCGCTAGTCATTACACTTGAAATGTCACGACTAGTCCCGGCCATTTTGATTTTATCGATCTTGTGTAGTAGGAATGAATTCTAATAGACGCATGCGCAGTTCAAATGCACAAGGCTTTGCCAGTAAGGTGCTAACGCTGTACGAAGAAGAAGTGAGAAGAAGAAGAAATAAGAAAAATATTGCGTTCCACTGCAAGACTATATGCGCATGCGCAGTTCAATTTCTACATTGTATTCCTCTGTAACGGAATATACAACATTCCTTTAATCTCAGCTATAACGAAAAAACGAGTTTCCGCGGCTGAGGCACATAAAATACAATTCAAAAAGTTCAAAATAGAAATTCAAAACAAATTTATTAATTTAAATAAAATGTGTATAAAAGCTGTACATCAAATTCGAAAGATATTACAAATGTATTACTTATTAGAAGATTAAAGTAAATTTATTTTATTTTTTGCTACCATATGCAAGGTAATTTTGAACTCATTATATAACTTGCATGCACAGATTCCTTGTATAAAATCAAAAAAAAATGTTGTCTGGGGGAATTTTGTATTTTCAAAAATATTTTGCGGCTTAAAGAACTTTTGTGATTTACAGTCACAAAATACGACATCTTCCCATTTAACTTTTTTGTTTGGTTTTGCATTAAAAATTTGTATATGAAAAGTGTATAATAAGTTCATGATCACCCTGTATTCAAGATATACATTATATACTAAATTTAGTACAACTGTGTCACATAAATCGAAACTGCAAATATATTTAATAGCATAATTCTCTTGAAACAAATTAAAAACTAAATCTTTGCCATATTTCAGATCGGAGTGGGTGGTCCTCTAATTTACAACAGACAACTCATAGGAATTGCTAGTAATATTATCAAGCATGATAGTGGGAAAAATATTTATACTTTTAAAAACATACATGCAAATCTGCCTTTCATCAATGGTCCTAGAAAATGTTATGGAAAATTGGATGCTTCTTTTATGGATCCACTTATTCCTTAATAATAAAAATGCCTTATTTTTTTAGCAAAAGAAAAAATATTTTAAAATATCTTGAAAACCTGAGCTTTTTAACTAGATGAAGTGACATGAACTTGTATATAAATATCAATAAGAAGAGTAAAATAATTTTTTCAAAATTTCATTATTTTCTTACGTATTACACATAGCATTTTTAATAACAAATTCAAATGATTCGATTTATTCAATACACTAGAATCCCGATTTACAGACTGTCCTTGTAACAACTCCATCTCTACTCCGTATCCTACTGCTCTCTAACTCATTTCTTGAAATCGAAATCGATGAAATTAGCGTCTCGGTGTACTTCGAATCGATTCCTAATTAAAATAAACCAACCTTTTGAAGTTTACTATGAGGAGACGCGTTTAATTCAAATGAGCATTCTTAACAGTCGTAAAAATTACTTTTCCGCACCGACCTGAAATTCATAATTTTCGGCACGCTCAATATGCGCGAAAAGTGGCACATTTCATCTCTGTGTTATAAGAAATATTTTTCAAGCTCAGTTAGAAAATCTCATGGAGTAATTTTGAAATAAGCATGATGAAGCCGTTAAGGGCCTCAAGAAAATAGATATAATTTTATTATATTGAAATCAATTGATAAATGAATAGATATAAAATGCTTACGTGTACATGGATTGATGGTGTTGCACCCACGACCCAAGAAATATGTTTTCTTCTTTTGCGTTGTAGGATTTTTGTCTACTTAATCGAGCATATTTTTGTATCCGATACATTAAAATGTCTAGTTGAGCACAAAGTTGTAGCATCATTGCCATGGCAAATGTATCAACCGCCATTGTTACTTCTGCGCAAGTAATAGATCCTACAGCTTGAAGTAAATATGTTAACCAGAATGATATTCTATTATTAAGGTTGTAAGGAACCCAAGCTCTGTAAGGCAGCACTGTGTCAAATCCTTTTGTTAACGGTGCAACTGCTATACTAACTATTGTAATTCCACCAAGAATTAGAAAAGTAATTGTACCAGACCTTAAACAAGAACCAAGACTGAATAAATTGTAGAAAAATGTTAGTTTTTAAATAAAAAAGATATAAAAACGTTCTATAAACTTCGTGATTTTAAAAACAATTTGTATAGCATTACCTCGAAATTCTATCAAACTTTTCTTGTATGCTAAACTCAATGAAATCTTGGGGAGTACATCTTTTATGGAGTAGTGCGTCTGTCAATCCAAGTATTTCATCATGTTTGAAAAAAACATTCATAATCTTGAAACAAGCAACAATCACAGAGACAACATAGAAGAAGCTTTCCGTGAATTCTTGAATGTTTAGATTTCCTTGAAACAAGTACATTAAAGTCGAAATAGAAAAGATATAAGTACAAAAAATGATCATAAAACTGAAAACATTGTAGATTGCAAGAATTCTTTTTGAAACAAATTGTGGTTGCCACATGCCAATACATTTTAAGACAAGGAGTGAAAGTTCAGCTCTGTACATTTTCAGTGGTTTTTTTTTCAATCATACGAAGTTAACATACAATGCACTGAATAGCAGACATTTTTCTGACTCATGAATGTTCAAGTCTCTATATTACTGCCGACTGAATTTAATTTAAGATCAAATTATCTTATGTCCGGACGATGATTGAATTCATTTTTCAAAGTAGCAAGCAGTAGGTGTAACAGAACCTATTCAAACGTCCATATGTAGCTTCCTTATAGCTTATTGTTACTATCTATCTAGAATAATCGTTTATTTTCCCCTTCAATGAAACCTTCATTAAGAATTTATTCATTTTACGTATGTGGCGTATCATCCCGTCTACAATATGTCTGGCATGCAGCAAGAGTTATTATATTCAGGAGAACGTGGAAAACAAAACGACACGATTGCTGAATAATTTATGACGGTGATTTGCATATCTATGACTCTAAGCGACCTTTCTCTCTGCACTCGTATCATTTATTATAATGCAAGGAAAGTCATGAAAATTCAAGGAAACAAAGAAGTCAAAATAGAGAGAAAAATGATGAGTGGAATTATATTAAAAATTCTTCTTTCGTTAATCAATATGATAGTGAAAATAATAATCAAATCAGTGGTTTTACATATCAAAGAGGTGATATCGATGTGAAGATAAAATATTTTGGATTCTAAGAGAAATGCTAAAATAATAGTGAATTCTTCCAGGAAACAAATGAAAGACCATAGCAGGGTAAACATGGTGGGTCTGTCTTAGCAGATATTTTGTTCAAATTTGGGTGAGAAGTTTGTACCATTATGAAACTAATTTACCCCAGGTGCCAACTTCAGAATATTTTTTTTACAAAAGTTATTAACAAATTTTGAAAAATCAAAAAATTTAATTTTCTTGAAAATGGCTGAATCAATTTTAATCGTTTAAATATATATTGTACAAGATATAACAGTAGTTCTAAAAAAAACTTGAGAGTCAGTTCTGGCAATTATAAAGGAATAAAAAAAATTTTGAAATTTTGAGAAAAAAAATTTTCAATGAAAGCATTTTTTGTACCGCTTCAATTTTTTTCCTATAATACACTCACGCCTTCAGTAATAACATATATTTTTGCGAGCCTGATCCTAGTGGTGCTTCACAGTGAAAACTAAAGAAATTATTGCGTTTTTTATATTTTTCTTTATTTCAAATGATTGGGAGAAACTACATATCAGCATGATGATATTTCTAAAGCGTTCACTGCACTTTCCCGTCCAGTATGGAAATTTATCATAACTCTAATGGCATTTTTTCGCCTAAATGTCTCTCCGTGAGTGTTTTAATTTAAGGACAATATCTGAAATTAGATGATTCTATGGTCTAGTGATCCCATTAGTTCTCCAATTCATACATTATTTGTTTCTTATTTTTTTGTTCTAGGGATGGTCGATTTCACTCGATTCTACTCAATTCTCTAGGGTAGGGTATACTTCTCCGACGCGCGGTGAACTTCACGCTGGAAATTCTAAACATTTTCAGGCGTGCATTGTGACATAAGAAAGGCATACCTTTATCAAAATGCAGATGAATGTCGGTAATAAGTGCAGATATTCGTGATATGAAGTAACAGATGGAGCTACAGGTAAGTTAAATGGGAAATTTCAAAAATTTAATTTCTCGGAACAAAGAAAACAGGCAATATTGCATGAAATGTGATTGAAGTAAATAAAGTTGCAAAAAAATATACAGGAGATGTATTTTTAAGTTCTGTCAAATGCTAAATCAATTCCATAAAAGGGGTTTTTTAGGCTACGCTTAAAATTTCAGTTTGAAATTTGTGTTTTTATCGATTGTAAAGGTCAAGTGCTACACCAGATACACAAAAGATATACTTGTAGGTTATGTTTTATTGTTTCATTCGGAAATGCATTTCTATGGATAAAAACGGTCAAGCGTTACACAGAATGTATTAGGGATGTGTTTTAATTTATGTTATGAACTTTCCATCTGAAATGCATAAATGTAGATAAAAGATGATATAGTTTCTTGAACAAATATCTCAAGCATTGACTTATAGGCAATGTTATTAATTTTTCGACGGAAACGTCTTCTTATTGATTTAAATCGTCAAGTGCTACACCCAGAGCTGGGTAAAATGGTTCTCAAAATGAATTTAAAATTTAAAATCCAAAATAGTTTCGCAAAATCCATTTAAAATGCAAAATAGAAAATGGTTTCCTATTTTCTATTTAAAATGAAAAATGCAAAATGTATATTTGAAATAGGTTAGTACAAAATGCAAAATGGATTTTTAATAATACAAAAAATTACATCAAGAATATTTATTATTCTTTGCGGATGTGTTCATTTGCTTTAAGTAGCAATTGCTTCTCGAATATTGCGTCCCACATGGATCTTCTTTTTGGGCACAAAATCATGCCTGCGTAACTAAATAGTAAAATAACATCAGTGTTTCGAAAAATGTCTGCCTCCGCGAGCAGCGCGTGTTGGCTTCCCGCTGGAGAAATTCTGCCATCGGCTGTAAACTGGCGCGAGGTTCAACATCGAATTAAATTAAGTCGATTTCAAATCGCGCGCCAAATTTTGACCAATGGCAGCATTTCTCCGGTGGAAACCCAACATGTAATTTTACTTGTCCAGGGCAGAACCAAAAAAAAACTAGAAAATACCTATTTAAAATGGAAAATGCATAATGGTTTTCTTCTTCCTATTTAAAATACAAAATGGAAAATGGCATTTTGCATTTCAAATAGGTATTTGAAATGGATTCATTTGAAATAGTTACCCAGCTCTGGCTACACCAGATACATAAAAGATATACTTGTAGGTTATGTTTTATACTTTCATTCGGAAATGCATTTCTATGGATAAAAACGGTCAAGCGTTACACAGAATGTACTAAGTATGTGTTTTAAGATTATGTTATGAACTTTCCTTCTGGAATGCATAAATGTAGGTAAAATATGATATAGTTTCTTGGACAAATATCTCTCAAAAAGAAAAAACAATCGTAGACTCTATTTAAGGAAACGATTTTGCAGAACAACGCTTATTTCGTATCTCACATATTTTGGTGAAAAAGATCGAATTTTTTTAATATTAAAAATCAAAACATAAAATATACATCCTGTCCCGAAATGTCTTAATGATAATTTGTAAACCTCATTTAGGTAAACAATTTTCCATATAAACGTTTTTTTTTTTTTTAATTAAAAAGAAAAATATGCATCTAATGGAATCTCGTATAATTTAAATAGAAAATGGAATTTTGATATTGACTTTTTTCGAATTGCATGATCCCCTTATATGATGCACACGATATTTTTTATAACACATGTTGTAGGATAACTTTGCGATGTCTTCGGGACCGTTCCGGCCGTTTTTCGATCAACGCATACTTCAAATTGATAATTTGTTGTCGGTAGTGATACGTATTCACCGTCTCACCAGGTTTTAATAACTCGAAGTAGACCACACCACACTGGTCCCACCAAACACAGAGCATTATCTTACGGCCATAGTGATTTTACCCGCTTCGGGTTCTCAAAATAAATCCATTTTTCGTCCCACGTGACAATTCGATGCAGAAAAGATTTCCTTTCGAACCGTTGAAGCAGCATTTCATAAATGGTTTTTCGATTTTCCATTTGTCTATCGTTCAGTTGGTGTGGTACCCATTTTCCATACTTTTGGATTTTTCCCATGGCTTTAAAACGTTGGCAAATTGCTCCTCGGGTTACATTTAGTGTTTGTGCCAATTTTTCTTGCGATTGGGTTGGGTCTTCATCCAATAATGCTTGCAATTCCTCGTCTTCGAACTTTTTCGCTGCACTAGGATGTTCATTGTCTGTTAAATCGAAATCTCCACTTTAAAATTGACGAAACCATGTCTCACATGTTCTAATCACTAGAGCATGTTCACCATAAGTTTCTACCAGCAATCGATGAGCTTCAACTGCTTTTTTGTTTTGTAGACTAGACAAGTCGTATTTCTTGTTTTTGAAGCTTTTTCATTAATATCCAGACCGCTACGTGTTTATTCTTTATCAGAATTGCCAAACAAGCTTGTATTGTTCGATAACATGTTTTCTATCACCAAACATCAACACGAAAATAAGTGTTTTGTGGTTAGGAAGTAAACAAAAGCTAATTTTGGAATTCTGAGTTTCGATTCGAATTCAGCGACACAAAACCCATAGAAATTGACTGTGCAGCCCCACCCCCACTGTAAAATATTGGCGCTAGTGGTCCAAAAATGACCATTTATATGTATTTTTCGTCGCTGAATCCTAATTTGTGGTTGAGATTGGAAAAAAACACGGGGTTTTTTTCACATATTTTTCAATGCAGAAATAGCCCACTTTTTAATCTCTGACTCCCCATTTTCAACGATCGAGCATAAATAACAGCTGGTGAGCAGTCATTGCTGCGATGTACCTCATTGTTTTCTTCACACAAAAGAGCCTCCAAGGTAACAGTGGGTGTTATCCTTTATGCTCTCGTAATACTTTTCACACATCGTTCTGCAGCTTTACGTGCACAGCAAGTGGCATATTCTTCATCTTTGTTATAAAAGATATCGTGTGCAACATATGCAGAAATAATGCAACCCTGACTCATGTTAAGTTTGCAGCACTCGTCTATAATAGCATGCTTTCGTTACTTGTTACACAATGACACTATTTTCTAACTCAATCTGGCTCTAAACTTCATTGAATTTACATCTCATCTGGGACTACAATCCTATGGGTTGAGAAAAACTATTAATAGAAATTATCCTGAGATACAAATTAAATTAAGACTGAAGATTTTAATTGTAATCCTTTATTATCCCATTGCACTGTTCCCAATATGTTGTAAGCAGAATAAGCTGATTTTATAATCTGAAAAATAATAAATGAATATATATTTTAATGTGTATGAAATTAAAATTTCATCACAGATTATAGTTTGGTCAATTATTTTATACAATGCAATAGTTCATATCACATTTCTATGCATTATCTGGAATTTGTTTCTTGTATATATTTTCTCTAAATCCAAATTTGCGGTAACTTCGCCATTTTGGTAACTGCAATGCTCTGTGATTATGGAGAAGCACAATACTTCTGGCTTATGAGTTACAAAGTAGCGGTTGAGGACTGATTTTTCGTGCAGTAAAGACAGACACGTTTTCTATCAACAAATTTAAATTCAATTGCGAAAGTTTGGTTCAATTTACATGTTATAATTACTAACTTTTCGGTAATCAATATATGATAGCGAGAATTCGACAATTTAGATTTAGAGTAGCTTTAAAAATAAATCTGTTATAAAAAAGAAGAATACAAACTTTCATGAATGTTTCTATTGACATGATAATAACAGCTGGTACAGACAACTGTATGGGCCTATTTTCTTTTTTTTTTTGCAAGGAGGAAAAATGGCGAAATCTTTTATAGACGTTGTACAGGACTCTCCTAGGACGGGTCTGGGCATACCTGTTAAAACCAAAAAAAAATCCTCTCTCGAACCAATACACCGCCCGCGGAACCGCCTTTCGGCTTTAAACTTCACGGGTGGTTGGTTACAGCTTAAAGTCGCGTACGACTCTTCCGTCATCCGTTCGCCCGGGACTCCCATCCGCGGCCACACGCCCGTTAGGCAGACTGACTAGCCGCGCCGGCCAGGGAGGAATAAAGCGGTTCCTCCCCTGAACGACGCGACAGCCAAGTCCGCCGAAGACGCAAGTCCGCGGGTGCAGGCCCCGATGCGATTTCTACCGGCCCCCGTTGTTGCCGCGCTCTGCACGCCCATCGAGCTCCCTCGTCTTCATCACCAGGGTGACGAATGAATCGATAGGCATCCATATCTGTTCAGACTGGAGCATGAGAGAGACCATCGTGTCAGGAGTGAGCTGTGCGCCCACTGCCCGACCGACGGCCTCCCTTTCCGCGCCCCACCTGGCACAGACAAAGAGTGTGTGCTCAGCATTTTCCACAGAGGATCCGCAGTAGTTACACGACTCGTCTTCTCTTTTCTTAAAGCGCTTCAGGTACGCATTAAAGCAGCCATGGCCTGAAACGCTTGTGCTAGGTAAAAGCCGACTTGACCGTGCTTTCTATCCAGCCAGGTGGTGAGCTCCGGGATTGTACGGTGTATCCATCTCCCGGATTGGTCACCATGCCATCTCGTCTGCCATTTCTCGACAAGTCTGCGCCTTCCATCCTTGCGGATGGCCTCCTTCGCCCGAGCGATTTCCTGCAGGTTGGTTAAGCAGGTGAGCTCCTTACGGAGCTGAAAGGTCTCTTTCCTTTCCTCCGCCAATAAGTCAATTGGCGGGACGCTCGCCAGGACCAGCACAGCACACGTCGACACAGTTCGGCATGCTGAGACAATTCTCATCACCACACCTCTCTGTGCCGAGAACAGCTTCTTCAGAATAGCATGGTTGTTAAGGACACTTGTCCAGATCGGAGCTGCATACAGCAGCTTCGAGTTTACCACGCTCGCCACCAGCCTGCTCTTAGCTTCCCTGGGTCCACCATTGTTGGGCATGAGCCGAGTCAGGGCGGCCCCACATTGGATGGCTTTGGCAGTCGCGATCTGCAGGTGTTCGCCGAAGCTAAGCCTCCGATCAGCAGCAGAGTATCACCCTTTGAGCGGGTGAATCTCCGCCGCGCTGTGAGGCATTCCCGACGCAGGACAGACAACTGGTCGTTCCACCAGTACATTGAGTCCCCGGTACGCCCGTGGCGCCGTCGAGGCATCGAGTGGTCACATGCTGCGACCACTTTCCGCCTCGCAGCCCGCACGGTGTCCTCCAACGACCCAGCAGACTTAGCCCAACCAAGCTCATCTATGAGCCTGGTTTCCTCAAGATATTTCTGTAGTTTGTCTTTGCTGAGTTGTCTTGTGTTCCAGGAGGGACTTCTTCCTTTGCCGCCCCTTCCCGAATTCACTGGGTGACTCCGTTCCCGGATGCTAAACTCAATGCATTGGTGGTCACTCGAGGTTATTACCTGGAGGACGCACCAGTCGACTATCGTCGACGGGGCGCGGCAAACGTGAGGTCGATAATCGACCCACCCGCTCCTCGTCTGAACGTAAAATCCCTGCCCTGGTTTAATACAATCAGGTCATTCCTATCGGCCATCTCGCCGACCAAGATCCCCCTCCTGTCCAGATGGGCTTCGCGCCACTTGGGCGACTTTAATAAGACCGCCCACTAGTCTCTCTGAGGCTTTCCTCAAGGAGAAGGATCTGGGTCTCGAAGATCTCGAGAGGATCGCTGGAAGAGAAGTAGCAGCTGTACACACGCACACCCGCCACCTCCACCCAAACGAACCCCGCGTCGGTCTCCAGGAAATCCCCCATGCTCCAATCAGGGCTACAAACAAGGATCCCAGCCCTCCGTGATGCATTCTGGTACCAAGCAGAGTTTTCGGACCATTTGTGTTGCTCACCAATAAGCAACACATCAGCCCCCCTCTCCTTGGCAGTCTGCATCAGAAGGTTCTGGGCTTCCTTTCCTCTCCCGAGGTTGAGCTGTAGAAATTTCACTTTCCACCCCTCAACCTCCGGAGCTCCGCTCTAAATATTGGGCAAGAGCCGCTCCCCGAAGCATAAGCGACATCTTTTTTGTCCCTATCAGCGCATGACAGGCACCTAGGCGGAGCCTTGCACTCCTTGGCCACGACACATGGCCATAACCCTGGCACCTGAAGCACCGGGCAACCTCGACATGCTCCCGGATGGGGCAGTTTACCTACCCCACCCTCAGCTTACCGAGCCCGAGCAAGCTTCGATGTACTGCCCTTCCCTTTCTTTGGGATTCGCTCCTCGGGGGGGAGAAGGGGCAAGCCACTTCTCCCCCTTTGTCAGCTTCTTCGTGGTATCTTCCAGAGACGCGAAACGCGGTCTCCGAAAGAGTTATTATATGCACTGAGAGAAAATATTAGTCGTGGCTACCCATTTTTTTATGTAGAAAAGGGGTTACAAGTATTT
This sequence comes from Diplolepis rosae, assembly GCA_030998225.1. Classification (NCBI taxonomy): domain Eukaryota; kingdom Metazoa; phylum Arthropoda; class Insecta; order Hymenoptera; family Diplolepididae; genus Diplolepis; species Diplolepis rosae. The sequence goes on along the minus strand of JAPYXD010000723.1, from coordinate 7,166,571 downwards.
TTTTTACTCTGTATCATCATTAAAACTTACAAAATCCGATTAGTCGGTCCGTTTCGTAGCCGGGACTATTTTCATGCATTCCCACATTGTATTGATCTTATAATAGAAGTTACCAATACGTTTTTGTAAAACTTACTAATTGCGTTAATTGCTATTACTATTTGTCCAGTTCAGTTATTACAAAAAATATATATTTTTTCGACATAATGGAGAATAGTTGTATTAAAAACTATTCCAATATCTTAATTAGAAACTTATGAATTTTTTCATTCGTACATGATTAAAATAGTAATTCCAACATTGAAAAAAATGTTAAATTCATCATTCTATCTATTTTATTTCGGTCAAAGTCGATGGAAAGTTTCTTAGGATACACTGAGAAATAATCCTGGGCATAGTGACGTGATATATGTAGTTGAAAATGTCCTTAACTACTTTTTGTGGCTGAATTCAAGCAATGGTTGACCCGTCAATGTACGTACTAAAAGTGGTCGCAGTGATTAAGTAATGTAGTCACAGCGACTATGTAATGTTGTCACAGTCACTATATGTAAGTGTCAACTATAAAGTTATGTAAAATCAAATTCCTAAAATCAAATGCATGAAATCACTACGTGGAACATTGTATTTTTCATAGCACCTCTTTTGAAAATCTGTTTGTCGGCATCCGTAGAGCGGGTTGAAACTTTAAAAGTAGTAGGATTTAAAATCACAGTTTCGGGCCGCTCGACACTTCAAATCAAATTCTCAAAGGAGTTGCTATCAGTTGCTATGAAAAATAATATGCATTACTCGAAACAATCCACAGCGAATTCAACAAGTGTGAAGTTTGCTCCACTGGTTATAGCGACTACGTTATTCTAGCTATGACAACTCAATATTTCAAGTTCATATAGCTACACTGGGAAAAGAAAACCGTCAGGTTATCCGGAAATTCCCGTTGCATTGACGGGAATGAGCATCGGCGCCTTTACAACGTTAGGCTAACGTACTGCCACCGTCAATGTAACGTTAAAAACTCACATTAATCCAGTTATGTCAGCCCCGTCAATTCACCGGGAATATTAACGCTGGAACGCCGTGTTATTTGAAAATATCACACGATGACGCAATTTCATATCCATAATGAAATTGGCAGTGCTTTGCTTTTAAATACCAATATATAATTAGGAAAACTTTTATTAGGAAAACAAAAGAACTGGCAAGAACAATCGCGAGTATTGCCACAGCTGATCATTTTTGGGTGATTTAACGATGGCTCTACCGTCAGTGCAACGTTGAATAGCACCGACGATTCAACGGGGAGGCAACGCTACGCCAACGTGAAATTGGCGACGGGACTCCTTCCCGTTGATTTCACCATGTTTTTTTCCCAGTGTAGGTTTAAGAGTTAAGGACAATTTCAACGATGTTAACTAGTCGCCACGACCAGGTATTCAGAATATGGCTACCATGGCTACAAATCATGTTACTGTAGCCATGGGTCACGTAGCGACAACAAGTCTCCCTCGTTACAGTCACTTTTTTATTTCCAACTACATTATTCCTAGTCATTATGACCAGATGCTATTTTTCTCTGTGCTGAGTCAGCACAACTAATAAGATTTCTCTCAGTGTAGTTAAATATAGGAATGGAATTGGCAGCTTTGGAGTTGCGTCACCTTTTCGTCGTCAATGCCTTGTATTGCCATAGGATACGTATAGAGCGTTGTCAAGACATGCGTAACGCACCTTAAAGTTGTCTACTCAATTTCTACAATACCTGGTAAATAATACACTTATATTAAATTATAGTTTGAAATCAATATTTTTACTATGAGCTCATATGCAGTAGAAAGAATCCTTAAATTTGTTACATTTTACAAAAGATTTTGTCTGAAGTCAGTTGGGCAATATATAAGCGCATAATTATGTAAAGGGTGATCCAATAAGAGCTTCCGGAAGGTTTTTAAAAATAAAACACATAATCAATTTAATAATCAAAAATTGTATTTGAGAGGTTAGTTTGGCTTATGACATTTAATATTTGAAGATGATTTCGTTTAAATGTTATTCGCAACTAGCTCTCACATGGACCATTCTATGGGTCCAATTTTCGAGCACTCTCTCGAGCATATCGGCCGGTATTCCGTTAATAACCCGTGCTATGTTCGCTTCCAATGCATCAATCTATTTTGGTTTATTCACATAAACAAGTGATTTCACATATTGTTGAAACCACAAGTCAGCTACAACAGTATCCGCTGTAGCGGATCATTGCTCTGTGGCGCGCGCCATCGACAGTTACACGCACTCCTTCCGCATTTTTAAGGAAATACAGTCCGTCGGTGCCGCCTGATCATAAACCGCACCAAACAGTGCATTTTTTCGGATGCACTGGTAGCTCTTGAATTGATTGACGTCATATGGACAAGAAAATTGTCACGTTTAATGTGACCGAGAATCCCTTTGAAAAAAGTACCTGGTATTGGATCACCCTTTATAAGAGTCTTGTTTTTTTTTGCATTTTGAAACAATTTGATTTCAAGGTTTAAAATAAGTTCTTATTTTTAAAGTGTAAGATGAGCAAGAAACACATTTACAGGAAAATAAAATATGCTAAATAGTTTACCTAATTTATGTCAATTGATATATACACTGAAAAAAAACTGGGATTGTTATAATAGTTCTTCTGTTAATTTAATCATGAAAGACTAGTAATTCCTCTAGTTATAACAAGGCAACTGCGTTTAATTTTATTATAGTTTTTTTTCTGTGTATCATATAAAGCAGGACGTAACACTTACGAGTATATATGAATGTGATGATGAACGCAATCTTTAATTATTGCTGACTCTCGATGATTAACGATACCTTCAGGAACACCATCTTTTCGCAATTCAGGAAGCATGTTCAAGCGTTTTGTCATAATATCTATTTGAGCACAAATATATAAAACCATCGTCAACATTAAGGTTTCAAATGACCCTGTAAATATAACTATCATACGACAAGATAGTGTTTATTGTAAATATTCAACAGATATACAGTTTCGGAACTGATGGTGTAAGGCCTCCACGTATAGAAAGGAAATTCAGTGCTGTTTCTTTTCAGCAATGGAAGCAAATATGTTGTCGCTCCAGAAATATTATTTGTAATAAGGAAAATAATTGTAATTAACCTAGAAATAAAAATTATGAAAAAATTTGTTATACAGAAACTCTCTAGATCTAAATTAATAAAAACTAATCATTCATAATTCACTTCTAAAAATTCATTTAATACTGAGCTTGTGTTTTATACCTGCATGTATGAGAACAGCTTTGCAATATTTGAGATTCATTAATATTTCAAGGTTGACATAATTTTATCAAAAAGTTTTTTTACGTTGTATTATAATATTCACCATTTTTACAAAAGTAGAAAAACCAATTGTAAAGTTCAACAAATTTTGTATTATAAAGTCCTTTTTTTCAACTCCTCGTAAAATATACATCAAGAGAGAAAAAACAAAATAGATATTAATAATATAGGTGGAAATTGAATAGATACGATAAAAAGTTATCTTCACTCGTGAATTCCAAGTTAATGGCATCCAAATCCCAACGAATTGCATTGCAGTAAATGAAATATCACCATTTTAGAAGTCCTTTCGTTTTGATGAAAACATTTTTTATCATTAATTTATAAACCTATGATTAAGAAAAAAATATTTGAAATACCAAATTAGAATTACAGTGGTTTAACATCAAAATAGTAGGAAAAGCTGTGAAGCCATAAAAATTAATATTCCTAAAAAGCGTATTTACTGTTTTATTATTTTATGTATTTCAAAAATTTTAATTTACAATTATACCTTGCGAAGACTTACGTTTTTCCATGTTTTAAATTTTCCTTCAATTTATGTTTAGATTTAAAGACAGCAGAGAATTCCAGAAAGAAATGCACCATCTACACACCATGAAAGTTCAACTAAGTGTGACGGACACTTTTTCACAGAATTCTTCTCCCCTCTCCCTTTTCATTTTTCGATTAATAATTCTACCAGTCATTGCGTGGAATGTGAAACATCTCAGGGCATTTTATTTCCGTTATAGTCTTCTTGTGAATAATTCTGTATTCCTTTTAATTTGAGAGCATAAACTATTTATTAGATTTGTCATTCACTTGCGAGTATCACGCACCTTGACCTTTCTGTACACACGTGCGATGCCCAGAACTGTTTCATATTCGTAGAAGGTATAGCTTAACAAATTTTCTAGAGAACTGGTGGAAATTCAGGAAGTGAGAACTTGTTTAAAATGTTTGTATTTAATATTTATTTAAAGTACAATCTCACCTTGTACAATTTTATCGACTTTAGCAAGAACCTTTATCAACAAATATACATATTGGCATTGTACGAAGTTACATTTGTACATTTTAACATTATATAAATGTCTATAACAACTCTATGGGAGAGCCATATTATATATTCAGTTGTACTATCTAGATATTAGGCTGTAATAAACTTTGATATCTTAGATATTTCAAGTGAATATTTAGATAGTACAACCGAATTTATAAGGCAGCTGTCCTATAGTTGAATATCTAAATAATTGTTATAACTATATCCACTTTTCTGAGTAAATGAAAAAAATAATCTCATGAGAGAGTTACTTTGCACTTTGAATAGAAAATTGTAGATTGGGTTGGAAAATTTTTAAAACAATAATTAACTATTTAGTTTATACATATTTATTAACAGACAAATTAAAACTTCAATAGGTGGACTGCATCATTTCACATATGGGTAAATTAAAAAACCTAATTTATTCTTCAAGAAGATTGCATCAAAATGTTGTACATTGAATATGACATTTGCAGAATCTGAAAAAAGAGTAAAAAAAAAATCTTGAGCATTGGTTGAATAATGGATTTCTACAGAAATAATAAGTGAGTATTGAGAATAAAATATCCTTTTTATATTTAGTTTTTATATTTTCATCGCGTGCAAATAGTATATTTCGTATGAAGTGCGGAAAGGCGTATTTTAACGCAAGAGTGATACGAACGATATTTTTGTTCGCTGTATACTCTCTAAACCTGAATCAGTGAAATAGTCACTGATTATATCAGTGAACATATATCAACTGATGAATCAGTGCCCTGCTTTGATTTCACTGAGGAATCAGTGAACGCGACACGTGAAGACTTATAGCTGCTGCCTTCAGTGAATATAGTCACTGCGAATCAGTGGCCGTTCACTGATTCAGGTTTAGAGAGTACCGTAAGTTAAAAAGTTAGCACTCTAAACGATACCGAAAAGGATTACTTTCTGTCTACAGCGGAATAAAAATATTTTTTGAAATTGCTTTCAATTTAACCCCTAACCGACACCTGTAGTAGTGGACACCCCAACCAAATTTTGATCTCATTTTTTTGTTCAAAAATTTTTTTTTCAAGAATTTTTTTCGACACTTTAGAATCAAATTTTTTTGATTGGACAGTTTGCATCTTATTCTCGAAGGTTCAAAGTATATTTCGTATTGTTTTTTAATTCAATTGGTGCAATACTCTAGTTGTAATCAACATTCAAAGTGCCTTGGGTGGAGAACACCCCGTGTGTCTTTTATGATCGATAACAGGCGTGTGCCGGTTAAGGGTTAAAAACAAAATAATTAAGTGATATTGACGAATTAATTATTTGATAAATTGGTTATATTAAATGATGAATAGAATTAATATAATTAATATAATATAATTAATTAAGCAATCCTAGATCAAGATTGAATATTTATATCAAATATTAGGGAAAATTATATTGTAATGTGAAAATACTAACGGAAGTTAATGTTTTAATAGACATTGGAGCAATGTGGCCTGCAGTCAAGGTTATAGGCAAAGAAGTTCTTCTCATTATTTGAATAAGATTTATTTTCGAACCATTCGACAATAAAGTCCAATCTGTGCTGTATGCTGCGTATCCAACTGCCTGGCTCTACCAGGAATATTAAAGTATTTAATAAATATATATATATAGAAAATACAATATAATACATAAAATATATATATATTATATAATATATAATAAGGTATTGAAAGAAAGTTATTCAGTTTCTATGTTGATGTTTTCGGATATTTTGATAGATTTATTATTTAAATTTTGCTTCTAAAAAGTCTTTTAGTTTCATCAAATTATTTTTCCTTTGAGTTCAATACACCGAAAAAGTCAGATAACTAATTTAATTTTAGTAATATTAGCTAAAAAGCTATTAAAATCAACAAATCTTAGAACTATTTTCTCTTGATATCCAACTGCTGAGTATAATTTTTCATGTTCAATATTGTTTATAAAGTAAACTTTTCCCGAAATTACTTAAATGGAATAATATTGCTTTAATACAATAAAACGGTCGTATTGAATGTGGCTGAAGAAATATTATTATGGTTCAAAGGAATCTTATGGTTGTTTAAGAAAAAAATATCAATTAATAAATAAATGTTTATTTGTCTCTGTAAAATATTAATTGAATGAGAGGAACGTCTTTTTGACTTTCAGAGATAAGTGTTTAATGTGGAGAATAATTTTTTAATTTTAACAAGGCAAGTCGTAGATTCAAAAATATGATTATTGTATACAAATAAATAATACATATTCGAGATGAGTAATTTGTCTGAATTCTGATTCTTTACATACAAAAAGCATATGTAATGTTATTGGACAGAAGTTTTCAATGAATAATTTTATCTTTACCTTTTCTGTCACTATATGTCCATGCCAACAATACAAAGAGATTTGGAACAAAATACTCAATAAAGAAAAAATCATCACCCAGTATTTTGTAGAAGTGACACTTAAAGTTGAAAGCATATAAGTGCTTGTGCAAACATCTACTGTCGTGGCAATTAATTGGGAGAAAAAAACAAAATCATAAATCTGATTGAGCTTGTCTCCGAATCTGAAATAAATTCAATGAATAGTTATTATATTATATTGTGTAAGAAGTGATGAAAGTATCTTTACAGATGTAAACTTGGCACGAATATGAATTGCATGATCCCCTTATATGATGCACACGATATTTTTTATAACACATGTGCATGTAGAGTCTGCAGAAAGTGGTTAGTCAACCAACTTGTTTAGCGAATCAATTTTAACGACTCATGGTTTTCAAAATAATTTCGATTATTTCGATAACTCTAATTGATTTTCAATGGTTTCCATTAATCTAAATAAGACAAACTTTTTAAGTTCAAAGTGGGGCTGCGTGGGAAATTGAAATAAATATAATTTTTTTCTCGGAGTGCGCATCCGAAGCAGTGGGGAAAATTAACTTCTCGGACTTATTTATTTTCAAAAGTGAGACTTTTATGCTAAATGAGTTATTTTTTTAAACTTGGCAGTCATGTGTGTTGTGTCTCGGTAATGTCAAATGCACTATATCTATATGGTAGTCGAGATTCTGATAAAAATTGGCCTAATTTTTTTGAATATATAAAATTGGAGCTCTTCTTCCATCATCCTCATGGTCATGTTTGTACTTGACATTGATATTTTTTACATGGAACCAACAAATTGTTTTTACGAAAGAATTTTAGACTGCCACATAATGTTTTCTAATTGGCTGAATTCAAGCATCACATCGTAGATTTCATCATTTACATTTCCTAAGTTTTATGTCTCAGATATAATTAAGACGTCACTAGTTCCATAATAGAAACGTGTAGTTACAGCAAAAATTTACACAAAAAATTCTCGGAAGTTTGTGAAATGAACAGCTTGACTATTATAATACTTTATGCACTTTTTGTTGGCGCACATTTTCAAGGTGATTATTCATCTTTATTTTAATATAAAGGATATATATAGATTTTTATTACATAATATAATTACGTATTATTACATAACATCAGTGTCTATCTCGAACTCTACACGAGTGCAATTTTTTATTTTATCCGATCCTAACAGCAATGCTGTCGAGTTCCGAATATAGGTGCTTTCTTTTAAAATAAACTATTTGTCTTAATTTTGAGAAAACTCGGATAGACTCGGATACAAGGCTTATCAGGGTTCTATCGGATCCTATCTGCAATATTAAGTAGGGTTGCATCTAAATATCTACAATTGTTATTTCCTGGAAATATCGTTTTTTTGACTTTAAAATTTTGAAGATTTTCAATTGCAAATATTAACAATTAGTTGAAACCAAACTTTTTTAAAAAAAAGAGGAATATAACTGAGAGTCCGCATATTTTTTACATTCTTATCATAAATGAGAAGGTACTAGTTTTATATAAAAAATGACTTTCGTAATTTTCATCAAATCTTTACGTTTAGAGACCCCCAGAGTCAGAAAAAACGGATTTTACGAAAGTGTCTGTCTGTCTGTAGCAGGTCGTATACTCGATAACTCTCGATAGAATTAACGGATTAAATTGAGCTTTAGCATACTTTATAGGAACCGAAAAAGTAAGGACATGTTTTTTAACCAGCCACATCCGACAAAAATTGTGAAGATAAGAGCATTTTTTGCGTTTTTGAAAAAATCAAAAATTTCAATACTGATTTCTGATAGTGCACATAAATCTCTACCAATTATCTTCATAACGACTGTTTACAGAAAATCGAATGTGAAAGCGCGAGCAACGTACTAGAGTGTTTGATATTGACGTCATAAAATGAACAAGAATCAATTTTTTTGGCAAAAATCGGTTTGATTTCTCAATGTACTCTCCTTTTAACTCGATACAACGAGTCCGACGATCTTTCAATTTTTCTATGCCTTCCAAATAATGCGATTTGTCAAACCCTCTAAAATATCCTTCTGTTTCCCATTTAACTCCTTCATTTGACTCAAAACGTCTATCACAAAGCCATCTCTTGACGTTCGGGAACAGATAATAGTCGCTGGGGGGCGGTAGATGCGGAAGAGATTCGAAACCTAATTCATGCTTTTTTGTCCATGCAATGTTCGATGTATGAGATGGTGCATTGTCATAATGAAAAATAATTTTTTTTTCTCCAAATGCTGCCGTTTCTTTCTAATTTCGTCAATCAATCGATCCAATAATGCAGCATACCAGGTGTACAAGTATGAAACCGGTAATTTTTTTGAGAAAATACACGTTTATTTAATAAAAATGGTTATACATTCAATCTTCAAAGTAATGGCCATTGATAGCCACACATTTTTCCCATCTCTCTGGCAATTTGTGTATGCCTCGCCAGAAAAATTGTTCGTTTTTTGAGTCAAACCAGTCATCGAGCCATTTTTTCACATTTTCGCACGAATCGAAGCGCTGTTCAGCAAGTGCGTGCCCTATTGATGAAAATAAGTGGTAGTCAGATGGAGCCAAGTCTGGTGAATAAGCCGCATGGGGGAGGGCTTCCCAGCAGTACGAATTTACCAATTCCCGAGTCTTTTTTGTTCGATGTGCTGGTGCATTGTCATCAAGAAAAATCACTTTGTGTTGCCTAGTTTGATATTCTGGACGTTTTTGGAGCAAAGCACGATTCAAATCGGCCAATTGTTGTTGGTAGCGTTGACCAGTAACTGTTTCACCTGGTTTCAGAAGGTCAAACCAGATAACACCCTTCTGATCCCAATCTTCGAACTTTTTTGGTGGTTTTCCACGATCTTCGTTTCTCACATCAAAATTACCACTTTTGAATTTTTTAAACCACTCGAAACACTGTGTTTTGCCTAGAGCATGCTGGCCGTAAGCCTCTACAAGCATTCGATGGGCTTCCAAAGCAGATTTCTTCAATTAGTAACAGAAAATCAATGATGTCCGCAAATCGTAGTTTAAAGGCACAAAAATCGACATTTTTACTAGCGAAAAAAAATGAGGTGTTGTATGAAACTTGATTGTTTATGAACTGAATATTGTTGACAGAACTCAATGCGAAGAAATGACGTCAATGATTTGGTTTGACAGAGCGTATTGTTTTACCTAGCGACACATAGATGTCATTACCGGTTTCATACTTGTACACCTGGTAATATGCTCCAGTAATTCTCCTTCTTTTCTCAAGATAGTTGATGAAGATGACTCTATATGCATCCCAAAAAACTCTAACTATAACTTTCCCAGCCGATTGTTGCGTTTTCGGACGCTTTAGGGTACTTCCACCAGGGCTAACCCACTCTTTTGACCCTTTATGTGATTCCGGAGTATAATGGAGGATCCATGTTTAATCCATCGTCACAAATCAACGCAAAAACTCTTTCAGATTGTGATTATAATAGGTCAAATTTTGCTCCGGAGTTGTCACACGAATGTGTTTTTGATCGATTGTGAGGAATCGCGGCACCCATCTTGCACAGAGCTTTCTCATCCACAAATGTGTATGCAAAATATTTACCGCACGCTCAGTTGAGATGGACACGATCTCAGCTATCTCACGCACTTTCACTTTCGGGTCATTCAAAACAATATAATGAATTTTATGCAAAGTTGAACGATTTTCGTAGATTTTCGTGAGTGTTTGGCGAAATTAAAGTACTTTTTTACGAAAATCTACGAAAAATCATCCAACTTTGCATAAAATATCGTGTGTTTTTCAACAGAAAACTTTTGTCGTCCGAGGAATCCATAGGCGTGTCGAAGGCGCGCGCATGGACGCCTCGGACTGTTAACATTGGCCTCGGACGACAAAAAGCAGGTTTGCTGAGTCGTATCACAATATACTATTATTGATCATTACTAGTGTAGTGATCTCATTGGACGACCAGGACTTGTTATGATTTCTGTCTTCGTGCGAACACAACGAAATTCGATAAACCGCGTCTGAACCACTTCTGAACCATTCCATACGACGGAGCAAAGTTGTGTTTAATCAACACACAAAATTCCCTTTTTTCCATCTTTGCGAAAAATTCGGAGGTTGGTTGCTTTCAGACACTGTAACTTGTAAACTAATGAATGGATTTGGCTCGAATTTTGCCAGAAGAGGTTTGATCGATGAAACTTGTCAACAATGATAGCCGTTTGTTATTAGTGGCGACTTCTCATAGTAATATCACGTCAATATCAAACACCCTAGTATGTTCACCACTACGCTAAAAAGTCTTATAATTTTAGGCTTTGTAGGAATAAAAAAATGTTATTGAAATGTTTTTTCAGGAATATCAAATTCATCAAAGCCAACTCAACTATTCGGGAAGATGGATGAAGAAGCAGCCAGTATTTCGAAGTCGATGAGGCCTTTACCCTTCTCCTCCGTAGCTTATCTCACTAGCAATGAAGGCTCATTTTGTGTCTCAGTTTTAATTACTTTTAAACAAATTTTAACTTATGATTACTGTGGCGTACAAATGAGAATGTATAATCAAGTAAGTATACTCAGTGAATCTTTAGATATAGCAATTTCATAATTGTCTTGTATTTAATTTGTTCTTAGTTTTTTCCCATTTCCCTTCACTTATTGTGGTAGTATAAGTGAAATTTGTTGACCAAAAATTAATGATCACAAAATTATTACTGCGGGTCAATAAACCAATGAACATGTGCCGGAACGTATCACGAAAGGAAATCCAAAATATTACAGGAACTGCAATTTTAACGCTTTACTTATTGTAATAATTACATAAAAGTTTAAAAAATATACATAATTACCCTGAAATAGTCATCTTACATTTTTGTAAAAAGAATTTGAAACGAAATTCAATTTTACATTAGTACCGCGAAAATCTGCAATAGTGTTACAAAAAATTCTAGAGAAGTATCATAAATGTAGATGATTATCATGTGTAAATATAAAAGTAAATGTATAATTAGTTAAGTTGCAAATATTAAGGAAGAAGTGCACGCCACACTCCCAGATTGTAGCAGTTGTATTAATTTGACAAATAATTATTAATCCTTGTATGTTATATGGAGAAATTTGTAAGGCTTCCCAAAATATTGGTGTCAGCCAATGATAATATAAATATATCTTTGATATACGGACAAACAAGAAATCTGTATGTCAAAGATGTTTTTGTTTGTTTCAAACAAATATTTCTCTCCGTATGACACAGTTTAGAATTGCTTTTTTTCACATGTTATTCACACAACATATTGTGTAATTAAATAATCAGTTCGATTGAATTTGAATTGACATCGTATCAATTTTGCAATTGTTTTTGTTAACAAAAGCAATTATAGTACGTATGCGATTAACGATGCAACTTGTTATGTATATTTTCTCTGCGTAAACGAGGATGGTTTGATAAGTAACTTGGTATGACGTGAAAAACTACTTTCTTAGTTATGTACCGTACCTTACACGTGGACATAATCTTCTCGAACTACGCTCATCGAGTCATTCGTCACACATGTGATGAAGACGAGAAAGCTCGTTGGGCGTCGAGAGCGTAACAACGGGGAGGGCCAGTAGAAATCGCTTCCGAGCCTGCACCTGCGGTCCTACGTCTTGGGCAGACTTGGCTGTCCGCCTCGTTCGGGGGAGGATACCTTTCATTCCTCCCCTGGCTGGCGCGGCTTGTCGGTTTGCCTAATGGGCGTGTGGCCGCGGATGAAAGTCCTGGGTGAACGGATGACGGAAGAGTCGTACGCGACTTTAAGCTGGAACCAACTGCCCGCAAAGTTTAAAGCCGATAGGCGGTTCCGCGGGCGGTGTATTGGTTCGATAAAGGGGTTTTTTGGATTTAACAGGTATGCCTAGACCCGTTCTAGGAGAGTCCTGTACAACGTCTACAAAAGATTCCGCCATTTTTTCCTCCTCACCAAGAAAAAAAAAAAAAAAATTCTTGAACTTCAACGCTCTTGGCCCGACGTTTCTTCAGGTTCTCGACTACTTCTTTAAAGTGATTTTCTTCAAGGACCTCGTAACAGTCGTTGATCGCCTAGACGGTTTTTTCATTGCACACATATTTTCGTCCAGCCAGTAAAGTTCTGAGTTTCCGGAACAGTTGGAAGTCCGAAGGATCCAGATCGAGTGAATAAGCTGGATGCGGAAGCAGTTCAAAGCGCTATTCGATCAATTTTTTATAAGCGACATGGCTTGAATAGACTGATGCATTGTCTGTCAATGTGGTCATTATCAACAACACCTTTTGTTTGGCCATTCTCTAACGTTTTTCTGCGATCGCTCTATTCAATCTGCCCAAAAGGGACTCGTAGTACTCCCCACTGATGCTTTTCCCCTTTTCAAGATAGTCAATGGTGAGTATTCCTTTCGCGTTCCAAAAAACTGAAGCAATCACCTTCTCAGCGGATGGAACACTTGTCGCCTTTTTTGGAAACAGTTCTTCTTGTCCAGTCCACTGTTTTTATTGCAGTTTCGGAACTGAAGTTCTGCCAAGTACTTAGTTAAAAAACAGCCATAAGAGATTGGTTTCCTCATATCCTCCACACGGAGAGAAGTTCAGTCGAACCGTAACACTAGCGGTGGGAGAGCCGCTCCTCTTTGGTTACGTATGACGTCTACTCCAAGATTGGGGCACTGGTTGCCCCAAACTGGCGACAAAGCTTGCGAGAGAACGGCTAGCACCTGCGTTTCGCGTAACGGCTCGCCTAGTTCTGGGTAATTTGTCCCCCAAGTGGCAGAGCCGTTTGACTAGACAGAGGTCGCACAGTTCTTCGTGTGTTTAACGCAACAGTTCTACGTGTTGGGCGAGCGGTTCCACCAAACTTCTCTCCGTGCATACGTATCCCATACAACGAGAGCAACGCTTGTCCCTTAGTTTGGCTCAACTGCTGTGCTGAAATCGGCATAACACTTGTTTCGAATCATGTATACAGATTCTGTCCTATAGGTGGTGTGTAGCTCGTCTGCTGCGTCAAAATTCTTTCCGTGCAGACTTACTAAATGCAGCACCCATCGTTCGTACAGTTTTTTCATGTGTAATTCATGATGCAAAATAAAATGTTTCCAATTAATTGAGATGCCTAGGGCCCCTATTAACTCACGCCCATACTACTCACCTGTCGGCCAAAGCGATATCATGGACTTGATCAATGCTTTCTAGCATCACTGCTGATTTTGGAGTTCTAGGACGTGGTGCGTCCCTGATGCTCGTGCTGCCTAGCTTGAATTCATTCACCTAGTCTCACTGTCTCATAGGAAGTGCATGCGTCATCCAATGTAGACACAATCCCCTTATGAATTTCCTTTGTACTTTTTCCTACCAGAAAAAAGAATTGAATTATATTATAAATTCCAATTTTGTCCATTTTTCACTTTCACTCGAATCGCTTATATTCAAGCAACAGCCAAACAACGAATTAGTGTTAAAATGAAATGTGATCATAAAATATTCACCTACAGAGGGAACATTTTTTGAGCTATCTCGCTGTCGCCCTCTTTTATATAGTATGTGAACCAAGTTACTTATCGAATTAACCTCGTAGCTATTTTTAGAGTGTGTAGAACGTAATGTTTGGCTTAAAATACGCATGAGTAACAGTAGAAAAAGCCACTTTCCTGCACTGATCTGAAATAGGGAATTTTTCTTGCACACGAAAATTTTATAAATATAATAAATTTTTCAATAAATTAAAATGTAGTTTAGTAAAAATTGTAGACGCGAGTATTTCTGTGTATTGAACAAAAACTAAACAGAGTGTCTAAAGATTTGTATTAGGCAAATCATTTTAGTGTTTTACATTAAATTTTTTGTCAAACTACCCTATGCCGTTTAATCGCTAATTTGCACATTTCCAGGGAAATGAGGAATTATTAGATAAAATACGTGGTTTCGAAGCTGTTCTTCGGAGTTATAATGCTGCTTCTGTAAGTTATCCTATTGAAAGGATTAGAAGTGAAAGTGGCTTCACAATCGCAACTGTAAGTACAGTTCTACATGAAACTCGAAGATTCTAATTTGAATTTTTCTTCACAAAAGAAAGTGTGAGATAGTATTTGTGCCAAAAATCAGGTCTGTGGAAAAAAAATTTTTCTATGATTCCAAAACTTGAAATAATATTATCAATCATGTCTAATGAAAGAAAAAACATGTTTTTTATGTGGAAAATTTAAAACTCACGAAAAATATCACTTTTAATAATGTTTTTTTCAATATAATTTTTCCCTAATATCACTTTTTATCAATTTTTAAAAAATGATTGGATTTTCATAAATTATGTCTTATTTTTTTGGGGAAAATATTCTTTACAACTCTAATGATTTGAGTTTTAATCGTAAGTAAAAAATTATCGAATATAGTTAGTTATATTAACCCTCCGTATACCACGTGGGGTCCCTGATGATCCTACACTCATGTTTTTCTAATGTAAAATTGTCTTCAATTTTTTACCCGGTATTCGGAGGGTTAAGGAAAAAAAATTCTGTTTAGGAAATTCTATCTATTTCAGTCACTGAAAACTTTACTTTTAAAATTGAAAACAGTAGAGTTGTGAAGAATATTTTCCCCGAAAAAATAAGTAAAAACTTATAAACATTCAATCATTTTCAAAAAATTGCTAAGAAGCGTTAGTGAGGAATAATTATATTACATAAAACGTTATTAAAAGTATTCTTAAAATCGTAAAAAAAAACTTTTCTTCCGAGAGACCTGATTTTCGGCACGACAACTACGTTAAAACTTATTGAATATTTTCAAATGAAACTTTACTTTTGTTTCAGATGTCAATAGAAGATGTGAGATCGATTTTTGTATTAATAATTAATTTATCAACATTAGATAACGTTTACAATGCCTTAGGAAAAAATGTAACTGAAATG
Source organism: Diplolepis rosae (assembly GCA_030998225.1). Classification (NCBI taxonomy): domain Eukaryota; kingdom Metazoa; phylum Arthropoda; class Insecta; order Hymenoptera; family Diplolepididae; genus Diplolepis; species Diplolepis rosae. The sequence goes on along the minus strand of JAPYXD010000723.1, from coordinate 7,150,919 downwards.
CGATTGAGCGACGTAAATATATTGTCGCATTTATAAAATACTGACCCAATAATATTTCTTAATTATTTTAATATTTACTGTTACTTAATTACCAGTAATTTTCCCAATAGTCGCGAAAATATTACTGCTAACTCGCAATAATCTTTCAAATAATAATTCCAGTAACTATTATATTTTCCTGTTTGTTTTGTTTATAAGAGATCACATTAATGGGCCAGCTTTGGCCCAATAATTGATTGTAACATTTACTGGGCCAGTGCGACGTCAGTTGTGAGATTTTACGAGTTGAAAACGTATTTCAAAGATAATAAAAATTGAATAACTGATATTTTGCAGGATGGGAAAACACTCATAAAACGTGAGTTTGAAGTCACAGCAGTTAATAATTTTGAGATTAAAGCATTTATGATAGGTAAAAGAACAAGCACCTTTGAAGTACGTATATAGACTGTACAATTATAACAATCTACTTAAGAAACCTTAAAAATAATCAGGAGAAATCTTTATTTATTTATGATTGTTTCGTTAGAAAAATAGGTTGATTTTTTTTTGATTTGTGTGCTTTTTCTCACTTGTTGCACAATATAATATACGAGGGTCGTTCAATAAGTCCTTAGAAACAGATAGAAAAACAAATTATTTTGTGTAGATTTTTTTTTATTCTTCAACATAATCTCCTTTTAACTCTATACACTTTTCCAAGCGTTTCTCCAACTTTTTTAAGCCGTTCAAAAAGTAGGATTTCGGAAGGTCCCCAAAATAGGCATTTGTTTGGGCGATGACCTTGTTCGACGTGGATTTTTTTCTACTAGGGGGTCAGAAAATGGATTTATACAACACAAGCATGTTTTTCTCGCTTTTTGACGCTTGTTTCGTGGGCATAAAGTTTGTCATTTAAGCCCTAGGGCGTAAATAGGGATGTAGTGCTTAAAAGTAGTCATTTGAACACCCCCCACTCCCTATTTATGCCCGCAGGACTTAAATAATAAACTTTACGCCCGTAAAACACACGTCAAAAAGCAAGAAAAACATGCGTTTGTTGTATAAAGTACCGTGTACAACACGGGGGTAAGGTCATTTAAAATCTCGTGCGATGTTTACATTTCTCGGCTTCGGCTCGCATTCGCATTCGGCTTCGCCTTATGCGTGCTCGCCTTCGCCTCGAAATGTAAACATCGCTCTCGCCTTAAATGATCAACTTTACCCCCTTGTTGTACAATGTACTATTTTCTACTAGCGGGCCATAAAGTGGACTTTATTGCCCCGTGCGGGGCAAACAGATCCACTTTCTGACCCGCTAGTAGAAAAAAAATTGTGTGCAAAACGGGAAAAACATTTATTTTCCTAGTTGCACAATGTGCAACGTGCAATGTGCCCCGCACGGGGCAATAAAATCCACTTTATGACCCGCTACTAGGAAAAAGTTTTTGTGCCTTAGTCGCGGAAACTCGTTTTTCCGTTACAGCTGTGAGTAACGGAATGTTGTGTATTCCGTTACAGAGGAATACAATGTAAAAATTGAACTGCGTATGCGCATATAGTCTTACAGCGGAACGCAACCTTTTTCTTATTCTTCTTCTTCTCACTTCTTCTCACTTCTTCTTCGTACAGCGTTAGCACCTTACTGGCAAAGCCTTGTACATTTGAACTGCGCATGTGTCTATTAGAATCCATTACTACTACACAAGATCGAGAAAATCAAAATGGCCGGGACTAGTCGTGACATTTCAAGTGTAATGACTAGCGCCACAAACAACTGAAATACTAGATTAGATTCGAATGTACGCATAAAAGCTCGTATCCGCACCAAAGTCACATAAAATAGAATACGTGCCAATGCACACAATTCTTGAAATTACGAGACTCGCGACAATGCTCGCAGGACAGATCGCGCCTCGGCTTTGTCTAGGTTTCGTCTTGGCTTCGTCTCGACTACGCATCGTCTACGCCTCGACTATGCCTCACCTACGACTCGACTACGCCTTGGCTTCGATCTCCTGCGAGCATTGTCGCTCGTTACGCAATAACCCTCATTGTGTGCCTAGGCACGTAATATACTATTATGTGCCACCGGCGCGCAAACTCGTTTTTTCGCTACAGTTAACAGTAGCGCAATGTAGTATATTGCGCTACAGAAGAATGAAATGTAACAATTAAACTGCGCATGCGCCTATAGCCATGCAACGGAGCACAATCTTCTTCTTCTTCTTCTTCGTACAGCGTTAGCATCTTACTGGCAAAGCCTTGTACATTTGAACTGCGCATGCGTCTACTAAAATCCATTACTACTACGAAAGATCGATAAAATCAAAATGGCCGGGACTAGTCGTGACATATTAAGTCTAATGACTAGCGCCGCAAACAACTAAAATACTAGATTAAATTCGAATGTGCGCATAAAAGCTCGTATCCGCACCAAAGTCACATAAAATAGAATACGTGCCAATGCACACAATTCGTGAAATTACGTGACTCGCGACAATGCTCGCAGGACAGATCGCGCCTCGGCTTTGTCTAGGCTTCGTCTTGGCTTCGTCTCGACTACGCATCGTCTACGCCTCGACTATGCCTCACCTACGACTCGACTACGCCTTGGCTTCGATCTCCTGCGAGCATTGTCGCTCGTCACGCAATAACCCTCATTGTGCGCCTACGCACCTAATATACTATTTGCTTCAATCGACAATAAAAATGAAACCATGTGATGGATATAACTGAAAATTCAACTGCTTCCTAGTAAGTAATGATGCTCACTAAAACCAAACTATTTTCGTTACTACGAGCACCATCTCTTGGATTTTCTAAGAACTTATTGAACGACCCTCGTATCTGTCCTTTCCTGTAGAAAAAGAAAAAGATCTTTAACGTATATATGATAAAAATGAATTGCGTAACATGATTGAAAAAAATACATTTCAAAAAGTTCAAAATGAAAATTCAAAAGAAATTTATTAATTTAAATAAAATGTGTATAAAATCTGTACATCAAATTCGAAAGATATTACAAATGTATTACTTATTAGAAGATTGAAGTAAATTTATTTTATTTTTTGCTACCATATGCAAGGTAATTTTGAACTCATTATATACCTTGCATGCACAGATTCCTTGTATAAAATCAAAAAAATGTTGTCTGGGGGAATTTTGTATTTTAAAAAATATTTTGTGGCTTAAAGAACTTTTGTGATTTACAGAGTCACAAAATACGACATCTTCCTATTTAACTTTTTTGTTTGGTTTCGCATTAAAGATTTGTATATGCAAGGTGTATAGTAAGTTCAGGATCATCCTGTATTCAAGATATACATTATATACTAAATTTAGTACAACTGTGTCACATAAATCAAAACTGCAAATATATTTAATAGCATAATTCTCTTGAAACAAATTAAAAACTAAATCTTTGCCATTTTCAGATCGGAGTGGGTGGTCCTCTAATTTACAACAGACAACTCATAGGAATTGCTAGCAACATTATGAAGCATGATAGTGGAAAAAATATTTATACTTTTAAAAACATACATGCAAATCTGCCTTTCATCAATGGTCCTAGAAAATGTTATGGAAAATTGGATGCTTCTTTTGTGGATCCACTTATTCCTTAATAATAAAAATGCCTTATATTTTTAGCAATAGAAAAAATATTGTAAAATATCTTGAAAACCTGAGCTTTTTAACTATATGAAGTGACATGAACTTGTATATAAATATCAATATGAAGAGTAAAATAATTTTTTCAAAATTTCATGTTTTTCTTACATATTACACATAGTATTTTTCATAACAAATTCAAATGATTCGATTTATTCAATACACTAGAACGCCGATTCACAGACTGTCTTTGTAACGACTCCATCTCTACTCCGTATCCTACTGCTCTCTAACTCATTTCTTGAAATCGAAATCCATGAAATTAGCATCTTGGTGTACTTCGAATCGATTCCTAATTGTTTCTGCTAACCAAAATAAACCAAACTTTCGAAGTTTACTATGAGGAGACGCGTTTAATTCAAATGAGCACTCTTAACAGTCGTAAAAATTACTTTTCCGCACCAACCTGTAATTGATCATTTTCGGCACGCTCAATATGCGCGAAAAGTGGCACATTTCATCTCTGTGTTATAAGAAATATTTTTCAAGCTTAGTTAGAACATCTCATGGGGTAATTTTGAAATAAGCATGATAAAGCCGTTAAGGGCCTCAAGAAAATAGATATAATTTTATTATATTGAAATCAATTGATAAATGAATAGATATAAAATGCTTACATGTACATGGATTGATGGTGCTGCACCCACGACCCAAGAAATATGTTTTCTTCTTTTGTGTTATAGGATTTTTGTCTACTTAATCGAGCATATTTTTTTATTCGATACATTAAAATGTCTAGTTGAGCACAAAGTTGTAGCATCATTGCCATGGCAAATGTATCAACCGCCATTGTTACTTCTGCGCAAGTAATAGATCCTACAGCTTGAAGTAAATACGTTAACCAGAATGATATTCTATTATCAAGGTTGTAAGGAACCCAAGCTCTGTAAGGCAGCACTGTGTCAAATCCTTTTGTTAACGGTGCAACTGCTATACTAACTACTGTAATTCCACCAAGAGTTAGAAAAATAATTGTACCAGACCTTGAACAAGAACCAAGACTGAATAAATTATAAAAAAATATCAATTCTGAAATAAAAAAAATAAAAAAACGTTCTATGAACTTCGTGATTATAAAAACAATTTGTAGCATTACCTTGAAATTCTATCAAACTTTTCTTGTATTCTAAACTCAATGAAATCTTGGGGAGTACATCTTTTATGGAGTAGTATGTCTGTCAATCCAAGTATTTCATCATGTTTGAAGAAAACATTCATAATCTTAAAACAAGCAACAATCAGAGAGAGAACATAAAAGAAGCTTTCCGAGAATTCTTGAATGTTTAGATTTCCTTGAAACAAGTACATTAAAGTCGAAATAGTAAAGATATAAGTACAAAAAATGATCATAAAACTGAAAACATTATAGATTGCAAGAATTTTTTTCGAAAAAAATTGTGGTTGCCACATGCCAATATATTTTAAGACAAGGAGTGAAAGTTCAGCTCTGTACATTTTCAGTGGTTTTTTTTCAATCATACGAAGTTAACATACAATGCACTGAATAGCAGACATTTTTCTGACTCATAAAGGTTCAAGTCTCTATATTACTGCCGACTGAATTTAATTTAAGATCAAATTATCTTATGTCCGGACGATGATTGAATTCATTTTTCAATGTAGCAAGCAGTACGTGTAACAGAACCTATTTAAACGTCCATATGTAGCTTCCTTATAGCTTATTGTTACTATCTATCTAGAATAATCGTTTATTTTCCCCTTCAATGAAACCTTCATTAAGGATTTATTCATTTTACGTATGTGGCGTATCGTCCCGTCTACAATATGTCTCGCATGCAGCAAGAGTTATTATATTCAGGAGAACGTGGAAAACAAAACGACACGATTGCTGAATAATTTATGACGGTGATTTGCATATCTATGACTCTAAGCGACATTTCTCCGTGCATTTGTATCATTTATTATAATGCAAGGAAAGTCGTGAAAATTCAAGGAAACAAAGAAGTCAAAATAGAGAGAAAAATGATGAGTGGAATTATATTAAAAATTCTTCTTTCGTTAATCAATATGATAGTGAAAATAATAATCAAATCAGTGGTTTTACATATCAAAGAGGTGATATCGATGTGAAGATAAAATATTTTGGATTCTATGAGAAATGCTAAAATAATAGTAAATTCTTCCAGGAAACAAATGAAAGACCATAGCAGGGTAAACGTGGTGGGTCTGTCTTAGCAGATATTTTGTTCAAATTTGGGTGAGAAGTTTGTACCATTATGAAACTATTTTACAGCAAGTGCCAACTTCAAAATATTTTTTTTACAAAAGTTATTAACAAATTTTGAAAAATCAAAAAATTTAATTTTCGTGAAAATGGCTGAATCAATTTCAATCGTTTAAATATATATTGTACAATATATAACAGCAGTTCTAAAAAAACTTGAGAGTCAATTCTGGCAATTACAAAGAAATAAAAAAAAATTTGAAATTTTGAGAAAAAAAATTTTCAATGAAAGCTTTTTTGTACCGCTTCAATTTTTTTCCTATAATACACTCACGCCCTCAGCGATAACATATATTTTTTAGAGCCTGATCCCAGTGGTGCTTCACAGTTAAAACAAAAAAAAATTATTTCGTTTTTTATATTTTTCTTTATTCCAAATGAATGGGAGAAATTACATATCAGCATAATGATATTGCTAAAGCGTTCAGTGCACTTTCCCGCCCAGTATGGAAATTTCTCATAGCTCTACTGGCATTTTTTCGCCTAAATGTCTCTCCATGTGTGTTTTAATTTAAGGGCAATATCTGAAATTCGATGATTCTATGGTCTAGTGATCCCGTTAGTTCTCCAATTCATACATTATTTGTGGTTAGGGTGTACTTTGGACCGTATATCGATTCTCCAAAGCATTAATTCTCCCAGGCGCAGTGAACTTCACGCTGGAAATCCTAAGGATTTTTATGTGCCTTTCTTGTGAATTATAATGCGCGCCTAAGAATTCTTAGAATTTCCAGCGTGAAGTTCACTGCGCCTGGGAGAATTAATGCTTTGGAAAATCGATATACGGTCCAAAGTACACTCAAGATTCCCTATAACGAGAAGCTCGAGCATCAGAGACCTCTCTGCATCGAGCGCGAGAGGGATCCCCTCCATATCCTACTTGTTGCCATGCGCTGTTATGCGCACTATATGATGCGTGCATTCAGTATGTCAATGATGCCATGTGAATCACTGAAGAGTGGACATTCAAAAGGGCGCAACCCACATTTCTGAAATTTTACACGGCGGCACAAAAACGTTCCCATTTCGACACCTCGAGATACAGATTGTTGATTTCCAAGTCGAAAATAAAAATATCTCCGATTGGAAAAAAAAAATCGTTTGCGCTATTGTATTGGCATTAACCTCAGGAATTTTTTTCGCCGAAAAAACGATTTTTGAAAAATTGTGGGTTACGCCCTTTTGAATGACCACTCTTCAACTGTATGTAGATAGTAAAAAAGCGTATAAAAAAGATTTTTGCGAGTATTCAACATCAAAATAATAAAAATATAATAATATAATAATAAATATATTTATGCTTATCAGGTGTATTTTTGAATATTTCTAGAAAAAAAATGTCTTGATGATAAATGTAATAAACAGTAATATAAATGTAAAAATGTTGATGTTGGTTTTCATTTATTAAAAATGCGTTTCGAAACATAGTATTACACATGTAATATTGATCACAATAATAAACTGCACAAAATTATACATACTGATTAATTGTAATTATATAAAATGTTGATACATATTGTTTAAAAAGGGAGAATTTTACTTATCTACAGTAATGTGTGAAATATCAAAATTTCTAAAAAAACTTATGCAATTTTAATTTTCGATAACCGACTTTACTCCAAAATATTGAAAAATCCAGATTGGTAAAATTAAATATTAAATTTTTCATTTCAAATACTGTAAAATTACACAATTAAGTAATTTTTCAATAATTGACCAATTATTTTCTTATTAATTTCTGATAAAAGCCATCAAGCTCATTGATTACTGTTTCAAATTCGAGCGCGCTTCATTCCATAGTAGTGGGGGAAGAGGGGTCGATCGTCTGCTCGTTATGGGGAACCGTGACCGCTTGTAAAAGTAAGGCCTTGTTACAGGGAATCTCGTTATATGGAATCTCGAGTGTACACACTACCATTATTTGTTTTTTATTTTTTTGTTCTAGGGATGGTCGATTCTACCATACTCGAGTCTCTAGAAATCATTCGATTTGTTTGTCTTAGGAATCGATTCTCGTCGTATCGATTCTGTTTTAACGAAGAATTTACCAGAATCGACTAACTTCTTTGGTCTGTGATTATCTCTGTCTCATCCTATTCCTATTTTAACCAAGTAAGGGTAAGTAAAGATTCCATGTTGTAATAAATAGTAATTACTTTAAGGCCATGTCTTGGACGTCACTTTAGCTAATCATTTTCAGCTAACTCACTCATTAGCTAATAACTAATGTCAATTTTCTGTAGCACAATACATTTTTCTTCTGACGTAAGGTAAGTTTATAATCACCAATCACTGTAACTTCATTTACAGTAAATTTTTCATTAGTTTAATTTGCTAATGAATTTCATCATCGTTTTAAATAAATATTTATTTATTATTTGAATACAGTCAAGACTCGTTTATTGGAAGGCGCGTGACTCATCTATTGCAAGGCCCGAGCATTTCCCTAATCCCCACCTTTGCCGTATATGTGCGTATATGCAACATTGTGGTTCGGGCGACAACCAATCCACTGCTTGCTCTGAGAACCAACTTTACCGATAGTTGTGGTAGTGAGAGCCCCTCTCGTCTTGCAATAAACGAGTCTTGGTTGTAATGCCATAAAATATAACACATATTTTTAAGAGTATTTCTGATATTTTATTTATTTTTCAGTTTCTATGAATAAATACAAAAAATGGAAATCAAATTTCCTAATAAATGCATTCGCGTGGATATGTGTACAGAGTGCACCGGCATTTAAATAAATTGTATAAAATATGGGAAATTCTTTTGCAAATCGTACACCCATTTTGAGTTCAAATTTTAGATTTGCATTAAACATTTTTTATAGCTTCTTTTTAATAAATTAACCAACACGTATATCGGGATTTTCGAGAAAAAAAAATTTTTTGAGAGATATTTTAATTTTAACTTTTGATAAAATTGGATAAAATGCTAAATTCTATTGTACTTCAAATTAATTATCTCCGGTTGAAATAATCAAATCGATTTCGGGTTGGTTACATTTTCTAGCTTATTACTTTAGGTTTTCAGATAAATATTTTTATAATTTTTATTTTGTTAATTAACTACAGATATAAGCAATTCTATCTTTTTCAATCTCTTCTTTTCTATATCATTCTATTCTACATCTATCAACGTGAATCTTTTTCTATCTCTTTGTTAATATTAATTCACGTCTCTCTTCTTCAATCTCCCCTTTTCTATCTCATTCTATCCTTCATCTATCAACGTCAAACTTTTTCCATCTTCTTGCCAATCTAGTCGATGCCTATCTCTCCCTTTTACAAATTTTAAACTCTCTTTCTATCTCTCATTATCTGTCCTTACAACAAAAAAAGGTTAGTCCACTATTAAGATATTTTATATTCTTTTTCTATAAGGACGATTATATTTTATGTCCAATGAAGTAATAGTCTTCCCCTATGCAATATGGACACAATACTTTTTGGAGCTGTACTCTTCATTTCGTGCTAAGAATAAATACTGAGGGATATAGAGAGAGTTTAAAATTTGCACTATGGGAAGATAAATGAGGGATTGAAAAAGATACAAGTGGTCGATCACGAAAGATAGAGAAAAAGATAGATACTACTTTAGTCGAAGGATAGACTGAGGTATAGGAAAAGATAGATATTATTAGACATAGGGATAGAAAAAAATAGATATTTCCGGTCACTCTGGATAAGTGCGGAGATAGAAAGAGATAGAGTTTTGGGGATGCAAAGTGATGGAATGGGAGGGATAGAAATGTCCTATCTTTTCCTGTCCCCCAGTTCCTATCTTTTTTAATCTTTTGACTTCCAGCAGGGAAACTGAATGACTTTTATCGGGACTCGATTTAGTTTTTAAAATGTCTACATCGCAGCGCTACTATCACTTATCATGACGAATTCAAAAAATATGAAATGGTTTAAACCTGTAACAATCCAATGTTTTAGACATTTTTTTAAAGCAGGAAAAGATGAAGTATAAAAAAAAAAGGCGTATCAAAGTGTTCTTCCCCAGCAAAAAGCGGGGGCCGGTTGGATTTTCAGATGTAAAGGAGGCGATTAGCTGATTATATGAGGTTGGTAAGGCTTGATAATTTATTTTTTCTCATGCATGCACAGAAATGGCCACTTTTTTTGCCTGAAATGCGGGATGAAAAATCCCCTTTCTGGGGTACACACGAAAAATACGGGAGTTATCAATAATTCCAGTAAGAATTATCAATAACTCCCGCATATAAGGGAACAATAAAATTGCGTGATTTGCGTTGGCACCGTGATTTTTTCGTCATTTTTTGCACCATCGAGTGTCTCCATCTAACGGGCCAAAAGGTAAGTTCGTTGCGAAAACTTAAAAGTATGGGCAGCCAACTTCATCGTCAAGGTGCATTTTTTAACTAATTGTCAATAACATGCAGCTGTCTCCCCAAAAACGGGGATTTTCTTCCCACATTTTGCGTAAAAAAAGTGTAAGTCATTTCCTACACATGAATTAAAAAAAATAAAGTATGCTACACGGGAGGAACAGGATGATTATAACTCGTGGTTTCGCGCCCTCGCTTCGCTCGTGCGCAACTTCACACTCGTCAGAATCATTCTTTTCCTCCCTTGTAGTATAAATATCTATTAATTTGTATGGGTACATTGTAAGTTGTTCTGAGTTGGGCCCCTCTTGACAGAGGGCCCTGAGTTGTTCACAATGATAATAAAACACTGAAATGAATTACATGGTAATTCATTAAGGGGTTAGGCCACCTTTGAACTTTCAAAAAACAAAAAAAAATTTTTTGCTCCGAAATGGTTCTCTATAGTCTTAAAATAGTGGACAGTACGAAATAATACCAATTTATAAACGAGAAAGTAGTTTTTTGGCCTCTTTAAGCAGAAAAAATTAATTCAAAAACTTTAAACGCGTTTTTCTCGAAACAGTTTTTTTTCAAACTGTGTACCAATTATCTTTTGCAATATACAATTGTTTTGCATGAAATTTGTACAAAAATGATCGTAAACTAAGACTCTTCAGGCGTACGTAGCCGTTTTTCAAAATAATAATAATTTATTCAAATATAACAATAAAAGTAACTCAAAACATAGGTAAAAAAATCACATTTTTTTGCAAATGCTTGCGATTAACGAAAAAATCAAAATTTCAAAAAACCCCTACGTATGCCTGAAACTACTATGCTATTGTTTATAAAAAATGTTGTTTACTGCAGGGAAATGCAAATTATGGACGCTGCCTGGGTCACAGTTTGATCCCAAACCACGACATAGGTTGCGCAAAGGGGGAAAGGTTGACCAACATTTTTTGCTAAAATTTGATTGTTTATCATTATTTTTTCTTGTCAATTCATGTGGAATAAAACGCTTGAAAGAGATTTTGACTCTATTGTTTTGTATGTCTACACAATTAACAACAAATGAACCATGACTTTTTGGTCTCCAAGGTGGCCTAACCCCTTAAACAATATATCAATCAAACATTGTTTGGTTTACACTTAATGAACAATATTTCTATATTAAACTTGTTTGTTTACCTCTTAAACTAGAGAGCAAGAAAAAGAAAGAATTGTAGTTTTTTACTCCTATTGTTGCAAGCCAACGGTACAAAGTTTTGCAGGATGTTTTTGGTTTGTTTAAATCTCCGTGTGATAGCAAAACAGATACGACAGGTAAAAACGTGACAGACACTACCGTCACTTTGGCGCACCTCAGAATGAACGCCTTTGACGGTAAAACATAAAATTCACATTTTTCCAAAATAACATAAAGAAATAAACATGACTTAACTGTTTTTATATCCAATTTAAATAGCTTTAACACTTTTTATATCTTGATATATGTTTGAAAATCTAAACTTAAACTAATAAAATGAAATTTTTTCTTGAATAAAAATAAAAATTAACTTATTTGAAATTTGAAAATTTTTGTTTTGATTAATTTTATTATTTTTTGGGAAAATGTTGCGAGAGCAGTGTAGCCTAGAATACGTTAGCACCTTCGGAAATGTAAAATATGATTGCATTGCTAACCTTTGCAAACGATAAGACATTAAAAACTGACATTAAAACATTAAACTGACAAGTTTATTTTTTGTTACAGCGGATTTTTCATCTGAAGTTGATGTCTAATTTTGGGCCAAGGATTTTTCTCTTGGTGCTGGCATACATTCGCCTATGAGATAACCACTTTGCTGCCAACTTCTAGGCCAATTTATGGGTCACAGGTAGACTGACATTTGCCAGTACTTATTGATGGTCGATTTTACACACTTCATCTGACGGTCGAGCCAGATTTGGACTAAAACTGGGTCATTAGTCAGCGGTACTTCACTACAATGTAATTTTTTACCCTGCAGTCGATATTTGGGTCAACTTTGGCTCATTTCGATCCAATCATTATTTCGAAGAAAGCTGTTTCTTGGTTCCAGGGGAACGGAATACAGATTTCTTTAGTTGCATAAAACAAATCTTCACTTTAATCAATCAAAAATGTTGTCAACTGAACCCAAGTAGCACAAAATTATCTATTAGACGTCTAAAACAGCTTTTCGGAAAAAATGGGAGAGCTCTAGGAGAAGTACCAATTTTTCACGGAAAGTACTATTAGACGTATAGTAGGGCTCAAATTGGCCGCTAATTCAACTATTTTTGGCATCTAGAAGACGATCGAAAAAAAGCATCTACAAGACGTCCTTATGTCGACTTTTAGAGGAGTGTCATTCGATGAGTTTTAGATTGTTTAAAGAGCTCTATTAGAGCTCACGATAATCTATTCTACAAGACGTTACGAAAATCGTCTGTTAGCCTACAATTAAAAATTCTGCTAGAACAGGTAAGTAAATATTTCCTAGAGCTCTAGGTTAAGAGCTTTAGAAGAGGTATGAAAAATTGTATGTTAGATATTAAAATGGGCTAAAAGTGATATTTTTACATGAGATTTTCTACAAATAAAAGCCGAAAAATGTAGTACAGATATTTATCTTGAGACCGATATCTAAAAAAAAGTAAAAATATCACTTTTAGCCCATTTTCTAATATCTAAAATACAACTTTTCAAACCTCTTCTAGAGCTCTTACCCTAGATTAAAAAGGACTGTAATGCGTTTTTAAGAAGCTCCAATAGAGCTCTTTAAACAATCTAAAACTCATCGAATGACACTCCTCTAAAAGACGACATAAGGATGTCTTGTAAATGCTTTTTTTCGATCGACTTCTAGACGCCATAACTAGTTGAGTTAGCGCCCAATTTGAGCTCTACTAGACGTCTAATAGCACTTTCCGCGAAAAATCAGAACGTCTTCTAGAGCTCTCCCGTTTTTCCCAAAAAGCTGTTTTAGACGTCTAATAGATGATCTTGTGTTACTTGGGAATAAATAAGCAAATTCTTTGGTTAACCTAACAAAAATTTTGATTGGGCAAAACAAACATTCTTATGAATGTACCTGTTATAAGTAATTTAAGCTATCTTAACGATCTATGACTCGCGGCTACCGAATGCTTGGGAATTCTAGACCACTCTTGACAAAATCTTAAGTTAACAAATTTGAAAGAATTATTCAGTTATTGATGTTTTAATTTCCAATTTCAGAACACTACTTTTTGCGTGGAAAACCCTTATCAAAAACCAAGGCCAAGCTCGATAAATATTATCCGGACTCTCCTCGGATGTATAGAATGGTTCAGAAGTGGTTTACCGAATTTCGTTGTGGTTTTACGAGCACAGAAACCATACCAAGTTCAGGTCCTCCAAATGTAATCACTACACCAGAAATGATCAATAAAATCAATGATATTGTTTTGAATGACCCGAAAATGGAAGTGCGTGAGATAGCTGAGATCGTATCCATCTCAACTGAGCCTGTGGTCAATATTTTCCATACACATTTCGAATTATTTGGAAGGCATAGAAAAGTTGAAAGATCGTTGGATTTGTTGTATAGAGCTAAAAGGAAAGTATATTGAGAAATAATACCGATTTTTGCCAAACAAATTGATTCTTGTTCATTTTATCACGTCAATATCAAATAGCCTAGTACGTGAAAGTACACAGAAATAAAAGGTCTTAAATGAAGTCGAAAAATGGGCTTCTTTTTAGGTGTGATATAAAGTAGACTAGTCCCGCCAAGATCTAGTATTTCAACATTGAATAACTATGACACTTTTTAGCCGATTTTGGCAACTGAGCAAGATTTGTGTAGGATATACTTTACCATTTATTTCAAATCAGTTTTAGAACACAACGTCGATTAAATGACCACCTCCATTCGATACACAAAAAGCAGCTCTTTTTTGCGCATTCTGCATAACGTTGGCCAGCATTTCGGGCGTTATAGCAGCTATTTCGGCTCGTATGTTACATTTAAGTCCTTCAATTGTCTTTGGCTTGCTGGCATAAACTTTGCTTTTTAAATAACCCCAAAGAAAAAAGTCAGGTACAACTAAATCCGGAGAACAATGAGGCCACTCCAAATCGCCATTTTTCGACACAACGTGTTTTCACAATTGAACGATTGTTTTCAATGTAAAACGCTACGATTTCAGCGCATTATTTCGGTGTGTATTGACTCATGGTTAAAATGGTACTGAATGAAGTTTCAGAATCGTGCTCATTTGTCAAAATCGGCTGAAAAACAACAGAGTTATTCAATGTTGAAATACCGAAGGTCTAGATGGCGCACCCTGTATACAACTAGAAGATAGCCCTACTATGGACTAAAAATTAGTCACAAGCCATTAGTCATCCAATACATACATACATAAACAACATACAAATACATTCACACCATTCAGTCGCAGCCAATCATATTTTTCATCACAAATACACTTAAATATACAACTTTACAAATATAAACCTGATGACTAAAACATATATAGGACGATACGCTTTTGTCGATTCACACACACGCTCGCTTACAATTCTGATAGTAGAGCGTATTTGATTAAAGTGATAATGTACATTAAATCAGCTCCAATTTCTTTTAAAAAATTTTATTCTGTTATTTATAAGTGAGTGACTTCCTTTTTCTCTCGTTGTTCATTTTTGCTTCTACACCGAAAAAAATCTCTTTTGAATTTCGTATGAGGTGCCGTTACAATTTTCGTACGCGACTTTTTATGTGATAGTAGCATAAAAGATTTACCATTTTTGGATAAAATCATACGATTATAGTATGGAAGTGTTGTATCCCAAAATAGTAAATGCATATATGAAATTCGCACAAAATTGCGTATACTACGAGTATAAGTGTAACTTCAGTGCCTTAGCAAGAAAGCACACTACTCTCTTTGCGAAAAACGTATGGCACCCGTACAATGTACAATATATAATGTATTGCAATATATTGCCATACCGAGAGAGTACGGGTGCCGTGTGTTTTTCGCAAACAGAGTGGTATTCTATCTTAGTATTACTCTTGAATAAATTTGGTATATCGGCTTTGCTATTTTGGCATACTGATGTCCATACGAAATTCGCTTAAATTTGTACAATACAAGTAAAACAAATGTATTGCGATTTTAGTGAATTCATATACCGCTTCGTAGCTCATACCTTAAAATCGGCGTTCCAGCGTATTAATATCGTCTTATTATACTATTGTAATGTCAAACGCTTACATGTACATGGATTGATGGTGTTGCACCCACGACTCAAGAAATATGTTTTGTCCTTTTGTCTTCAAGGATTTTTGTCTACATAATCGAGCATAGTTTTGTATCCGATACATCAAAATGTCTAGTTGAGCACAAAGTTGTAGCATCATTGTCATGGCAATCGTATCAATCGCTATTGTTGCTTCTCCGCAACTAAAGGATCCTATAGTTTGAAGTGAATATGTTAGCCAAAACGACATTCTGTTATCAAGGTTGTAAGGAATCCAAGCTCTGTAAGGCAGCACTGTGTCATATCCTTTTGCCAACGGTGCAATTACTTTTGTTGTTATTGCAATACCACCAACAACCAGAAAAATAATTGTGACAAACCTTTAACACAAAACAAGACTGAATAAATGATCAAATATCTAATTACACTGAATCCTTAATTTAAGGTCTCTTGATTTCTGCGACTCGTCAGTGGACACAATTGGGTATGGGGATATAGGGGGGGGGGGGGGGGGAGTTACGGACAGTAGAAAATTTATTTCAAAAAGAAGCATTTGACATCAAGAACAATGGGAACAATTATGAAAAACAAAATCAAGTATTCTGAAAAGAAACTGATCACTCTAGGTAGACAATGATAGATTTCAATATCAACCATCTAAATTGATTATACACATGAGATTCCCTATAACGAGAAGCTCGAGCATCGGAGGCCTCTCTGCATCGAACGCGAGAGGGATCCCCTCCATATTATACTTGTTGCTATGCGCTGTTATGAGCATTATATGATGCGTGCAGCCAGTCTGTCAGTGATGCTATGTGAATAATTGTATGTACATAGTAAAAAAGCGTATAAAAAATATTTTTGCGAGTATTCAACATGGAATTGACTTATATAACTATTTTTTCTGTAAAAAAAGGAACGCTTTTTACTCCGCTGGGTATCGAGGCCAGGACCTTTCGATTGCCGGTCGAAATGTATATTGACTTATTTAACGGTATGTACTCAAAATACTAAAAATATAAGAATATAATAATAAAAAATATCTATTCTTATCAGGTGTATTTTTGAATATTTCCAGAGAAAAAAAAGTTTTGATGATAAATGTAATAAACAGTTATATAAATGTTAAAATGTTGCTGTTAGTTTCATTTATAAAAAATGCATTTCGAAACATAGTATTACACATGTAGTATTGATCACAATAATAAACTGCGCAAAATTATACATACTGATTAATTGTAATTATATAAAATTTTCATACATATTGTTTAAAAAGGGAGAATTTTACTTATCAACATTAATGTGTGAAATATTAAAATTTCCAAAAAAAACTTATGCAATTTTAATGTTCGATAACCGACTTGACTCCAAAATTTCATTTTCATTTTCAAGTACTGTAAAATTACACAATTAAGTAATTTTCTAATAACTGACCAATTATTTTCTCATTAATTTGTGATAAAAGCCATCAAACTCATTGATTACTGTTTCAAATTCGAGCGCGCTTCATTCCGTAGTAGTGGGGGAAGAGGGGCCGATCGTCTGCTCGTTGTGGGGAACCGTGACGCGCTCGTATAAGGGAGGCCTTGTTACAGGGAATCTCATTATAGGGAATCTCGAGTGTATATCTAATATGCATATCAAGGGTTCAATGTATTATTTTTTATTTAACTAGGGTAAGAGCACTAATCGTTGGCAACACCCTCTAATTTACTCTAAAAATGGAGAAATGCAAATGTTTATCATATTTTGCTTACATGAGAGTATTCTGAATAGTATGGAGAAAAAAATATATAAATATTTTATGAACTTTATAACTTTAAAAACGATTTGTATTATTACCTTGAAATTCTATCAAACTTTTCTTGGATGCTAAACTCAATGAAATCTTGAGGAGCACATCTTTTATGGAGTAGTATGTCTGTCAATTCAAGTATTTCATTACGTTTGAGAAAAATATTTGCTATCTTAACTGTGGAAGCAAGTAGAGCAGTAACATAGAAGAAGCTTTCCGAGAATTCTTGAATATCAAGATTTCCTTTAAACAAGTACATTAAAGTCGAAATAGTAAAGGTATAAGTAAAAAAAAGTATCATAAAACTGAAAACATTATAGATTGCAAGAAATCTTTTGGAAACAAATTGTGGTTGCCACATGCCAATATATTTTAAAACAAGAAGTGAAAGTTCAGCTCTGTACATTTTCAGTAATTTTTTTACAATCAAGCGAAGTTAACACACAATGCACTGATTATCAGACATTTTTTTGCATCATAAAGATTCAAGTCTTTATATAAGTGCCGACTGAATTTAGTTTAATATCAAATTATCTTATGTCCAGATGATGATTGAATTAATTTTTTTAAAGCAGCAAGCAGCAGGTGAAACAAAGACCATTTAATCGTCCACATGTAACTTCCGTAGAGTTTATTGCTACTAGCTATCTAGAATAATCATTTATTTTCCCCTTCAATGAAACCTTCATTAAGGATTTATTCATTTTACGTATGCGACCTATCATACCGTCTATAATATGTCTCTCATGTCGCAAAAGTTATATTCAGAAGAATGTAGAAAACATGACGACGCGACTGCTGAATAATTTATGACGGCGATTTGCATATCTATAACTTCAAGCGATATTTCTCCCTTCACTTGTTTCATTTATTATAACGCAAGGAATGTTGTGATAATTCAAGGAAATAAAGAAGTCAAAATACGGAGAAAATTTATTAACAATTCTTTTTTGATAATTAATGACAGTAAAAATAATAATCAAGTGATGGTTTTAAATATCAAAGAAAGTAATATCGATATGGAGAATATTAATAAAAAAAATCTTGGATTCTAAAAGAAATTCTAGAATAATGGTAAATTTTTCAAGGAATAACAATCAAATTTCTCTTATGCTAAAAAAGGTATGAATCTAAATCTTTGAAAACCTAGACACAGAATCCTATATAGGAATTTTTACAATTATGCATAAAAAATGAGATAGAAGCCCGCATAGGAAGACATTAGAGTTTTTGCATAAGATTCCATATCGGCAGCACAGAAAGAACTCGTGGTTTTTTTGTTTGCATCCTAATTTCATGATATCAAATCGTGAACGTAAATTTTTGAGTAAATATTTATTTAAGTTTATCTTTGATAGTGTATTATTTTAATGTAGAATTTAATTTTAAGGCAATTGCCAAAATTATCAGTTCATTTAAGGTACGCGTGTGATATTATGAAACAATATTCCCATATGGGTTCCTGGATAAGACTCAGGCACTTACAATTTTCCAAAAAATTAACAACATTGATAAAGCATTTATTTGGACATAATTTTTTAATTATTTATGCTAATTATAATAACTAAATTTTAAGTTTTCTAGTCGGGCATCTCATACGAGGGCGGTCCGATAAGTACTTAGCCTCACCGCCCGATGGCGCCACTATCGCAAGAGAAATTTACTATCGTGTAGTACATTGTCGTAGACGGCCACTGTCAAAATTTCTGCCGAATCGGAATCATAGTTTTGTTTTTACCGCGTGTGGAAGCTGTTGTGTCCGCGGGTTTTAGAAAAATGGAAAAAGAGCAATATCGGTCGGTGATTCGATTCTTGTTTTTGGAGGGAAATCAAAGAGCGCTTGGATGCTCTGTACGGTGATTCTTCTCCTTCGATGGCGACCGTCAAAAATTGGTTCAACGAAAACGGCTACCACAGAAAATAACGTGACAAAAACCCACGATCTCGCATTGGCAGACCGCCGATTGCAGGTGCGCGAGATAGCTGACACAGTAGGCATCTCAAAAGACCGCGTGGGTCATATCCTGCATGAAATTTTGGACATGAGAAAGCTGTCGGCGCGATGGGTGCCGCTTTTGCTGACTCCGGTCAACAAGCGCAACCGTGAGACCACGACGAAACATGGATCCACTGGTACACACCAGAGACTAAGCAGCAGTTGAAACAGTGGATTTCTCCAAACGAATCTGCTCCGAAGAAGGCAAAGACGGTCCCATCGGCCGGAAAGGTGATGGCCACCCTTTTCTGGGATTCACAAGGTGTGATTTTGATTTTAATATACTTAAACACTATATCATTTTGCAATAATAGTACATTGTTTACCAACTGGGGAATTGACTAGTCCCCCACTCGGTTAAAATTATATTTTCTTTATATAGCGCGAAGGGGAATTGCGATTTCGGGGCCTATTGCGAAACAGCAAAAATGATCGGTTCCATTATCGGTTTATGCAACTAAGACATCAACAAGTACGTAGCATTTTTTTTACGCAGAGCACGCTAAACTAATAAATAATTGATGTTGGAATTCGAATGTTTCCAAACTTTCCCGTCACTAATGTGAAAAATTAAGTTTTATCACACGGGCTCATCATCGATCGTGGAATCGATCACTTATGCTGTTTTGCGCCAGGACCCCAGAATCGCATTTCCCACGCGGGTATCAAGGAAAAATCTTTAAATTGTTGTTACTCAGATTAAACAATCACTTTTTAATGCACCGTACCTTCTTCAATTTATCACAATAATCAATACAAGTCTGATTTTAGTAATCCATGGACATATTGTGATTATCTTTATAACTTGTTTTTTGTTTGAATTTTAATCATACTTACACTGTATTTGTATGATATTCAATATGTTTGTTATTCGTATTACGAGTTACGCTTCAAAAAACTGTAAATTGAGTAAGACATTCGCAGAATCTGGAAGAATAAGAATTGAAAAATTAATTTCCATTGTATAATTAATCTTCAAGTCATATAAAATATCGAAGCTTATTTCTGAAAAAGTACAAACACTAGCAAATGTTCCAATAGACATAGGAGCAATCCAGCTTGCAGTAAATACAATAGGTTTTGTACATCTTCTCATTATTTGCACAAGACTACTTCTTGAGCTGTTCGATAATAAATGCCAGTCAGTACTATATATTGCATATCCAACTGCCTCACTCTGAAGAAAAAACGTTTTCAATAAAATATTGAATACATCATAGTAAAAAACTTTTAAAATATACCTTAGTATATACCCACACATAGGAATCTATTGGGTTCCCACGCGGGAACCCATATCGTAATCTACTAGGGAACCTATTTTTCCGCCTCTGGGAATTTGAGAAAGAAAGTGGTGCAAGGAAAAAGACAAAAACATATCAAATTCTATGTGCACTTAAGTCTATGTAGAATTTTTCAATTATTTAAGGGGGTCTCCTTATCCAGAACTTTCAAAAAATCGATTTTTTTTTTTGTTTCAATCGATGGAACTATTATCAGAGAATATTGTCGCAAAATTTTACAGTCCATATCGGAATAGTTTTGATGGTAGAGTTCCGAGCAGTGGCTCGCGCGGAGCGAGCAAAAGGTATGTCTGAAAACTTTAAAGCGCGTATTCTCGAAATCACATTTTTCAAAATTGCGTGCGCGATTAAAAAAGAACCATTAAAGCTATTATTATAAACATTTTTTTATTTGTAGATTATTAAAATGCGCTTATTGTGAACCTTTAATTCACATGATACAGGATTTATTTCCATTAAATGTAACGCATTTTCAACAAAAAAAAGGGTGAAAAATTTGATTTTTTTGAAAAAAAAATTAAAAGATCAATTAAAAAAATTTTTTTACAATTTTTTAGGTTCACTATAAGCGTAAGACTCTTCTGATTAAAAAAATATATATATGTGCGTTTCAGATGAAAACTTTGTACAATATCATGCACGCGATTTCAATTGTCCGCAGCGAGACGCTGCGCGGGATCTTCGATTACTCCGAGATTTTTTGTCGTTTTCAAATAAAAAAACTATTTTTACAGGTTCAGATAAGTACCTAAATATATGCGGAAAAACTTTGGCCCGTGTTTTTATTTTCTGTTTAAAAAAAAATTAGGAAAAAGTACCTCTTTTTTGGTTCTGGATAAGGAGACCCCCTTAATTAATGTTACGGTGTTGTTTCATTATAAAAATGTAAATATATTTTGCAAAGAAAACATTTTTTGCATAACTTTTGCTACAAAAATACAATTCTTGATTTAGGAAGTGGTACACGTTTTCGCTTAGAATTTTCAAATGTAAAACCTGCTCATAGGATCCTGCATAGGTTCCTAAATAGAATCTTAGATAGCTTCCCATATTGGGCCCTACTCATGTCCTCACGAATGTCTCTCTGCAAGTTTCTATATAAGAACCCATTAAGCAACTCAGGCAAGATCCTGCCTTATTTCATATGCGAAATCTGATATGGGTTCTTGAATGAGTTCGTAGATGATTCAACACACAGACTTGATTTTGAGCCAAAAATTAACGAACAATGAGTGAGGTGTGACTCGGTGCATTATCGTGCAACAGAGACCATCAGGTCTCAGACACTTCAAAACTTTGAGATAATACGCGCCAGCAATTGTTTGACCAGTTGAAATGAATTCTCTATGGATAATTCCTTTGCTATCGAAGAATGTAATGAGCATTGCTGAAATTGGCCTCCCTTCACAATTATCATCTTCTAACCTCTTGCTGCCTTCCAAGAAACGTTTATGCCACAGAAAAACATTTGCTCTGCTCACACTTGTGGCCGTACACATGCTGCATCAAGCAGAATATTTCTGATGCATTTTTACCAAGTTTTGCATGAAATTTAATAACTGCTCTTTGTCCCATGTTAGTATTTCAACATCGATAAAAAAAGTTGTTTTGAGAGAACTGTCATAACTTTGCTATTTATCAACCGATTGAAGCAAAATTGGTATCACCGGAAAGAGGAATGCCACAGCTTTCAAACGCCAATCTGTACACATAGGTGAAGCTACTAGTTACTCAAATATGATTCGAGTCTCGGAACTTATTTGTCATACTGCGTACGAAACACTATTGAAAATCAAAAATTCCATTTTTGAATCAAAATATGTTCAATCGAAAAATGTTATTAGGATAATTAGTAGAGGTTTATGAGAACTATCAGAAACCAGTATGGAAATTTTTGATTTTTCTATAAAGTTTTTTTAAAAACACTAAAACTGCTCCTATTTTGATCATTTTTGTTGGATTTGGTTGGTTAACGAACTTGTCCCTACTTTTTCGGCTCCAAAAAAGTATGCCAAAGTACAATTCAATCTGATGATTTTGTCGGAAGTTATCGAGTATACGACCTACAGACAGACGGGCACTTTCGTAAAAACTATTTATTCTGACTCAAGGGGTCTCACTTTTTCTATGACTATATTTCCAGGCCAACAATATAAGCAAATTTGAAGCATGATTCCACTCAATGAAAACATCATTGTCCAATATTTTGCAGTAGTTACACTTGTAGTTGAAAGCAAGTAAGTACTCGTACACACATCCATCGTAGTTGCACATAATTGAAAGAAAAATGCCAAGTTGTAGATGTTGTTTAAACTTTTTCCATACCTAAAATTTAAATCACATTTATGTCACTGTATATCTATGAATTTCTACACCATATGCGGAATGAGATAGCTAGTTGAAAACTTATGAAATTTAAAGAAAGGAATTATGGAAGCTGTGTTTACTTTTATGTCCGTAAAATTGCAAAATAAACTTCCAAAAATACATTCTCTCGTAATATCAAAAACATTTAGAAGCAAACAGATATTCCTTAGTGTCGTTTGATTTAAAAAAATTTTAACATGTTCACGCCGGCGCGTACCACCGGTGGCCCGCACTAGACTGTCTCATCAGGCGGCGCGTACCCGGCGTACCACCGGTGGCTCGCACTAGACTGCCTCATCGGGCGGTGCGTACCACCGGTGGTACGCATTTGATTGTGCTATTAGACGGTAAAAATTCAAAAGATTCAGAGAGGATGAGACGAATTCACAGAGAATTTACCCTTAGTCAATCACACAAAACTTTACACGATGCCGTTGCCTTTGTCCTTGAAGCGCAGCCGCCAATGGGCGAGGAGCATGAATTACAGCACCGGCGTGAACTGGATTGACTCCCGTCCGATGGAGCTAAAAGCTTTAAGCGCAGCCACCAATGGGCGAGGAGCATGAATTACAGCGCCGGCGTGAACGTGTCAACCTGATATTTCGTTTTGCATGGACATGAGTTTACTCGATAGGCAATGCCGGTAACATAGGAATCCTAAAATTTCTTGTAAAATTTATTCTCTAGAAATCCTGTTAGACTTGAATTATGAATGTAAAATATCCGTTCCTAATTTTTGTACATGCACTTATCTTCGTTATTGTTCATTTTATGTGATGCATTAATCAATAATTTTTTTACAGATAAATGTAGATACTTACACGTACATGGAAGCATGGTGATGTATCCATGTACCAAGCAACAATCCTTGCTTTTGGGGATTATCATAGTAAGAGTTTTCTGCCAAACATAACTCAGGAAACTTGTGCATGCGATACATCAAAATTTCCAACTGAGCACAGAGTTGTATCATCATAACCATAATGTGTGTATCGACGGCTATGGTAACGTGCCCCGCAGTTATGGATCCTGTAGCTTGAACCGCATACGTTAGCCAAAATATTAACCTGTTTTCAAGGTTGTAAGGAATCCAAGATTTGTACGGTAGCGATGCACTTGAACCTTTTAACAATATTGGCACTGATGCTTTTAGTAATATAGTTAGTGAGGCGAATGTTGAAAAAATAATCGTACCATTCCTACAAAAAGAATACATGCTTTACGATTGAACTTATGATCATTTGAAGATATTTAAACACATCGCTCAATAAGTTTCCGGTCTAACTAAGAAAAAAACAGTTTATTCGAGATGTTCGACTTTATTCATCAACATAGTTTCCTTCAAGCGTAATACATTCATTCCAACGCTTCTCTAACTTTCGTATGTCTTTTTTTTAGAATGATTCGTCTTTGCTCTCAAAATAGGCCTTAGTTGCTGCAATCACTTTTTCATTGGAGCTAAATCTCTTTCGCTGGAGAATTTTTTGCAGGTCAGCAAAGAGCCAGTAGTCGCCTGGAGACATATCTGGCAATTTGAAGCTTAATTCATTCAATTTGATCATTGTTTTCATGAACTTGTGGCACGGTGCATTGTCTTGGTGGAACAGCACTTTTTTCTTTTGCATGTGAAGCCGTTTTTTCTTGATTTCTGCGCTCAATCGATCCAGTAATGCCATTTAATAGTCGCTGTTAATGGTTTTACCTTTCTCAAGAGAGTCGATAAACAAAATACTAAGCACGTCTTAAAATACGGATGCCATAACCTTACCGGCCCACTGTTGAGTTTTTGGTCGTTTGGACGGCTTTCACCAGTTGCTGTCCACTCAGCTAGCGATCTTTTTGTTTCAGATGTGTAGTCGTGGATCCATGTTTCATCCATTGTCAAATGCCGATGCAGAAAATCCTTCTCACCTCGCTTGAACAGCTCCAAACAACGCTCTGAATCCTCGACGCGTTGTTGTTTTTGGTCGGATGTGAGCAAACGCGACACCCACTTCGAAAACAATTTACGCATCCCCAAATATTTGTGCAAAATTGTAAACACATTACCTTCTGATATCTTTAAGGCATCAGCTATCTAACGCAATTTTAATTTACAATAGACCATAACTATTTTGTGGACTTTTGTTATGTCTTCCGGAACACCTGCTGATTTTGGGCGACCAGAGCATTCAGCGTCATCGGTGTCTGTACGACCGCGTTTAAATTCGGCATACCAGTCGATGATTGTTGATTTCCCTGGTGCAGAGTCTCCATAACGCTTATCAAGTCACTGTTTTACTTCAACAGTATTTTTTTCCATTAAAAAGCAATGTTTGATTAACACTCGAAACTCTTTTTTATCCATTGTTTTGAAAATGACAAAACTTGCTTCATCAAAACCTCTGTAACTTCTGAATTAAATGTCAGTTTGTCATGAAATTTTGACACTTAACTTTTGAAGGTTGGTACTATCCAGAATAGTGATGGGAAATATCGACCAAATCGCGTATCGATTAATATCGATGTTTTTGGAAAAAGTATCGATAACTTCCCCCTCTCTTCGCCATCCTAACCTGACCCAGTGCTCCTAATTCGTGCCCCTTTTACTCAACTGTGTTGACCAGGGATTTGCATTTTGAGAAATCCAAAATTTTGCCTCAGCAAAACCAGTTATTCGGCTAGGTTTGGCGACAAACGCGACCTTTTATCGGTGATAGTATTTCCTGCCGTTGAAATCCTAAGAATTTTTAGGCGCCATTCTTGTGAATTATAATGTGCGCCTAAAAATTCTTAGGATTTCCAACGTAAAGTTCACTGCGCCTGGGAGAATTAATGCTTTGGAGAATCGATATACGGTCCAAAGTACACCCTACCACCAAAGGCAACAAAATATCGATATATATCGTTAAGAGAAAAATGTATCGATTATCGTTGATACGATGGATAATCGATATTTATCGATACTTTTCCCATCACTAATCCAGAAATCATATGGATTTGACAACAATGGTGCCATCTATATGTCAGACCGGAAACTTATTGAGTGATGTGGTATGCCAAGATGAAGACTATATGTGACCATAGCAAGTAAAAAAAACATTAGAGCATGAGCTCAAGGTTTTAGATATAAAGATTGACTAAATTTGCATTTTGTAATAATTGTGTTCCGTACAACAAAGGTTTATGCGAGCATTTAATGAATTTCGAAAAACACAGACGTGACCTTTTAAGCATTGTACGAACCATTTTAACATTGTACAGAGTTTTGGGACATGAATCTGCCTTCTATGAATGGTGACAGTAATCTTTGATATTTGTACCTTCCAAGTTTGTCGAACTTTTTTTGGATGCAAAATTCGACGAAATCTCGAGGATGAAATTTTTCATCAAACAGCATGTCTGTGAGCTGAATTATTTTACTCCGTTTAAAAAAAACAATCGCTATTTTAACGCAAGCAGTTAATAAAGCAAGGACGTAGAAAGAGCTTTCTGTAAATTCCTCCATGTCTGGGTTGCAAAGAAGCAGGTATAAAATTGTAGAACATGTAAAAGTATAGACGGTAATTACCATTAAAACACTGAATGCATTGTATATTGTTCTAGTTCCATTTGAGATGTATTTTGGGCACCACATGCCAAAGTATTTTAAAATACCAATGGAAATTTCAGCTCTGTACATTATAGGCAGACTCATCAGTTCTGTTTTCAAATTTAAAAAGTTACTTTTCAAAATTGTTGCATCAGAGAAAATAAAATAGGTATGATGGTCAAAAGAATTTTTTGAGAAAATATTACCATCCATAATATTTCTGAGAACCAAAACATACTTTATTAACAATTAATAAATTTTACTTACACAAGAACATAATTCTTTCGCACGTGAAAAAATTAAACTAAACATTTTTATCTCCAATTTCGTATGCAAAAAATAGCTTCATTAGATTTTCATAATAATGTTTAAAAAATTGGTGCACGCAACCTAAGAGTATCTAACTAGCTTATTACATTTAATAGGCATTGCAAGGGTTGGTGTATAAAAGTCCACGTCATTTTGTCATGAATTATAAATTCATTTTCTATCTTAGTCGCAGTGTCGCCCCTTGAGGAAGAGTTACATTAATAATTCCCTCGACTTAATACATGACAAGGGTTGAGATATTGAAAGGCATTGTGGAAAATATAATTGTGGCTTGGTTGAATAATTTCTAAAGGCACTTTACATGACAATGAATCTAGGAAGGCAACTATTTTCTATGCATATTTTATGAAGATGCAAGTAAAATTAAGAATAGGCAAAACATTGAGAATTGTAATATCGACGTCTAGAGAAATTCTCAAGACAACCTGGTCAACAAACTATCTTGACGGCACAAGGAAATAGGACGTGTGAAAAACGTCCTGGGGACTTTAATATCAGGTTTTGTCTGTCCATATATTTATTATATCTTTCACAACAAACAAAAATTACTACAAACAAGATGAGAGATATAGAACCATACATTGTTAAAAATCGGTGCGGCTCCTAACACCAAATAGGTGTTGATTTTTGAGACGCACACCAATCAAGACTGGTGTTGTTCTTCAATAAAATCAACAGCAGTTCGGTGTGAAACAGTATTCCAATCCAAAGTTACACCAAAATCTCACACAAAGCGCTTGCAACTATACATCATTGGTGTGAAGTTGTAGGAAAATTTTGTACAGTGTAGTATATAATAACATGAGTAATGAATAGTTTTAAAATTTTTTGCAGATAAAAGAAGATCATATTCTCTCATTTGGAATGAACATGTTTTCCTATTTTTAAATTTTGAGTAAAATGAGTGGCACATAAAAATAAATGTAAAACGCTTTTTACATTTGAAGAGGAAAAGACATGTATGTATATTATATTATAAGTGGCTTGCTCAAAAAGTGTTGGTGAAATTGTGGGCAAGATTTCGCTCGAACCAGTTGTCTAAAACATGGAAGAAAAAAATCTCATTATTTGCTGTTAAATGGTCGAGATACCCACGTAGGATAGTTTGAAAATTTTGAAAATTGATAAAACGGTGGTCTTTTTTTGGAAATCGATTATTTCTTTAATTTAATGAAAAAACAAACAATAAAGAAATTTCTTTAAATCAAAGACAAATCAAAAGAAATACAAATCAAAGAAATTTTTTTCTGGGTGTACCCTTCTTTTTCGTTTGATGAGGGTCCAAAAATCTAAAAAATGTTTTGACATGATTTTTCTAAATTGTCTTTACATTATTTTAAAAGTCGAGTAACTTTCTTTCTGCATACGCACTACCGTATTTGAATATCACGACATCTACAATTTTGTTATATTTGCTTTAAAGCTTTTTGCATACGTAGGTGGACACGTATTCAATTTATTTCTCTGATATATGTAAGCTTTGATTGATTCTATAATATAATCGTGTAATTGCTATAAATATTTGCACAGAAGGTTTCAGAAGTCTACAAAATGAAGAGTCTGATGTTTGCGATATTTTATATGTATTTAGTGAACACTTATTCTCATGGTAATTATTCAGATTTAACTAAATATATATCATGCATGAAAATTGATGTCATATTATAAAAATAGACGCTGTTAATTGCAAACAGTTTTGTTTTCACTCATCTTAATCAGTCACTGAAATCTAGCCATACTATATCAAAATTTTAGTATCATAAATAAATTCAGAAATAACATAAAAGATAATAGGTATTAAATAATCTTACAATTATAACTGGATGAAAATAACTGCGTAGACATTAAAATTCTAAATATTACAGTATATTGTGCAACTAGGGAAATAAAAATTTATTTTGCGAGTGTGAAGTTTGATATACATGGTTTTCAAATTAGAGGTTTCATTTTGAACAGCCCGCTATTTTGGCAGGTGTCATGATAAGAAGTGTCATTTTTTGACAGATGACAACTAAAAACTATGCTTTTAATAAAAATGGAACAGTTCGTAAAGTTAAAAGTTTTCTCAGACGTCGTGAAGCAGCTTCTCGGCCAGCTATTGTGAAATTGGTGCAAAAATTCGAGCTGTTGGGACAAGTTGGTGATGTTAAGAATCGAACTTGTGCCCGTCGTGCAAGAACACCAGAGAATATTTCTTCTGTAGCTCACAGTGTGGACGAAAACCTAGGTTTGTCCATTCCACGCCGTTTTTTGGAATTAGGCATTTCGCAAACGACGCTACACCGGATTTTATGGCCAGAATTGGAAGATATGGATGTGGACAATGTTTATTTCCAACAAGACGATACGTGCCACATAAGTGGCAAAACCATCGGTCTTTTGCATGAAAAGTTTCCAGGCCGAGTGATTTCTCGAAATGGCGATTACAATTGGCCGCCGAGATCGTGTGATTCAACACCTTCAGACTTTTTTCTTTGGGGTTACGTACACGGAAAAAATATGTCCAGTAAAAAGTGTAGAACTTAGTCTGGGAATCTTGGACGGGTACCAAAATGTTGTAAAAATTGAAAACCTCCTTCTTTGAATATTTACAAGATATTTCAATACTAAGTACAAGAAAGAACTACATAAAGTCCTAGACTATCTAGGAAATTTCGATAAAGCAAAAACAATTTGGAGTCTGTAAAATGTCTAAGACAGTCTGGGAAAAAGTGTAGAGACAGCGTGTACAATTTCCAAGACAGTATGGGAAAATATGAAGGGTTCTAAAGCAAAATAAAAAAAGCGAAGCAGACATCAGATTTGTAGTCTTTTGTTTACAAATTCACATTACTAATACACGAGAAACGTATTCTTCACTTATCTAATACACACAAATTTTATTCTATAACCTAACTTAATACATAATACATACAACGCAATTCACTAACACGGTAACACGCAGAATATCGCACGCTGAGTATATCGGTCGAAATGGTCCTTATATAGTAGCTAGTCAAATTCTCAACGCTTGTGAGAAACGTCCAGTGCCGGGTATCTAAAAATTTTTGATGAAATAGAGAAATTTTTTATGACATTTTTTATGAAATAGAGATAAACTAACCTCTCTTAGTAAGATATTAATTACATTAATACTTTCTTCACAAACATGTAAAATAAAGAAATAGGTTGATGTTAATAGATTAAGTTTTGAAACTCACTAAAATTTAATGTAAAATGAAGGTGTTAGGTAACTATTTTAGTACAAAAGTTGGTACTTACGAAATACACTTCTAATCCTTTATCTCCTTTATATAAAATAAGATCACTTATTCACTTTACCTCGCACTACCGGCTGATGCGCTGATGGTCAACTGCGCATATCGAGGCGCAGATTATTTTCCTAGACTGTCCAGTACTTTTTGTAATACCAGCTCGCTATTTTTTACTTTAGGAACTTTTCATATTCTTTCGAACCGAATTAGAAACATTCACAATTTTTTTACAATTCGTCGTGAACTGAATTTGGCTTCTTACTTAAATTTTGTGTAGTAAATACAAAACTATTTTTCCTAGACTCTTATTGAAAATTTTCAAGACTCATTTGCATTTAGTACTGAAAAGTTTGAAATATTTTATTAAAAGTCATTCAAGATCTCCAACATTTTGCTACCCGTCCAAAACTCCTGGACTAATTCTACACTTTTTACTGGACATATTTTTTCCGTGTAAAAGACAAGGTTTATGCTGATGCTCCTCAGTCAATTCAAGAACTCAAAGAAAAGATTCGTGCCGTTATCGACGAAATACAGCCCGAAATGTGCGAAAATGTAATGGAAAATTTCATCAAAAAAGCATGGTCCTGCAAACGTAGCCGTGGAGACCATATCAATGATATTGTTTTTCATTATCAATGGCAAACCTTCTGCTATTGAGTGAAATAAAAATCAAATGATTTTTTTACAAAAAACATGCGTTTTTCTTATAAATCAAAATGAAACCTCTAATTGGAAAACCCTTTACTAACAAAGCGAAGGTAGCAACCACACGAGTAAAATCAATGTTTTTTCCGTGTCGCACACAATTTTTTTTCTACTAGGGAGTCAAAAAATGGATTTTCATAGCGCCTCTTTTGAAAATCCGATTTTCGGAACCTGTAGAGGGGATTGAAACCTTAAAAGTAGAGTTTAAAATCGCAGTTTCAAGATGCTCTACAGTTACGTCAAAACAAATTCTCAAAAGAGTTGCTATGAAATAGTATATTGCATTACAAGGGATGAAACACGGCAATTGCAATGAGTGTGATTCGCTCGGGCTGCATTCACACTCGTTAAATCCGTTGTGTTTTGTTTTGAGTAATGCCTATTATTTTTCAAAGCAACTCTTTTGAAAATTCGATTTGATGAATCCGAAAAACTGGCTGAAACTATGATTTTTAATCCTACTTTTAAAGTTTCAACCCGCTCTACAGGTATGGAAAATCGGATTTTCAAAAGAGGCGCTATAAAAAATAATATGCATTACTCGAAAGAAAACACAACGAATTCAACGAGTGTTGCTATATGCTATTGTTTGACCCGCGTGGGGCAATAGAATCCACTTTATGATCCGCGAGTAGAAAAAAGAAATTATAGTCCAAGCACCACGTCAGAAAAAGGGTGTTTCACCTACTTTGGGGGGGGGGGGGGGGGGGTAATTTGGTGAAAAAGGCATGGTTTTAAGAACCTTTGTTGACGATACAGACAATGTTAGTTTATTCAGTTAATTTCCATATAATAATGCTACATTTGGACAATATTTTTCTAAATTTTCATTGCAAAATATTGAAAATTGAGTGAGTGACATTGAATCTCCGGAAGCTCCTCGAAAAAAAGTTGTTTTGTGGTGTACATTATAATTCACAACAGAATCATCTGATATAAAAAAATCGAAATGCATTTGTTAAAGGAGATGCTTCTCAAGGTAATCCTGGGAGGATTTTTTTTTCTTCGATTTTTCAATTTTTCGTAGCACTTGGAAGCCAAAAAACCGATTTGCGCTAAAAAAATCGGCTAATTTGTTTTTGCAAAAATAATTAATAAAAAAAACAAAAAAGCTCCCAGGGGTACCTGGTAAATTATGTGAAGAAGTACTGTGCAAAATTTCAAAACACATGGTCCAGTAGATTTTGAGTTATGGCGTACACGGACTTCAAAAATAATAAGTTTCAGAAAAACGCTTTACAGTTTTGCACACTAAAAAATTCAAAATAAAACTCGATAATTCTTTTATAATCACACAGAGTACAGTTTTTTTTATAAAAAGACATCTTTAGGGGCTCTATATTCATACCTCAATTTTTCTAATACAAATCAATTGCCAAACCCAATTTTTTTTCAAATGTGAAAAAATAACACTTGCGAAGGTTGTTGCTTTTCAATGCATCTAACCGTAAAGTGAGATTTTTTTGAAGAACGAAGAAAATACAATTTTGCATAACATCAAAAAGAATTAATATTCTATCTTGAAAGAGTTCTAGATTAAAGTCCTCACAAACACCCCTGAGTTTTTCGTATTTTGTACCAAAAACCACTTTCCAAAAATGACTCTGCATCTGCACTGTACCATCTATCAAGTTTATGCAAAAGTGTTTAATTTATTCAATTTTATTATCTTTGAACGAAGACAATTTTTCTTTAAATTAGAGAAAATATTTCTGTGAGTCACATTACGTATGTACTATGCTACTGTGGAGATATTTATTTCTTTAATTTAATGAAAAAAACAATCAAGAAATTTCTTTAAATCAAAGAAACTTTTTTTTTTACCGTATATCAATGCACAATATTGTTTGATTCAAAGAATTTTTTTTTAATCAAAGAAACATTTGTCTGGGTGCAGAGTTGTTAAAAATTGCTTAAGTTCTCATTGCTTTTTGAACCTATTGGATATTTTATTAGAAAAATCTATTTTATCGAAGCCAATCCAATTTGTTGAGAAGATGAATAATAAAGAGGCTGGATCTTCGCAGACAATGCGGCCGTTACCCTTCTCCTCCGTAGTTTATTTTTCAAACGATGATACACCGTTTTATGTTGGAGTTTTAATTACATACAAAGCTGCTTTAACTCATCTATATTGTAGTGTTCAAATAAAAAAATATTCAGTAAGTTATAAGAAACAGTCAAATTATAAAAGTCGACACTGGTGTGGATTGTAATAATTCTTTGAACTTGACAAATTTTCTTGAATGGAATTCTTGGAATATAACAGTTCGATTCCCTGCAAAAGAGGTAAAATTCAAAAGTATTGTTTCGCATTCACAATTTGTTTCCGTGAATTCTGCTATGTGTCAGTTTCGCATTGGAGTTTGTCTGAAAACTTTTAAATGCTTTTTAATCCGAAAAACCAAAAATTTCGCACGCAATGCTCTTTAATGTGAAACTTCGCATTCATTTTAATGCTTTTGGATGCGATCGAATGAAAGAAAAATTCTGAGCGAAATGAAAACTTTTTAAATCGAGAGTTCGCATTGGTTTGAATGCTTTTGAAAGCGAAAGAATGAGAGGAATTTTCGGAGCGAGGTAAAAACTTTTCAATGCGAAAGTTCGTGTTTGTTTAAATGCTTGTTATATGCTTGTTTTAAATGCATTCAGCGTGATGAAGCCTAATGCGAACTAATACTTTTGAAACCCTTTCTTCTCATCGAAAAGCAGAATTGACACGCATTCAAAATGTTAATGCATTTTAATACTTATCAATCCGACGTTTTTTCCAGGATTATGTTGTTATATGTAACTATTACATTATTTTCATGAAGCATTCAATTTTCAGAATTTTGTTTGCATTAAAAATGTATTAACCCGCGATCCAATGATATTGCTGCATCGATAATTTGCTATTTTCCAGAAAGATTTGTCAAGGAGAGATCCAAACTGTGAATTCACGGTCGTTGTACTTAAGAGTTTATACGATCTTAGAGAAAATTTTTATGTTATAAACGTAAATAATAGTAGAACTTCAGTTCTTAATAGTGATTTGACAATCGCAACGGTGATTAGTTCCACCCAAAACTAAAGACTTTTAATTAATAATTATTCAGATTTTATTTTGTAAAATAACACTTTAAAATGATTAAATATTCTTAAATAAAAATTTTACTCTTGGTTTAGATGGACCGTGAAGCTGAGAGCTCGCAGTATATATCAATAATTGATGTGTCAAGAACAATGAACAAAAAGTCAATGGATGGGAAAACTGTAAAGGCAGTGCTACTGAACAGGGTAAATATTTGCAATTCCGAATAGGTTGCGGATAATTTTGGATAAATTTCAGCACTTATCGATGTTTATCTGGAACTCTATACGGGTTTTTATTCCGTGTCTTATCCGGCTCTTTTCCGTGTTTGAATACGGGTGATTTGTTTTGTCCTATCTGGTTCTAACCGGTCAAGCATACATCATAGGACTGTTTCTATTCTGATGAGAATACACCCGGATAGGTTCAGATAGACACGAATAGGTACCCATTTTCACTTCAAAGAAAATACATTTTTATTTCAATGTCCTAAATAAATGCCGGATAGACCCAGATTTCGAATCACTCGTGCAATGTCAGTAGTAAACTTTGGCGGAAAGACCTTTTTATTCAATAAAAACGCTAGAGTGCATGTCAGGTGATATTCAAATGTTTGGAACACTTTTCGGAAGAGGAAAGGAGACAAAGGTACCCAGGTGGAAAAGTCGGAGGCCAGACAGTATTTAGAACCGGCGCAGTATTGTGCCAGTTGTAACCGAGGAGTAATGCCAGTATTGCCTGTCAATACTGTGTCAAACATTGATATATTACTGGTTTACTACTGGCACAGTACTGGCGCGGTATTCTTTGGCAGTACTGGTGAAACTCTGAAGTAGGGATATCATTGACAGTTGGCACTCTACTGGTTTACTACGATCGCAGTACTGATCACTATTACTGGCAAAATACCGATAAAGAAGGTGTGCCAACTTTCAGAACCGTGCTGGTTTAGTACTAGCTGTATACAGAGTCCAAATACTGTCTAGAAACCGACATAGAAGTCACATCAACAATTGGCACCCTACCCCAGGTGGAAATTTACAACTGGCTTGGTACCGCGCCAGTAAAGCCGGGCAGATGTCGGTACTGGCGTAGTACTGGCATAATACCGGGTGGAAAACGGCTGGGTACTGGTATTCGTCCGAAATGTCACTCGGCTGGGAGTTTTTTGTCGGTACTGGCGTTGAACTGTAAACAGTAGTATGCCTGTACCGAAGGTCTGTACTGGCGCGGTACTGGCATTAGTACAAAATGTCACTCGGCTGGAAGTTGTCTGTCAGTACTGGGGCGTTACTGCAAATGGTATTGTGTCTGTATCGAAAGTTTGTACTGGCGCAGTACTGGATTTGGTACCAAAGGTAACTTGCTTATACTACACGGAGAAAAATAGTTCAAGTAATTTTACTTAACTCTGTCGATTAAACTTGGGACATAAGGACATTTGATCATCTATTAAATCCTAGTCGACTAAAATCAATTAGATAAATATCTAATTCACTCAAATTGAATAACAATAAGCGTTACATAGGAAATAGTAAGGGGTTGAGTAAAACGTTGTGATGGTTCTCTTAAATAACTAAAAAATTCTTACCTCGAGCCTGCCATTAGTCATCCAATACACTGAAGCATACATAAACAAGATACAAATACATCCACACCATTCAGTCGCAGCCAATCATATTTCCTATCACAAATACACTTAAATATACAACTTTACAAATTTAAACCTAATAAACTAAAACTTATATATAGGACTAAACGCTTTCGTCGAATCACGCACACGCTCGCTTACAATTCTGAGACATGAAATTTAGAACTTTCTTATATAGTGACTGCAATACTTATTCAGAGCTTGCGTACCAGTGTCGTGACTAGAGTTCTTGAGCCCCACTCAAGTAAAAATAAATCAACTTTTGCCTAAATTATTCATAAAATATTTTTAAAAATTAATATAATTAATCAATTATTATAACTATGATTATTAATTTATATAATATAATTATTAAATCATATTTAGTATACATTTTTATTATAACTACGAATCAAGTGATACTTAATAACTTCTAACATGTCCATATGTCCCAAATTTGATCGAAGTTCAGTAAAATTACGATAACTATCTTATTCTCCGTGTAAGAAAACGATTTTAGGTTACAGCGTTGTAAAAAATTCATTTTGCAACCAAATAAAAATACTTGTCAAATTATATGTCAAAAAATTTGTCTGTAAAAATAATTTTACAATATAAATTTTACAATATGAATTTTATAATAATCTTGGGTCTTTATCGCCATGCTTATGTCAACACGAAATAATGATACCATGTTGAAACTTTCAGCGGTTAAATAGCAGGCACTAAGGAACGTCTTAAAGACGTTGGTTTTCAAACGCACAAACAGCTCAAAATGGATTTTATATATTTCCAATATTTTGATAATAAGTAAATTTAATTCTTAAATTACACTCTTTAAATCCAAATTAGTCAAAACTAACTAATTGTTAGTTAAATTTAAGTAATTCATAGTAGAAAACGTTTCTATAATTTATTTTAAACTTTCACGTAATGTAGTTATATAGATTCTTTGATTTTGATAAATTCTTGATTCAAATTTTTTACTTAATTCATTTATAATTATGTATCTTTATTTTTCACTTATGTTTTTTAAATTAAATTGATTTTATGAAAATTTAAACAGCTAAAGTCTTGATAACTGTATTTATTAGGCATAATAATAATTTGGAATTCACAATTGCAAATACATCTTTTGAAAATATGCAACACAGAAAATAAAGAATCTTTTTATAAATGTTTTTACATAAGATACTTTTCGATAATAATGCAATTTTTTAATGTACATTTCAAAATTTAGTTTCATTAAACTTCATACCTAGTTATAATAAAAATTTATATTAAATATTAATTAATAATTTTCAAATTAATTAGTTGAGTTTGAAATTTTTGTCACTGCCGACATTATCGTAGGATCACTAGTCGCGTATCAGATAGGATACGTTGTCGACAAGTGTCCTCGTAGACAATTTCAAACTCTTCTATTGCAAATAAATGCAAATGAATTCAAATATTAATGAATTTGTAAATGTTTCTGTGAAAAAAAGACGCTTTTGACTGCGCTGGAATTCAAGCTCAGATCTTTCAATTGCCTTATAATAATTAATTATATTGATTTTTAAAATATTTTATGAATAATTTATAAAAAAGTTGATTTATTTTTGCTTAGGTGAGGCTCAAAAACTCTTATCACGACACTGGTCCACAAGCTCTGAATAATTCTTGCAGTCACTATATAAGAAAGTTCCAATTTTTATGTTTCAGCGCTGTAAGCGAGCGTGATTCGGCGGAAGCGTATCATCCTTATACAGGGTGGGCACGAGTGGGTTGCTGAATAGAAATTGTATAGTATAAAATAGTTTAGCATACAATGCATTTTTCTCAGTCGTAAAACAGATTATATACAGTATACTAAAGTCTTAACACTATATTCCTATTCTGCAACCCACTCGTGCCCACTCTGTATATAAGTGTAGTTATAAGTTATTAGATTTATGTATGTGAGCTTGTATATTTAAGTGAATTTGTGATGTAAAATATGATTGGCTGCGACTGAATGGTGTCAATGTATTTGTATGCTGTTTAAGTATGTATCGGATGACTATAACAAGCGCGAGGTAAGAATTTTTTTTATTTAAGAAAAATGTTAAAATGTCCTCATGTTCCAAGCTTAACGGACAGAGTCGAGTAAAATTAACAGTATTGCTTTTAAGTACTAGCCCATTACTGACTGCCAACTCCCAGCCGAGTTATAATTAGGGGTCTAGCCAGTACTATGACAGTACCGACTGATATCACTGGACCAGTATTGCTTTTCAGTACCAGCCCAGTGCTGACTGCCAACTACCAGCCGAGTTATCATTAGGGGTATAGCCAGTACTATGACAGTACCGACTGATAGTACTGGTTTTAAGTATTAGCCCAGTACTGACTGTCAACTCCCAGCCGAATTATCATTAGGGGTATAGCCAGTACAATGCCAGTATTGAACCAGTATTCTGCCACTACCAGTAATCCGATGGTGGTATTAGCATGGTGCCGCGCCAGTAGTAAATTTCCATACCTGGAATATGAAAAGTTCTTTTCTCACTTACGAAACTTAAGTACATAAAAACCGCTCAAAACATTTTAAGGCCGTCATACCGTCATATTGTTTCTGTTCTGTAATGAAAAAGGTCTATTAGAAAAATACGTACATGGGAGAGGAGAAAAATTGTATGACTAATATATTGTAGGATGGGATTCTCGTACCATGTGATTTCAAAATCGTAGCAGCTAATACGGCTTCAATAGAAGTATCTCGAGAAAGCCAAGCACAAAGTTCCCATGAAGTATGTCAAATTATAACAATCTGGTTGAGAAAGAAATTTAAATACAGTTACAAAAATATAAAGTTCTGTGAGAGGAAGCTAAAAATCAAAACTTTACAATTTTTCAGATCTATGAGGGTGCTCCTCTAATTTACAAGAAGAAACTGATAGCAATTGCTACTAATCTTTTATGGTATAAAACGCCTGAAACTTTATATGTTTTCCGGAATATTTATAATGTCTTAAATTTCATCATTAGTCCTAGAAACTCTTTAGGAACATTGGATGATTCTCTTTTTGATCCAGTTGCTTAGGAGAAAGGAAAATGCACCGTTAATCAACAAAAACCCATTGTGAACTGTTTTGAAAAGCAAAGGTTCAAATTAAATTTCATATACGGATCACGTAATCTTATATTTTCATCTTCCCTCACTTCCCTCTCTCATAAATCCACATATAAAAAAAATCATTCCGATGCATGATTTCATTCTTAAACTGGAGTAAGTTACATACGCCGACACACGTTTTCCCTAATTGAAATTCCACTTTAAGTTCCAGAGATTCATTTCATTTTATTTTGTCTAAAAATGAATAATCTGTCAAATTTCAATTAAGTGGGATCACCTGTGTGAAATTTTCGAATAATCGAATTTTTTTTATAACAAAAACATCGTGAACACTTATAAGAACAAGAATCGTGTTTTTTTTACGGTGTGCAGGATTGCTCAGAGTCTACTTCACGAATTTGCATGAAATTTTTTTTTTTTATGTTCCTTGAACATTTTGAAAGGTATTGACCCAACGGTTTTGCAAAATATTGTTTCGTTTTTTTTGTTGTTGTAAAATATAGCGGAAAACAGGGCAAAAATTCGTAATTTTCGAAAAAAAGGAAGCCATTTTTTAAATAAACAATGTATCAAAAATCGCATGGGTCAATACCTGGAGGACACAAAGACAAATAAAAATTGGGTACATTTCATTATTTTAGATCACCACGAAGGAAGAAATCGTGCACACCGGATGACTATCACTTTTCTCGGAGGTTGAAGCAACGGACAATTACGCCATGTTCAAAATTATTAACTGCAAAATAAAAAATTGTATAAAAGCAGCACAAATAAATCATACTTTAAAAAAAAAATTGTTGAAAAATCTTTTTTTGTCGCAGAGAAAAAAATTCTTGAAAAATGGGTCAAAAATCGGGTATCACACAGGTGACCCCCCTTAATCGATATCACATTTTATAGTTTTAGTAATAAAACACTCCATGTGAGATAAACCTAAGATTCTCCATGACAGGGTGAGACATTCTCGTTCCCGCCGACAAAGAATAAACCTAACCTCACCCAAAAGGCGATTATATCTAACATTTTTTAACACTTCATTACAAAATAAACATTTTGCAACATTTTTATTTTTCTCTTGCAGGCGAAGAAAATTCAATTTATTCCATGGAATATATGGAAGCCCGAAGTGGGATTTTATTTTCCCCCGTTTATTTTTAGTCGACATTGATGATATTGTTTAATTAACAATGTTCACGTTTAAAACAAACTTTTCGGGAACGGAACTTTGAAAAAGTGAGGTTATATACAGTTCTATAAGGCCACCATCTTGGCACGTAATTTATTAGGTATTTTACCGGTTTTCTACGTAAAATACCTCACTTAGGTAATTTACGTAAAAAACCTCGAGTGACGCGTCACTGCACAACCCTGGGTGAGACTGATGTGAGCCTAGCTCTGCTGAGGTTATGTCTGTTATGCAAGATCAGAAACCTGTCCCTTCAAGACCTTGATCAGGAAGTTGGGGATTGGAACTGGGGTTGGACTACGGTCCGAGGGTACACCCGTCCCCAACTATTCTAACCCGCTTCTCTACGTACGATACTCTGGTAAAAATTTTCATGGTGTATCAAATTGAAAGGAAAGAAGGAGGCTGAGATTCTTTTAGGAACTGAGGAATGTAAATTCATTTACATCTACGAATTTTCAGTATTTATGTTTATTTCTTATATAATAAAGAGGGGCGTTGAAAATTAGATATAAGTTTTTTTAATATGGACTTTCACATTAGTTGTGACAATTTTATAAAATTATACAAAATTTCTTTCAACTAGTATGTTACATTAAACAAATAAAAGAAAAACACAACAATAAAGATAGCAATTTTACGAAATTATGTTAAATCGCTAAAATGATCGTTTGTATAATAAAGCGATCCATTTTATGTGAATCGATTTACAAAATTTTGTGAAATTATACGTTTTTTTCAGTAATTTTCGCACGTTTTGTAAATGAACTGAACTTATCATGGAAAACTTACATTTTATGTAAAATTTTCAACCATTTTTTTCAACGCCCCTCCTTATTATATAAGATATAATTATAAATACTGAAAATTCGTTGATGTCAATGAATTTTTGAACACTTCTTCATAACTCATATTGTTTTATTGAGTTGTCTAATTATATAATTTTTAAATCATTTTAAAGCATTCAATTCAATGCATTCCGGTATTTTTTGCTTCAATACTTATCGCCAATACTTTCAGCGCGAAAAAAGTATTGGATTTACCAATACTTATTCCAATACTTGACCCAATATTTTTTTTCATAAGGGAATATGCGGAAAACTGTACTGGATCCTTTAAAGTTCCCTTTCTTCATCCTTAGTAGCCATTCAGCACGCGCATGAGCATGAGCATAGTGATGGAACGGGGAACCTCGAAAGCAAAACCTCGATGTTAAGGAACCTCGGACATCGAACATGGTCGATATCGATGTTTCCGATGTCGAGGTTCCATCCAGCCAGGAAACAAAAAGCAATAGGATAAAATCGCTGTGAAATGCGTATGTATTTCAAAATTGTAGATTCAAAATATTTAGTTCTATGAAAACAGATTTGCCGGAGAAGATTCTTAATAAACATAAAACTTCAATTAAAAATATGACACTATATAATTTTAAAAAATGTACATGTATTTAAATACTATATATATTTAAGGAAATTTAATTATTATATTTTACAAGATCTTTTTAATTAGAAATATTTTTATCTGTACAAAATATAATACATAAAAATTGTGTTAATCATGGAATTTAGTCTAGTGCAAAATTCTAATGAGTCCCATCTGGACCCGAACGTCCTATTTCTTTTGGCATTTTTTTGTTCGTTGAATCTTCAAGTTCCTTAGGCTTGTAATAATGAGGGGCTACTTCCAATAGCCACTTACTCTCGATTTCTGTCACCTGAAGACAAAATAAATAACTATGAAGAACATCTTCTCAAGGTAAAACTAAAATAAGTAAAAAAAAATGCTTACTAACTTTGAATGCATGTTTGAATGTACAAATTATTTACCTGTCGCATGAATTCTTTAGTCGTAAACACTAACTCATGATACAATAACCAACGAGGTAGTTCTTGAAAAAGCGAACTATTTGGATGTATTGAAACAGTTTGATTATGCTTCGCTGTTTTGTAATTTCCACCTTTTGATAGCCGAGCTACATGATAAAAATATCCTGCAGTGATGGCCTGCAAAGAATAAACAAGTTTTTACTTTTTAAAATTGCCTTTTTCTAATCATAATTTACATAGTTCAGTATACAATTGTTAAATTGTAAAGGAACTGCTCTACGCTCACAATGTAATTAAATATTATTTACCTTTCTAATATTGACGGTCTCGTTAATGCCAGATACAAGCTCCATTTCGACTCGTTGCATTAAACCAACTAACTGATCTCTTACATCTCGTGCTCTCTTCATTGAACTGTAATTTAAAATACACAATTTTATCACAAATAGATTGCACAATGGTGTTATAACATTTTTTATCATCGTGATTTCCTGAATTGTAAATCAACTATATTTACCGATGCTGAATAAAGTTTTCGTAGCACCAATGAGTACTAAAGTCACATTGGGCCCATTGATTATACACGTTGAGTAGTGTAAGATGATCTCCTCCAGGAACATGAAAATTTTTTCGTGCAGTGTCTGCATGAATAACTTTGTCTTTAGGCCTATAAAAAATAGCACCATTCACAGAAAGCATTGCTGCAATAGTAGCTGCTTCTTCTGAACACTTATATTTCTCGCTTGCAACTAACATTTTTGCCATCATCGGGTCCAAAGGGAATTCAGCCATTCTTCGCCCAAGCTTTGTTAGTTCACCATGATGATTTAAAGCACCCAAGGCATAAAGCTGTTCGAGAGCTAATATTAGCGTTTCGTGCGGAGGAGGATCTAAGAAGTCGAAATGCACCAAATCGTTGATACCAAGCGCTTTCAATGTTAAAACGGCATTACCTATTATTTAAAGATATAAAAATTATGATTATAGGTAAAAGAAATTTTTATTTAAATACGTTAAATATTATTCAAATTTTTTAAAGCTACCGAGGTTTATTCTTTGAATTTCCGGAATAGTATTTTCTTCCAATTCGTGTTTATATGCCCAAGCGGTATAAAGGCGAAAGCATTTTCCAGGCGCAACGCGACCTGCCCTTCCTGCACGTTGATTTGCTGAAGCTTTGCTGATTGGAACAACCATTAAGCTTTCCATCCCTGTCCGGGAATTGAAGTTATTTTGTTTAGCAAAACCTGGGTCAATCACGTAAATTATGTTATCTATAGTCAAGGATGTTTCTGCGATATTTGTAGCAAGAACTACCTGAAAAAAGGTGAAGTAAGAAGAAGTAAATAATTTTGCTTACTAGCTTCCAAAAAACTATCTTTATTATTTTACTCTTAATACCTTTCTCGCGCCTGGAGGTGTTGGCTGAAATATTTTTGTTTGCATATCGCTCGGCAAATTTGCATAAACGGGTAATATTATCATCTCGGCTAATTTTGATCCAAGTCTTCGTACCCTTTCTT
This sequence comes from Diplolepis rosae, assembly GCA_030998225.1. Classification (NCBI taxonomy): domain Eukaryota; kingdom Metazoa; phylum Arthropoda; class Insecta; order Hymenoptera; family Diplolepididae; genus Diplolepis; species Diplolepis rosae. The sequence continues at coordinate 7,107,764 of JAPYXD010000723.1, read as the reverse complement.
GCAACATTTCTTGACAAGTTTCAATTTCATCCTGACCTATAATAATAATGTAGATAAATATGGAATGATAATGATATTGATGTAAATAATATGAAATAACGTTTGATAAAATGATATTACCAGTTAAAAATACAAGTATATCTCCAGAAGGTTGAGTGGCATGAATCTGAAGAATAGAAACAACACAGGCATCGATATAATCGGCTTCAGGAGCTTTAGTATAGTAAATATCTACAGGAAATCGTCGACCAGGAATTCGGAAAATAGGCGCGTCGTCGAAAAACTCGCTGAATTTGGTTGCATCTAGAGTTGCAGATGAAATTAGTAATTTCAAGTCACTACGAAACTTGGTAATATCTTTTACTAGGCCGAACAAAATGTCCGTATGTAAAGTTCGTTCGTGCGCTTCGTCAATAATCATTACACTGCGAAGAAAAAAACAGTAAATAATGCTAGATTTTTAAAGTCGACGAAAAAATATAATTTGATTACAACCAGTATATTATTTTAAATTAATAAATTAACCTGTACGAAGCAAGGTCAGGTTCACTGAGAAATTCCCTGTGTAAAGTTCCGTCAGTCATGTATTTGATACGAGTACGTTGAGAAGTACAATCCTCAAAACGAATTGCGTAACCGACTTCATTTCCTAGTTTGACAGCCATTTCATGAGCCACTCGGGCAGCTACGGACATCGCAGCTACTCGACGTGGTTGTGTACATCCAATAATTTTGTCGCCGTCTGTAAATCCTGCCTCATAGAGATACTGTGGAATTTGAGTTGTTTTTCCAGATCCAGTTTCTCCTTCAATAATAAGAACCTGCAAGATATATTCATTTTAATATATTTTTAATTATAATTTTTATAATATAGGATTTATACTTGATGATCCCTGATAGCTGCAACCAGATCTTTTTTAAAGGGGTAAATAGGTAAACTTCTTTTCGTCTCTTCGAGAGTAGTTAAAGTTTTAACTTGTGGCGTTGGACTCAGATCCTTCTTTTTCCCTTTAGTACCTGGCATTTGTAAGGCTTGGATAAATTCGATTTCATCGTCTAAAAGTAACTCGTATTCCTGCTGAGCTGTAAATTATTTCAAGGTTTAAGGAAAAAAAGTAAAATTAACAACAAAAACATAGTGAAAAAAATAAAATTCATATCAGATTGATATTAACCTTTTTTATCTTTGGCACCAAATTTAAACACCGCAGAGGACATTTGATCAGATTCCCACTTGCTTTGCTCCGATTGTGGAGGTTCGTTTTCAGCAATGTCTTGCTCTGGCTCAATCTTCCCATCTTGAAGTGGCATACGATATCGTTGGATTCGTTCAAGTTCTCTAGCTTTTTCATGATCTTTAGCTAATTGTAGAAGTTGCTTTTTATGTTCTCTTTCTCTTTTTTCTATCTCTGTTAACCTGAAATTTACATTAAAGTTGAAACACGTACGAGTATATATCTTAAATTTAATAAACGGGGTTGGACTTGCATAAGAAGGTGAAAATATATAGTACATACGTTTCTTCGTCAAATAAATATTCATCATCTACGATATCAGCTTCCAATTCTTGTACTTTATCATCTTTTCTTTTCTCCAAATATTTCCTACGTGATTCCACTCGAAGTTTTGGAATAAGTTTGTCTCTTGCATCAGTTTCCATAAGTTTGAGTCTCTTTGCAGCTTCAGCTATATGAAATTCACATAATAAAATTCATTTTTCATCATAAGCAATAATAAATAATACAAAAATTAACTGGACTGCCGTATAATCATCGCAAATAAAATAAATAGAAATGTACCTGCTCCAGATCCAGCCGGCATAGCAATTTTCCGTACTTTGTTTTCATCTTTAGCTTTGAGTCGACTGACAAATTCATCCCTTTCTTTAATATCTTTCTTCCGCCTATCTTCTTCACTATCACTGTCTTCACTCGAAGATTCTTTCTTTCTGTATTTACTCATTTTTATACTTTTCTAATTGTTTGAGGTTAGAGTGAATACTTAGCATACAGCTGTTTTTCGCAGCACTTATGAATGAAATACTTACGAAACGTATAGAATGTATAAATGTTAATAGTTCAATTTGAGCAAGAGAATGTATTTTTTATTGACAAATTTTATATTGTTTATTTGAGGGATCAAACCCATGGATTAAACGTACATATATGATATGCTCCAATTTGGCAGAGGTTATGTTTATAACTTAACTTAACGCCGCACTTAAACGCTGATAATCAGTGTTGGGAATGTATATCAAGAAACAGGGTTGCGAAGGTAAAATACCTAACGTAATTTACATGGTTTTCTATACGTAATTGACGTATATGCTAGACTTAAAGTTTTGGCGGGCGCGCAGGCTAACCTAATTTTTGTGTATCGTTCGCGAATCTTGTCATTTCGTTAATAAATGTCAAAATTTAAATTTAAACATGAGTAAGGGTGGTAGGCCAATGCACGAAAATTACTTTTTCCCAGGAAAAGATGCATTGCCATTGAAAATGATTTGCTAGCAGATGCAAATTGACAAAAGGCAAGATAGCACTTGCACTTCATCATTTGCACGTTCCTTTCTTTTTCCTCCCTCAGATTTGCTCATTTTATATTTTGATTTTAATTTCAACAGTTGCAACCCTAATTAGAAATGTACGTAGTTTTCTACGCATGTTGCTACGTTTATTACGTTTATTTTATAATCTGAAAAGTAATCAATAAATATATTCTTCAATGTGACGTATAAATTAAATAGTTAATTGCAGATTAATAAATTTTTTATATAGAAAAAAAATAGAATATAAACTTTTTTAAATGTTTCTATTGACATACAGTATTACTTTAATTAAATTGGTTAGGTATATATTTACTATATAAAAACTGCTCCTCTTTACTTTTGTATACAAAAAGTGGACTTTTATTTTATTTTTCACTCATTTTAATATTAACAAAATTAATAAATTGATCAATTTTATGGGATATGGGAATCAGTAACTAATTGTTGCAGGGATAACAGTATTATTTTCATCCATAATAACAAACTCAAGTTCCAGTCCGAAAATTAAATCGGAATCTGTAAAATTATATCCACTTGCTCTCAACAAATTTTTCGTTTCATCATCAAGTTCGGCGATTTTAATTCCATTTTTAAAGGTAATCGTATCATTTCCATTTTTTGTATTATTATCAGGAATAAACGATGGAACCTCACTAGCCTTTTGTGTTACGCTTTTTTGTTTCTGTAACCAGAACCAAGAAAGTAAACTCATAGCGCAGATGCTTTTTAATATTAATTTTGATTTAAGTACAGGTCCAATAAAAATTTGGAATTAAAGTATAGTAGTATTTAAAACAATTTGTTCAACAATTTATTTTTTGTATTCATTTAGTACAATATATAAGTTTATGAACACATTTATTGAAATTTTACATCCTGTAATTGTTTTTTTATAATCAAATATAAATAACTACATTTTTTAATTGCTCTTGCCCACCTCAGTCTGAGAATCACTTTTTTTTTCTAGAAGAGAAGTTTCAATTATGTTGCCAGTTGTAGTTTCTCTTGTTCCAAGGTAATTAGAATAGTTTTCACCGGTGTATGGAACATTTGACAATGTAGAATTAGTAGCTATATCTTGATTATTATACAAAATTGTGGCATTTTCACTTTTTTCTTCATCACTGCTTTTATTTGTTACGGTTTGAAAGTTTAGTCTACTTTTAATTGTATCTTCTGTTAACTCAGGTATCAAAAACCTTGAACCAATTTCCAGATTTCTATCTTTATTATCACCATCAGGCTCATTCAAATATGGATGAGTTTTTTCATTCTTCATTGAAACATTCTTTTTAGAGTTAATTGGAATATTGCAAAGGACATGCTGTTCAATTGTGTTGCATGGCAAACCATAAAAGAGGGGCAGACCATTACTTTCTCGATCTAAATTTAAACAAGTTTGTGGATCAGCTTGTAAAAGAAGTCCATTTTTGTCACTTGGAAAACACCAAGAATTTGTAATTCCCACTCCCTTTCTGGAAAGTAAGTTTTCCTTTTCATCAACCCACTTCCATTCATTTCCAAATTTTTTTGTGTGTCCTCCAATCCATATATGATCCAAAGCTGTATCAAAAATAAAAAAAATAGATAAAATAAAAAAAAAACTCCAGAGAAAATTTAACTTACAGAGTTCCATCATTTTATTAAGAACATTAGAAAGAATCTTTGAATTATAAATAGAGGCAATGTGGCCATGATTGCTTTTACAATGCATATCTCCATCATTCCAATTCATTTTTTCAGAGGAAAATTGCAATTTTTGATTATTCAGAGTAATTTCTCTCTCTTGGTCATAAAATATGCCCCGTAATTCCACAGCATCTACACATAAAAATTTAAGAAAAATTAACAACAAAGTTTCAGTAGTCGATTTTATGAAAGTGCTAGGAAATGTATACTTTTTTGTATACATAAAAATGTACCATCTTGACAAACAAAAGGTCTCTCTTTATCACAGTCCAAGTCTAAGAACACAGGACGAATATTTTCAGGACAAATATGTCTGTCTAGGACAAGGCATCGACTTTTACTCTCTAAACTTTCATCCTCGTATTTATTTTCATAAATAATAGGACGTCCTTCAAGCCACGGAGGATAAGAAGTACTGCTGGATTTTGTTGAAGAAATAGAAGATCCTGAGGGTACCCAACTCCACTTTGAGCCATCCAAACTCCAACCTCCCAGCCACGCACTTTCCATTGCTGTAATTTAATTATAATTTATAATTTGAAAAATTAACTTAATCAACTTTGATTTTCTAAAAGACCAGGGACATTTTTCTTTTATTGTATAAATTTTTTTCGTGCCTAAAGAAATTGAATTTTCTACAAAAAATATACATATATATTTATAAATCGAGGTAAAAAATTGGATTTAAGAATAAAATAAAAATGTTAAGTTTACAGATTTTACGTACGCACATGGTCTGCTCTTGAGCATAATTTTAGCAATAGCTGAAGCAGCTTCATTCGTCAAAATCATGGCTAGTTTTTGACCTCTTTTTCGACACTCCAATCGAGCATTTCTCCATGTAATTCCACCACCATTTAATTTTTTTATCTGCTCTTGTTCAGAGTAATTGGTATTGTCTTCGTTAATCACTTGATAAAGAGTATATTGATATCCATCTACTGGTATACTGGCAACTTGCTCCACGGAATGCGTCTCTCTCTTTCTGGCTGAGCAAAATAGTACGTTAATTGTTGAAAAGTCTATTTACAAAAATGTCCACTTTCTCTGACATTTGCTAAGAATAAAAAAATACATTATTTGTTGAATAATTAATAGAAATGATTTTTCCAAGTTTGGAATCAATGCAATTAATTCAGATTTCATCAGTGACTCAATAAATTATGAGCGTGGGTGCAATTTAGGTTTGGAGTAGCGAGTTATTAGTTTTCAGTATACCAAACAATAAATCATTGATAATGATAGATCGAAAGTTTTACAGCTGCTACTAATGCCTTGGCATCTTTATAATCCGCCTATAAGACACATTTGTTATATAAAATGGTTCAAGATTTTGATTTTTTAATTTTCAGGGTGACCGTTTTCATCGACAAAAATAATTCCCGGTCATTTCCCGGTCATTCATGCAATGGGTTTTTAGAGTTTTAAAATAATTTTTAATCAATATTCTGAAATGGAATTTCTCCTGGCATACCGAAATCACGAAATCATACGAAATGCATAATATAATATATAAGGAATATATAATTATAAGGAATCTTAATTTCTCACCTAATCGAACGCAAATGAAAGGCCTTCTGAAGTAACAATTTTCCGGAAGTAAAATGGGAACGTCATGCCCTAATCTATTAAAGAGTAAACAATTCTTTTCTACCTGTCCTTGTTTTAAGATTTCAAACCACGATGGGAAATTTTGCAGCAGTATAGATTCTGGAATAACAGAATCTTCATCACTTCTTTCGCCAACCCATGTCCAGTTTGCAGTTGAATTTTTTCTGTATCCACCAATCCATAAACCATCATATTCTGTGTCACAAAATTTCAATTATATATTGCTAAATATTTGTAAATATAAAAATTGTATTTAATAAAATTAAAGAAACAAACGATAGTTTGATTCGGAGAGCATCCTGGCGAGCCAGTTGCTCATGTCCACGTTATCCACAATGGCCAATTTACTGCCATCATTTTGATTTTTGTTTATATCATTAGATGTCAAATCAAAGGCCATTCTTACTTCCGGCTCTACATTTATTTGCGAAGCAGGCTTATTTGATTTCTGTACTTCATAAGAGGGACAATATACCTCAGCCTCATGCCAAGGAACTTTTTTCCCAATTACTAAAAATTCCAGTTGATTTTCCCCATTAAATTTCAAATTTCTGCTCTTTTGAGTGTACAAAAATCGTTCAAGTATATCATCATTTAGAATCCCTACAAGAATTCTTGATATTTATAAATATTATTAAAAATAGCTTTGTAAAAAAATCTTTTGGTTGTTACTTAATCTATATTACCTAATGTTATGGTATTTGTTACTTCAGAGAGAATAAAAACTAAACCAATCCAGAAATTCGTCTCCATTTTTTCCTTTTGTCACGTTGAAAACAATTTCCAATTGGCTAATAAAGACTTTTCATAGGCGATGAATTATGCACGACTGATGTTGTGCAAGAAACTTATTGTCGGCTTCTCGTTTCTTTTCATCTGTACCTGTTACTGCGTACATGTTTTGTGATCTGTGACAAACTAGTATAAGAAATTATGATTGCTGTCAATCGTGATAATAGAAACGATAAAAGTTGAATCGAAGAATATGTATTATTCTTTCATCAGCTTTATTAATTTTTTCATCTCTTATCCTGAATGAAATCCATTCACTTTCAATTAATATTTTTATTATCATATCCACTAATGAAATTACGAAGTGGGAAATCTTGGGATTTTAACTTTTGGAAACTAGAATTATGATTACATGAACAAAAGCCTCTTGATTCGTCTCGAATATACTTTTATTGTACATACATTAATGAAAATATATACATGGTAAACTGCAGCTTATCGAAGCAGCGAAATGTCGATCTATATATGTGTAATCAGCTATAGTATCCACGAATGAATCTGTTTGATCGCGTTTTCAAAAGAAGTGGGTCAGGCTTAAGATTTACTCGACTAGGCCAACATAAAGATCATACTGTACTTTGAAGTTCAAACATTTCTAAATGCGTTTTTTGACCTTTTAAGAAGAGCACATCTTTCGGCCACGATTACACTTCTTTGTATTTAAAAAAATTTTTTTTTGCTTGCAAACAGGTACAGAATACTTTCGCTGATTTCATATTTAACGTTCGTACGTACCATCTTCTCTAGTCTATTGCACAGCCAAACACTTGCTCGATCACTCGATTTTAACGATTCGTTCACGCGATTTCACATAAAGAGCAGCAATGATCAATAAATGACGGTGTTCGAAATCGTTAAATGACAGTCAGACGAAATGGATTAATTTAATTATTATTGTTATTTTATTTCATCAATCATCACAATTTTTCTGGTTCTACTTTCAACGGAACCTTTCTCAAGTCTTCGCACTTGAAGTTGTATTTATCGATTATGATTACACTGCTTTCCATACTTTGCTATTTCTAAATAGAGGCTTAGATTTTCTAGTTAAATTACTGGATATACTTCGAGGAAAATTAAAAAATAATTCTGATAGGAACTCCAAAAACTATTCAAGTCGTCTTAGTTTTTTTCAGGTTTATAAAAACTAGATATTTACTTATAAACTAGTTTAATAGTGAACAAGGCTCTTTTTTTGAAAAATATACTCCACTTTCTTCTGAAAGGAGCCTCAATTTTAAAAGAATCAAGAGAATTTTCAAAGGATCTATGTTCGAGTTTTTTCTGGAAAATACTGATTTTCAGTAAAATATATAGTCACAAGTTTCAATTTCATTGAGCACCTCTAAATTTTTTTAGGAAAAACTCGTCATTTTAGTAGTGATGATTCCTGAGTGGCATTGTAAAACAGTGTAATCATATCGTTTATTAGTTTAGCACCATGAGTACAAACGTATTCGAGAGAATAAAAAATATTTCTTTTCATGGGGAATTTAGGAGAAACACTGATTTGTTTTAGAATAGATTCTGTTGTTTCCACCAAATTTGAATTACGCAGTTCAAAAAAATAGTGCTTTTATAGTCTCTCGTTTATGTTTGGATTCATAATGAAGTCGATTAGGGTGAATTTTTTTTATGGATATTCAATATCGCTAATTTGTTAATCTAAAATATTTGGAGAACGTCGCAGATATGACAATTTCTTAATGAATTAAGTTAGAAACTTTTTGATATTTTGAACAATTATTGCATAATCAAATAGTAATAATATTTTATGCTCTTATTTATAAACGAGACAATTAAAATTTAAATACATACGTGGACAAATTTTATTAATAAAAAGCGATGTTTCTTAAAAAGTATCTAAAACATCTTGAATGTTAATTTTTAAAATTTCCATGAATAAATACTTAGTGTATTTATATTATTCATGCTTTACAAAAATACTCTACTAAAAACACTTGAATTTTTAAGTTATTCTCTCCAATGGACGAATCCAAAAAATTCAAACTAATTTACTTCGTCCGAAATTAAGTTGCAAAGTACCCGGAAAATAATGTTTTTCTTTGTTAGCATCTCTTTCGAATGCTCGTCCTGTAAAAATTTGTCTTACAGCTTTAGGTCCCTTTTCTCGTGACAAATCACATATAATTTTGTTTAGCTTCATTAAGTTTACATAGTCGTACGTGCGACGTCCTAGATTTAAAAAATTCACCTTTAATTGTTGCTTCTATTTGGACATGATGTAGTCACATTACCTAATGGGAAAAATAAAAGAGTAAACGAAAAAATAGAAAAACCATAACGTACTGAGATTGAACGCGAATCCAGAAACCCCTGTGAATAGGGTTTGACGTTTTGGCGTTGTTGTACGTTGAAATTACACATCATAGACGTATAACGAATATCGCTTAATATTATCTGATTTCGTACGACACTTTACAATGATCACATATTCCTCTAAGGACGACATGCAGCGTATAAAACATATCTTATCTATAATTTTTATTATGAAGTGTTGTATATCTATTATGTATCCATCCGTTTATTTTATTATGCCCTACAGTTATCAGATATACGTACGCGGTACTCTCTTAAACGCTGCCAATGTTTAGTAACGGATACTTTAGCGAAAAGACAACGTATATAGGATCGTATATACGCGATTTCCAATCAGAAACATGAAGTTTAAAACTAATGCGTTACGATATGAGCAATCAGCTCAGTTTGCGTTGGCTCGATTTCTCGCGGTACTTGAATACACACAGGATACTGGGCTTCGAATTTTTTAAATAAATTAAAACAATACGCTTTTCAATTGCTTAATTTTGATTAACTGGAATAGTTATTATTATACATTGAAGTTATTTATTTTTTAGACTCAGAAAAATTCAATTTGCTTTTTGCATATTTTAATGTTTACTGTGAAATTTAATTGGTTGACTCTAGATCTCCATTTGAAATAATAATCAGATTTTCTTTGCACATTGTAACGATAAGCTTTATTCCAATGTTGTAGTCATTGACTTAAAAAGTTTAGAATTTTTCAAGATTCACAGTTTCAAGCTTTTAAGTTTAGAAAGTTTTTGAATTTGAAAAGCGTATAAATTTGAAATACATTTCTATTAATAAAATTTAAACATTTCATTTTCAAAACATAAGCATTTTGCAGTCTTAATTCCACTTTGTCGACTGTAGAGGATTTTTATCTCTGAATTTTCAAACAATTGAAGAGCAGTTGAAAAAACTCTTAATATCCTTTTAGTATTTTGGTTTTTTGAAAAAAATGCAATTACTCATTTGTATACAGTTCAAAAGATATTTCCTCTTTATAACACATGCATGAAATGCGCCACTAATTGTACATGTAGAGCGTGTCGAAAATGACAAATTTCAGGTCTGTGTAGAAAAGTAATTTTCACCATTAGTCTGCATGCGCAATTTAACAAAAATATTACATTTCCTACAATTTCCCACGCTTTCCCGCGGTAAACTTCAAGAGTTTGTGTCATTTTGGTTAACAGAAACGATTGAAAATATATTTTAGTGATAGAATCAATCGAATCAACTTTGGAAAACAATACCCCGGAAATATAAATTTGCTAAACAGGTTGGTTGACGAACTTTTTTCTGCACGCTCTACGTGCACGTTAAGTGGCATATTTCTTACATTTGTTATGAACAATATCCTATGCATCATGTAAGGGAAAACTTTACACTTGTCTGTAATTGCATGCTTCCCTCACTTGTTACACAATATACTATTTAAAGAATAAATAATATGACTTTAAAAGAGAAACATTTACAACTACAGTTAAGAAATAAAAAGATAGAATGAGTTTTTATATCCTTCTCTTCAATCAAACTTTTAACCCGTCAATTTTTTGTAATAATCTGAGTATGATGAATTGAAATTCGTATTCTTGGGAATCGGAAGTGTAATTTCGCAGTCTCGTAAACTCGCCTTTGTTTTTTTTCTCTTCGAAGTGTGTCTATGTAGTCTTAAGAAGTAAAATACCAGCGGATTTCGCTGGTAAAGTCAATCAAGTTAACGCTTTGATTCGTTTGTCAGTCTGAACTCTCCAAGTCCGCGATTTAGTCGTGAATAAGTCCGGACATACAAGGAGACGCGATATAGCGTTTGAGACACGTATGTCCAGTCCGGGATAGAATATCGACTATCCTCAGATTATTTAAGGTAAAATACTAAAATGCATTTTAACGAACCACCAGTAAGACAGCAAGAATCGTACTGCACAAAAATGAATCGTTACTGTAATACGTTTCCTGTCGTTAGGCGTTACGTTGAATCGTTCTCGTTAATAATTGTGCGACAAGAGACGTTCATGGCAACCGCCACTATTAAATACTGCAACTGCTGAGGGGACAATAATCGTCGAATCAGCAGTAGTAAATATACTAGTACTAGTTACAGTATTAAAAAAACACTCTACCTTTCTTGTAAATTAAACAGTAATAATAATAGCTGCAGTTGTGGCGGCGATGGTGACGTCCTCGTTGGTGTTCATAACGATGATTAACTTGTACTCGTTGTACTGAGTGGCCGAACGGAACTAAGAGTTTGCAGTTAGCGATGAGATGACTTTAATACCTGCATTCACTATCTGCGACAGTGAACGAAAAAGCTGTTTTGATGATAAAATCCCACGCTTTCTGTGACTTTTTACTACCGATGGTTAGACATCAGTATTTTCTTAATGATTCAAAACAATGATTTCGACATAATCCTCTTGAGGAAATCACAGAATAACGCAGCATCGACAATATCGTTGCCGCGAAGCTCCAGCACTCGGAGGTGGAGTTACTGGTGCAAAATACGCATGAACTTTGATATTTGGTAGATGTGTCTGAAAAAATTACAAAGTAATGAAGTTTATAATATACTTGTTTTAATTTGGAAAATTCAGAACTTATAAAAATTATAATAACATATCTGAGAAGATTTAAATTTTATATTTTTTAAGGGTCATTGAGAAATTTTAATTTATTTTAAATCAATTTTGTTTAATATACGTAACTTTGCATTCCATTTTTATTAAACTCAAAATGAATGTTCTAAAGCGAAAATGCTAGAAAATTATTTGATATTCGTCTCTAGTAAATGGAGAATAAGGTGCTAACATACCCTGAGTCTGCGTATGCCATTTCTGGTGATTAATTGGCAGTCATAAAGCTCTATACGTTCGAGGTTATGACAAGCTTGTAAAAGGTGATCTAGGCTAGCATCCGTAATGAGAGGACAATTGTCCAATTCTAAGACTGCAAGATTCTCTGCAGCACAAGGCGCGAGAGCCAATTGCCGAATACCCTCGTCGGTAATCAGCTCACAATGTGATAGACTCTGCATTCAAAAAGAATAATGAATAAATTTGTTTTATAATAAATATATCATTAAAATATTACGCATATTGATATAACCTACCAATTTTTCTAGCCTTGGGCAGCCCATTGCTAAGTGAATAAGCGTGGCGTCTGTTATAAGAACGCATTCTTCTAGGTCCATCTTCTCGAGTAGTCTGCAATTCTGAAATTCAAAAAAAAAATCCATTTTAAAAATTAAATTAAAGATTATAATAAAATTTACTAAGTATGAATTTTTTATATCTACCCTGGCAAGAGCTTGAAATCCTGCATCAGTAAAATGAGTGCAGGCGACGCATTCTAAGACACTGAGCAGAGGACAGTGCTGTGCCAATGTGACTAAAGATGCATCCGTTAAATTCGGACAGTTGGAAATACAAACGTAATGCAACCGAGGACACCGTTTACTTAATTCTCTTACAGCGTCATCCGTCGTATTCTAAGAAAGAAAATCTTCCTCAAATTTAAATATCCTAAAATTTATTCAGTTTAGAAAGCTCATTTTGCATTTTAGATGTTTACTCTTATTTTCTTTCTCAATATAATTAATTTTGAAAGCTATACAGTTTGTAAACTTTCAATTATGATTTAAAGTTTATAAAGAAATTACCCTGCATTCGTGAAGGTTGATAGCTTCCAGATTTGGACAATAGCGAGCTAAGCATTTGACTGCCCTGTCTGTGAGTTGTCGACAACCCTTGCTCAGGAAGCTACGAAGTTCTGGGCAACCTCTGGCTAAAGCCTCGACTCCATTGTCGGTGAGAAGTTCACACCAGGACAAGTTAATGTGAGTAAGGAGTGGACAACCTTTCGAGAGATCTTTTAATGATATATCCGTAATTTCAGGACATGAGTCTAAATTCAGTCGTTGAAGTTTCGGACAATGACTACTAAGTGCTCCGCAGGTAGCATCAGAGATCTTTTTGCATTGACTCAGATTAAGTTCCTCGATATTGGGACAAGATTGGGCTAAAGTTCGCATCGAAAGATTCCCAATGCTTTGACATCCTTTTAGGGATAACTGCCGTAAGAATCCTCCGCATCGTCTTGAAATATTTTCTATTACTGGTCCCTGTAAAACAATTTGGTTAATAAAATCAGAATTATTTTGATATCGCTATTATAGACTTTTATGAGACTTATAAGATATAAGGACGTCTGGAATGTTAAATAATCTGATTATTCAATTGCTGAAATAGATGTATCTTGACCTACAAATGACCTCAATTACCTCTACATCTCGTTGAAAGTCAAATAGATCAATCCTTTGCCAGTTGGATCCATCGAGAGCTAATACATTCCAGGCCTTACTTACTTGGGCACATCGACACAATGAAACCACATCCAAGTAAGACAAAATTCTAAAAATGATTAAATTCCTTGATTAGTTTAAAATTGATTTAATTAAGCTCATTTATTTTTTCTTAATTCATCTCAAGTTGAATTTTTATTTTCAGTTTACTTTTACCTGAGGAGCAATTCCTTGGGCAGTTTTTTGTTAATTTGAGCCTCGTCATCATGAAATACCCATGTTAGCTGAAAGAAAATAAAATACGTGAATTATAAACACAAAAATATTCCTTGTCATTAATTCAAATGTACTTTTGTTTTGTATAGAAAATGAATCGCACAAAAATTATGCTGATAATATAATAAATATATATCCTAAGACGTGATAAAAAGAAAACGAGCACTTAAAGGGGGAACGTAATAGGTAAAGATGGGGAACGGACAGCAAGTGAATAAAAACGAATACCGAAGGAAGCGATTTAGAAGAAACGAACCTGCATGTAAGACTGCTTCATAGTGGTAACTGGATTGTTGTGAGAATACGATTGGGATGTATAATAATTGCCTTGGTGATGATGGTGATGGTAGTGATGGTGATGAGATTGATGATAATGATGATGTGAGGGATATTGTTGTCTCCACCATTGACCACCGGTACCAGAATCTTCGACTAGTTGTACCCCTTGACCGACTTGGCCCCCTCCAACCACTCCTACTCGACTTACTTTTTTCTATAACACAACCCAATTTTTTTTATCAACAGATTATTGTATTTACACACGGCTTTTACACAGCTTGAATTATTTTTTGGTCAAGGGTTTAAGGTTAATTATCGTATGTATGGGAAAAATTGAATCTATCTCTTTCTCATTTGTCTCACTTAATTTAAAGTTATATTTTTCGTATGAAATTTATATGCCATAAATATCAATTTTCTCATGATAAGATACAATTATTTGCTAAAAAATCAACAAACGAAGAATTAGTTTGAGTAATCATTTGCTTCTTAAGAAAGGATTTACTATTGACAATTATCAACCTTGAAAAAAGCAGAAAAAATTACTATTTTGGAACATATCTTCTACAAAATGAAAACAAAGAATAATTATCATAGATAAACACACAATAAAACGTTGAGGATAAGTAAAAATTCTCATTTATCTTGTATTTAATGTTGATAAAATAATATATAGTTCTGTTACACTCGTCGAATTATTGGTCTGAATAATAAAAGAAATTTCTGATATTGCAAATGTATGCTAATATAACTGGAATTTTCTTTAATTATTATACGTATAGCATAATTAATTTAGAGTAGGTAAACGCAATGGTCATAGAATTAAAAAATTGTGGTATTTGTTTTTGAGATCTTGTTAAAAACTCAGATATAAAGATTATTTATATTTAAGAAAGTTTAAGTGATAAATTGAAAAAATATAGCTGTTGCAGCATTTCTAAAAAAAAAATTTCATAACCTTGGAATTTGAAAATCTTTCTGTGGAAAAAAAAGTCGCTTTCGACTGCGCTGGGATTCGAGCCAGGTCTTTCGATTGCGCAGTGACAAAAATTTCAAACTCAACTAATTAATTTGAAATAATATTGCGAATTTTTACGCAAGCTGTACACAACTACATGTTATAGATATTATTGGAAAAATGCTGATATAATTGACTGATTAGATATAAATGCATTATGACAACAAGATACCAAATTTTGTATTTTTAAAAGATTCTGACTTTTTTTTAAAGGAAATTTGTAATAATCTGTAAATATAACACGCTTTAAAGATAAAATTATATTTAAATATACCACGAAGATAAGTTTGAACTTCTTAAAAAAATATATGGAAACAATAAAACATTATAAAAGATGAATTGAATAAAAATGAACAAGTTTTTGGATTTTTATTCAGTGTTCTTAATTCCCACAAAACTGATGTAACTTTCAAACCCAAAGTAACATTTTATAAAAATAATTTCGAGAATCGTTTAGACATATTATTGACTGTTATTCAAAATTATGCATTATGAATCCGACTTTTCGGTGCATTTTTTTGTAACCCTCATCAGGGAAAATGACAAATTTCTAGAAATATTAAAATAAATGATTTATCACATATCCTATAATTTAATAAAATTATATTGGAAATAGCTTTAAATAGTTTTTTTATATTTCAAGGATCATTAATAAAATAACAGGGTTGCCACTCTTTCTGAAAAATTGGAAAACAGAGAAAAGTCAAGATAATGGAAATGTCAGGGATTAATTTCAATTTCTGGAAAAATATAGTTACTAAAATTCTATCGATCACATATTTTACTATTTAAAAATATCGCTTGAAAATTTAAAACATATTTAAAGCATATCATAAAGAATAAAATATATCAATCTCATATTTTAAAAAACATGCTTTATTGTTATATGAATTATAAAAAAAAACTAAATTGGTTTATTCTTTTTATTTATTTAGAAAAGAAAGTTTTGAAATGTCTATTGCTGTACATTACAGTTTTAAATTCTCATTAAGATGATTATTATGATTTTTTCTTAAAAAAAAAAATATATATTGTATAAATTAAAATTTTAAAGAATTTGAAATCTTTCTCTGGAAAAAAGACGTTCTTGAAATACGTTGTGAATTCTATTAACCATTCATTTAGATAGAATATCCTAAAAAAATCTGGAAAAATGAAAATTTTAGACCTGGAAAACATGGAAAAGTCAGGGGAATTTTGTATACAAAAATAGTGTTAACTTTGGATAATAATCAATCAATCAAGATTATGATCTAAAATTACGATTCCAAATTGATTAATGAAAATACAATGTATAGGGCTCTCATCAATAATTACTATTTCTAATTTTATTGAACTGTTTATAATGAATTGAATATTATATTTAGAACATTCGTTAAATTTTTGTTGAGCATTTTCTTTCTATGATCCTTCTTTGTTTTCTCCACATCGTGAATCATTTTTATTCCAATTAGGAGCACTTTAATGGTACGGATGCTATTCTTTTCCCTAAGTAACAAATTATTTTGATATCCTCTCTATAAAGAAGATGAGAGAAAATGACAGAATTAAACAGAAATTGAAGATTGCATGCTGAACGCGTTTATATATTTTGTATACACAACAGCGACTACGAAATCAAAACATGCAACTGTCTACGGCGTAGTCTCACTTTCGATCGACGCAAAATTATCGTCTTCCCTCCTACGCTTCTCTATTTATTTATCCATACCCGACTTCCTCTAGTACTCGAGTTCTTTATCATTTAAAAAATTAAAAAATACTTAATCACTTATTATTTCATTCTAAACCAGGAAAGACGATCTTGCATGACATTTGACACATGGCAGCTTGACAGATGACAACCATAACAACAGAAAAAAGACACTAAATGTTTTAACGCGTAAACAATTTCCAGAACACACAATCATGAAGAATGAAACACATTGCTAAAAAGAAACCAAAATAACCCAATAACAAATGCGAACAATGATCTGAACTAAATATGAAGAACAAAGAAGTCAACTATAATCTTTCTAAATCGCGAGTCAACAAAGAAAAAAAAATCCTGGCCTCTCATAATTGTTAAAAAAAAAATACCGAAAATAAACTGATAATCGGTGATATAATAATAAATAAGTTAAAAGACGTTAGAATTGAAAGAGTAAAATTATTAGAACGAGAACAAAGGACCATCGTCTTGAGCGAGCAAATGAACGGTCGATGGGGAAAATGGAAGCAAGCAGCACCCGGATTTCGTTAAACCTCAATGATAGGATAATCGCAGAGTGACCTATTATTCTAAAGGCATGATCGTGAAGGATATGTCGCTTGCCAAAAGAGGAGTTTTATTATCACAGTCGTTGCAACGCGTTTGGAGGCCAGGGGAGCAAATCAGCTGTTCGCCTGAGCAATGACAACATTGAACATACGACCCCGTGCTCTCTGTACTTCTCACGAATGACAACATCGAAATTGATTATGAAACTGGTTTGACTTACCTCGAGCCTCGTCCGCCCGGAGTGTATCATCCTTTTGCGTCGCGTTATTTTGCAAAACTTCCGGGATTACCCGCACACACTGTAAAAAAATTTCCAACGGAACTAGTCGCTATGCGCGACGATGGAAATGGCCGGTCGAGTCTACCCACTGAGTACTGTTGGTGGTATCTTGGGGGATTGGGGCAGTCAAGATTCAAGACGGATCACGAACCAGCAGGGGGAGTGAGAGGTCCAGGGGGTAAATGTGGATTCCGTTCGGTCCAGATGCAGAAGAGTGATAGGTATTAGATAGTCGACTTAGCGACAGTAGAGCCAATCCTGATAGTGCTCTCTATTGTTTATACTGCTTTCAGGCTTCTCATTGGAGCATTGATGAGCACGCTTTTTATTAAAAAATAAAATCGTACAATCAGCGGGAAAAGAAAACGCACCTGATGTTCGTGCACTGAAGCACATTGACCAGTGACGTTAAATTCTAGAGTGGCAGACTCGGTCGATTTGAAAAATGTTTTGCTTTTACCGCGTGTGAATATGTATGAAAGCAGGCTACTGGAAGAGATCTACTTTATCAACTTAATGCAGCAAAAAAAATAAATTGAAGATTGAAGAGTGTCATGTGTGAATGCCATTTATAAATAGGGTTTAAAGTTTCATCAGAGATCAGCCCTATCCAACCGACTAAAAGATGTCCGTAAATATGTGACCCCCACATGGTAGTTCCTTAAAATCTCGACTGAGGGCGCAGTAGCGCTTCAGCCTGACCTTTTAACATTGTTTCTTATGGAATAATTTTAGAAACAATTTAAAAAATTATATTCCCCAATAAAAAAATACTTATGAAAATATTATAATAAATTAACAGACATATCATATAGTAAAAATTTACAGTACAAAATATTTTAATAGATATACTGATAGACAATAATAAGACAATAATAATTTGCAATTTTGTATGTAAATTTGTTTCTAAACGTCATTTTGAAGTGAATTGCTTTGTTAATTAATTGGAAATTATTATCAATTCGATTATTATAATACTTTGATATGCTTTGGAAAGCTATATATACCCTGGTGAAAGTATCGGATAGGAATTTATTCCGAGCCAATCAGAACTATTCCGATTCATTCCGATATCTGTATCCGAACCAACCTGGAAAAATTTTTGTATCCCTTTTGATGAAAAACGGTAAAAAATCGATCCGACCTGATCCGATTTAACCCTTCCTAGGTACACGTGTCCCAAAAGGGACATGACGAATTTTCAAGTGAAATATTTTCATCGGAATAAATTGTTATAAATAAACAATCAGTAAACAAATAAATTAGTATCTATAAATTTAATAAGTTCATAAAAGTAAAGTAATAAAATTATTCGATATTTTAAATATAAATAACTTTGAACACAAATAAAAGGTGTTTTCATAATTTAGAACCCGGTTTCGAGTATATCAATAACACGACGCAACCCTGGTGCAAGATCCGGAGAGAGTAAACTTCTATCCGTTTCCTTCTCCCCTCTTCCGAAATCTATTTACGAAAAAATACCCACCGACAAAAATTTAAAACAAAATTCAAAGAGATTCTATCTATCTTAATCGCATTCAATCAACAAATTTTGTTTCAAAGATTCAAAATATCTCAACAATTTTCTGGCGGGTTTTGAAAGGGGAAATTACACCTAACCCCCTAACTAATTCCGTGAAAAAAAATTCCAAAAATCAAATTGTTTTTCATAAATTCAAAATATTTTTATCAGATTGGGCCAGATTGATTCTATTTTCGGAATAAACGGATTAAAATTGATTAAGGAGATGGTTAAAATTGAGTCGTTGTAAACTTTTTCAAATTGAACAGATTGATTCGGTTTAAAAAGTCGGTTCGGACTGATTCGATTTGAGATTTCGGCTCGAAATAGCGGGAAATAGCATAGATTAGTTCGGAAACAGATTCCGGAATGGCGCGAACTTGCAGCAAATGAAATTCAATCCGAAAATCGCACCAGGAGAATGACCTAACCACAACTTGAAATTAATGTGCATGCACATATGTGTTTCTGAAACCTTTCAAATGTTTCATGAAACATTAGTCTATGAACCATCAAATTATATAATAAATTGTTTCATGGACTTACATCTCTATTGATAAATAACCCTAACTGTCCGCTACATCTTACCCAGGGTTGGGCAAACTACGATTCAAAAAATGATAATATAATTCAATTGTATGCTGTCACTATTTTAACTTGTACACAGAAAAAATAGTTTAGTAAAGTTTATAGAACTGACTAGAAGTCGTAGATACAGACATTACGGAACTGAGTTGTGGAAAATTCACAGTACTCTTCAGAATAAGAATAATTAAAAAAATCTGCCCGCTTCGCGGGCACATTCTCATTGCGCGCTTCGCGCTCCGTTCTTTCTGGACCTCGCGCTTCGCGCTCGGTCTTGTGCTCTTCGCATACGTTTAAGTTTATTTCTTATAATTTAATACTGAAGCTCAAACCAATTTAATGATATTGAAGATGATGTAAATTAGTCATTTTCTCAAAGTCACTCTATTTCTTTTTGAATTTAAGTGAAACAGGAAATTCAATTTACTTAAGGCTCTATCGGCCTTAAGGAAAACATTCTCATCATGACACTCGCGCTTCGCGCTCGATTTTCTGTATGCATTTTTGTAACTTTTTAATAAATTACATGATTATTGATCAATTTATTTTCTTCCAAATATCTCAAAAAGGAAAAACAATCGTAGACTTTATTTAAGGAAACGATTTTGCAGAACAACGCTTATTTCGTATCTCACATATTTTGGTGAAACAAATCGAATTTTTTCAATATTAAAAATTAAAAAATTAAAATATACATCCTGTCCCGAAATTTCTTTATGAGAATTTGTAGACCTCATTTAGGCAAACAATTTTCCATCTAAACGTTTTTTTTGCATCTCACATATTTTGTCTAAAGAATGGAATTTTTGAATTTTAATCGTATTTTTTGGAATTGAAACGAAAAATATATGTTTTATCAAAAACTGTGTGAGACAAAATTTGTAGATCTTTTTGAAACGACAAACTTTGTATTCTTACGTTTTTTTCTTATTTTACATATTATTGTTAAAAAATTGAATTTTGGATTTTCAATAGTTTTTTTTTAATTAAAAAGAAAAATATGCATCTTATGAAAAAATGTTACAATTCAAATTTGTAGGTCTTTATTTATTCAATAATATTGTATCATAACGTTTTTTCGTATCTCGTATAATTTACCTGGAAAATGGAATTTTGATATAGACTTTTTTCGAATTTGAATATGCTGTAACATTTATAATTTTGATTCAATCAAAAAATGTTATCAGGATAATTTTTAGACATTTATGAGCACTATCTAAAACCAGTATTGAAATTTTTGATTTTTTCAAAAAATTATTTTCAAAAACACAAAAGTAGTGCTCAACCCCTCAATTTTGATTGGATGTGGCTGGTTAACGAACTTGTCCTTACTTTTTCGGCTACGATAAAGTGTACCAAAGCTCAATTCAATCTGATAATTCTATCGAGAGTTATGCCGCACACGACCTACAGACAGACAGACAGACAGACAGACGGACAGACAGACAGACAGACACTTTCGTAAAAACCATTTTTTCTGACTCAGGGGGTCTCAGAACGTAAAGATTTGATGAAAATTTCGAAAGTCATTTTTCACATAAAACCAATACCTTCTCATCCATGATGAGAATGTAAAAAAATTATTGAAAGTTCAGCATTTTATTCTGAAAGGTTTTGTAAATTTCCCAGAACTCAGTTCCGTAAATGCCTGTATATTTAACTCTTGAACAGTTCTATAAACTTTATTGATCTATTTTTTTCTGTGCAGATTCAGTAAATACAACAGATTTTTTTACATTCTCATCATGGATGAGAAGGTATTGGTTTTATGTGAAAAATGACTTTCGAAATTTTCATCAAATCTTTACGTTTTGAGACCCTCTGAGTCAGAAAAAAGGGTTTTTACGAAAGTGTCTGTCTGTCTGTCTGTCCGCCTGTCTGTCTGTCTGTCTGTTTGTCTGTCTGTCTGTCTGTCTGTCTGTCTGTTTGTCTGTCTGTCTGTCTGTCTGTCTGTCTGTAGGTCGTGTGCGGCATAACTCTCGACAGAATTATCAGATTGAATTGAGCTTTGGTACACTTTATCGGAGCCGAAAAAGTAAGGACAAGTTCGTTAACCAGCCACATCCAATCAAAATTGAGGGATGGAGCACTACTTTTGTGTTTTTGAAAATAATTTTTTGAAAAAATCAAAAATTTCAATACTGGTTTTAGATAGTGTTCATAAATCTCTAAAAATTATCCTGATAACATTTTTTGATTAAATCAAAATTATAAATTTTACATCATGTTCAAATTCGAAAAAAGTCAATATCAAAATTCCATTTTCCAGTTAAATTATACGAGATACGAAAAAACGTTATGATACAATATTATTGAATAAATAAGGACCTACAAATTTGAATTGTAACATTTTTTCATAAGATGCATATTTTTCTTTTTAATTAAAAAAAAAACTATTGAAAATCCAAAATTCAATTTTTTAACAATAATATGTACAATACGAAAAAAACGTAAGAATACAAAGTTGTTCGTTTCAAAAAGATCTACAAATTTTGTCTGACGCAGTTTTTGGTAAACATATATTTTTCCTTATAATTCCAAAAAATACGATTAAAATTCAGAAATTCCATTTTTTAGACAAAATATGTGAGATACAAAAAAAACTTTGAGATGAAAAATTGTTTGGCTAAATAAGGTCTACACATTCTTATCGAGAAATTTCTCGACAGGATGTATATTTTAATTTTTTAATTTTTAATATTGAAAAAATTCGATTTGTTTCACCAAAATATGTGAGATACGAAATAAGCGTTGTTCTGCAAAATCGTTTCCTTAAATAAAGTCTACGATTGTTTTTCCTTTTTGAGATATTTGGAAGAAAATAAATTGATCAATAATCATGTAATTTATTAAAAAGTTACAAAAATGCATACAGAAAATCGAGCGCGAAGCGCGAGTGTCATGATGAGAATGTTTTCCTTAAGGCCGATAGAGCCTTAAGTAAATTGAATTTCCTGTTTCACTTAAATTCAAAAAGAAATAGAGTGACTTTGAGAAAATTTACATCATCTTCAATATCATTAAATTGGTTTGAGCTTCAGTATTAAATTATAAGAAATAAACTTAAACGTATGCGAAGAGCACAAGACCGAGCGCGAAGCGCGAGGTCCAGGAAGAACGGAGGGCGAAGCGCGACGATCAAATCGCGCGCCCTAGGCGCGCTCAAATTTGCGAGCTGCGCGCGAAGCGCGCGATGAGAATGTGCCCGCAAAGCGGGCAGATTTTTTTCTCTGTGTTAAGTTAAATTATAGATGAATATACAAATTCCCAGTATCTACCAACAATTATCAGAATTTACTGAAATCTGCTACTGAGTCATAATGATATCGTTTTCAATTTTAAAAAATGAGTCAAATTAAGTGAAGGCTCTAATAGTCTAAAAATAGAAAATTTCGCTAAAAACTGAATGATAAGCCATGTTAAGTCAATTATTTTTTAAATAAAGCTACTGATTTTAGAAATGACTATAAAGAAGTATTTTTTTAAAGAGATAATAATATTCATTTTACACTGATATGAATTCACGCCTCGAATAGGAACCAGGTCATAGTCGTCTATTTGAATCATAATACAGTTATAACATATTATCTTATCAATGTTTGATTCCTAATAAGGAATTATGATTTATGCTCAGTGAGAGATTCATCTAAAAAGATAATCACCCAAATATCGATCTTATTAGCAACTTTTTATTGTATAAATTCAATTTACAAGAAATTTCTGTGTAATGAGATATATTTTGGAATGAATGAAAATTTTTAATATGTTTAATAAATCGAAACAAAGATTAACATAAGTAAAAGAGTGCTGTTGTTGTTATAGTCAGCAGTCTTGAGACTGGTTTGATGCAGCTCTCCATTCGTTCCTATCCTTTGCGAGTCTTTTTATTTCGCAGTATCCGCTACAGCCTACGTCATCTATAATTTGTTTCACATAATGTAGTCTGTGTCTTTTGCGTCCCTCTACTGTACCTTCTAGAATTGTTTATGCCGGTTTCTGATGCCTAAGTATGTGTCCTATCAATCTGTCGCAGCGTCTCTTTATACTAGCGTATAAGCTTCTCTTTTCTTTCACTAAGTTTAAAACTTCCTCATTTGTCACCTGATCTACCTGACTTTTTTTTAATAGTTTCCTATAGCACCACATTTCAAAAGCCTCTAATCTTCTTCTTTCTCCTTTACCTACACGGAAAAAATGTGCAGCTGTCACAAAGATTTTTTAGGTTATATCAGTTATATTTGTGGTTATAGGATAGTTAATAATATAGCTGGAACAGTGATATGTTTCTTTGTACCAGCTACACATATTTTTGCGTGCATAATTCATGCTTCGCAACCATA
Organism: Diplolepis rosae; assembly: GCA_030998225.1. NCBI lineage: Eukaryota > Metazoa > Arthropoda > Insecta > Hymenoptera > Diplolepididae > Diplolepis > Diplolepis rosae. Next base: position 7,083,927 of record JAPYXD010000723.1, on the reverse strand, counting down.
GAATGTCACGCTCTATATACGTATGTTTTGAGCAGTTTTTTTCTGATTTCTAGATTTATATTCAAAACCAGCAATTGTTGTATTTTGGCAAAGGCCTTTGTAATTCCTATCATTTTATTGTGTATTTAAACGTTCAATCGCTCCTTTCCTGATTTTGTTCTACACGTGATCACTTTGCTTTTTCCTATGTTTATTTCCATATTATAATGGTTAAAATCGGTCTCCGTTACATTCAACGCCTCCTCTAGTTCTCTTTCGGTATTTACTAGCAGATCAACATCATCCACAAAACGTAATATTTTGATTAGTTTCCCCTGAACTTTGACGCATATATTCTTAATTTCTTCTTTAATTTCATTAATAGCTTCCTCTGAGTATAAATTAAACAGAGGTGGTATCACTCAATGGTAATAACGAGAAACGAGCAGCCTTTTCTTACTCCTTTCCTGATGCTTGCTTCCCCCCGTTCCCCCTGCATTTCTGCCACTGCCTTTTCGTCTCGGTATAGAGAGCTAATGATTTTCCTGTCATTGTACTTTATCTCTTTGTTCTTTAATATGCCGAAGAGTTTAGGCCGACTAACAGTGTCGAATGCTTTTTTTAAGTCTATAATTGCAATACAACTTGGTTTCCCTACTCGTAGTCTAGCATTCTGAATTAATCGCAGTAAAGTAATAATTCTCTAATCCCCCTTTCTTTCCTAAAACCGAACTGATAAAATGATCTTTTCTGCTTGTCCTAAGCTTTATATAGCAGCTCCGCTGCTATTAGATCTACTCCTGGAGCTTTATTAGCTTTCAGGCCCCTTAATGCTTGTTTCAATTCTTACCCAAATTCTATCACTACACAGAGAGAAATTTTAGGTTTCACTGACCAAAGTTTTTTTGTTAAAATCGTCTTTACAAAAAAGTTAAAGTTCTCATGACAATCATGGTAGTGGCTGTCATACATTGGAAAAGTGTTTACTTCAACTGCAAGGAACGTTACTGAGACCACGATTCTGGTACTTGAAATACCATAGCGCTGCGGTTATAGGAACCAAAGTCCATCGTAAAGCCGCGCATAGAGTTTAGTTAAAATGACTAAGTCTACGGACAGTAAATACCCAGACAAAATTATTTTTGAGGTTATAGGTATGGTTTTCTTAGTTATCAAAATACAAATTCAATTTGATTAGAAAAAATAAAGTTTCATCGAAAAGATCTATGGAAAATAATCCGGTATAATGATATTTATAATAGCTTTCGTCGATTAAGTTAAAAAATTGTCACTTTTTTCACCACCATAACCTTTTTTTGACTGACTATAGTTTTGACAAAATACGACGAGACAGCAAAATTAGAACGCATTGCATTGTCCCCGAACAAAATCGTTTATCATTTAGAAAGAATTGTCAAACTATATTTATAATAGAATTATTTACCTGATAATGCTTGGCACGGTGAAATATAGTCCAGGAATCGAGAACGAGAATTGGCAGGATTCAACTTAGGCTGCATATCTTTTTGGAAGTAACTACTCATCTCCAGTTCAGTGCAAGTTAAATTGTGTGACTATTACAAGATTTAATAATTGTCACGACAGGCTTACCTCGTTGTAAAAAATGAGAGTTATACTTGATTTGTCTAGCGCAACAGCGAACGCTGCGGTTGTAGTAACCAAAGGAGCTTGGCAGTACACATAAAGAAAATGTACGTGTACTAACCGATGGGGTACGTATAAAGCACATTCTAATCATCAACTTTGGTCACAACAACCGAATACACAAAAAAGTCCAAACTACTGTCATGATAACTATAAAAGTAGTAGCTTCTCTCAACTTTTTTGGTCAAGGCAACTACTGTACAAAAAATTTATGTGCTATGTGCACAGGAACCAAAGCCGATTTCTCTCAGTGTACACTGTTTATAGTATTTAACCTTTATTCCCTTTCTCATAATGATCCCCCCCCCCCTCCCATCCCTACTTACCTTCACTGCTGAGTTAATAAGCCTGTATTTCTCTGACATAAGATCATTTGCATGTGGTTGCATGTGGTAACCAAACCTCGCTAAGTCTTTAATGTCTAAAGACAAACGATCTGTTTCCTTCCGGAAAATTTTACTCGCGGGAGAGCTATCATTTTTAGTCTGTCTTTGGTTTGAAAACAGAGAACTGCATTTCCTCGGAAAATGTTGGTTGCTCCACTGTTCGCTATGATGTAATTAGCGGACCAAAGCTAAAATGCTAAAAGGTGAAAATAATAGATGGAAATAAAATTTTCGGGATGGGATAAGCTACGATATTCAGAGAGATGTATCTAAAAATACACTCGTGATTCCCTCCAACGAGGGTCCCCTTATACGAGTGCGTCATCGTTCCCTACAACGAGCAGCTCATCGACCCCTCTTCCCCTACTACTATGGGGTAAAGTGCGTTCGAATTTAAAACAGTAACGCGCATAACAACAAGTGCTCGTTGCAGAGAACACTCCGAAGCTCGAGCCTCTTGTTGGAGGGAATCTCGAGTGTAATTGTTTTTTTTATTTTTAATAAAATCATCTATTGGATCTATAACTTAATTCGTGCGGTTTTTTCGAAATTTGAACGTTTATTTAAGAAAAACATGTACAATAGTATTATTCATAGTATTGCCCATCTGAAGCTATGACTGTTTCCCATATTTCTGGCAAATTGTGGATTCCATCCCAAAAGAACTGCGCAGGCTTGGCGGCCAAGAATGAATCAAGCCAATTCTCGATACCCTGTTCTGATGTGAACCGTATTCCAGTGAGGGCGTTCTGCATCGACCGGAACAAATGGTAGTCAGAAGGGGCAAGATCTGGGCTATAAGGCGGGTGGGGTAAAACTTCCCATCCACTGTTTTCCAAATAGTTCTTAACCGGAATAGCAACATGGGGCCGAGCGTTGTCATGATGGAAAATTATTGCCTCGTGTCTAGCCGCATATTCCGGGCGTTTTTCGGCTATTGCTCTCTTCAAACGGATTAATTGTGTTCGGTAGCGTTCTCCATTGACGGTTTCACCCGGTTTCAGTAGCTCATAATACAGCACACCCTTCTGATCCCACCAAATACAGAGCATTACCTTCACGCCATGGATATTCGGCTTTGCCGTTGATTTGGCTGGTTGGCCGGGTTTCACATAGCATTTTTTGCGCTTGGGGTTGTCGTAATGTATCCATTTTTCATCACCAGTAACAATCCGATGCAAAAATGACTTCTTTTTGTGGCGTTCCAGCAGCATTTCGGACATGCAAAACCGCCTTTCAACGTCTCTCGGCTTGAGTTCATGTGGAACCCAATTTCCTTGCTTTTGAATGTATCCGGCTGCTTTTAAACGTTTTGAAATGGCTGCTTGTGTGACTCCTAAAGATTCTGCGAGCTCTTCTTGTGTTTGGCAACAATTTTCATCGAGTAATGCTTCCAGTTCTTCATCTTCAAACTTTTTTGGCTGCCCAGGACGTTCTTCGTCTTCCAAGCCAAAATCACCACTTTTAAATCGTGCAAAGCACTTTTGGCACGTTCACTCAGCTAGAGTATGTTCATCATTAACTTCCACCAAAATACGATGACTTCCGGCAGAAGTTTTCTTCATATTAAAGCAATGAAGAAGAACTCCCCGCAAAAACACTTTTGCAGGCACAAAGTTCGACATATTTGAGTGGAAAAAAATGATTGTTGTTTACACTTCAAATGAATGGCATATACTGAAAAAGACGCACAATGACAGTAGCTTTCCAACGCATGTTCGGAATATTGGGACGATGGAAAATAATCAAGTTACGCCATCTCTTAGCAAACCGCTCGAATTAAGTTATAGATCCAATATATTTATATTTATTGTTTGAATTGTTCAGATTTTTTTAGCAAGACCGAATAAAAACAGCCAAGAAGACCCCCTTAATGAAAACCCCACAATTCACTTCTATTTTTACGTAACTCTTAAAGTTTTCAAAATATTTCCAAATTTTGAAAATTTAAATTATTTAAATCTTCTATTAAAAAAATAAAGAGATGTATAGAAATCTTAAAGTTCTTATATCGAATCCCTTGAAAGTTGAAAAATAGATTTGTAATTTAATCTTTTAAAGTATAATGTGTGTATAGTGATTTAGCAAATCGGCAATACTATATATGTCAGATCCTTTATCATCCAGAAAAAAAGCAATTAATTGATAGTAATTAGTTAATAGCTTAAGTAGTTAATGAAGTAATAAACGAATGAATCAATAAATTTATCGAAAAATGAATTAATAATTAATTAATGAAGTAATTAACTAATAACTGTGCAATCGAGATATTAAAATGGTAAATTTTTATACAATGAAATATATTTTGGAATAGTTGAAAATTTATAATATGTTGAATAAATCAATACAAAGTTTAACATAAGCGAAACAGTAAAAGAGTGTAACATTCTGAAATTAATTGTACCCTGCAGTCGTACTTGATATAGAGTCCGTAAAGGCTATATACTATAGGGCGGCACTGCGGCCAAGAAATTTATTAAAAATTGTATTGTAACGTAAAACTTTTTTTTTACTCAATGCATTGCATCTTGGGGAAATTAGGATTGACAGAGGCCATCCTTTCTCTTGAGTAGCATAAGGCAGCGTCGAAGATAAATCCGACCCTGGTGCACTGAATAATAATTCGGCGAAATATACATGATTGTCCTATGGCATCCACTTAGACAAAAAAGCTTTGCTGGGACAGGAGATATGATAACCATCCTGTTATTTGCGATAACATTCTTTAACTTTATAAAAGAGATTGGACAAACATTATTTCGATCAGTTACCTTTACGTTGTAATACTAATTTGACTGTGAAAGTTTGATTAGAATATTTAATATGAAGGGTAAGTACTTTCTAAAACTTTCATTATCATTATTAGTGCCCAATGGAAGAAGAAAAGTTATATTTAGTCATCATCAAAAAATTGCAATGTTGTTTACTTGTTATTTGCAATATTGCTCAATCTAATAAAATTTAAGCTTTATAGTGATTTTGGATTGTGGAATTAAAAAACGAAAACTTTTTAAACACTTATTTCTGTAAATCAAAAACTTAAAATTACATAAAGGATAGTGTGATAAAAGAATTTGAGTGATATTTTTAGCAACTTTCCAGGAAAGATAAAATTTTTTTGCAAAGCTTAATTTTTATTGCAAAAAACAAAAAATACGAGAAATTGTATTACTGAATCAGGGCAAACAATTTCTCTTAGAAAAACTCATCTTATTTCGAAAAATTAAATAATGTCATTTAATTGCTGCGGTTCCACGTTTTGTAAACTTTCAATAGTGATCAATAACTCCATTTCCAATTTAAAAATGAACACAAAATCACAATCGAGCTATTAGAAACATTTTTAATCTGATTTTAAGTGGAAAAATAGTTGTAGATAGTATTTTTTATCAATTTGATCTTGTTGCATAAAAATCATGATAAATTTTTATTTTCGGTTTCACCAAAAATGTTTATGTATAAAGTGCTAAAAAACGTTTTTTTTTATAATTTCTATGTAGCTTCTTAAACAGAAGTAACTTTTTGAATGATTAAGTAGAATTTATTGAGGGCATGTAATAAATGAGAAATTATCGAATTTGATTGATTTTGGGTTTCTATCTACATGGAAAAAAGCAAACAAAAAACGAATCAGCTGACTCGTGTCATGTATTTTAATGATACTATTACTATTAATTGGGATTTATCTCAAGTATGACTCATTCATGACTAGTGTTTATAATTTTAAAAAAAGTTATTAAAATTTGGTTCGATATCACCAACATTTTAGGAGTTAAAAGGCCTTTTAGCAACATAGATGACACATGGTTTTATAATGAGTCGCTAATTTATATTAATTATCAAAAATATATTTTTCACATTTAACTGAAAAAAAAATTTACTTTTTGTGTTGCAGAAGTATTCCTATTCGCTGTTGCTTTAGCGGCAGTGATAAACCTCATAAAAGCAGATGATAATACCTTTATACCTTCAGCTTCGAAAGATCAGAACTCAAAAAACTCATCAAAGTTTTCAATAGAGTTTGATGAGGAATCAAACTACGAAATAGATGGAATTTCTGGATCTAGTGATTTTCAAACACTAACAGAATGTCCCATCGATCCAGTTCCAGGGAGCACGGCAGTCAAATTACCACACGAATCTGAATGTAACCTTTACTACACGTGTGAAAATGGGGAAAAAATTTTAAGTGAATGTGACGAAGGTCTCTTCTACAATCCTCTTTTGCAAATGTGCGATTGGGCCCCACCTGCAGGTTGTACAGTAACAGAAAAACCGACAGAGAAGCCTACAACTAAACCACCAACTGATCCAACTACATGTCCGAGTGAGGATCCAGAGGATCCTGTACTCTTACCTCATGAATGTATTTGTTCTCAGTACTATCTCTGCCGGAAGGGAGAACAAATTCTGCAGAAGTGTCTTGCTGATGAGGGCTTTAATTCCAAATTGGGAAAATGCACAGCTTTTGAGTACTCTGACTGTGTTAAAGATGATCCTGGTGAAGGTGAATCTGAAGAAGGTGATAGTCCTGAGACTCCACCAACTTCTCGTCCAATTGAGCCAACTGAACCAACTTCTCCTCCTACTGAACCAACTGAACCAACTCTTCCACCAACAAAACCGACTAAACCAACTTCTCCTCCAACTGAACCAACTCCTCCACCCACCAAACCGACAAAGCCAACTCGTCCACCAACAAAACCGACTAAACCGACATCCCCTCCAACTGAACCAACTCCTCCACCCACCAAACCGACAAAACCAACTTCTCCTCCAACTGAACCGACTGAACCGACATCCCCTCCAACTGAACCGACTGAACCAACTCCTCCGCCAACAAAACCGACTGAACCAACATCTCCCCCAACTGAACCTACTGAACCAACGCCTCCTCCAACAAAGCCGACTAAACCAACATCTCCTCCAACTGAACCGACTGAACCAACTCCCCCACCCACCAAACCAACAAAACCAACTTCTCATCCAACTGAACCGACTGAACCAACTCCTCCACCAACAAAACCGACTAAACCAACATCTCCTCCAACTGAACCGACTGAACCAACTCCTCCTCCAACAAAGCCGACTAAACCAACATCTCCTCCAACTGAACCGACTAAACCAACTCCTCCTTCAACAAAGCCGACTAAACCAACATCTCCCCCAACTGAACCGACTGAACCAACTCCTCCACCCACCAAACCAACAAAACCAACTTCTCCTCCAACTGAACCGACGGAACCAACTCCTCCCCCAACTGAACCGACTGAACCAACTCCTCCACCGACCAAACCGACTAACCCAACTTCTCCTCCAAGTGAAAGTACTACCAATAAATGGGAAAGTGCAGAATCTTGCATCGGAACGTGTCCCATTCGTGACCCTATAGAATATACAGTATTACTCGAACACAAAGATTGTTCTCGATTCTGTAAATGTAGTAATGGAACTCCTTATGTCTACAAATGTCCAACAAATCTTGAATTCAGTCCCACACTCAAGGTGTGTACATATCCTGCAGATGCTGGATGCAAGTATAAGAGCAAGAATGAGAATATGATAATACCTTCAGTTGTGGAACCTTCGTTCTTTCAGAACTTTTTTCATTAGAGGAATTAGAGCAATATAGCTTCTTAAATAGTTGACATGTTTTAATTTATATACTAACGTATACCAATAGTCGTGGCAGATCCTTGAATAAATGTGAAAGAACTACGTATTGTTATTATCAGAAGGAATGTTTTAAATAAACTGCCATATTAGAGACGGATAATCTTTTGACCTTATCATCTAGTTATTTATTTCCAGGTTTAGGTTTAGAAGTCTTTATTATTTTACCATTGTTCAAAGCGAATTAATGGTAATAATAAAGTGATTGCATGTTTTTTATCGTTCATAGAAATCGCTAATAAATCTTAAATTTAATTATTAAGTATCATATCAATATTACATTCTTGTCTGAGGAGATGTTATTAGTCTTGAGAAAAATTTAACTGTAATACTAATTCAAACTAATAGAGTATAATAAATACTTACCTTTTAGTTTGATGTAGTATAAATCGGAATCTTCAATAAAATTATCTATATTATACTTATACAATTATTTAATATTTCAAATTTCCTACTGTATATACTATTATCATCAATTTTTGTTTATAATGTAAATTTTAGATATTTTTTCGGCATTATATGGCTTTTTAAATTTATAATATCATATTCTTTACATCAGTGTCTTGAAATATTATGACAGTGAGAGATTTCCCACTTACATTAGATATAGATAAAAAATATAAATTACATGTGATATACGTATCAAAATTCCAAGTTAGGCGTAACTTCCGAACCCTGTATGATACGCAGTTTTCAACATTTAAGGCCATTTATGATTTATCCGATCCCTACCTTACCGACACTTGTTTTGGACCTTTGCATTTCCACATTAATTGAGATATGGAGTTGAAACTTTGAGTCATTTGGTAAAAAGCTCTAAGGAGCGCTTTTCTGCTCCTAAATATTCATAAATATAAACCAATTTATTCTTGGAAACTTTTTTTTATAATTATAAAAACTTAGGACCAGATAAATATTCTTTACTGTTTTTTTCTTAATTACTCAAAGTTTCAACTCGATATCTTAATTAAAGTGGAAATGCAAAGAACGAAAAAAAAGTATCAGTAAGGTAGGGATTGGTTAACTCATACATGGTCATAAGGCCATGGACCAATCTGGTCACATGACTAGATTCCTATTTTACCGGCATTTCAGTTTGTGTAACCCCATTTCTATAAAAAATAAGATAGGTAACTGAAAATTTGCAAAAATAAATAGAATGCACTAAACTTACAAATTTTGTCCACACGTTTTTTTTAAAACGTAGAACAATTGAGCACCTGGATTCTAAAACTCGCCGCGCTCTCGGAAACAGGTAAAAGTATTGTCCACTGGGTCAAAATGAAGGTTTGGAAAAAATGTTTTTTAATAGAAAAAATAAATATATATTCGAGTAGAGCATGTTCAGCCCCATATTTTTCCTCAGTGAAATTTTTTTATCCGTTCATTATTTTCTTCAATAAAAAAAAAAACACAAAATTTTTCCTTCGAGAAAAAGTGGTTTTTTAAACATTTAACTCGTCATTTCTCAGCAAAAAATGTATGAAATGATTTGAGACTTCCAGGACTTATGTAAAACATACCACTGAAGCCGGTAAGATCCTTTAAATAAATAAAATATGCAATTGTTTATAGATATTTAATAACAAATTGATGCGCACCGTATTTCGTGTTTTTCTAACTTCGCCGACAAAAAGTATCTGGGGAAGTTTAACCTACAAAAAAGTTCCAGCGAGAAAGTTGTTCCCATATGTACAAAGAAATTTTTCTGAAAATTTGAGATTATTCGGATGAAAACTACAGGAGTTCTATGGATTATTATTAAAAACTTCTCGGCAGCCGCATCTCGCCTCGGGCATCGAGCACGTGCCAAAGTGCAAGTTGCCGATCGCATCTCCTTTTTTCAATGTTTCTATTTACAGGATCGTTACCTAGCGTGTAATTTAACAAAACAGTAAAACCCGATTCATAGCCAATTTCGAAAAAGAAAATCTTTTAAAAAAATCCTGGTATCTCTTATCCTTTGCTATGTTAACGACTCACAATGGATCTGTTAGGATAGTGGTAGTGCTCCAGCTTTGTAATTATTCGAAGTTGCGTGCTTGATACTCGTTGACTGCATTATTTTTTTTTTTTTATTTTATTTATTAAAATGTTTATTACTTCACTTCTCTGATAAAAGTTTTTAGAATTATGCAAATATAATACTTTCTAACACTAATTTTTTATTTTAAATTCGCTTTTTCGACTATTTTATTACCTTTTCGCAAAAAATCTTTTCTCCTACTAAAATTATTCATTCTGTTTTTGTAATATTTTGTAATATTTGTATATCAATAAATATTTTTAAAAATAAAACAAAAAATAAAATGCAGTCAGCGAGCATCGAGCACGCAACCTTCCACCTAAAAGGCTTTTTTTAATCGAACCTTGTAAGGGTTATTAATAAAGTAACGTTGATTCAAAATTTAACAAGGATTATATATTTATTTCTCGTTTCTACAATAATTTTTTTTGCATTGCTTACTTTCTAAACTGGAATCCGAACATTCCTCTTAGTACAGTTTCCCAGAATGTGATATGTACTCCTTTCCCTAGTAATTGAATATGTATTTATAACAAACAGTTAAAAATAAAAACAATTCCAACAATAGAAACGCTCACCTCGTTTTTGGCTTTTTTAATAATATTCTTTTTGTAAGAACTTTCATTTCTAGTTCTTTTTTTACCATAAGACTCTTTATCATTTTTATCACACATCGTAAATAATTTATAAATAAAACATCTAAAACAACCGGACAAATGATTGCAAAAATACTGCGAAACGAATACAATTTGTAGGAGCCGAAAAAAACATGAATCTTCAAAATAATGCTTTTATACTCTCTGCTTCTTTAAAAGTGTCCTTGAATGTATGTAAACAAAAACATCAAAACAAAAGAGATGCGATCGGCAACTTGCACTTTGGCACGTGCTCGATGCCCGAGGCGAGATGCGGCTGCCGAGAAGTTTTTAATAATAATCCATAGAACTCCTGTAGTTTTCATCCGAATAATCTCAAATTTTCAGAAAAATTTCTTTGTACATATGGGAACAACTTTCTCGCTGGAACTTTTTTGTAGGTTAAACTTCCCCAGATACTTTTGTCGGCGAAGTTAGAAAAACACGAAATACGGTGCGCATCAATTTGTTATTAAATATCTATAAACAATTGCATATTTTATTTATTTAAAGGATCTTACCGGCTTTAGTGGTATGTTTTACATAAGTCCTGGAAGTCTCAAATCATTTCATACATTTTTTGCTGAGAAATGACGAGTTAAATGTTTAAAAAACCACTTTTTCTCGAAGGAAAAATTTTGTGTTTTTATTTTTTATTGAAGAAAATAATGAACGGATAAAAAAATTTCACTTAGGAAAAATATGGGGCTGAACATGCTCTACTCGAATATATATTTATTTTTTTTTATTAAAAAACATTTTTTTCAAACCTTCATTTTGACCCAGTGGACAATACTTTTACCTGTTTCCGAGAGCGCGGCGAGTTTTAGAATCCAGGTGCTCAATTATTTCCACCACTGTTTCTATTTTATTATTTCGTAAAATCACAACAATAATTTCCGTACAGTTCTCATAAAAAATCGTTCTTCAACCATCATATCAATCGGTACAGTACCAATCTAGTACTAAAACAGTACTGAAAAAACTCATGTACGAATTTTTGGTTCCGATATACAAAAACACTGTTTTTAATTTTAGCTTGTCGAAAAATACATAACAATTCAAAAATATTTTCTTGTTTAATTTCAAGCGAATCCCAGTATCCCTAAATTAAGTTCTTCAACTATAAATTGTTAATGTTTTTAAATTTAGTTTGTTTAATCACTATGCATAGATTGTACTAATTAAGGAATCATTTTTAAATAAAAAATTAGGCTGCGTAGTAAATCACGTCCTAAACTACGTCGTAAATCACGTCATAAGCTACGTCGTAAACCACGTAGTAAACTACGCGGTATACTACGCAGTTTACTGTCCCAATTTCCGACTTAGCTTACAACGTGGTTTATTACATTGTTTACAACGTGGTTCACTAGGTAATTTACCGCGTGATTTACTACGTAGTAACGTTTACGACGTAGTAAATTACGTTGTAAACTACGTCGTATCCTACGCAGTTTACTATCCCAATTTCCGACTTAGCTTAAGACGTGGTTCACTACGTCGTAAACGTTACTGCGTAGTAAATCACGTCGTAAACTACGCAGTAAACCACGTTGTAACTACGTCGTATGCTACGCAGTTTACTATCCCAATTTCCAACGTAGCTTACGAAGTAGTTTACCGCGTAGTTTACGGCGTAGTATACAATGTGGTTTACAATGTGGTTTACGACGTAATTTACTACGTCGTAATTTTATTTTGCAGATTTCTAACTCGATGTCTTATTTTGCATAGATACACTTTACTTGCGGTTTTTTACAAGGAGTAAAATATGTATTTTACGTCCTTCACCCTCTACTCCAGAAAAAATAAATTAAAAACCCGGTAAATTACCTGAAGTAATTTACGTACCTATTTCTGCTTCATAGGCCAAAAAATGTCGGCAATATAGGAATCGATAAGTGATAAGGATCAATAAAACTTAAGACTGTGATTATTTTTAGATCGCAATGGGTAATCGTCCAATTCAAGAGAATCAACTAATTACAATAACAAGAACAATGAATGCATAATTTAATTGATTCAGTTCCTTATCAATTATGCGAAATATCTTGTCGATTTGAAAAAAAAAAACTGTTTTATAAATCTGTGCATAAAGAATATTTATATTTCATAAATTGTAAGTTCAATGTACTCTAATCACGCATTTACACGTAAAGAAATATAAAATTGTATGAACAATGTCAAAATAAAAGTCAGTAAATGGTCAGTGAACGGTCAGTCAGTGATAAGGATCAATAAAACTTAAGGCTGTGATGTATTATTTACATTATTATTGTGGATGTAATTTACGTGATTTTCTACAGTAATTTACCACGTGATTTACATCAGAAACTTGAAATTTTTGGTAGTGACAAATTTTATTAATTATATTATTAATTAATATATTTTAAAATTTCAATATTTTATAAGCATTTAATAATTCAAATTAAATGTTTATTATTCATAAAATAGGACTTTTATTGAACCTCAAATAATAAATTTCATACAATGTTGTTATTAATAATTGGCTTTGGGGTCCAGAAATAATAACTCAGGAGGTCACATACTTAATATAAATATATTTATTAATTGATACAATTTTAATTGTTTAAGATCTTATATCGAATCCTTTAATAGTTAAAAAATTGATTTGCCCAAAATTGTAATTATTTCATTAGGAATCATGTGAATATCTTCCGGACAAGAGAAAGATATTGGAAAATAAGGATTAATGTAAATCTTAAATAGGAAATAATTCAAAGAATTCCCGGCATCATCCTTATCACGTCAGCGGATAAAATCTGATAAGCAATACATCGAATTCATAGAATTTTTCAAGTATTTTTTGTTATTAACCACGAATTGATTCGTGACTTGTAAAATTTATATAAAAATATTTTTACAGTTAATTAAATGGGGTTTGCAAGAAATTACATCCTAGACGTTAATTGTTTTTTAACTTACACTGAAGACGACACTCGACACTTTTTAAAACATGTTCTGAAATAATGTAAAACATTGATAATAAAATTATAAAATTTCCCTTAATTACAAAAAATGGTAAAAGTATAGAATGTAGAATGTATAGAATGTATAGAATGTTCTATAATCTGTGTGAAAATATATTGTGATTAAATTTTGTCCCTTGTATTTTAATTTTAAAAATCGATACAATAAATAAAACAATTGACCTTGAAAATTAAATTTTCAATAATATAAATATGTGACCTTATATTTTGTTGACTTTTGCGTTTCGGATTAATTTATACAGTAAAATATTAAAAGATTTCTTCTTAAGGTTGAAGGGAAAACATTTTTGTTGATTTGAAATTCTACTTAATAACATCGGAATTGCAAGGGGCATAAGCAGATTTAAGCTTATCATGTTCACCGATATTTTTAAGAGTCCTGTTCGATAAAAAATATTTTTGTCGATGATCTCTAATGTGACGTTGAATCTTAGACAAGCAATCAACAAACCTGTCATCTTTCCAAATTATTGAATTGTATGTATGTTATATCTTTGAAAAATATTTGATGACTTAATTAAGGACTTTTAATTATTCTATGCATTTCTACTTTTACTAATTGCAAAAAAAAATTATTTTCTTTTAAGAAACAAAATTGTCCCGCATAATTCAATCAGTTTTCCCAGCTCAAAAACATTATAGTTAGTTTATTGGAAAAAGAAAAATCACAAAATCACTCTTTTTAAATGAACTGAAAAATATTTTCATTTATTATTCACAGTTGAGAAATTGTATAATATAGTTGTCTTTTTGGATAATAAATACGATATTTGAAAAAGAAGTGAATGAAGTAAAAAAAGAAAATTGTTTCTTATTTCTTTTATAAATTTAAAAATTTTTAATTTCAAACCCATAATTCGAAGTAAAAAATATCAATAAACCTTTAGTCTTTTTTCTTTACAATTTTCAATTAGAGCATGAAAAGTTTTCCATAATTTTATAAAATATGCTTCTTGAAAAAAGTGTTGTTTTGGTTTATTTTAAATATTAGTCAATGTAAAAATGCACCTGTTCTAATTCGAAAGATGTTTTTGAGAATTAGAGAGAGTATATTTTTTCTTAATACACTATTTTAAGTTTGGCAAATTTTATTTCATATCTTCAGAAATTTCTAGGGAAGGAAAACTGGTGGTCAATTGTAGCTTATCTTCTTGAAATTAAGCCAAATCGTAGAATCCGTTCACAGGTATTAATCAATATTCTCTTTTATGATGCCAATACGATAATCAAATTATTATTCATCGATAAGAAACGTTGTCACTATAAAAGAGAATTCATTCACGTTCTATCAATCAGTAACAGTGTTTTATTCCATAAAACGTATCAGTAGTAATACAATGGGAAACTTCAGCAGTAAGAATCCCGATTATTTACAGTTTTCGTGCATATTCATTTGTATAATTTATAATCAAAACTTTTTCACATTTCATCCATATTATGTATTAATTTTCATTCTTTCATTTCCTTTTCTTATTTCTTGAAATATTTGCCTCTTTCAAATTCTATTTTCAATTCATTCAAAATATTCCTTCAAAATTTGGGACTCCGAAATGCTTATTTGAAGAAAAGTAAAATATTAATTTGATTTAACGACTTGATAACTTTTATAATCTTCAAACTCATCAAGTTAAAATTTATCATTAAATGGAACATTTTTGTATTTAAAGTTTCTATTATTTTTTCAGATATTATACTCTATTTTGCCGTTTTGGTGACACTTCTGGTGGTTGTGTATTCTCAGGATCATCCGATTAAACCTATTCCAAAAAAATGCCCGAAAAAAGATCCTGTAAATGCCACCGTTCACATTGCTCATGAGACAAATTGTTCTCGGTTCTATGCATGCCAGAGAGGAAAGAAAATCCTTTTAGAATGTCCGAAATTGAACGAAGAAGGTGATCTTCTTTTCTTCAACCCTCTTCTTCAAGTCTGTGATTACCCAGAAAATGTTAAATGTGAAAACAAGCCAAGCGAAAGCGAAAAACCAGGCGAAGGCGAAAAACCAGGCGAAGGTGAAAAACCAGGCGAAGGCGAAAAACCAGACGAAGGCGAAAAACCAGGCGAAGGCGAAAAACCAGACGAAGGCGAAAAACCAGGCGAAGGCGAAGAACCAGGTGAAGAAAACCCGGATGAAGAAGACCTGGATGAAGAAGAAACTTCAGATGATTAGTAAATTCAGATAAAGATGATAAAGAAGCAGGTGAAAGTAATCAATAAAGTGATTGCGGAAAATTATGTAAAACTAAAGAAGAAAGAAACAAGTGAACAGTTTCAAAAAATTATGTCTGTGAAAGCAAGTCCCAAGATTAATTAAATTATAATAAAAAACAAGATTATGTTTAAATTTGTTTTTTTATTCATAAACTTAGAATTTTCATCTTTATTTAATGTTCCTCTACTATAATGGGGAGAAAAAATATATTTATAGAGAAATGTATTGTTTACATTTAAAAAAGTTAAGATAAGTTAATACGATTGTATTTGTATTGTTAAATTCTGTTATATCGTGAACTATAAATTCTATGTATTTTTTACTGATTATTAAAACTGAATTCAATGAAAACACACAAAATAATACATTGTTATTACTCTTATCTGATAATTTTAAGTTGCGATAAGGCTTTGACAAAAATATATATATTAAACATTTTATTTGTTATGTTTTATTAATTTAAATGAAACAAAATATATTGATCTGATTTCCTTGTAATAATTCTAAACTTGTAAAGAGTTAAAAAAGACGTTTATTTTAGATATATCTCAAGGCATTAGTTATGCATTATAATTAAAATTTTAAGGAAAAACTGCGGAGTGGTTTGTTTTCTTTGGAATTAATTATGTGATTTCTCATCTTGTATTTGGTTTAGATATCGTTTTTTCTCTTTTATTGATCCTCCCATAAAATTTTAATAATTTTTAGTATTGATTTTGTGGAAATAAATCACGATCTTAAAAGAGCTTGATTGATTTGAGAAGTTTTCCAATACACGTAAAATTACTTACAATTAGTGCATATAGAGATAAGGTTATCATTATCGCTAATTTCGCACATCATTGAAAACACTGTTAAAAATATTATTAATTTTAATAGACTTTAATATACAAGTGGTAAATTAAAATGAACACTTTTGTATATTATGAAAAATGAATATAAGTTCAAATTAAATTTAATAACTTTTCAATTAAAATATAATAAAATCAACAAACATTATTAAAATATATCCATATGTGTATTAAAATACAAATAAAAGTTTGTATTTTTTAAGATTGAAGTATTTCAAATTTGATATACATTACTGAAAAAAACTTCTATTACATCTAATGGAAGTTTAATACAGAAATTTCTAACAGTGAACCTCAATATCCTCAAAATTGAGAAGTGACGCTGCGATAAAAAATTCTAAGACATCAGTATAATTTTCTTTGAATTAAAAAAAGACTACATATAAAAAAAGAGAATATTTCAAGGGTGTATTGAATCTTATACTTTCTATCCTCCAGAGCAAGAATATTTCATACACTGAGAAAAAAATGTATCCAACAAAACTTTTTTTGTTGTCCTGACAAAATATTTTGTTGTCACAACAAAACATTTTGTTTGAGTAACAAAATTTGATTGGTATAACAAAATGTTTTATTGGCACAACAAAAGAATTTTGTTAGCTAAATACTAACAAAATATTTTTGTTGATTTGACAAAACTGTTTTCTCAGTGTACCAGAGTATTTTCATCGGAGTTGAAAAATTACATTCATAATAAAAGAAATAAAAAATATACATATATTTTTAAATATATATGACGTTTTTTAAATCTGAATTTATGAAAAGTCGTGAGAAAATTCAAATTCATAACAATTTTATCAATCATTTGTCATTTCCTAGTAATTCAATTAGTACTTACAAATATTTTGAAAAGTAATTAGTAAATAAATTAGTAAACAAATAAAAGAAACATGTCTTTGATAAATGGTTGACAAACAATGTCTTTAAATTAATAACAGTTTTGGATTTAAACAATGTTTTATTTAATCTGAAAAAATAGACTTGTTTACACAAAAGAACATTTCTTGAAGCCAAGAAACTTTTTTTTCATTTAAAGAAATTTATTCTTCGACCGTATATTAAAAAAATATTTCTCTGATTGAATGTAAGAGATTATAAATATATTTCAGAGAAAATAAATTTTTAACAACAATAAAAAAATCATTATATTATCCTCTTAATTAATTAATAATGCTTGTATAGTATTACTCAAGTTCTTAAATTTCTCAAATTGGTACTTAAGAAGAGCAACTTGATGAATTGAGATAAAGTCTCGTATTTTTTTCCTCATTAATATGTATTAATCAAGATACATATACGTAATATGAAAAATATATAAGCATTAATTCTGCAGGCGGAGATAGTATCTACAAATCTGATAAACTGAGATTTCAAGTACTTTGTATTCTTAGTATGTGATAACACTGATTAGTTTATAAAAGAAATTGCACCTTACCGAATTTGGTCAGTTCCATACTTTTGTACAGAAATAAATTTCAAAATTATTTTGTATATATTGAAAAAAAAAATTACGCCTGCTTGACTTAGGGATACACAACATGAAAGGTAATTTTAAAACTTAAATCAAATATAATGATGCGATATAATCTATCTAATTTATTTACTTCAATTTTTGTGCATTATTTAGTTTTAAATATTAAAACGTATTTCAGTAAAAATTCTAAATTTGTGCCTTTCCTTGTTAAGAGATATTTTTTAAAGCTTTAGATTATAAAATGTTACGTGGTATTTTTTTTCTATTGACTAAAATTAAATAGTTTAAAGTTCTGGAAATTAAAATTTTTTCAGAAGTATATTTTCACCATGAAGAAATTTTGCAGTTAGTATTCTAGACACAGATAAAATTTGAAGAAAATGCTTCACTGGATTGACTTTCAAAAAACTTAAGGTACTTCATTCACGAAAATTAGACCTCAGGCAAAAATAGATAATTTTGCTTTCAAGAATAGAAATATTATTATTGAAGGGCTGATTTGAAACACTGAGAAAAAAGATTTGATTGATTCAAAGAAAATAATTTGTTTGGACGACTTTCTTTGATTTAAAGACATGATTTGTTTAAATGAAACAAAATTTGTTTGATTCAATCAAAATATCTTTGGACCAAATAAATATTTGTTCGAATCAAATAAATTTCTGCCTTAAATCAAACAAATTATATCCTTGACCATATATCAATGCATTAATTTATTTTTTTTGAAGAAAAATTAATTTGATTCAAACAAATATTTATTTGGTTCAAAGATATTTTGTTTGAATCAAATAAATTTTATTTCATTTAAACAAATCATTTCTTTAAATCAAAGAATGTCGTTCAAACAAATTATTTTCTTTGATCCAATCAAATATTTTTTCTCAGTGAAGAGAAAAGATTATTTTCCATGAAAAAAATTTGAAATGCAGAAAAATAATGCATTTAACAAATTTTATTTTTACCCAAACTTTTTTTTTTATCGCTTGATACCAAATTAAAAAAAATGATGTTATTCTAATAAATCACGGATCATTTTTTCAGAAAAAAGAATCTTCACAACTTTATCCTTCCCAATGTATGGAAATAAATTCACTAATGGCTGAAACCATTAAAAATCAATTTTCCAACACAAAATTCTTATAAACAAATTGCTGACTTTGGTAATAATTTATCCGTTTTAGAAAATTCCAAACGGTTAAGTTGTAGAGAATCTTTTTCTTGAAAAAATGATCCATGATTTATTAAAATCATATCATTTTTTTTAAATTTGGTATGAAGCGATAAAAAAAAAGTTCGGGTAAAAATAAAATTTGTTAAATGCATTATTTTTCTGCATTTCAAATTTTTTTCATAGAAAATAATCTTTTCTCTTTCAAATCAGCCCTTCAATAATAATATTTCTATTCTTGAAAGCAAAATTATCTATTTTTGCCTGAGGTCTAATTTTCGTGGATAAACTACCTTAATGGTATAAAATTGTTACTTTTTTCAAATTACCTTAAAAATTCTAATACCATGAACATTACTTAAAATAATTTAACCAATACAAAATAAGTACAAAAATAATTTTAGACATTGAAAAATAATAATTTTCGTATTGAAGACTTTTGTTTATGATAATCAACATAATTTTTAAATTACAGTCATTCTTTTAATTGCCAGTATCCTACTGGCTGAATTGGTTTTCTCATCAGCAGACGATATAAAAATTATTCCAATACCAGAAATTCCAAAAATGCTTCAAGAATTTGTTCCTGTTGGAGAAGAGGAAGTTCTACTTGAAACAACTACAGAAGAATGGAGGAATCCTGAGACTTGCATTGGTATTTGTCCTGAACGTGATCCTGAAGATTATTCAATTTTGCTGGAAAATGAAGATTGCTCTAAGTACTGTCTGTGCAGTAATGGTCTTCCAATCGTCAATGCATGTCCCAAAGGACTCCATTTTAGTGTTAAGGATCAGACATGCACGTGGCCAATTGACGCTGAATGTTCACGGGATTTAAATGATTTTTCTGAAAATTCGTATGACTGGCTTTTTAGACCAAGAAATATTTAGAAACGCCTTTTTATTTCTATGCAAATTTTCATTCACATTTACTACACTGTTTGAAATATTTTCTGGAATTTTCTGAAAGACGTAACTAAAATTTTATGAAGTTAAATTTTTGTATAATTGGGGAAAAAATTAGAAGTTTTTTTAATTTTTAAAAACTGAATTTTGATCAAAATTAGTTGTTAATTAGTAGTTATCTGAAATTTTAGAATATTTGTTAACCTGCCTCTACACTGTTAAAAATCTTATTTATTTTAATAGACTTTAATATGCAAGTAGTAAATTAAAATTAATTGATTTGTATATCATGAAAAATTAATATAAGTTCAAATTAAATTTAATAACTTTTCAATTAAATTTAATATACCTTAGTGAAAAAAACTTCGATTACATGTAATCGAAGTTTAATATAGAAATTTCTAACAGTGTAACTAACTTTTTTTGATCTTATTAAACAATATCTCATTTCAATAATTGGAACATTTTCTGCAATTCTACTCGTTAAAGTTTATTTTCAAATAAGTTTTTAAAAAATCAAGCTTTTTTCGAAATAAATCAAAATTTTTTATAGAGTGGTGAAGAAGAAATATGAAATGGCGAATAACTATTTTTAGTATTATTTTAGTCAATGTTTCCAAAATTTGAGATACGTTTACTTGAAAGTGTCGGTAATTTAATGTAATTTCTCGTAATTTTTGTAACGTAAAAATTTCATAACTTTTCTAAAAGTTTATGTTTGGAATTGATAAATTATGCAGTTATTAATTATGGAATTGAGGTAATGAATAAGAACCTTTGCATTGAATGTAAGAGGCAACATTGTAGTTAACCTTATATTAGGACAATTATATGATAATAAAGATAATTTAAACATACAAAGTGAGATTTATTGATAATTCTATGCATTATTGAGGAATTGATAATTCAATGTTGTGTGTTCACTAACGGTATTTAAAATTGAAGGAATTTGTAATTTTTCTTATAAATTAAATAATTCTTATAAAAATATTAGTGACGTTTTAAATTCTCTTGATTAATTTTTTGAAATTCAATATCTGTTAGATGCAAACACAATTCATGATCACACATCATATCCTATAAAAATCTTCCACATGAATTCCAATGATTTATATCTGTAAATTCTGTTTTATTATTCGGAGAATCTTATCAGATTTGCAAAGCGTCATTAGATTCAATCAAAAGAAAAATTTTTAAAAAGTTTAAATGTAAATCCTTATATCTGCGAAAGACACATTGTTCCATAAAAATCAAATTTTATTACTTTTGCACAAAAATACCATATTATTTCCTATTTTCAAAGTGGGAAATTAATTTCTATTACCCAAACAGCGAAAACGATACATATAATTATCTTTTTATTACAATAACAATCTTTACATTACTTTTCGAAATCGACTATCAGTTGAAAAATCTTTGTGCCTTTGTACATTTGTTTGCCTTTTTCATTTTTAACATATTTTATTTATTTAATGCTGACTTACAGAATTAATTATAACAAAAATTCTTGACTCATTGATACATACATTTATAAACTGTGTAAATTTCTTACATTGAATTTATGTAGAAACTGTGTAGGTGTCAAATAATGCATTTTTTTTATTATTGTGATCGTAACAATACTTAAACATATAACTTGATAATTACATTATTTTCGCTGTATATTGTAAATAATCTAGTGATAATCCAATTTGTGTTATAAACTGAAATATTGAAACAAAAGGAATAATAATTGATTTTAAACGATGTTAAAGTTTGTCAGTCTGATGGTCATATCCTTTCACAATCTCTTCAAACAACATTTCAAAATATATAGAAAAAATTGAGTCTCTGAAAATCACACTTCAAAACTTATCAACAAAATTAATCAACAAAATTGTGAACAAGCAAATGGTTACCATTTGCTACTACGGATGAAATTTAACACGCGTAAAAAAGATTCGCTTGAATCAACAAAATTTTAGTTAGTCTAACCCTAGAATTTTGTTATTATACGGACAACAAAATGTTTAGATGACACAACACAATATTTTGGTTAAATATGTTTAGTTGATCCTACCAAACATGTATTTGATGTTGTCAAATAATTTTGTTCACTCAACCAAAACCAATTTATTTGGTGAACTAAACCAAAAATTTTGTAACATCAACAATAGTATATTGTACAACTAACGAAAAAAAAGTTTATTTTGTAAATGTAAAGTTTCATGTCCGAGAAAAGCGAAGGTAACAACCACATGAGTAAAATCAATGTTTTTCCCGTCTTGCACACGATTTTTTTTACTGAGGGCGATTTGGACTTGTGCGGAAAACTTCACACTCGTAAAAATCGCCGTCATTCCGCCCTTGTTACACAATATACTATTGTTTTCCCTCTGCGGGGCAAACAATTCCACTTTATGACCCGTTTGTGGAAAAAATATTATTTAAATTCAAAAAAACTGTTCCAAAATACTTTTTCTACTAACTGGTCATAAAGTGAATTGTTTTGCCCTCTATGGGGAGAAAAAATACATTTCTTACCCCTCAGTTGATAAAAAATCGTCTGCAACACGAGAAAAAAAAAAATAAACTCGTGTGACTGTTGTTCTCTTTTTACTCGGATATCAAACTTTACAATCTCAAAATAAACTTTTTTTCCCTAGTTACACAATATACTATTTTATACTAGCGGATCGTAAAGTGGATTTTATTATCCCTACGGGGCAAACAAAGCAGTTTTCTGACCCCCCCTGGAAGGAAAAAATTCGATTTCATTGCCCTGCGGCGAAAATAAAATGCACTTTATGAACCTCTACTAGAAAATAGTATATCAACAACAATCACACATGTTTATTTTTTTTTTCCCGTGTTGCATACGATTTTTTATCAACTGGGGGGGGGGGGGTCAACAAACGAATTTTTTTGCCCCCCAAGGGGGACTATAATGCATTATATGACCCGCTTGTAGAAATAATATTATTCAAATTCAACAAAACTATTCCAAAATACTTTTTCTACTAGTGAGCCATAAAGTTCATTTTTTTCTCTCTACGTGGAAAATAAATCCATTTTTTAACCCCCCAGTTGATAAAAAATCGTGCGCTACACGGGGAAAAAATAAAAGAAAGTCGTGTGATTGTTGTTCTCTCTTTACTTGTGTATCAAACTTTACACTCGCAAAATGAACTTTTTTTCCCTATAGTTGCACAATATATAGTATTTACTACTAGAGGGTCATAAAGTGCATTTTATTGTAACTGCGGGGCAATAAATTCGATTTTTTTTACTTCCAGGGGGGGGGGGGGTGTAAAAAAAACAGCTTTGTTTGCCCCGCAGAGACAAGAAAATCCACTTTATGACCCTCTAGTAGAAAATACTATATATTGTGCAACTATAGGGAAAAAAAGTTCATTTTGCGAGTGTAAAGTTTGATACACAAGTAAAAGGAGAACAACAATCACACATGTTTATTTTTTTTTTCCCGTGTTGCATACGATTTTTTATCAACTGGGGGGGGGGGGGGGAACAAACGAAATTTTTTTACCCCCAAGGGGGGCAATAATGCATTATATGACCCGCTTGTAGAAATAATATTATTCAAATTCAACAAAACTATTCCAAAATACTTTTTCTACTAGTGAGCCATAAAGTTCATTTTTTTCTCTCTACGTGGAAAATAAATCCATTTTTTAACCCCCCAGTTGATAAAAAATCGTGCGCTACACGGGGAAAAAATAAAAGAAAGTCGTGTGATTGTTGTTCTCTCTTTACCCGGGTATCAAACTGCACACTCGCAAAATAAACTTTTTTTTTCCCCTATAGTTGCATAATATATAGTATTTTCCACTAAAGGGTCATAAAGTACATTTTACTGTCCCGCAGGGCAATCAAATCGATTTTTTTACTTCCAGGGTTGGGGGGGGGGGGGGGGGGGGTAAAAAACAGCTTTGTTTGCCCCGCACGGACAATAAAATCCACTTTATGACCCACTAGTACAAAATATACTATTCTTAACTGAACTAAATGAAGTGAATAAAACGCGATCTTGTTCTACTAACTAAATTTTTTTTCAAAATGCACTTTTTATAACACTTTTATAAATTTGATGAATATAATAATAATAATAATAATAATAATAATAATAATAATAATAATAATAAAATACCACATTATATTTTCAATTATAGCACAATTAAATATTATTATTAATATTGTTACAAGCGTTTTGACTAGAAACTATTATTATTTTGAGACGGAGTGAAAATTATGTGGTAAATAAATTCTAGTATTGATAATACGGTATTTTTCAAAAATATGATTAGAAATTTGATTGATACCTGTAAATAAAAGAGGATCTCAGAATGAAAAATAGTTGTTTATTGAACCTCTCCAAAATATTTCCCCACGATATTGTATGGATAGAATAGGCGTTGAATTTGATCTCGAATGAAGGGTTTATTTTCATTTAAATGTGTTAAGACAGATAGCTTTGTTCTTATCAGTTTTCCATTGGACAATGTATTGTCCTTTTCCATTTGCCTATCTCGCTGCTTTTGTCGATTGTCATCTAGCATCATTCGCAACGTATCCGCGGAATGGTTGATAAGAGGTGTTGTTAATAGACTGTTGGACCTTTTACCATATCTATTAATACAAATTACACATCAGATTCCACAAATTCCATCCAATTTATATTAATCAGCATTCAATTCATTATTTGTAAATAGATTTGCAAAAAGACTACTGTTATATATTTTAATGCAGTTGTCTCGCAGAAGAAAGGATCTTCGGGGAAATATATTTAATTATATTTTCAGGAATTTAAATATTATTATAAATAATGTCGTTTGCCAGGGGAAAGATTATTTTCTATATAAAAAATGTTAACATACAGTTTAAATTTTTCATGCCAATAAAGGTATTTTTATGATTTTAGAAATTAAAAAACTCATTTTTAATTTGTGAGGAATCATTTTATTCCCGAAAAAGTAAACTCATTTTTTTAAATTCCATCAATTTTCAAAAATTGGTGTTTATCAATATCAATGAAAGTTTAGTCCAGAATAAAAGTTTTTAAATAAATACTTTCTATAGGTTCATGATTTTTATATCAAAAATAATTTTATCAATAATGATATTGCATTTTCACTAGCATATTTTCCCAATACCTCTTTTTTGAGGAAACTACCTTAATCGCACATTTATTTTTAACAAATTTTGAATTATTGCGATTTGCTGAAATATTGATGAATAAAAAATTAATGAAGTGCTGATTAATATGAAATGCATGAATATTACCAAATATATTATTGATATTTTTTAAAAATACATTCAGACTAAAAAACAATACCTACAACTAGCTTATTTCAATTTTTATGAAATCTAAATAAAATAGTTTAAAAACCTCTAACCAAAAAATGATTAAAATAATCAAAGAGGTAATTTTGAGTAACATTTTTTTATTGTAATATTTATGATAAAACTGTCATTGATTTTTCAAGATAATTGAACTTTTTATGTTAAATAATGTATATTTTTGTAGATTAAATCATTTTAATAAATTTTTTCAATGTCGATACCTGGGTTTTCCATTTAAAGTATAGTAATCCCTAACGAGATCGAGGTATCGTCTAAGTTCTTCAGGATTGGAGAAAACTTTGGGTCTCATAGGTCTCGCCATTGGTTCTGGATTTCCGTTAATAACTACAGATCCCACCAATAACACCAAACTGATCCATGTAATCTGCACCAACATTGTTCTAATTTTTCCCCTATAAAGAATATAGCAGATTTTAATATATTGCATAATTTTATTGTAGGTAATGATTTTTTCAAATTATCGATAAGTTTCAAAAAGTTTCTTCCTTAGTATAAATTTTGGATCACATCCCAAATGCGAATTGCCGAAGTAAAGGTGTAAATTTTCAACCGGCTTGGATCCACGCCAGTACCGCAGAAGGATTTGCGGTACTGGCGCAGTACTGGCATAGTTCTGGCATAAGCACGGCCTACCACCGGCGAGGCTCCGAAAGGTAACTTGGCTGGAAGTTGAAAAATTCGTACTGGCACAGTACTGAACATCGGTACCTTAGCCAACAATTTATCTCAGGACTGGGGCTGTACTATGCCAGTATCGCGCCAACCCTCGGCCCGGTACCAACTGTCCAGTAAAGGTACTGCTCCTTGATTACAACTGGCGTGGTACTGTGCCGTTTGTAAATACTGGCATGAATCCGACTTTTCCACCTGGGAGCTGATAATACGGCACAATATTGGCCCGATATCGGCAGCCACAGTCGGCTATTGTTATTGGGTGAGTGCCGCCGTTTTCATCGGTGCAGTACTGGGCCGACGACGGCGGCCTTTGTTGACTGTTTAAATTTACCGACCTTCAGCCGAAACTTGGCCCAGTATCGGCCCTATACCAAGCCGATTGTCACTTTTACTATGGCATCCAGTTCCGAAAGTAGAAGAGCCAGAGTCCGGGCCATGGACGGCACATTACTGGGCCATGTGCCACTTTTACCACGGAAAACCATTCTGGAAGTGAGAAAACCAGAGTTTGGCATAACTTCGGCAACATTGTTGCCGATGCTGGGCCATTGTTGGACCGTATCTAACTTCGCACTTGGGATTTATCTACCCGCGATTCCGCACTATTCTGCGCCCTTCCGAAATTTGTTTCCAAACAATGTCCCGCTATTCCGAACCAGAATTGCAATCCATTTCAATTGAATTTTCAATCCATCTTAATCCTCGTATACAGAACCTAATAAATTTTCCCTATTGATATTAAGATATTTTGAATTTAAAAAAAAAATTAATTTTCGACAATCCTCTTTCACGAAAGATATAAAATTTACCAAGTTTTTACATGTCTTTAACCGTTTTTAAGGTATTTTGAGTTTAAAAAAAAATTGACTTCCGAATGGATAAGACTGATTTGGTTTTGAATTTTATTTTTGACTTCGGATTGAGATGAATAGGATTTTTCTAAATTTCGGATTGAATTCTCGTCGACTGGGATAGTCCTGGCAAAAGTTTCGAATTGGAATTCAACCCGAGACTTAATTTTGAATGATTCTAAGCTCAAGTTGGTCTGAACCATGTTTTCAATCCCAATCATTTCATCCTAGGATTTATTCGGATTAATTCTGATTGAAAACTTGGCACAGATAAACATGAGCTCAGATTGCTCTGGATTAGTCGAATTCAAAATTTGGTTCGAATTCATTCGGATTGAAGCTTTAGGTTGAATCGGAGACTCAAAAAGATTTTCGTAATGGTTTGGAAAGAGGTTCCAAATTGGCTTGGGTTTATTCGGATTAAATAACTTTTCGAAACTTTCACCAGGGCAGTTCAAAAACAGATTTTGGAATAGGGTGTAATAGAACCAATAAAAATTTTTCCAATTCGAAACCTCTTAACGACCAGTGGGACACATACGTATCACCTACTTTGAAAATTATAGCTTCCATAAAAATTAACATATTGTCATAATTTTGATTTTATTTCCAAGGGGAAGCATCAATCTGAATATGTTAAATTCGGCCAGTATAAGGGTTGAGCCCCTTGAGTTACTTACCTTATCAAAAAATGCAAAAATTGCGAAAAACTGAAACATGAGCATAACTTTTAAAATTTTTTTACATTCTCATCATGGATGAGAAGGTATTGGTTTTATGTGAAAAATGACTTTCGAAATTTTCATCAAATCTTTACGTATTGAGACCCCCTGAGTCAGAAAAAATGGTTTTTACGAAAGTGTCTGTCTGTCTGTCTGTAGGTCGTGTGCGGCATAACTCTCGATAGAATTATCAGATTGAATTGAGCTTTGGTACACTTTATCGGAGCCGAAAAAGTAAGGACAAGTTCGTTAACCAGCCACATCCAATCAAAATTGAGGGGTTGAGCACCACTTTTGTGTTTTTGAAAATAATTTTTTGAAAAAATCAAAAATTTCAATACTGGTTTTAGATAGTGCTCATAAGTCTCTAAAAATTATCCTGATAACATTTTTTGATTAAATCAAAATTATTAATATTACAGCATATTCAAATTCGAAAAAAGTCAATATCAAAATTCCATTTTCCAGTTAAATTTTACGAGATACGAAAAAACGTTATGATACAATATTATTGAATAAATAAAGTCCTACAAATTTGAATTGTAACATTTTTTCATAAGATGCATATTTTTCTTTTTAATTAAAAAAAAACTATTGAAAATCCAAAATTCAATTTTTTAACAATAATATGTAAAATAAGAAAAAAACGTAAGAATACAAAGTTGTTAGTTTCAAAAAGATCTACAAGTTTTGTCTCACACAATTTCTGATAAAACATATATTTTTCGTTTCAATTCCAAAAAATACGATTAAAATTCAAAAATTCCATTTTTTAGACAAAATATGTGAGATTCAAAAAAAACTTTGAGATGAAAATTGTTTGGCTAAATAAGGTCTACACATTCTTATCGATAAATTTCTCGACAGGATGTATATTTTATGTTTTGATTTTTAATATTAAATAAATTCGATTTTTTTCACCAAAATATGTGATATGAAATAAGCGTTGTTCTGCAAAATCATTTCCTTAAATAAAATCTACGATTGTTTTTCCCTTTTAAAAGATTTGGAAGAAAATAAATTGATCAATAATCATGTAATTTATTAAAAAGTTACAAAAATGCATACAGAAAATCGAGCGCGAAGCACGAGTGTCATGATGAGAATGTGTTCCTTAAGGCCGATAGAGCCTTAAGTAAATTGAATTTCCTGTTTCACTTAATCTGAAAAAGAAACTTAGTGAATTTGAGAAAATGACTAATTTACATCATCTTTAATATCATTAAGTTGGTTTGAGCTTCAGTATTAAATTATAAGAAATAAACTTAAACGTATGCGAAGAGCACAAGACCGAGCGCGAAGCGCGAGGTCCAGAAAGAACGGAGCGCGCTCAAACTTGCGAGCTGCGCGCGATGCGCGCAATGAGAATGTGCCCGCTAAGCGGGCACATTTTTTTTATTGGAATTTCATTAATTTATTTAATATATGCGAAACCAAAATTAGCAAAGTTTGACACAGGAAAGGCATTTATGGACAAACTCGTCAAATCATCTCGAAAACTAAAAAAGAGACATATATCGGGACTTCGGTTTTTGATTACAGTCACATAATGCTTATTCTTTGTTTTGGATCAGTATGAAGTAACAACAAATTATTTCACAAATTTGTTATGCTTTTGGGGTGATTTCTACATCTGAGGTGGTTTATAAGGGTGGAAAAATTCTGAATTTTTTATTCACGCTTTGAATCTTTATATATTCAGATCGACCATGCGTCGCTTAAATTAAACTTCTTCAAAAAACTCGTAGTAAAAATATATATTTCTTTAAAAAAATGCTTTTGAGTAAAAATTATTGATTTATTAATAAGTTATTTAACATTTTATTTTTTCCCTTAATTTCTATAAACCACTCTATAAATTTGAATCAGTTAAATTCCCAATACTTAAAAAATTTATATTTTGGTTATTTCAAACAGATTTTCTAGCAATTCCTAAAAAATCTGGTAAAAATAACCTGAATTTCTAGATATTTCAACAAGAAAATAATGTTAAATATGGCCTAACCGGAATTCCGATTGTTCCAACTGGACTTTTTTTTTAGTGCACTGAATCAATTCAAAAGAGTATTTTTAATAATTTAAATGAATATTTGATGAATTAATGATAAGTATCGATTCAATAGTCATACTATACAATTTCTATAGTACACTGTAAACAAATTTTCAGAAATTTTTCCGAAAATAGTCCTAAAGCTTAAAATACAAATGGGTCGTAAAGTTTTCCAAAGATATAGTCGGAAATATTTCCGACATAGAACTGTAGATAGTTCCTATTGTTTGGTCGGTGAAATATCCAGTTTATTAGAAAAAAAATGATATATTTCATAATTTAAGTAGAAAAAGATCCAAAAAAAATTTCATGGGAAAAATTTCCTATAATTTAGGAGATTTGTGGAATGTTCTCACCTTTTTGATATATTTCCTAATTTTCAGTGAAATGTCACTGATTTTCATTGAAAATCTTTATTCATTTCGTTTAGCGACCCATTTTTATTTACTTGAATCAGTGAAATTTCACTAATTGTCAGTAGTCATATTGATTTTAAAAGACAAAAAGAAAGTTGGGATTGACTATTCAGTGATGAAAACGATTGAACTTGTAAAGTTTTGATCGGAGTTACCTGTTGCTCTATTCCATCACCTTTCAACCTAAGACTATATGTGAGTGAGTTTGCGATAACTTTGTCGTTGAAACCAGTAGCCAGTCGTGAATATCGATTGACACGATAATTTATCAGCAAACTCAAAACTCAAAAGTGCTTTACGATGCGAGACGATCTGTAGGTTGAAGGCTTGATGTATTACTACTTTTCGAATTCCATTCATCACTCCTCTTTTCATACCTTTCACGAATTTTATTAAATTATTAAATATTACATTTTATTTTATAATTCTATGTATTGTATATATATCGACAAAATATTTCGTAAAGTTAACAAAACTGTTCTAAAATACTTTTTCAAATCAACCAAATGCAATCAGAAATAGTATTATAATAATAAAAAAATATCAGATAATATTTTTAATTAAAAGATAATTAAATATTATTAGAAGCGTTTTGATTAGAAACTATTGTTATTTATATTCTTTTTTTCAAAAAAATAACTTATAAAGTTACAATTACTTTTTATGTTGATAAAATCAGAATTAAGGGATGATAATAAATGTAAATTAAAAAAAATATCTTTTGAAGAACCGATATAAAAAGTAACTTTGTCATACATATGTATTTTCGTTACTCGTTACTCTAAAAAAGTGTAACTGAGTTAGAATTAAAGCTAAGAAAAAGTAACGAAGTTACTTCCCGTTACTCGAAAAACGTAACTTTAACTGTAACTTCCAAAATAAATCTTTAATCTTGATGCCTGATAATCATCTGCTTATATAATATATTCATTTTTCCAACATTCCTAGTGAAAATTGTACTTTCACCGACTGTTTTGAAACGGAAAAATGTCTGATTTCACAACTGTTGCTATTTTCCCCACGATTGTGGAAAATAGCCATTTTCCGTCTCAAAACAGAGGGTGAAAGTAAAATTGCCACTAGATGCGTTGGGAAAAATAACGTGTTTCACTTGTAAGGAACAAGCGATTGTGATTTCGTGTGATTGCAGCACTCGCCTCGGCTCCTATTGCAAACTTCACACTTATTGGCAATTCCTCATTTTTCCCACTTGTAAAACAAATAGCTCCTTCCAATATGTCTAATGATAATTGTGGTTTTACCGTTTGTTTGGAGACGGGAAAATATATGATTTCACAATTGTTGCTATTTTCCCCATGAGTGTGAAAAATAACCATATTTCCGTCTCAAAACAGAGGGTGGAAGTAAAATTGTCACTAGATGTATTGGGAAAAATAACGTGTTTCACTTGTGAGGAACAAGCAATTGTCATTTCGTGTGATTGCAGCACTCGACTTCGTCTCGTGTTGCAAACTTCACACTCATTGGTAATTCCTCATTTTCCCCATGAGTGTGAAAAATAGCCATTTTTCCGACTCAAAACAGAGGGTGAAAGTAAAATTGTCACTACACGTGTTGGGAAAAAAACGTGTTTCACTCGTGGGGAATAAGTAGCTATTTCCTAATATCTTTGAATTTTAACAGCTAATTGATGAAACAAAGGAAAAGCTATTAATTAATGTCTATGAATAAAAGAATCTAATTCTGGTGATAGAATGTTAGAAGTAATCAATTACACTGCATTTATCAAGAAATATCTCGTTGTCTGAAGCATCTCTTCATTTCCGCATGCAGAGATAAGTGGAAAGTGGAAATGTCCCTTATTGTCTTATGGTATCGCCGTATTAAGGGTTCATACAAATGATATCATGGTCTATTGTAAATGATGGTTTGGTTTTAATTCCATTCCATTTATAGTATAATGAAGTCCCGACCCTTCGATTACAAACCCACCTCTTCATCCTCATTAGATTCTATACCTTTATCTGAATTATAAATTGGATTTTCCAAACATAGAATTAAGCCATTCAAGAAATAGAAATAATCGCAATTTATATTATTCGATTATTTTTCGCTCTTATTTCTACATCTGCTTGTAACATTATAGGCATGTGTATACATATATGTATAAAGTAGAGAGCAAAAAAAGAGCACTGGTTGATGTAAATCTTCCAATCCGATCTCTTCCGAAATCTGTTTCGAACCATTCCAAATGATTATGAACCAATCCGGAAAATATTTTAAATCTCGATTGATGCAAATCGGTTGCAAATTGATTCGATTCAAACCGAATAATCTGAGTTTGAGTTTAGATTTATCCTGATTCATTCGGAATAAAACCTTGGTTCAGTTTGTTCTTAAACCGATTTGCATTGAACGAGATTTAAAATATTTGTCTGAATGCCTCGGAATCTGAAACTTCTGCAAGATTTGCCTTTTGAAACTTCTCATTCCTATATTAAATTTTAATAAATTTTAGATTTGTGTTTAATTAGAAAAATTACGTAAAACCGTATAGAGAGCAGTGTATTATTAATGGAAAACTAAACTTTTAGCGAAAAGCTACTTAAAAACGATTTACTTTTTAATAAAATATTTTCAAGGCGGCGTGCAACAAACATATTATCTTGTGCATTTTTATCCATATTGGAATCAATTGAAACCACAAATGATAGTCATCGACAAAAAATATAGAAATTTCGAAAATATTGTTTTTACTCATCTCATTGTAAATATGTATGCAAGAAGGGAAATACTAATTTTTTATCTCCTCGTCGTGTAGATATAAATATAAATATAAATCCGAAGAAAACATCACCTTTCCGAACCATTCCGAATGATTACAATCCAATCCGTAAACATTTTAAATCTCGTTTGATGCAAATCAGTTGGAAATTAATTCGATTCAAACCAAATAATATGAGTTTGAGTTCAGATTTATTCCGAGTCATTAGAATTAAAACCTTCATATGGTTTGAACCCGTCTGTATTTAAATCAATTTGCATTGGAGAAGATTTAAAATATTTTTCTCAATGCCTCAGAATCCGAAAATTTTGCCAGATTTGCCTTTTGAATCTTCTCTCTCCGATATTGAGTATTAATAAAATTTAGATTGATTGTTTTAAATTAGAGAAATTACGCAAAAACAAATAGAGAACACTCTTTTTCGAGAGCGGTATGCAACAAACAAACATATTGTGCATTTTTATCCATATTGCAATCAATAAAAACCAAAAATGATAGTCTCAACAAAAATATAAAACTTTCAAAGATATTTTCTTTACTTATCTAATTGTAAATATGTATGCAAGAAGGGAACAGGTTATTTTTTATTTCCTCGTCGAGTAGATATAAATAGGAGTAATTAATAAGCTTAATCAAATGCATATTTCAATAGCAAAAATTAATTTCTGCACAATATTTATGTTTAAAACTGAATTTATATCGTAAATGAGAAAAGTAAGAAATTTTCGATTTTAAGATTCTTCGCCAAATAGAATCAATTTCTGGATTAGCAAATTAAAATTCAGAAAATTGTACCTACCCTGCTGAAAGTTTCGGAAAGGAATTGTATCCGAGCGAATCCGTATCTTCCCGAAATCTGTTTCCGAACCATTTCGAATGATTATGAACCAATCCGGAAAATATTTTGAATCTCGTTTGATGTAAATCGGTTTCAAATCAATTCGATTCATAACGAATAATCTGAGTTTGAGTTCAGATTTATTCGTATTCATTAGAATTGAAACCTTCCTTTTGATTTGTTTTTTAACTTATTTGCATTGAGCAAGATTTAAAATATTTTTCTCAATGCCTCGGAGTCCAAAACTTTTACCAGATTTGCCTTTTGAAACTTTTCTTTATTATATCAAATTTTAATAAAATTGAGATTGTTTTAAATTAGAGAAATTACGTTAAACCGTATAAAGAGCAGAGTATCCTCAAAAGACAAGTTAACAAGCTTAACAAAAAACTACATTTTTATTTCCTCGTTGAATAGATATGAATAACAGTAATCAATAAGCGTTATCGAATCTATATTTCAATAGAAAAAATTAATTTCTGCACAATATTTATGATTCAAATCATAATTATATCGTAAATGAGAAAAGTAAAAAAATTTCGGATTTTAATATTTCTGGCCAAATAGAATTAATTTCTGGATTAGCATATTAAAATCCAGAAAATTTTCGTACCCTGCTGAAGGTTTCGGAAAGGAATTATATCCGAGCGAATCCGCGTCCTTCCGAAATCTGTTTCCGAACCATTCCGAAAGATTACGTGCCAATCCGGAAAATACTTTGAATTTATTCCGATTCATTAGGATTAAAACTTTCGTATGGTTTGAACTCGTTTGTATTTAAATCAATTTGCATTGAACAAGATTTAAAATATAATAAAAGATGCTGGTTTGCGATTTAAATTTAAAATACTTTTCTCAATGCCTCAAAATCCGAAAATTTTGCCAGATTTGCCTTTTGAAACTTCTTTTTCCGATATTGAAATTTAATAAAATTAAGATTGATTGTGTTAAATTAGAGAAATTACGTAAAACCGTATAGAGAACACTCTACTCTTTATGGAAAAGTAAACTTTTATCAAAAAGCCACTTAAAGACGATTTACTTTTTTATAAAATATTTCAAAAACGGTATGGAACAAACAAACATATTGTGCATTTTTATCCATATTGTAATCGATAAAAACCAAATATGATAGTCTTCAACAAAAATATAAAACTTTCAAAGATATTGTTTTTACTCATCTCATTGTAAATATGTATGCAAGAAGGGGAAAGCTAATTTTTTATCTCCTTGTCATGTAGATGTAAATAGCAATACAAGGAATTTGATAGGAAAATGGAAAGAAATATTTGTCTTTTCTGTAAGGAATAACGATGTATTATATGTGGAATCTGTCGAAATTGAACAATTTCGAAACAAATACAGCAATTTTATTGAGAACGTAGGCAGATTTGATGTATCTGAGATATCCAAACTTATCGATTCCGCATAATCAAAAGATTTCGTATCTTTTGCACGTATCTACTGTGCCACCAAGAAATAAAAATAGCATCAGGAAAAGCTAAAACTAATAATCAAATTTCGAAATGCCTCTGATGATTCCTATGCATCTTATCTTTGAATTGCATTAAAAATGGCAAGCATTCTTTCAACGTTATTTCTGATTCGGTTTCGTTGTGAAATTCAAACTTTACATCCAACTTGGTGATTCAAATATTTTAATGTAATTATCATTCTCCAGATATATCTGAATTTACTGGAGAACCGACTTTTTAAAGTGCATTTTTTTGAATGAAGAACATTTTTATTTGATTTTTCAAATAAGACACATTTCTCAGCGTATGAATTAGGCACTGAGAAAACAGTTTCTTTGAATCAAAGAAACATTTCTTTGATATACGATTAAAAAAAAAATTTCTTTGAATTAAAGAAAGTTTTGTTAATTCAAAAAAATGTTCTTTGATCTAAAGAAATAGATTTGTTTATATTAAAAACATTTTTTTGAATCAAGAAAACTTTTTTTAATTCAAAGATATTTTTTCTTTGACCGTATATCAAAGAAATGTTTCTTTGATTCAAAGAAACTGTTTTATGGGTGTGAGAACAAACTATCCAATGACCAATGACAGATTAATTCAAAAACATGATTGCAATTTTTCACAGCTGAGATAATCTCATGCATTAAAATCTCAACTCACTTTTACATATTCAATCTAATTGTTCATCCCATCATAAACTTATATTCTTTTCGCTTTTCACTGACCTGAATGGATAGAATGTGACTTTTAACACCGAGAAGTAAATTAATTTTTAATAATTCAAACTAAGTGTGATTGAGTTTTAAATTTTATGTCTCTTCGGAATTTCTACTCACACTTTAAAAATTTCATGGAACTAGAGTAATTAATGTAAAGTTTATTTCATCCTATTTTCGCAGGTATAACATACGTAATTAATTAAGATGAAAATCCTGTTA
This sequence comes from Diplolepis rosae, assembly GCA_030998225.1. Classification (NCBI taxonomy): domain Eukaryota; kingdom Metazoa; phylum Arthropoda; class Insecta; order Hymenoptera; family Diplolepididae; genus Diplolepis; species Diplolepis rosae. Next base: position 7,047,863 of record JAPYXD010000723.1, on the reverse strand, counting down.
GTTCTTATTATCTTGTCTGGAAGCAAAATAAAGAGCTTTTTAATAAAGAAGAATGTGATGCACAGTCACATTAATTTTTTATATTTAAATCAGGAGCTATTGCTGGAAAATAATTGCCAATCTTTTCAATCTTATTAAATGTTTATTTATTCTGTGTTGAAGAAATTAAAAGCATTGTTTAGATGAGATTTCCTTCTTTTATTTTATTATTTGGTTTATAAGTTGAATTATATTGTTGCGTTTACACCTTGAATATGAGAATTACATTTCCATTTCTCGGTTTCGTAATACCAAAAGGTGGCCGTTTTACCATTTGCGCCATGTTTATGGATGCGAACGACACGTGAACTGATCTTTAACTCATAAAAGCACATCTCACGTCGCTGTAAGCTGTTGATTGTATCTCTTAGCAGTTCAAGTGATGGTAAGAATGAAAATTTCTAATTAATTTTTGTCTGTAAGAATTACCAGCAAAACTCATTTTACTTGCATTCGAAAAAAAGTTTTTTTATAGTCAAACAACATTTTTTTAAATCAAATAAACCTGCGCATGGCTATGAAGTAAAAAACATTTCCTTAAATGAAACAAATTTTTTAGGTCACTTCAAAAAACGATTTTGAAATTTATAAAACGATTTTTTGAATCATACAAATAATTTTCATCAAGTCAAAATATATTTTTAAACCAAACAAATCATTTGAATGAAGAATTTGTTATATTCAAATTTTTTATTTTTAAAAACAAACATATTGTTTTGTAAGATGAACAAATTTTTATTTTAGTTCAAAAAGGAGGGTAAATAAAATATATATAAAAATTTTTATTAAAAATTTCTCTGAACGCTAATAAAATTATTTTTATCTATGATCCAATTTCTTGAATAAAAAATATTTACTTTAATAAATTTTTATTGTTTTTAATTCTCAAAATTCAAGCATTAAAGTTTGGTGTTTGAAGCTTTTAAACCCCGTTTTCGATGCAAAAATATTTTTCTAGATTTATGATGCAATAAAAACAAAACATCAATTCACTGCAAACTGCGGATTGTTTTTTCTTATGCAAGAATTTTCTGCAACTTAAAGTATAAGTTTTATTTGTAAAAAAGGAAGCAAGAAACAGAAGATATTAAAATCAAAATATAAAAATTTAATTAATTGAAATTTATTTACTTTTATTAAAAATTGAAATGAATTTTAAATTTATAATACGACAGAAACAATCACAATCAGTCTCATACGTTAGCGGAAACATTTTTTATTAAATTGATCAATATTCTTGATTAAAAAATTAAGACACTAAATCTTTGATCGAGAAATAATATTGATGCGTGACACATAGCATCACGTAGATAATTGTTTTGTTAATAAATCCTATAAAGAAATTAGGGAAAGAAATATATCAAACTCTTCAACTCAATTTTTACTTTATTTCTTTGAAGTGGAGTTTTATGTAAAAATTGTAGATCAAAATATTATAATATCCACCATGACACATTAGAAATTACTTGATTAACAAATGAGTTATTTACTGGACTAAAGTCAACAAATTTTAATAAATCGATAATTATTTTAAACTTAATTTCGGATATAGGATTTCTAGATAATTTTAGTTAGAAAAATCTTAAATGTTTATATAAAGAAAGTTTGCAGCAAACTATAAAACAAAGTATATAACCAAAGTACCAACAATGATAATAATTCCTATAGGTAAAAAAAGTGGAAAGAAGTTGTGAGACAATTCTATAGGATCAAAAGTTTTACAGATGTCCTAACTTGTAAGAACGTCTTTAGTCTTGGGATTTAGAAAGATATTTTGTTCAACTTAACTAAAAAATTTGCGTTTTTTTTTCAAATGAACAAGACATTTTTTAAATTAAAAAATTTCCATATAAACAAATAAAAATGTTTGAATTTTATTATACGATAAAACAAATAGTTAATTTTTTTGAAAAATATACATAATTAACAATTATTCTCCTATTTAAATTTTCTTTTGCTTAGTTCAAACAACTTTTCATTCAGTGACATAAAGCTTTATTTAATTTTTTGTTTAATCCAAGGAAATAAAATGAACATTAGAATTGATCACAAAGGATTTCTAATATTTCTCTAATTAATTTATTATTTTTTCCAAAGATGAAAAAATGTCCAGACATCTTTTTGATACTAGAAAAACTTGTTTTTCTAAAGCCCATAAAATGAAATGTTTTCCTCTTAACTGTAATTAAAACTTTTTAATTTTCTGCTTCGCTCCTGTTGAATTAATTTATCTGGTTTCCAATAAATTCATTCCTGACATCAAACGATTCTGAAGTTGTGGAAGTTATGAAAGTAGCATAACAGCTTTTGGTTCAAATTCACTTACCGATAAGGTTGTAAATATTTAAAAGATAAAATGTGATCACTTACAAGTATTGGTTTGATTGAATTTTGCGATGCACAGGATCGTAAGAACTTTGTAAAATTGTAAGAGATCGAAGAGCAAAGAAACGGAAAAGACTAACTCGGTTTGCAAAGTTAAACCAGACTCTCCTGGTTGCGGATATAACGATGAGACGGATTGCCTTGCGTACCATCCATATATATACGAACCCAGAAACTAGCACCCTACGACGCACACCCCTCAGGTGCGCAAACTTTGCGCAGCCAATCCTCGATTCCCGGTTCAATCTTCATTTGCGAAGGTGAATCCCCGTGATTCTCCCGCGTTCAAGACTTAGGGTAGTAAATCGTCTTCAAGTAGCTTTTTGCTAAAAGTTTACTTTTCCATCAAGGATACACTGCTTTCTATACGGTTTTACGTAATTTCTCTAATTTAACACAATCAATCTTAATTTTATTAAATTTCAATATCGGAAAAAGAAGTTTCAAAAGGCAACTCAGACAAAAGATTCAGATTCCGAGGCATTCAGGAAAATATTTTAAATCTTGTTCAATGCAAATCGGTTAAAAAACAAACTGAACCAAGGTTTCAATCCTAATGAATCTGGATGAATCTAAACTCAAACTCAGATTATTTGGTTTGAATCGAATCAATTTGCAACCAATTTGCATCAAACGAGATTTAAAATATTTCCCGGATTGTTTCATAATCTTTCGGAATGGTTCGGAAACAGATTTCGGAAGGATGCGTATTCACTCGGATATAATTCCTCTCCGAAACCTCTGCTAGGGAACGAAAATTTTCTGAATTTTAATATGCTAATCCAGAAATTGATTCTATTTGGCGAAGAATCTTAAAAACCGAAATTTCTTACTTTTCTCACTTACGATATAAATTTAGTTTTAAACATAAATATTGTGCAGAAATTAATCTTTTCTTTTGAAACATGCATTTGATTAAGCTTATTAATTACTCCTATTTATATCTACTCGACGAGAAAATAAAAAATAACCTATTCCCTTCTTGCATACATATTTACAATTAGATAAGTAAAAAAAATATCTTTGAAATTTCTATATTTTTGTTGAGACTATCATTTTTGGTTTCTATTGATTGCAATATGGATAAAAATGCACAATATGTTTGTTTGTTGCATACCGCTCTCGAAATATTTTATCAAAAAGTAAATCGTCTTTAAGTAGCTTTTTGCTAAACGTTTACTTTTCCATCAAGAAGAGAGTGTTCTCTATAAGGTTTTACGTAATTTCTCTAATTCAACACAATCAATCTTAATTTTATTAAATTTCAATATCGGAAAGAGAAGTTTCAAAAGGCAAATCTTGCAAAATTTTCGGATTCTGAGGCATTGAGAAAAATATTTTAAATCTTCTCCAATGCAAATGGATTTAAATACAAACGGGTTCAAACCATACGAAGGTTTTAATCCTAATGAATCGGAATAAATTTGGACTCAAACTCAGATTATTTGGTTTGAATCGAATTAATTTCCAACTGATTTGCATCAAACGAGATTTAAAATGTTTACGGATTGGATTGTAATCATTCGGAATGGTTCGGAAAGGTGAGGATTTGCTCGAATTTATATTTATATTTATATCTACACGACGAGGAGATAAAAAATTAGCATTTCCCTTCTTGCAGTCTTTAAGTAGCTTTTTGCTAAAAGTTTAGTTTTTCATTAATAATACACTGCTCTTTATACCATTTTACGTAATTTCTCTAATTGAACACAAATCTCAATTTTATTAAAATTTATATCGGAATGAAAAGTTTCAAGAGGCAACTCAGACAAAAGTTTCGGATTCCGAGGCATAATATTTAAAATCTTGTAGATTGCAAAATGATTTAAATACAAACGAGTTCAAACCAAACGGAGGTTTCAATCCTAAGAAATCGGAATAAATCTCAATTCAAACTCAGATTATTTGGTTTAAATCGAATTAATTTCCAACCGATTTGCATCAAATGAGATTCAACATTTTTACGGATTGGATTGTAATCATTCGGAACGGTTCGGAAAGTAAAGGTTTACTCAGATTTATATTTATATCCAAACCAAGGTTTTAATCCTAATGAATCCGAATAAATCTGAACTCAAACTCAGATTATTCGTTTTGAACCAATTAAATTTACAACCGATTTGCATCAAACGAGATTCAAAATATTTTCCGGATTGGTTCATAATCGTTCGTAATGGTTCGGAAACAGATTTCGGAAGGAGGCAGATTCCCTTGGATATAAGCTTCTGAATTTTAATGTGCTAATCCAGAAATTGATTCTATTTAGCAAAGAATCTTAAAACCCGAAATTTCTTACTTTTCTCATTTACGATATAAATTCAGTTTTAAACATAAATATTGTGAAGAAATTATTTAATTCTATTGAAATATATATTTGGTAAAGCTTATTGATTACTGTTATTTATATCTACTCATCGAGGAAATAAAAATGTAGCTTTTTGTTAAGCTTGTTGACTTGTATTTCAAGGATACTCTGCTCTTTATACGGTTTTACGTAATTTCTCTAATTTAAAACAATCTCAATTTTATTAAAATTTAATATCGTAATGAATATCGTTTTGATTTGAAACCGATTTGCATCAAACGAGATTCAAAACATTTTCCGGATTGGTTCATAATCATTCGGAATGTTTCGGAAACAAATTTCGGGAAGATACGGATTCGCTCGGATATAATTCCTTTCCGAAACCTCTGCTAGGGAACGAAAATTTTCTGAATTTTAATATGCTAATCCAGAAATTAATTCTATTTAACCAGAAATATTAAAATCCGAAATTTCTTACTTTTCTCATTTACGAAATAAATATAGTTTTATTCATAAATATTGTGCAGAAATTAATTTTTTCTATTGAAATATGGATTTGATAAAGCTTATTGATTACTCTTATTTATATCTAATCAACGAGGAAATAAAACTGTAGTTTTTTGTTAAAAGTTTACTTTTCCATCAAGGATACAAACCGAACCAAGGTTTCAATCCTAATCCAGCCGGATAAATCTTTACTAAAAACTCAGATTATTGGTTTTGAATCGAATCAATTTCCAACCGATTTGCATCAAACGAGATTAAAAATATTTTCCGGATTGATTCATAATCATTCGGAATGTTTCGAAATCAGATTTCGGAATGGCTCGGATTCTCCCGAATTCAATTTTTTTTCTTTTTGTAAAAAGCTTTTAAATGTTAATATGCTATTTCAGAAATTAATTCGAATCAACAAGAAATTGTAAAAACCAAAATTTCCTACTTTTCTTATTTTTTATACAAATTTAATTTTGAACATGAATATTATGTATTTTGGAAAAAATTTTGATGAAACTTGGCTTAACTTTTGAGCAAAGTTGGGCCACATGGATAAGTTGGAGATTATTTAATATTATTGTAATAGTTTGTAATGTTCCTTTTGAAACTTTACTCTAAATTTCTGAAGTTTACCTAAATGCTTTTTATTCTTCAAGATTGGGTATTTACAAATTATTACAATAATATTTAATAATCTCCAACTTTTCCATATCTCCCAACTTTGCTAAAAGTTGAGTGAAGTTTTTCGAACTATTTTTTTCCGTGTAGGAAATAATATTTTTCATTGAAATGTGGCTTCAATAAATCTTGTCATTTTCTGCGAAAATAAAGAAGCAAATTTTTCCTTGTAAATTAAGGAAAATATAATCCAACTTTTATCTTTGGATACGCAGAGAAAAATCAAATTTTTACAAAAGTTAGAGATTGCAAATTTGAAAGATTTTATCCGTACGTAGAAATTTAAAAATTGCAACCTGGTAAAAGTTTCAGATTCGAAACTATTTCGGAAAACATTTTAAATCTCGTTCGATGCAAATCGCTTTTTAAACAAAACGTTTCAACACCAATCAAGGTTTTAACCTTAATTAGTTCCAATAAATTTTAATTCATGCTCAGATTATTCGAATTGAATCAAATTGATTTTAAAGCGATTTGTATCAAACGAAATTCAAAATATTTTCCAGATTGGTTTATAATCTTTCGGAAAAACCACATGAGATTTTTACCTGGATATTATTTTTTTTAGCATTGAGACAGTGATTTAAACAGAAGTTGTAAACTTTTTGTTTTATTTCATTATTTATGTATTTGTTGCAAGTCTTTGTTTGAGAATTTTATGTGAGAAATTATCTGAAGCCGTTTAGAACTTCCTTCTAAACTCTGAACTTTTCCCCATCGTTTTCGAAGAACTTTTATAGCCCGTCATGCACCTTGGCATTTATAAAGATAAATTTTTTTGGATTGGTTCGGAATGGTCCGGGTTCATTCGGATTACATTACTTTCTAAAACCTTCGCAAGGGATATTGCTATTTTTTTCAAGTCCTGAACTTTATAGAATTTAAACTTTCTCCCTAAATATTTTTATAGGATGCACTCTCTAAATCTGAATCAGTAAAAATATACTGATTATCAGTGAAATTTGACTGATTCAAATAGCTAAAAAGAAGTTACTGTAAATCAGTCAAATGTCACTGATTACTTCAGAAAAATTAATGAATTTAACAGCGAAAAATATTTTTTAGCTGATGAATCAGTGAAAAAGCGAATCACTGATTTAATCAGTGAAAACTTGACTGATTTAGATTTAGAGAGCATGTGTTTTCGAGAATAGTCTTACAACTTGAATCTTTTTATATATTCTAATATTTATTATAATTATTTGCACATTTCAATTGGAATACAAATGTTTTATAAGAGTTAACTAGCTATGAACGCGATTTGAATATTCCGAAATAATGTGCAATATTTAAAAGTGTTTACCAATTCAGATAAACGGGGTAGAAATATAATCAGAAATAACCAAAATTCCTTAAATATAACTTTTATTGTCCAGATGATTAATGTCATTTTAATTGCGCCTCACTACTGGATAATAATTAATACCTTCTCAATTAGCTTACTACATAGTACTAATTTTTCCATTTTAACTTCAAGCAAAAATGTACCTCAACGAAAATAACTATTTAATTTTTTTGGCTCAATATTTTACTAATTATCGGTCTTATTAAGCCAAATGATATTTCTTATATGTCTGTAACTTTCTAATAATTTACATGATTGAAAAAAATATATTTTCTTCCAAATATTTAAAAAAGGAAAAAAATTCGTAGACTGTTTTTGAGCAAACGATTTTTCATTTTAACGCTTATTTTGTATCTCACATATATTTTGGTTGAAAAATAGAATTTTTGATTTTCAATATTTAAAACCAAAACATAAAATATATCTTGTCAAAAATGTTTTACTAAGAATATGTAGACCTCATTAAGCAAATAATTTTCCATCTCAGCGTTTTTTTCGTATGTCACATATTTAGTATAAATAATGGAATTTTTTAATTTTAATCGTATTTTTAGAAATTGAAACGAAAAATATATATTTTATCAGAAACTGTCAGACAACATTTGTAGACCTTATTGAAGTGAAAACTTTTTCAAACTTACGTTTTTTCGTGTTTTACATATTATTATTAAAAAATTATATTTTGGATTATCAATAGTATTTTTTTAAATTAAAAATAAAAATATACATCTTATGAAAAAATGTTACCATTCAAACTTGTAGATCTTTATATTGTAAACAATTTTATATCCTAACTTATTTTCGTATTTCGTATAATTTAACTGAAAAATAGAATTTAGATATTGTCTTTTTTCAAGTTTTAACATACTATAACTTTCCTAATTTTAGTTTAATCAAAAAATTTTATTACACAGAAAAAAGTAGTTCAAGAAACTTCACTCAGCATTTAGCAAAGTTGGGACATATGGACAATTTGGAGATTATTTAATATTATTATAATAATTTATAACGTGCATATTGAAACTATAATGTACATTATTAAAGTTTACCGAACTGTTATGCATTCTTTAATATTTGGTACACGGAGAAAAAAAAACTGTTGAATCAACAGATGTCATCTGCTGGAATAGGGACAGCAGTTTTTTTTTGGTAATATTTACAGATTTTTCTGTTGGATTCACAGATTGTTTGTAAACTCAACAGATGAACCTGTAAAATCTACAGACATGTCTATTAGAATTGCGGATTTCAAGAAAAAAGAGAAATCCGTAATTCTAACAGACATTTCTGTAGATTTTACAGGTTCATCTGTTGAGTTTACAAACAATCTGTGAATCCATCAGAAAAATCTGTAAATATTACAAAAAAAATCTGCTGTCCCTATTCCAGCAGCTGACATCTGTTGATTCAACAGTTTTTTTTCTCCTTGTAGGTTACAAATTATTTCAATAATATTAAGTAATCTGCAACTTGTCCATATATCCCAGCTTTGTTTAAAGTTGGGTAAAGTTTCTCGAACTATTTTTTGCCGTGTAGGATAATTAGTAGAGATTTATGTGAACTATCAGAAACCAGTATTGTAATTTTGGATTTTTTCATAAAGTTTTTAACAAAAACAAAAAATCCTGATTAAACGAAATGTTAGTTAATTGGAAGAATTTTTTTTATTTACATTTAGTAAATTATTCAATTCACAATAAAATTAATTAATTAATTTAACCAAATTTTGTTTAATTATATATATATATATATATATATATATATATATATTACTTTGTATGAATAAGGTAAAATTTAAAAAACTTCATTTACTTTTTACTGAATTTTTTTACTTTTTACTTTTTAGTGAATTCAAGAAAAAATCTTTTAAATTATAAATATTCTGATACTTGTACCTGAAAATCCTAAAAGTTTCAAGAGGAAAAATTTTACCTTCTGGGGATAAATTTTACAAAGTTTTAGTCAAATTCTGTAATTTTAAGAAGAATTTTAGGAATTTCAGATTTTAGAACATTCCTAATAATGTATAATTCTCTGTATGTAATAAAGTTCAATAAAGTTAACTAAGGGAAAATTCATCACTTGAAATAATTAAAAGGTAGTTCATGATGATGTCTACAACCTATACACACTTGTTGCATTCACGACATTACTTCATTACGTATTTCAGCTGCAGAATAAAATAAGGGCACATAAAATTATTTAGAGCCTTTTTGTCTAGCATTTTTTTCAAAAATAACATCATCAGATACAAATGTTTTTTAAATCAGGGTAAAAAATTTTCGCTCTTAAATTTTCTTTAAAAATGAATCTTTATGAATTTATATCATAAAATATTAACTAGTATAAGTATCTATCAAAAAGTTTCAAATTTATATATTTTAGAAGAAAAATTTTCAAAAAATTTTAAACTAAATATCCACATGTCAAAAAAATGACCAATTACTATTCAATGATAATTTGACTAATTATTTATTATGGTAGCAAAAATATAGAATTGCTTTAAGAAATTTGCAATTTTCACCCTTGTATACTTTTTTGATTTCGAATAAAATCACACAATTTTTATTACGTTATTCTATTATGCTTTTGCTCCACCTACGAGTTTCCGCACTCTGAATTTTATGAATTCATACCTTGTATGTAAAGTTTTTATAGATAAGGTGACCTATGATGCACTATCTATATATAAAAATATTATCACGTATCTGAATCCAAAAAATTGCGTTATACGAATTGAGACTACACGTGTAAGTCAAAAAAAGCTCTTCCCTAGGTGGATGAAGGTTGCCAATGGGGTTCAGGATTTGCAAAAAAAAAACTTCATGTGAGAAGACAAAAAGTGTCGAAAGAGCGGATAGGAGATAAAAAAGCAACATTAATAAAAAGGCATCCTGCTGTGCAGATCCATTATCTATCGACATTTACAAGCCTCAATAGCTTTTTTTATACTCAAATATTACCTGTCTCTTAAAATTTTCGCAACTTTTCAATAACCTTTAAGTAATCTTCGTACAAGATTGAAAAGCTATATCCTCAATTTTACTTTATGAGGTCTAATGTAATAATCACGGTGGACCAAAAGATCAATTTTTTAAAATTTGTGCATATGTGACCGGGCCAATTAAAAGGGAGCTATCGTTCGAAAAAATCGATTTTCACTTTTTTGTCCATTCTGATAGAAAAAAGTACGCTCTTTTTAATGAAACAAACTGTATATTTTGAACTGCATTATTTATTTTACAAATGCACTTCAGGGAAGAAGATAAATAAATGATTAGTTATAAATAACTTTAAGAAATCCCTACTCTCTAAATCTGAATCAGTCAAATTTTCACTGATTGAATCAGTGATTTTCCTTCTCACTGATTCATCAGTCAAATATTCACTGATTGAATCAGTGATTTGCCTTCTCACTGATTCATCAGTGAAAAAATATTTTTCACTGTTAAATCAGTTAATTTTCACTGATTAATCAGTGAAAAAAATATTTCTCACTGTCAAATCAGTCAATTTTCACTGAAATAATCAGTGAAATTTGACTGATTTACATTAACCTCTTTTTAGCTATTTGAATCAGTCAAATTGCACTAATAATCAGTAGATTTTGACTGATTCAAATTTAGAGTAGAATAATTTTACTTACCAATTAATATGATAAGTACCAACTTATACAAAAATCTAATAATTTTTTCAAAATTCGTCCGCCATGTTAAATATGCTATTTTGAATTTTCAAAAACACATCGGATTCGTAATCAGCGATCCCGAAAAAACAAGAGTAAAGACTTTCAAGCAGATCTGATGAACTTAAAAAACAGTCCGACATATTGGATCAGCCATTTTGAATTTTTGAAAACTGACTTCAGATTCGTGATCAGTGGCCCTAAAAACCCCGGGTAACAAAATTCAAGCAAATTTGACGAATTTTTCCAAACCTCGTCCACCATATTGGATCCGCCATTTTAAAATTTGAAAATCTGATGCCAGATTCGTAATCAGCGACCCCGAAACCGCCGAGTAACGAGTTTTAAGCCGCAGCATCAGGCTTAACAGGTGTTTTCTTGAAAACTTGTTTTTGTCCGCCGTACACCGAAAGTTAGACTTGTCGGTATCGTTCTGCTTGCGGGAAAATCAACTTACCGCACTAGTGTGAGAAAATCAACTTTCCGCACGCAAAACGACACCAACTCGGCTAACTATCGGTTACATATACAGTTTTCATAATAAAATAATCATATAAAATTGTTTTTAATTTTTTTTTTTAAGATAGAATTCTTTCCAATGAAATAAATTATGCTGCTAAAAATTGAGTTCATTGGAAAAACATTATGAAAATAGTCAAATAAAACTACTACACGTGAATTTTTTTAAGGCCATGGATCAATCGGACCACGTGACTAAATTATACATTTATTCGTCCATGTAAGATAACTTATTTAATTTACAACGTATCTTCCTGATAATTTGGGAAACGTAACCAAAAACAATAAAGCACATCTGTTATAGCACATTTCGTATCAAGTGCGGAAACGCGTATTTTAACGCAAAAGTGAGTCGCGACTCGCTCGCGTGGTTAAATACGTTCGCACGTGATACGAACGATTTTTTTCGTTCGATGTATACCGATAGTTATCCGAATCGATGTCTTTTTGAGTGCGGAAAGTTGATTTTCCAGCACTAGTATGGTAAAATTTTGAGTTTGTTTTAATTTTCCGCACTCTTAAAATTTTCCCGCACTATTGCGGGAAAATAAACTTTCCGCATGCAAAACGACACCGACAAGGCTAAATTTCGGTGTATGGCGGAAAAAACTTCTTTTTAGTAAAAATTTGGAAAAAAAATCAAAAACTTATCAACAATTACAGTTAACTGTAAAAATTGTCACTCAAACGAAGTTGACTGACGTTCTTCATTTTCTGTTGTATTTTTCTACTTTCCAGGAAGACATTTTGTAAAATAAAAAAATTATTTTACACGAACTTTCACGGGAATTTGGTCACGTGACCTGGTTGATCTATGATCTTAAGGGTCAATAAAAAAATTCGGGTTTTGATTTAAAAGTTTTTTTAAACCTACTTAAGTGACGAATGAACAAGAATGTTATTAAAATATCAATAAATAATTATTATATAATAATTATTAAAGGTTTTGTATGCTAATTATAAATCATAGATGAAAATTGTTTGTTTGCATATTTTGTTGCCTGTAGTATCTTCTACTTGGTTTTTATAGGAATTGTAATAAAATCAAATTTAAAGAATTTGAGATCTTTCTGTGCAAAAAGTTGGAACTATAATAAATAATAAAATAACTCATTTATTCTGGAACTTTAGAAATCAATTGGAAGAAATCAGATGGAGTGAAAATATGACTCGTGTAAGATGAGAGATACAAACGCGTGTACGTTTGTATAACTATAGACGATAAAGACTGGATTTGTTGCCTATTCGTCTGCGGGGATTTTCTGAGTTTATTTGACGTGATGTTTACGCATAAAATATCAAAGTTTAAAACGAAACTAAATATTATAATTTATATTTCAGACTTACTCGTACCCTCAATAATTTGATTTTAAAATTAAATAAAGGTAACTGGAAGTAAAGAATATGTATTTATTTATTGCTGTAAATGATTTATATAATATAAAAAATGAATATGTAAATATTCTGTGTTTTACAATTAACGTTGTAATCATTGATTAACTGAATTTTTCCAGCATTAATTAATTAATTATTTACAATATTGGCTAATAAAAAAAATTGGGTTCATAGAAGAGTAAGGAATAAATATTTTATTGATATCGAAGTATTTTTTTATAAAACAATAAAGCAATTTAATTTTCATATAATTTGAAATTTTCATGAGTTTGAAAGTTACCTTCAGTAGGTAAAAAATTCTTTACTTTCCTCTGTCGGTAATACTGGTACCATCTATAAAATTCCGTAATTTCAATTAGAGATTTTTTACCTTTTGGCAGGAATTTTTGTTTCATATTAATGAAATTGCAAATATTACTTTCGAAACTGCCAAAATCTTGTGCAAATTAATTAAAGATAACAGAAACAACATTTAATTATGAAGCAGTTTTAAAACAGCTGACAAACAATTTTTACACTATTTCAATTAGTGATTTTCTCCCAATTCAGATTTGTAGAGCAGCCTGCCTAATTCTCGTAATTTGAATAAGTAATTTTTTCACTGATTTCAATCAGTGACTGTATTCTACTATGCAATCGGTTGTTTTCAACTGATGTATCAGTTAACACGATTCAAAACAACTGATTTTTCCATAATGCGACCTAATTAAAAAAATAATCTACTCCGATTTTTATTTGCATTTCTGCATTTCAAGATGTCCGGTTTATTTCAATTAAATAAAATTCGTGGGATTCTTTTTATTCATTCAAAAAGATCTTTTTTCTTAAATGTAAGTATTAAAGGTATGTAAAATTTAGAAAATTAGCAACTTTATTTCAGTAAGCAGTTTTAGTTTCTCAATGTTTACATTTAAATTAATCAAAATTATGGAACAAAAGTTCTGGTTAATAATAATTCTATCTATAATATTTTTTAATATTAATTTATATATAATAATATATTAATTAAATTAAAAATAAATTTAACAATTAAAATAATTTTAATAAATATAATAATTTATTTAATATCTCTTTTTTGATTAATTCCTTTATAATGATATTCCTGATTAAAAGATTATTTTAAAATAATAAATTAAATGAATTAAATTTACTATAATTTGATTAGTATTTTACTCAAAAGGCAAAAGAAATCTTTAAAATTTCTACAATTAATTTGCAAAGTTCATTATTGCCAAATATTCGAAAGTCTTTTTTACCAGCGAGTTATATTGAATAAAATTAAATCATCTGCGTTTTAAGAAATTTTAAAAAATTTTTTTAAATTTTTGAAGGAAATTTCAGTTGTTCCAATAAATGTTTGGAGTTCCAATCATAATTTGGTAGATTTGATCGAAAAATTTTTGTATTAACTTAAGATCATGTGGTGCATTAGAAATTAATGCATCTAACTGGAAAGTCTGTTAAAGTTTTGTGATTAATTTAGGAAAATTCAGTGAGGTTTTGCAATTTAAAGTTGAATTTCGAAAATTTTAGTCAATTTTCAACAAATTTAAGATACATATTCTTAAAGTATTGTGAATTTCATATAATTTTCAATTATATTTGTAACATAAAAATTTGGTGAATTTCAGAACATTTCTAGCGGTGGAATCGACCAATCGAATATAACTAAATATAGTAAAAGAAACTTATCCCGTTTCTCCAATGATTTGTTTGTAAATATTAAGCCACTTAGTATTAAATAATAAAAAATAAAAGTTGAAACCTTTTTTTTTTACTGAATTGAATGGGCAACCACGGTTGATAATTTCTCCCAGTCTGGTTTGACTATACCGAAGCACAAATGATGATTAAAATTATATTATATAATTCATGATTTTATAAAGAATTAAGGAAAATTCAGTCAAGTTTCGTAATTTGAAGTGAAATTTCAAAAAATTTTCGAGTAATGTAAGATACATATTCTTAAAAGTTTTGTAAATTTTATATAATTTTCGTAAAATTTCCAGCTTGAAAAAATTGTTAATTTCAAAATATTTCCAACGGTGGAATCAACCAATCGTGTTTAGTTAACTGTACTAAAAATATTTACATCTTTTCCGAAATAATTTACTTGTAAAAACTAAGCTAGTTTGTTAGTACATACAATAATAAAAAATAATATTTGTGAATTGAATGGGCAACCACGACTAATACTTTCTCTGAGTCTGGTTTGACTCAACTGGAGCACAAAACACGATCAAAATGGTAAAATTGTGATTGAAAATTCTGTTAGTATCATAATTTTAAGATAAATTTTAATTAAATTATTCAAAATTTGATATAATTTTTTATTCAATTTTTAACTTGAAAATTTTAAACCATATCTAATGGTGGAATCGACCTATCAGGTATACTTTACTAAAAATGTTTAAACCCTTTCCGAAATGATCTACTAGTAAAGATTAAGCTACTTAATTAGTACCTGATAAAAAATAATATTTGTGAATTGACTGATAATTAATAATAATAATAAAACACGACTGATAATTTCTATCAGTATGGTTTGACTAAACCGAAGTACAAATGATGATTAAAATGGTATTATTAGAATTATTACAAATTTCATATCATTTTTTATTCAATTTTTAACTTAAAAATTTCAAAAAATATTTTATGGTGGAATCGACCAATCGGGTTTAGTTAACTCTAATAATAATGTTTAAACCTTTTCCAAAGTGATTTATTTGTACAGAATAATCTACTTCATTAATACTTAATAAAAAATAATATTTGTGAATTGAATGGGCAACCACGACTAATACTTTCTCTGTGTCTGGTTTGACTCAACTGATGCACGAAATATGATCAAAATGGTAATATTGTAACTGAAAATTCTGTTCTTATCGTAATTTAAAAATAAATTTACTAACGTTCAGTGGGATTTCGTAATTTGAAGAGGAATTCGGAAATTTGTATCAATTTTCAACCAATTCAAGGTACTTATTATTAGAATTATTACAAATTTAATACAAATTTTTATTCAATTTTTAACTTAAAAATTTCAAAACATATCTAATGATGGAATTAACTAATTGGGTTTAGTTAATTCTACTAAAAATGTTTACACCCTTGCCGAAATGCCTTACTTGTAAAGGCTAAGCTACTTTATTAATACTATATGAAAAAAAATAATTGTGAATTGAATGGGCAACCACGACTAATACTTTCTCTGAGTCTGGTTTGACTCAACTGAAGCACAAAACATGATCAAAATGGTGATATTGTGATTGAAAATTCTGTTAGTCTCGTAATTTTTAAATAAATTTACTAAAATTTAGTGAGATTTCGTAATTTTAATCAATTTTCAATCAGTTCAAGATATTTATAAAAATTATTACAAATTTCATATAATTTTTTATTAAACATTTAACTTGAATAATTAAAAACATATCTAATGATGGAATCAAGCAATTGGGTTTAGTTAACTCTACTAAAAATCTTTACACCCTTGCCGAAATGACTTACTTGTAAAGACTAAGCTACTTTATTACCACACAATAAAAAATAACATTTGTGAATTGAATGGGCAACCACGACTAATCATTTCTCTTACTCCAGTTTCTTTCAACCAAACCACAAAAGATTATTACAAAAGAAAAAATGATTTCAAAGCGACATCAAAGGCTAAAAATAGTCCCCACTTTCTAGTTGTAATTCAAAAAGCCTTCAGATCTGTCTTTCTAGCAAAAGTCGATCGATTCAGAGGAGGTCGAGATGAGTACAAGTTAAGAAAAGTCTACAAAGAAGAGTGAGACTTGACTCATGAGATGTGAAGAGCAAGGAAGACTCGAAGCAGCTCCAAGCGAGAAACCAAGGTAGAATGAAAGATTAAGAAAGAAAGAAAGAAAGAAAGAAATGATGGCAAGAGCAAGACAGTAACCAGCGGAGGGTGGGAACGAGAGTTAGGAAGGTGAGGCAGAGGCTGGCACAGTAAAGGGAAATAATCCAAGAAACTGTCGACATGTTAGCAGCAGGGGAACCATTCGAACGACCTGTGGCGACAACGGCACGAGTTCCTCAGGTAGGGGAAACCGAGAGAACGGTCATTGCCACCACTTCGCCTCCAGCACACGCTAAACTCCCTATTCTTTCGAAAGGTATACCTTCATCTTGGAATGCTGTCTTAACGGCTCGACACTCTAGTCTCTAGACTGCCAGTTTACACCAAGAGAGACTCCTCGAGGATGTGGTACGCGATGCGACGGTTGATACCATTCGTGCAGCTTGTGTTCGACTAGAATAGAGCACAGAGGCGCTGTGCACTCGACCTTCTATTCACGGTGGTACCTTCGCTCAGTACCTACTGATCATCCATCGTCCTCGATCCGCACAGGAGGATCAGTCGGAATCCACCCGGTCCCTTGACCGGGCAATTTAACTGCCCTTTTTCTCCGTTTTATTCTCATTTTACGAAACTCCCAACAAGTCCAAAACATATTTCGATCGGTTCTAACAAGTTCGGACGGTTTGCGAATTTTTGGCTCATTGAAAAAAGTTGTTTTTGTTGGTAACTGGCTGGGAGAATTGTTAATAGTTCGGGAAGAAACTAGGACCAAATTAGGGCCAAAATTTTGTCGGGACCAAAGACGCTTTTGACGGTGGAACTTGGTACCAAGTTCAAGGACACGGTTCAGGCGGTTTTTAAGAAGTGACATTTTTTTAAGGATTTCGTGTTTGGGGGAGGGAATTTTGAAGAATTCTAAAAGTGAGAGGTTTCCAAAAATACGAAGGCTTGAAGGAACGAAATTTTAAGAGTTGGAGGAAGAGAGAGAGGATCTGGAGAGATCAAGGGGATGATATGCCGCGAAGTCTGATCGTCCATCATTCTTCATCCTAGTCACCGGCTCTTGCCAGTATCTGTCAAGGTAAGGCTGTGTGATTATATTCCGTCTCAAGGTCAACGGAAACCTGTAGCTATAACAACCTGCAGTTGCACTTTATATAGGGTGAGTTCCTATTGGTGAACGTAGAGTCTTATTGAAGGTTTTGTATTTCCAAAGATCTTTTAGCGAAACTTTCAACTGAGGGGGAGTTTTGATATTGATGGAAGATTTGGCAAGGGAAAAAATTTGATAAAAAGAACTAAGAGGAATAGAGGGAAGATAAGGCTAAAAAAATAGAAAAATATTAACTTTGATTTTATTCTCGAGAAAAATAAAGTTAGACGAGTTTCTTGTTATGAAAGTCGTATTTCTCTTCCTAATGGTTCCTCATTAATTAATATTCTGTTAGTTCATTATTTCAGACCTCGGAGTTTAGGACTTTTTTTATTTCATTCCACTTTTTCTTGAAAATGCGACTTTTTTTTTTCAAAATCTTGTTTTTCTTCACTTTTATTTCGCAATATGTATTATCAAAATGTTTCATCACTTCCGGTTTTTCCATTGTAGATAATAAGGCTGGATTAATTTTTTTGATCTTTTAAATGAATAAAGTCCTTTTTGACATAAAAAATAACAGCTTTTAAAGAGATTTATATGATTAGATTGAAACAAATATATTATAAAATAATTAATAAATGAATAAAAAAAGTTAATAAATCATTAATTATAAAATAATATTAAAAAATAATATAAAACAGTAGAATCTAGTTATTTTGTGACATGTTTGAATTCATGTTTCTGGCTTTTTATTTTTATCCATAATTAAAATTGTTATAATTTTAATTCTATTGGCAATGGGTGGGTTTAAAAAAAACAATAATTATAAACCAAATGCCAATACAAGTAAAACTATAACAATTCTAGACCCAGAAAAAAGATTTGATTGAATCAAAGAAAAATATTTGTTTGAAAGACTTTCTTTGAATTAAAGGAATGATTTTTTTAAAAGAAATAAAATTTGTTTGATTCAAACAGAATATCTTTGAACCAAATCAATATTTGTTTAAACCAAATGAGGTTTTCTTCAAAACAAAGAAATTAATGCATTGATATATGGTCAAGGATAGAAATTTTTTGATTTAAAGAAGAAATTTATTTGATATGAACAAATTTTTATTTAGTTCGAAGATATTTTGTTTAAATCAAACAAATTTTATTTCATTAAAAAAATCATCTCTTGCGATCAAAGAAAGTCTTTCAAACAAATATTTTTCTTTGATTCCATCAAATTTTTTTTCTGAGTGTAATCTAGATTATACTACTTATAATCTAGATAATAGTGTTTCTAATTCAGATGGTCAAAGAAAAAATTTCTTTGAATTAAAGAAAGGTTTGTTAATTCAAGAAAATTTTCTTCAATCCAAAGAAATAGATTTGTTTACATTAAAAAAAATGTTTTTGAATCAACAAAACTTTCTTCAATTCAAAGAAATTTTTTCTTTGACTGTATATCAAAGAAATGTTACTTTGATTCAAAGAAATTATTTTCTGGGTGCTAAAAGAAAAGTATGAATTTAAAAGCCATGGAATAATCCTTGCATAATACAAAACAAAGGAAATTAACCGAAAAAATATCTTCCTATTCTTGCATTTAATTCTGCAA
Organism: Diplolepis rosae; assembly: GCA_030998225.1. Lineage (NCBI taxonomy): Eukaryota > Metazoa > Arthropoda > Insecta > Hymenoptera > Diplolepididae > Diplolepis > Diplolepis rosae. The sequence goes on along the minus strand of JAPYXD010000723.1, from coordinate 7,028,486 downwards.
TTGTTCTATAAATCTTTCCTATGACAATGTGAAAACTTATCACAATTTGCTTGATAACCCAAAATTTCTATAATCCATAGGAGTTCCTCTAAAATATTTTTCTCAGGGTATTTATAAATCTTACTATTTTCGTGTTTTCACTGTTCAAAATTCTAAATGTTATGTAATAGGAATTATATCAAATTTGATACATATTTCAGGAGCATTAATATAATAATGAGTAGAAGAAAATTTATAAAATTATGAATGTGTTAATATAATTAGTTAATATGTTAATAAATTATATCAATTATTAAAATTCAAATAATTAGATAAACTCTTTCTACTCATTTTTCATTCAAGTTTTTATAAAATGCACGTTTTCTATTATATTTCAAATAATTGTATTAAAGGTTCATTGTGATTATAATTAATTATGCAAATGTGATTCAAGATCTTTAAAAAAAATTGAACTCTGATTAAAAATGTTAACATCGTTTTTTTCTTATGTGGAACTTTTTAGAATTATTGTTAGATCTTTATAAAGTTCCTTATATGTGATTTTATTTATTCACATTTTTATATATTTAAAACCCATGCGATTTTTTTTAGATTCTTTCTCGCCTGTCATTTTCATTAACAGACATTTACCACGTGAATTTTGATAAAACAAAAAATATTTTTAAATTGTTTTTAAAGATGTTATTTACTTTGAGCAAAGCAATTTGAAATTTATAAATTCTCAGAATGTTTAAATCTCAGTCTGATTTTTGATCTTCCGCGCCTATGTTATGTACTGTCACGTGCGAAGTATGTAATTTTTTTTTTTTACGGGAGCGTCGCACCCAGAACAACGTAAAAACCCGTATGTTGTTCTCAATAGCGGTACTTGCTGGTCAGATAGGAACCTTGGGCTTCTTGAGTCGATTCGACATTCTGCACGAAATCCGTCTCTCAATTGTATTAACGTATATAACTACTTCAAAGTTATCATTTTTTCATTTAAGATTTCACGTAGAGATACGAGTTTAGAATTTTTACTCAATTTGTGGGGAAATTTGTCATTGTGAGAAACATTTACTGCGAAATACTCAATTTTAGAATAACTGGCTCATTATTTACTATATATTATAGTAATATTTATTATAGCCTGTACTAAAGTTTCATATAATTTTTTGAAATTTTAGTAAATTGACTGCAAAAAATTTCAAATCCAGTAGAAATAATTTTATCTTTGTACCTTGATTTTTCCTAATTTTTAAGATTTTTTAAAATTGCGATTATATGAAATAAAAATATAATTTATATATTAATAATAATAATTTAATAATAATAATATATACTAACAATAATAAATAATAGTTTAATAATGATTAGACATGAAGAAAATTTATATAAAAACATATGTTTTATTTCATATAATCGCAATTCTAAAAAATCTCATCTTTTTATATAAAATTCCTCCATGTTTAATTATTTTTTTCACTCATCAAGTACTGTTAGAAATTTTCACGTTACAAAGTAACATAAACTTACTCTCTAAATCTGAATCAGTCAAATTTTCACTGATTGAATCAATGATTTGCCTTTTCACTGAATCATCAGTGGAAACAATATTTTTCACTGTTAAATCAGTTATTTTTCACTGAATTAATCAGTGAAATTTGACTGATTCGCAGTAACCTCTTTTTAGCTATTTGAATCAGTCAAATTTCACTGATAATCAGTAGATTTTTACTGATTCAGATTTAGAGAGTATGATAATCAACATACTTTTAAAGAAACGTATTTCAACATTGAAAAAAATGTCCCGAATTCATTGATTTTTTTCTTGAATTTATAAAACTTCAACAGAATTTTCAGTCGCATGTAACTGTATAAAACTTCATTTACCTAAAACGTTACAAAATTTTCAGACACTAATATCGAGATATTCAGCAATTTGTGACTAAAAATCAAAAGATCTTTTCTTTAATTTACTTAAAACTAAGTAAATTTTCTCAAATTCCATCTTGATACTACGAATTAGTAAGTGCATAAAACTTCAGTTACGTGTTTTAGGGAAATTCTGACAGGAAAAAATTGAATTTTAGAATTATAAAAGATAATTGCTTTTTGGAAGTGAGGTACCTTAAATTGATGTAAACGCTTCTGGATACTAACTTTTACAATTGCGTTTTAAATAACAATTACCCACATGCTTACAGTAATTTCTATAATGGTAGATAGGCCCGTTAAAACGAAAGTGGCGCGTACCGCTATATTGAACGTACGTTCTTCTGTAAGATTTCCTACGTGCGTTTTCATGCACGTGGCTTACACTTTATATCAAATTTAGTCACAAAATTGTATTTTTTCAGTTTCCATATTGATCCACTTACAGTTCTGAATGTTCATTGAACGATGGAAAAAACTTTTTTTTATAGCAATAAATGTTTTATTTTATAATTATAATTATAAAAAATATTAGGAATCTAGGGAAAATCGAAGTGCAATAGTAATTATTTCTAGCGGACTAGAAATTTTTCGAAATGAAAATACTAAAGATTCGAAAAATTATATGAAACTTAAGTATAAATTATTTTAAAGTTTGATATAATATATAGTAAATTATATCATATAATTCATCCAAATTTTATTATATTAAAATTCAAATACATCACTATTAAAATTAATTTGCTTTTGTATATTGAATTTAATGATATTTTCAATTTTATTTATAAAAAATATTGATATTTGAAGAATTCAAAATCGTTATAAAAAGTAACTAAAATATTTTTTGGTCGATCAACTGTGTTAAATCACTATAGTTAAGACTGGTCCGGGTGATCGAAATCAAATTTACACACACTGTTTAGTATATTTAGGTTTATTTCCAATTTATAAACTTCACTTGAAAATCACACAATATAAATGTTTAAAAAAGGTCGATGATTTTCTCACATGTAATAATGTTCAAAATGACCTGGCAGCCGTGAAGCACTCTAAAACTCAAGCATGAGACTCCTCACAAAAGAGAAAGTCCACAAGGTACCTTGGAAGCTTGCGGGTTGACTCGAGCTTCAAGGGCGAGATTTGACCAAACCTTGTGGACGAGAATGAGTCTCAACTCTCTGGAAAAACTGCCAGGTATTCACTCAGATGATTTCTCAACTCTTTAATAGGATGCAAACTCGTTGATTTTCTCAAAGTTAACAGGTACTTCGTTTCTTTGTTCTCAATTAGAAAAAAACTCACAATCTCAAGAGGTGCTTTAAGCTCATGAACCGACGTGAAACTGAGACCCTGTTGACGACGAATTGGTCGTCCTCATGGCCAGAAAAAAGGCTCAGGAAGGGGTTTCTGTCGAACTCATAACCCATGATCATAGAGCCGAAATCTTATCAAAGTTTAGACTAAGCGCGATTTAACGTAAACAGCCGTAGCTCGAAGCATGAACAAAGAGAAGTTATAAGCAAGATCGAATAATTACAATAGAAAATAACGTCGTATAAAAAATATTTGATATAGTTTAAATTCATACCTTTATAATTAAACAAACTGAATTTTTGGTTGAATCAACCATCAGATTTCCCTAACTGAAAAATTATTTGAAATTTCTGTAATTTAAATACTGTCAATCTGGTATTTTTACAGTAATGCTATATAAAAATATTTAAAGACATCTGTAAATTGTATGACAAGATATTTACACTCAGAAAAAAAATTTATTCTTTGAACAAAATCGTTTTGTTAAAGTTGCAAAGTATTTTATTGACTTAAGGTCATGGATCAAATTGATCACGTGATCAAATTTCTGTAAAAGTGCGTGTAAGATAAATTTCTTATTTTACAAAATGTTTTCATGGAAATTTGGAATATACAACAGAAAACGATATTTTTACAAAAAGATCGATAAGGTACTTTGTATATTATAAAAGTTATCTTACATGAACGAATTAATTTATAATTTAGTCACGTGCTCGGATTAATCCATGGCCTTAACCGTAATTAAATATTTAATTATTTGAAATTTCTGTAGTTTAATTATTGTAAATCTGGTATTATCACATGATCATTTATCAAGGTTTGATTATTTACTCATACTTAATAAATTACCAATAATTTACAGTTCATCAGAGTTAATAAAGCATTACAGAGTGAACTTGTTTTCTGCTAATAAATTATACAGAGTAACAAAAATGAGAAACTTTACATTAATTATTGTCAAGTGCACTCGACTGAAAGGAAAGTAATGCCGTGTATTCTCATTTTCACCAACTATGTTTATGTCATCCTCATTTTTCTCAAACTAACAGACAGAATTAGAATAGAAATAATAACAATTCTTTTCAGAGTTGAAAAATAGTAAAGAAAAGTTTGAACGGAATTTTAGTGTTGAAAAGTCTTTTAAATAATTATTGTAATTTGAATATTAAAAGATACAATTTTTACTTATCATTTACCTATATAATAGCCAATTATCCATCTAAATGAAAAGATATTTAGAAAAGCAGGATTCAAGATTATTAATTACACAGAAATCGTAAAAGTTGAATATTATGCAATTGTTATAATTACGTGTTCTTTGGTTCTTGTTTAATTTATACAGCTTATGAATATTTGATGAACTGATGAAATAAATAGGATGCATCTAACAAAACAGTATTAATAAGTAAACCATAAATAAATTTATTTGATTTTGATAAATCACGTTTTTGGCTTTTTTTAAATAAAATAAATTATTTTTTAACGTTATTTATTTGATTTGAAAAAATATTTCTTTGATTCAAATACACTAGTAGCAAAAATGTAAGAAATAATCCATTTAATTTTATTACCTCGAACCAAGAAAATTTTTTGTTTAAATTAAAGAAAATATTTCTGTGAATCACATTACCTATATATACTATCGACTGCGTATAGATTCATTTCTTTAATTAAAAGGAAAAAAAAATAATCAAGAAATTTCTTTAAATCGAAGAAAGTTTTCTTTGACCATATAGCAATGCACAAATTTGTTTGATTCAAAGACATTTTTTTTTAATCAAAGAAACGTATTAACACTGAGAAACAGTTTCTTTGAATTAAAGAAACATTTCTTTGAATTGAAGAAAGTTTTTTTGATTTAAAAAAAATTTCTTCGATCCATAGAAATAAATTTGTTTACATTAAAGAAAATGTTATTGAATTAACAAAACTTTCTTCAATTTAAAGAAATGTTTTCTTTGACCGTATATCAAAGAAATGTTTCTTTGATTCAAAGAAACTGTTTTCTGGGTGAAACAGTCATTCATGAAATCAAAGATCTCGTAATTTTCTTAACTAGATCCATTAATAAATGTTAAAGATCATAAAATCTGTTATTCTTTACAGCTTTTGGGCCAGAAATTCCTGCAGTTTCCTATTTCCTGAATATTTATTTGAGTGTGAACAAAATTAAATAGCTATAAAAAGGTTATAAAGGTGTAACTTGAATAGAGTTCCAAGGCGATAACTTACCTCAGGAAGTTTGAGAATTTATCGTCGTAAGTTTATAAATTATTTTAGCTAAAATGCCAAAAATATCTTCTGGAGGTTTTTCCCAAGCAAAAACTGAAAATAAGAAAGTTTCTTATAAGTTGAAAGAATTGCATTAAAAAGACATAATACTGCAGATTTTTTTACATAACTATAGGCACTCTTAAAACATGTCAAATACTATTTTTTAACTACCCATTTAATTTTGCAATTTATTTATAATAAATAATATTTAAAAAATTTGGAATCTTTCTCTGGAAAAAGAGACGCTTTCGATTGTGCCGGGATTCGAGCCCCAGTCTTTCAATTGCCGGTTGACTGTTCTAACCAACTAAGCCACACAGGCGTCCAACATCATTACGTAATTAATTTAATTTTATAATATTTATTGCATTTTGTCTTGTAGTGCTATGATGAATATAGATGATATTAAAATAATGAAATATAACAAATGTGCACATCAAAAATGAATCTTTTTGAAAATTCTCAATAAATTCTAGCAGATTTACTGAGAATTTTCGAACTCTAAACTTGGATCGCGTTGAACTAACTGTAATTCAAAGATGATCAAATATTCACAACCCTATTTTTTTCCTGACCGCCAACAAATTTGAAACGCCCAGTTAAAAACAAAACCGGTCACTGGCGCTTAGCGTTATACACGTTCCCCACTGAGTGAGATTCGATGACAGTAAAGAAGAAAAGAGGGAATTTTCTGTTCTTGAAATTCGGAGGCTCATATAACAGTAACGGGTTCTGAAGAACTATTCAGGCTAAAAACGGAACCTCGACTGATTTCAAAGATTACTCATTTGAATTTATTAGCCCCTTAGACTGCTTGTTTGTGGAACTGACAAAAACACCTTTTATCAAGATCTTGATTGATATTCTAGATTAATCATCCGAAGTAAATAGGCGTATTATTATGTGATATGTAGATTAGTTTGATGTCACGTGACAGCCTTTAATTAAAAATTAAAAGTGAGATAAATATCGGTCCCTTTAAAAAAAAAATTAATCAATAGGTAATATAAAAGAAAAGGAAAATCTGTTATATCTACAGGTCCATAATTAAAAATAATGAAAGCATACTTGATTTTTTCATCCTTTGATTCTAAATTTCACAAAGATTTTAGTAATATTTAAAGATTTTTCGTTAGTTTTATAATATTTCTTGTTACTTGCTTGATTTTAATCTGTTCTTTAAATAATTTCAATCAGTTTAAAATCAGCTAAAATTCAGACACTGATTGAAGTTAGTAAAAAAGTACTTATTGGAATTCAGAAGATATATTTACGGAGAATTAGCAAGTTGTACTGAAATATCTGTGAAATTCACAGAATCAGGTGCACTGACACTACTTCAAAACATAGATTCTACTCTCTGAATCTCAATCAATGAAAAATAGAGAAAAATGCAACCAGTAACTCTCTTTTGGGCTATGCTATCAGTTATTTTTAACTGACAATCAATCAAATACAACTGATTGTGCAGAAAAAAGTCAGTCACTGTTTTCAAATTTTTATAGATTGAGATTTAGGTTACTAGATAACTAATAAAATTAAGAATATATATAATAATATTAATAATCATAATATTATGAAATAAGGCTATTTTATAATTTAAAAATTGATTGCTTTACTTTAAATATACTTCCAATAATATAAAATGTCCACAAATGGTTTTTACATTTTCATATTGAAATAAAGGAAAAAATATAGATAAAGATAAAAAAAGTTACAAGTACTAGTTTTGGTTAAAAAATCAAAATTAGTCATTCGAAAGGGATTTCCTGTTTTTTTATTATTTTACTTTATGTATTATTATCAGTTCTATTTTATGGAAGAAGAAACACTTTTTTATATGAAACGAATTTGAAACTTACGGAAAATAATACTTCTAATAATGTTATTTTAAAAGTAATTTTTTTTTACTTTCCCCTTTTACCTTTTTTTCAAAAGTGATTGAATTTTCATCAATCCTGGCTTATTTTTTTGGGGAAAATATTCTCTACAACTCTACAGTTTCCAATTTTGCGAGTAAAATTTGCAGTGACTGGAATTGTTAGAACAATTCTGTAAAAGGAAACATTAAAAAAAATATATCCATATTTGAAGATTCTATTCTTCATTTTCAAAATTGGAAACAGTAGAGTTGTAGAGAATATTTTCCCCAAAAGAATAAACCATGATTTATGAAAAATTCAATTACTTTTGAAAAATTGATTAGAGGCGAGAGTAAGAAAAAATTATATTTAAAAAAAAACATTATTTTTAAAAATTGGGAACAGTAGAGTTGTAGAGAATATTTTCACCAAAAAAATAAGCCATGATTTATAAAACATTCAATCATTTTTGAAAAACTGGCAAGAGGCGATAGTAAGAAAAAATTCTATTCCAAAAAACATTATTAAAAGCATTATTTTCCGTAAGTTTAAAATTAGTTTCATATAAAAACAAATGTTTTTTCTTTCATAAAACAGGATTGATAATAATTGTTTCATAAAATGACTGTATTCTTCATAAATAATGGCTTATTTTTTGAGGAAAATATTCTCTACAACTCTACTGTTTTCAATTTTGAAAGTAAAGTTTTCAGTGGTTGAAATCGTTAAAAAATCTTATAAAATGAAACATTTAAAAAAAATCTGCCTGCTTCGCGGGCACATTCTCATCGCGCGCTTGGCGCGCAGCTCGCTTCGCTCGTAAGTTTGAGCGCGCCTAGGGCGCGCGATTCGATCGTCGCGCTTCGCGCTCCGTTCTTTCTGAACCTCGCGCTTCGCGCTCGGTCTTGTGCTCTTCGCATACATTTAAGTTTATTTCTTATATTTTGAAACTGAAGCTCAAACCAATTTTATAATAATATTACAGATGATGTGAATTACACATTTTCTCAAAGTCACTGAATTTCTTTTTGAATTTAAGTGAAACAGGAAATTCAATTTACTTAAGGCTCTATCGGCCTTAAGGAACACATTCTCATCATGACACTCGCGCTTCGCGCTCGATTTTCTGTATACATTTCAGTATAAATTTTTAATAAATTACATGATTAAAAGAATTTACTTTCTTCCACATATCTAAAAAGGAAAAACAATCGTAGACTTTATTTAAGGAAACGATTTTGCAGAACAACGTTTATTTCGTATCTCACATATTTTGGTGAAAAAAATCGAATTTTTTCAATATTAAAAATCAAAACATAAAAAATACATCCTGTCCCGAAATTTCTTTATCAGAATTTGTAGACCTCATTTAGGCAAACAATTTTCCATCTAAATGTTTTCTTTGCATCTCACATATTTTGTCTAAAAAATGGAATTTTTTCATTTTTATCGTATTTTTTGGAATTGAAACGAAAAATATATCTTTTATCCGAAACTGTGTCAGATAAAATTTGTAGATCTTTTTGAAACGAACAACTTTGTATTCTTACGTTTTTTTGGTATTTCCAATATTATTGTTAAAAAATTGAATTTTGGATTTTCAATAGTTTTTTTTTTAAGTAAAAAGAAAAATATGCATCTTATGAAGAAATGTTATAATTCAAATTTGTAGGTCTTTATGTATTCAATAATATTGTATCATAACGTTTTTTCGTATCTCGTATAATTTAACTGGAAAATGGAATTTTGATATTGACTTTTTTCGAATTTGAATATGCTGTAACATTTCTAATTTTGATTTAATAAAAAAATGTTATTAGGATAATTTGTAGAGATTTATGAGCACTATCAAAAACCAGGATTGGAATTTTTGATTTTTTCAAAAAATTATTTTCAAAAACACAAAAGTAGTGCTCCATCCCTCAATTTTGATTGGATGTGGCTGGTTAACGAACTTGTCCTTACTTTTTCGGCTCCGATAAAGTGTACCAAAGCTCAATTCAATCTGATAATTCTATCGAGAGTTATGCCGCACACGACCTACAGACAGACAGACAGACAGACACTTTCGTAAAAACCATTTTTTCTGACTCAGGGGGTCTCAAAACGTAAAGATTTGATGAAAATTTCGAAAGTCATTTTTCACATAAAACCAATACCTTCTCATCCATGATGAGAATGTAAAAAATATTTTTATTTGAAGATTCTCCTCTTTATTTTCAAAATTGGAAACAGTAGAGTTGTAGAGAATATTTTCCCCAAAAAAATAAGCCATGATTTATGGAAATTCAATCATTTTATCAATCATATTTTTTGAAAGAAAAAGCATTTTGTTATATGAAACTAATTTGAAACTGAAGGAAAATAATACTTTTAATAATGTTTTTTGAAAGAGAAAAAGAGAAAGAGAAAAAAACAATGTTTTTTGTTCCATAAGACACGAATGATAATATCATTTAAAGTCTTAAAATCATAGAAAATGTTTCTTTTCCTATATAATCTTATTTTTGGCATAACTACTTTAAGGGGATCCGCCACCTTTAATATTTTTTGTTTTTGAGTTTAGACCTTCCATATAATTTTTTTTATACCTAGTACCTTTCTTTAGAAAGGTTTTAAGGTTTTTTAAAACTTCCAGCACCTTTATGCATTTTTAAACTAAAAATTTTGAGTTTTCTGGGCATATTTTTGATATTTCTTTCCTTTAAATAACTTTTTTGTTTTTTAAATTAATTGTCATGATTTTTTTTAACTTTGTTCCTAACAATGTGTAGAAACTTTTTAGATATGGAGATGGATATTAGCTAAACAAATAACTACAAAAATTTTTTTTCCACAATTTTGGGATATTTTTATTTTATATTATTTGTAACTTTTTTTCCAATCACATTAATTTATTTTAGATTCCCAAAAAGCTGCTACACATTGTAGAGAATAAAACAAAAAAATAATCATAAAAATTGGTTAAAAAATAAAAAAGTTATTCAAAGTCAAAAAATGTCAGAAAAATGCCCAAAAAACTCAAAATTTTTAGTTTAAAAATACATAAAGGTGCTAGAATTAAAAAAAAAAACCAAAACCTTTCTAAATAAAGGTATTAATCATAAAAATAATTATATGGAAGGTCTAAACTCAAAAAATAAAAATATTAAAGGTGGTGTATTTATTTTCGTTTTTATACTCAGACGAGGTAAATTTACTTTTATTTTGAAAATTTGTAGCTGATAGTACTGATCGTTATTCTAATTTTGACTTTCTTATAAAGAAAATCAAGGGAATGACTTTTCTTCATATAACCAATCACTTTTGACAGATTTGCAGTCAAAAATAATTAGTTGCATAAAGAAAAGTCATTTCCTAATTCCAGGTAAATTGAAAGATTTAGAGATAATGGCCTGTAAAATAAAAATCGCACTCTGCCAGTGCAAATCGGATTTGAAAGTAAAATCGACAGTTAAAATTCCATCAGAGAAGACAGTTAATGTGAAGAGGAACTACTGCTGACTTTAAAAAAAGACTTGATAGTTCGAGTAATTAGCTAAATGCCGTTTCTTTTTCCTTGTCTCTTGCAATCTGATTCGACAGAGTAATCCGAAGCAGTTTTGCAGGTAGTTCGATGTATCAAGAGGTAGGATAACCAATCTTGTTAAATGATCTTTTTCCCGGATCCGTTCAACGACCTCTTCTTCGTTCGTTGATTCGTTCGTACAGGAATCATACTTGTCGTCACGCCTGAAGAAAGTTAAAAGTAAGGATACACACTTTTTGTTTCACACAGGAAACTGATTTGGCATCAGGCAAATAAAAGATTAAAATAATTACTTCATACTCTTTCGTCTCTAAGTACAGTTAATTCACGGATTCTTCTCGAGATAAAGAACAAAATCAAATATTAAACTTTATTGTAGTTTTAAACAATCTAATTATGCTGAGAGAAGTATTTATTAAAGTAATTGTCGGGCTAAAAATCAGGTCTCTGGAGAAAATTATCAGTCGTGTTTTATGAAAGAAAAAACATTATTTTCATTAAAAAATTTAAAAACTTACGAAAAATGATACATTTAATAATTTTTATTGTAAAAGAATTTTTCCTTACTATCGCTTGTTACCAGTTTTCTAAAAATGACTTTACCTTTTTTAAAAAATGATTGAATTTTCATAGATCATGGCTTAGTTTTTTGGGTCAAATATTCTCTACAACTCTACTATTTCCAATTTTGGAAATAAAGAATAGAATCTTCAAATATAGATATTGAAAAAAAAATTGTTCTAATAAGTTTAGCCACTGCCAAATTTACTCTTAAAACTGGAAATAGTAGAGTTGTAGAGAATATTTTTTCCAAAAAAATAAGCCATGATTTATGGAAATTCAATCATTTTTGAAAAATTGGTAAAAGGCGTTAGAAAGAAAAAATTTTATTTGAAAAACATTGTTAAAAGTATTATTTTCCCTAAGTTTAAAATTAGTTTAATATAAAAAAATATGCTTTTACATTCATAAAACAGGATTGATAATAATTGATTGATAAAATGATTAGATTTTTCATAAATCATGGCTTATTTTTTTGGAGAAAATATTCTCTACAACTCTACGTTTTTCAATTTTGAAAGTACAGTTTGCAGTGACTGGAATCGTTAAAAAATATTATAATAAGAAGCATTTAAAAAAATATATTTATATTTGAAGATTCTATGCTTTATTTTAAAAATTGGAAACAGTAGAGTTGTAGAGAATATTTTCACCAAAAAAATAAGCCATGATTTATGAAACATTCAATCATTTTTGAAAAACTGGCAAAAAGCGATAGTAAGAAAAAATTCTATTCCAAAAAACATTATTAAAAGCATTATTTTCCGTAAGTTTAAAATTAGTTTCATATAAAAACAAATGTTTTTTCTTTCATAAAACAGGATTGATAATAATTGATTCATAAAATGACTGGATTCTTCATAGATCATGGCTTAGTTTTTTGGGTCAAATATTCTCTACAACTCTACTATTTCCAATTTTGGAAATAAAGAATAGAATCTTCAAATATAGATATTGAAAAAAAAATTGTTCTAATAAGTTTAGCCACTGCCAAATTTACTCTTAAAACTGGAAATAGTAGAGTTGTAGAGAATATTTTTTCCAAAAAAATAAGCCATGATTTATGGAAATTCAATCATTTTTGAAAAATTGGTAAAAGGCGTTAGAAAGAAAAAATTTTATTTGAAAAACATTATTTTTCAAAATTGGAAACAGTAGAGTTGTAGAAAATATTTTCTCCAAAAAAATAAGCCATGATTTATAAAAAATTCAATCATTTTTTACAAATTGGCAAGAGGCGATAGTAAGAAAATATTATCTTTCCAAAAAAATTATTAGAAGTATTATTTTCCTTTAGTTTCAAATTAGTTTCATACAAAAAAAATGCTTTTTCTTTCATAAAATATGATTGATAATAATTTATTGATAAAATGACTAGATTTTTCATAAATCATGGCTTATGTTTTTGGAAAAAATATTCTCTACAACTCTACTGTTTCCAATTTTGAAAATAAAGAATAGAATCTTCAAATATAGATATTTAAAAAAAAAATTCTTCTAATAATGTTAGCCACTGTCAACCTTACTCTTAAAATTGGAAATAGTAGAGTTGTAGAGGATATTTTCAATAAAAAATAAGCCATGATTTATGGAAATTCAATCATTTTTGAAAAATTGGTAAATGGCGTTAGTAAGAAAAAATTCTATTCAGAAAACATTATTAAAAGTATTATTTTCCGTAAGTTTAAAATTAGTTTAATATAAAAAAAATATTCTCTACAACTCTACTGTTTCCAATTTTGAAAGTAAAGTTTGCAGTGACTCGAATCGTTAAAAAAAATTTATAAAAAGAAGCATTTAAAAAAAAATATTTATGTTTGAAGATTCTATTCTTTATTTTCAAAATTGGAAACAATAGAGCCGTAGAGAATATTTTTCCCAAAAAAATAAGCCATGATTTATGAAAAATTCAATCACTTTTGAAAAATTGGTCAGAGGCGAAAGTAAGAAAAAATTCTATTTCAAAAAACATTATTAGAAGTATTTTTTCCGTAAGTTTAAAATTAGTTTTATAAAAAAAATGTTTTCCCTTTTACAAAACAGGATTGTTAATAATTGATTGATAAAATGACTGGATTATTCATAAATCATGGCTTATTTTTTTGGAGAAAATATTCTCTACAACTCTACTGCTTCCAATTTTGAATGTAAAATTTCTAGTGGCTGAAGTTAAAAATATTTCTTAAAAAGAAGTATTTTTGTTTAAATAAATACTTTTGAAGATTTTGTTTTCATTTTCGAAACTGGAAACAGTAGATTTGTAAAAGATATTTTTTTCCGAAAATATAAGCCATGATTTATGAAAATCCAATTATTTTTGAAAAATGGTTAAAAAGTGATAGTAAAGACAAATTCTATTACAAAAAAACATTATAAAATATATTATTTTCGTAAGTTTTACATTTTCCTCATCAAAAATTATGTTTTTTTCTTTCACAAGGCATGACTCATAATATCATTTGAAGTTTTAAAGTCATAGAAAAAATCATTCGTGTAAAAATTACTGGGTCATTTCCCGGTCAAAACTTACAGTTGTTATAGCAGTTCTATTAAAATTAAAAATTCTACGTATCGCAGTTAAAGAAAAAGAAGCCTTACATTACTCTAACATGGAAGTTATTTAAAAATATAGTTCTTAACCCTCTCACAGTAGCATAAAAAGAAGTGTTATATAATAGTTATGTAACACATTAAATTTCTTATTGCAATAGTGCAGCACGTATAAAAATGGAATTTTACAAAACTGCTATCTCATATTTATACTAAAACTGTGATTGTCCACTCAGCACACTTATGGGACCACATTTATACAGAATTTCTATATAACATTTATGTAACAACTATAAGTATTCACTAAATCTTGCTTTTATTCACATGCTCATTTATTAATTAAGTCTAAAATTTTTATAAGAAATTGATCTAAACTCATAAATGAATTTGTCTGACTAACAACAAGATTAAAAGTTAATTTCTTCATTTCTTAGTACTGTATAAGATCTACGTGACTTGAATGTTAAAAATTAGGATTCCGAACTCTAGAACATGGTAATTATGTAAAGGATAATATCAAAAATTACTGACGGGGTTGGCCTTGGTAAAAATAGTAATTATAATGAATCCGCTATTTGACAAACGGTTATTCGTCTATTCCCGTGTAAAGCTTCTCAGAATTGTTACTTTACTGTCATAGTCGTGGAAATGTACACATCTCATTAATATTCCATTATACCAACAGTCTTTATTACTTTGGATAGAGTTTAATAATGAAGTATAATTGTCTATTTTAAGCTGACTTCATTTTCATAGGTTAATGTTTGTAATTTTATGTATTTCTGATCGAAATCCCTTCTTTATCCATTGCAGATGAGAGATCGACGTAAGCACATCTGGGCACTCATCCACATCTGTAACATTCTGATCTTCACTACAGTCACGGCCAGTCCATTGTACATTCCACAATTCCTATCCGGAGGCAAGTTACAGCTTTTTTTGCACGAATAAAATTTTCATTGCACCTGACGAAGGAGAAACTTGTACAAGGTTCATGCAATAGTAATTAATATGATCATCTTATTTCATTGTAAACATATGAGAGTTTTAAAAAATTCATTTAGTGAGTAAAAGTTTTTTTCATTCAAAGAAAGAAATTGAAAGAATCAAAGAAACATAAGGTCAAAGAAAAAAGTTCTTTAAATTAAAGAAAGTTTTGTTGATTCAAAAATTGTCTCAAATGTGAACAAATCTATATCTTTGGATCAAAGAAAACTTTTTTAAATCAACAAAACTTTCTTCAATGCAAAGAAATTTTTTCTTTGACCCTATATCAAAGAAATGTTTCTTTGATTCAAAGAAACTGTTTTCTGGGTGTAAGGCGCCATTCTACTATCGCGGCAAAAAAAGGTGATTTTCAAGAATTTTTTACTCAACAACTACTTTATATAATTAAATAAAATTTGTTTATATATCCAACCTCAAAGTTTAGAAAACAATTTTTTTTACATAAAAAGTTTAGTTTAGGTAATGTTTAACAATGAGTAGTGTCTAAAAAAAGACATCTTAATGGCGTGCACGATGTCCCAAGTCAGCATCATCTAAAACAAATGAATCAAAAATTTTCTTTATTAGTATGACCATAGCTCTGATATGAAGAAGCAGATTTTCTTCATTTTGAAAAATAAAAAAATGGCGGCAGTTTAAACAAAAATTTTCAAAAATCGACATTTTTTTGCTCTTTTTTTGTTAATTTAATTAGATAAAATTGAAAATGTTAAAAACTGCTTCTTTACTCCATAGATATTTATGTTTAGAATAAACGTAGAAATTTTGAAAGTAATCGGTTGAAAACTTTTTGAGAAATCGTGCGCGCTGAGGGCCGAGCGCAAAAACGTTGTTTCGAGAAAAACGCGTTTTAAGTTTTCGGAACATAAAAATTGTAAACAAAAGTTACTTACACTTAATCAGTGATCCCTACTCAATATAATACTTCTTCTGCTTGATCAAATAAATCCTCCTGAACCTAAGGAAAATGGAACCAAAAAAAATCGATTTTTCAAAAGTGAGATGGTAGAATGGCCCCTTAAGGCCATGGATCAATCGGACCACGTGACTAAATTATACATTTATTCGTTCATGTAAGATAACTTTTTTAATTTACAATGTATCTTTCTGATAATTTGGGAAACGTAACAAAAGATAATAAAGCACGTCTGTTAACTTCTTTTTAGTAAAAATTTTGAAAAAAATTCGAAAACTTATCGACAATTACAGTTAACTGTAAAATTTTCACTCATACAAAGTTGACAGACGTTCTCAATCGTGTTCTGTAGTATTTTCAAAATTATCAGGAAGATATTTTGTAAAAGAAAAGAGTTATCTTACACGAACTTTTACAGGAATTTGGTCACGTGATCTGGTTGATCCATGGCCTTAAGAATGAAAAATGGATTTTTAACGAGGCCCCTCTGGAACTAATTAAAAATGAAGCTCCTTTTTAAGATTCTCGAAAAATAAATAAACATGAATCCTATCTATAAATGACCTGAAAATAAAATTTTGAGTAGAGATATTATTTGTATTATTATTAAACAATGAATTTAATAGAATAAAAATTAACTGAGCTTATGTTCTTGTAATAAAACTTTTTGTCGAGACAGAATATCTTTCTGAATATTTGGGAGGTATGATAGAATAAAGTAAGGAACGTCTATTTGGTTCGTTTTGGTAAATATTTTACAGTCAACTATAATTTACAATAATGCTTCTAGTTTTATTTCATCTGGAATTTTTTTTGCAAAATCGCTAGTAAAATCTTATACCTTCCAAGTTTTCAGAAAGATATTTTGTCTTTGAAAAGTTGTGTTACAGAAATATGAACTATAATTTCCCTCGTGAAATTTCGAATTGGATTTCAATCCGTCCTATTCCGCATCAATCCGAGCTATTCCGGGCCAATCCGAAAAAAGGTTTGCAATATCGATTCAAATCGGCTGTAAATTAATCCTAAACTTATCCGATGGATCCGAAACTTCCAGTCTGAGTAAAAGAGAACCAACTTTTGAATCTGACTCAATCCGTGTTCATCCGAGATCTCTGATCCGAACCATTCTCAAATTGGATTTATTCAGATTAATTTTCAGCCTATTTGTATCGAGGAAGATTGAAAACTTTTTTTCAGATTGGCTCGGAATCGAGTGGAATTGTACAGAATAATATCCAATCCGAAACTTTAAGCAGGGTTAGGTCCAGTTGATTGCCTTAAGGCCATACATTAACCAGGACACGTGACCAAATTCTTGTAGAAGTTCGTGTCAGATAACTTTTTTTATTTTACAAAATATTATTGTGAAAATTCAAAAAATACAATAGAAGACGATAAAAAACGTCTGTCAACTTCTGCAAAACTTTTTACAGTCAATTGTGATTATCGATAATTTTTCCAATTTCTTTCCAAATTTTTACTAAAAAGAAGTTAACAGAAGTGCTTTATTGTCTTTCTTTGCGTTCCCAAAATTTTCAGAAAGATATTTTGTAAATTAAAAAAGTTATCTTATATGAACGAATTAATGCATAATTTAATCACGTGTTCCGATTGATCCATGGCTTTAAGGCCATCTATCAACCAGACTACATGACGTCGGTAATTACAATTAAAATATGTAAGGTTATTCAAAATTTATCACTATAAAGGATTTTTCGTACTAGAGAGACCTTTTTTTAATTTTAAACTGGTACCCAAAATTAATTTTATTATTTATTTTTTGAATAACCTAACATACTCTAATTGCAATTACCGAATTCACGTGGTCCAGTTAATCAATGGCCTTAAGGCCGATATGAATCTTTCAACAATTATCTTTTGAAGGTAAGAAATTTAATTAGTTATTTTCTGAAGAGCTTTTTAACTAAACTTAAGTCAATTTATCTTTAACCCACACTTTTTAAATTTGTTCTAAAAAGAAAGTAAAACTCGAATTATTACTGAGTAAAGCTTGGTGATCATTATTCAACTATTCATGTCGTTAGAACCTTATCAGTTAGTAAATTTCATACAAAGTATCGATTCCGGAGAGTAAAGTTAGTTTTACTTTTTCTGTAATTTATACATTATTACCTGGTTCTTATGATCCCGAAGAACAAGCAGTCTTCGTCTTCCAATGGGCGTTACTTATTGAAAATTGTAACTCAGATTTTCTTGGAACTCAGCTTGGATAACGGATTCGATCGCAATTGGCACGCAAAAAGGGAGATACAAAATTTCTGCATAAATTCATATGTAAAACAGCGTTATTCTGAGTTATTCCAAGCCAATCCGAGTCATCCGAGCCAATTCGAAAAATATTTCTAATCTTATTCGTTGCAAATCAGTTGAAAATTAATCCATGCCAATTCGAGTCAATCTATTTAAATTTTCAGTTCGAATGAATCCGGGTCAATCCGAGTTCGGCTTCATTCGAATTGGTTCGGATTGAGACAGATTAATTTCCAACTGATTTGCAACATTGAAAACTTTTTTCGGATTGGCTCGGAATGACTCGGATTGGAACGTATACAGACTTCGGATATGCTCGGAATGGGTAAAAATGAATTTCTATCCGAAACTTTCATTAGGGAATATCTTTTACACTGGATAGATTAGAAGGGAAAACATGAACAGAGAAAATGTATAATGAATTATTCAAATTATTCGTTCTTAAGATCGTTCATGGTGAAATTATTATATTTTAGTTTCACTTTGATTTGAATTCATCTTTAATATTACTGTAACAACTATGCAAACATCTAAATTGAGCCAAAAATGTCTCTGATTAATTTCTTGTTAGCATAACAAATGTTTTTTATTGACAAAGTATTTTATTCACTTAAGCAAATTCATTGGTTGAATCTGATATATACTTGAAATATTTTAAAAGTAACTCAAATATTTTGTTGGATCAACTGAATTTTGGGCTCAATCAACCAAATTTTCTTATCCAAAGAATTTTTGTCTGCATAAAAAAAAATACTATGGCAAAATATTCCAATTCAATTAGAACTATTCTGATTCATTCCGATATCCGTATCCGGGCCAACGCAAATCATTCCGAACCGATCAGAAAAACGTTTTTTATCTCGTTTGATAAAAAACGATCAAAATTAATCCGAACCAATCCGAAACCAAGTTTTCAATCCGAATCAATCCGAGCTTGGGTTCATCCAAATCGAATTTTCAATCAGAATCAATCCGAATGAATCCAAGATCGGAATGATTCGGATTGATCTGGATTGAAAACTTGGTTTTGGATTGGTTCGTATTCATTCGGATTGATGTCTCGGAATTAATCGGATTAATTCGGATAGATTTTTGACCTTTTTTCATCAAATAAGATACAACAAGTTTTTCGTATTGGTTCGGAATGATTCGCATCGGCTCGGATACAGATATCGGAATGAATCTGAATAGTTCTGATTGACTCAGAATGAATTTCAATCCGATAATTTCATCAGGGTTTGTAATAAGATCGAGTTGAAGGCCTCATAAAGATATAATGGATGAATATATTTTTCTCTTTCAAACCTGGATTAATTGTAATTAATACCAAATCATTTTTACGATAAAAAATCCTAATTCGAACTTTTTTCCAATTCATAATATAAACGTGGAAAATAATAAACAATAAACAATAACTTTTGAAAAAAGAATGATTGAAAATTATGCCCCGAGTAGATATTTTCTCATGGCTTAAATCAGGCTGAGGTCTGGCACCTCCTGACTTGGCATGAAACTTCAAAACTGGCCTGGCCTCAGCGTAATTTCAAAATTATCGCAACGCTGCATCTTCCAGATTTTTAATCCGCCTAACCAGGCGCAGGCCTGGCTCATCCCAATAAAAGTGTTTTAAAGTACATTTAACATTATTTATTTTATTTTGAAAAAAAAATATTTTTCCATGGCTTAAACCAGGCTTAAGACTGGCACTTCCTAACTTGGCATGAAACTTCAAACCTGGCCTGGCCTCAGCCTAATATCCAAATTATCGCAACACCGCATCTTCGTGATTTTTTATCCTAGTAACTAGGCGCAGGCCTGGCTCGGCGTTTTTCCTAGTCAGTGCCAGGTTTAGAATTTCCTACACCAGGCCAGATGGTTTTTGAGTTTAAAATGTTTACAAAAATTGTTTATTTAATAATGACATATAATCTCGCTGTTTAATTCGATAAATTAGCAAAGCGACAAATCTCGTACGTAATTGTCATTACGCTGGGTTAATGATCTCTGAAATTCGCACAGCTGTTTGAGAAACACTGGGTCGAAGAATGAAAGAAGGAAGTGAATGTGAGTGTAGATACGTATGAAATGTTGACTTGTGTAAAGCTTGGGACGACATTGACCCTACCTTGGATTCTGTTCGAACGGAGCAAAACGTGGGCGGACTGGTCAGTTTTCTATACAAGTGGGTCACAATCGGTCATCGGCGTCTTCAGAGATTTCTAACATTCTAATCAGTAATGATCTCAATATCATTGTCAATGCAAAAATGCAATTACTTTTGCTCTACTAACATTCATTTTTATAAACAACGAGAATTTCAAGAATAATTTTTACAAGAAAATAATCGTTCACTGTTATAATACGTATGTTTTTTCAATATTTTGTTTCAATTCGCGACAGAAATTGAAATTTGAATTTTCAAAATTAACCGCCTCCAGGGTTTAAATATTTGAACAAAAACTACAATTTTACTCCTCTTTTCTCAATTTGAAATAAAAATTTGTTTATCTTAGAAAAAAAATTTTAATTAAAAAAAATAATGAATTTAAATAGAACAAATTCTTTGTTAAAAAGATTCGTTCGATTCGACTACAGTGACTTTTTAAAAAAATTGATTTTTTAAATTCAAAAACTATTTTTTTTATATTTCTTTCATCTGAGAAAATATTTTTTCTTTGTTACTTAGCACTGGAGAGATTTGTTTGATTAAAAAAAAATATGTTTAAATATTAGAAACTTTTTTTGAGTCTACATATAAGAAATACTTGATTTTGGTTTTTGAATTATTAGAGTAACTTTCAAATTTTCATGTTTGTTCTAATTTTACGAATCTATGTATATTATTGATTGTGTAACAAGTAAATATTCTCCACTTAAGTGCACAAATGTCGGAAGTCTGCTTGAAATTCTCTTTTCCTTGATTGCGGGCATGTAACTGTAAAGTCTACAGATTTTATTATTTCTCGAAGTGAAAAGAGAATTGAGCATCAAAGTCTTTCAATTCAAAGCAATACAGGCGCCACAGAAAATAATCACCTGGAAAATTGTGAAATTGTAATTTAATCTGCGCAAATCAGAGCCATTCCTAACCAATTCCAATCCCTAACCCGAGCTTGGATAAATTCGGATTGAAAACAGGGTTCGGATTCCTCCGGTTTTAACCGGATTGACTTTCAAGCGATTTACATCAAACAAGATTCAACATATTTTTCGAATTGGTTCGAATTGAATTCTTTTCCGAACCCGAGCTCGGATAAATTCGGATTGAAAACAGGGTTCGGATTCCTCCGGATTAAACCGGATTGACTTTCAAGCGATTTACATCAAACAAGATTCAACATATTTTTCGAATTGGTTCGGAATGGTTCGGATTGAATTCTTTTCCGAAACTTTTTCCTGGGAAAGAGACGAAATAATTTGAAGATAAAGACATAATTAAGCGAATATGAAAACAACTTAGTAAAGTGAGGCGTGGAAAAATAAAGAATAATAAGTACAATTGGCAATTATGATAATCATAACTAGATTCTTATGACAGTCTGTAAAACATAATTACTTTAGAGCTTGCCTTCTCAGAGTCTGCTAGCAAACGTTAAACTGATTTTAAGTATAGTAGTTTAAACTAAATAAGTGCCATTTTTCAGAAAATTAACGGGTTACAATGTGGTTCAATTATACGCCTCATTATACGCGTAACATTTTTACATACTTACAGAACCGGAAAATTGATGCATTCCATAAAGAACTACTGTTGTTATTTATCATTTTTGAATCAAGTATCAAATTAATCTATAATTCATTACTCATGTGGCATTAATATGCAAAACGTGACCACGCAGGTAAAAGTACGCACTGGTTTTTGGTTGTGGCTAAAATTCCTTGAGGCAATGTCGTCACTATTGTCACTATTGTCACTACTTTCTTCCATGATGACTCACATGACATTTCCGTTAGCATACATTCTGGGAACATAGAGTGAAATTTTGAGGACAACTGCTGGAGTCAATCAGATGACCCAAAAGTGCGAATCTGAATTAATAATTTTACAATTCTAAACTTGGAATTTTTTCGTTAACTTATTTTATACATAAAGTATAACATAAATACTTCCAAAAAATGATTAAGTTTTAAAACAGTAAATGTCATAATTCACCTTATTCATGTTACAATACTATAATTATCAGTAATTTATATTCATTAAATAATTTGATCAAATTAACTCTCGTGAATTATTTTAGCAGGAAGAAATTTACCAAAGATCATTTCCATCTGAATATTCTTGTTCTGCTCCACTTTCTTTGAGTAATTTTACAGTAATTATTTGACACCTTTTCCAGAATTCCGATACTTTCTTATAAGAACGAAAGTATTTTTTACTTGTTTTTCAGCAAAGAGTATCTCAATCCAAAACGGTATTTTCGTACTTCCTTCACATTTTGGGTTTTTTGATAGACCACAAAATTTAAAATATTTCTCTAATTCTAATAACTATATATATTTTGAATATGGCAGTACTATTATTTATTTGAAATGGTAATTAATTGTTTTTCCAATGATAGTCTAACTTGCGCTTTAACTAATTTGAGCAAAAAATGTGTTTTAAAGTTTTTATGATGAAAAATTGAAATGATGTACTAAAATTTTATTTAAAAAAGTAACGCCTTCAGTTTTCCAGTAACGGTAACGTGCCAAACACTGTTAATTTCTTAAAATATATTGAGAAATTTTTATAAGTCATATACACATTCTTAAAAATGTTCTGAAACCCACGAAATTTTCATGTTATAAAAGTAACGTCAAATTATACGGTATTTACGATACTTTTAAGTAAACGTATCTTAAAATTGCGAAAAATGTACTAAATTTGCTGAAATTCTTCTTAGCATTACGAAACTCAACTAAATTTCCTTCAAATTTATCTCAAAATTACAAAACTTTGACTGAATTTTCAGTCACATGAATCTGCATAAAAATCCAGTCATCCAAAACGTAAAATGTTTCCTTTTGCAAGCTTCAGAACTTTCAGATACAGGTATCAAGATTCAGAAATTTCTAACTCAAAATTAACAGATTTTCCTTAACTTTACTAAAGAATAACTTTGCAGAGAAAAATGGTTCGATGAACTTTACCCAACTTTTAGCAACGTTTGGATATATGGACAATTTCTAGATTATTCAATATTATTATAATAAGTTATAACGTGACATATTTGGAGACATGTCTGCTATAATATTGACCTAGAATTAATCTTTGCCTTTCATTTTTACGTCATTTTTACGTTTTTTTTTTTTATAACTACCATTGATAATTTTAAATGAAGAAAATAAGAAGAAACTGACCCATTTTTAAAACGAAAAGAAATCAATAAAAATTTATTTTATTTTATTTTATTTTATAACGTACCAAACCTTAAAGAATGCATCACAGTTCGGTAAACTTTAAAAATGTGAAGTAAACTTTCAAAATGTACCTCACAAATTATTACAATAATATTAAATAATATTTGTAATGTTAGATAATTGGCTTTAGGGTCCATAAATGAAAAAAACAGTAGTTTCAATCAAACGTTTCGACTCTGATTGGAGTCCTCATCAGTGATCTTTATTTCTAGAATATGAAAAAACAACTAGTGAATATTGTGCATTTGAGTACAACTTTGGTATTGTCTGCAGTATAAAAATATGAGAAAACCTACATAAAATCAAACATAAACATTTTTTGGTGTAACAAGAGAGAAATCTTAAGAATTTATATTGAAAAGTAACACATACATTTTAAAAAAACATCTGAGATAAAAAACTAGTCACGTTTATGTACAAATGTAGCTTAAATTGTAGATGCAGGTATAAAATGTGACAAAAAATGTTTATGTTTGATTTTATGTAGGTTTTCTCATATTTTTATACTGCAGACAATACCAAAGTTGTACTCAAATGCACAATATTCACTAGTTGTTTTTTCATATTCTAGAAATAAAGATCACTGATGAGGACTCCAATCAGAGTCGAAACGTTTGATTGAAACTACTGTTTTTTTCATTTATGGACCCTAAAGCCAATTATCTAACATTACAAATATTGTTATTGAGGGTCGATATAATTCCTGTTCTAAATATTAAATAATCTCCAACTTCTCCATGTCTCAAATTTTCTCAAAAGTTGAGTAAAAATCCTCAAGATATTTTTCTCCATGCGAATTTCATCTTAATTTTACAAAATTAAAACCTCATCAAATTTCAGTTACAAGTTTCGCAAAATCCTGATATAAATTTCTAACAATGCATGAGAAGTAGTTATATAAAAGGGAAAAAAATCTTGAAGTTATGAAAGTAGCAAAATAATTAAAAACTAATAATCCGGTAAAAATGTCGATTTTTAATTCTAATGCAGTGAGAGGATACCTGGGCATCAACCTGGGTCAGGTATGCAGGATTTCATGCTTCTTGGATCTTCGGAATGTGCATTAGAGGTTTCGGTAAAGAAAAAAGAAGCAAGAAAAATGGATAACGGCTATTAGACCCGAGATTATGCCAAGTTAGAGTTAAACAGCTACTAACAGCTGGCAGTGGGTACATTAGGCTGTAACTGTGACCCACTTTTGACCAAGCAACTAGCTCATACATTGAAACGTAACGGTTCTTCGATGCTGGGCCTCGGCTGACATCGATTCGCTCCTCGTTCGGCATTGCTTCTCATTCTCTACAAGTATTTGTACAAATACACGTCTACACTTCCATCCTTACATGATGAAATTCAATTTCATCTTGCGGCCCGAACAAGAAAAACAATGTCGTGGGTTCTTGTTTTATATATGTGCCTTGTATACCTCACTATTCAGCTAAAGTGGGTGACTTTCAATTTTCGTTTTCATATACGCCTACTTGCAGCTTTAAGAAAAGAGGGAAAATCAATTTCAAGGTAGATTAATATTATTCCGCAATAAGGAACTTCAGTATATCATATTCCTCTTTTAAATTATCAGAAGCACAAAATAAATATATAAGTAAAAAAAAGTATGAAAAATGTTTTTTTATTGTTGTTTGCATATTTGTAGACCTTTGCAAATAAAAAGATATTGATGCTCACTGTAGTGGTTCAAGTTCTGAGATATAACAGGAATAAGAAGAAAATTGTTGTTCTACTTCTTTGGACATGAAATTATAATTATGATCATGTAGAATTTGCACGTTATTCTGAGAAGCTGCCGGCAATCAAGAAGAGCGTAGGATTACGAACGATCACAAGACGAAATAAACCTGTGTTAAGTGTTACGCTGCAGGGAATGCACTCATCTAAAGAATTCACATCTGGTTATCAAGATGCAGCTCTTGGCGAAAGAGAATGAAATTCGGAAGTTTCTTGTGAGAGACCAGAAACAAACTATCCAAAACGAAAAATGCATCGTTTATTATATATTCTTCAAAATGAGATTTCATAACTGCCTACCATGAAATCCATACCATTTAACACAGAATACCGCTTTCGATTTTACAATAATTTTCCATTTTTCTGATACTTCCTTTCCCTTATGCAAAATTTAAAAAGATTAACCCTTAATCCAAAATAAATATTCAAACAAGAGCATTTAGATCTCTACTGAAAAAATTTGAACCATTATCTCATTAACAACTATTATTTTCTCAGAGTGTATCTTCTTAAGTAGACAGATGGATTAGACAGAATTGAGTACAAAAGAAGTCAGAAAGGTTGGCTGCCTATTACCTACATCAAAGAAAGCCAATAATATTCAGTAAAAGGAGAACAATGTAGCCACCTGCACAAAAAGATGATACTTAAGTTCCCTTTTTCCAATCTAGCCTTCAGTTAAGCTAACACCATATATGCATTTTAAACTCTCATTTGTTTAGTCACCTTGACAAAACGACTTTACAGAACAACTAAACATTTAAAATTCATCAATAAAACTAAAAAATTTTTGTTCAACAGGTACTGGAAGAAATATCAGACACCTGCCCTGCGTGTCGAAGAGAAGCGGAGAGACAGGAGTCTGTATGTTTGCATTTACCTGTGCGAAAGCAAATGGAACTCACCTGGGTACCTGCATCGACCGCTTCTACTTCGGAAGTTGTTGCAAAATCGAGCAAGAGCCTGACGAAGTTTCCCCACAGGATAACACGATTGAAGATGGTCCCTTGCCTCCATCCAAACCAGTTTTCACCACCACACACAGCTCGATTGAAAGCAACGAGATCCCACCCTACATCACCAAACCTAAACCAATTTTAGAAAAACGACCATCCCTGACTACTTCCAACACTCAGAAGATCGAAACAACCACTTCAAAAATTATTGAGACGATCACAACCAAACCACAAAAATTGACGTCAAAGAAGCCAATTATTTATACAACAACAGAGTCTGTTGCACTTTCGACCTTTCAAACGGTACAAGTTATTACTACTAATGGAATCCAAGCTCGACCAACTCTTGCTACTAGTCAGGTTTCTACTCTAGTTACTCAAAAACCAATTAGTACTGGAAAACCATCAACTACTCAAACACCAACTACTGAAACCCCAACTACTTCTTTGAAGCCAACTATTTCTCGGAAACCAGTCACTTCTGGAAAACCAACTAGTTCTGGAAAACCAACTAGTTCTGGAAAACCAACTAGTTCTGTAAAACCAACTAGTTCTGGAAAACCAACTAGTTCTGGAAAACCAACTAGTTCTGGAAAACCAACTAGTTCTGCAAAACCATCCAGTACTGGCAAACCAACTGGTACCTCTTCCACAATTGGCACAGTAATCCCTTCTAGAAGACCTTCTCTCCCAGCTTCATCCACAAGTTCGAGCTCAACCTCACCTTCATCAACAACTAGTTCATCACTGACTTCAACCTCTGGTTCTTCATCAACCACTAGTTTATCATCAACCATCAGTTCATCATCAACTAGTTCGTCACCAAACTCCAGTTCTCCACCAACTTCTAGTTCTTCAACTCCATCTTCCACCCCCAAAGTTCCTCAAAGACCCACCATAATCGACATTACACAACCACCCTCGGTAAAGAATCCTACACAAACCACTGAATCATCAACTGTAACAAAACCCATGCAAATTACTACCGAAACTCTTCAAAGCAGTTCGACAACACCAAGGATTCCCGCCACGAGATTTCCTCCTAGAAACTCCACGACCAGCAAACCAACAACAATCAATGTCACTCGAAAACCCCCTGTGTCTAGTCCAGTAACCAAAAACCCTAGCTCGACTACTGGTACCAAAAGACCCATCGTAACTAGTACTTCTGACACCAAAAAACCAGTCTCGACGACTAAGAG
Source organism: Diplolepis rosae (assembly GCA_030998225.1). Lineage (NCBI taxonomy): Eukaryota > Metazoa > Arthropoda > Insecta > Hymenoptera > Diplolepididae > Diplolepis > Diplolepis rosae. The sequence goes on along the minus strand of JAPYXD010000723.1, from coordinate 7,000,980 downwards.
ACCTGTGATTTCAACTTCAAACACAGCTTCGACAAGTGATACTACAAGGCCAACTTCTCCAGCAAAACCTCCAAAACCCACAAAACCAAGTAAACCTTCTTCTTCGAGCACGAAAGTACCTCCAAATACTGGAAAACCTAACGTGGATGAAACTATTGCTCTTGGTGGTTACAAGCCTACGACAAAGAAACCCATTGGCGATAAGGTAATTTGTACCAATTGTGATATAAGTTATGGACCCTTTTAGGGTACACTCAGAAAAAAGTCTGGTTAAAACAAACAGAATTCCGATTATTTCAACCGGAAAAAAATGTTAGGGGAGAGTCGGGTAGCCCCGGTCACTCATGACATTGAATAAACTGTACTCTCTGCGAAAATAAATTAACATTTTTCTCTTTTAGAATTGTGCCAAAGTGTAATTTTAAAGATATGGACCCATATCTTTCATCAGCTTAAAAGAAAATCCGGTCTAAATATTTCATCTCTAGAAAACAGGTGCATTTTGAGAAATATGTACCATCTTTATTATCAAATATTTCTAAAGCTAAAAAAAATATCAGATTGGTTCTAATTGGGATATATAAATTCACTTTCTAACTATGTGACCTGTAATTTTTGTTTAATATTTTTGCGTATTTTTTTATTTACAGCAGTTTTATTGAAACTTGTCAGAGTCGGATAGCCCTGGCCATTTCGTGTCGGGTAGCCCTGGCCACATTTTTCTGCTAAGTTTCTAAGTTTACCCCCACACACGAGTCACAAATAATTGCAACCTCTTGATCGGAAATTCATGAAACCTTTTAAACAAGCATATTCGGAAAAGTGTGCTTTATGGATGCGCAAGAATACTGCACTGAGAAAAAAATGCTATTGAATCAAAAGCATGTATATCATGGATTCAAATCAATATGCTATAGAATCAGTAACATATTTATTGGTTCTTGTAGTATATTTTTATAAATTAATAGTATATGTACATGCTTTTGATTCAATAGCATTTCTTTCTCAGTGAAATATTTCGGTTTTTTCGATGGCCGGGGCTACCCGACACTATTTTTTAGTAACCTATTTTAAATCTCACTTCAATCGCTTTGTTTTTTTCCAAAATATGTTTATTTCTTATATGTCTCTTTTTAGGTTGTTGGTAGAAGCATTGACATTATAACTAACCTTCTAAATTTCAATTTTGATCCCTATAAGTCAAGTTATTATCAAAAAAGCTTAAGTGGCCGGTACTACCCGACTCTCCCCTACGGAGAGCCGTACTAGTAATTCCGGTTAAAACTGGTGGAAATTCAAGTAAAGACTTTTCGGTTGTTTCTATCTTCCATTCCAGTTAATGTAATAAAATTTTCTAGTTGGTATCACCGCAATTTTTCTAGTAACAAATTTCTCGTTACATTCATGGTTATATTCTCATAAATTTAACTACTTTAGGGCATTTAACATTACTATATTTCTAGTTAAATTTACTGAAATTTCCTGGTTGAATACTAACATAACCTTAAAAATAAATAATGATTTAAAGACGTGGAAATTATAATTTTCAAAATGAAAAAATATATATTTATTCTTGAATTATTTTATTTTGTTTATATAATGTAACACTGCGAACGGCCTATCTTGAAACTACTTTTACTATATTTTCCTGTATCATTAACTGGAATAATAACACCAGAATATATATAATCAGAATTTTGTTACTATAATAAGTAAACAATTTTTCTGGTGAAATTAACTAAAAGTTTAGTTATTTTAACTGGACATTTTTTAACCGCTTAGCTTTAGTGTAACCGATGCTAAGTAGATGCTAAGTTTGCCTTTTCGTTTCAGATTCCAGTCAGAACTACACCAAAACCTTTTACCACAACCATAACCACGAGGGTTAAACCTACAAGCAAGCCTACAAAGACTACTTCAGTAAAACCGAGTTCAGTAAAACCTAGTTCAATAATTGGAACTACGAACCCAATCATAGCTACAACCATAGGAAACACTACTGAAAAAACCAAACCTACTGGTACGAATCAAGTTGGAATAGATTTTACTACACCTCTGACTATTTCTACAACTCAGGCTTCGACTGCAAAACCAACTGTTTCCACAACTTCCACTGAATCAAATATCTATATTACCTTGAATGGCTCCAACTCGACAAATCAAGTTTCATCGACCAAGAAACCTGCAGATGAATCAGCACAAACCACTTATGCACCTGGTCTAGTTACGTGGACATCCACCTTGGATGAAACTACCACCAGTAAAATGCAAGAAGCATCTTCTACCAATGAAGGTGAATTTTCAAGAAACTGTAAAATTCTTTTTTATTGAATCGTTTGAGAATATTTATGATATATATGTGAAGCGATCTGAGAAAAAGAACCTTAGTGTCAAAAAATTATTTTCGAGGTTATGATCGTTTCATATTAATTAAATGTCGCTCTTTAATATTATGAAATCAGAATAATTTGTTATGCAATATTTTTCGTTTAATAAGACTTTCTTCTCTGCCATACACCGAAATTTGGCCTTGTCGGTGTCGTTTTGCGTGCGAAAAGTCGATTTTCCCGCACTAGTGCGATAAAATTTTAAGTGTACGGAAAATTAAAACAAACTTAAAATTTTAACGCAGTAGTACGGAAAAATCTATTTACCGCACTAGTGTGAGAAAATCAACTTTCCGCACGCAAAACGACACCCACTCGGCTAACTTTCGGCGACGAAGGCCGAGACGAAACTTCGTGTCGCCTCGGCGCTCATCGCGACTCGCTCTTGCGTTAAAATAAGCCTTTCCGCACTTGATTCGAAATATACTATTTCCATCAGTGGTTCGAAATGAGTTCGAATTCTCTCTCTCTTCTCATAAAGTCACTTCCACCGTGTTTGTGAGACGCAAGAGAGAGTGAAGAATATCGTAAGTTCTAATCAGCTCGTTGACTATTCTTTCCCTTCTGTAAAATCTTCGCTGAGACGCTTAAAGTCTCTTTTCTCAGATCGCGTCACATATTATTGACAATTTGTAAGGATATGCAAAACTCCAGTTTCAATCCAGTAAGAAGGAGTGAAATAAAATGAATTAAAACTATTTCAAAAATAGTCAGAAACTAAATTCTTCTGGCTTTAAAGCGTTGTGAAATTGTTTACTTTGGAAATGCTTGGAATTGCTTTCGTTGCAAATTGAGAGGAATTGGTATGAATTAGAATGTTGAAAATTTTCGCTTTTGAGAAGGAATTAAACTGACTTCAACCTTTGGAAACTTTCGAATTGTTCTACTGTGACTGCACTGAGAAAAAAGATTTGATTGAATCAACGAAAATAATTTGTTTGAATGACTTTCTTTGATTTAAAGAAATGATTTGTTTAAATGAAATAAAATTTGTTTGATTCAAACAAAATATCTTTGAACCAAATAAATATTTGTTTGAATCAAATTAATTTTTCTTCAAAACAAAGAAATTAATGCATTGATATATGGTCAAAGATATAATTTGTTTGATTTAAGGCAGAAATTTATTTGATTCGAACAAATATTAATTTGGTCCAAAGATATTTTGTTTGAATCAAACAAATTTTGTTTCATTTGAACAAATCATTTCTTTAAATCAAATAAAGTCGTTCAAACAAATTATTTTCTTTGATTCAAACAAATCTTTTTTCTCAGTGTGTTGCAAGATTCAACAGGATTGAACTGAGACGTAATATTAGCCACCAAATGCAATTGAGACGTTTGCAAGACAAAACAATCTCGTTTTTGACTATTTCCGAAATCGTTTTAATTCATTTGAATTTGCACCTTACAGTGGGTGTCGCACACTGTGAGGAAATGCACTTTTTTCGATCAAAAATGTTAGGAGCCTTCAATTTTGGTCCGATTTTCAATTTTTTTTTATCATTAAAGTGCATTAAAATCTGAATTCGCGGTCAGAAGCTTTGTCTCTTCTATTTTTTATTAATAATTTTTTTCTTCAAAGAATGGAAAAACTGAAATTTCTTACATAACAATTTTTCACGCTTTAATAACTGCTTAAGCAAACTGTATATTGTCTGTGATGAATGTTTGGAGGCTTACAGAATACAAATAACTTGTTCATTATTCCATTCAATTGTTATAAACAAATTTTATGAACAAATTGGAAAATAGTCTTATTATCGGTAAAAAAAATTTTCTTTTTGCTAAAAGTGCTTCCTATTGATGTATGAATAACATTTAATCAAAAAAGTAATCAAAAAGAAAACAATAACCATTGTTATAAACAATTCTTGTGGCCAAATATTTAAATGTGAGGTTTTTTAAAATTATAATTTCCTTCAATCGCCAGAACAACCTCAAGTATTCCTTAGAATAATAAATCTTTAATAATATTTGGTAAAATATAACAATTAAAATTTTTATAAACAAATTCAACATTTTGGCACTTTCGCGTAGAAAAAAAATTTTTTTGCACTGAAAATGTTTAAAATTATTAGGTGAATGACTGCTAGTCACGAAATTTGAAATTTGTTTATCTTAATTGCTTATAAACATTCAGATTACCAAAATTATTTTACCAAATATCATCAAAGATATATTATTTTCAGAAATATCTGTACCCATTCTGGCAATCAAAGGAAATTCAAATTTGATAATACCTTAAATTTAAATATTTTGTCACAAGACCCGAAAATTTCGAGTTCCCGACCTGCTTCGGGTTCTTGAAACCAGCCGGTAACTCAACATTTTCGGGTTTTCGAACCCGGCTCGAAAAAGTCGAGCTCAATTCGAGCCGAGCTTTCGAGCTTTTTGCATTCTTAATCGATTGCTAATCATTAATATCTTTTAGAACCCACCGAAACGGAATGGGCGCCAATTACAACACCTGATGGTTGGGTAATTATTCATTCTCCAACCACTGAAAAGGAAGTACCTAGTTCAACATCAACGCCAAAACCGATTGTGGCAACAACTAATATTCCATTTTTTCCAAGTGAGCATTTAATTACCTTTTAATCATTTTTGGTTTTCTTGAAAAATAATCTTTTCTCACTGCGAGAAATTTACGTCAGTAATATTAACTGAAAATTTTTGGTAAAGTCCTATGCATTAAAGCAACTGCAGTTTTCAGTTACTCTGAAGAATTTTTTCAGATAATTCAATAGAAATTACCAGTTTAGTTATACTAACTGACTTTTTCTGTTTTATTTCACAACTATATAAGTTTTCAGTTAAAATAACCGGACTCCATTGTTGTTCAAAGTACAGTCGCATTTGAAATCATGACTGGATTTATTATTCATAATAACACAATACTTCAAGTCAATGTAATTATATTTGAATTTTTCCTTCCAATGGAGAAAGTATTAGTTTTAATTGACTTAAGATATAGTAATGAAAAAATCTATTTATTATGATATATCAATTTAAAAAGAATCGTTAATGCAATATTTGGAGAAAATTGACAATAAATATTTTTTTGACTTCATAAATTTTACAAATACATGAAATTAATTTGTAATTCTCATTATATGTATACTATTATACTAGTAATTCGTGATTAATTTATTATTGAAAATTATGTATTTCATTGTTTACAAAATAACTATATCATTTTAATTTTACTTCTAGACCCAGAAGAAAGTTTATTTGATTTAAAGAAATTTCTTGATTGTTTTTTTTCTTTGAATTAAGAAATGAATATCTGTGCAGTCGCATTGTACATGCGTAATGTAATGCACAGAAATATTTTCTTTAATTCAAAGAAAACATTTTCTACGTTCAATGTAAGAAAATTTCAAAAAACATCTCTTGAGATTTTACCAGTACTTTTTCGAATTGAAGAAATAAAGTTTAAAAAAACGATTTCTTAAATTTAAATAAAACTTTTTTCTGAATGTATACACTCAGAAAAGAGATTTGATTGAATCAAAGAAAAATCATTTGTTCGAGAGACTTTCTTTGATTCAAAGAAATTATTTAAATAAAATAAAATTTTTTTGGTTCAAAAAATGTATCTTTGAACCAAGTAAAAATTTGTTCAAATCAAATAAATTTCTGCCCTAAATTAAACTAATTACATTTTTGACCATACACAAATACAAATTATTTGTATGTTTTGAAGAAAAATTTATTTGATTAAAAAAAATATTCATTTAGCCCAAAGATATTTTGCTTGGATTCAAAAAATGTCATTTCATTCAAATAAATCTTTTGTTTGAATCAAAAAAGCCTTTCAAACAAATTATTTTCTTCCATTCAATCAAATCTTTTTTCTAAGTGCACTCGGAAAACCGTTTCTTTGAATCAAAGAAATATTTCTTTGATATACGGTCAAAGAAAACATTTCTTTGAATTAAAGAAAGTTTTGTTAATTCAAAAAAAATTTCTTTGATCCAAAGAAATAGTTTTGTTTACATTAAAGAAAATGTTTTTGAATCAACAAAACTTTCTTCAATTCAAAGAAATTTTTTCTTTCACCGTATATCAAAGAAATGTTTCTTTGATTCAAAAAAATTGTTTTCTGGGTGATGTGGAAGTGTTTTATATTTATGGCGTGATATATATTTTTCGATGGCATAAATCGAATACATGAAAACATATTTTAAAGACGATCGTCACGAGTTTTTTTTGTTAATTCAAAAAGACTGTTCAGTTAAACTAACTGAAAATTTCTGAAAACATGTTTTCACTAGTCATAACCAAATTTTCCATTTATCGTTAAAATCAACTGAACTACTTCAGTTAATATTACGAATTTTTTCTCTCAGTGCTATTTCCACAAGATTAGAACCTACTTTTAAACAGATTGAAATTTATATTTCTAAAGGTGTAACTACGGTTGTCTTTAATCTTAATTTTAAGCATAAATTACGTACCTAACGTATTTAATTTCCTCAACAAATTTTCTCGTAAGATCTTAAAATGTAATGTAACGTCAGCGTAAAATAGGGGAAGTAGTTATACTTGAGCAATTACTTGTGTTCAGCATTAATTAACGCTTTGCTTGGATTTGCAGCTAAGCCCGTAACGGAAGTACCAACTGCTGGCACTTTTATCACAACTAGACCATCCATACCTACAACTTTGTCCTCCATTGCTACTGTCACTGTATCTACTGAGTCACCTGAGATGATTATTCCAACAATCAACATGTCTGACTACAAACAAGGTTTGTAGATTTTACCATAAAAGTAAAAATCGGGAAATATTTAATTGATTTTGCTGATCATCACTCACGCACGGAGGAAAAAAGATTATTTTCGACTTATCGTTTTATATTTTATTCTCTTGCATTTTATCAGAAAAAAAAATTATTTTTTACTCTTCAGTAGAAAATGGTTTCAATCCTATCTTAATTCGTAAGATTCTTTGCGTTTTGATTATTTTTAATTCCTCAGTACGAGTTTATTTAAATGAAGATTCAACCCTGGCGAAAGTATCGGATAGGAATTGATTCCGAGCCAATCAGAACTATTCTGATTCATTTCGATATCTGTATCCGGGCCAATGCGTATCATTCTGAACCAATCCGAAAAACGTTTTATATCTCGTTTGATGAAAAACGGTAAAAGATCGATCCGACCTAATCCGATTTACTCCGAGGCGATAAACCGAATGAATCCGAACCAATCCGAAACCAAGTTTTCAATCAGAATCAATCCGAATAAATCCGAGGTCGGAATGATTCGGATTAATTTTGATTGAAAATTCGGTTTGGATCTATCCGAGCTCGGATTGCTTCGGATTGTTGCCTCGGATTAAATAGAATTAGGTCGGATCGATTTTTTACCATTTTTCATCGAACGAGATATGAAACGTTTTTCGGATTGGTTCAGAATGATTCGCATTGGCCCGGGTACAGATATCGGAATGAATCGGAATAGTTCTAATTGGCTCGGAATGAATTCCTATCTGATACTTTCGCCAGAGAAGTGTCTGAATTCAAAGTTGTAAAAAATGAGATTCATAAGAATTTAATTGAATTCATTTCAATTTGTTTTTATAAATGGATAGTCAGGGTTTCTGCATAACTAATAAAAATTGGTACCATTCTTTCTCTCTTCATCTCTTGCAACCAAAATTGTTATATTATTTTAGAATTTTTGGATGAATAATTCATATGAGAGATCCTTGACAGAAATTTTTTAAAAAATGATTTTTCAAATACATTTTTGCCGCAATAAATTTTTTTTTATCCAAATTTGGTATTTTTTAAAATCAAGCATATTTTTTTTGTAAGACGAACAATTGTGTTTTTACTAGCGGGTCATAAAGTGAATTTTATTGTACCCTACGCAAAATAAACTTTTTTTCCCTAGTTGCACATGATACAGGGCCGTATTCAGGTTGGTGGGGGCCCTTCACTAAACGTGAAATTTCAAGTGAATAACAAATTTTCATTCAGTAAGAAATTTTTTTGTTGCATTTTTTTTGAAATTTTTTGTTGTTGCAATTTTTCACATTTTTTTACTGGCCTCGTCCTAAATTCGACCCTGAAAATATACTATTATTTTTCTCCGAGTAAAGACCGACGAACCTTTTACATGTTTATAAATTATTTCGCTCCAAACAATTAATCACTTAATCACCTTGGTATTTACCCTTAAAAGTAAGTTTGAGATGATTAATCTGGGACAGAATTAAAATACAAAAAATGCCAATCTATCATTACAAATGTTACAGAAGTTTGAAAACATTTAATGTATTTCCCCTAATGTCGAAATTCCTCACGTTTTATCTACACTCAAAAAATAAAATAGCTAAGGGCCATTTTAAATGGTCAGTTTGCGAGTATTGCCATTTGAATTACACTATTTGCCGTTCAACTATTGAAAAATGAAATCATTATTTACTATTTCGCCTTTCAAGACGGAAACTCGCCATTTAAAATGGCACTCTTAGCCATTTTATTTTTTGTCTGTAATCTTGATTTTAAATCTCAAATATAATCATTTGCCTTACCAAACTGATTATTATCGAGTCAATAATTTGATTTTACTAATCATCATATGCAAGAGCATCAATCTAGAAATTTTGCAATATGAAAATCTCCATTTCCGAGAAAACGACAAAGAACAATTATTAGATGTAAAGACAATGCATCAGTCATTAAAAATCAAGAGATGAACTGACCAAAGAAACGTCTTAGAAAGAGAGAAAAGATGGTACCGGTTCATCCAGTCCGATCGACATAACTACATATATACGCGATATATCAGCGCGTGGCCTTGTTCACCAACATGGCCGCTGCTGTTAGACACGCAAATTTATTGAAGGGCATGAATTCGACAATGTTTATACTTGCAGTGTGTGGGAGACGCTTCTTTCCGGAAGGAAGAATTGTGGGCGGAAATAGCAGCTCATTCGGCAGGTGGCCCTGGCAGGTATGCATTTTTCATTTTTATTCTTTTTTTTTTTTAATACGTTTTTAATTGACACGCCATGATTACGCTTGAGTGACACGCGAGGTGAGTTGATGACTAGAAATAATCCTATTCTAGCTTTCAAGCTGATTCTAAAATATTAAACGATATTTCATGTCAGTTAATATTAGATTTGTTTAAAGTTTGACATCTGCTTTTTTTAACAAATGTCTGCCTTTATTGGGCCACTGAATCTCAAAAAATAGTTTTTTCAATCCTGTCTGTCTGTTTTCTGTGGACACGTTAACTTTCGAGAAAATTAAAAGATTAAAATACTTCTTGATACACTTTATCGGGGCCCAAAAATGGACAAGTTAAGTTAAAGAGCCATATGAGATGAAAATTCCAAAAATTGGGACATTTTTAGACTTTTTGAGAAGTACTTTTTGGAAAAATGAAAATTTTTAATATTCGTTTTTAGTAGTGCTAAAAAACGACTGAAAATTATCTTTGTGGCATTTTTTAATTTGACTGAAATTAATAAATTTGAATATTTTTTTTATTAATAATCAAATTTCATTTGCGGAATATTCAAGAAACGAAAAAAGTTGAAATATTAAATTTTGTACTACAAAAATATCTACAAATTTTGATTTACATATTTTTTTACAAAATGTATATTTTACGTTTTGATTCCACAAAATAGAAATGAAAATAAAAATTCCATTTTTAGCCAAATTATATGCGAGATACGAAATAAACGAAAGAATGCCTAATTCTTTTACTTAAAAAAGGTCTAAAATTTTTCATTTATAAATTTTTTGATAAGATGTATACTTTTTGTTTCAATTTAAAAAAATACTATTGATGATAAAAAATCATAATTTTCGGCTCATGTATGCGAGATTTCTCCTCTTTAAATTTTAAATTCCAGTTCCTTCTATCCGACTGTGAATATCGAACGCGAAGCGCGAGTCTCGTGACCAGAAATATTAATTCTAATTTTTGATACTTCTGATATAAAATTGTCGTGATGAAATTTTTCAATCAATCGAAATTTAGAGAACTCACAAAATTTTTAAACTTAAAAAAAACCAATAATTAAATTCGATTTTCCAGGCAAACTATGCGAGATGCAAAAAAAAGTTGTAATATAGAATTAATTACTTGAAAAAGATCTACAAATTTCAATTTGAACATTTTTTATATATTTTTCGATTTGATTTGAAAAAATCATACTGAAAATAAAAATTTCATATTTAGACCAAAATATGCGAGATACGAAAAAAAGTCAAAATGCAAAATTGTTCGTTTAAATAAGGTTTAAAAATGAGCTGTTATGAATTTTAATTTATCTATTCTTTAATGAGATGTATATGTTTTTTAAAAATTTTAAATATATTATTAATCATCAAAAATTCCATTTTCTAACCCAAATATGAGAGATACGGAATAAAAAATTAAAATTCAAAATTGTTTGCTGAAATAAAGTCTAAAAATTTTCTAATCATACATTTTTTGTTAAGATGCGTATACTTTTCATTCTGATTGAATAAAATAATATTGAAAATAAAAAATCCTATTTTTCAGTCAAACTATGCAAGATGCAAAAAAAATGTTGGAATATAAAATTATCTGCTTAAAAAAGGCCAATAAATTTTTAAGAACGTATTTTTTAAATAGCAAGTATATTTTTCTTTAAAATTTAAAAAATACTTCTATAAATCAAAATCCATATATTTTGCCTTTGAAACGCAAAAGTTCCAGTTTCTTCATTTCGATTCTAAATATCGAGCGCGAAGCGCGAGTGTCCTGGTGAGAATGTATTCCTTAAATTCAAAGTATCTTTGAGAAAAGTAAATTCACATCAACAATATTATGAAATTCACTTGAGTTATAGTAATAAATAATGAAGAATAAACTTAAATGCCCGCAAATTACAGAACCGAGCACAAAGCGCAACAACCATGTCGCGCTCAAACTTTCTAAAGATAATGAGAACCTATTTCTAGTTATTTGAATCAGTGAAATTTTACTGATTCTGACTCTCTAAATCTGAATCAGTCAAATCGTCACTGATTGAATCAGTGATTTGCCTTTTCACTGATTCATCAGTGAGAAAATATTTTTTACTGTTAAATCAGTTAATTTTCACAGATTCATCAGTGAAAAAAATATTTTTCACTGTCAAACCAGTCGATTTTCACTGAAATAATCAGTGAAATATGACTGATTTGCATGAACCTCTTTTTAGCATTTTGAATCAGTCAAATTTCACTGAAAATCAGTAGATTTTGACTGTTTCAAATTTAGAGAGCAGTGATATCTCACTGATCGCCAGTGGACATCGTAAATGATTTTATTCAGTGGCCCATTTCTCACTTATAAAAATTTAAAGGGTATCTAATTTAATACAACAATATTGTCATTTCTTATTAGAAGTACTCATCAGTCGTAACAGCGTTTATCGATTTACGATACAATTATTTATTATTTCCAAAGGGCACCAAATTCATAATCTCTTTTTGATTTTTTCTTGAAATAATCTTATCTTTGGGAATATATACTAAATCCGCTTGGGATTTTTATTTCTGCATGTGTGGTATTTAAATCATAAATGAGCTTGTCAATCTTTGATATATATCGGAAAATAAATCTTTCTTGAAAAGGATGTATTAAGTGAATTCAAGCTTTGCTAGATTATCCTCTAACTTTTTTTTATATTGTATAATATATAAAAATATATTATATATATATATTTATATATATAATAATTTTTTTTATATAATATAAAATTTTATTTATATAATCGAATATTACTAATTCATAATTTATTTTATAATGTTGAATATTTTTAAAAATTTTAGTATAGAAGACTAATTATTTCTGAATAAGAAAATTGAGAATGGATTGGAGGAAAAAAATTCTTTCTGTTTAGATTTCTCTTCGTCAATGGAGAACTTCAACCTACCTTCATAAGTGTGGAGCAGCCCTGCTAAATGAGAATTGGGCAATTACTGCGGCTCATTGTGTAGAAAAGTAAGTAAACTTTTAGTAATTCAAATTTTTAAATATCCCGTCTAGAGTCAAGTCAAAGTTTGGTAAACATTTTCAGAATCCAAGTTTTTTTAAAGCTTTGAATAGTCAATATATTTTGTATACTTAACAAAAAAAAAAATTATTTCCTCAAATAAGAAACTTTGGAACTATATGAATTCTAATTTTTTAACATCTCATGAAAAAAAAATAGTTCAAAATTTCGTTTTACATTTAATAACTACCTAAATCTATCTAATTGCCTTAAAATATTAATTTTTATTAATTTCAAATTGATACTTTAAAATAATATTAGAATATTAAGTATAAAATGTTCCCAATTTTTAAATATTCTACTTTACAACTCTATACATTTTCTATTTTTTCAATATATATGATTTTTTTTTTAATGTTTTTGACAGAAATGGGTTTATACAAATTGAAATGCTGGTAAGGTAGGAATCTAGTCACGTGATCCGGTTGGACCATGGCCTTAAGGCCATGCACTAACCTGGTCACATGACTAGATTCCTACTTTACCGGCATTTCAGTTTGTGTTACCCCATTTGTATAAAAAATAAGATAGGTAACTGAACAAATGGGGCAACACAAACTGAAATGCCGGTAAAGTAGGAATCTAGTCATGTGACCAGGTTAGTGCATGGCCTTAAAGCCATGGTCCAAACGGATCACGTGACTTGATTCCTACCTTACCAGCATTTTCAATTTGTATAAACCCATTTCTGTCAAAAACATAAAAAAAAAAATCATATATATTGAAAAAATAGAAAATGTGTAGAGTTATAAAGTAGAATATTTAAAAATTGGGAATATTTTATTTTTAACATTCAAATATTATTTTAAAGTATCAATTTGAAATTAATAAAAACTCCTATTTTAAGGTAATTAGATAGATTTAGATAGTTAATAAATATAAAACGAAATTACCGGGATTTCAGTTTGTGTAACCCCATTTGCATAAAAAATAAGATAGATAACTGAATGAATGGGGTTACACAAGCAGAAATGTTGGTAAAGTAAAAATCTAGTCACGTGACCAGGTTAGTGAATGGCCTTAAAAAACAAAAATAATCTAGACGACTACTATGAAGCTGTCCATAAATCTCGCGACGCTGAATGGGTGAGGGGAAGGGGGGCGTCACGATTTGTCACGCCCAAGGAGGGGAGAGTTTTTCAAAACGTCACGTGACAAAGTAAATCGAATGGAATTTCTTATTTGTTACATTTGTAGTCAGCTTGGTATATCAAGTACAAAAAATAATTGAAATTTTTTTTTATTTAAATATTATTATACATATTTTTCCTCTATGCTGCGTTATTTTCACATCATTTAGGATTTCAGTTAAGACTGTGTACAAGCCCATGAATCATTATGATACCTCAGACATTCACAAATGAGTGAATCATTTTCAAAGTTTTCGCGCTCAAACGCTGCTGTTACTTATTACTTATGTCGGTCATTTCAAATCGCCCGCCATTCAAACGTACATCACCTGAAACTGCGAATGATTGAATTTATGCAAAATGTTCTTATGAAAAACATTTTAGTACATTACGAAACTCGACGATGTGTGTATAGTTTTTCTAATTTTCAATACATTAGATGCATTTTGGACATAATATTTTTTTTTTAATTATCGCTCTAATCTTTTGTTTTTTTACTAGTTTTTTTACTTGAAGGGGGGGGGGGGGGTTACTACTTTCAGCGTCACGAGATTTATGGATGACCCCTATATGACTTTTGAAATTTGATCCAGTCGTAGAAAATATTTTGCTTTTGAGTATAGAATTAACTGAAAGCTTGAAGTTTTAATGTTATAAAAATATAAAACACTATGTTACTGTATGAATAAAAAAAATTAATTGATTTCAGCGTGCCACCCAGTGACTTGTTATTGCGAACTGGTGAACATGATTTAGCAAATGAGAGTGAGCCTTATGGGTATCAGGAAAGAAGAGTTCAATTGGTTGCAAGTCATCCCCAGTTTGATCCACGAACGTTCGAATATGATCTTGCCCTCTTACGTTTCTACGAACCAATATTACCCTTCCAACCAAATATATTACCTATCTGCTTACCAGACGATGATGAAAACTACGTAGGTCACACTGCCTACGTTACCGGATGGGGAAGACTCTACGAAGGTAACCCTTCCATAATTTCACTCAACTTTTATCCTTTTAAATATTTATCCATCTAGATAAGCAATTAATAGAGAAAGAATTCATTTCTTCGAATTTTTCTAATCCATTCTGTAATTTTGTTATTTATCAGATGGTCCACTTCCGTCGGTACTACAGGAAGTGCCAGTACCAGTGATAAACAACACAGCTTGCGAATCAATGTACAGAACAGCCGGTTTTATAGAAAATATTCCCCACATTTTCATTTGTGCCGGCTGGAAGAAAGGAGGATTCGATTCTTGCGAGGTAACTTATAAACTATTTGAATCCAATCAAAATTGTATTGTACTTTTATTTAATGGGATTCATAGACACTTTAATTTTAAACTTACGGCCTTTACAATTATTCTCTTTTCCCTTCTAGAAATAATCGATTGAAAACAATTAAAATCGATAGAATATATTTTGAATCGTTCTCAATTGTGTTTTTAAATCGTGTCTGCACTATTGATTCCACTTATCTTCCAGTAGTTCCCAATCTAATCGTGTACAATCGGGTATCAGGTATGGTGCCCTTCTATAAATAATCGGTTAGGATCAGTTAAGAACGATAAAACAAAAATATCAATTGATTTTAAATGTGTATCTTAATTATGTCTACATGCGATTGCGCTTTCTGCGTCTCTCAATCGTTCCAAATTGAGTCCTTGATTTTTATGATTTTTATTAATATTTGAGGTTAAGTTCTCATTTTGATGACAGTATTTTGATCTCACGAAACTGATTTGCAAATAATTATTTATGATTATTTAGTTCCCGGTAAGAGGCTTGCATTGAAAACGATTTAAAGGTTTAATCATTTTCAATGTTGATTCTGCATTTTTTTGAATCTATGAAATAAAATTTGAAATGAAGAAAATTTATTTGATTTCAATCTTCTTAAAACTTAAATATGTTGAAACACAACCTCAAATAAAATTTCAAAAATAATTTGACTTATACGTTCAAAAACAGCCTCAAAGCATGAAAACTTGAAACATCTGATGATACTATTTGACATTAGACTACATAACCTCATTGGTAAATACTCACATTATTTGAATTCTATAGCTAAAAAAGAAAAAAAAACAGTGATGAAAAATGTATAAAATCATTTACCATTGGAAATTAATGCGTTAAATGAATCATAACATAAAATTTTATTCATTAAAACTTTACACTTTGCTTCATATTATTGAGAATTCAATTTCTAACACTTACCTTGAAAGATCGTTTTGCATGAAAAAAAAAATTGGATTTAACAGATTTACGTAAAATATCTGCAAGGTTACGTCCGTCATTATGTTAAAAATTTCTGCACGTATGGCGAGAAATTTGAAATGATTTTCAATGCAATTAGCACAAGTCCTTCTGTTGCTATGTATAACTTATCCGATCTCTACCTTACCGACACTTTTTCGTCCTTTGCATTTCCACATTAATTGAGATATCGAATTGAAACTTTCAGTAATTAAGGCCGTGTCGTAGAGTCTGACGTCAACAATTACATATACGACAACTTTATTAATAAAATAATAATTTCAGTAAACTTCCTAGAGAAGACAGCAGTGTAAAAAAATGCAACGCATTACTGTCTTCTCCAGAAAATTTGTTAAAATTATTATTTTAATTATAAAGCGGTCGTATATAATTGGTGACGTCAGAGCCTACCAAACGACCTTAAGTAAAAGCAGTAAAGATCGTTCATCTGGCCATAAATTTGTTATAATTATAAATATTTAGGAAGAAATAAGTGTTCCTTAGTTTCCTTACCTAATTACTCGAAATCTCAACTCGATATCTCGATTAAGGCCATGGACTAACTTGGTCACGTGAATAGATTCCTACTTTACCAGCATTTCAGTTTGTGTAACCCCATTTCTATAAAAATTAAGACAGGTAACTGAAAATTTGTAGAATTAAATAAAATACATTATTCTAGGTCTGTCTGGTCATAAATGTTCATAATAATCAAAACCAATTTCTTTGATGAATTTGTTTTTTTTATAATTATACACATTTATGACCAAACAGACTTGTTTTAGTGGATTTCTTTTACTCTTACAAATTCTCAACTTGTTATCTCATTTTTTACAGAAATGAGTTTACGCAAATTGAAAATATTGTTAAGGTAGGAATCTAGTCACGTGATCAGGTTGGTCCATGGTCTTAATGTGGAAATGCGAAGGACGAAAAGAAGTATCGGTAGGGTATTTTAAAAAATGCAATGAAAGAAATATTTGTGTTAATGGTAAGGTAACTTATTCTAAAATTCGCGCCATATTTACATAAATTTTGAATATAAAGACGGAAGCAACCTTAACCCTTAGATGACACACTTCAAAATAATTGCATAAATGACACAAGGGGTCTTTTGAACCCCAGCGTGAAAAAGTGTCGATATTTCATAGAGTTTTCAATATATTACTCTGAAAATTTAACAGAATATATTTGAATACTTCTGAAACAATGGTATAGCATGACCTTGATCAGATTTTGTTGTGAACATATTGTTAAAAATTATTAAAAAATTGTTTTCTTAAATTTTCGATTTTTCACGTAAATAACCACATCTTTGTTAATTTTGAATATTTTTTGCTAAAAATTGAAGGGAGTAAGCTTGAAGTACTACACTTTAAGGTAGAACTGGTAGTTATTGTGAGCTCACACTGTGGGATTCTTTCGACCCCAGACCGGAAAGAAACCTTCTTCCTAGACGCCAGCCAACGAATTGATCTGCCCTATACTAATAGAGGGGTAGTCGCATGTCCCAACTAAAATTAGATGGGGCCTCAAGTCTCAATTCGAGCGGGAATATATAAAAAGTTACATCCGAAAATGACGTGGGGTTCACTGGACCCCATGTGTCATCTAAGGGTTAAATTTATTTAATGCAAATTTTATGTCGGTTATTTGCTCAAAATATCATTGAATGTTTCATCAGACGTTTTTTCAAGATATGAACCAAAACTGCAAAATACAAATAATATTTAAATGCGCATTTGTGTTTGCTCCATTGAATCCGATTAGGAACAATTGATACTTAGCTTTTCCTGATTGGCATTAATTCGAAACGATTAAATATCAAATCCTTCTCAGTCGTTATGAATCTTGTCCAATCGATTATTATTTATAGGAAGGATAACTCACAACTGAGAACGATTAAAATCGATTAACAAAGTCTTACTCCGATTAGCAACAATTCAAAACGATTGAACTTCTAATCGCTCTAAATCTTTCGAAATCGTGTCTAATCAATTATTTGCAGAAGGGTTTGTACTAAAAAAAATTGTAATCTTTTATAAATTTTATTTGATTCTGTTTGTAAACAAACATGAACGTAGTTTTATTCATTTCTTCTTTGTGATTATATTATTGAGTCGGAGATATGTATTTTAATTAAAATTTTTTTATTCCAGGGTGATAGTGGAGGCCCAATGGTGATCCAGAGACCACGTGACAAGAGATGGATATTAGCAGGAGTTATAAGTTGGGGAATTGGTTGTGCAGAACCCAATCAGCCAGGAGTTTATACACGAATCTCACAATTTAGAGATTGGATTAATCAAATCCTTCAATTTTAAGGCTCCAATTCGAAAAACCAACTAAAGACACATAATCAAGGTTTTAGTCAATTTAATAAGAGAAAGAGGACGTTTACCTTGATTGGAATCTCCTTCAATTTACTCTCTGAATGTAATTAATTATAATGTTTAAGATTTTAATTATGTGCCTCTAGTTTTAAAGACTAATTACACTACCCTGCAAATTTTTTTTGTTTTTATGCGAATAAGATGGCACCTAGTGTTCTCCTTCCCTAGACAAAAACACCTCCCCCCCCCCGCTCTAAGGGCGCATGCGATTAATTTGGCATAGGGCTCATTTGAAAGGGCTTGTTTCAGCCTTTAATTTCTGATATTAGCGAAGTTTGTAGCACGTCATGGTTCAGCTCTACAATTTTTCAAAAATGGCTAAAAACATCGTTTTTAGGGGTTGCAACCCCTATTTTCTCAAAAATATGACGTGATGGGAAGTTTTTGAACCCAGGTTCGTGTTCAGCACGAAAAATCCATTCGGTAACACTAGGTGCCATCTTATTTGTAAAACTCATGTAGGGCAGTGTTATCTTTAACCACATCTTGTGGTTTTAGTTGAAAGTGAAAGATATTTATAAATTTAAAGATTGGATTTCAAATTCTCTTTACAACAGATTGGATTTTCGAAATGTTTTCGTTAAAGATTCAAGTTTAGAAATCTGCTTACTAGTGATATGATATCCTAATCTTATAATTCAGGCTGCTCTTGTATAGTCTCGAATTACTCAAGCGTTAATTTAGTTTCCAATTTGTGTCAAACCTACCAAATTGTAAATTATAAAGCTTTTGTAATTACTCTTGACAAACTACCTTAGTCCAACATTTGCTGTTGATTTAAACAAATAGCCAATCGTATTTTAGCATTCTTTGCTCAAGAAATAATATAGCTTCCCGACAAAGAACATTTATCCTCTGTTAATTTTTAAATAGTTTAAATTATAAATATTGCTTTCTGCATTATATTTTCTTATTCAGAGAAGTCAATCAGCTATCAAGTAAAGAAAATATGATTTTTCGAAGTTGATGAAATTCGATTCATTGAATCACTGTGTTTTAAATGTGAATGTGAAGATAAATTAAAAGGTCTATTGTCAAACTTGCTTTCAGAAACTGCAACCTTTTTCTCACTTGTGAGCGAATAATTTCGTAGATACAAAGACGAGTTCAGAATCTAGACTTTCAATTGAAAAGAAATTTTCAAAATAGAAAACTAGTATAATCATCGAAGATTTCTGATTAGCAAGTTTATGATTGCAATACTGAAGTCTGATGTGATTTAATGTCGTGATTAAATGTAGACTAATCGTCACTTTTTGTTAAACCATAAACAATTTTTTTTCATAAACATATTTATGGTTTAATTATTTAATAGGAAGAAATTTATTAGTCGTATTCATTATGTTCAGAGGTCATCTTCACAAATTAACATAGTATCGTTTTTACAATTAGTCTGCATTTAAAATACAAATCCCTTGTAGAAGAAAATAATTGGACCCGATTGAGACCGATTGACCCCATTTCAAAAACATCATTGAAACCGATTTATTAATCGGATTTAAAATGGTCTCACCTGATTGAATCCGATTTATAAATCGGTTTCAAGGTTTTTTTTTAAATGGGGTCAATCGGTCCCAATCGGGTCCAATTATTTTTTTCTACAAGGGATAGAGTTTGTCATATCTGTTATCAGCAAAGTGTTCCATTGAGTGCGAAAGATAAAAGCGACAAACCCGGTCGTTATAGATTAAATATTTCATAGCTCTCTTCGCGCATGTATGTAATGTAGGTATGAATGTATGGATGTACATAAAAGTGGTCAACAGGAAGAGTGAATCCATGACCCACAGGTATTATTATCGTGTATGCTATAATACGAGAAAGGAGTATCTGATAAATGATTTTTATTTAATTTAATTTATGAAAATTTGTTTTTATAAGTAATTATAATTAGTTTTGAGGTATATGTGTAATTGTGTACGCACTATCACATATGATTATAAATAATTTATTTTCGTACTGTCCAAATGTATTGTAAACAAATTTTTTCTGTAAATACAATCTTATGTTCCAAAATTGCCGATGGCTTTTATTCTTTTAGAGTGTCGAATTATAAAGATATGAGGAAATTAAAAATACCGATTCGAGTACGAGTTTAAGTTAAAATTTAGGTACAAAGTCTAGATTATTACAATGCAAAAAAAGTAGCAATTCGGAGATGAAGATCAGATGTAAAGGTTCACGGAAGTAATAAAACACATTAAAGAAAAAGGAAATAAAGGCTATCTTGGAAAGTCATCTTGTTGCCTATAAAGGTAGCTGATGAGAATGTTTGAGTACTACTATAATTCCTGGTGGAAATGTGTTTTTAGAACAAGATACAACGGAATGCGAAAAGCCACAATAATGCAACAAGTGTAGTTTTTTGTAAAAATTTGTAACTACTTTCCAATTTTGTAAAATTGGTCAAATTCTAGCAAAAGAATGATCTCTTGCAACTTTTTATAAAAATGCAATACAAAGTTTATTTGCTAATCAGACAAGATTAATTTATTGTTTATTTATTTATAGTATTGTTGATTTGAATTTACTCATCTCAAATTCACTTTGAATTACATTTTATCAAACAAATTTTAGATATGAATTTGTAGACATTTTTATTACAATTAGGAAAAAGATGTGATTGAATGAAAGGAAATAATTTGTTTGAAAAACTTTTTTTTATTTAACCAAAAAATTTATTTGAATTAAATTAAATTTGTTGAATTAAATAAAGATACTTATTTGAATTAAATAACATTTGTTTAATTTAAAAAAGATTTATTCGAATTAGATAACATTTGTTTAATTTAAAAAAAAATTTATTTGAATTGAATAGAATTTGTTTAATTCAAACAAAATATCTTTGGGCCAAATAAATATTTGTTTAAATGAAAAAAAAAATTTTCAAGATATAATTTGTTTGATGACAGGCAGAAATTTATTTGATTTGAATAGATTCTTATTTGGTTTAAAGATACTTTGTTTGAATAAAACATATTTTATTTAATTCAAATAAATCATTTTTTGAATCAAAGAAAGTCTTTGAAACAAATGATTTTCTTTGATTCAACCAAATCTTTTTCTGAGTGTAAGCAAAAAAATTTACATTCAGGTGTTTTTTTCGCATCTTGAATAGTTTTATCCGAAAAATAGGATTTTTCATTTTTAATAGTATTTTCCGAATTGAAACGAAAAATATACATTTCATCAAAAAATGGGTATAATAAAATTTGAGAAAATGTTTGAAGCAAAAAATGTGTCTTTTTAATGGTTTTTCGTATCTCGAATAGTTTGACTCGATTTTGGTTCCCGATTTTTTCAATTATCCAATTACTGTAACTTTCTCAATTATGCACAAATCAAAAAATTACTTGAGGATAATTTGCAGAGATTTTTAAGTACTACTAAAAACCAATATTGAAATTTTTGACTTTTCAAAAACTCCAAAAATGCGACAATGACGACAGAGAAACAAACATGATTGAAAAAATCAATTTTTCTCATCCAGAGGATTATGAATCCTGGAAATTTGTTTAAAAAAGTAAATGTACAATTTTTACACAAATCTAATATCTTCTCATATGTGATAAGAATCTAATAAGAGCAGAAATCGAGAAAAAGAGACATTCTAATTTGCAATTCAGAATTATCAAATTTGTAATTCATAATTAAGCCCCTCTATACATTCCACCAAATCGAAATACAGAATACAAAACCCAATTTGCCAAAAAAAGTTTCTAGAAAAGTAGGTTGCAACTATCTCTTTCTCAAATACCATGAAAATGACTCAGATTTAATCGCGAATATTCTTTTTATCCTTTTCTCTCGGTCTGGCCAAACATTCCTTTTCCACTTATAATTACATTTGTTTCACTAGTTTTTTGCATACGTAATTATTGAAATGCAATGAAGTTGACTGAACCGTGACATTGTTCTGAAGCCGGTATGTGACCGATGAAAGGAATTTGTAAGTTTGGACATACGATCCTAATTTGCATAAAATGCAGACAGTGACTATCCGTCACGTCTCCAAAGAAATCGGGCCGTGCGGATCCTTACTTTTATCTGTAATGCAAAAAATATGATGGTAGTTACTACAAAGCCAAATAAATTACTAAAAAGAAAGGACAACATTGGCCTGAAAAGACGAATAACTAGTTTTCGGCAAAAAAATTCTGCTCACAGCTAAAGTACATGACTATTATTCTAAAATAAATAAGTCGTCCCAATTACTGTTTTTCTCAAATCACAGTTCCGCTATTAACTTTCTTTGATTGTGGATGGACTTCCGGATAAAACACTTTTTTGCCATAAATCTTATATATCTATATGCTGACTGCGGAAAGTCAATAAATAGAAAATAAAATTCATGCGCTTTCACCCACTGGATTTCTAATTTTAAACTCACATATTTCTGGAAAACCCTGACCTTTTTGTTGAAATATTCCCAATTCGAAGCAAGAATTGCTGTATTTCGAGTTCCTAAACGCCCCTGGGAAGCGACGAAAACTTATAAATAATGTAGACCGTGAAGCTTGAAAGTTTTCGAACTTTTTTATCCTTGAAAGGTAAAATCTAAGAGTTAAACGTTTGAATAGATAGTTTTAGATTTTCAGCACCAGAATAAGAATTTTCAACGTATTTTCTACTGATATTAAGAAATAATATGTTTTTTGGTGGAGTATATACTCAGAAAAAAAATTTGATTGAATCAAAGAAAATAATTTGTTTGAACGACTTTCTTTGATTTGAAGAAATGATTTGTTTAAATGAAATAATAATTGTTTGATTTAAACAAAATATCTTTGAACCAAATAAATATTTGTTTGAATCAAATTAATTTTTCTTCGAAACAAAGAAATTAATGGATTGATATATGGTCAAGGATATAATTTGTTTGATTTAAGGCAGAAATTTATTTGATTTGAACAAATATTTATTTGGTCCAAAGATATTTTGTTTGAACCAAACAAATTTTGTTTCATTTAAACAGAAAATTTCTTTAAATCAAAGAAAGTGTTTCAAACAAGCAATTTTTTGATTCAATCAAATATTTTTTCTGAGTGTATAATTGGGATGAGAAGTAACGTCGTAAAGATTGAAAAAGACAAAAACGAATTTTCCTGTAATAAACTTGGATAAAATTAAGGAATATTGTAAAATTTACACTGTTAGAAATGGTTGGAAATTTACAAAATTTTTATGGGATAAAGTTCCGAAAAGGTGAATCCTCCGATTTCTTTGAAACTGTGTGTATGTACGTTTTTTGTCGCAGTGATTACGAATATAATAAGGAAATTTCCGTATAACCGATTTTCATGGTAAAAACCATGAAAACCCATGAAATTCATAGTTTTTGACATTTATCTTAGAAAATACTGAAAATTTTGATAAATTTTTCGAATTTTGTTATAATATCTTAAGCATTGACTGAGATAAATGCCAAAAACCATGATTTACATGGGGTTTCGATGGTTTTTACCATAGAAATCGGCTAGTCGGCAATTTTCACTATTATATTCGTAATCAGAGTCTCGAAATACGTAAATATGGAGAGTTCGAAGGAAATCGGAGAATTCACATGTTTTAAACTGCACTCTTTTTATATGTTACAAAGACAACGTAAAATGTGACGATTTGATTGAATCAAAGAAAATTATTTGTTAGAAAGACTTTCTTTGATTCAAACAAAAGATTTATTTGAATTAAATAACATTTCTTTGATTCAAACAAAGTATCTTTGAACCAATAAGAATATGTTCAAATCAAATAAATTTCTGGCTTGAATCAAATAAATTATGTCTTTGACTATATTCAAATGCAATAATTTATTTGTTTTGGAGAAAAATTTATTAGATTTAAAAAAATATTATTTGGCCTCAAGATATTTTGTTTGAATTAAAAAATGGTCTCCAATTCAAATTAATCTTTTGTTTGAGTCAAGAAAAGCCTTTCAATCAGATTAATTTCTTTGATTCACACTCAAAAAAAATATTTCATTAAATAAAACAAAGGATTTATTTGAATTAAATAACATTTGTTTGATTCAAACAAAAGATTTATTTGAATTAAATAACATTTATTTGAATTAAATAACATTTGTTTGATTTAAACAAAGTATCTTTGAATCAAATAAGAATCTATTCAAATCAAGTAAATTTCTGCCTTTAATCAAAAAATTATATCTTTGACAAATACGAATGCAATAATTTGTTTTTTTCTTAAGAAAAATTTATTTGATTTAAACAAATATTATTTCACCCAAAGATATTTTGTTTGAATCAAACAAATGATCTTTAATTTAAATAAATCTTTTCTTTGAATCAAGAAAAGCCTTTAAGCAAATTAATTTATTTGATTCACACTCAAAAAAAAATTTGATTGAATGAAACAAAATAATTTGTTTGAAAGGCTTTTTTTGATTCAAACAAAAGATTTATTTGACTTAAAGACCTTTTCTTAATTTCAAAGTATATTTAGGCCAAATAAACATTTGTTCAAATCAAATAAATTTCTGCCTTGAATCAAATAAATTATGTCTTTGTCCATATACGAATTCAATAATTTGTTTGTTTTGAAGAAAAATTTATTTGATTTAAACAAAATTATTTGGCCTCAAGATATTTTGTTTGAAATTAATAAATGGTCTTTAATTCAAATAAATCTTGTGTTTGAATCAATAAAGTTACGAAAATAACAAAATTTTTAGTTAAATGCAACTATATAAAACTTCAGTTAACCAAAATCTAAAATTATTTCCGTTACAAGTTTCAGAACTTCCAGGTACAAGTATCAGAGTATTTAACACTTTATAACTAAAAATTAAGAAATCGTTTCTTAAATTTACTAAAAAGTAACTGAATGTTCTGAAACTCTATCTTTATTTTTGCGAAACTCTAACTGAATAAAACTCCAGTCACGTGTTTCGGGAAGTTACCCTAAAAATTTCTAACAGTGTAGTTATACTTTTTTTGACTTGTATTTCTAAAGGTTAAAGTCAATTATACGTTTCAAACAAACTTCAAATGTAATTTTGTTCCTGTTGACCTTTCACTTGATTGAAATTATATTTCCTTTGAACTGGAAACTCTAGAAGAATACTTTGTCTTTCGACTAAATAAGGTATTTAAATTTCATTTCAAAGCGCGAGTAGAAGTGAATATGATTTTTTGAACTGAAATTAAGAAATAACTGGATATAAATTGGAAATTCAAGATAGACCAAAGTGATGGGCGAACATTTCGTGAATTGATGCGAAAGGAGAAAAGGTAATGGTGTATGTAAGTGGCTTTCTCCGAAGCCACTTAACCCGGTCCAGTAACATCCATCCATGATTGTCACACCCGTCACAACTTCTGCAGCCTCGACTCGCAATAAATGCGAAAATCCTGCCGCTCATACAAATGATAACTCTACGATCCTGCAATTGATCTTATCTCCAACATGGATCAACAGGAAACGGCGATCAGGAGATTCGCTCAGTTTTCAGTTTATGAAAAAAAAATTTTTTGTGGATTTTACAAACACGTAATTTCCATACATATATAACCAAAAGAATTATTATAGGGAAAGTATTTGATGTAGGAAATTTGAATCTGAAATATAATAAATTGCAAAAGCGAAGATAAAAATCTTCCCGGCTCCTTTTGAGGGCGCGAGCACATTCTCATCGCGCGGAGTTCGCTTTCTTGTAATTTGATACTGTAACTCGAATAAATTTTATAATATTGTAAATGTGAATTGAATTTTCTTGAAGTTACTTCGACTAGATTCTCATCACGGCACTCGCGCTCGATGTTCACAATCAAAAAAGATGAATTAAGACTCGTTATTCAAAGGGAAAAATTACACTGAGGAAAAAATGCTATTGAATCAAAAGCATTTCTTTCCATAAGCATGTACACTATGAATTCATAAAAATATACTACAAGAACCAATAAATATGTTACTAATTCTATAGTATATTGATTTGAATCCGTGATATACATACTTTTGGAAATAAATGCTATTTATTCAATAGCATTTTTTTCTGAGTGTAGTATAAGCCTATTTTTTGCGTTTTATTTTTGGTTCGTGTTCATTTATCACATATATGATTTAAAAAGATGTGTGAATGCAAATTTCTGAAACTTATTTTAGGTAGTTTTCATCCACGAAAATTATATCTCAGGCAAAAATAGATCATTTTTCTTTCAAGAATAGCAATATTATTATTGAAGGGCTATTTTGAAAGAGAAAAGATTATTTTACATGAAAAAAATTTGAAACACAGATAAATAATTTTATTAATAAATTTTATTTTTGACCCAACTTTTTTTCTCATCGCTTCTTGAAAAATTTTAAAAAATTATGCGATTCTAATAAATCATGAATCATTTTTTCAGAAAAAAGATTTCCCACAACTTCAATGTTTCTGATTTTTAAAAATAAATTCTTTAATGGCTGAAACCATTAAGAAAACATTTTTCAAAACGAAATTTTTATAAACAAATTGCTGAATTTGATAATAATTTATTCGTTTTCGAAAATTGGAAATGGCTAATTTGTGGGGAATATTTTTCTTGAAAAAGTGATTTATAATTTATTAAAATCGCATAATTTTTTAAATTTTGGTAAGAAGCGATAAGAGAAAAAGTTGGGGCAAAAATAAAATTTATTTATAAAATTATTTTTCTGTATTTCAAATTTTTTTCATGTAAATTAATCTTTTCTCTTTCAAAATAGCCCTTCAAATATAATATTGCTATTCTTGAAAGCAAAATTATCTATTTTTACCTGAGATCTAATTTTCGTGGATAAACTACCTTAAGCAAACAATTGCCAGTTATGACTATTTTTCTATACCTCGAATATTTTGGTTAAAAAATAACATTGTTAATTTTGATTAGTGTTTTTGAAAATTAAAACGAAAAATATGCATCTCATCCAAAAATGTGTAAATTCAAATTTGTAGAATTTATTTAAGCAAACAATTTCGCATTCTGACGTTTTTGTCATATTTTTATGTTACCGATAAGAAATCTTTACTGGATTCGTTTGCTTTCACAACAGGAGTTTTAAATAATAACTTTTCACATTTAGTCCATTGAACAAGTTTTACAACATTTTTCTTAATTTTTATACGTAAACGCAGAAAAAAGATTTGATTGATTCAAAGAGAATTCTTTGTTTGAAAGACTTTTTTTGATAAAAAAAAAGATCTATTTGAATTAAGGGGGCGCCCTATCCAGCACGTCAAAAAGTGGTCATTTTTTGGGATTTTTTTTCACTCGGAAAATAAAAACACACACGAATAATTTTTTGCATTTATTTAAAGACATGTTTGAACTACAAAAAAATCATTGTTTCACGAACTAAAATAAAAAAATGGCGGACTTATTGATGATCGCGTGTGGCGTGTCGCGGCGGACGGATTTTTCGTGGTACATCGTGGAGCCCAAAGTTTTCATCCGAAACATGCAACCCAATTTTTTTATTATTCAGCAGGCTTCCCCCGAGTGCATGAATGTCAGCAACTCCAAAAAATTTGATTTCAAAATATTGAAATCACGTCTTGAAAAAAAAGTGCTTTTTTTCGTCATTTTTGGCTGCTAAATGTGGCTAAAAAGTGTATAAAAAACTTTTTTTTTATAATTTCAGACATTCATGCACTCGTTTATTTAATAATTTACAAAAAACTTTTTAGAAATCGAAAATCGGTTTAGTAGTTTTTTCACAATCGTGTACCGCAATTTGGAAAACATAGTTTTGAGAAAAATCGATTTAAAGTTTCGAGTTTCGAGCTGTGACCCACAACAGCCACAGCGCGCCCGAACTGTGGGTGTCACAATATTCAGAGTTGAATCATAATATTTTGAGAATATACTTTCAACCCAATCGATTAATGAAAAAAAAAAAATCGATTTTTTGAAAATGCTGGATAGGGCGCCCCCCTTAAATGAAATTTGTTCAATTGAAACAAAGTATCAAATAAAAAATGTTTAAATTAATTAAATTTCTGCCTTTTATGAAATAATAACAAATTTTTATTTGCTTCAAAGATACGTTGTTGGAATCAAAAAAATGTTATTTAATTCAAATAAATCTTATGTTTGAATAAAGAAAAGCCTTTGAAGCAAATTAATTTCATACACACCCAGAAAAAATATATGATTGAATTGAAAAAAATTATTTGTTTAAAAGACTTTCATAGATTTAAAAAAATGATTTGAAATAAATAAAATTTGTTCAATTCAAACAAGGTATCAAATAAGAAAATGTTCAAATTAAATAAATTTCTGCCTTGAATCAAATAAATTATGTCTTTGACGCTATACGACTGCAATAATTTGTTTTTTTTTAAGAAAAATTTGATTTGAACAAATATTATTTGGCCTAAAGATATTTTTTTTTTAAATTAATAAATGGTCTTAACTTCAAATGAATCTTTTGTCTGATTCAAATAAAATTTTTGACTTTTTAAAATGTTTTTTAAAACTCTAATAAAAAAATATACGTTTCAAATTATGTGGTTGAGTTCGAAATTTTGCAATCGAAAAACCCGGGTTCGAATCCCGGCACAGTTGAAAGCGTCTCTTTTTCTACAGAAAGATTTCAAATTCTTAAAATTTACAAAAAATATACATATTATCAAAAAATTCTATCGGATTCAGGAGATCATGAAACGTGGACATTCGTTCAAAAAAGTAGGGGTCAAATTTCACACAAATATAACACCTTCTCATATGTGATGAGAATGTGAAAAATAAAAAATGCCAAGCATTAAATGATTTTTATGTATTTATGTATTAATACCAAACTTGAAAAAGGTCTATTAGTTTACAAAATCGCCCGTTTTTTTATTGACAAAAAATTGCATCGGTTTTTTATCAAACTCATTCGACAGCTGGAAAAAGCGTAAATTTTTTAATAAATTGCTTTTTTTCGTATAGGCGAAAGTAATAGTACATTGTGCAACTAGGGAAAAAAAAATGTATTTTGCGAGTGTGAAGTTTGCTGACCGAGCAAAGCGAGGGTAACAACCACACGAGTAAAATAAATGTTTCTCCCGTGTTGCACACGATTTTTTTTCTACTAACGGGTCAGAAAGTGGATTTGTTTGCCCCGCACGGGGCAATAAAGTCCACTTTATGGCCCGCTAGTAGAAAAAAAATATATTTTCTATCAAAGAACGCAAAAAAATATGTCACGCCAAAAAAATTTTTTAAAAGTAAATCTTGGGTGAAATTACCCATTTATATTGATTTATTTATTGTAATTACATTCTCTAAGTCTCAACACTTTTTATATTTGTCAATTCTAAATTTTATATTTTTTTTTTTTTTTTTTTTTTTTTTTGTGAGGAGGAAAAATGGCGAAATCTTTTATAGACGTTGTACAGGACTCTCCTAGGACGGGTCTAGGCATACCTGTTAAAACCAAAAAACCCCCTCTCGCGAACCAATGCACCGCCCGCGGAACCGCCTTTCGGCTTTAAACTTCGCGGGCAGTTGGTTCTAGCTTAAAGTCGCGTACGACTCTTCCGTCGTCCGTTCGCCCGGGACTCCCATCCGCGGGCACACGCCCGTTAGGCAGGCCGGCCAACCGCGCCAACCAGAAAAGGAATAAGGAGATTCCTCCCCCGGTCGACGCGAACAGCCAAGTCCGCCCAAGACGCAGGACCGCGGGTGTAGGCCCCGATGCGATTTCTACTGGCCCCCATTGTTGCCACGCTCTGCACGCTCATCGAGCTCCCTCGCCTTCATCACCAGGGTGACGAATGACTCGATAAACATCCAAATCTGTTCAGACTGGAGCATGAGAGAGACCATCGTGTCAGGAGTGAGCTCGGCACCCACTGCCTGACCGAGGGCCTCCCTTGCCGCGCCCCACTTTGCGCAGACGAAGAGTGCGTGCTCTGCATTATCCACAAGGGAACCGCAGTAGCGGCACGACTCATCGTCTCTTTTTTTGAAGCGCTTCAGGTACGCATTAAAGCAACCATGGCCCGAAAGCGCTTGCGCCAGGTAAAAGCCGACTTGACCGTGCTTTCTATCCAGCCAGGTGGCGAGCTCCGGGATCAGACGGTGTGTCCATCTCCCGGTTTGGTCACCATGCCATCTCGTCTGCCATTTCTCGACGAGTCTGCGCCTTCCATCCTTGCAGATGGCCTCCTTCGCGCAGGCGATATCCTACAGGTTGGTTTACACAGGTGAGCTCCTTACGGAGCTGAAAGGTCTCTTTCCTTTCTTCCGCCAATAAGTCTATTAGTAGGACGCTCGCCAGGACCAACATAGCACTCGTCGACACAGTTCGGTATGCTGAGACAATTCTCATCACCACACCTCTCTGTGCCGAGAACAGCTTCTTCAGGATAGCATGGTTGTTAAGGGCACTTGTCCAGATCGGAGCTGCATAAAGCAGCTTCGAATTTACCACGCTCGCCACCAGCCTTCTCTTAGCTTCCCTAGGACCACCAATGTTGGGCATGAGCCGAGTCAGGGCGGCCCCACACTGGATGGCTTTGGCAGTCGCGATCTGCAGGTGTTCGCCGAAGCTAAGCCTTCGATCCAACTGCACACCCAGGTACTTAATGCTCTTTTTCCACTTGATTTCATGTTCCCCGAAAACGATCCTCGGGTATTTGAAGGATCTCCTGTCTGTGACCAGCAAAGCCTCGGTCTTCTCAGGGGCCATTTTCAGGCATCTGCTATCCAACCAACGCTTTGCCCGCCACAGACTATCATTGATCCTCAGCTCCAGGATTTTGACGTCGTCAGCGGCGCACACGACAAGTGCGTCATCCGCGAAGCCGATGATGCTCGTTCCAGCAGGCAGGTCCATGCGCAGGAAATCGTCGTACATGACGTTCCAGACGAGTGGACCTACCCGCGACCCTTGAGGGGCGCCACATGTCATCTCTTCCTTGAGAGACCATTTGTCGCCCTCGTATATCACCCACCTGTCGCTCAGATAGTCATCTATCATTCGTAACAGGTAGTCTGGAACCTTTTTCCGCACCATCGCCTCGATGCAGATGTACCATCTCGCGGTATTAAACGCATTGCGTATGTCAATGCTGATCAACGCGCAGAATCCCTTACGCTTACCAGTTCCTCTTCTTGCTTTAGTGGCGATGTCCACCACTGCCTGGATGGCGTCGACTGTGGACCTGCCTTTCCGAAAGCCGAACTGGTTTTCCGAGAGACCATTCTCGCGGACCATGTGACCCTGTAGTCTTTGTAGGATCATTTCCTCCAGAAGTTTCCCCCATCGTATCCAATAAACATATTGGCCTATACGATGAGGCATCCCCTAGAGGTTTGTTGCCTTTCCTCAGCAGGACCAACCTCTGCTTCTTCCAGTCTGCGAAGAACCTCCCCTCCCGAAGACAGGAGTTGAAGACTTCTAGGAGCATCTCCGGGTATACCCCGATCACCTCTTTGAGGATCTCGTTCGGCAACCCGTCGATCCCCGGCGCTGTGTTTGCCTTGAGCCTTCCACCCGCTCTCTTTAGTTCTTCGAGAGTGAAGAGTTCTTCGCCCCGGACCACGCAGGAACTTCGGTCCTGTCTTTGGAACGGCTCTACATGCGGGAACCAGCTTCGCACGATGTACTTGACACGATCGGCACTATCCAGGCCCGGGGTCTTTCTTCTAGTCACCAATCTCTTAGTGACTATTTTGAAGGCGAGACCCCATGGATCCTTCTCGACTTCTCCGATCAAGTCTTTCCAGCACTGAAGTCGGCTTTTTTTTATGCCTTGCCTCAGAGCTGATTTTGCTTTTTTCCATGCCTCGCGCAGCAGAGGATCACCCTTTGAGCGGGTAAAACTCCGCCGCGCTGTAAGGCACTTTCGACGCAGGACGGACAACTGGTCGTTCCACCAGTACATCGAGTCCCGGGTACGCCTGTGCCCGGGGCGCGGCTTGGTGTGGTCGCATGCTGCGACCACTTTCCGCCTCGCCGCGCGCACAGTGTCCTCCAACGACCCAGCAGACCTTGCCCAACCAAGCTCATCTATGAGCCTGGTTTCTTCAAGATGTTCCCGAAGCTTGTCTTTTCTGAGTCGTTTTGTGTTCCAGGAGGGGCTCCTTACCTTGCCGCCCCTTCCCGTATTCACTGGGTGACTCCGTTACTGGATGCGAAACTCAAATCACATGTGGTCACACAAAGTTATTACATCGAGGACGCACCAGTCGCCTATCCTGGAGGCAAGACGGGGCGCGGCAATCGTGAGGTCGATAATCGACCCCCCTGCTCCTCGTCTGAACGTAAAATCCCTGCCCCGATTCAACACGATCAGGTCATTCCTGGCGACCATCTCACCGACCAAGATTCCCCTCCTGTCCAGACGGGCTTCTCCCCACTCGGGCGACTTACTATTAAAGTCACCCGCAATAAGGGACCGCCCACTAGCCTCTTTGAGGCTTTCCTCAAGGAGGAGGATCTGGGTCTCGAAAATCTCGAAAGGATCGTTGGGGGAGAAGTAGCAGCTGTACACACGTACCCCCGCCACCTCCACCCAAACGAACCCCGCGTCGGTCTCCAGGAACTCCGCGATGCTCAAATCAGGGCTGCAGACAAGGATCCCAGCCCTCCTTGATGCATCCTGGTACCAAGCAGAGTTTTCGGACCATTTGTGTTGCTCACTAATGAGCATCACATCGGCTCCCCTCTCCCTGGCACTCTGCATCAGAAGGTTTTGGGCTTCCTTCCTTCTCCCGAGGTTGAGCTGTAGAAATTTCACTTTCCACCTCTCAACCTCCGGAGCTCCGCCCTGAATATTGGGCAAGAACCGCTCCCCGAAGCATGGGCGACATCTTTTTCGCCCCTATCAGTACAAGTCAGGCACCGAGGGGGAGCCTTGCACTCCTTGGCCACGTGTGACGCGCCCCCACACCTCCAGCAGGCATCCTTCCTGCCTGGAAGCGCGCAGCCACGCGACACATGGCCGTATCCCTGGCACCTGAAGCACCGGGCAACCTCGACATGCTCTCGGATGCGGCAGTTCACCCACCCTACCCTTAGTCTACCAAGCCCGAGCAAGCTCTGGGCGTCCGCCTCGGTTAAACGGACCACCGCAGTCTGCACACCGCCAAAGCGTTTGTACAGCCTGCACTGGTCACCGAGGTCTGGCTTGCCCAGTGCGATGCAAAGCGCTGCAACAACCTCTTCTCTTGTGACTGTCTCGTCGAGGTCCCTAACTTCAAGGGACCTCTTCGAGACCAAAGATTTAACTTCGGCCTTCTCTCCGACCGCCTGGTCGAGCGCCTTTTCGAAGGTCGAGACGTCACCCCCCTTTCTGAGGACCAGGAGAATCTCCTCCCTCCTGGTTCTCCGAATGGAGAGGATCTCCGCCCCTGCGTTTTGGGGGTTTACTTTCGCCTTCATAGCCTTCAGGATATCGGCGTAGGACTCTCCATCCCTCGCCGACACCCTGATAGCGTCGCCCGACCGTGCGGCCGGAGAGCGCCTCGCCAACTTCACCTTTGTTTTAGGTTCCTGCGCAGATGGCACAGGAACCTCTTTTTTCTTCTCTTTTTTTATTTTTTTCTTTTTTTTCTTCTCCACCAGCTGCCATTCCCCATCCTTTTTTGGGGTTTGGCTTCTGGTGGCCGCAGCGTAAGTTGGCGGTATGCCGCCCTTCCCTTTCTTGGGAAGCCGATCTTCGGGGGGAGAAGGAGCAACCCTCTTCTCCCCCTTTGTCAGCTTTTTGGGGTATCTCCCAGAGACGCAGAGCGCAGTCTCCGGAAGATACCCATCTTTTTGACGGCGGGGTGGGATTCCATCCTTTTCTGGATTTCCACCCCGCTCTCTAGTAAGCACTTGTGGGTGTTGAGCATTCCGCTCAACACCTCCGTAGCCTCACTCACACTGTCCTTAACATGGCCAGGGTTGTTTCTCAGCATACCCTGCTGGATAACGCTGAGAGCCCTGGCCAACCTCTCCATTTTCTTACTTTGCTCCTTCAGGAGCTGAAGGACGTCTTTCCATCCATCAGCCCCTGGAGGAGTGTGTGACTGCGCATCAGGCGCCTTCACCGCTTCATCTCCTTTATTTTTTTCAAAATTTTTAAAATTCATATTAATGTCGTCGTGTCTTGAGACGGTTCGCCCATCATGGGAGCCCTACCGCAGTAGGGCTACTATCCCCGCCTGTATAGATCCCTAGTTATGTGCACCGAAACCGAGAAGCGGCTTATCGGATGGTCGATCCTATCGGCACATTATATGAAGCTAGTAAAAAAGGTTACGGGATAGGCCCGCGCCATAATGATGCTAAAGGTTTAACGTCACCCCTATCGACCGAGCGGTGCCGGGTCCGCCCCGACACCTGACCCGGACTTCAGGCTAGACGGTGTGCGATTTATCCTACGCATCGTCGGGTATAAGGAAATACTGACCAGGTAATCCTTCATTCCTGCGCCCGGGCGTCCATGATTTCAACCCCGAAATTGGCTCCAGACAGTAGAAACGTGAGCGGTTTTCCCAGTTTAACATGTGGTTTCACGGGATCTTTGCCCTTCGCGGCCGAACACCGGAGGGACTTACATTTACCCATATTACTTCCACAGAGGTAAGGTACTGACATCGCGTCCTACCCTGGTCGGGAGGCTACTACTCCTCCCTTGGCTAGTCTATCGGGAATATCCACCAGGCGCCGGCCGCAGCCCATTCACTCGGCAACGCATTCGTACTGGTATGTGTGGGTGTCGGTATCGTGCATGTGGTTGTGATGTGACCGCGAGAAGGGCACGAGGGAAGTTCAGCGTCACCGCCGCATGCGTATTTGGGTTGATACCCCGATTAAGGGGCCCCCGCATTCACACTGGTTCCACTCATGCGGCATCAAGGAACCTGTTCAAGGTCCCCTGATGCTTTTTGCTCCACACCGCGTCCTCACGCGTCCGAAGGTTGAGGAGAGACCATTCAAACGCGTGCGCCCGGCAGGCCCACCGCTAGGGAAAGTCTGTCTATAAGACTCCCTTGACGGCCATCCTGACGGCGACAGCCCAGCTGTTGGCAGAGTCCTTTCGGCTACTACCATTGGCGGGCTGCAGGACGCGTCTGCTCCGTGCATGGCCTCACACGTTCCTGTGGGTGAGACACTGCCCTCCCGCGAAAGGCCGTCTCGGGTATTGGTTGTGTTGCGTTCAGTGTTGCTGTAAGAATGTAGTGTCATGTTGATGTCTGTGTGTCCCCTCCTACTTTCGCATCCGGGCTTGGGACCGGCAATGGCGGAGTTTCTAAATTTTATATTTAAGTTTGTGACTATTCCAGTTTCAATTTCAAACAATCTTTAATTTTTTACTCTTGATATATTTTGGAGGAAAAGTTTTATTATCAAGAACACCCAAAAAACAGTTTCTTTGAATCAAAGAAACATTTCTTTGATATACGGTCAAAGAAAAAATTTCTTTGAAGTAAAGAAAATTTTGTTAATTCAAAGAAATTTTCTTTGATCTAAAGAAATAGATTTATTTTCATTAAAGAAGATTTTTTTGAATCAACAAAACTTTCTTCAATTCAAAGAAATGTTTTCATTGACCGTATATCAAAGAAATTTTTCTTTGATTCAAAGAAACGGTTTTCTTAGTGAATGTTAAAAATATGTTTGCAAAATCTAGAAACAGGATTTTCAAATCATCTTGTTGACACTGTCTAAATTTATCTGATTTTTAAAATTAAAAATACTGGAAAAGAACAAGGAATATTTTCCCTTTGCCTTTAACAAAAACAAATATTTTGGATGAAAATATATCCTTAGTAATGATTCATAAATCAACAAACTTCTATTTCAAGTTTGGATAGTGTAAATCAACAAGAGAATAAAGTTAGATTTTGAATTAGCATAACTCAACTTTACTAAAAACAATCATTCATTTCTATTGCATATTCAATTTACCTCTTCCACCCAAAAAGTTATTTCCTCCGAAATTGGCAAAATGGAAATTATTTTCTTAATCTTCGAGTCTCTCAATTTAAATTTAAAGTGAGACCATTCTGTTAAAGTAATAAATCTTATGTTTTAATAATAAAAAAAAATTCATTAGGTTTATTACCAAAAAGTAATTATTGATTATTAAAACAATAAAATTCAAAGTCAAATTATAAACAATTACGTTTTAAAATTATTTGCCACTATCAATAATTTGTATTCATAAAATTTGCATTAAATATTTAAGAAAAATATTAAATGAAGTTCGAAAAAACAATATATTTGGGTATTGCCATTATTTAAAAAGAATGATTCTTTTCGAGGGGATATTTCCATATTCTATCTCTGAAAGAAGAAATAAAAATCATATAACGTTCAGAGCAGGAGACAGGAATATTTGAAAAAGTAGAACTTTTCTCTCTGTATGTTATGTTACTACCATAAAAGGATCTTGTTATTTTTTCCCCACAAGTAAAGACTGAGAATAAGAATGGAAAACGTTATGTAAAAACGAAATTATTCGCTTCGAAAGAGTCGCATTAAAAAATATACAGTTTGCTCGAGTAGACATGCAAAAAGAAATTTATGGCTGGAAGAAAGCGGTGAAAGGCTAATTTCTGAAACAATATCTGATCTAAAGTAAATTAAATCCCAACGAGAAATGTTTCAAGGTAATTATTATTGTTTTTATTACGATGTCAATTTATCTGTGCCAGACTACCGCCACAGAATCCTCTCCATTTGCCGATTTTCTATAAGAATAACAGATTAATCGTTAATCGATGAAAGCGGTGAAAGGCTAATCGTTGTCCCTGACCCTGCTCTTCAGGACGCTAATTATAATATATTCGTCAAGCTCTAACGTCAGACCTTGTAATAAATAATAAAAAGTACCTCCGGTGATGTACGTGGGCAACCCATTATTCCAAACAAGGATGACGACACATGACCCCAATCCTCAAACATTAACCACTCAAAATTAATTAAGAATATTAAAAGTAACCCAAAAAGGTATAAAAACACTTTTTAAAAATAATTAGCATCCAGAGACGAAATTTTTTATGTAACCGATAAGAAAACTTTACTGGATTTGTTTGCTATCACTGCAGGAAAATTTAATCATAACTTTTCACATTTAGTCCATTGAAAAAGTTTTATAACATTTTTCCTAACATTTATACGTGGAACCAGAAAAAATATTTGATTGAATCAAAGAAAATTATTTGTTTAAAAGACTTTCTTTGATTTGAAAAAATAATTTATTTGACTTAAATGAACTTTGTTTGTTTCAAACAAAGTATCATTAAAGTAAATAAACATTTGTTCAAATCAAATAAATTTCGACATGAATCAAATAAATTATGTCTTTGACCATATACGACTGCAATAATTTGTTTGTTTTGAAGGAAAATGTATTTGAGTTAAACAAATATTATTTGGCCTAAAAGTATTTTTTTTAAATTAAGAAATGATCATTAATTCAAATAAATCTTTTGTTTCAATCAAGAATAGCCTTTCAAGCAAATTAATTTCTTTGATTCAAAGCAGAAATGTATTTGATTTGAAATTTTTTTATTTCTTTGATTGAATGAAACAAAATAATTTGTTTGAAAGACTTTTTTATATTAAAGCAAAGGATGTTTTAAAATTAAATAACATTTGTTTAATTCAAACAAAATATCTTTGGGCCAAAACGTTTGCCTTTTTCATCCCTACAATATATTTTCTGCCTCTTAAAAAAAAAAATTTTTGATATGTTTCCTTGAACATTGTTTTTTAATGAAAAATTATGACCCAATGCCAATATAAATAAACTACATTAGACTTATTTGAATTAAATGACATTTGTTTCATTCAAACAATGTATCTTTGAACCAAATAAGAATCTGTTCAAATCAAATACATTTCTGCCTTGACTCAAATAAATTATGTCTTTGACTATATTCGAATGCAATAATTTGTTTGTTTTGAAGAAAAATGTATTTGATTTAAACAAATATTATTTGGCCTAAAGATATATTTTTTTAAATTAAGAAATGATAATTAATTCAAATAAATCTTTTGTTTGAATCAAGAATAGCCTTTCAATCAAATTATTTTGTTTTATTCAATCAAATATTTTTTCTGGGTGTGAATCAAAGAAATTAATTTTCTTGAAAGGCTTTTCTTGATTCAAGCAAAAGATTTATTTGAATCAAAGATCATTTGTTTAATTCAAACAAAATATCTTTGGGCCAAATAAATATTACTTTGAATTAAATACATTTTTTTTCAGAACAAACAAATTATTGCATTCGTTTTTGATCAAAGATATAATTGTTTGATTAAAGGCAGAAATTTATTTGATTTTAACAAATATTTATTTGGCCTAAAGTTATTTTGTTTGAATTGAACAAATGCTATTTATTTCAAATAAATCATTTTTTTAAATCAAAGAATGTCTTTCAAATAAATAATTTTCTTCAATTCAATCAAATTTTTTTTCTGAGTGCAGTTGTCATTTTTACTAAGAAAAGTTGTCTAAAAATTGATGAATAATTATGTGAAATTTTGATTATGTTTTATGTTGAAGTATGCGGTGCATCAAGAGTAATTTCTGCTATAGTAGCCAATCTCTTCATGATGTCGACCTTATTGCAAAAGTTGTAACATACATTTACAAGCTTCTCATCTAACAACGGCTATAAAACTTTATAATCTGCTACATATTAGGTCCATTAGGAACTGATACAGTAAATCACGGTAATTTACAAATACTTGACATATGTAAGGAAATTAGATAGGAACATTATATACTTGAATATAAATTAAACATGTATACATCTACACATACAATGTTACAGATATTTGTCTGTATCTTAACTAACGGGGGTTCTAAATTAAGAAACCTCTAGCTTACGTTTAATTCTAACGGCATCACACTGAAGTACGGATTCCATTCTGAAGGACAATTATGCTCTGAGAATATAATGCTCCATTGAAAAACACATATGTGTGTACAAAAGGTATATAACTAATGAGTCTGCAGAAGATAACAAGACGCATTCGTGTAAATAGAAAGTCTCATAAAATTGGAGACATGCGATTATAAAGTCGTTTGTTTCTATTCGCTACAACTTTTTTTTATCACACTTACATATATGTACCTATTTTTTATTATATGAGTAAAATTTCATACCCCTTCTATTGAAATAACCTCATACTAAATAATAGTTTGTAAAAGCACATTGCAAAAATTTTTGAAGAATTTTCCATATATTATATAGAAATATTCCCCTTAAAGACGATGATTTTTTCCTAATAATGGAAAAATTTCTAAACATATTAAAAAATAAGTAATGATTAATTTATTGAAAGTTATCTGACATTTCAAAATTTTAAATAATCTCTTTATAAGTAATCTTAATTTTTATTCAATCTTAATAAAAATTTGTAACTTATTTTCTTCATTGAAAAATTTCCTACAATTTTACTAGTTAATGTTTTAGATTAATTTCATTTATGATTTGTTAAGTAAACAAATTTTGTCCAGTAGTTTCTAAAAAAGGTAATTTTAAGAAAAGCTCAACGAACGGAATTGTAGAAAATGTTGAAATGAACAGAATGAGATATTTCTTTTATTAAGAATAAATAAAAATACAGTATTTATAAAGCAATAAATGAATAAAATAATAATATTTTGAAAAATTTGTTCATCATTTAGAAAAAATGATCGTTTTTAAAGGAAATATTTCCATAATATATGGAATTTTTTCGCAACATGTTGAAAAATATAACAACTTACCAAAAACGTCAGAAAAATTTAACAATCGTATGGAAAAGAAGTTTTTCTACCAAAAAGTAGTAAATTTGACCCTCAAAATTTTTAGGAAAATCCCGGATAGTTTTTGAAGTCTATTTTTAAATCAATTTCCAGTGCTTTTTATTTTGATAATTATTTTTATACGCATTTTAATTATTTTCCTTTTTCAATCATTGTTTTTTTTAAATTTTGCTATAAAATCTTAATGATTTTCTGCATCTACATAATTAAACAGTTTTTAATGTTATTTTTAAATACTTTTAATTATTTTGAGAACCTTTAGTTCACAACAGATTCAAAATATTTTCCATAGAGTTTATAGATTATTGTAAGATGTTTAGAAAAATTAAACAATAAGAGCTCCTACCTTGCTTATAATACCAGATAGAACCGGATAAAACCCGGATAAGTTCTGGTCAGAAACCGGATAGGTCGCTTATCTGAGTCTATCCAGGCTCTGTCTGTTTTCTAAATTTTAAATTAATGCGAATTCTATGACTTCCCAATTAGTGAAAAAATTTAATAATTTTTAGTAACATTTAACTAATTGAAAAATGTATTCAACTAATTCATAGTAAAATTTTAACTATTTTTTAGTGGAAATTTCTTACTGATTCAGAGAGAACGAAATCATGCTAATTATTAGTAAATTTTACTCTAAATTACTTAATATTGATTAATTCAGATTTAGAGACACGCCACATGTTTCTTATACGGAAATTATTCGGCCACATCCGTGTTTTTTAAGGGCAACATACAATTCGTGTATTAAATATATTTTACTGTGTCTTTTTATCCGAATCTATCCGGGAAACAGGAATAGAAATTCATTTTCTTTAAATTCAAAATGCGCATCCAACCGGGACATTGAAATATACATTTATTATCTTTAAAGTCAAAATGGGCATCTATCCGGGTTTATCCGTAACCTGTCTGTGCGTATATTATCATCAGAAATGAAACAAAGTCCTAAGATATGTGCCTGATCAGGTTTATACGTGCCCATTAAAACCGAATAGAATAGAAAATATCTCCCCTATAAAACGCGGATAGTGGCCGGATACAACCCAGAATCAAAACCCGTATAGTACCGAAATATATCTTAGTTTTATCCGCAATTGTCAGCCATTATTGTTTTTTATCGTTTTTTATTGGTTTTTATTGTTTTATTGCACGTAAAAATTTTGAGAAATTTCAACCAACTATTTTCTGCATCGTAATTCAAATTGTAATTGGGTGGGTCAATGCGTAAGATCGGCACTACAGGCTGTCTAGCGAGACAAGGTAGAGCGCAGGTTTTGACCTACTTAACGGGAATTACGACGATGGTCACGATCACGCGGTCATATGAGAACAAATGCGCCGGGCTTGGCGCTTTTCTTTAGCTGAAGTTATCTCTTGAGAAGGTCGATTCGCGCCAGGAAGTCTACCATGCATTACACCTGATTCGCCCTAACCACCTGGGAGTAAAAGAATTGAAAACTTATCCGTTTTAATCCGTCAACTATCAACAGCTGTACGGTTCAATACTTTTTCTGTGCGTTCTAATCCTTCAATGTCTTTAAGTAATCCGTCTTTCCCTCTCAATCTTTATCTTATAAGTTTAAGTTATCCGTTTCAATCATTTTGTATTATTTACTATATGTTTTAATCCGTTTCTATACGAATAAATGATATTTTAACTTATTCTGCTTTATTCTGTGATTTTCTTTCAATCCTAGTGCAATTTTCGAATTGGAGAAAAATTCTATGCGTTTTATTCCGCGCTATCTCGAAATCTGGCCAAAACTCTCTGTTGAGGAAAGTGCAATCCGAAATTCAGATGAATCCTTTCCGACTCAATGATTTACTTGAATTCACGGATTAAGACGGATTGAAATATTTTTTTTTAATTTGATTCGTTTTAAATTCGCGCGATGTCAGTATTAGGACAGACTTAATAGTTGATTTGGATCAATGAAATTGGCGCGAAAGGGTTTGAAAAAGAATTTCAGAAATAGAAACGGATTGAAATAATGCTTCGAATAAGTTTCGAATCAAGTTTTAATAAACTCTTCCTTATTGAGACCGATTGAGAAGTTGGTTTGAAAGATAAAATGAAAATTAACACATTTTTAAATTGTCTCTAACTGACCCAAGTTTTATTACCATTTTATTTTACTACCAACATTTTCATTAAGGAATACTTTTTAAACAGTATTAAAATTTTGATTTCTCAATTTTTTTATTACAATTCACTACTTATTTATCATGAAAATGATCTATAGCACTCCTTATTAATTCAGTTCCGGTTGTCACGTTCTTAGCTGTAGAATAAAATGCTCTTAATAAGAAGAAAGACTTATGAAAAAAAAGAAACTTATCTCGCTCGAAGTGTAATTATCTCAAATATAATATTCACCAAGTTACGGAATCTCGATAAGTATTGATGAAAAAATTAACGAGATAGAATTACTAATTCGAGAACAACTTTTCCAGTTAGGATTTCTCATTTTAAAGAAAATAGATATATGATATTTTAACGAGTCCAAAAAAAACATCTAATTGATATTTCTATTGGAGCATCTTTGAATCTGTATATCTAATTAACTTATAATAATAGGTTACTATAATTATGTAAAGAAAGATAGACAGACACTGACAACGATATGGATTTAAATGATTATAATTGAAACTTTTGACTTATGAGAGTTCAAATAAAGATTTGGATTAGATTCCTATTCAAATAAGCGTTTGTCCATTTTTTAATCAATCATAGTGCAATAGAAATCTATCATTTAAAATATCTCTTACGTCAATCAAGGATTTAGAATCACTGACTTTATAGAGTAACAGAAAATTGAGTTGTAAGTACCGTAAAAGAAGAAGGTGAAGATTTGACCCACTTCGAAACGCGTAACCTCTAGGGTCGAATATCGGAATTTTTTTTACGATGTCCATTAATTTTCGATCATGCACATTAATTTGTAAATAGCCTAAAGAATGTGTGAATCCAGTATGAGATTTGAAAATATATTGAAAATGTCGATTTCAATATTGAAATTGAAAATTTTTGGTGAATCTAATGAATACTTAAAATTTATTAAAAGTAAAAAAAATATTTGCTTGGACCAAACAAATTTTGCTAGCAAAAGAATTTTGTTGGGTGAGTAAAATAATTTTGTTGGAATAACCAAGTATTATGTGGGACCAACCAAATATTTTGTATTATAACAAAATAATATGATTGAAGTAACAATAATTTTGTTGATTCAACCAAATATTTTTCTGAGTCTAACCACATTGAAAAACGAATTTCATTAGACAACAATTTTTGTTGAATTCACAAAGTATTGTATTTTAACTAAATTTGTTGGTCAAATCAAATAAATACCTATAATTGGAATGTATTTAAAATTAACTAAAATATTTAGTTTGATGAAGCATATTTCAATAACCGAAGGATTTTGTTGAGACAATGAAATAATGTTGTTGGATCAACAAAACATTTGCAAAAACAGAAATTTTGTTGATTCAACCAAATATTTTTCCGAGTTTACCAATGAGTACCAGTGTACAGTTGATCCAACCAAATTTTGTTGGGTCAATGAAATAATTTTGTTTAGATAACCAAATATTTTGGTTGTCCGTAAAATAACAAAATATTATGGTTGAACCAACAAAAATTTTGTAGATTCAATCACACATTTATCCAAAGATTAATTGTATAAAAATTATACTAACATAAGTTTATAAATTACTTCAAAGAAGTATTTTTTGAGATATTTTTGAAAATAAGGAAAAATTATCTAAAATTAGTTTTTAAGAATGAGCTGCGGTTGTAGACTGTTAATCTAAAATTTAATATTGATTTATCTTTTATCAATCACTGCCTAAATTTCTAATTATTTTCACGTTTTGCACTTTATAGTAAAATCTATTTTCTCACTTGATTCATTTTATCTGATGTCTATTCTCAAATCAATTTCCAGAAAGCATTTTACTTATTCATTGTAAAAATCATATTATTTGAAATAAAACAACTTATAAAAAATCATATCAGAATATAAACAATTATTTTCTCCAATATTTATTAGTTTCAATCTAAAGATTGTAGCCAATTTTAATGAATATATACTCTAAATCTGAATCAGTGAAAATTGAGTGATTCATCAGTTGTAATAATATACGTTGGTTTCAATCACTAATACACTTACCATTGATTCAAATTTAGAGAGTAAATATTTCAAGAATGTTTGGAAAACCCTAAGGCTTGTAATCAATCAATATTATCTTGTAATTTGTATTTAATTATGTAACAGATACGGGTTGATGAAATTAACCACTGGATTCATTTTTACAATAATTAGAGCAAGATTTGCAAATGGAACACTCTTGTAAGGATCAGACACGTGCGAAAGTCACGAGAAATCGAAGGAACCTGGTTTTATGAATCCGAAACGAGGTGAAATTTTTCATTGATATTCCGAGTGCAAAATTTTAGTCTGAAACCTGTTTGTCATATCAAGAGCCTGATTTTCTTGTGTTCGGGTGAGATTTTCATTCTGTATTACAATTCTAAAACAATTTAAGAATTCACCTTAAATTCATTTTTCAGAATAATAAAATTCTCTTAATTTAAAACAAAAGTATTTAATCGGTTAAAATTTCACTGCAGCACCGATAAAAGTAAAATTAAAAGTGAAAATAATTTATTACAAAATAATTACCTGTGAGAAAAGACTGATTTTTTCAAATTCAAATTTCTTCTGATTATCTAGAAAGATAATTTGAAACCGAAATTCCAGCATTTTATTACCGTTAATCCAATACCGAAAAATCAAAGATCTGTTTTAATCTTTTCTTAGAACACACCATTCCGAGAAATCATAATAATCATGACTAATTCCTACAATATTT
The DNA here is from genome assembly GCA_030998225.1 of Diplolepis rosae. NCBI lineage: Eukaryota > Metazoa > Arthropoda > Insecta > Hymenoptera > Diplolepididae > Diplolepis > Diplolepis rosae. The sequence continues at coordinate 6,956,168 of JAPYXD010000723.1, read as the reverse complement.
GATCAGTACGGAGAATAAAATTTTTTATATTCACTAAATCCTTAAGTTAAATTACTGATAGCGTTATATATCTGTAAATTTATCAGATTTTTGGATTTGTGGATAAATATTACAGAAGTTCCTGTTAAAATTACAGAATAAGGAATTTTCTTCAAAATTTTAATACAAGAGGCATGTTTGTGATATTTATCAACAAATTTTTTGTTTACACAAAAGCGATGAATTGTACTGAACCATCTGTTAAACTTACAGAAATGTTAAGATGTCACTATTTTAACTTATGAACTCACTGAATGCAACAGATTTTTTTCCTTCGTGTGCTAAAAATATTGATTAACTCCGTGATACATTCTTTAATAATTAACCTTTTAATTACCCTAAAAATTGCAGTCGATTTGCGAGTAAATTGAGATATTTTCTGTTGTCACCTACAATTTATTGATTTTTATATTTTGCAGGTTTATTGTGGAGTTTCTCACTTCTTATTGATTGAATAAATAAAAATAAATAAATACAATGTTATTCTTAGTGCACTTGTTTATTTATTAAGTCCGGTTTAGTTCCCCTTATTTCTTGGACATTTGCGTGATGGTTAATCATCATTAACTTCGAATTCACAAAACATATACATGTTCATTAATTAAATAGGATAACACGAAGTCTGATTGAGATATTTTGATATCTAGGTGCTGATATGTAAAATTATGAATTGTAACGCAACTAATCTTCATAATTTGAATAATGACGTTTAAATTGCTCATTAAAAATTTATAAATTAATAATGTTTATTATTGTGTAATATGCAGTGAAAAAAATCAAAAAGGTAGATAAAAAATAATTAGGTATTCTATTTACATAAAGTTGAATGAAGGAAAATTTTTGTATAACTATAATATAATTGCAATGTAAAATAAAATGTATCTAAATACTTTCTGAATATGAATCAGTCAAATTTTCACTGATTCAATAAGCGATATTCCATTTCACTGATTCACCAGCTAAAAAATATTTTTCACTGTTAAAACAGTTAATTTTCACTGATCCATCAACGAGAAATATTTTTCACTGTTAAATCAATTAATTTTCACTGAAGTAATCAGTGACATTTAACTGATTCACAGTAGCCTCTTTTAGTTATTGAAATTAAGGAAGAAGTACATCCATTCATTCATAATATTCAAGTCAACAATTATTCAATTACAAGAAAAAGTTATTTACATAGGAATAATATATTATTAATAAACTTGATGTCTAATCAATTTTTGTAGAAGGATTTCTAAAATTATTTTTTCTACTTTTGAATAATAAACATTTTTAAATTAGCAGAAATTTCATAGTATTTTATTTATTTTGAGACGATAAATTCATGCGGAAACGACCAGATAAGATCCGGATCGGTGATAGGTCGGGTCGGATAAATTTCGGACTTGACCGAATAAGATATGGATAGAAAATATACCCTTAGAACGTACAATTTTCGGATAATCTCTGACAAATTACGAATATTTATATTCTCTTTCAGAAAAATTAATTTGAAACGAAAATAAAACAATTTAAGGCCATGGATCACCCAAAGATTTCTACCTTACCGGCATTTTAGTTCCTGTAATTTTATTTCCATGCAAAATGAGATACAGAGTTGAGAATTTGTGGAACTGAATAAAATGCACTGAGGTAGTTCTGTCTGGTCATAAACGTTTATAATTATGAAAAAAAATGTTCTTCGGAGAAAAGTACTCTCTAAATCTGAATCAGTCAAATTTTCACAGATTGAATCAGTGATTTACCTTTTCACTGATTCACCAGTGAAAAAATATATTTCACTGTTAAACTGATGTTGACTGACTGTGAAACTGATTAACTGATTGAATCAGTGCAAAAAATGTTTTGACTGTTAAATCAGTTAATTTTTACTGAATCTATCAGTAAAATTTGATTGATTTACAGTAACCTCTTTTTAGCTATTTGAATCAGTCAAATTTCACTGACAATCAGTAGATTTTTACTGATTCATATTTAAAAAGTAATTTTATTTTATTTCACACTCCCTAAATTGGAATCAGAATTTGTAATAATTTCAATCTAATACTTTTGTCAGGGATACAGCATCAAAATCTGGGTAAATATAACACTTGTTTTTTTCTGTAGATTAATTCTAATACCAGTCGAACCTAGCTACATTACGAGGTGCTCTTAACATTTTAGGTACTCGGTGTTCCTCTGTCATAGCATAAATCTCATGATAAAACTTATTAATAGCAATATAAATGGCCATTCTCTTCTTCACAGAGAAGGCATGGTAGAAAAGTCCTATAAGTGAGCTGTTATAAATCAACGGTGCTCCAAAGTCTTCCTAAAATAAATATAGATGTTAAGGCCATGGATCAACTGGACTAGGTGACAAGATTCCTACCTTACCGGCATTTTTTCATCTGTAAACTCATGCCCATACAAAATGGACGAAGGACTGTTCACTCTCATCTGAATGATTTTTAAGTTACTCGAATCTATGATGAGTTATGCAGTTCTTCCCAAGCAGTCAACCGGGAATCAAAGGACCTGGGTTCGAATCCCAGCGCAGTAGAAAGCGTCTTTTTTTCCACAGAAAGATTTTTAATTTTTTAAATTTGAATCTTTAAAAAATAACAAAAATTTGCGAAAATCTATCAGTCTTTTTGAGTCCGATGTGAGTAAGATGCTGGAATCGTATTACCAAAATACCGCGAAACATCGTCAAGAAATGATCAAGTCGCTACTCGAGTCTGGACGAGTCTGGACGAGTCTTGACGAGTCGCAGGAGTTAACGAGTTACATGAAATTTCGAAAGAAAAAATGAAAATTTAAATAGAAATTTTAATAATTACAAATAACAATTTCTCCAATTTCTCCTAATTAATGATAAAAAATTGGAATAATGTAGCGCGAGACTCTGAACTTTCTTGCAAATGAGTAGAATTTACAATAAAATTAATTTGCTTTCTTACGAATTAAATGTTTTTTTTATGATTGCAATAATTTTTTTCATTAAGAAAAATCAAGTATTCAATAGAATTTATGAAAAATAATTATGCAATACCAAAAGTGCGAAAAATAATTTTATCATGAAATCGCCATGAAGTTATTCCCGTGTGGAAAAATTCCATGGCAGTCTATTGCCTGATCTGGCCCAGGTCTGGCAACCTCCAGACCGGCTAGTCTGGAAGTTCTGGTCTGGCTCAGATCTGGCGCTGGTCAGTATTCCATGACTAAAAAGTTTGTATGTGGCGAACGAAATTTTTTTTTACAAGTTTCGAAAAATTCCTAGGTTAGTAACAAGTTTTTAGAAACATTTATTACGCGACCGGAAACAAGTATTTATTTTTTGCAAATATTGCTACTACTTACTTTATGATTTTTAATCGAAGTCGATAAATGTTGAATTAAAATGGTTTTTCAACCAAAACTTTATTAACTGACCACCAATTAGTGGCTAACCAGCCGCGAATTCGTGACTGACTAGCCGCTGGCTTATGGCTGGCCAGCCGCTGGACAGCGGTTGATCGTACAAAAACGTTACAGTTCTGGCTAGCCCCAGACCAGACCTTATAGTCAGCGCCAGAACTGGAAACCAGACAGTCTGGTCTGGCGCTGGCCAGCGCCATGAAATTTTTCCACACGGGTTTTCTGTTCAATGTTCCAAAGCTTCCCATGTACTTAAATCTACCCGTGTCCATACGAGTCATGAAAAATCAACGCGAGTCCACACGAGTCTTAAAGATTCGACGCGAGTCCGCTCAAATCTTATGGAGAGTCGACGTGAGTCCCACTCTTTGCATTCCCATCTACTCAAGTATATCAGAGTCGATAGAATTATTTGTCATTTACTCGAATATTCGAGTTACTCAAAATCATCACCAATATTTATAAATTATAAAAAATTATTAAGTATTATTATCGGATTCATTCGAGAGTGAACAGCCCCTCGAAAATGGAATTTCGAGTTCAAAATTTGCAAAATCAAATGAAAGGCACTAAAGAAGCTCTTCTAACTCTTATATTTTAATAATCGCGAAAGAAACTAAAAAAATATTTTTTTCTGTAAATATAAAAATCGAACAGTTAAAAGACCTTCCTTAGTACCTTTTCTTCAGTTTCGCAAATTTTGAGTTTGAGGGAAACATGAGTTTTCAGACAAAATAATGTATGGAGAAAAAAAGTTTGAGAAACTTTACTCAACTTTTGAGTAAGGTTGGGTCATATGGGCGAGTTGGAGATTATTTAATATTATTGCAATGATTTGTTTCATACACTTTGAAACCTTAATCTACATCTTTGAAATGTACCGAACCGTGATGCATTCTTTGAAATTTAGTAGGTCACAAATTATTACAATAATATTAAATAATCTCCAACTTCTCCATGTGCCCCAACTTTACTTAAAGTTGAGATAAGTTTCTTGAACTAATTTTTTTCGTGTGCCGGTAAGGTAGGAATCCAACTATGTGCTCCGGTTCAAGAATGGCCTCAAACTCTGACACTACTAATTATTTTGACAATAAAATACACTAAAGACTGATAATAGGGACCATTTCGGGTATTGCCTCCTTAAACTGAGGTAATCTTCAGATAAAGACAGTCAGGGCCGTAAGAACTATTTCAGTCATGAAAGAGAGATAAAGCGAACAAAATAAAGTGTCGCTGCTACCTTTTTTCTTATGGCACTTAACGACTTCAAGTTGTTTACATCGCCACTCTTTCAGCCCCTCACACCGCACCATCTCCAAAATTAATTCTAGGAAGTTCCTAAACCCAGTTCCCCTATTATGAGATTTTAGTGTATGTATTTTAAGTAATACAATAATTTCTTACACGAGTGAACGTTTTCTTGGATACTACACAATAAATAGGATCAGACGCCGATTTTGAACAAATGTATGGTGTACTTATTCCAACTTTTTCCGTTCTCAGTGAGAATTCCAATTTATACTTATTGCACAATCTTGCCCATCCTACTATATCAGCTCTCAACGTGCTACGTATTTCATATTCTGGAGTTGTAGATAACTTAATCAAACTTACAGCCGCTGAAGGTATTTCCAATCTCAACTAAAAAACATAAAAATTTTCTCAAACATCGTAAAATGTCATAAATTAGTAATGTTTTACTTAAATTTTCATTTTGAATTAAGATTTCTACTCTCTACATCTAAATCAGTCAATATCAAATAATACAAAATTAAATTTACTAAATTAGGTGGTTGAGTTTTTCCACAGAAAGATTTCGAATTCTTTAAATGTAAAATTTACTACTTTCTAAATCTGAATTAGTGGAATTTTACTAATCTATCAGTAATGAACATAAAATTGGTTACAATCAGCCTATATACTAGGGTGTTTGATATTGACGTGATAAAATGAACAAGAATAAATTTTTTTGACAAAGATCGGTTCTATTTCTCAATGTACTCTGCTTTTAGCTCGATACAACGAGTTCAACGATCTTTCAACTTTTCTATGCCTTTCAAATAATACGATTTGCCAAACTCTCCAAAATACCCTTCTGCTACCCATTCAACATCTCCGTTCAACTCAAAACGCCTACCACACAGCCATCTCTCTAGGTTTGGGAACAGATAATAGTCGCTGGGTGCCAGGTTTTTTTTATTTTTTTTGGTGAGGAGGAAAAATGGCGAAATCTTTTATAGACGTTGTACAGGACTCTCCTAGCACGGGTCTAGGCATACCTGTTAAAACCAAAAAACCCCCTCTCACGAACCAATACACCGCCCGCGGAACCGCCTTTCGGCTTTAAACTTCGCGGGCAATTGGTTCCAGCTTAAAGTCGCGTACGACCCTTCCATCGTCCGTTCGCCCGAGACTCCCATCCGCGGGCACACGCCCGTTAGGCAGGCCGGCTAGCCGCGCCGACCAGGGGAGGAATAAGAAGATTCCTCCCCCGGTCGACGCGAACAGTCAAGTCCGTCCAAAACGCAGGACCGCGGGTGTAGGCCCCGATGCGATTTCTACTGACCCCCGCTGTTGCCGCGCTCTGTACGCCCATCGAGCTCCCTCGTCTTCATCACCATATCTGTTCAGACTGGAGCATGAGAGAGACCATCGTGTCAGGAGTGAGTTGCGCGCCCACTGCCCACCTGGCACAGACAAAGAGTGTGTGCTCTGCATTTTCCACAAGGGATCCACAGTACCGACACGACTCATCGTCTCTTTTCTTGAAGCGCGTCAGGTACGCATTAAAGCAACCATGGCCCGAAAGCGCTTGCGCCAGGTAAAAGCAGACTTGACCGTCCTTTATATCCAGCCAGGTGGCAAGCTCCGGGATCAGACGGTGTGTCCATCTCCCAGATTGGTCACCATGCCATCTCGCCTGCCATTTCTCGACGAGTCTGCGCCTTCCATCCTTGCGGATAGCCTCCTTCGCGCGAGCGATTTCCTGCAGGTTGGTTAAGCAAGTGAGCTCCTTACGAAGCTGAAAGGTCTCTTACCTTTCCTCCGCCAATAAGTCAATTGGCGGGACGCTCTCCAGGACCAGCACAGCACTCGTCGACACAGTTCGGTATGCTGAGACAATTCTCATCACCACACCTCTCTGTGCCGATAACAGCTTCTTCAGGATAGCATGGTTGTTCAGGGCACTTGTCCAGATCGGAGCTGCATAAAGCAGCTTCAAATTTACCACGCTTGCCACCAGCCTTCTCTTAGCTTCCCTGGGTCCAATAATGTTGGGCATGAGCCGAGTTAGGGTGGCCCCACATTGGATGGCTTTGGCAGTCGCGATCTGCAGGTGTTCGCCGAAGCTAAGCCTTCGATCCAACTGCACACCCAGGTACTTAATGCTCTTTTTCTACTTTATTTCATGTTCCCCGAGAACGATTCTCGAGTATTTGAAGGATCTCCTGTCTGTGACCAGCAAAGCCTCGGTCTTTTCACGGGCCATTTTCAGGCATCTGCTACCCAACCAACGCTTTTCCCGCCACAGACTATCATTGATCCTCAGCTCCAGGATTTTGACGTCGTCAGCGGCGCACACAAGTGCGTCATCCGCGAAGCCGATGATGCTCGTTCCAGCAGGCAGGTCCATGCGCCGGAAATCGTCGTATAGGTCTGGAGAATATGATGGATGCGGAAATGATTCAAAACCCAATTCATGCTTTTTTGTCTGTGTAATTTTTGATGTGTGAGATAGTGCATTGTCATCATGAAAAAGGATTTTTTTCTTCTTCAAATGTGGCCGTTTCTTCCTGACTTCGTCAACCAATCGATCCAATAAAGCCATAATATGCTCCAGTAATTGTCCTTCCTTTCTCAAGGCAGTGATCCCAGAACGCGGGAGCTGGCGGCCCCCACCATAGACCCCAGCAGCTCATGGCTTCTTCCTCGCTCGACTGCCATAGGTTTGGTTGAATGAGGAAGACACAATGAGCTCGAGGCATCTATAGTGGGGGCCGCCAGCTCCCACGTTCTGGGATCACTGTCTCAAGGTACTTGATGAAGATTGCGCAGAAAAAAGAGTCTTATTTCTATAGTTGTCTTCTTTTTAGTTTTGGCTTAAATGAAGCTGATGACTAAAATCTGTCACGAAAATTGTCTTGAAAGAATTCTTTATACGTCTTCAACTAAAAACAATACTCAAGTATGGTTAGATGCAAGTGCATTTTGCTTAAAAAATCCCTACGTGTCTTAAAACATAAAAGAAGATCTTGTTAGCTTGAAAGAAGAAGTTCGCGAAGCTTGTTTCTAGCACTAAGATCTAGATTCTAGTTCTCTTGGTTAACTTATGACGTTACTGCGCGATAAATGAGCGGAAAACTCGGTATGCCATGGGCGCCATGTTGTCTATGACCCATGCAGATCTTTGGGACGCTCATCGATTTATTGTTTATGTTATCATCGTATATTCTCGTGTGTTCCGATAAAGGTTTTCGTTATTGAAAAAATACGTGAATTTAATGGTATACTAATTTCTGAAAAAACTCGATTTGTTTTTACTTGAGTAAGGTTCAAAAACTCTAGTCACGACACTTACTCTCACAAGCTCTGAATAAATCCTGCAGTCAGTATATAAGAAAGTTCCAAATGTTATGTCTCAGCATTGTAAGCGAGCGTGTGCGTGATTCGACGAACGCGTATCGTACTATATATAAGTGTATTTATAAGGTTTATATATGTAAGGTTATATGTTTAAGTGTATTTGTGATAGAAAATATGATTGGCTGCGACTGAATGGTGTGAATGTATTTGTATGACTATGTATGTATGTATTGGATGACCAATGGCTTATGACTAATTTTTAGTCCATAGTAGGACTATCTTCTAGTTGTATATCTGGCTAGTTTGAAGACTTTCATTCAAGACTAGTTTTTAGCGGGACTAGTCTACTTTATATCACACCTAAAAAGAAGCCCATTTTTCGACTTTATTTAAGACTTTTTTTTCTGTGTACTCCTTGTGCATCCCAAAAAATACTAGCCATAACTTCCCCAGCCGATTGTTACATTTCCAGACGCTTTGGTGCACTTTCACCAGGATTAACCCACTGTTTCGACCCTTCACGTGATTCCGGAGTATAGTGATGGATCCATGTTTCATCCATCGTCACAAATCGACGCAAAAACTCTTTCGGATTGCGGTTAAAATAGGTCGAATTTCGCTCCGAAGTGGTCACATGAATGCGTTTTTGGTCGATTGTGAGAAGTCGCGGCACCCATCTTGCAAAGAGCTTTCTCATGCACAAATGTGTATGCAAAATATTGACCACAGGCTCAGTTGCCATTGTAACGATCTCAACTATCTCATGCACATTCACTTTCGGGTCATCCAAAACAATATCATGGATTTTATTGATAATTTCTGGTGTAACGATCTCATCTGGACGACCTGGACTTGGCATGGTTTCTGTTCTCGTACAACCATAACCAAATTCGGTAAACCACTTCTGAACCATTCCATACGGCGTAGTAGAGTCCAAATAATATTTATCGAGCTTGGCCTTGGTTTCTGATTAGGCTTTTGCACGCAAAAAGTACACTGGAGATTCCCTCCAACGAGCGTTCCCTTATATAGTCTAAGATCCGTCCGTTTACACGATGAAAAGTACTTTATATCAAATTTAATATGTTAAAAGATATATCGCAAGTGGGTTCCCTAAAAAATTTCTGTCAAGACTATGATTAATTAAAAATTCAAAAATTACTTTTTTTAAAAATTGCACTTATTTGTTTACGAAACAAACTATATACCAACCGAAAGTATGAAGCCTATAGAATATACTACTGATTTCAAATCTGTCAAATTTTAACTGATTCAGGTTTAGAAAGTAGGAATTAGAGTATATACGCATAAGTTTTTTCTTTCTATTGGTCTAGTTCCGATAAAATCTTAAGCTGATGATGCGTGGAGAAAAACTTTCTTAATAATTTCAATTTATCGAGGCAGAATTGTAATTCGGTAATTTCTAGATTAAAACCATCAGTTTATATTCCTTGTTCTTTTTCTGAAACGTAAAAAAGTTATACCTTGATGATTTTATTGATAACTTACTGTTATAACTGCAACACCATATAAAGATGCTACGCTATCATCATCATACTTTTCAGAAGATTCTACTTGTTCAATCGAATGTGCAGTTCCTTCAGAAAGAATATGACAATCGATCACTAGAGAATATTCATCAAAGTTAGGAATAGGGTAAACGAAGAAAAAATCATGTAGATATCTAGCTGCTGTCAAGCCATGTTTGTAAGTGATTAAAGACACGGCACACATATGAATGTTCCTATGCCTAAATGAAGCCATAAATTTCATCTCATCATTTGCAACTTTCTGCCCATTAATTAGTTTGCCCATCAAGGGCAGGGAATCATTTGATTCTGTAAGAAAAACACCTCATAGACATAAAATAATTCGTATATTTACAAAATTTAATTACCAAAACTATCAATCTAATTTATTATTTGATATCCAATGTTCTTTTAGAAATTAAAACAAAATTGAATTCATTAAAGAATTTTTGTCAGAAAATACACAAAATCAATTAAGGCATCATTCTGCTTATAACTTTGAAAAAATCAAATTTTTTTGCATGCATTTTTCAAAAGTATATGGGTCATTCCATATTAGATTGACAGTCGATGTCACAGATTCGAACAAGATAATTTTTTTTCGATTCTTTATCAACAATAAATAGACACGTATTTTTTTGTTTGGCCAAAAAAAATTTTTTTACAAATATACGATTTTTCGAATTTTCTAAGAAATTATATTTTCGATATAGCAAGCGCACTTTCAAGTCTGTTTATCTTGAAAACAACTGTTCACACAAAAAAATTTCCAGATTACGAAAATCAGGGTTTTGACTCTTCTTTACAGAGATTGTTGTGAAAAAATTGTTTAAACATTTTTTAATATACAAAAGTAAAGAAATAAACGCAAAATCGTTTTTTTCCAAATTTGGCCCCTGTCGAAATTTTTTTTTCGCGGATTTAGATTCTTTGAAGTCTGTTATAAAATATGACAATCGAATAAAAATGACTGTATCATTGATTCGGAAGTTATGGAATTTTGAAGAGCCTCGCGCGGCCTCGCGCGCAATCCGGGCGCTTTCAAACGCGGCGAGCGTTTTACCAAGCGTAAGTTATTAGAGCTAAAAGTAAAGGTAAACGCTCGCCGCGTTTGGAAGCTCCCGGATTGCGCGCGAGGCTCTTCAAAATTCCATAACTTCCGAATCAATGATCCAGCCATTTTGATTCAATCGTCATATTTTATAACAGACTTCAAAGAATCTAAATCCACGAAAAAAAAAATTTTGAAAGGGGCCAAATTTGGAAAAAAACGATTTTGCGTTTATTTCTCTACTTTTGTATGTTAAAAAATATTTAAACAATTTTTTCGCAACAATCTCTGTAAAGAAGAGTCAAAACCCTAATTTTCGTAATCTGGAAAAATTTTTGTGCGAATAATTTTTTTCAAGATAAACAGGCTTGAAAGTGTGCTTGATATATAGAAAATATCATTTCTTAGAAAATTCGAAATATCGTATACTTGTAAAAAAAATTTTTTTGTCCTAACAAATAAATACGTGTCTATTTATTGTTGATAAAGAACCGAAAAAAAATTATCTTGTTCAAATCTGTGACATCGACTGTCAACCTAATATGGAATGACCCATATGTATCTAAAAGTATAGTGCAAGCATAGCTGATTAACTTAAGGTAAGACTTTTTCAAAATTTTTCATTAAAAAAAACTTTAAACGCGTTTTTCTCAAAACAACGTTTGTCGGTCGGTGGCGGTGATTTCTCCGGAAGCACTTTTGCGTATAAAAAGTATTTGAGATAAATAAAAAACTTTTTTTATGTATTTCGAGAATGTACTTATAGCCGCCTTTTTTAAAGCATTTAAACCAGAATGATAGCTTAAATAAAGAGTCATTTGTCAAGGAGATTTTTCAAGAGCTACTTTTTATGCAATTTTTCCTTAAGATAGGTATTCGAACAGTTAAGTAAAATATATATACGAGATCTGGTAAAAAAATAAGGTGAATTTTCAAATTTCGCGGGCTATGTACATTCGATTTTCGATTTGTTTTTTTCCTATGTTGGCACGCTTGTCCCGAATGTATGTTACAGTTTCAGCAATATAGCATTTTTTGTTTGTTTCTGAGAGGCATAAAGGTTAGAAGTGTTTTGCGTGTGTTGGCGATTTTCTGCTGTCGATAAAAATGGATCAAAGAATATGCATCAAATTTTGTGTAAAAAGTGTTTACAAGTGGTACAAGCTCTTGACAGAAGGTCGAGAAGAGATGAATGACGACGCTCGCCCTGGACGGCCCAGAACGTCAACAACCAATGAAAACACTGAAGCAGTGAAGAAAATTGTTATGGAGAATCGTCGAATTACTATTAGAGAAGTTGCTGAGGATGTCGGCATATCAGTTGGCTCATGCCATGCAATTTTTTCGGATATTTTGGGTCTGAAGCGTGTGGCAGCGAAGTTCGTTCCAAAATTTCTGAATTTTGACCTGCTCACTCGTCATTGCTTGTTTGTAATTTTTTGGCCAAAAACAACACCGTAATCATGCCTCAGCCACCGTATTCACCAGATTTAGCCCCCTGTGACTATTTCCAGTTCCCAAAATTGAAGAGACCCATGAAAGGACGGCGTTTTGCCACGATTGAGGAGATAAAAATCAAATCGCTGAGAGAGCTTAAGGACATACCAAAAAGTGCATATCAGAAGTGCTTCGAGGATTGGAAAAAACGCTGGCACAAGTGTATTATATCTCAGGGGGATTACTTTGAAGGGGATAACATAGAAATTCATTAATAAATTAATATTTTTCGAAAAAAATGAAAATTCAACTTACTTTTTGAACAGACCTCGTATATCTAATGCTGAAAACACATTTTTACATGCATAAAATTAATTGAAACTCTAATAATAATACTTCGAAATCAATAAATAATGTATATAAAAGTAAATAATAAATGAAATAAGCAAATAATAGATTTTTGATAAAAAAATACAATCAATTATTTCAAGTCATATTGACTGATAAATTAGTTCAAAACAACTGATTGCATAGCTGTAGAGTTCAGTTACTGATTAAAACGAGTAAAAAAAAGTACTGATTCAAATTAAGAGGTTTTATTTAACCCCAAGAGAATAATATATTGGTTATAAGTACCTCCTCTTAATTTCTCTAACTCTTCAAAATAAATCATGACTTATGTTTTTCGCGAATCTGAGAATCAAAATTTTCTTTTATCGTAAATTTTTAGAATCAATCATTAATTATTTTGTCTTATATTATCAAAAATAAATTTTAACATTCCACAGCTTTTTATGTGAAATATTATCCATTTTAGACTAAAATTTTGATGTAGACGGATTTTAAATGGTATTTTGATTACTACAATTTCTGTAAGAAAATTTTACGTTTGGTTTTTTCCAGATAGTTTTTTGATAAACTGAAGAGAATCGCTTGGTAATGTTACTGGGGTTCAGTAATCATTGCCACTTTGCGTCGTCTATTCTAAACGTAAAATTTTTTACAGAAATTTCAATAATCAATCCCAATTATTTTATCTCCATTTATCTCCTTGTACGTTCAAGGATATGTTGAGACAGTTCTCGTCACTTCTATTTGGATTTTGATAATGGAAAAAATTAATCACTTTAACATAGTTCGAGTGAAATGAATAAAATTTTTTGCTTATCCAATCAATGGATAAGTCTTAAGTCTTGTTTTTTTATTTCTATTTATTTTTCATTTTTTCTCATATTCCGAAAATCATAATCCAAAATTTTGGTTAAAAATGTTTAAAAGTTATACAAATATTTTTTCAGAAAGTGAATTCAAACCGTTTTTTATAATTTTGAGAACAATTCGTTGAATGGACATATGACAAATTTTATATCAAGCTTTGACGTCACCAATTACACGCGACGTTAACATTACGTGGTAAAGTTGACATCACCGATTAAATTGAACAGCATTATTAACCAATTAAAATTTTAAATATGATTTCCAAAAAGGACATTTTGAAAATTTACACAGTAAAAAAGCTTCATATTTCTAATGTCTTACAGAGGTTCTGGCTAAAAATCAGACTCAGTATATAAACGCATCAGTCTATCCTTTTCTAATGGCCTGTCTTCTGTTACATTTAAATAGAATATTTTATAGTGTATTGATAATTATTTTTTCTCATTAGAGTCTATACTTACCAAAAGCATCAGCAATGAGAAAAAGAGCACAGGTCGTAAGAATATTAACGATCTTCATTTTAAAAACTATATTACAATATTCTTTTAGAGATTGAAACTATCCTCAAGTATATTTGCTTCAAAAATTATTCTTATCACACGATTGTGCAACTTCAAAAGCAAAGTTAATATTTAACTCAGAGCTTCTTTCGAAATGATAAAAAAAACGTAATAAACTGTATTCAAATAATGATACGCAATTAGTATTATTCTAAAGATTAGTCAGTCTTTGATCTTAGAAAATAAATTTAAAAAGTCAATTGAGATATTCAGGGGGAAAAAGTTGTTTTCTCTTTGATATGACGATTTTTGAAAAACTTCAAATTCAACGAATAGAAAGATTTTCAAATTCTTTATGATACGGAATGTTACTAGAACACGTTCTAAGAGAATATTGTCGTAAGCGATAATTATTTTATGATTTTTATTTATTGCAACTGAAATATTTGTTTACTTATCATAAATTTACGTAAAAAATCCTTAAAATTAGATCATATTAAAAAAAAATCTTGATGAAATTTGGAAAATATGACAAAATACTGTCTTTAGCTGCATATAAAAAATTCTTTGGTTGAATCGACCAAAAATTTGGTTAACCATATAATAAACCAATTCTTTGGTTGATACAACCAAATTTCGTATGGATTAACTAAATATTTTTTAGTGTGAAGAAACTTCATTTTCTTTAAAAGTTTGTAGACACTGAACAAGAAAATAGCAAACATTATTGTTTGGTTGAGCATTTAAGTGAGCAATCGACTTTATGAGGACCATTTCTTTTCTAAATGTTCTCTAGACATATACCAAAAAATATGTAAATTTTCTGGTTTATACAACCACATTTTGGAAGGACAAAGCAAATGTTTTTTAGAATGAACGAAATAAAAATTTCTTCCAAAGTTATTGGACACCAAATCATGAAAATAGCTAAAATTGCCATTTTAAACGGTGAGTTTGCGCTCTGAAAGTCAAAATAGTAAGTGATATAAGCCAATAGTTTAACATACCTTATTTGCAAATGCGGTGCCTTTTTTTTTAAATTGACAAAATATTCTTTCTCATGTGAAGGATCGTTTCACTGAAAGTGATTTTTTATTCCACAGAGTGGATGTGAACATTATTGTTTAGTTGAGGATTTAAGTGAGCAATCAACTTTACGAGGACTATTTCCTTTCGAAATGTTCTCTAAACATATACCAAACAATATGCAAATTTTCTGGTTTATGCATCCACATTTTGGACGGACAAACCAAATATTTTTTAGAGTAAAGGAAATAATAATGTCTTCCAAAGTTATTGGACACCCAATCAAGAAAATAGATAAAAGTGCCATTTTAAACGGTGAATTTGCGCTCTGAAAGGTGAAATCGTACTCTGTAAATGTAATTCGGCAGTAAGTATACCACTGTTTACAATCAGCGTATAGACACAGATAAATCAATTGAATTTCACTGATTCATCAGCGTATATATACTGATTGAAATCAGTGGTATGCTTATGGCTGATAACCAGTGGAAATTCGATAATTCAGATTTAGAGAATGAGCAATGCATTTTGTTTTTGCAAGTGTTACCACTTAAACTGCACTATTTACCATTTTGTTTTATTTATCAATAGTCGAATAGTAAATAGTGAAGTTCAAGCGGCTATTTAAAATGGCACTTTTAGTTATTTCTTTTTTTGCGTGGATCTTTCCTACTTCTCAGATATTATAAAACAGTCGGGATTATTACAATACCATATAGTCCAATATTTTAACACCCCTTAATTGCAAATACGGTGCCTTTTTTCGGGAATGAAAAAACATTTTTTCTCACGTGAAGGATGGTTTTACCGAAAGTGATTTTTTATTCCACAGAGCGGATGTGAACATTATTGTTTGCTTGAGCATTTAAGTGAACAATCAACTTTACGAGGACCCTTTTCCTTTCGAAATGTTCTCTAGGCATATACCAAAAACTATGCAAATTTTCTGGATTTTACAAGCAAATTTTGGATGGAAGCTAAATATTTTCGCTGATTCGGATTTAGAGAGTAAGCAATGCATTATATTTTTCCAGGTGTTACCACTTGAACTGTGCTATTTACCATTTTGTTTTATTCATCGATAGTCGAATAGTAAATAATGAAATTGAAGTGGCTATTTAAAATGGCACTTTTAGTTATTTTTTTCGTGGATCTTCCCTATTTCTCAGACATTATAAAACACTCGGGAATATTAAAAGACCATATAGTCCAATATTTTAACATCCCTTAATTGAAAATACGGTGCCTTTTTTCCGAATTGAAAAAACATTTTTTCTCACGTGAAGGATGGTTTTACCGAAAGTGATTTTTTATTCCACAGAGCGGATGCATTACTGTTTGCTTGAGCATTAAAGCGAGCAATCAACTTTACGAGGACCATTTCCTTTCGAAATGATCTCTATGCATATACCACAAACTATGCAAATCTTCTGGATTTTACAACCAAATTTTGGATGGAAACCAAATATTTTCGCTGATTCGGATTTAGAGAGTAAGCAATGCATTATATTTTTGCAAGCGTTACCACTTGAGCTGCTCTATTTACCATTTTGTTTTATTCATCTATAGTCGAATAGTAAATAATGAAATTGAAGTGGCTATTTAAAATGGCACTTTTAGTTATTTCTTTTTTTTCGTGGATCT
Source organism: Diplolepis rosae (assembly GCA_030998225.1). Lineage (NCBI taxonomy): Eukaryota > Metazoa > Arthropoda > Insecta > Hymenoptera > Diplolepididae > Diplolepis > Diplolepis rosae. Next base: position 6,939,735 of record JAPYXD010000723.1, on the reverse strand, counting down.
TTCCTATTTCTCAGACATCATAAAACACTCGGGAATATTAAAAGGCCATATAGTCCAATATTTTAACACCCCTTACTTGCAAATACGGTGCCTTTTTTTGGAATTGAAAAAACATTCTTTCTCGTGTGAAGGATCGTTTTACCGAAAGTGTTTTTTTATTCCACAGAGCGGATGCGAACATTATTGTTTGCTTGATTATTTAAGTGAACAACCAACTTTACGAGGACCATTTCCTTTCGAGATGTTCTCTAGGCATATACCAAAAACTATGCATATTTTCTGGGTTTTACAACCAAATTTTGGATGGAAACCAAATACTTTCGCTGATTCGGAATTAGAGAGTAAGCAATGCATTATATTTTTGCAATTGTTACCACTTGAAATTCACTATTTACCATTTTGTTTTATTCATCGATAGTCGAATAGTAAATAATGAAATTGATGTGGCTCCCGTGCAGAAATCGCCCGATTTGTCCTCATTTAAGGTAGGGCTACGGTTAGGCCCTCGCTAGAAAAAGTAGACTAGGAAGTTCTAGGAGGGCCCCGGCGAGGCGTTGATAAGGTTCACCCTGTTTGGTTCCTAGAAAAACTAGTTCCTTCTAGTCGGGCCCTATTTTTGGATTTTAGTCAGGCCCTAGGTAGTTCCTTATTTTAATAAAAAGTTTAGATATTCTTTGCTGCGCATGCTCATGCAAAAGGCCTTTACATATATAGCTGGGGCCCCATTGTACGGTTAGGCAATAGATATGTATTCTAATCAGGGCCCGACTAGATGTCTAAAATAGAGCCTGCCTAAAACAGCGTTACAAAAGTAGATGGGGCCTGACTACTTTTCCCTACTAGATCCCGACTAGAAGTAGGGAAAAGTAGTCAGGGCCCTACTATATCTTAAATGAAATTTCTGCACGGGCTATTTAAAATGGCTCTTTTAGTTATTTCTTTTTTTGCGTAGATCTTTCCTATTTCTCAGGCATCATAAGACACTCGGGAATATTAAAAGGCCATATATATATTCCAATATTTTAACACGCTTTACACTGAGAAAAAAATGTATCCAACAAAACTTTTTTTGTTGTCCTGACAAAATATTTTATTGTCCCAACAAAACATTTTGTTTAAGTAACAAAATTTGATTGATACAGCAAAATGTTTTGTTGGCACAACAAAAGAATTTTGTTAGCTAAATACTAACAAAATATTTTTGTTGATTTGACAAAACTGTTTTCTCAGTGTACTTGCAAATACGGTGCCTTTTTTGGAATTGAAAGAACATTTTTTCTCGTGTAAAGGATCGTTTTTCCGAAAGTGACTTACGGAAATCATTGTTTGTGTGAGCAATAAAATGAGTAATCGATTTTACGAGAATTGTTTCCTTTCGAAATGATCTCTAGACATATACCGGGCGCCTTGATCGTCAATCGAGGAAGCTTTTCCTGAATGGACAGAAGGAAGAAGTGCCGCCGAGTTGGAGCGGTGAGTAGGACAGTGTGTCGATGTCGTGCACGTTGGACCCCTTCTTCTTCGTGACCTGGCCACTGACCCACTTTGACTTCTCCTCATCTTTTTCTTCAGAGCCACGACTCTCTTCCTCTCCCCACTCTGGGCCCAATATTCCTTTCTTCTTTCTCTTCTTTCGCATCACTCCTCGCAAGTCCTCTTTGCTCGAGGATGGTCCTCCACCTTCTCCTCCTTCAACACCATGACCACCTCCACCGATCGAGAACCTGCTCATGACTTGGACATGCGATTCCAGCACATGCTATACCGATCCCGATCCCGTACCACGAGTACTTCGGTAGACAGGTACCATCCTCTTAACTAGCCGGATGGATGAATACTAGATGCAGATCGGTCCGGTACATTTAAGACTTTCGGAAGACGAGATCGTTAGAGGATCTCTTCTGGTCGTGAGGTCGTCGGTACCGGTCGACCGGATCGATCGTTGTGTGACAGTCGATTTTAGTGACATAGTCGACGCGAGTGATCGCTGATTTATTTCGTTAATCACAGAACCATCACTCTGCAAGTTCCTAGTTTTTTTCCCCTTTCAATTTATTTTAGACTCAGTTTTGTTATTCGAAATTTCAGTGAAGAGTGTTGTCTGCGAAAAACGGTTTAAAGGAATAGTGAAGATCGATTTTTTCAAGAAGAAAGAGATTTGAGAAGTTTTTGTGCAATCTGTTGGAAGGAGAATCTGTGCTTGTCCTGAAGTTATGATACCTTCGTTTTGAAACATAAATTACGGAGATTTATATCAATTTAACGGTAAGAATCTTTTTATAACTTAAAGGGTTTTAAAAGGGTTTTAAAAGGCTTTATTGATTGTGACAGCTTCTTTCAATTAAAGAAACATTTCTTTGATATATGTTGAAAGAAAAAATTTCTTTGAATTGAAGAAAGTTTTCTTAATTCACAAAAATTTTCTTCGATCCAAAGAAATAGATTTGTTTACATTAAAGAAACTTTTTTTGAATCAAGTAAACTTTCTTTGATTCAAAGAAATGTTTCTTTGATTCGAAGAAACTGTTTTCTATGGGTAGATTTTCAAATCAAACACAAAAATTAGGGAGTCAGTTTTAAATTTTAATGCCAGGGCACAATTTTCAGTATTAACTTTCTTCATAACAATGGTAGGAAATTGAAAATGTCTTACCAAAATTCATACAAAAATAAATGTTTACCCATTTTTTAACAATATTAGGAAATAAAATTTTCGAAGAAATATAATTTTTTATTTGTAGATCAAATGCTTATTTCATCTTATTATACTACCGAATGAAATGAAAACATGTATTTTCAATTTTCGAATAATATCTTCATTTTTCAACATATTATTTTAATAAAAGATAATGGAACAAAAATTCAAGAGTCACATAATATTCATGACTTATTCAAACAAAACTATATTGGAATTTTTAATAAACTTTTTGAACTTTAGAATAACATATTTTGTTGAATAACATAAGGGTTCGAAAGCAATATATTCTCAATCCAAATACATCGTCTGTTTTCTTTTCATATTTTCCAACAATGCCGGTTATGTTCATAGTAGCACATTTGCCATACTCTATAGAACTGGTAACTTGTCAAATGATCAATTTATACAACTGTTGTTTTACCGTATTCGATTCTCTTTGGTTGCTTCATCATCTGTATATGTAATTTACATAATCACAGTAAAAACATCTATAGGATTTTTATTTTGAGGCAATCTTACACTACCAGCAACCTTGCGGCTATTTTATTTGTTACAAAACAAAGTGAATCTAGCTTTAAATTCAAAGAGAAAAAAAGATAATGAACATCTTCACTCATTTGAATTATTTAAGGTAGTTTTCATCCACAAAAATTAGACCTCAGGCAAAAATAGATAATTTTGCTTTCAAGAATAGCAATATTATTATTGAAGGGCTAATCTGAAAGAGAAAAGATTATTTTACATGAAAAAAATTTGAAACACAGAAGAATAATTTTATTAATAAATTTTATTTTTAACCCAACTTTGTTTCTTATGGTTTCTTACCAAATTTTAAAAAATTATGCGATTCTAATAAATCATGAATCATTTTTTCAGAGAAAAGATTTCCCACAACTTCACCATTTCTGATTTTTAAAAATAAATTCTTAAATGGCTGAAACCACTAAAAAAACATTTTCCAAAACGAAATTTTTATAAACAAATTGCTGAATTTGATAATAATTTATTCATTTTCGAAAATTGGAAATGTTTTAGTTGTAGGGAATCTTTTTCATGAAAAAGTGATTTGTAATTTATTAAAATCGCATAATTTTTTTAAATTTGGTAAGAAACGATAAGAAAAAAAGTTAGGGCAAAAATAAAATTTATTAATAAAATTATTTTTCTGTATTTCAAATTTTTTTCATGGAAATTCATCTTTTCTCTTCCAAAATAGCCCTTCAATACCAATATTGCTATTGAAAACAAAATTATCTTTTTTTGCCTGGGGTCTAATTTTCGTGGATCAACTTACCTTAAAAGAATACGGTTTTTTACTCTTACATTTTCGTAATTATAAGAGAAATTTTATGATCAAAAAGGACAAACTGTAAATAAATTATTGAAACTTTAGACAGTGGTCGAATTCAAAATATTATTATATTTTTTTCCACATTAAAATATTTAAACTATCAAAGTCTATTATTCACTTGATCCAAAAATTAAGCAATTTATTGTATTCTAGTTTTTTTGTCATATGACCAGTTTCTTCTTTTTTTTAAATTATCACAAGCGTGTGTTCGATAAAAACGCAAAAAAACAGGCAAACGTTATGGCCGCATATGGGACTCTCTTCAATTCCTTAAATTCAAATAAATCAAAATTTCTATAAATTATTAAAAATTAATGTACTTACAGTTTTGAACGTTCAATGAACGATGACAAAAAATTTGTTCTCATAAAAACATTATTTATTATGTTTATATTCAGGGCCATTCTAATATTCAATCGGTCATAAACAATACACTATTTTTTAATTTTCTGAGGCAAAAACTAATCATTCAGTTTAAAAAAACAAATTTTTTCATCATTCAATAATCGTTCAGAACTGTAAGTTCATTAAAAATTATGGATGTCATATAAATGAAGAACTTATCTCACAGTTTACAAATCGAAATTATATATTATATACACTACCTGTCAGAATTGTGGGACTTCCTGTTTTTCAATGATTTCTTAAATTATTTTAACTTTAATTCTCTGAGTGATCAAATTTGCTCTCTATAAAAAATTGAATGCCATAAAAGTTCTCTTCAAAATGAGTCAAGAATGAAGTCGTTTCGTTAAATTTTGAAGAAGTTATTGCAAAAAAAGTCCAAATTTCAATGTTTTCTTTAATTTTAAATAACTTTTGAAATAATCAATATTTTTAAATGTTCCTGTGCTTATTTTAAAGCTAAGATTCTACAAAATCGCAGTAAATTGTCATCATAAATCTATAATTTTATTCTTGCATAGTTTTTGATAGCAAAAGCAATATTGGAATTTTTCCAACTGTTATATTCGAACTTTAACCAAGTCCACTATGTAAGAAAAAAATAATAAATTACTGTTAATAATTTGGTTCGATTTTGTAGAAATTCAGCTGTAAAATGAGTCCAACAACATTAAAAAATGTTGATTATTTCGAAAGATATTTAAAATTTTAAAAAGCATTGAAATTTTGACTATTTCTGCAATGACTTCTTCAAAATTTAACAGAACGAATTCATCCTGGGGTCATTTTTAAATTTATTTCGATAGCTTTGGATTCAATTAAGAGAACAAATTTTTTTACTCACATATTTCAAATTAGATTAATTTAAGTAATTATCGAAAAACAGGTGGTCCCACAATTCTGCCCGGTAGTGTATCAATACCACGGGTAAAGATACTCCACTTTATAACTTGCGACTGACACCGACCGATAAAAAATATCTTCAAACATGATATTATCTTTAATAATGGACATTTTGAGTCTCGAAAATTTTTTTGTTTGTTAAGGGGTTAAATCACTCTAGAACACGAAAAAAATTTTTTTTGCACAATAAAGAAATCAATCGATATTCTGTGAAGTGGGATTTATAAAAGTAGTAATGAAGTACAGAAAATAATTTTTTCAAGTTCGTTCATGACAAAATGGCGACTGCGCAGAATTTTTCCGTCGGTGTCTTTTTTTTAAGGGCTCCACAGGTGGAAACCTAACTCCCGTAACTTTTAACCTGAAACAAAAAACTAAAGTTTAAAATTTCATGAAAATATCGTCACAAAATTGTTTGGAAAAAAAACCATGCAATATATAAAAAAATTCTAGGTACGTCACTGGAGAAAGCAATTTTTAATAAACTTTTGAAATTTCAGATCGATCGGTGAAGATTTGTTCGAGTTATGTTTCCGGCCAGTTAAAAAAAAGTGTTTTCGAGAGGTTTAAGACCCTAAAACACCTCTTAAGCAAAAAAAAAAATTTTCTACTTTTTGAAAATTCTACAGTGGTTTAACCCTTTAAGGAACTTAACGTTGGAGTCTCGCACCGAGCGAACACGATAAGTTCTTGCCTAGAAGAAAACTGTTCAAAAACCTAACCCGGACAAGTGGCTTTGCTGACTGACCATTTTTTTATGTTATCCTGAGTGTTTTTTTCTCTTCGAAAAAACCCATTGTCCTATACTTAGTTAAGAGACTCGGGATCGTTTGAAAAGTGTTAATTCTTAGAAGTGGAAGGAAACGTGTATTTTTGAAATTATTTCAATATTATCTTTTTGTAGAGTTCATTTAGGATTGAATTCAAAATCAATGCTAGACAGAAATATCAATATTTATCATTTCATACCATATGATTATTTTACCATATTATTTTGATATATTTGAAAATAAAAAATAATAATAAACTTTTATTATTAGGTTTTCTTTATTCTGAAATGTTAAAAATAAGTAAATTAGTTATTTGGAAAATTTATTATCGTGATTTCAAGTATCACATTCAAAAATCAAGTTTGACAATTCTAAAAATGGTCAGACTATAATAAAAAAAACTCTGTTATGCAATACTTAAAATAGTTTTGAATGCAAAGTTGAGTACGAAAGTTTTATGTAGTCAAAGGAAACAGAATTTTCTGAAAGCTTTACAAATTTTCGAATATTAATAACAATAATGTTCATTAATGTGTTTCATTTTTCACTGGAACAATTAAAATGAGTTTGCAACTTTAAACATATTCCATTGACCTTGTCTTGTTATTTTTTGACGTATCGTAAATACCGACTTGATAAAAAGAAAACGATATTTTGTACGCAAAAGTCCTTTATTTAATTATTAATATTAAATTATTGAAAATCACAGTTTATTTCCTAAATGGAAGAATTTTTGTAATGATAATAACTGAATTTAATTAATTACACCTAAAAAAATAGTATATTCAACTTAACCAAATCATTTTGTTCTATGAATCAAAACCTTAAACAAAGTGAAGTTAAATCAACTTAAATATTTTTTCAATTTAACCAAATTCTAACCAAGCAAACCATTTTTGGTTGAATGAAAAAAAATGCAACGGTTAAATTAACCAAAATTTTTGTAACTATAGAAAACAAAGTTTTTGATTAATCCTGCCGAATTTTGGTTGAACTAACCAAATATTTTTCTGAGTTCATCAAAATTATGTTGAATCACATTAACTCTTGTTATGGACACTTGTTTGTCTCGTATTTCGCAATATTTTAATTGAGATGTAACTTTGCATGAAATACTACAACTGATTATCTTGTACAAAGCAATTTCACTCATCGGTGCCTTCCATGAAATATAACAAGAGTCAAATTAGGAAAAAAAAGATAAAAAATTATGAGGTTGAACAACTGCAAATTTTAAGGATCTCTTTTTTTAATCTGTAATTTTCTTGTTTCTGGAAATATTCAGGTTTAAATTCCTGAACCGTGAGAAAAATGCTCATAACGCAGCAAGTGCTCAAAGGTTAACATTCTTGATATTGTATAAAACTGAAATATTTCTCTATTTCTACTAGCCGAATTATTTATTTTTACACATATAAATTATTCAAATTCACACAAATTATAAAAATTTGTGCTCACAACTACTGATAAATGAGACTGAACATCATATTGTTTTTTTGTAACAATTGGAGTAAGATTTGCAACTGGAAACCTATTTTGAGGGTTTTTCGGCATTGGAGTCACTAAAAATTAAAGGAACCGGGTTTTATAACTCCGATATGAAGTGAAATTCATTTCCATTGATATTCCGAGTGCGAAATTTTAGTCGGAAACCTGTCCATCATACCAACAGCCTGATTCCACCGTCCACTGGGGAAATTTCTGTTCTAGATTACAATTCTAATACAATTCAAGAACACAATAATTTTATTAAAATTTATTTCGTCTATTAAAAAGTTCACTCTGGTACTAATAAAACCAAAATTCATAGTAAAAAAATTATATTTACAAATTTGTTTTGCTTATTTGGAAAGATAATTTGCAACCGGAATTCCAGAAATTTATTACCGTTAATCTGACACTTACTCCCGAAATCCGAAACTGTGAAAAACCACTATTTCGAATGTTATAAGCCTCCCACATAGAATCAGTGAAATTTAACTGATATCGCTAGGAAAACTCACTGGTTGACCAGCGAATTTCACTGTTGACCAGTATATTTCACTGATTAACGAGTGAGTTGCCCTGGTGGAATCAGGTAAATTTTACTGATTTATATGTGGAAGACGTATAACATTCGAAACAGTGGTTTTTCACTGTGAATCAGTAAGTTTTTACTGTGAATCAGTGAGTTTTTACTGTTTCGGATTTAGGGAATAGAAATTATGGAGATGATATTTTTCTAAAAATAAATACAAAAATTCAAATTGCTCAAAATATATTTTTTAATTAATCACGGTTATTATCATGAGTTATATTGTTCTGTAGCTTGCAAAGTCTAATGAATTTTAGTCCTAGTGCAATAAGCGATACAAAAATTAGAAAATAAAATAAAAAATAATTTATTTATATACAGAGTTGTAATTCAAGTAGAACGAAAGTGATAAACATTTTGGTATGAAACCGAAATTAAAATCAAATTGAATAAATATTAATGACAATAATTAATGTATTTAATTAAATGGGCATGTCTACGTAATTCTACCCCAGGAGCGAGAAAATTAAAGTTATTTTTTTGAATATTTTATCTTTTGCAAAGGTTACCAATACAATCATATTTTACATTTCTGAAGATGGCAACACAAGAAAAAGTTTGATTTCATTATTTCAAATTGAGATTTTTAAACATATATCAAGGAGATATAAAAAGTGTTAAGGTTGTTTAGTTTCGAATTTTTCCGAACTAGTGCGGGGAAATCAACTTTCCGCACGAAAAACTACATCGACTCAGCTAACTTTTGGTATACAGCGAATAATTTTCTGCTATCTCGGGTCAAAAAGTGCACTTGTTGGCACCCTACGGGACAATAACACTCGCAAAATAAACTTTCCCCTCTCTAGTTGTATAATATACTATTATTTAAAAAATTTAATTTTTCCTCGACTATTTTTTACATTCTCATCATGGATGAGAAGGTATTGGTTTTATGTGAAAAATGACTTTCGAAATTTTCATCAAATCTTTACGTTTTGAGACCCCCTGAGTCAGAAAAAATGGTTTTTACGAAAGTGTCTGTCTGTCTGTCTGTCTGTAGGTCGTGTGCGGCATAACTCTCGATAGAATTATCAGATTGAATTGAGCTTTGGTACACTTTATCGGAGCCGAAAAAGTAACGACAAGTTCGTTAACCAGCCACATCCAATCAGAATTGAGGGATGGAGCACTACTTTTGTGTTTTTGAAAATAATTTTTTGAAAAAATCAAAAATTCCAATCCTGGTTTTTGATAGTGCTCATAAATCTCTACAAATTATCCTTATAACATTTTTTTATTAAATCAAAATTAGAAATGTTACAGCATATTCAAATTCGAAAAAAGTCAATATCAAAATTCCATTTTCCAGTTAAATTATACGAGATACGAAAAAACGTTATGATACAATATTATTGAATACATAAAGGCCTACAAATTTGAATTATAACATTTTTTCATAAGATGCATATTTTTCTTTTTAATTAAAAAAAAACTATTGAAAATCCAAAATTCAATTTTTTAACAATAATATTGGAAATACCAAAAAAACGTAAGAATACAAAGTTGTTCGTTTCAAAATGATCTACAAATTTTGTCTGGTGCAGTTTCTGAAAAAACATATATTTTTCGTTTCAATTCCAAAAAATACGATAAAAATGAAAAAATTCCATTTTTTAGACAAAATATGTGAAATACGAAAAAAGCGTAAGAATACAAAGTTGTTCGTTTCAAAAATATCTACAAATTTTGTCTGACACAGTTTCTGATAAAAGATATATTTTTCGTTTCAATTCCAAAAAATACGATAAAAATTTAAAAATTCCATTTTTTAGACAAAATATGTGAGATACAAAAAAAACATTTAGATGGAAAATTGTTTGCCTAAATGAGGTCTACAAATTCTCATAAAGAAATTTCGGGACAGGATGTATATTTTATGTTTTGATTTTTAATATTGAAAAAATTCGATTTTTTTCACCAAAATATGTGAGATACGAAATAAGCGTTGTTCTGCAAAATCGTTTCCTTAAATAAAGTCTACGATTGTTTTTCCTTTTTAGATATGTGGAAGAAAGTAAATTCTTTTAATCATGTAATTTATTAAAAAGTTATACTGAAATGTATACAGAAAATCGAGCGCGAGTGTCATGATGAGAATGTGTTCCTTAAGGCCGATAGAGCCTTAAGGAAATTGAATTTCCTGTTTCACTTAAATTCAAAAGGAAATTCAGTGACTTTGAGAAAATGTGTAATTCACATCATCTGTAATATTATTATAGAATAGGTTTGAGCTTCAGTATCAAAATATAAGGAATAAACTTAAATGTATGCGAAGAGTACAAAACCGAGCGCGAAGCGCGAGGTCCAGAAAGAACGGAGCGCGAAGCGCGACGATCGAATCGCGCGCCCTAGGCGCGCTCAAACTTGCGAGCGAAGCGCGCGATGAGAATGTGCCCGCGAAGCGGGCAGATTTTTTTTCTTATTTTACTTACTTCGGTTTTAAAATTCCTACTATGCGTGTGAAGTATAACTCAACTACTCCCTAAATCTGAAACTGTGCAAAACCACTGTTTAGAATGTTATAAGTCTTTCACATAGAATCAGTGAAATTCAACTTATATCAGTGGGGAAACTCACTGATTGACCACTCTCTAAATCTGAATGAGTCAAATTTTCACTGATTGAATCAGTTATTTGCCTTTTCACTGTTAAATCAGTTAATTTTCACTGATTCATCATCGGAAAAAATATTTCTCACTGTTAAATCAGTTTATTTTCACTGAAGTAATCAGTGAAATTTGACTGATTCGCAGTCACCTCTTTTGAGCTATTTCAATCAATCAAATTTTACTGATAATCAGTAGAGTTTGACTGATTCAGATCAGATAATTTCATTCTTGAACAGTATATTTCACTGATTAACTAGTAAATTTCCCTGGTGGAATCCGGTAAATTCCACTTTGTTTTACAGGTGATGACTTCATTTTTCCAAATAATGAAAATGATGCAATAAACTCTGTTCAAAAACAGAAATACATTGTTGCCTGAAGACTAATTAGAAAATTTTTCGAAACACCACAAACTCCAATAATTTAACACTCCTTATTTGCAAATATGGTGCTTTTTTGTAATTGAAATAATATTCTTTCTCGTGTGAAGGATCGTTTTTCCGAAAATGATTTTCAATTCCGCATCGCGTATGCGGATATTACTGTTTCCTTGAGTATTTAAGTGAGCAATCGACTTTACGAGGACCATTTCATTTCAAAAAGTTCTCTAGACATATACAAAAAACTATGAAAATTTTCTATTTTATACAACCAAATTTTGGATAGGCAAACCAAATATTTTTTGAAGTGAAGGAACTTCATTTCCTTTTAAAGTTTTCCGACACCCAATCAAGAAAATAGGTAAAATGGCACTCTAAACTATTTTTTTCCCGTGGATCTTTCCTATTTTTCAGACATCATAAAACAATTGGGAATATTAAAAGGCCATATATTCCAATATTTCAACACCCCTTACTTGCAAATACAGTGCCTTTTTTTAGAATTGAAAAAATATTTTTTCTCGTGTGAAGGATCGTTTTTTCGAAAGTAAACATTGTTGTTTGCTTGAGCATTTGAGTGAACAATCGACTTTACGAGGAGCATTTCCTTTCGAAATGATCTCTAGGCATATACCAAAATAATAGCAAAATATAACCAAATTTCGGAAGGAAAAACCAAATATTTTTTAGAGTGCAGAAGGAACTTAATTGTTTTTTAAAGTTGTTTGACACCCAATCAAGAAAATAGATAAAAGTACCATTTTAAATGGCGAGTTTGCGCTCTGAATGGTGAAATCTTACTCTGTACAGGTGATTCAGCAATACGTATACCAGTGATTACGTATAGACGCTGATAAATCAATTGAATTTCACTGATTCATCAGCGTATATACGCTGATTGAAATCAGTCGTATACTTATAGCTAATAATCAGCGAAATTTCTCTGATTAAGATTTAGAGAGTAAGCAATGCATTATGTTTTTGCAAGTGTTACCATTTGAGCTGCACTAATTACCATTTTGTTTTATTTAACGATAGTCGAATAGTAAATAATGAAATTGAAGTGGCTATTTAAAATGGCGCTTTTATCTATGTTTTTTCGTGGATCTTTACTATTTCACAGACATCATAAAACACTCGGGAATATTAAAAGGCCATATTGTCCTATATTTTGACACCCCTTATTTGCAAATACGGTGACTTTTTTCGGAATTGAAAAAACATTTTTTCTCACGTGAAGGATGGTTTTACCGAGAGTGATTTTTATTCCACAGAGCGGATGCGAACATTATTGTTTGCTTGAGCATTTAAGTGAGCAATCAACTTTACGAGGACCATTTCCTTTCGAAATGTTCTCTAGGCATATATCAAAAACTATGCAAATTTTCTGGATTTTACAACCAAATTTTGGATGGAAACCAAATAGTTTCGCTGATTCGGATTTAGAGAGTAAGCAATGCATTATATTTTTGCAATTGTTACCACTTGAAATTCACTATTTACCATTTTGTTTTATTCATCGATAGTCGAATAGTAAATAATGAAATTGATGTGGCTATTTAAAATGGCACTTTTATCTATGTTTTTTCGTGGATCTTTACTATTTCACAGACATCATAAAACACTCGGGAATATTAAAAGGCCATATTGTCCTATATTTTGACACCCCTTATTTGCAAATACGGTGACTTTTTTCGGAATTGAAAAAACATTTTTTCTCACGTGAAGGATGGTTTTACCGAGAGTGATTTTTATTCCACAGAGCGGATGCGAACATTATTGTTTGCTTGAGCATTTAAGTGAGCAATCAACTTTACGAGGACCATTTCCTTTCGAAATGTTCTCTAGGCATATATCAAAAACTATGCAAATTTTCTGGATTTTACAACCAAATTTTGGATGGAAACCAAATAGTTTCGCTGATTCGGATTTAGAGAGTAAGCAATGCATTATATTTTTGCAATTGTTACCACTTGAAATTCACTATTTACCATTTTGTTTTATTCATCGATAGTCGAATAGTAAATAATGAAATTGATGTGGCTATTTAAAATGGCACTTTTAGTTATTTCTTTTTTTGCGTAGATCTTTCCTATTTCTCAGGCATCACAAGACACTCGGGAATATTAAAAGGCCATATAGTCCAATATTTCAACACCCCTCACTTGCAAATACGGTGCCTTTTTACGGAATTGAAAAAACATTCTTTCTCGTGTGAAAGATCGTTTTACCGAAAGTGTTTTTTTATTCCACAGAGCGGATGCGAACATTATTGTTTGCTTGATTATTTAAGTGAACAACCAACTTTACGAGGACCATTTCCTTTCGAAATGTTCTCTAGGCATATACCAAAAACTATGCAAATTTTCTGGATTTTACAACCAAATTTTGGATGGAAACCAAATAGTTTCGCTGATTCGGATTTAGAGAGTAAGCAATGCATTATATTTTTGCAATTGTTACCACTTGAAATTCACTATTTACCATTTTGTTTTATTCATCGATAGTCGAATAGTCGAATAGCTATTTAAAATGGCACTTTTAGTTATTTCTTTTTTTGCGTAGATCTTTCCTATTTCTCAGGCATCATAAGACACTCGGGAATATTAAAAGGCCATATAGTCCAATATTTCAACACCCCTCACTTGCAAATACGGAGCCTTTTTTCGGGAATGAAAAAACATTCTTTCTCGTGTGAAGGATCGTTTTACCGAAAGTGTTTTTTTATTCCACAGAGCGGATGCGAACATTATTGTTTGCTTGATTATTTAAGTGAACAACCAACTTTACGAGGACCATTTCCTTTCGAAATGTTCTCTAGGCATATACCAAAAACTATGCAAATTTTCTGGATTTTACAACCAAATTTTGGATGGAAACCAAATAGTTTCGCTGATTCGGATTTAGAGAGTAAGCAATGCATTATATTTTTGCAATTGTTACCACTTGAAATTCACCATTTACCATTTTGTTTTATTCATCGATAGTCGAATAGTAAATAATGAAATTGATGTGGCTATTTAAAATGGCACTTTAAGATATTTTTTTCGTGGATCTTTCCTATTTCTCAGGCATCATAAAACACTCGGGAATATTAAAAGGCCATATAGTCCAATATTTCAACACCCCTTACTTGCAAATATGGTGCCTTTTTTTGGAATTGAAAAAACATTCTTTCTCGTGTGAAGGATCGTTTTTCCGAAAGTGACTTACGGAAATCATTGTTTGTGTGAGCAATAAAATGAGTAATCGATTTTACGAGAATTTTTTCCTTTCGAAATGGTCTCTAGACATATACCGGGCACCTCGATCGTCGATCGAGGAACCTTTTCCTGAATGGACAGAAGAAAGAAGTGCCGCCGAGTTGGAGCGATGAGTAGGACAGTGTGTCGATGTCGTGCACGTTGGACCCCTTCTTCTTCGTGACCTGGCCACTGACCCACTTTGGCTTCTCCTCATATTTTTCTTCAGAGCCACGACTCTCTTCCTCTCCCCACTCTGGGCCCAATATTACTTTCTTCTTTCGCATCACTCCCCGCAAGTCCTCTTTGCTCGAAGATGGTCCTCTACCTTCTCCTCCTTCAACACCATGACCACCTCCACCGATCGTGAACCTGCTCATGACTTGGACATGCGATTCCAGCACATGCTATGCCGATCCCGATCCCGTACCATGAGTACTTCGGCAGACAGGTCCCATCCTCTTAACTAGCCGGATGGATGAATACTAGATGCTGATCGGTCCGGTACATTTAAGACTTTCGGAAGACGAGATCGTTAGAGGATCTCTTCTGGTCGTGAGGTCGTCGGTACCGGTCGACCGGATCGATCGTTACGTGACAGTCGATTTTAGTGACATAGTCGACGCGAGTGATCGCTGATTTATTTCGTTAATCACAGAACCATCACTCTGCAAGTTCCTAGTTTTTTTCCCCTTTCAATTTATTTTAGACTCAGTTTTGTTATTCGAAATTTTAGTGAAGAGTGTCGTCTGCGAAAAACGGTTTAAAGGAATAGTGACGATCGATTTTTTTCAAGAAGATAGAGATTTGAGAAGTTTTTGTGCAATCTGTTGGAAGGAGAATCTGTGCTTGTCCTGAAGTTATGATACCTTCGTTTTGAAACATAAATTACGGAGATTTATATCGATTTAACGGTAAGGGTTTTTGCTTAATTCGTAAGATTCTATAATACCAGGATTTATTAAAGATAAATTTTAAGAATCGTATTTTTAAATTACAGTGGATGAGCAAATTATTATGATCGCTAGGATACTTCATTCAAATTACTGTTGGCATTCTTACAGAAATAAAATAAATAAGTTTGTTGATTTTGAAACAGATCATCTCATACGTAAAACGGGATAAGCTAATTTTTTATATAATATTCATTTTAAATTTGAATCAGTGAGCTTCTCACTGAATTGAAATCAATGACCCAATTCCGTCAGGAGAATCAGTGGTTTTTATTGGTTTTCAATGAAAATGACTGTTTGCGCTGCCAAAAGTGGGTCACTAATTTCAATTCAGTGAGATTCTCACTGATTCAGATTTAGAGAATTTAATATACATTCTTAGAAATATATAAAAGAATTTGAAAATCTTTCGGTGGAAAAAATGACGCTTTCGAATTTCAAACTCAACTAATTAATTCTTAGAAATGTTCCAAAATTTATAAAATTCTTCACTCACGAAAGTAATCGAAAAGTATATGAAACATACAATATTTTTGAGTAAACGCATCTTAAAATTGCTCAAAGATGACTGAAATTGATGAAATATCTTCTTAACTTGAGAAACTTATCTGAATTCTCTGTCATATGTAACTGCATAAAACTCTAATTGCCCAGAAAGTAAAATTTTGCTGTTGAAACTTTTAGAATTCCCACTCTCTAAATCAGAATTAGTCAAAATCTACTGATTATCAGTGAAATTTGACTGATTTATATATTTGAAAAGAGGTTACTGCGAATCAGTCATATTTCACTGATTACTTCAGTAGAAATTAACTGATTTAAATGTGGAAAATATTTTTAACTGCTGAATCATTGAAAATTTGACTGATTCAGATTTAGAGAGCAGATACCAGTATCGTAATATTAAGTAAATTAATTTCAATTTAGTAATTTTAAATTTACTAAAAAGGAACTGGATTTTCGTAAATTTAACATAATTTTACGGAATTTAGACTTTATCAAAGTGCGGTTTGTGTTGTGGAAAATACCGGAAGAAATTCCTAACAGTACAAGTGTGAAAATAAATTCCTGTAAATATTGTAAGTGATTATAATAATTTGATGACCCACTGTTCATCTTTAAACAAAAATCTCTAAACTCCAATAAATTTTTCTAACATCTTCGGTAAATTTACACATTTTGCACTTTATGAAAAAATGTTTTTCCTAAAAAATGAAAAAAAATTCGATTATATTGCAAAGTTTATATATACTACAGAATTATCCCCTTAAAAAACTATAAGTTTTCCTTAACAATGAAAAAAATTTCGATTAAATCCTTAAATCCGAAACTGTCAAAAACCACTATTTCGAATTTTATAATTCTCCCATATAGAATCAGTGAAATTGAACTGATATCGCTAGGGAAACTCACTGGTTGACCAGCGAATTTCACTGTTGACCAGTATATTTCACTGAATAACTAGTGGGTTTCCCTGGTGGAATCAGGTAAATTCCACTGATTTCTATGTAGAAAACTTATAACATTCGAAACAGTGGTTTTGCAATATGAATCAGTGAGTTTCTACTGATTCGAATTTAGAGAATGGTAAAGTTTTTCTATCCAAGTAGGAAATTTTATCTGGGAAACTGCTGAAAAATTCAGAATAGTTATTACAGTGCAAGTTTATCAGATTGCAATAATTTAATACCCTGTAAAGGGATTTCCAAATCAAACACAAAACAGGAGGAGTAGTTTTTAAATTTCCACACTAAGGTACAGCTCAAGTATAAATTTTCTTAATATTAATATTCTTAATATTAGTCTTGCTATTATATTTTATTTTCTCTTGACTAATACGTGTAGAGAAATAAAATTTTGGATAGAAGAAAATAATTAAGACTTTATAACTCAACTCTCTAAATCTGAATCAGTCAAATTTTCACTGATTAAATCAGTGATTTGCCTTTTCACTGATTCATCAGTGTAAAAATATTTTTTACTGTTAAATCAGTTAATTTTCACTGAAATAATTAGTGAAATTTGACTGATTTACAGTAACCTCTTTTTAGCTATTTGAATCAGTCAAATTTCACTGATAATCAGTAGATTTTGACTGATTCAAATTTAGAGAGAAGAAAATGCTAATTAAGTTGATAAAACATGGCGAAATAATTGCTTGTGTAAAATCAGATACATCCTACAATATCAAAATCCACTTTTAATCAGAATTGATCACCAGTGTATCTCTCCTTTTTTAATATGTCAGAAAGATATATATATATATATATATATTAATGATTGACATAATGATTGCATAAAAGCATGCGGGCTCTTCCGCTTGCCACCATCGCGAATAATTTTAATTATTTTTACCGTTTAGCATTTCATATTGAAAGCCATCTTTTCACTTGATCTAATATACTAATTGTGATATTCAAATTTTATAATCCAATAGATAGAAGATTTAGTGCTCGTTTGAAACTTCCAGACGATTTATTGTAAATTAACTAATTAAATGTCTCAACATTTTACTTACCTTTCTGTCAGCATTTTCATTAGGATAATTCTCTATAATAAGTAATAAGATCCTTTGACAATATGTTCAATTGTTCAGATGATACAATATCAGAAAAACTAGTCATTTTAAAAAATTAGTAATTCGTTGAAATTAGTAATAACATTTAAAAATAGTCATAAATTGTTAAAAATTAATTTCAATATTTCTGAATTCTTAAATTTATAAGAAAAAAAATACAAATATATATCTAAACATTTTTGTACACAATTTTTTAAGCATAAATATTTCAAGACAATACCGTGAAACCTAAAGCTTAAAATCGAATTGATATATGTTCATACAAATTGTATTTATATACAATGTGTGTATAAATTCATACAATTTATATCTCAGAAAATGTTTTCAAAATATTTTGAAAATTCCCCCTAGTCTTAAATGACGTTAAGTTCATTCTTAATCACAGGTTGATAAGGTCGATATAGTAGAGTTCTGTTATCACAGTGAGTGATACACTCTTCTAATGATCGACATAATCGACTGAAATGATTTGGAAAAATTAGTAAAAAGTACTGATGAATAAGACTATACATTATTTTTTGTTTAATGTATACCGAAAGTTAGCCGAGTCGTTGTCGTTTTGCGTGCGGAAACTTTATTTTCCCTCACTAGTGCGGTAAAATTGTTTGTTTTAATTTTCCGCACAATTAACATTTTACCGTACTACTGCAGAAAAATCAACTTTCCACACGAAAACGACACGGACTCGGCTGACTTTCGATATACGGCGAACAATAATTGATTTTTTGCAACGATTGGAGCAATATTTAAGAGTGAAAACTTTTTTCATATGTCCCCTATGTGCGAAAGTCACGAGAAATCGAAGGAATAGGGGTTTATGACTTCGAAGCGAGGTGAAATTCTTCATTAATATTCCGAATGTGGAATCTTGGTCCGAAATCCGCCTATCATTCCAACAGTCTGATTTTCTCACTCTAGGGAAACATTTGTATTCTGATGGTTTCCAAAACTAATACCATTCAAATGCATAAACAATCCTTTCAAATTCAGTTTCAAAAAATGTAGCATTCACTTTTTATATCTGGATCAGTTAAAATTTGACAGATTTGAAATCTGTAGCGCACTTCTTGCCTTGCAATCAAATCTTATTGAGAGTACTTGAGAGGAAACTGAAATTTTGAAGTATTTTGTCAATTTCATACGATGTTGTTAATAATTGGCTTCAGGGTCTATAAATATTATTTGTAAATGTAAAAGTTTACTCTAGTGCGAATAAAACTAAAATCAATGTGAAAAAATGATCTTATTTCTACAATATATATTTAGTGTCTCTAAAAATATTAATTAATTTCATGGTGTAATTTTTAATCCACAAATTATTTTAATTACCTAAAAATACTGCGGTTAATTTTCAGGTAAATTAAGGTGTTTCACGTCTCACTTCCTATTGATTAAATGAATAAAAGATGAAAATAGCTCTTGTTTCCCTAATTATTCTAATTTAGTCCCTTATTTGTTAATTGCACTTAAACAAATCTGGTAAATATTTCTATTATTGAAGCTAAAAAACTAAAATACTAAAAAATACTATTCTTATTGATAGTCATTTCTCCTAAAATGTCGCTTCCAAAATTTTAGGTACGTCATGTTCCTCCAACACAGTTTCGTTCTGTTTACGAAATTTATCAATAGCAACATAAATGGAACAATTATTCTCTTTAAACAGAAAAGTAGAAAACAAGTCTATAATCTCGCCTCGATAAATTAAAGATGTAGCATAATCGTCCTGAATAAATATATAGATTTCAAGGAAATTTATAAAAAAATATGTTTTTAGATAAATTGAGGAATTCTTGCCCTAGTGAACCGTGTTTTACCAATTATAAAATAAATAGGATCATTCCACATTCTTGAAAAAGTCTCTGGACTACTTATTTCATCTCTCTGGCGTTTTAATAACCCTGGCGAAAGTATCCGATAGGAATTCATTCCGAGCCAATCAGAACTATTCCGATTCATTCCGATATCTGTATCCGAGCCAATGCGAATAATTCCGAACCAATCCGAAAAACGTTTTGTATCTCGTTTAATGAAAAACGGTAAAAAATCGATCTGACCTAATCCGATTTAATACGAGGCAACTATAGGAATTAATCCAAACCAATCCGAAACCAAGTTTTCAATCCAAGCTAGGATTGATCCAAACCAAATTTACAATTTTTTGCCAGTATTGTATTTGTATCAAACAAATATTTTTTTAAATCAAATAAATAATGTTAAAAAAGTCAAATAAATTTATATTTGTTCTAAAGATGTTTTTACTTCGAATTGAAAAAATGAAGTTAAAAAACGATTTCTTAAATTTAAATAAAACTTTTTTTCTAGGTGTGGGAATCAAACTTACAGAATTTGGAGAAATTTCTTCTTCAACTATAGAAAAATATATTTAAAAAATATATATTCTTGGATGGAAATCTTGTGTGGAAATTTATCTACTCTCAAGCCCTTCTTACATGTTAACAAAGAAATAGCGCACAATAGTATTTTTCATATCAAGTGCGGAAAAGCGTATCCCAACAAGGCTAACTTTCGGTGTCCGGTGGACAAAAATGCTCTTTTTGATGTCGAAGGGGAATCGCGAATTTTATTTTATCTTGTGGAATTATCTCCCCATCTGATGCTATTTTTCCCATCAAAAACAACGAATGATTTGATTTTGTAAAAAAGAAAACAAACAGCTTCTAAGTAAAAGTCGACATGGCATGTAAACTCATTTCCATGCGAAAGGATATCAAACTGAAATTTTTCGAAATTAAGTATTAAAAAAAATGATTGTTTATTAATTCCTGAATGTTTCATATTTTATTTCATGTTTATTTCGTATTTTAAGATAAGAGTGGATTTTCAAAACAACTTTTGTTATCAAATGTATTTAGTACAACGATTAAACATTTTCAGGGGCGATGTTGATAGCAACTTTGTTCTACACTTGGCTTTCTTTCAAATCAGGAAAATTATGCAATAAACTCTATTCAAATAAAACTCCGCAGTTGATATTATTTTAAAAATTCCACACTATTTCCGTTCAAAAAATCAACCATATTTCTCTATTATTAAATATTTATAATCTAGTTAGTAAATGAATAAACTATATTTTCTTTATTTTTTTATTGCGGCCGTAGAAAGGCGCGGGGGGATATCATTTCATAACAGATATGAGTACATTTATTATAATTTTTTTTATCTTTCAACAAATTTTTTTATATTTAAACACGTCTTTCCATTGCTAAGAGGAGAAAAAAATGTTCTTAATTGATACAAATTTGTAGTTGACTTTTTCTTTTTTGAATAAATAAATATAAAGTGTTTAAAACCATGATATTTTGAATTTATAAGTACCCTTTTTTTTAAATTCATTGTGGTTGAACCAAAACAATATGTTTTTGAGTCAAGCAAATAATGTCATAGAAGAATTTGTTCTATTAAAATTCTTTATGTTTTCAAGTTAAGGTAGTTTTCATCCACGAAAATTAGACCTCAGGAAAAAATAGATAATTTTGCTTTCAAGAATAGTAATATTATTATTGAAGGGCTAATTTGAAAGAGAAAAGATTATTTTTCATGAAAAAAATTTGAAACACAAAAAATAATTTTATTAATAAATTTTATTTTTGCCCAAACTTATTTTCTTATTGCTTCAAGCCAAATTTTAAAATATGATGCGATTCTAATAAATCACGGTTCATTTGTTTAGGAAAAAGATTCTCTACAACATGAACGTTTCCTATTTTTAAAATTGAATTAATTATCATCAAATACAGCAATTTGTTTATAAAAATTTTATTTTTAAAAATTGTTTTTTTATAATTTCAGCCATTAAAGAATTCATTTTCAAAAATTAGAAACGGCCAAGTTGTAGAGAATCTTTTTCTTAAAAAATAAAATTTATTAATTAAATTATTTTTTGTGTTTCAAATTTTTTTCATAAAAAATAATCTTTTCTCTTTCAAATTAGCCCTTCAATAATAATATTACTATTCTTGAAAGCAAAATTATCTATTCTTGCCTGTGGTCTAATTTTCGTGATCGAACTACGTTAAACGTACTTTTTCGTAACATAAACAAATTTTTATTCTGAATTAAGAAAAGGGGAGTGAACGAATGACTTCAAATTCAATAAAAGTTGAAGCAGAAAATGAAGGTTTTTAACGAAAAAATCGAATACTCTTTCATATGTGGTGAGAATATGAAAATATGGTTTTGATTTTGTAACTGTAAATGTAACAGTAATGGATAACGTACAGTAGTATGCGTATTCCCCTTTCACGTGTCAAATTACGAATGCCATGCCAATTTATAGATCTTTATATGTAGTCTTCAAATATATATATAGTATAAGTGGGCAATCGATTTAACGACGAGTGTTTCTTTTCGAAATGTTCTAGAAGCAAATATTGTTTTGTTATTTGAATTTTTAGTATAGAGTGTTGCCAGGAAAAAGAAAAGTGGTTCAAAAGAATAATAAAACTCGATTTTTCTGTCAAGAGAAAATAGATTAAAGACGTTTTTGTACAACCAGTTGAACACAGAATCTGGAATGGCCCTGAAAATATTTTACGTATATATTATATATTTATGACATGTTTCTTGAATAAAACTGCATTTAAGATTCGTATTGTTGTTTTAAACTTAAAAATAACATATTTTCCTAAATTATGCACTTGGACATTTTTTTTTGGCTAAGTCAACCAAATTTTTATTAGTTTAACCATAGAATTTTGTTGTTATAGGGCCAACAAAATTTTTAGTTGAACCAACCAAAGAATTCGTCACATCAACCAAAGATGGTTTGTTTTGCTTCGATCTTTGTTGACTCAACCAAAATTCTTGGTTCATTGGGCCAAATAGTTTGGTTAGATGGACCATTTTTTTCTAGGTTTATATATAGATCTGCAAAATCAATAAATTTTCAATCGGAATAACAAGATTTATATTAATAGATCTTTAAATTTTCTTTCATATGTTCCAGCACATATATAGCACATTTGCCGTTCTCTATAGAACTTCTAATTTATCAGATGAAAAATGTATACAACTGTTGCTTCTACCGTATTCGATTCTTTTCAGTTGTTTGATCACCTGTGCTTGATTTACATAAATACGGTAAAAGCATCTGATGAATTTTTCATGTCAGTATCTTTAACAGATCCCAACGCAAGCTTCCAGAAAAATTCTCTCTGTTAGAAAGTGATTGAAGTAATAACGTTTGAATAAAATTCTTTCACTTCAAATATTCAATACATTTTACAAATAAAATGTCATTTTCTGTTTTAATTTTGCATAATGATTCAGTTTTTCACCCTAGTTATTTTAATTGAATTGATCAATTTTTTATTAATATTTATTTTAATAGATTCACGTCTTTTTTATTGACCCAAATGTATATATATATATATATATATATATTTATATAAATTAGAACTGTGAAAATATATATTGAAAATGTAAGTATAAAGATCAATAGATAGTAAACGTGAATAGAACTTGCCTACCTATAACTGCTTAATCAATGATTTATGAATTCCGGTTTCTAGAAGGAAAGAAACAGTCCTCGTCCTTTGATATTTATTCGTGATAATGTCGATCAATCATGCAATTGATGATCCGTTTCACTGTTCATTGGGATAATCAGGGTACAATCGAAAATCGTAGTGTGATGCTGATGATGTAGCCAACAAAAGTATGATTTTCGTTATAAAGGAGGCAGGTGAAAGCTGCTTTATTGCTGCTGACTTTAGCCACATAAAAATAATGTAGTGATCCTTTACAGAAAATCGCTTTTTTTCTTTATTAAACTCTTTTATTTTCACCATTAGTTAAATATCCTTTTACCTCAAATAGCCTGTAGAAATATTTGCATATTTAAACATATCTGGCTCGTAGAGATGAAAAACAATACATTTTAAAAATAATTTAGAAAAAAAACAGATTCTTTAAATTATTTATAATGAATGATTAATTACAAAGTAGGCAATTTTCAAGACGATGCCAACTCGTAAAGTATGGTGTACAATTATGCTGAAATATTGTAAAACTTCTTAAAATTACTTGAAGTACTTTGAAATATTCTGAAGTACCTTAATATATCCTAAAGTGAATCAGAGTGTTTTCAATTGTTTGAGTATCTTAAGGTATTTTAAATATCGGGAGATATCTCTGAATATTTTTAAATGAATTGAAATATATTAAAGTTCCTTAAAATACTTTTAAGTACCTCTAAGTATTTCGAACTATGTTGAAATATTCTGAATTATCCTAAAATATCGAGAAGTAACTGAAATAATTTGAAGTATTTTGAATTACTTTAGAATATTCTGTAGCATGCGAAGAATCTTGAAGTACATGTGTCTTCTATTCTGAAATACATTAAAATATTCTTAAGTAACCAAAATTATACTAAAGTATCTGAAAATATCCTGGAGTCACTGAAATATAATAAAATACCTTGAAGTACCTTCAAATATTTTGAAGTACCTTTAAATATTCTGAACAATCCTGAAATACCCTGAAGTTACTAAAATAACTCTAAGTATCTTGAATTACTTTAGGATATTCTGGACTATGTAAAGAAGCTTAAAGTACATGTGTATTCTGTTATAGATTACTTTAAAATACTTCCAAGCAGCCTGAAATATTCTGAAGTACCTTAGAATATCCTAAAGCACATTAAAATATTTTGAAGTGTTTGAAGTATCTTAAGGTATGTTTAATACCCTGAAATACCTTTAAATACCCTAAAGTTACTTGGCATATACTAAAATACCTTAAAATATTTTGAGGTACCCGTAAGTATTTCGAAGTATCTTGAAATATTCTGAAGTTTCTTGAAATACCCTAGAGTCACTGAAATATAATAAAATACCTTGAGATATCATAAAGTACAAGAAAATACCTTGAAGTACTTTCATATATTTCGATGTATTTAAAAATATTCTGAACAAACCTTAAATACCCTGAAGTTACTAAAATAACTCAAAGTATCTTGAATCACTTTGGAATATTCTGAACCATGTGAAGAATCTTGAAGTGCATGTGTATTCTATTCTAGAATACTTTAAAATACTTTCAAGTAGCCAGAATTATACTTAAGTATCTCAAAATAACCTGAAGTCACTAAAATATAATAAAATACCTTGAAGTACCTTCATATATCATAAAGTAGATTAAAATACCTTGAAATGCCTTTAAATATTCTGAACAATCCTGAAATACCCTGAAGTTACTAAAATAACTCTAAGTATCTTGAATTACTTTAGGATATTCTGGACTATGAAAAGAAGCTTAAAGTAGAAGTATATTCTATTGTAGATTACTTTAAAATACTTCCAAGCAGCCTGAAATATCCTAAAGTACCTTGGAATATCCTAAAGCATATTTAAATATTTTTAAGTGTTTGAAGTATCTTAAATTATGTTAAAGATCCTAAAGAACCTACTAAATACCTCGGAGATACTTTAATTATACTAAGGTGCCTCAGAATACCTTGAAGTACCCTTAAATATTTCGAAGTATCTTGGAATATTCTCAACTATCCTGAAATATCCTGAAGTTACTGAAATAACTTAAAGTATCTTGAATTACCTTGGAATATTCCGAAGTTATAAGTAGCCTGAAATATATATTGGAATATTTTGAAGTACATTGAAATATTCTGAAGTATCTTAAAATTACCCTAAGTCACTGGAATATAATAAGTATCCTCATGCATGTAATCTATTCCGAAGTATCCAAACTGTTTTGAAATACATCAAAATATATTGACGTACCTTGAGAAATCCTGAAGTCACTAAAATATATTGAAGTACCTTGGAATATTCTGAAGTACCTTGAAATATCCTGGAGTAACTAAATTTATAGAAGTACATTGAAGTATCCTGAAGCACATTGAAATACCTTGAAATATTTTTAACTATCTTGGAATATCTCAAAGTATATGAATCATTCCAAAATACATTGGAATATTTTGAAGTATTTGGAAATATCCTTAAATATCTTCAAATGTTTTAAAGCATTTTGAAACATCCTGAAGTCACTGAATTATATTAAAGTACTTCCAAATATTCTAAAGGATGAAAAGTATTTCGAAGTATCTGAACTCATCTGAAGTACATTGGAATATCCTGAAGTGCCCTCAAATATAATAAAATTTTCACATCTATAGTGTATCCATTTCCCTTGTTGAAACGGAAAAATACTGTTTTCTTCTCGACGAGTTGTAAAGTTGAAAGTATCAATAACTTTCTGCGGATTTACGCAGAATGATATAAAAACCATAAGTCTGTACAATTTTCAAGGGGTTTATCACAGCCTATGAATTTTAAAATGTATAGTAATCTTTGCCATAGCAACATGAAACTGTAAATATTATACTTTTCGGGAAACTTGATGAAATAATTTTCATTTTTTATTCATGCAATAACTATGTATTTATTAAGAAAATAATTTTAATATAGAGGTGTCAACTTTTCTTATTTCAAATTTGAAAACCGAGAAATTAGGATACTAAAATTCCAAATGCCTGAAATTTCACAAAAGTCATTTTTCTAGTATCTTAGACCTTCTATCATAAAAGAAAAGATATGTAAATTTTGAAATTAATATTTGATTTTTATGACAAGGATTTTTGTAAAACCCTCAATGAAAATTCTCAACTATAAATTATTCGTCGAATATCGAATCCATTTGTGGAATGTCACTACAATTAATTGTCATTAAAGTAGACCCTTATGGGACCTGTTCGCAGGACTGTCACTTTCAGTAAATTCATATGGTGAACACGCGAACGTGCTTGTCGATTCAATCGTGCATTACATATTGAATACGATACGTTTCTGTTCTTGTTAGTAAAACTGCAATAATTTTCTCTGAAAACAAATTAGAGTGCACGTGTTACGATAAATATCTCAAGCAATAAAAGCACACGTTTCTTATTGTCTTCTATTATATTTTCCAACTTTCCAAAAAGATATTATGCATTAAATTCTTAAAAGAATCGTCGCATGAGTTAATAATTACTATTTTTATAAACATTTTTATAAACGAATTCTCATCTCATGAGTTTTCATCACAGATAGATTGATTTTTCCGACCAAAAGTGATTTATAATTGCTTTCAAAGGCATTTTAAAACCTCAATCTTGATCAAACATAAATAATATAGATTGTTAATAACAATTTCCATAAAAAAATGACCCAATCTGCCGTTTCATGGTAGAAGAAAATTATTTTTCCTTCAATTATTGTTGGAATGACATTTTTTGTAATAATTAACCAAGGAAATTAATCAAGACATAATTTATATGATTGTTATAAACATTTTTGAAACCAAAAACTTAGATTTATTACCTTTTCATACAAAAAACATTCTCGTTATACCAAAACTTGATGAAGAAAAAAATGTTGGCCACTCGTAGTAAAATAATTGCTTTCCAAATGTGAAAATTATTAACATAGAAGTTTTGTTTCAGAATTGTTTATAACGAACATATATGATTTGTTAATTTATATTGTTGGTTACATATCACAATTGAGCTTATCTCAGCCATAATTATCACAAAAAATATCATTCCAACAATAATGGAAGGAAAAATAATTTTTTTCTAATAGTAAATGGCCAATTGGGTCATTTTTTTATAGAAATTGTTATTAAAAATCTATATTATTTATGTTTGATTAAGATTGAAGATTGAATATGCCTTTGAAGGCAATTATGAATCACTTCTGGGCCGAAAAATCAATCTATCTGTGATATAAACTCATGAGATGAGAATTCGTTTATAAAAATGTTTATAACAATAGTAATTATTAACTTATGTCAATTTTTCGGTGCAAATTATGACTTTTATAAATAATCTCAGCAATTAGTCAAACAACAAATTTTTTCGACGAAGAAATATACACAAGTAAGAATTTTTGTTGTAAAAATTGTTTATAATAATTAACTTAAATATTAATAGAATTATTTATGTTCTATGAGAGCACTTGCAATAATTCTGGCTAATAGTGAGTTTATTTTAGTATTTTTTCTTGAGTTAAAAATTCACAAAGCTGAAATGGCCAATTTTGGCACTTTTTTTGTGTATGTATCGTTGCTCTGTGAAAAAAATTAAAAAACCGCAGTCGACAATTCTCTTAATTAATGCTGAGTATTTCTAAAAAACAAAATTCCAAATTGGTTGAAAAATATGAACTGTAGCCGATTATGAACAGTAAATTCCCATTTCAGACCAGTGTGCGATTTAATTAAAATTAAATTAAAGGGAATAATAAACAAATTATTTGTATAAAATAAAAATCGGATCATAATTAAAGGCTCTCACTGAGAAAACAGTTTTGTCAAATCAATAAAAATATTTTGTTGGTATTTATGCAACAAAATTATTTTGTCCTACAAACAAAACATTTTTCCAATTCAATCAAATTTTTGTTACTTAAACAAAATGTTTTATTAGGACAACAAAAAAGGTTTTTTTTGCATACATTTTTTCTCAGTGTGGACATTTTTGAACGAAAAAAGTGCACTTTCTCCCAGTGTGCGACGTCTCGTTTCGCATAGACTTAATTTTATAGAAAAAATATGTCGGTAATTTCGGAAGTCAGGGATACACCTGGATTATCTGATTTATAATTTGGATAGAAGAACAAAGAGTTTGGTGGAAAAAATCTGGTTATACGAGTATGTGAGAACGTTAACGAAGAAGTCATTGTCCGTCGAGGTCAGGCAATCGGGTCACCCAGATCCAATAATCAAGAAGACCGAGACTGACAATGAGACTAAAGCTTTCTCCTTGGTTTGTCTGCACTACGCACGTATTATGCTCGTAAGAACAGCTTGCCCTTGTAAAATTATAACTCTTTCCTACGTGCATGTTTCGCATTACGAACAATGAACGCGGAAGAATTTAAGAGCCTCTTGGAAACGTCGATTTCTTCTCTGGAGGCTGTGCGTTTAGTTATAGGAGTATTTGTTATCTTACGCCTCGACTCGAAGGATGCTATTCATCTTGTAACTTGTTTTCTCTTGTTTTACGTCATGATGCGTATCTTCCTTCGACATTATTGCGTGCATTTCGAATTCCAAAACCAAGCGAAATTGTCTTCCGCGTAAAAGATAAAATAATTTTTTTTTTCCATACTATGCGTAAAATACGTCTTTGGGCATTGTTTTCGGTGCGAAAAGTTGATTTTAACGCATAGTGTGTGTAAAGTAAATATTTTGAAAATTTTGAGAATTGAAGTTGATAATTTTAAAAATATTTTTGTAGTAGCGATCTTTTTTCCATTTTCTGAATTAAATTTTTCGAATTTAGTTGCATACTTTACGCGTACTATAAAAAAATATGGGTCAGCAGACGAGCGTAAACTTTACACCCTAGTGACGAAATACTATAATTTGTATCAAGTACAGAAAGGCGTATTTTAACGCAAGAGCAAGTCGCGAGTTAAAATACGTCCGCACGTGATATGAACAATATTTTTTGCGTGTGGAAAGTTGATTTTCCCAAACTAGTGCGGTAAAATTTTAAGTTTGTTTTAATTTTCCACACACTTAAAATTTTACCGCATTAGTGCGAGAAAATCCACTTTCCACACGAAAAACGATATCGACAAGGCTAACTTTCGGTGTGCGGCGGATAAAATAGTATATTATGCAACCAGGGAGAAAAAAACTTGATTTCCGAGTGTGAAGTTTAATGCCTGAGCAAAGCGAGAGCAACAATCACTCGATTAAAATAAATGTTTTTTTGTGTTGTATACGATTTTTTTTCCACTTGAGAGTCATAAAATGGATTTGTTTGCTCCACAGGGAGCAAAAAAGGGCACTTTTTGACCCGCTGGTAAAAAAGCTACTATTATTAATGAGATTATATTCAAATATAGTGGAAAAGCTCAGTTTTCTAAATGACAATCTGGAATTATTAGGAAATGTCTACAAATTGTAGATATTTTTCAATTAGTTTTACGATCCAAGGTGATTAAAACTCAATGTTGTATTTGATCATACATTTTAGCTATGCTCGGAGAGCTCTTCAGTAACATTTTTCATTTCTGAAGTACAAAATCTTCGTTAAAAACTATATTGCAGAAATAATTAATAAAATATCTAACTTTTTTAAAAATATGGTTCAATGAAAAATATATATGTGTAACATTTTTATGATCTTTGGAAAAAATACTTGGAATATTAACAAATTTGAATATAGGAAATATTGTCTTTCTTTGGGATAATTAGCTAATTAGAAAATTGACTAGTTAAAATTGGGAAACTTTAATCAATCGCCTCTGAACTAAGAAACTATATTATTTATAAATTATAATAAACCTCCATATTCCTTAAATTATCAGGAAAATTTTTCATATACAATGGGAATATTCATTTCAAAAACTAGTAATTTTTCCTAAATAATGGAAAAATGTTCAATTATATAGAAAAATGAATTTTCCTATTCAAAGTAAGAATATTTAGAATAAACGAATAATAAGATAAAAATTAAGCGAAAATATTTTTATTTCATTGAAGTGAATCAAATATCCCATGTTAATTATTCATTATTGATTAGCGCAAGTTATCTTTCGGGTAAAATCTTACGGCTTAACAAAATTATAGATTTTTCGGCTAAAAAATCTTTACTTCCTATCAACATTACAAAATCAAGATAACATGGAACGGTTTTTAATTCGACGTTAAATGCGGTGGAAATGTAATAAATAACAGAATTATTTATGATCGACTAGAAAATAGATAATCATCTTTTATTGATACGTGTGCATGATACAAATGATGCAGAAGGAAGGTCAAGATCAAGGAAAATGAAAGTAAAAAGTGAAGAGACCACATCTTATAAAATTGAATATAATCTGTCTTCTTGATCTACACACTCAAATAAATCTATCACAAGATTCATATCGAAATCATGCAAAAAAAAAAGCATCGTTGTTTTTACGAAACAGCATTCTGAGAACTTGTTCTATCAACGGAAAAAAAAATTTTTTACATTATTTTCAAAATAAAATTATCATAAGCTGTTATTTTTCTTAAAAAATACTTTTTTGAATATATTCCATATACCTTATGGTAAAATACATTCTGTAAACATTTTTTTTTAGGAACGTTGCTAAAATATTCGGGATGCAATAAATTAATTTCTAGTAATTCTTCGGAATGTAACGATACATTTTTCTAAATAATGGGAAAATTTCCAGTTGTGTGTGGAAATAAGTTTTTGTCCGCCGAACACCGGAAGTTAACCTAGTCGGTTTCGTTTTGCGTGCGGTAAAATTTTAATTGTGTGGAAAATTAAAATAAACTTGAAATTTTACCGCACTGGTGTGGGAAAATCAAGTTTTCGCACGCAAAACGACGCCGATTTCGGTATACAGCTCGGGCATTGAACTTCACACTCGGAAATCAGCCTTGTCGGTGTAGTTTTGTGTGCGGAAAGTTGATTTTCTCGGACTAATGCGGTCAAATTTTAAGTGTGTGGAAAATTAAAATAAACTTGAAATTTTTCCGCGATAGTGCGGGAAAATCAAATTTCCGCACTTCCCGTCTAGATACTTTTGATAGATATCTTTCAAAATTTATAAATAATATTCTGAGAAGAACACTTCATTTTCAGATTCATTTCAAATGTACATCTTTGGTAATTTTTATTACAATAATGTACACAAATGTAAAGACAAAAAATTCAATAATTGTCCTGCACTTCAAACAAATATCCAGAATTTTCCCAACAATTTCGTTCGCGAACTAATTTTCCAAAAAAGTTGGACATTTTGCTATTATTCAGGAAATCCGATTGCTTCTAAGAATAATATTTTCATTTTATATGGAGAATCTTCCTTATAAGTGAAGGAATATGAAAATTCACCAATAACATTAGAAAAATATTTACCAAAGTTATTCACGAAAAAATTACCTATATCTGTGTGTTTATTGCATCTTGCTAATTTTGGAAATATTCTTAAAAAATAATTTTAGCTTTTTGACAAATTATTCCTAATTTAAAATTAATTTTCAAAAATATTTTTAAATTATAAATACTTTTTTGAACTTACATAAACCAGCTATTTACATACAGTTTCCATTTAATAATTATTTTTTTAGCAGCAGAGTACAAAAAGGTGAAACAGTTATATGACACTGTAACTCTAAGTAGTCTACGCATAAATATCATCGAATAACACAAGTAAGCGATGTGTGAAAAATGTTGTATTTTCCTTTATCATTAGGAGACTATCATTACAAAAATTTCGGATTCTACAATTTCAATTAAGTACATGTGATTAATTACAAATAAACATGATGCGGATACATATATATATATATATATATATATAACCTGAACCCATACCACCACCAACCCGGATTCCTCTCAACGTCCAAACAAAAGCACACTTAAAAACTTCAAGGACTCGAAACTAATCGAATCCTCAAAAGACAAAAACCACAACCAAAATTGGACCAAAATAACCACACCACAATAAAACCATTAAAAAACAAACCGTGAAAAAAACAAACAAAAAAAGAGGAAAGAAAAAAGTTTTGGAAGGTTGCCTTCTTTTTTCATTCCTCCTTTTTTGTTTGTTTTTCTCACGGTTTGTTTTTTAATGGTTTTATTGAGGTGCGGTGATTTTGGTCCAATTTTGGTTGTGGTTATTGTGTTTTGAGTATTCGATTAGTTTCGAGTCCTTGAAGTTTTTAATTGTACATTTGTTTGGACGTTGAGAGGAATCTGGGTAAGGGGTTTTGGAAGGTTGCCTTCTTTTTTCTTTTCTCCTTTTTTGTCTGTTTTTCTCACGGTTTTTTTTATTGAGGAGTGGTGATTTTGGTCCAATTTTGGTTGTGATTTTTGTGTTTTGAGGATTCGATTAGTTTCGAGTCCTTGAAGTTTTTAATTGTACATTTGTTTGGACGTTGAGAGGAATCCGGGTAAGGGGTTTTTGAAGGTTGCCTTCTTTTTTCTTTCCTCCTTTTTTGTTCGTTTTTCTCACGGTTTGTTTTTTAATGGTTTTATTGAGGTGTGGTGAGTTTGGTCCAATTTTACTTGTGGTTTTTGTGTTTTGAGGATTCGATTAGTTTCGAGTCCTTGAAGTTTTTAATTGTACATTTGTTTGGACGTTCAGAGGAATCCGGGTAAGGGGTTTTGGAAGGTTGCCATCTTTTTTCTTTCCTCCTTTTTTGTTCGTTTTTCTCACGGTTTGTTTTTTAATGGTTTTATTGAGGTGTGGTGAGTTTGGTCCAATTTTGTTTGTGGTTTTTGTGTTTTGAGGATTCGATTAGTTTCGAGTCCTTGAAGTTTTTAATTGTGCTTTTGTTCGGACGTTGAGAGGAATCCGGGTAAGGGGTTTTGGAAGGTTGCCTTCTTTTTTCTTTCCTCCTTTTTTGTCTGTTTTTCTCACCGTTTTTTTTTATTGAGGAGTGGTGATTTTGGTCCAATTTGGTTGTGGTTTTTGTGTTTTGGGGATTCGATTAGGTTCGAGTCCTTGAAGTTTTTTATATGTATAAATATATCCGGGTGTATGTAAAAATAAAAATATATATTTCCAAATGAGACTGACCGTAAAAGTATTAAAATATTATACATATTTAAATACCTGCGGCAATAGCCATTATTTGATTCCACGCAAGTCATACTTTATGAGAGATTCTGTCACGTTGAACGGAACTCCTCGAAGGAAAGTATAAGTACTGCCAAGTGCAAGTACATGTGTAAAACCTGAAGTACATAGGTACTTACACATATTTAATTGGAAGAACGTGGATGATTTGTAAAAGGCCTGTAGGCATTGAGTGACGAGACATCGTGATACCATTTAGACATTTAAAGAAAGCACAATTTTAACTCCCCTTAGAAATATCCTAGTAAACAATTTTTTGGCGTTGTTTCAACATTTTTGTGACGCAATAAACACATAAATGTCAGTAATTTCTCACATGGCAACTTCGGTAAATTTCGAGTTTTTATAACTTATTAGCAACATTTTCCAAAAATTATGAAAATAATCTCTTTAAAAAGGATCATTTTTTTCAAAAAATGGAAAAGGTTTTAGTTGTGCTGGAAAGAATTCAATATTTATTTCGATGTAAATTATTTAACACTCATTACAAATAACGAATTTTTTCGGAATTAATTGTTTTCTGTGCGTGGGAGTGGCACCTATTTTTTCCGTTGGGAAGTGAAACACAAAATTTTTTCTAATTTATAAAAACCAACTATAATTTTTAAACTGTATTGTACTTTTTATTTTAAATGCTTTTTTGAATTATTTATCCAAGAAAATTAAAACAATTATTATAAAAGGTTTTTTTCCCCCAAAATGTTTGGGGTGCAATAGGCACAAAAGTTTCGATTAGTTTTTCGAAAACAACTTCGCTAAATTTTGAGTTTTCTTAGCTGATTAGTGAAATTTTCTATATATTATGAAAATAATTTCTTTAAAGAGGACAATTTTTAACCAGAAAATGGAAAAATTCTTAGTCGTATTGTAAACAATTCAATATTTTTAAAATGAAAATTCATTAAACTCATTAGAAATAATGGATTGTTCTCCGAGCGTGGGAGTGACACTTTTTTTTCGTTGAAATACAAATTTTTTTAAGAATTTGAAAAAACCAACAGCAATTTTTAAACTATGTTGCACCTACTTTTTATCTATAAGTAAATTTCGGTTATTTTTCCGAAAACAATTTCGTTAACTTCTGAGTTGTCTTAGCTCAGTCGTATTGTAAACAAATCAATATTTTTTGAATGAAAATTCATCAAACTCATTACATATAACGAATTGTTTTCCGAGCGTGGGAGTGACACATAATTTTTCCGTTGAACCACAAAATTCTTTTAGAATTTGGAAAAGCCAACAGCAATTTTTAAACTATGTTGCACCTACTTTTTATTTATAAATAAATTTCGGTCATTTTTCCGAAAACAACTTCGGTAAATTTTTCTAACGTATCTGGTAAATTTCCATATCCCCTAACCTTTTAGAAAACTGTTCGATATGCTATGACAAACGATAATTTTTTACCAAATTAAGCGGGTAGAATGAATGCGTCACGTGATCAAGAAAAGTACATTCCTTTCTAAAACTTTCGTCAGGGAACTGTTTAAATATCTACTTTTGAATATTAACTTTCCTCCATGTCGGATATTCGAAATTAAATGTTAATCCTTGACTAATACAAAAGTTCAAGAGGTGAAATAGTAGAAATGGTAACTGGGTTACCAGTGTCTCCTTGAACCTATATAGCACGAGCGACTCGTCTTCTCATCTTTCTCACGGTTTTTCCTTCTCCCCCCCCCCCCCCCCGACCCACACAACCGCCATGGAATTAAATATTGTAGTAGTCGTCCCTTCTAAAAATAATTAATAGAATCTGATTGAGATCGATTGACCCGATTAAGAAACTCCATTGGAACCGATTCATTTAATCGATTAGATGAATCGGTTTCAATAGTGTTTCTGAATTGGGTCAATCGAACTCAATCGGATTCCATCAATTATTTTTAGAAAATGTTTCATTCGTTACATTTCTAGAAAAAAGATAGTTGAACCTGATTGGGACTGATTAATCTGATTGAACCTATTTCAGAAACATCATTGAAACCGATTGAATTAATCAGATCTAATGGTCCCATTACTTTTTACCAGAAGGACACGTAATTTTAATCCACTCATTCTACATTTCTTCTATTATATATTTCCCTCATCCTCTCATCTTTACAAGATTGAATCCGATTAGATGAATCGGTTTCAATGATGATTTTTAATCTGGTCAATTGTTCTAAATTCATTCGATTGAACCCATTTTAGAAACATCAATAGATCTGGTTCCTTTAATTTGTTTCAATGATGTTTATGAAATAGGTTCAATCGGATTAATCGACTCCAATTGGTTCAATTATTTTTTCTAGAAGGGATGCTCTTCTAGGAATAATAGTTTGAATATGATTTAGAATGAGTGACCCGGTTGACCTGATTATGAAACATTATTGAAATCGATTTATTTAATCGAATTGAATTGGTGCTCACTGATTGAATCTATTTAAATAAAATGGTCTCAATGATGATTTTTAATCTAGTCAAACTCTCGAAATCGTGTCCAATCGATTATATCTAGAAGAGCACCCTTCCGGAAAAAAATAATTGAACCCGATTGGGACCGATTATTCCAATCGAACCCATTTTAGAAACATCATTTGTACTGATTGAATGAATCGGGTTTAAAGTTTCTGCTGAAATGGAATTAATCGAATTAATTGGTCTCCCTCGGATTCAATTATTTTTTACTTGGCTTTCTGAGGTCACTTTCTTCTATCCGTCTTATTCAATTTTTCTTCTATTATTCTTTTACTTCATCCTATCGTCTTTATATTATTGAATCCGATTAGATAAATCGGTTTCTATGGTGTTCCTTAATTGGATGAATCCAAATAACTCGGATTTTATTAATTATTTTTAGAAGAAATAATCGATTAAACCCAATTGGGACCGCTTAATCCGATTGAACCCCTTTCAGAAACATCATTAAAACCGATTTATTTAATTGGATTCGATTGGTGATCACCGATTGAGTTTGATTAAATGAAAGGGTTTCATTGTGATTCTTACTCGAGTCAATCGTTCTAAATCGTTTTTAATCGATTATTTCTAAAAGAGCATCCTTCTAGAAAAATATAATGAAACCCGATTGAATTAATTGAATCCAATGATGTCTCTGAAATGACTTCAATCAAATTAATTGATCTTAATCGCTTTAAATTATATTTAACTAGGCGTTTTGTAGTCTTTTTTTGTTTTTCCACTATTTTTCTTCTCCCTTATCCTCTCGTCTTCACATTATTGAATCCGATTAGATGAATCAGTTTCAATAGTGTTTTTTATATGGTTAATCGAACTAAATCGGATTGTATCAATTATTTCAGAAGTTTCATTGTTCACCCTTCTAGAAATAATCGATTAAACCCAATTGGGACCGCTTAATCCGATTGAACCCCTTTCAGAAACATCATTAAAACCGATTTATTTAATTGGATTCGATTGGTGATCACCGATTGAGTTTGATTAAATGAAAGGGTTTCATTGTGATTCTTAATCGGTTCAATCGTTCTGAATCGTATCCAATCAATTATTTCTAGAAGTGCAGCACCCTTCTAGAAAAAATAATTGAATCCGATTGAATGAATCGAATCCAATGATGTCTCTGAAATGACTTCAATCAAAGTAATTGATCTTAATCGCTTTAAATTATTTTTAACTAGGCTTTTTGTAGTCTTTTTCTATTTTTCCACTATTTTTCTTCTCCCTTATCCTCTCGTCTTCACATTATTGAATCCGATTAGATGAATCAGTTTCAATAGTGTTTTTTATATGGTTAATCGAACTAAATCGGATTGTATCAATTATTTCAGAAGTTTCATTGTTCACCCTTCTAGAAATAATCGATTAAACTCAATTGGGCCCGATTAATCCGATTGAACACACTTCAGAAACATCATTAAAACCGATTTATTTAATCGGATTCGATTGGTGATCACCGATTGAATTTGATTAAATGAAAGGGTTTCATTGTGATTCTTAATCGGTTCAATCGTTCTGAATCGTATCCAATCAATTATCTCTAGAAGTGCAGGAACCCTTCTAGAAAAAATAATTGAATCCGATTGAATGAATCGAATCCAATGATGTCTCTGAAATGGGTTCAATCAAATGAATTGATCTCAATCGGTTTTAATTATCTTTTACCAGGCTTTCTGATGTCACTTT
Source organism: Diplolepis rosae (assembly GCA_030998225.1). Taxonomy (NCBI): domain Eukaryota; kingdom Metazoa; phylum Arthropoda; class Insecta; order Hymenoptera; family Diplolepididae; genus Diplolepis; species Diplolepis rosae. Next base: position 6,902,006 of record JAPYXD010000723.1, on the reverse strand, counting down.
CTTCTATCCCTCTTTTTCTACTTCTCCTCTATTTTTCTTCTCCTTCATTCTCTCGTCTTTCGTGTCTGCATAGCGTTCTATTAGAAATGTGTAAAAATCCGACTCCACCAGACTGGCATTTAACGGGACTTCCATACAAGTAAATGCACACGCAAGTCACGTGCGTATGCACGCAGGTGCGAAATGAATACAGGTGTGGAAGAAACGTCACTATGAGTTTTCGAATTGGTTTAGAAGGTAATGTGCGAAGATGAATATCGAGGATGTTGACGCTAGGTATAGACATTGCTGTTCGACAGTTGTATTTGCTTTCGACAAATTGAACGTCAGACAAGACGAAGAAATATTTTAGTTCTTGCATGAAGAAAATTCCAAGCATTTACCCAACTTAAAGAGATAGACTACATAAATATTCAACCATGAGAACTATTTACGCTCCAGCATCTGTCGTTTACATTTTCTTTGTATCAGGAAATGTTGCTTACTGTATATTTATTCAATAAGTTATTTACTCAGGAACTTTGATACACTGAGAGAAAGTATTAGTCGTGGTTACCTATTTTTTTTTTGTAAAAAAGGGTCACAAGTATGTTTTTTTACTCTGTATAATCTAAGCACCTTAGTTCTTACAGCAATATTAAATGAGTAGCAATGATTAAAATTTTTAGTAAAGCTTACAAAATCCGATTAGTCGGTCCGTTTTGTAGCCGCGACTATTTTCATGCATTCCCACATTGTATCAAGCTTATAATAGATGTTACCAATACGTTTTTGTAAAATTTACTAATTGCGCTAATGTTAAATTTATCATTCTATCTATTTTATTTTTGTTAATGTCGATGGGAACTTTCTTAGGTTAGAATTGTTTAGGAGAAAAACTTTTCTAATTATTGTTTTTCAAAATGTAACAGAGGATGATAATAGTTGAGAGGTTTTTCATCAAAAACTGCACAACAGTTTACAATTATACTTTAAAATTACACGGAGAAAAAAAAACTGTTGAATCAACAGATGTCATCTGCTGGAATAGGGACAGCAGATTTTTTTTGTAATATTTACAGATTTTTCTGTTGGATTCACAGATTGTTTGTAAACTCAAAAGATAAACCTGTAAAATCTACAGACATCTCTGTTAGAATTGCGGATTTCAAGAAAAAAGAGAAATCTGTAATTCTAACAGACATTTCTGTAGATTTTACAGGTTTATCTGTTGAGTTTACAAACAATCTGTGAATCCAACAGAAAAATCTGTAAATATTACAAAAAAAAATCAATGTAACGATTTCAAAACGATTCAAAACAGTTGATAAACAGGTAAAATCTAATTCGTCTGTACAATTATTTCTTGAAGTTTACTATTACCAAAGAATTGCAAGTTATGTTTACACACGAAATACTGCATATGGAAATAAAATATTTACATTTCTCAAAATAAATGAACTTGATCAATTTTACAAAAAAAATTAGTAACATTTTCAAAATTTTTGGTACTGCTTACTAAAAATATATAGTTGTGACCTTTTAGTCAACACAACTAATAGGATTTCTCTCAGTGTACACATCCCTTTTTCCCAGTAATATCTTTTGAAATCTCTTAAAGTCACTGTAAAATTCTGTAAATCGATTAAAAGCTCGTAAAATTGCACGGGATGGTTTTAAATTTTTAGAAATATTTTTTAATTGTTCTATATGATGGTTGAGATCATTTGAAATGTAACGAAATACATTGAGATGATTTTTAATTGGAATTCTTTTAGAATCCTCTCATATATCTTTTCACGTGTTTTGAGTTTTCCAATCTTATGGAAATTATTACATTTTTTTCTATATTCGAAATTTTAGTAATTAAGTTCTAGCCCAAATTTGTCATTCAAATTATTTTCTGTTTTTTAGGTATAGGAAGAAAGAACATCTGGTATATTTACTGAGTCCATAAGTTGAAATAGTGACAGCATACAATATCTGTAAATTTGACAGATATTTCAGTATAGTTCATCGCTTTTTTGTAAACATGACGGATTTTGAGATAAAATTTTGAAGAAAATTCTTTATTATGTAAATTTAACAGGTAAGTTGTACTGAAATATCTGTTAATTTTACAAAAATGTTATACTGTCACTATTTTAATTCATGAACTCAGAAAATGCAAAAGATTTTTTTCCTTGTGTGACCTTTATTTATTCTGAATTGAGACCCTTTTAGGTTCTTTCCCTAAGAAATAAATCAAAATTTGTATGCTTTTATAGTGAAGTAAAACCTCTTTTCAATTATTTATTGAGATCTCAATTTACTCTAAAAGGTACTTTACCCGATAGAATAAAATAAAGACCATTGTGTTTTAAAAGGTCATGTCCTCAGGTGATTTATTTGATGCAACAGATTCCTTTATAATCCACAAAAAGACAGTTTCATTTCTTCTGCATTTTATTGATTTTATTTAATTAATACTTGCCTGATGCTAAAAATAGACTTTTGGTCAAATACGGTGAACATAAATCTTTCCTAAAGAAATTTCGCCAAAATATTCGGAATGCAATAAATACATAAATTTTGGTCATTTATCCAAAAAAAAATTTAAATAGTATATTTTGTATCAAGTGCGGAAAGGCTATACGTTAAAATACGTTCAGCGCGTGATACGCACTAGTGCGGTAAAATTTTAAGTTTGTTTTAATTTTTCGCACACTTAAAATTTTACCGCACTAGTGTGGGAAAATCAACTTTCCGCACGAAAAACGACACCTACAAGGCTAACTTTCGGTGTACGGTGGGCAAAAAACATTTTTCCAATGTCTTCGGGAAATTTTCATATTTTTCAACTTGTACAGAAAATTTTCCATTAATTACGGGAATATTCCCTTTAAAAATGATCATTTTTCTTAATTACTCTGGCGAAAATTTTACTTTTGTTTTGTGAGGAGGAAAAATGGCGAATGATTCTGAGGTCGAAATGATTCCATTTAGATTGGAAAATAACTTTTCCTACTTACGATAAAAAATTCTATGTACAAAATTGCTGCGAAAATTTCCTATTTTGGGCCAAAATACTGATTTTTTCATTTAAATGTAAATTTTTCCATTATTTGTGAAAATTAATATTTCCATCGTATATGAGGAATTTCCCTTATAAGTAAGGGAATATGGAAATTCACCAAAAACTTGAGAAAAATGTACCGACATTTATGTGTTTATTTATTCATAAACATTTTGAGAAAATTGCCAAAATTTGTTTGCAGTGCAGATTTAATGTTAAAAAATGTCTGCTTCTCTTTCTTGGTAAAAGATAAAATATTGTTTCAAGTTCATCAAGGTAGCTAATGACTGAACTCTGATCTTTTAGCGACTTAAATTCAATTAAAATATCAACACTAGCTTATTAGTATTCCCGAGTACATTTTTTAAAATCTTGAACAAAAGCAGACTTAAATTTCGTCGTAGCTCCTTCATTAAGAAACATTCATAATTTAAATAACTAATTACACTCTTTTTTCAGATGGCTTACGGAAGGAGTATTTATCTACTAGTTCTGTCTTTGGGAATTGCATCTGCTTTTTCCGTCTCTAACATCCAACCTAGTAGAGGTGAGTCATTTAATTAATATTTCCTTAATTCATAAGTTTTATAATTTCCTTAATTCATTTACTGTAATTCAATTTCCAGAATAATTATTAGGCTGAATGAAATTTCAACCATTTAAAGTCAATCTTAAACCAAAATGGATAAATTATCACTAGTCAAGAAACCTTACTCTCTGAATTTGAATCAGTCAAAATCTACTGATTATCAGTGAAATTTGACTAATTCAAATAGATAAAAAGAGGTTACTGTAAATCAGTAAAATTTCACTGATTATTTCAGTGAAAATTGACTGATTTGACAGTGAAAAATATTTTTTCACTGATGAATCAGTGAAAATTGGACTGATTCACTTTTAGAGAGTACACGGAGAAAAAAAAGCTGTTGAATCAACAGATGTCATCTGCTGGAATAGGGACAGCAGATTTTTTTTGTAATATTTACAGATTTTTCTGTTGGATTCACAGATTGTTTGTAAACTCAACAGATGAACCTGTAAAATCTACAGACATGTCTGTTAGAATTGCGTATTTCAAGAAAAAAGAGAAATCCGTAATTCTAACAAACATGTCTGTAGATTTCACAGGTTCATCTGTTGAGTTTACAAACAATCTGTGAATCCAACAAAAAAATCTGTAAATATTACAAAAAAAACTGCTGTCCCTATTCCAGCAGATGACATCTGTTGTTACATCAGTTTTTTTTTTCCGTGTATATTTAACTAAATATCATTTATTTTTTAGTCAATTGCGTGTCATTCTCTTTTTTTATGCAAAATAATTTTTAAAAAGTGTATTGTTCCTGCTGTAACTATTCGAAAAACACATGCGATAGAAGTTGTCTCTTTTTATATAGTTGACTATAAAATAAATGATATTCAGTTAAATATTAGGTTTGTTGCAAAATCATTTTTTTCCTGTTTCTTTTAGTTTTTTTCCAATTATCTCAGGAATTGTATAAGATATCAAAAAAACAAAATATTAAATAGATTCTGCGTTGAAAAGCGCATTGAAATCATGTATTGCTTTCCGTTTAATAAATTTTTTACACCCTTTTATCATGAGATTTTTTTTTTTTTTCGAATAAATATTTTTAGAATAAAATACAATAAATTACAATAATATGACAAAATGAATTTTTTGAAGGTAAATGTAATTTGTGCCTTAAGTTTTGTAAAACTGTTCGAATAATTCTCTTTTCAAATCACAATTGTCTTATATTTTAGCTTATTGTAATTTATTGTATTTTATTTAAAAAACAAACTTCGACCAGAATTAATGCAAAGTAGTAATTGGAACTATGTCCAGAGTCAAGTAGTTTTAAATTGAAAAAGAAAGTTTAGAGTTATAACCTTAATTGTGGAATAATTTGATACATTTCATTTGAAATAATGCATGTATAACAATTGTGTCAAAATGAAAGTATGTATATTTCTTTCATATCTTTTTATGACCATTGCATGTGGAAGTAGCAACTCACAGAGTACAACTCTAATCATGTAGAATATGGAACGATTTCACTGGCATCTGTTTAGTCAAGAATGAATGAAGAAGTGAAATAAAACATTATTGTTAAAGAAAAATATAGGGTCAGAAGGTATTAGTATACTGATCATGAAATACTTTCAAATGCCTCACCTACTTATCATTATATTCTTTAAAAAACCCTGAGTTTAAAATACCTTCCATACGTGAAATAAATAGCGTCCAAATCTGTCAGAATATAAATTTCTTTCGCACTTAAAACTTATATGTATCATGCATAAATTCAGAAAACTAGATCATTTTCGAAATTTTTGAAAACTTCTTTCTAAAACTTAAGAAATACTGATCTTGGTTTCAGAAAGTACTTTAAGAAATCTAAAAATTACCTCTATGTCTTTTTTGATATACCAGAAATTAAAAAAAGTTATAACATATGAAAGACTTGAAAATCAAAAATCAAATTTCCCAATTATACTATCCATGATACGAAAAAAAGTTTGCTGTCAAAAATATCTGTAAATTTTAATTTAAACATTTTCTAATGTGATATATATTTTTTATTTTAGTTGAAAAAACTATTATTAAAAGTCAGAAATTTTATTTTTCGGTCAAATTATGAGGTGTATTGGGTTGGCAAATAAGTTCGTTCGGTTTTTTAGACAAAATATTGTTTTTAAAATTTGGCAAATGGCGGAAAAGATAAAAACGGACTTAAACAAACTACTTTTGGATTCTAAAATAAATAAAGTTCAATTTTAGAATAATATGCCAGAAAAGTATTTTTCATTATCAAAACCAAAAGTAGTCAATCTACGTATATTTTTATCTTCCCTATCATTTCCCAAATTTTGGAAACAAAATTTCATATATTTTGGACTCAAACATATAAAAACTGGACCAAATTGTTCACATAAACTTGTAACTTTTCTCAAGTATCAAACAAATAACACATCACTCAATAAGTTCGTAAGATGATTGTCGCGATTAACTTCCCTGCTTAAAAAAACCGTTAGAACCCGATAGAACCCTATTAGAACATGGGTGTCTACCTGGATGTAAACGAAGTTGTACACGGTCTTTGCAAATGGTTCCTGCACCGGGTTTTATCCGGTCCTAAGAGGGGTTCTAAAGGGTTCTTAATGGATTTAAATTAGAATTTGTATGTCCATAAGAGGGTTCTATATGGAACCGAACATTGTTACGCTAGGCCCTTTCAGTCACGCAGAGCGCACTTGACCAAATTTGTTAATCTGTATCCCCGCTATGACCCGTTCAGACCCTGTTAGACGCCCATAAATAATATAATTTGAGTAAGGGAGATGTATCAGGTACGGGACGGGTTTTGATTTTCAGCCATATCTTTTGACAGAGGTAACATTTTGAGTTCATATAAGGATCAAATTAAAGCTAATGTATTTGCGCAACTTTTATCCCAAGATAGCATATTGATATCATACACAGAAAAAAAATTATGACCATTTTCGTAAAGTGATGTTTTTCGGACCAAAAAATTTTTGGCACCAGGTACGGGCCACCTAGAAAAATCCGCTAAAAATGGGAAAATATGAAGTAAAAACACCGTAAATAAAGAAAATGTCAATTTTTATTAATTGTGAAAGATTTCAGTGGCAAAAAGGAATATAAAAAGTGGTGTTTTTTCATTTTTCAATCTAATTGACAAATGGACAAAACCAAATCAAAATATCAATTTAATTGTTTAAAAACACTTTAGTTCGATAAAAATGTCGATACATGACAGTAAATATGCCAAAAATACATTTTATGTAAAAAATCCAAGTGTCCCATACCTCGTGATACAAGCTGTCCCGCACCCGGAAAATGACGCCATAAATTTATGAAATGTTCGCAAATTGGCTCAATGCACCATTTCGTCATAAAATAGATGGAAAATACTGAATTTATATGCAAAACACTCATCTTGTTCTGTTGAATAACTTGGAATAACAGCACTTTGAAAATAATTCGATAAAACTTTTTTAAATTATTTTCAAAGACGATGTTTTGAGCTAACACAAGAAATGCGACTATTCACATCGGTGTTTTACCAAAAATTAGCTACTGTCATTAGAAACATTTGACACTACTTTAATTGGCCATATTGGTATTTTAACATTGAAAGAATCAGCTGTCACGCAACTGGTACATCTTCCCTACCATTTTCCCATGTAAAACTTGCTTACACCCGGATAGCATTCCACATTTATGTTATGATTTCCCGGTAGAACCGAGGTAGCTCGAGATAAAGTGCCAGAGCTTATAATGGGAACCTACCCGGGTTCTAAATGACGTTTTACCCGGTTCCAACCATGGTTCTATTGGATTTCTTGATTTCTGTGCTCAATCGATCCAGTAATGCCACGTAATAGTCGCTGTTAATGGTTTTACTTTTCTCAAGATAGTCGATAAACAAAATACCATGCGTGTCCCAAAATACGGTGACCATAACCTAACCAGCTGGCGTTTGCGTTTTTGGTCGCTTTGGACGGGTTTCACCTTTTGCTGTCCACTCAGCTGACTGCCGATTTGACTGTGGAATGTAATGATGGATCCATATTTTATCTATTGTCACACATTGCATGAAAGAATCCTTTTTATTGCGCTGATGCAGCGCTCTAAATCGTCGACGTGTTCTTGTTTTTGATCGACTGTGAGCAAACGCGATATCAATTACGAACAGAGCTTCTCATGCTCAAATATTCATGCAAAATGGTGAATACACTGCCTTCTGATATCTTTAAGGTGTCAGCTATCTCACACAACTTCAATTCACGATCGGCCAAAACCATTTTGTGGGCTTTTTTATGTTTTCTGAAACAACTACCGAATTTGGGTGACGAGAGCATTCAACGCAGCGTTACCAGACACACGGATCGAAATTATGAAGTCGGCATGTTAAAATTATGGTACACTATGGTACATATTTACAAGACGCATGCGCGGCGCAAAATTCAAATTAATATATCTTCAAATACTCCAAACTTTAATATTTTTTATAAATAAATAGCAGTTTGTTTATAAATATAATAATATTATGTTTTAATAAAACTATTTTAATATTAATTATAACACAGTTTTTATTTTTTCAAGTCTTTGTATTTTGTAACATGTAAGTGAAGTAGCTCGTATTAAAGAACATTTTTTTCTATAAAACAGCTTATAATCTATAAAAAGCAAATATAATATGTAATTGTCTTTGTAATGTCTTTACGTAAATCACATCAGAATTAACTCTACTCAGCCTTCATTTAAAAAAATGATTGATTGGTCAAACATGTTTCATATAAGGCAGAAAACACATCTCATTGGATAATGGCTATTCTGCTTTTGTCTTCATTTCATTTCAGTTAAATGAAAAATATAAAATAGAAATATTTTTAAATTATGTTACATTTAAGAGGTATGATACATGGTACAAGGATCAAAATTATGGTACAATTACATAATTATGGTACGATCTGGCAACGCTGATTCAGCGTCATCGGTGTTTGTAGGGCCGCGTTGAAAATCAACAAACTATTGGATCTATAACTTAATTCGTGCGGTTTTTTTCAAAATTTGAACGTTTATTTAAGAAAAACATGTACAATAGTATTATTCAAAGTATTGCCCATCTGAAGCTATGACTTTTTCCCATCTTTCTGGCAATTTGTGGATTCCATCCCAAAAGAACTGCGCCGGCTTGGCGGCCAAGAATGAACCAAGCCAATTTTTGATACCCTGTTCTGATGTGAACCGTATTCCAGTGAGGGCGTTCTGCAACGACCGGAACAAATGGTAGTCAGAAGGGGCAAGGTCTGGGCTATAAGGCGGGTGGGGTAAAACTTCCCATCCACTGTTTTACAAATAGTTCTTAAGGGGGTCGTCTACCTTCGCGGTTTCAAAAAATCGATTTTTTTTTGCTTATTTCGAATCTAGACACTATAAGGAACATGCCTTATAAAGGATTTATTCGAAAACATTCAGCAAATCATGTTTTATTTTAATCATTTATCTTTAAACGCGTTTTCTCGAAACTAGTGTTTTTTAAAATTGTTGGCACGATTTTTACGGAACTATCGAAGATATTGGAAATCTGTAAATTGTTTCGTATTCAAAAAACGTCTCACTACGATTAGACACGAGCTTTTTAAACAAAATGTTTTTTTCAATTTTTTACAGCTTTTTTAAGCTAGAAAAACAGGGTAGAAAATATAACTTTTTTTTCAAATCGCTGCTATTTTGTTAAATTTTAAGATCTTTCGAAAAGCTTGTGTCTTATCGTAGTCGGATTAGAAAAAGTAAAAAAATATGATTGTTTTCATGTTTCAAGGTTCTGAAGCTGAAAAATCGTGCCACAAAATCTACTATGTTGCGCCGGCAGAGATCGATTCAAGGACGCGTCAAGGCCAAGATAACGAAAAAATAAAAAAATATTTTCTTGTTTTTTAAATTTTAATAATGTTCTAATTAAATAAAAAAACTTTGTGTCAATATCATGTAGTTTTTTCGCAATCCATCGTCAAAAATACGCCCGAAATTCAGGCGCGAAGGTAGACGACCCCCTTAATAGGAATAGCAACATGGAGCCGAGCGTTGTCATGATGGAAAATTATTGCCTCGTGTCTGGTCGCATATTCCGGGCGTTTTTCTGCTATTACTCTCTTCAAACGGATTAATTGTGTTCGGTAGCGTTCTCCCTTGATGGTTTCACCCGGTCTTAGCAGCTCATAATACAGCACACCCTTCTGATCCCACCAAATACAGAGCATTACTCTCGCGCCATGAATATTCGGTTTTGCCGTTGATTTGGCTGGTTGACCGGGTTTCACATATGATTTTTTGCGCTTGGTTTTTGCCTTTCAACGTCTCTCGGCTTGAGTTCATGTGGAACCCAATTTCCTAGCTTTTGAATGTATCCGGCGGCTTTTAAACGTTTTGAAATGGCTGATTGAGTGACTCCCAAAGATTCTGCGAGCTCTTCTTGTGTTTGGCAACAATCTTCAGCGAGTAATGCTTCCAGTTCTTCATCTTCAAACATTTTTGGCTGTCCAGGACGTTCTTCGTCTTCCAAGCCAAAATCACTACTTTTAAATCGTGCAAACCACTTTTGGCACGTTCGCTCAGCTAGAGCATGTTCACCATAAACTTCCACTAAAATGCGATGACTTTTGGCAGAAGTTTTCTTCATATTAAAGTAATGAAGAACAACTCCCCGCTAAAAACACTTTTTCAGGCACAAAGTTCGACATATTTGAGTGAAAAAAAATTATTGTTATTTACTCTTCAAATGAATGAAATATACTGAAAGAGACGCACAATGACAGTAGCTTTCCAACGCATGTTCGGAATATTGGAATGATGGAATAATAATCAAGTTACGCCATCTCTTAGCAAACCGCACGAATTAAGTTATAAATCCAATACTTCTCTACCATTTGTCTCGATGGAGCAAAGTCTGGATAATACTTCTCAAGCCATTGCTTTGCTTAAACGGTATTTTTTCCATTAAAAAGCAATACTTCATCAACACACGAAATCCAAATTTTTCCATTGTTTTGAAAATTACAAAAGTTGCGTCACTAAAACCACTGTATCTTGTGAACTAAACGTCAGATTGTCATGAAATTTTGACTCGTATCGTTTGAAAGTTGGTACTTCCTAAAGATCATGAGCGTGTCCGAATTGGCAAAGTATTTACGTCGGCAAACGTCGGCCTCTTTTCATCCTATGGTGGAAGTATTTACTTCATAATCTACTTCGCTAATTCGACACAAATCATATGGATTTTTCAATAGTGGCGCTATCTACATCTCATCTTACGAACTTATTTAGTGATGTCTTAATTTAAAAATGAATTTGTATCAATATGAAAGAAAACAATCTACTTTATTACTTACACCCTAGATTCACTGCAAATATTTTGGTATATTAAATCTAATGTACCAGTGTATTGATTGACAAATAATATAGATTTCATATACGAATCCAAATAGTTTCTGAAACTGTTTTTTCCTCTTTTGGACCTTTCGACATCCAGGCCCCAATTTCACATAGGTTTATTATCTTTATGACTTTATGTTATTAATTTTTTATAGCCAATACCCCCATCGGCATTTCTTTCTATTTAATTTGTTTCTTTCTTTGCTTACAATTGGACAGTAAAAATGTCCATAAAGTAGCACGTCTTTTATATTGTAGTGACGAAGTATAAAAAGAATCTGGAACGCTTTGGATGGCACAAGGACCTCACAAGGAAACTACATACTATCCGTAGAGTAGGTCATTATATCGGTAGTATACATGAGCTGCGTCCAGAAACGCACGTGCGAAGCCTACATGTTTGCTCGACTATACTTCACTATACTCGTCGTACTCAACTAAGCATAACTCCTCAAACTGGTTATGAACACATATTTACAAGATCGAACCTTTATCGTTATTTCCGTTTTTCTTAGTTTTATGCATCATGTGCATGAGAAAAAAATGGCACAAATACTTCCATCTTCGATGAATGCCCATTACCCATTCTATCTACCATGAGAAATATTCATTACTTTAATACGTGTATGTAGTACCACTAAACGGCCTTCACCATGACCGTCACTATCTCAAGAAACGATTTCTCCAAGTAGCGGATATTAACACACCTAACGACTTACGAGAGCTACTATTTGTCACTTTACGCGAAATCCTGACATTTCCACTAACCATGTCATCATAAATCCAAGGCTGATCGGATATCGGAATATATGTATGTGAATGCGATTATTTATATAGCTAATAAAAATGTGGTGATGCTTTAATGAATACACATTCTATTATATCAACGTCAGGCAAAATTTATTTCCCGGTTTTGTATAAAGCCAATAGTCGTAATTGGCGAGTTTATGGTTCTTGTTAGAAATTTTACTATCATTTCCTCTTGGGATAAAATTAACCCCATCGGAAAAATATTTACAAGAAATATGGCTTTGGACAATTTTTTTGTAATTTTCACAAAATTCTTGTAATATTAACTAAAAAAATAGTATATTAAGTAAGAAACTGAATGTAGCCATGAAAAATTGGTAATTCCGATAGCCAAAATTTCAACTAGTTAGTTTTACTATTGTAGTTTTTTGCGATGCTTAATACATAAATTTCATATTCCTGCATTAGAATCTCCTGGGAATTTTTTAATTAGAAAAGCTTGATAATTTTCATAAAAATCATGGTTTTTGCTCTCTTCTTGTCTGTGTAAAATAAACTCTTTAACGAGATTAAAATTTCTCAAATAACTAAAATAAAAAAATTCAAAAAGAAATTGCTGATTGAATACTCCCAAAGACTAAATTCCGCAGCTGATGAAACATCCAAATAAATAAATACCAATGAACTACAAAATGACCCTGATAATCTAAAATAACGGCCCTAAAGAGAGTTTCTCCTGATCACCAATTATAACAAATGAGAATCATTCACCTCTCGAAAGTTTTATTAAATAAACATAAATCAAAACTCACCCAAAGAATCCTCTTTTATGAGAAATAAATATCGCATCACATACTATTCAGGCTTCGCGATCGAAAGTATAGGTACTGCAAATTCTCAACTTACTTTCACAAACCTTAAAATCTTTTCCTTGTCCCAGATATGAATCGAATAACATGTTTCGAGCTATCTCTAGAAGAAACATAACATAATTTCTAGGATGCACTCAAACTACCAGGATAATGATTCGCTTAATGGTTGGTTTAACTTGCATTAAATCAGACATACATATATGTATATATTTGCTGAAATAAATATTACCATAAGACAAGCAACCAAACATCAAGCGCTAACTTTTCCATTTAGAAGTGATTTATTTATTAGCAGATTATTAACATCCTTGTCCTCAATCTTCATTTTCAGGGAGAAAGCTGTTCGGTGGGTATAGAATAGTTCCGAAGGTGTGCCAACCAACAAATCCATCGAGAGTCAAGTCCAACGAACCAGCCGTATGTATGTTCAATTACGAATGCACTCGACGGAACGGCGAAGTTGTTGGTGCCTGTATGGATGGGTTCCTTTTTGGTGCATGTTGCAAATTGCCACCAAAGCAAGCTGGGGACAATCTAGAGAAAGTTCAAGATTCCGATGATTTGCTCAATCCTTACGAAATAGACCACGTTCCTGAAATACCAATTCTTCTCAACCCTGACGGAACTCCAATGGCGACGTCCAGTACTTCCGGTACATGGAATCCTACAAAGGCAGAATCAGCCTCGAATTCAGTATCAGGGACATTCACGAAAATTTCAACTGTAGGACCACCTGATGGTTCATCTAGTAGACCCCAAGTTCCAGAGCAAATTGATTATGCGAGTCTAGAACAAAATTTCCCTAATTTACTAGGCCAACAACAAATTTTGGATGATCTTAGATTACCAGAGTTGCTGACTCATTCAGATTCAAATAATGATATTCGAGATCATCAGGACCCTTCTGCTAACAGCCCCATCACCACTTTGCTTAATCCTGATCAGATTCTCCAAATCGCTGATCCAGTTGATCAATTACCAGTTTTATTTTCTCAGGGTATTGCATCTAACAACCACAGTGGCCCTGATACGATTCTTCTAAATGCAAATGGTACCACTCTTAATGAAACTCACAATCCTGATGAGATTTTCAAACCTGATGCTAATGGTGGATTGAATTTTGTAAGAGAAAAGGTGGCTCAAGGTCAAACGACTAGTTCTGATTATAGCAAATCTACCAATTCTCCTTATAAAAGTTCATCCAACGCAGCTGTTTGGTCGACAGTGAAGAAAATTACAACAAAGTTGCCTCTTATAACTCAGAAGTACTCTTATTCTGATAAATTGATGAGTACAACACAGAGTGTAAAGTCAACGAATCATTTCGGAGAATCTAGAAGACCTGAGGGGGAAAAAACTGATGAAAAGTCTACTTCTTCGAAAGTAATCTCTACATTTGAAAGCACTACTCCTATGAATTCAGATAAATATGGAAACAATGACGGTCTAGTAAGAGTACCAACGATTACTTATGATGCTGGCAATAAGAAAAACGACGAACTTGATCGTGAAGAAATTGCGATCAATCATATCATTTCGATCTTGAACAATACGACTCCAAGCTCAGAAACTAAATTTACACCTCAAGGTAAGTGTGGACCATTATCTCTTGGGTAAAATAGGGTAAAATTTTTCATTAGATATTATGTGTAACCGAAATTAGAATATTTTTCGGAATATAATTGGTCTTTTCCACAAAGATCATATTCTTGATAAGATGAATAATCTACTCTAGAATCTTCCTTATTTGTAATAGAAGCAGTAAAATTAAGTGAAATTGTTATTCTATTCTGAATTTACTGGACTTTTATCTTCTCTTATATCTCGTCCCATAAAATTTAACACCTTGGTGATGTTTCGTAAGTTCTACCTAAAATGAAATAGTGTCCATAAAGTCAGAAAATTAAGCTTACAGAGTAATATCACTGAGAATGTCTACAGGAAAATAAGTATCGAAGGAGTGATAGTAACACTTCATCTCTGCGTAAGTCAAACTGTTTCGCTTTTATGAAGCACACTTCAATTTTATGGATGATTTCAGTGAGTTCTCTTTGCCCTGAATATAAAATTTGAGCTTAGTTAGCAATAAAGTAAAATTTTAATGTTATTTTATTATTGTGAAAGACCGTAAGGAGATTAGTTGAAAAAGTAATTTCTTTTCCAGGTGGACAAACAGCTTCTTCAATCCAGACATGGGTCAGTATTGACGAGAAAGAAAAACCTTCACTGGTGAGATTAAGTTCCACGAGGCCTTCTTCCCCCTACACAACAGAATCATTCCCCTACACCTACTTCAAACCTGGTCAATCATCAAATACCTATTATTACGAAATTGCTACTGAATCACCTGGGACCACCAACTACTTTTCATCACCATCCTCGGGAGGATCTTCGACATACTTATCTTCCAGATTTCCCGGAAACACGCCTGGTACGTTTCAGGGTAGTAGCAGTTTATCTACAAGACCTACAACGAATCCACCAGCTCCAACTGTAATCGTCTTAGGTCCCTTAGGCACTGAGTACACAACCCTGGCAAGTCAAAAACCATCCACAAGACGACCTATCACTTCTCCAAAGCCTACAATCAAAACAAACCCTGGGACTAAAAAACCTATCGTCTCAACAACAATTACTCACAACATAAGTACTGTCATATCTGGAGCTACCAACAACAAACATGTTGTTTCTACAAGTTACATCAGTGTGAATCTAAAAGATGGAACAACGAGTACAAAACCGTCTACAATCAAAGATTCTGGATCAACTACAGAAACAGATGTTTCCGATGGTTCTTCGACATACTATGCATCAATTACCAAAAAACCTACAACTGTTTGGACGACTATTTCTTCTTGGACCAACAACAAGCCTAGTTTCCATTTGAAACCTTCTCTTTTGAATACTAATCCACCCGAAGAAAACAAGCCTAGTGATGTTAATATGACTCCCTCCAAAGAGCCAGTTACTTCAACCAATTCACCTTGTGAAGATGATACAGCTGCACCAGATGATTCAATCATCTTCCCTCCTGTAAGACATCCAGAATTGAATATCTCGAATGCTGTTGTACAACAGGAAAAGCCGACGACTGTAATAAAAGGAAATGATACGGATTATACAGATAACTTCATTGTTGGTGATATCCCGACACCATCCTTTATTGAAGATGATGTTTTGAAGAACAAGGTTGATTCGTTTGTCAATAAGATCGTCGACTCTTTACAGGGCAATTTTCAGGATTTGAAGGATGTTGTCTATACTAAGAAAAACACCACTGTCCCTCCTCCTACAAAGTCTTCTCTCTCGACTAAGAAACCAGCTACTGGTCCAACAAAGAAACCTAAACCTCAACAAACGACTCCTAAGAAGCCAATTGGTATTAGGAAACCAACTACGTCTCGACCATCAGATATCACATCAGGAAAACCGACCTCTTCGAAACCAAAACCAATTTCTCTTACTACCAAAAAGCCTTTGACTACAAAACGAACAAAACCAACGAAAAAACCTCCCGTGATTTCCAGTACTGAATCAATTGATATAGAGGAAGATGTTAAGCCTGAGACTTTGAGTGTTACAACCAAGATCCCGGAAACTGTTCCAGCAACCGATTTTAGAAAAGGTATGCTTTTTCCTATTTGAGATTTATTTCCTTTTGAGGGGTTACATCTGTTAATCCTTCTTAGCGAACCCGGTCAAGTAAACTATGGCCATTCGTTGACCTCGCCATAGTATAAAATAGAGGAGAATGAAAAACACTTAAATTGTTGCTATTATGATTCTGCGGTACGTTTTGAGGTTTTTTTTTATTGAGATAATGCTTCCCTTCCGGGATACACGGAGTGCGTTAGCCAACACTTTTTGCAGCTTTGATATATACATTATTTGCCATTATTTGCACGTTCTTATCTTACACGTTCTTCCTTCTTCTCCCCCTCTATCCTTTTCCTTTCCGTTTCTTTTTTACTCTTTTTATCCATTCAATCCCTTATCCCTCCTTATTCATTAAATCCTCAATCCTTTCATCTGTTCCTGAGTAGTTGCATTCTTTCATTACGTAGATTCCTGTCTCTCTTTGTAACAAATAGTTCATCCTGACAGTGGAGACACGGCAATTGATGAACCACTGCACTGCCTTCATTCTTCAATGGCAGGTATTATTTTTTTTTTTCTTCACTTCATAACGCTAAAAAATAAAATTATTGTATTAACTCTGATACCTTCAAACTCTAAATGTACCGCAGAATCATAACACAGGTCTGCATGGTTTAGTTCTGGAATAGCTGAAGATCATTTCCGAAGTAATTTTTGGCATAGAAACCGAATCCGGGGTCAGAATTGCTCCATCACGTCAGGTTTTTGAGTAATCCTAACCTAAAAGTGCGAAAAACACGGTTTTTCGCTTTCTTTGAACACCCATAACTTCGCGAATTTTTATTATTTTTCAAATCTGAAAAACCACCAAAAAGAGCCATTTTTCAGCTTTCCATTTCACTGATTATATGTATGATTTGAACTTTTGGAACCAGAGATATCGCCAATTGAGCCCACGGGAAGAAGAACTCGCCGAGCGCTCGAAAAAGGGGAAAAGTGTCCACTTTCTAAAATTGAAGTAAAAAAAAAGTTGTAAAAACTCAAAATAAAAAAATATAAGCTGATAGAGCTTGTCAAAATACAACTTTTACTCCTCAAGTATTTTTTATTCCAACATGATTATTACGAAAAAAAAAAATATAAAAGATATTTTTTGAATAAGCTAAACATCAGTGAAATGGAAAGCTGAAAAATGGCTCTTTTTGGTGGTTTTTTCAGATTTGAAAAATAATAAAAATTCGCGAAGTTATGGGTGTTCAAAGAAAGCGAAAAACCGTGTTTTCCGCACTTTTAGTTTAGGATTACTCAAAAACTTGACGTGCTGGAGCAGTTCTGAGGCCGGATATTAAAAACTTTCCACTTATAATTCCTTTTGGACATCATTGTTGGAATGTCTATACGTCAATTTAGTAGAAAAAAATTCAAACAAATACAACCCCTCAAAGGCGTTAGAGCTGTTATTATTTATACAAGGGGAATATAAAATAAACTCTAGTTGTTAAATTTCTTAAGCCAAAAATGATAAATAAATCAATTCAACATTTTGTAACATCAAATTCCATGTTCATCTACACAAAAATATAAATTATTCGGATTTACAAACCAACAGTACAACTTATGAATACAATCCTTTACGTTTTTATTTAAGGTTTAAAATTAGCGCCGTTTCTGTTTTACCGAGAGGCAGCATTAGTTGCTCTTAAGGCCATGGACCAACCAGAGCACCTGACAAACTCCTACCTTGCCGGCATTTTAGTTTGTGTAACACCATTTCCATAGAAAATGAGAAACCAAGTTAAGAAATTGTAAAATTGAATGAAATAAACTGAGATAGGTATCTATCTATCTTAGTGCATTTTATTTAATTTTACAAATTTTCATCTTGGTCTCAAATTTTGTAAAAAAATGAGGTCACACAAACTGAAATGTCGACAAGGTAGGAATATAATCATGTGGCCCTATTGGTGTTTGGCCTTAATGTAGTGACAGCTTTCTAGCAGACGAAACGAATTATATTTTTTGCCATCTTTTATTCTTCTATTACATTAAGTTTTTTTTTAATCTCTAATGAAAGTTTTGAATTGGAGTTCAATTCGGTCGAATCAGAACTATTCCGAAGCATTCCCAAATATGTTTCCGAACCATTCCGAATCATTCGAAATCAATTCGAAAAAATTTTTTAATCCTGTTCGATACAAATCGATTAAAAATCATTCCGATTCATTCCGGTCCAATCCGAATTAATCCCAGCTCAGATTGATCCAAAACAAATTAAAAATCCGACTGAATCCGTAGTTGGAATTATTTGGATTGAAAATACGGTTTGAAGAAATCCGAGCTCGGGTTGATTGGGGGAGTCTTGGATTAAGCGGAATGAATTGGATTGATTTTCAATCAATTTTCATCTAAGGGTATTCAAAACATTTTTCGGATTGGGTTTGAATTATTCGGAATGGTTTGAAAATAAATTTCGGAATGGCTTGGATTGAATTCCTTCCGGGAACTTTCGTCAGGGATATTTTACATCTTCCATACAGTAAATCCCCACGTAGGAACCTATATGGAACCTACTATGGTTCCCACGGAGGAACTCATATCGTAACTAATATAGAAAACTATCTCACCATAGATTTCTATGTGAGTTCCTACACTGAGAAAAAAATTTATCCAACAAAACTTTTTTTGTTATCCTGACAAAATATTTTGTTGTCCCAACAAAACATTTTGTTTAACCAACAAAATTTGTTTGATATAGCAAAATGTTTTGTTGGCACAACAAAAGATTTTTGTTAGCTAAATACTAACCAAATATTTTTGTTGATTTGACAAAACTGTTTTCTCAGTGTATATGTGATGTATACGTTCTTACACATATTCCAAATGTAAAATAGATTCCTATGCAGATTACGATGTGGGTTCCCATATGGGCACCGAACTAGGTTCCAAAACTAGTTTCTATTTAGTAATATACAGTAGAATCTTTTGAAAAACCCTATATTGGCCCCTAGATGGAACCCATTTGTGACACCATATGAAATGCTGTAAGGGAAACCATACTGGGTTCCTGTACTGGTTCACATCGATTCCTTTAGGGTTCTCATATAATGTTATGTAAAGATATCCCCATGCAGTTCAACTTAGGTCCCCATTTCTTTCTTTTACAAGGTATTTGCAAACAGGTTCCCACATATGATCCCAAACAGGTTCCTATCTTTTCCTTAGAAGGAATTATTCCTCATAGGATCCCATATCGGGGTTCTCGATAGAATTTCACGACATCCAGGTATTGTATGATACAAATAAAAAATGGAAATTGTCTTTACCATATTCAAATTACAAAATCTTGGAATATCTTTAATTTTTGACTAAAATAAATTTTTGAAAACACAAAAAAAATCTGATAGATTTACTGAGTTTCTAAGTTAAAATAGTGGTTCCATAACATTTCTATAATTTTTACAAATATTGAAGTATGATTCACCGCTTTTTTGGTGGTGAATTGTACTGAAATATCTGTTAATTTCATAGAAATTTTATGCTGTCACTATTTTAACTTATGAACTCAATAAATGTAACAGATTTTTTCTCTTTGTGTATTAAAATTTATACAGTTTTTTGTTAAAAGTAAAATTCACGCAAAAACGAATTTCCGTGTTTGAAATAGTTTTCTTCTGTTTCTAAAGTTACTTGAATTTCGTTTTACGGTATTGTGGGTAATAAACCTGCATTCAGTTGTTAAACTTTTTATGGCTTTAATATAAAATTGCAATGTGTGTTTTTTATCTTTTGCACGTGTATTGAATAAAAAGCTTTTTATTTCTGGGTTGTATCCACGCGTAAGCGAATATTTGATGATAATTACGTTAATAAAAATTTTATTAAAATGGGACATTCCATAAAAATATATTTTTAAATGTATTAAATTGGTAATAAAAGTGGAATTTTGGCGTATGTTGCTATCGATTTATTTTCTGGGCAAAAATTTCATTTTCTTAGCATTGATTGTATTTTTTTGACTTCATAGCTTGTGGAATTAGACCCCTTGTGAAGTCGGGGAGAATTGTGGGAGGTAAAGGAGCAACTTTTGGGGAATGGCCCTGGCAAGTTTTAGTTCGAGAAGCAACTTGGCTTGGACTTTTCACAAAAAATAAATGTGGTGGAGTCCTCATCACAGATAAATATGTTATCACTGCTGCCCATTGCCAACCAGGGTGAGTTAATTTTTTATCAAAATTCATTTTTAAAAAACATTTATTTAAAAAATAAATTTATTTTTATCAGGTTGTTTTTACATATTTATGAAAAATATATTTTTTATGAAAAATTGGTAAATTCAATAGAAGACGATAAAGAACGTCCGCCAACTTCGTTTAAGTGAAAATTTTGCAAAAAATTTTACAGTTAACTGTAATTGTCGATAAGTCTTCAAATTTTTTTTCAAAATTGTTGCTAAAAAGAAGTTAACAGACGTGCTTTATTGTCTTTTCTTATGTTTCCCAAATTTTCAAAACAGGTATTTTGTAAACTAAAAAAGTTATCTTACATGAACGAATTGATGCATAATTTAGTCACGTGATCCGATTAATCGGATGAACCGGACCATTTTATCGGATTCCTATCTTACCGGCATTTTTATCAGTTATACTCATATCCATGCAAAATGAGATATCGGGTTTAAAATTTGCGAAATTAAAGAAAAGGCATTAAGGAATGTTTGTTATTTCTGAGATTTGTATAATTAATAAAAAGGCCGGTAAGGTAGGAATCTGATTATATGGTCCTGTTGATCAATGACTTTAAGTATACAATTAATAATTGAAACAAATGTAATAAAGTCATAAATGTCCCATACTTGACTGGTATAAATCACAGTAATGCTTGCAAACTAATTGTGTCTTTTCCCAAAGGTTCCTGGCGTCTCTGGTAGCAGTATTTGGAGAACATGACATTTCCGGTGAACTGGAACCAAAACGCAGTGTAACGAGGAATGTTCGTCGAGTTATTGTGAATAGAGGTTACGACCCAGCGACCTTTGAAAACGACCTTGCATTATTAGAACTCGAAACGCCGATACAATTTGATGCCCATATCGTGCCAATTTGCATGCCTGATGATAATGCAGACTTCACTGGACAAATGGCCACAGTCACTGGATGGGGTCGACTTAAATACAGTACATAATTATTCTCTCATTATTTTATCAGGGCTGGAATATACATAAATTTGACTTTTAAATTTACCAATACTTTTTATTATTTATTTATATAGCAGTGTTGAAATATTCCAGTAGACATTTTTGGGAGTTTAATTTATTTTAATTAATGAATATTCTATTCAATTAATTTAGGGAAGGATTGGACTAAAAGTCGGAAAAATGTTAGTTGAACCAACTATTTTTTTAGATTTTTTCATTTATACTTTTTTCATCGTCTCTCTAAATTTTTTCGAGCAAAATTTCACTCTGATGGTATTTTTCACTCTAAATATTTTTAGATAACTTTTTTTAGTGAATATGTGGAAAACTTTATTTCGAATAAAATGAGTCATCAAAAATTTGAATCAAATAAGAATTATAGATTTTTTATCAGTGGAATCATATAATCGAAAAACAGCTGTAAACAACTGAAATTTTTCTTTCGACCATCTCATTCTATGTGAGATCAAATTTTCTACACTTTCACAAAAAAGGGTCAATAAAAAAATATTCTGAATTAAAGAAACTGGAAATAGTGCATTCACTAACTTTTTTTACCATCTGTCCAATTCTTCCTTGAAGAAATGGAGCTTGATAACTTCCACGGCTTCCACCCTCAATTATAAATATTGTACACGATAACGAGGTTTTTAATTCATTATATTTTTGTGTAAATTACAGATGGCGGAGTGCCTTCAGTATTACAAGAAGTGCACGTACCGGTAATGGAAAACTCAGTATGCCAAGAAATGTTCCAAACTGCAGGTCATTCCAAACTGATCCTGGATAGTTTTGTGTGCGCCGGATATGCGAATGGTCAAAAGGACTCGTGTGAAGTACGTAAAATCAAGTTTATTCAAAACATGAAACGTTCTTAAAGGTAATTATGCAAGAAATTAGGTCTCTGCAAAAAAAGTTTTTCTACGATTTTAAGACTTGAAATTATATTATCAATCATGTCTTACGAAAGAAGAAACATGATTTTTTATTTAAAAATTCAAAACCTACGAAAAATAATACTTTTAATGATCTTTTTTCTTACCAATTTTTCGAAAATGATTGGTTTTTTTAAAATCATTGCTTATTTTTTCGGGCAAAATATTCTCTACAACTCTACTGTTTCTAATTTTGAAATATATTCTTATTTTTTTCCAAAATTTTTCCTAAAGAGAAGTTAACAAACGTGTTTTATTGTCTTTTGTTACGTTTCCCAAATTTCCAGAAAGATGTTTTGTAAATTAAAAAAGTTATGTTACATGAACAAATTCATGTATAATTTAGTCACGTGGTCCGATTGATCCATGGCCTTAAAACAATTTTTCGGAAAGAAACATTTTTTTAAATAACTATATTTAAAGAATTTTTATTTCTTTTCAAAAATGGAAACGTTAGAGTTGTAGATAATATTTTTCCTGGAAAAATAAGCCGTGATTTATGAAAACCGAATCGAAAAATTTTATTACAAAAAACATTACTGAAAGTTTTTTTTCGAAAGTTATAAATTTCTTTCATAGAAAATGATATTTTTTTTCATAAGACACGACTGATAATTTAATTTCAAGTCTCAAATCATAGAAAAACTTTTTTTTCAGAAACTTAGTTTTTGACACAATTACCTTAAAAAGATAAAAAATCACATGTTATGCATTCAGATATTTCTTATTTTTTTTTAAAATTACACTTCACAAATTATGTAAACATTTTTTTAAATTCCAAGATTTACATATTCTTTACATTACTTGTCAAGCTTTTATGATTTTAAGGATTGTAGAGTCTGAATTTTTGTATTTGTTCCACTTTTTGCACATTCCATGTTTTTCGTGAAATATGTACATATTCTGCACAATTCACGCGCAGGCGGGATTATAACACGATTAAGCCGATTATAACGGATCATCATTTCACATGATCCACTTTCTTGTTTCAAACTACCAGTATTGTAGAGCCCTGGAATGTTTTAAAAACTCTATGACATAATTAATGAGTCATTATACATTTTTGTGCTTCATTTTCTCTCTAGTGCTCATTTTGTGAAATCTAACCCGGAAAGGTTTTTCAACCCTACTTGAGGAGTTTAAGTTTTATTATTTTTACTATATTAATTGAGAAGCGTTTTTCTAGAATCAATTGTAGAAATTTTGCTATAAACTGATTATTGATTTACGGTCGAGCGCTGCAGCAATAAAAATATACAAGAGTTAATTTTGCGTTTCCGAGCGTTAATTAGATTTAAAAAGTTTAACATTTGTGACCTGAATCGCACAGGATAATTAGAAAATATGCTGCCATGAGAAATCTATGGACCTGTTTGGCAAGCATCGGAGAATAAATTGCTAATTAAATTAACCTTTTCGTGCATTGTGGTACATATGTTTACTAGCAACTTTGAAAATTTGTAACTTCCAAAAAAATAATGATAGAACCTCCGCCAAGATCTTGTTTTAAAGATGAGGCATAGGACTATTTCTCAAAAAATCAGTAGTCTCTTGTGACACACCTCATCTGGTACACACCCCCTCAAAAAAAATCCAAATCTGTAAAAATTGAGAATCATGCGAAATTTTTAGGTTGAAATTTTTTAATGGCATTGTTGCTACATGAATCACTTATAATTTATGATACACGCAGAAAAAAAAAACTGTAGAATCAACAGATGTCATCTGCTGGAATAGGGACAGCAGATTTTTTTGGTAATATTTACAGGTTTTTCTATTGGATTTACAGATTGTTTGTAAACTCAACAGATAAACCTGTAAAATCTACAAAAATGTCTGTTAGAATTACGGATTTCTCTTTTTTCTTGAAATCCGCAATTCTAACAGACATTTCTGTAGATTTTACGGGTTTATCTGTTGAGTTTACAAACAATATGTAAATATTACAAAAAAAATCTGCTGTCCCTATTCCAGCAGTTGACATCTGTTGATTCTACAGTTTTCTTTTCTGCGTGTAGCAATAAGAATATAATTGTCAAGATATCCAGTTTTGAAAATTCAAGATGGTGGATTCAATATAGTCTGACTGCATTTGGAGTTGCTCTTTCAAAATAAGGTTGTTTTTACGGAAACATATGACCACCTTTACATTCTTAATTATTAGATTCTCATAATATGAGAAGTTATTGGTTTTATGTGAACAATTACTTTTTTACTTTGCATCAAAAACGCTTATCTAAAAATCAAAAATTCAATTTTTCCGACAAAATATATGAGATACGGAAAAAATGTTGGGTAACAAAATTGTTTATTCCAAAAAGCTCTACAAATTTTCTGCTAAATATTTTTTCATAGAAGTTATATCTTTTTTTATTCATCAAGAACGTTTTTATAAAAATCAAAAATTCAATTTTCCTACCAAAGTATATGAGATACGGAAAAAAAGTTAGAAAATAAAATTGTTTATTTCAAAAATATCTACAAATTTGCTACTGAAAATTTTTCCATAGGAATCATAATTCTTTTTTTATTCATCAAGAACCTTTTTATAAAAATCAAAAATTCAATTTTCATGCCAAAGTATATGAGATGCGGAAAAAATGTTATGAAATAAAAGTGTTTATTTCAAAAAGATCTACAATTTTGGTACCGGCTATTTTACCATAGGAGTTATATCTTTTCTTTTATTCATCAAGAACCTTTTTATAAAAATCCAAAATTCAATTTTCCCGCCGAAATATATGAGATATAGAAAAAAAGTTGAAAAATAAAAGTGTTTATTTTAAAAAGATCTACAACTTTTGTACCAACTATTTTACCATAGGAGTTATATCTTTTCTTTCATTCATCAAGAACGTTTTTATAAAAATCAGGTATTCAATTTTCCCGCCAAAGTATATGAGATACGGAAAAAATGTTAAGAAATAAAATTGTTCATTCCAAAAAGCTCTACAAATTTGTTGTCGACTATTTTTTCGTATGCGTTATATCTTTTTTTTTATTCATCAATAATGTTTTTATAAAAATCAAAAATTCAATTTTCCCGACAAAATATATGAAATACGGAAAAAATATTGAGAGACAAAATTGTTTATTTCAAAAAGATCTACAAATTTGCTATCGACCATTTTTCTATAGGAGGTATATTTGTTCTTTTATTGGAAAATAATGATTGTAATTGATTGTCTAATTTGTGATTATGGTAAAAAGAAGTGATGCACAAAAAGGTTAAAATTGATAAATGTTTATTAAAAACTATCTGTTTTTACAGGGTGACAGTGGAGGACCTCTAACGATCCAACGTCATGATGGCAGGTGGACTTTAATTGGCACAGTATCCCATGGAATTAAATGTGCAGCACCTTACCTTCCAGGTGTTTATATGAGAACCACCTACTTCAAACCATGGTTACACACTATCACCGGTGTATGAACCTTGAAACTGTTCAAAAGTGAACAGCACGCGAGCGTACATCATCCGTAGACTCTGTGCCACTTGTATAAATGTACAAAGGAATTTTAATTTATCCAAATATTTATTAAAATTGTGAGAATGGAAGGAGGGAATTCGCGACGAGATAAGAATTAATCGTTGTGTTCTATGTACATAATATCTTTCTCACCATTATCTTTATACCTATGTTAAAACTTACAAGATTTATTTATTGCATTACCAGCTAATATTTATTAAATTTATTTTTCTACAAAAATTTCCTGCCCGCATTTTTCTATTTACTTTATAATTATTATAACTCCACTTATCCTTCCAGATCCTCAGGGTCTATTCAAGTACTGGAAACGATCAAGACCTGAAATCTTTATAAGATTCTAAAAGTCCTTTGAAATTTCTCAAATCTCATTAAAGTTTTGTGAAGTAGGTACTTTAAGTTTTATGAAATTTCACAATCTTTACTAAGAGTTACTTCGAGTCTTTTCAAATCCTTTCAAACTCATTGAGGATTCAGAAATTATTTCAAAGTTTTTTAATTATTTAAATAGATCCTTGTATTATCATTATCAGTATTATGTATATTATATTTTATTTGGAATACTTTTACTTCTTAAATATCTTCTTAACTTGTAACTACCTCAAACTCAATTTAAAATTTTATTAAACTGTTAGCAAGTTCACGTTTTCTCTATATGGTACGAAAGAAAGGCTCAACTGCAGTTTTACTTTGATTATCTTTCTTTCTTTTTTCTTACTTTCTGACTTCCAATAAAGTCTCAATGTTCCTATTCTTTTATCCTAAATGAAGAGTTAGTGATCGTTGAATACTTTGGAAGTTTCATTTCTGAAAAGCATTATTCTCGCCTGAAGAACAAAATTGCATTAGAAGGAGAAATACCAAGAGAGAAAAAATCAGTAGACTCGTGTAATTGTTCTAAGTTCAGGGCCGATTTAGATTAGTGGGGGCCCTGGGGCCAGTTTTTGGTGGGGGCCCTTTACTAAACGTGAAAAGTCGAGTGAATAAAAATCAAACAAGATTTTTACATTCTCATCATGGATGAGAAGTGGTTTTATGTGAAAAATGACTTTCGAAATTTTCATCAAACTTTACGTTTTGAGACCCCCTGAGTCAGAAAAAAGGGTTTTTACGAAAGTGTCTGTCTGTCTGTCTGTCTGTCTGTCTGTCTGTAGTAGGTCGTGTGCGGCATAACTCTCGATAGAATTATCAGATTGAATTGAGCTTTGGTACACTTTATCGGAGCCGAAAAAGTAAGGACAAGTTCGTTAACCAGCCACATCCAATCAAAATTGAGGGATTGAGCACTACTTTTGTGCTTTTGAAAATAACTTTTTGAAAAAATCAAAAATTTCAATACTGGTTTTTGATAGTGCTCATAAATCTCTATAAATTATCCTGTTAACATTTTTTGATTAAATCAAAATTAGAAATGTTACAGCATATTGAAATTCGAAAAAAGTCAATATCAAAATTCCATTTTCCAGTTAAATTATACGAGATAAAAAAAAACGTTATGATACAATATTATTTTTTAGATAAAGACCTACAAATTTGAATTGTAACATTTTTTCATAAGATGCATGTTATTCTTCTTAATTTAAAAAAAACTATTGAAAATCCAAAATTTAATTTTTTAACAATAACATGTGAAATACGAAAAAAATGTACCAAAACAAAGTTTTTCGTTTCAAAAATATCTACAAATTTTGTCTGACGCAGTTTCTGATAAAACATATATTTTTCGTTTCAATTCCAAAAAATACGATTAAAATTAAAAAATTACATTTTTTAGACAAAATATGTGAGATACAAAAAAAAACGTTTAGATGGAAAATTGTTTGCCTAAATGAGGTTTACAAATTCTCATTAAGATATGTCGGGACAGAATGTATATTTTATGTTTTGATTTTTAATATTAAAAAAATTCGATTTTTTTCACCAAAGTATGTGAGATACGAAATAAGCGTTGTTCTGCAAAATCGTTTCCTTAAATAAAGTCTACGATTGTTTTTTCTTTTTGAGAGATTTGGAAGAAAATAAATTATTTTAATCATGTAATTTATTAAAAAGTTACTGAAATATATACAGAAAATCGAGCGCGAAGCGCGAGTGTCATGATGAGAATGTTTTCCTTAAGGCCGATAGAGCCTTAAGTAAATTGAATTTCCTGTTTCACTTAAATTCAAAAAGAAATTCAGTGACTTTGAGAAAATGTGTAATTCACATCATCTGTAATATTATTATAAAATTGGTTTGAGCTTCAGTATCAAATTATAAGAAATAAACTTAAATGTATGCGAAGAGCACAAGATCGAGCGCGAAGCGCGAGGTCCAGAAAGAACGGAGCGCGAAGCACGACGTTCAAAAATTCCGGAGCGCGAATTTTTTTTATTTGCAATTTTTTACGAGGCTAGTGGGGGCCCCAAAGTGGTGGGGGCCCGAGGCCTCATCCTAAATTCGGCCCTGTCTAAGTTCTATATCTTTCCTTCAAGCAAACTTTGATCCAGGAAACAACTAAATTGTACTATATTTCTGTGACCTTTTAAAAAAAAAATAGTTGAAGAAAAATTGATATATTGAGAGCAATTGAGACTATATGATGACCTTAAGATTTTTTTTCTTACGTCATAAATATTATAATAAAACGTTTTTTAATAAGCAACCACCGTTTCTAATAGAAAACCAATAACTTTTCACTGATGGAAAATTATATTTCAAGATATTTTTGACGTAAAGCGACAAATACAATTCAAGGTCACCAAGTAATTCCGATCTTCTTTGATATTGATTATTTTATTATTCATCTAGGAATAAACAAACGTCTCATAGTGTGTTTTATTTAATTTGAAAAATGATGCACTCGAAATTTCATTTCTTATGGATGTGAATTGGGAAACAAAATATTTCCGGTAAAGTTGGAATCTGTATATTACACATGGCCTTAAGGGGTAACAACACTCAAGAATTTTCAAAAAATCAAAAATTTTTTTTTTGGCTTAAACAATGCTTTGATATCACAAAAACAAGATGCAGGCATCGCCAATTAAAGGTAAACAACAATTTCAAGGATTTAAACGTTTGTGAAACTTTGAACGCTTTTCTCTTGGAACGACTTTTTTCAATAGTAGCGTACTGATTACTTCAAAAAGGTTGCATGAATTATAAACAATTTAATGGTGATTTTTTGGTGAAAAATCGAACTTTTTCCTTCAAAAATGCGCAATTTTCACAATTTTTTTTTTTAAATTCCGTACGTAGTTCCATAGGCAATCCTACAGAGATATAAAATCATTTTGATTTTCTCTTCCAGGTCCAATATTTCACGAAAAAACGGTTCGCTACTTTTGCTACTTTTTAAAAAGGTTTGTATAAAAGTTTGTATGGAAATAGTAATAAAAAGATTTTTATGCGCCACTGGCGCGCAAACTCGTTTTTTCGCTACAGTTAACAGTAGCGCAATGTACGTAATATACTATTTTCTATAGAAAAATGTATGCTAAAGAAATCCATTAAAACATTTTTCTATTCCCTTTATTATATTTTAGAAAAAAAATCCACTATGAGGGCCCAAAAAAGGTATTTTTTATGATTTTTTTATGGGACGTATATTATCAATCAATATAATTTTATTCAGCACTTAATATTGTATCTTACATCATGCAAAAAAAACTATGTTTTGGATTTTTGTTTTTTATATTCGACGATA
Organism: Diplolepis rosae; assembly: GCA_030998225.1. Classification (NCBI taxonomy): domain Eukaryota; kingdom Metazoa; phylum Arthropoda; class Insecta; order Hymenoptera; family Diplolepididae; genus Diplolepis; species Diplolepis rosae. Next base: position 6,872,482 of record JAPYXD010000723.1, on the reverse strand, counting down.
TAGTTCGTTGAAATTGTCACTTAGAAAAAAAGGTACTCTCATGGTGCAAGTGATTTTGGGAGTTGTAATTAATTTATCTGAAAAATTTAAAAATATTATTAAGCTATATGAGTATGGCTATCACTGGAACTAAAACAATGTTTAAATTTTTAAAAATAACAAAATGACGGACGTTCAAACTTGAGGTATCAATTTTTACGATTTTTATTCGGTAAAAATCTGTTTAAAAAATATGATGATTATTATCTAGATCGATAATTCAAGATCCGAAGATGCGCACACTAATATGAAATATTGCCTTAAAATTTCCGAAAGATTCAGCAAGTGGATTTTTTTAAATCACCTGCGCCGACCGGAAAAAGTGGTTTTTAGAAAAACGCGTTTAAGATTTTGAATACATTTTTTTCATCTCATAAAAATCAGCTGCCCTATCAAAAATACTTTGAATTGACTCCTGATAATTTTTTCTAGATAATTTTTATTATTTTAACCTTTGAACAAAGCGATAAAAAGACATATAATGTGCATCCCCCCTCATCAAAACTTTTATTTCAAGTAGAGAGAGTATTTTAAAGCTAGACACATGCAGAAAAAAGATTTGAGTGAATGAAAGAAAATAAATTGTTTGAAAGGCTTTTTTTGATTTAAACAAAATATTTATTTGAATTAAATAAGATTTGTTTAATTCAAACAAAATATCTTTGGGGCAAATAAATACTTGTTTGAATCAAATAAATTTTATTTCATTCAAATGAAACATTATTTTAAATCAAAGAAAGTCTTCCAAACAAATAATTTTCTTGATACAATCAAATTTTTGTTCCAGGTGCATCTGTAAAAAATCCTTACTAGTGAATGAAAAAGATAAAATGAAATAACGAGAAAAATAAGACATTTCTGTAATAAAGGAGATTACGGAGCTTGAAGACATTTTAAAGAAGCTTCGATTTATCTTGAAGATTTTCTACCCCTTTGTCAAGGCCCTGTGAATAAATGACCCTGAATAGCTTTCTAAAACAAAACAATGAGAAAATTAAAATCTGGATGAAGTAAGTCTTGGAATCGCGTGACGTTACCGTACTACCAACATAATAGACTGTATCAATATTGCAGTAACGGGGCATAGAATCATATTGCACGCAAAAGGGGCTAATTATCTATCCGTGCACACTCATACTAAAGTGTTTTTCATATTTATTCTTCGTGTTTATTACTCAACTGAAGAAAACATTTATTTTTTCTTTTATTCATCAAGAACGTTTTTATAAAAATCAAAAATTTAATTTTCCCGCCAAAGAATATGAGATACGGAAAAAATATTAAGGAATAAAATTGTTTATTTCAAAAAGGTCTATAAATTTTCTACTGACTTTTTTTTCATAGGAGTTATATTTTTTTTTTATTCGTCAAGAATGTTTTTATAAAAATCAAAAATTCAATTTTCCCGCCAAAGTATATGAGATACGGAAAAATTGTTAAGAAATAAAATTGTTCTTTCCAAAAAGCTCTACAAATTTGCTGCTGACTATTTTTTCGTAGGTATAGTCCAAGGAACAGGGAATTTATTAGGACATTATTTATTTCAGAAAACGGACTGCGCCATCAGAAGACAGGTTGGTCATGGAGTAATTGTGTCATGTTTTGGACAACGCAATATAATTTATAAATTTTTTATCAACATTTAAGACCAAAAAATCGCACTTTTTTTAGTTTTTTGTTTATAACATTAAAGGTAATCATGCAATCTTAATAACATCAATTGATAAGTTATAGACAATTGAATTGCGAATAAAATGAGCCCCCGTTCGATCTGATTGGATAATTAGGAGCGGAGAAAATTCGGAAAAATCGGGAAATTGAGTTTTTGTTAAACAAATTAATATCTCAGTTAATTTTTAACTTCTTAGGTTGAGGTTTGGTGGAAAAGTAGCAGACCTGAAAAGTTAAAAATTAACTGAGATATTAATTTGTTTAACAAAAACTCAATTTCCCGATTTTTCCGAATTTTCTCCGCTCCTAATTATCCAATCAGATCGAACGGGGGCTCATTTTATTCGCAATTCAATTTTCTACAACTTATCAATTGATGTTATTAAGATTGCATGATTACCTTTAATGTTATAAACAAAAAACTAAAAAAAGTGCGATTTTTTGGTCTTAAATGTTGATAAAAAATTTATAAATTATATTGCGTTGTCCAAAACATGACACAATTACTCCATGACCAACCTGTCTTCTGATGGCGCAGTCGGTTTTCTGAAATAAATAATGTCCTAATAAATCATTCATAACAAATTCCCTGTTGCTTGGACTAAGGAGTTATCTTTTCTTTTATTTATCCAGAACGTTTTTACAAGAATCAAAAATTCAATTTTCCCGCCAAAACATATAAAATAAGGAAAAAATATTGAGAAACAAAATTGTTTATTTCAAAGTGATCTACAAATTTGACAATGGCCATTTTTTCATAGGAGTTATATTATTATATCTTATATATTATATCTTATTTATTTTAGTAGACTTTAATATACAAATGGTGAATTAAAATTAATAGATTTGTATATTATGAAAAATTAATATACATTCATATTAAACTAAATTACTTTTCAATCAAAACATATTAAAATTAAAATTTGTATTTTTTAGGATGAAAGTATTTTAAATTTAATTAACATTACTGAAAAAAACTTCCATTACATATAATGGAAGTTTAATACAGAAATTTTTAACATTGAAGTCTATCAAAATTAATAAGATTTTTAACAGTATATATTACAATTTATTATAAAATGTGTAAATAGAAATATAAATACATGGAAAAAAATTCTGTAAGGGCACCGAGTTTGCAGTACACGTGACAATAAATTAGATTGGGAAGTTATTCAATAATTAATATTGACCGCAAAACCTAACAGCCGATGCAATTGCTAGGAAATGAAACAGAATTGAACAACATTTCAGTATTATCATGTATGTAAAACAACCTTGCTGTACTCGATGCGTTCATTGAAGCTCAAGTAATTAAAAATAATTGCCACAGTTCTATTCAAACCGATACTCCTGGGATCACCGAGTTCAAGAGTACAAACCCTAAAATTTCGAGGACCGAAGATAAAATGTGCACTATAATTTAATTACATGCACGTAATTAACGTGAGTTCGCTTCATCACGTAAAATTTGAAGAATAATAAATTTCAGTTACAAGCAAGTCATAGAGATAAAATTCAAATTACGTAATAGAGAACCCATTATATAGGTGTATTTTATACATGGTAACAACCTGTATATACAGGTGTCTAAAAGGTATATGGAGCAGAGCAACCAGTTCATCAGGAACCTTGGATCAATAAGAGCAAGAGAGACCGCAGGAATAAAAACCGAATAAGATGGTAAAAGTCTTTTAAAGTTGGCAACAACTTTGCAACTTTACGGAAAAAATTTATTTTGGCTTTTATTTCCCTCCCGCCTGGAAATTGCCAGGTTTGGCGCTAGCCCGCAATAAAAGCTGGCAGCCAAATTAGGCCCAAGCCTAATCATATTTATTTCTAAGATAAACCCGTTATTTTAATTTCATTTTCCTTTAGATAATTTAAACCATAATATGTAATGACATGTGCAGAAATTGTGGCAGGGCCAGCCTGGGCTCAAACCTGGCTCAGAGTTTTATTGCTATATGAGCGCCAGGCCTGGCAATTTCTACAGGGGAGATAAAAGTATATTGAGATCGGCTGACCTGGTCTGGATTTTTCTACTGATTATAACTAACGGATTGGAAAATGAAAAATCTGTTTAATTGCCTGTTTTATCAACGTTTTTGTAAACGCTTGGTAGTATCATGTTTCAAATAAACTTTAACTCTTTAAATACGCACAGAAACAAGCTCGACCGTGCCGTTATCATTTTTATGAATAAATATCCACGCAAAGCTAATGCACGCGACAACACCGTTTCAATGGAATGAATAGTTGAACCCGTGACATATATGGAAATAGTAAACAGAATAATAATAATGCTTTACAAGTCAAAGTCTTTATCCTTGAGTAATACTTCAGATGCCTTTTGAAATAAAAATATTAGGATTACGTGCATGAAAATGTATCTGGAAAAAGGGGTCATCAGTGCACGCAAAAACAAAAATTAGCTAAAAGTGCCGCTTAAAATGGCCTTTTTACGCTCTAAAAGACAAAATAGTAAGCAATAAATTTTATTTTTCCAAGTATTATCACTGGAATTGCACTATTTACCAACTAGTTTCATGTTTTAATACTTGAATGGTAAATAATGGCACTTTTAGCTCTTTTTTCTTGCTTGGGAGAAGATAAAAATAAATAAAATTTGTAAATAAAAAGTAATTAATGACATCAATTGCACTGTGCATTTCATAATTAATTGATTCAGAGAAATATTATTAATTCTATGTCAGAGGACAAATAAAAAAATTACTAAAGTTGCTAAATATCAATTTAAGATGATTATAATAATTATTGTATCAATAACATTTAATTTTCTTAATTATTATTATATAAATATAGAAGAAAGTATGTGAGCTGTTAAGACAAATAAAAAGGTGTTTCTTATCTGACAAGTGATAGGATTTTGGAAATTTAATATATTTGACTTCACTTAATGAAATCGAAAAATTGCTTTATGCTGGTAAAAATATTCAAAAACGATTTTCTTGCATTTTACTCTTATATTTTGGAATTTTGCGGAGAAAGAGATACTTTTTATTGGTAATATTACTAGAGCTTATCCTAATTTATTCTGTTTTCATTTAAAACGCTAGCATTGAAAATAATTTTTTGATCATCTTAATTTTGAGTTCAAACCTATTTAATTAAGTATTATCAGTGCACTAATTTCCAAAAAATATAATATATATGAATTAAAAACACTAGAAATTAAGAAAAGAAACTGAGGAACTCTGAATATCTTCTGAGAAATGGCATTAATTCTTTTCTTGAAAATCTCCTAAGAGGGGGACTTTTTTTGCTAAAAAGTGTCTTTAGTATAACAATCTGCAGAATATTTGAAGATGCTTTTGAATATTTGGAGATACTTTAGTATATGTTAAAGCACTTTAAAATATCTCAAGATACTTTGAAATATTCGTGACTCAAAGATATTTTTGAGACTTCAGAATATGTCAATGTACTTTGGAATATTTTAAGTCAGTACAGGATTTTTTATGGTACTTCAGATTATTTCAATTTACCTTTAGGATATATTAGATACTCTGGGGTATTTCATCATGTATTAGGATATTTTAAACAACTTCAGAATGTTTTTATGTATACTTAAGGATATTATGCATATTCCAAACTACTTTAGATTATTTGAAATATTTTAAGATATTTCACGGTACATTTGAGATATTCCAATAGACTTGAGGATATTTTAAATTCTTGAAAATAATTCACATGCTTTAAAATAGTCCAAGATACTTCAGGATAATTCACGGTACTTCAAGATATTCCAATGATTGCAGGACATTTCAAGGTACCTGTGAATGGCATTTCATGGAAATTCAGTGTGTATTTCATGCGCTAGGAAATACCGATGTACTTCAGAATATTTCAAAATACTTTACATATTTTTAAACATTTTTAGACACTTCAGAACATTTAAAATTACCTCAGGAGATTTCATGGTGCTTTTAATTATGTTAAGATATTTTAGTTACTTCAGGATATTTTTATGTACTTTAGAATATTTCACATACTTCAAAATACTTTACATTCTTTAGAATAATTCAAGGTACTTTATGATTATTGTAGGTATTTCAGGATATTTCAATGTACTTTAAAATATTTGCGTAACCTGAGGATATTCCAAATATTTTATAATACTTGACACTCTTTAAACTATTCCAACATATCTCTAGGTTCTTCAGGATATTTCAAGATACTTTAAGATATTTTAAAACACACAGAGAATGATATTTTAATGTAGTTCAGTATATTTCACGTACTTCGAAATAATTTACATCTTTTAGAATATTGCAAAGTTTTTCAAGATATTATAAATTGCTTTAGAATATTTCATAGTATTTCATAATATTTCAAGATACTTTGAAATATCTTGATAATTTTATTATATTCCAGATACTTCATAATATTCTATTAAAATATTTCAAGAGGCTTCAAGAAATTTCAAGGATCGTTAAGACATATCAGGAGACCTTAAGATATGTTAAGATACATTAATATCTTTTAATTACTGTAAGATGTTTTCATGTACTTCAAGATATTTCATGGCACTTTAAAATATTTTAAAGTACTTTAGAATATTTCACAAACTTTGGAATGTTTTACATTCTTTAGAATATATCAAAGTTGTTCAAGACATTGCTAGGTACTTCCAGATATTTTTGTAACTTCAGGATATTTCGAATATTTCATAATATTCTACATTCTTTAAAATATATTCCGATACATTAAGATATTCCAAGATTCTTGAGATTATTCCAGGATGCTTTAACATATTTTGAGATACATTAAGTCATTTCAACTTTTACAGGATATTTCGGATAGTTCAAAGTACTTAAAAATATATTGCTGACTTACGGAAATTTCACATCTTTCAAGATCCTCTACATTCTCTAATTTTCTTCAAGATGCTTCAAGATATTCCATAGTACTTCAAGATATCTGAAGAATCTTATGGAAATGTCAGGGTACAATAAGATATTTTTAGATGCACTAAAATATTAATTTTATTTCAGAATATTTTAATGTACTTCAAAATATTTCACATACTTTAAAATGCTTTACATCCTTTACAATATTTCAACTTACTTCAAAATATTTCAGTTACTTCAGAATATTTTAATGTATTCCAGGAAATTTCACATGCTTCAAAATGCTTTACATTTTCCAGAATATTCCAAGGTTCTTCAAGATATTGCAAGTTGGATTAGGATATTTCAAGATATCTCAGAATATTACGAGGTACTTAAAAATATTTTTGTAACTTCAGGATATTTCAAATATTACATAATATTCTACATTCTTTAAAATAATTCCCAATACTTCAAGATATTCCAAGGTTCTTTAGGATATTTCAGGGTACTTTATGATATTTGAAGATACATTAAGAAATTTCGATTACTTTAGGATATTTCAATGTATTTTCAAATATTTCATAGTACTTTAAGGTATTTGAAAATACTTCAAGATCATATATTAATTTCAAATAAAATAGGTGAGTTTGAAATTTTCAAATTCTTTAAATATCATATATTAATATTGATAATATTAATAAATATTAATACTTTAAGATACTTTTCATTACCTGACACTCTACAAGATACTTCAAGATATTCCCTATAGTATTTCAAGATATTAAATAATACTTTTAAAAATTTTCGGGTACTTCAAAAGATTTTAAGTTACGTCGAGATATTTTATTTACTTCAGAATATTTTAATGTACTTCAAAATATTTCACATACTTCAAAATTTAATATATTTCTAGATATGTTGCTGACTTTCGGAAATCCCACACCTTTCGAAATACTTTACATTATCGAACAGTCTTCAAGTTACTTCAAGATATTCCATAGTACTTCAAGACATTTAAAAATACTTCAAAAGATTTTGCGGTTCTTCAAATTATTTCAAAATACAATAAGATATTTTAGTTACTTCAGGATAATTTTAAGTACTTCAAGATATGTTGCTGACTTCCGGATATCCCACATCTTTCAAGATACTTTACATTATCTAACATTCTTCAAGATACTTCAAGATATTCCATAGTACTTCAAGACATTTGAAAATACTCCAAAAGATTTTGCGGTTCTTCAAATTATTTCAAAATACAATAAGATATTTTAGTTACTTCAGGATATTTTAATGTACTTCCAAATATTTCATATATACTTCAAAATACGTTACACACTCTTTAGAATATTTCGTGGTACTTTAAGATACTTAATGGTACTTCAGGATAATTTGAAGTACTTCAAGATATGTTGCTGACTTCCGGATATCCCACGTCTTTCAAGATACTTTACATTATCGAACAGTCTTCAAGTCACTTCAAGATATTCCATAGTACTTCAAGACATTTAAAAATACTTCAAAAGATTTTGCGGTTCTTCAAATGATTTTAAGATTCATTAAGATATTTTATATACTTTAGAATATTTTAATGTACTTCCAAATATTTCACATACTTCAAAATACTTTACACTCTTTAGAATATTTCGTAGTAATTTAAGATATTTAATGGTATTTCAGAATATTTCAATAAACTCTAATATATTTCAAAATTCTGCAAAATATTTTCAAATACTTCATTATATTTTATCTCATTTCAGAATATTTAAAGTGACTTTTGAATATTTCAGGATATTTCAGCACAAGTAAAGCATCTTGCTTAACAAGTTGTGAGCCTTTCCATCAAAGTGTTAATTTAATAAAATCTTATTACTGATCGCCATTCATAATTCTTTCTATAGTTATCTTGATTTTTTTTATAATTTTCGTTACATTATAATTATTAGGGGTCTATTCCTGATCGTGCTTTTTTATTACAAAAAATCTGCCCGCTTCGCGGGCACATTCTCATCGCGCGCTTCGCGCGCAAGTATAAGCGCGCCTAGGGCGCACGATTTGATCGTCGCGCTGCGCGCTCCGTTCTTTCTGGACCTCGCGCTTCGCGCTCGATCTTGTGCTCTTCACATACATTTCATAATAATATTACAGATGATGTGAATTACACATTTTCTCAAAGTCACTGAATTTCTTTTTGAATTTAAGTGAAACAGGAAATTCAATTTACTTAAGGCTCTATCAGCCTTAAGGAACACATTCTCATCATGGCGCTCGCGCTTCGCGCTCGATTTTCTGTATACATTTCAGTAACTTTTTAATAAATTACATGATTAAAATAATTTATTTTCTTCCAAATCTCTCAAAAAGAAAAAACAATCGTAGACTTTATTTAAGGAAACGATTTTGCAGAACAACGCTTATTTCGTATCTCACATATTTTGATGAAAAAAATCGAATTTATTTAATATTAAAAATCAAAACATAAAATATACATCCTGTCCCGAAATTTCTTAATGAGAATTTGTAGACCTCATTTAGGCAAACAATTTTCCATCTAAACGTTTTTTTTGTATCTCTCATATTTTGTCTAAACAATGGAATTTTTGAATTTTAATCGTATTTTTTGGAATTGAAACGAAAAATATATGTTTTATCAGAAACTATGTAAGACAAAATTTGTAGATCTTTTTGAAACGACAAACTTTGTATTCTTACGTTTTTTTCGTATTTCGAATATTATTGTTAAAAAATTGAATTTTGGATTTTCAATATTGTTTTTTTGAATTAAAAAGAAAAATATGCATCTTATGAAAAAATGTTACAATTCAAATTTGTAGGACTTTATGTAGAAAATAATATTGTATCATAACGTTTTTTCGTATCTCATATAATTTAACTGGAAAATGGAATTTTGATATTGACTTTTTTCGAATTTGAATATGCTGTAACATTTCTAATTTTGATTTAATCAAAAAATGTTATCGGAATAATTTGTAGAGATTTATGAGCACTATCAAAAACCAGTATTGAAATTTTTGATTTTTTCAAAAAGTTATTTTCAAAAATACAAAAGTAGTGCTCAATCCCTCAATTTTGATTGGATGTGGCTGGTTAACGAACTTGTCCTTACTTTTTCGGCTCCGATAAAGTGTACCAAAGCTCAATTCAATCTGATAATTCTATCGAGAGTTATGCCGCACACGACCTACTACAGACAGACAGACAGACAGACACTTTCGTAAAAACCCTTTTTTCTGACTCAGGGGGTCTCAAAACGTAAAGATTTGATGAAATTTTCGAAATTCATTTTTCACATAAAACCAATACCTTCTCATCCATGATGAGAATGTAAAAAGATTAATCTGGGCTGATACTAAATTGGTATTCTTATTAAGGGTATGGATAGAATATGAATGAGTCTCGTAAGCTTGCAGTCTGGACGAAAAAAAATTAGACGCATGCGTGGAATATCTGGCTGTATGGATGTCCACCAAAAGAGCGTAGGAGTATAGATTGCCAAGAAGAGGTGCGCAACCGTTTCTACATGAGAGTTCAGTTAGTTCCTTCTGCACTTTCCGCGAGAGACTTGTTGTACTCGCACAAAATTTCTCGAGGATCCTTCCTCGGTCAAAGTACCGTCCAATCGGATTAGAAGATTAGCAAATTTCAACACTTTTGCTCATACTATTTAAACTTTGGAGAATTGATCGAGGCGCGAGAGAGATATGTAAGTGTTCACCGTATCTACAATAGCATCTGTGTCATCGATTTCCGGGAGAAAAATTCTTCTCAGCTCACACTCAAAATTTTTTAATTATTTTCTCATTTATTCAATCCCGATCCGGTAATTTTAAAAAGTATAGCTAATATTAAGATTTATAATGAAATTGAATTTTTTTAAACTTTATTTTATTTTCTAGTAGGAGAATATTGTTAAAGATTTTCACATTTGTAAGTTTTTCCTTTTATAATGTCTTCATCATTTATTTTGTGAATTATGTTTCAATCGAGTTTATAATTAGGGATATACTTGAAATAAAAATACACTTTAGATTTATTGGCTAGATACGTATTCACATTCTCTATTTAAAATTCATTTTAATAAAATGTAAAGCTTATAAGAAAAAGTTTTTCTCATAAAAAAGCATAAAATCGAGACTAAGTTATCTTTCTGTTTAGGAAAAAAATTGAGTTTTCAGAAAATTCAAGGAAACGTGAATATTTTACGAAAGTTTAAGACGATGAAATCGAGTTCCAAATAAACGAGATTTTTTTTCATGTAATAATTTTTTCTGAAAGTAAATTTTAATAATGAAATGAGGATAGAGGTATTTTAAAAAATATTTAAAGAATTTGAAAATCTTTCTCATATTTAAATTTTTTAATTTTAAAATACGCATTTATTATTATTGATAAATAAATATGTCTATTAAATTGTTTGATCAACATTTAAATAGACTTTTACTAATTGAATTGAAAATAATTTCAGTTTTAAATGAATGGCGTGAATTTCAATATCTCTGATACCTAATCACATTTACAATGTTAATTAATGTTTTTTTTCATTCAGTTAAACTTCATTATTCGAATGCTGAAAAATCCTGAGTTTTTCTAAATTCATATTTTGCAAACAAGATTCAATTTTTTATAGAGCGCCCTCAAGATTGTCCAGACTATTACTATTTCATCAAAAATGAAGAAACATACCGGAATTGTCTTAGCTTTCGTAATTATAACAACGTGCAACATAATGAATGATGTCGAGGCCTGGGGCGGACTTTTTAATCGGTTTAGTCCCGAAATGCTATCAAATCTTGGATATGGTAGTCATGGAGGATACCAGGGCAAATCATCTTATCTTCAGGTTTGTTCAAAATAATTTATGTGTATTTGACATCTTAATTAAAATTTTTCATTTACACTTTGCGCGCAATGAATGTGCGAACGAAGTGAATAAATCTATTTTTAGAAAAAATTGAGTTATGCATTTTTTTATAAAGTGTAAAAACTATCCGGAAATTTCCCAAAAATTTTGTAGATAACCTATTTTTGGTACGAAAAATTGTTTCCTCGTATAAATGGAAAATTTTCCATTATTTGTAAAAAATGGTCGAAACTTGAGACATCGAAATATCTCAAGAAATACAAATGGGAACCTCTACTTTTTTATTGTAAATTCGGATTCTCCGTTTAAAAATACGTAAGATTTAATCGAGCATTTAAATCTGTGAAAGTTTGAAAAAAGACATATAATGAAATGTGCTCTCTAAATCTGAATCAGTCAAATTTTCACTGATTGAATCAGTGATTTACGTTTTCACTGATTCATCAGTGAAAAAATATTTTTCACTGTTAAATCAGTTAATTTTCATTGATTCATCACTGAAAAAAATATTTTTCACTGTCAAATCAGTCAATTTTCACTGAAATAATCAGTGAAATTTGACTGATTTACAGTAACCTCTTTTTAGCTATCTGAATCAGTCAAATTTCATTGATTATCAGTAGATTTTGACTGATTCAAATTTAGAGAGTGTAAAAATATATATTCTTTTTATATTCTATGAAAAATATGTATACGTATTAGAATAATTTATATTTATTGAACTTTGAGAAATAATACAATATTAAAAATTGATCAATTTAAAAAAAAATGAGTTTATACATTTTTCTTTTTTATCTCTTTATATGCAAATATCATTATTAAACAAATGACTAACAATGAAACTACAATTAACAACTTTTTGAAAAAATATAATTCTACTCACTTGATCATATTTTTTTATCTTCATAAAAATGGTGAATGGTTCCTAATTTAAATGAAGATAGTTTTTTTCAACTTATTATTCGTACACATGCCTCATTCAAGTTTATGCTCGAGTAATTATTGTTTAATTTCGTAAATTACTTGCAAACATGAAGTTCAAGTGGATACATTATTTTTTAGTTTGCCAATTTGCGTAACTAAAATTATACAGTATTTTATTTGATACATTATCAAATTAGTGAAATTACATAATGCCAAAAAAACTTGATTAATGGTTGAATAGGAGTTTTAAGATGACTTTCTGTACATTATTATTGAAATATTAATATATTAATGGATATTTAAACTTTATAAATTTTTGTTACAAAGTATTTTAGTGATTTTCAAAAATTCCTTTAAAAAGCTCCTTGATAAATTCACACTAATTTAATTATTATTAAAACATCAATTTACTATATAGACACTCAAAAAGTCTGCAGACTATTATTTGCAATGTTCAATTAAAATTTCAATTCAATTTCAATACAACAATTTGATTTTCATTTAATTAACTTCAGCTAAATTTATTCCCATTTTCTATTCGATTCTCTGCTTCAATTAAATTCCATTTAATTTATTTCGATTTCCATTCAATTTCAATTCAACAATTTGATTTTAATTCAATTAACTTCAGCTCAATTCCCATTTTATATTCAATTATCTGCTTGAATTAAATTCCATTTAATTTCTTTCGATTTCAATTTAATTTTGATTCAATTAACTTCAGCTCAATTAATTCCCACTTCATATTCAATTCTCTGCTTCAATTAAATTCCATTTAATTTATTTCGATTTCAATTCAATTTCAATTCAACAATTTGATTTTCATTCAATTAACTTCAGCTCAATTTATTCCCATTTTCTATTCAATTCTCTGCTTTAATTAAATTCCATTTAATTTATTTCGATTTTAATTCAACAATTTGATTTTCATTCAATTAACTTCAGCTCAATTAATTCACATTTTCGATTCAATTCTCTGCTTGAATTAAATTCCATTTAATTTCTTTCGATTTCAATTTAATATTGATTCAATTAACTTCAGCCCAATTTAAACCCATTTTCTATTCAATTCTCTGCTTCAATTAAATTCCATTTAATTTATTTGGATTCAATTCAATTTCAATTCAACAATTTGATTTTCATTCAATTAACTTCAGCTCAATTCCCATTTTCTATTCAATTCTCTTCTTTAATTAAATTCCATTTAATTTCTTTCGATCCAATTTAATTTTGATTCAATTAACTTCAGCTCAATTTATTCCCATTTTCTATTCATTTCTCTGCTTTAATTAAATTCCATTTAAATTCTTTCAATTTCAATTCAAAATTTGTTCAATGATTTACTTTAATTCAATTTATTTGAATATCAAGTCCAATTCTTCAATTCAAACTGATTCAAATCTTCACTGCTATCTAATTTATGAAAATTTCAATCCAATTCTTCATTTTAATTTCAACTCTATATCACATTATCTTGTAACATCTAAATTACGAATACCAAAGTGCGTTATGAATGTTACCTACGTCAGAGTTTCTGGATTGTATCGATTTCTGAGCTGGTGTTATACAAGCAAATATATATCTACATTCTAGTATTATATTTCCATATTTGCTGGATTCTATCGTGCAAATTCACAAAACGGGCACACTTCATTTAACGTCTCGATAGTAGTTAGAACCGCAAATCTTGTATGGTAATAAACTAAACATTGCAATCTTGATTAATTTTAATGAAATTTCTATAGCGACCTAGTCTTTCGGAAGGATTTACTGGCAACTCCCTTGAGGAATCAGCTGATGAACCTTGTTATGGAAGAAGGTGCACGGCAAACGAACATTGTTGCCCCGGTTCTGTCTGCGTTGACATGGACGGAGGTAATTATTAAAAACTACATTGCATGATTAAGCAATTTTTGCAACAGACTAATTTATTAGTCTTGCGGTATTTAAAGCAGAACTCGTCTTCTTTTAAGGTAGCTGTTGTGAAAAAAAAGTTTTTTTTGTCCGTCGTACACCGAAAGTTAGCCTTGTCGGTATCGTTTTGTGTGCGGAAAGTTGATTTTCTCGCACTAGTGCGGTAAAATTTTAAGTGTGCGGAAAATTAAAACAAATTAAAAATTTTACCGCACTATCACGAGAAAATCAACTTTCCCCACGAGAAAAGACACAGACTCGACTAACTTTTGGTATATATCGAACAAAAAATATATTTTGTATCACGTGCGGAACGTATTTAACTCGTTCTTGCGTTAAAATACGCTTTTCCGCACTTGATACGAAATATACTATTTTCTTGCACAAAGGTAACGTATTATTTAAAGATATTTATGATATTTTTGAGTAAAGGTAGCTTAAAATTGCAAGAAATTTACTAAATTTTCTGAAATTTTTCTTAATATTATGAAACTTACGCCCAAGTGCGAATTGCCAAAGGTGATAATACGGCACAATATTGGCCCTATCTCGGCAGCCAAGAGTCGGCCATTGTTATTGGGCCAGTGTCACTGTTTACATCGGTCAAGTGTTGGGCCGTCGACGGCGGCCTTTTTCGACTGTTTAAATTTACCGACCTTCAGCCGAAACTTGGCCCAGTATCGGCCCTATACCAAGCCGATTGTCATTTTTACTATGGCATCCAGTTCTGAAAGTAGAAGAGCCAGAGTCGGGCTCATGGACGGCACATTACTGGGCCATGTGTCACTTTTACCACGGCAGACCATCCTGGAAGTTAGAAAACCAAAGTTCGGCACAGCGTTGGCCCGTTGCTGTGCCGAAAACAAGTGCTGGCGGCCAGAGGTTGGGCCAGCATTGGCCGCCAAGTGCATACCGGAGTTATCATTCCAGCAACGGCACGATATTGGCAGCCGATCTTCGGCTAATTTCTGGCGATGCTGGGCCAGTGTTGGGCCGCATCTAATTTCGCACTTGGGCGGGGATCTGCCACTTTTAATATTTTTATTTTTTGAGTTTTTTGGGCATATTTTTGACAGTTTTTGACATTGAATAACTTTGATGTTTTTTAACCAATTTAATAACTTAACCAATTTAAAATAATATCTACTTTTAATAATGTTTTTAGTAATACAATTTTTTTTTACTATCGCTTCTTATCAATTTTTTAAAAATAATTTAATTTTCCCTAATCAGAGTTGATTTTTCTGAGGAAAATATTCTCTACAACTTTACTGTTTGCAATTTTGAAAGTAAAGTTTTGAATAACTGAAATCGGTAAAAGAACTTTTTAAAAACAATTTTTTTTAAATATCTGTGTTTGAAGATTTTTTTACTTATTTTCAAAATTGGGGACAGTAGAGTTGTAGAGAATATTTTCCCTGAAAAAATTAATCATGATTTATGAAAATCCAATAGTTTTTTAAAAAATTAGTAAAAAACGATAATAAAAAAATTCTATTACAAAAAACATTGTTCAAATATTATTTTTCGTGAGTTTTAAATCATTTTATAAAGAATAATTGTTTCTTTCCGTAAAACACGACTGATAATATTATTTCAAGTCTTAAAATCATAAGAAAACTTTTTTTTCAGAGTTTTTGGAACGATAACTATCTAAATTTCTTTTCGAAAATTTTTAATGAATAAGAGCAATACTTTTTCAAACAGTTCTTTCTAATAAGAAACAATAATTAAATAAAATTTTGAAAAATCAAGTAAATCTTACTGATTCAAATGTATAGAAATTATTAGTGGCGTTGAAAATCGGCGTTAAAGTTTCAAAATAATTATCCGAAAACCATAAAAAAAATCAAAATTGAAAAGAGAATTTCTGCTTATATTACAAAACGTTCCAACAATTTCACGTCCGTTCAGTTTTTGATCTGGAGATCAAAATAAACTCCTAGAAAACAATAGAAGTTTTTATAAATCTTTTAGCGCTTCTTATAATAATTTATGAAAAAATTATACCTCCCTAGAGTAAAATTGAAAATTGATTGTACTCTCTTAATTGTAATTTGTTTTGTATCTTTCCAGTCGTTGGATCTTGTCTCTTTGCATATGGTTTGAAACAAGGTGAACTTTGCAGAAGAGACAATGATTGTGAAACTGGACTCATGTGCTCCGAAGTGGCCGGAGGCGAGACTCGATCGTGTCAACCTCCAGTGAATTCAAACAAACAATACAGTGAGTCTTCTATTTCTTTTTTTACATTCTTATCACATATGAGAAGGTATTATATTTGTGTAAAATGTAACCCCTACTTTTTTTAACGAATGACCACGTTTCATGATCTCCTAAATCCAAAAAAAGGGTTTTTTCAATCCAATTTGTCTGTCCCCGTCGTTTATGAAAACTACTTTCTGAAAAAGTCTAATTTTTTAATAATAATTTGTGATAGTTTTCAGAAAGCTCTACAAATTGTCCTCCTAAAATTTTTCAATCAAACCAATATTAGAAAAGTTATAATGTTTCAAAGCTTTCAAAAAATCAATAATAAAAATCCATTTTTCAAGAAAAAAGTTTTATTTAAATTTAAGAAATCGTTTTTTCATCTTGATTTCTTCAATTCAAAGAAAAAACACCTTTAGAAAAAATATGTATTTATTTGATTTTAAGAAATCACGTTTTTAGCCTTTTTTATATGAAAGAAATTATTTTTTTTAACATTATTTATTTTATTTAAAAAAAGATTTTTCCGATTTAAATACAGTACTGAAAAAAACTCACAGAAATAATTTATTCAATTTTATTATCCTTGAACGAAGACAATTTTTTCTTTAAATTAAAGAAAATATTTCTGTGAGTCACATTACGTATGTACTATGCGACTGCACAGAGATTTATTTCTTTGATTCATATAAAAAAACAATTAAATATTTTTTTCAAATCAAAGAAACTTTTCTTTGACCGTATAGCAATGCACAAATTTGTTTGACTCAAAGAAATTTTTGTTGAATCAAAGAACCTTTCTTCTGGGTGCAGTCAAACTATACAAGAAAGGAAAGAAAGTTATTATACAAAACTGTTTACTAGAAAAAAAAACTATTGAAAATCAAAAAATTCAATTTTTTTAAACAAAATATGCGGGATATGGAAAAAACATTATGATGCAGAATTTTTTGCAAGAATATGGCGTACAAATTTCCATCAAGACAATTTTTGATAAAATGTATATTTTTCGTTTTGATTAAAGAAAACACTTTTTTAAACTAATATATGCTAGATATGGGAAAACGTTATGATGCGAAATTGTTTGGTTAAATAAGTTCTACAAATTTTCATCCATATATTTTTAGATAAAATACATATTTTTCGTTTTAATTATATAAAAAAATACTAATCAATATCAGAAATGGTATTTTTAAACTCAAATATCTGAAATATATAGCATAAAAGTAATAATGAGAAATTGTCTACTTAAATAAGTTCAACAATTTTTCATTCACAATTTTCTTAAAATTTTATATAACATAAGAACCAAAAATAAAACGCAATAAAAATATGATGCGTGAAAATACAAAAAGATATATATTACAGGGAAAACAATATAGGATTATACTGATTTTTTCCTTTAAATCACTAGTCTCAGGTCCTTATTTGTGATTGTGAACATCGAGCGCGAAGCGCGAGGTCCAAACAGATCGGATCGCGGATCACGACGTTCCAATATTTCGGAGCGCAAAGATTGTTGGAAACCACTCTCATTAAAATAATCCTTCTAATTTCTGTTAAGAGATAGACGATATGGATCATTTTAGGGTTATATGCTGGAAGTAAATGGGCATGATCTCTATTTATAGAGATCTATATTTATCTCGATTTATATGATCTATATATTTGCTATCCATGTCGATCCATTTCTATCTCTTCCCTAATCCATAATAGAGCTCACCCCAGAAAAATCTGAATCTCTATCGTTCCCTATCTTCATTAGTATATGTCTATTTTTTTGGTATTCTTGGCCTATCCATGTCCATTATTTTCTATCCTCGACATATTTTTTCTAGTCTTCCCTATCCTTCAATAAAATCTATTTCAGTGATTTCAAATTTTCTTCACAATCTACTGCCATACCTAGTTTTTGAATGTTTATATTTCTATCCATTTATTTCCTTTGTCGTATCACTTTAATTCCTTTTTATCTTATAGAATATATTACCGCACATCTATTTTTTAATCCCTATCTTTCTATAAATTTCTATCCTTTCTATATAAAGATAAAGATTTTTTTCTATCTTTTTTACAATCTACTACCGCGTCTATCTCTTTAAATCCATATTTTTCGATTGATAGAAATGGGTAGATAGAGGGTAGATTTGGGTAGAAATATTTGGATCGAGAAGAGCGGACATAATATTTGATTCTGAAACAGATGGCAAATATTTGTGTACAGGAAAAATTGACTGGAGGATTCGCAAAGATAGATACTATCAAAGTTGGCGGATAGGCTCAGGGATAGGAAGAGATAGATATTTTTGAACCCTGTCGATAACTTGACAAAGATAGAAGTTCTCTACCCTTTCCTACCTAAAAAATTCTCTTTTTCTTTCATTTTACTTTTTGCAGGGAAACAAATAGCTCACAAAATTTTTTTTTATAAATAATTATTTAAAATTTACTATCTTTTACGAAAAAAAATATTTACAAATATTATATCTAATTAATTAGTTGAGTTTGAAATTTTTGTCACTGCCTACATTATCGGAGTCGACCGGCAATCGAGAGACCTGGGCTCGAATCCCAGCGCAGTCGAAAGCGTCATTTTTTCCACAGAAAGATTTTCAAATTCTTTAAATATTATATCTAATACTTTTTCCGTAAATTAAGAATTGAACAGGTATTAAATTTTGCGAAAATAAAATATTAAATGCAGTTACAGTAAAACCCCGTTTATCGCAACACCTTCCAATTGAATGCCTCCCGTTTATCGCAAATACGGACAACTGCTTTTCGGCGCATGCGCCTTAAAGAGTAGTTTCACGCGCGTTCGCTGTTTATCACTAATTTAAAAGTGAGGGGTATTCCCGCCTATCCTTAAGAATCACGTGACCTCTCCTTCTACTAATAGGAGGGGGAAAAATGGTAGAGTTTATTGCGATAAACGGGGTTTTACTGTATTAATTTCCAATACTTATTTCGCAATAGATAAGAATTATACACTGATAAAACCTGTTTTTTATTCAACCAAATTTAATGAGAGAAAAGTTTTATTCAACCAAACAAAAATATGGTTCGATTCATTGAAAGCTTAGAATAAATTCAAAAGTAAATCGAACACAATTTGATTGTATCATTACATAATTTCTCTCCATTGTTTCAGGTGAAGAGTGCAGTATGTCCGGTGAATGTGACATAAGTCGAGGATTGTGTTGTCAATTGCAGCGACGACATCGACAATCGCCGAGAAAGGTAATTTTCTGCTTCCTCAAATAAACAGGTGGTAGAAATAACAAACTTCAGAGTTTTTTCACTACCCCTAAAATATATATTTTTTAAAATTTCGGGGGTGATTTTTAAAAGTTAGATAGGGCCCAACACTGGCCCAGCATCGCAAAAAATTTGCCGAATTTACCAATATCGTGCCATTGCTGGAATGATAACTCCGGTATGCACTTGGCGGCCAATTCTGGCCGCCAGCACTTCTTTTTGGCACAGCAACGGGCCAATGCTGTGCCTAACTCTAGTTTGGTATAGGGCCGATACTGGGCCAAGTTCCGGCTGAAAGTCGGTAAATTTAAACAGTCGACAAAGGCCGCCGCCGTCGGCACAGCACTTGACCGATGCAAACGGTGACACTGGCCCAATAACAATAGCCGACTGTTGGCTACCGAGATTGGGCCAATATTGTGCCGTATTATCAGCTTCGGCAATTCGCACTTGGGATTTTATCAGAGGAATTAAAAAATTTTTAAAAATATTTTCAATGCGATTCTTTAGATGAATGCATTTTTGGAACAGATCGTAAACCGAATTTTTAAGACATACCCGTTTGAAGCTTATTTTAAGATCTTTAAAACCCATTTTGAAAAAATTCAATCCGGCCTTTTTAAGCAAAATTATACAATTTTTTATCTAAAAGACACGTTTCTTTTAAACTTCAATATCTCATCAAATATGAGAGGTTCAAAAAATTTCTAGGAACAAAAAATGTTTGTTTTTTCATAAAGAATCTAAAAATATATATTTTAGACCTTTAAAAAAAACTTTTTTTGTATTATATGCATAAAAATGATTTATGTGATTTCTACAATTATTTATTTTTCAAAATAATAAAAAAAAATCAAATAATATTTATTACGTATGCACGTATTCTTTTGGTAACAACATTTATAATTTTTTTAAATGAAATATACATTATTTATAATTCTTCATAAAAACTGCATAACTGACAATCATTAAAAATTTAATTTCGAGCATAAAAAATTTTTTGATTAAAAAATATGAGAAAATATATTTGTTTATGGGTGTAAAATATATTTTCGAATTCTTCATGATAAAACAAAGGTTTTATATTCTTGAAAGTTATTTTTACAAAGCCTAATTTTACCAGATATTGAAGTTTCAAAAATTCTGTTTTTTAAATAAAAAATTGTATAACTTCGCTTAAAAAGGTCGGATTCGAATTTTTCAAAATGGAATTAAAAGTGCTTGAAAAAAAAAATATATATTTTAGGGGTAGTAAAAAAACTTTAAAGTTTGTATCTAGAACGCGCCAGGCGTGCGAAATCACGTGGAGGGGAGTGTATATAATATATATTTAAATTACTAAAAAAAATATATGTATAGCATGGGTCATTGTTAAAGAAGTATGAAATTTGGACTACCATTGTTTTGATAAAAAAAACGTTAGAATCATTTAAAATATTTTTTCCACTATTCTTAACAAAAAATAGAAGTAAATACTAATTTTGAAGATCAATACCAAGCGGTCTTTCAATAAATTTCAAATTTTTTTTCAAAATATATAGAGTAGCGATAAAAAATTTAAAAAATACTATAAAAATATCTTTATTTACGTTTTTTTACTGTCTTTTCAGATTTTTAATTGTATTTCCACCTTATCAACATTTTGAAAATATTTTTATTTTCTATTTTTTAACAAAAGTACCTTAAATTTCGAAACATTACTAAGCACTACTTTAATGTATGTTCTTTACATCCTAGAATTATTTTAAAAAGTATAATAAATCGTGGAAATGTGTAAAACTGATTAGGTTTCACATTTTTTTGGCAACGACCCATATGTACTTTTAATTACTTTTCGATCATTCAAAAACTACATTAAAAATCTCTTCCCTAGGTTTGCTCTTATTTCAAAGATCCCCTCGTATGCATTGGTCCTGTTGCAACCGATCAAATTAAATCGGTGATCCAATACACAGCAGGTGAAAAACGGATCACTGGACAGGGAAATCGCGTCTATAAGCGGACTCCATTCGTTTAAATTTGGATAAAATCATTCACTCTTCCTAGTCCACAAAGCTACAAATCAAATCCTATCTACTATTGTAGTTATTTAACTCTTTGGGCAGATAAGAAAGTAATTAAGTATGTATACTAAGTCATCAATTTGTTTACTTCTTTTTACTTTTGCGTTCCTTACATGACCTCAATAAAAGGACATGATAATGATAAGGACACATAATTAATATGTGCATAAAAATTAAACTTTTAGAGAAGAGAGGAAGATGAAAAAATCGAGATGAAAAAGTGTACAAAAAATCATCTTTAGCACGATACTTGACTTCCAATCTTCCTCTTCAATGTGACTGAAAAATACAACACATATCAGAATAGATTGATACTCCTTATAAATATAAGTGGATGCATATTTTACTGCGGATCAGATTTTTTAATTTTGTTTACTCTAATTTCGAGTGATTTAGGGTCTGTCTTAATTATCCGATCCCTACCTTACCGACGCCCTTTTTCGCCTTTCGCATTTCAGCATTGAGATATCGACTTAAGGGGTCTATTCTCTAAATCTGAATCAGTCAAATTTTCACAAATTGAATCAGTAATTTGCCTTTTCACTGATTCACCAGTAAAAAAATATATTTCACTGTTAAATCAGTTGATTATGACTGATTGAATCAGTGGAGAAAATATTTTCACTGTTAAATCCGTTAATATTCACTGAAGCAATTAGTGGAATTTGACTGGTTTACAGTAACCTATTTTTAGCTATTTGAATCAGTCAAATTTCACTGATAATCGGTAGATTTTGACTGATTCATATTTAGAGAGTACCCACATTAACAATTCCAAAGAGGCCAGAACTCAGCGGAGACAGGTTATTTTGGGTGAAAATGAGTATTATGAAGCAAGATAAAGCGCGAATAAGTTTTTTCCACGATTTTTCATTTAAAAAAAGTTTAAACGGGTTTTTCGACGCCTTGTTGATAAAATCTCCGAAACTAATGAACATATTCTTTACAACTATAGCTATAGCGCATACGAAGGACTTTTTAAAATTTTGATTTTAACTGTTTTTTGTTGTAAAAAACCGTGAAAAAAACACGTTTTTTTCTCTTTTCAAAAAATGTCCGCCATTTTGTTATTTTTGCAAAAATAAAAAATCGTATGGTATGCGCTATAGCCACTGACATACTGAATCTGAAACGAAAAAATCAGGAATATTTAGATTCAGTATGATTGTAACTCTCGTGCATTCTATAGATATTAACATTGATTGATAAATAAAAAAATGGCGGAAATTTAAAAAGAAACGAGGTATTTTTTCACTGCTTTTATAACAACAAATAATAGTAAAAATTGGAATTTCAACACGAATATAGAATGCACAAAAGCTATTCATATGTAAAATATGTGGTTAAAATTTCATAAGGATCGGTTCAGTTCTTCCGGAGAAATCATCGCCGTCGAGCGAAAAAGTTTTTTTGAGAAAAACGCGTTTAAATTTTTTTTTAATGAAAAATTTTGAAAAAGTCTTACCTTAAGTTAATCAGCGATGCCAACACCATACTTTTAGATACATATACTTTCGAGAAATGCAAGAAAATAAAAATTCGATTTTTTGAAAGATATAAACCAGAATTTTTTGACATTTTCCAAAAATGATATTTTCTTTTCTCAATTATAAAAATTTTAGAGCAGATAAACGTTCTTTAGTGCTTTTCATTTAATTACTTAAAGTCTTAACTCGATGTCTCAATTAATGCTGATATGCGAAGGGCGAAAAAAAAGTGTCGGCAAGGTAGGGATCGGATGAGTAAGACATGGCCTTAAAAATAAATCTGTGCTGCTTAATTTTCCCATTTATTAAACAATTAAAGTATAATTTGAGCAGTTAGTTGGATAAAATGGAATTGTACATAGAATGTTTACATACAATTATTTATTTTTATGTTCTCATGTTATATTTTTAAAATTCAGGTACTATAAAGCAATATTATAAAAATTGCAATTCTTTTTGGCAAATTTGCTCAAAGTCTATTGTAACCTTTACTTTACGAGTGTTATTTAGTTTTATTAGTAAAATAGTTTTGAGTAATACATTTTTAAAATATACTTTAAGGCAATGCTGTTCAAGATGCCCTCTTCTGAAATTTGTGATCTTCGATTAATTTGTAATTACCTTCTAGAACGTTTAATGCCCTTTGTAGACCCTAAAAATAAAAAAAAATGTTATTTAGAAATCGCATCCAAGGGGAGAAAATGAATACTGATAAATATATATCTTAAGGAATATTAATGCATCTGGAGCACTATCTGACCATTTTTATGTTAATTGACTTAAAAAGTTCACAGAAAAAAGGAAAAAGCCTTTGCGTAACTTTGTGAAAGACCTAAGTATATAAAACTATGATAAGTATATTGTATTCTGAATGTTATTTACATAAACTTTTATTCTTTGATTAGAAAGATGGCGTCTTAATCATAAATATATTGCTCTTCAATAACACCATCTTTTTAAAATATAAAACCATTCAGGGACATAAAAATGACACTAGGAAATTATTAAAATGTGTAACAGCTTAAAAATAGTATTTGGAAGATGTCGTCTTTCTACTAAGGGTTCCCTAGTAGAAGTTTTGGATAGGATTTTATTGCGTTATATTTCCAACCAATCCAAATCTGTTTCCGCGACATTCCGGCCCGATCTGAGAAAAAGTTTTAAATCTTACGCTCAATGCAATTCGTCTGAAAATCAATCTAAATGAATCAGGTTTTGAATCCTAATGAATCTAAAACTTCCTATCCGAATAAATCCAAACAATGTTATTAATCGGAAACTTCTCATCCGAATGAATCTGATATTGAATCGGATTGGCGCAGGATTGGACGGGATAGCGTGGAATAAAATCGTATACGAAACTTTTACCAGTTTCTACCTTGAAAGTATAATGAGCATTAGAGACATGTAAGAAAGGAATAAATAGTTAAATTTAATTAATGTACAATTTATGAAAATAGAGTCAAAACATATCAAGCGAATGCCTAAAGCATACGAAAAGTTTCAAAGTAGATAATGAACGTTATAAACTACGATATGATATTCTACTGAAATTATATTTTTATCTCGTTTTACTTATACATGTACATGTACGTTACATTTAAGCTTTACAAACAATATTTAAATAATACTCGTATATTTTCTTGAAAAGTATACCTACAAAGTATTTAGGTTACTACGTGGGTATTTACATTGTATGTTTATTTTACAGTTTACAGTTTGTCTTCCTTCTTATTAGGAAAATATTAAAGCCTTTTGCTTCCTGAAATAATTCATTTTCAATAGAAAAGAGTATAAAGTTAATTGATTTTCTATTTTTGCACTAGAGTGTTACACATATTTCAATTAATGTTTCCTTTTTTTCCATAAAAATCATGTTATTTATGAAAAAAATGTTATTGATCAGTTAATGATTTATTTCTTGAACAAATAGAAAATAAAACTTTTTTCTGATCATTTTTCGAGAATAATTCTATTCACATGCACGCACCTATAAAATTATCAGGAAAAATATCGTATATGGAAATAATTGTTAAACTGAATTAATTATATTTATAAAAACACAAATTACAGAACTGATTTATTTTTACAGATAAGTGGATTGTGAAGACTTTATATTTGGAATGTAATACTTTGACTAGTTTCATTTTTAATTGATTATTGAAAATCTCTTATAGATATCCAGATGAAACTGTACTAAACACTGAATATACATAATATACAATATAATTATATTACAATGTAAGACTCTGAAAACGATAGGAACTTTTACAACTTCTCGAAGGCGCAATGGAAATTATTTTTTTAAGAGATCGTAATTAGTTGAACCGATTGAATCGCACAAATTATTATTCACGTATTACCAATAACGTAATCTGGTAAAATCGCAACTTCCAGCATGAAATTAAGTTTGTTATTTTATGATATTAGATCTTTAGTCAATACTTAAATTAAAATTTACATATCAATATGCATATTTTGCAATAATAAAGAAACATATTCGTTTTCAATCGATTCACAATTAATAAATATTTTCTGATTATTTGTCTTGTTGATGAAACTTATCACGAAATTAGTAAATTAAAGCCAGTGATTTTTACAAAGCGTTGAATTTATTTTGTTGGCAATGCTGGATATAATATTGTGATATAGCTGCGAGCCGAATATTTGTTGTAAAATCCAGTTTTTCGGCCAGTTGGATTCGAGTCAAAAGTACCTCTTTACTTGATAGAAAAACTTCAATGCTATTACAATTATACATGTCTGTATATTATACATGTGTCTGACTACAAAAATGTGTATGTATAAACATTCACGTATGTAATTTCAAGAAAAGAATTAAAAGTTAGTTAAACGTGAAATATATTATAATCGTGCACCTGAAGGAATGCATAACAAACTGTCTTTTCCTCAAATTATTTTTTATTCATTCCTTTCATACACCAATCATGAAACGCAGTCGACCGGCAATCGAAAGACCTGGGCTCGAATCCCAGCGCAGTCGAAAGCGTCTTTTTTTCCACAGAAAGATTTTCAAATTCTTTAAATATATTGAAATATTATTTAAGATTTACATCTAACGTAACATATACATTTTACATATTATATATATTAGGGTGTGCCAAAAAACGCGATATTTTTTATTTACGAAAACTTGAAAATATCGTAGAACATGTCTAAACGAAAATTCTGTCTAAAGCACAGCTCGTAATTTCAATTTTAAGAGGTTTCTCATCGTACCTAAAGTTTTTCCATTTAAATAACATAGATCATAGGTATTTTCTACATTATTTCCTTCCGCAAGCTATGATAAAATTGTTTTTTCATCAAATAAATGAGTATACTCATTCAGAATTAAATTCTCTATTAAAAATTCTATTGAGTCCAATTCCTATCATCAATATTGCATTTTCTACAGAGCCTCAAAATTTGTATTTCTAAAAATTTTGAGTTTTTTGAATTTTTGAGCTAAACTATTTAAGATAGGACAAAAAATTAAATGGCAATTTTGTAGTACATTTAGTCCTCTACAAAAAAGTTCTGAATAAATTTTTTGTATCATGAATATTTACTAAGTTACGATTCTCAAATTTCTACTAAACTTTTCGTGCTACCATCAATAGTTTACTTGATAAAAGTTTAGACATGTTCTACGATATTTTCAAGTTTTCGTGGAAAAAACAAAGTCGCGTTTTTTTAGCACACCATAATACATATATTGTACCATATATATTGTAACTTTATAAAATTCTTGAAATATTCATTTAGAATTATTTTAAATAAATTTATTAATAAATTCTATTGTGGATGCCATGTTCGGGAGAGGAAATAAGAACTCCTATCTTTATATCTTCTATAGTTAGATTAATATAACGAAAACGTTACAAATTTAGTTTAATACACTCGAGATTCCCTATAACGAGATTCCCTGTAACAAGGCCTCCCTTATGCGAGCGCGTCATGGTTCCCCACAACGAGCAGACGATCGACCCCTCTTCCCCCACTACTACGGAATGAAGCGCGCTCGAATTTGAAACAGTAATCAATGAGTTTGAAGGCTTTTATCACAAATTAATGAAAAAATAATTGGACAATTATTGAAAAATTACTTAATTGTGTAATTTTACAGTATTTGAAATGAAAAATGTAATATTTTATTTTTCCAATCTGGAGTTTTCAATATTTTGGAGTAAAGTCGGTTATCGAACATTAAAATTGCATAAGTTTTTTTGGAAATTTTAATATTTCACACATTACTGTAGATAAGTAAAATTCTCCCTTTTTAAACAATATGTATGAAAATTTTATATTTTAATTACAATTAATTTCAAATTAATTAGGTGAATTTGAAATTTTTGTCACTGCCTACATTAACAGAGAATCACTAGTCACGAATCAGATAGGATATGTTGTCGACAGGTGTCCTCGTAGACAATTTCAAACTCTTATATTGCAAATAAATGCAAATGAATTCAAATATTAAAGAATTTGAAAATGCTTCTGTGGAAAAAAAGACGCTTTCTACTGCGCTGAGATTCGAACCCACAACGTATCCTATCTGATACGCGACTAGTGATCCTCCGATAATGTAGGCAGTGATAAAAATTTCAAACTCAACTAATTAATTTAAACTCATTTACAGCCGCAAGGCTGAGCCACTAGGCGATATAAGGAGATATTCCAGTGGAGGAAATGTCGGACGCCTGTGTAGCTCAGCGGTTAGAGTAGTCGACCGGCAATCGAAAGACCTAGGCTCGAATCCCAGCGCAGTCGAAAGCGCCTTTTTTTACACAGAAAGATTTTCAAATTCTTTAAATATTATAATTAAAAAACCGTGTGGTATTTTCCCTTTTCAATAGTAAAGAACGTGGTGTGGGGGGGGGGGGGTGTAATTTTGACCATTTTTAGCGTCACGAGTTTTGTGGACGGCCCCTATATAATATATGAACATATATTATGTATAATAATATATATATATATAATAATATGCATTTCTAAGTAAATTAAATAAATATATTGCAAAAATTCAATGCAAATTCATCTGTATTCGTGGTAAAGCAATTTTGTTAAAAAATGATCTTATAAAATTTTGTTTTTAGTGTATATGTATATCCCTTAAATCGATAAATTTAAATTTGAAAAATAAAATTTTAATGTTAAATAAATAAAATCATGAAAAACATCCATGGAAATTTTTTTATTCATTCATTTGACACAACAAACGTAAAATATATAAATATAATCTAGGATTACTGAACAAAACTTAAAATTTACAAAAAGTATCCGCTTATGTTATTTTATAAATAACATTAACATATTTATTGCTTCAGGAAGATGCAACTTTACGCGCTTTTTCCGAAATCAAACATTTTGAGTGTGTATGAAATTATTAAGTGAATCTAAAGAATACTTAAAGATATTAAATATGAACGATATTAATTACATGTTATTTATTTAATGCTGGGCATAAAATGCGATCATGTAAAGCAGTAACTTTTTTTGCGGGAACTATAAGCTTTTCATTAAATTCGCCATCAAGTGGGTCATTTTCCACTCCCCGAAGAGCGTTGAAGATGATGAACTCTTGAACCCTGATGTCTTTGACAAATGACATCGTGAATATACACTTCCAACTCACTAATGCCATAGGCTGAAAAATTTAGTACATTTCAATATTCATATTTTAAAAATAATCTTGATTAAAGTATTTAAGGCCATATATTACCCAAAGATTCTTATCTTGCCGGAATTTCAGTTCCTGTAATCCTATTTTCATTAAAAATGAGATACCGAGTCAAAAATTTGTATTGATCTGTGAAATTAAATCAAATTCGCTATACGCTAGATCTGTCTATCAATTGTTGTTTATAATTATAAAATAATAAAATTGTATTTAAAAAATTTCCATTCATTAAGTTAATTTTATTTATCTAATCATTTCTTAATTTAATTCCACAAATTTTCAATAATTCGGTATGTTATTTTGCATGAAAATGGAGTTACAGAAACTAAAACGGCAGTAAGGTAGAAATCTTTTGGGTGATCCATGGACTCAAGGCCATGGATCAACCAGATCACGTGACCAAATTCCTGTCAAAGTTCGTGTAAGATAACCTTTTCATTTTACAAAATGTCTCCCTGAAAATTTGGAAAATTCAAAAGAAAACAATAATGAACATCTATCAACTTCGCTTGAGTGAAAATATTGCAAAAAATTTTACAGTTGACTGTAAGTGTGAATAAATTTTGGAATTTTTTTCAAAATTTTTACTAAAAGGAAGTTAATAAACCTTCTTTACTGTCTTTTCTTACGTTTCTCAAATTTTCAGAAAGATACCTTGTAAATTAAAAAAGTTATTTTACATTAACTAATAAATGTATAATTTAGTCACGTGGTCCGATTGATCCATGGCTTTAAGGGCATGAAATAATTAAGGAATTAGCAACTTCATATAAACAACTATGAAAACATGTAGAAACTTACCAGGTCTAGAAGTATGAAACAGGAATTTTTTTGCAAAAGTTACACGTCTGTTGCATGAAAATGATCAAAAATATTTTATTCAAAGTAATCTGCAATGCTATTTACACATTAGCCCACCTCTCCGGAAGGTGATGAATGCCACGCGAATAAAACTGTTCGTCTTTTAAATCGAACAAGTTATCCAGCCATTCTCGTACATTTTCGTATGAAGTGAAGCGTTGTTCAGCGAGAGCGTAGCCCAGTGATGCGAACAGATTGTAATGCGACGGAGCCAAGTCTGGAGAATAAGCGGCATGCGCCAGTGTTTCCCAACTGAACGTCTCGATCGTTTGCTTGGCCCGTTTCGCTGTGTGTGATGGGGCATTTTCGTGAAGATAAATGACTTTGTGTTTCCTTCTTCGATAATCCGGTCGCTTTTCTTGTAATGCTCGATTTTAATCGATTATTTGCTGTTGGTAGCGATTCGTGTTGACAGTTTCACCAGGTTCTAGCAGCTCATAATAGATAACACCCGTCTGATCCCAGCCTTCGAACTTTTTCGGTGGTTTTCGATGCGATTCTGCAGCAGTTTTCTTCAAGTGAAAACAAAAACCAAGAGTTGTCCGCAAATCCTAGTTCGTAGGCACAAAACTCGACTTGTTGATGCTTGTAGTAAATACACTGATATATCGAACTTGGGTTGTTGTCTACTGAAAATCTTTCTCAGCTGCTAGAGGGAGTAGATGGCGCTGCAGAAGCGGTCGTAAGGTCCCTATACTAATGGCAAGCACCATCAATAGGGAAATTCCGGTTTCATACTTCTAAACCTGGTATGATTAATCAAATTTGCTAATTTCTCACGTATTACATACCCTTGAAGGGTGATTTTCCTTACTGTTTTATAATCCAGTTCCCTTAAGGGAGTTATTATATGGCGTCTGAGGCAATTCCTGACTAAATCTTTCAATTTATTCACTTCTACGGAATTTGCACAAGGATGATAAACCATAACGATGGCCCCTTTCTGGAAATTGTAAATATTAGATCAATAAAATTACAATTGTTAGATAATGAATGAAAGACTTGATTTAATTACCTGAAGAGCACGAACCCATCTCTGTTTCGGACAATATGTATATTCACCATATTGAGGTCCGATTAGTCGACTTCCTCCACTTAAGAAAAATTTTTAATTTTTTATACACGGCTTTTTGATGCTTTACAAAAAGTTCAAGGCGACTTATCACCCATCGATATCTACGTTATCAACAATATTTTGCCTGTAAACTCATGTCCATGTAAAATAGTATTAGGATAATTTTTTAAATCTACAAATTATCTTTCTAAAAATTTAAGAATTACAGTAGAAGGAAATATGGAACATCTGTTAACTTCGTTTCCATAAAACTTTTGTCAAAACATTTTCCAGGAAAAATGAAACTGAATAAGTTATAGGCAATTACAGTTCCCTGTACATTTTTTCTCGGAATTATGACTAAAACCATGTTGACAGACGTTTTTTACTGTCTTTTATTATATTTTAGAAATAAGTTTGTAAAATTTTAAAGTCACTTTCTATGAATTCACAGGAAAAACAAAGTCGGTAAAATAGGTGTCTATATATATCCTTAAGGCCATGTATTACTTATTCGATCTCTATCTTACCGACAGCTTTTTAACCCTTCGCATTTCCACATTAATTGATATATCATCTTGACAATTTGAAAAACTAACTAAAAAACACTAAGGAACGTTTATCTGCTCCTAAATATTAATGATTAAAAACAAATGTATTTTTGGAAACATTTTTTATTAAAATAAAAATTTAGGACTAGATAAACAATCTTTACTGTCTTTTACTCAATTACAAAAAGTTTTAAGTCGATATCTCAATTAATTCAGAAATGCGGAGGGCGAAAGAAAGTGTCGGCAAGGTAGGGATCGGATAAGTAAGACATGGCCTTAAGAGCTTATATTCTTTAGTGAAACTAACTTACACTGTAGGAACAACCGTGTCATATATGATAATATCTCGCATACAGTAGTGCTTAGGCTGTAAAATAAAAAACCCATTTCTATTATAGTTTTTTCTTCGAAAAATTGTATAATTACATTGACAAGTTATGACTGATTTAAAATAAAAATTTGCATTGAATACCTTATATTCTCTTGTTATTTGTATACATTTCGTGGAATGAGTTATATCCTTATCTACTTTTATAGGATCCGAAAGACAAGTATGATCGTGAATCGAAAAATCCCAATCTACTGTTAAATTGCTCTGGAATTTGAATAGTATTCAAATTAATGACAATATATTTGCATCATAACGTTAAAAGATACGAATTTTTACGATTTGAGTCTTAAAATATATAAATATAAGTTTTTCAACATCCATTCGTAAAAATGAATTTTCAGTTCATCAATTTTATTGTCAAAAATTTTGTTTCTGCAAAGTAATTTACAAAGCAAATAAAATATATTCTTTTGGACATGATTTCATTCTGTACTATTCCGTATTTGTTCTGAGCCAATCCAGGAAAAAAATTTTAGTATTGCTCAATCAAAGTTGGTTGAAAATCAATCCGACTTCTTGTAAGACTCTAATCCGAATGAATCCGAACTAAACTTCTAATCTGACTCTGTTTTTATTCGTGTTGGTAATTCCAGATTGAATCAGATTAAATCGAAATGAAAATGCGGGTTAAGTCAGATTGATTTCCAACCGATTTTCTTCGAACGAAATCAAAAAGTTTTTTTCGGATTGACTCGGAATAGAACGGAATAGCACGAAATCAAATCTTATCAGAAACTTGAACCAGGGTTTTTTAAATTGATGAAAAATGCATAAAAAAAGATTCATAAAATTTATCAGGAAATTTGGTACTTATTTTGACAACTTGACTTTTTAGTAGATTTTACAAGTAGTCAATCCAATTAACAGATTTTCTGTACGTTTTACCTATATTACAGTAAAATCTTCTAAACGCGGATTTTTCCGTACTTTGTATATTTTGATAAGTAGAACGAACAAAAAATCTGTTAATTGCACTGAACTCCTTTAAAATCTACTTAAAAGCCATGTTGTAATAATAAGTACCAAACTTCCTGTAAATTTTACGAATTTCAGAATTTAATGAATAATCAGAGAAAATTAGTTAAACTTCAAAAATAAGTTACATGATTGAACCCGAAATTGAAAACAAGTGTTTATAAGTGAAAAAACAATTAACAAAAATCTAAAAAGACAACATATTCTAGCGTATAATTAAAGTAAAAACGTATATTATTGCAACTTAAGTGATATTAAACAAAAGGAACTATTTTCAAAGCCTTTTCGAATTTAGCATAAGGAATCAAAAAAACGAACCTTCCCATTGTCGCAAAACATGTTATGTTTCAAAGCTTTTGATCCTAATACTATCATATTAATGATAAAAATGACTTTAATCATTTGACTCGACATTTTGTTTAATGAATTAAAGTTTTTTTTAGATTTGCAACTTTGACGTTTCACGGCACTAAACTTGTAGACAAGCAGCAGAAAGAACTATGAAATCTAAAATAAAGTTAAAGTGATAATTGACTGAAAAAAATATTATAATAATTTTCGACGTTTCAAACAGTTTTGAAGAAGTTAATTCTGATTGGCTGTTATCCTTTGGCTGTGAGGTGGTGCAATTTGAGTGGTACATCTATTATTCAAATGAAGACCGCAATCAGAAAGTAAGAATAAGAAATGGAATCAGCAATATATTTTCTCAGCTTAAAACTTTTAAGTATCCCCACGCAAGAAAAAACTTCCAGAAAAGGGAAAATTACAGTAGTTTTCTCTAAAAATCCTCACGCATCTGATGTGTCAGTTCCACCTCTGCTGCATTTTTTCCGTTCCGAAGAGTAAGAGAGAAATAGCTAATTACTTATTTGAAGAAACCACAAACAAAGAGAATTCAAGAAAAATAAAGAAAATGCAAAAATACTGAATTTATAAATAAAACTATAATGAGCATAAGTTTGGAAAATTTGTACTGTTAAAAATTGAAAATTTCATTGCATTTTAATACTCTTTTTACTTGAATCAGTAGCTTTTTCACTGATTTCAATCAGTGGCTGAATTCCAGCGCTGCAATCAGTTTTTTTGAGTATTATTAAGCGAAAAATCTGTTCGAATGTACTGATTTTATAGCTATAATTTAGTAACTGATTGAAATTAGTGAAATGACTACTGATTGAATAAATCAAGAAGGTAACATTCACTGAGATTAAAGTAGAAAACACTTATTAAATTAATAGAATTAAATCAAAAGTATTTTAATTTTTACTGATTCGTTTGCTGATAAAATGGGAACTGAATGATTTAATAGAAATTAAACCTCTGGTGTCTCAATTAGTTAAAATCAACTATGAATTAGTAGAAAAATACTATTCTTTAAAAGAATTAGTAACAATAATAATTTGACTGACGCTGAAAATCTTTCAAATTTTCTTTATATTTAGTTTAATAGAAAACTATTAATTGAAATAATCACAAATCATCCATTCATTCATTGCATTATTAAGCAGTTTTTCTAATAAGTAGTCATTTTTAGTTAATTTATTCTAAAATTTTAGTAATTCAATTAATAGTGATAAAATATTTTAATAAATCACTAGGAAAATAAACTGCTACGAACTGAATCAGTAAAATTTAATAATATTCTTTATCCCAAGTAAAATCAATTGATATCAGCAAAATTTTGACAGATTTAATTAGTATAAAAAATATTATAAATAATTCATGATTTTATGCGACATTATCTGATTTTTCCGACATAAGACAAAAACGGGCCCTCAACAATATTCAAAATACCATATCTGTACACAAAAAATTGTGCTAGAAATAAATATTAAAAAAAGAGGGGGATTTTGCTCAAAAAAATTGTCTTGGGTTCAAATGTGACCTTAATGATCCTTTGGCCAACTATCTAAACTCACAAATAAATAGATTTTTTTAAGTTCGACAAATTTCTAGTTTCGTATTTTCGGTAAATAATCAATTATTACGAGATATTTTTATGTTCTGGTCATTTTGTATCATTTTTAGTGTATATAAATATACCTTTGTTATTTTCATGAAGTTGTATTGATAACAGCCGCGTCATAGATTATCTAAATATCTTACGAGTACGGGAAACAAAAGAATAAATTAAGTTATACTCGAACGTGCGTTTCATGTCTTGGGGCTATTTTAAAAATTATAAAAAATGCCATTACTTTAAAAACAGATTTAAAATAAAATTGAAGAAAAAACAGTTGAAGAAGCTTTTTCAAAAACTGCTGTTTTTATATATTAATGAAGTGAACTTTAATTAATAAAATCAAAAGGATAAGAAAACCCTGATTGAAAAAGAAGCTTACAATATAATGCAAACCTTCACCAACCTGGCCCTGACCTGGCAACAAAACGCTGAAACATACCTAAACCTGGTCATGTAAATTTACAAAATTAAAAGATGGTTTTTCCACATTCGTTTTTCAGGCGAGCTTCAGGACATGTTTTGTATTTTTTACCGTATCAGGGCTTGCCAAGTTTAACCAAATACCATGGCCATAACTTGGGCGACAAAATTTCTGCTTGATTATTTTACGCTACTTAGAAAGAAATTTTCTTCTGGACCTATTTGGGCCCAGTTTCGAGAGTTCAAATTCTCAATGAAACATAGGGTCTGACCAGGGCCAAATCTGGCTGACAAGTTACGTAGTACGATGCAGTCCCGGCCTGCTCAAGCCATGTTTCCTCACCGATCTGGACTGGATCCTGGAGTAAACCATATTTTACCATGCAGTAATTTTCTGATCTGGCCTTGATCAGGAAAAGCGCTGAACCAGACCAGGGCCCGCCTTTTTATGTATTTCTTATAAAACAATCTTGTAAACAATTTCGTATAAAAATCTTTTATTCATGCATCCCATACAAAGGTCATAAAACTACAGGAATTAATCCATAATTATAAATATTTACGTCCCGTGTGGAAATTGCCAAATTTTTGCCCTATTACAAGTTTGGCCCCAACTTTGAAAATTATTATTTGGGTACAACATGGCGAATGTCTTGGATGTGGCATGGAGCCAACCTGGATACTTGTTTAATAGTTGTTGCGGTTACAGCACCACCTACTTTGGCTGTGCTTGTGTTTTTAGATCGCCCCCAATCTTAAACCCGGGTTCTTTAAATTATGCCAAAGATATTAATGATTATGTTCGATAGTGTATGTGTTTAATTTCTGTGCGTGCTAATTAAAATGCCCAAAATAAAGAGCACTGGATGAGTCCGGAGGCATCGCGCGATAATTAAAGCAAGAAGAGTAAGCAATGAAAACGATAGTAACTAAATCAAATTTGTAGATTAGACTTTGAATCTGTCATTTTAGAGGTTGGAATAAAGTGTTAAATTTTTTCATTTATTTCAACTGCGTGTTTGACACTTTTATTTTTAATAAATGAATGGGCTGTCGTGAACTCCATTGAAAGGTTCTTAAAAAGTTCATACTTGGTTTCACAGTGTATTCAATATCAAATTCAATTCAAAATATTTGTTAATAATATTAAAATATATGACTTGGACTACATTTTAAATCTCGAAAATTATTCTAGAAGGATTAGATGAAAACATTAAAAAAAAAATTTATGTGGCTGAGGCACTGATTCAATTTGACTGAGACTCACAAAATGAACGGTGCCAAGTTGGGACCAAACTGAGCCATGAGGTAGGCTTTGGTCGGGTTAGGCGTTTCATTTGCGGTTTGGTCCTGCCTCGATACCCAAGTTGGGGCCCGGTTTTTCCTGGTTGGGGCCTGGCTCGCGCCAGGACAAAATTTCCACACGGAACAGACCTTTATTGGTGTATTTTATTTAATTCTACAAATTTTTAGTTACTTATCTTTTTTTTAAAGGAATGGGGTAGCACAAACTGAAATGCCGGTAAAGTAGGAATCTAGTCACGTGACCAGGTTGGTCCTTGACCTTAAATATTTACTGTTTTCTCTCTTTATTTCAAACAGTATTTTGTTTTTACTAATTATAATCACTAACTGATTTCAACTTTTTGAGTTTTAAATCACTTTTACTGAAAAATCATCAAAATCAGGTTACAGAATAACTAGAATTACACCACTGATTGCAATTAGTAAGAAACTACTAACTCAAAAGTAAAATGACGCGCAAAATAAACATTCTATATAGAGCCTGAATAAAACAACCAAAATTTTGGGTAGTGCATATTTAACATTCTTTCATATTTTATCAAAGTTTACCAAAATGACTGATGGTAGTGTAACTTTAACAAAAAATAATAATTTGAATATACCATCGCCTGGAATAAAAAGCCTTATCTTGACCATATCCAATTTTCAACATAGCATCAGAGTCCTAGCTATAAAATCGGTTATTTTCGGTCGCATTCACTGAAAAATCAGTCAAAAACCACTGACTCTATAGCTTGAATTCAATAACTGATTGAAATTAGTAAGATAAAATATGAATAAAAATTAAGAAAATAACACGTTGATAACTTATTTTCATTTAATTTACTTATCTGATTTCAGTAATGAATTTTCATGGTAGTGGTATTACACTAAAAGTCAGAGAAATCTTTACTGAAAATCAGTGAAATTGTCACTGAAATTACTATGTTGATGAATAAAGACGAATTTCTCGAAAAAACTGTGTTTTTCTTAGTTAGACCAGAAACTTATTGGGTGATGTGTTATTCATGAATGAGAGCACCAAACTCGGTGTAAGGGCAGAAAACCTTTAGCCTGGCCCGAGAGTATTTCCAGGCTGCAGTATTGCAGTAATTCACGAGCCGCCGGAAGACCAGAATCCTTATCTCGGCCTAGCCTCTCACTCTCATCCATTGGTGGCGAATGGGAGTCGCTGCGCCTACGCTTCTTGAAGGCACCTAAATGATGGCTGCATCGCTCACCAGCCGACCGGATGGTGTTGTGGGCTGCCGTTCCGCAGGAGCAAACCGTGCAGGGTAATAATATGAAATAGGCCCGACCATAAATCGCGAGACGTGGGGGGCGAGGGAATTTAAAAATATCGCGTGACAAATGAAATCGAATGGAATTGCTCGTTTTTAGTCAGCTCAGTGTTAAGATTACCATTATGAGTAAAAAATTGAATAAACATGTTTGTAAAATTATATTTAAAAAATTGTGTGGTATTTTTCTTTTTCAATAGTAACGAAAGGGAGGTGGGGGAAATGACAATTCATCACATCACCCTTCGGGGAGGTCTTCACATCGTCATATTCTATCACGGGGGGGGGAGGGGGATTTTGACCCTTTTTGGCGTCACGAGTTTTGTGGACGGCCCCTGTATAATACATGAATATATATTATGTATAATAATATATGTATATAATAATATGCATTTCTAAGTAAATTAAAGAAATATATTGCAAAAATTCAATGCAAATTCATCTGTATTCGTGGTAAAGCAATTTTGTTAAAAAATGATCTTATAAAATTTTGTTTTTAGTGTATATGTATATCCCTTAAATCGATAAATTTAAATTTGAAAAATAAAATTTTAATGTTAAATAAATAAAATCATGAAAAACATCCATGGACATTTTTTTATTCATTCATTTGACACAACAAACGTAAAATATATAAATAAAATCTAGGATTACTGAACAAAACTTAAAATTTACAAAAAGTATCCGCTTATGTTATTTTATAAATAACATTAACATATTTATTGCTTCAGGAAGATGCAACTTTACACGCTTTTTCCGAAATCAAACATTTTGAGTGTATATGAAATTATTAAGTGAATCTAAAGAATACTTAAAGTTATTAAATATGATCGATATTAATCACACGTTATTTAATTGGAAATAAAAACATAAAATCAAATATTGTCAAGTACGTTAAAAGTTACTAAATGCTGGGCACACTGTGCTATCATTAATATCAGAAACTTCCTTTGCGGGAACTAAAAGTCTTTCATTAAATGCGCCATTAGCTGGGTCATTTTCCACTCCCTGAAGAGCGTTGAAGGCGATGAACTCTTGAACCCTGATGTCTTTGACAAATGACATCGTAAATATACACTTCCAACTCACTAATACCATAGGCTGAAAAATTTAGTACATTTCAATATGCATATTCTAAAGATAATCTTGATTAAAGTACTTAAGGCTATATATTACCCAAAGATTCTTATCTTGACGGAATTTCAGTTCCTGTAATCCTATTTTCATTAAAAATGAGTTACCGAGTCGAAAATTTGTATTGATCTGTGGAATTAAATGAAATTCGCTACGATAGATCTGTCTATTCATTGTTGTTTATAATTGTAAAATAAATAAATTTTCTTAAAAAAATTTCTATTCATTAAGTTATTTTTATTTGTTTATTCATTTCTTAATTTAATTCCACAAATTTTCAATAATTCGATATCTTATTTTGCATGAAAATGGAGTTACAGAAACTAAAACGGCTGTAAAGTTAAAATCTTTGAGGTGATCCATAGACTTAAGGCCATGTAATATATATCAGATCCCTACCTTACCGACACTTGGTCTCGCCCTTAACATTCCAACATTAATTGAGATATCGAGTTGAAACTTGAAGTAGTCAAGTAAAAAGCACTAAGGAGCGTTTATGTGCTTCTAAAAACTCATAATTATTAAAAAAAATGTTCCCAATAATTTATTGGTTTATTATTAAGATTATATAATACTAGATACTCTCTAAATTTGAATCAGTCAAAATCTACTGATTATCAGTGAAATTTAACTGATTCAAATAGCTAAAAAGCGGTTACTGTAAATCAGTCAATTTTCACTTATTATTTCAGTGAAAATTGACTGATTTGACAGTGAAAAATATTTTTTTCACTGATTCATCAGTGAAAATTAACTGATTTAACAGTGAAAACTATTTTCTCAATGATGAATCAGTGAAAATTTGAATGATTCAGATTTAGAGAGTAAACATTCCTCACTGCTTTTTACCTAATTACTCAAAGTTTCAACTCGATATCCCAATCAGTGTGGAAATATCAAGAGGGAAATAAAATCGGTGACACAAGTGATAACTGATATATGGTCTTAAGGCCATGGATCAACCAGATCACGTGACCAAATTCCTGTCAAAGTTCGTGTAAGATAACCTTTTTATTTTACAAAATGTCTCCCTGAAAATTTGGAAAATACAAAAGAAAACGATAATGAACATCTATCAACTTCGCTTGAGTGAAAATTTTGCAAAAAATTTTACAGTTGACTCTAAGTGTGAATAAATTTTGCAATTTTTTTCAAAATTTTTACTGAAAGGAAGTTAATAAACCTTCTTTACTGTCTTTTCTTACGTTTCTCAAATTTTCAGAAAGATACCTTGTAAATTTAAAAAGTTATTTTACATGAACTAATAAATGTATAATTTAGTCACGTGGTCCGATTGATACATGACTTTAAGGGCATGTAATACTTAAGGAATTAGCAACTTCATATAAACAACTATGAAAACATGTAGAAACTTATGATTAATTAAATTTGCTAATTTCTTACGTATTACATACCCTTGAAGGGTGATTTTCCTTACTGTTTTATAATCCAGTTCCCTTAAGGGAGTTATTATATGGCGTCTGAGGCAATTTCTGACTAAATCTTTCAATTTCTTCACTTCTACGGGATCTGCACAAGGGTGATAAAGCGCAACGATGGCCCCTTTCTGGAAATTGTGAATATTAGATCAATAAAATTACAATTGTTAGATGATGAATGAAAGACTTGATTTAATTACCTGAAGAGCACGAACCCATCTCTGTTTCGGACAATATGTATATTCACCATATTCAGGCCCGATTAGTCTACTTCCTCCTCTTAAAAACAATTTAAAATTTTTTATACACGGCTTTTAGATGCTTTACAAAAAGTTCAAGGCGACTTATCACACATCGATTTCTACGTTATCAACAATATTTTGCCTGTAAACTCATGTCCATGTAAAATAGTATTAACTTTTTCAATCTACAAATTATCTTTCTAAAAATTTGGGAATTACAATAGAAGGAAATATGGAACATCTCTTAACTTCGTTTCAATAAAACTTTTGTCAAAAAATTTTCCAGGAAAAATGAAAGTGAATAAGTTATTGGCAATTACAGTTTCCTGTACATTTTTCTCGGAATTATGACTAAAACAAAGATGACAGATGTTTTTTACTGTCTTTTATTATATTTTAGAAATAAATTTGTAAAATTTTAAAATCACTTTCTATGAATTCACAGGAAAAACAAAGTCAGTAAAATAGGTGTCTATATATATCCTTAAGGCCATGGATCAACCAGATCACGTGACCAAATTCCTGTAAAAGTTCGTGTAAGATAACTTTTTTCTTTTACAAAATATCTTCCTGAAAATTTGGAAAATACTACAGAACAGGATAGAGAACGTCTGTCAACTTTGTATGAGTGAAAATTTTGCAAAAAATTTTACAGTTAACTGTAATTGTCGATAAGTTTTCGAATTATGTTCAAAATTTTTACTAAAAAGAAGTTAACAGACGTGCTTTATTATCTTTTGTTACGTTTTCCTAATTATCTGAAAGATACATTGTAAATTAAAAAAGTTATCTTACATGAACGGATAAATGTATAATTTAGTCACGTGGTCCCATTGATCCATGTCCTTAAGGCCATATATTACTTATCCGATCTTTATCTTACCGACAGCTTTTTAACCCTTCGCATTTCCACATTAATTAAGATATCATCTTGAAAATTTGAGTAACTGAGTAAAAAACACTAAGGAACGTTTATCTGCTCCTAAATATTCATAATTAAAAACAAATGTATTTTTGGAAACATTTTTTATTATAAAAAAAATTTAGGACCTGATAAATGATCTTTACTGTTTTTTACTCAATTACAAAAAGTTCTAACTCGATATCTCAATTAATGCCGAAATGCGAAGGGCGAAAAAAAGTGTCGGCAAGGTAGGGATCGGATAAGTAAGACATGGTCTAAAGAGCTTATATTCATTAATGAAACTAACTTACACTGAAGGAACAACCGTGTCATATATGATAATATCTCGCATACAGTAGTGCTTAGGCTGTAAAATAAAAAACCCATTTCTATTATAGTTTTTTCATCAAAAAATTGTATAATTACATTGACAAGTTATGACTGATTTAAAATAAAAGTTTGAATTGAATACCTTATATTCTCTTGTTATTTGTATACATGTTTTGGAATGAGTTATATCCTTATTTACTTTTATAGGATCCGAAAGACAAGTATGGTCGTGAATCGAAAAATCCCAATCTACTGTTAAATTGCTCTGGAATTTGAATAGTATTCAAATTAATGACAATATTTGCATCATAGCGTTAAAAGATACGAATTTTTACGATTTGAGACATAGAATATATAAATATAAGTTTTTCACTATCTATTTGTAAAAATGAATTTTCAGTTCAGTGTCAATTTAATGTAAAAAATTTTGTTTCTGCAAAGTAATTTACAAAGCAAATAAAATATATTATTTCGGATAAGATTTCATTCTGCACTATTAAATTTTGTTCCGCGCCAATGCAGGAAAAAAATTTCAGTATTGCTCGATCAAAGTTGGATTAAAATCAATCCGATTTCTTCTGAGACTCTAATCCGACTGAATCCGAACTAAACTTCTAATCTGACTCTGTTTTTATTCGTGTTGGTAATTTCAGATTAAATCAGATTAAATAGAAATGAAAATGCGGATTAAGTCAGATTGATTTCCAACCGATTTGCACCGAGCGAAATCAAAAAGTTTTTTTCGGATTGACTCGGAATAGAACGGAATAGCACGAAATCAAATCTTATTAGACACTTGAACCAGAGTTCTTTAAATTGATGGAAAATGGCGAAAAAAAGATTCATAAAATTTATCAGGAAATTTGGTACTTATTTTGACAAATTGACTTTTTAGTAGATTTTACAAGTAGTTCAATCCAGTTAACAGATTTTCTGTACGTTTCACCTATCATCCAGTAAAATCTACTAAACTCGGATTTTTCCGTACTTTGTAAAATCTGTTAATTGAACTGAACTTCTTGTAAAATCTACTTAAAAGCCAAGTTGTAAGAATAAGAACCGAATTTCCTGTAAATTTTACGAATTTCAGAATTTAATGAATAATCAGAGAAAATTAGTTAAACTTCAAAAATAAGTTACATGATTGAACCCGAAATTGAAAACAAGTGTTTATAAGTGAAAAATCAATTAACAAAAATCTAAAAAGATAACATATTCTAGCGTATAATTAAAGTAAAAACGTATATTATTGCAACTAAAGTGATATAAAACAAAAAGAACTTTTTTCAAAGCCTTATCGAATTTAGCATAAGGAACCAAAAAAACGAACCTTCCCATTGTCGCAAAACTTGTTATGTTTGAAAGCTTTTGCTCCCAATACTATCATATTAATGATAAAAATGACTTTAATCATTTGATTCGACATTTTGTTCAATGAATTAAATTTTTTTTTAGATTTGCAACTTTGACGTTTCACGGCACTAAACTTGTAGACAAGCAGCAGAAAGAACTATGAAATCTAAAATAGAGT
Organism: Diplolepis rosae; assembly: GCA_030998225.1. Taxonomy (NCBI): domain Eukaryota; kingdom Metazoa; phylum Arthropoda; class Insecta; order Hymenoptera; family Diplolepididae; genus Diplolepis; species Diplolepis rosae. The sequence continues at coordinate 6,829,114 of JAPYXD010000723.1, read as the reverse complement.
TAAAGTGATAATTGAATAAAATAAATATTATAATAAGTGTCCACGTTTCAAACAGTTAGAAGAAGTTAATTCTGATTGGCTGTTATCCTTTGGCTGTGAGGTGGTGCAATTTGAATGGTGCATCTATTATTCAAATGAAGACTGCAACCACAAAGTAAGAATAAGAAGTGGAATCAGCAATGTATTTTCTCAGCATAAAACTATTAAGTATCCCCACGCAAGAAAAAACTTCCAGAAAAGGGGAAATTACAGGAGTTTTCTAAAAAAATCCTCACGCATCTGATGTGTCAGTTCCACCTCTGCTGCATTTTCTCCGTTCTGAAGAATAACTGAGCTTTCTGGTTATGAGGAGAGAAATAGCTAATTATTTATTTGTAAGAAACCACAAACAAAGAGAATTCAAGAAAAACAATAAAAATTCAAGAATACTGAATTTATAAATATAACCATAATAAGCATAAGTTTGGAAAATTTGTAATGTTAAAAATTGAAAATTTCATTGCATTTTAATACTCTCTTTACTTGAATCAGTAGCTTTTTCACTGATTTCAATCAGTGGCTCAATTCCAGCTCTGCAACCAGTTCTTTTGAGTATTATTAAGTGAAAAATCTGTTCGAAAATACTGATTGTATAGCTATAATTCAGTAACTGATTGAAATTAGTGAAATGACTACTGATTGAATAAATCAAGAAGGTAACATTCACTGAGATTAAAGTAGAAAACACTGATTAAATTAATAGAAATAATCAAAAGTATTTTAATTTTTACTGATTCGTTTGCTGATAAAATGGGAACTGAATGATTTAATACAAATTAAACCTCTGGCGTCTCAATTAGTTAAAATCAACCATGAATTAATAGAAAAATACTATTCTTTAAAAGAATTAGTAACAATAACAATTTGACTGACGCTGTAAATCTTTCAAATTTTCATTATATTTAGTTAAATAGAAAACTACTAATTGAACTAATTACAAATCATTCACTCATTGCATTTTTAAGCAGTTTTTCTAATACGTAGTCATTTTCAGTGAATTTATTGTCAAATTTTACTAATTCAGTGAATAGTAATAAAATATAAATAAATCACAAGGAAAAGAAACTATTACGAACTGAATCAGTAAAATTTAATAATATTCTTTATCCCAAGTAAAATCAATTGATATCAGCAAAATTTTGACAGATTTAATTAGTATAAAAAATGATTATAAATAATTTATAATTTTATCCCAGATTATATGATTTTTCAGACATGAGACCAAAACGGGCCCTCAACAAAATTCAAAATACCATATCTGTACACAAAAAATTGTGCTAGAAATAAATATTTAAAAAAGAGGGGGATTTTGCTCAAAAAAATTGTCTTGGGTTCAAATGTGACCAAAATGATCCTTTGGCCAACTATCTAAACTCACAAATAAATAAATTTTTTTGAGTTGGACAAATTTCTAGTTTCGTGTTTTCGGTAAATAATCAATTATTACGAGATATTTTTATGTTCTGGTCATTTTGTATCATTTTTAGTGTATATAAATATACCTTTGTTATTTTCATGAAGTTGTATTGATAACAGCCGCGTCATAGATTATCTAAATACGGGAAATATCTAAGTACGGGAAACAAAAGAATAAAATAAGTTATACTCGAACGTGCGTTTCATGTCTTGGGGCTATTTTAAAAATGATAAAAAATGCCATTACTTTAAAAACAGATTTAAAATAAAATTTAAGAAAAAACAGTTGAAGAAACTTTTTCAAAAACTACCGTTTTAATATATCAATGAATTGAATTTTAATTGATAAAATCATAAGGATAGGAAAACCCTTATTGAAAAAGATGCTTACAATATAATGCAAACCTTCACCAAACTGGCCCTGACCTGGCAATGAAACGCTCAAACATATTTTAACCCGGTCACGTAAATTATAAAAATTAAAAGATGGTTTTGCTACATTCGTTTTTCAGGACAGCTTCAGGACATGTTTTGTGTTTTTTACAGTATCAAGGCTTGCCAAGTTTGACCAAATACCAAGGTCATAACGTGGGCGACAAAATTTCTGCTTGATTATTTTACGCTACTTAGAAAGAAATTTTCTTCTGGCCCTATTTAGGTCCAGCTTAGAGAGGTCAAATTCTCAATGAAACATAGGGTCTGGCCTGGGTCGAACCTGGCTGACAAGTTACGTAATACAATGCAGTCCTGGCCTGTTGAGGCCGTGTTTCATCACCGATCTGGATGCTGGAGTAAACCATATTTTACCATGCAGTAATATTCTGACCTGGCCTTAATCTGCAAAAAGCGCTGAACCATACCAGGGCCTGTCTTTTAATGTATTTCTCATTAAACAATCTTGTAAAAAAATTTCATATAAAAATTTGTTATTCATGCAGCCTATACAAAGGTCATAAAACTACAAGAATGAGAATTAAGGCCATGTCTTATTTATCCGATCCCTACCTTGCCGGCACTTTTTTTTCGTCAACCGCATTGCAACATTATTTAAAATATGGAGTTGTAATGTTTAATAAATAAGTAAAGAGCATTAAGGAACGTTTATCTGCTTCTAAGTATTTACAACTATAAAAATAAAGTTGTCCAAAAATTTTATTCTTTATAGTTTTAAAAATGTTGGACGAAATAAACGTTCCTTAGTGCTTTTTATTTGATTACTTAAAGTTTCAACTCAATATCTCAATTAATGCGGAAATGCGAAGTACGAAAAGAAAGTGTCGGTAAGGCAGGGAACGGGTAAGTAAGACATAGCCTTAAGATTCATATAATTAATCTAAAATTTAGCAGAACTATCTGCTGAGCTTATTTGAAAAACTATCTTCGTTAAGGCCATGGGTCAACCCGATCACGTGACCAGATGCCTACCTTACCAGCATTTTTAATCTTTGCAACTCCATTTCTATAAAAAATGAGATAACAAGTTGAATTTTTTTTTTATAATTACAAATATCCAAGACCAGTCAGACCTTTACCAGTGTATTTTATTTAATTCTACAAACTTTTAGTTACCTATCTTATTTTTTAAAAGAATGGGATTGCACAAACTGAAATGCCGGTAAAGTAGGAATCTAGTTACATGACCAGGTTGGTCTATGGCCTGGAATATTTAATGTTTGTCCTCTTAATTTCAAAGAGTATTTTGTTTTTACTAATTATAATCACTAACCGATTCCAACTTTTTGTGTTTTAAGTCACTTTTACTGAAAAATCATCAAAATCAGGTTACAGAATAACTAGAATTACATCACTGATTGAAATTAGTAAGAAAGCACTGAATATATAGCTTGAATTCAATAACTGATTGAAATTAGTAAATTAAAGTATGAATAAAAATCAGGAAAATAACACGATGATAAGTTATTTGCATTAAATTTACTTATGTGATTTCACTGATAAATTTTGCTGATAGTGGTATTACACTAAAAGTCAGAGAAATCTTTACTGAAAGTCAGTGAAATTGTCTCTGAAATTGCCTTGTAAATTTGCTTTACTGATCAAGTTTTACTAAACTTCAATCACTGACCAAAACCCACTGATTGTCAGTGATTTATCACTAAAGTTACAGAGTAACTGATTTTCAGCTGTTTAATCAGTGAAATCTTACTGATTCAAATTTGAAGAGAAGAAACTAAATAATATATATTTACTACAGCACATCTCGCTTTTAAAATAAAATTCCCTTCGTCTTGTCGTCAATATACGTGATTACGATTAAAATTAGGACATAACGAAACATCATAACTGTTTGTGACTATTTTGGATTTCTCAATAAGACCTAGGCTATAATTGCCATCATTTACGATTTCCTCTGGCCCTTTAAGGGCATGATTAACGATGAACCATTGAGCAGCTTCTGGATCCACGTGAGACATCGACAGATAACATCCCCAACTCAATAGCACCAGAGGCTGGAATATTCCAGACACAAAAATTAATATATGTATTAATAGATAGATGATTTTTTGCTTTGGCTTTAGGGTCCAGAAATAATGTAAACTCAGGGTTTCATTTTTTCCTCAAACGTTTCGACTCAGATTGGAGTCCTCATCAGTGAGATTTATTTCTTCAGTCAGAATGTGAATGGAATTGTATCAAAAAATTCACAATTATCCCGGATTTTTTTCTTTTTTCGTTTACTGAAGAGACACATATTTATCACCACTGCTGTCAGTAACTTCCAAAGTAAATACGTTACTGACAGCAGTGGTGATAAATATGTGTCTCTTCAGTAAACGAAAAAAGAAAAAAATCCGGGATAATTGTGAATTTTTTGATACAATTCCATTCACATTCTGACTGAAGAAATAAATCTCACTGATGAGGACTCCAATCTGAGACGAAACGTTTGAGGAAAAAATGAAACCCTGAGTTTACATTATTTCTGGACCCTAAAGCCAAAGCAAAAAATCATCTATCTATTAATATTATTGAGGGTCGATATAAGCCAGTTATTTATAATTAATATATGTATCTCTAATGGAAAATTTATGGATTTAAAATGCAAATCTTACATATTTAGGATCCAGAAGGCCATTGGGCGTTATAATGTAACGCCTGAGACAACCTTTGACTAAACTTTTCAACTGATCAATTTGTGAAGGATCTGCGCAAGGATGATAAAGCATCACGATTGCTCCTCCCTGGAAAAATACGTTAAGGCTATGTATGACTTATCCGATCCCTACCTTACCGACGCTTTTTTCGCCCTTCGAATTTCCACAATTATTAAGATATCGAGTTGAAACTTTAAGTAATTCAGTAGTAAGCAGTACAGAACGTTTATCTGGTGCAAAATATTTATAACTGTAAACAAAAATTTCTTTGGAAACTTTTATTCTCATGATTATAAAAACTTAGGATCAGATAAACTTTTTTACGCCTTTTTACTTAAATACTCAAAGTTTCAACTCGATATCTTCATAAATGTTGTAATTCAAAGGATAAAAGTGTCGGTAAGGTAGGGATCAGATAAGTAAGACATGGCATTAATGTCATGTATGACTTATCCGATCCCTACCTTACCGACACTTTTTATCCTTTGAATTACAACATTTATGAAGATATCGAGTTGAAACTTTGAGTAATTAAGTAAAAAGCACTAATAAACGTTTATCTGATTGTAAATTTATTTGATTATGAAAAATAATGTTTCCAAGAATAAATTTGTTTGTAATTATAAATATTTAGGAGCCAATAAACGTTCCTTAGTGCTTTTGACTTAATTACATAAACTTTTTACTCGAAATACCAATTAATGTAGAAATGTGAAGGACGATAAAAAATGTCGGTAAGGTAGGGCTCGGATAAATCATACATGGCCTTAAGTAGAGGGTTATATAAATTGTAATAATTGAATGATAAATTTAAAGACGTGATTAAATTACCTCCATAGCATGAAGATATCTTTGTTTAGGGCAATATAAATATTCACCAAATGCAGGCGGAATTGGTCGGTATGATCCTCTAGAAAACAATTTAAAAACTTTTTAAAAACAGTTTTTTTTAAAGTTAAGGACATGGATTACCAAACGATTCCTACCTTACCGACATTTCAGTTTCTGTAACGCCATTTCCATGCAAAATAAGATACCAAGATGAAAATTTGTAGAATTAAAGAAAATGCTTTATGTTAATATTTGTATTTTTCACTACTTAAAATACATTTTCAACTCGATGTTTTATTTTGCACGAAAATAGGGCTACAGGAACTGAAATGCCGATAAGGTAGAAATCTTTAGGTGATCCATGGGCTTGAAAAAAAGTTTTAGAATTGAATGATTTAAACATCACAAAATATTGTTTTCGGAGACTATTAAAATATTTGAAATGTTTATATGCTATTTATAATAACTTACACCACGTCAACAATATATTTATACGGGATAGTATCTTGCATACAGTATTGCCTAGGCTGTGAAAGAAAAGAATTTCTTTTATTGTCCTTTTTGATTAAAACAATTTAAATCAAATTTGAAAATCATAACTGGTGTAAAGAAAAATTTTCTTTACGCACTGAATAGCCTGGTGGTATATCTTCACAATAACTGAAAGGCCTCAATTGATAATTTGGTTTTATCTCTGGTCCTGAGCAAATGTAATCAGAAAAATAACCATACCAGTCCACTTCCAAGTTGGTCTAAAATGGGAACAATGTTCATATTTAATAACACAGCTAGTATTGATCAGTCAAAAGTTTATTTTCCATCTATTACTAAGGAATGAATATGAAAAATGTGAAAAAAAATTGTTAAGGTCATAGATAAAACGAATCACATGATTAGATTCCTACTTCACCGGCATTTCACCCCATTTCCTTGAAAAATAAGATACTGAGTCAATAATTCATGAAATCAAATAAAATGGACTAGGATAAGTTTAACTCGTAATAAATAATTATAATTATAAAATTACTTACACACATAAAAGTACACAAACGGAAATGCCGGTAAAGTAGGAATTTAGTCATGTAGTCCAGTTGGTCTGTGGTCTTAAGACCACGTATGACTTATCCAATCCCTATCTTACCGACACTTTTTTTTCTCCCTTCGTATTTCCACATTAATTTAGATATGAAGTTGAAAATTTGAGTAACTGAGTAAAAAGCACAAAGCTACGTTTACTGCTTCTAACTATTTATAATTATGAACAAATGCGTTTTTGGAATCACTTTTATTTATAATCATAGAAGTTTAGGACCAAAAACACGTGTTTTAGTGCTTTTTACTCAATTACTTAAAGTTTCATCTCTATATTCTAATAAAAGTTGAAATGCGAAGGACAAAAGAAGTGTCGGCAAGGTAGGGATTGGGTAAGTTATACACGGCCTTAAGGCCATAGATCAATCGGACCACGTGACCAAATAATACATTAATTCGTTTATGTAAGATAACATTTTTAATTTACAAAATGTCTTTGTGAAAATTAGGGAAACGTAACCAAACAGAATAAAACACATCTGTTAACTTCTATTTAGAAAAAATTTTGAAAAAAGTTTGAAAAGTTATCGATAATTACAGTTAGCTGTAACAAATTTTCCGAAAATTTCAGAAAGATATTTTGTAAAATAAAAAAGTTATCTTACATGAACTTTTAAAGGAAAATGGTCACGTGGCCTTGTTGATCCATGGCTTTAAGAAATAATGTGAAAAATTACTTCCGATACAATTACCAATTTGAAATGCCATAGTCATTCAAAAGAATACTTTTTTTAGGAATAATTAATTAGCACAGTTTTGAATAAACTTTTGATACAGTTCATTTATGGTAAGTATATTTATCCAAAAATTTTTGCACTTGAGTTAATACAATTTCCAATAAATTGCCAAGCCCAAAGTTCAAAACTTCTTGTAATTATATTCTAAATTTTTTTCCAGAGAAAATAAAATATTAAAATGTAACAATATTCTAATAAAACAACTATGAACGAAAAAAAGTCTTCTAATAAAAATAATATAAGATCAAGAAAATGATTTTCCGAAAGTAGCAATTTTATTTTCAAAATTTATGTTTTCCAAAAGAATTGTAAATTAGGCAATACACAACAATGGAAAATATTTAAAAAGAATTTTTTCCATTAATTACATTGATGTAAAAAACGAACCTTTCCATCGTCACATTCTTTTGTGGTTATGGAACCTAGCACGACGGCTGTGAGCCCTATTACTGCGATATTTATAATAAAAAATGCCTTCGATATTTCAATAGACATTTTATTCAATTAATTAACTTTTTCTTCACGTTTGCAACTTTCCTGTTTCACGACACTCAGTTTATGGACACGATGTGTTTTTACATAAGTCTTTTACACGTTATAAATAATCTTGTGAAACCAAATCTAATTGGCTGACATTTTTTATACGTGAGATAATTCAATCTCAATGTGGCATACATTATTCAATTAATATGCATCGATATCTTTCACATTATTAAATATATTTATATGAAGGAGTCGTGGGTTTCGAATTAGAATTCATTCTGAGCAAATTAAAATTATTTAGATTCATTCTTACTCTCTGAATCAGAATCAGTCAAAATGTACTGATCATCAATGAAATTTGACTGATTCAAATAGCTAAAAAGAGGTTACTGTGAATGAGTCAAATTTCACTAATTAGTTCAGTAAAAATTAACGGATTTAACAGTGAGAAATATTTTTCACTGATTAGTTCAGTGAAAATTAACTGATTTAACAGTGAAAGGGGAAATCACTGATTAAATCAGTGAAAATTTGACTAATTCAGATTTAGAGAGTATACAATCTTTTACCAAACCATTCTGAACCAATTCAAGAAACGTTTTGAATCTATGAATCTGGCAATCTGTCAATTTATTGGGAACCAAGTTTTCGATTCTTATCAATCCGAATTAATTCAAGCTTGAGTTGATTTCAAACGAACTTGCCAATCGAATAATTCTGCTCTCTAAATATGAATCAGTCAAAATATACTGATTATCAGTCAATTTTACTGATTCAAATAGCTAAAAAGAGGTTACTGTGAATCAGTCAAATTTCATTGATTACTTCACTGAAAACTAACTGATTTAGAAATAAAAAGTATTTTTTACTGATCAATCAGTGAAAAGGCAAATCACTGATTCAATCAGTGACAATTTAATTGATTCGGATTTAGAGAGTGACTTCCGATTCATTTTGACTGATTACTGGTTACTGGAAAAGAAGTGACCAACTACCAATTCATTGTCTATTTACAAAAGGAAGTTGGTTATCACCGTCGTTACAAGAAATGTAACTAGGTAAAGATAGTTATTTTCCATGGCTGGTATGAAGGATATATAATATAAATAAACATAATATATCTATAAGAAATATAAAATCATGAAAATTCAGTTTCATAAAATTGCATGCGTGATGATAATAATGACAAAAATCTTAAGTGTGAAAATATTCCATTAATCGACGTCGAATGAAGAAAATAAAACACGTATGAAAAATATTTTGATAATAACCATTTGAATAATCATATACGTAAAGCGCGTATTTAAATAAATTCCATTAGCTTTTGTTTTTTATAGTAATGAACATTTTTAGCTGATATTCCAAAACATAATATACATCAATAATTGAAATATTTTAATTAAAAATGTCTGCTAATCATATAGCTAAAAATCAGTCACTGATTCAATTTTTTAAGATATGCATTTTTTTCAAATAAATAGTAAAATATACTGTTATGTAAAATGGGAATTTTAATGATAGAGAGAAAAAATCTTACAACGACTCCTACCGAAATTTTTTTATTTATTCATCACATATGTACATAAATCGTTAAACTATAGAAATTATACTGAAACATCTCTTGAATTTACAGGAATTTTATGCTGTCACTGTTTTAACTTATCGACTCAGTATATGTAACAGATTTTTTTCTCTATATTCCCTTGCAAAGAGAATTTTTAAAAATTCCGTTTGAAAAAGAGGCGACTTATGAATGTGTGTAAAATTCCACCTGGCCCGCAGAAAGAAGATTAGTAAGATTGACTGAAAGTTCAGTACTTATATTTACGACATGACTTTTAAGAAAATTTTGCAAGGATCAATCAACAAATCTTTAGTTCGTTTCACTTACCATCCAGTAAAATCTATAAAATACGGAAAAATCCAAGTTTGGTAGATTTTACTGAAAGATAAGTGAAACGTACAGAAAATTAGAAATAACAGAAAATTTTATCGAACTAGAGTTTTTGTAGAATCTACTAAAAAGTTTTTGTACAAATAAATACCGAATTTTCTATAAATTTTATGAATTTTTTTTCTGCGTGTGAGAAAATTTAAAGACGCTTAAAATAAGGGCACAAAATGGTATCTTCCTTTGTCGTGACTAAGTTTGACTTTTCCAATAGAACTAGGTTATAACTGCCATCATTTACGATTTGCTCCGGACCTTTGAGAGCATGATTAATGATGAACTTCTGAACTGCTGCAGGATCCACGTAAGACATCGACAGACGACATCCCCAACTCAATAACGCCAGAGGCTAAAAAATTTGATGCACAAATGCTTGTAAATTACCTATCTATAGGGAAATTTAAGAATTTGAAATGCAAATCTTACATATTTAGGATCCAGCAGGCGATTGGGCGTTATAATGTAACGCCTGAGACAACCTTTGACTAAACCTTTTAATTGATATATTTGTAGAGGATCTGCGCAAGGATGATAAAGCATCACGATTGCTCCTCCCTGGAAAAATACATTAAGGTCATGTATGACTCATCCGATCCCTACCTTACCGACGCCTTTTTTCGCCCTTCGCATTTCCACAATTATTGATATATCGGGTTGAAACTTTAAGTAATTCAGTAATAAGCAGTACAGAACGTTTATCTGGTCCAAAATGTTTATAACTGTAAACAAAAATTTCTTTGGAAACTTTTATTCTTATTATTATAAAAACTTAGGATCAGATAAGCGTTTTTTATGGCTTTTTACTTAAATACTCAAAGTTTCAACTCGATATCTTCATAAATGTTGTAATTCAAAGGATAAAAAGTGTCGGTAAGGTAGGGATCGGATAAGTAAGACGTGGCCTTAATGTCATGTATGACTTATCCGATCCCTACCTTACCGATACTTTATTCATCCTTCGCATTTCAACATTTATTAATATATCGAGTTGAAACTTTGAGTAATTAAGTAAAAAGCACTAATAAACGTTTATCTGATTGTAAATTTATTTGATTATGAAAAAAAATGTTTCCAAAAATAAATTTGTTTGTAATTATAACTATTTAGGAGCAGATAAACATTCCTTAGTGCTTTTTAATTAATTACTTAAAGTATCAATTAGAAATCTCAATTAATGTGGAAATACGAAGGATGAAAAAAAGGGTCGGTAAGGCAGGGATCGGATAAGTAAAATTAAAAGGTATGATTATATTACCTCCATAGCATGAAGATATCTTTGTTTTGGGCAATATAAGTATTCACCAAATGCAGGCGGAATTGGTCGGTATGGTCCTCTAGATAACAATTTAAAAATTCAAAAACACAGTTTTTTTAACCTTAAGGCTATGGATTGTCCAGGGATTCCTAGCTTACCGGCACTTTAGTTCTTGTTGCCCCATTTCCATGCAAAATAAAACACCGAGTTGACAAATTTGTAGAGTTAAATAAAACTCACTAATATAGGCCTATCTCGTCTTAAATGTTTATAATTATAGAAAAAACAAATGTTGAAAAAAGTTTTTCCATCATTTAAATTTTTTTTATAGTTTTGAACATTATTGACCATGCAGACCTATCTTAGTCCATTTTATTAAACCTTACCAATTTTCAACCCTGAATCTCATTTTCGATGGTTTAGTGAAACAAAAATGCCGGTAAGGTAGGAATCTTTAAGTGATTCGTGGCCTTGAAGGAATGTTTAATGGTATTTTATTTAAATTTACTCACACTAAAGAAACAATGTTGTTATATATGATATGATCTCGCATACAGTACTGCTCACCCTATGAAATAAAAGGACCATTTCTTAAAATACTTTATAAGACACTTGTTATAACGGTGAAAAATTATAATTAGTTTGAAGAAAACTGTTATTGTTTACGTGATAAGCTGGGTGAATATCTATACAATAACTATGAGGTTTTATTCTATAATTAGTGGAATCCGATTTTCGAAAGCAATTGTAGTCAGAATAAGAGCCATCCCAATCCATTGTTAAATTTGTCTAAAAAGGAAAGAATTTTCAAATTTAATAACAAGCCCAGTACTAAAACATTCAAAGTCTTGGGAAAAATGCCTTAAAAGAAGCTATTTTAAATAAATCGAAATTATAAATAATTTTGTCTTTAACTGAACAGTTCCTGGGCTAAAATTTTGCCCTGGCCTAGCCAGGGTCATGGTCCTTGGTCAAAACTGGCTATAGCTTCACATGAAACGCCAAAGCAGACCTAAGCCTGGAAAATTATATGGAATGCTATAATCCTTAAATTAAATCCTGAGCTACTATCCAGGCCCAGAGCTGGTTTAGTGTTTCATGCGTATCTAGAGCCAGGCCTGAAAATTTCTGCCTTGGTAAATTTACAAAAACAAAAAGAAAATATCACATGGACTAGATAGAAATTACAAAAACGTGAAAAATTGCATTAAACCTTATAAAACCTTATAGGTTTTTAATAAGGTTCTATAAGGTTCTATGCGGTTTTTGTCACATTTTAGTTATTTCTATATGGTTTTATGAGCTCTTTCGTGTATTCAGAGACTTTTCAATAAAACATATGAATTTAAAAAACGAACCTTTCCGTCGTCACATATATTTATCACTTTGTTTACATCTCTTTTCAGACGATCTGTTGATTAAAAAAAAAAATGAATTTTAATTTCTATTTAATAATACTTATTTTGTCTAAAGAATGAACGTATTATTAAAAATACAGTACCTTTGGATTTATCACTGTCTAGCAAATCAGCATTAAGTCCTATTGCAGCGATACTTATGATTAAAAAAATCTTCATTATTGGAGTCGACATTCTTTTAATTGATTGATTTTTTTAAGCTAGCGACTTTCACGTTTTACATCACTTAATTTATGGATACAATGTTCTTTTATAAAAGCCTTTTAAACGTTTTGAACAGGTGAAGTCAAATTTGATTGGCTCTCATCCTTTAAACGTGAGATATTGTGAAATCTGACTAATATGATACGTCCATTATACAATTAAAGATTGCAATTAAGAAACAAAACGATGCGATCGAATCAACAATGTTTTTTCATATAAAAGTGTCTCTATTACTGAGCTTATCACATTTCCAGCAAGGGAAAATTTAAGAAATTTATCTTAAATACCTTATCACGTACCATTAATTGTATCGATCAATCTCGACTGCATTTTTTTCACTTTGAAGAAGAAAAAATTACAACCAAAAAAGAAAATAGCTAAAAGTGCCATTTTAAATGGCCAGTTTGCGCTCCAAAAGAGAAAATAGTAAGAAATGAATTTTATTTTTGCAAGTTTTGCTACTTGAATTAAACTGGCCATTTTAAATGGCACTTTAGACTATTTTATTTTTTTGCGGTGTAATTCGTTTCTAAAATATTCATGCAAACTTTGTTTCCTGAATATTTCATTTTAGACAAATTAATGGACAACCAAATAAATATTTTTTATACTCACTGATTAAGGCCATGGATCAATTAGATCACGTGACCAAGTACCTATAAAACTTCGTGCGAGATAACTTTTTTATTTTACAAAATGTCTTCCTGGAAATTTGTAAAATACAACAGAAAACGATAAAAAACGTCTGTCGACTTCATTTGAGTGAATATTTTGGAAAATTTTTTACAGTTAACTGTAATTGTCGATAAGTTTTCGAATTTATTTCAAAATTTTTAATAAAAAGAAGTTCACAGACATGCTTTATTGTTTTTTGTTACATTTTCCCAATTTTAGGAAAGATACTTTGTAAATTAAAAATATTTTCTTACAAGAACGAATAAATGTATAATTTAGTCACGTGGTCCAATTGATTCATAGCCTTGAAAATATCCACTTTTAAGTGTGAAAAATTTGTAAAATCTAATAAAAGACATTAAGGAAGGCATTTTAGCTCAATTTTTTTTATAATTAGAAAAAAAATTTGTGTTCAAAAAAACTTTTCTCTTGACTGATTCTTCATTTGAAAAGTATACAGACAGACAGAAATCAGCCACTAATCATAAAAGTAATGATTGATCAGCCACGTGCTTACAAATAACAAAAAATATACACGTATTAAGAATATTTTTATAATGACTTTGCATACGTGAACAACATAGATAAGAAATACATTTGAATGATTCTCCGCATAACTTAATCGATACATTAAATACCCACAATTTTTGAGAAAAAAGGGTAAAAGTTTCTGGTAGGTCTTAAATCATTAAAATCATTTTCAAAATAAGTCCCCGTACAATTTTTTTGGCATGGCCCAAGCTGGGCCCAGGCCTGGCGTGCGGTAACATGGCAAAAAACGCCAAACCAGACCTGGGCCTGGTCTAGCAGCCATGTTTTTCAACTTTTTTTTCTTATTCAACTGCACTTTTAATTATACTAACCCTTCCACTAAATGATTTGCAGAATCAATAATCACCTTGAAGGAAATGAAAGGAAAAAATCAAAGCTCCACGTTTATTTTATTCAAATTGAAAATGAAAATATAATCTTGTGAATTTTATGTTCCCAAGGCAGAAAAATAAATTTATGAACAAGTTCCATGGGAAATTTTTTTATTTATGTATTACAAAATCAAAACTACTACAGTAATATTTTAAGATTTATAAACTTTACTGTTTGTAACAACAACGAACTAATGTTATTCCGAAAACAACCTTTTGTCATTCCCATTTTATTTAAGTCAATACTTTTATACATTTAGTACTTCAAGAAAAGAATTTTAAATCCCTCATTTTTCTACTTAATGGATGTTTGTCGCTGAAATTATAGAAAATAAGAAAAGACATAATGGCGGAGCGTTCAAGATTTTTATTGGTTTTGAACAATTAAAAAATTGAATTCCTGTTTTACCGACTTTAACATTTTTTTTTTCTAAACCAATAAAGAATCTTAACCCTCTATTAAAATGTCCTTTCTAAATCTAAATCAGTAAGAAGCAGCTATAAATTGATTACTCTTGCACTTTAGTAAAAATTGTACTTAAAATTAGTGGTATTTCACTGAAAAACAGTGCAGTTGTGACTGCACTTAATTAGAATAACTAAACATATTTATTGATTAACTACAGTGACAATTTGCCTGAGTTTTACTGAAATACCACTGACTGTCAGCAAAGTTTTCACTAATTTGAAAAAAGTACTCTTAAAGTAGAAAATTCCTACCTTACCGACATTTCAGTTCCTGTGACACCATTTCCATGCAAAATGGAATACTAAGTCGGAATTTTGTAAAATTTAATAAAATATTCTGATATAGGTCTGCCTGGTTGTAAAATATCATAATCATTAAAAACTTTATTTCGGGAAAATTTCTTCTTTTACGATTCTAGACATCTATGCCCAGACAAATCTATATTTCTACATTTTATTTTATTTCACAAATTTTCAATTTACTCTGGGAAAAATGTAAAACCAACAAATTTGTTTTTCGCATTTCGCACGGAAATGGGATTTCAGGAACTGAAATCCCGGTAAGGTAGGGATCTTTGGGTGTTCCATGGCCTTAAAACTTATCATTTCAGAAAAAACACGAAAAGATAATAAATGCCTAAGTATAAAAATACGTAATGAAATAAAAAAATATAATTATTATGAAGCACATGCAAACACACTTTTGAATTCAAAATCGCACCCTCATGGCATTAATCACGTCCAAAATTAGGGCACAAATTGCTATCGTTGAAGTCTGAATATGGAACCACTTCTGACTTTTCTAAAAGATAATAGTCATAAACGCCATCTTTTGGAAGCTGCTCTGCACCTTTAAGAGCATGATTAATGATGAACTTCTGAACTGCTACAGGATCCACATATGACATTGACAGACGACATCCCCAACTCAATAGCGCCAGAGGCTAAAAATTTTAAAGAAAAATATTTGATACATTTGAATACGTATATTCTATGGAAAGTTTCAAATGACCAACCTCGGGACCATTTTTTTTAAATTTATTTTTATTTCGACGTTTCGTAAAAATTCTGCCTCCCCTTCAGAACGAACAACTTATTTTTACATCATTAATCTCAATTATTAGTATAACCTATTGTTCTCAAAACTTCGACATTGTCAAAAAAAATTTTTTAAAAATTGGTCTGAGGTTAATCATTTGAAGATTTTCATGAAAGTATCCCTAGCGAAATTTTCGGATAGAAATTCAATCCGAGATGATTCGAAGTCTGCATCCGAGGCAATCCGAAAAAAGTTTTGAATCTCTTTTATCGCAAATAAGTTAAAAATAAATCCGTCTTAATCCGAGTTAATCTGAAGTTTCAATCCGAATGAATCCGAACCAACCCGATCACGGATTAGTCTAATCGGATGAATCCGGTCAAACCGAATTCGGTTTTATTCGAATTGACTCGGATTAAGACGGATTAATTTTCAACAGAACGAGACTGAAAACTTTTTTCGGATTGGCTTGGATATAGACTTCGGATTGCCTCGGAATAGCTCGCAATGACTCGGAATGAATTTCTATCCAATGATTTCACCATAGGTTAGATCGCACGTTAAGGAATTATAAATTAAAAGGTATATATAAAAAGAATAATTTGAGGATTTGATTCCATCAATCTACGCAAAAAAAAAATAGCTAAAAGTGCCATTTTAAGGTAGTACACTCGCAAAGATTAGGCCTCAGGCAAAAATGGATAATTTTGCTTTCAAGAATTTTTGTTTTTAAATTGGAAACTGTCAAGTTGTACAGAATCTTTTCCCTGAAAAAAAAATCCATGATTTTTTAGAATCGCATCATTTTCTAAAATTTACTATTTTGCCTTTCAGAACGCAAACTGGCATTTAAAAATAGCATTATTAGGTTTTTTATTTTTTGCATGTATCCAGCGGGCCACATGACTACGGCAATTGCAATTTCGGTCTCTAAGCAAGCAATAATTAATAACTGAAATAAATTTTCCGTTTCAAACAGATGTAAACGAAAGAGAAAAGAAATATCATATACTATTTTTCGCAACACTTTCCGGGAAATCGCACTCAGCGCACCGAAAAATGTGCGCAAAAAAAGTGTGCGGGAATCATAAAATTCCCGCACACTTTTACGGTCATCAGGAATCTACCATTTTGCGAACATTTTTTGGTGCGCAAAGTGCGAGCTTCCCGTACAGTGTTAATATAATTCAATTTTAGTATTTAGTTTCTGAATAAACTGATAATCTGTAACTGCAATTATGGACATCACATGGTCCGGGAATGAAGTGAGTCATGTGATCAAGGAAGTATTTTAATTTACCCCAATATTTTTCTACAGTGATGAATACTTTTGTTTGAAGTTTCGAGATATATAAAGTCCAATTGGTTTGAAATAATAAAAAAATAATTTATTTCTGTTTTACCGACATTACAATTCTTTATTTTTTTAAAACAATCAGTCCATAAACTTCTATTAGTATGTCCTTTATTATATCCTGTAACTTTGAACAAAAATCTTTATTTCCGTAAAACATCTTGGGGAAAACTAAAATACTTTTGTTTGATCACGTGATACATCAGTGCCATTTTTCTTACGTATGTAGGTTCCACGAGTTTGAAAGGAGTTATTATATAGCGTCTGAGGCAACCTTTGACCAAACTTTCTAATTTATCGACTTCTGAAGGATCGGCGCAGGGGTGATGAAGCATCACAATGGCTCCGTGCTAAAAAAAGTAAGTACATTTAAAGGTTAGGTAAATTAAAATTATTACATGATAATTACAAAACTTAGTTAAATTACCTCCAAACTATGAAGCCATCTTTGTTTAGGCACGTAAGTGTATTTGCCATATAGGGGCCAGACTGGACGATGCCCTCCTCTGTAAAATGATTTCAAAATTTTTAAATACGAGTTATAGAAAAGTCAAAAAAAGGCTTAAGGCCATGTACGACTTATCCGATCCCTACATTACCAACACATTTTTCCATCCTTTGCATTGTCACATTAATTGAAATATCGAGTTGAAACTTTGAGTAAATAGTTAAAAAGTACTAAGAAAGATTTATCTGCTACTAAACATTTATAATTACAAAAAAATTTATTGTTGAAAAAAATTCTTTTTATTATAAATGTTTAGGAACAAATAAACATTCTTTATTGCTTTTCACTTAATTACTCAAAGTTTCAATTCGATATCTTAATTAATGTGGAAATACGAAGGGCGAAAACAAAGTGTCGGTAAGGTAGGGACAGGATAAGTGATACATGGACTTGAGACCAAAAAGCAACTGGACTATGTGACCAGATTCCTAACTGATTGGCAGTTTTTCGCCTTTAAAATCATGCCCATGGAAAATAGGACACAAAAAACATTTGTTTGAATCCTTTTTTTTTAATTATAAAAATCCAAGAGTCGTTAACTTTCATTATCACCATTTCTTTAATAGCAACAATTTTAATTCCAATATCTCATTTTGCATGGCCATGAGCTTACAGACAAAAATGCCGGTAAGATAGGAATCTTGTCACGTGGTTTCAAAGCCTTGAGACCATGGATCAACCGTTCCACGTAAATAAATTATTTTATATAATAATATAATCGTGTAAGATAACTTTTTCAGTAAAAAAGATATGTTTTTAAAAATTCAAGAGTCTTTTATAATAAAAGGCAATATGGAACGTCTTTTTCCTTAGTTTTAATAAAAATTCAGCAGACAATTTTTCAGAAAAAACAAAACTGCACGAGTTATTAGCAATTGCAGTGAACTATAAATTGTAAACTTTTTTACAAAATTATTACTAAAATGATCTTGGCAATGGTTTTTTACTATTTCTATTATATTTTCCAAACTTTTCAATAAGATATTTCGTAAAATTAAGCCGATTATTCATTTAAAGATTCCTACCTTACCGGTAACATAAATAGACCGAATTAAAAAATCTATATTTTAATTAAATTGATTTACTTACATTACAGTAACATTATCTGTATAAATGATGATATCTCGCATACAATAATGCTTAGCCTGTAACAATAAAGCTCATTTCTTATTATACATTTATTAAACAATTGTGATTACATTAAATAAATAATAATACAGAGAAAAATTTTTTTTAAACAAACTCTCACAAATATTTTACTAAACCTTACAAGTTTTCTGTGGATAAAACAAACTCATTATTATTTAATAAAACAGAAATAGCTTTTAAATTCCCGTGTAAAATCAGATTAAAAAGATTTTTATTGTCTAACCTGATATTTTGGTGGTATATCTATACAATAACTGAAGGGAAATCTTTCAATATCAGTAGGTATCCATTCTTCTGAACAAGTGTAATCATCTTTAGAACCATCCCAGTCCACTGTCAAATTGGTCTAAAATTAAAATGGTGTTCAAATTTAAAAACGTAGTCGGAATTCAAACGTTATATGCTATGGGATTAAATAACCTCTCTTTTTGAATTGAACGAAGCACTATTAACTATTACCAAACATCACTTTGAGTGCTGTTGTAAATGTGAAATGCAATAGCGGTTCGAAAGAATTACAGAATTGTGAGGAATTACAGATCAGCAAGGTTCTTCAAAAAACAAATTTATTAAGGCCGTCTATCAATTATAGGTTCCTACCTTACCGGCACACATCTGCATGTAAACTTACTTCCATGAGCTACATTGATTTTAATAATAAAATTTAAAAAACACTAGGAAAGGTCCATTACCTCCTTAACTTTTTGAAGAGGAAATTTTATTTTGCAAAGACATGAGTTTACAGATAAGAGATATCGGTAACGTAGGAATCGTTAAGTAATGCATAACCTTAAGGCCATGTCTTAACCACATCACGTAACTAGATTCCTACCTTACCAGTATTTATTGTCATAAATGTTTATAATTATAAAATTCTTTTGTATAGTAAATTTTCAAAATAATTATAAACATTTATGACCAGGCAGAGCTATTTTAGTGTATTTTATTTGATTCTTTAAATTTTTAATTACCTATTTTATTTTTTCTAGAAATGAGGTTACACAAACTGAAATGCCAGTAAGGTAGGAATCTAATCAAGTGACCAGGTTAGTCAATGGCCTTAACCAAATAAATAACAAATGTATTTAAGATCATGGATCACTTAAAGATTCCTACCCTACCGGCATTTCAATTCCTGTAACCTTATTTATTCCATTTACTGTACTAGTGCGGGAAAATCAACTTTCCGCACGCAAATCCCACTCTGTACATCCCTGGCGAAATTATCGGATTATAATTGATTCCGAGCAAATCAGAGCTATTCCAATCTATTCCGAAATCTGTTTCCGAACTATTCCGAACCAATTGGAAAAACATTTTGTGTCTCGTTTGATGAAAAACAGTCAAAAATCAATCCTATTCAATCCGAGGCATTAATCCGAATGAATCCAAACCAAGTTCTCAATCCGAATCAATCCTAGCTCGTATTGATTCGGATTGGATTTTTTAATCCAAATCAAAACAAATGAATCCAAGATCGGAATGATTGATTCTGATTAAAAATCCGGTTTGGATTAATCCAAGCTTGGATTCATTCGAATTCATTCGGATTGATACCTAGAATTAGAGGCGGATTAAGTCGGATTGACTTTTAACCGTTTTTCATGAAACGAGATAAAAGAAACCTTTACTCAGATTGGTTCAAAATGACTCAGAATGGTTCGGAAACGGATTCCGGAATAGCTCTGATTCGCTCGGAACGAATTTCAATCCGATACTTTCGCCAGTGATAAAAATGAATAACAAACTACAACAAAAATTTAATTTCAATATTAAGATACTTTAACAATATAGAAATAAAATAAGTATTTGCAAGGAAAAAAAATATTAAGAAAAGGATAAAAAGATATAACATATATTTAAGGCTATAAATAAAAATTTATAAAATATTGCAACCACAGCCGCACAGAACAATAAGAAATATGTTTAAAACCTTTTCTCAATTTATCATATGGGTCTAAAAACAAACCTTCCCATCGTCGCAATCTTTTGAGGCACCCATAGGAAGTCTACTAACAGAATTGGTGTTCCCTTTACCATTATTACTTCCGCTTATAGTCGGGGGTGCAAGTCCTGATACTACGATATTAATAATAAAAATTGCCTTTATAATTTCAAAAAACATTTTGTTGATTCAATTAATTTTTTCAACGATTTTGACTTCAAAGTTTCACAGCACTCAAATTTCAGTCATGCTGTTCCCTTATAAATATGTTCAACACGAAATGGTAGGGAAAATTGGAAGCTAAAATAAAGTTAATATGATAATCAAGTCAGAACAAAATTAAGGCAAATAGTTGCCCACGTTTCAGATAGTTATACAGAATTTAAAATCTGATTGGCTTTCTTACTCTAGGCATAATAGGTGGTGTAATCTAAATGGTGCATCTATTATTTAAATAGACTGCAATTACGCAGCAAAAATTAAGGTACACCCAAATCTCTGCGTGATTGCGCTAAACCGAAATATCTTCCTCTTCCTTGTTTATGGCTTTTTGTTCTAAAGAACAAATAAAGGGAAAAGTTAGCAAAGTATTTGAACTAAAAGTGAGTAAAATCACACAAGTTGGTTCTCTCCCTCCATACGTTGGATACGTTGCTGGGCTCTGATTCGTCGGTCTTGGGGGTCGTGGAATCCCTTTACCGTCCTTGACGACTCGTCGGAGTACCCGCGAAAAAGGATCTGGTTCAAAATAAATTCAACACTTATTTCACATATAAAAGTTACTTATAGTCCATTATTAATTTTTGTTAACAGCACAGTTGCCCTCAATTAATTGCACATATAACTGTCAGACCTTGTTCGACTTACTTTTCGACAATTTTACAAGTCCAATAATAACCGAAATTATTTTAAGTCCAAAGATTTATTTAAAGTTTCAAAGCGTCTTTTTGAAATTTAAATCTCTGCCGCTTTTAAGCTTTGCAGCTATATTTATAATATATATTTTGAGTAGAGATTTTCCCTCTCTCTCTCGCCTTCAGCCAATCAAAATGCTGACGTAATACTATATGTGACGTGCCACGAGAAAAGGGGACTAACGCGGAAAATATCGCAAATCTGTTTTTGGTCTCTATCGATAGTTTCGGAGTTGCTCTATCTAGCAAAAAAATCAGAAAAAATTTTTGAGCATTATTTATATTTATAAAATAGCTTATTAGAGGGCCGTAAATGCCTTTCACTGAGAAAAGGGCTCCACTTCTATCGCTCGCCCTGTAAAATTCTAGTTTTCCGCGTTAGTCCCCTTTTCTCGTGGCACGTCACATATGTTCCTTTGAGGAATGAGAGAAAAGGTGACGTAGGACAATTCATTAAAAT
Organism: Diplolepis rosae; assembly: GCA_030998225.1. Taxonomy (NCBI): domain Eukaryota; kingdom Metazoa; phylum Arthropoda; class Insecta; order Hymenoptera; family Diplolepididae; genus Diplolepis; species Diplolepis rosae. The sequence continues at coordinate 6,807,140 of JAPYXD010000723.1, read as the reverse complement.
TAAGTCGCAAAATGAGTCAGTCGATGATAGACATTGAAAGTCCAAAGTCGAAATTCCTTAAAATATTTATAACATTACGTCTGATCCATTTAGAGGTTAAGATACTTCTATCCAATTGCCTTCTGAGTTATGAGTCATCCATAATCATTTTTAGTTATTTAGAAATAAAGAATGAAAGCTTATTCCATTTACTCTTTTAATTTTAGCGCGTGATCTATTGATAATGTTTTGAGGGCACAGTCCCATGTCAAGTTGTCAAGGAAAATAGGATAATAGAAGAATAGGGAAACAGGATTCATCCAATGAGGTTATCGCACAGATTCAATTATCCTGTTATCCTCGTCATGGGACTGCGTCCTGACGCTCGTGGTGATGTTTCGTTCTATGCTCGACTGCTCGCTCGCCCTTAAGGCCATGGACTAACCGGATCACGCAACTAGATTCCTACCTTACCAGCATTTTCAATTTATGTAACTCCATTTCTATAAATAATAAAAAAAGTAAAAATTTGTATAATAAAATAAAATGCACTAACATAAGTCTGTCTGATCATAAATGTTTATAATTATTTTTAAAAATTTGTTTAAAAAAAAGTTAATGGCGAATTAAGTACTAAAAAATAATTATTTTCTGAATGCGAAAGAAAATCATATTTTCTTGATAATCTCGAAAAAACTTTTTTTAATTCCCATTTTCTTTGATCGTATCAAAAAATGTATCATTTATCTAAAGAAACTGTTCTCTGAGGAAACAATCAAAACTCTCGTTTACTAGAAAAATTACGTGATACACAAAAAAAGCAATACATCAAAGCTTTTATACGCAAAAAGTTCTACACAAATAATCCCTAGGATTTTTCTGTTATTATCTCTTACCTTTTCAAATCAAATTGAATTTTTCATTCCTAAAATTAAAGTTTTTAGTTGAAAAATGGGATTTTTTATTTTGTATAACGATTTTCACGTTTAAAATGAAAACTACGTGTCTTATTGAAAAATAATTTTTGTAGACTTTTCTGAGGTGAAAAATGTTAATTCCGTGTTTTTTGCCCGTGTCTCACATATAGTTTGTAACAAAAAATTTAATTATTGATTTTATTTTCTACTTTTTCTATTTTTCCATTAATCAATATTTTATCATTTTCTGGAATCAGTTATTAAATGCGATTTTATGAATGAAAAACTTTTCCAGCATATATTTTAAATATACTTTTAGAAATATTCTTGGCGAACAATAAAAAAAATTAATTTTAAACAAATTTGACTGACGGTAGATAATTGATATGCCAAATGTCAATTTGTGAGATTATCAATGACCTATTTTGAAAAGTTATTTTTAATACATTAGGCTTGGAGTAAAGTAGTACAAAACTACAAAATCAGTCTCGATTTCGCAGTTTAGTCTATAAACAATTTTAGATTAACAATTGAAGTATGTTATATCTCGCGACAAATGTTTTAAATGAGCACAAGGCTTTATCAAGACGTTGACTAGAAGCATTTTGGATTGTAATTCAGTAATCAACTCTTTAAAATTATTTAGGCCATGTATCACTTATCGATTCTTAAAGTACTAATATTTTTTACTTGTAAACTCAAGCCCATGTGAAAGGAGGAATTGATTCGGAAATTAGTGAAATTATATAATTAAATAATAAATAAATACCAATTAAACTAAATAGTAAAAGGATGAATTCGCTAAGTTATAAAATTGCATGAAATTTTGTTTTTTTATTGTTCCCTCAACCCATACACCAATTCAAGAACTTCATAAATCAAATATAATATGCATAAACCTAAGTTAAAGTAACAAAAAGATATTTTAATACACATTTGCGAAGAAAAAAAAATCAAAGCTCTAAAAGAACTTTAGATTTTCCAAAAATAAACAATATCGAATTTATCCTAAATTGTAAAATAAAATATACTAGATTTACTTTCTAGTGTTTGCGTTATGAGTAAAAATTACAATTCGAAGTTGAAAATAAAAGATCATATCTTAAAATGATGATTAAGCCGTTCTGTAATCACTGGAACTATTATCAGGATTGAAATTTGGGCATAATTTAATATCTTCATCGTCTGAGACTATTTTCGCCCTTTTCAGAAGACCTTCCTCAAAATCGCCATCGTATGAGATTTGCTCTGGACCATTGAGAGCATGATCAATTATGAATTGCTGAACCATGTCAGGATTGACCTTTGACATCGACAGACGACATCCCCAACTCAATAACGCTAGAGGCTAGAATATTTCAAGCACAAATATGTAGTAGATTTCAATATGCATATTCCCAAGAAAAATTTCGAGAATTTAAAATTTAATTTTCCTTACTCTTTCAGTTTCCAGGAGATTCGAGGGGGTTATTACATGGCGCTTGAGACAACCTTTGACTAATTTCTTCAAATGCTTTACTTCAGAAGGATCTGCGCAGGGGTGATAAAGCATCACAATAGCTCCATGCTAACAAATTTAGTAATTCAGAATATTAGATAAACTAGAATTAGAAAACAAATGGAAGACTTAATTAACTTACCTCCAAACTATGTAGCCATCTTTGTATTGGGCAGTATTTGTATTCACCATATATGGGCCAGATTGGCCGGTGTGTTCCACTGGAAAACAATTCATACATTTTTAAATATGTCTCTCAGAGTATTGCTTTTCATTTTAAAAGCTCACATTTCATTGCATTCATATTAACTTACTATAGAGGAATGGGAGGATCGTATTTAATAACGTCTTTCATACATTTGTGCAAAGCCTGTAAAATACAAGACCCATTTCTTATTAGAATTTCACATTTAAACAATTTTAATTACAATTAAAAATATTGAAGAGGTAAAATAAAAATGTTGATTACGTACCACATAATGTGGTGGTATATCCACACAGTGAACGTGAGAATCTATTTCAGGGTCAGGTTTTATCTTGGATGCGTTGCAAGTGTAATCATCTGGAGAATTATTCCAATCCACTGTTAAGTTAGTCTGAAATTGAATAAAAATTTATTTTCCATTCATAAAAATAACATTTAGTGCAATAGTCATTAAAAAAAAAATATCGTATTTAAAACGTTTATAACAATTTTTAAAGTGTGAAATTGTTTTCTTTTGGATTATTTATATCTGCAATTTAGTATCTAATGTTTAATATCTCTAGTCCAACTGTAGAAACTTTCCGTTCAATGAGTCACTAAGTACTTCCACGTATGCAAACTCATTCCCCCACCATGTGCCCAAAAATCTCGAAAGATCGAAACTTTTTAGTTATCTGCAAATTAACTTTGAGTAAAAAAAAAAGTTTTAACTTAAATAAAATCTACTTTATACGTTTGTCAATGAGAAATTAGAATTTATATAAAAATAAAATGATTGACAAAATGTGTATAAAAATATTTAAATTTACAAAACAAGTATGAATATAAAATATTTTAAAGTTAGCAAAGTAAAAATCGCACATAATATTTCTACTAGAGCAATATGAAACAATGAAAAATGTTTTTAAAGAAAAAGTATTCAACTTGATAAAAGCTATTACAAATAATCAGTAATTAAAAGCAAGTGTTTCTAAATCAAAAATAAATTTGAAAAAAGAGTTTAATAATAACATATTTTTAAGTTGATTGAGCAAAAACACATAATATTAAAACCATAGCCAGTGGACACTCGCATTTGTTACGCAATTCTTATGTAACGATTACGTAAACCTGTGAGTACCTACTGGGTATCAATGTGAGATAATAAGAAATATTTGGAGACATTCTTTTGAATAAAATATATAGATTAAAAAGCAAACCTTTCCATCGTCGCAAGATTGTGATTTAACACCCATTGGAATTCTGCCAGAGGATTGAGATTCTCTATCATTTTTATTTTCAGATTTATTCGAATTATCCGAAGATGATTTATCTTTAGGCATCCAACCATCTAAAAATATAAATTAAATTTATAAAAAATAATACTTATTGATATTCTTTTCTTTATTCCCATATTAATAAAAATACAATACCTGCGAATTCAACTATGTCATCTAGGAAGTTAGCTGTGATTCCTGTTACTACAATACTTATAATAAAAAATACCTTTATTTGAATAAACATTTTGTGCCCAATTCAATGAATTCTCTACGTTTGCGACTTCAACCCTCAGTATTCTTAAAACAGAACGTCCAGACATAGATATATAGGTTTACGAGGCACAATATGTTAGAGCTTTCATAAATTACATGCCAAAAATAAGTAAATAAACTGATAACTATATCAAATCAAATTTAAAAGAATTGTCTACGTTTCATATATAGTTACGAAATTTCATGATTGGCTTTCTTTTTCTAGATGTGTGTGGTACGTGGTTCAATCTAAATGGTGGATTCATTATTTATATAAAGGTTGTCACAAATTTCTTTGTGTAAATAGAAATGAATAAAAAACAAATTTTTAGTTATACAAATATCTTGTCACGTCATATCAAGATCAAACCATGCGCAAGTGGCAAAGAACTACGTATATGAAGTGATCATAAAACCTACCCTGTATTTCAAATTTCAAGATCACTGATTTAAGGTTATCTGTTTGTTTACCTGAAAATTCTGAAAATTATATGCAATTAGGGTTATAAAATTTCATAAAACTATGGTCTAATGTAAAGTTTCATGAAACTTTGGGGATGTTGTGAAACATTTCAAATAGGTAGCGGGAAAGTTTAAACTAAATGGAATTCAAATATGATCTTGCATCCACCTGTCTAACCTGACCTAACATCTGCTCGAGTCCTCGAGTGCAGATAAATCTTTCCCCTTTCAGCCCCCAATCTTTAGTGAAACAATGAAATTTTAGCCGTGAAAAATTGAAAAGTTTCACGTGAAAATTTCAATTTTTCAGTAAAACGGTAAAACTGAGTGAAACGTTTCATCGCTGACCGTGCCCTACGGCAACCTACGGCCTTTGACAAAAGATATACCAGATATTACCTTTTTATAAGGGTAGTTTCTTTTAAACATCGCAATTTTCCTACTAAGCTGTATACAGCTGTATAGCATTTTCCAGTGACGTCTAAGATATTGAAATTGAAAATTTATAAGTGTGAAACAGTAGAAATAAATGGAAACAGGAGTATTAAGAGGGTTAATGGAAAGAAATTGAAAAAATGGAAGAAATTTACAAAATGAACTTAAAATTTAATAATCATCGACGTATGTTTTAAACGTTCTTCTCAGAATAGGATGTTTACAGGTTATGTTTGCATTTCACGTCTTCAGTTTCTGATGTGAATCATGTGGATTTACCACGTGAAAAAAAGTAGGTACTATAATCTTAATCTTAGACAATGAGAAGTTCCAAATAAAATAATAAATTTATCCCATAAAATTTAACATGCGATAAATTTATCTGGAACTTATATCAGAAGGTTGGATCAACCATCACTGAAAGTGATAAATCTACAGATTTGCATAATATATATTAATTGTTAATAATTTCAATGTTAATATAGCAATGTAGCGTCAATATTATATCAATATTGAAATGTCCTTCTTTTACTACTGTATAAAATATTAAGACCAAATCATTGAACAATATATTGTAACATTGATAAAAAGTTTGAGACGAACGAATATACATTGTTAATCAATATTGAGACATCATTGAGTCCATATTTGCTGGCAGCCTGGTTACAAATAAAAGATAATTCATAAAGCAATTCATTCTCACTGATATTAAATATTCGCAAAAATGTTAGTGTTATCTATAATCAGTTGAGTTTGAAATTTTTGTCATGGTCTACATTATCGGAGGATCACTAGTCGCGTATTATATAGGATACGTTGTCGACAGGACAGGACAGGACGGGTTGTCAGTATAGAGGGGCTCGAATTTTCAACCTTTTACCGCGCACGCTGATACTCAATTAACCATAACTTCTACAAAAGTTATCCGAATTCATTTTTTTATGGGGGTCTTGGAAACGTTTTTTCATTTTAATTTTAATTTTCATATTTTTGAGTTTTTCTCCAAGTGCGGCCGCTAATTTTTTTTCCAAAATTATGTTTAAAAAAAAGCTTGACTTTACCCTTTAAAATAAGTCATGGTCGAATTCGAGCCCCTGTATACTGACAACCCGTCGTACTAGAGACGTTCTCTTAGGGGAATTAAAAGAGGTTTACTAGGACAATAATTTCGCGGACTTTCAAGGAAATTGGAGACAAAAAGTTTTTAGGCGGGTACACTTGACGAATTTTGCCCCATATCGCAAATATGGCCAAAGAATTAGAAAATCTTTCTGTGGAAAAAAAGACGCTTTCAACTGCGCTGGGATTCGAGCCCAGGTCTTTCGATTGCCAGTCGAATGCTCTTCGAAAGACCTGGGCTCGAATCCCAGCGCAGTCGAAAGCGTTTTTTTTTCCACAGAAAGATTTTCAAATTATTTAAATATTTGTTATCTATAATAAAAATATTTATTTAAAAATAAATACGACACTTTATTAGAAACACTAGCGATTTTTATTTTAAAACTGCGTATTGAAAAATTTAGCTAAATATAAATCAATTGTTTTTTAAATTTGCAAGTTATATATTGATAAATTACTAGTCTATTTATTTGCTGTCAGAAATTTGTAAATTTGCCCTGATGGGGGAGACAAAACTGTACGCCAAAGTATCGACTTTTTAAATGCATATTTCAATACAATTTTAATAAAATCCAAAGCTTAAAAAAATTGAGATAATACATATCCTTACATTTTAAATTGACAGTGGTGAACAATGAAACTTCAAAAATATGTTATGAAATATTACTTGATTTATTCATATTTTCTTATTCCCATACACCAACTATAAAATTATAAATCAAATATTAGATTAAAAAACTTAATTAAATTAGTAACAATAGCAATACATAATAAATAAATTTGCCTCAACAAAAATTATAATAATTATGACTAATAAATAAATTATATGCTTCAACTTAAATAAATTCATAGTAATAACAAATTTTATATAAAGCTATTAAGTAAATCTAAAAAATATGCGGTGATCACATTATGAAGAAGATATGTACAAATTGGACTTAAGAGAGATCAAGTCGATATTTTCGATGAATATTCTTAATGCCATTTAGTAGTTTCTGACCTAGCATTTACGCAACCGTATACATTTGACGTTTTTATAATTTAAATATTTATTTTAATGATTTTTCAGGTAAATACAGTAAAGCATTAAGAAACAAAGTATCGTTGTCTTCGAAATTGAAACTATTATTATATTAAGGAAACCACCGAACACAGAAATGTTTATCGCGGTCTGCAATACAAGTTCGTAGTGAACGATTCAGTTATTGAAATAATTAAATTAACGGTTTGTAATTTTCTAAAATCATACTTATAACGTTATACTGTATTGAATGTTCTTCAGGTCTTAAAATTAAGGCAATGTTGATATTCTGTATCATATAAACTTTATAATAGACAAAAATTAAAGCGCCCAGGGAATTTCATATTTTTAAAAAGTGTGTTCATTAATTCGAATCTGAATTATATAAGAATAAAAGTATAATTATAGTTAAAATAAAAATGAAAGATTGAAAATAAAATTTTATATTCGAGAATTAAGGCCATGGACCAAGCAAGTCACGTGAAAAAAATTATATGTTAATCCAACTGTGTAAGAAAACTCTTTTTGCCCATAAAATATCTTGCCCAGAATTTGGTAAATGTATCAGGAGATAATAAGGAACGTCTTTTAACTTTGTTTTAGTACAAATTCTGGTTTTTTTTCGTTTCAAAATATAAAACTTAAGTATTATCGGCAATTACAGTTCTGTAACTACATTTCCTCAGAGAATGAAATATCGTCTTGAAATTTTGGGAAATGAATAAAAAATTACTGAGACAGGTCTGTTATGTCTTGAATATTCATGATATAAAAAAATGTTTATAAAAATAAGTAATTTTAGCAAATTTGCAGAGTGAATTACCAACAATGTTAGACCAGTGCAGCAGAGTTCAAGACACTCAGTTGGTATTAATGATAAAATTAGAAAAAAAAATTTATTTTTTATTCCTTTATTCCTTCCATATGCTATTTTTATCATTTTTTAAATTTTGACCGATATATTTTGATTTAAAATTCTATATATGGAGATAAGATAAGTATATTAAGCCTTAAGTATATAACTATACGTTTTTTTAAACTATTTTTTTCATCTTAAAGCATTTATTATAATACATACTTTTTTCTAATTAACAATACCTTTTTTAGGTTTAAATGTGGGGCACAATTTAATATCTTCAAAGTCAGAGTCCGAGACCACTTCTGCTTTTGCCAAGAGACATTCGTCAAAATCGCCATCCTTAGCAAGTTTCTCTACACCTTTAAGAGCATGATTAACGATAAACTGCTGAACTGTTTCAGGATCTACGCATGACATCGATAGACGACATCCCCAACTCAATAACGCCAGAGGCTGGAATATTTATATCATGAATATGCATTATATTTCAATGAGTTTATTTTAAAGAAGATTTCGGATTCAAATTTAAAAATTTCTTACAGTTTCATCAGGCAGGAAAATCGAGGGAGTTATTAAATAACGTCTGAGGCATCCTTTGACTAAACTTTTCAATTTATCTACTTCTGAAGGATCTGCGCAGGGGTGATAAAGCATCACAATGCCTCCGTGCTAAAGAAAAGTTAGTACATTAAAAGGTTAGATAAATTGAAATTATTAAATAATTATTACGGGACTTTGTTAAATTACCTCTAAACTATGAAGCCATCTTTGTATTGGGCAGTATTTGTATTCACCATATATGGGCCAGATTGGCCGGTGTGGTCCGCTGGAAAAAAATTAAAAAAATTTAAATCCAGCCTTCATCGTATTTCTTTCCTTTTCAAATACAGAAAAATTCATTGCCACATGTTTGTCAAGTTCTAAAAAATATTTTACAACTTATATTTCCTTATATACGTTAAAAATGTAAATTTTACTGTGGTATTTTCAAAAATGTCAATTTTACACTGTAAAAGTATGAAAAAGTGATGCTGTAGTCTACATTTCAACCCACATTGTAAAAAACAGTTTAATTGTTAAATTACAGTCAATTGGAAGTTCAGAATCCAGCTGATAAAATCTTATTCTCAAACTGCGTAGAAATACAGTAGACTGTAATAATTATAATTAAAATATAATTTAATAATTACGACGGAAACTTCTTGACTCATACGGAAACTTGTACTTTTTTATAGTTTTTTAAAGTCGACTGTAATTTAAGGTAGTTTTTATCTACAAAAATTAGACCTCAGGCAAAAATAGATAATTTTGCTTTCAAGAATAGCAATATTATTATTGAAGGGCTATTTTGAAAGAAAAAAGATTGTTTTACAAGAAAAAAATCTGAAACACAGAAAAATAGATTTTATTTTTGACTCAACTTTTTTTCTTATCGCTTCTTATCAAATTTTAAAAAATTATGCGATTCTAATAAATCATGAATCATTTTTTCAGAGAAAAGATTTCCCACAACTTCACCGTTTCTGATTTTTAAAAATAAATTCTTTAATGGCTGAAACCATTAAAAAACATTTTCCAAAACGAAATTTTTATAAAAAAATTGCTGAATTTGATAATAATTTATTCATTTTCGAAAATTGGAAATGGTTAAGTTGTAGGGAATCTTTTTCTTGAAAAAGTGATTAGTAATTTATTAAATTCGCATAATTTTTTAAAATTTGGTAAGAAGCGATAAGAAAAAAAGTGGGGGCAAAAATAAAATTTATTAATAAAATTATTTTTCTGTATTTCAAATTTTTTTCATGGAAATTAATCTTTTCTCTTCCAAAATAGCCCTTCAATAATAATTTCGCTATTCTTAAAAGCAAAATTATCTATTTTTGCCTGAGGTCTAATTTTCGTGAATTAACTACCTTAACGCCAAAACTTTTTTCACAGTGTGAAAAGGAAGTGAAAACTCTAAAATCTCTTGGGTTTGGTTTGACGCTCGTTGCTTTAGTGATCGAAAACGTGAATTTTATTCAAACTAACTTACTAGAGAGGAATCTTATGTTTATATTTGATGGCATCTTTCATACAGCGGTGTTCAGCCTATAACATAGAAGGTCCATTACAATCATATTGAGAAATTTTAATTCGGTAAAAGAAAAATGGTCGTTACGTACTATATAATCTATTGGTATATCTATACAAAAACTGAAAGACTTTTTTTCATGGTTAGGCTTTATTATTTCTCCGGAGCAAGTGTAGTCATTTTCAGAACCATCCCAATCCACTGTTAAATTGGTCTGAAATTTAATTGATTTATAAATTAATAACTAAGTTTAAATAAAATAAATAAAAGTTTATTATCTATTAATTAAAATTACTTTCAGTACAATAGTTAATTTAAAATCTAACAGTAACTCAAAACAAAAATATTCGATTGGAAACATTTTTTAAGATTTTCTTATTTCTAAATTATTCTCTTCAAAATGGCTTATAAATTATATATTTCTATTAACCTGAAGGTCATGTAGTAACTGAATCATGTAATGACAATAATCGCAATTACAGATCTGTTAAGGTATTTAGATGTCATTAACTAAACTGAATTTCCTGTATCAGATAGATTTTCTTTGATCTTCGCTTTACATATATCTGGTTCAGAAAATTTATTTTAATTATTAATTTTTGAATAACCTCACAGAGCTGTAATTGCAAAGCTGACGTCAAGTGACCCAATTGATACTTGGCCTTAATACACAAGTCAAGTACTTTCACGCATGCTAATAATTTCAAGAATTGGACTGTAAATTAATCATTCGAAAAAAATTAATTTGAATTTTAAAAAAGCCGCTTGAAACATTTAGATATTATAAATAAATCTTTTGGTAAAAAAAGCATGATAGACAAAATAACATTGCATATAAATAATTATAAAAAAAAAAAATATTCTAATAGTCTTTTTTTAATTCAAAATATTGATATAAAAAGCAAACCTTTCCATCGTCGCAATCTTTTGATTTTATACCCATAGTTATTCTTCCATAGGAATCGCGTTGCAAACTACCATTTTCATTTTTGGAGATATTTTTTTGAGAAATCATATCATTTAAAGTTTTCTCTGGCGCCAAATCTTCTGGAAATGAATGATTTTTCTTCTCTTGATTACCATCTTCTACACTGGTAACAATAATTAGAGGAATTTCATCCCCAGAAGATATCGCTGGCTTCAAACTATCTGGCAATGAATTAGGTTCTTGGTTTATGTCATCGACTTCATTTTTAATTATGTAGATATTTTTTATGGAAGACGTGTGATTTGATAATATATCAGACATAGAATCATCTAAAATTGAATAACGGTTCTCAGAATGTTTGTTTATATGATGATCATTTTCAAATTTTGAAAAATCTTTTGGTGGAAGCAATTCAACTGAAGGTTTATCTGGCATCGAATAACCAGTAAATTGATCATGTTCTTCATGGTTTTTCTTATGGTGCTCCTTGTGTGTATTTTCTTCATCAAGATGGTCATTTTCATATTTGGAAAAATCTTTTGGTGGAAGCAATTCAACTGAAGGTTTATCTGGCTTAGAAAAATCTTTAAATAAATCATGCTCTTCATGGTGTTTCTTATGGTGCTCCTTGTGTGTATTTTCCTCATCATGGTGATCATATTCATATTTGGAAAAGTCATTTGGTGAATTCAGTTCATTTTGAGGGTTTATCTTGCATTGAACTACCTGGAAACAGATTATGTTTTTTATGGTGTTTCTTATGTTGCTTTTTGTGTGTATTTTCTTCATCAAGATGGTCATTTTCATATTTGGAGAAATCTTTTGGTGGAAGCAGTTCAACTGAAGGTTTATCTGGCTTCGAAACATCTGTAAATAGATCATGTTTTTTATGGTGTTTCTTATAGTGCTCCTGGTGTGTATTTTCCTCATCATGGTGATCATATTCATATTTGGAAAAGTCATTTGGTGCAAATATGTCATCTGACGGTTTATCTGTTATCGAACTACCCGTAAATAGATCACGTTCTTTATGGTGTTTTTTATGATGCTTCTTGTGTGTATTTTCTTCATCAAGATGGTCATTTTCATATTTGGAGAAATCTTTTGGTGGAAGCAGTTCAACTGAAGGTTTATCTGGCTTCGAAACATCTGTAAATAGATCATGTTTTTTATGGTGTTTCTTATGGTGCTCCTTGTGTGTATTTTCCTCATCATGGTGATCATATTCATATTTGGAAAAGTCATTTGGTGCAAATATGTCATCTGACGGTTTATCTGTTATCGAACTACCCGTAAATAGATCACGTTCTTTATGGTGTTTTTTATGATGCTTCTTGTGTGTATTTTCTTCATCAAGATGGTCATTTTCATATTTGGAGAAATCTTTTGGTGGAAGCAGTTCAACTGAAGGTTTATCTGGCTTCGAAACATCTGTAAATAGATCATGTTTTTTATGGTGTTTCTTATAGTGCTCCTGGTATGTATTTTCCTCATCATGGTGATCATTTTCATATTTGGAAAAGTCATTTGGTGGAATCATGTCGTCTGAAGGTTTATCTGATATCGAACTACCAGTAAATAGATCACGTTCTTTATGGTGTTTTTTATGATGCTTCTTGTGTGTATTTTCTTCATCAAGATGGTCATTTTCATATTTGGAGAAATCTTTTGGTGGAAGCAATTCAACTGAAGGTTTATCTGGCTTCGAAACATCTGTAAATAGATCATGTTTTTTATGGTGTTTCTTATAGTGCTCCTGGTATGTATTTTCCTCATCATGGTGATCATTTTCATATTTGGAAAAGTCATTTGGTGGAATCATGTCGTCTGAAGGTTTATCTGGTATCGAACTACCAGTAAATAGATCACGTTCTTTATGGTGTTTTTTATGATGCTTCTTGTGTGTATTTTCTTCATCAAGATGGTCATTTTCATATTTGGAGAAATCTTTTGGTGGAAGCAGTTCAACTGAAGGTTTATCTGGCTTCGAAACATCAGTATATAGATCATGTTTTTTATGGTGTTTCTTATGGTGCTTCTTGTATGTATTTTCCTCATCATGGTGATCATTTTCATATTTGGAAAAGTCATTTGGTGGAATCATGTCATCTGAAAGTTTATCTGGTATCGAACTACCAGTAAATAGATCACGTTCTTTATGGTGTTTTTTATGATGCTTCTTGTGTGTATTTTCTTCATCAAGATGGTCATTTTCATATTTGGAGAAATCTTTTGGTGGAAGCAATTCAACTGAAGGTTTATCTGGCTTCGAAACATCTGTAAATAGATCATGTTTTTTATGGTGTTTCTTATAGTGCTCCTGGTATGTATTTTCCTCATCATGGTGATCATTTTCATATTTGGAAAAGTCATTTGGTGGAATCATGTCGTCTGAAGGTTTATCTGGTATCGAACTACCAGTAAATAGATCACGTTCTTTATGGTGTTTTTTATGATGCTTCTTGTGTGTATTTTCTTCATCAAGATGGTCATTTTCATATTTGGAGAAATCTTTTGGTGGAAGCAGTTCAACTGAAGGTTTATCTGGCTTCGAAACATCAGTATATAGATCATGTTTTTTATGGTGTTTCTTATGGTGCTTCTTGTATGTATTTTCCTCATCATGGTGATCATTTTCATATTTGGAAAAGTCATTTGGTGGAATCATGTCATCTGAAAGTTTATCTGGTATCGAACTACCAGTAAATAGATCACGTTCTTTATGGTGTTTTTTATGATGCTTCTTGTGTGTATTTTCTTCATCAAGATGGTCATTTTCATATTTGGAGAAATCTTTTGGTGGAAGCAGTTCAACTGAAGGTTTATCTGGCTTCGAAACATCTGTAAATAGATCATGTTTTTTATGGTGTTTCTTATGGTACTTCTTGTATGTATTTTCCTCATCATGGTGATCATTTTCAAATTTGGAAAAATCTTTTGGTGGAATCAATTCATCTGAAGGTTTATCTGGCATCGAACTACCAGTAAATAGATCATGTTCTTTATGATATTTTTTATGATGCTTCTTGTGTGTATTTTCTTCATCAAGATGGTCATTTTCATATTTGGAGAAATCTTTTGGTGGAAGCAGTTCAACTGAAGGTTTATCTGGCTTCGAAACATCAGTATATAGATCATGTTTTTTATGGTGTTTCTTATGGTGCTTCTTGTATGTATTTTCCTCATCATGGTGATCATTTTCATATTTGGAAAAGTCATTTGGTGGAATCATGTCATCTGAAAGTTTATCTGGTATCGAACTACCAGTAAATAGATCACGTTCTTTATGGTGTTTTTTATGATGCTTCTTGTGTGTATTTTCTTCATCAAGATGGTCATTTTCATATTTGGAGAAATCTTTTGGTGGAAGCAGTTCAACTGAAGGTTTATCTGGCTTCGAAACATCTGTAAATAGATCATGTTTTTTATGGTGTTTCTTATGGTACTTCTTGTATGTATTTTCCTCATCATGGTGATCATTTTCAAATTTGGAAAAATCTTTTGGTGGAATCAATTCATCTGAAGGTTTATCTGGCATCGAACTACCAGTAAATAGATCATGTTCTTTATGATATTTTTTATGGTGCTCCTTGTGTGTATTTTCTTCATCAAGATGTTCATTTTCATATTTGGAAAAATCTTTTGGTGGAAGCAATTCAACTGAAGGTTTATCTGGCATCGAATAACCAGTAAATTGATCATGTTTTTTATGATGTTTCTTATAGTGCTCGTTGTGTGTATTTTCTTCATCAAGATGGTCATTTTCATATTTGGAAAAATCTTTTGGTGGAATCATGTCAATTGTAGGTTTCTCTGGCATTAAACTACCTGTAAAAAGATCATTTATTTCCTGGTGATTTTTATCATGCTTCTGGTCTGTATTTTCTATATCGAGGTCATCAGTTTCATATTTAGAAAAGTGTTTTGGTGTAAGTGTGTCAGATATAGGTATATCTGACTTCGAAACATCTGGAAATATATCACGCTCATAGGATTTTTTATAGTGCTTCTCGCGCGTATTTTGTATATCAAGATTGTCATCTTCAGGTTTGGAAAGATCTTGTGCTGGAATCGTGATAAATGAAGGTTTAACTGACATCGGATCAATCGGCAATATATGATGTTTATTATGTCTCTTTTGTGTATTTTCATCATCAAGGTGATCCTTTTCATATTTGGAAAAATTATATGGTAGAATTATGTCATCTGATGGTTTATCTGGCATCGAACTACCAGTTAATAGATCATGTTCTTTATGATATTTTTTATGGTGCTCTTTGAGTGTATTTTCTTTATCAAGGTGATCAGTTTCAAATTTGGAAAAATCTTTTGGTGGAATCATGTCATCTAATGATTTATCTGGCATCGAACTACCAGTAAATAGATCATGTTCTTTGTGATATTTTTTATGGTGCTCCTTGAGTGTATTTTCTTTATCAGTGTGATCAGTTTCAAATTTGGAAACATTCTTTGGTGGAATCAGTTCAACTGAAGGTTTATCTGGCTGTGAAACATCTGTAAATAGATTATGTTTTCTATGGTGTTTCTTATGATGCTCCTTGAGTGTATTTTCTTTATCAGTGTGATCAGTTTCAAATTTGGAAAATTTTTTTGGTGGAATCATGTCATCTGATGATTTATCTGGCATCAAACTACCAGTAAAAAGATCATGTTCTTTATGATATTTTTTATGGTGCTCCTTGAGTGAATTTTCTTTATCAGTGTGATCAGTTTCAAATTTGGAAAAATCTTTTGATGGAATCATGTCAAGTGATGGTTCATCTGGCATTGAACTACCTGGAAAAAGATGATGTTTTTTATGGTGTTTTTTATGATGCTTCTTGTGTGTATTTTCTTTATCTAAGTGATCATTTTCATGTTTGGAAAAGTCATTTGGTGGAATCATGTCATCTGAAGGTTTATCTGGCATTGAACTACCAGTAAATAGATCATGTTGTTTATGGTGTTTTTTATGATGCTTCTTGTGTGTATTTTCTTTATCTAAGTGATCATTTTCATGTTCGGAAAAGTCTTTTGGTGGAATCATGTCATCTGAAGGTTTATCTGGCATTGAACTACCAGTAAATAGATCATGTTCTTTATGGTGTTTTTTATGATGCTTCTTGTGTGTATTTTCTTCATCAAGATGGTCATTTTCATATTTGGAGAAATCTTTTCGTGGAAGCAGTTCAACTGAAGGTTTATCTGGCTTCGAAACATCTGTAAATAGATCATGTTTTTTATGGTGTTTCTTATGGTGCTTCTTGTATGTATTTTCCTCATCATGGTGATCATTTTCAAATTTGGAAAAATCTTTTGGTGGAATCAATTCATCTGAAGGTTTATCTGGTATCGAACTACCACTAAATAGATCACGTTCTTTATAGTGTTTCTTATGGTGCTCCTTGTGTGCATTTTCTTTATCAAAGTGATCAGTTTCAAATTTGGAAAAATCTTTTGGTGGAATCAGTTCAACTGGAGGTTTATCTGGCTTCAAAACATCAGTAAATAGATGATGTTTTTCATGGTGTTTCTTATGGTGCTCCTTGTGTGTACTTTCTTCGTCATAGTGATCATTTTCAAATTTGGAAAAATCTTTTGGTGAATTCAGTTCATTTGAGGGTTTATCTTGCATTGAACTACCTGGAAACAGATTATGTTTTTTATGGTGTTTCTTATGTTGCTTTTTGTGTGTATTTTCTTTATCAAGATAGCCGTTTTCATATTTGGAAAAATCTTTTGGTGGAATCATGTCAAGTGATGGTTCATCTGGCATTGAACTACTTGGAAATAGATCATGTTCGTTATGGTGTTTTTTATGGTGATTTTTTACGTAGTGATAGTCATTCTCGAATTGTGAAAAATGTTTCGAAGGAAAGATATCGTCAAAACTTTCACCTTGTTGCGAAACATCCGAAAATATATCTTGTTGCATGTGACGTTTTTTGTGATGTTTCTTGTGTTTATTTTTCATATTGTGATTTTCATTCTCAAATTGTGAAAAATCTTTCGTAGGAAACATGTCATCTAAAGGTTTATCTGGCGTGGAACCATCTTCCAATAGATAATGCCTCTTGTGGTGTTTTTTATGATGTTTCTTCTGTTGATTATCGATTTTATAATATTCATTCTCAAAATTATAAAAATCTGTCGGAGAAGCCTCATCATCAAAAGGTTTTGTTGGCATCCAATCATGTTGCATTTGATAAAGTCTTTTGTAATGACGTTTCTGATTATGTCGTTCCATATCATTATGGTCTTTTCGAACTTTGGAGAAATCTTTTAAAAGACTCAAATCATCTGAAGGTTCATCTGACATCCAACCAACCGGTTTTAGATGACGTTTCCTGTAATGGCGTTCTATGTCATGATAGTTACTTTCAAAATTGGGGTAATCTTTTTGAGGATTTTTATCAAAAGTTCTTTCTGTCATCCAATCATATGGGCTTGGAAGATATTCCATAGTATAAGCTTCATTTTCATAGTTGTTCAAATATTCCGGAAAAGGCATATAATTTTGAGATCTGTCTGACATCACATCATCTGGAATCAATCGGTCATCCATATTATAACGTTCATTTTCAAATTCGTTGAAATTTCTAAAAGGATAAATATAGTCTGAAGGTCCATCTTGTACCCAACCATCTGAGATTGGATGATCTTCCATATTATAACGTTCGTTATTAAATTCATTGAGATTTCTAGAAGACATATAATTTTGAAATCTGTCTGACATCGTACCAGCTGGGAATGGACGATTTTCTATAATATAACGTTCGTTTTCAAATTCGTTGAAATTTTTTTGAGGAGGCATATAATCTTGAGATCTGTCTGATATCATACCATCTGGTAATGGTTCATCTTCCATACCATATTTATTTTCAAATTCATAGGAATATTTCGAACGATGTTCTGCATTTGATGAATTCCTTTGCACCCAATCATCTACGAATGTAAAACATTTAAAAAATTTTTAATTAGTTATACTAGTTTAATTAAAACTATGGATAAAATTACAATACCCTTGTATTCATTTGGCCATTCGCCCAAGTGAGCTGCTAATCCGGTAGCAGCAGCATTTATGAAAATAAATGCTTTTAATATTTGAATTAACATTTTCGTCAATTCATTGGTTTTTATTTTCGCTGGAAACCTTTTCGTTTTCACTACACTTAAATGTTCAACACGTTTATTATTTAAAAAATCTTTTACACTAGACGGCAGAAAAAAATATGAGCGGAAAATAACATTGACAACCATATATAAGTTTTTGAAACACAACACGTTGCGTTTTATGCAAAGCGACGTGTCAAAAAGTAGGTAAGTAGGACAATAATTAGATCAAATCAAAACTAGAACAATTATCCACGTTTCAAACAATTTTGAAATTTTAAATCTGATTGGCTTTTTATTTCTAGACGTGCGGTGGTTTAATCTGAATGGTGAATCTACTATTCAAATAAAGACTGCAATCGATTGCATCCAGGAAGGAGAGAAGTTAAGACGCATTTTAGAAGATTTCACGGAAACTTCATTTTGATGTGTTTTATTTTTCATTCTAATGACTTTGACCTACTTTCAAAAACAGAGGAACTAGTGTGACCCTCAATTTTAATTGTTACCAGTGCAACGCTCACTTAATTTTTGTTAGCAAAAAAGTTACTTTTTCTTCGAAGTGTGATTTTGTTAATTTTTTTTAATGATCATTTTTAAATCATTTAAACTATTTATTACTTTAAAAAATCATTAAATGATATCCCCTGAGTAATTCTGACCAGGCTATGGTATCTATTCTTTGTATTAAAACTATTTATATCCGTGAATAAACCATTTTGCATTATTTGAATAATTTAAATTTAAACAAAAAACACACAGTGCTATGATAACGTCTTAAATTATCAAACCGTCAAAATCAATGTTTGAAATGTGAGGAATACATTAAAGCGAAAAGTTCAATACATATGCTTTAGTTTTCAAGAACTAATATAAAATTTCAGTATTTATTTCACTTAAATTGTAGATTAAAATGCTGCTATGAAATGTATATTTTAAAGGAAGAAAGGGAAACTTATGAATAACTTTTATAGAACATTATCTGATTTATTCACAAACTGCTCATCTTATGAGTTAATCATAAAATATTTAAATAAAAATTCAAAGTTCATAAACTTAATTAAAATTTGGCACGATTATCCATCGATACTTTATGACAATAACTTACTTTTTAAGATATTTATTGCTTTCTCTAAATAAAACTTTACAACAAGACAGCATTGAATTTTTTATCAATGTTTATGGAATATTTTAAAAATTATTTTTAATGTGATGTAACTTTTTTTTTAACATTGTTAATATTATATCAGTATTGTACCAATATTGATACAATTTTTAGGAGTCTAATATTCATATAAATTTTGATTTAAATAATATTAATATTAAGACAATATTTACTGACAGCCTGTTTTGAAATAAAAAGTGAACAAATATTGGTGAAATTCTTGTGAAGGGCATAACGAGGGGATGTATTTTAGTATCTGGTTCCTATTTCATCATCTCCACAAGTATTTATTTAATATTTTATTAGCTTATATTTATGAACAAGCTCTCGATAAATAATTTCTCAATATTGTAGGACGAAGTTGTTCCAGAATTATAAAAACTCAAACATTTAAATATTGATATAATATTATTACAATATTAGATCAAAATTAATATATCATTTTCAGTGCTATCTGTTCGTACTTTTTCCAAAATCGTACGTCTTGAAGAAGTTTGACCATGGCTTGAAAGCCTTTGGAAAAAATATTCAATACATGTTAGAAAAAAATGTTCGCTATACCGGGAAAAAATTTAAAAATATAAAAAATGTCCTAGCTACAGCTATTTGATCATAAAACTTATATAATTTTTCAACATTTCTGATTACCAGTTCGAACATGAGAGATCAATTGAAAATTCTAAGATGGTGGAGTTTTCTAAAAATGATCAAAGAATTAAGAGTCATCGATCCTTAAAATGCCATCCTTTTTAAAGAATAAACTTTGAAAAAGTGTATTGAACTTTGAACTACAATAATTGTTTTTAAAGTGGTAATTAATAAAGTTTTTTCAAAGCTTTCCTAACCGCGGTCGATCCTCTTTAAATTAAAATTAAATTATTCAGTGAATCTAATAAAACTTCAATCATCACAGAATCAGGAAGATATCTATATAAACTAAGCTTAAAAGAGATCAAATTGTTATTATGGTTTCAAAATCAAATAAATCTAAATATTCTTAAGTATAATCTTTAAAAAACAATGCAAAGCTATGAACAAATTTCAGAGTTTTCAAAAGTTCGCAATACTGATTTGATTTTTTAATTCTGATATAAATTATACTAAATTTATTTTTAGGTAGCTGCTTGGTAAGAATTTAATTTCAAAATAAAAATAAAAATTCAGATCATAAATTGAAAACTACATCGTTTTCTTATCAGTTTCCATATCAATTTTCTGAATATGTTTGAATTTTGGACACAAATTTGTATCATAGTCGTCTGAGCCTTGAACTACTTTAGACCTTTCCAAAAGACCTTCTTCAAAATCGCCATTTGATGCGATTCTTTCAGGACCTTTAAGAGCATGATCAAGGATGAATTGCTGAGCTATGTCGGGATCGACCACTGACATCGATAGACGACACCCCCAACTCACTAACACCAGAGGCTGAAAATTTTTAAGCACAAATATTTATATTAGTATTCAAACTGAAAGTCAGATAAGTTCCAAATTGAATATTTGTAGGATAAAAAAAAGACAAATTATAATACAGGAAGAAATTGGAAGCTCATTTAATTTTGAGAGATATAAATCTAAATTAATTGAATTTCGTTAATTAGTGAATAAGTTTCTGCTTAAAATATGAAAAAGTAGCGAACTCAAGTGCCTTTGTCGAAATTTCATATTTTAAATTATTTCTACTCATTGAATAATCTACGAAACAATTCTGTGAACTAAAAAAATAGTTTTGAATTTTCACTATCAAATGAAATTGAAAAACTTCTTAAAATTTTTAATAAGTCCGAGAACATTAATCAAAAAACAATTACTTCGCAGTTACAACAATTAACGTTAATTAAAAGATGGATTTATGCTTGAAATATAGAATTGGACAGTTCTGACCTTCCACGACAAAACATTTGTAATTCTAGTGATAATTATAAAAATTTTTAAAAATTGATTATAAAATTCAAAAATTTAATTTACAACTTATGCACGAAATACCAAAGCAAGCAGTTACGTCATTGCTTTAAAATTTTTAATTATGAATAACTAGAACTTTTAAATTTGAAAATTATAAGGTAATAATTTTTTAGAATTATTTTTAAAACCATTTACCTACAAGTTTTTCCAAATCATTTCAGTCGATTATGTCGATAATTAGAAGAATGTATCACTCACCATGATAACCGAACTCTATCATATCGACCTTATCAACCTGTGACTTAGAATTAACGTCATTTATGACCAGATGTAATTTTCAAAATATTTTTAAAACCGTTAAAATTGTTTTAGAGATTGACTAAATTCAATCGATTTAAGTCTACATAGTCCAGAATAGAATCATCTTTTGATTTCACCATGAATCAGAATTGAAC
The DNA here is from genome assembly GCA_030998225.1 of Diplolepis rosae. Taxonomy (NCBI): domain Eukaryota; kingdom Metazoa; phylum Arthropoda; class Insecta; order Hymenoptera; family Diplolepididae; genus Diplolepis; species Diplolepis rosae. Next base: position 6,785,494 of record JAPYXD010000723.1, on the reverse strand, counting down.
CTTTTCACACTCCAGGCATATTAAACTTAGAATCAAACTCTCGTTTTGCTGTTCTCACTTAGTAAAAAACTCTCTAAAAAATCTTGGAGAATTAAAAATATAACATTTCTTACTCTTTCAGTGTCCACGAGATTCGAGGGAGATATTATGTAGCGAACGAGACAATCTTTTACTATTTTTTTCAAGACCTTTACTTCTAAAGGATTTGCGCAAGGATGATAAAGCATCACGATAGCTCCATGCTGGAAAAATTTGGCACATTACAAGATTTGATAAAAAGAAAATAGTACATGAAAAAGATCTTTAAGTTATACTCATAAAAGAAAGACTCGATTAAATTACCTCCAAATTATGTAGCCATCTCTGCCTTGGCAAAAAAGTGTATTCACCATATGCAGCCCAGATTGGTCGGTGCGTTCCACTGGGAAACAATTTTAAAATACAATTCTTAAAGAATTATTTTATTTTATACTTTAAATGTTTATTCAAATTTAAAGAATTTGAATTTAATTTGCATTTATTTGCGATATGAGAGTTTGAAATTGTCTACGAGGACACCTGTCGACAACGTATCCTATCTGATACGCGACTAGTGGTCCTCCGATAATGTAGGCAGTGACACAAATTTTAGACTCAACTAATTAATTTAAATGTATATATTTTATTTTATTTAACTTACAAAACAGGAACCAATTCTTTATATTCAATAACTGCTGTCATACATTTGTGTATAGCCTATAAAATGAGAGAGCTTGTATTTAAAATGACTAAAATTACTTAGCACAAATATAATTAAATAAAAATAAAATCATTACTTACCGTATATAACGGTGGTATAATTTCACAATAAATTATAGAATTTATGTCATAATCGGGTACTATCCTTCGTCCATAGCAAGTGTAATTAACTGGAGAATTATCCCAATCTACTGTTAAATTAGTCTAAAATTAAATAAAAGTTTATCATTTAATTATAAAAATTATATTCAGTGTAATAGTAAAATTGAATGTATCACCTTTGAACTAATTTTTCACTAATCATTCATTTTTCAAATTTAGTATTATTTATATATCTATAATCAACTAAACTTTAAATTAATTTTCAGCATTTAGAAAAAGTTCAACTGCAAAAAATAGCTACTTTCAACATTTAGGAGATAAAAATAAGTCTTATGATAAAAGTATGATCACTAAAATGGTTTTCTAAACACATGAATGATTCTCAAAAGATATATACTTTTAAATGGAAAATATGAATTTAGAAAACAAATAAATTAACAGCCTATGTTAAATTTAGTATTGCAGACTTATTTTGAATACACACATATACACACACGGATATATACGTATATATATAGTTTTCGAAAAGTATCAGGACAGCTGAATAACTTCTGAGGGAAACAATTTAGAGGGAATAGTTTCAGACAAAAGTTTTAGGAGTCAAAATTCTTCCCTGAGAAGTTATTCAGACCATTCCCTAAATGACATTTAGGATTGATTTTGACCCATAAGATAAATACGTATTCTGACATAAAAATTGCCGCTCTTTCATTTTTCAGGGTCGAAAATAGGGGTTTCTATTTAAAATTCTCAATTTAATCTTGAAATGACCTCTAAAACTTTTGTCTGAAACTTTTCCCCCTAAAATGCTTCGATGAGAAGTTATTCAACTGTCCCTATACTTTTCGAATACTTTTCCGTAAAGGATATAAAACATTAAGAAATATTAATGATTTAGATATAAAAACGAACCTTTCCATCGTCACAATCTGGTGATTTGACACCCATAGGAATTCTACCAAGGGAGTGGAATTTTACATCAGGCTGTACAATTTGAGATTTGTGGAAAACTTTTTTGGGAGGTTTTGGATCTGAAGGTCTTTCTGGCATATGCCGACCTGGCCACTGTTCAAAAAAATCGCCAAATTCCTTTACATCTCGTGTACTAAATTTGGAAATATGGTCCAATTTTTGCAGTAAATTAAAGTAATTATTATCATCAAGAGCTGAAACAAACGTTAATTTATTATCTCGCATGTAAGAAAATTACAACTTCTGAAGAAACTGATTCAAAAACAATTTGAGGTTATGAAAAGTAAACCGTAAGAATATAATGGCAAATAATAAAACTCATTTATGCAGTCATACTGATAAAAATATGTTACCTTTAGATTTTGATAGCAATTTAGCTGCAAGTCCTGTTACTATAATATTAATGATAAAAAATACTTTAATTATTTTTATTTGAATTGACATATTGTTCAATTTATTCATTTTTATTTACGTTTATTAATTCTAGTTACGTCATGTTTACGCATACAACTGCAACCATCTTGCTTTCTCGTAGCACCAGGCAAAACATTTGATTGGCCGCACGCTGCTTTCTCTACAAATGTTTTTTACACTAGATGTTTGAGTTTGAAAGAATATAAATTTATTGAAGGAAGGACTTACGATTTGAGAAGTGCGAGTGAGGCTGCCGTTCCATGAGAGCGTCAAACTAGACTTTACAACTGTTCACAACGAGATTAAAGAAGAGAAGAGTATACTTCTGTCTCTTTTATTCTCGTTATGACGCAAAGCAAAACGCATTCATTGGTCAGCACCAAGGTTGTGCAGTGACGCGTCACTCGAGGTTTTTTACGTAAATTACCTAAGTGAGGTATTTAAGTAGAAAACCAGTAAAATACCTAATAAATTAGATGCCAAGATGGCAGCCTTATAGAACTGTATATAACCTCACTTTGTCAAAGTTCCGTTCCCGAAAAGTTTGTTTTAAACATGAACATTGTTAATTAAACAATATCATCAATGTCGACTAAAAATAAACGGGGGAAAATAAAATCCCACTTCGGGCTTCCATATATTCCATGGTATAAATTGAACTTTCTGCTCCTGCAAGAGAAAAATAAAAATGTTGCAAAATGTTTATTTTGTAGTAAAGTGTTAAAAAATGTTGGATTTGATTGCCTTTTGGGACACAGGTATGTAGTTGTACAGGTAAGCAATTGTAGAATATTATAATTTTTTTCATTCAAATATTTGTGCGATTATGTATTAACACAATTTTCTTGAGTATATCGGTTAATATTCTAACCTCAAATTCGTAAATTTTTATAGATTTGCGAGATTTTCTTTGCATTTAGTGTATCTCATAATATTTCACATTTTAATTTAATAATTTCATTTTTTCATAAAAATTTCACATAAATAAATTTATGTGAATTATTTTAAACATTTTATTTAAGGAATGTTTGCAGTCTACAAAGCGGCATTGATGCTAGTGAAGAAAATAATACTCCAATTAGTGAGGACATCATAATTGCGGACAATGATGTTTCTACATCTGATCTAAAAAATGAAAATTCTGAAGTAAGTCCTTCAAATTATTTAAGAATATTTGGTATCAATTTGTGGTTTCTTATTCTTTTATTTTTTGAAAATATTCTTTATTGATATAAGTTTAAACCTATTTTTTAAAAACTGATAAAAAACAATGATTTTATTATTTTTGTTTTAAATTTTATATTTCTTAATTTTGATAATATTGATTGAAAATATAGATTATTTAAAGAGGCAATACTATTCGCAGGTAAAATTTGATTAGTAGGTATAATTTATCGAAACTTTTTAAATAAATGTTTTTCAAATTCCTTATTGTATTATTTTGTGCTAAAAAATTTTTCTGCAGTATATTTTTTTTTAATTATCTATTTGTGGTCTTGTAAATATGCTGAGAATTTCAAGAAAGTAAACCATACTTGCTGTATTCGTATCTTCCACTGTTCTTAACATCGAAAATTATCTAATTTTTTAGGAAAATGCAGGATCATCCACCATTTTAGAACCACGTAATTTACACCATGTAGAGAACAAGTGGCGTAAAATACCTAGTAATTTACGGTAAAAAACTACGTAAATTACCTAGAGTATTTTACTTACCCAACTCTGGTCAGCACCCTGATGCTGGTTTCACAATTTGTCCTAAGATTTGTACGTATATCGTCGATACGCGAACGTTCTGTTCTGACGTCGCCAATGTATTGTTACCAGTGTTATACAGTTACGCGTAATCGAGGTTTTTTACATACTATACATGGTTTTCTACTCGAAGTAAAATATGTATTTTGAGTAATTTACCCCCCACCACATTAAAACACACTGTGTAAAAAACTAGGGACGCAATATACGTAGTAATATTCATGCAGTAAACTATATGTAATATACCTGATATATTATACATACCCATCTCTGACGAGAAGTCAAATCTGATTGGTTATCTTCCCCTGTACATGCGGTGTTGATGATACGTGCAAAGAAAAATTAAAATTGGAAATTTTTTGTTTAAATAAATTTTTTGTTTAAGTAATGACAACTGTTATAAGAATCTTATATTAATGCGAATGCGAAGTGTGCCGCTTGATAAGTTATATATGTGATGTTAAGATCAAATGGCATGGATTATTTGAGGTTATGTTTATGTTTACCTGACTGAAAATGGCGCGCAATTGTACCCTAAGGACTTTGACAGGCATTTGACAGGAGACGTTACGTTTTTTATTAAGTGTGATTTCTATATTAAAAAAGTGGACTTCATAATATAAAATAGTGGTAACATGTAATTGAAATTTAACTGCTTCGTGAACGAAAGAAGACCGACGACATTTATGATTTTCAATGGACCTAACAGACGAGGTAATAATTTTATAAACAAAGTAAGGAAGCGACTTGAGTTGCTGCTGTTGGTTACTTGCACTTGAATATGAACAACTATAAACAATATCGTTTTGTTTTTCAACTCTTCCCACTGTAAATAATATTGTACTATTGCATTCATTTTGTAATTAAACCGTGGTTTTATATGAGTGGCGTAGTAAACTTACAATTATTTGAGACGGAAATATACCTTAATATGCCTAATGCTCATATAATTTTATGTCGAGTGACAGCATAATGAAACTAGCTTCTTTGAATCTGTTGTAATGTTTTTACTGTATTAAAAAATTATTTCTTTAGATACAGTAAACTTACAGTAACTAACAAAAGTTTACAAGAGACAGACTATGAAAGTCTTGTTTATTAAAAGATTTAGTCAATTTTCAGTGAATTTAGCAATTAAGCTATGTAATTCAAATCTAATGTATAGTAGAACTAGTTATAGCAAATCCAAGAAAGATTATTTTTTGTCAGATGAATTTCATGAAATTGGCTTTTTAGATCAAATTTGGGGATCTACAATCAGAGGAGCGTTACAAGAAGTTAAAGCGAAATTTGAAATTAGCTAATATAAAACAAAAGGAATTATTGAGGCAATCAAAATCAGAATTGAATAAGAAATTTAAAGAAGAAACCCATGTTAAAAGTGGATTTATTCACTCCAGACCATGGCCTAGTTGTTCTACCATTAACGCAGATTCTTTGGATGCTAGCTACGCCTCAAGAGCCGGCAGTGAAGTTTTGACTTCGTGTATTTATTTGAAAAATCTTATTTCGAAGGAACACTTACACAAACCAATGGCAACTTCAAGTGTGAAACAGTTCACAGAAACTGATCTAAGTGTTGATGACAGAACAATTATGCCACCTCCTTCAAGTTGTGCTATAATTCGACCACCTGCTAAAAGATCGGCGCCTTCAAATTCCCTGAGACTTCCAACACTATTAGAACAATCGACCCTGTTTGTTGATAAAAATTGCAGCATTAATCATTCAGAAAATGCTGACAATTCTCAGGATTTTAAGAGAGTTAAGCCTCTGATTCGTGATTTTTATCAGTGGAGAGTTATTCTTAATGAACAGGGTCAATTGTTAATTAAAGGAACACTTGAAAGGTAATTATTTTGAAATTATATTCAAATATCATTCAATATTAACTTTTTGATTTTATAGGCCAATGTAAATTTTGAGTTTTTAACCATTTTAGTGGGAAAGTCGCTCGTAGCAAACCAGTTTCGAAAAGGATTTCTTTAACGAAATTGGAGTCGATTTTCAAACACACATATTGCCTTTACGGAAACATAGTAGATGAAAAAAATGGTAAATACCAAGAATATTGTTTTTAAAACTATTCATTTAAAAATATATTATTTACTTCGTACAACTTTTTACAGAGCTCCCTAAGTATGTTTACTCTAAATTTTATAATGGTTTTCCTGACGATTGGGAAAATGTCTACCAGATCTGGAGAAACTACGTTGCTCAAGGTAGTAAAGAAAATTATCGTTGGCCAACTGATGTTTCTCTAAGTGACGATGACCTGAATAGCGAAATTACAGACATCAACCAAAGTAATTGTGAAAAAAAAATTTACGAGTCCAATTCTTTGGAAAAATCTACTCCTCATCGCTCTTCCGGATACATTTCCCAAGAAAGAAACTCAAACTTCAGTGAAAATACAAATAAAGATTCAAACTTGAAAGATCATTCGCATTTTTCCACTGGAAATAATACGGTTGAAGTTACGAATGTTTCCAATGAAAAACGAAACAAAAACCAAACCGAAAGCAGCAGCGATCGTTCGAAAGGAAATTTATATGCGGCTCTGAATTATGCTCAGACCTTAAAAGACATAATTTTCGAGGACAAGCTCACGTATATAACTCAAAATTTATTGAATGAAAATTGCCCTAGAGAATATGTTACAAATGTGAATGATGTCATCAAGATACTGAACTACCTCCTTTCTTATAAAATTCGAAATACCTGTGAGTTAGAGGCTAAAGAAGCAAGAATCGAATATAAAAACGATTCGAAAACTCCTGAAGAATTCCAGAGATATTGTTCTACTCCTTTTCTCAAAGTAAATGAACCAGTTCCTAATGCATCATCGCAGGATCCTGATATTGATGATGTTAACAAAAGAATGAATTCTCAATTGGAAACTCTGAACACAAATAAGTACCATGCTGTAAATCCAAAAACAAATAACACTCAGAGGGTAAATCTGAAAACGGATTCCAATATTTCTGAGAGCGAGACCTATGCTGGCATTCGAAAGATACCAGTAGATCGAATTTTACAATCGAAACCTTTCTATTCCAGATTCAAGGGCAAGAAAGTGGAACGAAATTCGAGAAACAATAAAGCGAAATCAATTGCTGAAGATAGTCGAAACAATATGGTTTATGACTCGTCTGTCAGTTTCACAGAAGAAGAGTTTCCTCAGGATCACGAGCGTGATATACAGAGCCGAACTAAATTACATTCAAACATTTTAAAATCAAAACTGAATACTTCAAACATTTTTGGAGCAAGAAGCGATTTAAACCAAGATAAAAGACAAAATCGCACACCTTTAGAAATGTTAAGAAAAACTAATGTCGAAGAAAACAAAACTCGAATCGAGCATTCTGATCAAAATCCTGAGGAAAAGAAAATACTGAGCGACAAGGAGAATATAGAAGAAAATAAACAAAATGACAGTTGGGAAAATTCAGAAGCAAAGAATACTCAAAACAAACATAATTTACAGATTCATGATGTAAATAGCAACCAGCGAGGAAAGCAAAAACCTACAATAATAAGTTCAGAAATTGTCGACGTGTTGTATAAATCGAGACGACCACATAAAAATCAGTTTTTGTCGTACGAATCAGATAGTAACAGACAAGATAAAATAGAAAAAGCTGGGGAATTTAAGAATTCAACGTTTTTGAAAACTGTAGAATTGAACACGAATTTGGAGGAAAATACTCAAAATCAGGAGGATTTAAGCAAAGGTGATACCTTTGGGTCAAAAAATAATCCGAAACCGTTGGAAGCTTGGACACCTCAAGTAGTACTCGATGGGAATGATTATCATCTTGTATTCGAAGGAACTTTGCTCAAGTATGCACAATTTAAAATTATATTTAATTCTTCAAATTAATTACTGGTTGAAGCTTTGAAATTAATGTTATTTTTATTTCAGTGCTCTTGATCGTCCAATGCAGAAGAAATTTACTTCAAATCCTGTCTTGAGAAGAATTTCATCAACGATTTTTGAAACGACGGATCATCAGTTTTATAAACTAATTGGGGAATTGCATAAAACTAAAAGTAATAATAACCGGGAAAATTCTTCATTATATAATACTTTACTGGGGTATGATAATTAAGCTGTAATTTTTTTCCAGGTGTACCCAAAGAACTTTTGCCTCAATGTAGAAATGGCTGTCCAGCAAAAATCGATCAGTTTTGCACAAATTGGGTGAAATTAACAGGAGGTAAACGTTTTTTCTATTTAATTTATTATTAAATAAAATATATCTGAGGATATTGAGCTTTCAGAAAACAATCTGGCCATACAGCGTCCACAGGAAAATCCTGCAGAAATCCCAACAAATATTTCGAGTAGTTCCCGTGGAAGACGAATTTTACCTCCCCTCAATTTTTGGGCCGGTAAAATACTTAGATTATTTTATTCAATATAAATTATTTCGATTAATAACCAATTTTTATCTTTTTCATCAGATGAACGAGTTATTATAAAAGATGATAATGCTATATATAAACCAGGTGATCCGAAAGACTTTTTTATATCTTCGGCAATTGACACTCCTAAAAACCCACGGGTGAGTTACTAAGGAATTAGCGAATTTTCGCTGTGATCGAGATTATTATGTTGGTATGTTTTGCGCATCGCAATTAACTTAATGTTACACTTATTTCTTATACTTTCGTGATTAGAATAATTTTTTATTTTCGTTGCATTCGGATATTTTCCGAAAATTTTATAACTGAAATAAAATACTTTTTTGTTTCATTATTGAATTTCGACTTGTAATTTCGTAAACTATTTAGTAAAAACCTGTCCTGACTTTCTAATTTTCTTCGTGGAATTCTTTTGCGTTATGTTTATTTCAAGGCTTCTCTCTAAACTTAGGAAACGTTGAATGTTAAATAAACTTTCAAAGCAGACATTCTAATTCATTAAAATGTCATCATTTTTATTTTTTTGATTTTTAAAAATATTCTACATGATAATCTTTTTGCTCAACTATATTAAAGTTGCGTAATCATTCTAAAGTTTTTTAAAAATGTTTAATTTGTATTAAAAATACAGAATGTACAGGATCAAGATAATCACAGCGAACTGGATAAAAGTAATGAGAATAAATGTTCTACTAAAAATGTTGTGAATTCAAAATCTAATCTTTTGAATACGGTAACCCTTTTTTTAAACCGTATAAAAAACTTTATAATATACTGAATTGATCATTTTTTAAATTATGATTTCAATAAACGTTTTATAGGGTTGTGATTCAAATGAGGCGATCAAAAATTCCATTAACTCTGAGGAAGGAAAGCGTCTCCCAAACAAGAACAAACTTGCTCATAAATTAATTTTTTCATCAAGTGATGGTGAAGAAACCTTAGAAGAAATCAACAAACGTTCAGTATGTTATATTTTCTTGTATATTAGAAATTGTATATATAGCATTATTAAAAAATTTTAATTTACATATTCTTTTGTACTGACAGAAAAGAAAAAGTCGACAAAGTCTCGATTTGAATGTTTCTCCATCACGAAATGGAAAACAATCTATGGAACAAAACCAGGTAATATTTCATTTTACTGTATTTTAAAATTCCTTCTTAATGCTTTTGGTATAAATACTTTTGTATTTTTATAGAATCCAAAAAACGTTGATCGAACGTACGGATTGAGAAAAAGAAGAAAAATTGGTTATAAAGTTGATACAGACATTGAAAGTGATACGGATTCAATTCCAGGAGATGCAAATAAGAAGAAAAAAATGTATGTTTTTTTTATTGAATTTATATAATTTTCTATTTAAATATGTGAAATATTTTCTCTCTCTCGAATACAAACTTTACATACTTCAATTATACTGATTATCACTTTTTCATAAAATAAAGATCAGTGAAAAGCAGGCCTTCGCAGACATTTCGATGCACATATCAGAAAAACGTTCCAGCCAAAGATGGGATTTTATCAGACGACCAAGTTTCGAGCGTGTGAATTAAAATAGAGATTTTAGGTAAAAAATACGCTTTAATATGTATATTTAATTAAAAAGTGCCTAGCTTAAGTGGATCAGGTATCCGTATTCTTGATGAGATTTATACTGATTAGATATTTTAGACATCAAACTCGATATTTATAATGATTTTTTCGTATTAATTCTAGAGTTTAGAACTGGAGTTGTAAAATCAGATTAATAATTCGTCGATAAAAAACTGGAAAATACAAATAATTTATCTGATAGTTAAGTATAAGGCAAAAAATAAAGTCTCAATTGCTCTCTTTGTTTCGAATTGTAATGAGCAATGAAATTATTGACGAATTTTTTGGAGAAAATAATTTAATGTTCGTTTGCGTTTACAACTAATTAAAAGTTTTAATCAATTTTTTGCTTATTTTTTAATTATCAGTAAGAAAAGTTAGATTATTACCAATTAAAGCAAAACGATTTTTGCATTTCTTTAAAATTTTAATCGCAAATTATAAACTAATGCATAACCATCTTAATATGAAGAATAGAATCAATAGTCATTGATGTTTTATGAGTTCGAATATTTCTACGTTCATCGAGCTGCTGAATATCAGTTTCTGTTCTTTTATTCATTCAGAAGGATTGGATTTCAGTTTATTTAATGTTGTATTATAACCATTTTTTTTTATAAAATCTGAATCCGAACATTCTAATTATTTTTTAACGAGCGTTAAAAAAATTGATCCTGATGATTTTATATGATACTATAATAATAGCAAGTATACAAATTTCAGGGACAGTAATCACATTTTAATCTTTCACACATCAAATTTCACATTTTTACTTGACTTTATAATCAGTAGATCAACAATTGCATGATTAATAAACAATTTATATGAATTCAGTAAGCATACTGATAGAAATATTTTCAAAAATCGCGTTTATGTGTACTTTGTCATTTGTTATCAGGGTAACATTGAGAATTTTCAAATCATTTAAAATTTTTCTGTGGAAAAAGAGACCCTTTCGACTGTGCCGACATTCGAGCCCGGGTCTTTCGATTACCGGTAGACTGTTCTAACCAACTGAGCTACACAGGCGTCCGACATCCTTTTTTCCATAGGAAGATCTCGTTATATTGCGTTTCGACATTTAATAATTTTCCACAGAAAGATTTTAAATTATTTGAAAATTATTAATTGCTTTTCATGATTTAAGGGCATGTGATACTTGGGAAATCAGCAAATTTTATTGATTTTAAGTTTCTACACGTTTGCGTTCAAAATACATTAAATTTTGGAAATGGTAGAGAAGATACAAACGGACTAAGATAGACTACTTTTGATTAAAAAATATAAAAAAAGTTCAATTTTAGCAAAATTTATGGAGAAAATTTTTGTATTATCAAAATCAAAAGTAGTCTATCTACGTTCGTTTTCATCTTCTCTACCATTTCCCAAATTTTGAGAACAAAATTCAATGTATTTTGGACACAAACATGTAGAAAGTGGACCAATATGTTCACATAAACTTCCTACTTTTCTTAAGTATCACATGCCCTTAAGAGTTGAAATTATCTGCGAGGACACCTGTCGGGAAAGTAGAATTCTGAGTCGGTTATGTTACTTTGAGAACGGTAACAAAATTGAGAATATTACCAAGAATATAACCGGAAGATAAATTGTTTTAGAATTTATGACAATTTTGTTATTTTGGCTTGTGAAACGTATTAAACTATAAAAATAAATTAATACTGCAATATGAAATTATCTCTTAAACTTTATATGTGCATTTATTTGGGCGGAAGAAAGTGAAAAACGAGAACTAAAAGGGTATAATATTATAGGTTATGTTCCAGACACTTAGTTTAAAATCCTAGATAACAAAGTGCGTGCACAGTGCGAGCGTTATCGCTCGCACGGGTGTGGATTATGCTGCACGCGTGCGTTCACCACGCCACGCAGATACGTCATCATATGCGACGCATATCGCCGGCACGTTGTGAAGTTCGCATTTGTGACGGTGAAAAGCGAGCTTTATGCGTCTCGTATAATTTAAAATTATTTCCAAAATATTAATTATAATAAGAAATAAAAATACATAATGTACTTGCAAACATTATATTTAAATTTGAAAAGCAATATTTTATATATATACATATATATTTTTTTTTCCAAGAACTCTCAAGAAAAAATAACTTTAACAAAATAACTTTAATGTTTAAGTTACGAAGAACGAGGACAATTTTTGGTGCTACGAAAATAATACTTTATTTTATATTATTGGTCATACATTTGAGGTAAATCTTTTCTAAGATGTCTCAACAAAAGATAAGTGTTAAACTTTTATTTCAATCACAAGGAACGAGATCATTTTTGGTACTAAGAAAAATAGTACACTTTTTTATATTAATATAGTAATTAACTTTTAAGTAGTCTGAACGAAAAGTAAGTCTTTTAAATCACGAGGAACAAGAAAATTACCTGGTAGTAAGAAAATAGTAGACTTTCTTATGCTAATTATAAAGAGTTACACTACCGGTCAGAATTGTGGGACCACCTGTTTTTCGATGATTGCTTAAATTATCTTAATTCCAATTTTGTGAGTGATGAAATTTTTACTCTTAATAATGTGAAAGCCATCAAAATTATCTTTAAAATTAGTCTGGAATGAAGTCGTTTCGTTAAATTTTGAAGAAGTTATTGCAAAAAAAGTCAAAATTTCAATGTTTTCTTAAATTTTAAATAACTTTCGAAACAATCAACATTTTTAAATGTTCTTAGGCTCATTTTAAAGCTAAGATTCTACAGTATCGCAGTGAATTGTCATTATAAATGTTGAATTTTTTTCTTGTATAATACAGAGGGTTGAAATTGTAACAAAAAAGTAGGGAAATTTCGAAAACATTTAATCTGTAGGTAAATCATAATAAAGATCATATGAATATATATTTGAAGGAAATTCAATACAAAATTCATGATTACATGTTTCATACATTTTATAAAAATGTTTTTTTCGGCAAAAGAAAGATTGGAATTTTTCCAACTTTTATATTTGAACTTTAATCTCGAGCAGTATGTAAGAAAAAACTTATAAATTAATTCTAAGAATTTGGTTCGATTTTGTAGAAATTTAGCTTTAAAATTAGTCCAAGAACATTAAAAAATGCTAATTATTTCGAAATTTATTTGTAATTTAAGAAAGCATTGAAATTTTGATTATTTCTGCAACAACTTCTTCAAAATTTAACAAAACGAATTCATGCTGGGATCATTTTATGAAGAATTTTTATAGCTTTGAATTTAATTAAAAGAACAAATTTTTTCACTTACATAATTCAAATTAGGATAATATAAGCAATTATCGAAAAACAGGTGGTCCCACAATTCTGATCGGTACTGTATATCTTCTCTAAGAAGACTCAACGTATAAAAACTTTTTAACTTTCATATTAAAATTACGATGAACGCGAAAATTTGGTATTGTAAAAATACTATATAAATACTAATGGAAGAATTACGATTCGTCATCTGCGAAATCTTCCTCAGACTGAGACTCAACGTCCGTGCTTCTTTCATCACGTTGTGCTTCCAGTTCTATAATTTGCTGCTTAATGTTCTTTTCCAAGGTTCCATTTTTTTCCTCTGGAAGACTTTTTCGCTGAGACTTTCTATGTCTTTGTTTTGTATGTCTCAAAACCTCCAACATGTGATTTTTAAACATTTCTTTGTTGGATGGACCATGGAAATTTGTACACTTCACGGCTGACTCTTAAAATAAAATGGAGCACTTTAATAATAATAAAGTTTAAAACAAAATTTTAGACTGTGACTAGTTTAGTATTTTGTATGTGTTACAAGCAACTTTTTATTTTTCGTCCAATTTGAAAATTAAATTTTATATCATTCGAAGCCGACTGCTGAGCCGCATGCTTGAAAATAAGGTTATGTTAGTGATGCCGGTCAACGCGTGGTCAACTTTGTCATTGTGGCTTGCACTTTTAAAATAAGAAAAATCACGTGTCAGACTATTAACAAAATATTAGAATAAATATTAATTACCTTACCTGTCAGATTTCCTTTTATTTATAAGTTTATCTGTCTAATGAATTTAACGCACACTGAATTCGCACTGACTCACTGAATGCACCATGCACATAGCCTAACCAACAGAAAGAAATGCGATGTTGAAGTTTATTCCAACCATGTGATCACGCGGGAATATTATAGTGAGATGAAATAAATTGAAAAACATTTTTAAAATAGTAAAAGTAACTTAAACTTTAATTATAAAATGTCTAACTTGTGAACATTCGATATTTAAATAAGTCTGTCGATATTAGTAAATTAAAAATATACTTACAAAATTTAAATTTATATTCCAGTAATTTTTCATATTTCCTTTTTTTCTGCAGGAAATTATTAACATTAATTATTTAATTATTAGTAACATTAAATAAATAAAATATTATTTATAAATTAACACGAATTAACATTTTTATTATAAAAAAATCTCAAATTCACTAAATTTCTTTTTCAGATTAAGTGAAACAGGAAATTCAATTTACTTAAGGCTCTAGCGGCCTTAAGGAACCCATTCTCATCATGACACTCATGCTTCGCGCTCGATTTTCTGTATACATTTCAGTAACTTTTTAATAAATTACATGATTAAAGTAATTTATTCAATTTCTTCTAAATATCTCAAAAAGGAAAAACAATCGTAGACTTTATTTAAGCAAACGATTTTGCAGAACAACGCTTATTTCGTATCTCACATATTTTGGTGAAAAAAATCGAATTTTTTCAATATTAAAAATCAAAACATAAAATATACATCCTGTCGAGAAATTTCTCGATAAGAATGTGTTGACCTCATTTAGGCAAATAATTTTTCATCAAAACGTTTTTTATGTATCTCATATATTTTGTCTAAAAAATGGAATTCTTGAATTTTAATCGTATTTTTTGGAATTGAAACGAAAAATATATCTTTTATCAGAAACTGTGTGAAACAAAATTTGTAGATCTTTTTGAAACGAACAACTTTGTATTCTTACGTTTTTTTTGTATTTCACAGATTATTGTTAAAAAATTGAATTTTGGATTTTCAATAGATTATTTTTGAATTAAAAAAAAAAAATATGCATCTTATGAAAAAATGTTGCAATTCAAATTTGTAGGTCTTTATGTAGAAAGTAATATTGTATTGTAACGTTTTTTCGTATCTCGTATAATTTAACTGGAAAATGAAATTTTTATATTGACTTTTTTCAAGTTTTAATATGCTGTAACATTTCTAATTTTGATTTAATCAGAAAATGTTATCAGGATAATTTGTAGAGATTTATGAGCACTATCAAAAACCAGTATTGAAATTTTTGATCTTTCAAAAACACAAAAGTAGTGCTCAATCCCTCAATTTTGATTTGATGTGGCTGGTTAACGAACTTGTCCTTACTTTTTCGGCTTCGATAAAGTGTGCCAAAGCTCAATTCAATCTGATAATTCTATCGAGAGTCATGCCGCACACGACCTACTACAGACAGACAAACAGACAGACAGACAGACATTTTCGTAAAAACCGTTTTTTCTGACTCAGGGGGTCTCAAAACGTAAAGATTTGATGAAAATTTCGAAAGTCATTTTTCATATAAAACCAATACCTTCTCATATGATGAGAATGTAAAAAGAGCTTATATCAATAATATTTCATATACAAATACACAGATGCTTATTACAAAGTGCGAGACATATGCCTCGCACGCTGGCACATAGTGTGCCTCTCACATTATGCGACACATATGCCTCGCACGTGCGTGCCTGCCACAAAATGCGACGCATATGTACCGCACCATGCACGCACCGTGTTGCTCGCGTGCTGTGCGGGTAACGTGCCTCGCACGATTGTTATCTGGGATATTATTGCTGAAATTATTGTATGAAAATTTTACATGTTTGTATCAAAATTCGAATTACTTCCCATCAGTGGGTGTTGATACATGAATTTATTTGATTAATTATAATTATAATAGTAGAATGAAACAATTCCCTAACTTTTTCAAGTTTTACTTGACTTTCCCTGACGATTTATAAATTCCATGACCTGCAGCAGCCCCGGAAAATGCAAAAAAAAACTGTTTTGTTTCTTAAAAATTTGGATTTTGGTAAATCAATCTATAATTTAATATAATTATTATATGTATATCATATACATTTTATTGTATAATAAAAGATTTTTATATAGTCTATAATTATATAGATAATATAAATTCAAGTATAATATTACTTTAAGATTTTTAGTATTCAGTGTATTAAATTCAAAATGAACCTAACCTCAAATTTCAACATTATATAATTTTAAAATATTAACAGTGAAACTGTTCTTAGGTTCTTCTTTATACAAATATATTTATATAAGTGAGAGCCACTTATTTAACTATAAAGGTAGACAGTGACATTTCAACTCTACCATCAACATTATCAAAATATTAAAAATGTTTGCCAGTCGAATCTAGCATAGTTACGAGGTACATTGTATCGAGTGTTTGTTCTGTTTTTCTCCATTACTGACTGAATTTGAGGATTATGTACAAAAAGTTGAGTATAAACCGCTAAGTTTCTTTTCCCTTCAACTATAGCCGTCATAATTCCTACAGCTCTTCCTTCTACAATCAATGGCGTTCCTATATCCATCTAAAATTAATATAGATTTCATTAACTGGATTTAAAATATACAGAATAAAATGCGTATTTTAGATAAACTAATAAAAATCTTTACGTCGTAAAAGGCTGCGTCAGCTTCCACACAATATAGAAAATTTTCACCCATTATGTTACATTCGGAACTCTTTAATTTACGTATAGGGACTTTTTTTAACGCCAATTCTTCCCGGTATAAGGTTGCTTCCCATCCTAATGCTAAAGTTGTCGCTAATCCCACATGCAATGCATCTGTTCTTTTTGGTAGACCAATCCAAGTTGAAGAAATTAAATCAATTTCCTTTCTCAACTAAACAAAAATATAAGTTTTTCAAGTGTTAATATTTTTCAAAATTGGGACTATAAGATCATCAGTCGATGGTCCCAAGCGACTTTAACTTAACTCGCAAACAAGTGAACAAACTGTCCTAACTGAAAATCTCCGTTCCATTTCGACTCAACTGAAAATGTCAATTCCATTTTGACTTAACTGAAATGACTCGTGATATTTTGTTATAACTGTTTCTTTGTGGTGTTTTGAAATTTGGGATAAAAATAGCTAAAAATCGCGTGACGTATTATGTGAACGGCCCCTTATGTGTATTTAAGTCATTTTTGTTTTTTCACAATCTGTAATAATTATATTAAAATAAGGAAAATTTATAAGAGTGATATTTTTAAAATGAGTCGCAAACTTGATACAGCTTGTTCTCTAAAACTGTCAAATAAGAGTTACAACAAAATGTCACAACCGATTTCAGTTAAGTCAAAATGGAACGGAGATTTTCAGTTAGGACAGTTTGTTCACTTGTTTGCGAGTTAAGTCAAAGTCGCTCGGGACCATCGATCTATCGATTTGAAAAGATTTTTATTCATTCTTACTAAACTTAAATTTTAAAGAATATATTGTTTACAATATAAAAAGTTTCATTGATTTTAATAACAATGGAATTTTTAAAATTTTTAAAAA
This sequence comes from Diplolepis rosae, assembly GCA_030998225.1. Taxonomy (NCBI): domain Eukaryota; kingdom Metazoa; phylum Arthropoda; class Insecta; order Hymenoptera; family Diplolepididae; genus Diplolepis; species Diplolepis rosae. The sequence goes on along the minus strand of JAPYXD010000723.1, from coordinate 6,767,885 downwards.
TTTTAAATAGTATAAAAATGTATAAATAATGATCCACCTTTATGACTGCTATATCAAAAGACAAATTAGGTTCCCTGGGGTCGAATCCAGAAATATGTTCAACTTGTTCAATTTCATAATGTTCTTTTTTAAGCCCATGCAAATATCCATTAACCATAATAAAATATTTTTTAAAATCAGGAGGGGGACAGTCTAAGAAAAAACTCTTCAAATAATGAGCTGATGTTAAAGCGTTTTTGCTGGATATCATAAATGCATTGGTTTCAAAATTTTGGTCATATACGAAATAAGCCATGTATATAATTTCTCCGGGCAAAGTATCCATTCCACCTATAATTTTTCCTCTCAGAGTTTTCGAGTTACTTGATTCTGTAAAAAAGAACTAGCTGTCGAGTATAAAATATTTCGAAGTCTCAGAATTTCTATAATCAAGTTCACGTAGAAAAAAGATTTGACTGAATCAAAGAAAATTATTTGTTTGAAAGACTTTCTTTGATTTAAAAAAAAGATTTATTTGAATTAAATGGTTTTTTATATTCGAACAAAGTATCTTTGAACTAAACAAAAATTGGTTCAAATCAAATAAATTTCTGCCTCAAATCAAACAAATTATATCTTTAACTATACAGCAATGCATTAATTCTTTTGTTTCGAAGAAAAACTTATTTGACCTAAAGATATTTTGTTTGAATTAAGCAAATGTTATTTAGTTCAAATAAATCTTTTGTTTTAATCAAAAATAGCCTTTCGAACAAATTATTTTCTTTCATCCAATCAAAATTTTTTTCTGTGTGTTCTAAGGTAATATTAAAGAAATTTAAAAAATTTTAAAATCTTTCTGTGGAAAAAAAGACGCTTTCGACTGCGCTGGGATTCGAGCCCAGGTCTTTCGATTGCCGGTCGAACGTACCAGTTTATGAACACGTACCAGTTTGTGTACACTTGTTCATATTTTTTTTCCATTAATATGTCGAATGATAAAAAAACCTTACGATAATCTTTATAAACATTATCGTGGAATAATAAGAAATAAGATTGATATGAGTTTTCGGTGTTAAATATGAATATTTTAAAAATAAACCGCCGTTTTTTATGCGAGTGTCACTGTCAGCATAGTGGTAGCAATGAAATCACCTCCATCTTAGTAGAAACTGTTTTAACAGTAGACTTACGTTTGTTTATGGGAAACGCACTAAAGTCAAGGTAAGTTAGGAAAAAAACGTTTTAATAAATCAAGGATGTTTATATTTTACACGAGCGTCGCAGAAAAGTCTTAATTTCTTATAATTTATTATTAAATACCATCTGATCAAATTTGACCCGGACTGGTCCAAGTAAACCGCGCGCGTCAACCGAGACGGTAAAAAGTTTTTTTTCTAAGGTTTGTAAAACCTTCTTTGACAGTCGTGTGAAGTTTGAGCGGGAGACGTCCATTAGTGCACATTAGTGTGTGTTTGGTAGCCATTGGTTTACGACGCGAAAAGTTTGTCTGGTGATTCTTACTTTGGAAAAAAAAATGAACAACGAGTTTGCTTGAAATTTTGTGTTTCCAATCATTGAAAATGTTGCAGAAGTATTTTGGGGAATCTACTCTATCGAGAACTGAAGTATTTGAGTGGCATAAAGCATTCAGTGAGGGTCGTGAGATCGTAGAAAACTTGCCCCATGCGAGTCGTCTACCCACCTCTGTTAACGACGATAACATCGAAAAAGTGAAGAAAATTATACTCGAAAATCGTCGTATTGGCATTAGAGAGGTAGCATAATGTTAAAAATTGAACTGCGCATGCGCCTATTACGATACAGCTGAGCGTAATGTTTAAATTGAACTGTGCATATTTCAATGTAAATAAAAAACCATTTTTTTGTGGTTGTCCCGGTAGAAAGTCTCTAATAAATTTTCGATTTCGGAAAACTTCCGGCGACAAAGTTGTTCCTTACCGTTAGAGGAAGTTTTCTGGAAATCTTCAGAAATATTTGTTTATTATTGCGGATTTGGCAGCGATATATTTCGAAAGTCGCAGTGCCCTCGTACGCATTTGTAGCTGTCTCGTGTCGATTGAGTAATTTTCTATTAACGAAGATTCGATTGGAAGGTTCTGCGTATACTAGACTGGATTCGAATGTACGCAGAAAAACTCGTAAATGTGCCGAAGTCACATAATAGTATATTATGCGCCGAGGCGCAGAATGAGGATTATTACACTGATAGAAATGGTTCGGGAGTTTTAGCCATTCGGTTGTAGGTTGGGAATTTATAATTATATTTATAAAATAATATGTCTCTCTGAACAACGCAGAATGTTGAATACAGAAATCAAAATATTGTAAGTGAAACTGGTCGAATCAGAAATATAATGTGGGAAGGCGAACAATACATTTTTCCATAGCAACCAATAATATGGTTGATTCGTTCATATTTATTTAGTTATAATCGGATGGTTAAAATACAAATCTCATATTACTGTATCTATGCCAGCAATAAGGTAAGGTTAAATTAGTCATAAATATCGTTGTAACAGCCATTCCTTTCTATCAGTGTACGCGACGAGCGACAATGCTCGCAGGATATCGATGCCAAGGCGTAATCGAGGCGTAGGTGAGGCGTAGCTGAGGCAAAGCCGAGACGCGACCAGTCCTGCGAGCATTTTAAGCGAGTCTCGTAAGTACCCGAATTGTGTACATTGGTACATATTCCATTTTATGTGACTTCGGCGCATTTACGAGTTTTTATGCGTACACTCTAATCCAATCTCAAAAGGTCGAAATTGCCGTGATTATCGTCCATCTCACTTGACAATTCAGGAATACTTCCGGCCATTTTGATTTTCTCGATCTTGTGTAGTAGTAGCGTATTGTAATAGACGCATGCGCAGTTCAAATGTACAAGGCTTTGTCAGTAGGGTGCTAACGCTGTACGAAGAAGAAGAAGAATTCGAGTGTACGCAGAAAAACTCGTAAATGCGCCGAAGTCACATAAAATAGTATATACGCCAATGCACACAATTCGGGTGATTACGAGACTCGCGTAAAATGCTCGCAGGACTGATCTTGCTTCGGCGCATAATATACTATATATTATGTATATATATATATATATATTTATATTATACTATAATATTTCACAACTTCAATGAACAAGTATTACATGAAAATTCATTTTATGTGCCTCAGGCACGGAAACTCGTTTTTCCGTTACAGCTGAGAGTAACAGAATGTTGTGTATTCAGTTACAGAAGAATACAATGTAAAAATTGAACTGCGCATGCGCATATAGTTTACAGCGGAACAAAATCTTTTTCTTATTCTTCTCACTTCTTCTTCGTACAGCGTTAGCACCACGGTCGTATAGACAGATCTGGCATCTCCTGTGGTGGGGGATGTTCCCTTATCGTGACAAGTAGTAGTTTCGAAAATGACCGCCTTGGGCAGCGCGGCAATCGAGTAGTTGAAGGAATACCCGTGGTTTACAGACAGCTTTCACAGCTGACCACGTTATGGGTATATCTATATACATATATGCTACGGTGCGGTCATTCGGGCCACTACTCGATACTAGCGCTATCCGTGGCAAAAATATGAAACATTCTGACTACAATAAAGGAACATCCCCCACCACGGGAGATGCCAGACCTCTCTATACGACCGTGGTTAGCACCTTACTGGCAAAGCCTTGTACATTTGAACTGCGCATGCGTCTATTGAAATCCATTACTACTACACAAGATCGATAAAATCAAAATGGCCGGGACTGGTCGTGACATAACAAGTGTAATGACTAGCGCCGCAAACAACTACAGTACTAGATTAGATTCCAGTGTACGCATAAAAACTCGTATCCGCACCAAAGTCACATAAAATAGAATACGTGCCAATGCACACAATTCGGGAAATTGCGAGACTTGCGACAATTCTCGCAGGACTGATCGCGCCTCGGCTTCGTCTCGGCTTTGCCTCAGCTACGTCTCGACTATATCTCACCTACGCCTCGACTATGCCTTGGCTGCGATCTCCTGCGAGCATTGTCGCTCGTCACGCAATAACCCTCATTGTGCGCCTAGGCACGTAATATACTATTGTCCGACAGCGGAGCGAAACCAAGTGATACCAAGCCTGTAAAGGGGGAAGGATCGAAAACAATCGAGGCACGATGAACGGTGTGATGGCACATATGGCCGAATTTATAAACTATCAAATACAACAATTAATCAATTTTATAATAATTTTTATGCTCAATTTAGCTCACAAAAATATCAGATAACATATAGCAACCAAGAGAACATCAGTTACTTCAAACCCGCTTTGTATATTTTCAAACGCGAAAAATCGCTTTCGCTCCGCTGTCGGACAAAATTGTATGTGAATCTCGAGCAATAACGGGCGTTTGTGCCTTGTATAAAGTTGAATACCTCTCGGCTTCGCCTCGGGGTTCAACTTTTTACGCGGCACGCAAAAGCCCGCTTTCGCTCTCGGTGCACAATATACTATTACATCTCAAACACGCATTGAACTTATTTTATCCCGATATATCGTTCCTGCTATCTAACATGTCCACAAACTGGTACGTTTATCTTAATATATCTAATAGCAAATCTAAATAAATCTAAAATGGAAATTTTCAAAATGGAAGAACTTGCATTATTTATAGAAAGCGTGATCAAATTGGAGGTACTTTTTCCAATAGGGTTTTATTGACATGTCACGCGTGACTACTGTCAAACTAAATACACAATTTTATTCAGTTTTTATTGACATTTCATCATGGAAAGACTAGCCAACGGCCACACTAAGTTGGGTCTACCGGTTCTCGTCCGATCACCGAAGTCAAGCAACTTTAGGCGCGGTTAGTACTTGGATGGGTGACCGCTTGGGAATACCGCGTGCTGTTGGCTTTTCCGTGAAGTTTAAAGCCGAAAGGCGGTTCCGCGGGTGGTGTATTGGTTCGAGAGAGGGGGTTTTTTGGTTTTAACAGGTATGCCTAGACCCGTCCTAGAAGAGTCCTGTACAACGTCTATAAAAGATTTTGCCATTTTTCCTCCTCACCAAAAAAAAAAAATCATGGAAAGACTTACGCCTCAACAACGTTTACAAATTGTACAATTATATTACGAAAATGGACACTCTGTGAAAAGTGTTTATCGCCCGCTCAGGCCAATTTATGGTGTACATAATCGTCCTACCGAACGTACTATTCGTCATACCATCGGCAAACTCGAGAATAATTTAACATTATTGGATGATACTCAAACGATTAGACCACGTACAGCCCGAACTGTGGAGAATATTGCGGCTGTAAATGAGAGTTTTGCCGAAGACCCGGAAGAATCGATTTGGCGCCGATCTCAACAACTTGGCCTATCTTATGGCACTACTTGGGCGATTTCTGATGCTGGAAATTGAAACCCGTAATCTCCAGGACATTTGGTTCCAACAAGACGGCGCTACATGTCATACAGCCCGCGAAACATTGGATTTACTGCGTAGTCGTTTCGGTGAGCAATATATCTCTCGTTTCGGACCGGTGGATTGGCCTCCAAGATCGTGTGATATCACACCTTTGGAATTTTATTTGTGGGGGTATGTAAAGTCTAAATGTTTTGTGGATAAACCAGCTACTATTGAGGCATTGGAATCCAACATTACTGAAGTTATTAGAGAGATACCGATCGAAGTCCTCGAGCAAGTCATTCAAATATCTTGTTAGGAATCTTATTATGAATATTGATTTTTTTTCAAATGCTGAAAGTGTCAGGAATACAAAAACCGCGAAATTATTTTTTATTCAAGAAATCATGTTTGAAAGTGGTTTCAATTTTTATGATACATTGCTGACATTTGTATGAAGAATATATAAGTATAATAAAATTTATATATAAAATAAGAAATCTCATATATCCGTGGAAAATTTTCGAGTAAGTCTCCGATCCAGTGTTTATATAATATCAAATTATCAACTTCGTCTAATGTAGACACATTAATCTTTTGATTCTTTCCAGATATTTCGTAAATTATTCATTATGCAAACGGCATACATTTTTTAATCCAATATATTTTATTATTTTAATACGTTTTTAGAAAGATTTTTATATTTTATAAAACTATGCAGAAATTTTGTTTGAAATTTGGAATTTAGCTTGAAATTAAAATCCTGATGAAAGTTTCGGAACAGAATTCAATCTGAACGAATCAGAGTTATTTCGAAATTTGTTTCCGTACACGGAGAAAAATAGTTGAAGTAATTTTACTCAACTCTGTCGATTAAACTTGGGACATAAGGACATTTGAACATTTATTAAATCCTAATCGGGTAAAATGAATTTGATAAATACCTAATTCAGTGGGTTAACATAAAATGTATAAGTATATCACCGACGCTTGAGGAGCTTCAAACCTTAGTTGAGTAAAATGAGCATCGGGCGTACTCAAGTAAAAATAAATCAACTTTTTTCATAAATTATTCATAAAATGTTTTAAAAAATTAATATAATTAATCAATTATTATAACTATGATTATTGATATATATAATATAATTATTAAATTATAGTTAGTATACATTTTGATTATAACTACGTATGAAGTTTAATGAAACTAAATTTTCAAATGTATATTTAAAAATTGCATTATTATTCAAAAGTATCTTGTGTAAAAATATTTAAAAGAAGATTTTTTTATTTTCTATGTTGTATATTTTCAAAATATGGATTTTACAATTGCGAATTCAACATTATTATTGTGCCTAAGAAATTCATGTGAAATCAAAATCCTGTGTAGATTTTTAAAATTTTATGTGTTACACTTATCAAGACTTTTGCTGTTCAAATTTCCATGAAAACAATTTAATTTAATAAAATTAAGTGAAAAAGAAAAAAGTAGTTATAAATGAATTAAAAAAAAATTATGAATCAAGAATTTATTAAACTTACAGAATTTATATGACTAGATTATGTGAAACTTTTAAATAAATTATATAAACTAGTGGATAATCATCAAAGTACGATAAATGTTTGAAATCACTAGTTTATAAGTATTTAGAATCCAGTATTAAGTAAGAGGTGCACTACGCACTAGATAACGCAGTGGCTATTCCACAATTTTGGATTAAGAGAGTACTAAAATAAACTGTAATTGTATTTTGTATGTTTTTAATTGATTTTGATTTTTAAATATGACTGAGATTCTTTTGGATTAAATTCCTTTAGCAATTCTTTTTAGGTGAGAATTTTTCTGTAATTCTTCTTAAAAAAACGAAGATTGAGATTTGATATTGATTTATTAAATATCATAAAATATCAAAAAGTAAAGTTTTATTCATTTTTATCACAATTTTAGAAGTAATAACAAACTTCATGAACTCAATTTCCTTAAACAAGTTGTGGTATATGTAATTAATATGAATCGATTATATTATTGTAACTATCTCTAAACACAAATGTTACTTTTCAATAATTTTTTGATTTTTCTGTTCATCAATAAATTTATTTTTAATTTTAGGATACAGCTCTATTCGATGGAATATTTATATGTAGGGTGGAGGGAATTTTAATTCAAACTCACTTAATTAATTTAATAATAAACTTTTATATATTTTTAATGATAAATTATTAGTGTCCAATTTTTTTATAATTATGCATGAAATTTGAAATTACTTACTAAAAGCTTCAACCATAAATATGGAAGTGCAGAGCAGAAAAATGTACACGATTCTCATTTTTAATTTTATTACATACAACGGTGCCTCACAATTAAACTTTTTAAACCTATAACTACACGCTCTGATTGTAATAGGTAATCTTCACATATATCATGATTATTTAGTATTTAAACAAATTCGTGGCTGAATTAGATCATAAATTTTAACTTGTAAGTATATCCAAGTGCTAATTGCCCGAAGCTGATAATACGGCACAATATTGGCCCGATATCGGCAGCCAATAGTCGGCTATTGTTATTGGGCGAGTGCCAACGTTTTCATCGGTGCAGTACTGGGCCAACGACGGCGGCCTTTGTCGACTATTTAAATTTACCGACCTTCAGCCGAAACTTGGCCCAGTATCGGCCTTATACCAAGCCAATTGTCACTTTTGATATAGCATCCAGTTCCGAATGTAAAAAAGCCTGAGTCCGACCCATGGACGGCACATTGTTGAACCATGTTGTCACTTCTACCACGGAAAACCATTCTGTAAGTGAGAAAACCAGAGTTCTCGCACCGCACCATCGCAAACTAATTCAAGGAAGTTCCTAAACCCAATGCCCCTATTATAAGTATTGAGTCTATCGGGTTTGTATAGAGCAAAACGATTTTGAGTTTCCTTTAGAATTTGAATTCAAAATTATAAAGTAATACATAGCTGTCTCAATTTAAGAAATAGTATGAATAGCGATTGATATTTTATTAGTAAGAATAATCCTATATTCGCCAAGTTACTAAATATATCATTTTTTCTCGAATAAATTCTAAATATTTTAAATTCTAATAATTTTTCAATAGGCTTCAAAAAAATCGATCCTGATGATTGTCTATGACACTATAATAATATTAATTTCTCCGTTGCAAAGCGGTTGAAAATCAATCCAAATGAATCCGAATCAAACCAAATGAAGCCAGTTTCGGTTTAATGGGTTTTTTTAACATTGCAAAATGTTTAATTTTATGATTATGAAATCATTTAAATTTTATACTGTTAACTTATACGTCGGAAACTTCTTAAACATTTATTAGCTTTATGTGTAATTAATTTATAGTGTACATATATTTATACTCTTTACGCAAGACTTTAAAAATAGGAATAAAATGAGAATAAATAAATGGACATATAAATAATATGACATTACATAACTAATAAAGATTTTTAAAATAAAAATGGTTTCCTATTGAAAAAAATTAAAAATAACAATGATAATAAAGGATTGATTGTTAATCAAGTATACAAACTGGAAAAGTAATCACATTTAATATTTTACACATCACATTTTATATTTTGACTTGACATTATAATCGGTACAGCAATAATTGATTGATTAATAAACAATTTATTTAAATGCAGTATACATACAGGGGGCGCCATTTAGACCTTCGGTATTTCAACATTAAATAACTATGACACTTTTTAGCCGATTTTGGCAAATGAGCAAGATTTGTTTAGGATATACTTTACCATTTATTTCAAATCAGTTTTAGAACACAACGTCGATTAAATGACCACCTCCATTCGATACACAAAAAGCAGCTCTTTTTCGCTCATTCTGCAAAACATTGACCAGCATTTCGGGCGTTATAGCAGCTATTTCGGCTCGTATGTTACATTTAAGTTCGTCAATTGTCTTTGGCTTGCTGGAATAAACTTTGCCTTTTAAAAAAACCCAAAGGAAAAAGTCAGGTACAGTTAAATCCGGAGAACGAGGAGGCCACTCCAATTCGCGATACGATAAGCACGCACAGTTTTCACAATTGAAAGATTGTTTTCAATGTAAAACGCTACGATTTCAGCGCGTTCTTTCGGTGTGTATTAACTCATGGTAAAAATGGTACAGAATGACCACTGACGTTTCAGAATTGTGCTCATTTGTCAAAATCGGCTGAAAAACAACAGTTATTCAATGTTGAAATACCGAAGCTCTAGATGGCGCACCCTGTATTAATAGAAATCTTTTCAAACACGGCGTTGACGTCTACTTAGAGGTTGATTGTCTGTGTAAAATGTTTGCCAGTCGAATCTAGCATACATACGAGGTACATTGTATGGAGTGTTTGTTCTGTTTCTCTCCATTAGTGCCTGAATTTCATCATTATGTACGGACAGTTGAGTATATATGGCTAATTTTCTTTTCCCTTCAACTATAGCTGTCATAATTCCTACAGCTTTTCCTTTTACAACCAACGGCGTTCCTATGTCCATCTAAAATTAATATAGATTTCATTCACTGCACTGAAAAAACAGTATAGCTGAGAGAACTATATTTTGGTCCTCAGAACCAGAAAATATTGCTATCAGACCAATGCTACGGCATGGTCCTCAGAACTATACGAGTGCAGGTGAGGCAGCTATACTGGTATTCCTAAACGTCATATTGCTCCGCGAAGGATACAAGTTCGTTGATATGACAATACGATATATAGCGATCGTAACCAAAATATAATGCCTGTTATAAAAGTGCATGCGATAGAGTTTTCGCATGTTCTGTAATCCAGAGCTTTAATTATAAATACTAGGAAGTGTAAAAATGATGGTAAAATACCCTTTTCGATGCGTCACGCATTCAGTTTGGCTACAATAAAAATATCGAATTGTCACGAGAAGTATTTTGCTGAACTAAAATTCTATATAGTTATCTCAGCTATACTGTTTTTTCCGTGTGGATTTAAATATACAGAATAAACTGCGTATTTTAGGTAAACTAATAAAAATCTTTACGGAACAAAAGTAGCCGTTAGCTTCCACACAATATAGAAAATTATTATCCGTTAATTTACAATCGGAATTATTCCTTAATCTTCTTATAGGGACTTTTTTTATCCTCAAGTCTTTCCGATTAATAGATGGTTCCCATCCTACTGCTAGAGCTGTCTTTAATTCCTTTCGTGATACATCTATGCTTCTTGGTAAGTTGATCCAGTTTGAAGATTCCATATTAATTTCCTTTGTCAACTAAACAAAAATATAAGTTTTTTAAATGTTAACATTTTCACATCCTCATCTTATGAGAAGGTATTGGTTTTATGTAAAAAATCACTTTCGGAATTTTCATCAAATCATTACGTTTTGAGGTCCCGTGAGTCAGAAAAAACGGTTTTTACAAAAGTGTCTGGCTGTCTGTAATAGTAGGTCGTACGAGGTCTGTCCGGAAAGTATCGGACCTACCTTTATACCTCCGCGCCATAGTGTTTGAGCGACCTCTGCGGGGCATGAACGTTAACAGTAAAGCCTCACGAACCTATCGGTTGCTTGCTGACATCTGCCGGACGTATAGTTCATGCGCGGCGTGTCTTTGTGTATAAAGCTATTTTTGAGTTCGGCGGATTTTGTGATTGTTAAAAATGACTGAAAAACAAGATCAACGAATTTGCATCTAATTTTGTTTTCAACTCGGAAAAACGAGTTCGGAAACTATTCAGATGACGCAGAAAGCCTTTGGGAATGAGTGTGTGAGCAAAACACGAATAAAAGAGTGGTATAATCGTTTCAAAGGAGGCCGCACTTCTGTTGATAGTGATTCTCGTTCTGGCCGACCTTCGACGACAAAAACATTGGATAAAATTGAGCGGGTGCGACTTGCGATTGAAGGTGATCGTCGATTAACTGTTCGTGAACTAGAAAATGATCTCGGAATACCGAAAACTACTGTTTGGGAAATTTGGAACAAGATTTTAGGAATGACTCGCGTGTGTGCGGTGACTGGCTTCTTGACCACGATAACGCGCCAGCGCATTCATCGAATCTTGTGCAGCAGTTTCTGAGTAAACACAGTATCGCATTGCTTCGACAACCTCCGTACAGTCCCGACATAGCCCCCTGTGACTTTTGACTGTTCCGAAAACTCAAAAAACCACTCAAAGGACAGCGATTCGATGACAAAACGACGGTTGAAAATAATGCGACGAGCATACTCAAGGCCATCCCTGAAAGTGAGTTCCAGGACTGTTTCGAGAAGTGGAAACATCGCTGGAACCGTGTTATTCAATCAAGTGGGGATTACTTTGAAGGATGCCACCCGCCCGTTGATGAAGAATAACGACAGCGCGGTATAAAGGTAGGCCCGATACTTTTCGGACAGACCTCGTATATACGATAACTCTCCATACACTAAGAGACTTTTCGTTAGAGTAAATGATAAAATTGAATGAAATTTTAGTATAATATTATTTTTAAATGGGGAAAGCCGAAGTTTTATTATACTTATTCATATTATGGTATCGGATTCAATATAGTCATAATACAAGGTGCGTTCCAAAATAAACGAGACTGAGCTAAAATAGAAACGACATGAGCTTTGTTCTGATAAATTCGAGTTTATTTACACGGAAAAAATTTGTCGCTTAAAAAGTCATCGACTTTCTATAATACTCGTGGATAGGTTAGAAAGTCGACTAAACATTATGAGCCTCCTTATTGAAGAATATGATAGATAGTCGCTGAAAATGTAAAACGTAAATTCGAAAGTTTAAGTGACAGTCGCGGAAAATTTAAAACACCGTGGGTTGGGTTCCATTGTATCTAAACCAGGCATCGAAAGTCTAAGTGACAGTCGAAGAAAATTTTGAACAGTGTAAAAAGGAAAATATTATTTTCTGTGATATGATCCTGCACTTATATAGTTAATTATTTTTCACTTTTACATTACCTATATAATCCTAATATGAACTTACTATTATATTTAACACTGCACATTACAGAAACGCAATTTTTTATAAACACTTCGCAGCACCGAGAATCGAACGCTCGCACGCACGCACGCATCCTAACCTAATTCTAATCGCACGCCTTAACCCGCATATCCGTTACATGTCATGGAGACTTGTGTAAAATATTTGGATCACATTCAGAGTTTGAAGGCAAATCTAAAATAATAGATAAATTTCAAATTTGACGTAATACACTTTATCAAGGTAAACATATACTTACTCGGAACTAATTCTTCAATGTACGCTTCAATCCAGATTCAAACAAAACCAAACGACACGTAATCTCAAAATCTTTAGAATACAATTTACAAAACTATTTGTTTGAATTACTTTCATTTCAAATTATTCGATAGTCTTTTAAAATCTATGACAAATGAATCCAAAGATTATGAAACTTTTCATTACTTCTTAGAAAAGATCAGTTAGTGTTTAAAATACTTTTATAATAGTAAATACGCGACTTTTTTTCTTCGACCTGGTTTTCTAAAAGTTAGTCGACTTTTTTCTACTATTTCCTAAAAGTCATTGAAACCTTACAAGACTTTCTCCGATTTTACTTTCTGTCCACGACTCTTCGAATAGTCTGTTAAATTTTAAGCGCCAAATTTTTTCCGTGTATTCAAAATAGTCCCCTCCGGCCTCGATACACTGTTTTGCGCGATCCAAAAGCTTTTCGAAAGAGTGTTTCAGGTCATTAACTGGAATGTCCTTCAGGATGTCGGTACAAGCCTTTTGGATGGCCTCTACGGACGCAAAACGTTTTCCTTTCATGGCCAAATGCAATTTTCCGAATAGGTAGAAGTCACAGAGAGCCATTTCAAGCGAATACGGTGAGTGGTTGACGGATAAAGTGTGATTTTTGGTAAAAAAATCAGTGATAAGTGTTGAACGATGGGCCGGCGCATTATCGTGCAAAAGGCGCCAACTGCCATTTTCACGGAATTGCGGCCTCACACGGCGAATTTTTGGTCAAAATGCGATGGATTGAATCTTTTGACATGTTTAATTCCATTGCCATGTGTCGCAAAGAAGATTTTGGTTCATTTTTTATAAATTCACGCACAATTTCAATATTACTTGGTGTAATCACGAAACTTTCCTGATCGGGATGTTCGTCGTTCTTGATGTCTTCACGACCTTCTTTGAATCGTTTAAACCACTCATGGACTCTGGCACGGAATGAACAATTGTCACCATACACTTATTTCATTAATTCAAACCTTTCAGTAAAAGTTTTACCAAGTTTCAAACAAAACTTAATATTCGCTCTTTGTCCGAAGTTCATTTTTCGACCGATGCTATAAACACACTGTCCCTTATAAAGCGATAACTCGGCTTCTAATTGTCCGTTGGTCATGAAATTTTGACAGAAAGTCAGTGAAGGATGTACCTTTCCAACTCCTACTCCCATCAGAAGATAGCGCCACTATGATTAGCTATTTTGAAAAAGTCTTGGTTATTTTGGAACGCACCTTGTAGTCTTTAAAACATGTAGAAGAAAAATTAGTATTTTAAATACCAATTTTTATGAATCTCCATTCGAAAACTTTATAGTACGATAAAATGATAATATGATTACTAAGATTTCTAAAAATAATTCTAATAAGTCGAACAATGAATATTATAACATATTTGAGAAATCCATATTATGAATATGAACTTGCCAGAAACCTAGCGTCACACAGCAAAAATCAAAACATTTATTCTCGGTTTTTCGCATAATTCGTTTCAGAATGTCGTCCGAGTACTTCCGACGTTTTCCGATTGGCTTCGAGGTACGTAGACTCGATCCAAGTCTGCCCAACTTAGTAGTGGCTTATAAGAGATATTTCTTTCGGAATATGACAAGCGAGAAAAGCCGAGACGCTTTAGGCGTTAGGAATGCATTTAGTTATGTCATATGTCATATAGTGGTTTTTAGATTCATAATATTCTTTGTTTCGCTTTGCAATCTTGATATATATTTGACATATATTCCATTTATTGAAACGAAAATATTAATTATAATTAATATTATACTAAAATATGATTCATTTTTATGATTTACTCTAACAAAAAGTCTCTCAGTGTAGAATTATCGGATTGAATTGAGCTCTGGCATACTTTATCGAAGCCGGGAAAGCAAGGCCAAGCTCGTTAACCAGCCAAATTCGACCAAAATTATGGAAATAAGAGCATTTTTTGTGTTTTCGAAAAAACCTTTTTGAAAAAATCCAAAATTCCAATTTTGCTTTCTGATAGTGCTCAAAAATCTCTACTAATTATCCCCATAACATTTTTCGATTAAACCAAAATTAGGAAATTTATAGTATGTTAAAACTTAAAAAAAGTCAATATCTAAATTCCATTTTCCAGTTAAATTATACGAGATACGAAAAAACGTTATCATCAAAATTCTTGACAACAGAAACATCTAAAAATTTGAGTCGCTACATTTTTTCATAAGATGTATATTTTTCTTTTTAATTAAAAAAATACTTTTGAGATTCAAAAATTCCATTTTTCAAACAAAATATGTGAAATACAAAAACAACGTTAAAATTGGAAATTATTTGCCTAAATAAAATCCAAAAATTCTCATTAGAAAATTTTTCGACAGAATGTATATTTTATGTTTTTTCATTAAAAACACTATTGAAAATCTAGAATTCCATTTTTTTATCCATAATATGTGAGATACGGAATAAGCGTTGAAATGCAAAATCGTTTACTTAAATGCATTCTACGATTGTTTTTCCTCATTAAGATATTTGGAAGAAAATACATTTTTATAATCATGTAATTTATTAGAAAGTTACAAAAATGTATACAGAAAATCGAGCGCGAATTTCATGATGAGAATGTGTTCCTTAAGGCTGACAAAGCCTTAAGGGCATGTGATACTTGGGAAATTAGCAAATTTTATTAATTTTAGGTTTCTATATTATTGTGTTCAAAGTACATATAATTTTGTTATCAAAGATTAGGAAATGATAAAGAAAATTAGAACGGAGGTAGATAAAAAACTTTTAGTTTCAAAAATGAAAAAAGTTTAATTTTAGAAAAATCTCTTGAAAAATTTATTTTCACTTTCAAAACCAAAAGTAGTATATCTACGTCCGTTTTTATCTTCCATTTCCCAAATTTTGATAACAAAATTATATATATTTTGGACACAAACGTGTAGAAAATGGACTAAATTGTTCACATGAACTTCAATATTATAAATGTTTGTATACAAAACACATAAAACTTTGTTTTCAAAATTTGTTCTTGAATTTTTTAGAAAAATGGGGTTTTATATATCAAAATTTATGCACGTTTTGACAATTTTGGATACAAACATGTAGACACCCAAAATCAATAAAATCTCATAACCCTTAAGAGTGTATTGGGTTGCCCCAGAAGTAATTGCCGATTTACAATATAGATGTCTTCTTTTAATATCATATTTTTTTCCTTCTGTTATTTATTAGCTGTCACTCTTAGCTTGCTTTACAAACAAATTGCGTGCAATTTAGTTTACAGTTGTTAGTTTGGCATCAACTTTAAGATGGAGTGTAAAAAGGAGCATTTTCGTCATATTTTGCTTTCTTATTTCCGTAAAGGAAAGAACGCAGGATAGGCTGCCAAAAAATTACGTGATGTGTATGGCGAAATTGGTTTGATAAATTCCGTTCTGGGTATTTTTCACTCAAAGATGAGCAGCGTTCAGGTCGGTCAAATGAAGTTAATGATGACCAAATCAAAGCCATAATCGAATCGGATCGTCAAGTAACTGTGCAAGAGATTGAAGAAATGTTAAAACCACTAAAATCCACAATCGGCCCTCATGTACAACGTCGTGAACTCGTTAAAAAACTTGATATTTGGATTCCACATGAATTGACAGAAATTCATTTAAGAAAACGCATCAACGCTTGTGATTTGCATCTTAAACGCAATAAATTCGATCCTTTTTAGAAAAAAATTATCGCTGGTAATAAGAAATGGATTTTTTAGAATAACGTCGTTCGAAAACGATCATGGTCCAAGTGTGATGAACCACCACAAACAACATCGAAAGCTAACTTGCATCATAAAAAAATTATGCTGTCTGTTTGGTGGGGTTGGAAAGGTGTGGTATTTTTTGAGCTGCTTCGACACCGAAAAAAGTATCTTCCGAATTTCGTACAAATCTGAATTTACTAAAATCGCAACACATTCGTTTCACTATTAATGCACAAATTTAAGCGAATTTCGTATGGACATCAGTATGCCAAAATAGCAAAGCCGATATACGAAGAAAACACACCACTCTGCTTGCGAAAAACGCACGGCACCCGTACTCTCTCGGGATAGCAAAATTGGTTTGATAACGTATTGCAATACACTGAAGTTGCCGAATCTAATTTATTGCAATACATTGTCAAACCAACTTGGCCATGCAGAGGGAGTACGGGTGCCGTGCGTTTTTTGCAAGCAGAGTGGTGTGCTTTCTTCATATTCTTTTATACCAATATCACATTAAAAGTCGTTTACGAAAATTGTGACAGCACCTCATACAAAATTCGAAAGAGATTTTTTTCGGCGCAAGGAACCAAACGATTAATTTGGATGTCAACTGTCGTCAGGTGAACAAATTGAACACAGCGGTCAAAGAAAAACGGCCAAAATTGGTCAATCGTAAAGGTGTAATTTTTCACCATGCAGCGCTACACCACACACATCTTTAGCCACCCGCCAAAAATTATTAAGGCTTAGTTGGGAAGTGATGTTGCATCCACCATATAGCCCTGATCTTGCACCATCAGATTACTATTTTTTTCGATTTTTGCAGAACTCCTTGAATCGTAAAACTTTCAATGATGATGAAGCTGTGAAATCGTGCTTAGTTCAGTTTTTTGCTGATAAAGACCAGAAGTTCTATGCACATGGAATCGTGAAGTTACCAGAAAGATGGCAAAATGAAATTGAACAAAATGGAGAATATATCATTCATTAAAGTTCATTCCTTGTATTTAAAAAAATGTGTTTGATCTATATGATAAAATCGGCAATTGCTTCTGGGACAACCCAATAATAATATAAAATTGTATAAATAATCATCTACCTTTATGACCGCTATATCAAAAGACAAATTAGGATTATTAGGGTCAAATCCAGAAATATGTTCAACTTGCTCAATTTCATAATATTCTTTTTTAAACACACGATGAAATCCATTAACTATAATAAAATATTCTGTAAAATTAGGAGGAGGAGAGTTTAAGAAAAAGCCCTTCAAAAATTGAGCTGGTATTAAAGCGTGTTTGATGGATATCATAAATGCATTGGTTTCAAAATGTTTGTCATATACGAAATAAGCCATGTATATAATTTCTCCGTGCAAAGAATCCATTCCACCTATCATTTTTCCTTCCAGAGGTAACAAGTTACTTGATTCTGTAAAAACAACTAGCTGTCAAGTATAAAGTATTTCGGTTCCTCAGAATTTCTATCACTTTTTAATATACATATGGGAAAATCTCAATTACTGGTCGATTTGTGATTTGAAAATTTTCAAAATGCAGGCACAATAATTATTTTTGTCCGACAGCGGAGCGAAAACGCTCGATTTCGCTCCATTGGGGGTGGGGGAAACCAAGCGATTCCACGACTGTAAAGGGGGAGGATTGAAAACGTTCGAGGCACGACGAACGATCTGGTGGCACATATGGCCGCATTTATAAACTATCAAATACAGCAATTAATCAATTTTATAATAATTTTTTAGCTCAATTTAGTTCACAAAAATGACAGATAACATATAGCAACCAACAGAATATCAGTTACTTCAAATCCGCTTTGTATATTTTCAAACGCGAAAACTCGCTTTCGCTCCGCTGCCGAACAAAATAGTATTATGTGACTCCGGCGCATTTACGCGTTTTTATGCGACAGTTGAGAGTAGCTTAATGTTGTGTATTACGATACAGAGGAGCATAATGTAAAAATTGAACTGTGCATGCGCCTATTAGGATACAGCTGAGCATTCTTCTTCTTCATTTATGCCCACTAGAGTGCACATACGTTGGCTTTATACTGACTCGAGTAGTCTTGTATATTTCGCTATGATCTGGTGTAGAGTAATTCCTTCCTTTTCTAATAATGAACGACCTGTAACATATGAAGCGACTCGCCTAACCGGGCACAGCTGAGAATAATGCTAAAATTGAACTGCGCATGCGTCTATTACAATACGGTGACAGGTTGCGACATATAGAACTGCGAACGTGATACCAATTAAACGACTCAAATTCGAAATGATTGTCAATACATCGACGTTATTGATATTAATAAATACAAATCGAGATTAATGCGTAGATTAATTCAGTAGCGCTCGAATCGTCGGAGAGAGCAGACGTGAGTCATAATGAGTTCTGTGTACGCGAAACGTTTTGCGGCGGTCTTCTTGTGTACCCATCCAAAGGGACCACTTATGTCCTATGCAGTCGCTGCTAAATACATCAAAAAGTCGAAATCGTTCGTGAAGAAGTGGGTTGAGAATTATAAAGCCAATAAAAAACACCCCGTGAAGGTCCATGTTTGGGGATGCTTCTCACAGCGCGGTTTTGGGTGTTTAGAGCTCTTCACCGAGAACTTGAATGCCGATTGGATCTTACAAGAAAATAACGACCCGAAACATCGAAGCCGTCTCTACACCGTCTGGAAAACAGAAAATGGCATCACAACTTTGGACTGGCCATCACAGTCCCCCGATGCGAATGCAATCGAAAATGTCTGGAGTGTTTTAAAGAGGAAGCTTGCGGGAAAACGTGTGTTCACCCTGAAACAGCTCTCGCAAAAAATCAGGAAGATATGGCAAGAATTACCAACGGACTACGTTGAAAAATTAGTGGAAAGCATGCCGAAAAGGTGCCAGGCCATTCTGGACAACGATGGGGACTGGACTATCTATTAGATGGTAGCGCCGTAGTCCTTCGAGAGTACTTTTATTTTAAAAAAAAAAGTTTTAAAATCTCTAATAGTTTTCGAAAAATTGAGGACTCGCTCTTGTTGAACAGACTGTAAAAGTCGAAATTACAAATATTCGTAGTTCCAGACGATTTCATTGCAACATTCATTGTACAATAATAAATACAATATAATGATGTTGAACGTTATTGCAATCTAACCTACAAATCGTTCTCTCCGAACCAGTCATGTATTGACTGCGTCTCGTGCACGGAAAAAAATAATTAGCTGCATTAGCTAAATATTCGCTACCACAGCTAAGAAAGTTACTTGATATACGGACAGCGAATCTCTTAGCTGCTAATACTAATGTCTATTTGCTACAGTACTTTAGCGATGCCAGCTAATTTACGTTAGCACTGGTAACAACGATTGTGAGCAGTAGCCTATCGGTCGTGTTATCTTCCTGTTCTAACAGCGTTTGAAGTACTAGTTAATTTTATTAGCAATTGCTGCAAATAGAGGTAGCACTCAAAATCATTGATTTTGAACTTCCAAACCTACATTTAAATACAGTTACACCTGGGTGCTTAAGAAAAAAATGATCTCGTAACCCTTCTATACTCACAAAAGTCTGCTGGCAAGTTATATCAAAACAACTAATTTCTTGCGACATATCGTAACCTGCAAAATTAAAAACGAAAAAAAACTGATTCAGTTCTAACCTTAATCACAGCATAATTTTTCAAGAATAAGAATAAAACGTGAGCTGCTTTGATAACCAAACTTATAGCTACAAGTAGAAACATTACCGGGAACAGTAGCGACTTACTTGCCAGTCCAATATAATGTTTTCAAAAATTGTACAAGTATACAACACTTAGAATTAAGATAACCTCAGTAAGAAGATAATAAATAGCACAATAAAGAACCTATTACAAAACCTACAATACAATCTTCAGAGATCAGTTACAAATCAGTCATTTGCATTATAAATTAACGCGAATCGTCGAATTATTTATAAATTAAATTTAAAACAACGCGACAGGTGTACAACTTACCATTTATAGCAGAATATCTGACTAGTCGCGCTTTGTGCGCATGAGCAGCACAGAAAACGCGGGATGTCTAAGCAGCCGTTAGCAACCGCTGCTAACTTCTTACATATCAGCGCAAAATTTTAAAAGCTACGAGTACGAATTTTGAGATTTTCTAGGAGAGTAAACTGTTTTAGCAGCAACAACCAAATGATTAGCTACAACTCTTAATACGCTAAGGAGTCCAATGCAAATTTTCAACTTCGATTGCAGCTAACATTTTTTAACTGTCCCAGCAAACTGTTAACTCTCTCAGCAAACTTTTTATCAATCACAATTAACTAGTCGACAGCTAACTGCAGTTAGCAGTAGCAGACATTTCATTTTTTTCCGTGTGTCAATTGCGTAATTTTCTATTACCGAAGATTCTGCGTATACTAGATTGTATTCGAGTGTACGCACAAAAACTCGTAAATGCACTGGAGTCACATAAAATATTATATGCGCCAATGCACACAATTTGGGTAATTATGAGACTCGCTTAAAATGCTCGCAGGACTGATCTCGCCTCGGCTTCGATCTCCTGCAAGCATTGTCGCTCGTCGTGCAATAACTCATTATGCGCCTCGGCGCATAATATACTAATATATCACCTTTTTAGAAACCTCATTAAGAATATTTATTTATTTGCGTGGCTTAATTTCTTTCAGATGTTGAAAGTGTTAAGAATTCAAAAATTGCGAAATTATTTTTTATTCAGGAAATTCAATTTTTATGATTAAATTATTTGAATTTGTATAAAAATGTATAAGTATGAGCAAATATGATTAATAAATAACAAATGTGAAATCTTGGGGTAGAAAAATTTTAGATCAATGATCAGACAGGCATGATTGAAAAAGTTTCAAAGTACCATTTAGACGGTTTTTCCTAGACTTGATCAGACGAACAATTTTTTAAAAGTTTTTAGTCCCATCCAGACTATTTTACTTAGCTCGAATAAAACGTGCATGCTTTGAATTATGGAATTTAAAATTACTTACTTAAAGCTTCAACCATGAATATGGAAGTGCAGAATAGAAAAATAGACACGATTCTCATTTTCAATTTTATTGCATACAACGGTGCCTCAATAGTACACCTCTTTAAAACTAAAATTACTCTACACAATTAATTTCTTCATATGTATCAGCATTATCTAATAATTACATAACTTTATCAGCGAATTAGGGAATTAGATAAGGCGCATGGCCTCTAGTAATTGTCTATTTATATGTATACAGAAGTTGTTTTACAGAAGTCAATAATAAGTTTTCAATGTAATTAATTGAGTTTGGAATTTCTGTCACTGCCAACATTATCGGAGGATCACTAGTCGCGTATCAGATAGGATACTTTGTCGACAGGTGTCCTCGTAGACAATTTCAAACTCTTATATCGCAAATAATGCAAATAAATTCAGATTTTAAAGATTTTGAAATCTTTCTATGTCAAAAGAGTTTTTTTTTTCCACAGAAAGATTTAAAATTGTTTGAAAAATGTAAATAATATGATTAAAAATATAGATTCATAGAAATCAGAGGTCTGTGAAGTTGGCACCCATGTATTTGAATAGAACATTCTTATCGATGGCATACGTTTGTCCAAGGTAGGCCCACATTTGCCCACCCATTAGTTTTTTTTGTCCAGCCTTTCTTTAATTTTTATTAACAATTAAAAAAAATGGTTGAGAACCACTGATTATAAAAAATTATTATTTTGAACAAAAAAACATTCACGATCGTTTGTCCAACGTTTGTCCACGTTTGTCCATACATTACTTTCGTTTGCCCACCCTTCAAAATCGAAATATTAAAAAAAAAAAATTTTCACAAAAAACATAATAAATTTTTTTTAACACTTTATATGTAGATGATTGTTTTATAAGCAGGATAAATAAAACAATTGGTTGAGAAAACTCTATGCAAAGTGGACAAACGATGCTGACCACTAAAGTTCACATCTGACAATTTGTTTAAACAATATGTCCCTTTATATATGTACGCCGGGACCTGACAATTTATTTTTTAATTAACTTTATTTTTTAAGCAGGAAAAATGGAACTATTGGTTGGACAAATCTCTATGCAAAGTGGACAAACGATGCTGACCACTAAAGTTCACATCTGACAATTTGTTTAAACAATATGTCCCTTTATATATGTACGCCGGGACCTGACAATTTATTTTTTAATTAACTTTATTTTTTAAGCAGGAAAAATGGAACTATTGGTTGGACAAATCTCTATGCAAAGTGGACAAACGATGCTGACCACTAAAGTTCACATCTGACAATTTGTTTAAACAATATGTCCCTTTATATATGTACGTCGGGACCTGACAATTTATTTTTTAATTAACTTTGTTTTTTAAGCAGGACAAATAAAACTAGTGGTTGGACAAATCTCTATGCAAAGTGGACAAACGATGCTGACCACTAAAGTTCACATCTGACAATTTGTTTAAACAATATGTCCCTTTATATATGTACGCCGGGACCTGACAATTTATTTTTTAATTAACTTTATTTTTTAAGCAGGAAAAATGGAACTATTGGTTGGACAAATCTCTATGCAAAGTGGACAAACGATGCTGACCACTAAAGTTCACATCTGACAATTTGTTTAAACAATATGTCCCTTTATATATGTACGCCGGGACCTGACAATTTATTTTTTAATTAACTTTATTTTTTAAGCAGGAAAAATGGAACTATTGGTTGGACAAATCTCTATGCAAAGTGGACAAACGATGCTGACCACTAAAGTTCACATCTGACAATTTGTTTAAACAATATGTCCCTTTATATATGTACGTCGGGACCTGACAATTTATTTTTTAATTAACTTCATTTTTTAACCAGGACAAATAAAACTAGTGGTTGGACAAATCTCTATGCAAAGTGGACAAACGATGCTGACCACTAAAGTTCACATCTGACAATTTGTTTAAACAATATGACCCTTTATATATGTATATATTTTTTTGTGCAGCATTGTCAAAAATAATGCATAAAAAGTCAAAATTTCATAGTTTTTACCATTTTTGAATAACACCTAAAGTCCTTAAGCAATGAAATTTTCAAAATTTTTGTTCATCTATCACAAATGTAGATATAGGGAAAATATCAGATGTATATGAAAGAAACTGTAATTATTTTTACGTGGATTCTATGAAAGTTGCAATTTAGGGAAACAAAAGTTGTAAAAATTCAAAGTACTCTCATACCTAAAAAGCGGATCCTACAAATTGTGAAAATTCCCTAAATTGCAACTTTCACAGCATCCATATAAAAATAATGACAGTTTCGTTCATATACATGTACATATTTTCCCTAAATCTACCTTTGTGATAGATGAACAAAAATTTTGAAAATTTCATTGCTTTAGGACTTTAGGTGTTATTCAAAAATGGTAAAAACTATGAAATTTTGACTTTTTTTGCATTATTTTTGACAATGCTGCACAAAAAAATATATACATATATAAAGGGTCATATTGTTTAAACAAATTGTCAAATGTGAACTTTAGTGGTCAGCATCGTTTGTCCACTTTGCATAGAGATTTGTCCAACCAATAGTTCCATTTTTCCTGCTTAAAAAATAAAGTTAATTAAAAAATAAATTGTCAGGTCCCGGCGTACATATATAAAGGGACATATTGTTTAAACAAATTGTCAGATGTGAACTTTAGTGGTCAGCATCGTTTGTCCACTTTGCATAGAGATTTGTCCAACCAATAGTTCCATTTTTCCTGCTTAAAAAATAAAGTTAATTAAAAAATAAATTGTCTGTCTTCAGCGTACATATATAAAGGGACATATTGTTTAAACAAATTGTCAGATGTGAACTTTAGTGGTCAGCATCGTTTGTCCACTTTGCATAGAGATTTGTCCAACCAATAGTTCCATTTTTCCTGCTTAAAAAATAAAGTTAATTAAAAAATAAATTGTCAGGTCCCGGCGTACATATATAAAGGGACATATTGTTTAAACAAATTGTCAGATGTGAACTTTAGTGGTCAGCATCGTTTGTCCACTTTGCATAGAGATTTGTCCAACCAATAGTTCCATTTTTCCTGCTTAAAAAATAAAGTTAATTAAAAAATAAATTGTCAGGTCCCGGCGTACATATATAAAGGGACATATTGTTTAAATTGTCAGATGTGAACTTTAGTGGTCAGCATCGTTTGTCCACTTTGCATAGAGTTTTCTCAACCAATTGTTTTATTTATCCTGCTTATAAAACAATCATCTACATATAAAGTGTTAAAAAAAATTTATTATGTTTTTTGTGAAAATTTTTTTTTTTTAATATTTCGATTTTGAAGGGTGGGCAAACGAAAGTAATGTATGGACAAACGTGGACAAACGTTGGACAAACGATCGTGAATGTTTTTTTGTTCAAAATAATAATTTTTTATAATCAGTGGTTCTCAACCATTTTTTTTTAAATTGTTAATAAAAATTAAAGAAAGGCTGGACAAAAAAAACTAATGGGTGGGCAAATGTGGGCCTACCTTGGACAAACGTATGCCATCGATAAGAATGTTCTATTCAAATACATGGGTGCCAACTTCACAGACCTTAGAAATAGGTAATTCTGCTTTATATTTTAAATTTAATAGGATGAAATTTTATCAGGCGACCAGGTTTCGAGTTTGTAAATTAAAATAGTGATTCTAGGTAATGAATACGCTTTGATATGTATCTTTAATTAAAAAGTGCCTTGCTTAAGTGGATCAGGTCTCCGTTTCATTGATGAGATTTATACTCATACAATACAATAAAATTCAAAGCAACAAACTCAACATTTATAATGATATTTTCGTTTTAATTAATTTTTTTAAAATTAACTTTCAACAAATTCAATGAATTTTCGATGAAATTTTATAATTTTCAACAAACGATAATGACAATAATAATAATAACAATAGAGCTATATAAAGTTTATGAAAAAAACAAAATATTTACATAACAGAGATTTCAGAGAGAAGAAACTTAGCAACTTTAATTAAATTTCAGCAAAAT
Source organism: Diplolepis rosae (assembly GCA_030998225.1). Taxonomy (NCBI): domain Eukaryota; kingdom Metazoa; phylum Arthropoda; class Insecta; order Hymenoptera; family Diplolepididae; genus Diplolepis; species Diplolepis rosae. Next base: position 6,742,463 of record JAPYXD010000723.1, on the reverse strand, counting down.
TGATAAGTAATTCCTTAATTATATTGAAAATTCATTAATTTTGATGAAGATTCAATACTTTTGTTTTGAAAACATTAATTTTTTTAAAAAATTATAAAATTTCATGGAAAGTTCATTAATTTAGATAAAAGTTCGTTAATTTTTTTGAAAATCCATTTCTTATGATGAAAGTTCGATAATTTTGTTGAAAATTAATTGATTATATTAGAAATTCATTTTTTTCAATTCATCAATTTTTTGAATAATTATAAAGTTGCGTGGAAAATTCATTAATTTTAATTTTTTCACTTGACTACACAGCAATGCATTAATTGGAAGCACTTATATTAATTATATATTATCTTGTTAGGAATCTTATTATGAATATTGATTTTTTACGTAATTTAATTATTTTCAACTGCTGAAAGTGTCAGGAATACAAAAACCGCGAAATTATTTTTTATTCAAGAAATCATGTTTGAAACTGGTTTCAATTTTTATGATTCATTGTTCACATTTGTATGAAGAATATATAAGTATAAACAAATTTATATATGAAATAATAAATCTCAAATATCCGTGGAAAATTTTCGAGTAAGTCTCCGATCCAGTGTTTATCTAATATCAAATTGTAAAGTTCGTCTAATCTAAACACATTAATCTTTTGATTCTTTCCAGATATTTCGTAAATTATTCATTATGCAAACGGCATACATTTTCCGTTTGACTTATTATTATCGTTGTGCCAGTTAAAATCTTGTCCAGAACTATATACACTCAATACTCATAATGAGGGTAATTTCAGGTGTTACGTCCTTAAACTGCATGGGAGAAGGTTAAAGTGAACTCAACGAAGAGGCACTGCTCCCTTTTTTCTTACGGCATTTAACAACTTCACGTTGTTTACCTCGACACTCTTTCGACCTCTCGCACCGCACCATCGCCAAACTAATTCCAGGACGTTCCTAAACCCGATTCCCCTATTATGAGTCTTGAGTGTATCAGGTTTGTATAGAGCAAAACGATTTTGAGTTTTCTTTAGAATTTAAATTGAAAATTATAAACTGATACATAGCTGTCTCAATTCAAAAAATAGAATCAATAGGGATTGATATTTTATTACAAAGAATATTCCTATGTTCGTCGAGCTACTAAATACACTGGGAAAAATGGATTATAAAATCTAATATCCAGGTCCAGTGACTATGGGACAGCTATTTAGATTATAAATACTATAATCTAGATTATAAGAAGTATAATCCAGATTATAAGTGATTATAAGTGATATCGAGATTATAGATTTTATAATTCAAATGGCTGTCCTATAATCACTGTACCTGGATATTAAATTTTATAATCCATTTTTCTCCGTGTATATCATTTTTCTCGAAGTATTGAATTTTAATTTGATTCATATTCTCACTTATAAACAATTGCTCTATACAATTTAAATAAGGGCATTCTAATAAATTTTCAACAAGCTTCAAAAAAATCAATCCTGTTGATTCTCTATGACCCTATAATAAAATGAATTTATCCTATGCAAACCGGTTGAGAATCAATCAATCAATTTTTTCTGACATTTCAACATTTTTAATTTGACGATTATGAAATTATTTATATTTTATACTGTTAACTTATACGGCGCAAACTTCACAAACATTTATTAGCTTTATGAGTATTTGATTTATAGTCTACATATATTGATATTCTTTACGCAAGACTTTGAAAATAGGAATAAAATGGGAATAAATAAATAGACTTAAAAATGATATGACATAACATGACCAATAAAGATTTTTAAAATAAAAATGCTTGCCTATTGCAAAAAATTAAAAATAACCATAATAATAAAAGATTGACTGTTAATAAAGTACAGTAAAACCCTGTTTATCGCAACACCTTCCAATCAAATGCCTCCCGTTTATCGCAAAAACGGAGGGGTTCCCACTTCTTCGCCACCAGCTTGAACAACTGATTATCAGCACATGCGCCTAAACGAATAGTTTCACGCGCTTTCGCTGTTTATCATTGTTTACAGTCGTATTTCAATCACCTCGAATTCGTTTTTTTATTGTCATTATATGTGCAATTATAAATGAGTGAAAACGTGGAACCGAACGATGGTACGTAAACGACTAGTACAAACAATAAACTTTAATTACTTTAAAGCTTACATATTTCTTTCATAATTTTCGAATGCATGATTGAATTTTTTTCAGTAGAAATATTCCCGCATTTTGTAAAACAATTGATTCCCAATTGGTAAAGCGATTGCTGTACTAGGCACAATTCATGCTATAATTTGTCATAATAATATACATTGAAATGTGAAAAATTTATGTATTTTTCTGTTACATATAAAACACAAATATGTAGCAATATATACATAAACGATAGTTTGAAAAGAACTGCTAAATGAAGAATTTCAAAAACATTTATGCATTTCATGAGAAAAAAAATGTATCTCTCAAAATAAGTACGGATTCCAAAGACGCTTAAAAAAATGTAATGAAATCCTTTTAATAAATTAATGGCTACAAATAATTTCATATCTCCCTAATATACGAAAATTCATATAAATATATGCATCACAAATTTAAAAGTGAGGGGTATTCCCGCCTATCCTTAAGAATCACGTGACCACTCCTTCTACTAATAAGAGGGGGGGGGGGGAATGATAAGGTTTATTGCGATAAACGGGAGAGACAAGTTGCAATAAACGGGTGTTGCGATAAACGGGGTTTTACTGTATACATATTTCAAGAAAAGTAATCACATTTAATATTTTACACATCACATTTTAAATTTTGACTTGATATTATAATCGGTACACCAATAATGGATTGATTAATAAACAATTTATTTTAATGCAGTAAACATATTGATAGAAATATTTTCAAACATGGCGCTGACGTGAACTTGGTGGTTGGTTGTCTGCGTAAAATAAGAATGTTCTCCAGTCGAATCTAGCATATTTACGAGGCCCTGTGTAAGAAGTGTGAGTTTTTATGCTTCTCATTAATCCCTTAATGTGATCATTATGTACAAAAAGTTGAGTATAAACCGCTAAGTTTCTTTTCCCTTCAACTATAGCCGTCATAATTCCTACAGCTCTTCCTTCTACAACCAATGGCGTTCCTATGTCCATCTAAAATTAATATAGATTTCATTTACTGGATTTAAATATACAGAATAAAATGCGTATTTTAGGTAGACTAATAAAAATCTTTACGGAACAAAAGTAGCCGTTAGCTTCCACACAATATACAAAATTATCATTTTTTAATTTACAATCGGAATTATTTCTTAATCTTTTTATAGGGACTTTTTTTATCCTCAAGTCTTTCCGTATCATGGGTGGTTCCCATCCTACTGCAAAAGCTGTCATTAATTCCTCTCGTGATATGTCTATGTTTTTTGGTAAGCCAATCCAACTTGAAGAATTCGAATCAATTTCCTTTGTCAACTAAACAAAAATATAAGTTTTTTAAATATTGATATTTTTACATTCTCATCATATGAGAAGGAATTAGTTTTAAATAAAAAATCTCTATCGGAATTTTCATTCAATTTTTACGTTTTGAATACCTCTGAGTCAGAAAAACTTAATCGGAGCCGAAAAAGTAAAAAGTGTTAAAATGGGAAATTATTTTGCTAAATGAGGTCTAAAAATTTTCATTAGGAGGTTTTTCGACAGGATGTATATAAATATAAATATAAATTTTATAAATGAAACAAGTTTAATTTTAGTAAAATCTATTGAAAAATTAATTTATATTGTCAAAACCAAAAGTAGTTCATCTGCGTCCGTTTTTATCTACCATTTCCCAAACTTTATAACAAACTTATATACTTTGGACACAAACATGTAGAAAATGGACAAAATTGTTCACATGAACTTGCTGTTTTTCCTAAGTAACACATGCCCTTAAGTAAACTGAATTTCCTTTTCCGTTTCAAATCAAAAACGAATTTAGAAACTTTGAGAAAATTTAATTCACATATTCAATATTCTAAATGTTTGTAACCATAAAATTTAAAACTTTGTTATTGAATTTTTTTATAAAAATGGGGTTTTATGGGTCAAAACTTGCACGTATTTACAATTTTGGATACACACATGTAGACATCCAAAATAAATAAAATTTCATAATGTCTTAAGTATCATGTACCCTTAACAGTGCAATATTATAAAAATGTATAAATAATGATCTACCTTTATGACTGCTATATCAAAAGACAAATTAGGTTCATTGGGGTCAAATCCAGAAATATGTTCAACTTGCTCAATTTCATAATATTCTTTTTTAAACACACGATGATATCCATTAACTATAATAAAATATCTGGTAAAATTAGGAGGAGGAGTGTCTAAGAAAAAGCTCTTCAGAAATTGAGCTGGTATTAAAGCGTGTTTGCTGGATATCATAAATGCATGTGTTTCAAAATGTTCGTCATATACGAAATAAGCCGTGTATATAATTTCTCCGGGCAAAGTATCCATCCCACCCATAATTTTTCCTCTCAGAGTTTTCGAGTTACTTGATTCTGTGAAAAAAACTAGCTATCAAGCATAAAGTATTTCGAAGTTTCAGAATTTCTATACTCTCTAAATCTGAATCAATCAAATTTTCACTGATTGGATCAGTGATTTGCATTTTCACTCATTCGTTAGCGAAAAAATATTTTTTACTCTTGAATCAGTTAATTTTCACTGATTGAATAAGTGAAATTTGACTGATTGACAGTAACCTTTTTTTAGCTATTTGAATCAGTCAAGTTCCACTGATGATCAGTAGATTTTGACTGAATCAGACTTAGAGAGTACCCGAGTCGAAATATAGGTACTTTTTTGAAACTCTAAAATTCTCTACCTCAGATAATTTACAAGGATCTAATGAGGGGTTTTTCAATATAATCCATGTCCTATTTAAGATCTCGAAATGTGCGGAAATGTCAATTTCATAATTATATTGCGATTTTATTGAATATAAGAAATTTCTACTAGATTATACATTTTATATGTTAAATTAATTGTCAATAATAAGTTTATTATTTATTCGTTAAGTAAGAAGGTAGATTGATGTTAATTTATTGCATACTTAATAGTGATTATTTATTGAGAACATTTGAAATGAAATTTTCGCAGATGCAATAATTATTTATATATTAACTTGTTAGAAACCTCATTAAAGATATCAATTTGTCAGTGTGATTTAACTTTTTTTAAGATGCTGAAAGTGTTAAGAATACAAAAATCGCGAAATTATTTTTTATTCAGGAAATAATGCATGATATTTAGTCTGATATTTTCTCTTTTTGAACACGCGCATTTTTATTGATCAAATAAGCACCATTTTTTAAATAATTATGTATGAAATTCAAAATTACTTACTTAAAGCTTCAACCATAAATATGGAAGTGCAAAATAAAAAAATAGACACGATTCTCATTTTGAATTTTATTACATACAACGGTGCCTCAACAATATACCTCTCTAAAAGTAAAATTACTCGCTAGCTTTCATGCATTTATTTATGGATAATTTATTTCTTTATATGTATCATCATTCTTTAGTTATTAAATAACTTTATCAGCGAATTAGAGAATCAGATAAGGTACATGGCCTCTGATAATTTTTGATTTATATTATGCATAAGTTTAAAAAAAAAAATAAATGATCATTTATTGTATTTTCAAAATCCTTCTTAATGCTTCTGGTAATTATAGTTTATTGTGCAACAAGGGAAAAAAAATTTATTTTGAGAGTGTGAAGTTTGATGCCCGAGTAAAGCCAGGGTAACAATCACACGAGTAAAATAAATGTTTTTCCCGTGTTGCACACGATTTTTTTTCTACCATGAGGTCAGAAAATGGAATTTTTTGCCCCACATGGGGCAATAAAATCCACTTTATGACCCGCTAGTACAAGTAGAAAAAATAACCTTATGAGCAAATTAGGAAATCAGATAAGGAGCATGACCTCCAATATTTTTTTCATATTTTAGGAATAAAGATCACTGATGTGAACTCCAATCAAAGTTGAAACGTTTGATTAAATCTAATGTTTTTTCATTCATGGACCCTGGAGTCAATCAGCCAACATTGCAAATATTGTTATTGAGGGTTAATATAATTCATGTTTTTTGAATATATTTCATTTTACTGTATTTCCAAATTCATTCTTAATTCAAAACTTCAAAAGTGGCTTAAAACTAGAAGTACCGTTCTTGTACAATTACCATAGATCAACAATCCTAGAAAAAGTATAAAATTTTACAAAAGTATTCAGTAGAAAGTTCGTGAAAATTCTAAGTGCGAAAAATGTATAATTTAATAATTTAATAAAGTTCAAAGATTGGATATTTCTAAGATTTAATATGAAATTATGTATATAAACAGATAGAGCTCGCAGAGCACTCGTGCATGAAAACTTCAATGCCAATCAATGAAATTTTTATGGAGTATCAAAGGCAACAAGAAAAAAAAATTATTTTCGTAAGCTGTCTTTTTTTATTGTACTTATATACTTTTTTTATTGATTTTTATTACAAATTATACTATTATACATTATCACTATATATATATTCTTTACGTAAAACTTCAAAAATAGAAATAAAATGGGGATAAATATATAGGCATAAAAATTATAATACTCGAAGTACATCACATGACCAACAGCATTGCTTTTTTTATAAATATGCTTCTTTATCACAAAAAACAAAAAATAATGTCGAATTTTTCTCGAATGGTCTCAAATCAATCACTCAATGAAACTTTTTTAATTATGTGTTCAAAATTTATCAATTACATATAAAATGTAATACTTTCTTTGAAAATCAATAAATTATGTTCAAAATTTTATAACTTTGTTGTAAATTCATTAATTTCGTTGAAAATTCATTAATTTTTATGAAAATTCTATACTTGTATCGGAAGTTCATTATTTTTATAGAAAATTCCTTAATTTTATAGAAAATAGCATAATTTTGTATAAAAGCATATAATTGCAATTAAAATTCTTTAATTTTGATTATATTTGTTTAGTATATATATATGAATGAATTTGTATTATGGCACATATACTACTGAATTTTTCTATATTTAAACAGTTCATCATATGTTTTAATTAAACATTCATATATTTGATAACATAATATGTTATAACATAATTCATAACATGCTTTCTATTAAGCTTGTCTACATATGTATTTCCTAAAGCATAAATTAGCGCTTATTTATAGCTTGCCTATCTTAAATTCTTATCTGAATATAATCCAAAGAAAATATAATATATAAGGCTGACCGGTGAATATTTTTATATTATTCGTAAACATATCATATTTTATAATACCGCTTAAGCAAATTCGCCAGGTTTTCTCGCTCATATAATTAATTTATTAAGTAATATCATTCAAAGCAGACCTTTAGTTACCAAACGTTACTGCCATTATTTGAATATATTATAATTTATTATTATTACTTTTCTGGTGATATAAACGCTCGTATACAATATTAAATAACATCTTTCGCATGTGCCGGTCCATTTACCAGGTCTAGAAGTATGAAACCGGAATTTTTTTGCAAAAGTTACACGTCTGTTGCATGAAAATGATCAAAAATATTTTATTCAAAGTAATCTCCATTGCTATTTACACATTTTCCCACCTCTCCGGAAGGTGATGAATGCCATGCCAATAAAACTGTTCGTCTTTTAAATCGAACAAGTTATCCAGCCATTCTCGTACATTTTCGTACGAAGTGAAGCGTTGTTCAGCGAGAGCGTGGCCCAGTGATGCGAACAGATGGTAATCCGACGGAGCCAAGTCTGGAGAAAAAGCGGCATGCGCCAGTATTTCCCAACTGTACGTCTCGATCGTTTCCTTGACCCGTTTCGCTGTGTGTGATGGGGCATTATCGTGAAGAAAAATGACTTTGTGTTGCCTTCTTCGATAATCCAGTCGTTTTTCTTATAATGCTCGATTTAAATCGATCATTTGCTGTTGGTAGCGATTTGTTTTGACAGTTTCACCAGGTTTTAGCAGCTCATAATAGATAACACCCTTCTGATCCCAGTCTTCAAACTTTTTCGGTGGTTTTCCACGATCTTCGTTTCTCACATCAAAATTACCACTTTTGAATTTTTTAAACCACTCAAAACACTGTGTTTTGCCAAGAGCATGTTCACCGTAAGCTTCGACAAGCATTCGATGCGATTCTGCAGCAGTTTTCTTCAAATGATAACAAAAAACCAGTACCGTCCGCAAATCGTATTTCGTAGGCACTAAACTCGACATGTTAATGCTTGTAGTAAATACACTGGTATATCGAACTTGGGCTGTTGTCTACTGAAAATCTTTCTCAGCTGCTAGAGGGAGAAGATGGCGCTGCAGAAGCGGTCGTACGTTCCCTAAACTGATGGCAAGCACCATCTATAGGGAAATTCCGGTTTCATACTTCTAGACCTGGTATATAATATGACTTTTTCTGAGTCATTTTCCAGAGGTGTTTCGAATTTATATTAGGCTCTTTTTGTTCGCTGAATAAATAATATTTATACAAAGATTCTAATAACTTATGTGCTGAACTATGCTTAGATTCTTTTTTCACTTTTGATTCTTCTCCTATACACATATACGTCTTTTATCATTTTTGAATTTTACATTTTGCTACAAATATTGACATATGGCTTGACGAATTACATTGAACAACTTCGAATTCTGGCTCATCAAACTCATATTCTAAGCTAATTTCGTATATGGTTTGAACACCTACCACCACTCACTACTACTACATACAGTAGAGTCTGTCTGATTTCAGAATTACGTGGTTTTCTTGTGGGAACAGAAGCGAGAAACACGGATTCTGGGACACGGCTAGTGAGAGTGTAGTTGCAAGTAGAGGGGCAGATTTTTAGGAGTCGCCTTTCACTAAAAAAAGGGCTCCACTTCTATCGCTCGCCCTGTAAAATTCTAGTTTTCCGCGTTAGTCCCTTTTTGTCGTGGCACGTCACATAGGTTGATCGTCTGTTGGAATGTTATGTTGTAAAACAGTTGTTGCTCCTAAGGGTTCTCTTGGTATGTGAAGTTGATCTGCATATTTTTCTTCTTTATTTAAATGATCCAATCTTAATCATTCTTTAATGGAATTTTTCCGATTTTTATTTGAAATGTTAAATGATTTATTATAAACATTTACTTTTGGAATCTGATTAATAAAATCATTGAAAATTTGTTGTGAAAAATTGAATTCTTTCCTGTCTTTTAAATTTGTTTTTTGTCAGTTTGCTTTTCTTCATGTATTGATATTTCTTCAAAATCGATCAATTCAACAGTTTGTATGGTTTACTTTTGAGGTTGTGTATTTCTATTAAATATTTTCATGTACGCTTTATTGTTGCTATTAAAAACAATTGCATTTCCTAAATAAACTCCATTGCATAGATGTAACTGTGGAATAAAACCCTGTTTTTGTTCACTGTTTTTTATTCTTACATAAAAGTCTGAAATTGTTCTTGCTGGTATCGATATAGTTTCTCGCATTTCAAATGAATAAATTTTATTATTTATTTCAAGCTGTTTTTCTGCATAATTAATTTTTGCATTATTATTTTTAAAAAACTCTGTACCTAGTATACCATCATGTTCATTAGGTACTTCGTTATGTGGTCGAAAATATTGATCGTTATCTGGCCAAGTGTAAACACAGGGTGTTCATTTATAACTGTTAGTTTTAGGCATTCAAATTTATTTATTTTCACGTTTGTTTTGACTGCTTATTGTTTGATTAAATTTGATCCGGCTCCTGTGTCTATCATCATGTGTATAGCGTTTTTTAATTCTTCATCTGATAAAATTATATTAGGAATTGTATTACTTGTATTTAAATTGACTTTTTCAGTTCTATTTTCAATCAAATTAGGTGCATTTAACTGTTTATTTGAGCCCACCTAAGTGCACCCGTACCGGGAAGGGCATTGGAGTTTTCTTGTTGATTAAATTCTTGTTGTTATTGTTATTGTGGTTGTGGTTGTAGTAATTGTTGATCCATATTTATTTGTTTGTTACGATTTCTAGATGTACGTGTATGTCTTCGTGTATTACATGAATAGCAAATGACTTCAAAATTTTGACCTGTATTTGGATTCTGATTAAAATTTGGATTTTGTTTTCTATTTTGATTGTAATTCGCGTTATAATTTGATCTTTGATTAGAATAAGAATGTTGATTGAAGTTCCTGCTTTGATTATAATTTTGAACTTGATTGAAATTTATTCCCTGATTGAAATTTTGGCCTTGATTGAAATTTCTATTGAAATTTGAATTTGGATTAAAGTTTCTGTTAAAATTCGGATTTTGATTGAAATTTCTATTAAAATTCGAATTTTGATTAAAATTTCGACTTGGATTATTTTGATTAGAATTACGGTACACATTCTGATTATTCCAATTGAAGTTTGGGTTTCGGTTGAATCTACTTCCTTGGGAAAAATTAGGTTGAGATAGGAAATTATTTATATCTCTATGATCGTTTCTATTCCTTTGTTGATTTAAGCTTTGCACTTGGTATCTTTGTGAGGGCCTCCATTGAGTTTCCTGACCTTGCCTATTTACCACTTATTGATTATTTTGTCTATTTGAGTTATTTCTTGACTGACTACCTTGTGAATTTTTATTTGTTAATTGTTGAACAAATTGAAAACAGGTTGCTGCTGTGTGACCTATTTTCTGATAGATTTGACATTTTATTGGTTCTTCTCGTGCTAAATTTATTTTATTTGTTTTTGCAAAATCTCGATTATTATGTGATGATTTTACAACTTCTTGGATTAGTAAATGTTGTCTGTCTCTTCTTCGCAGTTCGTCATTGAAATTAATAAGAATAAATTTTTATTTTCATATCCTATTTTGTGTTTTCAAGAATTCGATAATTCAGTGATGAAAAATTAGCCAAGCTAGACTCAAGCACAGAATCTTGGGTAATTATGTCATTCACAGAATTCACGATAGTCAAAAATCAGAATTTTTGTAATACAAAATTAAATAGGCCTGACTCAAGCACAACTTCCTGCTTCATTCGTGTAATTACAAAATTCTAATAATCGCCAAAAAGTTGAAATTGTCAGTTTTTTGGCAACGGAAAAAAAATAAAATTTAAAAACAGTAAAATCCAAGCACTTTGAATTTTGCCTTACCCAGATGATGGTGACCGTTCGACGAATCCAAAACGGACTTATACTCTCTTGGTGCTTAATTTTTTTTTCTGTTTAAAAATTGAATTTAATCCTAGTTAACAAGTAATGAATTTTGTGTTGTAATAAGATTTAAAAAAATGAATTTGCGAAAAAATTTATTAAAAATTTTCGAAAAAAGATTTATTTAAAGTTGCGGAAAATTTATTTATTTATTTTCTTTCTATTTATTTTAAAATTTAAACCCTTCACTTGCACAATCTTGCTACAAAGAATGCATGCAAGGTTTGTTCAGGGTACCGTTTTATTTTATATTTTTCATAATATCTAATTAAAGGGGGAATTTTTATTTGCTTATATAATAAAATGACGATTTTATCTTATTCTAAAAAAATGTTCACTTGAAAAAATCACTGAATTTAATTTAATCTCAATCAATTGTTATTTCTTTTTATTGTTGGCTTATAGTTTCCTGAGCCGATGCACCAAAAATAATAAAAGGGTATGTAACGTCCTGGTTACTCACCTTTTATTATGTTATTTATTTTTCCTCGTTTTTTGATCGGAAAAGAGACCTGAAGGGATTTCTTAACCGAAACAAAGGATGGGGATAGCCAACAATAAAACTCAAGAATATATCACAATTATCAAACCTTTTATTAAATATTTGAATACAAATAGAAGTGAAGTTCCCTTGAAAATTCTGCCTGGGAAGCAGCTTGAAAATCAAAGGGGAAGAATTTATAGATCTCTTCAAAGTTCAAATTAGGGACTTAATAAAACTTTAAGTTCTAATTACTTTTTTCGGAAATTATTAATTTGATGATTATGAAATTATTTATATTTTATACTGTTAACTTATACGTCGCACACTTTACAAACATTTATTAGTTTTATGTGTACCCGTGTAGAAGAAAATAATTGGGACCGATTGATCCGATTGACCGCACTTCAAAAACATCATTGCAACCGATTTATTGATCGGATTCAATCAAGCGAGACCATTTTGAATCCGATTAACAAATCGGTTTCAATGATGTTTTGAAATGGGGTCAATCGGACCAATCGGTCTCAGTAAGGTCCAATTATTTTTTTCTACAAAGGTAATTAGTTTGTAGTGTAAATGTATTGATATTCTTTACACAACACTTTGAAAATAGGAATAAATTGAAAATTAATAAATGGACTTAAAAATGATATGACATTACATGACCAATAAAGATTTTTCAAATGAAAATGCTTTCCTATTGAAAAAAATTAAAAATAACAATAATAATAAAGGATTGATTGTTAATAAAGTGTATACATTTCTGGAAAAGTAATCACATTTAATATTTTACACATCAAATTTTATATTTTGACTTAAGATTATAATCGGTACACAAATAATTGATTGATTAATCAACAATTTATATTAATGCAGTAAACATATTGATAGAAATCTTTTCAAACATAGTGTTGACGTCTACTTGCTAGTTTGTTGTCTTCGCGAAAAAAGAATGATCTCCAGTCGAATCTAGCATATTTACGAGGTGCTTCGTAAATAGTGTGTGTTTTGTTGCTTTTCATTAATCCGTTAATGTGATCATTATGTACAAAAAGTTGAGTATAAACCGCTAAGTTTCTTTTCCCTTCAACTATAGCCGTCATAATTCCTACAGCTCTTCCACCTACAACCAATGGTGTTCCTATGTCTATCTAAAATTAATATAGATTTCATTAACTGGATTTCAAATATACAGAATAAAATGCGTATTTTAGATAAACTAATAAAAATCTTTACGTCGTAAAAGGCTGCGTCAGCTTCCACACAATATAGAAAATTATCATTCGTTAATTTACAATCGGAATTATTCCTTAATCTTTTTATAGGGACTTTTTGTAATTTCAAGTCATTCCGATTAATAGATGCTTCCCATCCTACTGCATAAGCTGTCATTAATTTCTCTCGTGATATGTCTATGCTTCTTGGTAAGTGAATCCAACTTGAAGAATGTGAATCAATTTTCATTATCAACTAAACAAAAATATAAGTTTCTTAAATGTTTATATTTTTACATTCTCATCTTATGAGAAGGAATTGCTTTTATATAAAAAATCACTATCGGAATTCCCATTCAATTTTTGCGTTTTGAGACCCTCTGAGTCAGAAAAAGTCAATTGGAGGCCGAAAAGTAAGGAAAAGTTCGTTAACCAGCCTCATCCGACCAAAATTGTCCAAATAAGAGCACTTTTTGTCTTTTTGAAATTTTGTTTGAAAAAGGAAAATTGCAATATTGGTTTCTGATAATGTTAAAAAATTTCTACTATAATTATCCTATAACATTTTTCGATTAAACCAAAATTAGGAAAGTTACAGTGTGTTAAAACTTAAAAAAAGTCAATATCTGAATTCCATTTTCCAGTTAAATTATATGAGATACGAAAAAACGTTATCATCAAAATTGTGTTATATTAAAAAAAATTTAAATTTGAGTTTTCGCAGCGAAACCAAAATTAGGAAAGTTTGACCCGGGGAAGCCATTTGTTGACAAACTCGTTAAATTATCTCTTAAACTGAGAAAATCGCCTAAAAAAAAACTTCGGTTTTGGATTGCAGATACATTGTGCAATATTAAAAAAAATATAAATTTAAATTTGAGTTTGCGGAGCGAAACCAAAATTAGGAAAGTTTGACCCGGGGAAGCCGTTTCTGGACAAACTCGTCCAATTATCTCGAGAACTAAGGACGTAGCCTAAAAAAAGACTTTGGTTTTGAATTGCTAATACATTGTGCTATATTAAAAAAAAATATAAATTTAAATTCTTAGTTCTCGAGATAATTTGACGAGTTTGTCGAGAAATGGCTTCCCCGGGTCAAACTTTCCTAATTTTGGTTTCGCTCCGCAAACTCAAATTTAGATTTATATTTTTTTAAATATAGCACTATGTATCTCCAATTCTAAACCAAAGTCTTTTTTAGGTCACTTCTTAGTTCTCGAGATAATTTGACGAGTTTGTCGAGAAATGGCTTGCTTTTGTCAAACTTCAAAAATTTATTTTTCGCATTGAAACATGTTTTTTGGTCAAAAATCACTATTCTGCAAATTTTTGACTGTCTTGTTGGTCATACCACCAAGAAAGAAAAAAAAAAAAATTCGTCACACGAGGCGTCACAAACTTCAGCTCGATACAAAGATGTATTCAGAAAATCGAGCGAGAAGCACGAATGTAATGATGACAATGTGTTCCTCAAGGCTGATACAGCCTTAAGGGCATATGATACTTGGGAAATTAGAAAATTTGATTAATTTTAGGTTTCTATATTGTTGTGTGCAAAGTACATATAATTTTGTTATCAAAAATTGGGAAATGGTAAAGAAGATAAGAACGGAGGTAGGCAAACAACTTTTGCTTTTAAAAATGAAAAAAGTTTAATTTTAGCAAAAACTATCGAAAAATTTATTTTTATTGTCAAAACCAAAAGTCAATCTACGTCTGTTTTTATCTAACATTTTCCAAATTTTGATAACAAACTTATATATTTTGGACACAAACATGTAGAAAATGGACCAAATTGTCCACATGAACTTACTGTTTTTCCTAAGTAACACATGCCCTTAAGTAAATTGAATATCCTTTCTCATTTCAAATCAAAAACGAATTTAGAAACTTTGAGAAAATTTAATTCACATATTCAATATTCTGTATGTTTGTAACCAAAAAATTTAAAACTTTGTTATTGAATTTTTTATAAAAATGGTGTTTTATGGGTCAAAACTTTTGCACATATTTACAATTTTGGGATACAAACATGTAGACACCCAAAATAAATAAAATTTCCTAATTTCCTAAGTATCATGTACCCTTAGCAGTGCAATAGTATAAAAATGTATAAATAATGATCTACCTTTATGACTGCTATATCAAAAGACAAATTAGGTTGATTGGCGTCAAATCCAGAAATATGTTCAACTTGCTCAATTTCATAATATTCTTTTTTAAACACATGATTATATCCATTAACTATAATAAAATATTTACTAAAATTAGGAGGAGGAGTGTCTAAGAAAAAGCTCTTCAGAAATTGAGCTGGTATTAAAGCGTGTTTGCTGGATATCATAAATGCATGAGTTTCAAAATGTTTCTCATATACAAAATAAGCCGTGTATTTAATTTCTCCGGGCAAAGCATCCATTCCACCTATCATTTTTTCTCTCAGAGTTTTCGAGTTACTTGATTCTGTGAAAAAACTAGCTGTCAAGCATAAAGTATTCCGAAGTCTCAGAATTTCTATACTCTCTAAATCTAAATCAGTCAAATTTTCACTGATTAAATCAGTGATTTGTATTTTCACTGATTCATCAGTGAAAAAATATTTTTTACTGTTAAATCAGTTAATTTTCACTGATTGAATAAGTGAAATTTGACTGATTGACAGTAACCTTTTTTTAGCTATTTCAATCAGTCAAGTTTCACTGGTGATCAGTAGATTTTGACTGATTCAGATTTAGAGAGTACCCCGAGTCGAAATATAGGCACATTTTTAATACTCTAAAACTCTCTACCTCAGATAATTTAGGAGGATCTAATGAGGGTTTATTTCAATATAATCCAAGTACTATTTAAGTTCTCGAAATGTGCGGAAATGTCAAATTCTGCACGTTTGAAGGACTTAAAACGGACTTAATTAAATCCTTATTTGATTCTTGTAAGTCCTTCATTCCCGGCTATAAATATACTATTGCACATGCGTCGTTTAGCGCGCTTTTTTCTAAAGTAGGAAAAATTTCGATTCAAATGTTCTTAATAAATAATTAGTATTAAGTGTGCAAAAATTCAACATCAATCTACCTTCTTACTTATAACAAATGCTGAACATAATTATATTGCAATTTTATTGGATATAAGACATTTATACTAGATTAAAAATTTTATATGTTTAATTAATTGTCAATAATAAGTTTATTGTTTATTCGTCAAGTAAGAAGGTAGATTGATGTGAATTTATTGCATACTTAATAGTGATTATTTATTAAGAACATTTGAAATAAAATTTTTGCCATTTCAAAAAGTACGCTTAATTATTTTTAAAACTATAAATATTCTAATAATTTTATAATGAAAATTAAATAATTTTTTTCAGGTAAATTTTATTCACAAAACGCAGTACTTGGTGCTGCTCAAACATGAAGTATTTTGAACTCATTTTATAATAACCTCTCATATGATATTTAATATTGAAGTTGGATAAACTATTATTTAATATTTTTCAATATTCAATAGTACGATCAATATTTGCATATGTTTAAGAACATTCGTAATTAAGTAAATCCGCAGCTTTCAATAATATGATAATTATATTAATAAATATTAAATAACTTTTTTTGGTATCAGATTTCTTATGGACTAAATCTTATGAAACATATAGTTCTTAATACTGCCCAAACCTAAAATAGGTATTATGATGATATCGAAAAAAAGAAGCAAGTTCACTGAGATCATCGTAATGTTTTTTTAAACTCAAAGTAGTGTTAAACAATTATCTCAATTTATCATTCTTGAATCCAGACACGTGTTCATTTAAAAGTGTTGCGAAATACCTTTATGAGGAATCTATGAGGCATTTGTTGATTTCTTACAGAGGATTGAAATCGGACTTGAAATATTCAAGAGAATTTTAGAGGTGTAAATGAGGACTTGCAAAAAACTAAACGAGAATTAAAAGCGGACTAAATAAAACATAAGAGAATCCAACGAGGATTAAGGTTAAGGACCAAGCAGTTCTAAAAGGGGATTCATTCCAAACTATGGGGGATGAAAAAAGTACTTATGTTTCGACTCGGGATAATCACTTTTTAATACAGTAAAACCCCGTTTATTGCAACTTGTCTCCTTATTATTTCCCCCCCCCCCCTCTTATTAGTAGAAGGAGTTGTTACGTGATTCTTAAGGATAGGCGGGAATACACCTCACTTTTAAATTTGTGATGCATTTATTTATATGAATTTTCGTATATTAGGGAGATATGAAATTATTTGTAACCATTAATTTATTAAAAGGATTTTATTACATTTTTTTAAGCGTCTTTGGAATCCGTACTTATTTTGAGAGGTACATTTTTTTTCTCATGAAATGCATAAATGTTTTTGAAATTCTTTATTTAGCAGTTCTTTCCAAACTATCGTTTATGTATATATTGCTACATATTTGTGTTTTATATGTAACAGAAAAATATATAAATTTTTTACATTTCAATGTATATTATTATGACAAATTATAGCATGAATTGTACCTAGTACAGCAATCGCTTTACCAATTGCGAATCAATTGTTTTACAAAATGCGGGAATATTTCTACTGAAAAAAATTCAATCATGCATTCAAAAATTATGAGAGAAATATCTAAGGTTTAAAGTAATTAAAATTTATTGTTTGTACTAGTCGTTTACGTACCATCGTTCGGTTCCACGTTTTCACACATTTATAATTGCAAATATAATGACAATAAAAAAACGCATTCGAAGTTATTGAAACACGACTGTAAACAATGATAAACAGCGAAAGCGCGTGAAACTATTCGTTTAGGCGCATGTGCTGATAATCAGTTGTTCATGCCGGTGGCGGAGAAGTGGGAACCCCTCCGTTTTTGCGATAAACGGGAGGCATTTGATTGGAAGGTGTTGCGATAAACGGGGTTTTACTGTATACATATGGGCAAATCTAAACAACTTGTCGATTTACGATTTTAAAAATAAAAGTTTTCAAAATGCAGGTGCAATTATTATTTATATATTAATCTTTTAGCTACGGGGGTGGTTGATATATCGACCACTCCAGAGGCACAAAATATTTAATGTTTTTAGGCAAAATTTAATGTTTTGAATACGTAAAAAATAGTTTTAAAATTCCTCGCAACATTGTTGACCTATAAAATCCGTATTTCATGGTGAAACTTTATTTCTGGTAGAAGCGAGGATTTCAGAGTGTTTTCCTACGTGATTTGATGGATTGAAGACGAAAAAAATACTGAAAAAAATCACTGAGGTAACCTTAACCTTGAAAATCTACAGTCAAAGTCATATTTTATTTTTTGCATAAGCATAAGTCAGGTCGGGGACTCTACCTGAGATATCCAGTGATTTTATGTATAAATTTTGCATTTTATAAGAGGTAGATTTGTACTGAAATTTCCCCGCAGCTAAAAGATTAGCTTGTTAGAAAATTGAGCTGAAGTTTGTGACGTCTCGTGTGACGAATTTTTTTTTTTTTTCTTTCTTCGTCGTATGACCAACAAGACAGTCAACAATTTGCAGAATAGTAATTTTTGACAAAAATACATGTTTTAATGCGAAAATAAATTTTTGAAGTTTGAAAAAAGCAAACAATTTCTGGACAAACTCGTTAAATTATCTTGGAAACTAAAAACGTGGCATAAAAAAAGACTTTGGTTTTTGATTGCAGATACTTCTTGCTACATTAAAAAAAATATAAATTTTAATTTGAGTTTGCGGAGCGAAACCAAAATTACGAAAGTTTGACCCGGGGAAGCCATTTCTGGACAAACTCGATAAATTATCTCGGAAACTAAGAACGTGGCATAAAAAAAGACTTTGGTTTTTGATTGCAGATACATTGTGCTACTTTAAAAAAAATATAAATTTAAATTTGAGTTTGCGGAGCGAAACCAAAATTACAAAAGTTTGACCCGGGGAAGCCATTTCTGGACAAACTCGATAAATTATCTCGGAAACTAAGAACGTGGCATAAAAAAAGACTTTGGTTTTTGATTGCAGATACTTCTTGCTACATTAAAAAAAATATAAATTTAAATTTGAGTTTGCGGAGCGAAACCAAAATTACGAAAGTTTGACCCGGGGAAGCCATTTCTGGACAAACTCGATAAATTATCTCGGAAACTAAGAACGTGGCATAAAAAAAGACTTTGGTTTTTGATTGCAGATACTTCTTGCTACATTAAAAAAAATATAAATTTAAATTTGAGTTTGCGGAGCGAAACCAAAATTACAAAAGTTTGACCCGGGGAAGCCATTTCTGGACAAACTCGATAAATTATCTCGGAAACTAAGAACGTGGCATAAAAAAAAGACTTTGGTTTTTGATTGCATATACATTGTGCTACTTTAAAAAAAATATAAATTTAAATTTGAGTTTGCGGAACGAAACCAAAATTACGAAAGTTTGACCCGGGGAAGCCATTTCTGGACAAACTCATTAAATTATCTCGGAAACTAAGAACGTGGCATAAAAAAAGACTTTGGTTTTTGATTGCAGATACTTCTTGCTACATTAAAAAAAATATAAATTTAATTTTTGTTTCGCTCCGCAAACTCAAATTTAAATTTATATTTTTTTTAAAGTAGCACAATGTATCTGCAATCAAAAACCAAAGTCTTTTTTTATGCCACGTTCTTAGTTTCCGAGATAATTTAACGAGTTTGTCCAGAAATGGCTTCGCCGGGTCAAACTTTCGTAATTTTGGTTTCGCTCCGCAAACTCAAATTTAAATTTATATTTTTTTTAATGTAGCAAGAAGTATCTGCAATCAAAAACCAAAGTCTTTTTTTATGCCACGTTTTTAGTTTCCGAGATAATTTAACGAGTTTGTCCAGAAATTGTTTGCTTTTTTCAAACTTCAAAAATTTATTTTCGCATTAAAACATGTATTTTTGTCAAAAATTACTATTCTGCAAATTGTTGACTGTCTTGTTGGTCATACGACGAAGAAAGAAAAAAAAAAAAATTCGTCACACGAGACGTCACAAACTTCAGCTCAATTGTTAGAAACCTCATTAAGAATATTAATTTGCTTGCGTGGTTTAATTTCTTTCAGATGTTGAAAGTGTTAAGAATACAAAAATTTCGAAATAATTTTTTATTCAGGAAATAATGTATGAAAGTGGTTTTAATTTGTATGATTAATTGTTTTAATTTGTATAAAAATATATAAGTATGAGCAAATATGATTATTAAATAACAAATGTGAAATCTTCGGGTAGAAAAATTTTGGACCAATGATCGGACAGGCATGATTTAAAAAGTTTCAAAGTACCATTTAGACGGTTTTTTCTGGACTTGATCAGACGAACAAGTTTTAAAAAATTTTTAGTCCCATCCAGACTATTTTACTTAGCTTGAATAAAACGTGCATGCTTTGAATTATCAAAAATAATATTACTTACTTAAAGCTTCAACCATAAATATGGAAGTGCAGAATAGAAAAATAGACACGTTTCTCATTTTCAATTTTATTGCATACAACGGTGCCTCAATAGTACATCTCTTTAAAACTAAAATTACTCGCTAGCTTTTATATTGTACATATATACGTATATTTATTGTATGTATATACATATACATTTATTCTAGACAATTTATTTCTTCATATGCATCATCATTATCTAGTAATTAAATAACTTTATCAGCGAATTAGGAAATTAGATAAGGCACATGGTCATATAATGGCATTTAATAATAAAGATTTATAGGAATAGATAATTCTGCTTTATATTTTAAATTTAATAGGATGAAATTTTATCAGACGACCAGGTTTCGAGCTTGTAAAATAAAATAGAGATTTTAGGTAAAGAATACGCTTTAATATGTATCTTTAATTAAAAAGTCCCTGAGGTTAAGTGGAATCCTTTATATTGATGCGATTTATTCTCATACAATACAATAAAATTAAAAACAACAAACTCGACAATTATAATGATTTTTTCGTTTTAATTCTAGGGTTTAGAACTGCAGTTATAAAATCAGATTTGTCACGCACCGGAAAAACACTGAGGAATACAAATAATTTATCTGATAGTTAAGTATGATGTAGCAAATAAAGTCTCAATTGCTCTCTCTGTTTCGAAATGATTGACACATTTTTTGAAAAAAAGAATACAATGTTCGTTTGAGCTTACAACTAATTAAATGTTTTAATCAATTTTTTGCTCAATGGTTAATTATCAGTTCTTCATCACAAAAAATGAAGAATAATGATAATTAAGGACTGCACCCAGAATTAAAAATTATTTATGTGATTTAAAAAAATATTTTTTGGATTCAAATACAGTACTGGCAAAAACTTAAGAAATAATTTATTTAATTTTGTTATCTTTGAACAAAGACAATTTTTTCTTTAAATTAAGGAAAATATTTCTGTGAGTGACATTACATATGTACTATGTGACTGCACAGACATTTATTTCTTTAATTCAAAGCAAAAAAACAATCAAGAAATTTCTGTAAATCAAAGAGCAGTCATCCTATTCACCTGTTTTCACCTATTATGGATTTTGTCACCTATTTTTATAATTTATCTCATTTTTTACCTTTTTTCAATTGATAAAGGAAAATTTTATGAACAAATTTTAATTTAAATTATATGAATCTATGTTTCTTTATTATGTCCTTGTTTCAATTGGTCACTTTTTGAAATAAAATTTAGTATAGTAATGACTTTGGAAGAAACAGTTTTAATTAATTTTTTTTTAATTAACTTGCAACAAATTCAATGAATTTTCAACGGAGTTTTATAATTTGCAATAAAATTAATGGATTTTCAACAAATTATAATGGTAATAATAACAGAGTTTTATTAAGTTGCTGAAAAAAAACTTAGCAACTTTAATGAAATTTCAGCTTAATTGACAAGTCATTCATTAATTATGTTGGAAATTCATTAATCTTGATAAAAATTCGTCAATTGTTATGAAAATCGATTCACTATGATGGAAGTTTGATAATTTTGTTGGAAATTCATGATTTTTGTTGAAAATTAATTGATTATGTTAGAAATTAATTTTTTTCAATTCATCAATTTTTTGGAAAATTATAAAGTTGCATGAAAAATTCATTAATTTTCATGAAAATTCGTTAATTATTTTGAATAGTCATTGAATTGTCGAAAGTTCTATTATATTGTTGGAAATTATATAATTTTGTTAGATATTCAATTTTTTTTTAGAATTATATATTTTCAATCATAATTCTAGCATTTCAATGAAACTAGTGATTGATTGGGAACGATTCCAGAAAAATTCGACGTTTTTTCGAAACACGGTAAGATGATTTCAAAATCAAATGGCAATCAAGAATCTCAAATGTTACGAGAAAATGTCGAATTTTTCTCGAATGGTCTCAAATCAATCACTCAATGAAACTTTTTCAATTATGTGTTCAAAATTTATCAATTACATATAAAATGTAATACTTTCTTTGAAAATCAATAAATTATGTTCAAAATTTTATAACTTTGTTGTGAATTCATTAATTTTTATGAAAATTCTATACTTGTATCGGAAGTTCATTATTTTTATAGAAAATTCCTTAATTTTATAGAAAATAGCATAATTTTGTATAAAAGCATATAATTGCAATTAAAATTCTCTAATTTTGATGACATTTGTTTAGTATCTCTTAAATTGCATATTTATTCATTTTATAGAAAAAATGTTGTCACTTATTTTTGAAAAAAAGTTCACCTATTTTAACATCAATAGGTACAGTGATGACTGAAAAAGGTTTTTCTTTGACCTTATTGCTAAAAATAAACATTAATATATTCCTAATGATACTTTATTAACAATTCATTTATAGTTATGTATTAAATTCGAAATTACTTACTAAAAGCTTCAATCATAAATATGGAAGTGTAGAGCAGAAAAATGGATAGGATTTTCATTTTTAATTTTATTTCATACAACGGTACCTCAATACTGCACTTCTTTTAAACTAAAACTACGCTCTAATTTTAAAACATGTAATACAGACAATATATTTCTTCATATATAACATGATTATCTAGTATTTAAACAAATTTATAGGCGATTTTGGTCATGGACTTTGATTTGTAAATATGAAGAAATGATTTTGTTGTTTGTAGTTAAGATATTGGAAATGTAATTTCAAAAATCCATTCTTATCTTCAATTTTTGAAATCAAGAACAAAGATTGTAAAAACTGTTATGACACTCTAGTACATCTTATAAAAATTGGTTTATTCACATAAGAAAAATGTATGACTCACCAGGCACAAGTCAATTAACAACTAACTTAGTTTTAATTACTTTTTTGGGTAATGATTAATTACACAGGTCTGCAAGGTTTTGTTGTTGAAAAGCTATGGGTCGTTTCCGGAGTAATTTTTGACGTAGAATCCGAACCCGGAATTAGAATCAGACTTTTGAGATATTTGAGGTTATGTGCTCGAAAAATGGGGTTTTTCGCTACTTTTGAGGTTATGTACAGAGCGTAAGAAATTTTTTTGGTTTTTTTCTCAAATGTCATCATTTAGCACTACTCTTTCCCTTCAAAATGAGCTATTAAAAAGTCACGAGCGATTTTTTTCACAAAGATACGGCCATATCAAGTTTTGACATTTATCCGAACAACCTTATGAGCATTCACGTTGACTCTTTGGTGCATACCATTCTGCATTCGAAAATTGAGGAGTTATATTCAATAAGGCGACAGGCGCTCGAAAACCTGTAAAAGTATTGTCCGCCTCGTGATCTCATAGTCAAAAATTGAAAATCGAAATTCGAAAAAACCAAAAACATGGTTTTATAGCTCGTGAAAAATGAATGTTAGTTTCCTCTTACAGTTTTTTTATAACGTTGCAAATTTTCGAGTAAATTAATAAAAAGTGTGTTGGTTTTAAAGCATAGAAACCATGTTTCATTTCAATCCACTCGCCTCGAAAAATTCATTGATTTACGGATTGCGAAATTTTTTTTGCGTTCTGCTCGTGAATCTCTGGCGGAGGCGACAGTGCTTTCAAAAAAAT
Organism: Diplolepis rosae; assembly: GCA_030998225.1. Lineage (NCBI taxonomy): Eukaryota > Metazoa > Arthropoda > Insecta > Hymenoptera > Diplolepididae > Diplolepis > Diplolepis rosae. Next base: position 6,718,509 of record JAPYXD010000723.1, on the reverse strand, counting down.
TTTTTGTTCATTGTTAAATGGTTTTTTTTTAATCCAAAGAAAAACTATGTTTTTCGAGCTTCGGACCGAAAAAGTGATCGAGGAAGTTTGAGCTACAGTAAACTTCCCGCGAACAAGTTGATCATTAGTATATGGAGCACCTTTTTGGAAAATATCAACTAAATTAAACAATTACTTTCGAAAATACAACGAGTTGAACGCAAATGCGAATTAGGTTTTGACGCTCATTTTCATCGCATGCCACTCCTACTCTCTTTCTCTATCTTCGCGTCAAAACCTAATTCGCATTTGCGTTCAACTCGTTGTATTTTCGAAAGTAATTGTTCAATTGAGTTGATATTTTCCAAAAAGTTGCTCCATATACTAATGATCAACTTGTTCACGGGAAGTTTACTGTAGCTCAAACTTCCTCGCTCACTTTTTCGGTCCGAAGCTCGAAAAACATAGTTTTTTCTTCGGATTAAAAAAAAACCATTTAATAATGAACAAAAAACTTTTTTGAAAGCACTGTCGCCTCCACCAGAGATTCACGAGTAGAACGCAAAAAAAAATTTCGCAATCCGTTAATTAATGAATTTTTCGAGGCGAGTGGATTGAAATAAAACATGGTTTCTATGCTTTAAAACCAACACACTTTTTATTAATTTACTCGAAAATTTGCAACGTTATAAAAAAACTGTAAGAGGAAACTAGCATTCATTTTTCACGAGCTATAAAACCATGTTTTTGGTTTTTTCAAATTTCGATTTTCAATTTTTGACTATGACATCACGAGGCGGACAATACTTTTTACAGGTTTTCGAGCGCCTGTCGCCTTATTGAATATAACTCCTCAATTTATCTTGGATAAATGTCAAAACTTGATATTGCCGTATTTTTGTGAAAAAAAATCGCTCGTGACTGTTCAATAGCTCATTTTGAAGGGAAAGAGTAGTGCTAAATGATGACATTTGAGAAAAAAACCAAAAAAATTTCTTGCGCCCTGTACATAACCTCCAAAAGTAGCGAAAAACCCCATTTTTCGAGCACATAACCTCAAATATCTCAAAATCCTGACGTGATAGGCTGATTCTGCTTTCGAATTCGGATTCTACGTCAAAAATTACCCCAGAAATGATCTTTCGTTTTCCAACAACAAATACAAACCCATTATTTGCAGACCTGTGTTATCAGTAAGAAATGTTAATTCATATCCTGTCCAGGATGACAAGTTAGATTATTACCAATTTTTGGAGTATTTTGTCTAAAAAATAAATTTTCCGTTTGACTTATTATTATCGTTGTATCAGTTTACATCTCTTCCAGAACTTTATACACCCTCTAAAACAGTATATTAACTGTTAGATGATTCCTTTCACTGTTAAAGGATTTTTAATTCAAGATTGACATGAGAGGAAATCCTTTAATAGTTAAAGGATTATCTTTTGAAATGCCATCCGTTCACTGTTAAAGTATTTCCTTTGGTCTCAAAGTGAAATCTAATTTGAAGGTTAAAAGAAAATAAAAATCGCGTAATATAACCAATAAAAATATTATAAATTAATAGGAATATGTATATAATTAATATAATGAACTAAAATTAATTATATTGGTACAATTGAATTATAATTATAATTGTATGATGAAATAATAAATAAATTGTAATTAATTTAATTATTATAATGTATAGCGATCTGCATTAATGTGGATTGTCAAAAGCGAAAAAAGTGAGACTCTGTCAATATATATATTGATGATTGATTGATTCATTCATGGCACTGAAGAGGGCCCCCATATGTGGCCGAAACGTTTGCCTTCTATTTTTTGCGCTTTTTATTATAAATAACATTGATAATTTTAATTGAAGAAAATAAAAAGAAACTGAACCGATGCCAAAAAAATGAGAAATTAACAAAAATTCTGTGAATTTTTGGTCAAAATAGTATAATAGCAAACATGTTATCAAACATGTCACTTTACAATTAATCCCTGTCATGATACGTCTATGCGTCTTGGTAACTTAATCCAACTTGAAGAAAAAAATCACTTTCGGAATTTTCATCCAATCTTTACGTTTTGAGACCCCCTGAGTCAGTATACTCGATAACTCTCGATGGAATTATCGGATTGAATTGAGCTTTGGCAAACTTTATCGGAGCCGAAAAAGTAAGGACAAGTTCGTTAACCAGCCTCATTCGTAAAAAATGGTTAAAATAAGAGCATTTTTTGATTTTGAAAATAAAAAAAGTTAATTTGCAGCAATATCTACCGGAAAATTTATTTTTATTGTCAAAACCAAAATTAGTTCATCTGCATCCGTTTGTATCTTCTCTACCATTTTCCAAATTTTGATAACAAGATTATGTATATTTTGCTCTCTAAATCTGAATCAGTCTAATTTTCACTGATTGAATCAGTGACTTGCTGAAAAAATATTTTTCACTGTTAAATCAGTTAATTTTCACTGATTGATCGGTGGAAAAACTATTTTTCACTGTCAAATCAGTTCATTTTCACTAAAATAATCAGTGAAATTTGACTGATTTACAGTAACCTCTTTTTAGCTATTTAAATCAGTCAAATCTCACTTATAATCAGTAGATTTTGACTGATTCAAATTTAGAGAGTGGACACAAACATGTAGAAAATGGACCGAATTTTTCACACGAACTTACTACTTTTCCTAAGTATACATAAAGCTTTATTTTCAAAATTTGTTCTTGAAGTTTTTAGAAAAATGGGAATAAGTGTTGAAATGCAAAATCTTTTACTTAAATGCAGTCTACGATTGTTTTTCCTTATTGAGATATTTGGAAGAAAATACATTTTTTTAATCATGTAATTTATTAGAAAGTTACAAATATGTATACAGAAAATCGAGCGCGAATGTCATGATGAGAATGTGTTCCTTAAGGCTGATAGAGCCTTAAGGGCATGTGATACTTGGGAAATTAGATAATTTGATTAATTTTAGGTTTCTATATTGTTGTGTGCAAAGTATATATAATTTTGTTATCAAAAATTGGGAAATGGTAAAGAAGATAAGAACGGAGGTAGGCAAACAACTTTTGGTTTTAAAAAAGAAAAAAGTTTAATTTTAGCAAAAACTATCGAAAAATGTATATTTGTTGTCAAAACCAAAAGTAAATCTACGTCTGTTTTGATCTAACATTTTCCAAATTTTGATAACAAACTTATATATTTTGGACACAAACATGTAGAAAATTGACCAAATTGTTCACACGAACTTGCTGTTTTTCCTAAGTAACACATGCCCTTAAGTAAATTGAATTTCCTTTTCCATTTCAAATCAAAAACGAATTTAGAAACTTTGAGAAAATGTAATTTACATATTCAATATTCTAAATGTTTGTAAACAAAACATATAACACTTTATTTTTAATTTTTTAGAAAAATGGGGTTTTATGGGTCAACAATTTTGCACGTATTTACAATTTTGGATACAAAACGTATCCACCACCAGGTTTGGCCATTGGTAGAAGTGAGATAAAAGTAGTTGTGCTTCACTCCAACCAATAGTCAACCTTGACGGTGGGGACGTTCCGCCAATTGTGAACTACTGCACTGCCTTCAATGACAGATATACGATGTTTTTCTAGTTTTTATTGCTGAAAAATGAAATTATTGTATTTATTCCACACCTTCTAATTCAAATTTCGCAACAGAATCATAATTGCAGTTCTTTAAATGATTTTTCATCGTTCTTAGCTATAGTAATAAGAGGTCATAGAATGATCAGAGAACGGTCAGGGTATTTTCTGACCGTTCTCTCAACGAGATTCGCTAGGGTTCCTATTATTGCTAGAACTACGAAAATGATCTGCACTGATAAAAATTTCTATCGTAGTTTCCCGAAACACGTAACTGGAGTTTTATTTAATTACAGTTTCATAATATTAAAATGTAATTTCAGAAAATTCAGTTACTTTTTAGTAAATTTGATAATAGTATATTGTGTTGTAAGAACGCGATGTAGGTAGGATGATCAGACGTCCTGATTTATCAGGACAGTTCCTGATTGTAGGATCTACTCAAAATGTCCTGAGTAATTTATTTTTCCGTTATTGTGTAATGTTATTCGCGTCGGTACAACACAGACGAACAATACAATACAATTAGTGCTAAAATGGGGCCATTCTCATGTCAGGATAACAAAAACAATTTTTTAATTTACAGTTACATAACAGAGCTTTGTAACTCAAACCCACTAAAAAATTGTATTCAAAAATATTTTTCACAGATATGGCATTTACTTTTTCACAATTGTCTATTAATTAACTATTTATATTTATTAATTTCTTAAATTATTAAACTATTCTTTCACTTTCGTTAAAAATTAATACATTGCAAAATAGTTTGTTCAGCCCAATATGTTTGCTTAATCAGAAAAATTTGTTCAAACTAATGTCACGTCCCGCGACTCGACCACCTCGAGTAACAAACAAATTAAAGAACCAATGACGGGATCAAAGCATCAAAGCGTGATTTTATCGACGCAAATTATACCCACACATGATAACAAATCGACTGACCAAGAGAGAAGGTGAATGAAGCCCTAAAGTACCAACGCATTACTACATGCACTTATCACACACATTACAGTCACACATGTAACTTGCAATAACATGTGACTGGACATAACATGCAGCTCGCCATAGTTGACCTTTTAAAGTTCTATAAAAACCGAAAGTTCCAATAGAAGTCAGTCCAGTCAGTCCAGTGTCATCATTTCTATACCGCGAGTTCAGTTCAGTCTAGTCCAGTCTCATCAGATTATTCACCGCCAGTCGGTCCAGTTCTAATTCAATAAACTTAACGCCGAGTTCAACGACAGTAAAAGTGAAGAGGAATCGCCTTAGAAAATCTTCACTAAAACCTGGGATCAGAGAATCAACTATCTTAACGTCTACAAAATGAGGACTCGAGTTACCACATTCAATCTACTGGACTCAATTCATTACTGACTTATTTGCAACTCAGGGTAAATACTAAATACTTCAAATCTTATATAAGTATTTTCATTTTCCATGGTGCTTACTTAACATAATTTTTATGTTATAAATATATTTTATGTGCCTCAGCCGCAGAAACTCGTTTTTCCGTTACAGCTGAGAGTAAAGCAATGTTGTATATTCCGTTACAGAGGAATACAATGTAGAAATTGAACTGCGCATGCGCATTATAGTCTTACAGTGGAACACAGTCTATTTCTTATTCTTCTTCTTCTCACTTCTTCTTCGTACAGCGGAACGCAATCTATTTCTTATTCTTCTTCTTCTCACTTCTTCTTCGTACAGCGTTAGCACTGACTACTACACAAGACCGATAAAATCAAAATGTCCGGGACTAGTCGCCAATTTGCGCCCGCTTCGTACAACTAGCGCAGCAAACAACTACAATAAGTACTAGATTAGATTCCAATGTACGCATAAAAACTCGTATCCGTACCACAGTCACATAAAAAAGAATATGTGCCAATGCACACAATTCGGGACATTACGAGACTCGCGACAATGCTCGTAGGACTGATCGCGCCTCGACTATGCCTCACCTACGCCTCGACTACGCCTTGGCTTCGATCTGCTGCGAGCATTGACGATCGTCGCGCAATAACCCTCATTGTGCGCCTAGGCACGTAATATACTATTGTCCGACAGCGGACAACGAAAACGCTCGTTTTCGCTCCGCTGGGGAGGAGCGAAACCGAGCGATTGCACGCCTGTAAAGCGAGGAGGATCGAAAACGTTCGAGGCACGACGAACGATGTGGTGGAACATATGGCCGAATTTATATAATATCAAATATAACAATTAATCAATTTTATAATGATTTTTTAGCTTGATTTAGCTCACAAAAATGACATACAACATATAGCAACAAACAGAACATCAGTTACTTCAAACCCGCTTTGTATATTTTCAATCGCGAAAACTCGGTTTCGCTCCGCTGCCGGACAAAATAGTATGTGAACATCGTGCTAAAACGGACGTTTGTGCCTGGTATAAAGTTTGTACGCGGCGCGCAAAAGCCCGTTTTCGCTCTCGGTGCACAATATAAAGGGTTTTCTAATAGGGACATAACAATTTTATCTATGAATAAAACACAGAAATATTTGAGATATTGAGTTCAAATTTATTGTGGGTGTAGTGCAAGCATTACATTTTATGAATGGAATTCGATATCGGTCATATGACCACCACGAGCCCGTTTACAGCGGTCGATTCATTGGACCCAATTTTCCACCACTCTGGCACACATTTCGACCGGAACGTTGGCAATTTCGCGATGGATGTTGTCTTTGAGTGATCAAATGGCGTTAGATCGCATGAACGAGGCGGCCATTCGACCGGACCATTTCTCGAGATAACACGTTCACCGAATTTGTCTTTCAATAAATCGATTGTGACGCGTGCTGTGTGGCTAGTGGCGCCGTCTTGTTGAAACCACATATCGTTGATGTCAAGTTCATCCAATTCTGGCCACAAATAATCTTCCAACATAGCACGATAGAGCTCTCCATTGACGGTAACATGACAGTCGTTTTCACCCACGAAAAAATACGGCCCAATCACATCTCCGGCATAAAAACCGCACCAAATAGACACATTTTGCGGATGCAACGGTGTCTCAAGAAGCACATTTGGGTTTGTTGCTGACCAATAACGCATATTTTGCTTATTAACAAAGCCATTGAGCCAGAAATGAGCTTCATCGCTGAAGATGATTTTTCAATGAAATTCTTCATTTTCTTCAAGCTTTGCCAGAGCCCAATTGGAGAAGTTTCAGCGTTTCAAATGATCAAGTGGCTTTATTTCTGGAGTCAATTTAATCTTAAAAGCATGTACGCCAAGATCTTTTCGCATAATACGCCACAGTGTCGTTTGAGCGATGCCCAATTCTTGAGAACGACGTGGAATCGACTGATTTGGCTCATTTTGAATCGATGCACTTACGGCTGCGATTATTTCTTCGCTTCGAGCAATGCGACGTCTTTTTGGCACCGGCAGAATTTTGGTAGTAATTGTTAATAATTTCCGAACGTTGCTGGTTCGTGAACTTTACCATGATGAAAATGTTGACTTTAACTAACGTTTTGACATTGACAGTTCATTGAAAAAGTTTAAGGGTGCGTTCATATAAAAATACAGAGCTTTAAAGAAGAGAAGTGTTACGTTTCTGACGTAACACTAACAAAACTTTTATTTTTATATTCGGTGCACAACTAAGTTCCCTATGTTTGTGAATAGATGGCTCCAGCAGTAAGTGCTGGTCGATTTTGACATATCCAAAACGTCATGAAACAAGCTTAGACATGTGGTAAACAAACCGTTTTGACACATCAGTGATTTTGTTTTGGCGTCATATACTTTTGTTTGTGTGAAAATGTCTGATTTTGTGTCAAATAATCGTCATTTGCGGGAAGTGTTGATTTTCTTCTTTCATTCGAAGAAAACGGTGGCTGAAGAACATCAAAAGCACCAAAAAGTTTACGGAGATGCTGCTCTAATTGAAAAAACGTGTCATGATTGGTTCTATCGCTTCAAAGATGGTGATTTCGATGTTGACGACCGTCTGCGTGAAGGAAGGGCAAAATCTTCGAAGACGCTGATGTTATTTATTATGAATTGTTGAAACCGAACGAAACCATCACTGGGGAACGGTATCGAACGCAAGTGATGCGTTTGAGCCGAGCACTGCGTGAAAAACGGCCACAGTACGAGCAGAGCCACGAAAAAGTGATTCTACAGCATGACAACGCTCGGCCTCACGTTGCCAAACCCGTTAAAACCTACCTGGAAACGCTCAAATGGGGAGTCTTATCCCACCCGTCGTATTTCCCAGATATTGTGTCGTCCGATTATTACTTGTTCCGGTCGATGGCACATGGTCTGGCTGATCAGCAGTTCCGCTCATATGAAGACATCGAAAAATGGCTTGATTCGTTGATAGCCTTAAATGATGAACACTTTTATCGTAGCGGTATTTCGAGCTCTACTAGAAAGATGGGCAAAATTTGTAGCTAACAATGGGCAATACTTTGAACTTAACTTAATTGCGCACCTAATAAATATGCTTCTTTATCACAAAAACTGAAAAATAATCATAATAAAGGACTGCACCCAGAATTACAAATTATTTATTTGATTTGAAAAAAAATATTTTTCGCATTAAATAAAGTACTGGCAAAAACTTGAGAAATAATTTATTTAATTTTGTTATGTTTGAACAGAACAAAAAAACAATTTTTTCTTTAAATTAAAGAAAATATTTCTGTGAGTCACATTACGTATGTACTATGCGACTGCGTAGACACTTATTTATTTGATTCTAAGAAAAAAAACAATTAAGAATTTTTTTCAAATCAAAGAAATGTTTCATTGACCGTATAGCAATGCACAAATTTGTTTGATTCAAGGAAATTTTGTTTAAATTAAAGAAATTTTTTTCTGTGTGTGATTTTTAATAAAGTACAAAAATTTCAGAACAAAATGACAATTTTTTCTTTAAATCAAAGGAAATATTTCTGTGAGTCACATTACACATGTACTATGCGACTTCACAGACATTTATTTCTTTGATTCAATGAAAAAAAACAATTAAGACATTTTTTGAAATCAAAGAAACTTTTCTTTGACCGTATAGCAATGCACAAATTTGTTTGATTCAAAGAAATTTTGTTTGAATCAAAGAAATTTTTTTCTGAGTGCGATTGTTAATAAAGTACAAACATTTCAGAAACATAATAGATTGAATAATGAACAATTTATATTAATACAGTAAAAATATTGATAAAAATGTTTTCAAAAATCGTGTTTTTGTGTATTTGGTCATTTTTTCATATGTAATGTGAGAATATTTTCCACACCCAGAAAACAGTTTTTTTGATATACCGTCAAAGAAAAGATTTCTTTGAATTGAAGAAAGTTTTGTTGATTCAAAAAAAAAAATGTCTATAATGTAAACAAATCTATTCTTATAATCAAAGAAATTTTTTTTGAATTAACAAAACTTTATTTAATTCAAAGAAATTGTTTTCTCAGTACAGTCGGATCTAAAATATTCACAAGGTGCATTCTAAGAAGTGAGATTAGATCCCAAAAATTTTACCACACGGGTAATTGATTTTATTATCAACAATTTATATTGACAGATATTTTTTTAAAAATAGCGTGTATTTATATTTGGTGATTTGTTATCTATCCAATGTGAGAATGATTGCCAGTCGAATCTAGCATATTTACGAGGTGCATTGTAAGGAGTGTATTTTCTCACTCTCGTTCTTAGTAACTCAATCGGCTCATTATGTTCGAAAATTTGAGTATAAACCGCTAAGTTTGTTTTCTTTTTGACCGTAGCCGTCATAATTCCTACAGGTCTTCCTTTTGCAATCAACGGCGTTCCTAGGTCTTCCTATAATTAATATATGTTTCAAACATTAGCATTAACTGGATTTCAAATATGTAGAATAAAATACGTATTTTAGGTAAACAAAAAAAATCTTTACGGAATAAAATTTTGCTTTAGCTTCCACACAGTAAACAAAATTTTCATTCGGTACGCCACAATCGGCTTTATTCCTGAATCTCTTTATAGGGACCATTATTATTGTCAAATCTCCCTGGATTGAGGCTACTTCCCATCCTATTGCTAAAGATTTCCCTAATTCCACTTGTGATTCTTCAATGCTTCTTGGTAGGTTAATCCATGTTGAAGAACGTAAATTGATTGACTGTCTCAGCTAAACAAAAATATAAGTTTTTTAGGTGTAAACATTTATTGAAATTGGAACAATAAAATTTTTTTGGTTGATTTTAATATATTTTATAAAAGTCAAATAAATACTTAGTAAATTAACAAATTTAATTGATTTTAGGTTTCCACATGTTTGTGTCCAAAACACATAAAATTTTGTTTTCATAATTTGGAAAACGGCAAAGTAAAAGTAGGTTTAAATAGATAACTTTTAGCTTGGAAAACTAAAAAAAGATCAGATAGAGCGAAATCTAACTGAAAAATGTTTTCATTATCGATACTAAAAGTAATCCATCTACATCCGTTTTTATCTTACCTACTATTTTCCAATTTTTAGAAACAAAATTTCGTATCAAAACGAATAAATCTGAGCTTGGTCTTATTTGATCTAGATTGTAAATCCGAATCAGGCCGACCTCGGATTCATTCAAACTAGTTTATATTGCAAATTTGTTTCGTACAAATCCTATTCATTCTGGTTCTATTCAAATTAATTCAAACCAACTTTTCAACTTTTGATATTGAAGTCTTGGATTGAGTAAGATTGATTTTCAGTTGATTTGCGGCAAACAAGTATTAAAACGTTTTTCAGATTGATTCCGAATAATAAAAAAATAAAGCTGATTGAATTTATTTCCAAAACTTTTACTAGAGTTCAAATGCTAAAAAAATCCAAAGCTTTTACTTAGCAAGAATTTCATAGCGTTAATTACGAATCCGGGGCAAAAAAAGTGCTATCACGTCAAATTCTTGAGTAAAATGAGCTTTTATGGACACCAGTGCTGCCGGGTCTACGGGTTTTTCTTCAAATTTGAAGAAACTTTGCCAAATCTCAGATTTCTGAAAAATTTGAAGAAATTTGACCGAAATCCGAAGATTTTTCTAATTTTGCCCAAATTAGCCAAGAGAAAGTAATCTTCCAGATCTAAAAGTAAAAGCTTATTGAGCAGTTCGTACTAAAAGCTAATCTGATTGGATGAATTATCCAGGCTATCTTATTGGGCAGTCCACAAATAGAAGAAGAAACACAAACCCAACCTGGAGCCCTATTCTCGAATCATGTGAATGTTTTTCGTATGCGAATCGATAGTTCTGTCTTTTTAAAATGACGTGAGTAAGAGAGAGAGATTGAAGTATCGATTCGCATATGGAAATCGTCCTCACCTTTCGAGAATAGAGACCATGATCCAGGATCCGGCTTTTGATTGCAGACAACAAAAAAGATAAATTAAGTTTCCGATTTTTATTAAAATATGTATGTATGGATCTATAACTTTATTCGTGCGGTTTGCTAAGAGATGGCGTAATATGATTATTATGGTGCATTTATACCTCTGTCTGTCTGACCGGTGCAGACAGAAAATACATAAGAGCAAAAAAGACAGACGTTTTCTTTTTGTCCAATTTTACACTGTCTGTCTCCTGTACTCTTATGTATTTTCTGTCCGCACCGGTCAGGCAGACAGAGGTATAAATGCACCATTATTCCATCGTTCCAATATTTCGAACATGCATTGGAAAGCTACTGTCGTTGTTTGTCTTTTCCAGTATATGTCATTCATTTGAAGCGTAAACAACAATAATTTTTTTTCACTTAAATATGTCGAACTTTGTGCCTGAAAGTGTTTTTGCGGGGAGTTCTTCTTCATTCCTTTAATATGAAGAAAACTACTTCCGAAAGTCATCGTATTTTGGTGGAAGTTTATGGTGAACATGCTCTAGCTGAGCGAACGTGTCAAAAGTGGTTTGGACGATTTAAAAGTGGTGATTTTGGCTTGGAAGACGAAGAACGTCCTGGGCAGCCAAAAAAGTTTGAAGATGAAGAACTGGAAGCATTACTCGATGAAGATTGTTGCCAAACACAAGAAGAGCTCGCAGAACCTTTGGGAGTCACTCAAGCAGCCATTTCAAAACGTTTAAAAGCAGCCGGATACATTCAAAAGCAAGGAAATTGGGTTCCACATGAACTCAAGCCGAGAGACGTTGAAAGGCGGTTTTGCATGACCGAAATACTGCTGGAACGCCACAAAAAGAAGTCATTTTTGCATCGGATTGTTACTGGTGATGAAAAATGGATCCATTACGACAAGCCCAAGCACAAAAAATTATATATGAAACCCCGCCAACCAGCCAAATCAACGGCAAAGCCGAATACCCATGGCGTGAAGGTAATGCTCTGTATTTGGTGGGATCTGAAGGGTGTGCTGTATTATGAGCTGCTAAATCCGGGTGAAACCATCAATGGAGAACGCTACCGAACACAATCAATCCGTTTGAAGAAAGCAATAGCCGAAAAACGCCCGGATATGCGACCATATACGAGGCAATAATTTTCTATCATAACAACGCTCGGCCCCATGTTGCTATTCCGGTTAAGAACTATTTGGAAAACAGTGGATGGGAAGTTTTACTCCACCCGCCTTATAGCCCAGACCTTGTCCCTCCTGACTACCATTTGTTCCAGTCGATGCAGAACGCCCTAACTGGAATACGGTTCACATCAGAACAGGGTATCAAAAATTGGCTTGATTCATTCTTGGCCGCCAAGCCGGCGCAGTTCTTTTGGGATGAAATCCACAAATTGACAGAAAGATGGGAAAAAGTCATAGCTTCTGATGGGAAATACTTTGAATAATACTATTGTACGTGTTTTTCTTATAAACGTTCAAATTTTGAAGAAAAAAACCGCATGAATTAAGTTATAGATCCAATAGTATATTACATTACAAGGGGCGAAACAGAGCGATTGCATGAATGTGAAGTTTGCTGCCCGAGTGAAACGAGGGCTGCAATCACACGAAATGCTTTCGCTGTGTTTTGTTTCGAGTAATGTATACTATTTTTCATAGCAACTCTTTTGAGAATCTGATTGGCTGTAACTGTGGAGCAGGTTGAAACAGCGACTTTTAACCCTAGGGTTGAAAACCGTAGTTTCAACCCGCTCTACAGGTACCGAAAATCGGATGTTCAAAGGAGGCGCTATGAAATAGTATAATGCTTTGCTAATTTAAAATCGCTCTACAATGATAGAAACAGTAGAAAGACAAATACAAATTTTATAATTTCCATTTCGTATACTGATATTTGAAGTTTCTCGCCGGTATTCATGTGCAGCCTATTTCAACTATTGCGCATGAGTGCACACGTTAATCTATGACACGTTTTTGAAAAAACATTCAATTATTTTGTTGTTAAATTCATTGATATATAATAAAAGTTTAATTATTTAAAAATAAGCTTTGAAATCTCAAGATTTTTTTCAAAAATCTGAAGAAATTTTTCGAAATTGTCTACCGATTTCTGAAGAAAAATGAGGGAAAGCTGAATTTATATTTTTGCCACCTGACAATACTGATGGGTACGTTTTATTACAATTTCATGAAAATGGAAAAATTGGGACCTTTGGCCCCTAAAACTCCATTTGGCTCAGCAAGTGTTATATAACGCTTCTTGTCATGTAACTATGGCACGCATGGAACTACATCTTAACAAAACTGTTACTTAACAATTATGTATCAGCTATGATTGTTCCCCGAGTTCGTCTATGTGAGAACTAAAAGTACAACTTCTACCCATTTACTTTAACCCTCTGATACCCACCTTGATAGTATATTTTATGTGACTTCAGCGCATTTACGAGTTTTTATGCGTACACTCGTATCCAATCTGAAAAGGTCGAAATTGCCGTGATTATCGCCCATTTCACTTGACATTTCGCGAATACTTCAGGCCATTTTTATTTTCTCGATCTTGTGTAGTAGTAGCGTATTGTAATTGAGCATGCGCAGTTCAAATGTACAAGGCTTTGTCAGTAGGGTGTTAACGCTGTACGAAGAAGAAGAAGAAGAAGAAGAAGAAGAAGAAGAAGAAGAAGAAGAAGATTGTGCTCCGCTGTATGGCTATAGGCACATGCGCAGTTAAATTTTTACATTTCATTCCTCCGTAGCGCTATACACACATAATAGTATATTACGTGCCTAGGCGCACAATGAGGGTTATTGCGCGACGAGCGACAATGCTCGCAGGAGATCGAAGCCAAGGCGTAGTCGAGGTGTAGCCGAGACGAAGCCGAGGCGCGATCAATCCTGCGAGCATTGTCGCGAGTCTCGTGATTTTCCGAATTGTGTGCATTGGCACGTATTCTATTTCATGTGACTTCGGTGCGCAAACTCGTTTTTTCGCTACAGTTAACAGTAGCGAAATGTAGTATATTTCACTACAGATGAATGAAATGTAAAATTCGAACTGCGGATGCGCCTATAGCCATGCAACGGAGCACAATCTTCTTCTTATTCTTCTTCTTCTTCATACAGCGTTAGCACCTTACTGGCAAAGCCTTGTACATTTGAACTGCGCATGCGTCTATTAAAATCCATTACTACTACACAAGATCGATAAAATCAAAATGGCCGGGACTAGTCGTGACATATCAAGTGTAATGACTAGCGCCGCAAACAACTACAATACTAGATTAGATTCGAGTGTACGCATAAAAACTTGATATTTCGCGACCAGTCCCGGACATTTTGATTTTATCGATTTTGTGTAGTAGTAGCGGATTTTAATAGACGCATGCGCAGTTCAAATATACAAGGCTTTGTCATTAGGGTGCTAACGCTGTACGAAGAAGAAGAAGAAGAAGAAGATTGTGCTCCGCTGTATGGCTATAGGCGCATGCGCAGTTCAATTTTTACATTTCATTCCTCTGTTGCGCAATACACAACATTGCGCTACTCTTAACTGTAGCGAAAAACGAGTTTACGCGCCGGACGCACATAATAGTACATTGTGCAACTAGGGAAAAAAAAATTTATTTTGCGAGTGTGAGGTTTGATGCCCGAGCAAAGCGAGGGTAACAACCACACGAGTAAAGTAATTGTTTTTCCCGTGTTGCACACGATTTTTTTTCTACTAGCGGGTCAGAAAGTGGATTTGTTTGCCCCGCACGGGGCAATAAAGTCCACTTTATGGCCCGCTAGTAGAAAAAAGTTATTACATGGATATCAAGCCCTAGAGGATTTCCTCTGCGCGTTAGAACCATAGAGATATTATAGAGGAGACAAGCTATGGCTTGTAAGTGACAACGTCTGTCTGCAAACTCGGTGAGAGCGAAAGAGAGAGACGATGGGAGGTTATTCTGTCTTTGTCTACGCGTAACGCGTTAGCCTCGGCGTTAGCGAGAGACAGCCTGACCCACAATTCACTCTCTCTCTCGCGCGAGCTGACAGGTTTCAGGCTGGCTTGTCTCCTCTATCTATAATATCTCTATGGTTAGAACGTCTGCAGTTGACAAATGTATGTATACTTGGCTGAACGTGTAACATCAAAATGTAGCAACACCGCACTCAAGAAATCAAGCTATTTCCGTTGCACAAAAACTAACCTATGGCGGGTTTCCCTCAGAATTCCACGTCACCTTTGGTTTTGAGAATTGATTATTGAATGAGTATTCTACTTGAACATTTTTTATTGCTACAAAAAACTCCAGGAATAATTCGTGGAAAGGTATTCAAACGGACCAGACTGTGTGAAGCGTAAATTAGAAGTTATTTTGAAGAAACTGACCCCACTAAGGGAATCCCTCATATGCTTGGAATCGAAGAGTTAAAGACAATTAAAATTATCAAATGATATTTCTGAAGAAGCTTAAGGCCATGGATCAATCGGACCACGTGACTAAATTATACATTTATCCATTCATGTAAGATAACTTTTTTAATTTACAATGTATCTTTCTGATAATTTGGGAAACGTAACAAAAGATAATAAAGCACGTCTTTTAACTTCTTTTTAGTAAAAATTTTGAACAAAATTCGAAAACTTATCGACAATTACAGTTAACTGTAAAATTTTTTGCAAAATTTTCACTCATACAAAGTTGACAGACGTTCTCTATCCTGTTCTGTAGTATTTTCCACATTTTCAGGAAGATATTTTGTAAAAGAAAAAAGTTATCTTACACGAACTCTTACAGGAATTTGGTCACGTGATCTGGTTGATCCATGGCCTTAAGCATCTGCAAGCAGATGCAGATAGCATATTTTTGATTCTGATAATGAAAGTAAGTTCATTCATTTCAAAATATATGGATTGCTAAAATAATACTTTTTTTCAATTACCCAAACCAAAAATAGTTTACTTACATTTATTTACATGTTCTTTAAAGTTCCTCAAACATTTGAGACCAAATTTTCTTTACTTTTGATATATGTTAAACATGTAGACACCCAAAATCAATAAAATTATATAATTTCCTAAGTATCGTGTACCCTTAACAGTGTAATTGTATAAAAATCTATAAATAATGATCTACCTTTGCGACTGCTATGTCATAAGACAAGTTAGGATTACTGGGGAAAAATCCAGAAATATGTTCAACTTGTTCAATTTCATAAAGTTCTCTTTTAAGCTCGTGTTCATATCCATTAACTATAATAGAATATTCACCAAAATCAGGAGGAGGAGAGTCTAAGAAGAAGCTCCGCAAACAATGAGCTGGTACTAGAGCATTTTTGCTAGATATCATAAATGCATTGTTTTTAAACTTTCCTTGATATACAAAATAAGCTAAGAATCTAATTTCCCCGGGAGAAGTTACCTCTCCACCTAAAAATTTTCCTCTTAGAGGTAACGAGTTATTTGATTCTGTAAAAAAACTAGCTGTTAAGTTTGAAATATTACGGTGTCTTAGAATTTCTATAATCACTTTCTAATAAACATATGGGCATGTCGCAGTATACAGGGTGAGCCATTTTTATCGACCCACCTAATTTTCTCGGAATCTATACCAGATACAGAAAAATGTTTCGGACAAAAGTTGAAGGGGGCAGAGGTACAGTATAATGGTATAATGGTATCAACGACCTTGATCTTAAAGTTGGTTTTCAAGGTCAAAGTGATTTTTTCTAATAGGAACCTCTATTTTTGACGCCGGATTTGGAAAGAGCAGAACATTTTACATATAAGATGTTCTATTGTTCAAGGTCGTTTCAAGGTGGTATGAGGCTCAAATAGGCGAAAATGAGTTAAATTCTATTGGTTTAAAATGTGAATATTCTATCGTGTATTATTGAGGTCGAATACATTTCCAAAGGTCGGTCACGAACTTCCTATTTTTTGCGCTACCCGGGAATATTCACGTTTCGAATCAATAGAATTTAGCTCATTTTCGCCTATTTGGCCTTCATATAACCTTGAAACGACCTTGACCAATAGAACATCTTATACGTAAAATTTTCCGCTCTTTCCAAATCCGGCGTCAAAAATAGAGGTCCCTATTAGAAAAAATCACCTTGACCTTGAAATGACCATGAAACCCAACTTTAAGGTCAAGGTCGTTGATACCATCAGGTGAACCCCTCTGCCCTCTTCAACTTTTGTTCGAAACATTTTTCTGTATCTGCACGGAAAACTCTATATTGCTGAGACAGCGCTACAGACTTATTAATTTTTTCAAAATCCTACGTGAGGTATATGTATCACTATTAGAACGATATCAGAAAACTAATACAGCGAAACTCTCAAAATCCCCTCCGTAGCGATACAGTTCCGCTATAGTAGCAGTATACGTATCCCTAAGGCAGCCACAGAAAGTGTATCGCTCTGACACCCATACGGTAGAGCTGCGAATGCGTCACGGTAGCGTTGCAGCGTCCATACGTAAGGTCTATCTGCGTAGGTAAATTTTCTCTCAACCTCAAATTTTGCCTCATTTTTACATAGTTATGCTATTATATCAATACTGTTTTCTGAAAACAATTGCATTCGTTGAATTTGTTACTTGAGATATCGATTTAATTAATTCTTATAGCTGAGATCCTTATGCAGTGTATCGCGATCGTAGCGAAGTGTGTCGCTCTGACGGCGACACTGCGTTTTATAGTAAGTAAAGCGCTGTCAGAGCGCTACGTGTATTGTTCCGACCATGATACTCTTTGTATCGTGTTGACAACGTCAACATAACCTTGCGACCTCTCTAATATTGCTACCTCAGCAGTATGGAGTTTTCCGTGTGGTATAGATTCCGAGAAAATTAGGTGGGGCGATTAAAATAGCCCACCCTGTATATCTAATTAATGTAAATCGATTATATTTTATTATAACTATTTCTAAATAAAAATATTACTCTCAAATAATTTTTTGATTTTTTTCATTGTCAGTAAATTTATTTTTAGTTTTAGGATACAGTCCTATTCGACGTAACGTTATCTATCTAGTATCTATCTATATCTAGTGTTAAATCTTTAACAATTTTTTATAATTATGTTTGGAATTCAAAATTACTTACTAAAAGCTCCTACTATAAATATGGAAGTACAGAGCAGAAAAATAAACACGATTCCCATTTTGAATTTTGTTACGTATACAATAGCGCCTCAATAATACACTTTTTCAAAACTTAAACTACTCGCTAATTTTAATGAACGTAATATAGTCAATTTGCTTCTGCATATATATCATAGTTATATAGGAATTAAATTAATTCATGAAAAAACCAGATCATGATTTATGATTTGTTAATATGCATGAACTCATTTTACGTTTGCTGTTAAGATGGTGGAGGGGTTTTTTTTCTAGATTCATCCTCATCTTTAACATTTCATATCAAGATCAAATATGGTAAAACCCATTTACATTACACACTAATACATTTTCCTTAACCAGTTTGAATACATGGAAAAATTTCACTCATGAAACGTAACATAGCCTCACGTACATAATTGATTAAAATAAATTTTAATTAACGTGGGAATATCTCAAGTACTTTTAACTTTTCAGTTTTTCGAGGCCTGGCGCGAAACAGCAAAAATGATCGATTCCACGATCGATTGATGGAACCACGATATTAACAAGTACGTGGCATTTCTCTTACACAGAGCACGGTAAACTAATAATTGAGGTTGGATTTCGAATATTTCCAAACATTCCCGTCACTAGTGTGGAAAAGTAAGTTTTATCACACGAACTCATCATCGATCGTGGAATCGTTCATTTTTGTTGTTTCGCACCAAGGCTCCAAAATCGCATTTCCCGTGCGAGTATCAAGAAAAAAATTTTACTTATACGAGATAAAACGTCCAATCGAATCAAATTTCTATTTAATAACATTAGATCGGTTTACAAAAATTTAGAAATTAGAAAATGAAAATAAAATTTTGAAAGGAAATTCATGAACTGGGCAATTAAATGCGGAAAATATAATGCGTCTGAAAATATACAATTATAATTTCCAGCTAAAAGTTACCAATTAAATTTTTTTTTTTTAAACAATCACAGAAATCTGAAGGACAACCGTGAGAAGGTGCTTATATTTTTTATTATAACCTTATCTTTAATTTCGTCAGAGTTTAAACATAAAAAGCATATGAAAATGTGGATCGGAGAAGTTGGCTTCATTAAAAATAGAACATGAAAGCTTTAATTACTTTCGATCTAGAGAATGAATTTATTAGGAACCATTTAACGTTTTTGTAAAAATAAATTTTCTTCTTTATCGCAAAAACTGAAAAATAATAATAATAAAGGACTGATTGTTAAGGTAAAATGTCATTCAATTTTTTATATTAATCGTTCTAAATGTATTGCGAAATCAAGAATTGCCGCGATTATTTTGATGTATGTACACCAAAATAGCGATAAATGATTCATAAATCTCTAATTTTGAGAAAAATTCATGGCTCTGTCCGGCTATTGGGTACTGTCCGGCTATTGATGCTTTTACCTTAATAAAGTGTAGAAATTTCAGAAACAGTAATCACATTTAATAATTCACACATCATATTTGATGTTTTGACTTAAACGTTATAAGGCCGTAATTCTACAAAAAAAATCTCTCAAAATCAACGTACAGACGAAATAATTTTCAAGAAGATTTAAAAAAAATCGATCCTGATGAATCTTTATAATACTCTGATAAAATTAATTTATCCAATGCAAATCGGTTGAAAATCAATCCGAATCAAACCAAATGAATCCAATCTCGGTTTGATCTAATCGATCGATTTTAAGCTGATTTGCATCGAACGTGATCAAACTGTTTTAGAGATTGGCTTGGAAAAAAATTTCGGAATAGTTCGGCCATAAAATTTTCCCTCCAGTAGGTCAAAATAAATAAATTTTGTGAGAAACGAAACTAGCAGTCAAGTAAAGAGTTTTTTCTGAAAAAATGTTTAATTTAAAGGTTATAAAATCATTTCAATTTTATAACCCTATTTTTGTCATTCTAATATTTTACAAATATCATGCTCTAAGCTTTGATAAAACACTGTATAAGTTGCATAATTTACGTACATTAATTAAATTTGTGTGTAATTAGTTTGACGTCTATCCATATCAATTTTTTACGTAAGACTTCAAAAATAGGAATAAAATCGGGATATACAGGGTTTTCCAATTAGAGGTTTCATTTTGAATATCCCGCTATTTTGGCAGTTGTCATAATAAGAAGAGTCATTTTTTGACAGATGACAACTTAAAACTATGCCACTAATAAAAATGGAACGATGAACGCTTCAACGCATTGAAATTGTTAAAATTCACTATAAAAATGCATGAAAATGAACCTGAATTTTACCGAAAAATCATTATGAGCGATGAGGCTTATTTTCAGCTTGGAAGCTACGTTAATAAGCAAAATTGTCGCATTTGGGGCTCCAAAAACCCAAAAATGCTTATTGAAAAGCCTCTCTATCCGCAACGTGTAACTGTTTGGTGCGGTTTTTGGGCAGGAGGAATCATTGGGCCTTATTTTTTTTCAAATGAAGCTGCACTGAGAAAAAAATGCTATTGAATTTATAGCATTTCTGCTAAAAGCACGTATACCATTGATTCAAATCAATATGTTATAGAATTGGTAGCATATGTACATTCCGTGACTAAAAAGTTTGTATATGGCGAACGAAATTTTTTTTTACAAGTTTCGAAAAATTCCTAGGTTAGTAAGAAGTTTTTAGAAACATTTATTACGCGACCGGAAACAAGTATCTCTTTTTTGCAAATATTGCTACTAAAGGGTTTTCCAATAGGGACATAACAATTTCGTATCTTTATATGAACGCACCCCCGTGCAGAAATTTTGGTGGGGCGCCGATTGAGCCCCGATCGGGACAAATGTAGCCCCGATAAGGTAATCTATCTAGCGCCAGACCAGTAATGAAACGCCCTACCCGATCGGGCCCAGATCTGGGCCTGAAAATTAGGTGCTCTATCTGGCCCAGATATGGCCCTTCTAATATTTTATTTCTACAAATAGTAAAATTTAAAAGGTTTTCGTTTAATAACAATAAATAGTTGGTTCAAAAAAATGTATTTCTTAAATTCAGATTAGTGATGCAACAGTATAATCAAAAGTATACAAATAGTATAATCTTCAAACCCATCTTCGTAGTCTGTAGAACTATTCCATAATTCTGAATCTAAAAATAAATTACATTATTAAGAATTTTCTTTCTAAAAAATTCACTTTGGAAAATTTCTTTTTTTTTTTTTTAAGAGAGGTGACAGATGTTATACTGGGTGCCCTCTTATTCTCTTAGTCTTTACAAGATTATCATTCTAAATTATACCTCTACTATTACTTATCTCATAGAGTTTTAATCAATTGAACTCAATTTTATCATTTATTATTTAAATGTTGTAGATATTTGTTTCATACATAAAGAAAGTGTACTTACTATGAGTTAAGTTATAGTATATATATATATATATATTGAATTTAATGTAGAATTATATGCGGTCTTAAAACATTCGGCCTGAACATTCAACTACTTTAGTTTTAAATCTTGGACGCAAACATTTCATTACATTTTCCTATTTGTACACTAAAATATTTGAATTCTAGTCCTTAATGGAAACTGAGTTTGGATTGTGTTATTTTTTAATATAAACTTGAATAACCGAAATAAAATTCTATTTCACCTTTGAAGTAAAAATACACTTGATTTCTGTAGTTCTATCATTAAGAGAGTTTAATTTTAAAAAATTTAGAAAATATCATTTGGACGAAAATCTAAAATTTTCGAAAACTTCTCCAAGTGCAGTTCCTAGAGACTAGGGGAGCGTTCTTATCTTACGCAATTGACATGTTTATTGTACTCCTGCACTCCGATTCAGCTGCATTCAAGTGTCCATTTCCTATATATATAGGGGGCCGAAGTTCTTACGAATTACTCTATTTGTTTTCTTATTTTCCATAAAATTATTATTCTAAACTTATGCAGGATGTAACATAATGAATCTAGTGAATTAAATTAGCCTCATCTATAATGCGGATATAAGAAATCTCACCAACGATTCTGTGTTTCTGAACTCGCCATATACTTTTTGCTTTTGGCATTTGAATTTCAATATAGTCACCACAATATCACAACCACAACACAAAATTTGAAAATGATCTTGTCTATCATAACTCAATGTGGTTCCGACCCGGGCCACACCATGTGCCCGCCTGCGGCCACATGTGGAAAATCCGATCGGGCCCGGATCGGAACTTGGGAACAAGTTGAGAAATTTCTGCAGGGGCCCTTAAACTTTTTCAATGAACTGTCAATGTCAAAACGTTAGTTAAAGTCAAAATTTTCATTATTGTAAAGTTCACGAGCCAGCAACGTTTGGAAATTATTAAAAATTACTACCAAAATTCTGAGTCGGTGGTCGCAACTTTAAGAGCGCTTACTCCAATTTTCGGCCGTAATAATCGTCCCACCCGACAGGCTGTGCATGCTATAGTGGATAAACTCGAGACCAAATTTACACTATTGGACGTCCCGGTGCCAAAAAGAAGTCGTATTACTCGAAGCGAAGAAATAATCGCAGCCGTAAGTGCATCGATTCAAAATAAGCCAAATCAGTCGATTCCACGTCGTTCTCAAGAATTGGGCATCGCTCAAACGACACTGTGGCGTATTATGCGAAAAGATCTTGGCCTACATGCTTCCAAGATTAAATTGACTCAAGAACTAAAGCCACTTGATCATTTGAAACGCCGAACAATCGATTTATTGAAAGGCAAATTCGGTGAACGTGTTATCTCGAGAAATGGTCCGGTCGAATGGCCGCCTCGTTCATGCGATCTAACGCCATTGGATTTCTATTTATGGGGCCATATCAAGTCACTGGTCTATGCCAACAAGCCAGCAACTTTAGACGACCTCAAAGACAACATCCAACGCGAAATTGCTAACGTTCCGGTCGAAATGTGTGCCAGAGTGGTGGAAAATTGGGTCCAAAGAATCGACCGCTGTAAACGGCCTCGTGGTGGTCATATGACCGATATCGAATTTCATTCATAAAGTGTAATGCTTACACTACACCCACAATAAATTTGAACTCAATATCTCAAATATTTCTGTGTTTTATTCATAGATAAAATTGTTATGTCCCTATTGGAAAACCCTTTACTTACTTTATGATTTTTAATCGAAGTCGATAAATGTTAAATTAAAATCGTTTTTCAACCAAAACTTTATTAACTGACCACCAATTAGTGGCTAACCAGCCGCGAATTCGTGGCCGCTGGGCAGCGGCTGATCATACAAAAACGTTACAGTTCTGGTCAGCCCTAGACCAGGCCTTATAGTCAGCCCCAGAACTGGAAACCAGACAGTCTGTTCTGGTGCTGGCCAACGCCATGAAATTTTTCCACGCTATTGAGTTAAATAAAAATCAATAAGTTTAGTGTCTATACATGTATATTTTTACGTGAGGCTTAAAATATAGGAATGAAATGAGATTATATAAATACTTGTAGGCATCAAAATTATCGTACTCAAAGTACATCACATGACCAATAACGTTTTTTTAAAAATAAATATGCTTCTTTATCGCAAAAACTGAAAAATAATAATAATATAGGAATAATTGTTGAGTAAAGTATAGAAATTCCAGAAACAGTAATCATATTTAATAACTCACACATCACATTTTATGTTTTGACTTAAACGTTATAATTGGTACACCAATAATTGATTGATTAATGAACAATTTATAGAAATGCAGCAAACATATTGATAGAAATCACATATAAGCACACAATTGTTTCCTCCAAATTCGTAAAAATGGCCGATTTTATTTATAGCCTGTAAAAAGAACCACAAACAAATATTTTAATGTATCGTAATTTATCAATTTTGCAAACGACGTTCTGCAATCGGAGAACTAATTGAGTTATAGTACGCAATTTCTATATTATTCTGATCACGTGACTATTATTGTTACCCTCTACGTCACAGAAACTTTTATACCCTAGAGAATAATAGGCTCCAAACGTTTATCTTCACATGAGTGACGCCTAAGTTTTTAAAAACCTCCACTATAATCGCCCATTTTGATTTTATTTTTGAGCCATGTGAAATTGGTTATTATAGTAAAACGGGATTGGATAAAAGTGTGTTCGCCAGTTGTATTTAGCAAAAGTACGAGGGGTATAAATATAAGTGCTCATTCTCGTTATCCCTTTGAGTCTCTCAATTTCATCACGATGCGCTAAAATAGAAGTAAAAATCGCTAAGTTTGCTTGCCATTCAACCGTAGCTGTCATAATTCCTAGAGGTCTATCTCTTACAACCAATGGCGTTCCTAGATCTCCCTATAATTAATATAGATTTCACACATTAGCATTAAGAATATATAGGAATACAGAATAAAATGCGTATTTTAGGTAAACTAATAAAATTCTTTACCGAACAAAATTTTGCGTCAGCTTCCACACAATAAAGAAATACATTAGATGCTACGCCACAATCGTCATTATGCCTCATTCTTATTACAGTGGCTTTTTTTAAAATCAAATTTCCCCTATCTGGGGATATATCCCATCCTGCCACAAAAAGTGGATATCTTTCTATTAAGGTCATCTCGTGGCCTATTGGTAGTTCCATGAAATCAGAAACAGTTGTGGTAATTTCCTTTCGAAACTGAACAAAAATATAAGTTTTTAAGTGGAAATATTTTTGAAATTGGAACTAGAAGATTAATTATCGATTTCAATATATTCTTTAAAAAGCGAAACAAACGTTATGAAAATCCTTGGCAAAGGCTCCGAAAAAGGATTCAATCTAGGCAAATCAGATCTATTCCGAGCCATTCTTAAATCTTTTTTTAAACCAACCAAAAAAACGTTTTGAATCTTATTCAACTTCGTATATTCGTATAGAATCAGTTCGACTGAATCCGTGACTTTAATCCGGATTTAGGAAAAGTGATACTCAGGTTAATGGCAAATTTAAATGATTTTAGGTTTCTACATATTTGTATCCGAAACGCGTAAAACTTCTTTTTGCAAAAACATATAGTTTATGCAGGGTTTTCCAATTATAGGTTTCATTTTGAATAGCCAGCTATTTTGGCAGCTGTCATAATAAGAGGTGTTATTTTTTGACAGATGACAACTAAAAACTATGCTATTAATAAAAGTGAAACTATACACACTTCAACAACACATTGGAATTGTTAAAATTCACTACAAAAATGCATGAAAATGAACCTGAATTTCACCGAATAATCAGCATGAGCGATGAGGCTTATTTTCACCTGGAGCACTATTCTCGAATCATGTGAATGTTTTTCGTATGCGAATCGATAGTTCTGTCTTTTTAAAATGACGTGAGTAAGAGAGAGATTGAACTATCGATTCGCATACGGAAATCGTCCTCACCGTTTCGAGAATAGAGACTCTGATCCAGGATCCGGCTTTTGATTACAGACAACAAAGAAGATAAATTAAGTTTCCGATTTTTGTTAAAATATATATGTATGGATCTATAACTTAATTCGTGCGGTTTGCCAAGAGAAGGCGTAACTTGATTATTATTCCATCGTTCCAATATTCCGAACATGCGTTGGAAAGCTACTGTCATTGTTCGTCTTTTTCAGTATATGTCATTCATTTGAAGCGTAAACAATAATTTTTTTTCACTCAAATATGTCGAACTTTGTGCCTGAAAAAGTGTTTTTGCGGGGAGTTCTTCTTCATTCCTTTAATATGTAGAAAACTGCTGCCGAAAGTCATCGTATTTTGGTGCAAATTTATGGTGAACATGCTTTAGCTGAGCGAACGTGCCAAAAGTGGTTTGCAAGATTTAAAAGTGGTGATTTTGGCTTGGAAGACGAAGAACGTCCTGGGCAGCCAAAAAGGTTTGAAGATGAAGAACTGGAAGCATTACTCGATCAAGATGGTTGCAAAACACAAGAAGAGCTCGCAGAATCTTTGGGAGTCACTCAAGCAACCCCCAAGCAGAAATTAACAATCGGACCAACGTCGATCCAACGTCGGATACCAACTTCCGACTGTCGGCGAACAGTCGAAATGATAACGATGTACTGCGTTGGTACAACACCAGTTTCCAACGTTGTATCAATACTGGTGACCAACATATTTTCAACGCTGGCTGTCAACATTTCTAAAATACTGGTTATACACCTTTATTATCAAATCCATGTTTTACGGTTAAAGATATTTTTTAAACAAGACTAGACTCGAAAAACAGACTATTGACTCCCAAACGATTCCCTTCACTATTAGAGGATTTCTATTCAAAATTGGCATGAGAGGAAATCCTTTAGCAGTTGAACGATTATCGTTTCGAATGCTAACCTTTTACTGTCAAAGTATTTCCTTTTGTCTTGAAATGAAATACTTTCTCGTACAAAAAAAATAATCTCGAGGATAAAAGAAAACAAATTGTATGATATAACCTATCTAATATAAATATTAGAAATGTACACAAGCCCAAATTTGACAAATGCCCATATTAAATCGGTTATCATCAATACTACAATAACAGTAAAACGATTCTGTAGATAGACAAATGAAATCTGATGAAATCTGCTTAATTTCAATTGATGCATTCTGAAAAGAACCTAACTTCACTATCAATAGACTTTTTTTAGAGTGTACCAGTGTCGAATCAACTTTGTACAAACATTGGGTAGTTTACAATGTTAATTATCAGAGTCGATTCGACACTGGGTGGACCTTGTACATTTACTGTCGAAAAATTACTTTTCCCACAGTCAGAAGAAGGTTGGGCCTGTTGTGCATCCAACACTGTACAAACGCTCGTATTTCACAGTCGACTACCGGGACTGAATAGACACTGGATAGACCTTGTACATCCATTGTCGGTAAATTACTTTTTCCACAGTCGGGATAAGGTTGGGCCAATTGTTTCGCAACATTGAACCAACGTTGGTAATCAACAGTCGATCTCCTACATCGGACCAACATCGACAGAGTGTCGGCAGAGTGTCATGATTTCTGCTCGGGTCATTTCAGAAAGTTTAAAAGCAGTCGGATACATTCAAAAGCAAGGAAATTGGGTTCCACATGAACTCAAGCCGTGAGACGTTGAAAGGCGGTTTTGCATGTCCGAAATGCTGCTGGACGCCACAAAAAGAAGTCATTTTTGCATCGGATTGTTACTGGTGATGAAAAATGGATCCATTACGACAAGCCCAAGCAGAAAAAATTATATGTGAAACCCGGCCAACCAGCCAAATCAGCGGCAAAGCAGAATATCCATGGCGCGAAGGTAATGCTCTGTATTTGGTGGGATCAGAAGGATGTGCTGGATTATAAACTGCTTAAAACGGGTGAAACCATCAATGGAGAACGCTACCGAACACAATTAATCCGTTTGAAGAGAGCAATAGCCGAAAAACGCCCGGAATATGCGACCAGACACGAGGCAATAATTTTCTATCATGACAACGCTCGGCCCCATGTTGCTATTCCGGTTAAGAACTATTTGGAAAACAGTGGATGGGAAGTTTTACTCCACCCGCCTTATAGACCAAACTGGCCCCTTCTGACTAAATTGGCTTGATTCATTCTTGGCCGCCAAGCCGGCGCAGTTCTTTTGGGATGGAATGCACAAACTGACAGAAAGATGGGAAAAAGTCATAGCTTCTGATGGGCAATACTTTGAATAATACTATTGTACATGTTTTTCTTAAATATACGTTCAAATTTTGAAAAAACAACCGCACGAATTAAGTTATAGATCCAATGTAATGCTTTGCTAATTTAAAATTGCTTTACAATGATAGAAACAGTAGAAAGTCGAATACAAATTTTATACTTTCAATTTCGTATACAGTAAAACCCCATTTATCGCAACACCCGTTTATCGCAACTCCCGTTTATTGCAACTTGTCTCTCCCATTTATCGCAATAAACTTTACCATTTTTTTCTCCCTCTTATTAGTAGAAGGAGTGGTCACGTGATTCTTAAGGATAGGCGGGAATACCCCTCACTTTTAAATTTGTGATGCATATATTTATATGAATTTTCATATATTAGGGATATATGAAATATATCGTTTATATGATATGAAACTATCGTTTATGTATATATTGCTACATATTTGTGTTTTATATGTAGCAGAAAAATATATAAATTTTTCACATTTCAATGTATATTATTATGACAAATTATAGCATGAATTGTGCCTAGTACAGCAATCGCTTTACCAATTGCGAATCAATTGTTTTACAAAATGCGGGAATATTTCTACTGAAAAAAATTCAATCATGCATTCGAAAATTATGAGAGAAATATGTAAGCTTTAAAGTAATTAAAATGTATTGTTTGTACTAGTCGTTTACGTACCATCGTTCGATTCCACGTTTTCACTCATTTATAATTGCACATATAATGACAATAAAAAAACGCATTCGAGGTTATTGGAACACAACTGTAAACAATGATAAACAGCGAAAGCGCGTGAAACTATTCATTTAGGCGCATGTGCTGATAATCAGTTGTTCAAGCTGGTGGCGAAGAAGTGGGAACCCCTCCGTTTTTGCGATAAACGGGAGGCATTTGATTGGAAGGTGTTGCGATAAACGGGGTTTTACTGTACTGATATTTGAAGTTTCTCGCCGGTATTCATGTGCAGCCTATTTCAACTACTGCTCATGAGTGCACACGTTCATCTATGACACGTTTTTGAAAAATCATTCAATTATTTTGTCGTTAAAGGGGTATTCTACCCGAGTCGGTCCGAAATATCGATGTTTTTAAATCGTTGCGAAAAAAAAACTTTTCAATATTTTTATTCGCAATTTGTCGTAAGTTATTCTAGAGGATATGGACAATGAAATTTTTTTTTTACTTTCGAAAAAAATCTTTAAAAATATAGTTTTTTCGAAGCCTTGAACTTGAGCCTGCCGAAAAAAGTTGCTCCCTTGCGGACACGATATCTTCCGTTCAAAGATTCTGAAATACAAATTTTAACCTATTTTATGGCAATTACACTTCCCGCTATCGCCTGAACTAAGGAATAATAAAAATAAAAAAATTTTCAATTTTTTTTCCACTTAAAGAAATATGATGATTTTTTGCCTTGTTTTTGTTTGTATTTTGCATTAAAAACAATATTTAAACAAATGCGTCAGGCATAATCATAGTTTTGGCCAAAACTATACATTTGCTAAGTAAGCTTAAAAAATTTCAAGTCAATTGGATCAATAGTTTATGAGTTATCGTGTCCGCAGTTTCGAAAAAAATGGTTTCGAGAAAAACGAGTTTAAAGATTTACAATCACGGTACATACAAATGATATAACTCACGGTCAATCAGCGATTCCAGGGCCATACATTGCCCCCTCTTCTTTCTCGTAAAATTCGTTCTCTACGTCATAAATATTAAAAAAAAAATCGATTTTTCGGACCATCTTGGGTAGAATACCCCCTTAAATTCATTGATATACAATAACATTGTTAATTATTTAAAAATAACCTTCTTGTTATGTAACTATGGCACGCATGGGACTACATCTAAACAAGACTGTTACGTAACAATTATGTATCAGCTGTGATTGTTCCCGAAGTTAGTCTATGTGAGCATCACAAGTACAATTTCTACATATTTACTTTAAAAATAATTAAAATTATCAAATAATATTTCTGGAGAAGCTTAAGCATATTCAAGCAGATGTAGATAGCCTATTTTTAGTTCTGATAATGAAAATAAGTTCAATCGTCCCAAAATTAATGGATTGCTAAAATAATACTTTTTTCAATTACCCAATCCAAAAATAGTATACTTAGATTTATTTCCATGTTCTTTTAAGTTCCCTAAACATTTAACACCAAATGTAGACACCCAAAATTAATAAAATTTCATAATTTTTTTAAGTATCATGTACCTTTAAGGGATCATTCTGGTTTATAAATATCAAAAAATCGAATTTTTTGTCTTGCATTTCTCAAAGAGGCAGAAGGCATTTTCTACAGCGCAAGCATCGCTGATTAACTTAAAGTAAGACTTTTTCAATATATTTCATTAAAAAAAGCTTTAAACGCGTTTTTCCCAAAACAACGTTTTTTTCGGTCGGCGGTGGTGATTTCTCTGGAAGCTCAGAACCGATCCTTATGAAATTTTAACCACATATTTTACACATGAACAGCTTCTGTGCATTCAATAATCGTATTGAAATTCCAATGAATAAAAAAATGTTTTTCATGTATTTCGAGAGTGTATTTATTGAGCCCAAAAAATTTTATATCAATATCTGTAATAATAAACTCTTGAAAAAATTTAAAAAAATAACTTTTTTCTGAACATCTAAACCAGAACGATCCCTTAACAGTGTAAATTACAACAAAAATCTATAAGTAATGATCTACCTTCAAGACTGCTACATCGAATGATAAATCTTTATCTTTGGCACCGTACTGATATCGATCAATGTGTTCGACTTGTTCAATTTCGCAACGTTCATTTCCAAACCCCACATCATGTCCAGTAGCTACAATATAATATTCAGTAAAATTAGGAGGAGGATAGTCCAACCAAAAACTGGTCAGAAAATGAGCTGGTACCAAAGCGTTACTTCTAGATATCAGAAATGCATTGCATTTAAACTCTTCTCTATATCCAAAATAAGCCATATATTTAATTTCTCCGGGAAAAGTATTCTGTCCACCAATAACTTTTCCTTCCAGAGATAAAGAGTTACTTGATTCTGTAAAAAAAGTAGCTGTCAAGTATAAGAATATCTATAATCACTTTTTAATATCCTGGCGAGCGTCCCGCCAAAAAAATTATTGGCGGAGAAAAGGCAGGAGACCTTTCAGCTCCGCAAGGAGCTTACCTGTACCGACCCGCAGGAAATTGCTCGCGCGAAGGAGGCCATCCGCAAGGATGGAAGGCGCAAACTCGTCGAGAAATGGCAAATGAGATGGCATGGCGAGCAGACCGGGAGATGGACCTACCGCCTGATCCCGAAGCTCGCCACCTGGCTAAACAGAGAGCACGAAGAGGTCGGGTTTATTTGGCGCAAGCGCTCTCAGGCCATGGCTGTTTTAACGCGTACCTGAGGCACTTTCAGAAAAGAGACGAGATGTGTCGGTCTTGTGCTCTTCGCATACATTTAAGTTTATTTCTTATATTTTGATACTGAAGCTCAAACCAATTTTATAATAATATTACAGATGATGTGAATTACACATTTTCTCAAAGTCACTGAATTTCTTTTTGAATTTAAGTGAAACAGGAAATTCAATTTACTTAAGGCTCTATCGGCCTTAAGGAACACATCCTCATCATGACACTCGCGCTTCGCGCTCGATTTTCTGTATACATTTCAGTATAACTTTTTAATAAATTACATGATTAAAAGAATTGACTTTCTTCCACATATCTAAAAAGGAAAAACAATCGTAGACTTTATTTAAGGAAACGATTTTGCAGAACAACGCTTATTTCGTATCTCACATATTTTGGTGAAAAAAATCGAATTTGTTCAATATTAAAAATCAAAACATAAAATATACATCCTGTCCCGAAATTTCTTTATCAGAATTTGTAGACCTCATTTAGACAAACAATTTTCCATCTAAATGTTTTTTTTGCATCTCACATATTTTGTCTAAAAAATGGAATTTTTTCATTTTTATCGTATTTTTTGGAATTGAAACGAAAAATATATCTTTTATCAGAAACTGTGTCAGACAAAATTTGTAGATCTTTTTGAAACGAACAACTTTGTATTCTTACGTTTTTTTGGTATTTCCAATATTATTGTTAAAAAATTGAATTTTGGATTTTCAACAGTTTTTTTTTTAATTAAAAAGAAAAATATGCATCTTATGAAAAAATTTTATAATTCAAATTTGTAGGTCTTTATGTATTCAATAATATTGTATCATAACGTTTTTTCGTATCTCGTATAATTTAACTGGAAAATTGAATTTTGATATTGACTTTTTTCGAATTTGAATATGCTGTAACATTTCTAATTTTGATTTAATCAAAAAATGTTATTAGGATAATTTGTAGAGATTTATGAGCACTATCAAAAACCAGGATTGGAATTTTTGATTTTTTCAAAAAATTATTTTCAAAAACACAAAAGTAGTGCTCCATCCCTCAATTTTGATTGGATGTGGCTGGTTAACGAACTTGTCCTTACTTTTTCGGCTCCGATAAAGTGTACCAAAGCTCAATTCAATCTGATAATTCTATCGAGAGTTATGCCGCACACGACCTACTACAGACAGACAGACAGACAGACACTTTCGTAAAAACCATTTTTTCTGACTCAGGGGGTCTCAAAACGTAAAGATTTGATGAAAATTTCGAAAGTCATTTTCCACATAAAACCAATACCTTCTCATCCATGATGAGAATGTAAAAAAAAAAAATATCAATTTTCAATATATCCATTAGCAAATCTAAATAAATCTAAACAACCGGTCTATTTACGATTTAAAACATTGAAATTTTCAAAATGCAAGCAAATTTATTATTTATATATTATTTTGCTAAAATTGTCACGAAGAATATTAATTTGTTTGTGTGATTTAATTTTTTTCAAGTGATGTAAATCTTAGGAATACGAAAACCCCGAAATTATTTTTTATCCAAGAAATCATTTTTGAAAGTGGTTTTAATTTTTATGATTAATTCTTGGAATTTATATGCAAATTATAAATATGCAGTAATAAATGTCAAATATCCATGTGGAAAAATTTCGGGGAAGTCTCAGATCCAATATTCACATGATCTGACATTGTAAAATCTGTCTAATTCAGACGATATAGTCCATTAGACGGACTAATTTAGAAAAAGTGTCATGTCCCATCCAGATAATTTCACTCAGTCCGAATGAAACGTGCATTCATTATACAAGTAACATACGATTTTTAATTTAATGAAATTTCTCATTTTAATACCTTTGCAGGAAGATTTTTAAACGTTATTAACCGCGGAATAGTTCATAGGATATTATTCACAAATGTAAACCCGCAAGTAACATGAAATCAACCATTTGTATAGATTCCCTAATATATCTACGCCAAAATTCTGTTTGTTATTTGAAATTTAACTTGGAATGAAACTCCTGGCGAAAGTTTCGGATTAGTATTCAATCCGAGAGAATTAGGGCTATTCCGAATAATTCAAAATCAATCCAAGAAATGTTTTGAATCTCGTTTGGTGCAAATTGGTTAAAAACGATTCTGACTTTATACGACTCGTTCCGGTTCAATCCAAGGTATCAGTCCGAATAAATCCGAACTCATTTTTCGAAATAATTCGGATTAAATTCCTTTCCAAAACTTTCGCTAGGGAACCTGGTAAAGCCAGCTTACGAATAACGCGCATCTTAAGGTAGTTATCGTGCCGAAAATCAATTTTCTGAAAAAAAAGTTTTTTTATGATTTCAGGACGTTTCTATGATTTTAAATCGTTAAAAAAATTAAATATTAAAAAAAATTTCGAAAAAATAACTATAATTTAAGATCCTCTACTTTTTTTCAGAATTGGAAACAGTAGAGTTGTATAAAATATTTTATGTGCCTCTGGCGCGTAAACTCGTTTTTTCGCTACATTTAAGAGTAGCGCAATGTTTTGTATTGCGCTACAGAGGAATGAAATGTAAAAATTGTACTGCGCATGCGTCTATAACCATACAGCGGAGCGTAATCTTCTTCTTATTCTTCTTCTTCTTCGTACAGCGTTAGCACCCTACTGACAAAGCCTTGTACATTTGAACTGCGCATGCATCTATTACAATCCGCTACTACTACACAAGATCGATAAAATCAAAATGGCCGGGACTAGTTGCGAAATATCAAGTGTAATGACTAGCGCCGCAAACAACTACAATACTAGATTAGATTCGAGTATACGCATAAAAACTCGTATACGCACCAAAGTCACATAAAATAGAATACGTGCCAATGCACACAACTCGGGAAATTACGAGACTCGCGACAATGCTCGCAGGAGATCGAAGCCGAGACGAAGCCGAGGCGCGATCAGTCCTGCGACCATTGTCGCTCGTCGCGCATTAACCCTCATTGTCCGCCTAGGCACGTAATATACTATTCCCGAAAAAAATAAGCCATGATTTAAGTCTTGAAATCTTAGTAAAACTTTTTCTTCCAGGAACCTGATTTTTGGCATGACAATTACCTTTAATAAAACAGTCCCGTTATCACGGTGAGTGATACACCCTTCTAATGATCGACATAGCCGACTGAAATGATTTGGAAAAATTAGTAAAAACGATTGAAATTCGATATGTTGAGTGGAATTTACGGCCGGTTTCTTTTTCACGCCTTCTGGTTACGGTACCTTTCGTGATCGCTTGTTCGCAACTCCCGGGTTTTTGAGTTGTATGTCCGCGTTTTGCTTGCCTCTATTCTGGTTTGCGAGTGGTTTCGCACAGTCGAACACGGAAAGATTTTTAAAATTTGGATGACTAATTTTCATGAGTGAATACAGAAACATTGTATTTTAGTAATCATACTTGAAAATTTTTTTTTATTGTAATGATATATTATATATATTATATTTTAATTTCTGTTACCAATATAACGACGTAATACAGGATTTCCCAATAGGGGTGATATGATTTTGAATGTCCCTATCGGGCTCATTTGAACTGAAATTTTTGACGTCTGCTGTCAGTTGTCATCAGTAAGGTTTGCCATTTAATCATGAGTAGTTTCACGCTTCCACAACGTTTGGAAATTGTCCAATTATTTTATCAAAATTCGAGAAGTTTTGTCGGTGTTCAAAGAGCATATCGTGCAAAATATGGTTGTCATTCTGCTCCATCCGCGCTCTCAATTCGTCGAATAATCGATAAGTTGGAGAGTGAATTTACTCTATTGGATACTAAACCTAAAAATCGTATGCGTACCGCACGTTCTACACAGAATATAGCCGCCGTACAGGCCAGTATCGAGGAAAACCGTGAATTGTCCGTGCCACGCCGATCTCAGGAATTGGGCCTGTCCAGGATGACTACCTGGCGTATTTTGCGATTGGATCTTGGCCTGCATCCCTATAAGATGATTCTGGCCCAAGAACTGAAGCCTAATGACCATCGTTTGCGTCGGGAGTTCGCGGATTGGGCTCTGGAATCAATTGAAAATCATCCCAATTTTCATAAAAAAATCATCTTTTCTGATGAGGCGCATTTTTGGCTCAACGGCTTTGTAAACAAGCAAAATTGTCGTTATTGGTGTAAGGAAAACCCTCAGGTCATTCATTCATCTCCATTATATCCCGAGAAACTAACCGTTTGGTGCGGTTTATGGTATGGTGGCATCATCGGACCATTTTTTTTTAAAAACGCCGAGAACCGAACCGTAACTGTGAATGGAGAGCGATATCGGGCCATGTTAACCGATTTTTTCTTTCCGGAATATGATGATATTGATGCAGAGGACCTTTACTTTCAACAAGACGGCGCAACTTGCCATACTGCTGGCAAAACAATAGATTTATTGCGATGAAAGTTTGGAGAATCGATTATCTCAAGAAATGGCCCTTTCAATTGGCCGCCAAGATCTTGTGATTTAACGTCTCTGGATTATTTCCTTTGGGGATACGTTAAATCTAAGGTTTATGCCAATAAACCAAAGACAATTGGAGAGCTTGAAACCAATATCCGAGCCGCTATAGCAGCCATACCACCAGAAATGCTCCACAAAGTCATCGAAAATTGGCTTGAACGCATTCGGGTTTGCAAGAAGAGTCTCGGGGGACATTTGGCCGATATATTGTTTAAATCATAAATGGCATAGAATATCCAATATAATAAAAAAGATTTCGATCAATTCCGAATGAATATTCAGTGTTTTTTTTCAATTTCAAAACATATCACCCTTATTGGGAAACCCTTTAGTATAATTTCTTATTTCAAGTACAAAAAATTATTTAATTACAGATTTTATTCGTTTGGCAAAACTTTGTAAGTATAAGTTTGATTGATAATAAATTGTAAATAATTGATAATAAATTTCTATATATGTTTAATGCTAAATTAGAAACAATTTTTTATAATTATGTATGAAATTTGAAATTACTAACTTAAAGCTTCAACCATAAATATGGAAGTGAAGAGCAGAAAAATGGACACGATTCCCATTTTGAATTTTGTTACGTAGAACGGCACCTCAATAATACACTTCTTCAAAACTTAAACTACTCGTCAATTTTAATGAAGGTAAGACAGACAATTAACTTCTACATATATATTATAGTTGTCTAGCAAATAAATAAATTTTTTAACAAATTAGATCATAATTCATTATTTGTAAACTCATTTCACAGCCTCTGATAAAAAATATTATGCATATTATCTTATTGAATTTGTAATCCATAGACATATATTTAAGCATATATTCAGAAAATTTTAATTATCTTTATGTTATTTAACTATTCCGTTAATTAAACAAAAAAGTTAATACGCCATAAGTAGCTTGTTCTGCCTAATATGTTTGCCCGAACAAAAATATATTATTACGTAAAATATTAAGTATTTTTTTCTTGAGCACAATCACAGAAAGCTGGAGGATAACCGTGAGAAGGTGTTGAAAAACATTTCCAAAACTTTTAATTATACGATCAAACGAACTTGCCTGTATATGAAGTTTGATCGTAATTATATGAAGCGCCTCGTTCGAAGATGATTACATGTAGTAGTGTCTCGTTATATGAAACTTCACAACGTTTAGAATCTGAATTTGAAAAACCCTCCCGTAGTGGAGCTCTGGTGTTCTGTCATATGCATCAATATGCATTGATTCTTCATTTTGTTCTGATAATAATTATTATACAAAATAACAATGGGGTTCTTTTTTGCATAGATGATTACTGGGATACATTTATTTTTTACTTATATTTTATTTATTTTGTTTATTAATTTATTTATTTTGGGTTCAATTTTGGGGCGGGAGAAGTAATCATCTTCGAACGAGGCGCTTCATATAATTACGAACGAACTTCACATACAGATAAATTCGTTTGATCGTATAATTATATTTGCACCTCGTTCTCGAGATTACATGTAGATGTTTAGAGAAATAAAACCCATTTTATTCTTAAATTTATTTAATTTTTTGGAAAGTGAAAAAAATTATCTGAGGTTTTTAAACTGTCTGGAATTTATTTTTCAACATGTTTTAGCACAGACAATCCAAAGGTATTATTGGGTTCTTGGATAGGTTTATTATAAAAACGGGCGGAAGTTTGCGAGGTTGATGTCCAACCAGCGGTGCGTCTGATTGTACTTATATCAACGCCGTTTTTAAGCGCTGATGAAACAGATGTGTGCTTTGTACTGTAGGCCGTAAATACATTTATGTCGATACCGGACTTTTTTAACATAGACTTGATCCAGTGACTTATCGTTTGTGAGCCCACTGAATTATAAAGTGTTTTTACTGATATAAACAAATTTTTATTGTTTCTTAGCTTGTCTTTGGTATATTCTAAATAATCTATAAGTGCTTGGGCCGCGCAAATATTTGGCCTTTCTTTGAAAAAGGGGAGAATTAGATTTGGTTGAAAAGACCCTGGCTTTGATGTTTTAATCAAATCGGGTATTCTGATTTGTACGTTACTCGTTGTTACAGTAATATTGTCGGTAATAATTAAGGCTAGAGTTTGTAGGCGATGTGCCGTACACTGAGGAAAATTTCGGGTTTCACAAACCAAAGTTTTTTTGTTAAAATCGACTTTACAAAAAATGTTAAAGTTGTCATGACAATCATGGTAGTGGCTGTCATACTTTGGGAAAGTGTTTATTCCAACTGCAAGGAACGTTACTGAGACCACGATTCTGGTAGGCCGAGTGGCAGAAACTTGATTAATGTGTTCGGGGTAACTGCTCTTATGTACTTGAAATACCGTAAGAGCTGCGGTTATAGGAACCAAAGTTATTTATAGTGGCGCTATCTTCTGATGGGAGTAGGAGTTGGAAAGGTACATCCTTCACTGACGTTCTGTCAAAATTTCATGACCAACGGACAATTAGAAGCCGAGTTATTGCTTTATAAGGGACAGTGTGTTTATAGCATCGGTCGAAAAATGAACTTCGGACAAAGAGCGAATATTAAGTTTTGTTTGAAACTTGGTAAAACTTTTACTGAAAGGTTTGAATTAATGAAACAAGTGTATGGTGACAAATGTTTATTCCGTGCCAGAGTCCATGAGTGGTTTAAACGATTCAAAGAAGTTCGTGAAGACATCAAGGACGACAAACATGCCGGTCAGGAAAGTTTCGTGATTACACCAAGTAATATTGAAATTGTGCGTGAATTTATAAAAAATGAACCAAAATCTTCTTTGCGACACATGGCAATGGAATTAAACATGTCAAAAGATTCAATTAATCGCATTTTGACCGAAAATTCGCCGTGTGAGGCCGCAATACCGTGAAAATGGCAGTTGGCGCCTTTTGCACGATAATGCGCTGGCCCATCGTTCAATGCTTATCACTGATTTTTTGACCAAAAATCACATTTTATCCGTCCACCACTCACCGTATTCGCCTGATATGGCTCCCTGTGACTTCTACCTGTTCGGAAAATTGCATTTGGCCATGAAAGGCAAACGTTTTGCGTCTGTAGAGGCCATCCAAAAGGCTTGTACCGACATCTCGTTTATTTTGGAACGCACTTTGTAGAGTTTAGTTAAAATGACCAAGTACAGTTCTTATCAAATTGCTTTATTTATAGAATCTACATTATTTTATGAAAATTCATCTTTATTTTTTTAAGTTTTCGGCATAAAAACCAGAATCACTAGGTTATGATCATTTTCTAAGATTAATTTGTAATCAATTGTCTATGGACAGTAAATACCCAGCCAAAATTATTTTTGAGGTTATAGGTATGGTTCTCCTAGTTATCAAAATACGAATTCAATTTGATTACAAAAAATAAAGTTTCACCGAAAAGATATAGAAAAATAATCCGGTATAATGATATTTATAATAACTTTCGTCGATTAAGTTAAAAAATTGTCACTTTTTTCATCACCATAAACTTTTTTTGACTGATTATAGTTAGTGCAAGTTAAATTGTGTGACTATTAGAAGATTTAATAGTTGTCAGGACAGGCTTACCTCGTTGTAAAAAATGAAAGTTATACTTGATTTGTCTAGCGCAACAGCGAACGCTGCGGCTGTAGTAACCAAAGGAGCTTGGCAGTACATATAAAAAAAATGTATGTGTACTAACCGTTGGGGTACCTATAAAGCTCATTCTAATCATCAACTTTGGTCACAACAACCGAATACACAAAAAAGTCCAAATTACTGTCATGATAACTATAAAAGTAATAGCTTCTCTGAACTTTTTTGGTCAAGGCAACTACTGTACAAAAAATTTATGTGCTATGTGCACAGGAACCAAAGCCGATTTCTCTCAGTGTAACTAAAGCTAAAAACGTCGCTGTTTTTTCAGAAATTTCATTTGCTTTCAAGTTTTTCCAAGGTTGAAGCTTTTCGAGAAAAGATAATACTGGTTGAGTATCCCAAGTGGTAGAATATTTTGGTTTTATAGGTCTTTCTTTAAAAACGCCTTTAAAAAATCTAGAAAGCAAAGGATCGTTTGAAATGTTGTCAGACGAAATTAGCGAAATAGCAGATCTAGCTGTATTCAGAGTACCGTAACTTGCACCATTTTTGGATTTTTTAAATAAAAATTCCAATACTGTGTTTGTGTCAAACGTATCGTAGCATTTTTCATTCGTAAACGAAAACCATCCTCTTAGTGGTCCATTGTGCTGCTTCATAGTGGCATCCGAAATTGATTTTAGAAATAAGTTTACTGATTCCTCTGGTACGCCTTTATTCAGGAAGACTTTCTTGATAATCTTGCTGCCACTAATGTTAGATTTTTGGCCAAAGGGTGTGATAGACTCTTGCAAGGTGAAATTAATAATTCTTGAGATAGTTTAAAATATAGAACTGGTTCTTTCATGAGAGAGGTAAATAAAGGATACCACGGTTGTGTAGACCATTTAGGTACTACCATGGTAAAGTCTCGAATTTTAATTTGACTACCAACTTTGAAGCGATTTAAAAATTCGAATGTGTGCTTTGGTTTTCTATTGGTTAATTCGAGAATAAAATTTTCGTAACTGATAATAAAGCTTAAACTTTTCAGAAGTGTACTTGTCTGCTCTAAATTGTTTACAAGAATCGTATGTATCACCGATGCATAAAATATCATCTAGATAAATTACTGATATGAAACCTCTTACTCTGAGTGCGTTTATTACGGGTTTCATTATTTTTGTAAAGACATAAGGGCTGGTACATAATCCAAAAGGTAAGCAGGTAAATTGATACAAAACTCCATAAAAATTGAATCTTGAAAATTTTCTATCACTTTCATGTATAGATATGAGATAAAAGGCATCTTTCAAATCTAGTGATCCCATAAACGCACCCGGTTGATCAAATCTTTTGCATTACCCGAGTATCCTCCATTTTGAAATGACAGGGATCTATATCAGAATCGGTTTGCTCGTTTTCGTTCTGGAGATTTTCACCTCAAAGATGCACCACGCTCTGGACGCACAACTGAAGTTGATGACGACTTGGTTATGTTAATAATTTCGATATTTGGCTTCCTCACAAATAGAACGAAATTCAACTCACCAAACGCATTTCCATTTATGATTCACTGCTGAAATGTAACAAAAAAACCATTTGAATGGAAAAACATTCGATTTAAATGAGGCTGTCAAAAATAACTTAATTCAGTTTTTTGCCTCTAAAAACCAAACTTTCTAAGAAAGCCAAATTATGAAGCTGACTGAAAGACGGCACATGTAAATAGTATTGATCACAATAATAAATTGCGCAAAATTATACATACTGATTAATTGTAATTATATAAAATTTTCATACATATTGTTTAAAACGGGAGAATTTTACTTATCTACAGTAATGTGTCAAATATCAAAATTTCCAAAAAAAACTTATGCAATTTTAATGTTTGATAACTGACTTTACTCCAAAATATTGAAAACTCTAGATTGGAAAAATTAAATATTAAATTTTTCATTTCAAATACTGTAAAATCATACAGTTAAGTAATTTTTCAATAATTGACCAATTATTTTCTCATTAATTTGTGATAAAAGCCATCAAACTCATTGATAACTGTTTCAAATTCGAGCGCGCTTCATTCCCTAGTAGTGGGGAAAGAGGGGTCGATCGTCTGCTCGTTATGGGGAACCGTGACACGCTCGTGAAAAGGAGGCCTTGTTACAGGGAATCTCGTTATAGGGAATCTCGAGTGTACTATCTAAAATCAGTAATTCTAAGGAATTTTTTCGACGTTATGTAAGTGTTGATTAAACGTGGATTTATTATTATACGCCAGAAACAAAAAATCAGTCGAAAATGTTGACTGGGCCTGGCGAAACTCGCTTTTTTCCATAGTTTTGTTTTAACAATGAAAAACTAAATTCAACTGGCTGTAAAAAATTTTCTAATCAACATACTGACTTGAAACTTTGTATACGCATTGATATTAGGTGATATTTTCTTACAGTAGTAAAATATTTACGATAACAGCACCATCTTTCGAAGAGTCACGGACTTATTGAACAGCCCTCGTACATACATACTTCAATTACTTTTTAAAAGATAAGTTAGTATGATTGTCGATTCGCGAAATAATTTTATTGTTATTAAACTTGAAATAATAACATTCTA
Source organism: Diplolepis rosae (assembly GCA_030998225.1). Taxonomy (NCBI): domain Eukaryota; kingdom Metazoa; phylum Arthropoda; class Insecta; order Hymenoptera; family Diplolepididae; genus Diplolepis; species Diplolepis rosae. The sequence continues at coordinate 6,676,779 of JAPYXD010000723.1, read as the reverse complement.
AAATTATATAAAATAGCTGATATATTAAAACGAATTTATTTTATCGTCAGGTTAGGAGGGAATTTAATATTGATGTGTCACTTCTTTTTATAATTTATAAGAACAGATTCAACATTTAAATAAGTTGATATAAACGACGCAATAGATTTTGCGTAAGAAATTTTTAAAGATTTAATAAGATTGTTGAACAGTTATGCTTGGGATCAGTTTGCAAGTTTCACAACACGTGTTTCTTGTGAATTTTACTTCGAAATCGGCAACTTCAGGCTAAAATTTTAATTTGTTTGCTGTTGGCAGTGATCCCAGATCTGAAACCGACGCAGTGTCTCACTCTCAGCCTGCCTGTCGGTGTGAAGCGAGTAGGGTGAGAAGACGGGGCACGTTGCCATTTTTCTTTCCTCGTCACTCTTGCATGCGAGAACACGTCCCATTTCCCCTTATTCTCCTCGCTTCTTCGTTACAATGCATGCGTTTTCAATTGTTTCAAGTTTTAGATTTCAGGCTGTCGTTTATCGAGTCGAAAGTGAGAAATGTGTTTCTCTCGACTCCGTGCAAAAGAGGCGCGAAGCAGACGACAATTTCAAATTTACAAAATATGTAGTTATGGAAATAATACTTCTTTTTTCGATATTTTAATCAATTTTTCCCTAAAATAAACATCTATAAGATTTAGAAAAATTGTGGAATCATTTTGAAAGTCTAAAAATAATTTTAAAGCGAAAATTTTGAAATTAATCAATATTTACAATTTGAATCTATATATAAATTGAAAATATTTGAAATTTTTAAAGGAAAGCTTAAATTACAAATTTCGAATTTCCATACTTTTTACCAATTTTGTAGATTTAAAAAATTTTCAATTAGCGAGTTTCTTGTAAGTTTGAACATACTCTCTAAAATCACTGATCACTAAAGTATTCAGTGAAATTTGACTGATTCACAGTAACCTCTTTTTGGCTATTTGCATCAGTCAAATTTTACTGATAATCAGTAGATTTTGACTGATTCAGATTCAGAGAATATGTTCAAACTTACAAGAAAATTGATCAATAATTGACAAATTCTTAGATTTGTCAGTCGAAGCTTTATTTGTAAATTTTTAGTTTTTATAAATAAGTTAAATATTCATGAATTTCTTAAATGTTCCAACATTTAAAAAATATTTAATCAGAGAATTATGTGCAAAGTATTTTACATGAACAAGTAATACCATAAACATTTGACCTCATGAGTGCTAAATCTACAATCTTAATTTTATAATGAAAGTATTTTTATCTTACTTTTTTGTGACCTAAGCACAGATTTTACACTTAAAATATAAAAATGCTTCACATAGTTGAAGTATTTTCTAAATATGGAGCAGTTTACCCACAAAGCTTTAAAATTTTGTAATTGAAATCTTGATATAAAATTTTGTACCATTTATCGACATTGAATTTTTCCTACGATTTCAGAAATTCAAGCAAATTAAGAATTACAAAATATTTCATTTAACAGATTGCAGCTGTCCATAAGATCTTGTAAAATCGTGACAAGATTTAAACACGAACTTGAAAAAAAAATTTTCATGTAAAACTTGAAATCAATAAATACTTATGTGGTTATATGCAAGTATCACTGAACACATTTTTTAGCTTTTTAATTTATCTCCTTCTATTAGAAAATTTTTCCTTTCCGTAAAGCAATTCATTTTTTGAATGAAAAATCTGTGATTAGGCTGCAAAAAGTGAGATGAAAATATGTCTAACATAAAATTGAGAATGTAATATTCAATCTTAAATTTTATGTTTATCTCTTCCTAATGCTAAATAACTCGCTAATTGAAAATTTTTTAAATCTACAAAATTGGTAAAAAGTATGGAAATTCGAAATTTGTAATTTAAGCTTTCCTTTAAAAATTTCAAATATTTTCAATTTATATATAGATTCAAATTGTAAATATTGATTAATTTCAAAATTTTCGCTTTAAAATTATTTTTAGACTTTCAAAATGATTCCACAATTTTTCTAAATCTTATAGATGTTTATTTTAGGGAAAAATTGATTAAAATATCGAAAAAAGAAGTATTATTTCCATAACTACATATTTTGTAAATTTGAAATTGTCGTCTGCTTCGCGCCTCTTTTGCACGGAGTCGAGAGAAACACATTTCTCACTTTCGACTCGATAAACGACAGCCTGAAATCTAAAACTTGAAACAATTGAAAACGCATGCATTGTAACGAAGAAGCGAGGAGAATAAGGGGAAATGGGACGTGTTCTCGCATGCAAGAGTGACGAGGAAAGAAAAATGGCAACGTGCCCCGTCTTCTCACCCTACTCGCTTCACACCGACAGGCAGGCTGAGAGTGAGACACTGCGTCGGTTTCAGATCTGGGATCACTGGCTGTTGGAAGTTGGAAATCGTAATAATTAGTTTTCTTTATAGCGCAAGCACTAAAAGCGCTTTTGCCTTTGATAACGCCAAATCTCTTTCTCTGGAGCATTTTTTTCAGGTCAGCAAAGATCCAGTAGTCGCTAGAGGCCAGATCTGGAGAATATAGTAGGAAAGGAAGCCATTCGAAGCTTAATTCATTCAATTTGACCATTGTTTCGATGGACTTGTGGCATGGTGCATTTTCTTGGTAGAACAGCACTTTTTTCTTTACCATGTGAGGCCGTTTTTTCTTGATTTCTGCGCTCAATCGATCCAGTAATGCTATGTAATAGTCGCTGTTAATGGTTTTACCTTTCTCAAGATAGTCGATAAACAAAATACCATGCGCGTCCCAAAATACGGATGCCATAACTTTGCCATCCCACTGTTGAGTTTTTGGCCGCTTTGGACGGCTTTCACCAGCTGCTGTCCACTTGGCTGACGTTTTTTTGTTTTAGGTGTGTAGTAGTGAGTTCATGTTTCATCCATTGTCACATATCGACACAGAAAATCCTTTTGACCTCGCTTGAACAGCTCCAAACAAGGCTCTGAATCCTCGACGCGTTGTTGTTTTGGTCGAGTGTGAACAAACGCAGCATTCACTTCGAATACAACTTACGCATCCCCAAAGATTCGTGCAAAATTGTAAACACATTACCTTCTAATATCTTTAAGGTGTCAGCTATCTCACACAACTTTAATTTACGATCGCCCAAAACTATTTTATGGACTTTTTGTATTAATTTTGAGGGATTTCTAGGAGATGACGTAACTTCTATTATATCGCATCCCGGAATATTATACTATATGCATGTGGCTTTAGTTTTCAGTATGTGTCATTTTGTCGAAATGTTCTCCAGACATTACTTCTTCTGATTACCACTTGTTGCAATCAATGACTCACGGTCTGTATGAGCAACGCTTTATTTCGTATAAAGATACCAAACAAAGGGGCGATTCGTGGATGGCCTCAGGAGACAGGTCGTTTTTCCGACGTGGTATCCATATGCTGCCAGAAAGATGTGAAAAGTAGTAGGTAGCGTTGGACAATACTTTGAATGATCATCCGGTAGCCACTTTTTTATAATAAGGCCGTAATTTTACAAAAAAATCCCTCAAAATCAACGCACAGTCCAAATAATTTTCAAGAAGCTTCAAGAAAAATCGATCCTGATGAATCTATATAATACTCCAATAAAATTAATTTATCCAATGAAAATCGGTTGAAAATCAATCCGAATCTATCCGAAGCAAGTTATCAATCCGAATCATACCTAATGAATCCAATCTCGGTTTGATCTGATTGATCGATTTTAAGCTGATTTGCATCGAACGTGATCAAAATCAAAAAAACAGATTGGCTCGGAAAAAAATTTCGAAATAGTTCGGCCATAAAATTTTCCCTCCAGAGGTCAAAATAAATGAATTTTGTAAGGAAAGAAATCAGCAGCTAAGTAAAGAGTTTTTTCTGACAAAATGTTTAATTTAATAAATTATAAATATCATTTCAATTTTACAATCCCATTTTATTCAGTTTAATATTTCACAAATACCACGCTTTAAGCTTTGATTAAACACTGTATACGTTTCACACTCCCCATACATTTATTAACTTTGTTTCTAATTAGTTTAGTATATTGTGTGTGTATAACATGTATATTTGTGCGTGAGGATTCAGAAATAGGAATAAAATGTATTATATAAAAAGGCATCAAAATTATAGTACTCGAAGTACATCACATGACCAATAACGTTTTCTTTAAAATAAATATGCTTCTTTATCGCAAAAACTGAAAAATAATAAGATAGGATTGATTGTTAATAAAGTATAGAAATTTCAGAAACAGTAATCACATTAAATAATTCACACATCACATTTTATCTTTTGACTTAAACGTTATAAGTGGTACACCAATAATTTATTGACTAATGAACAATTTACAGAAATGCAGCAAACATATTAATAGAAATCTTCGAAAAAAGCGCGTTTATGTGTATACTTGGTAATTTATCATCTGCGTCACATTATAGTAAATTGTCCCATAAGACAAAATCGCTTTTCTTCCCATAAAGCACACAATTATTTCGTCCAAATTCGTAAAAAGGGCTAATTATATTTATAGCCTGTAAAAAGAACTGCAGAAAAATATTTAAATTTATTATCATTTATCGATTTAGCAAACGACGTTCTACAATCGGAGAAATAATCGAGTTATAGTACGCAATTTCCATATTATTCTATTCACATAACTGTTATTGTTACCCTCTGCGTCACAGAAACTTTTATATCCTAGAGAATAATAGACATCAAACGTTTATCTGTACATGAGCGACGTCTTAGTTTTCAAAAACCTCCCCTATAACCGCCCATTTTGCGTTTATTTTACAGGAATGTAAAATTGGCCATTATCCAACCCGTGTAGAAATTACCCCATTATTCCCTACTTTAAACTAGGTACTGGTCGGGTATTAAACAGGTGAATATGACTAGAAAATAAAATATTTCTCTGTTTTATATCGAAATTTGTATTTTATTTCATGTGCAACTACAAATTTATGGATTCTTTAAAAATCATTAAATTTTTGCACATTGAACACCTATCGTAAAGAGAAATAACGCGGTTTACACAGAAGCTAAACGTCAGAAAAACAGTTTTGTGTACCTGCTCTGTTTGTGTTTTGTGATAGTGCTCGCATATTTTTTTAAAATTATCAGTAATCGTTTGCTCAGCGGAATTTTATTATGGAGAGGAAAAGACATTTGAGTAAAATCAGATGTGAAAACTATCCAAAGAAGAAAAAACTTCGTCAAATGTGATGAAATTGAGGTTATAGATAATGTTTCTGATGATTATTCTAAAGGCAATTAATTAATAATATAATATTTATTTGAGGGCAAAAATAATATTGGATAAATGTCCTACACTCAAAAGTCAATTTTTTAATCTTTCTTAATATTAAAATCAGATGTTTTTCATTAAGCAGCTATACTTCTATTTCAAAAATTACTTCTGCAAAGCAAAAAAATATCTAACTGCATAATATTTGATAAGAAAAATGAAAAAGCTGAATTTTCAGGTTAGGGTATTTATCTAATACAAATTTAAAATCATATGCAACATTGACTCGGTGATGGAAAGAATCTGGAAGGGTCCTTTAAATTAAGTCGGGCAATAGAGAGGCGCCTCCGCTAGATCCTGACTAGAGAATCCAACTAACACCTCCATAGCCGATCGTGACGATTTTTTCGGGTACTGGTCAGATTTCCCTTTTCATGCCCAACCGAAGTTAGGGCAGTCAAGCCAACACCCTTCTAGACGTGATCCTCTATTTGTACAGGGCCAAGCGGAACTGGGTGATGGTATGTTTCCCAGTCGTATCTAGCAAAAATACGAGGGGCATGAATATAAGTGCTCAATCTCGTTATCCCTTTGAGTCTCTGAATTTCCTCACGATGCTCTAAAATAGAAGTAAAAACCGCTAAGTGTGTTTCCCCTTTAACCGTAGCCGTCATAATTCCTACAGCCCTATTTCCTACAATCAACGGCGTTCCTAGGTCCATCTAAAATTAATACAGATTTCACACATTAGCATTAACTGGATTTCAAATATACAGAATGAAATGCGTATTTTAGGTAAACTAATAAAATTCTTTACCGAACAAAAGTTTACGTCAGCTTCCACACAATAAAGAAGTACATTAGACCGTAGGCCACAAGCACCATTATGCCTTAATCTCTTTATAAAGACTTTTTTTAAACTCAAATAACCCACATCTGGGAATGTTTCCAATTCTACTGAAAAAAATGGATTTGTTTCCATAAAGGATAACTCGTCGCCTTCTGCTAGGTTAATGTAATTTGAAGCATTTGTAGTAATTTCCTTCTGAAACTGAACAAAAATATAAGTTTTTAAGTGCTAATATTTTTGAAATTGGAAATAGAAGATTAATTATCAATTTCAATATCATATTATAATATAATACGATACAATACATACATACATATAATACGATCAAATTTGACCCGGGCTGGTCCAGTTAAACCGCGCGCGTAAACCGAAACGGTAAAAAGTTTTTTTTAGGTTGTTAATACCTTCTTTTACAGTCGTGTGAAGTTTGAGCGGGAGACGTCCATTAGTGTGTGTTTGGCAGCCATTGGTTTACGACGCAAAACGTTTGTCTGGTGATTTTTACTTTGGAAAAAAAAATTGAACGAGTTTGCTCGAAATTTTGTGTTTCCAATAATTGAAAATGTTGCAGAAGTATTTTGGGGAGTCTACTCTATCGAGAACGCAAGTATTTAAGTGTCATAAAGCATTCAGTGAGGGTCGTGAGGTCATAGAAAACTTGCCTCATGCGAGTCGTCCATCCACCACTGTTAACGACGATAACATCGAAAAAGTGAAGAAAATTGTGTCCACAAATCTTCGTGTTGGCATTAGAGAGGTAGCAGAGGCTCTCAACATCTCTTATAGTGTTTCTACACTGAGGTGTTATCCCCACACGGAAAACGAACTCGGCAGTTTGCTCGCTCGCGACAGTGGCGTCACACGCTCAGAGTGTGCGTGCATCTAACTGCGACACTTTGGCGATCACGCGCCTATAGCGAGCGGCAGCAAATCCATCTATAGGCGCGTGATCGCCAAAGCGTGGCAGTTAGATGCACGCACACTCTGGACGTGTGACGCCACTGTCGCGAGCGAGCAAACTGCCGAGTTCGTTTTCCGTGCATACCCGCTCAACCTCGGACAAATGTAGCTGGACAAAAGCTACCTACACTACCGTCGGAAATTGTGCGCACGGTGCTTGTCATCGCTATTAAAAATCACTGCTGACTTTGAACCACGATATCTCGGTGAAAAAAATAGATAGGACATTTTAAAAAAAACAGTTGGCAAGCTTATGAAATTCCACGTCTAGTGATGCTCAACAAATATTTTTTTGACCTTCTGAAAATAATACAGCACGTGAGGAGTTAAAAAAAAATTCAATATTTTCTCAAAGTCTCTACCTCAACTTCAACTTTTAGCATGACCTAGGAAAATTTTTTCCAAAATCTGAAAATTATACGACATAAAGTCTAAAATCTGATCTTTAATTTAAGCCAAGAAAACTTGAAAAATATTCATGGGTACCCGAGATACGATTAAAGATGTTCAATCGTATCTGAGTTGAATTTTAATCGACGTTCACGGATTTCGGCCGGTTTGTTGCTCGCCTCCTCCGTTGAGGCAGGACCAAATAGGCCACGCACTAAGGTGGCGCTTAAGTGGAGCTCTCTTATATGTTCTTTGATCCAAGAACGTGTTTCCATTATTTCCTTTCCTTTCATTCTTAGTTGATATTTACAATGACTATTAAAATTTGTATTAATGTTCCAGTTTATAAGAATTTTAAGAAATAAAAAATGTTTACATATGATTGTTCTATTCGTTAATATGGGGATAATATTGGATTTGAATAATTTTTAATAATCACAAATAACAATAAATATTTTTTAAAATTTAGAATAATTAGAAATAAAAATTACTAATGAACAGAATCAAAAATACATATAAGAGGGCTCCACTTAAGCGCCACCTTTGTGCGTGGACTATTCGGTCCTGCCTCAACGAATTTAATAGCGATGACAAGCACCGTGCGCACAATTTCCGACGGTAGTGTAAATATGACATGAAGTTCGTCGATTGAAAATCCAATTTATTCCGAATCAGTGCCGCCGGACACGAGTATCGGGCTGTAGAATTTGAATATACAACATATGCCGTATCCACGATACAACGGCTACAATTTTAAATTATAATATGCGTTGTGAAGTTATATTTTCAGTTTCACTTGCGACGTGGATATTAATCCGATCATCAGTATAGTTAGAGTCGGATGAATCACTCATACTTTGACTGTAGCAGTTGAACCTACATATGGATAAACCCTCAGTGTAGAAACACTATTATGGATCGGCTCAACACATTGTGGTTCATGTTTTGGGTATGAAGCGCGTCGCCGCCAGACGACGATAATGCGCCGTCACATTCCAGATTGATTGTGACTGAATTTTTGGCTAAACACGAAGCAAAAGTCATTGCTCAGTCACCGTATTCGCCAGATTTGGCTCCCTGTGACTTTTTCCTGTTTCCAAAACTCAAATATCCGTTCTGGGGAATGCGCCATGAGTCAAATGAAGCCATGCGAAGAAATTCGCTGCAGAAACTAATGGCCATACCGGCCGAGGCCTATAAAAAGTGTATGGAAAATTGGATTAACCGCGTGCATGCTTGTATTGGCTCAAAAGGAGCCTATTTTGAAGGCGATAATAAAGATTTGTATTAAAATAAATAAAAATGTTGTTTTTTTAACCTGTCCGGGATAAATTTGATCAGATAGTATTCTTTAAAAAGCGAAACAAATGTTATAAAAACCGTTGGCAAAGGCTTTGGATTAGAATTCAATCCGAGCGAAACAGAGTTATTTTGAGCAGATATATATTTATATATTTGTATCCAAAACGCGTAAAACTTTGTTTTTAAAATTTGGAAAATGGCAGAGATAAAAACAGGAGGAAATAAACAACTTGTAGTGCGGAATAATAAAGAAACTCCAATTTCAGAAAAATCTGTCATAATATAGTATATTTTGTATCAAGTGCGGAAAGGCGTATTTTAACGCACGAGTCCGGGAAAATCAGCTTTACGCACGCAAAACGATACCGACAAGGATAACTTTTGGTGTATGGCGGACAAAAAAGTTTTTTTTTATTGAAACTGAAAGTAATTTATCTATAGTACATCCGTATTTATCTTACTACTTTTCTCAAGTATCACGTCATTATGGCCATGTATGATTTATTCGAGCCCTAACTTACCGCAAATGTTTTTCGTCCTTCGAATTTCCACATTAATTAAGCTATCGACTTGAAACTTTGAGTAAATAAGTAAAAAGCAGTGTAGAACGTCTATCTGGTCTTAAATATTCAGATAAAAGTTTCTTAGTGCTTTTTACCTAATTACTCAAAGTTTAAACTGGATGGTTCAATTAATGTGGTAATGTGATGGATGGAAAAAAGTGTCGGCAAGGTAAGCATCGGATAAGTAATATATGGCCTTAGTCCTAAACAAATTCTCAATCCGAATCAAAACGAATAAATTCGAACCTGGCCTTATTTGATCTAAATTTTGAATCCGAATCGAACCGACCTCGGATTCTTCAAACTGGTTTATGTTGCAAACTTGGTTCATAAAAATCTGATTCATTACGGTTCAATCCGAATTAATTCAAACCATGTTCTTAGTTCGAATCAATCCGATCTCGGATACAGTCGAATTGTTTCGTATTAAAAATCTGGTTTAGATAAATCCGAGTTCGGATTCATCCGAATAAAAGTCTTGGATTGAGTAAGATTGATTTTAAACCAATTTGCATGAAAAAATGTTAAAACGTTTTCAATTAATTCGGAATAATTCAGATTGGCGGGATTCGCTCGGATTGAATTTCTTTCCGAAAATTTTACCAGAGCCAACTCTGAAGTCCAAACGCTATAAAAATTCAAATAATTTACTTAGCAAGAATTGAAGGGCATCTGATACTTTCTATTCAAAAATCACAGATCTCACATAATTCTTACATAGCAATTCTTGTTCCCGAGTTAATCTATGTGAGCATCAAAAGTACAATTTCTACATATTTATTTTAAAGATAATTAAAATGATCAAATAATATTTCTGGAGAAGCTTAAGCATATGAAAGCAGATGTAGATAGCCTATTTTTAGTTCTGATAATGAAAATACGTTCAATCGTCCCAAAATTAATGGATTGCTAAAATAATACTTTTTTCAATTACCCAATCCAAAAATAGTATATTTAGATTTATTTCCATGTTCTTTTAAGTTCCCTAAACATTTAAGACCAAATTTTCTTTAGTTTGGATATAAACATATAGACACCCAAAATCAATAAAATTTAATAAGCATCATGTACCCTTAATAGTGCAATAGTATAAAAATCTATAAATAATTATCTACCTTTATAACTGCTATGTTAAAAGGCAAATTAATTTCTTTGGCATTGGACCGATATTGATAAAGGTGTTCAACTTGTTCAATTTCACAACGCTCATTTCTAAGCCCATTTTCATATCCAGTAGCTACAATATAATATTGAGTAAAATTAGGAGGAGGATAGTCCAACCAAAAACTCTTCAAAAAATGAGCTGGTACCAAAGCGTTACTTCTAGATATCAGAAATGCATTGCATTTAAACTCTTCTTTATATCCCAAATAAGCCATATATTTAATTTCTCCGGGAGAAGTATCCTCTCCACCAATAACTTTTCCTTCCAGAGATAAAATGTTACTTGATTCTGTAAAAAACAGTAGCTGTCAAGTATAAGAATTTCTTTAATCACTTTTCAATATATCCATTATCAAATCTATATAAAGGAAGCTAAAGAACCAGTCTACTTGCGATTTGAAAAATTTAAATTTTCAAAATGCAAGCACATTTATTATTCATATATTATTTTGCTAAAAATGTCATAAAGAATATGAATTTGTTTGTCTGAATTAATTTTTTTCAAATGCTGAAAGTGTTAGGAATTAAAAACTTCAAGATTATTTTTTATTCAAGAAATCATGTTTGAAAGTCGTTTTAATTTTTATGATTCATTGTTGAAATTTATTAAAATGTAAATATGCAGTAATGAATGTCAAATATCCATGTGGAAAAATTTCGGGGAAGTCTCAGATCCAGTATTCGTATGATCTGACATTATCAAATCTGTCTAATTTAGACGATATAGTTCATTCAAAATTGTAATATTGGTTTCTGATAGTGCACAAAAATATCTACTAATTATCATGCTAAGATTTTTGCATTTAACCAAAATTAGGAAAGTTCCAGTTTGTTAAAACTTGATACAAATCAATACCTAAATCCGAAAAATTTCTAAATTGTTTTTTTTCTTTGAATCGAAAGAATTAATGTCTGCGCAGTGGCATAGTACATACGTAATGTGACTCAGAAAAATAATTTTTTTTAATCTAAAGAAACAATTGTCTTCGTTCAAAGATAATAAATTTAAATAAATGACACAGTTTTCGACAGGGTGTATATTTTATGTTTTGATTTTAAAAACAGTATTGAAAATCAAGAATTCAATTTTTCAACCAAAATTTTTATTAGTTTACTTGAATAAAGTCTATGATTGTTTTTGCGTTTCGAGATATTTGGAACAAAATAAATGATTTTAATCGTGTAATTAAATAGAAAGTTACAGAAACGTATACAGGAAATTAGGCGCGAGTTTCATGATGAAAATGTGTTACTTAAGGCTGATATAGCCTTAAATAAATTTATTTTCCTTTTTCATTTGAAATCCCTTGTAGAAAAAAATAGTTGGACCCTATTGGGACCGATTGATCCGATTGATCCCATTTCAAAAACAGCATAAAGATCCAATAGAAATAACATTTATTAAATAAGGAATTTTTTAACGATTTTGAACAAACATGGATAACTAATAGATTTCAATTATGTTGGAATTACAATTAACAGAATTCTATACAAGTACATTCTTTTTAAAATAATTAAATTATTTAAAAAATATGCTTTCAAAATTTATTAAATAATCAAACTTCTACTTTTTTATTTTTTTTTTTTTTGGTGAGGAGAAAAAATGGCTCGAATGACTCGATAAGCATCCATATTTGTTCAGACTCGAGCATGAGAGAGATCATCGTGTCCGGAATGAGTTGTGCGCCCACCGCCCGACAGACAGCCTCCCTCGCCTCGCCCCACCTGGCACAGACAAAGAGTGTGTGCTCTGCATTGTTGACGAGAATTGAATAACCGTTAATGTAATTAACGTTTTATTGAATCATGAAATTTAATCAAGGTTGAAATTCTGTTCTGAATTTTAAAAAATTTGGATTATATTTTGGGAGCATTAGAAGGGGTGTAGAAAAAAATTACAGAGAATAAATATTTTTTATTCCTTGCCATAGAAATACCTCCAGGAGGATCTCCGGGTATGCCCCGATCACCTCTTTGAGAATCCGCTCTCTTTAGTTCCTCGAGAGTAAAGATTTCATCGCGCCGAACCACGTAGGAACTTCGGTCCTGTCTTTGGAATGGCTTTACGTGTGGTAACAAGCTCCGTACAATGTACTTGACTCGATCGGGATTATCCAGGCCCGGGGTGTTCCTTCTAGTCACCAATCTCTTAGTGACTATTTTGAACGCGAGACCCCATAGATCCTTCTCGACTTCACTGATCAAGTCATTCCAGCACTGAAGTCGACTTTTCTTTATACATGGCAAGGGTTGTTTCTCAGCATACCCTGTTGTATGATGCTAAGAGCCCTCGCCAATTTTTCCATTTTTTCGCTTTACTCCCTCAGGAGCTGAAGGACGTCCTTCCATCCCTCAGCTTCTGAAGAAGCACCCAAGTCCATTTTCTCCACGTTTGTGTCCTGTAAATCCATAAATCATTTTACCAGCGCATCGTGCGTAGAGGAGTGGGTCGGAATAGTTGAGAACGGGTGTACCCTTGGACCGAAGTCCTACCCCAGTTCCCTGAGGCCGAACCTCCGCTTAGCTGGTCCCGGAATACACGGACAGACCGGACTCACTCGAAGCAACACAGGCTCCGACACCTGTGTTCAATACGCACTACCTGATCAAGGTCCCGAAGGAGCTGGCTCCTAATCCCGCATGACCCACCACCTCGGCAGAGCTAGGCTCACGTCAGCTTTGCCTCCTCGTGGGTCGGAGAAGGCACCACTCAGCGACGAAGCAATCCCAATGGGATGCCATACGGAAACGACCAATTGGACTGTTCTTGGTCAAGACTGCGGAGGCTTTGCAGTCCCCCCCCCCCCCCCCCAGGAGCTTCCATACACCAGTTCGTTTTAAGCCTCATTCAAGAGAGAGCCCGTCTATATGATCTTCTCTCACATTCGAAGGACATATTTTCAGCGCCGTTGCCTGGGTCATACATCCTTCGCCAAGCAGGGCGATAGACGCGTCTATAGCTTCCCCCGCTTTCGACCTGGGATAGACCCGTTTATAGGGCACCCTTAACGCACTGGGAAGATGCCGATCTATAGAGCACCCTGCATTTATTCACCGATTCATCGGGACACTACAACCTCCATGGCCCGAGGATACTACACAAATAATCAAAATAAAGAATTGTATTTTAGCAATCATAATTAAGAATTTTATTTTAATTGCAATAAGAAGTACTGTAGAATTTCAATATTTTAACTTTTGTCACCAATATAACGACGTAATACTATAATTTGTTATTTCAAGTACAAACAATTATTTTATTAAAGATTTAATTCGTTTGGCGAAACTTTGTATGTGTATATAAGTTTGATTGATAATGAATTGTAAATAATTAATAATAAACCTCTATATATGTTTAATGCTTAATTATTAACAAATTTTTATAATTATGTATGAAATTTGAAATTACTTACTTAAAGCTTCAACCATAAATATGGAAGTGAAGAGCAGAAAAATGGATACGATTCCCATTTTGAATTTTGCTACGTAGAACGGCGTCTCTATACTACACTTCTTCGAAACATAAACTAATCGCTAATCTTAATGGATTTAAGACAGACAATTTACAATTACATATATATCATAGCTGTCTAGCGAAGAAATTAATTTATTAACAAATTAGATCATGATTTATTATTTGTAAACTCATTTCATGTTTGCAGATGAGATGGTAGAAAGGTGTTTTTTCGGACTCATTTTTATCTGCAATATTTCAAAGCAAGAACAAAGATTGTAAAAATTATTTGTCATTTAAGTACCCCCCCCCCCCACTCCCTATTTACGCCCGCAGGGCTTAAATGACAAACTTTACAAAAAGCGAGAAAAACATGCTTTTGTTGTATAAAGTACCGCTCGCCTTCGCCTCGAAATGTAAACATCACACTCGCCTTAAATGATCAACTTTACCCCCTTGTTGTACAATGTACTATTTTTTAACCAGTTTTCATGCACAGACTAAATTTATTACTCACTAGGCCCAAGTGACTTTTTTAAATTACAAAAGGTACTATTGATTTCAAATTGCATTTCTATGGCAAGGAATAAAAAATATTTATTCTTTATAATTTTTTTCTACACCCCTTTTAACACTCCCAAAATATAATCCAAATTTTTTAAAATTCAGAACAGAATTTCAACCTTGATTAAATTTCATGATTCAATAAGACTTTAATCACATTAACGGTTATTTTTGTGGGTCATTTTTGCCTAAAATTAAAAATGTAAATCGTAAGATTACAAATATAGATTGATAGGAACAGATATAAATTATTAATATATATGAAGGATATAAATTGAAACAGATTATATGCTACTCTATATTTTATAATTATTAAATAAAGTTAAACTATGGTCAAAATAAATTCTAATGTGGCAATGATAAAAAAAATGATGCCTATTATTTGATTAAATTTGTAATCCATGGATATATATTTATCAACTATCCAGAAAATATAATCTGTTTTTATGTAAGGTTTCGTTAGTTTATAGATTAATAATAAATTTAATATTTTAAATTTATATCCATTTAGTTCTTATCTTATTAAAAAAATGTATTACTTTAAAAAAAATTAATACGCCATAAGTAGCTTGTTCAGCCTAATGTTTGCCCAAGCAAAAAAATATTATCATTAAAAATATCAAAAAGTAAAATTTTATTCACTTTTATAAGAATATAATCTGAAAATACTTCAATATTATATTCTGTAAATGGATAGGAGAAAACTATCGTCTTACAATAGTTAATAATGATTTTAAAAATTTACTTATACGAAAGAAAACGTCCAGCTATCAGATTCAATTCTTATTTAAAAACAGTAGAAGATCGATTGATAAAAATTTTAAAATTAGATGTATATTTTATGTTTTAGTTTTAAATAAACACTATTGAAAATCAAAAATTCCATTTTTTAACCAAAATATATAAGATACAACATTTTTTGAGATGTTTGGAAGAAGATAATTTGTTTCTAATCATGTAAATTATAATAAGTTACAGAAATGCATACAGAAAATCAAGTGCGAATGTCATGAAGAGAATGTGTTCCTTAAGGTGGCTTGAGCGTTTGGTGTCGTATGAAGTGAGGGGCACCGTGGGGGCACGTGTTACATGATTGCTCATTGCTACTTATTTTTTTAATAATCATATGTATTATAGTTACATCTGAGTAGAAGGATAAGAAATCACGGAAATGTCCCCTGAAAAAAGTGATAGTAAAAATTTATTAGTTTCACCTCGGGGCGGTTTTTTATATTCTGTAGTTTTCTCGCAATTTTCTCTTGATTGAAGTCGTCAACCGTTTGTTTTCATAATACTAATAGATTCCTCGAAATCGAAAATACTATTATATATTTGATTTATGGGGACTTGTGTTTTGTTCCGGAGTTTCGCCGATTTTGATGAGGAATCCCATAAGACTACGTGTTAAACTGACATTTTTTCGGTAGCGATTTTTTTGGCATTGACATCGTCAACCATGGTATTTCTTTTTTCCAAATGAATCTAGCATATTTTATTAAGATAATCTCTAAGTTTCAGAGCAATCTGTAATTTTTTTCAAAAACGCCGAAGCCACCTTAAATCAAACAAATTATATCTTTGACCATATATCAATGCATTAATTTCTTTGTTTTGAAGAAAAAATTAATTTGATTCAAAGATATTTTGTTTGAATTTAACAAATTTTATTTCATTCAAACAAATCATTTCTTTGAATCAAAGAAAGTCGTTCATACAAATCATTTTCTTTGATTCAATCAAATCTTTTTTCTGAGTGCATAAAGCACACAATTATTTCATTCAAATTCGTAAAAAGGGCTGATTTTATTTATAGCCTGTAAAAAGAACTGCAGAAAAATATTTAAATTTATTATCATTTATCGATTTAGCAGACGACGTTCTACAATCGGAGAAGTAATCGAGTTATAGTACGCAATTTCCATATTATTCTATTCACATGACTGTTATTGTTACCCTCTACGCCACGGAAACTCTTATATCCTAGAGAATAATAGACCCCAAACGTTTATCTGTACATGAGCGACGCCTAAGTTTTCAAAAACCTCCCCTATAATCGCCCATTTTGCGTTTATTTTACAGGTATATAAGGTTGGCCGTTAACCCAAATCGGGAGTGGATAATAGTTTGTTGGCCAGTCGTATCTAGCAAATGTACGAGGTGGAATATAAGCAGTGCTCATTCTCGTCCTATCTTTGATAGCCACAATATCGTCAAGATGCGCTAAAATAGAAGTAAAAACCGCTAAGTTTTCTTGCCCTTCAACCGTAGCCGTCATAATTCCTATAGATTTATTTCCTGAAATCAACGGCATTCCTAGGTCCATCTAAAATTAATATAGATCTCACACATTAGCATTAACTGGATTTCAAATATACAGAATAAAATGTATATGTTAGGTAAAGTAATATTAATTTTTACATCACAAAATCTTGCGTTAGCTTCCAGACAAAAAAGAAACACATCATGCGGTATGCCACAATCCCTAGGATTCTTGATTCCCGTTATAAAGGCTCTTTTTAAATTCAAAACATCCGAATCTGGGGATGCTTCCATTCCTAGTCCAAAAAATGGATATTCTGGTATCAAAGAATAAGCCATGCAATTTGGTAGATTAATGAATCTGTGAGTAGTTGAAGCAATTTTCTTTCGCAACTGAACAAAAATATAAGTTTTTAAATGTTAATATTTTTAAAATTGGAACTAGAAAATTAATCATCGGTTTCAATATATTCTTTAAAAATCGAAACAAGTGTTATGAAAATCCCTGGCAAAGGCTTAGAAATTAGGATTCAATCAGAGTGAATCAGAGTTATTTCGAGCCATTCCAGAATCTTTTTTCAAACCAATCAAAAAAACGTTTTAAATCTTATTCAACTTTACAAATCGGTTGAAAATCAATTCTACTAAATTCGAGACTTCAATCCGAATTAAGGTCAAGTGATACTTAGGTTTTTAGAAAATTTAAATGATTTTAGGTTTTTAAATATTTGTGACCAAAGTGCGTAAAACTATGTTTTTAAAATTTGAAAAATGGCAGAGGTAAAAGCAGGCGTACATAAACAACTTTTACTAATTTTCCATATCATTTCAGTTGATTATGTCGATTATTAGAAGATTGTAACAGTACCACTCATTGTGATAACGGAACTCTACTATATCGACCTTATCAACCTGTGATTTGGAATTAACTTAACGTCATTCAAGAATTTCCAATATATTTGAATAATTTTTCTGTGAAAACAGGAACGCTTTGAGTCAATGCGTAGTATGTCATTGAGAAAAATTTTAGGTACGACGAATTATGATATGTATGTAAATAAAGTTGTTTGTATTACTTAATTCGTTAATTTATTATACGAATAATTAATATATTATATTTCATTTATTAAAAACACGATTTTCATAAAAAATTTTAATCACCAGTTAGTACGAGCTGCTGAACAAATATAACGCATACATTTCAAATTTCGCACACATAACCTACGAATGCGATGTTGCCACGTACCTAACCAAAGACCAAAATCACAGAAATTTCCAATCTTCATCGTATTTGTTATTACTTTTAGAACCCACCTTTGAATGTTATTAAAGTTGATAACTATTCATGAACATCTTATTTTTCTACTGTTCAAATCCCGTTATGATCTGTTCGTCAGTTGAAAAGATATCGATGATAATACACGATAAACTCCGCGATTTCTCATAAGAGCCCATATTGAATCAACTAGAGAGGCGCAAAATAGAAAAATGAATGTCTTACTAAAAAACCAACCTCAGACCTTGAAATTTCGTACGGATAATTTGTTTATTATATTCTAACGTTCTGCAAAGTTTAAGATTTTTCTGTTCGTTAATTCTTCATCCTGAGTAACTCCCTTAAACTAAAAGTAATTTATTTATAGTACTCGTACATCCGTGTTTATCTTCCCTACCATTTTCCGAATTTTCAAAACAAAATTTTATGTCTCTCGGGCATAAACATGTAGAAACTGAACTAAGTTATTCACATGTACTTGCTACTTTTCTAAAATAGCACATGCACTTAAGGTCATGTATGATTTATCCGAGCCCTACCTTACAGACATTCTTTTTTCGTCCTCCGAATTTTCACATTAATTGAGATATCGAGTTGAAATTTCAAGTATTTAATCAAAAAGCAGTAAAGAACGTTTATTTCGTTTTAAATTTTTATAATTATACAAAAAAATGTTCCAACAATAAATTTGTTCATAACTATTATAAATATTTAGGTGCCGATAAACGTTTCTTGTTTTATACAAATCCGATTCATTACGGTTCAATCCTAATTAATTCAAACCAAATTCTCAATTCAAATCAATGAAATTTTCAAAATGAAAAAAATTCAAAACGTTTTATGAATTAATTCGGAATAATTCGGATTGGCGGGGTTTGCTCGGATTGAATTTCTTTCCAAAACTTTTAACAGGGCCAACTCTAGAGTCCAAATGCTATAAAAATCAAAATCTTTTACTTAGCAAGAATTGAAGGGCATATGATACTTCCTATTCAAAAATCACGGATCTCACATAATTCTCACATAGCAGTTCTATTAAAATGTCGTCTCAGGCGTGTCACAGATACATAAGAAGAAATTTTATGCATAATGCATAACCATTTCCGACGAATTTTGTAGCATTAATTTCGAATCCAGGGCAGAAATAGTCCTATCACGTCAAATTTTTGAGAAAAATGAGTTTTTATAGGCACGTTTTACTACAAAATCACGAAAAAGGAAAAATTGTGACTTTTGGGACCTCAAACTCCATTTGGTTCCACCAGTGTTTTATAACACTTCTTGCTATGTAACTACGACACACGTGGGACATCTTAACAAAACTGTTAAATAACAATTATGAATCAACTGTGATTGTTCCCCGAATTCGTCTATATATATATATTAGTACTAAAAGTACAATTTATACATATATACTTTAAAGATAATTGAAATCATCAAATAATATTTCTGGAGAAGCTTAAGCATATGCAAGCAGATGTAGATAGCCTATTTTTGGTTCTGATAATGAAAATAAATTCAATCATCACTATGAATTTTTTCAGAATTTTAGAATAAATAGTTTGGCTGTAAAAGTCAACAAACAACCTTTCCTAAGTATCATGTACCCTTGACAGTGTGTATAAAAATCTATAAATACTAATCTACTTTTACGACTGCTATGTCAAAAGACAAATCAGTATTTGTGCCCATGGAGTTATATTGACTAATATGTTCAACTTGTTCAATTTTCCTTTGTTCGTCATTAGGCCCATCGTCATATCCTTTAGCTACAATATAAAATCTACCAAAATCAGGAGGAGGACAGTTCAACCAAAAACTGTGCAAAAAATGAGCTGGTATCAAAGCGGCACTTTCGGATATCATAAATGCATTGGATACAAACTTTTCGTCCTGTGAGAAATAAGCCAAGTATCTAATTTCTCCGGGAAAAGTATCCTCTCCACCAATAACTTTTCCTTCCGGAGATGACGAGTTACTTGCTTCTGTAAAAAAAAAGTAGCTGTCAAGTATAAGAATTTCTTTAATCACTTTTCAATATATCCATTATCAAATCTATATAAAGGAATCTAAAGAACCAGTCTACTCCCTAGCGGGCCCGGCTGAGAGAACGGTCATAGAATACTCTGACCGTTCTCTGACCGTTCTATGACCTCGCATTATTACGGCTAAGAACGGTAAAAACGACATTAAAATCATTGCAATTATGAAAAATAAGATAATTGTATTTATTGCTTCATCTTCTAATCCAAATTTCGCCACAGAATCATAATTGCAATGCTTTTAATGTCTTTTTTACCGTTCTTAGCCGTAATAATGCGAGGTCATAGAACGGTCAGAGAACGGTCAGAGTATTCTATGACCGTTCTCTCAGCTGGGTCCGCTAGGGCTTGCGATTTGAAAAATTGAAATTTGCAAAATGCAAGCACATTTATTATTCATATATTATTTTGCTAAAAATGTCATAAAGAATATTAATTTTGCTTGTCTGATTTAATTTTTTTCAAATGCTGAAAGTGTTAGGAATTAAAAACTTCAAGACAATTTTTTATTCAAGAAATCATGTTTGAAAGTCGTTTTAATTTTTATGATTCATTGTTGAAATTTATTAAAATGTAAATATGCAGTAATGAATGTCAAATATCCATGTGGAAAAATTTCGGGGAAGTCTGAGATCCAATTTTCATATAATCTGAGATTGTCAAATCCTTCTAAATTAGACAATATAGTTCATTTGGAGGACAAATTTAGAAAAAATATCAAGTTCCATCCAGATAATTTCAGTCAGTCCGAATGTAACATGCATTCATTAAAAGGGTTTCCCAATAAAAATGTTTTGAAATTGAAAAAAAACACTGAATATTCATTCGGAATTGATCGAAATCTTTTTTATTATATTGGATATTCTATGCCATTTATGATTTAAACAATATATCGGCCAAATGTCCCCCGAGACTTGAGCCAAAAATGCGCCTCATCAGAAAAGATGATTTTTTGATGAAAATTGGGATGATTTTCAATTGATTCCAGAGCCCAATCCGCGAACTCCCGACGCAAACGATGGTCATTAGGCTTCAGTTCTTGGGCCAGAATGATCTTATAGGGATGCAGGCCAAGATCCAATCGCAAAATACGCCAGGTAGTGATCCTGGACAGGCCCAATT
Source organism: Diplolepis rosae (assembly GCA_030998225.1). Taxonomy (NCBI): domain Eukaryota; kingdom Metazoa; phylum Arthropoda; class Insecta; order Hymenoptera; family Diplolepididae; genus Diplolepis; species Diplolepis rosae. Next base: position 6,655,576 of record JAPYXD010000723.1, on the reverse strand, counting down.
CCTGAGATCGGCGTGGCACGGACAATTCACGGTTTTCCTCGATACTGGCCTGTACGGCGGCTATATTCTGTGTAGAACGTGCGGTACGCATACGATTTTTAGGCTTAGTATCCAATAGAGTAAATTCACTCTCCAACTTATCGATTATTCGACGAATTGAGAGCGCGGATGGAGCAGAATGACGACCATATTTTGCACGATATGCTCTTTGAACACCGACAAAACTTCTCGAATTTTGATAAAATAATTGGACAATTTCCAAACGTTGTGGAAGCGTGAAACTACTCATGATTAAATGGCAAACCTTACTGATCACAACTGACAGCAGACGTCAAAAATTTCAGTTCAAATGAGCCCGATAGGGACATTCAAAATCATATCACCCCTGTTGGGAAACCCTTTACAAGTAGTATCTGTATCTGAACCAATGCGAATCATTCTGAACCAATCAGAAAAACGTTTTGTAACCCGTTTTTATGAAAAACGATAAAAAATCGATCCTACCTAATCCGATTTGATCCTAGGCAACAATCCGAATGAATCCGACCATTCCGACCTCAGATTGATTCAGATTAAAAACTGGGTTCCGAATTGGTTCGGATTCATTCGGAAAGTTGCTTCGGATTAAATCAGATTGGGATGGATCGTTTTTTACCATTTTGCATCAAATGAGTTACAAAATGTTTTTCGGATTCATTCGGAATGATTCGCATTGGCTCGGATACAGATATCGGAATGAATCGGAATAGTTCTGATTGGCTCGGAATGAATTTCTATCCGATACTTTCGCCAGGGCGCTGAATCCGAATCCGAGATCTGTTGAACCTCATCACGTCATGGTTATTCATAACCTCAAAAAATAGGCCCAAAAACCCAATAGTCCCTTGAATCTTTAATCCCTTGATCTTTCAACATAAAAAAACCTCATAACCCCTAAACCATATAACCTCTTAACCCCATTTACCCCATAACGCTATATGAAAGAGACTTTTACGCCTTTAAACCCCGAAACTTAGCGTGTACGAGCTATATGTGCATTTTAACCACTCAAATGATAAATTTCATAACAACATGACCTTCCAACCCGTGGTCGCATAACCTAGTACTTCATTCGGACCATAGTCGTGTGAGATATTGGTATTTTATGCTAAACCTTATACTCTCAGCCTAACCCGGGAACAACGACGTGGACGTAGTAGACTTCTGTCCTGGCGAAAGTTTCAGATTAGTATTTAATCCGAGAGAATCAGGGCTATTCCGAATAATTCAGAATCAATCCAAGAAACATTTTGAATCTCGTTTGGTGCAAATTGGTTAAAAAAGATTCCGACTCTATTCGACTCATTCCGATTCATTCCAAGGTATCAATCCGAATAAATCCGAACATATTTATCGGAATAATTCGGATTGACGCCTTTGATCTACCGTAATGAATTGGGTTGAATCGGGTAGATTTTGAACAAATCTGCATCGAACGAGATCTAACAGCGTTTATTAGAATAATTCAGATTCGCTCGGATTGAATTCCTTTGCGAAACTTTCGCTAGGGAACCTGATAAAGCCATAGCTTACGAATAACGCCAATCTTCCGAAAATAAGGTTTTAAAAATTCTGGCTTCTGATAGTGCTCATAAATCTCTACTAATTATCCTGATAACATTTTTCAATTTAACGGAAATTAGGAAAGTTACAGTTTGTTAAAACTTGAAAAAAGTCAATATCTAAATTCCATTTTCCAGTTAAATTATACGAGATACACCCAGAAATTTTTTTTTTAATTTAACAAAAATTTCTTTTAATCAAACAAATTTGTGCATTGCTATAGGGTCGCAGAAAAGTTTCTTTGATTTGAAAAAGTTTCTTAATTTTTTTCTCTTTGTGTCACGTCTCGCGACGTATTTGAATGTACTATAGGCACAGGCTAGGTCTAGAGAAAAATCTGGGAAAATTACTAAAAGAGAGAGAAAACCACCAATTGAAAAGAGAGATATAACTACGTCACACACAGCGGGAGACTGCGCAATGTGTGACGTCACCAAAAAATATAATATAAAAAGGACACACCGCCAAGGGTAAAACTAGTCTTGTGAGCAGAATTTAAGGTTGTATGTAAAAAAATCGATCTCTGGTAGAATTTTTTAAAAGAAGAGCAGATATTTAAATAAAATAATTATTTATATGCTAAATTAATTTCAAATTTTTCAACCGTACCGATGCAGAGATAATTAATGTCAAAGTTGATTATTTTAACACGTAATTCATGAGCAATGCATGGGCTCTCTCCACATTTTAATTTGTAGTAATTAAACGCTCTGTTAGAGAAATTTAAAAAATGTCGGTATTTGTGCTGCTTGAAAATATACATTTTTGAAAAAAACATCAAATCTCTCCACCGTGCAGATTTATAGATAATCTAATTTAGAACATTTAAATTTCAGTCACTTTCAAACAGATAAACGTAACAGTATCGCGACCCGCCAACACTGTTCCCTTTCTTCAGCTTGTCTGCTGTAGGTTTTAACACACACACACACACAACCAGCTTGGAAGCATACGTGAAATTGCCGGCAGAATATTTTCTTTTCCTCGCTTCAACCAGTCCCGAATTTCGACGCACTTTTTAGTCTAAAGTTTTGTTCTTTATAAATCTTCCTTCCCATCTCACTTGACCTGAAATTTTTTTAACTGTTAACAATAACCTTTGATATCCAGCTATTCAAACGCATATCACAGTTAGGTTTAAATTGCAGTGTTGCACGATCTACGAGTCGGCCGCTGGCATAGCATTGGTGACTATACGTATACACACAACTACCAGAGCTGGGTAACTATTTCAAATGAATCCATTTCAAACACCTATTTGAAATGCAAAATGCCATTTTCCATTTTGTATTTTAAGTAGCAAGAAGAAAACCATTTTGCATTTTCCATTTTAAATAGGTTTTTAACCTATTTTCAACTTAAAATACTATTTTATAGTTTTTTTTTGGTTCTGCCCTGGACAAGTAAAAGCACATATTGACTTCCCATCGGAGAAATGTTGCCATTGGTCAAAATTTGGCGCGCGATTTAAAATCGAATTAATTTAATTCGATATTGAATCGCGCGCCAGTTTATAGCCGATGGCAGAATTTCTCCAGCGGGAAGCCAACACGCGCTGCTCGCGCAGGCAGCCATTTTTCGAAACACTGATTTTATTTTACTACAGTAAAACCTCATTTATCGGGACGCCCTTGAAATGTAAACACCTCGTTTATCGGGATTTGGAGCGGCTCCCCACTACCACCTACAGTCTCATGGTGGGTTGCCATGACTCTTGTTGTATGTTGACATTTAGTAATGGTTGTGTACATAAGTTGTAATGTATTTGCAAATTGTGTAAATTTATTTGGTTTTTCATGATGGAAAATAAAGATAGAAATACAAACGAAGGTATGTAAAAAAATTGAAATAATAAAACTCCTGCAAATGAAACATCTGGAAACTGTCACTATGTACAAGGAGTGGTGGCTGGAGGAGAAACAAAATGTCCCGATAAATGAGGTTGCGAGATCCCGATAAGTGAAGATCCCGATAAATGAGTGTCCCGATAAATGAGGTTTTACTGTATTTAGTTACGCAGGCGTGATTTTGTGCCCAAAAAGAAGATCCATGGGGAACGCAATATTCGAGAAGCTATTGCTACTTAAAGCAAACGAACACATCCGCAAAGAATAATAAATATTCTTGATGTAATTTTTTGTATTTTTAAAAATCCATTTTGCATTTTGTACTAACCTATTTCAAATATACATTTTGCATTTTTCATTTTAAATAGAAAATAGGAAATTTTTTCAAAACAGCATAGCTCGACATTTACCCGTAGCAGCGTGACCTTTTTATATTATATTCTTTGGTGACGTCACGCATTGCGCAGTACCCCGCTGCAAAGATATTATAAGCCCGCTGTGTGTGACGTAGATATACCTCTCTTTTCAATAGGTAGTTTTGTCTCTCTTTAGTAACTTCCCCAGATTTTTCTCTAGACCTAGTCTGTGCCTATAGTACATTCTAATACGTCACGGGACGTGACAAATAATTCAATTAAGGAGGTTGGGCAGATCACTTGCGGGGCAGGCGGTGAGAGGGGTATGCCTATGCTTATACACGGGCGTTCGGTAGTGTGACCAATCTTAGATAAAAAAATTATATTATTTTTTTTACGCTATTTACGTATCGATGTGCAATAAAGTGTAGTGTAAATATCTTGTTTTAGTATTAAATACCAGCAAATTCATGTTTTATGTGAAATAAAGTTTATTTTTATCAACTTGAAGTTCTTTGAAATAACGAAAGACGTTTGACAACGTTGTGTTGTTTGAACTGGTTTTTTGTATGCATATAAATAATTATTCTATTTAAATATCAGCTCCTTTTTTTAAAAATTCTACCAGAGATCGATTTTTTTACATACAACCTTAAACACTATAATCAACCGAACATTGATTAGTCTGTAAGTATTGAAAAAATGTTCTTTAGTTTATAATAAGTTATTTTTGATATTTTTTATAATGAGATTGTTTGTACAGCGTTCTAATAAATAAAAGTGATTAAGCATGTAATGTTTCATAAGTACGTTGTTTATTTACAATGAATCCTGTCAATCTGTATTACTATTATAATATAGCAGATACCGCAGCGTTGCCACACTTCTTGATGACGGCTGACCGTTTACCCCAAAATAACGAATATATTTTCTTCAAGTTCAATTATCTAAATAACTACATTGTAAGTGCACATTTTTTTTGTTTCATAATATTCAGAAATATTCAAAGTTCATATTGCAACTGAGCTTCCAAAGAGTTTATCATTTTTAACAAAAATATTGAAGGGAGATTGATGGACTTCAGTTTTATCCCATAAGAGCCCATGTATAAGAGGACTATTTTGACATTGATTTTCTCGAAAACTGCATTGTCAATCCTTTTAAAATTTTTACGTGATTTTCCTTTAATATTAATCAGTGGATTGTGAAAGTTTCAAAAGTTTTTAATCATTTTCATTCTATTAATTTTAAAAAAATTTACTCATATAGAATTCTATTAATTGTAATTGCAATACATTTCAAATCTATTAGTCATCAAAATTTCATTAAAATCGTTAAAAAATTCTTAATTAATAAATTTTATTTTTATCGGAGTTTCTACTCTATCAAGAATTTTTAAAAATCTTTCTGTTGAACAAGAGATGCTTTCGACTGTGCGGAGATTCGAGCCAGGGTCTTTCGAAAAAGTTGTAAACTTTCTTCCTTATATTGTCTATTCCACAATTCTAAACTAAACAATTTTTACTTATTCCAGTCATATCTGAATTTAAAAAATTATTCTAAATTAAAAAATAATAATAAAATTACAATAATTGCAACAATTTAAAAAAAAATTGAAACAAAGGTTATTTGCAATATTATAAAATTGACGTGAGCTTCAGTATCAAATTAAAAGAAATAAACTTAAATGTATGCGAAGAATATAAGACAGAGTGCGAAAAGCAACGATCGAATCGCGCTCAAACTTGCGAGGAAAGCGAGCTGCTCGCGAAGCGCGCGGTGAGAATGTGACCGCGAGGCAGGCAGATTTTCACTTTTTGTTTATCAGTAAATTTATTTTCGATTTTAGGATATAGCCCCATTCGATGTAACATTTATGGAGGGTGGGGGTCATCTCGATAATAAACTTCCATATATTTGTAATGCTAAATTATTAACAATTTTTTATAGATATGTATGAAATCTGAAATTACTTACTTAAAGTATCAACCATAAATATGGAAGTGCAAAGCAGAAAAATGTACACGATTCCCATTTTGAATCTTGTTACGTAGAACGGCGCCTCAATATTATACTTTTTCAAAAATAAAACTACTCGCTAGTTTTAATACATGTAAGGCAGACAATTTTCTTCTACATATATATCATAGTTATTTAGCAATGAAATTAATTTATCAACAAATTAGATCATGATTTATTATTTGTAAATTCATTTCACGTTTGCAGTTGAGATGGCAGAAAGGTGCTTTCTCAAATTCATTTTTATCTTTAATGTTTGAAATTAAGAACACAGATTGCGACAATTGTTTACATTATACTAATTTATTTTGTCTAACCAGTTTTCATGCACGGAACAAATTTATTACTCACTAAGCCCAAGTAACTTTTTTGAATTGCAAGGGATACTTTTAATTTCAGATTGCATTTCTATGACTGGAAATAAAAAACATTTATTCTTTGTAATTTTTTTCTATGACCCTTCTAACACTCCCAAAATATAATCCAAATTTTGTTAATTGAGGAGTTATATTCAATAAGGCGACAGGCGCTCGAAAACCTGTAAAAGTATTGTCCGCCTCGTGATGTCATAGTAAAAAATTGAAAATCGAAATTCGAAAAAACCAAAAACATGGTTTTATAGCTCGTGAAATATGAATGTTAGTTTCCCCTTACAGTTTTTTTATAACGTTGCAAATTTTCGAGTAAATTAATAAAAAGTATGTTGGTTTTAAAGCATAGAAACCATGTTTTATTTCAATCCACTCGCCTCGAAAAATTCATTAATTAACGGATTGCGAAATTTTTTTTTGCGTTCTACTCGTGAATCTCTGGCGGATGCGACAGTGCTTGCAAAAAGTTTTTTGTTCATTATTAAATGGTTTTTTTTTAATCCGAAGAAAAAACTATGTTTTTCGAGCTTCGGACCGAAAAAGTGATCGAGGAAGTTTGAGCTACAGTAAACTTCCTGCGAAAAATTTGATCATTAGTATATGGAGCAACTTTTTGGAAAATATCAACTCAAGTGAACAATTACTTTCGAAAATACAACGAGTTGAACGCAAATGCGAATTAGGTTTTGACGCGATTTTACCGGTTTTGTTACGAGCAATGCAGGCGCGCCGATGAGTAGAAGCGAAGGAAGATAGAGAAAGAGAGTAGGAGTGGCATGCGATGAAAATGAGCGACAAAACCTAATTCGCATTTGCGTTCAACTCGTTGTATTTTCGAAAGTAACTGTTCAATCGAGTTGATATAAAATTTCGCAATTCGTTAATTAATGAATTTTTCGAGGCGAGTGGATTGAAATAAAACAAGGTTTCTATGCTTTAAAACCAACACACTTTTTATCAATTTACTCGAAAATTTGCAACGTTATAAAAAAACTGTAAGGGGAAACTAACATTCATTTTTCACGAGCTATAAAACCATGTTTTTGGTTTTTTCGAATTTCGATTTTCAATTTTTTACTATGACATCACGAGGCGGACAATACTTTTACAGGTTTTCGAGCGCCTGTCGCCTTATTGAATATAACTCCTCAATTTCAGAACAGAATTTCAACCTTCATTGAATTTCATAATTCAATAAAACGTTAATTACATTAACGGTTATTCAATTCTCTTTAAAAAGATTGTTGCAAATTCGTAGGTTGATATCAACGTGGAAATATATGGCAAACTAAAACAGATTATATCTTACTATATATTTTATAATTATTAAATAAAGTTAAACTATGGTTAAAATAAATTTTAATATAGCCATGATAAAAAAAATTATGCCTATTATTTTATTAAATTTGTAATCCATAGATATATATTTATCATCTATTCAGAAAATATAATCTGTTTTTACGTAAGGTTTCGTTAGTTTATAGATTAATAATAAATTTAATATTTTAAATTTATATCCATTTAGTTCTTATCTTATTAAAAAAATGTATTACTTTAAAAAAAAATTAATACGCCATAAGTAGCTTGTTCAGCCTAATGTTTGCCCAAGCAAAAAAATATTATCATTAAAAATATCAAAAAGTAAAATTTTATTCACTTTTATAAGAATATAATCTGAAAATACTTCAATATTATATTCTGTAAATGGATGGGAGAAAACTATCGTCTCACAATAGTTAATAATGATTTTAAAAATTTATTTGTACTAAAGAAAACGTCTAGTTATCAGATTCAATTCTTATTTAAAAACAGTAGAAGATCGATTGATAAAAATTTAAAAATTAGATGTATATTTTATATTTTAGTTTTAAATAAACACTATTGAAAATCAAAAATTCCATTTTTTAACCAAAATATATAAGATACAACATTTTTCGAGATGTTTGGAAGAAGATAATTTGTTTCTAATCATGTAAATTATAATAAGTTACAGAAATGCATACAGAAAATCAAGCGCGAAGCGCGAATGTCATGACACCCTTTTGTTTCTTGTGATGAAATCAACTGAATATTGTGATGGTCGGGAAATAGTGAAAATCAATAAAAAATCGTGAATCTTGAGCGTTTATAAAACAACTTGTATATTTACTTTAAACACAGAAATTAATAGCACCTTACACAATATCAAAGTTGGTTAATATTATTCTAGGTTAGGATTAGTTACAACTCGTTGCTGTTGTACAAAAATGAAAGATACTGCAATATTATCTTTGCAGTTTGAAAGTCTGTCCCGTTCTGTCTATTTTTTTTCGTTCAAGGAGATTTTGAAGTTTTCAAATTGATGAGAGTATGCTAATTTGTACACGGAAAATGATTGGTCAGTAACAATTTTGGTGGGAGTAGGTACGGTTTTCCGCACTCATCATAAATAGAGTATATTTGCGATACTAATCTAGGCCCGGACAGGCAATACAATTGAATACAAATGAAATGTTTGCCGACAACCGTAATTGCTGGGTGGAGACAATTTCTTAATTCTAGTCCCTTGGGTTTTTCCCACAATATAATTGTAAAGAGCTTAAGACTACCTTTTCGAATAAGACTGACATTTTCTAAAGTGATAAATTGAACAGCTGAATGCAATAAACAATGAAATCTCCTACATTTTACAGAGGATGATCTCCAAAGAAACTTTCTGAGCACGGACAAATCATAAATATTGTTCTTCAATTTGCTTGAGACTCAACATAATGCCGGCCCCCTTGAACGAGCATCGTTCGAAATTAATTGCAGTGATAAGAAAAATTGATACTTAATCTAGGTATAATCTCTGAGCCATAGTGGTGTAGCAAGGTTAACGATAACAATAGATGCAGTTGTAAATGAAGCTATAATATTGTCCTAAATATGCAGAATTAATCATTTAAGTCGGAGGTGAATACAGTTGCGAATACTGATATAAACTTATGTTAAATATATAGATTCAGTTATCTTCTACTGATGCGGTAGGAAGTGGACATAGTGTCCTTACGTTGCGCTTGTAGACGCCTGTATTCGTGCGCACTGTAACAACTCGAGTTACCTGGTCTTGACCTGGATGTAATTCTACAATGCGACCGAGTTTCCAGAACATTGGTGGGTTGTTGTCTTCCCTTAGGACAACGAGTGCTCCAATTTTGAATGTATCTTGCTTAGCAGGGGATTTCCATTTACTACGGTTGGTCAGGTGGTTTAAATATTCCTTATGCCACCTGTCCCAGAAATGCTGCCTTACTTGTTGAGCATACTGCCAGCATGATAATCTGCATGCTGGAATGTTGCGCAGATCTTCCTGTGGGAAGCTGGTTAATGTGCTGCCAATTAGGAAGTGTCCAGGAGTTAAAGGGAGGAAATCATTTGGATCTGGTGAAAGTGGTGTAAGGGGGCGAGAATTGAGAATCGCCTCAATCTCGTGTAGGATTGTCTGGAATTGTTCGTAAGTTAATAACTTACCCCCTATTGTTCGCATGAAATGATGTTTGAAGGACCTTACGGCCGCCTCCCACAATCCCCCAAAATGTGGGGATCGTGGAGGGCTGAATCGCCATTCGACTTTTTCGCTTATTAGAAATCTTTGAACCGCAGGATCACATTGCATTGATTGAACAAATTCGTGACGTTTTTTTAACTCATTACTTGCCCCAACGAAGTTAGTCCCATTATCTGAATGAATAGTTCTTGACTTTCCTCGACGGGAAAAGAATCGCTTTAAACATCCGATGAAGGCTTCAGATGTTAAATCGCCGACCAACTCTAGATGAACGGCTTTAGTCGCGAAACAGACAAAAATTGAAACGTAAGTTTTTTTTTTATTGCGGTTTCTGTGACGTTTTTCTTTGATAAAAAATGGTCCGTAATAATCTACCCCAACGTGCAAAAAAGGGCGAGTTGAAAATAATCGATACTCAGGAAGATTTCCCATAATGTAATCGACTCCACGAGGCTTTGCCTTGAAACATGTAATGCACTGACGAATGATATGCCTAGTCACATTCCTGCCGTCGATTGGCCAATACATTTCGCGAACCCCATATAAAGTAGCTTGGGTGCCCGCATGCATTTTATTTAGATGTTCCTCGCGAATAATTAACCTTGTGATATTATGGTTTCGAGGTAAAACGATGGGATGTTTTTGTGTCTCTGGAATTTTTGCGTTTTCAAGTCGACCGCCTACTTTAAGAATGCCTTTATCGAGAAAAGGGTTTAAGGAAAGTAGATCACTTTTTGAATTAACATTTGTGCCATTTGAGAGATCATGTATTTCTTTCAAGTATGTGGATTGCTGTGTGAGTTTTATTATGGTTAGATGAGAATGTTCAAGCTCTGTTTGTGACAGTTGGCCTGTGTGTTTCGATTTATTTCTTAAGTTGTGAATGAATCGAAGGCAAAACGCGAGGACGTGTTTAAGTGTTTTTAACGATGAATATTTTTCTAAGAGGTTCCAATTAGCAACGGTGAGTTTGAATGTAATTATTCCGTTATTCTTTCGTGTTTCCGGAATTTCGTCAATATGAAGTTTCGTTTGAGGCCAAGTGCTTTCGTCTTGGCACAACCATTTTGGGCCGTGTTTCCAAAAATTAATGTTTAGAAAGTCATGTGGCATTTGTCCTCTTGAAATAAGATCGGCTGGATTGTCACATGTGGGAACATGTTTCCAGTGTGAAATTTTGGTATGGGTTTGAATCTCAGCCACACGATGGGCTACGAATGTTTTTAACGTGTGTGGTTCAGTGTTAATCCAGTGCAATGTGATGGTGGAATCTGACCAGAAGTGCAGCTTAGATATTTTGAGCTTGAGGGCAGATGAAGTGCTTTTGTAAAGATTAGCTAGCAAAAGTGCAGCACACAATTCAAGTTTAGGAAGTGTGACTGGTTTGATTGGTGCTACTCGAGACTTAGAGCAAATTAGAGATGTGTGATGCTTTCCTTGATTATTTGTGGAACGCAGATACAAGCAAGCGCCGTATGCCTTTTCGCTGGCATCACAGAATCCATGTAGCTGTAAATCAATTTGATTTGGAACGATGATGCATCTATCAAATTGTATATGATTTAACAGAGGCAATTGATTCCTGTACTCGATCCATGTCTCGTGTAAATTCGCGGGAACCCTTTCGTCCCAGCCAATTTGAGCTTTCCAGAAATTCTGGATAAGCAATTTTGCTACGACAATTACTGGTCCAAGCAACCCTAAGGGGTCAAAAATTTGAGCAGTTTGTGAAAAGATTAATCGTTTTGTCGGTTGAGTGATAGAATTTTTAAGATTTACTGTGTACATAATGGAGTCTTTTTTTGGATTCCAGAAGATTCCGAGAGTTTTGATTGTTTCTGTGGGATTCAAAACCATGTAATTGTCAGAAGTGTTGTCTTGAAAACCTTTAACCAGTTTGGGATTATTTGAACTCCACTTGCGAAGTTGAAAACCACCTTTGCGAAGGAGTTCAATAAGGTCATCTCGAAGAGCGAGAGCCTCTTGAAATGTGTTTGATCCTGTTAAGAGATCATCCACGTAAAAATCTCTTTTTAAAATATTTGCAGCTAAAGGATATTTATCGCCTTCATCTTCAGCTAATTGATGAAGGGTACGAACTGCAAGAAACGGAGCTGAAGCTGTACCGAATGTTACCGTGTTTAATGTGTAAACCCTTATCGGCTCACTTGGATTTTCGCGCCACAAAATTTTATGAAATACTCGGTCTTCCTCATGTAATTGAACTTGCCTGTACATTTGTGCAATGTCGGCGGTAAGAGCGTATAAAAATGTACGGAATCGAGTGAATGTTGAAAATAAATCGTCTTGGATTGTCGGGCCGACCATCAAGGTGTCATTTAATGACACACCTGTAGATGAATTACAAGAGGCATCAAAAACAACGCGCGTTTTAGTTGTGATACTGTCTTTTTTAAGGACTGCGTGGTGTGGAAGATAATAACCACGTTCCTCGCTTTCTTCGTCCTCTAATAGTGTCATGTGATTTTCGTTTAAATAATCTTTAATGCATTCAACGTACTGCGTTTTTAATGTGGGATTTCTTGAAAGTTTTGTTTCTAAAAATTGAAATCTTTTCAGAGCAATGTCACGAGACTTACCAATTCTTAACTTGTTTTCGTTAAATGGCAGTCGAATGACATAACGACCTGACTCGTTACGTTTGGTGGTGTTTATATAATGTAACTCGCAGGCTATTTCTTCCTGCGAGCGTGGCGAGATTGCACGCGTAGTGTCTAATTCCCATAAAATGGATAAATCCGAGAATTTGGTGAAATTGCAGAAGACTTTGCCAGCGCTAGGACGAGTTTGATTGTTGAAACATCCTGCCACGACCCAGCCTAGCTCTGTTTCTTGAAAAACTGCAGAGTGGCCTGTTACTGAGATTCGACCTGGACGTAGGAAATGATAAAAGTATTGCGCTCCGAGAATCATGTCTACTTCTGCTGGGCAGTTAAATTCTGGATCCGCCAAAAACAGATCTTGTGGAATTTTGAATACATTTTTATTAATAGGTAATGTGGGCATTGTGTCACTAATGCGTGTGACAACAAATAATGATAGGTCACACGTCTGGTTATTATAGCGTGATTTTATTGTCGCAGATGTTGTGTATTTAACGCTTGTGGATACTTCATCTATTGACTGCAAAGGTATATTAACTGACATTTTTTTAAGACCGATTTTATTCACGAATTTTTCGGTCACTACATGAGGTTGAGAACCTCCATCAAGCATAACGCGACATGGATGTGATTTGCCGTCTTGATCGATGACGTCAACAATGGCCGTTGCAAGAACAACTTCTGAGGGAATCAAAAGCTGATAATTACTGGCGCTGTTGGAAGCGGGCTGATTTAGTGTGTTAATTTGGTTGTGTTTATTTGAATCATTATCTGTTTCTGAACTAGATTGGCTTATATGTAGGAGTGAATTGTGTTTTTTGCCGCACTTTTTGCAACCGCCTGCTAAACAATTTTTTGAATGATGAGTTCCTCGCAAGCAGTTTATGCACAGTGAAACTTTCTGTGCTGCGTCATATCTTGCTTTAGGAGATAAGCTTAAAAACTTTTCACAGGCAAAAACGCCGTGTTCTCCTCTGCAAATGTAACAAGAAGACCTTGCAAATGTTTGTCTTGAATTTTGTGAATTTTGTACATGAGAGTTCGTAGATAGGGTAGCCCCTGTGAAAGGTTGATGAAAACGAGAACCTTGACGAGGCTGAAATCTGTTTATCGAATTTGGAAACTTTTGCACATTTGTGTTTTGCCTAGTGGCTGCCCTTGTCTCCTCGAATTGGGAGCGGCGTTCAAGAAAAGTTAAAAGATTCATGATGAATGTTTTTTTAATTATATCAAAGAAAATGAAATGAAGGAGTGGGACGGCACAGTGTAAATAATAAGGAAGAATTGGCAGTTTAAATAACCAACTTACCCCTTGACTTCTTGAAAAAATGTAGAACTTGATGTAGTTGAGTTGTAAATCTGCTCTGACTGTAGGTTGTTGATGCTGTTTGATCTTCTTTGTGGGCTGGATACGATGTTTTCTAAATCCAAGGAGTGTGATGATTTCAAAAACGTAATTGATGTGAATTTGGGCTCAGCTCTTCCTGAGTTTGAATGTGTTCTGAGGTTTCTTCTAACTTGAGAATCTGGTTATTGCCTTTTTGTTGAAAAAATATATATAAATACTGTAGAGGTAGTAACCACAATCCTAACTTGATTTTGTGGAAATGAAAGTGTCCGTTAACTTGCTAATGTCCACGATTGTTGCACCTTTAAACTTGCACAGTTATAATAATGTCCGAATGCTGTTTGCACTGCTATTTCCCTTGAATCGCGAACGCAAAAATTTGACCACCACTATTTAATTGTCTGTAATTTCCGGCACTGATGTATCCGGCTCGAAGGACCAAAAAATGTTTCTTGTGATGAAATCAACTGAATATTGTGATGGTCGGGAAATAGTGAAAATCAATAAAAAATCGTGAATCTTGAGCGTTTATAAAACAACTTGTATATTTACTTTAAACACAGAAATTAATAGCACCTTACACAATATCAAAGTTGGTTAATATTATTCTAGGTTAGGATTAGTTACAACTCGTTGCTGTTGTACAAAAATGAAAGATACTGCAATATTATCTTTGCAGTTTGAAAGTCTGTCCCGTTCTGTCTATTTTTTTTCGTTCAAGGAGATTTTGAAGTTTTCAAATTGATGAGAGTATGCTAATTTGTACACGGAAAATGATTGGTCAGTAACAATTTTGGTGGGAGTAGGTACAGTTTTCCGCACTCATCGTAAATAGAGTATATTTGCGATACTAATCTAGGCCCGGACAGGCAATACAATTGAATACAAATGAAATGTTTGCCGACAACCGTAATTGCTGGGTGGAGACAATTTCTTAATTCTAGTCCCTTGGGTTTTTCCCACAATATAATTGTAAAGAGCTTAAGACTACCTTTTCGAATAAGACTGACATTTTCTAAAGTGATAAATTGAACAGCTGAATGCAATAAACAATGAAATCTCCTACATTTTACAGAGGATGATCTCCAAAGAAACTTTCTGAGCACGGACAAATCATAAATATTGTTCTTCAATTTGCTTGAGACTCAACACCTTTTATCATACGATTTGTGATTTCCAGGAAAAAAATGTAACTCAAAAATTCATATTTTGTTGATTAATGTAAGTTATGTGATATTTAAGTATAAGGTAACAAATAACGTCTCATTTGCTCATTTCCTTATTATTATCAATGAGCCAGTTAAAATCTTGTCTAAAACAATATATTGTGATTGTATAGAGAAAAACGTATTTTGGACTTCTTTAGAATTTCCATTGAAAATTATAAACTAATGCGTAGCCGTCTCAAGATGAAGAATAGAATCAATTACCATTGATATTTTATCAGTGAGGATATTCCTATATTCGTCGAGCTACTAAATATATAATTTTTCTTGAGGCATTGAGTTTGAATTTGATTAAAGTTGTCAATCATAAACAATATTGCTCTATGAAATCTGAATCAGGACATTCTAATTATTAGTATCATGCATTAATTTTGAGGGATTTCTAGGAGATGACGTAGCTTACACTTTATCGCATTCAGGAATATTGTTATTATATGCATGTCGTTTTAGTTTTTAGTATGTGCCTTTTTTCCAAAATGTACACGGAAAGAAATTCGATGCTTGAAAGTACCATTTTTGTCGGCAAACCAGAACCATGAGAAATTTCTGTCGGTTAGTCTCAAAAATATGCTACTTAATATAACGCGTCTCGGGAAATATCACCAAGAATGATGGTAAAAATTAAAAATTCATATGCCAACTTTTTTTTGGACAAAATGTACCTTCAACCCTTTGAGGGGAAGCGTATCTTATATGATACAACAAAATTATTTTAGTTTTTTATCCATACCGCGACCGTTTTCAGCTCTCGAATAAACTTCTACGCCATTATTAGTACTTAAACTTCGTAATGCTTTAATTAAAAATTTGATAATTTATTTATTCAATTATTTATAAACAATCAAAGACGGAAAATTTTCAATTTATTCGAATAAATTCGGCCATGGACAGAGTTTTTAAGATAATCTTATGAAAATTTGTATAAAAGGGTTTTCGAAGTCGCTGATCACGAATCCGGTATCAGAATTCTAAAAATCAAAATGGCGGATCCAATATGGCGGCTACTTTAGGTTAGACTTGCGGTTTTCTAAGCTATTCACTCGGAAAAAGGTATAAGGGGATTTGCAGGCTTGCTCATCACGAATATGAACTCAGAATTTCGATATTCAAAATTGCGGACCCAATATCCATATATACAAATTATAACATTCATACGCTAATGTTTTTAAATTTTGTCCACCATATTGAATCCGCCATTTTGAATTTTGAAAATCTGACTTAGGATTCGTAATCAGCGACCCCGAAAACCCTTATAGACACTTTCATGTCTGGAGTAGGTGCAGCAGAAAAATGTGCCCCTGAAAGGGTTAAATATATGTGTATGCATATCTTTCGCGTTTAGATCATAAAACATTCTATAGGTTGAAATATTACTTTCACGCATTTTCGAAATATTATAATCGTAATTTTCGAAAAAGTCCGATTAGAGTTCAAACGTTGGAATCGTAAATGGTACTTTTTCTCCTCCTTAAAAACGCGTCGATAAATCAGTGAACAACAGACTTCTAATACAAGTTCCAAAATTTCGAACGACAATTGCGAGAGTAGTCTAGTGCGTTAGTTGTAGTACGTAGGTTCAATTTCACCTCGGTCAGACGCATTTAATTAAGTTTTTTCGGTTAAAATGTTTGACACTTGAAAAATAAATGAAGGGAGTCGACAAGCAGCAATGAAGATCAACAGTGGCACCACGAAATGATGGTAAAACCCACTTTTATTGATTTGGCTTTCTAAGCCCTTCTGTTGTCGAAATATGAGAATGCTCGGAAGTGAAACGTACCCATTATAGATGGTAAAAATTTGTTTCAATGTTTCCATTTTCACGACAGACAGCGAGTAATGATTGACATAATAAACTTTACCATTATGATGGGACTTTTTCACAACTTTTTCCAATAGTTCTGGTTTACTCTCTAAAATGGTACTTCTTCATACGAAACATAATACATGTAGCCATCAAATTTCTTTTCGTGTAAACAACATAATTTTTTGGAGCATTAAATATGTCGAATTTCATACCAACAAAACACCATTTGCGGAAAGTTTTACTTATCTTTTTCAATTCGCAAAAAAGTGCTGCTAAAGTCATCGATTGCCTCCGGAAACCGGTGATTATTCTCCATTGATTAAAACGTGTGGGTACTGGTTCAGACGCTTTAAAAGTGGTGATTTCGACATGGAGGACAATGAACGTCCAGACTACCCGAAAAAGATCGAAGAAGAGGAATTAGAGACGTTACTCGATGAAGACCCGTGTCAAACGCAAGATGAAATGGCAGAATCATTGGGAGTTGATCGTTCAACTATTCCTAGACTCTTACATATACTGGGAATGATCTAAAAGCAAGCAAATTGGATGCCGTACAAGTTAAGGGAGTTACTCAGGATGAAGAATTAACGAACAGAAAAATCTTAAACTTTGCAGAACGTTAGAATATAATAAACAAATTATCCGTACGAAATTTCAAGGTCTGAGGTTGGTTTTTTAGTAAGACATTCATTTTTCTATTTTGCGCCTCTCTAGTTGATTCAATATGGGCTCTTATGAGAAATCGCGGAGTTTATCGTGTATTATCATCGATATCTTTTCAACTGACGAACAGATCATAACGGGATTTGAACAGTAGAAAAATAAGATGTTCATGAATAGTTATCAACTTTAATAACATTCAAAGGTGGGTTCTAAAAGTAATAACAAATACGATGAAGATTGGAAATTGCTGTGATTTTGGTCTTTGGTTAGGTATGTGGCAACGTCGCATTCGTAGGTTATGTGCGCGAAATTTGAAATGTATGCATTATATCTGTTCAGCAGCTCATACCAACTGGTGATTAAAATTTGTTATGAAAATCATGTTTTTAATAAATGAAATATAACATATTAATTATTCGTATGATAAATAAATGAATTAAGTACATACAAACAACTTTATTTACATACATATCATAATACGTAGTACATAAAATCTTTCTCAATGACATACTAAATTTTTCTTATTTTCACAGTCTTGAATCGATATAACAATTTTTCAATACATATCTATTGTCATCACAATCGTTCATTAATTATTATTTAGAATATTTGATACACATACAATAAATATATACCAACTAAACTAAAGTAAATTAGTATTTTGTTTTCAGATAATTACAGATTTTATTTTTAACCTTCCTATTATTTGTCACACGAATTTCCCCGTTTTTATCAGCACCAAACAAACGAGATAATCCATCAAAACCATGTTCTTTGTATGCATCGATAACCATAGCTACCGTGATGTCAGAGGCAATAATTTTTTTCCTCATTTGGACGGATGTGCAGCATTTTAATTCATTGCTTAATTTCATGTCTGAGAAACATTTCTTAGGTACTGACGTGACCATATGTGCGACTGTACACCCGTGCGCACACGAACAACCTGCGTGTTTAACCTGTTTTGACTAGGCGGGTAGGTAAGTAACCCCCTTAAAGCCAAGAGACGTCGAGTTTGCACATTTAACCATCCGTAACCAATCTTAAAAATTGTTACACGGTTACCAAACCCTAGAGGATTTCCCTCTGCGTGTTAGAACATCTGCAGCGTTGCCAAATGTTGCAACTACTTGGTTGAACATGTATACATTTTTTAGTGCTACAAAAAGCTTCAGGAATAATTCGTGGAAAGGTATTCAAACGTAAATTAGAAGTTATTTCGAAAAAACTGACCCCACTGAGGGAATCCCTCATATGTTTAGTAACGGAGGTTTAAATGTTTCAAAACCAGTGGAAACCTTGAGAACGCTGAAGGGGATCTTCTGGTTCGTCACTTTGAAAAAATCGATTTTTTTTTGCATATTTCTCATCTGTATAGTGTTAAAAATATGATCTCAAAAGGATTTCGCAAAATATGTAGTAGTTCGATAGTAATTTGTTGTCGAACACGGCCGCGCTTGGTCTTTCTTAGCCTTTTCGTAGCGGCTCGCTGTGGCTTCGGTTTCCCAGGTTTTCCCCTGGGAAAAAAAGGCTTAAGAGAGCTACTGGCGGATTTCTGTGTATATATATGTGGACAAGCCCCTTCAGGATGGAAATTTCAGGAAGGAGAAATTTATGCTCCTGGTATCCCTATATAATGGTGAGCTACTTAAAAACCGTTTTTTCTTGTTCCAAATATTTGAATGCCTTTTTCCTAAAGTTACGCTTTTTGAACTGGTGCCGGGAATTACGCAAAATCTGTTCGACGGATTTCACTCAAACTTTTTTTTTAGATTAAGCAAACACATCGCTATCGTTGTCTGCTCAATTAGCTCATAAATATGTTTATTTTTGTTTTTATAGCATCTCAAACATGAAAAAATTATTGTTTTTAGGAAAATTGCTGCCATAATAATAAATTTATATATTTTCAAATGATTGAGCAGACAACGATAGTCAATGAAATAACGAATAAAATTGTATTTGGGTTTTTTGTTTCAGACCACTTGGATAGGCTTAATCGTCGGCACAAGGTTTTTTCAAGGTTCCGGTCAAGGTCATACTGACGTCATGAGTGACAAGATAATGAACTCAAAATATTATATAAGAAAGACATTAAAATGCTTCATTCAATAAAAAAAAATTCTTGTCATTATCTTTCGTTGTTTGCTTGCAATTAATTCTTAAAAATGCGTGTTCACATCAAGCCGCGAACCAGAAGACGCCCTTAAATGAGAAGTCGTACCCCACCCGACGTATTCTTCGGACATTGCTTCTTCTGATTACCGCTTGTTTCAATCGATGAAGATTGAATCATGTTTGAATTCATTTCTTATGAAGATACCAAAAAAAAGGGCGATTCGTGGATAGCATCAAAAGACAATCTCTATAATTCTATAATAAAACTAATTTATCCAATGCAAATCGGTTGCAAATCAATCCGAATCAAACCTAATGAATTCAATCTCGGTTTGATCGGATCGATCGATTTTAAGCTGATTTGCATCGAACGTGCTCAATCTGTTTTACAGATTGGTTCGTAAACAAATTTCGGAATAGTTCCGCCATTAAATTTTTCCTCCAGAAGTTCTAATAAATGAGTTTTGTAGGAAAGGAAATCAGCAGTCAAGTATTTTTGTTTTTCAGTCTAATATTTCACAAATATCACGCTTTAAGCTTTGATAAAACACTGTACACGTTGCACACTTCACGCACATTTACTAGCTTTGTTTGTAATTATTTCAGTGTCTATGTGTGTATAGTTTTTACGTGAGGCTTCATAAATAGGAATAAAATGGGATTATATAAATAGGCATCAAGATTATAGTACTCAAAGTACATCACATAACCAATAACGTTTTTTTAAAAATAAATATGCTTCTTTATCGCAAAAACTGAAAAATAATAATAATATAGGACTGATTGTTAATAAAATATAGAAATTTCAGAAACAGTAATCACATTTACTAATTCACACATTTTATTTAATGTTTTGACTTAAACGCTATAAGTGGTACACCAATAATTCATTGATTAATAAACAATTTATATAAATGCAGCAAACATATTGATAAAAACATTTTCAAAAATCGCGTTTATGTGTATACTTGGTAATTATTATCCACGTTACATTACAATATATTGTCCCATAAGTAAAAATCGCTTTTTTTCTGATAAAACACACAATTATTTCATCCAAATTCGTAAAAATGGCCGATTTTATTCCTAGCCTGTAAAAAGAACCGCAAAGATATATTTAAATTAATCATCATTTATCAATTTAGCAAACGACGTTCTACAATCGGAGAAGTAATCGAGTTGTGGTACGCAATTTCTATATTATTCTGATCACGTGACTATTATTGTTACCCTCTACATCACGGAAACTCTTATATCCTACAGAATAAAAGATCTGCACATGAGTGACACCTAAGTTTTTTAAAATCTCCCCTATAATCGCTCATTTTGCTTTTATTTTTATATAATTTTTACATAACAGTTTGTTGGCCAGTCGTATTTAGCAAAAGTACGAGGTGCATAATAAGGAGTGCTCGTTCTCTCATTATCTTTGACAGACACAATATTGTTACGATGCGCTAAAATAGAAGTAAAAACTGCTAACTTCTCTTGCCCTTCAACCGTAGCCGTCATAATTCCTACAGATTTATCTCCTGAAATCAACGGCATTCCTAGGTCCATCTAAAATTAATATAGATTTCACACATTAGCATTAACTGGATTTCCAATATATAGAATAAAATGCGTATGTTAGGTAAACTAATAAAAATCTTTACCTCAAAAACTTTTGCGTTAACTTCCAAACAATAAAGAAACACATTATACGGTATGCCACATTCGCTAGGATGCCTGAATCCCGTTATAAAGACTTTTTTTAAATTCAAATCATCCAAACCTGGGATTATTTCCATTCCTAGTGTAAAAAATGGATTTTCTGGTATCAAGGAATCAGCCATGCAAATTGGTAGGTTAATGAAATCATGACTAGTTGAAGTAATTTCATATAGCAACTGAACAAAAATATAAGTTCTTAAATGTTAATATTTTTTAAATTGGAACTAGAGAATTAAACATCGATTTCAATATATTCTTTAAAGAGTGTTATGTTTAAACAAGTGTTATGAAAATCGCTGGCAAAGGCTTAGAAATTAGGATTCAATCAGAGTGAATCAGAGTTATTTCGAGCCATTCCAAAATCTTTTTTCAAACCAATCAAAAAAACGTTTTAAATCTTATTCAACTTTACAAATCGATTGAAAATCAATTCTACTAAATTCGAGACTTCAATCCGAATTAAGGACAAGTGATACTTAGGTTTTCAGCAAATTTAAATGATTTTAGGTTTTTAAATATTTGTGACCAAAGTGCGTAAAACTTTGTTTTTAAAATTTGAAAAATGGCAGAGGTAAAAGCAGGCGTACATAAACAATTTTTACTAATTTCCCATATCATTTCAGTTGATTATGTCGATTATTAGAAGAGTGCATTACTCATTGTGATAACGGAACTCTACTATATACACCTTATCAACCTGTGATTTGGAATTAACTTAACGCCATTCAAGACAAGATAGAATTTCCAATATATTTGAATAATTTTTCTATGAAAAAAGGAACGCTTTGAGTCCATGCGTTCCTTTCCTTTAAGTGGAAAAAAAATTGAAAAATTTTTATTTTTATTATTCCCTAGTTCAGGCGATAGCGGGAAGTGCACTGAGAAAAAAGATTTGATTGAATCAAAGAAAATAATTTGTTTGAACGACAGTCTTTGATTTAAAGAAATGATTTGTTTGAATGAAATAAAATTTGTTTGATTCAAACAAAATATCTTTGAACCAAATAAATATTTGTTTGAATCAAATTAATTTTTCTTCAAAACAAAGAAATTAATGCATTGATATATGGTCAATGATATAATTTGTTATTGATTTAAGGCAGAAATTTATTTGATTCGAACAAATATTTATTTGGTCCAAAGATATTTTGTTTGAATCAAACAAATTTTGTTTCATTTAAACAAATCATTTCTTTAAATCAAAGAAAGTCGTTCAAACAAATTATTTTCTTTGATTCAATCAAATCTTTTTTCTCATTGTGTAATTGCTATAAAATGGGTTAAAATTTGTGTTTCAGAATCTTTGAACGGAAGATATCGTGTCCGCAAGGGAGCAACTTTTTTCCGCAGGCTCAAGTTCAAGGCGTCGAAAAAACTATATTTTTGAAGATTTTTTCAAAAGTAAAAAAAAATTTCATTGTCCATATCCTGTAGAATAACTTACGAATAATTGCGAATAAAAATATTGAAAAGTTTTTTTTTTCACAACGATTTAAAAACATCGATATTTCAGACCGACTCGGGTAGAATACCCCCTTAAACTAAAAGTAATTTATCTATAGTACTCGTACATCCGTGTTTATCTTCCCTACCATTTTCCGAATTTCCAAAAAAAAATTTTATGTATTTCGGGTATAAAGATGTAGAAACTGGACTAAGTTATTCACATGTACCTGCTACTTTTCTAAAATAACACATACACTTAAGGTCATGTATCATTTATCCGAGCCCTACCTTACCGACATTCTTTTTTCGTCCTCCGAATTTTCACATTAATAATTGAGATATCGAGTTGAAATTTCAAGTATTTAATCATAAAGCAGTAAAGAACGTTTATCTGGTTTTAAATTTTTATAATTATAAAAAAAATGTTCCAACAATAAATTTGTTTATAACTATTATAAATATTCAGGTGCCGATAAACGTTTCTTGTTTCATACAAATCCGATTCATTACGGTTCAATCCTAATTAATTCAAACCAAGTTCTCAATTCAAATCAATCCGATCTGCGATACAGTCAAATTGTTTCGTAATAAAAATGTTATTAAGATAAATACGAGCTCGTATTTATTTGCATGAAAAAATATCAAAACGTTTTATGAATTAATTTGGAATAATTCGGGTTGGCGGGGTTTGCTTGGATTGAATTTCTTTCCAAAACTTTTACCAGGGCCAACTCTAGAGTCCAAATGCTATAATAATCCAAATCTTTTACTCAGCAAAAATTGAAGGGCATATGATACTTCCTATTCAAAAATCACGGATCTCACATAATTCTCACATAGTAGTTCTATTAATGTCGTCTCAGGCGTGTCACGGATACATAAGAAGAAATTTGATGCAATAGTTCATAGAACGATTACACTAGTCGACACCAAGTTTGTCTCGGCATGTGCATAACCATTTCCAACGAATTTTGTAGCATTAATTACCAATCCGGGGCAGAAATAGTCCTATCACGTCAAATTGTTTGAAAAATAAGTTTTTATGGACACATTTTACTACAAATTCATGAAAATGGCAAAATTGTGACTTTTGGGACCTCAAACTCCATTTGGTTCCACCAGTGTTATATAACACTTCTTGTTATGTAAGTACGACACACATAGGACTACATCTTAACAAAACTGTTGAATAACAATTATGGATCAATTATGATTGTTCCCCGAATTCGTCTATATATATATATGAGTACTAAAAGTACAATTTCTATATATGTACTTTAAAGATAATTGAAATCATCAAATAATATTTCTGGAGAAGCTTAAGCATATGCAAGCAGATGTAGATAGCCTATTTTTGGTTCTGATAATGAAAATAAATTCACTTAACACGTTCACGCCGGCGCTGTAATTCATGCTCCTCGCCCATTGGCGGCTGCGCTTCAAGGACAAAGGCAACGGCATCTTGGAAAGTTTTGTGTGATTGACTAAAGCTAAATTCTCTGTGAATTCGTCTCATCCTCTCTGAATCTTCTGAATTTTTACCGTTTAATAGTACAATCAAATACGTACCACTGGTGGTACGCACCCCCCGATGAGGCAGTCTAGTGCGAGCCACCGGTGGTACGCGCCGGCGTGAACGTGTTGACTCAAAATTAATACTTTTTTCAATTATGTAAACCAAAAATAGTCTACTTACATTTATCCATGTTATTTAAAGTTCCCCAAACGTTTGAGACCAAATTTTCTTTATTTTCGCCCTAGTGGGAGTTCTCTGACCTCGCATTATTATGGCTGAGAACGTTTAAAAAAACATTTCAAACATTGCAATTATGATTCCGTGGCGAAATTTAGTATAGAAGGCGTAGGAATGAATACAATCATTTTATTTTTCAGAGATAAAAACTAGAAAAACAATGTATACCTGTCATTGAAGGCAGTGCAGTGGTTCTCCATTTGCGGAACGTCTCCACCAATAGTAAACCTTCATGGTGGAGACGTTCCGCCAATTGTGAACCACTGCACTGCCTTCAATGATAGGTACCCAAGTGTGAATTCCCGATGGTGATAATACGGCACAATATTGGCCTAATCTCGGCAGCCAAGAATCGGCTATTGTTATTGGGCCAGTGCAACTGTTTGCATCGGCCAAGTACTGGGCCGATGATGGCGACCTTTGTCGACTGTTTAAATTTACCGACCTTCAGCCGAAACTTGGCCCAGTGTCGGCCCGATACCAAGCCGATTGTCACTTTTACTATGGCATTCAGTTCCGAAATTGGAAGAGCCAGAGTCGGGCTCATGGACGGCACATTACTGGGCTATGTGTTACTTTTACCACGGTAAACCATTCTGGAAGTGAAAAAATCAGAGTTCGGCACAGCATTGGCCCGTTGCTGTGCCGAAAACAAGTGCTGGCGGCCAGAGTTTGGGCCAGAATTGGCCGCCAAGTGCATACCGGAGTTATCATTCCAGCAACGGCACGATATTGGCAGCCGATCTTCGGCAAATTTTTGGCGATGCTGGGCCAGTGTTCGGCCGTATCTAACTTCGCACTTGGGTATACGATGTTTTTCTAGTTTTTATATCTGAAAAATAAAATTATTGTATTTATTCTTACACCTTCCTATTCAAATTTGATCGCAGAATAATAATTTCATTGACTTAAATGCTTTTTTTACCTTTCTTAGCCATAATAATTGGAGGTCAGAGAAGGTCGGGGTATTCTCTGACCTTACTCTCAACCGGGTCCGCTAGGGTCGATATAAACATGTGTACACCCAAAATCAATAAAATTTCCTAAGTATCATGTACCCTTAACAGTGTGTATAAAATCTATAAATACTAATCTACTTTTACGACTGCTAGGTCAAAAGACAAATCAGTATTTGTGCCCATGGAGTTATATTGACTAATATGTTCAACTTGGTCAATTTTCATTTGTTGGTTATCAGGCCCATCGTCATATCCTTTAACTACAATATAAAATCTATCAAAATCAGGAGGAGGACATTCCAACCAAAAACTGTGCAAAAAATGAGCTGGTATCAAAGCGGCACTTTCGGATATCATGAATGCATTGGATATAAACTTTCCGTCCTGTGAGAAATAAGCCAAGTATCTAATTTCTCCGGGAAAAGTATCCTCTCCACCAATAACTTTTCCTTCCGGAGATGACGAGTTACTTGATTCTGTAAAAAAAAGTAGCTGTCAAGTATAAGAATTTCTATAATAATATTTCATAAAGAATATTAATTTGTTTTTCTGATTTAATTTTTTTCAAATGCTGAAAGTGTTAGGAATTAAAAACTCCAAAATGATTTTTTATTCAAGAAATCATGTTTGAAAGTCGTTTTAATTTTTATGATTCATTGTTGGAATTTGTAAGTAAAATGTAAATATGCAGTAATGAATGTCAAATATCCATGTGGAAACATTTAGGGGAAGTCTGAGATCCAATTTTCATATAATCTGACATTGTCAAATCTATCTAAATTAGACGATACACTGAGAAAAAATCCTGGGCATAGTGACGTGATATATGTAGTTGAAAATCGAATAAATATTTTTTTAAATCAAATAAATCATTCAAATTTTAAAGAATTTGAAATCTTTTTGTGCATTGGCAAAAATTTCGAACTCAAAAAAAATGATTTCAAATAAATGATGTTTGATTTGTTTGATTTTTAAAAAAGCGTAGAAACATGCTGAAGATTGTATAAATGAAATTTAATGTACGCAAATTTACATATGTATACCTTTGCACATAAAGTCATTTTTTTGTGTAAAATTTTTACACCTACATATTTAAGCCAAATTATCAGTTTATTCCAAAAAATTCTCAATCTCAAAATATTGTATTCGGAAACAATGTTTCAATTACCCTTGGACCCTCAAGCCAATTATCAACATCAACGCATACCTTCAATTGTAAAAATTGTTTAATGTGGAATAGACAATATAAGGAAGAAACACCAATAAAAATAAAAACTTCAAATAAGATTTCAAAGGATTTAAAATTAAACAATTAAAATTTTTAAAAAAATAGAGATTTTAAAAAAATCTGGAAGACTAATAGATTTGTAATCATACTTCAAAATTTCATTCCAATTGCGATAGGAAGTACTGTATAATTTCAATATTTTAATTTTTGTTACCAATATAACGACGTAATAGTATCAATATTGAAAAAATATTTTTTTAAATAATTCAATTAATTTTTAAAAAATTTACTCATAGAATTCTATTAATTATAATTTCAACACATTTCAAATCTATTAGTCATCAAAATTTCATCAAATTCATTAAAAAATTTCTTAATCAATAAATTTTATTTTTATTGGAGTTTCTATTCTATCAAAAATTTTTAAAAATCTTACTTTTGAACAAGAGATGCTTTCGACTGTGCCGGGATTCGAGCCCGGGTCTTTCGGCAAAATTGTAAAATTTCTTCCTTATATTGTCTAATCCACAATTCTAAACTAAACAATTTTTACAATACTTTTAAACCTACATCATCATTTCATTATATTCATTTTATGTGTAAATATAATTTAAATGATTTTGTACATATTACAGAGTTTAATGAACATAATATTTTCTAAAAAAATTACAAGTTTGTTAGAGCGCAATATATTACTGTAAACTTTTTGACTTTTCAATCTTTATAAAACTGGGTCAATTCAGTATTTTGCCGCATTAAAATTGAATTTTTCAAACTTATTCCAGTCATACGTGAATTTTAAAAATTATTGTAAATTAAAAAATAATCATAAAATTAGAATAATTACAATAATTTTTTTAAAAACTTTGAAAAAAAGGTTATTTGCAATATTATAAAATTGACTTCAGATTCAGTATCAATTTAAAAGAAATAAACTTAAATGTATGCGAAGAATATAAGACCGAGTGGAGAAAGCAACGATCGAATCGCGCTCAAACTTGCGAGGAAAGCGAGCTGCTCGCGAAGCGCGCGATGAGAATGTGACCGCGAGGCGGGCAGATTTTTATTTTTTGTTTATCAGTAAATTTATTTTCGATTCTAGGATACAGCCCCATTTGATGTAACATTTATGGGGGGTGGGGGTCATCTCGATAATAAACTTCCATATATTTGTAATGCTAAATTATTAACAATTTTTTATAAATATGTATGAAATCTGAAATTACTTACTTAAAGCATCAACCATAAATATGGAAGTGCAGAGCAGAAAAATGGACACGATTCCCATTTTGAATTTTGTTACGTAGAACGGCTCCTCAATATTACACTTCTTCAAAAATAAAACTACTCGCAAATTTTAATGAACGTAAGACAGTCAATTTACTTCTGCATATATATCATAGTTATATAGCAATTAAGTTAATTTATCAACAAATTAGATCATTTTTTATTATTTGTAAGTATGCTTGAACTCATTACGTTTGCAGTTAAGATGGGAAAAAGGTGTTTTCTCAAATTCATTTTTATCTTTAATGTTTGAAATTAAGAACAAAGATTGTGAAAATTGTTTACATTATACTAATTTATTTTGTCTAACCGGTTTTCATGCACGGAATAAATTTATTACTCACTAAGCCCAAGTGACTTTTTTGAATTGCAAGGGATACTTTTTATTTCAGATTGCATTTCTATGGCTGGAAACAAAAAACATTTATTCTTTCTGATTTTTTTTCTACACTGAGAAAACAGTTTTTTTGATTCAAAGAAACATTTATTTATATATGGTCAAAGAAAGTTTTTGTCCCAAAATATAATCCAAATTTTTGTGAATTCAGTACAGAATTATTAAATAAAGTTAAACTATGGTTGAAATCAAATTTAATATAGCTTCTGATAAAAAATATTATGCCTATTATTTTATTAAATTTGTAATTCTCCTCTAAATGGTAATACAAAGTTTTAAGAATTTTTTTCTTTTTTTAACTTTGTTCGCATGCGATTTAATTAAAAGGTTTACGCTGATGAATAAAATTAGTTGTTTACATTGAGAATTACGCGTGCACAAAAAAGATTGTAAACATATTTATTATTTATTAGGGAAAGGTAAACTGTTTTTTACCTAAGATTTCGTAAGTTTATACATTAATAATAAAAATCGGTATGAAATAAAAAATTCATAGTGACGTTCAATTTTAAAAGTTTCTTTCGTATTCTATATATGATCCGGGATATTTGAACGTCGCTCTTCGCACTCCGTTCTTTTTGAACCTCGCGCTTAGCGCTCGGTCTAAACTCTTTGCATACATTCAAGTTTATTTCTTATAATTTGATACTGAAGCTCAAATCAATTTTATAATATTACATCATTTGAGTCTTCAAAAAAAAAAAATTTCCCTCACTGCTGCAGTGATTGTCGCCTTCACAGTGCCTGAAATAATAAAAACCAAAAATTTAATTAAACTAGAATATATTTCCTATACAATGACCCTCGATTATAAAAAAAAAGTAAAATGCAACAAAATGGCGGAGTTTTGAAAAAAAAATTAAAATTTTGCTCAAAAATGTGATGGCTGTTTCCAATTTTTGAAAAATTGTTTTTTAATGGTATCAGCCATTAAATAATTTATTTTCAAAAATTAGGAACGGTCAAGTTGTAGAGAATCTGTTCCCTGGAAAATGAGTCCTGATTTTTTAGAATCGCATCATTTTTTAAAATTTGGCTCAAAGCGATAAGAAAAATAGTTCGGGCAAAAATAAAATTTATTAATAAAATTATTTTTTTGTTCTAAATTTTTTTCATGAAAAATAATCTTTTCTCTTTTAAATGTGATTTAATTTTAGACTTACAATTAATTTAAATAGTTGTTCAAACAAACAAACAATTTCGTACGTAAGGTTTCGCAAGTTTATACATATATAATAAAAACCAATATGAAATAAAAAATACCCTTTCTTCTTTAAAAAAATAATATGTTGAAAAATAGATTGTTCAGCCTCATATGTTTTCTCAAACAAGCAAAACTTTTCAACGTAACTAGAGATGTTATTTCTTCCAAAAAAATACAATAAATGGATTTAGTTGATATAAAATAATAAATTATTTGACTGCATTTACTTGATTAATCCAAATGGATGTTTAGCCAAAAATATTAATTTTTATCAATCTATATTTCTACCTTTAATATAACACCTTATAACATAATAGGTACAACATAACACCTTAAAGTAAAATAGTAACAAATTTTGCAATTATCTGTAAACTTTTTTTATTTGCGCTGTATAAATAATTGTAATCTACAGATTTGCGTTTAAAATAAATTATTCTTCGCGATTCAGAACTAGTATTCGATGGTCATTTAAAAAATTGCATAAAGTAACACACCGGTAACATGCTTTTCTCGTTTTGGTTACCCAAAATTGGTGACATATTAATTTTACAGTTACTTTTGTCAAAATAACGTATTATCGTTGCTGCTACCGTTACTGAAAAAAGTAATCTTTCAGTAAGGCGTTGCTGATAAAATATTTTCATTAAAATGTCACCGACCAGCTACTGTAAAAAATATATAAAGATATATTTTGCAGTTAGATTAAATCACACAACTCGTGTTTGATATGAGATTCCGTTTCCTTGGTGGTGAATAAACGCTAGACTTGAAATTGGAGAAGGAATTTTAGGCGTACAATCCGATTTTATAATTTTTAAAAAACCCTTCATGATTTAACAAATAGATTTTAAAAATATAAAAAACAATATTAAAAAATAAAAAGCAATTTCGACTAAAAGAGTCTATTATTCTAAATTTCTAAGACTGCATACGTCTGAAAACTAATTTACTGCATTTCCACCAAGAAAATAATAAGAATTGTTTTAACTAAAAAATTACGTGAGGATATTTTTT
Organism: Diplolepis rosae; assembly: GCA_030998225.1. Taxonomy (NCBI): domain Eukaryota; kingdom Metazoa; phylum Arthropoda; class Insecta; order Hymenoptera; family Diplolepididae; genus Diplolepis; species Diplolepis rosae. Next base: position 6,625,062 of record JAPYXD010000723.1, on the reverse strand, counting down.
CAAATAAATAAATAGTTTGTTCTAATTATAAATAAAATCTTTGATGAAAAATAAATAAAAATTTTAATTGAGACTAGAATTAATCACTGAGCACATTTTCTTTAACTTCCTGCCTTGATCAAAATAATATTGAAATATTTCGTTCAAAATATTTTCGTTAATAAAGAATAAAAATTATTCGTCTTTAGATTTTTCACAAAGCTTTTTGAAAAACAACCTCTATAGAAGAAGCGAATATTTCCTTTCCTTATGCTTTCTAGATAGCATTCTCGAATAGAATAGTAGAAAGGATCAAAATCTCATCTACATGTATGACTACACAACGCGTCAATTACAAAGAAGAAAATCGCAACGTTGTTAGCTTTCGTCATAAAGCGGTGTTCCATCTCCACTTACAGATATACTCCTAGGACTTGAACTTGTAAACTGAGTACTGCTTCGGGGTGACTTGTATAACGGAGTCTGGAGCTTCTCTCGAGAAGATCCAATTGTAAAAGGATTATCATCCATCTCAGGTTCCTCATTTCTTTGCTTATCCCTTGATGATCCAATTGTAAAAGGATTATCATTGAAGGAAGGACTTTTATCTCGTGGAGGGCTTGCGTTAAACTTTCCACTCATGTTTTGTGAGCCGGTATAAAGTTTGAGCGATTTACCACGACTCGAAGAATATGAAGGAGATCTTCCACGAAAGCTGCCCACTGAATAAGAAGGCGACTTTCCTCGTGATTGACTCATGGAATATGAAGACGATTTTCCATGCTGAGTCGATGGATATGTTGGAATTTTTTCTCGAGAGGAGCCGACTACGAATGGATTATCATCAACAGATTGTTTTGGTGTGTGATCTCGAGATGATCCTATTGTGAAAGGATTGTCTTCTACGTCAAAGCGTCTGCCTTCTTTTTCATAATGACGTGAAGTTTTTCTCATTTCCTCGAACCTTGGAGTATTTCCACTGCAGCATAGAATACCATTACATTTATTTTTGTTAGAATATAATATGAATAAGGCACCCTATCAGAATAATTATTTAGTATTTTTGCTATAAAAATCTTTGAAATTTTTCTTCACACATTTTTAACACAAATATTAATTTAAGCGTAAATATACAGTAAACATTTTTTTTCTGTCTGCAGGATCAGGTCTAAGTAAATTTCTCTTATTTAAAAATTACTAAGAAAAGTCGAAGGAAAGCTGAGTTTCTCTCTTTCTTCTGTAAATCTATTTCTGCTGCAATTTTCTTAATGAATCCTTTTTCTGCTAATTTCTGATGGTTCAATATTCCAGAAAATCATCAGAAATTAAAGAGAAAGGAAGAGCAAGTCTGTTTTTTTTTTAACAATTACGGATAAATTGCATAGGAAAGACCGAAAAGGTTTTTTTACAGTTTCATCAAAATGGTTAGGTAGATAAAGTGAAGAGAAAATGCAAAACTAATATTCCATTAGGACAGATTCTAATAATTTAGTACTTACGAAGATTTGCTTGGACTAGTTTGTCGAGCCCAGGCCATCGCAGCTTTTTTCCAATCCGTATTATTTCCAGTAGGAGTAGGAGGTGTAGGTCTGTGAGAAAGACTAGGACTACTATGATGAACAGATTGCCCTGCCAGAGGTGCGGGATGTAAAAATGGAGTCTGAGGAGTCCTATAAGGTGTCATCATCTGGAAGGGAGTTCGTCCGGGAGTATAAGGCGTATTCGGATAAGTATGAATCCCGCTATAACCAGCTGCAGTTCCTGGTGTTTGAGGTTGATAATGTATCTTCTGATTCGCTACTTGCGAAAGTGAATTCAGAATATGATGTGGCATACTTTGAGCAACTCTTTTAATGGCTTCTTGGTTCATTCCTGTAAGAAAAAAGAATCAATGCTTTATTCTAAACGGAAAATAGATATAGTTAAAAATATAATTCAATTTCTATTTTTTAAACATACCACTAGCACCTCCTGGTGTATGATACGGAGTTCTTGTCGACATCATTCCTCTCGGGGTGCTGGGAGTTGCCTGGCCAGGAAGTGGATCTCGGAAATGTTCTTTAAACCACTTGATCAAATCAGCTACTTTCCCGAAAATTTGTCCCCTGAATTGAAAACCATCTGGCAAAACTTTTATGTATTCGTGACGACACTGAACTCGAGGCAAATATGAGAGCAAAAACTTCCCCGGAATATTCTGTAATGGAAAATACTTTGAAATAAAATACAAATTTAAAATATGTATAAATCTGATACAAATATTGAAAAAATTTCATCAACCTTCGCAGCGGAAATAATATAAGGAATTCCGCCAGGGTTTTCCTTCTTCTGTATTTTGAGCAATTCCTCGGCTTTTTCTTTATTTCCTCCAACATTAGACTTATAATATTTAAAGTCTAGCAATTCCGAAGCGTAGGCAGCCATGGGATTAACATGTCTGGCTATGATTTCGTCCAAGTCTTCGAATTCTTCATTGCCAATCCACAATCGTTGACCAAGAGAAAATGAGTTTTCTTTTTCTTCTTCTCGAACGTCGATATGCTGATGAACATCATCGGTGACCTTCCAAGTAACAGTAAGGTGATCAGCACCCTTACTACTTGGTCTGACAATTGCATCTCCTTGCTTCATATTTTTCAACAGGTTCTCTGCCTCCGAAAAACTCACATTATGAAAGGATGGATGGACTATAACACGTTTTACGTAGGTTTGGCGCTGCTTGGCCTTTTTTGCATCTTCTTCCGCTTTTCGAGCTTTATCCTCCGCTTCTGTATCGTAAAAAGGATCTTTCTGGGGCCTGAAAATATTTATGAACAATTATAAGCATTTAGAACCTATAAGAATTTTCAAAGTAATCTTACCTCCATTCATGTTTTCTATCCGCAAGGTCGCTGCTTTTACTCGTGCACTCAACTCCAAATCTCTCGACCTCAATTTTAATAATACGACAATGAATAATCTGTCCAATCCCAACTCTCTCCTCTGGATTTGCTACATGCTTATCTGACAAATTTTTAATATGAATATATCCTGAAACTCCATTATCCAGCCTCAGTCTAATCCCAATCGCCTTTCCAGGACATGAGCCAGCGTCAAAATGATTCCAGACCTCCGAAAGCTCCGGGAAGTCATTTTTAAGACAAAAAGGACATTGCCAGAGTCCGGTTTCATCATTTCTCACTGGATTTGCCTGATCTAGTTGTTCACCTTGTGGTTTTTTATGGCTGATGCCCACCACAGTAGCCATGGTTAATTTCCCCACGTAGAATGTCTCAATCGTTTCTTTAGTTAACATATCGAAAAGCCTTTCAGGACTGGGAGACTGATATGGCACCCTGAGATCCTTGTATCTACTATTCAACTCTGCTCTGATATCATAAAGCGTTATACGTTTATTTCCAAATCCCTGTCTCTCCAGTTCCTCTGCAAAAGCATCGAGATCCAGATCCTTAAGTTTCTCTGGCGACTCTAGAATCTCTTCCAAAGCTCCAGCAGGATTCGCATCTTCATCATCGTATTCTAAAGCATCCACTGCCATTTTCCTTGCCCATTCGTAGGTCTCAGGATGAACCCTTGATCCATCCAAAACCTCAACGTAAGCCTCTGTGCTGTCTCCAAGACTATTAGTATCAATCTTGATAAATCCAGCACAGTTGATGAACACCTTCGGCCCCATGTGACACGCAGTAACAAGCTGAGTTCTATTCTCTAGCCTTTGATTACTCTGCTTTAAGATCTTAATTAACGCCTGGCCTTTTCTTGATCCCAGTCCACAAACAAACTGGACCAAATTTCCAGAGTAAGCTTGCTGGACTGCCTTGTTTATATCCACACCGACTTCGTTGACTCGATTTACGAATTCTAAATAGATATTTTCCAGAAGTTCTTCCTGGGGAAGCTGGTCCTGAAGGGAGTGGAACTTGAGACAGAGGATTTCCTCATCAGCAGTACATAGTTGGGAAAATTCAACAAGGGGATCCTGCATTCTTCGTGCAAGAGAAATAGCTTGACGTAGTAATTCGGGATAGTCTCGAAATTCAGCGATGCCTTTATTGCTGTTGGCGTAGATCTTAGACAGGTCATTCTCACAGATTTCTACTTGAATGGCAGGATATTGTTCTTCGTCGGTGAGGTTCGTGATGATTTCTTTAATGTCTGCTTGAATCATCATCGCCTCACGAGATTCGCCACCGATAACGATTAAATGAGGTTTCTTTGTTGAAATAAAATGTCGAATTGCTAAAAGATCGGCTTCTTTCATGATCTTCTCTTCTTTTCGGAAACTGTTCTTGCGTCTGAGAAGGTGGGGAAGACGCAGGTGGTCAGTGCACTCTCCATGGGGAGAGATGATACACGCAAAAGCAGATTGAGAATAATCAGGCACGTACGAAAGACCCATGACTCGAAGGCCTTTCGTTGTGTCCCATTCATCATCCTCTTCATCAGGAAATTCACAGGAAACAGGAGCTACTTTAATCCAATTATACATCTTCCGACAACAAGCTCGCATCACGCATTCCTTTGCTTCAACGATGAGGTTCGTTCGAAGTTCCTTTTTTAAGTCTGGTATTAACTAGAATATGAAATTTGATTAAAATTTGTAATCTTTCAAATTTTGATAGACATAGGTGTGTCTTTTAAAGACAGGAGTTCACTTTCAAGATGAACACACATTTAATTTATTTTCATTTCAAGGATTTAATCTAATTTTTCATTTTCTCTGATTATTTATTGACTTACAAATTTCCACTGAACAGAGTTTTCTAAAATAATTCCTGACTTGTGAAATTATTCTACAACAGAAAAATTTATAAACAGTACAAATTTACAAAAATAAAAAATAAAATTAGTTTCTGGAGAACAAAAAACATCAATTCATATTGATTCAAAAATTGTGTAGAATTGATAAACAATAAAATTAAGTAAAAATAAAACACCAGTTAATGGTGAAAAATAATTAAAAATAATACCTTTTTCAAAAGTTGAATAACAATACTTTTCGAACATTCCAGGATTTCTATAAAATGTGCCTAGTTTTCCAGAATTCCATATTGCGTGGCACTCCTAAAGAAATTTCATCTGAATTTAATGTTGTTTTCCTAACACTACGCGAAATTTAAAAAGTCTCAAAGACCTTTACGAAATTAAAAAGTTTTGGAGCACTTATTTCAATTTGTTTCCAATTAATTAAATACGTTCTAAGATTAAAAACTATTTCCTCTTGTAAAATTGAATTTAACTCAGACATAAATATTACTGAGGGTCAGAAAAAACACTCAATGAATTTCATTTTGAAAATGAATAAATTCAGAATTAAAAATCAAGGAGCTTCCACTTTTATTTTCGAAAAATAAATAAATGTTCAATTCTTTACAAAATTCTATGCAAAATATTAAACCCTGCTGAAGCTGCAATCAAAATCAGTAACTAAGAAGTATTAATTACTTAACTGAAATTCGCAACATTTTTTCTGTAATGACAAATATTTTATCTGCTTTTGATAAAAAATCGTAGGTAAAAAAATTTAACAAGGTTTGTATTTTTTTATAACATTTTTTTCATTGGTCCTCTGTTAAACAAAAAAAGACGATTTTACTTTTCATTTCTAGAAAAAAAAAAAGGTTGCAAATATCAGTAGAATCAATAATTGACAGTTCTTATTCAAAATTCTCTCAAAAACTTAATATAAAATGTAAAATTACCAGCTTTGTAAGAGCCATTTCCACACACGCAACCCTCAAAGCGTTCCAATCTTGAACATTTTTACTAAATTCATCTCTATAATAAAGCTGCTTTAGTTCTTCAATATAATTACTGCTAGTATTTCCCTCTATCGAGTCGCTGAACGACATCGTGATGAGTTTATCTTGCTCTGCAATTATCAGTTTTAAAAACTGGTCTCCAACAAGATCCCTTACAGGTTTGTCCTTCAAATACTTCATAGTATAAATGGGATGATTCTCATCAATTTCCTTCAACCCCCTTTTTGTCGGTTGAATTGACAATTTCGCTCTTTCCATATACATATCCCTCACACATTTTCTTACCAGTGGTTCTCTAGCCAATTGGATAGCCACCATTAACTGCGCAGCTTTCAAAATCTCCTCTGGAGTTTTAAATTTTTTACCACAAAATTCTTCAGCAGTCACCGACGGTTCCGTGGGTTCTTGCTCCACCTCATGTCTCTGATAATTATCCCTCAAATTTTCTGCAAATTGCTCTGAAGAAAGTCCGAATTTCTTAGCTAAAGTGTCCAATCCGGCTTTTCTACAAATTTCATAGGGTCCCGTTCTCGCAGCCTTTTTTAATGTTTCATCTGCACCTTCTTCATCTTCATTGACATCTTCTTCAGGTAGAGGCTCCTCTTCATTTTCCTCTGCTTCGAGAATCAATTGCTTCCTTTTTTGTCGCCTTGCTTCTTTCCTAGCCTCTCGTTCTTTTTGCTTCATAGTTTCCTGCATAACAGGGATTTCATGGCTGTAATATAAAATAAAATGATGATAAATGTCGTTGAGTTCTTCACTTGTTTGTGCGTTCTTTAAGCGTTCAATGTCGTTGTCTTTTATCACCCTTAGATTTTCAGGCAAAGGAGCATCTGGATTTTTCATGATTTCATCAAGCTGATAGTTTTTCATCTTCTCGAATAGATTGACCAGATTTTCCTTTCGTTGTCGAAGCTGACACCACTTGGCGTCAAATTTATAAACCTTCCAGAGATCGTTGATGTTTAGTTCAGGCATGACATACTCTTTTCTATAGAAGGAGATAAAAGGCACCTCAAAGTGCTGATTTCGCATGAAGTCTAGAGCCTTTTTTATTTTCTCTACCGTGTGCGGTGGTTTGTCCGCTCTTTCTTTTGCCTCGGCATTTAAATGAGCATCCTGAACTGAAATTGTTGGACGTTGGAAAGCTTGTTCGTAAATCCATTTCGCTTCCAGATCGAATTCGTCGGAACCTTCTGCTACCGGCGTTACAGGCACTGAACGAAGCTGCATTCGTTCCGGTATATCTGTCGTTCGAACCTAAAATTACATTTGAGAAATAAAAATATGGTATATAAAATTTATTTGTAAATGTAAATTAGTTCTTAAAAATGAAAAACGGACCTCGTTATCGAGATCCGTAAAATGCCCGCGTTTTAGTTCACTCGGTTCGTAGATTTCGAAAATGCTCTTTTTGGTAGTTTTCCTTTTAAGTTGTTTTTTGGGTCTGCTGGGCTTTTCAACATCTCCATCCTCATCCACGTATTCATCGTCCTCTTCCTCGTCCTCCTCTTCATATTCATCCTCTTTATATTTTCCAAACTCGTCATAGTCGAAATCAACCCCGAAAATGTCTTGAGCTTCTTGTAAAGCTCTGTAAAACCATTTTATATCATGAGACTAGTTACAAAAAAAATTTAATTTCAAATTTTCCAAAGAATTTCGTACGCATCGGAGAAGATGTGCTTCTTCCTTTTTCTTTTTTCCGCAATTGGGCGACCATCATCGTCTACAATAAAATCGTCATCTGAATATTCTCCTTCACTCCCTTCCTCATCGAAAGTCTCCGGTTCGGGTCTATGACTCCTTTCGCTCCTTCTTTCATCTTCCTGATATAGAAAAATCCAATTTTTAATAAAATTATCCAAGATTTGTAATCCGATACTTTAAAAAATGTTATAATGTGATCATTGAGTTAGAAAATAATTATATACTTACCACTTCACGTTCCTGATTTTTGCAAGCATAATAAATAAAATATTTATATAAATAGCAAAGAATAACATATTCAGATAAAATTTAACTTATTAATTACTTACATCTCCTGAACCATCAAATAACTGATTCGCAATCGCGTCTCTTTCTACTTCAACCTCTTGATCTTGTTCTCCTTCTGATTCTTCATCTTCTATTTTTCGAAGACGTTTGAAACGCTTCTGTAAGAAAATTGTATGTTAACACTTAAGAAATTGAGCTAGTACTAGAAAATTTTAAAATAAAATAAAATCATATATAGTTACTACCTCTATTTCTTAAGTATGTCAAATAGAAATATACGCAAAAAAATATCCATATATAATTATTACCCTTTCAACTTTGACACCCAGATTTTCTTCAATGAGATCGTAGTCGTCATCTTCGAGACGATCATCAAAGTCTTCTTCATCACTCTTTTTGCGCTTTTTCGAATCATCGCTGTCTTCACCTTCACTATCTTCTTCTTCGATCGGATTGTCATCGATCAAGTCCTTTAATTCTTCTCGTATACGATCTTCATCATCTGTCCAAATTTGCAACAAGACTTACATTTATAAACAAATGTATTTTGTTGTAAAGTGTCACTGTTAAGAAGCCAAAATCATTATAATTTCAATATTTATTTTTGTGTGCATGTAAAAAATATTAAAACATCGAATAAAATACATAATACGTAACATAATTGTTTCCCATTAAACTGTCTTTGTTTTACAAAAACGAAACTATTTTAATCATATTTTTGTTATTAATTGACCGATTGGTCTAAGAATTTGTAAAAAGAAATCATCTGAAGCTTGAGGAACAGCTTTGTTACTGGAAGTTTTTTCAAATCCAAATTCCCTTCGAAAATTATTTCGTTACAGCTCGAGATGCGTGATTTTAAGTAATTCTATCCATAGATGACTGAGTTCTGGCAAGTTTATTTTAAAAAATCATTGAGTTCCGCCGCTTGATACCTTTTAGTGTCTAATTTTTTTATTGAAAAAAAAACTTGAATGAAAAACATTCATAAATGAAAAATGTGCACCCGATTAAACTGCATTCGTTTTATTTTTCATTTGCATTTGCCGTTATCTTATTGTAAAATAAAATAGACGGAAGACAATATATATTAAAGAACATTTTTTAAAAGAAATTACTGGCGATTATTTGCGAAAAACTTGATAAATATTAATTTCATGTAATTACTTACTTCAAATATAAGTAATATTTTTGCTTTAAGCAATATGTAAAATTATTTATTCTTGCTTCTTTGCATTTACATTCTAACCAAAATTCGAAAAGAAATTTGAAAAACAATTATTTCACCTTCATATTTTGAAACTGAAACTAACATCTCATAGTCATAATTACAAAGTTTAAAATGATTTAAAAATAGTAAATATATTTACATAATTCTCGTTATTCATCAATATTACAAACCCAGGCACATTTGGATGATGCAAAAATAGAAAAAGAACTGTTTTTTATATAGTTTAGTGATACATAAACAATATGTATTGCGTAAAAAATTACAATCGCCAATGCTAACGAAAAAGAGCAAAAGAATCAAAAAACTTGTTATCAAAGGTACGTAATTAAAAGCAAAGAATAATAATTCACCTTCTTCCTCTTCTTCACTCTCTTCCACAGGTTTGATTCTTTTAAGTTTTTTCCTCTCGGTATGGTCCAATTCCTCTTCATCCTATGAATCAAAACAAAATAACAAACATAATCAAGAAATCAAGAACAAAAATTTGCAACTAAAGTCATTACTTGACAGTTGAAAACGAATTAAAAGGATTAAAAACAAAGTTCCAATATAATAAAAATTTTAATAAAAACAATAAAAAACACTGATTACTATGAAACATGAGATACAGATATTTGAAAGAAAAATTGGATATCATAAGACGACTACTATTTTTTATGACAACAAAAATAAAGAAAATAATCAAATTAAAAGCAGATTAAATATTCGACTTACGTCACTTTCCTCTGCCTCTGAATGTATGAAATCAGCCATTACGTCAAATTTAAGTGTTGATTTCAATCACAACACTAAATTGACTTTTGATTTTCTTGGGAATTAAGATGACAGACGACATTAAATAGTTTGCATAACTCTCGACGGTAGCGCTGTAGTCGCCTTTGCGCAAGCGCATAAAATTGGCATATTATTTAAAATGTAAAAGAACTAATATTTACAACTTATAAAAAATACTTTTAATTAAATATAAAATTATTGTCCAGTTGAAGTGGATTCTCCAACACTTAATGTTACAATTATTTTTTATTATATTATCAAGCATTCAAATTTTAAAGAATAAAAAGTAATTGAACTTAAAAATTCCCATATTGGAGAGCAATTCTTTAAACATTTTAAATTTAAAAGTTTTTTTGATCAATGAATTAATCATTTATCAATCCTAAGACTAAATTTCAATGTAAGGATCTGTTTCTGTTTAAATATTCTCATATTAGTCCAGTAGATCTACATTTTTCCAAATTCAAGACTAAGACTTTTTAAATGATAAAGTATTTTAAAAATTGATTGTTTTTATTAGTATTTTATGATAATAATTTTTAAATCATTAGTTATTTTAATTCCAGTGCGAAGATGCAAATTGAGAACTTGTTTAATTTCCCTGGACAAATAAGTCACAACAAACATCAATTTTCTCTTCCCTTTTGAATTCAAATTCGAAATGGCTTTCTTTTCTCTGAAGTAGTGGAATAATTATTATCACACTGAGTGAATTTCGCTTGAAGCAGCAATTACGTTCTCAGATAACAATTAAAACGTTGATGGTTTTGGTACTGAATAAAATGCTGTAGTATGGTTCCTAGAGAAGCAGCTTTTGGATGATGAGTTTCTCCTGGGACTCTAAAGTGCTGAAAGGATGCTGGATGCTGGTTAAGAGAACATAATAGGGATATATATAGGGAAATAGGGGGTGTTCCAGAGAATATTCGCGCACCAGGTCCACGCAGATAGATCCAGTCTGTTTGGGTTGGTTCAACGACCACCGCCCTGCTTTCAGCCAACCCCAATGTTGCAATCATCACCAATACCGTTATATTCATCACCAACACCTTCATCTGAAACAAGACTTAGGTCCTGAGAAAGGAGGATCAGTACCGAATTATCAGAAACACGGCCCTCTTTATCTGAAATTATTTAAATAAATATTTAATCTTTAGTTTTAAACTGTGGTGATGTTAACTAATTTTTACAATCCGTGTCAATCATTAATTTTATATATTATTAAAATTGATCTGTTTGGTACATTATTGGAATTTTAATATTCCTATTTTCTATGTAATAATATTTTTATACCGAACTTTCACTCTAAAAAGTTAAAAGCCACGATTAATTTAAAAAAAGCTATTTGGTCTGCTCCAAAAGAATATTATAACTCTATACAAATTTTTGGTATTTCAATCCTGGAGAAAGTTTCGGATTGAAATTTAATCCAAGCGAATCAGAGCTATTCTGAGCCATCCCAAAATCCGAATGAATCCGAAGTCGGAATAATTCGGATTGATTTTTAATCAATTTGCATCGAACTAGATTCAAAATGTTTTTCGGATTTTTTCGGATTGGTTCGGAAACAGATCTTAAAATGGTTCGGATTCGCTCGGATTACATTCCTTTCCGAAAATTTCGCCAGCGAAGTTCCAGTGAATTTACTATCAAAACCTAAGCTTCAAATATTAGAGTAAGACTCGAAAAAATTAACAATTTATCAGACTTCTACATAATTTTCTTGGAGGAATAAAAATTTGATATTCAATAATAATTCTCTTCATAAGAATTTTGAAGCTTCGAATACTCAAGGGGTTAATTACCCTAAAATCTGTTGTACAAAAATTTGTCCAAAATTGAAAATAAAAAAATTGTTTTCAAGTTCTACTTCCTCATTTTGAGTTATTTAGAGAAAAAATATTTACCTAATTTTGACGGATTAAAAAATAGTTACTTATTAAGAGACTATAATTTTATTTTAGAATATCCGTACAGAATCCCTTAACACCTTTTTTAAATTCCAAACAATTATCCGGCTCTAAATCAAATTAAACATTTTCTAAGTGATAGAAGTTACCAGTTAAAGGATGCAAGTATCCAGGGTGCTACAGGCGTGATTTTCGTCCCTGTTTCAACCCCAGCGAAACGACCTTTATGCGAGCCAGGGATGTAAAATCGAGTATGGAGTCAGCCAGTTCTCTCGAGTCCAGAGTTAGACGCAACCGACCGCTTGTCTGCTCCCTTCTTTCGCTAGTTTCATTTAATTTATTCGTTTTTTAGTTATTCCCTTCAGTTAAAAATAAATTGAAAACGTTGATTAATTCGTTTTTTCCGCGTTGATTAAAATTCAAAACAAGTCGATCTGTTTGGCTAAATAGTTTGCAGAAGAGATTTTCTATTGCTGCATAGTTGGCACGAAAAAATACTCGTAAAGACCGGTTCGTAATTGAGTGTTGATCTATCTGCCCCAGTTTGTCAATTTAGTATACCTTTGAGAATTTTAGTCGTATACGTAAATTGCCGGCATTGCTCTCCAAACTTCGCGACTTGGTTGCAGTTAATCAGGTACAGCCTTTTAAATTATTTTTTAATCTTCATTTAACAATGGTATAATTCTCAAACTTTTTTGAAGAATTCCTGAAAAATGATAAAATAAAATTTGATGAATGGATCGCTTTTGAGATATTTATAAAATTTCAATGATTTTTTAAAGAAATAATTTTAAAATAAACTAAATAAAAGTTAAAAACGGTAATAAAAAACATTATTTGTTTTATCCCATCAAATTGGTTTGTTTTCTTCCAGAGAAAATAGTATGTAAAATCTATAATTCGAAGAATAATATACTTATTTATAAGAATTAAGACTTGAAGTATAATTTTATACTCCAATATTATTTACAATTTAGCAATGGCTTGAAAAATATTAAGTAGAAAACGTCAAATTTGGTCAGACAAAGAATGCACAGATACTCTGTAGAAATAGTTTTAATTAACGAAGAATGTGATAGATAATTGAAAAAAGTTAGTAAAAGTAACTATTTCCTCAGTTGTTTTCATTTTAAATATTTTTTAGTGCAAATTTGCTGAATTTTATCTTGATTGAAATAAGCCATGAAAAGTTGCAATGAAAAGGAAATAATCGATTTTTTATGGTCGGAATCGATAGACAAGGTTTAGTTTTTTATCTGTTTTTGGATGATAAGATTGCAATAATAAAAAATTAATCATTTTTATTTAATTCGAACTCTATATGGCTTACTAAGGAATTAGTCGGTTTGACTAACTTTTATTTTCGACTTTCGTTCCAATTCTTCCTTAATATTAAAAAATAATTGGTATCTTGATTTAAAATTTTCTGCCTGATAATTTAAATTAAACATTTTTTATTTCGTTTGAGTTTCAATCAACGAAGTTGTTACTTAACAACTTTTTGGAGACTTCATAGTCTAATATTTTTAAAATAATCAATTTTTTTTTGGTGAAGTAAAAATGTTTCTCTTTAGATTTATTTTGTGTAAAAGTATTTAAATTGTTTAAAAGTGCTAATTAGTCATGTTCTTTTACGATTTATCAGCAGAGCTCGATACCTACTAAAAATTAATTTCTAAATATTTATGAATTTGAAGAATGTATCACAAGAATTCCTAGAATTACAATTACTCGGATTAATTGATATCTCCCTAAGATGTAACACTGGCAAGAGGATTTTACTTTTTATATAGAAAATAAATCTGATCTTAATTATCTGCGAGCTGGTCTTGAGTGCAGCCGTTGAGGTGAAGCTCGTCTGACGACCTTTGCCCTGTTCTTTCCCGTGGCCAGGTCCAAACCACCCCTTGTCAGCTGATTGAAATCGATAATGGTGAGCTTTGGTTCCGCCGAGCGCCTCGGCTCTACTATTTTCCTGTCGAGCGGTGCCCCGGGACTCCGGAACCTGTAACTTAGGTTCCTGCTACCGTTCGTTCCAGTTCCAATCCCGGCTCCACATCCGGTTCCTGGTACGCCGACGTTCATTCGCGTACCGCTCATCGATCGGTAACGAGGTTCCACCACTGGAACTTCACGGAAGTACCTGTAAATCACAATGAATCCAGTAATGAATAAAAATAGAAAAAATTGGTGCCGATAAAGTCACTCTATTCAAGATTGAATAAGGATTTTTAAAAATAATAATTATTTTTCATCTAAAGAAAATAAATTATTCATTTATGTATTTTATGACTGATAACGTGGATTTTCTTAAACAAAAATTCATTTGATATTTTAAGGAAAATGATAGAAAGGCACCATATAATTAATCTGAAATTTTACATTCATAATTTTCTAAATATTCAAAATTGACATTAAAGAAAAACTACTTTCTTCACAAAATATCTAATAAAATTTCTATCGTATAGAATAATTTTTGTATATTTTTTTAAAGAACTAACTAAATCCAAAGTAAAATATGATTTTTTGTTGGAATTCTTTTGGTCGAAAAATATTTTTAAAATTCCTGATAGATTTTCTTTTCTGATTGCTAAAAGTTACAGAATCGATACATAAATTTCTATTTTTCAAGTAATTTATTCTCTGCATCTTTTTCTTAACATATGCAAAGGTAAAATATAGTGTTACCCTGGCGAAAGTTTCGGTAAGGGATTCAATGCGAGATATTCCGAAATCTGTTTCAAAACCGTTTTGAATTTTGTTCGACGCAAATCGATTCAAAATCAATCCGATTAATCTCCGTTAAATTCAAGACTTAAATATGATCGAACCGGAATGAATCGAATTGCGTCGGATTGGTTTTTAACCGATTTGCATTGAATATTTAGAACGTTTTTCGGATTGGTTTTGAATGATTCAGCATGGCTTGCAAAGAGATTTCGGGATGCTCAGATTAAATTCCAATTTAAAACTTACGCCAGGGTACTTTTTTATGCTTTATTTAGTTATAAAAAGCAATTACAAATTAAATATTTACTCATGGATACTGGCGAGGTGCACGGGTGCTGGAGTCCTGGCTGTCCTAGGACGAGGTTCCCGACTAACCCGGGATCTTTGTCGTGATTGGCGTCCTCGTTTCGCAGCTGGTTTGTCCGGAAGGCTTGAGGGAATTAGGCCAGTCAGTTTGTAATATTCCATAAACACACGAGCCAAATTTCTACCCACCCTGTAATCTGTCCAAATTTATAGTTAAGGTTGTGCAAACTCAAATTAATTCCAACATCCACTTAAGAGCATTGAAAATAAAGTCAGTTAACAATTATATTGAAAGAATATAGTCTATATAATTTTTACTTAAGGAATAAGATCTTTCAATTATTAAAACCTTCCTTTGATTAATAAGTTCAGCAATTTCACAATTAATTTTTCTTCAGTAAAGGTTTATAATTTATTCTTATCTCATTTCAGTATCTTAACTTTTTTTTCTACCTGCTGTTTTAACTCAATCACTTTAACTCGAGTGTCTAATCAGGCCAACAAGATCCGAAGACCTACGTATGCATCAAGGTTTCTGTAGTGTAAAGTTTCGATTCAAAGATCAAACCCATGCGAAACAGATTTAGTTGATGCCTAATACAAGAAATTATTCTTAATGTTAGATATAATTTTGAAAAAAACAAAAATTACCAAATTAATGAAGTATAAGTTACTTCCCGCTTCTGTTTGCCGAATAAGACTCGAATAAAGCCGGCAGACCGGATAGGATCCGGATTAAAAACGAATTCTGTATTGAAAATTAGTTTCCACTTTTAAGCAGGATAGTATTAATTAATTATTAATTAATAATGTGAGTTGAAATTTAATAAAAGGATACATCCTTCCTCAGTATAAGGCAAAATCCCAGGCGTTCCTTTTCGAGAATATCCATACATGGAGACAAGAATTGTATAACAATTTACATGTTCACTCAAGATGGAACAAAGATATCTTCGAGCAGTTCCAGATTTATGAGAATCCTGATTGTACATTGTATTTCCGGCTTCATAGTCCTCTGCATGTTGAGCAAGTAGTTTTGGCAAAACGATGTGTCTTTCGTACCTAAGAGGCTGGCAGCCGTGTGTTATATATTTGTAAATTTCAAAAACAGAAAGAGTTATTTAAAAATTCCAAAAACTCTTGTTTTAATCATCAAATTACCTGTAAACATCGTCGTACGTGTTCCCATAAACGAAAACGCCAGTGGCATTTGTGTGGGCATGAAGGTCCAGAACACAGTCCAAGGGAGTCCTTTGATCCTTATCTAGAGATTCTAATAAGGCTCTTGTAGCCGCTAGGGTTGGGTGAATCCAGTCTGAGATTCGGTTCCAGGATCTATTCAGGTCCATTCCCATCAAGGTGGATCTAGAAAAATAAACAGAAAGTTAGATGTGTTCCTTCGCAAAAGTTTCGGAAAGAAATTAAATCCGAACCACTCCGAATCTCGTTTGATGCAAATCGGTTCAGAATCGATCCAAGTCCGGATTTATCTAAACCGAATTCTCAATCCGAATCATTCGGATTGAAAATTCTGATTGCATTTTCGGATTTAACCAAAATGAATCGGATTGAGTCGGTTTGATTTTTAACAGATTTGCATCGAACGAGATCAGGGTTTCTTAATAAGAGTTTGAATATTAGAAAAGGCACGATAAGGACATTATTCAAGATAATGAAACTGTTTCAAAGAATTAGCGCAAAGTTTTTGATCAAAAGGAAAATTCAATGGATTTTTCAAAAACCTAAAATATTAATGATAGAGTAGTTGTGATTTTGTAGGATTTAAGTGAAGATAAATTGTCATTTTTAGTTATTATTTTGAACATTTAAGCATTTCATCCATTTTAATTAAAATTTAGATTATTTCCAATAATTGTGTAAGATGAGTAAGCAAATTTTTCAAAAATCTCTGGCTAATAGTTATCAATGATTTAGATAATCGCCACTTTGTTAATTATGTCCTCCACAAAATAAAATATGTTACTTGAAATATTTGGGAATCTCAAGTTGAATAAACATCTTTTTGAACTGAAAACCTCTTAAATTTTTTCTGAAAGACTCAACCTAGATTAGAATAAAAACAAGGAATATTTCCGGAAACTTTGAGCATCAATATTCAACGTACTTTCCAAAACTGAATTTTCCCCTTGGAGCTTAGAATATGATCAAGTTATCACCATAACCCACCGATAATTCCCAAGAAATACTCCATCAGGATTAAGCATAGGTACAATCTTGAAGATCACATATTCTCTAAGGACCTTAGCAATCGGATGGGCACTGACCAGAAAATCCATGAGACCCTGGCAGACAAAGGAAGACGGCGATTCACCAGGATGTACCCTAGCAAGGACAGCAACTACCTTCCTAGGATGCTCTTCACTCTTTTCATTCGAAGCAATCGTGATCAATTCGACTTTCCTCTTCTGAATGGAACAAGCCAAATTCTCCCTCCTCACCCAGGAATACTTCAAAGCTAGATTATCTAAGTGTCCTAGATACCGACTATATGAATAAGGATAAGTTACAGAAAATTGATAGACTTCGTCTTCTCGATCAAAGCAGAACGCAAAACTCAAGACATGATGATTTTGATGTTGAGCAGATTTATAGAAGAAGACCTGTTTTCTGGGAATCCTTTGCCATTTAGGTCTGCTACTGCTTTTCACCAGAGGTGTCATGCCTTCTCGAAAGAGATTCTTACTCTTAGAGATATTGACTATGTTGAAGATGACTCTCTGATCTGATCTGACGTTGTCCACTGTGAAATTGAACCAGAGTCTGAGGCGTGGACTACAGGTATCGGGGCGGATGAAAAGGTCGTATTCAAATTCAGAAACGAGGTCAACTCTTCCCAGGTTTCCGGTTTCGAAAGAGGCGTCGAAGCAGAGATGTCCTTTTTTCGCTTTTCCACTGTGTCCTGGAGGACGCATCACTAATTTGTTCACATTTCCAAGACCTCCTTCTGCATCACTGTCTTCACTTTCTGGAAACAGTAAACAAAGTATAGTACATTGCTTTTCTCATTCCAACATTTTAGAATAACATAAAAAAAATAAAGGAAATTGCATGAAAAAAGTTTTTAAAATTAGTTTTCATTATTTGAATTCGGTATTTTTATGACAATAATCCTATTTGGTGACAAGATTTTTTAAATTGTTGCTATGATCTGACCGGCTCTTTGATAGAGACTTGTGTGTTCGAGTGGATCGCGACCCTCGTGAGTCATTTTTAAGGATTTTGCAGCGTTATTATGAGGAGGCCTCTTCCTCGTTGAAGATACCGAACAAGACTGATGATTTTCAACTTGTCTAGGTGGTCTTTAGTTAGAACATGATATATGTTCGTAAAACACCTCTGAAGTGAGAATCACGTTGCGTCCAATCTGCACGTCACTTGGTTCGTGACGAGGTTTACTCACGAATATCCGAAATTTAGGATTCGCGTGGCCGTCTTGATAGGTCAAACAACTTTCTCCTTATTTACATCAATCTTTTTCCAAACTTCGAACAAATTTTGGATTTTTACTAAAAAATAGTAGAATTGTCTTTGAAGTTGATCAGTAAAACTCAATTGGTAAAACAGATTTAACTGATCAACTTTAAAAAGAATTCAAATTTATGTTACTACAAACTCAAACTCATATTAACGTCCAATCCACATTGTAATTAACAATTTCAAGCAAACGAACCTTTAAAAACAAAAACGACCAAATTTTGACCAAAATGAACTTCTAAACTGCTTTTTTATTTAGAACATCATTTTGGGCAAAATTTAGGCGTTGTTGTTTTTAAGGGTTCGAATATTTTCGTTTTTTTTGGAAAAGTTTTCAATTACTTGAAATTGTTGATTGATTAACTTCAGTGATAATTCCACTGTTTGTTAGCAAAATACCACTGACTGTCAGTAGAATTTTCACTGAATTGAAAGAGTAACCCATTTTCAGCTATTTCATTAGTAAAATCTCTGATTCAAATTTAGAGAGTAATTTTGAATCAATGAAATCTGAATTGGAATCAATTACTCACTTTCCATGATCCAGTCAGTGATGTTGATTGCAAATTATAGTCATAGTAAAGCAAATTAGTCATTTTTATCATTAATGTGAAATTTGCGAGTGATATTTTCTATTGAGGAGTATTTATATAATCCCTTTGATTCTAAATTGAAACTGATCTACGTCTCTATTTTGATTGAAGATTGTAGTCTCTAGACATGTGTTGTTCAATGACTGGAGCACGCGGCTGACGTCAGGAACAACTAATTCTATATCCATATCCATAAATGATTCAATAAAGTTATACCCTGAACTTTATACTCGACTCTAGAAGTCAATGAAACCTTTCCGTTATTATGAAAAAATATCTAATTTTATCTTTGAACACAACAGGTTGACCTCAACATTTCCTCAAGTCCATTTCAATAACTTCTTCGTTATTTGGAAATGAAAAAAAAATTTTGAATATGAAAAATAATTTTTTAAGGAAAAATGATATATTTGGGAGGGAAAAATTATTTTGTTGAAGTAAAAGGTCTTAATTTCATGAATAAAATATTCTTTTGGTAAAAACAATTTTTTTTCCTATAAAAATATTCAAGGCCCTGAATCAACCAAACCGTATGATCGATATGGTGATTATTTTGTCTGTAAACCTCTGTCCATAAAAAATAAAATATCAAGTCAAAAATTTGTGAGATCAAAGAAAAGCCATTAAGTAAAAGCTTTCAACTCTCAGATTTATTAAATTAAAAAAAAAAATTTGAAATATGTGACGTGCTCCGAAGAAAGGGACCTAAACAGCAGAATAGAGATTTTACAGTAAGAGCAAAAGAAGCGAGCGCCCAAACTCATACGTCATTCAAATGTCTCTACTTTCAGCTTTAATTAAAAAAAAAACAAAAATAAATAGAAATTTTTCGTTTGCGCCATTCGAAAGATCAAACTAAAACGCATTGGAAACAATCAAAACATGAAAATCGAATTTTTTGTTGCTTAGGTCCCTTTCTTCGGAACATATCACATATATTTTTTTATAATTATAAAAATTCCAGAGTTTACAGACCTTCTTTAGTGTCTTTTCTTCGACCTTACAAATTTTTTACTTGATATCTTATTTTGCATGGACAAAAGTTTACATATAAAATAATTACCATATCGATCATATGGTCTAATTGTTCCATGCGTTCGATGGCTTTCATTTTGTTGGTTAATTTGGTTTAGAATTGTTCAGTTTAAGTGTAATTTGGATTTGGGACCAAATAATATTTTTCAAAAATGTGTCGCATTATTACATAATATTAATATTTGTTTACAATGAGAAAAGCTGGAATAGAGAAGCCACAGTGAATGAGTGTGATGAAGTAATTCACATTGCTGCATTTCTGGTGAACATTCCGATAATTCCTGATTCACAGAGAATACTGAAAATATTGCGGAATTTGCAATATCCGCTTTTAATCCAATTAAAATTGATTTAAAGGAAAAACAGATTCTACTCATTATTAAGTATTTCACATGAAGAAAATTACACGAATCATAATTTTTAACAAGGGAAAATAATTTAGAGATTTTTTTTTTTTCTCGAAACTCACTTGTTTGAGACCAAGTGGCTATTGTAAAATTCTAAGATTCCAAAGATTTATAGACGAATTGTTCCCAATCTTGAAATTTCCAAAATATTTTAGAGACAACAGCGAGAAATAAAAGGATTTTCTTGATTTTTGAAAAAACGTAAATATAACTGTATAGAAGTGGATTAGGGTTGAAAGTAATTTTTTAAATACATAATGCATATGTATAGAAAATTATGGAAAGTATCAGAAGATAGTGATAAATATTTTAGAATATTTAACAGAAAATTTTGCAATCACAAAAGAATCTAATAAATATATTTTTTTAATCGTTTCGGAAACTTGTAATAAACAAATATTCTATCTATTATCATTTTTTCTTATTCGAACCTATAAATTGAAAAATAATGTTCTACCAAAAATAAGAATATAAATTTTTCTTTTCGTATATGATTAAAAATAATTCGCGTGTTAGAAACGCATCCTCCACACCTTATTTAAATAATGATATACACAAGGAAAAATATTTGGCAAATGAGAAATCGAAACAATATTTATTTGTATCATTAACCTCGATAAAATAAAATATATAATAATTCATAAAATAAATACTATAAATAAATTAAAAATAAATAAAAAAAGTCATTAAACTTTCAATTTAAAAATAAAAAATGCGAAAGCGTCACGATTAAACTTTGTTTAGATTTACAATTTTTTAATTTCTAATGAAATTTTACCAATTTTACTGAATATGAAATTTTTTTATTCCGAAATTTCCTAACTTTCTGATTTGTCATTCTAAGATACTAATATATTTCTGGATTTCTGGACAATTTCTTCATAAAACTCAAGAATAAATAATTAAAAATCAATTTTAAAGTTTGAAACATATAATTTTTTTTCAATTCAAAATTAAAGTGTTTCAATTCTTGAAACCTATTAATGTTACATATTTAATACTTTTGAAATGTTTCCGAACTTGACGAACAGAAAATGATAAATTCATAGTAAATTTAAAGAACATGAAAACTGAAACTTAATTATCAATCAATAATAACAAATAAAGAAATATATCATTTGAAACTAAGAAAAATTATATTTTCAGATTTACAAGTCAGAAAATTTAAGAAAATGAATCTTTCGATTTAAAAATACACACCTTTTGCAACCTAAATCTTAAATCTATCAAATTTTTTCCGAACCAAGTATCACTTTTATTTTTCGCGTACTACAAGCGATATGGGAAAAAAGTTGATATACAAAATGATCATCAAAAAACGTCTACAAAAAGTTCTCGTGATCTTTTTCCATATCTTAAATCGTTTTCTATATATTATCATAAATATCAGAAAGATACAAAAAAAAAATGTTGACACTTGAATTTTTAAATTAAAATATTAAAATTTGTAAGTTTAGCTTTTAGCCCAGTTTAAAATACTTCAGAAGTTGAGTGATGGATAGAAGAAGGAAAATTTTGAGTACCTTTGATGCAAAGGATTTCC
Organism: Diplolepis rosae; assembly: GCA_030998225.1. Classification (NCBI taxonomy): domain Eukaryota; kingdom Metazoa; phylum Arthropoda; class Insecta; order Hymenoptera; family Diplolepididae; genus Diplolepis; species Diplolepis rosae. The sequence goes on along the minus strand of JAPYXD010000723.1, from coordinate 6,603,296 downwards.
GGGGTTGGAGGGGAAAACTACAACGATCTGACAAGGTAGCACGCACGAAATGCTACTATCACACTACCTTCGTGACTGTGAATAGATCAGGGTAAAAGGCCTATCTAGTTTTAATACTATGTTGGCACGTAGTACGTACCAGACTCGGCGTCGGACATATTGAAAGCGGCAGGATGAGGCCAACACTGTCGGTTTGCGACTAAGGATTCCAAACTTGGGGACATTTGGCCAGTTAGGCAGATATGGTTTCCTTGGTTTGTTGAATCAATATATAATGCATATTCCTGCATGTGTGTAATCTCGTCTAGTCCTATGTGTGTCATTTGCAAATTAGAATTGGTTTCAAACAAGTCTTGAAAATCATCACAGGCCCGCACACTATTAGGAATTCAGAATTTTCTGTTGATAATCCACCACAGGTCACAATTTTCAACGGATTTGGATGTTCTTTCTTGTAAAATGATTAGCATTGAATTTATGGTGGCGTTGCTTTCTTCAATGAAACCCTGTAAAAAGTAATTTCCAATGAGAAAACATTGTTAAAAAATTGTTTATTACTAATAATAACAAATAATATAAACAAATACTTTTGTTGACAATTGCTGTATGTCGAAATTTTGGTAACAATCTTAGAGAAAAGATTATTTTTGTTATAAAAAAAGTTAAGGCACAATATTAATAATTATATAAATTAAAACAAATTTATCAAAACTGATAGGATTTAATTGAGTGAGATTTTATTTTCTTGGGAAGAAGATTCTTCACAACTTGGACACGTTCAATTTCTTTATGATTCAGGGCAATAAAAAAATTAGTTTTCAAAAATTGGACAAGGTCAAGTATTATAGATTCTTCATCCTGAATCAAAGTATTCATAAATAATTACTATACGTTAATATTCGTTATTATAAAATATAATCTTTTCTCTTTCGAACGATATCTTCAATAATAATATTGCAAATTCTGAAAGTACACAGTGTGTCCCAAAAATAACCGAACTTTTTGGATATAGAATAAGATACACATTATATTATCTTTGAAAGTTATTATTTATTCAAAATAGGTTCCATTAGACTCAATACAACGTTTGGAACGATCAACCAGCGCATGCATAGATTTGTTTATGTCATTTATAGGAATGTTCTTCAGCACCACGGTTATGGCTGCTTGAATGGCTGGGATATTATCATAAAATGCTCCTTGTATCTTGGGTTTCGGTTTTGGAAATAGAAAATAGTCACATGGTGATAGATCAGGCGAATACGGAGGGTGGTTGATGAGAGAAATCCGTTTTTTCATAAAAAATTCGTTGACTTTTTTGGTCTTCATTTAACTGATGTGGAAGAAAACGTGCACAGACCTTTCTTTTACCCAAATCTTCAGTTGAAATTCTCTAAATAGTGTTTTTACTTGTATTTAATTCCTCAGCCAATATTCTCGTAGTAAAATTTGCATCGATACCAATGATTTCACGGACTTTTTCCACCAATTCAGCACGATTACTAACTTCTGGACGACCTGGCCTTAAGTCGTCATTTAAATCCTCACGACCATTTTTAAATCGTGTAAACCACGTATAAACTTGAGTTCGACTCATACAATCATCACCATAAACTTTTTTCATCAATTCGTATGTCTCAGTGAATTTTTTTTCAAGTTTAACACAAAATTTCATATTTGCTCTTTGTTCCATTTTTGTTTTGTAACATTAGCACACTTTTTCTTTGATTGAAATGGCTGTAACTTACACATCTGTCATCCGATTTACATGAATTTAGGTGCGTTTGAAAGATGATGAATGTATCTTTTTAATGCTGCAAATTTTCAATAGATGGCGCTGCATGTTGTATAATTTAAATATAAAGTTCGGTTATTTTTGGGACACACTGTGTATGATAAAATATTTTTTCCTGATGAGACCTGTTTTTCAGTGAGGCAAATACTTTTATTTGCTTCTTATTTACGTAAATTATTTTCTATATTTTCTTTGATGCGAAATTACTGTTTTATTTCAATTAATTTGATCTACGAATCCATTTCTTATTCTATTCAAATCAACAATGAATCAACCTTTATGCGACTCAATCATGTCTTATCTTTTTTCCAATCTTGACCTTTTTTATGAATTCAATTTCATATTTTTGATGTGCCTACACTGTTAAAAATATTTTTACTTTAATTTGAAATTTTTTCATCCTTTGTTCCATCTTTTCCTATTTAGCTCTATCTATCTATGCATATCAATTTCATTTTACTTTTCTTCCTCTTCCATCTTTAGTATCATTTCAAATCCTCCCTTTACTTTCCACTTTTACTTATCTCCTATCTGAATTCATTTTTTTCTATCTTTCCTATGATATAAAAAAAACCTATCCTTTTCGATACACTTTTCCTATCCAAGCCATATGGAAAAAGATATATTTCTCATCCTTTTCTACTTTTTGACATTCATCAGAGAAGCTTGTAATCATAAAAAGTGTGATGAAAAAAAAGAAATTTCTCAATTCGTTTATTGTTGGTAACATCAAACTGACATGGTTACCATTCATTCTTTCATTCATCCCTTATATTCTTTACATCTCTCGTAATAAAAACGAAAAGCCACCCCTCTTAAGAAATACAAACGCAAGGAAAAAAAGTGAGGCCCACTCGAGTTTTTGATGTTTTAGCAGCCTCGTGGTTAAACTTTAGTGGCTTTCTCAGGGTCGTTCAACCAATTGCATTGCTCGCGGTTCCACGATGGCGTAAAAGCCTTTCTACACGTGGTAGGGGTTGGCAACCCTGACAGTTGGTGCTCGTAGTTGACTCCTGTCTGTTTGACGCTTTCACCCCCTCTTTCATCCCCTTTCTTCAACCATAAACCCCTTTCTTTAGTTTACGCAAGCGCACTTGCAGCCAAGAGAGGCACGAGAAGAGGAACAGGGGTGGCATGAAAATTTAGGGGGGAGGATTTTTCCGGGGTGGATGTTGGGGGTTGGTAGTCCTGGCTCATGGGAGAGACAGGGAAAGACGATGGGGTTGTTCCAGACAGTGGAGAGAGAACAAACTTAGAGTGAATGACTGAGAACACCAGAGGGTCGATAATCAAACCCTCTACCCCTCGTTTCATCATCCTAGTTTGAGACAGTGGCGTAGGCAGTTGAAATCACCGAAGGCAATATCCAAAGCTCAATAAACATCAAAGGCTTGCTCGTGAATTGACGTGTTTCATCCCTCGTTTAAATTTCTAATTGCTTTACTTCCGTCCTTATTTATCTGGAATTAAAAGGATATTTCATTTTATTATATAATATAAATTATGTTTTTTTAACTTATAAATATCTTGTTTTAATAAAATTCAGATGAATGAAAAAAGGAATAAAGAAGCTGAACATCTGTTTGAAAAAGGGGGACCTTTTTCGAATGGGGAAAACAATTTCGAGTAGGCTGTTGGGGATTCTGGTTTCGAGAGATCCTTTATTGGAATACTGTCAGAAATTTCGGAAAGGAATTCAATAAGAGCGAATCTGAATTATTCTGAAATCTGTTTCCAAATTATTCTGAATCCTAGCCCGGACTGATATAGATTTAAAACTTGTTTTCAATTCATTCGGATTAAACCAGAATGGATGAGATTGAGTCGGATTTATTTTTAATCTATTTGTATCAAATTAAATTAAAAAAGTTTTTCGGATTGGTTCGAAATGATGCAGAAATAATTCTTCATTTTTAACTTGTTTGTTGTATTAAAAAGAATCGTATTCTAATAATAATTATTGTACCAAATCAACAAATATTTTCTGGTGATCAGTAATTATATTATATATACCTTATTTGGTCAATAGCACTTTGAACTTTCCTGTAACAGAATTTAAAAGATGTTTAAGAGAAGCTTTTTATTAAGGCATTTTATAAAGAAATATTTCGTTCGAAACGATAAAGATTACTATCTTTTTAATGAAATTTTGTAATTCTTGATCTGAATCTCTAGACTTGAGGTTGCACCGGTTGGCACTAAAATGCGCTACCCTTAGCGTTGAATGGTTATGTGCATCGATTTCTCCTCATCCTGTGTCCGTGACTCATTAAAAAATGGTCAGTCTACGTCTCACAATGGAGAGCATATTTATCTATACGTATATATCTCTAAGAATAAATTATGCACGGCTGTACGCATAAAGCCACGCGTCGGAATAAAACGACCCTATTAGATAGACTGATATCATGCAGAAATAATGGTCAAATAATGGCTCCCACTCTAAGTTAGATCCCATGTTAAATGAAAAGTTTGAAACAGAAGCCAAAATTTAGAAGCTGGAATCTCAGAAGGTGGCTATGCGAAAATTTCCATGAATTGAAAATTAATTTATGGTAAATAAAAATTTTTTTCTCTGTTTATAAAGAATTCCATACAAAATGAACTTGAACTAATTATTTTTCTAAACTAATTTTGCTCCTTCCATATATAAAAATTTTAATTAATTATTCATTATTACTTAATTTTAATATTAAGTTGTAATAATGGTAAAATAATGGCTCCCACTCTGAGTTAGATCCCATGTTAAATGAAAAGTTTGAAACAGAAGCCAAAGTTTAGAAGCTGGAAGCTCAGGAGGTGGCTATGCGAAAATTTCCATGAATTGAAAATTAATTTATGGTAAATAGAAAATGTTTTCTCTAATTATAAAGAATTCCATACAAAATGAACTTGAACTAATTATTTTTCTGAACTAATTTTGCTCTTTCCATATATAAAAATTTTAATTAATTATTCATTATTACTTAATTTTAATATTAAATTGTAATAATTATTGAATAACGTTAATTAATTTAACAAGTCCTAAAATCCAACATAATATTTTGAGAAAATAAATGTTTTTGATTACTTAAAGAAAAACTGGACAGATAATTGGAAAAAAGTTAGTTAAAGTCACTATTTCATTAGTTTTTTTCTATATACGATTTTCAGTTATTTTTGGGTGATATGATTCCATTCCACACATGAAAAGCTATCATTTTTATCTGATTCAAACTTCTGATGACTCATTTCATTCGACTAACTTTTTTCCAGATCATCCGTCCAATTCTTCCTTAAACTATTAGCTTGTAATAATAAAATATTATTTTTTTACATGAAGCAAGAAAAAAAGTTAAGCAGATGAAAAAAAATTTTGAATACCTAGTTATACATGGAAGGTAAATAAATAAATCAGTAACAAAAATTTCATATCACCCAATATTGTTCATTTGTAATCATTTCTATTTTGACTTTAAAATATAATCTTTTCTCTTCCAAACGATATCATCAATAATAATATGCCAAATTCTGAAAGTATAATTATATTTATTTTTTCAATCATATTTTAGAGAAAAGCGCCTTTAAACTTTGACAATCAACTACGCAGTTCAGAGCGACCATCCACGGAACATCAGTAACCATTTCCTCAATTTTTGGAATTTTTTAATAAAATCACAATAATTGAAGGTCAAATATAAGTTTTTCAAATTTGAAAATTATAAAAATTATGTAATAACTTGAAGAACTAGGAAAACCACAAATAAGTTTAAAAAACCCAGGGATAGAACCCTAGATGCGTGCATACAACCCCAAAAACCTAAATTAACACTTCTCAAAAAAATAAAACGGTTCAACAAAATTTTACCACTTGAGTCAGACATATCATTTCCCTTACAATTTTTTATGCTGAATCTAAATCCGGACGCAGAATTGCTCGATCACGTCAAGATTTCGAGATATCCTAACCACAATGCACCACAAAGACGCTTTTCGATGATATTTGAGGTTATGTTATAAGTACAACGATTTTTTTTTCTCATTCACACTCATTCCTGCCTACACTATCATCTGGTACTATTATTTCTCTTCAAAATCCATCTGTGATCTCTCGGAATCGATTTTTCTTTCTCCTGTTATACCAATTTCAATTTACAGTACTTCGTGAGCATTAGGCATCATAGCCTAATGTCCCGTTTTAAACTTTTTTAAACAAACTTTTCCAACATTTCCTGATAATCTCGCAAAACAGCTTGAAATGGGTAACAATAAAACAAAACTCAAATTTATTATTCACATCGAAGATTTTCTTTTACTCGTGTTCACTTCTCCTGCCATGTTTGCGTTCTGATTGCGTTGTCTCAGTTACCAGGAGTAGAGCTGTCATGTGAGAACTGTCATGATCGTTCGAGAAAAGAAGCCGATAACGAACGACTTCGAGCGAAACATTTGAATTTCTCGTATCGACATGAATCACTATTTGAGGTTGAGACATTTCGAAATCCTGACGTGCTAAAGCAATTCTACTGCCGGATTTGGATTCAGCATCAAAAAATCTACAACAAATGATATTTTTTATTCAGGTGGTAAAAAATAAGTCCAATTTTATCGAACTTTTTTTTCTGCACCCGCTCCTCTACACCTTGGCGAAAGTATCGGATAGAAATTCATTCCGAGTCAATCAGAACTATTCCGATATCTGTATTGGAGCCAATGCTAATCATTCCGAAAAATGTTTTGTATCTCGTTTGATAAAAAACGGTGAAAAATCGACCCGATCTAATCCGATTTAATCCGAGGCGACAATCCGAATGAATCAGAACCAATCCAAAACCAAGATTTCAATCCGAATTAATCCGAATGAATCCGAGGTCGGAATGATTCGAATTAATTCCGATTGAGATTTCGGTTTCCATCAATCCAAGCTCAGATTGATTCGGATTGAAAACCTGGTTCGGATTCATTCAGATAGTTGCCTCGGATTAAATCAGATTAGGTTGGATCGATTTTTTACCGTTTTTCATCAAACGAGTTACAAAACGTTTTTCGTATTGGCTCGGATACAGATATCAGAATGGCTCGGAATAGTTCTGATTGGCTCGGAATGAATTCCTATCCGATACTTTCGCCAAGGCATCTCACGCCTGAAACCCGTGCCTTTCGGAAAAAGCTCTCGTCCATCATATTTTCCGTATTGAGCGGCATAAGGAATGCGAAAACTCGCATAAAAATAAAAAAGAGGTAACTCCGAAGGAAATTACCTCTCTCTTCCCAGGAAGATTACTTTACCGTCGCAGGCAAAAAAAACTTTCCTTTTATACATAGATACATGTATACTATTCCCATAGAAAAATATATAGCAAGACTCTACTTGCGAAACCCGCGATTTTTCACACGGTGAAAAACGGCGCGGGTACCACCCAGCCCTCTACCCTTTTTCATTCCCCAGTAGTCGACAAACTCGGGTTTGCCAGTTTCCCCCCGCTTTTCTCATCAACAGAGAATCCGCGCCTGCGAACTCGCAGGGTACCTTTTCTCTCTTCCTCTCATCCCCTATTTTCACCAATTTCTCTCTCTCTCTTTCTCACCACCTCCACCCGGTGGCACTGCTCTCTCCTCTCTTTCTCTCCTTCTTTCTCTCCTTCTCCCTTTCCCGGCACCTCGAGGATAGGTCGAGGGTGCAGTTGCCCAGGCCGGCTATCCGCCCCGTCAGTTTAGTTACCGCACCACATAAAGGCATTGCGTTGTAGACACCGTTACCCGCAATATTATTCTCTTACTTATACCTTACTTAATTAATAATTCGTTGAATCGTTCGTCCGTTCGGTTGTTTCGTCCGTACGTTCGTTCAATCGTCCGTTCGTTTATAAAATCCAGCCCTACCCTTTGATTGCCTAACCCTCTTATAAGTTGCCTTTTATTGCAATCTTCCAGATTCCACCAGTGATATATATATATATATATATATATATCTTTTATAAAAATATCTGATATTCACCACTCTTTTTACATTCGATTAATCTCAACACATACACATACAACAAATTAAGCCTCCTTCCTTATCTTCAACCCTCGTTATTTCGTCGCTCAACCCCAAACCAAAATCCTACCCCACTGGCGTCTACTTCGCGGGATCCTAAAAAAGGTCCATGAAAGGGACATTCGAAAAGAATTAATCAATTCGGAGAAGAAATTTTTAATAAATAATAGAATAGTAAAGAATATTTTCCCCGGAGTTAATGTGTCTGCGAGGTGAAACCTCAACTGGAAGAAATTTTTTAAGAAGAGAGACCTCCATTGGAGAGAGAAGAGAACGAGATAAAGTTGGTACCTTCCAGGGGTTGGGCGTGGACTCTTTTCGACATTTAACTAACCATTAAGACCAATTAATTAAACAGTTCTTTAATTTATTAAAGAGTTGAAGGTTCGATATTAAATACGCGGTTGACATTACTTTGAGAGAAAAAAAGATAGAGGAAAATAAATAGAGAGAGAAAAAAGAGACTGCTTTAAAGTTAGTGTTGTATAATCCTTGGACAAACAAAAATAACTAAATTTGAGGTTGTTAGCTAATTAATAAATCGAACCCCGGCACTGCGTTTTTAAAGAGCGTCGTAAGAACCTTCTACATTCCATTCTGCCGCTAAGTCAGCATCCTCCAACCACTGATTTTCATCGTTAAAACCGGTATGTTTCATTTGTTTCTTTACTTTTCTTGTCTTTCTGTTATTTGCCTGATGTTGAATTGATTATTATAATTATTATATTGATTCTGATTATACTGAAATCTGATATGTGTTCATCATATTTTTCACCGGCTGTTACGTTTGTCCCGAATACCTTTTAGGAGTTTTACTACTTTTTAGGACCTTTTCTAATTTATCCTATAATTTCATTACCTTTCCTCTTTTTTTTCCTTTATTTTTTCCCTTTCTTTACCTTTATTTTTCCTCCTCCCCTCTTTCGGGTTCGCTGCCATGTACTAGGACGCGGAAAAATGTAGGGATAAATTGCGATTTAATTAACTAGGTAATGATAACCAATGATGTATTGATATAAGAATCTTTGAATAAAAGATTTATCAAGAAAGATACCAGAAAAAGTGCTTTTCTTTTGGTGTTATTTAGCATTCTCCACGTTTATTCAGTTTAGTAAACTTTATTACATTGAAATCATTTAATAAATGTTGCTCAAATGCATTTATTAAAAAAATTTGACAATTAATAGGTTCATAGGAACTCCTAATGGAAGTCAGTTATTGGTACACTGGAACCCATATGGGAACTCATATAGGTGCTTTTGGGATGTCGAAATCCACAGATCAAGATGGAACCAACTGTGGAATATCGTCACGAGCTACAATTGTTAATTTAATGTATACTATCAATTTCATTCAGCTATTCGAATATTGTTAGTCGACCAATAAATACATCTTTTGTTCTTTTTTGGAGTCATAATATCCAAATTAGGAGAGACTGGGACTGAATGGGACACCAGGGTGAAATGGGATGGTAAATTTTCACCAAAAATTATGTGGGCTTTGAGATTATTCTTTTTATTATATTATACACTTTTTAAATTTCTTGAGCATTTCAAGATCATTTTTTTCTACCCATTTTTAGAAAGATAAATCTTAAAACCCAGATAATTTACGTGAAAATTCACCGTCCCGTCTTACCCCGGTGTCCCATTCCGCCCCACTCTCCCCTACTTGAATATTTCTCAATTACATCGTGACTTCTGATGTGAACTTTTAACAAGTATTTTCATTCCGGATTGAAATGAATTATTTTACACAATAGTTTAATAAACTAAAAATTTCATACCGGCATATTATATGTCACTATGGTTTGTATAAAATAATTATTTTATTTTAATTTGATTTTATATATCAATAAGGAATTATCAATATGAAGTTAAAGACTTATAAAATATATAGTATATTTCATGATTTCCTTAAATGTAATTATTTCGAGGATATACAAATTCTCAGTCAATATTTTCACACGCCTTTACAAGCAGAACAGAAATAACTATTTGTTTTACTAGTGGGGAAAACGAGCAATATCCAATGAGTATGAAGTTTGCAACACGAGCCGAAGGCGAGTGCTGCAATCACACGAATTGACAATCGCTTGTTCCCCACGAGTGAAACACGTTATTTTTCCCAACACGTCTAGTGACAATTGTACTTTCACCGTCTGTTTTGAGACGGGAAAATGGCTATTTTCCACACTCGTGGGGAAAATAGCAACAGTTGTAAAATCAGCCATTTTCCCGTCTCGAAACAAACGGTAAAAGTACAATTGTCACTAGACATATAGGGAAATAGTATATTTCGTATAAAGTGCAGAAAGGCGTATTTTAACGCACGAGCGAGTTGCGACTCGCTCACGCGTTAAAATACGTTCCGCACGTGATACGAACAATATTTTTTGGCCGCCGCACACCGTAAGCTAGCCTTGTCGGTATCGTTTTGCGTGCAGAAAATTGAAACAAACTGAAAATTTTACCGCACGCAAAACGACACGGACTCGGCTAAATTTCGGTATACAGCGAAGAAAAATATCGTTCACATCACGCGCGGTACGTATTTAAGCGCGCGAGCGAGTCGCGACGAGGGCCAAGGCGACACGAAGGAACCGAGGCTCGACTTCGGCGTTAAAATACGCCTTTCCGCACTTGATACGAAATATACTATTCTGTTCACTGTATACCGAAAGTCAGCCGAGTCGGTGCCGTTTTGCATGCGGAAAGTTTATTTTCCCCACGCAGAACGACACCGACAAGGTTAACTTTCGGTATACGGTGGACAAAACATTTTTTTACGTTGTTTTTCTTAAATAAATTTCTGTCATATACAAAGACTCAGTTACGTTTCATGAATAAATGTAAATCATACTTTTTTCAAAAGATTGCTTTTTCATGACATTTGATTTGTGATTGTAGGATATTAAAGATATATTTATTTTCCATCAATAAATAACTAGTCTTATATAAATTTTAATTCTGAAACTTTTGAGCAAAGTGAATATATTTTTCTCGAAAGTGTATAGATCTCATTTTCCTTTCACAAATAGCAAAATTTCTTCAAGCCAAAATATTTTCTTCAAGAACAGTACAAAATCAAGGGAAGTTTAATTCCCTTCAAGACTTTTATGTTTTGCATAAAGAATTTATTTTCTCTTTAAGAAAATAAATATTCCTAAGGAACTAACGAACTTTCTCATCCTCATTTTCCTCAAAGATTCTTATTAATTATTTGAATCTACGAAAAAGGGATCGTCTTGGACTGTACGAGAAAATGAGCTCGGAATCTTCCGATTGCTGACCAAATGCTCTCATCATTGAGCAACACAGGTAGATACTGATAAAACTTGTAAGTTCATTCACCTAGTCTTTCCTAAAAATGATTAAAGGAATCAGAAGCGTATCTTTTAAACGCAATTAAGACTTTCAAAGTTTCATTATCAAGCTTTAAGGCCATGGACCAACCGAATCACGTGATTAGATTTCTACCTTACGGGCATTTCAGTCTGTGTAACACCAGGGGCGCAGCTAGACATTTTGGGCCCAGGGCAAAAAAATGTAAGGGGCCCTTTCTTCTTAAATCTTTTATTAATACTTCTCTACTTGAATTAATCACAAAATCTCTGTTTCGATGTTTACATCACAAATTCATATTTGTTTTCTCGCTTTTATGGCACTGAATTCCTTTTTTTTTCACCGTATGCAAGAGGGTCCACGCGGGGCTCGGGCAGATTACCCCCCCCCCCCCCCCCGGCTGCACCCCTGCGTAACACCATTTCCATGCAAAATCAGATAAAGACTTGAAAATTTGTCAAACAAAATAGAATCCTGTGCGTATATTTTGGCATGACCCTGACCAGCCCCAGAAATGGCATCCCTGGTTCCAAATAAAGCAACGCGCCTAATCTGGGCCAGGTCTGGCGGACGGTTGATACCAATGCCCTCTGCTGGATTTTAAACCTCTCAGACTGGGCCCAGATCAGGCGCGACGTTTCATTTCGAATTAGGGCGAGAAAAAGTAACTTTATAATTATAAACATTTAAGATCAAACGATGTTGGCAAAGCAGAAATCTAGTCACGTGGTCTAATTGCTACAATAACTTAAATCGATTATAAACTTGAAATAAAACAATATCTTCTCATTGATGATAAGAATGTAATAATTTACTTCTGCTTTTAAAATCTGAATAAAAAATATGCTATCGGATGCTATCAAGATGCTTAATTCTATTCTGAGGATGTAATATTGTAGAAAATAGCATCTGTATTGCAGTGGGTACAATACTGATGGTAATCCTCACAATATTCAAATACGGGTTACTAACAGTACTGTAATGGGTACAATACATATGGTGATCTGTACATTTTATTCTTAGGACAGAAATAGGTATCCTGATAGTATTCGATAGTATATTTTTTTTGTTAACAAGCTTTTTATGAAGCAATTAGTTATTTTCCACTGATGTGGATTAAAAACAATTGAATTCTTTATGAAAATCCCGTTGATGATCTGTACTTTTACTTTTTTACTGATGTAGATTTCAATAGTGAAGATCTTTACTTATCAAGTCTTTTAATTATTTGAAGTGAAAATAATTGCCTTTTAATTCTCAACAACTTATTTCATTTCTTAATTTGTTTTATTTTTCCTTTTTTCATTTGGAATGGGTTATTTAATTCCAACATTCAATATGTTTTTCTCTTTCGTTATAACAAAATTAGTGTGAGTCACCACGTTGCGATCTAAATTAGTGTCCAGCAGTTTCCATAATAAACTATCCACTCATATAATTTTTATTGATTTCTTTTTCTTCATATCCGGAATTATGTCTCATTTACTTCCTAATAAATTACAATTGAACGAATTGTGACCTAGAAAAGTTTCTATTTTCATTTATACATCGAAAAAAACTGGTTAGTAGGATTATCATTTTCTTAATTAAGTTTACAATTACATTCTGATCATCAATGCGAAGGTATTAGTTTTATTTTACTTAATTTTACTAGACTTTAACTATTGTGGCGAGAATTTTAGACTTGAATTCAATCAGAGGCAATCAGAGCTTTTCCGAGTTATTTCGAACCATTCCGAACCAATTCAAAGACATTTTGGATCGCGTTCAATGCAAATTGGTTAAAAACTAATCCAAATAATCTTGACCTTGGGTTTATTAGTAATAATGTCCCGGATTAAACCGGAATGAAGCGAATCAAGTCGTATTGATTTTCAAACGATTTGCATCAAAAGAGATTTAAAACGTATTTCGGACTGATTCAGAATTATTCCGAAATAGGTTTGAGTATGTCTTTTCTCAGTGTAGAAAGTTTTACTCCTGAATATCTCAAGTTATTTGTAAGGGAAATCACTTTTTTCCAACATTCAATATGTTTTCTCATTCCAACTTTCAATACGTTATTTTTTCCAACTTCAAGCAAGTTCAAGATATTCTTTTCCAACTTAATTTCCTTTGTCATAAGAGAATCACACCTATAGGATCCAGACACTGAAATCTTCACATAGAATTGTAAAAAGATTACTAACAAACTGAATGAGCAGTGGCAGGATCTATGTACTCAGCAAACACGGTCTATAACTGTTCTAGAACAAAAAAGGAACATTGGTTCAGAACAGCTGTAACATCTTTCTTATAGAACTGTTCTAGAACAAAAAAGTAACAGTCTTCTAGGTCATTGTAAAAAACATATTACATAATTATTCCAGAAATATATTCTGGTTCTGTTTTGTAACAGTTTTTCTGTAACTGTTTTAGAACAAACATATCACAGGTGTTCCAGATCAGTTACTCCTATGTTGTTCTAGAACCCTACTGTAACGGTGTTACATCAGTGTCCTAGAACGTTGTTATAACTCTGAATTATATAATTTTAAGAACTGCGTGTTGGAACTATTCTGCTATTTTAGCTTCTCTGTTACTTTTGTAGATGAAATCCCAGCAAACACTGTTATATAACATGTATGTAACTGTTACGTAACAGATTGTAACACGTTACATAGCTGGTGACTTACAGGTAAGTCACCTGTGACGCAAAATGTCACACTGTGTGATGAATTAGTTTTATAACAGCTCTGTAACGCTGTGATGTAATGGGTCTGTAACAGACTTATGTAACATATGTGCTATATTGTTACGCAGCATCAATGTAAATATGTTGTATATGTGTTATGCAATTATGTTATATAGAAGTTTTGTAAAAGCGATATGTAAATAGTATGTAACGGAGATATGTTAAACAGATATACGATGATAAAATATTGATAATACACAACTCATTTCTGTGAGTCAAATTTTACACCTTTGTGTTATTTGTCGATTACTGAATATTATACTTAGGACATGTGAAATTTTACCATAAGAGCAATTTAGTTTACACAAGTTATTACCCACAATTTTTAATTTTTCCAACTATTATTTCTGTCGGTATTCGGGAAATTAAAATATCTATATGTAATATTACATGATTGTTACATATCTGATAATAAAGTGCATTATACACAACTTACAAAGAAGCACTACACAGTAATGCCGTCATAGTACACTTACGTAACACTGCAAAGACAGTGTTATAGATCATTCGCGTAACCAAGTTACAGAATCAAAGTTACAGTATTGTCACATAAAAATTATGTCACACTGTTACATAGCTGTTACTAATGTACATTATATACAACTAACATAACTATTTCGTAATATTGTTACATTACCCTTACGTAACAAAGCAACAAAATCGTAATAGATCATTTAGGTAACCAAGTTATAGAAAAGATGTTATATGATTCTTACGTAATAATTATGTCACATTGTTACATACCTTTTATTAATGTACATTATACACGACTCACATAATTATACAGTAATGCCGTGACAGTTCACTTACATAACATTATGACTAAACTGTTACAGATCATGTGTGTAACACAATTACAGAACGAATTTTACATTGTCTTTCTATAGCATATACATCCCACTGCTACAATAACTGAACAATAACAATCGTTACGTAACCAGAAATAACTATGTTACACTTTTGTTATGGAGCGGTTACATAACGTGTTTGCTGGGAATGTTTGAAAGATGTTTTGTGACATCCCTAGCAGAATCGGTAAAATTAACAGTCAGCGAATTCGCTGGGCATTGGCTGACCATTCGCTGACCTGGTTATAATATGAAAATCGGGAGCATAAATAACACGTAAATTGTTATTATTATGATTCTGCTGTACATTTTGAGTTTGAAGGTATCAAAGTTAATACAATCATAACAGGATAACAGGATAACAGGATTGTAATACGGTTTTCCTTTATAATTTTGATGCTGAATCCAAATCCGACCGCAGAAGTGCTCTAGCATGTCAGCATTTCGAGATATCCTAATCTCAAAGTTCCAAAAAGACGGTTTTCGATGATATCTGAGGTTATGTTATAAGAACAACGAATTTTTTTCCTCATTCCTGCCTACACTATCATCTAAACTACCATTCCTCTTCAAAATCCATCTGCGATCTGTTGAAATCGATTTTTCTTTCTCCTGACATACCAATTTCAATTTACAGTACTTTTTGTGCATTAGGCATATAGCCTAATGTCCCGTTTTAAACATTTTTAAACAAGTTTTTCTAACATTTCCTGATAATTTCGCAAAACTGCTTGGAAAAGGTAACTCTGAGGTTTTCGGGCCGCTGATCACAAATCTTCAGTTAGGATTTTCGAATTCAAGATGGCGGATCCAATATGGCGACGATTCTAGATGCTACACACAATCTCCTACTTGTATGTATAAATAATGTGAAAATAATTTGGAAATTCTGACTGCAGATTTGCAATCCGCGAGCCTGAAAACCCTCGAGTAACACTTCAAGCAATTTTTACACGAAAAATTAGAGGTGTACCTCTAAAACATAACCTAAAAAATTTTTTTTGAAAATTTTAAAACATTATTTTACCTCTTTTTTTTGCGGGAAAAAATTGAAACTTTTCACGAAAAAGAAGAGTCGAATCCGACAGATTGAGATGGGTTTTGAAGGGAAAGAGTAGTACTATATTATAGCGTGGGCATCAGGAATAAGCAAAAGAATTCGCAGTTTTTATAACATAACCTCAAATATCACAGAAAACCGCCTTACTGAAACTTTGAGGTTAGGATATCTAGAAATCCTGACGTGCTAAAGCAATTTTGCGGCCGGATTTGGATTCAGTGCCATAAAATCTACAATAAATTATATGTTTCATTTACACGACAAAGAATGTTCTAGAACTGTTACAAATTTGTTCTAGAATTTGAACCAGACATTTGTACTTCCAAAACATATTCTTTTTTGTTCTAGGACTCTTACAGATTTGTTACAGTATTATTATTGGTCACGATTACCGAGTTATAGAACTCCTACAGATGTTACAGAATGCGCGTGTGACAATGTTCTAAAATGTGTTACACGTCCTAGAGTTTGAGCCAGACATTTTTGTAACTGGTTAGTAACCAGTTCTAGATCCTGTTCATTTCTGTTCTAAAACAGTTACAACAGTTCTATTCTGGATCCATGTTTAGTTCGTAGGCATAAGCGATGAAGAAATACCATCAGTAGGAGTTGATGATATTTTATCAGTTTTTGATCAATAAAACTCCCTGTAGTTTTTATTGCGCAAGGGGTGTGGAGGGTAAAGCGAGATATTAAAGATGTCCGCCATGAATGTCCTGGGCGTGGCTCCTGCGTACTCGAAGAGTCGTGGAAACTCGTTTTTCCTTTCCCTGATCCTCCTTAAGCCTTTTCGACCCCGACGCGATTTAAATATCTCTCTCAATTTCTCTCGCGGATAGCGGAAATACTCATGTTCTTTAGGAGTGAATTTAATATGCTATATGTGCTGACGAGAAGGAAGCAAAGAAGAAGCAGAAATATGGATATTATGGAGGACGCCATGATGAGGATGATGCCGGTGTCTCCGGAAGTTCCGGAGACACTTCTGCACGTGCGCTCGACACGAAAATTCACGGTGCGTCAGAATCGGCCTTGACAAAAAGTACATTTTCTTTCTGCAATCGCTATTCACATACATGTGTCACCAATTATTGTTTTCTTATGATGTTGATTTTTATCATACTTTTTTTTTTCTAGTTAGATAAAATTATTCTGGAAACTTTACAGTAAAAACTATCATTAATGAAACAGGACTTATATCGACCCTTAGTATTAATAATTCGTTCACACGTGCACATTTTTTAAGTTTCTTCCTAAGTATTTTTTATAGAAATAAATTCTCATTAATGAGGACTCCAATCTGAGTCGAAACGTTTGAAAATATGAAACTTTGAGTAACATTTTTTCTGGACCCTAAAGCCAACTAAGAACATCAACAATATTTGAATAATAAAAACTATCATTCTTGATTTTATTATTTCAGATCAAGTCAAAATAATATTGGAAATGATAATATTTTGATCCAGAATTTTTTTATCCATAGACACATTGGATGAAAAATTATTTTCTTACTCTCTTAATCCAAATCAGACAAAATATACTGATTTTCAGTAAAATTTGACTGATTCAAATAGTTAAAAAGAGGCTACTGTGAATCAGTCAAATTTCACTGTTGAAACAATGAAAATCAACTGATTTAACAGTGAAAAAATATTACTTTCACTGCTGAATTAGTGAAAAGGTGAGTCACTGATTCAATCAGTGAAAATTTGACCGATCCATATTTAGAAAGTACTAAGGATTAGAATAAATTCGATTATGATCACTTAGAAAAAGATTTTTTGGTTAGTAAAATTTAAGTGCTTGAATCATAATAAGAGAAACAAGGAACAAGTATTTTTTATACATTTTTGGCTATCATTAATTTTTGAGTTCAAATTTCATTGTTGCTGAGATACTTCTTTCTGCCAATCTTGTAGACTATTTAAAGCAACTTTTCGCTCGGAATTTCCAATATCTTGATCCACTCCAAAAATAGAATTTGTACACTCCGTAAGACTCTTTATCTTTTTTTAGTTTTTGACCTATTTTCACATCAAATCTTTTTTCCATTTAAATCCTAGACAATTTTTTCTATCACGCTAAAAATTTACCTCAGTTTTTCTCTCATTTCAATGTCAAGTTTGACAGGCAGAAAACATTTTATTTGTTCTTTCAATAACTTCTTCAAAGCAAGTAAATTTGTGCATTGACGTACTTTTAAAAAAGTTTTCTCTATTCCAACAAATTTGTTCTCATTCAACCAAAGGTTTTAAAGAGTAACATACTTTGAACAGTAATATACTGGAACAAACAAATCGAAAGAATGATAAATGATAAAAATACAAAGATTAATTTAATGAGGATCTACTTTTTGAATGTAATTTGAAAAAGAACTTATATTAATTAATCGTCGAAAATTAAAAAATATTTTTTAAAATGTCAATCAAATTTATTATAACTGCATGAATAATATATCTATATTTGCAAGAAATTATCACAATATTTGAATGGAAAATAACAAAAACAATCAATTTCTTCATTAACTATTTCTTTATCATTTTTATTATTTATTAACTCCAACAATGATTGCATCATTGTTGTTATAAAAAGTTTGTAGTTATATCAATTAATATATATATATCATATATATGCCTTTTAGTTACCATAATTGAACTTGTCTTTTGTCGTGAAAATCAACCAACTGACTTCAGTTGATACAACTGAAAATTTTAATCGGTGTATCCTCTTTACTTTATCATGAGAAATAACTTTAGAAAAGAAGAACAAGGTGTGGTTTTAAAACAAAAAAATCTCGAGTTGCGTTTTTTGTTAGTCCTAGCTAAATGAAAGGATGATGCGAAGAGAGAAAAGATTGCTCGAGAGAGAAAGAAATAGAGGCAAGAGAGTTTAATTCGTATAGCTGAGCCAGGGAGCGCCGGACTCTGTTGGGTATTGATCGTTTCTGGGTCCATGTGTCGCGCGTGCGTTTCTTCTATGGGGTGAACCTGTGGCGAGGGTGAGCAGGGTAGTCTGACGGAAAGAGAGTGCAACCGAGATGGAGCGAGAATGTAAAAGCAGGAGAGAGCAAGAGAGAGAGTGAAAAGGAGACACGGGAGTGTTGGGGTTCATATACCCCCAGGGTTGTAGCTGCAACACCAACCTTCTCCAGCCATGCTACCAACCAATCAATGGAGCCCCTCAAACACCCTCTATCCCCGCATATTCTCTCTCTCTTCCTCTCTACCTCGTTCATTCTTCCGATTTAATATATGCACTTATTTGTGTACATGCATAAATATTCTGAGCTACTGAAATTCGAAGAGTGCTTGACTTCAGTCACTATAGGGGGATTGACGAAATAATTTTGGAGTTATCGAATCTCAAGTTCTGATCATCAAATTCACCAGCTAATCTGATCTGGTTTATATATACATTCTTCCTTGATCTTGAAACTTGGAAGGAAAGCTGGATTTGAAGTAAAACTTTTCCCAAAGTTAGGGCAGACGACTTTATAAGGTGAAAGGTGCTAGGCTACTTCCTGGACACTGTAAATATAAATGAAAATATGTTAGAGGATTATTTATAGAACAATTCCTTTCGTTAATAAAATACATATAACAAGTTAGCATTTTAGACAAAGACCTCTCATCATGGTCATTAATGGTTAATGTATCTTTCCTTTGGGACATTTTTAGAAATTATTTTACTATTGTCGATAAAATAGATTCGAGCGATCACCTCACCTCTAATACACTTTAAACTTTAAAATAAATGCCCAATATTTTACAAATTATGTTTAGAGTGTCTTATAAGTAAGTTAATTTACAAAATCGGTTTAATTTAATGAGAAATGATTTTCATTTAGAGTAAATAAGTTTTCACGAAAAACATTCTCTAATCAGAAATAATTTTTAAATAACGAATGAGAAGTAGTGAAGAATAAAGTAAAAAAGTTTGAAAAATAATAGAGAGAAGAATGAATGAATTTTGTCAATAGCTTCAGGTTTAAGGCGGATCAGAATTTCGAGATTTCCTTATGGAGCTCGATGTGAAATAAAATCTAATAAAAATATTTCATCCTGAATCGGGACTTTTTACAAAGTTTGTTAGCATTCTAATTACGATGTCTGCAAGTGACCCTCGGGACAGCGACCCCAATGAAAAATTCCCTACACTGATTGTCCCATGAAGAACCCTACGAATTTTTGTTATCCAGCCGACTAGCGATCCAACCATTGGTCTAAATCTAAAGCATTAGATTTAGCAGCTGTATCGTGACTAACAGAAGAGGTTCCAAACGGGGGTCTGTTACTTTTTCTGGCCCCAATGTCTCTCATAATTCTTTTCATTCTTCAAATTTAATAAGTTTTGCAATTTCATTAAATAAGGCGCTCGATCTCTTTAAGTTATTGATAAAAACAAATCTTTTAGCTGAACAAAATTATATAGTTATGTCGATACTTGAATTCACATATATTTTAGAATTGAAATTTGTTAAGGAAATTAATTTACTTAATTTTTTAAAATTTGTATTAATTTTAAGCTTCTACATGTTTGGGTTCAAAATACATAAAATTTTGTTTTTAAAATTTGGAAAATGGTTTAAAGAATAAAAACGAAGGTAAATAAACATTTTTTGGATTTTAAAACAAAAAAAGTTCAATTTTAGCAAAATCTAACGAAAATTTTTTTTATCAAAAGACTCAAAACTAGTCTATCTAAGTGCGATTTTATCTCTTCTACTGTTTTCAAAAGTTTAAAAATAAACAACTCTTTTTTAGGATACCTTCTCATATGTGATGAGAATTCAATTAACGAATTACATAAAAAGTAATCAGGTGTCCATAAAGAGATGAAGACATAAGCCGTAAAGAATGTTTCAACCTGAACTATTGTACGTTGACCTAAAAGCCTTTTTTCGCAAATGGTAAAAAAGCTGGAAACGAGAGCCTAAAACGTGACCCGCCTTGAGCTTTCCCATCTCTTTCACGGCAGTGAATGTGTATATTTATAGTGTTTATACGAGAGGATGTATTTATAATTTCGCTCAATATATGCATTGCGCTTGAACGTCTTGCCCAAGAAATTCACAATTGCCTTATCCATTAATTCATACCTTTTTCCAATACCATACAAAAATCTGCTACCCTTCTAAAATAAAATTAGTAAAAAATTTTAGATTATAAATAAGATTCATTCTTAAATAATGCGTTCTCGAATTTTCAAAACATATTCTATTTTCTTGACAAAATTCGCTTTAATATTATTTTTTAAAAATTAATTTTCAATTAATTTTCGATTATTAATTATTAAAATTCCAATTGAGAATTTCTGATTAGAAATAAGTGGTGTCGGATGACCTAGTGAGAGTCTGAGCTTTGAGGAAGCGGGAAAAATTGTTTCAAAGAGGAAAAAGGTGTACTTCAGGTCCTCCACTTGAGTGGCGGGTCATTCGTGCTTCTGCTCACACGAACGATGAAACGTGACACTCCCCTTCCTGATATTGGGGATTTAAAGGTGTCGTCAGAAGTTGAAGTCGGTGAACTGCAAGAATGAACCAGAGCATTGGACATACCTGTGAGCATTTAAATTCTCCTTTTGCGTGAGCAAACCACGTGACTTCTTCCAGTTTTATTATGCAAGCCTTCTACCGCTTCCAGTAACACCTGCAGTTAGAGAAAATTATTTCTTGAGATATGAGCTTTATTAGATTGTCTTTTTCAATTTGTAATTCAATGAAATATTGATTAATATGACTTTTCTCAATAGAGTAGATAAAAAGATACAATAATAAATACAGTAGTAAATATTTTGTAAAGATTAAACTATTATATTGCTTACTATCAATAAATAAATCACGAAATAAATCTTTTCCTGAAGTTTATAAATTATACAAATAAATGGTTATGCATAAAATTTTCAACATTTGTTTACTTGCATTGTCTATTGGATGAGTAGAAACATTTTGTTGGGGTCTAATAAATTCGAATAAACTTTTTTTTGTTTTAAAATTTAGGTTATAAAAAACGAAATTTTAAGATACAAATATTCAAGCTCATTTTTGATTAATTTCAGTTTATTAAACATTAAACTCGGCAATAGATGAATTTATTATAATTAAAATGATTGTAAATGACCTGAAATTTTCTTATCTTAAGCTAAAGTAAGATTTGCTTATTGGGCATGAGGTTAGAAAAGAACATTAATATTTAAAGTCGTCCATATTCATGAAAACCATTAATGAGAAATTACCAGCGTACCATTTTTATAGAAAATGACAATTTGACTATATAACTTTAACAAATAAGCACCACATGAAAACCAGACTGATAGAAGCAAAAAATCAAAAAATGCAGTGATCCCAACTTTTCTTTTTTTTTACTGCGCTTGCGTTAGGAAGTCAACACTCATTGGCTGCTGTTGGCGAACGAATTCAAATTGTACAATAATTGACAATTCCGTTTGATACATTTTATAATTTATCACTATAAAGTATGTATACATGTATAATTATAAAATGATTTTATAAATATTATAAACAATTATTTTCAACGATACTACCAACAAATTTCTTCTTAAATTCTGCTAAAGGCTAAGTGAAAATAATTATATTTATATAATCATTCTGATTATCGTGTATACATAACGATATATACATTTAGAACGTTTTTAAGCCATCAGCCAGTGTTGCCAATCAAAGTTTAGTGCCTCGGCGCGCAACATAAAAATGATGAAGTACGAACCAGAAGAAACTTATGAAAATGTATCAAAACTGAATTAAAAAATTGCTTGAAAAACGAAAATTAACATATTGAATTATTAAATCTATAAACTCGTCTCTAGATTTTCTTGATATAGGAGGATTATGGTAGAAATTGCGAAAAGCTCACCTCTGAACACCAAGGGCGGCCACCCGCCGAGCCATTCCGAAATATACCGAATTGGACCGAACTTTTCCGATCTCTTCTCCAACTATCCAATTGCGATGTCGTCCGCTTCCACTAGTCGTTTAGTGAGTTGCCGGTAGTCTCTGGCCAGCCGTCGTGCGTGTAACGTCGTTCTTTTGTTTAATTTTAGTATTTAGTCGTCGCTTTCTTTCACATTGTCTGTCTCATCGTGCCGCGATTCGTAACTCCTCGCTCTTTTTACACCCCGTTAAAAGCACAAGACGTCTGCTCTGAGACTTTCTTACCCTCAAGAAAAATTCAAGTAGTATGGATTACTTCGGAACACGGTGATCAAGGAGTGTGAAACGGTGAAAGACGTAAAAACCCTTTCAATCAATAATAACATAAAACCTCTTCTCCGTCTCATAAATGCTGGTCCACGGTCTTAGTATTTCTTTTATTGATTTATCCTTTCGTTACGGGCGACGGTGCAGTATGCACAGAGCGTGATACTAAAGTAGTCTATAAGGATCAATTAATTATACGCTTAAATCATCTGCTAAAGGTATTGAGTACCTTTTTAATATTAAAAAAGTGACAGAGCTTTGAGGCTACATTCATCGGCTGTGCTACTTTCCTCGATTTGAGGAAGAAAATAGAAAGGTAAGACGCCGGTTTTTTTATCCCACGTGTCGAACTTTTCCTAATGTATTTTCTTCACCTCCCCCTCTTTCCATACCCCTTTTACTTTTTGCGCGCGTGCGTTTCTGAGCTTTTCTAGGAGCGTGCGTGCTTTTGTATCTGAGTATGCGTAATTTTGACTACGTGTGGGTGCCTAGGGTCGTAAAACGCAGTGGGGTCTCCCCCTCGAAGTTGAGGAGAGAGAGGAGACTCCCAGCAAAGCGGAAGAAGGGAGAGAAAGAGTGATACGTATAGAACAAGGGTGACTGAGGGGCGAACTAGTATTGATCGGTCCCAGCCACGCGATTTTCACGATCCGTCGCCATAGCCACCTGGCCACCAAGCCGAAGATCGTATCTACAAAATCGCACCTTAATCGCCTCCTTTGCACCCTGAACTTTGCCAACGCTGTAATTGACTTGCTGATCCCCCGTTTCTCCCCCCGGAGAATAAATAAAACAACTCTTTTTCCGTGAAGAATCCCCTCCCCCAACATACGAAAATTTCCAGGGTGATATTGCAACAACGGTCTGTGATTTTGATTTTATAATTCAGATGCTCCTGTTTCAATAAATGCACCTGGAGAATGTTCATCGAAGTATTTGTTTTCTTTGGTGTAAACGTAACTGTTTGTTTATTTATTTGATGTGCCTCAGATACTCGATAATCAATATGCTTTAATATCTGGAAGATTTAATTTTTCATGAAGAATAAAGTGCTCCGAAATTCTTATAATTTCGGTGGCTGATACTAATCATACTCGATTTTATTGGTTACAAAAGGGGGCGGAAATCAATCGATGGGGATTGTGTCTATTTCACTTCTTAAAATATCAAGTCCAAGTGGCACAGATTGATGGATAAATAATTCAGTCTGGTTTAATTTTCAATTTTGGACTTCTTTATTTCTTATACGTAAACAGATTGGTAAACTCCACGAATGCAGTTGCGAATCAACTTACCATTTTCAAGGTTAAGAATGTAGTTGTAGTCAAATTGTGTTTTGGAAGAAATGTAAACTATATTTAGTGTTGTGGAAAATAAATATGCTTGCATTCTTGTATTTACTGTTCATTAAATTTAATTTAATTCCAACAATAGCAATTTATTATTAATAATTGTAAATAATATTACAAATACAAAAGCATTTTTAATACCGAAAATAGTTTGTGCATGTGACATTCCTCTTGTTAAATTATTGGAGTCTGGCTTTATCGCATTTTAAATGAATAATTTTATGCAAGTTTGATTGCATTTCATTCGCAGTATGTTTGTGGTAACAGTTATTCACCCCCAGACAAACCCTTGTCACTGGAGGCGGTCATTCCATTTGCAATGTCACTAACCGACCCTGACCACATTGACTGTTGCACACTTGCAACCCCAGGAATATATCCTACAAAGTTATTAAATTATGATAAAAATTCTCAGACAATATTACATTCAACTGGAGAAAATCAATTTTTAAAATAAAATATTTTAAACTATATAAAATAACTATATTATTTATTAATTTTTGTTAAAATATCTTATTCAGCCTTTTTCAACGTTCAGGATATTAATAAATTAAAATTTCAACTTTTATATACTCTTCCAGGCAATAATTGAAGAACGAGGAAAAATCTGTCTTAGTCCGGATTCGAACCATGATCATCAACTTTACAGGAGTAGTACGATACCAATTTCGCCGATTTCTCGCTCGTGAATTATTGTCTGGAAGAGTTGGGAAAATAAAAAACATATCAAAAAAATATTAATCAGATAAATAATTATAAAATAAGAGATCGAATCTAGAATAAAATATAATTGGAGTCTAGAAGTTTTAAAAAGACTAGCTTTATTGAAAAAAACTATAAAAAACGAGGTCGATCAATTGATAGATTCATAAAGTTGAATGATACTGAATTGGGTATAATTTCAGAACAAACTCATTGGCCAAATGCTCAGCGTCTACTATCGATCGTTTCCTGACTCTGTACCTCCCTTTCATGTCCTGCTATTGGCTGTTGTCTAATATGCCATTTTCAGATAGGTACGATACTTTTCGAAATCTAGATAAATTTTTATCTGCACACTCGATCTACAAAACTTATCGATTAAAACCCAAACCGTGATTCTGCGTGTGAACGTGATTGTAACTAGTTGCAAAGTTCGAACCTAAAGAAGCTGAAATCAAATAGAATATATGATGAGAATGTAAAAAATGTATTGCAAAGAATTATTAAATTCTAATATGTTACTATGGATTTTTTCAGATACTGGATTTTGGTATTATGCAATGTGAACATTCTTAAATTCCAAGGATTATAAATATGGTGTCCCTGAAAATTTTTATCAAAGAATACGGCCCTGTTTATCGTGTGACCACCTCGTGGTGATCCGTATGTTAGGGCTGTTCAACTGAAGAACAGAGGGTTTTAGGACAGCTGATACTGACGTACGTTATGATGGGAAGAAAAGAATACGAGTTATAAATTATTGCTCTAGGTCTTGGACCTTTATTAATATTTCCGATGATAGATCCAACAGATGAGCAAAATGCAGTTTCATTTATGGAATAAATAATTGCATCCAATGTCCAAATTGTAAAATTTATTATCACTGTTAGCAATTTCTGTATTAAGTTTCCATTAAATGTAATGGAAGTTTTTTCCAGTAACTTATATTAAAATTAAAATGTTTTAATTTTAAAAAATACAAACTTTTATTTAAAATTTAATACACATTTGTATTTTATTTATTTATTTTAATATATTGATATTAAAAATGAATAAAATTGAAAATTCATGCATATTCATTTCTTATAACCAACAGGAATATTAATTTAAATTTTGAAAAATAACATTTTTAATAATTCAGAGGTACTCCATACCCAAAGTCCAAGAAAATGTTAACTGCTCAATTTGAGAGTCAATTTTAATTTTATTATTGAATTAAATATTTAAATAATTTGAAAATCTTTCTGTGAAAAAAAAGACGCTTTCGACTGCGCTAGGATTCGAGCCCAGGTCTTTCGATTGCCGGTGTAAATGTCAATGTGTTTTAGCAGTAAACTACAACAAACCACAATAATACAATAGTCATTTTTGACAAAGCAATTGCGCTTTTCTTTAGAAAATAATAAAATAAAATCTCACAAATTACAACAAAATACACAAGAAACTAAAATTTTTTGCTGAAGTATGAACAGTTTTATAAAATTTAACAAGTCATTACAAATTTCCACATAAAATTACAACCACCGCATTATTGTAATCTAATTTATTTTACTTATATAATACATTCCCATTAAGACAAGGAATTGAAAATTGGATAATCGAAAATTTTATCTCGAACAAAATGAGTCTTTAAAAGTTCGAATCAGATAAAAACTATAGATTTTTTATTGCTGGAATCATATCCAAAAACAGCTAAAATTATCTAAAATTTCTCTATCAGTTTCAACCATAAAAAATTTTTCTACACTTTCACTTAAAAAACCTCAGGAGAAAGTGATTTTGACTAACGTTTTTCCCATTATCTGTCCAATTCGTCCTTAAAATATTCTTCATAAATAATTAACATTGACAAACACCTGGATATAAATAAATTGTAGTTGCATAAACATTTTCCTAATTTAAGAAATAATAATCAAGAACACCAAGTAATTTCAATTTTAGAAGGAAATGAGCATTGTTACTGGGGGGTGCATAATATATTCCAGTGGCTCGTGCCGGCTGTTGTATGTGTAGCAGCTGTGTGTACCCCCCTCCCCCCACACTCAATCCTCTCTGTCCTCCCCCTCTCCTAGAATACCCCTCATTGCCCTCAATACCACTAAACCGTCTCGTAATCCCCCATCTTCTCTATCCTTTTTTGTTGCCCTGTTCGAAATCTACTATTTCTTGTGAGTGAAAGTATATACACATATATTAGTGTATGCATGCGCGCGCGTGTATTTGTATGGGTGAATAATATATATGCATACACGTGCAGAAACGAATATTGTGTCAGGGCATCAGGTTCCCTTGACACAGGGACGAAAGTTTGGGGGATCTATGAGTAGATCTCTTGTGTGCATTTTTTAGAGGCCTGAGTTCGTTGTCCTTTTAAAATTGTGTTTTCCTCACAGTTGGGGTTTTAAATATGTCATAATGAGGATTGAGGCTGGACTAATAGAGATATTAAAAATATTTGAAAAAAAATGAATGGAGATGAATTACTCAAAGAATTTTTTTAGGAAATTTGACTGAAATTTGTAAGGTTTTATTCTATAAAGGAAGATTCAAACTATTTGCTTATTTCGTCCGAATAAAATATGGAATAAAGGAATATGGAATAGAAATGATAAAAAGTTATAATTTTGTAATTGTTTTTTCTTGGTTGTTCAGTAATTTTGTAAATTTTCTAAAATGCTTATATTTAAGAATCTTATTGACTTTTTTCCCCTTTCTCAATGTTCTGATTTATTTTCCAATAATTATCATAAAAACAATCTTGTGAAATTGATAAACAGAACAATTTCACTGAACCAAACTCATTAAAATAAATAAATAAAAATTTATTTAACGCTATTTAAATTTTACACTTAAGAACAGAATGTAATTTTATTTACTAAGAAAATTTGAGTTTCCTTACAAATATTTTTCATTTATTTAATACTCATATTCTCGAGAGAACAAAACCATTTTATTTTGAACAGTTGAAATTATAGACAACGATCCGTGAAAAAACATTTGGTGCTCCAAAATGTTATATATATATTATATTCAAATAATAATCTGAAATTTCATATTTTGGTGCTTGGTTTTATTCAATCAAAGAAATGCTCGCATAACAGAATCCTTAGTAGGTGAGTTTATACTTAAAACAAAAAAATTTTGTGCTTGTGATTCGTAGCTGATACTTATTATTCGACGAATTATGGGTAAACTAAAGTATGTGACCAAACGTTTTTGTGTCCTTAGTATAGGATTTTTCCATCTCTTTCGAAGCCTAATATAGTTCATCGAACTCTTCAGATTACTTGTTGTGAAGAAAAGGTTGACTTTATACTCGATTATTTTCTACAATAAGGCCATGAGCCAACCGGACCGTACGACCAAATTTATAAGTAAATATATTTGTGTAATATAATTTTTTTTCTACACAAAATATCTTTCTGAAAATTTTATAAATATGATAGAATACAATGAGGAACATCTGTCTGGTTCGATTTAGTAAAAATGAAAAAAAAAATTCTCTCAAAACTAGAACTTAAAAAATTATCGACAATTATAGTTAAAAAAAGTTTTTAGTTTGACAGTAAAATAAGTTTAGACTTGTATGGAAAGAATTAGTGGCGAGGTTTTATTTAAAAAAATTTAATTCGACAAAAATGTGGGAAATGCTTGATACAAATGAAATTTTCTTAAAATTTGAAAACTTGAATTTTTTATTACAGATTTCGTACGTAGTTAGGTGAAGTGTTAGAAGAGTGCAATGATGGCAAACGGAATGGACACAGTACAACAAAATGGGGGCTCGACCCTTGGCCAGACCTCGCAGGAGGAATCGAAAACGAATCTTATTGTAAATTACCTCCCTCAGACAATGACACAGGAGGAAATCCGGTCACTCTTTTCCAGCATCGGCGAAGTCGAAAGCTGCAAGTTGATCCGAGATAAACTCACTGGTAAGCTAATTTTTTTTATAAAATTCTCTCAAGTTAAGAAATGAATAAAGATATCCAATGAAAATTCATCCATAAATTACAATTTTATATTTAGGTTTTGATGAAGGTGCAAATTGATTTTGGAGCTTATTTGGATTCAATCGTGCTGGCGTTTTTATATGTACTTCGTTTACTTCAGTACATTGCACTAAATAAATAAAGCACCTAACACCTGTTGGTGACACGTGGTTCATAAATATAGAACCACTAGTGATGTGTATAGAATACAGAATAGAGAAGGGGTGTGATACTAACTTTTCTAGAGAGAAGCCCACCATCAGAAAATTACTGGTTCTTCATTCTTCACAAATCACATCTGTGTAAACAAAGAAATGATTTGTTGTGTTTGTTAGAAAAAATAAAATCTTTCACGAGGTGGTTTTGAGGAAACAAATTGAATCTCTGATATTAATTGTTGTCAAGTTTAGAAGTTTTGAATAAGTATCAAAATTCCAATAGTTCAGGTTACAATATTTGTTTATAGGAAAAAAAAGAAAACTTCGCAAGCGTCAGTGCGATTTATAGAAAACTCATTTTTACTTTAAATTATGAAAAAATATTACTCGCTGGTTTACATGGCTTGAAATAAATTTGGATATAAACATAAATGTCATTCATATTTCTCGGGAAATTTAATAGTTGTGTTGATCTTTCTTACAAAATAAATATAATTTGACTAGGAAACAAAATTATGAGAATAGTCTGTTATATTTTGTTGTATGTAATCTAATCCGTGTGTTTCAGCAAACTTTTAAAATACTTTTTAATTTTGAAGTAAATTATACATACGTTTAAATTCTTATCTAAAAACTGACTTTTTTTACTGGGAAATATGTTGAAAAACAGAATAAGTTTATTTTTAAGGTAATGAATTAGAACACATGGCAATTGGCGAAAACCAAACGTGAAAAGGAGAAATGCGTAACCGCGTAATTTTCATCTGTGTGTGAATACTTGTGTCACAGTACAAGTACGTCAGCACGTGGGTTAGACGTCGCGACGCTATTTTGAGGCATGTAGTCGCGGGGGCGTCATTTGGATCGAAGTTTTGCCGCCATTATGCCGGTCTTATACCACATCAAGCCTGAAAAATTAAGTAATATTCCAAGCAGGTGTCTCTCTATTCAGTCCAGAAAAAAATCACTTCCTGGTTTTCTGTTGAAAGAAAAAAATATTTTTGGAGGTGGCAAATTTGTTTTTTTCACTCCGATTTTTTTTTCATTAATTTGTTCTTCTCCTTTGACATATATCCTCCGTTAAATATTTATTTCAACCCGAGAATTTTTTAATGGAGAAGAAATTTTGTAAAATTAAACACGGAAATTTAAATTAAAAGCTTGTCTGGCAAATAATTTTTTTTCCACTGACCGGTCTCGCTAAAAATACTTTTACTACTTATTATTAAAACTTGTCCATTCAAAGGAAAAAATCATATTTAAATTGAATATATTTACATATAAAATTCATTCTCAAAAATGTATAAATTTACTAACATGGTAAATCAATCAAAATTCAGGAAAGCTGTTATTTTCTTAAGTGAATTACAAGTACATGCAAATAAAGTTTAGAGATTAAGATCATAACTACAGCAATTAATTTTTCTCTTAAGTGCGCTTATTTCGAAGATAAATATCTTGCCTTTGGCCTACTTCACTACAATTTAAGTCGTTTTTTCTTAAATATTTTAATTTTTGTTAGTTGCGTTTCGAAGGACATGTCCATCATCGACATTGTGAACATTGTCATACCCCTTCCGTTTCCAAAGAAAAGGTGTAATTTGTCTCTGGAACGTGTCATTATCACTCGGCACTCGTCTTTTCGCTTCGGCCAAGTCGATGTTAGTAACACGAGTGCAAATTCCAATGAAGTCTTAGGTGCTTAGGTGGCATTATTCAAGAGCTTTTCAAGTTCAGATCAATTAAAATCAGCCTGGTAGATATTTTCTCATTTAATTTTGCATTTTGATTGCAGGTCAGAGTTTAGGCTACGGTTTTGTGAATTATCATCGGCCAGAAGATGCCGAAAAAGCCATCAACACGCTCAATGGTCTTCGTCTACAAAACAAAACAATCAAGGTTCGTATGATTAAAATTTACTAAAATGAAAAAAAGCGAAGTAGTTTTTTGGAGTTTGAAATTTTATGTAATACGAGAGTTTAATATTTTTTAATTTCCATTAATCTGGAGTTTTCTCTACTAAATAATTTTTATAAAAGAAAGCTTCTTAAATCTAATATAATGAAGTTGGGTTTCAAAATAAAATCCACTTTGTTTTGGGTCAATTTATACTCGTAATTCACATTTTCATAAATTAGCATGTAATTTTATTCTAAAAATGATTTTGAAATGTAGAATTTGAATTGAAGATAAAATGAATAGTGCAAGCCAAACGATCAATAAAAAATGGTGCAGCCAGCAATATTACAGAATATTTGACATGCAATCTTGTCCGAGACGAATATTTGGCGCAGTTTCCAGAATGCTTTATTGGCCGTTCAAAAGGGCAGTTTTATTGTTAATCAGTGTCATTAAAAAGAAATTTTTTTACTCGGGATGCTAAAAAAATAAAAGAATTTTTCCAGTTACAAATTTGTAGCTCTATATACTCTGTGATAAAAACAGTTTTCAAACGTATTATAATAAGTAATGATTTTATTTCAAAATTCATAGTTAATTTATTATCAAAACGGATTAGATAGAATTTTTCATTTTTTTCTTTTTCGAACTTTCGATTGATTCATTAAAAATTATAATAAAAGAATCCTATAATATTGAAAAAAAAATTGAGGAAAAAATATTTCTTTGTTAAACGTCAGGGAATTGCAAAACCTAACAATGAAATTTTTAGAAGAAAAAAATTGTGATTCTCCGATTTGAAATTATTAGATTATAATAAGATTTACTTGGAAAAACTTTAAAGTATGATTTTCTTTTTTTCTACAGGTGTCGTACGCAAGACCGAGTAGTGAGGCGATAAAGGGCGCTAATTTATACGTTAGTGGCTTGCCAAAGAACATGACTCAACAGGATCTCGAGAACCTCTTCAGCCCCTACGGTAGAATCATCACTTCCCGGATCCTCTGCGACAACATCACTGGTAAGTCCTTGACCTCAGTTGGCGCACATTTAGAAGCCAATTACAGAGAATCCTAAAAGGGCCTCGAAACTTTCATTTCAAAAATTCATCAACACCGATAAACTTTAATTCCCATCTTCTATATCTCTCAATTATTTCAAACTACACTCAGAAGCCAAACAGGATTTCAATCTCAGATGAAAACTTAGAAAAATAGGTCTTAGAAAAACATTGTACAATATTAATTAAGATTAATTGGATACCGAATTAAAAATAATTTAAATATCAAATTGATTGCTTCCTGGAGAGAAATTTTCAAGATTAAAAATCATTTTGCACTAAATATTTCTGAAATAATGTTCGAAGTTTCAAGGTGACCACTGGACAAAGGAAATGAAAGTGATTTTTTTAGCTTTTTATAAAAAATATTTTCAGTGCCTTAAAAATTATTATGCATAAAATTGAAGTTATAAATTTTAATTAAGAAATAAGAAATGCCATTGTATTAACTGTTAATTCTTCAGAAACTATTTTGTTAATAACCGAAAAATGACTACAATTTTTTATCGATTTTAGTGGCCAGCCTAAAGTTTTGAAAGCAGAAAAGAATTTAATGAGCAACGAAGAAGGGGAATGCTTTTAGGTTTTTGCAGTTCTTTGATGCTGTATTTTCCTGAAGTGTTTTGAATTTTAAAAGGCCATTAGAATGAATGTTAGTACTTAATATTCTCGAATGGTTTTAAGAGAGAACGCGACAAAGGTGCGAGTAGATAAGGGTAGGTGAGTAGGCCATGGGGTTGCTCGATGGGGGTGGGTCGGTGCGCCTCTTTTCTTTCCAAAGAATTCAAAGAAACCAAGAATCGTTTCTAATAACTAGAAACATAAAAATTTAATCGGATTTCTTTATCCTTATGTTTAAAAGTTCTCTTGGTTCTATGACGTACACGACCTTCCGAACTTTATTCACGTTTGAGAATGAATTTAGAAGTTTAGAATTACAAATATCTAAAAAATAAAGAAATGTGTTGTTCTTTTGCTCATTTTTATTATCTTCCATTACTATATGTTAATAGAGATTCATTTGAAATACGTATATAAAGTAAAGTACAAATTTAATTATCATGTATTAGATTAAATGTTGATTTAATTTCTAATTTTTTTTAATGTGAATTCATCTTGGGCTAAAAAACAACCACAAATATATTTGTAGTCTCCTATTAGATTGAGTAAATTAATAAATCTTTATTGGGGCACGAAATGTTTTAACTGGTTCTCTAAATCAAAAATTGGTACAAGTATTTTAAGCAGAAAATAAATATAAAAACACATTTATTTAATTAAAATGCAGATAGATTATTCGTTAATATATAAATCTTTATTGACTATTTATTTTTTAGCATCTAATTAATTTAAATGTTCAGCTTTAGTTTATTTCCAAAGATGAATAGAGCATTTTTTGATAAAAGTAATTGATTTATAATTTCAAACAAAAAAATGATAAATCCCAATTTCATTATTTTATCTGAAGTCTGATTTCGGATGATTTTTTCTTTATATTTTGTGGCTTTTCAGTTGGCTCAAACGTGATAATTGCGTTCCCAATTTCCCTCATTATTGCGTTATGCAGTGCTTGTTTGGTTTTTGAGTTACACACAGCCTCATGGCCTCCACTTTTACTGTTATTTATCATCCCTTAAAGCTCTCTCTTTCTCTTTTTGTCTCTCTCTTTCTTAGTTTCTCCTGATTTTCTCTCGGTCGACAAAATTGTGCGTCTTTTTTCCACCTCATTGATAAAAACCATTATTTTTAAGTTACACGCTACGTTCCTTTAACATTGAATAGAAAAATTTCAAATTGAAAATCAACAATACAACCAGAATGATGAAAAGAAACAAATTCGTCATTTTATGCTTAAGGAGCGTAGAATCTATAATTTTATAAATTAAAAGTCTCGCTCGCCTCTTATTCGTTAAGTTAATTAGTCGAATCGCAATTAATTTGCTTTTTCACGAACGCAAAAACAACTTACACACACTCCGGGATGTTTAATTGGTTTTAATTGTAATTAATTTTTAAAAAAACATTATTTTTAATTTAACGAAATCTTTGAGAATTCAGCTCTCGACGAATCAGGGGCGAGCAAACCGTGTTATTTGTATTCTTAATCGAGATATGATTTTTTCGTTTCTGTTTAGTACGACAGTTTGTGACTGGTGGCGGAGACAATTTGCCCGGTACGTAACCATAATTTTTTCTTTTCCCTCTTTTCTCCTAGCTGAACACAATTTGATTTCGATATTGTTTGTTATTGATTCGTCAAAAACGAGATCACCGTGTTTTTTGCAACCCTTTTGATTACTTAATTATTCAATTATTTAAACATACGATTTTTTTATTATTAATACAGATTATTTGATAATTAATTACTTATTTTTAGTATCTAAGCTTTTGATTTTTTAGTAAAATTATTATTCACTGTTCAAATTAATTTTATTATTAATACCGAGGGATCCAAAATTTACACCGTTACGCCATTTTTTTTGCTTTGCTACTGTTATCATTAAACATTTTCGGATTGTATTAAAATTATTTCTCGTTAACCAATTCGAGCTAAAAAAAGAAAACGTTGCAGAAAACGATCACGTGCGCACCGAGCCACTCGTTTTGATCCCTTGAACAATGACAAAGAGTCAGATTTTAATAATAATTAACTAATTAACGCACAACCGAAATCTGAGAATTTATTCAATCCAGTCTTTTCACTTGTCCCATTACAAGGAAAACGAAAATGAAAGAAGTTTCTGTGTTCTCAGTCAGTTTATATTTATTTTGAATAAAAATAAATAAAATTAATTAAATTAAATAAAACTACTGAAATTTTCCTGTTTTGAGATGCGAGAAGAGAGTTGGATTAGGGAGGGTCAAGCGCTGTTGAAATGTTGTTGAAAAACACAATTAATTACCACTTCAAAAAATATTAATTTTCAGTTACTCAATATATATTCTAAGTAAAAAATGTCTACTTTAATGGAAAATAATATTGAAAACGTAGGAAACTCTTATTAATAACAATTACTGTAGGTTAAGACTTTTGTAGTTTTCTCCTAGTTCAACATTTAAATATACTTTATATTTAATAAATACGGTCTTATCATCAGCAACTTTAATTTTAATTTTCTATCTAATGATTTTTGAAAAATAAAATTACAAAATCTGCAATAAATTTTGTCCTACAATAACTCTTATTGGAAAAAAATATTTTTTTATGTTCTCAATTTTTTTCCTGGTAAACATTTTCCCAAAATATTTATTCAGTGACAGTACCAACAATAAAAAAATCAAAAAACATAAAAAATGTATTTATTAATAACAGTTATCGCGGGTAAAAGTTTTATACGATTTGAATGAATCAGGGCTCAATTTTTTCATTAAACAATTTTAAAAGACCACTATCTCCAATTTAAAATGTTATTTTATACATTATGCAAATGAAACAATTTATTTGGATTTAAAACGTTTCCCAAGTGTTAATTATAGAATTGAACACGGTGAAGTCTGAAAACTCTTCAATGAACAAAATTAATTCGGTAATTTTCCAAAATTAAGCTTGAAATAAGTAAAAATGTTCAAAGTCGAAATTAATTATGTTTCTTTAGTGATTACCCAGCTGCGCTCGACCTTTTCTAAATTGCCTAGAATTAAGTTGCAGCAATCAGTTTGTGAAGTAGGCAAAATGAAGTAACGTTAAAGATATTTGCTTGTCGGATTTGGCAGGTCTGTCAAAAGGCGTTGGGTTCATAAGGTTCGATCAGCGCGTGGAGGCTGAACGTGCAATACAAGAGCTAAATGGGACCATTCCCAAGGGTTCGTCGGAACCAATCACAGTCAAGTTTGCAAACAATCCGAGCAACAACAACAAGGCTATTCCGCCATTGGCAGCTTACTTGACACCCCAGGCAACCCGTCGTTTTGGCGGCCCTATCCACCATCCAACCGGCCGCTTCAGGTACATTCCACTGTCGCCACTATCCAGGTACCTACTCGCCTCTACTCGCTCTACCCAAAAAAAAAAAAAAATAATACAGATCTATTTTACAATAGATGGGACCGTCGTTCGATCGTTCGCCCACCTCGCGTTGAGCACAATCCGTTTCTTCGTTCGTAACATCGCGATTCTTGCTCTCGCCATTTCATAAACTGCCTATCCTCCTCGGGTCTAACAATAAAACTGAAAAACATGCTTAAAAATTTTCCTTTTTCAGATAACACTCGAATTTATTCTATTCTGGATTCTATCAAATCTGTTGATTATATAGAATTTATGGATACTTTATTCTTTTCCTGTCCTTTTCTTTATATCCTAGAGGCGTTGCGAAATTTGTGTCTTGTGAAGAATATTAAATTGATTATGATTAATGTTGTTTGATAGGTCTTGGGTTGCCCCCCAGATGAAGAAGGACACTCCTAGAGCCAGAGGTTGATGAAAGTTAACAAAAAGAGTCTTCAAAATATTCGGATTTTAAATTATTTATTAGCAGGAGCTATTTTTTTGGTTATTTTATGATTATTAGTTGAAGTAAATAGAGATTATAGAGATTCAGATATGTTGTTTGGAGAAAGCGACAAAGAGATTTCATGTCAGAATTGTGTAAGATTATTAAATTGGTGGAAATAAAAATATTTTTGACAATTTCTTAAAAAAATTGTTATTTTGTGGGTAACAACTTTTTCGAGCCTTCTGTAAAAAAGAGACTTTTTAATTATCCAATCTTTCTTGGAATTAAGGCATAGATGTTTAATAATGGAAATGATATTCTTAATAATTGTTGGAATATTTTTTTATAGTATTCTATGAATCAAATCATTTTTGGTGTTAAAAATTTGCTTCCTGCGTTTTTGAGATAATAGTCACGTAAGAATTTAAGCATAATTCTTCAAATTGACGAAAATATCTTGTCACTTTAGACTTTATTCTTAGATTAGAATTTACGTCTTTTAATATAGTCTCAAGTCGTATGTTGGCAAGAGATAAAGGAACACATTACACTTTTCCAACGCTTATCCATCTTAATATATAATCCCAATCCTGAAATTTTTATATACATTGTTTTTTAACGTTTTTCTTCTATTAATTTTCTCACTGCTAACTTTAACAAGTTACTGACTCAACTAGGATCTTCAGTCTTCAATATTATTTGAATAGTTTAGTATATTGGCTGTAAAATATTCATTATTGAAGATTGATCAATAAATTAATATCTAAATCGATTTCAACTTGGTCATCAAAAAAAGATAAAATAAACAATTAATTTGAAATATAATCTATTCATCTATTTCAAAACATTAGTACCTTTTTTTACAAAGATACTTAATTTTTTCAGCCTCATTCCATCTTCCCAGTTTCACTTCTTCTTTGAAACATGTATTTTCTTTGAGTAAAAAGCACAATTAAGAAAAACATCAACCTTTTTTCTCATTCAGAAAAGCAGCGTGCCTTCTGCAACGAAATATGGAGGAACGAGGCACTAATAATAATAACTCCTCAAAGTAAACTCGTCCTACACGAACACAAAATCAGTCCGTCTGCATGTCCTAAAAACCAATTTCAACTTTCCTGAAAAAATTAATCGAACCTCCCACAATTTGAAGTAGAGCAAAAAGTATGAGTGTGAGGATGTCCTAACTGCTTGCTTGTCTTAATTTTTTTTTACCTGCCAAAAAACAAAGCCTTCTTTTATTTTAGCTGCTATGGCTTTTTAACTTTTTTCTAACTGCAAAAGAAGTTTCCTATTCTTTGCTTTTGCTGTTAACTTTAAATTGTAAAAGATTTTCAACTAAAAATTTAAAATTCAACAAAATCCAAAATTATTCTCAAGTGCGATAAAAGGCACGTTTTTGGCTGATTATTGGGAAGTCTTCTCTTATGTTGTTCTTTTTGTGTTTTGTTTTAGCACTGGCAAGGCCATTCTTGCCATTAACAAAGGCTTACAGAGGTCAGTATTTGTTCTTTTACTACATTCTATGTTTTTCGCTTTTACTTTGCCGATTATTTGTAGCTTGATTCGTCTCTTTGTAAAGACATTGAAAAACCCCTTTCACTTGCTTTCTCATTCTGACTCTTCTTACTACTCTCACCTCCATTCTCAACTATCCACTTTTTCCTTGTATTCATTCCAAAAAATTGCAGCATTTCTCAAAATGTATAAAAGAGGCACACTTGTAACTACATTTTCAAGGCAAAATGTTATTCAAGATGGAAAAAAATTAACCTATTTGTTTTTCTATGTCCACAGAAGTAACTTCATTTGAGTTGAATTTCACAGGGTGGTCACTGGACTCGGAAATCGGCAAATGATCTGCAATTTTTCTTTAAGAAAACGACTAAAATTTAGAAAAAATACTCAAAAGAAGTTATAAAGAAAGAGGAAAGAAGGCGATTTCCAAAATATTTGTCTTCATTTTTTTTTCGTCTTCCTCTATCTTCTTTAAGTCTTGAAAAATACTTTTAAAACAAAAGATCATATAGAAATCAATCGTCAGAAATTATTTTCTTAGCGACCGGAAAGAACTTTAGAATTACAACCAGTAATTTTTCTCGATTAGTAAAGTGGCCACCCTAATCTTATTTGCCTTGAAGTTCCATTTTGCAAGAATCTGAAAATGCTTTTAGTCGTCTGACCAGAGGCTGGAATAATTTATATATGAGAAATAAAATATTCAGTAAAATTAAAAAACGTGTGGACTGTACAGACGGACATTTTAGGTCGGATAGGCAGAGAAAAATGCTAAAGTTGGTTGGCGAATCGATTGGACAATAATAGTGGAAAAAAAAGAATTGATTCGCACTTTACCAACTCCAATTGTTGAAGCATGCGATTTCGTTCATGATCGATTCTCTTGGTCGATCAACTGCGATCGAGGTCGTGTACCAATCATTCCCTCTGTCTCATCGCAAAGAATCTCCGATCAATTTTTCCAAGCACCTTACGTCTCCACCACAAGGAAATGAATTCTTCAATTAAATATTCTTTATCTTCATGACTCCATTTCATATTTTGAAATTTGATAAAAGTTTTGAATCCGAAGTATTATAAGTTTTATTAAAGAATTTGAAGTCGTGAAGTTGAGAATAATTAGTTGCTAGAAATGTATCCTTCGTGACGGAAAGTTATTGGTGAAGAAAATCAGTCACACAATCTCATATATTGTATAATATAATGTCATGGCGAATACGCAGGAGCGAAGCTACGTAGAACAAG
The DNA here is from genome assembly GCA_030998225.1 of Diplolepis rosae. NCBI lineage: Eukaryota > Metazoa > Arthropoda > Insecta > Hymenoptera > Diplolepididae > Diplolepis > Diplolepis rosae. Next base: position 6,563,921 of record JAPYXD010000723.1, on the reverse strand, counting down.
CTATTTTGGGAAAGAAAAATCGATGGGCATACGGAAATTGTGCGTTGAAAGTCGGTTGTACGGATAAGTGAAAATATAAGTCGAAAATTCATTCTAGTTTAGCTACGCCCCTGTAAATAAATAATACTTTTTTAAATGAAATATCGGTAGTTTGGTGTAGAGCAGAGCGAGTCTAGGTGCACGATCTCTTCGATTTTTCCAGACGATTTTGAGATCATGTCTTTCTGTCTCTTTTTTACTGTAGTACAACAACACGCTGCACAGTTTTTCAATCATTATCAAGAAATTCTTCAAGTAATAACCCGACAACGAATATCATAAATACTTGTAGAATTTAATAAGATAAATATTGAAAATTTGAGTAAATTAATTGAATTTCTGATTTAAAAGTGTGCTTCGTGTTGGCTTTTCTTTTCACGACTCTCGATTCATTTTGCAGAGGATTATGACTTGCCAGACTCAAACCTACATTGATATTGTGCTAAAGTTTTTTAAAAGTTTCAAATCCCTCAAGATTATCACGAAAAAAATAGAATAGAATAAAGAAAAAAACAATGTAGGTTTGTTTCTTGATACTTGATTTTAGGAGTTGACTGTCAAATTTATTTGCTTTTTGATTTTAATGATTTATAATATATAAATGATCATGAAATTATTCAAGAGTGATTTAATTCGTAAATTATGAAAAGTAGTCAACTTTTAGAATTGATTATTCCAGGGAATCCTACAGTTTCGAGGAGTAGCATTTATTAATCAGAAGGAGAGCATTTTTTTCCTTCATTATTTGTATTAGATAACATATGCTTTATTGATAGAAATTACACTGAAGAAAGCTCTTCTCCTTAGCTGAATTAATATTTACTCCTCTAAACTATATTCTTTCAATCGCGTTCGCAATCATACATTTAACTCATTTTGCACGCAAAAACAAGTCACATTGCGACGTGTTTGACGATCGTAAAGAAACTAAAATTTTCTATCTTTACGTAAATTATATAATCTGGGCTTAAATACTACGTACTCACTGAGATGTGCCCTATTTTAACGCGGCTTATGACGTCAAGTAGGTACGTAGATTCCATACCTTTGTAAATATGTTTATATACACGTCTGTGATTTAAAACTCAGTGTTTGTACGCCAACGATGTTAAATTAAAGAGCTTAGCTTTTTTCCTTTAATTTTCCTTTTTTTTACATTTCTCTTCTTTGTATCTGTGACGTACTTCTCGGTTTGAGCATGACCTGTAAATTGAGCTTTTTGTGTCAATTTCTATTTCTAGTAATCCATTTAATAAGAGAAAACGATTTTTATTTTTCTTTTAGTAAAATGTTTTGTACTAATTATGAAAATTAGAGTCAAAATATTTTTTATCATAAGTTTTCATATATTCATTTCGTTAAATTTGTATAAAAAAAAACTATAAATTAGAATTTTTTCATTTAAAAAAAATGTATGGTCACAAATATTATAATAAAATAAAAATCAGATTTTCTCTCTACTTGTGCTTTGAATAAGATCTGTGTGATAATCATATTTCCAGATTTGTCCTTATTATTTTGCGATCTTGAACGATATTTTTTTTTCATTCTTGCACCAGTTTTTTTTTCTTGTATTTTGTATTTGAATTATTTTTCAAATAGCAGCAGAAATACAATTTTTTCGAAATTCTCAACAGTAATTAAGTATAGCATTATACATTGAATAATTAATAACAATTTTTCCTGCAATAATGTTTTTTTGCTTTTTTTATTTTATTGAAAGTAAAATTGTAAGATTTCAAGACAGAATCCGCTTTATATATCAATCCTTACATGCTTTTGTTCATTAAAATACGAAATTTTCATCGATCATTCTCATCTTATGATTTTACGATTTCCTGTACTGTGTAAAATAAATAAAGAAAGCGAGTATTGAAATGAGTAAGTATAAAAAAAGGTGTATGGATTGGCAATTTGTTTATATTTACATACTCCTATTATATTTATATGATTTATTTCAGATAGTTATACTATTATTTTTAAATTTGCAGAGGAAAACGATTCTTGTATTCTGTGATTTTTACAGTTTATTGTTAAAATCTTTCAATTTAAATACTAATTTTTAAACATTTTGGATAATGATCGTAAAAAGAAATTTAGTAATTAATAATTAAGGATTTTTCAAGTTATTATGCCTTTGAAATTAAGAGTTTTTAAATCCGAAGGTAATTTAAATAGTTTCCAATTTTTATGAAAGAAGAATTTTCAAAATTCAGAGATAAGTGTTTCGTTAAACACTTTCGAAATTTCTAAAATATCGAAATCTCATATTTACTTAAAATTAGAATATTTAATCCTTTGTAAAAAAAAAATTTATATAATTTTAATCGAAAAAAAAGTTTTCCAATCTTTGAAATAAAATTGCACAATATTCAAGTCTAAGAACCTCTTAAAAAATTTGCAAACATCTTTCCAGCATAACTAGCTCAAACGTAAATACTAATAGAGTCTTTGCACTCCTGTTACAGGTACAGTCCGCTGGCAGGGGACCTTCTTGCGAATTCGATGCTGCCCGGGAACGCGATGAACGGATCAGGCTGGTGCATTTTTGTCTACAACCTTGCTCCTGAAACTGAGGAGAATGTCTTGTGGCAACTGTTTGGACCGTTTGGTGCCGTCCAGTCAGTGAAGGTGATTCGTGATCTGCAGACGAACAAATGCAAAGGCTTTGGCTTTGTGACGATGACCAACTATGAGGAAGCTGTCGTCGCAATTCAGAGCCTCAACGGCTACACCCTCGGCAATCGAGTCCTTCAAGTCAGCTTCAAGACAAACAAAAGCAAAGCTGCGTAGGACGAACAAGTGGTAGCCTACCATCAACAGCAGCATCACCGACTCCTACCAGCATCTTTACAGCTGCCACCGCCGCCCTCTGCGGCCCACTTCCTCGCTAAGAGAAATAATCAAGCGAGCAGCATCAGCAACGCCATCCTCCAAGCGACGAAGCAGCATCCCTTGAATCGTCAGTTCCTCCAGCAACGACAACATCCCACCCACTGGATCGATAGCCACTCGCTTCCCAGGTGGCCCTTCCCAGAACGATTCAAGCCAAAACAGCAACAGCCATCTTTAATCAAAGAGAAACCGGCTTCGGCCACAACGAAAAAACTTCAAAACGACAAAGCGTAACTCTAGAGCTCTTGCTGCTTGTTGGTCAGAAATCTTGTTACATGTCCACTCGCACTGACACCCAGATATCCTCTCTCTCACTCTATTTCTAATTTCTGACATTGAATCTCATTTTTAAATCTGATTCTGGCTTTAATTCAGAATGGAAATTTCTGAAATGGGACAGAGAGAGGATCCTGGTGTTTAATTCAGACGATTGATGCGAGCTTTTCGCAAAACCAAAGTAACAGTCTAAGAGTATGAGTGAGTGGGAAAAGAGCTGAGGAGCTAAGGTGGATTATTTAAAATAAAAGCGTGTGTGTGTATGTATGTGAGAGGGAAAGAAAGAAAGAAAGAGAGTGAGAGAACAACACGTACACTGTTCTGTAATGTTCTAAGTATTAAGATATTTAAAATGATGCGGTCTCCGATTTTGAATTCGATCTCGAAACGGTTACGATAAACTTGTACAATACATGTATTTGTACTTTGGAAGTTTAAGATTATTAGGGATGATAGTGAGAAAGGAGCGAGAACGGGTCTGATTCCGGGGCTGTATCGACGCAGGTATTACTAAGTCAAGAAATTTAGATGTAGGGGCACACGCGACGTTAAATCGACAGTAGCTGAGACTCGGAGCAGGACTCGCACGGAAGGCTTATGGCAGCTTTTACCAAAGTCTCCTCGCTAGCTTAATACAAGCAGATTTTTAAAGCGAGGATTTATTATAGGCGAGAAAGTACAAGCTAAATAAGATGTGGCGAGTACTTAATTTGAATAATTGCGGGTTACGCATTCTACCGAGGGATTATGTAGCTGGTATCGTCCCGCTAGTCAAAAAAAAAAAAACAGAAACTCTACAGTTTTATTATTATTATATTATTAATTTCCGAACTCGATGTGTGCTGAAGATTTGTAAACTGCGTGTTCTTACCGCGAGGTATGTACATTTTAGAGAAGCGTTTTCTCCGATGTTTCATACATGAGTGTTGATTTTTTTTTAAAAGTCATATTAGCTTTTCAGAGGAGTTATATGTGAGACTAGAGTATTTAGAGGCTTTCTTTTTTTTCTAAATAGAAGCTCACCAGTCTCCGTCTAGTCCTCGTGCAGAGATGCACGGTCATGTATTCGATCTCTTGTCGCGTCGCAATTAAGACGATAGATTTAAGGCGCGCGCATCTGTCAGATGGGCAATTTATGGATCATGAGGTAGTATGTAGAGAAAGTTAATTAAGGCGCGCGAGCCCAGTCGAGGACGAACCAATTGTCGAAAAATCAGTTTTCTAAGTCTGAGGAACTAGCGAAGGTTGCCTCTCAGTCCTCGAGTTGAACCATTTTCAGAGTGTCAATCAAGAAGGGAATATTTTGGATTTTTGCCAAAATGAAGTTTAATTTTTAAAGAGAATTCTTGAGACCTTTTGAAGAGGGTCGAACGCTAACTGGGATATCGTGAAATAACAATCATTATTTTGAAATATATTAGTACCATTGCTTAATACATATTCTCAGAGAAGGACGTTTAATTTACAATTTTAGACATAAATTGTGTCTTTTTAAATAAGAAATTACTGTAAGTAAAAATGTAATGTTGTTTTTTTCATGTTCAGTCTAGAAAAATGATAGGATTTTAATGAATGTGGGGTCATCTGATCATTAATTAACTTTGAAAATACAGCTATTTTTTATAAAATTTATTTGGATTTACAAAGTTTTAAAATGAACCCTTATTCGTTAAAATCCGGTTATTCTTGAAAAATAATTTTTGAAAAAACAATAAAATTTTACCTGAGATATTTTTATTAAAAAGGCATTATTTATGTTTTTATTTTTTTCTCGCAAACATTTTTCTCTTAGAATTTGTATTAATACAAACATTAATACATTTTTCCAAGGTGGTAAATATGATTCCAGCAGCGCTCGATCCTCTTCAAACCTGATTTTTAGGGATTGAAATTCTCTAGTACCAAGTATTATAAATAAAAGTTCCAATAATAATTGAAGCAAAAGTACTTCAGAAAAAATTATCACTCTCATTACTGTGGTTTAATTTAAAACAAACTTTCAGAATTTATAATCTGTGCAGCACTTGAGCTCCGTGTGTTGGAAAATTTATAATTTTTTTGATGAAATTGATTGAATTTTTATAATCAACGAATTCAGAATGCAAGTGCCCAATGGAAAGTGGGTTTTATTACAAAAAAAACAATGGTAATGATTGACAGAGGCTGAGAAAAAAAAAGGGTGACTTATACTCTTATATTATACATGTTTGATTACGCGATATAGTGTATTCTAACTATTATGCGTACCTTGTGTCTAGTCCCGGGGGGAAGGGGGGTGTTATAGCTCATAAAAAAAAAGGAGAAAGAGCTTTTTTAACTAAACCCTTCGCCTCACATCCAATTCCAATCATCAATTTTCTAAGACTTGATTTTATTTATTTAACGCCTTTACACGTAGCTACTTTATTCATACCATTATTAATATTATTATTATTATCAATTATTGGTGTCGTCGCGTGATCGTGTCGTAATTAGTTTCGTACAAAGTAGCGAATTTCACTCGAAAAGCAAACCGATCCGTGAAACGTGTATCGTCAAACGAGAGCGATACCTAAAAAAGATCAAAAAAATAGATTCAAGTGCAAATCAGAGATATTTATGTTGTGCGTTTGCGAATATAGATTCGCTAGATCGAGTGCACTACACCGCGACGACCGTCATTATTATTATTATTATTATTACTGTCAGTGCTATTTCTATTTTTACCACCGACTAGGAATTATGATCAGTTATAATCGAAATCATCTTCGGGTTGATATCTTAAGTTTTTGATAACAACTCGACGCAAGTTCTGACTCTCTACTTACCTAACATCTACTCATAAAAACTACCACTAATACTTTCTACTACTACTACTGTCGCTACTACTACCAACTATTTATTTATTTATTTAATAATTATATAACATAACAGAAATTATGTTTTATTTAAGGATTAAACTGATTTGTGTTTGGTTCGAAAGTCGTTTGTTTTATTTGGATTATTTCAGTTGCTCCTCGTCCTCCTATCCTGCAATTTCTTCCCAGTCGAGTCCGAGAACTTAATCTATATTTTTATCAGGAAAAGGATTCGGTATGTGAGGAAAAAGAATGTGGCACGTAGTCCCTCGGCGGTCCTAGTTTAAGGCAAAATGAAATGGTTTAAGGGAATCCAGTGAGGAAAGTTTAACGCACATGGAAGCAAACAGCGCACAAATGATCGAGAATGAAAGAAAAAGTGACACGTGCGAGTCCTACGACACGATTTTCGACCCAACTCGCTCGCAGCAATGATCTCACGTATTAAGAATTATTAAAGGAGCCACGCTAATCTAATTAACCGTAATACTGCATATGATCATTACGTTTAGATATACATTATGTGTATTGTATTTATGTCTCAATAATCGTTATTAGTTAAAACCGCGACGATGATGTTAGAAGTGATTCAAAACGGCGACTGATATATGATTTCGGAGCGAAAGGGAAAAATGGATATGAAAATTTTAAACAGCAATGGCAATGGATATTTTTCCAACTGAAGAAATTTGAAGAGTCGGCGCTTTATAAGCTTATTTAGTTATAAGAAGTAGTACGATATTATATTTATTATCACGTATTATATTAACCACTAGTAGCATTATATTGTATTAAAACTTAGGTACTCGTACTACTTGCAACTCGTCGCTATCTTCTTTCGCAACCAGGTTGCAAGAATTTTACTGTTGTCATTGTATACTTAATTATTCTATTATATTTATTACTATTCATTATTAATATTATTACTATTATTCATTATTATTCAGTGTAATTACGAAGATTAATTGATATTTTTTCTTCTCATTATAATTATTATATTAGAAGTTAGATCCGACGAATCAAAATCTACGGTTCGAGATCATGATATTGTATTTATTGAATTTATGACTGGCGCAGAGTGCAGGATACGAGCAATATTTAGCGAAAAAGATTGATACATTTTTCGTAGGGATTTGAAGAAAATTTGGAGTATTGACATTTTGGAAAGTTTCAAATTTAGGGCTTATAATTTGAATTTTATCAACGTAAAATTTAAATTAAAATTCTCTTTTGTTCAAAGACCTTCCAAATTAAGACGCCTTTGAAATTCAAAAGCTTTCCAAAATCAAATTTTTGGATCCTTCAATTTCAAATAGTTCTTAAAAGCTTCCATTTTGAAGGGACTTGAAAAAAGTCAGAAGTTCCCATTCAACATTCCAATTTAAAAGTGAACCCTTTTTAATTGATGGATCAAGTTTTTAAAAAAAGGAAACATATTCCTCTATTTTTTTCAAAATTTTATAAAAATGTTTAGCAATCTTTTTTTTATCTTAACAACAAATTCAAGGAAAATTTTAAAAGAATATCGAAAAGAGTGAGATAGACACCGCATAGTGTTGTAGATAATAAAAAGAGCGTCCTCGATGTCGATTCGTCGTTGGGTTCTCGCCTTAAACAATTAGCTTTACGTAATCGCGGGAATTCAACTGGTGCTGTAGACAGAAATTATTTTTTCCCGACACATACGAAACCGGAAAACCCAACGGCGTTAGATTTTCGGACAGAGTGATTTAGAATTAGGCAATTAGGGGAGGGGGAAATGGAAAATGCAGCGAAATCGAAAATCGGCATCGTGTCCTCTCGAGGGAGAATTTTTCGATACGGCCCCCATATCGTTGATTATTAATGCGTGAACAAAAAATATGTTTAAAACGAAGTAAGAGGAAGAGTGGAAAGAAAATGATAGAGGGAAAGGGAAATAAAATATAGGGAGGAGAAAAAAAGAGGACAGATGTACTCTAGCACAAGACGTCCGGTCGTGGATTAATTAAGTAACAAAACAGCATAGCAGCTCTAGCTCACCGTAGGCCTAACTAAAAAGTATTTATGTACTACCTATTTACTTATTGAAAAGTGTCACGGGGCAGGAGCTTCGAAGGGGGAACGAGAATGAATGAGAGGGAGCGATTGAATGAAAGGATGAAAGAGGCAGAGAGAATGGCTTTAAGAAAATTGATTAGAAAGGGTCGGGGTTGGGGGAAGGGGGGGAGACTAATTTAGATAACATAAATTACTCTGATTTTGAGCCACAACGATCAACCGAAACCGAGATTAAAAGTAATTAGTAATACTCCTTTGGATAGTGAAAAGGGAGAGACGTCTAGAGAGAAAGAGAGAATAAAGAAAAAGGGCTCTGAAAGAAAATCGAGAATCCGAGGAGAGATAATCTATAATCTTCTGTACATGTTTTCATTATATTCTAATGATTAATTATCATACGTATAATAACTATGAATTAATTAATGAATTAATTACTTAAATTGATATCTATGAAAAGTAACTTAAACGAGAAAAAAAAGTGGTAGCTAGTCTGTCAATGGGTGTATAAATATTTAATTAACAATATTCATAGGCGATACGAGATTACAGACGCGCGACACGATATAATACATTTTTCAAACGAAAGTGGGAAGGGTATTAGTATAGTTTCGGTGGTTGAAGATTTCAAGATTTGGTAATTTGAAATTTTGGATTTCGGTTTCTGATTTAAAGTTTTAGAACCGATACGGGGCGGCAGGATGCGGAACCGGGAAACTTCCGGTTATTGGATTCTCGCGATCCTAATTAAAAGGTCTTGAGGATCTTAACGATTGGACCAAGATTAAAGGTCTTTCAAGTTAGACAACTGTAAATACCTGCCCTTGGTTCAAAATCAAGATATTCCAATAGCGAGGGGCTTTTGCAAAATAATTAAGACTTAAACCACCGTTCTTTCACGGAGCTCACCAATCATTAAGTATTACAGTTATCAGGGCCAGGATTAATTACTCTCAAAATCTCTTTTTCATTAAAAGAATTACCAGTCTAGCGACTTTTTCTACAATTGAAAATTCATATTTGGAAGCTTTTAAGTCGATATCTTATAATTAGAAAGTTTACTAATTTATATTAAAGGCTTTTTAAATAAAATGCCTTCTAGATTTGATAACTTGGACGCTTCCAAATCCAAAGGCTTTCCATATTTAAATTTAAAGGTCTTCCAAGTTTGATTTCTTTTGAAATTCAAAGGCCTTCAAAGTTGGACTCTGATGAAAATGGGAAGAGTATTTTCGAAAAAATACAATTTTACTAGACTGGCGTCAAACATTTTTCTAAATTGAAATGATTTTCAGAGTGATTGTCTCTGGAAGATAGACCGTGGATTTCCTTCCACTTTTTTACGATTAAGAGTCAGAAAAGAGGCAAAGACAAACATTACGGTACACTCCGTATTTAGTACCTCGTCTGAATAAATTGCGATCTCAACGCGATAGAAAATAGTTCCAATTATATCCAAGCCGAACTGACTTTTGTCCAGGGTGCTGTATTTTTTACTCAAGAGGCTCCTCCATAAATCCTTTTTTTCCAGAAGATCGAGAGTAAAAAAAAGGAATTTTAGAAGAGTCCCTAATTTCGGAGCACCCAGAAGGCGAAAGCGATTGAGAAACAATCTTAGATCTAAAACGAAGTGGTTTTGTAAACCAGGGCAATGAAATAAAAATTATCAGGACCGAAATTACAAAAGCTGAGCTAGATTTTGTAAAAAGTCTTTAGAAAGAAAAAAAAGTCGAGGAGTCGTAAGAGTAACAATAATAGCAAAAAAATAACAATATCGACTGAATTGCGTAAGGGACAAAGTACTGTGAAACAAAGAAAAACATATTATACGGTTGCAAAGAAGTAGTGTATTTTGTGATGGGTTTATAAGTAATAATAGGCGATATTGTAGAATAACGATAACGACTAAATGACCATTGTAGCGACTATGGTAAGTAAGAATAACGAAGAAATTACAATTGTAGGAATCACAAGACACGCTTGAGGAAATTGAGAAAAATTTCAATCTAATTTCCAAAGGGCGGAAAGTCTTATATCAAAATGGGAGGAACTGTTGAGTTCTCCAAACTGCAAAAACAATAAATTCAGAGCTGCATTTTTTTTTAAACTTTTTTATATTTCTGAAGAAAAGAATAATAATGCACTTCATGTTTTTTAGAAAATTGGGTACTGATTTATATGCAGTTTTTATTTATCAAATAGATAGTTGAGCGTGCTTCCAGTACTTTTTCTTTTAGCGATTCCTCGCACGCATTTGCGAAACTTCAGTGGTTCCTTAAAATCGATACCATTTCCTGGAAATAGTTTCTAGTTTAAACTCTTTGGAATTCAGAAGTATAAATATTTTTTTGGGAGATGGGAATGAGGACTAGCCACTGATAAAAAGTTCTTCCTCTATCCGATATGCTACTTGGTCAGATTTGCACAAACTAATAGATATTGTACGACAAGTGTGATATATAAAATAACTTGTAACCGATTTTCCATATTTCGCGAAGCGGAAAAAATATAAGAGCGTTTAGGTGCATATATCGAGGGTTGGGAAGGGTAGCAAATGTACAGTAATTACTAGAAAAAAAAAAAAAAAAATTGAAAACGATCGTCCAGAAGCTATATCTAAAATCCTTTTGCTATTGCAAAATGCAGTTTCGACGTCAAAGAACGTCAGATTGATTGTAGACTTCCGACAATCGAACGAGAGTCTTCATTTTAAAAATGAAGATTGTTTATCCTAAGATTAAAGGTGCCCAGAGAAAGCTTAAGAAGCGTTTTGAGACTAACTTCCTATTAGGTTCGTACTCAAATAAATATTTATTTGCATCAAATTTATTTGGCTCAAATAAATTTTATTTGGTCCTAATAGATTTTTTTTTTCTCGGTATGAGAAAAATGAGGGTTTCGCGTCCCGCCTAGGAATTGCAAGAGCTTTGAGGATTCAGAATTTGGATTTGCTTGGAATAGTGGCCGAAACTATAGGAGATCTGTTGTATTAACAAAGAGTAATTAATACCTACTTCACTGTAATCGTTCGCTGAAATGGCGGTACATAATACTCAAAATTTCAGACACAAACATGCAGACTGAAGCGAACAAATCCGTCAGATATTTTCAGACCTTTCATCTGGTTTACCTGAAAAAAAATAAAGATAAATTGTTAAGAAATAAGGAATAAAAGTATCCAACTTTTTTTTCTGGAACTCTGAATTAATTGACGGACAGAAAACTGACAGACACGCACACAGAAATATAAACACAGACCCTTTAAAAAGCGCGCAGAACACCAATAGAAACAAATCAATCTCTGTGAAAATAAAAAAATAAAACAGAAAATACGCAGCTGCAGAGGAAACAAAACGTACCTACATTCTTACATGAACCCGTCATCACGTTGTTGATATAAATTGCGATCCATGATTATTACTATTTACGATATAATTATTATCTTGCATTGTCTAGTCATATGTTATTATTGTATAACTAATGATATTAATTATTAATTAACCTGTACTACCTAGTCGCATTATGTGTTGCATAAAGCTATGAAAATTCCAAACGCAAAAAAAACGAGAGAAAGTGCGAAAGAAAGAGAGAAAGAAAGGAACAATTGTGACAACAACAGTAAAATTAAGTTCCGGGAGAGAAAGAGAGAAAAAGAGAGCGCGTAACTCCTTCTCTACAGACGTAAGACGCTCTGAGTGCAGTCGATTGAAATAAAAATTTAAAGTTAAAAAAATTTCAATAGAGAAAACTCATTTTCTCGAATTTCTAATTTTTTTCTATTTGAAAATTTTCACTGAGTTTTAAAATTTTCATTCAATTGAATAATTGATATATAAAGAGGAGAAGAAACTTCTTCTTAAGGCTCAAGTTTAGGGATCGACTGCCCAAGGGCGTGCTACACTGTTGGAGCACCGTAGTTAAATATTATCACGCTAAGCACGTGCGCATTGCAAGTAGAATAAAAATAAAAGAATTCTCAAGCAATGTGTGCGTGCTCAGGGATTAATAAAATAAAAAATAATAAAAAAACGAGTATTAAATATATGCGGGGGTCGTGGAGAGGAGGGATCCTTCCTTTTGTCAACCAGAGAAGTTTCTTCATCCATCCCCGCTGGATTTACAAAAACAATCATTTGGTTCGATCACTATGATACTGTTTTTTCAGTCTGTACAATTCTTATGCATTCCAGTGTTGAGGAGTATGTCTCCTGCTCGTGCGTCGTCTCTCCTTCCTGTAACACTTATTATGTCAGACTAACAACAACCTTCCATCCTTCCTTCCTTCCCTCCCTCCCGAGGAGAGCTCGCGGGCCCTATATTGCAATATTTGTACTTTTCCATGTTGAAACCTCGATATACAATAAATTATATTAACAAACTTTATTAAGACTGTCATTCCGCTGATTAGATTTTAGATCCAATTCAGTTTTATGTGATTTGAAACAATTCGAGCCTGGCTAGGGATTTACTAGAAAAACAATATTAATTGTTATTTAAAAAAAAAACTTACTACTATCACTCAATAAATATACAGAGACAAATGTTTACTTTACAAAAAGAAATTGAAAATATAAATAATATTTTTTTAAATTAAAATTAATTTGGATCAAAATTAGATGTAGTTCTTTCGAAATTTATTTTTTTTTAAATGAAAAATCATAAAAATTAAAAATGTGTAGTCACTTGTAAGTTAAAAAAAAAATACAATAATAAAATTCAATCTCAAGAATGAGGATAAATGTCTGTAAAAAGCATCAATTTAACGAGAATGGTTGAAATTTTACTTCGACAACTTACAACTTTTAAAAAATATATCTACATAAAGGCATGCGTCACCCCAGAACTTTATCACTTTCTTCTCACTTTTCACGAATTACATTCTCAATATATTATCAGAAATATATTTACTTCTGTCACATTTGAATTCAAATTCCAGATTAAACTTACTTTTCTTATGTGAATAAAAGAAACTTTTTTACAACTGTCCATGTATTTCTATGTTTTTGATCATTCATTTTTTTTTTTTCGGCGCAAACTCCAATCCTTTAATATAATTTTTATTGATTTGGTATTTTTCTGAAAACATAAATTTGAGAAATTAATAATACAGACTTTATTAATTTAAAGTTATCTTTTTCTTACCTGTGAGTAGTTTATAAACGTATAAAACTTGATTTCCTTGAACAAGAACACTGGGTGTCTTCTTTCCAGGTACGTCTGTGATTGTAGCACTTGCTCCAATTCCCTGACATTCTTTACTGAACTCTTCCATCCTTATACCGAACATTTCTAAATTGTTCACCAATGTAACCTGAAAGAAATTCATTACTTATTATATATTTGTTACCCTAACAAAACTTAACTTTTTAAATTTTACCTTTTTATTGTTTGCACGGGAAGTAACTGTGATATCAATTGGTTCTAATTTTCCAGTGAAAAACGAAGTATTTCCTCCTACCGTGACTCCATGGGTGTGAGTCATTTTTCCAATAAATTTATTAATCGCGTCTTCCATCGTAAGTGTTTCTTGAATTTCTTTTGTTTTCAGAATATTTGCCAGTTGTGGGTTTATCTTCAATATTCTAAGAAAAAGGTAATATTTCTACACAAGTTTAGAAAATTTTAGTTTCCTTAATTAATAATAAGTTTAGAAATTACTAACTTTCCATCTTGAAGATTTTCTTTCTTAACGTAGTCTGTAAAACACTTTCTCACCTCAGCGCGTTTCATTATATCACCTTTTCTGCAATTAGTTTAATCAATTTAAGTACTTTTATCAGAAAAAAAATTTCAAAGATTTTGCTGTTTTCTTGATGTTTCAAAATATTGAACTTTTTCAAATTAAAGATGTTTAAAAGTCATATATGATTTACTTGATACTTGAAAACGTACTCGTATCCAAATTTCGACAACAAGGGTAAGACATTGGACGTAACTTTATAACATTCTGCAATAACTGGAGCATTCGACGTTACAGGCTGACTAGGAGCTGGTTCTTCGTTTATAACAAGCTCTCGAAGTAGTGGATGATTTGTCTAAGAAAGAATGGAAACTTGAAGTCTGGTTTGTCTGAAAATAAATTATAAAAATGTTACCTTGATGGCCAAAAGAGACTCGACTCCTTTTAAAACGGATGTGTCAACTAGTCCCTTCTCTTTCATTTTCGATAAAAAGGCAGATAATTTTTTATAACTTGATTTCTTAATGTCTAAATTCTGCCCTGGAGGACAAACCGCCATAACATGATTCTTAAAAAAATTTGAAGTAAGCATTGGTAAATCATCCTTTTTAATTGACGTTTTGCAAGCTTTTAAAAAACAGTATTCTAACAATTTATCCATCTCTTCAGTCGGATGCAAGGGCTTTTGCTCTTCAATTCGCGGACTTTCTTTATTTTCCGAAATCCTGCTGAAATTCTCCTAAGAAGAAAATTAGAAAGCTATAAAATATATATTTAAAATGTTTTTATTCAATAATTGCAGGTGTTTTACCTTTACAGAGTTTTCAACTTCTTCAGAATAAGTGTCTTGTATTTCTAAATTATCAACGTTGGAAGATAATCTCTTGACCGATACGTCACCATCGAAAAGTTTTCCTGATTCTGTGATTGCATCTGGGATTTTTTCATCTAGAGTAACCTTGTTTTGTTCCTCAGTTACAGAATTTTTATTCGAAGGTTCCATTGGACTTTCTAATTCTGGTCTCATCAAAGGTTTTTCCAATAATTGACACAATGAATCCCCTATCACGTGGAATATTTCTACACATTTCCCTCGACCTCCTGACATGTACATGTCTTCGCTAGAAAGGGCAGTAATTCCAACTGCAATTGGTGCCTGGATACGATCATAAAATATTATATAAACCATTTTTGTAGCAATAAATATTTTAGGTGAAGAACAAAAAATCTAAAAGTAAATTTCTAAATTTTTGAAGTCATGCAGAATACATAATTTGATTCAAATTTCATTTATATTAGTTGAGATTATTTTCATGGTAACCTTGTTCTCGTCAGTATTTATGCAAACAGGTGATCCCTTTTTCATTTTTCCAAATGAATAAGGTGTAGCTGGACCATCCAAAATTAGTCCAGGAATCATCAAATCTGCGCCACTGGATAATTTTGGAATTACCATGGTACGAGTAGTAAAACTGTACATTAAATCTGGATGTTGCCATAAAGTATAAATGGTAGGAAGATATCCTTGAAAATTAGGCAAATCAAACTGCAGGAACATCGGCACCTTGGCAGTACAATAAACTTTTACTACGTTACCATTGTGGGTAACAATTTTCATAACAGTGATCGCATCTTTCTTCTTTATTAAGTTCTGTACTTCTTCTTCCTTTAACTTTGGAAAAGCTTGCAATATTTCCTCACAAAGCTTTTTCCTGGTAAATGAGGGTTTTATTAGTTTAAAATACATGGACTATTTTTAACATTATTTTAAACACCTCTTGAAAATTTTATATTTATGACAATCTATTTTCTATCAAAAGAGTGCAGTTTGTATTGGAAAATGTTTTTAAAAGTGAATCTATGTTCATTTAATTAAGTAAATGAAAAAACAATTTTCAATTGCTTCGGAGTTATTTTTGAGGTTATGTTTACTTAATTTTAATACCTGAATTTAATTCATTTAGAAAAAAATGTAGAATTATTAATATTTGTAAAATTAAGCTTCATGTATTATTTTTATCTAATTACTCAACTTTTGAATGTTCAATCGCGTTAAGAAATATAAATAGCAACTTAACCTCTAAACTATATTGTTCCAGATTTTCGATTATACTTACCTTTCAGTTCCTTTCAACTGATTATTTGATTTGACTTTAAACGGCTTAATAAACATTTTATCAAATTTTCTTGAATGCACTCACAATTTTCTTTAATGGGTCTTTATTCTAAACATTTAAAATATATATGAACAAAATCTGTTCTGTCAAATGCACATGTAAATCAGCTGATGACTACATATGCTCCAAATACGTTTATGAAATATAAGTGCCCAAATAACTGATTCATAATCTCATCATACTCTTTTCAAATAACTTTATGATTATCATAGAATTAAAATTGCATAAAAATATTTAATAATAAAATATCGCTTTTTCTATTAAATACTATTTTTAAAAATCAAACAAATAAGTTTAATTTTGATCATTTACCGACAAAAGTACATAAAAACTTCAATGAAAAGTATAAAATTAGATAACAAAATTTACAGAAAAAGACATATTTTAATTTTTCCAACATGATATATAACAATATCTCAAAAATGTACCATAAAAATCAATAAAAATGCAATTTTCCTACGAATCGATTTACAGTTTTTTCAAATTTGACGCACTTCTTTCAACAAGTAGAACATACGCAATATGGCTAACAGTATCACCTAAAATATTAAAAAACGTCAGTGGCTAAATGATTTTATTCTTGAGAAAGAAGTAATAAAAATATAATATACAATACACAATATCTATTAAATAACATTTTTGTCAATAATTGCTTTATGTTATGACAGTAATAAATTCAAAATTTTAAGTGTGAAAAGTTGTCACGTTGGCAGCATTGGAATCTTGAAAACGACCTCTTTAGGAAATCGAAATCGAATAAAAATTGGATCATATGTTTTGCTTGATCTGTACGTCTACTTACTTGCTACTGTGGTTGTGTGGTTGTGTGCAACTATAACCTCAATAAAAACGCATATTATGTATGACTCGTGAATAGTCGCTACTGTACATAGTGTAGTTTTAAGTTTCCATTTCGAAATTTATTAATTATCAATCGTTAACAGCATGGCAATCCTTCAAATTTTGATACGGCTAGACGTCAAGAGATTTTTTGGTAGTAGGGTAAGTTTGAATGCAAGCATTTTTATTGTGTTTTTTAACGCTTTTCTATCTTCTGTTATAAATTGAATGTTTATTTCGTCGCGGTTAAATATAGAAATCACTCTCTCGTTGAATTCTTTGTGTTTGTTTTACTGTCCAAAGTACGCTATCTTTATTGAAGCAATTGCTTGAACAATCAAATTGTACAGCTGTCAAGTCATGAATTTAAAAAGACGCCTCAAAAATAACTCGAGAATAATTGCTTACATCTTTTGTTATTTAAATACTTCCAACATTTTGTTACATTCCATAAATATATTTGATGAATAATCTTACCTCTCAAAACAAATTCTAAAATTGTAAATATTTACTGGTTAAAGAGTTATTTAATAAAGCATTTTATATGGTTATTATTTGTAATTATTTATAATTTTTTTGTATAGGTTATTTTATTTCATCAAAATGGATAATTTTATTTGTTTGGCTAAACTTCGAGTGTATGTTCATATTTAGTAAGGCGGAAGAGATTAAAAATATACATACCTTGCACCTTCTGCAAGGCGAATGTATTTTTACTTTGACTTTGTCAAGAGCAACAACAACTTGCTTATATCTATTCATACTTTGAAATTTATGTCATCAAATTTTTATTTTTTATATACTTATGTATTCTTTTCAACAGATTACTTTGAGAACAACAATATGAATTTATAATATCTGAAAATCATTTTAAATGCTGAAGTTTTAGAATACCAAATGAAATTGATACCTATAAATTTTTTAATTTTTACTGTCAAACCCCATTCTAATTAGATTACATAATCTTATACCAATCGAAATCCAATAAATAAGAAAATTTACAATATATAATAAAATTATTTATAATTAACATAAAATCCGCTAAATTTGTTTAATCTTTAATTAATTTATTTGAAAATTATTCTCTTTCATTTTCAGTTTTTGAGTTCCAAACCGAAATTTGGCCTTCTTTTCGACATCGATGGTGTGATAGTTCGGGGTAGAAATGTCTTACCGCCCGTTCGCGAATCCTTCAGTCGTCTTAAGGGTCCAGACGGGAAATTTCGAATTCCTACTGTATTTGTAACAAACAGTGGAAATGCCTTACGAAGTGAAAAGGCAGCAGATTTATCAGAATGGATAGGAATCGAAGTCTCCGAGGAACAAGTTGTTATGGCCCATTCACCACTTCAGATGTTTCGACAATTTCACGACAAACAAGTTCTAATATCTGGCCAAGGAAAGGTACAAGAAATAGCTAAAGAATTAGGATTCAAAAAAACCATAACAATGGACGAATTAGTCAAGAATTTTCCAAACTTAGATTATGTAAATAAGGACAAAAGAGTTTCGACAAGTGGCCCTGTGGATCCAAATTTTCCAACGATAGAGGGTCTTGTGCTTCTCAGTGAACCCATAAATTGGGAAACACCTTTGCAGTTAATGGTGGATCTTCTGATGACAAATGGCATGCCTACAGGCATTCTTCCTTCCATTCCTCATCCTCACATTCCTATTCTCGCATGTAATATGGATTTGTTGTGGGTGTCTGAAGCGCCAATTCCTAGATATGGACACGGAGCTTTTTTGCTCTGTTTGGAAAATGTATATAAAAAAGTCACAGGAAAGGATATGATTTATACTGCACTAGTTGGGAAGCCAAGTGAAGTCACTTATTATCACGCGAATCATAAGATTCTAGATCACGCAAAAGCTATTGGAATAAAGCACAATGTCGATACTATTTACGCAATCGGGTGAGTCAAATAGATAATATTAAGAAATTAACAATGATTATCTTTAGATACTCAGGCATTCCAGACAGACCACATCTACCTTCATTAACTATTATTGCACAAGACATTTTTTATGTTTTCAATTTTTTTCCTTGTAAAGTAAACATTTTCTCTTAGAATATGTACTGTCTGCCAATATTTAATTTACAGTAATCAAATTAAAAATATTTATTTTTATTTCTAATTTGAAGTTTTTATTTTTCAGGGATAATATCAATACAGACGTTTACGGTGCAAATTTATATGACAAATATTTGGCGCGCTATACAAAAGGCAAAGGAAGCAAAACTCGGTCCCTAGAAAGTCTCTTAGGAAAAAATATAACAGGTCCAAGTGCGAAGGCTTGCATCAGTATTTTAGTTGAAACTGGTGTCCATCGACGAGACTCCGACTTTATCATAGAACACTGCCCTCGAGATTTTCTGCCTGTTGAAGAAGGTTTATGTAAACCTGCTTTTATAGTAAAGGACGTAGGCTGTGCAATCGACCTAGCTTTCACGGAAGAAAAGTTTGAATGAGATCTAGGTTCGTAATTTCTAGTTAGCAATTAATAAGTCGTAAACTTCAGTGATCAATCCAGATTACCCGCAATCACTATAATAATATTCTGGTGTTATAGTGTAATAACGCGTATGATTTGTTAATTGGACATAATCATCAAGCTTAGTATAAATAATTTTAGATCGAAAGAAATGTCTCAAAAAATATGAAAGGATTGCGATATGAATTCCTTTTAGAGTATTCTGTTGGGAGTTTAGAATCAAATAGAATTATTCTAGGACTTTTATATTTTGGCTCACGAATAAAATAATCATCGTTTATGACATTAATTTAGCAGATTTTAACGAATAATCTACTTTTACAGATTATTTTACATAAAAGATTTGACTATATGTGATCTAAACTTCAACGAAGTATCTTAAACCCCTAAGAGCATGTGATACTTGAGGAACCTAACATAACATTTGATAATTTCCTAAGTATTACATGCCTTTTAAATTGACAAAGAATTCATAAGAATGTTTAAAGCCTTCTAAATACTTTTATCCACGTGTTGCTTTTTAAATAAACAATTTATTTTTATATCAAATAATGGAATAAAAAAAACTTATAACAAGTTAGGGGTTGATTAATACCATTAAATTTATTATTCTTTTATGTGAACTGAAAACAAACAAAAATTTTGAAAACTATGCACTAAATATCTAGTCTGTTTTGTGTAGCAATATACAAAATACCGATAACAGAAATCGCCCAAAAGCGATGAGAGGCATAATGCAATATGAGTCTTTTTTCAATCGAAAATTGTAGAAAACAATTTTTTAAAGTTTTGCAGTTTATCCGTAATTCTATTGATCAATGCAAACTCTTTACGCTGAGTTTAGAGAAATATGTATATTCAGCGTACAAAACATTAAATAAGATACAAACTATTAGACATTGTTGGTAGTTCGATCAGTGCGTTTTTCATGTAGTAGTGTGTACTTATGAAAATGACTATTGCGTAGAATGTTGAAATTTTAAATACGTTTTCGTGTTCAGAGTGCAAGTGACTTTTAAAAAGTTTATGATAATTTTTGAGCAGATTATTTTGAAAGCGGAATAAGGCGTTTACACAAAGAAATTTTCATTTCATGATTCATTAAGAATTGAGGATGATGATTCCTTAGGACGTTATTATAAATTTCTATAAAATAATATTTTATTAAAATAATATTGTTAAATTTTTTAAGGACTTTTGCAACTTGAAATCCACAAGCTAAATTGATTCGCTTAACAGATTTGAAATTCTTCATTTCTTGATTTTCTGATTTGTAGTTGATTCAACGCCCTCTGGCATTATATTGTAACTGACTAGTGATATTGAAAAGCAAAATGATCGGTGAAATGTCAGTTTTCGAGCCGAATATAGTACAAAAAACTCTTTTTAAATACAAACAGATTGAAACGTTGTTGATCTTAATAAACTAATCTACCGGAGTTTTTAGACTATTCATTTGAAACCCGTAAAAACAATAATGAATATATTTAGGAAAATAAAAAAACTTGATAAATAGCTCGAAAATTTGAAAACCGGTCGTCGAGACTTCTAGCCACTATAGAAGCCATAAACTGTATATAAACGAGTTAGATTAAATTTAATTACAACTGTACAATATATGTATATAATATTAATATGGTATATGCTTGAAAATCTATGATAAATGAATCATTGATCATGCATAAATAATCTGATGTACGTATGATATATGCAATTTTAAATACGTGCATTAATACATATATTTTACTATCAGCGCGTAATTATGAAAGTGATTATAGGATGTGTATTAAATAAGTAGTATGTATGTGTGAAAGTAATACTGGACGATCTTCGAGAGACAGTGTAGTGATTAACGAAATAATTAAAGATGTTAATTACGAGAAAATCATTCTTCTTTCTCAACCTTTTCATGAACAATATTTTTAACTTTTATAATCGATGCATATATGACTAGTTGAAATATTTTACATTATTGTGAGGACTATAATTTTTTGTAGAAATTTCGTTTAGTTTATTTTTACTTTACTTTGATTTTGTGTATATCTAAATCAAAAATCTGTCAGTTTCAATGCTCTGGAATTTAGAGGAAATATTTCATAAAAATTTACAAAAAATTAACTTGATGCAAAGACAATCTTTAAACTAATGAAGAAAGTATTCTTGGCTTTAATACTCAGAAATTTAAAATATTTTCAGATTAAATTCAAATAACAAAGTAATACAAAACTGATAGTTACAGAATCCTTTTATGAACCACAAGGTCATTTCTTTAAGTCCCGCTAAACGAATTTTGTATTCTCCTTAGTTATTCTCAGTCTATAGAAAATTTCACGTTCCCGCCTGAGGCGAAAAATTTGTCATTTGTCTCTAGGTCAAGAACCTGTTGTAAACTTGCGTTTTTCCGTCTCTTATTCTTTCACCTGAAGTAGGTGCGTTACGTAGATCGAAGTTCTCCAATGCCAAGGCCAGGAAGTGTTAAACAATCATAGGAAATTAAGTAATGCTAATTTCAAAGCGCCAGTTAAACTTACAATACAAAAGAAGATTAGACCATTTAAAATATTTATTTTGAAGCAGGTAATACTTTTAATTATTTTCATTTATCTTCATCAGAGATTCTTAATTGCATACATTTCTAATCACCTTTTTTTCAGGATAATAGGTATCCAGTAGTGTTCAAATGGGAGAAATTTCAGAAGTTACAATTCAAAGAAGAAATCCGGGATTATAAAGGAATCAATAAATTATGATGAAAATTTTTTTCAAATGATAAAACCAAGAAAATAAATTCTCATGAATGGAAATTGAGAGGTTTAAAAAAAGATTCTCATCTTTAATTACAAAGTATTAGTCGAGGCGCCTCGAAGTAGCGTTCTCGAATGATTAAAGCTGTTTGTACCGTTAAATCAGACTTTTCTAGTCTATCACATTTATAATTTCTTGTTCCGGAACGTACAGATTTGGTCTCATGACCTTCAACTGAGTCATCAGATTATTTATTATTCAATTAATGTAATTTTATTTCGTCTGCCAAAATGCCAATTTTTTGCTTTCTTTAATATCTTTTGAAATTTAAAAATTAAATTTATTCTGTGACTAAACAAATTATTAGAATTTTAGATTTGAGAATTCTCCTTTCAAGTTTGAATTTGTAAAACAAGTCTTGATAATTTTATTATAGTTTTGATCATTTTATGATAATTTCATGCAAGATTTTTTCTTGTAGCAATTCAGAAAAACCCATTCGATTTCCGTGTCTGTCTTGAATTGTTTGGAATCCTTTGAATTTCACTCCCACACTTTTGTAAGAAAAAAACTTGTGGTCATATTAAATCACTAATATTTCAGTAATACGAAGTCCGAATATCTTTTTGACAGATCTAAAAATTAATGTAGACTATCCGGTTTAGTTGTTAAACTGCTGAAATCATTTTTATGTTTTAGATTATCATTATAAAGGATCTTCTTTCTCACTGCGAAATTCTTTCGATTTATTGGTTCTCCATTTGATCCTGTCTTTCATTTCACAATCGCGAATTATTAGTCTTAGAATTTTTAGATGTAATTAATTATAGCCCATCCCTGCTGGAAGTAAAAAAATTGAAAAAGATAGGAACTGGGGGATAGGAAAAGATAGAACATTTCTATCTCTCCCAACCGATCACTTTGCATCCCCAAAACTCTATCTTCTTCTATCTTCGCATAAATCCATAGTGACCGAGAATATCTATCTTTTTCTATCCCTATGTCTGGTAATATCTATCTTTTCCTATACCTTAGTCTATCCGACGACTGAAGTAGTATCTATCTTTTTTTCTATCTTTCGTGATCGACCACTTGTATCTTTTTCTATCCCTCATTTATCTCCCCATAGTGCAAATTTTTAATTAATTTTAAATATCTTAGTAGTAGACTGATCTTCTTTTGTTGTAAGGAGAGATAATGAGAGATAGAAAGAGAGTTTAAAATTTGTAATAGGGAGAGATAGGCATCGACTAGATTGGAAAGAAGATGGAAAAAGATTGACGTTGATAGATGAAGGATAGAATGAGATAGAAAAGGGGATATTGAAGAAGATAGACGTGAATTAAAATTAACAAAGAGATAAAAAAAGATTGACATTGATAGATGTAGAATAGAATGAGTTAAAAAGGGGAGAGATAGAAAAAGATTAAGGATGATAGATAAAGTATTGGATTGGATAGAAAAGTAGTTATTAGAAAAGATAGACGTGAATTTATAATGTAAAAGAGATAGAATTGGATAAATTATCTCTATCTTTTTCTATAATAAAGATTCAAAAGGATTCAGAAGGATAAGATTTCTATCTTTTTACTTCCAGCAGGGATCACACTATTGATTCTGCAGTTTTACGCTGGATTTTAGAACACATTCAGTGAGGTGGCCGCAATACTAGATTATGTGGCCTATAGCGCAATATAGAAGTAGATTAACCAGTCAATGTACCCGTCGACCGATTCTTGGATTATCAACTAGTCAGCTGATTGCGATTCACGATCAAATGATAATTAGATCACCTACTAATCAATTTGATCTTTTCTTCTTTTTGGAAATTCTTCATCCACCATATCTATCTCCATATAAATCCTAACTGTAAAAAAGCTATACAAGATATTTCATCTTAAGCATAAAAAGTTTAGAAGTTAAGTCTAAAATTACAAATTTAAAACTCATGAATATTTTTAAAAAGTATTGAAAAATGTATTTGAAAAAATCATACCCAGATCTCTTAAAAAAATCCAGGATCTAGAATCTTTAAAACATTTACTGATCTTCTGAAATTCGGGACTTTAACATTATTTATTTAAATTAATTTTTTTTATTGTTCATAAAGAAGATCAGAAAGTTACTCAAAGGATCCGCTACCATTAAATTTGAAACCTTTTAAAACTTTGACATTTTTAGAGTTTATGATTCGCAAATGTCACTCTTGCCAATCTAGACACCTGGAAAATTAAGTCAACGGTAAAATCTATTAAGTCTGATCCGTCTTAATCATTATTATTTTACAGCTTTTGCGGTTTCGTTCGTGAGAACACTCAAAACTGAAATTTTTGCTGCAGTAGATCACGAACTCAATTTGTTTTTTCCTCTATTATTGTTGTATTTTACATTGAATTAATAACCAATTCGCTATGACTTTATTATAAGGATATTGAAATCAATCTTAACTTTGACAGATTTTAAATGGAGATTGAAATTAAATTACCGAGAAGATCTTTATTAGAAAAAAAAAAAAAATGATTCATGCGTACTTAAATAAACTTCATCCTATATCTTTATTTATATGTAATCGTATTCCTAGAATCTGAAGGCGTTGATGATTAATTCACGCAGTTATTTTTCCAGTTCGACGGAGCACATATACACTACTCATTGTGTATTTTAATCATAAAAGCGTTTCTTCTAGTAAGATCATTAGTAAATTGCTTGGTACGAACTTGATAATTGAGTCCGTGACGATTCAGTGAGAGTTGTTTGAATTTAACAGGTTTTTATTAAGAATCTTATTTGCTTAATGAGATTTCCCATTATTAAATGTCATTTCCATTTAATTGTAAATCTCGCTATGATAAATTGTTATTGATTTAATACTGATCCTCAATTAAATTTATCCCTTGTGGAAAAAAATAATTGGACCCGATTGGGACCGATTGACCCCATTTCAAAAACATCATTGAATCTGACTTATTAAACGGATTCAAAATGGTCTCACCTGATTGAATCCGATTAATAAATCGTTTTCAATGATGTTTTTGAAATGGGGCCAATCATTCCCAATCGGGTTCAATTATTTTTTTCTGCAAGGGATAGAAAATATTGATGGAAATGAGTCTTAGAATTTATTGAAATGATAGTAAAAAGAAACGTGAGAGGTAATTGATTTGTTCAAAACTTAAGTTGCTCTTTGAACCGTATAAAAATTTGAGGAATTCCCAGATTTTTATTAGGAACGAAGTGATGTCCATATGAGGAGAAAGGACTAACAAGGGCAAAGGTGACTGACCGTCCAGAAGTTTCTTATGTTAAACACTATCGTCGCTAGTCGATTTCACTGTCACCTTCTTTAGACAATTATTATGGTCAGGAAGGTATAAAATTTCGCTAAAGACCTACTTAGCGTAGCAAATCGATTAATCACTGATTCATTTGCTTTATCTACTACCAACCTTGATTCGAATTTAAATTTGACATGGCTTTCCCCACTGGATTCTTAGTATTTTATTATTTCTTTTTATTAATGCTGGAAATTCTAGATTTATTTTCATTGAAATTATTTCTCTGCAAAAAATTGTTGTTTTTCAACCGGTAAGGTAAATTCATTTTTTTATTTTTTTCTGAACTTCTTGATGTCAATAATCAACTCTAAACTATTCATTAATGGAGGTAGTTGAAAATTGATTTTCCATAAATAAAGAACTTTTTATGAAAATAAAATCTCTGTGACTTTTTTTTACTTTCCAGTTCCTGATGCAAAAAGCCTGATCTTATAATTTTGCTCCCGTTCGAATAGTTTGTAGTAATTTCTATCCGTCTCAGAAACTTCGATTCTCACTCGACTGAGTGCTGATTTGCTTCTAAGAATATTTCCTACGAAAAAGGATCTTAAAATCTTTTTTTGACAAAAGAAACTTAGTAACTTTTTTAACAAAAAGTGAAAATTATCAGGTGTACAAATAAGTTTCCGCCGTTTGCCAAAAGTTGGCGTCACCAGTAAGTTTTGGTTTCTGTCAACAACATAACCTTGTAATATTAGTGAATTTTTATCAGTATATACTTGAAATACAAATTTTAATTAAGCTGAAAAATGAAGTTCAAATTGAAAACTGCAAAAATTAGTTTGTATAATATTTTATAATTATAGTAATAATATTCAAAATACAAGTTTTTTTTATCCCTGAAAACACTGAGCTTACCGATATGGCAATAAAAAAAAGTTTCTAGACTATACAATAACTTTTCAAATCATTCTATCAAACATACACATGAATTACCTTTGATCTTCCTTAAAAAGATCTAAGATAGCATTTTTACACATAGATAAGAGCTAAAAATATTACATAAATTAATTACATAACTAAAATTATAAATATTAGTTCCAAATTAAAAATATATCGCGTATACGTAAAATGCAAAATCTCGACTACCCTTGTAGAAGAAACTAATTAAACCCGATTGGGACCGATTGATCTGATTGGCACCATTTGAAAAACATCATTGAAATCGATGTATTAATCAGATTCAATGATGTTTTTGAAATGGGGCCAATCGGATCAATCGGTCCCAATCGTGTCCAATTATTTTTTCCTACAAGGGTACATAAGACCTATATATTTCAACTAAATATTTATTTCATTAATAAATAAATAAATAGTCACATTCACTTAACTGGCTTCTCAGTCTATTTAAGAAGTAATTCTTGAATTTAACAAAACTCAGAGATTCTCGATTCAAACTGTTTCAGTCCTATGATAATTTCCTACTCAGCAAAATTCACGAAACACAAAAAAGAGAAATTTCCAGAAGAATTTTGCATGCACTACTTTTTCAGAATCTGGAATTGAAGACACGGATACAGATGAAAGTTATTTTGCAGGTGATTTACGTTGAAGAAATTTAGATTTTTATCTGAAAAGTGGATAGAATTTGTGAAGAAACAAAAAACAATTATTATTTTTGTAATATTACAGAATTTTCTATGGATTATTTTTTGGAGTAAGAATTTTTCTGAAATATGATTACTTTGAAGAATTTCATTGCTGTAAAATATTGTTAAGTGTAAATACTATTGTTAAGAAATGAATTCTGCAAACTTTAAGCAAAAACCTATGTAGGACTGAATAATTACCAGTTTAAGTGCCTCGAATTCTCTATTTCCTATTTTCCTTTTTTGATCTTGACTGCTAACTATATTTTTACAGATTGTACAAGAAAACTAGATAAAAACTAAGTTTAAAATTCTCAATGAAGGATTTTATTGAAGGCACGAAGAACAAGAACTTTCTATGTTCTGAATAGACTGGACTTTTGTTTGAATTCTCATCATGCCAAGGTAATTTTTTTTCAAACTTTCCGATAGAAATGTGATTTTACAATAAACCACAATAATTTTTTATGGACTAAATTGAATAACTCTATTTTGATTAAAAAATATTAAAAGTTCTGAAAAAATTTTGACTCAGCAAGAACTACTTTTTGATGAATCTCCTTTATATATTTATCCTTCAGCTCCAGTTCACTAATAAAAACACATCTATTAGAAAAATCGTCTCTTTAAAATAAAAGTTCCTTCATCTTCTCCACTACAACTCACTCACAGAACTTTCACCGCCAGCACCGCTCATCTCCTGATTTATGATAGCACTCCAAAGCCCTCTGGAGTCTCTCAAGATATTCCCGAATCTCTTCTTGGTCAAACGACCTGGAATCGGAGCGTGCAAGAGACCTTTTCTGCACAAGAGCTGTAAGCATGAATGTCAAGGCCGGAATTGTCATTCCAAGAAGAAAAGTCGGATTCATAATATTCTTGATTCCATGCTCCTTGAAACCTTGATAGAGATCAGATAAAATCCCATTGTCTTTGTTCTCCTCCCCTTTTAACTTCCCATAGAGATAAGGTTTTATCTTCCCAGTTTTGGCGATATAGTTATAATAGTGAGGATCGTAAGATTGAGCATAAAGTTGGGAGTAATAAATATCCTTGGCTGGAGGCTGATGATCAGATTCTGGAAACCAGGGACTTGCATCTTCATAACGACCTGGAGATTTACTGATGATTGGAGCACCTCGAGCATAAGTTGGTGGTCTTGAGTAGATTATCTCTACTGGGGGTTTTACTATTTTTCCTGGGAAATTTGGAGGAACTGAAGGACTTTTGTAAATCCCTGGACCAACTCTTGGTTGAAGTGGAACTGGCGGACGATAATTTGATCTCATTGGTTTTCTGTAAACTGGAGGACCTGGATAGAAGTCGTTTCTGGGCTGGGAGATTGGAAACCTGGATGCCGAGTATGAATGAGTTAGGGGAACTTGAAAAGGAATTGAAGCTTGAGGAACTGTTTGTGCAAGTGGATTTACTTTTTGCTGTTGAACTTCAGGTTGAATCTGAGGATTCATTTGCTGATTCGGAAGCTGAATCTGTTGATTCTGCATTTGAATTTGTTGATTTTGCATCTGAATCTGTTGTTGATTTTGGAGCTGAATCTGTTGTTGATTATGGAGCTGAATCTGTTGCTGATTTTGGAATTGATTTTGTTGTTGCTGGATCTGCTGCCTGATATGCTCTTGTTCCATCATCTTCTGCTGTTGAGCTCTTTGTAGCTGAATTTGATGCTGTCGAAGGTTCTCTTGTTGAGCTTGAAACGCTTGATCCTGTTTTAATTGTTGTTGTTGGATTGAAAGTTCCTGTTGAAGCTGTTGCTGTCTCAAATGCTCCTGCAACTCCTTTTCTCGCATCTGCTGCTGTAATTCCTTTTCTCGCATCTGCTGTTGCTGTTGAAACTCCAATTTTTCTCCCAACCCCTGGCTGCCTTTGAGATAATAATCTAGAGCAAGTTGAGACTCCTCTGGATATTTAGAGTTGAGAAAAATCTGAAGAGCAGTGTCAGCAGGATTTATTGATTGCTGTTGATAGCTTTTTTCTTGTTGAATAACATTGCTGTTAATGAAGTTGTCCTGAAAATGACGAGAGAGGCCTAGACGAATTGTAGATTCGTTTGATTGTTCAGGTTTCTTTTCTGGTTCCACAATTTGTACTTTTTCGTTACTCTCAATTGTCATTGAACTCTGATTGGGCTCTGAAGTCTTTATTGGTTCTTCATTTTGAAATGGTTTAACTTGGAGAATTACGTTTTTACCAACTTTTGTATATACTGGGTAGAGCTTCTGGGGAGATTCGTTGGAGGATACTTGATTCGTTGTCGGAAGTCCGTTGATGCTTGGCTCTAGATTTTTTTGTCTTGATTCCCTTTCTGAAAGATTTGACTCCTCTGCTACGTAATCTGTGTGTTCAGTTAAAGGGTTGCCTTCGAAGTTCAACTGAGCTGTGATTAGATGAGCGCTCAGGAGCAAAATTATCGCCGTTGAGGTCTTCATGTTTCTGAAAGTAGGATTTCTTGCAATCGAAGAGGAAGTTAAAGAAGATTAAGCGCAGCTAGAGAATCACTGGAGGAACATAATTAATTACCATTTTTAATAATAATGCAGCAGGTCAAAATTTATTGCGGGTTTTTCTCAAGTATGATCTTTAAAAACGATTGAATTTCAAACAATAAAGATTAATTTTATCTCAATTTTGTTAATTAAACAATTTTTGAAGACTTTAGTGTCTTCAATTTTAAAATTAATATTTAAAGAATTTGGAAATCTTTCTGTGTAAAACAAAATTTTAGACTCAACTAATTAATTTAAAATCAATCCCTAATTTTTTGAATTTTACTTGGCAAACGATGTAAATCCAAAGAAATGCTATGAACGAATTTTTATATTTCCAAAGCATAAAATTTGAAGTTATGAAACGGTGAAGTATTTGGAAAAGAAGATGCAAACAACTTTGATCCACATTAATTATTATCAAATAAGTTATTAAAAAAAATGTTCAGTGTAAAAATTATTCTTATAGAATATATATTAATTAAAGGTATTAATATTTATTTAAGCAATAATTAATACGGTTTTTTCACGACTCCACATCAGTGCTTGTATATATTTTCTTAATCTTATCAAAAAATTAATCTCAAGAAAGTAATTCAATAGAAATTCTTATTCTTTTGCGAGAAATCTAAATTTTATATTTTCGATCCCAAATAATTGTTTTTCTTCAATTTACTATTTGAATAAAACAAACAAATTTGAACTTATGATTCAAATGTATTTTGAAAGTTTATATCCTGGTTTTAGATTACCTAAGTCATAAAGTTGATTTAAGTTTATTTAAGTATAAGTTTTAGAGTTATTGATTTTACAAAGAATTTAAAAATGTACATTTTATCATACGACAATAAACATTGTTGGAAATAGTGACTCGAATCATTAACTTCACTTCACACTCAATCCCTTTCTAAAACCGTTAATTTTTATTACGGATGCACTATTCGACCGAAATCTACGGTTCCCCATGTTTTTTATTTTTTCTGTTATTGGGTCGTGGATAGATTTCAAGAATAAATTTAACCGGTATTGATAAAAATATTTCTGATTAAAATGTCCTCGCTTGAATTAATTCATGCTTCTGAAGTTTGAAAAATTACAAAAACATTTTTCATTTAATCAATAAATCAATAGTAAAAATTTGTATCTTAAAAATGAGCAGACAATTAATTTAAATCAATTAAGAATACATTTTTATTTATTCGATAAGAAAATTGAATAATTTTTAAGGATAGATAGTTTATTTTTATAGACTTTTGATCATTTGACAGTAATTTCTAATAACTTATAAAGAAGTGTGCTCATTATATTATTTAGCCTTTGATTCGAAAAATATAAATTATGAAAAACCGGTTCAAAAATGTGAAGAAGTCTAATTTTTATATCCTTATTTTCTATTTTTCTTAAAAGTAGTTAATTTAAAATTGATGTGAAACTCACTTTTTATGCACCTTTAATTTGATAATTAATCACAATTAACTTTTTCTATCACTGCTCAATTTTTCAGACACATGTAAAATAATGAACCACGAGTGGCGTGACTAGGGCACGCGAGAAGTGCACGTCCATCGAATTGAGAGGAAATAGAAGTACTGGAACTTTAGACGTCTCTCGGATGAGAGAGGCATTCACTCAGTAACCTCCCTACCTGTACTAACCCGCATCTGTAAAACCCACGCGCGAAACATACGATTCCTTAAGCGCCAGGAATCATCATTTGTATAATACCTACCATTTATCTTCAAATCTGCCTTCGCAAAAATTCTTAGAACCTCATATTGAATTCTTAAAAAATTCAAATTTCCCGCTGATCTAGTGCACATGCGTACTTATTTTTCTATAAAAAAACGCACATTTCATCTTTTCATCTTTTCAGATTGATTTTATATTTTTAAGTTTTTAATTGACAGTCACAAAAACTTGTTAAAAGTTTGTGGAACATATAAAGCTGATTTCACAACAAGGATCTGAATTTAAGTTTCGAGTGCTGAAAATGTAATTAGACGGTTTGAATGCAGAAACGTGTGGCAAAAGAAAGTTATTGTGTGAAGGTGTATTGCATCGTAACAGTTACAATTACATTCATTGTTCCAATTCGAACTTTCTTTTAGATCTGAGAAATTACAAATATTTTTTCTCTTATATTATCTAATTATTTTCACCATAGAGATTTAGCATTGAAAAAAATAATTTCATTGCAATACTAAAGTTATTTCCAGTAGATGATATTCCCTCCATAAAATTTAGATAAACGTGATTATTTATTTGAAGCGTAATGAAATGTCATATTAAGATTAAAAAAACTTCAAAACAGAAAAATATTTTTTCTACTAGCGGGTTATAAAGTGGATTTTATTGCCCCGTGCGGGGCAAACAATAGTACATTGTGCAACACGGGAAAAACATTTATTTTACTCGTGTGGTTGTTACCCTCGATTTGCTCGGGCATCAAACTTCACACTCGCAAAATAAATTTTTTTTCCCTAGTTGCTCAATATACTATTCATTATAAACAGAATAAAAAGTTTGCTTGACTGAAAATAAATATTAAATAAAAGTATCTTTTAGACCTGTTATATAGTGTTTGAAGTAGAATCTTGATAAGAATCTCATAAATTTTTAAATGACTCAACGTTAAATAGTTGTATTTGGCAGCCTTAATAGGAATTTGTTCAGCATGCAAGAAATGCACGGGTGGATTTACAGTTCAAAAGAACTCCATTTTAATTGTACATTATCTTTGACTAGATGAACGACCTAAAATACAAGACCCGAGACAGACAATTCGATAGAATGAAGCTGCATACATTATTCATCTTAACACTAACGGACTTCTGTCAAGCTGTAGAAAAATGTGACTTGCAAGTCACATCGACAAGTCTGTAACCCATGACATACTTGTAACTATCATTTCTCAACTTGCGCTAAAAAATTAAAACTAGATTTTCAGGTATATATTTTTGAAGGGTAAATGAAATATACAATGTCAGAACTTTTTAAGAAAAAAAATTTAATTTTGACTGTAACTGAAGGGCACAAATGATATTTATATAAAATGTCGATGAAAAATATTTCAACATTTTCAAGATTTGCGAGACCTATTTTTCCGACTTGTTCTCACGGTAGTCCATTCCTCATCTGCAACTTCCATTTTTTGGTTGGTAGCTTCTTCATTTTCGGAAGACGTTTCATCTTGCTGTGGGGCAGATTGAACTGTAGATTTTTCTTTTAAAGTAATCCAAGATTGGAGTGGAGGTAATTTTTCAAATTCTATAAGAGCGGTAGCTTCGTCTCCAGTTAAACAGTATCGATAAAATCGGAATAATTCTTCTGCGACCTGTGTATAACTGTCGTCTTCAAGATTTGTATTAAATCGATCATCCATGTAATCATCTAATTCTGCGCCGAGTTCGTCAGGAAACAAATTTTCTTGAAAGCAAATAAATTGGTTTCATACTTCACACAATTTAACACTTTTATACTTCATATTTTTTCTTATTTTTCAGGTCCAAGTCATTTTAAAAATAAAATTATTTTTTGGTATTTAAACAGTGTCAAAATTTATAATAGAAAACTCACCATCATTGAAAATAAGATTTGTGATATAGGCACAAAACTCTTGAGCTGTTTCTTTCGAACCCATTCCATGTTCAACAGCCAACTAAAGAGCAAAATTGAAGAAAATTTTAGTAAAAAATAAAAAAAAATTATTATTGCTGACAACAGCCAGTTTAAATTTTATCTAATGCAATAATATATTTTAAAATGTGTTCGATGGGCTCGACAGATGTACGTAACCTCAAACTCAAATCTTCAGTTTTCTTAAACTTGTATTTCATTGTAATTTTAGTATCCGCTAACACTTTATTGAGTTTTAAAAGTCATTTACCTTTAATGCAGTCCAATTACTGAAAATTCTTTCGGTCACTGATAAGAAAAATTTCATTGAATTTGACATTTTAGAAATTTTGGGTTAGGAATTTCTCCCTGATCTTTCTGAACATTCACTTGCATTGCTTGCATTCACTGCGCAGTGCTGCGCACATGGAGACTAGATATCTCCATGGCTGCGCAGTACGTCCACTACACAGTGGGTCCACTCAAATAGGAGAAAAGGGAAACGAATTGTAGTGTTTGCTATCAACAAGTGGTGGCGCCATTATCGCTACCGATGTTCTTTTTAACTTGTTGTAACCATAGCAACCATAGTTTGATATCCTTTTGAGAAATTAAATGGCATAAATCATTGATTTATGTTTAAAATTTTTCCGCTCTTTAGAATATACCTAGTAAGAAAGTAGGCATTGAATGACATTGAAATGTCAAAGTCTGGAAAGAAATGGAATCGAGAATGAAATTCCGTTTCTTTCCAGATTTTTACATAACAGTACCATTCAATGCCCACCATCATACTGGCATCAGCGCCGCCAAGTTATGATAGCAAGAACTAATATCAATGCAAACAAAACCCCCGTACCCCGCAACCCGATGCCAGTATGATGGTGGGCATTGAATGGTATTGAAATGTCAAAATCTGGAAGGAAACGGAATAGAGAATGAAACTTTTAAATGCCTTTTAATGTTTTAATGCTCAGGAATTAAAATGCATTCAAAAGTTTCATTCTCGATTCCATTTCTTTCCAGATTTTGCTATTTCAATGCGATTCAATGCCCACTTTCTTACTAGGTATATTCTAAAGAGCGGAAAATTTTCAAACATAAATCAATGATTTCTACCATCAGATTTTATCAAAAGAATATCAAACTGGGGTTGCTATGGTTACAACAGGTTAAAAAGAACATCGGTATATGGAGAGTTTGTAAAGTTCATTTCCTCAAGGTCTATTCACAGCACCTTCACTATGAACAGTAAATGCGGGACGAGAGAGAGACGCACTGATCGTAAACAAAGACAACACTACTTTATTCAAGTTACATAGGTTAATGCGGTATCCCCACTCCCATGGCAGGAGGGGAACCTAAACACTAGCGCTCCCCACAGCTATAGTGACAATAGCACCACTACTTGTTGATAGCAAACACTATAGTTCGTTCCCCTTTTCTTCTATATGAGTGGACCCACTGTGATTTACTGAACAACTACGACAATGGACGTGGACGATTTCAGTCAGCGTTGCTAGACACACTGAGCGAAATTATGCAATCGGCATGTTAAAATTATGGTACACTATTGGGAGTTTAAAATTAGCATGCGACACCACCGGCCGCAACATAAACCAATAATAATGTCCGACAGTAGTATACATTCATTAACGTTGACATATGGAAATTTAATATTATTCTGCCAATAAACTTAATAAAAGTGTTTTTAAAAGAGCATATATCTTGTGGCCTATCTATCTTAATTCATTCCTCTTGAGTTTTCAAAATGGAATTTTCACCTCAACAGCGAAAATCGGAGTGCAGAACAAAATGTTGTGTAAAAGGTTGTGACTCGAGAATGAACAAAAATAAGAACTTAAGTTTCCATGAAGTGCCAGAGAGTGGAATTAATATTGAAATCAAAAATTTGTTCGGAAGCCTTGAAATTGTCGACAAAAGAGCAGAGTGGCTTAGAAGATTAAAAATAAAAGATCAGAGCAAGCAAGTGGTAATTTGCTCAAAGCACTTCGGTCCAGATAATTATTGTTCAAATCGCTGATTTTTAGTGTGCCAGTAATTGTGTGTGGCCCTGACGTTAATGCACTTGTTTGAAGACATAATGCGAACAACTCAATGCCTTCATTGCTTCTGCTAGTCACGCCACTCATTATAATTATGTCAGAATTCACCACTTTCTGACCTTCTATTAGGTTTCTTGAGGACGGTATGGCATTCGCAAATTCTCACAGTGTATGTAGCTGCAGAGTTAACATTTTTTAAAAACTTAACCATTTTCATTATATGTTTTTTGTGAACTTATCCATATGCAGCTGTAGAAAAATGTATACCACTGCCGGCCATATTTGTTTCGCGACACGCGCGCCTCTTTGCCCGCGGTGGTAGTTTTCATTGCAAATAGCCACTATGGTACATGTTTACAAGACGCATGCGCAGCGCGAAATTCAAATTAATATATGTTCAAATACTTCAAAGTTTAATATTTTTTATAAATAAAATGCTAATAATATTCTGTTTATAAATATAATAATATTATGTTTTGATAAAACTATTTTAATAATAATTATAACACAGTTTTTATTTTTACAAGTCTTTGTATTTTGTAACATTTGCTTGAAGCAGCTCGTATTAAAGAACATTTTTTTTTATAAAA
Organism: Diplolepis rosae; assembly: GCA_030998225.1. Lineage (NCBI taxonomy): Eukaryota > Metazoa > Arthropoda > Insecta > Hymenoptera > Diplolepididae > Diplolepis > Diplolepis rosae. The sequence continues at coordinate 6,528,200 of JAPYXD010000723.1, read as the reverse complement.
AAAGCTTATAATCTATAAAAAGCAAGTATAATATGTAATTACCTTTGGAATGTCTTTACGCAAATCACATGAAAATTAACTCCTACAGCCTTCATTTAAAAAAATGATTGATTGGTCAAACGTGCTTCATATGGCAAAAAACAATTCTCATTGGATAATGGCTATTCTGTTTTTGTCTTCATTTCATTTCGGTTAATTTAAAAATAAAAAATAGAAGTATTTTTAAATTATGGTACGTTTAAGAGGTATGGTACACGAGGGATGGTACATGGTACAAGAGTCAAAATTATGGTATGATTGCATAATTATCGTACGGTCTGACAACGCTGTCTTGGGCACGGAAAAAGGTAAGCAACTTTCTGTTCAGGCAGCAATTGTATTTGTGAAAATGTTTGAAATAAACTTAGATAACCAAAAGAATCACCAATCACCGCCCATCTTCAAGGTTTCACAATACATACAGGGTGCGCCATTTAGACCTTCGGTATTTCAAAATTGAATAATTATGACACTTTTCATCCGATTTTGGCAAATGAGCAAGATTTGTTTAGGATATACTTTACCATTTACTTCAAATCAGTTTTAGAACACAACGTCGATTAAATGACCACCTCCATTCGATACACAAAAAGCAGCTCTTTTTCGCGCATTCTGCATAATATTGGCCAGCATTTCGGGCGTTATAGCAGCTGTTTCGGATCGTATGTTACATGTAAGTTCGTCAATTGTCTTTGGCTTGCTGGCATAAACTTTGCTTTTTAAATAACCCCAAAGAAAAAAGTCAGGTACAGTTAAATCCGGAGAACGAGGAGGCCACTCCAAATCGCCATTTTTCGACACAACATGTCCCGGGAACTTGCGCTGTAAGAACGATTGTTTTCAATTTACAACTCTACGATTTCAGCGCATCCTTTCGGTGTGTATTGACTCATGGTTAAAATGGTACTGAATGACGTTTTAGAATCGTGCTCATTTGTCATAATCGGCTAAAAACGTCAGAGTTATTTAATGTTGAAATACCGAAGGTCTAGATGGCGCACCCTGTATACATGTATATTACTATGTATAATATTACGTCCTTGGTTTTTTACATAATGTATTTTTTATGTGGTGGTGGGAAAATTACTTAAAATACGTATTTTACTTCGTGTATAAAACTATATATTTTATGTAAAAAACCTCGAGTGACGCGTCACAAGTCACAACCCATCTTTGTGCATACATATCTATCGAAAAGTCGTAATGATAAATGTGTGTATGTATAGTATGTATTTAAATATTTAAGATACAGCCAATCAGCAGAGGGATAGAGAGGAAAAAGTTGGAAAAAGTTTTTCCCCCTCAATCGCCATGTATGACGTGTGACAATACTGCGATGCCATATAGTATTTATTCTGTTCTAAATTTTTCTCCGTCTGCGCAATTGCGCATGAGGAAAAGATGAACTAGAGAAAAACCTAAAATCAGATAAATGTATGGCGTCGTTACATACATATGTTTGAATGCGTTTGACTATTATGCCGTAAAAGCCTAGTGTGATCAGTGTAAGTGTACAGTGTGGCATAGTTTGTGTAAACTATTGTGAACGTTGTGAACTATACCTATATACGCCTATATATTGCGTTGCGACTTGCGAACATAACCAAAATAAAAAGAGAAGAGTGTGGTTCAAATTCTTGTGTATTTCATTAAGTTTTGACTCATTTAGAATCATTGATAAAATTATAACGTATATATAACTTCGTGCGTTGGTATTCTGAAGTTCTGAAATTAGAAAACGGGATTAAAATGTAACTTTTTATATCAAACTCGGTTTTCGTAGTTAAAAATATATTTTCATTTGAAGAAAATGCTTGAGTTTTTTGTTGAATGCAATTTCACCAGTCACGATAATTTGTTCATTTCATTTTAAATCACATGCTCATTTAGTTTATTCCTGTGTAATTACATATAATTGTGAGTTTTATTTATTATGGTATTCTGGATTTTCAGGAAACGTTTCGTAAAAAGGTATTCATTATTTTTCTTTAAGTAGCATGAATCATCATGCATGTTGTTTCTTTGCATTAGATCCTTAGAAAAAACAATCATTTAATACCATTTTACTAGGTTTGAAATGTGAATTCGTCCTAAATTGCATTATGCTTTTAATTTATGTAATATTTGGCAAAGTACCGTAATACCTTTCTTGGTTAGCTATGTAGATCTACATCAATTGGAAAAAAACTGCAATATATTGAGATTTGAAACTAATATATATGTATATATCGTAGGCTTTCATATTAAAGTAAAAAATATAAATATTCACGTCCTAAATTTTATTGTTTCTTTATGAAACTCTTTCTACAAATTCTAATTTCTAATAACTAATTCTTTGAGAAAGACCAGTGGCGTAATTGCCGGGGGTGTTGCAGGTGGCAATCATAGGGGCCCCCAAATTCCTAGGCCATCTATAGAATTTATTTTAAAATATTTTACATATATATGGTGGTAAATAAAAAGGTTTTTTACCTAATAATTATTGTATTTCTAAAAAATTACAAAAATTGTTAATATTATTGCCTTATAAATATATTGAGATTTTTTTTAGTTAGGGGGGCCCTAAAGAAATTTTCCACCTGGGCCCCGCAAGGTGAAGCTACGCCACTGAGAAAGACAAATTTTGAGTTCCTCATTCTATTTGTCCCCTTTGTATATTTTCACTTTCATGTATTTTTATGTATTTTTTAAAATGCTACATTCAAATATTAAATAGGAATGTTATTTGGAATTCCCATTGATTTTTCGTGATAAATTGAATATGTTTTGATTATGATTTTTATAATTAGGGATAAGATTGGAATAACTGCATGTTTAAAATGATTCATCCACTGTACAAAGCAGAACTATAGCTGATTCACCCCCATTCATGACAAAGATAGGAGATTATTTCATGCTGATGGTGAAAAGTTGTAACTTATTCTCTTATAAGCTTTCTGATGCAGCAATCGGTTACGGAGTTGGTTTGAAACATTCACAGGACATCCGTGAAAGACTCGATACGACGAGCAGTTACAGTGATTATAATTAAATTCTTTACAATATATTTGGTTATTTATACTAACAATAATGCGGGCTAGTTACTTATTAACTCCAATGGTGCCCCTCATCATTGCTGATATTTGGCATCATGGAATGTAAGTTTTGCTTTGTTTCTTTTTATGTTTATGACTCTACTTCAGACATTGACTTTTTAAAAACAAAATTCAATTTTTGTTGGAAAAAATTATTTAGAGTTGTTGACAATATTATTTCTCATATAAAAAGTTACTATGAAAGTATAAAGTGAATCTGTAAATTCAAAGAAGTGTGTTTTTTTGAAAGTCAATGACTGTATAATAGAATGCATTACTGTTTTATCAAAAAATTTGAATGCTGCTTTTGATGTAAACTCGAGTGACACGTACATTTTAACTGCAATTAAAAATGACTGTATTCATCGTATATCACTAAACTGTTGACATAATGTGCTTATCTCTTCCCTAGCGGAAGTATCGGATAGGAATTCATTCCGAGGAAATCAGAAGTATTCCGATTCATTCCGATATCTGTATCCGAGCCAATGCGAATAATTCCGAAACAATCCGAAAAATGGTAAAAAATCGATCCGACCTATTCCGATTTAATTCGAGGCAACAATCCAAATGAATCCGAACCAATCCGAAACCAAGTTTTCAATCCAAATTGATCCAAACCGAATTTTCGATCAGAATTAATCCAAATCATTCCGACCTCGGATTGATTCGGATTAAAAACCGGGTTTCGGATTGGTTCGAATTCATTCAGATAGTTGCTTCGGATTAAATCGGATTAGGTCGGATCGATTTTTAACCGTTTTTCATCAGACGAAATACAAAACGTTTTTCGGTTTGGTTCGGAATGATTCGCATTGGCTCGGATACAGATATCGGAATGAATCGGAATAGTTCTGATTTCCTCGGAATGAATTCCTATCCGATATTTTCGCCAGGGTTGTTCTTGATCATGCAATATAATTCATTGATATATCTTTATATTTTGAAGAAAAAAAACATTAACTGGGAAATAACATAATTGAATTTTACAACGTTTTTTGTACACGAAAAATTGTAATTATCGCTTTTGATTAGTTAATTTTTAGTACAACGAAATAAATATGTGATTCTTATTTTTGCTTCTAAAAATCGATGTTGCAAACTTTTTTGAAATGGAAAGAATAATTTCGAGTACAAGTAAATGAAAATAGAAAATGTTAGCTGTAAAGTAATTTTGTCTTTTAAACAAAAGACAGTAGTTCAATTACATATAATATATCAAGCTTTTGATATAGCTGAAGCATAATTTATAAAATGGGTATTAATGAATAATATCATATTATTCCTTATATTATTATAGTTAAAATACGAACTTTACTTTTTTCTATTAGTTTCACATCTTGATCACCTTCATAGTGGAATTGGAGCTTACAATTTCATCAGAAAGGAAGTTGGTTGTAGTTTAATATTTTTCTTCTCTCAAATTCTAATTTTTGAAATGAAAATATTAGAAATCTGCAAATGCTTGGACTAGGCTTATATTCTTTATTCTGGACCAGTCTAACAAAATTATTCTGTAACTAGCTTATAATTTTTATGGTTGTTTTTTAATATATGTATAGTTTAAAAGCTGTTTTGAATTTTTTCAGATATATTCTTTACAAATATTTTTACGAGCATTAGATATCTCTTTGTGCTTTTATAAATAAAAAAATTACCTAAATTATCTCTTGCCATTAAAAATGAATGTTTCGTAAATTGTTAGAAAATTGTGAGCTTTTATTATCGTATATAGTAGAATTTAGTTTTTCGTTTGCTTTGTAATTTTTAACATTGGTAGCTTAGTAATAGGCATTTTAGAATTTGATTTTAGAGACTTTCAAAAACTTATGAGATTGATGTAATTCATTTTTAAGAGAATGATTGACTCTTTCCTTTTCTTCAAATACATTATTTATTACATAATTTGTTAAACTTGTTTTCATTTTAATAATTTTATTACATACAGAATATCAATTTTGGAGAACTCTGAATAAGTGCAAAAAGTAAATAACAATAATTGACCTACGAAAAGTCAAATTATAAATGAAATTTCGTATTAAAAAAATTGAGTAGTGAAATCAGTAAAAAAATTTCATTATTATAACATAAACCAAAAAGTGAGTTGTAGTCGTTGGATTGTTGAGAGAAATACTGATTTCTGTTTCTGTAAACATACTGTTTCTGTTCAGAATACAACATCTGTAAAATCGATTTGCATTTGCGCACTGACTGTCTCGAACACATAATTTTCTATAAACCGGTCACTTTAGCTCATACACAAAGTATTCATGTAACCTTTGTCTCTCAAAATCGTCACTTATTCACTCAAAAATTTATCCAAAAAGTTTGTAACAATGTCGAAAAAGAAGAAGAAACAGTATCATAATGATAATAATGTGCGTGCAACAAAATTGAGTGCCAAAATGGGCGAAGTGCCTAAGAAGAAAAAGAAGGTGAAGAAAGAACTCTTAAACAAAACGTAAGCACATTTTTACACGTGCTTTTAATTATTTTTCAAATGTTGAAATAAAGTTTCATTTGATTCTTTCTAACGACATCTGGAAAATTAAAAGATTCTTAAATAAGCTCGGATTTTGAGCTTCAACTTACTTATTTTGATTCAAAATCAAATTCACTCAGGTAATATCTACAATCAGGTCTTTTGAATTAATTAATTCAAGTTTTTATTATTCCAGAAAGTGTAGAACAACCATTCATTTTTTCATTTTAAGTAGGTGCTTGATACTTACATTTTTTTACTATGCTTGAGCACATTTTTATATTTTTGCATAGCTAATTCAAGCACTGATCTTATTATTCTTTATTTATGAACATTTTTTGTGGGGTATATAAGCAAATTCTTTGTTTTATAGACTTTTACTATGGACTATACAGACTTCAATAATAACCTACGTGATAATTTTTGGTCTTCTCCCTTTGGTATTCCGTTATTCATACAGCATCCAACGGAAAATACTCTTCTTAAATTTTGGTGAGTATTAATTGTGCTTTAATTAAATTTCCTACAGTAATTTATTTACATATTAATTTACAGTCCACTGGCCACTCAATGTAGATTTCGACAAACCTGAGAATGTCGGTTTGCAGGGAGCTAGAAACTTTTATTTAACGACTGACGATGGCGTGAAAATAGGAACTTGGTATGAAATTAATAGTAAAACGTATAAAAAATAATGACAAAATATGATTTGATAATACTAATCTTATTGCAATAGTAAGAAGGGAGATTCTTTAGATAGAAAAAAATAAAATAAAAAAAAGAAGTGTAGACGTTTTCCTTCCTCAAGAGTTTTATTAAATTATAAATGCACAAAGATCATTATAAATATTTTAAGAAAACATAGTCATATTTTAAAAATTATTCATATAATTTTAAAAACGTAATTACGATTAAATTAAAATGTTTCGTAGGATTAAAGAAAATAGAATTTGATTTTCTTATTGGAAACATATTTTTAAAACTAGAAACAGAAATGAAAAGTAAATAATAAATAACGGTTATTAAAGGCAGGAAGTTATGAATGAAATAGGAATAAAAATTATCATAAATTTCTGAATCATATAGGGAAAAGTTGAAAGTATATAAACTTAATTTATGTTACCGTCATGTAATTTCTATTTCAGTTTGTAAAGACAATTCCATGTTTCTTCAAAAGGCCTGCTATACTTTTAGATTTGTATGAAAAGATGCCCTTCTCATTATTACATTATGAACTAAGATGATAAACATGATTATCAGAATCTTATTCTAATCTAATAAAACCAATTTTTTTCAGGCAATTGTTACCCAAGTCACTATTGGATCAAAATATCAGCAAGACTGACGAAGCATATGAATCTGTTTTAAAAAATGCTTCCAGGCCAGTAATTTTGTATATGCACGGCAACAGTGGAAATAGAGCGAGTAGTCATAGAGTTGAATTATATAAATTATTTCAAGAATTGGATTACCATTTAGTATGCTTTGATTATCGAAGTAAGTGCTTTTTGATTAAATTTACTCATAGAAAAAGATCTTCAATTATTTCAACAAATTTCGAGCATTGCTAGGGGATCGTGAGAAAACATAATTAATTACCACTTTAAAAATATCTCTTCTGTTAATCAATACATTTTCTATAAGAGAATTTTTTATTTTACCAAAAAATTATTGAAAACATAAAAAATGTCTTTTCTAATAACAATTATTGTAGGTCAAAGTTTTATGGAATTTTTTGAACTTTACTCTTCAAAAATAATTGTGTATAAATAAATAAGGGCTCATTTTGTTTATTAAACAATTTAAAAAATTTTCACTTTCCTAGATTTTAAAATTAATTTATTATTTTTAAAAAGTAAGCTTGGGAAAAATTGTTATAAATTAGGGCTTACAGTAATTGTTACCAAAAGAGGATTTTTTGTGTTTTCAATTCTTTTCTTAGTAATCTTTACTAGAATATTTCAGTTTCAAATTTTGTTTGCCTCTTCCAGGCAATAATTAAAGAATTAGAAAATTATGTTCCTGGAAGTGATTCCCCGAAATTCTCCAGTCGAACTCGATTCTTCTTGAATATATTAATGGGAAAGAATATACCTGTTGATTTTCACACTTTTCTCTAGGTTACGGTGACAGTGAAAATGCTGATTTATCAGAAAGTGGAGTGGTCGCTGATAGTAAATTTGTAGTCGAATGGTTGCTTAGAACTGTAAACGGCTCAGCTCCAATTTTTGTCTGGGGCCATTCATTAGGAACTGGGTGAGTGGATTGAAAATTTAAATACAAATTGAAGCCTGATTGTAATTATCTTAATGCAAATTATAATCGATTTTTTTTAATAAAGTGTTTCAACGCATGCTCTTGCATTGCTGGGCGCAGAGGGAAATAAACCAGCAGGACTTTTCCTTGAATCTCCTTTTAATAACATAGCTTCAGAGCTAAGCGAGCATCCTCTTGCACAGGTTAGTAATAAATTAAATTTATACTTAGCGTTTTACATGAAGTTTACGATGTATTTATATATATTTATTCACTTTTATATATTGAGCGATACTTATTTTAGATATTCAAGTACTTGCCTTGGTTTCAATGGGTCATTGTTAAGCCATTTTACGATAACCATTTAAGATTTGAATCTGACAAACACGTTACAAAAATCCAGTGCCCTATTATGATTTTACACGCTGAAGATGACAATGTTGTGCCCTTTTCGTTGGGAGAGAAGGTATTTCATTGTAAAAATATTAAAAATTTCTGCCAGTATAATATTCAAATTTGATAAATTTTATGAACACAATTCACAGCTTTACGAAGCGGCTCTGAAATATCATGGAAACGATACTCAACAAGTTCAGATGGTACGAATAAATGCTTCTTATGGACTCGGACATAAATATATATGTCGATATAAGGAGTTGCCAGAGATAATAGAGTAAGTAAGAGCAAATAACGGAGATGTTAAATCCTATATTTAGATATTTTTCGTTTGATTTCAATAACTTCATGCTATTTTCTTTTCTCTTTTCAGAAAATTCGTATCTTGGGTTAACGAGACTCAAATTAAATAAATATGCGAGAAGCTAGAAAATGTATTGTAATTTGCTTAAATAAAATATAGTTAAAGAACTGAGCATGAGACAAACTGGAAAGTGCAGAACAAATTTACTAATTTATTTCAATAATCGAAAAATATTTTTGCATTTTAAGAAGCATCATTTGCGTAGAAAATGAGTTTAGCTCGTATTTTTTCTTCTAGATGCAAGACCATGTGAAATACTAAGTATACATTTTTAAAGCATTGTAAACTCATTACTATTTATTAAGTTATCATCATTAACATTGATATCATACTTTATCAGTTAAACTTTATAACTTTAATTTTACATTAAAATTAAAATGATAATCCCTTTGAAATGCTGCATAAACATTGATTTGATTATTTATGAACAAATTAATAAGGAAATATATTTGTATTTTTTCTAAGAAACCAATTTCAAATTGATTGAAATAGCTTTGTTAACTTTCTTGCTTAAGATTATTTATTGTTAGTTCAAAAAAAAAACATTGAAATTAATATCATGTTACAATTACCAAAAAATGTGATATTTGTCTCTAAAATATTGCTGTCTATTTAAATTGAATTGAATCTAGGTAAAATTGCATAGATAGTCAACAAGCTTAAATTTTATATCAAAGAATGTTTATTCGCAGTAGTAAGAAATTGCTTTTGATATTTATTTCACAAAAAGGTCAATATAGTCACTCTTAAAATACTGCAAAACTGATATTATGTCTGACACGAAGAAGTTTTTTAAAAAAATGCAAAAGGAATATTTTAAGAGTGTTTTTAAGCTTAGCGGCGTAGGCAAAGTTGTTAGAATCTTAGTAGTTAGGATAATATTTTACTGGCAGAAGTATTTGTCTTCGACTATAAAAAAAGGACTTTATGTTATTCTGGTGTAAACCAAACACTGATTGTGAGCTCAACGTTAGTCAAATGCATTCAATTAACAAGCTGGAAATTTTTGTGATTCATTAATTTTTAATAAAATGACCTTGTATATATGCTGAATTAAAGCCCAGTCATATTTTTGACAGACTTAATTGCAAGAAGTTTTGATGTAATAAAGTTCAAAGGGGTTAATGTATTGGTTGAATTGAGTTTTAGGTATTAAATGTTTATTCGAGAATTATTTACACCCTTAGTAAAGTGATTAGTTGAAAAAAAAATGTGTATCCCTAGTTAAATTATCAAAAACGTATCTAATGGCGTGGATGTAATTTTAATTGTTTTAATGACTGATTATTGAGTGAAATTGAAGATGATATAAATATAATAATCACCAATATTACAGTTTTTGTTAGTAAAATGAAGATTATAACTGTCAATAAAGGAAATGCATAAACTCAAAGATACCTTAACATTTTTCCCATCGTATACATTTAAACATTAGAAACACTTTTATTAAGTAATTTTTTTTATTTGAGAAATTCATGTTATTACATTTGTTCAAAAGCTTTTAGTTGGAAATTTAAACTTAGTGCTGTCTTTAAATTGCGTACGCTGTACGCATGCGCTATTTTGTGCTACCGGTAGCTGTGTTTGGCTTTGGCCTTTTATTTTTCGGCAAAATAATTGTAAAAATAAGATATTGATCTGGTTAGACTATATTATTTTTCCATTGAACTTAAAGGACTCCCTTTTCAGAAAAGTAAGCAGTATTACTAACAATCGTGGAACCAAATCACCGTTTAATTGAGTTATAATACAGCTGGTGATAACATAACCCCAAATCTTTATTTAATTCATTTATTTCATGTAAATATTTTGTAATTTTTTAGATGAGTCGAAAAGAAGCATTAACCCAGTTCATTCAACAAATTCACGGCAGACCTGTAGTTGTCAAACTTAACAGTGGTGTAGATTATAGAGGTAATTATAACTTCCATTCATAACCTAACTCTTGATTTCTTCATTTACACCTTTTATGTATATTTTCAAAAATAATTATTGAACTTTAGATTAGAAATTACCTTCTTTAACTGTATCATAAAAAATATTGTTTTACGTAAAAGATATAATTCCGAGAATGGATTCTAAAAAATTGTAGAGAAATTTATAAAAATATATTTCTTGACATTGCAGGTGTTTTAGCTTGCCTTGATGGATACATGAACATTGCCCTCGAGCAAACAGAAGAATACGTTAATGGTCAATTAAAAGATAAATACGGTGATGCCTTTATTCGAGGCAACAATGTTTTATATATAAGTACACAAAAACGTAGAACGTAATTTTACTCCAATAACGTTTTTTATTTAAAATCATAATGTGAATAACTTGTTTCAAATAAAATACATAACTCGTAACTTTATTTTATCAATGCAAATCCTATCTTCAACCAGAAATATAACTTTATATTATACACGTCTCGAAAACTGAATTCTTTAAAAATATTGAACAAAGTCTTTATTTGAAACTTATTTACAAGCTACTTGTTCATTAAAGTTGTCCCATTGTCTTTAATTTTCATCCAAGTTAGAAGGAATATGATCGGTTTCTTCTTCTACCTTCTGGGAATCGATTTTATCTTTTTCAACAACAACTGCTGGTTCTTCAATAATTTTTGCAACAGAATCGCTTTGTGATGCTAAATTCGACTCATTTAACTCAGCATTTACCTCTATTCTTCCTGGATTATTTTCCTCATTATTATCAGCTTTCCCTTCATCGGAGGGTTTTTCAGTGGAATTATTTACCAAAGTTTGGCTTTCATTGAGACTATTTATAGAAGAGTTTAGATTATCACCTGCAGCAGCTTTCTTTGACTCAAGCAATCTCTTCATTGTTGCTTGCTTTCTTTCTAAAGCCAACCTTCGATTTCTTTCGATTCTTTCTTTAACTTCATCACTCATAGACGGTCCAGGTTCATTTCTCGTAGGCTGGGAATTTGCAGAAGCTAGTAAATTATCAAAAGCACTTGTATCCATATTTGTTGTTGTTTCATTATGTCGTTGTTTTTCTATTTGTTCAGCGAGAAGTAGGTCGAATTCTTCTACAGGTGCCGTTTCCCCTGGTTCATCATCATTGTCACTGACAATGTCAGTTGTCATTAAATCTTCATCTGCTGAGATCATATCTGTTCTGTACTTCTTCAAAAAGACCTGGAGATCCTTTTTGCTGCCCAGGTGTTCAATTTTGGCAAGGCCATCGTCAAATTTCAATTTTGGAAATAATCTGTGTGTCCAATGCTCGAGACGTTTCATAATTCGGTCAAGGTCATCCTTCTCACGACCTTTTCCATAGAATTTGAAGCCTTCGAAGTATTTTTCAATTTTATGCACACCTTTAGGTCCTTTTAAAAATTCGGTGTTCAATCTTGGCACTGAACTTCTTGTACGTTTGGGACCTTTTGGGGTTACATTTTGTCCAGAATTCCCGGGAGCATCTTCATCAAAGTTTTCAGGACGAACTTCTTGTACTTCATCTTCATCTCCTTGAAGCTCATTTTCACTTCCATGATTGCTGTCCTGATTTTCATGCTCACCAAGTAATTCTAGAACGTCTTCTTCATCGGATCGTTCTCCATGGGAAGACATGTTATGTTTCGGATATTAGTCACTCTGATAAACTAATGAGAATTAAAAAAAAAATTTGAAATACTACACGTGTAAATTAAATAATTTGGTGAACATCTTACATGCTGCTGAAAGTTGTTTTTGGGTAAGGATCGACTTCCCGCCAATTTTAACAAAAAGTAACCTTACTTTTTCCGATCACTTTGTTTTGCACCAAAATTTGAGAAAATCGTAAGAGTGTTTGATTTTTCGTGATAATTTAGAGGATTTATTTATATTTTGAATGTTCAACATTCAATAAAACCAGTATTTACACAGGGTTTCTTCTACTGAATAACGATGTCAAAGTATCAAACACGAAGTAGTATGTCAGATAGGAAACAACTTCAAGGATTTTAATTTCATTCGTGTAGAAAAGGTTAGAATTCACTGTCTCCTTGATCCGTGTTTTCTATTTGCTTCTCCTCTAGGTCCTTAGATTTATTAATTCTTTCTAAAAACGACACCAGTAATCTTTTATTCAAAACATCCGTTTGTGTCATTTCACGAACAGGTTCATTTATATTTTGCTCGTCCTGCTGCACGTCTTTCGGCTCCTCGTTTTGCAATTTATTCAGTTCATTATTAGTGGAATTTATCGGTGTTCCGGGCATTTTTGAATTTTATATCCAAACGATTATCAAGTATGTAAAGAAATTAAATAATGTACAGTGATCTTGTCCAATCAACAAAAATGAGACTAAACATAACCTCAACTTTGTAGCACAACTGCGCATAACGGATAAACACGCTTAAACCACGTGATTCAAATATAATTATAACTGTTTTCTAATTACACTATTTTCAGACTTTACTCTTTTGATCATTGTTAAGGCCATGGATCAACCAGATCACGTGACCAAATTCCTGTAAAAGTTCGTGTAAGATAACTTTTTTCTTTTACAAAATATCTTCCTGAAAATTTGGAAAATACTACAGAACACGATAGAGAACGTCTGTCAACTGTGTATGAGTGAACATTTTGCAAAAAATTTTACAGTTAACTGTAATTGTCGATAAGTTTTCGAATTTTTTTCAAAATTTTTACTATAAAGAAGTTAACAGACGTGCTTTATTATCTTTTGTTACGTTTCCCAAATTATCAGAAAGATACATTGTAAATTAAAAAAGTTATCTTATATGAATGAATAAATGTATAATTTAGTCACGTGGTCCGATTGATCCATGGCCTTAATAGCCTTTCTTAGATATTCTAGTGTTGGTTAAACATTTCAGTTTTCAATAATAAAGATATATTATATAATTATTTTAAATAGATTTTTTATTATCAAGATATTATATTATTATAACTATACATGTATTTTATAACTGATGTTAAAGTTATTGTTTAGTAATATAAATCTTTGTAAACAATTTGTTTTTTTTTATTTTTACAAAAATTAAAAAATATTTCACCGAATATTTCCAAACAAAAATATATGAGAACTATAATTAAAATAATTTGTTGTAAAATTTTACGATTTTTCAAATAAAAATGATTTGAAACTAAAATTGTCACAGTAATTACATAACATTCAAGGACTTTTAATCGATTTACATCAAACGAGGTTCAAACATTTTTTGGATTGGTTTGAAATGACTTATAACGACTCTGATTCGATCGAATTCGTTCAATCGAATAAGTTCAATAAATCACAGTAATTTTTTCTAGAAATTTGTAATTGTTAAATTTTTTAAACTTTTTCAAATTCTAGAAAAAATTGTAGTTTCTTCAAGATTTTGTTGCGACTTTCTGTAAAATTTAATAAATTTCTACAAAAAGGTAAAAATGCTTCATAAAAACTTATTTACAGAAAATTCTTTAAGCTTGCTTAAGCTGCATCTAAGTTTTGTCACAAAACTAAAAACTTCCGACGTGGAATCGATGTGGATAAACATGGTTATAATAAAACTAGAGGATAATAAATAATTAGAGGGAGTTTACATATGTAATAATATACAAGAGCTATAGGAAATATGGAAATTATACGATGAATGACGGGAATGTTGAGTGTTCAATGTTCACTGCCACTGTCAATGACACACATCTTCGCCACGTGGTGTGTATCTTCGGGGTCTCCAATGTGCGTGACCGGGCCGGTGACTGCTGGTGACTGCTGACTGTTCCCTAGTTCCCCACCGTTCCTCTGGTTCCTCACATACTGCTATATCTTTGCTTTGGTATCTGTTAGTATCCATGGAACGTTTGCCCGATGCGGACTGCAACTACTAATATAACTGTAAATTCCGTTAGTAAATGGTGCTCAGCGTGAGGCACTTGCGGACGAAAATAGGCAAAATACTTAAAACGCGCGTTCGAGCAAACACGTTTCTTTATACATATAAACGATCTTATCGTGCAGCTTTTACGCTGTTGCAGAAAACTTCTAGGACTATTAAGAAGGTCAAGTGCTTGAGGCGTGTATCCTGAAATATTTGTATACAAACCGATTCTTCATTAAAAAGGTAAATCAAGCCATGTGAATGATTTTATAACCTACCATAAATTACTTGCCTCCATTTCGTTCAAAATAACGGAACTTTTTCTTTAATCAAAATACAATCTTTTGAAATATTTCTTAAATTTTATTTCATTAAATTTTGCGGGTTTCCAATCTGTTTGACTATTGCGTTTATATGCATTTATAAAAGATTTAGTCGTGCTTTTTTGCCGGTTCAGATTTTCAGAAAAATCTCACGACTATTTGTAAAGTCTCGTTCTTGAGGCGCGTATTCTGAAATATTTGTATACAGCCGATTCTTCATGGTGGAAGGTAAATTAGGCCACTCTCTAAATTTGAATCAGTGAAAATCAACTGATTTAACAGTGAAAAATACTTTTTCATTGATTCAATAAGTAAAAATTAACTGATTTGACAGTCAAAAATAATTTTGCACTGATGATCCAGTGATTTCAATCAGTTAAAATTTGACTAATTCAGATTTAGAGAGCATGTGGATAATTAAATAATTAAGGTATAAGCTACTGGTTTCATTTCATTCAAAATAACAGTGATTTTTCTTTTAGCAGATTTACAAATAAATGAGCTGGTATCGCGGATTCAATAATTTATTTTATTGGAAATTTTTGTGTCACGCATCAAAGATATGGCATTAGTAAAAGAACTTCTTAGAAAGTATAGGACATTTGAATATTTAAAATGGCGAATTTTTATTGAATTAAGGTTATTCATAAATTAAAAACTGAAATGGATTTTTCGCACCAAAAAGTCTTTAATAATATCTACAATAAAGAACATGATCACAAATATCTCACGAAATAATTTAATTATAATAATGATTAGGACTTGTATCGACCCTTTAGTGATAATTATATTCAAATATTGTTAATGTTCTTAGTTGTCTTTAGGGTCCAGAAAAAATGTAGCTCAAGGTTTCATGTTTTCAAACGTTTTCAAAAAAATATTTGGTTTGTACAGTTTTACCTTTTTTTTGCAAATTTAGTTATTTAGACCAATTTTATAGTTTCACACTCGCAATTCTTTTATATCATTTTTTAACACAATGTTAATCGGTCACACATGCAAATTTTTTAAGTTTCTTCCTTTGTATTCTTTATAGAAATACATTCTCACTGGTGAGGACTCCAATCTGAGTCGAAATGTTTGAAAACATGAAACCTTGAGCTACATTTTTTCTGGACCCTAAAGCCGACTAAGAACATTAACAATATTTGAATATTATTTTATGATAATATTTGTGCAACTGAAATAAACATTTTTTTCGTTATATTTGCGTATTTGCTTCATAAATATAAACATAAGTTTTGAAAGATTCTTTGGATTCTAAACGAATTATTTCATATTAATTAAAGCGGTTTGTAGGTGTGAGACAATTCAATTTCCATGCGTTCAATTTTCAGGTCTAGAAAGTTTATCCATATCTAATAATGATTCATAACGGAATCTTCCTTATAAAAAATTTCCTGATATGTCATTTAATTAAAATGATGCAAATATGATCAATTTAAATAAAAAAAATTTTTTTTTACTTGTGTATTTTTTTAAACTGTGAATTAGTATACATAGAATTTTAAAACCAGTATTTTTGACCACTTGAAAAATAGATGTGATTCGGATTAGGAATTAAGTTAAAAAAAATTATGTTTTTAAACGCCTCCTTTTAATCGAACATTTTCGGTTTTTTCAGTTTAAGTTACCCCATCATCACTAGTTTTATGAATGAAATTTTCAAGGATTGTTTAATATGCTGTTCTGAGTTTTGTTTAGCTAGGAGAATTTAAATAGAACGATAAATATCGCTAGAATAAATTGATCAAAGGTACAAAAAAGTTTTTTGTGAAAATTTATATGCCGAATAATTTAATGGTTAATGAACTGCGATTAATTTATTTTGCCTGGGTACGATTTCGTGCTTGTACAATGTTTTTTTTATTAAATTTAAAAATCTCAATAAAGTGAGAAAATATGAGACAATATAATATATTAATAATTTCAGCATGAATATAAAATTTTTGTTTTGTATGTATAGAATGAAAAACAAAGATAAGAACATCAGAAAAAAGAATATTTCATTAAAATCTCATTACGAAAAAATTAAAATATTGACACAGGAAGTTTTTAACATATATACATATTTAACAACATAAAATATCGGATCTGGTGTTCATTTAATTTTTAAGCTTTAAAAAATCTATAAGAGTATAATATAAATTATTTGCATATTGCAGTGGGATTTCAAGTTTCCAGTTTCATTGTCTTTTTATGAGTTATAGATAATATTATATTTGCAATTGTACTAAAAATAAATTAAATAATCTATTTTTTTTAATGCTATGAATCAAGATCATTGTAAAGACACTGTTTCCTGTAATTTTACTAGATATTTGAAATAATGCACACGATACAAAAATACCAGTTATGCTTTTATTGCGTAATCCATTAATATGTAAATTTTGATTGCAAATTTCTTCAACACTTAAAGATTATTAACAAATTGCAATCAAATTTATTGAAAATAGTTACTAAGCTAAGATCAATTTTAATAAATCAATGAAGTATGGTAATAAAAATTGAACGAAAAATAGTTCTTAATTTCATTTTTCTCTAAAATTTGAATATTTCAATTTAAAAATATTTTATGAATTCAGTTTTTGCAACATTAAATACCAAGGATATTAATCAGAGAATTTTTAAACGACAATTATTTTTCCTATTGGGATATAATTACTAAAAATAAACAAATTCTAGTTTTCAAATAACCCATTTTGTATTCTTTCCAAATTTTAAATTAAGAAATCATAATTGAAGAATTTGCAACTTTTCAGGTTTCGACGATTGAACTAAAAATTTAATTAACTTTCAAACTTTAATTTTGATATGGAAAAAAATTGACCGGTCGGAAAAAAAATTTATTTTCCATACGGAAAGTGGTCTTGGGATTGGAACGTAAATGGTATTTCTGTTTTCGAAATATGGTAAATATGAAAGGAAAGTTTCCTTCAATTGGAAGAATGTAAGTCTTGAAAAGTTGTTTGATATTAAATTTGATTTCATTTTGTGAATATATGACCTATTTATCAACACTTTTTACATGTCTAAAACCTTTTATATCATAAAATGCCCTTTGGAAAAATGTTATTTTCAATTTTCTCTTTTTAAAAAAAAATAAGTTAATACTATTATGAAGTGAAAGTCAAAATTTTTATGCATATATATGTATAAAAGAAGTATCAACACAATTTTCATTCATAGATCTGAGTACATTAAATTTATTTGATGAAACGTTTGTTTATATTTTCAATTTTTTTCTTTGTTCAGTTTTTTATTTAATTTTTATATAGTTTCACTATACGTTTTTTACGACATGAAATAGTAGTTTTTCTCTGACTTTTTTTTGTCTGAGAAATACTTAAAGACGTAGGAATAACTCTTGTATAAATTCTGAGCAAAACACCTAACTTTTTGCTTTTACATCTTCCATAAAATATAAGGCTGACATTCATTATATAAGCTTTTCGTTGTTCAAGTTCAATTGTATATAGGATTTACTGATATCTTCTCTGAAATACGCAACATAGACCTATAATTTGTCCATTTGCTTAGAACATTGTTATTTCCATTTAATTGCACGTGATCATTATTTTCTATGAATAAGCAAATGATCGCGTATATTTTTTTCAAATCACTTGAGTGTTAAGAAAAATGATTGTTGACTTGTGTGTTTTTTATAATTTTTTAAAGATAAAAGATATTATAGGAAGAAGATGTTCTATTCCTTGAGTTCAGAGAAATATGATTTAATGTTAGTAATTTTTGTGTAAAATACAGAAAAATTGTTCCTTAATTTTTAAAATTAATTTCTTTAAATGCGGTAATTTTTTTATTTAATATGATTCAATCAATCATATTTTTCTTTGCAATGAAGCGCTTTTCCTTTCTTTGGAAGGTGAACGCTTATTCACTCTGTTGAAACGCATTTATTACTTTATTCTCAATATGAATTTCCAGTTATTTTAAGTATAGACTTCATATGAAACAATATTTGTTTGAATTTATTACTTGACCATTTAAATCGAAAAAATATCCGTGTCGAAAATCGATACAAAGTTCATAATTCCAAACGATAATTCGTTCTTGAACTTGGAGTGAATATGGCTTTCACTTAACAACATATTTACTTGAATATTTAGCTTCCAAAAATATCTAATACTAGAGTTAAGCAAGAATTTACCTTTGCAGGTGTTCTCAGGTTCGGTCCCCGCTGCAAATTCATTTTTTATCGAATTTTTTATTATGGTTCTATAAACATATATATTCATTTCCTGTCGCTTATACAAATTAATTTAAACATTGAGTAAAGTTTGAAAAAAAATTAATGAGAGAATTTACTTATTTTACAATAAAAATGTTAATAATTATTTCCAAAGTTGAATTTTGAAATATCTTGAAAATTGGAAATCTTGGCATATGTTGATGTTTTTAAATCTTTAAAGATCTCAAAAGTTGATAAATCATTACTTACGTGAAGTTTTATCAAGATCAATAGTAAAGAAGATTTCATATTCAGTTATAAGGCTAAAATCTTGAAAGGATTTAAATAAGAGACACCGATAATTGCTAAGGTCCATTTTGTAATCAAAGTTCATTCTGTTTTATAAATATGACTCATATATTAATGTTTTTTTTTATTCTCCATTATTTTTATATCAATAGTTAATAATAACATCTATCTGATAATAATCTTAACAGATACATAATCGTTTATTATCTTCAGATATTTGCGCAATCTGGAGAAACTTTTGTACCAGGAAATAGATGCAATTGGTTGAATTATATAGTTATTTTTGAAATCACGGAAATAATTAATTAATGCGAATTTATAAATAAGAAATTCCTTGCCGAATTTTAATAAAAAATTTCGAGAATTATTCAATTAATTTACCCAGAAATACAAAGTTTCTGTCGTATCAATCATTTTTACAATTATTTTCACAATAATAATTTTCATATTTGATATATGTAAAAATTAGCTCCTATCTACTATCAATCTATATAGTATAGACTATATATATAGACTATATATGTAGTAATGTTTGTTCATTTCTTTGGCATAGGGTCAGTTTCATCTTATTTTCTTTGATTAAAGATATTATTACATTTAAATATGCGCAAAAAGAAAGAAAGGCAAACGTTTCGGCCACATATGGGGGCCCTCTTCAGTGCCATAAATTCATAGACTAATTCAAAATTTCTCTAAAAATTACTATATTTTAGATAATTAAAAAAGAATTATCATAAACATTAAAAATATCTATCAATATAGACCTCTTTTAAACAAAAAATTTTGTATTCTGACATTTTTGTCGTATTTTGTTTATTTGTTTAGTAGCATTTTTTATTTTCAATGTCATTATTTTAATTATAAAAAAATCTGCCCGCTTGGCGGGCACATTCTCATCGCGCGCTTCGCGCGCAGCTTGCTTCGCTCGCAAGATTGAGCGCGCCTAGGGCGCGCGATTTGATCGTCGCGCTTCGCGCTCGGTCTTGTGCTCTTCGCATACGTTTAAGTTTATTTCTTATAATTTAATACTGAAGCTCAAACCAATTTAATGATATTAAAGATGATGTAATTAGTCATTTTCTCAAATTCACTAAGTTTCTTTTTCAGTTTAAGTGAAACAGAAAAACACTCGCGCTTCGCGCTCGATTTTCTGTATGCATTTTTGTAACATTTTAATAAATTGCATGATTATTTATAAATTTATTTTCTTCCAAGTATCTCAAAAAGGAAAAACAATCGTAGACTTTATTTAAGGAAACGATTTTGCAGAACAACGCTTATTTCGTATCTCACATATTTTGGTAAAAAAAATCGAATTTTTTCAATATTAAAAATCAAAAAATTAAAATATACATCCTGTCGAGAAATTTCTCGATAAGAATGTGTAGACCTTATTTAGCCAGACAATTTTTCATCTAAAGGTTTTTTTTGTATCTCACATATTTTGTCTAAAAAATAGAATTTTTGAATTTTAATCGTATTTTTTGGAATTGAAACGAAAAATATATCTTTTATCAGAAACTGTGTGAGACAAAATTTGTAGATCTTTTTGAAACGAACAACTTTGTATTCTTACGTTTTTTTCGTATTTCACATATTATTGTTAAAAAATTGAATTTTGGATTTTCAATGGTTTTTTTTTTAATTAATAAGAAAAATATGCATCTTATGAAAAAATCTTACAATTCAAATTTGTAGGTCTTTATGTAAAAAATAATATTGTATCATAACGTTTTTTCGTATCTTGTATAATTTAACCTGAAAATGGAATTTTGATATTGACTTTTTTCGAATTTGAATATGCTGTAACATTTTTAATTTTGATTTAATCGAAAAATCTTATCAGGATAATTTGTAGAGATTTATGAGCACTATCAAAAACCAGTATTGAAATTTTTTATTTTTTCAAAAAATTATTTTCAAAAACACAAAAGTAGTGCTCAATCCCTCAATTTTGATTGGATGTGGCTGGTTAACGAACTTGTCCTTACTTTTTCGGCTCCGATAAAGTGTACCAAAGCTCAATTCAATCTGATAATTCTATCGAGAGTTATGCCGCACACGACCTACTACAGACAGACAGACAGACAGACAGACACTTTCGTAAAAACCATTTTTTCTGACTGAGGGGGTCTCAAAACGTAAAGATTTGATGAAAATTTCGAAAGTCATTTTTCACATAAAACCAATACCTTCTCATCCATGATGAGAATGTAAAAAAATTTACATCTTATCAAAAAAATGCGTGGATAGAAAATTCGTAAAACTTATTTAAACAATTT
Organism: Diplolepis rosae; assembly: GCA_030998225.1. NCBI lineage: Eukaryota > Metazoa > Arthropoda > Insecta > Hymenoptera > Diplolepididae > Diplolepis > Diplolepis rosae. The sequence continues at coordinate 6,506,664 of JAPYXD010000723.1, read as the reverse complement.
TCCATTCTGGCGTTTTTGGTTTCAGGGTATTTGTTAGAAAAAGTTATAGATTTAAAATATTATACCAATCTAATACCTTTTCACGTGTGATGAAAATGTAAAATAAAGTTTGTTCTTTAACGTCAAGACTTAAAGTCAATAGAACAATGGAAAAACGTTCAGGGTGGGTCGTGGCCAGGTAACAATGTGCCGTTTCAAAAACTTGTACTTTTTCTAACTTTCGATGGAAATTTTCAACGAAAAGTTTCAAACTAAATGAAATTTTGAAACTAGCATTTTCAGATATTTTTATAATAGTTATAAATCTAAAGTGCCTGATTCACATTCAAAATACCCTTTTCAATATTATAACTGCATCATACTGTAAAAAATGATAAAAAATGGTCTTAAGGCCATGGATCAATCGGACCACGAGACTAAATTATACATTTATTCGTTCACGTAAGATAACTTTTTTAATTTACAATGTATCTTTCTGATAATTTGGGAAACGTAACAAAAGATAATAAAACACGTCTGTTAACTTCTTTTTAGTAAAAATTTTGAAAAAAATTCGAAAACTTATCGACAATTACAGTTAACTGTAAAATTTTTTGCAAAATTTTCACTCATACAAAGTTGACAGACGTTCTCTATCGTGTTCTGTAGTATTTTCCAAATTTTCAGGAAGATATTTTGTAAAAGAAAAAAGTTATCTTACACGAACTTTTACAGGAATTTGGTCACGTGATCTGGTTGATCCATGGCCTTAATATGGAATGAAATCAATTAAACTTAATCATAATTAACATAACCTAAAATATATGGCTAATAAAGGCGCCAAATTTTGAAATTTATATCATGCTTCACAATTCAATGTAAAGCTTTAAAAATGTCAAATTTTTGATCCACGAAATTTTCAACAAAACTTATTAACTTATTAGACATTATAACACAAAGGGAAAGTTACCGAGGCGCTCCCCGGCCGCGAGGTCGGGCGACGCCATCAAGGTGTCGGCGAAGGACGGCCAGTCCTACGCCGACATCTTGAGGGAAATGAAGGCGAAGGTCGACCCCCAGAAGGCAGGACTTGAGGTCCTGTCTATCCGGAGGACCAGGAAGGAAGAAGTCCTTTTGGTCCTCAAAAAGGGGGGAGACGTTTCGGCCTTCCGAAAGGAGCTCGACCTGGCGGTCGGGGAAAGGGCGCAAATTTCAGCCCTGGTCTCGACGAGGTCCCTCGAAATTAGGGACCTCGACGAGACCGTTGAAAAAGAAGAGGTTGTGTCTGCCCTGTGCTTGGCATTGGGCAGACCAGCTTTTGAGGGGTCCTGCAGGCTCTTCACCCGCTTTGGTGGGGTGAAGACTGCAGTTATCCGGCTTAGGTAAGTTGAGGATCGGGTGGGTAGAGTGCCGCATTCGCGAGCACCTGGAAGTCGCCCGCTGCTTCAGGTGCCTTGGGTACGGCCACGGGTCCCGGGGCTGCAGCAACCCCGACAGGAAAAACGCCTGTTGGAGATGCCGCGCCACGGGACACTTGGCCGGTACCTGTAAGGCGCCACCAAGGTGCCTGTCATGCGCAGACAGGGGCGACAAAGATGTCGCCCATGTGTCGGGGAGCGGCTCCTGCCCGGTCTTCCGGGAAGAGCTTCGGAGGTTGAGAGGCAGGAATTGAAGTTCCTGCAGCTCAACCTCGGAAGGGGGAAGGATGCCCAGGACCTCCTGATGCAGACTGCCAGGGAGAGGGGGGCTGATGTGCTGCTCATTAGTGAGCAGTACAAGTGGTCCGAAAACTCTGCTTGGTATCAGGATGCATCAAGGAGGGCCGGCATCCTTGTTTGTAACCCTGATTTGGGCGTCGGGGACTTCCTGGAGACCGACGCGGGGTTCGTCTGGGTGGAGGTGGCGGGTGTGCGTGTGTACAGCTGCTACTTCTCCCCCGGCGATCCCTTCGATGTCTTTGAGACCCAGATCCTCCTCCTTGAGGAAAGCCTCCGTGAGGCTATCGGGCGATCCCTCATAGGGGGGGACTTCAACAGTAAGTCGCCCGAGTCGGGTGAAGCCCGCCTAGATAGGAGGGGAATCTTGGTTGGCGAGATGGTCGCTAGGAACGAACTGATCGTCTTGAATCAGGGCGGGGAATTTACGTTCAGACGAGGAGCGGGGGGGTCAATAATTGATCTCACAATTGCCGCACCTCGCCTCGCTTCAAGGATAAGCGACTGGTCGGTCCTCGAGGTAATAACCTTGAGTGACCACCGGTGCATCGAATTCACACTAGAACAACGGTGTCAGGCGGTGGATAAGGGTAGGGGTGGCGAAGGAAGGAGCCCCTCCTGGAACACGAGACGACTCAGCAGGGAAAGTTTCGCGAACACCTCGAAGAAACCAGGCTCATCGATGAGCTTGGTTGGGTCTGCCCTGCTGGGTCGTTTGAAGCTGCTGTGCGCTCGGTGAGGCAGAAGGTGGTCGCGGCTTGCGACTACTCGATGCCTCGCCGCGAGCGCAGGCAAGCCAAGGGTTCGATGTACTGGTGGAACGACCAGTTGACAGCCCTATGTCGAGAATGCCTCGCAGCGCGGCGAAAATTCACCCGTTCAAAGGGGGATGCTACGCTGCACGAGGCATGGAAAGGGGCAAAAACAGCTTTGAGGCGAGGCATAAAGAAAAGCCGACTTCAATGCTGGAAAGACTTGATCGGTGAGGTCGAGAAGGACCCATGGGGTCTCGCCTTCAAAATAGTCACCAAGAGATTGGTGTCTAGAAGAAGGACCCCGGGCCTGGATAATCCCGATCGAGTCCAGTACATTGTGTGTAGCTTGTTTCCACACGTGGAGCCGTTCCAAAGACAGGACCGAAGTTCCTGCGTGGTCCGGCGCGAAGAACTCTTTACTCTCGAAGAACTAAAGAGAGCGGGTGGAAGGCTTAAGGCAAATACAGCGCCGGGTATCAACGGGGTGCCGAACGAGATCCTCAAAGAGGTGATCGGGGCGTACCCAGAGATTCTCCTAGAAGCCTTTAACTCCTGTCTTCGGGAGGGGAGGTTCTTCGCAGATTGGAAGAAGCAGAGGTTGGTCCTGCTGAGGAAGGGCAACAAACCTCTAGGGGTTGCCTCGTCGTATAGACCAATATGCCTATTGGATACGATGGGGAAGCTTCTGGAGGAGTTGATTCTACAACGGCTTCAGGCTCTCTTGGTCGGGGAGAACGGGCTCTCGGAAAACCAGTTCGGATTCAGGAAAGGCAGGTCCACTGTGGACGCCATCCAAGCTGTGGTTAACATCGCCACAAATGCAAGAAAAGGAACTGGTAAGCGTAAGGGATTCTGTGCGTTGGTTAGCATTGACATACGCAATGCGTTCAATACCGCGAGATGGAACATCTGCATCGAGGCGATGGTGCGGAAAAAGGTTCCAGACTACCTGTTGCGAATGATAGATGACTATCTGAGCGACAGGTGGGTGATATATGAGGGCGACAAATGGTCTCTCAAGGAGGAGATGACATGTGGCGCCCCTCAAGGGTCGCGGGTGGGTCCACTCGTTTGGAACGTCATGTACGACGATTTCCTGCGCATGGACCTGCCTGCTGGAACGAGCATCGTCGGCTTCGCGGATGACGCACTCGTCGTGTGCGCGGCTGACGACGTTGGAATCCTAGAGCTGAGGATCAATGAAAGTCTGTGGCGAGCGAAGCGCTGGTTGGATGGCAGAGGTCTTAAAATGGCCCCTGAGAAAACCGAGGCTTTGCTCGTTACGGACAGGAGATCCTTCCAATACCCGAGGATCGTTCTCGGAGAGCATGAAGTCCAGTGGAAAACAAGCATTAAGTACCTGGGGGTGCAGCTGGATCGTAGGCTTAGCTTTGGCGAACACCTAAAGATCGCAGCCACCAAAGCCATCCAATGTGGAGCAAACTTGGCCCGGCTTATGCCAAACATTGGTGGACCCAGGGAAGCGAAAAGAAGATTGGTGGCGAGCGTGGTCCATTCGAAGCTGCTTTATGCAGCTCCGGTCTGGGCCAATGTCTTGCAAAACCATGCTATCCAGAAGAAGCTGTTCTCGGCGCAGAGACTTGTCGCGCTGAGAATAGTTTCGGCATATAGAACTATCTCGACGAGCGCTGTGCTGGTCCTAGCGAGCGTCCCGCCAATAGATTTATTGGCGGAGGAAAGGCAGGAAACCTTTCAGCTTCGCAAGGAGCTTACCTGCGCCGACCTGCAGGAAATCGCTCGCGCGAAGGAGGCCATCCGCAAGGATGGAAGGCGCAGACTCGTCGAGAAATGGCAGATGAGATGGCATGGTGAGCAGACAGGGAGATAGACCTACCGCCTGATCCCGGAGCTCGCCACCTGGCTGAACAGAAAGCACGGGGAAGTCGGCTTTTACTTGGCACAAGCGCTCTCGGGCCATGGCTGTTTTAACGCGTACCTGAGGCGCTTTAAGAAGAGAGACGAGGAGACGTGTTGCTACTGCGATTCCCCGGTGGATAACGCAGAGCACGCTCTCTTCGTCTGCGCAAAATGGGGTGTGGCTAGGGGGGTCCTCGGTCAGGCGGTGGGTTCCGAACTTACTCCTGACACGATCGTCCCACTCATGCTCCAGTCTGAGCGGTTCTGGACGCTCATCGAGTCATTCGTCACACTTGTGATGAAGACGAGAGAACTTGATGGGCGTCGGGAGCGAAACAACGGGGAGGGCCAGTAGAAATCGCATCGGGGCCTGCACCCGCGGTCCTGCGTCTCGGGTAGACTTGACCGTCCGCGTCGTTCGGGGGAGGAATCTGTTTGTTTCTCCCCTGGGTGGCGCGGCTGGTCGGTTATCCTAGTGGGCGTGTGGCCGCGGGTGGAAGTTCCGAGCGAACGGATGACGGAAGAGTCGTACGCGACTTTAATGGAACCAACCACCCGTGAAGTTTAAAGCCGAAAGGCGGTTCCGCGGGTGGTGTATTGGTTCGAGAGAGGGGGTTTTCTGGTTTTAACAGGTATGCCTAGACCCGTCCTAGGAGAGTCCTGTACAACGTCTATAAAAGATTTTGCCATTTTTCCTCCTCACCAAAAAAAAAAAAAAAAAAAAAAAGTTATATTATAGTTACGATTAAGTTTAATTGGTTTTATTCAATATTGAGATAATTTTTTATCATGTTTTATAGTATGATGCAGTTCTAATAATGAAAAGCCTATTTTGAATATGAATTAGGCACTTTAGATTTATAACTCTTATAAAAATATTTGAAAATTCTAAAGTTTCGAAATTTTTATTTGCTTTTAAACGATTTGTTGAAATTTTCCATCAAAAACTTCAAAAAATACAAGTTTCTGAAACGCCACATTGCTACTATGGCCAGGTGCATAACTTGAATTTGCCGCCAGAATGTAGGGTGATTCTTTGTTATTGATTTCTGTGGTGGCCTGACACCAGTAACAGTAACTGAAAGAAGTTTACCACGCAACTAATCCTCAATAGGCCTCGCGATGGTTATTCTAATTTATAAAGGTATTTAACTAACTTTTTAAAAAAAAATTAACTTAATTAAAGCATCACTCCTTCGCTTTCTTTAAAAAAAAGGAAACTCACCCTAAAGTGCAATACTACCAGAAAATCAGAAATCTGTGACCGTGGCATTGAAGTCATAGGAGTGCCGCAAGATACGATATTTAAATAATTTATATCGCTCTATTAATATCAATAAAATAAAACAAATAGAATAAAAATAATTTTTGACAAGAATAAAACATTAGTGACTATGAAAAACGTATATGATTGTGAAAATATATAAATATTTAACCAGTCCACGTTTTACGTTTGTGCTTTCATCTGAATAAAAAATTTCACGTTCATGTTGACGATTCAAAAATTTATTATCTGTTTTATTGATTCCGAGACTACAATAAAGTTGAGAGTAACGCATTTTATTTGTGAGAAAATTAGTTTGCCATGATATAATCGAAACATTGGTAACATGTATTTTTCAACTCTTTTAATATTTTAGAATTCAAATTTGCTGATATTACTCGAAAAATAAAAGGTTAGAAGTTTATGATTTCGAATTATTTTAGTTGAGTTGGAAATTTTTGCCACTGCCTACATTATTCTAAAAAATTGAAACGTAGAAGATAGAAGAATATATAAAGTTGTAAATTATAATACAATAGAAAATATAGCAATTACGGATTTGAACAATTCTTTTATTTTGCAACAATAAAAATTAATCAAAAAGTATTTTCAAACGAATATTATGTATGAGAACAATATTTCCATAAATGTGGATTTTATTATTACAATCTTTCGTCTTTGATCATAGTTTCAAAGAATGAAAACATCTTCATGCAAAATATTATTGATGAGTCAAAAAACTTTCTGTTTTAAACTTGCTTCTGTAAAAACATGAATAGAAGGCATATTTTTTCGGGCCAAAGGTCTTTTTTTTTAAATTAATACGGAATACAGGTTTATATATATATATATGTATATATAGAGGGAAATTTTTTATGTGCATGTAAAATGTCATTTTTTTAAGGAAAAAAAGAAATTTTATTTTATGGGAAATTCGTAGTTGATAATAAAAAATGAAATAAGGAAATACAGCTTCCGAAATTTTATAATCATCAGGTATTTGCCACGTGTTCTATAATTGCCTCGTCCTCTTTACGTTTGCGTAATTTTTATGAAACGTTTATATCTCGGTCTGTACTTTGACCGTAAATCGCCTGATGCATAATAATCGCGTGTGTGAATGCCGATGTAAGAAGAGCGCGTTTTCATGTCATTGAAGCTTTTGACGTTTAATTACAAGGTGCATAATGAACCAACAGATTTCATCGTCCCAAAGATTAAAATTTCCCGAGGGTTCAAGGTCATTGGCGTTTAGGAATTATCTATTTTTAATTAATGTAGAGAGTAATCGAAGATAATGAGATGTAGAAAATCGAATAAGACAAAAAATAAATCAACAAATTCCTGGAATTCTATAAAATGAGTTACAATACAAGTTTTAAGAAATGAGTTTCGCTGTTCTGGGAAAAGATTTACCAATGCAAAAAACTACTCATAGTTCAAAATGTTTGTTCATCTTTAACAGACTTTCATTCTTAATTAATGCAATAAAAAATGAGCGATCCCTTATAATTTTTTGTATTTAAGGAGTTTGTGATTTTATACTTGTTGAATATTTTAATTTCCTTTTCAAGCAAAAATAATATATTTTTTAATTACTGTTTTGTCAAAAAATTGGATTCGTTTGCTGTTTATTTATACTTATTCATGATATTTCAATTGATCCTAAATTGATCAAAGTATTAAATCAAAAACTTGGAACGTGAAGTTATGAAATTTTTGAATTTTAGAAATTTGAAAAGTAGTAATATAAAACATATCAATGAGTTTTAAAACTTGAAATGTAAAAAAACGAAATAATTGTAGAAGACAAGGTTTATGGATAATTCCTTTGATCTTTTTTCATAAATCAATAGATATTGATCCTCACATAATCTCAATTATCTTATAAATTACGTTATTGGAAATTGAGTAATATTTATTTCGAAACCTCAGCATCATACGATTTTCTCGTAATGAAAGAAAGCAGTGCTAATTGAAATTCACTTCGTTTTATCAGTTCTGTCTTGTAAAAGGTTCGGCGATCGAGAAATACAAATTGATTTTTAATGTAAATAGAAAGAGTTAATTTTATTTTTAACGTATCAAGATTTTGTAAAATTACTTGAAATCCTTGGAAAATTTATAAATCTTTGTATATTTTGCATTCTTGAAAAATTTTGTAAATCTTTCGAAATTTTTGAAATTTTTAAAAACTTCTATAGGTTTACAAATTAAAATTGAAATTTTTCATTTAAAATTAATTCAAAACTTAAGAACTAAAAATCTGAGGTAATTATTCCAACGATAATAATGACATTGACACATTGAAAGACGAGTAAAAAAATTACCATACGGAAAATAAAAATTTCTTCTTTCATTGAAAACACTGAATATGTTAAACTATTGAACTAGCAATTTACATCATTAACAAAAATCCACCCACTAACTTTATTTTCATTAACCTTTTATACTGTTGCATACATATCAGGTTTTTATAATACAACATACATTTTTAAATTTCATAATCAATTTTAATCCTGGATCTAGTCATTTAAAGCATTAATTTTGGGAATTTAATTCTTCAGAATAACTGTTTTATAAATAATAAAAAATATTTTTTTTTGCCAAAATAAAAATATTTTTTCCGTTTTTGGTTTTACATTTTGAATTATATTTAAAAGCAACTGTTTATCAAATGGATTATAATTGTTTCTAACAATAACATTAATAAACAGTAGCAAATAAATTTCAATTTACAGTGGAGAATTTTTTATTTCCTCAGGGTCGAGTTTCCTAGCCATTTCTGGTAAATATTGTTAGATGACTCACAAAACGAATAGCAGATTGCATTTTATTTATCAAAGGGATACAAAGTCATCTGCGTCGTCATATCTTTTGTGGAAATTTAAGTGGATAATTATTGTAATTATATAGATAGTAAATGCATAATAGACCAGCAGAAGATACTTAGTTTCGAACTTCAAATCGGAGCAACGCGGAAGGTAACAAGTATCATGTCTTCCGCACGAGTGAAAACCGATTAATCAATTGATTCATCATTCATTAAAATCGCAAAATTAATATGTATTTGATAATTGCTTTCAAAGTCGTAGGTTCGAAATACATATTAAATGTTGAATTAAACTCAGCTTGACTCGCTACACATTTTGGAGATAATTTAAAAGCTAATAAATCAATTATTCCCGCTTATAGATATTTAGCTAACTAGTAAAATAACACAAAATTGATAACTTTCTTATTCATAAGATAATGAATAATAAGTAATTAAATTATCTTTACGCTGTGAACAATGTTGCAAGACCGATGAGTTTATTCAAAATTGTTTTATATAATGCATACAGCTTTTCTAAACAAAATTTTAAATGTCGATTTTTTATTTTATGGTTGGGGACTTTGAAAGGATAAATTCCCCTAATATTGTAACTTGGTATTGAAAGAAAAACAATACGAAACTATTAAACATTTTGTATTCGTAACTAATTACTGCACCTACTTATTTCGCAATTAAATATTTAAATCTTCGTGTAGATTCCTATATTTTGTAGATAAAAATTAATAGTTTGCTATTTATTATCCCAAACTTTTATGTAGAAATTGAATATATAACAAGAATTTTATTATAGTAATAGTACGAGTAATCTGTCATAAATATTAAATTCCGTAAATATATTTGAAGTAAAAATGTATGATACAACTTTTAATTTCCTAAATTTTAATTTTATGAAAATTATAGCTTGTATTTCTCATGATTGACATATTTTGAAATCTTCCAATTATAAATAATAATTATTAAGACTGTGCAAGTTTATTCTTACCACTGATACATTTGTTAACCACATTTTACGTGCACAACTGTATTTAAATGGACACGATTAATTTTATTTTGTCCATTTTGGAATTTGTTTTTCTGGAAATGTTCATAAATTAACTGTTCCATTTTCTTTTTATTTCAGATAATATGTCTGCGGTGCAGTCTCTTTCCAATGGGCTCATTAATGGTATCTCAAAAAATGAAAAGGTAATTTGTCTACTTAATTCCAAAACATGGCATTATTATAAGGTATCATGTTAAAAAAAAATTCTTTTTTTTAAATGTTTAACGTGAGAAATAATTTTTAAACTTAATGTATTTCTAATAAAAGTAGACTATAATAAAAATTAGTCAAAAAAAAATTTTTCATTTTTTTCCTAAAATTTGGTTGCCTTGAAAATTGAATCACTTAAAAATTTTATCACAGATTCAATTTTAAAAATTTCAAATATTAATTGTTTTAAATTTGAATAATTTTAAATATTTCTGTGGAAAAAGAAACGCTTTCGACTGTGTTTTTCGCTTCTGAATAACTATTTAAGTATTCGATTCTTCTGAATTCTTGGCTAGACTCGTTTTTTATCTCAAGTAAAAATAAGGAAGAATTAAAATTCATAATCAAATCTAATACAAACTTAAGGTCATGTCATTGACGTGACTTTCTTCCAATAATTTTCGTGCTTCCCATTCTTAAATCAATAACTCAAATAGATTTCCCCCCATAGCATATAAACGTACCTTGATCTTTCTTTTACGTTTATATGCAGTGGAAAATCCATTTGTTATTAATTTAAGAATGAGAAGCACTTAAAATATTGGATGAAGTCACGTCAATAGTATGCCCTTAATTAAAATTAATTAAAATTCAATTTCTCATTATATTAAAATTTCACTCTGCTTTCTGCAATAATCAAAAATAGTTAATCGAACTTTCATGTTTCAATTTTTAAATTCATTCAACTATGCAAATTTATGTTCTCAATTCAGTTAACTTACATAATCAACAAATTTCACGTCTTATTGTATCCTTTTTAAAATTTTATTTTAAAAAACAAACCAATAATTTCAAATTAATTAGTTGAGTTTGAAATTTTTTGCCACTGCCTACATTATTGGAGGATCACTAGTCGCGTATCAGGTAGGATACGTTGCTGAAAGGTGTCCTCGTAGACAATTGCAAACTCTTATATCGTAAATAAATGTAAATATATTCAAATTTTTTTTTTTTTTAAGAATTTAAAAATATTTCTGTGTCGAAGGCGTCTTTTTTTCCACAGAAAAATTTTCAAATCAATAATATTAGTTTTACTATAATATACAGTTATCACTTGTATTTTAATAAAACTTTTTAATTGTTTTATTTTGATTTTTAGAACAATATCAAAATAATATTTTCTATTTTAGGTCGTGGCTGAAAACGGAATTCGATATGCTCAAGCCAGTGAAACGGGCCTTGATGGTAAAATTTAATTTCGTCATTGTAAATTATTTTCAATACATTCATCCCCAAGTGAATAAATTAATTTCAATTCTAGCAAAAAAAATTTTGCACATCGAATAACCAGTCACTTTTCTTATACGCTCTTAACGTTTTGAACTCTATAAAAGTTCCTTTGCACCAGTGATTCACTTCAAAAGTAAAAAAGGGCCAAAAAATTGACGTAGCCAAATCAATCTATTGAATAAATTATTTTAAGACGAATGATTGTTAATGGTATACTTGAGAGGAACTTATATATGACTCGAAACGCTTGGAGCTTACAATAAAGATGACTAGTCTGAAGCATTGTTTATCAATCGGTAAAAAACGTCTCTTCCTAAAAATCTCCTCAGATGTAAAATTTTACACATTAATTCAATTAAATTTTATCAATTTCAGGTCCTGATCAAGTCTTATACTCAGACGTAGAAACCACAGCAGATCCTGATGGTCGAGTAAAGATTAAATTGGACAGAGATGGTCCAAATTCTCACGAGCCTATATCAGTTCCTGGACTTTTATCAAGAACTGCCAGGAAATATCCTAATCATCTTGCTCTTGTAGCGAGGGCTGGACCAGACGGGAACAGAACCACTTATACATATAAGTTTGTATATTTTATTGTAATTGATTAATTTAATAATATTTAGATCACAAAATATCTGTATGTATAAAGGAAAGGATCTGATTATTAAAAGCTCAATCTTTGTTTTAGGGAATACGAGGCCCATGTGAGGATCGTAGCAAGAGCGTTTATAAAATTGGGCCTTGAACGACACCACAGCGTTTGCATTTTGGGATTCAATAGTCCGCAATGGTTTATAGCAGATATTGCTGCTATATACGCCGGGTAAGACATTTTTCAATTTTTATAAGGGCATAAAGTACCGGTAAATGGTTAGGAATTTTTCTTCAAGAAAACGTCTGCAATTTAGAAAGGCTAATAAATTTCGTCTTCCTTCATTAGTTATTCTTTATGTTTTATTAAAAAAGTAAAAGTTTATCCAATTCCTCAAAGTAATTAAGAATACTTTCTTCTCATGACTTGAAAATGTTTACAGGGGTTTTGCAGCAGGAATTTATACAACAAACTCCCCCGAAGCTTGTCAATATTGCGCTGAGAGTAGTCGAGCAAATATCATAGTAGTTGAAGATGCCAAGCAGTTAGAAAAGATATTACAAATCAGGAAGAGCCTTCCAAAACTGAAAGCAATCATCCAGTACGAAGGAACAGTCAAAGATAAGGGAGTTCTAAATGTGAGTTTTGTTTATAGTAAAATTAGTATTATGCAAAAACTTTTTTCTGATGTAATTTTTCTTTATTTATTTAGTATTTATGTTTTTTTTTCTTTATAGTGGAACGATGTACTCGAGATAGGAAAGAAAGAATCCGACGATACATTGGAATCAATCCTTAGAGCCATGGGAGCAAACGAATGCTGCACTTTGGTTTACACAGTAAGTCGAAAAAAATATTGTTTGTTCATCTTAAAAAAACTAACGAAAAACGATGTTTGAAAGAAGTATTTTCTGTCAAATGATAATACGTTCTAGCAATGCGTATTATTGAAAAAGTTAAAATTATTAGTTGACGATCATTTGGTTATTTACCCTATTTATGTATATCTTTTAAAATAAAGAATTAACTTTAACTCTTTTTTTTTTAATTTACAGTCAGGTACGGTTGGAAATCCAAAGGCAGTGATGCTAAGTCATGACAATCTTTTACACGATTCACGTGCGGTTGCCAATGCTGTCGAGTTCAAAGGTGGTTCTGAAATAATAGTTAGCTATTTGCCTTTATCACACGTCGCTGCGCAGGTATATCAAGAAATTATTGTAAAATATTTATTACCAATGCTATTGTAAATCAAGAAAATGTCTGATTTACTGTTTTTACGTGATAAAATAAGAATTTGTTGCTTACCAAACTAGAATATATAACTTTATTTTTTTTGCAAATAGGTCGTCGATATATTTACAAGTATGACTGTGGCGGGGACGGTGTATTTTGCCGATAAGAATGCACTGAAGGGCAGTTTAGTAGAAACTTTAGTAGTGGCTCGTCCTACAGCTTTCTTAGGAGTACCAAGAGTATGGGAGAAAATTTACGAAAAAATGCAAATGGTTGCTCGCAATAACGGCCCGATAAAAACGTGGATTGCTACGTGGGCCAAAGCCCAAGGACTTATTTACAACATGAATAAGATGAATGGTATAGATTATAAACACTGGGGATATTTATTTGCCAAATGGCTCGTCTTCAACAAAGTTAAGGCAGCACTAGGCTTAGATAGATGTAACATTTTCGTCACTGCGGCCGCACCTTTGGGCAATGAGGTGAAAAAGTACTTCATGAGTTTAGACATGCCCATCATGGAAGCCTATGGAATGTCAGAATGCAGCGGTGGGCACACTCTAAGCTCGAACAATCACTACAGGTATACTTATTTAACAATTAAAATTAACAGAGATTTTAATCAATTTGGTTCATAAAATATATGTAATATTTTGTAATTTTCAGATTAGGCAGTGTGGGTCCAACTCTTAAAGGATTTCTGACGAAATTAGATAATTTAGATAATACAGGAGAAGGTGAAATTTGTATGGGTGGTCGGCATGTATTTATGGGATACTTAAATGAACCTGAAAAGACTAAAGAAGTTAAAGGCGAAAATGGATGGCTGCACAGTGGCGATATGGGAAGATTAGATGGCGATGGATTTTTGTACATTACTGGTAGAATAAAGGAACTCATAATAACGGCAGGTGGAGAAAATATTCCACCGATTCACATTGAACATTTGGTTCTATCTGAATTGCCAACTTTGAGCAATGCCATGTTGATAGGTGACCGAAGAAAATACTTGACAATCCTACTCACGTTGAAGGTATTAAAAACATATTAAACAGGGTTTCTAGCGAATCTTTAGAAAAAAATTTAAGGCTTTTCTTTTGGTTTTCCAAGTCACGGGATTAAATTTTTTGCGAGTAAAATTATTTTTTTAAGTATTGAATAACACTTTTGTGTATGTAAAGAAATGAACTGCTGCTGTTTCCATTGGCAAAACATTTTTAATAAAAGAAGAAAATATGGATAAAAAATTAAAAGTTTTATATTATTATGCCAGACATCCTGTTATAGATCACATCAAAAGTTTTAATAGAAAAAATAATATACTTATGTATTTTTCAGACTGAAATGGATGCGGATACTGGGGAACCATTAGATACGTTGACAGCCGACACAAAATCTTGGCTTAAATCTATAGGGAGTAAAGCACAGACGCTTTCAGAGATAATATCTACTCGTGATCCATTGGTGAGGACACATTTTTATAATTTTTAAGATTCCACATTCATTTCTTAAAAATAGTAACTTCTAAATTTGTCATCCCTCTTGTATCTAAATAAATTTTATATTTTGTTAAAGGTCTATAAAGAAATAGAGGCTGCTATTAACAGAGCGAACGAAAAAGCAATAAGTAACGCTCAAAGGGTTCAAAAATTTCAACTCCTACCGCACGACTTCTCTGTCCCAACAGGTGAATTGGGCCCGACGTTGAAAGTGAGACGAAACATAGTTCAAAGGATGTATGCGGATTTGATAGAAGAGATGTACAAGTAAATTATTTCTAGGCACGAAAGACGTCGAAACGTAAACTAGGGATATAATATCTGTATATCCAACATTTGGATTTATTTTTTGCGATTGTCATCGGGTGTCGAGGATCCCGCTGTAACTTCGTCTTTTTACAAAACTAAACTAAAAATATAGCTTTGCATTATTTTCCTGTAAATTTCGAAGCAAATTAATGTGAATTGGTAAATATTACACTTGAAAAGCATGAAACTTCATGTCCTTTTCTAATGAGGCTAGTCAAGCTCCGAAAATAGAAAATAAAATTTTATATCTATTTTCGCACAGGTGCGAAAATGTAGATAAGTTTTTCTATAATCAATAGAAACTCAGGCAATATTTACTTCGTTTTTTGTAAGCGTTAATGAAGAGTATTTTGCTTAAATACTCGATACTTAATATTAGTTAAAAAGTAATTATTTTGCATGATTAAGCCTGATTTAAAAATACGCAGTTTGGTGTAAAAAATTTTGTTTTGTATGGTTTTTGAGATATTTCTCCTTTTGTTAGATGCAATGAGTTCTTAACCATCTCTTTAAGTGCGTGTAATACTCATGATGGTCAGTGCACTCTGTATAAAATAGTGTTATATATCACACGTAATGAAAAACCTTGTCACAACGTTGTAAATAATTCTCAAGTAGTCGTTGCGTCTCGTATATAATTTTTAGTCAAGGTTTTTGCTGGTCCGTCGATGAAAGCAGATAGGATGCGCTTTTGAAGTCCAATACAATGATAATTCGATAATTCATCCTACAAAAGTGCCTTTTTTCCCAAGAGAAATATTTTCTCGAGAGTTAATCAGCTTCATTGACGCGAATAGGTAATTTCAAAATTATTCAGTATTTGAAGGTATTGAATTATTAAATTGTATATTTCTTCAATAGGTTGAGGGTTAATTAGATTCTTTCGGATAAAAACTGTGATCGACAAACACTTTGGTGGAAATGTTTTTCTTCAACAATAAGTTATAAATAATGCAAGTTGTAAAAATTACCAAAAACTACGACTTTTCACTAGAATTCAGTTCTCAACAATTTTTAAAATAATTACAATTACATTATTGTGATTTATTACGACTTGTATTTTATTGTAAAATCATATTTCCACGAGGGTAATTCCAATTTTGAAAAAAATTGCAATTTATCGCCTTTCCACTTAATAATTCAGTTGGAAGAATATTTTTAGATATTATAAAGGTTGTTATATATAAATAGTAATCAATTATGCTTCGATTGAAGGCTTTGTTTCTAGCTTATAGAATTTACGCGTGAATTGAGTCTTCAAATAGAAACCTTCGACTTCTTTTATATGCGCCTCTTTGAAATGAATTGAATTTTTTATAGTGCAAAATACTGATGGCCAAATTGAGAAATAAGTCAGGATCCAATCAGCAAATACTATTGTCAATAATTGAATAGAGAATGCATTGATTAGTCAATTTAAGCTTACTTTAAAAAAGCTTTCTGAAGACGGGTAGCAAGAAATTCTATAATCATAATTTACCCTCGTTAGTTAGATGTCAATCTTAAATTTCAAAGGAAAGGTGATAGGTTTCTAATTTAAGTAGTTGGCACTGTAATTTTATTTTATGGAGCAATAAGTATAGTGATTTTCAGAGATGTTATACAAATATTTAATTATTTGCATCATTCAGATTTTGTCCGAGGAAAATATTTTGTATAAATTATTCTGGAATTATGAAAATTGGATTTATATTGAAATCAGACATGTACATGACAATAACTGTATAAGCCGGCAATCAAAATGTACTCTCGCTAGCTAATAGGAACGCTTTATGCTCCATCGCAAATAAGAATGTACATATGTAACGTTCATTTAATTAAATTTCCTTGTTAATATTCTGCATTTTGTTTAGTTTTGTCTTTATAATATAAGTTATAAACAGGTTTTATGAGAAGTGTTTGTTAAAAATGCAAAACGTATAAATTAAAGAGGCATTTGTATTTTACTTTACAATAATAGAATTACTCGATACATCAGCATTTTGAACCTTCTAATTCTTATTAAAAAAATGTTCCTCTGAGAACATCACAACAATTTCTAAAATGCAGATCCGATAAGTCTCCTTTCGTTTATAATCAGTTACATTGATAAGTAGCTACAATAAGTGTATAATTTATCAATGATTAATTATTTACTTTTTTAAATACATTTTTATTTAAATTTCCAAAATTTATTGGTTGTCTAATATTGTACATCACAAATGTAGTGCACAAGATTTTGTAAAAACGTGATGTCGTCAAATCTTACAATTGCCAAAAACAATACCGGTGAAATATATAGTTTAGTTTTTTAGAGTTTTTAAATTCAAGTATAGTGAATATTGTAAAATAGTAGCACATTTTTAATTGTCTGTTCTAAAATTTTCGTATGAATCTTATATCTTCTACGATATCTTGAACTTTAGATTTTATATAACAGAATATTCATAATATTAATCTATCATTATATTACAAATAGTGTAAGATAAGTAAACTTTCATCTGCTCTTAAAATTATCGCATACAAAATAACTTGGGACTTGAAATCAACAAAACAGGTAAAATGATTACAAAATCAAAGAATAATAATGAACCTTAGAACATAAGTGAAGCGTTATTCAGTAATAGACTAATAAGCGCATTGTAGGTTTTTTAAAAAGATAACCCTATTGCCATAAACTCATGCAATTATCTCGTTGCATTAAGAAATTCCCCAGCGCTGGGCATCGATTCATAACGCAATAGTCTTAACTTATAAATAAATAAAAAATAAATGATTTTAAGATGCTGTCGACGTATTAAATTTTTGCTGGATAATTGATGTCTTTCGCTGAGGTACAGATTCAGGTGTGGGAATAGCATCGCCCGTTGGCAAAACCCCAGCTGGTTTTGGCTTCGCTGCTGATTTTTGTTTTGCCATCTGGTAATCTCCAGAGTCAAAATACTTTTGCTAAAAATTGTTAAGGATTATTACTAATTATTTCGAAAATCTATTAAATAATGCTGTTTTATTATTATTGTCTCAAAGTAAACTTAAGTTTATGAAAAACATTTTTACTGTTTGCTTCAAAGATTGAACTAGAAAAGTTTTCAATTTAGGGCTTATAAGCAGTTTTGTTTTTAAATAAACTTACCCCCTTGGCTAGTCGTTTCTGTAGAAAAGCAGAGTGACCACTTATTGGTCTGTTAATTGTGTTAGGGAATTTTGCTTTTAATTTTGCTTCTTCAATCTTTTCAATATCATTCGATGTCATCTGAAAAAAAAGTAAATAGTAGTAAACATTTTTGGAAATCTTTAGAATGGTAACAAAATATTTAAAATGATAATTATTTAGTGTTTATATTCACCAGGACAGTTTAATTTTCAATTCAATTTCTAGAAAGTATAGTTTAATCATATACGTTTATTTATTCTCCTTTGGCATGAATTGTAGGTTAAGGTCAACAGAAAACTCTTCATTTAAAATTTGACTTCAATCACGCAAGTATTGTGTATATACATACATATATACAAGCAGTTAATCTTTCAAACTGAATAACAAAAGAAACCTCTTCCAAGAATGACAAACACAATTAGTTTTGTTTATTTATGCATGAATTGTGTGATTCAATATAAGTTTAATTATTCAAATGAATTAATCTGTGATTGAAACATGTATGTTTTTTACCTCCGCAGCTTGAGTTGTCTCTTTAATTTGTTCTTGACTCATATTGATGCAGGTGTTTAAAAATTAGTCGAAAAGGTATTCAACACTGATAAATATTGTATCCAGTCACCCTTTTCTGTTAAGAAACTAACACTGAAACAACTACGATTTCAAAATCTTATCTACAGATAAAGCGCCGAATTGAAGAAAGAAGATTTAGACAATAATCCAGAGCTCGTTAATATGGTAATTGCAAAGAAACAGTTCAGAAAATAATAATGAAGTGCGATACGCGGCGTCATATGCTTACAATGGCTGCCTCTGACAAAATTATAAAAACCGGACTTTTGCGCAACCGATAGAAACGGTTGCAGATTCCAAAAACGACAAAATGAAAAATACTTTGACGAAAAATATTTTGAGAGAACAGTAGATACATCTTGACTAATAAATTATAACTATGCTAACATTTTATGATGAAGAGACATTTACAAACTGCAAATTCATTTTGCTTTTCATCTTTTTTTTGGAATAGAAAATTTGAATTTTAGTTCAAAAGTTTGACGTTGACATGTTACTCTCAAGAAGCGAATTGATTCGACTATTCCTATGTATCTGTATTTTGATTAGTCGGGTCTTGAAAAAGTATGAAAATGCGGGAAAAAAGAAGAAAATAAACATAACCTTCACGTATTTGACACTGACACAAAAATAAATCTCATAGCGATCGTATGAACGTAGAATTAAACGTTCCGGCTTGAAAAAAATATAAAAAAATAAATGGTAAATATTATTTGAAAGTTGTTTTTGAGAATCACATTTATTATTCTGCTACAAGAAGCATGGATTTTACAAAAGGCGTAAGTTTTTCTGTTTAATTTTCGGAGATCCAAATGTCAAAAGTTTTTATTAAGACTTGATTGATCTTAATTTTTTGTTAAAAATATATTAGAAATAATAAAAATACTATACGTTATCTGAAAAGGTAATAAATATTATAAAAGCCTTTTATTTGATGTCAGAGAAATATGACTGAACTTTCAAGCATATTTATTTAATATTAATGTTTAATTTATATTAGTATGAGATCAACTTTTGCTTTATTATTTATCACATTATTTTTATAAATAATTACGTTTAAACTTGCAGGAAGATTTTCAATCTACCTTAAGTCCCACAAGAAGTTCTTCAGTCTCCTTAGATTCCGATCAAACAGTCTCTGATTTATTACCAGAATTGCAGGAAAAACTTAAATTACTAACAGATGGAATGAATGAAAGCCTAGCTGAGAATGCAGCATTAGATGAAGAAATGTCTGCTGTTTTAAAAGACCTTGGTCTTGACCTCAATTCTCTACCAATCGATATTAGAGAAGACTTGGATAAAGTTTGTGATATTTTAAAAGCTGAAGGGCTAATCGATATGAATCTGACAAGTCTGGAAATTCGTAAACAACAAAAGGAAACAGAAGCTAGAATGAAAGCACGTGCTGAAGCAGAATTCAAACTAAATTATGAAGAAGCATTAAGAATGGAAAAACGTTTGCAAGAAAAACTCGATATCGTAAAAAAATCTGTTGACTCACTCGAGAGCAAATTTCAAGCTATGCATGAGGACTACAAAGATGAAGAATCTGAGCGGCTGTTAATTCTCTCAAAGTTGAATACTTACAAGGATACTGTCATGAAGATGGAGAAACAATTAGAGGAACTACAAGTTGCAGACTTTCATCCCGACATAATATTGAAGAAATCTCAAGTTTGCATGGAAAAATTAAGAGAATTGGCTGAATTAGATGAATATTTAAGCCAGTATGGCGAGTTACCTCCGAACCTATTACAAGCAAAAGCAGTCTTAGAAAGTAAGAAGAAAGAGTTAGAAAATATTGACCGTATGATCATGGAAAGACTACAGTAAGGTATGTTTGTAGCAAAAGTTGATCGTTAAAAATTTTTTACTTTTATACCTTGAACAATAAAAATATTTTTAGATCTAATCATAATTATTTGGTAATTCAAAACAATTCCGTCAATTTTAAATTAGACCAAGAGATAAAACTTGATTTAAAATGAATTTGAATACATTTTTACATTAATAAAATATTTTATTCATCCAGGCGCTCTTTTAAACAAAAGCTGTGTTCTTTAATTACACTCTATAGTAAAACAAACTTAATATTGTTGAATATCCATAGAGTTAATTTTGACGACCGAGCGCGAATGGGTAACACTGGAGAAACATAATTAAATTACAATTTTTAAAAAACGCTGATACTGAATAACAGAACAGTTTACAAAGCTTGGTTTCTCACAATGCTTTATTTTACTTGAACCGCTTAAATTTAATAAATAGATATAACAGCGAGAGTATTCTAAATAGATTTGATTACTTGTGACCTAAAATCCGTATTTCGATTGCGTTTGTTGTCGCGTCATTTTATTTTGAGCCCACTGGTTTTTGAGCTCAACTTCCATAGCTTTGGCCTGATGAGCCAAGTAGGTGATTTGATGTTTCTTTTTAGATTGGCCACTTGGTCCAGCTCCAGCCGATATAGGTCTCGTTACAGGCTCTTCCGTCAGGGCCTTTACCATCCATTCCCTTTCGTCTGGTTTGATGTCCTCGCCATTAATCTCAATTATATCGACACCCTCAAACTCTTTATTTTTTCGTTTAACTCCTCTCTTTCCACAAAGGTATTCAATTGCTTTCTCGTCGAAGACTACATTTCCTGTGGAATCTACGTTATAATCTTGTTCAGGCACAGGCAGTTTAGGTCCTACCTCTGCTTTATTTTTCTTGAGTATTTCCTCTTTTGATAAGTTAATGACGTTACTCACTAACTTTTTATCGGAAATTTGTGTTTCGCATTGCTGATCATCGTTTATGGATGTTTCCATTGGAGGACTATTATTCAGATGTGTGCGCTGTGATTTGGAATATTCATTGACAATGTCTGCTATTGGAATTGAAGGCATAGGAACTTCTTCAGACGTAGATAAAGAAAAAAAGTCCATTTTAGGCGCCTTGTGGTTTTCTTCGTCTTCGGAGCTGGAGTCGTAATCTGCAGCAACCGATGATTTGTTGTTTTTCTTATCTTGTATACTCAATGCTCGGATCTTCTTAGATTCGACAGTACCTATTTTTTGAGGCTTGGTTGGTATATTGGCACTTGTAGTTTTCTTTGTAAGAACTTGAGGAACCAGGGACTTTGATTTTTGTAAAGTCTCTGATTTTGGTGGAGGAAGGACAGCAAAAAGCCCAGTTCCTTTCTGAATTGTAAGAGAAAAACAAAACTATTAGTCTAGAAGAAATTTAAAAATCCAAGCTATTTTTAAGTCACTAATATTAATAGTAGCAGAGAAAAAATGTGTTTTGAGTATAAATTATAATAAATTACATTAAATAATAAAACTATTAGAATCGTGATTTTAGTTATTGTTAAATTGTCATTTTTTTCAACTTAACCAAATCTTCACAAAGCAATCACAGTCTTTTGTCAAAAATTGTTGAATGTTTTAAAAAATTAATAAATAATAACAAAGCTCTGCAAAAGCTGTTCACTAGAGCAATAAAATTAATTTACCTGAGATGCCTTGATTTTGTTTCGAGATTCTTCCCTCTCCTTGTCTAAATCCTTAAACTATAAAAAGACACTTAAAATATAATGCTTTATGGAATAAAGAAAATAATTTTCATATAATTTATCAAATAAAAAAAATGCACATAAAAAATATTTAGTTTTTTAATACTTACATCAGAAAGGGAAGGTACAGATATTTTTACAGGGGCTTTTTCCTTTTTTACAGATTTTTCAAATTGTAGTTCTGTGTTTTTTATTGGAGGCACATAGTCTTCATCATTCTCTATAAATTCATCTACATTTTCTACACGTTTTGGTTGTGGGAGAAGGTTAAAATTAATTTTTCCAAGTTCAGAAGTACTGCTAGGTGGGGAAATCCTATTAGTTTCATTAGAAATTTTTTCTGTTTTTTCACTTTTTGGAGTCGGTAAACTAATTGTAGATCTGGCTTTATCTACTGGAATTTCAAAAGTTTGTAGACCTTCTAAATTTTTAGAGTTTTGTTTAATGTCTATAATTGTAGAGGTTTGTTGAACAGATTCTTCATTAGGGATAACCTCTTCATCACCACTTTCGTCACTACTGCCATAAGCTACTAAGCTCATTTTCGATTTACTGCTTTGTTTTAAAAAAGAAGAATTAAGGTTTGTTTTTTCTTGGTCTTCTTGAAGTATCCTAAGAATTTCTTGTGTTTATTTACTGTCAGAAAAACAGCGTTTATCAACAAAGCTACTCCAAACTTTCGAAAACCAAGAGCAACATAACCTATATTTGAAACTTTCTAAAATTGACGTTTGGTGGCGAAGAAGTTTTCATTTTAAAAGTGGCGGTGAATTTAAATTTCGAATTAAACCTTGAATAGGTGAATTAAAAATATAATTATTTTTTTATTAAAACATTTTTCATGTGATAATTTTCGGAGGTAATCAACATTTAATTTTGAAAAGAGAGATTTTCAAATTACAAATCATCGAATTCTTAATGATTAAAATTTTTTGTTTTACAAGAAAATTGATTGATTCAATATATTTGAAAATTTGAGCATAAATATAAAAATGAATGTGTCTTGTTCCAACAACTAAAAGAAAACTTTCCCATTTCTTTTACTGAAATTTTCAATTGATTATATCATGAAAAGTGCATCACTGATTTTAATTCATTAATTTTTTACTAATTCAGATTTTGAGAGCAAATTGTAACAAATACATGGAAAGGAAAAAAATCGCCTGAAACGTACACACAAATTTGGAGATGATATGAAATTTGTATCATAAAATTTAAGATTATCGTTTAAACATTTTATATAAAAGTTTTCTTTGATATTTAAATCGTCTATTGGAAGTCTAAAGCAGATCTAATGAGTTTCATATTATATGAAGTAAATCGTGAATCTAGGTAGTTTTGACATTGATGTGTTGATATTAGTAGAGCTAATTTGATAGTTTAATCAATTTCCGAAAGCCGACGGGAGTTTAATAGTGATGTCATCATTTTCAACAGGGCACAATGGGGTTAATCTCGCTCGACGAGCTAATATTCGGAGAGTTAACAGAGTTTCAAATGCAACCAGGGCCGTCGTTTGCTTACCGTTTTGAAGTTACAGGTGCTCTATTTGAGACAAGTTTCATTTTAAATATTCGATAGAAGTAAACAAAATTTTCGAGCATTTGAGGCAAATAACTTAATAATTGACACAATTATAAATAGTCCTCAATCTTATCTTACCGGTATGAAAAAATTTTACCCACCCGACTGGTTCGTGTCCGAGCTAAATTTTCAAAATTACTAAAAATATTTTGAGAGAAAGATTTTCTTTTGCGTTTTGCTTATCTCATATAATATCAGTGGATGGAATTTACGATACCATTTTCAAAAGCTTCACTCAAGATTCATTCAGAAATTTCGAAAATTCAACACAGACATGAACCACGTGAGACGTCGAAAGCTGTTGAGATCGGTAAAGTAGAAATCTGTGTTTAGCGCCGATCTACTGTATAAATTTGTACCTTTACTGATATCTTTTCATAGAAAATAAAATTCATTTCATACACAAGTTTTTAATTAATTTTTTTAATTTGTTTTTTTAATCTTATCTCTTACTGACAAAACGTACATATGATGAAAGCAAATATTTTTATTTGGTCTAAAAATGTGAATTTCAATAATTTTTGTTTAGTTCAGGTGAAAAGAGTTTCTCATAAAAATATTCGTTTTTATAGGGGCTGGCTAGTCGAGGGATTAAAGATTGGTGGGTGTATTTGCCGGTTTCGTTCGAGCGGCCCTGTATGCAAATCCCAAGCGGGCATATTAGGTGGAGGTACGCAGTTAGGCAATAACCGCTGTCAATAGAACGCTGCCTCCTCTCCTGGAGTGGTCCCCACTCGAAAATGCTACTCGCTAAATTAGGTAGGTTATATGGGCTTCGTTTCATTTGCGAGCAAACTTTAATAAGCGCTAAAATTGCGTAAAAGAGCAAGGTTTTCAGACGGACGTGAATCAGGGCCGATGTTGCCACTGATTGTACCTTCATATTCACTCTTCATCCAATCCGAACCTCATATATTACCATAAATGATAACAATCTTTAATTTATGAAATTACTTATTAATTAAAAATTTATTTATTTTAAAAATAAACCCGGACAAAAGTTTTGAAAAGGGATTCAATCGGTGGTTCACATGTAAAAAACCGATTGAACCCGATTAAATGAATTGGTTTCAATGGTGTTTCAAAATCAGGTCAATCGATTCAAACGTATTCTATCAATTATTTTCAGAGAGGTCGGATTGGAAATTAGGTTCATAACAGCGCGAGCTCGGATTTATTTGGATTTAAAATTTGGTCTGAATTCATTCGGATTGATTTTTAATGTTTAGAAATCAATTCGATTCATTTTGGTTAAATCTGAGATTTCAATTAGAATGAATTCAACCAAGTTTTCAATCCGAATTAATCCGAGATCGGATTGATGCAAATCGAATATTCATTCCAGATGAATTTTAATTATTTCGACCTCGGATTCATTCGGGTATAAAAATCGGTTTTCGATTGAGTTTTAACCGATTTGTATCGTAAGGGTTTAAACGTTATCCGAATCACTCCGCATTAATTCGAAAAACTTTTTGAATCTCGTTCAATGCAAATCGCTTAAACATCAATCAGACTCAATCTGATTCACCTTGGTTCAATCCGAGATTTCAATTTGAATGAAGCAAACCAAGTTTTCAATCCGAATTAATTCGAGCTCGGGTTAATGCGAATCAGATATTTATTCCAGATGAATTTTAATTATTTCGACCTCGGATTCATTCGGATTGATTTGGATTTAAAACTTGGTCTGAATTCATTCGGATTGATTTTTAATGTTTAGAAATCAATTCGATTCATTTTGTTTCAATCTACGATTTCAATTAGAATTAATTCAACCAAGTTTCAATTCAAATTAATCCGAGATCGGATTGATGCAAATTGAAAATTCATTCCAGATGAATTTTAATTATTTCGACCTCGGATTCATTCGGATTGATTTGGATTTTAAATTCGGTTTGGATAAATTCGCAATATCTTGGAATAGTTTAAGTCCCTCGGATTAAGTTCCATTCCGAAACATTCGCCAAAGAATACAGGTTGTTCAAAAATACTCCAAAAATTTCCGAAGTGAGGTTAATTTTTATTTGTAATTTTTAAAAATATTTTCGTAAATTTATTACATTATTCAAATCTTGATACATTATTCATAATTTACAAAAATGACATCAAGGTCAAAAATGGAAGAAAAGTTAGAGGTTATTCCGTATTTCCGGATAAAAATCCGAACCATTTTACTTATTTTGACATTGGAGTAGGGAGATTATTTGTCATAAGTTCTTTACATATTGCAGGTTCTATTGTTATTAGTTTAATCTTTTATGAGAAAAAAATTCTCTACTCCGAGGGGATTATTAATGAGAGTTTAAACAGATTTATTATCGCATTATTCGATAAACGTAATACTTCATATTTGCATAGATTCTCGATAATGGGTCACAGGGAAAATATCGCCAGTGAAAGAGTTATCAAAATAGCGAATGTTTGGGGCAAGAAAGTCAATATTTTCCCGAATAGAACACAAAGAAATGGGGAATAATACGGTAGAATATAGTTCCGGCACGCTGACTGAGCTCTCTCCATGATTGATATCGAGCATTTTCAATTCTGATTCAATTTCGAGAAATGTGAATTTAATAATTCCCTGACTTTGGCGTAGAGAAAAAGGAAGAGCTTCTTTGACGTAAAAGAATATAAATGAGATAATAAAAAGCATATTTCTAAGATTAAACTGTGAGATGTAATTACTGATTGATGCTTATCGAATCCTTCTATACAATTATTTGATTCTGGTATAAATATTCAATCAATTTTCTCTTAGTATCACGCATCAAAGAATTCTGGAGATTTTAATGCTCACTCATGAAATGTTAAAGCAATTAATAAAATTAAAATCGAAATATCGAATTAAAAGTTCGATTATCGTTACCGAGAATACAACTGACGAATACATTCTTTAAGAATTTATAAGAACGGTATATAAATCCAGCATCGAAAAAAATGGGGCGAAATTAATTTTTTTTTTAATTAGTAAAATTGTATTAGTTTTACTATAAAACTATTTTTATGTGTGTTTTTCATTTATAAATAGTCCTGAATAAGTAAACTTATGTTCTCAAGAATTTCCGAATATGTTCACATGTAAAGCACCGATTGAATCTGATTAAATAAATCGGTTCACTAGTGTTTCAAAATCGGGTCAATCGAGCTCAATCGGGTTCTGTCAATTACATTCGGAAGAGTCTGATTAAAAATTCGGTTTATAACAGTCCGATCTCGAATTTATTTGGATTTAAAACTTGGTCCGGATTCATTCGGATGAAACCGAAATGAATTGGATTGAGTCGCATTGATTTTTAACCACTTTGTATGGTACGAAATTTAAACGGATTCCGAATAATTCCGAATTAATTTGATTTTGTTCTATGCAAATCGGTTAAAAATCAATCTGACTCAATCCGATCCATTTCGGTTCAATCTGAGATTTCAATTAGAATGAATCCAACCAAGTTTTCAATCCGAATTTAATCAAAGATCGTATAGATGCAAATCGAATATTCATTTCAAATGAATCTGAATTATTCTGATCTCGGATTAATTCCGAATGATTGGAATTGGAAATTCGACTTGGATCAATTTAACCTCGAGTTGAAAACTTGGTTAGCATTAAAGTCTCGGATTGAACCGGAATGAGTCGGTTTGATGTTTAACCGATTTACAAAGTACGAAATTCAAAACGTTTTTCGAATTGGTTCGGAACGATTCGGAATCAAAACACTAAGATGGCCCTGTCTGGCCATAAATGTTTATAATAAAAATGAAAATTCCAATTTTTTATTATTCTCATAACCCTTCTGATAAAAATTTCAAAAATATCAAAATTGAGGACCTTTATCATTGTGTGGGATTTAAAAATGAAGTAACGATTTATGAAGCTATAAGTTACAATAGAAGCGCTAGCAAAGGAAGTGGGATTAGTTAAAATTCAATCTGATTCAATATTATTTATTCCGATTCAATCCAAGACTTTAATCGGAATGAATCTGTTTGTAAAAATAATTGATAGAATTCGATTGACTCGATTGGCCCAAATAAAAAACACAATTGAAACCGATTCATCTAGTCGAATATAGTTGATGGGTCACATGTAAAGCACCGATTGAATTTAGTTAAATGAATCACTTGGTCCAGATTCATTCGGATTGAACCGGAGAGAATCGGATTGAGTCGGATTAATTTTTATTCGATTTGTATATTACGAAATTCAAAAGGTTTTTGAAATTCATTCAGAAGTATTTAGAAACCATCTTAATCTCGTGTGATATATATCAGTTAAAAATCAATTCTGACTCAATCCTATTCATTTCGGTTCAATCCGAGATTAATGTAAATCGAATATTTATTCCATATGAATCGGAATCATCCTGTTCTCGAATTCACTCGGGTTGATTCGGATTTAAAATTAGGTTTGGATCAATTTAATTTCGGATCGAAAACTTAGTTTGGATTAAAGCATAGGATTGAACCGCAATGAGTCGGAGTGGCATTTAACCGATTCGCATCGTATGAGATTCATAACGTTTTTCGGATAGATTCGGAATGCTTAGGGATGTCTCGAAACAGTTTGTATCGCTTCGATTGAATTCCAGTCCGAACACTAAGATGTCCCTGTCTGGTCATAAATGTTAATAATTATTTTAAAAATTCCAATTTTTTATTATTTTCATAGGCTTCCTGATAAAAACTTTTAAAAATATCAAAATTGAAAACCTTTTTTTATTGTGTGAGGTTTAAAAATGAAGTAACGAAGAAGCGCTAGCAAAAGAAATGTGATCGGTTAAAATTCAATCCGATTCAATATCATTTATTTCGATTCAATCCAAGACTTCAATCCAAATGAATCTGTTTGTGAAAGGAATTGATAGAATCCGGTTGACTGGATTGGCCCAAATAAAAAACACAATTGAAAACGATTCATCTAGTCAAATATAGTTGATGGGTCACATGCAAAGCACCGATTGGAGTTAGTTAAATGAATCACTTGGTCCAGATTCATTCGGATTGAACCGGAGAGAATCGGATTGAGTCGGATTAATTTTTATTCGATTTGTATATTACGAAATTCAAAAGGTTTTTGAAATTCATTCAGAAGTATTTAGAAACCATCTTAATCTCGTGTGATATATATCAGTTAAAAATCAATTCTGACTCAATCCTATTCATTTCGGTTCAATCCGAGATTAATGTAAATCGAATATTTATTCCATATGAATCGGAATCATCCTGTTCTCGAATTCACTCGGGTTGATTCGGATTTAAAATTAGGTTTGGATCAATTTAATTTCGGATCGAAAACTTAGTTTGGATTAAAGCATAGGATTGAACCGCAATGAGTCGGAGTGGCATTTAACCGATTCGCATCGTATGAGATTCATAACGTTTTTCGGATAGATTCGGAATGCTTAGGGATGTCTCGAAACAATTTGTATCGCTTCGATTGAATTCCAGTCCGAACACTAAGATGTCCCTGTCTGGTCATAAATGTTAATAATTATTTTAAAAATTCCAATTTTTTATTATTTTCATAGGCTTCCTGATAAAAACTTTTAAAAATATCAAAATTGAAAACCTTTTTTTATTGTGTGAGGTTTAAAAATGAAGTAACGAAGAAGCGCTAGCAAAAGAAATGTGATCGGTTAAAATTCAATCCGATTCAATATCATTTATTTCGATTCAATCCAAGACTTCAATCCAAATGAATCTGTTTGTGAAAGGAATTGATAGAATCCGGTTGACTGGATTGGCCCAAATAAAAAACACAATTGAAAACGATTCATCTAGTCAAATATAGTTGATGGGTCACATGCAAAGCACCGATTGGAGTTAGTTAAATGAATCACTTGGTCCAGATTCATTCGGATTGAACCGGAGAGAATCGGATTGAGTCGGATTAATTTTTATTCGATTTGTATATTACGAAATTCAAAAGGTTTTTGAAATTCATTCAGAAGTATTTAGAAACCATCTTAATCTCGTGTGATATATATCAGTTAAAAATCAATTCTGACTCAATCCTATTCATTTCGGTTCAATCCGAGATTAATGTAAATCGAATATTTATTCCATATGAATCGGAATCATCCTGTTCTCGAATTCACTCGGGTTGATTCGGATTTAAAATTAGGTTTGGATCAATTTAATTTCGGATCGAAAACTTAGTTTGGATTAAAGCATAGGATTGAACCGGAATGAGTCGGACTGACATTTAACCGATTCGCATCGTACGAGATTCATAACGTTTTTCGGATAGGTTCGGAATGCTTAGGAATGTCTCGGAACAGTTTGTATCGCTTCGATTGAATTCCAATCCGAACACTAAGATGGCCCTGTCCAGTTACAAATGTTTATACTTATAAAAATTAAAAGGCTTATCCTAATGTATTTTATTTTATTATACCAATTTATCAGAGTGCAAAGGATTATAAAAAATTAGATTGCTTGTGATATATTCTAACAAAGTAACTAAATAATAATTACATTTTCAATTTATTATTATTTACATAACTTTCCTAATAAAAACTTAAAAAACTATATAAATCAAGAACTTATTTCACTGTGTAAGATTTAAAAATTAAGTAACGATTTATCAGGCTGTAAGTTACAGTAGAAACGCTGTCAAAGGAAGTGTGAACAATTTCGCGCATTGTTAAGACAGTAATGTGGATGATAGGCGGGATAATTATTGGAGGCTGTTTGAATCTAACTGTTTCCTTCATTAACAGTCTCAGTTGCCAGGCTATCTATCTATTTCTCTCTTCATTCCCTTCCTCCCTTCGCTCTTCCCTTCACGTCCTCTGAATTTTGTACAGAATTACCCGCTATTATCATAATTGCGCTATTACTGATAATATCAGCGACTCAAGCTTCAAAACCATACTACGATGCGCCTAATCCATTTCCTATTTATTGTGCATTCGATGTAAGCCATTCACTGCTTTGTGTCAGTGACTTTTACAGGGGCGTATGCAATATGTGCAAATTTATTGAAATCGACAATTATGCTTATTAATTTGCACATTTTATAACTTATTTTATCATATTGTTTAATCATATTGTTTATTATCATAATATAAGTCTGTTAGGGAACAACTTAGAAATTGTTGCTCCTAGAAAACACGGCCCTGGAAGTGCATTTCAATAGCAAGTTTCGTTTCGAGATTCCAATTTGATTCCTGCAGAATCGATTGTTTTTTGTAATAGATCGATTTTTTTAAGTCCGATTATGAACATTTGTTATTTGTTGATTCCTACATTACCGACATTTTTTTAACTGTGATTTCATCTCTATGCAAAATGAGATAATTACGTTAACAATGTATTTTAAATTTAAAAAAAATGAATAATCGTAAATGTTTATTATTGCTGAGAATTTTTGTTTATAATAATACATTTTTAAGATTGGACATACCCTTCTTAGCAGGGTTGTGCAGTTACCCGTAACTCGAAGTTTTTACGTAAAATACATAATCGAGGTATTTTACGTAAAAAGCTAGTAAAATAGACATAGTAAATTACATGTCAAGATGGCAAACGCTCAGAGATAATATAACCTCACTTTTGTATTTTACGTAAAAAGCCAGTAAAATACACATAGTAAATTACATTTTAAGATGTTAAACGTTCAGAGGTAATATAACCTCACTTCTTTAAAATAACCGGGTGGCGTCTGAGGTTACGACGTTACGGGTATTCAAAAATACTTTTTTAAAATTATATATTATTACACAAATAAAATAAGTGAATGATTAAAATATGGAGCACACATAAGGCATAAAGCTACATTTTGCTCGTTTTATTTTTCGAAAGTAAAAAAAAATTCTCCATATTCTTGGTGCTCTACAAGTCATATTGTACGTATTTTTTATAAAATCATTCAATAAATAAAAGTTCGGATTACACCCGGTATCCGCGGTTTACCGCATGTGCCATGTGCAGAGTATACAAGAGTATATGGGAATTAGAGGTTATGTCACATGTAATTTACTTCATGTAGAAAACTAGGGACGTAAGTTATCAGGTAAATTACTGTAAACGAAGCACGACTCTGCTCCTTCCCACTGAACACTCACAGTTCTTACGTAATTGTTACATAACAGTTCTGTAAAAATTTCTTCATATAAGTTTCACAGTTACAGAACAAGAACCGTTATGGAACTGTTCCAAACCTGTTCCATAACGATTCTTGTTCTGTAACTGCGAAATTTGTGTTGAGAAATTTTTACAGAATTGTTATGTAACGATTACGTAACAACTGTGAGTGTTTACTGGGCTAGTGCCGTTTACTTAGTTTCAAGAATTTAAACTCGATAGCTCAATGTACATGAATATAAATGTAAAGAGAGAAATGTCGGTAAAGTAGAAATCGATATAAGTAATCAAATAAATCTTGTAAATTATTTTTTTTCTTCCTTAGCTAAATACACTACCGGTCAAAATTGTGGGACCACCTGTTTTTCGATGATTGCTTAAATTATCTTAATTTTAATTCTGTGAGTGATAAAATTTGTTCCCTTAATGAATTTAATGTCAGAAAAATTCTCTATAAAATGAGTCCAGAATGAAGTCGTTTCGTTAAATTTTGAAGAAGGTATAATAAAAAAAGTCAAAATTTCAATGTTTTCTTAAATTTTAAATAACTTTCGAAATAATCAACACTTTTTAATGTTCTTGGGCTTATTTTAAAACTAAGATTCTTCAAATTGGCAGTAAATTGTTATCATAAATGTATAATTTTTTTCTTACACAATGCAAAGAGTTAAAATTATAACAAAAAGAGGGGAAAATTCGAAAACATTTCATCTGTAGGAAAATCATAATAAAAATCATATAAATATATATTTTAAGGGGATTCTATAGAAAATTCATAATTATATGTTTTATATATCTTATAAAAATGTTTTTCTCAGCAAAAGCTATATTGGAATTTTACCAACTTTTTTATTCGAACTTCAACCTCGTGCACTATGGAAGAAAATAATTATACATTCATGATGATAATTTACTGCGATTCTGTAAAAATATAGCTTTAAAATGAGTTCAAGAACATTAAAAAATCTTGATTATTTCGAAAGTTATTTAAAATTTAAGAAAACATTGAAAATTTGACTTTTTTTGCCATACCTTCTTCAAAATTTAACGAAACGATTTCATCCTGTACTCATTTTATAGAGAATTTTGCTGACATTCAATTCATTAAGAGAAGAAATTTCATCACTCACAGAATTAAAATTAAGATAATTTAAGCAATCATCGAAAAACAGGTGGTCCCACAATTTTGACCGGCAGTGTATTTGTTGCGCCCAAATACGGTTTATTACGTTTCAAAAATATTATCTAGCATCGTTGCAACAATGTTACATCACCGTCACGTTACAAAGTTAAGAATCAAATTGAAACAGTTGCGTGACAAATGTTTCAGAATAACTGTTACTTTATTCTCATGTGTCAGTTTTGAAACTTTATTATATAACTTTCGTTATTTAAATTCTGTAACTGTTACGTTATAAGGTTGTAACATTCCACCCGAACAATTTTACTATCTCAAGCTATAACCGCTGTTATGAAATAATGTTGCACTTTTTTTTGAACAAGAATGAAAAGAAGTGTTTGCTGGGTTTTATTAAATTAAGTGGAAATATAAAAATCATTGATAATAAGTTTAGAATTAATTGAAGAATATCGTTGATTTCTGCTTATATTGGAGCGATCTAATCATGGGTGATGTCGATACTCGTTTTCTTCGATGGCAATTAGGATGCATTGCGGGTGGTAACCTGATTGTGACAGTTTACTGACAAGCTAAAGAATGGATGGCTACCTCAATAATGCAAATTCTCTACTTGCTATCCTTTATCACAAAGCTTCAGGTATGGAAGCTTAAATAACCTTTACCATAAATTCACAGTAAGGTATAAATTATAGAATTATAATATAATCCTGAGAAAAGTTTCAGAAAGGAATTTAATCCGAGAAAATCCAAACCATTCCGAAATCTATTTCTGAACGATTCCGAACCAATCCCATTTCGATCCAAGACTTCAATCCGAATTGGTCCTTTTAGAAAAATAATTGAGGAGTTATATTCAATAAGGCGACAGACGCTCGAAAACCTGTAAAAGTATTGTCCGCCTCGTGATGTCATAGTTAAAAATTGAAAATCGAAATTCGAAAAAACCAAAAACATGGTTTTATAGCTCGTGAAAAATGAATGTTAGTTTCCCCTTACAGTTTTTTTATAACGTTGCAAATTTTCGAGTAAATTAATAAAAAGTGTGTTGCTTTTAAAGCATAGAAACCATGTTTTATTTCTATCCACTCGCCTCGAAAAATTCATTAATTAACGGATTGCGAAATTTTTTTTTGCGTTCTACTCGTGAATCTCTGGCAGAGGCGACAGTGCTTGCAAAAAAATTTTTTGTTCATTGTTAAATGGTTTTTTTTTTTATCCGAAGAAAAACTATGTTTTTCGAGCTTTGGATCGAAAAAGTGATCGAGGAAGTTTGAGCTACAGTAAACTTCCCGTGAACAAGTTGATCATTAGTATATGGAGCAACTTTTTGGAAAATATCAACTCAATTGAACAATTACTTTCGAAAATATAACGAATTGAACGCAAATGCGAATTAGGTTTTGACACGATTTTACCGGTTTTGTTACGAGCAATGCAGGCGCGCCGATGAGTAGAAGCGAAGGAAGATAGAGAAAGAGAGTAGGAGTGGCATGCGATGAAAATGAGCGTCAAAACCTAATTCGCATTTGCGTTCAACTCGTTGTATTTTCGAAAGTAATTGCTCAATCGAGTTGATATTTTCCAAAAAGTTGCTCCATATACTAATGATCAACTTGTTCTCGGGAAGTTTACTGTAGCTCAAACTTCCTCGATCACTTTTTCGGTCCGAAGCTCGAAAAACATAGTTTTTTTTCGGATTAAAAAAAAAGCATTTAACAATGAACAAAAAATTTTTTTGCAAGCACTGTCGCCTCCACCAGAGATTCACGAGTAGAACGCAAAAAAAAAAAATTTCGCAATCCGTTAATTAATGAATTTTTCGAGGCGAGTGGATAGAAATAAAACATGGTTTCTATGCTTTAAAAGCAACACACTTTTTATTAATTTACTCGAAAATTTGCAACGTTATTAAGAAACTGTAAGGGGAAACTAACATTCATTTTTCACGAGCTATAAAACCATGTTTTTAGTTTTTTCAAATTTCAATTTTTGACCATGAAATCACGAGGCGGACAATACTTTTACAGGTTTTCGAGCGCCTGTCGCCTTATTGAATATAACTCCTCAATTGATAAAATCCGATTGAGCCTGATTTACTCGATTGACCCGTTTAGAAATACCATTGAAACTGATTGATCTAGACGAATTCAATCGATGATTCACATGTAAAGCACCGAATATATTCGATTGGATGAATTGGTTTCAATGGTGTTTCAAAATCGGGTCAATCGAGTCAATCGAGCTCAATTGAGTTCTATTAATTATATGTTTAGATGGATCGGATTCAAATTCGGTTCATGAAAGTCAGAGCTCGGATTTATTTGGATTGAAAACTTGGTCCGGATTGAGTCGGATTCATTATCAACCGATTTTTATTGTACGAGATCCAAAATGCTTTCCGGATTATTCCAAATATTCCAAAAACCCTTGGGCATTTCGCTCTTTGAAAATCGATAGAACATCAATTGGACCCAATCCAATCCATTGCGGTTCAATCCGAGATTTCAATTCAAATGAATCCAATCAAGTTTTTTATCCGAGTTCATCCGGACACGAATTGATGCAAATCGAATATTCATTCCAAATTACTGTAATTATTCTTACCTCGGATTAATTCGGATATAAAATTCGGTTTGGCTCAATCCGAGCTCGTATGGAAAACTTGTTTTGGATTCTAGTCTTGGATTAAGCCGATGAGAATCGGATTGAGCGGGAATGAGTTTTGAGCCATTTGTATTGTACAAGATTCAAACGATTTCGGAATTATTCTGAATTAATTCGAGAAAATTTTTTAACTTTGTTTAATTCAAATTCGTTTAAAATCAATCCGACTCAATCCAATTCAATGCGGGATTTAAATTCCAATTAATCTAACCAAGTTTTCAATTCGAATTAATTTGAGCTCGGATTGATACGAATCGGATATTCATTACAAATGGTTGTGAATTATTCTGATCTCGGATTCATTCAGATTGATTTAGATTTTAAATTCAGTTTGGATCAATCCGAGCTGGTATAGAAAAACTTGGTTTGTTTAAAGTCATGGATTGAACCGATGAAAATCGGATTGAGGTTTGACCCATTTGTATTGTACAAGATTCAAACGGTTTCGGAATCATTTTTAATTTATTCGAGAAAATTTTTGAATCTCGTTTAATTCAAATCTGTTTAAAATCAATCCGACTCAATCCAATTCAATGCGGTTTAGTCCGAGATTTCAATTCCAATTAATTCAACCAAGTTTTCAATCCGAATTAATTTGAGCTCGAATTGATACGAATCGGATATTCATTACAAATGGTTGTGAATTATTCTGATCTCGGATTCATTCAGATTGATTTAGATTTTAAATTCAGTTTGGATCAATCCGAGCTGGTATAGAAAAACTTGGTTTGTTTAAAGTCATGGATTGAACCGATGAAAATCGGATTGAGGTTTGACCCATTTGTATTGTACAAGATTCAAACGGTTTCGGAATCATTTTTAATTTATTCGAGAAAATTTTTGAATCTCGTTTAATTCAAATCTGTTTAAAATCAATCCGACTCAATCCAATTCAATGCGGTTTAGTCCGAGATTTCAATTCCAATTAATTCAACCAAGTTTTCAATCCGAATTAATTTGAGCTCGAATTGATACAAATCGGATATTCATTACAAATGATTGTGAATTATTCTGATCTCGGATTCATTCAGATTGATTTGGATTTTCAATTCGGTTTGGATTAATCCAAGCTGGTATAGAAAACTCGGTGTGTTTAAAGTCTTAGATTGAACCGATGAAAATCGGAATGAGTTTTGACCCATTTGTATTGTACAAGATTCAAACGGTTTCGGAATAATTTTTAATTAATTCGAGATAATTTTTGAATCTCGTTTACTTCAAATCTGTTTAAAATCAATCCGACTCAATCCAATTCAATGCGGTTTAGTCCGAGATTTCAATTCCAATTAATCCAACCAAGTTTTCAATCCGAATTAATTTGAGCTCGGATTGATACGAATCGAATATTCATTCCGAATGATTCTTTACTTTACTTTAAGTCACTCGGATTGAATTCCAATCCGAAACATTCGCTAGGGAACCCATAACTGTATTATACATGTCTCCTTAAAAAATAATCCCGCTAACTACAGTTTTCTTTTTCATGTAAGAAATGCTTTAAAACACTGTTACCTTTGTGTTATAGAACAGTAATAGAACGTGTTGCGAAAATTTTATTTATTACGCCACTAAAGTAAGTTAATTGAATGGGCCCTGTAAGCTTTATATTGTATTTTGACCATAACACAATTTATACCATGTGTTGGAATATTCTTTCTAATGGCACATTGAATAGTAATGCCAGAAGGAAATTAAATGTAAAAACGTTTATATGGCTGTCTCAAACTGCGATTATTAATTTCGTTTTGAGGGAGCAACGAGGGGTACTTTAGGTATTATTTCCAGGGACGTAATACTACAAATGTATGCCTTGAGCACAGTTATCAATTATACAGTATTGTTTTCTTATTTTAATAAATTACATTGAAATAAAAATATTACATACATTTATTTAACTTTTTCACCAAATTAGGTCGAGCTTTATCTTCAGAAAAAAATAGGAATGATTAATAAAGAGTATTTAACAAAAATATTTTTTTTCCGCCCGACACCGAAAGTGTCAACAAGTAGCCTTAAAATCAAAA
Source organism: Diplolepis rosae (assembly GCA_030998225.1). Taxonomy (NCBI): domain Eukaryota; kingdom Metazoa; phylum Arthropoda; class Insecta; order Hymenoptera; family Diplolepididae; genus Diplolepis; species Diplolepis rosae. Next base: position 6,469,344 of record JAPYXD010000723.1, on the reverse strand, counting down.
TAATGATTTAAAATGTTTTCTAGACTTTATTCTAGATTGTTTTTAGCTGAGAATTTTATTTGAAAAATTTCTGTTTATTGATGTTTACGATGAAAAAATATTATTCGTTATTTTATGTGTATAATATTTGAATTACGATCCAGTCCTTTTGAAAATAAGATCCCGCAATTTACGTCACTGATCCCGACTACAGATGTCAACTTATTACCATCCCGTTGCTACAATGTGAATGGTCGACATCCACTTTTCTCGGTTAGCATTTCTACCCTCTTTCCTCTAACTTTCTCTTTTCATCTACATACATTATACATATATATTTCTCTTTTTCCTCCAGTTTATTGTGAAGTTAACAATGTTACTCGCGCTTTTGAATAGCTGCGGAATATCATTATCAACGTGTCATCTGCAGAGAGTTTCATCCTTACGTATTGCAGTAAAATATGAATGTATTACGTTCCAAGTCGCATTTATAAGTTCCTTGCAAAATCAAAACGCCTTAGATCCTAACATTGACATTCTGTATTTTTCTGAATGACAAATTTCAATAATACTATGCAATTTTTTATTTTGCTATTATTAAGGTTTTTATTTAATTTTTTTTTAGAATTTTCTATCGAGCATTTTTTTATTTCTTTTATTGCTGGAAATATTATATTGACAGTTTTGGTTTGCCTCAATTTTCACTAACAAAATTTCCCTGACTTTTCCAGGTTTTCCAGATATTTTTAGCATTTTGTGTATAAATAAATGGTTGATAAAATTTGCAATATTTTTTAAAACACATTCACTTTTATTGATAAAAAAATAATAATCATCTTAATGGCATTTTAAAAATTTATATTGTAGAACAATAAATGATTTAAAACTATTTGTTTAAAATTGGTGGGAAGATCAATCTAATTTGGTTCTTTGATGCAATGCTTATAACAATAGATTATGTTTTAACATTTTGCAAAATGAATCAAATTTTGATTATTCAAACAAAATGTTTTGTTAGAACCAAAAAAAAAGTTTTGTCGCATAAATATTTTTCTGAGTGTACACTCAGAAAAATATTTGGTTGAATCAACAAAATTTTTGTTGGTTTAACCACACATGGATATTAGTTGTTGTACGGTCAACAAAATGTTCAGTTAAACGAACTAAACAAATGTTTTTGTTGACTCAACCGAATTTCATTTGATAAACAAAATATTTGTTGGTTTAGCCACATGGATTTTAGTTGTTATACGGTCAACAAAATGTTCAGTTAAACGAACTAAACAAATGTTTTTGTTGACTCAACCGAATTTCATTTGATAAACAAAATTTTTGTCTGTTTAGCCACATGGATTTTAGTTGTTATACGGTCAACAAAATGTTCAGTTAATGAACCAAACAAATGTTTTTGTTGACTCAACCGAATTGCATTTAATGAACAAAATTTTTTGTTGCTTTAGCCACATAGATTTTAGTTGTTATATGGTTAATAAAATGTTCAGTTAAACGAACAAAATAAATTGTTTTGTTTCTTTACGATTAGGTTGAACCAAACAAATGATTTGTTGACTCAACTAAATTTCATTTAATGAACAAAATTTTTGTTGGTTTAGCTTCATGGATTTTAGTTGTTACACGGTCAACAAAATGTTCAGTTAAACGAACAAAATAATTGTTCTGTTTTTTCACGATTAGGTTGAACCAAGCAAATGTTTTTGTTGACTCAACCAAATTTCATTTGATGAAAAAAATTTTTGTTGTTTTGGCCACATAGATTTTAGTTGTTATACGGTCATCAAAATGTGCAGTTAAACGAACAGAGTAAATTGTGTTGTTTCTTTACGATTTGGTTGAATCAAACAAATTTTTTTGTTGACTCAACCAAATTTCATTTGATTCAACTTAAAATCTTGGTTCATTGGGTAAAATAGTTTAGTTAGATAAACTGTATTTTTTTCTGGATGTACACTTTAAACACGTTTGTCATTTTCCCTCTCGAAAATAAAAAGTTTTTATTGTGGATATTTTTTTCCCCTAGGATGCGTATTTCTAGTGATGTTTCGATGTTTCATAATAAAAAAATTCGCCCTGTGTATATAGATGGAACTTTTCTCTATATTGTACTTTTTGCACGAATTTAGTTACTATTCAACTAAGGAGTTGAATTTTATTCAAGTGGCGATTTTATATTTCACAATAAAACTGTCTACAAAGGAAATAAAAGAGAAAAAGTGAATTGAAAAGAGAATAACAGAAGAGAGGGTGGGGACTCGCAGAAAAATCAGAGGAGGTGGCCACAGTCATTTAATAAAGTATGGATATCGCCTATAACTCTTGGCTCGTTCGCGAATAATTTCCACTCTATCGAAAAATAATTATACTTTATTGTGGAGTTCTTCAATCTCCACCGTCGCCTCCTCTTAAATCGCTCAATTACATTTCTCTCTTTGTCGTTCTACGTTCACTGTCTTCGATCGACATCTTTTCTTTCTATAAGTTCACGTATTAACTTTAAGAGTTGGCAATAATTTTCAGAGAGAAATCGAAATTTTTCATTTAGCTTCATAAATTTTATGAGTGCAATAAGTAATTTACGTGAAAATATGTGGATATTTGATTTCGATATTGTAAAGTTTCAAAACAGATTATAAAATTTTGTAAAATTTTACGAGTTTCTAGGGTTTAAATAGGTTGTTTGAAATTATTTCACAACTTTTGGAATTGTTTATGATTAATTTGCAAAAGTTTACCATTTCTTAAACAAATATTTTTGCTTAAAAAAACTGAAATTTGAACATTTTTTAAAACTTTACCAATTAGGAGTCTTTTGTTGCTTTTATCGAATTTTCTGGAATTAAGCGGATAGAGACGAATTCGTACAGAAAAGAGAAAGGCATAACTTTTCTCATAATCGGTTTCTATCCATAATCGTTTTTGGGTTCTATAACCAACATTATTTTTTTAAATTCATTTTGATCCGAATTTATATACACGGTGACCCATTTTAATCTATAATCCCAAATATCTTCTAAAATACTTTATCTACGAAAAAATGGTTTGGACAAAGGTTGACCAGGACCGAGTGGGACATTTGTCTGTACCATCAATTTTGACCTTGAGGTCAATTTTCAAGGTCAAATGGAGGTAAGACCCTTTTCTTAAATGAGAACCCCTATTTTTGATTGCGGATTTGAAAAGAGCGGGAAATTTTACGTCAAAAATGACCTGTGAATAAATGGTTTTTGTGACCTTGGGAAGCGAAAAAATTAAGATCAAATGAAGAAGATTTGAAATCTTGTGACTCGTTGAAAATATTTTAGATAGAAGTATTTCCATTGTCTCTTCATTTTTATCCATTTATCCGTTTATCCGCTAGTATTCATATAAGTTTGAATCCGTTCTTATCGTAATGTGATTTTGTATTTCACTGCAAAACTTTTATAAAGGTATAATTTCTGTCTTCATCAATTGATTTTCATCCTCTTCTATTTCTACGTCTGCGAAAAGCTGTTTTTTTATACGCACTTATTTGGGTTTCACAGTTTTTTGTGCCAAACGCATTTTTCTGTTGGACTAAGAAAATTTTTCTCTGACCAAACAAAATCATTTCGTCTGCTCAACAAAATTTGTTTGTTCGCCTAACAAAATGATTTTTGACTTGAAAAAATATTTTTCTAGATAGAACTAAATGCTCTAAAGTGGGAAAAAATTTTAATTGTGATGGAATTTCGTGCCAATAACGTTCTTCCCTTGTTTTGTTTCTTAAATTCATATTTTTGATGAAAATAACTGAAACCTCGACCTTTTTCGAGAAATTAATCATGTGAAACAGTCTTTTTTTTATAACATCAAATCTGCTCTATTGGACGGATTCAAACGGATATAAAATTCATATCTATTTCAAAACATATATGTTGAATTCTTTTAAAAAAAAATTTATTTATATTGTCACCTCCACTTTTTGTTTTCTTGAATACTTTTCATATCCCTGAAGTCGTCTACTTAATTGTTTTAATTCGTTTTTATAAATTCTTATGCCACTAAATAAGAAGATTTGAAAACTTGTGATTCGTTGACAAGTTTTTAGATAGAAGTATTTCCATTGTCTCTTCATTTTTATCAATTTATCCGTTTATCCGCTGGTATTCATATAAGTTTGAATCCGTTCTTATCCTAAAGTGATTTTGTATTTCACTGCAAAACTTTTAAAGGTATAATTTCTGTCTTCGTCAATCGATTTTCATCCTCCTCTATTTCTACGTCTGTGAAAAACTGCTTTTTTTATACGCACTTCTTTGGGTTTCACAGTTTCTTTGGGCCAAAATTTTTTTATTTATTGGTCTGAGAAAATTGTTTTCTTGGTTCAACAACATTTATTGGTCTGCCTAATAGAATTATTTTTGGATTGTCAGAATATTTTTGTCTACTAGCGGGTCATAAAGTGGATTTTGTTGCCTCGTGCGGGGCAAACAAATCAATTTTTTGACCCCCTAGTAAAAAAAAATCGTATGCGACACGGGAAAAACATTAATTTTCCTCGTATGGTTTTTTTTCCCTGGTTGCATAATATACTATTCTATATAGAACGAAATGCTGTAAAGTAGGAAAAAATATTTTTTCTACTAGCGGGTCATAAAGAGCCCCCCCCCCCCCCCCCATTACAATATAGACAAAACAGTTATTGGAAATCATTACAATTATACTTTTTTCTTTTTAAACAATTGCAAGATAAACATTCATCTTTTGTAAATCAATTTGAATAAATTACTTTTTTATGGAATATTATGAAAGGATGAAAAACATCAATGGTGTGAGTCTTGCTATCGAATTTGTCAAATCAGTCCCACGACTGATGACTATAACAACAACAGTGTTTATCATTTGTTATGTGCATGTTTTGAACACTCTGCCATTTTCAGTGGGTGAAAAAAAGACGAAAAGTATGAGGGTCAAAAACATCACATGGGGTAGAAGACGAAGAAGGTACAGAATAGCAGTTAAGAGAGGAGGGGGGGGGGGGGTTGGAGTAGCCGCGTGCGGGGATCTTCGTCATACGCGTGAATGCGCCTTTATAAAGAGCAGCTAGTGAATTGATATAAGTGAGCGGTTATTTCGCGATCATTTGGATTCCCTCGGTGAATAGAACGACGTGGATGGAAACGAGCCACATTATCCACGTGCTGTTACAGCAACGGATCAAAGCTAAAGACTACGAACGGACTTCCGATTCGTTCCTGTTATACAAAGCGAATCAGAAATCACGCCTCAGAGGAGAGGACAAAACCTCATTGAACTCGATTCATTGCAATTAAAATATCGATCTAGGTTGAATAGAAAAGAGGCAAAATCATTTCGACAAAGAGTTTCATATAAACGTTAAAAGATCTGATTTGTGTTTTCATTTTTACTCTAAAATTTTTTCTAGTAGAAATTCAGTCGAATAGAGTGAAATTGAACTGTTTGAGTAAAATGGCACTCCCTTTTGGAGTGAATACCGAGTTACTCAAACAAAGAGTGGCGCGGATTTGATTCGAAATGGTTAAGAGAGTAAAATAATGCTTTTACGTAACATAACAAAGTAACATAAAAGTTAGTCTGCTGTTTATATAGTTCCGTTTTTGCTTCATGTTCTGTACGGCAGTTACATATATTTTACCTATTGCAGACATATACATCGCATATTAGGTTGGCATCCGTTCTATAAATGTGACGTAACGCTTAAAGAACAATTCCGTAACAGTTGCAGGAGAGTCATAAAGTAGTTTCAAACTTCGAGAAACTGTTATTTAATCGTTATCGTACCTTTTCAAAATATGCGACTCATCTATTGCCGAACATTACATGTCGCATTACGTTACATAACAGTTATGTTGTGGATAAAGATACGTTTTATTTCTATGCCCTGCATGGGTATTATATAATAAATATTGTCCATTACAGTCATATATGCCGCATATTAGGTTGGGATACGTTCTAAAGAGTGATCAATTTAGAGGTATAGGATTTTAAATTGAAATAAAACAATGAAAATTCAAATTGATAGGGCAATCTTTTTTATTTCTGTGTAGAACCAGTGTTCGCAGAACGTGGACGTAAACGGCCCCCACCATAGATGCTTCGAGCTCATTGTGTCTTCCTCATTCAACCAACCTATGGCAGTGGAGCGAGGAAGAAGCCATGAGCTGGTAGGGTCCATGGTGGGGGCCGTTTACGTCCACGTTCTGCGAACACTGTGTAGAACCATTCACGACATTAATTTTTGAAGATAACTCCTTTCAAATGTTGGCCGCAACTGCGCTTTAATTCGTCCATTCGTAAAGACCAATTTTGAATGACTCGTTCGAGGACTTCGGTCGGTATCTCGCTAATAACTTCAGTAATGTTGGCTTCCAATGCCTCAATTGTAGCTGGTTTATCCACAAAACATTTAGACTTTACATACCCCCACAAATAAAAGTCCAAAGGTGTGATATCACACGATCTTGGAGGCCAATCCACCGGTCCGAGACGAGAGATAAATTGCTCACCGAAACGACTACGCAGTAAATCCATTGTTTCACGGGCTGTATGTACGGAAGCTTGTATCCGCCACCTGCCACAGTGTCGCTAGTTGTTGGTCCATGCCAGTCTAAGCGGCTTGTAACTTGTATTCGCCACTCCTGACAGTGTCACAAGTTTCTTCGGCCCTTCCGGCTTGCGACTCGCAAACCGAAAGTCGGAGGTGAATTTTGCTTATGCCACCTACATGGTACATATTTTGTAGTGAAGTCAAGCCAGGTAATTCAATTTTTCCATATATTACTTATTCTTAAGTTAAATATTATTGTCAAAGAAAAGTTTAATTAATTTTACGACAATTACTGATATATAAGATAAGCATAAGCAAAATTCATCTCCGACTTCCGGTTTGCGAGTCGCAAGCCGGAAGTGCCGAAGAAACTTGTGACACTGTCGGGAGTGGCGAATACAAGCCGCTTAGACTGGCATAGACCAACAACTAGCGACACTATGGCAGGTGGCGGATACAAGCTTCCGTACTGTATGACACGTAGCGCCGTCTTGTTGGAACCAAATGTCGTGGAGATTATGGGCTCCAATTTCCGGCATCAAAAATCGCCCAAGTAGTGCCAGTGTTCGCAGAACGTGGACGTAAACGGCCCCCACCATGGACCCTACCAGCTCATGGCTTCTTCCTCGCTCCACTGCCATAGGTTGGTTGAATGAGGAAGACACAATGAGCCCGAAGCATCTATGGTGGGGGCCGTTTACGTCCACGTTCTGCGAACACTGAGTAGTGCCATAAGATAGGCCAAGTTGTTGAGATCGGCACCGAATCGATTCTTCCGGTTCTTCGGCAAAACTCTCATTTACAGCCGCAATATTCTCTACAGTTCGGACTGTTCGTGGTCTAATCGGTCGAGTATCATCCAATAATGTTAAATTATTCTCGAGTTTGCCGATGGTATGCCGAATAGTGCGTTCGGTAGGACGATTATGTACACCATAAATTGGCCTGAGCGCGCGATAAACACTTTTCACAAAGCGTCCATTTTCGTAATATAATTGTACGATTTGTAAACGTTGTTGAGGCGTAAGTCTTTCCACGATGAAATGTCGATAAAAACTGAATAAAATTGTGTATTTAGTTTGACAGTAGTCACGCGTGACATGTCAATAAAACCCTATTGGAAAAAGTACCTCCCATTTGATCACACTTTATATATGTAACATAACCGTTAAAGAAAATTCCTCTAACACTTGCAGAAAAGTTGTAAGATAATTTCAGAGCTAGCAATCTTGTTATAGAATCGTTACAGAACCTTTTTAGAACATGCAATTTATCTGTTACTAAACAATTAAATTACATGTCACATTAAGTTACATAACAGTTAAGTTGTGGATAAAGATATGTTTTATTTGTATGCCCTGCATGGGTATTATATAATAAATATTGTCCATTACAGTCATATATGCCGCATATTAGGTTGGCATAAGTTCTATATATGTAACATAACCGTTAAAAAACATTCTTCTAACACTTGCAGAAAAGGTGTAAGATAATTTCAGAGCTAGCAATCTTGTTGTAGAATCGTTATAGAATCATTACAGAACCTTTTAGAACATGCGATTATGTCTTACTGAACAATTAAATTACATGTCACATTAAGTTACATAACAGTTAAGTTGTGGATAAAGATATGTTTTATTTGTATGCCCTGCATGGGTATTATATAATAAATATTGTCCATTACAGTCATATATGCCGCATATTAGGTTGGCATAAGTTCTATATATGTAACATAACCGTTATAGAACATTTCTCTAACACTTGCAGAAAAGTTGTAAGATAATTTCAGAGCTAGCAATCTTATTATAGAATCGTTACAGAACCTTTTTAGAACATGTGGTTATGTGTTACTGAACAGTTACATTACATCTTATTCTCTCTTAATCACCGATTTTTTTCATTTTCTTAAAATAAGATTATTATCTCTTCCACTTTTACAATTGAGATTAAAAGGTTAAGAGCCCAGAGCGAAATCTCCAGGGCCAAAAATAGCTATGGACTCTGAAGCGAGTCTGGATAACGATTGGAATCCAGAGCCGCGTTGGTATAAATGAAGAAATAAACCGCAGTGGCCACAAACACAATAATTACTATCTCTTTATTTGGCTGTTTGCAGGACGGTCTCGGGTTGTCCCTGTGTCTAGTATGGCGCGGTGTGGCGTAGCACCAAGCACCAGTCTTGTACAGAAGTTAATAAAATCCCAGCAGTGCGGTGCGCCGCCCCAGGCTCGTTTATTCAGCACAGGCGTAGCCGCTATTCGTTCGTTCGTTCGTCGGATAGTCTTTACCGCGTTTATCTCATAAAAGTCAGCAGTTCTTCGGCTTCACTTTAACCAGCATACGCAGCCACAACAATGGCGTGTGCCCTAAGGGGCCAATAACAACGTCCTAATACCATCGTATCCTACACCTCAATCCTACTTTTTTTTCATCGCCCTTTTTACCCCCCCCCCCCCCCTTCTTCCCCAAGTGGCCATACCCCTTTCCTCTCCTTTTACCAGTCACTGAAGTTGATTCGCTTATCCAAGATTTACTTTCTGATTCTGAATAAATAGAAAGGACAATTCCAAACAAATCGAAACTTTACGAACAGATCGAAAAGATACGAACCTTCAAAAAGAAAAACGACTTAATTTTGACGAAAATGCACTTTCAAACATAAAAAGAGGAAAGAAAAAGTAAGAAGCGATTCAAAACCTATATTTTGTGACTTTTTTTCAAGGAAACCATGAAATAAATCTAGATTACAAAATAGGGTTTTTATTATAGATGTAATTGACTGTAGAAAATAATTATGATAATCGTGATTTTCTATTAATGAAAACTTTAAACGCGTTTATCTCGAAACTACAATTTTCAAGTCGGGCAGAGACGTTACTCAAACAAATTTCAAACAATTCACTTGAAATTTTAACTGTATATTTAAAATTACATTTTCCAAGGAAGTACGTAGGATTTTTTTATTATATTGCATAGTTCATTTTTTATTAACAATTTTCTGACGATTTTTTATGGAATTTTATACTTTTTACATTCTCATCATGGATGAGAAGGTATTGGTTTTATGTGAAAAATGACTTTTGAAATTTTTATCAAATCTTTACGTTTTGAGACCCCCTGAGTCAGAAAAAACGGTTTTTACGAAAGTGTCTGTCTGTCTGTCTGTCTGTCTGTAGGTCGTGTGCGGCATAACTCTCGATAGAATTATCAGATTGAATTGAGCTTTGGTACACTTTATCGGAGCCGAAAAAGTAAGGACAAGTTCGTTAACCAGCCACATCCAATCAAAATTGAGGGATGGAGCACTACTTTTGTGTTTTTGAAAATAATTTTTTGAAAAAATCAAAAATTTCAATACTGGTTTTAGATAGTGCTCATAAATCTCTAAAAATTATCCTGATAACATTTTTTGATTAAATCAAAATTAGAAATGTTACAGCATATTCAAATTCGAAAAAAGTCAATATCAAAATTCCATTTTCCAGTTAAATTATACGAGATACGAAAAAACGTTATGATATAATATTATTGAATAAATAAAGACCTACAAATTTGAATTGTAACATTTTTTCATGAGATGCATATTTTTCTTTTTAATTAAAAAAAAAAAACTATTGAAAATCCAAAATTCAATTTTTTAACAATAATATGTACAATACGAAAAAAATGTAAGAATACAAAGTTGTTTGTTTCAAAAAGATCTACAAATTTTGTCTGACACAGTTTTTGAAAAAACATATATTTTTCGTTTCACTTCCAAAAAATACGATTAAAATTCAAAAATTCCATTTTTTAGACAAAATATGTGAGATACAAAAAAAAACGTTTAGATGGAAAATTATTTGCCTAAATGAGGTCTACACATTCTTATTAAGAAATTTTCCGACAGGATGTATATTTTATGTTTTGATTTTTAATATTGAAAAAATTCGATTTTTTTCACCAAAATATGTGAGATACGAAATAAGCTTTGTTCTGTAAAATCGTTTACTTAAATAAGTTATACGATTGTTTTTTCTTTTTGAGAGATTTTTAAGAAAATAAATTATTTTAATCATGTAATTTATTAAAAAGTGACTGAAATGTATACAGAAAATCGAGCGCGAAGCGCGAGTGTCATGATGAGAATGTGTTCCTTAAGGCCGATAGAGCCTTAAGTAAATTGAATTTCCTGTTTCACTTAAATTCAAAAAGAAATAGAGTGACTTTGAGAAAATGACTAATTTACATCATCTTTAATATCATTAAATTGGTTTGAGCTTCAGTATTAAATTATAAGAAATAAACTTAAAAGTATGCCAAGAGCACAAGACCGAATTATTTTGATAATTAACTACAGATATAAGCAATGTAATTGTTTAAACAGTTTTTGCATGTTTGCCCCCTCAGTAGAAAAATTTGGAAAAAATACTATCATATGCGCTATGTCACAATATAGCTAGCGCATATTTAATAAAAGTGAAGACTCAATTAGATCGGAAGATATTAAATATGTTTGAGTGCGCAAACATGCAAAAATTGTTTAAACAATTACATTGCTTATATCTGTAGTTAATTATCAAAATAAAAATTATGAAAATATTTAAATGATAAACCTAATGTAATAAGCTAAAAAATTAAACAAACCCGAAATCGAATTGATTATTTCAACCGGAGATAATGGATTTTAAGTACAAAATAATTTAGCATTTTATCCAATTTTATCAAAATTTTTAAGTTGATATATTTCTCGAAAAATTTTTTTTACGAAAATCCCTATATACGTGTCGATTAAATTAATAAAAAGATGCCACAGACAATAAATTAAGATTTTTAAATATGTTAACAATTTTTTTAATTTAAATCCGTACGGTGTGTAAAAGAATGTCCCATATGGTGATTATTTTGCTCCTAAATTTTTGCCGGTGCAAAATAAGATATCAAGTCAAAAATTTGTGAGATAAAAAAAAAGCACCAAGGAAGATTTGTAAGGAAGAGTTGAGAAACCTTCCTTAGTGTCTTTTCTTTTAATCTCACAAAATTTGACTTGATATCTTATTTTGCATGGATAAAAATTTAGTGAAAAAATAATCACCATATTGGTCATACACAGAGAGAAATTTTAGGTTTCACTGACCAAAGTTTTTTTGTTAAAATCGTCTTTACAAAAATGTTAAAGTTCTCATGACAACCATGGTAGTGGCTGTCATACATTGGAAAAGTGTTTACTTCAACTGCAAGGAACGTTACTGAGACCACGATTCTGGTACTTGAAATACCATAGCGCTGCGGTTATAGGAACCAAAGTCCATCGTAAAGCCGCGCATAGAGTTTAGTTAAAATGACTAAGTCTACGGACAGTAAATACCCAGCCAAAATTATTTTTGAGGTTATAGGTATGGTTCTCTTAGTTATCAAAATACAAATTCAATTTGATGAGAAAAAATAAAGTTTCACCGAAAAGATCTAAGAAAAATAATCCGGTATAATGATATTTATGATAACTTTCGTCGATTAAGTTAAAAAATTGTCACTTTTTTCATCACCATAAACTTTTTTTGACTGACTATAGTTTTGACAAAATACGACGAGACAGCAAAATTGGAACGCATTGCATTGTCCCCGAACAAAATCGTTTATCATTTAGAAAGAATTGTCAAACTATATTTATAATAGAATTATTTACCTGATAATGCTTGGCACGGTGAAATATAGTCCAGGAATCGAGAACGAGAATTGGCAGGATTCAACTTAGGCTGCATATCTTTCAATGAAAGTTATACTTGATTTGTCTAGCGCAACAGCGAACGCTGCGGTTGTAGTAACCAAAGGAGCTTGGCAGTACACATAAAGAAAATGTACGTGTACTAACCGTTGGGGTACGTATAAAGCTCATTCTAATCATCAACTTTGGTCACAACAACCGAATACACAAAAAAGTCCAAATTACTGTCATGATAACTATAAAAGTAGTAGCTTCTCTCAACTTTTTTGGTCAAGGCAACTATTGTACAAAAAATGTATGTGCTATGTGCACAGGAACCAAAGCCGATTTCTCTCAGTGTATGGTCTGGTTGTTCCATGGCCTTAATATGAATTTTAGTTTGTGAAAAAAGAAAGGAATGAGTTTTGGATGGTTGTCTTCATTTTTCATTCCTCCTCTTTTGTTTAGGAGTTCATTTTGGTCAAAATTTGGTCGTTTTTGTTATTGAGGTTTCGAATCCTTTCCATTGTTTGGGAAAATTTCGAATTTGTCAATTGTAGTGTGGATTTGGACGCTAATATGAATTTGAGTTTGTGAAAAGGAAGAGGGAATGGATTTTGGACGGTTGCCTTCTTTTTTCTTTCCTCCTTTTATCTTTAGAAGTTCATTTTGGTCAAAATTTGGTCGTTTTTCGTTTTTAGATACAAGAAGCTCAGTTCAATCAACATATTTCCTAACGTTCCACTTAGCTTTCAGTAAAATCTAAAAAGCTAGAAAAAATCCTAGGTTATAGTTGATTTTCCTGGAAGATAGGTGAAGCCTCAAGAAAAATCTGTTAATTGAACTGAACTTCTAGTAAAATCTACTAAAATGTCATGTTGCAAAAATAAGTCCCACGCACAGGAAAAAGATTAATGAATTCTAGAGGAAGTTCGGTATTTATTTTCACAACATGGCTTTTTAGTAGATTTTACTAGAAGTTCAGATTAATTATCAAATTTTTTGTACATTTTACCTATCTTCCAGTAAAATCAACTAAACTCTTTTTCCTATTTTGTATTTTTTACTCGACGCTATAAGTGAAAAGTAGAGAAAATATATTGATTGAACTGAACTTCTCGTAAAATCTGCTAAAAAAAAGCAAGTAAGGTAAATGTTCCAGTAATCGGTATCTTAGTTTCAGTAATCGGCACACAAATAATCTTACATTTTATTAGATTATCGTTGATGCTTTCCATCTCAATTCAACCGGTCCATTCGGGACACGAATTTATTTTTTAACGAAACTCAAATATGTTGCTCTTTGATCGAAATAATGAGACACGTATTTTTTTTTTGGCCGAAAAAAAATTTTTCTGAGATTTATCGGCAATTTCGTTTTTGGGGTAAAAATCTATTTTTTCAATTATGCGCGAGAACTTTTTTTTCAATTCTCTATAACTTCTTCAAAAATTGACAGATTTTAATAATTTTCACTTTTAAATGTTTATAATAATTTGGACTACCGAACACAGTTATAAACAATTGCTTGTTGATTGGTATAAAATTTTTATTTAGCAATAAACAAAAATTGAAATTTTAAAAAAAATTCAATATCTCGAAAAGTGTATTTTCTTTTTCTCTCAAACTTTTTTCGCATTAAAAAGACTCCTTGAGTTTCATTTCTACTGAATCTCTAGTAGCTAAAACTTTTTGTTTCCGAGTTATGATTTTTTGAAGTAAAAAGTCGTTTTCTGAATATCAACTTTATATGTTCAACGTGTATGATATAACGATGTATAGTTGTCCTTTACGATTATATTGTGAAACTCTAAATATCACAAAAAATTTTTACTCAGTCTTAATGACAAATTGACTGTGCTTAGATATGATCTATCGAATGTTTTCAACTTAAGGTAGTTCCTTCACGAAAATTAGACCTCAGGCAAAAATAGATAATTTTGCTTTCAAGAATAGCAATATTATCATTGAAGGGCTATTTTGAAAGAGAAAAGATTACTTTACATGAAAAAAATTTGAAACACAAAAAATAATTTTATTAATAAATTTTATTTTTGCCCAAACTTATTTTCTTATCGCTTCGAGCCAAATTTTTAAAAATGATTCGATTCTAATAAATCACGGTTCATTTTTTTAAGAAAAAGATTCTCTACAACATGACCGTTTCCTATTTTTGAAAGTAAATTAATTTTTAACAAATTCAGCAATTTGTTTATAAAAATTTTGTTTTGAAGAATTGTTTTTTTATAATTTCAGGCATTAAAGAAATTTTCAAAAATTGGGAACGGTCAAGTTGTACAGAATCTTTTTCTTAAAAAAATAAACCGTGATTTATTAGAATCGCATCATTTTTTTAAATTTGGCTCGAAGCGATAAGAAAATAAGTTTGAGCAAAAATAAAATTTATTAATAAGATTATTTATTTGTGTTTCAAATTTTTTTCATGAAAAATAATCTTTTGTCTTTCAAATTAGCCCTTTAAAAAATAATATCGCTATTCTTGAAAGCAAAATTATCTATTTTTGCCTGAGGTCTAATTTTCGTGAAGGAACTACCTTAACGACGAATTCCATTGAACGCGTTTTTCGATTTTGTACCTAAAAGTCTTCAGCAACAGCTTGCGGTATTCAATGCTCACATTTTTTATAAGTAATCAGTGAAATAGATTGAACTCACTTATTGAATCAGTGAAAGCTTCAGGTGGGAGTAATAAAACCAACAATATATTTTAACGACGATGAACTCGCTTATTTTAGGCTAAACAACACTCAAACGAAATTACGTAATTATTATTATTTTTAAGGGACGATAAATCAGTAAAGTGTAGATGAACGTTTTGAATTCGCGAATTCAAAAGTTATGTTCACGTGATCAAAGAGCAACATATTTGAGTTTCGTTAAAAAATAAATTCGTGTCCCGAATGGACCGGTGGAATTGAGATGGAAAGCATCCATTGATTTTGACAATTTTTTGTAATCCATGTTACTAAGTCGTACTATCAGTTGTTGTAAAATACTTAAATTAAAATTGTTTTTCAGTACTGTGTTAAATTTCAAGAGTAAAATGACGATTACTGGGTCATTTACCTTACCGAACTTTCTGTGAATTTTCCGATTTTTTTTTTCTCTGTATAACATTTTGTAAATATTATTTATCTTTTTTCTGCGTGTAGATATGATTTTCAGCACTCAAGATAGCCATGGTGGTTGAAATGCGTCGAATCTTCACCGGGATATATTCGTTTGATCTTAAAATCGGTTCGCCGAGTCCATTGTGAATTGTATCTGCTTCCTTTACGTCTTGTTCCGGCTCCCTCCCATCCTATTCTCCTCTTTTGCAGATTTAATGTCGCCTATTGTAGACGGTGCCGTGCATGCCTTTCTCGCTAGTTCCCAACTCTCGATTCACGATATGACAATTACATCCACGTTATCACTCCCTTTCGCATGTTCTTTCACTCCTCTCGGATCAAAGGAAGCTTTTTGTCGTAATTCAAAATTGCCAATAAAATGGACAAATATCTGCACAGTTTCTCGCGATAAGCTAATGAAATTTTAGTTCGACAATCAAAATTTAAAATACTTTGAAATTTCGAAAATCTCGTGTAAACTGATTTATAAAATTCCTTAGATGAAATTTAGTGTTTTAAGGGGTTAAACCACTGTAAAATTTTCAAAAAATCGAAAATTAGTTTTAGGGTCTTAAAAATGATACACCAAAAGATGGAGGGCGGAAAAAATGTCTAAATGTCCAAATTTTCCAGTACTTAATTAAAACTTTGAACGCGTTTTTCTCGAAACCACTTTTTTTGAACTGGCCGGAAACAACTCAAACAAATCTTCACCGATCGATCGGAAATTTTAAAAGTATATTCAAAATTGCTTTCTCCAGCGACGTACCTAGGATTTTTTTTTATATTGCATAGTTTTTTTTCATAAACAATTTTGTGACGATTTTTTTGCATGAAATTTTAAACTTTTTTTTCTAAAAGTGCACCATGCAGCGAAAAATCAATATATCGAAGAAATCCTACGTACTTATCTTGCTGGTGTTCTATAGAATTGAAAAAACTTTGGTTTTTTGCTTCTAGGTAAAAAATTGCGGGAGTTAGGTTTCCGGGCGTAAACCCCTTATAAAAACGGCACCGACGGAGAAATTCTGTGTAGCCGCCATTTTGTCATGAACGAACTTGAAAAAAATATTTTCGGTGCTTCATTATTAGTATTATAAATCCCATTTTATAGAATTTCGATTAATCTCTTTGTTGCGCCAAAAAAAATTCCCGAAATATGCCTATTTTTTCATGCTCTACAGTGGTTTAACCCCTTAAAGTCTCTAGACATATTTTGAACATATTTGCAATCTTATTTGATTATTAATAACCATATAAGATTTGGAATTTTTATGACAGATTCTAAAATCTACAATCATTTGAATAAATATTTTTTAAATTTTTGAACTGTTTTGTAATTTTTAATACTCTTTTAACTTATAATCGTATTTGGAAGTTTTCTGCAATGTTGTTTGTTCATGACTAATCAAAGATTTACATTTTAATTTTTTATCATAATTTTGAAATCTATTGAAATCTTGAGAAATCTTTTTGGAATCTCTTGTGATTTATAAAATCTGTTCGTAGCAATCTTGTAGAATCAAGTTTTTGTAATTTTTTGGAACTAGTCTTTCATGAACATCAATTTTTGTTGAACTTTTGTTAAAAATATCTGACATCAATTGATTAATTAAATGCAGTTTTCTGTACTTTTTATAAATTATAAACATCTGTTTTAATTCAGTTTTACAAAATTCCAAGTTTGAAATCTCAAAAAATCTCTAGTCTGTTTAAAACACTTAGAATTTCTAAAATTCCTCAAATCTAATTCAGTTCTTTGAAGCTTGGAAATTTTTTGAATTTGCATTGTTTTCTTTGCAGTATCTGAAATGTATTGAAATCATCTATTATTTCTTGAAAACTCTTGAAAATTTTCAATTCCATAAATTCAATTTATTTTTTCAAAACTTGAAAATCGGTTAAATTGAATTTCGATTTTCGTAATAACTTGTAAATAATAAACAACTTTTATTGGAGATTTCCATTCAACACTTGAAACCAATTGAAATCCTTAAAATCCCTTATAATCTCTTGAAATCTTTCAACGTATTTTCTAGATTTACTTGTCAAACATCTGAAATCTATTATAATTTCTAGCAATTTGTAATATTGTAATTTCTGAAATTATGATTGGTTATTTTTCTCAGGGATCTGATGTTTTTCCGTGCCGTAACTACATTAAAAGTTTTCATTTATTTAAAAAAAATATTAATTTAACAATTCTTTTTAAAAGAAGCTAAAACTTTATCTCGATTACTTGATTATTGATTTCTTGACATCAAAATGTACTTTATGTTCTTATTATCTGATCTTTACCTTAAATATAATTTTTCTTGTCAAAATAACTGTCAGTAAACGTTTTGAATGTTTACTGATCAATTTAAAATTTGAAGAGAAATCTTTTGTTTGCGAATGAATTTCCCTTGAATTTTTAAAATAAAACTTAATCTTTCCACTTTCAAATGATATCATTGATAAAAATATTGGAATTCCAAAAATATGATTAAATATTTGTTCCCAGAGCCTTTTTTCCGTGACGTAACTATCTTGAAGGTTTTGATTCATTTTTAAAAATTATATTAATTTGACAATTCTTTTGAAGAAATGCTCAAACTTTAATCTCGATTACTTGATTATTGATTTCTTGGCATCAAAATGTACTTTATGTTATTATTACCTACTCTTTACCTAAAATATAATTTTTGTTGTCAAAATAACTGACAGTAAACGTTTTGAATGTTTACTGATCAGTTTTAAAATTTGAAGAAAAATCTTTTGTTTGCGAATGAATTTCCCTTGAATTTTTAAAATAAAACTTAATCTTTCCACTTTCAAACGATATCATTGATAAAAATATTGTAATTTCCAAAAGTAAGGTTAAATATTTTTTCCCAGAGATTTGTTTTTCCATGACGTAACTATCTTGAAGGTTTTGATTCATTTTTAAAAATTATATTAATTTGACAATTCTTTTGAAGAAAAGTTAAAACTTTAATCTCGATTACTTGATTATTGATTTCTTGACATCAAAATGTACTTTATGTTCTTATTGCCTTATCTTTACCTAAAATGTAATTTTTTTTGTCAAAATAACTGACAGTAAACGTTTTGAATATTTACTGATCAGTTTTAAAATTTGAAGAAAAATCTTTTGTTTGCGAATGAATTTCCCGTAAATTTTTAAAATAAAACTTAACTTTTCCTCTTTCAAACGATATCATTGATAAACAATATTGCAATTTCCAACATATGATTAAGTATTTTTCCCCAGAGGCTTTTTTCCGTGACGTAACTATTTTGAAGGTTTTGATTCATTTTTAAAAATTATATTAATTTGCCAATTCTTTTGAAGAAAAGCTCAAACTTTAATCTCGATTACTTGATTATTGATTTCTTGACATCAAAATGTACTTTATGTTCTTATTACCTGATCTTTACCTAAAATATAATTTTTGTTGTCAAAATAACTGGCAGTAAACGTTTTGAATGTTTACTAATCAGTTTTAATGTTTGAAGAGAAATTTTTTGTTTGCGAATGAATTTCCCCTAAATTTTTAAAATAAAACTTAATCTTTCATCTTTCAAAGGATATCATCAATCAAAATGTTGCAATTTCCAAAAGTATGGTTAAATATTTTTTCCCAGAGATTTGTTTTTCCATGACTTAACATGAAGGTTTTAATTCATTTTTAAAATTTATATTAATTTAACAATTAGTTTAAAGAAAAGCTAAAACTTTTATCCCAATTACTTGATTATTGATTTCTTGACATAAAAATATACTTTATGTTCTTATTATCTGATCTTTACCTTAAATATAATTTTTCTTGTCAAAATAATTGTCAGTAAACGTTTTGAATATTTACTGATCAGTTTTAAAATTTGAATAGAAATCTTTTGTTTGCGAATGAATTTCCCGTATACGGGTCTATAATATGTTTGAGTTAAATTTTGCATGCGCTTACGAAAATCCAAGTGTCGCCAGTCTAGGATTCCAGGCTGATGTTCCAGACGATCTTGGGAATTCCCATCTTGACGCCATGGCGTTTCCGCGTGGCACTTGTAGGTGTTGCTACTCAAATCTATGAATTTGTAAGAAATTTGGTCCTCATGCCTTTGTTTCAACCGATTGTAACATAAACTCTGCTTATCCGGAGGCTTATATGGAAAAACCTTAATAAGGATAAAAGTGACCGTTTAACAGTACCGATCATTAAGTTGATTTTAATTGAGCTCATTAAGAATATTCCTTTTTTATTTCAATGCACAATCAGTACACTTGACAATTTTCCTATGTAGTTAATTTCTCTTAATTATCTTATGAGTTAATTCCAATGTATGGAACTTTAAATATATTTAAATTTTAATTTTCTTTACTGGATTCATTACCATAAAGCTTGACTAAAGGTTATCTAGAAAAGTTAGTTTAATTGTAAGACGAAAATGAGGAACAGGTCTTTTCACATTTTATCATTGGTAGATAAATTACTAATTATTGTCTAAACTAAATTAACTAACCAATGTGATTATTAGATTTTACAAAAGATATATTGTAAAGAATAATTATTTTTAATATAACTATTTTACATTATTGAAGTAATATTATATATTATAATATTATATTATTTTTATAAGAGTGAATAAAAGGTAGTTTTGTCAAAAATCAGGTCTCTGGAAAAAAAGTTTTTTTATGATTTTAAGATTTGAAATTATCTTATCTAATTATTTTATGAAAGTAAAAATATTTTTTTTGTTGGAAAAAGAATTTAAAACTTACTAAAAATAACACTTCTAATGAAGTTTTTTCTAATAGAATTTTTCCTTACTATCGCTTCTTACTAATTTTATACAAATTTCCAATTTTAAATTAAAGTTTTCAGTGGCTGAAATCTGTAAAAGAATGATTGTGGAAGAAACATTTTTTTTAAATAACTGTATTTGAAGATTTTTTACTTATTTTAAAAATTGGAAACAGGAGAGTTGTGGAGAGTATTTTCCTTGAAAAAATAAGCAATGTTTCATGAAAATCTAGTAATTTTTGAAAAATTGGCAATAAGCGATGGTATCGAAAAATTCTATTATAAAAATCATTATTGAAAGTATTATTTTTTGTAAGTTTTGAAGTTTTTTCATAAAAAGTAATGATTTTTCTTTCATAAGGCATGACTAATAATATTATTTCAAGTCTTAGAATCATAGAAAAACGTTTTTTTTTCAGAGACCTGATTTTCGGTACAACTACCTTAAGGTAATTCGTTCACGAAAATTAGAGCTCAGGCAAAATAGATAATTTTGCTTTCAAGAATAGCAATATTATTATTGATGGGCTATTTTAAAAGAGAAAAGATTATTTTACATGAAAAAAATTTGAAACACGGAAAAATAATTTTATTAATAAATTTTATCTTTGACCCAACTTTTTTTCTTATCGCTTCTTACCAAATTTTAAAAAATTATGCGATTCTAATAAATCATGGTTCATTTTTTTAGGAAAAAGATTCTCTACAACATGACCGTTTCCAATTTTCGAAAATGAATTCTTTAATGGCTGAAATTATAAAAAAACTATTTTTCAAACTAAAATTTTTATAAACAAATTGTTGTATTTGATAATAATTAATTCAATTTCAAAAATAGGAAACGTTCATGTTGTAGAGTATCTTTTTCCTAAAAAAATGAACCGTTATTTATTAGAATCGCATCATTTTTAAAAATTTGGTTCGAAGCGATAAGAAATAAGTTTGGGCAAAAATAAAATTTATTAATAAAATTATTTTTTTGCGCTTCAAATTTTTTTCATGAAAAATAATCTTTTCTCTTTCAAATTGGCCCTTCAATAATAATATTGCTATTCTTGAAAGAAAAATTATCTATTTTTCCTGAGGTTTAATTTTCGTGAACGAATTACCTTAATTGAAAAGTTTGTATATTGTTTTTAATAGAATTTGGTAAAAAAATGTTCATTAGGAGAAATCAGGTGGAACTGTCTGTATTTTTGCTTGACGCAGAAGGAAACTCTTATCGCTTGAGAGATTTACTTTTAAATAGACTTAAGCTCCTGAAGAAAAGGTGTTGTCTTAGAATAATCTTAGGATAATAGAACTATTGAGCCCTTGTTCTCCGTTCACGAAAACGACCTCATTTTTCGCAATTATTTTGAAAACCACAGGGTTCCGATTTTTATCAGGGAATTTCCATGCCTAATATGCACCTGGTTTTTACTATCTACTTCCGGTTTGATAAACACAAGACTGTTGATCTGGCTAATAATGTCGCTGTTAAATTGAGCAGAAAACTTATTTTTCATAAATACTTCTTTGCTCCAAAAATCTCTGTCGGTTTTAACAATTCTTAAGTTTTATTTCATTATTTATAATTAATAGATAGTTTATAAGATCTCCTTAAATTTAAGAAGTTAAAATCATCCTTAATTTTTTATATCTAAAAGTTAGTTATTTGGTTGAATAAGGAAAAATATTTGTTTGATTTTACCAAATATTTAGAAATTTTGTAAGTTCTGTCAAAATTTGACAAAGAAAGAAAATCTTTCTGAATAAACTAGCAAATTATTTTAATTTACCAATTACTTAAGAGAAAATCGTTGGTCGAATTGAACTAAACTATTTTGGTCTGTTTAAAATTTTTTTTTATTCTACAAAAGAAGTTTGACGAATCAATCAAATGTAGGGAAATAGAATATTTAGCAATTCAGAAATATATTTGGTTGAAAGAAAAAGTTATTTTGCCGACAACCATATAATTGTTTAGTTTAACCGAATTTTTGGTTAAGAAAATTCATTTGTGTGAAGAAAATATGTTGATTTAAGTAAAGCTTAGTAGATTCTTGTAAATATTTTTTTGAGTAAAAAAATAGTTTTTAAAAATAAATAATATTTAGCTAAAATCTTTGGTCAATTGAAACTATTACTTTAGTCCAATTTTTAAGTAACTTGAACAGATTTCACTTGATAGATGTTTTTAGTATAATCTTCAAAACTTGACAAAAATCTGTGATTGTAGAAAATCTCTTTGAATTAATAAATTTTTATATGGCACCAGCTTATTTCAACTGTATATGTATTTCAACAATTTTTTAAAATCTAACTGAAGTTTTATTAAATTAAATGAGCTATTTAACTGAAGTTGGCAGCTTTAATTTCTAAAAAAAGTTAAGATATTAGAATCTAAATCAATCGTTAGAAAAAATTAAAATTGACGAAATATTTGATATTTTCATGTTATTTTTTTTCAATCAAAAGTATTTTTTGATAAAATGTAAAATTTCACATTTTTTGCTACAGAACTTCAAAAAGACTTCAATAAAGTTTCTATTTTCATCTACAATAAGTATTATTTCATTCAATTAATTTTTAACTGAATTTGAAAAATGTTGTACCAATGATACATATTTCTTATTTCATCCAATTAGCAAAAAGTAATAATTTAATAATTTGGTAGATTCCCCCAAAGAATATCTTAGAATCAACTAAGGTTTCAGTTGATTCAAACATTTCTTTGCCTGTTTCAACCAGATTTTCTCTAGATTAGATAATTTAGTAGATTTAACTACAAATTTTTTTGAAATTAAAATTTGTTTGAACCTATCTTCTTTCCTTATATATATATATATAAAATTTGTTCAGATAAAAAAATGGTTGGATCAACGAAGTAAATGTATTGATATATATACAGTTAACCAAAATTTCGATCGAGTCAACTACATTTTGCCACTTTCAACCAAATTTCCTGTAGATTGAATATTTTGGTAGATTCAATTAAAGATAATCTTTTTACCTATTAAAATTTATTTTTATCAACTTTATGCCATGGATCAAATGGATCACGTGATGTTAGTAATTGCAATTGGAGTATGTAAGGCTATTCGAAAATTATTAAGTAAAATGGATTTTTGGTACCAGACATACGCTAATTGCAATTACCGACGTGACTTGGTCTGATTAATCCATGGCCTTAATTTCTCTACAATTCAGAAAAAAGTTTCCTCAAAGGCATATGACACTCAGGAAAATAAGAAGTTTTATTGAGTTTAGCCTTCAATCTTTTTCTGTACAAAATATATAAAATTTTGTTCTCAAAATTAGGAAAATAATTATAATAATAATAAAATTGGAGGGATATAAAAACGGACGTAAATAGACAAATTTTAGTTTGGACAATGAAAAAAGGGTTCAATTTTAGAAAAATCGATCGAAAACATTTTTGTCATTATCAAAACTATAACTTTTGTCTATCTACGTCCATTTTTATCTTTTCTACTATTCTCCAGATTTTGAAATTAAAATTTTATGCATTTTGAACACAAACATGTATCAATAAAATTTGGTAATCTTTTTCAAAATTCGGAAAATACAAGAGAAGACGATAAAGAAGGTCTGTCAACTTAGTTTTATTGTCTTTTGTTATGTTTCCTACATTTTCAGAAAGATGTTTTGTAGATTAAAAAAGTTATCTTACATGAAGGAATTGATGTAAAATTTAGTCACGTGATCCGATTCATTCATGGCCTCAAATTAAAATTTTTTTCAAGCGGCATTAAGACCATGGACCAATTGGACCACGTGACTAAAATAAATATTAATTTGTTAATACCAGATAGCTTATTTAATTTACAAAATATTTCTCTGAAAATCTGGGAAACCTAAAAAAAGCACCTCATTTAACTTCTATTTAACAAAAATTATTTTAAAAAATTTGAAAAGTCATCAATAATTGCAGTAAAATGTAAAAACCTTTGCAAAATTTTCACTCAAAAGATGTTGACAGACGTTCTTTATCGTCTTCTCTTCTATTTTCCGAATTTTCAAAAAGATATTTTGAAAAATATAATAGTTATTTTACATGAACTTTTACAGTCAGTAAACGTTTTGAATGTTTACTGATCAGTTTTAAAATTTGAAGAAAAATCTTTCGTTTGCGAATGAATTTCCCCTGAATTTTAAAAATAAATTTAATCTTTCATCTTTCAAACGATATCATCAATTAAAATAATGCAATTTCCAAAAGTATGGTTAAATATTTTTTTCCCAGAGATTTGTTTTTCAAATGACTTAACGATCTTGAAGATTATAATTCATTTTTAGAAACTATATTAATTTAACAATTCTTTTAAAGGAAAGCTTAAACTTTTATCCCGAATACTTGATTATTGATTTCTTGAAATCAAAATGTACATAATGTTCATATTACCTGATCTTTACCTAAAATATAATTTTTGTTGTCAAAATAACTGTCAGTAAACGTTTTGAATATTTACTGATCAGTTTTGAAAATTGAATAGAAATCTTTTCTTTGCGAATGAATTTCCCGGAAATTGTTAAAATAAAACTTAACTTTTGCTCTTTCAAATGATATTATCAATTAATAAAATATTGCAATTTCTAAAAGTAGGATTAAATATTTTTTCCCAAAGACCTGTTTTTTCGTGACGTAACTATCTTATATCTATCATCTCTGTTAACTTCTATTTAGAAAAATTAAAAAAAAAAAAATTTGAAGTCATCAATAATTACAGTAAACAGTAAAAATCTTAGCAAAAATTGCTCTCAAACGAACTTGACTGTCGTTCTTTATCGTCTTTTCTTGTATTTTCCGAATATTCAAAAAGAAAATTTGTAAAATAAAAAAGTGATTTTACATGAACTTTTAAAGGGATTTATTCAGGTGGTCTCGTTGATCCATGGATCAATCGGACCACGTGACTAAATTATAGATTAATTCGTTCTTTTTGAAAATTTGGAAAATGTAACAAAAGATAATTAGACCTCAGGCAAAAATAGATAATTTTGCTTTCAACAATAGCAATAATATTATTGAAGAGCTATTTTGGAAGAGAAAAGATTAATTTTCATGAAAAAAATTTGAAACACAGAAAAATAATTTTATTAATAAATTTTATTTTTGCTCAAACTTATTTTCTTATCGCTTTGAGCCAAATTTTTAAAAATGATGCGATTCTATTAAATCACAAATCACTATTTCAAGAAAAATATTCCCTACAACTTAACCATTTCCCATTTTCGAAAATGAATAAATTATTATCAAATTCCGCAATTTTTTTATAAAAATTTCGTTTTGGAAAATGCTTTTTTAATGGTTTCGGCCATTAAAGAATTTATTTTTGAAAATCAAAAACCGTGATGTTGTGGGAAATCTTTTCTCTGTAAAAATGATTCATGATTTATTAGAATCGCATAATTTTTTAAAATTTGGTAAGAAGCGATAAGAAAAAAAGTTGGGTCAAAGATAAAATTTATTAATAAAATTATTTTTCCGTGTTTCAAATTTTTTTCATGTAAAATAATTTTTTCTCTTTTAATATAGCCCTTCAATAATAATATTGCTATTCTTGAAAGTAAAATTATCTATTTTTGCCTGAGGTCTAATTTTCGTGGATGAAAACTACTTTAAGTTCTATCTAGCAAAAATTTTGAAAAAAAAATTGAAAAGTCATCAATAATTACAGTTAAATGTAAGATTTGCATTCAAACAAAGTTGATAGACGTTCTTTATCCCTCTTCTATTTTCCTAATTTTCAAAAAGATATTTTGTAAAATAAAAAAGTTATTTTGCACAGAAAAAAATACTTCATTAATGTTTATGGAACTCTTCAAGAGTTGGGGACACAGGAATTTACTGAACCGAGTTCTAATAAATTTAAAGAACTTTTCAGAACAAAGTGCAAAACTTCCAATGATTTTTTCTGAATATTAAGCATTTTATTCTATAAAGTTCTGTAAAATTTGCAGAACTCTGTTCCGTAAATGCCTATATCCCCAACTCTTGAACACTTCTAGAAATTTTACTAAACTATTTTTTTCCCTATACATGAATTTTTCCAGGGATTTGTTCACGTGCTCTCGTTGGTCCATGACCTTAAGATTATTATAAAATCAAATTGTCTACAGAAAAACATAATACATAAAAAAATAAAGTATTTAAAGAATTTGAAAATCTTTCTGTGGAAAAGAAGAGACGCTTTCGACTGCGCTGGGAATCGAATCCAGGTCTTTCGATTGCCGGTCGATATCAAACTCAACTAATTAATTTAAAATAACAAAATAAACTCTTAATTTGAACTAGAATCCTAAATTTAATAAAAAAAATAAAAAATTGGCCAGATTATAAATTTTTGTCGAGCCTGATGGTAGAAACTAAAAATCAACAATATGACCGTCTCTATCGAAATTATCAGCACTTTATCCCCTTAACTTGAGTTAAGTGGTTGAGATGAGAAGGGAGAGGGAAGTGGATGCTGTGGAAGGAGAGAATGAAAGGAGGAAAGAGGAAGAGACACCCGGATTTACGCGGAAGGGCAAAATACTTCCCGCCCAGACCCCATTCAACCCCCGAGCAGGGGGAGGCTTGCGTGAAAACCACGACAGCTCATTGGTTCTGGGGCTAATATGGCGGTGTCAGGGGTACCAAGGTGGGGCGAGTGTATACGATATTTAGGGCTGATTTCATGTTCGTCAGGTAGTTCGTGTTGCGCCCTCGGTCGACGCATTTTGTTCCGCTGCACTCGGAGTTTTCGAAAACCAACTCTCCGAGTCTCGGTTCGCCCTCGATAAGGCGCCAAATTCAATTTTACTAAATCCAAGGATTTTCATCTTATTTCCTTCATGAATTTCATTAAATACCGGTCTCTAATTAGTGTTCGTTATTTTTTATGTGCTTTTCAATTCCTTGATAGTGATTTTGTTTGGTTCTGTTGAGAAGAAATTACAAAAGAAGAAAAAAAAGGAACTGCTTGGAAGAATCAACAATTTTTGGTTCTTTCAAAATGGCACAGACTTTCAATCAAAAAAGGAACGTCTACAGCATTGACCAAATTTTGGGACATGCCAAAAGTGAAGGTATGTCGTGAAAATTTCCTGATTATACAAAAAAGGAAAATTTTAATTTTACTGAGGATTTGACAAGGAAACTTTGTGCTTTAAGAATTTGCTTATTTTTCCTTTGATTTTTTGTATTTGGAATAAAATCCAGAGAAGTGACAACTTTCTAAACCCGAATCAGTTAAATTTTCACTGATTGACTCAGTGAAAAAGTATTTTTCTCTGTTAAATCAGTTGATTTCCACTGAAGTATTCAGTGAAATTTGACTGATTTACAGTAACTTTTTTTTAGATATTTGATTCAGTCAAATTTCACTGATAATCAGTAGATTTTGACCGATTCAGATTTAGAGAGAAGATTTGATTTTTTAATTTTTACTAATTTTAAACATTTTTAAGAGAACTTTACTAGCAGATTTCTCAATTTCATTTTATTGTGGATCCATAATTCTTTTCATAGTAACATTGATTTATATTGGGGCGCGAAATCGATCGATAATGGCACATAGATGATTTTTAGCTTGAAAATGATATTTGAATAGTTTAAATGCAGGGCAATTTCCTGATCGATGTAATTTTCTGTTACAATTCTAGTAACGTGTGTTAATGGAACAATAATTGCAGTTTTTTTAGTATCCGACTATTAACACGTGAGTTAATGATTGTAAACCGTATAATGATTGGCAATTGGGTCAGAGGAAGTCAATCTGCGAATTGAAGTTTGCACGTTGCATCGTGTAACATAGTAATAGAAAATTAATATAACATTTTATGCGAGCTGTCCTTTGTTATCAAGATTGATTTGCAGCTTGCAATTTTCATCGATTATGCTCAATTATTCGTTAGCATTCCAGATAAAATTGTAATGCGTGGATAACACGAATTGATTTCTCAGTGCATGAAATACGAAAATGATAAATTGATATTTATTTCTATTTTATCTTAATTATTACTCATTATTATTTCATGCTTAGGCGGTGTTCAACTTTCTTCCGAGATTTTAAAAATCGCTATACGAATTTTATACACAGGTTGAGTTTTTTATCTTGAGAAATCAAAATATCTCAAGAAATACTCTCTAAATATGAATAAGTCAAAATCTACTGATTATCAGTGAAATTTGACTGATTCAAATATCTAAAAAGAGGTTACTGTAAATCAGTCAAATTCCACTGATTGCTTCAGTGAAAATTAACTGATTAAACAGTGAAATATATTTTTTCACTGGTGAATCAGTGAAAAGGCAAATCACTGATTCAATCTGTGAAAATTTGACTGATTCAGATTTAGAGTACGCATTGTGCAAAAAAAATTGTTTTTGTGGGTGAAAAGCGACATTGCAAAAATTGTGACTGAAATTCTAGATGGAAAACTCTTTTTTATTGTAATTCGCATTTGCCATAAAAAAATATGTGGATTTTATTTAACCATTTTTGCGGAGTCGCTTTTCTCTCTTGAAAATACATTTTTTTTAATGTGGCCATTTTTTTCGTACGATGCGTATTTCTTGAAATATTTCGATGTTTCAAGATAAAAAATCCGCCTTGTATATTAATATAATAAAAACACTTTTATCGGGCCAACAGAGGGCCAATATTAAGAGAAATAATATCAAAGTCGGAAACGCTTTTAAAAAATACTAGAGCATTATTGGTAACATTTTTCACAGTGCCATTTTTTCTATTTGTATTTTAACCAAGATTGAATAATTTTGGCTGAATGCTGGCTTAGTAATGGCTCTTGATAATTTGGTTGCGTGACAAAATGTGTCGCTAGTCTTGAGTTAGGATTTATTGCTATATTGTTCCGTCTAGGCAGAAATTTTGCCATTGCCCGAGATAGAGCCACGTTTTCTACTCAAGTCTGGCTCTAACTCGGCATAACAATTCGAAGCTTGCTAGAGTCTGGTGGGGCTTTTTACAGCCCTTTTTGCCCTGACAATAGTCAAAATTCCACTATAGGTTCAAAAATGGTATTCTTGGATTTCCAAACTTGGCCCATTATTGACATATTTCCATTGAATATTTTGTACTAATTGTGTTCAAATCGTTTGACTTATTAGCATTTTTTGAAAACATCTTTCGTAGACATGTTGTCAGTCGTTTTCAGGTTAGTGGTTATTTTATTGATACGAATTGTGTCAAATTTGTGAAAATTGAAAAGAAAGATTAAAGAATAAAAGGATCAGATATCACTAATCCTACAGACATTTTGCCTGCTGTTTATCTTATGGCATCTTGTCTGATCCGGGGGATCTATAATAATTATAATCCCATAGTCTTCAACGGGAAAATTATGTCGAAGCGTCTGTACTAAATTTGGGAAATCCCGTGCGCGTGGGCCATTATAAGCTGTAAATGCACCTGTACCCACCATTATGATTATCGTCTGTTTACTTTACCTTTACAACTTGCCACCACAAGTGTCGTCAAGCCCATAATTTATGAGCTGACAACTGCAATGCCATATTACGGCTCCTATTTTTCAATTGACTGTTAAAATTCATTGAATCTTTTTATCGAATTATAAATCCAACATAAGTCTAAGAAATTTAAATTTCTGCGAGTTTCTTTCATTCATTGTTTCGTACTAAATTTATTAATTGGACTAGTTGTGATTTATTAAATATTTACGGAGAAGTTTATTTAAGGCTGTGTGCTAAGATCTGACGTCACCAATTACATTTATTGATAAAATAATAATTTTAATAAACTTTCCGGAGATGACATCAATGCAAAAAAATGTAAGGCATTAGTATCTTCGGGAAATTTATTAAAATTATTATTTTAATTATAAAGCGATCGTATATAATTAGTGAGGTCAGAGCCAATCATATGGCCTTAAGTCAATTGTGCCAAAAAACAGGACTTTGGAAAAAAAAGTTTTTCTGTGATTTTATGACTTGAGATTTTTCCTTATTGCTTATTACCAATTTTTGAAAAATAGGATATTCATAATTTATGGCTTTTTATCGGGCACAATATTTTCTACAACTGTGATATTTCCAATTTTGAAAATAAAGTTCTCAGTGGCTAAATCGTAAAAAGGATTGAAAAAAAATATGTTAAGATTCTTTACTTATTTTTAAAATTGGAAATAGTAGAATTGTGCAGAATATTATTCCCGAAAAAAGGAAATGATTTATGAAAATTCAATCATTTTTTAAAAATTAATAAGAAACGATAGGGTGAAATTCTATTGCAAAATAGTTATTAAAAGTATTATTTTTCGTAAGTTTTAAATTTTTCTAATCGAAAATAGTGTTTTTTCTTTCATAAAATACGACTGAATATAATTCCAAGTCTTAAAATCACAGAAATTTTTCTTTTACTGAGGCCTGATTTTTGGCACAAATACCCATCTATTCATCAATTCAGGATCTTGACATAAATTTAAATTTTACATGTTTTGATTAAAGTACTTAAATTGAGCAAGACTTGTATA
Source organism: Diplolepis rosae (assembly GCA_030998225.1). NCBI lineage: Eukaryota > Metazoa > Arthropoda > Insecta > Hymenoptera > Diplolepididae > Diplolepis > Diplolepis rosae. Next base: position 6,438,702 of record JAPYXD010000723.1, on the reverse strand, counting down.
TTTCAACACAAATTGACCATTTTATTTCTCCTTTTCATCATTTATAATATATAAAAAATCTTCTAAATTATATTGCATATTCTTTAAAATTTTTGAAAATGGTTTGAAATATCTTTACGGATTACCTCGAGAAAAGATTTGGTTAAATTAACAAAATGTTAGTTTATTTTCTCCCAGACATTTCTTATTTTAAGGACAAATTAGTGCGGAAAAGCGTATTTTAACTCAAAAGCGAGTCGCGACTCGCTCGCGCGTTAAAATGCCTTCCGCACGTGATACGAATGTTATTTTTTCTCCGCCGTACACTGAAAGTTAGCCTTGTTAGTGTCGTCTTGCGTGCGGAAAGTTGATTTTCCCGCACTAGTGCGGTAAAATTTCAAGTATGCGGAAAATCAACTTTCCGCACGCAAAACGACACTAACAAGGCTAACTTTCGGTGTACGGAGGACAAAAAATCTTTTTTCCATCTTCTTAAATCGAATGATTCAAGTAATGAATGTTGCCAATAGGGTTGGTACCAGAGCAGGTGTGAGTGCGCACGTGATGCATGTGCGAGTGATTCTCTACGGTAAATAAATTTTTCATTTCGAGCAGCACCATCCCTGGCTTCTTGTACACTCAATAAAAAGCAAGGGGGAGGTTGGCATCGAGTGTGCACCCTATTGTGTCTCGACATAAAAACATTAAAATCTTTCCATTCAGCTTGGATTAGCTCTTCGAATGTTGTGTATGAGCTTATCTCTGCATATGTGCATGTATATGTGTTTTCTGTAAGTGCCTACTCACCTCTTTATTCGATCTAACTTTTATTTTATCTTTAAAATTCGAATAGTATTCAACATTTTTCGAATTCTTCAATTTTATTTGCACATTTTAAATATTCGTGTCCGATGATAATTAAAAGAGTAAACAAAATTTTAATTAAGTGAATATTACTTAGAAAATTTTTGGTTAATCCAAACAAAAGTTGGTTATTTTGGGGTTTTTTAATAACTTGTCTCAAAATAAGTTAATATTACAATTTTGATGGTAGAGGCACCCGCAATCGAAAGACCCGGGCTCGAATCCCGGTACAGTCGGAAGCGTCTTTTTATCTAGAGAAAGATTTTTAATTTTTTGAAAATAAGTTAATATTTTTAACATCTTCGATTTAACAAAAGAACGAATTTTGGATTATTTTATGATATTTCAGCACTAAATTTTGTTTTCCCCACTCTCTAAATATGAATCAGTGAAAATCTACTGATTATCAGTGAAATTTGACTGATTCAAATAGCTAAAAAGAGGTTACTGTAAATCAGTCAAATTCCACTGATTGCTTCAGTGAAAATTAACTGATTTAACAATGAAAATATTTTGTCCACTGATTCAATTGGTGATAATCAATTGATTTAACAGTGAAATATATTTTTTAACTGGTGAATCAGTGAAAAGACGAATCACTGATTCAATCAGTACAAATTTGACTGATTCAGATTTAGAGAGCACTAAAAAGAAAATGTTTTTGGTGAAGCTGTTTTGGCAAAACTTCTATGGAGCTTCTTTTTTAGCTTCATTCAACAAGAATTAGTGCTTTTTTATGTAATGAAAGCTGAAGTTGATTAAAAATTTACCATGATTGCCTTAAATTTAGAAAGTTTGAATTTATCTGGCGAGTATTAAACATACATAAGCTTTCGCAAATTCATGGTGATGATGCTAGTTTGAAAGCAGGATTAGCATTATTACGGTACGGGCACTAAATATCTGTCTAATTAGTTTAAGCCTATATGTCTGAATAACAAGAGAATGAGAAAGCTTGCCTGATGCCTTTCAAAAATCCGATGCAGCATGCACGAAAAAAGAATCTGTTACATTTACTGAGACTATATAAGTCAAAATAGTACTAGCATGCAATTTCTGTAAATTTAACAGATATTTTAGCACAATTCACCTCTATTTTGTAAACATAATATAAATAAATCCATAGATCCATGAATATTACAGAAATGCCTGTCATATTTACAGAATAAGGAATTTTCATCAAAATGTTGAATCAACAGAAATTTATGTAATATTTATTAACAAATCTGTTATATTAAAAAAACGGTGAATTGGATTGAAAAGTCTATTAAATTTACAGAAATGATGTGCTGGCATTATTTTAACTTATGGACTCAGTAAATGTAACAAAGTACACGCAACACCAATATTTTGCAATAAAGATAAGAATCTACAATAAATTCTAATCTGATAAGTCAGTTAATTTTTTATGAATTGGTTTTTGTTGATCAGATTTCGTTGCCCTCAGAAAAGTTATTGGTACAATTTTTTAAAAACTAATTGCGTAATTTTACTGCATCAAGCATTTTTGTCCGTTCGACCCTTTTTTCAAGCAACAAAATAATTTTGTTTGACCGAGGCTATAAAGTAATTTTGAAATTCCCCAAAAGTCCAAATATTTTTGTATAGAATCTCCACCCGAAATATAAACAAATCAGTGTCGATTTTATTACACTGATAACATTATTTTTCTATTCTTTCCTCAAAGTAACAAACTAATTTTGTTGAAAAAGCATTGTAACATAATTTTTTACGTTTTCTGTTATGAAATTTTTTTCAGATTCAAAATTTTTTAAAAAATTTTTAACTTAGTCTATAAATAATTTGATATGTGCGACAAAATATTTTTTCGATTCGGCCAAACATTTTCTCCACTGCATTTATAACATTTATAGAACATAATAACTAATCATCATTTTTTTACTTTACTCAATAATTATTATAATTATTTCTTTTTTCAAACGAGTCGAATTTTTCAGTGTTATTTTACTTTCAGTCTTCTTTGAGTACTTTCGATTGAATTTACTCAAGAGGTTAAGCTTTTTTTCTCTCTTCTAATTACCTACGCTCAGTTCTTTTCTCGCGAAAGAAGATTTTATTAAAAGTTGCTAAAGAAAATAAAAACTTTATTTTTTACCCAGCAAAGGAAATCTTGCACTCTGTAATGAAAAACAGAAATAATTTTGTTCTAATCATTATTAAAAATGTTTGAATGATTTAACATTTTTTGTATGTTGGTCAGGCGGAGTGGGGGGGTTATTGCCAGAAACAAAAAAGAGGATACAATCATTCGAAGCAAAAATATAAAAGGGAAAAATTTGCAGCTATTTTCTAATAGTTCACAATACTAGAATTTAAGCACTGAAAATGCTCGAGCGTCGTTTTTAATCGGCGTTACTGAATGTTGAGAAAATGAAAAAATAGAAAATATGCATTGCCAGAATTATAGACACAGTTTAGGTGTACCTATAAAATATCAAAGGCTTAAAAAGTTGGCAATCCGTCGATCAGACATGATCGATGGGCATCGAATCGGCAAATATTGGGAGACGCGTCACGGCTTAAAAAAATATTTAGAATTGCACAGAGCGCGTATCGTTAAAACGTCAATTTTGCTTTCGAGTACACTTGGCACGAATCTGTTGAATACCTGTTCCGTTTGCGCGTTAATACCTCGTTTATTTCCATTCCGAGGGGTGAAGATGCTTCATTTTGGATCTATGGGTTTTTCTCAATGATCTTAAGGTATCACTTGAAAAATTTCATTCGAACAATTATTTCAAAATGTGATTCTAATTTGAGAAAGTAGGAACAAAGGGCTTTTTCGAAAGCAATGAGCAACTTTTTTTAAAATTAATTTGAGCTTTGAGTAATTTTCAAGCACACTGACAATCAGGGAAAAAAATCAATTCAAACGAACTTTTTTCTTGCACGGAAAAAAAGATTTGTTATGTTAGCCAACCGGATTGTTGAATACAAAGTTTTTTGATGTCCCAAGAAAATTTTAGTTCTCTAAACAAAACTTTTTGTTGAACCAACAAGAGAGTTGGTTTTTTGTTTGACAAAACTTTGTTTTGAACCAACAAAAGAGTTAGTTTTTTCTTTTACAAAACTTTTTGTTTAACCAACAAAAGAGTTTCTTGGGAGAGATGAAATTTTGTTGAGAGAACTAAAATTTTGTTAAGACAGCAAAAAAAGTTTGTAAGTTCTATATCAACAAATAATTTTTCTATAATCGGGAGAAACATAAATTTTAGTTTAACAAAAGAATTTGGGTTGATTCAACAAAATGTTGTTTGATTTTGAGAAAATTTGTGCTTAAATATACTAAATTATTGAATCTTTAAAAAAATTGGTTGAAAGAACCAAATATTTAGTTAAATCAACTTTGGTTTTACTTCATTTTTTTTGCTGATTTGATTCTTATTGTATAATTTTGTTCAATGTGACTCATTGAGAAAATGGTTTTGTCAAATCAACAAAAGTATTTTGTTGATACTTGCTCAACCAAATTTGATTCTTGTCCTGACAAAACATTTTGTTGAGACAACAACAAAAATTTGGCTGTATACGTTTCTTTCTTAGTGATGATATCTAATAAAAAATGATTAGTGATTTATATATTTTTTGACTAAATAAATATTTTCCGTAAATAATTGTGATAAATAATTGTTAGGTTTGGGATATTTGTTTGCAGATCATGCAACGTCATCGGACGCAGTTGGTGACGGAGGAGAAACGGAACTCGGTCACTTAAGCGATCACCAGATAAATGATTCCCTGAACGACCCTCTGGATTTGGAATCCGATAGGCCTAGAAAAGTTCGGCGGTCACGAACAACCTTTACTACTTATCAGCTTCATCAGCTGGAACGAGCATTTGAGAAGACTCAATATCCTGACGTCTTCACGAGGGAAGAACTGGCCATGGGGCTAGACCTTTCTGAAGCCAGAGTCCAGGTAAGGGCTAATTTTAATATTTTTAGAATTGATAATCCACTTTAAAAGCTTTAAAACAATAGTTATACATTTCAAGCAATTCAAAACAATTCTCGGATTACCAAAACGACCAAATTTTCACCAAAACATCTATGCAAGCTTTCCCAATTGCCATTTTTTTGTAAGAAAACTCGCATGGTTGTTTTGTCCCAAATTTGGTCATTTTGGAAGTTTGAGAATTTGGATTTTTTCAAATAGCTTGAAATTTTGAATTATAGTTTTACTAGGACGTTAATATGAATTCGAGTTTGTAGTGACATGAATTGGAATTATGTTTGTGATGATAGTTATAAACTAAAATTTAAAATTATTTAAAATTTAAATCTAAAAAAAGTTAAACGTTTAAAAAACGTCCACCAACGTCCTGTCAAAGATTCTAATAAAAATATATAAATAAAAATATTTAGAGCGAAATAATTTTAGACTTTGATAAATTAAAAATCGCCGGACCTAGTTTTTGAAAATTTTAAGTATTGCACTTAGAATTTACTTATCACTTGAATTATGAATTTTATTTCGATTTAAATTGTTTAATTAAAGCGTAAAAAGGGAGCACGTGTTCCTGAGGCACTTGTTGTTGATGAATTTGATGACGTGAAATCCTTGTTGATGGTAGTGCTTTCATACAATTGAATCTCGCTGGCCACTCGACTAATTACAGTTCATTGTTCTACAAATCCACTCTTTCTTCTTTCGTGGTTCGTAATTTTGCAAAAGACCGTTCCGGAAAAAAATTATGTTCAAGATTCTTTCTCAGTTTTCTAAATTGCTTATTTGTTCATAAGCATTTCATTTTTATCTAAAGAGACAAAGACCAACACTTTTCCCATTTTCTACATAAATAAATAAAATTATTTGATTTATGGAAAATGCTTCAAATTCATTTACGAGGAAAAATGTTTGTAACTCGTTTATTAATTCAGTAAAAATTAGTTGCATAAAAGAAGTAAATTAATTGATATACATTGAGACAAAGTATCCACAAACAAATTTTGTTCTCATATAATTTTTGTTGAAATAACCAAAATTTATTCAGACAAAAAAATTTGGTTGCGCAAATACTACCAAAATATTTTTGTTGATTCGGAAAAACCTTTTTTAGTTTTCACTCAAGAAAAGTTTTGGTTAATTCAATTAAATTTTTAACCCTTTCATCCAATTAATTGGTAAATAAAAAAACAATAATTTTAATTGCGGACAAATGTTTGAAAAATGAATCAAGTATTAAAAGTTGGTATATATCATAACGAGAGAAATAACTTTTGCATCGTTCGAAAATTGGTTACTCGATTAGCGTAACTATCTGACACCCTTGTAGATTGTGGAGAAGGTGAGGAATGAAGAGGGAAACATCCTATGCGAGGCAGCATTGGGACTAGAAGGGTGCCTGAGGGGTAAGCGGTGGTTGAAAAGAGACAGAGCATTCCGATTGGCCCATTGTGGTACAGCCAAGCGACAATGCTGGCAATTGGCCGTCGCTCGACAAAACCGCTAAATGATCCGCCAGGCGCAGTGGTGCCACGGCCACTTTATTTCAATCTAGGAAATCCTGCCTACCAATTTCAGATGCGAAATTACGCCATTTTTCGACATTAACGGACGGCGATCGATCGCACTCCGTTGTGTGCACGAGGTATTAATGGACGGCTTTCCGGGACTCACCCTCTTTTTACTCTTTCCTTTTTCAAGTTTCGGAAATCGCTAGAGAACCCTTTCGTTATTATCCACACTCTCATTTATGTTATATTCATATTATAATACTCAAGATAAATTTGGTAATGGTTCACTTTATTGCTTCTCTAGAAAATATTTTCGAACTAAGAGCATCTATTAGACTTAGAAAAATATTTGGTTGACTCTACCAAAATTTAGTTGGATCAACCAAAGAATTTGCTTATTATATTGTTGAAGGAAATTTTTAGTCAATTTCATTTAATTTTGGTTAATTCGACAGAGAAAAATATTTGGTTAATCCTACAAAAATTTAGTTGAGACAACCAAAGAATTAGCTTATTATAGGGCTGGAAGGAATTTATGGTTCATTTCATTTTACTTTGGTTAATTTAAATTAGAAAAATGATTGGTTATTTCAATTCAAAATTTTAGTATAATTGACACAATAATTTGGTTGAATCAAATATATTTTTCTAGGACAATTCATTTTGCATATACTCGGAAAAGTATTTGGTTGATCCGACCAAAATTTAGTTGGATCAACTACAGAATTTTCTTATTATACGGTTGGTTCAAATTTTTAGCTGATTTTATTTAGTTTTGGTTGATGCAACTCAAAAAAATATTTCGTTAATTCAATTAAAAATTTTGGTACAATTAACAGAATAGTTTTTTTGATACAAAGAAATTTTTTGGTTTAATCCACCAAATTATTCACTCTACGTAACAATTTGGTTTCATGCAACCAAAGATGGTTGTTTGAATTGGTTTTTGGTTAAAGAAAAGTAATATTTTACTTAATCCAAGCTAATTTAATTAAACGTAACCACAGATCTTGGCGAATTTAACAAAATGGTTTGATTAGATCAAGTTAATTTTATTTCGGATGTACATGGTTTTATGATTCTAGTTGATTTCATTTTTTCAAAGTTCTTATTTTATTACTTTTTTATTTTTTTGAATAAAATTTAAATTTCAATTAAGGTTTATTAACATTTTAATAATTTAATGAACATTTTTAAAAAATTGCTTGATTGGAACTCGAACACAGTTGAATGTGTTAAACTACGAGGGTGGTTTAGGGGATTCCAAGCAAGAAGCAGAGCATTTGGGAACGATTAAACAATTAAAGGCAATTAGGCAATTCTGCTTTACCGGTTGCCTCGAGTCAATAAAGTTTCCAGTTTTTTACAAACTGCTTGGCAGCAATTTTGTCTAAATTGTACTTTAATTCTTCATCAGGAAAATTGCAAGTCCTTTCTTGAATCTCCTTGGCATGTTATTAATTGTTTAAGTTATTTCAAAAATACCAGGACATATATTTAGAAATTTGGTTTATTTCATAAGATACTTTGGTTGAGTTACACAAATTTTGGCTAAATGCTATAAGATTTAATTATTTTGAATCAAACAAAAGATTTTTTGATCTAAACTTAATTTCAAATTGAGAAAATTGTTTGATTCAACTGAATATTTGGTTGTTTTAACTAAATTCTTTATCGCCTCAACAAAATTGTTTAGTGGATTGCATAATTTGATAAATTCAACCATTACATGTTTAAATTAACCTAATATTTTTGTTTATATAAGGAAAAATTTTTTTTTGAATGAAACCAATTTTTTTTTGCGTGCCTATATTTTCAGATTGAATATACAAAATAAATTATCCTAGAAAAAATATATTTGATTCAACCAAGTTTTGTTGACTGAACCAAAAATTTTAATTGAATCAACCAATCATTTTTTTGAGTTTAATTCACGATAATTAAATCAAATTAACCAAGATCTTTGTTTAAGTCGAACAAAATTTGGTCGAATCAACTGTAATAGTTGGTAGCATTAAACACATTCTTTGGTTGATTCAAGAATATTTTGGTTGTATCAACTGAGTATAATAAGTAAATTCTTTCGTTCATCAGAAAAAAATTTCTTCAACAAATAAAATCGTTTTGTTGAATTCACAAACTATTTGATCGACTTGACTAAATTTTTTAGTTTGATCCAACAAATAGTTACTTAAAACAAAAAGAATCTGTAACTTTTGGTTGGATCAATCAAATTTTTGGTCCACTTGACCAAATTTTACCAAGAAAAGAATTATGTCGGATTAACCAAACATTTTGTTGTCCGCATACCAACAAAATACTATGGTTGAACCAACCAAAATTTTGTTGACTCAACCAAATATTTTTCTGAGTAATAAAATTTTAATTCAATTAAGCAAATATTTTTCTGACCAAAAATGGAAGCGAAGCAAAATTTCCACTTTCACACCTCAACATACAGAATAGATTGAGTGTCAATCTTGGAATTGCACTTTCCTTTTGCACGTTTGATCAATTATGACTGGTACTTTTGACTTGGTGCTGTCACCCTCTCTTTCGTCAATGTGGTTCAGATGAAAGGCAGTGGATGCCTTGGACAATAGATTCAATGTAAAACGTGGGGACCATTGCGCCGAAAACCAGAGTAAGTCGGGTGGAAAGCGAAAGCATTTATACTCTAACGGGGCTAGAGAGTTGTTCAGGGAGAGGTTGCACAGGGGTTGCTGCCACTCAGGCTCTGGAGGAAATCAGGATAATTGTTAACAATTAGCTTAATCAGCCTCGAGAGCAAGCTTTTGTTAGGTGCTCTGATAGGAGCGCTAGATAGAAGGGAGACTGGTACTCTTTTTCGAATATTATCCTCGATTTCGCTTACGCGTCTTGACTAGTTCACATTCTACTTTACCTCCCAGAAAATTTTTAAAAAAATGAAAAATAATTGTAAAAGAAATGTTTCAGGAAAATTACATAAGCTATTAAAACAACTTTCACCTGGTACGAATTTATCAGGTTTAGGTAACATAGTAGTTATGTAAAAATGTTACATAGTTATCAAACTTGCGTGAATACTTTAATGACAACTAAACTCTAAATAAATTCTCGGGGAATTTTCCCCAACATTTTTAGGGGACTATTTTCTTAAGAAATTTCTGATAAATTCAAATTTTTCGAGGAAAATTCCTAAAGCTCTCTTGTCGAGTAATGTTCGAAAAATTTGGATTTTCTTTAAGATTTATTGGGAAGCGTTTTCCACAACTCGTAATTTTTATGAGATTTTACCCAATCTTCTTATAAATTACCAAATTTTTTGAGGGGAATTCAATTTTACAATTTTTTAGAGAATATTCCCTGAAAAGAGTTTTTTCAACCAAAAAATTTGGTTTGAATAAATTAATACGCTTAACCAAAATTTTTCTTCATATCAATCAATATTTTGTTGAAACGTCTAAAATTTTTGGATTAATTTGATATTTTTTGTTTATCCGAGAAAAAAAGTTGTTTTGGTTAAAGACATTTTTTCATGAATTTTTATTTATTAATTATTCATTGAGTGTATCAGTTAAAATAGCGACGGCATACAATTTCTATAAATTTTTAAAGATATTTCAGTAGAATTCATCGCTTCTTTGTAAACATAACAGATTTTTCGATAAATATTACAGAAAATATGTTTAAAAATTGAAAAATAATTGTAATTGAAATAACTATCTAAGAATTTTTTATGTTGAAATAATTACTTTCATGTACTTCAGAATAAAATTATTTTATTAAAATTAGGAGGTGAGGTTGGTCTTCTTTTTTTCAGGGGTGAATTTACATTTAATGAATTGGGAGAAAGAGAGGGATGATGAGGGTTAAAATGATATTTTACTAAAACAATATCTCAATTTAAGGCCATGGACCAATCGAACCACGTGACTAAACTCAACATTTATTCGTTCATGTAAGATAACTTTTTAATTGACAAAGTATCTTTCTGAAAATTTTGGAAACGTAAGAAATGACAATAAAGCACGTATGTTCAAATTTTCAGAAAGACATTTTGTAAAATATGAAAGTTATCTTACACGCATTTTTTCAGAAATTTGGTCACGTGATCTGGTTGCTCCATGGCCTTAATTGATTTTATTTTGGTGTCAGGTTTTGGTTTAGTTTTCGAACTCTTCTGCTGTTTTTTTCAATTTTTCAAATTTTTGTTGATTCAGAATTTTTTTCATTTTGTTTCAATTAATACGATGGGTCTGATTGGTTCATTATGAAAATTATAAATAGAAAATGTGGAAGTTCATGTTTTTAATTTTCACCCAAGTGCCATTACCGAAATGATATCTAAGGGCTGCACTTGGCCGCCTGCACTTGCCCGTCACTGACTGCCAGTATTGGCTCGAAATCGGCATATGTTAATGGCCCATTACCGAAATGATATCTAAGGGCTGCACTTGGCCACCTTCACTTGCCCTTCGTTGGCTGCCAGTGTTGGTCCGAAATCGGCATATGTTAATGGCCCATTACTGAAATGATATATAAGGGCTACACTTGGCGGCCTATACTTGGCTGCCTTTACTTGACCGTCAATGGCTGCCGATATTGTCCCAAAGCTACATAAAAATAATGGCCCAAAAATGGGTGGAAAGTTGGTTGTCTTTAAAATATTTTGAGATGTCATTTACGAGAAATGAATCTTAGGTTAGATTTATATTTTTCAAATTATTAAGAAAGTCTCTATAATCAACGCTTTGTTTATCATCAAACTAGCATGAATTATAAAAGATTGTGAATAAAAATTAAAGAAGGACAAAGCCTATAAACCAGAGTTGACAGATGGCAGACATAGGTTATTTTTATGATTACTGTAAAATAAAAGGAAAAGTTTTTACTCACTCCTGAGAGACAACATCATCGCTAAAAGTATCTTCAGATGTGGATCCAGTGGATGAAATATTAAATATTTTCTCTGGTGGATCTTCACTTTTGTTACTCTGATCGATTCTTTTTCTTTTATTTAGCTCTCGGGATTTACATGATTGATAATATTTAGACATATTTGTCTCTTAAAAAATGCTTTTTGGGTAAAGTAAACTTTGTGAACTGTTTGTGTACTCGAATTTGAAGAATAGATTTAGTTAACTGTTCTTTACCGAACTTTGATACAAAAATTGTTAACTCTGGCTCTTCTACGTAAAAGATGGTTTGTTGAAGTAATGATGACTTTTGGCCCAGTATAATAAATTAATAACATGGGTTGCTAAAGTAATGCCGACTTTCAACCCAGTAAAGTGCCATTACTGGGCCAGACTTTGAGTTTTTGACTTCCAGCATGGTTTGCCGGAGTAATGACGACTTTTGGACCTGTGATGGGCCGATAGTGGGCCGAACTCTGTCTTTTTTACATACAACACGGTTTGCCGGAGTAATGCCGACTTTGCACCCAGTAAAGTGCCATTGCTAGGCCAGACACTGGCTTTTTGACTTACAACACGGTGTGCTGGAGTAATGCCGAGTTTCAGTTCAGTAAAGTGCCATTGCTGGGTCGGACACTGGCTTTTTGACATACAATACAGTTTGCCGGAGTAATGCCGACTTTCAGCCCAGTAAAGTGCCATTGTTGGGCCAAGCTTCGGCGCAAGCATGGGAAATTTTGATGTCTAATGTACCGTGCCAGTACTGGAACAACACTGGGCCGATTTGAACGCTGATATTGGTCCATTAACATTGTCCAACTTGTGGCTGCCAAGATTGGTCCAGTACTGGGCCGTGTTTTCAGTTCCGGCAATTCGCACTTGGGCATCTTTTTAAATATTTCTACTCAGTTTTCCTGGTTAAATCTTCATTAATTTTCAATTGATTGAATATTTTCTCATTTTTCAAATTCGTGACGATTATACAATTTTTATTCTTGAAATCCGAAGGAAATTTTGAAGCTTAAAAAAATATGACAAAAATATTTGAAATCTGAATATTTCTGGTTTCAAATTTTTCAAATTAACTTGTAATTTGGAATAACTAGTGGGTTAAAAAGGCGAAAAAGTAAAATATCAGGAAATTTTCAAAGCAGAAGAATGTAATCTTAGAAAAGGGAAAAAATATTTTGTATTCGAAGTTGTAAAACTGTAGCAACGAGTTTTCAATTTTATCCTAAGGAATTCTCACACCAGGAAATTTCACAAATGGATATCCAAATGTGAACATTTTCAGGTCTAGAAATTAAAATGAATAATTAATCAGTTAAATTTTTAATTTAAGAACTAACAGTACCGGTATAGAAAATTTAATTACAGTAAACCGGAAAGACAAACTTTCCGGAACCCAATATTAAACATTTAAAGGCATCATTTTTTATAAAAAATTCCGTGCCAAATGAAAATTTAGGAAAGTTTTGTTTTTCAATAAAAGAATTAAACTCTAGATACCAAATTGTTGAGAATACCTTTAATTAGAATCATTCTATTTTGAATGCTTCCATTTACTTTTCAAGATTGTTTTACGATAAAATCAATATTTTTATGACAGGTATCAGAGTGACTTTTACAGATTCAGGGCTCATTTGCATAATAATATACTCGAGGCTCGATAGAATATCCCGGGAATTCAAGAGTCGATTCACGTATTGAATTGAGAGTTCGTGATCGCTTATTTAATTGATTCCTATCATTTAAATTCAACTTTTTATATCTTTTTAATCCTGAATTTTTATATTCAAGTCATATAACATAGTATTAAAATAATTGGATTATTGGCAAGATACGGTTCATTTGTTTCCTGCATCAATTCTAATATACTTCCATAAACGGTAAAAATCGATATTTTTCAGGAAAATTACATAAGCTTTTAAAACAACTTTCACCTGGTACAAATTTATCAGGTTTAGGTAACATAGTAGTTATGTAAAAATGTTACATAGTTATCACACTTGCGTGAATACTTTAATGACAACTAAACTCTGAATAAATTCTCGGGGAATTTCCCCCAACATTTTTAGGGGACTATTTTCTGAAGAAATTTCTGATATATTCAAATTTTGCAAAGAAAATTCCTAAAGCTATCTTGTGGAGTAATGTTCGAAAAAATTTGGATTTTCTTTAGGATTTATTGGGAAGCGTTTTCCACAATTCCTAATTTTTATGAGATTTTTTACAATTTTTTAGAGAATATCCACTGAAAAGAGTTTTTTCAACCAAAAAATTTGGTTTGAATAAATTAATACACTTAATCAAAATTTTTCTTTATGTCAATCAATATTTTGTTGAAGCGTCTAAAATTTTTTGATGAATTTGATATTTTTTGTTTATCGAAGAAAAAAAGTTGTTTGGGTTAAAGAAATTTTTTGATGACATTTTATTTATTAATTATTCATTGAGTCTATCAGTTAAAATAGTGACGGAATAAAATTTCTATAAATTTACCATATGCCACTTTTTTATAAGTATGACAGATTTGTCGATAAATATTACAATAATTCCTGTCAAATTTACAAAATAAGGAATATTTGAAGTGTTAATTCAACATGCATTTCTGTAATGTTTATCGACAAATCTGTTATGTTAACGAAAAAGCCGCAAACTGTACTGAAATATCTATTAAATTTACGGAAATTCGTGCTCGTACTATTTTAATTAATGGACTCAATAATTGCAACAGATTTTTTCCATGTTGTACATCTCATCAAATTTTTGTCCATTCAACAAAATGTTGTTTGACTTGACCAAATAGCTTGGTTTGTGAAAATAATGATTCAGTTATATCAAGAAAATTTGTTTCCTGGTGTTCCTAAAATTCTACAAAAAATACTCTTTTCCAAAAAAATATGAAAATGTCCAAAAATTTCAGAGAAATTGTCCAAATTTTTTTTTACAGTTTTTGTAATAAAACTCTTAGACACCTGCTATTTAACAACTGAGAGGTTCCGCTACCTTTAATATTTTTATTTTTTGAATTGAGACCTTTCATATATTTTTTTAATGTTTGGTACCTTTATTTAGAAAGGTTTTGGGATTTTTCAAAAATTCCAGCACCTTTATGTATTTTCAAACTAAAATTGTTAATTTTTTTGTTTCTTATAAAGTGTAGGAAATTTTTGGGCATGGAAAATAAGGTAACATGACTGAAAAAAAGTTACAAATAAAATATTTAAAAAATATATATATATCCCAAAATTTTATTTTATTTGTAACTTATTTTTCAGTCAAGTTACGTTATTTTTCATGCCCAAAAAGTTCCTACACTTTATAAGAAACAAAAAAAACTCAAAATTTTTTTTATGTTTACTACCTTTTATTTAGAAAGGTTTTGAGGTTTTTTTAAAATTCCAATATCTTTATGAAATTTTAAACCAAAAATTTAGAGTTTTTTGGGCATTTTTTTGACTTTTGAATAACTTTTTTATTTTTAACCAATTGTGATGATTATTTTTTTAATTTTATTTGTTACTTCATTTTCAGTCATGTTACCTTATTAATTAAATTAATTAATTAAATTGATTTTCAATATAACATATGTACCCATTGCCCGTCAATTTTATTTTAATTTAATAACTTAATTAATTTAAAAAATTTAATTAAGAATAAATAATATTTGAAGAATTTGAAAATCTTTCTGTGGAAAAAAAGACGCTTTCGACTGCGCTGGGATTCGAGCCCAGGTCTTTCGACTGCCGGTCGTAATTAATTTGAAAATTAAATAAGTTGTAAGAAAGTAAAGATATTGGAAAATGTAAGGAACACTTTATAAGAAACAAAATAAAAAAAAAATCATGACAATTGGTTAAAAAACAAAAAAGTTATTGAAAGTCAATTTTTTTTTAAAAATGCCCAAAAAACTCAAAATTTGTAGTATAGAAATACATAAAGGTGCTGAAATTTTTGAAAAACCCCAAAACCTTTCTGAATAAAGGTACTAAACATAAAAAAAATTAAAATTTTAAAGGTGGCATATTCCCTTAAGTAACATCTGCGATATAAGTTAAATTAATTTTCCTAATTTATTTCCTGGAAGAAACTTATATTTATCTTGCTATAAAAGGAAAAATGAAAGCAAAGATAAGTTTTTACTTGATGCAGAGAAGTTCACATCTAATTAGAGGTTTGTTTTATGATTTCAGGTGTGGTTTCAAAATCGTCGAGCAAAATGGCGCAAGAAAGAAAAAGCAATTGGTAGAGATAGCAACTTCATGCACGTGGAACAAGGTGGTGAGTAATTAACGATCGTGAAACAATTAGTAGCGAGCATATACATATATATTGTACACATATGTGATAGAGTAAGATATCAGCTCTAAGTGTAGGGACACGCATTCGCCCTACGGCGATTCCCTACCTACGAAAACGGTTACGAAGGGTAGATGGAATCTGCCACAATTATGTCTAATTTCACTGTCGCTGCAAACATCAGGTAAAGAATCTGATCTACGATATACTATATGGCCAATGAGGGAAGCCGCTAAAATACATTTTCCATTAATATTTTAAACGTGCGAAGCGCTACAAGAAATTATAACTCTTCCGACACGTGAAAATTATAGATTATACCTTTTTCTGATACCCGAATTCACAATTAGATTAATGGCACGGATGAAAAGAAGGAGGTGGAAATAATTGCTTGTTTTTTTTATTGTTTCTGTCGGATCTTGAATCAGAGGTTGGAAGGCGAGTTTTTTCCTATTGTGTAAATAAAATCGCGATTAGGATTTTGGTTGATTTTAGGGAAGAACTTAGACAAGGGATAATCATATATAGATAATTTTTGGAAACCAGTGATATGTAAATAGAGAAATAAATTGGGAAATTGATTTTAGGAAAAGTCATTTTTTATAATCATATTCGTTAAATCCTTGATAGTATTTATACAAAATAGTGTAATTTGGGGTTTTTTAAATGGTTCTTTTTTTCTTTTTCTATTTTTTCCGCTTCCGTTGCGATTGAAAATCTTTTTAAATTTTCAATAATATTTTTTATTAATTAGGACTAATTATCAGTGGAGTTATACTAATTGATATTAGTAGGACAAACTAACTTCACGCAATTAAATTCTATATTTTTATAATCTAATTTAAATCTACATTATAAAATTCATTAACATTTCGGAAAATATTTAACATTATTGAGATAATTGTAAGACATGTTCCGGTACATGTTTTCTTATTATTTTTTTTTTTGACCCACAGTGATAATTTTGTGATGATTGAATTGGCATGGGGTTAGTTCGTTTTTTCTAACCTTTTAGGTGGTGGAAACCATGAAATTTCAATGGGCAAACGTTTCGGCCACAGATGTGGGCCCTCTTCAGTGCCACATTTTTTTTTTCTGGTCGAAACGTTTGCCCATTGAAATTTTATGGTTTCCACCACCTAAAAGGTTGGAAAAAACGAATTGACCCCATGCCAATTCAATCATCACAAAATTATTGAAATAGTTGTGGAATTTTTTCTGTTGTTATTCAAAAGCTGAACTTCGATCATAAAAAGCAGAAAAAAAGTTAAGCCTTTTACTTATAACAACTTTTTACAAAATATTTATATCCTTTTTCAAATTTCTATAAATTGTATAGATTAACAAGAAATTTTTTAAGAAACTAGTATTTTTTTCCTAGGATTTAAACAGCTTTATAAAGTTTATCAATTAGGGTAATTGCTTTTGAAAAAGTAGATCTTGATAAAAAAATATTCAATTAGTTTCAAGAATTGCAATATTGTTATTGATCTGTAGCTGTAACTGTGTTACAAAGCTGCTTGTAAGAGACCTAAAACTATTTTATTATTGTTATAATTTCATTAAAAATGTAACTGTTATATCTATTTTTAAAATACTTTATTAGAGTATAAGAATTTTTTGAAATTTTACCCCTCTTTCGTTCCAAGTTTCAACTTTTTCAAAATCTAAGGAATAATCAGTATAATTTTTTATCACCTTTTTTACATTCTACGTAAATTTGTCTTTGAAATGAGTCGAAGAAAATCCAAAAACATCAGTTATTTCAGGAATTATTTGTATACCGATTTTTCCTTAGATTTTGAAAAAGTTGAAATTTGTAACGAAAAAGGCGTAAAAATTTAAAAAACTATTTCACAATTTTACGTTTAGTATTCCGCAAGATGTAACGAGTTTGAAACTTTTTTTTTGTCCACCGTACACCGAAAGTTAGCCTTGCCTTGCGTGCGGAAAATTGATTTTCCCGCACTAGTGAGGCAAAATTCAAAGTGTGCGGAAAGTTAAAACAAAATTAAAATTTTTCCGCACTAGTGCGGGAAAATCAACTTTCCGCACGGAAAAGGACACCGACTCGGAAATTTTTGGCGTACGGCGGACAAAAATATCTTTTCTGGATAAATTATTAAAAAGGTATTGTTTATTTGTTACAGGTGGATGGTGTTCAACAGATTCTATCGCACCAGGTGCTCCATCGGCAGCACCAACTGGGGCCTTTCCATGGTTCATCCCACCAATGTTTCCACCACCATGGCCAAACAGCGTACCAAAATTGCCACACCTTCAAGCTTTATTATCTCAGTACATCGGACTTCCTTTGCACCAGAATCTTGCCTTGAGCACAGTTCTTCCAGTTATGGGTCTCAATCCTACGGGTGCTCTCAATCATAACAATATTGATTCTCGTCCTCTTAATACTCAACTGCACTCGCATCCGCTTAATCTTGGCATTCAAAATATTCCTCAAAACCTAAGCTCGAAACATGAGAGGGAAGAAGATTCAGGATCGTCCGATGATGAAATGAGGAGACAAAGTGCGGAGGTGTTACGAGTCAAAGCCGAAGAAGTATTACGTAAGGTTGAGAATTAATTAGGCCTTCATATTTTCTCATGTGAAATAGAAAAAAAATGTATACATTTCTTCGGAAATATAATTTATCATTATTTTTGAAAGTATTAATTTTTTAATAATGTTACAACTTTTTGAGATATTTTAAAATTCATTAAAACAATTCCTTTTTTATTGACAGTTGCCGTTGTAATTGTGGTATTTTGATTTTTATGAATTTCTTTATTTTTCACATTTCATTGTCTTCTCACTTGAATCGATCTCATTTTAATCCTCAAGATCTTCAATTTTAAAGTTTTATTTGCAAGATTTGAGAATTTACTAATATTTTGTTGCGAAGTCTATATTATACTAATGTATATATGTTATAATCTTATGATAAGAATTTGATATGTAAATAATTTATAAAACAGTAATATGCATTATTAATTTTTCTATTGCCACAATCGTGTTTAAAGAGAATTTATAGGGATTGTAGCATTTTTCTGTAGAATATGGAACAACAATGAATTTAGAAAGTTTTATTTTTATTCACTGAAATTCTAGGAGTATTAGTTATAAAATCGAAATATTTGCAAACTTGCAGTGTTAGAATGAAGGAAAAATTACTTCAAAATTTTGTCTAATTTATGGAAGAATCTAGCTCATTTATTTATTCCACATTCAATATTGTCCTTTTTATAGATCATTTAATGTTGTTTAACCTCCAAACACAGAGTTTTTTTGGTTCAAACAATTTTAATATCACATATTTATTTTAATATTAGAAAAAGTGCAATATGCTTGTATTTGGTAAATGAAATTACACAAAATTTTAAATGTTTTTCTAGTTTTTTAAGACTGCTGGCAGTCTATATACAGATAAAATGAGTAAAATTATCACAAAATTAAAGTATTATCTGTATTTGATCAATGATGAAAAGCAAGTTTTCAATTTTCTACTTTACAACTTCAAAAATCCTCAATTTCCAGAATTAATTCACAAACAAATTTTATCAAAATTCGCCTACAAAATAAATTTTCGAGTGTAGCCAAAATCAACGAAATGTAAGAAAAGAATACTGAATTTTGTAAAATATATGTAAAATATATTCTCACGTGTATGAACGTTTGTGTAAATACATAGGCAACTCATTCTAAGATTAAGTGGGAAATTTATAATAGTAAATATTAATATAATGAAATTTCTCTGTCTCTTTATTTATATTAGAAAACCTTTCCCATAGAAAACTTGATATATTTCTATTTTCTTCATTAATTAATGTATCAGACTAATTATTATACTGCGATCAATTGAAAATCAAAAAAATTATGCTAAATAAATTCATCAAATAAATTGTTATGTATTAATTAATTAACACCTGGAAATGAAAAACCTCATTGTATTTAATTATAAAAATTATCAGAAATTTTGTATGTCACAATTCAAAATTAATTGTATTGTTAATTTACGGGACATTAATAAAATAAACATTAAATTGTCAACTGAGAAGTCACGTCAGCAAGTTCATTGTTATAATTTCCTGAATTCTGATCCACCGGAAAAGGTATTGGACGCAATTCCCACGAGGTGCGTGTAAACACGTCGCCCTTTCGCATCATCATTGATCGAGTGTATGTACATTTATTATACTCGCTCGACTCAACGTTAATAATACAGATAACACGCACAACGGCAATTACAAACCCACCGATTTATCAGAAATTTACCCAACATAGGTAAAATTTTGACAAAGTGTTATTGCTCTTCAAAATTGTCATTGTATTATTATTGTCCTGATTGAAACTGATAAGAGTAACCAAATAATTAATTACAAATCTATATTTCTATATTTTCAATTATTCAATAATATAAGTATAAAGTACATACAAAATTATAATTATTTAGTTATACTGCTTCAATGTAAATTTGTGGATCACTTTTATATCAATTTAAATCCAAATTATTATTCAAAGTAACCCTAATCTGGAAATAAATCCGAATTTAAATTACAAAAATTATACAAAAAAATTTTTAATTATATTTTTTGAGTTAAGACTTTCCATATAATTTTGTTTTATGTTTAGTGCCTTTATTCAGAAAGGTTTTGGGATTTTTCAAAAATTCCAGCACCTTTTTGTATTTATAAACTAAAAATGTTGTGTTTTTTGGGGATTTTTTAAAAAAAATTTGACTTTAAATAACTTTTTTGTTTTTTAACCAATTGTCGTGGTTTTTTGTATTTTGTTCCTTACAAGGTCTAGCAACTTTTTGAGTATGGAAAATAAACTTATATAATATAAAAATATTAAATAATATATTTTATTTTAAAATTCTAGAAACATTTTCCAATATCTTTACTTTGTTACAACTTATTTAATTTTCTAATTAATTACGACCGGCAATCGAAAGACCTGGGCTCGAATCCCAGCGCAGTCGAAAGCGTCTTTTTTTCCGCAGAAAGATTTTCAAATTCTTTAAATATTATTTAATTTTAATTAAATTTTTTAAATTAATTGAATTATTAAATTAAAATAAATTGACGGGCAATTGGTACATATTTTATATTGAAAATCAATTTAATTTATTTATTTAATTAATAAGGTAACATGACTGAAAATAAAGTTACAAATAAAATTAAAAAAATAATCATGACGATTGAATTTTAAAAACAAAAAAGTTATTCACAGTCAAAAAAATGCCCAAAAAAATCTAAATTTTTGGTTTAAAAATTCATAAAGGTGCTGGAATTTAAAAAAACCTCAAAACCTTTCTAAATAAAGTAGTAAACATAAAAAAAATTATATGGAAGGTCTAAACTCAGAAAACAAAAATATTAAAGGTGGCGGATCCCTTTAAGGGGGTCCACCTGTGTGATATTTCTAAAAAAACGATTTATTTTTACAGTTATCGCATCTTTAGGATATGAAAAATGTTGGCGTAGAATGATTTTCGCGGATTTGGTTTACTTAAGGTAATTTTCATCCACGAAAATTAGACCTCAGGCAAAAATAGATAATTTTGCTTTCAAGAATAGCAATATTATTATTGAAGGGCTAATTTGAAAGAGAAAAGATTATTTTAGATCAAAAAAATTGTGGACAGGATTAAAAAAAATTTACTGAACAGATCAAGTGACAATTTGATTTGATTAATTTATAAAAATTACTTAAAGTGCCCATGTAGGGGTTTTTTGAAATTTTGATTTTTGCATTTTTTACAGCTCATAACATCGCGAAAAAATTCATTAAAACAATAGATTTTTGTAAAAAAGACCGCCATTTTATCAATTTTTAAAAATCCTACGTGGGTACCTCAACTATTTAACGCCCTGAGTTAAATAAGCTTGAAATTACACTTTTTAAAAAATTACTCAGTAAAATAGAAAAATAAACCTTCAAAATAACGTATAATTCGTTATAAAAAAATAAAACACCATAAGAAAGTTTGAAAAAAGGGAAGGAAAGGGATTTTATTTATATTGTTTTGAATTATGAAATTTCTTGAACGTTACAATTTCTTAAAAATCGAAATTAGTAAAGATTAATTAATGAGTTATCGTAGATAGGTTTAATAATTGATTTCGTACGATTTTTCTGCAAACCTTTTTAAAACCAATCAGAAGCACGGATTCCATACGAACGAATTCGTAAGTTCACTAAAAATTTAAATCGTTTTAATATGTGCCTCAACTTTGAAGTTAAACTGAACGAATCAGAGAAAAACATTTCAAACCATTTCCATCAGTGCCTTCACTTAAAATTTCATTCGAACGAATTCGAAGCACCTTTTCAATTCGTTTCAATCCAACCAATATCTGAAGCTCAATCTGAACTAATCCAAATAACCTTTTCAATCTCTTATAAACAATTCTATTCGAATGAATCTGAGGCCTTTGAGTTTGGATTAGATTCGGAATAGTTTGCACTGTGCAGAAACAGCTTTAAAAAAAATACATAATAGGACCTTATAGAATTTTTCAATCTAAAAATTGCTTAAAGAAACTGATACTTTCACTTTAACAAAAACTTCTCGATAAATTCCACTAAAATTAGTCGTATCTCAATATATATTTCACTAATAAAAATATTAGTGATTAAATTAATAAAAGAAATAAGTAAAAAAACCTTTAAAGCCTCTAGTTCTTATTCTTCGAAAACTGATTCAGTAAAATATTGACCAATGTTTACCCTGGCGAAAGTTTCAGATTAGAATTTAATCCTAGCGAATCAGAGCTTTTCCGAACCAATTCGAAAAACGTTTTTTATCTCGTTTCATAAAAATGCTCAAAAATCAATTCGGTTCATTCAGCTTCAATCCGAGTTCAGATTTATTCAAAGGGACTTTTCAATCCGAATCATTCCGACCTCGGATTAATTCGCATTCATTCAAACTGGTTCGAAATCATATAGATTGATGTCTCGGATTGAAGCGGAATGAATCATGTTGATTTTTTTATCCCTTCTTATCCAACGAGATACAAGACTTTTTTCGGATTAATTCCCAAAGTTTCAGAAACCTTCGGAAACAGACTTTAGAATAGCTCTAATTCGCTCGGATTCAATTCCAAATAAAAACTTTCGCCAGGGTAATAAATTTTTCCTCTAATGATGATTTGCACTCAAAAAATGTAAAGGCTCTGATTTTTCACCAATTCAGATCTAGAAATAAGACATTTCTAGAGAACTAAAAAATGAATTGAAAAGGAGAAAGATATTTTGCGGATAAGGTTGAGAAGCACTGTTCGAGATCGTGGCTGCTACGGAGGACAATTAGATTAAAAGCAGCGCCTCTCGCGGCGGCTTGAGATCCATTAGTGCCCATTGTATCACCCCATTTGTACCCCGTTACCACCCCCGTCTCGTTCTAGACCAGGCAGCCTCATCTCGAAGCCAGGTACTTATTCTCAATAGTAATATGCTCACTTCATACTTCTACTCAGCCCATTGCTATCATCCCCTCTCTTGGCACCCCATTCCTCTCATCCACCCCATACCAACCACCCCCGCCCCAACTCTCTCTCAAGCCACCTTACACATACCTGCCTATAAGCCACCCCCTTGCTCCGAGCAACGAGGAAAGTCGCGCCAAGTGTCGCACGCTCTCAAAAGATTTCTCTCGACTTCAAAATCACCGAGTTGATACGTTGATAGTACCACCGTTAATGACACTCTGAATGACTTCAATTAGTCCATCTGCGTCTCTTTCTTGCCGGAAGTGTACACCCTTCAGTGACTTGGCCAATCTCCTCGCATCGGAATATTAAAAAGAACGTGAATTCTGATCTGATAATGATGAAATATATTTTTTTTTTACTAATCGGTTTCTAAATGTAAATCAGGATTTTTGATTATTTCAATGAGTCGAAAGTGATTGATTATAGAGACTGAGAAAAATGAACTTTTTTTTGGACCCAAAAACAGGAGTAGGTCACTCCGGAGAATTTTGATGGCGTCAAAATGAATCGGTTGTTTCAATTTTTCATATACGTTGGGATTTTGAGATGTTCTAACCTAAATTTGCAAAATGGCCCTTTTCAGACATATTTGAAACAATAAAACACGAGCAGGGAATTTTTTTTCTAAAATCAAGTTTTGCTATTGTTTAGCAGTGCTTTTTTACCTTTTGTTTACATTTTGGATTATCCTGAACCGATTCTTTTTCTCTGAGATATGGCTCATTGTTCATTTTCAGTTTTAAGAAATACGTGGTTTTGTACAGGTCTTTGTGTCTTAAGGTAGTACGATCACGAAAATTAGACCTCAGGCAAAAATAGATAATTTTGCTTTCAAGAATAGCAATATTATTATTGAAGGGCTAATTTGAAAGAGAAAAGATTATTTTTCATAAAAAAAATTTGAAACTCAAATAAATAATTTTATTAATAAATTTTATTTTTGACCAAACTTATTTTCTTATCGCTTCGAGCCAAATTAAAAATGATGCGATTCTAATAAATCACGGTTCATTTTTTTAGAAAAAAGATTCTCTACAACTTGACTGTTTCCAATTTTTAAAAATGAATTCTTTAATGGCTGAAATTATCAAAAAACAATTTTTTAAAACCAAATTTTTATAAACAAATTGCTGTATTTGATAATAATTAATTCAATTTCAAAAATAGGAAACGGTCGTGTTGTAGAGAATCTTTTTCCTAAAAAAATGAACCGTGATTTATTAAAATCGCATCATTTTTAAAAATTTGGCTCGAAGCGATAAGAAAATAAATATGGGCAAAAATCAAATTTATTAATAAAATTATTTTTTGCGTTTCAAAATTTTTTTCATGAAAAATAATCTTTTCTCTTTCAAATTAGACTTTTAATAATAATATTGCTATGCTTGAAAGCAAAATTATCTATTTTTGCCTGAGGTCTAATTTTCGTGAACGAACTACTTTAAGGTTAATGAACCATATCTTTAGAGGAAAAAATCGGTTTGGGATAATCTAAAATGTGAATAAAAGGTGGAAAGCAGTCTTAAACGATAGCATAGGTGAATTTAAGAAAAAAATCATTGTTCAAGTTATATTGTTTCAAATGTGGTTGAAAAAGGCTATTTTTTAACTTTTAGGTTAGGATATCTCGAAATACTGACGTATAGGAAAAATTGAAACAACGGATTCGTTTTTAGGACATCAAAATCCTATGAGTTCATCTAGACCCATCATTGGGTACAAATTTTCTCGAGGTGTGTTATCGGTCAGAAATGACTGATTGTGAAGCCGAAAATCAGTCACTGATTCAAGTTATTAAAAAGTCTGATTCAAATTTGAAGAAATACAAGATGAGAAGTTTGGTGGAAAAGAGAGGGGATGACTTTTACATCAAGGAACCCTGCATAATTAATTTTACAGGAGGAAACTACACACTTTTCTAATTTCAAAAAAGCAGTTTTTTTACTGATTCAAATCAGTCAGTGATATCTAGCTATAAATAAATCACGAAAAAAATCTATTAATATTACTGAGCTTTTGATTGGAAATAGTGACAGCATACAATTTTTGTAAATATCACAGATATTTCAGCACAATTCATTGTTTTTTCTAAATATGAGAGATTTGTTGATAAATATTACAGTATTGCCTGTTAAATTTACAAAATGAGGAATTTTCTTCAAAATATTAATTCAAAATTTACAAATTTTTTATTCTTCCACTATTTTAACTTGTGAACTTCGTAAATGAAAACAGATTTTTTATCTCCGTGATTGATTAATCAAAATCATTCCGACCTCGAATTTATCCGGATTGAAAATTTAATTTGAATCAACCGGAGCTCAGATTGATTCGGATAGAAAACTTGTTTGAGATTCATTCGGATTGAGGCGGATTGATTTTCCACCGCTTTGTATCAAACCTTTTTCGGATTGGTTCAGAATGATTCGCAAACAGATTTTGAAATGGTTTCAATGCGTTCCTTTCCGAAACATTCGTCACTTAATATTAGTAGAACTAAAACAACTGATTGAAATCATGAGAGCACATTTAACAACATTGAAAATATGAATTCAATTAAATGACATAAAATACTATCTAAGAAAAACTAACCACGGCCTTGTCTAATTCTCCACAATTTATAATATAATCAATAAAATTAGTTAGGAAAAAAAGCAGATATTGGTTCAATTAGATTATTGAGACATCATGAACTTTATGATATCAATTTCAAATCATTTTCCACTCAGGGCCAAACTCTCAAGAACTAAGCAGGGCCTTGTCAGTTTTTCTTTAAGGTTTCAGATGATCAGCATTTAAAAAAAATCAAATGGCCTTTTATAATATAATTATCTGATTAGAGTTATTAATTGTTTTTAATCGTACATTGGTATCAAGCACTGTAAATATTCTATTCATTAAAAATATCTAATTTTATTTGAGGATTGTTAACTTGAAGCGGATTTCTTTTATAACCTTAGTAAATAGAAAAAGAATTAGTTGCCCCAATTGACAAAAGGTGTACCAGGTGACTAAGGTGTGCGGGATCTTTGAGAAAATTTTACATTCACACGTTGTGAAACTGAGTGTATAGTTATGCTTAAAAATTAGTGTTATTATGATCTTGCGTTTAATTCCTTACGCAGAGCGTACACACTTCATTTAGACCATTAGGAAGCATCTAGCCATTCAACGAACAACCCTCTACGTTGAGAACGTGTCTGTTCACCCCACAAAATGGAACAATACAACGCACTGATATGTGGATTTTAACAGCGCATGATTTCAATCTCCGAATTATTTTTTTATTATACTTTTTTATTTGTAAATCAGTTTAATCCCCACATGACTTTCATCAATTATTTTCTCACAGTGAGTGAATAAATCTTTACACTGGCCCTGGCCTGGAATAAATAACTAAGTCAGACCTCAGCCCGGATAGATAAATTGAAAATCCGAAAAATAGCGTTTTTATGATTCGTTCGCCAGGCTCGGCACAAGACCGCTTCTGTGTTTCTTGCCAAGTTGCTACTCCATTCGATTCAATCCAAATGAATCGGAGTCAAGTCTTTCAGTTTGAATAAATCCAAGCTTGCGTGAACGATTGAATAAAGTTCTAAATTCGAATGAATCTGAATTAAGTTCTCAATCCGAATCAATTTGGGTTCAAGTGGATCGAAAACGATTTTTGCAATCCGAATGAATCCCAAGACATATTCGAATTAAAAATTAATCGGTTTTAATCCGCTTGTATCCAACTTGATTTGGACTGAAAACTTGGATCAGATTCATTCGGATTCAAATCTATATTTAATTATTACCTCACAGTGAGTGAAAAAATCTTTACACTGGCCCTGGCCTGGAATAAATAACTAAGTCAGACCTCAGCCCGGATAGATAAATTGAAAATCCGAAAAATAGCGTTTTTATGATTCGTTCGCCAGGCCCGGCCCAAGACCGCTTCTGTGTTTCTTACCAAGCTGCTACTCAATCCGATTCAATCCAAATAAATCGAAGCCAAGTTTTTAATTTGAAGAAATCCAACCTTGAGTGAACAATCGAATAAAGTTCTGAATTCGAATGAATCTGAATTAAGTCCTCAATCCGAATCAATTTGGGTTCAAGTGGATCGAAAACGATTTTTTTAATCCGAATGAATCCCAAGACATATTCGAATTCAAAATTAATCGGTTTTGATCCGCTTGGATCCAAATTGATTTAGACTGAAAACTTGGATCAGATTCATTCGGATTCAGATCTATATTTAATTATTTTCTCACAGTGAGTGAAAAAATCTTTACACTGGCCCTGGCCTGGAAGAAATAACTAAGCCAGACCTCAGCCCGGATAGATAAATTGAAAATCCGAAAAATAGCGTTTTTATGATTCGTTCGCCAGGCCCGGCCCAAGACCGCTTCTGTGTTTCTTACCAAGCTGCTACTCAATCCGATTCAATCCAAATAAATCGAAGCCAAGTTTTTAATTTGAAGAAATCCAACCTTGAGTGAACAATCGAATAAAGTTCTGAATTCGAATGAATCTGAATTAAGTTCTCAATCCGAATCAATTTGGGTTCAAGTAGATCGAAACTGAATTTTTAATCCGAATGAATCCCAAGACAGACTAATTCGAATTGAAAATTAATCGGTTTTGATCCGCTTGGATCCAAATTGATTTGGACTGAAAACTTGGATCAGATTCATTCGAATTCAGATCTATATTTAATTATTTTCTCACAGTCAGTGAAAAAAACTTTACACTGGCCCTGGCCTGGAATAAATAACTAAGTCAGACCTCAGCCCGGATAGATAAATTGAAAATCCGAATAATAGCGTTTTTATGATTCGTTCGCCAGGCTCGGCACAAGACCGCTTCTGTGTTTCTTGCCAAGTTGCTACTCCATTCGATTCAATCCAAATGAATCGGAGTCAAGTCTTTCAGTTTGAATAAATCCAAGCTTGCGTGAACGATTGAATAAAGTTCTGAATTCGAATGAATCTGAATTAAGATTTCAGTGCGAATCAATTAGGGTTCAAGTGGATCGAAAACGATTTTTGCAATCCGAATGAATCCCAAGACATATTCGAATTAAAAATTAATCGGTTTTAATCCGCTTGTATCCAACTTGATTTGGACTGAAAACTTGGATCAGATTCAAATCTATATTTAATTATTACCTCACAGTGAGTGAAAAAATCTTTACACTGGCCCTGGCCTGGAATAAATAACTAAGTCAGACCTCAGCCCGGATAGATAAATTGAAAATCCGAAAAATAGCGTTTTTATGATTCGTTCGCCAGGCCCGGCCCAAGACCGCTTCTGTGTTTCTTACCAAGCTGCTACTCAATCCGATTCAATCCAAATAAATCGGAGTCAAGTCTTTCAGTTTGAATAAATCCAAGCTTGCGTGAACGATTGAATAAAGTTATAAATTCGAATGAATCTGAATTAAGTCCTCAATCCGAATCAATTTGGGTTCAAGTGGATCGAAAACGATTTTTTTAATCCGAATGAATCCCAAGACATATTCGAATTCAAAATTAATCGGTTTTGATCCGCTTGGATCCAAATTGATTTAGACTGAAAACTTGGATCAGATTCAAATCTATATTTAATTATTACCTCACAGTGAGTGAAAAATCTTTACACTGGCCCTGGCCTGGAATAAATAACCCAGCCAGACCTCAGCCCGTATAGATAAATTCAAAATCCGAAAAATAGCGTTTTTATGATTCGTTCGTCTGGCCCGGCCCAAGACCGCTTCTTTTTTCTTGCCAAGCAGCTACTCCATTCGATTCAATCCAAATGAATCGGAGTCAAGTCTTTCAGTTTGAATAAATCCAAGCTTGCGTGAACGATTGAATAAAGTTCTGAATTCGAATGAATCTGAATTAAGATTTCAGTGCGAATCAATTAGGGTTCAAGTAGATCGAAACCGATTTTTTCAATCCCAAGGAATCCGAAGACAGCCAAATAGCGTTTGAATGGTTTTCTCGTCAAGTCGGGCCCAAGCCTGTCAATTTAGGATTTGCCAGGTCAGGGCCAGGAAACAACCACTCTAGAATTTCTACATGGGGCTCATAAATTTATTAATTTAACTAATGTTTGAATTCTGCTTATGTATTTCTATTTTAAAATTTTTGAAATTGGTTCATTTCCAACAACAAGTTTTCCGATGGGTATTTATTTGAGTTCAAAATACAGTTAAGTACAGAATACAGCAGGTAATTGTTATATCGAGCGTGATAAAAAAATACCTTAATCCATCCTCCTGTTGTTATTTGAAAGCTGAATGACGTTGTAAACGTTTTTCCACCTTTCTGGATATGTCATCGATGAAAAAAGATTCAAGCTTCCGACGAGTCGATGGGGCGCCATGCAGTACCTTTTCGGACGATGGATTTCCTCGAATAAAATTTTTTCAGTTAATAAAGGGTGCATTAAAGCATTCAAGTACACAGAGCACTGCTGGATTCCAATAAACCCTGCATGCTCTGCCAGTTTTATGTCTTCATTGAATTTAGTGGTTGACAGTCAACCAAACCTACAAAATCTTCTTCAATGTATTTAAACTGTTTGACAATTCATTTTTTATTCAATACAAGTTATTACAATAAATAGGGACCATTTCATGTTTTGAAGAGCCATTCAAAAAATATATAAGGAACACTTTTCAGGTTTTTTATCCCCCCGCACTCGTGTAAAACAACGTTAGATTTTCCCGCCCCCTCCCATCGGTCCTTTTGAAAAATTACGCAAAATTAGGCATTCAATTTTTATTTAACATTTTTTTATATATAACGTAATTTCTTATCAGCTTTTAAGCATATATTTTATTTTAAGATTTCTGTTGACGATATTTTAAAGCTGTGATTGGTTCTGATCCACGCTAACTCGGTTTGTATCCGCGCTAAATTTTTTCAATGTAGAAAAATTAGTGTGGGTTTTTATTTAATCTTAATAAACAAGAGCCCTTTGTGATCATTAGATGATTATTATAGGGAGTTGAGGAAAATTCGTATTGTCAGATAATTATTAATCAAGAAATAATTTTAATCTGAATTAATTTTTTTAATGCTAAATTACTTTTTTGGAGAAGTTTTTAATAATTGCAAATTTTCAACAAAAAAAAGGGTCCTGGAATTATTTAGCAATTGTTTTTAAACACTTTAGGTTTTTTGTTATGATTTCATAAGAGTTGACCATCTTTTGTAAAGATTTTCTGAAAAGTTGCGATTTTTAAAACCTCGACCAAAAGCGTTAACTGCTTCTGAAATTTAAACGCCTTCCCCAAAATTCATTGATATTAATTCTTCTATATTTTCTCTGGTTTTAGAAAAGCTCAAAAAGCGTTCATCATTTTGAAGTAATGTTAATGGGTTAATTGATTAAATCTATTTTGTCCGTTTCAACAGGAAATTGTATACATCAAAATGTTAATCCGTTTTAAGAAAAAATATGTTTGTAATTAAACGCATGTCATACTTAAGAAATTTAATTGATTTGAGATGTTTATTTCCAAATTACATAAAATTTTGTTTTCAAAATTTGGAAAGTTGTAGAGAAGATAAAACCGGGCGTATATAGACAGATTTTGGTTTGGAAAATGGAAAAAAGTTCAATTCACAATCTTTTTTTTTATCTAAACCAAAAGTAGTGTATCTACGTTTTTTTCATTTTGTCCACCATTTCCAAAATTTTGAATATGAAATGTAATTAATTTTCGACTTTCGACTTTAAAATTTAAAGAATTTTTTTAGATGGGAGTTTTTTTGCAATTTGGAATGTAGATTAGTGAATTTGCTCTAGATTTGTGAATTTTAATGGAACACATTCTTCTTAAGATATTTGTCATTCAAAAAATCAGGTGTTTGAGAAAAAAAAGTGTTTCTATGTTTTTAAGACTCGAAATCATCTCGTCTTGTGGAAGTCGTGTCTTGTGGAAGTAAAAACACTATTTTTTATGAAAAAATTCAAAATTAACATAAATTAAAACTTTTGATAATTTTTTTTTGTAATAGAATTTTTCGATACTATTGCTTCTTACTAATTTTAAAAAACTGATTAGGTTTTCATAAATCATGGCTTATTCTTTCGGCAAAAATATTCCCTACAACTCTGTTGTTTCCAATTTTAAAAGTTTTCGGTGGCCAAAATTGTTAAAAAAGAAACAATTGTTCCAAAAAATAACTTTATTTAAAGATTTTAAAATTATTTTCAAAAATAGAAATACTATCAGAAATTTCTACCCTAAGTTTCCGAAATACGTGACCAGAGATTTATTCAGTCACAGTTTCGTAAAATTGAAATAGAATTTCAGAAAATTCATTTACTTTTTAGTAAATTTAAGAAACAATTTCTTAATTTTCAATCGCAAAATGTTGAATATTCTGATACTTGTATCTGGAAATTCTGAAATCTGTAACAGGAATAATTTTACGTTTTTGGTAGCTGAAGTCTTATGCAGTTACATGTGATTGAAAATTTTGTTATAATTCCGTAATTTCATGATAAATTTTATAAAAATTCTGTTTTAAATGTTTATCATAAAAAATAATGTTTTTCCCCACAAGATACGACTGAAAATATAAATTAAAGTCTCAAAATCATAGAAATTTTTTTTTCCAGAGACTTGATTTTTGGCACGTCCACAACTTTAAAATTGGTATACGCAGAAAAATAGTTCCAAAAACTTTACTCAACTTTCAGCCAAGCTGGGCCACATCGACAAGTCGGAGATTATTTAATATTATTCTAATAATTTGTGACGTTTACCAAATATTAAAGAATGCATGACAGTTCACTAAACTTTAAAAATGTCCAGTAAAATTTCAAAGTATTCGTCACAAATTATAACAATAACATTAAATGATCTCCAACTTGTCCTTATATCCCAATTTTGCTCAAAAGTTGAGTAAATTTTCTTAAAATATGTTTCTCCTTGTACGTATACTCAGAAAAAATATTTGATTGAATTAAAAAAATTATTTGTTTGAAACACTTTCTTTGATGTAAAAAAATGTTTTGTTTTAATGAAACAAAATTTGTTTGATTCAAACAAAATATCTTTGAACCAAATAAATATTTGTTCGAATCAAATGAATTTCTGCCATACGGGGACTTTTACTTTCTAAAATGAAAAAAAAGACAATATTTAAATATAAAAAAAAGAAAACTATTTTATTTATAATTATAATTTTTTTCATACATTGCTAACAATGTTTTAAGGTGTACAAAAAAATTTTTTTGGTCATTTTTAATTACTTTTTACCACTACAGAGGGCGTCTTCCAAAAGATGCATTTTAATTTGCGGGACACTTTTCTGCCTTCCTGAAACAAATTTATTTAAAATTGCAACGCGATTCAATTCATGAGACTTAAAACTAAACAATAAACCTTTAAAAAGTTAATTTTTTAATATTTGTATGGCCTTTATACGCAATTTTATAAAAAGTTCCAAAAAACGCCTGTTTTGGGGAAGAATTTACCCCTGTACTAAAAACATGGGGTGGTTTTTTTTAACTTTTTAGAGGTTTATTAACTAGTTGTTTGTATAAAGTATCCAAAAAATGTTGGTTTACTGAGATTGGTTTAGTAGATTTTGAGAAAAACGTCTCCGAGATTTGAAAAACGTGATTTCGAGAAAAACGCGTTTAAAGTTTTTTTACTATAAAAAATGTATTATAAATAGAGCTATAACATTCTTTCTATTTCGAATTTCTTAATAAAATTTTAGGGCAGTATTTCCATGATACTAAGGAACATTTTTAGGTAAACAAAAGAATCGATTTTTTGAAAATGTAGAAAGTAAAAGTCCCCTTAAATCAAACAAATTATAACTTTGACCATATATTAATGCATTAATTTCTTTGTTTTGAAGAAAAATTAATTTGATTCAAACAAATATTTATTTGGTTCAAGATACACCGAGAAAAAAGATTTGATTGAATCAAAAAAAATAATTTGTTTGAACAACTTTCTTTGATTTAAAGAAATGATTTGTTTAAATGAAATAAAATTTGTTTGATTCAAACAAAATATCTTTGGACCAAATAAATATTTGTTCGAATCAAATAAATTTCTGCCTTAAATCAAACAAATTATATCTTTGACCATATATCAATGCATTAATTTCTTTGTTTTGATGAAAAATTAATTTGATTCAAACAAATATTTATTTGGTCCAAAGATATTTTGTTTGAATCAAACAAATTTTTTTTAAATGAAATAAATTATATCTTTGACTATATATAAATGCATTAATTTCTTTGTTTTGAAGAAAAAATAATTTGATTCAAACAAATATTTATTTGGTTCAAGATACACTGAGAAAAAAGATTTGATTGAATCAAAAAAAATAATTTGTTTGAACGACTTTCTTTGATTTAAAGAAATGATTTGCTTAAATGAAATAAATAATATCTTTGACTATATATAAATGCATTAATTTCTTTGTTTTAAAGAAAAATTAATTTGATTCAAACAAATATTTATTTCGTTCAAGATACACACTAAGGAAAAAGATTTGATTGAATCAAAGAAAATAATTTGTTCGAACAACTTTCTTTGATTTAAAGAAATGATTTGTTTAAATGAAATAAAATTTGTTTGATTCAAACAAAATATCTTTTAACCGAATAAATATTTGTTTGAATCAAATTAATTTTTCTTCAAAACAAAGAAATTAACGCATTGATATATGGTCAACGATATAATCTGTTTGATTTAAGGCAGAAATTTATTTGATTCGAACAAATATTTATTTGGTCCAAAGATATTTTGTTTGAATCAAACAAATTTTGTTTCATTTAAACAAATCATTTCTTTAAATCAAAGAAATGATTTGTTTGAATGAAATAAATTATATCTTTGACTATATATAAATGCATTAATTTCTTTGTTTTGAAGAAAAATTAATTTGATTCAAACAAATATTTATTTGGTTCAAAGATATTTTTTTTTTAATCAAACAAATTTTATTTCATTTAAACAAATCATTTCTTCAAGTCAAAGAAAGTCGTTCAAACAAACTACTTTTTTTTATTCAATCAAATCTTTTTTCTCAGTGTATTTTGTTTGAATCAAACAAATTTTGTTTGATTAAAACAAAACATTTTTTTTACATCAAAGAAAGTGTTTCAAACAAATAATTTTCTTTGATCTTTTTTCTGATTCTACCAAAAAATTAGAGTTAAAAAATGAATATTCGCTATATTGAATAAAAAAATAGAAGTTCATTTCTCTCAATAGATTTGTTTTAAGTCCTATTGTACAATAGCCCTTAAAATAAAAATCGAAAGGAAGCAGTGATTCCTCCTGGTTGTTTGGTACACATTATCAGAGTAGAAATCATTGAAAAACATATACATCTATTGAGGTTGACAATACAGGCTCTCGAGTAGTCTTTGACGACTTTAACAAACTCGTAAGTCTACACCATAACGCTACCGCGTGTCCCCTTTCAAAAGACACTTCTGTGGCCAAACACGACACGACAATGAGCGCGTATTCGTGAACACGTTACATACCGGGTGTCCGCATCTGCCGTCACGGCAGGAGGTCGTGTATTCAAGAATAGGCTAAAAACGCCCAGTGTACCCTAAACACTCGAAAAAGGATCCTCTTGGTCGGCTTGGATCCGCCATTCATCTTAGCTAGGCTCGTTATTCGGTTAGATGATATCATTAGTAGAGGCGCCCAGGCCAATCGAGGCGCGCTTTTTTCCTCACCCCGACCAATAGGAGTTTCATTTTCTTGCCCTGGGAATAAAAGTGTAAAAATCCTCGAGCGCAGGATCGAAAGACTAATCGTGTAACCGACCCCCTTTGTTACCATCATACCTTTAACGCGCGAATACACCAACCAGTAACACTTACTTTTTTGAACGCGGCGCTAATTACGCCGACCAAAATCCCCTTAAACGACCATTAAAACCACCCTTAACGGGCTGTTAAGCGTTTACTTGCGACCGAGTAAATGGATACCTAAGCGACGAGAGTAAAAGAGAGAGAGAGAGAGAGAAGGGCTGAACAACGGGTTATAGAATTTTGTACCGGAAGAATCGCTAATAGCTTCACTCGCTACGACACGCTGACTCTAAGACTTTTCGAGAGGTTTTACATTCTTCGAGGCTTTACATTTTACATTTTAGGAGAGCACTTCATCTCTTTTTCTGCCCTTTTTTCCAAACTCTGCTAATTCTTATAATGGCAAGTTTCTCTTCTTTTGGGGATCTGCACTTTTTAAAGGTACTAGGAAATCAAAAAATCGATTTTCTTATTGCATTTTTCAATAGCATTACTATTCAAAAGGTAAATGCCAAAGTTTTAAATCTTTTGGATGAAAAATGAAAAAATGAGAGACAAAAAGGCTGAGCGCCTTCCGCAAAAATTGACGGGCCGCAGGAAATAGAAGCTTATTTTATTTTTGTTCCGTTTTGCAGTGATTGGAAAAAAATAGAGGTTCAGATCGGTTTGAAAATTTTTTTGCTTCCACAGAACATGTTCCTTTATAGGCTAAACCTCCGTATTTAACTGTAAAACTTTCTGATTTTGAGAAAAAAATTCGTAAACATGAATTTTTTGTGAAAAATTTTCATTTTTTAAAATTTTCTCGAATTTTTTGAAAAATTTTGAATGTTTTTTTATTAAAACAGGTTTAGCCAAGAGAGGGAAGTATTACGAACACAACGCACTTTGAAAAATTCAATTCCCATTATTAGAACAGAAGATATTATTGCAAAATTTTTTTTTTTGTTAAATTGTTTATTTAATTATATAATTGTACATTGGAATTTTGCAATAAACAAATATTTCTTGTATTCTATTCAATTGTTATAAATAACCCATGAAAAAAAAATTATTTATATTTTGATATTTACTTTTTAATTAGACTTTGAAAATAGGATTAATTTGACTTCCTAGTCCCCTTAAATCTGAATTTGTCAATATTAATGAATTGGAGTAAAATTTAGATGCGGAAAAAAGATTTGTAAAATTTGCAGAAAGTAGTCGTCACTATAAGGGGATTGACACTTTTTGTGTAAACCTGGAAACAATGGGAAAATTTAATTTTCTATGGAAATGTCATATGTGACGTAATCAATTATATTTAACTGAATAATAAAATATTTTATGGATTAACACGAATATAATATTAATTTCTAATTGCATTGTAATAATTACTATAGGAGGATTCCCACTTTTTCTAAAAATCTGAAAAAAGTTAGGAAATTTAATTTTCTATGGAAACGTCAGGGATTAATTTTGATTATCTTTTATTGTATGTATTTATTATCTATAAATCTGAATTAGTCAATATTAACTGATTCATAATAAAATTTACATGTGGAAGAAAAATTCGTACGTTTCACTTAGCGTCCTATAAAATCTACAAAATATGGAAATATACAAGTTTAGTAGGTTTCACTGTAAAGTAGATGAAAAGTACAGAAAATTCATAGATTTTATTGAACTTCTTGTAAAATCGGCTAAAAAGTAATGTTGTAAAAATATAAGTATCGCACACAGGAAAAATCTACTAAAAATTCCAGTTATAAAAATAAGTACCAAACTTCCTCTAAATTTTACGAATATTTCTTCTGCGTGTATAAAATTATATTTTAATTTTATGTATTATATATAAAAATAATATAATAGTATATTACTATAATATAATTATATTATAAAAAACTATAAAAAAGGATAGAGTCAGTCACTGATTGAAATTATAGAAAATTCTTATTGAATCGGGTTTAGAGAGTACGAAGAATAAAATATTTTACTAATTACCGTGAATATAATACTAATTACTACTTACATTGTAATCAATACTATATCAGGATTGCCACTTTTTCTAAATACCTGGAAAAAGTCAGAAAATTTAATTTTCTACGGGAATGTTAGGGATTAATTTTAATTTCTCAAAAAGTATGAACTTACTTTCGAAATCTGAATAAATTAGACTTTTTAATAATTTCAAGCAGACTGACTTCTTACTTCATAATTAGTAATTTCTGATTATTAATCAAATAACTGAAAGCTTACCAATAAAGTAGCTGTAGCAAATTTTACAAATTAGAGTAATACTCTCTAAATCTAAATCAGTCAAATTTTCGCTGATTGAATCAGTGATTTGCCTTTTCACTGATTCATCAGTGAACAAATATTTTTCACTGTTAAATCAGATAATTTTCACTGATTCATCACTGAAAAAAATATTTTTCACTGACAAATCAGTCACTTTTACTGAAATAATCAGTGAAATTTGACTGATTTACAGTAACCTCTTTTTAGCTATTTGAATCAGTCAAATTTCACTGATAATCAGTAGATTTTGACTGATTCAAATTTAGATAGTAGGGTTAATTATGGAAAAATTAGTTAAATCGGATCTTTGAAAATCGAAATGGGCAAAAATTAAAAAATCTCATAAGTGTTTATTATTTATAAAGTTTATGCTTCAAAAATTAGACTTAATCTTCCTAGATTACGATTTTGAAAGATCCAACTAACCTTCTTATTTCTCAAATATTTTGTATTTTTGATCTTTTAATTTTTTATTACTAAATTTTTCTAAAAATTTATTAGAAAATACTCATTCACACTCAGAAAAATATATAATTATTTTCAGCTAATAATTTCTGCATTTTAACGAGATTATTAATCTTTGAAAGATTAACATTGTTTTTAACGACCTCAAAAAATTCTCACATATTTTTATAGATTTTACAAGATTATTAGGAATGGTCGATTAAATTTTGAAGATTTCATAAAACTGAAAATTTTCAGAGACTATTTTTAAGAACATGAAGATTTTTAAAAGGTTACCAGAAAATTTTAAGAGCTTAATTATATTTAAATTACAAATAAACATATATTTCAATAAATATATATGTATTTATATATAAGTATATGTTTTTTAAGCAAATGAAGATTTTTGAAAGGTGATTAGGAAATTTTAAGAGCTTAATTACACATAAATTATAAATAAACATATATTTGAATAAATATATATGTATTTATATATCAGTATATGTTTATTTGTAATTTATGTGTAATTAACCTCTTAAAATTTTTTAGTAACCTTTCAAAAATCTTCATAAGCTTAAAAACATATATATATAAATAAAAAAATATATATGTATTTATATATATGTATATGTTTATTTGTAATTTATATCCAATTAAGCTCCTAAAATTTTCTAGTAACTTTTTAAAAATCTTCATATTCTTAAAAAAAAAGTCTTTGAAAATTTTCAGTTTTATGAAATCTTCAACATTTAATCGACTTTTTTTTAAATATATATATATAATATACTAATACAATATACACAGATACATAAATATAACATATACATAACAAATAAAAAAGGTTTTTTACTTCTGTGCTTGATACTTTGTCAAATTACCAAGTTTCTTAATCACCTCATAAATATATAATATTGAGTATTAGATCTTTAGATAAATTATATATAAATATATATGAAATATCTGAAAATATACACAGCACAAAATTGTAACCAATAATCAGTCTCATGTTTGCATTAAACAAATGAAAAAACGTGAATATTGGAATACATTGTCTCTTTCTATACAAATAGAGATAAATCGAAAAGTGTTTACTGAAAATAATATGGGAGAATTAATTAAATCCACTCGATCAAATATTATCACAAATACACATTAAGGGGTTGCGTGACTCTCGATATGAAATTTTTGATTGAACTTGGAATAGAGTGAACGTCGGCTTATTTTTCATAAAATAGGACGAGATAAGATGTGTTATTGATTTCATCTTAATCAGATCTCAATATCTCAATTAAGGTTTGAGCTAGGCTCTCCTATTTGTTTGCTAGAGAGATTTTAAAGCCAGGCCCTATTGTCTGCACGCCACCCCTGAGCTCGAGCTTGAGCTTAACTTTTCATTCTCCTGTAAATTGCAGGTTCGGTATCGCAGGCTAGTATGGAGCAGGGTGTAAATCGAATGAAACAATGGAGATTTACCTCTTTCCTGCCACTACTTTTTTTTTTCTAAGCATCTCTACCATACCGTATCTCTTATCCGTCTGACACGCTATTAGCTCTGGATTATCTTCATAATTGCTCTCTTGCTTCAGAAATAACTTTATTAAAATTTATTAAACATCATTTTTCATGTATTTTTACATTCTCATCATACAAGCAGGTATTAGTTTTATGTGGAAAATGGCTGTTCAAATTTTCATAGAATCTCGACGTTATGAGACCACCTGGGTCAGAAAAAATGGTCAGAAAAAACAATTTTTATTTTATTTATAACTTTTTTCAATCATGTTAACTTATTTTCTATGCCCCAAAAGTTGCTACACATTGTAAGGAACAAAATAAAAAAAAGAATCATGACAATTGGTTAAAAAACAAAAAAGTTATTCAAAGTCGAAAAATGTCAAAAAAATGCCCAAAAAACTCAAAATTTTTAGTTTGAAAATACATAAAGGTGATGGAATTTATGAAAACCCTCAAAAGCTTTCTAAATAAAGGTACTAAAGATAACAAAAATCATATGGAAGGTCTAAACTCAAAAAATAAAAATATTAATGGTGGCGGATCCCCTTAAGAAGCAAAATTGTTTATTTCAAAGAGATCTACAAATTTCCTAAATGCCATTTTTTCATGGGAGTTATACCTTATGTTTATTAAAAAAAATGTTATTAAAAATAAAAACTTTTGAATTCCAAAAAAACGATGTGAGATACAAAAAAAAATTTTCGGATGAAATTATTCATTTTAAGAAGATATATAAAGTTACTTCAGACTATTTTTTGATCAGACACGTAGTTTACGTTTTAATCGTAAAGGACGTTATCAAAAATAAAAAATTTCATTTTGCACCAAATCTATGCGGGATACGAAAAAAATCCCGGGAATGAAAATTGTTTGTTTCTAAAAGATCTACTAATTTTTTCTTGATTTTTTTTTCACTGGAATTATATCTTTTCCTTTAATTATCAAAAACTTTTTTAGAATAATAAAAAATTCAATTTTCCCGCCAAAATATACGAGATACGGAAAAAATCTTAAGAAACTAAATTGTTTATTACAAAAAGATGTAAAAGTTTGGTGTTAATCATTTTTTCATTAAAAATTTCAATGACTATTGAATTCCTTAAAAAAAATATTATAAAGTTTTCTGAAAATCCATTTCTGTACTTAAATGTTCTTTTTAAACGTCAAAAAGTCCTTTGAATCCTTTAAAGTCCTATGCAGATTACGAAGTTTCGACAAGATTAATCAGTTTTTGGAATCTACTTGAAATTCCACTCAAGATAATTGTAATTTTAAAAAACTTTTCAAATATTTCTTGAATTCTGAAAAGTCCAAAAAAGTGTTCTGAGGTACTTAAAGAACTATTTTTCTTTAAAACGTCACAAAAACCCTTAAAGCTCCATTCGAAATCAATTAAATCAAGTCCCATGAAACTTTCTGAAAATTTTCCAAGTCCAACGAAGTTTTTTCAAGTTCTTCACGTTTCTTCGCAATCATTTGGAATATTTTCCAGACTCTCTTTTGAAGTGGAGCAAAGTTACCTAAAATTTCAAGAGTTTTCCCAAAAATTAGTTGCCGTCAAATCTCACGATTAAAATACCACAATTTTTTTACAATTGAAATTACTTTCAAAAACAGTAATTATTCAATTTCATTTGAATAAAGCACTATAGCAGACAGTTCTTTCCTAACAACAATTTGATCAATTTCCATTATTGGGAAAGACATTTGTGTTACTTGGAGTGAATTAACGAGCTGTATTGTTAGTCAATTGATTTTGGAATCTAGTGGATCTCGAACCTAATATAGCGCGAGACCAGGATTAATAATACCTACATTAGGTTGTAGTAGCGACAGTGGCAAGTATTTTCCACACGTGTCGGCACGTGCGAAACGTTGGTACGTACGTTTCGTCAATTTCCCCTTTTATTTAATTAGGTTCGATTTTATAGAACGAGCGGCATGGCTAATGTCTTCATTATTTGTCATTAATATTGATTTAAAGAGGACCGCAGTGATTGGGTGGAATTGTGATCAGCCCAATTCCAATCTAGAAAACAATTTCTTCCGTGAATAATGTGTCCCAATTTTTCTAGCACACTTGATTAATTTTAGAAATAAATTAACACTTAGTTACATTCATTGTGTTTATAAAAAATAAAATTTCTTTCAGCAATTGAAAATTTTAATTAATATTTATCTTCCTATGTGTAATATAAAAGCTTTTTAAATTCTTTAATCTTAAGAAACGTCTCAGAAAGCACTTGGAGAATTTTTTATTAAAAAAATATCCCATGAATTCCTCTTAAATTATTTAAAGTTCATGGTGGTCATAAAAGTTTTAAAAGATTTCTGTAATTTTTTGAAATTCACTTTATAAAATTGAAGTCCATTCATGACTTGAAAATCTGCATAGGAATTTCATAAAAATCTTGAAATTCAGTTAATTCGAATAACTAAAATATGTTTTATGACTATTTTTCCGGAAGTGCTTTGAGAATTTTCTATTCGAATAAAATATCTCATGAATTCCTTCTAAATTATTTATAGTTCATGGTGGTCATAAAGTTTTGAAAAAATTTCTGTAATTTCTTGAAATCTACTAAAAAAATTGCAGTCTGTCCATGCCTTGAAAATCTGCATTGGACTTTCATAACAATCTTGAAATTCAGTGAATTCGTATAAGTAATATATGTTTTATGACTATTATGCCAGAAATTGGAAATCTAGGGTTTTAAAGACATCGAGCAACTAGACCACTTGACTAGATTATGGTTTGGGTTCATATACCTAGAAACAAATTTTACTTGATTTAATTACGGAGGTTCGACCGTTTCTAGGAAGCCTTTGCAAAAATTTAATTGCCACTTCAAAAAATGTTAATGCTCTTATACAATAGATAGTATTAAAGGAATAAGTCAAAGTTCAATGCCATAAAGTTTTGAAAAAATTTCTGTAATTTCTTGAAATCTACTAAAAAAATTGCAGTCTGTCCATGCCTTGAAAATCTGCATTGGACTTTCATAACAATCTTGAAATTCAGTGAATTCGTATAAGTAATATATGTTTTATGACTATCATGCCAGAAGTCTCAGGAAGTACTTTGAAGATTTTCTATTCATATAAAATATCCCATGAATTCCTTTTAAATTATTAAAAGTTCATGGTGGCCATAAACTTGTGAAAATATTTCTGTATTTTCTTGAAATCCACTAAAAAAATTGCAGTCCGTCCATGACTCGAAAATCTGCATTGGACTTTCATAACAATCTTGAAATTCAGTGAATTCGAATATCTAATATATGTTTTATCTATCATGCCAGAAGTCTCAGGAAGTACTTTGAGGAGTTTCTATTCATACAAAATATTCCATGAATTCCTTTTAAATTATTTTAAATTCATGGTGTTCATAAAGTTTTGATAAGATTTCTGTATTTTCTTGAAGTTAAATAAAAAATTTGAGGTCCATCCATGACCAAATCCACCCAAATCTGCATTAGAGTTTCATGAAAATTTTGAAATACTATGAATTAAGTGAGGTAATGTTAAAGTATTTGTTTCTTTAATCAAAAGCTTCTTCGAAATTCCATGAAATTATTTAAAGTCCTTTCTTCAAAAATCATTTATTTTACATGAAAGACCCTGAGGCCTCTTGAAATTATCATAACATTTTTGTACATCCACAAAAAACGTTTTCTCAAATAAGAAATTTTTTCCTTCTAATTCTAAGTTGTAAATTCCTTTCTTCAATTAAAAGTCCATCAACAATATGATACGAATCACAATTGTTTTAATCAGCAGAACAAAATTTCACAGTCCATTTCTCATTAATTTTCAGAAAAAATTATATGACCGATTATCGAAAATTGTCCTCATACATTAGAGAAACGGAAATTTGCAACTCCTCACTAAAAATTGAATACATTTGCAAATAATTTGACTAATAAATAAATAATTAAGGGATGAAATCCTTGTTTGTTGAATGATGAACCAGGTTCATATTAAATTTGTCAGAGTGTGTTTTTAGTTGCATGTACACGTGAATGCACTTTGAAGAGTCTGGATGGCTCTCTATCCCCTTTCCTTGTAAATTTATCTCTCTCTCTCTCTCTCTCTCTCTCTCTGGCTCTCCTTCCTTTTCTCTCTGAGAGCCAAGTTCCATTCACGCATACACTAGCTTGCAAACAGATTTCCAGGTTGAGTCGAATATATTGAAATAATCTCAGCAAATACGACAAGTTCGGTTATGAAATTTGCCGAAGGGCTTGTGAACTCTCTCTGTCCAACTTTCTCTCTCTCTCTGTCGTCCCCACCCCCTTCCACTCTTTACTCCAGTCGTTGTACCCTCCGCTAACCCCGGCCTCTCGCATCTCTTCCCGACCTGCTTCAAGTGATATTTGCTCGAAATCGGTTCAATAGCAACTTGGCTATTCCGCCTGTTCCTCTTATACGTTTCGGTACCACATCCAGTGCCCCATACCTTATTCGCAGAATCGTCATCGCCGCAATCCGCCCCTGGAGTTCTCGTACTTACTCCCCAATAATTGTTCACCATTCGTCAAACACCGCGATATAGGCGTGCAGACGTTATAGTCTCCTTGGCGAGGGTGAGCATCCTAGGATTATTGGCGTTTATAAGGTCCCCATTGATCTTTAGAAACATTCCCGAGTGAGCAATGTACATATACAGACATATATATATATATGCATGATCCCCCGCTAAGGTCCTCGTGTCCCTCTTCTTCCGCGCCTGGACCGCATCCGCCTTTTCTGTTTGCCCCATCGCGTTTGGATTGTCTTTCATTTCCAGCAAAGCAGTTGAGCAAACTGAATTCGAATATCTAATATATGTTTTATGACTATTATGCCAAAAGTTGGAAATCTAGGGTTTTAAAGCCATCGAGCAACTAGACCACTTGACTAAATTATGGTTTGGGTTCATGTACCTAGAAAAAAAGTTTACTTGATTTAATTACGGAAGTTCAACCGTTCCTAGGAAACCTTTGCAAAAATTTAATTAATTGATTAAAATTTTAATTAATATTTATCTTTCTATGTGTAATATAAAAGATTTTTAAATTCTTTGAACTTCAGAAAGTACTTTAAGAATTTCGTATTCAATTAAAATATCCCATGAATTCCTTCTAAATTATTTAAAGTTCATGGTAGTCATAAAGTTTTGAATGTATTTCTGTAATTTCTTGAAATTCACTAAAAAAATTGAAGTTCATCCATGACTTGAAAATCTGCATTGGACTTTCATAAAAATCTTGAAATTCAGTGAATTCGAATATCTAATATATGTTTTGTGACTATTATGCCAAAAATTGGAAATCTAGGGTTTTAAAGACATCGAGCAACTAGACCACTTGACTAGATTATGGTTTGGGTTCATATACCTAGAAACAAAGTTTACTTGATTTAATTACGGTGGTTCGACCGTTCCTAGGAAGCCTTTGCAAAAATTT
This sequence comes from Diplolepis rosae, assembly GCA_030998225.1. Classification (NCBI taxonomy): domain Eukaryota; kingdom Metazoa; phylum Arthropoda; class Insecta; order Hymenoptera; family Diplolepididae; genus Diplolepis; species Diplolepis rosae. The sequence goes on along the minus strand of JAPYXD010000723.1, from coordinate 6,394,203 downwards.
AATTGCCACTTCGAAAAATGTTAATGCTCTTATACAATAGATAGTATTAGAGGAATAAGTCAAAGGTCAATGCAGTTTTTTCCAAGTTAATTCTTCAAAAATAATCGGATTTTGAAGAATGGTGGCTCATTTTATTCTCTGAAGAATTTTAAAAAAGTTCAGTCCCTTCACTTTTTTAATGAATGAATGAAAAATAAAGTTTATTTCAGCAATTGCAAATTTTAATTAATATTTTTCTTTCTATACGTAATATAAAAGCTTTTTGAATTTTTTGAACTTCAGAAAATACTTTAAGAATTTCTTATTCAATTAAAATATCCCATGAATTCCTTCTAAATTATTTAAAGTTCATGGTAGTCATAAAGTTTTGAATGTATTTCTGTAATTTCTTGAAATTCACTAAAGAAAATTGAAGTTCATCCATGACTTGAAAATCTGCATTGGACTTTCATAAAAATCTTGAAATTCAGTGAATTCGAATATCTAATATATGTTTTGTGACTATTATGCCAGAAATTGGAAATCTAGGGTTTTAAAGACATCGAGCAACTAGACCACTTGACTAGATTATGGTTTGGGTTCATATACCTAGAAACAAAGTTTACTTGATTTAATTACGGTGGTTCGACCGTTCCTAGGAAGCCTTTGCAAAAATTTAATTGCCACTTCGAAAAATGTTAATGCTCTTATACAATAGATAGTATTAGAGGAATAAGTCAAAGGTCAATGCAGTTTTTTCCAAGTTAATTCTTCAAAAATAATCGGATTTTGAAGAATGGTGGCTCATTTTATTCTCTGAAGAATTTTAAAAAAGTTCAGTCCCTTCACTTTTTTAATGAATGAATGAAAAATAAAGTTTATTTCAGCAATTGCAAATTTTAATTAATATTTTTCTTTCTATACGTAATATAAAAGCTTTTTGAATTTTTTGAACTTCAGAAAATACTTTAAGAATTTCTTATTCAATTAAAATATCCCATGAATTCCTTCTAAATTATTTAAAGTTCATGGTAGTCATAAAGTTTTGAATGTATTTCTGTAATTTCTTGAAATTCACTAAAAAAATTGAAGTTCATCCATGACTTGAAAATCTGCATTGGACTTTCATAAAAATCTTGAAATTCAGTGAATTCGAATATCTAATATATGTTTTGTGACTATTATGCCAGAAATTGGAAATCTAGGGTTTTAAAGACATCGATCAACTAGACCACTTGACTAGATTATGGTTTGGGTTCATATACCTAGAAACAAAGTTTACTTGATTTAATTACGGTGGTTCGACCGTTCCTAGGAAGCCTTTGCAAAAATTTAATTGCCACTTCGAAAAATGTTAATGCTCTTATACAATAGATAGTATTAGAGGAATAAGTCAAAGGTCAATGCAGTTTTTTCCAAGTTAATTCTTCAAAAATAATCGGATTTTGAAGAATGGTGGCTCATTTTATTCTCTGAAGAATTTTAAAAAAGTTCAGTCCCTTCACTTTTTTAATGAATGAATGAAAAATAAAGTTTATTTCAGCAATTGCAAATTTTAATTAATATTTTTCTTTCTATACGTAATATAAAAGCTTTTTGAATTTTTTGAACTTCAGAAAATACTTTAAGAATTTCTTATTCAATTAAAATATCCCATGAATTCCTTCTAAATTATTTAAAGTTCATGGTAGTCATAAAGTTTTGAATGTATTTCTGTAATTTCTTGAAATTCACTAAAGAAAATTGAAGTTCATCCATGACTTGAAAATCTGCATTGGACTTTCATAAAAATCTTGAAATTCAGTGAATTCGAATATCTAATATATGTTTTGTGACTATTATGCCAGAAATTGGAAATCTAGGGTTTTAAAGACATCGATCAACTAGACCACTTGACTAGATTATGGTTTGGGTTCATATACCTAGAAACAAAGTTTACTTGATTTAATTACGGTGGTTCGACCGTTCCTAGGAAGCCTTTGCAAAAATTTAATTGCCACTTCGAAAAATGTTAATGCTCTTATACAATAGATAGTATTAGAGAAATAAGGCAAAGGTCAATGCAGTTTTTTCCAAGTTAATTCTTCAAAAATAATCGGATTTTGAAGAATGGTGGCTCATTTTATTCTCTGAAGAATTTAAAAAAAAGTTCAGTCCCTTCACTTTTTTAATGAATGAATGAAAAATAAAGTTTATTTCAGCAATTGCAAATTTTAATTAATATTTTTCTTTCTATACGTAATATAAAAGCTTTTTGAATTTTTTTGAACTTCAGAAAATACTTTAATAATTTCTTATTCAATTAAAATATCCCATGAATTCCTTCTAAATTATTTAAAGTTCATGGTAGTCATAAAGTTTTGAATGTATTTCTGTAATTTCTTGAAATTCACTAAAAAAATTGAAGTTCATCCATGACTTGAAAATCTGCATTGGACTTTCATAAAAATCTTGAAATTCAGTGAATTCGAATATCTAATATATGTTTTGTGACTATTATGCCAAAAATTGGAAATCTAGGGTTTTAAAGACATCGAGCAACTAGACCACTTGACTAGATTATGGTTTGGGTTCATATACCTAGAAACAAAGTTTACTTGATTTAATTACGGTGGTTCGACCGTTCCTAGGAAGCCTTTGCAAAAATTTAATTGCCACTTCGAAAAATGTTAATGCTCTTATACAATAGATAGTATTAGAGGAATAAGTCAAAGGTCAATGCAGTTTTTTCCAAGTTAATTCTTCAAAAATAATCGGATTTTGAAGAATGGTGGCTCATTTTATTCTCTGAAGAATTTTAAAAAAGTTCAGTCCCTTCACTTTTTTAATGAATGAATGAAAAATAAAGTTTATTTCAGCAATTGCAAATTTTAATTAATATTTTTCTTTCTATACGTAATATAAAAGCTTTTTGAATTTTTTGAACTTCAGAAAATACTTTAAGAATTTCTTATTCAATTAAAATATCCCATGAATTCCTTCTAAATTATTTAAAGTTCATGGTAGTCATAAAGTTTTGAATGTATTTCTGTAATTTCTTGAAATTCACTAAAGAAAATTGAAGTTCATCCATGACTTGAAAATCTGCATTGGACTTTCATAAAAATCTTGAAATTCAGTGAATTCGAATATCTAATATATGTTTTGTGACTATTATGCCAGAAATTGGAAATCTAGGGTTTTAAAGACATCGATCAACTAGACCACTTGACTAGATTATGGTTTGGGTTCATATACCTAGAAACAAAGTTTACTTGATTTAATTACGGTGGTTCGACCGTTCCTAGGAAGCCTTTGCAAAAATTTAATTGCCACTTCGAAAAATGTTAATGCTCTTATACAATAGATAGTATTAGAGAAATAAGGCAAAGGTCAATGCAGTTTTTTCCAAGTTAATTCTTCAAAAATAATCGGATTTTGAAGAATGGCGGCTTATTTTATTCTCTGAAGAATTTAAAGAAAGTTCAGTCCCTTAACTTTTTTAATGAATGAATGAAAAATAAAGTTTATTTCAGCAATTGCAAATTTTAATTAATATTTATCTTTCTATGTGTAATATAAAAGCTTTTTAAATTTTTTGAACTTCAGAAAATACTTTGAGAATTTTCTATTAAAATAAAATATCCTATGAATTCCTTTTGAATTATTTAAAGTTCATGGTGGGCATAAATTTTTAAAAAGATTTCTGTAATTTCTTGAAATCCACGAAAAGAATTTGAAGTCCATCCATGACCTGAAAATCTGCATTGGACTTTCATAAAAATCTATATACAGTTATTTGTTTATGAAACTTATATAATTTTTCAATATTTCTGATTAGCAGTTAGAAAATAAGAGATTGATTAAAAAATCTAAGACGATGGAAAATATTTAATTATTAAAATGGTAGTTTACCTTTAAAAATTGCAATATTTTTGTAAAATTGGTGTCTGACGATAAAAAAGCTTCAGGGAAAACTAAATAATTCTTGCACTTTTACTTCCAACCGGTTCGAATAATAAGATCGGAATTTTTGAATTTACAGTCAAATATTTTTTCCCGCGACATGTTTTTCAGTTCGATAACTACTTTAATGTTCCTAATTAAAGTTCTTGTAAATCATAAAAAGATTTGAAAGTCGATGTTATGTTTCTTTTAAATAATGGAATCTTATAAAAAATTTTCAAGTTCCGTGAAGTATACTGAAGTTTTTGAAAATTCAAAAAGTTCAAAAAAGTCATAAAAAAATGTATTCTATATTTTTTTTCAAATAATTAGATTTTCTAGGGATTTTTTATTCTTATTGAATATGTTTTTTGCGTACCAATATCTTGGTACTACCCTTTCGTTTTTAAACGTTGGGGTCACTATTTCGCATAAATAAATCCAGTAACATGAATTATTAAAAATTTATTGAATATAAGAACAATGTTTCTCGACGACGCATCGTGTTCAACTGGTTACAAGATTGAGATTACTAAAGCTAAATCAAGTGGGGATGGATGAAACAAAACTTTGATATTTCTTTCGGCACTCCTTTGTGCGGTACTACCGCGAACAGGAGACATTAAAAGTATATATTTACTATAACTAATCAGTTAGTCTGAAACATTAGAAGCGAGATTATAAATATAATTCGAGAGACTCACATAAACAAATGATAAACAGACCACCAGCTATGTTATAACATACAAAGTAAGATTCATATAGATATTTGAAAACATAAAATATTTTTCAGAACATAAATTTACATAAATGGATATAATCATACATATGCCATACATTGATTCTTAACAGAATATGATTATGAAACACTCAAAATTTCTCCAAAGTCCAGTGAGATCCAATGAAGTTTGATAAAGCAAACTTTAAGTTCCAGAAAATCTAATTTAAGTTCATTTGAAATCCACTTGGGTCAGAGAGTTTAAACTCCCAAGAATGATACTAAAGTTTAAAATTTTATGAATTTTTTAAAAGTCATGAGAAAGTCTACACGCAGAGAAAAGATCAGTAAAATTTACAGGAAGTTCGGTACTTATTCGGACAACATGACTTTTCAGTAAATTTTACCAGAAGTTGAGTTCAATTAACAGATTTTCTGTACGTTTCACTCAGCGTCCAGTAAAATCTACTGAATACGAAAAAATTCGAGTTAAGTTGATTGTACTGTACGCTAAGTGAATTGTACAGAAAATCTGTTGATTGAACTCAACTTCTTGTAAAATTTACTAAAAAGTAATGTTGTCCAAATAAGTACCGAACTTCCTGTAAATTTTACTGATCTTTTTTCTGCGTGTAAGTTCTCTAAAGATAAATAAACTCACTGAAAGTGTAAAAATCCCATCAAATATCATTACAATGCTCTTTAAATTTTCTAAAAGTCCCATGAAATCCACTAAAGTTCTATAAACTGACTTTCAACTTCAAATTTCAATATCCGCAAATTTCAAAATGACTAAAATTTCTATAAATTCGCTTTCAAAATATTCAATTAATTATTATAATGACCAATAAATAACCGTAAAATAATCTAAAAAACTATAAATCTTAAGGTTTTTGTTATTCACAAATTATATTTGCAGAGAAAAAAACTGCAATATTTTTCCCCACTCGTAAAATATTTTTGAAAACAGTTGCGAAAAAACAATTGAATAGAGTACACACGTATGTGTGAAAGAACGTATGTACGTACGTGGATTTAGAACGAGCGTAGTCGAGCAGAAATCGAAACCTTTGATACATAGGGTGGGACAATTAAACGCTAAACTACCCCTTGAGGGCAGGCGCACCCCTAATGCGCTCTTTATGGCGACTTAATGCCCCTAATATTGCATGCGACCCTTGTTTATACCAGTTCAGCGCTTCCCATTTTCCTCATGTCTCGTTTAATGATATAAATATATTTTCCTCGCAAATTCTTCTCATTTTTCACAAAGTCCCATAACTGCTCTTCATTAAATTATGCAAATTAGTAGAGAATAGAAAAGGTTAAATCAATTCACACGTTTCATGCTGTATTTTAAGATAAAGAATCATAAATTGGCAATTTATGACGTTCTTGTGATTTTCAACACCAAATATTCATCATATAATTTCATTGCGTTCCACTGGACTTTTAAGCAATTTCAAGAAGATTATAAATGTATTCAGTAGGACTGGAACATTTTCAGAAAGTCCAAATATTTGGAAAAAATTAGGGTATTTATGACTTTCGAAAACTATAGATTTTAAGACTTCAGTCAATTGCTGGGACTTAACATTAAAGATTTGTCGATAAATATTACTGGAATGTTAGTAAACTGTACTAAAATATCTGCCTAATATTTATGTAAATTTAAGAGATATTTCAATACAATCCCCTACTTTTTTTTTAAATATTACAGAAATGACTCATAGATTCAATAAACGCAAAATATCAGTTATATTTACTGACTTCGTGAGTTAAAATAGTGTCAATAGATTCAAGAGATTTTTTTAGTATAATTCACTGCTTCTTCATAAACATTACAGAAATGGCAGTTAAATTTACATTTTGAAGAAAATTCATTATTCTGTAAATTTAACAGGTATTTCTGCGAATTTCACTAACAAATATGTTATGTGCACAAAAAAAGCGATAAAATGTACTGAAATATCTGTTAAATTTACAGAAATTGTATACCGTCACTATTTTAACTCATGGATTCAGTACACGGAGAAAAAAATCAGTTGCATTTACTGACTCCATGAGTTAAAATAGTGAAAGTTTAATATTTCTGTAAATTTAAGAGATTTTTTAGTTCAATCAAGTGCTTCTTCATAAACATTACAGAAATGACAGTTAAATTTACATTTTGAAGAAAATTCATTATTCTGTAAATTTAACAGGTATTTCTGCGAATTTCACTAACAAATATGTTATGTGCAAAAAAAATGCGATAAAATGTACTGAAATATCTGTTAAATTTACAGAAATTTTATACCGTCACTATTTTAACTCATGGATTCAGTACACGGAGAAAAAAATCAGTTGCATTTACTGACTCCATAAGTTAAAATAGTGAAAGTTTAATATTTCTGTAAATTTAAGAGATTTTTTAGTTCAATCAAGTGCTTCTTCATAAACATTACAGAAACTACAGCTAAATTTACATTTTGAAGAAAATTCATTATTCTGTAAATTTAACAGGTATTTCTGCGAATTTCACTAACAAATATGTTATGTGCACAAAAAAAGCGATAAAATGTACTGAAATATCTGTTATATTTACAGAAATTGTATACCGTCACTATTTAAACTCATCGATTCAGTACACGGAGAAAAAATTAGTTGGATTCAGTGACTCCATAAGTTAAAATAGCGAAAGCTTAATATTTCTGTAAATTCAAGAGATTTTTTAGTACAATCAACTGCTTCTTTATAAGCATTACAAAAATTACAGTTAAATCTAAATTTTAAAGAAAATGCATTATTCTGTAAATTTAACAGGCACTTCTCTAATATTTATCCACGAATCTGTTGTTCTTACGAAAAAGCACTCTCTAAATTTGAATCAGTCAAAATCTACTGATTATCAGTGAAATTTGACCGATTCAAATAGCTAAAAAGAGGTTACTGTAAAGCAGTCAAATTTCACTGATTATTTCAGTGAAAATTGACTGATTTGACAGTGAATAATATTCTTTTCACTGATGAATCAGTGAAAATTAACTGATTTGACAGTGTAAAATATTTTTTCATTGATTCATCAGTGAAAAGGCAAATTACTGATTCAATCAGTAAAAATTTGACTGATTCAGATTTAGAGAGCAGTGAATTGTGAATTACGTTCTCAGTAAATGCAACAAATTTTGTTTTTTCTGATCTATTAAACAAGCTTCATCTCAACTTATGACTTTTTTGTGACGTTGAAAAAGATTTGAATAACTCATAAAACTTAGATTACCTCCTCTTCGATTTTTTTATGACTTTCAATAACTGTTCTATTCTGAAGCAACATTGAAGAAGGGAATATTGTCAACGATATTATCGAAAAGAAATAAAATTTGCATGATAAAAAAGTTTTATTTTGACGAGCTATTTGCGAATTAAGGGCCTACTGTTTGCGATTAATGTGATCGACCGGTGGTGAAGTAAACTATATTACTTAGTGACGATGGAATATCGAGGGTTGGAGAGCAATTGTGAGAACCCCTGTTATCGAGGCATGGGAAAAGTTGATGTCATGTTTGTACGAGAGATCTACCAGTCGAATAATGTAATGCAGACAGCTCTATTGAAACGAATCTAATATGTCTCTTGCAGTATTGAATTTTCTATTTGGTCAAGTCTATAGCATAGTCCTGATTAAATTAATATAGCATTTAACTCAACTGCTGTTTGAAGTTTGTACCTTTGCTCATGAAAGAAGCTTATTACCATTCACTCGATTCATTGAAGGTTAAAGGTAAGCTTCGACGAGATACCTACCAAATCGGATTTCGAATTGGAATTGTCATTATGATTAACGGGGAGCTGTAAGTGAGCAATCAGGAGTCCTGCAAATGCACTACTACTAGTTTCTGCCCTGATGCAACTTTTGTATAAAAAGAATTCTATCGGTTCTATTCCGACCCAATACGAAATTTATTTCCGTTTCGATTGAAGCTACTGCGAATCTTATCGAGACAAAGGATTCGCATTAGCTCCGGATTCGAAGAGATTAAATTTGATGTGGGCCCACGGATTGAGACGGATTTTACTCGAATTCAGTCGGATTGACTTTCAAAAGATCGTATATAAATTAAGTTAGTTAGCTTTCGGTTGGTTTTTGAGTCGTTTGGAATTTTGAAGTGCGAGTTTCGTATAAAAAAATTTTATCTGTTTTATTCCGTCCCAATTAGAAATGCTTTCCATTTCAATCGAAGCTACTTCGAATCTATTCCAAACTTAAAGGATTCGCATTAGCCTCGGATTCATACAGATTAAATTTGATGTGGGGCCACGGATTGAGACGGATTTTACTCTAATTCATTCGGATTGATTTTCAAAAGATCGTATAAATTAAGTTAGTTAGCTTTCGGTTGGTTTTTGAGTCGTTTGGAATTTTGAAGTGCGAGTTTCGTATAAAAAAATTTTATCTGTTTTATTCCGTCCCAATTAGAAATGCTTTCCATTTCAATCGAAGCTACTTCGAATCTATTCCAAACTTAAAGGATTCGCATTAGCCTCGGATTCGTACAGATTAAATTTGATGTGGGGCCACGGATTGAGACGGATTTTCCTCTAATTCATTCGGATTGATTTTCAAAAGATCGTATAAATTAAGTTAGTTAGCTTTCGGTTGGTTTTAGAGTCGTTTGGAATTTTGAAGTGTGAGTTTCCTATAAAAAATTCTATTTGTTCTATTCCGTCCCAATTAGACATTTATTTCCATTTCAATCGAAGCTATTTCGAATCTATTCCAATCTTAAAGGATTCGCATTAGCCTCGGATTCCTACAGATTAAATTTGATGTTGGCCCATGGATTGAGACGATTTGTCCTCGAATTCATTCGGATTGACTTTCAAAAGATCGTATAAATTAAGTTAGTTAGTTTTGGGTTGGTTTTAGAGCCGTTTGGATTGTTCAAGTACGAGTTTCATATAAAAAAAATTCTATTGGTTCTATTCCGTCCCAATTTCCTCGAATTGATTCGGATTGACTTTCATACGGTCGTAAGAATTAAGTTAGTTAGCTTTCGGTTGGTTTTAGAGTCGTTTGGACTGTTCACGTGTGAGTTTCCTATAAAAAAATTCTATCTGTTCTATTCCGTCCCAATTAGAAATTTATTTCCATTTCAATCGAAGCTACTTCGAATTTATTCCAAACTTAAAGGGTTTGCATTAGCCTCGGATTCATACAGATTAAATTTAATGTGAGCCTACGAATTAAGACGGATTCTCCTCGAATTCATTCGCATTGACTTTCAAAAGATCGTATAAATTAAGTTAGTTAGCTTTCGGTTGGTTTTAGAGTCCTTTGGACTGTTCAAGTACGAGTTTCATATAAAAAAAATTCTATTGGTTCTATTCCGTCCCAATTCGATATCTATTTCCGTTTTAACCGAAGCTACTTTGAATATGATCCAAACTGAAAGGATTCGCATTAACCTCAGATTCTTACCGATTAAATTTGATGTGGGCCCATGGATTGGGACTAACTTGAAAAAGGAATGAACGAATTGAATTAGAATGAAAAAGTTTCTTAAATCAATTCCAAATTTGTGTACGTGTACGCTCGGATTGAAGCGGACTCAAGACGTGCATTAGCTTGGTATCGGATTTATTCGGATTGGATTTTGATTAGGCACACGAATATAGTGCCCTTTAAAAATTGCTTTTAGTTGGTTTTAGAATTGTTATGACTCTTCAAGTTCAAATGTTGTATAAAATAAAATCTATCTGTTTAATCTAATCTAAATATTCCAAAATATTTTTCCGTTTTAACCGAAGCTACTTTGAATCTAATCCAAACTTAAAGGCTTCGTATTGGCTACGGATTCGTATAGATTGAATTTGAAGTGGACACACGATTGAGATGGACTTAAGTGGTGCCTTGGATTGGCCCCGAATTTTTTGGATTGAACCTTAAGTAGACATACATTGAGTCGGGTTCAAAAATTGCTTTTGAACGGTTATAGAACCGATGGGATTAGCTTTCAAAGGGATGAACGAATTGAGTCAGTTTAAAAAAGTTTCTTAGCTCAATGCTGAATTCGTTCGGATTAACTTTCAAGAGGTCGAGTAAATTAAGTTTCTCTGAGGAATACTTTCAGTTTAATTTCTAATTCATGTACGTTTAGTTTGAGTGGAGACCCGGATTGAGACGGATTGAAGACGTGCCTTGGATTGGCCTCGGATTCATTCGAATTGAATTTTTAGCGGACATACATTGAGTCGGGTTTAAGGATTGGTTTTGAAGAGTTTTAGAATCCATGAGATTAGCTTCTAACGGAATAAACGAATTGAATCAGTTTAAAAAAGTTTCTCAGATCATAGTGTCAAATTGGTTCGGATCGACTTCCAAGAAGACGAACAACTCAAGTCCGTTTGAATAGGACCCTCGGATTGAGAAGACCTTTGGTTCAGCGTTGCCAGACACACGCAGCGAAATTATGGAATAGACATGTTAAAATTATGGTACACTATGGCACATGTTTACAAGACGCATGCGCGGCGCGAAATTCAAATTAACATATCTTCAAATACTCGAAAGTTTAATATTTTTAATAAATAAAATGTTATGTTTTAATAAAACTATTTTATTAATAATTATAACACAGTTTCTACTTTTTCAAGTCTTTGTATTTTGTAACATTTACTTAAAATAACTCTTATTAAAGAACATTTTTTTTATAAAACAACTTATAATCTATAAAAAGCAAGTATAATATGTAATTGTCTTTGGAATGTCTTTTTTTAAATTATGGTACATTGAAGAGGTATGGTACAAGTGTAAAAATTATAGTACGATTACATAATTATGGTACGGTCTGGCTTTGGTTTTATTTTTAATTCTTCTAAGGTTTAATTTGAGTTCGACGCCCGGATAGAAACGGACTAAAGACGTTCCTTGGATTGACCTCAGATTAATTTCTATATTTTTGTGAAATTAATTTAATTTTTCTTCAATTTGGATTTGTTTTTATATTTTTTATTTTAACACAACTAAGTTGTGTAAAGTTTCTCGAACTTGAAAAAAATTTGAAAAACAGAATTTTCTCGTAAGGATTCCTTTCTCCCACTCCTGTAAAAATGTCTCGCGACACTTGTCGGTGAACTTCAATGGTCTTTGCAGCGATTTCTCTCTGGAGAGGGTCTCGTTTCTCTTTTAAGCCGCGGACAATGCAGCAAATGAACCGAATTTGCGAAACGCAGCGGCGAGGTCTTTTCGATGGCTTAGTAGCCAAGCCGGTGCCTATATAGGCGTTAGAACTAACACTGTTCAAGGTGTCAAGAGAAAGAGGTTGTCGTCTGTAAGCAGGTACTTGAAAATCCGTCGAGAGTTCATTACGGAATACCTGCCTGAATTTACAGAAGATCCACCCATCACACAGATTCCTTCTGTTACTACCAAGAAGCATTTTGTGCTTGGTGAGTCCTATTTTCACCTAATTTTGGTCCATTTCTATTTTTAAAGAATCGTCAAAGCGCACTAATGCCAAATGTGTTCATTCTGAAATCAATCGTTTGTATCTCGTTTTGCTTTTTCTTCTCCGAGGATCGGATAAGGATTAACTACCTCGTAGCTGGAAATATTTAAAGCTTTTTACAAATATTTTTAATGGCAGTTCACAATGAAATATGCACGCTAAAAATCTGTTAGATTTACTGAGTCCATGAGTTGGAATAGTGAGAGTATAATATTTCTGCAAATTAAACAGATATTTTAATACAATTTACTGCTTTTTCGTAAGCATCACAGATTTTTCGATAAATATTAAATTAATTCTTGTTAAATTTAGAGAATAATGAATTTTTTTGAAAATGTAAATTTAACATGTACTTCTGTAATGTTTATCGAGAAATATGTTATGTTTACAAAAAAGCGGTGAATTGTACTGAAATATCTGTTACATTTACAGAATTTTAATTTATTATTTCACTATTTTATATTATGGACTCAGTTAATGCAACATATATATAAAATATATGAAAATGTATACTTCATTAGGTTAATAAATAAAAATTGAAAAATATATTCTATATAAAAATAACTAAACAATCAAATTAAAATAGAACAATAAAAAATGTAATTTTGGGAGGTTACTCTATAATGACAAATAATTATTGTCTTATTTGGAAAACAGTTTTCTTCCGTTAAATTTTCTCATCGAAAATTCTCTATTAGAAATAAATAGGACACTACATTTTTCATTGCGGAAATAAATTGTGCTGTTTTGTCCTATTCCGTTCTATTTGGGAATTTTAATTGAATTTATAAAAAATTTCGTATTATGATGAATGAAACAATTAGATTTGGTTGATTTCGAGCTTATTCGATTTAAAATTGCAGTAGATTTACAGATTAAGAAATATTAAAATGTTGCTTTGAATAAATGTTGGATTCATTTGGAATTAATTTAAAAATACTTTTACACTGTGACGAATTAAAAAATTATTTTTCGGATTCATTCGGATCAAGTAAGAAGACTTTCGTAATGTGATAGATGAAAAAAAGTTATGATTAATTTCAGATTTACCCAGCTTGAATTTTTAGTAGACTGGCGGATAGAGTCGGATGAAACTTTTGTTATGTGACGAATTAAAAAATAGTTTTAATTGATTTCGGATTTATTCGGTTTCGAGTTCCAGTAGACACATGAATTGAAATATTGCTTCGAATGAATTTCGAATTCATTCGGATTGGATTTGAGAAAACCTTCGGTCTGTAACGAATTAAATAGTGTTTCTGATCCATTTCAGATTTATTCGGTTTATAATTTTAGTAAACTCACAGGTTGAAATTTTGCTTTGATTGAATGTCGCCGGATCGGTTCGGATTGAGTTTGAGAAAATGTCTGCACCGTGATGAATTAAAAAATCGTGATTGATTTATTACGGATTCTCTCGGTTTGAAATTTTAACAGACTCACGGATTGAGACAGATTGAAAAATTGCTTCGAATGAATTTCGAATTCATTCGGATTAGATTTGAGAAAACCTTCGGTCTGTAACGAATTAAATAGTGTTTCTGGTCCATTCCGGATTTATTCGGTTTATAATTTTAGTAAACTCACAGGTTGAAATCTTGCTTTGATTGAATGTTGCCGGATCGGTTCGGATTGAATTTGAGAAAATGTCTGCACCGTGATGAATTAAAAAATCGTGATTGATTTATTACGGATTCTCTCGGTTTGAAATTTTAACAGACTCACGGATTAAGACGGATTGAAAAATTGCTTTGAATGAATTTCGAATTCATTCAGATTGAATTGACTTTTGTAATGTGAGAAATTTGGAAGCTGTAATGAAAACTTTTGAGTAGGGCAGGATAAAACAGAATAGCACAAAAGAAAAACTTATCGGAAACCTGTCCATTTGAAACTTTTGTCAACCAAACTTAATAAAATATCAACTCTTCAATAATTTATTTTCTGATGGCTCCATTATTTTAAAAAGTGCTTTAAAATAGTTAAACTTTTTTATAATAAATTGCTAAAAAGAGATGTGGAATTTTCAGTACAAATATGAAGCCGATCCTATTCAATATTTTAATGGGAACAATCAGTGTAATTAAATTTTTGAAAATTTTTTGACGAGAGGTGCTTTTGAATCAGAGTTTATGTTGGTAGCAGATCTTTGGGCAGTATCTGGCGGATTAATGAGTTTCATAACGCACTAATGAAATTCCCTGTCAAAATGCAAGTGGATTATCGTACTGAATACGGGGTAGACGTCACACAGAAAGCTTCGCCATATGTGAGATTCGGTCGTGATGATTTCACTTGATGAGACCACCGCTGCTGTTATGGAAGTATTATCCAGGGACTTTCAAAGCGAATTTGAATCGTGCTATAACGATTACAAATAACTCTTAACCGCTGCTCGACTTTAATGAATTAATGAGAATAATTATCACCACTGAGTACGGATTTATTTGTAATTATTTACATGTTTGTTACATGCTTTCTCCCTTTGCTCGAACACAGGTCCAGCGTTTTCGTTGTAAGTTACGCTTTCAAAAACACGCCTGCTAATTTTCGAATGTGAAAATACTACATTTTTGTTCTTTCAATGAGAAAGCAGTTTTGTCAAATGAACAAAAATATTTTTTTAGTATTTATGCAACAAAATTCTTTTGTTGTGCCAACAAAATTTTTTGCTATATCAATCCAATTTTGGTTATTTAAACAAAATGTTTACTTAGGGCAACAAAAAAAAATTTTGTTGCATACATTTTTTTCTTAGTGTTGAACCATAGTATTTTGTAGTCATACACTGAAAAAACAGTTTTATCAAATCAATAAAAATATTTTGTTGGTATTTATGCAACAAAATTCTTTTGTTGTGCCAACAAAACATTTTGCTATATCAATCAAATTTTGATTATTTAAAGAAAATGTTTTGTTAGGGCAACAAAAAAAGTTTTGTTGCATACATTTTTTTCTTAGCGTTGAACCATAGTATTTTGTAGACATACACTGAAAAAACAGTTTTGTCAAATCAACAAAAATATTTTGTTGGTATTTATGCAACAAAATTCTTTTGTTGTGCCAACAAAGCATTTTGCTATATCAATCAAATTTTGGTTATTCAAACAAATTTTCATGTTAGGACAACAAAAGATGTTTTGTTGCATACATTTTTTTCTCAGTGTTGAACCATAGTATTTTGTAGTCATACACTGACAAAACAGTTTTGTCAAATCAACAAAAATATTTTGTTGGTATTTATGCAACAAAATTCTTTTTTTGTGCCAACAAAACATTTCGCTATATCAATCAAATTTTTGTTACTTAAACAAAATGTTTTGTTAGTAAAACAAAAAAAATTTTGTTGCATACATTTTTTTTTCAGTGTACGGACAATTGAATGTTTGGTTATTCCAACAAAATTATTCCATTGACTTAAAAATATTATATGGTTAGTGAAATTTGGTTGATTGAACCAAACGATTTCTTGATACATCCAAGTATTTTGGTTAATTGATTTCAGTCGTAAGCGTCTTTTTTTCCACAGAAAGATTTTCAAATTCTTTAAATATTTTGGTTAATCTTAATAAATTTCAAGTAATTATTTGATTAAAGAAATGATTGGGTTCAGTCAATAAAACAGTTTCTAAATTCAACAAAACCATTTTGTTAAATGAACCAAGATCTTTGGTGAAGTCAAACAAAATAAATCAACCAAAATTTGGTTCAAAGAACTAAAATATTTCTTAGATTTAACCAAATCGTATTGAAAGCAACTATCTTTAATTACATAAAACAAATTCTTTGGTTGCATCAACTAATTTTATTTCGAGATTTCAATTTTTGCTAGAAAATTCTCCAGTATTTCAATTTTTGGCGTTTATATTCTGATAATTTTGGTCAAGTTTTGAATTTGAAAAAGGAATTAATAGTAATCAATTAAAAAATAATATGAAAACTAATTAAGTAGAACATATCTCAGATTTTAATATTGGTCCTGTGCTATGTAAAATACACTCGAGATTCCCTGTAACGAGAAGCTCGAGCATCGGAGACCTCTCTGTAACGAGCGCAAGAGGGATCCCCTCCATATCCTACTTGTTGCTACGCGCTGTTATGCGCATTATATAATGCGCGCAGTCAGTCTGTCAATGAGGCTACGTGAATAATTTATTTACATAGTTAAAAGCGTATAAAAAAGATTTCTGTGAGTATTGAACATGGAATTAACTTATTTGACGGTATGTACTCAAAATACTAAAAATTTGTGATTAATTCATTAATTTGTGATAAAAGCCATCAAACTCATTGGTTAATTTTTCAAATTCGAGCGCGCTTCATTCTGTAGTAGTGGGGGAAGAGGGGTCGATCGTTTGCTCGTTATAGGGAGGCGTGACGCGCTCGTTAAAGAGAGGTTTCGTTACAGGGAATCTCGTTATAGGGAATCTAGAGTGTAGAAAATTATATTTCTTTCTAAGAATTCAAAATTATGAAGTGCACTGTGCAGAAATCCCTCGACCTGGCCCTTGTATGGCATTAAACATTTAACTAGATAGGATTTGCTACTACTCGGCCACGAAAAAATTTCCGAATTGCACTTCTTCAACAGAATTAAATAAAAATCTTAAATTAAATTAAATTAGAAAATATTTAAAAGCCCTTAAATTTTAAACACCTAAAGCCCCAAATGGTATTGAAATTATCAAAATAAAAACCAAAATCACTCTTATCGTAACTTGAAAAAAAACCGATTATTAAACTTCATTAATTCTTTCACTTTTCCCCATTTGTTCAAAATACTTAAATTAAATATATCTCATCGATTTCCTCCAAATGTAATCTCATTTAAACGCTACATTTAAAAATCTCAACATAACCTGATTTTTTGTCCCTTACCACCATTTTGTTGCCCCAAATCATGTAAATTTGATTTTCTCAAGCAGAATGAACGATTAGATTTTGAGTGAACGTGATCATTTTTCATGTTATTCGCGCTAAGCGTCACACCGATTGAAAAAATTCCGAACATCAAGCAGCAGCGGAATTTTTCTCTCTAATCCAATCCATCGACAATTTGTCGAGCGAAAAACTCGTCCGCGCCATTTTTTGCCTGTTGGGCTTTCCCTCTTCGCAACGTGGCGGCGTAAAGCTATTAAAATTCATAACCTCGGACATACACCGAGGGGTTAAAATGTGGAGTTCACAAGGGGGTTTGAGTTCAAACAAGGGGGTGGGCGGGAGGGGGCTTGAATGTGGGTGGAGGAGAGTTTCAAATGAAGTAACCAAATTCACGGTCTCACGTGTGTTCGCGAGAGTTCAAAAACAAGAGAGCAAGAGACACACGCGAGACCGAGCGACCCGTTTATTCGCCCGCGGCTGGATTTTGAATATGCATCGCTTCCCTATCCGCGGTGCATGCATAGACATTCTGCTGGTACAATAGATGATAAAGAGGACCTAATTGAATTATAGAGACCTCTTTGGTACCAAAACCATGTAATCCTCTATTAAAAACTTCGGATTGCGACGGATCGAGTCTCATCAACTGCATGAACGTTATAAAGAGCGTCGCCTATACAAACTCCAAGCGTTCTCTCTCCTCTCGAATCCTCTCTTCGTGGACAGTTATAAACAGCGTGATTAAATCGCCTGGGCGAAATGAGTAAGAAAGGGGCTTTGAAACAAGGATAAGGCTGTTTTGCTTCAATTTAGTTATCTAAATATAAAACCTGGTGGTAATATCATTTTTAATTAAGGTAGTTTTCATCCACGAAAATTAGACCTCAGGCAAAAATAGATAATTTTGCTTTCAAGAATAACAATATTATTATTGAAGGGCTATTTTGAAAGAGAAAAGATTATTTTAGATGAAAAAAATTTGAAAGAGAGAAAAATAATTTTATTAATAAATTTTATTTTTGACCCAACTTTTTTTCTTATCGCTTCTTACCAAATTTTTAAAAATTATGCGATTCTAATAAATCACGAATCATTTTTTCAGAGAAAAGATTTCCCATAACTTCACTGTTTCTGATTTTTAAAAATAAATTCTTTAATGGCTGCAACCATTAAAAAAACATTTTCCAAAAGGAAATTTTTATAAACAAATTGCTGAATTTGATAATAATTTATTCATTTTCGAAAATTGGAAATGGCTAAGTTGTAGGAATCTTTTTCTTGAAAAAGTGATTTGTAATTTATTAAAATCGCATAAGTTTTTGAAATTTGGTTAGAAACGATAAAAAAAAGTTGGTGCAAAAATAAAATTTATAAATAAAATTATTTTTCTGTATTTCAAATTTTTTTCATAGAGATTCATCTTTTCTCTTCCAAAATAGCCCTTCAATAATAATATTGCTATTCCTTAAAGCAAAATTATCTTTTTTTGCCTGAGGTCTAATTTTCTTGGATCAACTACCTTAAGGGGGTCTCCTTATCCAGAACTTTCAAAAAATCGTTTTTTTGTTTTTGTTTCAATCGATGGAACTATTACACAGGTCTGCAAATAAAGGGTTTGTATTTGTTGTTGAAAAGCTATGGGTCGTTTCCGGAGTAATTTTTGACGTAGAATCCGAATCCGGAATCAGAATCAGTCTATCACGTCAGGATTTTGAGATATTTGAGGTTATGTGCTCGAAAAATGGGGTGTTTCGCTACTTTTGAGGTTATGTACAGGGCGTAAGAAATTTTTCTGGTTTTTTTTTCAAATGTCATCATTTAGCACTACTCTTTCCCTTAAAAATGAGCTATTGAGCAGTCACGAGCGATTTTTTTTCACAAAGATACGGCCATATCAAGTTTTGACATTTATCCGAACAACCTTATGAGCATTCAAATTGACTCTTTGGTGCATACCATTTTGCATTCAAAAATTTATCTTGAAAATTTGTACTTGCGGGTTTTGATGGTCTATGAATAAGAATTTACAGTCAGAAAATTGACATTTCCATTTCAAAGATGGGGGATTCAAAATGGCGGATCGAAATTTACGAAATTAAACGATTTCGCTCTCTAAAAACTCTTACACGGGGGTTTCGGAGTTGCTGATTCCGAAAATGAGGTCGCAAGATTGACATTTCCATTTCCAAGATGGTAGATGTCAATGTGAATGCTCATAAGGTTGTTCGGATAAATGTCAAAACTTGATATGGCCGTATCTTTGTGAAAAAAAATCGCTCGTGACTGTTTAATAGCTCATTTTGAAGGGAAAGGGTAGTGCTAAATGATGACATTTGAGAAAAAAACCAAAAAAAATTCTTGTGCCCTGTACATAACCTCAAAAGTAGCGAAAAGCCCCATTTTTCGAGCACATAACCTCAAATATCTCAAAATCCTGACGTGATAGGTTGATTCTGATTCCGAATTCGGATTCCATGGCAAAAATTACTCCGGTAACTATCCATAGCTTTTCAACAACAAAACCTTGCAGACCTGTGTTATCAGAGAATATTGTCGCAAAATTTTACAGTCCATATCGGAATAGTTTTGATGGTAGAGTTCCGAGCAGTGGCTCTGCGTAAGCTGACTTTTCACCGTCTGAAAACTTTAAAGCGCGTTTTCTCGAAACCACATTTTTCAAAATTGCGTGCGCGATTAAAAAAGAACCATTAAAGCTATTATTATAAACTTTTTTTTTATTTGTAGATAATTAAAATGCGCTTATAGTGAACCTTTAACTTACATAATACAGTATTTATTTTCATTATATATAACGCATTTTCAACAAAAAAAGGGCGAAAAATTTGATTTTTTTGAAAAGAAACTTAAAAGATCAATTAAAACATTTTTTTTTACAATTTTTTAGGTTCACTATAAGCGAAAGACTCTTCTGATTAAAAAAAAAATATATATGTGTGTTTCAGATGAAAACTTTGGACAATATCATGCACGCGATTTCAATCGTCCGTGACGAGACGCTGCGCGGGATCTTCGATTAGTCCGAGATTTTTTGTCATTTTCAAATAAAAAAACTATTTTTACAAGTTCAGATTTTATATAATTCGATATAATTTATTTAGAAAGGTTTTGGGGTTTTGTAAAAATTTGAGCACGTTTTAGTATTTTTAAACTAAAAAGTGTGAGTTTTAGGGACATTTTTTGGACATTTTTTGACTTTGAATAACTTTTTTGTTTTTTAACCAATTGTCATGATTCTTTTTTGATTTTGTTCCTTACAATGTGAAGAAACTTTTCAATATGGAAAATAAGGTAAGATGACTGAAAAAAAGTTAAAAATAAAATAAAAATATCTCAAAATATAAAAAAAAATGTGTAGTTCTTTTAGCTAGAGTGCTTTCCATAGCCAAAAATATTGATAATAAAACAAAGAATAAGTGGTAACATTTCAAAGGCCTGTGTCTAATGCTTTAGATATTATTCAATCATATGTTGCAACAAATACGGAAAATCACAACTCGTGAGAAACGGAGTTTAAAGTAAAGTCTTGTGAAGCCTCGCTGAAAACGCGTTATTCTTAAATTATAGTAACTTTTAATTTTATTTATTTTTCCAAAAAAAATCAGATTGCCCTGAAAATTTATACACATACTTAAAAATATATAGAGAATAAAAAAATAACACTTTTGGAAAATGTCAAAAAAATATACCAAATATAGGTGGCGGATCCCCTTAAGTCGTGTGAATAAATTATTTTATTAACGCGCCTCATACATTTCCAATCGAATTTTGCTTTTGTTATAAAGTTGAAAAAAATTATTATTTTTAGATCTAAAAAGATGTATTGAAAAGGTTATCGAATGAAAATAGTGAGATGGATGCAATCAAATTAATGTTATAGTTTAGATTAAATTAACGGGCTTATTTTTTTCATGTGTTCCAGAAGGGGGGTACAAAATCTGGTTCAGATTTGAATAATTTTTTATAGAAGAGCTATTCTGTAAATATTTTTTTCATATTGCTGTCACTTAATATGAATATTGCAGGGAAGTTCTTATAGAAATTTTACTCGGAAAAAAGTTTATATTTTTTATTTTATTTGAAATATTTCTTAGCCTTTAAATTTTATTTGAAGTTTGTTACAAGGACGTACCTGTTTTACTTCAATTTAGTGATTTGCATATAAAAAGGCAGATGGTTATTAGGGTGACGCTCAAGAAGGGTAAACAAAAATTGTTGACCGTTCCACCCCCTAAATTGGTTCGAATTGATTAAAACAAAATAATAAAAATAGTGAGAGATCTAAATTTTGAAAATAAAACGTGCCTCAAGACGCCTCTTTTTTCCCATTTAAATAACATGAGAAAAGTGTATGTCATCAGCCTTTTTTTTTACTCGAATACTATAACAATGAAAAATATGATTACTACATAAATTCTTAGGGTAGTAACACTAGTTTATCAGAGGAAAATTTTCGTTTGACCTTGAATTAATTTTTTTATTGAATTTATAAAGCACTGAAATGTATCCTAAAAAGGCCTCCAACTCCCCCCCCCCCTGTTTATTAAGCTAGAATTTAATTTCAAGGTGAAACAAAAGTTTTTCATTGAACTAGTGTTACTGTTCTAAGAATTTATGTAGTAATTAGAAAAAAAATTCAAAATTTTTTTTGACCTTCATTAAGCGTCATCCTAATCGTTATATTGTTCTGAATTAAATCTTCCGTATAAATTAGTATTGTTGCAGCCCCTCATACATTTTTAATCCAATTTTGGTTTTGTTATAAAGTTGAAAAAAATGATGATTTTTGCGATACGATTTTAAAAGATGTATTGAGCTATGAATATTTTAGGGAAGTTCATTTAAAGTACTTGATCCACGAAAATCATCAGGCAAAAATAGATAATTTTTCTTTCAAAAATAGCAATATTATTATTGAAGGGCTATTTTGGAAGAGAAAAGATTAATTTCCATGAAAAAAATTTGAAATACAGAAAAATAATTTTATTAATAAATTTTATTTTTGCCCCAACTTTTTTTCTTATCGCTTCTCACCAAATTTTAAAAAATTATGCGATTTCAATAAATTACAAACTACTTTTTCAAGAAAAAGATTCCCTACAACTTAACCATTTCCAATTTTCGAAAATGAATAAATTATTATCAAATTCAGCAATTTGTTTATAAAAATTTCTTTTTGAAAAATCTTTTTTTAATGGTCTCAGCCATTAAAGAATTTATTTTAAAAAATCAGAAACAGTGAATTTGTGGGGAATCTTTTCTCTGAAAAAATGATTAATGATTTATTAGAATCGCATAATTTTTTAAAATTTGGTAAGAAGCGATAAGAAAAAAAGTTGGGTCAAAAATAAAATGTATTAATAAAATTATTTTTCTCTGTTTCAAATTTTTTTCATGTAAAATAATCTTTTCTCTTTCAAAATAGCCATTTAATAATAATATTATTATTCTTGAAAGCAAAATTATCAATTTTTGCCTGAGGTCTAATTTTTGTGGATGAAAACTACCTTCAAAATTTTATTTGAAATAAAAGTTTATATTTTATTTAAAATTTTGTTCAGCTTTTGAATTTTATTTCGAGTTTGCAACAAGGGCGACGGTGTTCTGCTCCAATTTAGATATTTAAATATAAAACTTGATAGTAATATTGTTTTCAATTAAGCCATGCGAATAAATAAATAAATTCTGATTTTATTATAACATTGTAAAACATTAGGATTCTTGCGATAAAATCTTACAAGATGTCTTGAACTATCAATGCTCCAGAAGTTCTTATAATAATTTTATTTGAAAATAAAACTTTCTATTTTTCATCTTGTAAAAAACTTTTTCAGGTTTTAAATTTTATTTAAAATTTACATCAATAACCTCATTTTCTGCTTTAACCTTTTCATCTGAACAAAAAAAATCTTAAAAAAAGATTAGATTTTGCTTTTACCACAAAATTGGTAAAAATGGTGATTTTAGTGATAAGATCTAAAAATATATATTAAAAATACAATCGAATACCAAGAATAATATAGATATAATCAAATTCATGTTTAACTATGCATTGAATTAAGGGGTTGTGTTTGTGATATTCTGGAGGGGCATAAAAAGGGGGGAATATTAGGGCCATGGAACAACCAGACCATATGATCGATATGGTGATTATTTTGTCTGTAAAATTTTGTCCATGCAAAGTAAGATATCAAGTAAAAAATTTGTGAGAACAAAGATCATATTAATTATAAAAAAATATATTTCAAACAATTTCTTTTCTAAAATTTGAGAAATCTGACAGTTAATAGACCTTCCTTAGTGGCTTTTCTTTGATCTCACAAAATTTTGTTGAATTTTCAAATAAAAATAGAACTTATTATTTTATTCATTTTTTAAATTCATTTATTATCTCTTCTATTTTATCTGAAGTTTGCAACTAGGACGTTCCTGTTTTGCTTCAATTTATTTATCAAAATATATAACCTATCGGTAATATAGTTTTAAATTCAATCGTGTGAATATGCTTACATTCTCGTCGCTTCTTTTACAATTTTAGGGGAATTTTGGTTTTACAATAAAGTTTGTGAAAATAAAGATTTTTAAATTTATACTTGATAAGATTATTGAAATTGCAAGTAAATGCGAAAAGTAAAAGAGATATAATAAAATTAATGCCTGATAACGTGATAAATTAAGAGCTCAGAGCCTCATATTAAGAAGGGCCCGGGAGGGGGTGGGGGGGAGGTCAAAATTAAATACAGTAAAACCTCATTTATCGGGACGCCCTTGAAATGTAAACACCTCGTTTACCGGGATTTGGAGGGGCTCCCCACTACCACCCACAGTCTCATGGTGGGTTGCCATGACTCTTGTTGTATGTTGACATTTAGTAATGGTTATGTACATAAGTTGTAATGTATTTGCAAATTGTGTAAATTCATTTGGTTTTTCATGATGGAAAATAAAGATAGAAATACAAACGAAGGTATGTAAAAAAAATGACATAATAAAACTCCTGCAAATGAAATTATTTCACGCTGAGAATCGATTTTAGTTATTTTGAAAATGCCGCACTTAAATTTTGCTCACAAGACTAGTTTTCCCTTGGCGGCGTGTCCTTTTTATATTATATTTTTTGGTGACGTCACGCATTGCGCAGTCTCCCGCTGCGTGTGACTTAGTTATACATCTAGAAACTGTCACTATGTACAAGGAGTGGTGGCTGGAGGAGAAACAAAATGTCCCGATAAATGAGGTTGCGAGATCCCGATAAGTGAAGATCTCGATAAATGAGTGTCCCGATAACTGAGGTTTTACTGTAATATTTTCCAGCGTGACTATTGGTTGAAAAGTTGTTAAACTACAACTACTTATGATTGATAATTTACTAAAGATCCTTTTAAAAGTTCAGATGAGAATGCTGAAAAATAAACTATCTGTATATGTTTTTTACAAAACTGTGTTTTTCAAAGTAGTATTCATACCATATATTTAAAAAACTAATAGTCCGATTTATTAAAAATTCGATGCAAGTAAAAGTTAGGTACTAAGGGAAGGAGGGAGGGATCTCCATAATATTATTGTAAATTGATCAGAATTTTGTATTCACTTTTTTATTGATTTCTAGATCAAGTATTTCAAAAGAAAAGTAAAGAAAAAAGTAAAGAAAAAATTGAAGATATATTAATTAAGGGTCAATGCAAGTCTAGAACATGAGTAAACAAAATATGTTAAGTTAAACAAAAAATTGTATCTTTTTCTGCAACTTATATGAATAACATATAAATAATTAATTTAATGGAGCAAGATTATTATTTCGTAATTTATATACCGACACTTATAAAGTTGACAATTAATTATTTTCTTTTATTTCTGAATTTTTTTTTTCAATAAGAACCATAAGTTGCAAAAAATAAAATAAATAAAAAATCTTAAAAATCAAAATAAAAGCGATAACAATCAGGACTTGCTTGACTGCACCCTCTTGGTTTGAAACGTGGTAATTTCAAGCTCTCCTGGGATAAAAGTTTATTGATTTTTACCGGCTGAGTTTCCTCCAATAGGTGTTGAATTTCAGTGCTTTTCCGTTGGAGGGGCAGCACTTGCTACAAAAATCCTTAGAGATATGTATGTTTATTACCCTCACTCGAGATCGAAATCTTCCCTTATTTAATCGACTGAAGCTAAAGCGAATAATTAATGGAAAGTGGATGTTAGAAAAAAAAGGAGGATAAAAGCATTGCATTAATGACGAATGATTTTTTTCGCAAGACTGCAAAATTATTTTCACGCAGGTGGAAAATAGGATAAATAAAATAATATATAAAATCGAGGAACTGATTGTTGATGGCTGCTTGAAATTTCAAATGATGATATCGTTTCAGGTAGTGAACTGTTATAATTACGAAGTACGTGTAGCAATCAATTAGCACACCAATCGTACGTTGATTAAGGGGTCGATTGGAATGTAATGGGGCTGTAGGTGGTCAGTGATAATTAACGTTCGTGGAAATCGGCCGAATGCGTACTGCGTAAAATCAAATACTGGCCACCCTGACGCAGGAAACGAAATATTGGACGTGCGGCGACACGGATGCCGGCAACAATGTGATCATCCCTTTTAATCGACCCGTTTTATTTATCGGCAATCTCTTCTCGTCTTAACCCTCATAAATGACCCCAATTGCTTCACCATAACATCCAGTAACCACTCACTTAATAACACAACAAGAATTCTCAAAAATTGGTACACTCTTTAAAATCAACTCCCTTAAGGGGTCTACCCATATTAGACGCTGAAGAAAATGTTATTTTCATGAATTTTTTTTTAGGGGTCTGAAACAAAAAAATCAAACGGTTTTAGATTTAATATGTTAATGGCTATAGCGCATATCATGGAATGTTTTATTTTTGCAAAAATAACAAAATGACGGACATTTTTCAAAAAGAAAAAAAATAACGTGTTTTTTCCCCGTTTTTTGCAATTAAAAAAAATGAACAGTTAAAATTAAAATTTAAAATAGTCCTTGATATGCGGTATAGCTATAGTTGTAAAGAATATATGTTAAAAATTTCATAAGGATCGGTTCTGTTGATTGATAATACTCATTTTCATCCAAAAAAGCCTGTCTCCGTTGAGTTCTGGCCTCTTTGAAATTGGTAATATGGGTAGACCCATTACTGCCTGAACAGACGTATTTCCTGCAAACTTTCCGGCCATAAAAAAAATTATGTAGAAAGTTTAAAAAAATTCAACCAAAGTATTTCTGAAGTCAAATTTCATCTTCTTTGAGAATCTCGCCCTAATTTTTCAATAAAACGTAAGCCTTCATTGTTATTAACAATTTTATTGAAAAAAAAGTAAAATTATCGAGATCGATCACTTTTAAAACCAACGAAACACATGGAAATCGAATTCCAAGAACCGCAGAAATCGTTTTTCTCGCGTCCATAGACATAGAACTCGAAGTTCACTTGCTGTTTTTTTATTTTCGATAACTAGGTGTCATCATGAGATTTAGTTTACAAAAAAATAAGTTCGGTTGCAGCTTGGATAAAAGTTGAACGGAGACGTAGTTTGTTTAAACAAATTGTTTAAACAATATAATTTTTCAATAATAACTTACACATAATATAGAACACATAATAATAACAAATTTTCAAGTCATACTATGGACTTTTTACATCATTATGGTCAAATGTCAAAATCAGATAAATTATAAATCGCGTAAAGCTGTGTCAGAAAGCGCCATCTGCGTAATGTTAACAAACAGCAAGTGAACTTCGAGTTTTATGTTTATGGACGCGAGAAAAACGATTTCTGCGGCTCTTGGAATTCGATTTCCATGTGTTTCGTTCGTTTTAAAAGTGATCTATCTCGATAATTTCACTTTTTTTTTCAATAAAATTGTTAATAACAATGAAGGCTTACGTTTTATTGAAAAATTAGGGCGAGATTCTCAAAGAAGATGAAATTTGACTTCGGAAAAACCTTGGCTGGATTTTTTATAAACTTTCTACATAATTATTTTTATAGCCGGAAAGTTTGCAGGAAAAAACGTCCGTTCAGGCGTTAATGGGTTAAGGGGGGAATTCTATGTAAACGCCTCAAAATAAGTCATATTTTAAAAAAGTTTTTGTAGGTGATAAAATAATTTTATTGTTTTAAATTTTTAACATAACTTTATTTAACCTTTTTAAAGTATAAAATTTTTTTTTTCTTCTGCCAAAATGGCGGCTCAGAATAATTTTTCGTCTGTCGTCTTCGGTGCGAGGTCCACAAGTGGTCTATTTATCACACATTAACCATTGATCTGAAACAAAAAAATTAAATTTCTTTCTTTTTATAACATATTAACGGGAAGGATAAACCTATAATAATAAACAAAAACATAAAATTCAATATAAAATAAGCCTTTGAAAAATAAGTTTGAATTTTGGGTTATTTTTTCGACATTTTTGACTCCCAAAAAGTATTTTATTAACGCGAAATATCTGAAATTTTAGGTTTATCCTTATGATAATAATGTAGAGAAAAGCATCTCAAAATTTTTGACAAATCGGTCGATAACTTTTCGAGTTACAACACGAGCAGTTTTTAAAAATACAGTTTCGAAATAATCGCGTTCAAAGTTTTAGTACAGTATAACGACCAGTTTTAGTTACTTACCGATTAATCTGCAATCCCAGTTCCATACAATAGTCCTTCTGAGTCTTCAAAAAATTGATATTCTTTGATCTACTGCTGTTTGCGAGCTGTACGATTTTTTGAAATTTTTACATGGATTTCCCCCCTTAAGGGGGGAAACCACATTAGTAGGCTAAATATTGCGTGTTTGTCGGGATTTCTTTTATGGGGAAGAACACAATGAAGATTTTTTAGACGTTAAGCATCTTTTATTCATGTTTTGAAGTAAATGTGGTGATTTTTTCACATTTGTTTAGCCACAAATCATCAAGTTATTAGCTGTCCCACATGACAGGTCTTCATCTAAGTAAGCAATTTGCGGGAACTCTAGAGGTCGCAATTTTTATCTAAAATCAATACAACGATTTCTCTACATTATTGAGATGTTTTTTAAGAATATGAACCAACATGCGGCCAAAAAAATTGAAAATTAAATTTTTTTTGAGTGTTTACAAAAAAGGTCTTAATTTTCACATTTTTTATAGCTTTTTAGCAATAATAACCATAGTGCAAAAAATTCTATCATCTCAATTGTAGGTTCATATTCTTAGCAATTAAATGAAGTAAACGTATATCAATTTTGAGAATGATCAGTCCATTAGTTTTGAAGTTATGTTTCCCGCAAATAGAAAAAATGTTGTTTCGAGAAAAACGCGTTCAAAGTTCCGAAAAACTCAGATTAATAAGTGATTACTCTTAGTGCGCATAGCATCGGAAAGAATTTGAATTTCGTTCTAAAACTTTGAGAGTATATTTTTGAGATGTTTCGCTAAAAATTTATGCAATTTAAAAAAAAACCGATTTTTTAAACTGTCTAATATGGTTTCTCTCCTTAAGGGGTCATTCTACTTCGGACCCCCGAAAAAAAAAGCTAATTTTGTGAATTTTTTATGAGATTATTAATAAAGATATTGATATAGACTTTGTTAGGCTTAATAAACACACTCTTGAAATACATTAAAAAAATTCTTTTTATTTATTTTATACACTGTTTATACACTAAAACGTTAGTCAAACGCAACGCCTTGAAAAGTAGGTAGATCAGGCGCGTTGATGGAATTTTGGACATGGGCCATCTGAAACTAAAAAATCAAGTGGTTTTAGGTTCAGTATGACAATGGCTATATTGCGAACCGCAATTTATAATATACATGCAAAAATAACAAAATAGCGGCCAAAAAAATCGATTATTTTCCACTGATTTTTGCAAAAAAATATACAGTACCGGTCAGAATTGTCCGGCCACCTGTTTTTCGATAATTGCTTAAATTATCCTAATTTGAATTATATAAGTAAAAAAATTTGTTCTCTTAATTAAATTTAAAGCTATCAAAATTCTTTATAAAATGAGCCCAGCATGAATTCGTTTTGTTAAATTTTGAAGAAGTTATTGCAGAAATAGTCAAGATTTCAATGCTTTCTTAAATTTTAAATAACTTTCGAAGTAATCAACATTTTTTAATGTTCTTGGGCTCATTTTAGATCTAAGATTCTACAGAATCGCATTGAATTATCATTATAAATCTATAAATTTTTCTTGCATAATGCAAAGAGTTAAAATTGTAACAAAAAAGTAGGGAAATTTCGAAAACATTTAATCTATAGGTAAATCATAATAATGATCATATGAATATATATTTTAAGGGGATTCGATACAAAATTCATGATTATATGTTTTATATATCTTATAAAAATGTTTTTCTAAGCAAAAGCAATATTGGAATTTTTCCAACTTTTTATTTGAACTTTAACCTCGTGCAGTATGTATGAAAAAAATTACACATAAATTCCAAGAATTTTGATCGATTTTGTAGACATTTAGCTTTAAAATTAGTCCAAGAACATTAAAAAATGTTGATTACTTCGAAAGTTATTTAAAATTTAAGAAAGCATTGAAATCTTGACTATTTCTGCAATAACTTCTTCAAAATTTAACAAAACGAATTCATGCTGGGCTCATTTTATAAAGAATTTTGATAGCTTTAAATTTAATTAAGAGAACAAATTTTTTTACTTATATAATTCAAATTAGGATAATTTAAGAAATTATCGAAAAACAGGTGGCCGGACAATTCTGACCGGTACTGTAGTAAAAATTGAAATATTCTGCGAAAATTCCAAGTTGATACAATGAATAGTTTTAAGAGGGTAGGGTAAGTGTGAAACTTTAAGGCGATGGATCAACTGGATCACGTGACGTCGGTAAATGCAATTATAGTATCTAAGGTTGTTCAAAAATTAATAATTGAAGATATATGTTGATGTTGATAATTGGCTTTAGGGCCCAAGGTTAATAAAAACTTAAAGCTTTACATAATTAAAGGTTTCGGCCCTGATCGGAGCCCTCATCGGTGATTTATTTTGGATCTTAAGTTAATTATGATGTTTGTGTATAAAAGTTATTTTTCTCCCGTTTCTTTTCCTTTTTCATTTCCTGGGGAACCGTATAACTTGAACGGTAAATACTTTCCATTAAGAGGTTGAAAACGAAAAAGGGAAAAAAATAACTTTTTATGAACAAAAATTATAATTTACTCAAGATCCAAAATAAATCACTGACGAAACGTTTGATTATGTAAAATTTTAAGTTTTTATTAACCTCAGACTCTAAAGCCAACTATCAACATCAACATATATCTTCAACTATTCAAAATTTTTTTGAAGACATAATAACAGAATCTAAAATTATAAACGAAACAGTATTTCAATCTCTAATTTATTCAAAATCAATCGTGTAATTTTGAATAAATTATATTATTTTAATAGGTACTATAATAAAATTACAAAAAATAACAATTTTAATAGTAATTTTTCCAAAGATCATTTTTTAGTCGAGGATACAAATTGATAACATATTCTAATGATTGTCAAAAGGTAAAACTGATAAGGTTCAAAATCACAATAACTTTAAAATGATGTATAATTTCTCTATTAAAAATGGATGTTCTTTTTGTTGCGAGGAAAGTAATGCTATTTACTTAAGCTGGCAGGTTTTATCCAGGATTTTACTACCTTAACGAAGAAGAAATGAGTTTTTCTCTAAACGTATTTAAGCCATGAAAAGAGTAATCATGGCTTTCGATTAACTTATCTAGTGGTAGCTCAACTAACCCCATAACAATGTATATGTAACTATATGTTCGGTGGTTGCACCCTTGTTACTTCCAGCTGTATACTTATTTTATTTTCCTACTTTTTTTTGACTCTGTAGTCCCGCAGCCTGAAGTACGTATAAAAAGGAAAAACTTAGTTATTTTAATGAGAATCGAGCTTGTTCAGAGCTTCAACTACCTTACTCCCCCCCCCCCCCCTCACACCTCTCCCTTTAAACGATTAGAAACTCTTGCGTTGCCCATTGCCCAACGTTTGAACCTCCCTTAACCCCAATTCTGAATTCTTTTTATCATCTCACTGTAGTGAATCCTTTAATGAAGACTTAAGCAAATTATTAGTTTTTTTAACAAACAAATATAGTAGAATTGATTGCAAAACATAATTAGATTGTCAGCACCTAATCTGTCAGAAACTTCGAAAACCTTACTGCAAGGTTATTTATGAAATCTGCTGGAAAATTTACTGGAACCTCGTAACAAAGCTCTTAAGGGGCTATTCTACTTCGACACTTTCGAAAAATCGATTTTTTTTGTTGCATTTTTGGATTGGAAGAACACGGAGAAAAATGGATATTGAAAAGTAGATATTCAAATAGGAGATATTCATCCATAATATGTAGATATTGACACGCAATATTAAAATATTTTTATTTCAATATATAAGATTTTCCAGAGAAGTAACATTTGATATTCAGATTCAATAGTTTAGATATTGAAGCATGAAGTGCGCGCGCATATATATCATCGAAATCTAAGTGAATCAAAGATTGACATGCTTGCAGCGTGCCGGAAAGATAAATTTTGAAGGTTTATTAAAGTTTTCTTAGATTCTAATAAGTGTTTCTAATGGAATAAAAGTGATCGGGACTTTAACTTGAGATGCAGTAAGTAAAACATATAAGCTATATATTTTCTCTATATGTAGTTTATAGCCGAGAATAAAATCTAACCTTAGTGTTAAGGTTAAGTTTCTAACAAGAACATTTAATTATTTTAGACATGCCAAATAATGAAAATGAGAGCAATGTATATAAATCTACTATATACTTATGTCCATAATAAAATATTATTTGATTTTTTTCTAAAAACTGAATATTTAGTTATTTTATAACCTTTAAAATAATTTTTTGAGTATCTTAGACATTGAGCTGTAATATCTATAACTTACCTTTTCAGTATACCTGATATTGAAGTTAAATATCTGAGATATTCAACTTTAGTACCTCAGACATTCAAGTTTACTAACGAGGATATTCAGAAGTTTAGTATCTTGAATATTCATTTTTAATATCTGAGATAATCAAGCTCAATATCTGAGATACTGGTGGTTAATATCTTTTTTTTTAATATCTGCAGGCATTGAAGTAGAATATCTAAATGTTTGTCACATAGTTGAATGCTACTGACATTGTGCTTCAATATCTAGATATTATGGGTCAATATCCATTTTTCTCCGTGAAATTGAAAATTTTGAAGAAGCAGAAGGTACTTACTTCATACGGTGCATGTATCACAGGTTAACTTTACGTAAGATTTTTTCATGATTTTTCAGTTAAAAAAAACTTTAAACGCGTTTTTCTTGAAAGGAAGTTTTCTTATATGGTGTAAGTGATTTCTATGAAACCACTGAACCGATTCTTATGCAATTTTAACAACATATTCTACAGATAAATAGCTTTCGTACATTCTAAGGCGGTGTTAAAATTTGAACTTTTACAATTTTTTTTTGGCCATG
This sequence comes from Diplolepis rosae, assembly GCA_030998225.1. Taxonomy (NCBI): domain Eukaryota; kingdom Metazoa; phylum Arthropoda; class Insecta; order Hymenoptera; family Diplolepididae; genus Diplolepis; species Diplolepis rosae. The sequence continues at coordinate 6,361,676 of JAPYXD010000723.1, read as the reverse complement.
AACAGTGAGAAAAAACCTCTTTTTTTTTATAATTATAATTTTTTTCATACATTGTTAACAATGTTTTAAAGTGTACAAAAAAATTTTTTGGGCACTTTTAATTACTTTTTACTACTGCAGAGGGCGTCTTCCAAAAGATGCATTTTAATTTGCGGGACACTTTTCTGCCTTCCTGTAACAAATTTATTTGAAATTTCAACGCGATTCAATTCATGAGACTTGAAACTAAACAATAAACCTGTGAAAAGTTAAGTTTTTTATATTTGTATGGCCTTTATATGCGATTTTATAAAAAGTTTGAAAAAACGCCTGTTTTGGGGATGAATTTACCCCTGTACTTTTAACTTTTGAGAGGTTTATTTACTAGTTGTTTGTAAGAAGTATCAAAAAAATTTTGATTTACTGAGATTGGTTTAGTATTTCTATGATACTAAGGAACATTTTTACGTAAAAAAAAAATCAATTTTTTTCAAAATTAGAAAGTAAAAGTCCCCCTAAGGCTGGAAGTCCATGTAAACGCCTCAAAATATGTCATATTTTAAAAATGTTTTTGAAGGTGATAAAATAATTTTATTGTTTTAAATTTTTAACATAACTTTATTTAACCTTTTTAAAGTATAAAATTTTTTTTTCTACTGCCAAAATGGCGGCTCAGGATAATTGTTCGTCTGTCGTCTTCGGCGCGAGGTCCAAAAGTGCTTTATTTATCACACATTAACCATTGATCTGAAACAAAAAAATTAAATTTCTTTCTTTTTATAACATATTAACGGGAAGGATAAACCTATAATAACAAAAAAAAAATAAAATAAAATTTAATATAAAATAAGCCTTTGAAAAATAAGTTTGAATTTTGGGTTATTTTTTCGACATTTTTGACCCCCAAAAAGTATTTTATTAACGCGAAATATCTGAAATTTTAGGTTTATCCTTCCGATAATAATGTAGAGAAAAGCCTCTCAAAATTTCAGACAAATTGTTCAATAACTTTTCGACTTACAACACGAGCAGTTTTTAAAAATACAGTTTCGAAATAATCGCGTTCAAAGTTTTAGTACAGTTTAATGACCAGTTTTAGTTACTTACCGATTAATCTGCAATCCCAGGTCCATATAATAGTCCTTCTGAGTCTTCAAAAAACTGATTTCAATTCAGATTATAGAAAAAAAAATCGATTTTTTGAAAATTTTACATGGATTCCCCCCCTTAAGATTTCTGTAAGATTCACAATCTTGTCACATGAACTTGAGGTAACCTTGTCTAGCAAGGTCATTTTTAATTTTGTGAAACCTTGAATAAACCCTGTGAGAATCTTTTAAAGCTGCTATTCATTCGATTGTTATTCATTGTTATTCATTCGGATTCAAGTTTTTGATTAAACTGGGTTGAATCGGATTTATAACCGATTTGCATCATAAGAGATTTAAAAAGTTTTCCGGAATATTTCCGAAACAGATTTTGAAATGGCTTTGATTCCCTTGCATTGATTCCCTTTCGAAACTATCGCCAGAGTAAATTTTGACACATCGATTTTTCGGGTGGAATCTGTAAGATAATAATAATTCATCAATTGAAAGATCACTGAGATTAGATATTTTGAATGTAAATATTGACGTTCGTACGGAAATTGAAAAATATTATATTTTATTTCATTTGAGAGATCTGGATTTCTGTGTGAATGTCAGAGTCGACTTGAAGCTTTACGCCTGAAGAATTAAAAGAGTTTAAAACTTTTCTTTTTTCCACTGAGACAGCAATTCCATTGATTTTGTTGGTCAAGAAGGAGCTTTAGTAGCGTAGTTTTTCATGGGTCTTTGCTCTCTGAAGCAATAAGGTTAGACAGAGCAAGCATCGAGCAATATTGGACGAAAGACGTTCCTTCCATAACAAGCCCTTTTGCATCCTTCCTACCGAAACTTGTCTCTAAACAAATTTAATAAATTCGCGATTTCCGTGTTGACTCGCTAGGAGGGGCTTTCTGTCTTCAATTTGTCTGTACATTATACAACCCTTGGCTAATAAAGATAGAATGTGGTTGCTAGATTTATCACTTTAATTACTTGAATCTTATGTCATTTTAAATAATAATTACCATCATTTTCATTAATATTCTTTTGAAAAACGACCTATTTCATATAAATAGAAATATACCTATAAATGGAAAAATATTGTAAGATATTCCATTCATGTTTTAAAATCTCTTGGAAACATCTTAGGAACATTTAGGGGATTTATTAGTATTATATTATTTAGGAATATTTTAGGAAGTTTTTAGGACATTTTTAGAATATTCAAACGTCGTGCCTAGGATAAAAAATAGTTCAAATTTGTTGTGATATATTACGTAGGGCCAATATCCAATGGGTAATATATGTATATTATAGTGATATCCTGAGAATATTACTAGGATATATTATGGATATTATAAGCGGATTATTACGAATTAGGGATATTATCAATATATATTATGGATACCAAAATGATATCTGATAGATATTACCAGAATTTATACTCGATATCACAATGATATCATATGGATCTTACAGGACGATCTTATGGATATCATCACAATAGATCAAGGATTATAAATGGATATTATAGGGCTTTTCTATGGATATAAACAGGATGTATTATAGATACCACTAGGATATCTAATATATATCACTAGGAAATCCAATGTTACAGAAATATCTTGCGAATATCATGAGGATGTCCTATGGATATTGCAGGAATATCTCAAGGATAATATATAGATATTATGAGGTTATTTTATGATTACCCGTGTGGAAATTTTGTCATGGCGCTAGTTAGGCCCCAACCAGGAAAAACCGGGCCCCAACTTGAGTATCGAGGCAGGACCAAACCGCAAATGAAACGCCGGACCCGACCGAAGCCTACCTCATGGCCCAGTTTGGTCTAACTTGGCAACGATCATTTTTTTTTAATGTCTTGATCTAATCCTTCTAGAATAATTTTCGAGATTTAAAATGTAGTCCAAGTCATATATTTTGTATATATGAATTTTTAAAAAAACTTTCAATGGAGTTCACGACAGCCCTTTTATTTATTAAAAATAAAAGTGTCAAACACGCAGTTAAAATAAATCAAAAAATTTAACACTTTATTCCAACCTCTAAAATAAGAGATTCAAAGTCTAATCTACAAATTTGATTTACTTACTATCGTTTTCATTGCTTACTCTTCTTACCTTAAATATCGCGCGATGCCTCTGGACTCGTCCAGTGCTCTTTATTTTGGGCATTTTAATTAGCACGCACAGAAATTAAATGCATACACTACCGAACATAATCATTAATATCTTTGGCATAATTTAAAGAACCCGGGTTCAAGACTGGAGGCGATCTAAAAACACAAGCACAGCCAAAATAGGTGGCGCTGTAACCACAACAACTATTAAGGGCGGGGTATGGGTTTTTAGGCGAAAAAAACCACATTTTTATGAATTTTTTCCAGAAATTCGAATGAAGTGAATTTATTAAAACCTTTCGTACATTATTTTGTACTATTTCAACAACATTCTGTAATTTTTTCATGCAAAAATATTCATAAATAACCCGGTGACAGAGCTTCTCCCGGAACGTTCTTAAAATAAGACCACTTGCGGTGTTCACTGTATCTCAGCTGGAAATTATCTGAAATCGAAAAGCAAAAAAATTTAGTCAAAGTAACATCAAATCTAGCCCCCAACGTTCTCTGATTTTTTTTTTTATTTAAAAATTTTTGGTGGCCATTTGAAGTGAAAACTGCGATTTTTCACAAAAAATTCGGCCGTTTTGGAGGTGGAAAACACACTTAATGTAAAAAAAAAAAATACTGATCGTTGGGGGCTGGTATTGTTTATGTAGAAAGTATGTGCCAAGTTTCAAAAGAATCGGTGAAATAGTTTTCAAATGGCAGTGAACACGGACTTTCAAAAAGGTAGTTTTGAGAAAAACGCGTTTGAAGTTTTAAGGCCATGGACCAACCGGATCACGTGACTAGATTCCTACCTTATCGTCATTTTCCATTTGCGTAACCCCATTTCTGTAAAATATGAGATAATAAGATGAAAATTTGTGAGAGTAAATGAAATACACAAAGGCAAGTCTGTCTGGTCATAAATGTTTATAATTATAAAAAAAAATGTTTGCAAAGAAATTTTTTTTCATAATTATGAACATTTAAGACCAGAGAGACCTATAATAATGAATTTTATTTGATTCTACAAATTTTCAGTTACTTTTCTCATTTTTTATAGAAATGGGGTTACACAAACTGAAATGCCGGTAAAGTAGGAATCTAGTCACGTGACCAGGTTGGTCCATGGCCTTAAAAGGCAAAAAAAGTGAAAAAAAAATCGTTTTTTCTTACTCACACCAAATCATCGATCCCAACTCCATAGAGTACACTTTTTTTGAAATGTTTAACTATAAGATAAGACAAAAAAAAATCGATTTTTTCAAAATTACAAACCCTTACCCCGCCCTTAAACAAGGATCAATGTTGGCTTCATGCCACATCCAAGACATTCGCCATATTGTAGCCAAATAATAATTTTTCAAGTTGGGGCCAAACTTGTAATAGGGAAAAAATTTGGCAATTTCCACACGGGTATAACCAGTGTATATTATGGATACCACAATGATATCTAATGTATATCATTAGGATATCCAATGTATATATTACAGGGCTTTCTTAAGAATATGGATATCACCAGAATATATTATGAATATCAACAGGATATCCCGTGGATATCACTAGAGTATATATATATATATATATATATATATATATATATATATATTACAGGGCTATATTATGGATATCATCAGGATAGCCTATGGGTATTACAGAAATATTTTGCGAATATCATCAGGATGCCCTATGGATATTGCAGAAATATCTCAAGGATAATATATGGATATTATAAGGATATAACCAGAGAATATGCTATGGATACAACAAGAATATCTAACTTAAATTACCAGAATATCTACTTGATATCACAAGGATATCATATGGATATTATAGGACGATATTACGGATATCATCACAATAGCTCAAGGATTATAAATGGATATTGTAGGGGCATTCTATGGATATAACCATGATATATTATAGATAACACAAGGATATTTATTCTATATCACTAGGATATGCAATGTTTATATTACAGGGCTTTCTTAAGGATATCATCAGGATAACCTATGATGGTATTACACAAATATCTTATGAATATCATCGGGATGTCCTATGGATTTTACAGGAATATCTCAAGTATAATATATGGATGTTATAAGGATATACTACCGATATAACCAGAATATGTTATGGATACAATAAGGATATCTGATGTAAGTTACCAGAATATTTACTTGCAGAACTTACAGGACGATCTTACGGATATCACCACAATAGATCAAGGATTATAAATGGATATTATAGGGCTTTTCTATGGATATAAACAGGATGTATTATAGATACCACAAGGATATCTAATATATATCACTAGGATATCCAATTTTACAGAAATATCTTGCGAATATCATGAGGATGTCGAATGGATATTGCAGGAGTATCTCAAGGATAATATATAGATATTATGAGGTTATTTTATGATTATAAGCAGTGTATATTATGGATACCACAATGATATCTAATGTATATCATTGGGATATCCAATGTTACAGAAATATCTTGCGAATATCACGAGGATGTACTATGGATATTGCAGGAATATCTCAAGGATAATACATAGATATTATGAGGTTATTTTATGATTATAACCTGTGTATAGTATATGGATACCACAATGATATGTAATGAACATCACCGGAATGTCTACTTGATATCACCACATTATCTCAAGGATGATAAATGTACGTTACAAGGGTATTCTATGGATATCACCAGGGTATATTATGGATGCCACAAAAATATCCAATGTAAATTACCAGAATATCTTTACCAGACTATCTTTAATATATATTTGTGATATCCATATGATATCTTGTTGATATATATATATATATATATATATATATATATATCAATGACATCAACATTTCGCTTTGTCGGACTATTCCATTGATTTCTTGTAGATATCTCTTGGGTGTCCCTAAGATATTAGGAGACCCGAATGAGATATCGTGCAATATCCTTTTGCTGCGAGAAATTCTTTTAATGCAAATAAAGTTTATATGAATTATATCATCATTATTCTTCATTTGAATAAAAAATCTATGTAGCTCCAGCAGAATATACTTACATGGATTTTTTTTTTCATTATTGCCTAAAAAACACGAAATCCTGACAAAAAATTTCCAATGAGGATTTTAATTTATTTTAATTTGCTTAAAATAAACTAAAGCTGACATATCTTGGATGTAATCATACCAGAATCGTACCCATGATTCGAAGATTTTTCTGCATTATAATTTATATATGTCATGTCTGACATGCAATCATGCCTGACTAAGCTTGTATATTACTACTCATTTCTCTTGATAAGATAATATCAGTGTGTGAAATGAAACTAGTTTAAAATAATATTAAAATCCAATACGCAATTTTTTATTTCTTGTTTGTAAAATTTAGATTATTTATTCCTTAATACTTGAAATCATTAACATACATACAAAATGTACTGTAAATTAATGTAAAAATCACACTAAAATAATATTTAAAATATAATTTTTTATTAAACTTGAAATAACTTAAAATAAATTTGTGTTCATTTTTTAATAATATATTGCCCAAAAAGAACAAAACTTTAGTTTTTTTTCGATGGTTTAATTTACAATTGGAGTAAAGTTAAACGAAAATTTTATAAAAATAATTTTATCTAAACTATCCAGAAATTTTTTTTATTTTTCCTGATAAAAACTGCCTGACAAATCGTAGTATTTACTACTTTGTCTGAATTACTAATTATAAATATTTTAAAAATTAAAACAATTCTACAAAATAAGCACATCATTTTCAGTTTGCAATCAACTTTTTTAATTTGCTCAAACCATCTTCTATTCAAAATTTGTTTGGACATTTATGTTTTACTATCATACAAAATTGGTCCAAGTTTGTACCAAGTATGGTTTCCCAGTTTCACGACTGAACAACCGTATCATTGTTGGTAGCGCACTTTAGTTCGGTATATTGGTCTTTGGAGTTAGGGAGTACGCATGGACTCGAATTTCCAGGCTCGCTCGCATGGTTAACTTGAACAAACAGAAATTACCATTTTATTGGGTGAGTTCTGGCGCCCTCTTACGGCAACCCTCCACCCCCTTTCCTAGTGTGACTCGACACTTCTCTACGAACCCCCAACGTCAGGATTGGAATACCTAATCATACCCTTCGGTACCATTCCAAATCTATTGTTCTTCAATGCGAGTCAGTTTGGCCAAACTTCGATCATCAGCTCTCAAGCCCACTTAGTACACACAAAATTACTACTCAATAAATACACATTACAAAAAAATAATAAAAAATATCATTAATTAATCAATTTTCAAAAATTAAAGTCGAACTAATCTTATACATATTTTAATTTCATGGTTTATAATTTATAATAATTTTTTATAGTGAATTGAGAATAAATCTCATTTGAAACTGCGATCATTGAAAAATGTAAATGCGACTCGACTTTGTAGAGAAAAGCCCAATGAATCTCTTTGTGGCACCAAAAGGTCCTAATAAACTGCGCTTATTTTGGTGGTTCCAGGCTTTTAATTAAGACGAAAGAAAACCCAATAATCAACCCCCTCCCCTGGACTCAAGTTGACACTTCACGAAATTAATTAAAGTTTAATTAAAGCTCGTCTTTGAAATGCTAATACGAGAATAAACACGTGCGACGTTTAATTTACAAGAATTTGAAAATCTGATCTAGTGATTGATTTTTAGATTTTTTTCCTTTTTGTAATGAAAATGGTGTTTTTAAATAGTTTGGCAACAGTTTCTATTCATTTTGATATAAAATCCAATGCGGATTCGCATTGAAATCATAAGGTTCAGAACAAAATGTGAAATTCATTGGTTTAAATATGTACATCAAATTTTATTTTATCACGAGTAGCTATATACAAATTGTAGTTTTCTAGTGTCACTAACATTCTCTCACATTCGACTTTGTAGTTTGAGCACAGAGGCTGTTTACGTACTTTACACTTTGAGTTAGAGTACTCAGTACATTGAGCTCAAATTATAATCAACAGACATTTCTCTCTTTGAAGAGGGGGTACTTATTGCTATTTAGTACAAGTATAATGCGCCATCTCCATCTTAATGTATTAATACTGCATGAAATTGTTTTAGTAGACGATGCTTCTCCTTTTCTTAGATTATTCTACAAATAATATTCGGTATGTTATACATATTTCGGACCAACCAAGACAAAAATGTGGTTTATGGAGTGATCTGTTTATTATTAATTTGATTAATATTTCATTCATTACATTGAGAAAACAGTTTTGTCAAATCAACAGAAATATTTTGTTACATATATTTTTTTCTCAGTGTACTCTGCAGGCAAACAATTTCTGCAATTTGGAAACTCAAAATTCCAGTTATTTAAAAAAAAATGTATCTTTTATCAAATATGCAATTAAGAATTTTTAAAATTATAAATTACGTTTTTTTAATTTAAGGTACATATATTTTTTACTCCTACAATGTAACTAGAATTTTTAATAATTTGACGATATGACGAAAAGATTGATAAAAAGATCGATAGAAAATTCACTAGAAAATATACATAACATGTAGATAATGATTGTCACAAATGTTCACTCATTTGATTTGATTTACATTATTCGTACCAATTGATTTTAGATTGAAATTCTTTCAGAGAAGAAAATCATTTTTCTGTTAACACTTTTCTAATGATCGACATAATCGACTGAAATGATTTAGAAAAAATTGGTAATCTTTCAGAGTAGGTTCATTCAGCCACTATTGAGAAACTAAATAAATATTTTGAAAGAGCTCGTTTTTTGAAAAGAGTTTCTACACATTTTTCAAACTGGTGATTAATTATTCCCAAAACGTTGCTGAATATTGCACCTTTTGTCTCTATAAACGATCCTATGTATGTACAATTAATTTGTTGTTTTATTAATTGAGAATTTCGAGGAGCGTTAATTAAAAATCTTTCTCTAAATTACGTAACTTTTGCACGGAGGTAATGAAACGAAAAATGGAATATAAAAAGTACGCAAAAATGTCACGTAATTCATAGAAAGCTTTTCACATCGACCATGGAGATGTATTTATAAAAATAGTAAATTCAAATCTATTGTGGAATGAAAATACAATAAAACGCCTATAAAAAGTTGATGAAAAATAAATAAAAGCACGAGAGTATAGATGATATTATTTTACACAATTCTTTTTACAAATCCTGTTACGTAACTTTCATAACTTATATGTACACTTATTGAATTGGAAGTTTACCATTTATGGCCGATTAAAGATACTTTTATATCTTTGAAGTCTATAAGATATAAGTTTAGTAACATAGATGCTGTTTTATATCGAATTTGGATATTTCACAATTGGTATTGCAATTCTCAGTGAAATAGGAACACAGAAAATTGGATGAAATAAAGAAATAAGTTCGTTTTAGTTTGAATTTCTTAAGGTAACAATATTATTTTTAAGAAAAGAAAAATTTACTCAAATCATCAAAAGCTTTATTAGCTCAACAAAATTATCTTGCTATTTTAGTTTAACAACACTTTTTGCAGTAAAAAAAATTATTAGACTATCTACAAGTGATTTTTTGTCCACCGTACACGGGAAGTTAGCCTTCTTGGTGTCGTTTTGCGTGCGGAAAGTTGTTTTTCCCGCGCTAGTGCGGGAAAATTTTAATTGTGTACCGGAAAATCAATTTTTCGAATGCAAAACGACACCGACTATATACCTACATTTAAATTAAAATAATTATTCATTTCTATCCGAAAATTTACTTTCAATCATTTTTGTGTTCCCATCAGGCTTTGCAATTAAACAATAATGCTTTTAATCCATCTTGAAAAGATTAACTCAGACTTTTCCAGAAAATAAATTCTTATAAAACTAAATCAATCAATCTTGGAAATGAGAAGAACATCATAAATACTGGACTATTAATTTTCGAAAGGATCACAATATTATGTGATTTTTACCCTTTTGTCCACTCTGAGCAGCCCTAAATTTGAAGACTTTATACAGAGTTATAATTTTTGAACCACATTCTCAAAACGAGTGTTTTAAATCTCGAATTCTGATTAAATGTCTTCTATCCTCAGTTTTGACTCATGCATCGCATTTTTACAAAGATTGAATTTCGATGATCTTGCACAATACTTGCATTTTCTAATATAAATATTTGCACGCTAGGTTTGTTGAATATTAGCACACTGAGTATCTCACGATACTGGGAAGGATAAAATGTCTTTGAGATTCATCTCCTGGTATCCTGATACAAAAAATGCAGTCGATAATTTGGAATTTAAATTGAAGAAAGTTAAGCATCTGATTTCAGACCATTTGCAATCCTTTGGTGATACTTTCCACGTGCTCCTTAGCCTTCATCCTGAGAGCTTGGATACTCGAGGTTCGAGGATCATGTCCTGGAGGACTAGATGGGGCCTGTACTGTTCCTCCACCTATACTAGATATTCCTCCTCCAATGCCAGCTAAATTTGAACAAAGAGGAATCTTTTTTAAAAAATTGCCAAATTTACAGTTGTCTTTGTATTTCTTCCATTTTGTTACTATTCTTAATAATTAGACTTGAGATCTGTCAATTTTATTGAACAAATTAAATTCAAACATTTTAATTTGTTCATTTTCAATTAATTATTAAATTTAATATATTTCGTGAAATTTCGACTTTGAGAATAGTACAAGAAAATGAATGAAATGGAATACACTTACTTGCAATGAATTGTTCTCTATTATTCTACAACATCCGATCATCGATTGGATGTTTCAAATAATGGTGATTGACGATTTGATGAATTCCAGTACATGAAGTTAGCTGCAGGAACGATTCATTGCAATTTAGTGTACGTGAAAAACATTGCATAAAAAAGAAACCTGATTTTTATATTTTTAGAAAAAAATGTTATTATTACTTCCTGTTTCAATATTGATTAATCCATTTTGTTAATTAATTGAGTCAAGTGATTTTTAATGGTAATTTTGATCCTCACCAGGAAGTGCAGTAACGGAAGTAACATTTGGAGGCGACGGAAGTCTTCTAGAAGAAGTTAGATAACTTGGATATCCAGTGTGGGGGGCAGCTAAGAATCCAGGAAGGGCACTTAGAAGTCCTGGTGGTGGCATCCAAGGATCTCCTGGAAGTCCTAAAGCTGGTCCACCAATATTTCTGGAAAATATAAATAATTGGTTATCTAGCCATTTTTTCAATAATTTTGCGAGAAGTAATTCGTTTTTTGTTTATCTTTGCTAAAAGTGAAAGGATAGAATATTTATGCGATTCAAAATTATTCTACTCTTTTCAATCCACCTTTCCTATAGGAACTTATCCATCCAAAATTCCATGTCAAACTGTTTCTATCATTACTTTGATGTAACCTTATTCTATCCTTTTCAATACACCTTTTCATATACTTTCTAGATGGGGATTCATCTATTTTCTGTCTACGTAAAACTATTTCTAACTTTACTCTGACTTAAACTTATTCTATCCTTCTCAATCCAGTTTTTAGAATAGGAACTTATATCGCTTCAATCAAGGTAAAATTGTTCCTATTTTTACTTTGATCTGACCTTATTTTATTTTTCCCAATCCACTTTTTCTATAGAAAATTATCTATTTTCTATCCACGTAAAATTGTTTCTATCTTTACGTTGATGTAACCTCATTCTATCCTTATCAATACACCTTTCCATATACTTTCTAGATGGGAATTCATATATTTTCTGTCAACTTAAACTGTTTCTATCATTACTTCGATCAGGCGTTATTATATACTTTTCAATCCCTCTTTCTGTATAGGAACTTGTCTATCTTCTATTCGCCTAAAACTGTTTTCATCTTGAATTTGATTGGACGGTATCCTAACCTTTTCAATCCACAATATTGTATAAGAACTTATCTATCTTCTAACCACCTTAAACTATTTCTATCTTTACTTAAATCAAGCGCTTTTATATTCTTTTCAATCTACTGTTCCTTATAGGAACTTATCCATTTTCAATCCACGTGAAATTATTTCCATCTTTAATTTGATTAAACCTTATTCTATCCTTCTCAATTCAGTTTTTTGTATAGGAACATATTTCTTTTCTATCCAAGTAAAAATGTTTCTATCTTTACGTTGATGTAACCTTATTCTATCCTTATCGATACACCTTTCCATATACTTTCTACATGGGAATTCATATATCTTCTGTCAACGTAAAACTTTTCCTATCTTTACTTAAATCAAGCGCTATTATATTCTTTTCAATCCACTTTTCTTTATAGGAACTTATCCATTTTTAATCCACGTGAAATTGTTTCCATTTTTAATTTGATTAAACCTTATTCTATCCTTCTCAATTCAGTTTTTTGTATAGGAACATATTTCTTTTCTATCCAGGTAAAATTGTTTCTATCTTTACGTTGATGTAACCTTATTCTATCCTTATCAATACACCATTCCATATACTTTCTACATGGGAATTCATATATCTTCTGTCAACGTAAAACTTTTTCTATCTTTACTTAAATCAAGCGCTATTATATTCTTTTCAATTCACTTTTGTTTATAGGAACTTATCCATTTTCAATCCACGTGAAATTGTTTCCATCTTTAATTTGATTTAACCTTATTCTGTCCTTCTCAATTCAGTTTTTTGTATAGGAACATATTTCTTTTCTATCCAAGTAAAAATGTTTCTATCTTTACGTTGATGTAACTTTATTCTATCCTAATCAATACACCTTTCCATATACTTTCTACATGGGAATTCATATATCTTCTGTCAACGTAAAACTTTTTCTATCTTTACTTAAATCAAGCGCTATTATATTCTTTTCAATCCACTTTTGTTTATAGGAACTTATCCATTTTCAATCCACGTGAAATTGTTTCCATCTTTAATTTGATTTAACCTTATTCTGTCCTTCTCAATTCAGTTTTTTGTATAGGAACATATTTCTTTTCTATCCAGGTAATATTGATTCCATCTTTAATTTGATCTGACATTATTCTATACTTCTCAATCCGCTTTTTTATATAGTTAATAATATATTTTCTAATCAACGCAAAAGTTTTTCTGTTTTTACTTCAATCAGGCGTTTTTATATTCTTTTTTATCCACTTTTCTATATAGTAATTTGAGTATCTTCAATCCTCGAAAAACTCTCTTTATCTTTACTTGTATCTGACGTTATCCTATACTTTTCAATCCACTTTTTCTCATAACATTTAAGCAACAAACTTTTTAGTTTATTTATTCCCTTTTATCTATTTCTTACAAGCGCGCTTTAATCATATTTTATCCGAGTCAATATTGATCATTTTGCAATCTGGAAACGTCCTTTTCTTATCCAATTTATTAATACGAATTTATCAATCTCCTATCAGAGTCAATCCCAATTTTATTCACATTTATCCTACTCAAATATAGATCTATCTTTTTTATACTCTTGTTATCCAAATTTATCAACGTCTATCCTGTTCAATATTTTTCAGTTCACAATTGTTCTGTTCAATCCACTTTATATTTACCAGTTACTATTTTCGACACATTCACAATAATATGAAGAATTATATAAGTGCTAAATATAGAGATCAATGATTCAATATCAAGATAGAAAAATATTCAAAATGATTGAAGTGGATAAGTAATAGATAGAACTTTACTACTTAGACCAGAAAAAAATGTAGATTTTTAAACTTCCCTAATACCAAGAGCAGTTTCCTGAGATTGTTTCGTATTGGAATTCAATCCGAGCGAATCAGAACTATTCCGAGCTATTGCGAAATCTGTTTCCGAATCATTCGGAATTATTCTGAACCAATTAAAAAAAATGTCTTGTATCTCGTTTGTTGAAGAAGGATGAAAAATCAATCCAACTTAATCCGTTTCACTCCACTTCGATCCGATACATCAATCCGAAAGAATCCTAACCAAGTTCACTGAATTAATCCGAAGTCGAAATGATTCTATGGATAAACCTTAGATATTTTTTCTTCACAATTTAAAACTTGAAAGTTGCATTAATGATTTGCGAATAGAAAAGGACGAGTATCATTTCATATCACGGATATATTTATAAATAGAAAAGGATCATTTTCAAAGGATGTAAAATTGAAAATTTATCACCAACAAAAAGATTAAATTTCTATCCTTAAACTTTTAGCAGATTTTTACTATTAATGTGTTTTTTTAATACTGAAAAATAACAAATCATTATATTTTTTATATTGAAATTCCTTAACTTGACCCTAGCTTGAAATGGAACGTCAAGCTAAGCTAGAACTTGCCAGTCCAGAGCCTGGTCTGCGCCACGACGAAAATTTCCCATTGATAGATATTATAATAATATAAAAATTCAATATACAATCGTATATGAATTTGAAGAAAATTTTTAACAATCAAATAAAAAAGATTGATCTAAATTTAAAAAAGACTTGCCTCATACTCGCGTGATGATATTCACTGATTCCAAGCCTGGCTGCTTCCATTTTTTCCTGCCTACGCCATTTTGCTCTTCTGTTTTGAAACCATACCTAGAACATAGAAAGAGGCAAAAAACCCAATTAGTTTTTTGTCGCTTGATGCAGTACTTTACGTAATATGAAAAGTATGTTCTTCTAATTGAGGGCAATTTCCTAAATGGGGTAGTGGTTTAATAATTACTAAAGGAATTCATGCATAATGTAATACTTTAAAAACGCAAAGTATTCAGTTGAAAAAAAAGTCAAGATCGATTTTGGCATCAATGAACGAAACTTAATAATCTTGTACCGCTAATGTGGTAGCACTTTAAGATTGGATCAGCTACGCATTATCTACGTATCTATCCCCTGAAATCTCGAACAGCGGCTAACTGCTAATTAGTAGTTTTAACTTCTGTTCTACTCCCTACACGCGCACATATAAATACAGATTATTTGATCTAGTCTAAAAAAGGTCTCGTCTGGAAATTTTAATTAAAAAACTTACAACTGAGTTGTTGAAGGCGTTATGAACTTTCTATTTTTTTTCATAATAATTATGGGGTGAAGAAATTCAGGAGTACGTCAGAATAAGTGTTTCGCCTTGAAAGGGATTTATATTATATGTGAAAAAAATTATCTACGAAACTATCATTAAGAAAGGCAGAAAAAAGAGAAATGCTATGTAGACAAAAAAATTCTAACATAAAATTAGGCAACGTTTTTCATTCCGTATTTTTGATTATGGAATTATTATATTCTATCCAGTTGTGGTGAAAAGTAACAATATTTTGAATGGTTTTCAATTCTGCTATATGAATATAAAAATATGATTAAACGTTATCAAAACATATTGTGCCTCACATTGTGGATATTTCGAATTAAAAAAAATTGAATAGCATTCACTGTCTGAAAAAAATTTATTATATTTTACAAACATTGATTACACATCAAAATTATATTTTCAAGGATTCAAGAATATTTTTAATCCGGCTTTCGGAATAAATAAATATTTAAAACCCCTTTTAGAGTCGAAAATGGCGAATACGTATTTACAGATTCAGTTTGTTGCTCTCTGAATCTAAATCAGTCAAATTTTAACTGATTGAATCAGTGATTTGCCTTTTCACTGATTCATCAGTGAAAAAATATTTTTCACTGTTAAATCAGTCAATTTTCACTGAAATAATCAGTGAAATTTGACTGATTTACAGTAACCTCTTTTTGGCTATTTGAATTAGTCAAATTTCACTGATAATCAGTAGATTTTGACTGATTCAAATTTAGAGAGTATACAGAACTTCTTACAATTTAATTGTATTCATTGTTATTTAAATCTCACAATAAAAAGGTAAACTTTTCTCTTATTTAATCTCATTCACGCTAACACAGATTTTCAGCTTGAAGAAGAGGGTTCAATTTTTCATAATTTTTTCGCATCCAGAAGTATTGAAGGTTTATACGTCGTATTCGCAATATCTTAGTACATTTCATGAATAGGGGACAATAATTCTTAATACGACATTCAATGCAGAGTATCGCTTTGAAAATTAAAAAAATCTGCCTGCTTTTCGATTCCAAATGAAAAAGAAAATTCCATTTACTTAAGGCTCTGTCAGCCTTAAGGAACATATTTTCATAGTAATACTCGCGCTTCGCGCCCGATTTTTATTTTATATCCATTAGAGCTACACATGCATTTCAAAATTAGGGCTCACGCTCCGAGATATTTTAAATATTTTTCATTAATAAACAAAAGATATCATAAGAAAAAATGGTCAGGATCAAAGTTGTAGGTCTTCTTGAAATAAACAATTTTGTTTCTTAACATTTTTTCCGTATCTCGTATATTTTGGCGGAAAAATTGAATTTTTGATTTTCATAAAAGCGTTTTTGATAAATAAAAGAAAAGATATAATTTCTATAAAAAAATAGTCAACAACAAATTTGTAGATCTTTTCAAAATAAAAATGTTGTTTCTCAATATTTTTTTCGTATCCCGGATAGATTTAGTGCAAAATAGAATTTTTTATTTTTGATAACGTTTGTTACGATTGAAATGAAAACTACGTTTTTAATCAAATAAAGTTCTAAAGTAAATTTGTCGATTCATTAATTGTTCATCCTGAGATGAGAAATTTTTTCGTGTCTCGTACACCTTTTATGGAAACCAAAAGTTTTCATTTTCAATAACATTTTGCAATAATAAACAAAAGATATAACTTCTATGAAGAAATGATAATGAGCAAATTTGTATTTTGTAGGGAAAATTGAATTTTTGATATTCAGAAAAAGGTTTTTGATGGACAAAACCAGAACCGTTGGTCAAAAATGTCTGCTTAAGGGGATCCGCTGCCTTTAATTGGTATATTTTTGATTTTTTTGACATTTTCCAAAAATGTTATTTTTCTATTCTCTATATTTTTCTGAGTATTGCGTAAATTTTCAGGGCAATTTTATTTTTTATTCTCGAAAACATAAATTAAATTAAATGTTACTACTATTTACGAGTAACGCGTTTTTAGCGAAAATTTGCTTTTTAAACAAAATAATTTGTTTATTTATTCACTAATGTTTCTGAATTATATGGAAATATTTATTTAATATTTCCGCAAGTTGTGTTTTTCCGTGTTTGTTGCAACATATATTTGAATAAAATCTAACGTATTAGACACAGGCCTTTGAAATTTTTACCGCTTATTCTCTGTTATATTATCAACATTTTTGGGTATGAAAATCTCTCTAGATAAAAAAGTAACTACAAATTTTTTTATTATTTTGGGATATTTTTATTTATTATTTTATTTTATTTGTAACTTTTTTTCAGTCATCTTACCTTATTTTCCATAACCAAAATGTTGCTACCCATTTGTAAGGAAAAAAATAAAAAAAGAATCATGACAATTGGTTGAAAAACAAAAAAGTTATTCAAAGTCAAAAAACGTCAAAAAAATGCTCAAAAAACCCCAAATTTTTAGTTTAAAAATACATGAAGGTGTTGGAATTTAAAAGAAAACCCAAAATCTTTCTAAATAAAGGTACGAAACACAAAAAAATTATATGGAAGGTCTAAACTCAAAAAATAAAAATATTAAAGGCGACGGATCCCCTTAAGGTGGTTATATCGCGACTCAGTGAGTCATATAAGAGCGTAAAAAATATTCTTGATTCATATCGAATCTTTTGTGTTGTAAAATCCTAAAATTAATTAATATTGACATTTGTGACCGTTCCGCGATGTAAATGAGAATAATAAATAACTTAATAAAAAGATATCTCTCAACGGTTTGCGTATTGACGACCATATGACTTTCAAAAGAAGCAATGTGGCAACATCGCACTCTCTCCACTCCTCTAGTCCGCCATGTTCAAGTGCACATGTATAGAAATCTAACCTACTTTACGGTTGTTGTTTGATTAATTAAATTTACAGCAAATTTCAGTGTTTTTTGATTTCTCGATCATTAGATAACTTATTTCAAATTCTCTTGTGTATACGACGTATACCTACTCCTAACTGACTACGTGTACGTCTACGCTCAAGCATGCGTTGCGACGTTGCCACGTGCTCACTGCTGTCTTCTTCGATTATGGCTGCCGATAAAAGTCGACAGAGTTATAATCTTTGGAAAGACAATACAATAGTATATTATGTGCCTAGGCGCATAATGAGGGTTATTACGCGAATTGTGTGCATTGGCACATATTCTATTTTATGTGACTTCGGTGCGTATACGAGTTCTTATGCGTACACTCGAATCTAATCTAGTATTCATCATGATTATCGTCCATTGCACTTGATATTTCGCGACTAGTTCCGGCCATTTTGATTTTCTCGATCTTGTGTAGTAGTAGCGTATTGTAATAAACGCATTCGCAGTTTAAATGTACAAGGCTTTGTCAGTACGGAGCCAACGCTGTACAAAGAAGAAGAAGAATAAAAAGGAGATTACGCTCCGCTGTATGGTTATAGGCACATGCGCAGTTCAATTTTTAAATTACATTCCTCTGTAACGTAATACACAACATTACGCTACTCTCTACTGTAGCGTAAAACGAGTTTACGCGCCGGAGGCACATAAACTTATTGTACGGTAAAAAATTCTTTCAAAAAGCAGACGAATTTTTCAAGGTTCGTGGAAAATTTGTATAGTTTTTTGAATATGTAGCATGGATTTTGTAAGTATAATGCTCATTTGAAACTTGGGTTCACTTGTGATTGCCATTGACGGTATAGTAATTCATGACCAACCGGTGAAACTTCAAGTAATTATTTCTCTATAACTAGACGTTCAAGCAGCCTAAAACTTTGCAGGTGTATTCTAAAATAATTAAAGAAGCTATAATACAAATTTCAGATTTTTAGCATGGATTTCGTTTCATGATAAAACCACCTTAACGAAAATAAAAAATTGAGCACAATTAATTTTTAAGCAGCAAAACATAATTTTGATCTTTTTATCAATCTTCCGGCTTAAGGAATAAGGAAGAAATTGAGAGAAGGGAGAATAAAGGGATGAAGGAGAGTAACCGAGTTTCTTTTCGGTGATGCTGGCTGCTTGCGAGAAAAGTGGCTCGAGGGTAAGATGTCTGGGCGGGGCAGGGCAGGGCGGTCCACCCCTAAACTAGCTTGTAAGAAGAGGCAGGGGAGAGTTGAGAAAGAAAGAAAAAGAGAGAAAAAGAGAGAAAGAGAAACATCAAGAGCAAGAACCAGGACGAGAAAGATGGAAAGAGAAAAAGGGTCCACCCTTCTTGAGCGTCAAGAGGGTAACGAGCTCGAGGGCGAAATCGAAAGTGAACGCTGAGAAACCCACGGTCTTAGTAGGGGGGCATAATCGGCCATGTTGATTTCTTTATTGTAACATGGCTGCTGTTGGCAGGTTATAGCTAAAGTCTATCGCACTCTCAACGAACGATGGTTATCGAGCTTGCCTTTCAAATTATATGAATTATTCAACAGTGCACGTCGCACTTAAACCAAAGTCATGCCTATAAAAATAAGAGTTTCTGAACACAGGCCGAGTTTACAAAATGGATATAAGCGAATAAGGAAATGGATTGTAAAAAGTATATCTTGTCATTAAGCTAAAATAAACTTATTGTTAGAGCCATTAATTATTTATTATATTTATATATATAAAGTGTGATCAATTTAGAGGTATAGGATTTTGAATTGAAATAAAACAACGAAAATTCAAATTGATAGGGCAATCTTTTTTATTTTTGTGTAGAACCATTCACGACATTTATTTTTTAAAGATAACCCCTTTCAAATGTTGGCCGCAACTGCGCTTTAATTCATCCATCCGTAAACACCAATTTTAATGACTCGCTCGAGAACTTCGGTCAGTATCTCGCTAATAACTTCAGTAATGTTGGCTTCCAATGCCTCAATAGTAGCTGGTTTATCCACAAAACATTTAGACTTTACATACCCCCACAAATAAAAGTCCAAAGGTTTGATATCACACGATCTTGGAGGCCAATCCACCGGTCCGAGACGAGAGATAAATTGCTCACCGAAACGACTACGCAGTAAATCCATTGTTTCACGGGCTGTATGACATGTAGCGCCGTCTTGTTCGAACCAAATGTCGTGGAGATTACGGGCTTCAATTTCCGGCATCAAAAATCGCCCAAAATTGGCCCAAGGCCAAGTTGTTGAGATCGGCGCCGAATCGATTCTTCCGGGTCTTCGGCAAAACTCTCATTTACAGCCGCAATATTCTCTACAGTTCGGGCTGTAACGTGGTCTAATCGGCCGAGTATCATCCAATAATGTTAAATTATTCTAAGTTTGCCGATGGTATGCCGAACAGTGCGTTCGGTAGGACGATTATGTACACCATAAATTGGCCTGAGCCAATTTATTTTGTAAACGTTGTTGAGGCGTAAGTCTTTCCATGATAAAATGTCAATAAAAAATGAATAAAATTGTGTATTTAGTTTGGCAGTAGTCACGCGTGACATGGCAATAAAACCCTATTGGAAAAAGCACCTCCAATTTGATCACACTTTATTTATTATTAATTATTATAGAAAAAACCTTACATTATTTAACTTATTTTTTTATTCATACTTAAACATTTCTGATCTCGAAAAATTTGTGTTATTGAAAAAGATTTGAAATGAGAAGTAGTACGTAAACTGTAAATTAAAGAAATTAGTAAACATTTTATAAGGAGGGGTTTACGTTGCTGAATGTAAAAAGATAAAATTCTTATGAGACTTATTATCCGAGTTGCTGATTGGAATGGATAGAGGCGAGTTACTCGTTGACATTCCACTTTAGTTACTGTCTACATTTTTTTATATATAAGATTGCTCTATCCTTTGAAGTACACTTTTTTCTATCCAATTCAATTTTGCTTTGTTCTTATAAAGTCATTTTTATTCTATCTTTTCACTTAAATTGTTCTATCTTATTCGAATTACTCTTTTCTATTCAATTTTATGTCCTCCTTATGAAGTTCAATTATTTCAATATTTTTCAACAAACTATTATTGCAACACTTCATTTTATCTAAAATTTATCCTTAATTTTTCAAAAAACTAAAAAACATATGGACTTTACAATAATTAATTATTTTTGTTGAATCAATTAAATGATTTTTATATTGAAAATCAAATAATCTTTTTTCTCTCAAAACTAACTATTTGGCTCCAATAAGCAAACATTTGTTTAAATAACGAAAAATATTTCGCTGCGGCAATCAAATACCTATAAATAAACGATTCAATTAAGCATATTAAAGTTTTTTTCATGGTCTTCTCTTTTTTTAACTACTCCTCAACTGTGTTAAATTCTGTCGAATAAATAGGTATAGTTAAGGGGTTTCATCACCTTTGATTCCCCAAAAATAGTGTCATATTTATGAAAAAATTTTGTTCCATAAAAATTTGAATATTGATATATAAGTAATTAAATGCAATTATTATATGTATTGTATATTATGTATATTATATTGTATAATAAAGGGTATTCTATACAGTCTATAATTATAGAGATAACATCAATTTAAGTTTAATATTAATTGAAGATTTTCAGTATTCAATGTATTAAATTCAAAATGAACATAATCTCAAATTCCAAATGTATATAATTTTAATAAATTGGCAGTAAATAGATTGTCAGGTTCTTCATTGTTTATAAATACAATTGTTTAAATGGGCGCCCCTTATACGACTATAAAGGTACTATAAATATTGATGAATAATTATTGAAACCAAAAATTCTTTAAATTCTCTTTATATTCTTTAAACTCTCTAATATTCTCGGTTATATTACTTGAACTTAAATTCTCGAGAATTTATGAACTCTAGAAGAAATTCCTTAAATTCTGTCGAATAAATAGATATAGTTAAGGGTTTTCATCACTTTTGAACCCCCAAAAATAGTATCATATTTATGAAAATATTTTGTTCCATAAAAATTTGAATGATAAATAAATAATTTAATGTAGTTATTATATGTATATTATATACATTATATTGTATGATAAAGGATTTTCTATACAGTCTATAATTATAGAGATAACATCAATTTAAGCTTAATATTAATTGAAGATTTTCAGTATTCAATGTATTAAATTCAAAATGAACATAATCTCAAATTCCAAATGTATATAATTTTAATAAATTGGCAGTAAATAGATTGTCAGGTTCTTCATTGTTTATAAATACAATTGTTTAAATGGGCGCCCCTTATACGACTATAAAGGTACTATAAATATTGATAAATAATTATTTAAACCATAAATTCTTTAAATTCTCTTTATATTCTTTAAACTCTGTAGTATTCTCGGTTATATTGCTTGAACTTAAATTCTCGAGAATTTATGAACTCTAGAAGAAACCCTTTAAATTCTGTCGAATAAATAGGTATAGTTAAGGGGTTTCATCACCTTTGATTCCCCAAAAATAGTGTCATATTTATGAAAAAATTTTGTTCCATAAAAATTTGAATATTGATATATAAGTAATTAAATGCAATTATTATATGTATTGTATATTATGTATATTATATTGTATAATAAAGGGTATTCTATACAGTCTATAATTATAGAGATAACATCAATTTAAGTTTAATATTAATTGAAGATTTTCAGTATTCAATGTATTAAATTCAAAATGAACATAATCTCAAATTCCAAATGTATATAATTTTAATAAATTGGCAGTAAATAGATTGTCAGGTTCTTCATTGTTTATAAATACAATTGTTTAAATGGGCGCCCCTTATACGACTATAAAGGTACTATAAATATTGATGAATAATTATTGAAACCAAAAATTCTTTAAATTCTCTTTATATTCTTTAAACTCTCTAATATTCTCGGTTATATTACTTGAACTTAAATTCTCGAGAATTTATGAACTCTAGAAGAAATTCCTTAAATTCTGTCGAATAAATAGATATAGTTAAGGGTTTTCATCACTTTTGAACCCCCAAAAATAGTATCATATTTATGAAAATATTTTGTTCCATAAAAATTTGAATGATAAATAAATAATTTAATGTAGTTATTATATGTATATTATATACATTATATTGTATGATAAAGGATTTTCTATACAGTCTATAATTATAGAGATAACATCAATTTAAGCTTAATATTAATTGAAGATTTTGTATTCAATGTATTAAATTAAAAATGAACCTAACCTCAAATTCCAACTGTATATAATTTTAATAAATTGGCAGTAAATAGATTGTCAGGTTCTTCATTGTTTATAAATATATTTGTATAAATGGGCGCCCCTTATTCAACTATAATGGTACCATAAATTCTTTAAATTCTCTTCATATCATTCAAACTCTCTAATATTCTCGGTTATATTACTTGAACTTAAATTCTCGAGAATTTATGAACTCTAGAAGAAATTCCTTAAATTCTGTCGAATAAATAGATCTAGATAAGGTTTTTCATCACATTTGAAAACCCAAACATAGTATCATATTTATGAAAATATTTTGTTCCATAAAAATTTGAATGATAAATAAATAATTTAATGTAGTTATTATATGTATATTATATACATTATATTGTATGATAAAGGATTTTCTATACAGTCTATAATTATAGAGATAACATCAATTTAAGCTTAATATTAATTGAAGATTTTGTATTCAATGTATTAAATTAAAAATGAACCTAACCTCAAATTCCAACTGTATATAATTTTAATAAATTGGCAGTAAATAGATTGTCAGGTTCTTCATTGTTTATAAATATATTTGTATAAATGGGCGCCCCTTATTCAACTATAATGGTACCATAAATTCTTTAAATTCTCTTCATATCATTCAAACTCTCTAATATTCTCGGTTATATTACTTGAACTTAAATTCTCGAGAATTTATGAACTCTAGAAAAAATCCCTTAAATTCTGTCGAATAAATAGATATACTTAATGTAAAATTGATGCACCCCTCATTTTAAATCTAGTATAAGGAAGTTAACTGAAATGCTTTAAGCGAAAATGGGATTTTGATAGAATAATAAGCAATAAATTAAGTGTTCGTTTTCGGTGTGTCGAATGTAGAAGTGAAGCTCTTAAACAACGTAAGAAAACAGCGACGAATGACATTGCCGGCTCATCAGGACGATATTCCGCTTATGACGAGAAGCAATTTTCTTTCATGCTTCGTAGTAGAGAAAAGACTATGGACAAGATGCCACGTCGGGACGATGAGAAAATAAGCGAATTTCCGTTTTACCCTCTTACCTCTAGGAAGGAAGACGTGAAGGATGACGAATAAGGGTGACCCTGGAGGGGGGATCGGCGTAGGTTGAAGATTTTAAGAGGAGGGCAGAGGTAGTAGGTGAGTTGTAGGTAAGGATGAGTTTGTTCTCTTCATGCGGAAATATAAAGAACAGGGCTAACGCGGCTTAACCTTTTTAGGTTGTAAATTTATTACGAAAGGGGATGGAAGTCTTCTTTCGTCCGATGCTGCTGCCTTGGCAAATGATATCGCGAGATAAACTTGTTTGGATGGCACGAATGCCAGAGAATCGAGATAAAATGGAAGTACTTAATTCAGTTAAATTAAAATTGCGAGCCGGATCGCAAGATATCCACTTCGAGAATGCCTTTCCCGGTTAATTTCGAGCTAAAATATATTTTAAGTAGTTGTTTTAATATTAAAAATGTAACAAGTGTTTGTCAGTTCATTTTCTGACACTCGCGTATTCAAGGAATCGAATATAAACCTTAATTCGTCTTTAAAATTCAATAATGAGAAGCTACTTTACTCGAATCAGGTATTTCATGCTTATCTTAAGAACTTAATATCAGAAACAAAGGGATAAAAGTATAATAATCCACGATCAAGATGCGTGTTCCTATTTATAGAATAAAATATTTTACGGGTTCCGATATGTAATCTCTAAATATGAATCAGTCAAAATCTACTGATTATCAGTGAAATTTGACTGATTCAAATAGCTAAAAAAAGGTTACTGTAAATCAGTCAAATTCCACTGATTGCTTCAGTGAAAATTAACTGATTCAACAGTGAAAATATTTTTTCCACTGATTCAATTAGTGATAATCAACTGATTTAACAGTGAAATATATTTTTTAATTGGTGAATCAGTGCAAAGGCAAATCACTGATTCAATCAGTAAAAATTTGACTGATTCGGATTTAGAGAGTATTGTTACCAAAACAATACAACCAGAAAAAAGTTTCTTTGATTCAAAACAAATTTCTTTGAATCAAACGAAAAAGTTTCTTTACATTAAAGAAATTTCTTGATGGATTTTTTTTGCTTGAATGAAAGAAATGAATGTCTGCACAGTCGCATATAATACATATGTAATGTAACTCGCAGAAATATTTTCTGTAATTTAAAGAAAAAATGAGGCGCTTAGAGCAAAAGGAAAGTAAATACTGTTATTCGTTATTGTCATAGAAAAGTGAAACATAAAAACGGTTGGATCAAACACCCAGAAAACAGTTTCTTTGAATTAAAGAAAAATTTCTTTGATATACGGTCAATGAAAAGATTTCTTTGAATTGAAGAAAGTTTTGTTGATTCAATAACATTTTCTTTAATGTAAACAAATCAAAGAAATTTTGTTTGAATTAACAAATCTTCCTTTAATTCAAAGAAATTTTTCCTTTGACAGTATATCAAAGAAATATTTCTTTAATTCAAAGAAACTGTTTTCTCAGTGAAAGGAAGACAAATCTTCTTCTGCGGTAAAGCGAAACAAAATAAAGTTGGAGGAAAAGAGTGACTCGGTTGTCTCGCTTTTGCTCCAACATTAAAGCAGGACAACCGAGTCGCTGAAAAAGATTTGTCTTCCTTGTGCTCCAACCATTTCTATATTTCAATTTTCTATGACAACAATATTTACTTTTCTCTTGCTCTAAGCGCCTCAAATTGTCTTCGTTCAAGGTAATGAAATTAAATAAATTATTTCTTAAGTTTTTGCCAGTACAGTATTTGAATCGAAAAAATACTTTTTTAAATCAAATAAATAGCGTTAAAAAAATAATTACTTTCATTTGAGAAAACCTAAAAATATGATTTCTTAAAATCAAATAAATTAATTCGAATTGAAGAAATGAAGTTAAGAAACGATTTCTTAAATTTGAATAAAACTTTTTTCTGGGTGTACTAAATAGTATGGGCTAAGATATGTATTTTACCGAATATAGAACATATAGTGCGTGTTACCATATGTATAATACCCAGTGCAGTACATAGAGGTCATGTTACTATGTGCATTGTACCAAGTACAATACTGATAATATGAGTTAAGATATGTATTGTATCAAATGTAGTACATATACGACTTATTGGTGTCCACTAACCTGAAAAACGTATTCTAGAGGTCAAAATTCCATAGATGAGAAACTACTTTTAGGTTAAGTTTGTGAATCTTTCGTTTTCTAATGACTCTCAAATAAATAATGTTTCTAGTTACAGTGGAAATATTAAGAAAATGGTCTTTAATGATTTTATCATAGAAGTCACTTAAGTATTATTTCATAAAGTTTATAAACTATTTCAAATTAGGTGGTGGAGGTCGAAATTTTTAACTCAGTTGGTTAGAGCAGTCGATCGGTAATCGAAAGACCCGGGCTTGAATCCCGACACAGTCGAAGGCGTCTCTTTTCCCACAAAAAGATTTCAAATTCTTTAAATTTATAAACTATATTTGAATAAAAATCTTGTGGAGAATCCTAATACGTGTATTGTAAAATAATCATAAATGTATTGCAATTCTGCTTTACATTATAAAAAATGTAATTTCGCATTACATTCGCATTGTAAAAATGTATTAAAATCCTAAATATTTTCAAAAGTATAGCGCGGGTTACTATATGTAATATGCTCAGTACAATACAGATAGTGCATGTCAGCATACGTATAATACCCACAATATTACTATATCTATTTTACTCTATATAGTGCATATAGTGCGTATTGTCATACTTATCGTACCCAGTTCAGTACGTATAGTGCAGGATACTATACGTATTGTATTCAATACAATACAGGTAGTATGGGATGCAATATGTATTCTATCCATTGCAGTAGATATAGGGCGACTTATCACATGTATTGTACCCAGTACAGTACTGATGGTAAACCGTGCGTAAAAAGATCGAAATTGTAAACAAAAGAAAAATTTTAATTACTGTCCTAAATACTTTCCATTGTCACTTATGATATTTATTATTATTCAAATTTCTTATCATTGGATTACTTTCTGTGATTTTATTTCGTAAAGTGTCAAAATGAAAATTTCTTTTCTACGTCGCTGTGAATTCAAGTTTGGATTGGGCTGAAGCTTCAGATATTTAGTCAGGCGAATTTTGATATTTTTTTTTACTAGAAACAGTTAAAAAACGTTAGGACACAAAAAACTAATAATTTGCAAGACTTGTGATTAGATGGTAAATTTTCGCATGAAATGAAAAAAGTGTATATCTATTATCTAATTAGCTATTGAACACTGAGAAAAAAATGTATCCAACAAAATTTTTTTTGTTGCCTGAAAAAATATTTTGTTGTCCCAACAAAACATTTTGTTTAAGTAACAAAATTTGATTGATATAGCAAAATTTTTTGTTGGTACAACAAAAGAATTTTGTTAGCTAAATACTAACAAAATATTTTTGTTGATTTGACAAAACTGTTTTCTCAGTGAAAAATAAAAATTAAAGAAAATTTTTTTATTGTCTACAGAGTCTTGCAAACTATTAGTTTTGTGTTTCCTAACGTTTCTTAATTGTTTCTAGGGGAAAAAAAATTTCAAAATTCGTCTGACTATCAGCCCAATAAGTTTGGATACATTGATGCCAGTGATGTTTCAAGAATTGATTTGAAATACGTAATTTGGAGAGAAGTTGAATTTTTCAGTTAGTGTCGTTACGGTAGCCATATTGTTTTTTGTAGCCCCCCTTAAGCGCGACATAAGGCAACAGCCACTTCAGTGACAATAGTAAGAGCGCAGATATCGCGACAGAAATCAGTTTTCGCATACACAGAGTGCTTTTCGATCGTTCCGGGACGATGATCGCATTATGTCCAGATTGTGGCTCTTGTAGATTTTGGATTAACGCCGGTAAAAGGTATCCCCGGGGTTCACGCGAGAGCGCTTACATTGTTGGGACCTGGTGTATTAGTAGATTTCGTCATTGTCCATGGCGGCTCCTCAAAAGAGTCGCGATTGTGACGAGAAAGCAAAATGTCGCGACAAATCTCACGCTTCCGTGTCATTCTCAAAACTTTTTTTATTTTAGGTGCGTTCCTAATCCTTCGCTTCGATGTAGGTAACCCTTCAGGGGAATTTTAACTGGTATATTACTCCAAATGGATACCGACCACATCGTTTAGAAGAATATTTCTATTTTCCTCTTTATACAGGAAAAGTACCAATTTAACCATCAAAGTTAGAATTGAAAGCTAAAAACTATTAAAAGCTTCAAATTTTCAATTTACATCTTTTGGTTTCAAACTTCTATTTTAGTTTCTTTATCTACAAAAGGAAATTCGAAAATGATTAAGATTTTTAGTCGAATGCCCTCATCACCGTTGCAATGTGCATTCGAGATTCCTCTCTTTACAGAAAAATACCATTGTGTCGATTTCAAATCAAAGCAATTAATTAAACAAGTATCAGGTGGATTCGCTTCAGTCTAATTTCCTACAGAGAAAATTTACAACTCTGAGGCCATGTGTCAACAAGATCACGTGAACAAATTCCTGTAAGAGTTCGTGTAAGATAACTTTTTTATTTTACAAAATTTCTTCCTGGGAATTTGGAAAATACAACAGAAAACGATAAAGAACGTCTGTTATCTTCGTTTGAGTGAAAATTTTTCAAACAATTTTACACTTAAGGTAGTTCGTTTACGAAAATTAGACCTCAGGCAAAAATAGATAATTTTGCTTTAAAGATTTTGCTTTTCATGAAAAAAATTTGAAACACAAAAAAATAATTTTATTAATAAATTTTATTTTTGCCCAAACTTATTTTCTTATCGCTTCGAGCCAAATTTAAAAAAATGATGCGATTCTAATAAATCACGGTTCATTTTTTTAGGAAAAAGATTCTCTACAACTTGACGGTTTCCAATTTATGAAAATGAATTCTTTAATGGCTGAAATTATGAAAAAACAATTTTTCAAAATAAAATTTTTATAAACAAATTGCTGTATTTGATAATAATTAATTCAATTTAAAAAATAGGAAAGGGTCATGTTGCAGAGAATCTTTTTTCTACAAAAATGAACCGTGATTTATTAGAATCGCATCATTTTTTTAAATTTGGCTCGAAGCGATAAGAAAATAAGTTTGGGCAAAAATAAAATTTATTAATAAAATTATTTTTTTGTGTTTCAAATTTTTTTCATGAAAAATAATCTTTTCTCTTTCAAATTAGCCCTTCAATAATAATATTGCTATTCTTGAAATCAAAATTATCTATTTTTGCCTGAGGTCTAATTTTCGTGAAAGAACTACCTTAACTGTAATTGTCGATAAGTTTTCAGATTGTTTTCAACATTTTTACTAATAGGAAGTTAACAGATGTGCTTTATTGTTTTTTTTTACGATTCACAAATTTTAAGAAAGATACTTTGTAAATTAAATAAGTTATCTAACATGGACAAATAAATGTATAATTTAGTCATGTATTCCGATTGATCCATGGCCTTGAACATTTTTCAAAAATAGTTATACTTTCACTTTCACTACTGAAGTTTTTTGTTTTTGTTAAATTAATCTTTGCATTTTATTGTTTTTATTCGATAGCTTGAAGTTATTATACATTGAAAGGAATAATTTGACGGCACAGACATAATTTTGGTTCCATGAACTATTAATATTATATCGTAGATTTATTAAAAATCCAGGTATGTTTGTATTAGTATAGCACTGCCAAAACTTAATTCGATTTAGGATACGAAGGCAGTTTAATTAATTGAACTGAAAAGTTGGTTTGTCGCAAGAAACAACTGACATAGTTTGTTAACGTAACGGAACAATCAATTTTCTTTATCTTCATTAATTATCTGTTTACTACAATTAATTACAGTCATGAATGTAATGATCTGAGTTGTGACCAAAACTTTCATACCTGTTTCAGTACAATTCACTGCTTTTCTATAAACATAACTGATTTGTCAATAAATATTTCAGCAATTCCTGTTAAATTTATAGAATAAAGAATTTTCTTCAATACCTTATTTCAACAAGCTTTTTTCTAATATTTATCGACAAATCTATCATGCTCAGAAAGTAAAGGTGTATTGTACTGAAATATCTGTTAAATTCACAGAAATTTTGAACTGTCACTACTCTCTAAATTTGAATCAGTCAATATTACTGATTATCAGTGATATTTGACTGATTCAAATAGCTAAAACGAGGTTACTGTAAATCAGTCAAATTCCACTGACTGCTTCAGTGAAAATTAACTGATTCAACAGTGAAAATATTTTTCCACTGATGAATCAGTGAGGAATATTTTTTCACTGATGAATCAGTGAAAAGGCAAATCACTGATTTAATCAGTGAAAATTTGACTGATTCAGATTTAGAGAGTACTTTAACTCATAAACTCAGTGAAAGTAGCAGATTCTCTTTCTTCCTTTAAGCTAAAATAGTGACATCATAAATTCTTTATAAATTTAACAGATATTTCACTATAATTCACTGCTTTTCTATAAACATAACTGATTTGTCAATAAATATTTCAGAAATTCCTGTTAAATTTATAGAATAAAGAATTTTCTTAAATACCTTATTTCAACAAGCTTTTTTCTAATATTTATCGACAAATCTATCATGCTCAGAAAGTAAAGGTGTATTGTACAGACATATCTGTTAAATTCACAGAAATTTTGAACTGTCACTACTCTCTTAATTTGAATCAGTCAATATTACTGATTATCAGTGAAATTTGACTGATTCAAATAGCTAAAACGAGGTTACTGTAAATCAGTCAAATTCCACTGACTGCTTCAGTGAAAATTAACTGATTCAACAGTGAAAATATTTTTTCACTGATGAATCAGTGAAAAGGCAAATCACTGATTTAATCAGTGAAAATTTTACTGATTCAGATTTAGAGAGTACTTTAACTCATAAACTCAGTGAAAGTAGCAGATTCTCTTTCTTCCTTTAAGCTAAAATAGTGACATCATAAATTCTTTATAAATTTAACTGATATTTCACTATAATTCACTGCTTTTCTATAAACATAACTGATTTGTCAATAAATATTTCAGAAATTCCTGTTAAATTTATAGAATAAAGAATTTTCTGCAATACCTTATTTCAACAAGCTGTTTTCTAATATTTATCGACAAATCTATCATGCTCAGAAAGTAAAGGTGTATTGTACTGAAATATCTGTTAAATTCACAGAAATTTTGAACTGTCACTACTCTCTAAATTTGAATCAGTCAATATTACTGATTATCAGTGAAATTTGACTGATTCAAATAGCTAAAACGAGGTTACTGTAAATCAGTCAAATTCCACGGACTGCTTCAGTGAAAATTAACTGATTCAACAGTGAAAATATTTTTTCCACTGATGAATCAGTGAGAAATATTTTTTCACTGATGAATCAGTGAAAAGGCAAATCACTGATTTAATCAGTGAAAATTTGACTGATTCAGATTTAGAGAGTACTTTAACTCATAAACTCAGTGAAAGTAGCAGATTCTCTTTCTTCCTTTAAGCTAAAATAGTGACTGCATAAATTTTTTATAAATTTAACACATATTTCACTATAATTCACTGCTTTTTTGTAAAAACCACAGATTTGTCGATAAATATTACATAAATGCCTCTTAAATTTTCAGAATAAGGTATTTTCTTCAAAATGTTAATTCAACATATAAATCTTTAACATTTATCAACATATTTCTTTTGGTCGAAATAAAGCGGTGAATTTTACTAAAATATCTGTTAAAGTCGGAAATTTCATGCCCTCGCTATTCTAACTTATAGACTCGGTAAATCCAACAGATTTTTTCTCTCCGTGATGCACTCATGCATTTCTTCCGAGTTTAAAAAAATGTAACTTGAACTGAAGATATAATTAAAATACAATCAAAGTAGAATGAAATATAAATTGGGAATAATTATAGTGATGAAGAGACCATTGACTGCTCATATGAATGAGGATTAGGTTGTTTTTAGGGGTAACCGAAGGTACATCACGAGTCGATTACAGAGTTGTTCTCAATACTGCAAGGGTGTGCAGGTCTAAATTCCCGATCCTGGAACTCTGCTCATGGTATGTATAGAGAAGGGAGATGTTTGGAGAGGGTTGGAGTCTATTATTCACCGCTCTTTTTATACCCAACCCTGTCAAACTGTCGGCCAAATTCAATCCACTGCAGTCGTTCTCATTCAGAGCAATTGTCCTGCACCCTCATTACATTTTCACAATCAAATTTGTTAGCTCTTTGGTACATCCTACATACAAAAGCCAGGTTTAAAAATTATCCTTGCAATAAATTACCAAATTAATTAATGCAGTTTTGGTAATTATTCGTATGATCAGATTCGTATAATTGCAAAGTTTCTATAAAATTTTTGATACATCGTAATAAATGATTTTTGAAGAATTTTTTTGAAAATTGCAATTATTAGAAAAATTGAGTTAATTGATTATGGGCGATAAATTGGTTTTAGTAAAGCAATGAGAGAATAAATTTTATCGCAAAGGGAAAATATTTTGAGTATGAATGAATAAATTCTAGGTTCCGATAAACAAGTTGAGGATCCCTGAGAACCTCCTCCAATAAAGCCACCCCTGTCGTTGCGTGTAATCACCCTTAAACACTCCAACGCCCGCTCTGACCCCATCATACTGCGATACAATACTAATGTGCTACAAATAACATCTCAAACACGAAGCGATTTCACTTTTACAATATGACTAGAGAGAATCGTCCTAGGGAATGAAAGGGTACGTTTTTTTCGAAGCGAGCTAACGAATTTGTCTTCTTTTTATGATGAATAGAATCATTATCATTCGGATAAGTAGTTGTGCATAAATATTGCTGTGGCGCAGACCAGACCCAGGACTGGCAAGCTCTGGTTTGGTATTAAACCCAGAGCTGGGCCTCTGCTTGGCATTATGGACAGATTATTGTGACACCATTTTCCGAATCGTTAATTTACATAACGGGGGTTCGGTATGATTAGGCGTTTCATGCCAGGTCAGGGCCAGATCAGGGAATGATGGCAAAGAGATGAATCAATTTATTAGTAATTCAAAAATCAGAGTATTTATATGCTGAGAATTACTTTGATCAAGATGTTTTCAGCGTAAATACACCTATACAAATATTTTTCCGTGGCCAATACTAGGGCCAGGACTGGCGATCCATTTTTTAGCGTGGAATTTTGAGTGAGACTTCAGCTTGACATAATGGAGGGATTATCACAACGCCATTTTTTTGTTTTTTGTTAAAATGGTGAGTCAGGTCTGATTAGGCGTTTCATGCCAGGCTAAGGCCATATTAGAGTATTTTTAAAAAGATAAAGAAATCGATTAATAATTTAGAGGATAAAGTTTCTGTATGCTGAGAAATATTTTTCTGGAGATATTATTAGCTTTAATACATATATGCAAATATCTTTCGATAGTCTATACTAGATCCAAAGCTGGCAAGTCATAGTTTCGTATCAAACCCCGAGGTAGGCCTATGCTTGGCATAATGAACAGATTATCACAACGCCATTTTTTCTTTCAATATAAATGACGAGAGTCAAGTCTGATTTGGTTTTACATGCCAGGCTAGGACCACTTTAGGAAATTCTTGTACGCAGATAAAGAAATTTATTAATAATTAACAAATCAGAGTATTTATATGCTAAGAATTACATTGATTACGATGTTTTCAACGTAAATACACCTATACAAATATTTTTCCGTGGCCTATACTAGGCCCAGGACTGGCGATCGATTGTTTGGCATGGAATTTTAAGTGAGACTTCAGCTTGACATAATGAAGGGATTATCACAACGCCATTTTTTAATTTTTTATTGACATGGTGAGTCAGGTCTGATTAGGCGTTTCATGCCAGGCTAAGGCCATATTAGAGTATTTTTAAAAAGATAAAGAAATCGATTAATAATTTAGAGGATAAAGTTTCTGTATGCTGAGAAATATTTTTCTGGAGATATTATTAGCTTTAATACATATATGCAAATATCTTTCGATAGTCTATACTAGATCCAAAGCTGGCAAGTCATAGTTTTGTATTAAACCCCGATTTGGGCCTATGCACTGTATAATGAACAAATTATCACAACGCTATTTTGTCTTTCATCTTACATGACGAGAGTCAAGTCTGATTTGGTTCTACATGCCAGTCTATGGCCATGTTAGGAAATTCTTGTGCAAAGATAAAGAAATTTATTAATAATTAACAAATCAGAGTATTTATATGCTAAGAATTACATTGATTACGATGTTTTCAACGTAAATACACCTATACAAATATTTTTCCGTGGCCTATACTAGGCCCAGGACTGGCATACCCTCGCTTGGCATGCAAAGCCGACCCAGATCTGAGTCTAGCATAATTAACTGCTTCTTGCAATGCTATTTTCCATACTGTTTACGTGCCTGACCGTATCCAGGTCTGGTTCAGCTCCATGCCGTGCCAGAGCCAGATTAAGTAATTTCTTCTCAGGTATGAAGAAATATACAAAATTGACAGAACTGGCTTTTTATAATCTGAGAATTACTTTGTGAAGGATATTCAGACTTTGAATGCTCTTGGGGAAAAACGTCTCTGGCCCATACCAGGCCCAGAACTGGCAAGCCCTAGTTTGAGATAAAACTCCGATTTGGGCTTGGGTCCAACCTAGCAGCTGAATTATTGCAATGTCACTTTCTGCATTTCTAATCTACCTGGCCAGATCTAGGTCTAGTTAATAATTAATTGACTATTAGGTATTTATTGGAGGATTTCGATTTATTGTAATTGTAGGTTGTACGTGAGTGTTTTTATCAAAAGTGTAATTAAAACAAATTTCCGTTTAAGCTTCATAACGTATGAAAATTTTATTAAACTGCAATCGAATTTCATTAGACCCTAATTGGTTTTACTCAGGAACTTTCGCTACTTTCAATCTTTTCCCTTAATTTCCGAGGCAACATAAAACGGTGACGATACAAAACAAGGGTTATGCTTCTTTAAAGAGGGGACTTTAATATCAATAAAACCATCTAATTCGCCAAATTAGCCTTATGGCCTTCGTATTTTGACACCGTGTGGTATTGTCTTGATGGTTTTTTTACCATTCTTTACTGATGTCCTACACTGAATGCGCCCATTGTGCAGTTACCTAACTACGAGGCAATATGTCTAAAAACATACAAAACCTACTTTGTGGTGTTCATAGCTCAGAGTCGGTAAAATAATGAAAGATAGAACAGATGGGGGCGTTCATAGTTTCCTAGTTTAATTATCAAAAGCCATAGATTCTGACTTTTACTCACGTCTAGTTGAAAAAATTAAGGGTTTTAATTAGGTTTGGCTTATTTTATTTTTCTTGGATGTGACTTATATTTAAATTTAATTATATCAAGAAATATCCAATTCTATATTTTTTCTATGATTTTTGAATGCAGCAAATTGCAAGAACAATGTTACTTTTAAAATTCACTAAAATTTTCTTATCTATTGAATTTTAAAATTGTCTCAAGATTAATAATACTTTTCCAGTTTTCAGTTCTTTAAGATTATCATTATTTACTAATTTTCGACTTTTTAAATCTTCAGAAATGGTAACTTAAAATCTGTAACAGTACCTAAATAATTTGAAAAGTAAAAAATGTTAATTGATCAGAATAATGGAATTTAAAAAATTGTGTCGTTTATTAGAAGAATATTTATCCTAGCAAGTAATAAAGGAAAACCACTGATTTCCTTCATGGGAAATTGCATTTTTATGACTTGGGTTAATAGCTTATTAATGTTTCAATAATTACAGCATTACATGTTACAAGATGTAACAATATATAGGGTGTCCTAAAAAGCAAATTTAGTGTAAGAGACATAATTTTGTATTTCGTACTATAGATTTAAGATTAAAGTGCAAATAACAGTTAATTGATCTAAATCAAATATTATTTCATTAAATTATGTATAATATCAACATAATAATAGGATTTAAAATTTTTTTTGTGCTTATTTATGGGTTTGAAATTACACTAATTTCAAAACATCAATTTTTTTACATAAAATTATGAATGTATAGGCTTTTCTTTAAGATAAACAGATTAAATATATTGGAATGTGTGAGAGATTGATTATTCAGTAAATTTTACAGATATTACAGTAAAATTTGAAAAATCTTTCACTGAAATATCCCTAAAATCTACAAAATCAGTATAATTTTATTATTAAAACACATTTACTTTACACATCGAACAGTTTCTTCTTTGCGAGTAGTAATTCAATCATTCATTGAGAACTTAGTCAAAATCAGCTAATTAAATAGCCAGGAATGAACTACTTAATAGTTATTCAAAAAGTAATAAATAAACAGTTGATTTACACCAACTCGGTGACAAACTTTTTACCATGTAATTGGTCACTTTTCATTAATTTTCCCTCAAAATGACTAATTTCATTATGAAAAGCACAGAACTGATCTCAATTTAGTCAAAATTTGACTGATTTAGATATAGAGAGTGAGAGTTGAATCTATTCTCTTAAATTCTATACGTAGCTTCTTTTACTAAATTCAATTAGTAACTGAATTCTGATAATAAATCAGTTGCCGTGACTCAAAAATAACTGATTAAAATTAAGGTAGTAGTCTGGTAACTTATGCCTATTTTCATGACTTCTTTGGAGGGTGGTTTTTTATAGGAAAATAAAAATGAATTATCTTGAATATTTAGAGTGTTTTTATTTACATATTGAAAATATAAAAAAAAAATTTATTTGAAAAAATTTAATAGTTTATTACTATTATTATTGTCACTCGAAGTTGGAACCTCAAAAAAAATGCACGTGGGTGGCCCGGGTGATTTTGGCTCTTGATGTTATCTGAAATCAAATATTCTTGATTATTCTTAATCTATAGACATGTCATTCTGGTCGGAACTACTGAAGTTAAATTTCAAGGGTAAATAACAAAATGGCGGACTTTGAAAAAAAAAGTCCTTTTATTTTAGCAAAGAAAGGGTTGTAAAATAAAAAGTTAGGGGTGAAAAAAATTCTCGTTAGTACCGCCGAGAACTATAAGTGTGTAGAACAGCCTGTTAAAATTTGAAAGCAATCGGTTCAGTAGAAAAAAAGTTAGGACCCGGGCCGACCAGAAAAACAATGTTTTGAGAAAAACGCGTTTAAAGTTCAACAACAAATTTTCATAAGTAAACTTATACTTACGTCGATCGTCTATGCCTGGAGCGTATAATATGCCTTCATCCTCTTCATAGGCATCATTCTCCGCAACTTTGTCCGCTCTTCGACTCTTTCGGGCTTCTTTCGATGACATTGCTGTGGCATTTTCCGCTTTTGCAATCCGAGATTTATTGTAGGATTTTGCAAACGCGACAGCGCACGGGCCAAGCGTAACGTCCATGACTTCCAATATTTTTAGTACTGGGAAAAATCCTTCGTTAAATATACATGCTGCAGTGAATGCAGCAATTTCTAACGTTTTTTGGCCTACAAAAATATGTTTTGGTGCAAAACTCCAAACACAATGATTAAAAGCCTCGTTATTATTCTGTGTGTTTCTTCCTAAACATCTTTCCTTAAAGGTTGGACTCCGAGGCGCTCTAGGAAACTCATTATAACTCCCGAAATATTTCGAATTTCTGTCTGAAATTTTCACAGTATATTTCTGAAAGTGTTTCTTTCAAGAATCCCCTCCTAAAGTATATTGTATGGAGTTGAAATCACAAATTAAACGTAAGTTTAAATTCATATAAGATTTTCATACCTAAAACGCGTTTTTTTTAAAAACGATATTTTTTTATCGGGAGTAAGGAATAAAAAAACTAAGCGATCTTTCTCCAAGTTTGATACAATTTTCTAACGATTAGTAGCTTTGGCCCGTAGTAAATTATAATTTTTTGATCATAATCCATATCTTTTTATTAATAATAAAACATAAAAATCATGATTATTCGACTTTTTTGTTTTAAATCCAGAATTATTACCAACACCAGAAACAGTGTAATTTGCAAGGGCCTTTTTTTAACGCCATATATAAAATAATTAAATATTTGGATTTTATTATTGTTATATATTTTTGTTTTCTATTAAAAGCATTTTTTACAACAACAGAATTAAATCATATGCAATTGTATTTTTATAAAGAAAAATTCCTTAAAAATACCTATTTTACTGCCCGTCAAAGTAGAACACTCCCTCAAAGGGGTAATCCAACGTGCGGATCCAAAGAAACGCTTTCTTCATGATTTTTTTAAAGGAAGAATATTATTAATCAATATGATTTTAATTAAAACTTAATAATGCATCTTTTAACACGTAAACAAATTTTAATTGTAGATTTTTATTTTTTATACTGGACGATATAGCTTGTTGAGTGTGGCCATCGCTGGAACTAAAATTATGTTTGGATATAAAAAAATAAAAAATGGCAAGCATCCAAAGTTTAGTTACCAATTTTTACGATTTTTCTTCGATAAAAAACGGTTTAAAAAATATGATAATTATCGTTTAGATCGAAATTGATTTTTAGAAAAATGCGCCCCAGGTAGAAATTGTCAAATCAGGGCCCCAACCGGTGATGAAACGCCGCGCTCGACTGAGCTCTGATCAGAAGTCGGTCTGAGAGATCTAGTTCCCGTCAGGCCGTGTGTTTCATACGGTTTCATCCCCGATCTAAGGCTTCCCGGTTTGGGCCCGACCACCTCAAAATTTCTACTTTGGGTTTAAAGTTTTCACAACATTTGATGATCGATCTGATCTTCTCAAAAAAATTAGCTCTACCATTAAAGTAGTTTTCATCCACGAAAA
Organism: Diplolepis rosae; assembly: GCA_030998225.1. Lineage (NCBI taxonomy): Eukaryota > Metazoa > Arthropoda > Insecta > Hymenoptera > Diplolepididae > Diplolepis > Diplolepis rosae. The sequence goes on along the minus strand of JAPYXD010000723.1, from coordinate 6,322,513 downwards.
TTAGACCTCAGGCAAAAATAGATAATTTTGCTTTCAAGAATAGCAATATTATTATTGGAGGACTATTTTGAAAGAGAAAAGATTATTTTACATTAAAAAAATTTGAAACACAGAAAAATAATTTTATTAATAAATTTTATTTTTGACCCAACTTTTTTTCTTATCGCTTCTTACCAAATTTAAAAAAATTATGTGATTCTAATAAATCATGAATCATTTTTTCAGAGAGAAGATTTCCCACAACATCATTGTTTCTGATTTTTAAAAATAAATTCTTCAATGGCTGAAACCATTAAAAAAACATTTTCTAAAACGAAATTTCTATAAACGAATTGCTGAATTTGATAATAATTTATTCATTTTCAAAAATTGTAAATGGTTAAGTTTCAGGGAATCTTTTTCTTGAAAAAGTGATTTGTAATTTACTAAAATCGCATAATTTTTTAAAATTTGGTAAGAAGCGATAAGAAAAAAAGTTGGGGCAAAAATAAAATTTCAAATTAATTAGGTGAGTTTGAAATTTTGATTTTTAAATTCTTTAAAAATAAAATTATTTTTTTGTATTTCAAATTTTTTTCATGGAAATTAATCTTTTCTTTTCCAAAATAGACCTTCAAGAATAATATTGCTATTCTTGAAAGCAAAATTATCTATTTTGCCTGAGGTCTAATTTTCGTGGATCAACTACCTTAAAAATACATTGATTCACGTCCTAAAATTGTTTCCAAATTATTTACAATATTTTTACTTTCAACTAAATTTTTTTGAAAAAGTCGAATAATAATAATAATAAATAAATTTACAAATAACATATTCAACTGATTCCTGCCTTTGAATATTTATCTTTTTTTTATTTAAGTTTAGAAAATAATGAAAAACCGGTTGTTTTTATTTGCTTATACTTGAGCATAAAAGGGAGATTATAATTTCTGCTTAGTTGATTTTGGTCGAACGTATCGAATTATTATAGAAGAAATTCGCGCTGACAGCGGATTAGAGCTCACCACCAATTCGTAGTAGTGGATCCGATACGTCGTGAAAATCCAACGATATGTAACGGCTCTAATAACTCGTAATAAACCCCGGTGGAGTCATATTAGCGTCAGCAGCACGCGTACGCGCACAAAGGGCGGAGGTCCGCCCTCGGCAAACACTGTGACTTTTGATGATTATTAACTTCGCGGGGTCGTCCCGTATACGGCACGACGAAGCAGAGAACCAAAGGTAATCCATTGCCCCGGAGGCTATCTCCCCCCTCCCGTGAACGACTCTTCTCATTCTCTCGCAGTTTCTCTTCTAAAGCGTCCCCCCGCTGTCCTGGGAACCAAATTAATAGTCGGTTCTGCAGGATATATCTCGGATTCCGCATATTCCCTTATAATGGGGCAATTCTCTGCGCTTGACAGCACTAGCTACTCGTTAAACGACACGATAGAGCAAATACACGCGTAATAGAACCAACCCAGTTGCTTTATCACACAAACTTCTTCTAAGATTAAAATATCATCTTTTGTTCGTGACAAGTAGGTCTTTGTAATCTTCAAGCAAATTTCATTAGGTTCTTTTTGCTTCTTATTTGGAAGTATCTTCTTTTTAAATTTAAATCAGTTAATTGTACACTGTAAAAAATTTCTGGGGAATTTTTCCCAAATTTCAGTAACGGAAATTATACCAAAGTTAGTGAATTTTCCCCGACTTATAAATTAACAGCCATCCAGATTATCTTTAAGGTAGTTAATCCACAAAAATTAGACCTCAGGCAAAAATAGATAATTTTGCTTTCAAGAATAACAATATCATTATTGATGGGTTATTTTGGAAGAGAAGAAATTAATTTCCATGAAAAAAATTTGAAATACAGAAAAATAATTTTATTAATAAATTTTATTTTTGCCCCAACTTTTTTTCTTATTGCTTCTTACCAAATTTTAAAAAATTATGCGATTTTAATAAATTACAAATCACTTTTTTTAGAAAAAGATTCCCTACAACTTAAACATTTCCAATTTTCGAAAATAGATAAATTATTATCAAATTCAGCAATTTGTTTATAAAAATTTGGTTTTGGAAAATGTTTTTCAATGGTTTTAGCCATTAAAGAATTTATTTTTAAAAATCAGAAATGGTGAAGTCGTGGGAAATCTTTTCTCTGAAAAAATGATTCATGATTTATTAGAATCGCATAATTTTTTAAAATTTGGTAAAAAGAGATAAGAAAAAGAGTTGGTTCAAAAATAAAATTTATTAATAAAATTATTTTTCTGTGTTTCAAATTTTTTTCATCTAAAATAGTCTTTTCTTTTTCAAAATAGCCCTTCAATAATAATATTGCTATTCTTGAAAGAAAAAATATCTATTTGTGCCTGAGGTCTAATTTTCATGGATGAAAACTACCTTAAGGTAGTACGATCACAAAAGTTAGACCTCAGGCAAAAATAGATAATTTTGCTTTCAAGAATAGCAATATTATTATTGAGGGGCTAATTTGAAAGAAAAAAGATTATTTTTCATGAAAAAAATTTGAAACACAAAAAAATAATGTTATTAATAAATTTTATTTTTGCTCAAATTTATTTTCTTATCTCTTTTTACCAAATTTTAAAAAATTATGCGATTCTAATAAATCACGGTTCATTTTTTTAGAAAAAAGATTCTCTACAACTTGACCGTTTCCTATTTTTCAAATTGAATTAATTATTATCAAATACAGCAATTTGTTTATAAAAATTTTGTTTTGAGAAATTGTTTTTTTATAATTTCAGCCATTAAAGAATTCATTTTCAAAAATCGGAAACGGTCAAGTTATAGAGAATCTTTTTCCTAAAAAAGTGAACCGTGATTTATTAGAATCGCATCATTTTTTAAAATTTGGCTCGAAGCGATAAAAAAATAAGCTTGGGCAAAAATAAAATTTATTATTAACATTATTTTTTTGTGTTTCAAATTTTTTTCATGTAAAATAATCTTTTCTCTTTCAAAATAGCCCTCCAATAATAATATTGCTATTCTTGAAAGCAAAATTATCTATTTTTGCCTGAGGTCTAATTTTTGTGGATGAAAACTACCTTAAAGTGAGTCCAGAATGAAGTCGTTTCGTTAAATTTTGAAGAAGTTATTGCAAAAAAAGTAAAAATTTCAATGTTTTCTTAAATTTTAAAGAATTTTCGAAATAATCAACATTTTTTAATGTTCTTGGGCTCATTTTAAAGTTAAGATTATGCATAATCGCAGAGAATTGTCGAGATAAATGTATAATTTTTTTCTTGCATAATGCAAAGAGTTAAAATAGTAATAGAAAAGTAGGGAAAATTTTAAAACATTTCATTTGTAGGTAAATCATAATAAAGATTATATGAATATATATTTCAAGGGCATCTACGTAAGAAAATATTACATATTAATGCTAACAATTTGGTTCGATTTTGTAGATATTTAGCATCAAAATAAGTCCAAGAACATTAAAAAATGTTGATTATTTCGAAAGTTATTTAAAATTTAAGAAATCATTGAAATCTTGATTATTTCTGCAATAACTTCTTCAAAATTTAACAAAAGGAATTCATGCTGGGCTCATTTTATAAGGAATTTTGATAGCTTTGAATTTAATTAAGAGAACAAATTTTATCACTCGCATAATTCAAATTAGGATAATTTAAGCAATTATCGAAAAACAGGTCGTCCCGCAATTCCTACCGGTAGTGTACGTTGGGGAATATTTCTTAAAATTTGGGGAAATTGACATATATATTGTGGATAATTTCCAAGCAACGATGTGGAATATTTCCTACAAATTGTGGAACTTTCCACATCATATTTTGGGGAATATTTTCTAAAAATTGAGAATTTTCCAAAACTATTGTGGAAATTTTCCCCACATATTTTGGGGCATATTTCCCAAAATTGGGAATTTTCCAAAACTATCGTGAAACTTTTCCCCATATATTTTAGGGAATACTTCCCCAAAATTGGGAATTTTCCGAAACTATTTTGGAACTTTGCTCCATATATTTTGGAGAAGATTACATACAAGCTTGGGAAAGTTTCCATCATATTTTGGGGAATATTTCTCGAACTGGATGGTAAATATCACCAGTGTTGCCACAGCTCCCGATTTATCCGGAGATGTTCCGATTTATAGCCTCTTCGCCCGATATACCAATTTTTCTGTTAAATTCAAATTCTTCATTAGTAATTATTTGTGTCAAAAAAGACGGCAGAAAGATTTTAAAATTAACAAGAATACGAAAATAAGTAGAGAGATAAGTGGCCTTTCCGGTGCTGTAATGATGTTTTAATTTGTAACTTATTATATTAATCTTTTTAACTAGAAACAATATAGTTTTTTTTATAAAACTTCACATAAAAACTTTCATTTTCCATTCGTTTTTTATTTTCGTAAAAAACATAACTCATAAGGTATGTTTTTTCCTTTTTCTCTTTTTTTTCATTGTTTTCTAAAAAAAATTGTATTTTTTATTGTATAAGTAACCACTTTGTCACTTTACAAAATATTTTACACTCTTAGCTATTGATGTATTTTTATTTTTTGTAGTCTTGAAAAGGTCTAAGTTTTTGATCAAAACGTCGACATACAAATTAAAACATCATTATAACACCGGAATGGCCACTTATTTCTCTACTTATTTTAGAATTACCGGTAACATCTCTTTTACAATAATAATACGTAAAAATGTCGTCTTTCGACTCCCGGGTTATATCTGGGACGTTGTGGAACGGGGGGGGGGGGGTGGGGGTTTCCAAAAATAAACATGATTGATACATTTTTATTCCCTACACACTCCCCTCTGATTGCAGAAAAATTTTAAGAAATTCCCAACAGCAAAATTTTAAAAAAATACTCATTTTCCTTTCCTGGAAATGGAAACTGTTATGGGTGATGATTATCATCTAGGTCGCAAAAGATTTTTGCAATACATATTTCTTAAAATTGAAATTTGGGGGGGGGGGGTCGTTTCCCCGTAGCAGAAAAAAAAGTTTTGGACCACCCTAGTGACCCATTTTTCACTATTGCAATTTAGTTAATTTCTGAATAATTCAGATTAGATTTACATATAAAGTGTGAACAAAATAGTGTCCAATGCTGGTATTGATATGCTAATATTGAGATGTGATTGAAATCGATAATGAAATTTCTAATCTGGGGCTACTAGAGCGGATTAATGGTTCAGATTAGGAAAAGTGGTTCTCTATAAGTCAATCAATTAATGATGTCAACTAATAAAATCCATCCTATATCTTTTCTCAAGCCTTTCACGTATGAATAGACGCCAGCTAGCTCGACTGACCAGCGCCTGGCAAGTGTAAGAGTCCATACTGAGAAAATAGTTTCTTTGAATTAAAAAAACATATTTTCAATATAAGCCCAAAGGAAAAATTATTTCAAATCAAAGAAAGTTATTTTGATTCTAAAAAATGTTTTTCAATCAGAACAAATCGTTTTTAAAAATTTTAATTTGATCAAAAAAACTTTGTTTAAAAAAACTGTTCTTTCAGAGCACGAGAAAGTAATCTGGTTGACAATAAAGTACATCCTTTGCCAATAAAGGATGAAATTTATCGATTGAATAAATCAACTCAAGCGATTAATCTAAATAATGGTTTGATTTTGAATGTATCCCCGTGAGATAGAGAAGCTGGCCTTCTATCTTGGTCTGAGGAGTTTCCGTCTTTGCAAGAAATTCGTCGTATCAATTGATGAATCTGAGAGAAGCGTTTGGAGTTTAATGTTACAAATCCCTAAGGATAGAAAGTATATAGAACTTGTATAGTATATAGAAGCAGGACCTGCCCTTCTCTCCTAAGAAATTTCAAACTTTGAAACGGATATATTTTCACGAAGTGACATTCATCCAACGATACAGAGCTCACCGGACCTGCCTTTGTAAGAGATCCCTTCGCGGGTTGCATTTTGCATCTATCATGGCGACGCAACTGCAGCGGCGCGGCGAGAAATTCGATCTTAGAGGCCGGCGTTTACCGAGGCGAAGAGAGAGACGAAAAAATGAAAGGAAAATCGAGTAGAGGTGGGTTCCTAATGGAATTGAATACGTTTGTACCTGAGTCCGACAATGGTCCCAGTAATTCGATTACAAGGACCGCCAGCTAATTGTTAATTGCTGCCCTCGAACTCATACGCCGACAAAGCTTTCGCGGTATATTATATAAATGGAATATTATTAAAACGAGAGTCTATGTACGGATTTCTTATACTTTCGCGTTATCGACCCACCTTTAATATAAAGATGTTCAAATCAACCTTCGTCGTCTAGTTCACGTTCGTGAGAAACCCGCCTCCGTTCAAATTAGCTCTATCAGCCTCTTTCAGATTCCTTGATGCTGAAATTATTATTTCCGGGCTATTCTTTTGTTTCGTTTCATTATTATTCAAGTCACTTTCCTTCAAGATATTTTTTCTTTTCATTTTTTTTCTAAAGGCATACCTGGCTTTGGTTTGGTACTAGTCAGCTAGACTGAATTAAATTATATGTTATGAAAAACGAAATAGAACCTTAATAGGGTTCGATTAAAGCAACTAGACAGTGTTGAACAATTTTACCATAGCCGGAATCCAATTAGAATAGTATTTAAAGGGGCCATCCAAATACCACGTGGACAATTTTTCACCACTTTTTGACCCCCCCCCCCACCACGTGGACAGCCATGGAATTTTGCCGAACACCCCCCCCCCCCCATACTCTGTCCACGTGGACATATTTTGTGAAAATATAGATATTATTGGTCTTCAAAAGTAAGGAGGCCAAAATTCAAGTGTACGTCGAGTATACCTTATCTCATTTCAGTATATTTTATCTATTAGAACAGAACCTAATTAGCCGGTCTAGAAAATATTGAAAAGAAATCTGATAGAAGAAAATTAAGTTGGAGACTAACTAGCACCTGAAGAGTACTTGCTCTGACTAGTTAAGAATTGTAGAAAAATATCTAATGTGGCAGAGTGACTATCACTTAAAGAGAACCTAATTAAGACACCTAATAAGAGTTGCAAAATATTTCTATAGTGAAAACCTAACGAGTGTGAAGAGTACTTGACTTTTAGAAAATATATGTAATTTTCTAAATGTGCATAGTACAATATAGTTAGTACGAGATATAATACAAATTGTACTATCTGCAATAAAGGTAATACTGAGCACAAGACAGATTTTAATGTGCTTAATACAGATTGTATTATATGCAATACATGTGTTACTGGGTACAATACATATGGTACCAAGTACAGAACAAATCCTACTGTTTACATAAAAGATTGTACTACATACAATACAGATAGTACCATGTACAAGACAGCTTATAATAATTACAGAACAAATAGTACGACGCTGAATAAAGATAGTACTGGGTACAATACATATTGTACTATCTTCAATAACGGTAATACTGAGCACAAGACAGATTTTAATGGGCATAATACAGATTGTATTATATGCAATACATGTCTTACTGGGTACAATACATATGTTACCAAGTACAGAACCAATCGTACTGTTTACATAAAAGATTGTACTACATACAATACAGATAGGACCATGTACAAGACAGCTTGTAATAAGTACAGAACAGACAGTACCAGGCACAATAAAGACAGTACTGGGTACAAAACATATTTTACTATCTGCAATGCAGGTAATACTAAGCACAAGACAGATTTTAATGTGTTTAATACAGATCGTATTGTATGCAATACATGTGTTACTGGGTACAATAGATATGGTACCAAGTACAGAACAAATCGTACTGTTTACATAAAAGATTGTACTACATACAATACAGATAGGACCATGTACAAGACAACTTGTAATAAGTACAGAACAGACAGTATCAGGCACAATAAAGACAGTACCAGGTACAATACATATTTTACTATCTGCAATGCAGGTAATACTAAGCACAAGACAGATTTTAATGTGCTTAATACAGATTGTATTATATGCAATACATGTGTTACTAGGTACAATACATATGGTACCATGTACAGAACAAATCGTACTGTTTACATAAAAGATTTTACTACATACAATACAGATAGTACCATGTACAAGAGAGCTTGTAATAATTACAGAACAAATAGTACGACGCAGAATAAAGATAGTACTGGGTACAATACATATTGTACTATCTTCAATAAAGGTAATACTGAGCACAAGACAGATTTTAATGGGCATAATACAGATTGTATTATATGAAATAAATGTGTTACTGAATACAATACATATGGTACCAAGTACAGAACAAATCGTACTGTTTACATAAAAGATTGTACTACATACAGTACAGATAGTACCATGTACAAGAGAGCTTGTAATAAGTACAGAACAGATAGTACTGGGTACAATACATATTTTATTAGGTGCCATAGACGTTCGCAATCGGTTATTAAGTAAAAAAGTCTTTGGTTATTTAAGAGTAGAATTGAGATAGTAAAGTGAATTATTTTCGTAGGTTTCCCACAATCAGGAATTCTATTTTCTCTTCGATAAATCTCCTGCCCTTGGTGTTTAACAGCTAATCTGCCAAATGAAGTGTTTTTGTGTTTGAGCACAACACTTCTTCTCAATAGAGAATAAAACCGCCCTCGGGAAAGGGCTACCGACATGATTGATGCTTGAGGGGAAAGAGAGAAGAGGGTTTCCCAACCCTTTTTAGTCAAGCGCTAAACGGAGTACTTAATTGAGCCGCAGACCTCAGGAGAGATGGACAGCCAATTTTCTGGACAACCTTTCCTGTCTCCTTCTCTTCTACTTTTTCTCTCATTAAACACACTCTTTTTCTACAAGAGAAAATCGCTTTTCAATCGACAGCCATGTTGCTTTTTCTTCTTTCTAGCTTCTAGAGTGACAGCTAACGACCACTACAAGGACTTTTTCCAAGTACAAGGAATAAAAAAGTACAATTAGAAAAGTTTCATTTCAGTGGCTTGGGGTATTTGCAATTTAGCTTTTTATTGGAGATTTTAATTGTTCAGAACAAGTTTGAAAAATTTTCAAGAGTGTACTGTTTTTAAATAAAAAATTTAGTTAGTTCAAAGGATCTGAAATAAATTTTTCATTTTTTAAATTCTAAACTTTTGAATTTGGATTTATAATATACACATTTTAATTTTAGTATACTTGTTGGAGAATGTTTAATGCCCGGTCCAATGCTGGAATAAGATTAGCAATCCAATACCAAGCTACCAATAATGCACCAATCCTGGGTCAAAAAAAGTCTGATTCCTGGCTCATACGATAACTAGACTATCGAATAAAAGTACGATTCAATTCACGACCAATTCGACCAATAAATGTTTTTTTTTTAACTGAAAAACAATTTTTCCAATCTAAAGCAGATCATAATTTTTGTAAATAATCGTCTTTATTTGAATAAAATTTCTATGTTTAATAGACTCAGACATTTTTTTAAAAATTGAAACCATGTTATTTTAAATTGTACAAATTTTTGCATATGGGGTCATAAAAACCTTTTTTTAATTCAAGCACATTTCTTAGATGATATTCCTTTTTTGCTCTCTAAATCTGAATCAGTCAAAATCTACTGATTATCAGTGAAATTTAACTGATTCAAATAGCTAAAAAGAGGTTACTATGAATCAGTCAAATTTCACTGATTACTTCAGTAAAAATTAATTGATTCAACAGTGAAAAATATTTTTTCCACTGATGAATCAGTCAAAATTAACTGATTTAACAGTTGAAAATATCCTTTCCACTGGTGTATCAGTGAAAATTTGACTAATTCAGGTTTAGAGAGTGAATCACAACAATTATTTTGGTTGAATCAAAATAGTATATTTTCAAGTCAAACAAATCATTTCAACAAAGGATTTCTTTTATTTAAATTTGTAATTTTTGAAAATCAAACATATTTTTTTGTAATATAAACGAATTTTTATTTTAAGTTAAGGAAACGAGGGTTATCGAACGATTTTGAAAATATAGATATAACATTTTGTTTTTAAAGAATTTGAAATCTTTCTGTGGAAAAAGAGACGCATCTGACTATGCCGGGATTCGAGCCCGAGTATTTCGATTACCGGTCGATTGCTCTAACCAACTGAGCTACACAGGCGTCTGACAACCCCTCCACAGGAAGACCTCGTTATATTGCATAACGCCATTTAATAAAAATCTACCTCCCTAACTGAATAACATTTTGTGTTCAAAATTTGGGAAATGGTGGAAAAGATGAATAATGATAATTATAATTATAAATTGTCTAAAATCAAACTTTTTTTATTTTCCAAACGAAAAATTGTCTACCTCCTTCCGTTTTTATATTCTTCAACATTCTAAAAATTTTTAAAACAAAATTTTATGTATTACCGATATAAACATGTAGAAAGTTAAAATCAATAAAATTTTCTCATTTCCTAAATAACACATGCTCTTAATTCTCTCTTCTAACAATATGCTTATTATTATTATTCAAGTATAAACAATTTGAAACCCAGCGCTAGAAAAAGAGAAGACGCTTTCGACTGTGCCAGGATTCGAACCCTGGTCTTTCGATTTCCTGTCGACTGTTCTAACCAACCAAGCTACACAGGCGTCCGAAATCCGTCATTCCACATTATTAGAAAATTGCATTTTCTAGCCAAACTATACGAAATTTGAAAATTTTTTCACGAAATAAGTAGTTTTCATTCTAATCACGAAAAATACTCTTAAAAATCAAAAATTCCATTTTTTCGCCAAACTATGCAAAATATCGAAAAATGTTACAAACCAAAGTGATTGGCCTTGAAAAGATCTATATATTTTTATTATTTTTGAGATATTTGGAAATAGTAAATAGCTTAGAGCGTTTTATTTTTTGTTATCCTCTTTGAAAAATGATTTCAATCTGCATCTTAGATATCGATTATCACACGCTCGACCAGCGTCGTAAAGCAGGAAAGGACGAGCTCCAGCTCTAATGGAGTTTCCAAATATTCGGGGAGCCCTCGCTCAATTTCAAACAATTTACATTTAGGGTGAAGTGCAATTAATAGAAGCGGGATGTTGTCCCGCGCCGTTCCCTGCCTATTAACACTATATTCTGTAGAGTTTAGCATTTCAGGGAGAGGGCAAGGGATTGGAGGCGGAGGGACCGGAAGACGATGGAAGGGGTTGAGCACGTGAAGCAGAAGAGGTGGGGGGGAGGGTAGTTTGGGACAGTACAAGGGTGGCGATATTGAGTTACGTGACAGTAATTATAATACCTACTCATTAGTCGACGCTGCAAGAGTTACATATACTACTCTCTGTATAGTTGCAAATCGCGGTTAGGAAAGGCGAGCCATTTCAGTTACGAAAGGGTAAGATCCTTTAGTTACCAAGAATTTCATGCGACTTAATAGCTTTCAAGATGGAGGTTAAGACTTTATTAGACTCAGAATACATAATCTAAATAGTTAAACTACTTTTAAGAGCGTTGGAGAGCAACTCACTACAAGTAACAAAGTTACTGATAAAGTTAGAGGAAGTAACTTTTGTAGTAACTTATTGTTACTTCCAATTAAGCAGTAACTTTTAACCAATATTATTTGCTTTGGAGTTATTATTAAATTCATTTTCTCGAATTTTGAAATATTTTTGCTGGCAAAAAATTTAGATTGTGAAAAATATTCATACTATTTGTTAGAGGTCACTGCACATTTTTTTGAAAATAATATATTATGATACTACTGCGGGAAGTTGTTGATTCACTATTCATGTAAGTTAAAACGTGCGCAAAAGAAAGTGTACGGGAAATTTCAGATTCCCGCACACTTTAAGGACATAAGGAATCTGTCATTTTACGAACATTCCTTAGTGCGCAAAGTATGAATTCCCCGGATTGGGTTGCAAAATAGTGGTTTTCGTTACTAAAGCGTAAAGTCTACGTCCATGTGGCAAACGTAATTTTTTTATAGTATGCATAAAGTGGGCAACTAAATTTTAAAAATTTAATCGAGAAAGTGGAAAGAAGATCGTTACTTCAAAAATTGTAAGATTTTGTTGAAGGGTAAAACAAAGTGGGAGAGAGGTAGGAAGAGGGAGTGAGAGTGGGTTAGAGATTTTTGTATATGTTTAGATTATATTCATAAAATTATTCATACCTAATTTTTCCAAATTATTTCAGACGATTATTCGACCGGAAATCAAAAGGTCCTGGGCTTGATACCCAGCAGAATCGAAGCGTCCCTCTTTTGACAGTAAATATTTTTCAACTTTATAAATTTAATAACTGCAATTCACAAAATTTTTACTTTATACACACTATGCGTAAAAGTCAACTTTACACACCGAAAACGATGCGTAAAGACGTACCTTACGCATAGTATAAAAAATGTATTTTTATCAAGATTTTAAGGCCACGGATCAACCAGACCACGTGACCAAATTCCTGTAAAAATTCATGTGAAATAACTTTTTTATTTTACAAAATATCCTCCTGAAAATTTGGAAAATACAACAGAAGACGATAAAGTACCTCTGTCAAGTCCGTTTGAGTGAAATTTTTGCAAAAATGTTTACAGGTAATTATCAATAAGTTGTCCGATTTTTTTCAAAAATTTTACGAAAAAGAAGTTAACAGACGTGTTTTATTGTCTTTTGTTACTTTTGCCAAATTTTCAGAAAGAAGTTTTGTGAATTGAAAGTTACTTTACACGAATGAATTAATGCATAATTTAGTGACGTAGTCCCATTAATCCATGGCTTTGGGGAACCACTCCAAAAGCAGATAATAAACTGAAAATCTCCTAAAGTTTGAGAAACCGAATAATACCTACGATTTTTAGGGAATTTTCTCCCAACTTTCGATGATTTATGAGGAAAATTTAGGAACATTCCCTGAACTTTACGGATCTTTGTACACGGAGAAAAATGGATATTGACCCATAATATCTAGATATTGAGGCACAATGTCAGTAGCATTCAACTATGTGACAAACATTTAGATGTTCTACTTCAATGCCTGCAGATATTGAAAAAAAGATATTAACCACCAGTATCTCAGATATTGAGCTTGATTATCTCAAATATTAAAAATGAATATTCAAGATACTAAACTTCTGAATATCCTCGTTAGTAAACTTGAATGTCTGAGTTACTAAAGTTGAATATCTCAGATATTTAACATCAATATCAGGTATACTAAAAAGGTAAGTTATAGATGTTCCAGCTCAATGTCTAAGATACTCAAAAAAAATTTTTAAAGGTTATAAAATAACTACATATTCAGTTTTTTTTAGAAAAAAGTCAAATTATATTTTATTATGTTCATTTCTGTAAAAGTAATATAGATGTTTGAACAAAATTTTCATTATCTGGCATGTCTAAAATTAATTTAATGTTCTTGTTAGAAACTTAACCTTAACACTAAGGTTAGATTTCATTCTCGGCTATAAACCAATTATAGAGAAAATATATAACTTATATGTTTTACTTACTGCATCTCAAGGTTAAGACCGATCACTTTTATTCCATTAGAAACACTTATTAGAATTTAAGGAAACTTTAATAAACTTTTAAAATTTATCTTTCCGGAACGCTGCAAGCATGTCAATCTTAGATTCACTTAGATTTCGATGAGAGCGAAAAAGTGATCACATGACCTTTATATATATGCGCGCGCACTTCATGCTTTAATATCTAAACTATTGAATCTGAATATCAAATGTTACTTCTCAGAAAAATCTTATATATTGAAAAAAAAATTTTATTATTACGTGTCAATATCTAAATATTATGGATGAATATCTCCTATTTGAATACCTACTTTTCAATATCTATTTTTCTCCGTGTAAAATTCAAAATATTACCAAAGCGTTAAAATCATATATTTTTTCGAAGTGAAAAATAAATAATATTAGGTAAGGGAATGTGAGAGATTACAAAATCTTATAAATCCTTGGATGGGGGGGGGGGGGGGGTGGGGTGAAAACCGTCTTTGCGTAATTAATGGACGCTTCTTGACTGCTTCTAAAGTTTTTTTTTTTGAGAAAAAATATTTTCCTGCGTTGTGATTGTGTATCTCATTATAAATTGAATGAGCCTTTAATACAATTTATCTGAACTGGGAAAAAAAAGGTAATTCTAGATATATTTCTTGGGTTCTAAGTTTCCGAAGACTTATTACTGAGTTGAAGCAAATATAGATGCAATGTCCAAAGCAGTTTGTCTTGATCGTTTTCGCTACAAGTTTTTTCATCTCTTGAATTGTTTCTTTATTCGCCCTTTGGTCGACAGGTGCTCAGAATCCCAGGGTATTTGCCGTTTATCGCTTCCCCCATCCTGTGTGAGGAACCCAAAACGTCCTTCGCGCCCTGGTATGGCTATTATCTTATTTTCTGCTTGAAAACATCACACCCGCAAGAAAAACGATCCCTCGCGGAAAGCCGCACGTCTCGACGCGTCGGATGAGAATGATCGGAATAACTCATACGTGGAATGTCTGCTTTCATTCTCTGTTCTTATAAACCCTTAAAGAAAATTTAAACAAAAGACTTTCAATTTTTAATGCACTCGTATCATTGGTTTCCTGCACCAGAAAACATCAAATTTCAAATTTTATTCACTCTTACAAAACCATATAGGAAGCTGTATAGTTTACCATCTGAATTGTAATAAATCAGTTATTTGTCTTTAAACTGATTCACCAGTGAAAAAATATATTTCACTGTTATATCAGTTGATAATCACTGATTGAATCAGTGCAAAAAATGTTTTCACTGTTAAATCAGTTAATTTTCACTGAAGCAATCAGTGGAATTTGACTGATTTACAGTAACCTCTTTTGAGCTATTTGAATTAGTCAAATTTCACTGATAATCAGTAGATTTTGACTGATTCATATTTAGAGAGTATTGTACTGAGTAGAATATAGAAAGTAACCAGTAGAATACAATTGTTAAGAAGTGCAATAGAGATAGAAACTAGTGCGAAATACTCTCTAAATACGAATCAGTAGAAATCTACTGATTATCAGTGAAATTTGACTGATTCAAATAGCTAAAAAAAGGTTACTGTAAATCAGTCAAATTCCACTGATTGCTTCAGTGAAAATTAACTGATTCAACAGTGAAAATATTTTTTCCACTGATTCAATTAGTGATAACTAACTGATTTAACAGTGAAATGTATTTTTAACTGGTGAATCAGTGAAAAGGCAAATCACTGATTCAATCAGTAAAAATTTGACTGATTCAGATTTAGAGAGTAGATAGTAACTTCTACAATATTTCCTTTTTTAGAGGTATTTTATTTTTATGTGTATACAATATTAGATAAGAGGATGAAAAATTTTGTTTGTCCGATTTTTTGCGAATTGAAAAAGTTAATTTGATTTATAGAATGTAAGGTCTGGTTGCAAGAGACATCAAGTGTGAGTTTTCTCACCGACAGTTATATTTTATAGCCAAACTGCTTTCTGCAGTCATATAAGTAATATGTGGTATTATTATTGCTGGGATCGCAAGCTTATGGTTCACGGTTGGACTAGCAGAGAAGAGAGGGAGAATTTGTGAACTGCGGAACTAAGGGGATTACTTAATCTTCAACGGCCCTCAGTCTCTGCAACTCACAGGAATGCATTTGCAGAAAAATAGTTGATATTTGTAATTTTTCTTTTCCTTTTACAAAAATATTTGACAGCGATTGTTATTTGTTAATAGAATTTTGCATCTGATGATCCCAAGTTACAGGCAAAATGTTAATTTTATAAAAATGTATTACAAAAAACGTCAAATTCCATTTTTTTGGAAAACATGGTACAAAAATGTGACATTCGAAATAAAGACTGTACTCTATACATTATACAAATACAAAATATCAATATTTTTATAAATATTTCGAAATCCTATTAAAATATGATATACATTGAATTATAAAAAATTCTTGTAAGAAGCTCAGCATTTTTTAAATTTTACGACTATTTTGTATTATGTTTGACCCCAGGATAGAATCCAGGAAAAAATTCTAAACATATTTTACAAAAAAAAATTTTAACTTGTTTTTATAAAAATCAAGACACTCTCAATGGCTTAAACAACAGGTGAACTTAAACTTTTGACCGGAAGTGTAAGTAAAAATGAAGTAAAATTTAATTTTCCACATTGCATAGAAGTTGTTCAAATTTCGCGGCAACTTTTACTAACTTTTTTGTTTCAAGTTCAGCTTCTTGTATCATTTGGAGAAAAAACATATAATTACGATAAGTTATAAAAAAAGACCAAAAACATTGAGAAATATTTGTTATTTTAGAATTACGGAAAAATTTAACTTCGATCAAGCAAGCGATAAAAAGCAGGTTTATTATAATTCTAGATAGGTGTGTATATATATATATATATAAATTTAAAATTCAGCAAGTATGCGTGACTGACTTGACACCCGGTATCTGTAGCTAGACAGTTATCTTACTAATTCGTGGTAGTGCCATGTCGAGGGTAACGATCGCGATTTAACTTGGATAAACCGAATTTTAAACGCTCTGAAAACCAGTAGTGTGCGCGTCTAATTTAACGAAATAAAAGCTTCAATAAGCAAGAGTATACATATATACACTGAGAAACATTTTTTGGAGAAACTCCTATAAATTATAGAAATTTTAGGTTATCAAGCAAATCGTAATAAGTTTTCACATAGCCATGGGAAAGATTTAATTCTGCAATTGCTTAAAAAAATTAATTAAAAATGTTCTCAGAGTACTTATTAATTCTGATAAGTGTCTAACAAGTGAACAAACAATTAAAAAATGCCGATCTTTCATTTTTTCTAAATATTTTAAATTAAAACGAAGAAAAATAAAAGAGAAATAATGTAAATGCAAGTCTTACACACAAATCTGTAAATTTCACCTGATATTTAAGTACAATTTACTGGTTTTCTGTAAAATAAGAAACTTGTCAGTCAATATTACAAAAATAGCTTTAAAATTTAGATGTAGAGAAAAATATACTACCAATTTATTATTAAGAGATTAAGACGTTAGGGAATATTGTAAGAATTACCGTCTATATTGTACCCGTTACCATACAAATGATAACCCATTGGAATAATTCTTTTAAAAATGTAAAATTAACTTATTTAATTTTAAATATCTGTGGAATCTACAAAAGGATTATCAATACTTCGATATATCGAATTCTATAATATCGACGGAAAATATCGATGCAGACCAACCGATATATCGATATTACTCGTATCGATACAGTATCGGGGAAACGCTACCAGATGACTAAATTATACATTAATTCGTTCATGTAAGATAACTTTTTTAATTTACAAAGTATCTTTCTGAAAATTTGGAAAACGTAAGAAAAGACAATAAAGCACGTCTGTTAATTTCTTTTTAGTGAAAATTTTGAAAAAAATTCGAAAACTTATCGACAATTACAGTTAACTGTAAAATTTTGTGCAAAATTTTTACTCAATTACACCTAATGGAAGTTCTTTTTAGTATCGTATATTAAATTTAAAATACTTTCATCTTAAAAACTACAAAATTTTATTTGAATTTTAATACACATGTGTATATATTTTAATAATGTTTGATAATTTTAATATATTTTTATTAAAAAGTTATTAAATTTAATATGAATGTATATTAATTTTTCATAATATACAAATCTATTAATTTTAATTTACCACTTGTATATTAAAGTCTATTAAAATTGATAAGATTTTTAACAGTGAAGTTGACAGACATTCTTATCGTTTTCTGTTGTATTTTCCAAATTCCTAGCAAACATTTTTGTAAAATAAAAAAGTTATCTTACACGAACTTTTACATTAATTTGGACACGTAATCTGGTTGAACCATGGCCTTAATTTTAAATTTCTTTATTATTTTACTCAATAATAATAAATAAAATAAGGAAAATTTGACTAATGTAATGAAATTTACTGGGTTCCGAATTTTTCCAAGCCGATCGCACTTGATTAAGTTTCGATTTATGTACTGAGCTACAGTAGAAAATTATTTTATTTACTTCCCTATCGCCCTTGGTCGTTCCCACTAAGCCAAGTTTCCATGGAGATTGGTCGGTAAATAATATAGAAAACGGGGCGACTCGCGGAATATTTTGCCACCCAATCAATCATTTAGAGTCATCTTTGAAATCATAAAGCCTTTTAAAACCAAATTTATATTTATATATATCTAAAAACTAAAAACTCTCTTTTGCCCAATATTGGGACAATATCTACTAATATTTTTAAGTAATATTTTTGTCAAATCGCGAAATTCAAAAGTATGTTGGTTTACCACGAAAAATTAATTTACTCTTTTACAAACTATTCTGCTGTAGTTTGTCAATTGTCGATTCCAATCGGCGGTCAAGGTGGAAATAGTCTTCGTGGTTTTCAAATGGAAACTTTTAATTGCTACTGAACTATTTTCAACCACAAAAAAAGTTTCTACGCCCTTTTACAGAGTAATATCGTCCTCGATGAAAATGTCAATCTGCCGAGTAATCAACGAATCGCCTATGAAGAAGAGTAATAGATTTTATATTTTAACGAGAAATTTCCGTAGCTTACTAAAACAGATTAATTAATGATACTTATACCTAATTGACTTTATATTTTCCTCTTTAGGTCTTAAAATATAGCCTCGCATAATTTATTGATAATTATCTATTGAGGGGATCCGCCAGCTTTAATATTTTTATTTTTTGAGTTTAGACCTTCCATATAATTTTTTTATGTTTAGTACCATTATTTAAAAAGGTTTTGGGGTTTTTTTAAGAATTCCAGCACCTTTATGTATTTTTAAACTGAAATATTTGAGTTTTTGGACATTTTATTGACATTTTTTCACTTTGAATAACTTTTTTGTTTCTTAACCAATTGTCATGATTCTTTTTTTTATTTTGTTCCTTACAATGTGGAGAAACTTTTCGAGGATGGAAAATGAGGTAAAATGACTGAGAAAAGTTAGAAATAAAATAAAAATATCCCAAGATATAAAAAAAAAATTCTGGTTAAAATAACTAGAAATTCAGTTTATTTTTACCATATTTTTTAAGAATTATTAGAAAATCTATTTAAAATAACCAGAATTCCGGTTGAAATAACCAGAAATTAATGTTAAATATGGCTTAAACGGAATTCCGGTTGTTTTAACTGGACTTTTTTTTGAGTGTAGAGAATAAAAAAATAACATTTTTGGAAAATGTCAAGATCATAAAAAATATACAAATTAAAGGTGGCGGATCCCCTCAACAAAAGGTCTGCTTTATCATTTTTAAGTACTGCAAAATAATTCTAAATCCTGTAGAAAATCCTTATCTTGGCTCTAACCTGGCATGGAACGACGAACTTGACTTGGGCCTGATCGGGTAACTTCAATAGCTACCCAAGTGTGAATTGCCGAAGCTGATAATACGGCATAATATTGGCATAATATTGGCCCAATCTCGGCAGCCAATAGTCGGCTATTGTTATTAAGCCAGTGCCGTCGTTTGCAGCGGTCAAGTGCTGAGCCGACGACGGCGGCCTTTGTCGACTGTTCAAATTTACTGACCTTCAGCCGAATCTTGGCCCAGTATTGGCCCTATGTCAAGCCGATTGTCAATTTGTTGGCGGCCAGAGTTTGGGCCAAAATTGGCCGCCAAGTGCATATCGGAGTTATCATTCCAGCAACGGCACGATATTGATAACCGATCTTCGAAAACTTTTTTGCTAGTGCTGGTCCAGTGTTGGGCCGTATCTAACTTCGCACTTAGGTCGAAAATACCGTTGAAATAAGCCGTCAGCCAGACTAGGCCCAAGCTCGGCTCAGAATTTGATCTCTTGTCAAAATTTAAGAACCTGGGACTAATATAGGCCACGGCGAAATTTCCATATAGAAAGTAGTAGTTAAGAGTGTGTTCTCATCGAACAATTTCAGAAAATCGATTTCAATTTTAATAAACAAATTCAAAAAAACAACCCTTTTTCTGAAAAGAATTCATTATTGGAGGAACTTTTACGAATTTTTTTACGAAAATTTATGTGCCAGGGCTTTTGAGATCGATGATCACGAATCAAGACTCAGATTTTGATAATTCAAAATGGCGGAACCGATATGGCGTCCATAAATTTAAATATTATTGGATTTTTCTGAAAATTACATTATGATATTTTCGAGGTCGCTTATTACGAATCTAAATTCAGATTTTGGAAATTCAAAATGTCGGCTCCAATATGGCGGCCGAAATAATATTTTTTTAATTAAAATTTTCGAAAAAATCTCTTGACTTTGCTTATATTGGATTGTACCTCAATAAACCTGCACTTTTTAGAATCCCATTTTTTTACTTCCACCATCTGGAACCTTCCCATTTGAATTTTTAATATTATGATTCAGGTTTATAATCAGGAATTCAAAAAATATCGTTTCTCCAATTTTCAAAAATGTTACAATTATATTCAAATATAGTTGATGTTTTTAGTTGGCTTTATATCATTGTTAGACGCAACCTTGGATCTACCATTCTCAAATTCTGAGTTCAGATTCGTGATCAGCGATACCGAAAAACCCTCTATACCAATTTTCAAAAACAAATTTTAAAAAATTTAAGATTTTGGCCACCATCTTGGATCCGCCATTTTGAATTTTCACAATCTGAGTTCAGATTCGTAATTAGTGACCTCAAAAACTCCTGTATACCAATATTCAAAAATAAATTGCAAAAAATGTAATATTATGACCGCCATTTTGGAGCCGCCATTTTGAATTTCCAAAATCTGAGTTCAGATTCGTAATCAGCGACTCCAAAAACCCTTATGTAACAATTATCACTCGCTATCGTCTGACGGACTTTTTTTCCCCTATTGTTCATAACAAATGTTTAATGAATTTTGAAAGATGAAAAAAAGGTGGAAAAAAACGATTTCTTTTCTATAGCCCACCATTTTGAAAATTGTTATGATAAAAAAAAGCCTCCGTCAGACGATAACTACACTACCATAGATTAAGAAAAACATTTACTCTTGTGTTTCAGACCAGCCATTTTTGAGATTTGGTGGGAACCATCAACCAACTTTTTTTGGAATTTTTTTCCATACAAGTTTTCTGAATTTTGTAGTCTAAGGGATAGTAAAACTTTTAAAAGAAACCGTATTAAAAAATCAATTATAGTTTTCTCACAGCAAAATTCCAAAAAACGTTTCGAAATACGGCGAATCCGTGAGAACACCCTCTTAAATGAGGAATTTTTATATCGATTTGAGTCTGTGGAATAGTGATAATCGAATCGTCAAATTAATGTTAATCGGTGTTATCTTGTAAATTGTTTTAAGCTTGTTTTAAGCTTGCGTGACAGGAAAGTAATAGGCACCCCGAGAATAGACCTATAATGTAATGGATCACAGTCAGGTCTGCTTTCTCCCCTGCCAGGGAAAGAAGCCGAAAGGGAAATGGCACTTAGCTTTAATTTGAAGTTAAATCACCGTTATTGGCTTTCTATGAGACTCGACGCGAAGAGTGACATAAGTAACTATTGGCCAATTTTATTGCTTTGTTGATTTGGCCACTAATTGGAGAGCAAAAAATAAAACTTTAATCTTTATTGATTTTTTACTAGATAACAGAACATTTTTAAATTATAAAATACACACGAAAAAATAATCAAATCTTACTTAACGTATTTTTCAAAATAACGCATCATTTTTTATTCTCAAATCTTGATTTTTCGGAAGAAATTTGAAATCTAGAGGAATTAGCCAATTTCAAAAGCAGCTATTTATAATACCATGAAATAAAAATAATAAACCTTAAAAATAATTATAAAAAGATAAATTAAAAATTGTTGTTTCAAATTATTTTTTTTTATCTAGTTTCCAAAATATTTTACATATTCTTTATTCTTATTTCGTCTGCAAACGGAAATGAAATAAATCTCGACGGATTTTTTAATAAATATTATACAATACTGTCCAAAGAAAATTTTTAATTACAGCGTTATTTTTCACTTTATTTATAAGAAGTCTTTACTTTGTTACAAAAGTTAATAAATTCCCTAGGATAAAGGAATTGTAATAAAATCCTCATTTATCTCTGAAGCATATTAAATTCTTTTTTTTCGAATCTTATGATCTTTTAAAGATAATTATTTCTTGCAATTTTCATTTTACATTCTAATTTTCAATAACGGAGATCACAAAATGATAAGTATTGTAAAGCAAATTTAAGTTCATATTTTATTTTAAATTTGTTTTAATGATTTCAGAAGGAATTTCTGATAATAAAATTGTTATTGTTCTTGCTAAGCTCAATTCTGTTTTTCATTCTCTTGGCTGTAACGTAATAAGCTTAAAGTATTGAGTACAGAGAGCACTGCGCCGTAGAAAATAAACGAACGAGAAACTCCCAGGAAAATTGGAAAAAGTCACCCGACCGTGGAAAGCCGGTCACCCTGACTGGTTTTCAACACAATTTAAATTTTTAATTACGCTCTTCACAACCGCTTTACTCCTCTGACCTTTTTCCCACATTTTTTTGGAACTCAATGACATTAAATGATATAATTTGTAAATTATTTTTACAATTCATCTATGAAACTAATTATTTATTTATTCATAAAAGTAAATTTTTTGAATGGCATGAAAAACCTTTTGAAAATAAAGATTGAAAGCAAACTAGGTTTTGATTTATATGAAAACTATAATTAATATAAGTTTCACGACAAATTTTATTTACTGGTTTAGCATTGTGCGGATTTTCACTTTGCTGCAGAAAGAGACCCAAGTTGTTTCAATCGATGCGTCATCGCATGCGACTGCGTGGTTATATCGTTGTCACGCACATAATTAATTTAATTTAGTTTAATACACCGCCTAGCGTCAGGTCGCGATTGCCATGTCGATTGTTTGCACGGAAACGACGCCATTAGTCTACGTCACGACTTTATAATCTGCCAAATTTAAACGTCACAATTCATCGAACTTGAATCAAAGCTTTGCCCGTTAATTAAAACATATTATGCAGTCGGCAGTAACCGAATTGCGTTTCATCAAAATGAAGCGAGCCAGAGTTCAATGTACTGTAAAATTTGTTACTTTCATGAAAATTTACCCCCAATTTTTTTTTTCAACTCTACGTGGATAATTTTTTTACCATTGCGATAAATATTTACCAAAACAATTCAATTTACATTTTTACTTTCTGTTGGTTTTTATCAAAAAATTAGAACTTGCGCTACGTAAAAAATGAGATTTTAAAAATAACCAAACTTCCTGTTTTCTGGGTAAATGACGTGACGCATAAAAATTGTACAAAAATGATCCTTAAAATCTTTCCGATACACCTTGTCGTTTTCGAATAAAATTAAATTTGTTTGTTCACTTTCTATTAGTTAAAATCAAGATCTACTGGTGAAATCTTTGCCCATTAATATACTAAAAAAATACCCCCCCCCCCCCTCCCACACACACACCCCCCAGGACATAGTCACTGTTCACCATGACACATGTGATTAAAATTTATAATTAAAAAAAAATAAGCACTCGCGCTTAAAAAAAATTTGAAAGAATAACCAAAATTTAAAAAAAAAATAAATCACGTGATGCACGAAAATGGTACCAAAGTGATTCTTAAGATATTTATGATATATCTTGACGTTTTCGAATAAAATTCAATTTTCCATTTTAAAAAATTAATAAAACGAACAATGTGATTCCTATCAAAAAAATTCCAAGGCCGTGTAGAATTTTAGAACAACTTTGTTTCTTAACTTTTTTTTGCATTTCGTTTTTCGAAGTAGAAAAATGAAATTCTTAACTTTAAACATCATTTTTTACAATTGATATGAAAACTCTACGTCTTACAAAAAATAATCTAAATAAAATCCGTAGATATTTTTTATGTAAATAATTTTAAATTTTAATTTTTTGTCCATCGCATAATTTGGCTCAAAAATCGAATTTCTTATTTTCTTTTGTGAAAAGGATATAAAGTAAAAACTCAAATTCCTAATGCCAATCGTAAAATTTGCAATACGAATAGTAAAATTTCAAATTTGTGCACAAAAATTGTACAAAAATGATCCTTAAGATATTTCCGTTATATCTTGACGTTTTCCAATAAAATTTAATTTTGCATTTTGAAAAATTAATAGAACGAACAATGTGATTCCTATCAAAAAAATTCCAAAGACGTGTAAAATTTTAGAACAACTTTCTCTCTTAAGTAGAAAAATGAAATTCTTAACTTTAAAAACCATTTTTTACAATTGATATGAAAATTCCGCGTTTTAAAAATAATCTGAATCAAATCCGTAGATATTTTTTATGTAAATAATTTTAAATTTTAATTTTTTGTCCATCGCATAATTTGGCTCAAAAATTGAATTTCTTATTTTCTTTAGTATATCGGATAGTTTAATTGAAAAATGGATATAAAGTAAAAAGTCAAATTCCTAATGCCAATCGTAAAATTTGCAATGCGAATAATAGAATTTCAAATTCGTGCGAATTGTTTTTTTTCCACCTAATCTTTTCTAAACTTTTTGAGGTTAAGAACTACGTTAAAATAAAATTTGAATTCGATTAGAAAAAAAGAAATGAAAATGAAGAAAGTCTCGGAAGAAATGTTTGAATAAGAAACTCACCTGCACGCGAACTTCCGGAAGATTCACTTTCATGGCCAACTCCTCTCTCGAATAGACGTCAGGATAATGAGATTTTTCGAATGCTCTTTCGAGTTCATGCAGCTGGTAAGTAGTAAAGGTCGTCCTATTACGACGATGTTTCTTCTTCGCACTGTTCCCATTTATATCGTCTCCACATCCAGGCCCAAGTTCCTCGTCACTTCCGCCCCCCGTAGAATTGCAGCTGTTTTCGCCTAAAAATCAATTTCAATAATTATAGTCTGAGTGTAATACAGACAGTTTCATAAAACACTATTCAGAAATTGGTTAGCTTTACGAAATTAGGAAGTTTCTAAGACTATCTAGACAGTCTGGACAGTTACTGCCTAGAAGCTAGTCATATTTCTCTGATTACGGAAAGGTTCAAGTGCAATATAGACAATTTGATAAGGTCCTGTCTGAAAACTGGTTACAATTCATCTAATTAGCTTTTGAATAGAGAAGGAATTTGAATTCTAGACAACCAATAATTATATAGAGATTATTTTACCGCTTTATTTTAATTTTGTTTAAAAAATAGTTTTAGTCCGACGTACATCGAAAGTTAGCCTTGTCGGTATAGATTTGCGTGTGGAAAATTGATTTTTCCGCACTACACTGAGAAAAAAATTTATCTAACAAAACTTTTTTTGTTGTCCTGACAAAATATTTTGTTGTTCCAACAAAACATTTGTCAACAAAAAGACATAACAAAAAAATTTGGTTCGCTCAACAAAACTGTTTTGTTGCATAAATACCAAACAAATGATTTTGCTGGGTCTTATTTTGCTGTCCTGAACAATGTTTTGTAGAGCCTACAAAATATTCCAGTTAACCGAACAAAATTTGCTCTTACATCTTGATATTTATCATATGGTTTACAGTATACTGTAATTTTATAAAAAGTGATGATTCTCCCACTTCTTTTCATCCCGACTAAACTTTTTGAAACGCAAAAAAAATTATTTTCAAATACCAGAAGTTATTTTATTAGGCGAATAAAAGAATTTACATCAGCCAGCAAAATAATTTAGTTCAGCCAGCATGTTTTTGTTGTGCCAAAAAAAAGACCTAACAAAAAAATTTGGTTCGCTCAACAAAACTGTTTTGTTGCATAAATACCAAACAAATGATTTTGCTGGATCTTATTTTGCTGTCATGAACAATGTTTTGCAGAGCCAACAAAATATTCCAGTTAACCGAACAAAATTTGCTCTTACATCTTGATATTTATCAAATGGTTTACAGTATAGTGTAATTTTATAAAAAGTGCTGGTTCTCTCACTTATTTTCATTCCAACATAAACTTTTTGAAACCCAAAAAAAATTATTTTCAAATACCAAAAATTATTTTATTAGGCGAACAAAAGAATTTAGATCAGCCAGCAAAATAATTTAGTTCGGCCGACATGTTTTTGTTATTCCAACAAAAAGGCATGACAACAAAATTTGTTTCGCTCAAAAAAATTGTTTTGTTGCATAAACACCAAACAAATTATTTTGCTGGGTCTTGTTTTGCTGTCATGAACAATGTTTTATGTGCCACCGGCGCGCAAACTCGTTTTTTCGCTACAGTTAACAGTAGCGCAATGTAGTATATTGCGCTACAGCGTAATGAAATGTAAAAATTGAACTGCGCATGCGCCTATAGCCATGCAACAAAGCACAATCTTCTTCTTATTCTTCTTCTTCTTCGTACAGTGTTGGCACCGTACTGGCAAAGCCTTGTACATTTGAACTGCGCATGCGTCTATTGAAATCCGTTACTACTACACAAGATCGATAAAATCAAAATGGCCGGGACTAGTCGTGACATATCAAGTGTAATGACTAGCGCCGCAAACAACTACAATGCTAGAATAGATTCGAGTGTACGCATAAAAACTCGTATACGCACCGAAGTCACATAAAATAGAATACATGCCAATGCACACATTCGGGACATTACGAGACTCGCGACAATGCTCGCAGGACTGATCGCGCCTCGGCTTCGTCTCGGTTTCATCACGGCTTTGCCTCACCTACGCCTCGATTACGCCTTGGCTTCGAACTCCTGCGAGCATTGTCGCTCATCACGCAATAACCCTCATTGTGCGCCTAGGCACGTAATATACTATTGTAGAGCCAACAAAACTTTCCAGTTAATCGAACAAAATTCGCTCTCACATCTTTAAATTTATAAAATGGTATACAGTACAGTGTAATTTTATTTTAAAAAAACTTTGTTTGATCAACAAAAAATGTTTGTTATCCCAACAAAAAGACCAAACAAAAAAAATTTGTTGATCCAAAAAAACTATTTTGTTGCACAAATATCAAAAAATTCTTTTGTCCCTTAAACCAAATCGTTTTTTCAATGTAAACTGTAAATAGTTTCTAATTGATTATTATAATATTGTATTACAAGGAACTAATCTCTAATTTGTGATCGACTAGAAACTATCATGCGCAGGCCCACTTCCGCTTCAAACTTGTTATTATCCTCGGGGGAACAGAAGTCTCGCGAAAGGAGTCTTCTCCCTCTTAGCCTGTCTTTCTCTGATGAGGGGCGTTGCTCAGACTATAAAGGTCGGATCGTTATTGATTGTTGTTGATAATTAACCAGTACAGACGCGTCAATCACCACGCCAAGGCGAAGTTATTAGGCTGTTGGTTAGCCTACGAAGAGCAGCTTCCTAGCCTCGACTATGGTTCGCCATTGAGCTACCCGATTACCTCCCACAATTCGATCTAATGCAATGCGCTGCGATGCGAGAACGTTAATTATACTGTTAATGAGAGCTTCATATACCCATAATGCCTCTGGCTCGAGCGAAACTCGTGTTTTCATCCTATAAGAAAAGGAACAAAGAGAAATCTTCAAACAACAGCTCATTTAACAGTTTATTAACGTCGCACTTTTGCAAGTAATTAGTTTTCGCATGAAATTACAAAATTCAATTAGTTTCTCAAAATAAGCTAATACTTGCACTACGGAGTATTTGCTCGTCCTCAATTTAAACCAGTTATGGCACAATTGATTGAAATCTGAAAAGCCACTCATTAATGCACTTCAGTTAATATTTTAGGTCCAGTTGAAAATTTACTCAACTGAAATAGTAAAGAAATGTTCAACTAATTGCGTTTAGTGAAATTCTGATTGCTGATTTTCAGTTCAAATTGTAGCTGAAGTAAATTTGTGAAATTTACACTGATTTTAATCAGTTGCTGAGTTTATACTATTTGGGCTGTTTATTTTTATCTATTTCGTAGTGGATTTTAGTTAAATTATTTGAATAGTTATAAAAAAGACATGTAATAAAATTAGTACAAAATTACTGATATTTTTTTGAACATTTATAAGAGACTCAATTTTTGCAATTCAATTAGTTGATCTTAACTGATTTTTCAGTGAAGAAGTCTTAAAACAACTGAATGCGTAGTTGGAAATGAGTTGCTGATTGTAATTAGTCAAAAAATTACTGATGCTAATTCACAGATTTTATTACTGAATTGGAAAGCAGTGTTTACTTGGAAATTTAGTAAAAATGAAATAATTTGCAGTTGAAAACCACTAAAATATCAGTAACATTCAACTGTTTTTTACTGTTTGCCAAGGTTTTAGTTAATTTAATCTACTAAATCTCACTAAAGTATTTCTTACTGATTCTAATTTAGTTTTCACTGTTTAGCCAGTAAGATTTACTGATTCGTCAGTGAAAATCCTTAATGAATTGATCCTATAATGACATTTTTTCCTAAATCGAATTTAGATTTAGCTTAAATTATTAGTTAGATTTTGCATAGAGCTGTTTTTTTTACTAAAAATATTAATAAGGATAGTATTCTATTGATTAAAACTTGATATATATTTTCCTGACAATGAGAAATTTTCTATTGGTTGAGAATGAAAGTATAGGATAGGGTCTATACCGAGATCGTTTGAATATATATGTATGATGTACCCACCTACCACCTGCACACGTCTGCGCATTAATTGGTTTCGGTTGGATAGAGTAACCATCATGATTAAATTCTCGAAAACAAGGGGGACTGCGACCAACCCCAGTGTGTCCTCTTTGCCGTTATATTGTCTCGAGCCTACTCGTGTCATTCGGTTCTGATGGGTCGTGATTTGGCAATTATCGAAATAGATAATCCACCATACCATACTCCACCAACGAACCACCAACATTCACTTACACTTCTCATCAATTGCGCCACTCTTATTGAAACAAAGGATTTAAACTAAGTTATTTACTTGATTAAAAATTATACACCTGAAAAATAAATTTTTTCTTTTATAAAACGTTATTAAGGGGTATTTTTTTCTTATCCACTCTCTAAATATGAATCAGTCAAAATCTACTGATTATCAGTGAAATTTGACTGATTCAAATAGCTAAAAAGAGGTTACTGTAAATCAGTCAAATTCAACTGATTGCTTCAGTGAAAATTAACTGATTTAACAGTGAAAATATTTTTTCCACTGATTCAATTAGTGATAATCAACTGATTTAACAGTGAAAGATATTTTTTAGCTGGTGAATCAGTGAAAGATATTTTTTAGCTGGTGAATCAGTGAAAAGGCAAATCACTGATTCAATCAGTAAAAAGTTGACTGATTCAGATTTAGAGAGAAAATTTAACCCATTTCGTACGAAAATGACCTAAATATTGTCGCATTTTCATCATTATTACTTTTTTAGAAGAAATCGACGAAACGCTTGGAAAAACCATACCCCGTGGCTTTGGACCATATTTTTTCCGATTATGGTGTTCATTTTTAGGTAACATGCGCCATTTTTTAAATATGGCGGTGAGTTCGAAAAAAAGCAAGAAAAGTTCTGATTTTGATCTAGTTTTTTTCAATTTTCATTAGGAAATGGATCGCTCGAGTCATTTGTATTTGCTGGCATGACCTTTTTACTGAAAAATGACGCTCTGTAAATTTAAAAATTTTAAAAAGGGCAGATTAAAGATAACGTTTATTTTGAAAAATTTCAAACAAGCTTTTGGGTTTTTGCTACGTTTTTAACATATTTGAAAATCTATCAGCAAGCAAAACGTATTTAGATTTTTCAAATTCAAAATGTCGGATATGATATTGCGAATTAAATGTAAAATCTGTAATAATCACATAAATGTGCCATTAAGTAATAATTAATTTCGAATACTTGGAAGGAATGAACAATTTTTCTGAAAAACGTAATCTTAAATTTAGCATTTTTGATTTTTGAATTTCCAAAGCGCAATTTTTTACTCTAAAGCTGAATCAGTCAAATTTTTACTAATTGAATCAGTGATTTGCCTTTTCACAGATTCACCAGTGAAAATATATTTTTCATTCTTAAATCAATTTATTTTTTACTGACTTACTAGGTTGTTCAAAAAGTTTTGAAAGCGGAAATGAAAAGACGTTTTTTTTTTGGTGAAATCACTTTTATTGCTCAGTATAATCTCCCATAAGATCAATACATTTGGTCCAACGGTCTTCCAACTTGTTTATCCCATCATGGAAGTGACTTTCTGCAAGGCCTGCAAAATACTCCTCTACGACGGCTATAACCTCTTCGTTTGATGAAAAATGCTTCCCACGAAGGAATTTCTTGAGGTGTGGGAACAGCCAGAAGTCAGAGGGAGCTAAATCAGACGAATAAGGTGGATGCTGCAACAATTCGTACTTTAATTCGGTTAATTTAGTGATGGTTTTTTGAGCAGTGTGAGCGGCTGCATTGTCTTGATGAAAAAGGATTTTTTTCTTCTGCAAACCGGGTCTTTTTTCACGAATTTTTGCATCCAATTGATCCAAAAGGTTACAAAAATATTCAGAATTTATTGTTTTGCCAGTTTGGAGATAATCCGCCAACAAAATCCCTTTTTCATCCCAAAAAACTGATGCTAACACCTTCTTCGCCGATTTCTGGACACGAACTCGCTTCGGTACCGAAGTGCCTGGTTCACACCACTCCTTAGCCTCTTGTTTTGATTCAGGATCATGATGGAAGACCCAAGTCTCATCCATAGTGATGAATCGACGCAAAAAATCCTTTTTATCCTTTCGAAAACGCTCCAAATGTTGCTCAGAAAGTCGCATTCGAACGTGTTTTTGTTCCATTGTGAGCGAATGCGGCACCCATTGTGCACAGAGCTTTCTGAAACCCAAAACTTCACGTAAAATATGACTCACACTGCCTAATGAGATGTCTGGGGCCTCTGCTAAATCTCTCTCGGTCAATCGACGATCTTCCAAAACCATATCCTGTACTTTTGCTATGAATGCTGGTGTTGATGCACTTTTTGGACGTCCTGAGCGTGGATCGTCTTCAACGCTTTTTCGACCACGTCTAAACTCTAAAACCCATCGATGCACAGTTGGAAATGAAGGAGCAGCTTCCTTTAACACTTTCACCATTTTTGTATGAATTTCCGTTCCTGATAAATCTTCCAAAACAAAGAATTTTATCACTGCTCGATATTCGGTTTTTTCCATTGTACAAAAATACACTGACACGTCAACTTCAAATGGCTTGTAAACAAACAATGAATTGACAGAGTGGAATGACACTTTGGGTATGTTCATAGGAACGATGAAATCTTAAAATGGCGTAGAAATTTTTCACTGATAATTAGTAGTTTTTGACGATTCGTCCATTTCTGCTAAAAAAATAATGATGAAAATGTGACCAAATTTAGGTCATTTTGGTACGAAGCCAAAAATCAGTTTTCCGGGATAAAAAGTTTTTCTATGATTTCAAGAATTGAAATGATATCATCAGTTGTGTCTTATGAAGGAGACAATATTATTTTACATGATAAAAATGTGAAAGTTACGAAAAATAATACTTTTAATAATGTTTTTTGTAATAGATTTTTCCTTACTATCGCTTCTTGCCGATTTTTTAAAAATGATTGGATTTTTATAAATCATGGCTTATTTTTTCAGGGAGAATATTCTCTACAACTTTAATTGTTTCCAATTTTGAAAATAAGTAACAAATCTTCGAACATTTATTTAAAAAACGTTTCTTAAAAAAAAAAAATGTTCTAGCGATTTCAGCTACTGAAAACTTTACTTTTTAAATTGGAAACAGTAGAGTTGTAGAGAAAATTTTCACCGTAAAATATGTCATGATTCATTAAAACCCAATAATTTTTAAAAGATTGGTATGAAGCGTAAGTAAGTAAAAATGATGACATATAAAACATCATTAAAAGGACTATTTTTCGTAAGTTTAAAATTTTTTTCATATAAAATAATGTTTTCTCTTTCATAATACACGACTGATAATATCATTTCAAGTCTTGAAATCATAGAAATTTTCTTTTCCAGAGACCTGATTTTTGGCACGACAACTACCTTAAATTCAAGGTTTCAATTACTATAATTTTCGACCTTAAAATCATATTTTGAGATTTTATGTATTTTAAAGAAAATTTTATATCAATCGAGGAATATTATTTTTACATCGGTAGTTTTTTTTACTAATTTCACTCAGCGACTAGGTAGTTGCTATACAGTAAGTTAATATTGACTCATGTACCAGTAAATGTGATTTAAAACTATTCATTCTATGGTTAGAAGTGCCTCACTGATTGAGATTAGTTAAAAAAGGTTACTAATTCAAATCTAGAGAGAGGGCAATGGATCTTAAAGCATAGATTTATTTGACGTTTAGTTAAATAAAACTAATCATTTCTAATGAAATTTTACTAATTCATCTAGTACAAAATTACCAAGCAAAGCATAAAATTACTAAATTAATTAATTAAATTCAATAGTTCTGATTGGAAGAATTTATCCAATTTTCGAAACTGCCTCTCAAAAATTATCCCCCCAATTGGTAAGAAGCTATATCTCTGTTTAGGTCCTTTCTCAACACTATCCAAATACTATCCAAAACTAACCAGAATTTCTCCTCAACAAAAAAGCATAAATTAAAAAAAATACTTAAAAATCAGTATAATTAGGTATAACTAACAAAAAACAGTCGTGGACTTAAATCGCTCATTTATTGTCTTTCAAATTTGGCTCCAGATAGATTGCCAGATTAGAGCTATTTACTGATTTAATTCGGGAAATATTTTTTCTTCGTGATTCCCTCCACTCTCTACTATATTTTCAATTTTTTTTAACCTGCTTTCAATAAATTTCATAATAAATTACCTTTACCAAGGAGTATTTATAATAAAAGTAAGGCAGGCTAATTATGTTTGGTAAACAAAATCACGCAATGTACGTCATGGGGATTCATAAAAAACCCAACGAAAAGTTGTCGTCGTCACTTGTAGCGTATGTGCATGTGGCAGCCAATTTTAACGCAAATTGTAGAAATATATGACACGTGTGTATTACGTGTAAAGCTCTTCACGTTGGTGTTTACATAAGTGAGGGAGGTGGTGACCTGAAGGAACGATGGTATCGGTATCGCCACATTGTAAAGGGGTCTTGTGTTAGTCGGTTCTAGCTACTTAAGAGATTGACACGGAAAGATAGCATAATGGACAGACTGGCCCGGAGCAGTCGAGTGGCCAGTCACTCCTAATGGGCCAACACTGTGATTGTTGCTGATAAATTTCTAAACGTCGCGAGTCATTCTTTGATTTTTGGGCCGACTTAATCGAGTTAAGCTTACGTTACACTTTTTATCATATCCTTAAATGTAACTCAAAACTTAGAAATTTCTAATATAAAATAATAGCAGCATTCAAAAAGTAATGATCCACCTTCGAAATCTCTATATGAAATCCTGCAGGAACCCATATGAGAACCCATAAGGATTTTATGAAATTCTTAAGTGCTACTTAAAATTTAAAAAATTGTCATTGTAAAAATTGTTGTAGAATATTATTCCGTGTTGAAAATCCCTATATAGGATCTTATAGGAACCCACATAGGAACCCATACGGTTTTTCATAAAATCTTTAAGTGTTAATACCTAAATATGATAACTAGAAAAATGATTAGAATATTATTCCACGTTGAAAATTCCTGGATTCTATAGGAACCTATATAAGAACCCATAAGGTTTTCTTTCAATTCCTCAAGTATTACTTGAAACCAAAAAAAAATATAACTGTAAAAGCTATTGGTAGAATATTATGCTATTATGGAAATTTCTACATAGGATCCTATAGGAACCTATATGGAATGCAATATGGTTTTTTATGAAGTCCTTAAGTATTATTTATAACCTAAAAAAATTATAATTGTAAGGATTTTTAATATAGAATATTATTCCATGATGGGAATTTCTATACAGGATCCTATTGGAACCCATATGAGAATCTACAAAGTTTGTATGAAATCTGAAACTGTTACTCAAAAACTTAAAAAAATTATAATTGTAAAAATCATTAGTGGAATATTATACCATAATGGGAATTTCTACATGGAATCCTATAGGGACCCATATGAAAACCCGTACGGGTATTCATAAAATCCCTCAGTGTTACTTTAAATCTAAAAAAATTATAATTGTAAAAATTATTAGTAGAATATTATTCCATGTAGGTAGGATCTTATAGGAACCCATGGTTTTTCATAAAATCTTTAAATGTTAATACCTAAATATGATAACTAGAAAAATTATTAGAATATTATTCCACGTTGAATATTCCTGGATTCTATAGGAACCTATATAAGAACCCATAAGGTTTTCTTTTAATTCCTCAAGTATTACTTGAAACCAAAAAAAATATAACTGTAAAAGCTATTGGTAGAATATTATGCTATTATGGAAATTTCTACATAGGATCCTATAGGAACCTATATGGAATGCAATATGGTTTTTTATGAAGTCCTTAAGTATTATTTATAACCTAAAAAAATTATAATTGTAAGGATTTTTAATATAGAATATTATTCCATGATGGGAATTTCTATACAGGATCCTATTGGAACCCATATGAGAATCTACAAAGTTTGTATGAAATCCTTAATTGTTACTCAAAAACCTAAAAAAATTATAATTGGAAAAATCATTAGTGGAATATTATTCCATGATGGGAATTTCTATACAGGATCCTATTGAAACCCATATGAGAACCTATAAGGTTTGTATGAAATTCTTAATTGTTACTCAAAAACCTAAAAAAATTATAATTGGAAAAATCATTAGTGGAATATTATTCCGTGTTAAAAATCCCTATATAGGATCCTATAGAAACCCACATAAGAACCCATACGGTTTTTCATAAAATCCTTAAGTGTTATTTGATACCTAAAATCGATAACTAGAAAAATTATTAGAATATTATTCTACGTTGAAAATTCCTGGATTCTATAGGAACCTATATAAGAACCCATAAGGTTTTCTTTTAAATCCTCAAATACCCGTACGGGTATTCATAAAATCCCTCAGTGTTACTTTGAATCTAAAAAAATTATAATTGTAAAAATTATTAGTAGAATATTATTCCGTGTTGAAAATCCCTATGTAGGATCCTATAGAAACCCACATAAGAACCCATACGGTTTTTCATAAAATCCTTAAGTGTTATTTGATACCTAAAATCGATAACTAGAAAAATTATTAGAATATTATTCTACGTTGAAAATTCCTGGATTCTATAGGAACCTATATAAGAACCCATAAGGTTTTCTTTTAAATCCTCAAATGTTACTTGAAACCTAAAAAAATTATAGCTGTAAAAGCTATTAGTAGAATATTATTTTTTAATGGTAATTTTTTACACAGGATCCTATAGGAACCCATATGAAAACCTATGAACAAACTCATAGTTTGCATCCCATTCCATAAGAGAACCTATATGGTGTTATGGAGAGAGATTTCCATATGGAATACCACATTTAAAACCCACATGAGATTCCATATGGGCGTCGTTCCAAAAGAACAAAATAGATTCTTTTCTGGTACCATCCTCTATAAATCCTTATAAGTGACAATCAAACCCCTAATTACTTTAGTAGAAAGTTGCAACTGCTAATTGAATCAGGAGAAAATGAATGATAGAATGACTGAAGGAAACTACTAACTAACAAATAGATATTTTCACTAATTTAGATTTAGAGTGCGTGATCCTATGGGATTCTTTGTAAGTGCAAGCACGGATTTCTATTGGATGTCATTTTTTAATTTTCTATCAATAGTTTTTTCACTATTCTCATCCAGTGACTCATTTTTAGCAATGTAATCAGTGGTTTGTAGCTGATTTCTCAGTGAATTTAACTGAAAAAACGAATTGAATAGCATGAAATAATTTATTTGAAGAAAGGTAGTAAAAGATTTAAAATTGTTTTCCAGCAGCTTAAGATTAATATAAAAATAAAAATACTTTACGTGTATGAGGGATTATGAGGAATAAATTACTTTAATCTAATCTTTCATGAACAGTCACTGCCATTAGCATTTATAATTCAAGATTCGAGAACTTGAACCCACACATCAAGATTGAATAGCGGATACATTAGATTAAGTATGATGCTTAATTTGGCTTTAATTAATTGACTTATACGAAATTAGTGTCGGAAATTCGATTTCACAAATATTTCAACTGAATCTTGATCTTCAGATTTGATCTATAAAGACGTCAAAATTTATTAACGTGAGCATGAATGCCTGACTCTATTATTCTTAATTACACAAATTTAATTATATTTTATAATATTGGAGTTTTTATAAATCTTATTTATTCAATCGACTTCTTCAGCAGGTAATAAATTAAATTAATTAAAGTGGAAAACTATTCAGTAACAATTTTAAGGTATGAAGCATATTTTAATAGAGTTTTTTTATACAAGTCCTCTCAATTTGAACGCTACTGAGAGGCGTTCATTCAGAGGCAAAAAGTGGTTAATCGAATAAGCGAGCGTAAAGATAATCTCAGTCAGAGATCTCATCCACGTCTGTATCTTAATTCATCGGAGTGAGTTCTTCTTCTCGACTGACAGTTCCTTAATCCCCATAATGCATTCACCATCGATAGATGCCCAACTAAATGCTGATCACAGAAACTCAAGCACTTAGAACGAAGGACACGGATTTCACGCCGAGAAAATGGATCTTCTTGTAGGATTTGTTTAACAGTTTTATCACCTCAACGTTAATCCACGAAGAAACAAAAAATAAGTATTATATTCTTTCAATATTTCCGAAATAAAGTGTTAGAGCTAAACTCTAATTTATGGACAAAATTGAACTAGACAGTTCAAAATGAAATATTCATGAATAATATTTTCAAATCCAGGGGCGGACAAAGGGTAAAATTTCGTGCAGGCGGCGGATGCAGCGTTGCCAGACACACGGAGCGGAATTATGGAATCGACATGTTAAAATAATGGTACACAATGGTACATGTTTACAAGACGCATGCGCGGCGCGAAATTCAAATTAATATATCTTCAAATACTTCAAAGTTGAATATTTTTTATAAATAAAATTCTAATAAAATTTTGTTAATGAATATAATAATATTATGTTATAATAAAACTATTTTAATAATAATTATAACACAGTTTCTACTCTTTCAAGTTTTTGTATTTTGTAACATTTACTTAAAGTAATTCATATTAAAGAACGTTTTTTTTATAAAACAGCTTATAATCTATAAAAAGCAAGTATAATATGAAATTTCTTTGGAATGTCTTTACGTAAAACACATGAAAATTAACTCTACTCAGTCTTCATTTTAAAAAATGATTCAAAATGATTCATTTCATTTCGGTCAAATGGAAAATAAAAAATAAAAGTATTTTTAAATCATGGTACATTTAAGAGGTATGGTACACAAGGGATGGTACATGGTACAAGAGGCAAAATTATAGTACGATTACACAATTATGGTACGGTCTGGCAACGCTGGGCAGATGAGTTTGGTGTCCCTTCCACTCCCTTTTTCATAAAATTTTGTTTTCAAACTTTCGGAAATGTTAGAGAAAATAAAAATAAAGTAGACAGACTACCTTTAGTTCCGAAATTGAATAAAAGATCAATTTTACAATAGCAAAATATATCAGCACATTTTTTTCATTGACAAAACGAAAAGTATTTTATCTACGTAATTTTCTATCTTTTTTGACATTTATAAAATTTTTGAAACAAAATTTTATTTATTTTAGACACAAACATGTAGAAATTGGACCAAATTGTTCACATGAACTTGCTACTTTTCTCAAGTATCACATGCCCTTAATTATCATAAAATATATTATTTTTATAATAAAATACTTTCATTGCTAACAAATTTGCTAATCCTACTTTAGTTGAAAAGTGTGTTTCTTGCAACTTTTATAAATGTATTTTTCTAGCTTTTACTGTGGCGAATTCTCTTAAAATCGTGCAACTGGAACGCCATTTACACTGAGAGACTCTCACAGCTATTATCACTACTAGAATCGCGCGGGAAATTTGAAAATCGCCTTTTCGAATTTTTCAATTGGTTCAATTAACTTTCATAAAGTTCTGCTCTCATAAAAATTTCTGAAAAACAGTTTTTTATCGTAACGAAGGGGAAATAGGGCCATGTGCGTCGGTTAAAAACTTCCTGCTTCGGCTTCGCCTTAATCCGCCCCTGTTCAAATCTTATAGAAATTGTCAGGTTAGGTCTTTCTTTTATTACTATTGGCCCTCGCTAGGGCCTTTTCTGCATCTCATAATTTTTGTTATT
This sequence comes from Diplolepis rosae, assembly GCA_030998225.1. Taxonomy (NCBI): domain Eukaryota; kingdom Metazoa; phylum Arthropoda; class Insecta; order Hymenoptera; family Diplolepididae; genus Diplolepis; species Diplolepis rosae. The sequence goes on along the minus strand of JAPYXD010000723.1, from coordinate 6,284,289 downwards.
ATTACTAGACATAAAGAAATCCTAATTTCGACCATGAGGTTTCAATAATATGGAAACTTCCTAGGCCCCAAGTAATTTGATAAATTGTCGATTTAGGCCTACTTTTCCACTGATGGCCCTTTTAAAGCCGCTCAAGAAAAACTTGCTAGGTCTTTTCTGGGGTTTATAATTATTATTATTATTAGACGTGAAATAACTCTGTGTCCGATTATGAAAACTTTGCAGGCCCCAGGTAGTTTGACAAAATAGGCCCTTACAGAGTCCAGTTTAAAATTTCCGCATCTGAAATTGCAAAAGAAAATTATATATATTAAGGCAATGGATCAATAGGACCACGTGACCAAATTCCTGTACAAGTTCAGGTGACACAACTTTTTTATTTTACAAAATATCTTCCTGAAAATTTGGAAAATACAACAGAAGACGATAAAGTACGTCTGCCAAGTCCGTTTGAGTGAAAATTTTGCAAAAATGTTTACAGGTAATTATCGATAAGTCGTCCAATTTTTTTCAAAACTTTTACGGAAAAGAAGTTAATAGACGTGCTTTATTGTCTATTTTCACGTTTCCCAAATTGACAGGAAAATGTTCTACATGGTCCGATTGATCCATGGCCTTAATGAATAATGTTGTCAACCGTTGTAGAAATGGTCATTTTTAGTCTTTCCTATTTTATTATTGGCACTCTGAAGGCGTTGTTAGGTGTCCCACGCTGAAAAAACTATCAGGGCCCTTAAAATTTTTGCTACTATTTTGCTACTATATGTTTTTTCTACTATAGATATAAATTCTACTACCGATTTCGAGGTAAAAATAATATGAAAACTTTCTAGACCTCAGGTAGTTAGAATAAATTGTCTACTTGGCTTTTATTTCTTTACCATTAGCCCCTTCAAGGCCTCGTAAGGTGCCAAACTCTAGGAAAACTTCTAGGCCCTTTCTGTGATTCACAATCATTGACATTGTTTGACATAAAAAATTCCAAGTACAATCACAAGCCCAGGTGTAAAAGTCGGAGGCCAGACAGTTTTTCCAACCGGCGCAGTTGTACCAGTTGTAACCGAGGAGTAATGCCAGTAGTGCCTGTCAATACTGTACCAAACATTGATATATTACTGGCTTACTACTGGCGTAGTACTGGCGCGGTATTCTTTGGCAGTATTGGTGAAACTCTGAAGTAGGGATATCATTGACAGTTGGCACTCTACTGGTTTACCACTGGCGCAGTACTGATTACTATTACTGGCAAAATACCAACAAATGAGGTGGGCCAACCTTCGAAACAGTACCGGTTTAGTGCTGGTTGACTGCTGGCTGTATACAAAATACAAATATGGGATATCAACCGACATGGAAGTCTCTTCGACAGTTGGCATTCTACTGGTTTTCCACTGCCGCAGTAGTGATTATTACTACTGGTCAAATACCGACAAGTGAGTTATGCCAATCTTCAGAACAGTAGTGGTTTAGTTCTGGCTGTGAACAGAATCCAAAACCCTGGCTATCAACCGACATAGGAATTTTATTGACAGTTGGCACTCAACTTGTTTACTACTGGTGCAGTACTAATTATTATTACTGGCAAAATACCGACAAATGAGGAATGGCAACCTTGGGCACAGTACTGGTTGACTGCTGGCTGTATACAACATAGAAATATGGGATATCAACCGACATAGAAGTCTCGTCGACAGTTAGCATTCTACTGGTTTACTGATACCGCAGTACAAATTATTTCAGTACAAAATATGAAATTTCAATTAAATGTTTTTGATTTATTGTGTATAAATTTACTTTTAAATAGTATTGCAAAACATAACAATCAATCTAGCTTCTAATATAGTTATACAAGACGTTAGCAAACTTTTGAAATGACAAAATTTCACCAGATAAAATCCAGTCAGTATCGGCTGATAGTACTGGACCAGTACTGCTTTTATGTACCAGCCCAGTACTGACTGCCAACTCCCAGCCAAGTTATCATTAGGGGACTAACCACTCCTATGCCAGTTTCGACTGATAGTACTGGACCAGTACTGCTTTTATGTACCAGCCCAGTACTGACTGCCAACTCCCAGCCAAGTTATCATTAGGGGTCTAGCCAGTACTGCACCAGTATCCATGCCAATATTGCACCAGTGCCCTGCCAGTACAGCATGGGCCATTTTGAAAGATAATAAAGTTTAAAATATCAATGTAACAAAGTTTTGCACATTTAATGTAAGTGTAATAATCAAAATAAGAAAAAAAATGAATACGCAACAAAAAGGGGATTATTTTCATCATGTAAAAATCGAATAGACAGATCCCCTTGAGCCAATACAAGTCATGTCGTTTCGTTCCACCGCTTCACCTGCGTGGCTGTCAATTTGAAATCTAATTTACTTGAGCGTCGTGGGAGGAAAAGACACGAGTCAAGGAGGATGTAATGAGAAGATGGAATAAGAAGAATATAAAAGGAAAATAAAGAAGGTATGCCCTCGCACAGACGACTTAGCTCACCGACCAAAGAGGATTACAGAATTTGTCGATCTTTTTGTGGACCATCACTAGTGCTTGTCTTTTCATAGCCCATCCTCCCACCCCTTCCTCTCCACCACCCATTGTTTCTCCGTTCGATGCTTCCATTACATTTACTATCATTTCTGTTTTAGATTTAAAACAAAAAATTATTATACAGTTTTAGTCGTGAAAGGTCACTTTCTCGGATTCAATTATTAGTTTGAAGGATATTTATTTGCTTGATGGTGAATTTAATTTATTTAAAATGCGTGCAAACATTTTGAATAAAAATTTTGATATAATTTCTATAAAAATTTGGACCAATAATTTTTCCATGAAAATTTATATCACTAGGAATAAGGATTATAAATTAAAACAATGATACCTTGTCGTGTACCGTATGTATCAGGTTCCAACGATTATTCGCATACCGTGTAGGAATTATTATATTGTCAATGCGGACTGAATAAAAAAGTATCCTCTTAAGAGCTTTCGTGAAGGCTCTTAAGCTGTCATCGAGTTCTTTAGTGGATAAAGTTTCACAGAACAGGTCAGCGTCCTAGAACCGGGTGTTACTGATGTTTAAAATCAGGATGATAACTTAAATTGAAAATGTAAACCGATTATTTTACCTAATGCCAATCAAAAAAAAATAATAATAATCTATAATAATCTATAATTGAACAATGATACAAATTTAAAAAAAGATCTGTAATACAAATTTTAAATTCTAATAGAGAATAATTTCTAATTAGCAATGAAAAAAAAATGCCGACATTTAAAGTTTATATGGAAATTCATACTAATATGATTGATAAAATTGAATAAAAACATTTTTGAAATGAATTTTGAAAACACTTACTCAACATTACATTATACAAACCAAGATGTTCATTTTTTACATTCTCATCATGGATGAGAAGGTATTGGTTTTATGTGAAAAATGACTTTCGAAATTTTCATCAAATCTTTACGTTTTGAGACCCCCTGAGTCAGAAAAAATGGTTTTTACCAAAGTGTCTGTCTGTCTGTCTGTCTGTCTGTAGGTCGTGTGCGGCATAACTCTCGATAGAATTATCAGATTGAATTGAGCTTTGGCACACTTTATCGGAGCCGAAAAAGTAAGGACAAGTTCGTTAACCAGCCACATCCAATCAAAATTGAGGGATGGAGCACTACTTTTGTGTTTTTTGAAAAAATCAAAAATTCCAATCCTGGTTTTTGATAGTGCTCATAAATCTCTAAAAATTATCCTAATAACATTTTTTGATTAAATCAAAATTAGAAATGTTACAGCATATTCAAATTCGAAAAAAGTTAATATCAAAATTCCATTTTCCAGTTAAATTATACGAGATACGAAAAAACGTTATGATACAATATTATTGAATACATAAAGACCTACAAATTTGAATTGTAACATTTTTTCATAAGATGCATATTTTTTTTTTTAATTCAAAAATAATCTATTGAAAATCCAAAATTCAATTTTTTAACAATAATATGTGAAATACGAAAAAAACGTAAGAATACAAAGTTGTTCGTTTCAAAAAGATCTCCAAGTTTTGTCTTACACAGTTTATGAAAAAACATATATTTTTCTTTTCAATTCCAAAAAATACGATTAAAATTCAATAATTCCATTTTTTAGACAAAATATATGAGATACATAAAAAAAGTTCAGATGAAAAATTATTCGCCTAAATGAGGTCTACATATTCTTATTAAGAAATTTCTCGACAGGATGTATATTTTATGTTTTGATTTTTAATATTTAAAAAATTCGATTTTTTTTCACCAAAATATGTGAGATACGAAATAAGCGTTGTTCTGCAAAATCGTTTCCTTAAGGTAGAACGATCACGAAAATTAGACCTCAGACAAAAATAGATAATTTTGCTTTCAAGAATAGCAACATTATTATTGAAGGGCCAATTTCAATGAGAACAGATTATTTTTCATGAAAAAAATTTGAAACACAAAAAAATAATGTTATTAATAAATTTTATTTTTGCCAAACTTATTTTCTTATCGCTTCGAGTCAAATTTTTGAAAATGATGCGATTCTAATAAATTATGGTTCATTTTGTTAGGAAAAAGATTCTCCACAACTTGACCGTTTCCTATTTTTGAAATTGAATTAATTGTTTTTTTATAATTTCAGCCATTAAAGAATTCATTTTCAAAAATCGGAAACGGTCAAGTTGTAGAGAATCTTTTTCCTAAAAAAACGAACCGTGATTTATTATATTCGCATCATTTTTAAAAATTTGGCTCGAAGCGATATGAAAATAAGTTTGGGCAAAAATGAAATTTATTAATAACATTATTTTTTTGTGTTTCAAATTTTTTTCATGAAAAATAATCTTTTCTCTTTCAAATTAGCCCTTCAAAAATAATATTGCTATTCTTGAAAGCAAAATTATCTATTTTAGCCTGAGGTCTAATTTTCGTGATCGTACTACCTTAAATAAAGTCTACGATTATTTTTTCTTTTTGAGAGATTTGGAAGAAAATAAATTATTTTAATCATGTAATTTATTAAAAAGTTACTGAAATGTATACAGAAAATCGAGCGCGAAGCGCGAGTGTCATGATGAGAATGTGTTCCTTAAGGCCGATAGAGCCTTAAGTAAATTGAATTTCCTGTTTCACTTAAACTGAAAAAGAAATTTAGTGAATTTGAGAAAATGAGTAATTCACATCATCTTTAATATTATAAAATTGGTTTGAGCTTCAGTATTAAATTATAAGAAATAAACTTAAATGTATGCGAAGAGCACAAGACCGAGCGCGAAGCGCGAGGTCCAGAAAGATCGGAGCGCGAAGCGCGACCATCAAATCGCGCGCTCCAGGCGCGCTCAAGGTTGCGAGCGAAGCGCTCGATGAGAATGTGCCCGCAAAGCGGGCAGATTTTTTAATATCATTTTATAATTTTATTTGCAATGTTTATTTAAACTATAATCACACATACACAGTTTTGTGTGTATAATTTATTATACAATGCAGTACATACAATTTGAGCAACCATATGTCTCCTACTGAGTGAAGTAAATATAGTTCAGGTAACTATGTGTATTGTACCCAGTACTATACAGAGAGTATCGATTATCATATGTAATATTTTAAGTGCCATACATAGAATATGGGTTATCATATGTTAACTATCGAGTACCATACAGATGGTATGGCTTACCATTTGTATTGTAACCACTAGAATACAAATAGTAACCCATCAACTATTAAATCCTATGAATAGGGATAAGCATCTTCTTAACAGCCACTAGTATATTATATAATTTTCCTGCAGTAGAAACAAGTTCTGAAAATTGTTTTCCGACATCAATTAAGGTGGTTTTTTGTCCTCGAAAGTAAAGTGTCATAATGCCTTTTCGCCAATTACGACAAGCGCTAATCACGTGTTGTGAGACATATTTATCCATTTCGCACGCGCAATTTTTTACTATTATCCATGTTCGAGAAAGCACAATGATCGATCGCACCCTGGAAGTGGTAATTTGTTTACGTTCCTTTTTCGAGGGGTGACTTTCATTATCATTATACCTGTAATAGTAATCAGCGCACTTGGTTCGCTATCGTCGTTGCTTAATAATTTAATTGTTTGGTGGCGTGCTCACTTTATTGGGATATCTCGATTAGCATCGCATACGCAGTTTGTGCATCACTCGTCGTCCTGTGTGTATATCACTAAACACACTGAAACACTTTTTTTTTGTAAAGAACTGTATATAAAATCGTTCCAATTAAAAAAGTAGCTACTCTTATCTTCCTCGATCTTCTTTGCGTTTAATGTAGTCATTGTACTTGACACGAGCTCATTTCATTATATCTAGCTTTAAACAGGGCTTCCACTTTTGCGACTATATTGAGGCTTTTAAATACTTTATCTTGAAAATGTGATTTTTATGATTACTTTTCAGTCAAATTTAGCTATTAAAACTGATTTTAACAATTTTATGAAAGTAATTAACATATAATCTTTTAAATTGTTCTGATTTAATACAAATGAGCTCTGTATAGAAAAACTTTTTACAGTTAACGAAATTTTGATATCATACATGAGCCAGTTTTATTATTTTTCATATTTGAAAAATTAGAAATGATATTATACACAAGAAAATTTCAAGCATACATATATGGAAAGAAGTAATTTATGAGATTTACAATTTTGATTGACGGATTGCAAGTTTGTAAAACCACAGGAGAGATTCTACAATTCAACTTTGATGGTTTAAAACGAAATTTTAAAACGAACATGAAGAAAGATTTGAAAAAAAAGAACCAAAATATTATGAAATTTATCGATTTTCCTCACTTTCAATTAAAACCCTTAAATTTAAATTACAAATTAAATTTCCACGCTTCTAATTATTTATTCATCTATTGTGTGACACAAAGTTTTGAAACTAATTTTCAAGTTCTTGATTATTAAAAGTTTCATATTCCTTATCACTAATATGGTTCTTTTCAAAATTAAATGAACAATTTCACTAGATCTCACTGTCTAGTATTTCTGATAACAAAATTTTCAAATGAAGTTATGATTGGTTCAGTACGAGTCCAGTATTGGATATTTTGCAATGAGACTATATTAAAATTGAAGCAATAATTATTTTATTCGAAAAACTCAGTATTATCTAGATTATAAAAATAAACATAAAAAAATAATTTGAAATAGTTCTGCTTCTAAGGATAAACAATATTGAGAATGGTTTTTTGTAAAAATTAAATTGATAACCAAAGTAAACGTAATTTAATATCGATGACGTTTTGTTAATTATGATTCTTGTTGAAAATTACAAATTGAATTAATTTTCTAAGTCTATTATTCTCGAATGAACAGGTTTGTCTGCTTCTCGTCGTTGTATCGATTCGAACGATTTGGTATCCATGTAGCCAAATAGGCTCCCCGGTACAACCTATGTACGATCGATTCGACACCTAGGTGCAATTAGCAATCCGACGCGAGCTTTAATTCAACGGTAATTCGCGCAAATCGCACTCTCGGTTACCAAGCGTAGTCTTTTCGGCAATTAGATTATCGTTCTAATTGCCAAGAGTTGAATTAAGCACTTAGAGCAGTTGATTCCTATTAACTTTATCTTGAAAAGTTTGAATTCCTTGATAGCAACAAATAGTAAATTTTTATGTCTTTTTATAAAAGTTCAAAAAATATTGCTAGAAATTTACGAGGAATTAACCTTTCATAAAATTTTGGCGTAAATTTGTTTTGGAATTTACTTGAACTTCCCTGAATCAAACTTGAATTAATTACAATTGGAATTCAATTACAAGTGGTTGAATTTTTTTAAATTTCCTCAGATTTACTTATAATTTGTTCAAATCAATTGGTTAATGCCCTTTAATTTAATTGATTACAACTAGAACGTAATTACTATTAGTTGCATTTTTTAAAATTTCCCAAGATTTACTTATAATTTTTTTGAATCAATTGTTAAATCCCCGTCAATATAATCATAAATTTGTCTGTAATTTATCTTGAATTCAGACAAATTCAGTTGCTTTTCATTAAATTCAATCAATTCACATTGAGTTGGAAATATTCAAAAAATGAACTTTTCTTTGATTTCGATGGACATTTTTTTGGAATTTACTTGAACTTCCCAGAATCAAACTTGGATTAATTACAATTTTGGAATTCAATTACAAGTTGTTGAATTTTTTTTAATTTCCTCAGATTTACTTATAATTTGTTCAAATCAATTGGCTGATGCCCTTTGATTCATTTCATTACAACTAGAATTTGTTTACAATTAGTTGCATTTTTTTTAAATTTCCGAAGACTTACCTATAGTTTGTACAAATCAATTGTTAAATTCTCGTCAATATAATTATCAATTTGTCTGTAATTTATCTATAATTCAGATGAATTCAGTTGCTTTTCTTCAAATTCAATTTGATTCAATCAATTCACATTGAGTTGGAAATATATGAAATATGAACTTTTCTTTAATTTCGGCGAACATTTGTTTTGGAATTTAATTGATCTTTTCTGTATCAAGCTAGAATTGACCTTTACTTTATCTCGGATTTGCTTGAAATAAAATTGAGTTAATTGCATTCGCTTGAATTACTTTGGATTCGTCTATCAATTTGAACTCCTTGAATTATTTTTAAATTTAGTTTCAGCTTGAAAATCTAAAAAAAGTTAACCTCTACTAAATGGAAGTATATTATTGTTTGAAAATTTACTTGGGATCCCCAGAATCTACTTCTAATTCATTTAGAATTTTCTTGAATACAAATCATGTTGTTTGAGTATTTCTTTATTTTCTTGGATTCACTTTTAACTTACTTGAATAAATTGTATTGTATTCAGTAGATTTCACTTCAATCTATGATAAATTCATCTATAACTTATCTAGAATTCAGGTGAAATTAGTTAATTTTATATTAAATTTAATTCGAATTCTTGAAATCAATCTCTAATTAATTTTGGGTTAGAAATTTACGAGAAATTAACTTGTCCTAATTAATTACAGATCGACTTTTATAAACTTCTATATCAACAGATATTTTTTCTCCGTGCTCTCTAAACCTGAATCAGTGAACGGCCACTGATTCGCAGTGACTATTCACTGATGGAAGCAGCTATAAGTTTTTCACTGATCGAGAATCAGTGAAATTCGACTGGTGAATCAATGAAATAGATTGAACTCACTTATTGAATCAGTGAAATCTTCAGGTAGGTGTAATAAAACCAGCAATATATTTTAACGATCGATGAACTCGTTTATTTTAGGCTAAACAACACTTAAACGAAATTACGTAATTATTATTATTATTAAGGGACGATAAATCAGTAAAGTGTAGATGAAAGTTTTGAATTCGCGAATTCAAAAGTTATGTTCACGTGACGCGTTCATTGATTCCTTAGTAAAATCAAAGCAGGGCACTGATTCATTAGTTGATATATTTTCACTGATTGAGGTTTAGAGAGTGTCGATTTTAATTGAGAATAACTATGAAAAGCTTATCTAATAGCTTGAAGGAATAATCAATCAGTCACATAATTTTACGAGCAAGAATTGTATTCCCGTAATAAATTATTGAAACTTGATTCACTCATAGATAATAGATTTGTATGATAAAAAGGTGTAAGTAATGTTTAGTGTGTGTTTTGGGTTTTACGCCTTGTCTTTGACACGACTGTGACTTATTATTGTCCAAAAGCGAGGTTTCCCCTATAAATGGTATGAAATTACTCGTAATTGGCCGTACCCTTTGTGCCAGCCTCATGCAATCGAAATTACCCCACAAATAAACCTTTACATTATGTTCCGAACAAGTTATGCTCACCCCAAGCAGATGTATTGGCAATTTTATCATAATTTCCGAAATTGCTGTCAAACATGTGTAAAAGTTAACTTTTATATATTTTGGTCGATATTAATAATATATATATTATTATTTGTTGGAGATTTGCATTATAATTTAGTCATTTAATATTTCCATGGAAATTAATAAAAATACTTTTCACGAAATTGATCACAGAAATATAAACTATAAAAATATAGAAACAATCGTCATTTATTGATTCAATATTATTATCAGTTTTTTACCTTTTATAAAAATGCTTGAATGAGCATTTACACTACTCTCTAAATCTAAATCAGTCACCCATTCTTGACTAATCTAGATTTAAAGAGTGATAATTATTAGTTTCTGACTAATTTAATTAGTAGTACTTCAGTTTCTACGTATTATTTTATTCTGAATGAATACTGAATTCCAGCCATAGACATAATTATTTTAAGACACATTATTGCCTACACGGAGAAACTTTTTATATCAATTTTTCCTATACTACTTTTACTTTTTTACTTGAAAATAAATGTCACTCTTAAATTAGTTAATTTTCACTGATTCATCAGTGAAAAAAATATTTTTCACTGTCAAATCAGTCAATTTTCACTGAAATAATCAGTGAAATTTGACTGATTAACAGTAACCTCTTTTTAGCTATTTAAATCAGTCAAATTTCACTGATAATCAGTAGATTTTGACTGATTCAAATTTAGAGAGTATAGTAAAATTTGCTATGAACTATGCTGAAGTTTCATATCATTCTTCTAAAGTTTAGTATTTTTACTAACAAAAATTCTCAAAGTAATACGTTTTTCCCTAAATTGAAAAATACTATAGTAAAAATTGATATAAAAAGTTTCTCCGTCTAAGAGATAAATTAAAATTAACTAATTCATAGCTAGAATTCCAGTTACTCGTTGAAATTAGTGAAAAAAGTCCTAATTAAAGTAGCAAAGCAGATTTAGAAATTACCCGAAACAAAAATGTAAAATTACATACCCGTGTGGAAAACTTTCATGGCGCTGGCCAGCGCCAGACCAGACTGTCTGGTTTCCAGTTCTGGCGCTGACTATCGACCTGGTCTGGGACTGGCCAGAACTGTAACGTTTTTGTACGATCAGCCGCTAGTCAGCGTCTGGTCAGACACTAGTCAGCGGCTAGTCAGCCACTAATTCGCGTCTGGTTAGTCACTAATTGGTGGTCAGTTAATAAAGTTTTGATTGAAAAACCATTCTAATTGAACATTTATCGATTTCGATTAAAAATCCTAACCTCTAAAAGTAATTCAATTTGTTCTTATATTCTTCTTTATTAGATACACGGGGTTTGCATACCTTTTAATTAAGAAATAGATCACCGTTTGACAAGAAACATTCCACTTTTCATGCATCAAAAAATGCAGTCAAGCTCTTGCTCAGAAACTTCTGACAGTTTATTCAATTTGTCAACACATTTGAGCGATGAAGACTAGCAATATGACGCGCAATCACAACTCAATCTTCGCTATTTTTGGAATCAAAAAGTAAGTAGTAGCAATATTTTCAAAAAGGAGATACTTGTTTCCGGTCGCTTAATGAATGCTTCTAAAAACTTGTTACTAACCTATGAATTTTTCGAAACTTGTAAAAAAAAATTTCGTTCGCCACATATACCAACTTTTTTGTCATGGAATGCTGACCAGCGCCAGATCTAAGCCAGACCAGAACTTCCATACTAGCCGGTCTGGACATTGCCAGACCTGAGCCAGATCAGACAATAGACTGCCATGAAATTTTTCCACACGGGTATTAATATAAACATGCCTAAAATTATTACCATCAAAATAATAATGATATATCCATCTCTACTAATGAGTTAATTGAAAAAAAAATCAGTTAAAAGCCACTATTAGATTAAAATACCACTTTGCTTCTACAAGCAATTAGCACCTTTAGTATCTAATCTAAAAGGCACAAGATCCCTTAAATGTCAATCTGTCTTTCCCTGTGTGGTATGATAACATTAGAAAGTCAATTAACTAATCCCATATTCAACCAATCATTTCTCTTTCTCAAAACTGAATTCTCCCACAGAATTATTAGTACTGAAATCAATCAGGAAATTTTTGGCACGCATTGCAGTTATTACTCCTATATATTCCACACGTTCGTTAAACACGCTCTCTTGGCACAGTGATTATCGATCGCATAGTTCAGTGAGCGCTTTCGAGTTCAAAATATGCAAATTGAGTAAATGGGAGAAAAGGGGTGTGAAGAGTGGCTTGGAGGCTGGCAAGGCAAAGCAAAGGCGTCAGTTCAGGAGTTGAGACCCTTTGATGAGGCAAGTAACGTCACATTTGGGAGTAAAATTCAAGAGAAAGGGAAGTATGGTTTCGATATAGGGGGGGGGGGGATATATAAGGAAGGAAATAAGTCTCACGTATTTAAATACGATTGATTCGAAACAGCTTTGACTTAAAACGGATAACAGGCCTGTTGGTTCTTGTTTTAAGATTACGTGAGTGAAGGAGTACCACGTGAGATGAAAGAGTGGGGGGGGGGGTTACGGATAAAGATGCTGGAGAGAGTATGAGAGAGACGAAGGATGGCGCGATCCATTAGTAGGCACGTCAATTCAGCTCTTAAGAAGCGACCAGCTTAAGTCTTCTAAGATCCTTTTCTTTTAAGTTTTTTTAATAGGTACTTATTAGCGGAGGCTCTCCTTTTAGAGCTCGTATCATCCTTTTACCCCTTCTTTTACTTCTGCCCTACCTTTTTCTTGGCGCGCGTAGTGTCATAAGTAATGATAATTCGATTAGTGAGACAAGATTGAATCGCAGCATCCGTACAATTTTTATTTAATCTTTATCACTCTTCAGAATTTTGCTCGGTAATTTCAGATTACAAGTTGGTAATAAAAGTTGGAAGAATCTTGTTATTGGCAATTGCGGTATAATGAAAAAAATTCAGTTGAGAATACATTTTCCCCTTGGAGTTTGAAAATTGTATTTAAAGATAGAAACTTAATTGGGAGGATGAAAGTTGGGATAAGATTAGAAAAGTGGAGATCAATTTTGTTAGACTGAGAAAACAGTTTTTTTGAATCAAAGAAACATTTCTTTGATATAGGGTAAAAGAAAAAATTTCTTTGAATTAAAGAAAGTATTGTTAATTCACAAAAAATTTCTTTGATTTGTTTACATTAAAGAAAATTTTATTGAATCAACGAAACTTTCTTCAATTCAAAGAAATTTTTTCTTTGACCGTATATCAAAGAAACTGTTTTCTGGGTGTTGGAATTTATTTAGGGTTGCCATTATTTTCGCATTCAAAAATTCCCTGACTTTTCCAGGTTTTCCAAGTCTGGGGTTTTTATCTTCCAGATTTTTCTAGTATATCTAATTGACTCGAATAAATTATTAAATTTGATATACAAAGGCAAATTAATTTTAATAGGTGTATTTCAATTTTAATAAGCCTATATATATATCAGTTGAAATTAATATACTAAAATATTAACACACACGTATAAAAATTACTATACTTTTGTAATAAATCTAATATACCGTCTATGCAAATGACTTCATATGATTCAAATCAAGTTTTATATAAATTAATGGTTAATAAAATTTAGAACATTTATAGAATACATATATTTAATAACATGTTCATTAATTTACTAGTTTAGTTTTTTTTGGCAATGTATATAACAATAAATTATATTTTTATACTACGAGATCGATATACTTAATACCTTACAATATATATGAATATTTTTATGAATTTTAAGGCGCTATTTTTGAATAGTAAAAATGTAGCCAATATAATTTTACCAATTTAATATTTTTCCAAAAATTAAAACTAATCTCTGACATTTACCTGTTTTCCAGGTTTTCAGAAAAAGTGGTAACCCTGAATTTATTAATATCCATGCTATGAATATTTTTGGGGGATTTTCCCTAAAAACATGGTGAAGGAAATTATACTTTCTAAGAAACTTTTGCTAAGATATGAAAAGGGTTATTTTCGTCAAGGCAATTTTGGGTAGGTTTGTATAGAAAATGTTTATAGTGCAAACGAGAGGATTCTTTCCATCAGATATAAAGAAAATTTTCATTATTACTTGCATTCAAGTTAATGGGACCTAAATAAGTAGTATTACTGGTTTTGTTTGAGGTAAATAAGTAGCAATTTTTTTGTTGGAGTAAAAATAGAAAATAAAGGATATCAGCTACGCTTTATAGATATCCTGTTTGTCAGGGTAACGCGTCGTTTCTTTTTGACGACAAATTATAAACTGCGACACTAGCAAGCCAAGAGATCGACGCGATAATAACGATTTTCCAATTACACGCTAACTCTACTAGCCGAAGCAGTTATCCACCCCTCGACACAGTCGTTTGTCGACATGAGAAGCATTGAATCACGTATATGCCCTATTCAAAGTTTTTTGAAATCAACTTTGCCAATTTGGCCTTTTTTCTTGAAAGAGATTATAATTCTAACGATTATAAATGTTTCTGAAGAACGTCTGACATTCTAAGTTTTTTCAAATCAAAGAAATAGTTATTTCATATGCAGCCAGAGAAAAGTTTCTTTGAATTAAAGAGATGTTTCTTTGAATCAAAGAAAAATTTCGTTAATCAAATCAAAGAAATATAGAAAAATGGAATCAAAGAAAAATTTTTTTAATCAAATCAAAGAACCATAGAAAAATCGAATCGAAGAAAAAATTTCTTTGAATTAAATAAAATTTTGTTTACTCAAACAGATTTTCTTTAATGTAAACAAATCTATTCCTTCAGATCAAAAAAACTTCTTTAATTCAGAAAAATTTTCGTTGACCGTATACCAAAAGAAAATTTCTCTGATCAAATTAAAGAATCATTAAAAATCGAATCAAAGGAATGTTTCTTTAATATAAGGTCAAAGGAAAAAACTTCTTAGAACTAAAAAAACATTTGTTTACTCAAACAAATTCTCTTTAATTTAAACAAATCTATTTCTTTGAATCAAAAAAACTTGTTTTGACTGTATAGCAAAGAAATTTTTCTCTGGATTTGAACTCGAAGAAAAATATTCTTTGAATTTAAACGAATTGACTCGAAGAAATTTTCTTCAGCTCGAAGGAAAATATTTGTTTACAATGGGGAAAAATTCTTATGAACGAAAGAACTTTCTGATTCAATGAAATATTTCTTTGATTTAAATAAAATGTTCTCAGAGTTTATAAAACGTAAAGGATCATTAATAAAATCACTAAAAACCATATGAATACGGTTGATTGAGATTAATGAATAAGAGAATGTCTAAAACAAAACTGGACATTTTGAAATGTAATTTTGTGGAATTTCTTTCAAATTTCGAGAAAATATGTTCCTTTAACAAACCAACCAAGCTAATTTTTTAAAAATATTCGTAATAAAAAACTTCCTTAACTCAAAGAAATATTTCTTTAATTAAAAAAAAATATTTTATGAATATAAGATATAACCGAAATTCCCAAAAAGTTGGTGTTATTTTTAGCATCACGATTTTTGAGAAAAATTATTCCTGCAATTAAAAATCAAATTCTCATTAAATGAAGATACTTTCTAAAGCAATAATTAATCGATTATTCAACAAATTTAATTGTTTTCAAAACTACAAAAAACGTTCATCCTGCCAATCAGTTCTTTGATTACCTTCCTAACAAAATTCTGGTTTAAAAACTATTTTAATTTCCATTCACGAGAACAACTCATCTTGTATTTGCAATCGAACTTTAATCCAACAAACCACCACCGATAAATCCATTTTCAATAAAATCTCATGCAAAAATAAAAGATCTTGTACCGGTGCTTTCCTGGGTGCCAATTCCCGAATCTTCCATCTCCCGATGGCTTCTTTTTCGACTCGTGAATCCTAAAATAGATGCAATGCTGTGCCTTGGCGTGCTGCTTGTTGGTTTTGCAATAACCAAATCCTGACTATTTTGAGAAACAGCTTCTACTAATTGCTGGGAATCCATGATTCTTTCGCCTCTGAATTTCATGAGTCACACAACTCCCTTAAAGTCTCACCCAATCCTACTTTCCCCCAAAAAGAACACTATCTTCATCAAAGTATGACTCAAAGCCATATAAATAAAATCCAACAAGTTTATTTCACACGTGACTTGAATTTTCCTAACAATCTCCATAAAACAAACTCTATAATCGTCACAAGAATCACATAAATTGTTCAAAACTTGTAAATTAGTTTGCATTTTGCAACTGATGAATTAGCGTCCGCCAACGCGAAGCGCCAGGTACAGCCAGCAATTCCAGGAAAAATCTCATCTTAGATGCTCCAATCTGTAATTAATCGATACCGATCTATGGATTCTTCTTATGAATCTCGACCATTGATTGTCATCCTATCTAGATTCTCACTATCGTCATTGGTCAAGGATCTTCATCCCTTAAATGAGCAATTATCGGCACTGATCTTCGCGCACCTGTCCCGACTTATCAAATCGATATCGATTTGAATTCGAAAATCTGCTGATCGCGACCGATGCCGACGGAAGGCCTTTTTGACGAGCCCTGTGCCAGCGAAGCACTAGCCAGACTTCTTGTTAGAATCCACGCAACCACCTATCATATCCATCGTGGTGAAGGCAGAACCAGAATAGTGAGGGCGTTACCGACCTCAACCAATGCAAAATCAAAGAGAAACGCCATGGACCAATGCCCGAAGGGAGCTGGGAAGATGGCGAGGCAGTGGTTCTCAAATCAGTAAAGTTTGGTCACGACCCCTTTGTGTAGAGTTGGATAGAAGGAAGGATTTGAAAGAGGAAGAGAGACAGAGAGAGTTGAGGTGAACGAAGAGGTGAGCTTGTGTTGATAAAAGAGAGGGAAGATGGAATTGGGAGAGGAGTGGTGGGATCGTCAGGCATTTGAGAACTGAAAGTGGCGCAAGCGCAAGACTGCCAGGACGAATTGGTTGCCTCGGTAGGGGTTGATTCTTGCGGCGGATTTTGGCATCCTTGGTAATTGCCAGAAACGATGTAAAGCTTACCGCTTACGCCGAGCATCCTCCGACGGCTCGTAGAGAATCGCTGGGTTTTCCACTTTGATGGCTCCCTGATGGGGAATTAAACATTCCTTCGACTCTTGGGGCATTTTTCGCTTGCGAGAAACTGTTCTCGCACCGTTTACTCCATTAGCGTGGAATAAACGGATTTGGGAGGGCTTTTGTGTTTTGATTTTCAATGCAAGTAAGCGATTTTGGGAAATCTGATTTGCTGAGTTTTTCGAAGGATATGAGATTGGTCTTATATTTTGGGAAATAGATTCAATTTTATGACGTTGATAGATTTTTTTAGGTGTAGACTTTTTTCTGTGTATTTGGTTTTGAGATGAGTTATTACGGAGGAATAAAATTTAATTAGTGCTTTTCTGTTTTTAACTTTTATGTAATTGAAGATTTTAGAAAAATTTTTAATTCGTTTAAAATTAGGAATGGAAACAATTTTTTTTAGTGGATTTATTCATTTTTTATTCAAGACCAAG
The DNA here is from genome assembly GCA_030998225.1 of Diplolepis rosae. Taxonomy (NCBI): domain Eukaryota; kingdom Metazoa; phylum Arthropoda; class Insecta; order Hymenoptera; family Diplolepididae; genus Diplolepis; species Diplolepis rosae. The sequence goes on along the minus strand of JAPYXD010000723.1, from coordinate 6,266,924 downwards.
ATTTTTGGTTGGGTCAATTTGAATATTTGTTTGATTTGACCCAATCGTATTCAAACAAACCATCTTTAAATGAATGAGCCCAAAACTTGGTCAATCGCATAGTAGGAAAATTTATGACTTGATTCAGTTTAAATTTGATAGGATTAACTGCAAAAATTCCCCTGAGTACACTGTTAGAAATGTTTGCAATTTTAGTATACAGGGGTATATTAAATTTCCTATATGTTTACTAAATTTACTACACTTGGTAATTTTAGTATACTCAGGTATACTAAATTTTTTAAGTGTATACTAAGTTTCTTTTACGTATATGAATTTCGTAGTTTCTGTATACTAAAATTCATATATCTGTATACGAAATTCATCTGCGCAAGCGCGTTTCGAGTTACGCGGATCATGCAACATGCAGACTTGCATGCTGATGTATTTGTGGTTAACTACGTTGTTGGATCGACAAAAGTTCGGATTGTTTGGATCTGCGTTTTTCTTTTCAAAAGGTAGGTTTAATTTATTTACTTGTTTACAAATGTAAATTTACGTATCCTAGAATTTCGAAGCTTTATAAGTGTAATATGAAAAAAGTAAAATAAAAATTCCAGAAGTAGTTAGACATTTTAGGTTACATTAACGCGCGAAAAAAGTTGATCTTGCCCAAGTAACACAAGATCATCTATTAGACGTCTAAAACATCTTTTTGGGGAAAACGGGAGAGTTCTAGAAGACGTTCCGATTTTCTGCTGAAAGTGCTATTACTATTTTTTTAGATCGCGTACTCATTAGAGTTCAAGATGTTATTGAAGGAATTCAAGTTGCTTTCGCATCGTACTACGTGTTTGGATATTCATACGTTGCGGAATTGCCAAAATCTTTAAAGTTCATTCAAAGGTAATTATTTAATGATTCATTCAATATACATATAGCTTTTACGTGTCTTTGAAGTACATATTTACAAAACGAAATTATTTCTTCAGGTTCATATTTGACATTAACCCTCTGTCTCCAGGCGACAAAAGAGTGAAGGGCGCTAAAAGGATCATTATCTTTGATAATTATTAATAATTCTTAATAAAGTGATACTCTGTACTTCAACTGTATTTATTATACCCTATTGAATAATAATTGTAAAACAAAACATTACAAATCGCTATATACTTTATTTTTAATAGTAACATTTATATCCTTTCGGACAAAGTTTAGAAAAAAAGATTTAACTTCAAATCGATAAGGAAAACAATTAAATACAAATTTTAATTTATATTAATTATTTTCCTTATACTTTGAGTTTTACTGGTTCTCTAGCATTAGTACACATATATTAAAATTAGTATACCCATCAGTAAAATTACTATATGTGTGTACTAAATTTCATGTACACGTATACTAAATTTAGTGCACGCGTATACTTAATTTCATATACATGTATACTAAATTCAGTATACGCATATACTAAATTTCATATACGCGTATAATAAATTTAGTACACGCATATACTAAATTTAGTATACGCCGGTAAACTAAATTTAATTTCATGTTGTGCATTCATGCTTCCATTATATGTATACTAAATATAGTACAGATTTTTCTCACAGTGTAGTCTTCGCTTCGTTTTTAAAAACTATTTTGAATACACTATCTGTGTACTTAATTTAAACGAAAAGTTATCACAGAAATGAAATTTAATACTGTCTTCATGTTTTTAATTTATATAAAATTGAAAATTTTAGAAAGATCTTTAATTTTTTTTCAAATCGGCAATGGAACAAATTTTAGAGGTGTTTTTAAAATGGATTTTTTCATTTCTTATTCTAGATAAAGATTTTTGGTTTGATCAACTTGAATAGTTGTTTAGTTTGACCACATCTTATCCAAACAAACCATCTTTGAATGATTGAGCCAAAAACTTGGTCAATCGCATAGTAGGTAAATTTTTTACTTGATTCAGTTTAAATTTGATAGGATTAACCAAATATTTCCCTGAGTAGTCTTCGCGTTATTTTTAAAATTAGGAATGGAATCAATTTTTTTCAATGGATATTTTTGTTTTTTTTCGAATCCAAGATTTTTAGTTGGGTCAATTTGAATATTTGTTTGATTTGACTAAATCGTATTCAAACAAAGCATCTTTCATTGAGTTAACCAAAAATTTGGTCAATCGCATAGTAGGAAAATTTTTAACTTGTTTTAGTTTAAATTTGATAGGATTAACCGAAAATATTCCTCTGAGTAGTCTTCGCTTCGTTTTTAAAATCTATTTTGAATACAGTATCTGTGTACTTGATTTAGAGGAAAAGTCATCATAGAAATAAAATTTAGTACTGCACCGAAAAATTTTTTTTTCCGAGAGTCAACTATCACCCATAGTTAAGTCTAACCTAGTTGAAATAACACGGATTCCTGTTTAAGAGAATCACGTACATATAGTTGAAAAAACCAATATAAACCTTGTTACAGAGAAATAAAGAATTCTAGTTCAATTAACAATTAAATTCAATTAATATTGCTATGTTGTTATTACAAAACTCCGCTGTAAAAAGAACATCTTCTGTATTTATAACTTTTTCACTGTGTAAACAAAAATTTATTTTTGTCAATAATTCTTTAAAATCCACATTTATCAATATAAATTTTGCTCTAGTAGATCATAAACGTAAAGTTGTTTATTGGTTACGTTTAATACATGCGCCTGAAAGGATCTGTCCGTCAAATCAACTTGCTTTCTTTGTTTTTCTTACTAAACTTGAACTTTTTCATTTCAACTAGGATTGCAAAGTTGGCGCCTGTCCTAACTAGGCAAAATAGTATACGGGTACAAGGAATTTTTTTCGGTGTGTCTTCATGTTTATAATTTTTATGAAATTGAAAATTTTAGAAAGATTTTAAAGTTTTTTTTCAAATTGGCAATAGAACAAATTTTAGGGGTGTTTTTAAAATGGATTTTTTCATTTTTTATTTAAGACCAAGATTTTTGGTTTGATCAACTTGAATAGTTGTTTAATTTGACCACATCTTATCCAAACAAACCATCTTTGAACGAATGAGCCAAAAACTTGGTCAATCGCATAGTAGGAAATTTTTTGACTTGATTCAGTTTAAATTTGATAGAATTAAAAAAATGTTCCCCCTGAGTACTCTTCGCTTTCTTTTTAAAATTTATTCTGAGTACAGTATCTGTGTACTTAATTTAGAGGAAAAGTTATATTACAGAAATAAAATTTAATACTGTCTTCATGTTTATAATTTTTATGAAATTGAAAATTTTAGAAAGATTTTAATTTTTTTTTTTAAACTGGCAAAGGAACAAATTTTAGGGGTGTTTTTGAAATGGATTTTTTCATTTTTTATTCAAGATCAAGATTTTTGGTTTGATCAACTTGAATAGTTGTTTAATTTGACCACATCTTATCCAAACAAACCATTTTTGAATGATTGAACCAAAAACTTGGTCAATCGCACAGTAGGTAAATTTTTGACTTGATTCAGTTTATATTTGATAGGATTAACCAAATATTTCCCTGAGTAGTCTTCGCGTTATTTTTAAAATTAGGAATGGAATCAATTTTTTTCAATGAATATTTTTGCTTTTTTTCGAAACCAAGATTTTTGGTTGGGTCATAATTTGAATATTTGTTTGATTTGACCAAATCGTCTTCAAACAAACAATAAATCAAAAACTTGGTCAACCGCATATAGTAAGCTACTTTTTGGCTTGATTCAACTAAAATTTGGTTGAATTAACCAATGATCTTGGTTTATTCAGAAAGGCGATTTGTTAGATACACATAGTAAAACAATTTACTTAATCTAACCAAACTATTTTGTTAAATTGACTAAGGCCTTTGGTTAATTTAAAGAATATTTGGTTGAATTAACTATAGTATTCGTTTGATTCAACCAAAAGACATCTAAATAAACTTTCTTTGGTTGCATAAAACAAAGTCATTGCTTGAATTAACCAAAAATTTGGTCAATCGTGAAATAAAAAAATTTCTTGCTTGATTAAATTAAAATTTGTTAGAATTAACCAAATATTTTTCTGAGTACTCTTTGCTTCGTTTTTTAAATCTCTATTAAATAAAATATCAGTGCATTCGATTTAGAGAAAAAGTTATAACTGAGGAATAAAATTCCACTACTGCTTTTATGTTTTTAACCCTTTCCGATCGAGCGCTTTTTCAAGTGCGCTTCTCGCTGGGTTGAACAAATTTTGTTGAAGAAAGCGATATCATGTACTAAAGCGTTACATATATGAAGTTAATTGAAAAATATTTTGTTTAATGGAATTTTATACTTTATTAAAAACAATAATAATTATTATTTTAGAATAGAATATTTTATTCTAGTGAATAAAAATGTGATGTCGCTTGTCAGGCGACATTCTTCCGCAAAAGGTTAATTGATGGTTTGAAATTGGAGATTAAAAAAAAATTAACTATCTTAAGATTAGGAATGGAATAAATTCTATTTTTTTATGAATTTTTTCGCTTTTCTCGAAACCAAAATCTCTGGTTGGGTCAACTCGAATATTTGTCTGATTTGACCAAATCATATCCAAATAAACCATCGTTGGTTGAATTAATCAAAAATTTGGTAAACCGTATGATAAACAAATTTTTGGCTTAATTCAATTAAAATTTTATAGGATTAAGCAAATATTTTTCTGTATACTCTTTTCTTTATTTCTACAATCTGTTTTAAATAAAAGATTAAAAAAAATCAAGGATTAGTAATTTACTCTCGTTTATGTTTTTATTTTACTCTTACACACTTTTGCAAATTTTTGGAAGATATTTTTAGACATTAAGGTGCCAACTTTGTTCGTAAAATTTTTAGGTCTAAAATGTATCAAAAAGCATTCAATTATAAAAACATTTTACATTTCTTAATCATATTTTATGAATTTTTTATGACAACTAATTAAAAATTTTATAAAAATTGTCAACCCAGAAATATATGTCAACTTGAACGGATAAGGACAACAGTTGTATGATAGAAAGTTTGCTTTGATTTTTATAGGACTTTGTTTTTCACATTTATTGCCATTTTACTATTAAGAGTGACATTTTGTCTATTTGAATTTTCACAGACTATAGATAAACAAATTACTAGTAAATAAATGCAGCTTTCTCGCGTGAGCTGTTGGAGAAAAAGAAACAAAGTGTGAAAAATATTTCCCGTCTCTGAAAAATTGCGTCCGGCATCTAGTTTATTTTTGCCCTGTTTTGGTCCATTTATGTCGACGAAAGCTACACACGAAATGAAGCCTTGTTTCCCATTCCCCGATTTACACAATTGGACAACCTATATCGCTGTTACCATTTGGCGTTCCAGCCCAGAGGGAAGTGCACACGCCCACAATCCTACCACAAAAGATATCCGCTGTAACGAAACGGTAGCCGTTCAAAATCAATCAAACTATATATCGCAGCAAATTACACGTTGTAGATGAATTTTCAGCAACCCTCTATTCTCGCAGGGAGGAAGCAGTCGAACCAAGTTCACTCTACCGTACGGCGGTATGGGATTGAAAAATTTGTTTTTCTCCGCTAGTCGTCCATTTCATTCAATTTTCTATCGTCACGTGCACGAGAGACAAAAATATTAATGGATGACCTCCATTTTCCTCCCACCTTAACCACTCATCCTCGATACTACACTCCTGCAGCTTCGTTTCCACTCTATTCAAAGTGTTTTTTTACTTTTTATTTTGAACACGACTAAAAATAAATTGCGGTTCAGGAATTAGAAACTAATGGCTGTTTGACATTTAGTCCACAGTTTTTAAATCCTCGTCAAAATCAAACTATATATGTTGTTCCCATTCCTCTTTGATGTTAATTGCAAACTTTCTGTTTGATTTAAAGAGCGGATTTTTTATTCAGAGGAAAATAACAAAATAGAGAAAACATTGTATATGAGAAATTATTTTTTCAACTTTAAAATTAAAATAAATTGTAGGGCGTGCAATGTTCAACATTTTGGACAGTACTATTTTTGAACTCCTTCCCGCACAATTTGTAAAAAATCTTTTTCCAACATTGTTCGCGTGGCTTGCATTTTGCGCACCCAAAAATGTGCGCAAAATGGCAGATTCCTGATGACCTGATGGCATTAAAATTGGCCCTGTTTTCAAAAGCTTCTAAAGAAAAATTGGTTAACTGAAGTCGGTGTCGCTTTGCGTGCGGAAAATTGATTTTCTCGCAAAATCAACTTTTTGCACGCAAAACGACACCGACAAGGCTAACTTTCGGTGTATGGCGAAAAAAAAAAATTTATTGGTAAATAAACAGTCGTCTAGCAAGCACGCAAAAAAAATTTTGTTTGATTTTGCAGTGATTCAATAGAAACTTGTAAAAACCTAAACTTTTGAGTAAAAAATCATTAAAACAGCTTTTTTACCCAAAAATAAACGTTTTTTAAGAAATTGACCAATTTTTATGCACTAATAATATTTTTTTTTTTAAATACTTAAACAGGTTCAGAGCAGAGCAATATTTATTTTTGCGCGCTTGCTACACAATTGTTTATGAATATTTTTCAATATAATTCTTTTTTATATACTTTTAAAGTTACTTTTACATTTTTCCAAAACAAAAATAAATTTTAGGTAATAAAATAAGTCGAGTTAGTAAAGTTACTTACGAAAATTATAAGAAAGTGAAGAAAAAGATAGTTTGAAATGCAGCGAAATCCAAAGTTTCTAAAATATATGAATTATCAGATTTCTATAATTTGCTAATTCCGGTAGATTATAATTTTTCTTGAAAGTATAAAGAGTGAATAATTATTAGTTAATTTGAAATATATTAAGATTGAACATATGGTAATAGCGAATTTTTTTAAAATTAGAGAAACTAGAAACAATCATATTATTTATAAATTAGAATATCTGAAGAACCAAGTACAAAACGATTAGAAAAAAAAAATTATGATTTGTAAACTTCAAAGTCAAAACTTTCAGCCAATTAAAAATTGGGGTAGACAATTTTTCATAATTTTCTAATTATCCTTTAGATGTTTCTCAATCTTCTAATTCTCTAAATTTGAAGTCTTATTCGAAAAATTGAAAGATTTTGTAAAATTTGGTTCGAAATGCTGTAAAGTTAGAAAAATATCCTAAAATAAAAAATACTATTGACCAAATAATTTTTGAGAAAAAAAAATTAAGGAATTATTTACGTTTTACAAAAATTTTGTTAATTCAAGAAAAAGAACAGTTTCTTTGAAACAAAAAATTTCTTTGATATACTATTAAAAAAATGTTTCCTTTCATTCAAAGAAATTGTTCTCTGAGTAATTATAGAGTGTAATTATAGAAATATTATTTTGACAGAGATAAAAATAGTTTTTTACTTTTAGTAAGCAATTTACTTGAAAACCGTTATTTTTATAGATGTAAATAAGTAAAGAAAACATTTTAGAAAGTTCATTGAGTGCTTTTAGAGAAGCGAAATTTAATATCATCTCCATTCTGCTTCCATCGTATCTCTTCTTGTTGTTAGAAAACCTTGTGGTGTGCACTGTATTATTTTCTATTATAAGAATACATTGAAACGAATAAGCGGCATTTATTGGGTCGTTTCAATAACTGAATCGTATGACCAGCCATCAGCTTCTGTATACTCGGTGTGCTTTATAAGAAACAACGGATTAGGCGTTGAAAATCCTTAGATTCTCTCGTGCCTGGCTATAATCGGTTCGAGGGTCTCCCGCTGGGAGTTTTGCCAAACTTGTCAAGAATTTACTCAAATCCCTGCGAACAATGTGCGCAAAACAGCCACCCGCTTTATGAAAATGCGGCGGAAGAAACACCTTGTATTCGACAAATCTTATATTCTTTTCTCGAGTGCTACTTCAGGGTCGCATTTACAAAACTTCAAGGATCCTCTAAATTTTTTGAAAACTAGTAAATTCTATATTAGGATCAAAAGCAGTACAAAAAGGTTCAAATGGAATTAAGGAAAATCATGTTTCATCTTCATAATAATGTTATCAAATTTATACATTTTTCGACAAAAAAATCGTTTTTAAAATTTAAAGGATATATTAAGCTTGAAAAATATTCTGAATTTATTTATACCATTAGCAATAAAGTGTCCGAAAATATACACAACACTGAGAAAACAGTTTTGTCAAGTCAACAAAAATATTTTGTTGGTATTTATGCAACAAAATTCTTTTGTTGTGCCAACAAAACATTTTAGTGTTTCAATCAAATTTTGGTTACTTAAAAAATGATTTGTTAGGACAACAAAATGTTTTGTCAGGACAACAACAAAAGCTTTGTTGCATACATTTTTTTCTCAGTGAACACTCAGGATAACATTTGATTACTTCAACCTTAATTTAATTGGGTTTACCAAAATATTTGCTTGTTATAGATTTGAGCAAACTTTGGTTGATTCAAGAAAAAAGGCGTTGTTTGGATACGATTTGGTTAAGACGAACGAAATTTGGTTAAATCAACTAAAATATTTGTTTGCGTGAAACAAAATCTTTGACTAAGTAGACCAAACATTTGGTCAACTGTATAATAAGCAAATTATTTTGTTGATCTAACTGAATTTAGGTTGGATTAACCAAATTTATTTCTCAACAAATTACAAAAAGCCAGTCATGAAAAAATCACAATTGGTTGTGAAAATGTCTAGCTTTTAATTTATATAAAACTTTTTGAATTCTAAACAAATTATATTTTCCTCTGATTCTTTTCAATTTTGTATAATTTTTAATAATTATCTAACCGAATCATTTTGATGAATGGACCAAGATCTTTGATTAAGTCAAACAAAATTTGGTTGAATCAACCATAACATTTGTTTGATTTAATCTATTCGTATCTAAAGAAACTATCTTGGGTTACATAAAACGATTCCTTTGGTTGAACAAACCACAGATTTGGTCAACCGTATGATAAGAAAATTTTTTGATGACCCAACTAATTTTTGGTTCGATTAATCATATATTTTCCCAAGCTTGGACATACAATCAGGAAAAAAATTTAAAGTAGCTAATTTCAATAAATGAATCAAGATCTTCGGTTGAATCTAATAAAATTTGGTTAAATCAACTGAAATATTTATTCGATTCAACTAAATTGTAGCTAAGAAACCATTTTTGGTTAGACACACCAAGAATTTAGTCAGCCGTATAATAAGCAAAATCTTCAGTCTTTTGACTAAATTTTGGTTGGATTAACTAATTATTTTCCTGAGTGTGTTTTTTGGGGTGTAACCTCTTCTAAAATCGGCCTAGAAAAAAATGTCTCAATCTAACCAAATCATTTTGTTAAAAGAACCAAGATCCTTGGTTAAGTAAAACAAAATTTGGTTAATTTTACTAGAATATTTGTTTAACTCAATCAAATCATATCCAGAAATACCAACTTTGAATGTGTGAAAGAAATTCTTTGAATCAATCAACCTAAAATGTGGTCAACCATATAAAAACCAAATTCTTTGATTGATTCAGCTGAATTTTGATTAGGCTAACTAGATATTTTGTAAGTTTAAATAAAATTATTATGCTTTTATTCACTTCAAAAAGTATTCTTTATTTATTTATTTACTTATATTATCAGCGCCAGAATTTGTGAAAAGAAAAACAAGAAAAGTATAAATTTATTGGTAATTTCTTTGTAGGATGGTATTTTGGTGGTGTCTTGAAAATCACTTATCTCGAATTATTCCTTAGAAGATTAAGTTTGATAATCTCGGCCCTGGTTTAAAAATGCAATCCAGTAGCGCTTGTGGCTCAAGGAGGAAAATTGGAGCGGATTTTCACCGCTTTGAATGGCACAATCGCTCGGTTTCTCTGCTCATCGAACAAATTAGGCCTATCTGTCCTCGATCGATGCAGCTGCAGGGCTCACAGGATTTCTGGAGTACGCCGCGTGCCTTCAATAGGAGAATGCCAGATTTGCAAACAGTTTTCCGAAATGCGACCAATGCTCTTTTTCGGTTTCGAGCTATTGTCGGCGAGCGATCACCGAATTTGGTTTCTAGATCGCATCAGGTCAACTTACGGAAAGTGTCAATGGCGGATTATAAAAGATCTCACCAACAAGGAATGGCTTCAGTTGCCTACAAACTCAAACTCTAAATATTTTCAGAAACTTCAATTTTAAACTTTGAAAGTTTAAAATATTATCAAACCGGTTCACAAGTAGATAATTTTTTCTCTTCTTTTTTAAATAAAATGGAAATTAAGTTACTTGATATATTATACAATTTCCTAAGGTAAATGAAAGAATAAATAAAAATAAAATAATGCGAGAATTGTAATTTTTAGAAGAATTTGTAATAAATTGTAAATTTTTTCGATTACTAGAAAAAGTGCTAGTTTCTTGTAAAATATGCTAATTACTTTTGCAATTTACAATTATTTTGGTGGGAAATCACTAAATGTTATAGAAAGTTAAAAAGAATTAGAGGAAAATATCATTTTTTTACATTCTCATCATGGATGAGAAGGTATTGGTTTTATGTGAAAAATGACTTTCGAAATTTTCATCAAATCTTTACGTTTTGAGACCCCCTGAGTCAGAAAAAATGGTTTTTACGAAAGTGTCTGTCTGTCTGTCTGTCTGTAGTAGGTCGTGTGCGGCATAACTCTCGATAGAATTATCAGATTGAATTGAGCTTTGGTACACTTTATCGGAGCCGAAAAAGTAAGGACAAGTTCGTTAACCAGCCACATCCAATCAAAATTGAGGGATTGAGCACTACTTTTGTGTTTTTGAAAATAATTTTTTGAAAAAATCAAAAATTTCAATACTGGTTTTAGATAGTGCTCATAAATCTCTAAAAATTATCCTGATAACATTTTTTGATTAAATCAAAATTAGAAATGTCACAGCATATTCAAATTCGAAAAAAGTCAATATCAAAATTCCATTTTCCAGTTAAATTATACGAGATACGAAAAAACGTTATGATACAATATTATTGAATAAATAAAGACCTACAAATTTGAATTGTAACATTTTTTCATAAGATGCATATTTTTTTTTTAATTAAAAAATAATCTATTGAAAATCCAAAATTCAATTTTTTAACAATAATATGTGAAATACGAAAAAAACGTAAGAATACAAAGTTGTTCGTTTCAAAAAGATCTACAAGTTTTGTCTTACACAGTTTATGAAAAAACATATATTTTTCGTTTCAATTCCAAAAAATACGATTAAAATTCAATAATTCCATTTTTTAGACAAAATATATGAGATACATAAAAAAAGTTCAAATGAAAAATTATTTGCCTAAATGAGGTCTACAAATTCTTATTAAGAAATTTCTCGACAGGATGTATATTTTATGTTTTGATTATTAATATTAAAAAAATTCGATTTTTTTCACCAAAATATGTGAGATACGAAATAAGCGTTGTTCTGCAAAATCGTTTCCTTAAGGTAGTACGATCACGAATATTAGACCTCAGAAAAAAATAGATAATTTTGCTTTCAAGAATAGCAACATTATTATTGAAGGGTCAATTTGAATGAGAAAAGATTATTTTTCATGAAAAAAATTTGAAACACAAAAAATAATGTTATTAATAAATTTTATTTTTGCCCAAACTTATTTTCTTATCGCTTCGAGTCAAATTTTTGAAAATGATGCGATTCTAATAAATTATGGTTCATTTTTTTAGATAAAAGATTCTCTACAACTTGACCGTTTCCTATTTTTGAAATTAAATTTATTATTATCAAATACAGCAATTTGTTTATAAAAATTTTGTTTTGAAAATTTTTTTTTTTATAATTTCAGCCATTAAAGAATTCATTTTCAAAAATCGGAAACGGTCAAGTTGTAGAGAATCTTTTTCCTAAAAAAAGGAACCGTGATTTATTATAATCGCATCATTTTTTAAAATTTGGCTCGAAGCGATAAGAAAATAAGTTTGGGCAAAAATGAAATTTATTAATAACATTATTTTTTTGTGTTTCAAATTTTTTTCATGAAAAATAATCTTTTCACTTTCAAAATAGCCCTTCAATAATAATATTGGTATTCTTAAAAGCAAAATTGTCTATTTTTGCCTGAGGTCTAATTTTCGTGATCGTACTACCTTAAATAAAGTCTACGATTATTTTTTCTTTTTGAGAGATTTGGAAGAAAATAAATTATTTTAATCATGTAATTTATTAAAAAGCTACTGAAATGTATACAGAAAATCGAGCGCGAAGCGCGAGTGTCATGATGAGAATGTGTTCCTTAAGGCCGATAGAGCCTTAAGTAAATTGAATTTCCTGTTTCACTTAAACTGAAAAAGTAATTTAGTGAATTTGAGAAAATGAGTAATTCACATCATCTTTAATATTATAAAATTGGTTTGAGCTTCAGTATTAAATTATAAGAAATAAACTTAAATGTATGCGAAGAGCACAAGACCGAGCGCGAAGCGCGAGGTCCAGAAAGATCGGAGCGCGAAGCGCGACGTCCAAAAATTCTGGAGCGCGAAGCGCGACGATCAAATCGCGCGCCCTGGGCGGGCTCAAGCTTGCGAGTGAAGCGAGCTGCGCGCGATGAGAATGTGCCCGCGAAGCGGGCAGATTTTTTCAAACAGTTTAATATAAATTAACAAGTAGACATTTTCGCAACCAATTGTAATTTATTCATGATTGGTTTTTTCGTAATTTGTGTGGTGTCAGAAAAATATCTGGTTAGTCAAACCAAAATTTAATTGAATGAACGAAAGAATTTTTGGGTGATTCAACCAAAGAATTTGTTTTATGTACTCTGTAAATCTGAATCAGTCAAATTTTCACTGATTGAATCAGTGATTTGTCTTTTCACTGATTCATCAGTGAAAAAATATTTCTCACTGTCAAATCAGTCAATTTTCACTGAAATAATCAGTAAAATTTGACTGATTTACAGTAACCTCTTTTTAGCTATTTGAATCAGTCAAATTTCACTGATAATCAGTAGATTTTGACTGATTCAAATTCAAAGAGTAACCAAAGATAGTTTGATTAGATACGATTTGATCAAATCGAACAAATATTTTAGTTGATTCAAGCAAATTTTGTTTGACTTAATCAAAGATCTTGGTCCATTCATCAAAATGATTCGGTTAGATAATTATTAAAAATTATACAAAATTGAAAAGAATCAGAGGAAAATGTAATTTGTTTAGAATTCAATTAGTTTTATATAAATTAACAAGTAGACATTTTCACTGCCAATTGCAATTTTTTCACGACTGGTTTTTTGTGACTTTTGGTATCAGAAAAATATTTGGTCAATCAAAACAAAAATTTGTTTCATGCAAATAAATATTTTAGTTTATTTAACCAAATTTTTTTCTGGTTGTGAAAATGAAGTGTAAAAATTAAGTTTATTAGTTTTATTATTTCGAATCAGTTTTTTGTTAAGAGCAGTATTTGTTTCCTAAAATTGATAAAAAGTAGATTTCACATAGTAAAAGCGATAAAGAAATTGCATTAGATTGATATGTGTTGTTGTATATAAACAATTTTGTGACTAATATTCTTTTTTGTCATAACGAACAATAGGTGGATTTTCTTCATATATAACCATATTGCGGAATTCAATAATCTTGTGTGCTTAATCATGATTATCAATTTGCTGAACTCGGTAATTAATTTCAGCCACTATTTATTCTGGCAAATAATGGCGTGTATGAAATTCTATATGAAGTGAGTATAATTTTCCCTCGGAAAATTGAAAATTTCATTCTATGTGCTTTGATTATTATTTAATTTTAGTAAATTCATTAATTCTGAATTCTTGAGCATCAATTTTAGCAGCAAATATATTTATCAAAACGTTATCAGAAGATTTAAATTATTTGCTCTGGAAAACAGAAAAAAACTCATTAATGTAGAAAATGTCATAAATGTTCTAGAATAATTTTTTATATATAATAAATATTTATACGTCACACATTAATTTTTCTTTAGGTTTGAATCCATAAATATATTTTTATGACTTTTAGTACAAGTCTACACTGCAAGTTTTTTTGAAAATTTTCCGAAATTTTCTAACTCCATGTTCTGGGAACAATTTTTAAAAATCTGTAAAACGTTTCATTTTAATTATCAGGCTTATTTCTCTAATAGATGAAAAAAGATTTTCACTTTTAAAATCTTTTTCTATAATAATCTAAGAACGAATCTCGCTTTTAGTGATTTTTAGGAAACCTTTTAAGGTTTGAGAGCAAATCAGATGACAAGTTTGGTATAACTGGATTCCATTGGATACAGATGGAATCAGGGATTCGACGAGTTGCGATTAGATAATAGATATTTTATCTTAAGTGGAATTGACTTAAGCTAATAGCCTTTCCCTGAATAATGAATACATCAGTTCTCTCAACCTTTTGGGTAAAATTTTGTTTTTCTACATGTAGAAAAAAAATTATTTTAATTCAAGTGAACTTATTTTCTATAAGATGTATAGAAACACTAAATTAATTCAAACAAACTTCAGTTGATTCAACAAAATTATTGATTTAAAGAAATTCTTTTGCAACATGTACTAGATCTTTTAATCTACAAAAAACTTGGTCGGGAAAACCAAAGATTTAGATGCTTCGAGCAGAATTTTTGTTGACTGGGCATCAAGGAATTTATCTGATTAATCCAATCAAATTTTTGTTGAATCAACCAAGCTTTTTCTGAGTGTTGACCAAGTTCAAAAAAAGTATTCTCAGAAAAATATCTGGTTGAATCATAATATTTTTGTTGGTTTAATCATAGAATTTTATTTTTATTGAGTCAACAAAATACGTACACTGAGAAAACTGGAGTGTCAAACTTTGAGTGTCAAAATTTAGATAGTCAGTCTGAACTTCTAGATAGTACAACTCTCTTTCCGAAATTTTTTCTTTTTGGTCAGGGAGACACTCATTTGATATTCTGCTTAACTGTTACCAGAGTGTCAGAATCACTATAAAGAGTGTCGATTGGTGAAATACGCGCCAAAATTGTGAAGTCACGTGGGTTCGCCTATTTTTCCTCGAATATCACCAGCGTGGACTCTAACCTCATTGCCGGTTTCGCGTCCTTTACGTGTTAAAGTGTTAAGAGGGTTATTTTTGCCAACTAATTGGCGAGTACCTATTTCACTTGCTATAATAACATAATAATTGTGAAAGCTTGAAGGTCATAGTTTTGAGGTTAGAAATAGAGGTAGATTATAGTCTATTTTTCCCTCTTCGATAATCTATTTTTCTCTCTGCGATGATCAACTTTTCCCTCTAAAGTATTCAAGTTGACCATCTTATTTTCACAATCCACAGGTAATAAGTTACACTATCTAGAAGGCTGTCCTATAGTTTAACCTCAAATATAGTCTGCTTTACCCTCCAAATGTTTAGGTTGACACTCCAGTTTTCTCAGTGTAGTAAAACCAACCAAAGAATTTATTTTATTCAACAAAATTTTATTTGTTTCAACCAAACATTTTTTGGCTGTAAGCAAATGATAAAATCCTATTCAAGGATTTTTGTGCCGACAAAAAATGTATATTTGATTTAACTGAACCATTTTTTTAAATCAACCAATATTCTTGTTCGCCTCAACTGAAATATTGTTTTGATTTAACAAATCGCAGTGCAGCAAAACGTCTTTGGTTGAATTAACCAAAAATTGACCCCACCACATAACAAAAAATGATTTCATTAATCCAACAAAATTTTCATTGGATCAATCAATTAATTGTCATATCAGCAAAATACACTCAGAGAAAATTTTGGTTCATTTAACAAAAATGTGCTCTCTAAATCTGAATCAGTCAAATTTTCACTGATTCATCAGTGAAAAAATATTCTTCACTGTTAAATCAGTTAATTTTCACTGATTCATCAATGAAAAAACTATTTCTCACTGTCAAATCAGTCAATTTTCACTGATTCATCAATGAAATTGAACTGATTTACAGTAACCTCTTTTTAGCTATTTGAATCAGTCAAATTTCACTGATAATCAGTAGACTTTGACTGATTCAAAATGGTTGCAACAACTAAATAAATGCCTTGATATACACTCAACCAACGCTTTGGTTCATTAACCCAAATTTTTGGTTGTTTCAAACAATTATTTTCTAGATTCTATAATTCTGCATATATAACCAAGTTTTCGTCAAAAGAACCAAAATTTGTTTCAATGAACTCAGAATTTTCATTTATCCAAGAAGAATATTTGTCTAATTCTATTTTTCTACCAGATTAACTATGAAGAAGTATTAAAGGAAGATTAAGGTGGTTTTATCATGAAACGAAATCCATGCTAAAAAGCTGAAATTTTTATTATAGCTTCTTTAATTATCATTTTTTTTACAACAATGTTCATTGGCCACACGTGCAAAATTTTTAAGTTTCTTCCTTTGTATTTTTTATAGAAATAAATTCTCACTGATGAGCACTCCAATCTGAGTCGAAACGTTTGAAAATATGAAACTTTGAGTTACATTTTTTCTGGACCCTAAAGCCAACTAAGAACATCAACAATATTTGAATATTTTAGAATATACCTGCAAAGTTTTAGGTTGCTTGACCGTCTAGTTATAGAGAAATAATTAATTGAAGTTTCACCGTTTGGTCATGAATTACTATTCCGTCAATGGCAATGACAAGTGAACCCAAGTTTCAAATGAGCATTATACTTACAAAATCCATGCTACGTATTCAAAAAACTATACAAATTTGCCACGAACCTTGAAAAATTCGTCTGCTTTTTGAAAGAATTTTTTACCGTACAATAAGTTTGTATTGTCTTTACAAAGATTATAACTCTGTCGACTTTTATCGGCAGCCATAATTGAAGAAGATAGCAGTGAGCACGTGGCAACGTCGCAACGCATGCTCGAGCGTACACGTAGACGTAGTCAGTTAGGAGTAGGTATACGTCGTATACACAAGAGAATTTGAAATAAGTTATCTAATGTTCGAGAAATAAAAAAAACACTGAAATTTGCTGTAAATTTTATTTTATTTTCATAACTCAATAAATGATATATTACACTAAAGTGAATGCTTCTTTTTACATTAATAATTCATTTATAACGCGATATTTTAGCTTTTAGTTTACTATGAGGTTTCCAGTAGGATGGGCCGTGGCTCTCGCACTCGCTTCAGCGCTATTTTTGTCAACAATCTTGTCACGGTTTTGCTTACTTCGCTCAATATTTGCTTTCCGCACATTTTTTCTCCTTGTTAATTCTTTTTTCTTTATGAATCTACCTTTGTGTCTCACCTCATCAGAAATGTTTACAAACCAATCAAACAACAACAACCGTAAAGTAGGTTAGATTCCTATATATGTGCACTTGAACACGGCGGACTAGAGGAGTGGAGAGAGTGCGACGTTGCCACATTGCTTCTTTCGAAAGTCATATGGTCGTGAATACTCAAACCGTTGAGAGATATCTTTTTATTAACTTATTCATTATTCTCATTTACATTGCGGAACGGTCACAAATGTCAATTTTGATTAATTTTAGGATTTAACAACACAAAAGATTCGATGTAAATTAAGAATATTTTTTACGCTCTTATATGACTCACTGAGTCGCGATATAACCACCTTAAGATTATTTCTTTTACGCAGTTTATTATTTCAGACTCAACGCACATGTTGATGTTGAGAACCACGGAGTCTGCAGATCTAGAGTTCTAGAAGGCAAATTACCTTTGCAACCCAGAGTACAGAATCTGACAGAATCTCTCGTCACTGTTGCTCTCATTGGTAAGGACATTTATATATTACTCTCTCATTCTCTCCTCTCATCTGTCACCCCTAATAGTGTCACTCCTTTGCTCCTCCTCTACCTCCACCACTTTACTCCTTGACGGTACTCGAGCTTAATTAACTGTGTATACACTGCAGCCAACTCCTACCGTTGTCTTGCTCCCGCCAATTGGAGTCGAGCTTCGAGTCTCCTGCTTTTATCAACACGTGTTCCAAAACATGCACGTCTATGTTACTCATACAGATATAGTGACTTGTTATTATAGACGTGCACAGGCGCAGATAAACCTATATACGCGCACCGGGATATACCCGCTTAATTCTCGCGGCATGATTTCATCAAGTCAACCGTTGTACCTGTAGCACAGCAGAGGAATAAACGGCAACTCGTCAATTTAGGAGGGCCGCACGCTTCCCTTCCTCTCCTTCAGGCACCAAAGATTATTAGCGTTATCAAGCGTTACGCTAATCCGCCATGCGGTAGCGTCTGTCACTTCAAACATCATAGATTTCAGATTTCTCTATATGTATTCTCTATATATTATGCATAAGGTTCGCATCTTTTCTCGGGTCGAAAACGAGATAAATGTCCAAAAATTGGCATTTTGCGGAATAACGATTCTTAATAATCTGCCCGCTTCGCGCGCAGCTCGCGAGTTTCGGGGCGCGATTCGGTCGTCGCACTTCGCGCTCTGTTCTGTTTGGATCTCGCGCTTCGCGCTCGATCTTATATACTTCGCATGCTTACTAGTTTATTTCTTGTAATATGATACTGAAGCTTAAGTCAATTTTTTAATATTGTGGAAGTGAATCACATTTTTCTCAGGTGGAAATTTATAACTGGCCTGGTACCGCGCTAGTACTGCCGGGCGGATGCCGGTACTGGCGTTGTACTGTCATAATACCGGGTGGCAAACGGCTGGGTACTGGTATTCGTCCGAAATGTCACTCGGCTGGGAGTTGTTTGTCGGTACTAGCGCGGTACTAAAAATGGTACTGCGCCTGTACCGAAGGTCTGTACTGGTGCGGTACTGGCATTAGTACAAAATGTCACTCGGCTAGGAGTTGTCTCTCAGTACTGGGGCGTTACTGCAAATGGTATTGTACCTGTATCGAAAGTTTATACTGGCGCAGTACTGGATTTGGTACCAAAGGTAACTTGCTTATACTACACGGAGAAAAATAGTTGAAGTAATTTTACTCGACTCTGTCGATTAAACTTGGGACATAAGGACATTTGAACATCTATTAAATCCTAGTCGACTAAAATCAATTTAATAAATATCTAATTCACTCAAATTGAATAACAATAAGTGTTACATAGGAAATAGTAAGAAGTTGAGTAAAACGTTGTGATGCATCTCTTAAATAACAAAAAAATTCTTACCTAATAAACTAAAACTTATATATAGGATGATACGCTTTCGTCGAATCACGCACACGCTCGCTTACAATCCTGAGACATGTTTTTTGAAACTTTCTTATATAGTGACTGCAAGAGTTATTCAGAGCTTGCGGACCAGTGTCGTGACTAGAGTTCTTGAGCCTCACTCAAGTAAAAATAAATCAACTTTTGCCTAAATTATTCATAAAATAATTTTCAAAAATTAATCTAATTAATCAATTATTATAACCATGATTATTGATATATATATATATATATATAATATAATTATAAAATTATATTTAGTATACATTTTTATTATAACTACATATGAATTTTATAATAATTTTGGGTCTTTATCACCATGCTTATGTTAACACAAAATAATGATATCAAGTTGAAACTTTCAGCGGTTAAATAGCAGGCACTAAGGAACATCTTAAAGACGTTGGTTTTCAAACGCAAAAACAGCTCAAAATGAACTTTATATATTTACTGGTATTGCTCATCATTTTTAACTGGAGCGATACTCAGCCTTAAGGAACACATTCTTGTCATAACACACATGCTTCGCGCTCGATTTTCTGCACACATTTTTGTAACTTTCTAATAATTTACATAATTTTAAAAAATCTACTTTCTTCCAGATATTTAAATAAGGAAAATAATTCGTAGACAGTTTTTAAGTAAACGATTTTTTATCTTAACGCTTATTTTGTATTTTGAATTTTTTATTTTCAATATTTAAAATCAAAACATAACATTTATATCTTGTCAAAATGTCCTTCTGAAAATTTGTAGACCTCATTTGGGCGAATAATTTTTTTCATCTCAACGTTTTTTGTCGTATGTCACATATTTTGTTTAAATAATGTAATTTTTGAACTTTAATCGTATTTTTTTAAATCAAAATGAAAAATATACGTTTCATCAGAAACCATGTAAGACAAAATTTGTAGACCTTATTGAAACGAACAATTTTGCAAATTTATGTTTTCTCATATGATGAGAATGTAAAAAACAGGATGATTTTACAAATAAGTTTTTTAATTAAAGTTAATTATATATCATATATGAATACAAAAATATGGGCCATAAAGTGGATTTTATTGTCTCGTACGGGGGAAACAAATCCATTCTTTGACACCCTCGTAGAAAAAAAATCGTGTGTGACACGGGAAAGACATAAATTTTACTCGTGTTGTTGTTACACTCGCTTTACTCAGACATCAAAATTTACACTCGTAAAAAAATTTTTTTTCCTCTAGTTGCACAATATACTATTTTACGATCGCGTATACTAAAAGAAGTATTTTATTCAGAAAATCTCTGCACATCATGAAATTTACGCTTTTTACTCAACTGCCAAATGAGGTTTATTAGGAATTGATTCAATTTTTTGTTATTAAAAAAAAACGAGCGAGTTTCTAGACTGTCTAGTCTGTCCAAAACCCTAGCCTTCCATAACATAAAAATTCCTGTAAGTATCAATGAATTAAGGAGGTTCACCTCTCTAACATTTTCAAAAAATCGATTTTTTTTTGTTGCATATTTCTAATCTAAAACATGTGAAAAATACAGTCGTAAAAAAATTTGTACGTAACCAGTTTATTTTGTGAGCTACAGGTCCTCAAAGACGCCCACGCCCACTTTTTTTTTATTGCATCCTAAAACTCTAAGCGCGTTTTTCTCGAAACCGTGTTTTTCAAGTTGGTGTGCAGGATTGCGCAAAATATATTCGATGAATTGAGTTGAAATTTTTTGTGAGCAGTTTTTATACATTACCTGATATATATTTATATCAAGATGCTTATCCCTTTGCTGAGAATAAAATATTATATGCATTGTACCTATTACAATACAGATAGTAACTTGTAGAATATTTTATTCTTCGATTAGGGATAAGCATCTTAAGGCAGTTGATCCACGAAAATTAGACCTCAGGCAAAAATAGATAATTTTGCTTTCAAGAATAGCAATATTATTATTGAAGGGCTAATTTGAAAGAGAAAAGATTATTTTTCATGAAAAAAATTTGAAACACAAAAAAATAATTTTATTAATACATTTTATTTTTTCCCAAACTTATTTTCTTATCGCTTCGAGCCAAATTTTTAAAAATGATGCGATTCTAATAAATCACGGTTCATTTTTTTAGGAAAAATATTCTCTACAAGACGACCGTTTCCTATCTTTCAAATTGAATTAATTATTACCAAATACAGCAATTTGTTTATAAAAATTTTGTTTTGAAATTTTTTTTTTTATAATTTCAGCCATTAAAGAATTCATTTTCAAAAATTGGAAACAGTCATGTTGTAGAGAATCTTTTTCCTAAAAAAATGAACTGTGATTTATTAGAATCGCATCATTTTTAAAAATTTGGTTCGAAGCGATAAGAAAATAAGTTTGGGCAAAAATAAAATTTATTAATAAAATTATTTTTTGTGTTTCAAATTTTTTCCATGAAAAGCCAAATCTTGACGGTTTCCAATTTATGAAAATGAATTCTTTAATGGCTGAAATTATGAAAAAACAATTTTTCAAAATAAAATTTTTATAAACAAATTGCTGTATTTGATAATAATTAATTCAATTTCAAAAATAGGAAACGGTCATGTTGTAGAGAATCTTTTTTCTAAAAAAATGAACCGTGATTTATTAAAATCGCATCATTTTTAAAAATTTGGCTCGAAGCAATAAGAAAATAAGTTTAGGCAAAAATAAAATTTATTAATAAGATTATTTGTTTGTGTTTCAAATTTTTTTCATGTAAAATAATCTTTTCTCTTTCAAAATAGCCCTTCAATAATAATATTGCTATTCTTGAAATCAAAATTATCTATTTTTGCCTAAGGTCTAATTTTCGTGGATGAAAACTACCTTAATATAAATAGTAAATCGGTAGCATATTTTCTCTCCCTGTCTCCATTTTAAATGAAGTTAATTTAGAAGTTACTTTCTTCTTAATATTTTTTAACTTTATCTTGAAAGTTTCCCTTCTTACTTTGTTCATTAATCGTTCAGTTGTAGTATTGTGTGCATGCTTTTGATATTCTCTTGGCGCTTCAGGCCCGTCGCAGCTTTTACTAGCACCCTCACGCGAATAGGAACGATTTGTCGCCATACAAAAAGCACAAAATTAAATTTCGCTCCCTCGCGTTTGCAATATACAAAATGTGGCAAAGGGGGTTAGATTCACCAACGTGAGAGGGGGGTGAATGCGTCGTCCAATGGCGTTTAGCGGTACGTTAACTATCGTTTGGTCTTACCCTGAGGCCAATTTGCTAACCCGGTGTTTACCAATGCCCAGGGCGCTGTTAAATAAACTACCAAAAGGGAGATGTGCGAACGCGTGTGTCTCTTCATTTCACTACACGCTATATGTCTCGTTGTTAGATACATCTCTTATATACATCAAAACATGTTACTTTACAAGTAAATCCCAATTTATAATATATATTTTATTTTAGGGTAATTGTCGTGCCAAAAATCAGGTCTCTGAAAAAAAGTTTTCTGTCATTGTTAGACTTGAAATAATACTTTTATTTATGTTTTTTGTAATAGAATTTTTCCTTACTATCGTTTCTTATCAATTTTTTAAAAGATTATTGGATTTTTGTAAACCATGGCTAAATTTTTCGGGAAAAATGTTCTCTACATCTCTACTGTTTCCAATTTTTAAAATAAGTAACAAATCTTCAAACATAGTTATTTTAAAAAAATGTTTCTTTTCAAAAATTTTTAAACATAATTTCAGCTACTGGAAACTTTACTTTCAAGATCGGTAACAGTGGAGTTGTAGAGAATATCCAATAATTTTTGAAAAATTGGTAAGAAGTGATTAAGGAAAAATTCTATTACAAAAAACATTAATAAAAGTATTATTTTTCGTGAGTTTTAAATTCTTTGCACAACAAATATTTGATATTATATAAATTTAAAGAAAAATACATATATATATATATATACTTATATTTAGTTCATTCCACCAAATCTTATTAATTCAAACCCGTGCAGAAATTTTGCCGTGGGCGCCGATCCGAGCTCTATACCAGATTCCCTAGTTCAAAATGAAACACTGTGCCTGATCTGGGGCCAGATCCTGGCAACGGATTATTGCAACGCCCTCTGCCAGATTTTTAACCTCCCAGACCGGGCCCAGATCGAGCGTGGCATTTTATTACAGATTAAAGCCAGGTCGAAGAATATCTGCACAGTAATCATCTTTGCACTCAAAAAAATATTTTGGATTTAGTTATACAACAACCAAAGAATTTGCTTAAATTATAAATTTGACCACATTTTTAGCTTATTAAACCAAAAATGGTTTGGCTTTTAGCAAAAATGCTAAAGATTCAATAGCATTTTGTTTTAAATTTAGTAACCAAATTCTTCGACTTAGAAAACAGTTTCTTTGAATCAAGGAAACATTTCTTTGATATACGGCCAAAGAAAAAATTTCTTTGAATTGAAGAAAGTTTTGTTAATTCAAAAAAAATTTCTTTAATGCAAACAAATCTATTTCTTTGGATCAAAGAAATTTTTTTTAAATTAACAACATTTTCATTAATTCAAAAAAATTTGTTCTCAGTGTAGATTAAGGTAGTTCGATCACGACAAATTAGACCTCGGGCAAAAATAGATCATTTTTCTTTCAAGAATAGCAATATTATTATTGAAGGCTAATTTGAAAGAGAAAAGATTATTTTTCATGAAAAAAATTTGAAACCCAAAAAATAATTTTATTGATAAAAAATTAATTAGTTGAGTTTGAAATTTTTTAAAAAAATTGATAAATTTTAATTTTTCCCAAATTTATTTTGTTATCGCTTCAAGCCAAATTTTTAAAAAAGATATGATTCTAATAAATCACGCTTCATTTTTTTAAGAAAAAAATTTTCTATAACTTGACCGTTTCCAATTTTTGTAAATGAATTCTTTAATGGCTGAAATTATAAAAAAACAATTTTTCATAACAAAATTTTCATAAACAGATTACTGTATTTGATGATAATTAATTCAATTTCAAATATAGGAAGCGGTCATGTTGTAGAGAATCTTTTTCCTAACAAAATGAACCGCGATTTATTAGAATCATATCATTTTTAAAAACTTGGCTCGAAGCGATAAGAAAATAAGTTTGGGCAAAAATAAAATTTATTAATAAAATTATTTTTTTGTGTTTCAAATTTTTTTCATGAAGAATAATCTTTTTTCTTTCAAATTAGCCTTTCAATAATAATATTGCTATTTTTGAAAGCAAAATTATCTATTTTTGCCTGGGATCTAATTTTTGTGATCGAACTACCTTAACCAAATATTTTTTCGAGTCTCTTAACACATGATAAAAATTTCATTTAATTTTATCTGATTGAGTATTTAGCAGTAGATAGTCAACTCCATGAAATACTTTTCTTAATTTAACCAATTCTTTGTGAAACGAACAAATTTCTTTGTTATTTCAAAGCAAATTATTCAATTAACGGTATGTTGTTGATTAGAGAAAATGTTTTGGGTGAACCAAATAAATAATTATTTACGAGCGCATTTGTTTTAATGACAAAAATTTAGTAGATCTAATCAAATCATTTAATTCTCAGCAAAGATACTTATAAGTGTAGTTTTGAGTTAAGTGAAAATTTGTTTATATTAATTGAAAACAGATTTTCCTTGAATCAAAATATATATATATGTCCGATTAAACAAAAAAATGTATGTGTTATTGTTATTATAGGATTTTTTTATCATATGACGTATAAAAATAATAAATAAAAAATTCTTTATAATCCCCTCGGGTTCGGTTGATTAAAACAGAAACAAGTTTCACAATTGAATATTTCTATCCTTATTTGTATCTCGAGGTGTTATCGGATTTGAAATCGATTAGAGCAACCTTTTATCGTTAATCGGATCTTTTTTTGCAGATGGAGCGACTGCTTCACGCTGCGTGCATATGTCCTGTCTGCACAACATTCTGAGACCTACGAGTTATGCGAGTTACGTACGTATTTATCTCTGTTGGATACCTTTGTATTCGTTATGAGTACCCTTTTTGTACCATGTGTTAAACCCGTCCACTAATACGTCTCTCTTCGACTGCAACTTTCATTACTGTTATGCGATCCTCAAGAGTACTGTCATACCTAGTAATTACTGTATATGAAATAATGAACTTCCAGATGAAAGTTCGGATAAAATTATCAACAATGGCTTTTGTTAAAAAATCATCCGTAAATCTAAATTAGTCAAATCTATTCAGATTTTACAGCGTATTTCATATTGATCTAAATATCTAAAGAATGACAAAACATTCAAAAAAAGTTTTTAAAGAAAATTTCTACGAAATAAATGTTAATTAATTTTATTTAAATACTCATATAGGTACCAAAATATGCCAAACTCTTTTCATTTTAATCAGGATCAATAAAAAATATCAACAAATAGTAATGAAAATAACTGACTTACAGTTATTGATGTATATTTCGCATAGATAAATACTTAATATTACATAATTGCTTACAAAGAAAAATTGCAAAATAAGTATCAATTAACGCGGCATAAATAATTAGTGTAGTCCTGACAAGCCTCAGGCCTGACAAGGTCCTAGTAATTAATAATTAAATAATTTAATCTACCAGACTGGACCCAGGATTGGTTTGATGCAAAGCCAGGGCCAAGACATGCAATTTTCATAGAGGACTTGAGAAAAAATAATTTTATACTTATATAAAAATTTGCATCCTCAAGACGAAATAAAATTAGATTCTACTCGAAATTGAAACTATTGGTCTCCGATATTAGAAAATTAATATAAAATCATTGAGAATTGCACCCAAAAGTTAAAAGTTCCCGTAAATAGGCCGCATAAAATCCATTTCCGCACGGATTTTCGTGATGACAAAGCAACATAAGGAAACGACAGAAGCATTTTTCCTCTTTTTGTAGAAAAATTTCCTTACTCGTTTGCACATGAAGCAGCAAATAGAAGACGTCAAAACATGAGCGACTGCAAAAGAAGATGAAGTTTGTGGGTGCCCACATCAACATATATTTAAATGCCTCCACTTTATAAAAAAGTATTTGTCGTCAAATTGACAAATATTCACGCATTTTATAGAGATCTAGAGTGTATAGGATGTGGATATGTTGAGGTTTGTATGTATTGACAAGAGCACCAGTGCTTTTGTAAACTCAATGTTGGCTGTTGTGTGCCGAGATTCGGGCGCACTTTTACTCGCGCCAGCCATGTTTGCGGGTTTATAAATTGGGTTCGGCGCTGGGGATTTTTCTATTAGGACAAAATTGGTTCTTTCAACCGCCACCAGAGCAGTGTGCTCCCACCCCCTTTCAACCCCCTTGCCACTCTACTTCACCGTCTCTGGCGCTTGTCTACCCTCCGGGTCGAAACTCGCGAGGGGATGATGAGGGATGATTGCCGAGAGCGGTGTGTGGTGCAGGGAGTCAGGGCTGCGGCAGCTCAAAAGTCGATATTTCCGTCAACGGTGTTATCGGTGTTTCCTAACATTCTGCCCAACGTCGTCGTATATAAATGAAGTTACCGATCAAAGTGTCCGTCGAGACTAAGCTCTTTTGGCTGCTCGACACGACATCCAAACACCAAGGAGCCTTCTTCCTTCTCCTGGTCCAACTTTCATTTCCGATTCACGATCAACATTTTCACTATCTCACTCTGCCGACCTACTCACAATTTTGTCGATTTAACACCTTCAGGCTCCTAGCCTAATACAAAATTGCAGAGAGAGATTTATTGTGAGAATTTGGTATTTAGAAAAATATACATTACCCAATACAATAGACGGAGAGAAATTTGATAGCAAGTACCCAATTGGAAATTTTAGGCTAACGCCAATAATTACAAAGAGCGCAATACTGGGCCTGTAATGGCAGCCGCAATACTGGCACCACTCAGGCCCGATTATAAACTACTAGTACTGGATCATTACTGTTAAACTAGTACAGAATTTTTCAAGAGTTCTTTTATGCAATTTAATACTATCAAGATCACTCAAATCGCTGCAAACGAATAACAAATGAGATATATAGTACACTCCCTTCTTGTCTATCCACACTGAGAGAAAGTATTAGTCGTGGTTACTTATTTTTTTTTGTAAAAAAGGGTCACAAGTATCTTTTTTAGTCTGTATCATCTAAGCACCTTAGTTAAAAAACCAAAAACTATTCCAATATCTTAATTAGAAACTGATTAAGTTTTTTCATCCGTACATGATTAAAATAGTAATTGCAACATTGAAAAAAATGTTAAATTTACCATTCTATCTATTTTATTTTTGTTAATGTCGATGGAAACTTTCTTATGTTAGAATTATTTAGGAGAAAAATTTTTTTAATTATTGTTTTTCAAAATGTAACATAGGATGATAATTGTTGAGAGGTTTTTCATCAAAAACTGCACAACAGTTTACAGTTATACTTTAAAATTACCATGTTTTAATTCTTCTCATTTTGATGAAGAATAAAAGCAAAATTTTAAGAAATCAATATATGTAACGATTTCAAAACGATTCAAAACAGTTGATAAGCAGGTAAAATCTAATTCGTCTGTACAATAATTTCTTAAAGTTTACTATTATCAAAGAATTGCAAGTCATGTTTACACACGAAATATTGCATATGGAAATAAAATATTTACATTTCTCAAAATAAATGAATTTGATCAATTAAAAAAAAAAATTCGTAGCATTTACAAAATTTTTGGTACTGCTTACTAAAAGAATATGGTTGTGACCTTTTAGCCAGCACAACTAATAGGATTTCTCTCAGTGTATTGAAAATGGAAATATATCGTTGGAGTCAACGAGTCGCAGAAACTTAAAATTACCTCGAACGGTACTTCCATCTTTCAATAGTATAGAGAAATTGCAATATTTAAAATCGGTTCTTAAGGTAGTTGATCCACGAAAATTAGTCCTCAGGAAAAAATAGATAATTTTGCTTTCAAGAATAGCAATATTATTATTAAAGGGCTAAATTGAAAGAGAAAAGATTATTTTTCATGAAAAAAATTTGAAACACAAAAAAATAATTTTATTAATAAATTTTATTTTTGCCCCAACTTTTTTTCTTATCGCTTCTTACCAAATTTTAAAAAATTATGCGATTTTAATAAATTACAAATCACTTTTTCAAGAAAAAAGATTCCCTACAACTTAACCATTTCCAATTTTCGAATGTAAATAAATTATTATCAAATTCAGCAATTTGTTTATAAAAATTTCGTTTTGGAAAATGTTTTTTTAATGGTTTCAGCCATTAAAGAATTTATTTTTAAAAATCAGAAACGGTGAAGTTGTGGGAAATCTTTTCTCTGAAAAAATGATTAATGATTTATTGGAATCGGATAATTTTTTTAAATTTGGTAAGAAGCGATAATAAAATAAATTAGGGCAAAAACAAAATTTATTAATAAAATTATTTATCTGTGTTTCTAATTTTTTTCATGTAAAATAATCTTTTCTGTTTGAAAATAGCCCTTCAATAATAATATTGCTATTCTTGAAAGCAAAATTATCTATTTTTACCTGAGGTCTAATTTTCGTGGATGAAAACTACCTTAAGCAATAATTCGAGAGAGCCTTGCAATTCCTAAAACTATTGCGCTCGCTGATCCAAACTTCCATATACCAGCTTCCATTGATACGCTCATTGGGGTCGGGGATAGCTTATCGTTGATTTCAATCGGCTCAATAAATCTGTCGCAAAATGACAATGACCTTTGTTTGCAAAAAGCTCGATTGTGAAAGATTATCAGTGGAGGTTTAAAAACTTCAACAAATTTGCAAGCGTCTAAAACTTCTGAGTATATGTTGATTGAATGGAAAACAATGATATAAAAATTTTGGCTAGTCGAAGAAATAACAGACAGATCAAATTTCTCTCAAGATGAGATTAAGTGTGAAGCTCATTTTAAACAACACGTGACGCCTAACCCTCCTGTCTTAATTTCGCGATTTTAGCTACTGAAAGACTACATTGGTTTGCTCTAGGAGTTCAGGAAGGTACTTGCATCAAAGCTAGAAGTCTCGAGATCAATCTGGGACTTGGCTGATGACGATACCTGCCATAGATTTCCTACAGTTTTGTCTGGAACATCATTGGTGGAAAATTCATCCCCCCTCGTGTCATAATTTCGCGACTTTGAGCTGCTGTAAGATTACATTGGTTTGGTCTAGGAGTTCAGGAAAGTATTTGCATCAAAGCTAGAAGTCTCGAGATCAACCTGGGACTGGACTGAAGACTATATCTGCCATAGATCTCCTACAGTTTTGTCTGGAACGTCACTCGTGGAAAATTCATCCCCCCTCCTGTCATAATTTCCCGGCTTTGAGCTGCTGTAAGATTACACTGGTTTGGTCTAGGAGTTCAGGAAAGTATTTGCATCAAAGCTAGAAGTCTCGAGATCAACCTGGGACTTGACTGAAGACGATATCTGCCATAGATCTCCTACAGTTTTGTCTGGAACGTCACTCGTGGAAAATTCATCCCCCCTCCTGTCATAATTTCCCGGCTTTGAGCTGCTGTAAGATTACACTGGTTTGGTCTAGGAGTTCAGGAAAGTATTTGCATCAAAGCTAGAAGTCTCGAGATCAACCTGGGACTTGACTGAAGACGATATCTGCCATAGATCTCCTACAGTTTTGTCTGGAACGTCACTCGTGGAAAATTCATCCCCCCTCCTGTCATAATTTCCCGGCTTTGAGCTGCTGTAAGATTACATTGGTTTGGTCTAGGAGTTCAGGAAAGTATTTGCATCAAAGCTAGAAGTCTCGAGATCAACCTGGGACTTGACTGAAGACTATACCTGCCATAGATCTCCTACAGTTTTGTCTGGAACGACACTCGAGGAAAATTCATCCCCCTCCTGTCATAATTTCCCGGCTTTGAGCTGCTGTAAGATTACACTGGTTTGGTCTAGGAGTTCAGGAAAGTATTTGCATCAAAGCTAGAAGTCTCGAGATCAACCTGGGACTTGACTGAAGACGATATCTGCCATAGATCTCCTACAGTTTTGTCTGGAACGTCACTCGTGGAAAATTCATCCCCCCTCCTGTCATAATTTCCCGGCTTTGAGCTGCTGTAAGATTACATTGGTTTGGTCTAGGAGTTCAGGAAAGTATTTGCATCAAAGCTAGAAGTCTCGAGATCAATCTGAGACCTGGCTGATGGCAATACCTGGCATAGATTTCCTACAGTTTTGTCTGGAACGTCACAGGTGGAAAATTCATCCCCCCTCCTGTTATAGTTTCGCTACTTTGAGCTACTGTATGACTACATTTGTTAGCTCTAGGAGTTCAGGAAGGTACTTGCAGCAAAGCTAGATGTCTACAAATATAAAATCTTAAAATATTTTTATTATTAAACTATGAAAGCAGTAAAATATTAATATTGTTTTGGATTATTTTTACAAATTGAAAATTAATTAATGGAAATTAGTTTATGTTCTTGGATTTTTTGCATCAACGAGTCTTGTAACTCTGTGAAATTTTTTATTTGATTCTAGTTTGAAAATACATAAAATTTATTGGCGGTCTCTGTACCACCACTCGTTCCACTTCTCTATGACAAACATTATAACTTCATTCTATTGGTGTTTTAGGTACGTTAATTAACTTTTTTGTCAATCTCGACTTTTAGCATCTATATTGTATATCTGTCTGGAAAATGTAGCTCCAGGCGAGCAACTGTTGAAGGAATTAGTTCCAATCCCTAGCGATTGAAAAATCATTGTAGTGAAGCTGACTTTTGACGTGCCGGTTTGGATTTTATTTTATTCTACCATTATTTAGCTTGAGGTATTTTTTAAATATTCTAAAATATTATTGAAGATTCCAGAACGGTTTGGAATCTTCTATGATGCTTTAACAAATTTTACGTATTTTTTTTATTTGACAATCCTTTCCAAATATCCTGAAATATTTTGAAAGTTTAGGAAATATTCTAAAATACTTTAAAAAAATAAGCAATTTTCTGAAAGTTTTAAGAAAAGTATTGAATGTTATTAAACACTGCTATTTTTGTAATCGGTACTTAGGATCCCAAAACGTTTAAATTTCTAAAAAATTTTCGAATCGATTCATAAATTTCTCATTTTATGTTCATTCCACAAAAGTCTTTTAGAGCCCTGCACGAAATACCTTATTGATTCAGATAGAAATGACAAAAGTGTGATAAAAACCATATGGAATCTTATAGAACCTTATAAAACTTGATAAAAAGTCTATAAGGTTCTATACGTTTTTTGTCATTTCTATCTGGTCCAATGAGGTTTTTCGTGTAGGGAGACTCTCAACTTATTTTTTCACTTGGTTTGCATTGATGTTCCATTAGTTTTTAAATTCTCTCTTTTGCTTGCTTATTTAGACTTTTATTGTCAGGCATCCCTTGTGACCACATAAATTGTAGCCATTTAGAGTTTGAAAACATTTATCCGCGCCGCTAAATCACGCATCTCGTCTTAGAGCAATCTAATGGGAAAGCGATTGTTCCTGCTAGGGCGAGAGTATTAGATTTGTCGAATTACTCCAAGTACCGCTCACGGGGTGGTTTTATGGGGATGAGTAGTGCCGGGGGTGTCCTAGAACCTACAGGGTCGGTCATTTGGCTTGACTTCATAAGTCATTAGAATCAACCTTGTGGACTCGTTTATCACGAAACACCAGTTACGCACACTCGCATAAACGACATCATTTTAGGGCAACTTTCAAATGGAGGGGGACTTCCAAGGGCGCCTAACTAAATTACATCAATCCTATTTTACATCGTTTTCACATAGCAATTGAGTTTCTGTTTCGCAACTGTTATTCCCTGCGCCTATAATTCCAAAGCATTTCTTTTTTGTTCTCTGCAATTAATTTACGTCCCTATTTTTTTTATACTGCAGCCTGCATATGGATCATTGCTAAAAACTTGTGAAATTTCGACCATGGATTGAAAAAAAAATTTAGAATCAGCTTAATTGTTTTTTCTATTATTTGTATTCTAAAATATAATGTAAATACCGATTTGAGAGCTCAACAACCATTTTTGTAGTGAGAATGGATTATCAAATCGAGTGGAGAATCAATAAACGCAAAACACATATTTTTAAAAAAATTTTTAATTATCTTCGTTTCTGATTTTCAATTAATATTTTATATTATTAACATCATTTAAAAATAGGTCAAGGAGCGGACATTTTTATTAATCATACGGTGCGTAATATGGAAAAATCTAGTAACTTTTAAACAAGTAAAATATATGTTATGTCATGTCATGTCGTAATAAAATTACAGTAAAACCTCATTTATCGGGACGCCCTTGAAATGTAAACACCTCGTTTATCGGGATTTGGAGGGGCTCACCACTACCACCTACAGTCTCATGGTGGGTTGCCATGACTCTTGTTGTATGTTGACATTTAGTAATGGTTATGTACATAAGTTGTAATGTATTTGCAAATTGTGTAAATTTATTTGGTTTTTCATGATGGAAAATGAAGATAGAAATACAAACG
This sequence comes from Diplolepis rosae, assembly GCA_030998225.1. Classification (NCBI taxonomy): domain Eukaryota; kingdom Metazoa; phylum Arthropoda; class Insecta; order Hymenoptera; family Diplolepididae; genus Diplolepis; species Diplolepis rosae. The sequence continues at coordinate 6,234,290 of JAPYXD010000723.1, read as the reverse complement.
AAGGTATGTAAAAAAATTGACATAATAAAACTCCTGCAAATGAAACATCTGGAAACTGTCACTATGTCACTATGTACATGGAGTGGTGGCTGGAGGAGAAACAAAATGTCCCGATAAATGAGGTTGCGAGATCCCGATAAGTGAAGATCCCGATAAATGAGTGTCCCGATAAATGAGGTTTTACTGTAATAACTTTCCTTTTTTTACATTCTCATCATGGATGAGAAGGTATTGGTTTTATGTGAAAAATGACTTTCGAAATTTTCATCACATCTTTACGTTTTGAGACCCCCTGAGTCAGAAAAAATGGTTTTTACGAAAGTGTCTGTCTGTCTGTCTGTCTGTCTGTAGTAGGTCGTGTGCGGCATAACTCTCGATAGAATTATCAGATTGAATTGAGCTTTGTTACACTTTATCGGAGCCGAAAAAGTAAGGACAAGTTCGTTAACCAGCCACATCCAATCAAAATTGAGGGATTGAGCACTACTTTTGTGTTTTTGAAAATAAATTTTTGAAAAAATCAAAAATTTCAATACTGGTTTTTGATAGTGTTCATAAATCTCTACTAATTATCCTGATAACATTTTTTGATTAAATCAAAATTAGAAATGTTACAGCATATTCAAATTCGAAAAAAGTCAATATCAAAATTCCATTTTCCAGTTAAATTATACGAGATACGAAAAAACGTTATGATACAATATCATTTTCTACATAAAGGCCTACAAATTTGAATTGTAACATTTTTTCATAAGATGCATATTTTTCTTTTTAATTAAAAAAAAACTATTGAAAATCCAAAATTCAATTTTTTAACAATAATATGTAAAATACGAAAAAAACGTAAGAATAGAAAGTTGTTCGTTTCAAAAAGATCTACAAATTTTGTCTGCCGCAGTTTATGGAAAAACATATATTTTTTGTTTCAATTCCAAAAAATACGATTAAAATTCAAGAATTCCATTTTTTAGACAAAATATGTGAGATACAAAAAAAACGATTATATGGAAAATTGTTTGCCTAAATGCGGTTTACAAATTCTCATTAAGACATTTCGGGACAGGATGTATATTTTATGTTTTGATTTTTAATATTACCAAAATTCGATATTTTTCACCAAAATATGTGAAATACGAAATAAGCATTGTTCTGCAAAATCGTTTTCTTAAATAAAGTCTACGATTGTTTTTTCTTTTTGAGAGATTTGGAAGAAAATAAATTTATCAATAATCATGTAATTTATTAAAAAGTTACAAAAATGCATACAGAAAATCGAGCGCGAAGCGCGAGTGTCATGATGAGAATGTGTTCCTTAAGGCCGATAGAGCCTTAAGTAAATTGAATTTCCTGTTTCACTTAAATTCAAAAAGAAATTGAGTGACTTTGAGAAAATGTGTAATTCACATCATCTGTAATATTATTATAAAATTGGTTTGAGCTTCAGTATCAAATTATAATAAATAAATTTAAATGTATGCGAAGAGCACAAGACCGAGCGCGAAGCGCGAGGTCCAGAAAGAACGGAGCGCGAAGCGTGATGATCAAATCGCGCGCCCTAAGCGCGCTCAAACTTGCGAGCGAAGCGAGCTGCGCGCGATGAGAATGTGCCCGCGAAGCGGGCAGATTTTTTAAAATTTTTTCAAGCGATTTTCTTTAAGCTCTAACCTCAAATATCTGTAACTCGAGACAATTAATTTGTATGAACATAAGTTCCTGATAAATTAGTTATTATTCCTCAATTTAATTTTGTTAATTTGTAGTTGGGGACAAATTACCAAGTGGACATTTCGGCTACATTTTGAATTCCATATTTTAATAAAATCGATTATAATTTTGAAGCTTTAGAGAAAGCTATTCCAATGTAACTACTTTGTTGTAGTAATTAAAAAAAATATATCATTAATAGTGGAAATGAGTAGAACAGCTGAGATGTAAATTTCAGAACTTTTTAGCAACGACCATACAAGATAATAGAATAATTAAATTCTATGTTTTTTTTTGGCTTCGCTCAAATGAGATGGAATAAAATCATACCCTTAGAGCATATGAGAAACGGTTAGAAATAGGGGGTATAAAAAGAGCTTCAACTTTTCCTTATCGAAAATAAGTCGTTAGCAGGTCTTTCATCTCGCTAAACAAGTTTTCGTAGCGCGCCACGGCAAGCTTTTACTTTCTCCAACTGCGTTCTTCTCTACTTCTTCCCTTTAACGGATTTTTCAATTTTCTTCCGTCTAGTTAGTTTAATCTGTAATACTGGATGCGTTGCACATAAGAATTTTACGACATGAAAGAACAGCTACTTACCTTCGGATTTCTTAAATTAATTTCTATAATTTCTTTCTCATTTTAAGTAAAAAGTGATGGAACAATTAATGAGGTTTATGTACTTCAAATAAAGTTACAATATTTTTCAAAAATGAATAAAAAAATGTATGTATTAATATCAAATTATGTGGTTGAGTTCGAAATTTTTGCATTTGCCAATACAATATTTCTTTTTTTTAGAAAAATTGCTTAATTTGCAAAAACATACTCTCTAAATCTGAATCCGTCAAATTTTGACTGATTGAATCAGTGAAAAAATATTTTTCACTGTTAAATCAGTTAATTTTCACTGATTCGCCAGTGAAAAAAATATTTTCCACTGTAAAATCAGTGTATTTCCACTGACATAATCAGTGAAATTTGACTGATTTACAGTAACCCCTTCTTAGTTATTTGAATCAGTCAAATTTCACTGATAATCAGTAGATTTTGACTGATTCAAATTTAGAGAGTATAAATCAAAGAAATAGTAAAATTTGAAAAGTCGATTTATACAATAAAAAAAATTCATAACCAGCTGAAGTACTTTTTTTTCTTCATTTATAATCTAAATTATAACCAAATATTGATTCAAACCAACGAGAATCATTATTTTCGTGCAAGTTTCGGTGTGAAAAGATTCTATCCGTCCTATTCCGCCTTATTCCAAAATCTGTTTTCGTTCCAAGGCAGGCTATTTAAAATTAAATTCGAATTCAAACTCTCAGATTGGCCACGGATTCGTTCGAATTAACTTCCAAGGGGAAGCATCAATTGGTAACGGATTAGTTTAAATTGATTTTCGAGGAGACGAATTAAATCGGTTTAAAAATGACTCAGATCGATTCGAATACGTTAAGATTGAATTTTGAGTGAAAGGGCGAATTAAGATAGAGTATTCAACTCAAAAGCCTCGGATTGATCATCGATTCGTTCGGATTGAGTTCCAATGGGACGGACTGAATCGGATTAAAAAAGTGCCTCGGATTACTTTCATGTAAATACTTTATCCTCATAACAAAATAATGATAATAAATAATGAACATCTGTAAAACTTCTGTGACCTAGATTTAATATTAGTTTCGCAGCGACCGATAATATCAGTCAATTTTAAAGCATTCTGATCTCTAAAACTTAATCAGTTAAAATTGATGACAATTTCAATCGGTGATTGACAATAAGTCATTTCCGATTGATAATCAATAATTGTTAACTGCTCTCTAAATCGGAATCAGTCAAATTTTCACTGATTGAATTTGTGATTTGCCTTTTCACTAATTCATCAATGAAAAAGTATTTTCCACTGTTAAATCAGTCAATTTTCACTGAAATAATCAGTGAAATTTGACTGATTTACAGTAACCTCTTTTTAGCTATTTGAATAAGTCAAATTTGACTGATAATCAGTAGATTTTGACTGATTCAAATTTAGAGAGTGAAAATAAATAATTTTTGATTAATTGAAAAGCAAAAAGTCAGTCACTGATTAAAATTATTAAAAATTTCAACTGATTCAGATTTAGAGAATGGTAATTTTGAAACGAACACTGAATTATTTTTAGCTAATTATTTAAATGATTAAAAAATTGAAAGCAGGTTATTTAGTCTCGCAAAAGAAGAAACGTTACTTGCGGTTACTACAGGGGGTTGAATTTTAATGCGAAGTAACGGTTTCCCTCTGAGTCTCGTGTCAGGGTTTGGTCTTAGTACAATACCAGTAGAGCTGCTAGAAATCCGCTTACGAGAGTGACATCTTTACGCAATTACCGTAATTGGGCCTCTGGGCCTAAGCTTCGTAAACCTAATTAGGCCGAAGAATGCAATTGGAAACCCCCCACTGAGTGATACATTTCTTTTTTCTTCCTAAGAAACAATATCGCGACACGCGACATACTTCTTATTTCCTTCCTTAATATTTCTAAAAAAAGATCTAGAATGACACGATGATTCTTGTTACATTAAAAAATTATTTTAGTGATGATTTCAAAAATACTGAAATTTGAGTCGAGATCGAAACTATTCGTCATTAGTCACTATGTATAGATAAAAAGTCCACAGTCAAGCCCAATTTCTGATCTGATTTATTCGATTTGGCCAGTTTACGGCTAGAAACTAGCCACCTGTAGTTGATGGAATTTTTAAGTCAACTAGGTAATCTGGATAAGCGATTTCGAAACCTGGATAAGCGAAAATATTCCTCATCGTAAAAAGTAATAAATATTATGGAGAAAGTTCGGAAAAAAAGATGGGCGAATGAAAGAAAGTGAGAAATATTATTGAGAAAATTGATCCTGGCTTTGTTCAGGCCCTGATTAGTACAACTATACTCTAGTTTGACAGGATTAAGGATATCTAGTCAGGGACAGATTTTAACTGTACCTTTTTTGAAAATTTAATAGAGGTATAGTAGAAAGTCTCAAGCTAGTTTGTTACTATATAGTTAGACTTTATGAAACTATCTTTCATAATTTGAATATCAGTAAAAGGCTCTATATTTCGCCCAAGAAACTATTTAGAGACAGACAGCTCATCTACATAATGTTTGAACAGAAAAAATGGCTCATAGATAGATAGCCGCTGGTTAGCCCACGTATCCAGTTCCAGTTCAGGCCTTAGTTAGTTTTCAACTACAGATTTTTAAAAATAATTCTGCCCGAATAATGTAACTTGATTTTATTCAGGTAATTATTAGTTTTTTTGTGGTAAAAGTGAGTTTATCATTTTGAAGACGATTTGATTAGATTATGTCCAGGTACTATACAGTTTTCCATAATATAAAATTTTTTAAACACGTATAAATGCAACCTAGAGTATTTCAAGTTGGTGAAAAATTAAATTAGCTGTATTTTGACAGTAATTTTCAAAAAATATATCAAAATTCTGTTTTTTGATTATCTGAATTTTCGTGGGCGAGATTAATTTTTGAATGTTCTGCCAGATGGAGCTAAATGTACCAAATAGTGGATAAGTCAGATCTCCACGATCACCTTGCTTTTAAAAAACATTCATTACAAGTTTTTTTCTCGTAAAAATACCTGACTAGAAATGTTTAAACGCACCGATATTCTTAGGACCGATAAAAATTTAGATCATATTTAATTTATTTCCCAGAGAACAATTTTATTCTGATTTCAATAAATAATCATTATCTTAATACAATGTACAATGTTTTAAAAGGGAAGAAAAAAAATTCCCAATAGATTGTATAGATATATAATGAGTGAGTTAATGCAAAGATGAGTTACTAATTATTAGATAAGACTAATTATTGAGTTCTATTTTCTTAGCAGAATATATTATACATAGATCTTTATGTTTGACTAAAATAGGTTTGCTGACCTCTAGACCGTAGATTTTCAATAAAAAGCCGAAATAAATGTATATTTCATTGTTGCGACATTACAGGAATTTATGGCGTCAGTGATAAGAACAAGTTTTCGCAATGAGAACGAGTGATTAGAGAAAAATTCAAACATTTGTTCCAGCCTCAATTAGGATAATATTTTCTTAATTGTCATTTATTGCTGCAATTAAAATTTAAAAATGATAAAAGGATAATATAACTTGTAATTGTCACCAAAATTTAATGGATTACCATTCGTGAACGTGGCTATCGAGTTATCGAAATCGAGGAATAATCAAATGAAAGCATTTCACTCCCGACCCTGATGAGCGTCTTAACGAAGTTCCCCGAATTATCAGCAATTATCGAGCTTTCGACGTAATCCTATTAGCAGCGTTGAAGTTGGAAAAGGCGTTGGTAAATGTATTTTCTTCGAGACTCGAGCCCATCATTGAATTTCTGAGTGATGGCCAATAAGACGCGGCAGTTCGCTCTAACTTATATCTCATCCAAATCCAAACTACTGGCAGTTTAAATAATAACAAATAGAACTTTTCATGGGAAAAAATTATTTTTCCCTCTTAAAAAAATTATTATTAAAGTTCTTTTTTTATAGTTAGACTAAGATAAAATCCTGCTCTGTAAATATTATTCTTGAAGAGTGACTATGTTAGTAAGCTCCACAAATACTGATTTCGACCTTCATCTGACAAATTTTAAAAATGAAGAAAGACGATAACAGACGAAGAGAATTTATCATCGGTTGCAATAATAAATGTGATTTCATGTCATGTTTTAAAGCAATTTACAATGTTTGCTAAACTATGTTTCAATTTAGGGAAAAACGTGTCATAGTGAGAATTTTTCGGAGTGAAATACTGAATTTTAGATTAAGTATATTATAATTTACTATAGATTCTGTCAAACTTTAACCCATACTGAAAGTTTCAAATCTTTAATATTTTGACTGCGAAAAATTTCCAGTCCGCTAAGAATAATTACCATTGCACCTCAATTGATTGATTGATTGACTTTCGAAATTTTCATCAAATCTTTACGTTTTGAGACCCCTTGAGTCAGAAAAAACGGTTTGTGCTTTGGTATACTTTATAGGAGCCGAAAAACTAGGGACAAGTTCGTTAACAAACCACATTTGAACAAAATTGTTAAAATAAGAGCATTTTTTGTGTTTTTGAAAAAAACTTTGTAAAAAAATCAAAAATTTCAATACTGGTTTCTGATAATTCTCATAAATTTCGACTAATTATCCTTATAAAATTTTTGATTAAACTAAATTTAGGAAAGTTACAGCATGTTAAAACTTTTAAAAAGTCCATATCTAAATTCCATTTTTCAGTTGAATTTTACGAAATACGAAAAAAAAGTTATGATACAAAATTGTTTACTACATAAAGATCTACAAGTTTTGAATTCTAACATTTTTTCATAAGATGTATATTTTTCTTTTTAATTAAAAAAAATACTATTGAAAGTCCAAAATTCAATTTTTTAACAATAATATGTGAAATACGAAAAAAACGTTAGTTTCAATAAGATCTACAAATTCCATCTGACATAGTTTCTGATAAAACGTATATTTCTCATTTTAATTTCAAAAAATACGATTAAAATTAAAAAATTCCATTATTTAAACATAATATGTGAGATACGAAGAAAACGTTGATATGGGAACTAGTTAGCCAGAGTCGATTTACAACCAGTCCAGTTTTACAGACTATATATACTATATATAAAGATCTACAATTTTAAATCGAAAAATTGTATCATAAGATGTATATTTTTCTTTTTAATTAAAAAAAATACTATTAAAAATCCAAAATCCAAAATTCAATTTTTTAACAATAACATGTGAAATACGATAAAAACGCAAAAATGCAAAATTGTTAATTTAATAAATAAAATCCACAAATTTTGTCTGAGATAATTTTTGCTAAAACGTATATTGCACGAATGTCAATTAAAAATATTTTTTATATTTAGACACTTAATTCCAACCTTCCAAAAAATGCTTTCTGGTATCTAGTTTGTTAGGTTATGTGAATGAAATATTTACCTCAAAGTAATATCAAAATTTATTTACCTACATGTAAAAACATAATGATAATTACTTGTTAAATTTTTACAAAAAATTTTTTATACAAAATATCCTATGTTAGCAAAACCCTTTTTCTGTATTTTTAGATTTGAATAAATCACTGATGAGGGCTCCGATCAGAGCCGAAACGTCTGATTATGTAAAACTCTGAGTTTTTATCAACCTTGGACCCTAAAGCCAATTACCAACATCAACATATATCTTCAATTATTAATTAAGGGTCAATGTAAGTCCAGAATATGAATATTACATAAATTACTCATGCAGAATAATAATTTGGAATTCGCAAATGTAAAATCCATATTTTGAAAATATAAAACGCAGAAAATAAAAGAACCTTCTTTTAAATGTTTTTATACAAGATACTTCTTAATAATAATGCAATTTTTTAATGTACATTTGAAAATTTAGTTTCACTAAACTTCATACGTTGTTATAATAAAAATGTATACTAAATGTAATTTAATAATTATATTATATATATCAATAATCATAGTTATAATAATTGTGTAATTATATTAATTTTTAAAAATATTTTATTAATCATTTTTGAAAAAAGTTGATTTATTTTTACTTGAGTAAGGCTACAAAATTTTATTGACGGCACTTACTCTCACAAGCTCTGAATAACTCATGCAGTCACTATATAAGAAAGTTCCAAATTTTATATCTCAGCATCGTAAGCGAGCGTGTGCGTGGTTCGACGAAAGCGTATCGTACTATATTATAAGTGTTGTTTATTAGGTTTATATATGTAAGGTTATATGTTTAAGTGTATTTGTAATTTGAAATATGATTGGCTACGTCCGTAATAGTGTGAATGTATTTGTAAGTTGTTTATGTATATACCGGATGACTATTGGCAGGCTCGAGGTAAGAATTTTTTTTTTATTTGAGAGAACCATACCATTGCCAGTTGAAATAATACGCCCGATGCTCATTTTACCCAACTACGGTTTGAAGCACCTCAAGCGTCGGTGATATACTTATACATTTCATGTTAACCCACTGACGCATGTTGGTGCCCTGTCGTCGATAACGTTTTACTCAACTCCTTACTATTCCCTATGTAACGCTTATTGTTATTCACTTTGGGTGAATTAGGTATATATCAAATTGATTTTACCCGACTAGGATTTAATAGATGTTCAAATGTCCTTATGTCCCAAGTTTAATCGACAGAGTTGAGTAAAATTACTTCAACTATTTTTCTCCGTGTATAGCTGGGGCCCCATTGTACGGTTAGGCAATAGATATGTATTCTAATCAGGGCCCGACTAGATGTCTAAAATAGGGCCTGCCTAAAACAGCGTTACAGAAGTAGATGGGGCCTGACTACTTTTCCCTACTAGATCCCGACTAGAAGTAGGGAAAAGTAGTCAGGGCCCTACTATATCTTAAATGAAATTTCTGCACGGGTAAGAGTTTGAAATTGTCTACGAGGACACCTGTCGACAACTTATTCTATCTGATACGCGACCAATGATCCTTCGATAATGTAGGCAGTGGCAAAAATTTCGAACTCAATCACCTAATTTGGAGTTATTATTTTATTTTCAAAAATTTTTATCGTGAGGTTTTAAAGTAATATTGAATTTTTTCATGTGTTTATTGAATGTCTGCTCTGTAAAAATAGTAGAAAAAAAATACACTCAGAAAAATATTTAGTTAATCCAACCAAAATTCAGTTGGATCAACCAAAGAATTGATTTTATCTAACCAAAGATTTGTTTCAATCAAATATATAAGTCAATTTAATCAGATTTTGATTCATTTACCAGGGGTGTTAGTTGAAGTTTGCCGGTTTTTTCAATAAAGAAAACACTTAATTCTCAAGGGAATCTCAAAAATTTTTTATTCAAAGTATTGACCATTGAATTCTACACATTTTGCCCATCTTTCAGGCAAATCATGGATACCATTCCAAAAAAACTTTTTCTCTTTCAAGGCAAACCATTCGACGAGCCATTTTTCGACTTCTTCAAAATTGGCGAAGCGCTGCTCTGCGAGTGAGTGTCTCATCGATGCGAAAAGGTGATATTCGGACGGGGCGAGGTCTGGAGAGTACGGCGGGTGCGATAATATTCAATGCTTTTAATGTGTTCTTCACCACTTTAGCGGTATGAGACGGTGCGTAGTCATGTTGTAGGATAACTTTGCCATGGCTTCGGGCCCATTCCGGCCGTTTTTCGATCAACGCATGATTCAAATTGATAATTTGTTGTCGGTAGCGATCCGTATTCACCGCCTCACCAGGTTTTAATAACTCGAAGTACACCACACCACACTGGTCTCACCAAACACAGAGCATTGTCTTACGGCCAAAGCGATTTGGCCTTGGAGTCGATGGGCCGACCTCACCAGGTGAAAGCCATGATTTTTTCCGCTTCGGGTTCTCGAAATAAATCCATTTTTCGTCCCCCGTGACAATTCGATGCAGAAAAGATTTCCTTTCGAACCGTTGTAGCAGCATTTCACAAATGGTTTTTCGATTTTCCATTTGTCTATCGTTCAGTTGGTGTGGTACCCATTTTCCATACTTTTGGATTTTTCCCATGGCTTTTAAACGTTGGCAAATTGCTCGTCGGGTCACATTTAGTGTTTGTGCCAATTGTTGTTGCGATTGGGTTGGGTCTTCATCCAATAACGCCTGCAATTCCTCGTCTTCGAACTTTTTCGCTGCACCAGGATGTTTATTGTCTGTTAAATCGAAATCTCCACTTTTAAATTGACGAAACCATGTCTCACATGTTTTAATCACTGGAGCATGTTCACTATAAGTTTCTACCAGCAATCGATGAGCTTCAACTGCTTTTTTCTTTTGATGAAATAAGAAAAGCAACGAATGCCGCGAATGCGACTTACTTGGAACGAAACTCGACATATTGACTGAGGTAAACAACTATGGTGCTATTATTTTGACAGAATGTAATTGTGTATTTTTTAAGGTTATTGTCCATAGAAAAATATGACATAGTTGCCAAATCATAGAAATGTATACATATCTCTAGCGACATCTATGAGTAAAATCGGCAAATTTCAACTAACACCCCTGGTAACCAAATCTTGTTTAACTAAACCCAAGATCTTTGTTTATTGAACAAAACGGTTATTTACACTCTAAAAAATTTTTTTGGAAAGTTCCAATGAAATATTGGAAGTAATTAACCAATATATGTTTTGAAATTTTTATATAAAATCATATTCGAAATATTCAATGACGTGCCGAATATTGCGTGTCTGACTTTGAAAAATTCTAAGACTACACTTGAAAAATTTCAATACTGAAAAAAAATCCAATAGGAATACGAATGTTTCTTGTAAATTATTGAAATAATACGATAGAAGATTATTTTTTCAATAAATTATTGAAAAATTCCATCACCTATGTTTTGTAAAATTACGATTTTTTTTTACAGTGCAAAATTTCTACAGTGTGCACTCTGCACAATTTTTCTATCTCTTTTTTTGCAGATTTATTGTCTCCTGACTTCACTATCCACAAATTCTACTATTTACCATATTTTTACAGAAAAATTGCGCGAAATTTATTCTCAACATAATTATTTCAAAAGTTTTTCCTTCCATTTTTCTCTACAAATTCTGCATCATGCAGAGATTTAGTTGAATTTCTGTTCTTTTTTTACCTGAGCCATCTCGAATTAAAAATCATCAATATAATTTAAAAGGAGCGTATGAAAATAAAAAAGGAATAAATTTCATCATCAGAATCAACAACAAAATGTGATTTCATGTCATGTTTTATCCCGAATTTGTGTAATCATGCGTTTAATTTAGAGTTTGGCCAGTACGAAAGATTGCACATTTCATATATACCATATCTTAATGAAAAGTTAATTACAGTTTTGTCTACAGAGGTGAGTAACTCGATACTGAAAGAAGGTCAAAAGAAAAAAAATGAATATGTGCTGATAAATAACTCCACATTCTTCTAACTGACCTTAGTTTAATAAATTGTGTTAAAGAATGGAAAAGTGTTTCTGTATCACACCTCAAATTTTATTTGGTAGAATGGAAAGCTTATTCCCTGAAATCCAACAACAATATATGTATCTAGAAGATTATTTCCTTTCAGGTTCACACGTAGTATAGAATCCCTTTGAATGGAGACATGAACGTGTACACAGAGGGATCGTCGCACTCAAAATCGTTGGTCGGACAACAATTCTATTGTGAATTCTTTTCGGTCGGTCGCTTTGAGATACAAGTACTGTTGTATCTTTGTTTAGCCTAGGAACATTGGTTTGAAGCCCGCGGGCTACGCGGCAAGCGTGAAAAAAGTATTTTGACACCCAGTATAATGGGGCAGCATGGGGTGCACCCAATTAGGTGCATATCGCTCAGGCGTAAACGACTCTCAATGGAACTTGAAAGAAGATACAAAATGTCTTGGAATCATTTTGGAAGAAAGAGGAGGAAAGCAAATAACCAAGTAGAATATCTTCTAAGTGTAACATAAGAATCCAATTCATGGATCAACGCGGTTTGTCATTATGAATTGCAAACAGCGAGTCATGTCTTTATAATGCATATCGACATAATATATGTGACAAGTTCTGACATGAAAAGACATCCAACATTTTATTATGCGGCTGGATAATGAAATCTAATCGCAAGAAGAATTATTATAAGGTCGTTTAAATTATTATCGTAATTTATTTCATGCCAGGAATTAAGTTTGCAAATTTTATAATCTTGACATGTTTTTTAAGGTAATAATACATATCATTATCATTAATAAATATCATATAATAAATACATATCATTATTATATTCGATACATTCATCATTTTATATTTTACATAGATGGGGAAAAATAGTTTGAGAAACTTTACTCAACTTTTAGCAAAGCTGGGAGTTATGGCGAAGGTGGAGATTATTTAATATTATTGTGATCATTTTTTACGTAAATTTTTGATATTTACTCTACAATTTCAAAGTTTACCGAATTGCCATAGGAAAAATTTATAGAACAATTGCAGAATTAAATCTAAAACTAGGAAGATATGAAATACAAAAATTATTGTGATAAAACACCAACATAGAAAAGACAGTCAAAAATGTGAACATTTTTATAAATAGTCTATAAATAGGTTAAAATAGTTTCAGGGAAAAAATAGTTCAAAAAATGGCCTCAATAGTCTAGATAAGGCTGTTCATATTCAGCTTCGCACCAATTTATTTGAGTGCTGAATATTTTTTGTGAATAGTTTTAAAATAGTTTTAAAGGGGTTTCAGACGAATAGTCCAAGAATAGCCTTGATGGTCTAGATCTATCCTTTTCCATCCAACTTTACACCAAAGAATTATTGTAGATACGAGTATGGATAGGACATACCAAAAAATACATATACTTTTTTCAACATAGTTTTAAAATAGATTGAGCAAAATAGTCCAAACAAAGCCCTAATAGCCTCAACCAATTCAATTGTAGACACCAGTATAGATAAGACAGTCAAAAATGTGAATATTTTTATAAATAGTTTATAAATAGGTTCAAAATAGTTTCAGGGAAAAATAGTCTAAAGAATAGTCGTATATCCAAGCTTTCCATTTTCAATTACAGATTAACATATCAAGTACTCCTTTTTATATCATATGCTAAGTACTCTAGTTATTCCGTTAAAATATGTGAAATTAGCGACAGCATCTTTTTTGTATTTTTTAGATTTTAATAAATATCACTGATGAGGGCTCCGATCAGAGCCGAAACGTCTGATTAAGGTAGTTGTTGCGCCAAAAATCAGTCTCTGGAAAAAGAAGTTTTTCTATGATTTCAAGACTGGTAATTATATCATCAGCCATGTCATATGTAAGGAAAGACACTCTTTTTAATAAAAAAAATTTAAAAATTATGAAAAATAATATTTTAATAATGTTTTTTGTAATAGGATATTTCCTTATTATCGCTCCATACCAAATTTTCAAAAATGGTGCGATTCTGATAAATCATGAATAAGTTTTTTAGGAAAAGGATTCTCTACAACTTTACCGTTTCCGATTTTTGAAAATAAATTCTTTAATGGCTAAAATCATGATTCATCAGAATCGCACCATTTTTGAAAATTTGGTATGGAGCGATAATAAGGAAATATCCTATTACAAAAAACATTATTAAAATATTATTTTTCGTAATTTTTAAATTTTTTTATTAAAAAGAGTGTCTTTCCTTACATATGACACGGCTGATGATATAATTACCAGTCTTGAAATCATAGAAAAACTTCTTTTTCCAGAGACTGATTTTTGGCGCGACAACTACCTTAAATAGACTTCAAGGGTCAATACAAACTACCATTTTAATTATTGTGATAATTTGTGACGTAAATTTTTGATATTTACTCTACAATTTCAAAGTTTACCGAATTGTGATGCATTATTTAACTTGTGGTACGTCACAAATTATATACTCTCCAAATTTGAATCAAGAAAAATTTTTGAAGGAAAAATTCCTATAGAATATAGAAATTTTGAGTTATGAAGTAAATCATGATAAGTTTTCACATAGCCATAGGAAAAATTTACAGAACAATTGCAGAATTAAATCTAAAAATACGAAGATATGAAATACAAAAATTATTGTGATAATTTGTGACGTAAATTTTTGATATTTACTCTAAAATTTCAAAGTTTACCGAATTGTGATGCATTATTCAACTTGTGGTATGTCGAAAATTATATACTCTCCATATTTGAATCAAAAAAAATTTTTGTTGGAAAAACTCCTATAGAATATAGAAATTTTGAGTTATGAAGTAAATCCTGATAAGTTTTCACATAGCCATAGGAAAAATTTATAGAACAATTGCAGAATTAAATCTAAAAATAGGAAGATATGAAATACAAAAATTATTGTGATAATTTGTGACGTAAATTTTTGATATTTACTCTACAATTTCAAAGTTTACCGAATTGTGATGCATTATTTAACTTGTGGTACGTCACAAATTATATACTCTCCAAATTTGAATCAAGAAAAATTTTTGTTGGAAAAACTCCTGTAGAATATAGAAATTTGTTTTCACATAGCCATAGGAAAAATTTATAGAACAATTGCAGAATTAAATCTAAGAATAGGAAGATATCCTATTTTTGTATCTCATATCTTCCTATTTTTAGATTTAATTCTGCAATTGTTCTATAAATTTTTCCTATGGTTATGTGAAAACTTATCACGATTTACTTCACAACTCAAAATTTCTATATTCTGTAGGAATTTCTCAAAAAAAACTTTCTCAGTGTAGGTAAACATAGTAGCTTGGTATTTTGCAAAAAATTATATTTAGAAAAAAATTTTAAAAAACGCCCTCGAGATAAATAAATTATGTTCTTTGAAAATATGAAAGTGTTTTGTCTCAATTATGGAAAACTTTGAGAAATGTGAGTTAGAGAAAAAGTTTGTTAGATATTTTCATCAATGTAGAAAGAGACTATAAAGTTCAGGAGATTAGAAAAATCCAACTTTGTGGAAACGCTTACAGACTATTGAAAATATTATAGAATATCAGTTCGAATCGAAGGGTGGCATCCCATGGTGCGGAAAGTGAATTACGGTATGGAAGAAAAATCTGTGGATCTTATACTCAATTGCAATATTATCCCACGATGCGAACAATTCAATTTCGCAAGAAACGCCATACAAAGTACTTGAAATCTATCATTCTATCAATATTTTCTAACAGGGATATAAAACATTTTACAATACTCATATCTTAAATAATGTTATAATTATTATTCCTTCGGTTATAGGATTTGAAAAATCACAATTTTTCTTCCGTAGTGATAACAATAATTTCTCATATATTACCAAAACATTTTAGATAAGAATCATAATCATTCAAAGTTCGATGTACTTTTAACTTTAACTGTTCCTAATTTATAATTTAAGCCTAAGAAAATAAACAGGTGATTTTTATTTTTATTTATAAACGTAAAAGTACGTAAAAATGAGAATTGAATTAATTGTTAATTAAATAACAAGCAAATTCTTTCTTTGATCAAACTAAATTTTTGTATTAACCAAACAAAATTTAGTTGAATCAACCAAAAATCGGCTTAGTATACGATTTATCAAATTTTTGGTTAATTTTAGCAAAGAATGTTTTCCATCATTCAACCAAACATGATTTATTTGATGATTTGATTGATTCAAACAAATACCCTAATTGATTTAACCTAATCTTGTTTGATTTACCCAAATTGTGTATCATTCAATTTTAACCGAAATCACTGGTTCATTTCACAAAATGGTACATTCAGAGAAAAATTTCATTTATATTTCAAAAATCACTTGTTCCCCCTCCTTTTCTTGGTTAAAAATAAAAATTTGTTCATCATTAAAAAAAGTATGTTTGTTTTTGAAAGTAAGAAAAAAATGTTTATTAAATTTGAAGAAATATATTGTGCATCTATGGAAAAAAAATTTATTTTGCGAGTGTGAAGTTTGATGCCCGGGTCTTTCCAGTGTCGCACACGATTTTTTTCTAGTAGAGGGTCAGAAAATGGATTCGTTTGCCCCGCAAGGGGCAATAAAATGCACTTTACGACCCGCTAGTAGTAAAATTACCTTAATATTGATTTTCAATTTTTTAAATACAAGCTGTTTAAAACTAATATTATTTTCCCTAGTTGCACAATATACTAAATTGTTTGCCCCATAGGGGGAAATAAGATGCACTTTATGACCCGCTAGTAAAAAAAATTATTTTTCAAGTCCAAAAATCATTTGTTCAATCAAAAAAAAAGAAAGTCAACTAAAAATTTTTTCACAAACAAGGAATTGTTTTTCAACTCCATAGGAAATTTGCATAAGTGCAAAATGCTTTCTTCTGGGTATGTATAGTTTGATCAAATTCTTTTGTATTTCATGGGTACTGTTCTGTAAATACTCATAAAAATTTGCTTAAATCAAAGAATTTTTTTAGTGTGAGATGATTTTTCACCTTGTGAAAAAATATTTGCTGTATTAGCAAACAGGATTTTTGATATAGAACCTACAAACCTTTTTGACAGTTCTAGCAAAATTATAGCTATTTCAACAAACTCTTTTGTTGGTGCAATAATTAGTATATTTCGTATCAAGTGCGGAAAGGCATATTTTAACGGGCGAGCGAGTCGCGTATACCGAAGTTAGCCGAGTCGGTGTCGTTTTGTGTCCGGAAAGTTGATTTTCCGCACACTTAAAATGTTATCGCACTAGTGCGGGAAAATCAACTTTCCGCACGAAAAATGACACCGACAAGGCTAACTTCCGGTGCCTGGCGGACAAAACAGTTTTTTTGAGACAGCAAAAAAGTTTGTAAGTTCTATATCAAAAATCCTGTTTGCTAATACAGCAAATCTTTTTTTCACCGTGTAGAAAATTCCGTGAGCAAGCATAGTGGAAATAATGAAATTTCAAAATACTCAAGTAGATAATTCATAGCTATGGTTACTATTAGAATCTAATGCCAGCGAACAAGTGACGGAGAAGTTCGTTGAGGAAGACAATCTCCCGAGAGGAGATGGGATGAGCTTTTTTCCAATTTACGAAGATCTATTTCCTATCGCTGAATTACTTTTTTCAGAATCCGCGGTATGGATGCTGCTAATACAGGTCGACACAGGTAAAAGATGAAGTAGGCACTGCAGAAGCTAAAAGCCGGAGCTGGAATTAGGAGAGGGTAATTTTAGGTTGGCTAACGTCGTTTCGCTTTTAATGAACTTCTCCGTTCGTTAAGTACGTTTCTCCATCTCCGTCTCCGCCAGACCGAGTAGTTCGCTAATTCGAAGCAGATGTCGGCCATTTTTTCTCTAGTCCCCATCTCATCTCATTCATTAACCTTTTGCAGACTCTTCAAGAATTCTCACCATTTGAACTCCTGATTGGTCAATCTTGATCTACCTAATGGCCTCGTTTATATCGAAGATTCTTATCTCATTTCTTCTTACTAACATCACAGGAATTAATTGATTAATTGATATAATCATTATTTACTTCACACTTTTTATTTTATTTTTTCAATTGCAGGTAACCAGCTTAATTATGCACAAAATTAGACTACAATGATGATATTAGATAAAATTTTATAAAATTAAGTACACTACCGGTCAAAATTGTGGGACGATCTGTTTTTCGATGATTGCTTAAATTATCCTAATTTGAATTCTTGAGTGATGAAATTTGTTCTCTTAATGCATTGAATGCCATAAAAATTCTCTATAAAATGAATCCAGAATGAAGTAATTTCGTTAAATTTTGAAGAAGGTATTGCAAAAATAGTCAAAATTTCAATGTTTTCTCACATTTTTAATAACTTTGGAAATAATCAACATTTTTTAATGTTCTTGGGCTTATTTTGAAGCTAAGATTTTGAATAATATACACTACCGGTCAAAATTGTGGGACCACCTGTTTTTCGATGATTGCTTAAATTATCTTAATTTTAATTCTGTGTGTGATGAAATTTGTTCTCTTAATTAATTGAATGCCATAAAAATTCTCTATAAAATGAATCCAGAATGAAGTAATTTCGTTAAATTTTGAAGAAAGTATTGCAAAAATAGTCAAAATTTCAATTTTTTCTCACATTTTAAATAACTTTGGAAATAATCAACATTTTTTAATGTTCTTGGGCTTATTTTGAAGCTAAGATTTTGAATAATATACACTACCGGTCAAAATTGTGGGACCACCTGTTTTTCGATGATTGCTTAAATTATCTTAATTTTAATTCTGTGAGTGATAAAATTTGTTCTTTTAATGAATTGAATGCCATTAAAATTCTCCATAAAAAGAATCCAGAATGAAGTAATTTCGTTAAATTTTGAAGAAGGTATTGCAAAAATAGTCAAAATTTCAATGTTTTCTCACATTTTTAATAACTTTGGAAATAATAAACATTTTTTAATGTTCTTGGGCTCATTTTAAAGCTCAGATTCTTCAAAATCGCAGTAAATTGTCATCATAAATGTATAATTTTTTTCTTGCATAGTGCAAAAAGTTAAAATTGTAACAAAAAAGAAGGGAAAATTCGAAAACATTTCATCTGTAGAAAAATCATAATAAAAATCATATAAATATATATATTTCAAAGGGATTCTATAGAAAATTCATGATTATATGTTTTATATATCTTATAAAAATGTTTTTCTCAGCAAAAGCAATATTGGAATTTTTCCAACTTTTTTATTTGAACTTTAACCTCGTGCTATGTGCAAGAAAAAAATTATACATTCATGATGACAATTTACTGCGATTTTATAGAATCTGAGCTTTAAAATGAGCCCAAGAACAATAAAAAATATTGATTATTTCCAAAGTTATTTAAAATGTAAGAAAACATTGAAATTTGGACTATTTTGGCAATACCTTCTTCAAAATTTAACGAAATTACTTCATTCTGGATTCATTTTATGGAGAATTTTAATGGCATTCAATTCATTAAAAGAACAAATTTTATCACTCACAGAATTAAAATTAAGATAATTTAAGCAATCATCGAAAAACAGGTGGTCCCACAATTTTGACCGGTAGTGTATATTATTCAAAAATCTATTGCATGTCCAAATACATTTTTCTAATAATTGTACGTTTTAATATATCATTCAAGAGAATCTGCATTTTCATCAAGTTTATAGTAGAATTTCATAGGACCTTTATCCAAATCTATAATAGGAATTAGTTGCCGATATTTGAATGATTTCAGAAAAGACAAAAAGATTTTAACTAAATAAAATTTACTATGATTTTAAGATGTTTGCTTATATAATTTGAGTCAATGACATTTTTAATATTATAAAAATTACTTAGAGATGTATTGTTGGTATTATGAAAACGTTTTGTAAATAGTACTCAGCCTTTATGTGTTCTAGAGAAAATAAGATGACACATTTCAAATAAAAAGTTAAAGCCGGCTTTTCTTATATAATAATCAGAATCATGAAATTTGAAATAAATTTGTAGAATTACATCATTTTATAACAGGGAATACATTAGCATTCTAAATTGATATGAAGCAAATAATGAATAAATGTAAATAAAGCTAGCACTTTGCATTGTTTTGGTTATTCAATATTTTTTTAGTGAGCTGATGTATTAAATTTAATTTAAATTAAGATTTACTTCTCCTGATTACTATCTTTTATACACAGAAATTAATGATATCAATAATTATTTGAAATATATATCGTATGAAGAATTCTTTCAATTCTCGAGAGAATTTACTGAAACACGAGTTGAAGTTTAATAAAGTTATAATTTCGTAGTATTAAGATAAATTTGAAAACTTTTAGTTATATTATACATGCAGAACAAAAATTTATTTTATTTTTACCATTTTGTTGAATTAACTAAGATCTCTGATTACGTCAAAACAATTTGTTTGATTTGACTCGATTATATCTAAAAAACCATCTTTAATTTCATGAAACAAATTCTTTGGTTGATCCAACTAAATTTTGATTGCATTAACCAAATATTTTTTTTAGTATACATGTGATGAAGTGTTTTGTTAATGTTTCATAATTTTAAGACTAATGTCGGAAATTTTAGTCACTTTATCTCAAGTTTAAGATGTATTTACTTAATAGTTTCGTAAATTTTATTTAACTTTCCGCTAATTTTTGACTGAAAGTAAGGAGTTATTGTTTATCTAATAATATGTTCGCGATCATGTCCTTTTTTCCTTTGACACAGAAGATGTAAATAATTGATAAAATCTTGTTATTTTGGCATAAGGTCAATTTTCTAAATATAATAAGAACGCTTGTTCAAAAAAATTTTTTTGCGTCACCTATTTTTCGTGATCACATGATATAAGTCACGTTTAGTGGTCACATGAGATAAATTTCTGGTTTTAATGATAACAAAAAATATTCTCCGAAATTCGGATAAGATTCGACGAACTTATCTCCTTGTATTTAAAATATTCATTTAAAATGATGTATAATCATTATATTAAAAAATATTTGGTGTTACCGGTATTTATATTTTCAAAATATAATCATTATAAGTGAAATTGGACTTATAATTTGTAGAATACATGAACTTCGGTAATTCTCATGATGCTTATCATTAATTGTCACGGGGTCATAAAAAATTTCCTTGACTGTAAAAAACTTCTTGGTTGACTTTCTCTTGTAAATTAAACAAATCTTTAATGTGCTAAAAAAATAGATTTTCGAAGTTGAAAAACAATCTTTAGAATTTAAAGAAACCATTTTTGTTCAAAAAATTACTTTGGTCAAACCAAAATAATATATTTTTAAATAAAACAAATAATTTCAGCCAAGAATCTGTTCTATTCGAACTCGTTATTTTTCTAAATCAAACATACTTTTTTAGCAACATAAACAAATTTTTATTTACAATTAGGAAAGTAGGGTGAACCGATTTTTAAAATTTGAATGAAGCTTTTCTCTGAGTCGTCTCTGAAATTATACACTGAGAAAAATATTATATGTCGTTTATTCAACGAAAATTGAGTCGGATAAACCAAAGAATTTGCTTATTAGAGGGTTGACCAAACTATTAATTAAATCAACCAAAGATGGTTTGTTCAGATACAATTTGGTTTTGCCAAACAAACATTTTTGTTGATTTAACCAAATTTTGTCTGAATTTCATAAAAATCTTAATTCATTTAACGAAATGTTTTGATTGGATCAAGTAAATTTTTTCCTAATTGTAAAAAATTAGGTAGAGGCTGGAACACAACACATGCTTTTATAGCAAAACAAGTATGACACCACTATTGTACAACAATGCGGTAAAAATATGTGGGACATAATGTCGAAATTATCTTGAAAAATTGATTCGATGAATACGAAAGTACGATAACCCTGAGAACACAACTGTTATTCTATCACTAAAATTTTGCATTTGTGTAACCCTGTTTCTTCATTATTTAAGCATTATTTTTCTATAATCATATGAATCTCATTATCAGTTGAAAAAGGCGAGAGAAATGATAAGAAGGATGCAACCGGTGATATCGATAAAGCTTATAAGAATTTTGTTATAGAAAGATTGCGATTGTTTTCAACAGTCTCTGACCATTTAAATTGGTTGCTCATAATTTTATTTATATTTAAAATAAATTCATTCTTTTTTATTATTTAAAAAAGGAAAAATACTTTAGCTAACCTATCAATAAAGATCATCAGATTGTAAAATACTTGTTACTGATACCCGTGTGGAAATTTTCCTAACTTAGCCCAATTTATTATTGGGCTCCAAGCTCGTCCCAACTTGGCGCCCCATGTATGGGTCTTGGTTGGGCATCTCAAATCGGCCCCAAATGGGAACACGAATTAATACCCATGATCCAAAAAAAAAATAGTAATAATACAGTATAGTATACTATAATTGAAGTCTACTAATATGCCCCCTATTTGGTAGCCACCCAAAGTAATTAAGTATACAAACGCACATATAACGTTGAAGGTTTTAGAAAAAGTATACTAATCACTGTTGTATAATTATACAAAAATGGATAAAAAGCGACGTGCTAATAATCAATTGCGTGTTCGGGTGAAAAAACATCGAGCAATTCAGGCATTTAAGGCGGCAGCTAGAGAAAATTCGAGTTCTGATAATGATAAGTTAGAATAAATATTTTTTAAATTCAACTAAGAAAAATTAAATAACTTAAAAAAAATTAAAATATATTTAGTTTATCAGAGACCTAAAATAATAAATAAGACAGAAATTGATATGTTTATAAACGTGAATTTTTCTTTTTATAACGTAGTGGAACGAGAAATCGCATGCAGACGTACGAATTTTGAGGTTATGTTTTCCTAAACTTAAAAGTAAGACCTGAAGTTTATAATTTTGAGTGTTGTTTATTGAAGAACAAACTCCAAACTTTTCCGAACATCAGCATTCCACAGATGAAGGTGAAATCGAGCAGAATTCAGTTCTAACAATTTTTTTACTGGGCAAAAGAACAACTACCTATTTAAAACCCATTTATTATCTGGGCAGGGAACGGATTGCACAAGTTGGGCCCAATCAATTTTCCCAAACATGGGCTTTGGTCGGGCTGAGCGTTACAACCCAAAATGGGCCCCAGTCAGACAGCCCAGCTGGGGCCAGCCTGGTGAATGTGCAATCTGATTGGAACCCAGTCTGGCCCCAGTCGGCTTTTCCACACGGGTATCACTCAATTAATTCAACTAAATTATAATGACTGTGATTAATATAAATTAATTAATGCAGTCTTTTTGATTAGCATTTCGATAGTCCACTCCTATAATCTAAATAATTAATGGAGTAAAAAGAACAAATAGAAAAGTTTTGGTTTAACCTGTGACGTAAAATTACTCAACGAGTTTCTTCGAGAAAATATTTTTAATGAAAAATATGTTTTTATTACATAATATATTTATATGGCGAGGAGAAATAGTTAATTACGTTAGTATTGTAGAAGTCAATGAGCAAATAAAATTGTGTTGAAACTTTTCAGATGACAAATTATCCTCAAATATGAAAATATTTTGCAGAGCAGTTCATATAATTTCTACTTTATCTAAAATTATTGACAAATAAATCTCCTTGAAAAGTTTGATCGGCATAAGAAAATTATCAATTGGACCCACTTTTTGCTAATAAATTACAATTATGGTTCTCTGTCTCTTCTTGATCTTATATTTGTAAACTGTAAAAAATATCGGTACATTTTCCTACTATGTAGTAGGAAATTTTTCCTAAATCCTTAGGAAGCATAGATTTCCCTACAGAAAGTGGAAATATTTCATAGATTTGAGGAAAATTGACCGAATTTTCGGACTTATTTCCGAACTATTGGGAAATATATCAAAAAGGTGAGAACATTTCACAAATCTCCTAAGTTGTAGGAAATTTTTCCCATGAAAAGCGGAAATTATTCCACAAAAACGGAAATTTGTTCACTCTTTTTGGATCTTTTTCCACTTGAATTATGAAATAAATATATATTTTCTAATAAACTGGATATTTCTCCGTACGGAGAAAAATGGATATTGAAAAGTAGATATTCAAATAGGAAATATTCATCCATAATATCTAGATATTGACACGCAATATTAAAATTTTTTTTTTCAATATATAAGATTTTGCCGAGAAGTAACATTTGATATTCAAATTCAATAGTTTAGATATTGAAGCATGAAGTGCGCGCGCATATATATAAAGGTTATGTGATCACTTTTTCGCTCTCATCGAAATCTAAGTGAATCTAAGATTGACATGCTTGCAGCATTCCGGAAAGATAAATTTTAAAAGTTTATTAAAGTTTACTTAAATTCTAATAAGTGTTCGGGTCATTAACTTTTGAGATGCAGTAAGTAAAACATATAAGTTATATATTTTCTCTATATGTGGTTTATAGCCGAAAATGAAATCTAACCTTAGTGTTAAGTTTAAGTTTCTAACAAGAACATTAAATTAATTTTAGACATGCCAGATAATGAAAATTTGGTTCAAACATCTACATTACTTTTACAGAAAAGAACATAATAAAATATAATTTGACTTTTTTCTAAAAACTGAATATGTAGTTATTTTATAACCTTTAAAATAATTTTTTGAGTGTCTTAGATATTGAGCTGATGTAACATCTATAACTTACATTTCCAGTATACCTGATATTGATGTTAAATATCTGAGATAGTCAACTCTAGTACCTCAGGCATTCAAGTTTACTAACGAGGATATTCAGAAGTTTAGTATCTCGAATATTCATTCTTAATATCTGAGATAATCAAGTTCAATATCTGAGATACTGGTGGTTAATATCTCTTTTTCAATATCTGCAGGCATTCAAGTAGAATATCTAAATGTTTGTCACATAGTTGAATGCTACTGATATTGTGCCTCAATATCTAGATATTATGGGTCAATATCCATTTTTCTCCGTGCGACCAAACAGTAGGAACTATTTCCAGTTCTATGTCAGAAATATTTCCGACCCATTTGTATTTTAAGCTGTCCGACTATATTTTCGGAAAAATTTCCGAAAATTTGTTTACAGTGTAGAAAAATTTGAATGAAAAGAAACAATTTTAAGTTGTCATTTGTATTAATTTTTATAAAGACTTGTTTGCAACGTTGTCTCTGAAAATTGAAATTGTGAATCGTCTTTTTTTTAGATAACTAAGAGCTAATAATCCAAAACAATAAAAATTTATAAATATAGAAATTTTGTTATTTCAACTTTTTTTCCTTTGTTAAAATTGTTTAATAATTAATTCTCTGATGATATGCCATTGTGGATATTGCTTATCATACTAGAGTTTTACCTTTTCGCTGGTCATTTAAAATAAAATTCTTGTTTTAATTATTTTGCATTATCAAATATCTAATTATAATAATGAGTACATTGATATGAAAAGTCACCTTATTTTATTTTTTCATTTATGAAAAAATTTACGAAAATTTGCATTAATTTGGTAAAAATCTATCTGATGAAATTTTAGCTAAATTCCGTCACTTGCCACGCGTCAAGAAAATAAACTGTATGTATTCAGAAAAAAGTTAGATTAATCGTGCTCGATTATTGCATCAGAAGCGTACTGACCTTACGAAACTTTGCGTCAGAAGGATCCAATCCACACGACAAATTTACAAACATATAAATACATACATATACATATATATATGAATATATATATATATATATATATATAGCAATCAGCTGTCAGTGATTTAGAGAGAAAATAATGTGAGAGAAAAAGAGAGATGAAATTAATTGACCATAATCATAATTTATCAAACCGGCTTTCGAAATGTTTAGGTCACTGGCTTCTTCTAATTCACGCTTTCGTCATTCATTCATTCTTTTACTTATCCATCGATGAAATGTTAATCTACGATTACATCATTATCAGTGCGCAACCGTGACCTTACAAAAACCTAGACACGCGACTGAAAGAAAAACAATCTGATTTTCCTATGTTCCTCCGGAAGTAAATAAAGTCCAGACTCGAATCTAGATATTGATAGGAGAAGATAATTTAAGATAAAAGTGTGAGAGAAAAAAACAGTACAAAAGTCAAGAATATTTTCTAAACTTTAGAAAAAGTTGTAATCCGATTATTAAAACATTAGAGGTTAATATGGAATTTGGATCAAATTTTTTGGAATTTTCTAAAAGGTGATAGAACAATAGTGATAATTTTATTCAAAGAAAATAAGAAGAAATTGACCCTATGCCAAAATAACGAGAAATGGACAAAAATTAGAGAAGAGGTTTAGAAATACAGATTGAAAAGAATCTTCCTGGAGGATTTTTCGAAGTTTTTGAAATGTGTAGGAATTTAGAACAATGATAAAATTTTCCGGAAAGTTATAGGAGATTTTCGAAATTTTTGAACATTTGAGAAACACAATAACGATTCAGAATATTTTTAAAAATTTTTTAAATTTGAAATATTTCTGTGGAAAAAGAGACGCATTCGACTGAACTCAACCACCTAATTTTAAAAAATCTAGATTTTTATATATTTTGAGATAAAAATTAAAAGATAGTGTAAAATATTCTGGACATTCTGAAATGCTTTTAAATATTATAAAAGTTCTGCAATGTTTAGAATTTTTCCAAATATGCGAAAAAATTTGTATTCACACTCTAGTTTGGCATCTAGTATTTTATTTAAATAATTTCAAATAACATTTTAAATATTTTTGACAATTCTAGTTCTTTAAAAATGAATTAGAAATTTTCATAATACTTTCTAGATTCAACAATCTGAAATTTTAAAAAATATTTAAAATTATTGTTTCAACCTGCTCTCAGAAATTTTAAAATCTTTGAAACATTCTGGATTATTGAAGAAGATCTGAAATATTTCACAAGTTCTAAAACCTTGCAAAGTGTGCAAAAGTATTTTTAAATCAAAGATTATGAATTTTTTTTTAAAAAGACATATTTACTCTTTAAATCTAAATCATTTATAATTCTTAATAATTTCAATTAGTGACTGACTCAACTGAGAACGAATAAATTTTGACTTATTGAAAACCAAGAAGTCAGTCACTGAATGAAATTATCATTTTAACTGATTTAGGGTTAAATAGTAAAATGTTAAGAATTTTTTAAATAATAAAAAGTTTAATTGACAAATAAAATTTACTCAGGTTATGTAGCAGATTTATTGTTGAAAATAAATGTGGAGGATTTAAAAAATACTTTTATCAGAATAATTCGGTAGACGGTTTGCATAATTTTATTGCCTATATAAATAAAATAAATACTCGTTTCTTTAAAGAATAATTTATACTTATTTGATGACAAAATTAATAAAGCAAGTACCCTGAGATTCACTCAGAGAAATATTTGTTTAATCCAGCCAAAATTTAGTTGGGTCAACAATTGGTTATTTCACTAAAAATAATGCCTTGTACCGAACAATTATAAAGGAAATAATCCCTTTAAAACAAATTTTAATATTAATTCAAATAAAAAATTAGTCTCTCGATATTAAATCCAATATTAATTTTGTCAAGAAGTCTTCAGTCGTAATAGACCTGAGTCTTAAAACATTCTAAAGAATTTTAAAGTGACATGTTTGATAACATGTCTGCTATTATATTGACCCATAATTCATAGAATTTTTTGTTCATTTCTCGTTATTTTGGCATAGGGTCAGATTCTTTTTATTTCCTTCGAATAAAATTTTCACTATTAAATATAAAAATACTCAAAAAGAAAGCAAGGCAAACGTTTCGGCCACATATGGGGGCCCTCTTCAGTGCCATAAATTCAAAGATTAATTCAAAATTTCTGTAAAACATTAGAATATAGGAGATAATGAAATAAAGGATTATCATAGAATTCAAAAACTTATCTCAAAGCTTGCAATTCAAAAATGAAGTAGTCCAGTATGCAGCATCACGATTCGAAAAAATATTTAGAGTTCACTGTGAATAAAAAACCGGATAAAAAATAAACCGGGAAACATAAAAAAATTTCCACACGAACCGACCGCAATTTAAAAAAATTTCTTATTAAAAAAGGATGCCAAATTGCTTATCAATGGCAGAACGCGAAGAAAACCGGATAACAAATAAACAGGGAAACATAACAAAAATTTTCACACGAACCGACCGCAATTTAAAAAAATGTTTATTAAAAAATAGAATAATTTTCGTTCAATTGCTTATTAAAATATAATTGTACTTGAGGGGAAAAACATGAAAAGAACAACCAATGAATTATTACAGTACGTTGTTCTTAATTTCTCGCTATTTATCAAATTTCGTTTACGCTCGAGTACATACGCGTGACGTGAAAACGATTATATTTTAGTATAGTAGACGGCATGTCTTGAGATAAACATTAATACCTATCATAATGAGACAGTATTATTAATTATTGAAGAGTCCCATCCATGTGACAAGAACGATTTCAATTAAAAAGCACAACCTCGTAACATCGTTCTACTCCAATCCCATTGATTTCTCTTATTATTAATTCATAATAAATGTCATTACGAATATTTTTGAGAGTACTATTGTCCAAAGATTTAGTAAATAGAGAAAAAATCAGATAGAAATATCCTTTTTATTCTAATCGAAATAACAGGATAAGAAGTTTTTCTTCTTATTTAAAATTAGGTGATATATCTGAAATAAAAATCATAAGTTTCTTAAATGATAAGATAAAATCTTGTCATTATTTAAGTGATGTTTGTTTTTGGTACAAAAGGTTATGAAAAGTAGTTAACTGTTTCGATACCGGTATCGGGATGAATAATCAGATAAATATTCATAAACGACAAATAACAGAATAACAATTCTACGTAAAAAGTCTACACTCAGAAAACAGTTTCTTTGAATCAGAGAAATATTTCTTTGATATACGGTCAAAGAAAAAATTTCTTTGAATTGATGAAAGTTTTGCTGATTCAAAACAATTTTCTTTAATTTAAACAAATCTATTTCTTTGGATCATAGAAATTTTTTTTGAATTAACAAAACTTTCTTTAATTCAAAGAAATTTTTTACCTGAAGATATATCAAAGAAATGTTTTTTTGATTCAAAGAAACTGTTTTCTCAGTGTACGAACCTGTTTATTTTCTCTGAATATGGAATTAATGAATTATGCATTATTTCACATTTTGATCTTTCGCACAAAATTTTTTACAAGCACAAAAAAGTGTTTTATTCACCTTTTCTCAACTAAAAAACCCTTTTTGATAGCGTCTCTATACACATAGATTTAAAATGTTATACCGAGAAAAATAGTTCGAGACATTTTATTTAATATTATTGCAATAGTTTGTGACGTACCAAATGTTAAAGAAAACATCGCAGTTGGTTAAACTTTAAAAATGTAGAGTAAAGTTTCAAAATCTATTGTGATAAAAAATATAATGTAATTGATGCAACATCTGAAAATATATCACACGCAAAATAATGTAAAAAATCTACAAAAAGTATAACTGAACTAAAAATAATAAGTATCATTAGCGTATTTAATTATATTTTAAAAAGTATTTTCCACAGGCATTTTAATTATATTATTTTTTATTGCATCAGACACTTTTTTTCTGTATTCATATTTGCATATTTATTTTTGAATAAAACTCCTTAATTATACAGAAATTTAATCGAACGAATTAGACATGAAACTGATGAATAAATTATTGTAGAATAATTTTGCGGATTTGTGATATATCTGACCAAACCAGGTCCTATTTCGTGCCAGACTAGAGCCAAGTTAGAAAATTTTTTCATGGCTTTACACGGTTGATTGAATATGATATAAAAATTGATTTGAATTATTTTTTTAATGAGTTTCTGAAAAGTAGAAACTACTTAGGAATTCATCAACGGGTTTATGCTACTGTGTTTTGTTTTGAATATGCCAACGTTATCTGACGCAACCAATGTTATCGCTTAAATATAAAAGCCGACGAAACCGAGCTCCGTGTCAGTATACATCCTCGAACGAATTCCTCCGTTACAAAAATCTATGCCAAAACGTGAATAGTTTTCCTCCTACCATTCCAAATAAAATTTTTCTGAATTTTAAAAATTGAAACCTCTGCAGTTTATAATTGCATACATTATATTTTTAAATAATTAATAAATACAATTGAAATCCAGGAAAGGATATCAGCTAGAGTTTGGTTTTTAGTGTAAAAGTGCGAGAAGATTAATTTCCGTATATTTAATTAATCTTTGTCTTGGACTTTTCGCAAAGTGAAGAAAGATGATGAAAAACAATACAAAGTTTAAACTGGACTATGCCACGTTTAAAACGGAGGTTTCTAAGCAAAGGCGTTCAGCGGCCACAAGAGAATTAAGTAAGTATAATAGACAAATTAATTACGCGAATCTGTAAAAACAAGTCGTCACTTGTTTCGTGAAACTTGCATTAAAGAGGATTAATTAGAATGAGCTTGATTTGAGCTTTTTAAGGGAAATCCGAGACTCAAATCTGTATGGAGTTTAATATTGAATTTAAAAGTTCAAAAGGGGTGGAATGTTCGATGAATATTTGTTGAGGGAAGATTTTTAGTTATTTTTATTTTTATATAGCTACCTGTTGGATTATTTGTTACTCACAGGTGTTAATACGATTTTCTTACGTGTCTTGAAATGTTAATTGTAATATATAAAATGAAATTATTTGATTTTAGCCAAGATTGCTTATTCTACTCCTCATAGTGTGATTTCCCTAGCTGAGGGAATGCCAAATGAGGAAACTTTTCCATTTACGGAAATCACTGTCAAATTGAACGATGGAGCGGAATTTACTTTGGAAGGGGAAGAATTAGGAACAGCTCTTCAGTATCTTCCTAGTCAAGGTTACCCTCCACTTTTAGAGGTATCTATAAAGACATTTTATTTTTTTTCAATTGAGAAATTATTATTTTGGAATGATTAAAAAGATATATGATCCTTGTAAAATTTTTTATCAATAAGTACGTGATAACGAGAACATTTTATTTTGAGTTTAAATAAAGACTAGCTTCATCCAGAAAAAAATTTGCTTGATCTAACAAAATCATTTTGTTAAATAAACCAAGGCATTTTAGTTAAGGCAAAAAAAATTTGGTTTAATCGACTTGGATTTGGTTTATTTAACAAATTCTTTGATTAATCCAACGAAATTTTGTTTAGAATACCCAATTTTTATTAATACTAAAGCATAAAGTGAAAAAACGCTTCACCCGTAAAAGTTAGAATAGGATTTCAGTTTTGGACTTAAATTCAGCCCTTGAACAAATTAGAAAAATAAGGTTACCTATTTATATTTTTCGAAATTTTAAGTAATGGTTTATGGTATCTGAAAAATAATGAAAACAAAGTTCAGGTAAAGTTTGAAACAAGACTCGCAAACATACGTAAAGCTTTAAATTAGTGTTTGTCTTGTTTTCAGTTTAACATAAATTAAGTCAGTTGAACATTTAAAATCTCAAAAAGTAGCTTTGATAGGTTTATAGTTATGGAAGGAATTAGGACACATCATATGCTTAATTTAGATCTTAGAATAATGTTTATGCTTTAAAAAGTTTTTCAGGCTGGAATTAAGTTAAAGGCTAAAAAGCAACTTATGAGGCAAACATTTTTTTTGGAATTAAAACTGTCCATACCTGAGTTTTAATAAACCTTCAGTTCGGAATTCATCTCACTTAAGCTGCTTTTTAGGCTAAAACGTTCAGTTAACTTTAAGTTCAAACATTAATTTCTTTTAAGGTGTATAATAGAAAAAAGCTTATAAATTATGAAAAAAATTTTACCTGTTGCGGTAAGATTTCAAAGCTTACTTTGACGTTTTTGATCTCAGTACCGAATGATAAGATTTGTGTTTCTAATTCTACGTACAAACATAAACAATATGATACGAGATAGCTTCTTACGCAGGTTAGTTTCTCAGCCTTCAAAGCATCTTATTATTTAAGCGTTAACCGAAGGATGACTCAATTTTAAAAGTTTTATAGCTAAAAAGTTCAACTGACTGGATTTAAAGTAAAACTGAACATAAAAAAAAACATCAAAGCACCACGTGACTAAATCATACATTAATTCTTTCATATAAGATAACTTTTTATATTCTCATTATATAATTGTAAAGAACGTTATCAGAAATGAAAAATTCCATTATACACCAAATCTATGCGAGATACGAAAAAAATATCAAGGGACATAATTGTTCGTTTTAAAAAGATCTACAAATTAGTCCTTTACAATTTTTTAATAAGAGTTATATCTTTTCATTTATTCATCAAAAACGTTTTTATGCAAGTCCAAAATTCAATTTTCCCGCCAAAATACACAAGATATGGAAAAAATGTTACGAAATAATATTGTTTAACGAGTAAAATTAATGTTTTTACTGTGTTGCACACGATTTTTTTCTACGAGAGGGTCAAAAATGGATTTTTTTGCCCCGCCCGTGCAATAAAATCCACTTTATGACCCGCTAGTAGAAAAATAATATTATTAAAAAAAAACTCTCTTTCTAAGCAAAACTCTACGTGGAATACGAAAAAAATGCTGGGGACAAAATTTTTCATCTCAAGAAGATATACAAATTGACTGCGGATCATTTTTTGATCGGACACGTAGTTATTGTTTTAATTGTAAAAAAAGTTATCAAAAATGAAAAATTCCATTCTGTACCGAATTTCGGAGCGCCAAGCGCGATAACCGACTTTTTTTTAACGTAAATGTGGCTCTAATGGATATAAAGTAAAAAATCGAGCGCGAAGCGCGAGTTTTATAATGAGAATGTGTTCCTTAAGGCCAATAGGAGCCTTGAGTAAATTAAATTTCCTTTTTCATTTCAAATTAAAAACAAATTTAATAACTTTGAGAAAATTTAATTCACATTTAAAATATTATGAAATTGACTTGAATTTTAGTATCAAATTACAAGAAATAAAGTTGAATGTATGCGAATTAATGCGAAAATTAATTAAAAATAGCAGATTAAAAAAAGTTAGTAGAAAATTAAACAAAATTCTTCGATTTTTAAGGCGTTATTGTATCCTATGTGGGAAAATCAAGACGTCGTGATGGTCTGTGGATTTTTAAAAAACATTATAAACATAACATAAGTATAACATAACATACACTGTAAAAAAAAAGTTTTAATTCAAGTCTAAAAATCGGCTAACTTTAAGATGTAACAAAAACTAGACCATCAGAGAAGGACAGACTTATGCGCTTATACACAAGGTGGCTAAATTTAAGCCAAAATCTTCTGTTAGACGTAACAAATTTAAGACTTTTTTTTCTGTGTAAATTTTAACATTCTAAAATTTTGTGTACATCCAGCTGTACATACTATATACAGAAATGATAGGAACATGCAAAAAACTCTACAAAAGTCACAAAAATTTTTCAAATTTAAAAAAGAGTTGTAATTCTGACTATTGAAACATTACATGTTAATATGCACACAAAAAAAAGTCCAGTTAAGTCCAGTTTCAACTGGACTTTTTTTTGAGTGTAGAATTTTGATAAAATTTGTTGAAATTTACTAAAAGATGATAAAAAATTACAGAAGAAATTTCGAAGTACGACATTTTTGGAACCTGTAAGAATTTAAAATACAGATAAAATTTTCCGGAAGGTTATAGAAGATTTTCATAGTGTTTTTCGAAACTTTTCAAAATTTGAGAAACGCAATAAAATATTTTAAAAAATCTATATTTCTATACATTTCGATATAAGAATTAAAAATAGAGTCTAAAATATTCTCGGCATTCTAAAATCTTTCAAATATGATAAAAGTTTTGAAGTGTTTTATAATTTTTCAAAATATGTGAAAAAAAATTAATATTCACATTCTAGTTTGGCTTCTACTGTTTTATTAAAATAATTTCAAATAACACCTTGAATATTTCGGACAATTCTGGTCCTCTCATAATGTATCACAATTTCGCCGAAAATTTCAGAATAACAATTTATAGTCTAAATAACTTAACATCATTGTTGAAAACATTTTTGAATTCTTTTATCGTTTTTTTTAGGCAATAAGAGAATTTCAAAGAAGGGCACATGCTCCACCCCTCTGGGAAAGTCGAGACGTCGTGATAGTAGCCGGAGGTCAAGATGGACTAAGTAAAACGCTTGAAGCTATAATTGGTTTCGGGGATCCAATTCTCGTCCAGGATCCATTTTACCCTGGAGCTGAAGTAGTGGTAAGTTGACAAATAACAATCTACGAGAAATCGAAACCATAACTATAATCATTTTCGGGGTGGTATAAATTGATTTGGTTTGTAGATCGCACCTCACGAGGCTGAACTTATACCTATTCGTCAGGATGATGAAGGTATTGATCCCGAATTTCTAAGGGAGACTTTGAGACTCAGGGAAACATCAGGAAAAAAAATGCCAAAACTGATGTACATCAATGCCACTGGAGCGAATCCAACAGGAACTGTTATCCCTTTAGAAAGGCGAAAAGAAATATACAGGATAGCTTGTGATTACAATTTTTTGATATTAGATGATGATCCTTATCACTTCATGTACTTCATCGACGTAAGTAATCGATTCAATAAATGTTCTCTTTTGCTTTTCTTTAATTTTATTCTACTGAACTCTCTAAATTTGAATCAGTCAAAATCTACTGATTATCAGTGAAATTTGACTGATTCAAATAGCTAAAAAGAGGTTACTGTAAATCAGTCAAATTTCACTGATTATTTCAGTGAAAATTGACTGATTTGACAGTGAAAAATATTTTTTTCACTGAAGAATCAGTCAAAATTAACTGATTTAACAGTAAAAAATATTTGTTCACTGATGAATCAGTGAAAAGGCAAATCACTGATTCAATCAGTCAAAATTTGACTGATTCAGATTTAGAGAGAAGCTTTATTATTGATATATTGGATGAAATTTTCAGGAGGCTCCGAAATCATTCTTATCTTTGGACACAGAAGGAAGAGTGATAAGATTAGACTCTTTTTCAAAAGTTCTAAGTAGTGGATTAAGGCTAGGAGTGATAACAGCTGCAGCTCCATTGGTTGCTAGTGTGGAACTTCATATGCAAAGCAGTCATCTCCATGCAACTACTTTATCACAGGTAGATACATAATCTAAATAGGGGAGTTATTTTAAGGGATATTTATTTACTTGTATTGGAATTCTTGATAACTCGAAGAACGAAAACGACTTGATAATATTCAAAAGCATTGTATTAATATCAAGAGATTATTTTATTCATAAATTATGATAGTAGTTCTTTCTTCATTTGCGCTTTTATCCAGTTTCAAGAATAAGAAATGATAACCTTGTCGCACTGCTTGAAGAAGCCGGACTTGAGTTTGTATCTCGAATATAAAAGAAACTCAGTAATTTCAAAAGAAATTTCGAGTTAATGTTATAATGTCTTATTGTTAATGAGGAAGATTACTCGGTGGAAGGAATTTAATTACTGAAAGATTAACTTTTTTGCACTTTCCTAATACTTATATTTATATCATCATTTCATTATTGTCTCATAAATATTATAATCAATTGAATATACATGAAGATTTTGATATAAGTATCTGTATTTTTATGTCTACCAAAACAGGGAATCATTCGTAATGGAAATTGAGCAGAATCTTTTTTTATAGCAATTTACTCTAATGATTCACAATAAGATATCTTCTGATTTACATTTTTCTTTTGGGTGAAAAATGTAAGCTAATTAGAGAAGTTCATTTAAATGTGTTTCTGTTTATCTTTTGCTTGGTTTTATAAAATTATCCGAAATGAGATTAAAAATGAAATTGATAGGGTGCTATTTTAAGTTTTGTAAAAACAATTTCCTTTACGGCGCGTGTCGCATTATCTTTCGCGTATACGAGTGTATGAGTTGTCATTAATTACTTATAAAGAAGGATATTATTGCGAGAACTCATGATTTTCTGCATTCTAGGTAATATTGTATAAATTGCTCAAAATCTGGGGATACGATAGACTAATGGACCATTTTCGAGGGATAAGAACCGTGTATAAAGAAAGATGTGACGCCATGGTGGCTTTCGCAGAAAAACACTTACGAGGTTAGTATAATCATTATTTCATTTTGAAAATCTATCGAATTGAATATTATTAGATTTTCAAATTCTCTCTTTATTTTTTAAATTTTATTTTTGGATAAGGTATCTAGTGACCTTTTAAACCTTAAAGAAATGAGTTTTGAAAAAATTTAAGAAATTAAAAATTTGTGCATCTCCAGTTAAATAAAAGTCAAGAGTTCCTCAAGGATTTTCAAAAAAATGAAAGAAAGGAAACATACAGAATTTCTATGAATGCTCTGAGATTTCTCTGATTATTTAATGACCTTTCTCAGAAACATTTAGAAATATTTAAGAAAAAAATGTATATTTGCAAATTCAAAATGCAAATTGCGGATAGAATTTTTTAAACATTTTAAATTATTCGAAAGCATATTTAAATATTAATTTCAAGAGGCTTGAAAAGATTTCGAAATATGAAAGAATTTAAAAGTTTCTATGCATTTCAAGAGATTTTAGAAAAATTTTATACTTGAAATATTTACCCAAAAAAAAATATTTAGAAATAAGGGGATTTCTGCAATTTCTATTGAGATAATTAAATAACATAGGAAATAAAAACTAAGGACATTAATGAAACAGAAAATTTTCAAAATATCAATTCAATAAATTCAGAATCATTTATCTAGAAAACGACTCCAATATGTTTAAATTTTAAACGGACTTGTATTTAAAAAATTGAAAATCTATATAAAGGTAATTTTTCTACTGACGGGCCGTAAAGTGCATTTTGTTGCTCCCTGTGAGGTAAACGAATCCATTTTTTGACCACCACGTAGAAAAAAAATCGTGTGCAACACGCGAATAGTATATTGTGCAAAATTATTTTGCGAGTGTGAATTTACATGCCGAGCAAAGCAAGGGTAACAACCACACGAGCAAAATTAATTATTTTAATTTTAATCATATTATTATCATATATAATTTTAATTATTTCGTGTCGAGGGGGTATTTTATACGAGGGGTTCGAAAAATGGATAAGTTTTCCCCGCACGGGGCAATAAAATCCATTTTATGACCCTTTAGTAGAAAACAATATATTATGCACCTAGGGAGAAAAAAGTTTATTTTGAGAATGTAAAGTTTGATTGACCACTTGGAGGCAA
Organism: Diplolepis rosae; assembly: GCA_030998225.1. Lineage (NCBI taxonomy): Eukaryota > Metazoa > Arthropoda > Insecta > Hymenoptera > Diplolepididae > Diplolepis > Diplolepis rosae. The sequence goes on along the minus strand of JAPYXD010000723.1, from coordinate 6,197,403 downwards.
AAATACACATTTTGACCCACTAGTAAAAAAAATATTTATTTTGCACTTGTGATTGTTGCTTTTGCTTTTCTCGCGCATCAAACTTCACACTCGTAAAAAAAACTCTTTTTTCCTAGTTGCATAATATACTTTTTCCACTAGTAGGTCATAAAGTGGATTTTATTGCCCCGTGCGGGTCAAACAAATCCATTCTGAGGCTTTTCTAGGATTTCCAAATCGTTAAATGGACACTTTGAGATTATTATACTATTTTTTTATTCTCCCAAAAAATCGATGCGGAAAAACTTAAAATTTTGAATGAATAGTCTTGCAAAGCTCGGAATTGCTTTTCATTTGTTTCTTTTATGGATTTTGAAAACCTCTTAAAACTAGAAAAGATCGATTTTAAAATTATTTTTACAATTTCCTTAGGTTTGGCAGATTTCACTCCACCGAGTGCTGGATTTTTTTTGTGGATTAAAGTACGCGGAGTCCAAGACACATGGAAGATGGTAATGCAACGTGGAGTAACACATGGAGTGCTTTTAGCTCCAGGGGCAGCGTTTATGGCAGACTCTTCTAAGCCCTGTAACGCCATCAGGGCGAGTTTTGCCAAAGCTACTTACAGGGAAATGAATTTGGTAGGTTTTACCCTACAATGATATAATCTAAATCCAAATAAAGGGAGGGTCACACAAAATTTTTTTGATCAATATTCCCTCAAAAATTTAATGAGTTGAAAAAAACCATTTCAAGCTTTTGAAGATTTTTGATAATGTTTTTTTTTACTCTGTTTTGAAAACACTTATTTTCACTAAAAACATTTTAAATAGTAAATTTAAAAACAATTATAACTTTTTCTTGATCACTGCTTTTTATAAGAAATCCACAGTTTGCCTGAGAGACGTTACAAAATTATTTAGAAATAATTCTCCATAAAATATTAATTTTTACCATCAATTTTTTAAAAATATTGAAAAAAAAGAAAATCTCTAAAAAATGTTATCAATCTTGGTGGCAATTTTGCAAATCCGTTCAAGCTCAAGCAAAAATTGTAGTTAAGCTATTAAAAATGACCATAAAATTGCCAAAAAACTAGAATTTTCCACTAAAATTTGAAAAATTTAAAAAAATTAGCAAGTAGTTACGAATATTTATAAAAAAACTAATTTCCTCGTGATTTCTTAAAATTTATTATGTTTTATGGTAAATACATATTTCCACGAGGATTTTAATTAGAAAATATAATCACAATAGATAATCATTTTATCAATAATTATTCTTCAGGCTATGGAGCGGTTAGCATCGTTGATAAAGGAGGAATTGGTTGAAAATCAATTGATATTAGATGGCAACACGTGAAATATTATCAACTGAAGCTGACTTATAACACCGGGACCGACATGGTACCGACTAGTTTCTGAGGTTAGCGGCTGATTATCGCATTGGGGTGAATCCTGTACCATCGCGTCCTTTTCGACAGTTGGTAAAATACCGACGGAAGCTCAAGAGCAGAGTTCTACATTACCCGATATCGGAAAATTATAGTATTGATAAAAAATATAAAATTGCTAGTAAATATTATTTCTTAAAAGGAATTTTTCAAGACTGTCTGTACACCACAGACTTAAAAATTAATACGCTATTATATAGCTTTTGTTTATTAAATACAATTGTATGCAATATTCGCAAAACAGTTAAGAAACCAAGTTTCAAATGAATATCTTATTGATTAATCTGAACTTAATTAATAATGTTCCTTTGGGAATCTAAGGTTTTCATTTCTAATTTGGTATTAAAACCTGGCGTCGTTGTACTTTAAATACAGATGAAATATTTTTCTGTAATTATGTATTAACTATCATCAGTACAAATAGTATCTAGATTCTAGATTGTTATATAAGGAAGGAAATAATGAGAGATCTTTATATATTATTGACACACGTCAAGTAGATGACATACGTAGACAGCACCTTTTAATTATTGTAATATTATTTACTTATTACTTTTAGATAAGCGAAGTTCTTTCAATATTGTATTAATATTTATAATTTTATTTATATTTTTGAGAAACACTAAAATATCATTGTTTCAAGATCTGTAATTTATTTTATTTACTATTATAATAATTAAGTTAAGGATTCTGTAGTCAGTTGGCAGAGAGAAAAGGGTTGCACGTGTGAAGGAGAGAATCCTATAGGATGGATAAGAGATGGAGGGGGAAGTATAGGGAAACTAGACTCTCACTTAAGGATAAACATCTGAACTACCAATTAATTTGCCGGAATTAATTTAATCTACCACAATATAAGCAGACGAGATACGTCCTATGATTTTCTCCCTCACCACCACCAGCGCTACACTTTCTACGCTAAAAGTTTAACCCTTTCAAGAAGAAATCTTGATAAAAATTTTAATTTAGTTATCCATACGAAAACGAGTAAATTTTTTCCATGAGCTGTTATCCTCATTGATATCTAAGATTATAGATTCCAATCCTGAAGGGCTTCAAGAACTGAAATATGTAATTAATAAATTATTTTTCGAGTCTACACTGAGAAAAAAATGCTATTGAATCAATAGCATTTCTTTTCAAACGCATCTATACTATTAATTCATAAAAATATACTACAAGAAACAACAAATATGTTACTAATTCTATAGCATATTGATTTGAATCCATGATATACATGCTTTTGGAAAGAAATACTATTGATTCAATAGCATTTTTTTCTCAGTGTAGAAACAGTTAAGAAAAGATCTGAGCACACTATTTTCCACTCTATTTCCCCATTTTTTATTGAGGGGGCCTCTAGTTTTCAAAATACAAAAATTGGTAAACAAAATTTTCAAAATTTTTAATTTTTTCTTTCATGTTAACCAATTTTGGAAAGAGTTTGGTATTTTGTGTTGTTGCTACAGATTGGAATATATGAAGTTAATGTATTGGTGTATGACCCATAATGGGACTTGGGTGACTTTCTACAGTGACGAATTTAATGTTATTGTTACTTTTTCCTTGGTGGCAGGAAAAACGGACATCCTAAGTCTTGTTGAAGATATAGTGTTTATTAAAATACGTTTTGGGGGGTCCTAGTGAAGAGGGTCGAACGCGACCGATCATACGAATGACCACATTTTCGTGCCTCGGATTTAGGAAGAACTGATAGTCGACTTTTTTAGGTACACGCGATCGTATAAGAATTCAGTGCATCCCTTCGCTTTTGAGTTTATCAAGTTATGCATTTATTAAAAATTTGTAAAAGTACAGTTTCCGGCATTTTAGTATTGATTAGAGATTATTGAAATTATTAATTGAATATTATGATTATTTAAATAATCATACAAGAAAAATTCTATATATAAGAATAAAATATTGTTATAATTTTATTCTATAAATAAAAAGTAAGAGTACGTACTGTTTTATTTTGAGAATGAATATTTGTCAGCTGTGCAGAATATTTTGCAGATTTGGTAAAATTGTCGAATTTTTCTGAATGCTGTGTCGTTAAATAAATTCACTATATTTTAATTTATGTTTATGTTTCTTTTCTTTTTTGAAATCCAAGACAATTTTCAAAAATCTCGAAAATCAACGAAATATTAGAAAAAAACCTAATCTTCAAAAAGGTTTACTTATGTATTTTTCTATTGTTTTTTTATGATTTCAATTTTATTTGTTAAAAAAAATATTTCTTGCTTCAGTATTGGAATGAGAATTGCTAAGTTTTGAAAAATTACGAAACTAATAATAAATATTTATTATGTTTTCAAGAGTTCAATAGAGTCGAAGAAAGAAAAAAAGGCATAAATTCTTCTTTCCAAGATTCAAAATTCTGTTGATTTATGGAACTTTTGAATTTTCTCACCAGACTATGAAAAAAATACATAAGATAAATACAAAATAAACCTGAAGACCATAGATTATAATTCTAACTAACACTTAATCAAAATTCAATTGCAAGATTTGTTAACTACATATACGAATTATAAAAATGTTAAAAAAACGTTTACAGACATGAAAAATATTCGGTTAATCCAACAAAATTTAGTTGTATAAACCAAAAAGTTCACGTATTACACGGTTGATCAAATTTTTAGTTGATTCAACCAAAGAATTTTTTATATGCAACCAAAAATGTTTTGTTGAATACGATTTGGTTGAATAAAGCAAATATTTGAGTTGATTCTACAAAATTTTGGTGGATTAATTCTCCATTATATCTCCTATTTCTTATTTCACCGAATTGTCATACTAAAGATAAAGATTTTGAGCTAAATCACATCTGGACGATAAATAATGTCGGGGAATTTTAATTCAGCCAATTAAAATTTTTTAATTTCAATTATTACAAAGTCTAATAGGCAGCCTTAGACTTTCCCTCCGTGATTTTTCGCCCGAATGTGTTTTAGGTTAAATGGTTTTTCTATAACATCACAAAATTGGAGGGATCGGTAATTCGGTCACATAAAAACAGTCATTCACAAAATTTCCAAAGATTCTTAATCTCAACAAGTAGTTTGCGCGGAGAAAAATGGAGATAAGATAATAAAGATTGATTAGTGGAATTGCAGGAAAAAAATTTTATGTTTTGTTTTTTCTTAGACCAAATTCCTAATAAAAAAAAACACCTTCGCATAATGAGCTTTTTGAACCAACTTTAGATGGAATTGGTAATTTTTCTGAAAAAAATAACAGTACTGTAGCTTAGAGGTAAAAAAAAACCAATTAAAAAAAACCCATTTATCTCAAAACAGTATTTTTCAAATTAACTTACAGCATAATTTGAACAATTTTTATTTGATTCACTCAAAATTGTAGGGAATTGTAGGGAAACCAATAATGCAATCGAGGTGCGGTTTTTTGCATTTAACTTATTTATTTATATACTTTTAACAAAAATTTTACTGCCTCCAATTTGACCTTAAAATATCCCTTACGAAAAATGTATACCAAAACGGTTGACACGATTTAGCTCATGAAAGTCGTCTGAAACAAAAAAAACCAAAATGATTCAGTGTTTTTATGCCTTTAGCTATCGTTTGACACAAGGAATTTGCAAAATTTGAAAATTTCAGGAAATAGTGAACAAACAAGAAAAAAAAAAATTTCTATGTTTTCAAGGTCAAGAATAGCTGTTAAAATTCTTGAAATGGAACAAATCCAAAAAGTTCGTGTCAGACGATAGCGACATGTTTTTCACAAATTTTGATATATGACTTTAGTTAATTGATCAATTACTTTTCGAGATATTATTTTTTATGACAAAAATTTGAAACTTACGAAAATTAATACTTTTAGTAATAGTTTATTGTAATAAAATTATTCTTTAGTGCCACTCCTTACCAATTTTTGAAAAATAATTGAATTTTCATAAGTCATGGCTTATTTTTTCAGGGAAAATATTCTTTACAACTTTGCTGTTACAAATTTTGAAAGTTTTCAGTGGCTAAATTCGTTAAAATATTTTTTGTTTTTTGAATAAATAACTGTATTTGAAGTTTATTTGCTTATTTTCAAAATTGAAAACTATAGAATTGTAGTGAATATTTTTCCCAAAAAAATAAGCCATGATTTATGAAAATTCAATCATTTTTATCCCTTTTGTGCATCGTGGTACATATATGTGTACCAGTAACTTTGAAAATGTGTCATTTCCATAAAAATCAAAATAGAACCTTTGTTTTTATGGCAACATGTGACCAAGTTTACATTCTTAATTATTTTCTTTCACTTTGTGTGTTTTCTTCTGAGTTCTGGAGACATAACATAGAAAATAGATTTCAAATTAATTAGGTGAGTTTGAAATTTTTGTCACTGTCTACATTATCGGAAGATTTTTTATTCTGTGGGGGTGATTATCATACAGTAGGGGTTGTTTTAAGGTTTTTAAAAATATTGAAGCTCCTTTTTTAAAATTCGTATATTTTATATTTTATCTAACATGATTTTCTGGTTTGCAATTATAGTAGAAAAAAGTCATGCACGAAAGGGTTAAAAAATATGTAAGAAGCAGTAGTAAAAAAAAACTCTTTTACAAAAGGAATATTGTTTGTAAGTTTTAAATATTTTTCACAAAAAATCATGTTTTCTTTCCATAAGACACGACTGATAATATAATTTCAAATCTTAAGGGGATCCACCACCTGTAATATTTTTATTTTCATTTTTTGAGTTTAAACCTTCTATATAATTTTTTTTATGCTTATTACCTTTATTTAGAAAGGTTTTGGAGTTTCTTAAAAATCCCTGAACTTTTATGTATCTTCTAACTAAAAATGTTGAGTTTCTTGGGCATTTTTTAAATTTTGAATAACTTTTTTGTTTTTTAACCAATTGTCATGATTCTTTTTTTATTTTGTTCCTTATAATGAGTAGCAACTTTTTGGGTATGGAAAATAAGGTAACATGACTGAAAAAAAAAGTTACAAATAAAGTAAAATAAAAAAATTAATAAAAATACCCTAAAATATGAAGAACAAAAATTTTATAACTATGTTTTTAGCTAGAGTGCTTTTCATGTCCAAAAAGTTTCTACACATTATAAAAAACAAAATAAAAAAGGATCATGACAATTGGTTTTGAAAAAAAGTTACCTAGAGTCAAAATAAGTCAAGGAAAAGCCAAAAAACTTCAAATTTTTAGTTTAAAAATACATAAGGTGCTGGAATTTTTTCAAATCCCCAAAACCTTTCTAAATAAAGGTACTAAACATAAAAAAAATTATATGGGAGGTATAAACTCAAAAAATAAAAATATTAAAGTTGGCGGATCCCTTTAAAATCATAGAAAAACTTTTTTTTCCAGAGACCTGTTTTTTGTCACGACAGCTACCTTAAGGTAGTTTTCATCCACTAAAATTAGGCCTCAGGCAAAAATAGATAATTTTGCTTTCAAGAATAGCAATATTATTATTGAAGGGCTATTTTGAAAGAGAAAAGATTATTTTACATGAACAAAATTTGAAACACAGAAAAATAATTTTATTAATAAATTTTATTTTTGACCCAACTTTTTTTCTTATCGCTTCTTAACAAATTTTAAAAAATTATGCGATTCTGGTAAATCATGAATCATTTTTTCAGAGATAAGTTTTCCCACAACTTCACCGTTTCAGATTTTTAAAAATAAATTTTTTAATGGCTGAAACCATTAAAAAAACATTTTCCAAAACGAAAATTTTCTAAACAAATTGCTGAATTTGATAATAATTTATTCATTTTCGAAAATTGGAAATAATTAAGTTGTAGGAAACTCTCTAAACCTGAATCAGTGAACGTCCACTGATTTGCAGTGACTATTCACTGAACCCAGCAGCTATAAGTCTTTCACTGAGAATCAGTGAAATTCGACTGACGAATCAGTGAAATAGATTGAACTCACTTATTGAATCAGTGAAATCTTCAGGTGGGAATAATAAAAGCAGCAATATATTTTAATGATCGATGAACAAGTTTATTTTAGGTTAAACAACACTAAAAATAAATTACGTAATTATTATTATATATTGTAATTATTGTGTTTTGAAACTCAACTAATTAATTTGGAATAATTATATTATGTATAATTAAAAATTAAAGATCCATCGTTATACTTTAAGCGTTCGCAGGGAACTTCGAGAATCCAAAGGTTATGTTCACGTGGCGCGTTCACTGATTCCTCAGTGAAATTAAAGCAGGGCACTAATTCATCAGTTGATATATTTTCACTGATATAATCAGTGACTATTTCACTGATTCAGGTTTAGAGAGAATCTTTTTCTTGAAAAAGTAATTTGTAATTTATCAAAATCGCATAATTTTTTAAAATTTGGTAAGAAGCGATAAGATAAAAAGTTTGGTCATAAATAAAATTTATTAATAAAATTATTTTTTTGTATTTCAAATTTTTTTCATCTAAAATAATCTTTTCTCTTCCAAAATAGCCCTTCAATAATAATATTGCTATTCTTGAATGCAAAATTATCTATTTTTGACCGAGGTCTAATTTTTGTAGATCAACTACCTTAATAAAACAAAGTTACTCCCATAAATAATTGATTTCATTTGTTTATAGAAAATTTTTCAATTTTTTTAGGAAATCAGATCACATCTTGGGGGAAAGCGCCTCAGCCATATAGAAAAATTGCAAATTTGATTACAGTTTTCAGCCAAACTACTAAAAATAATTTTATCAAAAATTGTTTCTTCCCTTGCAAGAGTGTTTGTGGATACACAGTAGTGCTATGCGATTTTGTGTCTCAGGCACTATACAGTGACTAGGTAGGATGGTAAGGGGGTTATTCCCTGGGGTGGGTGAGATCGGTAGTAGGTGGCGGAGAAACGTCGAGGTGGGACGAGGGGTGGCTAGTGGGGTGGCTTGAAGAGATCGTGGGGTGGGTTTGGCACAGGGGCGAGGGGTAGTGCAGTTTCGTGTTGGCATTACTCTTGATTTCCGTGGTGACGTCGCTACCTCACCACCGTACTATCTCGCTATCCCGTGTCTTGTGTTTTGCCCGTTTCTACCACAGTCCACATTTATATGTGAGTGTATGTGTGTGTGGGTCTCTACGCTTACATTCACAGAGAGAATATCAAAGTTGCGCGTTTCCACACGCATCTGCTAAGTTTCCAATACACGTGACCGCACTTTTCCGCACTATTCGCAAAAGCCAGATACATTTTCTCTTTTTCTTTCTTTTTACGTTTCTCTCGTAATTCACGATTTCTCCCTCTTTGTCAGTTTTCACATTTGTTGGTCTCTCTTCATCCACCCCCACAATTCGTGGCTTGCGTTACCAACGGAAACAGAATTGCGGCCATTACGTTTCCCGCGTAAAAATTCTATTCTCTTATTTACAAATTAATGAGTGATCAGTACATTCTGGTCACCGAATCACCTTCCGATGCTCATTATATTTGCAAGGGAAGCTGGAAAAAGAAAGTGAATAACAGGTGCGAAACTTAGATAATTAAAGAAATCATAATTAATCTACTTGAATCAGATAAATTATAGCAGAAATAATATAACAAGTGATAAATAAATTAAATTTTCAAAAATATCTTAATCATAATTTTGCTTTTTTGCAATAATACGATGGTTGCAATAATGTTTATTATTTTTCCAAAAATGAATTCATTCATCGATAAATAAACTTATCTGGAAAAATTCTACAATTTTCATAAAATAGTGCTGAAAATTAGTAATTTTTTCAGTAATTTAGAGTTCACGACTTTTTACTAATTCAAATTTAAAGGTAGCAAACCTTTGCGAAAAGATGAACAAAGCATGAATAATAAATAAGAGAATGCTAGAAAGTATTTGCAAAAAGTTTTATTAAAGTCTTAGGTGTCGTATATTTTTTTACAACCAAGTATAAAACGTTTGACGAAATGCGATCGGAAATCCGGGATAGTGCGAACGCGATATTGTTAGCAATTGCCCAGTAAATATCGAAGCGAGGTTGCGCCAGGCTCCAGCAGCCCGTAAACCAAGACATTAAATTTTATAATATTGCTCACCCTGTTCTCGTACACTGCCAACCATTCCTGACTCGCCTTCCTCTCCTGACCCCACGCAAGCCCGTCGCGCTTTTATTGGCTATTTACAGAGGAAATGGCCTCTAAATTAACTGTAGACTGTCGGATCACTACCTCTATATCGAGCAGTGGTATAAAAGTTTCGCATCTCCGTTAAGACTAAAATTAAAATGTCAGCGAATCGAAATTTTATTCATTTTTTAATCCAAAACTTTCATAATTAGGTACCGACTTAAGGCCATGTATCAACTAGACCACGTGATTTCGGTAATTGCAATACACAGGGTGGCCGTTTTCATCGACGAAAATAATTCCCGGTCATCGAAAATTTTTTCCCGGTCATTAAAAAAATAGTTTCCAATGAATAACAGTTAATGCAACGGGTTTTTAAAGTTTTAAAATATTTTTTTATTTAATTTTCTGAAATAAAATTTCTCCTGGTATATCTAAATCACGAAATAAGGCGGGAATTTCGAAATGCATAATATAATATATAAGTAAATCACTTTATGTAACACATTTAAAACAAATTGAAATCGATTTTTATTAAAAATTTGAAAAAATTCCTGGTCAACAAAAAAATTTCCGGTCATTTCCCGGTTTCTCCAGGTCACAGAAAATTCCCGGTCATTTCCCGGCTTTCCCGGTCAAGCGGCCACCCTGAATACAGTATGTGCCAGGTGTACAAGTATGAAACCGGTAATGACATCTATGTGTCGCTAGGTAAAACTATACGCTCTGTAAAACCAAATCATTGACGCCATTTCTTCGCATTGAGTTCTATCAACAATATTCAGTTCATAAACAATCAAGTTTCATACAACAACTAATTTTTTTTCGCAAGTAAAAATGTCGATTTTTGTGCCTTCAAACTACGATTTGTGGACATCATTGATTTTCTGTTACCAATTGAAGGAATCTGCTTTGGAAGCCCATCGAAAGCTTGTGGAAGCTTACGGCCAGCATGCTCTAGGCAAAACACAGTGTTTCGAGTAGTTTAAAAAATTCAAAAGTGTTAATTTTGATGTGAGAAACGAAGATCGTGGAAAACCACCAAAAAAGTTCGAAGATTGGGATCAGAAGGGTGTTATCTGGTTTGACCTTCTGAAACCAGGTGAAACAGTTACTGGTCAACGCTACCAACAACAATTGGCCGATTTGAATCGTGCTTTGCGCCAAAAACGTCCAGAATATCAAACTAGGCAACACAAAGTGATTTTTCTTGATGACAATGCACCAGCACATCGAACAAAAAAGACTCGGGAATTGGTAAATTCGTACAGCTGGGAAGCCCTCCCCCATGCGGCTTATTCACCAGACTTGGCTCCATCTGACTACCACTTATTTTCATCAATGGGTCACGCACTTGCTGAACAGCGCTTCGATTCGTACGAAAATGTGAAAAAATGGCTCGATGACTGGTTTGACTCAAAAAACGAACAATTTTTTTGGCGAGGCATACACAAATTGCCAGAGAGATGGGAAAAATGTGTGGCTAGCAATGGCCATTACTTTGAAGATTAAATGTATAACCATTTTTATTAAATAAACGTGTATTTTCTCAAAAAAATTACCGGTTTCATACTTGTACACCTGGTAAGATTATTCAAAAATCAATAACTTAAATGAATTTTTGGTATATTGTTTTTTTTTTTTTTTAGAATTAAGGGAGCCCACTTGTGTGCCGGAGACACTTCGAGCGCTTTTTCAGGAATTTTTTTTCGGAAGAACTACTTAGAATTTTTTAACCAATTATACGTTATTTTTAGGTTTTATTTTTCTATTTTACTGAGTAATTTTTTAAAAAGTGTAATTTAAAGTCTAATATTTACTCAGGGCGTTGTAAGTGGCCTGCTCAAAAATTGATGGTGAAATTGTGGGCAAGATTCAGCCTAAAACAGTTGTTCGAAATTTCGAAAAACCGTTACGTGCACGGAGAATAGTATATTATGAGCCTAGGCGCATAATGAGGGTTATTACGCGACGAGCGACAATGCTCGCAGGAGATCGAAGCCAAGGCATAGCCGAGGCGCGATCAGTTCTGCGAGCATTTTAAGCGAGTTTCGTAATTACTCGAATTGTGTGCAATGGCGTATATTCTATTTTATGTGACTTCGGCGCATTTACGAGTTTTTATGCGTACACTCGAATCCAACCTGAAAATGTTGAAATTGCCCTGATTATCGCCCATCTCACTTGATATTTCGCGACTACTTCCGGTTATTTTGATATTCTCGATCTTGTGTAGTAGTAGCGTATTGTAATAGACGCATGTGCAGTTCAGATGTACAAGGCTTTGTCAGTACGGTGCTAATGCTGTACGAAGAAGAAGAAGAAGAAGATTATGCTCCGCTGTATCGTAATAGGCGCATGCGCAGTTCAATTTTTACATTATGTTCCTCTGTATCATAATACACAACATTACGCTACTCTCAACTGTAGCATAAAACGCGTTTATGCGCCGGAGGCACATAAAATTTATTTGTAAAAATTTAATCAAAAGTTAAGTAAAGCTGGGACATAGTGGTTTTCGGAGAAAATTTAAATTTTTTTGCGTATTCATTCAATAACGAATTTAAAAATTTAATCAACTGTTGAGTTAACTCTAAAACAGTTGATCAAACCTTATAATTCGTTATTGAATGAATACGCAAAAAAATTTAAATTTCCTCCAAAAGCCACTATGTCCTAGCTTTACTCAACTTTTGATTAAATTTTCACAAATGAATTTTCTCCGTGTGCGTACTTCGAGTAATCTTTGTAGATTAATCAGTTGAAATTTCCCCTTGATCTGTTCTGTAGATATTTTTCAATCCTACCCAGAAATTGCAAAATCATTGTTTCGGTGTAGTTCGGGTATAATCCGCGCGCGGGCACTTATAGCGCCTTGTCACGCATCAAGTAAGCCGAATTCATGAAAATCATTTTACGCCAACATTTAACAAATCCTAAAGATGTGATAAATGTAAAAAAAAGATCGATATTTTAAAAATATTACACAGGTGGACCCCCTTACATGCTAAATAAATTTTGCACAGATCCCTAGAATCGGATTATTTAATGATTTTTTTCACGAAAAATTGTGTAAAAAGGAAAAGTGAAAGTATTTTTTTAAAAATCATTTCTGAGTTGTAAAAAAAAAAAATTATATAGACTTAGAATCGATCAAAATAAATGCACATGCACTAAAAGAACATAAATGTACTTTTTACACTAGCGGGACGTAAAGTGTATTTTATTTCCCCCGGTGGGGCAAACAATTCAGTATATTGTGCAACTAGGGAAAATAATTTTTTTTCCTGTGTTGATCACGATTTTTTTTTCTACTGGGAAGTCAAAAAATAATTATTCTACTAGAGGGCCATAAAGTGGATTTTATTGCCCCGTGCGGGTTGAAAAAATCCATTTTTTGACCCCCTCGTAGAAAAAAAATTGTGTTCGACACGGGAAAAATATTAATTTTACTCGTATGGTTGTTACCCTCGCTTTGCTCGAGCATCAAACTTCACACTCGCCAAATAAATTTGTTTTTCCTAGTTGCACAATATACTATTGTTTGTTCCGTAGGGGAAAGTAAAATACACATTATAGCCCGCTAGTAGAAAAATCCATTTTTTGACCCCCGCAGTAGAAAAAAATCGTGTTTAACACAGGAATAGTACATTGCGCAACTAGGGAAGAAAAAATTTATTTTGCGAGTGTGAAGTTTGATGCCCGAGCAAAGCGAGGGTAACAACCACACGAGTAAAATAAATGTTTTTCCCGTGTTACACACGATTTTTTTTCTACTAGCGGGTCAGAAAATGGATTTTTTCAACCCGCACGGGGCAATAAAATCCACTTTATGAACCGCTAGTGTACTGCACCCTTATTAAAATATCAGTGACACAAAGATTTATATGAGCATCACTTTATGCAGGACGAGATTACCTGTTTAATTTTGAAACGGTAAATTATGATTAAAAGTATTCTCTTCAGTGATGTCAGCTTTCAGAAAGTGGACCTATGAGACGCGCACAGACCGTTGCGCCAATTTCAACTAGGAAGACGAATATCGGTGCTGACAGGTCGGTGCCAAGTAAATTTCATATCTCAATTAGTTTTTGGGCACGTGCCGCCACGTGGCCTATTGCACGCCAACTTCCTGCTCATGGGCGTAATTCAAACGCAAATACGCAACAATGTAAGTATTGCTCGATTGGGGTCTTCACGATTAACACAATGGACTGACATTCATTTTTAAGTGTCTCCGACAGACTTGTTTATTCTTTATTGTCGCATCATCTCTTTACATCATTTAAAAAATATTAAAAACAAAAAAACACTGTGAAATCAAATTTATCAGTAACACACTGAGAAAAAATGTAGTAGACTCAACAAAACGTCTTTGTTAAGGGGTAACACTACTCTAGAATTTTCAAAAAATCCAAAATTTTGTTTTTTGGCTTAAATAATGCTTTGATATCACAAAAACAAAATGCAGGCATCGCTGATTGAAGGTAAACAAAAATTTCAAGGATTTAAACGTTTGTGAAACTTTGAACGCGTTTTTCTCGGAACGACTTTTTTCAATAGTACTCTCTAAACCTGAATCAGTGAAAATATATTAACTGATGAATCAGTGCCCTGCTTTGATTTCACTGAGGAATCAGTGAATGCGTCACGTGAACATAACTTTTGAATTCGCGAATTCAAAACTTTCATCTAAACTTTACTGATTTATCGTCCCTTAAAAATAATAATAATTACGTAATTTGGTTTTAGTGTTGTTTAGCCTAAAATAAACGAGTTCATCGATCGTTAAAATATATTGCTGGTTTTTTTACTCCCACCTGAAGATTTCACTGATTCAATAAGTGAGTTCAATCAATTTCACTGATTCATCAGTCGAATTTCACTGATTCTCAGTGAAAGACTTATAGCTGCTGTCATCAGTGAATAGTCACTGCAAATCAGTGGCCGTTCACTGATTCAGGTTTAGAGAGTAGCGAACTGATTGCTTCAAAACGGTTGCATCATGAATCAAGTTGAATTTTTGAATGTAGCTTCAAAATTACATTTTACATTGAACTACGTATAAAATTTTCGATCCGATTTTAACTTTTTTTATAAACAATTTAATGGTGATTTTTTGGTGAAAAATTGAACTTTTTCCTTCAAAAGTGTACCATTTTCAGAAATTTTTTTTTTTAATTTCATAGATACTCTCTAAATCTGAATCAGTCAAAATCTACTGATTATCAGTGAAATTTGACTGATTCAAATAGCTAAAAAGAGGTTACTGCGAATCAGTAAAATTTCACTGAATACTTCAGTGAAAAGTAACTGATTTAACGGTGGAAAATATTGTTTTCACTAATGAAACAGTGAAAATTAAGTGATTTAACAGTGAAAAATATTGTTTCCACTGATGATTCAGTGAAAAGGAAAATCACTGATTCAATCAGTAAAAATTTGACTGATTCAGATTTAGAGAGTATAACAATAACATTCAATGGTTAAACCAAAAAAAATGTTGTTGATTCAAACATATATTTTTCAGAGTGAATGCGTGACTCCTCTTAATCAGTATTGAACAGTATTTAAAATTTTGTTTTATTATTACAAGGAAATACGACTCATGAGGAGTGAAAGATATTAAAGACTAACACTGATCTAAATTCAAATTTCAAAAAAGGGGAACGTCAATAAGTTAGCCACAGGATCCTTTCTTGTACTAAATATGTTGGTGTAAGATTATAAGAACATATGCTTGTACATTAAAGTAATATATACATAGTTTCTCGGTCGTCTCGTCGTACAACATATTAACAGCTTAGCCCATAAGCCTTTTATATTACATTTTTCCCTCTATGGGGTCTTCTAATCCAATGGGGCGGCCGACCCATAATATAAAGGGGCGCAAAGACCAGCGTTATCGATACCTTTACTTCATTTCCTGACTGCTTTTTCAAGAAAAAAGATGCTTATGTGCAATTAAAAGATCTTTAAAATTCCAAATACTCAAATCAAGAAATAAACTAGCATAAAAAATTAAAAATAGCTCGAACAATTACTAATATTATCTAATTGTTAATTTATTAAAGAATCTAATATGCGTTATAGAAAGCAAATTATTTATATAAATTGTTGATTTATTAAAGAATAGGAAATAATTTTAGCTAAGATAAAAAAAATTAATTCTTTACATTTGAACTATTATATCTCTTGCTTTGAACTATTCGTGAGTTGGCAATTTTTTTATGGGCTGTGAAAGGGGTTAAAAGGTGAAGGAGGGATGATGAAACGAAAATACTCTTTTTCAGGCACAATTCGCTTTTGACTTGTGAACATCTCCGATCAAAGTCTCCAATTAAGAGGCATGACTTACCGACCAATAGGCGTTAAATATATTGGCCGAAGCTTTCACGTGAACACAAATTATCGATCAGGACATAACTTTTCCGTGAAAGCATGTTAGCAGGGCGCGCCTGTTCTGCAGGGGTTGGTCTGTTGTTTGTCCGAAAACACACGCAATGTGAAGTCATCCTTCAACGCGTGACTTACGCGCCCATAAGCTCAACTTCACACCCTGTTGTATATCGGAACATACGTTATCGCTGAAAGATCCACAATATTTACTAACGTGTTGCCTCACGATCTATGCTACCATTCAAATCATAATTCAACGCCATTTTCATTCACAACTCACAAACCCAGGCTTGGATTTCCTGGGTTTTACTTTTTAATTCCTATATTCAGAAAATGATTTGGTTGACTCAACAAAATTTTTTCATAGAGTCAACAAAATTCTTTAGTGAGTAACATTTGATTCATTGAATTTTGAATTTTCTTTAAACTTGGCAGCTATGGGTTCTTTGTGTTACCATCAGTATTTTTATAACCTTTTGATCTTGCTATCATTGGCTAGATAATATTTAGATCTTGCCTTTATTGGCAGAATAACCTTTAATCTTACCTTCTCCAGCTAGATAATCTTTTGATTTGAACATTGCTGGCTGAATAACCTTTTGATCGTGCCTTTATTGGCTGATTAACCTTTAATATTGCATTCACTGGTTGGATAACCTTTCGATGTTGCCTTTAATGGCTGAGTAACCTTCACATCACTGGCTGGATAAGCTTTTGGTTTGATCTTCGCTGGCTAGATAACCTTTCGATCTTGCCTTTATTGGCTGAGTAACCTTTAATATTGTATTCACTGGCTGAACAACCTTTTGATCGTGCTATCATTGGCTGGATAACCTTTCGATCTTGCCTTCAATGGCTAGATAATCTTTTGATCTTGCCTTTACCGGCTGAATAACCATTAAAATTGCCGTCATCGGCTAGATAATCTATTAATTTTCGTTTCGCTGTCTGAACAACCTTACAATCTTGCTGTCATTGGCTGAGTAACCTTTGATCTTACATTCACTGGCTGGATAACCTTTTGATCGTGCTATCATTGGCTGGAAAACCTTTCGATCTTGCCTTCAATGGCTGATTAACCTTTAATCTTACATTCACTGGCTGGATAAGCTTTTGTTTTGACCTTCGCTGACTGGATAACCTTTCGATCTTGCCTTCATAGTCTCAATAACCTTTAAACTTACATTAACTGGCTGGATAAGCTTTTGGTTTGATCTTCACTAGCTGAATGACCTTCTGATCTTAATTCCATTGGTTGGATAACTTTTAATCTGTCCTTCAATGGTTGGATAACTTTTAATTTTACTTTTCACATTTTCAAAGATATCCTGGGAAAAATTTATATAAATTTGGTGTTATCTGTTTGATTTTTTGATTATAACTTTATGTAGCAACAATTTTTTTTAAAAGGTTTTGAAGTTTTTTCTTTTTAAACCAAAAAAGATTTTGAAAAAAGTAGAAACATAAATTTTTAGATATTTGCCTTTTTCAATGAAAACAAAATTCTCCAGATATTTTCAAACTAACAATCACTTACATTTTATTTTAACCCTTAAGGGGCCAAAATGGCATAAACGATGCACCGGTCTTTGAGGCCGTGTAACTTATGCTATTCGCGACTGAAAAAATTGAGAGGGACATATTTGTGAAGTTCAAGACGTGCCCTTTCCAATGGTAAATACGAAATTGATCTAAAAAATTATTAATCATAAAAATATTCAGTTTAAAAAAAAAAGCGCGATTTTTTCGATCTTTTTTTTTTTGAAAGCGAGTTTTGAAAGGTTTCCCGGTATGTCAACTACCTGGAACATTTATAACCGGTGGAATAAATGTCTGAACTTTAAGAAGGTGTAGTTCAGAGATTAATTTTTCACTTTTGTTTTTACAAAATGGCGCCCGAATTACAAAATTTTCACGAATAAATTCAGGATTTTTTTTGTCAGAAAATACGAACAAACCAAGGAAATCAATAGAAATGAAAAGTTCTTAGAATCACTCAAAGAATACGTCTGAATTTTTCCAAAACGTTTCGAGCAACTTTTCAATTTTGGAAATAGCATAATTTTTTCATTATAAAAAAATTGCTCAAATCAAACCGAAAAAATTTGTATGTATTCTTTGACCAATTTTAAGAACTTTTTATTCTTGGTAATTTTCGCTATAAGTCTATTGCTTTCAAGAAAAAAATTCCCAATACTGCCGTACTTTCGAGGTTATTGGGAATTTTTTTCTTGAAAGCAATAGACTTGTAGCGAAAATGGCCAAGAATAAAAAGTTCTTAAAATTGGTCAAAGAATACATACAAATTTTTTCGGTTTGATTTGAGCAATTTTTTTATAATGAAAAAATTATGCTATTTCCAAAATTGAAAAGTTGCTCGAAACGTTTTGGAAAAATTCAGACGTATTCTTTGAGTGATTCTAAGAACTTTTCATTCCTATTGATTTCCTTGGTTTGTTCGTATTTTCTGACAAAAAAAATCCTGAATTTATTCGTGAAAATTTTGTAATTCGGGCGCCATTTTGTAAAAACAAAAGTGAAAAATTAATCTCTGAACTACACCTTCTTAAAGTTCAGACATTTATTCCACCGGTTATAAATGTTCCAGGTAGTTGACATACCGGGAAACCTTTCAAAACTCGCTTTCAAAAAAAAAAAGATCGAAAAAATCGCGCTTTTTTTTTTAAACTGAATATTTTTATAATTAATAATTTTTTAGATCAATTTCGTATTTACCATTGGAAAGGGCACGTCTTGAACTTCACAAATATGTCCCTCTCAATTTTTTCAGTCACGAATAGCATAAGTTACGCGGCCTCAAAACCGGTGTATCGTTTATGCCATTTTGGCCCTTTAAGGGTTAAGCTTGTTCTTGCATTTTTTCAACCTCGTCCTTAACTTTAAAAAACACGAGAATTATATGCGAAAACTATATAAAAAAGAAAATTTTTATTATCATAATTATTACCACTTTTTTAGTTTTTCGATGAATTTTGAAAAAGAATGAATTGTTTTACATTTAGAAGAGTATTTAATCAATACAATCTAAATTTTTTTATTATACAATTAACCAAAAATTTGGTTCATTTGACAAAATAATTTGTCTTGTATTTCCATACTGTGAGTGACATTGGAGATCAAGATGTAATATGAGATTCTTTTATATTTCTCGATGCAAGAAATAACATCAAACTTTTCTTGTTGTCGAGGGATAATTAAATCGCACATAAATCATCAGTTGCGATGATATAATGGCAGCATAAAAATGCAGAGTATTCCCTCTCGAGTCAGAGACGTATACGAAAGTCGAGGCTTTGGAGACAGTGGAAGCGGTAATAAATCTTTAGTTCGGACTTAAGTTTTGGCGTAAATCTTGCCACGTTTTAGCCGTAAGTCCACGGCTCATCCTACGGGATCAAGAATACTGTACTTGCAAGTACAGCGACGTATACTTACGTCTACACTATTCATATATGTACATACCTCCAAAAGATTCCGTGAGAAGTTGACACTAAATCCACTTCTGACGAGTTTCAAATTGTTCTACACAGATCCACCTCAGTAACAAAACGTGCAGAACGTTTTTACTGAGCGATATGAAAATATTCTCACGGATTTCAAACAGTTTTGTTATGATCAAAAAATTAATTTTGTTATTATTTGTGCAACAAAATAGTTTTGATGGGCCCACCAAATTTTTCTTATGGCCTTTTTGTTGACATAAAGATTTTTTTGCTGCGTAAACAAAATTATTCTGTTGGCTCAACAAAACTTTTTTGTTCCCCTAATAAATAATTGTTTTCTTGACTAAGTATTTTTGTAGATTAAACTAAATTCTATGAGATGAAAAGAATACTTTTGCACTTTAATCATTTCAATCCCAATTAAAATTCATCCATTTAGCTATTAAATTATAATAAAAATTTAAGTTTATTCAGTAATAACTTTTTTGTGAAATTTTATCAATCAGAATCAATTAATTGTTTCGTCATTCACTCTGAATAGTAAAATTTAACTTAAAAAATTTATTTTGGAATAAAAATTAATTTAAACTCATGCGTGATCGTGCAACAAAACAAGATACAACATAATATTTAATTGACTCAACAAAGTAATTTTTTTTCTATAGATATAACCAAAAGCTCAACTAGAACCAATAACTTTTCAAAATCAATATATATTATAGGTATTGTACCAAAATCAAATTAAATTTATGAGAATATTATTCTGTTATTTTTTTATTCATGTGTGGAGCATATGTTTTATTTCAATTTTTTAAGACTTATTCGTAACAAGTTTAATATTTGCATGAAGCTAGGGGAAAAATGTCTGAATAAGTTTCAATTTTACTTTTACTGTCTGGATAACCTTTTGATTTTGCCTTCGCTGTCTAAATAACCTTACGATCTTGCCTTCATTGGCTGACTAATCTTTAATCTTACATTCACTGGCTAAATAACCTTACGATCTTGCCGCCATTGGCTGCGTAACCTTTAATCTTGCATTCGCTGGCTGAATAACCTTAAGATCTTGCCGCCATTGGCTGCGTAACCTTTAATCTTGCGTTCGTTGGCTGAATAACCTTTTGATCTTGCTATCATTGGTTGAATAACATTTCGATCTTGCCATCAATGGCTAAATAACCTTACGATCTTGCCGTCATTGGCTGAGTAACCTTTAATCTTACGTTCGTTGGCTGAATAACCTTTTGATCTTGCTATCATTGGTTGAATAACATTTCGATCTTGCCATCAATGGCTAAATAACCTTACGATATTGCCTTCATTGGCTGAGTAACCTTTAACCTTACATTCACTGGCTAAATAACCTTACGATCTTGCCGCCATTGGCTGCGTAACTTTTAATCTTGCATTCGCTGGCTGAATAACCTTAAGATCTTGCCGTCATTGGCTGAGTAACCTTTAATCTTACGTTCGTTGGCTGAATAACCTTTTGATCTTGCTATCATTGGTTGAATAACATTTCGATCTTGCCATCAATGGCTAAATAACCTTACGATCTTGCCACAATTGGCTGCGCAACCTTTAATCTTGCATTCGCTGGCTGAATAACCTTACGATCTTGCCGTCATTGGCTGAGTAGCCTTTAATCTTGCGTTCCTTGGCTGAATAACCTTTTGATCTTGCTATCATTGGTTGAATAACATTTCGATCTTGCCATCAATGGCTGGATAATCTTTTGATCTTGCTTTTACTGGCTGAAAAACTTGTTCAAATCTTGACATCTCAAACTGGTGTGTGTTTTGGCGTTGTTTTTTCACGTTTGCAATTGTTGTCCAATACTATTGCTCCATCATTATAAGGATTAGGCAGTTAATGGAAGGGGCTACAAGTAGAGTAATGATCCGCCAACAATACTTACATTGCAATTTTGTAATTTTTTTACTTTTTCACTACTTTTTTTAACGCAAAATGGAGCGCACGAAAAAAAATCTGATGTTAACAACAACCTGGAGTCAAATACAGTTGTACACAAAGAAAAAAACAGCATACAAAGGTACATATAATCTATTATGGTCTCTATTCTATGATAGATGTCATTCCGAGTCTCATTTGTCCCTAGAAACTGGCCCGACGACCCGAAAAACATTGAACGCTCATAAGACTCAATAGGCACTAGTCAAGTTTTGAACTTATGATACCATTGGAGTTATCAAAAATGCGAAATGGGCCATTATTTTTTTTTACATTAGAACACGATGGAAAATTTACAATAATTATCGCGTGTTGGCGTTTGATTGTAGATCACAAAAATGAAAAAAAATGTCCCTTATCAACTTTTGAACTTTCATGCTTCAAATGATCTGTTGAATTAACTGAGTCTATAAATTAAAATAGCGACAGCATAAAATGTTTGTTTTAACAGATATATCAGTACAATTTATCGTTTTTCGTAAACAAAACAGATTTTTCGATGAATATTACAAAAGTGCCTGTTCAATTAACATTTTGAAGCAAATTTCCTTATTCTATAAAATTAACAGGTATTTCTGTAATATTTATCGACAAATCTGTTACGTTTTCAATAAAGCAGTGAATGTTAATAGTATGAATGTATATGTAAATAGACTCAGTAAATTCTACAGATTTTTTTCTCTATGTCGTTACAATCGGGTTAAATGATTAATCTACAAAAATTAATGTTTCTAAAAAAACAGAAATTTGACACTAGAAAGACGGGAGCTTAGTATATACCTATAAGTGCTTTTCGGCAATATAGGTATAACACACATATATATTCCGGAAGTGAAGGAGGGGGGGGGGGGCAACAACAATGATTAATTAACCCATCTATATGTTGTAGAAAAAGTCACAAAATTATAAGAAGCTGTGTCATTATTTAAATAATTATTTTTTTAATTGAAATTCAAAAGCAGTCAAAATGACTTGCTCAGGCAATCTAGTGTTAATGTTATATGAAAATATGAAATTCACTGTAGTTATAAATAAAATAAATTTCTAAATTCAAATGAATTAATGCCATTGTTGACATTTTTATAGATGTTTTTATCATTCTGTTCAGTTTTTTATATTTATTCATATACTTTGTGTGCACTTTGTGTTCAGTTACATACATTTGTATAGTTTTTTTTCTTTTTACATTCAATTTGTGTTTTCAGAATATTTATGTCTGGGAAAAAAATATATCTTGCAAAGTAATTGCCAATTGAACTCGTACGTCAGGATCGAGGTAAGGTACTGTTGCCAGTGAAATTGTTCTGTCGGATGGACTTTTGTATTTATGTAATGTTTTTCATAGAATCGTAAAGATGAGAAGAGTAAGAATCAAAAGTCAAGAGATGGAGAGAGAAAGGAATAGGGATGAGAGAAGTGGGGAAAGCGTACAACATGATTTAGATATCGCCTTTTTGAGGTAATCAATTTCCATTAGGAGAGTCTGTGTGCGGCGCCAGAGAGAGAAGAGTGAGAGAGAGAGGGGAGGGCCAGGGGAGAACACAGAAGCTTTAAGGGAGTAAAAGTGAGGGAAAGAGAAATTCAAAGAGGATGCTCTTTAATAAAGTTCTGCAGATTCGCATCTCCCAGAGTCGGAAGGAATTAAAGATTCGAAATTAATGACAACTTTTTTGCCATAGACACTTTTCCATATAGAATTTGCTTCAAATTTTGTTTTATTCGATAGGAACTTATAGATGCAACGAAATAAAAAGAATTCAAATTTATATAAGTAGAAAAAAACTCAAAAATAAAATAAAATTCTCAGTTTTCAATTTTCATGAAACTATTTGTGTTTAGAAAAAAGAAGTGCACTTTTTTAAATATTTAAAGAATTTGAAAATTGTGGAAATTGAGGGGTGACTATTTTGCAATAGCAGTAAACAAATTTTGAGGGTTAATAACAGGACGAAAATCGGGAGAGTCCTGAGCTTTTCAATGTGAGCCGGGTAAGCCAGGAAAATTGAAAAACTTCGAAGGCTGAAATTGTTCCAAGACTACAAGTTGCACTAAACTTAACTCCGCTATCTCGCTTTCT
This sequence comes from Diplolepis rosae, assembly GCA_030998225.1. NCBI lineage: Eukaryota > Metazoa > Arthropoda > Insecta > Hymenoptera > Diplolepididae > Diplolepis > Diplolepis rosae. Next base: position 6,173,982 of record JAPYXD010000723.1, on the reverse strand, counting down.
CCTTTCTTCTCCCTTAGAATTCTCCTTCTGTACTGCCTTATTGTTCTATACATTCTAAAAACTAATTAAACTTTGGACGTGTACACAGACTGGTGCAGAAACACACACGTATCGGCCTAACCAGAAGTTTATTTTTCGAGTATTCTGTCGACTTGGCAAAATTAACTTGAAAAGAAAAAGAATTACGGACGGAATGAAAAAAAGGTTTCTAAATAATGTCACTTTTTCAGAAAATGTTATTTTGTAACTTGTGTCATTTAAATCGTTCCTGGTAGTTTATCTACTAAATTAGTCTTTAATTAAAATTTCACTTGAATATTAATTATATTACTTAGAAAAAAAATGTACTTGATTCAACCAAACCATTTTGTTAAATAAACAAAGATTTTTGGTTGAGTTGGACAAAATTTGGTTAATTTAACTAAATTCTGGTTGAATCAACTTATATATTTGTTTAATTGAACGAAATTGTATAAAAAATCGTATATTTGGTTGCATGAAACGAATTTCCTGGGTGAATAAAGCAACAATTTGGTCAATCACATAATAAGCAAATTCTTTGGTTGATTCAACTAAATTTTGGCTGAATTAACCAATTATTTTTCTGGTTGAATGATTCTTTTAGTTTCCTATGGAATCTTCTTTAATTAATTGTCAACTTGTATTTGAATTATAGTTTTAGGATTCCAAACAATGTTGAAAAACAGACAAAAATATACCATATTGTTGAGTAACACAAAAATAAAATTCTTATGTAATATTATTGTTATAAATATAAAACACTTTGGGTACGTGAAATATTTTTGAATAATTTTGTGAAAAAAAATTTAGTCTTGCTCTTCTTTCATATGTTTTAATGAAGATAATACAAAGATGTTTCTTTGAAAATTGATAATTGATGATTTTTGAGTTACCGGATCTCCTTTAATTTCTATTGTTTTATTCAGTTAGTATTTTATTTTATGTATATTAGTGAAAATTAAAATCTGCTCATTTTCATTCTCATCTCATCCTTTATTCTCGGTATTTACCACACAGAGATACTTTTTGTTTTAATAAATTGCAAAAATATTCCAAAGTTTAGTATTATACGTTTGGAAGTCCGAAAATCAGGGTTAAAAGTCCATTTATTAGTACCATAATATCTAAATCTGATTTACATCGACATAATCTCAAACTGAATAACATTTTTAAAATTGATAAAAATTAAAACAAAAATTGATTCCAAAACGTTTTGCAAGAGGTAACAATAAAAAAGTAACAATAGTACACTGTACAAAATTAATTCATTTAAGACATCATAAATAAAATTATTTATAAAATTTTTTTAAAGGAATTATGAATAGTTATGGGAAAAAAAATAAAATGTCAAATAACTATTAATAAATGAATAATTTTGACCCAAACTAGTTTTCTCCAAAAAATGTATTATTGCTTTTTAAAATGCGTTACATCTCATTTTTGTTTAATTTTTCCTGTTTCTTTAAATTGTTATTAAATGTGAGGTTATGTAAATGTGTCGACCTGTTTATAGTAAGAATTTTTCGCAATAAAATACTAAACATTAATGAAATTGTATGAGACTTTATTATAAATTATAACAAACTTCACTATAATCTACAATAATATTTTATATTATTTTTTCAATTTTAGTATTTTTGCCGTGAAAATTGTCAGTCGCCTAGGAGTAATTATCACTACAACTAGATTTTCGAACAAATCCTAAAAACGTATCTTAATGTATCTTTATCAATGTAATTTTAAAGATCAATTGAAATTAGAGAAAAAGGTTCTCAATGAGAAAAAAACCCCTTATTAAATAATTAAAAACATGCAGAAGGACTTGAGGGCACACATACACATAGATAAGAATAATGTAAAAAATCTGTTGCATTTAGAGAGTCCATTAGTTAAAATAGTGACAACATAAAATTTCTATAAATTCAATAAATATTTCAGTACAATTCACCTCCTTTTAGTAAACACAACAGGTTTGTCGATAAAAAATACTAAAATGCCTGTTGAATTAACATTTTTAAGGAAATTCCTTGTTCTATAAATGTAACAGGCACTTCTATAATTTTTGTTAATGTCTTCTTTTTCTGGGATAGGGTTAGTTTCTTATTTTTTCTTTAAATTATCAATGGCGCATTGTATTACACAACTTTATTCTTTATGAGATTTCGCCAATGGACTGAATAATTTTGATTTGCAAACTATAAGATATGTTCTTAATTTTTGTGATTTGAATAATATTTAAATTTTTTTAGAAATATTGATGCAATTTTTGAATTTATGGCACTGAAAAGGACCCCCACATAATTACAAAATACTTGCCTGTCATTTTTGCATTTTCTTTGATATATGCCATTGATCATTTAAAAAAAGAAGAAACTGGCCCCATGACAAATAAAGAAGAACTTAACAAATTTGTTGTTTACTAAAAAGCAGTGAATTGTACTGAAATATCAGTTAAATTTATAAAAATATTCTGTCGCTATTTTAACTTATGGACTCAGGAAGTGTAACAATTTTTTTCTTACCGTCTGTAAAAACGAATGCAAACAGATAAAAGTTACTTGAGAGTTGAAAATTTGTTTGATTATTAATTAAGTTAAAAATGAAAAACTATCTTCTCTTTATCCCTTTAGAGAGTGTCAGACAGATGTTAGTCGAACAGCACTTATTAGTACATATAAAGAAATGTATACAGACTAGAAACTCTAGTCAGGATTATCTGAAGAAAACACGAAGCTTGTGTATACTTCCTCAGAACAAAAAAATGATTCGGACGACTTAACCGAAGCTTTAAACGAAATAATTTCTTAAAAAAAAATTAACATTTTTGTTACAAAAAACATTTTTTCGTAATTACAACTAAGTTTTGGTAATGCTAACAAAGTATGATAAAAAAAAACTATTTTTTGGTCGCCATACACCAAAAGTTTCGCGTGCGGAAAATTGATTTTTCCGCACTAGTGCGGAAAATGAACTTTCCACACGCAAAACGACACCGACTCGGCTAACTTTCGGTATCCTGCAGACAAAAAATAGCGTTCATATCACATGCGGAACGTATTTTAACGCGCGAGCGAGTCGCGACTCGCTCGCGCGTTAAAATACGCCTTTCCGAACTTGATACTAAATCTACTATTTTTATGGTAACTTTTTTTTGGTTTGAGAAAAATCATATAATTATATTTTGTGTTTAAAGTTGAAAAAAGCTGAATCAGAATTTGGATTAACAAGGTATGAATTTTATAGGTAGTTTAATGAAAAATATGCGCGGAAATTTGGTGAGCGATGGATACATATTCGGATGTATAATTCTCGTTACTGCATGAGGAATGTGAGATATGATCGGAACTCTAGTCGGGCTCAAATGAAGCACGCTAGAGTCGGCAAGTGCCCTGTGGATATTATAGACCTGTGAACGAGACTGAGGGTGGTTTCGCGCTATATTGAAACGCTCGATCGTAACGACTAATGAAAGCATACGTGCGCAGCTAATATCCTGCACCCCGCTAGAATGTAATAATTTTCAGAATGGTACTTCACAGGGACAAGGAGGAAGAGGGAGAAGGGCCAAAGTAATTCAGCTACAAAGGTTAACATGTATACTACATAGCGCACCTGAAAGATCGTGTATTCACTTTGCAGCGACAAGTTACTACCTGGTTTAAATTTAACGTGCAAACATCACACAAGGAATTCACCAAGAACATAAATAGCTAAAGTAAACATAAATAGATCTCACTATTTTGCTTCATTGACCTTTCAAAGAAAATCAGGCGTTTCGTAAATTAACTGATATAAGTTTATTTCTTGTAATTTGATACTGAAGCTCAAGTGGACATTTTTTCAAAAATGTTCATGGCCGGTTTCATTTTGATTTGCAAGCTATAAGATAAGTTTTTGTGACTCATGATTTTCGTTATTTTAATTATTTCCTATATTCTAATCTTTCACAAAAATTTTTGGTTAATTTTGTAATTTATGGCACTGAAGAAGGCCCCCATATGTGGCCGAAACTTTTGCCATTCTCTTCTTTTAACTATATTACTCTCCGAAAATTTAGATGATTAAAAAAATCTATTTTCTTTCAAATATATCTCTAAAAGGAACAAAATTAGTAGACTGGTTTTGAAGATTATTGTGTATCTCACATATTTTGGTTAAAAAGTGGAATTTTTGATTTTCAATAGTTTTTTTAAAACCAAAATATAAAATATACATCTTGTCAAAAAATGTCCTAAGAGTAGATCTCATTTAGGCAAATAATTTTCCATCTCAACGTTTTTTTCGTATTTCACATATTTTGTTTAAATAATGGAATTTAAAAAATGTTAAGCGTATTTTTTGAAATTAAAATGTAAAATATACAATTTATCAGAAACTATGTTAGACAAAATTTGTAAATCTTATTGAAACAAACAATTTTGCAAACTTACGTTTTTTTCGTATTTCACATATTATAGTTAAAAAATTGGATTTTGGATTTTCAATAGAATTTTTTTAAATTAAAAAGAAATATATACATCTTATGAAAAAATGTTGCAATTCAAACTTGTAGATCTTTATGTAGTGAACAATTATAAAAATATATATTCTTGGCACTTATTTTAAGATATTTTTTTTAAACAAAACTATCGCTATTTCAGTGTAACTATCTTCCACTTCAAATATAAAATGCATCTTTTATTTTCACTATTTTGAAATATATAACTAATTCTTATAGTTTAGGTACTAAATTTAGACTTATTTAATAACCAAATTTTGTTTGACTGAACGGAAGATCTTGGTTCATTTAACAAAATGGTTTGATTAAATTAAATAAATTTTTTCCTGGATGTAAGAATGAAAAATATCAAAGTATTAGGTTATTTGATATCAACAGTTTACTCGAAGATGATGTCAACTTGATGTCAATAGTGTTTTCATCCTATATTCATTTTAAATTTATTCATCTTTAATAATAAATATATCAAAATTAATAAAGATTATGAAAATTTACAATAAATACATATGCGTATAAAACTTCAGATAATATGTTTGTATTTTATAATGAAGAAATCTTTTTGATTAAACATACGCACATAACACTGAGAAAACAGTTTCTTTAAATCAAAGAATTATTTCTTTGATATACGGTCAAAGGAAAAATTTCTTTGAATTAAATAAAGTATTGTTAATTAAAAAAAAATGTTTTGATCCAAAGAAATATATTTGTTTACATTAAAGAAAATTTTTTGGAATCAACAAAACTTTCTTCAATTCAGAGAAGTTTTTTCTTTGACCGTATATAAAATAAACTGTTTTGAATTTTTTAAATTATTATAACAAGTAATTCTACTGAAATATTTGTGTAATATAAACTTTTATACACAAAACTGAAATCTGAACACAAAATTGTTCAACAGTTTTATACATCACATAGAGGGAAATATGCTATACTTATGGTTACTATCAAAATACTGATACCTTTTCAAGGAATAAAATGTCAAAATCATTTTAATAAAGACGATAATCTGTACAATATCTAATTCTTAATATAAGAAATGACAAAAAACGTTCGTTGGCCCATTCAATTCGTTGGACTCAGGGTCGTCATCCAATTCATTAGTTGAGACAACATTCACGAAAGGATTTGGTTGAATCAAATAAATTTTTGGTGGTTCGACCATATTATTTTGTTGATATACGGATAACAAAAAGTTCGATTGATCCAGCCAAATATCGTTTTTTTTTAAATTCAAGATGATGTTTGATTGGATAAAATTTCTTTGAAGCAAAAAAACTTTGCACGGAGAAAAATAGTTGAAGTAATTTTACTCAACTCTGTCGATTAAACTTGGGATATAAGGACATTTGAACATCTATTAAATCCTAGTCGGGAAAAATCAATTTGATATATACCTAATTCACCCAAAGTGAATAACAATAAGCGTTACATAGGGAATAGTAAGGAGTTGAGTAAAACGTTATCGACGACAGGGCACCAACATGCGTCAGTGGGTTAACATGAAATGTATAAGTATACCACCGACGCTTGAGGTGCTTCAAACCGTAGTTGGGTAAAATGAGCATCGGGCGTATTATTTCAACTGGCAATGGTATGGTTCTCTCAAATAAAAAAAAATTCTTACCTCGAGCCTGCCAATAGTCATCCGGTATATACATAAACAACTTACAAATACATTCAACACCATTACGGACGTAGCCAATCATATTTCAAATTACAAATATACTTAAACATATAACCTTACATATATAAACCTAATAACAACACTTATATATAGTACGATACGCTTTCGTCGAATCACGCACACGCTCGCTTACGATGCTGAGATATAAAATTTGGAACTTTCTTATATAGTGACTGCATGAGTTATTCAGAGCTTGTGAGAGTAAGTGCCGTCAATAAAATTTTGTAGCCTTACTCAAGTAAAAATAAATCAACTTTTTTCAAAAATGATTAATAAAATATTTTTAAAAATTAATATAATTACACAATTATTATAACTATGATTATTGATATATATAATATAATTATTAAATTACATTTAGTATACATTTTTATTATAACAACGTATGAAGTTTAGTGAAACTAAATTTTCAAATGTACATTAAAAAATTGCATTATTATTAAGAAGTATCTTGTATAAAAACATTTAAAAGAAGGTTCTTTTATTTTCTGTGTTTTATATTTTCAAAATATGGATTTTACATTTGCGAATTCCAAATTATTATTCTGCCTGAGTAATTTATGTGATATTTCATTTTTATGTAATACACTTATCGATTTTTTTTTGTTTTAATTTTCATAAGATCAATTTAATTTTAAGAATTTAAGTTTTTGAAATTAAAAATTTTTCATGTGTGCCCAAGGCGCAGATTACTTTCATTCGTTCCTGCGTGAATAGATGTAGCTGTTGGAATAAATCTTGCGATTCACGGTTTACTCAACTCTCGATTGAAGCGTAGAGTAGAATGAACGGAAAGCTCTACTATTTTTGTGATTTAATAAAAGATTGGTCTTTTATAGTTATACTACGAGTAATAATATATGTATTTAAAAATTTTTAATGCACGCTTTCATACTTCACCCTACACTTCTGAATTTTACTCAACTTTGATTCATTTTCGAACATTTAATATATCACAAATAAATACAGTGATACTAAATAACTTCTAACTTGTCCTTATGTCCCAAATTTGATCGGAAGTTGAGTAAAATTACTTTAACTATTTTTCTCCGTGTGTTTAATGCATAAAGATTGTTTCTTTGGCCCTGTTTTAAAGATATGTTTCCTTGATTCAAACAAACTATTCTCTCAATATGTAACTGTCCTGAATAGTAACACCAACCAACTCGTGGTTATGCCAACCAATAAATTGGATCGCGCCCCAGGGTCAAACGAATTTTACTTTAAAACATTTCATATTTTACCAATTTTTCACAGGGAAAATAAAATAAGGTTTTTATCCTATATGAAAAATGGGTAAAAATTTTGTAAAATATATAATGTGAATTTTCTTGGCAAACTAATAGCAAGATCTATGTGAAAAATGCAGTCTTTGGTTTCAATAATAAGTGGTTTCATGATAGATTCAATTTTATGTACATTTATAGATTTTTATATGTGATTGAAACATATATAGCATTGCAAATAGGTCTGAAATAAGGAATTTGTCACTTTGAGTCCAATCGTATTTTTCTTGAATGCATTATGATGTGCAGAGTATAGGTTATTCGTCGAAATTCCCACGTGGAAGTGTTAGACGGGTATGTGGGTGCTGTAAGCACAAATTGCCACAAATTGGAGAAAATTGAATGAAGCTTACAGCTTAACGAAGGCACTAAATCCTTGTGAAACGACCTATCTCAACATGCAATTTATTTTCCCCGCGAGTGAAGAGGTGTCGTTCTTTTGAGTCGAAACACTCAATTTCAATCGAAGAATTTTTTTTAATACCTTCATATTTTTTTACGATTGAGATTTATTCTTATTATTTACTAATTCAAGAAGTATAAAGAACTAAAAGGTAAGTTATCCCTTTAAGGGCCAAAATGGCATAAACGATACACCGGTCTTTGAGGCCGTGTAACTTATGCTATTCGCGACTGGAAAAATTGAGAGAAATATATTTTTGAAGTTCAAGACGTGCCCTTTCCGATGGTTAATACAAAATTGATCTAAAAAATTATTAATTATGAAAATATTCAGTTTAAAAAAAAAAGCACGACTTTTCCGATATTTTTTTTTTGAAAGCGAGTTTTGAAAGGTTTCCCGGTCTGTCATCGACCCGGAACATTTTTAACCGGTGGAATAAATGTCTGAACTTTAAGAAGGTGTGATTCAGAGATTAATTTTTCACTTTTGTCTTTACAAAATGGCGCCCGAATTACAAAATTTTCACGAATAAATTCAGGATTTTTTTTGTCAGAAAATATGAACAAACTGAGAAAATTACCACGAATGAAAAGTTCTTAGAATCACTCAAAGAATACGTCTGCATTTTTTCAAAACTTTTCGAGTCACTTTTCAATTTTGCAGATAACATAATTTTTGCAAAATAAAAAAAATGCTCAAATCAACCCGAAATATTTTGAATGTATTCTTTGACCAATTTTAAGAACTTTTCATTTTTTGTAATTTTCGCTATAAGTGTATTGCTTTCAAGAAAAAAATTCTCAATAATCTCGAAAGTACTGCAGTATTGAAAATTTTTTTCTTGAAAGCAATAGACTTATAGCGAAAATTACCAAGAATAAAAAGTTCTTAAAATTGGTCAAAGAATACATAAACAAATTTTCGGGTTGATTTGAGCAATTTTTTTATTTTGCAAAAATTATGCTATTTGCAAAATTGAAAAGCTGCTCGAAACGTTTTGAAAAAATTCAGACGTATTCTTTTAGTGATTCTAAGAACTTTTCATTTTTGGTAATTTTCTCGGTTTGTTCATATTTTCTGAAAAAAAAATCCTGAATGTATTCGTGAAAATTTTGTAATTCGGGCGCCATTTTGTAGAGACCAAAGTGAAAAATTAATCTCTAAACCACACCTTCTTAAAGTTCAGACATTTATTCCACCGGTTAAAAATTTTGCAGGTCCTTGACAGACCGGGAAACCTTTCAAAACTCGCATTCAAAAAAAAAAAAAGATCGGAAAAGTCGTTCTTTTTTTTTTTAACTGAATTTTTTTATAATTAATAATTTTTTAGATCAATTTCGTATTTACCATCTGAAAGGGCACGTCTTGAACTTCAATAGTGTATTACATTACAAGGGGCGAAACAGAGCGATTGCATGAGCGTAAAGTTTGCTGCCTGAGTGAAACGAGGGCTGCAATCGCACACGAAATGCTTTCGCTGTGTTTTGTTTCGAGTAGCGTATACTATTTTTCATAGCAACTCTTTTGAGAATCTGATTGGCTGTAACTGTGGAGCGGGTTGAAACAGCGACTTTCAACCCTCGGGTTGAAAATCGTAGTTTCAACCGGCTCTACAGGTACCGAAAATTGGATTTTCAAAGGAGGCGCTATGAAAAAATATATTCCTCTCAATTTTTTCAGTCGCGAATAGCATAAGTTACACGGCCTCAAAGACCGGTGTATCGTTTATGCCATTTTGGCCCTTAAAGGGTTATGCAACCCATAGTACAAGTCTTAATATTATGTAATATGTATTTTTGTTGTTACCAGTATATATTATTAGTAGAGTGAATGATGGCCTTTCTGGTATTTTTTTAAGATGTAAAATAGGAAATTATAAATCCAATCTCAAATTCCTTTGAAATAAAATTTTTTATTAATTTCCAAGCAAGTCTACGTTATTGACAGTTATACAAACAGTCCAAGGTTATAGTAAAAAATATTAAAAGATGTTACCTTATACAATTCATTGCGAGGAAATAAAATTTAGAAATGAGACATCACATGATAACGATATGTTTTGTTGAAAATACATCTGAGTAAGATATTATTTTTGTTGGTTTTTTTAAAACATAATTAATATTGTAAAAATTTTTTTTTAAATTGTATGTATTTACTTTTATTTTAAAAAATTGCCATAAGACGACAAAAATCCATGATTAATACGTTGTGATTGTCGTTTGATATTTATCGTTATTTTAAAATTTGTAAACTTGACCTGTTAGAGGTTAAGTTTATATCGAAGTAGTTAAAATTCTGTAAAGAAAACAGTATTATTCAGCAAAATAGTATAAATTTAAAAGATATATTAAAACTATATTTTAAATGAAAGTTAAAGTTAATAGAAAAGTTTTTAACTTACTCATTATAAATTTGTAACGGATGAATTTAATTTTTCACAACAACTATCATGGAGTATCCATGATGACTAATTCGTAATGTAACTAAGATGTTAGGTTAAGATCAATCATATAGCAATAAGGCGGGAAAAAATTTTTAATTTAAATATTTTTGGCAAAAAGGTTATTTAGCAAGTTGAATAATATTAAAGTAAATGTCACTAAGATTTTCAATGTCTGTTCTCAAATTAATAGAGTTATTATTTTTTTAATATGAATCATTTCAAAGCAAAGTCTTTTTTTAAATTTTGTTCATGTTCTAAGATTTTTATTTCTTTAAAGTCAAAATTATGTTTAAATTTATGTTTAAATTTATCCGAATGTCCAATGTCCGAAAGACGTTCTTAGAAGGTTTTTGGAACGTATTTAGAACATTGGGATGTTCCTAGAACGTTTTTAGAATGTCACATAAACGTTTCTAATATCGTGTGCCCATTGGGAACGTTCTAGTATGTAAAAATCTACAAGTTTGTCCAGTATATAAACTATTGCATTGTATATATTTAACTTCATAAACAATATTATACTTAAATTTTTTTGGTGTAGGTGTTTTAACAGACGTTAATAGTATATTATGCAAAATGTGCGTAAAATACGGTTTTACACACGCGTGGTGATAACGGGCACGAGTTCAACGCGATCACCACAAGTGGGTAAATCGCACGCACGAGTTGCATACGATATTTGTTGACACAGTGTGCGTAAAATGCGTTTCAATGATATGAGACAATATGATGAAAGTAAGGTTGATGGAGACTAAAGGGGGTGACGGGGGCGGAAGAGCGGGTCCAGGGCTGCAGGCCCTGGTGGGGGTGCAGGGGGCGGAGCCCCCCCCATATAGTGATAATTAGAAGGGTAATTAATTACATAATTCTTTAATTGGAATAAATTAATTGAATATATTTGTGAAAATGATTATATTTAATTATGTGTTATTTTCAAAATGAAATACACAATAAATGTTTATAAGGCGTTTCGTAACTTTATACAACTTAATTTAATTCGCATGTTAAGCACAGTTCATAATAACGGAAAAAAAATTAATTAATTAATGAATTAGTTGTTGAAATAAACTATTGCATTTCATGAATTATAAAATATATATAAATTTTTTTTTATTTTACGCACACTGTATCGTAATAAGCCGTTTTACGCACTCATATGGGGGTGTAAAAACGCATTTTACGCATACTGTGTCAACAAATTTTTTGCTTAACATTATTGTCATAAGTGAAAATAATTTGTAAATTAGAATTTTTAAATATTCAGTAAAATTGTTGTTGAAAATTATTTATGTAAGATAAAGTGATTATTTTTTTAAAATCTTTAGATTCAATGTTTTCATCTGATTTCTCATTATTGTTATTATTATTGCAAGTCCTAATGTTTTTTTTCAAAGGTGTGTTCGACTGGTTGTATATTTTGAGTGAGTCCTAATTAATTAATTTACAAATTTTAGGAAGAAAAATACAAATTGAGAATCTTATAATCACTAAATCTGAATTAGTAAAACACTATCACCTTTACTAATTCTACTTCTACTACTAAAAAAAAATTCTACTGATAAATACTAGTTCTCTGCTAATTCACGGCCAAACTCTATTAGTTGATTTTCTTACCATTTTTGATTAGAAAAATAATTGGTAAAAATTGAACTTTTACTATTAGAATCAGTAGAATCTCTCTTTGAGGTAATTGAAGACTATTTTTTATCAGTAGGATGCTTACCAAAGCAATTGGTAATCAATTGTAAGACATTTGATTGTTATAAAAATTCATTATGTTAGTGGAAAATTTATATTATCTCAATTTTTTGTTCTGTGAAAGAGGAAAATTTTCTTCCTGAAATATGAATTTGTGATTTTACATTTTCATATTCTCCATTTAAGTAGATATAAACAAAGGATTTATATGCTTTAGAATTTAAGAATAAAATTTATAGATGCAAATTTATAGTTGATAGTGTATGTATCTAATCCACTCATCTTTTTAATATCTATGATTTTAAAATTCAAGAGGCAAGTTTCAAGATTCTTTTTCATCATATACCTTCTTTTTGAAGTGCCAATATATACATTATTTGATGGTCTAGAGCAAATCCAAATAGTAAGTGAGCTTCCAGAATACAGGAAACAGCGACGTGGAATGGCCCCGAGTACATGCTTTGCATATGTGGAAATCTTCCCAAGGGATCATTATAGAAACATTCCCGTTTCTGGTATGTAATAACGGGAATTCCAACCAACGTCTAGATGTCATATAGTCAAACTTTGACGGTCTAACGCTATACAGTAGAACAGTATTCTCAATATATATTTACTTCATTTTTTAACTACTTAAGACTGATTCAATTTCTATTCGATCAGGCCTTACAGGTCGACATTTTATTTTGACTCAAAATGAACGATAATGTTCCTAAAATAATTTAGACACGTGTTTTTTGTTTTTGCGCACAACAATTTTTTTCGCAAATTATGAAAATTTTTGTGCAGGCTGTCAAAACTGATTTTCCAGGTTAGCCGATGGATTTTTTTTTTAAATCGGTATAACTCGAACAAATATCAACCGATTTTGACGAATTTTATGTAGGATTGCTCGGGAGAGATCGACATTTACGATTATCATAGTAATCGCTAGCTTTTTACCAAGTTATGAATATTATGTATGAAAATTCAAAAAGTAAATAAAAATTACAAAATTATATTTCACGAAATGCATTTTTTCTTTCAGGATGAATTGTTTTTTTTTTATAAAAGTGCAATGTTTGAACTACAGTCTAGTAAAATCTGTGATAACGAAAATGTTTTTTTTTAATATGATTTTTTAAAGGAAAAATTGATTTTCCTATTTCGACTGTACTGAAGTTTACTTCTTTTCCTGAAATGAAATAGTAACACTTTGGAAAAATTGTTTTCAATTGGAAACGTTTTTATGAAGCATTGTTTTTACGTTGTCATTGTTATATACTTTGTCATTTTAAGTCATCGATGCTTCGCTATCAAATAAGTGTCTAGGTAAAATACATTCGAAATAACTTCCCAGGGTATAAAGATTTTTGTCATGCAAAAAAAAGGTCAACGATAGCACAGTCGATTCGGGAAAATCGATTTTTCCGTAAAAAACTCTTCGCCATTACACATTTTGCTAGACTATAGTTCAAACATCGCACTTTCATAGAAAAAAATCCATTCCGACAGAAAAACCGTATTTCGAGAAATTTAATTTTGGAATTTTTATTTACTTTTTGAATTTTCATACATAACATTCATAACTTCGTAAAAAGCTAGCGATTACAATGATAATCGTAAATTTCGATCTCTTTCGAGCAATCCTACACAAAATCGTCAAAATCGGTTGATATTTGTTCGAGTTATACCGATTTAAAAAAAAAAATTCTATCGGCTAACCTGGAATATCAGTTTTGACAACCCGCACGAAAATTCTCATAATTCGTGAAAAAAAACTTTTTGCACAAAAACAAAAGACACGTATCCAATTAAATTGTTTAGGAACATTATACCAAATTATATTATATATTATATACATTATATCAAAATAAAATGTCGACCTGTAAGGCCTGATCGAATGGAAATGGAATCAGTCTGAAGCATTCGGAGGAACGCTATTCTTGAAATTTCTGTAATTTCATTTATCTTTACAGTTATTTTAAAACGTACTTTAAGCTTTATAAACTACGAGGGAAGCTTTACCCAGAGGCAATGGTTGTCTGCGTTCGACGTGTTGTCAATTTGTTGCCACTCAGTTGGACCATTTAAAATCAATTACATTCAGGAATACACGCAGCACGTTGAATGTGTTTTTGATAATAATTATAAATTCTCGTCTTTCTAAACAGAATTTATAAACGATTGTTTTACACTACAATATTTTACGAGCGTTTTAATGGAACATTTTTCCAATTACATGTAATCAATTTGAAAAATTATAGTACATATATTTATATTTGATCATTTCCCACACAAAGTTTTTTTCACGCAATTTTTCTATTAAAAATCATTGGTTGGTTCTACCAAATACTTTTCGTGGTCCTACCAGACATGTGTTTGATGCTGTTAAATAATTCTTTCATAGTTGTTACCTATCTTTTTTTTTATAGAAATGGGGTTACACAAACTGAAATGCTGGTAATATAAGAAAATATTTTGTAAAGTTAAAAAAACTGTTAAACCAGAAGCTTTGGTTCACTCGAGCAAACGAGTTTGGTCAGATAAACAAAAATTTAGTTCATCCAACTAAAATGTTGTTTCATATCAACCATATGCAGTCAACAAAGCGATTTTATTCAACCAAATGAAATGTTTTCAAGGTATGGGTCATTTCATTACTTTCTTTACTCTGATCAAATTTTTTTACAGCATATTTGGTTTATTGGTAAATAAAAGAATTCAAAGTTTCAATTTTCTCTGAAGGTATTAGTTCTGAAACGGCTCGTTTAGTTCATGTAACGGTTTACTGTCGATTTACGATCGAACCGTAGCTTGCGATTCCGGTGACACCATAAAATATTTCTCCTATATTAATTGTACGTAACAGAGGCATTAATCATCTTTGATCCAATTAGCGTTATACGTGCAAGTTGTATGGAAAGCGATAGGTCCGTTTTCACTCCAGTGAACACGTACATAGTTATCGTTACCAGACTCTAATTGAAAGTGACAAAGTACCTTTATGTGCAATTGTAACTCAATCGATGAAATACTAGTATTCACGTTAATCAAAACCCAGGTATTCCCTTAAATGAAAAGGTTTTGATTATTTGTTAATTCGGGTGCAAAATATTTCTTTTAATCTTCTATTTATTATTCATCAGAACAAAATTATATTCAGCTTAGTCTATAAAAATCATCCCACTCCACTTGCTCAAATTAATAAACACGGGTTTTTAAATATAATGAAAAAGTATGATTAAAAATTCAAGTACATGTAATTACATGAAATTTTAATAAAAGCTGTTAAAGCTTTATAAGTATATTTTTAAAATTTAAACTTAGATATAAATATTTAATCATGTTCCATGGAAAATATTGAATATCTCTTCAAGAACACCCAAAAGGAGAGGAAAGCGATGTTCTGGCTCTGGTACTACAAATCATTTTCAAATTAGTGAAAGAATGTCGAAGTGCACCTTCCTAGCGATCCTTTTATGTTGCGAATATTAAATTTCTCCGACAGCTTCCATTCCCCGTTCTTCTCTTTGAATTCCTTCTTTATTCGTTTTGAAGACCAAAATAAACAATGTTACTTGTGAAGAGAATACAACTTTGAGGATACTTAATATAAAATTTAAAGTTGATTGTTACTAACTATTATCAATCATACATGTATGAACAGATGTTCAAAATTATTATTCATTATTTAAAGCTAAAGAAGAAATACGATCTTATAATTCGATGTTAAGGGCATGTATCATAATCTATGATTGCAGAAATTATATGCAATATAATGCAAGCAATGGTTTTCTTAGATATGTGGGAATAATCGATACACACAATCGAAAATAGAATGGATTAACTCAAATGGGCCACTTTAGAGGAAAAAAAAACCTCTGTATAAAGGTGGAATATCTCATAGTTCTGACCATTTTCAGAACAAATTAAATTTAATAATCCTTTTTAAATGTGATACTTAATATCACGAATACTAAAATTTCATTTTTGTTATTTTTTAAAGATAAATGTATTATTTTTCAAAACATTTCAGAATAAGTCTGAATGCAGTAATAAACAATTTTCAATTTTTTTATTTCTTAACATACTTAAACAATATTGAGTAAAACTACATGTATAGATATTATAATAATTTATGTTTCTGTAATGCCTTGCTTGCAAATTTAATGTTAAATGGTTTTTCCGTGAAGCTGATATAAAAAATCGTTTTTTGAAAAATACACGCCTTCGTCCACTCGTGAAAATCACCATAAACGTCTCGAATTTCTTAACTAGGTATAGGACAATAGTCTTCTTCAAGGAGGAAAAGAACCTCTCAGGATTGCTTATATAAAAAAAAATTGTCAGTCAGCAAAGCCACATGTCCCGAGTCGGTTTTTAAAACAGTTCAGATCATTCTGTGAGAGACTCCGGTAACAAAGTCTTCACGAAAAGTTTTCAAAAATGTAAACCTTGTTCGCGTTTTGCCATTGATAACCAATTTGGCATCCTTCTTTAATAATAAATTTTTTTTTAAAGTTCCGGTCGGTTCGTGTGCAAATTTTTTAAATGTTTTTTCATTTATCCGGTTTTTTATTCACAGTGAACTCTAAATATTTTTTCAATTCGTGATGCTGCATACTGGACTACTTCATTTTGAATTGCAAGCCATGAGATAAGTTTTTCAATTCTATGATAATCCTTATTTTAATTATCTCCTATATATTCTAATGTTTTACAGAAATTTTGAATTAATCTTTGAATTTATGGCACTGAAGAGGGCCCCCATATGTGGCCGAAACGTTTGCCTTGCTTTCTTTTTGAGTATTTTTATATCTAATATTAGTGATAATTTCAATCGAAGAAAATGAGAAGAATCTGTCCCTATGCCAAAATAACGAGAAATGAACAAAAAATTCTATGAATTTTGGGTCAATATAATAGCAGACATGTTATTAAACATGTCACTTTAAAATCTGTGATTAATATTTTAGATGTCTAATAAAATGAAAGACATGTATAGATATTAAACCTTAAAATTTAGATATTGGTCCCTAAAATTTTGGATACTACTAATATACATGTATATTAGACGATCGAACATCAAGATTGTTCTTCTTATGTTAAGCATCTACACTGAGAAAAAAATTTAGCCAACAAAACTTTTTTTGTTATCCTGACAAAATATTTTGTTGTCCCAACAAAACATTTTGTTTAACCAACAAAATTTGTTTGATATAGCAAAATGTTTTGTTGGCACAACAAAAGATTTTTGTTAGTTAAATACTAACCAAATATTTTTGTTGATTTGACAAAACTGTTTTCTCAGTGTAAGATCCTGATCCTAAAAATTCAACTAATCAATATTAGTTATTTGCCACTAGTGCAAATATTATAAATATTGTTAAGAGCGTTGTTACCTTTTAAATGTGCTTTCAAGGTAAAAATCAAAAGAAAATTTCTTGATAAGCAAACCCTTTAAACTGTTTTAGTTTATACATTGCAAAAAGAAGTGCCTTAATATAAGATACTTGTGTAGTAATTTCTAAGATGTTTCGTAGTCACTTCTAAGTTTCCTAAAATATCTTATTTGAAGATAGGTTAAATATCTCGAATTAAACCGTCGGTAACCAAGATTACTCATGTGACTTACAGTTTAATGTACCCTATAACCTCTACACTGTAAGAAAAAGCGACACACCAGTGTCCGTTGCACATTTCGATGAAAAGAAACTCTATAAATGAGTTGATGTTATACTACAGAAGAAACACATGGAACACTAAAAACGCTCCATTTTTTGAGGTTATGGACTCTCGACCACTACTTGATATATCTTACAATTCAGAAACATCTTATGAGATCCTAAGCATCTTAAACTAAAACGGAAAAAACATCTTCATTCCTATCAAGATACATAAGTCGTCTTAATTTTGAATAAGACATCTCGTGAGACATCTTATTTCAAGACAGGAGATGGAAAATTCCCCTCTTATATCACACATTGAAAATTTGAGCACCAATAATAATTAGTATGAACAATAGGTACTTTCTACGTTAAAACAAAGATCTTATATAGCAACCATACATTCTGGACAAGTTCTGTTACCAGATCTTGTTATTTTAAAGAAAGTCGATATCTCCAATATGAAAGTCTCAAGAAGGTAAATGTTCATACAATACTGTTGCATATTTACCTTTCCACTTTCAAAATACAAATGCAGATGACCACTTTCCTCAAAAAGACAGCAGAAATAATGAAACGAAATTGAAGTTGATATATGTAATATTAAAGTAGTACCATAATACAAAAATATTTGCACCAACTAAAGAAATTAAACTCTTCCACACGAAGTCACTTGAGTGAGAACGTGCGGTGAGAGTTGGTCGTGTTCGCAAAATGGAGTAGCTATTGAATTAAAAGGATGTGGCGAATAAAACGATAGAGAAAACGGAGTGAACAGTACTCGTTCTATCCTTATTCAAAGTTTCCTTCTCTTTCTCACTTTGGCAACTGCTCTCGCCCTCCGTTCAGCTCTCTTTTCTTTTACCTCGGCAAGTCGTTTGGTTTGAAGCCGGGGCACCAGCCATCCGGAGGCGGCGGTCCGTGCTCGACGACCATAAAAATAAAATTTCAATAAATCTCCCCGAGCGGCGACCCTCATAGAATATTGGGAGGGCGGGCTACTCGCTCATTGGAGGGGCCTCGAGCAGTGGTTACGCCTTCCACAAAACACAGATAGCTGGATACACTGGCGTACACAGAGATAAACTTTTGCTCGGCGGCCACGTTCCTTCTCCAACAGATCCTTCTGCTTCCATCATCATGATCTTTCAGCTTCGCAATAGTTCTTTGATGTCTCTAGAGAGTTGCAAAGGAAGAGAGTTTTGCTTCGGGCGTCCTCGATCATCTTTCATTTCTTATATTTTAATTCCAAGTGACCAAAGACAGACTCGTTAGGAGTCGTGAAAATCAACTAGCAATGATGATGCAGTTACGGATGAACATTGTTGTTGAAAAGTCTTATTTCCTCAGAAACTGATAACTTTTTTGCTTTATCAATTTTTGTTAGGAATTAAGTATATGTATTTTACTATAGTGATTATTGTATATATGGTGTATGTATAATAAATGAGTAAATTGTTGTTATACTCTTGTCTTAAAGGATTATAACAGCCGTTCATGTTCTTCCTGATGTAATTGTAGCTTTAAGCCAGATTAAATTTCTGTAGATTTGCTGTTGACGATAATTGTATCTGGTACATGTATGTATATAATCGGAAAGGCGATTCATATACTATATATACGCGAGATGCAATTACCGGTAACAAATCTACAGAAATTATTGTCTTGATATGATGTTTTACAAATTAAAAAACATATGGATCCTTTAAGAAATGTCATTTGTATTTTGGAACGAAATCTCTGAGGATGGTAACCAAACTGGTTCAACTTTTATGACTCATCAAATATGGAACATGCCATTTTTCGGACGATTTCACGTGCTGGATAAAGTGCATAGAGCTCACAAATTTTTATGAAATTTTGGAAGAGTCTTGGATTTAGGATGAAACATCAGATACAAATATCGAACAACTCCTCATTTCAGAGATTATAAAACACTCTCATCATGTTAATAATAAAAGTACTTTGTGAACTTCTTTATCAATCAATAACTGTTTTAATAAAACATTAGCATATACAGAAAACTCAATCATCGATTACACCTTGTTATTTTCTATGTATAATACATATAGATGGTTGTAGATGAAGGGGGTTATGATTTCTAGTTTGAAACAGGTGTTAAAAATCCAAAAGAAAGAGTAAAGTTTTCAAACTATATATTCAATCAAGCGTTCAGCTTCACATTTAAAGCTGACAGTGTTGGAAATTTATCAAGTTTCTTTGAATAATAATAGTTCAGGGATCTACTAGGTCTTGAATGTCTTTTCCGTAACGAAATATCCGTTAAATTTGGCATATATAATTTCGGCTTCTTGTGTTCCCTGAGGAGTAATGAAATCCTTTCTTATAGGCAATATCACTATACTTCAGTCGATTACGTGACATTCATGGTGTTTATGGGCAATGGAAAGAAAGTTTAGGGGAATGCGTACACGGGTTACAATGAGTTTAAACAGAAGCGACAGGTGAATAATGGGAAATAAAATTCAGAAACGATACGCGGAGTAATGGAACGTAACTCAGAGACTTGAAATCATAAGTGCTTTTGTTTCATATTTCCCTGGATTTGCATAATACTCTTTTCTATCAAGATTTCAGTTCATAACCATCAATTTGAAAATCCTCGCCATAAACTTTATGTAAAAGTATTAGTAAAAATTACTTCATTAAAAATTAATATCAACGAATATTAATAAACTCAATGAAACAGTTTTTATTTCAAGTGAAATTTCTTTTATAAAAATAGCAACCAAAACTCAAAAAATTTTACATCAAGGTTCCTTCACAACTATGTTTATTAATATAATGAACTGTATATTGAATTCATTATACCTTACATGTTCAGTTATAATTCCAGTTACGATGTAATTCTACAAAACTCCACAAAAACGAAATAGTTCCATTAATTTTCATAACAGTGGAATGTGAAGAGGAAATTCACAACTTTTCAAAATAAAATGTAAAATCCATTATTTAGTAGAGTTATGAAAAAAATTTCCTTTTAATTATGGGTTTTTTGAAAAAATATTTAAAATCTCTATACCTTTATATTGAGACGGCTATGTAACGCCACTTCTTTCTTCATACCAAAAATTTTGCATGTAGTGTGATTTTCATTTATAAACTTAGACATATAATTTCACGTGTCCGTTTAAAATATTCAAAACCCTTCATACTATTATATTCAGAATGTAAAAATGTTACGTGTCCTAAAAATTGTTCCCATTAATTTATCCCAAATCACAAAATTGACCATTTTGCTTCACACCAAAGTATCTCAGGTAATTTGGCATTCTAAATTGTTTTAAAAAATTGTATGTTTGTTAAGATATCCAAACCTTTCATTCATATTCATACATCCACTTTATTATATAAAAATGTTTTCATTTGAGCTTCAAAGTCAATTTTTTTCTGTATTTTTAGATTTTCATAAAAATTACTGATGAGGGCTCTGATCAGAGCCACAACATCTGATAAAATAGACTTGTTTATTCATGGACCCTAAAGTCAATTTTTCACAACAAGCGTACCAATATTATTTAAATTAAGGGCCTATAGAACTCACGCTTTTAATTTATTGTTAAAAATTACCTAAGAACATTTTCCAGGTATGTATAAATATATAATATAATTTTTGAAAGGTTCTTTACTCAAAAATGTTCAAACATATCTGAATGTTCTTCAGGACTTATTTTAAAAGTCACAAAAATGACAAAATCGTCCCAATTTTAAAAAAGCATTCAATGTGCCAATCTTATTAAGGCCTCTGTATAGTACAAGGGCATATAAAATTATTGAAACAATTTTGTATAGCATTTTTTTCAATAATGACATTATATAAAACTTTTTTCATAGGAGATAAAGTTATGCTGTTGAATTTTCTATAAGAATGTATGTTGGAGAGTAAAATTGTAAAATTTTTCAAGGTGATAGACCGTCCAAGAATGGTCAAATAATTCTATATGTTCTTATCCTATCCAGAGGCTCATCTGAGAGTTTTCTTGAAGATTATTGAGCCAGGGAATGTGGAGGTTCAGATACGGTCCTGCAAAGAGCCAAACCCCAAGTATAGGAGCAATTTAGTATCACGCCCCCTAGTAGGTAACACTGACGAAGGTGGTAGTGTTAGAGGTGGATGCGATGGAGTGAAGTTGAGAGTGGGGGGTGTAAAATTTGGTAGTGGGGATGTAGGATATGGCAGCCAAGCAGTTTGCTCTATGCCTTCGCGAGGCGCGGGCCGGTTTAACCGCGACTCGGACCATTTATTTACCTTTAGACTCGCTTTTCAACTCGTTTTTGCGCGAGTAAACATTTTCAAATTTATCAGTGTTTCAAGGACGCCAAAATTTTACGAAAATTTGAAAAGGATTTTAAATTTAGGAGCTGTGATAGACACCAAGAAGGTGTGCAGGAGCTAAGCTCCTGGGGAGGCATGATCAACAATATCTCCGCCGGCGGTTCCATTCATGGTATTTCTGGTAAGTTTCCACTTCAAAATGCTCCAGATTCAATTGAGATGAGGGATTTTGACAAACGCAGAATGATAAAAATATGGAGAAAAAAATTAACGCGGGTGGTGATAAAGAACAGATTGGTCCATTGAAAATAAGAGAGACCACTTTCAGCTCATCACATTTTCTGGATTATTGGTCGTTAAGTGAATCGAAATAATTAATCCGTGAATTGTGAATCAAATTAAAAAAGAAGGGCTTGTTTTGGTATTATTAAAAATATGGAGAATTCAAACTCGGGTAGTGTTCTCTTGCAAATAAGATTCTGAAGTTCAGGTTTTGAATAGTGTTTATGGAATAACATTCTTGCTTAATAATGAGTGACAGTGATTAAATGTTAATGAAAGTAATTTTATCATTTATAATAACAAATTGTCCAGCTTTGGCGCAATTCCAATTTATTTGCTTGTTTTGTTCGACATATTCATTAAATTGTGACAAAAATATTTTCATGACATTTTTTTTTTGTAAACCCTTTTTTGAGTAGAGAAAAATGCAGCATTTTTTTGATCATTTTTTAATTAGCTAAATTTTTAGAAAGCAATTAAGTGAGATGAATTTTCAACTATCTTATTGAACGGTTGATTGAGATTGTGATCAATGTGTCTAATTGAATTATAAATGTAACTTATTCGAATAATTAATAGATGGTTGGGGCATTTAAACATTTTTAATGAATTCTTTAGTTAATAGAAATTGAACACTTTCAGAAGTTAGTATTTGTTTAATTGGAAGCAGTAAACAAAATGACTGCAATAAAATTAGTGACCATATATGACTATTCAACCAGTCATTTGTTATTGAAATCAGTGAAAATGACTGTGTTCATGACCAAAAGATGTCACTGATTCTCGTTTAGTAAAATTTTTACTGATTTATAGATTCAGAGAATAAAGCTTTAAAACTAACCAGCTCTTCTTTCACCGTCGCATCAGAAACAATATTTTAATTTCAATTTATTTCAAAATATTTATATAGTAAAAAATTTTCAATTGATTCCTGACAATGGCAACTAATTACTAATGTAGGCGATTTTTCTTCGTATATATCTTGAGGTTACGTAAATTCCTTTAAAAATTGTTGTTATTATATAATAATGTTCAGGATTAAGACTGTTAATTATAAATAATTGTTGTAATGATATTTTTTCAGGCATTTCGTTCTTTTTTTAACATCAATCTTTCACAGAAAATTTAATTGAGTTATTACAATACGAATAACCCTGCTTAAGATAATAAGTCACGTGTCAAGCATGCGGTTTGTGCCCTAAAGGAAAAAATATCGCATGACATTAAAAAATTGTTCATTAAATTAAAAAAAATAATTAGTAACAGGTTATTGGAATGATGTACCAATGGCAAAATATATTAGGAAAAAAACCGAGAAATCTGTTCTATGATTTTAAAAAACTCAATTAATATTGTTAGGTGAATTAACAAGTGTTAATTAGAACACTAAGTAAAACTTTATTATAGAGTTTAATTGAATTTAATCTGCAGTATCAACTGAAATTCAATTGGGAATAATTTTAATTTTTCCACCATGTTTGTCTCAATTTTAAAAAGAAGCCAAATCGAGACCAGAAGCAAGTCTTTCTCTTTGTAGAGCAATTGCCAATTTAACTGGCATGACCATGTAATTAGACTAATTGATACTAGAAACAAAACCGGTTATACTATTAGCAATGTTAATAATTTCAACAGATTTTTTATTATATAAGAAAGTAAATTAAAATTAATTCTTTTGTAAATTATAAAGCAATAATATAAATTTATCTTGAATTCTAGTCATTTTTAACATTAAAATTTACGAAATTAATAAAAGTTATGTAATTAAATACACATGTGTATCCAGATTTAATATATTAACTATGGATCACAATCTCGTTACGTAAAGAACTAGTTATAATTTTGCATTGAAAATTGCGAAGTGAACTTCTTTAAATTCGAACAAAATAAAATAATGGCACCAATGAGATATATCCGGAATTTCTATCAATATAATTAATAAAAAGAAGTATTTTTAATTTGTTCCTAAAAATCAGTTACGGGGATAAATAATGTTTAATTTTGAAAGATTATGCTGCAAATTGCATCTCTTTTGAAAAAAAAGCATAAGCACTTTTGTCTACTATATGTTGAAAATATAATACATTTTATATTGAGTATTTTAGAATCTCATATGAATAAGATTCACATCAATTGGGTCATTGGTACCTAATTATAATTATCATGTCAGAAAAAAATTACGATATGCATTATTCGAAAGTGACACCAGATGACTTATTAAAAAGTCATGATTTAAATTTCCAAAAGCCAGAAAAAAATTGTCTCAATCCAGCTAAACCATTTTGTTGAATAAATCTTTGGCTAAGTCAAACTAAATTTAGTTAAATCAATTATAATATTTGTTTGATTCATACAAATTGTATACAAACAAATCATCTTTGCTTGCATAGAACAAATTCTTTGGTTGAATCAATCAAAAATTTGGTAAAGCGTATAATAAGGAAATTCTTTGACTGATCCAACTAATGTCTAGTTCGGTCATCAAAATATTTTTTCTAGTTAATGAAT
Organism: Diplolepis rosae; assembly: GCA_030998225.1. Classification (NCBI taxonomy): domain Eukaryota; kingdom Metazoa; phylum Arthropoda; class Insecta; order Hymenoptera; family Diplolepididae; genus Diplolepis; species Diplolepis rosae. The sequence goes on along the minus strand of JAPYXD010000723.1, from coordinate 6,149,211 downwards.
TTGCAAAATCTGCGAAAAAATCGATGCCGTGACTTGTTTACTTAATATTAAAGCATCGATAAGCATGTATATCAATTTATCTTTATCTTTTTAGTCATCGATATAATCTTTAAAGTATATAATTGTATTTTTGATTTTTTTTGGTAATTTATGCCATGAAATATTTTCAGAGATCTTGAAATCTTTGAAAATCGACACGTGCCAGCAACACGTGGTGCGTTTGCACTTGGCCTCCCTACTTTGGAGGAAACCACCTCTCGGCCTTGATGGCCTTAATTATCTTAACTCTGATTGTATTAGGCAAGAAGTTAAGGAACGAATTAGTGAGTTGGGAGCCGTCCGAGAGTGGTTATATAGCCACAGGGGTTCTGAATTTTATTACTCCAGAACATGCACTGATTTTTGTTCAGCTGATTTCGATTATAATTATATTTTTTCAGTATTGCAATATTTCAACATTTTCTCAAAGGAGAAATTATTTCGCATGTTTGTTGTAAAATGTCTTTACATCAAGATTGTAGGGAATCTCTTTAATAATTCGAGTAAATACTGATTGGAAGATGGATTTACTGAAATTCAGAAAATTGAATAACTATGTTTTTGAAAGAAAATTTCTATCAAATTTTTGGCAATCTAACCAAACTATTTTGTTAAATGAACCAAAATTTGGTCAACTGTATAACAAGCAATTTTTTGATTGGATTAACCAAATATTTTTCTTAGTGTATTAAGAAAAGTGAAAATCCACTAAATTACTAAATTACGTTTCAATTTTAGGAAAAACGTGTAATTGTAAGAATTTTTCGCAGCGAAATACTAAAATTTAGATATATTATATGATAATTTACTATAGATTGCATCAAACTATACTAAAGTTTCATATAATTTTTTGAATCTTTACTAACTTGATTGAGTAAATTTTTTAGTTTGCTAGGAATAATTATTATTGTACCTCGATTTTCCTTTGATTCCTAATATTTTTTAGAAATATTATAAAATAAAACATATAATGCTGTAAAAAGTTTCTTCGGATACCAAAAAATTTGAAGAAAAATTTTTCAGTAATTAAAATTCATCCTATTTATATATATGCGGTAAAAAATGTATCGGGCAATTTTTTCGTAAATTTCTAGGACGTTAATTTTTACAAATTTTTCCTGAAATATCTTAGGGGAATTCCCCAAACATTCTCATGGATCATTTCTCGAAATATGTTAAATTTCCTAGAAATTTGTTTGTGAAAATTACCTAAACTCCTTAATAGAATTAATCAAATTTAGTAGCAGTTTTATATATAAATATATTTAACTGTTGAATATAAGGTATATTAGACCTGATGTGTATAATTTTATTCCATTCAAAAGCACAAATTTACTCTCATGAAATGGCGAAGCTCGTAATCAGCGATTATCTTTTCAAACAAAAACAAACGATCCATGAAAACTACGCGCACCTGATAGAAATAATGTGCCTGATAATGTCGTTATTCATGCAAACAAAACTCGACGGTTTTTCATCGATTATCATTATTACAGCCAGACACCGATTTGCAGGGTCATTTTAAAGTCCATACTGTATTTTATCTTTGGAAAAAAATTGCTGTTGCCAAAACCTCAAATGAATTTCACATCAAAGGATGTTATCCGATTTTATTTTTATGCTGACAGCTCATAAATACCGCCAACCAATAAAATCTTAAACAAAGTCATTTCGATGACTCATAAAATAAAACGCATACGGGGTCTAGTCATAAAATTCATTCAATACCCGAAGCACTCCATTCAGAGAACTTCGGTAAGTATCATGAAGGCGGTCTGTTCTCTAAACACCAGTTTTGTGTGAAAGCAAGGGTTAACATTTTATTGTAGTCTGAGGTTTATAGTATTTTATTCTCTTTCGAACTGTCAGTCAATTCATGTTTAGAACCACAAGAGGAACAGTATGTTGTCAATATTTGGATATATGCAAGGATCTCTTTTTATAAGATGCTCATTCATCCAAACACATAAATATATATATATATATTTATATATATAGACTGCTGCCCAAAATTCTTTGGACACTTGTTTTTAATTATTCACATAAAGGTTTCTAATTTATTAAATACGCAACGATAAATTTTTTCCCTGAGAATAACATGGAAGGTATCAAAATTCTGCATCTAATGACTTCAAAACGAAGTATTTTAGTAAATTATGAACAGAGATATTGTCAAAAAGAGAAAAATTTCAAAGTTTTCTTAAATTTTGAATAATCCTCGAAATAATTACGATTTTTCAACTTTTCTTGACTTATTTCAAAAGTATATTTACGTAGAATGTCAAAAATGTAACAAGTAAAGTGTAATAATTTTTTCCTGGATGCTGTCAAATTTTGAACTTAGAATAAAAGAATTGTATAACTTAAAATTTGTCAAATTATTTATGAAAGAAGTATTAAAAATAATTTAATTCTATTTTTAACCACATAAATTAAACCTCAGGCAAAAATAGATAATTTTGCTTTCAAGAATAGCAATATTATTATTCAAGGGCTAATTTGAAAGAGAAAAGATTATTTTCCATGAAAAAAAATTTGAAATGCAAAAAAATAATGCATTTAACAAATTTTATTTTTACCCGAACTTTTTTTCTTATCGCTTCAAACCAAATTTAAAAAAATTATGCGATTTTAATAAATTACAAATCACTTTTTCAAGAAAAGGATATACTTGAAAGTTTCCAATTTCAGAAAATGAATCAATTATTATCAAATTCAGCAATTTGTTTATAAGAATTTTGTTTTGAGAAATTGATTTTTAATGGTTTCAGCCATTAAAGAATTTGTTTTCAAAAATGAGGAACGGTAAAGTTGTGAAGATTCTTTATCCTGAAAAAATGATTCGTGATTTATTAGAATCGCATCATTTTGTAAAATTTGGTATGAAGTGATAAGAAAAAAAGTTCGGGTAAAAATAAAATTTGTTAAATGCATTACTTTTCTGCGTTTCAAATTTTTGTCATAGAAAATAATCTTTTCTCTTTCAAATTAACCATTCAATAATAATATAGTTATTCTTGAAAGCAAAATCTATCAATTTTCTGTTTTTTCAAATTTTTCTACACATCGTTGAGTATTTGATGTTTGATTAGTCAAATATGACTAAATATGTACTCTCTAAATCTGAATCAGTCAAATTTTCACTGATTGAATCAGTGATTTGCCTATTCACTGATTCATCGGTAAAAAAATATTTTTCACTGTTAAATCACTTAATTTTCACTGAAATAATCAGTGAAAAAAATTTTTTACTGTCAAATCAGTCAATTTTCACTGAAATAATCAGTGAAATTTGACTGATTTACAGTAACCTCTTTTTAGCTATTTCAATCAGTCAAATTTTTACTGATAATCAATAGATTTTGACTGATTTAAATTTAGAGAGTAATGAAAAATAGGCTTTTTACATAAAATGTTAATAAATATTTAAAAATAATCTTCCACACATAATTTTCGGAATTATTATATATGTATATAAGCATTTTTCCCAAATTTAGTACTAATTGATCTAATAACGTAGACCCTACATATCGCTGAATTTTGGAAAAAACCTATTTTTAGAAAAAGTACTCATTTTGGTATTCATTTGGTATCATTTTAAAAAATCGTTTATTTAACGTCATTTGGATGGCTCTACGAAATATTTCTCTGAATTTAACAAAATGAATAAACAAACTAATTTTTTTTCTTCTTTTTTAAACAAGTTATGGACTCAATCAAATGAACCAAATATTTTTTGAATGTGACTAAATATTCACTGAGAAAAAAATGTAGTTGATCAAAAAAAAATTGGTTGGATGGTCGAAATAAATTTACTGATACACAGTCAACTAAACTTTTGATATATTCAACTAATTTTTGGTTGCTTCAAACAAATATTTTTCTAAAATGAGTAATCAAGTAGATTGAACCAAAAAAGTTCTTTTAATCGATTATCTTAATACTTCTTAGTGTTTGACAGAATACTTTTCTTTCAAATCTTGAAATTCAGTTTATACTATACACTACCGGTAAAAAGTTTAAGTTCACCTGTTGTTAAAGCCATTGACGAAGTGTCTTAATTTTAATAAAAACAAGTTAAACATTTTTTTTCCATAATGGCATGAATTTTGATAACATTTTTTATCTAATGATCCCAAGTTGAAGGCAAAATATTAATTTGATAAGAATATATTAGAAAAAACGTCAAATTTCAATCTTTTTGGAAACTTTTAATAACTCTAAAAATAATTAACGTTTTTAAAAGTTTTATGTCTCGTTTTAAAGGTAATTCTAATAAAATCAAGTTAAACATTATTTGTTGATAATGGCATGAATATTAATAACATTTTTTATCTAATGATCCCAAGTTGAAGGCAAAATGTTAATTTTATAATAATTCAATGTATATCATTTTATAATAGAATTTAGGAATATTTATCAAAATATTGATATTTTATGACGTTATCGTACCATCTTTAACCCCAGAGTAGAATCCAGGAAAAAACTCTAAGAATATCTTGATTAGTTACCAAATTACGATGAAAACTTACCTTCAAAACAAGACCGAAAAATATCAAAAAAGTTAATTATTTTTAGTTATTAACATTTTCCAAAAAGATTAAAATTTGACTTTTTTTGTAATATATCCTTAAAAAATTACCATTTTGCCTTCAACTTGGGATCATGACCGGTAGTGTATCTATACTTAAATAACCGGATAACAAATTGTAATAGCATGCTCTGGAATAAGCAAATCTCCAACTATTCAAACAATTTCGTTATATAAGTCTTCTTTGTTAATGAAAAACGAGGTAATGCTTAGAAGTTGCATCGTGAAAATAAAATCATGTGGGTGTTTCTTCGTATTTTTGCTCATATACAGATGTTGTATCTCTTCTTCGCTTTTGCAGTTGTGGGAGTGATTATTCGTTTATATCCATGCAAGAAACTCCAGCCATGTGTATTTGTTCGCCTAGAAGCGGAGGTCGGTGACGATTCTCACACCTTTGTGCTAAGTGAACCGAACACCCCTCACCACCAGCCAACTGGCTTCTGCTTCTATGCTATACAAATTTAAAGTACCCAGAGCACCAAAGATGTCGGAGAAAGAAAAAGGGAAAATAACTGCTGTAGAAGAATGGAAAAATGAGGGACGCGAAAAAAGTCCAAAGTGATTTCTCAATGAACCCATCTCTGTCGTAATTGTTAGCTTGAAATCCAAATAACATACTATTTAAATATACTTTTAAAAGTTTCATCTAAACTCTATAAATATTTCTGAATTGCTACACAATCTAAATATTTTTAAACATATTCAGACACATTTGGCACACTTTTTTTCGAAAAATCAGTGAAAATATATTTTTTGTAGACACAAAAAAAATGGTTTGAATTAAACAAATTTTTGTTAGTTGTACTCTACTCTCTAAATCTGAATAAGTCAAATTTTAACTGATTGAATCAGTGATTTGCCTTTTCACTGATTCATCAGTGAACAAAATATTTCTCACTATTAAATTAGTCAATTTTCACTGAAATAATCAGTGAAATTTGACTGATTTACAGTAACCTCTTTTTAGATATTTGAATCAGTCAAATTTCACGGATAATCAGTAGATTTTGACTGATTCAAATTTAGAGAGTAGAATTTTGTTATTATGTGAAAAACTCAATTTTTAGTTGATCTTATACAAGTTTTTGGGTAAAGATTTTTGTTGATTCTACGAAACATGTGTTTGAGAATGTCAAATAATTTTGTTGATCCAACCAAAATGAATCTATTTGGTGAATTCAACTAAACAATTTTGTAATAACAGCAAAATATTTAATAAAGTTAACAAAACAAATTTGTGATGATTAAATTAGCATAAGGCCAGTTCTTTTCCCAAATTTCAAAATTTTGTATCTATGAATTTAAGATTTTAGTTTTTTTAAAAGAAAAAAAAATTAAAAATATTACTTTGAACTAATTAAAAATGTGCACGCATTCTAATTATTATGTTTTCCAGCACCTGAAAATCGGGAAAAGAACTGACCCCATGCCAATTTAATTATTACAAATTTCTTACTGTAGTTCAATAAAACAAAAAACATGTACCGGAACATGTCTTGAAATTTCTTTTTAAAGATTTTTTTGGCAATTATATCAGTCAACTGTAAATTTGTTTGCAATATTTTTACTAAAATGAATCAGAGAGACGTGCTTTATTGTATTCTATGATATCTTATTTACATGGAACCTGTAAACGATCAAATTCAAAATAAAAATTTAAAGCTAATTACACAGGTCTGCAAGGTTTTGTTGTTGAAAAACTATGGATCGATTCCGGAGTAATTTTTGACGTAAAATCCGGAATCAGAATCAGCCTATCACGTCAGGATTTTGAGATATTTGACGTTATGTGCTCGAAAAATTGAGTTTTTCGCTACTTTTGAGGTTATGTACAGGGCGCAAGAAATTTTTTTGGTTTTTTTCTCAAATGTCATCATTTAGCACTACTCTTTCCCTTCAAAATGGACTATTAAACAGTCACGAGCAATTTTTTCCACAAAGATACGGCCATATCAAGTTTTGACATTTATCGGAACAACCTTATGAGCATTCAAATTGACTCTTTGGTGCATATCATTTTGCATTCGAAAATTTATCTTGAAAATTTGTGCTTGCGGGTTTTGATGGTCTGTGAATAAGAATTTACAGTCAGAAAATTGACATTTCCATTTCTAAGATGGCAGATTCAAAATATCTTTGTGAAAAAAAATCGCTCGTATCTGTTCAATAGCTCTTTTTGAAGGGAAAGAGTAGTGCTAAATGATGACATTTGAGAAAAAACTAAAAAAATTTCTTGCGTCCTGTACATAACCTCAAAAGTAGCGAAAAACCCCATTTTTCGAGCACATAACCTCAAATATCTCAAAATCCTAACGTGATAGGCTGATTCTGATTTCGGATTCGGATTCTACGTCAAAAATTACCCCGGAAATGATCTTTCGTTTTCCAACAACAAATACAAACCCATTATTTGCAGACCTGTGTTATTTTTACTTTATAAATATTCAATTCTAGGTATTGTTAGAATTTTGAATTAGCCCGCCATACAATATGATTGCTCCTTGCTCCTTTTCTACACTCTTTTCTCACGCTTGCGCAATAACAGAAAGTTCGGGTCTTCAGCATCAGTTGCCTTCCGCCACTGTTAATAAATTGCAATACTTTCAATATCATGTTTTCAGATTAATTTTTCCCCTAAAAAAATATATGTTGATTTTGAAGTAGTGATTCATTTAGCCATTCGCATTATCCTTCCTGATTTAAAAAGAAAAGAATGTTGTTTCCATTTATGTCAATATTGGCCAATATGGCCACGTATTTTCAGATTGATTAGACGTGAATGATTGCATTACTAAAAAATTTCGTGATTGCGTTTTACAAATATCTAGCAAAAAAGCCAAATTTATTTTCATTTGTTGAAGGATTAAAAGATGATTAAGTCGAAGAATACATAAAAATGAGAAGCATTGGAGAACGAAGAAGAGAAATTTTAAAACGAGAAATATTTTTATCAGAAATAATACTCCTTTTTAAAAACTGATAAAAAATCACGTAAAATTATTTGATTATTTTGAGGTGACCCATGATTTTGCCAATTTTTGAAGATTGAATTTCCAAAACGCACATATGTACAAAAAACTCTGCTCTTTGGATTTGAAAAAGTGATTTTTCACTGATGGAGTAGCTAGAAATGGGATATTCTTTGACTTCAGTGAATGTTTTACTGGAAAAAAGTAAAATTTAGACCGGATTTGATCAATAAAATCTGTTACACCAATTGAGTTTTACTGATAAACTTTGATAATTTCACTCCTTTTTATTGAAATATCACTGATTATCACTTAAATTTTCACTGAAGTGAAAACATGACCCGTTTCTTGCTATTCTATCAGTAAAATCTCATGGATTCAAAGGCAGAGTTTAAATTTAACAGGCATTTTTGTAATATTTATCGACAAATCTGTTATATTTACTAATAAAAGGTGAATTGTACTGAAATATCTGTTAAATTCACAGAAATGTTATGTTGTTACGATTTTAACATATGGACTCAGTAAATGTAAGAGATCATTTTCTTCGTGCAGGCCCTTATAAAAAATAAAATATAGGTTACTATTTGTATTGTTATCAGTACTATACTTTTGACAATCAATGTATCGAGAATATACTTAACTGTACATTTTTCATCAAAAACGTAGGATAATTATGTACAAATTAGTGTTTTAAGTGATGATTTTACCATTGATTGACTAATAAATCATCAATTTAATCATTAATATAATTTAGAAATTTTATATTCATTAGGTGCAAAGGATTTACATGCACAGGATCTGAAAAGACACGATAAACTAGACGGTGTCCTGGGCGTTAACTTGGGCACTGGTCTGTCTGCCGGCGGAGGACTGACGCTTCATCAGGAATTAATCATGACGATGCCTGGCACAGGTAGGCATCATTGTCGCAAATATCCAAAAAGAAAAAAACTTTAAATTTCCAATTTATGCTCTGCGACTGTTCACAAAAAAAGAACGTGAGACAAGAAATTTATATATTGTCAACGTCATAAACGCACAGATAAAATATTGACAGTCTATTAATAGAGTCAAAATTTCGTTGGTAATTATTCATTTTGAAACAAAGCTCACATAAATGACTAGTAAATCCTACGCGATTTACATTTAAAATAGATTACTTTGAATTTTCTAAAAAAAAATTATATTTATTTGAATGATAAATAATCATAAATGGACTTTGTATTTTAAATCAAGTGTTAAAGATGTTTTATTCAAAACACATAGAATTATTGTAATTTATGTGATTCGTTTACCTGTAATTTTAAAAATAGTGGAATACAGGTGGTCATTTTTCTCCATTGGTCATAAAATTTTCAAACTGGAATCTTACATTGCAATTATACACAAATACTTTAAAATAATATACTAATGCATATGTTATTAATTTGGATTAAAAATATTAGGTGATAACATCAGAATAATACCAAACATCAACGAATGGTAAGAATTTCTTACTCAAAAGCATAAAAAAGAAGCGATCTATTTTTTAAAATGTATTTTTATAAAAACACAAATTAACAACAAAAAGAGCTATTAACTGTATATATAACTCTATAAATCAAGATTAGTAAAAAATAAGCCACTAATTCTCCTCAGTGTATATCTTCACTAATTATCAGTAATTTTATACTAATAACTTTTTTTAAAGTTTACAACTACTGATGGAATTAACAGAAAATTACTAATAATCAGTAGAAATTTCGACTAAAGAGAATTAGTGGTTCACTTTTCACTATAATTCAGATTTAAAAAGAATATACTGTAAAGTAGATTATTATATCTCAACCAAATTAGGAACTTATACTGAAGTATCTGTAAAATTTACAGAAAAAAGTTGCTGCCTAATTCATCAAACCCGAAAAATTATGTGATTCATCTACTCTCTAAATATGAATCAGTCAAAACCTACTGATTATCAGTGAAATTTGACTGTTTCAAATAGCTAAAAAGAGGTTACTGCGAATCAGTCAAATTTCACTGATTACTTCAGTGAAAAGTAACTGATTTAACAGTGGAAAATATTATTTTCACTAATTAAACAGTAAAAATTAACTGATTTAACAGTGAAAAATATTGTTCCCACGGATGATTCAGTGAAAAGGCAAATCACTGATTCAATCAGTGAAAATCTGACTGATTTAGATTTAGAGAGTGATCAAACTATTTTTTTAAATAAACCAAGATCTTTCGTCACTTGAAAGAACCAAAAGTTGATTGAATAAACTGCAATATTTGATTTAGTCAAATCGTATTAAAAAACCCAATTTAGTTGCATGAAACAAATTCTCAGTTTGAACTAACAAAATTTTATTTGGATCAACCACTCTCTAAATCTGAATCAGTAAGTTCCTCACTAAACTGAAGTCAGTGATCCACTTTTGGCTGGGCATTCAGTAATTTTCACTGAAAACCAATAAAAAACCACGATTGTCCAGTCAGAATTGGGCAAATAATTTTCTGAGTAGATATGAATCAATAATCACAAAGACTGAATGAAGCGCTTCAGTTTGAACTATCTCAAATTTAATCAGTAATTTTTACTAATTTATAACTGTGACTATTCCATCCATAGAATCAATTGCTCTGAGTCGTATCAACTAATAAATCAGTTAAAAAATTGATCGTATAACTAGAATTCAGGAACTGATTAACATTAATAAAAAAACTAATGATTCAAATTCAGAAAGATGTTTTTTTTAATAGTGTCAATTTTGTATTCACAGGTGGTGCCTCATCAATTGGCCAAGGTGATGACAAACCTGCAAAGCAAAAACGTCATCGAACGAGGTTCACACCAGCCCAGCTTAATGAACTGGAAAGGTGTTTTAGCAAAACTCACTATCCTGACATTTTTCTTAGAGAAGAAATTGCTTTGAGGATCGGTTTAACGGAAAGCAGAGTACAAGTGAGTACAAGCTTTTAAATAAATTATAAACGTTAATTAAATCAATTATCGGATGATTTTAAACGCATATGGAATTTTGTATAATAGAATGTAATTAATATGCATTCCTCTAGTCTGTAAGGATAGAAGGTGTATCAAAGCTACTTTACTATCAATTACATTGGACTTAAGTGGCTTTTCGGATTATATTCAAACTTTGAGTTTCTAAGTCCTTACCCTACACAGAAGATACTTTAGTAAACCTCGTCTTGGAACTCCTGTTCCTCTTATTCCTCATCTTTGATGATGATCTGAAAAATACAAAATTCGAAATTATTATGATGAGTCATTTATTTTTTGTTTATTTATTTATATAGGAGGTAAATAAAAAAATTAATCACATTTCGAAAGTTGCTTCGCAAAAAAACTTCTATTTTTTTGAGAATGCACAGAAATAAAATTTGAATCTACACGGAGAAACTTTTTATATCAATTTTTACTATAGTATTTTTCAATTTAGGGAAAATCGTATCACTGAGAATTTTTGTTAGTAAAAATACTAAACTTTATAATAATGATATGAAACTTCAGCATAGTTCATAGCAAATTTTACTATAGTTTATACTAAAGTTTCGTATCATTATTATAAAGTTTAGTATGTTTACTAACAAAAATTCCCAAAGTGATACGTTTTTCCCTAAATTGAAAAGTACTATAGTAAAAATTGATATAAAAAGTTTCTCCGTGTAGAGGGATTATTTATTTAAAAACTTTTATTATTGCTTATTTTAGAACGCTAATTTTTTAAAATTATGATATTTTAATAAGAGAGAAATTATTTTCATGAAAAGATTTTTCACCATTTGACCGAATTTAATTTTTGAAATTACATAAATTAATGATGAATATAGCCTTTTGATCAGATATTTTTCTGTTGAAAAATTATTTTCGTATGATTTTAAGGATCAAGGATTAATTTTCAATAAGTAAATGCTGTCAAGTTATGGAAAATCTTTTGCAGAAAGAAGCATTTATCTATTGAAATTCCATTATTTCTAAAATAATTGGTCTTTAGAAAAGAAGAAAAAAGTTCAGTCAAAAATAAAAGTTCACTAAAATTATTTCTGTACTCTCTAAATATACTTATAGCTGCAAATCAGCGGATAGTCGCTGATTCTTAGTGAGTTTCGACTTCAAATTCAGAGGGTGATCAAAATTTATTCATATTAAAAATTTTTTAATATATGATTTAATTTTTTTTCCAAAACGTATTTCTTCGCACTTAGAAAAAATATAGTTGATCAAACAAAACCATTTTGTCCGATGAACCAAGATTTTTGGTTGAATCAACAAAAATATTTGTTTAATTTAACCAAAACGTAGTAAAATAAAATTAATTTTCTTAACTCGATCGGTATTACAGAATAAGTTTTTTGATTAACTCATCGAGATATAAGTCACAAAACTTTCTTAGGATGTCTCTTATCATATTTTTAATTTTCAGGGTAAAATGTTCTTTCATTTTAGAAACTAAAATCGGTAAATTTTTTCTTAACAGTCACGTGACCTAGTTGGTAAATGGCCTTGATAGTAAAATAAAGAAATTAAGAAAAATTTGCAGTTTTGGGAATGTTAATAATAACGCATTGGAGGATTACAAAATTTTATATTTGCGTTGGATAATAAATTTTCATTTAATAATAGAAGTGATACAATTTTAAGCACCACTATATTCTGTTCGTATATTTTGCTCCCTCGTCGCTCATTCGTAAAAGGCTTTTTGCAGCTTTTTGGTAGCACGTCGACGAAAACTGAGGTTAATAGAATTTCATAAAATTTTTATTCTCAACTTCAGGCGTCAGTCAAGTCGTGCGCCGACTGCATATCAAATAGGTGTGTCGGTTACAAGTAGAGAATAAGCACAGAGGGTCTAAAAATTTTTAAATTTAAAAAAAAATTCATATGGGCATTAACCACAATTTTATCGAATTTTTTTTTTCAAAACAGACAAATTATTGCATTCTATATAGTCTAAGATATAATTTGTTTGATTTAAGGCAGAAGTTTATTTGATTTGAACAAATTTTTATTTGGTTCAAAAATACGTTTTTTGAATCAATTTGCTGCAACAAATATAATTTTTGTGAACTGTTTAATAACAAATGAATAAATAATCCAGGGAAAAAGAATAAGGATTGAAAGGGAGGATGCGCTGAGAGAAGAGTTTATTTGGATCGAAAAATAGAGCTTTGATTTACGGTCAAAGCAAAAATTTGTTTGAGACAAACATAGTTTTTTTTTCATTCAAACAAATTTTCCATAGTTCAAAAAAATCGTTTTTTTTTTAATTTAAAATAATTTTCTTGGATTCAAAGAAATTTGTTCGATACAAACAAATTTTTTTTTGGCTGCCCATTTTTAAGGTAGTTGATCCACGAAAATTAGACCTCGGGCAAAAATAGATAATTTTGCTTTCAAGAATAGCAATATTATTATTGAAGGGCTATTTTGGAAGATAAAAGATTAATTCCCATAAAAAAAATTTGAATAACTGAAAAATAATTTTATTAATAAATTTTATTTTTGCCACAACTTTTTTCTTATCGCTTCTTACCAAATTTTAAAAAATTATGCGATTTTAATAAATTACAAATCACTTTTTGAAGAAAAAGATTCCCTACAACTTAAGTATTTCCAATTTTTGGAAATGAATACATTATTATAAAATTTAGCAACTTGTTTATAAAAATTTCGTTTTGAAAAATGTTTTTTTAATGGTTTCAGCCATTAAAGAATTTATTTTTAAAAATCAGAAACGGTGAAGTTGTGGCAGATCTTTTCTCTGAAAAAATGATTCATGATTTATTAGAATCGCATAATTTTTTAAAATTTGGTAAGAAGCGATAAGAAAAAAAGTTGGGTCAAAAATAAAATTTATTAATAAAATTATTTCTCTGTGTTTCAAATTTTTTTCATGCAAAATAATCTTTTCTCTTTCAAAATACACGGAGAAACTTTTCATATCAATTTTTACTATAGTATTTTTCATTTTAGGGAAAAACGTATCACTGAGAATTTTTATTAGTAAAAATACCAAACATTATAATAATGATATGAAACTTTAGTATAAACTATGGTAAAATTTGCTATGAACTATGCTGAAGTTTCATATCATTATTATAAAGTTTAGCATTTTACTAACAAAAATTCTCAAAATGATACGTCTTTCCCTACATTGAAAAATAGTATAGTAAAAATTGATACAAAAAGTTTTTCCGTGTAGCCCTTCAATAATAATATTGCTATTCTTGAAAGCAAAATTATCTATTTTTGCCTGAGGTCTAATTTTCATGGATGAAAACTACCTTAAAGATATATTTCTTTGTTTCAAACAAACTGTTTTCTCTGGGTTGGGAAGCGGTGCAGCGTTGACAAGAGCAACTCAGAACTGTACCAAAGTTCTAAAATTAGAGAGGATTGTGGAATTATGAAAAGGGTCAATTTAATTTTTCAGGGTTTAAACATAATGAGGTATGTTAAAAATACAACGATAAAGTTTCATATTGTTATCAAATACTCCGAATTTCTCGCATTTTCAGTTCGAAATGTAAATTAAATTTTATTTACTAATAATTGAAAGTCAGTCAAAATTCATAGAACTGTGGATTGAAATTTATTGAAAAGAATTTTTTTCCCTCTTCAACAGAGTATCAATTGCGTCTTAAATCTATCATAATAAAAATATTATAAAGTATTTGTTGCTGTATAAGGCAATGGTGGTTAAAACTGATAATATCCAGAATTCAATAATTTAAATTTTAATTAATATCATGATACAAAAAAGGCTTCATTAAAGTTGCATTTCGAAAGTAAAGTATATTTATGCTTAGGAATTGAAATCATGGCATGGAAATTAGAGGAAGTAAAGATGAAACTTATATATTTTTAAATGTATTGCACACGTGTATTATTTTCTGTATACATTTTTGTAAAATTTTAATAATTTAGATGATTCAAAAAAAGCTTTTTTCTTCCAAATATCTCTGAAAGGGAACAAATTTGTAGACTGATTTTAACGCTTATTTTGTATCTCAAATAATTTGGTTAAAAAATGTAATTTTTTATTTTCAATATTGTTTTTTTAAAACCAAAACATAAAATATTGATCCTGTCGACAAATGTCCATAATAATATTTGTAGACCTCATTTAGGCAAATAATTTTCCATCTCAATGTTTTTTTCGCATGTCACATATTTTGTTTAAATAATGGAATTTTTGAATTGTAATCATATTTTTTAAAATTAAAATAAAAAATATACGTTTTATCAGAAACTATGTCAGAAAAAATTTATAGATCTTATTAAAACGAACAATTTTCCAGACCTATGTTTTTTTCGCATCTCACATATTTTGTTTAAAAAGTGGAATTATTAAATTTTAATCGTATTTTTTAAAATTAAAATTTTGTTTTGTTTTGTTCGGAAACACAAAAAATGCTCTTATTTCCACAATTTTGGTCGGATGTGGCTGGTTAACGAACTCGTCCTTATTATTTAGTGAAACTCCAAATTCTAATTAAAATAATGGAATACGCGGCGAAACCCAAATTTATCATTTTCACTAAACTATTCTTTTAATCCGAATTAGTGAAAATATGAGAGATTTAAAATCAGTAACCTACTTTTTGCCATGCAATCAGTATTCAAAACAGGCAATTAGTAAAAATTCGATGATTAACGTGTCATTGTGAAAATTTTTTGCAAAAATATTAAATTCCATAAAAACTTTACTTCCAGTAAAATCCACTAAACCTGATTTTTTTATTTTGTAGATTTTACTGAACTCTAACTAAATCCTACAGAAAATCTGTTAATTTAACTGAACCTATTGTAAAATTGACTAAAAGATCAAGTTGTAAAAATAAGTACCGAACTTTCTCTTAATTTTGCGAATCTCTTCTTTTAGTTCCTAAAATAGTGGAAAACTGAAATAGAAAAAAAGACTAGAAAAGTATTTATTTATTATTTTCAAAATGTGGATATACTTTAGAGGGATTTCAAGCAATCAGTTTTCTGTTGGTTACGGCACTGGGGCAAGCGAGAGGGAGGAAAAAAAAAGAGGGTGCAGAAATGGATGGATGGAAGGTCGGAGCGAAGGTAGAAATACCAGGAAGCCGTTGGCAGGTTTCCAGGGTAACGACGAGTGTCTCACGGAACGCCGAGGGGTTCTCTGATAGCAAATCTGTACCAATAGGGCCGCGAGGAAGGCGGCGGTGGCGGCCCCGGCGCCGGCGCCTGGCGGCTCACGCCGCTATCGAGCGTCGCGGCGCTACCAAAGATTTCTTGCCACCAACCACCTCTATGCCATGGCGGCAATCAAGAACGTAAATATTTGGTAGGCACGAGGTACCCTCTTAAAAAATGCAATTCTCATTATTAATAAACCCTCTATCACTGGCACACTCTTTGAGGATGTAAAGAACGACGAGTAATGATGCAACGTTAACGCGATTTCATTAAATTTTTAACCATACTTTGATCACAAATAATACATTTATTCTGTAAAGATCAGTTTCCATTTCCCCCTAAGGAAATAATTTAAAATTTCTATTCACTTTTTTATTCACTATATTTTGCATTTTTTACACGTTTATAATTTTTTTCCCGTATTTTAAATAAAATTAAAAAATTACAATGTTAATATTTCCACTTGACTGTCTACTTTAAACCAGATTTAAGAGAAGCTGAAATAAGATTAATTGAAAGCATTAGTAATAATATGAGCAGATAAAAATTCAGTCTACTTATAGCAAATGAGAAGCCAATATGAAACTAAAGCAACCCATGAAGTATAAACATGTGAATTCAGATTATTCACTGGCTAAAAGTAGATACTCAGATTTTATTATCTAATTAAAATTTTGTTTGATTCAACTGAATAAAATTTTAACAGAAATAACTTTAGATTGAGAAAACTTAGCAAAAAAGTTTTTATAGAATGAAACTGACAGGGAAACTATTTTAATAATATATAAAGCTTTTTCATTAAACTGAAAAAATGAGAGAATGAGCTCTTTATTTTAAAAAATTTTTGAGAGTGTTGAAATCTATTATTTAATGATTTGAATCCTCTGAAAAATGAAATTTAAATTAAGAGAAATATATTAAATATGATAATTACTTTAATGGCGTTAAATATCTTATTTGTATTTAATAGAATTTTTTACTTATTGAATTATTGAGTTCGACTCAATAAACAAATTTAATAATTGGTTAAATGAAGTAATTTTTTCTGGGAGTCTACATTGACAAAACTCATCAAACAAATTAAATTTATTTCAATCAAATAAAATGTTTATATTATGCAAAAAATACTTTTCTCAATTTAAGGTAGTTGTGTACCAAAAATCAGGTCTCTGGAAACATAAGTTTTTCTATGATTTCAAGACCCAAAATAATATTGTCAGTCTTGTTTTATGAAAAAAACATGATTTTTTATGAAAAGAATTAAAACTTATGAAAAATAATACTTTCAATAATGTTTTTTCCAACAGAAATTTTCCTTCCTATCTTGCTCAACAAATCAAAAATTGACCCGAAATTCGATGATTTTGAGTTAGACGGTAAATTCTCACCCAAAACCAAAAACTTGTGACATTTTTCACATGCCCCATCTGAAAGGCGAAAACAAGAGCTACTTAAAAAAAATTCATTTGCCGGAAGACAGTAAAAATGGGCAAAAACTGACCCAAAATTCGATGATTTTGAGTTAGACGGTAAATTCTCACCCAAAACTAAAAACTTGTGACATTTTTCACATGCCCCATCTGAAAGGCGAAAACAAGAGCTACTTAAAAAAAATTATTTAGAAAAAATTCATTTGTCGGAAGACAGTCAAAATGGGCAAAAACTGACCCAAAATTCGATGATTTTGAGTTAGACGGTAAATTCTCACCCGAAACTAAAAAGTTGTGACATTTTTCACATACCCCGCCTATAAGGTGATAACAAGAGCTACTCAAAAAAAATTATTTAGAAAAAATTCATTTGTCGGAAGACAGTCAAAATGGGCAAAAACTGACCCAAAATTCGATGATTTTGAGTTAGACGGTAAATTCTCACCCGAAACTAAAAAGTTGTGACATTTTTCACATACCCCGCCTATAAGGTGATAACAAGAGCTACTTAAAAAAAATTATTTAGAAAAAATTAATTTGTCGGAAGACAGTCAAAATGGGCAAAAACTGACCCAAAATTCGATGATTTTAAGTTAGACGGTAAATTCTCACCCAAAACAAATGAATTTTTTCTAAATAATTTTTTCTAAGTAGCTCTTGTTATCACCTTATAGGCGGGGTATGTGAAAAATGTCACAACTTTTTAGTTTCGGGTGAGAATTTACCGTCTAATTCAAAATCATCGAATTTTGGGTCAGTTTTTGCCCATTTTGACTGTCTTCCGACAAATGAATTTTTTTTAAATAATTTTTTTTAAGTAGCTCTTGTTTTCGCCTTTCAGATGGGGCATGTGAAAAATGTCACAAGTTTTTAGTTTCGGGTGAGAATTTACCGTCTAACTCAAAATCATCGAATTTTGGGTCAGTTTTTGCCCATTTTGACTGTCTTCCGACAAATGAATTTTTTTTAAATAATTTTTTTTAAGTAGCTCTTGTTATCACCTTATAGGCGGGGTATGTGAAAAATGTCACAGCTTTTTAGTTTCGGGTGAGAATTTACCGTCTAACTCAAAATCATCGAATTTCCGGTCAGTTTTTGACTTTTTGAGCAAGATATTGCATTTAGAAACGTAAGACCGGTCTTAAACCTATTTTTATTAGGGTTTTGACATAATCCGTCCATAAATGAAAAAAAAAAGTTCTACAGAATATACGTCTGAAACTTAAATCCTATAAATAATGTTTTTTTATAAGACACGACTGATAATATAATTTCAGATTTCAAAATCACAGAAAAACTTTTTTTCCAAAGACTTGATTTTTGGTAAAACTACCTCAAGGAAGAAGGTGACTCCTGAAAGAACGAAGAACAATCTGATCGCTTTATTGATTTTATATGGTTGGTATTCTCTTCCTTATATTGAACAGCGGATATTTCATTAGCTATTTCAATGAAATTAATTGTCTGCACTCGATGTTTCAAATAAAACTGAGTCACGCCAATCGAGTCATGAGACAAAACCTTTTTTCAACCACGTTATCCATACAGCGAAGTTGCTCTATTTCGGGATCATGTATTGGCGCTTTGCGATTTTAATTACGTATATTTTAATCCGCTAGGAGACATTTTCTGTTTTCATCGGGCGGAATGAACTTTATTAATCCGCGAGAGAGCGGCGTACAGCCGATTTAAATTTAATCGTAATGAAGAGGCGATTAAAATTGCAATCGTCCACGGAATAGAACCCATAGCACCGACAGTTAATGTTCGCTAACAGGCATTTAAGTTAACAGCCCCAGGTAACTGCTCGTTTCTAGGCTGAAGGGTCCTTTCGATTACTAACGCCGGAATTTTATGGGAAACGACCTATACCGCCGATGGATCCAACACTACGATCTTCAAAATCGACGAAGGGCCATTCCCTAAGCGTTCAAACCAATCGTTCAAGTCCATAAGATTCAGGGAAACTTGTTAACGACATTAACAAATGAATCATTCATTTTATCTCTTTATAATCTTTCTATTTCAATTAGCACATCTCAACATCTCAATTCGTACAAAACTACTGTTTTGAATAGTGCAAATTCGTTTACCGATTTCTTCGGTGAGAATTTCTAATCATAGTTTTTACTACTACTTCATAGTCAATTTTTTACTAATTTAATTTGTGAAAATTGAAGTGATATATGGCAAAATGTTTCTTGAATCAAGCAAACTTTTTTTAAAGTGTGCTAATTGCATTTGTGGAATTTCTCTCTAAATCTGGATCAGACTTTTTAATAATTTTAATCAGCACCTTTCAAAATCTCAATTAGTATTAGTAGTACTACTACTTCATAGTCAATTTTTTCTAATTTAACTTGTAGAAATTGAAGTGATATATAGCCAAATTTTTCTTGAATCAAGCAAAATCTAAATCTGGATCGGTTAGACTTTTTAATAATTTTAATCAGTAACTTGCTTTGCAATCAGTCAGAAGTAATTGATTTTCATTTTACACTCTTTAAATCTGAATTAGTAAAAAGTGAGCCATTAATTCAGTTTAGTGCAAATTTTGACTAAACATATGTCATTTTATACTATTTTCATTAGTAGTTATAAAGTTTTTAAAAAGTAATTAGTAGAAAAATCACTAATAATTAGTAGAAAATTTCCACTAAATTGAATCAGTGGCTCGTCACTCTTACTAATTAAGATTTAGAATGCAGTGATTAATTATCAGTCGTAAATGACTGATTGTAAAGCAAGAAGTTTGTTTCCTTCAATAATAAAATAAGATTTTTGCGAATTCCTTCCTAAAATTTGATGTAGTCGGTTCAGAATTCTAGATTAATAATATGCATCATTACATTTCATATACAAATTTCAAAGGGATTATTGACATTTAGCTTTCTATTTGAAATTTTGCATATTCTTAATGTAAAATAACTGAAATTGATAAAACGTTAAATATTTTAGAGCAATCAGTGATCAGTAAAATAATTCTTAGAGTGATTTTTTCACAAAATTTCATGTCAATTCTCTGAACGCTCACAGTTATGTAATCGTTCCATAAATGTTACATTACGTTCCTTCTTGTCAAACTGTGTCACGCTTGGACATTTTTACAGAACCTCCATATAAAAATAATGTAATAAAGCTGTGAATCTTCATTGGAGTGTAATTTAGATTTAAAAATCAACAAAAATAGTCAATTAAACTGCACTGGTAGAAATTTTCGGAAATTCACCAAATTTTAAAATATTTATGTTTTTATGTCAAGGTATCATAAAATAGGAAAATTGTACTGAATTTTCTTTTAATATTACAAAACTCAACTAAATTTTTATAAAATGTAACTTAAAATTACCAAAATGTAACAAAATTACGAAAC
This sequence comes from Diplolepis rosae, assembly GCA_030998225.1. Classification (NCBI taxonomy): domain Eukaryota; kingdom Metazoa; phylum Arthropoda; class Insecta; order Hymenoptera; family Diplolepididae; genus Diplolepis; species Diplolepis rosae. Next base: position 6,128,630 of record JAPYXD010000723.1, on the reverse strand, counting down.
TCTAACATAATTTTCAGATATACATGTATCAGAATATTCAGCACTCCCTAAATCCGAAACAGTAAAAACTCACTGATTCACAGTGATAAACCACTGTTTCAAATGTTATAAGCCTTCCACAAAGAAATCAATGGAATTTACCTGATTCTACCAGGAAAACTCACAGATTAATCAGTGAAATATACTGGTCAACAGTGGAATTCGCTGGTAAACCGGTGAGTTTTCCTAGTGATATCAGTTAAATTCCACTGATCCTATGTCGAAGACTTATAACATTCGAAACAGTGGTTTTCCACCCTTTCGGATTTAGGGAGCAATTTCTACCTGAAAATTAAGAAACTGTTTTTAAAATTTACTGGAATACAACTAAATTTTCTAAAATTGTATCCTTATTTAACGAAATTGTAACTGTATCAAACTTCAGCTACAAGTTACGGCAAAATATGCTAGAAATTTCTAACACTTTATCTTTAATTTCTAATCTATAAAATTTGCACTTTGTCTCTGAGAAAATTAAAATTGCCAAAAAAATGAGAAATTAACAAAAATTCTGTGAATTTTGGGTCAATATAATAGCAGACATGTCATAAAACATGTCACTTTACAATGTAAAAATGGCACATTCAGCACAACGGCTGAATATTTCATAGTTCTGACTATTTTCAGAACAAATTAAATTCAAGAATACTTTTAAATGTGATACTTAATGTTACGAATACTAAAATTTAAACAAATTTTTTAAAGATAAGTTTATTACTATTTTCCAAAACATTTCAGAATAAAACTAAATTAAGAAATAAACAACTTTCCATTTTTTCTTCATTTCTGAACATACTCAAATAATATTGAGTAAAATGACATATATAGATATTATAATAATTTATAATTCTGTAAAGACTTGTTTGCAAATTCAATATAAAATGAATTGTCCGGAAAACTGACATACAAAATCTTTTTCTTAAAAAATACACACTTTCGTCCACTCGTAAAAATCACCATAAACGTCTCGAATTTCTTAACTAGGTTTAGGACAATAGTATTCTTCAAGGAGGAAAAGAACCTCTCAGGATAGCTTTTTAAAAAAAAATTGTCAGTCAGCAAAGCCACATGTCTCGAGTCGGTTTTTAAAACAGTTTAGATCGATCGTTGAGAGACTCCGGTAATAAAGTCCTCAAGAAAAGTTTTCAAAATTGAAAACTGTTCGCGTTTTATTATTAATAACCAATTGGTCATCCGTCTTTATAAAGGAAATAAAGGAAAAAAAACAAAAAAAATTCCGGCCTGTTTACAAATTTCTAAGTTTCTCGTTCATTTTATCCGGTTATCTGTATACAGTGAATTCTACATACAGTACCGGTCAGAATTGTCCGGCCACCTGTTTTTCGATAATTGCTTGAATTATATAAGTGAAAAAATTTGCTCTCTTGATTAAATTTAAAGCTATCAAAATTCTTTATAAAATGAACCCAGCATGAATTCGTTTAGTTAAATTTTGAAGAAGGTATTGCAGAAATAGTCAAGATTTCTATGCTTTCTTAAATTTTAAATAATTTTCAAAGTAATCAACATTTTTTAATGTTCTTGGGCTCATTTTAGAGCTAAGATTCTACAGAATCGCATTAAATTATCATTATAAATCTATAAATTTTTTCTTGCATAATGCAAGGAGTTAAAATTGTAACAAAAAAGTAGGGAAATTTTGAAAACATTTCATCTGTAGGTAAATCATAATAAAGATCATATGAATATATATTTCAAGGGGATTCGATACAAAATTCATGATTATATGTTTTATATATCTTATAAAAATGTTTTTCTAAGCAAAAGCAATATTGGAATTTTTCCAACTTTTTATTTGAACTTTAACCTCGTGCAGTATGTAAGAAAAAAATTACACATCAATTCCAAGAATTTTAATCAATTTTGTAGAAATTTAGCTTTAAAATGAGTCCAAGAACATTGAAAAATGTTGATTACTTCGAAAGTTATTTAAAATTTAAGAAAGCATTCAAATCTTGACTATTTCTGCAATACCTTCTTCAAAATTTAACAAAACGAATTCATGCTGGGCTCATTTTATAAAGAATTTTGATAGCTTTAAATTTAACAGGTGGCCGGACAATTCTGACCGGTACTGTATTTTTTCCAAGGTGTGTTTTTATTACTGGACTTCTTCATTTTGAATTGCAAGCGATGAGATAAGTTTTTGAGTTTCATTATTATACTTATTTTAACTATCTTCTACATTTTTATCTTTTACGAAAATTTTGAATTAATCGTTTAATAATAAACAGGACTTATATCGACCCTTAGTATGAAAATTTGAATATTTTTGGTGTACTTAGTTGGCTTTAGGGCCCAGAAAAAATGTTTGAGTTTACATTTTTCCTGGACCCTAAAGCCAACTAAGTACATCAAAAATATTCAAATAATCGTTTAATTTATGGCACTGAAGGGGGCCCTCATATGTGGCCGAAACGTTTGCCTTCTCTTTTTTGCGTTTTTTATCATAAATAACATTGATGATTTTAAGGGGGGCGCCCTATCCAGCACTTTCAAAAAATCGATTTTTTTGTTTTCATTAATCGATTGGGTCATGTCTTGAAAGTATATTCTCAAAATATTATGACTCAACTCTGAATATTGTGACACCCACAGTTCGGGCGCGCTGTGGCCGCTGTGGGTCACAGCTCGAAACTCGAAACTTTAAATCGATTTTTCTCAAAACTATGTTTTCCAAATTGCGGTACACGATTGTGAAAAAACTACTAAACCGATTTTCGATTTCTAAAAAGTTTTTTGTAAATTATTAAATAAACGAGTGCATGAATGTCTGAAATTATAAAAAAAAAGTTTTTTTATACACTTTTAGCCACATTTAGCAGCCAAAAATGACGAAAAAAAGCACTTTTTTTTCAAGACGTGATTTCAATATTTTGAAATCAAATTTTTTGGAGTTGCTGACATTCATGCACTCGGGGGAAGCCTGCTGAATAATAAAAAAATTGGGTTGCATGTTTCAGATGGAAACTTTGGGCTCCACGATGTACCGCGAAAAATCCGTCCGCCGCGACACGCCACACGCGATCATCAATAAGTCCGCCATTTTTTAATTTTAGTTCTTGAAAAAATGCTTTCTTTGTAGTTCAAACATGTCTTTAAATATATGCAAAAAATTATTCTTGTGTGTTTTTATTTTCCGAGTGAAAAAAAATCCCAAAAAATGACCCCTTTTTGACGTGCTGGATAGGGCGCCCCCCTTAAAAGAAGAAAATAAAAAGAAACTGACCCAATACCAAAAAAAATGAGAAATTAACAAAAATTCTGTGAATTTTGGTTCAATATAATAGCAGACATGTCAGCAAACATGTCACTTTACTTAATTATAATACTAATGAAAATTTATTTATATCAGGTTCATTCTTTAAGAATCAAAGAGACCTAAGAGAAAATCCTAAGAGACCCGAAAAAAAGAGAGAATTCGGTCTATCTTTGAATAGCACTATAGAAACTTGTCGCAAATCCGTTAAAGCTCTGACCGACCAAAAGTCACATATGCGTTGGGTGAAGTGACTAGAGCAGTGGGTGCAAAATATTGCTTTCAAAGCATCCCTCGGGATAAAACGGATGGTGTCAATGTCATTCGTTCATTCCTCTGGGACAGACCAGTCAATGTTCCGAGGGTAAGCACTAAGCACAGTTCTCTATTGGTTTGCCCTGAGAAATGACATTACGTCATTCGCGGTAAATCTCCTACTATATCCAGTAATTGAACACACCACATCATTCAGCTAATTTATCGTATGCAATAAAAACAATCCCAAAATGTATTAACATTATTTTGTACCATTAGATCTATCTACCAGAATTTATACATTTCGCCGTTGTTCTCTTGGCAACAATCTTTAATTATCCTCCTTTTTGGGAAATATAACACTTTTATAATTCATATTTTTTTTAAATTCGGAATAATATTATGTTCATTTTTTGTGGCGTGTAATATCCAGCAATCAATTCTCATCCCTTCGTAACATTTTTTTTATGTTTTACACGTCGTTTTGTAAACTATAAATAAACTAATGTCGTTCTTCGATTCATGATACCATAAAATTCGGTTCGATGAATTATTAGTGGTCGTTTGTCCAGACAGAATAAACTCTCTTACTGGAACCAATCGAATTTTTATAATCGTACACTTGTAAATTCAGCTATTGAATTAATTATTAGATTATCCATTTAATTCAATCGCGAGTGCTTTTTTTAAATCGCCAAATTAAAAATCATGTAACATGTCCAATAAAGGTTCGAATTAATTTTTTTTTAATTTTGTAGAGATGATTTTTCTGACTCTTGCAATTTCTCTAGATGTTTTGAATTTCTCCTGAAATTTTTTGGAGAAAGTTCCCTGAAATTTCCAACTTTTAGAAGATATTTCCAAATTAGATTACCAAAACATCAAAGAAAAAATCCCCAAAATTGTAAGTATTATCCAGTTTTATAAATTTTCATAACAAAAACGTGAAATACACACAGAAAAAGGTTTTTTCCGATCAAAGAAAAATATGTATTGTCTCTCAGTAAAAGAAAAGTTTCTTTGATTTCAATAAATGTTTTAGTAGCTTTTTGTTTGATTGGGAGAGAGGTTTTTTCCTCATTTCTAAGATATTTCCGTTAAATCTCACCTAAATTTCAATTAAATAATATATAATAACATATATAATATATAATAATAATATATAACATATATTTTACAAATAAAATTTCTAACGCCAAGAGGGTTTGAACCTACTCTAGAAAAGGTTTCGAATTGAAATTCAATCCGAACAAATCAGAACCATTTCAAGCCATTTCAAAATTTTGTTTAATGTAAATCCGAATCAATCCGAGCTCGAATTGATTCGAATCGAAAACTTCTTTATATAGAACGCAAGTTTTTTGGATTGGTTTGGAATCATCCGAAGTGACTCAGATCTGCAAAAATAGATAATTTTGCTTTCAAGAATAGCAATATTATTATTGAAGGGCTATTTTGCAAGAGAAAAGATTAATTCCCATGAAAAAAATTTGAAATATTGAAAAATAATTTCATTAATAAATTTCATTTTTGCTCAAACTTATTTTCTTATCGCTTCGAGTCAAATTTTTAAATATGATGCGATTCTATTAAATCACGGTTCATTCTTTTAGGAAAAAAATTCTCTACAACATGACCGATTCCTATTTTTGAAATGGAATTAATTATTATCAAATACAGCAATTTGTTTATAAAAATTTTGTTTTGAAAAATTGTTTTTTTATAATTTCAGCCATTAAAGAATTCATTTTCAAACATTGGAAACAATCAAGTTGTAGAAAATCTTTTTCCTAAAAAAATGAACCGTGATTTATTAGAATCGCATCATTTTTAAAAATTTGGCTCGAAGCGATAAGAAAATAAGTTTGGACAAAAGTAAAATTTATTAATAAAATTTTTTTTTGTGTTTCAAATTGCTTCCATAAAAAATAGTCTTTTCTCTTCTAAATTAGCCCTTCAATAATAATATTGCTATTCTTGAAAGCAAAATTATCTATTTTTGCCTGAGGTCTAATTTTCGTGAACGAACTACCTTAAGATCATATTAATTTTTCTTTATTTAAAAAGTATTTTTGTATTAAATTTTTAAAAATATGCTCAAAAAACGAATTCTTTAATTAAAAATCAACGTTTGCCTTACTGCTATCCCAAAAAATTGGTATGGAAACTTTCCAAAATCTATAATCGAAAAATTTGAAGAAACATATTGCTTCAAAGTTTCTATTCTAGGCAAACAACCAAAATAATAAATAAAAGGCCAAAATCGAGTATATTATATTGTTAAAGCAATTTTCTCTTTTATTCTCTTGCTTACTTCAATTTTGGAAGCTTGCGGTTTCTGGTGTATAAGAAGAGAAAAATCTAGTCGATGTCGCGCGACGAAACGGTCTATGCATTTTAAGGAAGGGTGATTTTTTAATGCGGTATAAATATGCATAGGCCACGATATTAGCTCTTACGTATCGTCGGCCCAGCAAAAATATATAACACGCATAATGCGTATTCGGTGGCATTGCGTGGTCCTGCGAAAAGCGTGCGGGGAATGAGAATAGGGTTCCCGATGGATAAACTGTGTTGCACGCTCACCCCAGGGAGCATCATCTAACGCCCATTTTGTTATGAATTCTCCTAACCTGAATAATTTCACATCTCGTTCCTTGACTCATGCACACAGATTAACAAACCACTCTCTAGTCAATGAAACAAACAAAAATTGCTTGAGTGCATTGTTTCAAATTAATACAATTTTTACTTGAATAGAAAAAAAAAAAATTTGTTGTCCGCCATACACTGAAAGTTAGCCTTATTGGTATCGTTTTGCGCGCGGAAAGTTGATTTTTCCGCACTAGTGCGGTAAAATTTTATGCGTACGGAAAATTAAAACAAACCTAAAATTTTACCGCACGGGTGTGGCAAAATCAACTTTCCACACGCAAAACGACACCGACTCGGCTAACTTTCGGCGACGATGACCGAGACGAAACTTCGTGTCGCCTCGGCGCTCATCGCGACTCGCTCTTGCGTTAAAATACGCCTTTCCGCACTTGATACAAAATATACTATTTTTGAAATTCAATTTTTTGTTCTAATAGAAGAAACATTTTGTTTGAGTTTATGAGGAAGTTACTATATTTTTGATTTGAACATAGAATATGTTTGATTCAAACCAATTATATTGAAATTTTTTTGTTTGGAGGAATTTGTTTATGAAGTTTAATTTTTCTGTATATTATTTGTGAAACAATACACTGGTATAAAAATTTAATATAATGATGTACTGAATTTAATAGATCAAAATAAAAAATCCACTTAATTTAAAAATACGCAATTATAAACTTATTTTTGTAGTAAATTTAGGTTAGAAGTGATAAAGTAGATCAATTTTTTTCATATAAATACAAATTCAATTTGAAATTATTTATAGTATCTAAGGTTTTTGGAAAAATAGTCAGCTGAACCTATAAGCGCTCATGAAAATCATAAATTTTCACATTCATAATTAACAAAAAGGTTAGTTGATTTAATTTATTATAGTTATCATAGAATCTAGAAAATATCCCATTTCATCGACTCTTCGATGTATATTGAATTTCACAATTGGTTATATTAAATTTTATATACTGTATATCGTCACCTAAGCACGAAAAGGTTGTATATATCAACTTTTATTATATTATACTTTTGTATTAACGTCAATATATCATATTTTTGTATTAAATTTAAAACAAAAGTGCCTAACACTGTAATATAAAAGACTCAATTTTTTACAAGATTTTTTGGAAAAAATTTTAATAAAAATATAATATGTTAGAAATATTCTTATGGGAGTGTATTTTTACAATAAAACACAATAAGAAGATTGTAATTTTTTATCCAAATTATGTTTTATAGCTCCAGCAGCTTTATTAAATTTAAATGTAACAAGTATATTTACCCCTGATAGAAAATTCCGATTCTTATAATATTGTGAAGTATTGTAATTTATTGTATTATATTGTAAAAACACATATTCATCAAAAATATGAGGGAAATTCTAGGAAACGTGGATTAACCGTCTCAACATAGATATTGTTTTTTGATCACTATTACCAAATATTTAATTACTATTTTGAAGAATTCTCTTCAACTATATTTAATTTGGCCAATTTTTAAATTGAAATTTCCTTCACCGAAACTTTAAAAATGCCCTTAATTTAATTAATGACGTTCAATTTAACGATCTGTATTATTTGAGCAAATTTCTATTGAAATTAATAGGCAAATCTTAAAATACTTTAAATACTATATATATGAGCTCTCTAGTTTTCACCATTCTTCTGCTTCTTTTTCCCTTTTTTGTAGACTTTACATAACCTGTAAAGGCTTTATATACGAGCGAGTATATCCAGTGTCACAGGTAGTTTTAGCTAATTTGACGATAGGCATCCTAAGCCACGATATTGCGTTCGTAAAATAATAATAAAATATAAATGGATCAACTTTACGAGGTCGATGCATGCGAAAATGCATTTTATCGCCTGTTTTGTGGCGAAAAATGTTGAACCAGCGCATTTCTGATACAGCTACCATTAAAATTACTTCTTCCAAGAAATTTCATTAAGATATTGAAAAAAATTGAGGTCGATACTTTTGCGCTGTTAAATAATTATATATTGCTAGAATTATCCATGCAGAGAATCTCCAAACGTCCGTTATCATTAACAAAATATTCCACATTTAGATTTTAAAGGAATTCTTTTAATTTAACTTGATGTTTCCAACAGAGAGATACATAATTCTTCTTAAGAATACACATCAAAAATAAATTCAAGATGTTTAAACCTAAAATTATTATACTTTAAATATTTAAAGAATTTGAAAATCTTTCTGTGGAAAAAAAGACGCTTTCGACTGCGCTGGGATTCGAGCCCAGGTCTTTCGATTCATATACTTTAAAATTGAAGTTTAACATCCAATAATCAGCAACTAAAAAAATTGGTCAAATTCAAAAACAATAGAAACACTATGAAGAAAGCACCCATAAAGAGGAATTGAGAAGAAACCTCAGAAATTCCTTTTTCTATTTCTTTTTCTCTTCCTCTATTACTTTCGAAATTTGGGAACGTATCTTAAGGCCATAGATTGACCGAATAACGTGACTTATAATTTTACATTCTTCTAAGATAATTTTTTTCGTACATAAAATATCTTTTAAAAATTTTTAGAAATATCTTATTATTATTTTATTTATCTTATTACTTGAATTTTCAGAAGGAGATTTTGCGTGCAAACAAAGTTATCTTACAGGGATATTTTCACCTAAAAATTTGGTCACGTAGTCTTGTTGATTCATGCCCTTAAAATAATTAAACTCAAAAAACTTTTGAAAATGCAAGCAAAAAATTATGCCAATTTTTCTAAAAGTGAAAATTTGCAAAAGTTAGTTAAGCAATACATAAAGTAACATCCCTTAAGGCTATGTACCATAACATCACGTGATTTTTGAAAAAAAGATTTACTATTTCAGTTTTTACAATTTTATTCCCAAAATAATCATTCCTTGATAGAATTTTGGTAAAAGACATCTTTCGTGACTTATTTTTGGATAAGCTTATAAAAAAATATATTTTTTACACTCGGTCGGTATTACAGTGAATAATTATTCTGGTTAATTGATCCGAAGAGAATTTACGAGACTTGTCTATGTTCTTCATCATATTTCAGAACTTTAGCAAAATACAATTATTATTATTATACTTAAACAATTGCAGGAACTGAAACTAGTTAAATTTTTCCGTGATAGTGACGCGACCTATATTTTATGTGGCCTTAAGGCTTTGGAATACCAAAATATTCCTACCTTACTGGAATTTCAGTTCCTGTAATCTCATTCCTACGCGAAAATGAAATACCGAGTCAAAAATTTGTGAAATTGTTTAAAATGCACTAAGGTAGATTTGTTAGCTCCTAAATATCTTTTTTGTAATTTTTTCCTTCAAAATTAAATTCGAACCCGTATCACTAAAAACTTAAATTCATCTTAGCGTCCAAACAAAAGTATAATTCAAAATTTCAAGAGTTCGAAACCGTTCGAATTCTCAAAATACAAAAGTGACCAAATTTGGACCCAAAAAAACTTCCTATGATCAACGATTATAAGAAACCAAGAAAAAAGGAGGAAAAAAAAAGAAGGCAACTTTCCAAAACCCCTTCCCTCATTTTCTTTCTTTAGTTCTTTTTTTTTCTTTACTATCCACAGCCATCTACATAAAAATAACACGCTAAATTTTTATGTAGATGGTAGTGGGTAGTAAAGAAAAAAAGGATGAAAGAAAGAATATGAGGGAAAGGGCTTTGGAAAGTTGCCTTCTTTTTTCTTGGTTTCTCATAATCGTTGATCATAGGAAGTTTTTTTGGGTCCAAATTTGGTCACTTTTGCATTTTGAGAATTCGAACGATTTTTTAATTGAATTTTCATTTTGGTACCTCATTTTGTATGGGAACGGGGTTAAAGGAACTGAAATGCCGGTAAGGTAGAAATCTTCGGGTGTTCCATGGCCATTAAATTCCAAACAGTTGTAAGTAATTTTATTACGAAGAAGATAGCTTATTGTATATAAGAAATGTATTAACGTACTGTAAACCTGATTGGTTATCCATTGGGTCATGTGATAAAGCGAAAGTACCCTTTTTAATTTTATATTAAGATCGTTAATCGACTTTCTCGATCACTGATGGGACGACAGCTGCACTGAGATTTTGCTATCGACGTAACGAAACATAAGCTAGCCCGTAGGTGGTCTTGGTAATGCGTCTTGCAACCCCCTGACAGCATTCCGACTGCTATCATCAATCAGGCCTGATGCACAGCCCACAAGTTTATGTAGTATTTATTTTCATTAGACCACTTTTTCACCAACTACTGATATCTCCAAATTCTCTTGAGTTTTCTCCCTTTTTCAACACCTTTGCCTCAGAAAACTTCTAAATTATTCTCACAAATCACTCAAACTTCAAAAATTAAGTAAACTTCTACACGGGATAAAAGATTCATAAAATTTAGAGGAAATTATTTTTACAACTTGATTATTTAGTTCATTTTACAAGAAGTTCAGTTCAATCAACAGATTTTCTGTAGGATTTACATAGAGTTCAGTAAAATCTACAAAATACGAATAAATCAGAGATTAGTAGATTTTACTACACTGAGAAAAAAATGTATCCAACAAAACTTTTTTTGTTGCCCTGACAAAATATTTTGTTGTCACAACAAGACATTTTGTTTGAGTAACAAAATTTGATTGATATAGCAAAATGTTTTGTTGGTACAACAAAAGAATTTTGTTAGCTAAACACTAACAAAATATTTTTGTTGATTTGACAAAACTGTTTTCTCAGTGTAGGAAATAAGTGAGACGAATAGAAAATCTATTGATTGAACTGAACTTCTTGTAAAATATACCAAAAAGTCAAGTTGTAAAAATAACTTCCTGCTATGAATCTTTTTCTGCGTGTATCCTCACTCTTTTCATTTCAATTAATCTCTTTCATTAGAAAGACAGGTTTGCGAAAAAATTTTATTTGTAAGTAAATTGTAATTTCTTGTCTAATTTTGTACGCGAATCCAAATACGTACTCAGGAATTGCCTACTATATATGGTTTTTGGTATTTATGGAATAATGAACAAAAATTTACAGTTTTGTCTTTTTTGGAAGATAATTTTACAGGGGGATAAATGTTTTCACTTTTGTAGTAATAGTATGAAGTAGCGCGTTTCCTTCCCTTTAAAATATAATATTTTTTATCTTCCTGAGACGTTTTTCTTGCCAAGATTAAAAATTTGAAAATCCCAAGGAGAGGGAAAATTTGAGTTTTTGGAGATTGGGTCTATTTTTCCTAAGAAATGGGCCCTTTTCGATGTGGCTTTTTGAATTTGGAAAAATGCCACTCGAAATCAAAAAGTATACGTTTCTACCCAAATTTCATTTAACTAAATTATGGATGATAAAAATAAAGTTCTCTAAATATTCCAGATTTGGGCCATAGGCTTCTCTAAAAACTATTTCTCTAATTTTCAAATAATTTGAAAATCTTTCTGTGGCAAAAAAGACGCTTTCGATTGTGCCGGGATTCGAGCCCGAGTCTTTCGATTGCCGATCGATTTCAACTCTACCATCAAAATTGTAAAATGATCTCTTTAATACATTGGGTTCTGAAAGTATAAAAATATAGCGCATAAAGATATTAGTATAACTGAGCAAAAAATCATTTTTCTGTAAAATTTTGACCAAAAAGCCAAAACCCATTTTATGTTATCCAAAAAAGTCCCAAAAGCCTTTGTTTCACAGGTCTGTATAATTGATTCATAAAGTCCAAATTGTTCAATAAGAAAATAACTCGAGTTTTTATTCGATAATTAAGTTTGCCTTGAAATAAATCTGGATAAATAATAATAATAAATAAATAATAATAATAAATAAAACTGAATAGTTTTTCAGATTATTAAAGTGAATTATTCATATCAAACTATTGATAAGAGGTTTTAATTACCGGTTCAGAAAATATTATAAATCAGGAAGGTATACTCACAGTGAGAATAATTCCCTATAGATTTATATCGATTTTTATCTTCTTTTACCAAGTATTGAATTATTTGAAAGCATAAACTAAATTTTAGATTTTAAAGTTATATATATACATTTTAGAGTAAAAAAATATGCATATTGCAAAGTTTTAAAAGAGAAATATAAAAAAACCAAAACTTAATATTTGTGTGAAATTATTGTACAAATATAATTTTTCCGAGATTGACATGGACTAATTAATATAGAATTCTTCAGAGAAAATAACTAAGAAACTAAGAAAATTACACATCTAGAGTTGTTTGCTATGAGTAACTGAAGTTGTAAACAAAAATACTATTTGGCGGAGAAAATAACAGAAAAGTAAAAACGTATAAAAAATCAACAGGTACCCACTATTAGAATTCATATATATATATATATATAAGTTACAATCGGTTTTCAGTCAACTATCCGAAAAATTTGTCATCTATGCTCTCTAAATCTGAATCAGTCAAATTTTCACTGATTGAATCAGTGATTTGCATTTTCACTGATTCATCAGTGAAAAAAATATTTTTCACTGTCAAATCAGTCAATTTTCACTGAAATAATCAGTGAAATTTGACTGATTTACAGTAACCTCTTTTTAGCTATTTGGATCAGTCAAATATCACTCATGATCAGTAGATTTTGACTGATTCAAATTTAAAGAGTGGCTTCAGTAAGTTCCCCGAAGAATTTATTGATTTATAATAATTAATGTATAATATCAGTTTGACATCTAAAATACTTATTTTCCCGTTTTAAAAGATATGTTCACACGTGCAATATTTTAAGGTTTCATTTTTGTATTTCTAGAAATAAATATTCACTTATATGAGAACTCTGATCAGATTGAAAATATATAAATATATAAAATATGAAAAAAATAGCTAAAATATTACACATATGAGTCCTATTTTGGTATAAACTTTGGCGATGTACAAAAACTAAACAATCAAACATATTTGCATAAAATTATACCGAAACCTTACATAAACACATAAAAGTTATTAAAAGTAACAATTAAATTCTAGCAGCACAAAACCTTAACACGATTATTGTTGATAAATCAAATAAAAATTGTTTATTATTTACACTGATAAAAATCTTATTAATTTTAATAGACTTTATTATACAAGTGATAAATTAAAATGAATAGATTTGTATATTATGGAAAATAAATATACATTCATATTAAAGTTAATAGCTTTTCAATCAAAATATATTAAAATTAATAAACATTATTAAAATTTATACACATGTGTATTAAAATTTAAATAAATGTTTGTATTTTTTAAGATGAAAGTATTTTCAATTTAATATACGTTACTGAAAAAAAACTTTCATTACATGTAATCTTTCGCAATGTGAAAACAACTTAAGAAAGGTTAACATAAAATTAAATAGCACCGCTTCGATAGCCAATGTGAAAAAATTATTTGGAGTAAAACTTAAAGTTATAACACATAAAACTTTGAAATACCTAGAAGCTTTTGGTCCGAATTTGGTCGCTTTTTTGTATTTTGAGGGTTCGAACGGCTTCGAATTTTAGAAATTTTACTTTTTTCTGGACTTTAAGGTAGTTGATCCACGCAAATTGGACCTCTGGCAAAAATAGACAATTTTGCTTTCAAGAATAGAAATATAATTATTGAAGGGCTGTTTTGGAAGAGAAAAGATTAATTTTCATGAAAAATATTTGAAATACAGAAAAATAATTTTATTAATAAATTTAATTTTTGCCCCAACGTTTTTTCATATCGCTTCTTACCAAATTTTAAAAAATTATGCGATTTTAATAAATTACAAATCACTTTTCCAAGAAAAAGATTCCCTTCAACTTAACCATTTCCAATTTTCGAAAATGAATGAGTTATTATCAAATTCAGCAATTTGTTTATAAAAATTTAGTTTTGGAAAATGTTTTTTTAATGGTTTCAGCCATTGAAGAATTTATTTTTAAAAATCAGAAACGGTGAAGTTGTGGGAAATCTTTTCTCTGAAAAAATGATTCATGATTTATCAGAATCGCATAATTTTATAAAATTTGGTAAGAAGCGATAAGAAAAAAAGTTGGGTCAAAAATAAAATATAATTATAAAATTATTTTTCTGTGTTTCAAATTCTTTTCTTGTAAAATAATCTTTTCTCTTTGAAAATAGCCCTTCAATAATAATATAGCTCTTCTTGAAAGCAAAATTATCTATTTTTGCCTGAGGTCTAATTTTTGTGGATGAAAACTACCTTAACCCTTTGCGGCATACATTTTTTAGGAGAACGAATTCTTATGATAATTGTTACATAAGGGTTTCTGGGGTCGCTGATTACAAATCTGAACTCAGATTTTGGAAATTCAAAATGGCGGCACCAACATGGCGGTTATAATATTACATTTTTTGGAATTTATTTTTGAATAGTGGTATACAGGAGTTTTTGAGGTCACTAATTACGAATCTGAACTCAAATTGTGGAAATTCAAAATGGCGGATCCAAGATGGTGGCCAAAATCGTAAATTAAAAAAAAAAAATTTTTTTAATTGGTATAGAGGGTTTTTTGGTGTCGCTGATCACGAATCTGAATTCAGAATTTGAGAATGGTAGATCCAAGGTAGCGTCTAACAATGAAATATTATTGTAACATTTTTGAAAATTGGAAAAACGGTATTTTTGAAATTCCTGATTATAAACTTGAACCATAATTTTAAAAATTCAAATGGAAAGGTTCCAGATGGTGGAAGTAAAAAAAAATGGGATTCTAAAAAGTGCAGGTTTATTGTGGTACAATCGAATCGCAAAGTCAAGAGATTTTTTCAAAAATATTAATTAAAAAAATATTATTTTGGTCGCCATATTGGAGCCGCCATTTTGAATTTCCAAAATCTGAATTTAGATTCGTAATCAGCGACCTCGAAAATATCATAATGCAATTTTCAGAAAAATCCAATAAGATTTAAATTTATGGACGCCATATTGGTTCCGACATTTTGAATTATCAAAATCTGAGACTAGATTCGTGATCAGCAATCTCAAAAGCCCTGGTACATAAATTTTCGTAAGAAAATTCGTAAAAGTTCCTCCAATAATTAATTATTTTCAGAAAAAGGGTTGTTTTTCTGAAATTGTTTATTAAAATTGACAAATTTTTACTAAATTTGGTTGAATAATCGGATCAAAATTACATTTAAATCGCGAAAATTTGTAAAAAAATAAGTGGCATCAGGTGATGCCACTGTGCCGCAAAGGGTTAAGGAGAATTTGAGTGATGCGAGTACATAAGTCTAAGAATTGTTCATAAAGAGTCTAATAGTGTTCAAATCATTTTTTCTATAAAACATTCGTCCTAATCAAATTTTTTTTTATGATTCTCTATTAATAAATTCTCAACAAAAGGTAATCAGAATATTGCAGACATAAACCATATTTTAAAAGTGAAAAACATGAATTTTCCATAAAATTGTACAGAAGAACCTTGGATAAAAACACATGGGAATATTTTAGAATAAAAATTGAATTATAGGACATAAACTTGTGAAAGAACAACTTTTCTATAAAATGTTTGCGAATATTATTTTTTACGGGGTTTAAATGTACTAAATAAGTATATATGTATATAAATAATGGAACAAAGAATCGCATGTGAGCTAAAATGCCGATTTTATTACTTCGGATTGTCTTAATTCAAGTAATAGAGATAGGTAATGTAATTTGTGAAACGAGATCGAAACTACTTTCGGTTGATTCTCAATTGGAAGTGAGCTCGAGAGAAGTTTTAAAAAATCCAAGTTCAAGCAAGTGATCCTTCAAGGGAGATGCTGGCAGTAACTGTTATATATCTTTAGGTCTCGGGCAGATCCCGCCGCTTGCCTCGATGGCAAGCTCAATTTATATCAGCACCCGTTGAACCCCCTTTACGAGGTCTTACCACCCCCATGATTTCTCCTAAACCTTTCTCTTCGCTGAAGTTTGCCCCCGAACTTCAACCCCCAGATGTATCCTCAATCCCAAGGGTCGGCGAGTCTCTTGGAGTTAAAGTGAAGCCATGCACGATCACACAAAATGAAATCACCTTAGGGTTGTCATTTCATTCAATAACGTAACAGTTCGAAGATTTCAATAAGACTTTCTACGCTTCTCTACTTCAGTACAAAATTACTGTCACTCAAACTTAATTGTTGGAACAGTATCCTTGAATTTGAGTTCACATTATTGAAAGTTTTTTCCACTCAGGTAAATAGAGATTCAGTTACGGATGCATTATATTTTATTTCTAGAAAATCGGTTCTGTAAATCTCAATTGGTCGGTAACTGATTTATTTCTGATTAATATTCTTATAGATATCAATTATTTCTAATATAATAAAATAAATAGATAATTTATTGCAATTTTCGGTAGTAAGAGAAAAGTTCCAAACTTTGGATAATCATGTTTATAAAGTTTGAATTAGAAAAAATTATTTGAAATCATTATTAAACAACTTTGTTTGTTTGTTAGCAAAATGTTTATTTATTTTTTTCAAGTTTTTCTCATAAAAATATTTTTTTATTTTTTATTTTTGGAATAAAAGTAATATTTCAATATAAGTGCGGAATTTTGTCCGATAAATCATCTAAATCAGTAGACTCAGAAAAAAAGATTTGATTGAATCAAAGAAAAAGATTTGTTTGGAAGACTTTCTTTGCTTTAAAGAAATGATTTATTTGAATTAAATAAAATTTGTTTGATTCAAACAAAGTATCTTTGAACGAAATCAAAATTTGTTCAAATCAAATTAATTTGTTCCTTAAATCAAACAAATTATATCTTTGACTATACATTAATGCAATAGTTTGTTTCTTTTGAAGGAAACTTTATTTGATCCAAACAAATATTTATTTCATCCAAAGATATTTAAAAATTTTTTAAATATTTTTAGCAATCATTTGAAAAATAAAAAAAGCTCTACTTGAAAAAAATTTCCAGTATCCTGATTTTCTTTAAAATAAATTTTCCGAGAATAAATATTTTAATGTCTAAAATTATGAAAAATTTAAACAAATATCTATTTTTGGAAATAACCTGCTTATATATATTTCTGTTTGTAAAAAAGAATCTTGTTTTTTCGAAAAATATCATTAATAATAATATTACATATTTTTAAAGTATAATTAACATTTTTTTGCTTGAGATTTACTCCCTAAATTTGAATCAGTCAAAATATACTGATTATCAGTGAAATTTGACTGATTCAAATAGCTAAAAAGAGGTTACAGTAAATCTGTCAAATTTCACTGTTTATTTCAGTGAAATTTGACTAATTTAACAGTGAAAAATATTTTTTTCACTGATGAATCAGTGAAAACCAACTGATTTAACAGTGAAAAATATTTTTTCACTGATGAATCAGTGAAAGGGAAAATCACTTATTCAATCAGTGAAAATTTGACTGATTCAGATTTAGAGAGTATTTTCCGCAATGCAACTACCTTGATTCGCCGATTTTTTTCTCGTGCCTAACGTATATTGCAATTCTATGTTTGCTGAATAATATCAACATAAAAAAGCAGATAAACTCAAACCTTGATAATAGTAAAAATGTACGAACTTGCTTGTTCAAATGTATCAAAAGGATAGAGTACCTAATTATTTTTTCTCGATAAAATTTTAAGATTTTTTTTAACCCAGATCGATTAGAATCCAAGGGATTGTTTAGCAGCTTATCAAATATTTAATACTTCCACCCTCGCCGTGATTCGACGAAACCAGGTGTCGGAAACAGCTGCCTATGCCATTGGCGCATGCGTTCTTAACGAGGCAATGATTGATCAATTTTAAAAAAAAGCAATGTTCCTAATTGACCGGCCTTTGCCATCCTCACAAGTCAGCTTACAGGCACCTTGAGTGGTGTTGCCATCATATTCTTAGTCATCGAAAGGTGTGTTCTGTCAATTGTATTCAAAAGTACAGCTGTATATGGTTTCTTACATAGTTGTACTTTCCGACACTTTGGATTATTCATTAAACTATTTTTTCTGTGAAAGACACATTCAAATAATTATTCCCACACTGAGAAAAAAGATTTGATTGAATCAAAGAAAATAACTTGTTTGAACGACTTTCTTTTATTTAAAGAAATGATTTGTTTAAATGAAATAAAATTTGTTTGATTCAAACAAAATATCTTTGAACCAAATAAATATTTGTTTGAATAAAATTAATTTTTCTTCAAAACAAAGAAATTAATGCATTGATATATGGTGAAAGATATAATTTGTTTGATTTAAGGCAGAAATTTATTTGATTTAAACAAATATTTATTTGGTCCAAAGATATTTTGTTTGAATCAAATAATTTTTTTTCATTTAAAGAAATCATTTCTTTAAATCAAAGAAAGTCGTTCAAATAAATTATTTTCTTTGATTCAATCAAATCTTTTTTCTCAGTGTAAAAGAATACCATCAAATTATTTAATGGCTGAAACCATTAAAAAAATTTCCAATACGAAATTTTTATAAACGATTGCTGAATTTGTTAATAATTGATTTATTTTCGAAAATTGGAAACAATCAATGTGTAGAGAATCTTTTCCCTGAAAAAATGATCCATGATTTTTTAGAATCGCATCATTCTTAAAAATTTGACTCAAAGCTATAAGAACAAACGTTTGGGCGAAAATAAAATTATTTTTCTCTGCCTCGAATTTTTTTTTTGGGAATAATTATTCCTTTTTTAAATGATCCCTTCAATAATAATATTGCTTTTTAGGAAATTTTTTTTCGGAAGAACTACTTAAAATTTGTAAACGAATTATACGTTATTTTGTAGGTTTATTTTTCTATTTTACTGAGAAGTTTTTTCAAAAATGTAATTCGTTATTCTCGTTATTTGCTGTTAAATAGCCGAGGTACCCTGGTAGGATTTTGTTAAAATTTTAAAAATGGATAAAATATCGGTCTTTTTTTTAAAAATCGATTGTTTTAATGCATTTTTTCATAATGTTATGAGCTGTAAAAAATGTAAAAATCAAAATTTTGAAAAACCGCTACGTGTGTACTTTGATTAATCTTTGTAGATTAATCAGTTAAAATTTCCGCTTGATCTATTAGGTAGATTTTTTTCAATCCTGCCCACAAATTGCGAAAACATAGTTTCGAAAAAAACGCCTTTAAAGTTTGAAAGGATTGGGCATAATTCGTGCCCGGGTAACTTTTAACGCCCTGTTACACATTAACTTAGCCGAATCCGTGAAAATCATTTTACGCCAACATTTTTCACACCCTAAATAATCCGATTTCGGCGCCCCACGTGCTTTTCTCCCTTTTCTTCCCATATTTTTTACAATTCTGTGTAAAATTATTTGAAATTTTAGGGGATTATTTCGAACATGACTTTTGGTTCGAAAAAAAGGTAACTTTTGTCACATCTTTCTCGAAAACTGTTAGGCCGATCATATTCAAATTTGCATACAAACTTCATACATATATGTTCTAACATTAGTGACGTGGGTTTTCTGAAAAAAAAACCTGTAGAGCTTTTAACCCAAGTAAACAGAACTCGATGAAATGGGTATCAATCTGGACAACTTTTTCTGAGAAAAAAATATGTATCTCAGGAAAAAAAATTATAATCAAATTTTCCATGCCTCTGTTTATAGATTACATCAATGTGAACATCTTCTGAAAATTTTACTGAACTTGGTCAAGTGATTACCGAGAAAAATATACCAATGTGTGCAGTTTTTCTGACAGAAGGTCCATAGGCAGGTATCATTCTGATCGATTAAATTAGGACTTTTATATAGTATACGAAATCTTGAATTTCTTAATTAGATTCAATACGTGTGAGTGTTAATATCAAAGAATCAAAATAAAATGTTGAATTGAGAATGCAGAAAATTTCGATTGCCTATTATTTTATTATGAATGTGTAGCACAGGAAATGCCACTGTCATCGCTTGAAAGTAATTTCAACTTAAGGTAGTTTTCATCCACGAAAATTAGACCTCAGGCAAAAATAGATAATTTTGCTTTCAAGAATAGCAATATTATTATTAAAGGGCTATTTTGAAATAGAAAAGATTATTTTACAAGAAAAAAATTTGAAACAGAAAAATAATTTTATTAATAAATTTTATACTTGACCCCCCTTTTTTTCTTATCGCTTCTTACCAAATTTTAAAAAATTATGCGATTCCAATAAATCATGAATCATTTTTTTAGAGAAAATATTTCCCACAACTTCACCGTTTCTGATTTTTAAAAATAAATTCATTAATGGCTGAAGCCATTAAAAAAACATTTTCCAAAACGAAATTTTTATAAACAAATTGCTGAATTTGATCATAATTTATTCATTTTCGAAAATTGGAAATGGTTAAGTTGTAGGGAATCTTTTTCTTGAAAAAGTGATTTGTAATTTATTAAAATCGCATCATTTTTTAAATGGAAATTTTTTTCATGGAAATTAATCTTTTCTCTTCCAAAATAGCCTTTCAATAATAATATTTCTATTGTTGAAAGCAAAATTATCTATTTTTGCCTCAGGTCTAATTTTTGTGGATTAACTACCTTAACTTACTTTTATTTTAATGTAACCCTAAAAATACATGACTATATCTGGGCAAAGGTTATATTGCTGGGAATTATCCACGGGCTTTTAGACGCAACTCTAGTGTGAAATCACTGCAACCACACCCATCTAACAGGCAGAAAGTGAGAAACAACGAGGGTGCGAGGTTGATAAGCAGCTCTAGAAGCAGAGAGAGAGAGAGAGAGAGAAAATCTCTTCTTGAATTGGAGAGGAAAATGATAAAAATGAACTTGTGAAAGGGCACGCCTTCTCCTTTTTCAACATTATGAATTATTTTTTCATTAGCGAATTCAGATTTAATATCTAGATAGTACAACTGATTATATACTACTGTGGGCAAAAACTAAGGTGAATTTTTAATTTAAACTTCGCGGGCTAACCGATTCGAGCAAACTCTTTTAGTTTTATGTTGGTCCTACTGTTACTGACATCTGTGCCAAATTTCATGTCAATGTCATCATTTGTTACATAGTTACGCTTGTGTTTTCTAAACGTCTAAAAGTGATTTTTTCGATTTTTACAATGTCTGAATTTGTTGAGCAAGGAAGTGCCATTAAATTTTGTTTGCGGAATGAAATTTCAGTTGCGGAAACGTTCAGAATGTTGCAGAAGACCTTCGGTGATTTGACCATGTCGCAGAAAAATGTTTATGAGTGGTACAAAGACTTCAAAGAAGGCAGAGGACGTGTTGATGACTTGGAACGCCCCGGACGACCATCAACATCAACTGACGAGCACAACGTCAATCAAATCAAAGAATAAGTGCACAAAAATCGTCGATTGAGAATTAGAGACCTTGCTGACACTATTGGCATTTCAAGAGGATCACTCAACACCGTTTCAAAAGATATTTTGGGCAGACAACTCGTGGTTTTTGCATCACGATAATGCGCTGTCTCACACTGCACTCGTTCTTCGTGACCATTTTGCCAAAAACTCTACGCATATCGTTCCACAACCACCATATTCGACTGATTTGGCTCCGAGTGACTTCTGAATATTCCCCAAACTCAAAAGACCATTCCAAGGACACCGTTTTGACACGATTCAAGAGATACAAGCCGAATCGAAGAAGGCTTTGAAGGCAATTCTGGAAATCGAATTTAACAAGTGTTTCGAAGAAATAAAAAAAAAATTTTGGTTTGCACAGTTTCATTTTTTTTGCAAATTTAGGTATTTAGATCAATTTTATAGTGTAACTTTCGCAATTATTTTACATCATTTCTTACCACAATGTTCATCGGTCACACGGAAATTTTTTTAAGTTTCTTCCTTTGTATTTTTTATAGAAATAAATTCTCACTGATGAGGACTCCAATCTGAGTCGAAACGTTTGAAAACATGAAACCTTGAGTTACATTTTTTCTGGACCCTAAAGCCAACTAAGAACATCAACAATATCGAACATTATTAAAACTAAAGGGTCGATACAAGTCCTAATCATTATTATTGGAAAAAACGTTGGCATAAGTGCATTATATCGGGAGGGGATAAAGATTTTTCATTTTATAACAAAATTCACCTTAGTTTTTGCCCACAGTAGTACACGGAGAAACCCAAGTTTACAATTTTTGCTAAACTACGTTTCAATTTAGGGAAAAAAGTGTCATAGTGAGAATTTTTAGCTGCGAAATACTGAACTTTAGATGAACTATATTATAATTCACTATATTTTGTACCAAACTTTACTATAACCAATACTAAAGTTTCATATCAATTTTCTAGTCTTTAGCATTTTGACTGCGAAATTTTTCCAGTCTGCCACGAATAATTACCATTGCACCTCGATTTTTCCTAGATTCCTAATATTTTTTGGAATTATCATATTATAAAATAAAACATATATTGTTATACAAAGTCTCTCCGTGTAAGATGGCTGCTCTATAGTTGAATATCAAGATAATCATTCTGACTATAAATTTTTTGAAGTGTTCATTTTCACTTAAATTGTCATACATTCCTCTCTTGAGAGAAAGATACCGTTAATCCAATTTGAGGATTTCAAAAATATGTTAAAAAATGAGCGCTCATGACTGCTTTATAAAATAAACTCGGAGCTTTTCGTCTCCTGATCTGGTTATTTCACCACTGAGTTATGGCGGCATCTAACTTTTCTTCACGAAGAGACACTGATCTGTTATTATAATGCGAACCATTTAAAATTTTTTAATTTTCAAATAAGGGGGGGGGGGGAATACATGTAAATGGCTAAAACCGTTACTACAATTTGGGCGTGAATTAGAAACAAACTTGAGTGTCGCGAACTCTAAATATGTTATAAATATAGTATTTTATTTATAAAAACATAGTATGATAAGCATTTTACAAAAATTGTGCCCAGTCAATAGATTCAAGAGCACGAAGTGGAGTATGCACTCAACGCAGAGGCAAATAGTGTGATAGATAGAGCTGCTGGAACTTTTTCTACGACAAAAAAAAATGGACAAATATTTTAGATAAAAGCATTTATTTGAGATTGAGAGTTTTCTTTTTTCAAAAAAAATTTTTTTTAAGAAACTATATCAACAAATAGCTAAAATTTGATTTTTGGGAAGCTTTTTTTGCAAAAAATAACACAAAAATCGGTAGAGCCGTTTTTTTTTTGCAATCAGTCACACCATTTCAAAAACATGGTTTTTCAGAAAACATGTTTAAACTCTCTCAACTCTCTCAATTTCCGGAATTTCGATATAAAACTTCCTAGACATATTTTTGAATGTGTGTAGAATATAAAAATATTTAAAAAAAAAAAACAAATTTTTGAAAAATGCACACGTATACACATGATATCAAAGTTCATTTTCTCCAATTTATTTAAAAAGAATAAAAAAATATATTAATATTCTGTTTATTATATATAAAAGTACAAGTCTTGAGGTATATAAAATTTTTTCATCTAGTGAACTACGTAGAATTTTATCGAACGATTTATTTTTAAACAATAAATGTTAATCGATCAAAAAAATCGTAAGTAATTCATTATAGAATTTTATTTTTAAGCTAAATTTAAGATCTGAAGTCAATCAGTTGAAATTTGTAAGCGCTAGAGGTACGGTAAGCTCAAAAAATATAGTTTTAAGGAAAACGCTACCGTGCTGCCATTTTGCTTTTAAATAATGAATAAAAAATGTTTTTACATACCTTAAGACTTGTACTTTTATATGTATTAAACAGAATATCAATATATATTTTTTCATTGTTTTTAAATAAATTGCAGAAAATGACCCTTGATTTCATATGCAAAATTCTTCAATTGTTCGATTGTCAGTCGAATCTTCTCTTCACTGGGCCACACAAAATTCCGATATTTCTTTCTTCATATAAATATACCGTTATGTCATTCTTTAATACAAATAATTAATTAGAAAGAGGAGAAATGACCAACCTCGGACTGTGTAAAATTGTAATCCTTATTTATTCATCTTGACAACGTTTCGATGACTAAATGTCATCCTCTTCAGATCATCTTACATTTAATGAATTTGAATTTCTTTTAATCTGTCATTACAAACACAACATTCACAGCTACATCACTAAGATTTTGACGAATTCAATAAATCGCAGTTAACAACTTTCCATGATGTTTTAAAATTTGGAAAAAACAACATCATTGGAAAAATGTGTCACTATTAACCCTTGCTTACCACTCTGGGTCCAAAGGACCCAGGACCTTTTTGCACCTCAATTTTAAATACCTAAATGAAATAGAAACCGGTCTGTAGCAACATTTGTCGATAGTTGAAGAGTTTAACTACCCTGCAGGTCATTTAGCATGACGCTAGAGCCATTCATCTACTTTTGGCAACTGTCCAAAAATAGGCCTGGGTCTTTTGGACCCATGTGTGGTAAGTACGTTCGAAAGCGATTTTTTGGACAGAATTTTTTTTTTTAGTGTATATTGGCTTTACATTGAAGAATAAAGCGTATAAAGTACGTTTAACAACGTCTAATTTTTTTTATAACAATATAAAACATTTCAATAACGATAATTGTTAAATGGAGTGATGATAAATTTTCGACGATGAAATAAAAAATAAATTTTCTATTTTTTCTGTTTACTCGTTTCAAAAAAATGTTTTCATAGCACCTCCTTTGAAAATCCGATTTTTGGTACCTGTAGAGCAGATTTGTTTTATTATAATGTTTTATGACATTCGGCTTTTCATAAGTAACTTCTACCGTATGCAGAAAAGAGGAAATCATACACAGTGAGTGGTCGAAGCAATTGATGGCCAGAAATATATTTACGTGGCATATTGGATCAAGCAATTTGAGAATATTTTCAATAAATATCATCTTGTAATAGATAATACAATAGTGTACTTTGACAAAAACGCCTATTTCATTTTTCCACTTTTTTTCCTCATTCATTCTCCAAAATAAATATACTTTTTTAAAGATCCACTAAACTTCTATTTTTTTTCTTGTAGTGGTACATTATTAGAAGACTGTCCTAAATTTTTAGCCATTAATATGGAGAATTAAAAAATTTATGAATTCTTTAGTAACAATAGTCATTTTTCCCACTTTTTTGACTTTAGCATTTTTTTAAAAATATTTGAATTTAATTTTTGGCTATATAGCCTATGGAGTCTTTTAAAGTAAGTATTCAAGAAGTTTAAAAAAAAATTTTGAGTCAATATATGTAATTTTTCATTTTTTACAACAATTTTTCTCGCCTGGGTCCTTCGGACCCATGTGTGGTAAGCGTGTTACTCCAGAGAAGTGTGGTAAGCAAGGGTTAATATTAAAAACAATTGTAGTCAAATTTTGTAAAAATCCAATTGACATGTTGTATCTTCAGATTCATTTGACATATTATTCTTAAATAATTTTCTCCACTATTTTACAAAAAACGTTGAAATTATAATTAAATTTTTCAATTGGATTTTTACAAAATTTGATTACAATTGTTTTTAATATTAATAGTGAGACATTTTTCCAATGATGTTGTTTTTTCCAAATTTTAAAACATCATGGAAAGTTGCTGACTGCGATTTATTGACTTCGTCAAAATCTTAGCGATGTAGCTGTAAATGTTGTGTTTGTAATGACAGATTAAAAGAAATTCAAATTCATTAAATGTAAGATGATCTGAAGAGGATGACATTTAGTCATCGAAACGTTGTCAAGATGAATAAATAAGGATTACAATTTTACACAGTCCGAGGTTGGTCATTTCTCCTCTTTCTAATGAAGAATTTCGTTCGGACGTAAAACCTTTTATATTTTAAACAAATAATTAAATAACTTCCCGAAAAAAAAGTAGACACTGAGAAATATCTTCAAGTCAACCACTCAGTCATTAAGGTCATGCGATACTTAGGAAATTAGCAAATTCGATTGATTTTAGGTTTCTCCCTCTTTGTGTCTAAAGTACATAAAATTTTCTGCTCAAAATTTGGGAAATGGTAGAGAAGATAAAAATGTACGCAGATAGACTATTTTTGGTATCAAAATTTAAAAAAAGTTCAATTTTTGAAAAATCTATTAGAAATTTTTTTATTATCAAAACCAGGATTATATCATACGTCCGCTTTTACCTTTTCTGCCATTTTTCAAATTTTTGAAACAAAATGTAAATAATTAATGCTCTTATAGTATCTTAATTAAGAATTCAGTGATATCCCTCATAATTGAATGAGAAATGATGTGATTCTAAAGAAAACTGATAATCCTCCTGTAACAACTGAACAAGAAATCTGACGATTGTTTCACAGTAGAAGCAGTACCTCGGAATGGAGTAGAATGTGTAAATCCCATATATCCAATTAGATTCGTATAATCCTTGTATGTTAGCAGAGGGTAGTGCATCCCCTTCTCTCTATCTCTCTCATCTCTTACTCATGTTCAGAATACCTGTAACTGTGTATGTGTATACGCGTGCGTGTTAATGCTAAAGTACTAATTTATAGACACGTATGAAACGCGCTATGCATGCTATGGCCAAGAGCAAAGCAGGAAAGGGACTCTAGTCTATGGCCGAGGGTATATCGGAGAACACAGGGGCGGGCTTTGCATGCGATATCAATAAATCAAGTCCCCGAGACCCCGCAGCTTAGGGGGCCACTACGTGGCCAGAATCAACAGCTCATAACGTTGGCTAATAGCTACCGGCACTGGGGGTCGAAGATATTGTCCTAACACCAAGGAACACCTTATTTCATTCTTCCCTTCTACAGATACTTTTCGACAAAAAGGACAAGCTTGTTCTTCCAATATTATCAGCATACACGGAAAGAAATTTGATGGCTAAATGTATTACGTTTCGTGAGAAGAAGTACCATTTTAGAGAATATACCAGAACTATAGGAAAAAGTTGTGAAAAAGTCCCATCATAATGGTAAAGTTTATTATGTCAATCATTACTCGCTGTCTGTCATGCACTGAGAAAAAAATTTATCCAACAAAACTTTTGTTTTTGTCCTGACAAAATATTTTGTAGTCCCAACAAAACATTTTGTTTAAGTAACAAAATTTGATTGATATAGCAAAATGTTTTGTTGGCACAACAAAAGAATTTTGTTAGCTAAATACTAACAAAATATTTTTGTTGATTTGACAAAACTGTTTTCTCAGTGTGAAAGTGGAAACATTGAGGCAAATTTTTACCATTTATGATGGGCACGTTTTACATTCGAAAAAAAAGTTGGCATATGAATTTTCAATTTTTAACATCATTCTTGGTGATATTTACCGAAACGTGTTATATTAAGGAGCATATTTTTTGGGCTAACTGACAAAAATTCTTGATGGTTCTGGTTTACCTTTAAAAATGGTATTTTCAACCATTAAATTTCTATCTGTGTGGAAGCGTTCCTTTTTTCACAGAAAATTTTTCCAAATAAATAGAGACAATTTTCTTAAAACATCAAAAAATATATAATTACGATTTGAAAAGTTAGAAGATTTATTAAAATCTTTTTTGATTATTGAAATCATCTTCTAATTATTTTTCTGTTTTTATCGAATATGAGATAATATTTATAGAATAAAATTAACTATTTGTACATTTCTACCCTCGTTTTACGTGAACATGATAACTAGCTGACAGAAATTCCTAATGGTTCTGGTTTACTGTCAAAAATGGTACTTTAACGAAATAATATTTGCAGACTGAGAATAGTATATATACTATATATAATATATATAGGATATTTTTTGTTCGCTCTATACCGAAAGTTAGCCAAATCGGTGTCGTTTTGCGTACGGGAAGCTGATGTTTCGCGCACTTAAAATTTTACCACACTAGTGCGGGAAAATCAACTTTCCGCAGCAAAACGACACCGACTCGGCTAAATTTCGCTAGTATGATGGACAAAAAAATATCTGTTTACTCGAACCAAAATTCAGTTGGATTAATTAATGAATTTGGTTGTTATAAGGTTGAGTCCTTTTTTTCTCTACTACGGAATTTGTTTTATGCAATTAAAGATGGTATGTTTGGATATGATTGGGTTATATCAAACAAATATTTCAGTTGATTCGAACCAATTCTGGCCGAGGACGCTGAAAGACCTGCACTGCCAACTTTTAATATACTATCTTTTAATTCAGGGAAAAGTGTCTCATATTGGGAATTTTTGGTAGCGAAAATATGAAACTTTAGAAAAAACATAACTTGTGCTGAATTTTTCTATTTTCTTCCGTAAAGTTTTAATTGTTTTTCTAGAGTTTCATACTTTTGTTTCGAAAATTCTTAACGTGATACAATTTTTTGTAAATTGAAATATAATATTTTAAAAAGTGAAAATGCGGATCTTTTATTGAGCTAAAGATCTTAGTTTATTTAATA
Organism: Diplolepis rosae; assembly: GCA_030998225.1. Lineage (NCBI taxonomy): Eukaryota > Metazoa > Arthropoda > Insecta > Hymenoptera > Diplolepididae > Diplolepis > Diplolepis rosae. The sequence continues at coordinate 6,100,109 of JAPYXD010000723.1, read as the reverse complement.
AAATGGTTTGGTTAGATCAAGTAAATTTTATCCTGGGTGAACTAATTTAAAGCGATATAACAGTTTGGTCACGTGTCAGAAGAAAAAATTGGGCAACTTTAGATTCCTTCAACTTATTTCCACAATGACAATTTTTTTGAGCTGAAATTTTGTGATCCTGATGTTCTCTTTGAATTTGGTGATCTCAGTAATTATTTGCTGTGATACAGACCAAGTAAAAATTCAACTTTTTTTTAGGGAACGTCCATTAATTACTTAAAGGTGATTCTCAACCTTCAACCCCGTTCAAAACATTTTAAGGAATACTCGATAAGAGTGTTTGAGGACTTTTTTGGCACTTTTTTTGGGGAAATTCGGAAAAGTTTCTAAAAACAAGCTTCCCTTCAATTTTGACGGAAATTTACCAAAAAATTGTATACAACGTGCAATAAACTATGAAAATCAATCCCGACACAATTTTTTTTTATAATTAAGATTTCAAAAATGTCTTCTTGAAAAACTATAATTCAAGAGCATGTAACCAACAACAATTCAGTCCAGTTCCTATATTCTTAGGTTCAAAGTACTTAACATTTTTCCGATAAATTTCGTTGAAATTTAATTTCTTATTTCATTTTCCGAACTATAAGGAGTCTATCTACGTCTGTTTTTATCTTCTCTACCATTTTCTAAATTTTAGAAACAAAATTTCATGTTCTTTGGAAACAAACACGCAGAAAACTAAAATTAATACAATTTGCTAATTTCCTAAGTTTCACCAAATTTTCATTTCAGAATGACGTTTTTTTTTCTTTTATTCAATTGCTTATTATTACCTTAAATACCATAATGAGTGATTTGTGCAACTTTTTAGTGTCAATAATATCAGTTTATAAATTTTTATCTTTAAGGTAGTTATCATCCACGAAAATTAGACCTCAGGCAAAAATAGATAATTTTGCTTTCAAGAATAGCAATATTATTATTGAAGGGTAATTTTGGAAGAGAAAAGATTAATTTCCATGAAAAAAAATTTGAAACACAGAAAAATAATTTTATTATTATGTTTTATTTTTGACCCAACTTTTTTTCTTATCGCTTCTTATCAAATTATAAAAAATTATGCGATTCTAATAAATCATGAATCATTTTTTCAGAGAAAAGATTTCCCACAACTTCACCGTTTCTGATTTTTCGAAATAAATTCTTTAATGGATGAAGCCATTAAAAAAAAAATTTCCAAAACGAAATTTTTATAAACAAATTGCTGAATTTGATAATAATTTATTCATTTTCGAAAATTGGAAATGTTTAAATTGTAGAGAATCTTTTTCTTGAAAAATTGATTTGTAATTTATTAAAATCGCATAATTTTTTAAAATTTGGTAAGAAGGGATAAGAAAAAAAGTTGGGGTAAAAATAAAATTTATTAATAAAATTATTGTTCTGTATTTCAAATTTTTTTTCATGGAAATTAATCTTTTCTCTTCCAAACTTACCCTTCAATAATAATATTGCTATTCTTGAAAGCAAAATTATCTATTTTTGCCTGAGGTCTAATTTTCGTTGATCAACTACCTTAAGTAAAGTAGTCCAAAAAATGTCAAAAAAATCGATTTTTCGTTTTAATTTTTTTTTATTCTACATAAATTTACGAACTATTCAGTGAAAAAAAATCAATTGACTAGAGCGGGAGTTATGATTTTTTGAACGCTAAAATTACCGCAAGTGCCTAGTGGACCTTTCGTGAAAAAAACTGCTCTCCTGTAAAACCACTTTTCGGCACACATCGGTACCCTTTTCTCGGCAACTAGTCGACCAATTTCAGTCAAATTTCTATAATATTTTCACAAAAATGTGATCTACAAACAGAGCCGTAGAAATTTTAATCATAATTTTTTATACTCGGGATACATATTTTTTCTCATGAAAAACATGCTCAGATTGGTAGCCATTTTTTGAGTTCCGTTTACTTACGTTAAATAATCTACCGTTTTTTTTTCAAAAAACTCACGCCATAAATGTTTGAACATATATACGTGAAGTTTGTGTGTAAATTTGTATATGATCGGCCTAATAGTTTTCGTGAATTATGTACCAAAAAATTACCCTTTTTTCAATCAAAAAATCATGTTTACCGATTTTTCTATTTTTTCCTAGTCGACCGATTTAGACCAAATTCATACCAAACATGCTACAGGGTTTGAGAAGCAATTCCCTAAAATCCCTAATCATTTCATGCAGAATTGTAGGAAATATGGGAATAAAAGGGAAAAAGCACGCGGGGCGCCAAAAATGAACAAAATTCGCAAAATATGCGAAATTTTCAAAATATATACTCAGAATTAATATATGTTTGTAATAATAATTGTAAAAATTGTTGTTTGCAGGTATGGTTTCAGAACAGACGAGCCAAATGGAAGAAACGCAAGAAGACAACGAACGTATTTCGATCTCCTGGTGCACTTCTTCCGTCGCATGGTCTTCCGCCTTTCGGAGCAATGAGTTCTGAATTATGTGGAGCTACAGGAATGTTCCATGCACCTACTGATCGATGGGGAATGGGTCCAGGTCGGATATCTTTGTTCATTAATTAAATTGTAAGATTAAAAGAACTAATTCAAAATAAACCTGCAATTAGTTCATTTTTCTGCCTTCTCCAATTCAGGTCTAGGACAATTGGGTCAAGGAAGCATGGGAATGGGCGGATTTGGCCAAAGTCTTGGGCAACTTGGTCAGCAAAGTTCTGGAAGTCTTGGTTCTAGTTTAGGACTCAGTAATTCTGGCCTGCCAATCAGCAGTCCGTCGCAAAGCGTTTACCAAGCTAGCTACGGACTTAATTCCCTTGGTAAGTCAGTTTCCATTACATATTGTTTGATAAATGATAATCCTTTGTTAATTCTTGTAATTTCGAATAAAAAGTTGGGACTAGATTTTAATTTATTAATATCGCATATTTGCTTACATCAATCTACAGACTAAATATCTCTTTTCAAGAAAAATCATTAGATACAATTGGACCTGATTCAGAAACACAATTGAGACTGATTCATTCTATCGGATTGAATAATGTTTTTTAAAAAGGTCCATTCGGGCCAGATCTCAAAATTGTTTTCTCAGAAGGAATAATACCATTATAAAAATATATTCAAATTACTAATTTGCTCGTGTGTACAAATAATTACAATTTTTAATTTCGAGAAAAAGATTAGTAAATAAATTTCTGGCAGAAATAAAGAAAAGCTAGAGGGAACTACTGTAGGAATTTCTAATTTGCATTCCCCTTCTAATAGGATCTTAATTCCTCATTCACACATGATTAAGATTATTAGAAAGTTATATAACATTAGTGCTACTTAAAATATGAATAAACTTAACAATTAGTCAAGTTGAATTTTCGAATTTAGTACTCAAAGTATTACGTTTAAAAAAGAAATTAATAATTAGAATTATTTATCTATATTCTATTGTTCATAAAGTGATCTTATTCCTTTTATTTTAGACTGTATTAATAATTTTCATTGTAAATCTTCAATTTAAAATTTCGATATTCTTGAACAGTTTTACCCGCACTTAGAAAAAAATTTAGTTGAATGTAAAAAATTTGTTTTTATCGTTTAGGTTATCCAACGAAATCATTTCATTGACTCAACAAAATTCTTTGGTTGGTAAAATTTGATTGATTGAACCAAAAACTTGGTTGATTCAACAAAATATTTTAGTTACTTTTGAATGATTTCAAGTATTTATTATATTTAATCCAAAAATTTGGTCAAGTCAATAAAATATTTTGTGAATTCAACAAAATGATTTTGTTCAATGAACGAACATTTTTTTCTGGGTGTGAAAGTAACGACCTGTCATTTAAGATACGGTGAATTATTTCTGCTAGTTTGAAATGTACGAACTGGTCTTGGTTTTGAGACGAAGTACCACTCAACCAAGACAGGTTGCATCGGTATATTCTGGTAAATACACAGCGAAAGATCTCGCACCTAGGTGTGACCACCTTGAGGTCTGGCTGCGTAAACACCAGCCTGAAAAGTTTATGTTACTGTCTCAAATTCTTCATACATCGAGACTCGACCCTACCGACTTTCTTACTCAAAAATTAGTGATTCAAAACCATACTTATTCGACCGCATTATCCCAAAAACGAATGTCCATTTTCATACTCATTTCTGGAATTTTCTAATACATTGTATCCAATTTCGTATCGAAGGAGAGAAGCTAGGAATAAACTTTTCATATTGTTTCGATTAGAAAAAAAGTTCGCAGAAATTTTTTTAATGAAAAAATAACCGGCAATGCAAAATTTCCGCGATGATTTGCACCAAAATTAAGTATCATTCAAAAAAAGACGTGATAACACATTTTGCATACAAAATTTTTTTATCTTGGTAGATTTGTGTAAAATTTGAGAAATTTGGGGCCGTCATTACATGCAAAATTTATGTAAATCTGGCGGGAAATTTAAAATAAATTTTAATGCAATAAACAGAAATATTTTCTATCGACTTTTTAATTTATTACTTATTATCAAATAATATATTCTATTATATTATAATATAATGTAATAATATATTATTAGATATATAATAATAATAATAATTACATATATATGTTTTGAAGTTTTTTCTTCGATATATTCTTTAAAACTTTGACGGATAAATAAATTTATGGAAAATATGTTTCTATAAAATGTCAAATAAAAAAATTGAAAATAAAGTTAATTCACTATTAAAAATTACGAAGACTTACATAGAAATGGAAGATAAATTTGAATGAAATTTATGCCAAATGGCGGACGCAACCTTGCACTTATTACATGCAAATTTTATGCAAATGATTTGCTCAAATTTCAAACGAAATTTTTGTTGAACGTGGTTTCAGGGAAGTTCGGGTGATTCAACAAAAATTTGATTGATTGAACTAAATATTTGAATGTTTCAACCAACATTTTATCTGAATCAATAGTTTGGTAGGGAAAATGTTTATTTAAATGAAATAAATTTTTTTCTGAGTATTTTCCTTTCGAATAACATTCAGAAGAAAAATTTATTTCATCTAACCAAATCGTATCCAAACAAATCAGTTTGTGTTGCATGAAACACATTTTTTCGCTAAATCAACTAAAAATTTGGTCAGATAAGTTTTTAATGAAAAAAGATATGTATCATGTAATGATGCTTCCCGAAAATTTTATTTTTACCCTTATTTCTCCTATAAGATCTGAAATGAGTTTTTTTAAATCCCTTTAGCCTCCATATTTGTTATGTACCTTTCAAAAAACGTTATTTAACACATAAAATATTTTTTTAATAATTTTAAATAGTGTAAATTTACTTTCACTGTTAGAAGTTTTTATTTTAAATTATTATTTCGTATAATAAGTATGAAATTTAACAAACTCCAGTTACTTATTGTCAACTTTTTTAAAATTTTAATTTCCAATTATAAATTTCGCTATATATTTCGATACTTGTGTCTAAAAATTTTGTCACATTTTTGTAGTCGAAAAATAAATTTTATAAAAATTATTTAAAAGTTTTGTAATCTTTAGATACATTTTATGAAAATTTGTTTCAGCTGCGTAATAAAAAAGAAAATTCAGAAAACTTAGTACATTTTTTGCAATTTTTAAATATTTTCGCCCAAAAGTATCGTAAATTTCACATAAATTAAACATTTTTAGATTTCGGAACATTTTTAACAGAGTAACGAAACTATTGTTTGTGGATTAATGTAAATTAGGATAATTATAATGGTATACGAAATCGTTTTCATGTGTTCCACACTTTTTCAAAACTGGAAAACTCATTTCAAATGTTTCATAACATAGTATAAGACTTGTTTGTTGTTCACAAAATAATTTACAAAAATTTTAAAAATTTGAAATCTTTCTGTGGAAAAAGATACATTTTCGACTGCACCTAATTTACAAAAATATTTTATTTAAAAGATGTTTTACTACGTGTTTTTGACTTCTGAGAGAAATCACAAAATAAATTATTATTAAAAGTGTACAATATGCAAATTTGTAAAATGAGTAATGATTTTTCAAACTTCTTCCAAAACGATTCTATTTGCAAACATCTTAACCTGCTCTGCATAATGAATAGATGTTTCTTTCATTTTTTATTCTGAAGCAAAACTAATATTTTCGAACCTTTTATTAAACAACAAAGAAACTCTGCATCTTAATTACATATATCTGAAAGCAGAACTTTCTGTCAATATTAAAATTATTATTAAAATACTTTAAAAGCTCTAAAAAATTTTAGTACATAAAGAAAATTGTTTGAGAAACTTCACTCAACTTTTCAGCAAAGTTAGGACATATGGACAAGTTGAAGATTATTTAATATCATTTGAAACAATTTGTGACGTACATTTTGAAACTTTACTCTCAATTTTTTAAGTTTACCGAAATATGATGCATTTTTAAACATTTGGTACGTCATAAAGTTTCTCCACCTTATCCATATATCCCAACTGTCCTCAAAGTTGAGTAAAGTTTCTCGAACTATTTTCCTTCATGTATATTCCATGACTGCTGGTAATTATTATTCATTATAAAATTACCCCGATTCATAGTACATTCAAATCATATTAATTTCTAGCAATATTGGGGACAAATTTCAACAGAAGAGGGAAAATAGACTAATTATTACAAACGTGAAAAAAACATCGTGCAGGATCCTATAACAAATAACAATTTCTATAACTGAAACAAATTTCTTAATTGATTTTTTAAAAATTAAACACGTCTTCAGTGCGTTTAAAGAAAATGATTGTTTGAATTTAAAAAAATCACTATGGTTGAGAAAAAATATATATCTTAAATCTTTTAAAATATATTATAATATATTTATAATATGTCTATATCTCATCACAAGCATACCAAGGAAATTTCATTTTGTATCTTATTTAATTGCTACATTAATATTTTATTACAATTACATTAAACCCTCCCCTCTTTTATGTAATTCTAGAAATAAAATTTCACTGACGAGGACTCCAATCTGAGTCGAAAAGTTTGCATGGATGTAACCTTGTGTTTCATTATTTCTGGACCCTAAAGCCAAATTTACAATTCCAACGATTGGAAATTTTTATCAAGGGTCGATAGAAATTTTACTCTCTAAACCTGAATCAGTGAACGGCCACTGATTCGCAGTGACTATTCACTGATGGCAGCAGCTATAAGTCTTTCACTGAGAATCAGTGAAATTCGACTGATGAATCGGTGAAATATATTGAACTCACTTATTGAATCAGTGAAAGCTTCAGGTGGGAGCAATAAAATCAGCAATATATTTCAACGATCGATGAATTCGTTTATTTTAGGCTAAACAACACTAAAACGAAATTACGTAATTATTATTATTTTTAAGGGACGATAAATCAGTAAAGTGTAGATGAAAGTTTTAAATTCGTGAATTCAAAAGTTATTTTCACGCGACACGTCCACTGATTCCTCAGTGAAATCAAAGCAGAGCATTGATTCATCAGTTGATATATTTTCACTGATATAATCAGTGACTATTTCACTGATTCAGGTTTAGAGAGATAATATTATTTAAATACTTTCCAGTGAAACAAGCATTTGTTCCATTAAAATTCGATATTTTTTAAATTAAACATATTTTCTGAAACATAAATCAATTTTTATTAAAAATTAAGAAAAGCAGATTAAAAAAACGATTTTTAAAATTCAAATAGAACTTTTCTATGAGAGTATATGTTGCTAAATAGACTTGCCACAGTTGACAAAGAGTAAACAGTATACTATTAGTCTTGACGAATTTTCGAAGTCATCTTCTCTTTTCGACGATAATATCAAAAGAATGGCAGTTTCCTCGTTTGTTCAGGCATAAAGTAAATGATTGCTATTTGAACTGAGAACAGGTTTTTTCCGTTAGAACTAAATTAAATGTAGCAAGTTGAGAGATCGAGCTTCCCTTTTGCAGGTACTAATTGGTCGACTCACGGTGAAATCATCTCAATGTTCGTTCGCAATATGCCACTTATACGTATATATTTTCTATATACATATATATGTGTGTATTCGTATATATCTGCGTAGTAGTTCAGTTTCACAACGAACTCAAGTATGTACCGCAAGATAGGTACGAACGCATGTAACGCGTACGGTGTCAATTATCATGTATTATCGACGGAGACCTCTTGTTGTTAAAAATAAGAAAAAAACATGCACTTACGGCGCAATTACTGTCGCTCCCTGACGAGAGCAGGTCGAAAGGGTTACCGCCAATACTTAACCAGGCTAAGAGCTACCCGCCTTTACGCGTGCGTTGGTAACACATCGAGCAAACAGCTTTTAGAGCAGGACATATTTTTTGGTTTTGAATGATGATTAACACTTTGAAGACGCGACGCTCATCTTTAAGGCCAGTTCAGTCGCTCAGGCCGCTGTGAACGCGCTTTCAGTCTACAAGGTGCAAATTAACGCGCCACAGTCATATATCTGATAAATAAAATGCGTCTAAGAGGATAAAGATATACTAGGCTTTGAAACGTTTAAGATCAGTAAAGGTCTCGTTATCCTTGCAATGCTGGATTTCCGGAACCTAATTTTACACGGTCTTTTAATTATTCTTCGAAAAACCCACACGGAAAAACTTTTTATATCAATTTTTACTATAGTATTTTTCAATTTAGGGAAAAACGTATCACTTTGAGAATTTTTGTTAGTAAAAATACTAAACTTTATAATAATGATATGAAACTCTAGTATAGTTCATAGCAAATTTTACTATAGTTTATATTAAAGTTTCATATCATTATTATAAAATTTAGTATTTTTACTAAAAAAAATTCTCAAAGTGATACGTTTTTCCCTAAATTGAAAAATACTATAGTAAAAATTAATATAAAAAGTTTCTTCATGCAAAAGATTCAAAACTAAATTCGAACTCGTATCGCTACAAACTCAAATTCATATCAACGTCCAAACAAAAGTATAATTCAAAATTTCAACCCTTAAAATATGAAAGAAGGACCAAATTTGGACCAAAAAAATTTCTTGAAATAAACGATTATGAGAAACCAACATAAAAGGGGGAAAGAAAATTGGCGTGTTATTTTTTATGTAGAGGGTTGTGGGTAATAATGACAAAAGAGGACGAAAGAAAGAAAAAGAAGAAAGGGGTTTTGGAAGGCTGCTTTCTTTTTTCTTTCCTCCTTTTTTGTTGGTTTCTCATAATCGTTTATTTTAAGTAAATTTGTTGATCCAAATTTGGTCCTTTTTTATATTTTGAGGGTTCGGATCGTTTCGAATTCTTGAAATTTTGAACCCAAAAGGTTTCCCTATCTTCGAAGGAAAGATCATCTAGATTTTCAATCCACGCGAAAAAGGATATGACAACTTCCAATACTTGGAGTCTTTTTTAAATAGTCAACTTAATTAGAAACATTCGAAGCGAATGATATATTCAATTGTCAGTTTAATTTTTAAAACTGGCGGAATGCTATTCTTGTTTGCTGAAATTAGTATCTCTATCAACTCTGTTAGTTTATCGATCGGCAGCATCTGGTGTAAATTAAAAAAAGAAACATCAAAGCCAGAGTGCGCAAGCGATGAAGTCAATAAACTCAATATGAAGGGAACTCCGACTGTTGACCTACTACAACCCTTTTCCTTAGTATTGATACTTTTTCAGTGTTTTTACTGAAGAGTTCCATCCTCCGTAAATATGAGATGGGTTTCGAATGAGCGCCATAAAAATCATCAATTGACGACCACCAGCGTCGCCAGGAGGCAGAAACAACTTTACGACCTACGGTAGCATCCTGGGCACTTTGCGTTGCCTACTGTATTAATACTCTTGGCCTGCAACGAATTATCTCTCCCCCCTTTGCCCTTCATCTCTTCAACGATATCGCACCTGTAAATTGCTCTTCCCTGAAAGCGGTACCGTAGATCTTTAAAACCAAAAAAATAAAATACTGAGAAACTTTGGGTATACATAAATGTATGTTTGGATATATATATATAAAAGGAGGAACAATTCCCTTTTCTTTAAAACTTGCCGCCTTTATTCCTCAAAAATGGTCTTTTAGAGATAATATTTAACCAAAGGAAAATTTTTTATTTACTTGATCCAAGAGGATTATTAGTTGGCTCTATTCAAGAGAGAAATTTACTTAATCTAGGTAAGATTCTCTTGATCCGAAAATGAGATAATTAATCGAAGTACATTTTAGTTTCAATTTATTTATTGAATAAATCTAACTAATTATGCTCTTGGATCAGGTAAATTTTATTTTCCGTGTATAATAATAAGAGAGAAAAAACTAATTTATTTGATACCAAATATTTTGTTCGGAACTCATGAATATGGGGAAAAAATATCTTTGAGAAAAAGAAATTGTAATGGGTAGTTTATTTTTCTTGATTCAAAACAAAAATTTGTTTATATTATGGAGAAATATGTTTGATTGAAAGATAATGAATTTATAAGGAACGAATTTTTTGATAGAATGATTGGTTCAATTTAATAAAATATTTTTTTTATTTAACCAAAGTAAGGTTTTCAACATAAATAATGAAATAAGATTAAGTAAGGAAATTTTTTGGCTCAGAATTTTTAAAATCTTCCATTTGAAACATATATTGCCCAAACAATTATGTATTAAAGGAATTAAATTAATCATCATTGCCAATTTTATTTGAATAATAGAATTTCAAAAAAAAGTTTCAAACTTTAATAAAATTATTCTTTGGCTTCCTTCATCAAAAAAATATATAGTCTGAATGATTCTTACTGATCATACAATACTTGATGAATTGATTTCAAATAACCAGGACTTAATTAACAACAGAATATTGAGTATTGAAAACGCCGCGCTGTAGTAAAAAATGGCGACAACAAATGGGATTGAATCGAACTCAAATAGATTCAAATAAATTTTCGATCGTTAAATAAAGTATCTCTTTGAAATCTTAAATTATTTGATTTAAACTAATAATTCATTTAATTTTGCGCATTTCAAGTAGATTAATTTTTATCAGTTTCAAGTAGTCAGTAGAGAAAATTTTTTAATTTTTTTAGGAGCAAATAAGATAATTTATTTTTATTATATAATATACAAAATAGAACGTACGGACATATAGTAAACGCGGAAAAAATATTTCGAAATTATTCAAAAAGTATTCCAAGTCTAAGAAAGTTTTTTTAAATTCTGTCAATTTTTATTTATTTCTATTTTCAAACATTTTACACAAATGGCTTACAAAGAGGACATTTTGTAAATGTCAACAACAAACTATTTAAAACGCAGCGGAAATAATGTCCATTTTCATTAATCTATGCAATAAATAGCCTTGCAATTTTGAAATTACAAAAAAGTAACTGTATAAAATTGCAGGTTGTATTGTGGGTAATTCCTAACTGTGTACGCGTGAAAATCAATTTCTGTGATTATGGTAAATGATCATAATAACTGAAGACATATGTTGATTTTGACAGTTGAGTTTAAGGTTCAAAATTAGTAAAAACTTCAGTTTTTACGTAATCAGACGTTTTGGCACTGATCAGAGCCCCCCATAATTTATTTTCAATCTAAAAAATACATAAAAAGAAGTTTCTAACAGGATTTTTTTGATCGAGAGTTAAAAAAAACATTTTTACATGGTATGAGTCGATAAAAAACTTGAAATTGCTTCAGAAAAAAATATTATGAAACAAGAGGTTAAAAGAATATAACAATTTTTGCACATTAGATTAGATTAGAAAAACTTCGAAAAAACTCGTAGTAAACAAAATTTACATATAACTTTACACATAAAATCTTTTCTTTAATGTGAAGCTAAATAAAAAATACATCACAAAATAATAACAATTTTTTTGCTTAAATACGTAAAGGTGAAATTCTGCCTAACTTTGTACACAAAATTATACATCGAAATTTTTTCGGTATAAAGTATAGAATTTGAAAATTAACATTTTTTTGGTATATATTAAATAAGGGAAATTTTTAGAGAAAAAACGTAACCTAAACCACGTTAGAATCTATCCTCGTATACATAACTTTAGGTTCTTTTCCAAATTTTACTTCATACCAAAGAAATTTCAATGCATAATTTCGTGCAAAAAGTTAGGCAATATTTTACACTCATATATTTAAGTAAAAATTGTTATTCTTTAATGATGTATTTTTTTATTTAGCTTCATATTACGGAAAAGACCTAATGTGTACAATTATATATGAATTTGGGTACATTTTGAATAATCAAGTATATTTACAATTCGTAAAATTTGCAGCACAATAATGCGCATTTTCAAAGGTTTTCTAATTAACTATGCAAAACTATTAAAATTTTTTTAACCTATTCTTTCATATTATTTTATTCTGGAACAATTTTCATTTTTTTGTCAACTCATGTCTAAAAATGTTAATTCTCAAATTCTACATTAAAGAAATCCTGAGTTAGCAACTTCTATTTATGTATTTTTTAGCTTCTAAATAAATCACTGATGGGGGCTCCGATCAAAGCCAAAACCTCTGATTACATAAATCCTTGAGTTTTTACTAACTTTGGACCTTTTAAGGTAGTTTTCATCCACAAAGATTAGACCTCAGGCAAAAATAGATAATTTTGCTTTCAAGAATAGCAATATTATTATTGAAGGGCTATTTAGGAAGAGAAAAGATTATTTTGCAAGAAAAAAATTTGAAACACAGAAAAATAATTTTATGTCTAAATTTTATTTTTGACCCAACTTTTTTTCTTATCGCTCCTTACCAAATTTTAAAAAATTATGTAATTCTAATAAATCATGAATCATTTTTTCTGAGAAAAGATTCCCCACAACTTCACCGTTTCTGATTTTTTAAATTAAATTCTTTAATGGCTGAAACCATTAAAAAAACATTTTCCAGAACGAAATTTTTATAAACAAATTGCTGAATTTGATAATAATTTATTCATTTTCGAAAATTATTAAAATCGCATAATTTTTTTAAATTTGGTAAGAAGGGATAAGAAAAAAAGTTGGGGCAAAAATAAAATTTATTAATAAAATTATTGTTCTGCTCTCTAAATCTGAATCAGTCAAATTTTCACTGATTGAATCAGTGATTTACCTTTTCACTGATTCATCAGTGAAAAAACAGTTTTCACTGTTAAATCAGTTAATTTCCACTGATTCATCAGTGAAAAAAATATTTTTCACTGTCAAATCAGTCAATTTTCACTGAAATAATCAGTGAAATTTGACTGATTTACAGTAACCTCTTTTTAGTTATTTGAATCAGTCAGATTTCACTGATAATCGGTAGATTTTGACTGATTCAAATTTAGAGAGTGTATTTCAAATTATTTTTCATGGAAATTAATCTTTTCTCTTCCAAAATAATAATATTGCTATTCTTGAAAGCAAAATTATTTATTTTTACCTGAGGTCCAATTTTCGTAGATTAACTTCCTTAAAGCCAACTATAAAGATCAAAATATATCTTAAATTACTAATTAAGGGTGATTATAAGTCCAGAACGTGCTCATAATAATTTGATCAGGCGCTGTATTGTTTCGAGACTGAAAGCCTGTTTCAGTTGTCTTCAATAAATAAACTGGAATCCCTTTTTGTTTCAGGTGGAGTTCATATGTCAGCTTCGCGAGGATCTCCTCCTGGAAGTTCGTCTGTGGGTGGTGGTCAAGGTGGAGGTTTAGGTTCGGGTTTAAACTGTGGTCAAGGCTCTCCAGGAGCGACTTCCGGTAGCGGTGGTGGTACCGGAAGTACTGTTTCGTGCGTAGTAACTGAAGGAAATGGTGCTGAAGCCTCGGATTGGAGAGGAGCTCATAGCATCGCGGCGCTTAGGCGTCGGGCTTCCGACGCTTCCCAACAATATAGTCCCCAACCACCACCACTTGGACCACCTCAATATACTCATGATTTGGAATATAGTACGGCCTACTGAGACCAAAAAAATTCTTCCCAGTTGTCATCAAATACTTGTTTTACGAATATTGGTATGGCACCTTTCTTTCTATGGTGACCACTTTTTACGCTATGTGAACAAAAATTATAATGACAATTTTTAATTGAAGTTCCATCAATCACACTCAGTGGTGGTTAGCAAGGACAGTTAGAAATATTAGTTTAATGTAAAATTGCTTTTATTTGAAAATTAAATATATAATTAATTAGACTTCGTTTCTCATATTTGTTCGTGGTGTAAATTATTAATTTTATAACATTATCAATTTTCGGCAAACCTTCAAAAAATGTTTTCAAAAATGGCAGAGTTCTTTAATTACGAAAATGTCAATATTTGAAGGTGATAAATTTCTTATTAATGATAGAAATGGGTTTGTACAGGTATATTAAGGTTCTTGGATTTGTATTAATTACTTAAGTGAAAGATGACGTTAGGTGTCACCTAAATTGAATGATTAATTGCTATATTTTAGTATTCATATGCTTAACGATATATCTGGAATCTCACGATTCTAAATTCTTGATTATTTAGAAATTCAAAAATTTTGATTTAACTCTCCACTCTCTAAATCTGAATCAGTCAAATTTTCACTGATTGAATCGGTGATTTGTCTTTTCACTGATTCATCAGTGAAATTTGACTGATTTACAGTAGCCTCTTTTTAGCTATTTGAATCCGTCAAATTTAACTGATAATCAGTAGATTTTGACTGATTCAAATTTAGAGAGCAGAACTTGCGTTGTTTCTTACCTCAAACTTAACTTATTCATAACACAAGAATATTATTACCTTCGTCCATTAAATTATCTGCAGATTTTTTCGCTTTTTAATTCCTGATTCGTAAGAGAAATTTTCATAACGCAAGTGCTCAAGGCTTAAGATTATTATTGATTGCTATTTTGTAGTTTCTTTCAAATGATATTTTTTCGTCTGGAGTCTCAAAAAAAGAATCTATGCAAGCATTAAAATTTTTGAAATTTACTTTCTGTTTTTTATAGGTACGTTATTCTAATGATCTTGATTAATTTAAAATTTATTAGCAGAATAAATTTTATTTCGAGAATCGTGATAATAATTTCACTTCCAACTGATGTTGATAAAACTATGGAAATTAAAAACCATTCTTCTAGTCAACATTTTAAGAAAAAAAAAAGACAATTGTTTGAACATTATTTTAGAATATCTGAAGCTAACGTATGTTCAAATATGTAGATAATTAAATTTTTGAATGTTTTACAATGATAATCCTTTCTCAATGAAGATAAAAAAGGAACCGAAAAATGAAAACGTTATAAAAATTGATAAGAGATTCTAAAAATGTGTAGACAACACTTTTTGTATGCATCTCGTGTTACGAGAAGGGTTGTGCAATTTAAGGAACATTGGATATTGGGTTACAATGTCTAAATAAGAAAATTCAATAATAATTCATGTCGCATAATAATGCGAGCCGAAATCGTCTCTCATCTTCGAGACGTAACGAAAAGTATACGACAGTTACCTAAGTACTAAACGTGGCATTGTAAATATAGTTAAAAGTAGGCGTAATTCATAACGTAATTATCGCAGTTGAATCGCTAAAAAGATTCGATGTATTTTTAATCATAGTCGATCGTATATGAAAGTCAGAACAGTAGTTGTACTGTAAATTGACTGAATGACGTATCCTTAAAAATAATTTCAAGAAGGGTATTCATACAAAGTTTGGTCTATATGAATATAAATTAAATAAAAACAAGATATATCATCAAATTTTATTTTAATTTATGATATATTTTTTTTTTAAATGTTGTAAGGTGATTACTGTCAGGACTGATAACTATTCAAGATTTTTTGTGCTTAAGACCATATATCACTTATCGATTCCTACCTTACCGATATTTTATTGTCTGTAAATTCATGCCCATGCAAAATAAGATACTAAGTTAAAGTTTCGTGAAATTAAATTAAATGCCCTAAGGAAGGCGTAAATCTATTTTTAAATGTTTACAGTTAATTTTTTCGTGAATATTTCAAAACATGATTCTATAGATTTGAAATGTCGGTAAAGTAGAAATTGGTAAGTGAAATATGGCCGATTTGCATAATTGAGCCTCTGGATTAAAGAAAGATAGATAATAATTATTAGACCCACATTATAAAGTTCGAAAAATTAAAATATTCGATTCCTGAACTCTACATCATTAAACAAAATTTAAGATATGTATTTTTAATTTTGGGAAACGTAATTCCATGTACATTTCTTAGAGTTGGAGCCTCGCTTTTATCAATTTTACAAAATTCTCATGTGTTTATTTTTTTATAATACAAAAGTTTATACTTATATTTTATCAAGTTACTTTTTATTTGTTTTATTTGCATAACATAGAAAATACATAAATTTAATCAAAATAACAGGTTGTATATTTCTTTCGAGCGCAAAAAAATATATAATTTCTAATTAATTAGGTGAGTTTGAAATTTCTGCCACCGCCTACATTATCGGAGAATCACTAGTCGCTTATCAGATAGGATACGTTGCCGACAGGTTTCCTCGTAGACAATTTCAAACTCTTATATCGCAAATAAATGCAAATTAAATTCAAATTTAAATTTAAAGTTAAGAATTTGAAATCTTTCTGTGGAAAAAAGACGCTTTCGATTGCGCGGGGATTCGAGCCCAGGTCTTTCGATTGCAAGCATAAAAGTTTTATTGTAAAAAAGGAAAAGCTTTGAAGTCTTTGTAAAATTGATACAAGTTTGCTAGAGTTTGCAAAGTTTGCAACTTTCGTTGTGTTTTCATAAAAAAAGATTGTCATTAAAATTTATCATTTGTTTATTAATACGATCGTTTAAACTTGTCTTTCTTATCTAGATTCTCTATCATGATTCTAAAGTTCTGGAAAAAGTTTAAATAGCCGTTGATCATTTTTTCCGAGAACAAAATACATTTTGTAAAGAGTATTGTAAAAAAATATAGAGGAATTCCTCCCAAAAGCGTAATAACGTAATCATTATAATTTGGGTCACTAATTTTGGGAAAGTACCCCAATGTCTCGCAATCCCTTTTTTTTCAAAAATTGTTTACAATAAAAAATATATAGACTTATGTTCCATCTCAATTCTGAATTTTGACTTAAGATAGTTGATCCAAGAAAATTAGACCTCAGGCTAAAATAGATAATTTTGCTTTCAAGAATAGCAATATTATTATTTTCAAAGAGAAAAGAATAATTTCCATGAAAAAAATGTGACAAACAGAAAAATAATTTTATTAATAAATTTTATTTTTGACCCAACTTTTTTTCTTATTGCTTCTTGCCAAATTTTAAAATATTATGCGATTTTAATAAATTACAAATCACTTTTTCAAAAAAAAAGATTCCCTACATATTAACCATTTCCAAATTTCGAAAATTAATTAATTATTATCAATTGAGCATTTTGTTTATAAAAATTTCGTTTTGGAAAATGTTTTTTTAATGGTTTCAGCCATTAAAGAATTTAATTTTAAAAATCAGAAACGGTGAAGTTGTGGGAAATCTTTTCTCTGAAAAATTGATTAATGATTTATTAGAATCGCATCATTTTTTAAAATTTGGTAAGAAGCAATAAGAAAAAAAGTTGGGTCAAAAATAAAACTTATTAATAAAATTATTTTTCTGTGTTTCAAATTTTTTTTCATGGAAATTAATCTTTTCTCTTCCAAAATTACCCTTCAATTTTATATTGCTAAATTACAATATTGCTATTCTTGAAAGCAAAATTATCTATTTTTGCCTGAGGTCTAATTTTCGTGGATTAACTACCTTAAGTCAGACGAAAAAAGTATATTATGACTTGAAATCACTCTCAGTACAACGAATTCTTTCCATTTTGAAATTGTACTAAACGTCGTTGGCAGTTTTTTGCAAGTCCTTAAAAATATACACCGATAATGTAAGTATAGATTGCTCTGTTGTTGTCAATGAGGTATAATAAATTTTGTAAATAAAGTATACGTCTATAGTTGTGTAGTAATTATAATACTGAATATAATGAAGGATTAATATTAATAATAATAATATCAACAACGCAAGTAATATTTGCATACATGAGTATACGTGGACATTGTGATATTTTGGGACGAGCTGTTGTCTCCTTCTGCATCTTTTATCAGCGAATCCCGATACGATATTGCAAATTAAAAGTGAAGCGCCATTTGAAGCGAAAGGCGAAAAATATGCGCTCCGTCGACAAATCATATGACGAGAAGTCGATTATTCTAGGTACGAATTTATCGTAAAACTAATTATAAGTAACGATACCGCACATGAATTAGCTCTAGGCCAATTTCGATGTACTATTACAAACGTATATGATTTATAATGTACAAACCTTAGGTACCGGACGAATTGTTTAAGAATGACGTATCTCGTAAATGGCTTGAAGGTCAGAAATTTACACGTAAATAGATAAGAAATGTAAGAATTAATGATGTATTTAGCGTTTCCGTGAAACTCGTCCAATGCTGCTATTTCTATTTCTGAAAATAAAATTTCTCCAGTAAAAAAAAAAAAATTATTCTGTACAAAAGTTATTTCCCACCGAGAATTTAATATCATCAATTTCTTACTTACTTTTTGAAAGTTTCCAGCATTAAGATATATTTTGTGAAAATTGTATATATTTAGTTATGAATTATGATTATCCTGGTGTACGTTACAGACAAGATTTCATTTCATCTCATTCCTTTTTAATTCGGGCCAATCCAAAATCCAATCCCGAACTTAATTCGAACAGTTTGATAAAATGCTTTTGATTGGTGCCGGATTTGCTCGGATTGATTTCTAAGGGACGCACGAATCGAGTTGATTGGATTGTATTGGATTTGGAGTGAAAGCACAGACCAAGACGAATTAAAAAAGTGCCTCGGATTGGCTTCGAATTCATTCGGATTCAATTCCAAAAAATCGCACACGAATTTAGCCATATTGAAATTGCAACACAAATTACTTTCGGAATGATGGCTTGAAATGGCGTGGAAACAGATTTCGGATTGGTACTGATTCGGACGGAATAACGCGGAATCAAATCCTATTTGTACCTTGCACCAGCGTATAACAGTAGAAAATTAGCAGTAGTGGACGCTTTCGCTTTGCAGCAAAAATCTGATTAATACGAATAAAATCACAATCAGGGAGTTTGAAAAAATACATTCATAACATATTTCCAAAAACGAATTCAATTCTGACTAAATGTTGTTTAATATTGTCTTTCTTCTACTTAGTAAAATCACTCCATGGGTATAATTGTAACAATTCATAAAATACTCCCAAAAATTTCGATTATTTATCAATCGAAAATTTATTTTGTTAAACATAAATTAATTCGAGCATCAAAAACCCTGACTGTGGTTCTTATTAAGAGTATCTTATCTTCTTTGATATACATTTAATAAACTGTGTAATCTCCCAAACTATCCGTCGATAAAAACGCATTCGCTTTTTTACTCTTGCAATATCGAGTAATAGAAAAAGGATTATTTTGGGATTTAAAAAAAATACGTTTGAAGTTTTATACCTGTTTCATTAACATTGGATATTTAAAATAAACTGAATTCAGCAAAGTCTCAAATAGAATTCTTCATTCTATAAAACTAAAATGGCTGAAATACTTTTTTTAAATAATCTTTCGTTTACACTCTAAAAACAAGTGTGTTACTTCTACACGTGAAATACGATAGTAACTTTTTAGGCATTTGGAGTGTGTATTTTTAATACACATTACAAACGTAACGTTTAATTTTCAAACACTTTAACATTTTGTACCCAAAATGTGTGTTAAAAATACACACTTCAAATACCTAAAAAGTTACTATCGTGATTCACGTGTAAAAGTAACACACTTGTTTTTAGAGTGTAAAATCAGATTTCGAATGAACTTTGATTTAATTTAGCAAAGTTTTAAAAAAGTAAAAAAATTATAATTTTTAGCGTTGTATAGTTGTGTATAGAAGTCAACTAAGTGTGTAAAATAAATCATTATTAAAATATTGGCATTACTGTGTTTCATTTTTTAGACATTTTTTTTTACCTAAGTATAAGGAAATATGTACATACTACTTCTTTAGTTTAAGACTTATTCCAATTCAGTTTTGTAAATTTTATGCCATATTGAAAAACTAGACTTCGTATTAAAAATGCTTTGCTAGAATACACAAAACACATCCATAATAGTTAGAATGTCTGCCATTTTAATAGTGCATTAAGTCATATAATGAGGCAATAACTGATTCATTTAACATCATTTCGCATTACTTATCCTCACGACGTTATGTAAACACTCATTCATTACCGCTTTTGTAAATTCCTTAACTCGTTTGCAGTATTTGTAAAAATTTCAAACCGACATGAAAAATTGCAAAATTGCAGCTCCTGAATATTAACAAGTTTTCTAAATTTAAGGTAGTTGTCGCGCCAAAAATCAGTCTCTGGAAAAAGAAGTTTTTCTATGATTTCAGGACTGGTAATTATATCATCAGCCATGTCATATGTAAGGAAAGACACTCTTTTTAATAAAAAAAATTTAAAAATTACGAAAAATAATATTTTAATAATATTTTTTGTAATAGGATATTTCCTTATTATCGCTCCATACCAAATTTTCAAAAATGGTGCGATTCTGATAAATAATGAATGAATCATTTTGTTAGGAAAAGGATTCTCTGCAACTTTACCGTTTCCGATTTTTGAAAATGAATCAATTATTATCAAATTCAGCAATTTGTTTATAAAAATTTCGTTTTGGAAAATTGTTTTTTAATGATTTCAACCATTAAAGAATTTATTTTCAAAAATCGGAAACGGTAAAGTTGTAGAGAATCCTTTTCCTAAAAAAATGATTCATGACTTATCAGAATCGCACCATTTTTGAAAATTTGGTATGGAGCGATAATAAGGAAATATCCTATTACAAAAAACATTATTAAAATATTATTTTTCATAATTTAAAAATTTTTTTTATTAAAAAGAGTGTCTTTCCTTACATATGACATGGCTGATGATATAATTACCAGTCTTGAAATCATAGAAAAACTTCTTTTTCCAGAGACTGATTTTTGGCGCAACAACTACCTTAAGGAAACATTACCATCCGATTTGTTGCTACACTAGCTACTTTAAAAAAAATAAAGTTTGGAAATTCATCATTTTGTTCGCCTTGAAAAAAGTGAATTATTTTTTTTTCTGGAAAGAAAATCAAATGTATTTGTGAAGACAGAATGCTTTGACAGGAATACAAACACTTAGTTTTATTGAAAATATACATTTTTTTAGATATTTTTCTTGTATATAGGTTTATGATATCCTTTTGCTAAATTAAAATTACAATACATTTATTTACATTGAAATCCTTCAATATAGTAGAATACAAAAGAATACAATACCAAGAATTTTTGACATCTTTTTAAAAGTTGAAATATTTATTAACTCTTGGTTTTCGGGCATAAAAATGTAATTAAATTAATGAAATTAGTATCTGAATTACTCAAATTGTAGAATCTGATTAACAATTGAAAGGTCATAAGGGATCAACCCACATTTATCAAACTTTTCGGGAGAAACAAAAAACGTTCTGTAAAATCTAATTTTCAATTTAAAAAAAAAAGCAAAAGTCCACCCTGGGGTTATTTTAGTCCTGAAAAAAGGCGCGTTTTTATTACTTTAGACGTTGATTAAAAATTGATTTTCTATATGAAAAAAAAAAACTGAGAAATAGTTATGTAGATTATTAGTTTCTGAAAAGAGGGAAAAACAATTGATGTACAAGACGATGATGAAAAAAAAATTAATCCAAGTGACAACCACAATATTCCTTTTTTTCTTTTTCTTTTCTTACATTATGTGCTCATCTTGTTTGCGATGTAAGAAAAGAAAGAGAAAAAAAGGAATATTGTGGTTGTCGTCACTTGGATTAATTTTTTTTCATCATCGTCTTGTACATCTATTGAACGTAATAACAGAAATAAATCTCACTGATGAGGACTCCAACCTGAGTCGAAACGTTTGAAAATATGAAACCTTGAGTTTACATTTTTTCTGGACCCTAAAGCCAACTAAGTACACCAAAAATATTCAAATTTTAATACTAAGGGTCGATATAAGTCCTGTTTATTATTAAAAACAATTGAATTGAAAAAATGACGTTCAAAATTTTTTCGTTGAATATCAAATTTTTGGTCTTTATTTTTTCAGAACAGCTAAAAACACGAATTATAAATGAGAATTTAATGAGGATGTGTATTTAAATTATCAAGGATTTCCTATCAAATAATATAATTTTCGGAAAAATGTGGGTTAATCTCTTATGCCATGCCATCCTTCAATTTTTAACTAAAAGTAAAAAATCGGATGAGTTTACAAAGACAAAGAACATAAATGATTTTTTATTTTTTAACTGAAATAAATAATATTTCAAGTGTGATGCAGAACAATCATTAAAAGAAATATTAGTTATATCAAATTTGGAATTAGATAGAAAAGATGTAATTTGTAATAATATAATAGATCGCCCTTCATGTAATCCATCTTTAATATTTTAC
The DNA here is from genome assembly GCA_030998225.1 of Diplolepis rosae. Classification (NCBI taxonomy): domain Eukaryota; kingdom Metazoa; phylum Arthropoda; class Insecta; order Hymenoptera; family Diplolepididae; genus Diplolepis; species Diplolepis rosae. Next base: position 6,077,602 of record JAPYXD010000723.1, on the reverse strand, counting down.
CATTTTTTTTAGATTACAATTTTAAATAGGATACTTCTTACATTTAAACCTGTTTCCATTCAGAATACAAATTTAAGATTAATTTTTTATTTATTTCAGTGCACTATATAAAGCTCATTTGGACTATTAATACTGAATAATAATTCCTTTTTTTAAACAAGAGTTGAAAAAAATCGAGAATTCAATTGAATTACTGCCAACGAAATTGAGTAATTGCCTTAATCAAATTATCGCTGAATAAAAAACATAATTTTTAGCTCAAGCATAATTCAAGTAACCGAATTCATTTTCTTCGTTTCCAGACATTCAATTGATTCTTAATAGGGTACATTATTATCTTTTGTCTACATTGACATTTGTGGCAATAGAAGAATTTTTGTTTTATTTTATCTTTTATCCTTATAGACTTTGAACTCAAAAGCACGACAAAGAGAAATGTTGTAAAAATCTCGCTGCAAGATTTTTTCATTGTTCTTTTGGTTCAATAAATAATTATATATATTCTTGTTTAATTTGTAAGGATATTTTTATACACATTATTTGTCAATAACAAAAATACACATATTTATATTATTTTTACTAACGTCTCGCATAAGATTGTTTGCTAATATAGATTTTAATTTCTGCATGAAATTCTTTGAGATATTTTTCTAAAAGTTCTTAGAAATTACGTAGGAAAGATGAAATTTTATGTAAAAAACGTATACGGTAGAAAACAGAAAAAAGTGATTAACATGCGATAGTTAAATTATATTCCGGAATCAAGTGAATTTAATTTTCGCTGAAGTAGAATATTTTGTTTATATGTTTTGAAGTTGTAATATTTACTGACTTTCATAACTTTATTTAAGTTTCCATTTTGTGCAACTGACTTTAATAATATTTGTTGGCAGACATTATTTTGCACTTCATAATAATTTTCAGTATCAAACTAACCTCCAGACTTTTATCTTAGTATTTCTTAGTCTGACGTAGCTTTGGTACTATTATGTAAGATATGTCAGAAATAATCATTTTAAGATGACTATAAATTGACTAGGAATTGTTTATAAATGCATTTATAAATTAAATTTCAATGGTCCAACGAAATGAAAGCCCAACGCTAACTTTCAATTAGTGCCATTAAATAATTTTTGTAAAACTGTCCTCTGGATGTTCATCTTCTGATGTTTCTGGTTCTGTGTTTAGTTTGCTAAAATCTCGAGTATTTGGCCTTTTCTCAAAGAATTTGAATTTGCTTCCGTTCTTTCTTTCCAGTAGACTTGACAGTTTAAAACGTTCTTTCCTCTCTAGGTTCCATTCCTTTCTTCTGCGAGACGTTAATAAACATCCTGCAGAGAAGATATATGATTTTCATATATTTGAAATACATTTCTATATACTTTTTAAATTGCATTACATAGAAATGAAAAAGCAAATAATAGGAAAATTGGATAACTACTTAAAGGGCGAAATAAATATAACAAAACCAAAAGGAAAAATGACAATGAAAATGATATTTATTTTCTATCATATGGACGGAAGACAAAAATGTACAAAGAATGTATAGTAAATTAAAATCTACCTCACCAGCGAAAGAATTATTCAAAATTGAGAAAATATGATTTCATTTGTAGTAAATTAAGTTATTTCATTTATCTGGCAGTGTAGGTCAAAAAATAATATACTGTGTATTTTACATAAAATAATATTTTATGTATACTAAAATCTCATGTCAAAAATTTAAAAAATGTCCTTACATTAAGAAAGTCTGTACAAAATTTACAAAGCGTGTAGTAGCAGTTCACAAACATAATGCAAAAGGAATGTGAAGTTGAAATATAATCAGTCATAAATAAGGAATAGGAAATAGTAAATTATCTCTGTTAAAATTAAAAAGCAAGATTATCATCTTTGGCAAATTGAATCAAGAAGTAAAATTTTAAAATGTGTCTTGAAATATTTGAAATTCATTAAACATAAAATGATAAAGTTTTTGAAATTTTTCACAACCATAGTAAATACCCTGGCGAAAGTTTCGAATAGGAATTCATTCCGAGCCAATCCAAAAAACGTTTTATATCTCGTTTGATGCAAAACGATCAAAAATCAATCCGACTTAATATGATTTATTTCGAGGCATCTTTCCGAATGAATCTGAATCAAGTTTTCCATCCAAATTAATCCGGTCTCGGATTGATTCTGATTGAAAATTCGGTTTGGATCAATCCGGGCTCGGATTGATTTGGATTGGTTTGGACTCATTCAGATTGATGCCTCGGATTAAACCGGATCCAGTCGGATAGATTTTTGATCGTTTTCATCAAACCAGTTTCAAAAAGTTTTTCGGATTGGTTCAGAATGATTCGTATTTGCTCGATTACAGATATCGGAATGAATCGAAATTGTTCTGATTAGTTTGGAATGAATTCCTATTCGAAACTTTCGCCAGGGTCGCAAGTAGCTTAAGAAGAAGAGATCAAGAAGCAAAATTAGAGCATAGGGTAAGAGCACCAGTCGTTGGTACTCACCTCCCTCTAATTTTCTTTAAACAATAGAAAAGTGAAAATATTCATCATGTTCTACTTACATGAGAATAATTCGAATAGAGTAAGTTGATTTTTTGCATTTTTCTATTGTTTAAAGCAAATTGGAGGGAGCATCAACGACTAGTGCTCTTATCCTATAAGAAAGTAAAATTAAGGTAGTTCGTTCACGAAAATTAACCTCAGGCAAAAATAGATAATTTTGCTTTCAAGAATAGCAATATTATTATTGAAGGGCTAATTTGAAAGAGAAAAGATTATTTTACATGAAAAAAATTTGAAACACAAAAAAATAATTTTATTAATAAATTTTATTTTTGCCCAAACTTATTTTCTTATCGCTTCGAGCCAAATTTTTAAAAATTATGCGATGCTAATAAATCACAGTTCATTTTTTTAGGAAAAAGATTGTCTACAACTTGACCTTTTCCAATTTTTAAAAACAAATTCTTTAATAGCTGAAATTATAAAAAAACAATTTTTCAAAAGAAAATTTTTATAAACAAATTGCTGTATTCAATAATAATTAATTCAATTTCAAAAATAGGAAACGGTCATATTGTAGAGAATCTTTTTCCTAAAAACTTGAACCGTGATTTATTAGCATCGCGTCATTTTTTTAAATTTGGCTCGAAGCGATAAGAAAATAAGTTTAGGCAAAACTAAAATTTATTAATAAAATTATTTTTTTGTGTTTCAAATTTTTTTCATGAAAAATAATCTTTTCTCTTTCAAATTAGCCCTTTAATAATAATATTGCTATTCTTGAAAGCAAAATTATCTATTTTTGCCTGAGGTCTAATTTTCGTGAACAAACTACTTTAAAGCATAAAAGTGCACTAGAAATAGAGTAAAAAATTCTACTGGAAATCAAAGAAGAGATGTCTTTACACTACGTCACAAATAAATTAACTTAAATATCGATAACTTAAAGTAAAATTAAATTAATATAGAGTAATCACTGGTTTCCGAAATTAAATAATATGAAATTCAACAAACCGAATTTCGTTTTTGTGCAATTTTCTATAAGATCAAAAAAAAAAAAAGAAACTAAATACTCAGACATTTAATCTTCTTCATTTTCTGGAATCAATTTACTAAATTCGACTGTTTCATCTTCGTAGCGGAATAATCTACCTCGTTTTCGACACCTTGACACAACTGCTGCTAATATTAAGCAGAGTACGATTAGAACGATCATAGAAACGATGAGTGAAAATGCTAAGGTACTTGGAGGAGCAGATGTTTCTTTTACACCAACATCTGATTGGGGTTCAGGTTCTAAAACAGGAACTGGCGTCCTAGATGCTTTTAAATCTGAGGAAACAGGTTGTACAGATGAAATATTTTTATCTGTAAGAGAAAAAAGCGTATGGTTATAAAAGCACAACATGAAAAAGCTACCAAAAGTATCCTAAAATCTCACTAGAAGCTTTCTTTTAGGAGACTTAAAAAGTCCAAAACCCAAAAAACTACTTTCTCGTTCGCTATTATTTTTTTCGATAATAAAACATCCAATTGCAATTCCAAATATTAGCATTCCAAAAATATTTATTATTTCAAAATTATGAATTGAAATTTATTTAAGAAGAATTCAATTTTTAATAAATTAACATAAGAAATGAAAAAAATGCTATAAGTTTCACGAGAACTGTTTAAAATAATAAAAATGAAAATAAAAATTTAGTAATAGTAAATTTTTACAATTTTTCACTCCTAGGAGCCCTTTTAGAGCCTTTGGGAAGCCTCTTCATTTTATTTTGGTTTATACAGCGTACATTTTTATCAGCCATTTACATATCTCGAAATCGACAATATTTTGGTTTGCGCATATCATGAAATATGCTTTCAGGTTCATTCCTTTTATATTTCGTAAGGATGCTTCTGTTGAATTGAGTTTTTTTTTTAAATTGTGGCTATACCCTAATGTACTCAAGAATTTTCAAATATTTTACCTGTTAAAAACCTGGAAATTCTTCGTGAATCTAATTCAGCTACGTATATTTCACGTCCATCGGGTGTCACAGCAATATCATGTGGTCGAGACATTTCCCTGTTAAGACCAAATTGTGACAATATTTTACCAGTATTAATATCCATGATGAATCCTCGTATATGTAAATCAATATTCACTTCATCAGGACCATTGACTAAGTACAACTTTTCCTTTGCATAAGCAATGCCATAAATTTTACTTCCCATAACTTTATCTTTGTACTCTCGATGGAATGTTCCATTACTAGAATAATAGCACAAAACCCTGCCATGTTCTCTATCTGCGACGAAAATGTAACCCAAATTTTCTGCTAAAGCCAGAGAATGTGGCACAAAAAATGCGTTAGGTGGAAGATTGTTATTCAAAGCGTCTAGAAATTATTAAAATATAATTACGATACAAATTGTCTAATAAGAGTATATTACCGATGACAAACTATAAAAATACCTTGTGGGTGCCAATTTCGACCCCAGGTCAGTATCCGCTCGCCTTTTGCATTAAACTTTATAATCCTTGAATTACAATAGCCATCACTGACAAAGAAATCTCCATTTTTCATGACAGCAACTGCAGTTGGTTTGCAAAAACTTTCTTCGTCGTTTCCAGGTATGAAAGCTTTCCCTAAAACTATACTTGGTTTGATAGCACTCGTTTTAAATGGATCTTTAATATCGACACTTATGCCAAGATTTATATCAAAAGTCCAATCTCTCATTAACAGTGCCTTTTTTTCTCGGATGTCCTTTGCATCGAATTTGAACACTTGATGCATAGCTACATCAGTGATCCAATAATTTCCTAAGTGATCAATTGTCAGACCATGAGGCATGAAAAACATATCTCTACCCCAACGCATAATTGGCATTCCTGTTTTGTCTAGCAAAACTATAGTGTTTTCCCTTACAGGGCCTTTGCTGTCCTCGAGATTGAACCGATTTTCAGTATCGAATGTGCCACTGTCCCAGACTCGAGATCCTCTATGTAAAACAGCAATATTTCCATCAGGATCTATAGATACTGCAGAAACTTGTCCCAATCTCAATTTTGATCCCCAGCTTTTATCCCACACAATATCTAAATCAAATTTATACTAATTAGTTCTAACCCGAATTTTTCTCATCGCATTAAAAAAAAAGATTCGTGGAATTTAAAAAGAATTTAGTACTTATTTGGATAACATAACTTTTTAGTATATTTTACAAAAAGTCATGTTTAATGTTTCTGCACATTTCACTTATGTTCCAGCGAAATCTACGAAATATGAAAAAAATCCAAGTTTGGTAGATTATACTATGAAGCATACAAAAAACCTGTTGATTGAGCAAAACTTCTTGTAAAATCTACTAAAAAGTCATGTATTGAGAAAACAATTTTGCAAATTGGTATTTATGCAACAAAATTCTTTTGTTGGGCCAACAAAACATTTTGCTGTATCAATCAAATTTTGGTTACTTAAACAAAATGTTTTGTAAGGACAACAAAAAAAGTTTTTTCTCAGTCTGTTATCCAAATAAGTATCGAACATCCTGTAAATCTCAATATATAAATATATCTCATAATAAATAAATATATCATATGTCATATATAGTGTAACGAAAAACTTACTTGGGTCTAGTCCTTCTTTTGCATAAGAATTTGTAGCTTCCTCTGGCATTGTATTAAACCTATTTGAGAACATAATTTTTGGTGTCACTGGCTCCCAAGATGAATACTGTGGCGGTCTTTCATTTTCATCTTCCAGGACATCCTTGTAATCAGTATAATCGAATCTGGTATCTGATATGTGATTCAAGCCACGCTAAAAGTAATTAATGTACTTATTAGTTTGTCTAAATGAATTTTATAATAATTTTGCACTGCAGGCTCTTAATCAATACCAATTTAATAAGATCCGATACCTATTGAATTTTAAACTGAAATTTAAGATTTTTAAAAATTATAATCATTCATAGTTCAATTCACAGAACAATCATGGATAATAATAGAAGTTTATTAGATTTTTACTTATAATATTATATGATACATGTAATTTGCTCTAAAACATAAAAATAATATTTAAATTATTAAAATTGTTTCTCAACGTCAATATGATGCCAGCAATTAATATCTTGAATAGAATAGGGACTACAAATAAAACTCGTCAATAGGGGGAAAAGGGCAGTTAAATGACACCCACGTAAACCAGCAGACGTCAAATAAGGAAATGTGTGTGAGAACGCATGATCAATATGTTTCACCCCATCAGAGTTGCCTCAATTCCTTGCTACTAAAATAGTTTTTAGACATGAGAAACGTACTTACCTTAGCTTCAATTTCTTCTGGATAATAAGCGTGAATTATATTAATAATACTAAAAATTAAAATAAAGCAAAGACGATGATATAGACAATGCGTCATGTTTTTATTTTAATGTTGATTAATCGTGCCACTTGAATTTTCACTATTACTTTTTTTATTATAAATTATCTATCAGGACTCCTTTGCAGTATTAAAGGAAACGGTAACGATTATAATATTTAAAAAATGAATAATTTTTATATTTTAGTAAAGGGAAGCCGTCTTTGCTTGTGAAATTTGGTGTAATTTATTATCTAATATTACACTTTAACACTTGAACTATGCATTTTAAAGTAAAAATTTATCTTCGAATTCATACTGAATAATTCGCGATGTCTATATTACGTTTTATTAATGTTAAAAACTTTTATTTTTCGGAGCACAAGTGTCGACGTGTCAGACATAGTTGACGTGACGCTGAACTGCGTTATCGGTTTGAATCCGGATTCAGTTCTCCAACAAAGTTTCAGTGTATGTTCAAAGATGTCACTACCACGTATTTCTCTGGACGGACCTTTCTTGACTGATCCTGCAGGATGTAAGGAATTTGTATTTTGGAATACCTGCCCCCCCCCCCCCTTTTTTTTCTCGAAGAACCAGTAAGAAAAGGGGAGAAGGTAGTTCCTTTACCCGCTTCGCGTTTGAACTTCATAAATTCAAAATTGAATAGCTTTTCATTCTATACTTTAATTAATGAAATTGTGTTGGCCGAATCTTCAAAAAGTGACACGGATTACTAGACAATGAGGAGAACTAGAAAAATTCAATTTTTATGCATATTTTTTATATGATGTATTTTTTCATATTTTATCATATATCGAAACATATACATATATTTTCTTGTTATCTTATTCTTTCCTGCGAAGTCATGTTGACGCAAAATTAAACTTAATAAGATCGGTTTGATGATTCACCATTCGCGTTTTTTATTGTATTTATGTAGTAGATATCCAGGAAAAAATTACTTTATTTAACCGGATCATTTTGTTAAATAACGTAATATCTTTAGTTAAGCGAGAAAAATTTGGTTAAATTAAATGAAAATTTATTAAATATATAAATAAAAATAATATAATAAATATAAATAATACAAATAAATAAATATAAATAAAATTAAATGAAATTTTTGTTTTTTAAAAAGTTGTCGTTTTTGAAGAAAATATTTCCATGTTTTATGGATATTTTCTTATTAAGCTTGAGAATATTGGTATTTAGTGAAAACGTTAACAAAGTTTTCCAAAGTTATTCATAGTTATTTATTGCGTTTCCAACATTCCAGAAACACGGAATTAACGAAGTACTGAAAACTGAAATAATGTAGTATTTTGACGTGACAATTAGGTACATTGGTGCCAACTTACATTAAAACAAATTTTTTTCTAAAAAAAGTTTTTTAAATTAACAATCGCCGGTATTTATTTGACAAATTTATATCAAAATGAATATCTGTGGGTCGGCGAAGATGAATTTTCCAATTATTGCAATATTTTTTGGGCTTCTAGCTTTCGCTTATTCAAGGGCTAAGTATTCTTTTATTAATTCACTTTTGCGATGGTTGATAAGTCATTTTTGATTAATTAATTTACTTTATGAATAATTGAATTATTAAATGATTTGTCGCTACTTCATCAACCACTTTTGACTATTTAATTTTATAAAATATTTTTAATAGAATCCCATTCCTCGGAATTAACCAAAATAACCGAAAAGAGAAATGATGATGTAACACCTTTGAAACACGCTTTCGTAGTTTATTATCTTGATTCAATAAATTGTGTCTTCGGTGTTGGAGTCTTAATTGCCATAAATAAGATCTTAACTACTGGTGTTTGTGGCCAGTCAATGGTAATAATGGTAAATTACTCCATATCATGTATATCTGTGCAGATATATTTCTGCCTCTCCAATTTTCACAAAATTAAAAAATTATTCATTTCATTTCTCATTGGAAGAAATTATATCTTAAACATAAATTTTTATAAATTTCCTCGGGGCGTAAGACAAACAAAACAAAAGCAGAAAGGACTTCAAAATATACAAGTATTGCTTTGATTCATTTTTCACCCAAGTTTCTTAAGTATGAAAAAAGTTTATTCATTTATATTATAATTCCAGAAATCTGTAATTACTTACAAGAAATTTGAAAACCAATACAAATCTAAATTTAATAAATTTTAGTAACTTCTACAAGAATATTACTTTCTCTATATTTCAAATTACATTGTAAAGATAATTTTCTGTATCTTTCCAAAACATATAAACAATTTACTTAAACTTACTCATTCGAAATTTACACGTGGTTCGCTCATCGGGTTTAAAAGGGTGTTGGCTAGATTGCCCTAACTTTGGTCGGGCGCTAAACGGGAAATCTAACCAGGACCCGAAAAAATCGTCACGTTCGGCTATTGAGGTGTTGGTTAAATTCTTTAGCCAGGATCTAACGAGAGCGCCTCTCTATTGCCTGACTTAATTTAGAGGACCCTTCTAGACTCTTTCCATTATCGAGTCAATGTCTGATATTATTTTAAGTGTGTATTGGATGAATGCCCTAACCTCAGAATTCAGCTTTCTCATTTTCCTTATCAAATATTATGCAATTAGATATTTTTTCGCTTCGCAGAGGTAATTTTTGAAATAGAAGTCTGGCTGCATTGTGAAAAATATCTCATTTTAATATTGAGAAAAATAAAAAAAATTGAATTTTGAGTGTAGAACATTTATCCAAAATGGTTCAATTGATTTTAATTATCCACCAGAATGAGAGAAAACTAAAAATCATTTGAAGAAAATCTTTAAGCTTTATATATAAGACTTCTTCAAATCTCAAAGAAGTTATAGGTCTTATATACAATTTAAAAATCAGGTTTTTTATGATGACAAGTCTCATACAGGATGCACAAAAGATATTTCATAGATGTTTTACAGTCTTTTCTCCTTGGTGAATTCGAAACTTAATTTTTACGCAAATGAATAGTTTTAGGAAGAGTTTCAACCATCACAATACATTTATAAATAATCAAGTGTATTTATTTTTTTTTAATTTTATATAAAAAAATTAGATAACATATAACAATAAAGATTATTTAAGTTTTCTGGTCTAGTTGTAGGTATCTGCTTCTTTGCCCTTTCCATACGTCCACCGTACCAGTCTTTGACATTAGGTAATACGGCTCCCAACTCCAAAAATAACTTTTTTTCGCTTATATAATTGCCGGAGATTTTATCTCTATGAAAGTGGAAAATATCAGCTTAAAAAATACATGATTGTTTTCGAAGACCTGTACATAAAAGCATGATAGGAAAATGTTTATTTTTTTCATATATCCTCACCTAGCATACACAGACACATGTTGGTATCCTTAAAAAGGCTTTTGTTCACTGTTTTTTTCACTGCTGTGAATTATTCGAGAAATATTTTTGTAAAATATTAGTGATAGTCTTGCGAGCATTCAGCATTGAGTCGCGTTGAAATTGCAGTGATGAAATCTGTAGAAACAAATATTTTGCGGATTATATTATAAAAATAATGTACTGATCCAATAAAAAAATTAGTAATCCTTCTTCAGCAACTGCTTCTTCTGACTTTGATTCGTTTTCACTGCAATCTGAAATTATAAGATTGATAATTCATTTTCTATAATAGCATATGGACATTTTTATTTGTTCTCAAGAAATATTATCCTGTCTTATATTCGTGAGATATAAACACCTACTATATATCTATACATTGTAATAATTTTCAGATATTTCACGAAAAATCTTATCAAATAGAATACAAATGATTAACGACAGAAATAGGAAAATTTGAAAATAGAACACACAAGTATTTTTATATTTATACAAAAAGATCTGTTGAATCTTTTACATTAATAATTGAATGTATGCTACATTTACTACGGCAAAATACACAAAGAATATTATTTCCTTAAATAAATATTATATTTATAACTAATTACCTTCAAAATAATCATCGGGAACATCATTTATAACCTCACTTTCATCACTTTCGTCGTGAGTCGTTGCTTGTTTTTCTCTACGTTTTTTCTTATCTCGATAGTTTTTACTTCGAATTTTACTCATTTGTCGTTTCTTTTCCAAGGTAAAAAGCAGTTAATTAAACGAGTACAAATATACGTCACAAAACACAAACGGAGCACACGAAATAAAATACAGATTTCGATTAACAAAAGAGAAAAGTTTGAAATTAATAGATTTATAAGGCATGAATAAAAGAACTTAAAAGCAGATTGAGGGCCTTTCTAGGTGTTCATTAGTTTTCCCAGAAATACAACAGAGGCAAGCCTAACAATCCCTAACCAGAGCCTACTCAAATTTGTCTAGTTAGGTTCATCTGATTAATACCCGACCAGTACCGAGTTTAAAGAAGGAAAAAATAGGGCAATTTCTACATGGGGCCTTTCTAGATGTTCATTGGTTTCCCCGGAAATACAACAGAGAGGCAAACCTAACAATCCCCAATCAGAGTCTACTCAGATTTTTTTAGTCAGGTTCACCTGGTTGATACCCGAACAGTACCCATTTTAAAGTAGGGAAAAATAGGGCAATTTCTACACGATGCCTTTCAAAAAAATTTCTTAAAATAAGCTTTCAAAAAATACACGGAAAAAACAGTATAGTTGGGAGAACTATATTTTGGTCCTCAGAACCTGTGATAACGATGCATGCAAGAAAGTTGTCGTGTGTAATTGATAAGGCAATTTATTGCTTAAATATATTTGTTTTTTTTATTTATATATCTTCATTTTTTCACTTAGTCATATACACTTAATATTATATTATATTGGACATAAAACATTTAAAGAATTCAAAAATCTTTCTTCGAAAAAAAAGACTCATTTACAACATGTTAAGTTTTCCGGTTTAAATTTTAAGTATTTTAACCCAGGAAAATTCCAATTCAACAACCCACTTTCTCTGTATTTTATAGATTTTAATCAAAATCACTGATGAGGGCTTCAATCTGAGCCGAAACGTCTGATTAATTTTGACTTTATCATTTATGGACCCTAAAACCAATATTTAAAAATCAAAGGCCAATACAACTTGCACTTTTAACTATAAAAATTTCTTAATTACCCAAAATATGATAAACTTAATATTGACACGATAGCAAGTCTTCCATATGGTTAAAACGTGTCATCTGATTAACTAAATTTCTTAATAAATTCCAATCGTGAATCTCATTTCAATTGACTTCACTTTTTTCATTAAGACGCATATTTACTTATAAACGTGTCTCAAAATACGTAAGCTGTATCCGTAAAATTTTGAATCCTTTAAGGCCATATGCCAAGGCTACATGATAAAAATTATATGTTAATCCAACCGAGTAAGATAACTTTTTTTGCTTATCTAATATCTTGCTAAAAAGATGGTAAATGTATCAGAAGATAATAAGAAACGTCTATTAACTTTTTTTAGTTAAAATTCTGAGATTTTTTAAATTCTAAAATATAAAACTGGAGTGTTTTCGGCAATTACAGTTCTGTAACTACATTTTCACGGAAAATAAAATATCGTCTAGAAATTTTGGGAAATGAATAAAAAATTACTGAGAGATGTCTTTTAAGTCTTGAATTCATGAAAAAATGTTGATAAAAATAAGTAATTTTAGCAAATTTGTAGAATATATTACCGACAGTGTTAGACCAGTGAAGCAGAACTCAAGACTTTCAGTTGGTATTATTAATATAATTTAAAAAAAAAATTATTTTAATGTACTATGCCTTCCCCTATTTCTTCCATATGCTATTATTTATCATTGCCTAAATTTGTACCGATTTATTTTGATTAAAAATTTTATAAATGAAAAAAAAATCAGGACTGAATTGGTCTTAACTCACGATGCGCAGCACATTATGCGCACTTATTCAAAAATTGCACCTGATCGTAAAATGTTGATAGGAAGACCCCCACCTCTCACCATCGTCGTCTTAGATAAATTCACCGTTCACAATCTCGTGATCTTAGCGCAATTCCAGTATATATATATAGGTGTAATTTTAATCGAAATATATCAGAATAAGTGACAAAATTTTTCCGTGATTCGTCGAAAATGGGTCGTTTGATTTGCGCAGTACTCTGTGGCTTTCTAGCTTTCGCTCATTCTGCAGGTAATTGTGTATTGTTTATATTTTTATAAACATACCATGGAAAAAAGACTACAATTGATTTTTATTAATATTCTGGTGTACTTAAGAAAAAGGAAGTTTATTAAAATTGACTTTTTCAAAAAATCATTTGCTAGAAATGTATGCAAAGCATATTAACAGTAGAAGATAATTGTATTTTCTTTTTTATATCTGTATTACTTTTAAAATTGGCGAATTTATACAATTTTTGGTTAGCTGCCATTCAAAATATTACGTAAGGCTTGTAAGATTTAAAGAACGGTTTTTTTAGGTCTCACTCCTTATTTTTTATCATTGGGTGAAAACTGCAATTTTCGCGTTTTTAGTAAGCAAGACAAACTCGTTAAATTAATTGCACTTAAAAGCAGAAACCATCGAAATACCTATTTCTACCGATTGTAAGGGGTGGTTTTATATCTCAACTGGTTTTCTGGTTACGTCTGTTAACGTAAAATAAATTGTTGATTATTGCTGAAGCCATTTTCAACTTTTAGTGAAGCATTATACTTTTACTGAACAAAATTAGAGTCACCGTCCAAAGGACCCCAGGCCTCTTTTTCCTTAATTTTAAATACCTAAACTCAGAGGTTTATAATTAATATTATTATTAATAAATAATAAAATAAAATTAATATTAATCGAGAGTACAAGAACCTTTTAGGCTAGATAGGATTGTGCTGGTTTATTTTTTCACAAAATTTCAGCATTCATTTCTCAAAACAAATATAGCTTTTTAAGAAGCCACTTAACTGCTATCTTTTTCTTGTAGAGACATATCAGTAGAAGACTCAACTAAAATTTTAGCCCTTAATATCGATAAATAAAAAAATTATGAATTTTTTCGTAAAAACGGTCATTTTTCATTTTTTTTTACTTATGCATTTTTTTAGCAGACTTAAATTTAATTATTGGCTATATTATATTATTGGCATTTAGGGAACAGAGTTTTGCAAAATGTATACAACTTTTTAATATAAAATGGAGAACATTCAGGATAAATTATTGAAAGTTCCATATTAATTATGAAAAGTTCTATAAATTTTGTAGAACTTTGTTCCGTAAATGCCTGTATCTCCAACTCTTGAACGGTTCTATAAACCTTAAATTTAAATTTAAGAATTTGAAATCTTTCTATGGAAAAAAAGACGCTTTCGACTGCGCTGGGATTCGAGCCCAGGTCTTTCGATTGCCGGTCGACGGCTCTAACCACTGAGCTACACAGGCGTCCGACATATCCTTCTCCACAGGAAGAAATTTCAAACTCAACTAATTAATTTGAAATCTATAAACTTTATTGAAATATTTTTCCCGTGTACTTTACAGTCACAGATAAGTAGCCATTTAATGTTTGTGCGAGAAAAACAATTAAACGACATGATACACAGTTTAACTTCTAATTTAATCTTTTCTACAATTTTTTCCAAAGATACCGATCTAGGACAGCTAAGTCAAGAAACGGAAGAGGTGACGAATGCTAATGCACCATCCGAAGTCAAAAAACCATTACCTTACTCCTCCGTTGTTTATTTTCAAAACAATGGGTGTATCTTTTGTACCGGAGTTTTAATTGCTCCAAAATATGTTTTTACTGACGGTTATTGTGGTGGACAAGTGTTATCACTCTCGGAGGTATATGTTATTGCATAAAAAATATTATTACATAGGTGTTATCCAAATTTTTCTGTAGCAAATATTTTGAATAATATATTTTTTCTCTCACATAAAACCAACCAACTAACCATATCAAGTGACTAAATCATATGTCAATTCATTCTTGCAAGATAAATGTTATATTTGAACAATTTTTTCCGTGAAAAAAAGGAACGCTTCCACTCCGCTGGGTATCGAGCCCAGGACCTTTCGATTGCCGGTCGAATGCTCTATCATCTGAGCTACGGAGGTTCCACAACTTTTCTCACAGAATCTATTTACGCCAATTTGGCCACGGATATGTCATGAACTATATACAAATGTTTCTAAATCATTTCAGTCGATTATGTCGATAATTAGAAGAGTGTATCACTCACCATGATAACCGAACTCTACGATATCGACCCTATCAACCTGTGATTTGGAATTAACGTCATTTAAGACCAGATAGAATTTTCAATATATATTTGAACAATTTATTTAACAGTTTATATCGTAGAGTTCGGTTATCATGGTGAGTGATACACTCTTCTAATTGTCGACATAATCGACTGAAATGATTTAGAAACATTTTTATATAAATTTTATAATTCACAAAATATCTTTTTGGAAATTGAAGACGTACGCACGTACATCTGTTATTTTTGCTTTGGTGAAAATTTTGCAAGACAAATTTTTTTAGTTCAATTTTTCAGAATAAGAGCGTAAAATCAGTTGCCCCTTATCATCCTTTTTTTCTTTCTATTTGTTTGAATATGTTTAAATATGTTTGAAATGAGAGCCATGTTTGCAGCTTCAGTTACCCGTGTAGAAATTGCCCTATCCTTCTTTATTTCAAGTTGGCTTCTAGTGGGGCCCGGACTAGAATTTCCTCTTCTAGAAAAAACTGGTGGGGGCCCTGTTAGCACCCGATTAGTATTTCTAGTCCAGAAAAAACTGATAGGGGATAACCTTTATTCTTTATTCCCATTAAAATTTGATCTTATCTGAGAAAAATGGAGATTTTCTGAACACGGTCTTGAATATGATCAATACTTAAGAGGAATCAAGAACATCTCTAGAAAACTTTTTGATAATTTTGACTCGAATTTGCATGTAATTATAATAATCATATGCGAGCACGTATGTGTATGTGTGTGTATCTTATTAGATATTATATTAGATTAGATTTTACTCTTGAAAACAAAAATTAAAGGAATCATAACCTGTATAAAGTATCACTAATATACAATAATAAAAGTTAATAATTCTAAAATGTATATAAATCTTTTTATTATGTAATGTTCTTTAATTCAAAAATTTGATCGCTTTCTTTAAAAAATATTTTATTTTATAGAAAATCGATTTAATAATTAAAAGTCTTAAAAATTTTAATCAGAATCATAAATTGGGCTAAAATCTAAAAATTCACGATTACACGGGGCATATACACTTCTTACACGGCCCTGCAGTAGTTGAAGGTTATAAGCGCTATTTTCTTTCTTGAATACCAAGCTTGCGCAGCCGAGAGGCTTAGTCGTTAGGTTAGTAATGCGTTAATTATAAGTAGAGAGGGTTCGAACCCGCAGCGTTAAGAATAATCTTTAATACCACATAAACGAGCGTTTGTGTAGTGTAGAGAGGGGGTTTGTTAGGTGTGTATATAAAAATAGTAAGCTAGAGTCTACCTGAAAGTATATACGGTTTTGAAATGTACTAAGAATATTCATCGATTCAACTACTGCTCTTATTTGATTTACCTATGTTTCTGCAGTTCACTTAACTTCAAAAATGACACTTGGGGTCTTTACAAACTACGGAAAGTAAGTTAAAAAGTAGTCAAACCTACTGAGATTTTTTTTCGGTCTACATGTAACGAAAAAATACTGTGAATTTACTCAGAAAAAATTTCCTATCTTGAAAACAGATTTTTTACTGTGAAAACAGTAAACTTAACCTTCCAAGCGAACATCCCTCCGTTGCCGTTAAAAACGGTAAATATTAGAGTCGTAACTTGCATTTCCCCTGTACTTTTTCTATCAGTTCTGGAAAATCCTTTTTATTTATTATTTTCTCAGTGAGATACCTGAACAAAATTGGTCACGTGACTCTGATGATTTTAGCCCTTAAGTTCAATGCGGAGGTCCAATAGGGCCCTAATGGTGTCCTTTTTTGTAGGTGGGGTAGTGTAAGGGCTGATCTCACTAAACCCCTACTAGAAAGTCTAGTAGGGCCCACGTCGACAAAAGCATGACGTTACCGACGGGGCCCTGACTAGTTTTCCACGCTAGATCCCGACTAGAGATAGGGCAAACTCGTCGGGGCCCCACTAGACCCCTATCAAAATTTCTACACGGGTAGTCTCTGAATGCTCTATTTATACTTGTACATTAAAAAAACATTGGTTAATCATAACCGTTTCAACTTTTTAAATTAATCTCTCAAATTTTCTGTTACTTACACAGAATTCTAAGTGACAAAACATGTTCTATTGATTCATTACCGTACATTTTTCTCTTTGTAATCTTTGCCCTTCATAACTTAATTTAATGTTCATAACTTAATGTTTGACACAGAAAAAGAACAAAGTCAATACTAATGATTTTCTGGCAACGAGAACGCTTGTTTGGTTTGAAAGATTCAATAAGAATGTAGAAGACGAGTGTGAGTTTAATAATATTTGGGATGTGCATTATGAGAAGAGAAAAGACATCTCAACCAATAATAAGTATGAGCACTTTGCAGTCGCAGAGGTCAGTATTAGAAAAATATTAAATACTCTAAACCTTAATTTATTGAATACTTTCCGATACAACATTTTTTTTAGCTTGCAATAGAAGTTGAATTATCAGACACTATATCACTAGCTTATTTACCAAATGCAGCAGAAATGTTCATCTATAAAAAAAGTGTAAAAGCAGTGGAACTAAACGAGGTAAATATGTGTACATGGCCGACAAATCATTAGGGTCATTAATCGAACGGACCACGTGACTAAAATATAGAAGAATTTATTCCTGTAAGATGTCTTATTTAAATTACAAAATGTCTTCCTGAGAATTTATAATCATAATGAAAGAAAATAAAGAACGTCTGTTTACTTTTCTTTGAGAAAAATTTTGGAAGCATTCTTTAGATAATTTTCACTAAAATAAAATCGGCAGATGTTCTTCATTGCTTTCTGTTGTATTTTTAATATTTTTAGGAAGATATCTTGCAAACAAAAAATCAATGTTACAGGAACTTTTACATAAATTTGGTCTCGTGAACCATGGCCTTAACCCTATGCGATTATTACTGTTCTGAAATTCACAAAATTTTCACGGTAGAAAAGCTATAAAAATTATATGAGGTTCACGATATCACTTGGGTTGAACTAACTGAAAAAATTTTACTAGTTTCTTAGTTGAATTTAATTTACAGTAATCCAAGTTTTTTTCAGTGTATCCCTATTACAATTTTATTTCGTAGATGCTATTTTGTTTCGCCTAGACATTTAGGGTTTTCTTACAATTAATACATTTAGAACATGTTGCTTGTACAAATAATTTCGTGAATTCTTTTATTAAATTCAGAATTATTATTATTATTATTATTATTATTATTATTATAGATAAATATTGATGGACACAGGACATGACAGTACTAAAAAAATTATCAACTTAAAACATTGCCATTAGTGAACTTTAACAAAAAGCATAATCAATGACACCCAGAAAAAAATTTACTCGATTCAACTAAATAATTTTGTGAATGAACTAAGATTTTTGGTTAAGTGAAACAAATTTTGGTCAAATTAACTATGAAATGTTTGTTCGATTTAAGGGGTTAGACCACTGTGACGGGCGTTTTTTCAGGAATTAATTTCTAACTAAATATTTATGAAACACCAGTAAATTTTTTGTATTATTTTGTATTATACACATTGAAGAACGTGTAAAAAATTTTTTGTCCAAGAAAATATGAAACTCGTCGAGTTAATCCGCTTTGCGCATCCCTATGATTTTCACGCATGGTCGGATGGTGTACATGATTTCACGAAAACCAGTCGTCTGAAAAAAAAAATAAAAAATATGCACATTATCTATATTGTATTGGCTTTCGGTTGAGGGAGCATTTTATTTTTTTTCATTTTTGGCGACGAGAAAAAATTCCTGAATTTTTGGACCCAAATTACATGTTATTATTATTAATAACTATTGAACAAAACATAATATTGGCAAAAGCATCCGTCAACCGATAGACACTAGTCTTTGAAATCAGTGTAACGAATTTCGAGTCCATTCGTTAATTAGATCTCGAGATATCGTGTACACCGTTTTGAAAAACATATTTTTTAGAAAAACACGTTTAAAGTTTTGGTACTAGTTTTTCAGTAAAAGTTTATTTAAGCTTCTTACCCTTACTTCGGGTGGGTATGAGACCTTTTGTACCTTATTCTAAAGGGTTCAAAGGATTTTTCAAGCCAAAAAAATGATTTTTCAAAATTTTACAGTTGTCTAACCCTTAACCAAATCGTATGCAAATATATACTATTTTTTCTTGCGTCAAACAAATTCTTTGGTTCATTCAATCAAAAATTTGGTCCAGTGTATAACAAGCAGATTCTTTGATTGATCAAACTGAATTTGGGTTGGATTAATCGAATGTTTCTCTTAATGTGTGTACATGGGTTATAAGAAAATCTGCGTTTTACAGAAAGGAGAGTTCAAGTTAGTAAATATGGTAATCGAATATGTGAGTCGAGATTACCTAGAAGCAGAACTAGAACCAGATAATACACACCTCAATAATGTAAGTATGCCTAGTCACAAAAATTATTCTTATAAAATGCTTGATAGTAGTCAACATATGTTTTTCCGAAAGTATATAGTTTGAAAAAAAAATTTGTTCAATATGCGCAGGCATATTAAAATTCATAATCATATTAATTGCAAAGATAAGTTCAGCTATAAATCTTCTCTTACGTTTGAGTTTTTATTTATGATAAAATATTGCAAGTGACAAATTAGCTGACTATTGCAAATCAACTGCATATTCAATTGACCGATAAAATTAATCATGACAAATTCGACAACAAAAATAATATGATTATACATAATTCAAATGAAAATAAAGTGAGTATTGGAATTAGAAAATTAATTCAAAATTTAGAGTGCAGTTAGAAAAGTTATATTAAGCATAATTTACAAGTATATGAAAATGAATTTATACTGTATAATAATATATATTGAATTCAACATTAATAATTATATCTATAGACTATAGTTGCCTAACTAACTTGATAATCTAGTTCTCTAGAAGGAGGTTAAAATTTAAAGCGTTACTATATTTTAGATCTTATTGGGCACCCCACTTTTCCACGGACACAGTCTTCTAGGACTTGGTAGTACCCATCCAAAAATAAACGAAGGACCAAAGAGTAAATTCAAAAAAATTTTCCACAGTTACAATTTTGTATGTAAGTTTACATCATGTGGAGTGTTTAGTGAAAGCCTTCATGATCCAGGTTGCATTTTAGTTAAAGAAGAAGCCAGTCCAAGTTCTTAATATTATAAGCAAGACAGGCACATGTGCAAGAAATCTCAATTAAAAATTTCAAGAATTCGAAAGTAATCGAATCTCCAAAATACAAAAACACAACCAAATTTGGACCAAAATCAAAAGTAGAAAAAACCTTGGGAAAACAAACAAACAAGAGGAAAGAAAAATAAGGCAACCTTCCAAAACCCCTTCCTTCTTTTTCTTTCTTTCGTTCTCTTTTGTCTTTATTACACACCACCATTTACATCAATAAATCTTTTAAACTACTCGCCGACGTTTCGATGCTCTTCCAGCAACCTCTACAAAGACGCAACAATTGTTTAATATTTTTATAGTGTTGCAGCTTTGTAGAGGTTGCTGGAAGAGCACCGAAACGTCGGCGAGTAGTTTAAAGATTTATTTATGTAAATGGTGGTGGGTAATAAAGACAAAAGAAAACGAAAGAAAGAAAAAAAGAAAGAAAAAGAAGAAAGGGGTTTTGGAAGGTTGCTTTCTTTTTTCTTTCCTCCTTTTTTGTTTGTTTTCCCAAGGTTTTTTCTACTTGTGATTTCGGTCCAAATTTGGTTGTGTTTTTGTATTTTGGGGATTCGATTACTTTCGAATTCTTGAAATTTTTAATTGTGATTTTGTTTGGACGTTGAGAGGAATCCCGATTGGTAGTGATACGGGTTCGAGTTCAGGTTTAAATTTGGAAGAAATCTGTTGTATTTACTGATTCCATGAGTTGAAACAATGACAGCATAAAAGTTTTGTAATGTTAACAGATATTTCAGTACAATTCACTGTTTGTTTATAAATGTAACATATTCGTCAATATATATAACAGAAATTCCTGTTAAATTTACAGAATACGGAATTTCAATCAAAATGTTAATTCAACAGGCATTTCTATAATATTTATAGACAAATCTGTTACGTTTACAATAAAGCAATGAATTGTACTGAAATATCTGTTAGATTTACAAAAATAGTATGGTGTCACTATTTTAACTTATGGATCTAGTAAATGAAAAAGATTTTTCTCTCTTTGCAGTTACAATGTGGGAATTAGAATAAAAGTGGGCGGGCAAAATGAGACAAATTAATAATTTATAGATGGTTCGTAAATATTCATATATTTAACAATAAATTAATCATATTTGAGAAAAAAATATTTTTTCACTAATATATTGTACTGGATAGCCTCAAGTCAACAAAAAATAAGAAGTTAAGTGAAATTATCTTTAATGACATTGAGATTCATCGAAATATTGTGTAAATAATTATTAATTATTTTATTTTTTGAAATAAGTAAATTTTGTAAATCAGCTTTGACTAATATATCACTGAAATGCAAATATAATTATGCCAGCATTTATTCAAAGTTCAACTACTGCAATTATTAATTTTTTCTGTTTTAAAGGCATGAGAAAATAATTGTATTTCAATGATGAGCAAAAACCGAAGTAGAAATATTACTATTCATAATGTATTGCTATAAAATCAGAATATTGATTTCTTTATACTTTTGATGAATACCTACTGTACTTTTTAATTATAGTATAGTATTTAGTCACTCGTTTTACAAATCAAACTATTCGGAGGTAAACTATAAATGAACGTCCCATTGTGCCTGCTTCTTTCCTAGTTCTGCTTCATATTATTCACTTTACTGTAATTGTAATATTAAAAATGCAGTATTTAATGACATAACAAAAAATGTTTAATCATTGAGTTTTTAAACCTTCCTGGGGAAAACTGAATAGTTACTGAATAGAATTTCCAGAGATTGGCAAGTTTTTCTCAAGTAATTTGAAGAAGTGCCAAGGCAGAAATGTTACGCTTTTAATCTAATTGCTGGACAGCCACGATAAATTTTCTGAACAAGCACTAAACGAGTAACTGAGCAGATATTTCCTAAATGTATTCTCTGCTGTTCTCTTTTAGGATTTATTATACCCATCATTGATATTTTTTAAAATGATGAAAATAAGAAGAAACTGACCCTATGCCAAAACAACAAAAAATTAATACAAATACTACTGGTAAGGCTCTAGGATGCTACGATGAACACAGAATTAGTGCTTGTTCTCCCCACGGGAAATAGGGTTAAGTTCTAAAAACTTGTATGGATAAAGAAAAGAATTTAGGCATTATTTTCTATATGCATATTTTTTACGATCAGGATAACTTGACAAAAAATTAAATTCACAGTTCTAAATTGTCTTTTTAAAACACTTTATGTGTTTGAAATCAATGGTAAATAGATTGAAAATTGGAAAATGCAAATTAGGTTCGTTATTCGATAATTTTGAGAAAAGCGGTTCTTTTCTTGCAAAGGGAAAACAGTAAACCAAAATTCAAGTTTTCTCATAAACTAAATACAAGGCACAAAACAAGTCAATATTCCAAATAAAAGGTATTTTATGCTAAATTTTGAAGATTTTGTCCATTGTTGTCAAGAAATTGTTCTAAATTTTAAAAAAATATTCCGTAACTTTAAGGAAGTTCGATGAAAATTTAACTCACTTTTTGTAGAAACTAGCATACATCAAATAAGTGGTGGAATATTAAATTAAATTAAGGTAGTTTTCATCCACGAAAATTAGACCTCAGGCAAAAATAGATAATTTTGCTTTCAAGAATAGCAATATTATTATTGAAGGGCTCTTTTGAAAGAGAAAAGATTATTTTACATGAAAAAAATTCAAAACACAGAAAAATAATGATATTAATTTTTATTTTTGACCTAACTTTTTTTCTTATCGCTTCTTACCAAATTTTAAAAAATTATGCGATTCTAATAAATTATAAACCATTTTTTCAGACAAAAGATTTCTCAAAACTTCACCGTTTCTGATTTTTAAAAATAAATTCTTTAATGGCTGAAACCATTAAAGAAACATTTTCCAAAATGAAATTTTTATAAACAAATTTCTAAATTTGATAATAATTTATTCATTTTCGAAAATTGGAAATGGTTAAGTTGTAGGGAATCTTTTTCTTGAAAAAGTGATTTGTAATTTATTAAAATCGCATAATTTTAAAAAAATAAAATTTATTAATAAAATTATTTTTCTGTATTTCAAATTTTTTTCATGGGAATTAATCTTTTCTCTTCCAAAATAGTCCTTCAATAGTAATATTGCTATTGTTGAAAGCAAAATCATCTATTTTTACCTGAGATCTAATTTTCGTGGATCAACTACCTTAAAAATATTAATGAGAAATTCATGCATTGCGATTATTATTTCTCAAAGTCACTCAATTTCTTTTTGAATTTAAGTGAAACAGGAAATTCAATTTACTTAAGGCTCTATCAGCCTTAAGGAACACATTCTCATCATTGCGCTCGCGCTTCACGCTCGATTTTCTGTATACATTTCAGTAACTTTTTAATAAATTACATGATTAAAATAATTTATTTTCTTCCAAATCTCTCAAAAAGAAAAAGCAATCGTAGACTTTATTTAAGGAAACGATTTTGCAGAACAACGCTTATTTCGTATATCATATATTTTGGTGAAAAAAATCGAATTTTTTTAATATTAAAAATCTTAATGAGAACTTGTAGACCTCATTTAGGCAAGCAATTTTCCATCTAAACGTTTTTTTTGTATCTCTTATATTTTGTCTAAAAAATGGAATTTTTGAATTTTAATCGTATTTTTTGGAATTGAAACGAAAAATATATGTTTTATCAGAAACTGTGTGAAACAAAATTTGTAGGTCATTTTGAAACGAACAACTTTGTATTCTTACGTTTTTTTCGTATTTCGAATATTATTGTTAAAAAATTGAATTTTGAATTTTCAATAGTTTTTTTTTTGAATTAAAAAGAAAAATATGCATCTTATGAAAAAATGTTACGATTCAAATTTGTAGGACTTTATGTAGAAAATAATATTGTATCATAACGTTTTTTCGTATCTCGTATAATTTAACTGGAAAACGGAATTTTGATATTGACTTTTTTCGAATTTGAATATGCTGTAACATTTCTAATTTTGATTTAATCAAAAAATGTTATAAGGATAATTTTTAGAGATTTATGAGCATTATCAAAAACCAGTATTAGAATTTTTGATTTTTTCAAAAAGTTATTTTCAAAAAACACAAAAGTAGTGCTCAATCCCTCAATTTTGATTGGATGTGGCTGGTTAACGAACTTGTCCTTACTTTTTCGGCTCCGATAAAGTGTGCCACAGCTCAATTCAATCTGATAATTCTATCGAGAGTTATGCCGCACACGACCTACTACAGACAGACAGACAGACAGACACTTTCGTAAAAACCCTTTTTTCTGACTCAGGGGGTCTCAAAACGTAAAGATTTGATGAAATTTTCGAAAGTCATTTTTCACATAAAACCAATACCTTCTGATCCATGATGAGAATGTAAAAAAAATAGTGGACGTAACTACTCATTTTTTAAATAATAATAAATTTTAAATAAATAATTGAGGTGCCCTATGCTTATTCATAGTAGAATCTTTTTCTCAAGATATGATTATTCTGAAAGATGAAAATTAAGTATACATGTAAAAAGAGTGGAAATACGATGAAGGTTATTTTCGAAATCAATAATAGGTTTTTTCTATGTAATTAGTGTATTTACCTTATATTTGTTTGAGAATTTCAAATATCAAGAAAATTATAGATTGTCTGGTGAAAAAGTAAAATAATAGTTTAGAATAATGTTTACTTCGCAAATACTAGTATCTGATAAAATGATTATTACGCTTTTTTCGGCAGATCTTTATTTACATCTTAAAGCTGGAGAAACTCCGCTTTCGTAAAACTAATTTCAAATGTTTTATATTGTTGATACACGTCTGACGTAATCATAGTCTGCGCATGATTTTTATTACAATTATTTAAAATGTAAACATTGCAAGAAATAAAGGCCATCTTATTATGGTTCTAATAACCGTAATCTTTTGGTATAACTATACATTGATATCAACTCCTTTTTTATAAACGTAACATATTTGTCGATAAATATTACAGAAATTCCTATTAAATTCACAGAATAAGGAATTTTTTTCAAAGTGTTAATTGAAAAGGCATTTCTGTAATATTTATCGACAAATCCGTTACGTTTACAAAAAAAGCGGTGAATTGTACTGAAATACCTGGAAACCACATTGACATCAACTTGCACAAAATCTAATTAGAATAATCAAAATTTTAGTTTTTGCTCAGTAAATGTATTTAGTTTGTTAAAGTTATAAACTAAATACTCAGTCTAGAAAATTAGTTATTTCAAATCTTTATAAGTTTGAAATAATAATTATCTTGTAATACTTCTCTATGCTTATGTCAAAAGTGACGAAATATATTTACTTAATAATGAGCAGACTTTTAGATGATGTCATCTGATTGGTGAAATTGGCGTATGAAATCCAATCGTAGATTTCGTTACAATTGAATCAACTTTTTCATGCACACTCATACTCTCTTGATATAATTTACGTGTCTCGATTTACGTAATTTATAATCGTGGTTAAATTCAGTACATCTGGTCTTTAGCTGTAGCTGCTATCAAATTATATATAAATAAAATAGAATAAGTTTTTATGAGTCGAGGAAGATGAATTGTTTAAATTTTGCAATACTCTGTGGGATTCTAACTTTCGTTCATCCTAAGGGTAAATTATTATTCATTATTTAATTAATTTTTTGAAGTCAATAAAATAATGTTATTGCGATTTTAAATTAGGACTTGTGGCGATATTTATTAAGTAAATGGTGTTTTCTTAAGTGCTTAACATCTTAAGGTAGTTCGAGCGGACACTGTCACTCTGAAGTTAATCTCGAGTGAAATGTCGTCTGCAACAGAAAGTAGAGAACTTCATAAGGTTTCTACAACTTTTGATCGGCAAAACCGCGCGCGCGTTTATTATTGAATTATCCAGGTTCCCGCCATTTGTAGCCACTTTATCATCTTTAGTGCTCTGCAACGTTGCCATATCTTTCAATTGAAAATTTCAAACATGTACCCAAGTGCAAATTGCCGGCACAATATTGAATTAATCTCGGCAACCAACAGTCAGCTATTGTTATTGGGCTAGTGTCGCCGTTTGCATCGGTCAAGTGCTGGGCCGACTGTTTAAATTTACCGACCTTCAGCCGAAACTTGGTCCAGTATCGGCCCTATACCAGGCCGATTATCACTTTTACGATGGCATACAGTTCCGAAAGTAGAAGAGCCAGAGGCCGACCCATGGACGGCAACATTACTGTGCCATGTGTCACTTTTACCACGGCAACCCATTCTGGAAGTAAAAAAACCAGAGTTCGGTACAAACGGAAAAAAATTAATAATTATTTCAATAAAATACATAAGAAACGAATTAGTCATCGCAAATTGAAAATGCCGGACGAAATGAAAGTGACATGTACCCTCACTACAATCTAACCTTTTCATTTTAAAATGTTTGAACTGAAGATATTTATTACAATATAGTACTTTTTACGTTCTTGTGAGCATAAAAATTAATTTGAAGTTTATAATATTATCCAAGAATAATAACGACATTCATCCAGAATTTTAATAATTTAAATAATAATTTATTTATTTTCAAGATTATACCAAACAGAAGGGCCACCTAACTTTATTTGAAATTTTATATTTCTTTAAAATAATACTATCTCTTTCATGGAATACGATAAAAATAATTTCAAGATAAATATCATTGTATTTGTGATAAAAAAAAATCGTTAACCAGCCTAGTTACAACGAAAACCTCACAATAACGAATTTAATTTCCTATAATTATCTCTCTCTTAATTAAATTTTTTTCTAATTGCTGATCACAGTAGTTTATTTCTTCCTATACAATATCTATACAAAACAATTAATTAACATTGAAAGACTTACAATAACGAATTATTTTTAATGATACATAACCTATATTCCATATTTCCGTATTCATCTTCCTTAACCTTATTTCTACTATGATATTACAATTACAAAACCCACACAGTTAAATTCCAGATTTTCACATCTTTATTTCGGCTATATTATATCTCTGATTTGAATACTTCGAAATGTGCTCGGTCGATAATAATAGTCAGAACAAGTAATACTAAAACATCACATCTCAATATCCTTTGTTGGTTTTTTAAGATATTAACGGTGAAATCAGGGATAAATATTGTTTGTTGAACTATTAATTTTTTTTCGTGCCCCTGCTCGTATAGTGGCCGTTTTTCGCACAGTGCTCGACTCAAACGCATTAATTACGTTCGATACCTTTCCACAGTGATGGTTTCGTTCGGTTTCAACAGATCATAATATGTAAATAACATCAGCGTCTTCGAAGCTTTTTGGCCTTCTTTCACGCGGACGGTCGTCAACATCGAAATCACCGTCTTTGAATCGACGGAACCAATCACGGCACGTTGTTTCACTTAGAGCAGTAACTCTGTAAACTTTTTGGAGCTCTCGATGCGCTTCAGCCGCCGTTTTCTTTGAGTGAAAGAAGAAAATCAACACTTCCCGCAAATGACGATTATTTGGCACAAAATCAGACATTCTCACGTAACCAAAAGTATATGACGCCAAGACAAAATCACTAATATGTCAAAATGGTTTGTTTACTATATGTTTAAGCTTGGTTCATGACGTTTTGGATATGTCAAAATCGATGGCTGGAGCCATCTATTCACAAACAGCGGGAACTTACACACTGTGTCCCAAAAATAACCAAACTTTATATTTAAATCATACAAAATGCAGCGCCATCTATTGAAAATTTGCAGCATTTAAAAGATACATTCATCCTCTTTCAAACACACCTAAATTCATGTAAATCGGATGACAGATGTGAAAGTTACAGTCATTTCAATAAAAGAAAAAGTGTGCTAATGTTACAAAACAAAAATGGAACAAAGAGCAAATATAAAATTTTGTGTTAAACTTGAAAGAAAATTCACTGAGACATATGAATTGATGAAAAAAGTTTATGGTGATGATTGTATGAGCCGTACTCAAGTTTATACGTCGTTTACACGATTTAAAAATGGCCGTGAGGATTTAAATGACGACTTAAGGCCAGGTCGTCCAGAAGTTAGTAATCGTGCTGAATTGGTGGAAAAAGTCCGTGAAATCATTGGTATTGATACAAATTTTACTACGAGAATGTTGTCTGAGGAATTAAATACGAGTAAAAACTCTATTTGGAGAATTTCAACTGAAGATTTGGATAAAAGAAAGGTCTGTGCACGTTTTGTTTCACATCAGTTAAATGCACCATCTCACAAGACCAAAAAAGTGAACGAATTTTTGATGAAAAAACGGATTTTTCTCATCAACTACCCTCCGTATTCGCCTGATCTATCACCATGTGACTATTTTCTATTTCCAAAACTGAAAACCAAGATGAAATGAGCATTCCTCTAAATGACATAAAAAAATCTATGCATGCGCTGGTTGATCGTTCCAAACGTTGTATTGAGTCTAATGGAACCTATTTTAAATCAATAATAACTTTCAAAGATAATATAATGTGTATCTTATTCTATATCTAAAAAGTTCGGTTATTTTTGGGACACACTGTGTAGTTGCGCATCGAATGAATCCAATTTTTGAACACTTTTACCAATATTTCTGGCCTTATTTCATTAATTGATGGTTTCGATGTCTGTGTGATTTCTTCGATACGCACATTTGTTTGTCTTGATGGTGGTCTTACATCATGCAATGAATAAGCGGTACGAAATTTATCCACAACAGAACAAATAAGCTGCTCAGAAGGTCCATTATGTCGACCATAATCAAACGAAGGGTTCTATCAATTTCGCGGATGGAACTCTGATTTCGAAAAAAAATTTACACAATTTCAAATTGTTGTTCAAGTGTTAAACGATTTATTCACCGAAATATTATCTATAATTTAAAGAAATAATTTTCATCGTTTAAGGTAATAAAATTAAAAAAATATTTTCCTAAGTTTTTGCCAGTATTGTATTTTAATACATAATTTGTTTTTTAAAATCAAATGAATAATGATTAAAAAAAACTTCTTTCATTTACAAAAGGCTAAAAACGTGATTTCTTAAAATCAAATAAATTAATATTCATTCTAAAGGTGTTTTTACTTGGAATTGACGAAATGGAGTTAAAAACGATTTCTCAAATTTAGATAAAACTTTTTTCTGGGTATACGCAGCTAAAAAAACATACTATATTTGTTTAGAACTTCAATCAAAGAAATCTAGAAAGAGATATAAATTAAGATGTTTGGTATGAATTGTAAGCTAGTTTGTAAAGGCCTCAATCCTTATGTGTCTATGTTGGCCTGGTCATTTTTTCCAATATGTACCTTTCTCAAAGCTTTGTACTGATAACGTGGGAAAGTTTCCAGAGTCCTAGGTTTGGAGTTTTTACGGTATAAAATTCTACGTTTACTTCGAAAATAACTCTAAACCTGGAAGATCCTTTATATCGTTTTTCTAGTAATCCTCTGTACAATGTGAATCAACAATTTCTAGGTGGTAAATTAACCTAATTTATTTTGATTATGTCACATACTAATTTTGACACTTTTTCATTTTGTATTACCCATAGATGGATTTTCAGGCAATAACAAGTTATTAATATTGTGTTGTAAAAAATTTGAACGGTAAATGAGATATTGAATTTTGAAAAACCGAAAAAATTCAACGTCTCATTTGCCGTTTAAATTTCTCACGACACAAAATTAATAAAAATTAATTAATTAATAAAAAATTAACAAAAAAATACTATGGCTGACAAATACTCTGGAAAATCATAAATATAAGGTAAATGTAGTAGTCGTTGCACAATTAAAGAAAGGTTTCTCGAATTATTGAATTCAATTAGGGAAAAAATATATTATTGATCAAATAAATCGAATTAAACTCTAAATAACACTTTGAATTTCGAATTAAAACGCGATTTTTTTTTAAATTCTCAACATTTATTATAAAATAGGCAAAAACTTGAAAAATACGTTTGGCACTGTGCTTGAAAAACAAATTTATACATATTTATTTAATGCTTCATATTTTAAAACACGTTTATAACAGAATCTAATTCCTTGGTGTTGAACCAATCAACGGAGAATATGGAAAATTGCATTACATCATCCGAACCTAGAAAACCGTTACCCTTCTCCTCCGTTGTTTATTTTGAAAATAGTCGCAACAGGAGTTGGGTCTTTTGTGCTGGAGTCTTAATTTCTCCAGAATACGTCTTAGCTGATGAATTTTGCAATGAAAATATTGAAACAGTTGCTCCGGTAAGTTAGTGCACAACATATATTAATATTCATCAGTTACGTAACTGGATTTAACCGCATAGCGAACTTTATAACTTTTTTGTATCTATGGCACCAATGCTAATGGCAGTTGATGAAGACTTATGTTACATATTTTGTAGAAACGGGCATGAAACAAATCAAATCGCATTGTTTTATATATAACACAGATCTGCGAAAATGACTTTTAAATCCGCACTGAGGTCAAAGGAAGTTTTTCTACGTAATTTCCAGTGCCGAATACAAATTTTGCCACAGAATTTGCCCAGCATATTAGCATTTTCAAATATTCTTGCCTAAAAGTGCAAAAGCTCGTTTTCCAATATTTTTAGATAGAAATTACTTTGAAAGGCGATAATTCTCGTTAATTTGTTTCTATCAGCACTCTCTATAAAAATTTTTCGCTTCGCTGATTACAAATTTAAAGCCAGAATTTGAATTTGCACAATAGTGAATTAAATACGGTAGCCTGAAAATTAAAAATCGCTATAATTCTTCTAACAATCACTATCGGAAAGGTTTTTAAGTCAATCATTAAGACTTTGGAGATCAAATACTGAAATTTAACTAAGGTAAGATTCACTTGAAAATAGAATTTGTTAATATATAAATGTTTTACCGTTGTAAATATTTTTATGTGCCTCAGCCGCGGAAACTCGTTTTTCCGTTACACCTGAGAGTAAAGCAATTTTGTATATTCCGTTACAGAGGAATACAATGTAGAAATTGAACTGCGCATGCGCATTAGAGTCTTACAGAGGAACGCAATCTATTTCTTATTCTACTTCTTCTCACTTCTTCGTACAGCGGAACGCAATCTATTTCTTATTCTTCTTCTTCTCACTTCTTCTTCGTACAGCGTTAGCACTGACTACTACACAAGACCGATAAAATCAAAATGGCCGGGACTAGTCGCCAATTTACGCCCGCTTCGTATAACTAGCGCAGCAAACAACTACAATAAGTACTAGATTAGATTCCAATGTACGCATAAAAACTCGTATCCGCACCACAGTCACATAAAATAGAATATGTGCCAATGCACACAATTCGGGACATTGCGAGACTCGCGACAATGCTCGCAGGACTGATCGCGCCTCGGATTCGTCTCGGCTTTGTCTCGGATTTGCCTCAGCTACGTCTCGGCTACGCCTCGACTATGCCTCACCTACGCCTTGACTACGCCTTGACTTCGATCTCCTGCGAACATTGTCGCTCGTCACGCAATCGCCCTCATTGTGTGCCTAGGCACATAATATCCTATTATGTGCCACCGGCGCGCAAACTCGTTTTTTCGCTACAGTTGACAGTAGCGCAATGTAGTATATTGCGCTGCAGAGGAATGAAATGTTAAAATTGAACTGCGCATGCGCCTATAGCCATGCAACGGAGCACAATCTTCTACTTATTCTTCTTCTTCTTCGTACAGCGTTAGCACCTTACTGGCAAAGCCTTGTACATTTGAACTGCGCATGCGTCTATTAAAATCCATTACTACTACACAAGATCGATAAAATCAAAATGGCCGGGACTAGTCGTGACATATCAAGTGTAATGACTAGCGCCGCAAACATCTACAATACCAGATTAGATTCGAGTGTACGCATAAAAACTCGTATACGCACTGAAGTCACATAAAATAGAATACGTGCCAATGCAAACAATTCGGGAAATTACGAGACTCGCGACAATGCTCGCAGGACTGATCGCGTCTCGGCTTCGTCTTGGCTTTGTCTCGGCTTCGATCTCCTGCGAGCATTGTCCCTCGTCACGCAATATAACCCTCATTGTGCGCGTAGGCACGTAATATACTAAACCATTTCGGAAACCAAGTATGTGCATTTCCGTAGATTTTTCATGCGGAATCAGAATCTATTGGCCAAATTAACGGTTATTATTGCCATTCAGAGTTATTTCCTTCTGAAAATGTGGAAAAACAGACTTTTATGCATTCTTGGGATAGAATATCGCAAAATACTGGTATGATAAACAAATTCTGTGATCAAATACGGATACAGTGCAAAAATTGACATAGGAAAACATTTTTAGATGTCAGTGGGGGAAATCTCGACAGGTATTTAAGGACATGTGACACTCAAGAAATCATAATATTTTATTCACAGTAAATCCTGGTTGATCAATTTAATCCCAACATTGGATCAAAGTGATCTGCAACACTTTGGTACAAATTTCAGGTTTTTTTTTTAAATTTGAAATTGCAAATCAAAATGATCCGATTATCGGAATCAATCGCCTGTTACCAAAGTAACATAGTAAATAAAACAGAAATAAATGAACAAGTTACAATTTCCGCTTGACAGATACGAGTGAACTTGTACACATATTTATTTTTTGACTTTCAAAAGTGGATCATTTTGATTCCAAATTAGTAGTCAGTTTGATTTGCAACAGTTTGATCTGCTAAGGTTTACTGTGTTGATTTTAGGTTCCTACGTGTTAATTTCCAAAATGAAAATGTTGTTTGGTAAATTTTGGAAATTGGCAGAGAAAATGAAAATAGACACACACAAAGGACAAAATCTGTTGCATTTACTGAGTCCTTAAGTTAATATAGTGACAGCATCAAATTTCTGTGAATTTAACAGATATTTCGGTACAATTGACCAGTTTTGTTTGGACAACAGATTTGTCTATCAATACTACAAAAATGCGTGTTAAATTTACCCAATGAGGAATTTTCTTCTAAATGTTAACTTAAAATGCATTCTTGTAATATTTATCGATAAATCTATTATAAATACTTTCCATCCTTTATCAAAATTAGGGATAGGCTATCCACGTCTGTTGCATGGACCTTAGTATATCTAAAATTCTTATCGTATAATTTTAGTCATATTCGTAGGAAGATTTCATTGACTTCTGTTCAACGTCTAGGATTGTAATAAATTAAAATTTCAAATATCAAATTTTCGAAATTTTAAAAAGAGTGATTATGAAAAATGAGAAGGAATCTTGTTCTTCTAGTGAAGTTTTAATTTCTGATTGTTATTTCGTTATTGTTAGAATATAAATAAAAATTGTCAACGTTTGTATTAAACATGAAAAAATGTTATCCAATAGCAAAGGCTCTTTTTTTAGTACAAAATCATTAGAAATTCCAAAAAATTATTTTGTATTTGTAAACTAAAAAACAAGTTCAATTGATGCAAAGAAAATTAGATTGGGACCATGTAGAAAAAGCAATAATATACATTTACTCAAGGTATTAGTTGTTTTAGCTGAACAATTAAATGCATTTTCACGATTTTTGGACAATTCGGAGAACCTTATTTGAAATCAGTCAAGAAATTAAAAAATCTTATATCATTATGTATCATCGTGTATGATGATCCTTCATTGTAACAATTATATATCGATTTGTTATTATACATAGCTTTATCTTCTAAAAATTTGATTCAGTGTTTAAGACAGAACCAGGAAGAGCCAGTTTTAAAAGAGTGTCTGGAACAGAAGACAAAAATTTGGTTTGGGAAAATCCGCGATATTGTGGAAACAAGTTACTTTCGCTATATTAAAAATGTGAACTATCAGAATAAAGTTCCCCCAAAGCTCGGCCATATGGGTTTGCTAATCGCAGAAGTCAGTATTGCACATAATATTCAAGGCTTAAACAAAATCAGTTGAACCTTATTTTACATTAGGTTGTTCAAGAATTATTGCATATTAAAAAAAAAACATTTGTTTTATCTTTAGCTTCTCGAAGAGGCTGAACTATCGGTACACGTATCAGTAGCTTATTTGCCAGCAGCATACCATTCTATCGGATATGAAGATACAGCATCAGTTGAACTGAACAGGGTAATTTATAACAAAGAAAAATATATCTTCAGCTAAAAGAATATAATACACTAATAGAAGTGTTCCAGAATTTACAAAATTTTCTTCAAAGAAAGTAATTTTATAATTGAGCCTCCAAATAGCATAACTCCACATAAAACTTTCGCGGACATTTTAAAAATCTGTATATTTGGTATATACAGTTCATCTTCGCATACAAAGTTTATTGCATGTTTTAAAATGACGTTAAAATTAATTCTTAACTGATTCAGAAAAATAGTAATTCGTATAAAAAGTGATATAACTGTAGTGTACTCTAGTATATATTAAAATTATGAAAAGTTGTTATATTCTGAGAAACGTTTAACAGTGTAGTGAACCAGAACTGGCCTAGTATAATTTAGGCTATTGTTCAATGAACCAAAATATTTGATTAAGTCAAACAAAATATGGTTAAATTAAATAAAATTTAGTTGAAACATCTGAAATATTTGTTTGAATTAACGAAATAATATGAAAAAAACATCTTTGGTTACATGAAACAAGTTCTTTAAAATTGACTAAGCATTTGCTTAAATGCATAATAATAAGCAAATTCTTTGGTTGATCTACCCCAATTTCGGTTAGATTGACCAAATATTTGAGTGCGGAAACCTATGCGAAATCATCACCAGTAAAAGTATATAGGGTCGTTAAAATGTATCAAGCCCCCCTAATATTTACAGTTACAATACATTTTCATGTATAATGACTCTAATAAAAGTAGTAGGGGTCATTAAGTACCATCTTCTGTTTTCATTGAACTTGACCTTAAATATGTCCTTGAAGGTAACTTGAGGATCAACTTTAAAATTTCAGATAGGAACCCATGATTTTAATCCCGAAATTCGAATGAGCGTGAAATTCTACGTCCAGAAAAATTGCCATACCATGGTGTCAGAAGAGCGTAAGGGTCATAAGACGGTCAAACTTACTAAGTGCTAAATTTTATGGTTTTTAATAGGCTATGACCTCAAATCGGCAAGATGACCTCTACAAAAGTTATAAACCATGACCCCTACGACCTTTTGATTCTATATGTACTTAAAGTTGAACTAAACTTTGCTGCAAGTTTCAACGTTAACATTAAATAAAAAATATATCTTTTAATGGTAGATTATTCTAGTAGTATCATGCTAAAATAAATAATGAATGGTAGTGCATGAAAGAATACTAGGCCAGTACAATGCTACTAGTGAATTGCATCGCACTATAAAAACTATCTAGGGGATAACAAAAAGTATGCGTTATAGGCTGGAAAGTTCAAAATCGTGGATATGTCCATCGATTTCACGTGGAAATATGAGATAAGAGCAGTTAAATATGCAAATAGTACAAGTTTCGAATATGTAAGTATACTCGTATGTCTAGTCAAGACAATTCTTCTAAAAAGCTCGGCACCAATAGTCGAAACATGTTTCTCTGAAATCATAATTTAACGCCATTTATGTTATACAAACTTTGATTTTATTACTAAAAGTAGACTAATATTAATATATACATAGAAATAAATTAAGTGACTGCACAAATTCGTTACTTACGTGGGTGGTTTGATAAGTAATTTGAATCGATGTGAAAAACAGCAATACTGAAATGAGACAAGGTATACTCGAATTTTTTATATTGTGCTCGCTATAACAAGCTTTAAAGAATGAAAATCTTTAAGCATGTTTAAAATAGTATTTACTTACCATTTTCCTCTTTGAAATCTTCATTCCGACGATCTTTTTTTAGGAGAACATGAAAAACTAAGAATATTTTCACGACTTTTTGTTTGGACTTCAAACCTTGTTTAATAAATTCACTTTCTTAAGTAAATCAGATTTTTCAGCCAATTCATCGCTCCTTTTGGCCTCCTTGCTTTTGAAGAGCAATTGAGAGCAATAATATCTTTATATTCATGAAATATTTCTACGTGGACAGAGTATGTGTGTGTGTGTGTGTGTGGGGGGGGGGGGGGGTCAAAAAATGGTGAAAAATTTCCACGTGGTATATGGGATGGCCCCTTTACAAATCTCGATGTCGTCCTTTCTTAGTATGTGAGCCAAGTTACTTATCGAACCACTCTCGTATATCAGCGAAACATGCGGTTAATTTCTGGTATTGATAGACATAAATGAAAATCATGTTACATCATTTGTTATAAAAGACAAGATATACATGAATTCGACTTTACCTTGAAAGAAATATCTATATTTACTTTACACACACTCTTTAGAAAATGGTTTTAATTTTCTGCAAATAATAGTAGATTTTGCACGAGATGCACAGGATATTTTTGGTAAAAAATTTAAGAAATGTACATGTAGAGCAGGCGTGAAAGAGTTGTTCAACTGAGCTGGCAAGTGAATATAATCAATTAGACAATTCATTCTATCAACCTGAAAAACCTACACGGAGAAAAAAATCTAACTATTATAGTAGGCTGAGCTCTTCCTATTAAAGCACCGAACTTAATGTGCGAAATTGGTATGAGCTTCTACCAGTGTTGGCATCAACTCGTGAAACTTTAGCATCAAATGTCTTATACTATAAAAGAAACAAGCGCATGCCATTATTGCTAGTCTCATATGCTGTCAGAGCAATGTTCTCGCCTGACTACGGTTGTAAGAAACTAATCCTATTTCAGTATGAGTTCTCTTACAACGGAGAAGACACGTGAGGTGATACGTTCAAAAGTAGGCCTGGCCTAGCATCTCGGTTGTAAGAGAACTCATACTGAAATAAGGTGGGTTCTTGCAATTATAGTAAGGCGAAGTTCGAACTATTTTCGCAAGGCACAACTGCTCTAAAAGCATGAAACTTAGTACTTTTTTAGCATGAAGGGATCCCTGCTTAAAATGTATGATTTTTTCACCAGGATAGCAAGAACGAAACCTGCTACAAAGGCATGACTAGTGTTCTTACTATTATAGTCAGATTTTTTTCTCCGTGTACCTTAAGAATTTACGTTGACATCCGTTACACGCGTTTTCCCATCCACAGTTGTTTTAAGAGCATAAGAAATGTAATGTTTCGCATTCCTGAGACTGGTTTGATCAGTTTTGCCAGATTAGGGGTTTTTCCACTAGATTTAGGGGATTTTTTGTCCTTCAGTGGGAAATTTAGGGGGAGAAATTCTTTAGTAGGAACATTTAGTGGTTTTTTTTTTATTCAGGGTTTTCATTAGGGGTTTATCTTATTTGATTTTAAAATCTCTAATATCCTCCAATCACCGTAATTGTTTAATTTGAAATAAGCCAAGTGATTGGTTGTACTTCCTAGGCGAGTATTAACGCTCAATTTCATTGGTTTATTGTACACATGTTCCAAAAATGACTAAAGCACAAGTAAATTATAACTGTTCTTTCTTTTAAATAGTCAATAAAATTTCTTGAAAAAAAAACCATATTCATAATATTCTTTGATTTTATCAACACTTTTAAAGACATTAGCAGCGATTAAATATTAATCAATATAATTTCTAATTATTTACTGTTTCAAAATAAATTCCTAATTTTAAAAAACGCGCGTCATTAAACGTTAGGTCGGCACAGCTACCAAAAGCGAGCGTTCTCGAATTTCTTCAGAAATTCCTTTGAAATTCTTTCTTTTTCTTAAAGAACAATATATATAGAGCGTTTAAATGTTGGAAAAAGAAAAATTTATCATGTACATATAAGAATTTTACTATTAAAAAAAAGAATTTCAGGATCTAGTGGAAATTTTTTTTTAAGTGGAAAATAGGGACTAATCTAGGGGGAAAGCGACTCAGACATCTGGCAACACTGGCTTTGATTTCCATCCGTTCCTATCCTGAGCGAGTCTTTTCATTTCGCAGTATCCGCTACAGCCTACGTCATCTATAATTTGTTTCACATACTTTAATCTTGGTCTCCCTTTCCTTTTGCGTCGCTCTAATGTACCTTCTAAAATTGTTCCTACTAGTCCCTCATGTCTGAGCGTGTGTGCTATCAATCTGTTGCGGCGCCTTTTTATATTAGAGTACAAGCTTCTCTTTTCCTTCACCAAGTTGAAAACTTCCCCATTTGTCACATTATCTACCTAACTTACTTTTATTAGTTTCCTAAAGCAACGCATTTTGAAAACCTCTAAACTTCTTCTTTCTCCTTTACCTATAGTCCATGCTTCGCAACTATAGAGTGCCACGCTCTAAATGTTTGTTCTGAGAAGTTCCTTTCTGATTTCTAGATCTGTATGTAGAATCAATATGTGTGGTATTTTGGCAAAGGCTTTCTTAGCTTGCCCTATTCGAGAACGCATATCTGCATTACAAAGGCCATCCCTGGTTATTTTACACCCTAAGTAACAAAATTCGCTAATCTTCCCTATCTTTTCATTGCCTATTTTAATGTTAAATCGCTTCTTTCCAAATTGTGTTCTACACGCGATCACTTTAATTTTTCTTATGTTTATTTCCATATTATAATTGTTGAAAACTGTCTTCGTTGCATTCAGCGCCTCCCCTAGTTCTCTTTCGGTGTTTGCTAGCATAGCAACATCATCCGGAAAACGTAATATTTTGATTGTTTTCCCCTGAACTTTCACGCCTACATTCTTAGTTACAAAGAAATGTACCATGTTTGATAAGATTTTGTTGTGTAAAGTAAAATTACAAAAGTACTTAACATTGTTATTTTTAAAAAGCAAGTTGAAAATTAAAGCATTTTTTTTATTTTAGTCTGTAGTAGGATCTCCTCTATTTCAAGGGCACAATCTTATAGGAATCGCTGGTTTTAAAGCAACAGTACTTAAAGAAAGAGGTATTTTTTTCAAGAGAATTGAGATAAATTACAAATTTATCCAAGACTTTGTAGCATGTGGTGATGAGTATTTGGCGGATTACTATGATCCAGGAAGAAGTGCCTAAGAAATGCCCAGGAAGAAATGTCTAAAATTTCATTAGAAACAAAGCCCGTTACGATATAGAGGCTGGAATTATTATAAAATAAGTGTAAGACCTATGAAAACATGGAATTAAAATATTTAATGCAGTTTAATTTTTTTAAATAACGAATAAAATAATATGTAATTACTGTAACATCAATATTGAATAAAAAATATTTTATGTTAATAAAGAAAATTTGTAAATGTCTTTGATTCTTTAATTTGTGTCTAAAATTATTTTAAACAAAGATCAAATATTCATATACAATCATTCCTAACAGTCACTTTATAGAGTTTCTGAAGTATAGTTTAAGACTTTAACTATAAGAGCAACATAATATGGTGTTCAATTTGCATGAAATAATCGTGTTTTTTGTTATATTGAAGTAAGGTAATTTTTGAAGTTTTAATCTCTCGACGCGTCATATCGAGCCTCTGACTTTAGCGGTCGGGTGCACCCAGAATAGTATTGAAAAGTGCTGAAAATAATACTTAGAGACGTTAACTCATATTTTGAAAATGTGTTTAGCTTTATTAATTATTATTTCTTGACATTTTATTTCTTTTCATAACATACCAAGAATACTCATAAAAAAAAAGGAAGGAAGAAGGTGACCACCAAACCCCCTTCCTTCATTTCCTTCGTACTTTTTTATTTATTTTTTAGATGAAATAGAAAATTGTAATTTTGTACATTAAGTACAAAACAGTCGAAATTTATGTGGTAAATGTTCTACTACAAAATAATAATATACGCAGCACTTCATTGTTTTTATTCTATTTAAATTGTACGCTGTTTGTACACGGAGAAACTCTTTATTGTATGAGGTGCGCAACTAAGTTCCCGCTGTTTGTGAATAGATGGCTTCAGCAGTAAGTGCTGGTCAATTTTGACATATCCAAAACATCATGAACCAAGCTTAGACATATGGTAAACAAACCGTTTTGACATATTAGTGATTTTGTTTTGGCGTCATATACTTTTGTTTGCGTGAAAATGTCTGGTTTTGTGCCAAATAATCGTAATTTGCGGGAAGTGTTGATTTTATTGATTCATTCGAAGATAACGGCGGCTGAAGCGCATTGAGAGCTCCAAAAAGTTTACGGAGTTACTGCTCTAAGTGAAACAACGTGCCGTGATTGGTTCCGACAATTCAAAGACGGTGATTTCGACGTTGACGACCATCCGCGTGAAGGAAGGCAAAAAACCTTCGAAGACGCTGATGTTATTTATTATGAGCTGTTGAAACCGAACGAAACCAAATGGGAAGTCCTACCCCAACCGCCGTATTCCCCAGATATTGCGCCGTCCGATTATTACTTGTTCCGGTCGATGGCACATGGTCTGGCCTCAAAAGATGAACACTTTTACCGTAACGGTTCGAGCTCTACCAGATAGATGGGCAAAAGTTGTAGCTAACGATGGGCAATACTTTGAATGATTCATTTGAAACCACTTTTTCAGAATAAAGTTGCATTTTCATAAAAAGACATAGCGGGAACTTAATTGCGCACCTAATAAAATCTAGTATTATTATACTTATTTTTACTAAAAGTCAATAGGAAGTGAGGATATAGTAACACAACTAGTTACATTTACCATAGCGATAGGAGGAAATACTTTTTCTAAACCAATTGTAAATATAGTGCAACTTTATAAATTACCATTGAGAGTTGCAAAGATTAATATCTTTGATGGCAAATGGAAACTGGAAATAAGTGATACCTATATAAATAAAAAGTAAAACTATTAATGCAAGAATTGGTCTTTTGAATAATATAAATTGCAAAATAGTTTAGAGAAATTACCATTGTCAATAATAATGAAGAATGAAGAGAGAAAGACTTGAATATTTTGCAATCGAATACTTCATATATTGGAATAGTACATTGCCAAAATTTCCATTGTAAATAGTAAATGTACTGCTGAGTGAAATCAGATACGCCGAACGTTTCCGATATTACCCGAGAATTGCTCCATGTGCTCGTTATGATTATTTGTCAATACTCGATATTGTAATATATTCTTTACATTTGAATGTGGCGGCTTTCTAACTTAATATTTTTGCTAGCAGAGGAACAACCGAGCTTCTCCTCACAAATCGTAAAAGTTTTCACAGTTCAGTATATAATGAAGTTGCTACATTGTAATTGTTATATCACAGCAATGCGTTTATGAATGTGTGCGTTTTGCGGTTAGGTTAAGTTGCGATAAATTAGTATTTGAGCGTGTATTAGTATATTTAATATACCCGCGACCGAGGAACCGTAGTGGGAGGATGGACCCGCGAATATAAAATCGGGATGTTCGGCCAAGAGAGGCATTCCGGCGGCTCTTGATCGAGCGGCAACCAGCCTGAGAATACTCTCTCGGGGCAGTCTAAAGGTTATTTGCCTTCAGGTGAGTCCTGATTTATTCTCTTAGACGTTCTTGGGGCAGGCTAAGGGTTTTCTGCCCTTAGCTGAGTCTTGATTCGGCTTACGGCTGAGGTGCAGTGGGCAGAATAAGGGTTTTCTGCCCTTATCTGAGTCTGATGCTCTCAACCACCCAGGGGGGTCTTTATATCGAGCCATAGTGCGGTTGCATTGTATCGAGCCATAAATTTGGGATCTCGCGATTGAATTTCATAAAAAGCTTAATTTTAGTTACATTATATTGAGTTATCCAAGTCGAACTTCTAGGGTGAATTATATAAATAAATTAGCGTACTTTCAGATGACCAAAGATTAGATATAACCAATATCATCCACTTTTTTATATTATCTGGATAGAGAATCCAACTATATTGTTTATTTCTAAGATTAAGTTTCTAAATAGCTGTTAGGCACTCCAGGCTGATCACCTGTGAGTAGATTTAGGAAAATAGCGTAGGGCGATTTCTCTCTTTTTTTTATTTCTTTAATGTTATCCGAATTTTATAACGTTTTCTGTTGAGTGAAACCGCATGTCGTCGAATTTGCATTAAATCGATTTTCGTTATATGAAAATAACAGTTCTTATTTCTTCTGCCGTGTTCCTTATTCACCACGACGGTTTATTTGAGCACTGACTCAAAACGAATTAATGTAAAATTAAATTTATAGATCAATATAAAGTTATAATATATTGATACGTTTATGCGTGTATTTGTATGTAAGTATGTAACTGTGTTTATAAATACTCTCTCTACGAGTATGTAGCTCACAAAATTTAATAAGAACTATGGTAAAATTTACGAATGACTGAATTTTTGTTATTAAGGAGGTGCAATTATTCCCTATTTTCTATAGGAAAAGTTATAAATATGGTTCCACTATCTCCAAAAGACTATGATAATTCGGTTGGACAGAAGATGTGACTGTACTATTGTTCTTTGTAAACTTAATATTCTTATTCAGGAATTAATGAAACATTTATTGGGTTTACTTCAATATAATTCGTTCGATGTGTTGATTACGATTTTACTATATCAAGTAATAAAATTTGCTTTTGTTTTTAGGCATAAGTACAATTATTTCAAAATTTTATCCAATATTATTAGTAACTCCATAGTTTAATGTTTAAAATAGTAATTTTTAAAACACTGACGTTATATCCTCGTTTCCTATTGACTTTTAGTAAAAATAAATATAATAATACTAAATTTTACAATGAAGAGTTTCTCCGTGTATACTTCATGAAAACGAAACGCTCCTTATCCAAGTATAAAGATTGTTTCAAAATGATGCAATATATCTTCAGTTTGTAGCAAGAGTGACATAAACAATTTATTTTTAACTCAACATTTCCAGGATGCAATGAAAACTATTGTATATTTTATGTCACACAAAGTGCTACTTCTTTGCGGTCCGGAAAAATTATTTATGGTAGTCCAGGACCATGGATATTATATTTCTGAAATCCGCACACGTGTAAAGGTTTTTCAATCTACTAGAAGCCGTTTGAGGAGTGACACAACACATTTCTTTGTTTCTAGTGAAAACTAATAAACTTCTAATGCTAAGAGGACAATAAGCCTTACACATACACAGTGTATCCCAAAAATAACCGAACTTTATATTTAAATCATTTTGTATGAGTCGTACTCAAGTTTATACGTGGTTTACACGATTTAAAAATGGCCGTGACGATTTAAATGATGATCCAAGACCTAGACGACCAGAAGCATCAAATCGTGCTGAGTTAGTGAAAAAAGTACGTGAAATAATCGCTATCGATGCAAATTTCACTGTGAGAATGCTGGCAGAAGAAT
The DNA here is from genome assembly GCA_030998225.1 of Diplolepis rosae. Taxonomy (NCBI): domain Eukaryota; kingdom Metazoa; phylum Arthropoda; class Insecta; order Hymenoptera; family Diplolepididae; genus Diplolepis; species Diplolepis rosae. The sequence continues at coordinate 6,034,199 of JAPYXD010000723.1, read as the reverse complement.
TAAATTTATCTTACTGTACAATCTACACAATATTAACTGAAGATTTGGGTAAAAGAAAGGTCTTTGCACGTTTTGTTCCACATCAGTTAAATGCACCACCTCACAAGACCAAAAAAGTCAACGCATTTTTGATAAAAAAACAGATTTGTGTCATGGACTACCCTCCGTATTCGCCTGGTCTATCACCGTGTGACTATTTTCTGTTCCCAAAACTAAAAACTGCAATGAAAGGAGCTTTTTACGATGACGTTCCAACCATTCAATCAGCTGTGACACAGGTGCTAAAGAACATCCCAAAAACCGAGTTTAAAAAGTCTGTGGATAAATTGGTTGATCGTTCCAAACGTTATATTGAGTCTAATGGAACCTATTTTGAATAAATAATAACTTTCAAAGATAATATAATGTGTATCTTATTCTATATCCAAAAAGTTCGGTTATTTATGGGACACACTGTGTACGTGGTGGCATTTGATTAGCCGAATTCTCGAAAATAAATCCAATTATATCTCGTTAAATTTGAACAAACTTTTTTTACGCAAGCAAATATTCACAAGTATAGCTTACGTGTCACAATTCTTAAAATAGTAGTCACTTCATCATGCACACATATAAATATAGAACAGAACTACAGCCACAGTAACTGTGAATCAGCGACAATGGACTTTTCGATTTTGGTAGTTCTCTGTGGGATTCTTGATATCGCTTATTCTAATGGTAATTATTCATCGTTATATTCAATAGCCAAAGCCAATAACTGTTTCATAGAAGCTTTTAAATGATTCAAAGATTATTAAAAAATGTTGATTATTTCGAAAGTTATTTCAAATTTAAGAAAACATTGAAATTTTGACTTTTTATGCAATACCTTCTTCAAAATCAAACGAAACGACTTCATTCTGGACTCACGATTCTCGTCCATTGCACTTGATATTTCGCTACTAGTTCCAGCCATTTTGATTTTATCGATCTTGTGTAGTAGTAGCGTATTGTAATAGAGCATGCGCAGCTCAAATGTACAAGGCTTTGTCAGTATGGTGCCAACGCTGTACAAAGAAGAAGAAGAATAAGAAGAAGATTACCCTCCACTGTATGGTTAAAGGCGCATGCGCAGTTCAATTTTTACATTACATTCCTCTGTTGCGTAATACACTGCATTACGCTACTCTCAACTGTAGCGTAAAAACGAGTTTACGCGCCGGAGTCACATAAAATTATATTTTCGGTAATTAAAAGTCGCGTAAGTTGCCGCAGGTATAATGCTCGACCGTTAGGAAGTGTACCAGAACCGCTAACCCTAGATAGAATGAGGGAGGCTGCAGATTTTGAAGTTTTTAGGGCATATTTATTCAAAGGGAGGACAGAAAGTGTGGATTAGCATTTTTACCTGCGCCGTTTATAGGGTTGTGCATTTCGAACTTACAAGTTCCTTAAGTGTTGTAGAATTTCTAATGGCACTGAGGCATTTTATAGCGCGCCGAGGACGGCCATCTGTAATTTTTTCGGATAATGGGAAAAATTTCGTCGGTCTTAATAATGCGCTACAACGGGTAGATTATCAAAAAATAGCAGAAACAGTGGCTCTTCGAGCAATTGATTGGAAATTCAACCCGCCTACTGCAGCTTGGAGGGGTAGGTTCCGGGAACGTCTAATAGGAATACTAAAAAGGTTGTTGAGATGCACGTTAAAGAGAGCGTGTTTAAATTACGAAGAGACGATAACTGTGTTGTTAGACTGCGAAGTTGTAATCAATTCGAGGCCTATCACATACATGGCTGATAATGACAACGAATTAATGCCGCTTTCTCAATCACAGTTTTTGTTAGAAATGTAAGAGATCGGTATTTTAGAATTAGACAAAGTAGAATAAATATTGCTATAGCAACAAATAATATGGTTAATTCTCTCATATTTATTCAGTCATAATCAGATGGTAAAAATTTTCGATTATGTTAAAATTTTATCACAATGAAGAAGATATATAAAGATACAAATTCAGTAAATTTGATAAGAATTGGCCAAAAATTAGTTGTGTAACAGCGCTTTAAATTTGAATAAGTGCCAAATTTTGACTAAAATATTGAGTTTTGTTCGTTTAAACGATTTTCGAAGGGGACAATTTAATAGATGTGTAGAATTTAAGGTTTTTTAGTTCAATTACGACCCATACGTTACAAATCTTCTTTAACTGAAGTATTCGATTTTAAAAAAATATAAGAATTTGAATGTCTGCATATCGAAAAAACGTTATTTTTTACATATCGCAAAAACAAGAGCTGATTGAGCAAAATTATGGTCATTTTTTAATTCAGCGTGCTCGAATTACCTTAAATAAATTATTGTCTACCCCGCAGCAAAATGGCTGTTGACCAATGTTATCGATGGCAGGTACATACTTTTTTCACAAGCATAATAAAAATGAATGAATAAAACAATGAAGAATATCCGAAACATTTTGAATTACACAAGACATATGTGAACTATCACGAGGAAAGGGCCCTAAAGCTCCGAAAATTGATTTTCGGGTTTTGCATTTAAAAGTGATTTTTAAGTTATTCTCCCCCATGGATGAATCTAAAAATTTTTAACCAATTTACTTCGTCTGTCACTAAGCTGCAAAATACTTGGAAAAAGCAATCTTCGTTGTTAGCCTCTCTTTCAAACGCTCACTCTGTAAAATCTTGCTTTACAGCCTTAGGTTCCTTTCCTTATGACAGGTTACATACATTTCACAACTACATTTCGAAAAATATAAAAATATTTTTGCATTACTTCTTTTTAGACGAGAAATAATTAAATGACCTCAGAGACGGTTCTGATTATTTAATTTTTTTAATTATGTTTTCACTAGAGTCCAGTTCTTGGAATCTGAGCCAACCACTGGGAAAGACGACGAATGAGAATGCAGAATCCAACCACGTCATACCATCACCCTTCTCCTCCATTGTTTATTTCGACAATAACAACAAAGTTTTCTGTCTCGGGGTTTTAATTACATTCCTATTCATCTTATCTGATGGCTCATGTGGTTTGAACATAGCAACACTTTCAGAAGTAAATTACAACTTGAAAAATACAAGTACGTAGCAGCTATGCAATTGTTCCTGCCTAGATTCATCCTAGTTGTGCAGTTCATAATAATTGCTAATCATATTTGTCAGAATTTTGTAGTAAAATAGAAAAAAAAATTTCCAAGCATAAAAACATTATAAATCTCTGAATCAATATAACAAGTAGGATTTTTAGATGAGGTTTAAAAATTCGTAATATTTTCTGCGAAACTTCTCAGTGGAGTCGAAGCTTTCCTTTCTTCACAGGGATATTTCGAAGTAAATATCAATTGGAAGTGATTTTCACGTTCAAATTAGATGTGTGCATTCTGTCGGATCGAATGTAGAAAATTCGATTCGATTCGTCTTATTTGTTGGATCGGATTTTTTCGATTCGATCGGCCGTCCGTCGAATCTCGAATTTTTAAGATTCGAACGGCGCAGGATGTAGTTTGCAATTTTTAATCAGACATTACACAATATATACAGGGTGTCTAAAAAGTCCCGGGACGGTTGGATATTTCCTCCGGTAAAATATTTTTCTAAAAAGTGAAGGTAATTCCTGAAGTAAATTTCAACGAGGAATTCAATGGTGACCTTCATTTTGACCTTGAAGTTGACCTTCATGGCTTTTTAAAGGTGAACTTTGTTTTTTTAAATGGAAACCCCCTTTTTTTACATCTGCAATCGATAGAGCGGAAAATTCTACGTTCAGATACGTACCCAAGTCATAGGTCAATTGTAACGTTCAAGGTCAATTAGAGCTTATTTGAAATTAACAAAGTTTTCCAAGAGGTCAGTGTAATTCCTGAAGTAAATTTCAACGAGAAATTCATTGGTGAGCTCTGTATTGATCTTTGCAGGAGTTCTGGTGAGAGTTCTGTTGCTCCCCAAAGAGTTATATCGAAAAGTCCTATACGTACGTATCTGAACGTAGAATTTTCCGCTCTATCGATTGCAGATGTAAAAAAAGGGGATTTCCATTTAAAAAAACAAAGTTCACCTTCAAAAAGCCATGAAGGTCAACTTCAAGGTCAAAATGAAGGTCACCATTGAATTCCTCGTTGAAATTTACTTCAGGAATTACCTTCACTTTTTTGAAAAATATTTTACCCGAGGAAATATCCAACCGTCCCGGGACTTTTTAGACACCCTGTATATATATATTATTAGTTTATCATATCGGAATGGTGAGTCGAAAGAATTTGTTTTTGTCTTATGCGATTTATACATATCAGGAATGTGTATTAAAATTGTTTGAAGAATCAGGCAACGTAATTTGTCTTTAATAAAATAACTACAAAATTAAATTTTATACGCTTGAAAACTCGAGACAAATAATTATACGCACAGGGAATATACAGAGTTATATATATTTAACAATTTTAATATTTTTACTAACTCGCCAAAAAACTCTATAACTGAAACAAGACATAATAATTTGAATTTTGGGAATTTGAATGAACTTTACGCAATAAAACTCTGTACAATAAAAGAGAAAACCCTAAGAAAGATAATTTCATTAATAATTTTTCAAGCATAATGAAATTGTACACCTTACAACTGTACACTAAATTATAGAAAAATTAATTTTGTACATTTAAATGAACTCTATTAGAATGTACGAGAAAATATTCTGTACCCGATTAAATACTTTTTTATTATTTTAATTTCAAGGCCATGACACACTTACCCGATTCCTACCTTACTTTTTTAAACCAACTTTCGGCCACATGAAATAAGATATCGATTATTAATAGACCAGCATCCTAATTTCAAACTAAGTTGCACACACTTTCGCAAATAATCAGTATCAAAGAAAGTAAAATTTAAAAGAAAGCACCATTATAGAAAAATCCGAATTTAGCTGAAAGAAAAGATTCTAAATTGAGACTTGTGAGTCAACTTGAAGTTTTAGGCAATCCAATATATCTACATTGATAATACGCAATTAAGACTTAAGACCTCATGTCAGATGTAGAATCTTATACTTGAAAGTCCTTCTATTTACTTTGCTGAATAGGGCGAAGAAAGCATCCGAAAAAGAATAAAAACAAAATTTGAAGTCAGTTAATACCTTTTATTTATTTTCTTTATTCGAAACTTCTACAATATTTTCTTCTTCCCACAAAAAACATTAAAATTCACCATTTTGGAACAATTCAAGCACCACGAAAATATTTTCTGGCTTTCCTGGAATATGCATTTACAATTTTGTGAATGCAAATTTTCGAACAATTCTAAATTCAGCAAAATTTTTTAAATTTATAATTCTCTATTATAGTTATTATGTTATTATTATTCGCTGAAATTTATTAACCAATAAGAATTTTTTAAAGATTTTCGAATAAAAAATTTGAACCGAAGATATTAACTGATTTCAAAACATGTATTCTTATTTTTTTCGTTTGCTAAACCCAGAAACTGTTGACCCTCAGCTCAAACGATTCGATTAATAATGTTCAACTTCCATATTTTTGTATCATTAGAACACAACCCCTTTAAAAATCTTGAGTTGAACAACATTTTTCTAAATGGGCTTTTTAATTTTCATTACTAGTTATTATACATATTCTTATAAACAAATAATTTAAATTTGTTAAATTTTGATTAACGAATCTAACTAATTTTTTATTTGATGGACTATAGTCTCTGAATGCATCACATAAGACTAAAAAAATTAATTCTTTCGACTATGACGATATAAAATTAAAATACAATTATACAATGTATGAATATTGTGTAATATCTGATTAAAAATTGCAAACTACATCCTGCGCCGGTCGAATCTTAAAAATTCGTCATTCGATCGGACGCGCTTCGGATGTCGAATATTCGACATTCGACGGAGGCCAATATTGGATCGGAAGTCCAATCGAATCTTTTTGCACACCTCTAGTTCCACGAAGAAAAAAAAACTGTTGAATCAACAGATGTCATCTCCTGGATTAGGGACAGAAGATTTTTTTTGTAATATTTACAGATTTTTCTGTTGGATTTACAGATTGTTTGTAAACTCAACAGATGAACCTGTTTCGTGTTAAATGCACTTCCAAGTTACCTTAGACTAATGAAGTATCAAGTACACTACCGTCGGAAATTGTGCGCACGGTGCTCGTGATCGCTATTGAAAATCACTGCTGACTTTGAACTACGATATCTCAGTGGAAAAAAGAGATAGGGCATTTTTAAAAATACAGTTGGCAAGCTTATGAAATTCCACGTCTAGTGATGATCAACAAATATTTTTTTGACTTTCTGAAAATAATACAGCATGTGAGGAGTTAAAAAAAAAAAATTCAAGATTTGCTCAAATTCTCTACCTCAATTTCAACTTTTTGCATGACCTAGGAAAAATTTTTCCAACATCTGAAAATTTTAAGACATAAAGTCTAAAATCTCATCTTTAATTGAAGCCAAGAAAGCTTAAAAAATATTCATGGGTGCCCGAGATACGATTAAAAATGTTCAATCGTATCTGAGTTGAATTTTAATCGACGATCACGATTCTCGGACGGTTTATCGCTCGCCTCCTTCGTTGAAGCAGGACCGAAATGGCCACGCACAAAAGTGGCGCTTAAGTGGAGCCCTCTTATATGTATTTTTGATTCTGTTCATTAGTAATTTTTATTTCTAACTATTCAAAATTTCAAAAAATATTTATTGTTATTTGTGACTATTAAAAATTATGTAAATCCAGTATTATCCCCATATTAACGAATAGAACAATGATATGTAAACATTTTTTATTTCTCAAAATTCTTATAAACTAGAACATTAATAAAAATTTTAATAGTCATTGTAAATATTAACTAAGAATGAAAGGAAAGGAAATAAAGGAAACACGTTCTTGGATCAAAGAACATATAAGAGAGCTCCACTTAAGCGCCACCTTTGTGCGTGGGCTATTCGGTCCTGCCTCAACGAAGGAGGCGAGCAACAAACCGGCCGAGAATCCTGATCGTCGATTAAAATTCAACTCAGATACGATTGAACATTTTTAATCGTATCTCGGGTACCCATGAATATTTTTCAATTTTTCTTGGCTTAAATTAGAGATGAGATTTTAGACTTTATGTCTTAAAATTTTCAGATTTTGGAAAATATTTTCCTAGGTCATGCAAAAAGTTGAAGTTGAGGTAGAGAATTTGAAAAAATCATGAATTTTTTTTTTAACTCCTCACGTGCTGTATTATTTTCAGAAAGTCAAAAAAATATTTATTGATCATCACTAGACTTGGAATTTCATAAGCTTTTCAAATGTATTTTTAAAAATGTACTACCCTTTTTTTTTCACCGAGATATCTTGGTTCAAAGTCAGCAGTGATTTTTAATAGCGATCACAAGCACCGTGCGCACAATTTCCGACGGTAGTGTATATTAAGCAGTCAAGTAATAGAAGTTCTGAAACAAATATAATACTCCTTGATTGTGACACTTGCATAGATTTGCTACTATACATAGATACTTTTTAAAATTCAACTCACTGTTAAAGCCATGTCTTACTTATCCGATCCTTACCTTACCGACACTTTTTTTCGACATTTGAATTTCCATATTAATTGATATATCATTTTAAAACTTTGAGTAATTAAGTAAAAAGCAGTAAAGAACGTTTATCTGGTATAAAATTTCTATAATTATAAAAAAAAATTAATTCTTTGCAACATTTTTTTTCATAATTATAAATATTTAGGAGCAGATAAATATAATTTAGTGCTTTTTACCTAATTACTCGACGTTTGAACTAGTTATCCCAATTAATGTGGAAATGCGAAAGGCGAAAAGAGTGTCGGTAAGGTAGGGATTGGATAAATAAGACATGACCTTAAACATTCATTTTTTTCAAAGAACCCTGATAGAGTACCGACAAAAATTTGGTATAGAAACTTCAATCCTCAAAACTATGAATGTGACTTTCGCTTTATTGAGACTGTGAGTTATGAAAAGTCTGGCCATGCCAAGAAAGAGTATGACGGCTTCCTAATTGCAGTAGTTAGTATTCCACAGAGTATTGAATGTCTTGAACACGACTTACAAATAACACTACGGAACTACCACTAACCGACTTCAAGAGGACTTTACACACTTGTAAAACTATGAAAAATGATAGACACGCATTTTTTATATTTTTTATTTTATAATATGTGGTGAGAGTTTAAAATTCAAAATGGCAGATATAATATGGCGTTTTAATATATCAAAATTTTGCGTTACTCCCGGTAACTACTAGTCCAAGCAACAGGGAATTTGTTATGAATGATTTAGGAAATTATTTATTTCAGAAAACGGACGGCGCTATCAGGAAAAAGGTTGATCATGGAGTAATTGTGTCATGTTTTGGACAACGAAATATGATTTATAAATTTTTTATTAACATTTAAGACCAAAAAATCGCACATTTTTTAGTTTTTTGTTTATAACATTAAAGGTGATTATCCAATCTTAATGACATCAATTGGAATGTAGTAGACAATTGAATTGCGAAAAAAATGAACTGTCGCTTGATCTGATTGGACAATTAGAAGCGGAGAAAATTCGGAAAACCGAGAAATTTAGCTTTTGATAAACAAATTAATGTCTCAGTTAATTTATAACTTTTTAGGTTGAGGTTTGGTAGAAAAGTAGCAGACTTCGTGCTCCAAACCTCAACCTAAAAAGTTATAAATTAACTGAGGTATTAATTTGTTTAACAAAAGCTAAATTTCCCGGTTTTTTCGAATTTTCTCCGCTTCTAATTATTCAATCAGATCAAACGACGGCTCATTTTGTTCGCAATTCAATTGTCTACAACTTTTTAATTAGTGTCATCAAGATTAGATGATTACCTTCAATGTTATAAACAAAGAACTGAAAAAATGCGACTTTTTGGTCTTAAATGTTGATAAAAAATTTATAAATCATATTTTGTTGTCCAAAACATGGCATAATTACTCTATGACCAACCTTTCTTCTGATGGCGCAGTCCGTTTCCTGGAATAAATAATGTCCTAACAAATTCCCTGTTGCTTGGACTATACCGAAAGAAGTGTCTTTCTGTCAAACTCGTGGAGTAGTCAAAGTCTTAAAATATTTGAATCAGTATTAAAATAAAATTAAGGTAGTTGTTACGTACAAAGATTCAATTTAGAAATAAAAGAAAATATTTAATTCATGCGGCTCTCAGATTTAATTACCTGGATGAATACTTCATCCGTGGTGGCTCCAAACTGCCAAAATTACAATAAAAATTTAACTTAATCAAAATTTTTTTTTAAATTTGGGATCGTGTTCGACCCTCTCCTCTGACTGAGGAGGCTGTACCCGACACAAAAAGAAACCTTTTATAAGACCCAAATGAAAGAATACTTGAAAAATTATAATTTTACACAATAATATATCATTTTAAACGAGAAAAGAGAATAAAATATACATAGAAATTTTACAAAGCTTTAGAATGATACCTTTTCCTTACAGAGGATGTTTCTTAATTTTACCAATCCTAGGTTGAAATTGAAACTATCCTTGCGGGAACAATAGGAAAGATAATTACCATTGCACTTCAATTTTTTCCAAATTCCTATGATTTTTTGAAATTATCATTATGAAGTAAAACATATATTGCTATAAAAAGTATCCCCGTGCAAGTATGCCTAGTGCAAAAAATCATTGTACATGTCACAGTTTTATAAAGACTACTATTTCTCTGAATATTTTTCTCAATAAAGAAAATAAAATAAATAAATTTAAAAAAAAATACAACGTAATTTATAATTTATATTATATTTTATAATTGCAATTGTAACAACATCTTGCAGATTTGACTTCGATGATGTCAAAAAACCCGAGATTGCGAACTCTTAAGAGGAAAATGCGAAATTTTGATATACCAAGGCGCCATATTGGATCCGCCATTTTGGATTTTGTAACTTTGACCTAAGATTGCAATTCAGTGACCTCGAAAACTCTTAAAAATAATTTTACCTCTTAAATCATTTACTTAATTATACATGAAATGTGAAAACCATCCCTAACCTTTGAGGGGTGGTTTTCATCCCTTAGAGTCCAACTTCGCTGATATAAAAAAGTGCGTGTCGATTATTTTTTTTAGCTCCACAAGTATGCAAAGTCCTATCAAAATTTGGTGAGTGACAGTTTCGTAGCGTTACTTGTAAGTCAAACCTGATTTTAGATCAGAATATTGAAAAGTTATCGCATGTTTTTTAATTAAAAACTTATTTTTGTTCTAGATTGAAAACCCATATAAGGGCTCGCCTGACATATCAATAGCTTTTTTGCCAGATAAAAACATAAATTTCAAAGATCAACGCGCAGGACTAATTAAAATGGATATGGTAGATACATTGCATTACTCTCAAATGTCATTAATTTTTTCAGTTCTCGCTATAGATATTTTGTCCAAACGATCATGTTTTGAAGTTATAGAAATTCCCGTTCAGTTTTATTTTACGATGCTACACGCAGAAAAAAGATTCGTAAAATTTACAGGAAGTTCAGTACTTATTTTAACGACGTCATTTTATAGTAGATTTTACAAGAAATTCAGTTAAATCCATGGATTTTCTGTACGTTTCACCTATCGTCCAGTAAAATCTACTAAACTTGGATTTTTTTGGATTTTGTAGATTGTACTGGATGCTAAGTGAAACGTACAGGAAATCTGTTTATTGAACTAATATTCTTGTAAAATATACTAAAAATTCAAATGTAGAAATAAGTACCGAACTTTCTGTTAACTTTACGAATAATAAATAAATTAATAAATAACTATTATACTAAGTTCACAATAAGGCTTTATTAGTTTATTAACGCAGTTGCGTGTACCCAGGTGGAAGTTTACTACTGGCGCGGTATGATGCCAGTACCACTTTCGGATTTCTGGTACTGGCGTGGTACTGGTGGAATATCGGCATGGATGCTGGCTTAGAACTGGCTATACCCCTAATGATAACTCGGCTGGGAGTTGTAAGTCAGTACTGGTCTGGAACTTAAAAGCAGTACCGGTCCAGTACTATCAGCCGGTAATGGAATAGTACTGGCTAGACCCTTAATTATAATTCGACTAGAAGTTGGCAACCAATACTGGTCTGGTACTTGAAAGAACTACTGGTCCAGTACTATCAGTCGGTCTCGGCATAGTACTGGCTAGACCCCTAATGATAACTCGGCTGGGATTTGGTAGTCAGTACTGGTCTGGAACTTGAAAGCAGTACTGGTCCAGTACTATCAGCCGGTACTGTCTACTCAAAGGAGTTTAATTGATCTTTTCTGCAAGTTTTGGTGTTATCGATAGACGAAAAGTATTTTTTTTTAATTTTCAGTGTGCCATTTACTTCTCTAGTACCAAAACAACTAACAATTACTGAATGTCAGTACAATATTAGTCCCTCTGCATTGCCAGTAGTGAACTACAATTACACAAAGAGAATTAAGTTGAGAATTTGCACTAAACTACGTTTCGATTAAGGGGAGATTCTGGTCATAATTTTTCAAAAAATCGAAGTTTGTTTTTCTTCATATTTTGGCAGTAAACACTTCTAGAAATAGTGTAGAATCAATTTTAAAGGTCTACAAGGTCGAGAACAAGGATAAAAGAGGCCGAAGCAGCTGCAGCGCTCGAGCCCTCGAGAACACCTTTTTTGACACCTTCAACAAATTTATTTGGAAACTAATGAACCCATTGACTTGAAATTTTGATAGCTTATTTTTCAAGTTTGTCTCTATCGTGTGAACTACGATCATGAACAAATATTGTTATTTAACAAAGTAATGAATAATGTAACTTGCAAAAATGAGGTGGAAAAATTCAAAAGTCCGCCATTTTGTTTTTTTCAACGAAAATTTCTGATTGTAGTTCACACGATAGCCAAAACTATACAGATTACAAATCTTTTTTACTTTTTGATTTCGGGTCGACCGTTCCCGAAATATTTGAGCGAAAGCTGGAAAGGAGGACATTTTTGAGGCCACCATTTTGTAAACACATACAATAAAAAACAAAGAAATTTTCTTTTTTTTATTAGTTCAACCTCTATACTTTACACTGTAAAAAATTTGAAAGGAACACATTATTTTTACTATGAAATAAAATTCTTTGAAAAATAAAAGAAAAAGACACGGGTGACCAGAATCTCCCCTTAAAGAGAAAAACGTTTCATAGCAAAACTTTTCGCAGCAAAATACTTAAAGCGTAGTAATTCACTATAGATTATATAGTAAACTAAATTAGCTATACTATTTTACATGATTTTGTAAATTATTAATATTTTGATTGAGAAAAATATCGAGTTCACAAGCAATAATTATCATTGCACCTCCATTTTCCCTGCATTCTTAATACTTTTTATAATTATTATTATAGAAAACATATATTCCTGTGAAAAGTTTAGTCCTGTAAATACCAAAACAACTTTTCAGAGGATGATAAAAATTTTGTTTCACAGGATAGACCATTTGCATTAATAACAGAGGAGATGATGATTTATAAAAGTAGTGGAAGTTATATAACAGTCTCTCTCTTTAGATCAACTCAAACGCTTGTCTTTAATGTGAGTATATCTAGTCATAACGATTCGTATATAATGCTAAACATATTTATTTAATTTATAAATTTAGGACTTGCGGTGATATCTATTAGATTTAATTGTTTTATATAGTAGAAATTTCGTGAAATTAACATACATTTTCAAAAATTCAGTCACTTTTTAGAAAATTTAATAGAAAATGTTTTAATTTTTATTAACAAATTACTGAATATTCTGATCCTTATAATTGAGAATTCTGAAACTTAAACAGAAAAATCTTTACGCTTTAGATAATATCTTTATACAGTTACATGTAATTGAAAAATCTGCTACAGTTTCATAGTCTTAAGATAAATTTAGAAAACTTTGTAATTCAAAAACTTCAGGACATTTCTGACGGAAATGTGTATTTGACATTCCCGTACATACTGAAAAAATTAAAATACTGTATAATAATTTCAAGGACAAGTTTAGCGGTGAATTGTTTCTTATGAGTCAGTCTTTAATTTTAAATGAAATTTTTATTCTAGTCAGTAAAGCACAAAGGAGTTCCTCTATTTCACGGAGCCTATCTTGTAGGAATGCTTGGTACATTTCCAAGCCAAGGAAAAACAGGAACCGGTTATATTAAAAACATTCAGCATAGTCTTGACTACATCTGTAGATTTGCAGAATGTAGTAAAGATTTTAAACCAAATCTTAATGATCCAGGTCGCCTTTTCGTTGAAGGACAAAGCAGTACAAACGCCTGATGTCATGTCGTGAAGAAAACAGTCAGTTACAATATGTAGGCTGGAATAGTAACATTCTAAGGGAAAAGTAATGGGATTTATGCTTTTGTAAATAACTGATTTAGAATTTTTTGTGTCTTCGCATTAGTGAACACTTAAAATATCCTAACTTCCACAGCAATTGTGATTTGCGAATAAATGCATAACTTTTGTCTGATGTTCAATCAGAGAAGAAGTACTTCAGCCTCATATTTTTAAATTCGATGTATACACAATGCTAATCATACAATAGTTAATGTAAAGAAGGGAAACGTTTATTCAATATTTAGATAAATTTCAAAGAATACCTTTTGTAATTATATTATTTCTTCAAGAAATGCTGAGGCAATATTAATGATAAGCGTTGAACTATTTTTTTTCATTGTACTCAATTTGTTTAATATAAAAGGACTTAAATCTCATGTTTACACGTATGATTTATTAATTCATCATACGATATTGCATTTAAAATATCTTCAGGAAATTAATGTTAAACTGAACCTTCTCATATGTGATGAGAGTTTAAAAAATAAATATAATTTCTTTTGAAATGTTTTTCATGAATTTTTTTTTTTACTGCCACTATTTATTTTTGTTCTATAATCACATCCTGAGTCATAACTTTCACTGTTAACAATTTTTAAAAATCCAACCCTTTTTATTTACTGTAGTTGGAAATTTATTTGCTTTTTAGGTGGAAATTCATCAATTTGATTTTTAATTTATTCATTTTGTTTAAATACAATACATAATTTAGCTCAAATTACATTATGCCACGCTGAGAGCTTGAATTAAATTTCAGAATCGCTTTCTGGGTTCGAACCTTCTAACCCTACACGGAGAAAAAAAAACTATTGAATCAACAGATGTCATCTGCTGGAATAGGGACAGCAGATTTTTTTTGTAATATTTACAGATTTTTCTGTTGGATTCACAGAATGTTTGTAAACTCAACAGATGAACCTGTAAAATCTACAGACATGTCTGTTAGAATTGTGGATTTCAAGAAAAAAGAGAAATCCGTAATTCTAACATACATTTCTGTAGATTTTACAGGTTCATCTGTTGAGTTTACAAACAATCTGTGAATCCAACAGAAAAATCTGTGAATCCAACAGAAAAATCTGTAAATATTACAAAAAAAATCTGCTGTCCCTATTCCAGCAGATGACATCTGTTGATTCAACAGTTTTTTTTTCTCCGTGTACCTATATTTACATAACTAAATAATTATAATTATTTTTAGAAACCTTAATAATAATCATAATATCATTTTTTCGTATTCTGAAGTTTTCGAATGGAGATTCATAATATTTGGTATTTGAAGAAATTTTCTGTGAAAAAAGGAACGCTTCCACTCCGCTGGGTATCGAGCCCAGGACCTTTCGATTACCGGTCGAATGCTGTATCATCTGAGCTACGGAGGTTCCACAAAACTTTTCACACAGAATCTATTTACGCCAATTAGGCCACGGATATATCATGAACTATTTACAAATTTTTCCAAATCATTTCAGTCGGTTATGTCCATAATTAGAAGAGTGCATCCCTCACCATGATAACAGAACTCTACCATATCGACCTTAACCTGTGATTTAGAATTAACGTAATTTAAGACCAGATGGAATTTTTAATATATATATTTGAAAAAATTTTCCGTGAAAAGAGGAACGCTTCCACTCTGCTGGGTATCGAGCCCTGGACCTTTCGATTGCCGGTCGAATGCTCTATCATCTGAGCTACGGAGGTTCCACAAAACTTTTCACACGGAATCTATTTACGCCAATTAGGCCACGGATATATCATGAACTATTTACAAATTTTTCCAAATCATTTCAGTCGGTTATGTCCATAATTAGAAGAGTGCATCCCTCACCATGATGACCGAACTCTACCATATCGACCTTATCAACCTGTGATTTAGAATTAACGTCATTTAAGACCAAATGGAATTTTTAATATCCCGTGCAGAAATCGCCCGATTTGTCCTCATTTCAGGTAGGGCTACGGTTAGGCCCTCGCTAGAAAAAATAGACTAGGAAGTTCTAGGCGGGCCCCGGCGAGGCGTTGATAAGGTTCATCCTGTTTGGTTTCTAGAAAAACTAGTTCCTTCTAGTCGGGCCCTATTTTTGGATTTTAGTCAAGCCCTAGGTAGTTCCTTATTTTAATAAAAAGTTTAGATATTCTTTGCTGCGCATGCTCATGCAAAAGGCCTTTACATACACGGAGAAAAATAGTTAAAGTAATTTTACTCAACTTCCGATCAAATTTGGGACATAAGGACAAGTTAGAAGTTATTTAGTATCGCTGTATTTATTTGTGATATATTAAATGTTCGAAAATGAATCAAAGTTGAGTAAAATTCAGAAGTGTAGGGTGAAGTATGAAAGCGTGCATTAAAAATTTTTAAATATATATATTATTACTCGTAGTATAACTATAAAAAACCAATCTTTTATTAAATCACAAAAATAGTAGAGCTTTCCGTTCATTCTACTCTACGCTTCAATCGAGAGTTGAGTAAACCGTGAATCGCAAGATTTATTCCAACAGCTACATCTATTCACGCAGGAACGAATCAAAGTAATCTGCGCCTTGGGCACACATGAAAAATTTTTAATTTCAAAAACTTAAATTCTTAAAATTAAATTGATCTTATGAAAATTAAAACAAAAAAAAATCGATAAGTGTATTACATAAAATATGAAATATCACATAAATTATTCAGGCAGAATAATAATTTGGAATTCGCAAATGTAAAATCCATATTTTGAAAATATAAAACACAGAAAATAAAAGAACCTTCTTTTAAATGTTTTTATACAAGATACTTCTTAATAATAATGCAATTTTTTAATGTAGATTTGAAAATTTAGTTTCACTAAACTTCAAACGTTGTTATAATAAAAATGTATACTAAATGTAATTTAATAATTATATTATATATATCAATAATCATAGTTCTAATAATTGTGTAATTATATTAATTTTTAAAAATATTTTATTAATCATTTTTGAAAAAAGTTGATTTATTTTTACTTGAGTAAGGCTAAAAAATTTTATTGACGGCACTTACTCTCACAAGCTCTGAATAACTCATGCAGTCACTATATAAGAAAGTTTCAAATTTTATACCTCAGCATTGTAAGCGAGCGTGTGCGTGATTCGACGAAAGCGTATCGTACTATATATAAGTTTATATATGTAAGGTTATATGTTTAAGTGTATTTGTAATTTGAAATATGATTGGCTACGTCCGTAATGGTGTGAATGTATTTGTAAGTTGTTTATGTATATACCGGATGACTACACTGAGAAAACTGGAGTGTCAAACTTTGAGTGTCAAAATGTAGATAGTCAGTTTGAACTTCTAGATAGTACAACACTTTCTCCGAAATTTTTTCTTTTTGGTCAGGGAGACACTCATTTGATATTCTGCTTAACTGTTACCAGAGGGTCAGAATCACTATAAAGAGTGTCAATTGGTGAAATACGCGCCAAAATTGTAAAGTCACGTGGGTTCGCCTATTTTTCCTCCAATATCACCAGCGTGGACTCTAACCTCATTTCCAGTTTCGCGTCCTTTACGTGTTAAAGTGTCACGAGGGTTATTTTTGCCAACTAATTGTCGAGTACCTATTTCACTTGCTATAATAACATAATAATTGTGAAAGCTTAAATGTAATAGTTTTGAGGTTAGCCATAGAAGTAGATTATAGTCTATTTTTCCCTCTTCGATAATCTATTTTTCTCTCTGCGATGATCAACTTTTCCCTCTAAAGTATTCAAGTTGACCATCTTATTTTCACAATCCACAGGTAATAAGTTACACTATCTAGAAGGCTGTCCTATAGTTTAACCTCAAATATAGTCTGCTTCACCCTCCAAATGTTTAGGTTGACACTCCAGTTTTCTCAGTGTATTGGCAGGCTCGAGGTAAGAATTTTTTTTTATTTGAGAGAACCATACCATTGCCAGTTGAAATAATACGCCCGATGCTCATTTTACCCAACTACGGTTTGAAGCACCTCAAGCGTCGGTGATATACTTATACATTTCATGTTAACCCACTGACGCATGTTGGTGCCCTGTCGTCGATAACGTTTTACTCAACTCCTTACTATTCCCTATGTAACGCTTATTATTATTCACTTTGGGTGAATTAGGTATATATCAAATTGATTTTACCCGACTAGGATTTAATAGATGTTCAAATGTCCTTATATCCCAATTTTAATCGACAGAGTTGAGTAAAATTACTTCAACTATTTTTCTCCGTGTAGCTGGGGCCCCATTGTACGGTTAGGCAATAGACATGTGTTCTAATCAGGGCCCGACTAGATGTCTAAAATAGGGCCTGCCTAAAACAGAGTTACAGAAGTAGATGGGGCCTGACTACTTTTCCCTACTAGATCCCGACTAGAAGTAGGGAAAAGTAGTCAGGGCCCTACTATATCCTAAATGAAATTTCTGCACGGGATATATTTGAAAAAATTTTCCGTGAAAAGAGGAGCGCTTCTACTTTGTTGGGTATCGAGCCCAGGACCTTTCGATTGCCGGTCGAATGCTCTATCATCTGAGCTACGGAGGTTCCACAAAACTTTTCTCACAGAATCTATTTACGCCAATTAGGCCACGGATATATCATAACATAATCGACTGAAATGATATGGCAAAATTTGTAAATAATATTTGATATTTAAAATACTAATTTTTCTTTGACACGTTTTAATGACTATTATGTCCATATTGAATTTCGATGCCATAATATGTATAAGTATAATAAAACCTCGGCTTTCCCTATTTTAAAACAATATTATACTAAACTTTCATTCAATTTTATCATTTACCCTAACGCAAAGTCTCTCAGTGCATGGGCCAACCGGTCCACGTGACCTCGATAATTTCAATTAAAGTATGTAAGGTTATTAGAAAATTATTCACTAAAATAGATTTTTTGTACCCAAAAAGACCCTGGCTTTTTTGTTGACATCTGTCTTTTATTGAAAATCCATTCTAATTATTATTTTTTTAATAACCTTACATACTGTAATTTACTTCAGAAATTGGAAACAGTAAAGTTGTAGAGAATATTTTCCCTGGAAAAATAAGCCATGATTGATGAAAATTCAATAAGTTTTGAAAAATTGATAAGAAGGGACAGTGAGGAAAAAATCTATCACAAAAGAAATTATTAGAGGTATTGTTTTTCGTCGGTTTTAAACTCCTTCATGAAAAATAATGTTTTTTCTTTGATAATACATGTCCGATAATATCATTTCTATTCTTCAAATCATAAAAAATATTTATTTGCAGCGATAAGATTTATGGCACGACATCTACCTTAAATAAAATTTAATAGCATAGCATAGCTTACCTGTCTCAAAATATGTAATATATGACTGATTTCAGCATATTTATACGTGCGGCATAGAAGTATAGGCATAATTACAATCAGAAGAAGTAAAAATAAGTTTCTATCAGTCGGCGAAGATGGATCATTTGATTTTTGTAGTAATTTGTGGCATTCTAGCTTTCGCTTCTTCTACAGGTAATTATTCAGCGTTATATTTAGCATCTAATCTCAATAAGGGGTTCATAAGTACTAGGATGTTTTTTTAAAAATATTTTTATAAATTTATTGAATAAATTTATATCTGCCTGAGTAACAAATTAAATGAATTTTGTTTAAATACACAAATGAAAAAGGTGGCAAATTTTTAACAATTGTATTATACAGGGTTTTCCAATTAGAGGTTTCATTTTGAATAGCCCACTATTTTGAAAGCTGTCATAATAAGAGGTGTCATTTTTTGACAGATGGCAACTAAAAACTATGCCATTGATAAAAATGGAACGATACTTTGCTTCAATAACGCATTGATATTGATACAATTCACTACAAAAATAGTGAAAAAAATCTGCCCGCTTCGGAGGTACATTCTCATCGCGCGCAGCTCGCTTCGATCGTAAGTCTGAGTGCGCCTAGGGCGCGCGATTTAATCGTCGCGTTTCGCGCTCCGTTCTTTTTGGACCTCGCGCTTAGCGCTCGGTCTTATGCTCTTCGCATACATTTAAGTTTATTTCTTATAATTTGATACTGAAGCTCAAATCAATTTTATAATATTACAGATGATGTGAATTACTCTCTACATTTGAATCAGTCAAAATCTACTGATTATCAGTGAAATTTGACTGATTCAAATAGCTAAAAAGAGGTTACTGGAAATCAGTCAAATTCCACTGATTATTTCAGTGAAAATTGACTAATTTAACAGTGAGAAATATTTTTTTCACTGATGAATCAGTGAAAATCAACAGATTTAACAGTGAAAAATATTTTTCACTGATTCATCAGTGAAAAGGCAAATCACTGATTCAATCAGTAAAAATTTGACTGATTCAGATTTAGAGAGTACACATTTTCTCAAAGTCACTAAATTTGTTTTTGAGTTTAAGTGAAACAGGAAATTCAATTCTGATCATGATCGCGCTTCGCGCTCCATTTTCCGTATACATTTCAGTAACTTTTTAATAAACATATCACATGTTCAGGCTAAAAGATGGAATTTTTTCAATAGTGTTTCTTATAATCAAAACATAAAATATACATTTTGTCGAGAAGTGTCTTGATGAGAATTTGTAGACCTCATTTAGGCAAATAATTTTCCATCTAAACGTTTTTTTTGTATCTCACATATTTTGTCTAAGAAATGGAATTTTTGGAATTGAAACGAAAAATATATGTTTTGTCAGAAACTTTGTGGGACAAAAATTGTAGATCTTTTTCAAACCAACAACTTTGCATTCTTACGTTTTTTCGTATTTCACATATTATTGTTAAAAAAAATTGAATTTTGGATTTTCAATAGTATTTTTTTAAATTAAAAAGAAAAATATGCATCTTATGAAAAAATGTTGCAAAATTCAAATTTGTAGATCTTTATGTAGAAAATAATTTTGTATGGTAACTTTTTTTCTTATCTCGTATAATTTAACTGGAAAATGGAATTTTGATATTGACTTTTTTCGAATTTGAATATGCTGTAACATTTCTAATTTTGGTTTAATCAAAGTATGTTACAAAGATAATTTGTAGAGATTTATGAGCACTATCAAAAACCAGTATTCAAATTTTTGATTTTTTCAAAAACATAAAAAATGGTCTAGTTTCCTCAATTTTGGATGGATACGGCTGGTTAACGAAGTTGTCCTTACTTTCTCGGCTCCGATAAAGTGTGCCCAAGCTCAATTCAATCTGATAATTTTATCATATAATTTTATCATATTTATTGCTGTTTCGTCCCTGATACTATGGCCGAAAAGATAAATGAATTATGTCAGATAACGCAGGTCTACAAGGTTTTGTTGTTGAAAAGCTATGGGTCGTTTCCGGAGTAATTTTTGACGTAGAATCCGAATCCAGAATCAGAATCAGCCTATCACGTCAGAATTTTCAGATATTTGAGGTTATGTGCTCGAAAAATGGGGCTTTTCGCTACTTTTGAGGTTATGTACAGGGCGCAAGAAATTTTTTTGGTTTTCTTATCAAATTCCATCATTTAACACTACTATTTCGCTTCAAAATGAGCTATTAAATAGTCACAAGCGATTTTTTTTCACAAAGATACGGCCATATCAAGTTTTGACATTTATTCGAACAACCTTATGAGCATTCACATTGACTCTTTGGTGCATACCATTCCGCATTCGAAAATTTATCTTGAAAATTTGTGCTTGCGGGTTTTGATGGTCTGTGAATAAGAATTTACAATCAGAAAATTGACATTAGAGAGCGAAATCATTTAATTTCGTAAATTTCGATCCGCCATTTTAAATCCGCCATCTTATAAATGGAAATGTCAATTTTCTTACTGTAAATTCTTATTCACAGACCATTAGAACCCGCAAGCACAAATTTTCAAGATAAATTTTCGAATGCAGAATGGTATGCACCAAAGAGTCAATGTGAATGCTCATAAGGTTGTTCGGATAAATGTCAAAACTTGATATGGCCGTATCTTTGTGAAAAATATCGCTCGTGACTGTTAATTAGCTCATTTTGAAGGGAAAGAGTAGTGCTAAATGATGACATTTGAGAAAAAAAAACAAAAAAATTCTTGCGCCCTGTACATAACCTCAAAAGTAGCGAAAAACCCCATTTTTCGAGCACATAACCTCAAATATCTCAAAATCCTGACGTGATAGGCTTATTCTTATTTCGGATTCGGATTCTACATCAAAAATTACTTCGGAAATAATCTTTCGTTTTCCAACAACAAATACAAACCCATTATTTGCAGACCTGTGTAATGAATACGATCGGCAGATTTTGTAGATTTTAAAGAAGAATAAATTCATCAATCCGATCAGTTTTTTGTAGATTTTATATTTAAATGCTCGAGCTTTCGACTCCAGTATTGAGTCCTTTTCAAGAACCAAAAAAGTAAAATTACAATAAAGATAATAATAATAATAAATTTTTTCTTATATGAAAAAAGCTCGAGCATTTAAATAAAATAATTATTTATTTAAAAGAAATTTTTGAAAAGGTGTTGAAATGCGTTTTATATACGGAAAAAACTGTAGGAATGTAACGAATTAATAAACAGTTATATATGGGTTAACCATTTGTATTAGTTGTCTGAACCATATAAATATTTAATGTAACTATTCATCCTGTGATTTTATAAAATTGAATAAGTACAGTTTTCGGCCACGCAGTTTTTTCCCACGTAACAAAATACAAAAAATTTGAATTAATTTTTGCTGTGCTTCGTTGATAAAATTAAAATATCAGTATTGGAAATTATTAAAAGCAAGTATCAGGGCTCGGTACAATTAAACACTATGACTTCTAGTTGAATTAACGTTGGGTGATTTATTTAGAATTAGTATCGCGCTGAGATATTATACAATAAGTAAATACCGACGATGAATACTCGTGTATTTATACATCTATCCGTTGAGGATGATGGATGTCAACTGACTATACCTGGGTGTAGTTCCGATCTACGTCATCTACTGTTTATCAACACATACTAATTATAAATCAGCTCATTTACTTCGCTTATATTCAACAATCAGAAGCAGCATAATTTTTTATTGTTTCAATTTTTCTTGTTGTTTTTGGTTTCAAAATAAAAAAACATGCAAATATTTAAATTATAAATATCTGAATATTAATTTTTTATAATTATGTAAATATTAATTTTAATTCACCCCTTATATTGAAATAGTTTAACACAGAAAAAATTATTTTTAATAAATAAATGTTGAACATACATACATACAGAAATTATTAATTTAAAAACTCTTATTCTTGACTGATTATTTTTTGTCACATCGATAAACACTAGTTACTTAAAAATGATAATATTTGAATAAATGAAAGCTTATTTTCTACTGAGAAAAATTCTTCACAGCTTGCCTCCTAGTATGAGCGATAAAATGTTCAAGAGGATAAATACTTATTTTGTAGTTAATTATACATAATTTAGACCACACATGAACACTATATATAATTACCGAAAGAAGATACATAATTTTTCCATTTGGATAATAAACATCGGCCAATAAAAGAATGATCATGATATAAATACATAATATAGTACTTACTATTCTTTTGCCCAAATTTATTTTCTTATCGCTTCGAGCAAAATTTTTAAAAATGACGCGATTCTAATAAATCACGGTTCATTTTTTAAAGAAAAAGATTCTCTACAACTTGACCGTTCCCAATTTTTGGAAATAAATTCTTTAATGGCTGAAATAATTAAAAATCAATTTTCCAAAACAAAATTCCTATAAACAAATTGCTGAATTTGGTGATAATTTATTCATTTTAGAAAATTGGAAACGGTTAAGTTGTAGAGAATCTTTTCCCTAAAAAAATGAAACGTGATTTATTAGAATCACACCGTTTTTAAAATTAGGTATGAAGCGATAAGAAAAAAAGTTAGTCTAAAAATAAAATTTGTTAAATGCATTATTTTTCAGCATTTCAAATTTTTTCGAGGAAAATAATCTTTTCTCTTTCAAATTAGTCCTTCAATAATAATACTGCTATTCTTGAAAGTAAAATTATCTATTTTTGCTTGAGGTCTAATTTTTGTGGATGAACTACCTTAATTCAAATGTATTAAGTTGGCACAACACATATGTTAATAAAATTTAAAAAAGATACGAATTCCAGTTCATCGTATTTCGAGAGCCTTAAGGTAGTACGGTCACGAAAATTATACCTCAGGCAAAAATAGATAATTTTGCTTTCAAGAATAGCAATTGTTTTTTGCGTACCAATATCTTGGTACTACCCTTTCGTTTTTAAACGTTGGGGTCACTATTTCGCATAAATAAATCCAGTAACATGAATTATTATAAATTTATTGAATATAAGAACAATGTTTCTCGACGACGAATCGTGGTCAACTGGTTACAAGATTGAGATTACTAAAGCTAAATCAAGTGGGGATGGATGAAACAAAACTTTGATATTTCTTTCGGCACTCCTTTGTGCGGTACTACCGCGAACAGGAGACATTAAAAGTATATATTTACTATAACTAATCAGTTAGTCTGAAACATTAGAAGCGAGATTATAAATATAATTCGAGAGACTCACATAAACAAATGATAAACAGACCACCAGCTATGTTATAACATACAAAGTAAGATTCATATAGATATTTGAAAACATAAAATATTTTTCAGAACATAAATTTACATAAATGGATATAATCATACATATGCCATACATTGATTCTTAACATACTCCCCCCGTTGAGAGTTCCGCGATCAACCTTCACTCACTTTTCTCATAGTCTATAGGTAAAACCGCGATTTTTCTCAAGGGTCTCTTTATTAACCTATTAGCTGTTTTTAAAGTTACACTTCTCACAACACCTTCCTTTCCGGGATGAAGTTGATGAATCCTCGCTAAAGGCCATCGCATACAAGGAACATTGTCTTCCTTTACTAATACAAGCATACCTTCCTTTGGATTCTCTGTATTAACATGCCATTTTTGACGAATATTTAACTCATTTAAATATTCAATACTCCACCTCTTCCAAAAATCTTGACGTACTTTAGAAATCAATTGCCAGGCTGATAGTCTATTCGAGGGTAAAGGCAAAAAATCAGGTTCAGGCAAATTAGTTAATGTGTCACCTATTAAAAAGTGTCCTGGAGTTAATGCAGAAAAATCATTCACATCGGCTGAGATTGGAGTTAGTGGTCTTGAATTTAAAATTGATTCTATTTCGACAGAAAGTGTGTAAAATTCTTCAAATGTAAATAGTACATTTGAAGCAACTCTTTTAAAATGATGTTTATAGGACTTTACTCCCGCTTCCCATAACCCTCCAAAGTGCGGGGATGAGGGCGGAATAAAATTAAATTCGATACCATTATTACTAGAAAAATTGAATACTTGATCTCTGAATAATTTAGATTTATGCAGGGCATGCAACTCATTTAGTTCATTCCTAGCACATTGAAAGTTCGTAGCATTGTCACTATATATAGATTGTGGTTTGCCACGTCGTGAAATAAAACGTCGCAAAGCGCCAAGGAACCCTTCTGTGCTCAAATCACTTACTACCTCGATATGAATTGCTTTTATAGTCATACAAACAAAAACAGATACATAGACTTTAAGTTTTCTTTGGTTTCTATATTTTCGCTCTTTTATGTAGAATGGGCCGCAATAGTCTATGCCCACACGATTAAATGGTCTCGTTTTGATTACACGCGCACCCGGTAGATTACCCATCTTAGGATTGGCTAAAATTGGTTTAGCACGAAAACAATTTATACATTTGCGAATGAGTTTTTTGATTTGGTTCCTACCATCAATAGGCCAGAACCTTTGTCGCATTGCGTATAAAGTAGTTTGTACTCCAGCGTGGAGACAATGCAAATGATAGTAAAGGGTTTCCCAATAAGGGTGATATGTTTTGAAATTGAAAAAAACACTGAATATTCATTCGGAATTGATCGAAATCTTTTTTATTATATTGGATATTCTATGCCATTTATGATTTAAACAATATATCGGCCAAATGTCCCCCGAGACTTGAGCCAAAAATGCGCCTCATCAGAAAAGATGATTTTTTGATGAAAATTGGGATGATTTTCAATTGATTCCAGAGCCCAATCCGCGAACTCCCGACGCAAACGATGGTCATTAGGCTTCAGTTCTTGGGCCAGAATGATCTTATAGGGATGCAGGCCAAGATCCAATCGCAAAATACGCCAGGTAGTCATCCTGGACAGGCCCAATTCCTGAGATCGGCGTGGCACGGACAATTCACGGTACGGCGGCTATATTCTGTGTAGAACGTGCGGTACGCATACGATTTTTAGGCTTAGTATCCAATAGAGTAAATTCACTCTCCAACTTATCGATTATTCGACGAATTGAGAGCGCGGATGGAGCAGAATAACGACCATATTTTGCACGATATGCTCTTTGAACACCGACAAAACTTCTCGAATTTTGATAAAATAATTGGACAATTTCCAAACGTTGTGGAAGCGTGAAACTACTCATGATTAAATGGCAAACCTTACTGATCACAACTGACAGCAGACGTCAAAAATTTCAGTTCAAATGAGCCCGATAGGGACATTCAAAATCATATCACCCCTATTGGGAAACCCTTTATTTAATTATTAAATCTGTCAAGAAATTTGATCTGGGTAAAAGTATAGGATGCTGTTTATCAAAAGAAAGCTCGGAATTTTGTAAACGACCTCCGACACGTAATAGTCCATTTTCACATAAGAAGGGATCTAAATTAAGAATTTTACTTTTTTTGTTTAGTGTATTGCCTTTCGTTAAGTTTTCAATTTCTTTATAAAAACTAGATTTTTGGACAAGTCGAATGACAACTGTTTCTGCGTGGTTTAATTCTGTGGTTTTTAAAGTACCTTTATAGTGACGGTATTTAGGTAAAAATCTAAAGCAGAATGCTATTACTCGTTTCAAAACAGTAAATGATGAGAATTTCTCGAAAATACTAGTCTGAATATCAATCTTCAGACAATTCAGCTTTTTTGATTCGGTAAGCGTATACGTATTCGCTCTAATTTCCGACTTTGGCCAGAAATCTTCTTCTTGACTCAACCATTTGGGACCTTTAAACCATAATTCATTTTTCACGAATTTATTGGGTAATTGACCTCTGGACAATTCATCTGCAGGATTGTCTTTAGAACGAACGTGACGCCACTGATTTATGCTTGTTTTGCCTTGTATTTCAGAAACTCTATTGGATACGAAAGTTTTTAATGTGTTAGGATTTGTTTGCAACCAATGTAACACGATTTCTGAATCTGTCCAAAATATTGCTGCATCAATTTCGATATAAAGTGAATTTTTTACCTTTTCAAATAAATTAGTTAATAATAATGCTCCAGATAATTCTAATCGAGGAATAGTTAGTCTTTTTAAAGGAGCAACACGAGACTTAGAACATAAAAGAGAACATTGAATTCGTCCATCATCGCTATCAGCACGAACGTATAAACAAGCCCCGTACCCTTTCTCGCTGGCGTCGCAAAAGCCATGTAATTGTATCTTTTTTGTATGGTCAATCAACGTTTTTCTAGGAATTGAAACATTATTTACCGCTTCTAATTGTTCACAAAAGTTGCTCCAATTATAGTGAATAGATGAAGGTACTGATTCATCCCACGTAACTTTGGACTGCCAAAGTTCCTGCATAATTAATTTCGAGTACAAAATTATCGGACCGATAAAACCTAAAGGATCAAATAATTTTGCAATCTCGGATAAGATGACCCTTTTTGTGATTCCCTTATGAATCACAGGCTTTTTAATCGAATATATAAATGAGTCATTTCTAGCTTTCCAATACAAACCGAGAGTTTTTGCCACGTAATCTTTGTTTATTTTGAAATCTTTATCCAGATTAATATCTTTTATACCTTCGAGTATGCGGTGTTCGTTAGACGCCCATTGACGCATGTTGAGTTGAGCGCGACCTAAGAGTTTATTCATCTGTTCGTAAATTTCTCGCGCCTGTTTACATGTGGATGCACCAGTAATGAGATTATCTACATATAAATCCCCTTTTAATATTTTTGCAGCTAAGGGAAAATCATGACCCTCATCCTCAACCAGTTGCTGTAAGCATCGTGTAGCTAAAAAGGCTGATGGAGCAAAACCGAAAGTGACTGTGTTTAAACAATATTCTTTAATTTTGTCGTTTTCCCACCACAAGATCTTTTGATATTTACGGTCTTCTTCGCGGATTAAAAATTGTCTGTACATTTTTTCAATATCAGCTATAAGTACATAATTATGAAAACGGTAACGAATTATCAAGGAAAAAAGATCATCTTGTATTGTAGGACCTACCATCAGGACGTCATTTAAGGAGACACCAGAGCTACTTTTAGCTGAAGCATTAAAAACTACTCTCAGTTTGGTGGTGCTACTCGAATCTTTTATGACGCCGTGATGTGGCAGATAGAAACCTTCCTCATCTTAAGGTATGTTTATCAATGACATGTGATTTAATTCCAAATATTCCTGAATGACTGATGAATATTGTTGCCTAAACTCTATGTCCCTTTCAAATCTCTTTTGTAG
Organism: Diplolepis rosae; assembly: GCA_030998225.1. Taxonomy (NCBI): domain Eukaryota; kingdom Metazoa; phylum Arthropoda; class Insecta; order Hymenoptera; family Diplolepididae; genus Diplolepis; species Diplolepis rosae. The sequence goes on along the minus strand of JAPYXD010000723.1, from coordinate 6,006,231 downwards.
TCCACCTAATCTTTTCAACGCAATCTGTTTGGATTCGCCTAGTGTTTTCGTTGTTGATCTGAATGGTAATGCTACTACATATCGCCCGTCCTTATCTCGAGTTACGTGTTGTTTAAAGTGTGCCTCGCATTCGACTTCTTCTTGAGAAAGCTCTGATTGAGATGATAACTCTTCCACTGACCAAAATTTCTCAATTATTGTTTTTAAATCGGTTACTAGACAATTATTTGTTTTAGTTATTTTGGAATTTTTTGTAAAATCATGACCACCCCCAATTATCCAGCCTAAGCGAGTTTTTTGTAGATAAAGGTCATTACCGTTTTGAGATAAATTTATAGAACCTATAGAAAAGAGAGATAAGCTCGGGCCCGCGCCGATAAGCATATCAACGGTGCTAGGCATGTGAAAATTAGGATCAGCCAGTAAAATATTTTTCGGAATTTTAAGATGTTGACGTAATATAACTTCATTCGGAACTAAATTTGTTATATTAGGAACTACTAAAAAATTAAGTGTACGTTTATACTCGTTATAAACCGATTTGAAGGTGATAAAAACCATACCATTTACAGTTGTAGTAAGATCATTTAAAGCTCCTACAGAAAATGAACATCTAGACAAAGGAAGTTGTAATCGTTTTACAAGATTTTAATTGTTACAAAATTGTCGGTTGAACAAGTATCTAGTAATATGCGTGCTCTTATTCGATTATCCTTGATATCAAATACTTCGACGATCGCACTCGTCATTAATTGGAACGTTGGCATATAGGTCATTGATTTCAAAGTGATTTCCGAGACTTCTGTTGATGGTCAAGATTCATTTGATTTGCTTGAATCCTGTACCTTTGAAAAGTGTAATAAAGTATTGTGACGTTTACCACACTTCTTACAAGCTCCAAATTTACAATTCTTAGCCCTATGATCACGTAAGCAATTAAAACATAGAGATGCCTCTTTCACGATCTTTATACGCTCTTCAACTGTCAAAGTTACAAATTTTCCGCATTTAAATAAATAGTGGGATTCGGAACAAAGAGGGCATTTATTATATACAGCACTCACAAGGGCATGACGCTTGAAATCAACTTTACGTTTTTTGAAAGAAGGAAAATCTTTATCGGTAGAATTTTTGACATTACTATCGTTTTTTCTTTTGGAAATACGGGCTGCAGTTCTATATAGGAAATCAGTTAAATCATCTAAATTAGGAAATTCTCCATTTTTAATAGTTTTATCCCATTTTTCTAGAGTAGATTTATGCAATTTTTCTTCGATTATGGCTACTACCATTTCTTGAGTTACATTTACGCCTAATGAAGCTAACGACTGAAGATGCTGTTGAGATTCATCGGCGAGGATGATTAGACCCTGATAGGATTCCTTTTCTTGAACTGGCAATTGTAGCAATAAACTAAGATGACGCGAAATTAGGGCACGCTTATCTTCATATGATTTTCGCAGAAGATTCCAAGCGCGCTCAAAGTTTTCTTCAGTAATAGCGAAAACTTGAATTTTGCGTAATGCCTCATCTTTAAGAGCGGATTTCAAATACTGTAATTTTTCCACCTTACTTATATCATCCCGTTTGTTGATCATTGTGTCAAAAGTGTCTCTAAATGACAACCACTCCTCAACTTTACCACTGAAAGTCGGTAGTACAGCTTGAGGTAATTTTAACCTTCGTCGATTTACTGACGCGACCGATTCATTTCCGATACCCGGATTTGAAACCGTTTCTTGACAATTTGTTTGTGAATTAAGATTAAATTGTGATACCGAAGGCGTGAAATATTTTTTACATTGAGCAAGGGTTTGAAAATATAGATCCTGAATGTATTTTTTCTCGTTACTATGATCTGTTTCCGTATCAATTAATTGAATTTCGTCATATAAATCATCCAGATTTGAAAAATTAGCGAAAACGGAATTGTATCTTAATTGTAATTCAGAAATTTGAGCAGGATTATTAGTGTCAAATTGTGCTAGAAATTCCTGAAATGAGATAACATGCGCCTTAGTTGTTGAACTTTTTTGCAAAAGCACACTTAATCGATCGAAATTCTCCATTGTCGAAACAGAATGTGATTAGCAATATTTCAGAATAAAACATAAATGTTCATAAGAACTTATTTCATACGAAATATGCGAATTGTGAACTCCAAATAAATTGAATAACGGACACTTATTTAATAAGGACATTAATAATGTACATACCCAATTTTGCCTGACTCTGCCTGAAGCTCTTGAGGTGTTTTTAAATGCATTGCCTCGCGTGTTGTATATGTTAGAGGTGTTTTGAACGCATTGCCTCACGTGTTGTATATGTTAGAGGTGTTTTGAACGCATTGCCTCACGTGTTGTATATGTTAGAGGTGTTTTAAACGCATTGCCTCACTTGTTGTATCCAATGAAATGTCTTGTAATTTCTTGATTGAATATTGATCTTGTAGATCTGATAGTTAGGTTCTCAAAAACCAAAACGAAATTGTGATGACCAATACCAGCAGTGGCCTGATTGTGATATGCCTTGCTGTAATAAGAGCAATTCAGGAAGTTGGATAGAACTCACTAACACTTACACTGTTTTTATGTGCACCGTTATGATTGATAACTGTATTTTAGTTGCTTTTGATTATGCACTAGTTACTGCCTAAATTTATATCACTTTCAAACTTCCAAAGTGAATTAATGATTCATGTTCTTTGCCAGATCCGGCTCGAAGGACCAATGTTTTTTGCGTACCAATATCTTGGTACTACCCTTTCGTTTTTAAACGTTGGGGTCACTATTTCGCATAAATAAATCCAGTAACATGAATTATTATAAATTTATTGAATATAAGAACAATGTTTCTCGACGACGAATCGTGGTCAACTGGTTACAAGATTGAGATTACTAAAGCTAAATCAAGTGGGGATGGATGAAACAAAACTTTGATATTTCTTTCGGCACTCCTTTGTGCGGTACTACCGCGAACAGGAGACATTAAAAGTATATATTTACTATAACTAATCAGTTAGTCTGAAACATTAGAAGCGAGATTATAAATATAATTCGAGAGACTCACATAAACAAATGATAAACAGACCACCAGCTATGTTATAATATACAAAGTATGATTCATATAGATATTTGAAAACATAAAATATTTTTCAGAACATAAATTTACATAAATGGATATAATCATACATATGCCATACATTGATTCTTAACAGCAATATTATTATTGAAGGGCTAATTTGAAAGAGAAAATATTATTTTTTATGAAAAAAATTTGAAACACAAAGAAATAATGTTATTAATAAATTTTATATTTGCCCAAACTTATTTTCTTATCGCTTCGAGCCAAATTTTTAAAAATGACGCGATTCTAATAAATCACGGTTCATTTTTTAAAGAAAAAGATTCTCTACAACTTGACCGTTTTCTATTTTTGAAAATGAATTAATTATTATCAAATACAGCAATTTGTTCATAAAAATGTTGTTTTGAAAAATCGTTTTTTTATAATTTCAGCGATTAAAGAATTCATTTTCAAAAAAGGGAAACGGTCAAGTTGTAGAGAATCTTTTTTCTAAAAAATGAACCGAGATTTATTAGAATCGCATCATTTTTTAAAATTTGGCTCGAAGCAATAAGAAAATAAGTTTGGGCAAAAATAAAATTTATTAATAAAATTATTTTTTTGTGTTTCAAATTTTTTTCATGAAAAATAATCTTTTCTCTTTCAAATTAGCCCTTCAAAAATAATATTGCTATTCTTGAAAGCAAAATTATCTATTTTTTCCTGAGGTCTAATTTTCGTTATCGTACTACCTTAAAGGGTTTCATAACCTTTGCATTATCAAAAAATAATTTTTTTCTTATTGCATAAAAAGGTCCCTTAGGGTCCTAAGAATCATGCATAATAGGTATTTCGTGGAGGCGGTGCCAAAAAGTGCCTTACAGCATAGTATAGAATACACGCCATTTTAACAATTTTCAACTGATTGACACGAATCTTGTTTTGAATAAAATATTATTTGATTATCTAGTGGACTATCTACGAGTTTTAAGATTAGTTGACAATTTTTCATTTGCTTAACAAATTAAGGTCGCATTTTGGGGCGAAAATCAAGTGTTACATTCAAATGCTCAGCATTTTTGCAATAATTAATATTTTTGTTCAATCTTGGGTACTTCACTAGGCAATCTTATAAACATTAGGAACAAATTTGTTTTATTTTGTTCCGGGTGCAAATCTCAATTTTTAGAATTTCTTGCCGCTGATAACCTCCGAAAAGCAATCTTTTCTTTTTCAATTGCGATAGGTTTGTTTATCTGCCTGAAAATAGAACATAAAAATGACACTATTTTTGGAGGCTCAAAGGTGATCAAACCCCTTAAATGAGTCTTAAATTATGATATATGAATGAATTTGATAAATCACTTTTTTAACATGTTTTATGATGTGTGGTGCCAGACTAACATTGAGACAGTGCAATCGTAATTTTTTATTAAAAAATTGCAAGCATTGAATTGCGCGAAAGGGTATTAAATTAGCCTTAAATGAGCCTTAAATTGTGACATAGTTCAAAATTTTATCTGACAAGTATGTTGTGTCAGCTTAATACACCTTACTACTTCAACTTGTAAAATATTCCACTGCTACTTTATCAGTTAGCATAACTACCTTTTATCTATTATTTTATTTTATCGAATTTCTTTTAGTAAACATGTGAAAAATTTTATCATGAATAAAATTAGTCGACAAGAATTTGAATCAAATATGAATTACAGATTCTCCTACTAGCGGATCATAAAGTGCATTCTATTGCCCCCTGCGGGGCAAACCAATCCATTTTTCGACCCCCCAGTAGGAAAGAATCGTGTACAACACGAGAAAAACATTTATTTTACTCGTGTGTTTGTTGCTCTCGCTTTGCTCGGGCATCAAACTTTACAATCGCAAAATAACCTTTTTTTCCCTAGTTGAACAATATGCTATTTTTATTGGTGGGATCATATTATCCAAAAATGGCTAAGAAGAACTAAAAGTTGTCTATTGATTTCGATCATAAGAAATCCATAATTTTTGTACGATTGAAACTGTTCATGGCTCACTTTATTGGAGATAAAATTTCCCACACTTTCACTAGAAAACTCAATAAAAAATATCTCAAATGAAATAAACTAACGAAAAATGGTCACCTTGGGACTATTTTCCGACTGCTTGTCTAACCAAATGACGCCAGATACAGTTCTGTTCACTTAATTTTGATAATATGTTTTTATTAGAGTCCAGTTCTTGGCAAGTGAGTCAACCCACGGGAAAGATGGTGAAACATTTCTTAAAACTCCACATCGAAAAACCATTACCTTACTCTTCCATTGTTTATTTCTTCCATAATGGGACAATTTTCTGTCTCGGGGTTTTAATTTCTCCAAAATACGTCCTTTCAGATGGTTCATGTGGTGAACCAATAATAACAGTTGTTCAGGTAAGTTACTAAATAACAAATATTGAGACGTTTCAGTTATGTAATTCTTATGGCCTTTTATCTTTGTTGGGCACGTTATAATAATTTCTCTACAATATTTATGTCACACTTACTGAACTTACTGTTCCGAACTTATTTTTTAATACAGGTCACCGATGCACCTAAAACGAAAGTTTTGTTTGGAGATGTCGATGTTGAAGAAGATAAATGTATCTCTCGCTTGGTTCAGAAAGTGAATTATGAAAAAGAAGGAACACCCTTACAAAATTATGACGGCTTCCTAGTTGCAGTAGTTAGTATTCTACAAAATATTCAAGGTTTTGAATAAGATTCAGTTGAACCTGATTTCATATTAGAATATTAAAAAGCTATTGAATATTTCTTAATGAAAAACTCATTTTTGTTTTAGCTTGCAAAACAAATCAAGCTCTCGCCCCATATATCATTAGCTTATTTGCCAAAACAAGACATACAGCTCAAAGATAAAAAGGCATTACTAGTGTCACTACAGCAGGTAGATATTTTGTGTACATTATTGTCGAATGTTATTAATTTTATTAGATTTCGCTATCAAAGACACACAGAAAAAAAATACTTAAATTTAGCCACGCAGTATATAAGCGTATAAGTTTTAAGCGTATAAGATTTGCTCAAATAAAGTCGACAAATTTTTTTTCCTTTTTGAGATATTTGGAAGAAAATAAATTATTTTAATGATGTAATTTATTAGAAAGTTACAGAAAAGTATACAGAAAATCGAGCGCGAAGCGCGAGTATGATGAGAATATGTTCCTTAAGGCCGATAGAGCCTTAAGTAAATTGAGTTTCCTTTTTCATTTGAAATCAAAAACAATTTTAGTAAATTTGAGAAAGTGTAATTCACATTTACAATATTATGAAAATGACTTGATTTTTAGTATCAAATTACAATAAATGTTTTTGAGTAAAGGCATCTTAAAACTGTGAAAAATGTACTGAATTTTCTGTTTTTTTTTTCTTAATATTATGAAACTCAACTGAATTTTCATAAAATGGATCTTAAAACTACTAAACTATAATTAATTTTTTTTTAATTTACCATAAAATTACGGAATTGTAACTAAATTTTCAGTTACATGTAACAGAATAAAACTCCAGTCACGTGTTTCGGGAAATTACGCTAGAAATTTGTAACAGTGTATGCGAAGAATATAAGACCAAGCGCAAAGCGCGACGACCGAATCGCGCGCTCAAATTCGCGAGCGAAGCGCGTGATGAGAATGTGCTCGTGAAGCAGACATTTACATTTTAAAGTTAGCCGATTCTTAGACTTCAATTTAAACTTTCTTTTTACAGTGCATATATTCCTCTGGGAATTTTTTACTATTCGGAAGTTCTGTAACTATTTTTACCTTACACGGAAAAACCTTATGATGAAACATCAGTGGCTAAAATTGTTCTATTTCAAAAAAATAAGATTCAATATTTTCTGTAGCTTATTGAGGTTACATTTTTTAATGATAAAATTAAAAAATGGCTGATACAGATGATGTAGTTTCTATTATTAGATGGAAATTTTTGTATTTGATGTGGAGCAGCAACTCTACTTAAGGTATAGTTGATCCACGAAAATTAGACCTCAGGCAAAAATAGATAATTTTGCTTTCAAAAATAGCAATATTATTATTGTAGGGCTATTTTGGAAGAAAAAAGATTATTTTAAATGAAAAAAATTTGAAACACAGAAAAATAATTTTATTAATAAATTTTATTTTGCCCCAACTTTTTTTCTTATCGCTTCTTACCAAATTTTAAAAAATTATGCGATTTTAATACATTACAAATCACTTTTTCAAGAAAAAGATTCCCTACAACTTAACCATTTCCAATTTTCGAAAATGAATAAATTATTATCAAATTCAGCAATTTGTTTATAAAAATTTCGTTTTGGAAAATTTTTTTCATGTAAAATAATCTTTTCTCTTTCAAAATAGCCCTTCAATAATAATATTGCTATTCTTGAAAGCAAAATTATCTATTTTTGCCCGAGGTCTAATTTTCGTGGATGAAAACTACCTTAACGTATGGAAACGCTATCCTTCATTTAAGGGACAGTTGTTGCACCTTTTCGAGGCAGCAGTTGTCCCTAAACATTGATACAGTAACGTTACCTCCGGTTAGGATCACGTCTGTCGGATTGCGTAGAAAAAGTGTGTTATGTATATAAATTACATTTTAATAAGGAAGTTGCTAAATTTACCGAAATTTTCGTACACATAGTTAATTTTTTTTTCGCTACGCGTAGACACTAACTTTTAATAAATAATATAAATAGGCCCAGGAAATTCATTAAATTTTTATTTTCAGATTAATTGAAATTAGTCGAATTTGAAATTAATTAATTCAGAATAGTCCTAATTTATTCAATTATAAAAATAAACATCAAACAAATTGTCACGGAAATTTATAGCAGTATTCAAAAAAGTTTTTTGCAATATTCCAGGTAATTCTGTTTGATAATTTAAGCCTAAAAATTAAATAAATGTCTCGACGTGTACGTGTCAACGTTTCCAGCGGATGATTTGAAGGCCAAAGCAGTCAATAAGATAATAACGCATAGATTATTCTGTTAAATTATATGATTGACAGAACACATTTTTGAGAATCTAATTTCGCTTCAAGTTATTATAATCATTAATTAAGAGAATATTGTGATTACTAATATTAAGAGAAAGTTCAATTTGTCTTACCAATATTTTAGGGAATATTAGGATTATTAATTTGAAGAGAAATTAGAATCTCAAAAATCTGTTCAATCATTTAAAGAATTTAATAGAGTAATATGGAAAACAGTGCAATTGAGGACATTTCTTAGCTCTCGACAACTCAGCCAATCAGAGGCCTAAAATGTCTTTAAGTAATATGGCCGCTCTACCCCAATGAATCAACCCTTTTCTACTAAGTTGGTTTGTCCCCATCGCCTAAATTGGGATTTTGAGCTCCGTCCATATATTCTTACGTCTATGGTAATATCTATATTTTTCTACTAGCGGGTCGTAAAGTGCATTCTATTACCCCTGGCGGGGCAATCAAATCCATTTTTTGACACCCCAGTAAAAATAAAATAGTGTGCAACACGGGAAGAACATTAATTTTACTCGTGTGATTGTTGATCTCGCTTTGATCGTGCATCAAACTTAACACTCGCCAAATAAACTTTTTTTTTCCTAGTAGCACAATATGTTATATTATCTTATTTGTTGAATTTGGCCTTCGAATCGTCCGCTAAGAACGTTGACACGTGCGCGTCGACCAGAAATTCGATTTGTGTAAACTCATTTCTGTAAAAAATGAGATAATAATTCGAAAATTTGTGAGAGTGGATAAAATGAACTAAGACAGATCTTCCGGTCATTAATGTTTATAATTATGGAATTAGTTTTTTTTTAAGAAATATTTTTTAAAATTATAAACATTTATGATCAGACAGTCCGGTATTAGTGTATTTGATTTAATTTCACAAATTTTCAGTTACCTATCTTATTTTTTATACAAATGGGGTCATACAAACTGAAATGCCGGTAAACTAACAATTTAGTCACGTGACCAAGTTAGTCCATTGCCTCAATTGTTACGCTTAAACCTTAAAACATAATTGCCTGAAATTTTCAAAAAACATTTTTGAATCCAGCTACAAATTTAAGTACGAAAAAATGATTATTATCTGAATGAAAACGATACTTTTCCCAAATATCTATTCGAAAGCTTTTATTATTAGTATAATTTACGCTAAACGTTCATAAATTTTCTAAAGGAAGAAGCGTGAAATACAATGAAAAGAATAAACGAATTAACGTTCAACTGAAAATCTATCTCAATCACGGAGAAAAATAGAGATACGGAAATTGGGAATGATTACTGGAATTTGTGCAAAAAAATGTTACTTTCGGTTATTTCCAACTGATTCCCCAATAAATAGAAGAACTTGTGATGCAGAATGGCAATAATTACTGAATTCAAGTAATCATTGTCGAGCGACATTTCACTCTCCTCTAAATGAGTGATCTTGATAAAAATTTTATATGATAGTTTACTATAGGTTATAGAAAATTCTACTATAACTATCTATAACCTTTTTTAAAACTTAGTATAACTTTCATATAATTTTTTGAAATGAGCCTGAATGTTTTGTACACTGCTAATATGTTCATTAATGCTGTCTACTTTAAATTTAGGCTTTGTATTGCTTAATGTATTGTCAAATAATGGTAAAGCTTAGTTTTAAAGTGGACGGAATTAATAAACAGCTGTGTACCGATATAGCTTTTGAATTGTAAACAATGTCGCAAACGTCTATTACAACTTAAAATATTCCCTTATTTATAAAGTCGCATAAGATCATATTGTAATTGAAATTGTTCGTTTCAGAAACGAAAGTTGAAATTTAAAAATCTTTTCATCACTGATCCAAGTGGACCTAATTTGATAGCAACTTCGTTAGTAACAGATTCCCTATATATCGACAATGTAAGTATCATGTAACGCATCATAATAATTCTTATAGAAAGCTAAACAATGGTTACAACAAGCTTTTCTAAAATTATAATTTGACTCCCTTCAGAAAAAATGTTAATTTAATTCATGAATTTAATCTTTTCCGTTTGCATGAACATAAAGTTTATGCAATATTCGTGGACATAAGGTAAATGTATCAGTTGTTTCATGGTTTAGGAAAAACTTCTCGAATTATTGAATTTAATTAGAGAAAAAATATATTATTGGCCAAATAAATTGAATCACATTCCAAATAAGACCTTGAATTTCGAATTACAAAGCAAATTTATTTGATACATGATGTTGTGTAGCAAACGATAATTTGTTCAGTTACTAATTTCCAGTTTAAATTCTCATCTCAAATGACGCAAAATATGATGTAAGGTTATGTTGCATTAAAAAATTGGAATTGATATTTTCACTTAAATCCAAGAACAGTTCCACAGCATGGAGAATAAGCACAGTCATTTTGTGGACTATGATTTGGACATGCCAAAATATTTTATTTTATATAATATTGCAATAAACATTTAAATTAATAATACTGGCCGACAAAAAAAATTCTGTTTGCTGCAGGGTATACAACAACTTTTTTAGAGTAATTTGGGCACACTGAATACAAAAATGGCTATCATTTTGCTCAGTCAGCTCTTGCGATATTGCGAGAAAACCATTTTTTTTATATTTAGTACCATTTAACCCTTTTTTGTTCGATTAGGTTAAAATTTTAACACAATAAAGAAGATAGATAAAGGTATACCTTGTTCAATAAATTAAAAATTAGGCATTTTAACTTCTATGAACAACTAACTGCACTTCGTGGAACACTTTTGGTATTGTTTCCATTTAAAATTTATGGGAATAAATTTTATTTTCCAATTTCTACAATAAACAAGTATTTATTAAAGAAATTTCATGGCTAAAAGTATGCTTTATGCAAAAGTAATTAAACTAAACAATAAATTTGACTAATTTTGTTTAATTTCTCTATTTCAATAATTCCATTATTTAATTTGGCTTTTGTTGAATAATAAAATGCATTTTCAAAAATATAATTTTTTCAAAAAATATTTCTTTTTTGTAAAAATTCAAAAGTAAGATTCTTTCCCACAGATTTTTAATGGGAGCAATACTGACAGTGTTTTGCAAAGTGAAGTTAGTTGTATATGCAAGTGAAAATGCAAGGATAAGTTTGGTTCCAAACTGTTTGTTGAGGTTAAGTTTTCAATCATAACTCAGGTATTTGAATTTGAGTTCGTTACTAATTAATTCTTCTTGCTCTATTTATCATTCTTTAACCATATAATACTGCTATATTTCAGATCATACCAGGGTCTCCTGTATTCTATGGATACAATATTATAGGAATGAATGGTTTCTTCCCATCTATAAAGACTTATACAATGGCTTATCTTAAAAATACTCAGCTTAGTCATGACTTTATCTGCAAATTTGCATCATGTGGTAAAGCATTTATTTCAAGCCGTAATGATCCAGGTCACAGTTTAACCGGAGGAGAAGGCAGCTCAAGAGCTTGATATGAGGAAAGGAGGCAGTTACAATATGGAGGCAGGAATAGCATTTAAAAAATTATTATAAAATCCATGTAATCGTATAAAAGAATTTTAAGCTTCTATAGATTCATCGGCATTTAAAGTTTGCGATTGAATTTATAAAGTTTAGCCTGTTTCAGCATAAATGACATACCTCTACATTATATTGTAAACTTTTCTGTAATTGCAATATTAAATATATGATATTTAATCTCATAAAGAATAATGTTTAGTTATATTCCCGATCAATTCCAAAAAACACAGGTCTAAAAAATTTTGGATTCTGCCAGTACCAAGAATCAAAGTATTTTCTATGGAATTTTTGACGCTGAGTCCGAATCTGTCTGGAAACTTGTTTGATTGGTTTGCAACAACAAAATTATATGATATCTGGCAGTCGAATCTAGAGACAACAATTTTATCACATCAAAAAAATATTATATAACTTTATGTTATTAAATGCACTACTTTTCTAAAAATTAATACGTAAACACAATTACCCCATACTGAATGTGAATTACAAGTACTTTACGTTTTGAGAAATCATAAAATTCAATTTGCCATATCTCAAGAAAAAAAGATCTGACATGGGAATTGATACAGGAAATTGCATACTCGACTGCATAGGATTTTCAAAAAGAAAACCCTCACATACACGCAGAAAAAAGTTCCGTATAATATACTGAAAATCCGGTAAATTTTACTTAATTTTCAAGTACTTAAATGGACAACTGGCCAGTTAACTGAATGTTACTAGGCTGAACAAGTAACTGTAATCAGATTTGGTAGTTACAAATACGAATACATAAGTGATACTGACTTGCGGATCAGTAAATTTCACCGAGCCAATTGCTATCCTACACTGTTTCTAAATGCTACAAATGCTTATTATTCTGTTACATTTCCATAGCGTGTAAGAGAATGTAACTTACTGTAACGGTATAGTTTACCAAAATGTTAGTGCTCTTTACATTTGTCGAATGTCAGAATTACTTATAAGACAGTAGTTTTACCGATTTTTCTTAGTGAAAGTAGCATATTCGTTTCAGATAACACAGTTCTTTTGTTTTGGCTACTTTCTTTGCACACTGAGAAAGAGGGATTGTAAACGGTAATGAAAAATATGTTACCGGGTATAATCTTGGACTATTAACTATGGGACAGCGATCTAGATTATTAAAACCATAATCTGTAGATGTTAAAAAAAAGATAGTATCGGATAATATCTTGGATTATAAACTGAAACATACCAGATTTAAGGCGTGCAAAACAAAAGAAATATAGAGGGGAGAGCTTTGGCACTCAGAAGAGGGGAGGTTTCAGTGGGAACACATACACAAATATTATTATCATACCTCATTTATGTTCACATATTTAAGTACACAATGCTACACTATTTATGATTATACGCTATTTATGATTATTTATACGCTTGAAATTAAATTTCAGAATCGCTTTTGGGTTCGAACCCTCTAACTCTACCTATATCTACATTAACTAAACGCATTCCTAACGCCTAAAGCCTCTCGGCTATTCTCGCTTGCCATATTCCGAAATAAATGTCGCTTATAAGCCACTACTGAGTTGGCCATACTTGGATTCAAGTCTACGAAGCTATTCGGATAGCGTCGGAAGCACTCGGACGACATTCTGAAACGAATTATATGAAAAACCGAGAATGAATGTTTTGATTTTACCGAATACTAGGGTAAGTGTGCCAATTACTGCGGATCGAAAATCAAGACGGCTTTTAAAGTTAAAAAAAAAGATTTTGAGATAAAAAAGTCGTCACGAATTAATTTTTAAAGCAGTATTTGGTATTAAGTAAGTAGCATGCAGTCCTTAAACCCTGGAAAGAAACCAGATTTACTTAGAAAATGCGAATCTAAAAAAAATGTTCCATGTAGGTATTACTGCGGGTTTGCATGAATTACTGCGCACCAATTACTGCGGAAACCCCAATTTCTGCGTGCGTAATACTGCGATATTATTTTGAGTGAACTTACAATTAATTTAGCAGTGTGGAAAATTTTATTTAATCTCAATTATAAAAAGTAAACATGACGAAGCATTCGTAACAAATTAAGATTAATAATTTTATTAATTTTATTTAATTTAACTTAAAATTATATCACTTGAGTTCCTCTTGCATCTTTAGCAACGATTAAGGAGTGTTGGACATTTTATTTAAACTAAATTATAAAAAGTGAACATGAAGCATTTTTAACAAATTAAGTTTAAATAATATTATAACTCTTATTTAATTTACCTTAAAATTATATTACTTGACTTCCTCTTGCCTCATTAGCAACGATTTTGGAATTTTCAACATTTTTTTTAATCTCATTTATAAAAAGTAAGCATAACGAAGCATTTGTAATAGATTGAAAGGTTATGCAGTGCCGCCTGGCAGATCGCAGTAATTCATACACCTATGAAAATCATGTACCAAATACTGTTTTGGTAAAAAAATGATTAAAAAACGTATTTTTTGTTATTTTGCATAAATATTTAGAAAAATAAAATATTTACTTTGCAGAAAGTAATATCACAATAAATATTTTATTTTCAGAAACGGAATTATAACAAGTTTTTCAGAACGTGTTCATGATCTTTCAACAAATCTAAGCATTAAAACTATGGGAATCGGGAACATGAGAGTTTTAAATTGCAATCAATTAGCTACAAATATCGTAACTATTGATAATTCGTTGATACTTATTATGCTTGGATTAGAAATTGATTGTTTTTAATTGTTCTGTAGCGTTATATATCTTTAAAACATTGTGTATCATTAGTTTTATTTGAAATCGCAGTAACTGGGGCATCCACAGTAATACCCACACTTACCCTATCCTTACTTTCAACATCCAGGTTTTATGATCCGTTTTCTCAATGCAGTTGGAAATTCCTTTGTTTACACCCAACGCTGCCGGCGCACGTGATTTACACATGAAGGTTATGTTTTTGTTACTTGTGCACGAGTTAAGTGAAACGTCCAGATCGGTAAAATCTACTGATCTTTCGTTAATGTGTACTATACTAGTATTGTAATTCAGTTCGAGTGAATGGTACTTATCATCCTGTATTTAATAGATATGATAAAGGTATTTTTAACTCATAAGTGACAGAGTTAGATTTACTTTGATTTTACTATGAGATTTACGAAACGCTCAGTAATTCCGACATTTCTTTTCAGCTATGTTAACAGTTTTTACTGTTACATTTAGTTAAAATCTTTTACTGTTCCCGGTTAGTAAATTTTGCCTTTCATTTTTCTGCGTGTAGGATCCTCTATAAGTACCCACACATATTCCTATAAGGAATTTGAGATAGAATCTTTTATAGGATCCTACTCAAATTACTACATAGAAACCTATTTAGAAACCTAAGTAGGTTCTTGTCTTATTTCATATTAAAATTCGTGTCTCAAATTCCTATATATAGTCGGTAAGATATATTCCTATGTACGTTACGATATGGGATCCCACATTGGAATCTAGGAGGGTTCCCATATGGGATTAAATATGGGGATTTACTTACTTATTTTATTAATTATCATTGAAACTCACAAATAGCAAAGGTGCTAAACAATGGTTATTCTTTGGAAGCGAATTAGAAATCTAGAGGGTCAGGTCGACCAAATATGATGATCGACTATAGGACAGCCTTCTAGATAATCAAACTGATCATCTGTAGAGGGTCAGAAAAAAATAATCGATTCGATCATTGTAGAAGGTCAATCTGATCATCCTTGAGGGTCGAAATGAAAATTTAAAACAAGATATTCAACTTGATCAACCCATAGGATCGATTTGATTATCTTGATAGTGTGACTGTTTCTCTGTGGTAATCAAGCTGATCATAAATCGAGAGTCTCCCTGATTATGTCCATAAAATTATGGAAGGACTATTTGATAATCTAGAGGGTCGGTCTGACTCTCAAAATTTTGAACCTCTAACTTCGACCCTCCGTTTTTCTCCGTGCTGTACTTCAGGGAAGAAATCTTCTAGGTAAACTTCTATAGATTCTTCAATATTTGAAGTTTGCGACTGAATTTATAAAGTTTAGCCTGTTTCAGAATAGAGAAAGTACCTCTGCATTATATTTTTAACTTCGCTTTGAGTACAATATTAAATATATGATATTTAATGCCATAATAAAAATGTTTAGTTATTTTTCCAACCAATTTCAAAAAAAAAGTGATGTAATCATATTATTTTATCAAAGCTTGTTAAAGGCAATGTCGATGATAAGCATTTAATTTTTATTTGTTTTTTGTTATTCAAGATAATTTATAGAAGAAATATTTTAATCGGACCCAGCAAAAAGTTTCTTTCATATAGGGTCAAAGAAAAATTTCTTTGAATTAAAGAAAGTTTTGTTGATTCAAAAAAATTCTCTTCAATTTAAACAAATCTATTTCTATAGGTCAAAAAAATTTTGTTTGAATTAACAAAACTTTTACTAATTGAAAGCTTTTTTTTCTTTGACCGTACTCTCTAAATCTGAATCAGTCAAAATCTACTGATTATCAGTGAAATTTGACTGATTCAAATAGCTAAAAATAAGGTTACTGTAAATCAGTCAAATATCAAATACTATTTATTTTTCTATTTATCATTGACAACCTGTGTAAAAGGAAAAATTATTCAGACTTTTATTATCATGCGCAATTATGAAACAATTGTAGTAATTATATTAGGCAATTTGAACATTTATGTAGTAAAGTCGAAGAAATCTGAAAATAATTCTGCTCCAAGCTGGGTTCGAACTCGCAACTCGCGCACTCGTGGTCCGTAGGCTAGAACGTAGACCGCTGACCTGTGAAATCATTGCAACAGCACTTCGACTATTAGTTACATGACTCACAGCCTGAGATGCCCAATTTTCTTACAAGTTTTATTTTGAAAAACCCTGCTGTTGTTGGTGAAATCGTTTCCCAACCGTAATAAAACAAATTTGTTTTTCTAAATGCAGATTCCACATAGTGAAACCATCGGTTTTGCAAAATGACTTTATTTAATAACTAAATGGAAAACTCGAAAATAAAGCTTAAAATCAATAACAATCGTAACCGATGCGCTTCTCGGATAATAATTTGAAGCGTGTCGTTCAATTTTTCCTGATGTTTTATTAAAAAAAATAAAAATTATTGAAAAACATTAACCATGTCGTAAATATGCAGATGGCCATTAGTAATTAAAAACTTTATAAAGTCACTTTTTCAAAATTAGAATTTTATAAAATTAGTAACTTTTTATGAAGTTAATTTTATAAAATTTTTATAAAAATTGTCTTTATGAAATGCGTTTTTTTTTTAAACACAAAACTTTATAAAATTACTGACTTATAAAGTTTTGTCTTTTTATAAAGGTAAGATTCTTTTTGAAAACTCTTCAATTTCTAAAATTTTTATATATATTGTAGTTGACTTTATCGAAAAATTGGTATTTTTATAAAGTTTTTCTAAAATGACTTTATATGAACTGTTTAGAATATTTGTAAAGTTGGTATCTAGTTTATTGTAAGATTGACTTAATAAAAGCACGTGTTTTTTTGTAAAGTCACCATTATAAAAAAAATTATACATTATGAGTATTAATAATGTAATTTTATGAAAACTGAATAAATGTACCAATTTTGTATATAGAAAACCTTATGAAAATTTTATAAAGTTTTCTGTTTTTATAAAAAACTTTTTTTATTAAAAGACCAAACTTTAATAAAAATTTTTGAATAGATGACTTTATGAATAGTTAGTATTTTTATGAGAATTCGTTTTTTACAATATAAAAAATCGCATTTCATAAAAAGACCGGACTCTATAAAAAAATTTAAAGTTGACTTCATAAAAAGTCATTAATTTTATGAAGTTTTGTATTTTTATAAAAAGTAGCGTTTTATAAAAAAATTATGCGATTTTAATAAATTACAAATCAATTTTTCAATAAAAAGATTCCCTACAACTTGACCATTTCCAATTTTCGAAACTAAATAAATTATTATCAAATTCAGCAGTTTGTTTATAAAAATTTCGTTATGGAAAATGTTTTTTTAATGGTTTCAGCCATCAAAGAATTTATTTTAAAAAATCAGAAACGGTGAAGTTGGGGGAAATTATTTCTCTGAAAAAATGATTTATGATTTATTAGAATCGCATAATTTTTTGAAATTTGGTAAGAAGCGATAAGAAAAAAAGTTGAGTCAAAAATAAAATTTATCAATAAAATTATTTTTCTGTGTTTCAAATTTTTTTCATGTAAAATAATCTTTTCTCTTTCAAAATAGCCCTTTAATAATAATACTGCTATTCTTGAAAGCAAAATTATCTATTTTTGCCTGAAGTCTAATTTTTGTGGGTAAAAACTACCTTAAAGAAAAAGGTATTTTTTTCAAGAGACTTGAGATTAATTACAATTTTATTCAAAAGTTTGTAGCATGTGGTGATGAGTATTTGGCGGATTACTATGATCCAGGAAGATCACAGAGGCTGGAATTATTATAAAATAAGTGTAAGACGTATAAAAACATGAAATTAAAATATTCAATGCAGTGCCATTTCTTTAGAAACGAATAAAATAATATGTAATTAGTGTAACATCAATATTAAATAAAAAATATTTTATGTTATGAAAGAAAATGTGTAAATGTCTTTGATTCTTTAATGCGTGTCTAAAATTATTTTAAAGAAAGACCAAATATTCATATACAATCATTCCTAACAATCACTTTACGGAGTTTCTGAAACATAGTTTAAGACTTTAACTAGAAAAGCAACATAATAAGGTGTTCAATTTGCATAAAATATGATTAGAATTACAAAATTATCATTTTCACATGTGTAAATTACTGGAACAGTTTTAGGAATTTCCATTGCGTTTCATGCGAAAAGCAATTATAATTTATTAAGGAAGATTTCGATAATGGGGCGTTTCATATAAAAGGCAAAAGTCGAGTCATCGATTTTCTTTATTTATGGTTATTTTGTAATGATTGAGGTACCAAGCAATGGTCCCAAATTTTTCTGCAAAATTTTCAATATTTTCAATGTTCTACTAGAAAATAATAATATACGCAATATTTTATTGTTTTTATTCTATTTAAATTGTTCGCAGTTTTTATATACTTCATAAAAACGAAACGCTCCTAATCATAGTACACAGACTGTTTCAAAATGATGCAATATATCTTTAGTTTGTAGCAAGAGTGGCGTAAACAATTCATTTTTAACTCAACATTTCAAGGATGCAGTAAAAACTATTGTATATTTTATGTCACACAAAGTGCTACTTGTTTACGGTCTGGAAAGATAATTTATGATAGTCCAGGATCATTGATATTATTTTTCTAAAATCCGCACACATGTAAAGGTTTCTCAATCTACTGGAAGCTGTTTGAGGAGTGACACAATACATTTCTTTGTTTGTAGTGAAAACTAATAAACTTCTAATAGTAAGACGACAGTAAGTCATACACATACGTGGTGGTATTTGAATAGCCGAATTCTCGAAAATACATCCAATTATAGATCTCGTTAATTTTGAACAAACTCTTTTTACGCAAGCAAATATTCACAAGCATAGCTTACGACTCACAAGGCTTGAAATTGTAGCCCATTGCATCATGCACACATATAAATATAGAACATAACTACAGCCACAGTAACTGTGAATCAGCGAAAATGGATTTTTCGATTAAACTCCTAACGTCAAAAAACGTAAAACTGTAGCTAATTTCATACATTTGACGTAAAAGTTTCCATAAATAATTAACTTTTTCGTTATAATTTCAGTTCAAATGAAAATATTGATGTTGACTTATTTCAAATTTTAATAATGTTAATTATTTATAAGACTTATAATTTCAGTTAAACTGGAAATATTATTTTTCACTCAATTAAAATAATAATAACATTAAAGAATTTGAAGCTTTTTTTGGAACAGACTTGGAGTCCCGTTAAAACAACTACTTTAAGATTAATAAATTTAATTGTTCGTAAATAAAAATAATATCAATGCAGCAATTGTTTAATGTTTGCGGTGCTATTGTTTGATTTGATTTAAAACCTGTTTTTAACTTCCGACTGCGAGTGTATTTTTTGCTTACATAAACTTTAACTTCGATTTTCTCGAAATGAGGTTACATTGGCACAGTTACATTGTCACCATTCCTTATTTATGCAATGAAGTCCAGAAGATTCATTTACATAAGCTTCATATATACTACTTATCTTTTAATAAATATATTCCAACAAATTGTCCATTTCTGATTGTATTGTTTGTTTGAAACAAAAATATGTTCAAAGAAATAAGAATATAATAGACGTGAAAATAAAACTCGGTCTTATATGGTCCACGTTAGGGCCACAATAGGGGCATAACTTTGTAGCTCTCATCAGGTTAGCGGTTTCATTTCTCATCGGGCGCTAGCGGGATGGCTTCATCAGGGCCTAATTCCACTCCATTAGGATCATAAGGGCGCCACACTAAAATTTCATCCGGCTATATGGCCGTATACGTAACTCTATACCGGCCATAAGGGCTTTTTTCACGCGGATGTCCACATATTATCATTATAATAATATTTTAATAAAAAGCAAAAAAACTTATGGAAATATCAATCATGAATTTTTTTGATTGTCTCAAACCTTTTATCGCCACGTTCTCGAAATTTTAAAAAACAGGTTACAATAGATTTTCTCGTGCGCGTAAACATGTCAAGGTTTCTCAATCTACTAGAGGCTGTTTGAGAAGTGACACAATAGATTTCCTTGCTTGTAGTACAAGCAAATAAATTCCTGATGCTAAGACGACAGTAAGCCTTACACACACGTGGTGGAATTTGATTAGCCGAATTTTCGAAAACAAATTGAATTATAGGTCTTGTTAAATATAACTCTTTTTACGCAGGCATGTATATAAATATAGAACATAACTATGGCCAAAATAGCTGACAATAAGTTTCTGTGAATTAGCGAAGATGGACTTTTCGATTTTGGTAATTCTCTGTGGGATTCTTGATTTCGCTTATTCTAATGGTAATTATTCATCGTTATATTCAATAGCCAAAGCCAATAACTGTTTCACAGAAGCTTTAAAATGAGATCAAGATTATTCAAAAATATTGATTATTTCGAAAGTTATTTCAAATTCAAGAAAACATTGGAATTTTTACTTTTTTTGCAATACCTTCTTCAAAATTTAACAAAACGACTTCATTCTGGACTCATTTTATAGAGAATTTTGATGGCATTCAATTTATTAAGAGAACAAATTTTATCACTCACAGAATTAAAATTAAGATAATTTAAGCAATCATCGAAAAACAGGTGGTCCCTCAAAATTTTTAAATCGCGATTACTCCGGTAATTATTGTCATGTCGAGTTGATTCTTGCGTGAAAATTTTCGTTAGTCTTTGCCGGTCCTAAAGAATATAATCTAATTTTTCATTTCCCTGAAATTCAATAACCAAACAGTGCACAAACTTTACACAGATTTGAGCTAAAAAATTTCGCTATGAATTTTTGAATTCCCCTGAACAAACAATTTCTATCAATAGTGTGCACATTAAATTATAACATATCACAAATTTAGCATAATTGGATAAGATTTCTAAGAATGATGAGCCTAAATATTTTTCAGAAAGTTGTGTGTATTTGTTGTGTGTATAAGTTGTATTATTTGTAATTGATTCACCAAATGTACAAAAAGACTAAAAAATTTTTTTAAATAAAAAGCCCTAAAAATATTTTTTTTCACTTAAAATTCAATCGCAACGTTGCGCGCGATCTCCAGTAGTGCGCAATCTGCGCGATCACGATCGAATGTTAGAATATTTATGCTCATTATTCTTACAAATCTTATCCAATCATGCTGAATTTGCGATATGTTATAATTTAATGTACACAAAATTGATAGAAATTGTTTGTTTAGGGGAATTCGAAAATTCAAAACGAAATTTTTGAGCTCAAAGTTGTGTAAATTTTATGCACTGTTTGGTTATTGAATTTCAGGGAAATCAAAAATAAGATTATATTCGTTAGGATCGGCAAAGACTAACGAAAATTTTCACGCAAGAATCAATTTGATATGACAATAATTACCGGAGCATAATCGCGATTTAAAAATTTTGTGTCGGATTAAACGCGGTGCATAGAAACGCGTTTCCCTCTCTTGCCTACTAGGAATTGCCAGTCCGCGCGCTCACAAGGTTCTGCTTTCCAGGGGCTCAATTTAGAATTGTATTTATAATACAATATGTGACGCCGCACGAAGAAACCTACCCCAGTGTCCGAAAATTCGATTTTCTGTTTTCGATTGATTCTGATAGATTTTGAATCGATCTTCAACGTGGTGTAACGAGGGGTAAACCACTCTGAAATCGTGATTTAAAAAAATTAAAGATCAATGGCTACGGAAATAAATCACTAGTGTATCTATATCCATACTAATGCATATTTAGTCCCTGCCTATTGATTTTTTTCTCCATGTATACATTTTTCAATCAAAATAAATCGGTCAAAATTTAGGCAACGATAAATAATAGCTTATAGAAGAAACAAGGAAGGGCATAGTGTATTAAAATAAATTTGTTTAAAAATTATATGAATAATACCAACTGAGTGTCTTGAGTTCTGCTGCACAGGTCTAACAATGTCGGTAATATACGAGTTCTGTCCGGAAAGTATCGGGCCTATCTTTATATCTCCGCGCTGGCGTTATTCTTTATCAATGGGCAGATGGCATCCTTCAAAGTAATCCCCACTTGATTGAATAAAACGGTTCCAGTGATGTTTCCACTTCTCGAAACAGTCCTGGAACTCACTTTTAGGGATGGCCTTGAGTACGCTCGTCGCATTATTTTCAACTGTCGTTTTGTCATCGAATCGCTGTCCTTTGAGTGATTTTTTGAGTTTTGGAAACAGCCAAAAGTCATAGGGGGCTATGTCGGGACTGTACGGAGGTTGTCGAAGCAATGCAATACTATGTTTACTCAGAAACTGCTGCACAAGATTTGATGAATGCTCTGGCGCGTTATCGTGGTAAAGAAGCCAGTCACCGCACACACGCGAGTCATTCCTAAAATCTTGTTCGAAATTTCCTAAACAGTAGTTTTCGGTATTCCGAGATCATTTTCTAGTTCACAAACAGTTAATCGACGATCACCTTCAAACGCAAAATTTGATGCAAATTCGTTGATCTTGTTTTTCAGTCATTTTTAACAATCACAAAATCCGCCGAACTCAAAAATAGCTTTGTAAACAAAGACACGCTGCGCATGAACTATACGTCCGGCCGATGTCAGCAAGCAACCGACAGGTTCGTGAGGCTTTACTGTTGACGTTCATGACCTTCAGAGGTCACTCGAACACTATGGCGCGGAGATATAAAGGTAGGCCCGATACTTTCCGGACAGACCTCGTAGTCTGCAAATTTGCTGAAAATAACTTATTTTCATCAAAATTTTTTTATATCATTATGAATATTCAAGACATAACAGATATGTCTCAGTAATTTTCGATTCATTTCCCAAAATTTTAAAACGATATTTCATTCACCGTGAAAATGTAGTTACAGAACTGTAATTTCCGATAACATATCAGTTTTATATTTTAGAATGAAAAAAATCTCAGAATTTTAACTAAAAAGAAGTTAACAGACGTACGGGTGTACAAATAAGTTTCTGTTGGTTTTTATAAAAAATTGGGCATCTATTGTGAAAGAACGGAACCTTATGTTTTATTTGAAGTATTGTCCATCGTATTGTTCTTCTTGCGTTTGACACGAATCTTGATCCAATAATGCTTCCAATTTCGCGTGTTCGTACACTTTCAGCCTTCCGATACGTTCTTTGTCTTCGATGTCAAATTCACCGTTCTTAAACTTTTAAAACCACTCACAAAAACTTCTCCCACTTAGTGTAGCCTCACCATATGTTTCTACAATCGATGCACCTCAGCTGCAGATTTCTTCAAATTGAAGAAGTTGATCAAAAGTTCCCGCAAATTACGCTTATTCGGCTCAAAACTCGTCATTTTCGCACACAAAAGAATATATCTATTAAGGTGGCTTGATCGTTTTTGAAAAAAATTACAGACTGCTCTGAAACTTAGAGATTATCTGAATAAAATATGCTAGATTCATTTGGAAAAAAGAAATACCGTGGTTGACGATGTCATTGCCGAAAAAATGTCAGTTTAAGACGTAGTCTTATGGGATTCCTCGTCAAAATCGGCGAAACTCCGGAAAAAATCACAAGTCCCCATAAATTAAATATATACTAGTACTTTCGATTTCGAGGAATCTATTAGTATTATAAAAACGAAGGGTTAACGACATCAATCAACAGAAAATTGCGAAAAAGGTACAGAATATAGAAATCGCCTCGAGGTGAAACTAATAATTTTTTACTATCGCTTTTTTCCGGGGACATTTCCGCGATTTCTTACCCTTCTACTCAGATGTTACTATAATACATATGATTATTAAAAAAATAAGTAGCAATGAGCATTCATGTAACACGTGCCCCCACGGTGCCCCTCACTTCATACGACACCAAACGCTCAAGCCACCTTAAACTGATAAAATTCACTAATATTCCAAGGTTATGTCAAACGGCGGGAACTTATTCATACATTTGATATATTTTGATGCATTTACCAAATTTTGAGCAAGATATTTTGTAAACAAAAAAAGTAATCTCACATGGTTGGATTAACATATCATTTTTGTCATGTGGCCGTGGCCCATGGCTTTATCTCAGCGATACACGCATTTTCCACGTGTAGTTGTAGTGGTAAGTGGAGGTGGAAAAATACAACGCTCAACTAAGGTATACGGAAGCTCGAAGTCGAGGCATCTTTTCTCGGTCCGTTCTGTAAAATTTGCCTTGGGAGTTGGGAGGCTTAGGTAGGTTTCTTTATGCGGCGTCACATACATATGGCTCTAAACTATGCAGCATGCTGAACACAGCAATCGAATTATGGTACGTGAAACTGGTAAAATCAGAAATATAATATGGGAATGTGAACAACAAATATTGCTATAGCAACAAATGATATGGTTAATTCTCTCATATTTATTCAGTAATAATTGGATGGTAAAAATACCCATCCTATATTGTCTTATCTATGCCAGCCGAAAAGTAAGGTTAAATTAATCATAAATATACTTGCATTGAGAGACTTTTCGTTGGAGTAAATCATAAAAATGAATTATATTTTAGTATGATATCGTTTCAAAATGAGGCCAACAGGGTTTACGTATCAGAAATTAATATACAATAGTGATTTTCAAGTGGCAAAGTTAATATTTTCGTTTGGATAAATGGAATATATGTTCTACTTACTATTATAAAATCTACGAGAATTTGAAAGTCACTATATCAAAGGTGCGAAGCTAAACGAAGAATATGTGAATCTGAAAACCACTATATGAAAAATCACTCACTCTACCAAAAGGTTTGTCTTTTAGAAGTGACGACTCCGGGTTATGAATTCATTTGTCTTTTTCTGAAGCGTGTAAAACAAAAGGAATATAGACTTTTTTAATCATTACAATAGTAGGAAAAGTTCCGTTGGTATTCAAAGAATTAAGAATCTCATGAATGAGGATTTATTTCATACAATTAAATTTTATTCTAGTCAGAATACTCATTATAATAATTACATTGACCGAAAAAAAATTTCTGTTTGCTGCAGGGTATACAACAACTTTTTCGGGTAATTTGGGGACACTGAATCCAAAAATGACCATCATTTTGTTCAATCAACTCTTGTTTTTGCGATATTGCGAAAAAATCATTTTTTTTCATATTTAGTACCATTTCGTTAATTTTTATTTGATTACGTTAAATTTTTAACACAATGAAGAAGATAGATAAAGATACAAATTCAGAGAATTTGACTAGAATTGGCCAAAAATTAGTTGTATGCTCGGATTACCTTAAACAAATTATTGTCTACCCTGCAGCAAAATGGCTGTTGACCAATGTTATCGATGGCAGGTACATAATTTTTTCACAAGCGTAATAAACATGAATGAATAAAACAATGAAGAATATCCGAAACATTTCGAATTACACAAGACATATGTGACCTATCACGAGGAAAGGGCCCTAAAGCTCCGAGAATTGATTTTCGGGTTTTTGCATTTAAAAGTGATTTTTAAGTTATTCTCCCCCATAGATGAATCTAAAATTTTTTAACTAATTTACTTCGTCTGTCATTAAGCTGCAAAATACTTGGAAAAAGCGAGCTTCGTTGTTAGCCTCTTTTTCAAACGCTCACACTGAGAAAACTGGAGTGTCAAACTTTGAGTGTCAAAATGTAGATAGTCAGTTTGGACTTCTAGATAGTACAACACTTTCTCCGAATTTTTTTCTTTTTGGTCAGGGAGACACTCATTTGATATTCTGCTTAACTGTTACCAGAGGGTCAGAATCACTATAAAGAGTGTCGATTGGTGAAATACGCGCCAAAATTGTAAAGTCACGTGGGTTCGCCTATTTTTCCTCCAATATCACCAGCGTGGACTCTAACCTCATTGCCGGTTTCGCGTCCTTTACGTGTTAAAGTGTCACGAGGGTTATTTTTGCCAACTAATTGTTGAGTACCTATTTCACTTGCTATAATAACATAATAATTGTGAAAGCTTAAATGTAATAGTTTTGAGGTTAGCCATAGAGGTAGATTATAGTCTGTTTTTCCCTCTTCGATAATCTATTTTTCTCTCTGCGATGATCAACTTTTCCCTCCAAAGTATTCAAGTTGACCATCTTATTTTCACAATTCACAGGTAATAAGTTACACTATCTAGAAGGCTGTCCTATAGTTCAACCTCAAATATAGTCTGCTTCACCCTTCAAATGTTTAGGTTGACACTCCAGTTTTCTCAGTGCACCCTGTAAAATCTTGCTTTGCAGCCTTAGGTCCCTTTCCTTATGACAGGTCACACATGCAAACTACATTTGAAAAAATATAAAAATATTTTTGCAGCACTTCTTTTTAGAAGAGAAATAATTAAATGACGTCAGAGAAGATTCTGATTATTTAATTTTTACATTCTCATCATATGAGAAGGTATTGGTTTTATCGTTTTATGTGAAAAATGACTTTCGAAATTTTTTAATTATGTTTTCATTAGAGTTCAGTTCTTGGAATCTCAGCCAACCAATGGGAAAGATGACGAATGAGAATGCAGAATCCAACCTCGTCACGCCATTACCCTTCTCCTCCATTGTTTATTTCGACAATGGCGGTGAAGTTTTCTGTCTCGGAGTTGTACTTGCACCGAAATTCATCTTATCTGATGGCTCTTGTGGATATTTTATAATAACACTTCGACATGTAAATTACAACTTAAAAAATATTAGCACGTAGCAGTTATGCAATTGTTACTGCATAGATTCATCGTAGTTGTGCAGTGCATAATATTTGCTAATAATATTTGACACAATTTTGTAGTAAAATTTAGAAGCAAAAATTTTCCAAGCATAAAAACATTATAAATGTCTGAATCAATATTACAAATAAGATTTTTAGATGAGGTTTAAAAATTCGAAATATTTTCTGCGAAAATTGTCAGCGGAGTCGAAGCGTTCCTTTCTTCACAGCAAATATTTCCAAGTAAATATAAATTGGAGATGATTTTCACGTTCAAATGTACTTCCAAGTTACCTAAGGCTAATGAAGTATCGAGTATATTAAGCAATCAAGTAATAGAAGTTCTGAAACAAATATAATACCCCTTGATTGTGACAGTTGCATAGATTTGCTACTGTACATGGATTCTTTTTGAAATTCAACTCACTGTTAAAGCCATGTCTTACTTATCCGGTCCTTACCTTACCGATACTTTTTTTCGACCTTTGGATTTCCATATTAATTGACATATCAAGTTAAAACTTTGAATAATTATGTAAAAAGCAGTAAAGAACGTTTATCTGGTATAAAATTTTTATAATTATAAAAAAAATTCTTTGGAACATTTTTTTTCATAATTATAAATAATTGGGAGCAGATAAACATATCTTAGTCCTTTTTATCTAATTACTCAAAGTTTTAACTCGATATCTCAAATAATGTGGAAATGCAAAGGGCGAAAAAAGTGTCAGTAAGGTAGGGATCGGATAAATAAGAGATTGCCTTAAACAGTCTATTTTTTTAAAGGATGCTGCAATACAGCGAACAGAAGTTTGGTATAGAAACTACGGTCCTGACTATAGCTGTAGCTCTCGCTATATTTTGAACGTAATCTATGAGAAAGCTAACAGTCCCCAGTCAATGTGTGACGGCTTCCTAGTTGCACAAGTTAGTATTCCACAGAGTATTCAAGGCCTTGAACACGACTTACAAATAACACTACGGAACTGTCACTCACCGACTTTGAGAGGACTTTGCACACTTGTAGAACTATGAAAAATGATAAACACGCATTTTTTATATTTTTATATTTTATAATATGACGTCAGAGTTTTAAAATTTAAAATGGCAGATACAATATGGCGTTTTAATATATCAAAATTTTGCGTTTCTCCCGGTAACTACCGATAAAAATGTGTTGCTGTTAAACTCGTCGAGTAGTCAATTCTTAAAATATTTGAATCAGTATTAAAATCAAATTAAGGCCGTATAGTAGGCTTTGACGTCACCAATTATATACTACCGCTTTATAATCAGAATAATAATTTTAAAAAATTTTCCAAAGAAGACAGTAATCTGTTACATTTTTCTACATTGCTGTCCTCTCCGGAAAACTTGTTAAAATTAAAATTTTATTAATAAAGTGGTCGTATATAATTGTTGATGACAGACCTCGCCACACGGCCTTAATCTGTTGAAATTGAAACTATCCTTGCGGGAACGATAGACAAGATAATTACCATTGCATTTCGATTTTTCCTAAATTCCTATGATTTTTAGAAATCATCATTATGAAATAAAACATATGTAATAATAAACATATACAAATATACCTAGTGCAAAAAATCATTGTATATGTCACAGTTTTGTAAAGACTACTGTTTCTCTGAATATTTTCCTCAATAAAGAAAATGAAATAAATAAATTAAAAAAAAAATACAACGTAATTTATAATTTATATCATATTTTATAATTGCAATTGTAATAAAATCTTGCAGATTTGACTTCGATGATGTCAAAAACCCCGAGATTGCAAACTCTTGAGTGGAAAATGCGAAATTTTCATATGCCAAGGCGCCATATTGGATTTTGTAACTTGGACTTAAGATTGCAATTCAGCGACCTCAAAAACTCTTACAAATAATTTTACCTCTTAAATAACTTACTTGATTATACATGAAATGTGAAAACCATCTCTAACCTTTGAGGAGTGGTTTTCATCCCTTAGAGTCCAACATTGCTGATATAAAAAAGTGCGTGTCGATTATTTTTCTTAGTTCCATAAGTATGCAAAGTCCCATCAAAATTTGGTGAGTGACAATTTCGTAGTGTTACTTGTAAGTCGAACCTGATTTTATATCAGGATATTGAAAAGTTATCACATGTTTTTTTAATTAAAAGCTTATTTTTGTTTTAGGTTGATGTACCAAATAAGGACTTTCCTGAAATATCAATAGTTTATTTGCCATCTAATAACATAAATTTCCAAAATAAACGCGCAGGACTTATTAGAATGAATATGGTAGATACATTGCATTACTATCAAATGTTATTAATTTTTTCAGATCTCGCTATCAAAGGTATATATGCCCCAAGAAATAATGTAGATCTTATATTAGATATACTTTGAATAACCTTTTGGAAAATTCAAAGGAGTTTAATTGTTCTTATCTACAAGTTTTGGTGTTATCGATGGATGAAAAGTATTTTTTTTTTAAATTTTGAGTGTGCATTCACTTTTTTAGTACCAAAACAACTAACAATTACTAAATATCAGTACAATATTAGTCCCTCTACAATGCCAGTAGTGAACTACAACTACACAAAGAGAATTAAGTTGAGAATTTTCACTAAACTACACGGAGAAACTTTTTATATCAAATTTTACTATAGTATTTTTCAATTTAGGAAAAACGTATCACTTTGAGAATTTTTGTTAATAAAAATACTAAACTTTATAATAATGATATGAAACTTTAGTATAAACTATGGTAAAATTTGCTATGAACTATGCTGAAGTTTCATATCATTATTATAAAGTTTAGTATTTTTACTAACAAAAATTCTCAAAGTGATTCGTTTTTCCCTAAATTGAAAAATACTATAGTAAAAATTGATATAAAAAGTTTCTCCGTGTACGCTTCAATTCAAGAGAAAAACGCTTCATAGCAAAATTTTTCGCAGCAAAATACTTAAATTTGCGTAGTTATTCACTATAGATTATATAGTAAACCTAAATAGCTATACTATTTTATACGAGTTTGTAAATTATTAGTATTTTGTTTGGGAAAATCTCCAGTCCACAAGCAATAATTATCATTGCACCTCGATTTTCCCTGCATTCTTAATACTTTTTAAAATTATTATTAAAGAAAACATATATTGCTGTGAAAATTTTAGTACTGTAAAGACCAAAACAACTTTTCAGAGGATGATAAAAATTTTGTTTTACAGGATGACAGATCTCAATTAATATCAGAGGAGATGATGATTCATGAAATGGGTGAATGTTATATAACAGTAACTCTCTTTGAATCAACTGAACAGCTTGTATTTAATGTGAGTATATCTAGTCATAACGATTCGTATATAATGCTAAACATATTTATTTAATTTATAAATTGAACCCTCGGGAAGAAGAACTCGCTGAGCGCTCGAAAAAGGGGAAAAGTATTGTCCACTTTTTAAAATTGAAGTAAAAAAAAAGTTGTAAAAACTCAAAATAAAAAAATTTGAGCTGATAGAGCTTGTCAAAATACAACTTTTATTCCTCAAGTATTTTTTAGTCCAACATGATTATAACGAAAAAAAATATAAAAGGAATTTTTTGAATAACCTAAAATCATTGTTTCAAAAAACATAAATTGCGATTTCTCGGTAAGTACTGCACGCAATGGATTAAATTTTGCGTATTTTCATTCAGTATTCATTACTGATGCCGAATAGTCATTTAAAAACAATAAATACGATCAACATTTGATAATATTCAATAATAAATCAATACCTGTCAATTCTTTGTTTTTCGCGATTCGGTGTGAAAAAGTGACGAATAAATTTTATATTTCGAAAAATATGAAGTGACAAAGTTATTTATTTGTATTTAAGGAAGTTTTTTGGAGAATTTCAAATTATTCGTACTAAAAATAAAGAATTGAGCGGGTTGTTAATAAAAAGCGCGCGACGCACAAAGCGCTAAAGTTGAATTATTCAACAGAATTCCGCGGTTTTCTTAGTTTATTTGGATATTCGTTTAAATATTTGCCACTGGAAATCATTAAAATTCATAATATATAACAATAAAATAAAATTATTCAAGTTCAAACTGCTCCCACCTCCAAAACCTCATATATATTAATTATATAAGTATTTAAATTATAAAATTAAAGATGTTTGAGCCTTATTAAGATATTCGAGTTCAGGTGGAACAAAATATTACGAAGATATATTCACGAATGTCTCAGTTAAGAAATCCAAATGAAATAGTTTTTTAAGATGCAAGATTAAGGTATTATTATTGAGGTAGTATAGAATGATGTTTTAATAGATATAGGGTGTACAATTGTAAGTTATTTTCATTTTCATAATAATAAAATTTGTATGAAAAATACAAAAGGTCAAATTTAATTTTACGATTAATTGTTTGCGAAAAAATTATGTACAATCGCATGATTTTCAGTAACAAATTTATAAATAAACTAAGAAAACCGCAGAATTCTGTTGAATAATTCAACTTTAGCGCTTCGTGCGTCGCGGGCTTTTTATTAACAACCCTCTCAATTCTTTATTTTTAGTATGAATAATTTGAAATTTTCCGAAAAACTTCCTTAAATACAAATAAATAACTTTGTTACTCGCGAGAAACAAAGAATTGACAGGTATTGATTTGTTATTGAATATTATCAAATGTTGATGGTATTTATTGTTTTTAAATGACTATTCGGCATCAGCAATGAATACTGAATGTAAATACGCAAAATTCAATCCATTGCGAGCAGTACTTACCGAGAAATCGCAATTTATGTTTTTTGAAACATTGATTTTAGATTATCCAAAAAATACCTTTTATATTTCTTTTTTCCTAATAATCATGTTGGACTAGAAAATACTTGAGGAATAAAAGTTGTAATTCGACAAGCTCTATCAGCTTATATTTTTTTATTTTGAATTTTTACTTCAATTTTAAAAAGTGGACAATACTTTTCCCCTTTTTCGAGCGCTCGGCGAGTTCTTCCCGTCGGCTCAATTCAGGACTTGCGGTGACATCTATTAGATTTAATTGTTTTATATAGTAAAAATTTCGTAAAACTAACATAGATTTTCAAAAATTTAATAGAAAATTTTTTAATTTTCATTAACAAATTACTGAATATTCTGATCCTTATAATTGAGAATTCTGAAACTTCAACAGAAAAAACTTTACGTTTCAGATAATAGCTTTATACAGTTACATGTAACTGAAATGTCTGTTACAGTTTCATAGTTTTAAGATAAATTTAGAAAAATTTGTAATTCAAAAATTTCAGAACATTTCTGACAGTCCATTAATATTACTGTGTATTTAACATTCCCGTACATACTGAACTAATTAGAATACTGTATAATAATTTCAAGGACAAGTCCAGCGGTGAATTGTTTCTTAAGAATCAGTCTTTAATTTTGAATAAAATTTTTATTCTAGTCAGTAAAGCACAAAGGAGTTCCTCTATTTCACGGACCCTTTCTTGTAGGAATGCTTGGTACATTTCCAAGCTGCGTAGGACCAGGAACGGGTTATATTAAAAACATTCAGAGTAGTCTCGATTTCATCTGTAACTTTGCAAAATGTGATAACAAATTTCATAAAAAGTATAATGATCCAGCTCGCCTTTACGTTGAAGCACAAAGCAGTTCAAACGCCTGATGTCGTTGACATGATATCAGACTACAGAAACACGATTGAAAAGACGAAGATTATATAAAATCATTAATGTTAAATGTGTTATAGTTTTTTTTATCAATGAACAAACTAACATTTTGCATTAAAGCTCATCGCACAAATATTAATAGTATAAATAAGCATAGCATTAGTAACATTCTAAGGGAAAAGTAATGGGACTTTTGCTTTTGTAATGAACTGATTTAGAATTTTTTGTGTCTTCGCATTAGTGAAAACTTAAAATTCCATAGTAATTGTGATTTGCGAATAAATTCATAACTTTTGTCTGTTCAATCAGAGAAGAAGTACTTCAGCCTCATATTATTAAATTCAATGTAAACACAATGTTAATCATACAATAGTTAATGTAAAGAAGGGAAACGTTTATTCAATATTTAGATGAATTTCAAAGAACACCTTTTGTAATTATATTATTTCTTCAATAAATGCTGAGGCAATATTAATGATAAGCGTTGAGCTATTTTTTTTTCATTGTACTCAATTTTTTAAAGTAAAAAGATCTTAAATCTCATGTTTACACGTACGATTTATTAATTCATCATACGTTATTGCATTTTAAATATCTTCAGCAAATTAATGTTAAACTGAACCTTCTCATATGTGATGAGAGTTTAAAAAATAAATATGACTTCTTTTGAAATGTTTTTCATGAATTTTTATTGTACTGCCACTATTTATTTTTGT
Organism: Diplolepis rosae; assembly: GCA_030998225.1. Taxonomy (NCBI): domain Eukaryota; kingdom Metazoa; phylum Arthropoda; class Insecta; order Hymenoptera; family Diplolepididae; genus Diplolepis; species Diplolepis rosae. The sequence continues at coordinate 5,972,897 of JAPYXD010000723.1, read as the reverse complement.
TCTATAATCACATCCTGAGTCATAACTTTCACTGTTAATAATTTCTCAAAATTCAACCCTTTCTATTTACTGTCTTTGGAATTTTTTTTTTGGTTGCAAATTCATCAATTTCATTTATAATTTATTCATTTTTTTTATATACAATACATAATTTAGCTCAAATTACATTAAGGCCACACTGAGACCTTGAATTAAATTTCAGAATCGCTTTTTGGGTTCGAACCCTCTATCCCTACCTATATCTACATAACTAAATAATTAGAATTATTTTTAGAAACCTTAGTAATTATAATATCATTTTTTCGTACTCTAAAGTTTTCGAATGGAGATTCATAATATTTGGTATTTAAAATAATAATTTTTCTTCGACACGTTATATAAAGACCATTGTGACTTTATTGAATTTCGATGCCATAATATGAATAAGTATAATAAAACTTCGGCTTTCCCTATATTTTAATAGAATATTATACTAAACTTTCATTCAATTTTATCATTTACTCTAAAGAAAAGTTTCTCAGTGCATGGGCAAACAGACCTTAGCTTTTTTGTTCACGTCCGTCTTTTATCGAAAATCCATTCTAATTATTATTTTTTGAATAATCTTACATACTGTAATTTACTTCCGAAATTGGAAACAGTAGAGTTGTAGAGAATATTTTCCCTGAAAAAATAAGCCATGATTGATGAAAATTCAATAAGTTTTGAAAAATTGATAAGAAGGGACAGTGAGGAAAAAATCTATCACAAAAGAAATTATTAGAAGTATTGTTTTTCGTCGGTTTTAAATTCCTTCATGAAAAATAATGTTTTTTCTTTGATAATACACGTCAGATAATATAATTTCCATTGTTAAAATCATAGAAAATATTTGTTTTCAGCGATATGATTTATGGCACGACATCTACCTTCAAATAAAATCTAAATTGAATGGGAGGGGAATGAAGGTTAAAATGAGAAATGAAAATTTTTTATTCCTTAGAGGTCGTTTGAGGAGCGATCAAATACATTTGATTGGTTGAATCAACAACTCACCACCAATCGCAAATCTTGTTACATTTAACTCTCTTTGCGGTGACAAATTTTCACTAAGCATAGCATACCTGTCTCAATATATGCAAAATATGACTGATTTCAGCATATTTATACGTGCGGCATAGAAGTATAGGCATAATTACAATCAGAAGAAGTAAAAATAAGTTTCTATCAGTCGGCGAAGATGGATCATTTGATTTTTGTAGTAATTTGTGGCATTCTAGCTTTCGCTTCTTCTACAGGTAATTATTCAGCGTTATATTTAGCATCTAATCTCAATAAGGGATTCGTAAGTACTAGGATGTTTTTTTAAAAATATTTTTAAAAATTTATTAAATAAATCAAGAATTGCCGTGATTATTTTAATGTATGTGTCCTCCCTACTATAACAAAAAGTCCAGAGTTGTGTTAAATCTAAATAATCCATTTAAATAATTCTCTTGATTAAATAATGCTCTGGAGCCAATTGCCGAACGGGAAAAGTGAATTGATCCAATAGTCGGACAGCGCTGCAGCAATACGCGGACAAGAGAATATTATAATTTGATTGATATGGATTTGATATTTTTTAAGCATAATAAACACTGGGAAATATTTACGGAAACATTTTTTAGGTCTACGCATATAAAAAAAAATATTGAAAAGATTTTACAAATAGAATATATTATATTTAGAGCTTGTATCACTAATTGTCAATCGTTTTTGCCTTATATCCTCAATCGCATTAATAATATCCGTTTTCGTATAAAGCTTTTTAATCTTTTTTTCTGATACTTTTTGCATGATCTATAATAAAGACACCAAATACTTAAAACCCAGAAAATACATATGTTGAAATGAAAATACTTCCTCAAAATATCAGATTTTCAGCAAATCCATAGTTCAAACATTATTTCTTTAAAAAATTATTTATTATTAATCAAAATTTATCATTATTATTGAAAATTATCATTCAAAAAGATCAAAAAGTGGGAAAATTTCACTCTGAAATCCATATTTTCATTGTTCTCAATGTAAAATCAACAAGAAAATAAACGTCAAATGTCAATTGAGGTTGGATTTCATATTTGACTAATTAAAATATGTTTAAAGTAATTTGCCTAATATTTTATTAGATAGAGATCTTCTATGAATTGAAAACAATCAAATACTTACTACATTTCTTGAAAATATTAACAGCACTTTTTAAAATTCGCATTTGGTTTTGCAATAAACTTTTCGTCCGGCGACTAGAGCGAAAATAAAAGCAGTGCAATGTAACGCCGAACACGCGTTCAGTTATTAGGCAAAACGAATATTCATTGACCTAATAACCGGATTTCAAATATTTAATTAAAGGAAAATGTTTTTTATTTTTGAAAAATATTAAGGTTTATATAAAGCATTTGACTTTAGTGTAACACGTATTAAAATCACAAATGAAGGTTAATGTAAATGTTATTTGCTTAACAAAGACAACGCGTCAGTTATTTTATAGAGCAGATTTCGCTACACTTCGACCAGCCTTGTGCTTCAGTAGAGAAATCTTTTTTCCTTGGCGAAGTTTTATTTTCTAATTCAACAAATTTTTCACTTTTTTAAAGTGTACGTTTCGAGGTTTGTATACACTCTAAAAACAAGTGTGTTACTTCTACACGTGAAATACGATAGTAACTTTTTAGGCATTTGAAATGTATATTTTTAATACACATTACAAACGTAACGTTTAATTTTCAAACACTTTAACGTTTTGTACCCAAAATGTGTGTTAAAAATACACACTTCAAACTTGTTTTTAGAGTGTACGGTACACCAAAATAGCGATAAGTGATTCATAAATCTCTAATTTTGAGAAAAATTCATGGTTCTGTCCGGCTATTGGTGCTTTTACCTTATACAGGGTTTTCCAATTAGAGGTTTTATTTTGAATAGCCCGCTATTTTGGAAGCTGTCATAATAAGAGGTGTCATTTTTTGACAGATGGCAACAAAATATTGTGCCATTGATAAAAATGGAAGGATACTTTGCTTCAATAACGCATTGAAATTGATACAATTCACTACAAAAATAGTGAAAAAAAATCATTATGAACGATGAGACTCATTTTCACCTTGGAGGCTACGTTCATAAACAGAATTGGCGCATTTGGAGTTCGGAAAACTTAAAAATGATTATTGAAAAGCCTCTCTATCCACAAAGTATAACTGTTTGGTGCGGTTTTTGGGCAGGAGCACGCTAAAAAGAGGGTTCGTAAATTCCGAAAAATATTGTCGGAATGTCCGAAAATATTTTCGTCATAGGGCCTTCGGGGCTTAAATTCGGTTTATCAGCAACGACCTTCGGATATTCACTGGGAGTTAATAAATTCAAGACCATATAACTTTATCAATAGTCATATTTATTACTGTTTCGTCCCTGATATTATTACCGCAAAGATAAATGAATCATTTCAGATAATGAATTAGATTTTGTAGATTTTAAAGAAGAATAAATTCATCAATCCGATCAGTTTTTTGTAGATTTTATTTTTAAATGCTTGAGCTTTCTTATATGAAAAAAGCTCGAGCATTTAAATGAAATCTACAAAAAACTGATTGGATTGATGCGTTTATTTTTCTTTAGAATCTATAAATGAATTTCATTATTAAATGAATTTATTTTCATTGAATTTATTATTATTTAAATTATTATTTATATTTTATTATTATTTAAATTATTCTTTAATACATTTATTTGAATTAATTATAGGGAAACATTTTTTTACATTTTCAATCATTAATTTTTTATAAATTTACCAAAATTAACTTAAATTAACTCAAATTAATTTGACTTAAATTAACTCAAGGTCATTAAATTAAATTAATGATTTAAATCAACTCAAATCAATTATACCATTATCTGGATTTCGGAAAGTCGCGTTCTGTTTTGCTCTGAAAACGAAATTCCGAAAATTTGGAAGCGATTTACAGATGTGTTGAATAAGTTGTTCCGAAAATCAGAATATCATTTTCGGAATATATTAAAGACGTATTCTAGCCGCATCCGAAAACGAAATTCCAAAAATATAAAACCGATTTGCTAAATTTCGGACATAATTTTCTCAATATCGGAAATTAATAATCACATATTACGAAAGTTAAAAACGAACATTCTTTTTAAGAATTTCCGAGTGTCGTTCGGATTTTAAGAAACTATTTTCTTTTTTTTCACTTTCGCCCAAATCCAGAAAGTTTTTTTTTTGGTATTCCGAAAATATTTTTCTAAAATATTTACTCTAAAAACAAGTGTGTAATATTTACACGTGAATCACGATAGTAACTTTTTAAGCATTTGAAGTGTGTATTTTTAACACACATTTTGGGTACAAAACGTTAAAGTGTTTGAAAATTAAACGTTACGTTTGTAATGTGTATTAAAAATATATACTTCAAATGCCTAAAAAGTTACTATCGTATTTCACGTGTAGAAGTAACACACTTGCTTTTAGAGTGTACGTGCACTGAAAAAACAGTATAGCTAAGAGAACTATATTTTGGTCCTCAGAACCAGAAAATATTGCTATCAGACCAATGCTACGGTTTGGTCCTCAGAACTATACGAGTATAGGTGAGATAGCTATACAAGTTCGTTGATATGACAATACCATGTATAGCGATCGTAAACAAAATATTATGCCTTCGTTATCGCTCTTGTGAATTTTGGCGTGTGATAAAACAATACGCGATACGCAAAAATGATCTTTCAAAGAAAGAAAAAATGCTCCAAACAAATCAACAAACCCTACGAAAAAACTCCTCGAAAAAATGACACTTCTTTCTCATTTCGAGGTTAGAGTCGCGTGCATGCGAAGCAATGTATAGGTCGCGCGGCAAACCAGTATAGTTGGCTCACCTATACCGCATGGGTCGAGACACTATATACCGGTATAGGTCGAACAGTTATACTGTTTTTTCCATGTGCCACACAAGTGATGAAATCATCGGTCTTTTGCTTGAAAAGTTTCCAGGCCGAGTGATTTCTCAAAACCCCACGTGGAAAATTACAACTGGTTTGGTACCGCGCCAGTACCTTCATATAAGATTTTCGGTACCGGCGCGGTACTGGCACAGTACTGGTATAAGCACGGCCAACCACCGGCGCCGCTCCGAAAGGTAACTTGGCTGGAAGTTGTCCATCGGTACTGGCGCGCTACTGGTCATCGGTACCATTCCAGCACTGAAATCTGTACCGATATTGTTTTTTATTATTAATGGCAAATCGTCCGCTATTGAATGAAATAAAAATCAAATGATTTTTCACAAAAAACACGCGTTTTTCTTATAAATCAAAATGAAACCTCTAATTTTGGATCCATTTTCCAAAACAAAATTCCCATAAACAAATTGCTGAATTTGGTAACAATTTATTCATTTTAGAAAATTGCAAACGGTTAAGTTGTAGAGAATCTTTTTCCTGAAAAAATGATCCGTGATTGATTAGAATCACATCATTTGTTAAAATTTAGTAAGAAGCGATAAGAAAAAAAGTTCGGGTAAAAATAAAATTCGTTAAATGCATTATCTTTCTACATTTAAATTTCTTTTCATGGAAAATAATTTTTTCTTTTTCAAAATAGCTCTTCAATAATAATATTGCTATTCTTGAATGTTAAATTATTTATTTTTGCCGGAGGTCTAATTTTCGTAGATGAACTATTTATCTTAATTCAAATGTGGCACAAAGCTGGCACAACACATATGCTGATAAAATAAAAAAATTTTTACGGCATAAAAAGGTCCCTTGGGGTCCTAAGAATGATGCTTAATAGGTTCTTCGTGGGGGCGGTGCCAAAAAGTGCCTTACAGCATAGCATAGCAGATTAGAGGTATATCAAAAGTATAGTACTCTTTTATGTTGTTAAAACTTTATATTTATTTTTATTTATATTGTTTATATTTCTTAAGGGAGTATGGTGCATAAGACTATTAAAAATAAGAATTACTTGTAATTTTGACAGAACGCGTATTATAGCTTACTTGAACTATGGTTCAAATTTCGTGACCCTTCAGAACCTCAAACCCGAGAAATGAATTATTGAAAATTATATCTGATCTTATGGAAAAATGCTGTTTTTTGAAGATTATTTAAAAATGGGAAAATTATGAAAAAACTCTGAGATACGTGGAATTTTTTCATAATTTTCCCATTTTTAAATAATTTTTAAATATCTTTATAATTTACAAAAGCAGCATTTTCCCATAAGATCACATGTTATTTTCAATAATTAATTTCTCGGGTTTGAGGTTCTGAAGGGTAACGAAATTTGAACCATAGTTCAAGTAAGCTATAATACGCGTTCTGTCAAAATTACAAGTAATTCTCATTTTTAATAGTCTTATCCACCATACTCCCTTAACGAAATTTTTTTCTTTATGAGTTTAATATATTAGTTAATGAACTCTATAAACTTCAATTACGATACGTTTGCTTATCTGCCTGAAAATAAATCATAAAAATGACACTATTTCTGGAGGCTCAAAGGTGATCAAACCCCTTAAATGAGTTTTAAATTATGATATATGAATGAATTGGATAAATCACTTTTTTAACATGTTTTATGATGTGTGGTGTCAGCCTAACGTTAAGTCAGCGCAATCGTAATTTTTTATAAAAAAATTGCGAGCATCAACTTGCGCGAAAGGGTATTAAATTAGCCTTCAATGAGCCTTAAATTGTGACATAGTTCAAAATTTTATCTGACAAGTATGTTGTGTCAGCTTAATACACCTTATTACTTCAATTTGTAAAATATTCCACTGCTACTTTATCAGTTAGCATAACTACCTTTTATCTATTATTTTATTTTATCGAGTTTCTTTTAGTAAACATGTGAAAAATTTTATCATGAATAAAATTAGTCGACAAGAATTTGAATCAAATATGAATTACAGATTCTCCTACTAGCGGATCATAAAGTGCATTCTATTGCCCCCTGCGGGGCAAACCAATCCATTTTTCGACCCCCCAGTAGGAAAGAATCGTGTACAACACGAGAAAAACATTTATTTTACTCGTGTGTTTGTTGCTCTCGCTTTGCTCGGGCATCAAACTTTACAATCGCAAAATAAACTTTTTTTCCCTAGTTGAACAATATGCTATTTTTATTGGTGGGATCATATTATCCAAAAATGGCTAAGAAGAACTAAAAGTTGTCTATTGATTTCGATCATAAGAAATCCATAATTTTTGTACGATTGAAACTGTCCATGGCTCACTTTATTGGAGATAAAATTTCCCACACTTTCACTAGAAAACTCAATAAAAAATATCTCAAATGAAATAAACTAACGAAAAATGGTCACCTTGGGACTATTTTCCGACTGCTTGTCTAACCAAATGACGCCAGATACAGTTCTGTTCACTTAATTTTGATAATATGTTTTTATTAGAGTCCAGTTCTTGGCAAGTGAGTCAACCCACGGGAAAGATGGTGAAACATTTCTTAAAACTCCACATCGAAAAACCATTACCTTACTCTTCCATTGTTTATTTCTTCCATAATGGGACAATTTTCTGTCTCGGGGTTTTAATTTCTCCAAAATACGTCCTTTCAGATGGTTCATGTGGTGAACCAATAATAACAGTTGTTCAGGTAAGTTACTAAATAACAAATATTGAGACGTTTCAGTTATGTAATTCTTATGGCCTTTTATCTTTGTTGGGCACGTTATAATAATTTCTCTACAATATTTATGTCACACTTACTGAACTCACTGTTCCGAACTAATTTTTTAATACAGGTCACCGATGCACCTAAAACGAAAGTTTTGTTTGGAGACGTCGATGTTGAAGAAGATAAATGTATCTCTCGCTTGGTTCAGAAAGTGAATTATGAAAAAGAAGGAACACCCTTACAAAATTATGACGGCTTCCTAGTTGCAGTAGTTAGTATTCTACAAAATATTCAAGGTTTTGAATAAGATTCAGTTGAACCTGATTTCATATTAGAATATTAAAAAGCTATTGAATATTTCTTAATGAAAAACTCATTTTTGTTTTAGCTTGCAAAACAAATCAAGCTCTCGCCCCATATATCATTAGCTTATTTGCCAAAAGAAGACATAAAGCTCAACAATAAAAACGCATTACTAGTGTCAATACGGCAGGTAGATATTTTGTGTACATTATTGTCGAATGTTATTAATTTTATTAGATTTCGCTATCAAACACACACAGAAAAAAAGACTTAAATTTAGCCACCCAGTATATAAGCGCATAAGTCTGTCCTTTTATAATGGTCCAGTTTTTGTTATTATACATTCGCATCATATGAGAAGGTATTGGTTTTATGTGAAAAATTATTTTCGGAATTTTCATCAAATCTTTGCGTTTTGAGTCCTCCTGAGTCAGAAAAAACGATTTTTACGAAAGTATCTGTCTTTGTTTCTGCCCAGCGTCTGTGGACATGATAACTCGGGAATGAATTTTTAGATTAGATTGAAATTTGACAAACCTCTTGAGGGCCCAAAAAGAAAGGACGAGTTCGTTAACCACCCCTATCTGACCAAAGTTGTAAGAAAAGAGCATTTTTTGTGTTTTTGAGATTATTGGAAATAAAAACTTTCTTTTTTCAACAAAAATATGCGAGATGTGAAAAAAGCGTGAAAATTAAAAATCCTTTGCTCAGATAAAGTCGACGAATTTTTTTTCCTTTTTGATATATTTGGATTACAATGAATATTACAATAAATTTTATACCAGCATATTCGATTCGTGTAAATCCATTTCTGTAAGAATTGAGATAATAATTTGAAAATTTTTGAGAGTGAATAAAATGAATTAGGACAGATCTGTCTGGTCATAAATATTCATAATTATGGAATTAGTTTTTTTCAAAGAAATTTTTCTTAAAACTATAAACATTTATGATCAGGCAGTCCTGTATTAATGAATTTTCTTCAATTTCACAAATTTTCAGTTACCTATCTTATTTTGTATACAAATGGGGTCATACAAACTGAAATGCCGGTTAAGTAACAATTTAGTCACGTGACCAGGTTAGTCCATTGCCTTAATTGATACGTTTAAACTTTGAAATATAATTGCCTGAAATTTTCCAAAAAACATTTTTGAATCCAGCTACAAATTTAGGTACGAAAAAATGATTATTATCTGAATGAGAAAGAAAATCATCTTTTCTTGATTATCCCGATAACTAACTTAATCAACTAATTTTTTCAGTGTTCCTCATTAAATTTTAAGACGAAAAGTTATTTGCCATTTTCTCAAATGAAAATTATACTTTCCCCAAATATCTATTTAGAACTTTTATTACAAGTATAATTTACGCTAAACGTTCACAAATTTTTTAAAGGAAGAGGCGTGAAATACAATCAAAAGAATAAACGAATTAAAATTCGACTGAAAATCTATCTCAATCACGGAGAACAATGGAGATACGGAAATCGAGAATGATTACTGGAATTTCTGCAAACAAATTTTACTTTTGGTTCTTTCCAACTGATACCCCAATAAACAGACGAACGTGTGATGCAGATTGGCAATAATTACTGAATTCAAGTAATCATTGTCGAGCGACATTTCACTCTCTTCTAAATGAGTAATCTTGATAAAAATTTTATATGATAATTTACTATAGGTTATAGCAAATTTTACTACAACTATCTATAACGTTATTTTAAACTTACTATAACTTATGATAAAATATCATATAATTTTTTAAAATGAGCCTGAATGTTTTGTACACTGCTATGTTCATTAATGCCGTCAACTTTAAAGTTAGGCTTTGTATTGCTTAATGTATTGCCAAATAATGGTAAAGCCTAGTTTTAGAGTGGACGGAATTAATAAACAACTGTGTACCGATATAGCTTTTGAAATGTAAACAATGCCGTAAACGTTTATTACAACTTAAAATATTCCACTATTTATAAAGTCGCATAAGATTATATTGTAATTGAAATTGTTCGTTTCAGAACCGAAAGTTGAAATTTAAAAATCTTTTGATCAGTGATGCAAGTGGACCTAATTTGATAGCAACTTTGTTAGTAACAGATCGCCTATTTATCGAAAATGTAAGTATCATGTAACGCATCATAATAATTCTTATAGAAAGCTGAACAATGGTTACAACGATCTTTTCTAAAATTAGAATTCGACTCACTTCAGAAAAAAAATTAATTAAATTCATGAATTTGGGACTTGTTAACTTATATGTAATAGATACAATAGCAGTCACGAGTTTTCAATACAATTATTTGTGTAGAAGAACTGTTTATTTTCTCTATTTAATATTATAAATTCCAGACGTTAAAAATGCGTTGTATAGCATCTTCAACAATCATAACATGATTGTGATTCGACAATTAGTAGATGGTAAATTAATCTTATTTATTACATTGCAATGTCACATTTAGTAATTTCAAATTCTTTGTGTTATTAATCTTTTCCGTTTGCATGAACATAAAGTTTATTCAATATTCGCGAAAATAAGGTAAATGTATCAGTTGTTTCACGGCTTAGGAAAAGCTTCTCGGATTATTGAATTTAATTGGGGAAAAAATATATTATTGGTCAAATAAATTGAATCACATTCTAAATTAGACGTTGAATTTCGAATGACAAAGCAAATTTATTTGAAGATTCTCAAAATTTATTGAAAATTAACCGTAAACTTTAAAAACGCGTTTGACCCAGTGCCTGCTCAATAAATTTATTATTTTCCGAGTCGTTGCACTTGTGTCTGCCAGTCCTTGTACCACTGAATTTCCTAAGTTTTTTTCTTAAAAAATCATTACAAAATAATTTTGTGTGTGTGGAATAGGGTAAGTGTGGGTATTACTGTGGATTCTCCAGTTACTGCGGTTTCAAATAAAACTAATAATATACAATGTTTTAAAGATATATAACGTTACAGAACAATTAAAAACAATTAATTTCGAATCCAAGCATAATAAGTATCAACGAATTATCAATAGTTACGATATTTGTAGCTAATTGATTGCAATTTGAAACTCTCATGTTCCCGAATCCTATAGTTTTACTGCTTAGATTTGTTGACAGGTCATAAACACGTTTTGAAAAACTTGTCATAATTTCGTTTCTGAAAATAAAATATTTATTGTAATATTATTTTCTGCAAAGTAAATATCTTATTTTTCTAAATATTTATGCAAAATAACAAAAATACGTTTTTTAATCATTTTTTACCAAAACAGTATTTGGTACATGATTTCCATAGGTGTATGAATTACTGTGATCTGTCAGGCAGCACTGCATAACCTCTCAATCTATTACAGATGCTTTGTTATGCTTAATTTTTATAATTGAGATTAAACAAAATGGTGAAAATTCCAAAATCGTTGCTAATGAGGCAGAGGAAGTCAAGTAATATAATTTTAAGTTAAATTAAATAAAATTAATAAAATTATTAATCTTAATTTGTTACGAATGCTTCGTCATGCTTACTTTTTATAATTGAGATTAAATAAAATGTTCAACACTCCTAAATTGATTGTAAGTTCACTCAAAATAATATCGCAGTATTACGCACGCAGAAATTGAGGTTTCCGCAGTAGTTGGGGCGCAGTAACTGGGGCTTCCGCAGTAATTGGTGCGCAGTAATTCATGCAAACACGCAGTAATACCTACATGGAACATTTTTTTTAGAATCGCATTTTCTAAGTAAATCTGGTTTCTTTTCAGTGTTTAAGGACTACATGTTACTTACTTAATACCAAATACTGCTTTAAAAATTAATTCGCGACGACTTTTTCATCTCAAAATCTTTTTTTTTAACTTTAAAAGCCGTCTTGATTTTCGATCCGCAGTAATTGGCACACTTACCCTAATAAATATTAGTGTTACAGATAATTTTAATTTATTAATATAGTTAACGAATAAAATACGCGTGGACCAGTCGCTGTAATGGCCATACGAGCATTGGGCCATACAGGATATTGTGTACCAGACGATAATTTGTTCAGTTCCTAATTTTCAGTTTAAATTCTTATCTCAAGTGACGCAAAATATGATGTAAGGTTATGATGCATTAAAAAATTGGAATTGATATTTGCACTTAAATCCAAGAACAGTTCCACAGCATGGAGAATAAGCACAGTCATTCTGTGGACTATGATTTGGACATGCCAAAATATTTTATTTTATATAATATTGCAATAAACATTTAAATTAATAATACTGGCCGACAAAAAAATTTCTGTTTGCTGCAGGGTATACAACAACGTTTTTAGGGTGATTTGGGCACACTGAATACAAAAATGGCTATCATTTTGCTCAGTCAGCTCTTGTTTTTGCAATATTGCGAGAAAACCATTTTTTTTTATATTTAGTAACATTTCGCCCTTTTTTGTTCGATTACGTTAAAATTTTAACACAATGAACAACTAACTTTACTTCGTGGAACACTTTTGGTATTGTTTCCATTAAAAATGTATGGGAATAAATCTTATTTTTCAATTTCTATAATAAACAAGTATTTATTAAAGAAATGTTATGGCTAAAAGTATGTTTTATGCAAAAGTAATTAAATTAAACAATAAATTTGACTAATTTTGGTTAATTTCTCTATTTCAATAATTTCATTATTTGATTTGGCTTTTGTTGAATAATAAAATGCATTTTCAAAAATATAATTTCTTCAAAAAATACTTCTTTTCTATAAAAAATCAAAAATAAGATTCCTTCCCACAGATTTTTAACGGGAGCAATACTACCAGTGTTTTGCAAAGTGAAGTTAGTTGTATATATGGAAGTGAAAATGCAAGGATAAGTTTGGTTCCAAACTGTTTGTTGAGTTTAAGTTGTCAATCTTCACTCAGGTATTTGAGTTTAAGTTAGTTACTAATTAATTCTTCATGCTCTATTTATCATTCTTTAAGCATATAATATTGCTATATTCCAGATCATGCCAGGATCTCCTGTATTCTGCGGACACAATATTATAGGAATGAATGGTTTCTTCCCATCTATAAAGACTTATACAATGACTTATCTCAAAAATACTCAGCTTAGTCATGACTTTATCTGCAAATTTGCACCATGTGGTAAAGTATTTATTTCATGCCGTAATGATCCAGGCCACAGTTCAACCGTAGGAGAAAGCAGCTCAAGAGCTTGATATAAGGAAAGGAGACAGTTACAATATGGAGCCAGGAATAGAATTTAAAACATTATTATAAAATCCATGTAGTCGTATAAAAGAATTTTAAGCTTCTATGGATTCATCGGCATTTAAAGTTTGCGATTGAATTTATAAAGTTTAGCCTGTTTCAGCATAAATGACATACCTCTACATTATATTGTTAACTTTTCTGTAACTACAATATTCAATATATGATATTTAATGTCATAAAGAATAATGTTTAGTTATATTTCTGATCAATTCTAAAAAACAAAGGCCTACATAATTTTAGATTCTGCCAGTCCCAAGAATCAAAGTATTTTATACAGTCTGTTCAACAAGAGCAAGTTCTCGATTTTTCGAAAACTATTAGAGATTTTTGAACTTTTTTTGTTTTAATGAAAGTAATTAATTTCTATAACAGGAGAGCAATAAATAATACAATAAGTAAGTACTTATTTAGATTACATAATACCATTTTGCATGATTACAATTCTTTTGAATATAATAAGTTACTATGCATGCATATGTAAAACATCAAATATGAATGTAATTAAACACATATAAAGATATTTGTAGTATAAACTTATATACTAGAAGATTAAATAATAGCATCTTGTCACATATTCGTGTATTGTAACTTATTCGGAAACACAGTTACATTATTACCATTCCTCATTTATGCAATGAAGTCCAAGAGATTCATTTACATAAGCTTCATATATACTACTTATCTTTTAATAAATATATTCCAATAAATTGTCCATCGGCCATTCCCGGTGAAGCGAAACCGTGAGCCATAATTTTTAATATTTTCATTTTGATAAATTGTAATAATTTTGCAATCAAATGGTACTTTATCTTAGTGGTAAGAAGAAGAATTTGAAAAAATTCCAAATTTGTATTGCTTTTCGCGGCTAATGAAATGATTCAGGAGATGGCGGGGTATGTACGCGTGTTTATACTATATAATGTTGGTAAGCTTAAATTTTCTAGTATGGGACAAATATGAAGATTAAGGTTACATACGCTTTGGTGTGATTATTGACATTGTGATTGTTCATAAAAACCGATGAATCGTAAGTTATTTATATGTTTTATAATATATTTGTTTAATCTAGTTTCCGCGTAACCTCCGTTACCAAAAAACCAGAAAAGTTTCTATACTGGAGAGAAAAAATGTATTGACGTTACAAAACTTCGTATATAAAGTACGTTTTATTCAACGGACCTTTGGGAATTTTTTTGACTTTCTAATAATCAAGCACCTATTTGTTAAGTGGTAATGAAGGTTACGACGTTTGGTCTGTTAAAACGTTAGATACTGATACAGTCGTTGATTGCGTAGAATGGTATGTAAAATTATTGTCAAAATAATAATTTTACTTCATAATAATGAATTATGATTATTTGTCATTATGATAAAATATAATTATTATTATAATGATGAATTATTATTTCAATGATAATTCTACATAAAATGCGAAGCAATCAACGATCATATCTGTATTTTAAGCTCTAGCGGACCATACAACGCAACCTCAATAATTACTGTGTAACAAATAATAAGTATTAGATGTTCTTTCAGGACATGGATCCAAAAACGAAAAAGGAGCTTATGGCACAATACCGACAGAGACTAAAAGACTTTAAAGAAAAATGTGAAGAAGCCCTTCAACGCGATCGAGAACGTCAGCGAATTGCATATCAGAAGAAAAAAATTTCACTTGGACAGAAAAAAAAGCATGAATTAATGGAAAGAAATCGCCAGAAGCAACAGAAATTTCGAGATCGTAAAAAAACAAAAAAATTGCAGTCAGATCCAGGTGCAAACTCTGTCGAAACTGCTAAACGTGGCACTTACAAGTGACCACAAACATTTGGGAAGGCTCTTCGATAAGCAATTGCTTCACTTCCGCAAAGTCCGACATAACGCCGAGCTGTTGTTCAAGAAATTATGAAGCAGACGCTACCAGAAGTTGTTTTGTTACATCCCGAGAATAAAGAATCAAGAAAAAGCAGCTCTCTCAACGACGAAGTCAAACAAAAGGTTCAGTAATTTTATTGCACTGATGTAATCAGCCGCCAAGCTCCTGGAAAGCGTGACGTGAAGTCAGTTAAGGATCCAACAACAGGGAAGCGCGAGAAAATTTCAATACGCCACATGCTAATGAACATTATGGATGCGTATTTTGAATTTACAAAGCAACACCCACAAGTAAAATGCTCACAAACGCTCTTTTTCAAACATCGACCGCAATTCGTGTTACCTGCAGACCAAACTCCATTTAACGTGTGTGTGTGTAAGAAATTCCTCAATTGCTCGGGTTGTCAATTCGATTCTCAGGTTTTTTTTCGACAGATATAAATTTGCAAGCATCAATACCGGTGCAACAATGGAAAAACGTCGACGGATTTTTGCAAGTCGTCGAAGAAAATATTTCAGTCATAGACGTGATTGCTCGGTTGAATAAGGAATTACCAAATTTCAAAAAACACTGCTTCATAAAAAAAGTTCAAAGCAATTATTTCGAAGCTTGCAAAAATTTGGCAGAAAACGAGGATGTTGTTGTTTAAATTGATTTTTCAGAGAACGCCAACTTGAGTTTTCAGAACGAAATCCAAAGCGCACATTGGAAAAAAAACAAGTGACGATTTTCACTTGTTTTATTTGGTATATCGATACCCACGTTCTAATATGTCGTATCCCACATTTGGAAAATTTTTCAGGAAACGATAAAAACGTCTTGTTAGCACAAATAAATAAATGTAAACAAATTATTGTTTTATATGTTCATAAAAATGAATAAATAATAATAATTAAAGCAAAAAAAATTATTTAAATAAATTTTATGATATTTATGTGGGTTACGCAAGAAGAAAAAATTAAAATGTATTTTGGAAAGAAAATTGATTTAATCGTTTTATAATTAAATATTGTTTCATCCCATACGTAACATTTTTCTCTCTTATTTTGTATTGTTTAATTCATAATTATTATAATATAACATTATTGATACATTTTATTTTTACTATCTTTAATATTGCTTAAAACATTTTTTTTTCATTTTAAGTACTCTTAATTTTTTTTTTTTTACTTCAGGTACATTTTCTTGCTGAGATTGTTGAAAATTTCTTGTCCTCTTTCGTCTGGTATTATCACAAATTTTTTAATAATTAATATCATTATCTTCAGGTTTTTTAAATCTATTATTAGTACGAAGTACTTTGCTTTTAACACCAAGATTAACTTGATTAGCTTTTCGTTTCTTACTCTTAGTCTTTTCAGTTACCATAACTATATTTTTAAATTTCAAATTCACATGTTTGGTAACATGTTTATTATTGTATAGACCCAAATTCATATAATGCTTGTTCATTTCTTTGGCATAGGGTCAGTTTCTTCTTATTTTCTTTGATTAAAATTATTATTACATTTAAAAATGCGCAAAAAGAAAGAAAGGCAAACGTTTCGGACACATTTGGGGGCCCTCTTCATTGACATAAATTCAAAGATTTATTCAAAATTTATTTAAAGAATTAAAATATAGAAGATAATCAAAAAAGAATTATAATAAAAATTAAAAACTTATCACATAGCTTGCAATTCAAAATGAAGTAGTCCAGTATGCAGCATCACGTATTGAAAAATTACTTGAAGTTCACTATGAGTAAAAAACGGGATAAAATGAAAAGATATAAAAGATTTTGCAAACGAGCCGACCGGAATTTTTTTCAAAAAATGTTTATTATTAATGAATGATGCCAAATTGGTTCACAATGGCAAAACGCGAACAAGTTTTACATTCATGAAAACTTCTCGTGAAGACTTTAATACCGGCGTCTCTCACAGAATGATCTGAACTGTTTTAAAAACAGACTCGGGACATGTGGCTTTGCTCACCGAAATTTTTTTTCCAATAGGCAATCCTGAGAGGTTCTTTTCCTCCTTGAAGAAGACTATTGTCCTGAACATAGTTAAGAAATTCGCTCGTTTGCAAAATCTTTTATATTTTTTCATTTTATCCGGTTTTTTATTCATAGTGAATTTCAAGTAATTTTTCAATACGTGATGCTGCATACTGGACTACTTCATTTTGAATTTAAGGGCTATAAGATAAGTTTTTGAATTCCGTGATAATTCTTTTTCAATTATCTTCTATATTGTAATTCTTTACAGAAATTTTGAATTAATCTTTGAATTTATGGCACTGAAGAGGGCCCCCATATGTGGCCGAAACGTTTGCCTTTCTTTCTTTTTGCGCATTTTTAAATGTAATAATAATTTTAATCAAAGAAAATAAGAAGAAACTGACCCTATGCCAAAGAAATGAACAAACATTATATATTTTTACTCTCGGCTTCCAAATTTTTTATTGATGGAGATTGGTCAGAAGCAAAGTCAATATCATCAATATATTTTATATTATCATAGAAGCAGTGTGTATCTCTCAGCAACACTTTTTTTATAATGCCTGTAATTGTTGCCACTTACTTTTAGTTCTTTTTAATCGATCTACAAACAGAGGTTTCAGCGGATGCTCTAGATTTAATTGGAGATGTAAAAATATTATTTGTAATTACCTTCTTACTCATTTTATTAAATAATTTCTCAAAATAAACTTAAGACTAATCACAAAATAAAAATTGACTGTCACATCGCTGGCGCTGATTTAACCAATGGATGTGGGATACGACATATTAGAATTCGTGAAAATCGGCATGTGGGATACGACATATTAGAATATTTATTTAAAAATATTAAATAAACAATTTGACTCACAAGATTTTAATATAAGCTGTAAAACATTATTATTAATCCATTTTTCAAAAAAAGTCAATTTCTCAAATTTTGTGGGATACGACATATTAAAACGTGGGTATCGATATGAGACAAGTTGAGTCTCTTGCCATAATAAGCGACGACCTAAATCATTCTAAGTACGCAGTTTGGAGCTTTCTTAAAGTAATTGCTACAAGGATAAAGCAAAAGTATCCCAAAGTTTTGCGTCTGAAAATTTTTTCAGATAATGCAGCGAGTTAGTTCAGAAGCAAATTCACGATTTCCAATCTGTGCTATTTAGACGAGGACTAAGGTTTCTCTTGTGTAGAGTGGGATACATTTGCTGCATCCCACGGCAAAGGTGCCGTCAACGGAGTTGGCGCTTCCATAAAAAACACGATTTGGACAAAAGTGAAATCAGTGAATTTGTATCTGCATACGGCTAAAGAATATTACAGCGCTGCGAAAAAATTTTGCGAGAAACCTACGATACTGTTTGTTCCTGAAAAAGATGTTCATTATATCTTCTCAAAAATCGCAGAGCTTAATGGATTATAATTTGCATGACACAAAAAAAACCGTACGCGTAACCTCTGTTACCGTGATCAATCACCGATACCTCAAAAAACACCAATTATAATTTTATGAAACTTTTATGCTATATGCAGCTACTTCAGTAGTAACTTTTTGAAAGTAGAAAAAAAAATCACAATTAAATTTATTCAATTAAAAGGCTGTTTTCTAGTACCATCGTAACCACCGTTACCGAGGACCCATATTATCATTATAATAATATTTTGACAAAAAGCAAAAAAAAACCCATGAAAATAACAACCATGCATTTTTCTGATTGTCTCAAAGCTTTTATCGTCACGTTCTCGAAATTTTAAAAAACAAGTTACAATACATTTTATCGTGCGTGTAGACACGTATCTTCTGAAATCCGCATACATTTAAAGGTTTTTCAATCTACTAGAGGCTGTTTGAGAAGTGAAACAATACATCTCCTTGTTTGTACTGAGAACTAATAAATTCCTGATGCTACGGCGACAGTAAGCCTCACACACACGTGGTGACATTTGATTACACAAATTTTCGAAAACAAATCTAATTACAGATCTCGTTAAATTTGAACAAACTCTTTTTGCGCAAGCAAATATTCACAAGCATAGCTTACGTTTCTCAAAAGACGTAAAATTGTAGTCTATTGCATCATGCACAAATATAAATATAGAACATAACTACAGCCAAAATAACTGACAATAAGTTTCTGTGAATCAGCGAAGATGGACTTTTCGATTTTGGTAGTTCTCTGTGGGATTCTTGATTTCGCTTATTCTAATGGTAATTATTCATGGCTATATTCAATAGCCAAAGCCAAAAGGACAAAATATACAAACGATTTTTTTGTACTAAGGGGTCAAAAAATGGACTTCCTCGCACACAGGGGGCACTGAAATGCACTTTATGACGCATTAGTAGAAATAGTATATATTTTTTTTTTTTTTTGCCTGTTACGAGTTTATTTCCGTGCTATTATACTTTCTTTCCCTGCTTTGCCCTCCATCTGAAAACAGTCACGTCCAGTCCGCTTTGCAGGGTCAAAAACGTGTGTTTTTTGGACATTTGTTGAAGAAAATAGCAAATGGAACAAATTTTTAACTGATTAAAATTTTTTTGTTATCATTACAAAAGTAATGGAATGTAGGTTGAATCCCAACTTAACGTGATTCAACTATTTGTGTGATAAAAATTTAAATAAAGGTTCACTCGCGATATGCGTACAGTTAATGTTCGTTAAATAATACACAATACCACTGATCTAAAATTGAATAATACATTTATTTGATAAAGGGTTGGATAAATCGTTAGGATGAAAGTGATAGTGAGAAAAAGAGTTAATTTTTACAAGGTGCTTAAATGTATCTTAGACGATTCGATTGTACACAGCTCGAATGTCTTCGAACGACTGACTCTCTCTGCGAAAAACTACCTCCAGCAGAAAACAAACGCAATTTGAGACAGCCCCCTTTTGGGAAAAATCTTTGAAACATTCTTAGCTGATTGACATTAGCTTCGGAGGAAAGAGCTGTCTCGAGAACGCAATAGTGCTTGGGGACGTTTTAATCTGTTTATGGCCGGTCGAACGTGAGAATTTTGGAATTGCTCATCTTTACATTATGGCTAAACAGATGGTAAATTTACCGTACAAAATCTCTGTCTATTATTGACATTGTCCCTTTGAAGGAAAGTGAAATTTTGTGGATGTCAGGAAACATATAAATCCCCTTTCCTTTGAAGCCTAAATTGTAAAATGACAATTTTATACAAACACAAACTTATATTATGATAAAATGTATATATAAGATTAAACACACTCCCCCCGTTGAGAGGAAACGATCGACACAGTAACATAAGAATATTGTTTAATGTCTGTACTTATGATTGTCTATGATTGGCAAAAGTGCCAGTTTTTTCACGCCACGTTTTAATACACTTGTAGCGGTCTTCACTGTCACCGTTCTTATTATACCATCCGCACCAGGATGGATTTCGATCACCTTACCCATACACCATTCCATTGAGGGCACGTTTTCTTCTTTCAATAAAGCAATTGAGTTGAGGTTTATTGGGTGTTGGCCTATTGTCCATTTGTGACGAACATTTAACTCATTGAGGTATTCTTTATACTACCTGTTCCAAAAATGTTGACGTACTTTGGATATATATTGCCATCTTGATAATTGATTGGTAGGTGTGGCAGTCCAGTCTGTTTCTGGTAAGCTTGTTAAAGAATCGCCAATTAAAAAATGAGCAGGAGTAAGGATTGGTGGGTCATTAGGATCGCTTGATATGGCAGTGAGAGGACGCGAATTTAAGATTGCTTCGACTTCAATAACAAACGTATTGAGCTCTTCACTACGCGCTTCACGTGATATTTAAATAACTTTACCGTGGATTCCCATAATCCACCAAAATGAGGGGTTGAAGGCGGTATAAAATGCCACTGTATATTTCGATCGCATGCCGCCTTACTAATTTTTGTTCGATGTTCTGGTGAATTTATAAGCGCATGAATAAACTGAAGTTCATTATTTGCCCCAACAAAATTTGTACCATTGTCGGAGTAGATATTTTTAGATAGAGAATTTAATTTTGTGGATGTCAGGAAACATATAAATCCCCTTTCCTTTGAAGCCTAAATTGTAAAATGACAATTTTATACAAACACAAACTTATATTATGATAAAATGTATATATAAGATTAAACAAGTAAGAAACTCTAAGTCTGAAATCAATCTGGCGCAGATAATTTGAATAAATGCAGACAAACCGTTTTTCTTAACTTAAATGTCAATGTAGCAGACCTGACCATTTTTCAGTTCAAATAGAATTTTTTGCAGAACTCGCACAAAAAGAATGCTTCGAGCACCTAAAAAGCAGGCTTGAGGGCGTAGATTCACGACCGGCGATTTGATATTGTGCTTGGTTTCGTTCTTCAATCCCTACTTTTGTTCCGTAATACCTGCTTTTGTTCCTCAAATTCGCTTATACGCAGTGACATTATGGTTTGAATTTCCTCAATCTACGTCGTTGACACGCGACTAATGTTTATGAGATGGTGTATAAATATGCGAGCATGACAACTAATGCGAAAATGTGCCAGTCTTTATGAAAAAAACTGAACTTACAGTAATTAACATATGAAATATCGACAAAATGAAAAAATACCAACCATTGTGTATTATTGTTTTTATCTCATGACGAAAAACGAAGTACACAAATTGTATTTTCTTTGTCTTTCCGGACTGAGAGAGAGCGAATCATTCAAACGTGCATATGCACGTGGTGCGCCCTTAAGGCTGCTTTTTGATGCTGGCAGCACATTTTCAGTGCGTATTTTGCAAAGAATATCATGAGTGCTACACATCTGGGCCGTTTTTGGGACTCAACCGATATTTCAGTCCTCGTCTCCATCTCGGGCTGAAAAAATTGGTCTACTCCCGAGGGGTAAACCACTCTAAAAGCAGCGAGACAATGTTAAGCGTTATATGGACATTGTGCTCTGATTTTTCAATATCGGTGATCCTAAAGTAATTAAAATAAGGAATCTGTCTTATGAGTCTGTTAGAGTAGCACCAACGCAATAGGCGATCGTTATTCGTGACGTCGCAGTTACTCTCTCTTTCTTATAAGCTACACTGAGAAAAAATGCTATTGAATCAAAAGCATTTCTTTCCAAAAGCATGTAAATCATGGATTCAAATCAATATGCTATAGAATTAGTAACGTATTTATTGGTTCTTGTAGTATATTTTTATGAATTAATAGTATACATGCTTTTGGAAAGAAATGCTATTGATTCAATAGTATTTTGTTCTCAGTGTAGCGATAAGTCCGTCGTCGCTAGCGGCGCTAGAAGCGCATAGTCCAGTAGCTTCTCGGATGATTTGTTCCTTACCAGCTAGGAACCGTTCCTTACAGTTTTTTTTGTTGATACCCCGATTTTGATGCTAATCGAATCTTTCTGTTGGATAGGTAAAACAACAATGATCTCGTTTCTAAGCATGAATACATTGTCCCGACGTGTTCCGAGTTTAGCCGATTCGTCACGAAGAGTAAGACTCGGAGATATCCACACGCTGAAGTAAGCGATCGAATGCTACTATATTGTTTCTTATTTGACGCTTATCCCATCATTATTTCTCTTCACGACGCGTTTCGTATAGCTACACTTGTGATTTCTTTCCTTAGCCGTTGATTTGAACAATTTTATTCATATGCGAATGATTTCATTTTATGGAATAAAAATCTTATGTTATACATAACAAACAAATTCCATCGACAGTTAGACTGCGTCAAGCAGAATAAAGCTACGCTTATTGAAACACCATCTCCATATTTGAAATTTTCAAAAATCATGATTTTAGGGTGGTTTACCCATCGTCCACGCCCGAAAAACAGTGCCTCTGCTCCTAGCTACACAATCTACTACAAAAGCATCGTTTTCAAAGATCAATAATTCAAACACACCAGACACAGTTCTAATTTTTGCATTTAATTTTTTTAAATAATTTTTCTATAAGGATCCAATTCTTGGCAAATGATCCAACCAACGGGAAAGACTACGGGTAATGCTGCATCATCCATAATCAAGAAACCATCACCTTACTCATCTATTGTTTATTTGATCAACGAGGTAACAATTTTCTGTTTTGGGGTCTTGATTGACCCAAAACACTTCTTATCTGATGGTTCTTGTGGGCAAGAAATAATAACCCATAATCAGGTAAGTTACATAATAACAAATATTGGTACATATCAATAAAATTACATAATTGTCATCGCCTAGTATCGAGAATATCAAGTAATCAAGTGATGGAAATTTCAAAACACTTCTCGATTGTAAGAGTTGTACTGACGATATGCTATTGTACATAGCTTTAAGACCATGGTCCAACATGACCACGTGACTAGATTCCTATCTTACCCACATTACGATTTATGCAACCCCATTTGTATGAAAAATAAGGTAGATAACTGAAAACTTGTAGAATTAAATGAAATGCACTACTATAGGTCCGTCAGATTATAAATGTTGATTCATATTCTATACTTGCATTGAACCTTAATCGATGATTAAATATATGGGCCCTAAAGCCAACTATCAACATATAACTTCAATAAATGTTTGTAATGGTGGAGAAAATTTTTTTTCGAAAAAAAGGAACTTTCTAATCATAAACATTTATAACCAGAAAGATTTGTCTTAGAGCATTTTATTTACTTTCACAAAGTTTCAAATTACAATCTAATTTTTTACAGAAATGGGGTTATACAAATTGAAAATGCTGGTAAGGTAGGAATCTAGTCATTTGATCCGGTTGGTCCATGGCTTTGAGTTTCCATTTAATACATTGCTTAAAACTCAACTTTTATCACAGCCCAACAGAGAATCGAGAACGATGATTTATTATGGAGACACCACTGCTGAACCATATGAATGCGACTATCGCTATGTTTGGAATGTCATATATGAGAAGCCAGAAGATTCCGTAGAAAAGTATAGCGGTCTTTTAGTTGCAACAGTTAGTATGTCACGTAGTACATCAGGCTTCAAATATTCAGTTTAACAATGTTTGTTCATTTCTTT
This sequence comes from Diplolepis rosae, assembly GCA_030998225.1. Taxonomy (NCBI): domain Eukaryota; kingdom Metazoa; phylum Arthropoda; class Insecta; order Hymenoptera; family Diplolepididae; genus Diplolepis; species Diplolepis rosae. The sequence goes on along the minus strand of JAPYXD010000723.1, from coordinate 5,948,804 downwards.
GGCATAGGGTCAGTTTCTTCTTATTTTCATTGATTAAAATTATTATTACATTTAAAAATGCGCAAAAAGAAAGAAAGGCAAACGTTTCGGCCACATATGGGGGCCCTCTTCAGTGCCATAAATTCGAAAGATTAATTCAAAATTTATTTAAAGATATACAATATAGAAGATAATCAAAAAAGAATTATAATAAAAATTAAAAACTTATCACATAGCTTGCAATTCAAAATGAAGTAGTCCAGTATGCGGCATCACGAATTGAAAAATTACGTGAAGTTCACTATGAATAAAAAACCGGATAAAATGAAAAAATATAAAAGATTTTGCACACGAACCGACCGGGATTTTTTTCAAAAAATGTTTATTATTAATGAATGATGCCAAATTGGTTCACAATGGCAAAACACGAACAAGTTTTACATTAATGGAAACTTCTCGTGGAGACTTTAATACGGCGTCTCTCACAGAATTATCTGAACTGTTTTAAAAACCGACTCGGGACATGTGGCTTTGCTGACTGAAAATTTTTTTCCTATAAGCAATCCTGAGAGGTTCTTTTCCTCCTTGAAGAAGACTATTGTCCTGTACTTAGTTAAGAAATTCGAGACGTTTATGATGATTTTCACGAGTGGACGAAGGCGTTTATTTTTCAAGAAAACGATTTTGTATATAGGCTTCACAGACAATCCATTTTACACTGAATTTGCAAGCAAGACGTTACATAAAGATAAAATATTATAATATCCATATATGTAATTTTACTCCATATTTAAAAAAAATTGAAAGTTGTTTATTTTCACATTCAGATTTATTCTGAGATGTTTTGGAAAAATGATAATAAATTTATCTTTAAAAATTAATAAAAATGCAACTTGAATATTCGTGACATTAATTATTACATTTGAAGTTATTATTAAATTCAACTAGTTCTGAAAATGGTCAGAACTGTTAGATATTCTAACTTTGTAGTGAAAGTGCCATTTTTAAATTTCAAATTCACATGATTGGGAACATGTCTATTTTCACTATAAAGTTAGAATATCTAACAGTTCTGACCATTTTCAGAACTAGTTGAATTTAATAATAACTTCAAATGTAATAATTAATGTCACGAATATTCAAGTTGCATTTTTATTAATTTTTAAAGATAAATTTATTATCATTTTTCCAAAACATCTCAGAATAAATCTGAATGTAAAAATAAACAACTTTCAATTTTTTTTAAATATGGAGTAAAATTACATATATGGATATTATAATATTTTATCTTTATGTAACGTCTTGCTTGCAAATTCAGTTTAAATTGTTTTGTCTGTGAAGCCTATATACAAAATCGTTTTCTTGAAAAATAAACGCCTTCGTCCACTCGTGAAAATCATCATAAACGTCTCGAATTTCTTAACTAAGTACAGGACAATAGTCTTCTTCAAGGAGGAAAAGAACCTCTCAGGATTGCTTATTGGAAAAAAATTTTCAGTCAGCAAAGCCACATGTCCCGAGTCGGTTTTTAAAACAGTTCAGATAATTCTGTGAGAGACGCCGGAATTAAAGTCTCCACGAGAAGTTTCCATTAATGTAAAACTTGTTCGTGTTTTGCCATTGTGAACCAATTTGGCATCATTCATTAATAATAAAGATTTTTTGAAAAAAATTCCGGTCGGTTCGTGTGCAAAATCTTTTATATTTTTTCATTTTATCCGGTTTTTTATTCATAGTGAACTTCACGTAATTTTTCAATTCGTGATGCCGCATACTGGACTACTTCATTTTGAATTGCAAGCTATGTGATAAGTTTTTAATTTTTATTATAATTCTTTTTTGATTATCTTCTATATTGTAATTCTTTAAATAAATTTTGAATTAATCTTTCGAATTTATGGCACTGAAGAGGGCCCCCATATGTGGCCGAAACGTTTGCCTTTCTTTCTTTTTGCACATTTTTAAATGTAATAATAATTTTAATCAATGAAAATAAGAAGAAACTGACCCTATGCCAAAGAAATGAACAAACATTATATGAATTTGGGTCAATACAATAATAGACATGTTACCAAACATGTCAATTTGAAATTCAGTTTAACCTTATTAAATATCAGAATTTTGAAAAGTTATTGCCAATTCTTAATTAGAAACTTGTTTTCGTCGTAGCTATCAGAAACCCTGGAGTGCAAGCCCGATGTGTCACTAGCTTATTTGCTAGGAGAAAACTTAGATCTCATCAATAAACGCGCAGTAATAGTGGGACAAGACGAGGTAGATATGTTAATAGATTTAAGTATCAAACATACACGATTAACGATAAGATATTGATTTCAATTTTATATTTACAAACGTGCATTTATTATAATTGCTCATAAAATGTCGATTATCTGGCAACAGCTTTTTTTAAGTTACATTTTTCGATGACGCAACTTGAAAATTAATAACGATATTTTTGCTTGTACATCATTTTACAATTCTCGATTGACAGGTATTTCAAATCACCCTAATGAAAGCGGCCGAATATTTAGTATTAGCCAAAGCATTGACAACTAGTGAAGTATAATAAAGCGTAGACTTTAGTTAAAATATCCTGAAGTACCTTGACTTACGAGTATGTGATATATTCTGAGATATTCTAAAAGCCATGTAATGTATCTTGAATTATGTAAAATATTTTCAATGATGTAAAATAACCCCGAATACTTTGAAATAACCTAGAGTACACTGGAATATTCTGAAGTATCCCAAAGTATGAGAAATATAATAACGAGAAATGAACAAAAATTTTGAAGTACATTCTGTCAAAAAAGTACCGGGAATTGATCATTTGAAAATCCCGCTTAAAGAGATTGTCAAAAACCTTTTTGACGCTAAGCTGGTACCACTGTCCTCTATACTGACGTGTAGTTCGAGCGCCATCTGTCTTTTAGTTTGTTTACAGAGCTCGATGTAGTCAGTTTACCTCAAGTGTGTTTTGAGATTTTTCCAATGAATAAGAATACCGAACAAAGAATTTGTTTCAAATTTTGCATAGAAAATGGAATTTCGTGTACGGAATCACTGAAAATGTTACAAAAGGCTTACCGTGAATCGACTTTATTAAAAACACATGCATATGAGTGGTACAGTGCATTCAAAAGCACATCGCTAAAGTGAAGGAAATGGTGAGTGAAAACTGTCATTTAAGTTTAAGAAAGATAGCCGTTGAACTTTCTGTGTCACGAATCAATTTGTACCATTTTAAACAATTGTTTCATGGATTTTGCACCACGATAACGCATCATCTCACAAGGCTATCATTCTAAACGAATTTCTGGCCAAAAACACAACGAATATCATCGAATAACCACCGTATTCACCTGATATGGCTCCGGCCGACTTTTCTCTCTTTCCAAAACTCAAATTACCACTTCAAAGCACCCGTTTTCAAAAAATGTTTTGATGATTGGATTATTCGTTGGCATAAGTGTATTATTTCGGGAGGGACCTACTTTGAAGGCGATGAAATAAATTTAGATGAATAATAAATAGTTTGTGTTTCATTGACCAATTTTCGGTACTTTTTTGACAGAATGTATATGAAATGTCCTAAAATATTCTAAAATATCGTGAAATATCTTGCGGACAGAAGTCTAAGTAATTGAAAATAACATGCTGTTGTCTCCCCAAAAAGGGGATTTTCTTCCCGCACTTCAGGCAAAAAAAATGGCCATTTCTGTGCATGCATGAGAAAAAATAAAGTATGCTACACAAGAGGAACACGATGATTCTCACTCGTGTTTTTACGCCCCCACTTCATTCGCGCGCAACTTCACACTGGCCAGAATCATGCTTTTTCTCCCTTGCAGCATAAATATCTATTTCATAGCGCCTCCTTTGAAAATCCGATTTTCGGTACCTGTAGAGCGGGTTGAAACTACGATTTTCAACCCTAGGGTTGAAAGTCGCTGTTTCAACCCACTCCACAGTTACAGCCAATCAGATTCTCAAAAGAGTTGCCATGAAAAATAATATACATTACTCGAAACAAAACACAGCGAAAGCATTTCGTGTGATTGCAGCCCTCGTTTCACTCGGACAGAGCAAACTTCACACTGATGCAATCGCTCTGTTTCGCCCCTTGTAATGTAATATACTATTCAATTCGCTTCTCGACAGTGTAAAGCAAGGTATTATGTTCGAAGGGGACTATTTTAAATAAAGTAAATCAACTTTGCCAAACAAAATTTTTAGTTTTCATGATTTTTAGCATGTCTGCTAGCATGTTTCTTTGTAAAATTTAAAAGTTCTTTCATGCAGCTGTAGTTACCGGGCATAAAAAAGAATTCACTAATAGAGTTAATGTATTCCGATAAACGGGAATTTTATGGGGATATTATCATTATAAAAAATATTTATCGCTGTATAAAGTTTCTACATGTAACCACTTACACAACTTTAAAGCGAAGTATAAATTTATTCTTTACAGAACCTACTATTGGAACCACACGATATCATAATTATTGACACAAATGGACCAGCTTTATTGGCATGTGATTTAAATACAAAAAATATATTCCTCAATGATGTAAGTTTCGTTACATTTTAAAGTTAGCAGATTTTCAGATTTGAATTAAAACTTTTTTTTTATAATGGATAATACGTTTATATAAATAATATTTTGGGTGGTCACTTGTGGATTGTAGAATGTAACTATAAGTGCGAGTGTGGCAACAATATACTACTGCACTCATGCCCTATTCTGCAACCCACTCGTAAACACCGTATATATATTTCTGTGAATATAGCTGAACAATAGCTGAAAGACACTTCATCAAGTTATAATTTAACGCACTCTCATTGAAATATTAAAATTATTGATGACACTAAGGCATGTGGTTACCTGAATTCAATTTAACCCTTCGTAGGTACACGTGTCCCAAAAGGGACATGATGAAATTTTCAAGTGAAATATTTTCATCGGAATAAATTGTTATAAATAAACAATCGCTAAACAAATTGCTGTAAAACCTATTGGAGCATAAAATATGATCCCCAAAGAGTATTTCAGAATATTGAGAGATTTTTTGAAGACCTTTTTTCATGAAAAAATGAGTGCCTGGACTTTTTGAACCCCTGTACCAGCGATGCCAGTAAAAATACGTGTACCTACAATTAGAATTCCTAATATCTGTTTTCCGTTAAACATCTCCTTAACTTATATCAATTTAAACTTGCATTCAATATTTGCGTACAAACTAAATAAATCAATATACATTATAATAATTTCAAGGGTAAGTTTGGCTCAAATTTACTGTTGAATTCAAGTTTCCTAAGTAACATAAGATCATCTATTAGACATCTAAAGGAACTTTTTGGGAAAAACGGGAGAACTCTAGAAGACATTTCATATTTTCTGTCGAAAGTGCTATTAGACGTCTAGTAGAGCTCAAATTGGCCGCTAATTCAACTATTTATTACACTTTTTGTGATAAATCTTTGTTAAATTTGAGCATGAGATTTTCTACAAATAAAAGCCGAAAAATGTAGTATAGATATTTCTCTTGAGACCGATATCTAAATATACACTAAAAATATCATTTTAATATATAAAATACAGTTTTTCATTCATGTAGAATAGATTATCGCGAACTTCGACAAGTTTTTAACAACCTCTAACAGAGACCTAAATTAAGGAGGACTGGAATACGTTTTTAAGAAGCTCTAATAGAGCTACTCAGCAATCTAAAATTCATCGAATGACACTCTTCTAAAAGACGACATAAGGACGTCTTGTAGATCCTTTTTTGCGATCGTCTTCTAGACGCCAAAAACAGTTGAATTAGAGGCCAATGGGGCTCTACTAGACGTCTAATAGCACTTTTGCCAGGAAATCGGAACGTCTTCTAGAGCTTTCCCATTTTTCCCAAAAAGCTGTTTTAGACGTCTAATAGATAATCTTGTACTACTAGGGTTTCAACCTTGAATGAACTGTTTGAATTTCAGTATACAATTGATGAATTGATCGTGCCTTTTATATTATTGTTACGATAAGGACTGATACATTGACCAAAGACATTAGAGCATAAATGCGGCATAGACTACACTGACTTATGTATGACTTATGTAAATGAATGTTTATTATTGCATAAATAAAGTGGTAAATAAATGTACCTTTCTAATAATTAATGTTAATATAAATTATGCAAAATATATTGACAGCATTAATTATTATTTATAATTTTTAGTATTTGTTATTTAAATTAAATTCATTACAAATAATCAAAACTTATACTAATTACATTGTAAATAATTAAAAATGTATAAAAATTAAATTAAAAAAAAAATCACCGGCAAAATTATTACTCATTCATATCGAACTTTCGGTGCTGCAAGTTTCGTGCAGAAATCTCAGGGAAGATTGACGCACTCCCCCTGTGAGAAAAAAATACTATTGAATCAAAAGCATGTATACTATTAATTCATAAAAATATACTACAAGAACCAATAAATATGTTACTAATTCTATAGCATATTGATTTGAATGCATGATATACATGCTTTTGGAAAGAAATGCTTTTGATTCAATATCATTTTTTTCTCAGTGATAGATGTGACACAGTCGAGTTTGTGCTCAGCTAAATCCGAAGGTGTTCAGCTACAGTTTTGTATGACGAATGGCGTAGAAAGGTAAACAGTTTTCATGAAAAAGGCTTAGAGTTGTAGATGTCAGCACCAAAATTTTGAGGGTTGTCTATATATATTGGCCGTCTGCACTACCGACCTATGCCGCATCTATGCTAAAATGTCTCTGCATTGACATAACCTCAAACTAAAAAACAGTTTACAGAAGTAAGAAAAGTATAATTAAAATTGATTTCAATGCATTCGGAAAAGGCATAAATACATTCCTCAGAAAAACATGAGTTTGGGTAAAAATTATATTTACAATGATAGTTATTGAGCATTTTATGTTTTTTCTTTATTCTTACTAAACATTTGTAATTTTTATTTAATTCTCATGAACGATAGCTCATTCTGTTTCATGGAACATTCTCTACACTCTGCTTGCTGAATTTTTTTTACGATTATTTCTGAACAAATTATTTTTAGTACAATTCAATGAACAATATTGTAGAGAATTTCAAAGTGACATGTTTGATAACATGTTTGCTATGTTCCATGGAACAAAATGAGCTATCATGAACTACTTTTACTAATTTTTCCAAATCATTTCAGTCGATTATGTCGATCATTAGAAGAGTGCATCACGCACCGTGATAACGGAACTCTACTATATTAACCTCATCAACCTACTCTCTAAATCTGAATCAGTCAAATTTTTACTGATTGAATCAGTGATTTGCCTTTTCACTGATTCATCAGTAAAAAAATATATTTGACTGTTAAATCAGTTGATTATCACTAATTGAATCAGTGGAAAAAATATTTTCATGGTTAAATCAGTTAATTTTCACTGAAGCGATCAGTGGAATTTGACTGATTTACAGTAACCTCTTTTTAGCTATTTGAATCAGTCAAATTTCATTGATAATCAGTAGATTTTGACTGATTCATATTTAGAGAGTATGATTCAGAATTAATTTAACGTCATTTAAGACTAGATGGAATTTACAATATATTTTGAAATATTTCTGTGAAGAAAGCAACGCTTCCAATCCGCTGGGTATCGAAAATTCAAAATACATTGTAAATTCTATCTAGTCTTACATGACGTTAAATTAATTCTGAATCACAGGTTGATAAGGTTGAAATAGTAGAGCTCCGTTATCGCGGTGAGTGATACACTCTTTTAATGACCGACATAATTAAGTGAAATAATTTGGAAAAATTAGTAAAAATAGTTCATGATATTTATATATCATTATATATTATATATATTATATTATATATACATACATATATTATGTATATTTTATCATTGAAACTCACAAATTGCAAAAGTGCTAAACATTGGTTATTCTTTGGAAGCGAATTAGGAATTTAAACAATTCTATATTTTAGGTGCCAACAGGAGCCCCTGTATTTCAAGGAAGAAATCTTATAGGGATCATAAGTATCAGCCCAGAAAAAATATTAGGTTTCTTAAGCACGAGTTTTATTAGGCATATTCAACCCAGTTACGATTTTATCTGTAAATTTGCATCATGTGGTGGAGCGTTTGACGAAAACCGTAATGATCCAGGTCACAGTTTAACCGGAGGAGGAAGCAGCTCAACAGCTTGATATAAGGAAAGAAGGCAGTTACAATATGGGAGCAAGAATGGCATTGAAAAAATATTATAAAATCCATGTAGTCGTATAAAAACATTTTAAACTTCTATAGATTCTTCGGTGTTTGTAGTTTGCGATCGAATTTATAAATTTCAGCCTGTTTCAGAATAGAGGACGTACCTCTGCATTATATTTTTAACTTCTCTTTGAGTACAATATTAAATATATGATATTTAATGCCATAATAAAAATGTTTACTTATTTTTCCAACCAATTCCAAAGAATATGATGTAATCATATTATTTTATCAAAGGTTGTTAAAGTCAATATCGATGATAAGCATTTAATTTTCATTTGTTTTTTGTTATTCTAGAAAATTTCTAGAAGAAATATTTTAATCGGACCCAGAAAACAGTTTATTTAAGGGGGGTTTCTACTTTGTTCGGCCGAAAAAACGTGCTTTTTTTAGAAATTTTTTTTGGCGAACGTATTTAAGATAAACACTTGAAATTTTTTTTCAGTTGTAGGTACAAGTTTATTGTACAAGTTTCTTTAAGGGGGGTTTCTACTTTGTTCGGCCGAAAAAACGTGCTTTTTTTAGAAATTTTTTTTGGCGAACGTATTTAAGATAAACACTTGAAATTTTTTTTCAGTTGTAGGTACAAGTTTATTGTACAAGTTTCTTTAAGGGGGGTTTCTACTTTGTTCGGCCGAAAAAACGTGCTTTTTTTAGAAATTTTTTTTGGCGAACGTATTTAAGATAAACACTTGAAATTTTTTTTCAGTTGTAGGTACAAGTTTATTGTACAAGTTTCTTTAAGGGGGGTTTCTACTTTGTTCGGCCGAAAAAACGTGCTTTTTTTAGAAATTTTTTTTGGCGAACGTATTTAAGATAAACACTTGAAATTTTTTTTCAGTTGTAGGTACAAGTTTATTGTACAAGTACAAAAAGTTTTTTTTCACTTTATACTGAAGCAAAACTTTGAACGCGTTTTTTTCAAAACTATATCTTTTGGCCTTGCGGAAGTGATTTAAGCTAGACGAGTAAGGAATGGCCACGAAATTTTTAACAGTCGTGTATCAAGGGCTTAGCTATGGCTCGTACTAGAATCTTCAGTAAATATTAACAATTTTTCATTTTACATAACAATTTGTATCGAAAAAAGTGGGCAAAAATCGAGTTTTTCATTCAAAATCGCATAATTATTTCATTTTTCATTTTTTTTCGAAATCCTAGTACCGGCCAAAGACAAAAGTATACAAAGTGAGAATATATTTCATTTTTGTGTTTCAGGTCATCTGAAACAGCGGCAGGACTTCCGCGAATGGGAAAAATTCGTTCGGCGCGCCGCCATTGCTCAATGCCCCCCCCCCCCCCCCTTTGCATATTTCTACTGAAAATTTTTTGTAGTTGTACAATAAACTTGTACCTGCAACTAGAAAAAAATTTCAAGTGTTTATCTTAAATACGTTCGCCAAAAAAAATTTCTAAAAAAAGCACGTTTTTTCGGCCGAACAAAGTAGAAACCCCCCTTAAATCAAAAAAACATTTCTTTGATATACAGTTAAAGAAACAATTTCTTTGAATTAAAGAAAGTTTTGTTGATTCAAAAAAATTCTCTTCAATCTAAACAAATCTATTTCTTTCGATCAAAAAAAAAAATTTTTGAATTAACAAAACTTTTCTCAATTTAAAGACATTTTTTCTTTGACTGTATATCAAAGAAACTGTTTACTCAGTTCGTATCTTTTACACTTGCCCCTAATTAATATGACACTGGATCCTAATATACTCTCTGAATATGAATTAGTCAAATTTTCACTGATCCATCAGTGAACGAATATTTTTCACTGTTAAATCAGTTAATTTTCACTGATTCATCAGTGAAAAACATATTTTTCACTGTCAAATCAGTCAATTTTCACTGAAATAATCAGTGAAATTTGACTGATTTACGGTAACCTCTTTTTAGCTATTTGAATCAGTCAAATTTCACTGATAATAAGTAGATTTCAACTGATTTAAATTTAGAGAGTATAATCTACATTCCAAATTCGAAAATAGACTCTGAAAGAATATAACAGCAGACACCAAGTAAATATAATACCTGTTTTTTCTGCAATATGAATGATTTACTTTCACATATCGACTCAAGTAAGAGTCATTAGTGCAAGTCTCCAAATTTCTTTGCATTTACATATCTTTCTTGTAATTTAAGGTCAAATTTTATTCTTTATTTCAAAACACATGTTTTCATCATTCTTCTTGAAGCTGAAAAAAGTCGAATTGAAACTTTCGTTGGCATTTTGCGTTTAGATGCCTAATCAAAAATCAATCAACTTCCACTCTCCGTTTTATTAATATAGACTTGGCGTGTAAACTCCATGCTGTTCTTATAGTCAGCAGTCCTAAGACTGGTTTGATGCAACTCTCCATCCGTTCCTATCTTGAGCGAGTCTTTTCATATCGCAGCATCCGTTACAGCCTACGTCATCTATAATTTGTTTCACATACTCTAATCTTTGTCTCCCTTTCGTTTTGCGTTCATCTGCTATACCTTCTACTATTGAATTGTTCCTGCCAGTTCCTTATGTATAAAGTGTGTGCCCTATCAATCTGTCGCGGCGCCTTTTTATATTAGGGTACAAGCTTCTCTTCTCCTTCCCTAAGTTGAAAATTTCCTCATTTGTCACATTGTATTCATCTCTTTCTAATCGAATTATTCTATCCAAACTCTTTTAAAACCTGAAGCAATCTTTAGAAGAAGTATTTGCGTTTCTATAATTTTTTCAAAAACATTACAATAAAATTTGAAAGAATTTCGTTCTTTGACCGTGCTTAAATTAATCTAGGACATTCTTTCATTTTTTCGATGATGTTCTAAGCTTCTTCATAAAAAGTATATAGGATCTTCGGAAAAATTTGTCCTGTCCACAAGTCGAGGACTGTCAAGTAAATTTCCCAGTACTTATTTTTCCCGTGTAGAGTGGCAAAAGCACTTGAAGAAATTTCAGTTAAAATAAACAGTATAACCGTAAAAGTTTAAGAACCGGTACCCTAATATTTTTTTTTGGTAATTATTACAAATAAGTTCAGAAGTATTTCGAGTATAGTATACCTATACTCGTATACAGTATATATATATATATATGTATATACTGTATACGAGTATAGTATACCTAACGTCTTACAAGAAAATTAAAAACCCTGGTCTGAAAAATCTTGGAAGTAGCACCGAAATTTGACTGCGCAATTAATTATCGCCCAATGGAGTGTAAACTTATGTACTAGAAGATTAAATAATAGCATCTTATCACGTATTTTATGAGTGAAACTCTTGCATAATTAGACTGACATTAGTCTGGATTAAATCTAAATTGAATTATCAAGATTATAATTTTTATATGTGCACAGAGAAAAAAAGACTTCAAATCTATCGTACTTATGCCTGGAGCATGTATATTATCAATTCAAAAAATATGCTACAAGAACCGATAAATATGCTACAGATTCTATACCATATTGAATTGAATTATAGACATTCATATTCATACTTTTGTCAGAATTGTTATAAATTTAATAGCATTTTTTGTGCAGTCTGTAAATTGTAAAAATAGTTTTATGAATGTTCATTAAGCTTTTTACGATAAACAATTTATTATTGACGATTTATCTTATCAGAGTATTCAAAAAAGAAAGAAGGTGGAATGAAGGTTTCTTCTTTTTTAATTTACGAAACATCTTCCAAAAAATTTGGAAAATCATTTAAAAGATTTATCTTAATTTAATGCCTACATGTCTCAAAAAACGTAAAATTGTGGCTGATTTCATCATACACACGTACATGTATATGTGTAATTGCAATAAAAATAGGTAATAATTAGTTTCTGTGAATCAACGAAAATGAGCTGGTCGACTTTTGCAGTACTCTGTGGGATTCTTACTTTCGCTTATTCTAATGGTATTTATGAATTGTTATATTTACCAGCAAAAATCAATAAATAGTATATTTGCATAATCATAATTAAAATTTTTCAACTGATTCAAATTTCTTTTGATTATTATAAAAGTAAGAAACGTTAAATCTAAAATAAATCTGGCGCAGATAATATGAATAGATGCAGAAAAACCGTTTTTCTTAACTTCAATGTCAATGTAGCAGATCTTACCATTTTTCAATTTAAATAGAATATTTTGCAAAACACGCACAAAAAATATGCTTCGAGCACCTAAAAAAGCAGCCTTGAGGTCGTACATTTACGACCAGCGATTTGATAATGTACCTGTTGTCGTTTCTCAATTTGTGTTTAATATGCGTGTGGTGCGCCATATCACAAACATACCCCTTCAAGGCTGCTTTTTGGAGCTGGAAGCACCTTTTCAGTGCATATTTTGCGAAAAATATCGTGTGCGCTACGAAGCTGTGCTGTGTAATCGTTGCCTTTTGACCCTTATCACGCAATATACTATTCAATTACGATCCAATTCTTGGCGAATGAGCCAACCAACAGGAAAGGTTACGGATAATGTTGCATCATCCAAACTCAACAAACCATTACCCTACTCCTCTATTGTTTATTTGAGCAACGATGGAGTAGTTGAATGTATGGGGATTTTAATTGCACCAAAATTCGTCTTATCTGATGGTTCTTGTGGGAAAAATATAATAACCTTTATTCAAGTAAGTTACATAATAACAATTATTGGCATGCATCAATTACGCAACTGTCACTGCCTACGCGGAGAAAAAAATCTATCATAGTAAGCTGAGCTCTTCCTATTAAAATACCGAAATTAATGTGCGAAATTGTCACAGTAGGTCCACTCCTATAGGAGTAACGTGAAACGAATTATAGTGTTTTCTATCAACAATCGGTGGCACTATTGTCGCTACCGATGTTCTTTTTAATCTGTTGTAACTGTAGCAACCATAGTTTGACATTCTTTTGATAAAATCTGATGGTATAAATCATTGATTTATGTTTAAAAATTTTCCGCTCTTTAGAATATACTTAGTAAGAAGGTGGGCAATAAGTGGCATTGAAATGTCAAAATCTGGAATGAAATGAAATCGAGAATGAAACTTTTGAATGCATTTTAAATTCAAAAGTTTTTTTTTATATATTTATATATCGGGTTGTGGGGCACGGGGGTTTCTTTTGCACTAATATTAATTCTTGCGAAACATTCCTCGCTTGTAACACTTGTACTTATCGATCGGCTTTTGTACATAGCTCTAAGGACATGGACTATCCTGGTCACGTGACCATAATGAAATACATTATAGGACTGTCAGATTATAAATGTTAATTCATATTCTGTACTTGCATTGATCCTTAATTAATAATTGAAGATATGGGCCCTGAAGCCAACTATCAACAGCAACATATATCTTTAATAAATGTTTATAATGATGAAGAAAAAAAAAACAGAAATGTGTTTACACAAATTGAAAATGCTGCTAAGGTAGGAATATAGTCACGTGATCCGGTTGTTCCATGGGTTTAAATCTTCATTTAATACAGTTTTTAAAACTCAATTTTCAACACAGCCAACCAGAGGGTCGAGAACGAAGGTGCTTTTTGGAACATCACCGTTCATATAGATAAATGTAACTATCGCTATATTTGAAAAGTGATGTATGAGAAGCCAGAAGAGCCCGTAAAAAATAATAACGGGCTTTTAGTTGCAAAAGTTAGTATGTCACGTAGTACTTAAGGCTTCAAATATTCAATTTAACCTTATTAAATATCAGAATTTTAAAGAGTTATCACATGTTATTAATTAAAAGCTTGTTTTCATCGTAGCTTACAAAAAGCCTGAAGCTCTCGCACGGTGTATCACTAGCTTATTTGCCAGGAAAAGACTTAGAGCTCATCAATGAACACGCAGTAATAGTGGCACTAGGCGAGGTAAATATGTTAATAGATTTAAGTAACAAATATATACAATTAACGATAAGAAATTGATTTCAATTTTATATTTACAAACGTGCATTTATTATTATTGCTTATAAAATGTCGGTTATCTGTCAACAGCTTTTTTTAAGTTACATTTTTCGATGACGCAACTTGAAAATTTATAACGATTTTTTTGCTCCTACATCATTTTACAATTCTCGATTGAAAGGTATTTCAAATCACCCTAATAGAAGCAGCCGAATATTTACTATTAGCCAAAGCATTGACAACTCGTGAAGTATAATAAAGCGCACACTTTAGTTAAAATATCCTGAAGTACCTTGACGTATGTGATATATCCTGAAATATTCTAAAAAGCATGTAATGTATCTTAAAGTATGTAAAATATTTTCAATTATGTAAAATAACCCCGATTACTTTGAAATATCTTGAGGTACACTGAAATATTCTGTAGATATCTTGAAGTATAAGAAATATTTTGAAGTATATGAAATGTCCTGAAATATTCTAAAATATCCTGAAATATCTTGCAGACAGAAGCAGGTCATACTATAAATTTTCAGCAATCAAAATATGAAACTCAAGGAAAACTGTTTGATAATTTATTATCTTTTATAGTTAGCTTGTATTTAATTATTTTCAATGACTTGAGGAAAAGTAAAGCATAACCTCAAATACAAAATTTTTAAAAAACTTTCATTGTTTGCCTTGGAAACGTCCACAAAGCTTAAAATTTATAGAATTCGATGAAATTGTGCATAGCACCCAATAATTTTATTATTAAACACTCAAGTTGTATGAGTTTTATCATAGCTAGCATGAATTATATCTACAAGATCTGTCGCAAAAGTTCTCAGACAAGCCAAAAATAGCCAACACTAGTGACAAAATCTGTTAGATCTTTTGGGCAGTTAATTTCACGCCCATCATGGATGTTGTGTTAAAATTTCATGCAGTTCGGCTGTATAGAAGCTGAGTTATTGCGCCTAATGTGACAGTACGTTTGAACCATCGGTCGAAAAATGAATTTTGAACATCGGGGAGATTTAAGGTGGCTTGAGCGTTTTTGAAAAAAATTACAGATTGCTCTGAAAATTAGAAATTATCTTAATAAATTATGCTAGATTCATTTGGAAAAAAGAAATACCGTGGTTGACGATGTCAATGCCGAAAAAATCGCTACCGAAAAAATGTCAGTTTAACACGTAGTCTTATGGGATTCCTCATCAAAATCGGCGAAACTCCGGAACAAAACACAAGTCCCCATAAATCAAATATAAAATAGTACTTTCGATTTCGAAGAATCTATTAGTATTATAAAAACAAAGGGTTAACGACTTCAATCAAGAGAAAATTGCGAGAAAAGTACAGAATATAAAAAACCGCCTCGAGGTGAAACTAATAAATTTTTACTATCACTTTTTCAGGGGACATTTCCGTGATTTCTTACCCTTCTACTCAGATGTAACTATAATACATATGATTATTAAAAAAATAAGTAGCAATGAGCATTCATGTAACACGTGCCCCCACGGTGCCCCTCACTTCATACGACACCAAACGCTCAAGCCACCTTAAATGACGACGAACGTTCGTTCGGGTCGGCTGAGATTAGCTGTGAATAAAGAAAACGTTGAAAATTTGCGTAAATTAATAAAAAAAGAGACGAAATCTTCGTTTCAAAGGGCTAAACGGACAATGCTGTATTTTATCTTGGTGTTATGAAGCGTTTGGTGGCGCTTGTTTTTCGTGTACGGCCAGAATATCGTGAAAAAGGAAGTTGTCGCTTGTTGCACGATAATGCATGAGCTCATCTAACAAAGTTAATAACGGGTTTTTTGACCAAAAATGACATTTTTACTATCAACCATTCCCCGCATTCACCTTATTTGGCTCCGTGCGATTTCTATTTGTTCTAAAAAGTACATTTGGCCATAAAAGAAGAGCGTTATGCAGACCTTGAAGACATTCAAAGGTCGACGACCGCCATCCTGAACATAATTTCGACTGTTGAAATAAGTTTGCAGCTGTAGTTGCCGGGCATAAAAAATAATTCACGAAAAGAGTTCATTTATTCCAATAAACGGAAATTTTATGGGGATATCATTATTATATCACGGAGAAAAATAGTTGAAGTAATTTTACTCAACTCTGTCGATTAAACTTGGGACATAAGGACATTTGAACATCTATTAAATCCTAGTCGGGTAAAATAAATTTGATATATACCTAATTCACCCAAATTGAATAACAATAAGCGTTACATAGGGAATAGTAAGGAGTTGAGTAAAACGTTATCGACGACAGGGCACCAACATGCGTCAGGGGGTTAACATGAAATTTATAAGTATATCACCGACGCTTAAGGTGCTTCAAACCGTAGTTGGGTAAAATGAGCATCGGGCGTATTATTTCAACTGGCAATGGTATGCTTCTCTCAAATAAAAAAAAATTCTTACCTCGAGCCTACCAATAGTCATTCGGTACATTCATAAACAACTTACAAATACATTCATACCATTCAGACGTAGCCAATCACATTTCAAATTACAAATACACTTAAACATATAACCTTACATATATAAACCTAATAACAACACTTACATATAGTACGATACGCTTTCGTCGAATCACGCACACGCTCGCTTACAATGCTAAGATATAAAATTTGGAACTTTCTTATATAGTGACTGCATGAGTTATTCAGAGCTTGTGAGAGTAAGTGCCGTCAATAAAATTTTTTAGCCTTACTCAAATAAAAATAAATCGACTTTTTTCATAAATGATTAATAAAATATTTTTAAAAATTAATATAATTAATCAATTATTATAACTATGATTATTGATATATATATGATATAATTATTAAATTACATTTAGTATACATTTTTATTATAACGACGTATGAAGTTTAGTGAAACTAAATTTTCAAATGTACATTAAAAAATTGCATTATTATTGAGAAGTATCTTGTATAAAAACATTTAAAAGAAGGTTCTTTTATCTTCTGTGTTTTATATTTTCAAAATATGGATTTTACATTTGCGAATTCCAAATTATTATTCTGCCTGAGTAATTTATGTGATATTTCATATTTTATGTAATACACTTATCGACTTTTTTTTGTTTAAATTTTCATAATATCAATTTAATTTTAAGAATTTAAGTTTTTGAAATTAAAAATTTGTTATGTGTGCCCAAGGCGCAGATTGCTTTCATTCGTTCCTGCGTGAATAAATGTAGCTGTTGGAATAAATCTTGCGATTCACGGTTTACTCAACTCTCGATTGAAGCGTAGAGTAGAATGAACGGAAAGCTCTACTATTTTTGTGATTTAATAAAAGATTGGTTTTTTATAGTTATACTACGAGTAATAATATATATATTTAAAAATTTTTAATGCACGCTTTCATACTTCACCCTACACTTCTGAATTTTACTCAACTTTGATTCATTTTCGAACATTTAATATATCACAAATAAATACAGTGATACTAAATAACTTCTAACTTGTCCTTATGTCCCAAATTTGATCGGAAGTTGAGTAAAATTACTTCAACTATTTTTCTCCGTCATAAAATATTTATCGCTGTGAAAAGTTTCTACATGTAACCATCTAAACAACTTTAATGCGTAGGATGAATTTTTTCTTTACAGAACCTACATTTGAAACTAGAACATATTGAGATTAAACATAGAAGTGGACTAGTTTTATCGGCAACTCGTTTGAATTCAGAGGGTATATCCTTCCATAATGTAAGTTTTGTTACATCTTAAAGTTCGAAGATTTTCAGACTTGAATTAAAACTTCTTTTTTTTACAGTAGATGATACGTGCATATAAATTATATATTGAGTGTTCACTTTTGGGTTGCAGAATAGAACTATATGTGCTAACTATTAGTTTGGGTCAAGATTATATTTACAATGATAGTTATTGAGCATTTTGTGTTTTTTCTTTATTCTTGCTAAACATTTGTAATTTTTATTTCATTGTCATGAACAATAGCTCATTCAATATAAATATATTTTTTTCAAAGTCATGCGCCATTGTTCATCAATAAACAGAATATTTTAGCGACAATGGCACATAAGACTGTGAAATGTGAGCGAGATCCGGTCAGTTTTAGATCGTCTTTTAACTACTTAATTTTCCTTTGATTGATTTCAAATCTTGTGAAAAGTTCCCTTATAGTATTCATTAAATAACAACTTTCTCGCTTGAAGTTTTTCATGACACTAACAGTCCGAAAGTTTCACCTCTTGGAAGAGGAAAAAATATGGTTTTAACTTTCAATTGAAATATTATTAACAAATTATTTATTTTTTACTGGTTTGATTAGCTTGTGGGCATCGCTAAAGCTCCACGAGTAAATTGAGATCGATAACGATTCATTTCATCAAGAATTTAACCAACTTTCGACGAGTTGTGTATTAAAAAACAGGGATTTTCCAGAGTGAAAAATCTGTTGGTTTTATTTTTTATAATCAAAAGTATAAATTTTACAGAAAAATTGTTAACGAAACCTCACTTTATTTTTTAGAGTTATATGACTATATTTTTTATTCACATGTTTTCCGACTTTTAGTGTTCACTCGTGACGTCACCAGATGGACAATAGCGTTGAGTGAATTATCTTCACTCAACGACAATAGCTTTACGGGTTTTCGAGCGCTCGACCGATTATTGGATTCGGCCGCTCAATTTTGACTCAAACCAATTTTTTTCTAAGGAATGTATTTATGCCTTTTCAAATGAATTCAAATCAATTTTAGATATACTTTTCTTTAACCCATTAAATCCCAAAATCACAGACTTTTTAACTTATTTGTGACCCTTGTTGCCAAAGCGAAAAAGGCAATATACCATGACTAAACCTTGTATACATAATGTTTTTGGGTTTCCTTTTTCAATTTATGAAGTCAAAATTACATTATCGTGCACTGGAAAACCAATATGGCAGATTTTATTCAAAAAAGTACTGAAAATTTGAAATATATTTTTTTCAAATGGATAAAGCATATTGATCTATTTCAAACTATGGACAAAGGTGAACAAAATAGTTGTAGTTCATGAAAAATATTTTTTGGTCAAGCTCCCTATGTTTTATCTTTTCCAAAATGGCGGAAAACTGGAAATTTGGAAAAATACGCGTCTTTTTCATGACATTTCTAAGATAATTGGATAATACACGGAATTTTATTGATCAAACTCTCAAAGTTTGATTGATTAATTATGTACAGATCTCTTCTAGTATATGTGATCATCTGATTAATGGCGGATTCAATATGGCACTTGGAGAACTTGGTAAATACCGAGTTTTTTCAAGTTTATCGTTGATGAAAATTCCTGAACCTTTATTAAATTCAATTTTCCTATGTTTCTTGGCACATTATATGAAAATCCGGCGACAGTGTTAGAAAATTCAAAATGGCGGATCCAATATGGCGGTCCGGATATTGTAGATTTAATAATACGCTAATGAAAAAAATATTTTCGTATTTCACGATCTGCATATTCTCCAACGCTTGATGTATACTCTGTAAATATGAATCAGTCAAATTTTCACTGGTTGAATCAGTGATTTTCCTTTTCACTGATTTATCAGTGAAAAATATTTTTCACTGTCAAATCAGTACATTTTCACTGAAATAATCAGTGAGATTTGACTGATTTACAGTAACCTCGTTTTAGCTATTTGAATCAGTCCAATTTCACTGATAATCAGTAGATTTTGACTGATTTTTGACTGACAAAAGTTTCACGCTTCTAAATTCCACTACTGTTATGAAAGATGTGACAAAAAAAAAGTATATAAGTTTTTAACCAAATGAATTGATATTTATCACGATCAAAATAAGAATTTTTCTCATTTTCTGAAAAAGATCATATTGATTCAATCAACTCATTCACTAAATCCATCATCCAACTTGATTTAGCCACATGCCAGTGTCCTCGCTCCACTGCCATATGTTGGTTGATTGAGGAAGACACAATGAGCTCGAAGCATCTATGGTGGGGGCCGTTTACGTCCACGTTCTGCAAACACTGCCACATACATTAAGCGTTGGAGAATATGCAGATCGTGAAATATAAATTCAGAACTTTACGAATTTTTTCCGCTGAATTAGCGATCTCAATAAAAAAATGTCTAGAGACAATTTTGATCTCAAATTTTACATAAAATACGAAAATATTTTTTTCATTAGCGTATTATTAAATCTTCAATATCCGGACCGCCATATTGGATCCGCCATTTTGAATTTTCTAACACTGTCGCCGGATTTTCATATAATGTGCCAAGAAACATAGGAAAATTGAATTTAATAAAGGTTCAGGAATTTTCATCAACGATAAACTTGAAAAAACTCGGTATTTACCAAGTTCTCCAAGCGCCATATTGAATCCGCCATTAATCAGATGATCACATATACTAGAAGAGATCTGTACATAATTAATCAATCAAACTTTGAGAGTTTGATCAATAAAATTCCGTGTATTATCCAATTATTTTAGAAATGTCATGAAAAAAACGCGTATTTTTCCAAATTTCCATAGTTTTCCGCCATTTTGGAAACGATAAAACCTAGGGAGCTGGACCAAAAAATATTTTTCATAAACTACAACTATTTTGTCTACCTTTGTCCATAGTTTGAAATAGATCAATATGCTTTATCCATTTGAAAAAAAATTTCAAATTTTCGGTACTTTTTTGAATAAAATCTGCCATATTGGTTTTGCAGTGCACGATAATGTAATTTTGACTTCATAAATTGAAAAAGGAGACCCAAAAACATTATGTGTACAAGGTTTAGTCATTGTATATTCCCTTTTTCGCTTTGGCAACAAGGGCCAAAAATGAGTTAAAAAGTCTGTGATTTTGGGCGTTAATGGGTTAAAGTATCAAGTACAAATAAAAAGTTACCAAACTTCACAGTCGACACGAGAACTTTATTAAGAGTAAAGTATATCTCAACAATAAAAAACAAATAATTATCAGAAGTACTTCAAATAGATTAACCGGCCTTTACTTATTTTATTTATTTTATCATTGAAACTCACAATTTGCAAAAGTGCTAAACATTGGTTATTCTTTGAAAGCGAATTAAAAATGTAAACAATTCTATATTTTAGGAGCAAGTAGGATCCCCTATATTTCAAAAAAGAAATCTTGTAGGAATGAATGGTATGTTTCCAAACACGAGTTTGGCTGTCTTAAGCATAAGTCATCTTAAAAATATTCAACCCAGTTACGATTTTATCTGTAAATTTGCATCATGTGGTGGAGCGTTTGACGAAAACCGTAATGATCCAGGTCACAGTTTAACTGAAGAAGAAACCAGCTCAACAACTTGATATAAGGAACGCGGGCAGTTACAATATGGAGACAAGAATAGCATTGAAAAAATTATTATAAAATCCATGTAGTCGTATAAAAGAATTTTAAGCTTCTATAGATTCATCGGTATTTGAAGTTTGCGATCGAATTTATAAAGTTTAGCCTGTTTCAGAATACAGGACGTACCTTTGCATTATATTGTTAACATATTTGACATCTAACCCTAAATATGCCGCATAAAAAATTCGTGGTGTCAAAGCCACTATGTAAGTAAAATTTACAAATTATAATCATTATTGTACTATGTCAATTTAAATAAAAGAATAAACTACTAATCGATGATAATAAAAAATCACTCATGTATAAGTTAATGTATTTAGTACATATAGTTCAGTTATCATTACGTTATTAAAGAAGATGAGTATATTATTGGTAAAATGTATCATATAAATATTAATTTATTATTGTACACCATTTATATGCCGTTTTTTTTTGACATTTTACACAATTTTCAATTGGTCTTCTATACAAAGATGTGACTCAGAGTGATTGTACACAACGACGTGACGTTATCGTATCATCGGAAATATTCGGCTGATTCCGGAACGTTTTCGGAAAATTGTAAATTTACACTTTTTTACGCTCATTAATAAATTATTACTAACTAAAAAATTCAGAAAAAAATTTTCTATGCAAAAGTGACCCCCAAATTTCATTTTTAGATTACTTTAACAAAATGTGCAAATTCCCAATTCCAAAGAATGCGATGTAATTATATTGCAGTCACCGTTCCATTGAGTGTCACGTTCGGGGCTGTAGGGGACAATAATCTCCTGGGACGTAAGGATCCTCTAGGGAAAGATGGGACAAACCCCGTGCCTAATACAGATTGGTCGAGCGGAGTTTGTTGGAGAGTTCCGGTTAAGTGTTAAGCGGTTATGTCTTTGTTTAGTAATTTATAACGAATGTGAGTATATTCGTTTAATAAGTATCTAATTATGACATATGCATCATAACTGATACATTGTGATGCATATTATATGTATACGGGAAAGTGTATTCGCTCCTAAAACTAACCTCAAAACGTGCGCCTTTTGTTGTTGTTTTAGACGATCAAGAATGCGTATGACGTCACTTCCGATCCAATTGTCATGATGGATGGCTCAGTGGGGGAATATTGTCCCATCCTTCCCTAGAGGATCCTTACTCGAGCGCGCTTCCCCTTCCATCGAACTTGACTCGCTGAGAAAAAATTGCTTGCGCCTGTTCCAAATAGTGTCAGTCGCGCTAAACTGTATTTTTGCGGTTAAAATACCCGTATTCACGCACATGTGTGGTTCTAAACACGTGTGTGTGTGTGTGTTTTGTTTATCGGCATTTGATAAACATTGTCTAATTATATACAAAATTTACAGAAGTAATCATGAAAGTACGAACTTTTGCTGATTTCACACGTAAAATTTCAACTACATATTTTTAAAAATGAATAATTCTACTAAAATCATTAGTTGACCGCAACAAATAATGATTTGAGCAGTTAAAACTATAATTCTCTATTAAAATAGACGATTTTTTGTGAACTTAAACTAGAAAAACAATCATAAAATTGGCATTAATCGTAGAATTTTCATAAAAAGGGTGCAGTTAGACGATTGAAAGAAAACTAAGCTAAACAATCTTTTATTTTGTCCGTTTTGCTATACATATGGTTACATATCGATATGTTACTGACGAATGACAGTTAAATATTGCATGTCATTATTGAGAACGCGTGAAACGAAACTCCGCGACCGTCGAAAACAGCGCGAGAGTAGGGGAAGCACTCTAAGAAGACTAAGGAGCAGCTATTAAATTTTCTCCTAGAGCTTAATTTGCTTTCAGGCCCAGCAATTGTCTCTCAAATTCCTCCTTCAAAATCAAATCCCCCCTATCATCATTTTGCACCTCATTTTCTTTTTCTATGAGGTCTGTTACAACGTCTTCCTTGTAAATGGTTTTCCAATAGGGACATAACAATTTCGTATCTTTATATGAACGCACCCTTAAACTTTTTTAATGAACTGTCAATGTCAAAACGTTAGTTAAAGTCAACATTTTCATCATGGTAAAGTTCACGAATCAGTAACGTTTGGAAATTATTAAAAATTACTACCGAAATTCTGAGTCGGTGGTCGCAACTTTAAGAGCGCTTACTCCAATTTTCGGCCGTAATAATCGTCCCAACCGACAGGCTGTGCGTGCTATAGTGGATAAATTCGAGACAAAATTTACGCTATTGGACGTTCCAAATGTGCTTCTTGAGACACCGTTGCATCCGCAAAAAGTGACTGTTTGGTGCGGTTTTCATGCCAGAGGTGTGATTGGGCCGTATTTTTTAGTGGATGAAAACGACCGTCATGTTACCGTTAATGAAGAGCGCTATCGTGCTATGTTGGGAGATTATTTGTGGACAGAATTGGATGAACTTGACATCAACGATATGTGGTTTCAACAAGACGGTGCCACTAGTCACACAGCACGCGTCACAGTCGATTTATTGAAAGGCAAATTCGGTGAACGTGTTATCTCGAGAAATAGTCCGGTCGTGTGGCAACCTCGTTCATGCGATCTAACGCCATTGAATTTCTTTTTATGGGGCCATATCATGTCACTGGTCTATGCCAACAAGCCAGCAACTTTAGACAACTTCAAAGACAACATTCAACGCCAAATTGCCAACGTTCCGGTCGAAATGTGTGCCAGAGTGGTAGAAAATTGGGTCCAAAGAATCGACCGCTGTAAACGGGCTCGTGGTGGTCATATGACCGATATCGAATTTCATTCATATAATGTCATGCTTGTTCTACACTCACAATCAATTTGAACTCAATATTTCTGTGTTTTATTCATAGATAAAATTGTTATGTCCATATTGGAAAACCCTTTATAAGCTCTCTATGTATTTGACCCACCAATAAGTTTATCTCTGCTCTTCGTTAACGCTTTCCGCTTTTATCCCTGACTATGTTTGCATTAATTCTTCTTTCCCTAAAATGTTCTCTGATTTTCCTGTGAGCTGCGTCTACTTTTCATATCCTGAATAGTTTTTTAAATTCTTTACACTTTCCATCTATCCAGTCATTTCGCAAAAGAGTACAAGTTACTGCACAAATACATATATTATCAGAAACATTTTTGAGGCAAATTAGATGCACTACTATAAGAAACCAATTTAAATTCATTAATGTTTTATACTAACAAACATTCTAAAATTCTATTGCTTCATCAATATTTGAAGTTTGCGACTGCATTTTTAAATTTTTGTTTGTTTAATCATATACAATGTATCTCATACTCATACTGTCAATATACTTGTTATCATTGAATATTGGATATCTGATGTCGTAATGAAAAATGTTTGATTAATTTTTTAATTGATGCGAATGAACACCTCGTAATTATATTATTTTGTCTAAGGTGATATCAATGTTGATATTATATTGATATTGTTCATGTCAGAATAAAAACGGACTGACTCCTATATAAAGTGATTACAATCTGATTCTATGCATGGATTGTTTACTTTCATATATCGATTAAAGCCATTAGTCCAAGTGTCCAGATTGATTCAATTTTATATATATTTCATTTCGTTTTCAAATAAAATTTCATTAAACAATATGAAAATTAGAGGTTGGGTCATACAAGAACGAATTAATAAAATACAGATAGAAACCCATAATTTAACATCTGAAGATACCATCTGCTTAATATATTCACTAGAATTTTAGAACCTTCTTAACACAAAAGAACTAGAGAGGAAAATTTGAAGATCGTGTAAATATAATATCAGTAAGTACGTTCATTTATGCATTTATTTGTATACGATTTTACATATGGAAATATATAAAATTTTATTTCATAGGAAATGTTTAAAAATAATACAATATATCTTCATGCTTGCAGAAAGAGGGACGTTATGTATATTTTATTAACAATGAGATCAAAATTGAAACTTATTCAGTAGAATCTATTGTATGTACAGTGCTGAAACTACATCGATTATCACACACTCTGACGGATAATGTCAGAGTTTGAATAAAGTTTAAATTGAATGGAAGGGGAATGAAGAAGGAAGGTTGAAACAAGAAACGAATGTTTCCTCATTTCCTAAAGATTGTTTGACGAGCAACACAAAACATCTGATTGGCCGAATGGCAACTTAAATCCAATCGCAAATGTTGTTACATTTGATTCTATTCAAGAAGACAAATTTTCACTTAGAATAGCTTACGTGTCTTAAAATACGTGAAACATAACTGATTACGTAATATGTATATGTACTTATAAGTATATGCATAATAAAAACCAAAATAGGGAACAATAAGTTTCTTTCAGTTGGTAAAGATGGCTCGTTCAATTTTTGTAGTATTCTGTGGGATTCTAGCTTTTGCTTATTCTGAAGGTAGTTATTTATTTTCACTTAAGTCTGAACTTATAAACATACATCAGTAACTGACTTTCTGGATTGAGAAAAGTGTCATAATTTCTTAAATTAGCAGAAAAAAATGTTCCATCTCATAATTCAATGACTTATTGCTTAATCGATAGTTTTTGATGTTAAAAATAAATTCGCCATATAGTTCTCCAAACATTTTTTTGTATAATTTAATAATAAACCAAGTTTAATAATGCTTTTTTTTAACATCAAAAGCTATCGATTAAGTAATAAGTCTTTGAATTATGAAACGCAAAATTTTTTTCGTACTGATTTAAGAAATTCTGACCCGAAACCATTTTTTCAATTTAAAACAAATTATTTTCGTGATTTAAAATAATGCAACCAAATATATAATTTCTTTGATTTCCTTTAATCAGGAAACATAAACTACGTAATTCTTTAAGATCAGATGAATTTATCATTATTTTAAGAGTTTCTTTGTATTAAATAAAAAAAAGAATGTTGGCTGCTAATGTAGGCAGTGACGAAAATTTCGAACTCAACTAATTAAGTTGAAAAAATAATTTGTGTAATTAAAAACAAACTTTTATTTGAAAAATAAAAAATTAAGAAAATGTCTCTGTTCCTCATTTTACCGATGTTTTTTGTAAATCTTAACGATCAAATTCTCTCAGTGTAGTTAGCTCAAATTTTTTGTCACCATTTTCAAAAAATTGACCTATTCAAATTAGGCGCTAACAAGATGCGAACTAGAGTCTGACTAGCGGCTGGATTGCCTCTGATTTGCGTCTGACTAGACTGTCTGGCTAAAAATATCACAAAAATGTTACAGATCTGGCTAGTCACTTGCTAAACTGTCTAGTTATATGAACCAATAATTATTTACGCCAAGGTTGCTACATTTATTAAGATATCGGCTTTGAAATGTTGTTTACAGCAGTCCCTGTTTAAAGAGGCAAGGAATTAGATGCGACCAGACATAATTTAATTGCTCATTGACATTTTAAAACATGTTTTTAACAGAATCCAATTTACATAAGCTGAGTCATCTAAAAGGAAAGATGATGGGAAGCGATGCTACTCAGTTACTTAGAAAACCGATGCACTACTCCTCCATTGTTTATTTTGACAACCAATTCGGGTGGTTCTTTGGTTTAGGGGTCTTAATTAGTGAAAAATGGGTTTTAACAGATGGTTCTTTGGGACCTCAGATCAGTACACTTAAAATGGTAAGTTACTACACTAAGAATAGTGATATTTATCTGCAATGCAACTGTTACAAACTACACTCAAGTCGGATAATAGGAGAACTGGGTTTAAGAGCTTCCTGGAATTAATTTGACGATATTGCGAAAAGTAGGTCTTAGGCAAAAATTGATCATTTTGAATTATTATTGAAGGGATAACTTGAAAGAGATAAGATTATTTTCCAAGAAAAAAATTTGATATACAGTAAAATAATTTTATGTGCCTCAGCCGCGGAAACTCGTTTTTCCGTTACAGCTGAGAGTAAAGCAATGTTGTATATTCCGTTACAGAGGAATACAATGTAGAAATTGAACTGCGCATGCGCATTATAGTCTTACAGCGGAACGCAATCTATTTCTTATTCTTCTTCTTCTCACTTCTTCTTCGTACAGCGTTAGCACTGACTAGTACACAAGACCGATAAAATCAAAATGGCCGGGACTAGTCGCCAATTTGCGCCCGCTTCGTACAACTAGCGCAGCAAACAACTACAATAAGTACTAGGTTAGATTCCAATGTACGCATAAAAACTCGTATCCGCACCACAGTCACATAAAATAGAATATGTGCCAATGCACACAATTTGGGACATTGCGAGACTCGCGACAATGCTCGCAGGAGTGATCGCGCCTCGGATTCGTCTCGGCTTTGCCTCAGCTACGTCTCGACTACGCCTTGGCTTCGATCTCCTGCGAACATTGTCGCTCGTCACGCAATCACCCTCATTGTGTGCCTAGGCACATAATATACTATTATCCATAAATTTTATTTTTGACCAAACTTTTTTTTCTTATCACTTTAAGCCAAATTTTTAAAATGATGCGATTCTAATAAATCACGGAGTTTTTATTTAGAAAAAGATTCTCTACAACTTGACCGTTTCCAATTTTTTTAAATAAATTTTTTAATTGCTGAAATCATTTAAAAACAATTTTCCGAAATAACATTTTTGTAAACAATTTGCTAAATTTGATAATGATTTATTTATTTAAAAAAATGGAAACGGTCAAGTTGTAAAGAATCTTTTCACTGAAAAAATGATCCGTAATATATTAAAATCGCATCATTTTTTAAAATTTGTCTTGAAGCGATATGAAAAAAGTTCCAGCAAAAATAAAACTTATTAATAAAATTATTTCTCTGTTTCAAATTTTTTCTTTGAAAATTATTTTCCCTCTCTTCAACAATCCCTTTAATAATAATATTGCTATTTTTTAAAGAAAAATGATCTATTTTTGCCTGAGGCCTAATTTTTGCTAGTGTATACTACCTTAAGTGCCGTAAGAAGAAAAGGGACAGTGTTACTTTGTCATGTTCGGTTGAACTCTCTCTCATGATTTATATAGTTCTTACGGTTCTCATTGTTTATAATTATAAAGCAATTATAATCTCGCAATAATATAGTTTCGCCATAATTCTGTAGCAACGTTTTGAAGCATATGTTTTTCACTTAGAAGAGCGCCATGAAGTTCTTAATTTAATTTGCCAAAACATATCAAAATAAAGTAAATATCAATTAAAAATGTCTTTTACGTGACGATACATTTTTTCGTTACTTAAGATCGATAAAGTGATAAAGTATAAACCATACTAAGAAATATACTATACTAAGAATTAAATGTAAGAATAGGATATCTTCCTATTCATACATTTAATTTTGCAATTATTCTATAAATCTTTCCTATGGCTATGTGAAAACTTATCACGATTTGCTTGATAACCCAAAATTTCTATAATCTATAGGAGTTTCTCTAAAAAAATGTTCTCAGTATAGATGCTTCAAAGCAAGTGTGACATTCAGTTGTATACCGATCTGCTATTGTACACAGCTTAAACCTGATTAAAGTTTGAAATTTCAATTTTCAACACAGATTGATTCCGGAGAGTATTTGCCAGATGATTCAAAACTAACAACTCTTATTTGGATCGGACGAAATCATGATTTTACAAAAACACGTAACTGTCTCTTTGCTCAAGATTTGGTGTATGAAAATCAAGGCGAGAATTATACAGACGGCTTGGCAATCATAGAAGTCTGTATTTCACACAAATTTCAAGGCTTAATACACAAATCAGATGAATCTTAATTCGTATTGAAATCTTAAAAAGTAATCAAACATTTTCAAACATAAAATTTATTTTCATTTTAGCTTGGTCGAAAAGTTGTTCTATCGAACAGCATATCACTAGCGTATTTACCAAAAGAAGACTTCCTTTCGATACTCTCTAGTAATAGCGTTGGGACATTAATACTGAGAAAGGTAAATATGCATACATAACCAATCATTGACACAATAACATTTGACAGTCTTTCAAAACAGACTCTCATTCTCCATACAGAAATTTTGTCGTGACCCAGGTTAGGTCCAGACATGGCAATTCTGGTTTCGCAATACGTTCGTAATTTATACTAATTTTTACTAATGTTGCACTAAATAACAAATCTTATTACTCTGTAAGGTTTATAAAAAGAAAAGCACAAATTTATTTTTATACTTTTCCAAGATTTAAGGTGGCTTGAGCGTTTGGTGTCATATGAAGTGAGGGGCACCGTGGGGGCACGTGTTACATGAATGCTCATTGCTACTTATTTTTTTAATAATCATATGTATTATAGTTACATCTGAGTAGAAGGGTAAGAAATCACGGAAATGTCCCCTGAAAAAAGTGATAGTAAAAATTTATTAGTTTCACCTCCAGGCGGTTTTTTATATTCTGTACTTTTCTCGCAATTTTCTCTTGATTGAAGTCGTTAACCCTTTGTTTTTATAATACTAATAGATTTCTCGACATCGAAAGTACTATTATATTTATATCTGATTTATGGGGACTTGTGTTTTGCTCCGGAGTTTCGCCGATTTTGATGAGGAATCCCATAAGACTACGTGTTAAACTGACATTTTTTCGGTAGCGAATTTTTCGGCAATGACATCGTCAACCACGGTATTTCTTTTTTCCAAATGGATCTAGCATATTTTATTAAGATAATCTCTAAGTTTCAGGGCAATCTGCAATTTTTTTCAAAAACGCTCAAGCCACCTTAAGTAGCTATTAAGAGATAGTATAGAAAGAACACTAGGCCAGAACAATGCCTGTACTGAAATCTACCAGGGCTGTTAGTTGAAATTTGCCGGTTTTACTCATAGATGTCGCTAGAGATATGTATACATTTCTATGACTTGGCATCTATGTCATATTTTTCTATGGGCAATAACCTTCAAAAATACACAATTACATTTTGCCAAAATAATAGCATCATAGTTGTTTACCTCAGTGAATATGTCGAGTTTCGTTCCAAGTAAATCGCATTTGCGGCATTCGTTGCTTTTCTTATTTCATCAAAAGAAAAAACCAGTTGAAGCTCATCGATTGCTGGTAGAAACTTATGATGAACATGCTCCAGTGATTAGAACATGTGAGACAACAATTGGCACAAACACTAAATGTGACCCGAGGAGCAATTTTCCAACGTTTAAAAGCCATGGGAAAAATCAAAAAGTATGGAAAATGGGTACCACAACAACTGAACGATAGAGAAATGGAAAATCGAAAAACCATTTGTGAAATGCTGCTTCAACGGTTCGAAAGGAAATCTTTTCTGCATCGAATTGTCACGGGGGGCGAAAAATAGATTTATTTCGAGAACCCGAAACGGAAAAAATCATGGCTTTCACCTGGTGAGGTCGGCCCATCGACTCCAAGGCCAAATCGCTTTGGCCGTAAGACAATGCTCTGTGTTTGGTGGGACCAGTGTGGTGTGGTGTACTTCGAGATATTAAAATCTGGTGAGACGGTGAATACGGATCGCTACCGACAACAAATTATCAATTTGAATCATGCGTTTATCGAAAAACGGCCGGAATGGGCCCGAAGCCATGGCAAAGTTATCCTACAACATGACAACGCACCGTCTCATACCGCTAAAGTGGTGAAGAACACATTTAAAGCATTGAATTGGCAAATATTATCGCACCCGCCGTTCTCTCCAGACCTCGCCCCGTCCGACTATCACCTTTTCGCATCGATGCGACACTCACTCGCAGAGCAGCGCTTCGCCAATTTTGAAGAAGTCGAAAAATGGCTCGTCGAATGGTTTGCCTTGAAAGAGAAAAAGTTTTTTTGGAATGGTATCCATAATTTGCTTGAAAGATGGGCAAAATGTGCAGAATCTAATGGTCAATACTTTGAATAAAATTTTTTTGAGATTCCCTTCAGAATTAAGTGATTTCTTTATTGAGAAAACCGGCAAACTTCAACTAACACCCCTGGTAGTAAACTACGAAAACAACCACCTAAGGAATAATAAAATATGTACATTTTAGGATATGTCGTTAAGAATAGAGAATCTGTCAATTGCTAGTATAAGTAAAACCTGGATAACACTGCATCCAAGACCAAATGATACAGATCGCTTTGATGTGAGTATGCCTAGTCACAACAGTTCTTTTGTAAAACTCGACAACAATCAAAACATGCTTTTCTGAAAATCTGTACATACATACAAGGCGGGTAAAAAGTTCTGAAACGGTCGAGTATCTCAAAAACAATGCACCTATTGTTGATTTTGAAGATAAACTTCTTTTTATTATCACTATTTTTGCATGAATACAGTTTTCATATTATTGAATTACATTCACTAAAAAGAAAACACATTGAAAGTTTAGGTTTAAAAAAATCAACTGTTTACTCGACAATTTATTTCTATGGAATCTACTGATATTTGAGGCGCTTAGAGCAAAAGGAAAGTAAATATTCTTGTCATAGAAAAGTGAAACATAAGAACGGTTGGAGCAAAAGGAAGACAAATCTTTTTCAGCGGTAAAGCGAAACAAAGTAAAGTTGGAGCAAAAGGGAGACAAAACTTTCTTAGCGGTAAAGCGAAACAAAATAAAGTTAAATGAAAAGAGCGACCCGGTTTACCGCTGAAGATTTGTCTTCCTTTTGCTCCAACCATTTTTATGTTTCACTTTTCTATGACAAAAATATTTACTTTCGTTTTTCTTTAAGAGCCTCATTTATAGTTAGCTTATTATTCTTTTTATGCGCATGTTCATCAAAAATACAAAGAAAAAATAAGAATTCAAAATGAAATGCAAAATGAACCGCTTTGGTTTATTTTGATCTTAAATCCGGTTTTTTTGAATTTGTTATAGTTCCTTCTGAACTCTTATTTTTTCTATGTAATGTCTGCAATTATTTTAATACGCATATAATTCTGTAATATATCGATATGTTAAGTTCAACATATATTCTTTACGAAGTTATTTTCACTTTTGTGAATAAAGTATAATCGGGAGTTTTCTAACAACGTATCTTCATTCTTCATTCGTATATCAGATAGAAATCCACTGACTATGTAATTGTGTAGTGCCAATTCAAATTACAAATATGCTTAACAGTGCTATTTATTTAAAGTTAAAAACTGAAGCATTATTACATTTCAGGCCATACTGGGAGGTCCTCTATTTCAAGGACATAATCTTTTAGGAATTGCTAGTGTCTTTCCGGGCTTGAACGAACAACCAACTATTCATTTCAGGAGCATTCGGAATAGTTATGATTTTATCCTTTATTTCGCATCATGTGATGAAGATTTCGACGAAAGCTTTCATGACCCAGGTCAACGTTTAACTAGAAAACCAACCAATTGAATAACCTAATGTCATGTTCAAAGCTAGTAGTTATAATGTGGAGACTAAACACGACTAAAGAAAAATAAATTACATAAAAAATCAATATTGAATGCGTCATAATGTTTTAGATAAATGAATGATTCAATATATTGTTATTATAATAATTGCATAAAAATGAAAAGTATATAGTAATTCTGTTATGCCCCAAATTTTTAATTTGTAAATCTTAATGTAACAACTACATCAATATACTGTCGTTTCATCAGTATTTGAAATTCAAGACTAAATTTATGGACTTTTGCCTGTATCACAATTGATCTCTGCCTTATATTGTTCACTTTATTATTAACTTTTTTTCTCAGTATGTATAAGACTTTTTAAGCTTAAGGTCTACAAATTAAAACATTTTTAACTGGTATTTGTAGGCATAAAGAACACATTTTTATTAAATATTTGAAATATCTTCAGTAGTTGAATAGTATATTGTGCAAATAAGGGAAAAAAGATATTAGAACTAAATATATAAGATGGCTGTCCCACACCCAAAAAAAGGTTTCTTTGATTAAATAAAAATTTCTTTGAATCAAACAAACTTGTGCATTGCTATACGGTCAAAGAAAAGTTTCTTTGATTAAAAGAAATTTCTTGATTGTTTTTTTTTTTCTATAAATTTAAGAAATTAATATCTGCGGAGTGGCATAAGTACACCCTCTAAATCTGAATCAGTAAAATCCTCACTGAATTGAAATCAGTGACCCAATTCTGACTGGGAAATCAGTGGTTTTTCATTGTTTTTCAGTGAAAATGACTGATTGTCTAGCCAATAGTGGGTCACTGATTTCATTTCAGTGAGAACCTCACTGATTCAGATTAAGAGAGCATGTGTAATGTGATTAACAGAAATATTTTCTTTAATTTAAAGAAAAAATTGTCTTTGTTCAAGGTAATAAAATTAAATAAATTATTTCTTAAGTTTTTGCTGGTATTTTATTTAAATCAAATAAATAATGTTAAAAAAATAATTTCTTTCATTTGAAAAAGGCTGAAGAAGTGATTCCTTAAAATCAAATAAATTTATATTTATTCTAAAGATGCTTTCACATCGAATTGAAGAAATTAAGTTTAAAAAACAATTTCTTAAATTTAAAAGAAAATTTTTTCTGGGTGCATAGTTAAGCATTAATCCCAAACATCCATTTTTTTCTGTGTACATTTAAACTGATTCATAATAATTTTTGTATTCTTAATGCTAACATGACAGTAAGTTTTAAATATTGCCACATAGTAGCATTTTATTGGCGGAATAGACACATCAAATACAATTACGACGTATAGCTTACGTGTCTTGAAATACGTAAGCTGTATAGTCGTATAAAAATTTATCACAGACATATATATTTTCATAGGTGTAGCTGCAATGAAATTATACTTTAATAAGTGAACATAAATTTTTGTGAGTAGGGGAAGATGGATCGTTTTAGTTTTGCAGTACTTTGTGGGATTCTAGCTTTTGCCTATTCTATAGGTAATTATTTATCTTCTTTCAACTTTGAAAAATACCAAGGATTAAGATATTTGATTAATTTTTATTATATAGTTGCGATGTATCTCAAAAAAAGTAATTTTTAATTTTTCTGATAATAGCTTTCTAACATTTTACCAGTCTCTTGAAATCCAATCTCAAAAACTGATTCATAATATGATAAAATTCAAAATATTGCCTAAATTCTTTCGAATACATAGAAATGTAACCAGGAACATAAAATAAGATGAAATTTTCAGAGATTTTAAGATTTTTTGCATACTCTAGCAAAAAATTAATATATTCAAAATTTAAAAATTCACAATATGACTCATTAACTAAAACATCTTTGTAATTAAAACGCTGCATTATTTAAAATAAAAGTGTAATTTTCTTGAGACGTGTCTTCTTTGGTTTTTTCATTTCCACCCTTGCACTTTGGCATTCTTGAAATACTTTAGAAAATATCAATTAATACGACCCTGACACGTATGTATTTCAAAACTATATATATATATTTTTTTTTAAATTGAAAACGTACCGCTACCTACTGATGTTAGAAATTATATTACGTCGTCCCATTCTCCTAGGAATATATTTAGTACAATACAGTAGTTGATACAAGGGAAGTATTAAAATCTCTGGAATTTATTTTGAATTCAGAAAAATGTTCCTTGATTTGATTCAACTTTGTGTTCTAGTTCTGACAAAAATTTTAATCGTTCAATTGTCGCCTGAAAATAGAGAAAAATTTCAAATAAAAAAACATTGTGATATAAAACATTTTGTTAAGTGCATTGGAATCTTAAATTCAGCATGTCTTGCTGTTAGGTTAAGGCTGGTTATACACAAAATCAAAGGAAAGACTAAAATATTTAAACCTAGGTGAAAATAATAGTGATTTTTATGATAATTGTATGGAAAAATCTATTTTTCGAATCAAACGAACGAATTGCTCGATTTCTTGGTACCATTTTTCGAATTCACCGTGTCTTAAACTAACAAAATAATTTTTTAACAGAATCCAAATCGTGGCAGCTAAGCCATCCAGCAGGTAAGATGGTAGACAATCCTCAATTTGTGTTGCACAAAAAACGCTTGCACTATTCGTCCGTTGTTTATTTTTCTGATCGTGGTACCATTGTGTGTCTCGGAGTCTTGATTGCTCAAATATTCGCTTTAACTGATGGTCCTTGTGGATCTAAGCTTCATCCATACGATTCGGTAAGTTGATGTACAACAACTATTGATACGTATCAGTTACACAGCTGTTATAGACTAGATTCAACCGTTTAATGAAATTTATTATTCTCTATGACAGTTATATAATTTAATCTTTAACATAGCTCAATGGCAGGAAGGCTTATTTGAATGATTTATTAATGATATCGAGTGCTTGGATTGGACTGAACCATAATTTTGAAAATCCAAATAAAAAAAATCGTCCCTATGTTCAGCACGTAGTACAAGAAGAGAAAGATGGGGCTATTCAACACGCCTTGGCAGCTGTAGAAGTTAGTATTCCACACAAAATTCAAGGCTTTAAACAAAAATCAGTTAACTCTTATTTCATATTCAAATAGTAGAAAATAATTGCATTATTTCATTCAATAAATTTTTTTCATTTTAGCTTACAGAAAAAGTTGAACTAGGAGAGAGTATTTCACTAGCTTATTTACCACAGGAAGACTTTATTTCAAAATTCTATTCCAATAGCGCTGGATTATTATGGTTGAAAAAGGTAGATACATACGCATAACTTGCGAATCATCAACACAATATGAACTATAACGGTCTTTCAATACCGATTCTCACTAGTGGATGATAACGGTAGAATCAATTCTTCAAAGGAAATGGAATCGATTCCATCGTTCCTACTCTTTAAATCTGAATCAGTCAAATTTTCACTGATTGAATCAATGATTTGCCTTTTCACTGATTCATCAGTGAAAAAATATTTTTCACTGTTAAATCAATTAATTTTCACTGAAATAATCAGTGAAATTTGACTGATTTACAGTAACCTCTTTTTAGCTATTTGAATCAGTCAAATTTCACTGATAATCAGTAGCTCTTGACTAATTCAAATTTAGAGAGTACTAGTAGGACGGTGCTAGTTTAGTAATCATAGGCTACTAGTAGGACAATAGAACTCTTACCATTTCACGGTTGATGTTGTTTGAATTGCACCAAAAAAGATTTGCTGTATTAGCAAACAGGATTGTTGATATAGAATCTACAAACTTTTTTTGCTGTCCCAGAAAAATTTTAGTTGCTTCAACAAAACTTTTTGGTGAACCAACAAAAGAGTTTATTGCTTTTCTTGTTTGTTGGAGTTCTCTCAACAAAGTCTTTCTTCGGTTAAGCAAAAAGTTTTATTGAGACAACTATAATTCTATTGTACTGTAAGAATATTCTTTTAGTGGAACTTTGCTGCAGTCTTTGGTGTTATTGATAAATGAGAGATAGGTTTTTGTTTTACTGGCAGTTTATTATTCCAAGATTAAAAACAAGTATAAAATTTTAGCATTAAAAAGAATACTAGGCCATTATGATGCTAGCAGTGAACTTCAGCAAACTGCGACAATTACGATGGAGGTTCGATAAGTAACTTGGTTCACATACTAAGAGAGGACGACAGCGAGATTTGTATAGCTGCTAATAAAGTTTCCTTTCTGTAGGTGAATATTCTATGGGCAAAAGTAATTCTAAAAATAATTAGTTGTTTGGTTATTGCTTGAATGGAAGTGTTTCGAGTGAGATGGACAAAATTGGAATTCAAGCGAAACAGGACACACATCGAAGACGCACCATGTCCTGGAACTCCAAAATCAGCTGTGACCCCAGAAAAAATTGGCAAAATTCACGACATCGTTTTGGCCAACAGAGGAGTGAAAGTGCGTGAGTTGGCAGAAGCCGTAGGCATCTCAAATGACCAGGTACATTTTATTTCGCAACATGAAATTCACAAGAAAAGACTGTGCGCACAATGGGTGCCGCATTTGCTCACTCTAGAGCAAAATCGAAATCGCATGCCACATTTGACGAATGTTTGCAACTGTTTAAGAAGAATTCAGCTGATTTTTTGCAAGGTTTTGTGACAATGGACGAAACTTGGATTCACCACTATACGTTGAAAACGAAGCAGCGACCAAAACAGTGGACTGGGCGAGGAGAAGCGGCTTCAAAAAAGGCGAGAAGCGTTCCATCTGCTGGGAAGGTGATTAGATAGCCTCATTTTTTGGGACACGAAAGGAATCCTCCTCATTGGCTTTTTTGTGAATGGGAACACCATCACTAGGGAGTACTATGCATCCTTTATGGACAGATTAAAGATAGCAATCGCGTAGAAACGTCCAGGAATGGCCTAGAAAAAGGTGTTCTTCTACCACGATAATGCACCGGTCCATTTAAGACCATGGACCAACCGGATCACGTGACTAGATTCTTACACTACCGTCGGAAATTGTGCGCACGGTGCTTGTCATCGCTATTAAAAATCACTGCTGACTTTGAACCACGATATCTCGGTGAAAAAAAGAAATAGGGCATTTTTAAAAATGCAGTTGGAAAGCTTATGAAATTCCACGTCTAGTGATGCTCAACAAATATTTTTTTGGCCTTCTGAAAATAATACAGCGCGTGAGGAGTTAAAAAAAAAATTCAAGATTTTCTCAAATTCTCTACCTCAACTTCAACTTTTTGCATGACCTAGGAAATTTTTTTTCAAAATTTGAAAATTATACGACATACCATCTAAAATCTTATCTTTAATTTAAGCCAAGAAAACTTGAAAAATATTCATGGGTACCCGAGATACGATTAAAAATGTTCAATCGTATCTGAGTTGAATTTTAATCGACGATCACGGTTCTCGGCCGGTTTGTTGCTCGCCTCCTTCGTTGAGGCAGGACCGAATAGGCCACGCACAAAGGTGGAGCTTAAGTGGAGCCCTCTTATATGTATTTTTGATTCTGTTCATTAGTAATTTTTATTTCTAATTATTCTAAATTTAAAAAAATATTTATTGTTATTTGTGATTATTAAAAATTATTCAAATCCAATATTATCCCCATATTAACGAATAGAACAATGATATGTAAACATTTTTTATTTCTTAAAATTCTTATAAACTAGAACATTAAAAAAAATTTTAATAGTCATTGGAAATATCAACTAAGAATGAAAGGAAAGGAAATAAAGGAAACACTTTCTTGGATCAAAGAACATATAAGAGAGCTCCACTTAAGCGCCACCTTTGTGCGTGGCCTATTCGGTCCTGCCTCAACGAAGGAGGTGAGCAACAAACCGGCCGAGATCGTCGATTAAAATTCAACTCAGATACGATTGAACATTTTTAATCGTATCTCGGGTACCCATGGATATTTTTCAAGTTTTCTTGTCTTAAATTAAAGATAAGATTTTAGACTTTATGTCGTATAATTTTCAGATTTTGAAAAAAAATTTCCTAGGTCATGCAAAAAGTTGAAGTTGAGGTAGAGAATTTGAGAAAATCTTGAATTTTTTTTTTAACTCCTCACGTGCTATATTATTATCAGAAGGTCAAAAAAATATTTGTTGAGCATCACTAGACGTGGAATTTCATAAGCTTGCCAACTGTTTTTTTCAAAAATGTCCTATCTCTTTTTTTTACCGAGATATCGTGGTTCAAAGTCAGCAGTGATTTTTAATAGCGATGACAAGCACCGTGCGCACAATTTCCGACGGTAGTGTATCTTATCAGCATTTTAAATTTGTGTAACCCCATTTTTCATAAAAAGTGAGATAACAAGTTTAAAAATTGTGAGAGTAAATGAAATGCACTAAAACAAGTCTGGTTATAAATGTATATAATTACAGAAAAAAGTAAATTTCTGAGAATTTTTTTTCATAATTATGAACATTTATGACCAGACAGACCTATAATAATGTATTTTATTGTTGGAGAGGAAAATGACCGAACTGGAATAGATGTCATTTGTATTTAATGGCCAACGTTTCGAAGAAGCACAGTATTCCCCTTCAGGGCTTTAGAGATTAGAGAGACATTTCTGGAGTCAAAGTTCATATCAAATTATAAAATTAGTCATTATAAAATTAAGTATAATAAGTGACAGTGGTTTTTTATTTTTTTTTAATGACTAATTTTATAATTTGACATGAACTTTGACTCCAAAAATGTCTCGCCATCAATATTTAACTTAATTTTAAAGTGACATGTTTGATAACATGTCTGCTATTATATTGAACCAAAATTCATAGAATTTTTGTTCAATTCTCGTTATTTTGGCATAGGGTCATATTCTTTTTATTTCCTTCGATTAAAATTATCACTATGAGATATAAAAATACGCAAAAAAAGAAAGAAAGACAAACGTTTCGGCCACATATAGGGGCCCTCTTCAGTGCCATAAACTCAAAGATTAATTCAAAATTTCTGTAAAAGATTAGAATATAGGAGATAATAGAAATAAAGACTATCATAGAGATCAAAATCTTATCTCATAGAATGTATCGCCGTTCTCTAATCTCTAAGGCCCTGAAGAAGAAGACTGTGCGTCTTCGAAACGTTGGCCATTAAATACAAATGTAATCTAGTCCAACTCGGTCATTTTCTTCACCAACTGTATTATGAACTAACTGTACATATGAACACCCTTTTTTATTTTATTAAATTCTACAAATTTTCAGTTACTAATTTGTATAGAAATTGAGTTACACAAACTGAAATGCCGGTAGAGTAAGAATCTAGTCACGTGACCAGGTTGGTCCATGGCCTTAATACTACCAGGGGTGTTTGTTGAAATTTGCCGGTTTTACTCATAGATGTCGCTAGAGATCTATATACATTTCTATGATTTGGCATCTATGTCATATTTTTCTATGGACAATAACCTTCAAAAATACACAATTACATTCTGCCAAAATAATAGCATCATAGTTGTTTACCTCAGTGAATATGTCGAGTTTCGTCCCAAGTAAATCGCATTTGCGGCATTCGTTGCTTTTCTTATTTCATCAAAAGAAAGAAGCAGTTGAAGCTCATCGATTGCTGGTAGAAACTTATGGTGAACATGCTCCAGTGATTAGAACATGTGAGACATGGTTTCGTCAATTTAAAAGTGGAGATTTCGATTTAACAGACAATGAACATCCTGGTGCAGCGAAAAAGTTCGAAGACGAGGAATTGCAGGCGTTATTGGATGAAGACCCAACCCAATCGCAACAACAATTGGCACAAACACTAAATGTGACCCGAGGAGCAATTTGCCAACGTTTAAAAGCCATGGGAAATATTCAAAAGTATGGAAAATGGGTACCACACCAACTGAACGATAGACAAATGGAAAATCGAAAAACCATTTGTGAAATGCTGCTTCAACGGTTCGAAAGAAAATCTTTTCTGCATCGAATTGTCACGGGGGACGAAAAGTAGATTTATTTCGAGAACCCGAAACGGAAAAAATCATGTCTTTCGCCTGGTGAGGTCTGCCCATCGACTCCAAGGCCAAATCGCTTTGGCCGTAAGACAATGCTCTGTGTTTGGTGGGACCAGTGTGGTGTGGTGTACTTCGAGTTATTAAAACCTGGTGAGACGGTGAATACGGATCGCTACCGACAACAAATTATCAATTTGAATGATGCGTTGATCGAAAAACGGCCGGAATGGGCCCGAAAACATGGCAAAGTTATCCTACAACATGACAATGCACCGTCTCATACCGCTAAAGTGGTGAAGAACACATTAAAAGCATTGAATTGGGAAATATTATCGCACCCGCCGTACTCTCCAGACCTCACCCCGTCCGACTATCACCTTTTAGCATCGATGGGACACTCACTCGCAGAGCAGCGCTTCGCCAATTTTGAAGAAGTCGAAAAATGGCTCGTCGAATGGTTTTCCTTGAAAGAAAAAAAGTTTTTTTGGAATGGTATCCATGATTTGCCTGAAGGATGGGCAAAATGTGTAGAATCCAATGGTCAATACTTTGAATAAAAAACTTTTGAGATTCCCTTGAGAATTAAGGGTTTTCTTTATTGAAGAAACCGGCAAACTTCAACTAACACCCCTGGTAGATTTACCAGACCAGTCAAAAAGACTGGTGGTATATTTCATTAAAAATTTAAAACAATGTTTTCATATTAAAATGTTGCATGGTTTTTAGAGCAGCATATGAATGAATAAATAGAGAAATGAAATACAATTAAATAAAATGAAATAGATGAAATAGATAATGAAAAAAAATG
This sequence comes from Diplolepis rosae, assembly GCA_030998225.1. Lineage (NCBI taxonomy): Eukaryota > Metazoa > Arthropoda > Insecta > Hymenoptera > Diplolepididae > Diplolepis > Diplolepis rosae. The sequence continues at coordinate 5,907,255 of JAPYXD010000723.1, read as the reverse complement.
AAAGACATAAAAGAATGCTGGTAAATCTAGTGTTAAAGAATGTTGCTTAGGAAAAATTGACCGAACTGCGCTTTGAACTGCTTCTTCACTCAGACTATTCACCCGATCTGGCTCCTTTGGACTTCCATCTATTCCAGAAACTTGAAACTTCTCTAGCTGGACAAAAATGTTTGTGCAATGAAAAAGCCATAGAGGCGATCAACGGATATTTCGAAAGCCTTGAAGAAAACCATTTCAGGAAAGAAATCGAGAACCTAGAGAGACGTTGGGCGAAGTAAATTGAACTTCGAGGAGATTATGTTGAGAAATAAGGTACGATACAAAACTCAGATTGTTGTCTTCCATATCGAACCGAGTTACTTATCGAACCACCCTCGTGCCTAAAGAATAATAAAAATTGTGCATTGCAGGCCGTAGTCTACACAGAGAATGTGAAAATTGGTCGCGCGAGTAAAAGCTGGATAATACTAGATGCACAACCATCTAAAATGTCTGCGCATGATGTAAGTAGGCCTAAGTCACATTAATCTTGTTAAGAATTCTAGACAAGAGTCAAAACATGTATTCTTGAAATTATATGCATTAGGAACTAAAACAGTTGTTCATTCAAACTTTCAACTAAAGATAGTCGAACAAATTGATTGACTAAATTAACGATAATTTACAGAAAACGTCTTCGTGTTATACAAGTATCTACATGTATTGAATATATATTATCAATAATGTGCTAATATAATATGCGCACAGAAAATTATATATGTGATTAAAGCTTTTTTAATATTTTAGATTATACTAGGAGCTCCTTTATTCCAAGGACATGATCTAGTGGGAATTTCTAGTATCCTACCTAAGTTGGAAACAGAACCAAAAATATTCTTCAAAAACGTTCATAATCATTTTAGTTTCATCTCTAAATTTGTAGAGGGGAAAGGAGAGTTTGATGAAGCGCTTAATGATCCAGGTCAGAAATTTAAACGAGGTAAAAACATTTTAAGAGCCTAATATCGTAAACAAGTCAGACAGTTTTAATATGAAGTCTGGAATAGTAGCTAGAAGAAATTAGTTTGAGTCGTATAGAAACATGAGTCTACCCGAAAGAAACACAGCTGAAGAGACAACAATTATATAAAAAATCAATACTGAATGCGTTACAGTTATTTAAATGAATGAGTAAACTGATATTTTGTATGCGAAGAAAAAAAATAACCATCGAACACTACCGAGATTTTTACTCTTATCCTACACCGAAAAAAATTTCTTGTACCCGTATACTATTTTGCCTAGTTAGGACAGGCGCCAACTTTGCAATCCTAGTTGAAATGACAAAGTTCAAGTTTAGTAAGAAAAACAAAGAAAGCAAGTTGATTTGACGGACAGATCCTTTCAGGCGCATGTATTAAACATAACCAAAAAACAACTTTACGTTTATGATCTACTAGAGCAAAATTTATATTGATAAAAGTGGATCTTAAAGAATTATTGACAAAAATAAATTTTTGTTTACACAGTGAAAAAGTAATAAATACAGAAGATATTCTTTTTACAGCGGAGTTTTGTAATAACAGCATAGCAATATTAATTGAATTTAATTATTAATAGAACTAGAATTCTTTATTTCTCTGTAACAAGGTTTATATTGGTTTGTTCAACTGTATGTACGTGATTCTTTTAAACAGGAATTCGTGTTATTTCAACTAGGTTAGACTTAACTATGGGTGATAGTTGACTCTCAGAAAAAAAAAATTTTCGGTGTAAGAATGAAATATTTTGCAGATTATATACCATCTATATTATTGAGGGAAGAAGATAGATGTATTTCTCACAATGTATGAATACAGTTTACTAGGGGTATTGTACTGAGTACAATGCATGTGATAAACCATGCAATTGAGTTTTCGGTTTTATAAAAAACATTTTTTGTAGATTAAATAATTTGGTAGATTTGACCAATTTTTTTTTAATCACTCAAAATTTGTTTAAATTAAATCAATATTTCTGTATATCCAATAAAGAAGTTAATTTAACTGAAACAAATTATTTTCTGAGTGTGACTTCAAATGTTTCATATTTTTACGTTACCAATCGCGTTAAACTTCTGTAACTTTATCAACATTTGAGATTTGCGACTATTTTTATCAAATTTCAGCTATACCATCATAGAAGATCTAATTCTACCTCGTATTTTTCTCTTTACTGCTTCATATTTGATTGATCTAATTAAGAGATAGAAATCTTTTGTACGTAAACTGGCGCCGTCACCCTAGAACTAATTAACTTGAAACAAGTACTGAATGTTCAGTTTTATTTATATTCGAAGAATTCGAGTTTTTCTCGTAAACTGTTGTGAAATCAGCCATTTTCCTGTTTCAAAACAGGCGGTGAAAGTACAATTTTCACTAGACGTGTTGGTAAAAAATCATAGTAAATTGTTCAACAAGTGTGGATAGCAGGCGATTTCAGACAAATGTGAAGTTTTCAACACGAGCCGCATGCGACTACTGCAAACGACACACGAGCCAGAATCGTCTATTTTTTGCACATGTTAAACATGATATTTTTTATAAGAATGCACGAAATAAGCCACTTTCCTTTGATGTAGAGCTTGACAAAAATGACCAATTCCAAATTAGTGAGGGAGAGTAACTTTCCAGAATTGCTGCGCAAGCGCATTGCAACTGGTTACTTTCTTTAATTTTCGAGCAAATTATTACATTCCTCACGCTCTCAAAACAACTGTAAATGGAAAACGTGTGTAACCGTTGTTAAAGTAAGTTATTTAAGTTAGGTTATGTTGGTAAACAGAATATATTATCTAATCGTTTCTAATATCCACTTAACAGGTCAGTTGAGACTGGACACCAGTTAATCTATTTTTTTTTTCGTTCGCTCTACATGCGCGACAGTTAGTTTCTTACACTTGTTACAAATGAGATATTTACAAAAGAAGTTTTTCGAGTAAATATTCGACCAATTTTTTCTTAGTTATAATTAGAGTATCTGACAAGTAAATTAGCTTTTTTAATTTCATTTTATAAAGTCATTTTGTACTTCTGTTCAATTGTAAGAAGTGATGTAACATTTTCTGTTAAACGATCCTGGAGAACCGGCCAAACGGATAGGTTGCGCTACAGCATAACCATAAAGTAACCCTAAAGTAACCTTAAAGTAACTTCGAAAGAAAATCGCAATATAATAAATAAAAGGAACAAAATAAATATTTAACTTGTTGTAATCCTCATTCAACCTTAAAATTGACGTTAGAAGGTAATGAAGAAATGCAATAATTTTATTTTCCAACGTTAGAAATTTAAAAAATATCAATTTTGAACTCAACAACCTAATTTATGATACCTGTCCTTGAAGTTTGCTAAAGGCAATTTGATGTACATCTATTCTCAGTAGCATATAATTTATTTTTTTATTTTGCTATTTTTATTGATTATATTGCGATATTACTTTGCGGTTACTTTGCGGTTACTTTGGGCTTACTTTATGGTTACACTGTAGCATGACCCTTCCGTTCAGCTAGTTCGCTAACGGATGAAGTAGATGATCTGAATTCTCAGATTTTAGAAACCGCAATATTATTAATGATGTAGTAGTAGTAGTAGGTCGTGTCGACGATAACTCTCGATAGAATTATTAGATCGAATTCAGCTATGGAATACCTTATCTAAGCTCAAAAAGTAAGGACAAATTCGTTAACCAGCCACATCAGACCAAAATTGTAAAAATAAAAGCATTTTTCGTGTTTTTGGAAGAAAAGTCTTTTTTTTAAATAAAAAATTGTATTATTGGTTTCTGATAATGCTTATAAATCGTTTGCTTGAATAAACTCCACCAAGTTTTTTCCTTTTTGAGATATTCGGACAAAAATAAATTATTTTGATTGTAGAAATTATTAGAAAGTTACAGAAATGTATACAGGAAATCGATTATGATGACTTTCATTCTATGTTTGAATGTTTTTACTCTCAACTTTAATACTTGCCCATATAGAAAGTATTATATCTTCTTACATGAAAAAACGCTTATCGCCATCTTGATATAAAATAACGCAACATTGTTTCCACTGTGTTGGTATCAGAGACGAATAAAATGCCATTGAAGTGGAAGATACGTGAGTCGGTCGATAACAAAGAAAATACTTTTCCGTGCTTTCCCTATGTAGGTATATAAACTCCAACAGCTATAACATTGAATGTGGGGTGATAAAAGAAGCTTTTAATATGATAAAAAAATATAATGTTATAACAATAAACGAAAGTTAATGTTACAGAAGTTAACGAATTATAATTTTGAATTTTTATTATTAACAGTGATACGTTAGGAAAATTTACTCTGAATTCGTTATTATTGACTAATTCAGACTTAGAGAGCATTCTAACTCCAAATAGACAAAAATAAAATTCGGAGGCCTGAATTCATTGGATAAAAATTCAAGTCATTTATTCTGCGAATTCTTAACAGTGTATTTCGATCTCCTTTCGTTTTTGTACGGTATTTTGATAAAATTGACCACAGCGAATAGTCGTTTTGTAGACAAATTTGGATAAAATGTAGATGCTACACTATGTTAGAATTCAAATAAATACAACACCTGATTTTTTCTGGGTTATGTTTAGATCTTTCAATTAAAATTTGTCCATTATCAGTACATCTTTAAAAAAGGAATAATTTGATTAATAAACACATTTTTGCCAAAATCAATAATTTTCGAGAAAAATGAAGTAAATCAGTTTCTTACGTCCCACTTCAGTTTTTGTTTTCGACCTGACCCCATTTTCGCTCGTTCCCGAAAATCATATATTTGGCCCATTTGAGTAAACAGGAATTCCACAGAATCATCTCATTTGTATGATTACTGTGACCTGCACGAAAAAGGTCCAGTCCGCTAGAAATAATTACTATTGCATCTCGATTTTTCCAACACAGAGAAACCCAAGTTTACAATTTTTGCTAAACTACGTTTCAATTCAGAGAAAAACGTGTAATAGTGAGAATTTTTCGCAGTGAAATACTAAAATTTAGATATAAATTAGATATAATTTAGAATAGATTGTATAATATTTCGAATCTTTAGTATTTTCATTGCGGAAAATTGCCAGTCCGCTAGGAATAATTACCATTGTACCTCGATTTTCCTTAGGTTCCTAATATTTTTTAGAATTATCATTATAAAATAAAACATAAATTACTATATAAAGTTTCTCCGTGTTTCATGATTTACAGTATTTCCAAATTGAATAGCGTGTCTTTTGAAAATCTTACACTCAGAAAAAAGATTTGATTGAATTAAAGAAAATGATTTGTTTAAATGGAATAAAATTTGTTTGATTCAAACAAAATATCTTTGAATCGAATAAATATTTGTTTGAAGCAAATTAATTTTTCTTAAAAAAAAAGAAATTAATGCATTGATATATGGTCAAGATATTTTGGTCCTCAGAACCAGAAAATATTGCTATCAGACCAATGCTGCGGTATGGTCCTCAGAACTATACGAGTATATGTGAGACAGCTATACAAGTTCGTTGATAAGGCAATACCATGTATAGCGATCGTAAACAAACTATTATGCCATCGTTATCGCTCTTGTGAATTTTCGCGTGTGATAAAACAATACGCGATACCCAAAAATGATCTTTCAAAGAAAGAAAAAATGCTCCAAACAAATCGAAAAACGCTTCGAAAAAACGCCTCGAAAAAATGACACTTCTTTCTCATTTCGAGGTTAGAGTCGCGTGCATGCGAAGCAATGTATAGGTCGCGCGGCAAACCAGTATAGTTGTCTCACCTATACTGCATGGGTCGAGACACTATATACCGGTATAGGTCGAACAGCTATACTGTTTTATCCGTGTATCTGTCGAAGAAAACTTCTACAGACCATTAGTTTAGTTACATGGAGAAAATGTATATTCAACTATGGAATTATATTTTCAGATTTATATATTTATTTAGAATTATATATTCATTTTTAATATGCAAGATATTAAATTATGCAGAAATTAATATCTCAGATATTACTGCTGAATATCCATTTTTCTCTGTGTACCACGGACACAATAGGACAGAAAGGAAACGAAAATAAAACTAATACTTTCTCATATTAGATGAGAATTTAATAAAATCCTTTACATAAATTTCTAATGGGACTAATAAAATGTTCCATAAAGTGAAGTTAGCTTTTTATGAAAGTTCTAATGCCTAAAATTTCGGATAAATAACTGAAATGATAGAAAACGAATATTAAATCTTACTCTCCTGTAATATGTCGACCGGTAATCGAAAGACTTGGGCTCGAATCCCAGCTCAGTCAAAAGCGTCTTTTTTTCACAGAAAGATTTCAAATTCTTTAAAATATCTGCATACATTGAATTTTTTTTAAAGACATTATGCTCTCTGAATCTGAAACAGCCAAAATCTAAAGATTATCAGTGAAATTTAACTGATTCAAATAGCTAAAAAGAGCTTACTGTGAATCAGTCAAATTTCACTGATTAATTTCCAATCAGACTTTAAGAACGGGCGCAGTACCGCGTCCGAACTGCCGGACACAGGTGCGGTACTGGCAATCAGTACGGGCGCTGTACTAGTGCCCGTACTGGATGATAACGCTTTACTAGTACTGGCTGAGTATTTCTTGCCAGTACCAGGCACCAGCTAACCAGCACTGGTGCAGTACAGAATTTTTTGTAAACGTCGCCACAATACGGATTGGTCCGACTGGGTTCAGTGAAAATTAACTGATTCAACAATGAAAAATATTTTTTCACTTATTTAATCAGTGAAAATCAACTGAATTAACAGTGAAAAATATTTATCACAGATGAAATCGTACCTATGGCTCCATCTATACTTATTTGGAACCTTATAGTATTGTACAACATATTATTTTGTTCAGAATTATAATGTATAACTTTTTTTATAAAATAAATGACTTTAAATCCATATTTTCAGTGTTGAAAAATTATTTAAAAATCCACACTTCATTTCTCAAAATAAATATACTTTTTGAAACGTTCACTAAATGTGATAATTTTTTCTTGAAGTATGACATCTTATACGATTAACTCTAGATTTTTAACTAAAAATATTAAAAATTGAAAAAGTTATGGTAAAATGAAAAAAAAACCCAGAGAATCGACCATTTTTTTTCGATAATTTTTTAAAGCATCTATTAATAAAAAAATGATATCAGTAACTATTTACGTTTATAATAGAAGGTTTGAAATATACAGCAAAAATTTTTCAAAGTAAAATATCAATAAAATTCTGACTTATTCTAAGTTTTGTGGCTGGGGTGGATTCTACCCCATGTGTCAAGTACGGGATTATTTTGAATTGTGTCATTTAAGGGTTAAGCGGAAAATCTTTTATATTTTAGTTGAGGAAATACGCTGATTTATAATATAACGACGTTTAGTTCATTTTATTTATCATATCCTTCACAAAGTCATAATAAAAATTTATTCTCAATAGATTATTAGGTTTTTTATTTGAAATTCTGGATGATCGTGACCTGCTGAATCATTCTCTTCTGTTAAAGTTGAATCCAGCATCCTCATAAAGAACTTCAAAGATTCTCGTTTCCCCCCACATCTATCTTCTGTAATCTATCCACTCTTACCCCTACGTAAGAATATAGAGTATTCAACTGAGGGGGTTATAGTAGGTGGTCCACTAACTCCCTCATCTTCCCTAAGATCCACGAGATGGCTCTGCATGATTCTTAGGGAAAGCGCGCGCCTGGCATAAAGGCCGATTTACTCGCGCGGTGCATTTCAGCCCGATCACCTCGTGTGTATAACGTGCGGTCATAAGGCAAAAAACCAAAAGTACCACGAGGTTAGAGAAACTGATTTGATGTCTGAATTGATTTGAACTATCACAAATGATATTTGCCATCATAAATCGAGTAATTAGCGAGTGAGGTGAAAAAGTAAAAAAATCACTTTACTTCTTAGTCATACCTTTAATTTTCATTTAAAATTAGTGGTTTTTCATGTGCTTTAATTTTTTTTCTAATTTAATTTAAGTGGCTTTAAGTTTAAACGAGAAATGAAGTAGTGATTTTGTTTGTCAGTTGACATGGACTAGCAGTAAAACAACCATAATGGAAAGGTCCTGCTTGATTCTGGTGAGTTCTGCGTGACTAGTATTTTCCGATGACAGGAAACTTTTATTCTGATGCAGAAACATTCATCATGAAATACTATAAAAAAACCTAAAAATAAAAAATTTTGAAAAAGAATTTCAATAAATGATGCACCCGCCTTATTTATTTTATTCTTGTATATTGAAAGGTGTGCAAAATTTTCAATTAGCGTTTTCAAAAAAAATAATATCATCTTTAATCAAATCAATTCCTATGTTTTATATCGTAATGTTTTTACGTTTCTAAAATAATTTAAATAAAATTATTGAAATAAGAAGAAACTTATTTTATTACAAAAAATAAGTCAGTAATTCCTTTCAAAAAACTATTCCAGTTAAATAAATTATTGACTCTAAAATAATAGGTAAAATTTAGATATCGCAATATATAAATCAAGCAATGAAATATTACTAAAGCTTCTTTTGAAGTTGCAAATTTCCATAAATATAATTATGATTTGAATACAAATTTATGAAGTTAACATATAAGCAAGATATTTCTTTTAGTGCAGGTATGAAATGTTTAAACTATGAGTTGTATTCTTCAAGAAGAGCCGAAACTTTTTTATTTCATTTAAAGTGAGTAAATACGATTTAGTTTGCGAAATGAGTTTCAATCGAAAATTCATTGAAATAGTATAAATTGAAGAGAGTTTCAAAGGCAACAATGTGTGTAATCGATTTTCGCAGTAGTTGATGTGGGTATTAAGAAATCATTGCGGGGCAAGGTTCCAACAAGAAAAAAATTGTGCTACTTGTGAATCGGAATTTCCATAATTATATAGAATATTTAGATTAAAACGTTTCTCTTATCACAATACAAAGATTTTGAATCCTGCGCCTGTATCGTATGTATAGTGATTAAAATTGAACTTCGTACAATCAAGGGTGTAAAGACTTATCACATAAAACTTGACTATGATAGTGAAGTGCTGAGCTAAACAGAAGATTAAATAATTAATGAAGCCGGTATGATGTAATATTAAAACCTTTATAGCCTTATACTCATACACTGATAGAAATGGTTCGGGAGTTATAGTCATTCGCTTGTAGGTTGGAAATTTATAATACAGTAAAACCTCATTTATCGGGACACTCATTTATCGGGATCTCGCAACCTCATTTATCGGGACATTTTGTTTCTCCTCCAGCCACCACTCCGTGTACAAAGTGACATAGTGACAGTTTCCAGATGTTTCATTTGCAGGAGTTTTATTATGTCAATTTTTTTACATACCTTCGTTTGTATTTCTATCTTCATTTTCCATCATGAAAAACCAAATAAATTTACACAATTTGCAAATACATTACAACTTATGTACACACTTTTTGCATTGTACATAACCATTACTAAATGTCAACATACCACAAGAGTCATAGCAACCCACCATGAGACTGTAGGTGGTAGTGGGGAGCCCCTCTAAATCCCGATAAACGAGGTGTTTACATTTCAAGGGCGTCCCGATAAATGAGGTTTTACTGTATATTATGATTCTCTGAACAAAGCAGGATGTAAGTGGAACTGGTCGAATCAGAATTATAATATGGGAAGGCGAACAATAAATATTGCTATAGCAACAAATAATATGGTTAATTCTCTCATATTTATTCAGTCATAATCAGAGGGTCAAAATACACATTCCATATTGCTGTATCTATGCCAGCAATAAATTAAGATTAAATTAATTAAAAATATGGTTGTAACGGCCATTCCTTACTATCAGTATACTTTTCATTAAAAGCACTTCAATTAGGTAAGCAGAAAATCGCCCCATTATTATCCAGTTATTGGAATTAGATTCGCACGTGTTATTTGTTGAGTCCATCCAAATTGTATCTAGACAAACCAACTGTGGTTGCATGAAACAAATTCTTTGGCTGAAACATTCGAAAATTTGCTCAACCATATAATAAGCAAATTCTTTAGTTAATCCAATTTAATATCGGGTAAATTAATCAAATATTTATTCTGAGTTTAGTAAAGTATCAGTTGAGGATAATAAATAAATTAACATTCAAGAAGATGGCAAGTAGTAATAGAAATGTGATTAATATATGCAATTTTAATTGCGTGATTCTATGCAATTTATAAATAGCTGTAAATATATAATCCCTCTTCAACTGTATTATGTTAAATTCAAAAAAATTTATTGATAATTAAACGGAATATTAAATACCAATAATTACTGATTCCATTAGACTTAATGCAGCGCATATCATTCCAATATAAGAGTATTCCAAAAATAATTTGTATGAAAAAACGCCTTATTCTTGGGGAAAGATGTTTCGGAAAAGATCCTGACAGACCACTATCATCCTACTTTATTGTGAATACAAATGAACAGATTATCATGGGGTAAAAGTGCTTTTTCTCGTAGGAGAGCGTCCCATAATGGGTAGACGTTAATTTCATTTCTCTGACTGGGATGACTCACTGACACGTATAATAAAAATCAACCAGTCATAAATACAATTAATAATATTTCTGTGAGGCAACATTTCTTTTGTAGAAAATTGAAGAACTACTTTTCAACTGCACTTTTCTCGAATAAAATAGTATTAGAAATATTGTTTTATAATATAGACATTCTCATTACTACATTCCTTTCTAATAGATTTGAGCAAAAAAATAGCTTTATCCTCCGTGTCCCTTACTATTTTTTTTCAGCCTAAATATCGAATTCTCACGGCTAAATACATTTGCAATTTAAAACTCTACTAACTCTAATTGTCTTGTTTAAAAGAGTACGAGAAGCGCAGTGCGAAACTCTACACTTCGTTTTGTGTTGTAAGTACATCCGGATACAGTTTTACAGTCTGGAATTATGACGCCTACAATATAGAGTTGTACGATTTGCTTTTTCCCCCTAAGTATTAAAGATGATTTGATGTAATTTGTCGAGATTCTACGCCTTAGAATCCATTTGATGGGTTCATAGAAACATAATCTGTTAATTTAACTACGAAAACAGTATATTATGGTATATTATACAAGGTATTTAAAAAATTTGGTACCCCTAAATAACTCGGGAGGATTCAGTTTGAAAAATACGAATCAAAAGCACAAAAGGCTTGGTTAGCAAAAATTAATTTTTTCTACTAGGGGGTCATAAAGTGGACTTTATTTCTCCCTGCTGGAAAAAATCATTTTTTGAACCCCAGTAGAAACAAAATCGTGTGCGACACGGAAAAACATTAATTTTATTCGTGTTGTTATCCTCGCTTTACTCGGGCATCAAACTTCACACTCGCAAAATAAATTCTTTTTTCCCTAGTTGCACAATATACAATTTTTCAAGATTTTTTTAAAATTTAAAAGGTTCTTTATATGGTCACCCTCGTAGTGTTGAAATTTTTTGAAAAAAAAAATTACATCCAACTAGAATAGTATATTTCGTATCAAGTGTGGAAAGGCATATTTTAACGCAAGAGCGTGTCACTCGCGCGTTAATTAAAATACGTTCGGCACGTGATACGAACGATATTTTTTGTTCACTGTGTACTGAATTTTAGCCGAGTCGGTGTCGTTTTGCGTGCGGAAGGTTGATTTTACCGCACTAGTGCGGTAACATTTTAAGTGTGCGGAAAATCAACTTTCTGTACATTTCAACCGTATGAATATATTCGTAAGAAGCGCTCAAGTCTGAACAATATTTCTACTTAAAAATCAACTCGATTCGATAATTATCTACTGAAAAATAACGATATATAGTGGTATACACGGAAAAAACAGTATAGCTGTTCGACCTATACCGGTATATAGTGTCTCGACCCATGCGGTATAGGTGAGACAACTATACTGGTTTGCCGCGCGAGCTATACATTGCTTCGCATGCACGCGACTCTAACCTCGAAATGAGAAAGAAGTGTCATTTTTTCGAGGTGTTTTTTCGAAGCGTTTGTCGATTTGTTTGGAGCATTTTTTCTTTCTTTGAAAGATAATTTTTGCGTATCGCGTATTGTTTTATCACACGCGAAAATTCACAAGAGCGATAACGATGGCATAATATTTTGTTTACGATCGCTATACATGGTATTGTCATATCAACGAACTTGTATAGCTGTCTCACCTATACTCTTATAGTTCTGAGGACCATACTGTAGCATTGATCTGATAGCAATATTTTCTGGTTCTGAGGACCAAAATATAGTTCTCTTAGCTATACTGTTTTTTCAGTGTAGTGAATATCTTAAATGATAAATAATATCTTAATATTTTTGTTATTCCTTCAAAAAATTGTTATTTTTTTGATTATAGACTGTAAATGCAATTTCTTCGCGAAAATTATTCGTACTCAGGAAATATTATGACAAATAAAACAAACAAAAACAAAAATCGGAAACAATGAGTGGCCCATAAATATTAATATTATTTAATCTTAGAGGAAGTACTAGAATCTATTACAACACGTCTGCCTTAAAGAAAATAATTCTTTTCTAAAGTCATGAGTTAAAAGTTTTGTAGATTTATTTATGTATATATGTATACATTAGAATATTAAAAAAGTGGTTGTAAAAATAGAAAATCTCTATCTTGCACGCGATAAAAAGCTGCAGTGAGTATACTTCCATCCAAAGTAATCGATTGAGCATGTAGCATTATGTAGCAAAAGAGAAACGTGCCAAGAACCGTTTTGCTAAATGACTTCTCGACGAATTCCTATTTCGATAGGTCCAACCAGTTCAGGCACATGTTCGGAATTACAAGTCTTGTAATTGTTTTTTCGTGAGGAGCCTAACAGTTCGTTTGTTATTTGGAAAGGTGTGAATTAGGTACAATCTAATTTACAAAATTGACTTAGGGTAACATTTTTTGATGGAAAAGCTTTCTTTTACAACTGGAAAAAATCGCTTATTCTCTTTGCAAGTTTGACAATAATTTTCGTTCTTTTACATAGTTGCAAAATTTTACTTTTACAATTTTAACTCATTCTTTTGAATTTATCAAATTTTTTTGTTTTTGAATTATAGATATCAAACGATCATATTTCTGATTTATCTGAAAATTATGAGTTCCAAACTAAGCATCAAATTTTCCTTTACTGAGAAACAGTTTCTTTGATATACGGTCAAAGAAAAAATTTCTTTGAATTAAAGAAAGTTTTGTTAATTAAAAATAATTTGTTTTGATCCAAAGAAATAGATTTGTTTACCTTAAAGAAAATGTTTTTGAATCAACAAAACTTTCTTCAATTTAAAGACATTTTTTCTTTGACTGTATATCAAAGAAATGTTTCTTTGATTCAAAGAAACTGTTTTCTGAGTGTTAAGGCAAAAATGCATATCTGTGTACAAGAAAGTTTTATTTAAACATAGGATATCCTTTCTTTCGAAAATGCGGTTATTTCATTTTTGCGCTGATATTCTCGAGGCATTTTGCAAATATCATTGACCAGCATTGAGACGACCTAAAACCTTCATCCAGGTTATTTGGTCAATACTATTTTCGTATGTGTTTCGAAGTGTTTTAGTCAAATATTAACAAAGATATTGTAAAAAAGTCAAGATTTCAAATTTTTCTTGAATTTTAAAGAACTCTTGAAACAATGAACATTTTTGAACTTTTCTCAGCTTATTATAAAAGTAAATTTACATAGAATATTAGCAACGTGTCAAAAATATTTTGATAGATTTTTTTTTTGATACTATTAAAGTTAAAATTTAGAAAAACAAAGTCGTGAAAATACAAAGGATTCTCATACTTGAAAAATGGATTTAAAAAATTATAAAAAATTCATAATATAAAAAAAATACAAAACATCATAAAAATACAATAAAATTAGTTTCAAAATTTTCAAAAAATAAAAAAATATTCATTATTTCAAGAATTATTCAAAATTTATAAAAGCTTTGAATTTTCTCTTTTTTTGGCAATACCTTCGTTAATAAACGACAAAAACATTTCGTTTTAGAGTCATTAAATGCAGAATTTGTTTACCTTCCATGTTATTCTAAGGAAAAAATCCATTGTTAGATATTTTATAAATTAGAAGCTTTTATGTGATTGGATGAAAAAAAGTACCCGACGACTTTTGCACAGCAGTGTATACCCTTTTCCAGAACAGACTTTGGTAGTTGCTCAGTTTTGGTTGAACCTGAACAAATTCATTTAACTTGTACCATGCCATGTTTTAAAATGCTCCAAAAAATATTTTAAACATTTTTAGTAATTTGAACTGTTGAACCTATAAAATTAACAAACGACAAAAAATTCTGAGATCTCCGATATCTACTATTTTTAATTTGCCTAATTAAATATATAATTTAATTGATATATTGAATCAATAATAATTTTGAATTTTCTCATGCTAATGACACATTTCCACCCGGGATCATGCATAAGTCAACAATATAAACCTTACTACTTATTTTAAATAGTTGTATTTTCAACTGAATAAACAATAAAAATAGTGAAGAATTAATGTACTTACAATTCTGAACGTTCATTGAACGATGAAAAATATTCTTTTAAAAACGAAATGATTAGTTTTCACCCTTCTCAATTAAAGAGTAGCGTATATTTCATAATAATTTGTTCATTTGAACGGCCCTAACTATAAGCATAATAATTAATATTGTTCTAAGAACGGAAATTTTGCGATCGTTCAACGAAGGTAAAAATCCCGCAAGTGCAAGAATAAGAAAGTATTTTTTCTTTTGACTCAAGGGACACCTCTCTTCTATTTTCATTTAGATTGGACAATACTTGCACTTGTAGTAGAAACGTGTAACATCAGATGAGTCTGATGCTTCTCATTTTACTGCAGTTGTGAAGTTCAGAACAGTGGAAAAAAATAACAATAGTTCGTGGTTAAGGGAGGGTCTTGAAAAGTTCTCGGACAATTATACTTGCAAATTCGAGAGTGGCGCAGGCAAAAAACGAGACTACAGAGGAGTGAGGTAAGCGTGAATCACAAACGTAGTGCAATCCTGACTATATAGGCGAATGATGCACAAGGAGAATAATTTTTATAGTTGATTGTATAGTAATATTAACAAAGCCTATTTTTTTAATTTTTCAAAATCTTTATTTCGCTCTGTAGTATATAAGAAAAGTACTTCAAGATATTATTAAATAATTGGCAAATGAATATTAAACATGTTTATTACTTACAAACAAAAAATATTTGCAATATGACCCAATTACATCAACAATGTCAATAAAAAAATTATAAATTGAAATATAGTTAAAATAAAATATAAAGAGCCTAAGAACATAAAAGACGCGAAAGTTTCATCACAAAAAATTGCAATAAAAGTTATTGATGTCTGAAAGTCTGGTGAACTTCATTATATTATTTATTATAGGGACTACGAGAATCTTTATTTTCGTGATTTAAACTTTATTTTTTTGTATTTCTTTATCTATAATTGTGTAAGACTCTTTGCTTTTGACAACTCCGTCTTCAAGTTAAGTTCAAACAGAATTTGATCAAGTTAGTATTTAACTTTGATTTGTCTCATTTGGCATTCCTACCACGACTGCAGATTCTGGTTCTATAAAACGTGTGTGTGCTCCTAGTACGGCAGGAGAATCTTGAAATTTAAATAAACTGTATCGATTTTCTCGCTATTCTAGCGTAAGCCATAGAAAGTAAACTTACGATCCTGTAATTCGTGTTATTCAGCGTGACTCGAATTTCAAGAATAATGCAGTGTATTTAACCAATCAGCTTCTTAATCGATCATGATTAACAAGCATCCATTTCATCTTTGCATTATACTTGACAAGTAAAGCAGGAAAAGTTTTGTATTTAAAACTTAAAATTGAACAATTTTACTCATTTTATCATAAATTACGAAATATCTTACTACTTGATTAATTCTTCATGGAATACTCTCATTTCAAATTTTATACCGTGCATTTTTTATTCAATTCTAAATTTGAATATTCAAAAAGTTAATTTAATGAACGGCTGATCAAAAGCATTACCAAATTAAAAAGTTAAATTAATGTTCAAGAACAACAATATATATTTTCCAATATTTATTTTAAGTACTCATATATGCTAAATATAACTAAATAATAGTTTGCGAATTTCATTCATCTCCTTCATTTCCTGTAGAATGAGTAAAATTGTTTGGAGAAATGAAAAAGCTGGATTTTTGAACCAACCCAATATAATTTGTATTCACTACTTTTTAAACCTGAATCAGTCAAAACTTGAGGGAATTGAAACCAGTGCTCCATTCAACGCTATGAAATCAATCAAAAATAACTGATTGTATTCATCCATTTTACCTCTAAAGATGCTTTTTAGTGTAGACCATCTTTGATATAATAATTAATAAAGTATTGAATTTGAAGTTTTTTTCTGGAAGAAATTGAATAAACAGAAAGAAATGGAGATAATAAGAATAAAAAACATCTGTTGTGAAAACGAGGCAACTGTAACCTATTCCCACGAAACGGAAGTTCTATGCATCCTCGACACATCACTCAATAAGTTATATTAAATTAAATTAAATTTAAGTTAGTTAAAAAAATTATTTAAACAAAAAAAAAACGAAAAAATGAGTTTTTTAACTTAAAAATTCATAACTCACGTAATTTTTAATATTTCTGTCTAATAATTTATGAGTACATTCTTGAGATACTATAATTTAAGAAAAAAATTACTGCAATATTGATGCTTTCAAAAAAGGTATTTATTTTGCAAAACGAAAACTCGATTTTTTGGTAAAATGAAACATCATATTTTTCCATATTCAAATCAATTTAGTTGTTTGTAAATAAATTGAAATAGGTATAAAAATAAGAAAAAATAAGAAAGACACATAAATAAAAGTTTTTTAACTTTGCAAGCTGCTCCGTAACGTTTTAAACTTCACTAGCACATTTGATGCAAATACACCTGCGCGGTGCTTATGGCACGTTGTGCCATCTCTCTTCTTTTCACGCAGCAAGCAAGACCGAAAATTATAGGCCATCTAGAAAAGCAAAAAACTACATTGATAGAAAAGAATGACCGTTGCAACCATACATATGATTAATTTAACCTTACTTTATTACTGGGATAGATACAGCAATATAGGGATTGTATTTCAACCAACCGATTGTGACTGAATGAATATGAGAGATTCAATCATATTATTGGTTATAAATACAATTATAACCATTTCTATCAGTGTATGGAATAATGAATAAGAAAAATTTATTTCACTTTAGATGATATACTTACGTTGGAAATTGAACGAAAATCACTAATATAACTAGTAATTTTTTGTACCTTTTAAAAATTAAATTAAATTAAAAAATTGTACCTTTAGTTAGTGATGTCAATTACTGCTACATGTCGCCATATGGTCCATATTATTGAATTTAGTAGGCTTAATTTGAGCTCAAAAATTTGTTGGGGTATTTTTTACCCCAATGCCAGTTAAGGGTTAAGTGTCAAAATTTGATGACAATCTGACATTTAGTTCAGAAGTTACAGAGGTTTTGGTGAAGCAATTTTTGTCATTTTCAAAACAATGGATGAAAAAGAGTTTCGAGTGTTAATCAAACATCGCTATTTAATGGAAAAAAATACTGTTGAAGCAAAGCAGTGGCTTGATAAACGTTATGGGGACTCTGTAGCAGGGAAATCAACAATCATCGACTGGTATGCCGAATTTAAACGCAGTCGTATAAACACTGATGACGCCGAACGCTTTGGTCGCCCAAAATCAGCAGTTGTTACGGAAAACATAACAAAAGTCCACAAAGTAGTTTTAAGCGATCGTAAATTAAAGTTGCGTGAGATAGCTGACATCTCAAAGATATCAGAAGGTAATGTGTTTACAATTTTGCACGAATCTTTGGGGATGCGTAAGTTGTATTCGAAGTGGATGCTGCGTTTGCTCACACCCGACCAAAAACAACAACACGTCGAGGATTCAGAGCGCTGTTTGTAGCTGTTCAAGCGAGGTAAAAAGGATTTTCTGCATCGGTATGTGAAAATGGATGAAACATGGATCCACCACTACACACCTCAAACAAAAATATCGTCAGCTGATTGGACAGCAACTGGTGAAAGCCGTCCAAAGCGACCAAAAATTCAACAAGGTTATGGTAAGGTTATGGCATTCATATTTTGGGACGCGCATGGTATTTTGTTTATCGACTATCTTGAGTAAGGTAAAATCATTAACAGCGACTATTACATGGCATTAATGGATTAATTGAGCGCAGAAATCAAGAAAAAACGGCTTCACATGCAAAAGAAAAAAATTCTGTTCCACCAAGACAATGCACCGTGCCACAAGTCCATGAAAACGATGGTCAAATCGAATGAATTAAGCTTCGAATTGCTTCCTCATCCACTATATTCTTCAGATCTGGCCCCCAGCGACTACTGGCTCTTTAGTGACCTGAAAAAAATTCTCCAGGGAAAGAGATTGGGCTCAAATGAAGAAGTGATTGCCGAAATTGAGGCCTACCAGGGCTGTCAGTTGAAATTTGCCGGTTTTACTCATAGATATCGCTAGAGATATGTATACATTTCTATGACTTGGCATCTATGTCATATTTTTATATGGACAATAACCTTCAAAAATACACAATTACATTCTGCCAAAATAATAGCATCATAGTTGCTTACCTCAGTGAATATGTCGAGTTTCGTTCCAAGTAAATCGCATTTGCGGCATTCGTTGCTTTTCTTATTTCATCAAAAGAAAAAAGCAGTTGAAGCTCATCGATTGCTGGTAGAAACTTATGGCGAACATGCTCCAGTGATTACAACATGTGAGACATGCTTTCGTCAATTTAAAAGTGGAGATTTCGATTTAACAGACAATGAACATCCTGGTGCAGCGAAAAAGTTCGAAGACGAGGAATTGCAGGCGTTATTGGATGAAGACCCAACCCAATCGCAACAACAATTGGCACAAACACTAAATGTGAACCGAGGAGCAATTTGCCATCGTTTAAAAGCCATGGGAAAAATCCAAAAGTATGGAAAATGGGTACCACAACAACTGAACGATAGAGAAATGGAAAATCGAAAAACCATTTGTGAAATGCTGCTTCAACGGTTCGAAAGGAAATCTTTTCTGCATCGAATTGTCACGGGGGACGAAAAATAGATTTATTTCGAGAACCCGAAGCGGAAAAAATCATGGCTTTCACCTGGTGAAGTCGGCCCATCGACTCCAAGGCCAAATCGCTTTGGCCGTAAGACAATGCTCTGTGGTTGGTGGGACCAGTGTGGTGTGGTGTACTTCGAGTTATTAAAACCTGGTGAGACGGTGGATACGGATCTCTACCGACAACAAATTATCAATTTGAATCATGCGTTGATCGAAAAACGGCCGGAATGGGCCCGAAGACATGGCAAAGTTATCCTACAACATGACAACACACCGTCTCATACCGCTAAAGTGGTAAAGAACACATTAAAAGCATTGAATTGGGAAATATTATCGCACCCGCCGTACTCTCCAGACCTCGCCCCGTCCGACTATCACCTTTTCGCATCGATGGGACACTCACTCGCATAGCAGCGCTTCGCCAATTTTGAAGAAGTCGAAAAATGGCTCGTCGAATGGCTTGCCTTGAAAGAGAAAAAGTTTTTTTGGAATGGTATCCATGATTTGCCTGAAAGATGGGCAAAATGTGTAGAATCCAGTGGTCAATACTTTGAATAAAATTTTTTTGAGATTCCTTTGAGAATTAAGTGTTTTCTTTATTGAAAAAACCGGCAAACTTCAACTAACACCCCTGGTATATTGAGAGCAAAGACGAATCATTCTACAAAAAGGCATCGAAAAGTTAGAGAAGCGTTGGAATGAATGTATTACGCTTGAAGGAAACTATGTTGATGAATAAAGTCGAATTTCTCGAAAAAACTGCGTTTTTCTTAGTTAGACCGGAAACTTATTGAGTGATGTGTTAAGTGACCAAAACTTCAACACAGCGAAATTATTTAACAACTTCATCCAATAGAATAAAATAAAACTCTTCATCGTATGTATTTCAAGCTTCACATATGTATAAATAAATCGAGAACTTATTCTATTCCCAATTTTTTACATTCTCATCATGGATGAGGAGGTATTGGTTTTATGTGAAAAATGACTTTCGAAATTTTCATCAAATCTTTACGTTTTGAGACCCCCTGAGTCAGAAAAAATGGTTTTTACGAAAGTGTCTGTCTGTCTGTCTGTCTGCCTGTCTGTAGGTCGTGTGCGGCATAACTCTCGATAGAATTATCAGATTGAATTGAGCTTTGGTACACTTTATCGGAGCCGAAAAAGTAAGGACAAGTTCGTTAAGCAGCCACATCCAATCAAAATTGAGGGATTGAGCACTACTTTTGTGTTTTTGAAAATAACTTTTTGAAAAAATCAAAAATTTCAATACTGGTTTTTGATAGTGCTCATAAATCTCTACAAATTATCCTGATAATATTTTTTGATTAAATCAAAATTAGAAATGTTACAGCATATTCAAATTCGAAAAAAGTCAATATCAAAATTCCATTTTCCAGTTAAATTATACGAAATACAAAAAAACGTTATTATACAATATTATTGTCTACATAAAGACCTACAAATTTGAATTGTAACATTTTTTCATAAGATGCATATTTTTCTTTTAAATTAAAAAAAAGCTATTGAAAATTCAAAATTCAATTTTTTAACAATAAGATGTAAAATACAAAAAAAAATGTAAGAATACAAAGTTGTTCGTTTCAAAAAAATCTACAAATTTTGTCTGACGCAGTTTCTGATGAAACATATATTTTTCGTTTCAATTCCAAAAAATACGATTAAAATTCAAAAGTTCCATTTTTTAGACAAAATATGTGAGATACAAAAAAAACGTTTATGTGGAAAATTGTTTGCCAAAATGAGGTTTACAAATTCTCATTAAGACATTTCGGGACATGATGTATATTTTATGTTTTGATTTTTAATATTAAAAAAATTCGATTTTTTTCACCAAAATATGTGAGATACGAAATAAGCGTTGTTCTGCAAAATCGTTTCCTTAAATAAAGTCTACGATTGTTTTTTCTTTTTGAGAGATTTGGAAGAAAATAAATTATTTTGACTATGTAATTTATTAAAAATTTACTGAAATGTGTACAGAAAATCGAGCGCGAAGCGCGAGCGTCATGATGAGAATGTGTTCCTTGAGGCTGATGGTGCGTTAAGTAAATTGAATCTCCTGTTTCACTTAAATTCAAAAATAAATAGAGTGACTTTGAGAAAATGTGTAATTCACATCATCTGTAATATTATTATAAAATTGGTTTGAGCTTCAGTATCAAATTATAAGAAATAAACCTAAATGTATGCGAAGAGCACAAGACCGAGCGCGAAGTGTGAGGTCCAGAAAGAACGGAGCGCGAAGCGCGACGATCGAATCGCGCGCCCTAGGCGCGCTCAAACTTGCGAGCTGCGCGCGAAGCGCGTGATGAGAATGTGCCCGCGAAGCGGGCAGATTTTTTAGATTTTAATTCTTTTTTATTTCGCTTGAACCTTTTGGTATATTCTGGAAGAATCGATAGTTTCGAGCACGCTCTATTTGAAACCGTCGTATCCAGTATGTTGAAAATTAATCTACTCTCGCGTATAGTTGATGGGCACATAGCGGAATGCGAAAACTCGCATAAGTGCTAGAGTTGCCTCGAGGATGATGACCACAGGGGGGTGGAAAAGGCAAAGAGGAACATAGTACACCAAACTCAATTCCCACACCCATATTTCTAGCTAGCACCGAACTGGAAGATACATCTAGATAAATGCGGCGAAACGTGCCAGCTTTTCGAAGCTAAAATTTTGTCTATCCCGGCTCAGTGTGACCTCGTAAGCCGGGACAATTCTTTCCTCGGCAAAGCTCCAAGATTTACCTGCAACGTCCCTTCGATGGCTGATGAAAGGCCGATTTGAAAGGCTTTTAGAAATATAGGATTTTTCTTAATATCCAGATAGAATATATGTCAATCATAGAAAATAATCGTAAATTGAAATTAGCTGAGTAAAGACGGTGGAAAACTTAGTACTACCAGTGCTTGAGAGAACATTTTTTAGCCATGCAAACAATTTTTTAAAATCAACCAAGATCTTTCGTTCAGTTGAAAAAAATTTGGTTGAATTAAATAAAAATTACTAAGATCAAGAGAGGTATTTTCGATTCACCCAAATCATATATATTGGAACATTAAGAATTTTATTATGTTTATATTGATAATGACGTAATATTATTCGAGAAAGAACAGTACAAGGATTTCACTCTAATATAATCTAGAAAAGATTAAAATTAGGTATAATATTATATATTATTTCAGACATATTATTCTTTATTTCATGTTTTTGAAAATATTTAAATTCAATATTATCACCAAAAATTGAAAGTTAGTTTATTACGATTTTTTTGATAAATAAAAATCAATTGATAATATTAATATTCTAATTAGTAAACATTAAATAGTAACTAATAAATAAATTATATTTTTTATATTGAGTTAAATTTAAATTATTTTATTGAAAATAAACAGCAATATATTATACTACACAAGAAATTTAATAATTATGTAATTATTGCAACATTATTTTTAATTATTACATTAATTCGAATAACAAATAATCATCTTTCAAGATTTCATCATTTTGGATTTAAAGCTTCTTCATGATATTTACATTTTGTTGATATAATTTGAATTATTGTATAGTCAATAATTTACTGATGAAATTATTAAAATTTTTATATAGTATAATATATTACTATTTATTTCCAATAAAATAATTTAAATTCAATTCAATATAATAAATTATAATTATTTCAAATTAATTAGGTGAGTTTTGAGTGGTCAGAGCAGTCGACCGGCAATCGAAAGACCTAGGCTCGAATCCCAGCACAGTCGAAAGCGTATTTTCTTCCACAGAAAGATTTTCAAATTCTTTAAATATATAATTTATTTACACAAATAGAACATTTTTGGTTAGATGAGTCAATTATTGTTCTAAATGTAGTACTTTTTTAGCATCTAAAGGAAAAAAATTTAAATTGAAGGTAGACTTAATATTCATAAAAACCATATTTAGAGGAGTTTTTGAATTTGAAGCTGAAATTTTCAATCTCAAGATTACTGACCTAATAGCTGCATCAGCCATTACGGGTCAACTATACAAAACAGAATTTGAATTTATATCAATATAAACTTAAAATCACATCAAGATTCAAGAAAAACTATAATTCAAAAAAACTCGAATTGTCAAAGTAGTAAAACAAGCAAATTTGGACAAAATAGTATATTGCAACTAGGGAAATAAATATTTTTCCCGTGTCGGACACGATTTTTTTTCTACTGGGGGGGGGGGGGGTCGTTTTTTTCTAGCGAGTTATAAAGTGCATTTTATTGTCCCCTGCGGGGCAAACAGATCCATTTTTTGACCCCCTAATAGGAAACAAATCGTATGCGACACGGGAAAAGCATTCATGTTTTTATCGATTAACAATCATAAAGACAAATAAAGTAAACAAGGTTTCTCTCATCTATTATCTTTTTCTTATGGAAAATTATTCTTTAAAATTTTCATATTTCCACTTTTATAAAATTGAGTTCCTTTCTCTAAGAAACTTAATCAAGTAATTGATTTTTCAACATAAAAAATAAAAGAATTGACTTCTTTACTTTTCGGATTCAATATTATTTATTCTAATTTGATTTCTAGCTTCATGAAAACAAATTCCTAGAAGAAAATTAAATTTTTTCGTTTTATTCTAATATTTTCGCAGTGAGAATATTTCATCGTATTGAGTGTGCTAACAAAAAGACACTTTTTTTCAATTTTCATACTGTGGCTTTGGCGATTTTGCATTTCGGTTTTAACAACATATCGTGGGTCCAGAAAGTCTACTCATTCGTTATTCGAAAGAGTGGAAGAAAGCATGTGTGAATAACATGGTTTTCAGAATCGCGTAACGACCGATGGTTTTTCCATATTAGTGGAGTTGTGAATATAAAATTGGGAGTGAAACGGCATTGCGAGAAACGGACAGGGGGCGTGTGAACGAAGCTATCAACTAAAAAAATTCCATGTTTTGGAATGAAAATAAACAACGAAATCGATTTTATTACACCGTATCGCGCGCACAGACATACAATCTTGAGTATAAATGTGAATATAAATGTGTAGAGAGGACTCTTTGCTTTTCGACTCATATCGGATGTTCACTCATCACCAAATACATTTATTTGCTTCGTTTTAGTGCAAAAAATTAATATTTCAACGAATATGTAGTTTCAAATTGTGACGCATTCGGTCGGAAAAATCGATCTCTACTCGGTTTGAATTTCAGAAACATGGAGGACATAAAGCTGGACAAGAATCTTGTGCATGTTGATAAAGCACTTAGATGCGCTTGTATAGGGAAAAGACTTTCATATTCATAGATGATCCCCCAGTTTTGCTTACTAGTGCAATAAAAACGTTTAAATATTTTTCAAAAAAGCATATCATACGAGGATATTCCATATACGATAAAAGTTTTTTTATGTCATAGGGGAATTGTGTCTAAAATGGACTTTAGCGTTAAACCACTTGATACTTTCAGGTGCCCTTGCTTTCTGAAATATGCCAACTTTGGCATGTTATTGGCATCTTGTTCTCATTTTTTTAAATAAAAACTTGAAAATTGATTATTTCGGTGTTATCGTGTAAGTATAATTTTGCATTATTATGTTTAAATTTAAAAATAATGCGATTATACGAGCACTTGTTAAAATAACTATTTCAACAGACTTCGTAAAAATAAATGAAGTCTGCTGATATAATTATTTTTACAAGTGCTCGTATAATCGCATTATTTTTAAATTTAAACATTATGATGCAAAATTATACTTACACGATAACACCAAGATAATCAATTTTTAAGTTTTTATTTTTAAAAAATCAATAAAAACTGATAATTCCGACGTAATTATCACTTGGAAAAAGTATACCAAAAAAATGCCAACAAGATGCCAATAACATGCCAAAGTTGGCATATTTCAGAAAGCAAGGGTGCTTTATAAATTCTAAAAAACGAGTGTGATAAATGGTATTTTTACATTTATTCTACAATATCCAAAGATTAAAATCGAAATAAGGAACATTTAAATACAATAAAAATTGCAAAATGCAAAGGTCTGATTTTGACCGTTTTATCAATGGACTTGGATAAAATGGCTAATCCTAACGAATTGTCTTAAGCATTTCAATTTATCCGCTAATTTTATTACGAATGATGTTAAATGGTATATTTTAAAATTTTCTTTATTATCTGAACTTTTTTATTTGAAAAATCTCACGAAATAATGTAAAATTTGAGATTAAATAGTGCTGAGTTTTATTAAAGTTAAAAGTACAATAAAATAGTTATTTATAAAGAAACTATTTTCGTAAAAATAAAAAAAGACAGTTTCACAAAATGAATTTCTTTTGCATTTAACAATTAAAAATTATGATTTTCTCAAAATAGATATCATAGCTTCAAATTTTATTTCTTCTAGTATGGCATCTTTCAACACTTTTTTTTCTTTCATTAAGCTGTACTAAAATTTTCTATTATCGAATTTCAAAAACGTAACTCCACTAACATAAGAAGCGCGAATAGATCCAGTTGGAACTTGATCATAGTAGTATTAAAATAATATTAAAATTAAAATTAAATAAAAGTGTATTTATTATTCACGAGAATCTACTTCTAAATAATTTCATGATAGATGGACCAACATAAATTATTTAATCAAAATAATCCTTGATCTAATGAAAATTTACATATCCTACTTACACATTTTCCTTTCTAAAATTTTGTAGAAATCGAGAGAATAATTTTTCCAGAAGTATGCAGATGACACAAAATCACTTTCGCTTGACCGTTTTATACACATAAGATTGTGACCATAATATACAAGTCGGTATATACATTATATATCGGTTTATGTATACACATAAGATTGATTGTTTAATCGGGTCATCATTTCGAATTGTTATCAAGTTAAAATGTATGTTTAAAATTTGAACTATGCTTTACCAATAATATAGTGGCGGAATTAGCACAATGTAAAGCATTCGATAATTTACTTCAATCCTGAAGTTAAATTTTATAATCAAGTAGGTGAAAACTATTATCATCTTTTATTGTCTTAATTTAGATTTGATCTGTGTTAATCGGGTTTAACAATAATTCTCTATTAAAACCTGACGTTTATTTACTTTACCTAATTAATTTTATTAATGATTGACCATTTAATCGAAATTACCGTTTTAAACATAGTTCTCCTACAAGACTGAAAATTTGAAGACTAGAATGTTGTGAAATTGGAAAGTAAGAAATTAATACAAATATTCCGTCGACTTTTATAGATTCTTGACACACTGAAAAATATCATTTTATAAAAATTTAAACGACTAAAGTTGTAAGTAAATGGCATTTTCCATTGTACGGAAGTATGAGTTGTACTATTGTTCGACGGGAAAACAAATTATTTTTGTAAGTGATATTTTGCCGAAAAAACGAGATTTTGGTATTAATATAATCGCGAAAGTAAGCTACGCCTATTATAATTCAAATCATAATATTCAATTATACATAACCAACAATAAATATTTAAAATTTCTAAAACTGTAAAAGTCACAAAATACAAGGGATTAATATAGAAAAAGAAAAAACACATGAGTTTTACACAAAGCGGGTACTTGAATCGAAGAAAATGTTTTTCGGCACTACAGTTCACGAAACATACAGTTTTCTTGAATTTTTGGACTTTTTACCTAATTTAAAATCATATTCACCATACTTAAATGGAAAAATTGCAAACCATATGAAGAATTTAGAAGTTAATACTGGTTTTCTCGTTTTATACAACAGAGTAGTACAACTACAAAATCAACAAAATATATCAAGGTAGATATAGTACTTGAAGGTTGTATAGTCACATATTTGTATACAGTTTATGTAGGAGCTGAGCAGAGGATGTAAAATGCATTTTAGTCTGACCTGATGACTATAGCTAAACCGTTGTTTGCATTCTGATTGAAGCATTGTACGAAGGTAAATTGACATCCGAACTATCAACTACGTTGGTGCTTTTGTCTTCTCATAGCTCTCCCCCTAGTTAGAGGGCGATTTGTGTCAAAGCACCAGTTCGAAACTGAATGAATGCAGTAAGTAACAAGATAATAAAAAGTCATCTAAAGTGAAAGATATAAAGTTTGACCAAGAAAAAAATATTATGACATTGGATAGACCGGAGCAAACTTGACGGATCAACATGAATTGTTCTCTAAAAAGTTAATAGAACGAGTTATGGTTGCCTTATTTTCTTATTTTGAGTCCCAAATTATTAAACAAGATGTCTTCATGTGCAATTATTATTTCAATCAGACAACTTATTGATAATTTAATTATTCCTAAACAGTTGCACGCAAAAAATTTCGCCCCAGTTACGGGGGCAAAGTTGTTCACATCATTTTTATGCAAATAGAAACAACTAAGGATAAAAAAATTGCATATTTCTATTCATGGCCATTTTATGCCTTATAAAAGTAACTATTAAATATATGCAACAAGAAATAAAAATAGTTATATCTGTAGTAGACTCTTTTATTCATTGAATTTTTTTGTGCATACGGATTACAAGCGTAGGTGACCTAAATTATTTATTGATTTATTTCAGTTACCATCCAAAAATCTGTCAAATATGTCTTATCCTATGCAAAAAAATAAAAATAGTTGAGAAATAGTAATGTTATTTGCAAAAATAACTTTGCCCTGGTCTATCCTACATTTCATTTGACCAAGTTATATGGAAATAAAATATCAAGAATATACAAATTATCTTATATGATTTTAAAAATTACCTAAAGGTAAAAATAATGCAAAAAATTCCTGTATCGGGTAAATAAAGTCATACAGAGATCAGTAGTAATTTTCTGATTCGTTGGAAAATTCGCTCTCGTAATTTCCGGCAAAGAAACCTACGGAAGTCCTCGCTGGAAATAGAACGACCCTGAATAGTATCATTAATTCTTTCTACCCAGTTAGCGATTCGAGTACCCATCCCTTGAATTTCACTATCCTTTCGATAGCAAGTTTTCCTGAAACTGCATATTATCATCATAACTCGGATATATTTATTTTACATGAACGTCGTTAAATTTTTCCAAAAATGTACGCAAATCATTAATACCCTTTAAAATTTTTAATGTTTTTGAGAATCTTATAAATATATTGGCTTCAAGAAATTATATCTATCCACTGTTTAATTTTGCGTACTCTCTGAATCTGAACCAGTAAAAATCTGAGAAATTCATTGAGACGAATTCCTTCGAAATAAAATAATTAATTATAACATGAGTCTGATTTTGTAGACTGATTAATAAAAGCTATAAAACAAATTTCCGCAAAGTAGTCAAAAACAGTAAACAAAAAAGTATTACAGTAAAGTGGGAAACTATTAGCCAAAATTTTCACTTCAACATTAGTCAAATATGATAGATTCAAAGTTAGATAATAAGGATGCTTAACTTAAAGCACGAATTACATCATTAGATTTGAATTCGTGATTTGCATCATCTATATAGATGAGATGTCCAACTTATATTACGTAATGTGAAAGTTAGGAAGAGGTCCCGAGAAGATTTTCAGATCAGTCGAACAAAGCAATCCCATGTAATACCTTCCTTCCTAGACCGTTGAATTCCTTTGAGAAAAGCTACTATTATAACAGCGTTTCTCGGCTACACGTGGAATACAAAGTGTCTACGAACCCCAAGAACTGTGTGAAACAAAAGAAGAAACGAGCTGTGGTCCATATACACTACATACCTCGCGTCTGAGAAAAATAAACCCTAAAAAATTTACAGGGAGCTAAAACAGAATAAGGTGTAACCAAAAGTACCTTCCAAGTTTTCACATGATTTAACTAGAAGATCACGTACAATCGGTCTATCCCATACCGAGATCAGTTATTTTTACCCATTTAACGTAGCGCAAGTAACTCAGAATGAAGAGACTGTAGACATCAACCAATATAACAACAAAACGACTCTGGTGTTATAAAACTAATCCAACTCTTATTTTATAAAAAAAAGTTTTTTAATTATATACGGAGAAAATAGTTTGAGAAATTTTACTAAACTTTTTAGCAAAAATGGGACACATAGACAGGTTGGAGATTATTTAATATTATAAGGAGATATATTTGAAAATAAGTCTGCTATTATATTGACCCAAAAATTACAGAATTTGTATTCATTTTTTGTTGTTTTGGCATAGGGTCAATTTCTTCTTATTTTCTTTATTTACTCGAAGAAATTTTGTATAGCAATATATGTTATTTTTAATAATGATAATTCTAAAAAGTATTAGGAGTTTAGAGAAAATCGAGGTGCAATGGTAATTATTCCTAGCGGACTGGAAATTTTTCGCAATCAAAATACTAATGATCTGAAAAATGATATGAAGCTTCACTATAGGTTATAATAAAGTTTGATACAATCTATAGTAGTAGTGGTAGTAGTAGTTATATATGTAGTAATAGTTAATAATATAATTAATAATAATAATAGTTAATAATAATAGTAATATTTAATAATAATAGGAGTTCATCTAAAATTTAGTATTTCACTGCGAAAAATTTTTACAATGACACGTTTTTCCCTAAATTGGAACGCAGTTTAGCAAAAATTGTAAACTTGAGTTTCTCCGTGTAAAAATTATCAATGATAGATATAATAAAGCTTAAAAAAGAAAGGAAAACGTTTCGGCCACATATGAGGGCCCTCTTCAGTGCCATAAATAAAAAGATTAATGTTAAATTTCTGTAAAAAATTAAAATATCGAAAATTATGAAGCTTAAAAACTAATCTAAACTAAAATGGAGTAAATCAAAATTAATTTACATTTCAAATGTTGTGTTTATAATAACTTCCTTCAATATTTAAAGTTCACCGTTACAATTTAATAATTTAGTAGACAAAATTTCGTCGACTCTGAAATTATGTCATTTTAATGTATTAACTAATACCATGGTTTTTACTATTATTTTTTTTATCCATTTGACTTTTATAACCATAACTTAACCTGCTTTTATAAAGGTAAATTTCGACATTTTTATGTTTTGTGAAACAAGCACGCAAAAAAATGTGTAGCTGGTACAAAGATAAATATGGCTGATATAACCTAAAAAATCCTTGTGACAGCTACACATTTTTTTCCGTGAGTGTATTTTCATTTTATAAGTTTATTATTTGATGTTTTTCTCAATATAATAAAGCCTGATGAGGTTGGCAAACCTATAGCCAACAAAACATCGCTACAATTTCAACATAACGAAGAATTGTCTTCTTTTTAATTTACCCTTATTGATCGCAAACCAACTTCTTTTATAGTAATAACTATGGAGGATGACATTGCAAATTGTTTAACGGAATGAAGCAGTCCATTGCAATCATTTGTAACGTACATTTTGAAACTGTACTCTATATTTTTAAAGATAACTGAACTGTGATACATTCTTTAACATTTGGTACGTCGCAGACTATTAAAATAATATTAAATAATCTCCAACTTGTCCATGTGTCCCAATTTTGCCAGAAGTTTAGTAAAGTTTTTCGAACTATTTGTCACCATGTGTTAATTAATAATCAGACCAAACGAGAGATTCATAATTGTCACAGGATCACGCCATACTACCTGCATTGGTTACACATTATTAGTGTTTTAATAGTAGCCCAAGACTAGCGCAGAGCTGGCGTGAATTTGAGATGTTGAAGAAGTTTAGTTCTGATTCCCAGTTTTGTGCAGTACTGGAGTAAAAATTATTCAATCTAACAAATCACTCAATAAAATCTGACGTTTAGTTCACAAGTTACAGTGGTTTTAGTGACGCTACTTTTGTTATTTTTCAAAACAATGGAAAAATCTCTATTTCGTGTGTTGATAAAGCATTACTTTTTAATAGGAAAAAATACCGTTCAAGCAAAGCAATGGCTTGACAAGTGTTATCTGGACACTGCTCCATCGAGACAAATGGTAGAGAAGTGTTTTGCTGATTTTAAACGCGGTCGTACAAACACCGATAATGCTGAACGCTCTGGTCGTCCAAATTCGGCAATTGTTCCAGAAAACATAAAAAATGTCCACAAAATGGTTTTAGTCGATCGTAAATTGAAGTTGCGTGAGATAGCTGACATCTTAAAGATATCAGAAGGCAGTATATTTACCATATTGCATGAACACTTGAGCATTATTAAAGCTCTGTTCCAAATTGGTACCACGTTTTTCATGCGGTGTGTGACAATGGATGAAACATGGATTCATCATTACATTCCACAGTCAAATCAGCATTTAGCTGAGTGGACAGGAAAAGGTGAAAACTGTCTAAAGCGCCCAAAACCGCAAATGTCAGCTGGTAAGATTTTGGCCCCCGTATTTTGGGATGCGCACGGTATTTTATTCATCGATTACCTTAAAAAAGAAAGAACCATCAATAGCGAACACAATATGCCGTTATTAGTACGTTTGAAGGAAGAAATTGCGAAAAACGACCCTAAATAAAAAAGAAAAAAGTACCTTTTTACCAAGACAATGCACCATGTCACAAGTTGATCGCAACAATGGCAAAATTGCACAAATTGCACTTTGAATTGCTTCCCCATCCACCGTATTCTCCGGATCTAACTTCTAGCGACTACTACCTGTTTGCAGACCTAAAAAGAATGCTTCAGGGAAAGAGATTTGGCTCCAATGAAGAAGTGATTGCCGAAACTGAAGCGTATTTTGAGACCAAAGATAAATCGTTCTACAAAAAAGGCACCGAAATGTTAGAGAAGCGTTGGAATTAATGTATCACTCTTGAAGGAGACTATGTTGATGAATGTAGTCTAATTTTGCCTAGAAGCTGTTGTTTTATTAGTCATCCTACGAACTTAGTCAGCATTTGCCTATAATAACAAGCTAATATTTGTTACAGTGTAATCTACATAATAACACTGGCGTTATTAGCCCGAGGATTTCTCTTCTGTTGCATACAGATTCAAAATTATTGAGATACGCCAAGTGACGTGGCACACATAGCGATAAGGTGTTGATTCAAATTTCAACGACATTTGTCTCGAGCTTTCAAGAAATAAATTAATCGAAAAGAACAGAATAAACTCTTTATCGAATGTATTGTTAGCTCCATGTATGTATAAATGTATCGAAAACTTTTTCTTAGCCCAAAAGAAATATAATTATTAATAACTATTTATTACCTCTATTAACTGAACTGTATAAGGAAACAAACTGCTTTAATTTTTTTGATTAAAGATTCATTTTTGTATTTTATACACTTTTTCATTCGTTCGAACCAATCAGTAAAGTACTTATTTCACTCAGAAGATTGTGTGCTCAAAATGTGTGTTTTCTATGCTTTAACTACCTCTTCAGGCGTTGAAAATTGTTGATCGCGCATTTTATCTTTGATTTTCAGAAACGTGGAAAAATAAATTGGCAAACAATTTTTTTGAAACACTGTGAGAACGAAGAACTTTTGTGAGTTTTGTTTCATTTTAAAACACTTAAATAGCTGATTGATTCTTTTTCTTAGGATCGTTTGCATATATCCATGATTCGTCACCACATATGCTTTTATAAACGAGATTTGATGAACCTAATTTTAATCCTTTCGATGCTTCCTTGTATCATATAAAAGAAGCCTTCTTTTGAACATCTGATAAATTGTGAGGAAACTAATGCGCGTATAATTTTTTCACAAGGTAATAATCATAAAGAATCGCACTGTTAAAAAAATGAGCCATTCGAAAAATTCAACTGGAAATCCCACTGCATAAGGATCGATGTTAACTGGAACAAGAGCAGTTGATGGTCGACCTTCATGAAATTCATCACTAAGAGTAGTGTACAAATTTGAATTCATTGAATCAACGACAGATTGTTTATTTCGATAGTGTTACATTATCAAATAAACGGTTGCGAATACTCTCTCACACTTGAATTAGATCGAAAATGATAAAAAGAATCATTGCTCGAAAATGTTCTATTGTTGAATCTAATTTGTTTTACACACTTGATAAATTTAAAATGCTGCGCTTGAAACTTATTTACTTATTTATTATTATTTAAAAATCTAATTCTAAAAAATTTGATAATAACCTAGAAATATCTGTTATATCAACTGACAAATAACCTGAAAACAACTGATTGCATAGACGAAGAAAAATATTTGTCTGAAATTATCAAAGTATCTGGAAACGCATGATAAAGTCCTAAAGCTACGTACGTTTTTCTAGTAATTCACATTTATATATTAGTATTTCTATTATACAATACGTTTAATTACTGATGAAAATTCCCATCTAGATGGTAAAATTAATTAAATTATTTCAAAAAATTTCTAATCATTCAATTTATTATGTCTAATATAAAAAGCAGCCTTTTAAAAGAAAAATTAAAAAATTATTATCTCCATCTCGTATCCCTATGAGACTGTAAAAAAATTGGCAAGTAAACGACTCAGACTTTTACTAAGATCTAGACTCCAAAGTTAATTTTTGTATATTTGGAGTAAGAATGAGTGGATTTAAAATTTTACTAGATTTTTTCAACTTAATACAAAAATTCCTATTCAAATCTAATTTTTACAAATCAAGTTACAGAGCCATAAAATAGCTGCATTTGGAATTAACACCCACCTATCAATGGTAATTACTAGAAAATTTCTTCTGAAGTTCTATAAGGTTGTGCCAAAATTTCTTACAGGATTCTGAGAAAAAGTTTTAAAATGTATTATTAGGTGTATTTAAAAATACTTTTTAAATTTAAATCATTTACATAAAAAATACAAAGTAAACAAGTAAAAATAAACACATGCAAAAGAAATTAGAGTAAATTTATAAACGAATAAAGAAATCAACATAGTGACGACGCGGATAAAAACTATTATTAGCCGTTCAGTTCTCAATAAATATATTACAATTTATTCAAAAATA
The DNA here is from genome assembly GCA_030998225.1 of Diplolepis rosae. Lineage (NCBI taxonomy): Eukaryota > Metazoa > Arthropoda > Insecta > Hymenoptera > Diplolepididae > Diplolepis > Diplolepis rosae. The sequence continues at coordinate 5,873,121 of JAPYXD010000723.1, read as the reverse complement.
AATGGCTGATAATAGAAGTTCCCCTCTTCATTTTCGGGGCTCTTCAGCATATAGCCTCTTCTTTCTTCGGACATATGTCCCGCCTGATTCGATTTGTGCTCAAGTTTTCCAAATCGCTTTAAAAAAGTATGAATAAAGATACACCGAAGCTAAATTTTTAACTCGAGCACCTTTCGCGTTATTACAAAAAAAGTACAATTTTTGTACATAAATCTGGAATAGAATATCTTTAACAAATCCAAAGATATATCATTCCAATGCTACCTACTTAAAAATATAAACATTCATACTCGAATAGATGACCTGCCTCCCTAGCTAAATTTAAAAATTATAAATCCAATCACACCAACACAATCTCTCCACGGTCCTCACACACTCCGCCCAGGTGAAAAAATCCTAAACTAGGGATTCACCCCGGGACGTCTCCAACACCTGAGCTTGCACGCTCTGTCGTCGTTTTGATCATTTTAATCAAAGGCCTAAAATCGTACACCGTTTTTCAAAAAAATATTCAAATTTTGCTAGATGCTTCATAAAATGACCAAAATAATAAATTAAAAAGTAAATCATTTTGAAAAATATATTCAAAATATAAAAGAAAGTGAGACAAGAATCTAATTTGAAATGCAATAAAGTCAGGCGCAAAATAAAATAGGCACTTCCACACAAGAAATATAAATTTTACGCCAGACTTAATTACTATGAAACGGTGTACGCTAAAATAAAATATTTTCCTCAATTTGAGGAAAAAGCTGAAAACATCCTAATCTAAATTGATTAGTAATATTGTTTCAAACGATCTAATAATTTAATATATCATTTTTGAGATAAAAAAGAAAATATTCAAATTAAATTTTAATTTTGCAAATAATAAGTAAAAGAAATTCTCATTATAATGTATGCTAGTAAAATTAATTTTGGCCCTTGGAGTTTCTTCGTATCGAAGGAAAATTTATATTATGTTCATCAAAAATCATGCTGGATTTCCTTCGGTGCGCAGCTTTTCCATTCGCGGAATCTTTTCTCGGTTTCAAAACAATTATGAACATTTTTCATTGATTTCTAACTCTAATTAAAAAAAAAAAATTATAACTTTGAGTTTTTATTAACCTTGGACCCTAAAGCCAGCTATCAACATCAACATTTATCTTCAATTATTAATTAAGGGTCAATACAAGTCCTGAATATGCATTTAATTAATAATGTGCAAAATTAATGTGACTTCCGCGTACCGAGAAAAGTCTAAACCTAAACTAAAAAATGGAAATGGCGAAAATCCACTCGCTAATTACATCAGTGAAGATTAATTAGCGGTCACTATGCGATTTTAAAAATTAAATTACAACCTGCCTCCTTGTCGATTCGGACCATTCATCCTACGACATGTTTGGAGGTAGGAGGGACTTTAAATCGACTTACATTCGCGGCTCTCCCTCGTTGTAGCGATGGTAGCTTCATCCAGCTTCCTGTCCGTCAGATTCTGAAAAAATACACAATTTTTTCAGTTGAAATAATTGAATTTTACGGTATAAGTCGATTAGATTAGGAATCACAAACAAATATTTTACCTGCTTGCAGCTTCGACGATGAGTCCGTAGTAGATCCAAGTCCCAGAATATAAGCAGTTCTTCTCAATCAGACGAAGGCATCTATAGCTCGAAAGAAAATTATTGTTTTAGAAAGGAATTTATTGTTTATGAATCAATATTAATTATCAGTAAAATTGATAAAAGTCCAAAGACTATTTTAGTTTATTTGATAGATCTGTATAAATATTTGTAGAAATACGAGGTACTGTCCGGAAAGTATCGGGCCTACCTTTATATCTCCGCGCCATAGTGTTCAAGCGACCTCTGCGGGGCATGAACGTCAACAGTAAAGCCTCACGAACCTATCGGTTGCTTGCTGACATCTGCCGGACGTATAGTTCATGCGCAGCGTGTCTTTGTTTACAAAGCTATTTTTGAGCAGTGTGTCCAGATTTGACACGCGAATGTTACGCACACAGCGCCAACAGCAGTACGTACGTGAGAATGGTTGCGCACGCAGCGTAGTGTGTCTGCTGTTCGCAGTGGTTCTCTGAGTTTTCTCTGGTTGAAGGCTCCTCGTCAAGGAGAGAAAAGGAGAAAAAACCAGAGAAATCTCAGAGAACAACCGCGAACAGTAGACACACTACGCTGCGCGCGCAACCATTCTCACGTACGTACTGCTGTTGGCGTTGTGTGCGTAACGTTCGCGTGTCAAATCTGGACACACTGTTTTTGAGTTCGGCGGATTTTGAAATTGTTAAAAATGACTGAAAAACAAGATGAACGAATTTGCATCAAATTTTGTTTTCAACTCGGAAAAACGAGTTCGCAAACTATTCTGATGATGCAGAAGGCCTTTGGGAATGAGTGTATGAGCAAAACACGAATAAAAGACATTTATAATCGTTTCAAAGGAGGCCGCACTTCTGTTGATAGTGATTCTCATTCTGGCCGACCTTCGACGACAAAAAAATTGGATAATATTGAGCGGAATACCGAAAACTACTGTTTGGAAAATTTTGAACAACCTCCGGACAGTCCCGACATAGCCCCCTGTGACTTTTGGCAGTTTCCAAAACTCAAAAACCACTCAAAGGACAGCGATTCGATGACAAAACGACGGTTGAAAATAATGCGACGAGCGTACTCAAGGCCATCCCTAAACGTGAGTTCCAGGGCTGTTTCGAGAAATGGAAACATCGCTGGAACCGTGTTATTCAATCAAGTGGGGATTACTTTGAAATATGCCACCTGCCCGATGATGAAGAATAACACCAGCGCGGAGATATAAAGGTAGGCCCGATACTTTCCGGACAGACCTAGTATATTAGGTGTACAATTTTACCTCCGCGGTTTTTCAATAGATGCCTGCAGCGGTAAGTACAGGTCGAAATGGGCAGATCAAAAATGTTACACAGTAAGCTTGGACATCTGTCAACATAACGACAGCACCATATTAGTGAATTTGTGTTTTTATCATAAATGTATTCTCGATCGAAGATGTCACTTTCGGAGCCAAATTTTGGTGATTTGCGGGAAGTTTTGATTTTCTGCTTTCATTTGAAGAAAACTGCGGCTGAGGCTCATCGAATGCTTTTAACCCCTTAACCTACAACTATGGGCATAGCTCGTAGTAGATGATCGGATCAAACGTAAATATTACGCGCATAGCCCGTAGTAGATGATCGGGCCGAAAATAAATATTACGGGCAAAAATTTTACGGCCCAAAATTCTCGAATGTAAATCGTAGGTTAAGGGGTTAAGACTTACAGTGGGGCAGCTCTTAGTGAAAGAACGTGTCGTGAGTGGTTTCAATGCTTCAAGAGTGGTGAGTTTGATGTCGATGACCGGCATGACGGTGGAAATGAGAAAATTTTCAAAGATTCTGAATTGGAGGCATTACTTGCTGATGACTTGTGCCAAACGCAAGAAGAATTGACAGAATCATTGGGAGTGACTCAACAAGCCATTTCGAAACGTCTCAAAGCCATGGAAATGATTTAGAAGCAAGGAAATTGGGTTCCGTACGAGTTGGAGCCGGAAGATGTTGAACGGCGTTTCTTTGCTTGTAAACAAATGTTTCATGGACAGAATAGGGGAGGGTTTTTACATCACATTGTGACCAGCGACGGAAATGGGCCCAGTACGATAATCCTAAACGCAGAAAATCATGGGGAATGCCCGGACATGCCTCCACGTTGATGGCCAGCCCGAATATTCACGGTGCCAAGGTTATGCTCTGCATCTGGTGGGACCAGCTCGGTGTAGTGTATTATGAGCTGTTGAAACCGAGTGAAACCATCACAGGGGATCGGTATCGAATGTAATTTATGCATTTAAGCCGAGCATTGAAGGAGAAACGGTCACAGTACCAAAAAAAGACACGACAAAGTTATCCTCCAGCATGACGATGCTCAGCCACATGTCGCAAGACCGGTCAAAACATACTTGGAAAGTCTGAAATGGGAGGTCTTACCCTACACGCCGTACTCTCCAGACGTTACTCCTTCCGACTACCATTTGTTTCGATCGATGGCACACGGCTTGGGTCATCAGCATTTCCACTCTTATGAAAAAGTTAAAAAATAGATCGATTCGTGGATCGCCTCAAAAGACGCATCATTTTTTCCAGATGGTATCCAAAATTTGCTAAAAAGATGGAAAAAAGTAGTGGCTAGTGAAGGACAGTACTTTGAATCATGAATAGGTAATCACTTTCTAAGAATAAAGCCTTAAATTTTGGGAAAAACGGCGGAAGCAAAGTTGTACACCTAATATATTATTTATTACATTCGAATTTTTGGTGCCGTACATAGAAGCAGCCGAGTTTTTGCAACACACATGCGTAATCCATCCGGTATATCAATAATATCCCTATTTACAAAACTCTCGAAATGCCTTTCGTATTAGTTGAAAATTAGGATTTATTAATATATATCAAATTTCATATATATGTATATAGATGCTCTAATATAATTTCATCAGTTATATATATATGCAAATACTAATTGACTTACATATGCAGATTTCGTATCGGTTTATGCTTTACGTATATCCAACTAACCTGCTAATGACGTAATTGCCACCAAGGCTCTATTTACATTAGTTTACCTATATTGGATGGTTGCATCTCCAGAGTTGCTAGTTTCGAGATGAGAACCCTAGATGCTATCTTAAGACAAAGGATATTAATGCTTCTTGAATTAAGCTTACAAACCGGTTAAAAAAATACATGTTTGACTTTAATTCATGACATGAATTATAAATATTAACAATAGATGATCCTCCTTTATCAAAATTAGTTTCGGAAAGTAGTTAATTATGCAACGTAGCATCTTTCAATTCAATTAAAGCTGTTCTACAGACACTTAATAGGTTTTTAGCGGCTATTGAAATGAAAATACATTATTAACTACGTATCGACATTGCTTTTTATTTTCAAATGTAACTACAGTTAACTAATTTTTTAATCATTTATGTATTGGTTGAAATTTTTATTTAATGTTTAATTTCTGTGATTATCCTGATTAGCAGCCGAGATTTATTTTCTGTTCCAAGTGAACTTGACTTACATGAATCTTAATTCCAGATTTTTTAAATAGTTGGAAATATTGAGTGTTATGTGATCACTAAACGTGATTTCATTCAAAGTAATTTGTTTCTATCATAAGAATATTTAAATTGTTTTATCACCTACTTGAAATGTTTCAAGATCATTATATTTATCCGTTAAATTAATTGAATTGAAATTACATTCCACATTTACGTATTACCAATTTTGAAGTCAAAATCTTCCAGTCTTAAAATTAAACTTATTTCTCAAATCAAAATGTAACCAATTTTTTTCTTAAATAAAGAAACCTTTAAATGTACACTAAGCGTCATTAATTTAACTTCAATAGTTCTTACTCCGTAAATTCTGAAAATTAAACAGTTTCATGGTCCAACAAAGTACGAAGAAGCCCTCGTTAAGAGTTCTTTCTAAAAAGATTTTAAAAAAGCCTGGAGTAATCAACTTTGAAATTATGTTTTTTTAAACTACACTCAGAAAAAATATTTGATTGAATCAAAGAAAATTATTTGTTTGAATGACTTTCTGTGATTTAAAGAAGTGATTTATTTGATTAAAATAAAATTTGTTTGATTCAAACAAAGTATTTTTGAACCTAATAAAAATTTGTTCAAATCAAATAAATTTCTGCCTTAAATCAAGCAAATTATATCTTTGACCATATATCAACGCATTTATTTCTTTGTTTCGAAAAAAAATGTGTTTGATTTAAACAAATATTTATTTGGCCCAAAAATATTTTTTTTAATCAAACAAATTTTATTTAATTTAAATAAATCTTTTTTTTTAATCAAAAAAGTCTTTCAAACAAATTATTTTCTTTCAATCAATCAAATCTTTTTTCTTAGTGTATCTTAATATTTATTATTTGAACTTTAGCTGAATTAAATGTAACATTGTTCATTGCTCATAATTCATAAGGCAGTATATTCTGCAAAACACCCTTATGTGAAACGCAGTTGTGTGATCCCATGCTCTTCTATGAAATCTCAAAACTTAAGCCCGCTCGCAAAATAATGGCCCGCTATATTAACGACATTTAATTAGTGTCAGCGAAGGATGCACCAACACGCGCGTAATCAGCGGCGAACAGGCATATGAAATTCAGTGCAATAAATATGAAAAGACAATGGTACAGATCAGCGAGGAAAGAGAGAAAGTATCAGAGAAATAAAGGAAAAGTAAACTCGACCCACGAAACTTAACTACTGAGCTGCTTAAATAACGAGTGCTTTGATAAAGTTTACCCAAGATTTAATACCGCAAAGAAAGATTGAGGAAGAGGACCCATTAGGTTACGGCAAGAAGAAGCCTATGTAGGCCAATCGATAGAACATATATTCACATTGTGGGAAACTACGTTGAGTACGAATTTCCCAAAGAGTTCTTCATCGAAAGCAAAGCTAAGAATCCTTTCATTACTGATGGAATTAATTAAACGTCCTAAGGGCAGCTTTTCAACCTAGAGTCCTTTTCAAAATATGCTTACAAAACAAGAAAATAAAGTTTTAATAACTTTTTTATATTTTCTTTTTATATTCGGATAGGAAACCCTAATTTTTGTAACTTTATGATATTTTCATTCAGATTGATTCTTTTAGAATTTAAACACTCCGAACACAATTTTTTCCGTAGCGCAGTATAGGCCCATGCCTGGCAGTCCTAATTTCCCATGAAGCACTGAGCCGTATATGACAACCAATCTTCTAGTCTATTTGTCTACTTAAGGTAGTTGATCCACAAAAATTAGACCTCAAGATAAAATAGATAATTTTTCTTTGAAGAATAGCAATATTATTATTGAAGGGCTAATTTGAAAGAGGAAAGATTATTTTCCATGAAAAAAATTTGAAATGTAGAGAAATAATGTATTTAACAAATTTTATTTTTGTCGAACTTTTTTCCTTATCGCTTCATACCAAATTTTACAAAATAATGCGATTCTATAATAAATCACAAATCATTTTTTCAGGAAAAAAAATCTTCAGAACTTTATCAAATTTTCGGAAATAAATTCTTTAATGGCTGAAACCATAAAAAATTAATTTTCCAAAACAAAATTCTTATAAGAAAATTGCTGAATTTGGTAATAATTTATTCATTTCAGAAAATTGAAAACGATTAAATTTTAGAAAATCATTTTCCTGAAAAAATGATCCGTGATTTATTAGAATCACATCATTTTTTAAAATTTGGTATGAAGCGATAAGAAAAAAGTTCTGGTAATAATAAAATTTGTCAAATGCATTATTTTTTTATGTTTTGAATTTTTTTCTTGGAAAATAATCTTTCTTCTTTCGAATTAGCCCTTCAATAATAATATTGCTATTTTTGAGAGAAAAATGATCTATATTTGCCTGAGGTCTAATTTTTGTGGATGAACTACCTTAATCGGATCCAAGTCTAGGTTGACGTTTTATTCCAGGCCAGAGCCAGGTCAGGATATATTCCGTACGGGCTAACGTTTATACATTATAATCGATTTTTCTAAGTGTAAACAGATAATTCTGTTTCACTATCACGATATGAATTTTTTTTAAACAGTTTTATTCCGATTTAATTCGAAAATCATAGAAACTGTATTTTTTAATATAGACGTTAAAATAAATAAACGTATTAATACGGATTGCAGAGTTACGGCAGAGGAGTTCCGCATTCTTTAGAATTTAAAAAGAAAGTACATTCATGGATTATGAAAGATTAAAAAATTAATTTAGATCTATCTAAAGTTAGAATTTCAAATTAAAATGGATTGGAAGCTGTTCTGGATAAGCTTCACATTTGTTCAAATTTAACTCCTGATAAAGCACGGTTTGAAACTTTCTTTCATAAATCTCGGAATTGACTTCGAGAAATTCAAATCAATTATTATTTGATACTTTCACCAGAAAAAAGTGATACATAGTCATGGAAATTTCAAATTCTTACAGCAAGTCCATGTAATTGGGAATAAGATTTACAGTTACGGAAATATAAATATGTAGAATATTGAATCTCCACTTATTATAAATGAATTTGAAGAGATCTGTCTTTTAATGTTCTACAAAAACTTAATTGCAGTGTTTTCATTAATTTTCCTCTGAAATTAAAAAACTGCAAGGCCTTTGTGTTTGAAGTAAAAATAATTTCAACCTAACGCAGGAAACTGAAGAAAGGAAGAATAAAAAAATACAATAATGTAGGTGTGATTCTTTAATTATGACTTATTAGTTCGTATGCTTTTCTTTGAACCTCAACAAATTAAAAAATGTTTGGCGCCCCATCAATTATTATTTTTCTTCGAACAGTATAGATATATTAAAAGCAATTTTTTTAAAAGACTCATTAAAGAATTTCATAGCAACGAAACATGTTCTTTGAACTTAAATATTATCCGCATGTCAAAGTGGAATCCCAATGTAAATTTTCATACGAAAAAGAAATAATTTGCATAAAACTTGAGACATGTTTTCTAAGCCATCGCATTATATTTATTATAGAAGCAGCTCATATCAGATTCACTGTGGAATTCTGATAATAATATAAAACCCATATGATCCGCAAGACATTTCTTTCATGAGTTGAATAGGATTCCCACTAGGCTTTTTATGAATTTTTTATTTTAAATTCGAATAACTCTGCTTATGAGTTACACACTTCACCATTAGTTCCAGAGTAATTTTTTTCTTAAATAAACTATTTTTGGAATTAATTTTCATCAAATATCTATTTAAGCAATTATGTTCTTTGAAGAATTTTTTCCTCAAATGTAATACAGCTATTGTATGAATAGTCTAAATAACAGAAAGTACATGTAGATAATATTTGTCAAGATTAATTGACAACCGAATTTTTTAATCTACACTTCTCGACCTTTTTCGAATATACTGTATATTTTTTCGAACTACTGGTATTTTTTCTTTTCACGTATGTATGTCCCTTGGTACTAATGATTTGTTCGTAGTTATTGAACCGTATTTTTCACAAATCTTCTCAGTAAATAACATTGCTGAAATAAAACATCAGACGAATAAGGAAAGTTTTCATGAAAAGGGCATCCAAGTCGCTGCATCTAGAGAGCAGCAGCCAACCCCTCCTTCAGATTCTGCGAGCTCGTTTAAACTGGCGGCCTACATTCGTCTTCACGCCCTAGAGCGCACTAAATCCCTAAGAGCATTTTCTTTCTATCTCTTTCTCTTCTACTTCCCTTTATCTCAATCAGTCTCTTCTCTCTTTCAGCCCTTTCCAAGGTTTTAGGCGACTTTGAATCTAGTGGTCATAATATGGCTCTCTAGTTTCTACACAAGGTTAAACTCCAAAGAAAAAGCGCCCTTGAGAAATGGCACGCCACCTAACCATAACGCTAGAGAAATCAAGCAAAAAAAAATATGGTTCTACTTCCTAGAAAGCTCTAAAATTTTTAAAAAATAAACTCATATCAGGTGAAATTTGATTTTCATGGTAAAAACTATGAAAAATCCATAGAAATTATGGTTTTTCACGTCCAACTCGAGAAATATTGAGAATTTTGAATAATACTTCAAACAAAAATTGTAGATATCATCAAAATAGATATTTTATGTTCCATCTATTTTTTTCATGCGAGTGATAGTTTGGAGGAAAACGTCGGTGCAATTGAAAAAACGGAAAGAGGATTTATTTATTTATTTTATTTATTCTACCATAACCTTTCTTCTCATCGAGTTTGAAAAAAAAACCATCTACTGGGGGACATGGCTACATGTTAATTATGTCATACCCCTTGTTCCCGTCGTGTTTAAAAGAGACCTTATACTGAGGTACATGGATGCGTATTATTTGTATTATAACCTTCCTTCCTACCATGTTTTAAAAAAAAACCCTCTACTGCGGAAGAGGACTACATATTAATTGTATCATACCCTTTCTTCCCATCTTGTTGGAAAATAAATGTCCACTTTAGGACTGGGATACATATTATTAGTATTATTATTGTATTATTTGTATCATACCCTCCTTTTCTAAAATGTCTTATGCTCTTCGCATACATTTAAGTTTATTTCTTATATTTTGATACTGAAGCTCAAACCAATTTTATAATAATATTACAGATGACGTGAATTACACATTTTCTCAAAGTCACTGAATTTATTTTTGAATTTAAGTGAAACAGGAGATTCAATTTACTTAAGGCTCTATCGGCCTTAAGGAACACATTCTCATCATGACACTCGCGCTTCGCGCTCGATTTTCTGTATGCATTTTTGTAACTTTTTAATAAATTACATGATTATTGATAAATTTATTTTCTTCCAAATATCTCAAAAAGGAAAAACAATCGTAGACTTTATTTAAGGAAACGATTTTGCAGAACAACGCTTATTTCGTATCTCACATATTTTGGTGAAAAAAATCGAATTTTTTCAATATTAAAAATCAAAACATAAAATATACATCCTGTCCCGAAATTTCTTTATCAGAATTTGTAGACCTCATTTAGGCAAACAATTTTCCATCTAAATGTTTTTTTTGCATCTCACATATTTTGTCTAAAAAATGGAATTTTTTCATTTTTATCGTATTTTTTGGAATTGAAACGAAAAATATATCTTTTATCAGAAACTGTGTCAGGCAAAATTTGTAGATCTTTTTGAAACGAACAACTTTGTATTCTTACGTTTTTTTGGTATTTCCAATATTATTGTTAAAAAATTGAATTTTGGATTTTCAATAGTTTTTTTTTTAATTAAAAAGAAAAATATGCATCTTATAAAAAATGTTATAATTCAAATTTGTAGGTCTTTATGTATTCAATAATATTGTATCATAACGTTTTTTCGTATCTCGTATAATTTAACTGGAAAATGGAATTTTGATATTGACTTTTTTCGAATTTGAATATGCTGTAACATTTCTAATTTTGATTTAATCAAAAAATGTTATTAGGATAATTTGTAGAGATTTATGAGCACTATCAAAAACCAGGATTGGAATTTTTGATTTTTTCAAAAAATTATTTTCAAAAACACAAAAGTAGTGCTCAATCCCTCAATTTTGATTGGATGTGGCTGGTTAACGAACTTGTCCTTACTTTTTCGGCTCCGATAAAGTGTACCAAAGCTCAATTCAATCTGATAATTCTATCGAGAGTTATGCCGCACACGACCTACAGACAGACAGACAGACAGACAGACACTTTCGTAAAAACCATTTTTTCTGACTCAGGGGGTCTCAAAACGTAAAGATTTGATGAAAATTTCGAAAGTCATTTTTCACATAAAACCAATACCTTCTCATCCATGATGAGGATGTAAAAACCTTCAACTGTAGGATATGGCTACGTTTTAATTCTACCATATTCCATCTTCCCATCATATTTGAAAAAAAACCGTCCACTGCTGGGTAGGGACACGTATTGTATATATTATACCCCCCTTCCAATAATGTTTGAAAAAAACATCTACTGGGGGATAGGACTACGTATTATTTGTATCACAGCCTCCCATTCCATAGAGTTTAAAAAAACTATTTAGTGGGGGACAAGGCTACATATTATTTATACCGAGAGGCCATTCACTGGAAGAATCAATGATTTTCCATACTTATAATCGATTCAGAATCATCAGAATCACAGTAAGATTCAGAAGAATCACCGGGAATCAGTCAGGATCGCCAAGAATCACTGCACGCTCGAGCGTGAGCTAGTTAACGGAATAATTATGCTCACGTAGAATCGATTTTGAGTGAACGGTCCCTCGATTTATATCATACCATCCATACCCCTTGTTCCCATTGTTTTTGGATAAAACCATCCACTACGTTAAAGGGATATATGTTACTTGTAACATAACCTCACTTCCTATCGTATTCAAAACATCCCTATACTGCGGAAAACAACTACATATTAATTTTATCATACCCTTTCTTCCCATCTTCTTTGAAAAAAAATCTCCACTTCAGGACTGGGATACATACATACACACATACATACTGTTAAGAATCAAAAATTTAGAAGCTAATTTTAGATTTTCATGGTGGAATTTAGTGTCACTAAGTAAAATAGCGGAATCCACCAAGTTCTTAATGATTCCAATTTTTTGATGTAGTGGATTTGAAGAAAAATAGTTAAGGAATCTGCCAGAAAAAGTATTTTTTCGAAACCAATTAGTAGATATACTATTATCACTATTTTTTATAACTGATACATTAAAAAATTCAAACAATTATTATTTTCAATTTCATAGGTAAATTGCAATCTATTGTGGTATGAATTGAATTTAGTTAATGTGTCAAGAACTTTATCTTTAGGAATCAATAAAAATGTATCATCAACATAACGAAAGTAAACGGGAATGTCGAAATCTAAACTATAAAAAATTACAGTTTCTAAATCTTACATAACAAAATCTGCGAGAGTAGGAGAAATTGGAGAACCCATTGGAGTACCAAAGGTTTGTCTGTAAAACTGGTGATCAAACTGGAAAAAGGTTTGCTCCATTAACAACTTAATACCAAAGATAAATTGATCCAAAGGAAGCTTAGTATTAGGAGATATGTAATGCCATCTTTTTTCAATGCTAGTAATAACCAAATCTAGTGGAACATTAGTAAAAAGAGAATTTACGTCTAAAGACCTAAATAAACGTAATAACCTTGGGTAAAGATCCTTATGAAATTGGAGAACAGAATAATGTCGTTTACAAAATCTCTTGCAACTGTGGTAAGTGTTACGTTGGCCAAATTAAACGTCCATTGAGAATCAGAAAAGATGAACATGAAAAAAACTTCAATCTCAATGAGAAGTTTCATAATGTTATTAGCAAACACCGCAAGAATTATGAAGATGATCAGATAAATCATTTTTTTCATTGGAATGATGTCAAAATCTTACACAAAGAATCAAATTTTTTTAAAAGATCCTTTTCTGAAATGGTTTATATAAAAAAAGAAAAGGAAAATAGTCTTAATAAAATCACTGATATCGAACATTTGAATTCATCCTATAGTATGATTTTAGATTTTCTTTCATAAAATTTTTGGTTTTTTTCTACAATCCTTTTAGTTAATTTAAATTTTCCTCAGATTTGTTTCTCTCTCCTCTTAATTGTAACTTGATATTATTTGTTTATTTGTATCCAATGGTATTAGCTTATAAGTATACTTGTAATAATGTGAGGTCATTTCTTGTTACGTTTCATTAGTATATATCAATATTTCTTCGTGACTAGTCATTATGACATTTTTCTTTCGAAATTTTAAATTTAAAAGTTTTGTTTTTGTTGCAATGGTTTTTGGTGAAGGAAAAATATTGTTCAATAGGATAATATACGTTTTTATTGGTAAATATTTTTATTCTGGTTTTTTAGGAAAAGAAGTTAAAAGATTTTTATTAATAAGAAAGATTTTTAATTAATTTTTATTTATGTTTTTATTATCTTCAGAATATTGATTTGACCTGGTTTTGACCTCATATTACTTTAAAAACATTCTTAATAGGATGATATATGTTTTATTGGTAAATATTTTTATTCTGTTTTTTTATAAAAGAAAGAGTCAAGTTTTTACTAATAAGAAAGATTTTTAATTTTGATTTATGTTTTTATTATCTTTAGAATTTTTGATCGGACGTGGTTTTGATCTCACATTACTTCGAAAAAAGTTGGCTATTTTTATTGTATGCCCTGATGATGTCTCTGAAGATGAGACGAAACGTTGGCAAGAATTAAATGAGCTTTGAAACTGATGTCTGATGTGTACCCGTTTATTGACTACATCTAACATATTATTATTGTATTATTTTTATCATACCCTCCTTCCCCAAAGTATTAAAAAAAATATTTCACTGTGGGATAGGGACACGTATTTTTTGTATTATACCTTCCCTTCCCATAGTATTAGAAAAAAAACCTCTACTGGAGGATAGAACTACATATCATTCGTATCATAGCCTCCCTTTCCAGCAAGTTTAAAAAAACTATTCACTGGGAGACAAGGCTACATATTATTTGTACCATACCATACATACACCTTGTTCCCATCGTTTTTGGATAAAACCATCCACTACGGTACAGGGAAATATATTATTTCTATCATAACCTCACTTCCTATCGTATTTTAAACATCCCTCTACTGCGGTAAACAACTACATATTAATTGTATTATACCCTTTCTACCCGTCCTGTTTGAAAAAAAATGTCTACTGCGGGATAGGACTACATAATAATTTCTTCCCAACATATTTAAAAAAGAAACATGCACTGCCGGATAGGGTTTCACTCCATCGAATTTTCCACCGCTTTTCTATAAAACTATTAGCGATATAAAAAAAACGCATATAACATCAAATATGTACTTTGATAAGATCTAAAACTCTCGTCTGAAATATTTTCCAAAATCACATGTATTTTTTTGGATAAAGGCAAGTAACCGTGATTTTTATGGATTTTTACCATGATAATCGAGCAATCATCAATTTTTAATACAATTTTCGATATTAGCGTATCAAAATGCGTAAATATACGCAATTCCAAGGAAATCGGAGGGTTAGACTTTTCTGAAGATTACCCTTCATATTTGTGTGCAACCTCACAACATGAAGTCCAACCAATTTTTTAAATAATTTTCTACCTAAATTTTGAAAATTACATAACTTATTTTAAGCACCAATTCCATTTTTCTAACTCTCAATAAATTTTCCAAACGAAATTTAGCTACCGAATTTCACTTGCTTCTTTTCCTTCCTTTTATTTAATTGCACCCTTCCTGCTTTGGAACATTCATTTTATTTTTGTTCTCTTACTTCCTTTCATCTCTTTTTGTCCCTGTTTTTTCTTCCTTCGCACAACTTTTGAGCCACGACACTCTAATGGAGACAGGGCAATTATCCTTCAAGCAGTTTTCTACTTAGTTTCCTCTCTTTCAAGGCCTCTTCAACTCTCAGAGAAGAAATTCTGCAGATTTATTCTCATCCTTCCATTTTCCTGAGTTATACTATTTTTTTTTAATTTCTCACAAAAAATGACAATTACTCTTGAAGAAAATTAATTTCAAGTTTATGACAAATTAAATTAAGATTAGCATTGTTGAAAATGTTATTCAACGCGTTTTAACGTCTGGGATTTCTAATAAATTGTGAAATTAACGATTTTTCCAGACAAATAATTGAAAAATAAGAGTCCGATGCAGATTTTGTCTCGTTTTTCAATTATTTGTTTTAAAGAACCGTTAATTTCACAACTAAATAAACTAAAATTTCACATTTTTGTGATTTATATAAATTTCATTTATTCTCATTTCGTTTTCTTCTAGTCTTCATTATCTTGTCAGCGTCTCTAAAATGAAACAGTTTCTGTCTGTTGCTACCTTATTGGATTCTCAGACCAATATCTTGGATACTAAAATCTAATCGTAAATCTGACATTTGGGATGCAGACTCTGTGTGTAGTTTACTAATGTTTCATGGATTTGCAAATCAGATTTTCATTGTCTCAATTACTAGTTTACGTTAACTGCTATGTGCCTGAATCTTCAGCAGTTCAGATACGATAACCCAACCAAAGGTAAGACAAGAAAACCTCAATTTCCGGATCGTAGTGATAACTTCTTGATTTATTCCATTCACAGAAATAATTAAAAAATAATTACAACCACGAAGAATTTTCTTTGGAGTATAAACTTTAGTAACAATTAGGTTAATTCCTCTCATGTTCTATTTTCCTGGTTTAATTCTTTTTTCTGTCCAATAAAAGAAACTGAACCAGACTCCTTACCTGTTAAAAGTTTGAAGGGAGCTCGTCTCTGGATTCGTTAAGACGGTTTCAAGGCCTTACCCGTATTAGCGATGGAACGATCATTAAATAGCTATAGCATCAGCAGCTCAACAAACTCCAACTTTTTTACTAGTAGTGAGCAAACTTAGAAACCAGCGAACTATTGGGGAAGGCTAACTTTCTCCCTTTGCGAGCATTCAGTGAGACATTATTCCTCTGAATCTTCTCTATTTCTTCTTTCTCTCTTTCTCTGAATTTTTACAACCCCCACAACTACTAGAAGTTTTTTTTTACTTAACAACTTCTGTTCACGCTCAAAGAATAAAAATATTGTGGTAAACATTTCGTAGTATCAATAAAAAATTGCTGTAATTTGTTAATTAACGCTTAATTTATTCTTATTGGCGCAGACTCAATTTAATATTTCGTAAAAATATTGCATACTATGGGGGCTCATTTCAAGCAGGATTGGTTTATATTGTAATTACAACTTGATGAATAACTAGCGCTTAAAGTACAAGGGTAGGAAACAAAAGTTATAATTATTAAAGTAATTCCTCGAATCGATAATGAAGCGTAGGATTACTGGGAGATTTACTCTAGGAAAATAAAAATACCATTAAATCAACCTGGAAAAAGTTGAAATTTGTTGCTGATATAATTAATTAATCCGATTATTAGTTTGAGTAATAATTAATAAAAATTGCATTTTTAAACGCACCCGAATTCGATGTTTTTTCGAACTCAACTCGCTGATTCTAGCTCAATAACTGGTGAAATGATTTGAAATTTTTACAGTATGTTTAGAATACGTATGTAACACCTCCAAGGTCGATAAAACACATAAAAATTGTATTTGTTCACTTATATTTAATAATAAGTGGCGAGGTACCGGTAACCGGGTTTCGGACACTATGGCGGAAAAAACTATGTGACAAACTTAAACTTTGAAAAAACTTCCATCGAGCCGTTTTTCTACAACGTTTGAAGAAAACTTTCCGAAAATTTCAGTATAATTGGGTCATAAATATTATAACTATGGATAATTCCATAAAAAACGCTTTGCGCCCGAGCAGCTCAGATTTGACTCTGCCAGAAAATTCGAAACTCAACAATAAAAACAAAAAAATAAATAAAAAAAAACAACCGAAACAAACGTATTGCAAAATTCATCTCAGAAATCGCCTCTGCCGAATAAACCGAAATTGAAGCTACAAAAGAAATAGCAAATCACAATAAATAACAAACGTTCCGCACGTGATGCGAACGATTTGTTTTGTTCGCTGTATACCGATAGTTAGCCGAGTCGGTGTCGTTTTGCGTGCGGAAAGTTGATGTGTCTGCACTAGTGCGGTAAAATTTTCAGCGTGCTAACTTTCCGTTATGTCTGTTATCAAATAAATTATCGAGTAGAAAATCCATGTTTTTCATCATTTCGTGTAAATTTTGATGGAAACATAGTTGATTTTCAACGTGTCTGAAAATAATTAATTGCGAGAAGAATGGTACGTAAGTATGATAAACGATATAATTATTTTAAATAATTATATAACAATACATTTTGCAATGTACCATCGCAGTGTTAAAAAATCTGCAGAAAAATGCATAATATTCCGTTACGCTGGACGAGCTGCTTGCGCGCCGAGCGCTTTTTATGAAATCATCCCTAGTTACAATATTTATGACCCGATTACACTGAAATTTTCGAAAAGTTTTCTGCAAACGTTGTAGAAAACAAGGCTCGCTGGAAGTTTTTTCAAAGTTTAAGTTCATCGCATATTTTTTTCCGCCACAGTGTCCGAAAATTGGTTACTAGTACCCCGCCATTTGTTATTAAATATAAGGGAACAAATGCAATTTTCATGTGTTTTATCGACTTAGGAGGTGTTACGTAAATATTCTGAACATACTGTAAAAATTTCAAATCATTTCACCAGTTATTGAGCTAGAATCGTCGAGTTGAGTTCTAAAAAACATCGAATTCGGGCGCGATTAAAAATGCAATTTTTATTAATTATTACTTAAACTAATAATCGGATTTATAAATTATATCAGCAAAAATGTCGACTTTTGACAGGTTGATTAAATGGTATTTTTATCATTTTAATTTGACACCTCTTTTTTTCCTCCCCCTTTCTACCTGTGGAAAATACTTTTATCGAATTTCACGCAAAGACACCCTTTTATGATCGGTGCGCTCAATTGACTACTTTTTGACAGACAGATAGGCAGAATCGAAAAAACCTCTTATTAGACTAATCCAATTGGAGTATCAACAAAATCCATGACAGTAGCAGTGGCTAAATTTTTGTCTTACATTTATATTAAACCCGTTTCGTGAAATACAAATGCACCTATCTTCTTTTTTATTTCTTTTACTTTGCTCCAAGTTCCCATCTCATTTCGTCGTCCAAGATTCCCGAGAGTATTGCATCCCACTTCATAGATTTAGGTATAGGAATCTATATTTCTGTTTATTGGTCCACATGGGATACATAAGAAAATCTATAATATATTATACATATATAATACATATTGACGAATCTATACCTAATGAGATTCTAATAAAGTTATATTTTGGAAAAACGAACCACGGTTTTGTATAAAAGTTGCCTTTAAAGTGTGAGTAGCACAAAGACATATAAATGTATGAAAAATTCATCAAATGCACCCCCATGTGAGACACTCTACTTTGCCTTGGTTAAGACCCTGTTTCCTTTTCATGTACATGTCAAACCAACGTACTACTACTTCATCACAACGGTACTTGGCACTTCCATCAGACTATAGTGGTTGCAGTTACTCGCAAAGTTCGACCGTCCTTCAGAATACTAAACGCTATTTGGCAAGCCGAACTGTTTCCTAGTACTCGTCTGGATATTTTATTTGTGTCGTAGGGAAAAAAGCCAGAATTCTCCTATTCTCCTCTTCGTTTCCTGAATAGTTACTTCGCCTTGTACATATGTATGAATCCATGTACTTTGACTCGAAGCTATTCATTTGCGGGAATTACTATCCAATTTGAAAGTTACTGCTTATTCACATCGAAACTCGCCGTTGAGCAAGAAACAAAATTGATCGAATCATGTTTTTTTTATAAGAGAATTATTTTTTGGTCGAAGCCATATATAATCTGAACCACGCGAATATATCATACGGTAACTTATTCTTGTAAGAAAACTTTCTGAATTACAGGGAAAAGAGATCAGTCACACGGATTTAAAATTTTGGCATTCACTTTATAATCTTTGCCTTTTGCATTGTAAGTTTTACTACTGCCTTGAGGAATTTTTTGTCCGATGTACACCGAAAGTTAGCTTTGTCGGAGTCGTTTTGCGCGCGAAAACTTTATTTTCCCGCATTTATGTGGTAAAATTTTCAGTGTGTATATATAATGCATTGTCTATAATTTCATTTTTGAGAGTACATTTAGTGATTCAGAATAGTAATTTGTGCTATTCTCTTTTTTTACATTCTCATCATGGATGAGAAGGTATTGGTTTTATGTGAAAAATGACTTTCGAAATTTTCATCAAATCTTTACGTTTTGAGACCCCCTGAGTCAGAAAAAATGGTTTTTACGAAAGTGTCTGTCTGTCTGTCTGTAGGTCGTGTGCGGCATAACTCTCGATAGAATTATCAGATTGAATTGAGCTTTGGTACACTTTATCGGAGCCGAAAAAGTAAGGACAAGTTCGTTAACCAGCCACATCCAATCAAAATTGAGGGATGGAGCACTACTTTTGTGTTTTTGAAAATAATTTTTTGAAAAAATCAAAAACTTCAATACTGTTTTTTGATAGTGCTTATAAATCTCTACAAATTATCCTGATAACATTTTTTGATTAAATCAAAATTAGAAATGTTACAGCATATTCAAATTCGAAAAAAGTCAATATCAAAATTCCATTTTCCAGTTAAATTATACGAGATACGAAAAAACGTTATGATACAATATTATTGAATACATAAAGGCCTACAAATTTGAATTATAACATTTTTTCATAAGATGCATATTTTTCTTTTTAATTAAAAAAAATACTATTGAAAATCCAAAATTCAATTTTTTAACAATAATATTGGAAATACGAAAAAAACGTAAGAATACAAAGTTGTTCGTTTCAAAAAGATCTACAAATTTTGTCTGGCGCAGTTTCTGAAAAAACATATATTTTTCGTTTCAATTCCAAAAAATACGATAAAAATGAAAAAATTCCATTTTTTAGACAAAATATGTGAAATACGAAAAAAGCGTAAGAATACAAAGTTGTTCGTTTCAAAAAGATCTACAAATTTTGTCTGACACAGTTTCTGAAAAAACATATATTTTTCGTTTCAATTCTAAAAAATACGATTAAAATTAAAAAATTCAATTTTTTAGACAAAATATGTGAGATAAAGAAAACGTTTAGATGGAAAATTGTTTGCCTAAATGAGGTCTACAAATTCTGATAAAGAAATTTCGGAACAGGATGTATATTTTATGTTTTGATTTTTAATATTGAAAAAATTCGATTTTTTTCACCAAAATATGTGAGATACGAAATAAGCGTTGTTCTGCAAAATCGTTTCTTTAAATAAAGTCTACGATTGTTTTTCCTTTTTAGATATGTGGAAGAAAGTAAATTCTTTTAATCATGTAATTTATTAAAAAGTTATACTGAAATGTATATAGAAAATCGAGCGCGAAGCGCGAGTGTCATGATGAGAATGTGTTCCTTAAGGCCGATAGAGCCTTAAGTAAATTGAATTTCCTGTTTCACTTAAATTCAAAAAGAAATTCAGTGACTTTGAGAAAATGTGTAATTCACATCATCTGTAATATTATTATAAAATTGGTTTGAGCTTCAGTATCAAAATATAAGAAATAAACTTAAATGTATGCGAAGAGCACAAGACCGAGCGCGAAGCGCGAGGTCCAGAAAGAACGGAGCGCGAAGCGCGACGATCGAATCGCGCGCCCTAGGCGCGCTCAAACTTGCGAGCGAAGCGAGCTGCGCGCGATGAGAATGTGCCCGCGAAGCGGGCAGATTTTTTCTTTATAAAATATCTTCATAAAAATTTGAAAAATATGATTTGAAGAGGATTTTTTAAATTTACGCTTTTTAATCAATCAATCATTTTTAACTACACTACCGGTCAGAATTGTGGGACCACCTGTTTTTCGATGATTGGTCAAATTATCTTAATTTCAATTCTGTTAGTGATGAAATTTTTACTTTTAATAATGTGAAAGTCATCAAAAGTATCTTTGAAATTAGTTTGGAATGAAGTCGTTTCGTTAAATTTTGAAGAAGTTATTGCAAAAAAAGTCCAAATTTCAATGTTTTCTTAAATTTTAAATAACTTTCGAAAAAATGAACATTTTTTAATGTTCTTAGGCTCATTTTAAAGCTCAGATTCTACAGAATCGCATTAAAATCTCATTATAAATCTATAATCTTTTTCTTGCATAATGCAAAGAGTTGAAATTGTAACAAAAAATAGGGAAATTTCGAAAACATTTCATCTGTACGTAAATCGTAATAAAGATGATATGAATATATATATATATATATATATATATTAATTTTAAGAATTTGGTTCGATTTTTTAGAAATTTAGCTTTAAAATTAGTCCAAAAACATTTTAAAATGTTGATTATTTTGAAAGTTATCTAAAATTTAAGAAAGCATTGAAATCTTGATTATTTCTGCAATAAGTTCTTCAAATTTTAACAAAACGAATTTATGCTGGGCTCATTTTATAAAGAATTTTGATAGCTTTGAACTTAATTGAAAGAATAAATTTTTTGACTTACATAATTCAAATTAGAATAATTTAAGCAATTATCGAAAAACAGGTGGTCCCACAATTCTGACCGGTACTGTATAATATGTCAGTTTTAAAGACTAGAGTATTTTTTCTTCTAATTGATGAAATTGAATACTTATTTTGTTATATTTCCAGAACCACAGTTTAAAGGTAGCTTTCCATAAAGACTCAAGTGCCCACCGAAAAAGGATTCGCTATATTAGCCAACCGGATTGTTAATATAGAAGCTACAAACTTTTTTTGCTGTCTCAAGAAAATTTTACTTCTCCCAACAAAACTTTTTGTTGAACCAAGAAAAGAGTTTGTTTTTTGTTTGACAACACTTTTTGTTGAGATAACAAATGAGTTTGTTAATAAAACAAAAAGTTTGTTAGGGCAGCAAAAAATTTTTTTGTTTTAATAAATTTCGAGAGAATAGAGGTAAAAGGTTTCGTGTTCTCTTAAGACGCATGTTTTCTCAACTTTGGATGGTGATTGAAAATCGATTTTTCAATTGAAAAAATAGTCAAAATTTTATTTTTAGCTATTGAGTTGCATAATTAATTAAAGATAGTTTGATTGTATGTGTACATTATGTATCTAAAAAATGGAAAGGGATTTTTTATTCCATTCTAGACGCACGTTTTATGAATTTGTATTGTGATTGAAAAGCAACTTTTTAGTTTAAAAGAAAAACAAAATACGATTCTAAGCTGTAGAATTGCTAAATTGATAAAAAAATGTTGATTGGAATATATTATAAAGTTCCGAGAAAATGAACGACGAAGCTTTTTTCGCTTGAAACGTGTTTTCTTATTTTTAAACTGTGATTAAAGCCCTTTTGATATAATCATTGGAAATAATTTAAAGAGTGACAATATAAAAAAAACCTTTTCACAATGTGTATTGGAGTTATATTTTTGTTTTAGTACGTCTTTCTAATTATAAGTTAATCAAGTTCTCTAATTAATTCGAAAATGTAAAAAAATCAGTTTAGCAAAGCAGAAAAGACAGGAAAGTGAGATAAATATGAGAGTGACTGTGATGTTTGTATATTTATAAATACATTCAGAATCACAGAAAATATTTTAACAATTGTGTTAAATTTTATGAAAAGTTTGCTCCAACAGGATCGCCGGGACGTTTTAAAAATGCCAACTGCAGCAATCGTGATATGAATTTCTGCTTTTATAATTTCGCAATCTGCTTTTGCACACGTCGCTATATTGCATTAACAAGAACCCTTTGTCAAATATGTTTCTATGCGTTAGTACGTTCGTTTACACAGACAAAGATTTGCACACCCATATATACAAATTGTCCATTCAGTTGTATATGTTGAGAGGCTTATTCAAGCGCTTGTCCGTTATAGAGATTTATAATTACAATATAATTTACTTTGGTACGTGCCTGCATGAATATGACAAAAAGCTTTTAATCATGTGAAGTGAAAAAAATTTCACTTTCTGAAGGAATGACTCGTTAACATTAATCAAAATTAATGGATTTCCATTAATCATGACTTATTTTACCGGGGAAATCATTCTCTATATAGTTAATTTAAAGAAAATACTACTTCTTGAAAAATTATTTTAATGATTTCAACCACTGAGAAACTTACTCTTAAAATTGGAAATCATAAGGTATTATCGTGTATTTTTCAGCATTTCAAAATTTCTGGATTTCGCGATACTCTTGGTCACGATAATATAATTCTTTAGTATTTGTTCAGAAAAGGCGTGGTCTTTAATAAAAGTCTTAGATTCACCTGCGCCACTAAAACGAACACGGTCCAAGTTTTAACTCGTTTTTTTTCGATAGACCTATTTAGTTAGGAAGTTCGTGGTCGTCAGGACCAAATCCTCCCCCATGTTTCAAACAGAGTTTTTATCGCTACCATAAAAGATTGACAACAATCTCATTTCAACTTCACCATCCCACATACTAATATTTTTCGTACTCCAGCCCCGAATTTCTTCAAGCGCAGAACTAATTTTCTTTGACTTGCAAATATTATAAATAAAAATGTTTTGAATATAGTTGAAAGTTTTCCCTTTTAATTTCAATGCTGTCAGGGATGTGCATTTAATAAAAGAATCAGAATTTATCAAATGGAGTTAGGTTTATACAGTAAATAGTTATAATTTTTAATGGATACGTATAGTAATCTGGGAAACAATTATTAATCTAAAATTTTCGTAGAGCGAGAATTACGTTGCAGTGCTAAAAGGAATTGATTTAAATAATTCACATGCTAGAAATGCGTAATATCTATCCAGAGTGCTCTCTTTGTCTTGCAAAGGAGTTGTTACTGGTTTCCGAGGCGCTAATTAAGAAACTTTACGGGAATAGTTGGACACTGTTACAATTACCACAAGCGGTATTCTATCTATGCAATAAATGACTCTGTTGTTCAGTTATGAAAATAACAGTTTCTGTTTCTGTGACAAGTGAGCAATCAAAGTTTACTTTTATAAATAAAGATGCCTTTATGAACACTTTTTTCAAAGTGTTTTTTTGTTAAAAAATTGAATAAAATGAGCAGGGTCCTCATCCTTTCTATCACAAAACACATTTACATTTCTACGTAAAACTGTTGAAAATAAAAATTTGTTTAAAGCTTGTTCAATAACAATTGCTTACACACATTCTTCATAAATTATTTACATAAACCTGTAATGAATCTCACAGCATGGGTCAATTTTTTAATCTTTGACGAATTAAAATATAGCTATTGCGAAGTATACAAAGTAATTGTAGCGAAAAAAACCTATTTTTGTGGAAAACTGATAGCGATAAAACTGATATCGACATAAAGTTATTTGCAGCATAATTAAGTGAAAAGCTGAATTAAGAAAACAACGCCTTTATAAATTTAATGCTGAACATTCTAAAAAGAAAGGACATTAAAATCCGTTAAGAATTGTGACTTGTGGTTGCTGCGATAATTTAGATCATATTTTAAATTTCTAAACTGATTATATTGTACTTCACAGAAAAAATAAAAGTTCAAAATAAACTGCAACACGTTTGAAAAGAAACGCAATGAAGGTCAAAATTAACCAAAGGGGTTCCTTTTAGGCTTGTTGTAGTTTAATTTTTTCTGATGCACTGCTCTGAACGTTTATTGAGCAATAAAGAAACTTTTTTTTAAACGAAAATTTTTACAACATATATATTTAGGGCCCTTCAAATATACACGAAGGAACTTTGTATAGCTATATATTTTTCATTTTACAATGATAATTCTAAAAAATATTAGGAATCTAGGGAAAATCGAGATACAATGGTAATTATTCCTAGCCTACTGGAAATTTTTCGCAGTTAAAATACTAAAATAATACTAACGTTAGAATTATAAGTGCATTATTTCTGTAAGTGAAACAGACTAAAATGCTCTAAATAAGGTTGAATTTGAATTTTAAATTAAAAACTAAAATAATACGAATTATTTTATTAATAGGACTTAATCGAGCAACTCCTTAAGAAATCAAAAAGAAAAGTTCTCACGAAAAAAGAAAGTGTAATTTTAGCTCAGAATATGGGGTATGAACAAAGTGCAATAGAAACTTTCCCGAAGGAGTGATTATAACCCTAAATTCGGAATATTTTTACTATTGAATCCCAGGATTCGAATTAAACAATACATCTTTAGAAAACTACACATAACAGAAAACATTTTCTTGTTTATACTGTGGCTCTTGTCCCATTATAATCAACTAATGAGATTTAATTCACGCATCTAAAAGCAGTAATTAAGTATTTTCCTGACCTGCCGGCAAGGGAAATTTAAGTGAGTTAGTAATTAAATTACTTGTCAGAGTAATTACATTTTATCGTGGAAATACCATTATTCGTCACGGTTACTTGATAAATCAATAAAGTACTTGCTTTAGAATAAGTCTGAAAAACCACTTCCAGAAAGATTTTTTCGGTCTCAAAAAGATACTGGAAGAAAAGTTAAACATGGAATTCATTCAAGGGAAGATATTTATCAAAGGAAAAAAAAATTTATTTATTCCGAATGGAACGATTAACTTTAGTGAATCCCTCCTTTCGTCAATGCATTTTTTATGTATTGTTGGAAGCAATTTACTGTCTTCTACAGAGAAAAAATATTATTAAAATTTAATCATATTTTTGAAGCAGAGTACTTTTAAAGACATTTTGAGTCCTTAATATAGTTGTTCTTTGATCTTGCTTTTCTATTTAGCCTCATTTTCAATGAAAACTTCGTATGAATACGTCATCTTGTGAAAAAAATCATACTTAATTTCGAATTAGTATCAAACCATTTTTACTTTTTACCAAAAATAAAAATGATTTCACAGATCACGAATTATGTTTTCAGGAAAAATATTCTTTACAATTCTACTGTTTCTAATTTTAAGAGTAAAGTTCTCAGAGGCTGAAATAGTTAAAAGAATTTTTTAACAAATAACTATATTTGAAGATTTAATTATTTATTTACAAAATTGGAAGCAGTAGAAATATAGAAAATAATTTTTCCCGAAAAATAAGCCATGATCTGTAGAAATCCAATAATATCAATAAGGTCTACAAATTTTGTCTAATAGATTCTAATCAAATGTTTATTTTTCGTTTTAATTAAAAAAAAAAAAACGATTAAAATTCAATTTTTTAAACAAAAAATGTTTCCTCTTATTATAATATTATAATAATCATGTAATTTATTAGAACGTTACAGAAATGTAGAAAATAGAGCGCGAAGCACAAGCGTTATGATGAGAATGTGTTACTAAAGGCCAATAGAGCCTTAAGTAAATTGAATTTCCTTTTTCAATGGAAATCAAAAACAAATTTAGTAACTTTGAGAAAGTGTAATTCACATTCACAATATTATGAAATTATCTTGAGCTTCAGCATCCAATTATAAGAAATAAACATGAATGTATGCGAAGAATACAAGAACGAGCGCGACAACTGAATCGCGCGCTCCAATTTGCCATATCTCGAAGAATAAAAATCGGTTCGGGATGATCCAAAATGGAAATGAAAGGTAAAAAGAAGTACTAAACAATATCGTAAGTGGATTAAGTAAAAAAATCGCAGCTCGTGTTATATTGTTTCAAATATGGCTAAAAAGGGCTATTTTTGTACTTTTAGGTTAGGATATCTTAAAATCCTGATGTGTTGGAAAAATTTGGAAAACGGGTCTTCAAAGTAAGAAATGAATAAACAAATACGTAGAGCTTAGTATTTCGTAACCTATAAACTCATCTGCATAAATTTTAATCGAATTTAAATCTTCTGTTCCAGAAATGACTCGACTATCTCGGTACTTGGAGAAAGCCTTACCGCAGTATCGAGGCATCAGGATGCGGTACCTGCTGTTGTTGGTACGTAGTAAAACAGTCACGTTGATATTCCGTAAATCACAGTAGCTCTAGAGTTTGTTATGGTACACACTACATATGTGGCACATAACAATTTACACAAAGACAATTACCGAATACATGTATGCACACATGTTCTGGGTTGTAAGTCGATGTTCAGCAGCGCATATATAGTTTGCAGTCAAAATTCTAAGATTTTAACAACTTGCTATTGATTGGTTTCTGGTCACGGAAATATAGCTTTCTCAATCGATAATTCACTATTAACTAAAATACTTGGTGGATTTTGACAGAAAATAGATTACTGTGAGCGGCCAAATGTTTGAAGAACGCGAGTCGACATACTTTACAGCTTTTACGGAAATTAGTGAGTTTTGCTATGTCCATCCAATATTTCCTTAACTAAATCGACCAGTAAGAAGTTTCAGAGCATTATTCGGTAGATTTACTTTAAAAAGTTTCAATCTTCTCGAATGTACTGGCATCGTAATTGGCTAAGTTAGAATTTCCAAGAAGATATTAAATTGTGCAAGCATATTATAATTTCAGATTTTGATTCGTACAGTTTAAAGTTTGCTAAATTTGGATTAATAATCTTTTAAAATTATTAATCATTCATTTTATAATAATTAGTAAAATTAAGGGATACAAATGTTTTTCTTCTGATCGATAATGCGCATTACTTAAGCAAACGAGAGGTATTATTAGTGTCTTTTGCTATAAAAACCATATTATTATTATTATTATTATTATTGTTATTATTATTATAAACTCCTTGTTACTTGATTAATTTCCTGTCAATCTGTTATTCCGATTGATATGCCTAATTATTCATCACATATAGTATGCCAGGAATGATTATATGGCGGTTAGTAATTAATTATTAAACCTCACGCTACCATTATGTATAATAGCTTATCATTATTCTTGCGCTCCCAAACGGTCGTTATAGTCTTCCCTTCATTTTCTGAATTGCCGATATTTGACCATAAGGATCACTTGAACAGGCAGTGGGTTAAGTGAGATTTAGAAGTGTAAGTTGACAAAAACTACGATTTTGACAAATGCTTCACTATTTGAAATATTGTTGAATTTCTTACACAGTTGTAAACAATTGTGTATGAAATTAAATAAAAATAAGAAATCCAATTGTATACTAAATTTAATATTTCGTATTTATTACTTGTAATATAATACACTCGTGTATCAAATTTTATACACCCAAATAATTAATCCATAAAATCTGATTTAACCCAATTTTTAACTGTCTTTTGAAGTAAATTTAGATTGTAAATAACAAAGTACGTTGGATTATTTCACATGAATATAAATTCTTTTCCGAAATATTTATAAAATCTCAGTTGTAAAATTATCTTAATCTATAAAGACTTATACATGTTACAGGCCTCGCACTCCCCTACTATTTGCTACTATTTGCTACTTTTTTCGCATGAGGCTACTATTTGGCTACTTTTTTCGGTCCAGTACTACTATAAGCCACTTTTTCAGGAAAATGGAATAAAAAATACTTTTCCTAACAAGATTTTTTACATTCTCATCATGGATGAGAAGGTATTGGTTTTATGTGAAAAATGACTTTCGAAAATTTTATCAAATCTTTACGTTTTGAGACCCCCTGAGTCCGAAAAAAGGGTTTTTACGAAAGTGTCTGTCTGTCTGTCTGTCTGTCTGTAGGTCGTGTGCGGCATAACTCTCGATAGAATTATCAGATTGAATTGAGCTTTGGTACACTTTATCGGAGCCGAAAAAGTAAGGACAAGTTCGTTAACCAGCCACATCCAATCAAAATAGAGGGATTGAGCACTACTTTTGTGTTTTTGAAAAAATCAAAAATTTTAATACTGGTTTTAGATATTGCTCATAAATCTCTAAAATTTATCTTGATAACGTTTTTTGATTAAATCAAAATTAGAAATGTTACAGCATATTCAAATTCGAAAAAAGTCAATATCAAAATTCCATTTTCCAGTTAAATTATACGAGATACGAAAAAACGTTATGATACAATATTATTTTCTACATAAAGACCTACAAATTTGAATTGTAACATTTTTTCATAAGATGCATATTTTTTTTTTTAATTCAAAAATAATCTATTGAAAATCCAAAATTCAATTTTTTAACAATAATATGTGAAATACGAAAAAAAACGTAAGAATACAAAGTTGTTCGTTTCAAAAAGATCTACAAGTTTTGTCTTACACAGTTTATGAAAAAACATATATTTTTCGTTTCAATTCCAAAAAATACGATTAAAATTCAATAATTCCATTTTTTGGACAAAATATATGAGATACATAAAAAAAGTTCAAATGAAAAATTATTTGCCTAAATGAGGTCTACACATTCTTATTAAGAAATTTCTCGACAGGATGTATATTTTATGTTTTGATTTTTAATATTAAAAAAATTCGATTTTTTTCACCAAAATATGTGAGATACGAAATAAGCGTTGTTCTGCAAAATCGTTTCCTTAAGGTAGTACGATCACGAAAATTAGACCTCAGACAAAAATAGATAATTTTGCTTTCAAGAATAGCAACATTATTATTGAAGGCCTAATTTGAATGAGAAAAGATTATTTATCATGAACAAAATTTGAAACACAAAAAAATAATGTTATTAATAAATTTTATTTTTGCCCAAACTTATTTTCTTATCGCTTCGAGTCAAATTATTGAAAATGATGCGATTCTAATAAATTATGGTTCATTTTTTTAGAAAAAAGATTCTCTACAACTTGACCGTTTCCTATTTTTGAAATTGAATTAATTATTAGCAAATACAGCAATTTGTTTATAAAAATTTTGCTTTGAAAAATTGTTTTTTGATAATTTCAGCCATTAAAGAATTCATTTTCAAAAATCGGAAACGGTCAAGTTGTAGAGAATCTTTTTCCTAAAAAAATGAACCGTGATTTATTATAATCGCATCATTTTTTAAAATTTGGCTCGAAACGATAAGAAAATAAGTTTGGGCGAAAATGAAATTTATTAATAACATTATTTTTTTGTGTTTCAAATTTTTTTCATGAAAAATAATCTTTTCTCTTTCAAATTAGCCCTTCAAAAATAATATTGCTATTCTTGAAAGCAAAATTATCTATTTTAGCCTGAGGTCTAATTTTCGTGATCGTACTACCTTAAATAAAGTCTACGATTATTTTTTCTTTTTGAGAGATTTGGAAGAAAATAAATTATTTTAATCATGTAATTTATTAAAAAGTTACTGAAATGTATACAAAAAATCGAGCGCGAAGCGCGAGCGTCATGATGAGAATGTGTTCCTTAAGGTCGATAGAGCCTTAAGTAAATTGAATTTCCTGTTTCACTTAAACTGAAAAAGAAATTTAGTGAATTTGAGAAAATGAGTAATTCACATCATCTTTAACATTATAAAA
Organism: Diplolepis rosae; assembly: GCA_030998225.1. Lineage (NCBI taxonomy): Eukaryota > Metazoa > Arthropoda > Insecta > Hymenoptera > Diplolepididae > Diplolepis > Diplolepis rosae. The sequence goes on along the minus strand of JAPYXD010000723.1, from coordinate 5,842,722 downwards.
TTGGTTTGAGCTTCAGTATTAAATTATAAGAAATAAACTTAAATGTATGCGAAGAGCACAAGACCGAGCGCGAAGCGCGAGGTCCAGAAAGATCGAAGCGCGAAGCGCGACGATCAAATCGCGCGCTCAAGCTTGCGAGCTGCGCGCGAAGCGCGCGATGAGAATGTGCCCGCCAAACGGGCAGATTTTTTCTCTTGTAATTAATTAATAATAGTATATTATGTGCCTATGCGCATTATTAGGGTTATTACGCAACGAGCGACAATGCTCGCAGGAGATCGAAGCCAAGGCTTAGTCGAGACGTAGCTGAGGCAAAGCCGAGACGAAGCCGAGGCGCGATCAGTCCTGCGAGCATTTTAAGCGAATAACAATGCATTTTTAATGACCCTGTTGTCCAGGATCATGCACCAGGTCGCTAAAATAATATTTAACAGGAACATTTTATTTATCTATACATTAGTAGTTATAAAAACAACTTACAATACATAGTCATTGACCCCGTTCTCCAGGATCTTATAAAAACAACTTAAAATACATTTTCAAATACTCTATTGTCCAGGATTATACACCAGGTTGCTAAAACAACACTCCACAGGAACTTTTTTTATATTTATATATATAGCTACAAAAAAAAAGTTCATTACTATCTCATTGATCCCGTTGTTTTTATTCATGCCCCAGGTTGCTAAAATAATAATCTACGAAAAATTTTCAAAAATTGTAATTATTTGCAACAACTGTAAAAACTTCCGTAAATTATGATAAAAATCCCGTAGATTATTGTTTAAGTAACCTGGATCTTGAGCCTGGGGAACATGATCATTGAAACTGCAATAGAATTTGTTTTTTTCTCTATATATATATACATATAAAAGTTTTTGAAAAGTTTTCGTAGATTATTATTTTAGCAACCTGGTGCATGATCCTAGACAACAGGGTCATTGAAAATGCATTTTTAGTTGTTTTTGTAACTTTTAATATATGAATGTAAAAAAAGTTCCTAGGGAGTATTGTTTTAGCAACCTGGTGCATTATCCAGGACAACGGGGTCATTGAAAATGCAATTGAATTTGCTTTTGAAAGAATTAATGTTCAAATATAATTATTAACTTTCACAGTTAAAGTTTTAATAAAGTTTTCTGTTGTCCTTCACTTTTCAAAAGGCCTCTCAAAGAATTTACTCTAAGTGCCATCTATTGTTCAATTTCAAAATTACAAATTTCTCCACTATCGACATTCACCCATTCTGACAAGTGTTAGTCTCTCTATTATGAAAATAATAAGCGATCAAGAAGTGCAGCCTGAAGTTGACAGTTTCTGGAAGAAAAAAACTTTTGGAGAAATCGATTTCTAGACAATTAATACCCTACCGACTTCGGCGCATTGACGATTTTTTCTGCATACACTCGAATCCAATCTGAAAAGGTCGAAATTGCCTTGATTATCGTCCATCTCACTTGATATTTCGTGAATACTTCCGGCCATTTTGATTTTCTTGATCTTGTGTAGCAGTAGCGTATTGTAATAGACGCATGCGCAGTTCAAATGTACAAGGCTTTGTCAGTACGGTGCCAACGCTGTACGAAGAAAAAGAAGAATAAGAAGAAGATTATGCTCCGCTGTATCGTAATAGGTGCTTGCGCAGTTCATTTTTTACAAAAAAAAAGTAATGCAAATATATAAATCGATTTTTTTATAAACCTCACAATCGATCAAGTAAAATTGATTAAATGCGAATATATTTCTGATACCACCGAGCGTCTGGTTAAGAAACAAATTAGGATGGAAGAACTTTTGTAATCGCTCTTTTTTGCGCATTTCTACACTGAGAAAAAAGAATATTTGAATCAAAGAATATTTCTTTGATTCAAATAAATGATTGAGCTGGATGGTGACGAATAAATATTTTTTTAGATCAAAGAAATATGTTTATTGTGTTTAAAAAATGAATAATTAAAGCAAAAAAATGTTTTTTAGTACTATTAAATATTCATTAGATTGAATAAATATGTTATTAACATTGTGTAGAAATTATTTGATAAGAGAAGTAAATTCTTTGATGTAAAATGATGTGATGCATGTTCAAAAAAACAATGAATTAATTCAAAAAAATTTGCATTGGTTCAAGTAAATTTGTTTTCCATTCCAATATATGATTCCTTGTTCGTAATGAGCATATTGTAAATTGAGAGAAATATTTCTTTGAAATGAGGAGATAATTTTTGGCAGGATTAAATAATTATTTGCTCTAAAGATGTGATTTACTGTTTAAAATGGTCAAGTAGTAAAGTGTATTGAGTAATAATGGATGCAAAGAACGATAATATTGCCTATGGTAAGTTAGAGATTTGTGTCAAAAAGATGTTACTGATATGAATAAACGTGTTTTGAAATTTAAAAAATATTTCTTAAATTTAAAGTAATATAAACTTCATGAATTGTAAGGAGTTAAGTAAAACGTTGTCATGGTTCTCTTAAATAACAAAAAAATTCTTACCTCGAACCTACCATTAGTCATCCGATACATACATATATAAATATCATACAATTACATTCACACCATTCAGTCGCAGCCAACCATATTTTCTATCACAAATACACTTAAATATACAACTTCGCAAATATAAACCTAATAGCCAAAACTTATATATAGGACGATACGCTTTCGTCGAATCACGTTCACGCTCGCTTACAATCCTGAGACATAAAATTTGGAACTTTATTATATAGTGACTGCAAGAGTTATTCAGAGCTTGTGAGAGAAATGTGTCGTGACTAGAGCTTTTGAGCCTCACTCAAGGAAAAATAAATCAACTCGTTTTATTAATTATTCATAAAATATTTTTTTAAATTATTATAATTATGATTATTGATAAATATATAATATAATTATTAATTAATATTTAGTATACATTTTTATTATAACTATACGTATGAAGTTTAATGAAACTAAATTTTAAAATATATATTCAAAAATTTCATTAATATAAAAAAGAGTCTTGTGTAAAAACATTTAAAAGGAAATTCTTTTATTTTCTGTGTTTTATATTTTCAAAATATAAATTATACAATTGTGAATTCTAAATTATCATTGTACCTAAGAAATTTATGTGAAATCTAAATCTTGTGTAGATTTTTTAGATTTTATGTTATAAATTTATCAAGACTTTTGCTGTTTAAATTTTTGTAAAATCAATTTAATTTAACAAACCTAAGTGAAAAATAAAGAAGTAATTATAAATGAATTAAATTTTAAATGATATATTTGATATTGTGAATCAAAACGAATATTTCCTTTGGAGAAACTGATAAATCTTCAACCCTATGAAATATATTCCATATTTGAAAGTATGTATATGTATGTTCATATCAACTATGAAGAACAGTTGAATAGAAAAAAATGTATACCATGGTGGGACGAATATTTGTTTGGAATGACACATTTCAAGTTGATAATGAGAGCGAATGTTCCTTAGAACGAGAATGATAAATTTTCAATTCTATCGAAAATATATGTTTCAAGTTTAAAAAACATGTAATCATAGCAACTATGCCAAACGTTTAAATGGAATAAACAAATTTTTTAAACGAAAAATACCACGTATTTTTCAAAAAAATACTTCTTTCTTTTAAAAAAATGATTTGTTTGGTCTAAATTATTCCATATACATAATGCAGGCGAATATTTCCTAGGAGGAATCCAATAAACATTTAATTATATGAAATATGTTTCAAGTTTAAAAAATATGTTATCATAACAAATATGGCAAACCTTTAAATTAAATAAACAAATTTTTTAAACGTAAAATACCTACAGTTTTTTCAAAAAAATATTTCTTTCTTTTAAAAAATTGGTTTTTTTGGTTTAAATTATTTTATATTGATAATGTAGGCGGATATTTCCTAGGAGAAATCTAATAAAGATTTAATTCTACAAAATACGTTGCAAGTTCAAAAAGATTGACAATTGTAACAACGATGCCAAACATTTATGTAAAAGAAATTATTTATTTTAACTGAACGTACTTGCAGTCATTTCAACAAAATATCGTTTTCTTTGAAATAAATGTTCTTTTTTGAATGAATTCTTCCATTCCACTGTTCTCAAAAAACATTTCTTTCAACTAAAGAAATAAATATTAATGTAAACACAATATTTTATTCATATGAAGAAACGTTACATAGATATACATGTATCAACTCTTTGAGTCGAATAAGTATCTTCCTAAATTAATTAATGAATGCCTCAATTAAATTAATATTTCCTAGATGCAACTAAACCTAAAGCTTGATTCATCCATGGATAAATTATTTGATTCAAATGCGTCTTGTTGAATTCAAAAAATGGGACTTATTGAATCAAATAAATATTTCTTTGAGTGCGAAAACAAGATTCAAATAAACTGGGTACTTAGTTTCAAAGACATGATTTGGTTAAGTTAATTCGCTCACATTCATAAGCAGTGCGAGGCCTGATGTTATAAATTTCTATATTTTAGAGGAATTTTAAGCTTAACTTATACCTGAATGTTGTACTTCTGACATAATTAACAAGAAAAGTTAGAAATATTCATCACTGCATTGCTTCAAAATGTTACTTTCAAGATTAATTAATTCGCAAGTTATAAAAAAAACTTGGAGATATTCTGTTCTATCGACACCTGAACGTGTAATTATTTCCATAACTGTATACATTAAATTTGATACATTGCATATGCAAATGACTTTTTATACTTTTATATTGAACTTGCAACAAATTTTTTTAAACAAGTACTTAAACTTTTCGCACTCCAAATATATACAATTGCAAATCGTTATTACCATACTATTACTTTTCTTAAGGAAATGTATGCAATGAATTAATCAACGCAACTCCTATTTTCTCTTTTGCTTTTCTACCCCCTCGACTCGTCACTCTTTTGGCGCCACGATGGCTGCGTCCCTTAGAACGTCTGTCGTATTCCAACTATCATTCCACCCCCTCAGGGTCGATATTATACGCAGTCAGCCCCACCAACAATTCCTTCCTTTTCTTAATCCCATTACGCAATCGGAATGTTGTGAGGAAACAGTAATTCTTGATAGCAGACCCAGAAAGCTATTCGCTTATTAGAGACTGAGATAATTAGTGACATACGTATAAAGTTGAAAGAATTATTAATCTGAAATTCTAGACAACATATACACGCATCCTCCCCACCTCCATCACTACCGTATATATTACATCATTTTCTTAAAAAATTTTCATTTATAAAACGAGTAAATTATAAATTTGAAAAAAGTATAATAAATATAGCGTGTTTATTTAGTTTAGAAAATTATGTTTAAATATCCCCCCCCCCCCCCCAATCCAAGAGATCATAACATTTTACCGAACTCATTTTCCTCCAAAAGCTGTCACGTACTCTCTAGATCTGAATTAGTCAATATAATTGAAACTAATGAATTAGCGTGAATTCGTTCCCTTTCAATTAGTAGGAAATTTTCAAAAAAAGTTGGTCAAAATCTACTGATTATCAGTGAAATTTGACCGATTCAAATAGCTAAAAATAGGTTGCTGTGAATCAGTCAAATTTCACTGATTACTTCAGTGGAAATTAACTGATTTAACAGTGAAAAATATTTTTCCACTCATGAACCAGTGAAAATCAACTGATTTAACAGTGAAAAATATTGTTTTTACTGATTCAATCAGTGAAAATTTGACTGATTCAGATTTAGAGAGTCGGTAGATTCATTTTTCAATTAGTTAAATGTCACTAAAAATTATTAAATTTTCTCACTAATTGGGGAGTAAACGAATTTTCACTAATTCGAAATTCAGAGAGTGATTTATGACTCGCCCTATACACACAAAAGAAAAATTCATTGAAAAAAAATTTACTGAGGTGAGAAGAATTACGGACTGATATAATTATTAATTCATTTAACAAACCTAATGATAATACAAAAATTTTAATTAATTTTATATTTTTCATCAGTAAACAATTATACAAGATCTTTGAGTTAACAAGTTTTCTTCTTAATTAAAAAACTATGTTACATAGCCTGCTTCATTTTCTTTCATAATTAATACTCTTCTACTGTATACGACACTAGAGATACTAAAGTAGTAATAACTTTAAGTTTTTAATGCTTTGTAATCCACTATCATTACTTATGAAATATAAGCAAGGATTCTGAATATTAAAATTCATCTTGACTTTTATGTATTATAAGTTGGAAAAAACTTTAATTTTCTTTCGGACTATAGTTTTTATAAGTTGAAGTTATACTACTTATCTCTCTTAATTTCAATCATTCTTCGTTTTTCTAATTCCATTCAATGACTGAATTTTAGTTCTACAATCAGTTGTTTTTAAGTGATTTATCATTTATTATCTCTCAAAGAAACTGATTGTATGGCTAGAATTTAGTTACTGATTTAAATCAGTAAAATAAACAACTGATTGAAATTAAGATACACGGAGAAACTTTTTATATCAATTTTTACCATAGTACTTTTCAATTTAGGGAAAAACGTATCACTTTGAGAATTTTTGTTAGTAAAAATACTAAACTTTATAATAATGATATGAAACTTCAGCATAGTTCATAGCAAATTTTACTATAGTTTATACTAAAGTTTCATATCATTATTATGAAGTTTAGTATTTTTACTAACAAAAATTCTCAAAGTGATACGTTTTTCCCTGAATTGAAAAATACTATAGTAAAAATTGATATAAAAAGTTTCTCCATGTAGTATTTTGTAAGTACTCGATTATAAGCAAAATATGTACGAAGTGTTCAAAACTGTTCATTTTTAAGATCCCATCTATCGAATTTAATATGCAAGATTATGAGTGTTCATTTTTATTCATAAGTACATAGCGAATCTCTCGACATTGGCGAAGAGGACAATTTGTAATCATTTGTCAGCAGCTGTAGTCTATAAACACGACTAACTGCCGTCTTATTCAAATGAGTAAACGTGTCTGCTGTACTTGTATTGGACTACAGTGTCAGCATTTTGAAATATTAAGCCCTCATATGTCTCGTGAACAGGAAAATCTTTTCTACACTAACCAAACATCTTCCCCAACCTCGCGTATATCGTGAGATGGTGATGTGCAAAGAAACGAAATTCAGATGCACTGATTAAAAATTTACCTCTTTCAGTCATATACTCTTTAGATTTGATTTAGCAAAAAGTAAGCCTCTAATTCACTTTAGTGAAAATTTCTACTGATCACTAGTCTTTTCGACTAATTATTCTTGTAAAAAGCTTGTAACTACTGACGAGTCTAGTAAAAAACCACTAGTAATTGGTAAAATTTTTCAGTGAAATAAATTAGTAGCTTGCTTTTCACTAAAATTTAGATTTATCGATTGCATTGTTATAAATTAAGAACAATGGCATGATTTAAAAAATAGTAATTCATTAATTTAAGTTGAAATTTTTAATGTATTTAACTCAATACATGTTTTTGGAATAGGAATCAAAGAGTATGGCATATTAGAAATAATGAGTACATTAGATGCAGAGCTGAGTGGATATCGTTGAAGCCTCAATTTGTCAAAACATCATGAAACAAAAATTAGCTTGTCATTTTGAAAAACTAAGTTGTTTTTTTCCGAGATTCCTAACGGATCAGTAAATTACTTTCCTCGACTCAGCTGTAATAATATAACCGTCATATAGTTATATTTATTTCGGAAATGTCATATTTTATATTTAATAAATTGCCGTTATATCTGTTAGGCTTATAAATATTTATTCATTTGTTTTACGTAATATGTATTTCCAACATAGCGAGAAATTTGAAGCTCTGTTATTATATTTTATTTATGGGTCATTCCATATTAGATTGACAGTCGATGTCCCAGATTTGAACGAGATAATTTTTTTTCGGTTCTTTATTAACAATAAATAGACACGTATTTTTTTGTTTTGCCAAAAACAATTTTTTTGCAAGTATACGATTTTTCGAATTTTCTAAGAAATGATATCTTCGACATAGTAACCGCACTTTCAAGCCTGTTTATCTTAAAAAAAATTGTTCGAACGAAAAATTTTCCAAATTACGAAAATTAGGGTTTTGACTCTTCTTTACAGAGATTGTTGCGAAAAAATTGTCTAAATTTTTTTTAACATACAAAAGTAAAGAAATAAACGCAAAATTGTTTTTTCCAAATTTGGCCCCTTTAGAAATTTTTTTTCGTGGATTTAGATTCTTTGAAGTCTGTTATAAAATATGACGATTGAATCAAAATGGCTGGATCATTGATTCGGAAGTTATGGATTTGTCATCATTTTCACACGTAAGCATTGATAAGATTGTGTATCAGTTTCGGCTACCGTAGCAAAAATTGCTGTAATGTGAATAGGCTCAATATTAATTTTTGCAAAGGAGACCCCTGCTTGTTCACAATACCTTAAGGTATTATCACAAGTACGCATATACATATTTTCAAATAAAAAACGTGAAAATTCTGATCTCTAGACCGTGCTTGTGGATCAACAATAAAAGCAGGTCGTTAGCATATCACTGCTAGATACATATATGTACATATACATACGATATACATTTATCCCTGTCTGGCGCCAGGATGACTGTTCTTTGAATGGTGGCTGCTCACTTGAAGCGATAGGAAGGAATGAAAAATGATATGCTTCTTATTGGCACGTGGCCTGCTCCGCGAATAACAATGGTCTTACAATAGACTTCGCTATTCATGTTAACATCGCAATTGAGAGAGCCAAGCATCCCTAGGGTGCCAACCTAAATGTCCAAGCAATTTCAGTCTCCATTATCGGGATTCCAAAGAAATTTTATTTGTACAACTTGAAATTCCAGTCATAACATTTCCAAATTTTATAATTTTTCACGTTCCAAATATATAAAGTGTTAATTAACAAATTAAACAATTCATCAGTTAATTAAAAATTCAAAGGGCTGCTGAAATCATGATTTTAAGTGTATAGTTGGGGAATTAAAAAACTTAAAAATTCAAAAATGAAAATTTTTTGGAATGATAAATTTAGAGATTTTAGAGATTCCATATTTGTCTTTATGTGTGGGTTATACCCTGCCATTAAAGATGAAATTATGCAATAATGTTTCACAGAGTACTTCCTGAATTTTATGGTGATACCATTATATCTACACTGAGACACATTTTGTTTCCAAAAATAACAAATTTATGCCAAAGTTTAGTAATTTATTTTTGCAACTGCGGAACTCAGGGTAGAAAGTTCAATTATTCGAATTATAATATCCAAATCTCTCAATCAAAAAACAGTTCAAAAAAATAATGAACTAAGAAGAAAATCATTTTTTCATTAACCATCCATCGTAAAATAAACTTCAATCCTACATGTAGTTTTGAACAAAAAACTGCTTTCATTAGTTTATTTTAAAAAATAATCATTTCTCATAGACGGTATTATTTTTTACCATCAGTAAACTTAAAACAATAAACTTTAGTATAGTTATGCCATTTATTGAGACAGAAAGTGTAGGCAGGAACATTGCGTTCAATTTTCACATATGTGAGAAGTATATTTTGCAAGTGTGCAGCCGACATTAGAATCTATTTTCCTCGGAAATTGTAGACGCTCCGAGTCGCGTGCAGTCGGATGGTGCGCCTGACATTATCTGAACTGTGTATAACACCCTACAATCATAGCCTGCTAACAAGTTCTATAATTTACAAACATCAGATTAGATCGTTCATCTTTGTACGAGTAACCGCAAGTCAGTTTTCATTCTATTATATATTGAATAATATAAGAGCACAATCAATAATCCATTATTGCTATTTGTAAAGCACTCCACCTGAAATGCATTCTCGTCCCTAACCCTCGATGAAAGAGCTTTTTTGAGTATCGCTAGGACAAAGCATTCTCTTGTCTCGCGTTCTTTTAATGATTTTTGCTTAACCCTCCTACCTTAATAAAGAATTTGTCATTTTGCATTGAACACTGAAAAATATAAGTTCAACGCTAACATGTGGATCTTAGTGGTTGATGTATTTTATACCTTATTATGAAATAACTATCTATTCAAATTTAGTATCTTGAATATTACAACAAATTATAGAAAGTATTCCAAAGTTCACGAGACGCATTTGATTTCTAGGAGAAAAACAAATTAAAAATTCCTTTTTGAAATATTTTCCAATGTATATTTAGAGATCTATATAATCTATAGATCTATAGTTAGAGATCTTCTGAAATTTAAGAAATTTTTATCTTATATGAATAACTGAAAATAATATAAAATTCAAGGTACTTTAAATAAACGTATCTTAAACTTATGAAGAAGTGACTGAAATTTTCGAAATTCATTTTAAAATTACGAATCTGTAACAGACTCTTATATGTTTTTCACTTCCACTAAACGGAGAAAAATAGATATTCAGCGATGGGAAAGCCACCTTACACACTGTTAGAAATGTTCGGAAATTTAAAAAAATGTTATGTTACAAAGGTAACGTAAAATTTGTCTTAATATTATGAAACTCAACTGAATTTTCATAGAATATATCTTAAAACTACCAAACTGTAACAGAATTTTCATAAACTTTATCATAAAATTAGAATATATAACACTTTATAACTACAAATTGAGAAATTGTTTCTTGAGTTTACTGAAAAGTTACTGAATTTCCGGAAATTCTATCTTAATTTTATACGAAACTGTAACTGAATAAAATTCCGAGCAAGTGTTTCTAGAAATTACGGTAGGAATTTTCAACATTGTATCTTAGATATTACAGATAATTGAAAAAAATGTTCCTGTTAACTTGACAATCAAAGATTTAAAATTTACTGGATTTAACCGTTAATATGACCGTTTTTCACTGCAACAAGAACAGAAATTCACAACAGATGAGCCTCTATAACTTGAAAATGACCATTTTTCTCCGTGATACATCACGTGCAACATATAGTAAATATAATATCTAGATATTCAGCTGTTATATCTAAGATACTAAAATATCCAAGAATTAATATCTACGCTATTACAGATCAATATTTAGATATTAAAACTGAATATATAAGATAGCTGTCCTATAACTGAATAGCTAGATATTTATCGTAAATATCCATTTTTCTTTGTTTATATGAATCTTCAATCACTGTCACGTAAAATTGTTTCTGTTATAAGTTTCAAAACTTTCAACCGTGCAGAAATCGTCATATCATGGCCTAGACCGGTAATAAAATACACGGCTTGACCGCGTCCAGACTTGATTATACCACGTGACCAGACTGCCAGATCTAAGCCAGGTCGGGCCGTATGTTTCATTGCTAACTTAGGTTCTTAGGTTAGTACCCAGCTAATGCCACAGCAAAATTTCTGTTCGAAAAGATACAAATATCAGAATATTCAGTAATTTGAAACCAAAACTTGTAAAAAATTTTTAATTTACCAAAAAGTAGTTGCATAAAACTTCCGTTACGTGCTTCAGAAAATTCCGGTAGAAATTTCTACACTGAAAAAACAGTTTCTTTGAATCAAAAAAACATTTCTTTGATATACGGTCGAAGAAAAAATTTCTTTAAATTGAAGAAAGTTTTGTTAATTCAAAAACCTTTTCTTTAATATAAACAAATCTATTTCTTTGGATGAAAGAAATTTTTTTTGAATTAACAAAACTTTCTTCAATTTAAAGACATTTTTTCTTTGACCGTATATCAAAGAAATTGTTTTCTGGGTGTAACAGTGTAAGCAGACATAATTATTGTCATTCCATATCACACATGAAGAAAATAATTATCATTACGCTAATATTTGCCTATGCGCTTAAAATCTAAGTTTAATATCTGAAGATAGGAGAGCATAATGTGAAATTTTATGTTAAAGCATCGTTTTAAAATGATTATTATAAATTTAACAGAAATTTGCAACGTTTCTTCTCAACAAAAACTTTTATATCTTATTTATTTTTAACAACAAGTTTTAGATAAGAAAAACCAACAAAATTGACATCTTTCATCACTTTTAATTGTTTTCAATTATTATTTTTTCGTCTAGCGAAACATTAATATTTGATGCTACATTAACACCCTATGGCTGGTTCGGCTTTTAATTCTCCTATTTAAAATATCGAACACAATTTTTACAATTGCTACGTTGGAATTTATATTAATTTTAATGAGTAGAAACTTTATTACACCTTTAACGCATATCGAGAATCTCACCTTGTTAGACAAATCAATTTCCGAATTTCTGCAACTCCTTCATTTTATTTTACAAGACAACTTTCCCGTTTCTGGTAGCGCGTGATCAGGAATCGATATCAAATCCCAACCACATAACTCAGGATAATATCCGTTTAAGCCCTCGCGACGATTCGTCCTCTTAATATTTTTTTCAAGACATCCCATTAGTGTTGCGTAACTCAACCCACTACTTCCGATCATAAACCTAGTTTTGATATTCGGAAGAGATTTGAAATGGAATAGGAGGGAAGTAGATAAGTATTGAGAACTTCCAAGTTGCTGTCACTACTAGATCCAATTCAAGCAGATCTTTCACTTTTACGATCAACTATTCAGCGGGAATTCCATCTTCAGCTTATGCGGAACTTATATGCATTCAAATAAAAAATACAGTAAAGCTATTTTATAAGATGAAATAACTTTACTATATAATGCACGTGATGTATCACGGAGAAAAATGAGAATTTTCAAGTTATAGAAGCTATCTGTTGTAAATTTCTCTTCTTGTTGCAGTGAAAAGCGGTCATATTAACAGATAAATCTAGTAAATTTTAGATCTTTGATTGTCAAGTTAACAGGAACATTTTTTTGAATTATCTGTTATATCTAAGATATACTGTTAGAAATTCCTTCCGTAATTTCCAGACACACGTGCTCGGAGTTTTATTAAGTTACAGTTTCCTAAAATTAAGATAGAATTTCCGGAAATTCAGTTAATTTTCAGTTAATTCCAGAAACAATTTGTCAATTTGCAGTTATAAAGTGTTATATATTCTGATACTTGTATCTGGAAATTCTGAAACTTGTAACAGGAATAATTTTGCGTTTTGAATAACTGAAGTTTTATGCAGTTACATGTAACTGAAAATTTTGTTACAGTTTCGTAATTTTATGAAAATTCTGTTACAGTTTGGTAGTTTTAAGATATATTTTATGAAAATTCAGTTGAATTTTATGATATCAATACAAATTTCAGAAAACTCAGTACATTTTTCGCAATTTCAATATACCTTTACTCAAAAACATCATAAATATCTTCAAATTTTACGTTACCTTTGTAACATAAAACTGAATATATAATAAGACTGTCCTATATTATTACCATCCTGGGTATTTTTCTTATTAATTAAAAAATGATCATGAAAGCATGATTATATATTAACTATTTTTTCATTTTATTCGAATCAGCTAGAATAGATAGACCGAGGTTAGGACAGATAATTATTCGTGACCTTTACAAATATTTATCCGTGATCTTCACAGATATTTATATGTAATCCGTCCAGACAAATATGTGTAATTTTACAGATATTTGTCCATAATCATTGAGGATTTCAGTAAAAAAAACTTAACTGCAACGCTAACAAATAGAATCTGCTGTCCCTATATCAACAAATAAAATCTGTGCGCCCTATAGATTTTTCTATACCTTGAATCGATTTTCCATCTCCGTGTAGTAACACAACCAATGCTTTCTACGAAGGTCTGTTCTTTTCATCTCATTCTCCAAAGGTGTAATCTGAATTAAAACTGTTCTACTCAAAGTGAAAACGGGAGATTTAGGATTTATAGAAACTGCATAGCGTACAAAAACTTAATTCGACCCCAGTTCACCTGTAGATGACCCTGGCAACTGGAAAGCATTGGCATCGATTTTAGACGCCCCACAGATCCCATTCCCCCTTCTTCATTTTTTGCTTTTAAACTATTCTATACCAGTTTGCTGTTTTCTGCTTTCTAAACCTGAATCAGTGATGGCCACTGATTCGCAGCGACTCTTCATTGATGGCAGCAGCTATAAGTCTTTCATTGAGAATCAGTGAAATTCGACTGATGAATCAGTGAAATAGATTGAACTCACTTCTTGAATAAGTGAAATCTTCAGGTGGGAATAATAAAACCAGCAATATATGGGAGAATAAAATTCTTTTGATTCTCCTGATAATAATACGTGATTTCAAAGAGCACTTGCATTCACCAAAGCACATTTACGATGATTTTATTGCGCGCGTTGAAAATTTAACCTCTTTTTAAAGGGCGATAAAGCAGTAACTTTTGAATTTGCGAATTCAAAAGTTATGTTCACGTGATGCGTTCACTGATTCCTCAGTGAAATCAAAGCAGGGCACTGATTCATCACTTGATATATTTTCACTGGTATAATCAGTGACTATTTCACTGATTCAGGTTTGGAGAGTGGAAAATTTAGATTGTTATGAAGAGTTTAAATTAAGAAGGTTGGAATAGGAAGACCGATTCAATTTATTTACATTAATACACTCTATACCTTAATTTTTAGAAAACTATCAAATGAAATGGTGCGAAATCGTTTACCAATTGCATTTCCAAACAATTCATTTGGTTATCGTTTAATTACGATATAAGTTAGTAGAAAAATTGAATTGCTTAATGAGTAACTTCTTAGTGTGTAATATCATCGAAATATCACTATGCTTTCAACACGTAATATCATAAAACTAGAGTTGAGAGGTGATGTCCATTTATACATGCATTTAATTAATTAAATAATTTAAATACGAAGAATTTTATAATGAATTTCTTGAAGAAATGCAGGAAGAAATAAAGTGTGGAAAGGAGGACAAAAAAAGATGAGAAGGATCTACAAATTTTCGGCGTGACCTGCAGAAGGAAGCACTGTTTGGGAAAATAGAGACAGGGGGAATAAAGCAGTGAACGTACAATAGGAAGAGGAAGAGGGTAAGGATAAAGCTTGAAGGCGCCATCGTGGCGTCCGACTTTCGTATCTTTCGAGCAACAACGACGCCAACGGCGTCCGAAAACCGAAGGTGCATTAAACTTGGCAACCATTCTGAAATACTGCGTCGGCTTTTTCTCTTTTTTTACTTTTTTTACCGCACTCTCGGCTTTTATTCCAACTGCGAAATCACGTCATTGTCAAAAAGACCAGGGAACTTGAAGAACCCTTTCTTAAATATACATTTCAGTCAAACGATTTCAATGCTAATGCAGCCATAATGAAATCTCTATATTTCAAAAATAGTTGCCAAAGTTGAAATGAACAAGACGGAATCAGTTTACGATCAAATTGAATTGAATGTTTACTCAAAGGATACATTTCAAAATCGAACTACATGTATATAGTTTGTATTCATCAGATTTTAAAAAGTAAAGAGTAAACAAATTTGATGATTCTATTATTCATTTAAAATACTTCATAGAGCAGTAATAGAAATAAATAATAAATAGTTATCAGATAAACTTTATCAGATAAAGTTTGATTGTTAATGAATATTCACAGGAATCTAAAGATATTACTAATAATATTTTTGACTGAAAATTATAGAACTAACTGCACAAATGATATTTCAAAGTACACATATCTTTACAGCGTATTACACTGTCTGACCAACGAAAGTTTGTTCTACTGCGAGAAGCTTTCTCTCATTCCCAAGTCACGTTCCCATTAAATTGTTATGTTTCATATACCGTAGAAACAGTCTGATTACAAAGTTTATTTATTTTTAATTTTATGCTAATAGAATAGAATTTATAATGAAAGGTGAAACCAAAAATAAATTACGCGAGTTAAGTTTACAAACAATAGAAGGAACCGCTTATGAAAAAAATCTAAGTTTATTATCATAAATAAAATTATTTCACTTCAGAAGTTAATTGGCACAAGTTTAAAGTAAAGTTTTTAAATATATTTTTGCATCTTAAATGTTATTCTAACTGTTAAAAATATTTTGAAATAAATATTTTCGACAGTCTCATTATTGATTCAGGCCTAAAATAACGAACAAAATAGTACATATAAAATTTTAATCTGAATATAAAGAGTTAATTTACTTTGAAAAAGGAACAATTATCGTTGAATTTTATTTAAGCTAGCGCGAATGAAAAAATCTCTCTTTCAATTGAAGAAAGAGGGAGTTGAATAAAGCCAAAGAATCTTTACGTCCATCTCAATTCATATCCTTCTATCTATATTGTCCATCCCCTGCAAATCACAAGAATAGCATTCTTCAAAAGAACGCTGTGAGTGGAGCAAAGTCGGATCAAGAATATTCTTCGATGAAAAAAGACAGCCGATAAAGCTTCCTTGCTGTACGACTAGCGTATAAAATTGAATTTAACGGGAACAAATCTCAAGGGGGTCCTTGTAACTTACACGGATTCGCTTTAATTTTTTATGAACCCTTTGACATTTACATTTTTCACTCGATTACTTTTTTTATGGTTGGTTTGTCGAGTTTATTTTGATGCATATATTTAAAAAGTACGTGAATTGTGAAAATAGAAAACTTGCGATTTTCCTTAGAAAATTATAAAAATAGAAAAAATTGATGAAGTCGTAATTTTAAAAATTATTTTTAATCATTCTTAGAAGATGTAAAAATAAATAATAATCATAAAATGGAAAAATATTAGCAAATCCATAATTTTTTTGTACATATAACCTGTCTCTCAGTAAAATCTACTAACTCGGATTTGTTAGAATTTTGCAGATTTCATAGGAAGCTAAGTGAAATTTACAGGAAATTTGATGATTGAACTGAATTTCTTGTATAAAATATACTAAAGAGTCATGTTTTAAAATTAAATACTGAACTTTCTGTAAATTGAAGGAATCTTTTTTCTGCATGTAGAGTTAGAGAAATGATTAGAGATGCGTATAAAAATCAATATTATTGATACAAACTACAGAAACGAAAGAAGAATAAGAAACAATCATAAAACATAAAACATTCACAAACGTGAATCAACAGTTTTAAATGATAAATTAACCTAATTTATCTTCATTCAAGCGACATTCTAACTTATGCTATATGTTAATATTTATATTCATCTCTTGATTTTAAATTCACAGAATCGTGCAAATAATGGATTAAATATTTAAAAATTAACATTACAAAGGTTTCAGTTTAACTTATATAAACTGCTGCCTTTTCATTGCTTTCGTTTTTTGGACTTTTTTTGATGACTTGAGTTTGGAAAATATTTACGATGTTTCCTGATAGTTGAAAGAAAGCAGAAAAATGGAGCTACGTCAACTTTTTCGAACTCGACAATTGAATTGGAAAACTTCAAACAATAAAGTTTGGATATTAGAGTAATACTATAGGGCTGGACACATGATAGGAGCGTGAGGCTGAATTCATAATAAAGTTTCCACAATTTTTTCACTTTACTGGCTATCAAAACTATACAGAGAGATATCTCAATGGCAAGTTATTATTGAAATTGGTAATATATATACTTATTTTGTTCAATCCTATCTACATATATTCAAGGAGGATCCCCTGCGAGACTTGTTTTAAGGTAAAAAAATGTATATAGATCAACTTTTATTTTTCTATTTTCCCATATTCTCAAGATCATTTTGAAATCTGACAAAAATAATTGGACTCCTCGCGAATTAATTTCATGCCTCCTAAATTTCAAACCTTATAACTATATTTTTTTAAACAAATATACGCATGGGAATGTATCCCCCTGGTCCTATCTAGAGACTTTATGTAAAATAATTAAAGAACTTCTTTTCATCAACACAAACAACCAACGATTTTCCCACACGCTTCCCTAGTATGTAAACATAAAACATTTTGAATCCTTAAGTATTATATGAATATTATTTTCAAATGTACATCAAAAATAGATATCTTACACGTGATAATTTAGTTTTGTAGCATATAGTCCTATCTATAAGTATAAAATAATCTATAAATTACGTAGGAAGTAAAATAGATGATTCAAATCAAATTCATTATGGTTTTAAAACCCATAAATAATTACAGCAATTGATTTGAATAAAGTTTCTACTAAGGATCGAGATGTCACTTTTAGAAAAATTACAACTTGTACCATGCAATTCCGAACGTTTCGTTATACCAGATGATGGGAGCAAGAGGAACTAAACATTGACTTACCGCCATGGCTGTCCGGTATAGTGAGGTCTAAATCTCGAGTTTCCTTCGTACACTTGTCCCCTAAAAATTAGCAAAAACATATTTATTACGAAAAATAACAAATATGTAAAAAACAAAATAATTAAAATAATTTTCAATAGTTTCGTTTTCTGAACATTGATAGATAATAAATTCTCTGCGTATGCGATAGGCAAATTGAAAAGGATCGAAAACTAACTATTCCACCTTTAATATTTTCTACGACTACTATCAACATAAAAGAAAAGTCGCAAAAAATTAAAAAAATAATGGTTATAACTTGATATCGACCACGGGTAAGTTCGAGATTATTTTCAAAAACTTACGTCGCCTAACTGGGACAAACGCATCTTGATGATCTAGGCACTGTGCTAGGCCATCTATTCTATATATCGGACTCTAGTAAGTTCTGGATGCTTCGGGAGACTTGGAGTTTTGAAACAAATAACTCCCAAACCACCTTGATCCAACCATTGGAATCTTACGACAGTCCAAAGTCGCCAAACTGGGACAAGTGCCTCCTGACGCTCTAGGAACGGTCCTATGTCATCTATACTAGATATCGGACTCTAGTAAGTTTCAGATGCTTCTCGAGACTCGGAGCTTTGAAACGAATACCTCCCAAATCACCTTGATTCAACCATTGGAATCTTACGACAGTCCAAAGTCGCCAAACTGGGACAAGTGCCTCATGACGCTCTAGGGACGGTCCTCTGTCATCTATACTAGATATCGGACTCTAGTAAGTTCTGGATGCTTCGCGAGACTTGGAGCTTTGGAATAAATAACTCCCAAACCACCTTGATCCAACCATTGCAATATTACGACAGTTCAAAGTCGCCAAACTGGGACAAGTGCCTCATGACGCTCTAGGGACGGTCCTCTGTCATCTATACTAGATATCGGACTCTAGTAAGTTTCAGATGCTTCTCGAGACTCGAAGCTTTGAAACAAATAACTCCCAAACCACCTTGATCCAACCATTGCAATATTACGACAGTTCAAAGTTGCCAAACTGGGACAAGTGCCTCCTGACGCTCTAGGGACGGTCCTATGTCACCTATACTAGATATCGGACTCTAGTAAGTTTCAGATGCTTCTCGAGACTCGGAGCTTTGAAACAAATAACTCCCAAACCACCTTGATCCAACCATTGCAATATTACGACAGTTCAAAGTTGCCAAACTGGGAAAAGTGCCTCCTGACGCTATAGGGACGGTCCTGTGTCATCTATACTAGATATCGGACTCTAGAAAGTTTCAGATGCTTCTCGAGACTAGGAACTTTGAAACAAATAACTCCAAAACCACCTTGATCCAACCATTGCAATATTACGACAGTTCAAAGTCGCCAAACTGGGACAAGTGCCTCCTGACGCTCTAGGGACGGTCCTGTGTCATCTATACTAAAGGGTTTCCCAATAAGGGTGATATGTTTTGAAATTGAAAAAAAAACCCTAAATATTCATTCGGAATTGATCGAAATCTTTTTTATTATATTGGATATTCTATGCCATTTATGATTTAAACAATATATCGGCCAAATGTCCCCCGAGACTTGAGCCAAAAATGCGCCTCATCAGAAAAGATGATTTTTTGATGAAAATTGGGATGATTTTCAATTGATTCCAGAGCCCAATCCGCGAACTCCCGACGCAAACGATGGTCATTAGGCTTCAGTTCTTGGGCCAGAATCATCTTATAGGGTTGCAGGCCAAGATCCAATCGCAAAATACGCCAGGTAGTCATCCTGGACAGGCCCAATTCCTGAGATCGGCGTGGCACGGACAATTCACGGTTTTCCTCGATACTGGCCTGTACGGCGGCTATATTCTGTGTAGAACGTGCGGTACGCATACGATTTTTAGGCTTAGTATCCAATAGAGTAAATTCACTCTCCAACTTATCGATTATTCGACGAATTGAGAGCGCGGATGGAGCAGAATGACGACCATATTTTGCACGATATGCTCTTTGAACACCGACAAAACTTCTCGAATTTTGATAAAATAATTGGACAATTTCCAAACGTTGTGGAAGCGTGAAACTACTCATGATTAAATGGCAAACCTTACTGATCACAACTGACAGCAGACGTCAAAAATTTCAGTTCAAATGAGCCCGATAGGGACATTCAAAATCATATCACCCCTATTGGGAAACCCTTTAGATATCGGACTCTAGTAAGTTTCAGATGCTTCTCGAGACTCGGAGCTTTGAAACAAATAACTCCCAAACCACCTTGATCCAACCATTGCAATATTACGACAGTTCAAAGTCGCCAAACTGGGACAAGTGCCTCCTGACGCTCTAGGGACGGTCCTGTGTCATCTATACTAGATATCGGACTCTAGTAGGATTCAGATGCTTCTCGAGACTCGAAGCTTTGAAAAAAATAACTCCCAAACCACCTTGCTCCAACCATTGAAAGCTTACGACAGTCCAAAGTCGCCAAACTGGGACAAGTGCCTCCTAACGCTCTAGGGACGGTCCTGTGTCATCTATACTAGATATCGGACTCTAGTAAATTTCAAATGCTTCTCGAGACTCGGAGCTTTGAAACAAATATCTGCCTAACCTCCTTGCTCCAACCATTGAAAGCTTACGACAGTCCAAAGTCGCCAAACTGGGACAAGTGCCTCCTGACGCTCTAGGGACGGTCCTCTGTCATCTATACTAGATATCGGACTCTAGTAAGTTTCAGATGCTTCTCGAGACTCGGAGCTTTGAAACGAATACCTCCCAAATCACCTTGATTCAACCATTGGAATCTTACGACAGTCCAAAGTCGCCAAACTGGGACAAGTGCCTCATGACGCTCTAGGGACGGTCCTCTGTCATCTATACTAGATATCGGACTCTAGTAAGTTTCAGATGCTTCTCGAGACTCGGAGCTTTGAAACGAATACCTCCCAAATCACCTTGATTCAACCATTGGAATCTTACGACAGTCCAAAGTCGCCAAACTGGGACAAGTGCCTCATGACGCTCTAGGGACGGTCCTATGTCATCTATACTAGATATCGAACTCTAGTAAGTTCTGGATGCTTCTCGAGACTCGGAGCTTTGAAAAAAATAACTCCCAAACCACCTTGATCCAACCATTGCAATATTACGACACTCCAAAGTCACCAAACTGGGACAAGTGCCTCCTGACTCTCTAGGGACGGTCCTGAGTCATCAATACTACATATCGGACTCTAGTAAGATTCAGATGCTTCTCGAGACATGGAGCTTTGAAGCGAATACCTCCCAAATCACCTTGATTCAACCATTGGAATCTTACGACAGTCCAAAGTCGCCAAACTGGGACAAGTGCCTCATGACGCTCTAGGGACGGTCCTCTGTCATCTATACTAGATATCGGACTCTAGTAAGATTCAGATGCTTCTCGAGACTCGAAGCTTTGAAACAAATACTTTCTAAATCACCTTGATCCAACCATTGGAATCTTACGACAGTCCAAAGTCGCCAAACTGGGACAAGTGCCTCCTGACGCTCTAGGGACGGTCCTATGTCATCTATACTAGATATCGAACTCTAGTAAGTTCTGGATGCTTCTCGAGACTCGGAGCTTTGAAAAAATAACTCCCAAACCACCTTGATCCAACCATTGCAATATTACGACAGTTCAAAGTCACCAAACTGGGACAAGTGCCTCCTGACTCTCTAGGGACGGTCCTGAGTCATCTATAATAGATAACGGAGTCTAGTAAGTTTCAGATGCTTCTCGAGACTCGGAGCTTTGAAACAAATAACTCCCAAACCACCTTGATCCAACCATTGCAATATTACGACAGTTCAAAGTCGCCAAACTGGGACAAGTGCCTCCTGACGCTCTAGGGACGGTCCTGAGTCATCAATACTACATATCGGACTCTAGTAAGATTCAGATGCTTCTCGAGACTCGAAGCTTTGAAACAAATACTTTCTAAATCACCTTGATCCAACCATTGAAATGTTACAACAGTCCAAATTCGCCAAACTGGGACAAGTGCCTCCTGACGCTCTAGGGACGGTCCTATGTCATCTATTCTATATATCGGACTCTAGTAAGTTCTGGATGCTTCGGGAGATTTGGAGTTTTGAAATGAATACCTCTCCAACCTCCTTTATCCAACCCCTGAACTCTTACAACCATCCAAAGTCGCGAAACTGGGACAAGTGCCTCCTGATGCTCTAGGGACTATGCTAGGCCATTTATTCTATATATCGGGCTCTAGTAAGTTCTGGATGCTTCGCGAGACTTGGAGTTTTGAAATGAATACCTCTCTAACCTCCTTTATCCAACCACTGAACTCTTACGAACATTTAAAGTCGCGAAACTGGGACAAGTGCCTCCTAATGCTCTAGGGAATGTGCTAGGCCATCTATTCTATATATCGGACTCTAGTAAGTTCTGGATGCTTCGCGAGACTTGGAGTTTTGAAATGAATACCTCTCCAACCTCCTTGATCGAACCATTGAACTCTTACGACCGTCCAAAGTCGCGAAACTGGCTCAAGTGCCTCTGATGCTCTAGGAACTATGCTAGGCCACCTATTCTAGATCCTGATCCATTTATTAATTTTACCAAATCATTTCAGTCGATTATGTCGATCATTAGAAAAGTGTATCACTATTCATGATAACGGAAATCTACTATATCGACCTTAATAACCTGTTAGTCAAAAGTAACAACATCATTCTAGACTAGATGGATTTTCAAAGATATTTTGCAAAAAAAATTTGTGAAAAAAGAAACGCTTCTATTTCGCTGGGTATCGAGCCCAGGGCCTTTCGATTGCCGGTTTTAAGTTAATTCTAAATCACGGATTGTTAAGGTCGATATAGTAGAGTTCTGTTTTCACGAATAGTGTGACACTTTTTTAATGATCGACATAATCGACTTAAATGATTTCGTAAAATTAGTAAATTGTTCACAAATTAATATTGATCAAAAATTCAATCAAGAAGAGTTAATGAATCAAAGTTATATCTCACGCATAGCAGGAAAGAAAATCGAATAATATGATCGTGGCAATTATCTGTAATTTATTTTATAATTAAAATTTCTGCATAAAGCAAGCACACCATCTCTGACAAAGAGCAGACAGGCTGGCGGCACGATTCTCCGATATATGATGATATATGCATATGGCAAGGTCATAAATCATTGAGTAATATCCCCGGGTCAGGTTTCAAAATGGCGAAATGGGTGGTACTGCCTTTTGGTGATACTAAATGACTTTTTGTTTCACATTTTTCAGCTCATTAAGAAATGAGCCACGTTTTATTTGTGAGAGAGTTTTTCGAGAAAAGTCTCCTACTTGGAAAAAAAATTGCAGTTAGTGATACATTGTTTGCTTTTACTAATGTGCCTCGAAACTCTTCTGAATGCTTAACTCGAGACGTAAATAATTACCTTCGCGTTTTCTGAGATGCCCAATTACCAGCATTAGTTTTATTGATTCTGCGGCAAAACAAAAGTGAGGTGTTGCTGACAAGAAATAATGCAAATATCTGAAAAAGTACTTCGTAATCCAAAAATCAAGTAGCTATGTAGATAAATATTCGAATTCATTTTTACAATGAAAACGTACAGATATGAGTTAAATACATAAGTCTTATTAGGATTGTTATTTATAGGCTGTTTTCAATTTTATGAAAGGAAATAACATGCCACGCTACATGGAGGGTACCTAGCTCCAAGATTGTGAAATCATACGTATTATGAGCTAGGCTTCGTTCATCGAAAGCTTCGACATTTCGTGGTGTGAATATTAATGCTGGCACCTGTTCAGGATTTCTGAATTTCATTGCATATAATTTAGAAATGTCTGCGACAAGGCATGGCGATTCTAAAATAAAGGATATCAAGCACAAACCTTAGATATGGTTATTATTTTGGTGATTCTAATACAATTATGAAAATATTATCTTTTTGTTTTAACCATTTTATTTTTTTTAAACTATTATCAATTGTAGTTTCTTAACGAATATTTTTATCTACTAAACTATTAAAAGCTGCACTGAAAAAAGTCAATCAGCCTTTAATAACGTCTAAGATATACTTATCGGGATCTTTATTCTCGCAATATCACGCTCTATTTACAGATCTGATGGCATCGATTTCGTATAAAAGTAGTTGTAAAATAACATCAAGAGTCATATCGTCTTGATATTGGCATCAACCTTGCATTCAAAAAATAAATATAATACCTTCAACATTCACAAGTATCATTGATTTTTCTTCTTGCTGTGGTGTGAAAAAGAATATGCTTTAATGCAATATTCCGTTTGGAACATAAAATTTATATTGTTAAATAAGAGAATGAAGACAGTTTGTAGTTCAGAGTACTGTAATACTAGTAATTCAGCAACATTTTTAATAAAAATCCTCTTTGGTTCTAAAAGCGAATAGATTATATCGTTTTCAATCTCATGATTTTTCTTTATAAAATTCACTTTTGTTTTGGCGTAATAAAAATCATATCCTGATATTGTAATATTTTCAATTTATTTCTTACCCCGAGTATGGTAATTTTTCACTTTATTATGAATAATATAATTATTAGGAATAACAGATATTTTATTATTATTATATTTAGACTTTAGATTTGGCTGGAACGGGTTGGTACAATAGGATTTCTTGGTATTTGCGAGAGGCGTGGCATAAACGCAATATTGAATGTTGTCTACTGGAGAATGGACCATGTTCCATATTTTTATCGATTTCGTGTAAATTCAGTGTCTCAGTAATGCCGGATTTCTCGTAAAACCACGAGTTTTCTTGTTATGATATTTTCTATGATATCGTAATATAACTCAAGCCATCACAAATATCACTACCATGCTGATCGTCTAACTCTGGTAGATTAATACCGATCTAAAATAAGTGCAACAGGATTTTCACTAAAGTATAAAAATGAAATGGTTTGTTTAAGGTAGTTCGGTAGCGATCAAATGAGCAACTATAACAATTTTTCGAAAATGTTTCATGCGCGTTGTAAAATTCCGAACATTGTGCGGAAAATTTTTTTCCGTTATAATTTATACTATTAATACCTATAACGATTGGAAAAAAAATGTTTTCCATTAATTTACAATATTTATTTGACTCTCGGAGTATTTATTTCGGTGAATTTCGGCAATCATCGCGCTGCGCCAATCACTCGGGATCCAATCGCGGACTCACCCGACGAGATAACTACAGTGTTATCTTTTAAAGTGACATGTTTGATAGCATGTCTGCTTTTATATTGACCCAAAATTCATTTCTCGTTGTTTTGGCATAGGGTCGGATTCTTTTTATTTTCTTCGATTAAAATTGTCACTATTAGATATAAAAATACGCAAAAAAAAAGAAAGAAAGGCAAATTTAACGTTTCGGTCACATATGGGAGTCCTCTTCAGTGCCATAAATTCAAAGATTAGTTCAAAATTTCTTTTAAAGATTAGAATATAGGAGATAATCAAAATAAGGATTATCATAGAAATCAAAAACTTATAGCTTGCAATTCAAAATGAAGTAGTCCACTAAGCAGCATCACGAATTGTAAAAATGTTTAGAGTTCACTGTGAATAAAAAGCCGGATAAAATGAAAAAACATAAAAATTTTTGCATACGAACCGACCGGACATTTTTTTAAATTTTATTAATAAAGAAGGATGCCCAATTGATTATTAATGATAAAACGCGAACAAGGTTTACATTTTTTGAAAACTTTTCTTCAGGAATTTTTTACCGTAGTCTCTCACAGAATTATCTGAACTGGTTTAAAAACCGACTCGGGACATGTGGCTTTGCTGACTGACAATTTTTTTTATATAACCAAACCTGAGAGGTTCTTTTTCTCCTTGAAGAAGATTATAATTTAATACGGTAAGGCCCAAAATGGTAGATGAGTTTTTGATCGGGAGGAGTCTAATCTATCGATATATGAAATAATAAAGGGCACTTAACAACCCCCCTTCCCACTACCGGACTACCTTAAGGTGACTTCGGCGTTTTTGAAAAAAATTACAGACTGCTCTGAAACTTAGAGATTATCTTAATAAAATATGTCATTGCCGAAAAAATCGCTACCGAAATTGTCAGTTTAACATGTAGTCTTATGGGATTCCTCATCAAAATCGGCGAAACTCCGGAACAAAATCACAAGTCCCCATAAATCAAATATATAATAGTACTTTCGATTTCAAGGATTCTATTAGTATTATAAAAACAAAGGGTTGACGACTCCAATCAAGAGAAAATTGCGAGAAAAGTACAGAATATAAAAATCGCCTCGAGGAGAAACTAATAAATTTTTACTATCGCTTTTTTCGGGGGACATTTCCGCGATTTCTTACCCTTCTACTCAGATGTAACTGTAATACATATGATTAACAAAAAAATAAGTAGCAATGAGCATTTATTAACACGTGCCCCCATGGTGCCCCTCACTTCATACGACACCAAACGCCGAAGCCATCACCTTAATTCGTCCTAATTGAATATTTACAATTAAAAAGTTTCCTCGTCTTACTTTTATCATAAATTAAAGACTTCTAATTATTGGTGTTTAAAATTGCAACAGAATTGTGCAGAAATAAATTAAAATGAATTATAGATTTTTTTCAGTCGGATGCGATAGAAAAATGAAGAAAAAAAATATTGATGTCAAAAAGAATTTGAGATGAAAAAGGTACTTCCGACGGAGATATTGCCTTAGAAAAAAGAGAGAAAGGCATTAGGAAAATATTGCGAGATGAGTCAAACTAGCAATTAGAATACTTTTCATTCCTGGAAAGGAACGTCTTCTTTTTTGCTGTCATTTTTAAAGAAAAAATTCGCTTAAAAAAATCAAGTTAACTTAATATGAGATATACGTGTCCTGTAGATAGTTTTCCTCCAACACAAATTCAAACTAAGGAACTGATATCGTGAAAACAAAATTAATCAGCAGACATGTTCCAAGAGAAAATAAATTAAAATAAATATATATAAATAAGTAAAATCAATTTTTTAATCATTTTTGTTAACAAAAAAATATGATATCAATTAAATAAAGTCTGGATTCAATGAAAGTTATTATCATTTAAAATATAATTGATTAATAGGTAATGCCAGGGTAGAAAAATCATAAACAATTTCTATTACTTTTGCCGATAAAGAAACTAATTTTAAAAAAATATCCTATTATTTTTATTATTGAATTGTTAATATTACGTATACATTGTAGAGAAAAATGATTTTTATTTTAAATAAAAAATATGAAAACTATTGAACTCTGTACATGAAAAATTGTCCAGATTTGTGGAAGACGTTTGAAAATGAGGACGTTTGAATGCCATGTCGAAGAGTTATCTCGTTATCTTTAGGGGTTGTTTCACGACCCCTGCAAGTATCAGAGGCGAAAAAGTGTATTAGTTCTCAGGCTTTGTCCCATCGTTTTATGGGTACACTTTTCTCAATGGGTATGACAAATCTTGAAAGGTTGCAAATATTGGATCAACTCCAAAAATAAAGATTGTCAACTTTTTTTAGTTGAATATATAAAATGTATTTTTTATCATATTCTCAGACACAACCAAGCACTAAGAACAATTATTACAAGTCAACTACAAAATATTTTTATCAATTATCTCAATCTTGCAATTTATTCTAATAGCTAAATTGCTGTTTTTTATCATTTTTACACCATCTGCATTTTTTAATATTGTGGTAGTTTGAAAAATCGAAAAAATAATAGTCCCAATGATAAAGTCTTACAAATATGAAAATAAGTTCTCATATGAAAAAAATATTCTAAAAATCCAGAATTTCATCCTTACAAAGAACCCTTCATATGAGTGTGCAAGAATCGAAATGAGAAACACTGTTTCAAAATGAGATTCCGAACTTCGAAATATTTTTTCCGTGTCTCCCTTGACGGCCATCAAATCTTCGATTTCTCCCACAGAATTTAGATGTCGACAATATATCTAGGATTTGTTAGGATTGAATGACCTAATTTCATCAGATATGTTGCGTAATCACTGCACTTGGAGAAAATTGATCCCATAAACGCTCACAAGGTCACGTGTGGAGGGATGTAATTTCACTGTCCTTAGTTGCCTATAGTGAAAGAAACTCTTGGAAATTCAATTTTACTTTAATTCGACCAGCAACCGAAAGGTCCTGGGCTCGATACCCAGCGGAATAGAAGCGTTCCTTTTTTCACAGAAAAAACTTTTGTAATAATATTTGTTGCATGATTAAGTTAAGTGTAACATTTACAACAAAAGATTATGCCTTTTGGATTTAAATTTACGTCGAGATGTTTGTAAATGCATGGACAGCAAACTTATTTTTAGTTTGAGAATATGTGAGCTGAAACTGATGCCAGCATGTGAGTTTTCGATAGCAAACAAACTTTGTGTACAATGAGAGAAGTGCATATGTACCCTCGAAAATAGGCTCACTAAATGGGTTGACTAAGCTGGTCAAAGTATCCGTTATAGAAACAGTTCACACAGCAGGGATTATCCCGTGCAGAAATAGCCCGATTTGTCCCTATTTGAACTTGGGCATTGGCCGGGTATTAACTAGAATACCTGGACCAGAAAAAATCAACCAGGCGTTGACCGGGCTGTGACTAGAGAACCTGCATCAGTATCTACCCACGAAACGCTGACCGGGCACTAATATGCAAGTCCCACTTTTGCTGACTCGAAAAATTGGTTAGATCTAGACATGCCCCTGTCTGATATTTTAGTCAGGCACTAATCGAATACTAACCTCTATAGTATTTAAATTTTTAAATAACTTAATAAATTTATTAAATTTACGTTGGATCATATTAATTATGAAAGAAATAAGTTTTATTGAATATATTTAATTATAAGAGAATATAATTAACATTAATTATTACTTATTATAAACAATGCATACATTTTTTGTGAAACAAAAATATGTCAATGAGACATTGTGAGAAAAAGTCATATAATAAGAATGTAACGATATTAAACACATTTACACAGATAATTACGTGAAATACCGATGCAATGTAAGAAAAAGAGTTTTATAGTTGCCGGTAGTCTACTACGACCGGAACTAAAAGCGTGTTGTACTGAGATTATAATATTTTCAAAATCTTCATACAATAAAGTTTACGGACGTGAATGAAGTTAAAGCCCATTTGTCAGATTTTCTAATTATTTCCGTAAATTTTATATTATACAATATAAATTTTATTGAAAAGTATGTTGGGTAGAACAAGTTACCATAAAAAAGAAAAATGGCAGATGATGTCAGATAATTATTTCAAACTTTAGTTTTATTGTGAAAAAAATGTACATGGCAATGTTAATAATTATTTCCCTATTACTGTTTTTTAAAATAATTTATTTTTCCTGGCATGTTACTTTCCAGTCAAATTATTATTTACAATTATTATAAATATAAAATAGGCCCTCAATTCCGCTCATAAACTGGGAATAATTAATTAAAACTGTTTAAAATCATTAACTGGGTACCTGGAGGGATTTAGCAGGGGCCTATGTTTTTGGTTGGGCGGTAACCAGACGATCTCGCTAGAATTTGACTTGATGGCTCCAGCCAGGGCCCAATATTTTAAGCGTTACGCAGTTAGTCGGGTCCTGCCTATTTTCCCCGGTCAGTGCCCGACTTGAGATAGGGCAATCCAGCCTGGCCCCGGTGAAAACCCAACATTCAATTCCACACGGGATGCCGAATATATACTCTGTAGGATTTCAAGGCCATTGGAGCAGAAATTAATTACATCTAAAACCCAGAACGTTGTCCAGCTTTCTCTATGAATGATGAAATTTCATTAAGATAATTTCAAACTATTGCAATAATTAAAATATAAGTATATTACTTTTGGTAAACGTGAAAAATTTTCTGATAGAAAAAAAAGAAATGACTAGAAAGAATGATTTTATGGGATTTATGCTATGGGGAAACTTGTTTTGTTAGTGTTGAAATTTAAGAATGCTTTAGAGATAAAAAGGCTAGTAAAATACAAGCAGATATGAGTGAAGGTGAAAAGTTCCAGTCATGGCTAAAATGACACACACCTTTTTTCAATCTGATTTATTGCAAATCCTTTCATTACAAAGCATTGTGTAGAAGCAGAATAGCATTATTGCCTTTTCGTCTGGTGGAATTTTAGTTATGGCTAAGTGACGGGGTTTGAGTACTTTGTCCCATTATTCGTGTCGGCTGACATTTTACAATAATGAAACAACAAAACCTCATAATCGTACCATGAAGCTACTTCGACCTAAGAGGCTTGAGTGTGGAATATCTTCCACTGTATAAAAGGCAAGAAATTATGTATCACTTTATTCTACAGTATCAATAATTATTTTAGTCGAGTGTCCTCAAAACTGGTAGGTAGCTTCAAAATAAAAGATGAACAAGGTTCTTAACGTCGTGCAAATCGTAAAATGGTCCTAAAATTTCACAAAAACTCTTATTTGTTTTTACAAAAAACTCATAAAAATATACCTTTTAGTTTTCGAGAGTAAAAATGACTAAAGTCTGATAATTATTCAAATAAAAATTTTTCTAATTTTTCAACTTCTAAAAAATCTAGAAACCCCTTTTATTTCTTTTATTCACTTTTCTTTGAATTTCAAAATAACTAAAAATAATGAATATACAGAAAACAGAATTAAAAACGGGAACATCCTAATGAAATTGATTCAATTTCCAAACTATCAATGATTCTTCCAAAGATGATTTTCAGAATTTCAAAATCTATGAAATAAAGCCTTCCATTTGATAAAAAAGTAAAGCTCTGCCTCTGAATTAAAAAATTTTTCAAATCATAAGTTTTTAGTTTTCGTGAACGTAAATATTAAATGGATCCTAAAGTAGCTTTCAATTTTTGTATCTTCTATATTTATATATATATTACATGTATAAAATATTTATTTTTTACAGTAGATTCCTTTTCTATCAGCTTCTCATATTTAGAAACTTACAAATCACAAGTGTTAAAAAATTAAGTACAAAGTGTGATAAATTTAAAATTTCTCATCTGCAATTTACAAAAATTGAAATTTCAAAGTATTTGCAATTGAAGTATTCTTCTCTTAGATGTTAAATTTTAGAGTTTTCTAT
Source organism: Diplolepis rosae (assembly GCA_030998225.1). NCBI lineage: Eukaryota > Metazoa > Arthropoda > Insecta > Hymenoptera > Diplolepididae > Diplolepis > Diplolepis rosae. Next base: position 5,811,483 of record JAPYXD010000723.1, on the reverse strand, counting down.
TTTTAATCGTCATGAAATTATAATAATTAAATTTAAATTTTCAGAACTTCAAAAGTAAATTGATCCTTTGGCTTAACCATTTTCAAATAATCAAGTTTAATTTTGCAGCTAAAAACATATTTTTCATACTTTCACAAGTGTGTTTTCTGTCAATGAATTTCAGTAACAGTATAAATGAGATTTCTCGAATCGCGTAGTAGAGAGATTAAGACTGAGTTTACTGTAAGCAAATCGCATTAGAATGAATACACTTGTCGGCAATCGTGCTAAAACACCATTTTAAATTGTCCTATAATCTCCTACCTACTATCAATGTATATAAGAATGTCGTCGAACATCGTAGTATTGTGAACGGTCGAGCATCGGAAATCCAATTTATGTTGGCACTGCTTCAAATGGTTAACTTTAACTGTGCCTCCTAAACCGGATCTATCAGTGCCGCATAAAGTCTTACCCATATGTATCAGTATATGTAACCCTCTCAATTTTATTTCATTTTTATACTTTTTCTCAATAAGCCTCTGTCAATGAATTCCTTATAGATAGAATACAAATTGCCAACATCAACATGACTTTTCTGAAATATAACCTAATTTAGCTTTCCATTTTCTAACTGTGAAATATTATAATAAAAAAACACGTTTTTTCTTACTTGATATTCAAGAACTGCTTATCGCAGAAATTTCCAATATCCTGGAATGACTATGATTTTCGTTTGGATAAAAGAAAAGAATCAAAAGTTTGTGTTTTTTAGAAAATTAAAGTAGGAATTTTATGTAATATCTTAGGATGAGGAGTCACATCTCGAGGGTGACATAACGAAAGAAGATGTTTTGCCTGAGAAAAAGTTATTTGAAACTGCGTTTGTGCCCGATGCCCAAAGGAATCTCCTATCATAAACCTTTGGATATCTCGATAGATAGTTTATAGTTTATACAGTTCACGGAAAAGCCCCAAGGGTCCTCTATATTGTGAATTTCGCATATGATATGAGCTCTGCATGCCAAAGCTAAGACAAAAGACTTTTCAGACTAGGAGTATATCTTTAAGAAAAGTAAAGAGTATATCTTTATAATGGATCGATCCATGATTACTTAACTTGAGATTAGAATCACCATTAAGGTGAAACAGAAAACTACAAATTTCTACAAGCAAAATTAGATTATGAAATAAGTTTTCAATAGTTTTGATATAAATACATGGAGAAAAATGGTTCGAGAAAGTTTAGTCTACTTTGAGTAAAGTTGGGATATATGGACAAGTTGGAGATTATTTAATATTATTGTAATAATTTGTGATGTAACAAATGTTAAAGAATGAATCAGAGTTCGGTAAACTTTAAAAATGTAGAGCAAAGTTTCAAAATATATATTAAAAATTATTACAATAATATTGAATAATTTCTAACTTTTCGATATGTCCCAACTTTGCTCAAAAGTTGAGTAAAGTTTCTCAAACTATTTTTCTCCGTGTAAATCAACTTAATTAATATGTAGAATAGTTTTAGATATCTAAGCGTGTAAAATGTTTCAGAAGCAATTGAAGTTTTATTTTTAGTTTGACATATGAGCTATTAAAAATCAATCCGTTTTGTTGACCCGATTCCTCGAGCGAGCAAGGAAATGTTGTTGAAAAAAAAATACTCAGTTGATATATCTATACGGATTAATTAGAGGGGAAAATTTCATCAACCGGTTGGCCAACGTGGTCCAATTAAAAGTAAAAATTCACAATCTTTCGAAAAACTCGTGATTATTATTCATTAATAGAATACCATCAAAATTAATTAATTCCAAATAATATAATTTTTTCATAATTATTGTTTGTGTATAATTATATAATAAGAGGGTCTTAAGGACTCCCAGATAAATGAAGTTAATGGTATCAAAAATAACAATTTTTACTAACTTTATGCATTTATTTTGAGAGACCAAAATTTTTAAAAATATTTCAGACAATTTTTATACGTTGGTAATATACACAGAGAGTAAAATTGAATAATTCTACTATATCGAACATGTGCACTTAACCATATTTAAAATTTTCCAGGTGGTTGAGCATCAAAATGATGAACAGTCATTATCATTCAAAATTAAAAATAAAAAGGATGTCTGCGTATAATAAAATGTAGATGGTAGTCGTGGTAACTCGTAAAATATATTATTCCTAAAATAGGAATAAGCATCTTGATAGTACTTGGTAGCATATTTTTCTCATTATGTATTAATATAATTTTTTCTGAAGACTGAGGTAAAAAATATTTTGATTTTGAATTATATGTGAAAAATGAAGCTCTTGAACTGATTCCATTAACAGTCACATCATTCCGTGAAGTATATGAAAATTGCATTTTAGCTCATCCGAATATTTCCTCAGATTGATACAGAAATTGAAGACTCTCGTCTTTACGTACAATTTGGCATGAATTGGAATTATAGGTCGTGGGTAAGAGAATTCGATTGCAATTAAATACATCTACATGATACCTATATAGATATAGAGAATCCGTCAAGGATAGGCTTTAAACTTCTTAATATAACCTCAATCATTACTGTTCGTGCAAGTAAAGGAGAAAAAGTAGGAAAGTTGAATTGATACTACACGAATTCGGAATGTAAAATTCTGTAATTTAAGATGCTTGTTCATCATTAGAAAATCGTATTGACTAAATAAGTTAATTTACTTGTTCCCATAATTTGTTTGTCTCATATATAATTTGACCAACGCTATTTCCAGTTCAACTGAGTGACAGTAAAGAATAAGTACTAAATATTGTTAAAAATAATGCTTAAAAATTAAAATTTTCCAAAACGTTAGAAAAGTTTAAAAACTTGAGTTTAGTTCTGAACAAATTAAATTAACAAGTAGTTGGTGAAAGTCTACTTGCACACTCTTGCAAGAAACTAGGTGTCATCTTAAAAGAAGAGTTTAGCCTTAAGTCTGAAATGACCTTAATCGCCGTAAAAACAAGCACCGTTGTTAATTAAAATAAAGCCCCAAAGAGAAAAAAAAATTGTGTGGTAAGGCAAGTAAAATAATACACCCATCCTCATTCACCGCTTCAACTCATTAAAGAAGAAAGACGTTACTACGAATTTCATGCTTGAAACAAAATAAACATACAATTTTAATGTTTAAGTAAATGAAATAATTTAATTTGGAAATACATTACTTTGAAATTTTTCATACTGTTCAGAACACATAATTCAAATGAAAAATGCATTATTGGATAAAATAGAAGTCTCAATGGATAAATTTGTTATTTGATTACAAAAGCTTGAAAATATTATTCGCATGTTAATATTAGATTTGCGATTTTGATAGGAAACTGAATTATCATGAGGAAAAACAATGTAGGTTACCTTATCGAACATTCAAATCGAAAACCAATTTGAAAGCAATATGGTGCTCATCGCGTTTACGCTATTATCTGATATCTAATCTCAAACTAGAGTAAAGAAATCTATGATCATTCGTTTAAATAATTTAAAATCGCCGCCTTAAAAAATCCTAAGCCATCTAATGCCGCTAAATTGTTTTTGATGTCATTAAACTTCCAGAACACAATAGTTATCGAGATATATAAAATGAACTAAAATTTTGATTTATATATGCTTTGCATATACGTATATGTGGCATATTTAATTAATATGTGCTAACTTAAATATGTGACAGTTTTAAACCACGAAAAAGAAGTATTGTTACATTTTTGTAACGTTGTCGTAACAATTTAAAACAGTCAAAGGACATTTAAGAAATGAAATAACTTTTATTTTAATTAAAGTAATTAATTTTAAAATATAAAACTTTATCAGAAATATTTAAAGTAAAGAAAAATAATTGAAGAAGAAATTATTATTGAATATACAATCTGGTAAATGAGAACTTAAATAATTTAAAAGGCTGTAAATTTCTACTTTTCAGATACTACACTACAGTACTATATTTTTTGAAAAAGTATAAGAGAACAATAAATTGGTAATTACAAGACTTAAATTTCATAGTTCATTATACAAGATAGGATGTTCTAAAAACGCTTGTTTAAAGTGACATCACTAAAATTCGTTAAAATTGGTGAAAAACCACCCCTGATTTACACAGTTTGAAAACAAATAAGGGTTCATAAAGGGACAAATTTTATCATTTTTTGTATTTATTATTGTTGCCTTTTGTGATGCCTGCATATTATTTTAAAAATCCAAGTCTTATAACCTAATTATTAATTTATGAAAAAATCTTGAGGTAATTCTTTACCAATTGATACACGTGAAGATTGGTTTTACTAGCCGACATATAAGTATAAAAGCAGGAGTGTAAATCGTTACTAGGATTTCGTTTATTTATTTGATCTTGAGAGAAAAACAACCAGATTTTATCTCTGTTGCACTCATATCATGGTTTTTACTTTCCCCGTTTTTCTTATCAACCTTTTCTCAAGGGTGATATTTCACGGCACGACCTTCGTAAAACGAAATAGTAAATTAAGATGGGACAGAAATGAGTTCAACTCTTTTCTCTTTTTTTTCTTGATAATCAACATGAATAAAAAGATTTTCATCTAAGGCCACAGATCCTTTAGTGGAAATTAAGGTGTGAATAAATCCAATTTAGTTTTTAATAGAAAAATTGAAATATTTAGTACAATATTTGAAAATATATACTAAGCTACACATTAAATATGCATTAACTTAAATAACCTTTGTGTATAAAGCCTCCTTCAAATGTAACTCAGAATTATAAAATTTGAATATCTCGAAAATTGAATTTTTGTATACCTGAGATCTTAAACCTGAGTATTTATTTTTTGCGTGCTTGAGCGAAAGTTATATAGTAACATGAAAAGAGAAATTTTGTAACCAGTGTTTCATTTAAAGGCCTTTTGTAGTAGTATAACTTTCGTAAAACTTGTCAAGAAAATACGGTAGGCTATTGGATAATGTGACATTTGCAGAAGTCTCGAAATATCGGAAAACGGAAAAGATTTGATTCGACACATTCGAGCGTTAGAGAAAATCCGGTTTCTGTCGACGGACCGTTGATTCTGCCACACATTTTCTAGACTGGAAGCTGAATTGCGATTAAACCGGAAAATATTCTTCGGACGTTCTTTCAGGAAACGTGCCTGAAATAACGCAAATCGAAGGTTTGGGTGAACTTAAGTTGCCAGAAGGCGAACACAAAAATGAAGTGATGTGACGTGCAAAAACTAAAACGAACATTCCATCTAGAAGAACATAATTCCCTGGAAGTTTGTATTGTTTCGTGTATTGTTCTTAACCTCTGAACAGATGTTTAGAAACAGCGGTAAAGACAATTGACACCATGGATTTTGTAAACTAAATTGACTTTAGTCCTAACTACCAAAGTAACTAGATGGTTTCTCGAATCATTCATTTTTTCAGTACGTATGGAGTACAGCATCTGTCAAACAGATAGACTTAATGGATTGAACCGAAAATCATTATCTTTACTGCCTTTTGATTCATCCCCACATTTTTGTTCTCAAAGCTGTTCAAGGAATCATTCATTTTTAAAAGCGGTCGCTTCACTTGAGCCACTTTTCTTTTCACCTCGATTTTCGTTGGCTCGAATGCAATTGCTTGCGGCGCAAAAGAAATAATGGAGCAAACACACTTTGTCGTTGCAATACAGCCACCCCTCCTTAAACATCCAACGCTCTGCCATGAAACAATTAAGGCCAAGAATGTCTATTACTCTCTTTTTCTTTTTCCTTACACTTTGAATCCATATCTATATACTTTTTCTATTACCGAGTTGTAAGGGTTGAAGTTTTTTGTTTAACCCTTTCGTGCAAGACTTTTTTCTACCATAATCTCAAACCAGACAATCATGTAAAACAAAGTATAACATATACAAATTTCAGAAAAGGAGCTTCAACATTTTTGAAAATCTTTAAACAACCCCCTTTGCATAAAAACCATCCCTACAGTAAAAAAAATCAGCGCGCTTCGCGGGCAGACTCTCGTTAAGCGCTTCGCGCGTAGCGCACAAATGTGAGCGTACCTGGGGCGTAGGATTCGATCGTCGCGTTTTGCGCTCGGTCTTATATTCTTTGCATCTCCTCAAGTCAATTTTATAATATTGTAAATGTGAATTATATTTTTTCAAAGTTATTAAATTTGTTTATGATTTGAAAACAAAAAGGAAATTTATTTTATTTAAGACTCTATCAGCCTTGAGAAACACATTCTCATCATGACACTCGCGCTTTGCGCTCGATTTTTTACTTTATATCCATTAGTCACATTTGCATCAAAAACAAATATTTGAGCGCGCCCGGGGCGAGCGTTTCGGTCATCGCGCTTTGTGCTCGGTGTTCTATGTCATTTACATACAAAAAAAGGTTTTTTTTTTGTTTTTAATAATATTTTTCAGTATTAAACAAAAGATGTTACTTTTATGAAAAAATGTTCAAGACAAAAGTTGAATATCTTTTTGAAATAAAGAATTTAGTTTCCTAAAGTTTTTTCGGTATTTCGTATATTTTGGCGGAAAAATAAAATTTTTTATTTTTATAAAAACGTTCATGATGAATAAATAAAAAGATATAACTCTCATGAAAAAATAGTTAAGAGACTAGATTGTAGATCTTTTTTAAACGAACAATTTGCTTTCCTAGCGTTCTTTATCGCATCCCACATAGATTTGGTGCAAATTGAATTTTTCATCTTTGATAACGTTTTTTACATTTGAAACAAAAAGTAAGTGTCCCATCAAAAAATGCTTTCAAGTAAATTTGTGTATCTTCTTGAGATGAAAAATTTTGTCTATAAAATTTTTTTGGTATCTAGTATAGTTTTTTCGGAAATCAAAAGTTTTTATTTTGAATAACATTTTCCATTAATAAACAAAAAATATAACCCCTATGAAAAAATGATGACTAGGAAATTGTCTATCTCTTTGAGATAAAGAATTTTTTTTCTAACCATTAATGCCGTATCTCGTATATTTTGGCAGAAAAATGGAATTTTTTATTTTCATAAAAACGTTTTTGATGAATAAAACCAGAACTATTGATCAAAAATGGCTGCTCGACGAACGCGTCATTTCGTCCACAGACGCGGACAGATAGACAGATTCCTTTGTAAAAACCGTTTTTTCTGACTCAGGGGGTCTCAAAAAGTAAAGATTCGATGAAACTTCCGAAAGTGGTGTTTCACATAAAACCAATACCTTCTCATCCATGATGAGAATGTAATAATCAAGAGTGTAAACGTGGACACATATTACCATAAAAAATACCTTATTTTAAAAAAACAACCCTTAATGTTAGATCCACCATCTCGAATTTTTTAAACTGGACAACTTGGTCTTTATATTCTTATTGCTATCATCAATTTTAAGTGATTCATTTAAAAACAAGTAATTTAAAAACTTCATCTAAAAATATTGCATATGTAATTCTCAATTTTTGCAAATTTTGGGGTTTTTAAGGGGGTGTGTACTAGACAGGGTATATCATAGGAGACTACTGATTTTCTGAGGAATAGTCATATGCCTCCTCGTTAAAACAAGATCTTGTCGAAGGTTCTATCTTCATTTTTGTCGAAAAGTTACGCATTTTCAAAGTTACTGGTGCACATATGTACCACGATACACGAAAGGTTTAAAGTGATATTTTGTTAGAAATTACTTTTCGTTTTCTACTGCAAAATTTTCGAAGCAATATGTAAACAATTGCACGCCGAAATTAATAAAGTGTGATTAATTAATGATCCAGAGAGCATTGTATAAATTAATCAAATGGAATAATATACTGATTTCTCTGATTTATAGAATAGTCTGCTAAAAAGATTCATCTCAGTGACTAATAGACTAAGCTCAAAACAAGAAAATCTGCCCGCTTCGCGGGCACATTCTCATTGCACGCTTCGCGCTCCGGAATTTTTGAACTTTGCGCTTCGCGCTCCGTTCTTTCTGGACCTTGCGCTTCGCGCTCGGTCTTGTGCTCTTCGCATACGTTTAAGTTTATTTCTTATAATTTAATACTGAAGCTCAAACCAATTTAATGATATTAAAGATGATGTAAATTAGTCATTTTCTCAAATTGACTAAGTTTCTTTTTCAGTTTAAGTGAAACAGGAAATTCAATTTACTTAAGGCTCTATCGGCCTTAAGGAACACATTCTCATCATGACACTCGCGCTTTGCGCTCGATTTTCTGTATGCATTTTTGTAAATTTTTAATAAATTTCATGATTATTGATAAATTTATTTTCATCCAAATATCTCAAAAAGGAAAAACAATCGTAGACTTTATTTGAGGAAACGATTTTGCAGAACAACGCTTATTTCGTATCTCACATATTTTGGTGAAAAAAATCGAATTTTTTTAATATTAAAAATCAAAACATAAAATATACATCCTGTCCCAAATGTCTTAATGAGAATTTGTAGACCTCATTCAGGCAAATAATTTTTCATCTAAACTTTTTTTTGTATCTCAAATATTTTGTCTAAAAAATGGAACTTTTAAATTTTAATCGTATTTTTTGGAATTGAAACGAAAAATATATGTTTTATCAGAAACTGTATGAGACAAAACTTGTAGATCTTTTTGAAACTAACAACTTTGTATTCTTACGTTTTTTTCTTATTTTACATATTATTGTTAAAAAATTCAATTTTGGATTTTCAATAGTTTTTTTTTTTAATTAAAAATAAAAATATGCATCTTATGAAAAAATGTTACAATTCAAATTTGTAGGTCTTTATTTATTCAATAATATTGTATCATAACGTTTTTTCGTATCTCGTATAATTTAACTTGAAAATGGAATTTTGATATTGACTTTTTTCGAATTTGAATATGCTGTAACATTTCTAATTTTGATTTGATCAAAAAATGTTATCAGGATAATTTGTAGAGATTTATGAGCACTATCTAAAACTAGTATTGAAATTTTTGATTTTTTCAAAAAATTATTTTCAAAAACACAAAAGTAGTGCTCAACCCCTCAATTTTGATTGGATGTGGCTGGTTAACGAACTTGTCCTTACTTTTTCGGCTCCGATAAAGTGTACCAAAACTCAATTCAATCTGATAATTCTATCGAGAGTTATGCCGCACACGACCTACAGACAGACAGACAGACAGAGAAAGACAGACACTTTCGTAGAAACCATTTTTTCTGACTCAGGGGGTCTCAAAACGTAAAGATTTGATGAAAATTTTGAAAGTCATTTTTCACATAAAACCAATACCTTCTCATCGATGATGAGAATGTAATATATGAAATGAGTTCGAGTGTTTAGAAGCCCTTGAATGAGAAAAACAATCTAAACTTTTTATCAAGTTATTATTAACAAGTTCTTTACAAGTATTATATTTTTGCATAATAAAAGAGTTATTCTGAAAAGGTTTCTGCAGAATCTAGATTTTAGAATTTCATGATCTCACAGTTTTTTCGAAACAATTTTTAAAAAATCCCAGAATAAAACTTACAACTTCAACTTCTAAATTTCATACAACTTATCGGAAAAATTACACACACTCATAAATTTCTGAATATATCGGTTTTTAGAATTTCTACAGTTATTATTGTTTTGATTGCTGATTTTCCAAATCCTAGAAATCCATTTTTATTGTTAAAAAGGTCTTTTTATCCCCTACTTTTAGCACTTTTAATAGTTCAAGTTTTCAATTACCTGGATTTTCTTTTCACAGGATTGCAATTACACTGAGAGAAAATTTAGGTATTTTAAACAGTTTTGGGGTAAATTTGTTCTCAATTATATTTTCCGGTTCAGGTTAACGAGACATCTGATTGAAATAAACATTTTCTTGGTTATCTGAACTGAAAATGTAGTTGAGGACAAATTCAACCACACAAATTTCTCTCAGTGTAGTTGAGTTTAAAATTATGCAATTTTACAATTTTGAACACTGAATTTTTCATTTAATTTTATAATTTAATTTTTCATCTGGAATTGCAGATATCATGAATATAAAAAGTAACAGGATTATTTTTACACTCGGAAAAAAGACATGGGAATCTTCAACTTAGTAAATTACAAAATGATTAAGACTTATTCGAATTTTACACATGATTTCTCAACTTCGGAACTTCCTAAATTCAAGTTTTAATATTCAAAAATAAATTCGAACCTGTACCACTACAAAATCAAATTTCCCTTAACGTCCAAACAAAAGTATAATTCAAAATTTCAAGAATTCGAAAACAGTCGAAGCCTTAAAATACAAAAAAAACGACCGAATTTGGACAAAAAAATATTTCTTAAAATAAGCAATTATGAGAAAATCAACAAAAAAGGCGGGAAGAAAAAAGAAGGCAACCTTCCAAAACCCCTTTCTTCTTTTTCTTTCTTTCGTCCTCTTTTGTCTTTATCACTCAAAGAAGAAAGAAAGAAAGAAAGAAAAAGAAGGAAGTGGTTTTGGAAGGTTGCCTTCTTTTTTATTTCCTCCTGTTTGTTGGTTTTCTCATAATTGTTTATTTTAAGAAATATTTGTTAGTCCACATTTATTCGTTTTTTTTTGTATTTTAAGGGTTCGAACCGTTTTGAATTCTTGAAATTTCGAATTAAAGTTTGAATATATTCTCAGAATTACATGATTCCAGAAATTTTCTAAAATGAATTTGAATTGAAAAATATGCATAGAATAAAACAACTAAACTTAAAGAACTTCGAAAACTCAAATTCTAAGTATTCGGTAATGAAGATTATAATTCAATGAAAATGGACGTGGATTAATAATTTCTGCATGAAAATATGTATTTAAAAAATAGATCAGCATTCACATGAATGAAAATTTACTATTTTTTAAAACTTACACTTTAAAAATATAGACCTTATTTTAAATTCTTCCTGTACTTTCTAAATCTGAATGAGAATTTTGAATATTTATAATCAGTGACTGAATGAAATGATCAACAATTATAACTGATTCAGATTTAGAGAGCACACTGTTAAGGTAGTTTTCATCCACGAAAATTAGAGCTCAGGCAAAAATAAAAAATTTTGCTTTCAAGAATAGCAATATTATTATTGAAGGGCTATTTAGGCAAATAATTTTTCATTTGAACTTTTTTTATGTATCTCATATATTTTGTCTAAAAAATGGAATTATTGAATTTTAATCGTATTTTTTGGAATTGAAACGAAAAATATATGTTTTTTCATAAACTGTGTAAGACAAAACTTGTAGATCTTTTTAAAACGAACAACTTTGTATTCTTACGTTTTTTTCGTATTTCACATATTATTGTTAAAAAATTGAATTTTGGATTTTCAATAGATTATTTTTTAATTAAAAATAAAAATATGCATCTTATGAAAAAATGTTACAATTCAAATTTGTAGGTCTTTATTTATTCAATAATATTGTATCATAACGTTTTTTCGTATCTCGTATAATTTAACTGGAAAATGGAATTTTGATATTGACTTTTTTCGAATTTGAATATGCTGTGACATTTCTAATTTTGATTTAATCAAAAAATGTTATCAGGATAATTTTTAGAGACTTATGAGCACTATCTAAAACCAGTATTGAAATTTTTGATTTTTTCAAAAAATTATTTTCAAAAACACAAAAGTAGTGCTCAATCCCTCAATTTTGATTGGATGTGACTGGTTAACGAACTTGTCCTTACTTTCTCGGCTCCGATAAAGTGTACCAAAGCTCAATTCAATCTGATAATTCTATCGAGAGTTATGCCGCACACGACCTACAGACAGACAGACAGACACTTTCGTAAAAACACTTTTTTCGGACTCAGGGGGTCTCAAAACGTAAAGATTTGATGAAATTTTCGAAAGTCATTTTTCACATAAAACCGATACCTTCTCATCCATGATGAGAATGTAAAAAGTTGGGGCAAAAATAAAATTTATTAATAAAATTATTCTTCTGTATTTCAAATTTTTTTCATGGAAATTAATCTTTTCTCTTCCAAAATAGCCCTTCAATAATAATATTGCTATTCTTGAAAGCAAAGTTATCTATTTTTGCCTGAGGTCTAATTTTTGATCAACTACCTTAAACATGCCACGATCAGTTGTGAAATTACAACACATCATGTATTTTAAAATGAAATTACGTTTCTGCAATGAAATCCCTTACAGTATTGTGAAATTACAATAGAAATGTCTTATACTGTACATATATCTGTACATATAACTCTACATATTGCTTCCTTATGTCGCTTATCGCGACTTTGTTGCTGATTCTGTAACGTGAAGTACAAAGATTAAGCAAACCAACACTTCCCCTTTTCTCATCTCATGAACGACACGTTTGATAGAATAGCCAGAAGGTTGGGTTCCACATTTCTACCGTTTTTTCTCATTCTTGTAAAACGTAGGTGACGCCTCCCTCAGGGCAGGTAGTGATATTGCTAAACTATATAGCTGATGGGATGGACGAATAAAAAAGATTTATATTTTCTATGGAACCTATGCTTTTAAGTATACAAATATTTTATTTTTATGTACCGTTTGTCGAGCTCAACATTCATAAACATTTTATGTAATATTAACATGTTTATGTAATACTCGATAATATAAATGAATAGCAAATATTTCAGATTGGTAAAAACTTGTGTTTATTCACTAGAAATAGTATATATTGTATTGTTAAAAAATCTAAAATGAAAGCGTTTTGCATCAGAAAATCCGCTTTCAACAATGGCGTAATCTCCAAACACGAGTCTTCCCTTTGAAAAAAAATTTTTGGCTTAATTAATTAATTAATACTAAAGATTCGAAAAATAATATGAAACTGTAATATTGGTAATAGTATAGTTTGACACAATATATAGTAAATTATAATAAAGTTAATCTAAAATTTAGTATTTCGTTGCAAAAACTTCTCACTATGTCACGTTTTTCCCTAAATTGAAACGTAGTTTAGCAAAAATTGTAAACTTGGGTTTCTCCGTGTGGAATTTGATACTTTTAACTCTGATAATAAAATTAATGTAATTTACATTGTCTTCGACTAAAAATATATAAACAAAGATAAAGTGGAAATCATGTTGAATATTTTTACGAGAGGTGTCGTCTTCCATTGGAATGTCTGATTTCCAGCAGTTTTGTAGCCATAAAATTAAATAAGAGCGCCTTATTTTCTTTTATTCGTCTTGTACGTGTTTCCACGAAGACGTGATAACATTCGCAAATATAACGCTTTGTTTTATATGTATCTCCTTTATTAGATTTCTAGCTACAGGTATAAACAAAGAGATGTAAACGAGTTTTCATGCTCCTTCGATTTTAGTCTCATTCAACAAACAAATATATTCATCTGATTTTCGTAATAACAAATTATTTAATGTGAACTAATGAACGAGCAAAATCTTTTCGACCTACAGTTAGCGAAAATCTATAAAAACTCAATTTAAATTCACTCTAATTGCAAGTACAGTCAGGACTCGTTTATTGGGAGACTCATCTATCAAGACGCTCGATAGTTCCCCTTACCCCCACTATTAAAAAGCCACGCGACGCGTTAACCAATTGCGATGACACAACAGTGACCGCGGTTGACTCGACGAACCAATCAAACGCTTCCTCTCCAACGAGCCCCATTAAGTGGGAGCCCTTACCGCGTCCTGATAAACGAGTCCCGACTGTATTCAGAATTAAGGATTTTTAATTATCTCTCTTTTCTCTATGCCAAATAATATTGCAAAATGTCTTTTAAGACAATTTACATGGGCTCAAACTAGACCACTTTTATTATTTATTTGAGAATTAAATAGAATTTTAATTCAAAATAATTATACTTTTATTGGATATATTCTCGCTCATGCGAAATAAAATGTAATAAATCATTTTCGTTTACAGATATGTCTATTGGGCTTCGCCATAAGTGACAACACGACCCCTGATGAAAGCACGGAATTTACGAATGCAGAAAACTATTTTGAAACAGGCACTCCAAGTCAGGTAATGGAACAAAAAGTTGATAATTATTTCCAATTTCTAAATCGCGACCTACAAAATCCTCTCTTCACTGAAACTATAAACTTTTTACTTCATTTCTTCACCAAGCGGATATAATACTTAATTGAATCACTCAAAGAGGATTGATTTTCAAATATAAATGGAAATGAATGAAAAATCTTCTATATTTCAATGCACTTGTCATAGAAAGAACTGATGTTAGTAAAAACTAAGAAAAGCTTTTCGCTTTCAAGGAGATTTTGATGCGCGGGTATATTATGCTTAAAGAAATGTGCATAATGTAGTCGTCGGTGGCGAAAAGAATATATAATTGAGTAGACAAGTCGCGTTTACCATACAAAAAAAATAAACCCCTGATTGCAATCTGGAGTCGTCTATATGACGTCTCAGTGACCCATTTCCGTCTAGGGGATTTAATGAAACTGTTTATTTTGTCCCCAGTATATTCATGGTCAAACCCTCTATATTATACTGATATTTTAACATTTTCTCGAGTGTCACATCTTATCCATTTCTATCTTTAATAATTTTAAGAACAACAAACAGTTGTTAATACAGTTTTCATGTTTTGCAGGGATGTTGTTTTTTTATATAATATAATAGTGATAGCATAGAATTTTTTTAAATTTTAGAGATATTTTAGTACAATTCACCGCTTTTTTGTGAATATAACAGATTTATAGATTTTTAACAGGCATTTTTGTAATATTCAAGGAAAAATCGATTATGCTGTAAAAAAAGTGGTGAACTGTACTAAAATATCTGATAAATTCAAAGAAATTTTATGCTGTCACTATTTCAACTTAAGAACTCAGTGATTGCAACAAATTTTTTTTCTTCGTGAGATAAAAAAATTTATCCTTATATTGATGCACTCTCACTCTGATTGTATTGCGCCGGCTTGCAGATCATAAAACAAACTTTGGAAAGAATGCACTTTATAGAGCAGCATTCGGGACGCACTTATTCTTAAAACTATGTCATGAGAATACCAAAATTGATTTTAAATCATGTATATACTTATATATTCTTCATGATTCTTTTTGTGTAAATATAAGTATTTCGTGTCGGTATAAAATTCTATTTTGCTCTCTGAAGCATCGTGATCTACTTATTACTCCTTTCGAATATTTCGAAGAAAATATGATTCAATTTTTATAGCAAACACAAAAAAGGAGTTTATAAAAATATATGTTGAATTTCAACTACAAGTTGTAACATAGTTACAGTCCCGACCTAGAATCTCCATTGGCGGATGATATAACCCGCGTATCGAGATCAAAGCTTCACTGTTCCCCGCCCGTCTATAGAAATGCACGGTATAAATATTTGTAAAAAAAATTCAAAACAATAAAATGTGCTAGTGTCTATTTTATCTATCTTTAATTAAGCGGAATCGCGTCATCTTCATGTCATTATAGTTTTCTAATTTCTTGTACTCATAATATGGATTCGATGCAAGTTAGTATGTATAGTCCCCCCCCCCACCCCCTCTCAAAAATATATATTCTTTAATTCGTTTATAAGTTCTCTTTTTACATATATTACTTTCTTTATGCGTTTTAAATAATTTATTTATGTTTGAAATTCTTTTTAGTCCAGGAGCTGGGTAGGGTCCCGTATGCATTAAAGAGCTAAAGGATAAAAACTATGTAGTCTTATGTATTTTGACCCGCTGAATCCAATGGTACCGGTTAATTTTGCGATAAGTGCCTAGGTTTTGTTTAAAACGCAATTGTTTAAACAATTATGAAAAAATGATTTTTTTCAATGGGACAAATTTTTTTAGATAATTTGAGGCATTTTAAGAAGAAATGGTCCCTTGTCATTTTTTTGTAAAATGCATATTTAAAAAGTTATGAATTTTCAAAGTTCAAAATTTGACGATTTTTTGCAACTTTGAATATTAATAATTTTCGATCTATTGAATATTTTAAAAAAAATAAAGAATCAACTTATTCTTTAAGTCTTCCTCTACCTATTAACCATAAGGAATGTCGGATTAACCAGTGGGAAGCCGTTGTTATTGATATTTACAAATAGCGTTTTTTGGCGCGCGACAGCGCAGCGGCGGCGCGGTGTGTGTGACTTGCTTGTCGCTCGCAAGTCCAATCATCAGTCTTCAAGTTACGCGATTCATCTGGGCTTATTACAATTGATAAAACATTCTTTACCTCTTATCGTTCATCAGTTTTTATTGATATACTTTCAACAGTTTTATTGCTTTAATATTAATAACAAATACAAATCTCAAATGCATTTATATCACAGAATAAAAAAAACGAAAATATTTTTTTCATCTTTCTAGTCCTTAGTACCATTGTACTTATTTTTACATGTGTCATTTTTCTGACATAAACAAAATGAAATACATGGCACTTGAGCTGCTAAACAACAACATGATGAAGCTCGTGAGCAAGTTGTACAACGACAGCTTGGTACAAATTCATCTGCCGGAGGTAATAAAATGTAAATTTTCTGTGGTAACAACACATTATCCACCATAGAGTATCCATATTGCAAAGGATCTAATGTTTCTGCATTTGGGTTTAGACAGTTAACTTGTTGGTAAGTTACATAATATGCTCGATAGATATGTAAAGCTGTGGATGCCGAAGTAGGCGGCAATTTCTCGAGATCACATTTCGCTGTACTCCAATGGTATATTTGATACCGGAGTTCATTAAAATTTTTGCATTTTGTGCTTTTGTGAAAAACATTAACCAAATATTCTTCAGCTGTTTCTTTGCAGCTGTGCAAAGCAACAGCTGACGAACCTGAAAGTATTATCAATTATCAAACTAATGTATTAATTAATTTTTTTATCAGTTGATATACTCACTTCGACCAAAATCAAGAAGATATTTGTGTGGTTCTGCTCTTATTGCACCAGGTTTAGTTCCTAATTTACTAGTATAATCGGAACCAGTCAAATGATGAGCAGCTATGATTGATTGGCATTTTTTGGTCCCAATAAATTGGCCAATTTATGAACAGGTAAATCTCGAGTTGTAGTTGCCACGCCTATTCTCATCCACAATTCCTGAAAAATTAATTGATGTGATTCTTGTACTTTTTATTATATTTTTTTATTATTTGAGAATAATATATTTATTTATAATGTAATACCTGCAAACCGTTTGACGAAAAATCCTTCCAAAAATTGAGAAGTAATGTCAAAACGTCTGTGTCGCATGACAAAACTAAAATTTTTTTCAGCTTTCTCGATACTGCAATTATTTACATGTAAAATAATTTTTGTGTCTGCTTCTTCAATATCAAATCTTTGTAGCATTGACATCGCAGGGTCATTTTTAAGATGAGATAACGTGGAAATGCTTTCGAGTGATTGCAATGTACTAAAAACTATTTCTACTCCTGGCCACTTGCTATTGCAATTTATTAGAATATAATTTCGCAAAAATACTTGGAGCATTTGTTTATTTTTTTGAGATGGCCAAAACTTTTCTTCTTGATTTGGTAATGGCGTATCAGACTTAATGTTGGCCAATGGAATAGATCCGTCTTTGGAGCGATGAAGTCGCGTCGATGCTTTTGGAGAATTTTCAAAGTAGTCATCGAATATAAAATCTATACGGTCAACATCATATGCAGAAATACTTGAATTAATATATGTACAAAATGCCTCGGCGAAATTTGAGAATGTTTTTAAATTTTTGAAAGACACCTTACGACAGTAAAGCATAACGTCGACAATGACACTTAGCTTAGTATGATTTCCAATTTTATAATCGCTATCAAGATTTAGTTTACTGACAAGTTCAAGAGTATTAGTTAAGTCAGATTTATCTGTAACTTTTGTTATGAGTCCCTCTTCGTCGAATAGTACATTTACAGGTGTGATATCATAGCCCAATAACTTTTTAATATCGTAATTTCTCTCTCTTGCAATATCTATTATTCGATGCGATTGGTGCACTGAATCTAATTTTTGAGAGGCTTTTTTTTTAACTGCTTCTGTGTAAGTTGTTTTAAAACTAGGCAGTTTAGTTTGGTGAATCGTATCTGATAGTGGCACTTCTTTTTTTACAATCCTTTTTTGTCGAAATTCGTTAAACTTAGCACAGCCGATTTCAAACACATTGAGGAGCTTTTCTGCTGCTTTTTCATCGACTAATTGTCCTCCTACAAGATCTTGAAGGGGCATAACACCATCTTGAAACGGATTAATTCTCGCTAAGAAATATTTCACTAATTTGCTGACAGACTCTTCAAAAAATTCTGTAGTAGATGTATTGAGTTCATGATGGACTGCCAGATCGTCGTTGTCATTTTGTAAACCAAGTATTTCACGATAAAAACTGCTGATTCCTATCATTTCGTGAAAAATCAGATTCCACACCGTGACTGCATCTTTTTTCTTCGTAAGACCTTTAACGCCTTCTGGGCCTTTAGCTGGCTTATTAATTCCCGACTCTAATGACTGATCTATTGCTATTGACGAGAATGGCCTATCTGTCAGCTTCACCGTAAATGCTCCCATAATAAATTGATTGTATACTTGTGGCATATCCCTTTCGAGATTTAAACAATCTTCTAAATGAATTGGACCAAAACGTGAATAGTGAATTCTATCAGTAACATGAAATATAGGCTGTTGCTTCTTGAGTGAATCTACGTACATATTCCAATTGCCAGTTCTAATTGATTTATGTTTATTGTGTACAATTCCAATCATAATTAGGACATTATTAAAGTATCTGAACATTGGTGACTCATTAGACCTTATTGCTACGAATTTTTCGAAATCATTTATCAAAGCCTGTGAGCGCTCCGTAAAAATTTCCAATAATTTTTTTTGCTTCATCTACACTTTCCTCGGATATTGCATTTTTTAAATCTTCGAGAATTTCTAATTCATTCTTATATTTTTGAAGTCTTTCCAGTGTGAAAAATGCTTTCAATTGTAAGCGCGTGAGAGCTTCATTGATTATAAAATATAATTTAGTTGATCTATCGTAATGATCTCCTCGTAAGGCTTGCTCAGCCACGTGCTTACCAAATATATTAGTCTCTATCAATATTTCTAGTATACCACAATCAGTCAAATATTTGCCAATGCAATCGTACGAAATGTTTTCGTCATGAAAATCTCCTAACATTATAAAAAGTTGTTTCATTTCTTCATCTCTCATGAATTTCATCGGGCGGGCAAGTTTGTAGACACCTTCGTCGCAAACTACAGGTAAATATTGTTGATCGAGTTGCTCCAATATTTCTTTAAAATTACACAAAGCCGTATAAACAGTATCGTGCTGAGTAACTGGATGAGGTAATACAGGTAAAAATCCCATCTGTGAACAAGGTCGCGTATCTTCTTGAGTAAGCGAATGGAAGGCAGACCAAGATGGAATTTCTTGCTCTTTGATGTCGCATAGCGACAATTTACATTCTGCGTCATCACTAATATTCATTCTGCATAGAAGCCATGCTAGATCTTCAGGTAATATTGTACGACAGTACGAATCCACTGTGACAAGATCTTCTTCAGTTGAAGCTACGAAACTTTCTGGCAAGGTAATGCGCTTTGGAATTTTGCCAAAATCTTTTTTCATTTGACATTTCAATTGCTTGACTAAAGATCTCGATTGATGATCATCGGCATTAGCAATATTAGGTTTTTCTAAAATTTGTTGATAGAGTTTTTGAACTACAACCGAAACCGTGTCATGGCACTCTTCCTTACCAGAAACAGAGTAACTTCGATGGTCAAAATTATCAAATGCCGCGACGGTAAAATTTTTCGGATCAAAGTGACACGGTAAAGGTGTGATAGTTTCTGCTGATTTTGCTGCAAAAGAAGCTAAACCTGTTTTGTACCGTTCAATTTCTGTGTATGATATCGACAATCCAATATGATTAAGCTGGTTTATGACATTTTTACTTCGTGTTTCGCTATGAATGGATAACCCAGTGGAAACTTGCAACGGAGTACGTTTACGTCCATCATTCAGAATATAATACAATGTTTGCATAATACATTTGATTTTTAAAACTTTCAAATCAAGCTTCTTCTTTTTATTAGGTTTATCATTTTTCAATCTCAAAGCATCAATATTGAAAAAAGCACTAAAAAATTCAACGAATGCTGGGGGAATTTCAAAGTTATACCAAGATGTTCTAAGATCGTTCTCGTCACAGTATTTATCTTTCAATTCAAAGTCAATTTTTTTCAATGACGTACGTAATTCTGTAGCAGATTGTTTCATAATAGACGTTCGGTCTGACCTAATAACGTCCGCCATTTCTGACTTCGTCATTTTCGCACAAAAAACCATTGCCGATCGATTTTTTTGTTTTGGATAAGAGAAACCTATATTTTCACCAAAGTGGTCAATAAGAACATTTTTCACGAAACGATTATCAAAGCCATCTCCTAATCGATATTTGGTTTTTATCGTTTCTGTCAAAGAACTCAATTCAAAAGCTTCTCCCGCCAATAATCTAAATTCAATGGACTCTATAAACTCTTTAGTTAACTTTAATTTATCACTAATAATTTCCTTTTCGTAAATGTCTACGTTATTTTCAGTGCGCGCATCTGGACTAGTATGAGTACCACTTTCATTTTTAAGATGTTTATTATACTTATTTTTATATTCAAGTAGGCAAGCAGCATGATAATAAACACCATCATGAAGAATAGAATCGATGGATTGCAAATGGGCAGTTCTACAAAATGTTTCATCTTGTAACTTTTGTGTCATTGTCAAAAATTCTTGTGCTTTTTCCGGCAATTCAATTCGACTTTTTTTTACATCTGATTTGAAACTAATATGGCCACAGTAAGTACAATTAATTTTGGTTTGATCTTGAATTTCCGCGGGCCTTTTAAGAGATTTCTGAGATCTTAGCCTATTATTATTTGAATGTGTAATATGATCTTCAATAATTTGCTCTGCTTTTTCGATAGCATCATCCTGATTTTCATTATTCTTTTCCGAATCAGCATTAGAAATAGTTACATACTTTATGTAACAAGAGTAAGTCTTGTGATACAAAAAATTTTCTGAAATGTATAATACGACTAGTTATTTTTGTTAGTTTATTCATAACATGAAATTCATAATAAAAAATAAAATCTCTAAGATAATTAATCAAATCATTTTTCTTTGAATAATTCGACTCGAATGCACATTAAATTTCAATGCAGAAAAACATTAAAAGTGAACTTTTATTTATATAAATAACTAGTGAATAAATAAAAACGAAAACGTGCAATATATTTACCACGATTTGGGAATGACAGAATACGAGCATAGACAGCATCTTTTTTTCGTACAGCTGCAGCCCAAACATTTTGTCGACCTGTCGGCCCACCTACGAGTTTGCCGGCACCGCTTCCACATATTACACAATTATCTAATTCACACACTGTTCTATCAGATAATTGAACTGATTTGGTTTCCATACTATCACTAAAAGCTTAATACTACAATAAAACTCCGCAAAGACATGCTGCTCGGTTGAGTTCGACGTCTATAGTGGTAAAACAAACTTGTTAAAACAAGCGACAAGCTCAGCGTTGAAAAAACGTAAACAAGTTGATTCTTGTCAATGCGGTTAAAATGAAGATTGCCGCGAAAATATTTGAAAATTCAAATATAATCTTATTATATAATACAGCATATTATATTATAAAAAATATATATGGTAAAATATCAAATTGAGTATCACGTAATATATTACGTTTTCATCATTATTTATGTGTTTAACAAACTTGACGTCCAGATTGGCCGGACGTATAAAATATAACATTTTTATCAATAAGTGTAATAATTATTTTGTAAAAAATGTTTTGTTGAATACCAAAATCTGAGGGAATGGCATATTCAGCTAGTGGGTTCGCCAGCACGAGCTCGAGCGCCAGGCAGTCACTCACACCGCGCCGCCGCTGCGCTGTCGCGCGCCAAAAAACGCTATTTGTAAATATCAATAACAACGGCTTCCCACTGGTTAATCCGACATTCCTTATGGTTAATAGGTAGAGGAAGACTTAAAGAATAAGTTGATTCTTTATTTTTTAAAATATTCAATAGATCGAAAATTATTAATATTCAAAGTTGCAAAAAATCGTCAAATTTTGAACTTTGAAAATTCATAACTTTTTAAATATGCATTTTACAAAAAAATGACAAGGGACCATTTCTTCTTAAAATGCCTCAAATTATCTAAAAAAATTTGTCCCATTGAAAAAAATCATTTTTTCATAATTGTTTAAACAATTGCGTTTTAAACAAAACCTAGGCACTTATCGCAAAATTAACCGGTACCATTGGATTCAGCGGGTCAAAATACATAAGACTACATAGTTTTTATCCTTTAGCTCTTTAATGCATACGGGACCCTACCCAGCTCCTGGACTATTTGTAAGAAAACAAAGAAGTAAGCTCGTAATTGCACTGTGAGAAATTTCTACCGTAATTTCCCGAAACACGTGACTGGAGTTTTATTCAGTTACATTTTCGTAAAATTAAAATTGAATTTCAGAAAATTCAGTTACTTTTTATTAAATTTAAGGAAGAAATTTTTCATTTTCTATCACAAGCTGTTGAATATTCTGATACTTGTATCTGGAAATTCTGAAACTTGTCTGTGTAACTTGATAACAATTATTTTCAACTAATCTAAATGCATCTTTTCATTATTGAAACAAACATTCAATTGTAATTTAATTTATTTCATAATGTTATGTGTTGCCCCAAATTATAAAAACTTCTGTAAAAGATAGTTTTCCTGGAAAATTAACACTTCCCGAACCTGAATCGGCCAAACTTTACTTATAACTGTTAGTCAATTGACTGACCTAAAATTAAAAAAGCAAATAATAGCAAAGATTAGGGGTGAAAATAGTTTAAGAATGAAAGCAAAAATTTTTCTAGAAGTTCAAAGTCTCTCAAATGTGAAAAAAAAATCCAATATATCGTTTGATTTAAAAAGCTGGAAAGTAAATATTTTACGAATGGAATAAAAAAGTTAAAGGTAAACACTTGATCTTATCGTCTTATTTTCCTCGAGATGCTGAGAGCATAAGCTAAAGAGGAAAATTGTAGACTTTCAGATCAAATATAGTGATAAAGCAACATGCTTGAACTTATTCTGCATTTCTTTAATATTCCATTTGCGTTTTCTGTGGACGCTAGATATTTTTAGGATATACTTTATCATAATTTATTTTTTTCTTAGCTAAACTAGTTCTAAAAATGTCTTATTAATATCACGAATAGCGGAAGCAGTTGTATTTCAATTGCTTTTAATCTGCATCATATAATGACTTGATAAAATTATTTCTAAAAATAAAAATTTATTCATAATTATGGGGGGTTATGAATCAAAATTTTAACTTGACCCATACGAAAATTTGTTTAAGATCTTCCACAGGGTATGAAAAAATGACAGTATAAAATAGTATTTGTGATAGAGTTTCTTTTAAAAAAAACTACATACATCTGTAACGATAATATCCAATGATTTCTCTGATGACTCTTAAAAATGATAAAAACTGAAAAATGTATGAATATGTGTATAACTCAAATTCAATGGAAAATGATAAATTTTTATTTGAGAAAAAATAGCTATGACGTAATAATTAATAGAAAATTTAGTGATGTATGTATTTAGCAATATTCTTTGTCTTTATATTGACAGACCTTGATTCAAATTAGCAAAGTTGAAAAAACGAAATTTTATCTCGACGAGGTTATGCAAACAATAATCATTCAATAGTTCTTACAATGCTATCACTTAAAATTTCAAAAATGTTTAAGATTATATTATCTTTTTTCCATTTTTAAAAATGAAGTTATATTAAGGTAAAAGAAAAAAGAATTAAAAAAGAGAAGAGGCGATAAGAAGCAGCCAGAAGTACCTTAAATGAGCTATTAAATAGCATTGAAAGTAGGGTGAAACAGAGAAGGATGCAAAACACAGAAGATAGGAAGAAGAAGTAGGCAGATTTGCTTTTCAATTACATTCGCATTAAGTTCAAACACGACGCTTTTCTCACCATTTTAAACGACCCCCTTTTCATCTTTTACGACTTTTTAAATTCCAATATCAATAAATTATTAATGCGATTCGAACTCGCGTTAAGTTACCGTGAGAATGTTGAAGTTCAATTCAATGAAATTGTTTATTTTACTACATTTGATTAATTTCAATTTCTCGAAAGAGGTACAGTCAAATATTCTGTTAAAAGCATTTATTTTTTTCGAAACAATTTTTTGTTCATTCTAATGGATATTTGATTTTAATCTTGTTGATTTTATATAATAATGCATCCCACATTGACTATGGGAGTTAAATGAAATTATATCGCAAAGTTGTGAATGATTTTCAAATCAAAAGTAATTTTGGTTATAGTTATCAATTAGAATTTAAAGTATAGTGCAATAATTTACAGTTCTATTAATACGGTTTTCATATTTTGAAACGATGATGTTTATTGTAACCTGATTAATTTGTCAGAAAACAAAATTTATTTTTACATTAAAGCACTGTCACTCTGATTGTATTGCTAGCTTGCAAGATATAAAACAAACTTTGCGAAGAATTCCCCTTATGGAACAGGATTTGCGACGTATTTATTCTTGAATTTACGTCATGGGAGTACAGAAAATCTATTTTATATCACGTATATATATATATATTTGATTTCAAATGAAAAAGGAAATTCCGTTTACTTAAGAGTCTATCGGCATCTTGTGAAAAAAATGCCCTAATGAGAATTTATAGGCTTCATTTAGACAAATAATTTTCCATCTCAACGTTTTTTTGTCATATTTCAAATATTCTGGTTAAAACATTGATTTTTCGATTTTCAATAGTATGTTTCTTTGATAAAAAAAATACATCTTGTAAAAAATATAGCGATTAAAATTTGTAGATCTTTTTATGGTAAACAATTTTATATTTTGACGTTTTTTCGTATCTCGTATAGTTTAACTGGAAAATGAAATTTTGATATTGACTTTTTTATGTTCCAACATACTGTAAATTTTATAATTTTGGTTTAATCGGAAAATTTTATAGGGATAATTGGTAGAGATTTGTAAGCACTAAAAGTAAAAACAATTTTGAACGTAAAAGCCATTTTTTTCTGCAACTCATGTGGTTTCAAAAACGTAATGATATGATGAATATTATAAAAGTAATTTTCCATATAAAATCAATACCTTCTCATTGATGGTGAGAATGTAAAATCATATTTTCATCTCATTTTCATGGAGATACTGGGAGAATAAGTTAAAGAGAAAAATTATAAATTAGAGGATAAAATATAGTGACAAAGCAAGGTTCTTGAACCTATTCTGCATTTCGTTAATATTTAATTCGCGTTTGCTGGGGACTCTAGACATTTTCAGAACATTATCCGACAACTGGGGTCGCCTACTGTGTCGAGCAGGTATGCTTCAAGCAGCACTGACCCTCTCTTGAATATTGTATTACCCTGCCACCGTTAGTGAACCTAGCTAGTTGAAATTGTGAAAATGAATTATAAAAAACAAATAACTCATTAAATGGAAAAATTACACCAGTTTTCAGTTGATTTATAGGATTTCCTTTTTTTTCTAATCAAGCCAGTTTAAAAAAGTATCCTATTTATTTCATGAGTAAACAGCAGTTGCAATTTAATTATATTAAATTTAAATTATTTAATGAAACAATTGGACTTTTTTCTCATAAAACTCGTAACCCTTCGTTTTATTGAATGCTGGAAATAATAAGTATGCGAATGAGAATTATCGATCATTTTAACAGAAATACTAGTTCTATTAATGTGAAATGTCCGTTCTGAGTGGCTGACTATAAGAGTTTATACTACTTTCATCATAACGTGCGTGATATTACTTTGTCTGGTACAAAATGCTTCCACTACTTGAATGCTTGAATGTCTGTGATAAAAACTCTTTAAATTTGTGCTTTTCACTCATCCAACAGTCATTATTCGCATTATACCGCAATCAGATATATTCCCTACGGTTCTTTGCTCAGGTTCTTTATGTTCATGAAACATTCCCTCTATTCCAATTTCAAACCATTTCTCATTGTATTTTTATGCTTATTTAATTTGGATATTTATAAATAAATATGGGTTCAAAGCAGTAAAATTAATTTATAATAAATTAAGAATTTATTTTTAGTTTACATTTAAAATATTAAGTTTTATAAACATTAATCAATGGACATTCACTAACGAACGATTTTTCGTCAAAATTTACTGATGATGATTTTAGAAAACGAGTTATAGTTATCTACCGAAAACTCATTTTCAATTAAATTTTTTCAATTAAAGACTCATACACGAAGAAACCCAAATTTACAATTTTTCGCTAAACTATTTTTATTAAGGAAAAACGTGTCATAGTGAGAATTTTTCGCAGTGAAATCTGAACTTTAGATTAATTATGTAGTAATTTACCATAGATTGTATCAAACTTTACTATAACCTATACAAAAGTTTCATATCATTTTTCGAATCTTTAGTATTTTGAATGCGAAAAGTTTCCAGTCCGTTAGGGATAATTACCATTAAACCTTAATGTTCCCTAGATTCCTAATATTTTTTAGATTTATCAATATAAAATAAAACATATATTGCTATAAAAAGTTTTTCCGTGTAGGAAAAATAATTTAGACTTACTAACTAAATTAATAATCTAAAAAAAACTAAAATTTTCTAATTTAATAAATAATTAAGTTCATAGTGCAACCAGACCACGTGACTAGATTCCTACCTTACCAGCATTTCAGTTTGTGTAACTCCATTTCAATGCAAAGTGAGATACTGAGATGCAAATTTGTTAAATTTAATAAAATGCCCTAAGATAGGTCTGTCTGATCATAAATGTTTAAGATTATGAAATATTAATTTTCTCCAACGAATTTCTTGTATACTTTTGAACATTTATGACCAGACAGACCTATTTTAGTGCATTTTATTTAATTCCACAAACTTTCAAGTCGGTATCTCACTTTGCATTGAAATGCAATTACACAAACTGAAATGTCAGCAAGGTAGGAATCTATTCACATTGTAGGGCTAGTTCATGGGTTTAGGAATATAAATATTAGTGACTTCAAAGGTAGAGGGACCATGATTGATTTTCGAAAAGTAGGACAAAAAGGTTTGAAAAATGAGGACAAAGTAGGGCAAAAATTTATTTAAAAAGGAGGACAAAGTTGGACAGAAAAGTTTGAAAAAGAGGACAAGATAGAACAGAAAAGTGACTATTTTATTAAATGTTATCAATTCTGACCATCTTATATTTTTATTTTTGAACCCTGATGCATTTTAATTAATAATCTATTGAGTTGAAAGATTATTTTTGAGTTGTTGAGACTTGTGAATTGACGAAGGAATCGTTAGATGGCAATGTATGGTAAAATTTTGTACAAAAAAAGATCCAAAAGTTGATTAAAAAATAAAAATTTATCATTTGAAAAATCCGGACAAAGTCAAAAATCCTGTAGGACAACTTACACAAGCCCTAAAATGAGGACATGTCAGGAGAAATCCGGACGGATGGTCGCCCTATTCAAAGGAAAAACTTGAAATTGGGTGAAAATTGTTGGTAATAAACTTTCTTGATTTCTGATTTTCTCTCTTCTTCAATGATTATAACTCTCACGAATTGTCAATGATGAATAAAACTAAACCGCGCGTGTTCTGACAATGAGGGGTCATATCTTTTCTCTTATACTTTAAGGTTTTCAAGCTCTAGTCATTCAGTCTTCAAGAGCTACTCGAGCAAAGGGCGAGAATAGTCGACTAAGCACTTATCTGGAAAGAAAACTCACCCTTCTTTCTTCAGTATAGGTATAATTAGTTAATTTCATTTAACGGGTGTCTAAATTTAAATGAACCGATCGAGCGCTGACACTTTCGCAGTGACGGATTACCAAGCCAACTGCGATTACAACAGAGATTAGATTCACGCTAAGCAAATATACCCGCAAAGCACAAAGTTATTCATGCTTTGATTCCCTCGTCAATGAGATTATACCAATACATATGTTCGATAAAAAGCTTGATTGCTTTATTTTTCACTCCGTTACTTCAATGTAGATATTGAGTTTCCACTAATCTCAAGTGTGAATCAAATTTTGACGATATAATGATGGTAATAAAAATAGTGAAATATTATTGCTTCCACCTCAATAAAATACTGCGATAATTTACATTCATTTGATTTAAATAGATTTTTAATCGTTCATAGTAAAGATAAGAACAATCATTTTTTTAAATTAAACTTTATCCAATTTTGGTAATCTCATTACACGAAGAAAAATGGAGATAAGAAAGTCGGGACTAATTACAGGAATTTATGTTAAAAATGTAATAATTTACATTCATTTGATTCAAATAGATTTTTGATCGTTCATTTCAAAGATATGAATAATCATTTTTTTAAATTTATTATCTGAATTTAATCAAATGTTGGTAATCTCATTACACGATGAAAAATGGAGATAAGGAAGTCGGGATTGATTACTGGAATAAACTGGGATAAACACAAGAGAGTGTGACGCAGGTTGGCAATGATTACTAAATTCCAGCAATCATTGCCAACCAAGATTACACTCTCTTCTATGTATTGGATAATCAGTTTCAAAAATCCCGATTTCCTTATCTCCATTTTTATCCATGTAGCACGCCAACATACTTTATTTATCCAGAATACAAACTTCTCTAATGTTTTTTTAATACATGGAACAATTTAGATCTATGTATAATTTATGTTCTCATTCACCAAAAGAACTTTGAACGCAAAAAAGTTGCTTGATTACTGTAAGAGTAGGGAACTCTACTATCAAATTGATCAAAATTTGATTTATGACTACAAAGTAACACGCAAATTGCAATTGTAAAAACATATTCATAGATTTGAATCTAAATAAAAAATAGAAATATGTATTCATAATATCCTCAAGTGTACATTTCATTTAGTGAAAAAGTAATGTATATTTATTCACATTTTATTGTAACTTCGTTTTGAATTTGATTCACGTTTGTATATTTTGGAATTCCGCACGGTCAAGTTTGAATTTAATTTATAGTCGATTTCAGTCGTAAAATAAAATTGCTGTTTTACCTGCAATAAATATTCAACATATTTGGAACTTTGGGCTTTGTGTTATTGAAATGGAATTTTTGTTTTCTAAAACTTTCGCAATTCTGAGGTGGGTGCTCTAGTGTGTAATCATCTTTCGTGCCGCCACCATCGACAATTTCCTCTAGCATGCGAAGTCGAATTCGCCTTAATTTGGTTTCCCTAACTAATCGCGAACTCAGATTATAGGTAAAATTTGAAAATCAAATTGATTTTTCCATCGTGGCTCTCTTTCCTTATCCTGCTTTGATCTTCTAGTATTGGCCAGAGGAAATTAAATATCGATGAAATAAGCAATTCTTTCCATCTAGATACATTAGAGATACCGATCAGATGAAATCTGCGTTTAGAAAAAGAGTCGGATGAAGAAAGAAGCCTGAAGGTTTAGTAGCTTAATTTCTTTCACTATTAAAGCAGCAACACATTGCGTTCTCGTTTTGAAGACCTTGTACTAGTATTCACTACTTTTCATGCCATGTTTAACATCTCATGCAAGCTTGTAAGATTGCTCGATAAAGTTACTCACGTAACTTCTAAAGATTTTTTTACAAAATTTCAAACATTCTTTACAAATAGGTTAAACATGTAAAATCGAAGTTGGATAGGAAAAATTTTGTACTCTTCTAGTAAATGTCTGACATGGATAAATAAATTATTTATCACGCTAAGATTTCTTTTTACCCAATATTACAGAAATACCTGTTGAATTAACATTTTCAAAAAAATTCCTTATTATTCTGCAGATTTAAACGTTATTTCTGTAATATTTATCAAGAAATCTGTAACGTTTACAAAAAAGCGGTGAATTGTACTGAAATATCTGTTAAAATTACAAAAATAGTATATCGTGTTACTATTTTAACTTATGGACTCAGTAAATGTAACAGATTTTTTTTCTAGAATGTTTTGACAGGAAAATAAATTACAGAACTACCAGCGACGTTCCAGGAAAAAAAGAAATTTATGAATAAATAGTTAAAACTGAAAAAAAAAATTTAACCAGTTCAAGACCGATCAAAATTACTGAATGATACTTTTCGTTTATTCAAAACTTTTTTGAAAATTTGTAGAAACAACGAATTCAAATTTAATTCTCTCGAGAACATGAGAGTATAATTATTGTGAAAAGAAGACTAAATTGTTATAAAACCGAATATATGAAAAGTTATTATTCCAGAGCTAATGAGTTTTGGAATTCTGGAAGAAAATGGACAAGAAGTTTTAACCATGGACGTTGGAGAAAGCTTGAAAACAATCATAAATATATGAGAAATAAATCAAAACCGATCAGTATGATACTGGCGTATAAAACATAGATATAACGCGTTAAATTTTCAATGTATTTTATTGTGCGAATTACGATTCCCAGGTACACAAGAAAATAAAAAGTCACCATCAGGAATGACGTAAAAAGCCCATTCTTTGCGAATAATTGTGAAAAGTGCTTTTCAAAATAGCATTAATATTTATGACTAATACGTATCACTTGTTTTTATTATTGAGCTTCAACTAAAAGGTTACAATATAATTATATCTCAATAACATAAAATAATCCAAATTAAAACAAAATAAAAATAAAAATATGCATCTTATGAAAAAATGTTACAATTCAAATTTGTAGGTCTTTATTTATTTAATAATATTGTATCATAACGTTTTTTCGTATCGCGTATAATTTAACTGGAAAATGGAATTTTGATATTGACTTTTTTCGAATTTGAATATGCTGTAACATTTCTAATTTTGATTTAATCAAAAAATGTTATCAGGATAATTTGTAGAGATTTATGAGCACTATCAAAAACCAGCATTGAAATTTTTGATTTTTTCAAAAAATTATTTTCAAAAACACAAAAGTAGTGCTCAATCCCTCAATTTTGATTGGATGTGGCTGGTTAACGAACTTGTCCTTACTTTCTCGGCTTCGATAAAGTGTACCAAAGCTCAATTCAATCTGATAATTCTATCGAGAGTTATGCCGCACACGACCTACAGACAGACAGACAGACACTTTCGTAATAACCCTTTTTTCTGACTCAGGGGGTCTCAAAACGTAAAGATTTGATGAAAATATCGAGTCATTTTTCACATAAAACCAATACCTTCTCATCCATGATGAGAATGTAAAAAATTTTGTGAATTTAACAACGAATTGATTGGATCAACGAAAAAAATTCATTATATGATTGACCCAATTTGAAACAAATTTAAACGAAGAATTTGTTATCAAATTTTGGTTAGATAAATAAATATTTCAGTTAATTCATCTAAAACATTTGCTGAATTTAACGAAATATCATTAAGTAAATAATTTTTTGCCTAAAACAGTTTTGATCCATTTAAACAAAATTTAGTTAAATTAAATAAAGTTTTCTGTTAAGTGAATACACAAAAAATCCTTATGAAATGATTGAACTATTGTTAAAGATGCTTCATACACTTGAGAAAGCAGGAAGTATAGGAAATAGAAACAGCACCATTTGAGAAGATGGGATATTACCAATTTTCAAATATTTTATCCACATGTATGTGTGATTTTCCATGTTTTCAATAACATGAATTTTCATCTAGAAAAGTATAAGGAAATCTGGGTAATTTATCTATCGTTTCTTGACTGAGTAATAGTATCAGAAATAAGAGAAAAGGAGCATTGATGCCATATGTATATTCAATAGTTTCTAGAATCCAGAATTTCAGATCAGTAACTGAGATTTACCCAAAGTGATTCCAGAAATTCTATTAGAAGAGAGGGTTTCTCCCTGACTGTTGCTTTCAATAATTTGGGAGTCTAATGGGGTTCTGTCGGTCTCTTGAAAAGTGTTTCGGGTGTGGATATTTGAGGCTTAGGCAGAGAGAAATGAAGAAAGGGAGAAAGATAGACAAATTGACATCTGCAAGAGAAGAATCCCGATTTCTGGGGGTGACGAATAAAGGCACACCTGACATTTCAAACTCTTGCATAATGCAATCTTCGCAAGTCTCGTTTTGAGAATTCGATCACCTCAACATTCTGAACATTTTCCAAATTTACATTAGGTTGGCAGCATTTTTCCCAACCTATTTTCTATTCTTATTTAAAAATCACATTTACCGAGGTAAAAACAAAAATAGAATCCTTGAAGGCTTATAGTTATTTAATTATGAATGTATTAAAGAAGATGAATAATTGATAAATGCCACTCAGTTACTCTCGTACATTTCTCAGTTCTTGAATTATTTTACTATTTATATTACTCGGTGATCAGTTTTATTCTGACAAAGTGTTCGCAAAACTCACTGACTTTTCTCGAATCAAATTTAGTTTTTATGTACAGAATCACTGCTTTACAATTTTCAAAGTCCTTGAACTTACTAATCTACAAATATTTTCGATTTTCAAATAAGTCTTTCAAATCCTGGAAAGAAATTAAGAAATTCTAGAATCTTCCGATTCTATAAAATGTAAAATTATAGGATTAGAAACGTTGAAGATTTTGAGAATAAAGAAATATTCAAAACTCCAAAAACTCAAAAACCGCTCGAATCCTCAAAAAACGTCCAAATTTGGACAAAAAAACATTACCCAAATAAAAAAATCATGAGAAAAACCAAAAAAAAGGAGGAAATAAAAAAGAAGGCAACCTTCCAGAAACCCTTCCTTCTTTTTTAATAATAATTAAAATAATAAAATAAAATAATTTTTTCTAGAATCCCAGCTTCGAGGGGGGTGCTGGGTGATTGCTGGGGCGTCACGCAAGTTGTTTACAATTTTTTTATTTTTGTGTAAATGGTCGTGGGAAATAAAGACAAAAGAGGACGAAAGAAAGGAAAAGAAGGAAGGAGTTTTGGAAGGTTGCCTTCTTTTTTGTTAGTTATTCTCATGATTGTTTGATTTGGGTAATGTTTTTTGGTCCAAATTTGGTCGTTTTTTTGGGGATTCGAGCGGTTTCGTGTCCTTGGAATTTTAAATTGCACTTTTGTTTCGACGTTGAAGAGAATTTGAGTTTATAGTGATACGGATTCGAATTCGAAAATAAAATAAACAGACAATTTTGAATGTTCGAAATTGATATCTTACAATATCAAAAGAATTGCCATCGAACATCGGGTTTACATTTACTTTACAACTACTTGTGTTTTAAAAGAATCACTTGTTCGTTTAGAGAATTAAATAAACAGTCAATAAGTGTTTCAGTTCAGAAATTTTCAGAACTACAAAATCCACATAAAAGCAATTTCTTAAGGGAGACTTTTTCCTGAGTAACACTGAATGGGTTAAGAGTTTCGGAAGCATCACAACATTGAACTTAATAATTATGGGGAACATATCTCAGCATTATGTAACATTAGCAGCTCTTCTAGGGCTTTAGTTCTGGCATCTATCTGCATCAGTGGTTCGTTCTCACATCTATGTAATTCATGAGTACACTATGCATAACGAACTATGACTGAAGATGTAAATGCGGCAAGTTTCGTGAAAATCTCGTTGCACCAAAAAGTTTCACAAATCCTGGAACTTTCTCTAAGCTTTGAAAATTTATTTTACGACGTTATTCCGTTAAAACTGTTGCAAGCACTGAACAAATTGACGCATATTGAATTTGCATCACTTAACAGAAACTTTTCATTCATCTTAACAGGGTAATTAATGCCAACAGATCATAAATGATAACAAACCGTAAGATAATGATATGCTATCCACAATAACCTGATTTGGCACAAAATAATAGTGAAAAGTGCTTATAATTGGATTGGGTAAATATCAAACTCGTAATTGAACCTAAAAATTTGACAGTGAATTGCGTCATGTAAAATATTGTTAAAATAGTTCCAACACCATACTTTTTTTTAATGTTGTTCAAAAATTATTTTTCACAGTATTGCAAGAAAAAATATTGAAAACAGTTTTTATATGTGAATATAAGATATTAGTGATATCAGTGATAAACCTGAAAATGTAAATACGCAAACTAACATAAAATAGCATACGGATTTTAACGACCTTAACTTTCAAATTCACAACATAATATATTTCAGACCCTTAGCAATACTTTTTATAGGTATACATAATTTCAAAGCTATCTATTTCCATACGAAAATTTATTGAAGTAAAGGTGAATTTTTTCAACAGTATCTTAAGAACAGTTTTTTTTATTTCCTCTTTTGTTAAGAAGGTTCAACCAGAGCTAAGAAGCTCTTGGAAAACTTAATTAATTAACACTTTGAAAAATGTTAAGGCTGTTATTCAATACGTCAAAAAATGAGAAATTAATGGCTCAAGTTTTTAATTTGATTACTTTTTTTAATCATTATATTCCATTATTATTATTATTATATTTATATTATTATTATATTCAATTATTATTATTATATTTATATTATTATTATATTCAATTATTATTATATTTATATTATTATTATATTATCATTAATATATTATTTTTAACTTCGAGGCATACTTCTCTTATCTGTTTTGCAAATAAACTGAAAGACCCACTGTCTACAGGAACCCAGTGACGGCTACACCCCCCCCCCCCTCCCATTCCATTCAGGGATAGGGGAATTGTGTTTTAATTTATTATTATTCTCAAGAATCTACTTTTAAATTATTTCAAGATAGGCAAACCAATATAAATTGAATGTTGAACACAGTAACCAAAATATTGTAAATGAAACTGGTCGAATCAAAAATATAATATGGGAAGGCGAACAATAAATATTGCTATAGCAACTAATAATGTAGTTGATTCTTTCATATTTATTCAACCATAATCAGATGGTCAAAATGCACACCCCTTATAGCTGTATCTATGCCAGCAATAAATTAAGGTTAAATTAATCATAAATATGGTTGTAACCGACATTTCTTTCTATCAGTATACATACGATACCAATAACAGTGGCGAAATTATAAAAATGTACACTTAAAAAAACTTGTTCTCTGAGTTAATTCTGTTTAACAATAATTTTGTATTAAAACCTGACGTTTATTTACTTTACATAATTAATTATTAATGACTTTTTATAGAACTGACCATTTTAGATACAGTTCCCTTGATTGTATTTGATGAGTGTATATTACAATATTTTCCTTAATGATGCAGAAAAGAAGATTGGATTGCTTTCGAGATGATATAAAGTTGAATATTTCAAATAATTCTAATGTTCTAATCGAAAGCCCCTCTCACTATTAGTAAAAGAAAGATTCTCATTCACAGAGACAAAATTACCTTTGAGCTGGCTAATGGAGAATAAAATAGTTGGAAGTACAAAGAACCTACTTGAGGAAAAGCAGAAGACCAGTGAGTTGGTATAACTAGAAAATATAGTAGAGCTAGATAACGAGAGGAGAATTGCGAAAGAAGGTTTTTTGGTGAAAGCACGCGGCACTTTCGACCACTAAGACAGAGTTTGAATAATGCAAGCTCACAATCCTGCTTAAAACTGATCGGTTTTACCTTCTCTGATCTTACCCACTTCTTCACGCTATTCCTCCTCTCACTCTGAAAGAAGAAGCTAAGATTGATTTTAGATTGGTTGGAAATTGGGAATGCTCAGACAGTGCACTTTGTGTCGGGAGGGTGCTGCCGCGAAATTTTATAAGGCCAAGGATCTCTTACATCCAGCGGAAATAAAACTGAAACTATACTCTGGGGGATTTATCTTCGTCATCAGGCGTAGGTCATAAAAATTTGAATGACAGAAAAAAGGGCAAAAACTTCAATTCGAAAAGAATCACAATAGTGATAGATTTTATAAAAGCGTGTCTCTACTCGTTTTATATTAAGTTGCGTTGAATTAGAATTTTATTTCAATTTTGAAATGTTAAATCAAAAATGTTAAAACATGAGAGACGTAACACATTTAAGAGAAAGTTCGGTACTTATTTTTACAACTTGAGTTTTTAATAGATTTTACAAGAAGTTCAGTTCAATCAACAGATTTTCTGTAGGTTTTACGATGCGCTAAGTAAAATCTACAAAATACGAACAAATCCGAATTTAGTAGATTTTACTGGAAGATAGGTGAAACATAGTGAAAATCTGTTGATTGAACTGAACTTCTAGTAAAATCTACTGAAAAATCAAGTTTTAATAAATAGCGAATTTTCCGTAAATTTTTCGAATCTTTTTTCTAGTGTGAGGTTTGAAATAGTTTTAGTCTGCGAATCATTTCTATTGTAATTGTATACAACTTTTAATGAACGACGCGTATATCTAAAAGGCCTAAAAGATTCTCTATAAGAGGCATAAAATGTTTCTCTTCAATCTTGATAGGGAGAGTGACGCAATAAATGTACTCAACATTTATATGATCGTTGATAACCATCTAGTAAAAGTTATTGTATATCTTTCGTTGACAGCTTTATGCTGTCTTTACTCCCACGTAGGCGAATATAATTATGTGCTATAACTTACGTGTCTCGATATACGTAAGCTAATTTTACTATATTTATATAAGGTTTAATTACAATCAAAATATATAAGAACAAGTGTCAATAAGTTTCTGAGAGTCAGCAAAGATGGATGGTTCGAATATCGCAATACTCTGCGGGATTTTAGCTTTTGCTTATTCTGAAGGTAATTATTTATCATTTTTCAATTTTTGAACAGTGTAGATTTTCTATCATGTCCCAAAACTTTAGTAAAAATTGAAAGTTCAATCAAAATTTTCATTTTGTAGCCAAACTATGCGAATTATGAACAAATTTAGCAAAGCAAAGTTGTTGGCCTTAAGGACATGTCATTGATGTGACTTTGTCCAATACTTTTCGTCTTTCCTATTCTTAAATTAGTAACTCAAATGGATTTTTCATAGCAGATAAAAAAAGAAGAAAGATCAAGGTATGTTAATCTGCTATGAAAAATCCATTTGAGTTATTAATTTAAGAATGAGAAGTGCGAAAAGAATTGGTTAAAGTCCTGTTTAGGCCATGACCAAAAAGATTTAGAAATTTCCCATTGATCATTTTTTCATAAGAGAAGTAGTTTTTGTTCTAATCACAAAAAATACTGTTGAAATATGATTAATTAAATTTTCCCGGCAAACTATGCAAAGCATTTTAAAAAACGTGCAAACCAAAGTGGTTGGCCTCAAAAGGATCTACATATTTACCATTTTTTCATAAGATAAGTAATTTTCGTTCTAATCATGAAAAATACTGTACACGGAGAAAAAAAATTGTTGAATCAACAGATGTCATCTGCTGGAATAGGGACAGCAGATTTTTTTTCTAATATTTACAGATTTTTCTGTTGGATTCACAGATTGTTTGTAAACTCAACAGATGAACCTGTAAAATCTACAGACATGTCTGTTAGAATTACGGATTTCTCTTTTTTCTTGAAATTCGCAATTCTAACAGACTTGTCTGTAGATTTTACAGGTTCATCTGTTGAGTTTACACACAATCTGTGAATCCAACAGAAAAATCTGTAAATATTACAAAAAAAAAACTGCTGTCCCTATTCCAGCAGATGACATCTGTTGATTCAACAGTTTTTTTTTCTCCGTGTATAAAATATGAAAACTTTTTAGAAACAAAAGTAGTTAGCATTAGAAACATCGACATATTTTGTTTGTTTGTATTTTGCATACTTTGTCCGCAAAATTATTTTATTACATTCTCATCATTAGTACAAAGGTATTGGTTTTATATATAAAATGACTTTCCAAATGGTTTTCCTTTTTGAAATATTTGGAAAAAATTTCATTGCTGTAGCTGTAAGAAATGAAAAAATCGAGCGCGAATATCATGATGAGAATGTGTTGCTCAAAGCCGATAGAGCCTCAAGTAAATTAAATTCCATTTCAATTTGGAATAAAAAATAATAATATCTTTTAGAACGCGAGGTATATGCACTTCGGAACGCGAAGCGCGGTGAGAATGTGCCCGTCGGAGACGAGCAGATTTTTGTTAATAAATTTGATTACGGTGCAGCGATGATTGGCGTCAATAAATATATTTTTGTGTGAAAAAATAATTCTGATCCTCCATCAATTTTAATAACTACATAAGTTATAAAATAGTAGCGTCGCTTGCTAAACAGCCCTTCAAAGTAGCATTTCTAACTCACTTCTAAAAAAAAGTATGGGCAACGAGTGCAGAAAGTCACACTCCCGCAATCATGACGTATTTTACGAATTAATCGTTTTCAAAATAAATTATAATATTAATAATTTAATGAATTATTTTTAAAGTGGTAAACAATTTTTGTTATTATTCGAAAAGTCTTAACAATATTAAAATAATAAATAGTCATATTACTCTGCTTAATCACGTCAGTATCATAGTCTCTTTCATAAAAATGAAATATTATTTTTTAATATTCTTAAGACTCCTCGAAAAAAAAACATAAATTATTTTGAATTCAGAATTATTTATGAAATTACTAATGTTATAATTCATTTTTAAAAATTATTTAATTTATTAATTTACGCCAAAAGCGACGTCGTTTTCGATTTCAAAACTTGACGTCGAAATTGACATCGTTTTTTGCGTGGGCTTCCACGTCCATTACTACGTCTTTTTTTCAATAAGGATTTCGAAAACGTGATCAGATATAAATGCGTTTTGACAGACTTTATCAGGGCCTTAAAAAACACAGACTCACACATACTTTAAAAATATGACAATTTAGTTCCAGAAATTAAAAAATATAATATATATATTTTTTTTAACGACTTAATAGTTTCTTTGAAAATACACTTCTAACACTAAACAAGATTTAATTGCTTATTATATTTCGAAAAATATGCTCTTATCAAAATCAAATTCTTGGCGGTCATGCCAACTAACAGGGAAAATGAATGCTGATACATCGACCATGCCAATAAGCCCATTACCCTTCTCCTCAGTTGTTCATTTTGGCGACACAAGTGAATTTGCATTCTGTTCCGGAATTTTAATTGCTCCAAAATATGCCATGGCTGATGGTTCTTGCGGTGAAAGTTTTGTGCCATTTGGATATGTAAGTTAAAGAATAACAAATATTACAAACTAGATTCAATAATTATGTTAAAAAAATTGTGAACCAAAGTTTATTAATCGTACCGTAAAAATAATTCAATATTGTTTAGAAGTTTATAATTACTCTATAATTGCTACTTCACAATCATGCATTAGTATTACAAAAAAACTACTAAAACGAAATAAACATTAATTAGGGGGCGTTCACATAATACGTCACGCGATTTTTAGCTATTTTTACCCCCCCCCCCCCATGTCACACATGGTCGCAAGCCTCTGGACCCCCCCCCCCCCCCCCGCGCTTTCGATGTCACGTTACACCTTTTAATTTTATAAAACATTTTTCGTTAACGCGTACAAAATCCAGTAAAAAAAGAAGCTATTAATTATTATTGTAGGTAATCTTTTCAGAACTTTTTTTCAAATTTCGTGGGTACACATTTAATGTGTGACGTAACGCAGAGGGTAGACCCCCCTCCAAACATGTCACACCACGTCACAATTTTCAGACACCCCCCCCCCCCCCCTCCCTCCCACCCTGCCATAAACTGTGTGACGTATAAATGTGAACGCCCCCTTAGGAATGCCTTTTACTTGTGTTTATATTTGATTCATTAATTGAGGAGTCAAGTAACCAATACGTGATCAATATTTAATACAGATGAACGGAAAGAGTATTGGGGAAGAGCAAGAAGAGTATGTAGCAACAAAAGCTTGGCTTGCACTAAACGATAAAAATACAGATTGTCGTCCTTTTAGGTATCTTAAGCATATGAGGTATGAAAATGTAGTCATCAAAAAGGACGGCTTCGTAATCGTAGAAGTGAGTATTTCACTAGAAATTCAAAGTTTTCAAAATTAATCAGTTAATAATAGGTTTTCATGGGATAAAAACAAAATGACATGAAATAAAAACAATAAATGAAGTTAGATTACTTGTCACTTTCAAACGAAATTAACCTCAATCCGAATTACACTGTAAAAAATTTCAGCGGAATTTTACATCGCCAGACGAGAGACATAAAATGACCCTCGTTGGACGGTGTAAAATTACGGATGGAATGAAAATTACAGAAATTTCGTAAATTTCTATCCTTGATCGTAAAACTCCATCTAGTCGTGAATTTTACGAACTGCTACTGTATTATTCCTAACCTTGTCCGTAATTATACGTAACTTGGAACGAAAATTCCGGATGTGGATGGAAAATTCAATTAATGGGTGGAATTCCACCCATTAATTGAATTTTCTATCCACATCCTGGATTATTATATATATATATATATATACATTATCAAAATTCTTTATTGAGAACTTTAGATAATCGTAATTAATTAATAAATGAAATATTTTCAATTTAAACTGACAATAATAAATCTTAAAATACAAAATTGAACACGAAGTAATCACTGAAGTTTTAAACGATTTTTATAAACCCTTCACGATTTAATTTCGCACATTTCTTATTATTTTATAATTCAAAATTAAATCGTGTAGGGTTTATATAAATTGTATAAAATTTCTGTTATTACTTCATTTTGTGGTACAGGATTTATCGTTGCTAGTTGGAATTTAAAATATGTAATGTATAAAATAAATGATGATTATGTAGAATTATGTATTTCCAAAATGTCAGGTTTATAATAACGACATGAACAATTGAAAACAACCAAACAGCGAATGCAGAGCTCGGACACGTAAAATTCCGAAAGTGAACTGAAAATTACGAACAGCGAAATGAAGATTAAATTCTCATCCGAAAATTTACAGCTAGGCGGTAATTTTGCGCAAACCTCAAACAAAATTTCAGTTTATGTTTGGAAAATTCATACGACAGACGATGCGATTTTGCATCGCTTAACGAGGGTCATTTTATGTCCAACGGTGATCGAAGTGATTTTACACACTTGTCAGAAAATCACATCCTCCATCAATATAAATTTACGGAACCAAGTAAATTTACACAGAGAGGCGCTGTGATATTACGAATCTTCCATAATTTTCCCTAGATCATTTTTTACAGTATAGCTTGCCAGTTCAAAAATCTATCCATTTGTTAATTCTGCTTGACGATTCTTTTAATATAAAAGTTTCACCAATGATTCCAACAGCTGCTCTCTAAATTTGAATCAGTCAAAATCTACTGATTATCAGTGAAATTTGACTGATTCAAATAGCTAAAAAGAGGTTACTGTAAATCAGTCAAATTTCACTGATTATTTCAGTGAAAATTGACTGATTTGACAGTGAAAAATATTTTTTCATTGATGAATCAGTGAAAAGGCAAATCACTGATTCAATCAGTGAAAATTTGACTGATTCAGATTTAGAGAGTGAATTTTGTTATTGCATTTGCGTAAGGTTTTTTTTTACCATTATTGAATGTTTGGTGCCTCGTGACGTGAAAACCTTCATTTTTAGATTGAAAAATCGGTCATTTTGTTACTTTAAACTCGGTTGTAAATAAAAAAATAAAATAAAAGATCGTTTTGAATAAATATTTTATATGCAAAAAGTGTGTGCAAAATTTGGGGAGGATCAGCCACATGAGAACCTTAAAAAATTTCGTTTTGTTTTAGCTTGAAAATGATGTCGATCTATCGGTACATGTATCATTAGCTTATTTGCCAGAATATAAAGTAAAGATCCCCAACAATAGGGTAGCGACAGTAACAATAAACCAGGTAAATATGTATACATAAGCAGTAAATAATTAATGCAATCTTGAAATTATAATTTTAACCATAAAGCATGGTTAAATATGGTCCAATCAGAAATACTGCTTGATTCCACTAGAATTCTGGTAGAAACAACGAGTATTTTTAATCAGGTCACATTTAATAGTACATTATGTACCTAAGCAGTAAAGTTGACCTTTATACGAGGATGCAGGATTCCACGTCCTTGCCTTTGACTCGGACGGTAAATCTGCATCCTCGTATAAAGGTCAACTTTACTGCTTAAGTACATAATGTACTATTATCTGAAATAGGCAGAATAAGCGCTCTTCATCTGCCAACGGAGCGGCAGTAAAATAGCACTTTATTGTTCCGCGACGAGCGGAACTCCTTGGGCAGTAAATTCGCACTTTTCCTGCCTACTTCAGATAAATTATCGTATGCACCACAGTAGTAAAGTTGGCCTTTATACGAGCATGCAGGATTCCACGTCCTTGCCTTTGACTCGGACGGTAAATCTGCATCCTCGTATAAAGGTCAACTTTACTGCTTAAGTACATAATGTACTATTATCTGAAATAGGCAGAATAAGCGCTCTTCATCTGCCAACGGAGCGGCAGTAAAATAGCACTTTATTGTTCCGCGACGAGCGGAACTCCTTGGGCAGTAAATCGCACTTTTCCTGCCTATTTCAGATAAATTATCGTATGCACCACAGTAGTAAAGTTGACCTTTATACGAGGATGCAATTTTACCGTCCGAGCCAAAGGCAAGGACGTTAAGTTCTGCATCCTTGAAAAGGTCAACTGTACTGCTTAGGTACATAACCCATTATTTCTGGTGGACAAAACAGAAATGTGTACTACCAGGATATTATTTGCAACCAGAATTAAATATTACATGAAGGTAATATTGAATTTCCGAATGCTATTTTAACTTGTACTAAAGATGCAATAAATATTAGATGGCATCATTCTGCATGATTTGCAAAAGGCCTTTATAAGTTTATTACTATAGTTTTGTGCAAGGTTCAAAAATGTTTTAAAAGAGTTTTAAATAGATGTTTTTAAATAAATGTGGAATTTTCTCTCAATGTCTATTTTTTTGAATCTTTTTAAAGCTTCGTTACTGCTATAATTATTGTGAAAATTTAAAGGCTTCATATTATTATGCAAATTAATGAATATGAAACTTAAATAACTGCAAGTTTTAATCTTATTCAAATACTGAATGTATTTAAAACTATTAAATGTTGTTACTAGCATGTATACGATGAGGATAAAACAAAACAGAGAGAATTGTTAGTCATAAGAGATCAGTTTTCCATTTCTACAAAGGGACTTTATATAAAAACAACTGAAGAATCAAATAGTAATACTGAGGAATTTGTACGTATATCCAGTTATTAAAACTTTTATAAGAAAGCTTGACAACACTTTAATCTGAATTAGTAAAAAACAACTGAATGAAATTGTTGTAAAGTCGTTTATTAATTACTTTAACGAGCGTCTCTACTTATTCATTTGGTTAAAACTTAATTATGAAATTCATAAGTATAAATTAAATTACTACTTAATGAATTGTTAGAATTTGATTATGAATTAGTAAAAGACTACTAGTTATTAGTAGACATGTTCATTATCAATTTCAATTATCCGAGATTTAATAGAATTAAAATCAGTGATTCTCTTTTTGTTTGGAAATTCATCACATTTGTCCGGAAATACTTCATTTTTTATTAATTATCAATCAAAAATGACTGCATAGCAAATGATTTCAGTTATGTCAAATTTCAACTGATTCAGATTAAGAGAGTAGAAAAAGAAGTAATAATGAAAACGTTGCAATATTTTAGGTCACAGTG
Organism: Diplolepis rosae; assembly: GCA_030998225.1. Lineage (NCBI taxonomy): Eukaryota > Metazoa > Arthropoda > Insecta > Hymenoptera > Diplolepididae > Diplolepis > Diplolepis rosae. The sequence goes on along the minus strand of JAPYXD010000723.1, from coordinate 5,767,908 downwards.
GGAGCTCCTCTATATTTTGGAGAATATGTTGTAGGACTTAGTCTGCCTTCAACAAAAAATGACTATCCCACTACCTATTTTAGAAAAATCTTTCTCAGTTGCGAATTCATTAAAAAGTATGGGCGATGTGGCGGAGAATTTAATTCAAGCATTCATGATCCGGGACTGGGTTTAATCAACGCATAAATCAGTTTAAAATCATGATGTCGTAATTAGGGCAAAATGTTACAATATAAAGGCCGGAATACTAGTTGCATAATTATTACATTACAAATTAAGCAATTTAAAAGACAGAAATTGTATGGAAATATCAATATTGTACAAAAGATAATAATTGTTACGTTCCGAATGAAAAATTAAGTATCGTTCAATTCAGTGCAATTGCAGTAGTCAATATACAAAATTTATTACCATAGAATAAAATGTTTAATTATTTTTCCTAAAACTGTCCAAGGGTCAATGTAATTTCAATAGATTTTGAAGAATACTGTAAAAAATGAAGTTAAATATACATCTAGACGGAGAAAAATGGATATTCAACTATGTGACAAGCATCTTATATATTCAGTTTTAATATCTAGATATTGAACTGTAATATCTGAATATTCAGCTTCACTATCTAAGATATTGAAATAAGTTAATAGGAATATCTCTGATATTACAGCTGAATATTTAGATATTTCAATTGAATATATGAGATGGTTGTCACATAGTTGAATATCTAAATATTGATCCTGAATATCCATTTTTCTCCGTGATAGTCTTCAAAAAGTTGTGAAATTTTGCTTACAGAAATTTAGTAAAAATGAGAACTAGCTAAAGTATTTGTTCGTTTATTTTTGATAAAAAATAAAATGTTAATAATAATTTCAGCGATCAAGAATTACTTTTGCAGTGGGAAAAAATAATCTACACGCTAGGAAGTATTACCGAGCGGTTTATTCTTATTTAAGACGTGTTTCACCAAATTGAAAGATGGCCCTGAACGAATTTTTCAATGTGCATGTAAATAACAATTTTCTGATTTTTCTATTTGAATAGTAGAGACGATAATACGACCAATCTGACACAATTAAAAAACTTTAAAAAGAAAAAGAAAACTTTAACAAAATTCAAATTCACAACTCATGAAAAAAATAAAAATGTACTTTTGAGATACTTTTATAATCTGTTTTTTTCGTTCTAGTCTATAAATATTGTTTACGAAAATTTTTATTTCTGACCTTGTAAGATTGAAAAATTTATATTCTTATAATGTAAAATTCAGTTTGAAAATTTTTATCTTAATGAGCATTTAAATAAAGTCTAGAGAAAATGTCCCAAAAAGGATGCATCGCAGTTCGATCGTTTTCCTTTGTTACTCTTTAATAAATTATATAGTTGTTCACGTATAGACGGCACGAGAAAAATTGTATTGAATAAAAGTCTACTTGAATTTTCAGAAAATGATAAAAATTCATATATGAAGTGAATTAGGAAATTGTTATTAAATATTAAAAATAATGAATTGATGTTAGGCATGTTTCTCAACAGAATCAAATTATAGTTACTTCATAGAAAATTGTAAGCAGTTTATTAATATCAAATAACCTCAAGTTTCCTATAATTATTAAAAGCATTTAATATATATATCACCCGTATATTTTTTTTCAAATCTCGTTATTCTTTTCAAGGGCAACACAAAAGCCTTGCGGCATATTTGTAACACTTTATGTACTGCAGCGTTTACACACTTGTCATTGAAAATATGAAGAATTTTTCTTATTTATACTTGTAATATCGGTCTCGCTATCCAATAGCTGTGTGGCGTGATCGATAATGGAAAAATTTGGTGATAAATGTATACTAAATAATTTTTCAGTCTTCATCTGGAGAGACTTTGATTCAAATTATCCAGAAATTCATAATAGCCAAATTAGAAGAAATACAATTTTATTTCCACGTGGCTATCAAAATAAAAATTATGAAAATAATTCTTCGGATACTATTACTTCTATTTCTGAAAATATAAAAAGTTCTTAAATATACTATTTCTAGGATGTAGGCCTCAGTTTTTATATGCAAAACTATTTTTTTTGTATAGAACCTTTTAAATTTTTTTATCTGAAATAGGCAGAATAAGCGTTCTTTATCTGCCCGCGGATCGGCAGTAAAATAGTATATTGTGCAACAAGGGAAAAAAATATTTTTTTTGCGAGTGTGAAGCTTGAAGCCCGAGCAAAGCAAGGGTAACGACCACAGGAGTAAAATTAATGTTTTTCCCGTGTCGCACGAGATTTTTTTTCTGCTGGAGGGTCAAAAAATGGATCTGTTTTCGGCACTCGGGGCAATAAAATCCACTTTATGACCCGCTATGCAGTCATCAAAATAATTTTGTCCAGCCAACTAACATATTTTCTGGGTGTATTTGGTTCATTATCGAAATTTCCACTCTCTAAACCTGAATCAGTTAAATTTTCACTGATTGAATCAGTAATTTACCTTTTCACTGATTCATCAGTGCAAAAATATTTTTCACTGACAAATTAGTTAATTTTCACTGATTGAATCAATGAAAAAATATTTTTCACTGTAAAATTAGTTGATTTCCACTGAAGTATTCAGTTTGACTGATTTACAGTAACCTCTTTTTAGCTATTTGATTCAGTCAAATTTCACTGATAATCAGTAGATTTTGACTGATTCACATTTAGAGAGTATTTCGATTCAATAGTTAATAAAATAATATACATCTATAAAATATAAATAAAATTTAGAAGACAATATTAAAATTATAGTGTGTACTAAATTCTATCAAATAAAATTCGGCTGAATCAACCAAAATTTTCGTCAGCCAACAAAAAACAAATTCTTCGTTTGATCATATCAAATTTTAATTGGATTAACTAAATATTTTTTCAGGTGTAAGTAAAATGATTGTGCAAATATTAACATCGTATAATACTTGTTATGTTTCACAAGTAATTTAAACGCAATTTAACTTTAAGGTTGGGAAATTTAACGTTTGTGATAAATATTTTGTAAAGTTTTTAAATTGAAACTGATGGCTTCAACTTAAAAAAGAATACATTTGAGTAATACATTTTATAAAAGCGTTTCTGGGTCTCCTTATATCAAGTAGAGCTGATTTTCCAAATCTTCTTGTATGTTTGCTTTGGTATCAACTTGCACTGACTTTAATTAGAAGTCCAAAAATTATTACAAATCATGAAAATCTTTTAAAAATTTTCTAGAATTTTTGCACAAAAAGTAAATGTAATATATTATGGAAGATTCTGCTTATCACACTGAGAAAACTGGAGTGTCAAACTTTGAGCGTCAAAATGTAGATAGTCAGTTTTAACTTCTAGATAGTACAACATTTTCTCCGAAATTTTTTCTTTTTGGTCAGGGAGACACTCATTTGATATTCTGCTTAACTGTTACCAGAGGGTCAGAATCACTATAAAGAGTGTCGATTGGTGAAATACGCGCCAAAATTGTAAAGTCACGTGGGTTCGCCTATTTTTCCTCCAATATCACCAGCGTGGACTCTAACCTAGGGGTGTTCGATTCTTCAAAAATAATCGATTCTTGAATCGAATCTGAACCGAATAAAGGAGAATCGATTCACGTCAAAACCGAAACAAAAGAATCGATTCTGCAAGAATCGATCGTAAAAAATCGAAATTTTTTAAACTACTATATTACTCTTGTAAATATTCTAGTGTCAGGTCATGGATCAAGTAACTCGCGTGATTAAATTATGGTTAATCCAACTATTTAAGATTTCCAGTATGCGCTGAAGTGTACTATAATCTGCATAAGTATACTAAAGTTAAAAATTATAAAAATAATCTCAGCATTGTTAGGATTTTACACTTTTTGCGGATTCGAAACACTTTGTACCTTGGGTGCTTTAATATCTTCTTTGTATGAAGATGGAAAATACCACACGACCCACGAGATCAGGCTTTTTCCCTCTATCAATAGGGTCGTGACTGCTGATAAAGGATAAAATCCAGAAGGAAGAAAGAGAATCGGTCTTCCGTTTCTGGGGGTCAAGAATCGATTCTCAAGAAAATCCAACAGCAAATAATCGATTCAAAAATCGAAATCGTTCTACCAAAAAATCAATTTTTTGAGAATCGAATCGGAATCGAACATTCCTACTCTAACCTCATTGCCGGTTTCGCGTCCTTTACGTGTTAAAGTGTCACGAGGGTTATTTTTGCCAACTAATTGCTGAGTACCTATTTCACTTGCTATAATAACATAATAATTGTGAAAGCTTAAAGGTAATAGTTTTGAGGTTAGCCATAGAGGTAAATTATAGTCTGTTTTTCCCTCTTCGATAATCTATTTTTCTCTGCGATGATCAACTTTTCCCTCTAAAGTATTCAAGTTGACCATCTTATTTTCACAATTCACAGGTAATAAGTTACACTATTTAGAAGGCTGTCCTATAGTTTAACCTCAAATATAGTCTGCTTCACCCTCCAAATGTTTAGGTTGACACTCCAGTTTTCTCAGTGCAAAGTATAAGCTTTCGAATTTCAGAAACTCTGTTTGAGAAAGTCACGATTGTATTTCCTTGTAAATAAAGTGAGGAAATACATTTACTTAACATAAAGTTAACGACTGAACAGTGTTTACACATTTTATAGTTCATACTTCATACTGACATCTTGACAAGTTTTATACACTCAGAGCCATCTGATTGGACAAATTGCCGGATAAAATCCAATCGCTCTTTTAACGCATGCAAGTACGTACCTCTCCTAGCTAACGTGGCTCGAAATATTTAAACTGTGGTTCAGTTTACCATCTGTATATATAAATGTAATTAGAATCACAATATATCAAAAAAGTGGTAATAAGTTTTTATGTGTCAGCGAAGATGAATCGTTCAATTATTGCAGTATTTTGTGCGATTCTAGCACTAGCTCATTCAAATGGTAATCATTTATCTTTATTTTATTCGTAAAAATATACTGAAAAAATTATACTCTAATTTTAAGATTTCTTATTAATTTTATAATCATGTACAACTCAAATGCCCAGAGAACAATGGATATTCAACTTTGTGACAGCTATCTTATATATTTAGTTCTAATATCTAGATATACGGCTGTAAAATTTAAAATATTAATTTATGTATACTTTAATATCTTAGATATTCCAGCTGAACATCTCGATATTACAACTGTTTATATAATATGGCTGTTCCAAAGTTGAATATCTAGATACTGAACCTGAAAATCCAGTTTTATTCGTGTAGGTGCCTAGAATATATTATTAATTTAAAAAAGCACTTATACATATCCTCATTGCACGCTTGAACATAACTAAAAAAATTCAAAGAAAAAATTGGACATATAATCGGAAAAAAGTTAGTCCAGGTGATTGTACCCTCAGTTTCTTTTATTTAAAATATTTAGTTTTATCTAGTGTTTTTAGTGAAAGTGTAGAAAATTTTTCTTGAACGAAATAAATTGTGAAAAAATTTAATCGGATAAAAATTATAGATTTTTATGGTTGGAATCAATAGACAAATTTTACTCGTTTTTATGATGTAATTCTAATAATAAAAAGTACATCATTTTTATCAAAGCCAAATTCTTAATGACTTATTCTATTCGAGACAAATTTTCCACATATATACCAAAAAAACTCGATAAATGAAAATAAGGAATGAAAAAAAAGATTAAGGCCATGGACCAGCCGGATCGTGTGACTAGATTCCTACCTTGCCAGCACTTTCAATTTGTGTTTTTTCTGTAAAAAATGAGATAAGAAGTTGAAAATTTGTGAGAGTAAATGAAATGCACTAAGATAAGTCTGTTTTATCATAAATGTTTATAATTGTTTTAAAAAAAATTGTTAAGAATTTTTTTTCATAATTATTCGAATAAATTTTTTTCCGATTGTCTGTCCAATTCTTCCTTTAACGCAATGGAATACGAACTTAGCAACACTCAAAATTCATAACAGGGGCAATTTCGGGTGTCGCCTCCTTAAACTTAGGTAATTCTCAGATCAAAACAAATAGTGTCGTAAGAACTATTTCAGTCATGGGGTAGAGTTAAAGCGAACACGACCAAGTGGCATTGCCCCCTTTTAAGTTGTTTACAACGACATGCCTTCGAACCCTCACACCGCCAAACTACTTCTAGGAAGCTCCTAAACCCAGTTCCCCTATTATCAGTCTTGAGTGTAATTTTAAGTTCTAGGCATACTTAATTCCTTCGTTAATTTTTTACATTCTCATCATGGATGAGAAGGTATTGGTTTTATGTGAAAAATGACTTTCGAAATTTTCATCAAATCTTTACGTTTTGAGACCCCCTGAGTCAGAAAAAATGGTTTTTACGAAAGTGTCTCTCTGTCTGTCTGTCTGTAGTAGGTCGTGTGCGGAATAACTCTCGATAGAATTATCAGATTGAATTGAGCTTTGGTACACTTTATCGGAGCCGAAAAAGTAAGGACAAGTTCGTTAACCAGCCACATCCAATCAAAATTGAGGGATGGAGCACTACTTTTGTGTTTTTGAAAATAATTTTTTGAAAAAATCAAAAATTCCAATCCCGGTTTTTGATAGTGTTCATAAATCTCTACAAATTATTCTCATAACATTTTTTGATTAAATCAAAATTAGAAATGTTACAGCATATTCAAATTCGAAAAAAGTCAATATCAAAATTCTATTTTCCAGTTAAATTATACGAGATACGAAAAAACGTTATGATACAATATTATTGAATACATAAAGGCCTACAAATTTGAATTATAACATTTTTTCATAAGATGCATATTTTTCTTTTTAATTAAAAAAAAATACTATTGAAAATCCAAAATTCAATTTTTTAACAATAATATTGGAAATACCAAAAAAACGTAAGAATACAAAGTTGTTCGTTTCAAAAAGATCTACAAATTTTGTCTGGCGCAGTTTCTGAAAAAACATATATTTTTCGTTTCAATTCCAAAAAATACGATTAAAATTCAAAAATTCCATTTTTTAGACAAAATATGTGAGATAAAAAAAAACGTTTTAGATATGTGGAAGAAAGTAAATTCTTTCAATCATGTAATTTATTAAAAAGTTATACTGAAATGTATACAGAAAATCGAGCGCGAAGCGCGAGTGTCATGATGAGAATGTTTTCCTTAAGGCCGATAGAGCCTTAAGTAAATTGAATTTCCTGTTTCACTTAAATTCAAAAAGAAATTCAGTGACTTTGAGAAAATGTGTAATTCACATCATCTGTAATATTATTATAAAATTGGTTTGAGCTTCAGTATCAAAATATAAGAAATAAACTTAAATGTATGCGAAGAGCACAAGACCGAGCGCGAAGCACGAGGTCCAGAAAGAACGGAGCGCGCCCTAGGCGCGCTCAATCTTGCGCGCGAAGCGCGCGATGAGAATGTGCCCGCGAAGCGGGCAGATTTTTTTATTTTGAACACATCTGGATATAGTTGGGTTTGAACTGCTTTTGTTTCTAATTTATAGATTGATCACCCATAGAATAGAATGTTTACTCATAAATTATAAGTAAAATATGTTTCATTCTTTACTTTTTTATTTTTACTTTATTATCTCGAAAGGATCGCATTTTCGGAAAAAAGGTTCAATAAAAGACTATTTAGTTTTAAAGAGATCCATCTTACGATGCAGTCGTAGATTGGCCACAGGGTCCACTTTGAGCCCCCTTCTATCCAAGTTAATTTTTAAAATTTTTTTAAATTGAAAATTTCAAGGATCTCCCAGACAAATGATTGAAGAACGAGAAAAAATTCGCCTCGGTCCGGATTCGGACCAGGATCCCCACTTTTCATGAGTGATAGGCACATTCGGAAGTATTCGGAACGAGGCAGATTTTTCTAGTTCTTTAATTATTTATCTGGAGAAACTGTGAAATTTCCATTTTAAATATTATAAATCACATACGTTAAAGTGCATTGAATAATATTCTTCAATAAGTGTTAATTACGTTTTTTAATCTAGATCTAGAATCTAGATCTTGGCAACTAAATCAACCAACAGGGAAGATGACCAATGACGATTCATTATTGCCGAAAATAACACCATTGCCATTTTCCTCAGTTGTTTATTTTGACGGTTATAAATTGAATCCATTCAGTCTCGGAGTTTTAATTTCTACAGAATATGCATTACTTGATGGCTCTAGTGGTATAACTATCATGCCAGCGTGTATCGTGAGTAATTGTACAATAAATATTAATGCGTAGCAGGCATGCAATTGTTACAGTTAAAGTTGTTAATTTTTCTAAAAGATTTCTTATAATTCCATTAGAAGATTAGTGATACAAAAGAATACTAATACAAAGTATTAAATCCTTGTTTTAGAATGGCTTTTACGCGTAAATATATTTTTCAGTCGATATTTCTTTAAATTTTACAGTACCGTTTCGCAGTTTTGGATACAGGTTATTCTTGGACAGTCTTTGATTTATATTTCGGAACTTCCACTAAAAATTACAGAACTTTATATAACTATGTTTGAAAAATTTTGTAATCAATAATTTTTTCTAAATCATTTCAGTCGGTTTTGTCGATCATTAGAGAAGTGTATCACTCACCGTAACAACGGAACTCTTTGAAGTTAAGTTAATTCTAAATCACGGGTTGATAAGGTCGATATAGTAGAGTTCCGTTATCACGGCGAGTGATACACTCTTCTCATGATCGAGATATACCGACTCAAATGATTTAGAAAAAATTAGTAATTAGTTTGTGGTATACCTGTAGCCGGATAAGGCGTAAATAGATTCTGTGAGAAAAGTTATATGGAACCTCCGTTGCTCAGATGATGAAGCATTCGACCGGCAAACGAAAGGTCCTGGGCTCGAGACCGAGCGGAGTCAAAGCGTTCCTTTTTTCACAGAAAATTTTTTCAACTTTATAATCAATATAGAAAGTTCTGCAATTTTTAGTACAAATTTCGAAATATAAATAAAACACTTTCCAGTAATATAAGGATAGAAAATGTTATTTGAAGTAGATTTAGATTCCTGCCTTATCGGCATTTTCAATTAGTATAACCCCATATCTGTACAAAATGAGATTGGTAACTGGAAATTTGTAGCATTGAATAAAATGCACTAAGCCAAGTCTATTTCTTCCTGAGTGTTTATAATTATAAAATTACTTTTTTACAGAGAAATTTTTGTTAATAATTTTTAACCTTTACGACTAGATAGAACTATGTTAGTGAATTTTATTTTATTTAACAAATTTTTACTCAGCTATCTTTTTTATAGAAATAGGCTTGCACAAACTGCAATGCCGGTAAAGAAGGAATCTAACCTCTTGGTCAGGTAGGTTTCAAGGCCTTAAGGCCATGGGCCACGCAGATCACGTGACCAATTCGGTTTTGTCTGAATCAATTAAATTTTAAATCATAATAAATCGATGAAAATTGAGGAAATGATGAATAATACCATATGGAAGGAATAGGGAAAGTTATAATGTGTGTATTAAAATTAAAAAAATTTTCAATGTTTGAAATTGTCTACGAGAACACCTGTCGGCAACGTATTTCGAACTCAACCATCTAATTTGTTAATAATACCAACTGAGTGTATATGATAATGGCGTATAAAAAAAATGCAAAAAAGATAGGGAAACGTTTCGGATACATATGGGGGCCCTTTTTAGTGTCATAAATTAATAGATTATTTAGAAATTTCCGTGAATCATTAAAATATTGAAACTAATTCAAATCATAAAGCGTTTAAAAAATACTCTAGACAAGTTTTATAGTTTTTGAAGTGAATCTCGATTAACAAAATTTCAATAATTTGTAAAGAAAAATACATAAAAGAATGTGTAAAAAGTTTCAAAGAAATTAAATAGAAGGTATTGATGGATTAAATTCGAGGTATTAAGTGTTTGTGAATCCTTTGTGTTATATTATAAACTTTAGTTGCGCAGTCGTCACTGCGCAAGCGACAGTAGCAGTAGTAGTTGCAGCTTACAACCGGGATTTTTTTTTACTTCAAGTATGCGCAGCCAGTAGGGTTAATCGTCAGTTTAGCAATGTATTAATCATAAGTGAGAGAGTTCGAACCTGCACCGATTAAGAATAATTTTAATATCGTTTAAACAAGAAATTACATATGTAGTGATATTTTGTAATTATTGTGAGTTAGTGTGTACTTAAAGTAAATGAAGTGATTAATCTTTTCAAATTAGATGGTTAAGTTTGAAATATTGTAATAATGGGGAAAAATTTGTTTACGTTCAAAAATCAGTCATTATTTCAAATAACTTTTTTCTAAAGTCTTGAGGCAGCTCCAATAGATTATATATTGCGCACTTATTTTTTTCCTGCAATTAAGGGGGTCTCCTCATCAGTGGCTCATAAAAAAGGTGGTTTTTTAGGATTTTTTTTAAACATGAAAACAGCAAGAGAAACAAATAATCTTTTGCGTATCTTTGAACATATATTTATACAACAATAAAAAGTTTTTTGAATGTCAAAATAGATAAAAATGGCGGATTTATAAAGAATCTCGCGCAGCAGCTCACCGCGGACAACTCAAACTCCGTGAAAAATTCAGCCCGTAATTTTTACCTGAAACAAAAAATTAAAATACTTCCTTATTCGGAAGGATTTTCTGCACAGTACACGGAGAAAAAAAAACTGTTGAATCAACAGATGTCATCTGCTGAAATAGGGACAGCAGATTTTTTTGTAATATTTACAGATTTTTCTGTTGGATTCACAGATTGTTTGTAAATTCAACAGATGAACCTGTAAAATCTACAGAAATGTCTGTTAGAATTACGGATTTCTCTTTTTTCTTGAAATCCGCAATTCTAACAGACATGTCTGTAGATTTTACAGGTTCATCTGTTGAGTTTACAAACAATCTGTGAACCCAACAGAAAAATCTGTAAATATTACAAAAAAAAACTGCTGTCCCTATTCCAGCAGATGACATCTGTTGATTCAACAGTTTTTTTTCTCTCCGTGTATAGTCTATTATGGTGATTTAAAGTTGAAATTTGAATATTTTAGTCATTTTTTAATAAAGTACTCGATTTTTCGGCCTTTTTTTAGCAGTAAGTGCGTTAATAACATTGTAAAAAGAGATTTTTTAATACATTTTTTTAACTCGGTTTGTGCACAATTAAATTATCTAAAAAACAGTGTTTTACTTGTATACATAGCTTTTATATTTTTTTGTAATCGTGCACGGAATTTCAAAAAACATGGTTTTCATAAAATGGGCTTTGAAGTTTTCCGAAGGAAAAAAATCAAATTAAAGGAAACTTACAGGCATAAACTGCTTTGAGTTGAACTTTGAAACTTTGCAAGAATATTCTCAGATAATAATTCTAACGATTGAAGCAACAAAAAAAAATCGATTTTTTGAAGCTGACTGATGAGGAGACCCCCTTAAGTATTCAAAGATAAAAATAAATATGACTTCTTGACCGCAACAGCTGTAATGATCTGTTTTATAGACTCTATATTGTAGCTTTTGTTCACTAACATTTCTGAATAACAAAATGGTGAATTTTTAACACAGTACAAACATATTGGAATTGACGCACAGGCAGCCATAACACGAGTTTGGTTCAATTTGTTAGACGAAAAGGCTGCATGGACCTATGTTCAAAATGTGTTTTTTGAAAATAAAGAAAATATGGCGATGGGCTTGGCAGTCATAAAAGTCAGTATTTTACACAAAATTCTAGATTTTCAACACAAACCATTTCGATTTTATTTTATATCGGAAATTTACTTTTATTGGAAACTTTTGAGTAAAATATTTCTTTTTATTTCAGTTATTTAGAAAGATAAAAATATCGGTATCTGTATCGCTAGCTTATTTGCCAGCAGAAAATGAACAGATCTCCTATAGGAGCGTAGCAACAGTATACTTAAGACAAGTAAGTATATATATATATATGACGCCAGCGAATCATTAATTAAATACCAACTAATATGAATTCAGTATGAAGTGTTCTGAAAATGTTCTGAAATCTTGAAATCACGAAACTCAACTGAATGTTCCTGGATTCACCTCAAAATTATGAAACTGTAACGTAATTTTCAGCTACATGTAACTGTAGAAATCTTCAGTTATACCTGTAACGTAAAATTCTTTGTGTTGCAAGTGTCAGAAATTTGAGGTTCAATACAAGTATGGGAATATTCAGCAATTCGTGGCTACAAATTTGAAAATTTCTTTTAAACTCACTGAAAAGTTACTGCATTTTTTAAAGATATTCTAATTCTACTAAATAAACACTGCTGAAAACTTGAATTGCGTGTTTTGGAAAATTCTGATAGAAATCTCTAACAATGTACTTGTAGAGCAATTGGATAGGATTTTTATTATTTTAAAGGCAATTCTACTTAATTTTTCACATAAAAACTCATAGAAAAATATTTTATCATTGATCAAAATCATTTTGTTGAATTCACAAAGTATTTTTGGATCAACTTTACCAAATTTATTGGTTGAATCAAATAAATACTTATTTATTAAGAGTAACCAAAATATTTGGTTTAATCAACGAAATTTTTTTCAACCAAAAAATTTTGTTGAATCAATTAAATAATATTTTTGGATCAACCAAAAGTTTTGAAATTTATCAGCCACATGCACTGAGAGAAATTCTGGTATCAGTAACCGTTGTCGTGATTAAATTTGTCTTCAACTACATTTTTTAGGCCAGAGTAACCGGGAAAATGATTATTTCTATTAAATTTCTGGATACCTTTACAAAAAACGTAGTTAAGGACATATTAAACTATGATCATTTCTCTCAATATATAAATATGGCTGATATTTACAGGTAATTCCACAAAATATTTTCGAAAGTCAACTAAAAATATTGCTGCAATAGTGGCTTTAGTTTATGGAATCAGAATTATGTCTGTGCTGTAAAATTATTCTATTCAATGCAGTCTGTAAATTTATTCGACAAATAAATAAATTGGATTTTCCGTACCAACCACACTTTCTTCAATTCTTTCTTTGAATCCTTTAGATACAGAAAAGCTATTTAAGTAATTCATTTTTTAATAATCTCACAGACTGTAATTGTAACCACTGACTTCACCTGATCCGTTTCATCCATATCGCTTTAAGTGCCATTGTTTTGCAAAGTTGACAAGGAGGTTTATTTAAGTTCAGTGTCACAATTTTGTGCATGATTTTTCACCATTTTTTCGAAGAGATTTATAAGATTATTGCACGATTGCTAGAAAATTTTCCTTATAAAAAAAATGTGAGATTCAAATATCATACCAAATTGAAACCTCGCGCCATGTTCAATTTTTTGGATGGTAAAAATATGGATAAACATTATATGTATAAACATTTTCAAAACAATCCTTGCCATTATTTTCCACTCATTTTTATTTCTATCAAGCTTTTATATTTTTTGAAATTGTAACGTGAACATTAGCTCCACTGAAAAAACGATATTCTAATTTAAGAATATGTGCAATTTTAATAGGCGCCAAGAAAATTTTCTTAATGTATGTAAATTGCACACCCTCTTAAATTAGGAATATCTTTGATTCAATGTAAGTACTATGATGGTACTAAACATAGGATAAGAACTATATGAACGATGATAAAAATTTTGTGTTACAGAATAGAAAATTAGAAAAAGAGCTTACGCAGAAATTCGAATATCAAATGAAAAATGTGTTCAAAATAAATCCAAGACCAAAGGATATAGATAAAAATGATGTAAGTATTTTCAGAAATCAAAGTGAGCATCACACGAACTGTATTATGTATGCATTAGAAACTTTATCAAACCTTCAAACTACTATGAGGCAGACATCTTATATATTCAGTTGCAATACCGCAGATATCAAAATAAACAGAAATTAACCCTTTTCATACCAAAATGACCTCAATTTCGTTGCATTTCCATCGTTATTATTTTTTTAGAAGAAATCGACAAATCGTTTGGGCAATCCATACCCTATGATTTTGGACAATGCTCTTTTTGATTATGATGTTTAATTTTAGCTTATATGCGCCATTTTTTAAATATGACACTCAATACGAAAGAAAGCCGGAAAAATTCTAATTTTGATTCAGTTTGTATAATTTTTTATCAGGAACCCGTAAATGGATCGCTCAAGTCATTTGGATCTGGTGGAATAATCACTTCTTCTAGAAAAATGACGGCAATTTTACATTATTTAAATTTGTAGTGTACTGTTAGAAATGTTCGGAAATTTACAAAATTTTTATGTTAAAAAGGTAACGTAAAATTTGATGAAATTTATGATGCTTTTAAGTAAAGGTATCTTAAAATTGCGTGAAATGTACTAAATTTTCGGAAATTTTTCTTAATATTATTTTCATAAAACGTATAATATATTAAAGCTGAAAAACTGTAACAGAATTTTTACGAAATTTGCTATAAAATTACGAAATTGTAACAAAATTTTCAGTTACATCAGAATTTCCAGATACAAGTATCAGAATATTCAACACTCTGTAACTAAAAATTAAGAAATTGTTCCTCAAATTCACTAAAAAGTAACTTAATTTTCTGAAATTATAATTTAATTTTACGAAACTGTAACTGAACAAATCGCCAGTCACGTGTTTCGAAAAATTACGGTAGAAATTTCCAACATTGTGATGAAACTTAGAAACGTGACATTTTACGGCTAACAGACGGGAGAAACAGCTTTTAATAAAACATTTTTAAGATTTTTTACATTTAGTCCGCAATATTGGGTCTGCTATTTTGCTATTTTTTTGTATCAATCGCCATACTAATAAAATGGCGCATGTTAGCTAAAATAAACATCATAAAAAAAAGTGCTATCGAAACTATAGTCGTTCTGCCAAAAGTATGTGTATTATTAATTTTAAAAATATAATAGGAACTAGTAAATATGCTAAAAATTCTATAGCATATTGATTTAAATCAATGACATACACTGTTAGAAATTTCTGTATTAAACTTCCATTACATGTAATGAAAATTTTTTTCATTAACGTATATTAAATTTAAAATACTTTCATCTTAAAAAACACAAACTTTTATTTAAATTTTAATACATATGTGTAGATATTTTAATAATGTTCCTTAATTTTGATATAATTTGATTGAAAGTTATTAAATTTAATATGAATGTGTATTAATTTTTCATAATATACTAATCTATTAATTTTAATTTACCACTTGTATATTTAAGTTTATTAAAATTAATAAGATTTTTAACAGTGTACGCAGTTTTGTCAGAAATGCTATAGATTCAATAGCATTTTTTCTCAATATAGAATGATATTAATATTTCAAATACTGCAGCTGAATATCTAGATTTACAAAAAAATTCATAAGTCCCGTATTTGAATATCTGAATATCAATCCCGAAAATCAATTTTTATTCATGTCCATATTAAATTGAACGAAATTGTATTATGCGAATTGCCTGGAGAATAAAGTAAAAATAAAAACGTTGTGATGTTTTAGACCACAGTGGGAGCTCCTCTATTCCAGGGAAAAAATCTTATAGGAATTGGTTTCAAAAATATAGAAATAGAAAATGGGCCCACCACATATTTCAGAAAACTTCATCTCAGTTGCGAATTCCTTAAAAAATTTGCACCATGTGGTCAAGCTTTTAATAGAATTTTTTATGACCCAGCTCAGAATGGTAGACAAGTAGGAGAAAGTTAAAATTTGGATGCTGAAAAAGTGGTTCTATAATTCTTATAAACTTCGCAATTAATTAAATATAAACTATATAGAAATATAAATATTAGACAGTAAATAGTAATTATTACGTTCCAAAGGGAAAGTAGGAATTGCATCTCTGAACTGTTAAACATTTTATTAATTTTAATACACTTCAATATACAAGTCGCGAAATAAAATAAATATTTTTCTAAGTTATAAAAAATTAATATATATTCAATTAAATTGAATAACTTGTAGATAAAATAATATTAAAATTAATAAACATTACTGAAATAAATATACGTGTATTGCAATTCATATACGAGGGGCACTATTCATATTTTAAGCCTTGGCAACACTGAGTGTTCTCAGGTGCCATCTGACATTTGCACTGGAAAGTTTGACATTTTTGACCATAAACACCTTTAGAACGTTTTGTCATTTGAGCGTTGTTTGTGTTGTGTTTACAGTAACTTGAAGATTGTCACAATTTGACAAAACCAAGTTTTGGAAATGTCTCAAGCGGAATAGAAAAAATGCCGTGACATATGGTTTGAACTCATGCAAAAGTGTATAGATCATAAAGGAGAATACTTTGAAAAACAATAAAGCCATTTTTTATGACAAATTACTGTTTTTCATTTTAGGCTCAAAATATAAATAGTGCCCCTCATACAAGTTTGTATTTGTTAAGATAAAAATGTTTTAAATTA
This sequence comes from Diplolepis rosae, assembly GCA_030998225.1. Classification (NCBI taxonomy): domain Eukaryota; kingdom Metazoa; phylum Arthropoda; class Insecta; order Hymenoptera; family Diplolepididae; genus Diplolepis; species Diplolepis rosae. Next base: position 5,751,510 of record JAPYXD010000723.1, on the reverse strand, counting down.
AATATACGTTACTGAAAAAAACTTCGATTATAACACTCTCTAAATTTGAATCAGTCAAAATCTACTGATTATCAATGAAATTTGACTGATTCAAATAGCTAAAAAGAGGTTACTGTAAATCAGTCAAATTTCACTGATTATTTCAGTGAAAATTGACTGACTTGACAGTCAGAAATATTTTTTCACTGACGAATCAGTGAAAAGCTAAATCACTGATTCAATCAGTGAAAATTTGACTGATTCAGATTTAGAGAGCACAGAAATTTTTAACGGTGTGTTTATAAGCAAGAAATGTGTAGCTTTGATAGAGTACTGCTTCTGAATGTTTTATGTCTTCATAACTTTAAGTCTCATTAGCTTCATCAGCTATCACTTCTTTATATTGTTTGTGTTAATGCAATCCTAATATTAAATACACGATATTTAAACCTAGTCAGGTCATCTTACTTTTTTTACCATCTGGGGGGAATTTAGGGTCTATTTGGCCCTCTCGCGATGCGATAGTGTAAAATACTCTTATTTAAGATAATGGGTATTTAATATACATCAATCTTCTCGTCATTTCATATAAAAGAGAATGGTGCATATGAAAAGATATTTGGAACTCAAATTACTGAAGCAGTGTATGAAATAGGAAATTTTTAGGCCTTTTATGTTCTTACTTTAGACTTTTTCAGAATATAGAGGAAAATTGATATTATTATTTTGACTAGTTTTTTACATTCTACGTAAATTTACCTTTAAAGTGAGTCGAAGAACATTTGAAAATATCAATTATTTCAGGAATTAATATAATTTTAGAAGTTTGAATTTTAACTGTTTTCATAACATCTCCCGAGTCAAAATGTAGGTACTTTTTTATGCTCTAAAATGCTCTACCTCAGAGAATTTATGAGGATCTAATGAGGGTTTATTTCAATATAATCCAAGTCCTATTTAAGTACTAGAAATGTGCGGAAATTTCCATGTCAGCAAGTTTTGAGGACTTAAAACTGACTTAATTAAATCTTTATTAAATACTCGTAACTCCTTCATTCACTGCTATACATATTCTATTGCAATTGCGTCGTTTGGCGCGCCTTTTTTTGAAATAGCAGAAACTTGAATTCAAATATTCATAATAAATAATCACTATTAAGTATGCAAAAATTTAACATCAATCTACCTTCTTCTAACAAATGCTAAATATAATTATATTGCGATTTTATTGAATATAACAAATTTATACTAGATTATAAATTTTATATGTTTAATGAATTATCAATAATAAGTTTATTATTCATTCGTTAAGTAAGAAGGTAGATTAATGTTAATTTTTTGCATACTTAATAGTGATTATTTGTTAAGAGCATTTGAATTGAAATTTTTGCTATTTCAAAAAGTACGCTTAATTATTTTTAAAACTATAAATATTCTAATAATATTATAATAGAAATTTAATGAAAATTAAATTAATTATTAAATTAATTTAAATTAAACTAAACGAGAATTAAAAGCGGACTAAATAGAACATAAGAGAATCCAACGAGGATTTTAAGGACTAAGCAGATCTAAAGGGGGATTCATTCAGCACTATGGAGGACCAAAAAAGTACTTCTATTTCGACTCGGGCTTCCTTAAAAATTTACAAAAAAATACTTTATCTTGGGGTCGTTTTATGCATAATTTTGACGTCGATCATATTAATTTTAGGAGAAAAATTTAATATGCGTATTGTCAATATTAGGAGATTTTATGCAACTAACAAAAACAAAGTAAGTATAATAATTTGGAAACTCACTGATCATCTAAATACACTGTTAGAAATTTCTACCGTAATTTCCCGAAACACGCGACTGGAGTTTTATTCAGCTATAATTTCGTAAAATTAAGATTGAATTTCAGAAAATTCAGTTAATTTTTAGTAAATTTAATGAACGATTTCTGAATTTTTAATTACAAAGTGTTGTATATTCTGGTACTTGTATCTGGAAATTATGAAATTTGTAACAGGAATAATTAAACGTTTTAGGTAACTGAAGTTTTATGCACTTACATGTAACTACAAATTTTATTACAGTTTCGTAATTTTATGATAAATTTTCTAAAAATTCTGTTACAATTTAGTAGTTTTAAGATACATTTTATGAAAATTCATCTGAGTTTCATAACAAGAAAAATTTAGTATATTTTTCGCAATTTTAAGATACTTATACTTAAAAACATCATAAATTTCGTCAAATTTTACGTTACCTTTGTAACATAAAAATTTTGTAAATTTCCGAATATTTCTAACAGTGTATCCAAGTTGATAGGCAGATAATTCACTGTCAAAAACATTAAATTGTAATATCTAAATACTTTGGGTGGTTATCTATTTTTTCTCCGTGTATTAAGGCCTAATTTAAATTTTTATTCCTAACATTCTGTAGATTCTGTAGATATCTAGAGTACACGTTTAAATACAACAACAAGGACGATGCACACATACAGGATATAAGGAAAAGAGCAACAGCAGCAATGGTGCAGATATGGAACATAGGGGAGAGAATGTTTGGAAGAGATTTCAGAACGAGAATGATTATGTTCAATACGGAGGCTGTTCGAGAGCTTTTACAATGTATTATAATGGGGCTTAGTTATAAAAATGTTTATTATTAATAAAAAAAAAAACAAAACAAAAAAAAACAATTTAATTCACTTTAAAATTCAATTGCTTTTCCTTGTGAAGTATTTGTGTGAAATCAGCAGTAAAAAGTAAGTATTATTCATAACAAAAATGATATAGAAAACAGTAAATATAAGGTTAAGTTAATGACAGATCAAAACAGACATCACACCGTGATGAAAAATGTCTACAAACTGCATTATTGAAGGCTGAAGAATTTTATTTAAATGCTTTATATAAGGCTGTGATTGCCGAAGAACTCAATGATGAAAATAATACTGAAAATTTAGAAAACTGTTAAAGTTTAAGTAATAGTAAAGATGAAGAGATATGATTTAACCGAAGTTTTACTGGAACTGACATCAGCAATACTTTAAACAAATAATATAGCTTCTATGACTTTAAGCTTAGGTGTATGTTAAGTAAAATAAATATATTTAAACGTTTGTTACACATACTTTATTCCAAAATATTTTGTTAAAAGTCGAAGAATTTATGTTACAAAATTCATTAATATTATATCAAATACTAAATTATGATAAATTAGATGAATACATTTTACAATTATTACTTGTTACAGCTTAAAAAATATATACTGCAGCTACCCACTTATTCCTTTGATTTATTTTCCATTTAGACGTTGGAAAATTGTAAAATTTACACTCACTTTTCCTGATTGTATTTTTACAATTCACAACACAAAAACTTCGATGCTTCATTTTAGCTATATTTTTTTAATTAAAACCAAATTTAGATTTGCATGTGTATTTTGATTGCTCGGAAATATAAAACAGCCTCCTTTAACGCCAAAATTATCCACTGCGTACGCTGGCGTCGATCTGACTCTCCCTACCATAACTTCGCACGGGTCGTATAGGCACCGTGCATGACTGCAGCGCCATCGCCTGAGTGACCGAAAGGCGGCTGTGCGAGACCTTTTACAATGTCTTATACGAGGACGTAGTTATAAAAATGTTTATTATCAATCAAAAAAACACACAAAAAACGCAGTTGAGTCACTGTCAAATTCGATTGTTTTTCCGTGTGAAGTATCTGTGTGAAATCAGCAGTAAAAAGTAAGTATTTTCCATAATAAAAATTATATAGAAACCAGTAAATATAAGATTAAGGTAGTTGTCGTGCCAAAAATCAGTCTCTGGAAAAGAAGTTTTTCTATGATTTCAAGACTGGAAATTATATCATCAGCCGTGTCATATGTAAGGAAAGACACTCTTTTTAATGAAAAAATTTAAAAATTACGAAAAATAATTTTGTAATAATGTTTTTGTAATAGGATTTTTCCTTACTATCGCTTCTTACGAATTTTTTGAAAATGATTGAAGTTTCTTAAATCATTGCTTATTTTTTCTGGGAAAATATTCTCTACAACTTGACCGTTTCCAATTTTTGAAAATAAATTCTTTAATGACTGAAATAATTAAAAATCAATTTTCCAAAACAAAATTTTTATAAACAAAGTGCTGTATTTGATAATAATTGATTTATTTTCAAAAATTGGAAACGGTTAAGTTATAGAGAATATTTCTCCCGAAAAAATAAGCTATGATTTAAGAAACTTCAATCATTTTCAAAAAATTGGTAAGAAGCGATAGTAAAGAAATATCCTATTATAAAAAACATTATTAAAATATTATTTTTCGTAATTTTTAAATTTTTCATTAAAAAGAGTGTCTTTTCTTACATATGACACGGCTGATGATATAATTCTCAGTCTTGAAATCATAGAAAAACTTCTTTCCAGAGACTGTTTTTTGGCATGACGACTACCTTAAGTTAATGACAGATCAAAACAGACTAGAAAAATAATAAAGAATTAAATTGTAATTTCATGATGACACTTTTAGGTACTTGTTGAATAAATAAACATTAATTGTTTATTTTCAGATTCAAATTCATCATGGATATAATTATTAAAACAGGTTTTCAATCAATTAAACATACAATGGAATTTCAACCACAAACGAAAATTAAAGGTAAAAATCTCGTTCTGGCAGAACACGCACGAGATGTCCAAGAGTTTCGTAGGAATAATGAAAGTTATTTAATAAAATCTCGTATAATTCGACAAGCATCAGTTCATGCAACACCCTTCAGTACCCTCTTATTCCTTTGATTTATTTTCCATTTAGACGTCGGAAATTTATAAAATTTACACTCACTTTTCCTGCTTGTATTTTTACAATTCACAACACAACAACTTCGGTGGCTCATTTCAGCTTTATTTTTTAATTAAAACCAAATTTAGATTTGCATGTGTATTTTGATTGCTCGGAAATATAAAACAGCCTCCTTTAACGCCAAAATTATCCACTGCGTACGCTGGCGTCGATCTGACTCTCCCTACCATAACTTCGCACGGAGCGTATATCGTGGTCAAAAACATATGTCTGTACGCGGTAGAAATATGGGGCACAAAAGAAAGGAAAGAAATTGAAAGTATACAAGAAGGGGATCTGAAGAATATTCTAGGATTGGAGAGATGCACACCAGGCTACCTGGTAAGAGAGGAGACGAAAACAGAAAGGATTATGGTAGAGGCAGGCGAGAGAGTAATTAAATACGAGTAAAAAATAAAGAGATCAGAAAATGTGATACTTAGACAATGTAAATGAGAGATGGATATGGAAAAATGGACAGAAAGGAGATTAGGAAAAGCAAGGGAAGTCTTATACAAAAAAGGCTAGGATGAGCAGTTGGGAGGCAGGAGGGAGAAACGACAAAGGAGAAAATGTGGTGGAATTATGGAGAAACAGAGTACTAAAGGTAAAAAGAAGAGAGAGAGAAAGGAGATTGGAAGAGTCAGCGTATAATGAAGAGTACTGAAAGAATGCAACTACTCAGGAACAGATGAATAGATTGAGGACTTAATGAGTGAGTTGGGACAAGAGATTGAATGGATGAAAAGAGTAAAACAGAAACGGAAAGGAATATGATAGAGAGGGAGAATGAAGAAAGTGTAAGATAAGAACGTGCAAATAATGTCAAATAATGTCTATATAAAAGCTGTAAATAGCGTCGGCAAACGCACTCCATGTATCCCAAAAAGGAAGCATTATCTCAATAAAAAAATATTTTTAAAAAGCGACCATTAGAAAAGGACAAAATTTTGCGCTTATATATTGGGTAAAATATAAGACACAATCGTCAATTAGACACGATGACTTTAAAACTATTTTTTACTGTGAGGAATTGGTTACCAACCATTAAACGTGAATGAAGATGAAAAAATAAAGAAATATTCTTCTCAATTTCAAATTCGTTAGTAAATATGCTCAATTTTATATTTTATAGTGACATGATCCTGAGTCTCATAAACTGACACATAGTGTCATCTGATTGGTCGAATAGACGAATCCAATGGAGAACCTCGTTACATGTGACTCGACTCCTTTAACGCATGCGAATGTATACTTCCTGCAACTTACGTGGCTTGATATACGTAAGCTGTGCTAAAGTTCATCATACGTATATACGAGGGATGTTCAATAAGGCCGTGAGTTCTCGGACTTATTGAACAGCCCTCGTATATAGCTGTATTTGCAAAAAATTTAGAAAGAATAAATCCTTCTGAGTCAGCGAAGATGGAATGTTCGATTTTTGCAGTATTTTGTGCGATTCTACCGATAGCTCATTCTAACGGTAATCATTTATCTTTAATTTATCTGTAAAAATATACTGAAAAACTGATTTTCTAATCTTAAGGTTCTCTACTGATCAAATATGTGCTTTAAACATATGCTTAAATAAACAGAGCAAATAGACATAAGATTTTTTGAATAGCTCTGCTTTTGTAAATTAAGTGCATGTGATCAAAAATAAAATATTTCTTGAGCGTTGAGGTGTGCCTTTAAATAAGGACTACTAATTTAAATTGAGAAAATAAAAATATTTTATACCGGTAAACTAATTTTGATGTTAAGGGATCCGCCACCTTTAATATTTATATTTTTTAAGTTCAGACTAGTGATGTGCATTAGTCGAATTTAACCGACTAATTTTCGATTTTACTCAGCTGAGAAATTAGTCGAATTAAATTCGATTCGAGCAAGCGCTGAGTCGACTTTTAGTGCTTTTTGTTTTTCATAACCTCAAATTTTCCTTTACATATAAAAAGTATTACTGTATTTATTTACATTTCAATAGTCGGTTGTCGAAAATCCGACATTCGATCACGACGAAAAGCCGACTCGAGTCGAATTATTTTGCACATCCCTGGTTTAGACCTTCCATATAATTATTTTTATGTTTAGTACCTTCATTTAGAAAGGTTTTGGAGTTTTTTCAAAAAATTCTAGCACCGTTCTGTATTTTTAAACAAATTTTTTTGAGTCTTTTCGGCATATTTTTGACTGAATAACAAAAATTTTTTTTTTATATTTTGGGATATTTTTATTTACTTTTTCATTTTATTTGTAACATTTTTTCAGTCATGTTACCTTATTTCCCATACCAAAGAAGTTGCTATACATTGTAAGGAATAAAATAAAAGGATCATGTCTATTTATTAAGAAACAAAAAAGATATTCAAAGTCAAAAAATGTCCAAAGAACTCTATATATTTAGTTTAAAAATACATAAATGTGCAGGGATTTAAAAAAAAAAAACCCATTCTCAATAAAGATACTTAGCATAAAAAAAATTATATGGAAGGTCTAAAGTCAAAAAATAAAAATATTAAAGGTGACGGATCCTCTTATATAAGATATCAAGTTAGAAATTTCTGGAATCGAAAAAAAATTTATATAAGGAAGATTTATCTACTATCAGATGCTCGAAATTACGAAATAGTATATTACGACCCTAGGCCAGAAAGTTTGATTTCCTGGCGTATGTAATATCAATGCCGAGGCGAAGCCGAGGCATCAAACATTCTGGCCGTGGGTTGTACACTACTTTTCTTGATCTCCAGCCGAAAGTACGCCCAAAACCGAGGCGAAGCCGAGGTTTTGTAGGGGGCAGGGGGAGGTCCGCTCGACTTTTGCAAAACCGAGGCGAAGCCGAGGTTTTTGCTGATCGGGGCGGGCATTAGAAACTTTAAAATAAAATTCTATCATACAATAACTGCAAAAAAAAATTTTTAATAAAAATTTTTTTTAAATTGACAAATACGAGAGAAAATTTATTCTTCGATAACAATATTAATATTGATCAACAGTAACTTTAACATCACACATCCAGTAATACTAATATTATTAGAATAATTATTATTACTTTTATTAATATAATTATTAATATAAAATATACCGTGTACATAAATTTTTTGTTTTTCTTTTTAACCGTTACTCTTTCGTTTATTAAATTAACTTAAACAAACGAATTATACGATGAATTTAGCGACACTACTGAGCCGAAAAAAACAAAAAACGACCACAAAAGTCGTTCTTTCTGGAGTGAAATGCGGCCGGGAGGACCGTACTTTCGGCTAGGAGATCAAGAAAAAATATTTGCGTTTTATCTCATTGCACAAATTCAAAATACGAAATTTTATTCCACATGAATATGAGTTTGCAAACAACAAAATATTGTTTAGGTGGGAAGTAGTGATTATTACGTCACTGATAATACATTTTACGGCTTTATTTTCAAAATCTATCTACAAACGTTTTCAAAAACTTTTATATTCTAGTACCTGCATTAAAGACATATACAAAAACGATTTTAAAAAATCTGCCCGCTTCGCGGGTACATTCTCATCGCGCGCAGCTCGCTTCTCATCATGACACTCGTGCTTCGCGCTCGATTTTCTGTATACATTTCAGTAACTTTTTAATAAATTACATGATTAAAATAATAATTTATTTATTTTCTTCCAAATATCTCAAAGAGGAAAAACAATCGTAGACTTCATTTAAGGAAACGATTTTGCAGAACAACGCTTATTTCGTATCTTACATATTTTGGTGAAAAAAAATCGAATTTTTTCAATATTAAAAATCAAAACATAAAATATACATCCTGTCCCAAATGTCTTAATGAGAATATATATATATATATATATATATATATATATATATATATATATATATATATATATATATATGTTTTTTCAGAAACTGTGTGAGACAAAATTTGTAGATCTTTTTTAAACGAACAACTTTGTATTCTTACGTTTTTTTCGAATTTCACATATTATTGTTAAAAAATTGAATTTTGGATTTTCAATATTTTTGTTTTTAAATTAAAAAAAAAAATATGCATCTTATGAAAAAATGTTACAATTCAAATTTGTAGGTCTTTATGTAGAGAATAATATTGTATCATAACGTTTTTTCGTATCTCGTATAATTTAACTGGAAAATGGAATTTTGATATTGACTTTTTTCAAGTTTTAATATGCTGTAACATTTCTAATTTTTATTTAATCAAAAAATGTTATCAGGATAATTTGTAGAGATTTATGAGCACTATCAAAAATCAGTATTGACATTTTTGATTTTTTCAAAGAGTTATTTTCAAAAACACAAAAGTAGTACTCAATCCCTCAATTTTGATTGGATGTGGCTGGTTAACGAACTTGTCCTTACTTTTTCGGCTCCGATAAAGTGTGCCAAAGCTCAATTCAATCTGATAATTCTATCGAGAGTTATGCCGCACTCGACCTACTACAGACAGACAGACAGACAGACAAGATTCAATTATTAACTACATTTTTTTAACATGTTTCAAGCAGAATCGAGTTCTTCGAAGCTAAATCAACCAACAGGGAAGATGAATGATGCTTCATCATCCCAACTAATAAGACCATTATCATATTCCTCAGTTGTTTACTTTGGCAACAATGAGAATAAGCATTCCTGCCTTGGAGTTTTAATTGCTCCACAATACGCATTAACTGATGGCACTTGTGGTTCCGATTTTATGCCAGTGTGTGACGTGAGTTAATGTACAACAGATATTAATGCGTATCAGTCATGCACTTTTTGCAGAAAAAGTTTGTAATTGCTGTAAAACATTTCTCACAAATCTGTAACAAGGTTAATGGCAACAAAAGAATACTAAAACATACTATGTAATCCTTATTTGAGAATGGCTTTCACGCGTAAACTCATGTATTGTATTAGTCACCTGAGACTGATAAAATACTAAATATATTAGGCAGTTAAGTAATTAATGCTGAAAAATAAATTTGAGTCTTCTTAATTGCAAAGATTGTAATGATCTGCTATATAGTATGTATTATACATCATAGCTTTTACTCGCTAAAATTTCTGAAGAACTACATGGTGAATCTTTAATACAGTCTAATGGTGATTTGATTGTGGTTCATCGTATTGTAACAAAAGCTTGGATTGGATTATTACACAAAACACGTAACACTAGAATTGTTCAACAAGTGATATACGAAAATAAAGAAGAAAATACAAATGGCTTGGCAGTGACGAAAGTCAGTATTTTACACAAAATATAAGGTTTTCATCACAAACCACTTAATTTCATTTTATAGCAAAACCTTAAAAATTGCTTGAATATTTTTGAGGAAAATAATATTTCTATTTTAGTTTACCAAGCCAATTACTCTATCGGATTATGCATCACTAGGTTATTTGCCACACGAAAACAGAAAAATCGAGAGTAGAAGCGTAGCAACAGTATTATTAAGAGCAGTAAGTATACTCATACTTGTATACACATAAAACCAGCGAATCACTAATCGAATAGCGACTATTTAAGTTATTAATTTTTCAATAACCTTACAGACTGTAATTGCAATTGCAAGACTGCTATAAAGTTATTACTTAAAAATGACTTACTTATAAAATCACACAATATCGAAAGATTGCGTCGTGTAAAAATTAACTACACTCGACTCGCGTTAAGGCGAACGTCGCTAAAGCGCCGTTCGCGCTAAGGCGTTGCTTTCCCTTTACCCCCATCAGGAAACATGAGTTACCAACGTGACTCTGTTTACACGCGCAGACATCAAAACTAAACGCACGACTCAGGTTGCAGAAAGTGAGTAGGATCCCCCCTCGCGGATGCCTTAACGCAACACTCGGTTTTATCTGCGCCGCCTTAGCGCGAGTCGAGTGTACGAGGTGTATTCAGAAAATAACGAGAATTTTTTAATTTCGCGGGTTTGGAGAGTCCTATTGTCAATTTTTTGTTATTATGTTGGTATACATGTCCCTGAAGTATGATAAAATCTTCAGCTGTATTCATTGTTTACTTTGTCTGTGGCAGCCGCTAAGGTTAGACGTGTTTTTATGTGCTCGACGATTTTCGTTTGTTAAAAGAAATGGATCAAAGAATTTGTATCAAATTTTGCGTAAAAAATGAAATAAACTGTAAAAAAGTGTGTGAAATGTTAACAAAGGCCTATGGTGAGTCTGCTATGAGTAAAAATAGTTTATGAGTGCTATAAGCGTTTCCAAGATGGCTGTGAAGACTTTGAAGATGACGGACGCCCCAGCACATCAACAACTGATGAAAACGTGGAAAAAGTGAAAGAAATGGTTATGAACGATCGCCGAATCACAATCAGAGAAGTTGCTGCTGATGTTGGCATATCGATTGGCTCATGCCATGACATTTTTTCGAATGTTTTGGGTATGAAACGCGTGGCAGAAAAATTTGTTCCAAAATTGTTGAATTTTGAACAAAAACAGCGGCGAATGGAAGTTGCTCAGGAGTCACTAAAAGAAGTCAACGACGATGCAGAATTACTGAAACGTATTATAATAGGTGACGAAACATGGGTTTACGGATATGACGTCAAAACTAATTTGATTCAAATTCTTTGATCCATTTCTTTTAACAAAAGAAAATCGCCGAGCTCATAAAAACACGTCTAACCTTAGAGGCTGCCACAGACAAAGTAAGCAATGAATACAGTTGAAGATTTTATCATACTTCAGGGACATGTATACCAACATAATAAAAAAAAATGACAATAGGACTCTCCAAACCCGCGAAATTAAAAAATTACCGTTATTTTCTGAACACACCTCGTATAGTGAAAAACGATATTCTAATTTAAGAATATTCTATCAATTTTAACACTATGCACAATTTAAATAGGCGCCAAGAATATATTCTCAATAATGTAAATTAGATGCCATTTCGAATTGAAAATATATCCTTGTCAATTATTTAAGTTGCGCATATTTTAAAAATAGAATATCGTTAATTTAATGTGAGGATCGATTATTCTAGTACGCAAGAGTAAAAATTGTGCGTTACAGGATGCAGAGTTGAAAGTGGAGCCTCAGCATATTAATTATACATATGCAATCGGGTTTAGAATATCTCCAAGACTAAAGGATTTAAGTATCGGTGATGTAAGTATTTTTAGAAATTACAGTGAGCATTACACAAACCTCATTACGTATGCATGGGAAACTTTACTAAAATCGAAACTGCACATTCAAAGAGATATATTGAGCATTATATATATGTATTACAGAAAAAACTAGGCGTTATATCTACCCAGGATGTGGTGTTATATTTACCCTTTTTCTAGTGTAGAATGCAGATTCTATACTAGAATCCGGTGTTATATTAATCGAGTTTCAGGGTAGAATGTATATTCTACATAGAACTCGTGTAAATATAACACCTATTTTTTTCTGTCTATAGGAAAACAGCTTTATATTGAATTAAAAGTCAATATTAACTATTTTTTATATAAATCTCAAAAGTAGTATTTCTTTATATACTTCGATGCATGTGTTTCTCTGAATTTAAATTAGTAAAACGTGAGACACTAATTCATGAGTAATAGTATATTGTGCTACTAGGAAAAAAAAATTTCTTCCCGTGTTGCATACGATTTTTTACCTACTGGAGAGTCGAAAATGGATTTTTTTCCCCCGCGGGGGCAATAAAATGCACTTTATGACCCGCTAGTAGAAGAAACTGTTTACTAAACGGGTGTCCAATATCCGCATAAATATAAATTTAAACACTGGAATTAAATCTTATTTATTGTGAAACCTCCAAGGAACAATAAAAAATGATAAATTATAAGGAAATGGAATGTACTTACCGCATCAAAATCAAATCAAGGACAATTCCCGCACAGTAGAGACTTTGAATAATTACTTTATATTTATATATGGACTGAAAAAAAAGTTTGGTTCACGCAACAAAAGGTTTACTTGTCGTAACTATAGAAGTTGGGTTCTCTCAACTGTAGTTAAGTTAGGTTGTAAAAACTCGACTTTTAGTTATGGCACCTAAATATTTTATTTCGTGTGAGGCATCCTCATGGAGTAAAATGGATATTCAACCATGGGTCAATAATCTTATACATTCATCAATTGTAATAACTAGATATTCAACTGCAATATCTGTAATATTAAAATAAGATGATATTAATATCATGAATATTGATGCTGATCATTTAGATATTACAACCAAATTTATAAGATAAATGTTTCATAGTTATATATCTAGATATAAATTCTGAATATCAATATATTTTCATGCACGCATTAAATTAAACGTAATTGTGTTATCTGAATCAATTGTTACAAAAGTGTGAAATAAAGTTATGTCTGTAGAATAAAGTAAAAATAAAAACGTTGTGATGTTTTAGGTGACACTGGGAGCTCCTCTATTCCAGGGAAAAAATCTTATAGGAATTGGTTATGATTATCTACGCATGGAAGAATTGCACACTACGTATTTTAGAAAACTTCAGAATAGTTGCGAATTCCTCGAAAAATTTGCACCATGTGGTGAAGTATTTAATCCAAGTTACCATGATCCAGCTCAGCGGGGTATAGAAAAAAGCATAAGAAGAATTATGTACTCGCATTAAGGCAGACAATTAAAATTTGGATGCAGAAATACTGGCTCTATAATTATTAAGAACGAAATATAAATTATATAAACAAATATATATATATATATATATATTAAACAATAGATATTAATCATTGCGTCTCGAAAGAACGGTATACAAACACTATTAGAAATGCTCGGAAATTTACAAAACTTTTATGTTATAAGGGTAACGTAAAATTTGACAATATTTATGATGTTTTTGCATAAAGGTATTTTAACATTGCGAAAAATGTACTCAATTTTCTGAAACTTTTTTTGATATTATGAAACTCAAACACCAAAACCAAACACTATTTATATTTTGAGCCTAATAATGAAAAACAGTAATTTGTCATAAAAAATCTGCCCGCTTCGCGGGCATATTCTCATTGCGCGCTTTGCGCGCAGCTCGCTTCGCTCGTAAGTTTGAGCGCGCCTAGGGCGCGCGATTCGATCGTCGCGCTTCGCGCTCGGTCTTGTGCTCTTCGCATACATTTAAGTTTATTTCTTATATTTTGATACTGAAGCTCAAACCAATTTTATAATAATATTACAGATGATGTGAATTACACATTTTCTCAAAGTCACTGAATTTCTTTTTGAATTTAAGTGAAACAGGAAATTCACTTTACTTAAGGCTCTATCGGCCTTAAGGAACACATTCTCATCATGACACTCGCGCTTCGCGCTCGATTTTCTGTATACATTTCAGTATAACTTTTTAATAAATTACATGATTATTGATAAATTTATTTTCTTCCAAATCTTTTAAAAGGGAAAAACAATCGTAGACTTTATTTAAGGAAACGATTTTGCAGAACAACGCTTATTTCGTATCTCACATATTTTGGTGAAAAAAATCGAATTTTTTCAATATTAAAAATCAAAACATAAAATATACATCCTGTCCCGAAATTTCTTTATCAGAATTTGTAGACCTCATTTAGGCAAACAATTTTCCATCTAAATGTTTTTTTTGCATCTCACATATTTTGTCTAAAAAATGGAATTTCTTCATTTTTATCGTATTTTTTGGAATTGAAACGAAAAATATATCTTTTAACGGAAAGTGTGTCAGACAAAATTTGTAGATCTTTTTGAAACGAACAACTTTGTATTCTTACGTTTTTTTGGTATTTCCAATATTATTGTTAAAAAATTGAATTTTGGATTTTCAATAGTTTTTTTTTTTAATTAAAAAGAAAAATATGCTGCAGGAACTTCAATTCCTGCCTCTCAACCTCCGAAGCTCTTCCCGGAAGACCGGGCAGGAGCCGCTCCCCGACACATGGGCGACATCTTTGTCGCCCCAAATTTGTAGGTCTTTATGTATTCAATAATATTGTATCATAACGTTTTTTCGTATCTCGTATAATTTAACTGGAAAATGGAATTTTGATATTGACTTTTTTCGAATTTGAATATGCTGTAACATTTCTAATTTTGATTTAATCAAAAAATGTTATTAGGATAATTTGTAGAGATTTATGAGCACTATCAAAAACCAGGATTGGAATTTCTGATTTTTTCAAAAAATTATTTTCAAAAACACAAAAGTAGTGCTCCATCCCTCAATTTTGATTGGATGTGGCTGGTTAACGAACTTGTCCTTACTTTTTCGGCTCCAATAAAGTGTACCAAAGCTCAATTCAATCTGATAATTCTATCGAGAGTTATGCCGCACACGACCTACAGACAGACAGACAGACACTTTCGTAAAAACCATTTTTTCTGACTCAGGGGGTCTCAAAACGTAAAGATTTGATGAAAATTTCGAAAGTCATTTTTCACATAAAACCAATACCTTCTCATCCATGATGAAAATGTAAAAATGGCTTTATTATACCAGCGTTTCACAGTGGCATAGGAAGGGGCTTCATCGCCAAAAGTGGAAATAAGTTGATCGATGCATTCTTGTCTTGATAATCAACGTCGAAAGTCATAATAAATCATCGCACGAAAATTTTCACCAGTTAATTCCATTTTTTGCTAAGACACGATCTTAAAGTTCATGTAAACAATACAAATAACGCTCAAATGAAAAAACTTTCTACACTGGAAAAATATATCTCAATTTTTCCCGTTTTTTATAGGAATTCTACCTCAGGGGGTAGAAAAGAAGAAACTTTGCTAGTTGAAATGAAGTATATACTATTGCAAAAGTGAAATAAGAGGATAAAAAATGAAAGTATTTATTTTTTTTATAGAAAAGTTGTCATTCAAATATTAACGGAAATAGTACCTTACTTAAAGAAAATATTTACAGTAACTGATTCTAAAAAGGTCCGATAAATTATGGGACTTTCTATGGTCCGTCAGATTTCCGATGAATTATCGGAATAAAAATATCAAGTTGAAGGTAGATTTTACTGTTTTTTCTCGGACTGATGGCATCAACTATACACGACTCCGTGCATCAGTGTACGGCGTGCTCACGTGAGCAGTGTACTTGTGTGCGTATGTACACAGACGTGCGTCATGCTCGAATGGAGTAGCGTATTTTTGGCACAAAAAGTGACTTAGCGTACAAATATACGTGTACCTATTTGAGGAAGTGAACTTGAAAAAATATTTACAAATTTTTGCTGTTTTTTATAAAACGCTACTTTATATGAAAACACAAAACTTCATAAAATTAATGACTTTTTATGAAGTCAACTTAAAATTTTTTTATGGAGTCCGGTCTTTTTATGAAATACGATTTTTTATAAAAAAAACGAATCCTCATAAAAATGCTGCCTTTTCATAAAGTTAATCACAAGGATTTTACAAAGTTGAGAGTTTTTATAAAGAATCGTACCTTTATAAAAAGACAAAGCTGTATAAAAGTCAGTGATTTTATAAAGTTTTGAATTTTTATAAAAAAAAACGCGTTTCATAAAGTTTTGTATTTTTATTAAAAAAACGCGTTTCATAAAGACAATTTTTATAAAAAAATTTTATAAAGTTGACTTCATAAAAAGTCACTAATTTTATAAAATTTTAATTTTAAAAAAGTGACTTTATAAAGTTTTTAATTACTTAGGACCATCTGCATATCTACGGCATGGTTGATGTTTTTCAAAACTTTTTTTTTTTAATGAAACATCATGAAAAATTGAACGATGTGCTGCACATTATTATCCGAGAAGCGCATCGGTTACGATTGTCATTGATTTTAAGCTTGATTTTCGAGTTTTCCAAGACAAAACACTTAAAACCGTTTTGAAACGTATTGTGTTTCTTTCCGATCTTATAATACGATTCTATAATACGATTTTGTTAATTGGTCTTTCCATTTAGTTATTAAATAAAGTCATTTGGCAAAACCGATGGTTTCGCTATGTAGAATCTGCATTTAGAAAAACAAATTTGTTTTTTTACGGTTAGGAAACGATTTCACCAACAACAGCAGGGTTTTTCAAAGTAAAACTCGTAAGGAAATGGGGCATCTCAGACTGAGGATCATGTGACTAATAATGTAAGTGCCGTTGCAATGATTTCACAGGTCAGCGGTCTATACGTTCTAGCCTACACTGAAAGAAATGGTATTGTGTTTCTACCTAACCGAGTTTGTTAGAGAATTTCTATGCAAATTAGAAAGAAAATCTTCTTACTTCAGTTATATTATTTTGTGTGTTAATAAGTATGAATAAGAAATTAACAAATACTAGTTGAGCTAATAACATGTCTTTAAATTAGCTATCAGCTCAGGAAACTTTCATGAATGTCCTTCTGATTGTATTATCCATCGACTGTTATGCTGATTTAGCAAAACAAAATGGTTTGTTTCAAGGATGTATATTGGTGTGCGTTCAAACTTTTGCAGAGTGATCGTATGTGATCATGCAAACAAAACACGTATTGCTGGTATCGATTTAATTTTTTTTTTTATATTTATAATCAACCACTGATATAATAGTTTACTTACCCCTAACCTCTGAAACTACTACGTATCACTAGCAGACAAGCGTCTGTTTGAAGTTAAGCTGATTTTCCAAAACAGAGTTTGGCTAAAGGAACTATAACGATGTTTCATCTGTTGCAGCCATATCAGTTTGGATGTGTTTATTGAAAATATATTACTGGTGCAGTAGTATCCCTTCAACTATAACTGTTTTTATGAAACACCCATACAGTTTAGCTGTATCTGAGACAGCCAAAATCTTTTGCTAATATAGCCAGAAAATTGTCTGTATTCACGATAAATTTCTTTCAGTGTACGGACCACGAGTGCGTGAGTTCGAACCCAGCTTGGAGCAGAAAATTATTTTCAGATTTCTTCAGCTTTACTACATAAATGTTTAAATTGCCTAATATAATTACTAACATTGTTTCATAATTGTGCATGATAATGAAATTCTGAATAATTTCTCCTTTCACACAGGTTTTTTGCGTACCAATATCTTGGTACTACCCTTTCGTTTTTAAACGTTGGGGTCACTATTTCGCATAAATAAATCCAGTAACATGAATTATTATAAATTTATTGAATATAAGAACAATGTTTCTAGACGACGAATCGTGGTCAACTTGTTACAAGATTGAGATTACTAAAGCTAAATCAAGTGGGGATGGATGAAACAAAACTTTGATATTTCTTTCGGCACTCCTTTGTGCGGTACTACCGCGAACAGGAGACATTAAAAGTATATATTTACTATAACTAATCAGTTAGTCTGAAACATTAGAAGCGAGATTATAAATATAATTCGAGAGACTCACATAAACAAATGATAAACAGACCACCAGCTATGTTATAACATACAAAGTAAGCTTCATATAGATATTTGAAAACATAAAATAATTTTCAGAACATAAATTTATATAAATGGATATAATCATACATATGCCATACATTGATTCTTAACATACTCCCCCGTTGAGAGTCCCGCGATCAACCTTCACTCACTTTTCTCATAGTCTATAGGTAAAACCGCGATTTTTCTCAAGGGTCTCTTTATTAACCTATTAGCTGTTTTTAAAGTTACACTTCTCACAACACCTTCCTTTCCGGGATGAAGTTGATGAATCCTCGCTAAAGGCCATCGCATACAAGGAACATTGTCTTCCTTTACTAATACAAGCATACCTTCCTTTGGATTCTCTGTATTAACATGCCATTTTTGACGAATATTTAACTCATTTAAATATTCAATACTCCACCTCTTCCAAAAATCTTGACGTACTTTAGAAATCAATTGCCAGGCTGATAGTCTATTCGAGGGTAAAGGCAAAAAGTCAGGTTCAGGCAAATTAGTTAATGTGTCACCTATTAAAAAGTGTCCTGGAGTTAATGCAGAGAAATCATTCACATCGGCTGAGATTGGAGTTAGTGGTCTTGAATTTAAAATTGATTCTATTTCGACAGAAAGTGTGTAAAATTCTTCAAATGTAAATAGTACATTTGAAGCAACTCTTTTAAAATGATGTTTATAGGACTTTACTCCCGCTTCCCATAACCCTCCAAAGTGCGGGGATGAGGGCGGAATAAAATGAAATTCGATACCATTATTACTAGAAAAATTGAATACTTGATCTCGGAATAATTTAGATTTATGCAGGGCATGCAACTCATTTAGTTCATTCCCAGCACCTTGAAAGCTCGTAGCATTGTCACTATATATAGATTGTGGTTTGCCACGTCGTGAAATAAAACGTCGCAAAGCGCCAAGGAACCCTTCTGTGCTCAGATCACTTACTACCTCGATATGAATTGCTTTTATAGTCATACAAACAAAAACAGATACATAGACTTTAAGTTTTCTTTGGTTTCTATATTTTCGCTCTTTTATGTAGAATGGGCCGCAATAGTCTATGCCCACACGATTAAATGGTCTCGTTTTGATTACACGCGCACCCGGTAGATTACCCATCTTAGGATTGGCTAAAATTGGTTTAGCACGAAAACAACTTATACATATGCGAATGAGTTTTTTGATTTGGTTCCTACCATCAATAGGCCAGAACCTTTGTCGCATTGCGTATAAAGTAGTTTGTACTCCAGCGTGGAGACAATGCAAATGATAGTATTTAATTATTAAATCTGTCAAGAAATTTGATCTGGGTAAAAGTATAGGATGCTGTTTATCAAAAGAAAGCTCGGAATTTTGTAAACGACCTCCGACACGTAATAGTCCATTTTCACATAAGAAAGGATCTAAATTAAGAATTTTACTTTTTTTGCTTAGTGTATTGCCTTTCGTTAAGTTTTCAATTTCTTTATAAAAACTAGATTTTTGGACAAGTCGAATGACAACTGTTTCTGCGTGGTTTAATTCTGTGGTTTTTAAAGTACCTTTACAGTGACGGTATTTAGGTAAAAATCTAAAGCAGAATGCTATTACTCGTTTCAAAACAGTAAATGAGGAGAATTTCTCGAAAATACTAGTCTGAATATCAATCTTCAGACAATTCAGCTTTTTTGATTCGGTAAGCGTATACATATTCGCTCTAATTTCCGACTTTGGCCAGAAATCTTCTTCTTGACTCAACCATTTGGGACCTTTAAACCATAATTCATTTTTCACGAATTTATTGGGTAATTGACCTCTGGACAATTCATCTGCAGGATTGTCTTTAGAACGAACGTGACGCCACTGATTTATGCTTGTTTTGACTTGTATTTCAGAAACTCTATTGGATACGAAAGTTTTTAATGTGTTAGGATTTGTTTGTAACCAATGTAACACGATTTCTGAATCTGTCCAAAATATTGCTGCATCAATTTCGATATAAAGTGAATTTCTTACCTTTTCAAATAAATTAGTTAATAATAATGCTCCAGATAATTCCAATCGAGGAATAGTTAGTCTTTTTAAAGGAGCAACACGAGACTTAGAACATAAAAGAGAACATTGAATTCGTCCATCATCGCTATCAGCACGAACGTATAAACAAGCCCCGTACCCTTTCTCGCTGGCGTCGCAAAAGCCATGTAATTGTATCTTTTTTGTATGGTCAATCAACGTTTTTCTAGGAATTGAAACATTATTTACCGCTTCTAATTGTTCACAAAAGTTGCTCCAATTATAGTGAATAGATGAAGGTACTGATTCATCCCACGTAACTTTGGACTGCCAAAGTTCCTGCATAATTAATTTCGAGTACAAAATTATCGGACCGATAAAACCTAAAGGATCAAATAATTTTGCAATCTCGGATAAGATGACCCATTTAGTGATTCCCTAATGAATCACAGGCTTTTTAATCGAATATATAAATGAGTCATTTCTAGCTTTCCAATACAAACCGAGAGTTTTTGCCACGTAATCTTTGTTTATTTTGAAATCTTTATCCAGATTAATATCTTTTATACCTTCGAGTATGCGGGGTTCGTTAGACGCCCATTGACGCATGTTGAGTTGAGCGCGACCTAAGAGTTTATTCATCTGTTCGTAAATTTCTCGCGCCTGTTTACATGTGGATGCACCAGTAATGAGATTATCTACATATAAATCCCTTTTTAATATTTTTGCAGCTAAGGGAAAATCATGACCCTCATCCTCAACCAGTTGCTGTAAGCATCGTGTAGCTAAAAAGGCTGATGGAGCAAAACCGAAAGTGACTGTATTTAAACAATATTCTTTAATTTTTTCGTTTTCCCACCACAAGATCCTTTGATATTTACGGTCTTCTTCGCGGATTAAAAATTGTCTGTACATTTTTTCAATATCAGCTATAAGTACATAATTATGAAAACGGTAACGAATTATCAAGGAAAAAAGATCATCTTGTATTGTAGGACCTACCATCAGGACGTCATTTAAGGAGACACCAGAGCTACTTTTAGCTGAAGCATTAAAAACTACTCTCAGTTTGGTGGTGCTACTCGAATCTTTTATGACGCCGTGATGTGGCAGATAGAAACCTTCCTCATCTTGAGGTATGTTTATCAATGACATGTGATTTAATTCCGAATATTCCTGAATGACTGATGAATATTGTTGCCTAAACTCTATGTCCCTTTCAAATCTCTTTTGTAGTCCACCTAATCTTTTCAACGCAATCTGTTTGGATTCGCCTAGTTTTTTCGTTGTTGATCTGAATGGTAATGCTACTACATATCGCCCGTCCCTATCTCGAGTTACGTGTTGTTTAAAGTGTGCCTCGCATTCGATCTCTTCTTGAGAAAGCTCTGATTGAGATGATAACTCTTCCACTGACCAAAATTTCTCAATTATTGTTTTTAAATCAGTTACTAGACAATTATTTGTTTTAGTTATTTTGGAATTTTTTGTAAAATCTAGACCACCCCCAATTATCCAGCCTAAGCGAGTTTTTGTAGATAAAGGTCATTACCGTTTTGAGATAAATTTATAGAACCTATAGAAAAGAGAGATAAGCTCGGGCCCGCGCCGATAAGCATATCAACGGTGCTAGGCATGTGAAAATTAGGATCAGCCAGTAAAATATTTTTCGGAATTTTAAGATGTTGACGTAATATAACTTCATTCGGAACTAAATTTGTTATATTAGGAACTACTAAAAAATTAAGTGTACGTTTATACTCGTTATAAACCGATTTGAAAGTGATAAAAACCATACCATTTACAGTTGTAGTGAGATCATTTAAAGCTCCTACAGAAAATGAACATCTAGATAAAGGAAGTTGTAATCGTTTTACAAGATTAATTGTTACAAAATTGGCGGTTGAACAAGTATCTAGTAATATTCGTGCTCTTATTCGATTATCCTTGATATCAAATACTTCGACGATCGCACTCGTCATTAATTGGAACATTGGCATATAGGTCATAGATTTCAAAGTGATTTCCGAGACTTCTGTTGATGGTCAAGATTCATTTGATTTGCTTGAATCCTGTATCTTTGAAAAGTGTAATAAAGTATTGTGACGTTTACCACACTTCTTACAAGCTCCAAATTTACAATTCTTAGCCCTATGATCACGTAAGCAATTAAAACATAGAGATGCCTCTTTCACGATCTTTATACGCTCCTCAACTGTCAACGTTAAAAATTTTCCGCATTTAAATAAATAGTGGGATTCGGAACAAAGAGGGCATTTATTATATACAGCACTCACAAGGGCATGACGCTTGAAATCAATTTTACGTTTTTTGAAAGAAGGAAAATCTTTATCGGTAGAATTTTTGACATTACTATCGTTTTTTCTTTTGGAAATACGGGCTGCAGTTCTATATAGGAAATCAGTTAAATCATCTAAATTAGGAAATTCTCCATTTTTAATAGTTTCATCCCATTTTTCTAGAGTAGATTTATGCAATTTTTCTTCGATTATGGCTACTACCATTTCTTGAGTTACATTTACGCCTAATGAAGCTAACGACTGAAGATGCTGTTGAGATTCATCGGCGAGGATGATTAGACCCTGATAGGATTCCTTTTCTTGAGCTGGCAATTGTAGCAATAAACTAAGATGACGCGAAATTAGGGTACGCTTATCTTCATATGATTTTCGCAGAAGATTCCAAGCGCGCTCAAAGTTTTCTTCAGTAATAGCGAAAACTTGAATTTTGCGTAATGCCTCATCTTTAAGAGCGGATTTCAAATACTGTAATTTTTCCACCTTACTTATATCATCCCGTTTGTTGATCATTGTGTCAAAAGTGTCTCTAAATGACAACCACTCCTCAACTTTACCACTGAAAGTCGGTAGTACAGCTTGAGGTAATTTTAACCTTCGTCGATTTACTGACGCGACCGATTCATTTCCGATACCCGGATTTGAAACCGTTTCTTGACAATTTGTTTGTGAATTAATATTAAATTGTGATATCGAAGGCGTGAAATATTTTTGACATTGAGCAAGGGTTTGAAAATATAGATCCTGAATGTATTTTTTCTCGTTACTATGATCTGTTTCCGTATCAATTAATTGAATTTCGTCATATAAATCATCCAGATTTGAAAAATTAGCGAAAACGGAATTGTATCTTAATTGTAATTCAGAAATTTGAGCAGGATTATTAGTGTCAAATTGTGCTAGAAATTCCTGAAACGAGATAACATGCGCCTTAGTTGTTGAACTTTTTTGCAAAAGCACACTTAATCGATCGAAATTTTCCATTGTCGAAACAGAATGTGATTAGCAATATTTCAGAATAAAACATAAATGTTCATAAGAACTTATTTCATACGAAATATGCGAATTGTGAACTCCAAATAAATTGAATAACGGACACTTATTTAATAAGGACATTAATAATGTACATACCCAATTTTGCCTGACTCTGCCTGAAGCACTTGAGGTGTTTTTAAATGCATTGCCTCAATATGTTGTATGTGAGAGGTGTTTTAAACGCATTGCCTCGCGTGTTGTATATGTTAGAGGTGTTTTGAACGCATTGCCTCACGTGTTGTATATGTTAGAGGTGTTTTGAACGCATTGCCTCACGTGTTGTATATGTTAGAGGTGTTTTGAACGCATTGCCTCACTTGTTGTATCCAATGAAATGTCTTGTAATTTCTTGATTGAATATTGATCTTGTAGATCTGATAGTTAGGTTCTCAAAACCAAAACGAAATTGTGATGACCAATACCAGCAGTGGCCTGATTGTGATATGCCTTGCTGTAATAAGAGCAATTCTGGTAGTTGGATAGAACTCACTAACACTTACACTGTTTTTATGTGCACCGTTATGATTGATCACTGTATTTTAGTTGCTTTTGATTATGCACTAGTTACTGCCTAAATTTATATCACTTTCAAACTTCCAAAGTGAATTAATGATTCATGTTCTTTGCCATATCCGGCTCGAAGGACCAATGTTTTTTGCGTACCAATATCTTGGTACTACCCTTTCGTTTTTAAACGTTGGGGTCACTATTTCGCATAAATAAATCCAGTAACATGAATTATTATAAATTTATTGAATATAAGAACAATGTTTCTCGACGACGAATCGTGGTCAACTGGTTACAAGATTGAGATTACTAAAGCTAAATCAAGTGGGGATGGATGAAACAAAACTTTGATATTTCTTTCGGCACTCCTTTGTGCGGTACTACCGCGAACAGGAGACATTAAAAGTATATATTTACTATAACTAATCAGTTAGTCTGAAACATTAGAAGCGAGATTATAAATATAATTCGAGAGATTCACATAAACAAATGATAAACAGACCACCAGCTATGTTATAACATACAAAGTAAGATTCATATAGATATTTGAAAACATAAAATATTTTTCAGAACATAAATTTATATAAATGGATATAATCATACATATGCCATACATTGATTCTTAACACACAGGTTGTCAATGATAAGTAGAAAAATGAAGGTAGAAACGTGAAAAGAGAAGTGTGAAAGAAGGAGAAAAGAATCGATAAAAGGGAAAAGAAATTTATGCTTTTTTTGCGTCGGAAAAAGTCCGATAAAAAAAAGGAAAAATTCTGATAAATTTATATGAGCTTTTTAGTATTCCAATCACGGAAAAAAGACCGATAAATTACAGTAAAAAATTCCGGAATCAAAACAGTGATATTTTACTGTTTTAAAAAGGTCTTAATTAGACATTTGAGTAGGAAATTGTATGATGTTTTTTCGGAAGAAGCCCCCTATTTTAAAGCACAATTTTCGATGGTACGTAAAGTCCGATAAAAAATAGGAAAATGTTCCATAAGGATTTTCTGGGGTTAAAATGCCATAAATTATAGGAGAATTTCGCCTTAAAAAAGAAGAAACTAAGATATATTTTTCTCAGTGAAGTAATATATATTTTTATCAGTATAAGTAGTTTAAATATTCTCTTTTTAGTCTGGTATAAAAATTACTTAAAAGTTTTAATATATTTCAAAATTTCAACTTCTTGACGTGTAAAGTAAGGTTACTGGATATACTGCCCAGACGCCGTTATAAGGGTCTGGAATTCTGTTTGTAGATCATTTGTCTTATTTTACGAAAAATTCATTACTTTTATAGCGCTCTCTCATTCGAGTTGAGTCTCCTTATACTCTTTCCGGTGTAAGACACTGTAAAATCGCAACTCCGTGATTTTAAAGCTCATAAATTTATACCCCTGAGAATCCATCTATATACTATTACTCCAACGATGGAGTACAGAGCATCGGCTTTAGTGTCAAACCCTTTCAATGCGGTTTTATCGAGACCAACTTGACATAAAGCTTAGTGGGAAATTTGAATATAACCCACAAAATGCAGTGAAGAACAAAACTCACGTAGCTTTTTAGAAAGCGTTCACAAATCACATGAGTTTCAAAAAAAGGCGTCATTCAAGAATATTAAATAGCCGGTGTAAATTTTATTCCTTATGTGACAAACATGTCTTCAACATCAACTAAATACTTTCATTAAAAAAAAGTATATATATAATTCTTCAAATAGAGTAATTTGAAAAGATGAACTACAAAAATGAAATAAATAATTTCGAATGAATCTGTCGAAAAAAATTCATTAGGAATGCACTTTTGTGAAAATACTATTCAAAAAGATGGGTAGCATTATAAAAGCCGATTAATACAAATCACGAAAGATTTTTCAATGTTCGATTTCCTCCAACAAAGCATAAATGAAATTCATCTGGAAAGAATAATTTTAATAAAAAATAGTAATTTATGTATCTTAAAAAAAGTTAAAGAAATTGTGACACCGCAAAATAGTGCATTTTCTTTCATTACTCTTTATTCACCTTTTATTTTCTTTCAGTTTACATTTAAGGTTCTACTTCAACCGTCTTGCTTGCATGAAATATTCAGAGCGACGAAATAGCCTAACTTCTAACACCAAGTGCCGAAAAGAGAAATTCCTTTCTGCAAGTTCTAAAGGTGAAGAAATTTAAAATTGGAATCTTTCTTTAAAAACTCTAGGAATCTTAAACATTTTTTTAAGTCTCAAATTTTGGTTTTTGCTTTCATAAAACGTAACTTCTCAAGAAACATACTTCAATGCTTCATTAATCGGATATACTACATCACTTTTATCTATGATTACAGTTCTTTTGAATATGTATTTTTTATTCTGGGCAGATTTTTAAACTTTTAAATATAATTATAATATGAATTATATATTTTAGATATATTAAGTATTCCGAGTTTGATGTTCACTTTCTCAATTTTAATCAGTGACTGAAAACTCCCTAGCCGAATCGCGGAAGAACGCGGGAGATTTAAATTATTAATATATTGAATTCAACCCTCTAACGTCCGGTGGTACGTGTAGGTACCACCTACTTTGAAAAATCGTAACTTCCATAAAAATGAACATTTCGACATCGTTAAGATCTCATTTTAAATATGAAGGATGCTTCTAATCATGAAAAATTTAGCAAATGCGAGGGTTCCATCACTTCAGTTTTACACCCTGTCAAAAAGTGCGAAAATTGCAAAAAAATGAGCATAACTTTGAGGCGAAATTTTTTTTAGAGTTGGGATCTTACATATAGTATATGCTTTGAAATCGCATATATATTTATATATTTTTGAAAATACATAAAAAATTTGTAGATAGAATATACAAATCAAAAACTAGCCCTAACAGTAACGGAATATTAAAATCCATCCCTAGAAGTAATGAATAGTGATGCACCTAAAAATCAACTCTCATTGGTGAGGTTAGGGTGCTTTTTGAACGTGAATCCCCTTGTCTCTCACGAATCTCGGTACTTTTTGAACGTAAATTAGAATATACTTATGTTTTCCAAAACACAAATCCTCCGATCCAGATCAGGATACAATAACAGAAAATGAGATGATAACATTTTATGCATGAGGGCAAGGGGTGTGAATTTTTCTCAATTGAGGTGTAGTTAATAGGGGTTGATTGATCCTTAAGTTCTTCAGAATCCCACTACGTGTTCTGGAATAACCATTTCTCAATTTTGTGGCAGAGTTAAACGATGGGAAATGAAATTTAAATATTTTCAAGCGATTGGGGTGATTTTTCCATTTACGGCTAGTTTCTGAGGGTAGGGAAATTCTAGAACAATTTTTTTTCTCACATCGAGTACTCATGAATTCAGATTCACCATGTATCGACTTTATCGAACCATCAGAAAAAACTCAGCCGTTAAAGGATTAAATATTCATAAAAAAAAAGTAATAAAAGTATTTCGTAAAAACGTATAATCGACCAAAGTATCTGAGTTTTCGAGTTTTTCAAACAGCATATAATGTATTTTATATCCTTTTATTTTCATTTCACTTAAGTGAGGGTTCAAGCAATGTTTGATAACATATATCTATCGTTAATTGCTTGTGAATTTTGTTACATAAATAAACAAAGCGTCAATAATTGTCTCCTTCAAGGAAAAATGCATGTGGGTATCAAAGGTCAAAATCGTAATCAGCGACCCAAAAAAGTTCCATGTACCTAATTTCATCTAAATCAAGTAACTTTTTGAATTTCAGTCAGCCATATTGGATCCGCCATGTTGGATTTTTGAATTTTGAGCCCGTATTTGTAATCAGCGACTCTAATAACTCCCTAATACCAGATTTCAACCAATAACGCGATCTAGCGCGAAACATATTCGAATCTCATTAGTTGGTGGCGTCCATCATTATATCACCTGCAAAATTTTTTTGTTACCGGAATCCCATTGAGTGGTTCACTCCCATCATTCACACCGTATTCTTACATTCACTTGTGTGTTTTGATACGATAATCATAGATTTATTTTATGTTTCAGGGTCTTGCTTGGGGAGAATGGTCGCCCTGCACGAGGTAAGTATCATCTCATCTAACGACTCAACTGTTTACTAAATCATGAAAGCTCTATAAATTTCCATTAAAAATTTTTATAAAGCGTTTAGTTATCGTATATGCAACTGAATATACAAAATTTCTTCTTAACGTTCAGGGTTTGATTTTTAAAAATAATTAATTAAACAGGAAGGAATTAACTTGTATTGAATTTACTGATATAAAAGGACATTTCACTTATTTGGCGATATTTTGCAAAGATTCCAATATATGAATGTGTTATAATAATATAATTTGAAAGATTACAAAATTTTATAACATCAAGATTTAAAATAAGATATTTTTTCAGTCGTATAAATTTTACGTCTCTAAAAATATTCAACTTTTAAATCGACTGGAATACAAACAGAATTAAATATTTTATCAATTTGAGATGGTAAATTGTCACAAATTTGCAAAATAATTGATTTTGCGAAGTAGCGTTATTCTTAATTTTTTCAATAACACAGTTAATTTTAATTTCCGTGTATAATATATATATAACAGTAACGAATCGCATTTAAAGAATTAATTAAACAACACTATTCTATTTGATAAATTATCTAGTATTTGAGATGCCAATAGTTGCCAATTTTCTTCTATAACTTTTCTACACCTAGAGAAAATATTGATTAGCTGAAATTTGTTTCTTTCTTTCCACTTTTTTTTCTTTTTCCCTAGTTTTCGCGGTAACTTTCGCCATCTGGAATTGTTGTAGTCGTTTTCTACAGAAACACTGCAGACTCTAGAGAATAATTTATGAGTTTTATAAGATCCGACTTTGCTAAGCCAAAACGCCTATTTTACGAGTCTAAGACGTCTTACACACTTTGCTTATTTCTTTTTTCTCCCATACATTTTACTCTCTAACTTCATTTTCAAAAACTTTGGAAATACGAAATTTCATGTTTTTTACTTTTTTACATAAACAAACTCCATCCGTTCATAAATAATCTTTTCAGAATTTACTGAATCTATCTTCGCGTTATTTTATTACGTACAATCATTCAGAAAATATTTTCAATTCTGCAATAACTAGATTGACTTTTTGAAACAGTCAACAAATTCCAAAAATGAGGAAAAGTAATGATTTCTTTCCAGGAGTTGCGATGGTGGCATCTCCAAACAGCAAAAGCGTTGCAGAAAAAAATCATGTAAAGGAAAACCATGGAGTGTAAAATACAAGCTCTGCAATACACAGGTAAGATATTAGTAATTAGTAATTATAAGTAATTAGTAATCTTTGATTGATATATATAAGTAATATTTTTCATAAACAGTATGTAGTTGAATCAAACTATGTGAGAAACTCTGAAATGCTGAAGTAAACAATTTTTCTCTAATACGTAGCGCGGGAAAAATGAGAATCGAACTCTACTAATTGTACAGTTTATCGGCCCGAGATGAGAAAATTGGAATTTTCATGCCAAAAGTTCCAATAAAAGTTGAACTGCTCTTCATTTTCTAAATGTATTAAAAGGTGCACTCATATAACTGTCAGAAGATATCAATTACTTTTATCTGCATGCATATTCCGTGGTTCAAGCGGATAACAATTGACTCTGCAGATATCGTGGTTCCTGCAGGAACATTGCGATGCAGAAGATCCGACCCACATTCGAATCCAGGGCGAATTTTCGGACTAAGCTGAAATAACAGTTTGACTGAATTTTATGTATGTAAGCACTACAATACACTACAATCACATTCTGATCTATGTTGTTTTTAACGCAAATAAACAGTGGTTATTGATTATATTCTTTTTCGAAAAAAATTCAATCATTCAATGAAACAAAAATATTTTCATGTAGTAATGTTTTGCAATTTACACAATCCTATAAAAGTTATATCTTTCTCGACTCATGTGGAATCCAAATATCAAGTTTTTTAACGAGTCCAAGACGTTGTATATGACAGACGATCCGATTCGATTATGGCTTTAATTTGGTCATCATCAACTTCATTTGGCCGACCTGAAGGTTGCTCATCTTTGAGTGAAAAATCCCCAGAACGGAATTTATCAAAACAATTTTGACACTGTCTGTCTTTTAAGGCTTCCTCACCATACACATAACGTAACTTTTTAGGAGCCTGTGCTGTGTTCTTTCCTTTACAAAAATAAAAAAGCAAAATATGACGAAAATGCTCAGTTTTACACTCCATCTTAAAGTTGATGCCTGACTAACAACTGTAAACGAAATTACGCGCAATTTGTTTGTAAAGCAAGCTAAGAGTGACACCTAATAAATGCCAGAAGGAAAAAATCATGACATTGAAAGAAGCCATTCAAAAAGATGGTCAGACATCTATATGTGAAATCGGCAATTACTTCTTAGACAATCCATTACATCTAAATATATAAGACGGCTGTCCCATAGTTTAATATCCTTTTTTTCCGCGTATAGTGAATCGTGATTTAAATATCTTTCCTGGCGGTACAATATACATATGGGATATGTCCAATTTCAATTGCCCTAGATGTAACTAAACAAAAGAGTTTACTACTGTTGTACCTATACTTTCGGGTCGTATCATGACAATTAAAATAAAGTAATGTTCTTCACGAACAAGTTCCAAACGATCAAAGAAACCATAAAAACAGCTCCTATCTTCCAAATACTTTTCACGGTATTAGAAAACTTGTGACCAAAAAGTGTCCTAGGAAAAGAGTCTTCACCCACAAAAAACGAGCACATACACAAAACTTTGCATTTTCTCATAATGCTATGAAGAAACTTTTTAAAACACTTTTTATTATTTTTCTCTATCACTAAAGTTATAGTGAAATTTTATCTTAATGCAGAGATTCTACTTAGAGGAAATTGAATACACACCATCAAAGAGTTTCAAAAAAGTAATTTCCCCCTTTCTGTTTCAATTTCAGCCTAACTACTTTATGATTAATTCAGCAGTGAAAATGAATAGCAATCTTTACAAATGAATGCATTCTTTTCTCCTGATTTTCTTCACGAAACTCGGTATATAGTTATGAAGAAACCGAGTCTCTTTGAAACCTTTTTTTCTCAACCCTCAGTAGGAAAAAATATGTAAGTTTTTAGTACCTTTTGGACTCGTTTGATATTCAGTAGAATTGTAAAACTCTAAGGAGAAACATGTCTGCGGTTTTTCGCTTCTTTCTACCACTCTTCTTAAAATTCATTTATTCATATCTAAGAAGTTCAAACCATGGGAAATTACATATTATGCTGAAAGAATTTTCTTGAAATAATGTACTCCTATTAAGATTGGAGATATATTCCTATTACAACTTGCATTATAAATATTGCTTTCAATCTTCTCAATATGAGGCTAAACAGATTTAAGAAATTAAAAATAAGCAAACGTTTGTCAACTATATTTTTCTTTGATTTTTGTGTGTTTCAAACATTTCATCTTCCTATTCAGTCTGTCCAAAATTACATGCATATTGGTATGAGCCAATTTCCCTAAAATGGTAATTTTCGAAAGTTGTCCTATATTGTTAAGTAAATTTATTTTCAGGTTTGATATAGATTGGAAGTATATTGTAGATGATAAAGGGCTTTTTATATCAGAACATTTTATGACAAGGTATTCAATCAATACGTTTTATTGCCTAACTTTGATTGACATAACTTCGGCGTCGTGTGAAGCACCCTTTGCCAATTTTCAAATTGAATGTGTGTCAATTATGATTCAGTATAATCTATCTATCTCTTGAATAAATAACTTAGATACTTCATCCCGATCATCGTGTTTCGGAAAGTTTCTTCTTACTTTGATTAACATTTACCTAATCGAAAAAAAAGTAATAAAGAGAATAGAAAAAAATATCTGAAGTTAAGGTACAACTGAACTTGTCAGCTAAAATGTAGGAAAAAAATGAAAAACTGGTCTGCTCTGTAAATATCTTTCCAGGTTTTAAATCAAAATACTCAAATCCTTTTAAATTGAAAACTTTGAATTTGGAAAGGATAAACTGAAAACTGTATTAAAAATGAAAAGGTATTAATTAATTGAATACATCAAAAATTAAATTACTGAAATTGGAAAATATGAAAGATTCAACGAGGATTAGAAATTCAGATTATAAAAACGCTTGATTGGAAAAATTACAACTCAAATTTAAATATTAGAAACAGGTAAATTAGAAGATTAAAGAATCAGGAAAAAATACGCCGAAATCAGGAACAAGGGACAAAAACTATCTTTAAAGAAGCCAAGTTAACAAAATATTTCTCTGCGTTTTATAATTCAATACGAAGCATTTTGAGTTCTTCACACAT
Source organism: Diplolepis rosae (assembly GCA_030998225.1). Taxonomy (NCBI): domain Eukaryota; kingdom Metazoa; phylum Arthropoda; class Insecta; order Hymenoptera; family Diplolepididae; genus Diplolepis; species Diplolepis rosae. Next base: position 5,719,142 of record JAPYXD010000723.1, on the reverse strand, counting down.
GATGTCAGAATAAATAACTTCCTAATAGTATTTATCACGATAGTATATATTATTCCAACAAAGCATTCGAATTTCAACTGACGGAATAGTATATTATGTGCCTAGGCACACAATGAGGGTGATTGCGTGACGAGCGACAATGTTCCCCAGGAGATCGAAGCCAAGGCGTAGTCGAGGCGTAGGTGAGGCGTAGCCGAGACGTAGCTGAGGCAAAGCCGAGACAAAGCCGAGACGAATCCGAGGCGCGATCAGTCCTGCGAGCATTGTCGCGAGTCTCGCAATGTCCCGAATTGTGTGCATTGGCACATATACTATTTTATATGACTGTGGTGCGGATACGAGTTTTTATGCGTACATTGGAATCTAATCTAGTACTTATTATAGTTGTTTTTGCTGCGCTAGTTGTACGAAGCGGGCGCAAATTGGCGACTAGTCCCGGCCATTTTGATTTTATCGGTCTTGTGAGGAATCAGTGCTAACGCTGTACGAAGAAGAAGAATAAGAAATAGATTGCATTCGGCTGTACGAAGAAGAAGTGAGAAGAAGAAGAATATGAAATAGATTGCGTTCCGCTGTATGACTATAATGCGCATGCGCAGTTCAATTTCTACATTGTATTCCTCTGTAACGGAATATACAACATTGCTTTACTCTCAGCTGTAACGGAAAAACGAGTTTCCCCGGCTGAGGCACATAAATATATATTTTATGCCTCTAATCATAATTTGATTCACGAACACTTCGAGCATAATGATAGAATTTTATTGAAAAAACAATAAATCAAGTAATTGTTATTAATCGTGTGATAAAAAATGTAACATTTCAAGTTGAGTTTAAATGCCCTGATGTAAGAAATTTTGTGAGTAAAAAGTAATTTAGAACTGTATTTACGAAATTATCAAAAGCCAGTTATTTCTCGTGAATAGAGGCAGTTTCGAAGAATTTCAATTTAGTATTAATCGTGCACGAACTCAATTGCATCCACTAAAGCGGTCCTCGTAGTTTCACGTTAAGACAATAATTTAGCAGGGCAACTATAAATTTCAAGTTAAAATCCGAACGGAAGGGATTTACTCCGTGGGATACCAGGTCCTTACCGCTTCCGCTTTCCGAGTACTCGCCCACGTACATACATATGTCAACATGGTCTGGGATTCGACCTATAAGTACGAGATATATTCACTTTTAAGCCCATTATTTTATGCTAAAAATCCGTTCTTTTCAGTGGAGTTTACTTTATTAAATTTGCAGAGACCTTCAGCAAGCCAGCTTTTCATTATATACTCTTAGAAAATATGTACTTAAAATTATATGCACTTTCCATTTATACAAATTTAAATGAAATTTAAGTTATCAATGATTGAAAGTTCGTTACACACACGTATACATTTTATATTTCACATTTTTGGTAGTTGCATCAAAAATCAGGTCTCTGGAAAAAAAAAATTTTATGTGCCTCAGGCACGGAAAGTCGTTTTTCCGCTACAGCTGAGAGTAACGGAATGTTGTGTATTCCGTTACAGAGAAATACAATGTAAAAATTTAACTGCGTATGCGCATATAGTCTTACAGCGGAACGCAATCTTTTTCTTATTCTTCTTATTCTCACTTCTTCTTCGTACAGCGTCAGCGCCTTACTGGCAAAGCCTTTTACATTTGAACTGCGCATGCGTCTATTAGAATCCATTACTACTACACAAGATCGATAAAATCAAAATGGCCGGGACTAGTCGTGACATATCAAGTATAATGACTAGTGCCGCAAACAACTAAAATACTAGATTAGATTCGAGTGTACGCATAAAAAATCGTATCCGCACCAAAGTCACCTAAAATAGAATACGTGCCAATGCACACAGTTCGGGAAATTGCGAGACTCGCGACAATGCTCGCAGGACTGATCGCGCCTCGGCTTCGTCTCGGCTTTGCCTCAGCTACGTCTCGACTACGCATCGGCTACGCCTCAACTATGCCTTGGCTTCGATCTCCTGCGAGCAATGTCGCTCGTCACGCAATAACCCTCATTGTGTGCCTAGGCACGTAATATACTATTCTATGATTTTAAGATTTGAAATGATATTATCAAACGTGTCTTATGAAAGAAAAAACATTATTTTTTATGCAACAAATTTAAAATTCGCGAAAAATAATACTTTTAATAATGTTTTTTGTAATAGAATTTTTCCTTACTATCACCTCTTGCCAACTTTTTAAGCATTATTGAATTTTCATCAAATATGACTTATTTTTCGGGGGAAATACTTTCTACAATTCCACTGCTTCGGATTTTGAAATGAAGTAAAGTCTTCTAAATAATGTTTCTTTTTAAGAAATTCTTTTAACGATTTTCAAAACTTAAAATCATAGAAAAACTTTTTTCCCAGAGACCTGATTTTTGGCACTGCCTTAATTAATTTTCATAACAGTGTTTGTGTTACAGTGTTTTTCATAACAGTTTGAAACTCTGGTTTAAAATCTGTAAGCCACGATCAATCTTAGAAGTTGAAAACTTTATTGGAGTAACTTTAAAAGTAAACTATATTATCCTTCAAATTAAATAAAATATTCAAATGAAAATCAAAACGAGTAAACTCTAATTAAATTTTAGAAATCAGTAACTGAATGTTGATGTCCGTGCATGGAAAAACTTTCTCTTCTAAATATTGATTTCTTCCAATTATTATACATGATTTATAATTCTTCAACAAAATCTTTACAGAATGTGGAAATTTCCAAACTGTCAAAAAGAAAATATTCAGAAATTATCCTCTCTCATGAATCTTTTTAATTTTGTTAAAAACTCAAACACCTTAAGCGTTATAAAATGAAATAAACAGAGATCCATTATGAAGCATGAAATCATACAAAGGAATATTTGTAGTTTGCGGTCATTATGGCGGTACATATTACTTTATACCTTTATTAGACATGGAAGAGGTGGAGAAAACATTGCGGTAAATGAAATAAGCAGAAAAGCAAGAACAATGCCATTAACATGATGAAAGTATAAGTTGACTGCGAATCTAAAAGATTTCTTCTTCTGAGTTCTCCTTGATAACCATGCTATTAGTTCACTAAGGTGTTTTCACGTATTATATTTTATAAAATATTTTATAATTTGTAAAATTTTTTATAATTTTAATTTTTAATGTCATTTAATTTTCAGAAACAAATAAAACCGAAAGAAGGAGAAGAGCGATTATTGTATCAAGTAATCTACTTTGTAGGATGAATTCATAATAAGATCGTTATATTTTATTTTTTCTAGTCTCTGCTTTAATCAGTGAAATTCTTATTAAAATCTTTCAGAAGAGGGATTATATTTTTATTTCGCTGATTCTCAATTACTTACAATTATCAAGTGCATTAAGTGTATTTTACTTTCAATAGTATTATATAACTGTAGTATCATTATGTCTTGGTGTCCCTGAGGACAGAGTTTGTGGTAATTGCAACCACGGGGTTAACACATTGATAATCAGCGAAAGTAGATCTTCGTAGTGGCTAATTTAATTAAAGTGTTATACAACTATATTGTGGTTGAATGAATTTTCAGTAAACTGGATGTATCTTCAACCAAAAATCAAATCAATTATTAACCCTTAGCTGCCACACTTCTGGCGCCAATCATAGCGGCCACACTGGGTCGTCCATGACCCCAACCACATAATCATGAATTTTGAGCAAACTAATTAGTTATTTATGATCAAAATATTCATAGTTGGTCTTTAACAATTAATTTGTAAGGTAATTTATGTGGCTTGCAAAATATTTATTATTTAACACGCTTAAAAAAATATAATTTTCAAAAAACACCGAAAAATTACTTTTTTTACTTAAAAATTCATAACTTTATCAATTTTTAGAATTGGAAGCTAAAATTTTAGTTACATATTGTTGAAATATAGTACTTTAAACAAAAAAATAGTAGAACAATGTCTGCTTAAAAAACGTATTTATTTTGCGAAATTAAAGTGAGATTTCCAGTCGTTTTTCGAAACTGAATTGTTAGGACGTAAACATTATTTTTTAACATATATTAATAAAAATAATTTAGTTATGAACAAAAGAGACTTTATTAAACAAAAATACATCAGATATTTTATAAATATCATTTCAAAACAAAATAGCAACACAAACTCGATTTTCGGGCATTAAGCGGGAGAATTTCCAAAAGTTTGAGGCCTTTCCATGAAAGACCCCAGTGTGGCAGCGAAGGGTTAAGGGGGTCATCTACCTTCGAGGTTTCAAAAAATCAATTTTTTTGCCTATTTCGAATCTAGACGCTACTAGAAATGTACCCTGGCATAGCCAATTAAATCTTAAGTTTCTCCAATCATGTTTTATTTCATCATATATATTTAAACGCGTTTCCCGAAAAGTCGTGTTTTTCAAAAGTTTTGGCAAGTCCTGACTTAGCCAACGTGATAAAAATTAAAGAAATTTTTTCGTTTTTTTGTTTCAAGAAACCGGAATGGCGAAATTGTGCCACAAAGTCGACTGTGATGTTTTTGCGGATGCGCGGTCAAGGACGCTCCAAGGTCGCAATTTTGAAAAAACAATTTTTTCGACGTAATTTCTTTTAAGTCTAAGAGTGTGCTAATAAAATGAGGAAAAACCGTTCCTCAATATCATGTGTAGTTTTTTCGCAAACCATCGTTGAAAATAGGCTCGAAATTTGGCAGTACGTACCAACATAACTGGTTGTTCTTGAAAATTAACAAACTGTTTCTACAATTTCAAAAATATTAATAAATACCAGTATATAAATCTTTTACATTGTAGATTTCTTTGTCATTGCCTTTACCAACACAAGATTATTAATCATTTCTATATGGTTCACGTTTCTGTTGCTCGCGTACCTCTCAGGTTTTAAAGCTCTCCTCGTACTTTGAAACATAATCATTCGCATTGTTTAGACTTGACCTGCTTTCAACCAATATACACCCCTTAGCGTTCTAGGTGACCCACCCCCCAATCTCCTTTCCAACTATTATCCGATCTCAGATACTGTACAGTTTTGAAACTCCGGTCTTTCACCATTTACACATTTTGTACATGGCAAATAGAAATAAATAAACTAAAAAATACTCAATATATATTCACGAATTCGGTAAAATATTATCATCAGTGCATGAAAAAAAAGATAATTTATTTGTTCATTTCCAACCGTAATGAGGAAATAATCAAATTAGATATAATACCAATGACATCTTGACCTATTCAGTCTAAAAGTAGTGCACGTAATATAATATTCTATTGGATTACAGTAAAACCCCGTTTATCGCAAAACCTTCCAATCAAATGCCTCCCGTTCATCGCAAAAACAGAGGGGTTCCTACTTCTTCGCCACCAGCTTGAACAACTGATTATCAGCACATGCGCCTAAACGAATAGTTTCACGCGCTTTCGCCGTTTATCATTGTTTACAGTCGTGTTTCAATAACCTCGAATGCGTTTTTTTATTGTCATTATATGTGCAATTATAAATGAATGAAAACGTGGAACTGAACGATGGTACGTAAACGACTAGTACAAACAATAAATTTTATTTACTTTAAAGCTTACATATTTCTCTTATATAATTTTCGAATGCATGATTGAATTTTTTTCAGTAGAAATATTCCCGCATTTTGTAAAACAATTTATTCGCAATGGGTAAAGCAATTGCTATACTACATTGAAATGTAAAAAATTTATATATTTTTCTGTTACATATAAAACACAAATATGTAGCAATATATACATAAACGATAGTTTGGAAAGAACTGCTAAATAAAGAATTTCAAAAACATTTATGCATTTCATGAGAAAAAAAATGTACCTCTCAAAATAAGTACGGACCCCAAAGACGCTTAAAAAAATGTAATAAAATCCTTTTAATAAATTAATGGCTACAAATAATTTCATATCTCCCTAATATACGAAAATTCATATAAATATATGCATCACAAATTTAAAAGTGAGGGGTATTCCCGCCTATCCTTAAGAATCACCTGACCACTCCTTCTACTAATAAGAGGGGAAAAAAATGGTAAGGTTTATTGCGATAAACGGGAGAGACAAGTTGCAATAAACGGGAGTTGCGATAAACGGGTGTTGCGATAAACGGGGTTTTACTGTATAAATAAATGTATCCGGAAACTCAGTAATTATTTTCAAAAAATAAAGCAGTTTAATGAAAGTTAAATCTGAAATACCAGCAACAAGAATTTATATAAGTTAATTTGATCAAATACAATTATCGATATTTGTCCTCAAAATATCTAGATGGCAGTTAAATTATTAAGTATTCATTATTAAATATTCATCAATATCCTGCTAAATAAAGTGGGAGCTACTGCTTTATTTAGTTTCCAAATGTTATTCGATATTCCTCATGCAAATAATGTAGACTCCTAGGAATTTTAAAGCGAACTTTGAGACTATATATACAATTATGAACGTCTTAGTAAGAAAACTTTTAAGATTTGCGTAAACTTCCGAACATATTTTTGTACGTCTTGTTCAGTTAATAGAGCATCTTAAGGGAAACAGAAGTGCACATTACGAAAGTTCTCATTATTAGGAAATCATCCCAATCAATAAAAAATTATTACCCATTCGAAACACGCCTATTTTGAATTTTAAAATAGTTTAATAAAAAAAACTTAATAAGCAGGAATAGATTTCAATAACCAAATTACTGAAAGCTTTTTAAGATAAATTTAGAAATATGCAGTACGTACAGTTCCGTAATTTGAAGAAAGTTTCGGAAATTTCAGTCAATCTTTAGCAAATTTAAGATACGTTTTCTTAAGAGTATTGTAAATTTCATAGAATTTTCCGTTACATTTGTTGCTTATAAATTTCGTAAATTACAGATAATTTCTAACAGCGCATGCAAAACTAATTCAAATTTATGTTATCATTATTCAGAATTACGGATGAATGATTTATGGAATAAATATCAATATACTAAATGTATAAGTAGAAAGACATATATTCTTATTAATAATCGTTTGATTTCATAACATGCGTTGCTATCACTTCCTCATAAAATATAATAAAAACCTATAATGATAAAAGGCTGAACATTTTGATTTTTTATCAAGCGATTCGAAGCAATTTGATTTCTTTATTTACCAAAACGACAATATTTGGATATACTAACAGTTCTGAACGTTCATTAAACGATGAAAAACATTTTTTTTCAAATCGAAATGATTAGTTTTTGCCACTAATATGCATCAAAAAGTAACGTATATTTCATGACAGATTACACTACCGTCGGAAATTGTGCGCACGGTGTTTCTGAGCGCTATTAAAAATCACTGCTGACTTTGAACCACGATATCTCGGTGGAAAAAAGAGATAGGGCATTTTTAAAAATACAGTTGAAAAGCTTATGAAATTCCACATCTAGTGACACTCAACAAATATTTTTTTGACCTTCTGAAAATAATGCATTACACTGAGTTAACAAAAAATTCAAGATTTTCTCAAATTCTCTACCTCAGCTTCAACTTCTTGCATGACCTAGGAAATTTTTTTCCAACATCTGAAAATTATACGACATAAAGTCTAAAATCATATCTTTAATTTAAGCCAAGACAACTTGAAAAATATTCATGGGTACCCGAGATACGTTTAAAAATGTTCAATCGTACCTGAGTTGAATTTTAATCGACGATCACGATTCTTGGACGGTTTGTTGCTCGCCTCCTTCGTTGAAGCAGGACCGAAGTGGACACGCACAAAGGTGGAGCTTAAGTGGAGCCCTCTTATATGTATTTTTGATTCCGTTCATTAGTAATTTTTATTTCTAAATATTCTAAATTTCAAAAAATATTTATTGTTATTTGTGATTATCAAAAATTATTTAAATCCAATATTATCCCCACATTAACGAATAGAACAATGATGTGTAAACATTTTTTATTTCTTAAATTTCTTATAAACTAGAACATTAATAAAAATTTTAATAGTCATTGTAAATATCAACTAAGAATGAAAGAAAAGGAAATAAAGGAAACACGTTCTTGGATCAAAGAACATATAAGAGAGCTCCACTTAAGCGCCACCTTTGTGCGTGGCCTATTCGGTCCTGCCTCAACGAAGGAGGCGAGCAACAAACCGGCCGAGAATCGTGATCGTCGATTAAAATTCAACTCAGATACGATTGAACATTTTTAATCGTATCTCGGGTACCCATGAATATTTTTCAAGTTTTCTTGGCTTAAATTAAAGATAAGATTTTGGAAAAATTTTTCCTAGGTAATGCAAAAAGTTGAAGTTGAGGTAGAGAATTTGAGAAAATCTTGAATTTGTTTAACTCCTCACGTGTTGTATTATTTTCAGAAAGTCAAAAAAATATTTATTGAGCATCACTAGATGTGGAATTTCATAAGATTTTCAACTGTATTTTTAAAAATGCACTATCTCTTTTTTTCACCGAGATATCGTGGTTCAAAGTCAGCAGTGATTTTCAATAGCGATCACAAGCACCGTGTGCACAATTTCCGACGGTAGTGTAGCTGGCAAAAAAATACTGAACGACGTAGCGTCTTTAAACTTCTAACTTAAGCTTTATAAGGTTGGTACACTCGAGATTCCCTCCAACGAGAAGCTCGAGCTTTGGAGTGTCCTTTGCAACGTGCGCGAGGGGGAACCCATCCATACCCTGCTTGTTGTTATGCGCGTTACTGTTCCAAATTCGAGCGCGCTTTATCCCATAGTAGTGGGGGAAGAGGGATCGATCAGCTGCTCGTTGTAGAGAATGGTAGTGCGCTCGTTAGAGGGAATCTCGAGTGTACTTTCGACCATAGTAATTTTTTTCAAATAACAATCATCATCTATACGTCAGTTCGGATGCTTCTGAGACTACCGTCATAGATTTGGAATTATTATTCTATCTGGAGCAAACCTTAAACTATTCTATTCAAGAATAAACTCTTTTGAAATCTGTGTAGTAGATAATACTTATTTTATATGAAATTCTATTATTAAAAATATTTAGTCAGATAACCTTATTCTATACTTAATTAGAATGATTGACAATGACTACGCAGCCAAACATGGTTTCGAAATTTGAAGCTGAAAATGGCAAACAGAGTAGATAATGCAACTACCTTGAATATTATCCTTGCTTTACTTATTCCCAGTATGTTTGAGTGGTTGATTGTTATTTGCGGATCGAAGTTTGCGCATCGCTTTCCGACATTAATTGACGAAATTAGATGTCAATTTGTGAATGCGACATATAGGCGCGAAATCCCATGGTACTCTAATTATAATTTATTTTTGTTTGTTCATGTGATAATATACTAGCTTATCTTAATGAATTTTTTATTTAACCTTGCCACATCAAATTACTAAAAATTAATATTTATACTAACTGCAGTTATAAAAAATAACTGGACTAAGATATATAATTTTTTTATGATAGAAGAATTTAGAGGAGGAGAAAGCGTGTAATTGTGGAAACACAGAATAAAACTGTTGTCTGTATCGCATCAAAATTATAGAATCGTGGAAGTGAAAAAGTTATGAGGTCAGAAGAAAAGTCACTAGAAGAGTTGACATGTGAATTCTTCCTAGGCTTTCGCGTCATAAAACTTTATTTTTATTTGTATACATGTTACTTTAATTGAGCAGGTATTATTCCACATGATGTGCCGTGTTTACATTTCGTACACGAATGAGTTTACTATAATTTGTAACGATCGGATTATCAGGTGTAATGTGCACAGAGAATATTCGTGACCGGAATGGTTAAAAGCAACATATTTTACGAATGATGAAAACTTTATTTATTATTCAGGGGTAAATTATAATCAGACAAACTATAATTTTTTAATGCAATGAATCCACTAACTCGGAAATTATTGTCTCTGGTGTGGAGTAAAATTTAATGACTTATTGTATGAATGTGAGGAGAGAATATATCAGAGAAAATAAAATTATTCGTAAAAATATGTCTCAATTCTACAATTTTTCCATATGTCTAAACTTAATGACAATCAAATTTTGTCTGTAGAAACAGATTTTTAAATTTTTCTAAAAATTCACTAATTTTGAAGCTTTTAAGTTCCTATCTTTAAATAATAATAATTGGATTTACAATACTATAATTCACCATTATTTTATAATTTATAATTCTTTAAATTCCAGGAACTTTTCGAAATTTAAAATCTATTATAATAGAAAAATTAGAAATTCTAAATAATAGCATGTTTTGATTCCAAAATAATATACTTTAGTTTAAAAATTTTCAAGTTAGTTTGTACTTTTCCGTTCTCAGTTTTTTAAAGAATATTTTTAATTTATAAAAAATATAATATTGAAAAGTAAAAAATTAGGAAGTTTTAAAATCAGGAGAAACAAATCTAGAAAAATGATAAAACTTGAATTAGAAATTTGAAAATTTGTGAAAAAAAAGTTTTTTTGTTTAATGTGTAAAATCTTTTATGAAATTAACCATTTTTCCTGTTGTATTTCTCCAATCTCAACCATTTCATTTATCACACAATTCGGTCATTTTCTAATACATTTATTTGCTGAAAGCTTATATTATTTCTTGTGTAAATGAAAAAGAACCGTAAAGTATATTATCCATGAATATACATATATTTTCAAAAGTAATGCTTTTTTATTTTTTCCTCCTTATGATTATTATTTTTGTTTTTATCTTCGACCAACACGTACATTCTCTAACGCTCAAATAAACGAGTAAAAAAAGTCATGTTATCTTTGCGACGAGAAGCACGCTCTAGTGTTTTCCTATATTCGAAAAGACGTTACTTAGCCCGGAAGTAGATAGGAAAATGGCAATTCTTTGGGTCACGTAGGAAAAGAGCTCTCGGACCGATCCTAAACGGTTATGTAGTCTTCGTTCGTGAGATCTTGGAAAAGTACTGAATTTATAAGTTACTTTACAACATTGTTAGAAATTTCTGAAACACGTAACTAAAGCTTTATACAGTTACAGTTTTGTCATTTCTAGATAAATACAATTAAATATCTGTTACAGTTTCGTAATTTGAAGAAAAATTTTGGCCATTTTAGTTAATCTTGAACAAATTTAAAATATGTTTACTTGAAAGTATTGTAAAAATCATATAATTTATTGTTACATTTGTAACTTAAAAACGTTGTAAATTAAAGAAAATATCTAACAGTGTATTTTTAGCTTTTGTACTGAATAAATATCAAGCAACAATAGGTAAAATATAAATGACATCTCGAACTATTCAGTCTAAAAGTAGTGCACGTGATATAATATCCTATTGTACTATAAATAAATTTATCCGGAAACTTAGTAATTATTTTCAACAAATAAAGCAGTTTAATGAATGTTAAATCTGAAATACCAGCAACAAGCATTTATATAAGTTAATTTAATCAAATAAAATTATCGATATTTGTCCTCAAAAAACCTAGATGGCAGTTAAATTATTAAATATTCATCATTATCCTGCTAAATAAAGTGGAAGCTACTGCTTTATTTAATTTCCAAATGTTATTCCACATTCCTCATGCAAATAATTTAGACTTCTACACTGAGAAAAAATACTACTGAATTTATAGAATTTCTGCTAAAAGCATGTATATCATCGATTCAAATGAATATGTTATAGAATTGGTAGCATATGTATCAGTTTTATTGTCATATTTTTTTGAATCAATAATATACATGCTTTTGGCAGAAATGCTGTAGGATCAATAGCAATTTTTTTCTCAGTGTAGGGGATTTAAAGCGAATTTTGAGTCTATATATCCAATAATGAACGTCTTAGCAAGAAAACTTTTAAGTTTTGCGTAAACTTCCGAAAATACGTTTGTACGTCCCGTTCAGTTAATACAGCATCTTAAGGGAAACAGAAGTGCAAGTTATTAAGGTTCTCACTGTCAGGAAATCATTCCAATCAATAAAAAATTATTACCTGCTCGAAAGCATGACTACTTTCAATTTTTAAATAGTTTAATAAGAAATTTCAATAACCAAATTACTGACGAGCCGTCAAAATAATAAAATGTTTTCTTCTTAAGAATACTTTAGGTGCATGGTATTAAGGCCATGGACCAAATGAGTCACGTGATCAAGAAAAAAATGTTACTTTTCTCCAAATTTTTTTAACGATAATTAATCTTTACACCTACAATTTTGGGACATGACAAGGGACATATCAGCTGAGATTTTAATTCGTTTTGAACAATTTAACAAAATTTGTAATGTCGATGACCTTCTGTTAATATGTTCTTTGCCATGTTTCAAAGTTTCGTCCGAAAAAATTCATCATTGTAGAACAATTTTGATGGAATCTAAAATTATTTTGTCAATTACGTAACCCAATTACTATATTTATATTCTATGAGTATTTCAAAATTTGAATATTTTCATTTCAGCCCTGCGAAAATCCAAGCAACTATCGAGGAGAGCAATGTGCAGCATTCAATAATGTGCCATATGGAGGACAGATGTTAAAATGGTACCCTTATTATGATTCAACGAGGCCATGTTCTTTAATCTGTCGTGGAGAACAATCGTTGGACGATGTTTCCAATAGCAGAACTCAAAAGTTACTGCAAAGCAAAACTCTTCAAAATGAAGAAGAATATATAACAAGTATTGATTCTGAGGAAACAATAGTTGTGCAACTTGCTGAAAAAGTCAAGGACGGTACGAGGTGCCGACCTGAAAGCCTCGATGTTTGTATTGGGGGAGAATGTATCGTAAGTACTTTTTAAAGAAAATTTATATTTCAAATATATCTTTCGAAGAAAAATTTTCAATATTTAATGATTTGATTTACAAAATTATATCACTGATGTTTAAAAAACAGAGGTGTTAAATAACGAACTAAAGTAATCTGAATTTAGTTATTTCAGAGACATATCGAGTGATTACATTATAAACATAAATCTTGCAAGCAGGGGAATAAAGTTTAGAGTAGGTCTTTGGATGGAATTTGCCACGATTATACAAACTTCTGAAACAAGGCAGCTAATCGGAAACAACGTCACGGTGAAGCCCAAACTAACGATAGTAAATTCTAACTAGTTTTGTGTTATTACGGGGCTTAACTTCAGTCAAATAAGCAGCCATTTCAGTTTTGAAAAACTTCGTATTATTTGCCTCCCAGCTTTTTTATTTATTATACATTTATTTTTACCCATGATGCTCCCAAATTTACAGGATAAAAACTCTTTTTGTACCTTATAATAGTTCTTTTCAAAAACAAATAAAAAGGCAAGAAACTATTTTTTTAATAGTTTTAACAATGATAACTTTTGACAAAGTGAAAATTTTCAAATTGGAAATTTGATGAACTAAATAATGTAAAGTTTGGAAGTTAAAAGATATGGCAATTTGGCACTAACGTGAAAATTTTGAAACCTAAAAGCGTTAAAATGGAAGGGTTTAGAATTATAATTCCAAGAGGGTTTTTTCCAGTACTTATCTTTATTACTGATCAATTGCCAATTATCTCAAAAATTCCAGAACAAAATCTTCAAACAGGTAGAAATTTATTATGAATTTAAATATTTCTTGTGAAAAATATGATAGGTCTAGAGTCAAACCCAGTGATATAAACGTTCTGCATCGGCAGACCCGTCAAAGCTGAAATACAGCTACCAGAAAGTTGCAAAAGTTCACAATGAAGAGATGAGAAATTCCTGAACTTTTGAAGTTTTAAAGAATTGTCAAAGTAGGCCATGCAAAGCAATAATTCTGAAAGCAGAGAAACTCAGCACCTGTTTCTGACAGCAAGAATGGTTTTAATTATTACATCAAGAAATAAACATAAATTTTAAATTATCACAAAAATGTAAAAAAGAATGTCCTTTGTTTGTCTTTTATCAATTGTAAATACGAAATACGTTTTCTTATCATTTTTCTGGTTTTTTATATTTTACATTGCACAGAACAAACAATTCATTAACTATTATCTCATCGATTTTTCCAATTATATCACTGCTTTGACTGTCAATTTTATTTTTTCCGAATACACTAAATTCTCTATTTTTGAATAAAAAACAAAGGGGGAAGCAAATTTTCCAATACTGCTTATATAGTATTCAATATTCATATTATTTTCATTGATAATACCCAGATTACCAATTTTCAATAAAGATTCTACTTTAGATTCGATTTTTTCATTAAATGAAATAAATATTCAAACAAATGACCGATAGGTTGGAATTGGCTAATTGAAACCAAGAAATTACGGGAAATTATCAGCTCTTGGTAATTTTATTTTATGTCTTTTAAGCTCTTCATTAGCATATTTTGCTTTTTTCTCGTCATTTTTGCCATCGTCTACAATCTTCTTACCTCTTGTCCTCCACTTTTCTCTTAACCACCACCCCATCTTTTTACACCTTTTCCTCGTATAGTCAGTTTAGTTCACTCTTCTCGTCGTGGATTAGAGACGAATAATTTACTTCTGCCCTTCAGAACCCTCTATGCAAAATGAATGGCAAATCACTTTGCATTCAAGCCAGGTCACAATCGAATTCAGAATAACATTTTTCTAGATCGAAGTTCTGATCAAATTCTTTATAATATTATCGATAATTCGTATGCTTCTCACGATCTGACAATTTTATAACTTCACATTATAATGCTAACATAGGTAACACGCTTCAAAATTTTTTAAATTGACATTTTTTATCATTCCTACAAATCATATGCATATTTAAATACTTAACAGTATTTAAATTAACTGATATGCAAAATAAAATTCTAACTTTGTAGTGAATAAAATCGACTTAGCAATCTGCTAAATTATATTTACTCAAATTTGAGTAAATTTCGGATTTTTAGTACACTTTTATCTGTCTTAAAAAATATCTAAATGCATAAAGTGATATTCTTAATATTCATGCAATATAAATAATAAGGAGCAGGCATGTATAATATTGTATCGTCTACATCGACAAAAAATATTTAATTTTTGTACAGAAATTCCCTTGAAAATTCCTGAGACACAGCATAGTAAAATTTTGTGACCTATGGAAGGCTAGTGTGCCATTAACCTCACTAATTTCATAAGTGCTTTGCGAAGGTTTAGTTTTGAAAAATCATTTTTTCTACGAATGGGTCATAAAGTGTATTTTATTGCCTCGTGCGTGGCAAATAAATTCACTTTATGGCCCCCCTAGTAGAAAAAGAATCGTGTTCGACACGACAAAAAGATTTATTTTATTCATGTGGTTGTTGCCCTCGCCTTTACTCGGGCATCAAACTTCACAATTGCAAAAGGATTTTTTTCTCCTAGTTGCACGATGTACTATTTTTTACTAGCGATTCATGAAGTGCATTTTATTGCCCCCTGAGGGGCAAATAAATCCATTTTTCTATCCGCCAGTAAAAAGTCATTTTTTCTAGCAGTGGGTCATAAAATTCACTTTACTGTCCCTTGAGGGGCAAACAAATTTAATTTTTGACCCCCCCCCCCCCCCCCTAGAGAAAAAAGTGAGTAACACAGGAAAAACATTTATATTATTGACTTATTGTAGATATAACACCACCCTAAAGGAAAAAAGACTGACGGGACTTTTGAAATAGTGGTTAATGTGTAAAAATAAATATTTTATGGTTATAGGTTATTTTTGTACATTAATTAGTATTGAACTAATTCCAGACTGTGTAGTTTTATTATTGACTTCACAATTTTTACCCAAAGATAATAAATAAAAACTGAGAAAACTTAAAAAAGCTATATCATCGAAAACTTGTTTTTGTACGCTATTTACCTCCATGTAGTGCAGGTCAAATGTGTTTGTCACATTTATTACTACAAGACATTGCCTAAGACTGTACTGGTGAGTACACGGATAAAAATGGATTATAAAATTTAATATCCAGGTCCAGTGACTAGGACAGCTATTTAGATTATAAACAGTATACTCTAGATTATGAGAAGTATAATCCAAATTATAAGTGACATAACTCACAAATTTTTCTACGTTCTAACATCATGCTGCTTATAATCGAGATTATAGCTTTTATAATTTAAATGGTTGTCCGATAGTAGCTTTTTTACACGTGTGGTTGTTACCCTCGTTTTGCTCGGGCATCAAACTTCACAATCGCAAAATAAATTTTTTTTCCTAGTGTTGCACAATATACTATTAAATCATACAAATCTGTACATTACTATGCACAGAGAAAAATGGATGTTTAGAATTAACATCTAGATGTTTAACTGTGGGACAGCCATCTTATACGTTTAGTTGTAATATATAGATATTCAGGAGTAATATCTAAGATGTTAAAATATGATAGAATTAATATCTTGGATATTACAGTAGAACATCTAGATAATACACGCAGAAAAAAGATCAGTAAAATTTACATGAAGTTCGGTACTTATTTGGACAACATGACTTTTCAGTAAATTTTACCATGAAGTTGAGTTCAATTAACAGATTTTCTGTACGTTTCACTCAGCTTCCAGTAAAATCTATTGAATACGAAAAAATCCGAGTTAAGTTGATTGTACTGTACGCTAAGTGAATTGTACAGAAAATCTGTTGATTGAACTCAACTTCTTGTAAAATTTACTAAAAAGTCATGTTGTCCAAATAAGTACCGAACTTCCTGTAAATTTTACTGATCTTTTTTCTGCGTGTACAATTGAACATATAAGATGGCTGTCCCATAGTTGAACATCCATTTTTCTCCGTGTGGGATCGAAGAAACTCTTTCTTAATTAAAACAAATTTCCTAGCTGATTTTTTTTTATTAATTTAAAAGAATCTTTTGCGCTTTTAAGAAAATGATTTTTTAATTTAAAAATTTCTTTCCTGATTTTCAAAGAAACCATTTTTGTTTGTAAAATTACTTCGGTTGATTCAAAATAAAAACCTGTTATGTATTTTTGTAACAGTGAATTCATAGCCTAGTAAGTACCAAGTGGTTTTTCGGGTGAATAAAATTTCTGGCAAAAAAAAGTGCTGGTTCAGTTATTTTTCCCGTGCTGTACGGGAAGTTTACCCACACTTAGTGCGCTGATGGTAAACAGTATTGCATAACCTTTTCATTTTTCCTTTCTACTCATATAAATTTCTCTGGAAATGTCTTTTGCACACGCTTTATTGTGAAGGGCACAATAGTTTTTCCTGGATTTTTTCTCCGTGTCTTGTAGAACCAATGATGCAAAATTCAGTAGTAAACACTATCTTAAGTCAGACAAACAGTATAAACCTCTGTTTCTCTCTCATTGTGAAAATTTTATTCGAAGGAAATAAAAAGAATCTGACCCTATGCCAAAATAACGAGAAATGAACAAAAAATTCTATGAATTATGGGTCAATATAATAGCAGACATGTTATCAAACATGTCACTTTAAAATTTTAAAATGGCACATTTAGTATAAAGGTTGAATATCTCATAGTTCTGACCATTTTCAGAACAAACTAAATCTATTAATACTTCCTAAAATGTGATACTTGATATCACGAATACTAAAATTGCATTTTTGTTATTTTTTAAAGATAAATGTAGTATTTTTCAAAACATCTCAGAATAAATCTGAATGCAGTAATAAACAACATTCAATTTTTTTATTTATTGCTTAACATACTCAAATAGTATTGAGTAAAAGTACATGTCTAGATATTATAATAATTTATGTTTCTGTAATGCCTTGCTTGCAAATTCAATGTTAAATGGATTGTCCGTGAAGCTGATATAAAAAAAATCGTTTCTTGAAAAATACACGCCTTCGTCCACTCGTGAAAATCACCATAAACGTTTCGAATTTCTTTACTAGGTATAGGACAATAGTCTTCTTCAAGGAGCAAAAGAACCTCTCAAGATTTCTTATATAAAAAAAATTTTCGGTCAGCAAAGCCACATGTCTTGAGTCGGTTTTTAAAACAGTTCAGATCATTCTGTGAGAGACTCCGATAACAAAGTCTTCACAAAAAGTTTAAAAATGTAAACCTTGTTCGCGTTCTGCCATTGATGAGCGATTTGGCATCCTTTTTTAATAAAAATTTTTTTTAAATTGCGGTCGGTTCGTGTGGAGAAAATTTTTTTATGTTTCCCGGTTTATTTGTTATCCGGTTTTGTTCGCGTTCTGCCATTGATGAGCAATTTGGCATTCTTTTTTTAATAAAAATTTTTTTAAATTGCGGTCGGTTCGTGTGAAAATTTTTTTTATGTTTCCCGGTTTATTTGTTATCCGGTTTTGTTCGCGTTCTGCCATTGATAAGCAATTTGGCATCCTTTTTTAATAAGAAATTTTTTTAAATTGCGGTCGGTTCGTGTGGAAATTTTTTTATGTTTCCCGGTTTATTTTTTATCCGGTTTTTTATTCACAGTGAACTCTAAATATTTTTTCGAATCGTGATGCTGCATACTGGACTACTTCATTTTTAATTGCAAGCTTTGAGATAAGTTTTTGAATTCTATGATAATCCGTAATTTCATTATCTCCTATATTCTAATGTTTTACAGAAATTTTGAATTAATCTTTGAATTTATGGCACTGAAGAGGGCCCCCATATGTGGCCGAAACGTTTGCCTTGCTTTCTTTTTGAGTATTTTTACATGTAATAGTGAAAATTTTATTCGAAGGAAATAAAAAGAATCTGACCCTATGCCAAAATAACGAGAAATGAACAAAAAATTCTATGAATTATGGGTCAATATAATAGCAGACATGTTATCAAACATGTCACTTTAAAATCTATAATTAATGTTTTACAGCGATCAATTGAAATCATTTTAAAAAATCATACCTCTTAATACATTTTTTAATAATAAAAATGTTCATTAAAATTAATGTTTGTAACCATGGTGAAAAAAATAATATAAAAACATAGGTAGTAGACACTGTATTTTGTAAAAATTATAAATTATTTTTTCATGGTTAGTAAAAATACTAAACTTTATAATAATGATATGAAACTTCAGCATAGTTCATAGCAAATTTTACTATAGTTTATACTAAAGTATTTATATTTTTACTAACCAAAATTCTCAAAGTGATACGTTTTTCCCTAAATTGAAAAATACTATAGTAAAAATTGATATAAAAAGTTTCTCCGTGTAATTCGCACAAATTGATATTCTGAATCGAAAAATGTACCTTTGAGGATAAAAAGATCAATAATACATTTTATTTTTTAAAATTTTACCATTTGCATTACAATATTTGTAATTAAACTTCTCGTTTTGATAGGTAAGTGGTAAAATTTGCAAAAAATAGTGCATTTTTTATCATTTTACTCTCTGAGAATACATTTGTTAATTCAGAATTGCAATTTCTGCTATACTTATTTTGCGTGTATGCTCCAGTCGTTTTTAGGATTTAGTACCAGAAGTTTCTTATATTATTATCAACGTGGATATTAATTTGTTGCAGAAAGTGGGTTGTGATCTTAGGATAGGTAGTAACAAAAATACGGACGCATGTGGTGTTTGTGGAGGAAATGGCTCAAGCTGTCACGGAAAATACAATTGGGTTCTTGAACCAGCTTCTGCCTGTACCGAATCTTGTGGTAGAGGTAAGATTGATTAGAACATCCTTATAATTCATTTAAATTAATCCTTATTGTTCCGCTACTCTCAAGTAATTTTTTTAATGAGCAATAGAAAAAATCTATACTTTTATAATTTTTAATATAACAACAAAATTTAAAGAAAATTAAGCAAATTATTTTCTGCTTTAAATACTTGATGAATAATTAAAATAATTATTTACATAGAATAATTAATTTTCTGTTTTTATTGCAGGATATAAAATAGCCACGGCAGTATGCAAAACAGTTGGTCCTGATGAGACTGTAACAGATGATTCTAACTGCGATCCAAATATTAAACCAGAAAAACTCTTAGTTCCATGTAACACTCATTCATGTACAACAAAGTGAGTACAAAACATAATTAGTACAAATAACTTGGAGGTGTTCAAGCCTTATTACGAAATTCAGCTTGATTAACAAACCAGATTTTAACTGCATAGGAAATGAAAATTAGTCGGCAAAACTCAAAAAAATCAATATGAAAATCGTTCGATTACCCTTTTTTTTTTATTATAGAATTTAAATTATTGATCATACGAAAAAATTTATTTGATTTGAAGAAATAACGAATCTCTGTGAAACAAATTTTTCTTTTTAATGAGATTTTCTTAAGATAGTTGTCATGCCAAAAAACAATTCTCTGGGAGACAAATTTTCTTATATTCCTATATCATATATCATGGCTTATTTTAATTTCGAAAAAAAGTAAAAAATCTTCCAATATAGTTATTTTTTTAAATGTTTGTTTAAAAAAAATGTTTTAACGACTTTACCGCTGAAAATTTTACTTTCAAAATTGGAGATTATAGAGATGTAGAGAATATTTTTCCTAAAAAAATAAGCCATGATTCATGAAAATTCAATCATTTGCAGTAAATTGGTAAAAAGCAACAGTAAGGAAAAATTCTATTACAAAAAATCATAGGAAAATATTTTTTTCCAGAGACCAGTTATTTGTCACGACAACTACCTTAATTCAAAACTATAAAAAACTATACAAATCCATTCATTAATTCAAATACTATTTTTCTAAAATACACCAAGCATTCGCCTGATTAAAAGAAAGTCTGTCATGGAATTCGTTTCAATCGAAGGGATGTTTTCAGGTCCCATAAAATTTCACAAATTTGTTTGACTTTAAACAATTTTTTAAAATATAAAAAACATTTTTCTGGGTGTAATTCTCTATATAACGTAGGCACACTACATTTTTGCTTTGTATTCAAACATAAACTGGGAACAATGCGGAACGAAAATTAAAGAGTAAATACCGTCAGAAAAGTATATGATAGTGTGCTTTGTGTCGTAAGGAATGAGTGCGTTGCTAGTAAATCACAGAGATGTTTCCTGCCTTTAAATCACGCTAATTGCTTTAGTTTCAAATTTAGTTTGATTCACTCACGAACTGTCATCAAACACCACCCCAGGGAACCAAGTATTTTTAAAAAACAATTCAACATTGCTCTAAATTGTAGTATCTACTTGTTTCAAAATGCTATTGACAAAATCCACAAGTTATTCCTATTCACTGCAATATATGACTTGAAATGATAGAATAATAATCAATAAAAAACGTATCTAACTGTAATAAATATTTTCTAATTAAAAATAAATAAAGGAAATTTTTTAAAAACAAAAAATTTTAATCGCTTATCGAAACTGTAAATTTTTCACAAAAAATATCAAACATGAATAATAAATACATCGTGAAAAGGACGGTGGAAAGCTAAACTTTGTTTTTTTTTACTTTGACTACCCTTTGATAAAAACGGAGTCGCGTAAGTAAAAAAATGCATTTTTTCTCTTTACCAGATCGCCTGAGTATGATAAGAACCTTTACTCTCTTGGCGGCTTTCCGGCTGTATGAATTTCTTTGAAATGCGCGTATCCTACCCTCTACCCTATCTTTCTCTTTCCTTTTAGATGAGAAAGTGCGTTCCCGACAGACAAGTGTCCTCGTGTAAGCCTAGTTTATCTTGCACGTGGTGTTGTACAGGTAAAAGTAAGTGAAAATCAAGCGATCGATAGACTCGTCTGGGCATCAATGTAACTGGTTGCCTTAGGCTACAGCATCCACAAAATATGATAAATCTAATGTGAATCGAAGGAAAGATATCTTGTGAATTATGTAGTCCAAGCAACAGGGAATTTGTTATAAATGATTTATGACATTATTTATTTCAGAAAACGGACTGCGCCATCAGAAGAAAGGTTGGTCATAGAGTAATTGTGTCATATTTTGGACGACGAAATATGATTTATAAATTTTTTATCAACATTTATGACCAAAAAATCGCACTTTTTATAGTTTTTTGTTTATAACATTAAAGGTAATTATCCAATTTTAATGACATCAATCAAAAAGTTGTAGACAATTGAATTGCGAACAAAATGAGCCGTCGCTCGATCTGATTGGATGATTAGAAGCGGAGAAAATTTGGAAAAACCGGGAAACTTTGCAACATTTTAGCGAAAAACCAAGATTGAAGTTCTGTTGTGCTTGATTTATATTTTTAAAAGTCTTTTTCAAAATAAAAATCGGACCACCTCTACGGCAAGCAGACATTTTACAATTAATCGCATTAAATAAATTAAAGTGTCAATAGCGCGGAAACGTATTATCTTAAAGTGTCCGTTTTTTATACATTTGAAGAGCATAAAGTCTGCTACTTTTCCACCAAACCTCAACCTAAAAAGTAAAAAAATAACTGAGATATTAATTTGTTTAACAAAAGCTAAATTTCCCGGTTTTTCCGAATTTTCTCCGATTCTAATTATCCAATCAGATCGAGCGACGGCTAATTTTGTTCACAATTCAATTGTCTACAACTTTTAAAATAATGTCATTAAAATTGGATAATTACCTTTACTGTTATAAACAAAAAATTAAAAAAAGTGCGATTTTTTTGGTCTTAAATGTTGATAAAAAATTTATAAATCATATTTCGTCGTCCAAAACATGACACAATTACTCTATGACCAACCTTTCTTCTGATGGCACAGTCCATTTTCTGAAATAAATAATGTCATAACAAATTCCCTGTTGCTTGGACTAATAACGTGAATGCGAACTAAGACTATAGAAATGTTCAGTTCCAGAAATACATATTAAAAATAGTTGAGATGACACTAAGGTCATAGACCAACCGGACCACGTGACTAGATTCCTATCTTACCGGAATTTTAGTTTGTACCACTCGATTTCCATACAAAAAACAAACAAGACACCGAGTTGAAAATTAGTTAAATGAACTAAAAGGTACTAATCTGTCTGGTCATAAATGAGGCGCTTAGAGCAAAAGGAAAGTAAATATTGCTGTCATAGGAAAGTGAAACATAAAAACGGTTGGAGCAAAAGGAAGACAAATCTTCTTCAGCGGTAGAGCGAAACAAAATAAAGTTGGAGCTTTTGTTCCAACATTAAAGCAGGACAACGGAGTCGCTCTTTTCCTCCAACTTAATTTTGTTTCGCTCTGCCGCTAAAAAATATTTTGCTCTAACTTTATATTGTTTCGCTTTACCGCTGAAGAAGATTTGTCTTCCTTTTGCTCCGACTGTTTCTATGTTTCACTTCTCTATGACAACAATATTTACTTTCCTTTTGCTCTAAGCGACTCAAATGTTTATAATTAGAGGTGTGCAAAAAGCTCGTAGCCTGATACTCGACCGGCTCCAGACGAGGTTTTAATAATTCGGGTCGAGCCACCGAGTGATTTCAAAAACTCGAAAAATTTCAGGTTATTAAAATTGTTCGGCTACCCAAAAATTTTAGGATTTCGAAAAGGCCCATACAGTTGTTTGAATCTATGCATCAAAATTGTTTTCTGAGAATAAATATTCAAAAGTGTATTAAAAACTTTTGAGTATTTCTTAAGGCCATGGGCCAACCGGATCACGTGACTAGATTCCTATTCTGTCAACATTTTCAATTCGTGTAACCCCATTTCTGTAAAAAAAGTTTTTGAAGGGTTCATCTTAAAATTAGGCAGCATTAAATTAATATGTAAAGTGTTTTTCATATAAGTAATCACTCTCAAGGAGATTTTGAATCAAAATATAGCACCGCTCCGAGGACCTGAAATTTCTGGGTAGCCTAACTTTCTCGAGAATTCGGCAAGTTTTAGGTTCTCAAAACCAGCCGGAGACTCAAAATTTTCGGTTTCTCGACAGTTTGATTACTCTCGAACCCAGCCCGGACGGAAAAAGAAAAGTTCGGTTCGGGCCGAGTTTTCGAGCTTTTTGCACCTTTTTATAAGTATAAAAAAAGTCTTCTTAAAAAAAAATAATTTTATAATTATAAAAATTTATGACCAGACAGACCGATCTTAGTGCGGTTTATTTCATTTAACAAATTTTCATTTTGGTATCTCATTTTGCATAGAAATATTTGATTGAATTAATGAAAATTATTTGTTTGAAAGACTTTCTTTGATTCAAAGAAATGATTTATTTGAACCATATGAAATTTGATTCAAACAAAGTATCTTATAACGAAATAAAAATTTGTTCAAATCAAATAAATTTATGCCTTAATTAAAACAAATTATATTTCTGACCATATGTCAATTTATATATTAATTTCTTTGTTCAGAAGAAAAATTTATTGGATTTAAACAAGTATTTATTTGGCCCAAAGATATTTAATTTGAAATAAACAAATGTTATTAAATTCCAATAAATCTATTATTTAAATAAAAAAAAGCCTTTCAAACAACTTATTTTCTTTCATTCAATTAAATCTTTTTTCTCAGTGATTTAATACATTAATAATAAAAAATCAATTTAAAAAAAAGGTGATAAAGATTACTGATATGGTTTAAAATGCTCAAAAAGTACTTTAGGCATTAATTCATAAGTAATTTATTTTTATAAAATTAAACTTAGGATATTTCTAATAGTTTCATAAATCTTTTATTCATTGGTTTAAAACTTTGAGAAATATAGAAAAAAATATTTTTGGTTTATTGCGACTTTTTGCGGAATTCTGGAAAGCTCATTATTTTTTTACGGAAAAAACGTATTTTACCATTTTTGAACTTGGTATCTGATTACTTTTGTATAAATTGAAAATAATACAATTAAATTTGATGCAAAACAAGAAAATTTAAAAACATTTCCACCTTCCTTCATCGCAGGACGACTTGCAAAACTTCCTACTATAGATACCCGTTTTTTGCGAACTTTTGGCAAAATTAGAATTATTTTTCTAAAAGTAAGACGCCGTCAACGTAAATTTAAATATTTTCAGCATGAGCAGCTGGTATTTAGAATTTTTCGAAATGCCTTTTCAAAAATTCCACAAAAAACCGAAACTTCGTTTTATTTTTGTGGTTTTTAGCAAAAAAAAAATTCTATCGCTAGGGCACCGCAAACTCGATTTGAGGCTGAAAATTATCCCATTTATTCTCTTATGTTAATAGATGGTTAACTGCTGAGTGGAGTAAATGTAGCGCTAGTTGTGGAGGGGGTTCAAGAACGAGAGCTGTATTTTGTACTGAAGAAAATGGAAATGGAACTACTAAGGTTAATGAGCTATTTAAAATATTGAAACAAAAGCTAGTTGCTTTTAACTCTTTAATTTATATCATCCTTTATAACATTATATCTTCACCTGTATATCATCCTCCAGAAGTTATTAATTTACAGAGATGATAATTTCTACAAATTAAAATAATAATAAAACTATTAATTTAATATCTCTCGTCTGCAGTTTCCGGATTATGAATGCAGTGCTGCGCATAAACCGAGGTACCAAGAGACCTGCAATGTATTTTCCTGTCCTATGTGGGAAACAGGAGAATGGAGCGATGTAAGTTCAACCTGTACTTTGCAAATATTACAATACCGTCGAGGAAATTCGTTTGATGCAGTAAAAGTGCTTCAGGATCTCTAAAACTCTTTGAAGCAAGAGACATTCAAAAAATTGGAAAAAGAGAAAGAAAATAAAAACGATAGCAGAAAATGAATTTTCGTCGACGTTCTTCTTGACTGAAAAGCGATTTATTGCATGGAATCTGGTTTTTCTTTTCTTTATTCTTTGAAATTGCCCAGAGAAAAGGGCGATTTCCTCGAGAAGAATTCAACCTCTTTGCTTACCTTTGACCCGATATTCTAATCTGGATAAATATTCCGAAAATTGTTAATGTTTAAATGTCAATAGATTTGTACAAAAACTCCAATTAAGAATCGACTTAGATAGAATCTTTCGCTCCGAGGAAATAGATTTCTGTGAAAACACTTTTTAAAAAGAATAAATTAAATTATAATAGGATCTTTGTACATGAATCAATGTTTGGGAATATTTTTTAATTTAAGCAAAACGGAAAAAAAACCTATTGAAAAGATTAAATCGATCTAGTTTTTTTCTGGCAATGCATATAACAATAAGTTATGTTTTTATAACATGGGATTGATATTACTTCAAATATTTCGTGAAGTTTTTAGAACGGTATTTTTGAACAGTAAATAAATGTAACCAATATAATTTTAGTAACTTTATATTTTTTTAGGAATTAAAATTAGTCCCTGACTTTCCGATACAAAATTAAAATCTGACTTTTTCCTTTTTTCCATGTTTCTAGAAAAAGTGTAAACCCTGAGATTTGTCGATAAATATTGCAGAAATGCCTGTTGAATTAAAATTTTGAAGAAAATTCCATATTCTCTAAATTCAACGGGCATTTTTATAATTTTTATTTACAAAGCTGTTATGTTTGCTAAAAGCGATGAATTTTACTAAAATATCTGTTAAATTTGTAGAAATATTTTGCTGTCATTGTTTATACTTTAGGACTCGGTAAATGTATCAGATTTTTTCTCTGATGTATAATTTTAATGTTTTTGCAAATACATCTCATCAGAATAAGTGAGCTTTGAGAGCAAATGATTTTGCATCTAACCAACAAGTCAAACAGAACAATTTGATCAACAAATAACATTCTTTACTCCTAAAATTCTTTGCCTTATGTTATATTATTTTTCCTATTCTGTCTACATGGAAACGGAGGAAACCACAAGGTGGTAGGGGCGATGGATGGAAAAATCCAAAATGAAACTAGAAATACTACTGAGGTACATATTGTACTGAAATAAAAAACGCAAAAAGCATTCTGAGAAGAATCCCTCCTTCTCCATTTTAACGTTCTTCATGGATTTAATTTCATCTCTGAGAACGTATATATCGATCAAACTAATACAGCTATACAGTTCCCCTTGAGTGACTGTTACATAAAATATATTATGTAACTTGAAATAACTATAATTTAATTCCTCGATAACTTTTTT
This sequence comes from Diplolepis rosae, assembly GCA_030998225.1. Lineage (NCBI taxonomy): Eukaryota > Metazoa > Arthropoda > Insecta > Hymenoptera > Diplolepididae > Diplolepis > Diplolepis rosae. Next base: position 5,692,336 of record JAPYXD010000723.1, on the reverse strand, counting down.
TTATACTATAGGAACAAGCAAACTCATATTTTTTCACAAATAAAAGTTTGACGAGTTTTCCAATTCAAGAGGAAATTTTTTAAGCTACAAATTACTGAATACTCCGATACTTTTATATTTGATAATTCTGAAACTTGTTTTGTAATTTGGAAAAAAAATGTATCAAAATTCTATTACAGTTTTTTAGTTTTACGATCAATTTAGGAAAATTCAGTACAGTTTCTTAATTTGAAGATTTGCGGAAATTTCATTCAATCTTTGAAAATTTAAGATACGTTCTTTTAAAAGTATTGTAAATAACTTAAAATAACTTAAAAACTTTGTAACTTTAGAATATTTCTAAAAGTGTATTTCTTATGAAGCCTATTGGAAATTTTATATCGTTTATAATCTTTTTTGAATTGTTATTTGCCATAATTTTTATTTTGATAAAATATGAACGCGTAATTTTAATTAACTGAATTTTTGTTTGGTGTCGAATTTACTATTTGAAATAAAAATACTTTGTATATATGTACTATTTACATATTTCAATTTTGAGAGCTTTCGAAATGAAATTGATAAAATTTTATTATTTAATTTTTTACTTTATGGCTTCTATTATACCACAAAGAGATTTTAACGCGAATGGTTAAACATACATATCTTTTGCCTCTAAAAGTCAGCATTCTATCGTAAAACATAATAGTTAATAATTTATTTATAAAGACGTCTGACGTTAACTACAACCATAAAAGCCATTTCCGTATCTATTGCATAATCTTCTCATTCTTACAAGCCAAGAACATCTTGTAATTTAAACGTCTCTTAACTTTACGATTTATGGTACATTCAAGAAGGAGTACACGGATAAAAATGGATGTTTAACTATGGGACAGCCATCTTAAATGTTCAATTGTAATATCTAGATGTTCAACTGTAATATCCAAGATATTAATCTCAGCATATTTTAACATCTTAGATATTACAGCTGAATATCTAGATATTACAACTTAACATATAAGATGGCTGTCCCATAGTTAAACATCTAGATATTAATTCTAAACATCTATTTTTCTCTGTATACACGGAGGAACTTTTAATAGCAATATATGTTTATTCCATAATGATAATCCTAAAAAATAATAAGAATTTAGTGAAAATCGATGTGCAATTGTAATTATTCCTAGCGGACTGGAAATTTTCCGCAGTCAAAATACTAAAAATCCGAAAAATTATATAAAACTTCAGTATAAGTTATAGTAAAGTTCGACACAACCTATAGTAAATTATCATACGGTTTTTCTAAATTTCAGTATTTTATTACAAAAAATTCTGAAAATAACACGTTTTTACCTAAATTGAAATTTTCTCCGAAAATTTGCAACTAAACATTTATGGGACATTCTTCATTAGCAAACAGATAATGACTTTAATTAGCAATAATGTAGATTTATTTGCTCTAGTGTAAGTAGATAACTAAAGAGTTATTTCACATTTCATTTATTTATTTTTTTTCAAAATAAAATGAATGATTAGGTTTTGGACCCGATGTGTACAAAAAGGATTGCATTGAATTTATTCGAACGTGCTGAAATCGGCGCACAGCTCGAATTAAAATGTTCAAAAGAGCATAGAAGTGTTTATAGGTCGGAATCTATTTATAAATTCTCTGTAGCTCCATCAATAACGAAGAGGTTTTTTTAAAATTGATTTTTTTAAATATTCAAACTTTTCTGAAGAAATGGGTTATAAAGAAAAGCGGGAAATAATTGCACCTTATAAGAATACTCAACAATAAATATTATTGTATGAATGAAAAGGTTCCAAACAAGCTTCGAATCGAGTTATGACTTTTAAGATGTTTCACATCTAAGTAACCATTGCTCTTAATTGTAAAATTTCATCTTTATCCTGAAGAGTTTGAAAAATTCATTGCCCTGTGTAAGAGAGCTAATCATTTTTTTGGCATTATTAATAGACCTTCCTCTTTTTCTATATTCCATCATCGTCTTTTTTTGAGTGATGTCCAAGCAAATATTGAAGCAAAAGACTTAGAGCGTTTTCTTAAAGTATTCTTTTGTCCTAATTTCTTGCAGATTCGTACTATAAAGTGACTGAAGTTTCTTTGACTTATATTTTAATGGAATGCACAAAACAGGAAATTCATTTTAATGTAAAATACTTATACTAAGAAAGATTATTCTCAAAATAAAATGGGATTGCCACTATTTTCTCAAACAAAATTTCCCTGACTTTTCCAAATTCTCCAGGTCTAGAATTTTCATTTTTCCAGATTTTAAAAAGATATTCTACATGAATAAATGGTTTATCAAATTTACAACATTTGTATAATACACTTTCCTTCTTATTAGGAAACAAAATAATAATATAATAATCATTTTGCTGACAATTTAAAACTTTATAGCGTAGAACAAGAAACAATTTGAAACTGATTGTTTCTATAACATAAGATCGATATATTTTATTCCTTATAACTGGTTGAATCAGCAAAATTTTTATTGATTCAACCATAAAAATTTCTTTCATCCAACTAAAGATAGTTTGTTTTGCTACGATTTGGTTTAATCAAACAAATATTTTTGTTGACTTAACCATAATTTTGATTGATCTAAATAAATTATATATTTGATTTAACCAAAAATATTGTTTTACAAAATAGTTTGGTTAGATCAACTAAATTTTTTTGTGGGTGTATACTTTAAATACTTTTGAGAATTTTTAAGCAGTATTTCACAAAAGTAAAAAATGTAACTAATATATAATTTTAATAAATTTATATTTTTTTAGATGTTGAAATTAATCCCTGACATTTCCTTAACTTTTCTGTTTTCAGATTTTTAGAAAAATTGGCAACCCTGGATCAAAATTTGCTCATGCTTGAAATTTTGAACCCTTTAAGAACTATTAGGTTCTAACTCTATATTTTTATGAATTTTATCGTAAATTATTTTGTAATTTCCAAACGTCTTTTCTTCAATTTTTCTGAATATTCTTATTTTGTATATTGTCTAATTTTTTATTTATTAATGATATCAAGTAATATATTCGTTTGCTAATTCTATTTCAAATTACTGAGCCTTTATTTCAAACACTAATCAATTTTCATTTCTAAAATTTATTTAGGGGTTAGGGTCAATTAGAAATTTAAAAAAATCGATTTGCAGATAATTGCTCTTCTGCAGAGGCTGCAAATGAGTCAGAAGGTTCATTATATTCCCCTGAAATCTATGATTCTATGTAAAGTTAAATAAAATGTTGTTTAGATGTAAACAATACCTAAAACTTTACACGCGTTTTTATCATAACCACGTTTTTAAAGTCAGTTCCCACGATATTTCCGGAACAAATCGCTTTCAAATTTAGATTACTTATTTAAAATATCAATATTTAGTGCATGGAAAGAAGAATTTCCATTCAGATAATTTCTTTTTATAGTCGAATAAAGAGCGTTTTGTTAAGCAAAATATGAGCTTTGACTTTACACATCCACCATTCTGTAAAAGATCTAAAATTTTCAAACTCTTTCGTCCACGTATTTACTACAGTACCGCGCCCGCTGTAAATTTCATATTAGCTAGATCCCGTTGGAATTTTCAAATGGAGATAATCTAGTCTATAGCAGCAGTTGGAACCGTACAACGCCTTTTTATTGGCCCTTGACAAAATTGTGTATAACTTGGTTATGAAATAATATTTTGCGATACAAAAGTTATTGTAATTTCTAGAAACATATTTTATTTGATTAAAAAAATATTGGCCAAAAAATAAATAAACCAATCTTTAAAAAATAATGGTAAAAAGGCCTTTTTTGCCTTTTAATTGACCTAAACCCCTTAAGGTAGGTTGATCCACGAAAATTAGACTTCAGACAAAAATAGATAATTTTGCTTTCAAGAACAAGCAATATTATTATTGAAGGGCTAATTTGGAAGAGAAAAGATTAATTTCCATGAAAAAAATTTGAAATACGGAAAAATAATTTTATCAATAAATTTTATTTTTGCCCCAACTTCTTTTCTTATCGCTTCTTACCAAATTTTAAAAAATTATGCGATTTTAATAACTTACGAATCACTTTTTCAAGAAAAAGATTCCCTACAACTTAACCATTTCCAATTTTCGAAAATAAATAAATTATTATCAAATTCAGCAATTTGTTTAGAAAAATGTTTTTTGAATGGTTTCAGCCATTAAAAAATTTATTTTTAAAAAGCAGAAACGGTGAAGTTGTGGGAAATCTTTTCTCTGAAAAAATGATTCATGATTTATTAGAATCGCATAATTTTCTAAAATTTGGTAAGCAGCGATAAGAAAAAATAGCCCTTCAATAATAATATTGCTATTCTTGAAAGCAAAATTATCTATTTTTGCCAGAGGTCTAATTTTCGTGGATGAAAACTACCTTAAATATATAAATAAAATTTCAATCATCATTCTTGATTTTTCTTCAAAAACATGTGCAATAGAATTTGAAAATTTCAGTGACACTTTCGTGCACAGTATCTCAAAATACAACTCAAGAACTGTTAAGTTCTTTCTCTAGAGCTGAGAGAGAAAACCCCTAACGAGTTTGAACAAGTCCAGGATAGTTACGCTCTCCAAAGCGAAATGTCGGGATTCGAAAGGAGGTGCTGTGTGGTGTTTAAACCGAGATCACCGCTTCTTAGCTAAGGAATAGATATACATCGCACTTTTCTTAGTCACTTTTCTCACCCGTAAAAGTTACGCCCTTACACTAGGTTGGAAGTTTACTCGCATTACTGTTGGCTAAGGTATTTTCTTTGTATTCCAAATACGTTTTTCCCTGTTCTGAGAACAATGCCCTTCACACTGCAAACTAACCGAAGCAAATATATATATTTTCAAATTTATTTTAGAGGAAGTTTGCAGACAATATTATAAATATTTAATAGTTTTGATGATTAATTTCTTATACTAATAAATTTCATTTCTGATTCTCATTGCTGTATGTATAACAATATCGTAATAAAGAGGCATAGGGGTTGAAAATTAATTCATTTGTCATCACTCGGGGTGTTAATGAGTCTTCACACACATTATGAGACAGATTAGAATAGTAATGCATTGCTACACAGGTTTCAGATATTCTGTCCTCATTTCCTACATTGTATATATGTGAATGTGTACATATATGTGAAACGTATAACGCACATATGAAGAGAAATGTTTAATGTATAGGCGGGCGAACCTATTTACCTAAATTTGCAAATTGCCTCTATTAACAAATCATCTTGAAATGTCACGAAATATTGTGAATGTTTTACCTAATTTATCAAATGGTAAATAATACGAACAAATTTTACTCTGATATTCAAATCTCAACGTCAAAAATCATGATTCAAGGAACTTTGTAACCATATTTCGACAAAAAGGAAAAAATTGAGAAGGTTATAGTATCTTCGATTATATTTGGTTGAAAATCTTCTTGTAATTATTTTCTTTATGTTATTGAATAAACAGCCAAGTCTAGAAATCTATACAATGTAATAAAATTTACTATAAAAGATACCTCAAAATCATAATAATATAAGAATATTCTTTAATGAGAAATATTTCTGAGTTCAAGTATTATGCAAGTGATTCAATATCTTCTTATAACAGTATATAATCTATTGATTTCATGAAAACATATGATAGGATATTTTATAGTTAGTATTGAAAATTTGTGATTATATTAATTCCTCATGTTTTACACACGGAGAGACTTCATTTCCCAGGCAGAAGGATTTCCAGTACTGGCGCGGTACTGACATAGTTCTGGTAAAAGCACAGCCTACCACCGGCGCGGCTCCGAAAGGTAACTTGGCTGGAAATTGTCCATCGGTACTTTGCCAGCACTGAAATCTGTACTGGTTCAGTACTGGCATTACTCCGAAGTCGGTTGTTAGCCGACACTTGGCCTCAGGACTGGGGCTGTACTATGCCAGTACCGTGCCAATCCTCGGCCTGGTACCAACTGTCCAGTACAGCCATTGCTCCTTGTTTACAACTGGCACGGTACTGTGCCGTTTGTAAATACTGGCATGAATCCGACTTTCCCAACTGGGTTATGAAATATTAAGGCAATGAATCAACCAGACCAAGTGACCAGACGTCCGCCATGTTTTCTGTAAACTCATTTGTGAAATTAAATAAAATGCGCTAAGGAAGGTCTGTTAACTATTAGATTTTTATAACTACAACAGACCTCCCTTAGGGTCTTTTCTCCAATTTCGCGAATTTTAAATTTGATATCTCGTTTTACATGGTCACTAGTTTACAGACAGAAAGGATGCCGGTAAGGTAGGTATCTGCTCACATGGTTAGTTTGATCCATGATCAATCATGTCTTACTTATCTGATCCCTACCTTACCGACACTTTTCTTTCGCCCTTCTCATTTTCACATTAATTCAGATATCGAGTTATAACTATGAATAATTAGGTAAAAAGCAGTAAAGAACGTTTATCTGGTTTATAATTGTAAATATTTAGGAATGGATAAACGTTTCTTAATGCTTTTTACCTGGATACTCAAAGTTTTAACTCGATATCTCAATTAATTTGGAAATGCGAAGGGCGAAAAAGAAGTATCGGTAAGGTAAGGATCGGATAAATAAGACATGGCCTTAACGCCGTGTGGTGAGGTCTGTCATCACCAATTAAATACGACCGCTTTATTAATAAAATACTAATTTTAAGAAATTTTCTGGAGAAAACAGCAATGCAGAAAAATGTAACGCATTACTATCTTATCCGGAAATTTTTTCAAATCATTATTTAATTATAAAGCGGTTGTATATATTTACTGAAGTCAAAGCCTGCCATACGGCCTCAACAAATTGATATACGGTCAATGAAAAAATTTCTTTCAATTGAAGAAAGTTGTGTTGATTTAAAAAAAAGTTATTTAATGTAAACAAATCTATTTCTTTCGATCAAAGAAATTTTTTTTGAATTAACAAAACTTTTTTCAATTCAAAAAAATTTTTTCTTAGACCGTATATCTAAGAAATGTTTCTGTGATTCAAAGAAACTGTTTTCTGGATGTGGGAACAGAGTGACATTTTTTGAATCTTTACAGTATTTGGATGTACAACTATTCGTTAATACCATATTTTACAAATAAATTTTCTCCATGTAGCAATTTTTCTTTGATAAATTATTTCATTTATTTCGTAATTATAATTTTTGAAGGATATTATTTCACTCGTTTAAGGTCTGGGATTTTTATGTATTTTTACATCTGGACTGAGGCAGATTTGTTTTACGTTCTTCGGTTATTGTCTGGTAGAACCTTAAAATTCAAATATATTTGATCAATTTTTATGTCAATAGTGTTCTGTATCCTGTGGTTCGGGTATGAGAACAAGAGCAGTTGAATGTAGAGATGGGAATGGCCGACTTTCAGAAGATTGTGACTCCACAGAAATACCACATGGGGAAGAAGAATGCAAAGCTAGCTTTGCATGTTCTAGTTGTAAGTAATTTAAAACATTTCTTTTATTTACATAAAGGTTTGTTAACTTTTGTGATTATTTAGTAGTTTTAAAATCTCACAGATTACCTAATAAAAAAATAATTTAATCAGAAGAAATAGCGAATGCACAAAAGTTTACAACAAAATACTGTGTCTACTGTGATTTAAAGAAAATATTTTATTTACTTTATGCAGACGATGAGGATTTAAATCAACATCTGAATCAGAAAAATCCCCCACCTCCAGTGCCGGAGAAATTGATTGATCAACCAGTACCTTCAGAAACAACGTAAGTTGTTTTCTTAATTCGGATAACTTATGAATAAGTAACGACCTTTATGGGAGAAAATAGTAAACGTTTTGTTATACAAAAATCAATATATTGATTTTTTCCAGCAAACACAAAATGTCCTTTAGTTGTGGCTTTTTTTGTTTGAGGTATTTCGTTGTGCTTTGAATCAAATCTCATCAATTTTTAAAGTGCCTTGATAACAATTTCCTGTATTTTAATAATGCTTAAATTATCTTTAATTGGATCTGCTTTCTGCTAAAGTTTATATTTAGCTTCTTTTTTAATTTATTCATCACACTTCTCTTCTCATGCTCTTCTGTATTGTACACAATATATGTTTAAAAGCAGTGGAACGAATTGATTTTCTGATTAAAAAGAAAAGATAATTTTATTTGAGTGAACGAAAATGTTATTTACATATCAAAAATTCTAGTATATTTCCATCATTTTTACTTATTATCTGCAAACTCGAAAAAAACTTCAAGAACTCAAATTTAAAACTTAAAAATTAATTGAAAATTGAATTTAACAATTTAGATTTTTCTGAAAGTAATCAAAACTTTTCTCATTAACGATTAATACATTAATGTTGGCGTTATGCAAGATAATGTGTACATATATATACATATGCATACATTTTCCACATTTTCTCAGCTTTTAAAACTGGGACAACCCCATGACGTCAGTACACCCGAGTATAGCTATCGATAACAAGAGCATCATACCATCCAAAAAGTATAGAATTAAAATTATCAACAGTAGTTAGTCAAATTGAAATTATATTAGGGAAAGAATGATTTACGTGTAGAAGAGGGAACGAATTATAGGAAATGAAATTTTAATGTGACAGGTAGACCGCACACTAAAAAATGAGTAGAATAAATGGGCACCAGTAAAAAGTAAAAGATTGGAATGTGTGATATTCCTGCAAAGAAACATAGGAAACTAAAAAATGAATTGAATAATAATAATTTTTCTACCCATTTAGAACAATGGGAGCACATGAATATTCCCCAAATTCAATAATTTGTAAAATTTATTTAACCGAAATTCATATAATGAAATTAACAATTGATCTAATTTTTATATTTCCGATTTATCACATAACGTGATGTTTATATTTCCAAATAACTATGTATCCGAATTTTTATTATTCCGAATCATTATTTGACATAATTTACTATTTCACTTAATTTCTAGTTCACAGAATTTTCATGTTACAGAAAAACTATTTAATCTGAAACATACCGGCCGAAAAATAATGGCGACAAATTCAAATACAGCCAATCGAAAATTTTGATTTTAATTATTATAAAATCTGATTGGCTGCATTTGAATTTAGCGCCGTTATTTTTCGGCCGGTATGTTTCAGATCAAATGGTTTTTCTGTAACATGAAAATTCTGTGAACTGGAAATTAAGGCCATGGATCATCCAGATCACGTGACCAAATTCCTGTAAAATATCGTGTAAGATAACTTTTTTATTTTACAAAATATCTTCCTGAAAATTGGAAAATACTACAGAACAGGACAGAGAACATTTGTCAACTTCGTTTGAGTGAAAATTTTTGCAGATAACTGTAATTGTCGATAAGTTTACGAATTTTTTCCATAATTTTAACTAAAAAGTAGTTAATAGACGTGCTTTTTATTCTCTTTTGTTACGTATTCTAAACTTTCAGAAAGATACTTTGTACACTGATAGAAAGGAATGGCTGTTACAACGATATTTATGATTAATTTAACCTTATACCTTATTGCTGGCATAGATACAGCAATATGAGATTTGTATTTTAACCATCCGAATATAACTGAATAAATATGAACGAATTAACCATATTATTGGTTGCTATGGAAAAATGTATTGTTCGCCTCTCCATATTATATTTCTGATTCGACCAGTTTCACTTACAATATTTTGATTTCTGTATTTAACATCCTGCGTTGTTCAGAGAGACATATTATTTTATAAATACAATTATAAATTCCCAACCTACAACTGAATGGCTAAAACTCTGGAACCACTTCTATCAGTGTAAATCAAAAAACTTATCTTACGTGAACGAATGAATATATAATTTACGCACGTGGTCCGATTGATCCATGGCCTTAAGAGAAATAGTAATTCGGAAATACAATAAAACCTCATTTATCGGGACGCCCTTGAAATGTAAACACCTCGTTTATCGGGATTTGGAGGGGCTCCCCACTACCACCTACAGTCTCATGGTGGGTTGCCATGACTCTTGTTGTATGTTGACATTTAGTAATGGTTATGTATATAAGTTGTAATGTATTTGCAAATTGTGTAAATTTATTTGGTTTTTAATGATGGAAAATAAAGATAGAAATACAAACAAAGGTATGTAAAAAAAATGACATAATAAAACTCCTGCAAATGAAACATCTGGAAACTGTCACTATGTCACTATGTACAAGGAGTGGTGGCTGAAGGAGAAACAAAATGTCCCGATAAATGAGGTTGCGAGATCCCGATAAATGAGTGTCCCGATAAATGAGGTTTTACTGTATAAAAATTATGACAATTGATAATTCATATAAATACAAATTAGATTAAATGATGCTTTGGTAATATAAAAATTATGTCAATTAATGATTCGGAGAAATAAAAATTCGCATACATAGTTATTTGGAAATATAAACATTACGTTATGTGATGAATCGGAAATATAAAAATTAGAGAAATTATTAATTTGGTTACATGAATTTCAATAAAATACATTTTAGAAACTATAAAATTTGGGGAATATTTATGCGCCCCAGAACAATGCAACAATAGTAATTTATATTCATGTTCGTTTTAGCAAATATTTTTCAAACAAATTTACAGTAAACTCTAATCTCCGATGAATTTTCCAGATTTATTTTCCAAAAAAAAAAATTCCACGCTGATATTTTATAAATTAAAAAAGTTTTCTTCCAGGAGTAATGTTTGAATTCTGATTTTAGGTTCATTGCAGAGGACTGGTCACCATGTTCCGTAACTTGTGGTGAGGGAATTCGCCACAGGGAAGTCCACTGCAAAATATTCCTTGAATTTAGCAAGACGATTGCCAAGTTACCAGATCATCAATGTTCTGGACCAAAACCAATTAACACCGAGAAGTGTATGATGGAGCCATGCGGTTTAATGGAAAACAGCTTGTCCTACAGGATAGATACGGTCGGAGATAGCGGTTATGCCGAATCCAGTCTCACCGACTCCTATCGATCATCTGGTGGCAGTTCAGAACCCGGAAGTTATGAGAGCAACATGAAACTGGCATCCGGAGGTTCCATACCAACGACCTATTCTTGGCACGAAGCTGGATATACTCAATGCAGTGCTTCTTGTTTAGGAGGTTCACTATTTTAATCATAACGTTTTTAAATTTTATACTTTTTCACCAAACAATAATTAGTGCATAAAATAAAACTTTTCCGACTTATTTCTAGGTGTACAGACTTCGATTATTCATTGCAGAAGAGATGGTACAAATAAAGTGGTTGCACCTCTTCTTTGCCCTTTAGAAACGAAACCTGAATCTAGGATTAAAACATGCAATGATCATCCTTGTCCTCCCAAGTAAGTGGGACGTTCTAAGTTCCAATTTATTGAATAATCCTAGCTAAATATTCCAGAGTTTATTGCCCTATCTATATTCCTCGATTCCTCGTTAAAATATTAATGAGTTTTCCGGAAAAATTCCAAAGAATATATGAAAATTATATTTAAATTAACAATAAAACATGATACTTGATGTAACTTATTAATCATTAATTATAATATTCATTGTTATTTGCCCGTATTACAATTAATAACATTAATAATGGCGTGTTTATGATATAATATTAATAATAAGAACTACAAAATGAAATATAATAGAAAGGCAGTATTTTAATGACGTTTTGAAATTATTTTTAAATTTTACATAAAGTATCACAGCGATTTAGTAGCACAATTTAAAGCAAATCAGGGTTTTTTTGTGTTTTTATGGTAAAACTCAACCTGTATTAGAAAATTGAGTTACAGACATACAGTAAAACCTCATTTATCGGGACACTCATTTATCGGGATCTTCACTTATCGGGATCTCGCAACCTCATTTATCGGGACATTTTGTTTCTCCTCCAGCCACCACTCCTTGTACATAGTGACAGTTTCCAGATGTTTCATTTGCAGGAGTTTTATTATGTCAATTTTTTTACATACTTTCGTTTGTATTTCTATCTTCATTTTCCATCATGAAAAACCAAATAAATTTACACAATTTGCAAATACATTACAACTTATGTACATAACCATTACTAAATGTCAACATACAACAATAGTCATGGCAACCCACCATGAGACTGTAGGTGGTAGTGGGGAGCCCCTCAAAATCCCGATAAACGAGGTGTTTACATTTCAAGGGCGTCCCGATAAATGAGGTTTTACTGTATAAACTTCGTTATCGCATCACAAGAAGAATGAAAAAAATATACTAGTTAACAAAATACGACACATATTTTTTCTCTTTCTTGATACGTTAGATTTCCTTTTTTCGATTTTTTGCACAATTCGTTTTCAATTTCTTGTAATAACTTTGCTATTTTAAAACCATACATTGTTAGAATTTTTTGTCGGAATTTTTCGAGAGATGTAACTAAAACTTTATACACTTTTAATCTTATATAATTACGATGAATCTAAGAAGATTACATTTTAGTAAATTTAAGAGAAAATTCTTCAATTTCCAGTTACAAATTACTGAATATTCCGATACTTGGATCTGAAAATTATGAAACTTGAACAGAAAAAATGTTACGTTCCAGGTAATTGAAATTTTATCCAGTTACGTGTAACTGAAAATTTTTTACAATTCGTAATTTTAAGATAATTTTGATAAAAAGTCTATTAAAGTTTTGTGACTTAAAGACAAATTTGATGAAAAACCTGTTACAGTTTCGTAATTTTAAGATAAATTTCGAAAAATTCAATCAATTTTAGCAAGTTTAAGATACGTTTCCTCGAAAGTATTGTAAATTTCATATACTTTTCGGTACATTTGTAACTTGAAAATCTCATTAATATTTTACTATAATAAATTATCATATACCCAGAAAATAAATTTACTGGATCTAACCAAACAAAATTTTATGGTTGAATCAACAAAAAATTGAGTCTACCGTATAATACAAAATTTTCTTGGTTGATCCAACTAAATTTTGATTCAATTAACCAAATTTCATTTTTGATAAATCAAAAATAATTTTTTTTAAAAAATGGAAAAAAGGGGGAAAAACACTTTAAAATATAGGGATTTTAAGACGAACAGGGTAAATAGAGGACTGGCTGTAATCCCTATTAACTTATCACTATTTGGGAAAAAGATTTTTAGACAAATGATATTCTCGAGTGAATTTCTTACAGGATATTCTTATAAAATATTGAAATTTTATGCGTTCCTTATGAATTTTGCGATTAATTGTTCATAGAGAAAAACTAGTCAATAATCATACTCAAATAACATTTACAGGTGGAATACTACAGATTTCTCGCCATGCATGAGTCCTTGTGGCCTTGGAATACAAACGCGAGACGTCACTTGCATACATGAAGTGACACGTGGAACTGCAAACGCTGTAGCTGTTCCAAGTAAAATGTGCCCACAACCACCACCGGTGGACAGAAGATATTGCAATGTGTTTGACTGTCCTGTCAAGTGGCATGTTGGCGAATGGGGAAAGGTAGATTTCTCACTCAACTGATAATTAAATGATCAAAGAGAGGCACTGGTAAAATTTTCACCCAGTACAATTTGATTAATGTGTTTGTTTTAAATATGCTTTCTTAAAATAGTTTTGCCAAAAACAAGTCTCTGGAAAAAAATGTTTTCTATGATTTTAAGACTTGAGATAATATTATCAGCCGTGTCTTATGAAAGAAACGACATCAGTTTTTATGGAAAATATTTAAAACTTACGAAAAATAATAATTTTAATAATGTTTTTTATAATAGAATTTTTCCTTGCTACCACTTCTTATCAATTTTTAGAAAATAATTGATTTTTCGTAAATCATGGCTTATTTTGCAGCGGAAAATATTCTCTACAATTTTTTCATTTTTGAGAGCAAAGTTTTCAGTGGCTGGAATCGTTAAAATCATTTTTGAAAAAGAAACATTTTTTTTAAAATAACTATACTTAGAGGATATTTACTTACTTTTATAATTTGAAAATTGTTGAGTTGTAGAGAATATTTTTCCCGAAAAAATAAGCCATGATTTATGAAAATTCAATCATTATTAAAAAACTGGTAAGAAGCGATAGTAAAAAAAAATCTATTACAAAAAACATTATCAAAAGTATTCTTTTTCGTAAGTTTTAAATATTTATCATAAAAAATAATGTTTTTTCTTTCATAAGAATTTTTTTTCTGAGACCTGTTTTTCGATATGACAACTACCTTAATATTGTTTACAATTTTTAGTACAGAATACACCCCCGAGATACCAGTAATTTAGAAATTTATAGAAATCGATTAATCAACCTCGGAATACATTTTTTATATAAAAATGTACAAGAAAAATTATTGAAAGAGTTAATGAAGTACATTTTAGTGATACTTCTCCTTAAACTTCTTTGGGGCTGCAATCAAGGAATTATATTAATCAACTAACAATTTTGAACATGATGTTTTTTGTATTTTCAAAAAATTTTCGCTTGGATTTTGAAGTTTGTAATTTTGTAAAGAAGTTTATTTTCCATGAAGTATATCAGAAATTTCTTAATATGAATTAATGAGATTTTAACAATTGCTGCTAAAAGATTACTAGAAACCTTGTTTTTTCATAAAGGTTTTCCCCATTAAATTAAAACGTAAAGTATCTTTATTTCGATTGAGAATTACAGCAACATATAATAAGAAATACAAATCAATACTTTTTATACTTTTCAAGCACACCATAAAATTTTTTTTTCAAATTTCTATTTTTATATTGAAACTTTTAACTAAAATTCTCTCCAGTGTTCCAAAACTTGTGGCGGTGGTACAAAAACTCGGAAAGTAGCTTGTGAGCAAATTAGAGCCCAAGGTCGAAAACAAGCTCGTCCTGAAAACGAGTGTCCCCCTCATAAGCCACCATCAGAAAAACTGTGTAACACTAAACCTTGCAGTGATATGGACATGAGTGAGCAGCAAATCATTCTTAGTCAAAACATTACCTTCAGTCAGGAAGATCCAAGCAAAAAAGTAGATTTAAAAATTGGGGGAACGGCTGTGGTTTTTCAAGGGACACCGGTGGTCAAGATTCGTTGCCCAGTTAAAAAATTCGATAAGTAAGATAACCTTATAAAAATAAATTTAAAAAAAATATAAAATTAATTCACATAAAGTTTTGAATACAATGATAATTATTCTTTCAGAACCCAAATTAAATGGACAAAAGATCGTAATGAATTACGAAAATCGAGAAAATACAAAATTAGTAGAAAAGGAGCTCTAAGAATCATGGGCATCGCATATTCAGATACTGGAATATATTCTTGTATTGGTAAGAAAATATTTTCAAATACTAAACTAAATATAATATGAATGTGTAAATATAAATAAAATTTTAGCGGGACATACTCAAGCAGAAATGCGTCTTCTTGTTAAATTAAGACCCAGAGATCAAATGAGTAGCGAAGAAGTTCTTCGATCTGGTAATGCAATCCACACCCGTCAAGGTGTCAATCTTATTTCTTCTCCTATTAATTCAGGTGAAAATGTGAATTCTGATCGTGCAGGTTAGTTATTATTATAAATAATTAAAGCAATTTGGTATTGATCTGCATATTCTATTAGATTAATTCATCCATGAATAAAATAATTCATTATACAGCACCAGCATTTGTTTATGGAAGCGAAGATCTTAGTCATGAAGCTCGCCCTGAAGAATATGGATTATTCACAAAAACTACAGAAAAACCTCGACGCAAGAAAACAAAACCAACACCGTCACCAACTCCTTTGACAAAAACGAATGTGGAACATTCTGTAACCCCATCAAATGAGGTCAATAAAATTATTCAACCTTTATATGCATGGCTCTCTTCATTCAATTGAAAAATTATAATCTAGCTTTTGAAATTAATTTAATATATTATTTGAATTCGATTTTCATTTCTACTTCTTTGCGACTGAAAACAGAAATGAGAAATCGATATCACTAGTTGTAATAATGTAATAAGATAATATACTTTCAAAGAAACTACTATAAAGAATAACATTTATAATATTTTCTGGCTTGTTCTTGGATTTCACTAACCTTTTCATTATGGTAATGGATAACAATGATTCAAAAATCAGCCTGATATCGAGTCTATAGGATCAAATGTTGCATCCAGCGCTTCAACGCTTGTACCCCATATAAACCAACTAATTTCAACGTTAAAGGTAAAACTAACACTGACTTATAGATTAACATAAATAATTTTTTTTAAATGTTTTCCGAAAATTATCACTAAGATTCTGTTAAAAATGCCATATATATTTTTATTAAAATTTAGCATAAACTTGTTTTCCTATTTAAGAAATTTTTCCTATAAATTTGAAAAACTCAGTCAATTTTTCACTATATCAAATTTAGCAACTGGTCAGCAGATATTTCTATTGCATTGAAGCATTAGTAAAAATTTTATTGAACTAGAAATTCTCTTTCGAAATCATATCTTCAGTATCTAACTATTTTCAAACTCACAAGTTCTATTATCATTATACCTTTAAAGATATCTAATTTAATTATGTTCTTCACTTTTCTCAGACATACTGGCCATTTAGAGAATCGGCAAATTCGAACGATCGCAGATTACTTTTCAAGGATATGGAATTCCAAAACAATCCAAACATAGAACTAGTGTCGAAATTGAAAGAAGAATTTGAATACGACAATATGAAAGGGAAACTTGGAAATATGCCAAGAAATGGTATTATTTCAGACGAAAATTCTAGATCAGGTAAAGAAAGAATTTCTATTGATGACGACTCTTTTAACACGGACGAAGTTTTCGCCACCATAAAGAACAGGGACACTATGAGAATAATACCGGAAATAACTTACGAGAAATATTTTCCCACTCCTTCAACCGTTTCTATTATTAATTATGCTGATCCTTCACCAAAGTACAAAAAAAAAGATCGAGAGATTCGATATTTCAGAAACCAACGTGAAACAATGTTAGAAAATGAAAAAGATGACTCGGTAATTCCTTCCAGAAAAGAAAATCTGCGACGTGTAACTACAGTTGAATCTGACCCAGAAAATGGAACATATATTGAAAATGTGAGTGATAAAAACTTTGAAAGAACTATTACAACTTCTCCAGAAAATATTCATGAAAACCATAATCTGATAAAATCGACATCCAGTAATTTTTCAGAGCAACTTTCCACTGAAGAATACGTTATGCAAATTGAAAACACTAGTGAGCAGAGTAGTGAATTTTATGAGAAAGAACTAAAAATTGAGAAACTGTTCGATAGTGATAAAATCTTTAATGATAGTTCCATATCGATAAAAAATTATACCGAGTCAAATGATAAACTAAAGAGCGAGGAAGAAAATCTTGAAGAAGAAAAAGAGTTAGAAATTCTGAGAAGATCAGGAAATGAAAACGAGAAAAATAATATTTCAAAATCCTTTAGGGAGGAATTTGGTCCTCAGGAAGAAAAATCTGTTCGTAAAGAAGAAGAAAGTACAAAAGATGTGTTCCAGTCACAAAGAACATCAAAGGGTTATACAAATGTACCTACTTTATCAACTTTGGAAAACGAAGACCCTGAAAAGCAACCCACAATTGGACCTGTTGTCGTTTTCAGCAAAGGTAATTTGAATTAAAACTCATTATTCAAATTACTACAATTCTCACTCATGTTTATCTTGGTTTACATTTAGCAGTTAAAGACGACTTAATATTTGAGTGGGTCACAACAGAATGGTCAAGATGCTCGGAAACTTGCGGAAGAAATGGATTTCAGGTAATAATTAAGTTTTATATATTATATAAGTGGGAAATTAATTTTTTATCTTTAGTACATTTTTTAAATGTTTCCTAGAAATAACCATTTCTTTACTCGTTTAATTTAATAAAATATTATAATTTACCATTTCCTTTTACATTGAGTCATTTCAATTTTCAAGCCTGCAAAATTGGACTATGAATGATCGTAAGTCATTATGGGTTAAATTTTTAGATACGTGGAGTTCAATGTACTGTGCGTGCTGCAAAACCTTTAAATTCAACGAAAGTTCCCCAACGAACTATAATTGGTGCAGACCTTTGCAAGGACGCAGGATATCCAATACCACAAAAAGTAAGAACTTGTGGTACAGAAAGATGTCCTCAATGGCATGCAGAAGAATGGACTCCTTGCGAAAATTCTAGATGTTTCAATTGGAAAACTGGTAAAATTGTATATTCTTTTTATTAAATAAGATTATACAACAAAATAAAAATAATTTACAAAAATAAAGAAGAACACTGTTAGAAAATATTTGTACACAAAATTTAAACAAAATTCATTCATAAAATTGTTTGTTCTATTTGCAATGAAGTTAAAATTGTAACATTATCTCATTTTCATAATAATATTGTTCAGCGGTTATTACTACACAAAGTAATGAAATTTAAAGTTTAATACACTGAGAAAAAAAACATGACTCAGTAGCGTTCGGAAAGGAGTGGTTCATGTCCGAAGACGAAAATTGAAAATAGACATCACTGTGTCCTCGCTAGACATGAACCACTCATGTCCAGAACGTACACACTAATGTCTTAGGCATTAATAACGCGCACAGGACGTTTCATAACGCCAATTTGAAGATTGTTAAACAAATATTATTAAACAACGATTATCCAAATAGCTTTATCGATAAAAATATAAAAATCCGTATGAATAAAATTGAATACAGCTCTCCAAATTCTCTAAATAAAAAAAACCGTTTAGATTTATACAGACATCAACCAAAAGTATGTTTCCCATACAACGTAACAAACTTCACTAAATTGTCTAATATTTTCAAAAAATACAATATGTCAACTATCCCAGTCGTTAACAAAACTTTGAAATCAATAATAAAATTAGGTAAAGACTCCACAAACAAATGGGAATAAACTAATATTGTGTACAAATTTGATTGTAAAAATTGCCCTGCGACTTATATTTGTGGATCTAAGAGAGCATTAAGAGTTCGTATTAATGAACACAAAAATAAAAAAAACAGTGAATCCGTAGTCTGTGAACATCAATTGGAATTCAACCATGAATTTGATTGGGAAAATACCAAGATTGTTGATTATGTCTCTGACTATCGGAAAAGATTAACATCATAGATGATCCATATAAAATGTAATAAATTTAGTATAAATAAAAAAGAAGACATATTTACTTTGAATAGAATTTATTTTTTATTACTTAATAGATTAAATTCATGATAGCTTTCCAGCTGATGTCTGTTTACATTTCAAATTCTATGTTTACAATAACTGTTGTCAATATTTAAACTTAACTGTCTGAATCTAATAATTTAGTAGACAAAGTGTCGTCGACTCCATGACATCACGTCATTTTATTAGTAAAATCATGACTTTTATTATAATTTTATATTCTCGATATTACTCATTATGAGTTAACCTTCTTTTATAAAGGTAAAATTTAATAATTTTGTGTATGTTTTTGATATTAAGTTAATTTAATTTTTATTTTTCTTGTGTGTGACAATTTTACTATTTGGTGTTTTTTTTTAATTTAATAAAGCCTGATGAGGTTGGCAAACCCATAGCCAACGAAACGTCGCATTATGAAGAGTTTTCTTCTTTATATTTGACCCTCATTGATCGCAAACCAGCATCTTTTATAATATTAATATGGAGGGTGACACTACCATTTCTTCACTAACTACCGATTATTCAATTTTAACCAAAATTAATAACTGACATTTTTTAGCAATGCAAAGGCGAGAGATAACTTGTCGCGTGCTTCAGGAAATGGCAGATGGAAGTGAAAATTTAACAATCGCAGATTCTAGTATATGCGATGAAGGAATAAAACCACCACAACGGCAAGAATGTTATAACGATGCTTGCAAAGGTGTCTGGAGAGTTGGGGAATGGTCAGAGGTATTAGAGCTCTTTAATTTTGTTCTATATTTGGCTTGAAAATCAAATTAAATATCTAAATTAAAATTTTATGAATTTCTAATAGTGTACTGCATCATGTGAGGAGAATGGGATCAAATACAGAATTCTACAGTGTGTTTGGTTTGGAACCAAAAAACCAGCAGGCAATGCCTGCAGAGATATTACAAGACCATCTGTTATGAAAACTTGTAGAGGTCCACCATGTCCTCGATCACCAGGTAAACTGATAAAAATCAAACATCTATACCACCAGAAATTAGATGAAACCATTAATCATAAATTACAAGAACCATAATAATAAAATCCGAGGCAATTAATTATACAACAATAAATTTAAGGTGAATTTCAGGATTTAAAAAAAGGTTTAATCAATTTTATAAAATATAATAAACTTAAAGTAGATTGAACTTCGGATCTTTTTATATCTTGGAAAATGTTCTTTATCACTAAAAATTGTTTTCTCTGTTTCAGAAGAATGTAATGATTCGTCTCAATCATGCAACAGAGTAAAAATAATGAACATGTGTCAAGTGCCCCTATTTAAGAAACAATGCTGTGCGTCTTGTCTTAAGAGCGAGAAAAAAGTCTAGCTTAGTAACTTCAAGATTAGATAAAGTAACAAAAAAAATAGATGTTAAGATAGGAACTCAAGGCGACGGTGAAAAATGCTTCATGGAAGAAGAAAGAGTCTGATATGTGGTAAATTAACGTCAGAGATCAGTTTTCCTATTAATATACTCAACCACGAAATCGATGCAAGGCACTTTAATCCACATAATACGATGATTCTCATCACGTATATTGGAGCAAATCGCGAAATTGGGATTGACCAATTATACTCAATTATGCGTTACGTCACACTACAGCAGTCCATCATACGATTAATTATCGCACTCGCGCCTAATGATCTTCTGATCAGAGATAATTATTAAAATTTGATGACTTTAAAAATACTTATAGATGAGAAAAAACTCATTTATTCTGACTAATCATATTTTTAACGTCAATATAAAAATCTATTTGATCTATCGTATATTTTATGATAATCGCGAAGAAATTCTTGACGTGAAATAGTTACAAGAATTAAAAATACTTTATGAATTGAGGTCTTGAAACATTTACCTGATTCCTACCATATCGGCATTTTTTGTCCGGTAAACTCATTTCCATACAAAATGCAAAATGAATAATTAAAGAAAAGGCACTAAGGAAGGTCTGTCGACTCTCAGATTATTATAATTACAAAAAATTATTTTAAAAATAAATTCTTATGTGATTTGAAAATTTTCCAAGTCGACGGACCTTCCTTAATTTCTATTTTTTAATTTTCTAAGTTTATAACTCGATAATTCATTTTGCGTGGTCATGAATATACAAACAACAAATTTCGATAAAGTAGGAATCGGGTATGTGATCAATGATCTTAGAAGAATTTTTTATTCAATCCAAGTATCAAGGCCATAATGACACTAAACTGTAAATACATTTTCTTAAGTATCATTTATCAATTATGAGTAGCCAAAATTTTTCAATTGTTTTGTTTGATCAACATTCGTCTTATCCCGATTTAATTACATATTTTTATTTAGAAGAGAAAAATTTCATGTTCAAGTCTGAATACAGGGATGTCAAAATGTATTCTAAATCTAAATCCTGCTTTTATAAATCAGCAATGAATGCAAGTGGAACTAGGGTTTAGGCAGTATTTTAAATGCAAGAGTAATCAGAAGCTTTCAAGTAAATTTCGACTCACAAAATATTTCGATCATAACCAAATGAAAATTTTTATTATTTAGGAAATTAAAAATATAGTCCAATAGTATTTTGAACCCCATTTGAGGAATTTATTTAATTCTGGGTTTATTAAATTTCCATACGTTGTAGCATAGTTGGAAAGCTCGTTTCTTAAGACTGATCAGAACATTTTAAGATTATCTTATAAGGTAATTTCCTGTGGGCATTTAATTACAGAATCAAGGGTAGATTTACTTAACCCGGTGCCTCCTAAAGAATTTTTTGAACACGTACATTTTATTCGTCTTGTACACATCAGTTCCATTTTTTTTACTATATTGAAATATTTATTGCCTTATCCATAATTACATTACGACATGGTCCCATAAGTTATATTTATGGATTAAGAACAAAGTTATAGAAATATATTAATAAAGAATTAAACTGAACCTATGCCTATTAAGACCCGAATGGGTGAAACTTAAGCCAGTAATCTTTAAGCAATAAATTATATTCTACTGTACTTAGAAAGAAACACGTTAATGTTGTTTAATTTAAGATTAAAGAGAAAAGAAACAAAATTTTCTGCAATAAAAGTTTCTTCCTTAGTACAGCAGAAACTATATAGATATAATATGTAATATAATATTTTGTTAATAATATCTGGCGAAAATTCGTTATTGTAAAGTTAAATTGTTGATCGAAGGACTCGAGTTTACCTTTGTGCCTCATGTTTGACAGTAAAAAGGAAAATTCTTTTCTCTAAAAGTATATAATTTAATTAATTGGAAAATAAAATAAAATATAAAAAATTCTTACTATATATCAGATCGTGATATTATTTGGCAAATTAACTCTACATTCAATGTGCAGTTAAAGAAAAAATTTAAATGATTGATAAATTAACTTTTGCCAAGTAATCTCGAGTTTTTCATGTAATACAAACAAATTTTCGCTACTAACAAATTTGCCTCTAATCAGTTTCACGATTTGCCAAAACACGCTGAAAAATTGTTCGAGAAATGAATTACAAAATAAGTATAAGTGAATAAACTTTCGGACGATGTCAATAGTCAAGATATATTTACTGTGTAGCATCCCAGACAAACTGTAAAAATAGATAAGCGCAGACACGAATCGAGAAATATTGTTTTTAAAATATCCTTTTCATCATACACCTCTATATTTAAAACTGTTTGCTAAAAGTTTACTAGAACTCCAAATAACAAATAACAATTTATTATAAATATTATCACATGCTTTATAATTTTAAATTAAAATTAAAAGCCTTTTATTTTCATAATTTGTTTTCGGAAATAGCAAAAATTTTTGTTTGATAAAACAACTTTAAATTTGAAGGCTTTCCATATTCACATACATCGTAATTGGAAAATTGTGGTGTAAGCATGAAATTTAAAATGAATGCATAAGTCTTAATTAATCCTGAAACCAACTACACATTGCGATGCGAATATCTACCTAGTAATCTAGTTTTAATTAATTACATTCTTAACTTAAATTTATCGTCTGCACCTAGTGGGTCGCGTGAACCGAACTGTTACCGAATTGTGTCTCATTTAGGTCACACTTGGGCCACACTTTGGTCATATCCCAGTAAACTGAATAAATGCCGAAAAATTAAGATTTAAAATGTTGATAGTATGATTCTTTGTTTTAATTTAAGTAATGAACTCAATAATGCAAATCAATAACTTTATTCCCCGACTGTACACCGAAAAATGTTTTTTTCCGAGAGTCAACTATCACCCATAGTTAAGTCTAACCTAGTTGAAATAACACGGATTCCTGTTTAAGAGAATCACGTACATAAAGTTAAACAAACCAATATAAACCTTGTTACAGAGAAATAAATAATTCTAGTTCTATTAACAATTAAATTCAATTAATATTGCTATACTGTTATTACAAAACTCCGATGTAAAAAGAATATCTTCTGTATTTATTACTTCTTCACTCTGTAAACAAAAATTTATTTTTGTCAATAATTCTTTAAGACCCACTTTTATCAATATAATTTTTGCTCTGGTAGATCATAAACGTAAAGTTGTTTTTTGGTTACGTTTAATACATGCGCCTGAAAGGATCTGTCCGTCAAATCAACTTGCTTTCTTTGTTTTTCTTACTAAACTTGAACTTTGTCATTTCAACTAGGATTGCAAAGTTGGCGCCTGTCCTAACTAGGCAAAATAGTACACGGGTACAAGGAATTTTTTTCGGTGTAGAAAACAGTAAAAGTCTTATAGTTAAAATAATATAAATTTAAAATATTTTAAAAAGGAATTTTCTGAAAAATATTATTTATTAAATACATCATCATTGCTTTGTTAACTGCTCGTACCATTTATTGTTATTATAATTAATACAAATAACTTAAAAGTGTGTCTCCTAAAGCATATAATTATATTTTTTATCATTATGTGCTAATTTCGAAGAGTCGTTTTTCTTATCTGTTAAAAAAATATAATGCTATTTTTGCGAATTTCCTTATTTATTCTGTCATCATGAAGAAGAGCATGATTTCGCTGATGGAAAAATATAAATTTTAAACCTGAACCCGTATCACCACTAACCCGGATTCCTCTTAACGTCCAAACACAAGCACAATTAAAAATTTCAAGGATTCGAAACCAATCGAATTCTCAAAACACAAAAACCACAACCAAACTTGGACCAAAATATTTATGTAAATGGTGGTGGGTAATAAAAATAAAAGAGGACGAAAGAAAGAAAAAGAAGGAAGAGGTTTTGGAAGGTTGCCTTCTTTTTTCTTTCCTCCTTTTTTGTTTGTTTTTCTCACGGTTTGTTTTCTAGTGTTCTATTGAGGTGTGGTGATTTTGGTCCAAATTTGGTTGTGGATTTTGTGTTTTGAGGATTCGATTGGTTTCGAATCCTTGAAATTTTTAAAATATAAATTTTTCCAAAAGTTGTATGGGAAAAGCTGTGCTGATAATATCAGACGTGAAAATTTGACATCATGTTTTATACTATTTTCTACAGCTGAGAAATAAACTTATTAATTTGCATTATTGAGTTAATTACTTCAATTTGAACAAAGAATCATACTATCAACATTTTGAGTGTTAATTTTGCGGCATTTATTCAGTTTACCGGCATATTGCCAAAGTGTGACCCAAGTGTGACCTAAATGAGATTCAATTTGACCACAGTTTGATTCGCGCGACGCGCTAGGGTAATAATAGTGATATTTTTAATCAATTTATAAAAAAAATTAGTTTCCAACCATTTTTATAATTATTGAAGAAAAAATTCACATCTTTCAAAAGTAATATTATTTGTTATTCAAATACGGAGAAAAATAGTTTGATAAATTTTACTCGACTCTATCGGTTAAACTTGAGACATAAGGACATTCCAACATCTTTTAAATCCTAGTCGGATAAAATAAATTTGATAAGTACTTAATTCACCCAATGTGAATGATAATGAACGTTACATAGAGAATAATGAAGGGTTCAGTAAAGCGTGGTCGAGGATAAGACATTAATATACGTAAGTGGGTTCACGTGAAATGTATATCGCTGATGCTTTAAACGATAGTTCCGTAAACTGTGAGCATCGGGCGTGTGACTTCAACCGACGGTAGTATGGTCCTCTTGAATAAAAAAAATTCTTGTCACGAGCCTACCATGAGTCATCCATTATATACATACATGATCAGCATACAAACACTTAAACATAGAACCTCACATATATAAACCTAATATACACTTATATATAGAACGATACGCCCTCGTCGAATTCACGCACGCTTACAACGCTGATACATAAAATTTGGAAAAATTGCAAAAATTATTCAGAGTTTGTGAGAATCTACTAGTGTCGTGACTGAAGTTTTTGGGCTTTACTCAAGTAAAAATAAATCAACTTTTTGCATTAATTTTTCATAAAATATAAAAAAAATGTCAGGCATCATATTTCATTCATTCCTTATTAACTTAATTAATATTTAATCAAATTTTTAGTTATAACTACCTATAAAGTATAACGAAACTAAATTTTGAAATGTACATTATAAATTTGCCTTATTATCAAAAAGAATCTTCTGTAAAAATATTTATAAAAAGATATTTTTATTTTCTGTGTTGCATATGTTTTTGGAATATTTATTTCGAAATTATGCATTCTGAATTGTCATTAGCCTAATAAATTTAGATAAATTTATTATAAATTTAGATAAATTTATTATAAATTTAGATAAATTTATTATAAATTTAAATTTATTTTATAAATTTATGTAAATTTATTAGGCATAATAATAATAATTCGGAATCCAAAATGCTGTGTAAGTTTCTATAATTTTATGCAATACAGTAATCAAGACTTTCTCAAATTAAATTTACATTAAATCAATTGAATTTAAAAAACTTAAATGAAAAATAAGAAAGTTATTTCAAATAATTATTCTGCAATAGATCCATCACACCCATCTCTTTTCCATACAGAGATCTTTCTCGTAACCACTCGCAAATTTTCTGATAAATATACATAGGTATTGAATAAAAATTTTATTAAATAAACTAAGATAAACAATTTTCGTACCAAATAAATGAAAAATAATTCATTTATCCCACTATATTTGGTAAAAAAAACCACTCACGAGGAAAAAATCACTTCTATGGTAACATTGATTTATGCTACACGGAAAAAATTAATTATCGAAACTTTTTTTGATTTACATAAAAAAATTGGTTTGGATTGATATTGACTTTTGGATAGGACTGAAATAGTAAAAAAATTCATTGTCTATTCCAAGAATTCCGTACACTTTTCAATACAAGCTTCCAAAAAAGTTATAGATATTTTCATTGACTGCGAGACATAGCTAGTCAATGAAAATGTCGACAATTTTTTTAGAAGATTTCATTGAAAAATATACTATACTATGCTGCGACTCACGATTTACCGAACTTCGTAATTGTATAAAAGATTGGTTTTTTATAATTATACTACGAGTAATCATATATACGTTTAGAAATCTTTAATGCACGCTTCCATACTTTACTCTACATTTCTGAATTTTATCGAACTGTGATTCATTTTTGAACGCTTGATACGTCACAAATAATTATAATAATGCCAAGTAATTTCTAACTTCTCCATATGTCCCAATTTTGATTGGAAATTGAGTGAAATTACTCGACTTGTTTTTCTCCGTGAAGGGTTGTACTTTATTATCGATTATACATAAGTACCTTCAAGATAAATATTTAAGTTTTAAGGCTATCACTTTTGTATATATCACGATCAAAATATTGTAAGATGGCTACACGTTAAGATTATTGTAAAACACAAAGTGTATTATTGTTCATTATGCATATATATATATATATGTATATCCATGTACATATGTAACTGCCTGATATAAATTCATGCATATGTGTATGTATATGAAATGCATTGTATATATACACATATGTATAGTACAATAAAAAAGTGAGTATGACAAAGCAAAAGAAAAGTTTATTTTTTGCACTATTTCCCATTTTATATAAAGTTTACTAAAAAAGAAAATTTTTATAATTTAATTCACTATATAAAGCTATTTTAATTAGTTGGCACATTCTTAGTTAAAAAATTTGTCTTCTACAGATTTCATTTTTCTTTTGTCATCAGTTGTAATTTCATAATTCTGAATCATAGAATGTCCCAGATCCTTGAAATTTCGTTATTACTCATAGGCCAAAGTTTTTTAAGCAGTTTCCACCCTGATTTTTGGGTCAGCAGTAAATATTCATTTTTAGGGTCATTCATATAGGAATAAAGACCAAGAACTAAACTTTGACACAGTCTTGCACAAACACAAACTTTGATAATTGATTTCTCAATGTCAACAAGTTGCCTGGCAGTTCGATATCCCCGAATCACATATTTTCCATTTTCAAGGTCCTCAGTTTGTAATAACATGTAACATAAAGATATAGTCAAATCAAAAATGAGACAATCTCGATGCGAATCTCCAAAATCTATAACAGCACTGATTGTTTTTCCATCAGGACACATAATGATATTATGTTCATTTAGATCACCATGAATAATTCCTTTATCAAAATGATCTATAAACTTGAGCACTTTTTCTTCAAAGGAGATTATCACCTCACTAACAATTATTTTTTCCTCCTCGTCTTGTAGAATGTAGAGAAACTCCCTCAATTCCGGCACTGATCTCATCATCCAAATTGTTTTGTGATCATCAAATCCAGCATGAGAAAATTCTTCCAAGACCCTATCTAGGATTGCTACAAATTTTCCCACTTCCATCATCAATTCTTTGGTCTTTGTTACTGCAAAAAAAAGCTTCCCAGGTCTGTAAACCAGTAATCGAACAGCATGTTTTTTGTTGGAATCAGCATTAAAGTTTTGCAGGGAAAAATATGAACCACTAATACATTTTACTGGGAGAGGGCAATTAATGCCTTTTTCATTCAAGAAAAGCATTAATTCCGTTTGTGCTTCCATCACATTTGTTTTTACCGAATCCAAAGAATTAATAATCTTGAGAACGTATCCATCATTACTGATTTCCGTAATGTATGGGTTATTGTACTCGTTTTCATTGCACAAGACGTGATAATTTTTATCATCGTATGAATTTAATTCTGTGATCTTAGAAGCTTTCAATCCGTAGACTTTTTCCAAAATTTCAGAAGCAGATTCCTTGGTCATCATTGGTTTGATTATTTGACCAGGAGATAATAATATCTTGTTAGACATTTTTTTACTTTTAATCTCAAATAATAGAACTTATGATTTCAAAAAGAATAATATGATGCAGACAATAACCTTCTACCTCGAAGGAAAATTCGAGACTGACTTAATGTGTAAACGGAAGGGACAATTTCAAACCCTCACAAGCTATTAATAATGCAATGGGTAAAGACAGGAGGAAAATTAATGCGCCAGACCTATTCGATTGTAGATAACGTTCAGATTAGATGGTAGTTGTGATAAGTATATAGATAGCAATGCAAATTATTATAAAATAAGATTTAGGACTGTTTGAATTTTATATTTTTCTTTACGTGCTTTGTAAAGTACTACAAATAACATAATTTAAGGCCATGGATCAATTGGACCACGTGACTAAATTATACATTTAGGGAATCATTCCGTGTAACTGGTTCAACAATTCGAATTTTTTTGTTGTTGCATAAATAGCATCCAAATATAGACTTTTTTGAGGAAGCTGAAGGTTTACTTTATTGACGAGGGAAAGCAGATTGACGGTGAGTCCAAATTTTAGTGGTGGTAATCGTATTTGAACCTTTAAACGCGTTTTTCTTAAAACTGTATTTTTCAAACTGGTGACCACGATACAGTAAAACCTCATTTATCGGGACGCCCTTGAAATGTAAACACCTCGTTTATCGGGATTTGGAGGGGCTCCCCACTACCACTTACAGTCTCATGGTGGGTTGCCATGACTCTTGTTGTATGTTGACATTTAGTAATGGTAACGAAGGTATATACTTGTATAATACGAAGGTATGTAAAAAAATTGACATAATAAAACTCCTGCAAATGAAACATCTGCAAACTATGTCACTATGTACAAGGAGTGGTGGTTGGAGGAGAAACAAAATGTCCTGACAAATGAGGTTGCGAGATCCCGATAAATGAGTGTCCCGATAAATGAGGTTTTACTGTAACTCGAAATCTATCCAACGAATTCCTTTCAAATTTCAGTGGCTTATTCAGTACTCATGTAGACATAAGCCGAACTAGGATAATTCTGATTCATTGGGCTGTTTTTTTCACATGTTGGAGAAGTCGTAAAAAAACACCGAAATTCACAAAAAAATATTCAATAACATGCCGAAAATTTAATTTTCAAGATTTTTTAAAGATCCTCATTCAAAGACTAGTTCTTATTTCACAGATTAAAATGCCGTTTGATGTTTTTGTTTTAGATAAGCAGAACGCTTGCAAACTTGGTGACCGCAAAAAACTCTTTTTAGAGATGAGTGGCTAAGTTGCCGTATAGTTCAGCAATGAGAGACAATTTCGGACTGAACAAATTTTAAAGTGTGCTCCAAATATGAATATATATGTGCTGAAAAGTTCGCAGTTGTATGCTCATTTAGTTCGCCAAAAGAAATTTCAAAAAAAGCGAAAAAAAATTGCCATCTCACGGGATGACCCCCTTAATTCGTTCATGTAAGATAACTTTTTTAATTTATAAAGTATCTTCCGGAAAAATTGGGAAACGTATCAAAAAACAATAAAGCCCCAGACTTTTTTTTAGTAAAAACTTTGAAAAACATTTTTTGTTGTATTTTCCAAATTTCCTAGAAGACTTTTTGTAAAATAAGAAAGTTATCTTACACGAACTTCTACAGGAATTCGGTCACGTGATCTGACTGATCCATGACCTTGATAGAACTTTCTTATACAACATGTGAAAACTTAAAAAAAAAATAACCTTACGCGAAAAAGTTAAAATTATTAAATATAAGGAAGTAAAATAAGTAATTTTGACATAGGTAATTCATTTTTTTTGCAATTTTATTATCCCTTTTAGAATCAAAAGACGATCTTCTTAGCTGTCAACCTTTCTCTTTGACTTAATCATTCACAAGTTATTTGTTAATTTTATTAATTACATGCATGTATAAAGGAATAAACAATAATATTGAAACCAGTAAAAGAAAGAACCACAGTTCGGTTGATGAACTAAATGAATATATTGATAATCACGAAAGACAGTTCGGGGAAATTGTACTGAAAGATACTTTAATTAAAAGGCATGACAAAAAATTAAGAGCTTTGCAGAATTTGAAAATTGCAATCGAAAAAGATAGGATCAGCAAAGAGAAAGGTATATGACAAAAAATAGAGGAAAATAATAAAATATTCATAGATAGAAATTAAATATAAACTAAGGAAAGAATGTAATTAATATGATACATAAAAGATTAATAAATATAGAAAATACACAATGATATTAGAGAAAAATACATATGAATTTATCATTCCAGCTCTAGAGAATCTGAGGCAATCGAACAAGATTATGAGGAAGACAATTCAGAAATTGAAAGAGGAAATGAAAACTTCCAGAAAGGATATTCATGAGTTTCAGAAATTGGATAATTTGAATACCGATAGGCTTCTAGAAATCGATCCGCTGTATTATCTAAGAAAAATAAGATAATATTGCCTAGTATATTAAATATCTTTTATTTCAGGGACTTATAACAATATTACTGACTTCCATTGAAGTTTATTGCAAATACTGAATAAAACTGTGAATTTAATATGCTTATTCTATCAACAAAATAAATAATGAATGGGAATTCCGAGAATTGGTATTTTTCAAATTTCATAATAAAAGCAAAAGTATCACGAAAATACCATTTTCTGAAGACCGAATAAATTTTTTAATTTCCTTTTTGCTATCGATTGACGAATGTTTTATTGCCTATTTTAGTTAATATATTTTACAGTATTTTCTGTCATTTTAAAAAATTGAAATCATTGAAAACTTCATGTTTAAAATTAGGAATATTCAAATAATAGAGACTTTTAATAAATTGGCAAGACTGATTCACAGTTCTTGCAATTTAACGCAAGGCGACGCTGAAGTGAATGAAAAATGAAACAGCTGTTCCTATGTATAAATATAATGTAGAAAAGAAAGAGAATGATCTGAAGAACTATGAAAAATCCCGGTGAGTGTTTACTGGAAATAAATTGTTTTATTAATTGAAAATAAAATTTAATAAGCATTCGAAGAGATTTGATTGTAACTCGAAAAAGATATACGTGCCAGTTAAATAATTATTAGTTATTTTGTTATAAAATTATCATCAAATTATCCTTTATGTGCTTTCCTTATTAGCCACTGGGAAATATACTGTTCTCACTCACAAATACCGGATCATTGTGGTGCAAACAAGTTCAATGATATTAAATAAATGACAGTGAAAATTGGATAATTTATACAAAGTTTTAGTTAGTTAGTTTAGTTGAAAATAAATAAACATAATTTATTCACGTATTAATAAATTAATTTATATTATTTTTTAATTGTTTAACAATATTTCTAAAATTCCTTTTGTCTTTTTTCAAGATTCTCTAGAAATATAAAAAATATATAAAAAGCAATAAATTCCAAACTGCATTAACCAAATGTTAAATATCGATTATTACAATAGTACCAATTTTTTTAAAAAGACAGTATAACAGTTTGAAATTCAAACTATATTTCCAACACAATTTTTTACAGAGCTCAGTAGTGAGGAACTCTACAATTTATTGCAAAGTAAAATATCTGATATCAATCGATGACCAACCAAATTAATAAATAAGTCCAGAAAGAATATCTACTACTTCATAATTTTATTACAAAGAAAACGTAACACAATAGTAAGTACCGAATATGAATTTTTTTCTAACATTATGTTTCAAGTTTTCCATGAACAAGATAACTGATCAACTTTTGAAAACGATAAAAAGAAATAGATTTTTTCCAATGTATAAATAATAGAATACTCCAAATATGGATATAGCAATATTAATTAATCATCTTATTCAATAATCTTAAATGCACTATTAATGTTTGAAATTTGTTTCAGTGAGAATTACTACAGAAAATAGTTTAGACTATTGCTATTTTCCAATATCGAGCCTTCAAGTCCATTTGACGATTCAAGCAAGTCATGATGCGAGAATAGCTCTCAGAACACATTTGGAAGATGATTCGGACGTTTATGAAGTACATATTATCAAATAATAAATGCTCAAGAGATTAATTATTCAAACCCTTCTTTCACGGCTTACAAATATGTCCCTAAATTTTTTTGATTTAAAAATATTTATTAATCTTAAACTTTGATTTTTTTGAAGAAATTGTTAAGTTTGATAAATTTTTTATTATATTGTGTACTGTTTTGATTTGGGGTATTCAGATTTTTTATAGGCCTTTTAAACATTGGAACTGTGTTTTAAATTTGTAAATTGTGAAATAATAATGAACAAAAAAGGACGAGAGAAAAAATAGGAAGGAAAGGGTTTTGGAGATCGCCTTTCTATTTTCCCCCCTTTTTTTTGGAGTATGGGGATATATTTGTCCAAATTTAGTTATTTTTTTCTTTGGTTTTTTGAAAAGTTTTTTCAGGAAAGCAGGACAGTGCAGGTATCGAATAATAAATAATATTCAAATAGAGCCTGCGAGACATTTTTCATTCATGAAAATTTCTGATATGATTATTTTTATATTTATATATTTATAAAATAACAGTTTTAAATACAGATTCAAAGATTCGAAAAAAAAGTGAGTAATTGAAATAATTCAAGGATTCCTGCAATATAAAATACAAGACTATAACTTCAAGGAATGCAGTTGCAAAAACAAATCCTGAATAATTTTAATTTGAAAGCAAAAACTTTTTAAAATTTTAAATTATAATTTTGTGTGTATCTATATGTTTTTACATATTTAAAAATGTAAAAATATTATACTGAATTCTAGATTTTTCTTGGCCGATGCGGAAATACTATGTCGGCTATAAGAAAAAATAATATCGAACCTAATGTGGTGGAAATGGAAACACGTGATTTATTAAGTGACGAAGAAAATCGTTCATTTTGGATAAGGTGAGAAATTAGACTCACGGAGATGAGAAGACCTTAGAAAAAAAACTTTTTTTAAATTAAATAAGCTATCTATTTTAGATGGGGATGGTACAATGGTTATCTATCAGTTGGTTGGAGAGGTTCTAACCAATGCATGACCTACAGAGACAAAGATCCCTTTGTTATAAATTACATCGGTGTGAGTACAGCCTATGGAGTAACAGGAAAATGGATGCTTTATGGTAAGCTTTCTTTAATAAGATGATTGATCCTCTACATTGTTTTCTGGAAAAACAAACTTTTCAACCTTGAAAAAACTATTTTGATCCACAAAACCTTATTGAAAATCCCGATACAGGTACCTATACAGTTGATACATATACATAATATAGAACGAAGGGCATTAAAAGAAATTAACTAGGTTCCTACGTGATTTTTTGTATAAATTTTTACATAAAACTTTTGTTCAATAATTTTTTCTTACCTATTAAATGTCACAGCATTATATCATAATGAAATTCTGGAAATATTTATGAAAACATTTTTTTTTAATCTCTAATCTGTAGATATAATTTTTGACATGGCAATTAGCATAAAAAATCGCATAGGTTTTTTAAAAAGGGAAGTCCCACGTAGGATCCTTCATAAGTTTCTATGTGGGTAATTTTAATCGCAAATGAAAAATAATCAACAACTAATTGCTCACAGAAATGCAGTCACATTGTTTGGGTATAAGACAACAGTTATTGGAGACTAATGATTATTGGATTGATTACAACGATGACGAAGGAATGCCCAAGAATGCAGTCCCAGTTTCTGAGGGTGATACCTATGTTGGTCGAGCTTATCATAAAGGATCCATAACTCCAGGGAATATAAGAGATGGTGTATGTATATTGCCATGGGGTGGAAGGTCACACGAGAAAAAACGTTTTCAAATATTATGTGGAACAAACATAAACTGGGTCAAATCATGGTCAGGTAGTGTTCCATTGCACGCACTCGCAGGTGGCGAAACAGAAGATAGTTATCCTCTTTTCATTGGTAGAGTCTGTGTCGAGGATACTTATTATGTAGGTAAAATACAACCAAATCATCAGGTGTGTTATATACCTCTTAATAATCAAGAAAAGGCGTTCAAAGAATACGAAACATTGGTTGTTAATTATTCTCCAATCATCGAGTACGTAGGCAGATAAAACAAATATATTGTGAGATATCGAGAAAATTAGAAGTCAGAGTTTGAACATTTTAAAAAAGATTTGTACATTTTATTGAAGCAGGGAAAGATTTGTTCGTAAGTTTTCCTACCGTGAATATTCGTTTTTATAATACAAAAATATAATACATTGCTGTTATCTTTTTTTAGTTTATGCTGGTGTTAGTTTAAATATAATTTCAAAGAAAAAGTTTTAAATGAATCTTAGATATATTAGTGTACTGCGTTTTATATTTTATTATTGTTGATACTAAGTGCAATTAAATTTAGAATTAATTTTATGCTTTATATTTTATAAATTAGTTTTTTTGTGATGGAAATAATTTTATTTGAATCTTTCTGCAGTCATAACAATGTTAATCACGCGGAACTCTTATAATAAGAGAGAAAATATATTTTTACAAAACAGATATATATTTCATACTTTTTTGGTAGTCTAGAAATTATTATTCGAAGAGCAAACGCTTTTATAAAATTGAAAGTACCAAAGATATGAATCACACTACGACCCCGAAATGCAGTTTGAAATCTTTCAGAGCTACCAATGGATGAACACGCGATTTGAAAATTTCGTAAAAACCCATTTGTAATATATTGATTTCTGAATATAAGAATATAAAAAATTGGCTGATGGCTGTAGACATTAAGTAGTTTTTAACGATTAAAAAAATGTTAGTGTCTGTAAAACAGGATTTTTTAAAATTGTTTAGAACTAATTGAAGTCTACAGCCATTCGCTATTTTGTCCTTTAATTATGCATTAAAGTTTCAGCTAAAAAATTCGTTATTGTAGAAAAATCTTGGAGGAAACTGATTTAAGTGATTTTATCAATATAATCAGCTATACTGGTTGATCCATGGCCTTAAATAGCTAATATCATTTCATACCTTATACATTTATTTACTAACAGTTTATTTAAATTTAAATTCTTATACGAACGTTGATTAATTTATCAAATATATAAGTTTCTCTATAGTTAAAAATTCAATTTTTTCACACAGAAGATAATTTTTAAAAGTGGAATTTTCTAATACTGAGCTTTAGTTGCTATACTCTATTATCAATATTTAAGACATGTAACAAGTTTTAAAAAACTAAACCCATTTTCTAATTTATCAACATGTAAAAAACTATATTCAACAGAAAAGAAGCAGAAAATGACAATTTTAAGTTCAGCTGCTTATTACTAAAAATGATAAAAACTTTTATTTTTAAAACTATTTGTCATCCTGTCAACGTATATACAGTGTTGTGCAGTGACGCGTCATTCGAGATTTTTTACGTAAAATACCTAATTGAGCTATTTTACGTAAAAACAAAACATAACCTCACTTTTTTACGTTTCATAAATTTTATCCATGTTATTTTGGTTACTATAATAATTGAAAAGCACTTTTTATTTTAAAATGTATATCAATAATGGGTATAATTAATATATTTTTTATATTTTATTATATTTTGAGTTTATGTACCAAAGAACGTTAATGTCCCGAGGGAAAGTTAGTTTACTAACGGAACATGATGTTATGCAGTGATCCCAGAATGCGTAAGATTTTTGCTCCCACCATGCATCCCACCAGCTCATTGCGTCTTCCTCATTCAACCAACTTCGTGCAGTAGAGCGAGGAAGAAACCATGAGCTGGTGGGATCCATGGTGGGAGCAAAAATCTTACGCATTCTGGGATCACTGTGTTATGGTGTAGTTTTGTGATGCAAAAGTTACTTATGTCAATTATGTTGAGGTAATTTACATCGCGTATAAACTAAGGACGTAAATACCTAGTAAATACGGTAAAAATCTCTAGAGATGGGTAAGTAATTTACCCTAGGTGATTTACTTGTTTTTTACAGTATTTTACCAGGTATTTTGCGTCTCTAGTTTTTTACATAATGTATTTTTTCTGTGGTGGGGGCAAGTTACGTAAAATACGTATTTTACTTCGTGTAAAAAACCTCGAGTTACGCGTAACTACACAACACTGCCCATCCCTGCATGTATGTCAATCTTCGTAATTTATTTAAAAGACAATTAATAAGTTTTTAATTAGCTTATCTGGTTTGTATTCTGAAGAGTTAAAAATAATTAAATACATCTATTCAATACATATCACCAGAGTTTTAATTAACCGAATGTTCAAAGTCTTTTACATGTGGTTTCTAACCTCCAATTAACGCCGGACAGCGCCGAATATCAGATTTGAACGCAGTGACGTGTCCGATTGATTTAAATATCATCAGGTACGGCACAGGTAGCACGGAATTTCATGTATGAGAAAATAGCCAGAAAGAATAATGATTGGTTGAATAATTCAAATATCAAATATAAATATACATATATCAAAAATTATAAACGAATTGATATTGAGAAAAGATGCATAAAGAAAAATCTTCTGTTTCAAATAAAAAATTCCTAACCTTTCCCCCTTCCAATGACGCGTTAACAAAACTCCATACCACGGAAATGTAGTTTGCGCCGGCCCTGAATATCATAAGTTTAATATTTCACTCTACAGAAAAGTGTAGCAAAATAATTTTTTATAGTTATTCATACTAAATTCTAAAAAGACCAGCAAAAGCAGCAAACAACAAAAATGTAACATTTCTTTTATTTAATAACATAAACCCGACATAACCTCAAACTTCACTTTGAGAAACGTCAAAAAAATCAAATATGTTTGAAAAATTTGTCAAATTTATTTAATTGTGTAGTGTAACCAAAAGAAAAAATTATATGAAATGTTAAAGAACAAATAAAAATTTTATCAAAGACTTTGTGCAATATATTTACATAAAAAATGAGTGGTGATTTAGAAGATAAAGTAACAGAAGAATCGATTCTTTACGAACTTCTGGAGTATTTTGTTAAAAAACAAGATCCAGAAATAGTCGTAAGTTTACTAAATTGTACAGCAATTCAATACAATATAAATTTTATTTTACAATTTATCAAATTTTCATTATCACTTGTTTTGTATTTGTTCAGAAATGCAAAAATGATGGAGTAATTTTACCAACGACAGGCACTATTAAAAATGCTTTACGATATTTGAATAATAGATATTCGCTACCAGAAAGTATTTCCCAACAAATTAGTTTTACGTTGAGTTGGAAATTCGCGGTTGGCGATAATGGAAGAATATTGGCCATTTTACAAGAAAATATTATTGAAATAAGAAAACTAAAGGATGAATATTCGTCTGTTACAGGAAAAGCATCAGGTAATTATGAATCAATTTTGAATGTATAAACTATACTTATAATTTAATTGCAAATTTTTCAAATCTATAATTTTGCAACAAAAAGTAATTGCCATAATGAATTATCAATCAAAAGAATTTCAAACTAAGTTTTTAGAAACCAGCATTCACGAAATAAGGAAGGATAATATAAAAATCAGTGTTTTTTACAGCTAATAATTAATGAATAATTTTTTCAGTGCCTAAGGATGCGTTTCCTCAATGGCGGAAACTTGTTTGGAGTCCTGATGGATTGATATTAGTCTTGGCTTCTAGTAATGGTCACTTATCATTTTATAATTCATTAGGAAATAATATTTTCAACATTCTTCCGAAAACCGTCTCAACAAATCCACATATTTTGGAAGCTGGAGACGCAATAGCATCTATGATATTCAAAAAACCACGAATTCAAAGCGATACTTGGGAGTACGAATTTATTAGTATATCCTACAGCGGTCTTCTAAAGTCCTATTTCATTTCTACATCAAATAATTTTGATGCCAATCATGAATTCTCCTTTGGAAACTTTTATAGAAATGGTCTTAATGCTGTAGTTTACAGTGAAAAGTATGATCTTTTATTTGTAGCAGGAAATACTATTAATCGAAATTTAACCGTAAGTAAACAGCGCAGTCGAAAGCGTCTTTTTTCCACAGATAGATTTTCAAATTCTTTAAATATTTGAATTCAATTGCATTATTTGCGATATAAGAGTTTGAAATTGCGACTAGTGAACCTCCGATAATGTAGGCAGTGACAAAAATTTCAAACTCACCTAATTAATTTGAAAAATAAAATAAATTTAAGAAATATTTTTAATTTGAATCCTTATTGACCACAACTTTTCTACGCAGTTCTTATATTATTATACTATGTTAATCAGTCAAAATCCCTAAAATTTTGAATAAAATATAATTTTTTTTTTAAATTTAACAATATGTACTTTCATTTAATAGTGCACTGCTTTAGAAGCTGGATTGTCTTCCTGGCGTTTTTTGAATGACCAACCTTATTATAAACTATCTTTTGCTTTTGAAGAGCAGGCAATTATGAAACCATCATTTTCTATATGGAATTATATGCCTTCCATTAGAAACCACACTCAGTCAATAATATTTAAATTGAGTATCTCTCCCACTGGTCAACATTTAGCTTGTCTCCATACCGATGGTTGCATTTCACTTTGGAATTTGCCTGCTCTAAAGCTTCAAAAAGAATGGAAATTGGCTGAGCAGCCAGATCATGACTTAACAAATCCTTTAGGAACGATTAAATATAAAAAATTTCCACTAGGTTTATCAGAATTTCATCCATTGGACATAGGATGGTGGTCTGATCAGGTAAACTGTTAATAATCACATAGTTTTTTTCTCAATGTCACTTTAAAAAAAAACATTAACAAAATTGTGTGGTTTTCTTTCACAGACAATTATAATTGCAAGATACTCTGGTGCCATCTCCGTGTGTTCTATTAAAAATCTAAAGAATTTGTTAGGAACAAGTCCAGAATTTTTGTATGGACAGCCACAAATTTCAGAATTAAATGCTACTCGTGGATTTTTATGTTTGGATTGTGAAATATACATCACTAGCACAAAGAGAAATCGAGATTCGACAGGTGAAGGAAAAGCATTAGGTGAATATATTCTAAAATTGTCTTCAATTCAAATTACTTAAGGTTAAACGATTATAAATAATCTGTGTTAATTAATTGTCACTGAAATTATTATTTAATCATCAGAGACATCATCTGACAGCGAAAAAGATGATTGCGAATCAGAATCTAATACAATTTTGAATTATACTGCTACTTTTGTTCAAAATGCACTTTACTCGATAACAGACATAGAAAAATTCCAGCCCAAAAGAAAAAAGTCGAAAAT
The DNA here is from genome assembly GCA_030998225.1 of Diplolepis rosae. Taxonomy (NCBI): domain Eukaryota; kingdom Metazoa; phylum Arthropoda; class Insecta; order Hymenoptera; family Diplolepididae; genus Diplolepis; species Diplolepis rosae. The sequence continues at coordinate 5,652,710 of JAPYXD010000723.1, read as the reverse complement.
ATTTCACAAAACTTACAGAATTTTAGGCCTAAAAAGCACAACTCCAGAGGAATTGTATTCTAGGAAAATTGAAAATGAGGTAAAAGTTGTGTACGTTCAGTTCTGAACGTTCATTAAACGATGAAAAAAACTATTACATCTACATTACTACATCTATTATCAGGGCCATTCAATTATACAATCTGCAACGAAATATACGTTACTTTTCAATTTACTAGCTCAAAAGCTAATCATTTTGTTTTGAAAAAACTATTTTCCATCGTTCAATGAACGTTCAGAACTGTAAGTACATGTGGAAGTTATGGACAAAGATTTTTTGTTACTATTCTTGACATTATATCATCCAAAAATGTTAATTCGAAAAATTATTGGATTTATTTCTAAAGGATTATGAAGAAGCACTGTCTCTAGCAAACACTTACAATTTGGATACAGACTTGGTTTACCAAACTCAATGGAGAAAATCTCAATTTTCTTTGAAAGACATTAAAGAACACTTGGCAAAAGTTAGCAAAAGGTCATGGGTTTTGAATGAATGCGTATCTCGAGTCCCAGATAATTTTGAAGCCGCAAGAGAATTGCTTAACTTCGGACTACGAGGTGCGAATCTAGAAACTTTAATAGCAATTGCAGAGAACGACGATGGGAAATTCAAATCTGCTGACACAGATTATGATTGTATAAATCTAGATGAAACTCTTACTTTAGAACAGGTAAGATGGGCTTTGAATAAATTTAAATAATTTAAAAAAATAATGTAATTTCTTTTAAACAACAATCAATTTTCTTATATTTAAACAGGTGCAAAAAATAAACAAATATTTAGAAAAAATAAACTTTGAAAATCTATCTGAGTTTCAAAAAGAACTTATTAGATACAGAAAAAAACTTTTGGATCTCTTGGATAAATTAAAAACTTACGAAATTATTATTGAATTAAAGTCAAAGTACGATAAAAATTTCTATACAGAATTTCGTCAACTATCGGTTCTGGAAAATGCAATTGGGTAAAAAGAATTATAATTTCATTATAGCAGTAAACACGTATGGAACAGGTCACTAATTTTTAGTTTACAGGTTTGCTAAGGAATGCAATTGCAAAGGAGTCGAAATTATGTTTACTTACTATGGATCAAAATTAATGCCTCATTGGCTCACAGTTCTTAGCTTCTTTCCTGAAACTTTCAATCCTTACACATACCAAAATCTTTTACCAGAATGCGACCAAGAAGGTAGATTATTGTTAATTTTTAAACGGGAATTGCGTTGTATAGATTGGGTTGAAAGAATTGAATTCAATAAAGTTTTGAAAAGCAATGATGACAATGAAACACCCTTAATTTATGAAACGCACCCATCTTTACTTGTATACAAGTAAGTATTTATCTTTCATTCTTATTACGTTAACATTTCAATTCAATCCTGATATTTTATAAAAACATTTTTTTATTTGTTGAAGACATACAGAATTCACCCCAGAGTTGCTAAAAAAATGGTACAAGTGGAAAGCTTGCGAAATCGAAAGACATTGTGGAATAGTAGACTATGCTTTAGGATTAATAAACATTGGAAGAAGTAAAAATATTCCTGGCCTAGAAAGTTTACTTTTTGAGTTAGAAACATTAGATGACCTCATCTATAAAGTGGGTTTAGAATTCTTATCCCTTTCCGAAGTAGAAAAATTGTCAGACCTTGAGAAAATCAAACTGTTAATGAGTAAAGCAGTTGAATCAACTTTTATTTACGATCTCAAAAACAATGTTTTGCCATTTCTTAAGAGAAAACAAAAGTACTTGGTAAGTATTTAAATTTAAATTTTGCATCTTCATTTCAGAATGGTCACTACATCGATAAACCAGCAAATTAAAGTGATCACTAAGTATTTCCGATTTAATTTATTTATTTGTGGGGTCATAATTAATGCATATTTATTTACTATAGCAAAATGATAGTCAGGAAATAAATTTACTACGTAAATATCTTGTTCACTTGAGTAAAAGTGATCTCGGTTGGCTAGTTCATTTTTTTCAATACTTAATAACGAGTCGAGATTCTGATATGCTGGAAATAATAGAAGATGCAGCAACCTTGGCATTGGAATGTATATATGCTTGCACAAATGTGGGAATGTATGAAAATGCGAAAAAAATCCATGATGCTGTTTCAAAACAAGAATCAGTTACTAATTGTGAATTTCTTGATAAACTGGAAAGAGAACTCCAATGTTTAAAGATTTTGAATAAGTATAACGTAAGCGTTCCACTTAGTTTTGTGAATGACAATAAAAACAACCTTGAAGCTATTACAACACTTCTAATCGAGATGTCTGAAAATCTCAAGAATCGGTAAGTAATCGAAAGTATAATAAATATTTTATGTTCATTTATTTTTTTTTGAATTTTTAGAACACCATCACCGTCCGAGAAAGCTTGGGCTCATCTTTTAAACGACATGCTTGAAATTCAAGGATTGATTTTCACGAGTTTGGATGTTGAAGTGTGTTTTGAAATTTGTTTATCAGCACGATTACGATCGGGAGTGAAGGCAACTATTCAAAATTGTGGGAGTTTAATGGAGGCAAAGAAAAATGAGCAATCCCTTTTGAAAGTTTCGTACGATAAAGCAGTAGAATTAATTCTAAAAGCCAGTACTGAATATTTCAACAGTGCCAAAAATCTCTCTGATTCGAATATGGAGTTAGTAAGGTAAAAAAACTAATTTAAAAAATAAGCATTGAAGAAAATAGCTATTGATTATAAATAATTTTTTCAGGGCTTGTCTACACCTAGTTTCAGACGAAAATCCAATTATTAAAAAAGAATATGATCTTATTGGTGCATTACAAATTCTTCATGACTTCAACATAGATATTCTTCCTCTTCAAGTGAGGCTGATAAAGGACAAAATAAAATTGATCGAAAACTGTTTAGAAACTCGAGAAAACGTTTATAAAAATCGGCAAAAGTTACTTAATTTGGCAAAGTATTTACACATTGATCAAAATAATCCTCGACTAAGGGAGGGGAAGATTTTGGAGTTAATAGCACAAAAAGCTATAGAAGTAAGACGTATTTTTTTTTATTTCTGATTTTGAGTAAATACTTTTCAATTAATTATTTTATCCATGCAGGTTAACGATTATAACGTATGTGCCTCAACCGTTCAAAAAATAATAGATGACGATTATCAACCCGCTTGGAAAATTGTAATGAATTTAGGGAATTGTGAAAGCTATGAAGATTTAAGGCATAGACGACGTTGTTTATTTTTTGTCTTAAATAATGGTCCTAGTGAATTCTTAGAAGATATAATGAAACATTTAAATTTATTAGAAATACAAATTTTAAATAAAAACATACAAAATTTGATGCCGTCTGATAATGAAACCATGGAGAACGAGGTCGAGAGCGAAGATGAGTTTGCTGATGCTGTGACAACAGTAAGTAAAAAAATTTTTTATTTTGAATTTTTAATGTTTGGGACATTATCAATATATTCAATTGAATGTACTTTTAGCCACAGCAGGAAACTAAAGAGTTTGTTCCCAATATTCTGGGAACTTCTACTGAACTAGTAAGAAATTCTGCAAATTTAGTAAAACAATCTACGTATGGTATCTTGAAGCATGCTGGAAGCAAAGATTTTTGGAAAACAGCGTTGAATTTCAATTTAATTCAAGCAACTGAAAATTTGCCACCTAAATATGAAGAGGAAGAAATTATAGTTGATAAAAATATTCAAAGCTTTCCATGTTTTTACCAGTCACTGCACAAAATCGCAAAAATAAGTAAATTCGATACACAGTACGCTCAATATTCTGATGAAAACGATTACAATACTAGATTAAAACTATGTGAAACTTTGCTACGAGTATCTATGTTGAGTGAAACTGCTTGTTATGGTTTAGAAGTCAGTGATGTTAATCATTGTAAGTACTTTTTTTCTAAAACAGTTATTTTAAACTAGAAAGATTTTTATAAATGATATGTGAAAATTAAATTTTATTTACATATTTAATTTATAAAATTTTTAGTGTTTCTGGAATCTGCAAAAAATAGTATAAGCGAGGATTGTCTACTTGGTTTGGGATACTTACTGAATGTACGAGATGACTCTATGAAAGAAGTTCAAATGATTTTTAACGAGATGCCTTGCACTGATTTGAATCTTCAACTCGAACTTTATTATTATTCCCTCAAACTTTATAAAAAAGTAAATCCTTCTGACAAAAACATTTTTATATATGATCCCATTGAATTAATTTGTTTTATGTCAAAGATAACTGAATACGAGGAAAACCAAGAGCTCGTTTCTTTACTTCATCAACAAATGCGATTACTTTCTTCCAGTTCTGAAATAGATGTTGCGGGTAATTCTAAATCTAAAGACGAAGAGAGTGAAGAGAAATCCAACTTCAATTCAGTCTCAGAAAGCACAAAAAGCTCGAAAGAACCTCATACAGAAAACACTCTTTCATCTGAAGATCAAAACTATACAGAAGCTTATGTAGATGAATCTAAACTAATAAGTCAAAATCTAAAGTACAATGTTGATGATGAGAATGGTGATGGGTGGGATGAATGGGAAAACGAAGAATGGGATGATTTTCCAGATCAAGGTGTCCAGGAAACTAAAGACAATACAATGGATGAAATTCCTAGTATCAGAAGTGATACAATGACAAGTTTATGTGAAAACGCAACAGAAGAAGAACGCTTTGAGATATTCGAAAAAATGTTTTCTGAGATAGGAAACAAAAATCAGTATCTACAAGTTAAAGAGACCTTGAAGCAGTGGCCTGACTTTATTGACCCAGAAATTATTTCAGTGGATAAAAATCCTATGTTAAGATTAGTTATAAAATCTATGAAAGTAATGGACACAAGTAATGCGAACTATGAAACACAAATATTGCAGGAATTCAAAGATATTCTGGGGGATCGTGAAATTCCGAAAGATGTAAGTGCTTCAAATACGAATATGGTGTCTATTTTTAAAAACTTTGAATCAATATTAATATGAAATTGAGTTATCAATACTAATTTAAAATAAATCCTTCCATAGATATTAGTGAAGTTTTTGGATAAAATGCAGAATGCTTTGACGCTTGAGCAGCAAATTTACATAAGACTGTGTTGCAGTGAACCTTCTCTTCACGCCGAAGCTGCAGACATGATTAAAGAAAAATATCAGGTATAGAATCATTTTCTAATCCTACAAAAATATTTCTTTCATACTAATTTATAGAAAATGAATTTGAATATTTTGCAGAGTTTGAAATTAACAACTCCAATATTGGAAGAATTGTTCTTCAGAAACCTGACAGCACTATTTAGTCCTACGCACGATTTATACTACCGAATTCTAGAAGAAGCCTTTATGAATCGGACTTTACCAGAAATCAAAGATAATATTATATTTCTAATTGATAAATTAGTAGATCAAAGAAATATTCCACATGCAATAGCTTTGTTAAATCAGTTAGAAAGCATACCCTTATCTTTAAGTACATATGACAGTTGTTTTCAATTACTAATAAGAAAATGAATTTATCATAGAATAATATTTAATTTTTAATCCGATAATGTAGGCAGTGACAAAAATTTCAAACTCAACTAATTAATTTGATAATATTTAATTTTTAATTTTTCTGTGAATAGTAGTAATCATTTGTAAATGTGCGAGTTGTATACTATTTGTACAAAATAAACTTTGTTATTCTTTTAATGAATAGTTTTCACATTTAAAAATATATTTATAAAAATCAATATAAGAAAAGTCAACGCAGTGACGACGTAACTAAATGAAATCAACAATCACTCATTAAAAAGTTAATAGTTGTTCATTGAAAATCCCCTTTACTTTTGGAGCTTTTCCGTAGTTATTGTCTTTTTTATATTCTCATCGCATTGAAAAAATATCAGATTTTTTTGCAAGAAATTGCCCCGAGGAATTTAATTTATGCTCTATAGTTACCTCAAACGATATAAAAAAATTTGCCCGCTTCGCGCGCAGCTCGCTTCGCTCGCAAGTTTGAGCGCGCCTAGGGCGCGCGATTTGATCGTCGCGCTGCGCGCTCCTTTCTTTCTGGACCTCGCGCTTCGCGCTTGGTCTTGTGCTCTTCACATACATTCAAGTTTATTTATTATAATTTGATACAGAAGCTCGAACCAATTTTATAATAATATTACAGATGATGTGAATTAAACATTTTCTCAGTCACTCAATTTCTTTTTGAATTTAAGTGAAACAGGAAATTGAATTTACTTAAGGCTCTATCAGCCTTAAGGAACACATTCTCATCATGGCGCTCGCGCTTCGCGCTCGATTTTCTGTATACATTTCAGTAACTTTTTAATAAATTACATGATTAAAATAATTTATTTTTTTCCAAATCTCTCAAAAAGAAAAAAACAATCGTAGACCTTATTTAAGGAAACGATTTTGCAGAACAACGCTTATTTCGTATCTCACGTATTTTGGTGAAAAAATCGAATTTTTTTAATATTAAAAATCAAAACATAAAATATAAATCCTGTCCCGAAATGTCTTAATGAGAATTTGTAGACCTCATTTAGGCAAACAATTTTCCATCCAAACGTTTTTTTTGCATCTCACATATTTTGTCTAAAAAATAGAATTTTTGAATTTTAATCGTATTTTTTGGAATTGAAACGAAAAATATATGTTTTATCAGAAACTGTGTGAGACAAAATTTGTAGATCTTTTTGAAACGACAAACTTTGTATTCTTACGTTTTTTTCGCATTTCGAATATTATTGTTAAAAAATTGAAAATTTTTTTTGAATTAAAAAGAAAAATATGCATCTTATGAAAAAATGTTACAATTCAAATTTGTAAGTCTTTATTTATTTAATAATATTGTATCATAACGTTTTTTCGTATTTCGTGTAATTTAACTGGAAAATGGAATTTTGATATTGACTTTTTTCGAATTTGAATATGCTGTAACATTTCTAATTTTGATTTAATCAGAAAATGTTATCAGGATAATTTGTAGAGATTTATGAGCACTATCAAAAACCAGTATTGAAATTTTTGATTTTTTCAAAAAATTATTTTCAAAAACACAAAAGTAGTGCTCAATCCCTCAATTTTGATTGGATGTGGCTGGTTAACGAACTTGTCCTTACTTTTTCGGCTCCGATAAAGTGTACCAAAGCTCAATTCAATCTGATAATTCTATCGAGAGTTATGCCGCACACGACCTACAGACAGACAGACAGACAGACACTTTCGTAAAAACCATTTTTTCTGACTCAGGGGGTCTCAAAACGTAAAGATTTGATGAAAATTTCGAAAGTCATTTTTCACATAAAACCAATACCTTCTCATCCATGATGAGAATGTAAAAATCTGCCCGTCTCGTGGGCACATTCTTATCGCGCGTTTCGCTCGCAAATTTAAACGCACCTAGGGCGCGCGATTTAGTCATATATCGCACTTCGCGCTCGGTACTTTATGTCCTTTACATACAAATTGCTCAATTTTATTGATTTCAAATGAAAAAGGAAATTTCATTTACTTAAGGCTCTATCGGCCTTCAGGAACACATTGTTATCATAATACTCACACTTAAAAACAAAAGATATAACTCCCATGAAAAAAAATGGTCAACGCCAAAGGTGTAGATTTTTTTGAAATAAACAATTTTTTTACTTAACATTTTTTCCGTATCCCGTATACTTTGGTAGAAAAATTGAATTTTTGATTTTTATAAAAACGTTTTTGGTGAATAAAAGAAAATATATAACTTCTATGAAAAGATAGTCAACAGAAAATTTATATATTGTTATGAATAAATGAAGAATTTTGTTTCCTAACATTTTTTTGTATCTCGTACAGTTCTTTGTAAACCAAACGTTTTTAATTTTAATAAGATTTTTCATTAATATACAAAAGATACATAACTCCTACATAAAAATGGCCATAGGCAAATTTGTAGGTCTTTTTGAAATAAACAAATTTGTTTCTTAAATTTTTTCCGTATCTCGTATATTTTGGCGGAAAAATTGAGTTTTTGATTTTTAGAAACCCGTTTTTTATGGAATAAAACCAGAACCGTTGGTCAAAAATGGCTGGTTAACGAAATCGTCCTTTTCAGGGCCCTTAAGAAGCGTGCCAAAGCTTAATCCAATACGAAAATTCACTCGCAAGTTATTGTGTCCCAAAACTCATAATTAAATATTTTATAATGGAACATTGAATACGTCATGAATGAACTTTAATTACCTATGATAAACAATGTGAATAACGATATTCTACTCACTAACTTAAATAATAAAGTAAAATTTGTCGTCACTACGTGATTTTTATGTAAAAAATTACAACCTGCTCCTATTCCAGTTCAGACCATGTGTCCTGTGACATGATGGGGGACAGGAGGAATTAAAAAATTACTTACATTCTCAGCATTTATTCGCCATGGCATGATAGAAGTCTCCAGTATTCTTCTTGTTCTTTAACCTCCATTAGACTCTAAAAAAGAACAAAATAAATTTTACTACATTATATCAACATTCAGTAAAGACAGAAATTGTATTATTCAATATAACAAAAAAAATATATTTTCACTTAAAATTATTATAAAAGATAATGTATTACCTGAATTAAAATTTGTTAAAAATTTGCAATCATCCAGACCACAAGAAATTTTCTCGCTGCACTTTTTTTATATCTGAAAAATATTATTATTTAATAAGTACAAGACAATTGGTAAAATAATAATTACAAATTTTGTTAAGGTTATTGATTCAATTTTGAAAAAATATATAAGTTGTAAATCATAAAATAGTAATTGTTCTTCGATCAGCACACACCGAACTTCAAGAAAATTAATATCAAATTCGACAATTTGTTTCACAAAAGAATTTGGCCTAGTTCTTGTAAATTTTAGTTTATCTCTAGGTTTAAAGTAATGGGTGAACTTCATCTCCATAAAAAAAGTATTTTTCATGTTAACTTACCACTTTTTAAGGTAAATAATCACAATCAAAGTTTTGAAAAAGTCAAGAAAAATCTACACTAAAAATTTTAATCACTGCGTAATTTTTTCCCGCGCAAACAAATGCAAGAAATTTTTCATAGAAGAAATCTATTATAAATCTACATTTTCGTTAAGTCTTATTTTGAAATGAGATATATCGTTAAAAACTACTATACCAAAGGATATCTGATTTTTAAACCTAAATTTGCGATTTGCGAAGTAAATATTTTTACAAAATTAATCTCGTTAATTCTCGGAAATCAAGAACGAAAAATGGCTTCCTAATATCAAAGCACGTCTTGATAACAGAAAAAATCATTTCCTACGAACTAAAATCGACTCTAGCATTAGAAGTTAATTTAATTTCGACTAAGTTTTTTGAAGAAAGCATCCGTTTTCAAAACGAAAATGTAGAACTATCGCTCTGAATATTTTAACTGATTTCAACTTCAGAAGGGAATTAGGAGGAAACTTCACTACTGGGAATACTGGGAACTATTCAACTAAGCTAAGCGCAAGCAACTTCTAACTGACCAACTGACGAAAACAGGCTTCAATTTCCTTCTACCTTTAACGGTCAATACTTAAATGCAATTGAAAAAACTGATCAACTGATCTGTGAATATGTATTTCAAAACCAAAGAAATCTAAACTTTTTAGCTTATTTCAAAATTAAAAGTCTCAATTACAGAATAAAAGTAATTAATTGCTCGTTGAACCTTGTGATAGAACATAATTTTTTACATATTCATAAACTCAATTTGAAAAAATAACTAAACTCATGACTAACCAGTAATTGTTATAACTATTTTTCTCCCGCTACTTACTCTTTGAGGTGCTCTGTGTTCTTATATGATAAAATACATCCCTAACTTACCAACGTGAGGTAATACTTTAAGCCGGTACATTTGTGTTTTCGTTTTAACTGTTCGTCGTGTTCATCTTAGCCAAGCAATTCCATTGTTAACTTTTACAATTTTCTAAGTGTTTTAAAGTTTATCTATTTGATTTGCAATTTTGTATAATTCTGATATACTAATGAGATTTTGATTTACAGCTACCAAATGTGAGTTATCTTGCAAATTTATGGGTGTGGTGTGTATGTAGTGTAATTTTGAAACTCGAATGTAAAAGTTTGTGTCAGAATAAAAGGCCGCGTGGAATTTTTCCTTGCCTTTTACGGTTAGTATATTTAGCAAAATGTCAGACGGCGAAGATGATTTTATGTGTGAAGAAGAAGAAGATTACGGTTTGGTAAGTTTTTACATCAATATAAATTTTAATATCATATCTTTTATGTTATTTGAGAAAATGTATAGGTTAGTTTTCTTTTTTCGGGATGCAAATTTTATTCTATTTTTTTTTGTTTTTTTGGTTTTTAAGGAATTTGAGTAACATTTTCAGATTAAATTAAATCTATAAGTTATTTTTTTATCTAACTAAAGACTTAATTGCAAATTTGTTTTAGAAATATATCAGACACATCCATCTATAACAAATAATTTAGCAAATACCGCTTGACAAATTCTGGTTCACAATCGAACCTTATTATGCTATATAAGTAAAGCTTTTGGGTAGAATCGTACGTTTTATGTAAAATATAAAGCTAGTTTTTTTCTAGTTTTTTGATAATCTCAATTTGTGGAGAAATAATGTATCATTTCTGCATAAAATTAGTTCCGGAGGACTTACGTTATTCCTAACCTCAACGTAACTGAAGTTTAAAAAGTTTTTTCTGCAACGAAAATTTTTATTTATTACCTAATGTTTTTTTATGTTTTTTCAAATTTTTATTGATATTTATGGTCATTTTTTACTTTAAGAAAATAAATAGGCAATTTCAATTTTAGTTCTTATAACTACCTCAAATATTTTATGTCTTTGTATTATGTACCCTATATTATCTGTTAATTGTTCCTGATCTCTAAAAACATCTTCAAATTGTCATTAATTTCTTTAATCAGATGCCTACTAGTTTATAATATATAATAGTGACAAACGAATAATTTCAGGAGTATTCAGAGGATTCGAATTCAGAACCAGATGTAGATTTAGAAAATCAGTACTACAACAGCAAGGCCTTAAAAGAAGATGATCCGAAAGCGGCATTGCAAAGTTTCCAAAAAGTTTTGGAACTGGAAGGAGATGATAAAGGAGAGTGGGGATTTAAAGCTCTTAAACAGATGATCAAAATCAATTTCAAACTCGTATGTCTAGTTATGTATTAAATTCCTAAAATTTTATAATTTTTAAAAATATATTATTATAAGTTAAATTTAGCGATTCTAATACAAAATTCTTATTTTTAGTCTAATTACAAGGAGATGATGACCAGGTATAAGCAGTTATTAACTTATATAAAAAGTGCTGTAACGAGAAACCACTCGGAAAAGTCTATAAACTCCATATTGGATTACATTAGCACTTCAAAAAATGTTAGTGCCACAGTATAGACTTATTACAAAAAATACTTTACCTATTAGGATAAAGAAAAAGTATAAAAATTGGGAAAAAGTATCAAAATATTAAAAATGAGAGATTAAATTAATAAGCTTCATTTATTTTCAGATGGAATTACTGCAAGACTTCTACGAAACCACCTTAGAAGCATTAAAGGATGCTAAAAATGATAGACTGTGGTTTAAAACGAATACCAAATTAGGAAAACTATACTTTGACCGATCTGACTTTAATAAACTAGCGAAAATACTCAAACAACTTCATCAAAGTTGTCAAACCGACGACGGCGAAGATGATTTGAAAAAGGGAACTCAGCTGCTGGAAATTTACGCGCTAGAAATTCAAATGTACACTGCTCAAAAAAACAACAAGAAACTGAAAACGCTTTATGAACAAAGTTTGCACATAAAGAGTGCGATACCTCATCCTCTTATTATGGGTGTCATCAGAGGTAAATTATATTTTGTAATAAATCAATTTCTTGAAATTTTTAAAACCACTAAACTGAAAAAAACTTTTATTGAGTTATAATTTAAAAAAATAAATTTTAAGAAGAGAGACTTCAAGTCTAGTTTTGTTGCAGGAATTTGTTTAAAACTGTTTTTTTAATAATTACAGAATGTGGTGGTAAAATGCATTTGAGAGAAGGAGAATTTGAACGGGCGCATACTGACTTTTTTGAGGCATTTAAAAATTACGACGAATCTGGTTCGCCGAGGCGTACAACGTGTTTAAAATATTTAGTACTAGCTAACATGTAATAAGAATCCTAGAAATTAAGTTACTATCATTTACATTTGATAAATCTTATTACTAATTTCAATTCTATTTTCAGGTTAATGAAATCTGGAATAAATCCGTTTGACTCACAGGAAGCAAAGCCTTATAAAAACGATCCAGAGATTTTGGCAATGACAAATTTAGTGGTTAGTTACCAAAACAACGACATCAATCAATTTGAGTTAATTCTCAAACAAAATAGGAACAATATAATGGACGATCCATTTATTAGAGAACACATTGAGGATCTACTACGCAATATTAGAACTCAGGTACTTTTTATAATTTTTAGGTTGTATTTTTCAAAATATTCGTTAAAAGGAACTTGTGCTCGTCATAAAATGCTTCGTTTTTTCTGTTACAGGTTCTCATTAAGTTAATAAAGCCTTACACGAGAATCCACATCCCCTTTATCAGCAAGGAGCTTAATATCGATGCATCTGAAGTAGAAAGTTTACTAGTTTCTTGTATTTTGGACAATACGATTCGCGGGCGTATAGATCAGGTAAGATATCATCACTAACAAAGAATGTCAATTTGTGTCAAGATAATTATATAATTTCTATGTTCATAATTAATTTTAGTGGCTAAAGTCAGTATTATTAATGAAAATAATAAAATTTTTGTTTTATTTGCTAACAGGTAAATCAAGTTCTCGAGCTCGATAAAAAGTCAGTCTGTGCAGCTCGTTACAATGCTTTGGACAAATGGACAACGCAGTTACAATCTTTACACGTAGCTATTTTGAACAAAATGTCGTAAAGATGGTTTTGTTAATGAATTGTGCTGATGGCACAAGTATGAATAATTATTAAGCCTAGTTCGTTTGTAAGTACCAGTTTTCTTGTAACGATTATGAAGTAAACCCGGTTGCGATATTTTACATTCAAACAGTCTAATTTGTCATTTTAATATATGAAATGTGTATTACAAATCATTATAATTTAGTTGCAATTTTAAGTGTAATAAGCTGAAAAGAAATCATGCAAGTTTAAATAATATATACCTGTTTTTTTATGAATGATTATGGTGAATTGTAATATACACTTACATCAACACATTCCGCCAATTAAACTTTCACGTTTTTGAGATAAAGGAGTTTTCAAACTTTGAATCTGAAAGCTTTAGAATTTGAAGTAATTAAATAATATTCCATATATTTTAGAATTTATAGAATTTTTGAAACGGATACTTTAAGTAACGAGACTTATCATTTAAAACTACTTGTAATATTAGGAAATTCTACGATTACTTGAATCTTTAAAGATATAAATTACAAATAATTCTTCAAATTTAATCAATATATTTTTAGGCCTTTAAATTTTAAATTATTTTTTTAACGAAATAAATTTAATTTATTAGAACAAAAGATAGCAATTACTTTCCCTAAGCAAAGTCCAATACATAGTGACATGAGATATAGTAACATGTGAAAAAACATTGTGCCCATTCTTTTTTCGTATGTATAATACGTTGGAGAGCAATTTTTAACGCCATTCACTTTAGGAGAACCACTTATATTTTTTTCCTTTCTTTTTTCTGTTTCATTCTTCTTTTATCTGAGGCCTGACGTAAAATGAGAGAATAAGGCCATATAAGTGAGAAAATGTCCTTGATGAACAATTTGCTCTTAAATTTACCAAGTCCTTTTGATCCATAGACTACTTCGGAAGAACTTTGAAAAGGTCGTCTAGAATTGGAGTCACCAATCATTTTTGAACGTATAGTTTTCCTAACAGTAAGGCACTTTATTAAATAAATAACAGCAACATTGTGAAAAAATAAAAATAATGTTGGTTACTGTTACCAACAGCAACAAAATAATTTTGAATTTCTCATAGTAGAAACTTATAGAAATGGTAGGAATCTAATGGCAGACATTCTAATAATAGAAATATTAAAACTATAAGTGTAAAAGTTAGTTCAGAGAAAAAAAAACCTCTATTTACTCAAGGTAAATAAACCCTAGAATATTTCTCATTAATCTCAATAATATCATAGTATTCCATTCACCCCATTTCATCATCGCTATAAATAGTACTAAAGTTTCTCTCAAAATAAATAAGATATAAATATTTCAGTGATGTTTATTCAAAATGCAGTAAACCTATATGGTCTGTGCTTAAGACATTTTTTTCCATTCAGTCAGATTAATGATGATAAATAAAATCTACAAATATTTAGTTCGAATAAATTTATCACTGCAGTTATTTATATATCTGCAGATGGCGTCGACAGGCTTTGAAATTAACGACCATAACAAATTAAGTTAATTCTGAATATATTCGAAATATTTGAATAAATTATAATAATGAATAAATAAACATTTTTTTAATCAAGATATATATATATTTTCTGAATGGTTAAATTTTTTTTAGATAAAGTAAGATGATTTCCGTGCTTTCGCGTTTTACGAGTTTTATTTGGAAAAAAATCCTGAAAAACTGTTGTTTATCAAAAATTACTTTCTTAAACGTGAAATGACTAAGATTTTTCTTTCAGTAATTTAATTGGGCTTCCTAAAAAATTCAATTTAGTAAATAATAAAAGTAAGAATAAAAAAAATGTAGGATCTAAAAATTAAATCATGCAAATAGCCCTCCAGTTAGTCAGATTAATAAAATAATTGGGGTTAACATAAGTCTTCTATTACTTTCATAAATACAAACTTATTGATCCAACCATATCAAAAAAGCTAAAAAAATATTTTGTAATTAACTGAGATTTTTTTTATTTCTTTCTTGTTAAAAATCAAGGAATTTTAACATCCATTAAAAATGTCTCATTAATTATCATTTATTCGATACCCTGTTATTTTGTAAAAGAAAATGATTTCCCTTCTTATTAAAAAATAATTATTCCTTCCTTTTATTTGATAAATTCCTTTAAATTAAACTACTGAACCGCTTTAATCTCTGAAATAATCTTCCAAAATTAAACCCTCTTTTTGTTGAAGAATTTGCGTTTAATCTTCGCTCCCTCAATTTTCCCCATTGATAAAAGATATTGAAATTTCATCAGAAAATGTTCTCCTTTCATTATAAACGTCTACTACAAAGTGTAAAACCTATCTAATCCATTTTTACCGAAATTATCAATGGTTTTCAGCTCCCTTTAAATCTTGTTATATTGATTGTGGCTGACATTGCTAATTTTTTAATAATAGCTTTCTAAAATCCCTTTTTTACGTTGAAGGGGTTGGCCTTTTCGCGTTTCCTTGGCTCGCAACTCGAGAGCAGCCCTTCCCATTCTTCTTACAGGGGTTGAGGGAAAAACAATGGCCCTAGTTACGGGGAGTGGCGTAGGACGGCGCCAGAGTCGATCTTTAGGGTGAGAAATGAGGGGTTGATTTGGGAGGACCAAGCGAGGACTATAGTCGACGGTTGTCTCAACGGAGGAAGCCAGTGTGAGGCCGGCTGCCAGCCGCCCAACATCGAGTTTGGGATTACACCCTGACGAAACACACCCACACACACTTCCACCTACACCCTTCTAATTATACCTACATGTTCAATTCACACTTGCATACACGCTGAGGGAGGCACGACTTGTAGTATGTCTTGTAATCGATGAGAAAAATCGCTCCTCTCACTTGCCAAGGGACACTCGATTATCCACAAAATTGGTCTGATTGGAAGATGCATATCTAAAAGAGTCAAGCTTAAGGGACTAAGAAATTCCCCTAAGCAAGTCCTGTTGAGAAGACAAATATCTTTCTGGACGTACTGGTCTCATGAGATGTTCTTCAGTTGTAATATATCCTTCGAGACTATCTAGCTCTCACGAAAAATTGTTACGTGAATCCGGTGAGATCTGGTGGAACCCTAAAGAAAAAAGATGCAAAAAATAAATCCGTTTAAGAGACTTCTTTTTGGTATGGAATTGTGGTTTTTAATCTTGGAATAAATTTCAGGTTTTCTATTCTGGAAGGATGTTTTGATGCTCGATTCTGGAATGAAGAATTGGTAACTGAAAATTGTAGAAGGAGAAGAAATGAACATCTAGTTTTCTTTAAAAAGGAAAGATGCGAGAAGACTTTCAGCTCGATTTTTGTACACCGCTTTTAGAGGATGGCCAAGTGATCATAAGTTTCAAAATCATCAGATCAGTTTCATTGCCTTGGTTACCTTCCAAATCACCAGAGTATATCGAAGATCATCAGTTCAAATTGAACTAAAATTTTATTGGGAAAACAATTATAATTGGAGGTAATTATTACATTGGCAAATATATCTTTGAATGAGAAGGAAACTAGGAGGTTGGGGGGCCGAAACCACGTGATGTTGACTGGGTACCATGCTCGAGAGTAACGCCATTGTGTCGACTTGAGTCTCGAGTAAATCGTCGAGAAGCGGATTAAGTGGCTTCTTCAATTAAAACGAATGCATTGGTCTAATCGTTGTGTTGAGATTAAAGGATGTTGAAGTCGTTCGCAGGGAATGAGATCATAAAAGCTTGTGTGATTACAGATGATTGTTTCATTATAAGATATTTCAGAATCATAAAAAATAGTGATATGATGGAAAATAGCCAGATCATGAAAGACAGTGAGACCAGAAGTGCTCCAAGGGATGAGGATTTATTGAGATATTTTATATGGATTTTAAAGAATGATGAGATAACAGAATTTGGTATTCAGTGGATGAAGTCTATGGGAAAATGTGAGACAGCTGATTTGGAGCATTTTTCACATGCTAACTTTTCATCTAGTCCTCGGTGAGTTCTGTGAGGTCGATAATAGCTTTCGTGGCTCACTGGCCAAATTTATCTTCTTGTAAGAAACACCTTGTGAAATAACTAAATAGCAAAGTCACTTCCGTTTTTATAGAATCTTGAAGGAAACTTAAGGGTGTATTTGAATTAGAGGGTTTGATCAATTCTCGCGACTGTGATCTTTATCAGTAACCCTACAGTTAAGGTTAAGCATAGCGATCGTCCATTGTGATACTAACGATTACGGTAATTATAATCATTTTTAAAACGAACTCAAGCGTTATCCAACACTCGCGTGCGCAAAACGATCGTGCGCGTTCGTGGACGAGAAAAAAAGTGGATATGCGTGCGTGTGACTCCGAGATGTCGCGAGAATTTCTTCGGAACTTTCGTGAATTGACAGACACTTGAGAAGTTATTTTAGAGTTTTGGGGATCCGAGAGGTTTGAAAAAATCTTGGTTCTTAGACGTGACTAGCAGGATCTGTACAAGAAGATATCGGCCCTGGATTCCATTCTTAACGGTGTTGGATCTGGCTTGAAGGTAAATTTATTATCGTTTGCTATTAAATTATTGTAATAAAATGTTTATTCTCTTATAAAAATTGTTCCGGAAATTGCGGAATGTCCTTATATCTCACATATTTGGCTAGAGTAAGTTGTTGGTAAAAATAAGTCAAATAGGTATAACTTTTTCTCTGATCACTAGAAAATTAAAATTTCGGTGAAGTTTTTGTCTAAAAAGTAATTTTTGTATTCCTTCAAAGGAAAAATACAAATATTGAATTGTAACAGGTTTCCTTATATTCAAGTAACTTGTGGTCATTACTATAGCTATACTGAAACCCTTCGAATGAGGGTTGAATTGATCATAACACAGATTGTTTTGAGACAAGATTACTTATTTAAGTTCAAATAAAATATATCACAATATTCCATTTTCAAGGGAACTACAATCAAATCCAATTATTTGTTCATTATCTTATGTTTATTTTCTTATTATTTAAAAATTCTTCCGACAACAAAAATGATGAATCTTGTTTTATAAACATTTTATTGCTTGGATTTACATAATGGATGTTAAAAATATGTGGAAAGGTCTTTAATACTTTAATTACAAATTTAAATTAGTTCATTATTAGACGTTTCAACTTAAAATTAGTAAAATTTTATTAATGGGATAGCGAAAGGGTTTGACAGTTAGTTGAATTCCACTTTAACTTGATTAAAATTTGTACTATTTATTAATTAAATTCACTTATTAATCAGTAGAACTTCATTAAAAGTTTTTAAAAAATTCACTGTTCTAGCTAGTTATTCATAATATTATAATAACTTTAGTGAAAGATGAGTCATGGATGGAGTCATCATGGTTTATTGATGAAAGCTGTTGTTAATGTCATCAATAATTGTTATTAAGAAAAAAATGGTGCACAAGAAAATGAAAATAGCAAAAAATGTTATTTTGAATGGCTAGCATTGACCATGCATTTACCATTTTGCTTCATTTTTGGATAAATGAATGGTAAAATCTGCAAAAAGAAAACATATTGGTCACTTTTTACTATTTTCCTTTTTACGTATATAGAAGAACATGATTTTAAAGATAAAGAATCGTACTAGACTTGTTTATAAAAAACGAATTCTATTTATAAATTGGAGCCCGAATGTTGTTTATAAAGTTATAAATTATATATTATGAAATGAGACAAGTCATACTCTATAAATCCGAATAAAAAGAAAATTCAATTAGTAATTCTTTTACTAATTTTAATCAGCCAAAGTCGACTAATCAAGTATCTATAGAATTGTCTCATTGATTTTGATTATTACATGGATAATAAAATTTACTTAATTAAAGAACATAATTAGTTGTCTCTATCAATCTAAGTTGATCCAAGTAAGTTATACTAAAATTAAACTCATTTGTTGGATGAATAGAGTCAACTAATTCAATCAAATTAATTAATCAAAAAAAAAAATATTGTATATATTCACAGCTTGCATTTCAAAATTGATATTTTTCAATGTTTATCACTGATTTAGGAAATGACTATTTGGTGCTACGTACAGATGATAATAAATTTTGTTTAAAAATAAACATATGGAATGAAGCGGTAAATTTTAGATGGAAATGGACCATCAATGACATGCGTCCAACTTGAAGGGCTTATCGATCCCAAAGCGATTTACTACCCTATGGAACCTGTACTGGTTCTGCATTCGGTTACGCCAATGTTATGCCTTATTCTGATCGATTTTCAACTATAATTAGGCACATTGGTTAAACAGCAGATTATTCCCTCTGTCGACGAACCCGTGATCGTCCGGATATTGCTTGCTATTTAAGTCACAAATTACTTGCATCACTTTGTTCGTTTCAACCGAGCGAACAGATTCCGAAGCATTTTCTAACCTGATTCCAAATCCGTTATGTAATTTTAGAAATTCGGATAGGTTTCCACCTTGCTATTGCTATCATAGACAAAAATTTTCGTGGTTAAAAACTAACAAAGCAGTTTTCGCTTTATCTGGTAATGAGGGGTTGACAACTTGATTTATTAAATTCTGACTCTAAGATATTTCAGGATGTTTCAAAATACTTTAGCTTATTTCAAGGTACTTGAAACTATTTTAAGAATATTTCTTTGTACTTTGGAATATTTTACATAATTATGAAACGTCACATAATTCAAAACTAAATTCGAACCCGTATTAAATTTTCGAAGATTGCCTTCTTTTTTCTTTCTTCCTTTTTTCTTGATTCATCATAATCGTTTATTTTAAGAAATCTTTTTGGTCCAAATGTGGTCGTTTTTTTATATTTTGAAGGTTCAAACAGTTTTGGATCTTTGAAATTTTGAATCGTCACTTAGTTCACAATATTTAAAGGCACTTCACGATATTTTAAGACATTTAAAAATATTAAGAGGCACTTCGGAATAATGTAGAATATTTCAAAATACTTCAGCTTATTTCAGGATACTTACAAAATTTTTAAGGATATTTCACTGTACTTTAGAGTATTGTGCATAACTTAAGAAACTTTAAATAGTTCAGAATATTTAAAGGCACTTCGGGATATTTCGAGGTATTTTAAGATTTTGCGGGACGCTTCAGGATATTGTAGAATATTTCAAAATACTTCAGCTTATTTCAGGGTACTTACAAATTTTTTAAGAATATTTCACTGTACTTTAGAATATTTTGCATAACTTTAGAAACTTCAAATAGTTCAGAATATTTGAAGGCACTCGGAGATATTTCAAGATATTTTAACATATTAATAGGCACTTCGGGATATTGTAGAATATTTCAAAATACTTCAGCTTATTTCAGGGTACTTACAAATTTTTTAAGAATATTTCACTGTACTTTAGAATATTTTATATAATATTCTATGAAAAATAAGATAAATAACTGAAAATTTGTGAAAATAAATAAAATTCACTAAGAAAGGTCTTTCCGGTCATTAATGTTTATAATTATGAAATTACTTTTTATCAAAGAAATTTTTTTTCATAATTATAAATATTTATGACCAGGCATATCTATATTAGTGTAATTTATTTAATTCTACAAGTTTTCAGTTACTTATCTATATTTTCTATAGAAATGGGGTTACAGGAACTGAAATGCCGCTAAAGTAGGAATATAGTCACGTGACCAGGTTGGTCCATGGCCTTAAAGGCACTTTGGGATATTTCGAGATACTTCTGTGAATTTATAATATTTAGAATACTTCGGGATAGTTTGATGTACTTTAATATATTACAAAGTTTTTTAGGATATTTAAAGGTATTTCAGTATATTTCGAAATACTTTAAGATATTTAAGTGACTTCAAGCTATTTCAAACTACTTCAAGTTATTTTAAAGTACATAAAAAAAAAATAATTGAGAGCGCTTTATTAATAAAAACACATCACAAGATTATGAACAATAAGTGTTAAAATAAGGCATATATCTATAGTTAAAAAATGTTAATGATTGTGCAGAAGAGCAATATTTTTTATATTAATGGTATGAATAAGGTAGACATTTCAAATTTCGTAAAATAGCAGTCAGTCTCTTAGCTCTAGTAACTAAAATTTATACGGCATATAGTCATATCTCTAAAACAGAGATATTTGCAAATGACTGGATTTCAAGCTAGTGTCACTTTAAGATTGTCAACTTGCACATCTCCATATTTGACAATTCCACGAAACTGGATAACTTTTAGTGATAAAACTTTTTAGCCTCAATTCAGCAACACTTCAGTTCTGGAGTGGGTTTTTGTTTTTTCTTTCGATTATAATTTTGCTTTTACAGAATGTTTTGTCGCTCTCCTGAAAAACTCATGTACTTACAGTTTTGAACCTTCATCGAACAATAAGAAAAAAGTTTTTTTGCAAAAAAAATTTTTTTATTATATCCATATTCAGGGTCCTTCAAATATACAATCTGCTACCAAAAAATGTTTATAATTATCTATTTTTGCACTTTCATCTTTTATTTATCACGCAGAAAGAAGATTCGTAAAATTTAGGGGAAATTTGGTACTTGCTTTTACAACTTGACTTTTTAGTAGATTTTAAAAGAAATTCAATTCAATCAACGGATTTTCTGTATGTTTCACTTAAGGTCCAGTAAAATTTACAAAATACGAAAAAACCTGAGTTTAGTAGATTTTACTGGACAATATGTGAAATGGACAGAAAATCTGCTAATTGAACTGAACTTCTTGTAAAATCTACTAAAAAGTCAAGTTGTAAAAATAAGTACCGAACTTCTTGTAAATTTTACGCATCTTTTTTCTGCGTGATTCTTGTCAAAAGGCTCATCCTCATAAGATTCTTACAGCATACGTAACTTATATATTTCTTCGATTGCCCTTGTCAATATTCATTTACGTATGAGATTCAGCAATGTGAATCTATAAAACTGTCGTTTTAGTTATATATTTCAGTGTCGATACTCCAAGCATATGGTTGAATCTAAGATGCTATATCTTCTATATAAATTATTATTCTACAGATATAAATGCGTACTTTAATGAGAATTTTTTCCATTTATATCCGAATATTTAATATACTTTAAGATACATATACTTTTCATACTTTGAGGTACTTCAAGATATTTCAGTAAATTTAAAGATTCTTTAGTGATGTTAGGATATTTGAAGGTACTTCAGGATATTTTATGGTACTTCGAGATATTTCAGCACATGTGTACCATTTATTTAATGTATTATCAACCCTTCACCTGCACTGATTTGTCGCAGGAGCAAATTTTTTATTAAATATGTATAGCGAGAGTAATGTGAAATAGTCGTTCGTTTGGATTGTATTGCGAGAAG
The DNA here is from genome assembly GCA_030998225.1 of Diplolepis rosae. Taxonomy (NCBI): domain Eukaryota; kingdom Metazoa; phylum Arthropoda; class Insecta; order Hymenoptera; family Diplolepididae; genus Diplolepis; species Diplolepis rosae. The sequence goes on along the minus strand of JAPYXD010000723.1, from coordinate 5,630,411 downwards.
GTTGTTAGGCCGACCAAATCATTAGGAAAACCAACATTACCAAAAGCCATTATTTTATAATGGCAAAATTTTATTGTACCGTAAACACGAGCAGTACTTACTCTTTTAAAAGCTTTTCAAGTTTCTCTCCCACAATTTTAACGAACTCGCATAGGAGCCAGTCATAGTTTAGGATATATATATATATTTTTTTTTCAAAAACTTCATGAATTGAACCTTGCAGAGTATAATAACTTATATATAATACCAGTTTAACTGCACACAGTATATAAATACTTTTTTAGGACTCATCTAATCTATTTCGTTAATTTAGATCAATTTTACTTCATTTATCTCGAGAATGTATCGTAATTTGCAAATTCTGCGATCAGATTCGTTTTCTGCATCTCAAAACCTATATAAGTCATTTATGCTGTGGTTCCTTTTTCTTTATAGGGGGTTTTTATTTTTTCCAAGCTATTTAAATCAATTGTAATCACAAACTAATTTAATGAGCTTTTTTATAAGGCACTGAAATGTTATTTCGGATTAAACTTGAGAGGATTCGCGCATTGATACGGATTGAATTTTCGTAGGCGGAAATTAGCTTGAAAACAGGTTTTGTAATAAAACGGATTAACGTGGACAAAATCTTGCACGGAAATTGGTGAAGAAACTGATGAAACTAATTATTAAGCTATTACACTATCATTAAGTTTAACCTTTTATTTTTTTATAACTTTGTAACCACATTATTTTAAACTTAAACAATTTCGCTTATATTTTGTTTGCTTGCATCCTACTTTACTTTGATTTTCTTTTAACTGATCTCAGCTCATCTCATGCTGTAGTATGACAAATATAACACGTTTAAAATGTAGTGTGCAAACACTTCAAAAGTATATTTGATTTATAAATGATTACCCAGGTAACGGTCTTCATTATTCGGACTCAAATATTTTATATTTACGAAATTCCTTCAAAATTCCCTTTCTACACTTTGATAATTTTTTTGAATTTTTTGAATTTTCTTTAAATTGTTCACATTCTACTAAAATTGTTAGGAATTTTCAAAATAAATTATAATCTTTACTGCAATTTTTTATATTTGATCAAAATTAATAAAAGCTATTTAAAATCACATTCCATATAAATTTTATATTAAAGTTGCCGTGCTTTCATTTAATGGAATAAAATCAATATTCAATATGTTTTTAACGTGAGAGAATTTGACATTATTCCCCGCTTTCTTCTGCATTGATTTTTTTATGCTCGCACGCGTTTTATATATAAATACTGCATCGGAATATATAATTCGAGAATCAATAGACTAATGTAGCACGTTACACTGCAGTATGTTAAATCAATCTGTGAAATTTTCCTCCTTACTTTTTGATTCATTGATATAGTGTTCTGGTGTAAAAAAAAAATAAAAAGATTTGTTACTTTTGATCAATTTTATGCACATACACAGTTTATAGAAATTCCTATCAAAATTATATAGTACTAAAGAAGTTGGAGTAATCAAATTAATTCTACCTCTGAAACAAAGTTATTCAAATCACATTTTATATTAATTATATTTCAGTAATTAAATTCGTGATAAGAAATTATACTTGTGAAAATTTTGGTGTGAAGACTAAGTATATAGATTTTTAATGTGTTGGATAATTTACGAATTAAAAATAGCATTCAAGTTACTGATCAGATTATTATCTGCCAGGAAAGTTGGCGTTCTATTAAAAATTTAATTACTTTTCCGTCATTCGCGATTTATCAAATAGCGATCAATTTAAGCTCTCGATGGCAGTTATTTGTTACTATAGATACTACTAACTGTTTCTTCTGTTCGTTTGATCATTTAACTTTTTTTATAAATAAGTTAAAATCAGGTATTTTTTCTAGTTTTTATCCTTTATATAGAAGAGTATATTTTAATAACACAGGTCTGCAAGGTTTTGTTGTTGAAAAGCTATGGGTCGTTTCCGGAGTAATTTTTGACGTAGAATCCGAATCCGGAATCAGAATCAGCCTATCATGTCAGGATTTTGAAATATTTGAGGTTATGTGCTCGAAAAATGGGTTTTTTCGCTACTTTTGAGGTTATTTACAGGGCGCAAGAAATTTTTTTGTTTTTTTTCTCAAATGTCATCATTTAGCACTACTCTTTCCCTTCAAAATGAGCTATTAAACAGTAACGAGCGATTTTTTTTCACAAAGATACGGCCATATCAAGTTTTGACATATATCCGAACAACCTTATGAGCATTCACATTGACTCTTTGGTGCATATCATTTTGCATTCGAAAATTTATCTTGAAAATTTGTGCTTGCGGGTTTTGATGGTCTATGAATAAGAATTTACAGTCAGAAAATTGAAATTTCGATTTCTAAGATGGCGGATCGAAATTTACGAAATTAAATTAAATGTCAATTTTCTGACTGTAAATTCTTATTCACAAACCATCAAAACCCGCAACCACAAATTTTCAAGATAAATTTTCGAATGCAAAATGGTATGCACCTAAGAGTCAATGTGAATGCTCATAAGGTTGCTCGGATAAATGTCAAAACTTGATATGGCCGTATCTTTGTGAAAAAAAATCGCTCGTGACTGTTCAATAGCTCGTTTTTAAGGGAAAGATTAGTGCTAAATGATGGCATTTGAGAAAGAAACCAAAAAAATTTCTTGCGCCCTGTAAATAACCTCAAAAGTAGCGAAAAAACCCATTTTTCGAGCACATAACCTCAAATATCTCAAAATCCGGACGTGATAGGCTGATTCTGATTTCGGATTCGGATTCTACGTCAAAAATTACCCCGGAAATGGTCTTTCGTTTTTCAACAACAAATACAAACCCATTATTTGCAGACCTGTGTTATTGAAAATATCTCAATGAAAAGTATTTAAATGAATAATTTCTGAAGTAAAATAATATTTCGTATAAATCTATGCAAAAATTTTTAATACATTTGTAATACATAATTAATAAAAAAACAAGTCTTTAGTAACCAAGAAATTCTCTCCAAGTATTAATTTCGGACGATAGTATAATTGTATTATTAGTTAAGAGTTCACGAAAGGTATTAAATAAATATTTTTAGTGACTTAATTTTAGTGAACTTTTGAATCATAATTTGTTAGTTAGTTTAGAAACAGATAATAACTAAAGTGAGTTGGTAACTACTTTTCAACACTTACTTTTAACTGGTTTAGATTTAAACTGTAGAATTTCTATACACATTGCACGGACTAAAATAAGCGTCGAGATAAAAAATCATATGCTTGAAGACACTCTACGAATTTTTTTCCTTTTTTAGATATTTGGAAAAAATAGATTTATTTTAATCTTGTAAATTATTAGAAAGTTAAAGAAATGTATACAGAAAATCGAGCGCGAGTGTCATGATGAGAATGTGTTCCTTAAGGCTGATAAGGCCTTGAGTAAATTTGATTTCCTTTTTCATTTGAAATAAAAAACAAAGGACACCGCACCAAATGTACAAAAAATGGCCTTATGATAAAAAATTGTAAAAAAATTTTTTCTTGTATTTTCGAATCTGCAAACTAAAAATTCGAAAGAAAAATGTCAGAAAGATGGACTATTTTTAGACATACAGTTGTCAAAGTTTCGATTTTCACGTGTATTTTAATGGAAAAATGCTTATTTTAGCAAAATGTTTTTTTTCCTCAAAAACTCTATGATAGATTTGACTAAAACTTTTATATTTTGACGATCAGGCGTACCGAATCAAAAGATTCATACCCACGAACTAGAAAGATGTATGTTTTAAAGTTATTTTGTCAACCTGATTCTTAATACAAAAAATATTTGAACATTTATTCCCGTAGGAAATGTTAATTTATCCGCTTCTCTAGACAGAGAGAAATTTCGGGTTTCACGAACCAAAGTTTTTTTGTTAAAATCGTCTTTACAAAAATGTTAAAGTTATCATGACAATCATGGTAGTGGCTGTCATACTTTGGAAAAGTGTTTACTCCAACTGCAAGGAACGTTACTGAGACCACGATTCTGGTACTTGAAATACCGTTAGCGCTGCGGTTATAGGAACCAAAGTCCATCGTAAAGCCGCGCATAGAGTTTAGTTAAAATGACCAAGTAATGACCAGCCAAAATTATTTTTGAGGTTATAGGTATGGTTCTCCTAGTTATCAAAATACGAATTCAATTTGATTAGAAAAAATAAAGTTTCACCGTAAAGATCTACAAAAATAATCCGGTATAATGATATTTATGATAACTTTCGTCGATTAAGTTAAAAAATTGTCACTTTTTTCATCACCATAAACTTTTTTTGACTGATTATAGTTTTCACAAAATACGACGAGACAGCAAAATTGGAACGCATTGCATTGTCCCCGAACAAAATCGTTTATCATTTAGAAAGAATTGTCAAACTATATTTATAATAGAATTATTTACCTGATAATGCTTGGCACGTTGGAATATAGTCCAGGAATCGAGAAAGAGAATCGGCAGGATTCAACTTAGGCTGCATATCTTTTTGGAAGTAACTACTTATCTCCAGTGCAGTGCAAGTTAAATTGTGTGACTATTACAAGATTTAATAGTTGTCACGACAGGCTTACCTCGTTGTAAAAAATGAAAGTTATACTTGATTTGTCTAGCGCAACAGCGAACGCTGCGGTTGTAGTAACCAAAGGAGCTTGCCAGTACATATAAAGAAAATGTATGTGTACTAACCGTTGGGGTACGTATAAAGCTCATTCTAATCATCAACTTTGGTCACAACAACCGAATACACAAAAAAGTCCAAATTACTGTCATGATAACTATAAAAGTAGTAGCTTCTCTCAACTTTTTTGGTCAAGGCAACTACTGTACAAAAAATTTATGTGCTATGTGCACAGGAACCAAAGCCGATTTCTCGCAGTGTAATTAAGGGATGATTAAAAAAATAAATAAAAAAAATCTGCCCGCTTCGCGGGCACATTCTCATCGCGCGCTTCGCGCTCCGTAATACATTTAAGTTTATTTCTTATATTTTGATACTGAAGCTCAAACCAATTTTATAATAATATTACAGATGATGTGAATTACACATTTTCTCAAAGTCACTGAATTTCTTTTTGAATTTAAGTGAAACAGGAAATTCAATTTACTTAAGGCTCTATCGGCCTTAAGGAACACATTCTCATCATGACACTCGCGCTTCGCGCTCGATTTTCTGTATACATTTCAGTATAACTTTTTAATAAATTACATGATTAAAAGAATTTACTTTCTTCCACATATCTAAAAAGGAAAAACAATCGTAGACTTTATTTAAGGAAACGATTTTGCAGAACAACGCTTATTTCGTATCTCACATATTTTGGTGAAAAAAATCGAATTTTTTCAATATTAAAAATCAAAACATAAAATATACATCCTGTCCCGAAATTTCTTTATCAGAATTTGTAGACCTCATTTAGGCAAACAATTTTCCAGATAAACGTTTTTTTTGTATCTCACATATTTTGTCTAAAAAATGGATTTTTTAAATTTTAAACGTATTTTTTGGAATTAAAACGAAAAATATATCTTTTATCAGAAACTGTGTCAGACAAAATTTGTAGATCTTTTTGAAACGAACAACTTTGTATTCTTACGTTTTTTTGGTATTTCCAATATTATTGTTAAAAAATTGAATTTTGGATTTTCAATAGTTTTTTTTTTAATTAAAAAGAAAAATATGCATCTTATGAAAAAATGTTATAATTTAAATTTGTAGGTCTTTATGTATTCAATAATATTGTATCATAACGTTTTTTCGTATCTCGTATAATTTAACTGGAAAATGGAATTTTGATATTGACTTTTTTCGAATTTGAATATGCTGTAACATTTCTAATTTTGATTTAATCAAAAAATGTTATTGAGATAATTTGTAGAGATTTATGAGCACTATCAAAAACTAGGATTGGAATTTTTGATTTTTTCAAAAAATTATTTTCAAAAACACAAAAGTAGTGCTCCATCCCTCAATTTTGATTGGATGTGGCTGGTTAACGAACTTGTCCTTACTTTTTCGGCTCCGATAAAGTGTACCAAAGCTCAATTCAATCTGATAATTCTATCGAGAGTTATGCCGCACACGACCTACAGACAGACAGACAGACAGACAGACACTTTCGTAAAAACCATTTTTTCTGTCTCAGGGGGTCTCAAAACGTAAAGATTTGATGAAAATTTCGAAAGTCATTTTTCACATAAAACCAATACCTTCTCATCCATGATGAGAATGTAAAAAAAATAACAAAAAATTCAAAGACACATCCTTGTCGTCTACACCTTTTCTACTTATTTTAATATGATTTTCTATATCCTCATAGATTAATCAGAAAACTTTGTGTGATTTTACTTATTAAGAAATATCAATATTCCAGATTCAATGTTCAAGGAATAATAAACCAACCATGTATGTACTTATTTGAAAGTCGTTACACACCGTAGTAGTGGAATAAAAATCTCTATTGATTTTAGTTACTTAAAATTGATGATTTCCATACTTGGATATTTAAGGTACGAAAACACCCCCAAAAACATGGTGTATACCCAAAATCGTTAATCTTTCTAGTTCGTGGGTATGAATCTTTTGATTCGGTACGCCTGATCGTCAAAATATAAAAGTTTTAGTCAAATCTATCATAGAGTTTTTGAGGAAAAAAAACATTTTGCTAAAGTAAGCATTTTTCCATTAAAATACATGTAAAAATCGAAACTTTCACAAGTGTTTGTCTAAAAAGTGTCCATCTTTCTGACATTTTTCTTTCGAATTTTTAGTTTGCAGGTTCGAAAATACAAGAACAAAATTTTTTTACAATTTTTTATCATAAGGCCATTTTCTGTACATTTGGTGCGGGGTCCTTTAGTAACTTTGAGAAAATGTGATTCAGATCTACAATATTAAAAAATTGACTTGAGCTTTAGTATCAAATTACAAGAAATAAATTTATATACATGCGAAGAACATAAGATCGAGCGCGAAGCGCGCAATGAGCAGATTTTTTTATTCTACAAATTTAAATTAAAATCTAATGTGCAATGTATTGAAGATGGATATTATTTTTCTTTTTCAGCAAGACAACATCTTCCAATTGTGGTCAAATCGGGTTAGTTCTAAAGCCACGGATACAATTTCAAAAGTGGGATTGCCAGGAAGTAAAGCAACGGGAGGACAAGTGACTAGTGCGGAAACGGGGAAAGAAGGAACGCAGTTACTGAGAAAAAAATCAGTGATAATCGGGGCCGTAAGTTCAATAAGTGTACCACCCCCTGATAGAGGGGGGTGGGTTGAGTTTTCGTCAGCGTGGGTGCCGGTGCTGCTGGGGCGCGCCTGGCCCGTCGGCTCGCCCGCAGACTAGCACGCCGATTGGCGGGTACCTCGGGCCCATTTCGCCGATCTGCAGGGCTGGCTACTTCAGGTGTTACACTTGGCGCGACGGGGGTGGCCACGGGGGGGGAGCCATTTAATGCTCCCCCCACCACGTGCCAGTCCACCCCTATAGCCAATTCCAGCGCCACCTGGACCTCGAATCGTACATGTGGAAGGGCCATGTCCATGAGGAGTCTTCATCGACGTGTTTCTCATCCGTGAGTCCTTTTTTTTATATTTCTATTCATTTCTTTTATAGTGTAGATTTTGCATGCAAAAATTAAATTCCTTAAGGCGATGAATCAACTGGACCACGTGATGTCGGTAATTGCAATTACAGTATGTAAGGTTTTTCATAAAAAATTTTTTTTTTAAATTAAAGAAAATATTTTTGTGAATCACATTATGCATGTATATTGGGACTGCGCAGACATTCGTTTCTTTAAGGCCATAGATCAATTGGACCACGTGAATAAATTATACATTTATTCGTTCATGTAAGATAACTTTTTTAATTTACAAAGCATCTTTCTGAAAATTTGGGAAATTTAACAAAAGACAATAAAGCACGTTTGTTAACTTCTTTTTAGTAAAAATTTTGAAAAAAATTCTAAAACTTATCGACAATTGCAGTTAACTGTAAAATTGTTTGCAAAATGTTCACTCAAACCAAGTTGACAGACGTTCTTTATCGTTTTTTGTTGTATTTTCCAAATTTTCATAAATATTTTGTAAAATAAAATAATTATCTTATACGAACTTTTACAGGAATTTGGTCACGTGATCTGTTTGGTCCATGGTCTTCATACAAAAAAAAATCAAGAAATTTCATTAATTCAAAGAGACTTTTCTTTGACCATATAGCAATGCACAAATTTTTTTGATTCAAAGAAACTTTTTTCTGGGTGTAAAATGGATTTTCGTTACCAAATAGAGGTGAACAATAAAGTCAAGAAGGTCCGTCTAGTACAAAAAATCTATTTTAATCATTAATTTTTTAATAACCTTACATACTGTAATTGCAATTACCGACGTCGCGTGGTCTGGTTGATCCATGGCTTTAAATCTCTAATTTCTCGCCGCTATTTTCCCTGAATGAAATTTTTTGACGGATTTGAGACTTTTGGTTGACAAAAAAATGTGAATTCAATATTTTAAAAAATAATTTTGCGCAATGACTCAATCTTAGATATTCAATTAGTTTATTAAGACAATTGCACAAAAAAATCAGGAAATGAAACTGATTTAAGGCCATGGACCAAATAGACCACGTGATATCGGTAATTGCAATTACAATATGTGAGGTTATTTATATATTATTAGCTAAAATAGATTTTTACTAGCAGACAGATCTTCTTGGCTTTTTTATTTACGTCTGTCTGGTTCTGAAAATCTATTTTAGTTTTTTTTTAATAACCTTACATACTATAATTGCAATTACCGACGTCACGTGGTGCGGTTGGCTTATGGCTTTAAGGCCTTGTGGTAAGGTCTGTCATTACCAATTATATACGACCACTTTATTAAGGCCATGGATCAATCGGATCACGTGACTAAATTATACATTTATTCGTTCATGTAAGATTACTTTTTTAATTTACAAAGTATCTTTCTGAAAATTTGAGAAACGTAGCAAAAGACAATAATGCAAGTCTGTTAACTTTTTTTTAGTAAAAATTTTGAAAAAAATTCGAAAACTTATCGACAATTACAGTTAAATGTAAAATTTTTTGCAAAATTTTCACTTAAACGAACTTGACAGACTTCTTTATAGTTTTCTGTTGTATTTTCCAAATTTTCAGGAAGATATTTTGTAAAATAAAAAAGTTATCTTACACGAACTTTTACAGGAATGTGGTCACGTGATCTGGTTGATCTATGGCCTTAATAAAATAATAATTTTAAAAAAATTTCCGAAGAAGACAGCAATGCAGGAAAATTTAACGCATTACTGTCTTCTCCGGAAAATTGGTGACGTCAGAATCTACCATACGGTCTTAAGGAAGAATTGCGCTGTCGGCCCCAAAAAAAGTTATTTGAACAGGCTATTTCCTTAGTTTATTTTCATTCATAATTTTCTTTTATCCAGTTTTTTTAGTGAAAGTATAGAAGATTTCATCTCGAATAAAATGAGTCATCAAATGTTTGAATCAGATAAATATTATAGATTTTTCCTTAATAGTTAAAAATGAGTTGCTAGTGAAAAGTGGCCTTATATCAAGTAAATAAAATTGAAGAAATTTCTGGTCAAAATTGTGTGAAAAACTCAATTTGCATTAATTTCACTAATCATAGACTAAAGTTTTCCATCGTCGTGTTAAAAGTGAAAGCAATACTCTTAAACAGTTTAATTTAATAAAGTAAAAATAAAAATATTTTCTTTTATTCTATTTTTCAAATTTAAATTAGAAAAAAAAAGACATTTTTATCCATTTATGAAATCGTTACTGAAATACGTAGTGAATGGCTCGTAAATTTTTTCAGTAGTAAGAGGCGATTTTGGTCAGACAAAAGGAAAAGAGTAAAAATACTTTACCGAGCAAAGTATGAGCCACTTGGAGAGACATTTTTTATATGAAAATTGTTCCCTGAAGATTCTAAAAAATCAAAATCTATTTTTTTAGTTATTTTTAAACATTTTGAAGAGCAACAAATTATACTCGGTTTAATGCTTAAAAGATGTTCTTTTTTCCTATCCTTTTATAATTATACCAGAAAAGCCTGACAATTTTGAAACTTCAAGAAATTATATTTTTCTTTAAAAAATGGTTTGTACTTATGCTATTGCCTCTCAAAAATTCTTTTAATCGATTCTAAGGAGCGTGTAGAAGCTTGAAATACCGATCGTTCTTCCTTGACAGCTATTTCCTTTATTTAGTAATTTATTGCGTGCAGTCGATTGGCTATTGTATTGGCGTCGGTGTCGGTTAGTTCCTTCATTGCTGCCAACATATGAAAATCGTTCACATGGATGTCCAACAATTGGTTCTTCAGTCGATCCTTCTTTATCATATATAAATACACTCAGGAAACGATTTGTTAGAGCGCATTTGCTAAATTTACATAACTGTTTATTCGAATGAAACTTAATTTTTTGAAATCAATCAAATCTTTAATTCTAATCATAGAAACTATCAGTTTGACTGTACAATAAAGTTAAAATATTCTAAACTCATTTTACTAACATATTTATTGAATCAATACTATTAACAAGATATTTAAAAAATAAATAATTTTAGTTAATCTTTTGTAAAAATCCATAGACTGAGAAAAATGCTTGGTTGTCCCATTCAATTCGTTGGATTCTGGGGCGCCACATAGTGGAACGAAATAGACATTTAAGGTTTAAAGGAAGCTAGAGAGCGCCATTCTTGATGGATTTAGATGTACTTTTTTGAAATTATTCAGCATTAAATTTGTAAGATAACTCTCGAAGCCGATTTTTACATTTTTTGTGTGTACAATTCTATATAAACAACTAAATGGACAAAGTTACATTTTCAAGATTATTATTTCTTATTTACGGAAAAAAATAAGGTGAATTAATTATCTTTCAAATTTGTTGTACATTTACAACAAAAACAAAAGTATTTTAATTGATGTCCATGTAAATTGTTATAAATAAACGGTATTTATGAACAAACACTCAGCTATAGTGTTTACTTTGAAAAAATTATTTAAATTATATAGTTGTTTGGAATTATTAAAATAATGATAGTTAATGACAAAATTATTGTAGTTATTAATTTTATCATAGCAGGTTTTAAAAATTTTGTAGCGAAATTTTAATGAAGTTTTATCAATGTCAAAAATTACAAGGGTGAATCAGACTTTAAAACCTCGACTGCCGATGGCAAAGGTCTTTGCCATTTTTTAGGCAAAGATTTTTATCATTGGTAGTCAAGGGGTTAATTAGAAGACTTGGAGTAATTTTGCAAGTTATAATACAATATTACTTAACAAAAATAAATTTATCTAGAGAAAACACTATAATCGAGTGTTTGTTCATAAATACCATTTATTTATAACAATTTACATTGACATCAAATAAAATACTTATGTTTTTGTTGCAAATGTATATTAAATTTGAGAGATAATTAATTCACTTTATTTTTTTCTGTAAATAAGAAATAATAATCTTGAAAATGTAACTTTGTCCTTTTACTTGTTTATATAGAATTGTACACAACAAAAATGTAAAAATCGGCTTCGAGAATTATCTTACAAATTTAATGCTGAATATTTTCAAAAAAATTACAACCACGACTTGATTGGTGTTACTATTCAGTTGGTTGGTGTAAATATTCTGAATAGTAACACCATCCATCTCGTGGTTAAACTAACCAACATTGGATTGGACTAATAAGCTTTTTTCTCAGAGTACAAGTCATTAAAGTTAGCTACATCATGTTTGGAAAATAAATGTGAAAGCATTTTCATTTTAACAACTTCGTGCATGAACACTCTACAACTACAAAATATAGAAACTCATGCTTCACAAGTTTCTGAATCTGAGCTTCCTAATTTTGTAATTTAAGCTCAGATTTGCTTTCATACGTTTACCTTTACTGTGACGTTGAGACGCGTGTATTAGGAGATTGAAAGGATTGTGTTTAATTAGGTGAAAAGGATCCAGATTACTTCTCTTCATTTTATTTCCTTTCGTTCATTCTTAATTAAGGAAATAGAGAGAATGAATTTTTTAACTCTAGAAAGAATTGTGTTAACCTTGGAAAAGACAATGAAAAATCTTATACATTTAGAACACAAAAATCTAACACAATCGTTTTATGTTGTCAATATGTATTTTTTTAACGATACTTCGCTGCTGTTCCTGAAAAAGCATTTTTGCAAACTAAGTATGTATTTTATAGATGAAGAAAAATTAATGTTACACTGAAATTGATATAAAAAATTTCGCGATTTGTTTCTTACCGATTGACTTTCCATCACGAAAACCCTCTCATCTTTCCAAGCTGAAAAACTGCGCTGGAAAATTTTCGAAAGTAATAGAACTGGGGTATCAGTAACGTTAAAATTTATGACTGTAATGTAACACAATCCATTTGTATATAGGCTGCTCTTAAATTTTTTCGTTTCTAACATCAAGGCCACAAGTTACAAGTTACGTTCTACAAAAGTAGATCAAATGAGCCACCGGATTCTATATCCTCGCATAACATTTTCTAAGGCGCATCGAGACGTTCAAGATGGCTTCTGATGCTTTGAAAATTTTTTTTAGAAAGTTCAATCTTAAGGTCGTGGATCAATCGGACCACGTGACTAAATTATACGTTTATTCGTTCATGTAAGATAACTTTTTTAATTTACAAAGCATCTTTCTGAAAATTTGGGAAATGTAACAAAAGACAATAAAGCACGCTTTTTAACTTCTTTTCAGTAAAAACTTTGAAAAAAATTCGAAAAAATATCGACAATTACAGTATACTGTAAAATTGTTCGCAAAATTTTCACTTAAACCAAGTTGACAGACGTTCTATATCGTAGGAAATTTCATGACGCATCTTTTATCCTTCTTTAAAAAATGTGTATCTTTTACCGTTTCTGAAAAAAAACCACTAAAAATGGATTTTTTGAAAAAGAAAATTTAATTTATATTTTCACTTCAACTTACTCTCAAGATCAAAGTTTTCAATATTATTACATGAAAATTGGAGGGATAACTCTTTGAACTATTCTGAAGTTGACGGGTTATTTAAAATTTATAGTTATAATAACAGAAAAAAAATATAAATTTTGTTGTCAAGCAATACTGAAATTGGGTTATTAAATGTCCAATCGCTAAAACTCTCATTGTTTTAGCCAATTAATTTATTATTTCAGTCAATTACGTGAAAACTGCATTTACAAATACTTAAACATATATTTTATGGCGGGTGTGTATAGAGTTTTGGTTTTAATTATGCATATTTATCATTTTAATTATATGAAAAGGCAATATATCATGTAATAAAAAATTCACTTTGTATCGCTAATAATCTAATTAACATTAGGATCGTACTAGTTATCGGAAAAAAGTCTTTTTTAGATGAAAAAATTTTAAGAGGACTCTGTTTAGCCATTTTCATTTAATTGAATTACTTCTTTTTAGAAAACTATTACATACTAATTAACATTTCTGCCGTTGAAAGTTTGCGCTTGCACGAAGAAAAATATTTGTCTAACATTATCAAATTATTATAAAACACATGACAAAATTCTAAAGCTACGTACTTTTTACATTCTCATCATGGATGAGAAGGTATTGGTTTTATGTGAAAAATGACTTTCGAAATTTTTTGAGAGATTTGGAAGAAAATAAATTATTTTAATCATGTAATTTATTAAAAAGTTACTGAAATGTATACAGAAAATCGAGCGCGAAGCGCGAGCGCCATGATGAGAATGTGTTCCTTAAGGCTGATAGAGCCTTAAGTAAATTGAATTTCCTGTTTCACTTAAATTCAAAAAGAAATTGAGTGACTTTGAGAAAATGTGTAATTCACATCATCTGTAATATTATTATAAAATTGGTTTGAGCTTCAGTATCAAATTATAATAAATAAACTTAAATGTATGCGATGAGCACAACACCGAGCGCGAAGCGCGAGGTCCAGAAAGAACGGAGCGCGAAGCGCGACGATCAAATCGCGTGCCCTAGGCGCGCTCAAACTTGCGAGCGAAGCGAGCTGCACGCGATGAGAATGTGCCCGCAGAGCGGGTAGATTTTTTCTAATAATTCACATTTATTAGGATTTCTATTACAGAATACGCTAAATGACCCATAAAAATTCTCATCTTGCTGGTAAAATAAATTGAATTATTAGAAAATTTTACCATGAAGATGGGAATTTGTATGGGTCATTTAGCGTATTCTGTAGTAGAAATCCTAATAAATGTGAATTATTAGAAAAAAGTTCGTCGCTTTAGTATCTTATTATGCGTTTCCAAATAGTTTCGTAATTTTAGACAAATATTTTTCTCTCTGTACTAAAAATTCACTTGATAAACGAAGCAATTGGACATTTAATATTTTGCGGGTTAATTTAACACCGGATTCAAGGTTAAAGTAACACTTTGTTTTTTATTTAGAGAGTGAGTTGAACTCAAAATATTAATTAAATTTTCGTTTTCAAAAAATCCAGGTTTTACTATTTTTTTCCAGAAACGGTAAAAGATACAAATTTTTAAGAGGGGAAAAGATGCGTCATAATATTTCCTACAAAGTTGTAAGTTTCAAAATTTGATTTGCTGAAAAGAATTTTTAAGGCATCAGAGGCATTATCAGTATTTAATATTCATTTTCGAATTCAAAACTTATCCAATTTGATGAGAATGAAATTAGTATTTTCTAATTTTCAAAAGAAAAAGTCTAAACTATTAGCACTTTGAAATTGGAAACATGCCAGTTGGTTTACGTTGAAAACAGAACTATGCACAAGTTAGTTAAATTTGATATGCTGAATTTAAATGCTTTTAAATCAGAGATGTAGAAGTCGACACAGTTTTCAGAGGAAAAGATAATTAACAAAGTCTCCAGTTCAATCCGAAAATTTTCCTTACCGTTCGCTTATTTTATCTTATTTTTCATGTCATGTTATTTGATTATTCTGCGTTGTCGAATTTTTTTTTTTAAATCTGAAAATGAGATTTCCACGTTGTATATATCCTATTATTTGTGCGAATTATTTGCATTCCCCATGTCGTTCTTCTAGATTAACGCGAGAAGTCGGTTCGCACTTCTCTCAGTGTGAAAACACAATCTACACTCGTATTTGAAAAATGTGAAAAAAACAACACTCAGCTTATTTAAAAAAATGTTTTTTCTTATTCAGATTTATTCAGTTGATATAAGAATAAAATTTCGGACTGGTTCACATTACTAGACCCTTTTGTTGACAATTATAGAACTTTTCTCATGAGAATTTCTCGTTCGGTTGAATTCAACCCTGAATGCAAATAGAGCAGAAATAAGATTTTTCAACTCATCCGAAGTTCGTTACGTATGTGAATTCCTGTGGAAAAGCTTATAGTGCACATGATTCGAGCAATCTGTGGAAAAGAGAAGTGTATTTTTTTCTAGTCGATATATTTACGTGAAGAAGATTTTTCTTCAGGGTAGATCAACATCTGGAACTGACAGAAGGAAATAAAAAAGTTGAATGGATTACTAGTTTTTCTCATCTGTTGATTTTTTAGCTACGGAAACTTTTTCCTTGATAAATCCATCAATGTCGATTAATCGAGAAACTATGAGTAACTTCATAGCTTACGGAAAATGCACTTTCGAAATCGCTGTACATGTGTATCCACCTCTTCATTTTCTGCTTCAAGATGAAGAAAAATCCATCAAGTTATTTATGCTGAAAAGGATATGTTGCTTCTTAAAATTTACATATTAGGTTATCATTCTCCAATTTTAATTTTTAAATTTATAATGATGTATAGCTCTTAGGAGTTTTTGGGATTTTTTCAGCAGGAATGATGCGTTCATTTTAGTTTATTTATCACAGACTATAAAAAATTCAAATATTTAAAAAAATTTTATAACGTTAATTCGTAGAAAAATACAACCTTGGGATAATATTATAAATTAATTACAATTTGTCAACGTTTCGGTGCCCTTTTTGGAAGTCAAGAAAATATTTTTACAAGACTTTTTAAAATTGTTGCCTTAATTTTATCAAATTGAAGATATGTTATTTATTATTTCCTAAAATTTACGCTGAAAAAATTCATTATTGTGGAAGAATCTTGGGGGAAACTGATTTTATAGATTTAGTTATCTGTTCTGATTGATCCATGGCCTTAAAGTTACAAAGAAATTTTTTTCTCCATAGAATTTCGTAAAAAAATAGCGTTATGTAAATGTATTTGAAAAGATCTTTTTGGTGTTTTTGTATATCAATTTATGAATGAAGGAATGTAACTGACGGATAAAATGAACCAGTAAACTGAATACTATGCTTTGAGAGATTTCAATTGGTTCTTCATCACTCTGGTGTAATATTATAGTCGGAGCATTAAGTCGTATAAAGGTGATGGAATAACGGTTATCGGGGTCTAGTAAAATATCATTTATAAGGATTCTATACTGATGATTTCCGGCAATAACCAGTGCCTAAAACCTTGTACAAGAAACTAGAACAACGATTTCTGGCAATGAAAAATCCTTTTGCGTCCCCTCGAACGTTATTGGAGAGATATAATCATACGTGACTTGCAAACAAGTGGGTAAATAAATAAAAAACTAATTGAGAAGTTTTCTTTTGTAAAAGTGAATGGACTTTTGAAAATTTAGGTATTTACAGGGTTATTCAACTAGGAAATGAAAATTTGTATTTTTATGGATAAATAATGATTTTAATTTTTCAAATATTAACCAACTCACAACTCCAACAACTATTCAAGAAGCTTGCCTTATTTTTCGTTTTTTAAATTTAGCGACTTTCTAAATTCATTCTTTCAAATCCTCTAAATTCCTCATTTGAAAAAAATTAAAATTCATTAATTTTTAAAAAATTGCGTTTTTCATCCCACATTGTCAATATTTCTAATTTTCCAAATCAATAAGTTCTATCAGTTTTCAAAGTACATCGTTTTATAATTCTTTTTATTTTGAACTCTACCGTGGTTTTTTATTTTTAATATTCTCGAGTTTTTTCTTGGTCCAGGATCAGAAATAAAAAATTTTTTGCGGAAATTCAAAGTTGATATTGTTCAAATATTCTTGCTCTATATTTATTTACTTATTATAAGAAAGTTTTTTGTGCAACGGTCATTAAGAATAAACGATTAAAAAATTAAGACATTTTTGAATTTTTATTTTTGTAATAAGGATTTTTTCTGATTCTAGATTTTTTTTAAATTCTCCTTTCCATTTCTCATAAAATTCAGTAATCATAAATAGAGTATTTTCAGATTTTGTAACTTTATGTCAAAAATTAATCTCCTGCAGTATTTAACAGGAAAGTAGAACCGAGAATTTCTTTTTCTATTTTAATGGCCACCCTGACTTTATAATTCACAGATTCTCATATTCAAAAATTAGTCTGACCTCTTTACCAAATGATCGATTTCAATTTTCTATCGCATACGACCTCGGCTTTTGATCCATTGTGCTCGTAGACTTGACTTGGCTCTTGAAAGCATTCTTATTATGAATGAATATCCGAAAATCTGGTCTTGTTATTCTTGCTCTATCTTTTTAAAAGAAAAAGTCTTTCTGAAAGCTTGCTCTTATACAGTTTTTTAATTCGAGAAACTTTGAAAAATGAATGAATGTAAATGAGCAAATAATACTAGAAAGCTTGCATTGCAGTGATAAAATCAAAATAATGTATTTATGAATCAAACAAATGATTTGCATAAAGAATATGTTCTCCTTGAATTCATTGTTTTTTTTTTAAATAAAACATATATATTTTCAACATAAACGCATTTTTCTTTTGAATCAAGAAAACTAGGATGAACAAACGATTTTTTAAATTTAAATAAAAGTTTTCTCGGAGTGTAAAATTGACTGTAGGATAATAAATAATAATTAATAATTGACTAAACAAAAAATTATTATTTTTATAAAATTTTGGTTTCGCTTGTTAATAAACGCAGGATGGAAAATCGGTTCTCAAATAAATTCTTATATAATCGTTATATATATAATTCTATAGTGCATTCAGAAAACTTGCGTAATCATCGTCACAGTTTGTGAAAAGAATAAATAAAAAAAGTAAGAATTAAGGATATCCTGAATATTATATAAGCATAGTTTAGTTCTATATTTAAAGTCGTACTTTATTCGAGTTCAGTTTTATCGCTGTCCTGCAACATAATAAATCGTTTTTATCAAGCGACCAGTTTTCCCGTTTTTCATTCGTTTTATATTGTGCTGACTAGAAACTCGTGTATTTTCTCACCATAGAATTTATGAGTGACTTGTAGCAATTATGGTTGCATGCATTTTCCTAATGAATAGTAACTGTGTTGATTACTCTTAAAACAATAAAAGCTGTTGAATATATTCTACACGTTTCCGATTTGAGCTTATATTTTTAACATGCTCAGAAATAATTTCGATTTCAGTTTTCAGGGGATCTATTGGTTTCATGAATTCAAAAATACATACATTTGTTAAAATATTGACGGCATACTGATTCTGTAGATTATGCAGATATTTCAACACAATTTACCGATGTTTTCAAATATAACAGACTTGTCCATAAATATTAGAAAAATAACTGTTAAATATACAGTAATAACAATTTTCTTTAAAATGCAAAATTAACAGAGATTTCTGTAATTATCACCAGGGAGTCTACTATAATTACAAAAAGCTATTAATTAGTGAAAAATTTTATTATTTTTCATTAACATTCGTCTGATTGATAAGTGAATTTAGCTAATTCAGAATAAAACTTGACTAACTCATATAGTAAAAATGTATTACGCATTGAAAGTGAATGCATTCTTGCTTTTGCATCTCTAAAAATATGAATTACTCAAAATTTAAGTGAATTGAATCAGTAACCCATTTTTGGCTATCCAATCGACCGTTTAAACTAATAATTAATGTAAAATAACTAATAATATATCCAGAAATGGATCATAGATTTCAAATTTTGACTGATTCAGATTTTAAGAGATTAGTAAATAAACTTTGTATTAGTTAATACTCACTTACAATTACAAAGTATTGTCTTTATTTTAATAAATTTTGCCTGTAAAACTTACAGATTCTTTCTTAGTTTATATCAGACTTCAATGAAAAAGTGGTACGTGACTACCTAAATTAATAAGTACTTTTATTAATAAATGATTGAAATTTTACTAAGTAACCAGTGAAATGTACGGTTAAAACCAATGAAATTTATACTAATTTAGTTACGTAATGTATTTTGCTTCGATTTAGATTTATAGTGTCTATTAATTAATTATTCTTAATGTCGAATATGCTAAAAAAACAAAAAAAGTGTGTTTGTTAATGATTGAATGATGTCCATTTAAAAAAACATTGGTAGTTTGTAAAAAAAGAAAGTGGTGTATGTTATGATATCTTAGAATGTTAGGGGGTAGAAATACCCCTAGCCAGTTTCCAGCTAGTAAAGAATGTGTGTAATTGTCAGGGTCGCCGCCTTCTACGAGAACTCGTGTTCGTTTATTGGCCTGAGGGGACTATAAGCGCTTTCTTTCTTTTTAGCGGTCCTCTTTTGTACAAGATAGACAAGTTTTGATCTTTTTGTTCTGAAAAATCAATCAGATAGGAATTCTTATCGCGATTGTTTCGATGACCTCCGGCGGTCTAGCTTTCAAGTCCTTCCACTTTATTGTCACCATTTTTTTATTTTTCAATGCTTTCCCCCTTAAGTGCGCATCATTGCTTTTGATTTTTGTTTGAAAAAAGACAATGCAATTTTTCTTCATTGTCAAATTTATATTCTTTACTTTCTATCACCTATGAAATTTATACATCACACCTTTATGATTTATATATATCCATACTTTTCTTCAAACTATTACATAATCCCTTGTGAAAGTTTTAGATAGAATTTCATTCCGCACTATTCCAATTTAATAATAAATCTTTGTATTATGATGAAACTCAAATTGAATGAATCAGACACGAATACGAGGCACGATTTCAATCGGTCTGAATCCCTTTTCCAATCCGAACGAATTCTAGACTGATTTTAGGCCTTCGGCACCCAGAAAAAAGTTTTATTTAAATTTTAGAAATTGTTTTTTTAACTTCATCTCATTAGTTTTAAGTAAAAACACCGTTAGAACAAATATAAATTTATTTGATTTTAAGAAATTACGTTTTTAGCCTTTTTTAAATAAAATAAATTAGTTTTTAACATTATTTATTTGATTTATAAATAAAAAATTTTTATAATAAAAAAATATTCATTTGATTCAAATACGGTACTGGCAAAAAATTAAGAAATAATTTATTCAATTTTATTACCTGGAACGAAGAAAATTTATTCTCCAAATCAAAGAAAATATTTCTGTGAATCACATTGCATATATACTATGTGACTGCGAAGACATTCATTTCTTTCATTTAAAGAAAAAAACAATCAAAAAATTTTGTTAAGGTAGTTCAGCTACGAAAAATTAGGCCTCAGGCAAAAGACATAATTTTTCCTTCAAGAATAGCAATTATTGTTATTGAAGGGATTATTCAAAAGAAAAAAGATTATTTTCCATGAAAAAATTTAAAACAAAATACATAATGTATTCAACAACATTTACTTTTAAGTGTTTTTTTTTATATCGCTTCTTACCAAATTTTTAAAAATAATGTGATTCTGACAATTCATGGATCACTTGTTTAGGGAAAAGGTTCTCTACAACTTGGCCGTTTCCAATTTTTGAAAATAAATTCTTTAATGGCTGAAATGATTGAAAAAAAAATTTTGTAAGCAAAATTTTTATAAACAGATTGCTAAATTTAATAATAATTGATTAGTTTCCAAAAATTGGAAACAGTCAAGTTGTAGAGAATCTTTTTCCTCAAAAAATGATCCATGATTTATCAGAATCGCACCATTTTTAAAAATTTGGTAAGATGCGATATAAAAAAATCTGCCCGCTTTGCGGGCACATTCTCATCGCGCGTTGCGCGCTCCGGAATTTTTGAACGTCGCGTTTCGCGCTCCGTTCTTCCTGGACCTCGCGCTTCGCGCTCGGTCTTGTGCTCTTCGCATACTTTTAAGTTTATTTCTTATAATTCAATACTGAAGCTCAAACCAATTTAATGATATTAAAGATGATGTAAATTAGTCATTTTCTCAAATTCACTAAGTTTCTTTTTCAGTTTAAGTGAAACAGGAAATTCAATTTACTTAAGGCTCTATCGGCCTTAAGGAACACATTCTCATCATGACACTCGCGCTTCGCGCTCGATTTTCTGTATGCATTTTTGTAACTTTTTAATAAATTAAATGATTATTGATAAATTTATTTTCTTCCAAATATCTCAATAAGGAAAAACAATCGTAGACTTTAGTTAAGGAAACGATTTTGCAGAACAACGCTTATTTCGTATCTTACATATTTCGGTGAAAAAAATCGAATTTTTTCAATATTAAAAATCAAAAAATTAATATATACATCCTGTCGAGAAATTTTTCGATAAGAATGTGTAGACCTTATTTAGCCAAACAATTTTTCATCTAAATGTTTTTTTTGTATCTCACATATTTTGTCTAAAAAATGGAATTTTTGAATTTTAATCGTATTTTTTGGAATTGAAACGAAAAATATATCTTTTATCAGAAACTGTATCAGACAAAATTCTTAGATATTTTTGAAACGAACAACTTTGTATTCTTACGTTTTTTTCGTAATCCACGTATTATTGTTAAAAAATTGAATTTTGTATTTTCAATGGTTTTTTTTTAAATTAATAAGAAAAATATGCATCTTATGAAAAAATCTTACAATTCAAATTTGTAGGTCTTTATGTAAAAAACAATATTGTATCATAACGTTTTTTCGTATCTCGTATAATTTAACTTGAAAATGGAATTTTGATATTGACTTTTTTCGAATTTGAATATGCTGTAACATTTCTAATTTTAATTTGATCAAAAAATGTTATCAGGATAATTTGTAGAGATTTATGAGCACTATCAAAAACCAGTATTGAAATTTTTTATTTAAAAAAAAAATTATTTTCAAAAACACAAAAGTAGTGCTCAATCCCTCAATTTTGATTGGATGTGGCTGCTTAACGAACTTGTCCTTACTTTTTCGGCTCCGATAAAGTGTACCAAAGCTCAATTCAATCTGATAATTCTATCGAGAGTTATGCCGCACACGACCTACAGACAGACAGACAGACAGACAGACAGACAGACAGACAGACACATTCGTAAAAACCCTTTTTTCTGACTCAGGGGGTCTCAAAACGTAAAGATTTGATGAAAATTTCGAAAGTCATTTTTCACATAAAACCAATACCTTCTCATCCATGATGAGAATGTAAAAAAGCACTTGAAAATAAATGTTGTTAAATACATTATTTCTTTTGTTTTAAATTTTTTCATGGAAAATAAACTTTTTCCTTTTAAATAATCACTTCAATAACAATTGCTATTCTTGAAAGCAAAATTATGTATTTTTGCCTGAGGCCAAATTTTTCGTGGCAGGACAACCTTAAATCAAAGATTCTTTTCTTTGACTGTATAGCAATACACAAATTCGTTGATTCAAAGGGATTTTTTTTTGAATCACAGAAACTTTTTTTCTGGGTGAAGTACATGCAGATTGAATTCAGAATAGCTAGAAGCAGAAAAATAAATCATAAATATACAGAAAGTTCGGTATTTATTTTTACAACATGGCATGGATTTTCTGTACGTTTCACATAGCTTATAATAAAATCTATAAAATACGAAAAATTCCGAGTTTGGTGAATTTTACTGGGAGATAGCTGAAACATACAGAAAATCGATGGATTTAACTGAACTTCTTATGAAATAGTACACTGAGAAAAAAGTTTTGTCAGTGTAGTAAATGAAGTACCGAAATGTCTGTGAACCTTACTAATATTTTTTCTGCGCGTGGCAATTACGCAGGAATAGATTTCGAAATAAGGTAGAAGAGAACGAATAGAATTTTTCAGTTCAAAATATGTACCAGGGACTACAAAAACTTTTCTTTTAAAATTTGTTTCGGAGACATCTCTGCAGCGATTCTGAAATCTATTTCAATCTTTTGCGACATTTTATATTCAATACACCTGCAGATCCTTGCTTGCATCCGCGTAGATTCTTGCAGACATTTATCTTAAGAATTAGGAAGCCGATGCAACTTCTATATTTATATAATATCTAAGATAACAATACATTGCGATATGTAGTTTGTGGCTTACACAACTGCGTGATTGCATGTCTTTCTCTCTGGTTGAATTTGATTGGTTTTGAAGCTTTTATAAATAAACTTTCAAGCAATACGTTTTCGAATAATTTTTTTTTACATTTACACGGAGAAAAAAAAAACTGTTGAATCAACAGATGTCATCTGCTGGAATAGGGACAGCAGTTTTTTTTGTAATATTTACATATTTTTCTGTTGGATTCACAGATTGTTTGTAAACTCAACAGATGAACCTGTAAAATCTACAGAAATGTCTGTTAGAATTGCGGATTTCATGAAATAAGAGAAATCCGTAGTTCTAACAGACATTTCTGTAGATTTTACAGGTTCATCTGTTGAGTTTACAAACAATCTGTGAATCCAACGGAAAAATCTGTAAATATTACAAAAAAAATCTGCTGTCCCTATTCCAGCAGATGACATCTGTTGATCCAACAGTTTTTTTTCTCCGTGTATATTTACTCTTGAAAAGATCGAAATACTTTTTATTTACAAATAATTATTGGTTTATTAATAAAACCAGACTTGCTTTATTCAGTGCTAATTTTAATGGTATTTGTACCCTATTATTCGATATACATAGAAGTAACGGGAATCGAAACATTCTAAAAATAATTAACTACTGTTTTTAAACACGTTCATTTTACGTAGGACGTTTACAACTTCCTACTATCAAATTTTCGACGTTATCCATGAGTACGGAAGTATGTCAGTTCGTGTTAAAAGTTTGTAAATATCATCAAGGAGTAATTTACACGTGGCCAAATTATTTCAACTTATGCTGAATAAAATAAATAATAACGAATATTCCTCTTTTAATTGTAAATAAAAGAATTAAGTTAATTAGCTAAATTTGAATCAATGAGATTTCACTGATTAAATATTTGTAAAACGATTACCTGTTCATTTTAATGGAAATTTCACTATTAATCAGTGGGATTTCACTGACAGACAGTTATGTTGTCATTAAAGTTGATCAGTAAAATCTGTTTTACCAATTGAGTTTTACTGATCGACTCCGTGGGAGTTCACTGTTTTTCAGTGAAGTACCACTGTTTATTATTAAAATTTTCATTGTCAGTTTCATTCCATTTTGCGTGCCGAATTTATTTACAACATGCTTTTTGAATTAATGTTGAAAGCTCAACTGAAGTCTAGACTTTAAAAATTGAAGTACTTAGAGTACATGCGCGTATGCATATGTAGTCTACCTGATGTCTATGTATATTAATTTATATTCATGCAGTCCGTTTATGAAAGACACGAGAAGCTACTGAATATGCATATGAAGAGAGATTTAAATTTTGTCCGCAGTCCCTCATAAAAACCCATTCAAAAGTAACTAAATTAATTCGAACCCATAAAATAAATCGGGAAAATTTCTAAAGATCATTAAAAAATGCCTCAGATCATTTCTATTCCAATACAGGGACCATTTTTTCTTTTATATATATCTAATTATGGATTTAAAATATCTTATATTCATCAGCTTTTCCAAATTTTTAACGAGTTATATTTTTTAGCTCTTTAATATCAATACTTAACACTTATATTTCATGATTTGCCTTTATTTTATTCACATATTTTTCCACTTTAAAACTATCCAAACTAGTTAATCTCTTACTTTTCTCATTTTATAATTTAATAATACGATGAATGTATATCTTATATACCTACTCCATTTGTTTTAATTTTTTTTAAACAAGTGAATTAAAGATATTTAAAAACTCTTAAATCATTATATAAAATAGGAATAAAAATATTTTTCATGTTATTTTTTATTTATTAATTATTTCAAGATCAATAGACCTTGTAAGCTTATTATTTATTGCCATTTGAATCAATTCAGTTTTTTGAAAAATTTTCAAGTTATGAATTGCATAAAGAAATATCTAAAAATAAATAACTAAAGCTAATGTATGTTTTACTTAATGTTTTTAATTTTATAATAAAATTACTTCACTAGTTTTGAGTGGCACACAAAAGTGCGGAGATATTTGAAAAGCCCTCCATTGAGTAGAGTTGGCAGCAGTGATTAGGTTATCCTGTTGTCCAATCAACAGTTTATTATTGTCGACATTTTAGTTTACACTGAACATATGTACGACACACTCTGATATTTATTATTAATAATATCCCTTTTTAAACATAAAATTGGAAAAACTAAGATAATTTTGAAAATCCGAGTGATTTTAAACAATTTATAAAAAGTCTTGAGTGTTAGTCAAGTGACTTTTTTGCGCAAATTCTTGATTTTGGTATGATAGTTCCGTCCTTTTCCCGGTATTATTGGCGCTGTCTATCTCATTCGTATTGTTTCAAAGTATTGTTGTCGAAAGTCACGGTGATACTTTTTAAATTGTTTACTTCTAGTGGATGAAGAATACGGTTTAAAAGTAAACTCCAAATTATTGAAATTGAAGCCAAATATTTAGTGGATCCGGAAAACAAGGTTAGTGTCAGTTTATTTTTCCTTAATGCAAAAAATAATTTCTACACTTTGATTTTCAAACGAGAGATTTTTTCGTTTTTAATCAATCAAACAATCTTTGTGATAAAAAATGTCAATATATAGTCACAATAAATAAAAAATTCTATTTCTGTAAACAAGCAGCTAAACTACTTTTTGAAATGGCTTCTTTAAGTACATTAACCTTACTAACATTTTTATACGGATTTTCTTAAAAATATAATTTTTTAGAAATATATGCTAATTTTAATAAATTATATTCACTTTTATTAGGTGAAATGTAAAAAAGGATCGACTATATTTTACATGACAAAAATATATTGCAAAAAACGTTTTTTTACAATAGAAAATGTAATGTTAAATTAATTAAAATAGAAAAATGTGTAAAAAATAAAAAATAGCAAGAAAATCTGTATTTTTTTTTATAAATGCAAATTGCTTATGATTTTTATCTATTAGTTTACTTAAATATTAAATTAATATACTAATTTTTTTCGAAAAGCTTTCTTAGATTATTATAAGTAAACTTCTGATTGTTTTATGATCATTTTTATGTATTTATTATTTATAGATAAATAGATTACTTAAACCGATTATTTATCGTTTTTTAAAGAATTTTCTTTTTTGAATATATGAAGCTTTAAATTATATAAAGAAAGATGGGAAAATTTTTAAACATCGATTACTTTCTAATTCATGTTTATTTGATATTTCGAATTTTTAAATGTACATAATGACTTATTGCAAAACCGTTGAATATTTATTTTAAAAACTTTTGCATCGTGGTAGTTGGTAGCAGTGCGGAAGCTGTAAACTCTCTTTCGTCCAATCAACAGATTCTATCGTTGTCGCCATTTTAGTTTATACTGAATACATATGTGACACGCTCCGATGTTTATTATTAATAATACCAATTTCAAAGTATAAAATCGAAAAAACTGTGATGATTCTAAGTAGTCGCGTGTTCTAAAACCGTTTGTGAGAAGTTGTATGTGTGTTGAAGTGATTTTATTGTGTAAATTGTTGATTTCGGTATGATAATTCCGTTCTTGTACCGGTATCGTTGGCGCTGTTGTATCAGTAGTGTCGTTTCAAACCATTATTAGTCGTAGTTTTTCAAATTGTTTACCCATAATAAATCGTGATGTTTATTTGCCAGTGAATTTGCAAGAATTATTCAAAATCTGCACCGAAGATAGATTTCTAGTAGATCTAAAAAGGGAGGTTAGTGTGAATTTATGTTTCTTCACATTAAAATGTTAATTTTACACTTTTATTTCATGGAAAATCTTCGTTGTATTTAATACATGTACTAATTTTTGTGAATACAAATATCACAATATATCGTTAGAATTAATATAAAATACTGTATCTATGAGGGAGCAATTAAATTGGTTTTTGAAGTTGCTTTTTAAAGTAACATAACCTAACTGTCAGTTTTTATCGTTTTTTTTTGGAGCTTGAAAGTTTTTGGTAACGAAAAATTTGATTTTTCACACTCTTTGGAAATGGAATTGAAATTTATCGCATAAAAATTATTATTTTCATGATTTTTTGACAATATTTTTAAATGGAGCTATATATCTTTAACAGAAGCTAACACGTTTTTATAAATAAGTAAAATGTTTACTTAGGGCTGGAACTCTGTCCTTTCTTGCTCTTATTCAATGCATTTATAGTTGGTATAACTTTTACATGGTCAAGTATATAGAATCCATAGAGTGTAGGCAAAAAAAAACTTCCTACAAGGAGGGTTTATAATAATTTGGAGCAGTTATAAGGCTTGAAGAAAACAGAATAGTGTAGATATCGTTTGATGTATTTGGTAAAAGGAAGTGGCAAGGAAAGCTAACAGAATAGAAACAGACTCTCTCAGGGGAATCCTTATGAATTATGAAAGCCGAGTCACAGTATGTCAAAACTGTCGGCAACCACCCATAGCAATAAAGCATTGTACTCGCCTAGTTAGTAATAAAGGGTTGCGTGCTGCGTATCGCAAATCCATCATTAAAATTCACTGCTCTCTTTCGCACAGACGAGGATCTAAATAGTTTGGCACTCATAAAAATACTGAACGTGCAACATAAGCACTCAGTATTCTACATCCCGATGGGTCGTAACTTCTCAGCCCTTTGTTCATGACACTCATCCGCGTTCACTGTTTGGAAGCAACGTACATATTATAAAGGTTGGCATAGTTTTCAGAGGACAGTAAATATGATCCTAGCGTGCATGTATCACATATCGTGCCAGGTTATAAACCTTTAAACTATTCTTTCTTCGCAATAACTAGGAATTAGGGTGTTTAAACAAACGTCTCGTTAAAACTTCCAATATTGATATACTTCTTTCGTTACTGGGTTCCAATCGGTCTTTATCGCTAAATAACTATCATGAATAAAGTGGAAAAGTGCAGCCAACATATTCTACTTTAACAGTTTTTTCAACAAGACTATATTTATTTCGAATACGTCGTTTAGATCATCTTTAGTAAGACCTTTCAGGCTCTTGAAACTTACGGCTTGTACTTTACCTTCTATTTTTTAAGTTTTCTTCTTACTAGGGGAAAAAATTGGTTTTATTTTAAGAAACCAATTCCTTCATTTGATTCTTCGAACTTGAGCAAGAATTGGAGAAATAATCGGAGAAAGTTAGTTAAAGTGACTATTTTCACAGTTTTTTTTATTTGGAATATTTTTATACCGAGTTTTTTTTTAGTAAAAGTGCGAAAAATATTATTCTGAATAGAATCAGGAATAACTTCTTTCAGTCAGATAAAAATTATAGATTTTTTATAATCGGAATCGATTAACAAGTTTAGCTGTTTTTGGATGATATGATTTCACCAATAAACAAATCTATAATTTTTATCTGATTCAATTTTTTAATGACATATTCTATTTGAGATATTAATTTTAATAGTTTTACTAGAAAAAAATCGAAGAAGGATAATTATAAGTAAAAAAATCTGCCCGCTTCGCGGGCACATTCTCATCGCGCGCAGCTCGCTACGCTCGCAAGTTTGAGCGCGCCTAGGGCGCGCGATTCGTTCGTCGCTCTTCGCGCTCGGTCTTGTGCTCTTCGCATACATTTAAGTTTATTTCTTATATTTTGATACTGAAGCTCAAATCAATTTTATAATAATATTACAGATGATGTGAATTACACATTTTCTCAAAGTCACTGAATTTCTTTTTGAATTTAAGTGAAACAGGAAATTCAATTTACTTAAGGCTCTATCGGCCTTAAGGAACACATTCTCATCATGACACTCGCACTTCGCGCTCGATTTTCTGTATACATTTCAGTAACTTTTTAATAAGTTACATGATTAAAATAATTTATTTTCTTCCAAATCTCTCAAAAAGAAAAAACAATCGTAGACTTTATTTAAGGAAACGATTTTGCAGAACAATGCTTATTTCGTATCTCACATATTTTGGTGAAAAAAATCAAATTTTTTTAATATTAAAAATCAAAACATAAAATATACCTCCTGTCCCGAAATGTCTTAATGAGAATTTGTTGACCTCATTTAGGCAAACAATTTCCCATCTAAACGTTTTTTTTGTATCTCACATATTTTGTCTAAAAAATGGAATTTTTGAATTTTAAACGTATTTTTTGGAATTGAAACGAAAAAAATATGGTGTATCAAAAACAGTGTGAGACAAAATTTGAAGATCTTTTTGAAACGACAAACTTTGTATTCTTACGTTTTTTTCGTATTTTGAATATTATTGTTAAAAAATTGAATTTTGGATTTTCAATATTTTTTTTTGGAATTAAAAAGTAAAATATGCATCTTATGAAAAAATGTTACAATTCAAATTTGTAGGACTTTATGTAGAAAATGATATTGTATTATAACGGTTTTTCGTATCTCGTATAATTTAACTGGAAAATGGAATTTTGATATTGACTTTTTTCGAATTTGAATATGCTGTAACATTTCTAATTTTGATTTAATCAAAAAATGCTAACAGGTTAATTTGTAGAGATTTATGAGCACTATCAAAAACCAGTATTGAAATTTTTTATTTTTTTAAAAAATTATTTTCAAAAACACAAAAGTAGTGCTCAACCACTCAATTTTGATTGGATGTGGCTGGTTAACGAACTTGTCCTTACTTTTTCGGCTCCGATAAAGTGTACCAAAGCTCAATTGAATCTGATAATTCGATCGAGAGTTATGCCGCACACGACCTCCTACAGACAGACAGACAGACAGACACTTTCGTAAAAACCTTTTTTTCTGACTCAGGGGGTCTGAAAACGTAAAGATTTGATAAAAATTTCGAAAGTCATTTTTCACATAAAAGCAATACCTTCTCATCCATGATGAGAATGTAAAAAAACTAAGGAAATTGTTGCTTCGACTAACTTTTTTTGCGACTGTTCGTCCAGTTCTTTTCTTAATCAAAGAAATTTTATGCGGATAATTGTCACGCAGGTACACCAAATGACTATTGCAAATTTTTCAAGAAATGTCCAGAAAAAAGTAAAGAAACTATTTATTATAAAGGATAAGTTCGTTAACCAACCACATCCAATCAAAATTGAGGGATTGAGCACTACTTTTGTGTTTTTGAAAATAATTTTTTGAAAAAATCAAAAATTTCAATACTGGTTTTAGATAGTGCTCATAAATCTCTAAAAATTATCCTGATAACATTTTTTGATTAAATCAAAATTAGAAATGTTACAGCATATTCAAATTCGAAAAAAGTCAATATCAAAATTCCATTTTCCAGTTAAATTATACGAGATACGAAAAACCGTTATAATACAATATCATTTTCTACATAAAGTCCTACAAATTTGAATTGTAACATTTTTTCATAAGATGCATATTTTTCTTTTTAATTAAAAAAAAAACTATTGAAAATCCAAAATTCAATTTTTTAACAATAATATTCGAAATACGAAAAAAACGTAAGAATACAAAGTTTGTCGTTTCAAAAAGATCTACAAATTTTGTTTCACACAGTTTCTGATAAAAGATATATTTTTCGTTTCAATTCCAAAAAATACGATTAAAATTCAAAAATTCCATTTTTTAGACAAAATATGTGAGATACAAAAAAAACTTTGAGATGAAAAATTGTTTGGCTAAATAAGGTCTACACATTCTTATCGAGAAATTTCTCGACAGGATGTATATTTTAATTTTTTGATTTTTAATATTGAAAAAATTCGATTTGTTTCACCAAAATATGTGAGATACGAAATAAGCGTTGTTCTGCAAAATCGTTTCCTTAAATAAAGTCTACGATTGTTTTTCCTTTTTGAGAGACTTGGAAGAAAATAAATGATTTTAATCATGTAATTTATTAAAAAGTTACTGAAATGTATACAGAAAATCGAGCGCGAAGCGCGAGCGCCATGATGAGAATGTGTTCCTTAAGGCTGATAGAGCCTTAAGTAAATTGAATTTCCTGTTTCACTTAAATTCAAAAAGAAATTGAGTGACTGAGAAAATGTGTAATTCACATCATCTGTAATATTATTATAAAATTGGTTTGAGCTTCATTAACAAATTATAATAAATAAACTTGAATGTATCTGAAGAGCACAAGAACGAGCGCGAAGCGCGAGGTCCAGAAAGAACGGAGCGCGAGTTTCAAACAAGATCATGGTAATCCATCACATGAGTCCTCAAACACGTCATGAATGGTTTGTATTTGTACCTATGATGTTTGGATGATGTCGAACGTGTTCGGGCGTGTAAATCTGGCATAAACTAGTGTGGGCTTGACTTAAACTGGACGTCTTGGATTGAATTATTATTCACCTGTCTATGCATGCTTATAGTCAAATCCATTAATTCCTTTCTCCCACTGTGATGACAAATATGTTGAACTATATTGGTCTTGTTCCTTTCAGAGAAATGCATCAATTTATCAAACTGCACGATATACATATAAGTTTGATAATGCCAAGTATTATTCTTACACCGAAAAAAATAATTTTTTGATTCAAATAACTTTAAGTTGAATCAAACATATGTTATCTTCGATATACGGTCAAACAAACATTTGTTTATCCAAGTATATTATTTTTTTGTCTTAATTTTATCTTTTACCTTTTAATATTTTTAAATATATATATATTTTTTGAAACGAGGCACATTTATCATATAAATCGAACAAAATTTTTGTTTGAATTAAAAATATATTAACTTTGATTAAAGCCATGGATTTTAGTTACCTATATTATTTTTTACACAAATGGGGTTACACAAACTGAAAAAGTAGAAATCTAGTCACGTGACCCGGTTGGTCCATGGCCTTGAAAAATAAATTTGATTCTTCTAACCAAATTATTTGTTTAATTATAGAGGATGTATTCTATTTTATTTAAGGGACAGGGTTTGCAAAAATGTGACTTATACTATCGGTCAAAAGTTTGAGTTCACATATTTATGAAATTCACATTTTGTCTTCAATTTGTGACCATTAGATGCAACATTTTATTAAAAATCATACTATTTATCAAAATAAATTTTAACTTGTTTTTATAAAATTTAGGACACTTCGACAATGGCTTGAACAACAAAGTTCTAGAAAAGTTCAAAAGTTCTACAAAAACAGAATTTCGAAAAAATCAAAAAACCTAAAAGCGATTTTTGTCCTTTTGCAGAAAAAATGAGGGGGTTGTTATTTCCAACATATAGCAGAATAAGACTGCGCAAATACCTTGATGAAAACGTATATAGTTAGTGAAATTTCACCATCTGTTACTTTGATGTCCTAAATTCGCTCTTAGATATTCGTCTTTTTCTTTTCCTTACTTCGAATTCCCATCCCCATCTACAGCTGTCTTCACAATCTTCCTCTCTTGTTTAAAATCCTTTTATATTTTAGTCTATCATCTTCTTTTATGGATTTACCTCTTTGTAATACTTCGTTTGATTGGGAAGCCTTAATCGATAACCTCTTTTTTAGAGAAACTTTTATTTAATCAAATATAGAATTTGAAAAAATTTTGTATAGAAATCATATTTCTGAGCTCTTTTCTGCTAGATATGAAATTTTACATTACCACGAGTGTCAAGCACGAAATATCGAATACATTTTCGTATTCTTATTTTAATGTAATATGTGATTTTTCGTTTCACATTGCAAGGGTGCTGAGTGCTACAAAACTTTTCCTAGAAAATAAGCTTGAAAAAATTGGCAAAGATTGATTATTGCTTTTAAAGTGGCGTTAGCTCGGATTTTCGAAAAACATTTTTTATAAGAGATATCTTAGTATGATTGAAAATAGATGTTTACTCAGTCCGATACTCACATGATGGTCGTATGCAAAATAGGAATTTTTACATTTACACTTTTATTCGTTGCTATCTGAGAGATGCTGTTTGTATGTTTATAGAAAAACAAACCAAAGAAAGTCGTGGATAATATTTTAAAGAATAAAATCACTCTTGCACTATTAGAATTAAATAAGAATTGAAAATTCAATCTATATCGGGAGTAAAACACAAAACTCTAAATAAATATTGATAAATAAATAATTGTAACATAAAATATTTTTCTCTAAAGTTCTCTTTGAATCCGTTTGTAAAATAAATTACATTTTGTAATGAGAGGCTTCCTGGCGAATGCATCGGATAGGAATTCATTCCGAGACAATCAGAACTATTCCGATTCATTCCGATATCTGTATCTGAGCCAATGCGAATCATTCCGAAAAAATTCGAAAAACGTTTTGCATATCGTTTGATGAAAAAAGGTAACAAATCGATCCCACCTAATTCGGTTTAATCTGAGCCAATTATCCGAATAAATCCGAACCAATCCGAAACCAAGTTTTCAATCCGAATCAATCCGAGCTCAGATTGATCCAAGCCGAATTTTCAATTAGAATCAATCCGAATGAACCCGAGGTCGGAATGATTTGGATTAATTCAAATGCGTTACAAAACGTTTTTCGGATTGTTTCGGAATGATTCGCATTAGTTCGGATACAGATATCGGAATGAATCGGAATAGTTATGATTGGCTTGGAATGAATTCCTATCCGATTCTTCCGCCAGGGTTTTTCCCTTATTTTATAAATTTTTGTTTAAAGTTACAAGTTTTGAGATGGTGCAAGAGGTGGACATGTTAAGGCCATGTAATACAAATAGATTTCTATGTTACCGATATTCGAGTTGAAAATTGATATGTAAATACAAACATATCGAGTAGAAAAGTGATATTAAATAAGACATTTGGGTCATGTCATGGACCTGACTTTATTCAATACTTTTTTCCTTTCCAATTCATAAAATTAAAATTAAGTTGATTTTTCATAGCAGATAAACTTGAAAGAAAGATCAGGGTATTTTTATCTGGTATGGAAAATCCATTTGAATTATTAATTTAAGAATGAGAAGGGCGAAAAGGATTGGCTGAAGTCACATCTAGGACATGGCTTAAAGAAGGTCTCTCTATTCCTAAATGTTTGTAATTAAAAAAATCTGCTTTTTTAATTTCAAATGGAGAAGAAAATTCTATTTATTTAAGGCTCTATTGACCTTAAAGAACACATCTCAAAATTACTAAATTTGTTTTTGATTTCAAATGAAATAGAAACACATTCTCATCATGACACTCGCGCTTCGCGCTCGATTTTTACTTTATATCCATTGGGGCGACATTTTTATTTTTAAAAAAATTACATGATTATATTAATTTATTTTCTTCAAAATACCTTAAAAAGGAACAAAAATTGTAGACTTTATTTAAGCAAAGGATTTTACATTTTAACGCCTTTTTGGTATCTTATATATTTTTGTTGAAAATAAAAGTTTTAATTTTCAATAGTGATGTTTAAACATTTTTTTTTATAGCAAACAATTTTGCATCATAACGTTTTTTGTATCTCGCATAATTCAACTTGAAAATTGAATTTAGATATTGACTTTTTTCAAGTTTTAACATACTTCGACTTTCCTAATTTTTGTTTAACCGAAAAATTTCATAGGGATAATTACTAGAGATTTATGAGCACTATCAGAAACCAATATTGCAATTTTTTTTTAATTTCAAAAACACAAAAAATGTTCTTATTTTAAAAGTTTTGGTCGGATATGGCTGGTTAGAGAACGCGTCCTTTTTCATTAGGCCCTCAAGAGGTGTGTCAAATTTCAGTCCAATCCAAAAATTTTATCGCGAATTATTATCTCCACAGACAGACACTTTCATAAAAATTGTTTTCCTGACTCAAAGGGTCTCATAACGTAAAGATTTGATGAAAATTTCAAAAGTGATTTTTTTACATAATACCAATACTTTCTCATATGATGAGAATGTAAAAATTATTTTTTCTTGGTGTATCATTTCATATGGGGATGATTTTACACACAAAAAAATGCCGCTTACATAGAAACCTGTAAATGTAACATGGCCTCAAGTGTTGAGTAAATAAGTAATAATAAACATTTAATAAATAAGGAACCGAACTTTAAATTACTTCAGTGATACATTTGTTCACAATTATTCTGCTAAGATATTATTTTGGTGAACATTCGCAGCATGCAACAGATCTTTTGGCAGTATTACGAGTTCTTTGTCGTGTTTTGTGGGGGAGGAAAGGTTATGAGAGAAAGTGAATGTTATTTTAGCGAAAATTATGTCAAATCTTCGGAAATATATAATGGCATTTGGTTACGAGTATTTGCACGATTCTGTACACTATTGGCAAGTATCTAGTCTAACTCTGCATCTGCTGGTCGGTATGCGAGATATTGGCAAGGCAGCCGATCGAACGTGTTAAGTTCCACAATCAAATGAAGTATCTGGAATTCATAAGCGTGCCAGTTGACTGAAGTTTGTCGTATTATGTACTCGCAGAAATTCTTGAATAGATGTAAATATTTATTGACCCCCAGAAAATGCAATTCAATTAGCATTAATCTGATGACCATTGCACAAATCTATTAAACTACACTAAAATATTCTGCTTGCTCCCTTCGGAGGCGCGACTATATATTAACCGCGCGCTTCGCGCTTGATCTCATACTTCCTATGCGCATGCATAATCAAATTCAGTACACAGAGAGGAATTGCGGGTGTTGCTTTCTTAAACTCAGGTAATCATCAGTTCAAAACAATCGCGGCCGTTAGAACTATTTCAGTCATGGGAGAGAGTTAGAACGAACACGACAAAGTGGCGCTGCCATCTTTTCTTCTTACGGCACTTAACGACTTCCAGTTGTTTATATCGCCACTCTTTCGACCCCTATCAACGCACCATCATTAAACTAATTCTAGGAAGTTCCTAAACCCAGTTCCCCTATTATGAGTCTTGAGTGAAGTTGTCGTGCCAAAAATCGGGTCCCTGGAAAAAAAAGTTTTTCTATGATTTTAAAACTTGAAATTATGATATTATCAGCAGTATCTCATGAAAGAAATTTTTACATTCTCATCATGGATGAGAAGGTATTGGTTTTATGTGAAAAATGACTTTCGAAATTTTCATCAAATCTTTACGTTTTGAGACCCCCTGAGTCAGAAAAAATGGTTTTTACGAAAGTGTCTGTCTGTCTGTCTGTCTGTAGGTCGTGTGCGGCATAACTCTCGATAGAATTATCAGATTGAATTGAGCTTTGGTACACTTTATCGGAGCCGAAAAAGTAAGGACAAGTTCGTGAACCAGCCACATCCAATCAAAATTGAGGGGTGGAGCACTACTTTTGTGTTTTTGAAAATAATTTTTTGAAAAAATCAAAAATTTCAATACTGGTTTTAGATAGTGCTCATAAATCTCTAAAAATTATCCTGATAACATTTTTTGATTAAATCAAAATTAGAAATGTTACAGCATATTCAAATTCGAAAAAAGTCAATATCAAAATTCCATTTTCCAGTTAAATTATACGAGATACGAAAAAACGTTATCATACAATATTATTGAATACATAAAGACCTACAAATTTGATTTATAACATTTTTTCATAAGATGCATATTTTTCATTTTAATTCAAAAAAAAAACTATTGAAAATCCAAAATTCAATTTTTTAACAATAATATTGGAGATACCAAAAAAACGTAAGAATACAAAGTTGTTCGTTTCAAAAAGATCTACAAATTTTGTCTGACACAGTTTCTGATAAAAGATATATTTTTCGTTTCAATTCCAAAAAATACGATAAAAATGAAAAAATTCCATTTTTTAGACAAAATATGTGAGATACAAAAAAAACATTTGGATGGAAAATTGTTTGCCTAAATGAGGTCTACAAATTCTGATAAAGAAATTTCGGGACAGGATGTATATTTTATGTTTTGATTTTTAATGTTGAAAAAATTCGATTTTTTTCACCAAAATATGTGAGATACGAAATAAGCGTTGTTCTGCAAAATCGTTTCCTTAAATAATGTCTACGATTGTTTTTCCTTTTTAGATATGTGGAAGAAAGTAAATTCTTTTAATCATGTAATTTATTAAAAAGTTATACTGAAATGTAGACAGAAAATCGAGCGCGAAGCGCGAGTGTCATGATGAGAATGTGTTCCTTAAGACCGATAGAGCCTTAAGTAAATTGAATTTCCTGTTTCACTTAAATTCAGAAAGAAATTCAGTGACTTTGAGAAAATGTGTAATTCACATCATCTGTAATATTATTATAAAATTGGTTTGAGCTTCAGTATCAAAATATAAGAAATAAACTTAAATGTATGCGAAGAGCACAAGACCGAGCGCGACGTTCAAAAATTCCGGAGCGCGGAGCGCGACGATCGAATCGCGCGCCCTAGGCGCGCTCAAACTTGCGAGCGATGAGAATGTGCCCGTGAAGCGGGCAGATTTTTTTTTTTTAAGTTTGAAACTTGAAAAAATAATTTTTTTAACCCTTACGACACTTCTGAGGAATCACATACTTGCCAGACATGGGTTCTTAAGAAGACCCCAGCGATAAAAATCGTTATAAAAAGAACTATTGATTCCTTTTACTTAAAATTTTTTTTAGAACTTCGTAAGAGCTTACGCTAAAGCATTGTATAGATTACATAGCCAAAAATTAAATTTAAGTATGCTGAAAACATGCATAAGTAAAAAAAAATGAAAAATGACCGTTTTCACGGAAAAAATCATTATTTTTTTTATTTCTCGATATTAAGGTCTGAAACTTTCGTTGAGTCTTCTACTGATGTGTCTCTACAAGAAAAAAAAAGTATTCAAGTGGCTTCTTAAAAAATTATATTTATTCTGAGAAATGAAGGCTGAAATTTTGTGAAAAAAATATACCAGCATAATCCTATCTGGCCTAAAAGGTACTTATACTCTCGAACTATTGACGAATGTTACTATAGATCTGCTCCTCTGACTTTAGGTATTCGAAATTAAGGAAAAAGAGGCCTAGGGTCCGACTGATAATATCATTTAATGTCTTAAAATCATAGAAAAACTTTTTTTTTTGAGAGACCAGATTTTTGACACAACTACCTTAAGGACTGAAAATACAATTTTTCATGATAACCTAAAATTATTAGGAAACAAAACTTTATATGTAATTAGTCAAGTATCCAATGCATAATAATATAGAGCAGTCAATTTCGTTTTCCATGGTATACTTGCTCCGTATGTGTACGGGCAGGTACGAGTTTATGGAAGGAAATATGAAAAGTAAACTGAATAAGTTTTCACTAGTAAACGATGAAAAGTGTTTACATTACTGCATCAATGACGCTCTTTCAAAATCCAATGCTTTTTCGCGTAAGTTTGACTTGTGGCCGAACTTCGTATACCATAAGTGACTTTTTCCAATATCACATTTGACATTCAGAGTCGTTGTTGCCTCAGGCCGAATTGTACAGCGTTATGTCTGACTGACCATTTTATCCGAGCGCATTGATATGAAACAGTCAAATGCAGACCTTTGCATTTTACAATTTTGCTGAACTATTTTTTTCCGCGTTAAATTAAAATAGTGACGGCATAAAAGTCCATAAATTGAAATAGTGACGAAAAAAAAATTCTCTAAATTTAACAGATCTTTCAGTACAATTCGCCAATTTTTTGTAAACATAACAGATTTGTCAATAAATATCACTTATCGATAAATCTGTTATGTTTAAAAAAAATTGGCGAATCGTACTGAAAGATCTATTAAATTTACAGAATTTTTTTTCCGTCACTATTTCGAGTTATGGACTCAGAAAGTGTAACAGATTTTTTTCATTGTTGTAAAGCAGTAATCGGTTTGCATAGCCTAAGACAGTTAATTATTTTACTAGATTTTACAAGAAGTTCAACTCAATCAACAGATATTCTGTACGTTTTACTTAGAGTTCACTAAAATCTACAAAATACAGAAACTCAGATTTTAGTGGATTTTATTGGAAGACCCGTACGTAAATGTTAGTGTGGCGCCCTTCTGGCTTTAATGGGGTGAAATAAGGCCCTACACTGAGAAAAATATATCTTAGTTTCTTCTTTTTTTTAGACGAAATTCTCCTATAATTTATGGCACTTAAACCTCAGAAAATCCTTATAGAACATTTTCCTATTTTTTATCGGACTTTACTTACCACCGGAAATTGTGCTACAAAATAGAGGGCTTTTTCCGAAAAATGTTATATGTTGTCAAAAAGAAAGTTGTCACATGAATTTTCAATTTTTACCATAATTTTTGGTGATATTTGCCGAAACGTGTTGTAGTAAGGAACATATTTTTCGGACTAACTGGCAGAAATTCCTAATGGTTCTGGTTTACCGTCAAAAATGGTACTTTTAACCATCAAATTTCTATCCGTGTAACAACAATGTAATTGTGTTTGTGAACGCGTAAAGTGCTTCATGCTTTTGGCATTTCTTAATAAACGCGTTTAACTTTTATTTTACTTCACTTCACTTCACCAAACCCCCAAATAGAGATTAAACGTCACAATAACATTGAAGCGACTGATTCTAAAACTAACCCTCTATGATCCTCATCAGGACCGTATAATTTGTCGCTCTACGGCCTGAAGTGACCCGCCTCCTCGGACCCTCATCGCAAATCCGTACCAAATTAGGCAATTTCTGCTCGGGGATAGGTGAAATGTGCTATAAATCTGTTGGTTGAGCTTAACTTCGTGTAAAATCTACTAAAAAATCAAATTGAAAAATAAATACCGAACTTCATGAAAATTTAACGAATATTTTTTCTGCGTTCACGTACCTTTCGGTTGACTGAAATGTATTGAATTTTTTTTTGCGCCAGAATTAATCTGTTGTGATGAAACATGTACCCATTGATAAAAGTTTGAATCGTCAAGAATGTGCTAGATTCTATTCAGAGTGTGGAAACATGGAAAGACTATTATTGGCGTGCTCGCATTATTTATCTCTACTAAAAACTATTTAGATACAAGAAAGTCAGTTAGGAAGAGAAGATTTTCAGTTGTGGGTTTTTATACACTTAATTTGAGAAATAAGAATTATAATTGTATATTAATCAAATCCAAGGAATACAATATTATATTTTTAGTAACCTTATTTGGAGATAATTAGGAGCGATTATCAACTTCCCTTTGGAGAACACGCGACCATGATT
Organism: Diplolepis rosae; assembly: GCA_030998225.1. Classification (NCBI taxonomy): domain Eukaryota; kingdom Metazoa; phylum Arthropoda; class Insecta; order Hymenoptera; family Diplolepididae; genus Diplolepis; species Diplolepis rosae. The sequence goes on along the minus strand of JAPYXD010000723.1, from coordinate 5,590,148 downwards.
AATAGGCTGTGCTTTGTCGGAAGCGGATAAATTCAATTTCACGGCGTACTTGCACTATAGGAGATACATAATCAAAATTACGTGTGTGAGATCGTTATCGCGTGCAAGAAGATGAGTGGCGAATATCGTTGATGTGTTGAGTCTTTATAATTCGTGGTGTTACGGGAAATTATTGCTTGGTGAAATTAATTTCCGATGTAATTTTCACTATCATTCTAACACTGTATATCGCCCTTTCTCCATAAAGAACTGGAGAATGCACACATATATTGACCTTTTTCCACGCCCAGCAGTATCGCCAGTTATATGACAGTATACGACAGTATACGAGGGATTCGAGAAGCCGCGCACTGCGTTATTATTTTTCTCGTAGATTAGAGTGACAGTCATGAAAATAAAATTGTAACTCAAGGGTTTAGGCCACTCTAGAGCGAGACAAAAATAGGCATATTTTGTGACTTTTTCAGCGAAACCATGAAATAAATCATGATTACAAAATAGTGTTTTTATTATACATATAATTGGCTGTACAAAATAATTGTTTTAAAGCGATATATTTCAAAATGGCGACTTTTGTCTGCGTTTAGAGTGGCCAAATCCCTTAAGGATATATAATACTTATGAAACTAGCAAAGGGCATAGCCGGGTTTCCATGTGAAATCGGCCTTGAAAGCAAATCAAATTTCGCATCAACCATATGGAAGGGGTTGGGCAAGAGATTATTTTGTCAAATTTTCAGATCATTATCTGCCATTTTAAATGAGTAATGGCGTATTTTACCATTTTCGTTTTTTTCTTTTTTTAGCTAAACTAATCATAGGAAACTTTTGAAAAAAATCAGGGTTGTTTTTTCTAATAGAAGACACATTTGTAAATTTTTGCAGATTTTTTGATGGATAATTCGCGATGCAAAAAATTGTGAAAATTTTTGCACGCAATTTTGTTCATGTTTGAATTGCACGACCACTCTTTTGAATTATTCTATTTATTAGTTACCAATCGATGATTAAAACAGAATTTTTGCAGATTTTTGCAAGGTGTGGACGGGGGTAAAAAAAAAAACCATCAAAATACGCATTCTTCCAACATCTTACTATTACATGTTAAATTAATTTCTCTTTGTTAAAAATAACATATACTCATTTTACCATACATGACATCGAAAATACCCTCAAATCGTCCTCCATATACTTTACTTTTTGAAATTTTAATGAGCACAAATAATAAGAAAAGCTCGTAAAATAAATAAATAATTAACTTTGATTTCTGGATAAAAAAAAATTTTTAGCAGTTATTTTGCATTGCAATACTTACATTTTCGTTACCTTTTTTTTATAAAGTTTTGACCGTTAAAAAATTTAGTTCGTTCAAAAACTGTCCGTTTTAAATCAAAGTGGTATACAAAATGTAAAATTGGTTTTCCTACAAAAATATATTTTTCTACCATCGAGTTTTTACAAATATAGACGGTTGATTGTACTTTCATAGCACATACTCCATAAGCGGCTGAGCATTTGCCAAGCATAACATTTTTTTTCAATTATAAATAAGTCATCATCGCTGTCTTCGTTTAAAACTGTAAGTTTGTAGGAAAACCAATTTTACGTTTTGTATACCACTTATATATAAAACGGAAACTTTTTGAAGGGACTAAATTTTCGCAACACTCTTTCGACTTGCGAATAACGACAATCAATCATTTGTTCACAATGCATGAAAAAAATTTCGATTTTTCGCAACAAAAAAAATTCGCAAAATATTTTGCAAAATTTTTGCAAAAATTTCAGCAGTAAACCGTGTTAGAGATTGATTACCAAATAAAATTGTATCTTTCATTTGTCTGCTGTTATTATAAAATGTGCTTTAATAGTAAGATGTTGGAAGAATGTGTATTTTGATGGTTTTTTTTTTTTACCCCCGTCCACACCTTGCAAAAATCTGCAAAAATTCTGTTTTAATCATCGATTGGTAACTAATAAATAGAATAATTCAAAAGAGTGGTCGTGCAATTCAAACATGAACAAAATTGCGTGCAAAAATTTTCACAATTTTTTGCATCGCGAATTATCCATAAAAAAATCTGCAAAAATTTACAAATGTGTCTTCTATTAGAAAAAACAACCCTGATTTTTTTCAAAAGTTTCCTATGATTAGTTTAGCTAAAAAAAGAAAAAACGAAAATGGTAAAATCCGCCATTACTTCTTTAAAATGGCAGATAATGATCTGAAAATTTGACAAAATAATCTCTTGCCCAACCCCTTCCATATGGTTGATGCGAAATTTGATTTGGTTTTAAGGCAGATTTCACATGGAAACCCGGCTATGCCCTTTGATTGATTTTAGGTTTCTACATGTGTTTGTACAAAATACATACACTTTTGTTTTCAAAATTTAAGAAATAGTAGAAACAATATTTTTATGTAATTTGGAAGTGAAAATGTAGAAACTGGACTAAGTTGTTCACATGAACTTGCTACTTTTCTCACGTATCACATAGCCTTAAGGCCATGGATCAATTAGACCATGTGACTAAATTATACAATTATTCGTTCATGCAAGATAACTTTTTTTATTCACAAAACATGTTTCTGAAAATTTGAGAAACGTAATAAAAGACAATAAAGCACGTCTGTTAACTTTGAAGCTAACTGTAAATATTTTTGCAAAAATATAATATTTGTTGTATTTTCCAAATTTTCAGGAAGATATTTTGTAACATAAAAAGTTATCTTACATAAGCTTTTACAGGAATTTAGTTACGTGATCTGGTTGATCCATGCCCTTAATGCCATGGGTCAATCGGATCACGTGATGAAGACAAAAATTTTGTCGGGCAGTAATTTTCGAATATATTCGAATTTTGATGACTACACTCGGAAAAAAGATTTAATTGAATGAAAGAAAATAATTTGTTTCAAAAATTTTATTTAATTCAAATAAATCATTTTTTTAAATCATAGAAAGTCTTTGAAACAAATAATTTTCGTTTTTTCAATCAAATATTATTGCTGAGTGTACTAAATATTAATAACGAAGACTCAATTAAATTTTATTCAAATTTTGTAAATGCTTATTTCCTACTTTTGTCGTTTATTTCAATTTTCAGGAAAAACTTTCACTCGAAAAATTAAAAGAACGTGATGGAAAATACAACACCTTTTTGCATTTTATTTTTGTGGTGGTTGTGTTGTTTGTAAATATGCCTGTTGTTCAGAAATGTCAAAGCATGAAAATAGAAGGGAAAGCAGCTTCATAGAATGAAAAGAATGGGTGAAAGGAGAACACTTTAGCCACCGCGGGTGCTGAATCGAGTACGATAAAATTGTGCAAATGTTTCTCACCCTCGTTGACACTTTAATGTAAACTATTTTACGAAATATTTGAAATCATATTGTTTCTCTGTATTAACCATTTTTATAGTTTTAAATACCCTTACGTAGGTTCCAAACTTAATATGTTTGAGAAAGAAAATGCGATAGTATTGAAAGAACATTAAATTTTATGATTACACTATATGTTATACTTTAATTTTTTCTACTCTAAAAAAGGAATGCATTTCTTCATAAAATTATATGTTATGGCTTGCAGAAAACAAAAATATTTGAAATTTACCCTTAAAACCAATCCAGACACAGAAAAAGATTCGAACTATTCGTATATACTCTCTAAATCTGAATCAGTCAAATTTTCACTGATTGAATCAGTGATTTTCCTTTTCACTAATTCATCAGTGGAAACAATATTTTTCACTGTTAAATCGGTTAATTTTCACTGTTTAATTAGTGAAAACAATATTTTCCACTGTTAAATCAGTTACTTTTCACTGAAGTAAGCAGTGAAATTTGACTGATTCGCAGTAACCTCTTGTTAGCTATTTGAATCAGTCAAATTTCACGGATAATCAGTAGATTTTGACTTATTCAGATTTAGAGAGTAGAAATCGTTTTTGTGCTTAATCTTTTAATGATTTTTCTTTGTGTTCCTTTTAATTATCACAACATTTTTGTCAATTTTGTACGCACAAATTTTCATCGTTCTCTAACTTTGGTACTCTAGATTTCTCCCAAAGTTTGAAAAATAGATTTCGTACGAAAGAAAATAAGTTTTTCCAGCATCTAACACGATTCTCCCATCTGGGAATTCAAGTTTTTGTTTCAAGAGTATCTTTCATGCTGAGCTTCTCATCAATTCAAGAATGCTTTTTTGGATTGAAATCATAGTTTTTTGATGGAAATATAATAAAATAGAAAATGTTCAGTTGGTAGTATAAAAAAGTCAGTAAATATAAAGATGCTTTATCAACGAATGAAGTCACATAAAAAAGTGAACTGCTTTTCCTGAATAACACTAGAAAATGAGAAAAAAAATAAAAGAGCAGTAAATTTGCAGCGGTGTTTAGCTGGAAAAGACAAGATGTGCTTCACGTGACATAACAAGTGTAACAGAGCATAAGGATATCTACTAGAAAGAATGAATAACCAACTGGCGCATGAATATAGATAAAGCAGTTTGCCCTCTTTGGATAATTTATATTTTTTATAAACTCATATGTTTAAAAAAATAAAATCATAATTTCAAATACTTATGTCTCATTTATGAATTGCAAATTTTCGAGTAATCTCAATTTAACATTGTGGAGAAAGAGATGTCGGACGCCTGTGTAGCTCAGTGGTTAGAGCAGTCGACCGGCAATCGAAAGACCTGGGCTCGAATCCCAGCGCAGTCGAAAGCGTATTTTTTTCCACAGAAAGATTTCAAATTCTCTAAATTAACATAAATAGTTTGGATTTCAAATTTCAAATTTTATTTATGTATTTACAGTTCTGAACGTTCATTGAACGATACCAAAATTTATTTCTTTTAAACACCATCTATTATTATTTGTATATTCAGGGCTCTTCAAATATACAATCAGTCACGACGTATATGCTACTTTTTAATTTACTGGGGCAAAAACTAATCATTTGGTTTTCAAATTAAATATTTTCCATTATTCAATGAACGATCAGAACTGTACGTACATTTTTTATTTTATATCCATTAAAGACACATTTGCATTAAAAATGACAATGTAAAAAATTGGGGAAGTGATTTTTATGAAGTATTCTCATATGATGAAAATGTAAAACTTTGCCTGGCTCATTCGGGGGGCGTGCACACTCAAGTTTATTCTTCATTATTTATTACTATAACTCAAGTCAATTTTATAATATTGTTGACGTGAATTTACTTTTCTCAAAGTTACTTCGATTTCAAGGAATACATTCTTATCGCGACATTCGCGCTTTGCCCCAGATATTCACAATCAAAAATAAGATACTGGGACTCGCAATATAGAATTTTTAATTTTAAATCTTATTTCTTAAATTGAAACGAAAAATATACATTTTATAAAAAATTGCTTTCATAAAAATTGAGAGACCTTTTTTAATTAATCCTAAATCTAATAAGTTTTAAACTTTGATGAAAATTTGGAGTTGATAGTATCGGCATTGGCAAAAGTTCCGGTTTTTTTTTTGCTTTCGCCACTTGATTTAGTGATTGTGGTGAGAACTCGTTTAGTAGGTGTGTTTTTCTAAGATTGAGTGGGAAAAATGGAAGAGTAATGTGTACTTTCTTTTAAACAAAGGGTGGGAAAACGATCGAAGGCGGCACGGAGTTCCGCATTTGACTCACGCTAGTGATTAATATTGTCTTACTTGTGATCGCGAATCAGTACTTGGTGTCGTCCTAAATACTTGCCGTCTACAGAGAGGCAACTTATAAAACAAAAGTCGTTGATTTCAAGAGAAACGAGAACTCCTGTAGGTTCGTTTAAGAAGAATCTGAATATACAAGTCTCTTGATTCTAATTGTGCGTTTCTTGCCTAAAACATTTTCAAGTAAAAGATTGTACGTAAAAAATAAAAAAAAAGACCTGTAAACGCTTGTTTCCATCCCTCAAAAGAATATTCTTTAATTTATCATACCGAATAGTTTTGAAAAATTTTGAAAAGAAAATTTTATGTACTTTAGCCACAAACATGTAGAAACCTAAAATCAATAAAATTTACTAATTTTGTAAGTATCACATGCCCTTAATGTTTCTTGATATTTAATCAATTCGAATTGAAATAACGATTTTTAAAACTGCTAACTAGATTCTGAGTAAAAATTTTTTCGAAATAAAGAATAATAATAGCTTGCTTCTTCTTTTTAAACAAAGGAATTTTTGGAAAAATATTAGTAAATGTTTTGAAATAAATTAAAAGAATTTGAAATATTCTATGGAAAGAAAGACGCTTTCGACTGTGCCGGGATTCGAGCCTGGGTCTTTCGGACTGCTAATCGAATGACCCGGGCTCGAATCCCGGCACAGTCGAAAGTGTCTCTCTTTCCACAGGAGGATTTTAAATAATAATAAATGAAAAATCATATATAATATTGAGTTTTTGTAAACAAATTAAAGATTTTTGGAACTCAATATTGCGCCATCTTAACCTTTTTTTTCAATTTCCAAAAAAACTTATTCAAATGTTATTATTTCTAATACACTTTAATAATTGAGGTGGCATGTATTGCAAATTTGTTGTTCAAGAAATTCTTTTGTTACATTTTTCTCTGCTACCAATAAACATTTCTCAGAAACTTTTCTAAGTGACTGGCTTTTATGTACTTTCGTATGAGGGGACAAACTGAAGGGATTAAAATATCTATCCCTTCAGATATTCGACCCTTCGAACATTTTTGATGATTTTAGCATTTTTCAAATTATATGTTTTTGCTTCATCTAAATGCAAATGCGGAAAACAGTTTTGCGTGCGTTAGCAATGTTTTCGAACGACTAAACGCATAAATGTATCGAGGGAAGCTAGTTTTGGCTTGACAATTAATTTGCTAATATCTTTAGTTAATGAACAAAAAAATCTATGTAAATATTCATTTTAAGAGCTGACGTAACAAGCTGAGAAATAAATGAAACGGAATCGATTAGATTAAACAGAGATAATGAACTTTAAGTACAAGAGAATTTAGAATTTTATGAAATTTTATCAAAAGTTCAAATTAATATATTTCGTAAAAAAATTTTATTTTACATAAATCCTGATACAGATATTAGCTGATTTCTTGAGTAGAAGCCATACAAAAAATTCCATCGGAATATAAATTCTGAAGTCAAAATAGACGTACGATTTGTAAAAGAATGGCCCATATAGATACACATTCAATTTAAAAGTATTTATAATATCTACGTATTTGAAAAATTAGTCATCTTAACTTATAAGCACTTGTGTACATCATGAATTCTCATATTCATACAATTTCGATTTCCATTTTGGTAATATTGATGATTAAATTGATTTGAAACGTCATCTACCAGTTTTAATGATTTAGTTACCAAAGAATCTAGAAAATATCTTGTTTTACCAAAATCGATGTATATTAAATTAGGTACAAAAATTTCTAAAAGTGTAAACGTAAATTCAGCATGCGATAGAGTTGCGGTAGATTTGTAAAAAAGATGGAAAACTCAATGGATTCAAGTGATAGTAGTATAGAGTGGGTGTGTTGGAAAAGAAGGGAAGTGGTGCGATTAAGTAAAGTGGCGACGGTCATTCAAATATAAGGCGTTGCAAACATGTGTGTATACATATATATGTACCTATGTACACACATTTAGGGAAGTGTGTATAATGTCGTTAGTGGGTGGTATTTGCAGCGTGGTATCTTTAAGATAACAAGATAGAAACGGCTGGGTTGTATAGTAGGTGTTACAGAGCAGGGAGCAATCGATAACTGACCCATATTGTACTCCTGTCTTATTCTCTTCTACACTCGTCGACTCATCCTCTCCTCTGTCTCCCTTCCTAACTCTATCTCATCCCTTATCCTTCTCAACTTTCCCCTTTCTTTCTCTCTCTTTTTCCCTCCTCAAGCCGCCACATGCATGCCTCACACAAGAAAGTCAAGCGATCTCTGCCTTTTTTCATTCTTTTTATCTACCTTTCTTTTTTTATCTTTCGTATTGTTGCTTTATTGCACTCGAATACGCACTGATTCCTGAAATACCCTCTTTCTTTTACTTTTGTTCAAGCTGTAAATTTGTTTTAATTACGCGATCAATAAGTGCAGAGTAGCAATTAAGTCACAAAATGGATAATTGGCAGATTTCCGATCTCGATGATTCGAAACGTCTCAGTATTAATTAGAGAAGATTTGTTAATTGATTATTTATCAGGAAATTATGTTATTCAAGTTTAGAGAATCGTTATACTATTACTCAAAATCCATTGACATTTGACAGATAATAAATGACTGTGGTGTTATTTTTATTGTTGAACGTCTACCTGTATTATTGATAGAGATATTTCATAGATAAAAATTTATCTACAATTGTTTTCAACTTTTGCATCTGGTAAAGTCTTACTGATATTGTAATTCAATTTTCGATTGAAATGATAACATTTGTAGAAAGTAACTCGGGGGGGGGGGGGGGCTAATGGGGAAGTTTCATGAACTTTTAATGGCAGGGAAAGAAAAAAAGAGATTTTAATGCTTACTAGAGTGAAATGAGATAGACATTATGTGTTTTTTATCCAAAGTTTATATGTTCAAAGTGTATTTCAGAAGAACAATAAAGTTATTTTTAGACGAAGAGTCAAGTAATCTACGTGATTGACAAAAATATTTTAGTTTCCTCTAAGATTTTTCTGATAGCGCTGTGAGTATTTTTGGTTGAAGGAGATATTAAATTTATCTATACTTTAATTGGTTTAAACAATGGGATGATTTTAATGGCGCTAAAAAAGAAATAACTTTCCATAATCAGAATTGGTAATCTTCTTATCTATCGGGCTCTGAAAACCTAACCTAAAATACTCATTATTGTTCAAAAGAACTTGAGAGAAACTACAGGGGGTGATAACATTTTTATGATCGTTGTGATACTTTATTTTAATCACAGCAGTGTCATAGATGTAATAAATCTGCCCGCCTCGCGGGTACATTCTCATCGCGCGCTTCGCTCGCAAATTTGAACGCGCCTAGGGCACGCGATTCCGTCGTCGCGCTTCGTCCTCGGTTTTTATTCTTTGCATACATTCAGGTTTATTTCTTGTAATTTAAATACTGAAACTTAAATCAATTTTATAATATTGTAATATTAAAATTCAATTTACTTGAGGCTCTATCGGCCTTAAGAAACACATTCTTATCATGATACTCGCGCTTCGCGTTCGATTTTTATATTGTAAATATCAATTAAATTTCCTCGAAGTTACTAAATTTGTTTCTGATTTTGAAATGAAATACTCTCTAAATCTGAACCAGTCAAATTTTCACTGATTCATCAGTGAAAAAATCTGCCCGCTTCGCGGGCACATTCTCATGGCGCGCTTCGCGCGCAGCTCGCTTCGCTCGAAAGTTTGAGCGCGCCTAGGGCGCGCGATTCGATCGTCGCGCTTCGCGCTCGGTCTTGTGCTCTTCATATACATTCAAGTTTATTTATTATAATTTGATACTGAAGCTCAAACCAAATTTATAATAATATTACAGATGATGTGAATTACACATTTTCTCAAAGTCACTCAATTTCTTTTTGAATTTAAGTGAAACAGGAAATTCACTTTACACAGAGAGAAATTTTAGGTTTCACTGACCAAAGTTTTTTTGTTAAAATCGTCTTTACAAAAATGTTAAAGTTCTCATGACAACCATGGTAGTGGCTGTCATACATTGGAAAAGTGTTTACTTCAACTGCAAGGAACGTTACTGAGACCACGATTCTGGTACTTGAAATACCATAGCGCTGCGGTTATAGGAACCAAAGTCCATCGTAAAGCCGCGCATAGAGTTTAGTTAAAATGACCAAGTAATGACCAGCCAAAATTATTTTTGAGGTTATAGGTATGGTTCTCTTAGTTATCAAAATACAAATTCAATTTGATGAGAAAAAATAAAGTTTCACCGAAAAGATCTAAGAAAAATAATCCGGTATAATGATATTTATGATAACTTTCGTCGATTAAGTTAAAAAATTGTCACTTTTTTCATCACCATAAACTTTTTTTGACTGACTATAGTTTTGACAAAATACGACGAGACAGCAAAATTGGAACGCATTGCATTGTCCCCGAACAAAATCGTTTATCATTTAGAAAGAATTGTCAAACTATATTTATAATAGAATTATTTACCTGATAATGCTTGGCACGGTGAAATATAGTCCAGGAATCGAGAACGAGAATTGGCAGGATTCAACTTAGTCTGCATATCTTTCAATGAAAGTTATACTTGATTTGTCTAGCGCAACAGCGAACGCTGCGGTTGTAGTAACCAAAGGAGCTTGGCAGTACACATAAAGAAAATGTACGTGTACTAACCGTTGGGGTACGTATAAAGCTCATTCTAATCATCAACTTTGGTCACAACAACCGAATACACAAAAAAGTCCAAATTACTGTCATGATAACTATAAAAGTAGTAGCTTCTCTCAACTTTTTTGGTCAAGGCAACTATTGTACAAAAAATTTATGTGCTATGTGCACAGGAACCAAAGCCGACTTCTCTCAGTGTACTTAAGGCTCTATCAGCCTTAAGGAACACATTCTCATCATGGCGCTCGCGCTTCGCGCTCGATTTTCTGTTGAATTAATGAGAATTTGTAGACCTCATTTAGGCAAACAATTTTCCATCTAAACGTTTTTTTTGCATCTCACATATTTTGTCTAAAGAATGGAATTTTTGAATTTTAATCGTATTTTTTGGAATTGAAACGAAAAATATATGTTTTATCAAAAACTGTGTGAGACAAAATTTGTAGATCTTTTTGAAACGACAAACTTTGTATTCTTACGTTTTTTTCGTATTTCGAATATTATTGTTAAAAAATTGAATTTTGGATTTTCAATATTTTTTTTTTAATTAAAAAGAAAAATATACATCTTATGAAAAAATGTTACAATTCAAATTTGTAGGTCTTTATTTATTTAATAATATTGTATCATAACGTAATTTCGCATTTCGTATAATTTAACTGGAAAATGGAATTTCGATATTGACTTTTTTCGAATTTGAATATGCTGTAACATTTCTAATTTTGATTTAATCAAAAAATGTTATCAGGATAATTTGTAGAGATTTATGAGCACTATCAAAAACCAGTATTAAAATTTTTGATTTTTTCAAAAAATTATTTTCAAAAACACAAAAGTAGTGCTCAATCCCTCAATTTTGATTGGATGTGGCTGGTTAACGAACTTGTCCTTACTTTTTCGGCTCCGATAAAGTGTACCGAAGCTCAATTCAATCTGATAATTCTATCGAGAGTTATGCCGCACACGACCTACAGACAGACAGACAGACAGACACTTTCGTAAAAACCATTTTTTCTGACTCAGGGGGTCTCAAAACGTAAAGATTTGATGAAAATTTCGAAAGTCATTTTTCACATAAAACCAATACCTTCTCATCCATGATGAGAATGTAAAAAAATTTCTCACTGTTAAATTAGTCAATTTTCACTGAAATAATCAGTGAAATTTGACTGATTTACAGTAACCTCTTTTTAGCTATTTTAATCAGCCAAATTTCACTAATAATCAGTAGATTTTGACTGATTCCAATTTAGAGAGTAGAGACACATCCTCATCGTGACACTCGCGCTTCGTGCTCGATTTTTACTTTATTTCCATTGGAGTCACATTTGCATTAAAAAAAAATGACATGATTATAATAATTTATTTTCTTTTCAAATACCTTAAAAAGAGAAAAAAAGTTGTAGACTTTATTTAAGCAAAGGATTTTGCATTTTAAGGCTTTTTTCGTATCTCACATAGTTTTGTTAAAAAATGAAAGTTTTAATTTTCAATTATGTTTTTCAAAATCAAAACATAATATATACATCTTTTCAAAAAAATGTCCCAATGAGAACTTGTAGACCTCATTCAGGCAAATAAATTTCCATCACAAAGTTTTTTTCGTGATTCGCATATTTGGTTTAAAAAGTGGATTTTTTGCAATTTAATCGCATTTTAATCTTCTCAAATTGAAACGAAAAATATGCATTTTATCAGAATAATTAGTAGAGATTTAGAAATACTGTCAGAAACCAATATTGCAATTTTTTATTATTTCAAAAAAAAAAAATTTCACAATATTGGTCGCATGTGGCTAGGTAACAAACATGTCCTTTCCTTTTCGGTTTTCATGAAATCTGCCAAATTTCAATACAATACGATAATTATATGAAAAAATATGAAAATTCCGATAGTAATTTTTCACATGAAACTAGTACCTTCTCATATGATGAGAATATAATACGGAATTCACAATACTTTTGAGTAAACGTATCTTCAGATTGCGAAAAAGGGACAGAATATGCCGAAATTTTTCTTACTCTCTAAACCTGAATCAGTGAAATAGTCACTAATTTTATCAGTGAAAATATATCAACTGATTAATCTTTGCCCTGCTTTGATTTCACTGAGGAATCAGTGAATGCGCCACGTGAACATAACTTTTGAATTTGCGAATTCAAAACTTTCATCTACACTTTACTGATTAATCGTCCCTTAAAAATAATAATAATTACGTAATTTCGTTTTAGTGTTGCTTAGCCTAAAATAAACGAGTTCATCGATCGTTAAAATATATTGCTGGTTTTATTACTCCCACCTGAATCTTTCACTGATCTAATAAGTGAGTTCAATCTATTTCACTGATTCATCAGTCGAATTTCACTGATTCTCAGTGAAAGACTTATAGCTGCTGCCATCAGTGAATAGTCACTGCGAATCAGTGGGCTTTCACTGATTCAGATTTAGAGAGTAAATTTTCTGTCACGTGTGACTGGTGTATGAAGTTTCAGTTGCCCAGAGCGTAAATTTTTTTTGCAAGTTTTAGATTTTTCAGATAAAGTATCAGAATATGAGGTTAATTAATTTCAATTCAGAAATTTAAATCCTCTAAAAAATTACTGAATTTTCTTAAATTCAACATAATTTCACCAAATTTCAACTATAAAACTGCAGTTTGTGTTGCGGAAAGTTCCACTATAATAATTTGATCACCCACTGTAAAATATTTTTTTGGAACGCGTGACTTGATACATGCTCCTAATAAAATATAAAGAGGATGAAAGCTTTTTTAATTAAAAAACAAAATAATTAGTTTTAGGATCACCCTAGAAGCATACACACAACATTAGTTTCGTTTAGAGTCCAAAATGACAGGGCCAAAAGGTATACTGAATAATATAAAGGTCGTCCTTTCATATATATACATACATATCACATAGTTTCGTGTCATGTCATAATAACTCTTTAAAGATGTTCGAACGCAGTGTGTCACGTTGGCTTAAAGAAAAATTATTCCCCTCACGCTACGCAACCCGACAGAAAATTTAAACTGTAAAATCAGGAATTGCTGAATGGTCGCCTCTGAAGGCGATTTAAATCGACGACCTAGATCTACATGACCGTGGGGTATACGCCTATTGTAAACAGGCGGTTGAAGGCGTTTTTTTCGAGAGGGTTTTAAGGAGCGGTAGCACAGAGTAGAGGGTTCTGAAGCGAGAACAACCGGGAGGGTGAATATCGTGGCGAACATGAACAACTTCAGTTCATATCTCTGCCATCTCTGTTGAGCTTGGCATCCCGCAGTCCATAAGGACCCTTCAGAATCTAATATTACGTTTTAACCTACATATTAAACACAGTTGAATTCTATTTACACTTCCAATTCTCCAGATTTACTAAATCCGATCATCATTCCAATTCTCATTGTGAGTAAGGCTGAGTAAAAAGTAACTGAAATTTTATCTATTTTCTTATCATGAGTGGGAACCAGGAAACAGTGGTTATACGAATTTATTATCAAATTAGATAATAGAGTTTGTCTTGAAATAGATAATTTCAAATAAATGAAAAATTCTAAAGAAAAATAAGTTAATAATTTGTGTATGCATTGGATTGATAAAAGTTTACCTTAAGGTTGTTATTTATATTTTTTTACTCATGTTAATATTGATAGACAAGAATTATTTTCCTTTTCCACACGAGCTAAAAATGGCCAATATTCCACGCCTGTAGAATGAACATAAAGTGAGAGATTTTAGGGGATTAATTTATCTATAAAAATACGTCTGATAGTACTAATTTTTATTTAAACGATAAAAATCAACATTTTTTTGCGATTCATTCTACATGTTACATGTTTACAAAGTATTTTATTGACTTAACCACGTTAATAGTTGAATTTAATAAACACTTAATATTTAATAAAAGTACACTGTTAAAAATGTTCAGATTTTTAAAAAATGTGCGTGTTACAAAGGTAACGTAAAATGTAACGATTTATGATGTTTTTGAGTACTCCCTAAATCCTAAGCAATAAAAATTCACTGATTCACAGTGAAAAGCCACTGTTTCGAATGTTAAAAGTCTTCCACATAGAAATCAGTGAAATTTGCCTGATTCCACCAGGGAAAATCACTGGTTAATCTGTGAAATATACTGGTCAAGAGTAAAATTCGCTAGTCAACCATTGAATTTCCCTAGTGATATCAGTTAAATTATAATGATTGTATGTGGAAGACTTATAACATTCAAAACAGTAGTTATTCACTGTTTCGGATTCAGGGAGTAAAGGTATCTTAAAATTGCGAAAATTGTACTGAATTTTCTGAAATTTTTCTTAGTATCACGAAACCCAACTGAATTTTCATAAAATTTATCTTAATACTAAAATTTAATACAAAATTTTTATAAAATTTATCATAAAATTACGAAACTGTAACCATTAAATTAAATGATAATTTTTCAAACTATTGAATCATATAATCTCTGCAAAAAATTTGTTATAAACTAATTACTCGTAATTACAACTCTTTTTATCGTGGACATAGAGATGCTATTCATAAAATTGATATTTAGTTAGAGATTTTAGTGATTAGTTAGACTTATAAGTTGGTAGCCTTAAAACTAACTGACCATCTGAAACTTGAGATCAATTCTGACAAAATTTTTTCCGTTTGCCCATTGTGTCTTCACAAGTTTCTGTCGATATTTTGTAAATATTCTTTACATTGTAGTGGGTGCAATGCAGATGGTAATCTTTACAATATTTACCATGCGTGCTGTACTGTGAATAATACATATCTTAAGGCCATGGATCAGTCAGTACAGCTCTCTCTAAATCTGAATCAGTTAAATTTTCACTGCACAGAGAGAAATTTCGGGTTTCACGAACCAAAGTTTTTTTGTTAAAATCGTCTTTACAAAAATGTTAAAGTTGTCATGACAATCATCGTAGTGGCTGTCATGCTTTGGAAAAGTGTTTACTGAAACTGCAAGGAACGTTACTGAGACCACGATTCTGGTACTTGAAATACCGTTAGCGCTGCGGTTATAGGAACCAAAGTCCATCGTAAAGCCGCGCATAGAGTTTAGTTAAAATGACCAAGTAATGACCAGCCAAAATTATTTTTGAGGTTATAGGTATGGTTCTCTTAGTTATCAAAATACGAATTTAATTTGATTAGAGAAAATAAAGTTTCACCGTAAAGATCTACAAAAATAATCCGGTATAATGATATTTATGATAACTTTCGTCAATTAAGTTAAAAAATTGTTACTTTTTTCATTACCATAAACTTTTCCTGACTGATTATAGTTTTCACAAAATACGACGAGACAGCAACATTGGAACGCATTGCATTGTCCCCGAAGAAATTCGTTTACCATTTAGAAAGAATTGTCAAACTATATTTATAATAGAATTATTTACCTGATGATGCTTGGCACGTTGGAATATAGTCCAGGAATCGAGAAAGAGAATCGGCAGGATTCAACTTAGGCTGCATATCTTTTTGGAAGTAACTACTTATCTCCAGTGCAGTGCAAGTTAAATTGTGTGACTATTACAAGATTTAATAGTTGTCACGACAGGCTTACCTCGTTGTAAAAAATGAAAGTTATACTTGATTTGTCTAGCGCAACAGCGAACGCTGCGGTTGTAGTAACCAAAGGAGCTTGCCAGTACATATAAAGAAAATGTATGTGTACTAACCGTTGGGGTACGTATAAAGCTCATTCTAATCATCAACTTTGGTCACAACAACCGAATACACAAAAAAGTCCAAATTACTGTCATGATAACTATAAAAATAGTAGCTTCTCTCAACTTTTTTGGTCAAGGCAACTACTGTACAAAAAATTTATGTGCTATGTGCACAGGAACCAAAGCCGATTTCTCTCAGTGTGCTTGAATTAGTGATTTGCCTTTTCACTGATTCAATAGAGAAAAAGTATTTTTCACTGCTAAACCAGTTAATTTTCACCAATTGAATAAGTGAAAATATATGTTTCACTCTTGAATTAATTAATTTTCACTGAAGTAATCAGTGAAATTTGACTGATTTAGAGTAACCACTTTTTAGCTATTTGAATCAGTCAAATTTCACTGATAATCAGTAGATTTTGACTGATTCAGATTTAGAGAGCTGACTAAATCAATAAAATAAGTTTCACCTAAGATTTTTCCTCAATAAATTTTTTTAGTTGAAATTTTAGGACATAATGAAGGACATATTAACGGATAGCTGTAGACTTCAATTAGTTCTAAACAATCAAAATAAATAATTCCTGTTTTTCCGACACTAACATTTAATTAATTATTAATAACTAATCAAAGTCTTCAGCCATTCGCTAATATGTGCTTTATTGTCACCTAAAGTTTCAGCTAAAAAAATTCATTATTGTGGAAAAATTTTTGGAGTAACTTATTTTATTGATGTAGTCAGATGTACTGGCTGATACATGGCCTTCACCCGTACATAATTTTAATTTAAAATCGAGATAAGCGTCTTAATTGGAAATTATCAGCATATGTTTTTTCGTTTGAAATACTATATAAGTTTCATTTCCAAATAAAAATTCTGTAACTTTACACTACAGTCTTTATAATAATCGAAGATACAGTATTTTGAAATATTTAAAAGTAGTAGTTCATGCAACTAAAAGTTTTTAATTATCAATTTTTCTCAATATTAAAGTTTATAAATTTCAAAATTTTGAAATCACGAGTTTATATCATCAAAATTATTTTCTTTTTGCACAGAAAGAAATTTGATGGCTAAATGTATTACGTTTCGTGAGAGGAAGTACCATTTTAGAGACTAAACCAAAACTACTGGAAAAATTTGTGAAAAAGGCCCATCATAATGGTAAAGTTTATTATGTCAATCATTACTCGCTATCTGTATGAAATTTGAGTCTAATAATGAGACATAATAGCAGCATTCATATCATTTTACCAAATCTTCTGATGTAAATATACGTCATCGTATAGAGCAAAGTTTCGGAATCAGCGCGTTTTTGAAAATGGAAACATTGAGGCAAATTTTTACCATCTATGATGGATACGTTTCACTTTCGAAAAAAAAGTTGACATATGAATTTTCAATATTCACCACCATTCTTGGTGACAATTCCCAAAACGTGTTATATTAAGTAGCATATTTATGGGACTAATTGGCAGAAATTCCTAATGGTTCTGGTTTACCTTCAAAAGTGGTATTTTCAACCATCAAATTTCTATCCGTGTGTTAAAATATTTTTTACATTCGACGTTTTTTGTTCGTGATTCAGTATTCGGTTGAAGTCATAGAACTTCGCGTAGTTTTTACGTACAACTATAAAAACCTGTTATGAACGGCCCTCGAAATATTTTGTGTTCTGAAGTGCCAGTAGTCTGCAGGGAACACTGAAAATCGATTTTGAGAGAACACCTGAGAAGTGGTTTTATACAGTAAAGATCAAATTATATGCAGTGTTTCATGACGTTTGATATTTTCCTATTTTAAAAACATTCTTGAAAACTTTGAAATGTAAAATGAAATCCAATAATAAAGATATTTTTTTAAAGTTCATAAATTTGATGGTTTATAAGTTTTAAATAAATGCATTTTACTCAAAGGACTTGAAAATTTGAAAAATTTCAAAGTCAAATTTGAAACAAATAATTTTAAATTCTAGGAAAAGTAGAAACGTGAAAATAAATTTTTCATTGTTGAAATATATATGCGCATGCAATAAAAAATTTAGAGTACTTTAAAACAGATTAATTATTAAAATTAACTGATTTGTCAGTGAAAAATATTTTTGCACTGATGAATCAGTGAAAAGGCAAATTACCGATTCAATCAGTGAAAATTCAACTGATTCAGATTTAGAGAGTAGATCAACTGGACTATGTGACTTTATATATTAATTCTTCCCTGTAACATAATTTTTATGTTTACAGGATATCTTTCTCGAAATTTGCAAAATATTGTCTGTAACGAACGATTGTTAGCAAAATTAGCAAATTTCATTGATTTTAGGTTTCCACATGTTTGTGTCAAAAATACGTAAAATTTTATTTTTCAAATTTAGGAAATTCTATAGAGAAGATAAAAACGGATGTAGATAGATATTTTTTGGTTTTCGAAACTAAAAGAAGTTTAATTTTAGCAAAATCCGCCGAAAAATTTTTTTTCATCATCAAAACCGAAATTTTGGAAACAAAATTTTATGTTTTTTTTGACGTAAAAATGTGCAGGAATCAGGTCAAGTTGTTTACATAAACTTGCTACTTTACCTAAGTACAAAATACTCTTAACTTCGTTTCAATAAAAATGTTACAATAAATTTTACATTTGGCTGCAATTTCCAATATTCCTTGCAGTTTGATTTTCTCTGAAAAAATGTTTGCAATATTTTTACTAAAATGCAGTTGATAGACTTCCTTGTTGTCTTATATTTCATAAATTTTCTGGAAGATATTTGTTTGAAAAAAAATTATTTTACAGGAATTAGAGATCCTGAAGATAGAGTTGAGCGACTTGAACTCCTACCACTATCCTGGGGCTAACCGGAATTTTTTGTTAATAAAAAAACGTTCGTTGTTATAAAAAAATAGATTTTTTTCAAATTTGGAACTAATTTTGTTTTTTTTTATCGATAAATGTTCCTTAAATGTTGCAGAGCCTACTGTAAAAATTTGGGAATAGGTAGTTCAATATTTCGTGTGGAATGCCTTTACAGTGTTGCTTCCGCGCTTGGAGCGCGTGCCTCGAGCGCGATGTTTAACTTACTCGGTCTTGCTAGGATCAGGTGTACTTGTAGATTTTATATATACAATATAGACGTATACTTGATCCAACCAAGTCCGAGAAAGTCAAACATTCATTCCACACAAAGTATTGAACCACTTATTTCCAAATTTTTACAGTATATTATAATTTCATGTTGTAAAAAAATTTTTTTAATAAAATACTTTTTTACCACACGCGATTGTAAAAATGTACTTTTTCCAAACCACAAAAGTTTAAAAATTCACTACTCAAAAAGTTTTAATTTAATATTTAAAAAAAAACACATGTCGAACATTTTCAATCAAAGAACCCCCAAAAAAAATATTTCACGCAAAGAAATTTTTTAAATGTAAATCTTGGGTGGAATCACCTGTTTACAATCGTTAAACTATTCTAGCTTGAGGATCTCTAAGAGGAATGAGATAATCTTTAAGGGGGTCCTACCATGTAAACGCCGTTTTTTGGGATCTTGCAGAAGGAAAAGAATTCAATATTTTCCAATGCGGTTTTTTTAAAAAATTTTATTGGTCCTTTGAGTATAAAAAAAATCGAAGTTTAAGAAATAAGTATTATGCTGTAGCCACAGCACCCCTGCGAAATTAGGCCTTCCAAAAGTATGTGGGTTGATGGTACACACGATTTTGCAAAAACTGTTCGTCTGAAACACAAAAGGAAAAGTTTTTTACAATCTGCAGACTTGCCGCTATCGTACGGTAATAATTCACATAATTATCTTTACAATTGTCAAAATGGCGGATCATGAAAAAAAAAATCTCATTTTTCGGTTTTTTAAGCAGATAAAAACAATTTTTTTATTATTTGTTTATAACAATTGAAAGCTCATCTTGTACCGAACGATAGCGACAACATTTACACACATTTAAAAAAAAAATTATCAAAATCCGTCCACTGGTTCCTTAGAAATGCGGGGTACCAGTTCGAAAAAAGTGGTTCTGAGAAAAACGCGTTTAAAGTTTTAGAACAAGTTGCTCCGAAAAAGATGTTTTTCAAGAAACTTTTTTATCTCAAAGAACATGATGTGGGAAGTTTCGAAAAAATGAACTCCAAAGTTTTGCTTTAGTGAAATTTTATCCTCTATCAGGATCTTTCCTCATTTTTTTGATATAATGTTAATTAACATTGTTATAAACAAATAATGGACAAAAATGGAAACGTTCGCGATCGATAATTTTAAAACTGTTAAAACACACAGAAATATAATTCCGAGAATTTTGAAATTCGATCTTTTTGCTTCAGCAGACCTGAGACGGCAATATTCATGCTGTTTTTGACTATTTTATAAATGACGCTGTGTGACATAGCGTTTTGCTGTTTTTTATTCATCCAATTCTGATATTTGATCAGAATTATCGAGAAAGTTTAGAATGGTTTGAAAATGAATATTCAGAGATTGTTGGTGTCACTGATTAAGAATTTGGCATTGTTAATGCATAATTAATCAGAAAATTCCATTCATACCGGATATAAGAGATAACGCTTGGCGCCTCATGTCGGCCTGGCGCGCTGCGAGAACTCAGTGGAGAGCGTGATAAAACTTGCCGTAAAACATGTTTTCCATTCGGAATTCAGCAAATTCCTTTTTGTATCTTATTTTTAGATACATTAACTTTAGAAAAATGCAAAAAAAAAATACATTTTTTGAAAGTAATACATGGTAGGACCCCCTTAAGTTAGTTACGTGGTCCCGATGATTCATGGCTTTATTTTACTTTTATTCTATGATCCAATTTCTAATTGATCTAAAAAGTATTTGCTTCGCATAACTTTATATAAAATGAATATTCACATAAATGTATTGTCTGAATGAATGTTAAGAGATAAAAACATTGTTCGCACGATTTTATTCGTGAAACTGACTCTGATATTGTTGTGTTGGTAGGGGTTGGACTTTTGTCGAGACATCCGGCCGATCATCATCGCAGACTAAAAGCAGTAGGGTACATTGACTCTTTTCCTTTCTTATCAATTTGTTTTCACAAATCTCCTTACTTCTTTTTTGCTTGCTTTTTTCCTTTCTTTCTTTACACTTCTTACTGATTCGATATCTTTTCGTTTTGAATTTCCCATTTTTTATATTCTCACTCGTCTTATATATATATTTCTCACTATTATAGTATATCTGTTTCGAAATTGTATCCACGTATTTCATAACTTATCTTTGTTATTTTTAATCTCTTTTTACGCTCTAGATTAACTTTTATCGACTTCTGCATCACTTTTACACGGAAGTTGCATGGCCCTCACTTTATGCTTTTTTCTTGTCAGAGTTGGGTAATTGAAAACAACTTGGTAAACAATTATTTATTCTAAATAAAATGGACAAGAGTGTGACTCAACCCTCAAATGCATTATTACTTACAGATTAAATTAAATTATCTGTTATGATTCATTTTTTGTAATATTAAGTTGATGATTTTTTGTCCTTAAATTAGGTTATGTATAAAAAGTGATTTTTTAAAGGGTAATAAGTTTTATAATAAGAAGGAAAAATCTTATCGTGACATTTAACATGCAATGCATTTAAGGGTTAATTACGTAATGTCCGTTTACTCTTTTCACATTCCAGCTATTTCCGACTTCGACTAATTACAGTAATTACTTATTGCTTACACTTTTTCTGAACTTTTTGCATTTCGTAGAAGGTATATACCATTGTAGTGTGTATCACACTATCAAATATTTTATATTACTTTAATCAAATTTGTCGTTTGTTTGCATGTACCTGGGTAAGATAAATAATAATTCATTGTTTAAGAATTTCTGAGCTTATATTATTTTAAGGTTAAGGAAGAATTGTACAGATAATCACAAAAAAAGTTAGTCAAAGTGACCATTTCATTATATTTTTCACTTAGAATATTATTTGTTATTGAATTTTTTTAGCGAAAGTGTGGAAAATTTTATTTCAAATAAAATTTTTCATTGAAAGTTTGAATCAGATACAAATGATAGATTTCTTATTAATGGAATCATACCATAAAAAATTGCTAAAAACAACCAAAAGTATACTCGAGCAGAAATTTCGCTGTGGCCATGGCCAAGTCCTGGTCGGGAAACTCAAATCGGTAATACAACACCCGACAGAGCCCAGATCTGGCAGCCTGGTCACGTGGTTTGATCTATAATTTTTATTCCATTGAAAATTTTCATGACTTATTTTATTTGAAATAAAATTGTCCACACTTTCGATTATCTGTCCAATTCTCCCTTAAACAAACAATGTTACATTTTTGCCTCAATTTTCTTAAGAGGTAAGTTTCTCTCAAATAAAACGATTTATAATGAAGTGAACGTCAAAGAGGCCTAATGAAATAACTACAGAAAAATAAGGGAATCTTTAATGAATGCCAGACAAATTAAATTTAAAAATCTAAGGATATATTTCTTTGTATGCATCCAAAATTATAATGTTTAGAGAATCTATCGGAGAATTTTCATATGTGTACCCCTATTTTTGAATCAATCCCGTCCTCTTGGTGTCACAAGTCTAAAGATCTTGGGGAAGGTGAGCCATTATCGGAAAATTTTCTAGATAGTCTTTGCATCCATTCACGTTCTTATTATCATTTACCTTTGCAGTGACGTCCTCGATAATAGTGCGATTGTGGGGTGAACGTTTGTAGAAATTAATATCGAACTCACTCTTAGAATATTCTATTCAACTTCTCCGTGTAAAATTTCTGAACGCCACTTTCCTATTATACGAACTTAGTTTTCAGTTTATGTGTATCTGGGACACGATAAATAGATAAGAAAACCAGATATTATTATTTATCTTTACAAAACTATCTTTTTTGTTTCTTCTGTGTAAATAAGTTCTCTTTCAGCTTTCCATTTCTTTGGTAGGCCTCGACTATACTGAAGCCTTTGGCGTTTTTATTATTTTTCTATTTTTTTTTATAAATTTTTTTCAAGAAAACGTTATTTTGATTTTCTCTTCTGTTCGAATTTTCATTTGTTGAATTTGAAAAACAAAAAGGAATTTTCATTCTGACTTAGAGATTACAAGAGATTTGTTTGATTTCATATAAAAATATTTCATGAAACATAAGTTTCTGTCTTTTTCACATGAGATCTTGAATTGTCCGAGATTTAAAGGGATTTTGGTAGCTTTTATAAGATTTTTGAATGTTATTTTGGTGGCTTTTATAAGATTTTTGAATTTTATTTATGACGTGTCTGAAGATATTATGATTTACCAGAAATTTTATACTTCTTCGAATTTCAGAGGGTATTATAAAATTTTATTAATTATATTACCATGAGTTTAATGGGATTTTATGGAATTTGATAAGTTATTTCACAAAATGTTTATGTTCCACTAATTTATGGAATTTTTCTGGACTTTTGTCATATTTGATAAGATTTAAACAATTCTTTAGTTGATTCCTATTAAATAAATAATTTTTACTGTTGCATCTGTTATGAAAACTCCATTTTATGTATCTACTTACTGGATATTCGAAATTAACGAGCAGCATCACATGTTATATTGCGAGAATAATCGTAAAAGAAGAATGTATTGTATAGAATAGAGATAAAAAGGAATGGCATCGCCTATTGTCAAATTCAATCGCATTGTATTCGAGTATCAACTAACAAGGTAGAGGGGTCACGGCTCAATTATTACATTTTACTGAACTTTTGAGAGTGTAATCAATACTTGTATTATTATTTTTCATAAAAAATGAAAACTTTGAACAAAGATAAACTTCAAGAAGTCCTCTTTATCTAGTATCGCTTTTCTGACAATAAATAAAAAGCTTCCTTTACTTCCATAATCACTCTTTCATGCGTGATTAAGAAATCAGAAAATTAATATAATATGAATTATATATTTAAATTAATATTTTAACAATGTTTTCTGTGAAAAAAGGAATGCTTCCACTCTGCTGGGTATCGAGCCCAGAATATTTCGATTGCCGGTCGAATGCTCTATCATCTGAGCTACGGAGGTTCCACAAAACTTTTCTCACAGAATCCGTGGATATCCGTGGCCAAATTGGCGTAAATAGATTCTGTGAGAAAAGTTTTGTGGAACCTCCGTAGCTCAGATGATAGAGCATTCGACCGGCAATCGAAAGATCCTGGGCTCGATACTGTAACCGTGATTTTTATTTAATAAATTATTTAAAATCACATAGGGCAACACTGCCAGATGAATAAAGGTTACCTTCAGAAAGCTATCATTCGTATTTATATATTCAAGAAAACAAAGTTATGGGCGCCAGACTTACCTCAGTCAATTCACCAAATTATATCAAATATAATAAAGTCCCAAAATAAAATAATTAATAAAATCTCTATTAATTTACGGATAATAGCATTCTGGAAAATTAAAATGGCTAGCCAGTCCCTTTCTGGATAATAGTAGAGGGGGTGGTTCTTTACTGAGGGAAAAGATAATCAAAAGACACTACTAACTACTAAAAATTAAACTAAATGAACAGTTCAATGTTTATTATTTATTTTTAACAACAAGAATACGATGAATACTACGTACATTGTAGGATAATGAAGTGAGGTTACATAATAATTAAGAGGATCTAGAAGGCAAATTTACATAATATAAATTGATCAAATGACATAAGTAATTTTAGGGAAGAAAGGGGAAAACTAACTTGAATAGTTAGGACCTTTTCGTCCGATATTCAAGACTTGGACAAATTAATTTAATTTATAAACTTGGGTGATGGGTTCTATATGAAATTTTGATTTACAGGATTGAAATCTAACGAGGGTCAAAAGGATCTATAATAACAATTTGGATATTTTTCTTTAAGCATACAACATTGGGATTATAAATATCACCTATTAATTGTTAATCAACATTATTAAATAGAGTCCAATCGAGAAATTTGGGAATATATTTGTCGAACAAAGAAATTAATCCTAAAGAGAATAAATCACTATAATAATCTTCAAAATTAAGAGACTAAATCTTAACATCGACTAAATTCGATCAAACTTCTCAATTAGACAAAGAATTAAAATCTTACCGAAGCAGAAATTGGTGGCTTGAAACTGGCACTTAATATTTACTTTTCTTTTACAACAAAATGAGTATTTAATAAGATTTTTAAGGAAGTATTTGAAATCACTCTTCACTCCTTGGAAGCTGCCGACGAAAAGGTCAAGAATTTTCCACTTTATTTATTTCCTTGACGACTAATGTTTTGTATCCACAGGTTACAGCTGTGCTTTGTTTTCAAATTCTATTGGCTGAAATTCGATGCATTCCTATAAATCCAACGACTAATTCAGGGACGTAATTTTGAAGACTATCAATCTTCACAAAAGAATTACTTCTGAATTAAATAATTAAATTCTTATTAATTCGGTCCAAACGATGGTAGATTATCATTGCGCTTCTCCAATATCAGCAATCAAACAGGCTGGCTACCGAAACATCAGGAAAATAATCCGATCGGGTTGGCACGCAGAAACATTAATCTACTGATACGGGCCTGGCTTCCACCGGCAACAGAAGATTCATAACGTATAGCTTGAATATAATGATATAACCTTCCAAGGACATGGGATCTTGAATTTCACGCCAGGTGAATGTAATGTCTTTTATATAATAATAAAAATGTTCTATAATCTTTCTATTAGACAGGTTGAGGAAATAATTTATTAATTAAGAAAAACAACGTTTGTGAGTTGCAAAATTGTGTAACGTCACAATACCCAGCGGACTGGAAGCGTTCCTTTTTTCACAGAAAAAATTGTTAAAATCTATATTGAAAATTCCATCTAGTCTTAAATGACGTTAATTCTAAATCACAGGTTGATAAGGTCGATATGGTAGAGTTCGGTTATCATGGTGAATGATACACTCTTTTAATTATCGACATAATCGATTGAAATGATTTAGAAAAATTTGTAAATTGATATTGTTCAAGCTAGACAAATTCTCATATCATTAAATATTATTGCTCTTTGCCGAAATGTTGTTAAATTCAAATTCTCGAACTTTTACGCATTTTCATTAGTTGATATGTATATTTCTATAAAACTATAATAAAGTACTTATATCTGAAGATATTTAAAAGTAAAATTTATATTTTATGTTAATATTCGAAGAAATTCTGAAAAATTGAAGCTTTCTGATTTTATTTCATCAATATTCTATATATTTTTAAAATAATTTTGAAATTTGACTTTTTGTGTGTTCTTAGCATGTAAAATATTTATTCTCACTACAAAAATGACTTTTTAGCAACGAATCTAATAATGAAAGAAAATAATAATTCACAATAGAAAGTTTTTCTTTTTTCTATGCTTTTATTTACAAAAAGGGACTTTGAAATCTTTCAAGTATTATTCTTATAAAAATGTATTTACGAGTACCTTATTTATAAATTCATTCTTGTGAAAAGAAAAGAGTATTGAAGTGACTCTAAGATATTCGTAAAGAGTTCTTTAGAAAAAGCGTTCATTTCAAGTGTTGGGGCATTTAAAAATTTTCTTTAGAGAAGTTGAAAATGTAATTTGCTTTTAGGAAGTTTTTTAAAAGTGTAAATCCTTTGTTAAATTCCATTGAGTTTAAAGCAGGTACATGTTTTGAGTGAAGTGTCGTCAGTAGCGTAATTATACAACAGCTGTAATGACGATTTTATGTACCATTGTGGAAGATTCATTATGCATTATTTATGCGTAAAGAGACTATTAGAACAACATAGGATAGGCAGCAATTACAGAGGCTTTCATGCATGTTTCGATGGAACATCTGCAAGAAGCTGAGACTTTGCTATATCACATCCGTATCTTAGTATTATTTAGTGAAGATGCTTTAATGAGAATATCACGGTAGCTTCAATACTACTTAAGAACAATGAGTTTTTTTACAGATAAAATTGAAGGGTCGTTTCACGTTTTTTGAATTTTGAAAAGAATCAAATGTTTTAGAAACTATGATTTAATCAAAATAATTAGTCTCCTTAACCCTTTCGTGCCTCCGGAAAATCCAGCGTAGGCAGAAAAAAATAAGAATAGAATCTTTTATGATTCCCTAACAGAAGATTTTTCAACAAAAGGCATTGTCGAAAAATTGTTTATAAAAAAATTATAAAAAATCTATCATTTTCATTTTAACAATGTACATAGCATGAAGAGAAGAGAGAGTTAACAAGGATATCTCAACCATGACTATAATAAAAGATTTTCTATAACAAATATTTCCAAAAATAATTATTTATAAAGTGTTTTTCAAAATACTTATTTTGAAAATAGTGATACCATTCGATTTTTCTTAAATACAAAGGAGTCTGGCATATTGAATTTGATTTAATTAGCGACCTCAAAAATCTAAGAAAGCAAAGTGTCATGGAAATTTTGTAGCTTAAGTTAATGAAATAGATAGCTTACTCGTTTTTCCATTTTTTGTCGTCAAATTGGATCTAGTTTTTCTACAATAATAAATGAATTATTCGCATCACAAATTTTTTCAAAATAACAGTAACGTTCCTTAATAAAACAAGTTGTACCGCTTATTGATATTTTGTAAGAGTTCAAGTTCAAGTTTCTTTAGAAAATATTTCTGATATTATATTGACCGAAATTTCACAGAATTTTTATTTATTTCTTGTTGTTTTGGCATAGGGTCAGTTTCGTCTTGTTTTCTTTTTTTTAAATTGTTAATCGTGGATATAAAAAACATAAATTATGGCACTGAAGAGGGCCCACATATGTGGCCGAAACGTTTGCCCCCCTCCACTTTAAAGTGTTTTTTATGTTTTCATATTTACCATTGACAATCTTTAAATAAAGAAAACAAGACGAAACTGACCCTATGTCAAAATAACAAGAAATAAATCAAAATTGTTTTAAAAACTTTTTTTATTGTCTTATAAACTAACAGAAAAAATGAGAGAATTAAGCTGCAAAAGATATTCTTTAATTAATTTTAGGATGATCCAATTTTATAAAATCTTTAGTTAGACCAAAGCTATATTTTTTGAGTGCCTTGGCAAATTTTAAACGAACCAGAATTAAATTGCGTTTTAAACTGGCGGACATTGACCGAAGTTTAATTGGATCTCTCGTGGAAATTGACATTAGAGGAGCCGCAGAATACATGGAAAGGGACTATCTCAAGTTTAATAAAGTTGGAAAGCCTAAAGTACTCGATTCAAAATTCTGATATTCATCCTTAAGACTTGATCGTGTTAACTGGGTAAACTGTAAGCGTTTAACACGTAACGCTTAATCCTAAATTTAGCACAGAATCTTGGGTATTTGTAGAATATGAGATGAAATTAATCTTTGTATCTCAACAGAATTGTTAAAGTTGATGATATATAAAATATTGAATTTTAATTTAAATACATAAATTATTTAAAATCGGTTTTAAATTTTAGTTTTTAAACTTTGATTATTTGGAAGAGAATGTTTTCAACTTCTTAGATAAGAAAAAAAGAGATAAAAGGAAGACTAAAAAATAATTCGAAAGAGTGACATTCTTCTTTTAATCCTAATATAACCTGTCTGTGAAAAGTTATCTTTATGAGACGTTTTCGAACGAATAAAAACTAAGACTGTATAGTTTACGACTTCACAGAATATTGAACTTTAGGTAGAAAATTATAGAGTCGTAACACGCGTTTTTTATGTTATCATTTTTCTTGTTTGTTGATAGAGAATCAGCAAAAAGTAAATTAGTCTAAATTTCTTCAAATAATGATGTTTTATAGGAGATTTTGTTACTTTTAATACAGAAAGTTTGTTGGGAACTTATTTTCAAATTTTCGGTGTGATGTTTTGAAATTTCGAATTCTACATAACGTTGATAAGGGACAAAATATAATTAAGCTTCATCGGCGCTGGTCAGGCCTGACTAGCGCCCGCCCGGTGCCCTGCTTCTAATTAGGCTAAGAGAGGTTATTTTCACACCTAAAGAAATAATTTTACACGGAGAAACTTTTTATATCATTTCGCACTCGAAATACTGAAGATTCGAAAAATCATATGAAACATTAGTATAGACTATAGTGAAGTTTGATAATATCTACAGTGAATTATTATACAGTTCATCTAAAGGTCAGTATTTCACTGCGAAAAATTTTCAATATGACATGTTTTTACCTAATTTGAAATTATGTTTGTTTATAATATGATTTCTTTTATAAAATTGATTTATTTTTTCGAAAAAAAATAAAAATAGTTTAGAAACAGTAATGTTATTTCCAAAAACAGCATTTCCCCCGCGGACAACTTTGCCCTGCTTTATCCTATATTAATAAAAACAATAACAATAATGGAGGAATGGATTAATTTAATTTTCAATTGAGAACTGCTCTTTTTTCAGATATTTTCTTAATTTGATTGAGATATAAATACACTAGTAGTTCAGTGCTTTGTTACTGCCTTTCGCAGCACTCAGTTGCTTTCAGTCCATTGGTCTGACGAGATATAAAAATAGAAGTTCATTGAAACTCATTTTAAAGAAAAGTGAAAAGTTAACTTTTTTAGGAATCTCAGTAAATTTGTCTTCTTATGTTTGTTGTCAACAGGGGTCCGTCAAGTAATACGTCAGTAAATGTTTATCTTTTTACTCCCTTATCTTATCAGTAATTAGTATTCTTTTAAAATCTATTTTAAGATTTTCTATACACTCAGAAAAAAGATTTGATTGAATCAAAGAAAATGATTTGTTTGAACGACTTTCTTTGATTCAAAGAAATGAGTTGTTTAAATGAAATAGAATTTGTTTGATTCAAACAAAATATCTTTGAACCAAATAAATATTTGTTTGAATCAAATTAATTTTTCTTCAAAACAAAATATGGTCAAAGATATAATTTGTTTGATGCAAGGCAGAAATTTATTTGATTCAAACAAATATTTATTTGGTCCAAAGATATTTTGTTTGAATCAAACAAATTTTGTTTCATTTAAACAAAACATTTCTTTAAATCAAAGAAAGTGTTTCAAACGAATAATTTTTTTGATTCAATCGAATATTTTTTCTGAGTGTATTTGACTACGAGTTCAGCATGAGATTAAATTATGTGAGTAATTTGTTTTGTTTTCGACACTTAAGATGGTGCAGTTGAACAAAATTTACGAAATTCTGTAATATTTTATGGAATTCAAAGACATTCATGCTTCATTATTGGAAAAAGTGGCATGTAATTCATAAAGCCTTTGTGAAATTTTCCCGGCTTTTTTTAACGAGACAAGAAGTTTTGATGTAAGAATTCATAGAATTTGAAAATGTTAGGAACATTATGAATTGCAAGAAATTTTAAGAAATATGAAAAATTTGTCTAAGATTTAAAGGATTTAAAAAAAAAGTAACAGGATTTCAAGGAGTTCCATAAAATGTTAAATAGTTATTTCATGAATTGGCACAGAATGTCAAAGAATTTATATGATCTCTAGAAACATTTGTAAGTTTTTGTAGGGATACATATCACAGAATTTTATGAATTTTTGTTCAATTTACTGCAATTTCAAATGAATTTAGGTGACTTGAAAAATTACAAGTGATTTCATAGAAGTCACAGCTGAGATTAAATTTAACTCTTATCAGTTTTAACTTCAACTAAGTAATTAATCAAAAGGAAGATGGAGTAAGAAAAGGAGTTTCTTCAAGAAAACTTGTATTCCATAGAGTATTTTCCCCGTGGTCAATCATTTGACGCCTACGTCAGATGTTCTACTTTTTTATTCTTCGGGATCACTTGCCCACGCCCAATCTTACAAAAAATATCAATTTTTAATCAAAGTTATTTAACTTTCTTCTGGAGTTATTTTTTAAAAATTATCAATAAGATGGTTTTAAAAATATCAAATTTCATTGAGAAGCCTATTCCAAACAAATTTGTCACCCCTATATAATTGTTTGGTTGCATAAACTAAAAGGTTCAACAAAACAATTTGTTTACTCAAACAAAACTTTTTTTTTGACTGTATGAAAATCAAATTTTTTTGTTAGGACAAACAAATGCGATAATTTTTCAATCTATCGTAGTTTATTCTTCGTTCAATAAATGCGTTTTAGCGCTTACAGTGATTCCACTAAACCTTCGTTTCAACATGTTTGCATTTCACGATGAAAAAGAGGATTCCAACGGAAGTAATAAGCCTAACTGGATTCTCTTTCATTCTTTTCAAGCTACCGTAATCCTTGCTAGGTTGGTTTGGTCCGTAGAATATGACGTGACTATATATACGTGTTACTATATTTCCGTGATCTATATTGGGTTTCCCGAATCAGCGATGTGATTGTATTAATAATCGTAATTAATATTCATTTGCGTGTATGATATCATCCATGTGGTCGACTTTACTCTTCCTGAAGTGATAAAGTAATCCGATAAATTGGAAACAATTGGATTTTATTAAAAGGCTTTTTTATTGTTAATTTAAACTTTAACATAATTTTGTGTATTATTATTTTTGGAAAAAAATGATTATTAAAGATATTTTATGCATGAATGAGTTTGAGCTAATTTCAACATTTTAATTATTTATAATTTTAAAAAAAAATGAAAAGTGGTTTATAATTGGACGAAAAAATGTTAAATAAACTAATCTTATAAGGTTTCATCTTACTCAAACAAATTTTACCTATGCAAGACTGTATAAGGTAAGATCTTGTAGAGTATCTTACGTGAGCACTTTTCTCGGTTTAATATATCATTGAAATTCCGCAAGATACAGTTTGCGATCAGCTAACCGACATATCACATAAAAATCAATAACGAGAGGAATATGATGAGTACGTATATTGAACATGCACTCGTGGGTGCAAATCGCATAATATTGATAGGATTCGGCAAAAAGCTAAAATATCACTTTTCAATTTGAACCTTTACATTTGTGTAATGCCAATACTCTTTAGTAGCCTATAAAGTAAAAATTGAATCACTCTATTTGAAATTGGAAATTTCTAGATTTCAGAATTATATTGTTTTATACTTTTGGATTATTATTTATTCACTCGGAAACTTTAAAATTGTTTGAAAATATAATTTGAGCAATATGGATATGATGTTGGTATTTATAATATTCATATATATATGATTTATAGCAATTATTGTCAGAGAAACAAATTTTTTTACAAACAAAATCTTTTTTTTGAATTCACAAAGTATAACCAAACTTTTTGGTTGAGTATAATAAATATTTGAAATTTATCAAAATTAACTAAAATATTTTATTAGATCCACCAAACATATTGGTGTACATATAACAACAAGGAACTATACTTGAACCAACAAAAATTTGTTGATTCAACCAAAATTTTTTCTGATTGATTGACAATCTTAAATTGTAGCAATTTGCTTGAACGCATAATAATAAAACTAAAAATTATTAAAGGTTTGCTTCTTTTTTATTTTTAGCTGATATTAGCTGTAAATTATAATACTATGCCCGGGCAAGATGAAGTTCAAAATCTAATTTGTGAAACCTTATTTTTCTCGTAATAATGATAGTAATTTAGGTACTTCAAGAAGATTCTTGAAGCGTATTTAAGGAATTGAGGGCCTCCCTCGAGTTTGTCTTTATGCTTGCTTCTGTCTTTCTAATAACTCGATTGCTTGGCAAAGTTATAAAGATCTAACTTCCTCTATTCTTGGAATCCAGAAATGGACTTTCTAGAAGGAATCTTTTTGTAAACGCATTTCCTGCAAATAAACCTATTAAAACTCTGATATCAAAAAGAAGAGAAATTATTTTCGAATGGAAAAACGTAAATCATAATATTGAACTTCTTTCTACATTTTCCTGACTCAAAGTTTACGTTTTATGGTTTAAATGTATATATAATATAACTGTATAGATTCTTTCAACTGTTCCTGGTTTATAGAGGAAAATTACGAGCTTTCAGATTAAACTTGATGGGAATGTATTTTCGCAGAAAACTATAAGTAAAGTTACAACAATTGTAATTTTTTTAATTTCTCGTGTACAATCTTATTAATTTATTAGCGTCAGTATATTTTTAAATAATAATGCTACTGGTATTTGAATAACACAAAATTATGCATTTTACAGTTGTAAATTTAATCTTGATTATTTCTCATTACTGTGTTCAAAACTCCATGCACATTTATGTTTGAATTGATTTCAAATTTTGCTTTAATTAGACAAACGACTTAACCCCTTCACTGTGTAGACCGAAAATCACAAAGTGGGCCCAAAATGTGCGGGACGTTCTACTGGATGGATTTAATTGAAAATTGGTACTAAGGGGTTATTTTGGTCGCTGAATACGAATTCGGGGTCAAAATTCGAAATGGCTGATCCAATATGGCGACCAAAATTTTTTTTAAATCCAATGAGTTGGCGGATTTGGGTGAAAATTGGTACTAGAGGATTATTTGGGTCGCTGAATACGAATTTGAGGTCAAAATTTGAAATTTCGAAATGGCTGATCCAATATGGCGAATCAAAATTTGGAAAAATGTAATGAATTGGCGGATTTCAATGAGAATGGTTTTCTGGTCGCCATATTGGATCTTCATTTCTCATCTCAAATTCGTATTCAGCGACCCAAATAATCCTCTAGTACCAATATTCATCCAAATTCGCCAACTCATTGGATTTTCAAAATTGTATGGTCGGCATATTGGATCAGCCATTTGGAATTTTGACCCCGAATTCGTATTCAGCGACCAAAATAACCCCTTAGTACCAATTTTCAATTAAATCCATCCAACTAAGTGTCTTGAGTTCAGCTACATTGGTATATCACTGTCGGTAATATAGTCTGCAAATTTACTAAAATTACTTATTTTCATCAAAATTTTACAATATTTCTATGAATATTCAAGACATAATTTTAGAATTAGAAAAATTTCAGAATTTTCGCTAAAACGTAGTTAACAGACGTTCCTTATTATCTTCTGGTACGTTTACCAAATTTTGAGAAAGATATTTTATAAACAAAAAAGTTATCTTACATGGCTGGATTAACATATAATTTTTGTCACGTGACATGCTTGACCCATGACCTTAAAATTTTTCATATTTTTTTGTCAATGACCCTTATAATATTTAATTTATTAGGTGATACTAAGTTTTATCAGGAAGTTCTCTTCTAAAATAATCTTTTGAGAGCGTTCTGTATTGGAAGTGTAAGCGAAAAAATTGAGGGCCTTGTGACATCAATACATGTGTTTATTACAGCTAAAAGGTTATGTGGTCCATCCTCTTAAAATGCTTTACATAGTATAGCAAACGGTATACAAACTCGTTTTCTGTCTTTCTTTATGGAGGAACAGCAGTGTTATATATGATGCAAGGGGTAATATCCTGAGCTAATGTTAAAAATGTGACTTTTGCGTCTTGCTGGTTGGGTGCTTGACTGAGCGCGGATAAACGTATGATGGTCTTTTCAAGCCGGGCATGAAAGCTCTCAACTCTGAAGTCTCTCACCTCTTCACTCTGCATTATGTATATTTACGTACATGTTTGTTCTGCGAATACACGTTCATAAAAATGTGCTCTATCTTTATTCCTTCCGGTTTTGTTCAAATTGCAAGCGTCGCTTTTATCATTTTAAGGATTTTCCTTTCCTTGTGTAATTTACCGCAAATTCGCTGTGTTTAATGTACACAATTGGTAATTTTTATACCTGAGCATATGAACTTACCTAGATATTTTCATCTTGAGTCCCGAGTATAGAGTACGTGAATCGCATTTAAATCACTTTGTTCTTTGAAGCTGTTGAGTGGAGTTGAATTTTGTAATTTCTTTGTTCTGAGGTATAGCCCATGTGGGAAAATTTCATGGCGCTGGCCAGCGCCAGACCTGTTCTGGCGCTAACTATAAGGCCTGGTCTGGGGCTGGTCAGAACTGTAACATTTTTGTATGATCAGCCGCTAGGCAGCGGCTAGTCAGCCACGAATTCGCGGCTGATTAGCCACTAATTGGTGGTCAATTAATAAAGTTTTGGTTGAAAAACCATTTTAATTCAACATTTATCGCCATCGATTAAAAATCATAAAGTAAGTAGTAGCAATATTTGCAAAAAAGAGATACTTGTTTCCGGTCGCGGAATAAACTTTTCTAAAAAACTTGTAAAAAACTTGTAACAAAAAAATTCGTTCGCCACATACAAACTTTTTAGTCATGGAATGCTGATCAGCGCCAGATCTGAGCCAGACCAGAAGTTCCAGACTAGCCGGTCTGGACGTTGCCAGACCTGGGCCAGATTAGACAATAGACTGCCATGGAATCTTTCCACACGGGAGTAGCTAAATCTATATTATTACTGGTTGGAGAAATAATTTCAATTTGAATATTCACTTAAATATCCACAATTGCCAGTATTTTATTGTACAAATATAAAATATATTTTAACTTTGGCTGGTTTATGTGAATAAAGGTATAAAAAACTTCACATATCTTGATATATTATCTCAAATTTAGTTTCAAATTATAACTACCTCTTTTCATCAACCTTTGCTACTGAAATTTAATTTTAAATCTATGAAAATATAACTAATACGTGGCAAGAGAAGATTATAATAATAGTGCGCCAATTTACCCGACATGGCGGGTAAATTGACGCAGGTGCAGTCCTTCGGAAATCTGAATAAAAACCTGCTTTAATAATTTTCAATGCAATTTTTATCCATTGGAAAGTATAGAAAAGATATCCAGCTATTAAATAAATATTTTTTCATAATTTTTAGTCATATACTTTCTTTTTAAACTCGCACTTTCTATTAGGTGCGCCAATTTCGCCGCTTCTCCCCTAAACGTTATTTATGGTTATGTGGTTATTTTAAAATGCAAAATGAAAAATAAAGTAATTATTTATTGAATGATTATGTAGGGTAAATAATTATAGAAAAATTATTCTTGAAAGAACATTGATAATTTATATTCATTAATTTTTTTCTTAAACATTAATGAACGCATTTATAAAGTTATATAAATATAATTTAACGCCAATACATCAAATGAATTTAATTCATTATTCTTAATCTATATATTAAATGTTTTTAATTAATAAATTTTATGAATTGATATTACATTTCTTTATCGTTAGTAATATAATTTAATACTTCTTGTTTAATCCTTTTCTTAGGACGCTTTGTAACAGTATAACTTTCTGATCCTAATATCTGAGCTCGTTGCTTTAACATTAATTCTAAAACATTTTTTTCTTTTTATTGTTTTTTCTTCAAAGCTAACTCTTTTTTTTCTTGCATTTCTTTCTTCTTTTTTTCTGTTTCTTCAGTGCACTCTTTGTACTCTTGGTGTAGATTGCTTTTGACTTTCATTTTTACTGAAAGGGCTAATTCTGGTACGATTACTTGTGACTTTTTGTTGAATTTTAGGCATTTATACAAATTAAATAGGAAGCGATACTCAACATTCACTTATTATTAACTTATATTTATTTTTACCTAACGTAACTATCACAGGTGAATTTTCAGCGTTCACTGACTGGTCGTTGCAAATTCTTATCGACCCAGTAAATGACCGCCTGGTCATTTACTGGAAGAAGACACTATATTGAAGTACCAGTAAATGACCGTAACAATTTTCAAATTATTTGATATATTTTGAATTTTACAAACCAAGAAGGCCGTATTTTAAAGCTCAAATTTTACTCTAATATACTAGGATAATATTTGTATTACATTTTTGTTTCAAAGTTTGAATTAATAGATACTTTATAAAATACAATCTTTTGAGGTTAATAGCTAAAAATTTCATGATTTTTTAGAAATTGACTATCGCGGTAACTTAACTATTTTTTTACAAATATTATTAAATATTCTTTTATAGCAAATAAATTGAATTGGTTATATTAATAACTAAGGAATCTGATAGAATTTTTTAAAAACATGGAAGTATTATTTATATTTAAAAAATTGATATTATTATAAAGCGGTCATTCATTGGTACGTGGTCATTCACTGGCCAATCTGCCCTTCAATATAACTGTATAGATTCTTTCAACAGTTCCTGGTTTATAGAGGAAAATTACGAGCTTTCAGAAAAACATTCCCGAAAAAACTAAATTGGTTTAACCTTTCCACCTATTTCGAAAAAAGAGTTTTGAAATGTTTATTGTTTCACATTATAAATTTTTAAACTGCAATTAAAATTATTATTCCATTATAATTTTCTTTATCAATAAAAATATAACTATTTTATGAACATTCCAAATTTTATAAACTATTTATTTATGTAGAATATCCTAAAAAAATTTTGAAAAACGAAAAAGCTAGACCTGGAAAGGGAATGTCAGGGAATTTTTGTACGCGAAAATAGTGACAACCCAGAAGAATTTATGGAAAAACTTTTTGTGATTTTACTGCTTATTTATTTCTTACTTATTTATTATTACTCTATTTATTTGTTCGTCTTTAAAATTTTTTGAAAGTTAAAAATTTTGTTTTGCCTATGGATTCAACATCCGTAAAAATTTTTAACTGTAGATTTTATGGTGATGATTTGAAGTTCGCATCCAGGCTAAGGCAGATACTTTATACTCTTGAATTCTGAATGACAATAGATTTTTATATAAAAATTTTATAATTTAAACAGTTTAAGGCCCTGTCTTACTTATCCGATTCCTACCTTACCGATACTTTTTTTTCACCCTTCGCATTTCCACATTAATTGAAATCTCGAGTTAAATCTTAGAATAATTAAGTAAAAAGCACTAAGGAAAGTTTAACCGCTCCTAAATATTTATAATTATGAACCAGATAAACGTTCTTTATTGCTTTTTACTTGATTACTTAAAGTTTTAACTCAATATCTCAATTAATGTGGAAATGCGAAGGGCGAAAAAATGTGTCGGCAAGGTAGGGATCGGTTAAGTAAGACATGGACTTAAAAGATTGAAATATTTTAATTATTCTTGCTAAATTTAAAAGTTGATACCCAGGTAGAGATAAAATAAAATGAATGTAAACGAACTATTTATTACACACTTATGAAACAAAAAAATGACCACTGGAACAAGTCACAGATTCTTAAGTACGCCAGTATATATATATACATTCTAATGTTCTAAAAACTAACAAAGTGTTACTCTGTCCCTATTTTACTAAACTTT
This sequence comes from Diplolepis rosae, assembly GCA_030998225.1. Taxonomy (NCBI): domain Eukaryota; kingdom Metazoa; phylum Arthropoda; class Insecta; order Hymenoptera; family Diplolepididae; genus Diplolepis; species Diplolepis rosae. Next base: position 5,551,973 of record JAPYXD010000723.1, on the reverse strand, counting down.
TCATAATATTTCACAAATAAATTTTCTACGTGTGATTAAAATTAAAATTGTAAAAAAACCTAGACGATCATCACAGGTTTATTTATTCCTTCGAGATATTGTAGAATTATCAAGACTTAACCAGACTTTTATGCAACTATTTTTCAGGATATTTTTCAATAAGCTGTTGAAATTCAAGCCTGAAAGTATGAGCTTTCTGTAAGCGTTAAGTACGACCAAAAGCTTGGGCAGACTCGATATTCATGTCTTTATGTTGGAAGCTTTGCATTCTGCAAGCATAAAACCGTATATCATTCTCTGGTTGATGTTTGTGTAAATTTACAGGATACATGAGCAAATCCATTTATATATATAAAAGTTAGAAAATTCTTGAATATCTGTGAAAATAAAAACGTAAATAATTATTAAATATGTTTTAGAAAAGACAAAAGTATTTTTTTATGAAAGCTCTGATGAGTTATGGAAGCTTTTTTAATGGTTTAAAAAATTATATCTAAATTTTAGATTGGCTTATTAAATTTCCGTAGCAAGATTTGAAACGTTTTGTAATATTTTAAAAGATTCCAAAAAATTTCCGACTATTTTTTTTTAAATCTGTATTTTTAATTTTTTTTCGAAAACCTGGAAAGGACATCGGGTTTTGAAAAAATGATTTGAAATTTTGTAGTCGCCTATATTCCACACTTTTGATAATTATTTTAGAATTTTAAAACGAATTTTAAATTTGAAAATTTATACAAATTGATTTTCTACAGTTAAACAATTTGAATGAGCGCGGGAAGATAGCAGCAAGATTATGATGTTGGCAGTATCTTTGAGTCTTCTATTTGTAATAACAATAAAAGTAAAATAATTTTTCAAATTTATAAAAATATTATTAAAAAATATAGAATGCAATAATTTATTGTTAAAGTGTCGTTTTTACTCTAATATGATGGAACAAGTTAAAATTAATCTTGATTGAATTTTTTTTTAAAGTAGACTTGGGATCTTCTCAAAATTTGACCATGGAAACTTGGAAAAGTCATGGAACTTTAAAACCAGACTTTTGTAGCAACCCTGCTTTTGTTCTCTTGAATACAGAATCTCACATGAGTGTCTGTAAGGATCACTAAATGGGTTAATTTAAAATTGAAATCATCTTGAAAATTGATTATACATTTTTGTCACAGAAAAAAATCGTTTCTAATCAATTTTATAAATGCTCAATTTTTTATAGACACGAATTGATGTTTACATTAACTTATGAAACTTTTATATCAGTTTCTTCATGACTTCACATTTTTTTATCCTCTTAAGGCGAATCTTAACTTCTTGACCTGCTCTCGATTAAATCTGCATTTAATTTTCTACATATTTCAAGAAAACTTCTTTTAAAATTGAAAACACTGTAAGAGTTAACTAATCCTGTTTCATGTGAATAAGCAATTCTCACAAGCTTGGAATTTTGAAGTATAGCACAACCATTAGTTACTTTTAGAGTTACATGAACGTTAAAGCCATAGGGTAAGCAGGTCACGTGACATATATTATATGTAATAAGGAACGTCTGATAACTACGTTTTAGTGAAAATTCTGAAATTTTTTTTATTCTAAAATATAAAACTGAAGTGTTATCGGCAATTACAGTTCTGTGACTATATTTCCACAGAGATTGAAATATCCTCTTGAAATTTTGGGAAATTAATCAAAATTTACTGAGACAGGTCTGTTATGTCTTGAATATTTATAAAAATATTTTAAAATTTTGATAAAAATAAGTAATTTTAGCAAATGTGCAGAGTATATTACCGTCAGCCTTAGACGAGTGCAGCAGAACTCAAAACACTGAGTTGGTATTAAACATTTTATTTTTATTTTAATACACTATGCCTTCCCCTATTCCTTCCATGTATATTATGCTTTAAAAGTATCAAATTATTTTTTATTGTATCACCTATTTATGGGACTCTTTGAACAAGCATTTCCTGTTATGCCGTTTTTGATAAGTTCATAAGAATGCATTGAATCATATTTTTCCAAAAAGAAGTATCATTCATTTGAATTCATATATAGCCTTTTCTTAATTTATCGCACACTAATTGGGAGTAGAATATTTTTTCTCAAAATGTGTTACCTAGCGATGGTAGGTACGTGTAATTGCGCCAATATTTTACACGCTACACGGAAAAAATTTGTCGCTTAAAATTTAACAGACTATTCGAAGAGTCGTGGACAGAAAGTAAAATCGGAGAAAGTCTTGTAAGGTTTCAATGACTTTTAGGAAATAGTAGAAAAAAGTCGACTAACTTTTAGAAAACCAGGTCGAAGAAAAAAAGTCGCGTATTTACTATTATAAAAGTATTTTAAACACTAACTGATCTTTTCTAAAAAGTAATGAAAAGTTTCATAATCTTTGGATTCATTTGTCATAGATTTTAAAAGACTATCGAATAATTTGAAATGAAAGTAATTCAAACAAATAGTTTTGTAAATTGTATTCTAAAGTCCATCAGATTTTATATGCCGTCTTCTAAAATTTCTTCGACAGTCGCAAAAAGCGATGCGCAGAAACGTAATTCGTAGCATCGCACAGCAGACAATGCAGCTCAGCTTTATGTTTTTGTAATAATTTTGGTTAGATTTTGAGATTACGTGTCGTTTGGTTTCGTTTGAATCTGGATTGAAGCGTACATTGAAGAATTAGTTCCGAGTAAGTATATGTTTACCTTGATAAAGTGTATTACGTCAAATTTGAAATTTATCTATTATTTTAGATTTGCCTTCAAACTCTGAATGTGATCCAAATATTTTACACAAGTCTCCATGACATGTAACGGATATGCGGGTTAAGGCGTACGATTAGAATTAGGTTAGGATGCGTGCGTGCGTGCGAGCGTTCGATTCTCGGTGCTGCGAAGTGTTTATAAAAAATTGCGTTTCTGTAATGTGCAGTGTTAAATATAATGGTAAGTTCATATTAGGATTATATAGGTAATGTAAAAGTGAAAAATAATTAACTATATAAGTGCAGGATCATATCACAGAAAATAATATTTTCCTTTTTACACTGTTCAAAATTTTCTTCGACTGTCACTTAGACTTTCGATGCCTGGTTTAGAGACAATGGAACCCAACCCACGGTGTTTTAAATTTTCCGCGACTGTCACTTAAACTTTCGAATTTACGTTTTACATTTTCAGCGACTATCTATTATATTCTTCAATAAGGAGGCTCATAATGTTTAGTCGACTTTCTAACCTATCCACGAGTATTATACAAAGTCGATGACTTTTTAAGCGACAAATTTTTTCCGTGTACGAACATTAAGTTGTTGAGAATGACAAATTTTGTATGAGTATCAACTTAGATTTCAGCAATTTCCCAATTTTGAACATATGTGATTAATCGAGAAAATAACTTTTAGCTTTAATAATGTTAACATGTGTTGCTTCTAATATAATTGACTATGATTTAGTGGCATGTGATACTTGAGAAAAATAGCAATTTTATGTGAACAATTTGTTCCTGTTTTTACATGTTTGTGCCGAAAATACATAAAGTTTTGTTTTTAAAATTTGGGAAATCTACGTCCGTTTTTATCTCTTATACCATTTACCAAATTTTGAGAACAAAACGAGGGGCCGTTCACTGGAAGAGTCAATGGTTTTCCATACTTGTAATCGATTCAGAATCAGTGACTCGTCGAAAGATTTTTCTGAATCATATGGGGAATCAGCTTGATTCATTAAAATCTTAGAGATTGATTTTGAAAACCGCGTTCATCAGTAAGATTCAGAAGAATCACCGGGAATCATTCAGAATCGCCAATTGTCTAATGCGCCGTCTCGCGCAGGCTACACATACGTGGAGCTGTAAAGCTGTATTGGTTCTCAGCTGACATCGCCGGTGTAGGCTGTAATATTTTTGTTTGGTCGAGAATTGAGGGAATCAATTAAGGACCAACAAAAAATCATCTGGACTCAGGCGGAATCAACAGGAATCAATCGTAATGATGCAGCTCAATGCGCGCAACTGTCGGAATGATCCCTGTGATTCTTCTGAGGTTGGATTTGATTCTTTACTTTTCTAATTGTCAGAATCAAACCAGATCATGCTTCAAGTGTGCACTGAGAAAAAAATGCTATTGAATCAATAGCATTTCTTTCCAAAAGCATGTATACTATTAATTCATAAAAATATACTACAAGAACCAATAAATATGTTACTAATTCTATAGCATATTGATTTGAATCCATGATATACGTGCTTTTGGAAAGAAATGCTTTTGACTCAATAGCATTTTTTTCTCAGTGTGGAATCACATGAATCGTGAGCTAGTCAACGGAATAATTATGCTTACGTAGAATCGATTTTGAGTGAACGGCCCCTCAGAACAAAATTCTATTCATTTTGGACGTAAATATGCAGAAACTTAAAATTAATAAAATTTTCTAATTTCTTAAGTATTACATGCCCTTAAATAAAAAAAGAATCAAGTTTTGTTGTAGCTTTATTCAAGAGTTATAAGCTAAATAAACCTTCTTTTGCTTCTACTTAGCCCTAAACACCCTCGTTTAATTCTCTAAGATCCTATTTAGTTTTCTTTTGACCCTCTATCATTCTCTTCACTCATATTGAGCTCTTTCTCTAATTTCTTTGGAATTTTCGTAAGATTTTTAAAGACTATAGAACAATTGGACCACGTGACTAAATTACACATTAATCCGTTCATATAAGATAACTTTTTCAACTCATAAAGCACCTTTCTAAAAATTTGGAAAACGTTACAAAAAAGAATAAAGCACGTCTGAAATTAGAAGACTTATCGACAATTGCAGTCAACTGTTAAAATGTTTGCAGAATTTTCACTCAAACGAAGTTGATAGACGTTCTTTATCGTCTTCTGTTGTATTTTCCATATTTTCAGGAAAATATTTTAAAAAATTAAAAAGTTATTTTACATGAACTTTTATATTTGGTCACGTGATCTGGTTGATCCATGGAATTAAAATCTTAATAATACTTTAAAACCTCATTTGATCCTTTATACTTAAAAATTAAGGAGGATAGGGAGATTATCAAATTGAAAAACATGACCCGAAAAAAGTTGTATTTAAATTAAAGAAGTTGTTTTTTTAACTTTATTTTTTTAATTCAAAGTAAAAACACCTTCAGAACAAATTTATTTTATTTTTAAAAAATCACGTTTTCAGCCTTATTTAAATAAAAGAAATTATTTTTTAACATTATTTATTTGATTTAAACAAATATTTTACCGATTCAAATACAATACTGCATTGAGAAAACAGTTTCTTTGATATACGGTCAAAGAAAAAATTTCTTTGAATAAATGACAGTTTTAATTTTTTAAAAATTTATTTGATCCAAAGAAATAAATTTGTTTGTATTAAAAAAACATTTTTTGAATCAACAAAACTTTCTTTAATTCAAAGAAATTTTTTCTTTGTCCGTATATCAAAAGAATGTTTCTTTGATTCAAAGAAACTGTTTTCTGGGTGTGGCAAAAATTTAAGAAATAATTCATTCAATTTTATTATCTTCGAGCGAAAAAAAGTTTTTCTTCAAATTAAAGAAAATATGTCTGTGAATCACATTACGTATATATCATGTGACTGCGCAGACATTCTTTTCTTTAACCGTATAGCAATACATAAATTTGTTAGATTCAAAGAAATTTTGTTTGAATCAAAGAAACTTTTTTCTGGATGCAAGCACATTATCGACAAAATAATCATACCTAAATTAAAAACCAAAAGATGACATTTGTTTAATTTTAAATGTGAAATTTATAATCTGAAATTATAATTAAAAGTCCTTTGATATCTTTAATTGTAAAATAAGTATGAAATGTAATTCTATAATAATTTCTATTTAATCCGATTGGGCTATTTGAACCAGTTTTATGTAATGTTATTAAATGAATTAATTACAGTACAGAAAAAATTTGTAAAATAATTTATTTAATTTTATTGCGTTTAACAAAGAAAATGTTTTCTTCAAATTAAAAAAAACATCTCTGTGAATTACATTACGTATGTACTATGTGACTGCGTAAAGATTCATTTCTTTAATACAAAGAAAAAAAGACAATCAAGAAATTTCTTCAAATCAAAGAAACAAAATACACAAATTTGTTTGGTTCAAAGAAATTTTTCTTGATTCAAAGAAACTTTTTTCTGGGTACAAAAAGTAAATGTTGCTCGAGAGTTATCGCGCTTATGAAATTCTTGAATAAACAATATATAACCGTTAAAGATGTTGAATAGATTAATTAGAAACTCTTACTGCTTTTTTTTTTTTTTGAAAAATTCTACTTTTAGCAGTTTCGCTAAAGAGCAAAGGCTTGAAATCCAAGAAATCAAATATTCTAATTTATAATAAGGAATCTCTGTAACTTCTTTGAAGCAGTATGTCGTGTTTGGTTCGCGTGAGTTCTTACGTCGAACTATTCACTTCGATCTCTTTTGCATGCAAATAGTTACAGAGCTTCAAAGCAACTTCTGCGAATGGACTTTCGAATTTATAGCCCGGAAAACAGGAATTCTCTACTATGCGCTCAGTAACATTCAATGATTCCCCACATAAGCCTCGGGATGTTTACTATCTTACTTGCCCAGTCAAATTCGTTTTGCGAAACTAGACTCTGAGATCAAGATGACGCTCTTGGGCACAGGAAGTATTTCTCTTCGTTTTCTTCACCGTGAAACTTTGCTTGGCTTTGCTAAATTGTTAAAATTAATTCCCTCCCAGTCTGTTGAGATTTCTATACATAGCTATAAATCTTCCACATCTCCGAGATTTCCCAAGAAGTATTGCAAAATAGTATTTCATACTCTTTGCCGATATTCTATTGTGAATTTTCACGTTCCAGAAAAAATTGAGGTTTTTTCAAATAATAGCATAAAAGCTTGATAATTCGGTGAAGTCTTGGATTATTTTGATAGTGTGAAAAAAACTTTTGCCATATTTTAAATTTTAGATGGTTTAATCGACTGAATTTGCTATATATGTTATCAATTGTAAGGATAACAAACCTAGCTTTCATTCTCGATGCGCAAAATGGATTCTATCTATTGATGTTCTACAAAGACTTTAGATTCTATTATTCGTTTTCCATTCGACTTGGTTAAATCTGAAGATGATGAAGCTGCGCTATGCAAACATCAGCTTGAAAAAAATTTGTAACGTAGTTTAGAGTCTTTAAAAAAGTATTCGACACAGAGAAAAATGGAGATCAGAGGAATATGAATGAAATGATTGAAGAAAAACGAGTGATCACTGGAAAATATGAATGATTGGTAAATGGCAGAAGAGAGTTTTACGAAGTTTCGAAATGATTCCTGTCCTCTCAAATACTCTTTTTTTTTAGTAATCACCCCTGTTTCCTTCTAATCGTTAATTATTTTCTAATCACCATTTTTCTTCACATATGCAAAAAAACCAAAAATGAATATCAAATAAAGAAGGTGGAAATTCAGAACACACCCAGAAAACAATTTCTTTGAATCAAAGAAACATTTCTTTGATGTACGATCAAAGAAAAAATTTCTTTGAATTAAAAAAAGCTTTGTTAATTCAAAAAAAATTGCTTAGATCCAAAGGAATAGTTTTGTTTACATTAAAGCAAATTTTTTTGAATCAACAAAACTTTCTTCAATTCAAAGAAGTTTTTTCTTTGACCGCATATCAAATAAATATTTCTTTGATTGAAAGAAACTGTTTACTGGGTGCAATTTTATTAGTCCTGAATTTGTATTGATTATTATTATTAATGGGAAGAGTTACTATTTTCATCTACTTAAAAAATAAGTTGTGAATTTATTCAATTAATTTTAACATGATAAATTAAATGTAGTGATTTAATTTTTATAAGAATTTTAGTTGAAAGTGGAGATTTGTACTGTATTTAGTGCATACATTAAAAGAAAGAGGGATCAGTATTGTAGGCGTGCTTCATTTAAAATCCTGTTCGCACTCAATATGTATACATGACGCACTTTCCAATATTCTTTCCTAGTTTAAAACTCTTTCGTATCGAAATCTCTAGTGGATGTGACATTAAAGTTTGATATGAGTTTTTACCTTTAATATCTCTTTCTTCTTTTTCCAGGAAAACGTGGGAGTATTTTTTGCTGCAAAAGTTTTTTCATTGGGTAATTTTATATTTAAAAATCCAGTGCCAAGTACTGTTACTATCATCTTTTATTTCGTCGCTTTGAGGCGATGGATTAGCTGGATCACGCGACGTTGGTAATTGCAATTACAGTATGTAAGGTTATTCAAAAAATAATAATAAATTTGGGTTATTGGTACTAGACAGACGTGAAAAAAAGACTCAAGAAGGTCTGTCTCGTACCAAAAATGTCTAGTTATTAATTTCCGAATAACCTTACATACTATAATTGCAATTACCGGCGTCACGTGGTCTAGTTAGTCCATAGCCTTCATTGTAAAATTAAAGAATCAAATTTATATCTTTACTTGAAAATTGAATTATCGACGGAAATTAAAAATCTTTTCTAACATTGAATAAAATCAACTTTTTTATAGAAGAAAAACTTTGAATTTGTAAGCCAACAACAAATTATAAACCTCTGAAGCTCTTAAATAGTTTTCAATTTTTTTGCAATTTATGACACTTTTATACTTTTGTAATAAATAATTTTTTTTTAAAGTCACTTGATTCAAATGTTACCAATGTCTTTTCTTGTAATAATAATTCTTTCTTGTACCATTTTTACTCTGGACTTAAAAGAGATGCTGTTAATCTTTATGCTGTTATGCATATGCATTCTTATTCTGTTATGCAGAACGTAATTTTTTTGTTGAAATCTGTCTTCTTCAAAGTAGTGTTGACAAACGCTATCGTCATTTACTTGCATCTGACAGAAGGCATTGTTTTCATGTTTGTATACCTGTATGTAGCATCGTTAGATAGGGAGCATGTGGGCTTGCGGCATTTCTCAGTAAATTCAAGTCTACCGAGAAATTTCATTCATTAGAGCTACATCCATGTTTATCAGATTTAACAGATTTCGTTAATGGGCTTAGAGCCAAAGGAACTTTCAAAGTTGAGCCAATCACCGATTGCATGTTTGGCGTATTTCTGCGACAGATAAAAGATAAAAATATTACAAAAATCGGAATCTGCGGTTCAAGTTAGCCACTTCTGTCTAAAGCTGACGTAGAATTGGCAAGACAGTGGCTCGAGGTGAATGGTCTGGTTATATCCAACACATAAACCTTTTTCTAGAAAAGATCTATGTTCATCCGAAAATAAATGACTCTTGGAAATTCTCTGTTACTTATCTAGACATTCTCAAGTGGCCAAAATATAAATGTTGGTGTTAAATATTTCAGACTTTCTATAGTGATGATTAGCACTATTCTTCTTACCTAAAAAAAAAATTAATTTTATTTCACAAAACCTTGTTTAATAATTAATAATTAATAGCAAGACAATTTTGGAGAAATTACTGAAAAAACGATATTCTTATATTAAGAATATAATATACTTAAATAGATCCCAAGAATATATATATATATAACTTGGTTATAAAGAGATTAAAAATAATATTGTTGAAATCTCTCACTTTATTGCATTATTTATTCATATACTATTGCATACAGAAACAAATTGAAAAATTGAAGAAAGTAGCGCCCTTAGAAAATTAATGCTGATCATTTCTAAAAAGAAAAATTTGAATACGTTAAGAATTACGACCTGTGGTAGATTTTATGAACAGTAAATTCGGAATTCCGAACACTTTGTGTCGTCAGAATGACAATTAGTAACTTCAAAAAACTAAGATGCAAATTTTCATGCAAAATTTCGTCAAACCGAAAACCATTTTGGCAATAACTTTTGTATAAATCCGCTACACTGTTAAAAATCTTATTAATTTTAATAGACTTTAAGATACAAGTGGTATATTAAAATTAATAGAATTGTATATTATGAAAAATTTATATACTTTCATATTAAATTTAATGCCTTTTCAATCGAAATATTTCAAAATTAACAAACATTCAAATATATACACATGTGTATTAAAATTCAAATAAAAGTTTATATTTTGAGCGTTGGCAACACTGAGTGTTCCCAGGTGCCATTTGACATTTGCACTGGAAAGTTTAACACTTTTGACTATAACCACCTTCAGAACGTTTTGTCATTTGAGCGTTATTTGTGTTGTTTACAGTGACTTGAAAATTATGTCTCAGCAAAAAATGGAATTAACTCGTGAAAATGTTCGTGTGATGATTTATTACCATTTTCGACGTGGATTATTAAGACAAGAATGCAAATTTAAAAGTACGAAAATCAGGATAAAAAGTTCTATTATTCGTATCATAATATCTAAAACTGATATCACCATATCATTCTTCGACAAAATAATACGAAAAATTAGTATCGTGAATATCAAATATCATGATTCTTCCCTCAGAAGATTTACATTACATAAAAGTAATATTCTTTTAATTGAATTATGGAAAGAGTAATTTCAATAAAAACACAGTAGATACCATAAGAACAGTGAAATAATTCTATATGCTCTTTTTCGATCCACGGATTCAATTGTCAACATTTTTAACATAAAAATTGTTGAATTTTGCATTAATTGTTCATCAAAAACTCAAACTCTAAATGGATTTTTACGCAAAAAACAGTTTTTATTAGATTATTTGATAAAAAACCATTCCTTATAGACGGTGCTTTTTTTCATCAGCACATAACGAAATACAATAAATACTCCGGCATGTATATTTATGCGATGCGTGCAAGCGTATATATTAACTTAGATTATGTATAGGTTTAAGCTAATCATGTACAGTATATACACTCTAAAAACAAGTGTGTTACTTCTACACGTGAATCACGATAGTAACTTTTTAGGCATTTGAAGTGTGTATTTTTAACACACATTTTGGGTTCAAAACGTTAAAGTGTTTGAAAATTAAACGTTACGTTTGTAATGTGTGTTAAAAATACACACTTCAAATGCCTAAAAAGTTACTATCGTGATTCTCGTGTAAAAGTAACACACTTGTTTTTAGAGTGTACTGTGATGTTATTATGTGGTGTACATATGTATGTATTATATATCCCAATATATATATGTTTCAATATGGTTGTAAAAATTTAACACACTTCTTAGGTTGGCACGCAACATATGAATTTTCGAAACAAAATCACGAATTCCCGCACTTTTAAACGTAAAATACTAAACTTAAGTATAGTTTTGCCATTTATCGAAATCAAACGCTCTCAGTGCAGGTAATAGCTCTGACGGTAATTTATTTATGTGTAAAATGAAGATTACTCCAAAGCAGATCGTTACTCTCTAAATCTGAATCAGTCAAATTTTCACTGATTGAATCAGTGATTTACCTTTTTCACTGATTCATTAGTGAAAAAATATTTTTCACTGTTAAATCAGTTAATCTTCACTGATTCATCAGTGAAAAAATATTTCTCACTGTCAAATCAGTCAATTTTCACTGAAATAATCAGTGATATTTGACTGATTTACAGTAACCTCTTTTTGGCTATTTGAATCAGTCAAATTTCACTGATAATCAGTAGATTTTGACTGATTCAAATTTAGAGAGACGTCAAACACACATTCAAATTATATATTAGTTATCAGAACCACCTGATTATCGATTCTTGACGAGATTACGGATTTTGACAAATAATGCAAGTACTGAGCATCGAAATTAAAGGTCAAAATTTCACACAATAAAACTTATAGCTAAATATAATTGGGACATGTTAAATAGTAGAGAAAGACCTCGTACATGTGCTTTAGATAGCCTAAAGGTTTAGTGCGTCCTCTTGGGAGAATGTTCTATAGCTTGAACGCCCAAGACCTTTATTCCGCGTATAGTCTACAATTACATCCATTGAGACCTAAAATTCGAGGTCAAAGAAAGCCCTCGAAGTCTCTCTGGAATAGAGGTATAGATATTAATAAGTATGATATTATATATCGGAGTTCACCAATGACATTAAAAAAAGTTACCAAGTTCTTCTTGGGAAAATTACAAATATTTGTGTGTTCATTGAGTGTAAAACATTTTAGAAAAATTCACAAACATTGTTTCCAGTGTATCTTAATATTGCCTAAAATTAAGTAACTTTTTCTCTCAAAACTAAAAAAGTGTAACAATATTTGCATTTACATGTTCTGCAAAAAATTTCAGTTATCCAAAACGGTAAATTTTATTTTATTTTTAAATTTTGAAACGCATTATAAAATTCTAAAGCGACGTAATTTTTTCTAATAATGCACATTTATTAAGATTTCTGTTATAGAATACACTAAATTACAGATAAAAATTTTCAAATAACTCAATTTATTTTACCATCTAGATGGAGATTTTTATCTGTAATTTAGCGCATTTTATAATAGAAATCCTAATATATGTGTATTATTAGAAAAAAGTAGTATAATTTTAAGCTAAATATCAAACAATTTTTTTTTAAATTTACTATAAAGTAAATGAAATGTTATGAAATACTAACTGTACTCTTTAAATCTGATTCAGTCAAATTTTCACTAATTGAATCAGTGATTTGCCTTTTCACTGATTCATCAGTGAAAAAATATTTTTCACTGTCAATTCAGTCAATTTGCACTGATTCATCAGTGAAAAAATATTTTTCACTGTCAATTCAGTCAATTTGCACTGAAATAATAAGTGAAATTTGACTGATTTACACTAACCTCTTTTTAGCTAATTGAATCAGTCAAATTTCACTGAAAATCAGTAGATTTTGACTGATTCAAATTTAGAGAGTATAAAACATTAGTTACGTGTCTTTTGGAAAATTAAGACAGAAATTTTTGAAAGTGTGCTTCCTGCTTTGCATCTTTGCAAATCAAAAATAATTGTAAGCAGGTTTTCATATGATTGACAAAAAGGCGACATACTCAATATGTAGGAGAAGGTCAAGCACCTTTCGTGCCAGACAATCAAGTACTTTGGACTTCTCTAGTACCGATCGAACAATCGTATGCGGTGACTGTGTGTGCAAAGCTTGCGATACTTCCGATCTTCACACATGTGACAGCATTACCGCAAACTTCCGGTTGCGCAAGCGTTGCGCGTGTCCAGCCGCAAGCTCGATTCGGAAAGTTGGTCGAGGCAAAGCTCTGATATAATGCTACTTTTAGTTTCCTTAATTGCTCATTCTTTCGTTTGTTTGCACCGAGATTCAAGTATCTGTTATTTAAGTTATATCTTTCATCCTACACCTAGAAAAAAATTTACTTAATCTAACCTAATCATTTTATTACTTAAACAAAATTTGATTGAGCTAACTATAATATTTGTTTAATTCAACTAAATCGTATTCAAACAAACTATTTTGATAGGAAAGGAATTAGTTTTATGTAAACTCAGAAAAATGATTTGATTAAATCAAAGAAAATTATTTGTTTGAAAGACTTGCTTTGATTTAAATAAATGATTTATTTGAACTAAATAAAATTCGCTTATTCCAAACAGAGTATTTTCGAACCAAACAAAAATTTGTTCATATCAAATAAATTTCTGCCTTAAATTAAACAAATTATATTTTTGACCATATACGAATGCAATAATTTGCTTGTTTAAAAAAAAATTTATTTGATTTAAACGAATATTTATTTGGTCCAAAGATGTATTTTTTTTAATTAAATAAATATAATTCAATTTAAATCAATCTTTTGCTTGAATAAAAAAAGCCTTTCAAACAAATTACGTTCTTTCATTCAATTAAATCTTTTTTCTGACTGTGAAAAGTGAGGTCAAGACGTAAATTCTATTGAAAACATGGTTCAGTCCATTTTATATGTAGATAAATATTAATCGGCTCAAAATATTGATCGATCAGAATTCTAATTTATTCAAAATATGGCCTATAATATGTTAAAAACTTTTCAGAGATTTCCAATGAATTTTATAGAAAAAGATACATTTTGAAATTTTGAGTTTTTTATCAATTATGACTTTTTATTATCATTTTCTAATTACTGATATTTATAATCATTTTGATGAATATCTCTCGCGAAATTATATTTTTGGAACTCTCTAAACCTGAATCAGTGAATGGCCACTAATTCGCAGTGACTATTCACTGATGGCAGCAGCTATAAGTCTTTCACTAAGAATCAGTGAAATTCGGCTGATGAACCAGTGACATTCGACTGATAAATCAGTGAAATGGATTGAACTCACTTATTGAATCAGTGAATGTTCAGTTGGGAATAATTAAACCAGCAATATATTTTAACGATCGATGAGCTCGTTTATTTTAGTTTAAACAACACTTAAAAGAGATTACGTAATTATTATTATATATTGTAATTATCATTGTGTATAATTATATCACTGATTCCTCAGTGAAATCAAAGCAGGGCACTTATTCATCAGTTCATATATTTTCATTGATATAATCAGTGACTATTTCACTGATTCAGGTTTAGAGAGAACAATATATAATTAACTACGAAACCCTTTAGGAATTTAAAAAAAGATTGTTTTAAAAAAAGCAATGACAATAAACAGATGTTCCTTTATAATTCCAATATTCAAAACAAATTGGGCAGTAGAAACTATTCAGGAACGTCAGTTTTAGATTTCACTGAATATTGAAAATCGCTGCTAATAATAAAAATGGCATTGCAGAGGTCAAGAGGTTAATCACTCTTGAACAGTAGTGTGACTTCCTTTCACTCCTCGTAAATCCACTGAAATCTTTTGTAACTTTAAACATTTTTTCAAATAATAAACTCTTTTAAAGGCACTCAAATATTTTCTGTCAGAATTCTTCTGAATGTTTTTGAGAATTTTAAAAAAATAATCCTGCACGGACAAATATATATGTCTTAGAAGACACGAAAAATTTAAGTTCAAAAAGATTCGTAACAAGTTCAAAATAAACTGCATTTAGGTACACATTTTGAAAAGTGATTAAATCTTTCCTATCAGAGGCATGGATTAAGTGGGTCGGGTGATTCAAAAAAGGATTTCAGTTTTCTAAAAAATTTTCTACATTAATGAATTTTCTTGGCTGAAACTTCAGAACTTAATAACGGAGGTATTAACGGATAACTGTAGCCTTTAATTAGTTATCGTAACTGATTATTGTAAAAAAATTTTCCGCAGAAAATGAAATTTTCTTTCTGATCACGTGAACCACTTAATCCGTGCCCTTAATTTATAATATTAATAGTGGCATCAAAATTAAATAAAATCCATATTAAAATGTGAAGAAAAGTATAAGTAATAATTATTTCAACAATCTACGTTCGGGTTTTGAAATTATAAAATTGTAATACAATAGAAAAAAAATTATGGATTTTTTCTGTGTATATTTCTAAATATAAAATAGAGAAGTAGAAAAGGAATCGGAAATAGTTATGTCTGACGAAAACCGTCGTTTCTACTGAAGGCATAAAATGTCTGGCCATAACGACCTGTTTTCCACTTCAGAGAAATACAATACTGTCTTGCATTCGTCTGCTTCCACTTGGTGAAGCAGCCGGATATTTCTTAGAAAGGGCTACTTTACAAGTAGAGAAGTTATGTCATGGTCAGACAAGGGAAGAGCTCAGTACTATCGGTTTCTTCCTACAGCCACAATGTTTCCTACACTCCATGCTCTGGATTTTATGGCAAAATAAAATTTTTATCCAACTTCTTTTATCAAAAATCAAAATAAATTCAAGAAAATTCAGATACTCTGCAGCAACTTTGAAAATCAGTTCTTAAATGTTTTTTTTCACAAATTACTGAATTTTTTCATGCTTGTATATAAAAATTCTAATAACTTGGAGTTCGATAATACTTCTAGAAAACTATAGATAACATATATTACGTATTTTGTTTTTTCTGTGTTCTGAAAATTGTAACGAAAAAAAATGTTACACTTTGATTAAGGTAGTTCGTTCACGAAAATTAGACCTCAGGCAAAAATAGATAATTTTGTTTCAAGAATAGCAATATTATTATTGAAGGGCTAATTTGAATGAGAAAAGGTTATTTTTCATGAAAAAAATTTGAAACACAAAAAAAATAATTTTATTAATATGTTTTATTTTTGCCTAAACTTATTTTCTTATCACTTCGAGCCAAATTTTAAAAAATGATGCGATTCTAATAAATCACGGTTCATTTTTTTAGGAAAAAGATTCTCTACAACATGACCGTTTCTTATTTTTGAAATTGAATTAATTATTATCAAATACAGCAATTTGTTTATAAAAATTTTGTTTTGAAAAATTGTTTTTTTATAATTTCAGCCATTAAAGAATTCATTTTCAAAGATTGGAAACGGTCATGTTGTAGAGAATATTTTTCCTAAAAAAATGATCCATGATTTATTAGAATCGCATCATTTTTAAAAATTTGGCTCGAAGCGATAAGAAAATAAGTTTAAGCAAAAGTAAAATTTATTGATAATTTTTTTGTGTTTCAAATTTTTTTCACGAAGAATAATCTTTTCTCTTTCAAATTGTCCCTTTAATAATAATATTGCTATTCCTGAAAGCAAAATTATCTATTTTTGCCTGAGGTCTAATTTTCGTGAAGGAACTACCTTAACTGAAATTTTATTGTGAATGTGACTGGAAATTTTCTTACTTTTATCTAATTTCAAGACAAATTCCGAAAATTTTCGTCCATGTTTTGCAAGTTTAAAATACATTCAGTTAGATATTATAAAATTTAGAATATTTATAATAGTGTGAATGTTTTAGGTAATTTATTGGTGATAGAGAATTCGTTTAATTATAATACGGCGTTTAATACATATATAAAATATATTATAATACGCCGTTCTACTAGAACAGAAAGTGGTAATTATGATATTTAAACTGAAAGAAACGATAGAAAATCAATCAATAAAAATCTATTAATTGCTATCTACTCAATTAAAATTCTCGCTCTGAACCTTAAACGAATTCTCTATCACCAATAATAATAATAATATAATATTTAAAATATTATATAAATTATAATATATTATAATTATATTATATGAAAATAATATTTATAATAGTGTGAATGTTTGAGGTAATTTATTGGTGATAGAGAATTCGCTTAAGGTTCAGAGCGAGAATTTTATTTCAGTAGATAGCAATTAATAGATTTCTATTGATTGATTTTCTATCGTTTCTTTCAGTTTAAATATCATAATTACCACTTTCTGTTTTGTTAGAACGGTGTAGTAATATAAGATGAGTTTATAACAAGCGCTGTAATAAGCTTCGTTGGTATTGTTCTAGTTTAACAATAAGAAATATGATAGCCTGTATAATGTTCGCTTCTAGTCACTTCTCACTCTCTTTACTTCGCAGGAACTTTGTTTAAGACTTTTCCTTTTTTTACACTTAATAAATATTGTTTAAATGTTTCAGGTTTACAACTACAAATGAGAGTATTAATTGTTTTATCTAAAGATATCAAAGTATTGAATATAATCCGTTAGATATTTCGTTTGAATATTCAATTTAGTGATTTTAGTAAATTAATTATTATATTGACTTTGTTTATAAATAAAAGGTGCCAATTATTTGAAATTGTGCATGTTTTCAAAAGATGAAAATGTCATAATTTATCGTCAATCCTTATATACCTTTAATTGTTTTAATTTATTTGCTGCACTCAGGAAAAAGTTTTTTATGTTCAAACAGTTTTTTTTAATTGAACAAATCTTTGCAATAGTATAAGGGTAAAAAACATTTCCATAAATGAAGCAAATTTCGTAGTTTTGATTTACTTCCTTTGAATTGAACGGATCTATTGATCGTTTAGAAAAGTGATTTCTAAATTTAGAAAATGGCTTTTTAAATTTTAAAAACTATTTTTTTTTTAAAATGACTTTGCTTGAATCAAAGTAATGTGATTTTCAATGTATTTATATAATTTATACATATATGTTTCATCAAACATATTTTTTCTTAACATAAATAAATTCTTATTTCAAATTATGAAAAAAGGGTAAACAAACGATTTTTTAAATTCGAATAAAAGTTTTTTCTGAGCATGACACTTTTATTCCATTTAATATTGCCTTTGATTATGCAAAACAGATATTTTTTTACAACATAGCATGTTATTATAGATTTTTTCAAAAATTTCACTAGATTGTATTTTATTTTAGCAGTACGGGATTCACAAAAAATAATTTTAGTTATTTTGTTTTACAGTTGTCACGGTCTTGAGAGCAGGCACGCCGCGAAAAATGAAAAACGTCCGTCGCAGAAACTCGAGTCCTCCTGGCCATTTTCCTTGTAAGTTTATTTTAACATCATCATTTATTTTCCATAGAGTTGTTCTAAATTTTTATGTATGAATTCATTTTTTAAAATACTTGGCACTACTATTTTATAAAAAAATAACATTAATTTGTTGTTTTAAATATACATAAGATAAAATTAATTTTTCTGGTCGCACTCTTTCTTTTCAAAGTTGTTATAATTCATCTTTTTATTTTTGGTCTGAATTAAGTTGTAAAATTTTTCGTAACATAAAAACTTAAAGATTATAATAATTGGCGTTCGTGAATCTCTCATAAATGTTTATAAAAAATTAAAATTCCATATTTTGAATTTTAAAATAACCGAGTAATACAAGTTATGAATAGTAGAAATTGTTTATTTGTAAAAATCATTTGAGTAAAAAGTACCTAATATTTATAAAATTGTAACTAGGTAAATTAGATTCTTAAAAAGTGAGTTAAGATTGTTTGGTAACCTGACAAGGATTTTTGAACGTAATAATTCACACTTTGAAAACAATGTCTTTGGTTGAAAAAATGCTTTGAATCAAGGGAAACTAATCTACTACTCTATACAAACTCAAAACTATTTGACCTACAATTTTTGGTTAGTCAATCCGATTACTTCCTTAGTTTTTAATTTCTAATTTTCTTTCATCGAGTTTTTTTTTTTCAGTGAAAGTGTGAACAATTTTATGAGGTATGAAACAAGTCATCAAAAGTTTGAATTAGATGAAAATTATAGATTTGTTATTGATGGGACATATCATCCAAATACAGCTGGAAACAACTAAAATTTGTATATTGATTCCGACCATGAAAAATTTATAATAGCTTTAAACTTTTTATGGCTCATTTTATTTAAGACGAAATTTTCTACACTTTTAATAATGAACTTGATAAAAGAAAATTATAAATAAAAAAAATAAAGAAATAGTATTAAGGGTGAAGATGATCTTTGATGCCTGAAGTATATACATATATACTCAGGGAAAGTGAGATATTTAGTTTTCTATTTATTACTAAGAATGTTTACCTTCTTTTGTGAAGTATAGTTGCTTATATAGATACAAATATTTATTCTTTCTTGATTTCAATGAGTTATTTTTTACTAATTTAAATTAGTGGCTAAATTCTAGCTATTCAATAAGTTTCTTTGAGTCATATTAAATGATAAATTAGATACTCTCTAAATTTTTTTAAATGAAAAATAGGCCACTCTTTATCGAAGGGGCTCATTTTCCACTCGAGAAAAGTGAAATTTTACTCCAATAGAATGGTTAAAAAATCATATTATCTCACGTTTATCTTGAGAAATACTGAAAGTTTCGGAAAATATTTCAAACAAAAGTTGTAGATTTAGCAAAATACATATTTTATGTTTCTTCCATTTTTTTTCATGCAAGTGATAGTTTTTAAGAAAAACATGGATTAAAAAAAAACGTCAACTCCGGAACAGTGTTTCTGATTAAGGTCAAGTGATATTAAAGTAAATTATGGAAAAAAAACTTCCGATAAATTTTGATAAAATTGAGCTTTTTTTCATTTCCTAAACAAAAAGTACCCTATCTTCTGCGGTTTTTATCTTCTTTACCATTTCCAAAATTTTAAGGCCATGGATTAACCAGACCACGTGACCAAATTCCTGTAAAAGTCCATGTAAGATAACTTTTTCATTTTACAAAGTATCATCTTAAAAATTTGGTAAATACAACAGATGACGATAAAGATCTTCTTGCAACTTCGTTTGAGTGAAAATCCTGCAAATTTTTTTACAGTTATCTGTAATTGTCGATAAGCCTTAAAATTGTTTTCAAAATTTTTGTTGAAAAGAAATTAACAGACGATCTTTATCGTCTTCTGTTGTACTTTTCAGTTTTTCAGGAAGACATTTTATGAAATTAAAAAGTTATCTTACATGAACGAATTGATGTGTAATTTAGTCACGTGGTCCGATTGATCCATGGCCTTAAGAGAGTTTGTTATTCAATAACCAATTCTGCTCAAAAGACTTGTAGTAAAATAAAGATTCTTATAACTTTAATTCGCTTTATACTAAGAGTTCATTAATTTGAGTAACTTTTTTCACACTCCATTTTTGTAAAAAAAAAAAAAGTACCCTATGTACCCTCATTTTTTTTTTCATAGGGGCTGTGAGGCCTGTATTTCAATTAAAGAAACTTTTCTCTGAGTCAAGTTAATGAAATATTACTCTAGATAACGTAATATGTATGTAATGAAAAAAGTGTGAATCAGGGTATAATTAATGCACGAATTGGCAAAGAAACTTGATTGAACTTGGTAATGAATATCTGTCAAGGATAAGAAAGGATGCCAAAAAAGCGACATCAATACGTGCGTATATACATATAACTTTTCGGTCCTTATAATCGAATGAAAGCCTGTCATCCCAGAGGATCGGGAGTATTAAGAAGACAATTTCCGTAGATTATTCTTCATGACGCGAGAGGTATGCGGGTGAAGGAGCCAGTTATTTTCGTGAGCAGTTTTTCGAGTTGGCGCCGATTCTTTGATCAATAATTAATGTCACTACTTTCCTGCAGATGGCACATGTTATCACGTTGTTTTCATAAGCTTTTCTCGAGCTTGCAGACTTCCAACGAATTCCGTCTGAGGACTCCACTAGTCAGATTTCCATTAATTTCATTACTAATTTTTAATAAGGGCTCGTTTACATGTTTTTTGGAAAATGTTGTCTTCTCACTCTACCACGTGAATATCCCATATTGTCCATCTCACTCTGTATTCATTTTCCGAGTTGAAAATGTAGAGTGAGATGGACAATATGGGATATTCACGTGCTAGAGTGAGAAGACGATACATTTTCCAAAAAACGTGTAAGCGAGCCCTAATTGTCTACCCAAAGTGGTCAATGATTGGTAAACTTTTTAACTAGAGAACACTTTTCACTAATTAGTTGGTTTTGGTTTTAAAAAATAGGATTTTTGGATTCTGTTTTATTTTTTATTATGAATAAAAAATTAAAAAGTAATTGACGATTTATAAAACTTTGATGAATGCAGGATTTTGTAATATCCTAAAAATGATCTTCTCATGTGAACATTATTTCTGGGTTGAATGTAAAACCCCCTCTCTCAGTAAAAAAAAAATAAAGTTTAGATTTTGGATTCAAACATATAAAGACTATTAAAGCTATTTTATTGGATTTTGAGCATTATTTCTACATTTGTCTTGCAACTCTTCGCTGAGAGGTCGTTACAAAATTGTTCTTTTATTTTTCGGATCTCATTACTCGGCTATAAATTTAAATATTCGACTAGGTTTAGGTTGACTTTTATGAATGGCCGGTCACGTAATACTGTGATTTGGAATTCAGATTTTTACGAGGATATAAAAAGATAAGCGATTTCGATCTTTTCAATGGGAAGTTTGGATTGCAATTCATCCCTCATAACCCTGTGTCATTAAATATGAATTTCTCAATTCTGTGCTAATTTTTTACTGCTTGACCTACAAATAAAATCTAGTGTCACGAAAAATTTGATGAATTAAATATATTTTCAATAAAATATGCAAATTTAGTACATTAGCAAAGTATCCCTTTTTTTATCGTAGCTTATTGAATCATATCCATTCTCATATCTATTAATCTCTTTATCTATATTACTGAATTGAAAATTGATATTCAAGTAGATTGAGAAGGATATTCAGATTTTCAAAACGTGAATAATGCTGTAATGACATTTTCTCATAGTTTAAAACCCGCTTTTCGTTCATCATTTTTGTAATAAGTAGGAAGTAAGTCAAGGATCAATTCTCAGGACAAACGTTAGTAGCCCTCTACTTATCGCGAAGCTTGTCTGACCTTAACACTGATTGGTCGATACCCGAATATAGCTAAGCGCTTATCTGATAACAAAACTTATTTATAAAGGCCTGCTCGTTGAATTCATTTATTTTAAATGCCAGTTATTGTATGTTTTATGTTTAAACTCGATTAGCAAATTTGTAAATATTTTCTAAACTGACTTGTTTTATCTTAATCTTCCATATGATTCACGCAATTATTATCATTGCGAGTGTTGGATCTTTGTCTTTCTGATTAATAGCCATTCATAAAATTTATTTTTATATTACAAGAGAAGAAATACTTGGGGTTCATTAGCCATAAAATTGTGGCTAATTTTTAGAGATGATTCAATTTTAGACAATTAACTAAAAATATTGTTATATCAATAGAGTTTATTTAATTAAAATGCTAATGAACTTGATTCTCTTGATTTTCAATCCTCGTTCATTGTTATATTTTGATTTATAATTATAATTTTGAATCGTTATAAAATTTCGAGAATTTATAGAAAGACCCAAAAGACAAAATTAATAAATTTGAATATTTTCAAAACTGAAATTGTAGAGAGTTGTGAAAAAATAAAAATATATACATAAAACAACACGATAAAAAATTGAGACTGTGATTATTTCAGTTTAATCTCAGATTTCTTATAGTATACTCACAAAACTTTTATTTTTTAATTTAAGACCAAGAATCAATCGGACGAAGTCTCCAAATTCCTGTAGAATAATTTTTTCTATTTTCAAAATAATTTTTCTGAATATTTATGAAATACAATAGAAGAGAATGAAAAACGTCTGTCAACTTCGTTTTAGTGAAAATTTTGATATAAATTCTTTTTATTATTTTTATCAAGTATAAGTTGACTGACGTTTTTTATTGTCTTTTATTTTTTTCACAAACTTTCAGGGGAATATTTTGTAAATAAAAAGAAACATATCTTACAAGAATAAATCTATTTTTTGGTCACGTGATCTAGTTGAGCCATAATCTTAATCTAAAACACATGTGATGTATTATACTAACTAAAATATAACAAAAGCGAAAAGAAAATCTCAAATCGACTTAATTCTATTTTTTTTTATATACAAATTTTTAAATATGTGAGGAACTTCTAAAGCAAAACAGTTTTTTTTAGAGAAAAATAGATTCCAAGGCGTAAAAATCACTGAAATCAATGTTTTTTGAGAAACAAGCATTTTTTTAATTACACGAAGAAACTTTTTATATCAATTTTTACTATAGTGTTTTTCAATTTAGGGAAAAACGTATCACTTTGAGAATTTTTGTTAGTAAAAATACTAAACTTTAGAAGAATGATATGAAACTTCAGCATAGTTCATAGCAAATTTTACCATAGTTTATACTAAAAATTCATATCGTTATTATAAAGTTTAGTATTTTTACTAACAAAAATTCTCAGTGATACGTTTTTCCCTAAATTGAAAAATACTATAGTAAAAATTGATATAAAAAGTTTCTTCGTGTATGTGTATATTTTTCATTTATTTTTAAGAAAGAAATTAATTGAATGTTTCAAAATTTCAATAAATAAATAAGTGAATGCATTCGTGCTAATTAATAAATTTACTTGCAGTAACTCAGAATAAAATAAGGTTTATATGATAAAATCGAATGACTTTTCTACGGAATCAGAACTTCAGCTGCAATAGTTTTAATTGAGATAATGGAATCTCTATTCAATTATACGTTCAATTGTCCAATACATTTGACTCTTATTGAGCTATCTGATTTCTTTTCGCGTAATTTCACTCCGAGAGTGGTAGGGAAAGTTACTGAATGTAACGCTCCCTATCGACAGTCTTCGGCTACCTCGCTTCTAGCAACCATCACGTGGAAGTTGAAAATGTTCAGTTTTGCAAAAAATCTCATTAAGCATTACGTAAAAACTGACCTCGCTCATTTTTAAATCCCCTCTATAAAATCTTTCTCTACAATTATTCTAACTATTTCTCATTATCTCGTGAAAAAATCTGACCTAATCACATACACGAAATTGAGCTATCAAATTAACAAACTCACATAGCCTTTCACCCTCATAACGAACTCAAACCACAGAAATTTTATCTCTCAATTTTGAGAACGTGTTTTAATTTTATCGAAAAAGCCTGATCGGTTGCAAAAAGGGTTAGAGGTCAACGACGGCGGAAATGCGCAGGCGTTCGGTCATTCAATATCATGAAAACCCAGAGGGACGACAGGTGTCGCCTTTTAGTGGAAGAGCTGATGCACCCTAAATTTGAAAAGAGGAAGGAAAGAAGTTTGTTAGATTCTGGGCCGTTATACAACTTTGATTTGTGTGTGATTATAAGTTAATTTGGAAATCTATTTCTTGTAGAAGTTAAACCTAAAGTGTTTCTTGAACCAAAGGAATTCTGGTAGAACAGAAAAATCCCAACACGAAAATTTTCCACATTTTTCAAATTATTCACTTTACCATCGGCAATTATCAACATGATCGATTCTCTTCCACGACCTTCATATCGACCACTCGAAAAGTACTTTCGAGATTAGTTCACCCTTGATCCAAGGAAAACAAGTGAGTTCTGAAAATTAAGTCGTTCAGCACACAACAATTATATCAGTAACTTCTTTCCACATTGGGAAAAACTCCCTTCTAAACTAAACATCAAAATGATTTTGACTCTTCGGAGAACCGAAATTTGGAGAATAGATAAAATGAAATGAAAATAGAGAACAAAGAATGGATTATATGTCCTTAATTGCAATGACACTATGTGCATGTGCGAAGTCCTAAGGTTATCTTACCAATTGACGAATCTTCATCAAAGCTCAAGATTATTGCGCAAGCTTAGTGCCTTGACGACCAGGACGCCTGTTAACGCTACTTGTACTTGGAAACATACATATCGCAGTTTTACCGTATACTCGCATAAAAGTTTCGCGACACAAGCAAGTATGTTCAGCTCTCGAATGACCTACATCATCGGTTAATAAAACTCTTTGTAAAAATCAAATTAAGAAAAGTTATAGAAAACAGCGCACGAGCTCTTTCTACATCACATATTTCAATTTCAAATCACTTCATGAAAATTGTCTGTGCTATATTTAATTAATCAGAGCTTATTTAGTAAATTATAGTGTTCGATAGATGTTGACAACACATCGGTATTTAAGGAAATGAATGGAAAATATTTTTGCTAAGCCCTTTGTATCAAAGGAATCTCTATCTCGGACTTTTGGGACATTGTTGTCCTTGTTTGAGATTTTATTGTCATAGTTTTTTAGGCAATTTTTACACGCGACTTTTATTACACAAGCATTGAGAATTGTTGAAGTTACGTTTATAAAGAGTAAAAGTTTGCAAAAGCTAAATTTTAATAGTGAATTGGGTGAAACTGCTTTTGCGACAAATGTCCTTTCGTAATATTTTGCGGAAATGTATAAAAAAGACTCGAAGAATCATAGGATTAGTTATAAATGGTTGAGACTTTTTGGAAGATTCAAGTTTGTTGAAGACAAATAAATGAGAGAAAAATGACTTAGCTGCTGAATTTTGGGATAAAACACCATGACTAAGTACGGATTTGCGAGGCTGACATTATGGAGAACAAGAAGATCTGCTACATCGCAACCTCCTAATAATCAGGAAAATAATCCCCTCATGTAGGCAACATTTTTGTTCTTGTTTAATGCAGCGCAATGTGCTTTTCTTGTTCATATATGCAATGCCTTTATATGTACAAACTCACAGATATGTAGTTATTGACTTTTTAGATTGAAATGTTTGTGAATCACGAAACATAATGGAGATTTATAATTTAAAGGCTTATTCAAAAATTTTTTTCATTGTTATTTGATTCATTTAAATTTAACATCTGCTGTTTCTTACAATATATGTCTTGTATTTAGTATCCATATTCGTGTGCACAATAGCTGCACAAAAATATTTGTACATTTTTTAATAAATTTGAATGTACTATGCACAACTTGTTGGTATTGATCCTGCTTTTGATGTACCTTGCTTTTGCAGCTATTCAACAAATTTTCGAGTTAGATTCGCTCTCTTATCGCTTGGCGTGTTGTATTTAACATAATAAAAAGTTAAAAGGAGTTATTTGCACGCAAACTTTTTTCGTCTGGCGATTCAACCTTGAACTCAAGCGGCATTTTTCTATAAGAGACTCTCGTCATGAACATTTTGGTAGGCGTTTATTTCATATCAAAATATATCATGTAATATAATATCATTGGCATATTTTATACAATCTGGTGTATTGGATTATTCATAAATATTTCTGTAGTTAATTATCAGGTTTTATAGCATTGCAGAAAGTGCATTTGAGGAATATAAGTTCTATAAATTATTATTACACATGCTATTCCTGTCTTGTCTTAATAAAAGATAATATGTATAACTTTAACGCATGTGACGCAAATCACGAAACGGGTTGAGGAATAATATTCATATTCCTTGTATAGAGTCGGGTTATGTCAGTAAATTAAACATCGTATTTGGTTCAAATAGAAAATTTAAAACTCTTCCAGAAAAAAATGATATTTTGAAAAATACCAATAGACTGTTTCATAACATTTCATCAACATTGTAAATTGTCTTGCTCATTTTTAATTAACTAATTTAAAATATTTTTGTAAAATTTCGAAAAATTGCAGAAGATTCGTTGGAACTTTTTAGAATATTTTTTTTTATCTGCACTTAAATATCTATGACTTTAGACGTTTTGCAGCGATTCGTACCACTTTAGAAGTATTGGGATTTATTTTGTGACTTTTTTGAAAACTTTCAATAATCTTTTTAACAATCGTTTCACTTAATTTGATCTTATAATATAATTTCTATACAAATTCAAATGAAACTCTTTATTTATTTTTCTTCATCTAGATAGGAGATTTTAATTTGATAATTTCATGTACCAGCTGATGCGAATTAATAAATATTTATATCTCACACGAATGTATGTATAGTTCGATGGTGTTCAAAAACTTGCGAGTAAAGTGCATGATTAATCGAGTAGCTAGCTGACCTTTGTGGTGTTAAGACGTACATCTGCACCAGGTCTAACGTATGTCAGTGCAGCCAAGGCTGAATACGAATCTACCGAGAAAACAGACGGAAACTCGGTCACAGGTTGTCCGAAACAAACTCAGAGTTGACTATATCAATGGCTTTATAAATATCTCTCTTTTTTTTTTACTTACGATATATACCTGCAGTGTAACTTACTAAAGCTCGCTAAATCAGTAAGGTACACTTCTGATATCAATGAAATGGAAAATGTATCAAAATGTTCTTGAGTTTGGTTTATAGATTCATTGGCTTATTATACTTCCTTTTATAACTCATGAGTTATCATTTTTTTTAAATTTTTTATATTTATACCCAAAACAATTAATTAGCAACTATACTATCAGAGATATTCTGAATGGCAACAACTTTACCTCTTTTCTAGAAGCTACACTGTTAAAAATTTCTTCTGTAATTTCCCGTAACTCGTAACCGAAGTTTTATGCAGTTACAGGGTGGCCACTTGACCGGGAAAACCGGGAAATGACCGGGAATTTTCTATGACCTGGAGAAACCGGGAATTTTTTTGTTGTCGGGAATTTTTTTAAATTTTTAATAAAAAACGATTTCAATTTGTTTTAAATGTGTTACATAAAGTGATTTACTTATATATTATATTATGCATTTCGAAATTCCCGCCTTATTTCGTGATTTCGGTATACCAGCAGAGATTTCATTTCAGGATATTAAATAAAAAATATTTTAAAACTTTGAAAACTTATTGCATTAACTATTATTCATTGGAAACTATTTTTTTAATGACCGGGAAAAAATTTTCGATGACCGGGAAATGACCGGGAATTATTATCGTCGATGAAAACGGTCACCCTGAGTTAAAATTTAGTAAAATTAAGACAAAATTTCAGAAAATTCAGTAAATTTAAGAAACTATTTCTTAATTTTCAGATAGAAATTGCTGAATATTCTAATACTTGTATTTGGAAATTCTGAAACTTGCAAAGGAAAATTTTTTATGTTTTAAGTAACTGAAGTTTAATGCTTTTACATGTAACTGAAAATTCTGTTACAGTATCGTAATTTTAAGATCAATTTTATAAAAATTCTGTAACGGTTTGGTAGTATTAAGATAAATTTTATGAAAATTCAGTTGAGTTTCGTAATATTAGGAATTTTTTTTAGAAAATTCAGTATAATTTCCGCTATTTTAAGATACTTTTACTTAAAAACATCATAAATATCGTAACATTTTATGTTACCTTTGTAACATAAAAATTTGGTGAATTTTCAAACACTTATAACAGTCTAATTTGTCAGTACTTAAGATGCATTGACATTTCTGGAAATATTCCCCTTCATCTAAGAAGTTTCGGTTTTGATGTGAATTTTCAAAATAGAGTAATTCTATGAAAAATATCGTGAAAATCTATAGGAAACTTATTGCTTACACTGTTAGAAGATTTTTCAATTTTTATTTACAAATTACTGAATGCTTTGATACTTTAATCTGGAAATTCTTTTGTACAGTTTCGTGATACGAAGAAAAATTTGGAAAATTTCGTAAATTTCAGAACATTTCTAACAGTGTTAGTTCGTTGAGTTTTTAATTGATTCGAAACTTTTGAACTGTTTGAAACATTTCTTTAGTTCTTTGTGCAAAGTCCTTGCAAGTTATCTACAGGCCTCAAGTTGGAAGACGACATTGAAATACTAAAAAAAGTAAGGATTTTCATATTTTCGGCAATAACAATTTTATGTTGAAATTAATATTGAAGAATAAATGAGGGTATGAGTATCATCATGAAAATAATAAGGATGCATGTAGATTCTCAAGATAATGAAGAAAATGAATCCTTTGTATAGAAAAGATGAGAAGTAGTTGACAGCATAACGTTTTTTAATCGATAATGATAGTCATGCAATAATATTTAAATGGGATAAAAATCTATCGACCTTTTGGTCACACTATCTGTCTGTCGATATGTCTGCTGTTAGTTCGCTTCCGTGCTATGCTTTTGCTTGTATTGATCTCACTTTACCTAACTCCCACTCACCCCTTTTAACCCCCTCGTATCCTGAAATATTGTGTATATCACTGCCACCTACTCAGTATTACTTTCAAGATCAAAAACATTTTGCATACCTATCAAAAAAGAAATTATATCATTGAATGCCTATGCTTCTTTCTTGAGAAATAAAAATCGTGAATTTACAGTGGATGATCAAATTATGATTCCTGCGATACTTTATTCTAATGACAGTTAGCAGTGTTACAGTTTAAAAAATGTTAGTTCATTAATTTTGAAACATATTTTAATATAATATTAAATATGCACTATTAAAAATGTTCTGAAATTCACAAAATTCTCAAGTCACATAAATAATAGAAGAGTATGGAATTTAGAATTGTTTTGAGTAAACGTTTTTTAAAATTGCAAAAAGATGACTGAAATTGCCAAAATTTTTCTTAAAATTACAAAAATTATCTGGATTTCCTGTCACATTTGTATGAAACTTCAGTTTCCCCGAACGAAAATTTTTTCTGTTGAAAGTTTCAGGATTTTCAGATACAAGTATCGGAATATCAGGGAAATTAATATTTATTCAGTAATTTGAAATTTAGGAAGAAGTAAAAGGATTTTTTTAACTTCAACATTGTTTTACAGAATTGTAACTGTATAAAACTGCAGTTTGTATTGTGGGAAATTCCTAACAGTGTATGTGTGAAAATCAATCCATTTACACATTTTAAACAATCATAATAATTTGATCATTCACTATATAAATCCTTATTATTATGAAACTTAAGGGTATATGTCAATTAATTCATGTGATAAAAAAACAATTTTGGCACTATGAGCATCCAAACAATTCTTGGTTTGTGCTATATTCAATAATTGAATGTATTTTTAATCACTCAATTCACTTTTAATACTCTCAAATTTATCAAATATCTAAAATAAATATATCCACAATCCATATCCTGTATCTCTAAAAATATATAGTATATCAAAACTTGTTGTAAATTCAAATTCGAATAAAAATGATAAAATCATTAAAAACCTCCAATAAATTATTAATAAAACGTATTTTAGTTTTTCCAATATTTTTTTACAATCATCAATATTTTCGGCTGAAGTTTCGGTACATGTTAGGAACATAGTAATTGGAGGTCTTTAGACTCTAATTAGTTTTATATAATTACATAATTTTTGTTTTATATTTACTTTAATATTTTTGAATATTAAAAATCAAGGAAAATTTAAACTCCGCTGCTAATAGTATGTCCTTCGTTATGTCACGAAACTTCAGTCAAAAGCATTTATTATTATAGAGAAATCTTGGGAAAAGTAAAATACTTTTTACAATTACGTGACTAGGTTGATACATTTTTTTAATTATAAGTCGTCTAGTTAATATGGAACATATTCCGCGCTTTTGAGTAGACCATTTTTTTATTTTGCAACTATACCAAATAAATATAAAAATTGTTGGTGAATAAAAAATTTTGATTCATTGTTTTTTTTTTTGCTTTAGATTTCAAGACTTCTATTCATCGTTGGAGTTAAGGTAGTATCACTAATTTAGAGTCGACACTCTTTTCTCTCTAAGCTTCCTACTTGATAACTTAATTAATACTTGACAGTCTTTAGATGAGTGAATCTCAATAGAAATTTGTTTATGATACTATGCTTGGTCATCATCTACAAATCCAACATTTCGTGTCATAATAATTTCATTCTTGAGGTTATCTTTCTCTAATATTTTATAAAAATAACGGTTAAAATTAGCATTCAAACATTTATCTTATTTTCCCGTACTATATAAATTGCTTAGTCTTCATGTTCATAATCAACATTTTTTATTTTGACTTTGAGTGAAATCTATTGTTTGCATTGTAACATAAGGAAAAAAGAAAAGTTTTGGCTATAAATAAGGGTCCTAGTCAGTACCATAAATAATGAAAATTCAGAAATCGAAATAAAAGGGTCCATGGAGGAAAGTGTGATAAATGTTCCAGATATTTTAAATCTAAGAATGCGAAAAAATTTTAGGGTAAAAAAAGTTATTGTTTGATACTGAAGAGGATTGAAACATCTGTTTTTTTTTCTCGACAGTGAAATATCTAAAATTTTCTTCATGCAATAAACGATCTTGGCTTAAATTTATTCATATAATGTATAAGCGCATGAATGTATTCTTTTTTAATTCTCTAGCTTTTTAGAAAATTTTAAAGTTAGCTGACCTTCAGGTTTAAGGATGTAGAAAGCTTATGTGAACAACTTGGTCTAGTTTCTACATTTTTGTGTCTTGAATATATAACATTTCTATTCAAAATTTCGGAAATGAGAGAAAATATCAAAACGAACATGATAGAATACTTTTGGTTTTGATAAAGAAACAAATCTTTCAAAGATTTGGTCTTTCAAAGATTTGGTTGAAATTGAACTTTTCATAATTTTCCAAACCAAAAGTAATTTATCCCCATCCGTTTTCAGCTTCTCTACGTGTTTTTAAAATTAAAAAAAAATTTGCAAAATTTTTCCACACTTTCACCTAGTCTTGGGAAAGAAAAAACATTATTTTTTATGAGAAAAATTTAAATTTATGAAAAATAATACTCTTCATTATTTTTTTGTAATAGAATTTCTCCATATTATCGCTTCTTACCAATTTTTTAAAAAATGATTGGATTTTCATAAATCATGTTTCATTTTTTCGGGAATAACATTCTCTATAACTCCATTGTTTTTAATTTTAAAAGTGAAGTTTTCAGTGGCTGAAATTGTTAAATGAATTTTTCAAAAAGATACATTTAAAAAAAAATTAACTATATTTGAATATATTTTATTTATTTTAAAAATCGAAAAAAAAGTAGAGATGTAAAAAATATTTTTCCCGAAAAATATGCTATGATTTATGAAAACCCAATCATTTTTTAACAATTTTTAATAATCGATATATAGCAAGGGCAAATTATATTACAAAAAACATTATTAAAAGTATTATCTTTCCTATGTTTTAAATTTTTTCATAAAAAATAATGTTTTTTCTTTCATAATACATGACTGATAATATCATTTCAATTCTTAAAATCATAGAAAATCTTTTTTTTCCAGCGAGCTGATTTTGGGCACAGCTACTTTATATAATTAAATAAACTTTTCTGTGTTTATTTTTACAAATTTATTTAGTTTTTACAAATAAATCAAAAAAGTTTCTTTATTAGTATGACCATAGCTCTGAAGTGACGAAGCGGATTTTTAATATTTTGCAAAATAACAAAATGGTGGCAATTTAAACAAAAATTTTTTAAAATCGACTTTTTTTGTTAAATTAACTATGATAAAATTAAAAATTTTAAAAACCGTTTCGTCACTCCATAGATATTTATGTTTAAAATAAACGTAGGAAATTTGAAAGTAATCGGTTGAAAATTTTTTGAAAAATCGTGCGTGCCAAGCGCAAAAACGTTGCTTCAAGAAAAACGCGTTCAAAGTTTTTTTTATCGAATCTTGATCAAAGAGAAATGAATAGAATGCTTGGTTATCGAATGGCGTATTTTGCGTAAGTAGGATTCCTTTATATAGTTATTAGTTGGTGAGTACGTGATTGTTAGTTTAGGGGTGGCGTACATTGGTTGTCACGTTCACGCAGATATTTACACACCCCACCTTGTTAAGTACCGAGAATACAAACATTACCTTGCACGATGAAGCTGATTTGCACGCAAAAACATGCTTCAACACTTAACAACTCTCTATTTATATTGTGCTTTTACGATATACCTAGATACATGCATTTATAATGTACCTGTAATATGCAACATCACCCTGGAATGAAACATGTTAATATAATGTATAGTTCATGTATATAAGTGTTTCAAGTCTATTTACAGTTATAGCGTTAAAGCTTTGTTTTCTAAGCTTAAAGCTCATAAGTATAAAAAATATTTGTGCTTTCTAAATTTTCATAATACATAGATATGTATGGGTGATTCCATATTAGATTGACAGTCGATGTCGCAGATTTGAACGAGATAATTTTTTTTCGATTCTTTATCAACAATAAATAGATACGTATTTTTTTGTTTGGCCAAAAAATTTTTTTTTACAAGTATACGATTTTTCGAATTTTCTAAGAAATTATATTTTCGACATAGCAAGCGCACTTTCAATCCTGTTTATCTTGAAAACAATTGATCGCAGGATAATTTTTCCCAATTAGGAAAATTAGGGTTTTGACACTTCTTTACAGAAATTGTTTAAATATTTTTTAACATACAAAAGTAAAGAAATAAACGCAAAATCGTTTTTTTCCAAATTTGGCTCCTTTCGAAATTTTTTTTCCATAACTTCCAAATCAATGATCCACCCATTTTTATTCAATCGTCATATTTTATAACAGACTTCAAAGAATCTAAATCCACGAAAAAAAAAATTTCGAAAGGGGCCGAATTTGGAAAAAAACGATTTTGCGTTTATTTCTTTACTTTTGTATGTTAAAAAATATTTAAACGATTTTTTCGCAACAATTTCTGTAAAGAAGAGTCAAAACCCTAATTTTCGTAATTTGGAAAAATTTTCCTGCGAACAATTGTTCTCAAGATAAACAGGATTGAAAGTGCGCTTGCTATGTCGAAAATATCATTTCTTAGAAAATTCGAAAAATCGTATACTTGTAAAAACATTTTTTTTGCCCAAACAAAAAAATATGTGTCTATTTATTGTTGATAAAGAACCGATAAAAAATTATCTCGTTCAAATCTGCGACATTGACTGTCAATCTAATATGGAATGACCCATATTAGTGGGTAATGATTATAAGTAGTTCCTGTTTTCTAATTTTCTATCAATCTAGGTTTTGTCGGTGGTTTTGATGCTCATTTATAATTTTTTTATCCATAATTAGGACGATAACTCACGTTGTAAGATAGAAGAACAATACAGTTTTCTTTATCATTTGAAAAGTTTGTTTTTGCAAACTATAAAAATATTGCCAAGGAAAATTTTCTATCTTGTTTTTGTATAAAAATGGAAATAGTCCTTTATCATGAAAATTAAATTCTGGACAAAATGGATAAATTAAAAGAATCATGTGAGCAATTATTTGAATCAACAAAAAGTATAACTATTATTTGTAAATGTTAGATAATATTTTTATTTAAATGCTGTATACAATTTTGACTTAAATAGTTGGATTATTGAAGTTTGAAATTTCAATTTTCGAGATTTTCAAGAATTTTAAAATTTTTAATTGACTTATAATACCTTCCAAATAGGGAAACTCGTCAATTGAAAAGTTGAAGGATATGAGAAATTGTGTTAGTTTAAAACTTTGATAACTTGAATATGAGATCTGAGAAAAATAGGAAATATTTAAAGGGTGAGAATGAGAATGTTTGGAAATTAGGAATATTGAAGTTCTTTAGAAATATCGTTTCTCAAAATTTGAGTGACGTGATGAGTTTTCAAAAAACTGAAATTTTTTGTTTACTTTTTTAGATGCTGTTTTTAAAAGTGCATTAACTTTATAAAAAACAATGCCCAAAGTTTCATTATCGAAAATTTTGCAGTTCTTCCATTCAAATAATTAAAGAACGAGAAGAAATCTTCCTCAGCCCACATTCGAACCGGCGCCCCCACTTCACATAAGTGATACGCTAAAGTAAAATCTAAAGTGGGGACCTCGGTTCGAATCCAGACTAAGGCAGATTTTTCCTCCTTCATCAATTATTTATCTGAAATAACCGCAAAATTTTCAAAATTAAGGAAATTTTTCAAAATTCCTAGACGTTAAACGAATTGAATGGCATCCTTAAACAGTGAAAATTCCCAAAGTTAATATCAAACGATCAATCGTCTGATCTTGGCTTTTCTTCAATTCTCAATAAAATGACCAGTGAAAGTGAACTTCATCTTTACATTTATAAGAAGAACGTGTATTGAACTCTATCGCATGAGGAGTTTGGATTAAAAATAGGATAGGATTGTATATAAAAAAAATTAGTAAAACCACGACCCTTGCAATGCCTAATTGAAGAATTGAGTTTGAAAAAAATTGCGGTTGTATGATCTACTGACCTACATTCCATACCATGTATTTGCACATATTCAAGAGAATAAACGAGCATATATAGATTTAGAGCAGGCATCCATCCAATCGATAGTATACTACATTTTATAGGCTTATGCATATAACAACCAGCAAATGCACTTGACTCTATCACTAAATTCAGTTTTCTCATTCACGCCGACATTTAACCTCAGATCTTTTTTATTCTCATCATCTCAATTCTATCTCAGCAATGTTGATTCAAATCCTTTGACTTTCGCCAATTGCGGCTTAATGATTGTTCAAAGTGCAGCAAAGACCGGAACCAGTTTTGACCGTCTTTGTTCTCTTTATATGACCATGACGAGTTCATCGATAGTTCGTTAACTCTCGTGATTAATCGGCCACAAAAGGCGATTAAAGTTTTTCAATCGCGTGTCTATACTATACTCTCGTAAGGTTATAAGTACGTATCTGTGATGTATTTTTAAGACTTCACCGGCCGCTAAAACTAGGTGTTCGATGATCGATATTGGTGCGCGTTCTGAACTCCAAACTAAATTAGATGTCCATAAGATGGATATTTTATTATATATTTCCGAGGAGTAAACCACTCTAAAATCAGCGAGACAACGTTCATCGTTATATGAACGCTGTAGTAAGCGATCGAATGCTATTGTTTCTTACTCGACGCTTATCCCATCGTTATTTCTCTTCCTGACACGTTGTGTATAGCTACACTTGTGATTTCTTTCCTTAGCTGTTGATTTTTAATTTTTAAAAATCATGATTTTAGAGTGCTTTACACCTCGCATATTCCTATGGGATATTGCTGCTCTGATGGTGTCTTTGTTTCTACACTGTTTGAAATTTCTACAGTAAATTCCCGAAACACGTGACTGGTGTTTTATACAGTTACAAGGATAGAAATTTGATGGTTTAAAATACTATTTTTGACGGTAAACCAGAACCATTAGAATTTTCCGCCAGTTAGTTCAAAAAATATGCTACTTAATATAACACGTTTCGGGAAATATCACCAAGAATGATGGTAAAAATTGAAAATTCATATTCCAACTTTTTTTTGTGACAAAATATACCTTTAGAGATGTGTATGCATATCTTTCGCATTTACATTATAAGACATTCCATAGGTTGAAATATTACTTTCACGCATTTACGGAATATTATAATCGTACCGTTCGAAAAAGTCCCTATCAGAGTTCAAACGTTGGAATCGTAGATGGTACTTTTTCTCATCCTTAAAAACGCGTCGGCCAATTAGCGAACAGCATACTTCTGATACAAGTTCCAAAATTTCGAACCGCAATTGCGAGAGTAGTCTAGTGGCGTTAGTTGTAGGACGTAGGTGTGTTAAAAGCCTTAGGTCGTAGGTTCAATTCCCTCTTGGTCGGATCCATTTAGTTAGGTTTTATTCGGCTAAAATGTTTGTCACTTGACAAATAAATGAAGGGAATCGACAAGGAGTAATGAAGATCAACAGTGGCGCAACTGACCACAACGAAATGATGCAATGATTCGTAATTTTATGTTAAATTTGATAAAAAGTCTGTTGCAGTTTGTAAGTTTTAAGATACATTTTAAGAAAATTCAGTTGAGTTTCATAATATTAAGAAAAATTTCAGAAAATTCAGTACATTTTTCGCAATTTTAAGATACCTTCACTCAATAATATCATAAAAATCGTCAACTTTTACGTTACCTTTGTAACATAAAAAGTTTGTAAATCTCCGAACATTTCTAAAAGTAGATGTCTTGAATAACAAAAACGTAAAATGATATCTTAGGTGACTACACTGTTAGAAATATTCGGAAATTCATAACATTTTTATGTTACAAAGGTAACATAAAAGTTGACGATATGTATGATGTTTTTGAGTAAAGGTACCTTAAAATTGCGAAAATTGTACTGAATTTACTGAAATTTTTCTTAATATTATAAATCTCAACTGAATTTTCACAAAATTTATCTTTAAACTACCAAACTGTAACAGAATTTTTGTGAAATTCATCATAAAATTACAAAACTGTAACAAAATTTTCAGTTACATGCAACTGCATAAAACTTCAGTTACCCAAGACGTAAAATTTTTCCTGATTTAAGTTTTGGAATTTCCAGATATTTGTATAGGAATATTTAATACTTTCTAACGGAAAATTAAGAAATTGTTTCTCAAATTTACATGGAATGAACTGGAATTTTAAAAACCGCGAAATCCTTGAAAAATCTGGAAATAACCTGTAATTTAATTTCAAGAACTTGATTTTTTAATTTTCTTGAAGAAATTCATCTTTAATTTTTAATTTATCTTACATGATTTCGACGATTTCCCTTTTTGAATACGTAATGATCTTAATATGCTATAATTCAAAAGTCGGTTGCAACTTGATTCTCGTGACATTGTATATATATATATATTACATTGACCTATGACTATATGACTTGAAATTTCCAAAAAAGTATGAAAAGAGCAACCGCCTTTTGTTTTTTGCGTTAAGTTCTGACGATAAAATTACGTAGGAAACCCTTACTTTTTTCCTATGAGGGTTTAGAACTTTTGTGATAATTAGAAACATATAGAAATCATAATTAAGTTATTTTAAGTTGACCTGCAAAATTAAACAAACTTGACTTGGGAAAACCTTGAAAACCTGAAAATGGCCTGAAATTTATAATTTTCCCATGGATAGCCTTACTGATTTAAAAAACATATTTTAATTTTTCGGTTACTTCTTGATTGCTTTTGAAAATTCCAGAACTTGTAATAACTGTATTTATTGTTTCATGTGTAAAATATTTTTTTCTGGGAAATTTTATATGTTTATAAAAAAATCGAATTTATTTCTATTCTAATTGCGAGTTGCAGTCAGAAATAAAGAAAATACAAATTTGTGAAAATCAACGATACTTAATTATTTTTTGACAGAGTTTTTAAACTTGAATAAAAATAAATATTTGTTAGTTTGAAAATTTCAACTCCAAAAAGCTGAATTAAGGAATAAATTCTAGAAAAAAACTCGTCTTTGAGTTTCAATATCTTGTATTAAATCTGATGGAAAAATATTTTTTAATCCGATTCAGTTATATTAGTTTCTTGTACGAGAAATTCCTCTTGTTTTAGGAAGTAGAAGTACATTCAGATAAAATCTACATATTTTATTAAAATAAATAATTCTTTCGGGAATATTTAATTGATTTCATAAAAGGATTTATATGGTTGAATTGAACAAAAATATGATTAAATTACCAAATAATATTGAATTTTTGTAAAAAAACTTAAGTGTAACAAATCATTAAATTCTGAAAGAAAATTTCTTAATAATATATAATTAAGGCTTAAATGCTCACTCTTGTAATTAGCTAAAAAGTCAAACAGCATTTTACACATCTTAGCGGTAATTACTAAGGCTATTGAATAAGTTATCATCGCTACGTCGGTAAAGTCATATTCCTGTGCAATACTGCCATCTTCAGAATATTATTCACAGCTTTTGAATCAACAGAGCTGAATCTATTTTTAATTGGATTTTAGCTTTTCATTATTTTCTACATATTGAATGAAAATGATATGAAATGTTATCATTTTCAATTTCTTATTTAATTACTATCTAAATATGAATCAGTGGTAATTATATCACTGATTAGAACCAGCGTATGTACACTCAAAAATCAGTGCAAATTCACTGCATATCCGTGACATTTCACTGATCTATCAGTCTATATATCCTGATTGTAACCAGTGTAATACTTATAACTGATAAATAAGTGGAATTTCTCTGATTTAGATTCAGATAGTACAATCTCAATATTATACCACAAAATTAAACATATTTTGCTGTTATTATACTTAAAATCTTTAAATATTTAAAATTATTAAACTGTGTTAAATTATTTAAAGTTTTGAAATATTCTAATTTTATATTTCCAGCATGTTTTAACTTTTAAACCTTCAAATTTGAAATTTTCTTCTTATAGATTCTATATATAAGATAATGTATGGATCTTACATTTTTAGGGAAAAAATAAGGTCGCTTTAGAAAATTTAATAGTTTGAAAAGTCCAATTTAACATCATGAAATTTTGAATTTACGGAACCAGGTCTTAAAAAATATAAAATTTAAAAATAAATCAAAAATGTTGTAAAATTCAAAGGGTGAAAAATAGAATATCAAGAATTTAGGAAAATTATAGGTTTTCCGAATAATATTTCTCCTTTAAAAATCATAAAAGATGAAAATATATTTTATGATTTTCAAATTTATATAGACTACGCAGCTACATGTAAAAAATTAACATTTGCCTTCTAATTCTGAATTAATAAAAATTCGGCCACTAATTCACATTGATCAAAATGTCTATTAATTATTAGTCATTTTTTTATTAATTACTGTTTGAAATGTTTACAACTGCTAATTCAATTGCTAGAAAATTACTAATAATTGTTAGTAAAATTTTCATCAATTTGAATTAGTGACCAACTTCTCATTAATTCATATTTAGGGAATGTATAAAAATGCCTAATAAGGACGTATTTTTTTCTTAGTAAGATTTTGGAATGGAATGAAGGGCTATAACGAAAGTCTTAGGTTTCTTTATATTAGGAGGAGGAAGGATTTGGTTATAAATATCCGTATTCGTATATAAAGTATCTTATGCAATCATACAGTCTTGCTCTCTTCGTTATCATATTGGGAAGCATTGTTTACTCTATATTAAAAGATCGATGGATGAAGGTGTGCTTGGGCGTTAAGTTCTGTTCCGTGTTTCCCTCGAACCACAATACGATCTATTGCACTTTGAAGATCGTTTTACTGACCGCAATTTATAAGCACTCTTTCATATACAGGGTTGTTCAAAGGTCCCAGAACGGTCAAATATCTCGGAAAAACTGATTTTTAGAGAAAAATTTACTGGTGAAATTAGTAATAGGTCTATGACCTGACAGGGCCCAAGTCAATTTTTTCAAATGGCAAGGAGTGTAATATTCAAATCTGTAAGAAAAAATGGTTTATTATGCTACAAAAAAACTTGATTGGAGCTCAAGTGCAGGAACCTTGATTTCTTTACAGATTCGGATTTTATGCCTTGATTCTCAGTCACACAGAGATAAAAAAGTTATATTTGCGAACACTGAGAAAAAAATTTATGCAACAAAACTTTCTTTTTGTCCTGAAAAAACATTTTGTTGAAGTATCCAAAATTTAATTGATATAGCAAAATATTTTGTTGGCCAATAAAATAGTTTTGTTGATTTGACAAAACTGTTTTCTCAGTGAACCGGATTGTTGATATAGAACTGACAAATTTTTTTTTGCATTCCTAACAAATTTGTAGTTTTCCCAAAAAACCTATTTGTTGAACCAAAAAAAGAGTTTGTTATTGCTTTTTTCTTAACAGAACTTTTTGTAAGAACTAAAATTTTGTTGGGACAGCAAAAAAAGTTTGTCATTTCTATATTTTTCTCTGTGCATTATTTTATAAAACCCTTTTAACTGGCCCAGAAATTAGTTATAAAAGTCATGAATTTACTTTTTTCATCGCATTTTGGGCCCCTTCAGAAGGCGCGTAGGAAAAAATTACCAGGAATGAAGGGCTTTTATTTTCAGTCATAGAATTTCAATATAAATTAAAAAACACCCGTTATCATTCGAAAAAATTAATTTAGACCCAGTGAGACCCAAACTAGAGTTCAAATCCGTAACTAAATTTACCAGGTAATAGAACTTCTAAAGTCTAACAACTTTCACCTGAAACATCTTTCTCTAAAAATCAGTTTTTCGAGATATTTGACGTTTTGGAACTTTTAAATCTCCCTGTAAATATTGATTAATATCTTTAATTAAATTTTACAACGAACCATTATTCTTTCCATAATAACAACAGAGGCAAGTTGAAAAAACATTTCGTTTGTGTTAATTGAATTCGATTGACCATTGCACTGTAACAAAAATAATTTACAAATATTTACAAAAGTAATGGGCAATTGAATTGAATAATTCTTTTGGATTGTATTACACTTGACCTCTACAAATGTTTTTGAAATAGTGAAAATTAGGTCAGGCCAATTTAAGAAGTAGTGAAGAGCTAATACTTAAATGCAGACAAAAGGCCAATTAAAGCAATGTAATTAAATAGATGCATTAAATTAACTTACCCGATTGTTGTTCAGATTCTTTGAGTTCACTATTAATTTATATATATATAATCTGATAAAAATGTTTGTCAATATAAGGAAATAAGTTTTTCGTTCTTTCCAAATGCTAAAAATAAAATGGCAAAAAGTGCTATTTAAATGGCTAGATGGATCTTTGAAGGACAATATAATAAATAATGCCTTTTATTTTTGCAAATTTTATTATTCATATATCGGGGAATGTAACAAAATGGTAAATAGTGCAGTGAGAGTGGTAACACTTGCATGGAAAAACAAAATGTATTCATTATATCGTCCTTCAGAGATATAGCTATATCCATTAAAAATAGCACTTTTTTAAAT
Organism: Diplolepis rosae; assembly: GCA_030998225.1. Lineage (NCBI taxonomy): Eukaryota > Metazoa > Arthropoda > Insecta > Hymenoptera > Diplolepididae > Diplolepis > Diplolepis rosae. Next base: position 5,510,265 of record JAPYXD010000723.1, on the reverse strand, counting down.
TGTTTTTTCCGTTCAAATAATTAGTATAATACATAATACTTGATTTATTAATTATTAGTGATTATATATACTTTGCAATTGAGTTTTTAATTGGTCGTATTAATAAGTTTGTTACAAACTATAGAAAAAACTACTACACTCAGGAAAAAGTTTAGTTGATGCAACAGAAATTTGGTTGGATCAATCAAATACATGCATTGATATGCGGTTAACCAAAGTTTTGTTTGATTTTTTAAATAAACCAAGATTTTTGATTGAGTACAACAAAATTTTGTTGCTTCAACAAAAATATTTGTTTGATTTAACTATGTTGAACCCAAACAAACCATCTTTGGTTAAAATAAAATAAATTCTTTGGTTAACCATATAATAAGCAAATTCTTTGGGTGATTCAATTAAACTTTTGTCGGATTAACCAAATATTTTTTTATGTGTATAAGAAAGAAGTTTGTTTGAATCAAAAAAAAATTTCTAAGTGTAATATTGAAGCATTTGATGATTTATCGGAAGTAATTAAACAACTTTGTGTTGTTTTGATTTTGAAATATTCTTTATTATCAATAGTAACAGTTGATGGGACAATTTCAATGATCATTAAGCAAGGTAATTACTTTGAAGAACTGCCATTACTTACTATGCATAGTCTATCCAACTGATTCTAAACTTTTACTTTATTTAATTTTTTGTTGGCTTCCGTTTTCTTGAATTCAGTAAAGCGTTGGTTTAATTGGATTAAACTTGAGGTTTTTAGTATTTTTCTTGATTATGATTTTGAACTATGGAATATCTGCCTATTTTTTAATATATATTTTCACATATTGGTGGAAATTTCACTATAGAGTTTGGGAAAGTGAATTTTTAAACTAAAGTTTTGCGCTTCTTCACATTTCACCCTTTCATAAAATTTTCATTTTCGATGGAAACAAAATATTTTCATCCCAATGTATTTTTCAACCAATATTTATTCAAAACCATGCTCCATATTTGTTTCGATTCTTCAGGTAGAAATAGTTGAACTTTTTTTGCTTTCAATAATCTTGCCAACAATTTTCTTTACTAATTATACATATATATTTTTTTATTGATCGACAATAGGAATCTAAGATATCTCCCTTATATTCAGAGATTCATAATCGAAAATTCCCTAAAATATGAACATTTCAGAATTTTTAGCAAGTTGATTAAGTTAAGAAAATGTAAACATTTTAATTAAAAAATTTAATCTTATTCATTAATTTATTGAACTAATTATATATTACATAATGAAAGTCTTGAGTAATAAAAAAATGCCAATAATTTATGATTTTTCTGATCCATTTGACATCCTCAGAATTTTGTATGCTTATTACAAGAAAACAACTCCATTTTAAAGTCGAAAAATTAGAAAAAGATGCATAAATATAATATCTTTTCATGTAATCTAAATTTAAAAAGAGTTATTGTCATCCAATTTGTCTCTCAAACAATAGGTTTCCTGCTTCCAATGTGGGATAATAATCATAGTAACTTTGGTGGAAAAATGTCAGCATTCTTGAATTATATGCAAACAATAAAAATTGTTCTTACACATGTATACAAATTATCGCAATGGATTATTTGTTATTCAATTATTTTTTTGATAATATTTTCTCTCGATATTGTTATTCTTATCAGAAAATTATTCATCTTCAATAACTGAATGCGTGTTAATTTTACGAAAATTATTGTATTATATTTTTTTTAATTTGACAATTGAAAACTGTAACTGTAACTGTTGCAACAACCACATAAATAATTGAATATGGTTCAGAACTTGCTATTAGTCAAGGTTTATTATTGGGGCAAAAATTTAATCACTGAGGCAGCCAATAAAAATTTGTGGACCATATTTATCTATTTATGTGCTTGTCAAATCAATATATTTCATTTTTCGTGTAGTACACTTCATATCAAGTTTATTAAGAATGATTTATAAAATTGAGGAAAAAGATTTTTATTGTTAGTTATAAACAGTTTTGGAAGAAAACGCGAGTTAAATTTTATTAAAAAATACTTAGCATTAAAATTTTGATTAAGCAAAATGCTCTTCCTATGTTAAAAATTTTCCCTTGAATTTTCCAAAACACGTAATTGAAGCTTTATAGAGTTACAAATTTGTAAAATTATGTTAAAATTTGAAAAATCTTTGTTACATTCAGTATCTGAATATTCTAGAATTTCGCTGAAAGATTTGCGTTTTTAATTTTTAATATACATTATCGTTGGAAACCATAAGTAGATCTGTTTTTTCAATAATTGTTAAAATTTCTTAATTTTTATAAAACAAGTTGAAATTTTTTTTTCACATAAACATTGTACAAAAAAGTTATAAAATTATAAGATTTCAGAATATTCATAAAAATATTAATATTTTGAAATTTTACGACTTTTTACCATCTTTGACCTCAAGGTAGAATTAAAGAAAACTTTGCTTTCAACTTAGGCTCATTACATGCAAAATTTGATCAACTTTAGTGCTATTATAGGGGGAAAAATTCTCAACTTCTTTTTATAAAAATTGAGACACTTTATCAATAACTAAAAAACAGGTATACCCATAATTTCCGACGGTAGTCTACTATGTTTCAATTTATGGAGAAATTTTTCAAACCGATAATTTTTGTAGAGAAACTATGATACTTTAGAAAAACATTTACAACTTTTCCAAACATTATAGCAAACTTTAGTACAAACTATATTAAAATTTCAATTATCCTTTCTAAGGTTTCATATTTTCCCTAACAAAAATGCTCAATATGATACATTTTTCCGTAAATTGAAGCATAATATATTAAAAATTGTAAACATGGGTCTCTCTGTTTTAAACAGAAACAATTTTATGCCCCAGGCAATTGAAGCTTTATACAATTACATTAACCGAAAATCCTGCTACAATTTTGTAATTCAGGAAATTCAGGAAAATTAATTACGGTTTTGTAATTTAAAGATAAATTTTGGATTCTTAAAAGTATTTTAAATTTCATAAAATTTTCCGTTGCGTTTGTAACTTAAAAATTTTGTAAATTTCTGAAAATTTCTAACAGTGTAAAAGTAGAAATGTTTGCATTTTGCAAATAATCTTGACTGCATTTGCTCAAGTTTGTACAAGATTCGGCGAACTTAACCTTTTAATCATCGGAAGCCCACTTCCTCCTGGTATTTTCTGATGCAGGATCCATGGGTGATAAAAAGTCAGGGAGGAATCAGGCAGGGTTTCCCCTCCTGAACTCCCCTCCACGAATCCAGTCCTGCGGGTTGAGCGAGTGGAGCCTCTGCCAGAGAAGGCAGAGAAACTCTTCGGCAACGCTCGTAGTCAGTGAGTGAGTAAGTGAGTGAGTGAGTGAATGAGACAACGAGCCAGTCAGTCAGTAAGTCATTTTGATCAGTCGCACGTGTGGATCGAGCAAACGCGACCAGCCGGACTGACTTACTCGAAAAAATAATTCCCGTCCTACCCATTTCATTTATTTATCTCGATTTCTTTCATATCTTCAATTCCCTTTTTGTCCCAGGAAAGTCCCTCAATTCCACAAGTGGTTCTCGATAGATCGTGGAGTGAAAACAAATTCGATTTATAATTTGCCGGAAGTGATCAACGCAACCGGTTTCTCAACTTGGATCTTAAGTTCAGTGGAATCAGTGGTTCTTGACAGTGAAATTGAGATTATTAGAACAGGTTTACTTTAAATGAGAGCTCATTACAGAACTTTTGGAGTAAATAAGCTCGCTCGTAAGTTTCATTAAATAAACTATTGACAATTCATATTTTTTTTAAGGTAGTTTTCATCGACGAAAATTAGACTTCAGGCAAAAATAGATAATTTTTCTGTCAAGAATAGAAATATTATTATTGAAGGGCTATTTTGAAAGAGAAAAGATTATTTTACATGAAAAAAATTTGAAACACAGAAAAATAATTTTATTAATAAATTTTATTTTTGACCCAACTTTTTTTCTTATCGCTTCTTACCAAATTTTAAAAAATTATGCGATTCTAATAAATCATGAATCATTTTTCCGGAGAGAAGATTTCCCACAACTTCACCGTTTCTAATTTTTAAAAATAAATTATTTAATGGCTGAAACCATTAAAAGAACATTTTCCAAAACGAAATTTTTATAAAAAAATTGCTGAATTTGATAATAATTTATTCATTTTCGAAGATTGGAAATGGTCAAGTTGTAGGGAATCTTTTTCTCGAAAAAGTGATTTGTAATTTATTAAAATTGCTTAATTTTTTAAAATTTGGTAAGAAGCAATAAGAAATAAAGTTGGGGCAAAAATAAAATTTATTAATAAAATTATTTTTCTGTATTTCAATTTTTTTTCATGTAAATTAATCTTTTCTCTTCCAAAATAGCCCTTCAATAATAATTTTGCTATTCATGAAAGCAAAATTATCTATTTTTGCCTGAAGTCTAATTTTCGCGGATCAACTACCTTAAATCTACCAAAGTTTATTTGAATAAATCTTTTTATTTGTATATCTGCACTCAGAAATCAAATTTACTTTATCTAACAAAACCATTTCGTTTAATGAACCAACATTCCTTAAGTCAAACAACATTTTGATGAATTAACTAAAATATCTGTTTATTTGATTATACTGTATGGAAACAAACCATCTGGTTACATGAAGCAAATTATTTGGTTGAATCTACCAAAAATATTTTTGTGGCTATTAAAAAGAACTTATGAAATATTTGAGAGAGGGATTTTAATTGGTTAATTTTCGAGGACTCGGAGACATTCTTATTTTTAATTCTAATTATATTTGGTAAAGTTGGTTGATATGGAAGAATGACGTGATTCATCGTACCACCTGTCAAGTTTGCTAGTACTCTGAGTTTCTAACTAGGAATCTGAAATAGTGCACTGTTAGTTACTAATTCATTTAAATGGTAAACATCCAAATAGTTTTAAAATTTGAAGGAACATTTTTGAAAAGTTAAGAGATTATCGAAAATGAAGATAAATAAACATGGTAACGATTTCGAAGAAACTCGCGTTTTTACGGGAAGTCATTATCAATGTTCTATATTGCTTAGATTTTTATTAAACGCAACTGTCTGTACATTTAATTGGAAATAATTTCAAGTAGGAAAGTAAACAGAGTGGCTCAGTAAAAATTACTGAACCATTTCGAAATAAATGTCTCGTTTGAATTTCCACTGACAATAGTGTAAACAAAATATGAGTAAGAAAAGAAGTAATAACAATATGAAGATAACTTTATTTGGCATGACGAAAGGGTCAGCGGGTCATTATTAGTAATTCGTCTACCCATTTCGGTAACTTTATTCGCTTTTCTGGAACTTTTATCTTTTACCGCTCCTGTGCTCTATTAGGCTAACTTACCTTTGACACAAATTTTTTGACACTATTAATCCTTTATAATTTTTTATAATAACGCATCTTTTTGTGAATTTTTGGGAACCGTGAAAAAAATAACTATTTTTTGAATTTGGTTGAATTAATGTAATATATTTTAATATAAAAAATACTTTTTCGTAAGATAAAGAAATTGTTATTTTGAATTAAGAAAAGGAGGGTTAACAAATGACTTTTTCAGTATGAATATAAGTTTTTTCTGTCTTTGTTTTTTAATACTAGAAATACCGGAACATTGGTGATACTTTTGGAAATTTCTTATTATTATTGTCTTGGTAGTAAAACAATTATTAGTTTTTCGGAAGGTACAATAATTTCTATTATGGTGAAGTATTAGCCATTTATGACCGAATCGTTTGCCTTTTTTCTCTTCACATAATTTTTCAAGTTTTTCAAACTAATACCATACGGAGAAAAATGGACTCAAGGAAATCGGGATTGATTACTGGAATCTCTGTAAAATAAATTTATACTTGGTTCTTTCTAACTGATTTCCTTACAAATAAAAGAGAATGTAACGCAAATTGGAAATGATTACTGAATTCTAGTAATCATTGCCAAACGACATTAGACTCTCGTCTATGCATTAGAGAATCAGTTAGAAAATGTCAAACCTACATTTTTCAACAGAAATTTCAGCAATCAATCTCGATTTCCTCAACTTCATTTTTTCCGTGCATGACAAAATAAAAAATGATAATCCCAATATCCCGCATCAGCTTCAGGAATTAATTAAATTTTCAATTAAAATACGTATCAAGATAAAAACTTATACATGATTTTATTCATGGAATACATATAAATTCAATTATATTTCAAATATATATGCATATATATAATGTAATAGAAAATCTGAATTGAGAAGTAAGAAAGTTTGTGATAGTATGTAAAATTGAATCCAGCAAGAGAAGTTTAAAAGCAAACCTTTATTTTTAAGTAGTTGCCTGTTTTTTCGGTATTCTACGGATAATATATGAGTGTGCTGCAGAGCGTTCGCTCGCTCTCGCGAACGATCAAAAACGGAAGGCAAATTACGAGGAAACAGGTGAAACTGTCAAGTCAAGGCTGACAGTTCACCCTGTGATACTGCTCTTCCCTCTGCAATCCAGAAAGAATTGTTTCAATTAGAGATGCATTTTAAATTGATATATACATACTGCGGCCTCTGCTATCGTGAACCCTTTCTGGAATGATGCACATTTTATGCAAATTTTCCGAACAGTGCCTATACAGAGTATCTATATGCATAAGGTCGATTCACATGATTTACATTAACGAGAAATTCTCATGCGACAAAGCCGATTTTTCAATGAAAGATATCTCATTTTTGGAAATTAAGGTAATGGTTAATAATACTACTCTCTAAATTTGAATCAGTCAAAATCTACTGATTATCAGTGAATTTTGACTGATTCAAATAGCTAAAAAGAGGTTACTGTAAATCAGTCAAATTCCACTGATTTATCAGTGAAAATATTTTTTCCACTGATTCAATTAGTGATAATCAACTGATTTAACAGTGAAATATATTTTTCAACTGGTGAATCAGTGAAAAGGCAAATCACTGATTCAATCAGTAAAAATTTGACTGATTCAGATTCAGAGAGTATAACAAAGATTCAGCTCTTTTTAAGCGTTTAATAATTATCTGCATTTGTATTTTTTAGACGTCAAATTTTTATTCGGATTAATTACTATCTTTATTAGTTCAATAGTAAAGAACTGTGAAAGATCTTATTAGTCAATAATTTTTTTTGATTCAGTAGAATAAAAGGTTTTAATATATTGCTTTTTCTATACTTTGTTTATTATACAAGCAAATAACTGAAACTATAATTATATAAATGAGGAATGGTTGTGGATTTGTGAATAATTCAATTTAATATTGTGGAATATTTTTGCATTTAAATGAGACTTTATTCTGGGAGGAAGAATTATTTGAATGGACCATTTCTTATTTTTGCAAGATTTTGAATTTTCACTGAACTGCAGCTGACTTGGATTGTTAAAAAGTTCGTGTCGGCTCGAACTGTGTCTGAGTGGAACGTGTAATCAGTGTTGTTTTCCATGTAGTCTACTCTTTTCTAAAACTCGAAAAAAATTCCAGTGAAAATTTTCTCGCTTGAATTATTACGACGGAGATGCTTTTTTTATTATTTTCATTTCGAGCCTAATACCGGAATTTCAATTATTTTAGTGAATATATTCTATATTGCAATGTAACAATCAAGTTAATTTCTTTAGTAATCTACTCATGTGATACTTTAAAATATATTTACAGGTTTCAATATTGCTGATTGTGTATAAAAATAACTATATGATTTTCAAGATAAAAGAAATATTTGATTAACTTTATTTTGGATCTAGTTTTGTATATCATCTCCTGCATTTAAAAAGTTTCTAATGTTTTTCATGCAACAACAAATTTTGCATCAGGAATATTTTGAATCAGGAAATTTTACAATAGAATTTCTATTTTTTCAAATTGATTATCAGTTTTTGGTCAAACAGATGAAATATATATGGTTTTAATTTCTGTGCCTTCTCGAAAATTTTTGCAAACTTGAGTCAAATAACTTTTAAAACATTTATTTTTATATCTGTAACGGCACAATTCAAAAGGGTGTGAGAATTCACTAAATAAGTTGAATTTATCGGCCATTCGCATCGCGTGCAGTTCTTAACTTTGTTCTATGATCTGGCCATAAAAATAGAAATATAAAACTTGGCGCTGCAGTTGTCTTTTATAATCATATAATCATTCGAGTTTCAAATTGATAAATCACTATTAACGACAGAAAGTTAATGTATTGTAATTATTAATTAAATCAATATGTGATTTGATTTTCAGAAATAAGAGTATTTTTCGTCTCTCTCGTATAAATATCAGTATGAGATGAAAGGGTAATTACAATGAAATAGCAATTAAGATGAAAGTTTCCTACAAGAGCATATTGAATAAATGAGAAACTTCTGGAGGGTTTATGAAAGTAACAAGATTCTACAAAGCTTATTTTCTATGTAAAGGTTGGAACATAATTTATTTAAGCTTCATCAGAGAATATTAAGTCGAAAAGTTCCCTTGAGGGAGAACAAAGTTGACCGAAAGTTTTAAAATAAAAATGGTCGTTTATCATAAATATATTTCTTTTATCCTATTATAAATGCTTTTTCTGTAAATTTGACCAAAATACTAACAATTAGACTGATTGAAATGCTTTTAAATTGCTAACATTTTATGAGGAAAAGCGAATTTTTTGATTAATTATCATGAATGATGACAACATCGAAACTTTTTCTAATCCTTCATAAATTTATTTTCTAATAACTTAACATACTCAACATAAAAGCACGATTAAGCAATGTGTTCCTTGAAAACAAAACTGTTGTGAAATTTCCCCAAAAATTGTTGGGACATCAATCTCCAGTTTCTTGAAATTCCCTTAAAACTTGATAAGAAAAACTCTAAACGCACTCCTGTAGAATATTTTTTAAAATATTTTTACAAATCCAAACATTAAAAATTTTTTTTTTTTAAATTTATTCATTATTCAATTTTTTCAATCTTACAGCTACAAATTTGTTTACTGAATCTAATCTAATTAAACTAAATTATGGCGCGTTTTAAAAATCCCCCCCCCCACCCCCTCCTGCTAAAAAAAGCCCTATTCTTTTTCATGGCCCTTGAGTGTTTTAACAAAATTTCCTAAGATCTTGATATGAATGCAGGTTTTCAACTGAAATGTGGAATAATCTCTAATAAATTATAGGGAAATTTCTCGAAACTCCTTACATTGCAATATACTTAAGGTCATGGGCCATGCAGATCACGTGAACAATTTAGTCTCTGCCTATCAATTTTTTCTCCATATATATAGAAATGAAATGTTTAATACCAACTCAGTGTCTTGAATTCTGCTGCACTGGTCTAAAACTGTCGGTAATATAGTCTGCAAATTTTCTAAAATTACTTATTTTTATCAAAATTTTTTTATATTATCATGAATATTCAAGACATAACAGATCTGTCTCAGTGAATTTGGATTTACTTCCAAAAATTTCAAAACGATATTTCATTCTCCGTGGAAATGTTAGTTACAGAACTGTAATTGCCGATAACACTCAAGATTTATATTTTAGAATAAAAAAAATTCCAGAATCTTCACTAAAACAAAGTTAACAGACGTTTCTTATTATCTTCTGATACATTTACCAAATTTTGAGCAAGATATATTATAAACAAAAAAAGTTATCTTACATAGTTGAATTAACAAATCATTTTTGTCACGTAACCTCCTTGGTCCATGGCCTTAAGACAATAAAAAGAGGACTTTGAATTTGTTACATCTTACTCTCTAAATTTGAATCAGTCAAAATCTACTGATTATCAGTGAATTTTGACTGATTCAAATAGCTAAAAAGAGGTTACTGTAAATCAGTCAAATTTCACTGATTATTTCAGTGAAAATTGACTGATTTGACAGTGAAAAATATTTTTTTCACTGATTCAATCAGTGAAAATTTGACAGATTCAGATTTAGAGAGTACAGAAGATTTTTCCTTAAAATCAGTTACCCAGTATGTATAAGCTTATATGTCTGTCCTTTTCTAAGAGTCTTGTTTTTGTTAGATCTTAAACTCAGTCGATTTCAAGGCTTCAGATACAATAAGTTTTTATTATTCCAGTGAAGTGTTCATATTTTATTTTACTTTAAAATAATAAAGGGTAAGTGGATAAATTTTTCATTAAAATTCGTCTGAGCCATGGTTAAAATTCTGGCAACAGGTGACGCACACTTTAATCCTGCTAAATATTCGATCCAGTCCATGTTGGCCGCGCATACTTGTATATTAATCCGGGGTACGTATATGCATATGTGGCTGTGCACATACAATAAATTGTGATCACGGCGGCAGAATATGTTAGCCAATAGTGGTTAACGATCTCGACAGTGGTAGCACCAGTTATAGTTAGCGATGTCCCAGAGTGGAAACGATTCAGCTCAAGTTACTATCACCTATGCTAATCAAAACGAATCGCTACATGCGGATCAGAGCCGGTCAATAGTACTGTGCTTTTTTTTCGACGATCAGACTTTAAACGTTTCGTGCAGAGTTCGATAAGACTGGTGGAGAATTTTAAAATAGTTTTCGACATGTAGCGTAGCTTGCATAAGGAAACATAAATTTTTACGAAACTGTGAATAAATTCAGTTTTATAATTGTTACTAAATTTAGATTGTTGGGATAACTTTGACTTACATGCATTTAATCTACAATTGAGTAACCATACTTTAACAGGAATCGAACCCCGGATGCAAAGTTGCGCTATAGTCACTACGCTACACTGTTAGAAATTTCTACCGTAATTTCTCGAAACACGTGACTGGAGTTCCAGAAAATTCAATTAATTTTTAGTGAATTTAAGAAACAATTTCTTAATTTCCAGATAGAAAGTGTCGAATATTCTGATACTTGTATCTGGAAGTTCTGAAACTTGTAACAGAAATAATTTAACGTTTTGGGTAACTAAAGTTTTATGTAGTTACATGTAACTGAAAATTTTGTTACAGTTTCGTAATTTTATGATGAATTTTATAAAATTTTTGTTACAGTTTGGTAGTTTTAAGATACATTCAATGAAATGAATCAAGTTCTTGAAATTAAATTTCAGGTTATTTCCAGATTTTTTAAGGATTTTGCGATTTTTTAAATTCCAGGCCATTCCGGGTAAATTTGAGAAACAATTGTTTAATTTTCAGTTAGAAAGTGTTAAATATTCCGATACTTGTATCTCGAAATTCTACAATTTGTAACAGGAATAATTTAACATTTTGGGTAACTGCACGGATAGAAATTTAGAAGTTGAAAGTACCATTTTTGACGATAAACCATCAGAATCATTAGGAATTATTGTCAGTTAGTCCCAAAAATATGCTACTTAATATAACGCGTCTCCGGAAATATCACCGAGAATGATGGTAAATATTAAAAATTCATATCCTAACTTTTTTTTGGACAAAATATACCTTTAAAGATGTGTATGTATATCTTTCACGCTTACATTATAAGACATTCCGTAGGTTGAAATATTACTTTCATGCATTTACGGAATATTATAATCGTAACGTTTGAAAAAGCTAACTGAATTTTTATCCGCTTACATGTAACTGAAAATTTTGTTACAGTTTCGTAATTTTATGTTAAATTTGATAAAAATTCTGTAGTTTAGTAGATTTAAGATACATTTTCTAAAAATTCAGTCAAGTTTTATAATATTAAGAAAAATATTCAGAAAATTCAGTACATTTTTGTAATTTTAAGATACCTTTACTCAAAAACATAATAAATATCGTTAAATTTCACGTTACCTTTTTAACATAAAAATGTTGTAAATTTCCGATCATTTCTAAGAGTGCACTGAGAAAACGGTTTTGCTTGACCAACCAAAATTTTGTTGCTGCAACAAAATAATTTTTTTGTTATTTGCGCAACAAAACTGTTTTGTTGAGCCAAGAAAATTTTTTTGTTGGGTCTCTTTGTTAGTCTAACAAAACTGTTTTGTTGGCTCAACAAAATTCGTTGGTTAGCCTGGCAAAATAGTCTTGTTGACCTAACAAAATACTTTTGTTTTTTTGAAATAATATAATTTCGCAGCTTTGTTTCAAATTTCATTTGAATTCCATGCACTTGATTTTCTAAAAGTTTTGCGAGGAAGGAACGGCTGGGCATGAGAGCCTCAAATGCTTTTTATCTATACCTTGCTCTAAAAATCAAAACGTTAAGTCTTAATATATTAAAAATTTAATCTAGGTTAACATTTTGACTATACTTAATACTTACTTTTGAAGGTGTCAATGAGGCACCTTAAACCCCAGTTCTCTAGAAGTCGTCTTGTTTCCTTGTCTGTCAATTATTTGAATTAAATACATCATATAGAATCGACTAACGAAAATATATTTCAATCGAGCATAGAGAATAACAGCGTCATCCGTCATATTAGACATTAACGTGCTTGCATCTCCGGCTAACAATAAGTGAGCACGCATGCGTGATCGCGTATCTAATTAGTCTAACTAAACAGTTTTGTTGTCTAAACAAAACTTTGTTTAGGTCAACAAAATAATACTCAAAAAAATAATTTTATGTCAACACAATATTTTGTTAGCCCATCAAAATAATTTTGTGAGAACAACGAAAATTTTGCAATGGCAACAAAATCTGCTTAACAAAACGTTTTTGTTGTGATGCCTAAATTTTTTTTTCCGTGTGTTTGTAACTCAATTCATTGAATAACAGTGAATAGCTCGGAATAGTATTTTATCAGTTTATGCAACCATTCGATTGTTTGAATTGAGAAATTTGATAGCAATATGAAATAATTAAATGTTTCGCCAGCTGATAATAATAATATTACTTTAATAACTATGTGGTGTTTCCTATGAAATATTTTTCAATTTAAATATTACGATTGTTTCTTGTTCACACTCAGAAATTACTTTTTCATATTAAAACAATATTTTTTTAATTATACGCGCATATTTAGTGTGTCCCCTCAACTTTTCTCTTATTATATAATGTATGTCATCGTTATAGAACTATTTTATCAAATGGAAAAACTTCTTATAGAGACACATGTTTTTACATTCTCATCATGGATGAGAAGGTATTGGTTTTATGTGAAAAATGACTTTCGAAATTTTCATCAAATCTTTACGTTTTGAGACCCCCTGAGTCAGAAAAAAGGGTTTTTACGAAAGTGTCTGTCTGTCTGTCTGTCTAAAGGTCGTGTGCGGCATAACTCTCGATAGAATTATCAGATTGAATTGAGCTTTGGTACACTTTATCGGAGCCGAAAAAGTAAGGACAAGTTCGTTAACCAGCCACATCCAATCAAAATTGAGGGATTGAGCACTACTTTTGTGTTTTTGAAAATAATTTTTTAAAAAAATAAAAAATTTCAATACTGGTTTTTGATAGTGCTCATAAATCTCTACAAATTATCCTGATAACATTTTTTGATTAAATCAAAATTAGAAATGTTACAGCATATTCAAATTCGAAAAAAGTCAATATCAAAATTCCATTTTCAAGTTAAATTATACGAGATACGAAAAAACGTTATGTTATGTTATTATGTTTTAGACAAAATATGTGAGATACAAAAAAAACTTTTAGATGAAAAATTGTTTGGCTAAATAAGGTCTACACATTCGTATCGAGAAATTTCTCGACAGGATGTAAATTTTAATTTTTTGATTTTTAATATTGAAAAAATTCGATTTTTTTCACCAAAATATGTGAGATACTAAATAAGCGTTGTTCTGCAAAATCGTTTCCTTAAATAAAGTCTACGATTGTTTTTCCTTTTTGAGATATTTGGAAGAAAATAAATTTATCAATAATCATGTAATTTATTAAAAAGTTACAAAAATGCATACAGAAAATCGAGCGCGAAGCGCGAGTGTCATGATGAGAATGTGTTCCTTAAGGCCGATAGAGCCTTAAGTAAATTGAATTTCCTGTTTTATGTAAACTGAAAAAGAAACTTAGTGAATTTGAGAAAATGACTAATTTACATCATCTTTAATATCATTAAATTGGTTTGAGCTTCAGTATTAAATTATAAGAAATAAACTTAAACGTATGCGAAGAGCACAAGACAGTGACTCGAAACTTTACTATAGGTTAGAATAATATTTGATACAACGCATAGTCTTATATATTTTTTCTAAAGTTCAGTATTTTATTGCAAAGAATTCCTACTGGGGCATGTTTTCCCGAATTGAAACGTAGTTTAGCAAAAATTATTAACTTTGGTCTCTCCGTGTGAAAAGTAACATAAATGCTGACAGGCTTAAACATGCTTTTTAGTTTTAGCAATTTCTTTGATTTTTAGGTTCAACGTAGAAAAATATTCACGTTTTGGTTTAAATTCACAGGAGTTCGAATTTCAATTTATAGGTCATGAAACTGACTTTCAATCACTACTGACTAGAAATATGCATATTTTATAATAAAGATAGATTTTTAAAGTTTAGTTTCAAAAATAATCTCATTGCAAACAATTTTCTATTAAAATTTGTCATGCTGCTTGGAACTTTTTTGCAAAGAAGGAGTGGTGGATATTGTATTTTATGCTGTTTCAGGAACAATTAAAAATTTATCTTTTAACCAATTTTGCAATTTCAGTGTCTTGTCACGGAAATGAAACATCCGGAATTGATTGTTGAAGCGATACAGAGAATTCACTTGGCAATGTTATTTTTGGAAGAATGAACACTTGCCGCAGTTAAGAATAGGAGTATAAATTAGGCATTTTCACTTCCAGAAACAGCTAAATTCATTTCGTTGAACACTGAGGGAACTGTTTTCATTGGGAATGTACAGGAAGGAATATTATTTTTCAATTTTTGCAATAAAGAAGCATTTTCCATTTCATTTCCAATGAAAATAATTCCCCCAGTGTCCTACGATGTGAAGTTAACTGATAAAGAAGTGAAAATACCTAATACAAATGTGAGAGTAATATGCTTTCGCATAAGTTTGTCCTTCCCGCACTCTCTCTTGCAATCACTATCACTCTTTTCTCATAATTTATGATTTTCGTTCTTTTTACACAACAGTAGAAAAATATTTTTTTTATTTTGATTAAAATTTTAGTTAGTTATATAATTTTCATTTGTTATAAAATTTTGAGAACTAAAATTTGAAAAATGAATATATTTCACAGGTTAAAATTTTTAAGTTTATGTTACAACATATTACCTAAATATTTTGTATTTTCACCACACGGAGAAAAATATAGAACTGACAAACTTTTTTTTACCATCTCAACAATATTTTAGTTCTCCTTACAAAAAGTTTTGTCAAGCAAGCAGCAATAACATACTTTTTTGTTGGTTCAACAAATAGGTTTGTTGGGAAAACTGAAAATTTGTTGGGAAAACAAAAAAGTTTTGTCAGTTCTATATCAACAATCTGGTTGGTTAATTCAACATTTTTTTTTCTCCGTGCATTTCAACATAAAAGTAACTGTTTTGTGTAAGAAAATAAATCACTGGGTTATCTATAATTTAATAATATTTCTTTTTTCACTACACTGTAAAAAATATCGGTAAATTTTCCTACTATATATTTGGAAATTTTTCCTAAATCCTTAGGAAGCATAGATTTTCCTACAGAAAGTGGAAATATTTCATAGATTTGAGGAAAATATACCGAATTTTCGGACTTATTTCCGAACTATTAGGAAATATATCAAAAAGGTGAGAACATTTCACAAATCTCCTAAAAGTTGTAGGAAATTTTTCCCATGAAAAGCCGAAATTATTCCACAAAAACGGAAATTTTTTCACTTTTTCCGCTTAAATTATGAAATATATTTTTCTTTCCTAATAAACTAGATATTTCTCCGACCAAACAGTAGGAATTATTTCCAGTTTTGTGTCGGAAATATTTCCGAATTTATCTTTGGAAAAATTTACGAGCCATTGTAAAGCAAAAGTAACACTTGACACTGAGACTAAGAGAAGAAACTCATCAGGTCCCCCAGGGTATCAAAAGGATGAGTCACGAATTATTTTTTTGTCCACCAAATGTTCTTGGAAGGGAATAAAGTGGTTGAAGTGGAGTCGGCAAGCATCAAACGTTGATTTCTTTAATTAATATAGAGAATCGTTCAGTCACAATCGAAAATGAACCTTGACACCATTTGTGGTTGTTTCGAGAAACCCTTGAGGTTTTTTTGCCTTGTCGACTGCATCCCTTGCTCGGGATTTTCTTAAAATAGAGTCTAGTGCCGACTAGAGGTTATTTCGCGTACATATGCATTAGATATGTATGACTAATGCATACACCTGCATTTCCCAAAGGTGTCTTATCTGACTGCAGTTCCAGGTGAGCAGGAGGCTTTCCGTGGTCGTCAAGTGTAACCACAACCTACCCTTCTAACCACTTTGCCAACCTACAACCTCTCAGGGAAGATCCTGATGTGGCTTCCACGAATCAGTCTAAATTTCTTTTTTAAACAGATAAACACGTCCGCGCGCGATCGCGCTTTTAAATGAAAAAATTCACCTGACAATGAATGCATTTGATACTATAATTTTCGAAAAAAGTGTTTGGCTCTCGTGCTTACAGTTTTTCCGTTTGTTACAAATATTCCGAATTTTGTACCTCTGATACGAAATATGATTTCTATCATTTATGGCAGGTGCGTATTTATCGTTATAGTTCTGTTTCCAAAATTTCATACAAGATTTAAAATCAATTTAATCAAGTGGGAGTTGGTATGTCACTGAAAGACCTACAGTGAGAGAAATCCTATTAGTTATGCTGACTAAAAGGTCACAACTATATATTTTTAGTAAGCAGTACCAAAAATTTTGTAAATGCTACTAATTTTTTTTGTAAAATTGATCAAATTCATTTATTTTGAGGAATGTAAATATTTTATTTTCATATGCAATATTTCTTGTGTAAACATGACTTGCAATTCTTTGGTAATAGTAAACTTCAAGAAATAATTGTACAGACGAATTAGATTTCACCTGCTTATCAACTGTTTTGAATCGTTTTGAAATCGTTACATATATTTATTTCTTAAAATTTTGTTTTTGTTCTTCATCAAAATGAGAAGAATTAAATCATGGTAATTTTAAAGTATAATTGTAAACTGTTGTGCAGTTTTTCATGAAAAACCTCTCAACAATTATCATCCTTTGTGATATTTTGAAAAACAATAATTAAAAAAGTTTTTCTCCTAAACAATTCTAACCTAAGAAAATTCCCATCGACATTAACAAAAATAAAATAGATAGAATGGTAAATTTAACATTTTTTTCAATGTTGCAATTACTATTTTAATCATGTACGGATGAAAAAAATTAATCAGTTTCTAATTAAGATATTGGAATAGTTTTTGATACAACATTTCTCCGTTATGTCGAAAAAATATATATTTTTGTAATAACTACACTGGATAAATAGTAACAGCAATTAACGCAATTAGTAAGTTTTACAAAAACGTATTGGTAACATCTATTATGAGCTCGATACAATGTGGGAATGCATGAAAATAGTCGCGGCTACAAAACGGACCGACTAATCGGATTTTGTAAGTTTTACTAAAAATTTTAATCATTGCTACTCAGTTAATATTGCTGTAAGAACTAAGGTGCTTAGATGACACAGACTAAAAAATATACTTGTGACCCTTTTTTACAAAAAAAATAGGTAACCACGACTAATACTTTCTCTCAGTGTACGTTTTCAATTTTTGATTTGCCCTGTTTCAATTGACGGAAAAATGTGTCATGTTGATGTGTCACAACTTTTGGAAAGACCATATCAACCTTTAGTACAAGATATGATGAAATTTCAATTGTTTATTCTAAAGTTTTATTATTTTTCTTACCAAAAGTTCCCAATATGAGAGTCTACATTGAAATTTGCATTTGGTTATTTGTGGCTAGTTTTAAATGAAATCGCTAAAACGAATTTGCAGTTCAAGTGTATTCATACTTGAAATGTGGGTTGGCATTTGACCCAGAAGATTGTAATATCTCTTCCAAGTCAGCAGCAAAATCTCGTCGAATCACAGAAAAGGTGGCAACAATGCTCAGCAAAATCTCAATTTGCTGCATCTTGGCATAGCTCGAGAGCTTCAAAGATTATTGCAGTCTTGGTTTTTTCTTCGGAATCCAGAGTGTAAGAACTGGATGTTTTCGCTATATCCACCTGTCGATTACACAGACGAGTCAGCAATAGAACCTGAGTCTGTGTTGTATCTCTTTATAAAATCGTATGTTGTACAGATGCGACCTGTCATTCTTTCTAGTAACCCCGACTTCCTCTCAAGTTTCTTTTCGTGACCTGTTATTGTACTTTCTCATTTTATAGCTCCACAACTTATCGGAGAATCAGAAAGACTATCTTTTAAAGTAAGCAATCATGTCAACTATTGTTTTCGAAGTATTAGTTTCATTTTTTTTTACAATGAGAAGGAAGAACTGGTATGATTAATAAATACTTATAACATACTTGTATTTTTAACCGAAAATCTAGTCAACTTTTCTGTTTTTTAAGTTGATTTTATATTTTACGTTTCTAAAGACATTGTTTTAAAAAATTCAGAAAAACGCTTACAACTTCAGATCGCAGTATAAAGTTGTAACGACTCGGTGTTAAAATTCGGTCCGAAGATGTATTTCAGTTATAATTTTACACCGAATCAAGTGTTAAAAAGCAAAATGTAACTTGCGGTGTTGAATTGTAAACACGTTACACCAAGATGGTGCCGAGAATAGATCAATACTATAATTTGATACTATATGGTATGAAATAAACACCAAGATTGTGTTAAAATGAAGTCGAGTGACAAGATTTTAAACAAAGTGGCTCTGGCTCAAAAAATAAAAATAGTTGAATGTATTTGATAATATTTTTTACAGGATTACGGAAAATATATTTGCCATAAATCGAAATTATTACGAGTTTTATGTAAAGAAAATCTTAATGATGTGTATACATATATACATTAAAATTCAATTGTTCAATATAGATAATTTTAAATATCAAATTTTTTTTAATTTATCAGTTAATACAGGAAATTATCAAAGGAAAAATTATTTGAAAAGAATTGGAAATATATAGACTATAGAATATTCCCAAATTTTCAAGTTAAGGAATATATAATCTTGTTTCTTCGTTAAAAAGTGTTAAATCTTCATTCTTAATGAACTTTGTGATTTTCCCAAACATTGCTGTGAAATAAAATAAAAAATTTAACAAACTGCACCTATATTGCAAAAGTTACTATACATCTATACGGAGAAAAAATATTTGATGTATTAGCAAATAGAATTGATGATACAGAACCTACAAACTTTTTTTGCCAAATTTTAGTTGTCCAAATAAAACTTTTTGTTGGAACAACAAAAGAGTTTTTTGGGAGAATTCCAAAAAATCGATAGACCAGGAAACAAACAAACTCTTTTGTTGGTTTAACAAAAAGTTTTGTTGAGACAATTAAAATTTTTTTGGAAAAGCAAAAAAGTTCGCATATTCTATATGAACAATCCTGTTTGCTAATACAGCAAATTTTTTTTCTTCGTGTATAAATATAACTTCTATTCTATTTGTTGTGGATTTGCAACAAAAATTATTCCAGAATATTGTTGCTTGTTATCTGATAATTTTTCTCTGTTAAATATAATCACTTCCATGTTTGTAAAGGTGTAAATTCTGAACTACAAATGTAATTTTATTTGATAATAAATTTACGAGAAATTATGCTATGTTTAAAATCCAGTCTACCGCAATTTTTACTTGCAGTTCATTTGTTACATCAGAGTAATAAATAAATGGAAATACGTTATAGTCGGCTTAAATAATATTTTTCCGACTCTCCGACGAATGCTTCTTTAACTTTTAAATAATATTAGCCCAGAAATTCTCAAACAATTAATAATTATTGTTTATTTTGCGGCGGGTACATGCAAACAAATGACAAATTTTATGAAAATGATTTTTAATATTTGATAATGTGGTACATACTACAATGGTATATGTCTTCTATAAAATTCATTTTAAGATAATTTGACCAAATAATTTGTTTGAAATTATTTGAAAACTCTTTTCGATTGAAATGAAGTAACTGAAAATTGTGGTATGCAGGGAATTATTCCTATTAGTTCACTGGCTTAAGCTGCAATAAAAAATGCATGCTTGCATTTGCGGTTTCAGAAACTATATATAGATATAACGTTATATAATGCCTGGCGAGAAAATAGTTTTCAAATAAATATGAACCTAATCACCGTAAATTTTCTCAACCACATTCCCACTTATGGTTTCTAGCTAACATATTTGTCAAAAGTTAGAATAATAAAACAAAATTTTAAGTATAGTAAAGCTTTTAATATTTCGACAAAATATTGAAAATTTTAACTGTTTTTGGTTTATAACTGAAAATATGTATGCTATACAGAGGGTGATCAAATTATTATAATCACTGCGGTACTTCATTCTAATAAATTTGCAGTCTTGCAGAAAAAAAAAGTTAGTTCATTATTTTTGAAATATATTAGCTTATACGTTAAACGTAGATGAGCTGATGTCTTTATAAAATATTAAATATACACTCTTAGAAGTGTTCAGAAGTTTCGAAAATTCTTAAGTTACATAAGTAATAGAAGACTATGTTTACAATACTTTTGAGTTAACGTTTTTTAAAATTGCAAAAAGATGACTGAATTTTCCAGAATTCCACTTAATTATTACAAAAATTATCTGAATTTCCTGTCACGTGTAACTTTATGAAACTTCTGAACAAAAAATTGTTCTGTCCAAAGTTTCACAATTTTTAGATACAATTATTAGAATATTGGAATTGTAACTGTATAAAACTACAGTTTGTACTGTGGGAATGCCCAACAGTATACACGTGAAAATCAATTCCTGCAAATATTGTAAATAATCATAATAATTTGATCACCCACTGTATTAATTATTATTATCATGAAACTTGAGGGCATGTGTCAATTGAGTCATGTGATTGAAAAAAGAATTTATATATATATATATATATATATTGTATAATATGTACATAATTATAGATAAATATATTCACCTGTTGTTTAAGCCATTGTCAAAGTGTTTTAATTTTTATAAAAAGAAGTTAAAATTTTTTTTCCAATATTACCATAAATTGTAAAAACATTTTGCATGTAATTATTCCAAGTTGAAGGAAAGATGTTACTTTCATAGAAATAAATTACAAAAAAACGTCAAGTTTCGATCGTTTTGGAAAATGTTCATAACTCTAAAAATAACTAATATTTTTAGAATTTTTTCCTAGATTCTACACTGGGGTTATTTTAAGAATTATTAAAATTTTCCAAAAAGATTAAAATTTAGTGATATTTGTAATATATTTTTATAAAACTAACATTCATTTCATTCTCGAAAAAAATGTTAACTTGTTTTTATAAAAATTAAGGCACTTTAGCAATGGCTTAAACAGCAAGCGAACCTATAATCTTGAACGGTGATGTATACAGGGTGAGATTTTTATCTTGAAACATCAAAATATCTTCAGAAATACGTATCGTATACAATAAAAATGTCCACAATAAAAACTTTTTATTTTTTATCGGCAAAGCAACCACGCAAAAATTCAACTCACATCCTTTGGGTGAGGTGCGTGGTAAATTTAATTTAATTTTCAATTTTCTCTTATGAATCGAAATAAAAAATTTCAATAAAACTTACGTATTTTTAATGGTGAATTTCAATCTGTAATAAAAATAGAGGTTCCCATTTGAAATTTAAAAGTTACTGCTCCTCCTACCCACAGGGTGTGGGGTAAATTTTTGCAAAATCGCTTTTCCTCCTTGAAAATAAAAAGTTTTTATTGCGAATATGTTTTCTGTATGATGCATATTTCTTAAAGTACTTCGATGCCTCAAGATAAAAAAACTCAGCCTGTATGCAATATTGAAGAACCAAAATGTGTGATATTTGTTAATAACGAAAATTAATTTTTTTAGGGAGGGCGAGGGAGGAGGCGGAGGAGGCCGTGGTCCTTCAGGGGGAGGTGGGGGCGGGGGTGGAAGGCGGGCACCCAGCCTTCGACTCGTGAACGGAAGAGCTACCACAGGAGTTGGTTTAACCACCAGCAGTACAGAGTCTGTTAGATCACCCCATCACCATCTTGGTCATCCGAACAACAATAATAATAACAATTTTCATAATTCCACCAATAAACTCCCGCGACTGAACAAAGATGACAGCATCAAAATCAGTATCGAAAACACAAACACCTGCACGGATAGTCTCGTCACTGCTCTAGACGACGAGACTTTGCTTATTACCGACTTCCTTTGCGATACAAGTAAGTTTCACTTATATTTCCTTCCTTCCTTTATGATTTACTCATTTGATAATTCGAATTAACTTCTATGATAAGTATAAACCGTCGGAAGTCTCGAGTTTCTCGAAAGCTCCTCTCAATTGGATACAATAAAGTTGTTGCTCACTCTCTGCAAAATATTCAGCTGAAGAATTGAGTCTAGTTTCAAAGTTTACTGTACTATGAAATGATATTCGTGAATTACTTTTTATTGGAAATGTTTTATTTTTTCTTTCAGAAGTTTGTTTTTAGGTTTTAATTAAAACAAAATAGCTAACCTCACTCTCTTAATTGGAATTAGATTTTTACATTCTCATCATGGATGAGAAGGTATTGGTTTTATTTGAAAAATGACTTTCGAAATTTTCATCAAATCTTTACGTTTTGAGACCCCCTGAGTCAGAAAAAATGGTTTTTACGAAAGTGCCTGTCTGTCTGTAGTAGGTCGTATACTCAATAACTCTCGATAGAATTATCAGATTGAATTGAGCTTTGGTACACTTTATCGGAGCCGAAAAAGTAAGGACAAGTTCGTTAACCAGCCACATCCAATCAAAATTGAGGGATGGAGCACTACTTTTGCGTTTTTGAAAATAATTTTTTGAAAAAATCAAAAATTTCAATACTGGTTTTTGATAGTGCTCATAAATATCTACAAATTATCCTGATAACATTTTTTGATTAAATCAAAATTAGAAATGTTACAGCATATTCAAATTTAAAAAAAGTCAATATCAAAATTCCATTTTCCAGTTAAATCATACGAGATACGAAAAAACGTTATGATATAATATTATTTTCTACATAAAGACCTACAAATTTGAATTGTAACATTTTTGGATAAGATGCATATTTTTCTTTTTAATTAATAAAAAACTATTGAAAATCCAAAATTCAATTTTTTAACAATAATATGTAAAATACGAAAAAAACGCAAGAATACAAAGTTGTTCGTTTC
This sequence comes from Diplolepis rosae, assembly GCA_030998225.1. NCBI lineage: Eukaryota > Metazoa > Arthropoda > Insecta > Hymenoptera > Diplolepididae > Diplolepis > Diplolepis rosae. Next base: position 5,486,982 of record JAPYXD010000723.1, on the reverse strand, counting down.
AAAAAGATCTACAAATTTTGTCTGACGCAGTTTCTGATAAAAGATATATTTTTCGTTTTAATTCCAAAAAATACGTTTAAAATTCAAAAATTCCATTTTTTAGACAAAATATGTGAGATACAAAAAAAACGTTTATATGGAAAATTGTTTGCCTAAATGAGGTTTACAAATTCTTATTAAGACATTTCGGGACAGGATATATATTTTATGTTTTGATTTTTAATATTAAAAAAATTCGATTTTTTTCACCAAAATATGTGAGATACGAAATAAGCGTTGTTCTGCAAAATCGTTTCCTTAAATAAAGTCTACGATTGTTTTTTCTTTTTGAGAGATTTGGAAGAAAATAAATTATTTTAATCATGTTACTGAAAAAAACGTCTTGCTAGCACAAATAAATAAATGTAAACAAATTTTTGTTTTATACGTTCATAAAAATGCATAAATAATAATAATTAAGGCAAAAAAAATTATTTAAATAAATTTTATGATATTTATGTGGGTTACGCAAGAAGAAAAAATAAAAATTATTTTAGAAAGAAACTTGATTTAATCGTTTTATAATTAAATATTGTTTCATCCCATACGTAACATTTTTCTCTCTTATTTTGTATTGTTTAATTCATAATTATTATAATATAACATTATTGATACATTTTATTTTTACTATCTTTAATATTGCTTAAAACATTTTTTTTTTCATTTTAAGTGCTCTTAATTTTTTTTTTTTTTTTCATCAGGTACATTTTCTTGCTGAGATTGTTGAAAATTTCTTGTCCTCTTTCGTCTGGTATTATCACAATTTTTTTTATAATTAATATCATTATCTTCAGGTTTTTAAATCTATTATTAGTACGCAGTACTGTGCTTTTAACACCAAGATTAACTTGATTAGCTTTGCGTTTCTTACTCTTTGTCTTTTCAGTTACCTTAACTATATTTTTACTCTCGGCTTCCAAATTTTTTATTGATGGAGATTGGTCAGAAGCAGAGTCAGTAACATCAATATATTTTATATTATCATAGAAGCAGTGTGTATCTCTCAGCAACACTTTTTTTAATGCCTGTAATTGTTGCCATTTACTTTTGGTTCTTTTTAATCGATCTACAAACAGAGGTTTCAGCGGATGCTCTAGATTTAATTGGAGTTGTAAAAATATTATTTGTAATTACCTTCTTACTCATTTTACTAAATAATTTCTCAAAATAAACTTAAGGCTAATTACAAAATAAAAATTGACTGTCACATCGCTGGCGCTGACTTAACCAATTGATGTGGGATACGACATATTAGAATTCGTGAAAATCAGCATGTGGGATACGACATATTAGAATATTTATTTAAAAATATTAAATAAACAATTTGACTCCCAAGATTTTAATATAAGCTGTAAAACATTATTATTAATCCATTTTTCAAAAAAAGTCAATTTCTCAAATTTTGTGGGATACGACATATTAGAACGTGGGTATCGATATATAATTCAGTGTTCCAATGTTCCTTATAATTTACCATTATCTTGAAATTTGTTCACTTTTAATATGGAGTGGGGATTCTATGGAAATCCATCCTACGGCGTCAAAGTGGGGTTAGAGTATGTAATATGTAGCAAGTATTACAGTTTTCCTATTTAAATTATTATTCAATCCGACAAAATGACGAAAAGAAACTTATTTTCAAGGGGTTTCTCTTTAGGACAATATTATATTAGTTACAGTAGAGCTTAAAATCGTTTCTTAGATATTTTTGTGACAACGAACGTAGGGGTGAGTTTTTTTACTGACCAGCAACTTGACAGTCGTATCATCAATTTAAGTCCATATCTTTTTTGTTCCACTTTTAGTCTCAAACTTTGCGGATTACATTCAGTGCTAATTTTCAAATAAATTACTCCCTAAAACTTATGTACTTACAGTTTTGAACGTTCATTGAACGATGGACAAATTTTTTTGTTAAACTAAATAATTAGTTTTTGGTCCAGAAAATTAAAAAATAGTGTATTGTTCATGAACAATTGTATATTTGAAGGGCCCTAAATATAAATATAATAATTAATTTTTTATGGAAAAAAAAAATTTGTCATCGTTCAATGAACGTTCAAAACTGTAAGTACATTAAAACTTACGGCTGATAAGATGGCTCACAGAAAGGGCAATGTTACAGACGTGACTTTCTTCTATAGTTTTCGGCTTTTTCATTGTTAAATTTATAACTCAAATTAATTTTTTATAGTAGATAAACGTAATAAAAGGATCAAGGTATGTTTATCTGCTATGGAAAATTCATTTGAATTATTAATTGAAAAATGAGAAGGGCGATAAAAATTGGTTGAAATCACGTTTAGGAAATGGCCTTACGGTCATGAGTCAAACAGACCACGTGACCCAATTCCTGTAAAAGTACATGTAAGATAACTTTTTATTCCAGAAAATATATTCCTGAAAATTTGCACAGTACAACAAAAGACGATAAAGATCGTCAGTTAACATCTTTTCAGTAAAAATTTTGAAAAAAATTGGAAGTCTTATCGACAATTATAGCTAACTGTAAAAAATTTTCACTCAAACGAACTTAACAGGCGTTCTTTATCGTCTTCTGTTGTATTTACCAAATTTTCAGAAAGATATTTTGTAAAATAAAAAGTTATCTTGCATAAATCTTTGCAGGAATTTGGTCACGTGATCTGGTTAATTCATTGCTTTAATAGTATATTTCGTATCAAGTGCGGAAAGGCGTATTTTAACGCAAGAGCGAGTCGTGAAGAGAGCCGAGGCGACACGATGGAACCGAGGACGATATTTTTTCTTCGCTGTATACCGAAAGTTAGCCGAGTCGGTGTCCTTTTGCGTGCGGAAAGTTGATTTTCCCGCAATAGTGCGGTAAAATGTTAAGTTTGTTTTAATTTTCCGCACACTTAAAATTTTACCTCACTAGTGTGGGACAATCAACTTTCTACACGCAAAACGTTATCGACAAGGCTAACTTTCGGTGTACGATGGACAAAAAAAAAGTTTCAACCTCATTACCACTTGCGAAAAATTTTGTTTTAAATTCATCTGCCAAATATAAGCACGTTAATATTTAATTATCTTGTATTCTAATTTTGTTTGTATGTATATTAAGTTCACTCGATTTTTAGGTCCAAATTAAATCATTCTCAATTTTGTCACTCTCAATAGTAAAATTGGTACTAAATTGGTGTTAAATGAGAAGATATTTTATTTTTAAGTAATTCCTTCTTTTTACGGTATGTTCTTTCTGAAGAATTAAAAATTTTCAACGAGAAAAAAGAGCACAAATTGCTAGTTTGAATAAAACAAATGCAAAACTGAATTGTATTATTTATCATTTTATTCTTCAAGGAAACTGTTTTCTTTTCCTTTAGTTCTTTACTATTTCCAGAACTTTATTTTATTTAATAAAATCATGCTTCAGACAAAACCTACATTTTGAAGCTGTAAAAATGAACCTAGGTGAGCGAATTATAATTGTTTTAACGTTGAAATCGAAAACATTAAAATGTTCAATTGATGCATCTTGGAGTTGCGAATTTATAAAGTAGAAATTTCAAATATAAATTCAACTCGAACAAACAATCATTAGAAAAACCATGCAACATTAAAATTATGATTATAAGAGATTGAATTAGTTTATTGCAATGAATTGGTATGCGAGGAATCACTGTGTTTGTAGTCTGAATATTTTATTTGGTCAGTTCGTGTTTTCCGCTGGGAAAGAGCTAATAGAACTGACCCCACTCAAATTACAGCAATCCACAGCAATAATCGAGGAAGTGTGTATCCAACAACAATGATACTTGATGTAACGTAATTATTATCTGTGCATCGATAATCTTAATGATGCGTCCTTCCATATAAAATCCACATCGTTTTTAATGTCCTCTCCGCGGTGCCTGAATAAATTCAAATTTAATTTTATTATAACCCTTCTTTTAAAAATACCATTCTTTATTTTGTTTCCAAGGCCATGGATCATCCAGACCACGTGGTTATAATACAGTTTAACTTATTCTCGAAAGCTTACTTTTTTGTTAACAAAATATCCTCGGAAAATTTGAAGAACACAGAAAAATAAAGATCGTCTACCAACTTTGATTTAATCAAAATTTCAAAAAAAATCCTCTGGAGATGATAAAACTGGAAATGTTGTCGGCAACTGCAATTGACTGTAAAATTTGTTGCAAAATGTTTACACATACAAAGTTAAAAGATGTTATTTGTAATCTTTTATTGTATCTCATAAATTTTCAGAAAGATATTCTACAAATAAAAAAAGTTATATTGCAGGATTTAATCAACATAAAAATTCGCATGGACCACGTGACGTCGGTAATTGCAATTAGACTTTGTAAGATTATTCGGAAAGTAATAACATTTGTTTCATATTATTGATAAAACTACATTCAATTAAAAAAATATTTGTGTTGAAATCTCATGATACTGGCAATCTTGCAATTAGGAATCAATTAGAAAATTTATAAATGATATATTAACAAGGAACTTGGAATTTTGTTCTGATCACCATGAAAGCATCATTAAGTTATCACAACAGTTTACGTATTTATATCATTTAAAATTAATGAGTTATCTGTATGTACGCTTTCGTTTTTGAAATTCGATAACATATTACTGTTTTAAGTGATATTAAAGGGAATACATTTTTCTAAAAGATGAATAACAATTTTTTCTATAAAAAATTGAAATAAATAAAAAATGGTAGAGAATAATTTTATTAAAATTTAGATAAACCACTGCGCATGAGATATATGTTTGTTACGTATTTTATATCAAGGAAGCAAGCTCTGGTTTCGATCCTGCGTGAAAAATAACTTTCCTGTCTTTGAGTACCCAATTAAATAAAGTTATTGGTTTTAAATTTTCAGCAACTCTAGCTTCTGATGATGTAGATGTATCAAAAATACATTAACATCACGCCATTCGCCTCTAATATAGTTCCATTACCTCTACCTTAATATTAAATAGTCACTAAATTAATATATAATATTTATAATTAATTGGTAACGCTGGTGTAATAATGATACATGTCAACCTGAATAGTTAATATATTTCATCGATCCTGTCTTAATTATTCTCCTTACAGGAGAAATTACTTATGAATCATGTAACTGTCGAGTCAGAAATATTAACTTTACTTCAGAGAAGTTGTGAGGAATTACACAGAAATTGGTTAAATAATAATAATAATAATAATAAATGATAATAATTTGTAACAAATTTTGTCATAATTTTGATAAACAACATTTTAATAAAATAATTTCAATAAAAACGAGTCAAAGAGAGTTGTAGAGAATCTTTAAAGGAATAAAATAATTTCTGGATCATTGGAATTGAATAAAGTAATTGCAACATTCATTTAAAACAGTGAAAAAAAACTTACTAAATATTCACAGAAAAAACCAGGTGTTATATTCACTTGTAATCTGATGTTATATTTATCTGGAGTTTGGTGTAATATTTACCCCGACTCTGGTGTAGAATATAGATTCTATACTAAAATCTAGTGCCATATTATTAGAGTTCTAGTGTAAAATAAAGCTTCTATTTAGAAGCTGAGTAGATATTTTTTCTGTTTGCGATTTTTTCTGCGTTATTAAAACAAAATTCCAATCTGGAATCTTTTTTTCTGTGGTTTTTTTTTAATCTTCTTACAAAATTAGCTATAGTTATCTATAAGGATATTTTTTTCACTTTTATACATTTTGTACACAAATTCACGTGAATATCCTTAAACATAATTTTATTATAATATTCTATTCGTAGATAAAATATTCTCATTGATTTTAAGCTTTACAGATTGTTTGTCCGATTCGCAATAAAGCTCTGTGCCATTTCTGCTAAAACGTAAAACGCGAGTTTTAACTTTGTCGACTGAAATGTTTGACAAAAGGCTGTGTTCTTTGATCGCTTAAAGCAGGTAAAGTTATACCGCAACGCAAATCTATATTCAGTAATTTACATACATGAATGGCAGTTCAAGAATACTAAATCTGTGACTAACAAAAAGAGATAAAATAAAAAATTTCTATTCATGCAGATGCTTAAAGAAAATTATTATCTTTTCACTGAGTATGTAGAGCCTAACTTTACAAGGTCATTTTATTGGTCCTTTTTTGTAGGCTATAATTTTCGTTTATTAACCTATGACCTTGAAGTCTACTCAACCAGAGAATGGACCATATTCACCATACATATAAAAACTTTCTCGGACCACCCAAGAGTTCTTAAAATGAACATATAGTCAAGATTGAGCAAAAGAGGGCAAGAACAGAGACGTTGTACTGTAAACGTCCAAAAGAGATAGGACTTTCGGATTAATTAGACACTTAACATAGAACTTTTCGTTTTATTTCTGGTCTAGAAAAGATTTTGTAAAAAATTCACCTCGGTCCAGGTTTGAACTGGGAAATCTCTGAATTTAATGTTCAAACTTGAGTCGAGGTGAATTTGTTTTCGAATTCGTTCTAGACCAGAAATAAAACAAAAACTTCCGTCTTTAATGTCCAATTGAATATTGAATATATTTTATTTTCTAATAGTCGCATAATTAAGATAATATTTTCGTCCATATTATATGAAAAAATATTTAAAATTGTAGAAGAACGCGTTTTTCTCGAAATGACAAATTCAAATGGTTGCCACGATAACTCAAGAACGGATGGTCCGAATGACTTCAAATTTGGAAACAATTTTTAAGAAGGTGGAAAAATTAATAATTGACAAAATGGCGCAGGAAATATTGAAAAAAACCTCCTTTTTTAGGGTTTTTTTTTCGTTTTTTGCCCGCTATTTTGTCAAGTCTTATTTTTTTCAAATATTCTGGTTCACAGGACAACCAGTTAGGTATAGATGAAAACCAGCCGAAAAAACGATTTTTTAAATCATTTTTGTGACGTAGGGGATGGCGACTGTTTACCTTTTTTGAAAAAAGTACCCTCATTGTATAAATTCTAGTTCCATTATTTTTTTAAATGATAATTTCAAAGAAATTAAAAGTGCGACTAATTTCGAAATTACACAAATAAAAACGTTAAGTGAAAATCCAAAGTGGGTTTGAAAACTTGAAAAGTGTGTTTATAGTGTGTGTTTTGGAAAATTTTCTTAAAATTCTGCTTTTGACAAATTCAGTGTTTTCGATTGTCAACAAACTTGCCCACATAGGTGTAATTTTTTGGTGTAGTTTTTGATGTATTTGATGATCTGCTTTTATCTTATTGCCAGCAAAAAAATCTCAAACTCGTGTCACCAGTTTTGTGTTTTAAATGTCACGACCGTAACACATACATGTGGACAGTGTCTGCATCTCTACTTGTGCAATTTCTTTCGATTTTCTAATATATTTTGCTATTGGACAGACACAGTAAAAAATAAAATGGTATCCTTATAAAATTCTAAATTTTGAATGTTATTAACGAACCGAAAGAATGTCACGACCGTAACATTACATCACTCATCCAGTTCTTGAAACATACCTTTTTAAGCTAGTTGAAATGAAGTGGAATGTTGGCCTGTTGAATTATACACTTGAAACAATTTCATATTTTATTGAGGGTAAAAATTATCACACATTTAAGCCAAAATGTCAGGATTGTAGTTTTAACAAAAATGTCACGACTGTAACAAGCACTCGTAATAATTGCCCCCATCAAAATGGGATCAAGTTTTTTTACTGCTATATTTTGAAATTCCAAAAACATATTTTCAAGGCTATTTGTGTGCTTTCAAAATTATGTTTGGAACAACAAAGTTGTATTTCAATTCAAGTAACATTATTTTCTTCAATTATTTCTAGGAAAAAAATGATTAGTTTTAGAAATAAATAAAAAAAAGTTGAATAATAATTTATAATTTTTGCAAATATTTTTGTACTGTTTTTTGTAACACCCGTTATATATTTTGTTTTTTGTAAATAATACTGAATCACAGGATACTGAAAAGTATCTTAAATACTTAGAAAAAGAAATCAACCGTATACCTTCTTCTATTTCATAATTTTCATTAATCAATTCAAAGTTCTAGACCTAATTATTTAAAATAATTCATAAACATTGCCCGGAAACCCAAAGCAAATACTCTACCTCAAAAAAGTGTTTCAACTGACATGTAGAATATGTGAAAAAAATGTTGAAATTCTCTTTTTCAAGCAAAAATAACATTTTCTGTGTAAATGTCCATATATACTTTCTATAATAAATTGTTTTTTATTTATAATGTGACATTCTGGTTTTGAACGTCCTGAAACTGAAAAAAGCGTAACATTTTGTGGCTTTGTCTTACAGGTAACGAGATGAATTACAAAGGCAGCGGTAAAGTCCACTTCGGGGTGGACGATGTCTCCCTTTATGGAACCCCGAAGGAGGAACTTGGCCCGGGTCTTCCGGGCCAGGAAGTTAAGCAGAGCTTCCTTAAAAACCAGCTGCAGGCACTTTTCCAGCCGACGGATAACAAGCTTGCCATGAAGCTCTTCGGCAGTAAGAAGGCTCTCATGAAAGAAAGGATCAGGCAAAAGGCTGCAGGTCACTGGGTTATACATCCTTGCTCCAGTTTTCGGTGAGTCCTTAATCTACATTATTTTGTTTTTCAGGAACACTTTCATATTGCCTGCTGTTGTTTGTTGGCCAACGGATTTTATCCAAAAGGCAATATTGAAATTTGAGATTTCAATAAATATTTTATTTCAATGTAAAACTTAGACGCTTCTGAATTCTTATCTATCATGTAAATATTCTTCTTTGAAGAAAATATGTTTTACTATAAGTCATCCACCATCATATTCATTTTCTGGAAAGTTATTAAATTAAGTAATCAAATTGAAATTATTGTCAAATGAGAGATGAATTTATTATTAGGAAACTTGAGAAAGTTTAAGTGGACCAAAGTGGAAGAAAGGAATTGCAATAAATGAATGATGGATTCAGCCTTTCTTGAATTTATAACTTTTCTCGGAAAGAACTTCTTTATGCTTCTTGTGAAAAGTAATTTTGAGTATAACAATAAGAAAATGTACAAGTAGTGCAAGAGTTCATTTAATTAGGTGTTGTGGAATTTAAAAGTGAATACAAGCTTCGAAAGATTTAAGTAAAAGATAATAAAAGTAACACTAACTTATTAAAAGTGATAAATAGTATTTCATCAATATATCATCTGGAGGCTCGAAAATTCAACTGCACAGTTATATTGCTTCTCATGTAGGTTGAGAATTCCTGTGACCTGAACTTGTAGTTAAACTTTAACCCCGATGAGAATTTCAAATACCCTTAGAATTCCGATATAGTTTCTGAATAAGAGATCTGATTGAAAACGACGAGATTGCTTGCAAACTAATCATGGATACTATAATTTACTCATCATTATGTTCTCTAAGGATATATGTTGAAAACTTTGCTGAAAAATTTTTCATGAACGTCGAAACACTTCTTGAAACAAATTAGGTTCGTTTATCTGGATTTCCTTTAATTTTTAATATTCTACTATAATTTTTTGGATTTTCTGTCTGACGTAACAACATAAAACTATTGTTACCAAAGCGAAAGTAACTTTCTTGCTTATTTTTGTTTTATTCAATTCTTTTTAACATCTAGAATGTTCAGGAATAGTTTCGAATTTTTTTGACTCTTCCAGATAATAATTAAGAAAGGAGAAAAAATCTACCTCCGCCTGGCATTCTTTCTTTTTCTTTAATTATTTTTTTTATAAAATACCTTAAGAGCGTTAGATCCATCAACAATTTGAATTTTATAGGATTTACCAATGTTTACCTCAAAAAGGTGTCTTTTAAGTGATTAAATTAAAATTTTTGTCATCTCTTATAAAATTTCCAATGGTTTTTATGGAAAAATAGAAACATCAATTCGGAAAACGATTCACTTAAGACAATTGTTTATTTATTATTGTATTAGTCCAACGTTTCAAGACTTCTCCAATCTCCTCTTCTGCGGCAAGATCTCAAGGCCATAGACCAACCTGATCACGTCACTAAAATATATTTTAATTTATTCTTGTAAGATAACACCTTTAGTTTGAAAAATATCTTTCTTTAAATTTGTGAATCAAAATAAAAGACAATAAAAAATGTCGGTTTATCTTTTTTTATTAAAAGTTTTGTAAAAAACTTTTTCCGAGAAAATGAAACTGGAAGAGTTATTGTCGATTACTGTTAACTGTAAAAACTTTTACGAAAATTTAAAAAAAAACAAAGTTCACAATGCATGTAAAAAATTTCGATTTTTTGCAACAAAAAAAATTCGCAAAATATTTTGCAAAATTTTTGCAAAAATTTCAGAAGTAAACCGTGTTAGAGATTGATTACCAAATAAAATTGTATTTTTCATTTGTCTACTGTTATTATTAAATGTGCATTAATAGTAAGATGTTGGAAGAATGTGTATTTTGACGGTTTTTATTCTTTTTTACCCCCGTCCACACCTTGCAAAAATCTGCAAAAATTCTGTTTTAATCATCGATAGGTAACTAATGAATAGAATAATTCAAAAGGGTGGTCGCGCAATTCAAACATGAACAAAATTGCGTGCAAAAATTTTCACAATTTTTCGCATCGCGAATTATGCATCAAAAAATCCTGCAAAAATTTACAAATGTGTCTTCTATTAGAAAAAACAACCCTGATTTTTTTCGAAATTTTCCTATGATTAGTTTAGCTAAAAAAAGAAAAAAACGAAAATGGTAAAATCCGCCATTACTCATTTAAAATGGCAGATAATGATCTGAAAATTTGACAAAATAATCTCTTGCCCAACCCCTTCCATATGGTTTATGCGAAATTGGATTTGGTTTTAAGGCCGATTTCACATGGAAACCCGGCTATGCCCTTTTCATAAAAATATTTTTTAAACTAAAAAAGTTATTTTACAGGAATTTCGTCAAGTGGTCCGGTTGGACAATGCACTGTTAGAAATGTTCTGAAATTTATGAAATTTTAATGCTGCAAATATAACGATGAATTATATGAATTTTACAATACTTGTAATAAAGCGTATCTTAAAGTAGCTAAAGTTTGACTAATTTCCAAAATTTTTCTTAAAATTACGAAACTATCACACCATTTTTCATTCGCATGTAACTGTATGAAGGTTCAGTTACCTGTAAGGTAAAATTTATCTGTTCAAGTTTCACAATTTTCAGATCTTGAGTAATTTGTAATTGAAAATTTGAAAATTTTCCCTCAAATTTACTAAGCTGTAAGTGTCTTAAGAGCATGTGATATTTTCAAAATTAGCATATTTTATTGGTTTTAGGTTTCTACATGTTTATGTCCAAAGTACATAAAATTTTGTTTTCAAAATTTAGGAAATTGTAGTGAAGTTAAAAATGGACGTAGATAGACTACACTTGGTGTCGAAAATAAATAAAAGTTCAATTTCATAAAATAATTTGGGAAATTTTTTTTTCATTATCAAAACCAAAATTGGTCTATCTACGACCGTTTTCGTCTTTTCTACTATTTCTCAAATTTTGAAAACAAAATTTTATGTATTTTGGAAACAAACATGTAGAAACTGGACCGAATTGTTCACATGAACTTGCTACTTTTCTTAAATATCACATGCCCTTAATTTAACGAAATTGTAACTGTATAAAGCTTCATTTACGTGTTTCGGAAAATTCCAGCTAAAATTTCTAACAGCGTGGCCTTAAGGGGGTCATCCCGTGTGATAGCAATTTTAAAATTTTTTAATTCTGAAATTGTCTCTCATTGCTGACCTATACGGCAACTTTGCCACTCATCTCTAAAAAACGTTTTTTGCGATGACCAAGATTGCAAGCGTTCTGCTTATCTGAAACAAAAAAATCAAACGGTATTTTAATCTGTGAAGTAAGAACTAGTCTTTGAACTAGGATCGTTAAAAAATGTTGATAATTAAATTTTCGGCATGTTATTGAATATTTTTTTGTTTTGAGAGAAACGCGTTTAAAGGTTCAAATACGATTACCACCAATACAATTTTGACTCACCGTCAATCTTCTATCTGCCACATATTCTACTCTATATTTGGATGCAATTTATGAAAAAAAAAAAAAATCGATTTTTTGAACCAGTAACACGGGATGACCCCCTCAAGTTTAGATGAAAATCACTAACTGTATAGCATGTTAAAAAAATTTGTAAAAGAAAAAAAAAATAGTTTAATTTCGTCGTCCAATCGTGGTGGAGAAAATTGAAGTGTGGATGAGGAAGAAACGAAGCGTTAAAGAGTGGGTAAAATGAATCGGGGAGAGGGCGAATCAAATGGGCTGAATGGTTGGTCGTATCGAATGACCGGAATTACCTAGTAGCGCACACTGCTCCATAACGCTCTAAACATTATATGTACAGCCGTTGTTTGACGTTCCAATTGGCTACAATTGCCTGCTACTTCCGGCCAGAATCTTTGCTAATTAGTAGCACTAAACTGCTTTCAGACCTAAAGAATTTCCACTGATTTCACCATTCATGGTGTTTAAGAGTTTTTGGTATCACTGAACTGAATTTATTAAAGCCATAATTTAAAAATTTTAAACTGTGAAACCAATATGGAAAACCAAATTTGTAAATACACAACCAATCTGGATAAAAACTGTTACTCGGGAATTTTTGGGGTCGCAGATTTTGACGTACAATCATTTTAAATGACGGATACAATATTTTCAGTCAGATTGGTTTTGTTTTTTATAATTTCAATCCGCTATTTTGAATTTTGGAATTTTCATATCGAACTCAAAATCTGATCATTGTTTACAATTTTATGACATGATTGACTCTTCTCGATATAAACATTTAAATTGGCTTCATAATTAGATTCTATATTTTTCTTTTAGAAAATTGATTTGAAACTTCTTATTTGTGAAAAATTTAGGGCTGTTTTAACATTACCAGAGTTGCCTGTTTGAAAGCATTTTGAAGATTAAAATGTAAAATTCCACTTTTTTATTACTGTATCTCTTTAACATGCAAGTATCACGGCATTCAGCATTAAAATTATTTTTGGTGCTTTTAAACATTAGAATCAACTTTGCGTCAAATTTCACGTACGCGTTTTTCATAAAAGTTTTCAAAATTTAAAAGATATGCATTAAAAACTGATGAAATTAGTAGTTTTTTGAAATGGGTATTTTAAAAAAGTGTATATATGTAATAAATAACTTAATATATTATGAATATGTTAAAATTCATATTTTACAGATTTGAAATTTATTTATTCGATTCCTCCCACAGCTTTACTATTAGCAGAAAACATAAATAAACCAATTAATTGAATTTAAAATCTCTTTGATCTTGAGTGCCTCTTTATGAACTTATCGAATTTCTATTATACTCTAGAAACCACAAATAAATTATCATTAACTGAAATTAATTATTTCTTGTATATAATGTTGAATATTAATTTAGATTTAAATTAATATTTTGACAATCTAATCAAATCTCGAGGTATTATTAAATAATGATATTACAAAATATTAAAAACCAATTTTTTAGTTATTCCTAAACTCATTCTGCACTCGCCTTTTCTCCGCTCTCTAAATCTGAATCAGTCAAAATCTACTGATTATAAGTGAAATTTGACTGATTCAAATAGCTAAAAAGAGGTTACTGTGAATCAGTCAAATTTCTCTGATTACTTTAGTGAAACTTAAATGATTTAACAGTAAAAAATATTTTTTACTGATGAATCAGTGAAAATTAACTGATTGACAGTAAAAAAGATCATTTTGACTGATGAATCAGTAAAAAGGCAAATCACTCATTCAATAAGTGAAAATTTGACTGATTTAGATTTAGAGAGTGTCGAGTGATATTTATAGTAAAATAGTTTACCATATAAATATCTTGGTTATTTTTTGAAGATAAAAAGGAACTTCCGGTTTGAATCTTTGTTAAGACAGCGTAACTCTGAATTCTGAATTATATCATTGTCTCCAATTGCAGACTATTATTGGCAAGAATTATTTCAAAAATATATTAAAACTGAACACTACATAAATCTTAATTAATAATAATAAATAGTAGTTATATTTTCTTAATAATTTATTAGAATTTTATAGCAGCTTGCAAATTTCCGTTAGTTTCATGTTTCAATTGTATGCCTTCCAAATTGGAACTATTCCCATTTTGACTATTATACATCATCTTGTGATATTATCAGGTTAGTCGTTGAACTACTCGATTTTCCATAAACTCTCTGTGGTAATAGTTACAATGATGTAGATATTATCTTGTCGGTCGGAAATGATCCACGTGTCAAAATTGGTCAGATAGTTCCTATATGCGCTTTGGTCTACTCTGTTACAAATAGCGACACATTCTGGAACAGCGGGATCCCTGGGGATCCTACACCTTCTACTTTTGTGTTTTACATCAATTCAATTATGACAGTATGACCAACCCACATTTCTAGGAACACTCGATCAATTAGGTCTCAATGATAGCCAATATGTGAAATAAAAGAACATATTGCAAAAGTGTCATATTTTTCGAAATTCAGAACCATTTGGGAGTTTTTTATATTTCTCGTACTTATTAATTTCTCTTGGGAAAGATCAAACTCTATATTAGCTTCTTATAAATGAGAATATCAATTTTATATCGATTTTCATTCAAGTTCGTATTTAAGTGTATTTTTTTAGCTCTCATATCTGCCGTCCAAAGTAAAAGAACCGTTAACTGCATTTCGATTGAAACTGAGATAAAGGCCAAAGACTTTTTTACATTCTCATCATGGATGAGAAGGTATTGGTTTTATGTGAAAAATGACTTTCGAAATTTTCATCAAATCTTTACGCTTTGAGACCCCCTGAGTCAGAAAAAATGGTTTTTACGAAAGTGTCTGTCTGTCTGTCTGTCTGTAGTAGGTCGTGTGCGGCATAACTCTCGATAGAATTATCAGATAGAATTGAGCTTTGGTACACTTTATCGGAGCCGAAAAAGTAAGGACAAGTTCGTTAACCAGCCACATCCAATCAAAATTCAGGGATGGAGCACTACTTTTGTGTTTTTGAAAATAATTTTTTGAAGAAATAAAAAATTTCAATCCTGGTTTTTGATAGTGCTCATAAATCTCTACAAATTATCCTGATAACATTTTTTGATTAAATCAAAATTAGAAATGTTACAGCATATTCAAATTCGAAAAAAGTCAATATCAAAATTCCATTTTCCAGTTAAATTATACGAGATACGAAAAAACGTTATGATACAATATTATTGAATACATAAAGGCCTACAAATTTGAATTATAACATTTTTTCATAAGATGCATATTTTTCTTTTTAATTAAAAAAAAACTATTGAAAATCCAAAATTCAATTTTTTAACAATAATATTGGAAATACCAAAAAAACGTAGGAATACAAAGTTGTTCGTTTCAAAAAGATCTACAAATTTTGTCTGGCGCAGTTTCTGAAAAAACATATATTTTTCGTTTCAATTCCAAAAAATACGATAAAAATGAAAAAATTCCATTTTTTAGACAAAATATGTGAAATACAAAAAAAACGTTTAAATGGAAAATTGTTTGCCTAAATGAGGTCTACAAATTCTGATAAAGAAATTTCGGGACAGGATGTATATTTTATGTTTTGATCTTTAATATTGAAAAAATTCGATTTTTTTCACCGAAATATGTGAGATACGAAATAAGCGTTGTTCTGCAAAATCGTTTCCTTAAATAAAGTCTACGATTGTTTTTCCTTTTTAGATATGTGGAAGAAAGTAAATTCTTTTAATCATGTAATTTATTAAAAAGTTATACTGAAATGTATACAGAAAATCGAGCGCGAAGCGCGAGTGTCATGGTGAGAATGTGTTCCTTAAGGCCGATAGAGCCTTAAGTAAATTGAATTTCCTGTTTCACTTAAATTCAAAAAGAAATTCAGTGACTTTGAGAAAATGTGTAATTCATATCATCTGTAATATTATTATAAAATTGGAGCTTCAGTATCAAAATATAAGAAATAAACTTAAATGTATGCGAAGAGCACAAGACCGAGCGCGAAGCGCGAGGTCCAGAAAGAACGGAGCGCGAAGCGCGACGATCGAATCGCGCGCCCTAGGCGCGCTCAAACTTGCGAGCGAAGCGAGCTGCGCGCGATGAGAATGTGCCCGCGAAGCGGGCAGATTTTTTTATTTAAAAATGTGTCATCTTATTAGGTTTTGCTTAATTTTTAATCGGCACTTGGTAAATGTAGGGGCAGTTCAAACGTGGAAGAAAAAAATGCAAAATTTTAATTTTAACTATTGAAAACTACTTTTAACATTTTTTGCATCTTGAAAATACTTGGTAAAATGGCATTAATGTCACTAAGCCTATTTTTCCTAGGAACGGCGCCGAAAAACTAACTCTAATACTTTATACGTAACTGTAGTCATAGGAAATGGACCTCCGAAACAAACGTTTTCTTTTCTCTAGAAAACGCTAAATGCATAAGAATTTTTATTTTTGTAAAGTATTTCACGTCGCGAAACATTTCCCATGAAAAAGAGCATCAATGTCCATTGACACTCTTTAACTGTGACGTATTCACAAACTTTTCCAAAATTTGTGTCAATTAACGCTTTTTCCTCGAATATGATTTTTAATTAGTTGGTCTTTTCTTCTTTGCATTGCTGTAATAAAAAAACTAATTCGTTTTTTTTTCAAAATTTCAAGCGCAGTTAAATGCAAAATTTCTTCAAGATTCTAATATAAGAAACTTACCATATTTTCATCAAAAATGTCAGTTAACGGTTCTTTTCCTTTTGGCGGCAGATATCACACCATTGTTTTCATAAACATAGGCGTGAAATAGCATATTTTAATTATAGATTAAAAAATTTAAGGGGTTTGAAGCTTTTGTTTATCAAAATATCTTTATTTCAGCGCCTCCCGTTCAGCAATTGACAAGAAAGTTTGGTAATATTGATAATCAAATTGTTTTGAGTTGAGCGGAAATATTTTTATTTGAAAGTAACTTTCTGTTATTCCGCGAGCCGCACGTTAACATTAATGACGAACGGGCGAGATAGAGGATAAAATAAAATAGAGCAGTTCTAATTTAAAGTCTATTTAATTAAACGGAAAGTAAATATATGTGAAGTGAATAATGTACAAAATGACTGTGACAATTAATAAGTATAAGAGAACACAGCCAAGCTGAGCTGTTGCTCTCTGAATCGTTCGCGAGATTCTGTTTTAGTCTGACGCAGCAGACATCGACGATAGTTTCCAGGATTTTTGGAAAATCATTTTTTATTGGTATAAGGGAAGAAGTGGGAAGGATGTAGGCGTTTACAATTGAAGATGTACTCGTGGGAAAGCGAGTCGGTCAGTTTGGTGAAAAAAACAGTTAAGAGTCCCAAAGACCCTTTTTATATGAGAGTGTCATAAATAATCGGAACTCGAAGCTAGTGCGAGCGTTGTGAACGATTGAGCGGCATGCGCTGTACATGTGTTTTTTACTTAACATTCCCAGATCTTTATAGATGAACAATTGATCTTAAAAGGGGTAAAAAATCTTATTGCTTTAGTGCAGAACGTGACTAATTTGAGTTTTGAGAGACAGGGCTCTCTCTTTTACAAGTTTCAACTCGCTTCGAGGACGAAACACAAATTGTTTGGAAATATTGGGTTGTCCCAGAAGTAATTGCCGATTTTTTCATAAAAATTAAACACATTTTTTAAAAACAAGGAATGATCTTGTATATGACGGTCGATTGTTGATTTTGGTATTTTTATCATTTCTTCAATCTCTCGCAGTTACATGACGATCCGATTCGATTATGGCTTTGATTTGGTCATCATCAACTTCATTTGACCGACCTGAACGTTGCTCATCTTTGAGTGAAAAATCCCCAGAACGTAATTTATCAAAACAATTTCGACACTCTCTGTCTTTTAAGGCTTTCTCACCATACACATAACGTAACTTTTTAGCAGCCTGTGCTGCGTTCTTTCCTTTACAAAAATAAAAAAGCAAAATACGACGAAAATGCTCGTTTTTGCACTCCATCTTAAAGTTGATGCCAAACTAACAATTGTAAACGAAATTACGCGCAATTTGTTTGTAAAGAAAGCTAAGAGTGGCAGCTAACAAATTCCAGAAGGAAAAAATCATGACATTGACAGAAGTCATTCAAAAAGATGGTCAAATCAGTGCTCCCAGATCGTGGATGGAATTTACCCTCTTCATTTTGACATTTAATTGAAAAAAAGCAATTTTCCAAGTATAATTTGGGCAAACTTCAAAATATAATTAAAGAACAACTTGAAAAAGTAATATATGGTACTTCAAAAATTTCCCCAAATTATGTTTGAAAAATTGTTTTTTTTTTGCAATACACTGGTAGGGTGGAGGGGGTAAATTCCATCCACGATCTAGGAGCACTGGGTCAAAGGCTTATATATGTGAAATCGGCAATTACTTCTGGGACAATCCAATATCATCTACCAGTTTTGATGATTTACAAGTTATCAAAGAATATAGAAAATATCCTGTTTTTTCAACACTTCGATGTCTATTAAATTTCATAATTGCGTCTATTAAATTTCATATACTTTGTATTCAAATGACTTCATACTCTCTAAACCTGAATCAGTGAAATAGTCACTGATTATATCAGTGGAAATATATCAACTGATGAATCAGTGCCCTGCTTTGATTTCACTGAAGAATCAGTGAACGCGTCACTTGAACATAACTTTTGAATTCGCGAATTCAAAACATTCATCTACACTTTACTGATTTACCATCCCTTAAAAATAATAATAATTACGTAATTTCGTTTTAGTATTGTTTAGCCTGAAGTAAACGAATTAATCGATCGTTAAAATATATTGCTGGTTTTATTACTCCCATCTGAAGCTTTCACTGATTCAATAAGTGAGTTCAATCTATTTCACTGATTCATCAGTCGAATTTCACTGATTCTCAGTGAAAGACTTATAGCTGCTGCCATCAGTGAATAGTCACTGCGAATCAGTGGCCGTTCACTGATTCAGGTTTAGAGAGTATACTTTCATATTTAATTTAATACAACAATTTCCAACAGTGCATAGGTATATAATCTTTTTCTTTTACGTAAAAAAATTTTGAATTTCTAACATGATCCAGAAATCTTTCGTAAAACAAAACTATTCAAGGTTTGAAACTTCTTCATTTATAAAAAATTGTTGAAGTCCTGTAGTATAGGGTATGATGTCGCCAATTAGATACGACGGCTTTATTAATGAGTGTTAATAACCTTTAAAGAAATTTTGTGGACCCTATAATTTTTTTATAGCATTTTAGTTTCTAATATATTCTATTGAGCATTTTGAAACTATTAAGAGAATTTAGAAACCTTTTTCTAGAATTTTTTATGTGAATTAGTTTAAGTTTATTTGGCTTAAGAGCAAATATAATTTGAATTTGTTTCCATCAAGGAAGGATTACTTTTGACCATGTATAATGTAAAACGTAAACCACAAGATAGTGGACAATATAGGCTCTGTTTCAGAGACACTTATCGATCATACCTTTTTCCACATTGAAGGAAAGAAAATAGTACAAGAAAAAATTCCATTTTTTGTCACAATAGGTTGTTCATGTTTTGCCCAAGGCTATGGTCAATCGACTACTCAATTCAAACAGGTCAATGAAATTGCTCTGGAATAACTTTGAATGTGTAATTAATGAAGGTGGTGGAGTTAAATGGGTGCATTAACCTGTCGAGTTTTCCGCGAGAATTATCACCCAGAAAAGATCGTGTTTCAAGGGCTGGGTACAATGTCAATGTAAAAAGAATGCTAATGCCGTGTTATCTGGAAAAGAATATGAAAATCGATGTCGTGACACTTTATGCTGAATAGAAGAAAGAATAATGAAAAGAATGTACTTAAGAAATGAGTGCTGTTTAATGAGATAGACTCTTATTCGATTGTACTATCAAAATGTGGGAAAAAGGGCTAATGATTTAGATTCCGATTTAAAAGATGACGTTTTAATTTTTTCTATCTTATTATATCTCTTATTGAATTTTTTTATTGTTTTATTTATTTGATTTATTATCTTCATTAAGGAAACATAATTGGTGAATCATATTCGAAAAGAATTCTGATAATAAATGCTCAACTAGTAAAATCTAGTAAAAGTTAAACTTAACTCGTTCATACTATTCAGATAAATTAATTTGTCATCAAAACATATCAATTTAACTTTGCAAGCTTAATCAACATTAATAAAGCTCGAAGAACTTATGATTTTTGTTGTACATTTTTCAGCATTTTTACAAATCCGATTTTAAGATCTTTCATCTGTTATCTCCACTTCGAAATCGAGCATTTCTGAAAACAATTTATATAATCAAGAATAAATCATAGATCGAAATTATTTATTCAACAATATTTATTTAGTTTCATGTTTTCACTTCCGTTTTAAATTAGATTTGTAATTCTTACTCAACTTTAATGGTCCAGGGTTGATTTTTATTTTTGAAGGATTCTCTACAATTCTTTTTCATCGTTTTTATCTAAGTTATTTTAGAATAAGTTTTTCATAACATCCAGAAAAAAGTTTCTTTGATTCAAATAAAACTTCTTTGAATCGAACAAATTCGTGCATTGCTATAGAATCAAAGAAAAGTTTCTTTGATTTAAAGAAATTTTTTGATTGTTTTTTTTTTCTTGAATTAAAGAAATAAATGTCTACTTTTTTCCAGTACTGTATTTGAATCGAAAAAATATTTTTTCAAATAAAATAAATAATGTTAAAAAAATAATTTCTTTAATTTAAAAAATCTCAAGCGGTGATTTCTTAAAATCAAATAAATGTATATTTGTTCTAAAGGTTTTTTTACTTCGAATTGAAGAAATGAAGTTAAAAAAACCATTTCTTAAAGTTAAATAAAACTTTTTTCTGAATGAAGATTAGTAACTCAAGCCAAAAAGAGATGTGGAAAACATTTCAAGGAATGAAGTCACTGCTGGATAAGTTGGTGAAGATAACAGATAAAGGGTGAACATCCTTAAAATGTTTGTGAAATGAGTAGAAGCGGGAATGTTCTAATTGAGATAAATTCAAATGGTAAGTCACAAAAGGCTATATTCTACTTGAAGAATGATTACATTAGTCAATTTAAATGCATATCTCGTGCATGGCATAACAAATCAGGTGTGAACGTTTGAATTTCATGGCTCGTTGAATTCCAAATGCGTACTACTATAAGCAAATTAATGGGTCGTTCTGTGGCGAGAGTTACATTTGTTTCAAAATCCATATGTTCTAATTCCACTACAGCTGAGATTAGTTTGCGATTTTCGAGCAAGTATGATAAAGTACATTTATGCGCAATACCGCTCGGAAATATAGGGCCTCTCGGATTTTTAAGTAATTTCGAAAGTTTGTGAAGTTTTGTAATTTTTAGTCTTATCATTTTACAGAATGTAAGGAACACGTGTTGGACTTGTCTCGTTCAAGATACGGACGTTCGTGATTAGGAATTGTTAGACAATATTAACTTAATAGCATGGTAGTGTTGAAGCGCTAAAGCGTAACCTTAATCATACAGTCCGTAGATAAAACGTTACTTGAGTTGAATGTTCCACATACAAAATCGTCCGGAGGGATGTCACAGTGCTTTTAAATCATAAGTTGACATTCATATACTACTTTTTACGTTATGTAAAAAAATAAATGAAGAAAAATCGAACTCCATTCAAAAGATCTTTTCCCTCTATTTTTATCAGCAGTTTCTTTTTACTGATTTTAACCAGTAACTGTTTTTTCATTCATTTGTATCAATTTCAATCATTTGTAAATTATATTCACTAAAAATTAGTGTAAATCAACTGTTTACATTTCTAGAATTGATTCTCTGATTGATGTTAGTGAAATATTGCTGATTAAAATTAATAGAATTCTCAAATATTTGAAAATGACATATGATTATTTTCTTTTAATTATAATCAACTGTTTTTACTAATTTCTGTAAGTGACTGAATTTTATTTATAGAGTCAGTTGTTTCAAATTATATTAAGTATCAAACCAGTTATAATCGACTGATTAATAGCTAGAATTCAATCACTGCTTGAAATTTTTAATTGAATGAATGAACAAAAGAATAGAAGGAATCACTGAACAATATTGTCATCCATCTGTAGAATATATAATAATGTAGGGAGTAATTCACGATGACATAGGGACTATGTGTCAGCTTAATCAAATGATTATTTTCGATATCAGTTTTACAGCTGCAGGGCAGTTATAACTAGTCCCTAAAGTTACAATATTTTAACACGCTGTTACAGAATAGATTCCTATTTATATACAAATATATTCTATTTTCTACTCTTTCTTTAAATTTTGTTATTTCTCTAATAATATTTATGAATTTCTTCGTATTTCTTGAAATCCTTTGAATTTTAAAATTTCCCAATTCCCTATTTTTACTTGCATTCCATAATTATCTTGGAATATTTCACTCAGCAGGTCTTATGAAAAAATTTATTTATTCTGTTTGAAAAATTATTCCAAGGGATATTGTTCAAAATTTAGGATATTCAATGACAAAGAAAAATTAAAGATTTTTTAATCAATATTTCTAGGCAATCAAAAATATCTTAAAGAAATTTCGCAAACTTTAAAAATGATTGATGGACAATTTGGAATAATTAGGACAATTCACAATAATTTTGAGAGTTTTTTTTTTAGATACTTGAAATTAATTTAGAAATTTTGAAATGAAAAAATATAAAGTTAAGAAGCTCTTATCATAAATGTTAAAAACTTAAAAAAAGAAAATAATTTGTAAAACATAAGATTGATTATTAGAATATTCAGTATCTGGGAATTCTTTGCAAGAAAAATCCACACTTTATAGCCTTTGCACCTGAACCATTTAGACAATATAGTCTCAATCCATAATTCAAGCATATTTCATCTGACGAAAACAGAAGAATTGTATAAATACCACAAAATGAACTCGAACAATTTGTTTTCGTAATACACCAACATTTATTTTATAAATGTATTTTTTCTATTACTCACTCTAATTAATTATCACATCCGTGTCTGATTATTAGAACAGTTCTACGCATATTATAAATATTTTGAATGAAAACAAATTATAATGCAGAATGTCATATCAACTAATTCAATTGGATGACGTTTTTCACAATTACATAAGCATCGAGTTAAATTTTCCAGGGAGTAGAAATATAACTAATTCTTTAACGAGGGAAGTGGCAATAGAACTAGTAAGACTCTTATTAAAGTCATCTGATTCATAGACAGATCCATTAAAACAGCATGTTACTAGACACTTGATTCCTTGCATAGGATATAAACGTTGATAGGGTACATGCTGTGTAATGTGTACGTAAGTACAGTTTGTATTCATTCATTACCTCAGGTCAATTAAGATATCACTTGTGACTGTTTGGTCATACCAGAGAACCAACCACGAAGACCTCATATTTTACTACTAGCTTGAAAGTTCTCTAATAGCATCTTCACATAGTTCTCTTCAAGAATGCAATACCACAAACGTATAGACAAAAGCTTCTCTGAAACGACTTTAATACCACTTTGCCAAAATAGAGTACCTAAGTTTCTGTCAAGAAGAAAGATTTGTAAACTGCATGTGAAAATGACATTTCAAATCAGTAGGAAAAGTTATAGCTCTCATTCTGCAAAAATATAGTCTCTGTTTTTAGTCTTTTCACAAAAGCTTTGAAATATTGCTGAAAAATATTTCTCTATGGTATAAATTTAAAATAAATAAAAAAGTGCTTTTCACGCGTTTTGTTTTTGTTGGTAATTTGAGAAACTTTAATTTTAAGGTAGTTCGTTCAGGAAAATTAGACCTCAGGCAAAAATAGATAATTTTGCTTTCAAGAATAGCAATATTATTATTTAAGGGCTTTTTTGAAAGAGAAAAGATTAATTTCCATGAGAAAAATTTGAAACACAAAAAAATAATTTTATTAATAAATTTTATTTTTGCCCAAACTTATTTTCTTATCGCTTCGAGCCAAGTTATTAAAAATTATGCGATTCTAATAAATCACGGTTCATTTTTTTTAGGAAAAAGATTCTCTACAACTTGACCGTTTCCAATTTTTGAAAATAAATTCTTTAATGGCTGACATTATAAAAAAACAATTTTTCAAAACAAAATTTTTATAAACTTTATTTAATAATAATTAATTCAATTTTAAAAATAGGAAATGGTCATGTTCCAGAGAATCTTTTTCCTAAAAAAATGAATCGTTATTTATTAGAATCTCATCATTTTTAAAAATTTGGCTCGAAACGATAAGAAAATAAGTTTGGGCAAAAATAACATTTATTAATAAAATGATTTTTTTGTGTTTTTAATTTTATTCATGAAAAATAATCTTTTCTCTTTCAAATTAGCCCTTTAATAATAATATTGCTATTCTTGAAAGCAAAATTATTTTTGCCTGGGGTCTAATTTTCGTGAACGAACTACCTTAAAAGATAAAATTCTTAATGTAAGTTTCATTCTTGACTATATTGCAAAAAACAAAACTGTATGCGTTATAGGCAATTAGAGTTAACTGTCAATTTTGATAAAAATTTTTACTAAAATTAAATTGTTAGACGTTCCTTATTGTTTTGTATCATATTTTCTAAATTCTCAGACAAATATTTTGTAGACTTACAAAATTGTTTTGCTCACATTTCTATAGTAATTTAGTCACAAGGCTTTAATCAGCTTCACTGATGTAATGTTATTTTCATAAATGATTTGTTGAAAGTTATTTTCCTTAAAAAAATAACTAGGATTTAAGAATATTATTTTCGTTGCTATTTTTACACAATTGTTTTTTTCACGTCTTGTGATTGAACAATTTACATTTCCTAATTCTTTGAAGTTAAATAATTTCTTACTTAACGAATGCAAAATTATCTCATCACGACGTTAATGAAGATAATGAATCTTTTTCTGCCACGTTTTTTCAAATATTAGTACAATTCTTCATTCATTAGTTTTCAAGCAGAGAGTATTATCATCAAACTAATGCGAATATTGAGTTATTCTCTTGCATCATTTTTTCTCATAAAGAAACAATACTTTACTCGCTTTTACAAACGATGGACATTATCTTCAAACTAATTTGAATAGACATTATAACCTGTAATCGAATTATCCTAAGTTCTTATTTGAATTGCAAACTTGCGTTTTCTACAGTTTTCCTCATTATTCTTTTCCGTTTGTTTAAATCTGAAAATTACTATCAGGATTCATTTTCAACGTTTCAACTTCTATATAGCTGTACAAAATTATGAATACTTAATTTTAAATTCACACTCAAAGTGAAATTTGAAAGAATTATTGTTTTTGATCAACATATTTTTTTCATGGATTTATATTAATTTAATCGGAATTTTTTGTTTAAATTGAACGTAATTAAACATAATTAAAACAAATGCATTAAAATTTTTTGATTTGATTGAGTAATAAAGTTCTCACAGCACATAACTAATAATTCATGCAAAATTATTTACGTTCATGAATATATTGTTAATAACTTTCGATTATTATCATGAAGTCCATAAATAAAAATCATCTGTCTTTGAAATTTTAGTGCAAATAATATCACATAAAAGATTTGTTTTTTTTTCGCGCTTCCAGACTAACAATAACGACATTTCTAGAACGAGGTCGTATAAATTCTTTACGCACCTGAGCAACTATATGAAGCTATAAGTCTTTTTTTATTTAAGATTTCTGAATTGATTTTAAAGTAAATTTCTCTATTTTGTGATTTGTATTTACATTCAGTTAACATTTTTCCAATTTTTTTCGCGTTACATTTTTGTGGAAATATTTGAATTTTTTGTAATATAGTTTACTTCTTTCAAGAACTGAAATATAGTTTTGTTGGGCATAACGATGTTTAAATGAATCGAAATAATTAAGTACATATTTCTTAATTTCATGTAAATGTATTATTAAACACGCAAGTTTTCCGCCTGACTAAAATTTACCTTTGCTACTGAAATTAATTACTACATTTGTTTCTGAAAATGCGTTTGTCTAAAAGTACGTATATTTTTTTATATTTCAGATGGTGAAATATTTGGAATGGCTAAAGTAATTGCACAAACAATTCAGAATATTGTTTTCTGCATATAATTGTAATATTTTCATTTAAATTTAGACATACTAAAAGAAAATTCATACAAGGAATATTATCACCGTTATTATCATCTTAATATAGAAATTAAAGACGACAAAAATCCTACGATGCTAAAATTTCAACTTTTCAGTCCTGTGAATCTCAAGGGATCTTATTTTCCCACTTTATAGTGGGTTAATTTTATTAACTTTTAAATATCATTATGTAAACTTATATATTAAGTAATCCTCTAATTAATGGATTATATTTTTTCATTTTTTAAATATTTTTAAAAAGAAATTTGCCACAGTCTAGGCTTAATCATATTCTTTTAATGTATGCATAATCGAAAATTGAAATAGCAATTCAGAAGATTCCATAAAGCTAAAAATTAATTTGTTGGGAAAATCTGCAAAAAAAGAAATGTCAAGTTATATAATTGTAATATTACACGAGGAAATAGGGTTCCATAATTAATTAAAATATTCGTAAATATGTGCCATTTGCACTTGGAAGATCACGTAATAAAAAAAGGAAAACAATAAATTAGAAATTTCAAATCAGAATATGATATTCGCACTGATTAATAGCTTCAAAAAAATCTTTTTACATTCTCATCATGGATGAGAAAGTATTGGTTTTATGTGAAAAATGACTTTCGAAATTTTCATCAAATCTTTACGTTTTGAGACCCCCTGAGTCAGAAAAAATGGTTTTTACGAAAGTGTCTGTCTGTCTGTAGTAGGTCGTGTGCGGCATAACTCTCGATAGAATTATCAGATTGAATTGAGCTTTGGTACACTTTATCGGAGCCGAAAAAGTAAGGACAAGTTCGTTAACCAGCCACATCCAATCAAAATTGAGGGATTGAGCACTACTTTTGTGTTTTTGAAAATAATTTTTTGAAAAAATCAAAAATTTCAATACTGGTTTTTGATAGTGCTCATAAATCTCTACAAATTATCCTGATAACATTTTTTGATTAAATCAAAATTAGAAATGTTACAGCATATTCAAATTCGAAAAAAGTCAATATCAAAATTCCATTTTCCAGTTAAATTATACGAGATACGAAAAAACGTTATTATACAATATTATTGAATACATAAAGACCTACAAATTTGAATTATAACATTTTTTCATAAGATGCATATTTTTCTTTTTAATTACTAAAGAAACTATTGAAAATCCAAAATTCAATTTTTTAACAATAATATGTAAAATAAGAAAAAAACGTAAGAATACAAAGTTGTTAGTTTCAAAAAGATCTACAAGTTTTGTCTCACACAGTTTCTGATAAAACATATATTTTTCGTTTCAATTCCAAAAAATACGATTAAAATTCAAAAATTCCATTTTTTAGACAAAATATGTGAGATACAAAAAAAACTTTGAGATGAAAAATTGTTTGGCTAAATAAGGTCTACACATTCTTATCGAGAAATTTCTCGACAGGATGTATATTTTAATTTTTTGATTTTTAATATTGAAAAAATTCGATTTTTTTCACCAAAATATGTGAGATACGAAATAAGCGTTGTTCTGCAAAATCGTTTCCTTAAATAAAGTCTACGATTGTTTTTCCTTTTTGAGATATTTGTAAGAAAATAAATTTATCAATAATCATGTAATTTATTAAAAAGTTACAAAAATGCATACAGAAAATCGAGCGCGAAGCGCGAGTGTCATGATGAGAATGTGTTCCTTAAGGCCGATAGAGCCTTAAGTAAATTGAATTTCCTGTTTCACTTAAACTGAAAAAGAAACTTAGTGAATTTGAGAAAATGACTAATTTACATCATCTTTAATATCATTAAATTGCTTTGAGCTTTAGTATTAAATTATAAGAAATAAACTTAAACGTATGCGAAGAGCACAAGACCGAGCGCGAAGCGCGAGGTCCAGAAAGAACGGAGCGCGAAGCGCGACGTTCAAAAATTCCGGAGCGCGAAGCGCGACGATCGAATCGCGCGCCCTAGGCGCGCTCAAATATAATAATAATTAATACTAATTCTTTTTATCTTAAGACATCGAAATATTTCAAGAAATATGCATCGTATGAAAAAAATGTCCAAAATAAAAGCATTTTATTTTTAAGGGGGAAAAGCTAGAAGTTAAATTTTACTTTATTATTGCAGATTCGGATTCTCCATTAAAAAATACGTGAGTTTTATTCGAAAAGTTTTTTATTTACACCACACCCCACACCCTAGGGATGTGAGGTGTGGGATAAATTTTTGCAAAGTCGTTTTTCCCCCTCGAAAATAAAAAATGTTTATTGCGAATATTTTTTTCGTACGATGCGTATTTCTTGAGATATTTCGATGTCTCAGGATAAACAGCTTAAAATACAAATGGGTCCTACATTTTTCCAAAGATATTGTCGGAAATATTTCCAACATAGAATTGGAAATAGTTCCTACTGTTTGGTCGGAGAAATATCCAGTTTATTAGGAAAAATATATATATTTCATAATTTAAGTGGAAAAAGATCCAAAAAAAGTGAACAAATTTCCGTTTTTGTGGAATTATTTCCGCTTTTCATGGGAGAAATTTCCTACAACTTAGGAGATTTGTGAAATGTTCTCACCTCTTTGATATATTTCCTAATAGTTCGGAAATAAGTCCAAAAACTCGGTCAATTTTCCTCAAATCTATGAAATATTTCCACTTTCTGTAGGAAAATCTATGCTTCCTTAGGATTTAGGAAAAATGTCCTAATACATAGTAGGAAAATTTACCGATATTTTGTACAGTCTACAGTTTACTATATTAATTTTAAACCCTAATAAATTCCCTGTTTCGTTTTATATTGCAAATTTTTCTTTGCTTACATTAGAACTCTGAAGGCATTGAGTTACATGCGAAGTCTGACAAATGCTAAACCACATTGTCGCTTCGAGATTCGCATCAAAGACTATAATGATATGCAAGTCAATGCTTGGCATCTCAAGTGGATCAAATTCTATAACACGCTTAATAGGCGTCTCCAGCTTCTCATTTCTGGCGTTTTCAGATTACTATAAAGCCTCTGCATTAATCTCTGCACAGGGATTCTAAAATTTACATATACATGAGAACTTTTTCCGGATTTTCTATTTTTTGAATTACTGACCATTTGATAAGTCCTCTTAAATATTAGGAAATTAGAATATATTTAAATTTTTGAAAATTGTGTAACTTAAAATTTTAAAATTACGAAATTATTAGGTTAGGGATTGAGGAAATTTGAGTGTGGATGAAAATCACAAATCTGACTAGAAAAAAATGAGGTCAGAAAGAATGGGAAATTGGATAGACGAAAAGCAATAAATTTTATGAAAACTCTTTTTGCAAACTTTAAGCTGCTCTAAATTTGATTTACTCGGATTTGGCGTGTGGAATTTAGAATTAAAAATGATAATTATTCTTGAAAAGAAACTGTAGTTAAAGAGCTGCAAAAGAATTATTAAATTCAAAACTAAATTCAAACTCGTATCACTACAAACTCAAATTCATCTTAACATCCAAAAAAAATATATAATTCAAAATTTCCAGAATTCGAAACCGTTCGAACTCTCAAAATATAAAAAACGACCAAATTTAGACCAAAAAAAATTCTTAGGACCAACGATTATTTTATTTTTTATGTAGATGGTTGTGGGTAGTAAAGATAAAAAAGAAAGAAAGAAAGAAAAAGAAGGAAGGGGTTTCGGAAGGTTGCCTTCTTTTTTTTATCCTCCATTTTTGTTGGTTTCTCATAATCATTGATCCTAAGAATTTTTTATGGTCCAAATTTGATCGTTTCTTTTGTATTATGAGAATTCGAACGATTTTGAATTCTTGAAATTTTAAATTATTAAATTTAAATTTGAAAGAGTTTACAATTAAAAAGATATAAAAATTTCGAAATTTCTAAAAATTCAGTTAAGTTTTTTTTGTAATCTGTAAATATTGAACTTCCTTCTGAGTAATTTATAATGAAACGATAATGTATTAATACACATGTAATTTCAGTCAGGCCAACTCAGGGTATCGCATCAGAAATACTTTCCTCTATATCTATTATTTCCGTACAATTCAGTTGAATTACGTAATCGATCTTTCCTCAGTCTGTGTCTACAATTCGCAAAAACTCCCCTGATTAATCATTCGCGCATAATTTATATTCAGCTCATACATTCCACGCATACTTCCATATTCAAGTTCATAGAAAACTAAAATATTGGATCTTAAATCTTCCGTGTGTTTCCTGAAGATTTAATGAAAAGTTATTGTCTCTTATTATTAAAATGTCTCAAGTACGACATATTTTTCAAATTATTGTTACATGAGATGCGTTTAAATCGTTAATTATTGCTATGCATTTAACTTCGCTTCTATTTGAAAAAAAAACGATATAGAGAAACGATTTACGATGACTAAAATTACTTCAATATATCGTTTAAATGCTACTCATGCGAATCATGAAGATAATGGCCTGGTTTTACGCTCATTATGTTCCAGTATGGCTTACATTTTATGAAAATGTGCTTGCCCGTGTGTTACAGTATATATATATATATTTGTCTAAAGAAATTGCCACTGTAAAATCTTTATGTTCGAAACCACGTACATAGTTCACTTAAAGATAAAGTATAATATTTTTTACAATTTTAACTTTTAATATTGTAGAAAAAGTACTTTGATTATTTATCTTTTATGAATAAAAAGTTTTTTATATCATAACCCTTTTCAAATCTCAAACTTTTATATTCTTACTTGAATACTTTGAAATAATTTTAAGTAAAATGTTAGTCTTCAAAATTTATTTCTTTTTCCCAAATTTTTAAAGTATCTTCTTACCTAATTGAAAATACCACTTGGAATGTTCTAATTAAGCTTATAACTTAGTTTTGTATCAATTTCCTGGTTAATTATTACTAGAAATGTATGCAAGTGCTAAATTGTCTAGACAGGGATACAGATTGTTCGTTAGCTCGTCTCTTGATGAAATGAGATTAATGATCTCTCAGTGGAGATTCCAGTTACACTCATCCTACATTTTATTGATGACTTTATTGATTTCGACAGAATACTAGCATTAAATTTTCCTGGGAAGCACATGATTAAACTTTGTATTGAAGAGGAGAATTTTGAGCTGAAATATACATAGGTCGATAGAAAGATTATATTTTAGAATTATGCTAAAAAATATTTAAAAAGAAAATGAATGTTTTATTCAATTTAAAGCATCTGTATTTAAATTACAAAGATATAAAAACATTTTCAGATACATGAATTGACATATTTGGTAATTTTTAACTAAAAATTAATTTTTCTTTAATTTTCTAAAAATTAACTGGATTATCTTGAATTTTTCTTAATTTTTCAAAACATTTAATCAAATAAAACTTCATGCATGGTTTTGTAAAATTATAAGGCGAAAATAACTAACATATTAATAAATAAATTAATAAATTAATAAAATAGAACCATACAGTCCCTGGCCATATTATTATACTCACTTTGTTTTTGTAAGTCGGATAAAATCTATTGATATTGGAAATATAGTTATTAAAATTCTTCCCTGAAAATAACATGAAAGACGTCAAAATTATACATAAAACGCCCTCAAGATGAAGTGTCTTTGTCAATTTTCAAGAATGATATTGTGAAAAAATTCCAAACTTTTCTTAAATTATAAATAATTCCCGAAATAATTGATGTTTTTAGATGTTCATCAACTTCTTTTAAAGGTAAATTTACGTACTCTCTAAATTTGAATCAGTCAAAATCTACTGATTATCAGTGAAATTTGACTGATTCAAATAGCTAAAATGAGGTTACTGTAAATCAGTCAAATTTCACTGATTATTTCAGTGAAAATTTGACTGATTCAGATTTAGAGAGTAGAATTTTAAAAAACGTGCTATCAAATTACACTCATTTTTCCCTAGATTCTGTAAATGTCTAAACTTAAAGTAAAAAAGGCATAAAAATCTAAAATTGCTAAATTATTTATTAAAAAATTCAATTAATTCTTGTGGGTTATCATTTTTATCTATTTTTAAAATCCTTTTTTTGAGTATCAGAATTTTTACAATTTTTATGGGTTTTTTTATTCTACGTAAATTTACCTTTAAATCGGGTCGAGGAACATCTAAAAACATCAATCATTTCGAGAATTATTCATAATTTAAGAAAAGTTTGGAATTTGGACTTTTTTCAAAATATCTTCCTCAAAAATTGATTGGTTTCTTCCCCATCAAATTAAAAAATTGCGTGTTTTTAATGACAAGTTGTATATTTGAAAGGCTCTGAATATATACATAGTAATTAATTTTGTTTTGAAAGAAAAAATGTTGTCATCGTTCAATGAACGTTTAAAACTGTAAGTACATATGTTCAGGGAAGAATTTTAATATTTGTATTTCCAATATTAAGAGATTTTATGCGACTTAGAAAAACAAAGTGAGTATATTATGGCCAGGGACTGTATATAACATATGTAATTGTTGTACAAAATTGATATATATTTCTTGATATCAATACTTCGAGATGTAACCTCGATCCGCATCTTAAGGTCCCCGTCACCTTCCCTACCTTCAAAAAAGACCTCTTGGCTGAAATTGAGTTTTGTTTTCTGGTGCTCCTGAGACCTTCGGTTCGATCGTCTTTGCCAGCTGTGAGGCAATCTTGAGAAAAGCTGCTAAAACCCATACTATGTAAAATATATGGGTGTATAAAGTTACATGGTGCACAGAAGTTTTATTTATATCCAAGTCTGTCACTGGGCCAGGGTCATCCATTGCCCTACATAATTCCGTAAGAATTATAAATATTTTGTTAGCTTGAGATTAACAGGACTTCCGCATCAACTCATGGTTTAGTTTAGATCTTGAACTCAATTGAAACAAAGCACTGAAGAGTTTTATATCATCGGTATACTAATTACTCAAAGTTACACACTTTTTTCTTTTGTAACTTCGATTAAAGGTATATTTATAACTCATTATGAACATTTCAATTTAAAGTTCTTCAGGAGTTTCAAACTTCGATTATATTCGAATAGAGAAGGTTTTATATCTGGTAACTGATTTTCAAATCTTAATCGTATTGAAATAATGAAATCCAAATTTTTAGAATGTGTGATGCTTTTAACTATTGGATTTGGAATTTTAGAAAAAATTTAACTGGTAAGCAATTCACGTGAAATTGTTGTGTGTTATAATTCAATATTGAAATTTTGTACTTCAAATAATATCTGGAAATATATATTTATGAAATATCTATAATATAGTAAAGGTACTGTTTTTTTGTTTGTTAAATTTTTTCCCCGTAAAATTTACCTATTTTTGTGAAACTGATCCCATGTTCCCTACTTTTTTTGTAATGATTGAAAAATACGAAAATTATATGAAAAAAACTACAAATTAGAAATATTTGCAATGTTCTTCACATGGTTGTGAAAATCCACACAATTTACTCAAGTTTGATTAAGGTTTCTTAATTAAATCCTTAAACTTTGAGTTTCTACTTCACCATGAAACTATTTATTAAACTACCTATAATAAAGTTTGTAATTTAAATTCAAAAAGCTTGTTAAGAATTCAATAAGACCGGGTAATTCATAACTTAAGCAGCCTATAGAAAAATTTTAATTTACTTTACAATGAGAGGAATCTATACATAGTAGTTGTAACTAATACGTCCCAACTAATTGTTTTTAGTAAAAGCTACTAAAAATTCGATCAGTTTTACTAAGCTAGTGTGGTTAAAATAGCCAATTTGTTATATATATAAATTAACCACACCATCTTATTGTTAGTTGAACTAATCAAATTAATAGTAGCTTTCAGTTCAATTTCAGTAAAATTAATTAGTTAGAACGTATTAGTTAAAATTACCTTAAAAACTTCTTTCATTGTACCTTAGGAACATTTTTCTTAATTTAGTGCAAACTAGAATAATTTTTGGAATAACATGAAATAAATATAGAAGTTATAGATTTGACAAAACATCAAGATCTATTTCAAGCTAATAGTTGAACTTTTATTTAATTTGTTTTTACTTTCGTGCAATATCAAATGTTTTGGAAACATTTTTGTATCAATTGAATCAGACTTTTGTCTATGATAAACGGTCAAATATCTTTGGCTCATTGGTTGTTAATAACTATTACCTTTATTTTTATTTAATTGTGCGAAGACATATTTCAGTCTTAATGTAGTTATTGTGCCAAAAATCAGGTCTCTGGGAACAAAAATTTTCTATGATTTTAAGACTTGAAATGATATTATGAGTCGTGTCTTATGAAAGTAAAAACATTTTTCATGAAAAAACATTAAAACTTACGAAAAATAACACTTTTAATAATGTTTTTTGTAATAGAATTTCTCCTTGCTATCACTTCTTGCCAATCTTTCAGAAATTAATGGATTTTCATAAATCATGGCTTATTTTTTCAGGGAAATGATTCTCTACCATTCTACTGTCTCTAATTTTCAGATGAATAAACAATCTTCAAATATAGTTATTTAAAAAAAAATATTTCTTTTTAACACATTCTTTTAACGATTTCAGCCACTGAAAACTTTACTTTCAAAATTGGAAAGATTAGAGTTGTAGAGAATATTTTTCCTAAAATTAAGCCTGATTAATGAAAATACAATCAGTTTTAAAAAAACTCGTATGAAGCGATAGGGGAAAAATGTTATTACAAAAAACATTATTAAAAATATTATTTTTCGCGTTTTAATTTTTGTCCATAAAAATACGACTGATAATATAATTCCAAGTCTTAAAATAAAATTATAAAAAAACTTTTTCATCTAGAGACCTGATTTTTGGTATAACAACTATCTTAAGAAACTATGATATTCGCACTTTCATTCATGGTCAAAAAGTAAATATCAATGAATGTTGCGAAACTGGTAATATGAACTTCAGACACGAAGAGCCAATAAAAACCAATGTCGCTGTTTACCAAGGCTTTCTAAAATTCCTTGGGCTGAAAACAATTAATAACGTGATAAATGTTCTTAAATGTTTTTTTCTGTTATTTTATTGCTTCGTCCTAGAAAAAGCATTTCATTTTCTCAATTTCAGTGATTAATCAATTTTATAAAATTCATCTCATGGACAACCAACGAACAATTTATTCATAAAAAAATGTCATTGAGATATTCTTCTTCTTATTTTAGTAGATTATTTATTCTATTTTCTGCCTTTTTGTTATTTTTTGTATTCGACGTTTCTATGGGGTAGAAATTGTTATAAATATTTAACCAATTAAATTTTTTATTGGCATTCGATCAAACGATTTTATTGAGGAAAAAATTGCTTTTATCCAAGACTATGAAACAGTCATGTAACATTTATAGAACTTATTTATTCCGTGCAGTAACTTATAAATAATATTTAACTTTTCAACTTTAAACTCGTCCTTATGAGTTCCTTAATCTACAATAATCAGTCAAACACTTTATTTTACAGTCTCTTAAGACTCTTAAGAGGAAGTAAGAAATAAGAACAATAAAATATTTTAAACAGAAGTTGAGTGAGTAAAAGGGACAAGGAGTTTGCGTTGTGGGCGAGGGTCATGGCCAAAACTGTACAATCGCTCGAAGTGTTAACTTTACAATGAACAGGGATTAAATAATTAAGTCATCTTAATTACGTCCACGTTGGATTCATTTCCACTCGTACGGAGATCACTCCAGGAATGAACGTTAATTGCCATTCACAAAAAGCTTGTAATATACCAGCGTATCTCTTACAAGTCATTAGTTAAGGCGGTTACTTTTTCTTCACTTAAGTCGATGTTCAGAAAAGACATTCTGGTGATAAGTGTGTTAATCAGCTTCAGTGAGCAGAATAATAAAAAAGAAATAAAAAAGACAATCAGAAGTTTGGTCATTTTTTTTAGTTCAAAATCCAAAACTTTATTGAATTGTAATTACAACTCTCATTTTGAAAAATATTTCAAAATATCAGTCAATGCATCTAATTTTTTTACAGTCATACTGCAAATTATGAATTCCTAGACATAGATAAATTTAATATTTTATCTCTCGAATGAAAATGAATTTAATTGCAATTTTTAATAAAGGGTTTCCCAATAGGGGTGATATGATTTTGAATGTCCCTATCGGGCTCATTTGAACTGAAATTTTTGACGTCTACTGTCAGTTGTGATCAGTAAGGTTTGCCATTTAATCATGAGTAGTTTCACGCTTCCACAACGTTTGGAAATTGTCCAATTATTTTATCAAAATTCGAGAAGTTTTGTCGGTGTTCAAAGAGCATATCGTGCAAAATATGGTCGTCATTCTGCTCCATCCGCGCTCTCAATTCGTCGAATAATCGATAAGTTGGAGAGTGAATTTACTCTATTGGATACTAAGCCTAAAAATCGTATGCGTACCGCACGTTCTACACAGAATATAGCCGCCGTACAGGCCCGTATCGAGGAAAACCGTGAATTGTCCGTGCCACGCCGATCTCAGGAATTGGGCCTGTCCAGGATCACTACCTGGCGTATTTTGCGATTGGATCTTGGCCTGCATCCCTATAAGATGATTCTGGCCCAAGAACTGAAGCCTAATAACCATCGTTTGCGCCGGGAGTTCGCGGATTGGGCTCTGGAATCAATTGAAAATTATCCCAATTTTCATTAAAAAATCATCTTTTCTGATGAGGCGCATTTTTGGCTCAAGTCTCGGGGGACATTTGGCCGATATATTGTTAAAATCATAAATGGCATAGAATATCCAATATAATAAAAAAGATTTCGATCAATTCCGAATGAATATTCAGTGTTTTTTTTCAATTTCAAAACATATCACCCTTATTGGGAAACCCTTTACTATTAGAAGATAAAAAAGTGAAAATAAAATATGTATATTTTAACTTTTAAATGGTAAAGTCATTCTAACATTCACAAACTTAAGTGTAGTTCAATTTCAAAACAAACCATCAATTATTAGAAATCGCAAGTATAATTTATTTAAATACTTTAATGTTAAGTTTAACTCAACATGAGAGTTTTTTTGATAATGGACATTTTCTAGTCTTTAACCGTTTGTTCTTTAATACAAATTTTTATTGCATTCCCAATTCTTGGACCAAAATATTTCTAATCAAGTTTCATTACAATTTTTTTCCAAACTCTTTTCTCAATGAACACTTTTTTATTTTACAAACATTTAGCGCGATGGAGAATTTGATAATACCATTTTAGTGCATTTTAATAACAATTAAAAAAATCTGCCCGCTTCGCGGGCACATTCTCATCGCGCGCTTCGCGCTCCGTAATACTCGATCGTCGCACTGCGCGCTCCGTTCTTTCTGGACCTCGCGCTTCGCGCTCGGTCTTGTGCTCTTCGCATACATTTAAGTTTATTTCTTATATTTTGATACTGAAGCTCAAACCAATTTTATAATAATATTACAGATGATGTGAATTACACATTTTCTCAAAGTCACTGAATTTCTTTTTGAATTTAAGTGAAACAGGAAATTCAATTTACTTAAGGCTCTATCGGCCTTAAGGAACACATTCTCATCATGACACTCGCGCTTCGCGCTCGATTTTCTGTATACATTTCAGTATAACTTTTTAATAAATTACATGATTAAAAGAATTTACTTTCTTCCACATATTTAAAAGGAAAAACAATCGTAGACTTTATTTAAGGAAACGATTTTGCAGAACAACGCTTATTTCGTATCTCACATATTTTGGTGAAAAAAATCGAATTTTTTCAATATTAAAAATCAAAACATAAAATATACATCCTGTCCCGAAATTTCTTTATCAGAATTTGTAGACCTCATTTAGGCAAACAATTTTCCATTTAAACGTTTTTTTTGTATTTCACATATTTTGTCTAAAAAATGGAATTTTTTCATTTTTAAACGTATTTTTTGGAATTGAAACGAAAAATATATGTTTTTTCAGAAACTGCGCCAGACAAAATTTGTAGATCTTTTTGAAACGAACAACTTTGTATTCTTACGTTTTTTTGGTATTTCCAATATTATTGTTAAAAAATTGAATTTTGGATTTTCAATACTTCTTTTTTAATTAAAAAGAAAAATATGCATCTTATGAAAAAATGTTATAATTCAAATTTGTAGGACTTTATGTAGAAAATAATATTGTATCATAACGTTTTTTCGTATCTCGTATAATTTAACTGGAAAATGGAATTTTGATATTGACTTTTTTCGAATTTGAATATGCTGTAACATTTCTAATTTTGATTTAATCAAGAAATGTTATCAGGATAATTTGTAGAGATTTATGAGCACTATCAAAAACCAGTATATAAATTTTTGATTTTTTCAAAAAATTATTTTCAAAAACACAAAAGTAGTGCTCCATCCCTCAATTTTGATTGGATGTGGCTGGTTAACGAACTTTTCCTTACTTTTTCGGCTCCCATAAAGTGTACCAAATCTCAATTCAATCTGATAATTCTGTCGAGAGTTATGCCGCACACGACCTACTACAGACAGACAGACAGACACTTTCGTAAAAACCCTTTTTTCTGACTCAGGTGGTCTCAAAACTTAAAGATTTGATGAAAATTTCGTAAGTCATTTTTCACATAAAACCAATACCTTCTAATACATGATGAGAATGTAAAAATTCGAAAGTATGAAAATAAATTTCATTTAAAATGAATAAAGTAAGAATAAGAATTTTTTGGCAAACGTTTTTACATTCTCATCATGGATGAGAAGGTATTGGTTTTATGTGAAAAATGACTTTCGAAATTTTCATCAAATCTTTACGTTTTAAGACCCCTGAGTCAGAAACAACGGTTTTTACGAAAGTGTCTGTCTGTCTGTCTGTAGTAGGTCGTGTGCGGCATAACTCTCGATAGAATTATCAGATTGAATTGAGATTTGGTACACTTTATCGGAGCCGAAAAAGTAAGGACAAGTTCGTTAACCAGCCACATCCAATCAAAATTGAGGGATGGAGCACTACTTTTGTGTTTTTGAAAATAATTTTTTGAAAAAATCAAAAATTCCAATACTGGTTTTTGATAGTGCTCATAAATCTCTACAAATTATCCTGATAACATTTCTTGATTAAATCAAAATTAGAAATGTTACAGCATATTCAAATTCGAAAAAAGTCAATATCAAAATTCCATTTTCCAGTTAAATTATACGAGATACGAAAAAACGTTATGATACAATATTATTTTCTACATAAAGTCCTACAAATTTGAATTATAACATTTTTTCATAAGATGCATATTTTTCTTTTTAAATAAAAAAAAACTATTGAAAATCCAAAATTCAATTTTTTAACATTAATATTCGAAATACGAAAAAAACGTAAGAATACAAAGTTGTTCGTTTCAAAAAGATCTACAAATTTTGTCTGACACAGTTTCTGATAAAAGATATATTTTTCGTTTCAATTCCAAAAAATACGATTAAAATTCAAAAATTCCATTTTTTAGACAAAATATGTGAGATACAAAGAAAACGTTTAGATGGAAAATTGTTTGCCTAAATGAGGTCTACAAATTCTCAAAAAGAAATTTCGGGACAGGATGTATATTTTATGTTTTGATTTTTAATATTAAAAAAATTCGATTTTTTTCACCAAAATATGTGAGATACGAAATAAGCGTTGTTCTGCAAAATCGTTTCCTTAAATAAAATCTACGATTGTTTTTTCTTTTTAAGAGATTTGGAAGAAAATGAATTATTTTTATCATGTAATTTATTAAAAAGTTACTGAAATGTATACAGAAAATCGAGCGCGAAGCGCGAGCGCCATGATGAGAATGTGTTCCTTAAGGCTGATAGAGCCTTAAGTAAATTGAATTTCCTGTTTCACTTAAATTCAAAAAGAAATTCAGTGACTTTGAGAAAATGTGTAATGTACATCATCTGTAATATTATTATAAAATTGGTTTGAGCTTCATTATCAATTTATATGAAATAAAATTAAATGTATGCGAAGAGCACAAGACCGAGCGCGAAGCGCGACGATCGAATCGCGCGATGAGAATGTGCCCGCAAAAGCGGGCAGATTTTTTTTTTTAAAGAAACCTCTAAAAGTGGTAAATCATTGTTGTAGCTTATTTGAAATCAATGTTAATGTAGAACTCGTTTTAATTTATTAATTGGAAAATTTAAATAAATTTTAAAATTGAAGACACTTAATTGCCAAATTCCAACTATTTAAAATCGTAAAGCTTTCGAAAGTATTTTGGATCATAATATAATTTAAAAAATCAGATTTCTTAACGGATGTAGTATTCTAACTACTCTTGCGAAATACTTTGGCTTAAATTTGTTAAAAACGTTTCAAAGGTTATATTTGCTTTTTTATCATATCAGAAGAAAACAACAAAAGGCAGCTAAAATTTAATTCACATGTAACTGCATAAACCTTCAGTTAATTCATATTCCCGTATGAAAGTTGCTAACTTAATATATGTAAATGCATAAAAGTTTGCTTACACAACGTCAGATAATCTATTTGAAAATTTGAACATAGTAGACAGTAATTAAAAATTGTTAATTAATAGATGTACAATATGTATTGGAGCATTGAAAATTTCTTACAGAAAATAGATATAAACACACCCAGTATTATTGAGGTCCATGAATTAGATGGACTTGGTTCTGGTTATGTCAGCATCCTCTGAAAAACAATAGAAAACCTGGTGGCATTGTCTCATACAACTGTTTGTTCTCTATTTGT
The DNA here is from genome assembly GCA_030998225.1 of Diplolepis rosae. Taxonomy (NCBI): domain Eukaryota; kingdom Metazoa; phylum Arthropoda; class Insecta; order Hymenoptera; family Diplolepididae; genus Diplolepis; species Diplolepis rosae. The sequence goes on along the minus strand of JAPYXD010000723.1, from coordinate 5,446,145 downwards.
GTGTTTCGGTGAGCATGCAGTTTCACTGTGATCCATGCTAATCGATGTAACCACAGGTGCACTTATGTACACATCTTCTCCTCTACATACTTGCTAACCATTAAAAGCAGTTGGCAGATTCTTGATAAAGAATTTACTCTCCTTTTCATGGCCAACTCTATTATCCTTATATCATTATACTTTACTAAGAATTCTATTATTTCATCGATTATAAGCAAAGAAACATATTTCAAGACATCTTGCTTAAATTTACAGTACCGCTCAAAAGTTTGGGAACGGTTAAACAATTTTACCGATAGATAAAAAGTGCAATATCTCGGCAAGGAATGATCGTAGATAAATTTTCGATATCCCATTTTAACGGTCTTTACGAGAGGTTTCAAACTGTATATTTTTATATTTTTAAAAATTTTATATCTTTTTTACCAGTCATTTTTTTAGGAAAGAAGTTTAAATCTTTATATTTTCATATTATTACAACTCTAACTTTGAAATAACATTACTTTTCGAGAAAAAAACACAAAATTAAAGATTTTTTCGAATACTTTCGAAAGCTATATAGAAAAATTATTTGTTGGCATTTCCTAAAAACATGTCTGTTAAAAATCTTTTTTTAAAATATAGAGTTTGAAAGCTCTTAGAAAGACCTTTAAAATGCGATATCAAAAATTTGTCTACGATCATTCCTTGCTGAGATATTCCACTTTTTATCTATCGATAAAATAGTTTAACCGTTCTCAAACTTTTCAACGGTACTGTAATATTTGACACTCAATTTGTAAATGTTTGGTTTTTAAATTCACACCGAGAAAAATATCTTTCGAATTTCGTATAAGTCGCCGTTACAATTTTCGTAAGAAACTTTTTACATTCTCATCATGGATGAGAAGGTATTGGTTTTATGTGAAAAATGACTTTCGAAAATTTCATGAAATCTTTACGTTTTGAGACCCCCTGAGTCCGAAAAAAGGGTTTTTACGAAAGTGTCTGTCTGTCTGTCTGTAGGTCGTGTGCTGCATAACTCTCGATAGAATTATCAGATTGAATTGTGCTTTGGCACACTTTATCGGAGCCGAAAAAGTAAGGACAAGTTCGTTAACCAGCCACATCCAATCAAAATTGAGGGATTGAGCACTACTTTTGTGTTTTTGAAAATAATTTTTTGAAAAAATCAAAAACTTTAATACTGGTTTTAGATAGTGCTCATAAATCTATAAAAATTATCCTGATAACATTTTTTGATTAAATCAAAATTAGAAATGTTACAGCATATTCAAATTCGAAAAAAGTCAATATCAAAATTCCATTTTCCAGTTAAATTATACGAGATACGAAAAAACGTTATGATACAATATTATTGAATACATAAAGACCTATAAATTTGAATTGTAACATTTTTTCATAAGATGCATATTTTTTTTTTTAATTCAAAAATAATCTATTGAAAATCCAAAATTTAATTTTTTAACAATAATATGTGAAATACGAAAAAAACGTAAGAATACAAAGTTGTTCGTTTCAAAAAGATCTACCAGTTTTGTCTTACACAGTTTATGAAAAAACATATATTTTTCGTTTCAATTCCAAAAAATACGATTAAAATTCAATAATTCCATTTTTTAGACAAAATATATGAGATACATAAAAAAAGTTTAGATGAAAATTTTTTTGCCTAAATGAGGTCTACACATTCTTATTAAGAAATTTCTCGACAGGATGTATATTTTATGTTTTGATTTTTGATATTAAAAAAATTCGATTTTTTTCACCAAAATATGTGAGATACGAAATAAGCGTTGTTCTGCAAAATCGTTTCCTTAAGGTAGTACGATCACGAAAATTAGACCTCAGACAAAAATAGATAATTTTGCTTTCACGAATAGCAACATTATTATTGAAGGGCCAATTTGAATGAGAAAAGATTATTTTTCATGAAAAAAATTTGAAACACAAAAAAATAATGTTATTAATCAATTTTATTTTTGCCCAAACTTATTTTCTTATCCCTTCGAGTCAAATTTTTGAAAATGATGCGATTCTAATAAATTATGGTTCATTTTTTAGGAAAAAAGATTCTCTACAACTTGACCGTTTTCTATTTTTTAATTTTTTCTTGAAAGCAAAATTATCTATTTTAGCCTGAGGTCTAATTTTTGTGATCGTACTACCTTAAATAAAGTCTACGATTATTTTTTTTCTTTTTGAGAGATTTGGAAGAAAATAAATTATTTTAATCATGTAATTTATTAAAAAGTTACTGAAATGTATACAGAAAATCGAGCGCGAAGCGCGAGTGTCATGATGAGAATGTGTTCCTTAAGGCCGATAGAGCCTTAAGTAAATTGAATTTCCTGTTTCACTTAAACTGAAAAAGAAATTTAGTGAATTTGAGAAAATGAGTAATTCACATCATCTCTAATATTATAAAATTGGTTTGAGCTTCAGTGTTAAATTATAAGAAATAAACTTAAATGTATGCGAAGAGCACAAGACCGAGCGCGAAGCGCGAGGTCTAGAAAGATCGGAGCGCGAAGCGCGACGATCAAATCGCGCGCCCTAGGCGCGCTCAAGTTTGCGAGCTGCGCGCGAAGCGCGCGATGAGAATGTGCCCGCGAAGCGGGCAGATCTTTTATGTGATATTTGTGTAAAAGATGATGCATTTTTGGATAAAATCAGACGATTATATAGTATGGCAGTATTGTATCCCAAAATAGTAAATGCTTACACGAAATTCGCACAAAATTGCGGATACTATAAGCGCAGCTTCAGTGTCTTAACAAAAAAGCACCCCACTTTGCATTAAATATTTTATACAGTACATTTTGTTATTTTTCCAGTAAAACAATGTCCAATTTTATTGAAATAATCAGTAAAGTTTGACTGATCAGTAGATTTTGACTAATTCAAATTTAGAGAGCGCTCTACAGGTACCGAAAAACAGATTTTCAAAAGAGGTGCTATGAAAAATACAATGTTCCACGTAGTGATTTTATGCATTTGATTTTAGGAATTTGATTTTGCATAACTTTATAGTTGACACTTATATATAGTGACTGTGACAAAATTACATAGTCGCTGTGACTATACATTGACGGTTCAACCATTGCTTGAATTCAACCACAAAAAGTAGTTAAGGTAGTTGATCCACAAACATTAGACCTCGGACAAAAATAGATAATTTTGCTTTCAAGAATAGCAATATTATTATTGAAGGGCTATTTTGCATGAGAAAAGATTAATTTCCATGAAAAATAATTTTATTAATAAATTTTATTTTTGCCCCAACTTTTTTTCTTATCGCTTCTTACGAAATTTAAAAAAATTATGCGATTTTAATAAATTACAAATCACTTTTTTAAGAAAAAGATTCCCTACAACTTAACCATTTCCAATTTTCGAAAATGAATAAATTATTATCAAATTCAACAATTTGTTTATAAAAATTTTGTTTTGGAAAATGTTTTTTTAATGGTTTTAGCCACTAAAGAATTTATTTTTAAAAATCAAAAACGGTCTGAAAAAATGATTTATGATTTATTAGAATCGCATAATTTTTTAAAATTTGGTAAAAGGCGATAAGAAAAAAATTTGGTTCAAAAATAAAATTTATTAATAAAATTATTTTTCTTTATTTCAAATTTTTTTCTGGTAAGATAATCTTTTCTCTTTCAAAATGGCCCTTCAATATTAATATTGCTATTCTTGAAAGCAAAATTATCTATTTTTGCTTGAGGTCTAATTTTCGTGGATGAAAACTACCTTAAGGACATTTTCAACTACATATATCACGTCACTATGCCCAGGATTTTTTCTCAGTGTACGGGTTCCGTGCGTTTTTCTCAAGCAGCGTGGGGTGCTTTCTTAGTATGACTAGAACGAATTTGCTATATTCGCTTTGCTATTCTGGCATACATGATGTCCATACAAAATTCGCTTAAATTTGTGCAACAAACGTAAAACGAATGTGTTGCGTTTTCAATAAATTCAGATTGTATGGGGAATTCGGAAGCGATTTTTTCCAGTGCAGATAAAGACCTTTTGGTAAAAGTGAAATTGTTTCGTTTAGAAGGTGTATGTAACTTTTGATCATGATATTTAAAAGGCAATATTATACTCAGATGTACCATAATAACCATTCCGCATTCTTCGCAAAAAGCAGTTAGTAAAGGGAAACCTTAAATAGGATTAGATAGATTACAGTTGAACTTGTAGACTTAATTGGATCGTTAATAAAGGTGGATGAGGAATCAAGTACGGAAAATGTGGCTCAATTGAAACACATGTGGCTATTCATACTATCACTTGAATCCTTCCATGTTTTTCTAAAGTTCGCTCAGTTCTTAATCTTTTTGTGATTTGAAAATTAAAAATGTTTCTTATTTAGTTTTTTTCAAATTCAGATGTTTGTATTGTATTTTTACCTGTTAAAATAGTGATAGCATAAAATTTCTGCAAACTTAACAGATATTTCAGTAGAATTCGTCGCCTTTTTGTAAACATAACAGATTTGTCGATTAATATTACAGAAATGCCTGTTGAATTAACAATAAATCTGTTATGTTTATAAGGTAAAAGCACCAATAGCCGGACAGAGCCATGAATTTTTCTCAAAATTAGAGATTTATGAATCACTTATCGCTATTTGGGTGTACCGTATACAAACCTCGAAACGTACACTTTAAAAAAGTGAAAAATTTGTTGAAATACAAATTAAAACTTCGCCAAGAAAAAAAAATTTCTCTACTGAAGCACAAGGCTGGTCGAAATGTAGCGAAATCTGCTCTATAAACTAACTGACGCGTTGTCTTTGTTAAGCAAATAACATTTACATTAACCTTCATTTGTGATTTTAATACATGTTACACTAAAGTCAAATGCTTTATATAAACCTTAATATTTTTCAAAAATAAAAAACATTTTCCTTTAATTAAATATTTGAAATCCGGTTATTAGGTCAATGAATATTCGTTTTGCCTAATAACCGAACGCGTGTCCGGCGTTACATTGCACTGCTTTTGTTTTCGCTCTAGTCGCCGGACGAAAAGTTTATTGCAAAAACAAATGCGAATTTTAAGTAGTGCTGTTAATATTTTGAAGAAGTGTGGTAAGTATTTGATTGTTTTCAATTCATAGAAGATATCTATCTGATAAAATATTAGGCAAATTACTTTAAACATATTTTAATTAGTCAATTAAATCCAACCTCAATTGACATTTGACGTTTATTTTCTTGTTAATTTTACATTGAGAACAATGAAAATATAGATTTCAGAATGAAATTTCCCCACTTTTCGATCTTTTTGAATGATAATTTTCAATAATAATGATAAACTATGATTAATAATGAATAATTTTTTAAAGAAATAATGTTTGAACTATGGATTTGCTGAAAATATGATATTTTGAGAAAGTATTTTCATTTTAACATATGTATTTTCTGGGTTTTAAGTATTTGGTGTCTTTATTATAGATCATGGAAAAAGTATCAGAAAAAAAGATTAAAAAGCTTTATACCAAAACGGATATTATTAATGCGATTGAGGATATAAGGCAAAAACGATTGACAATTAGTGATACAAGCTCTAAATATAATATAATATAATATAATAATTTCCGTAAATATTTCCCAGTGTTTATTATGCTTAAAAAATATCAAATCCATATCAATCAAATTATAATATTCTCTTGTCCGAGTATTGGTGCAGCGCTGTCCGGCTATTGGATCAATTCACTTTTCCCGTCCGACAATTGGCTCCAAAGCATTATTTAATGAAGAGAATTATTAAAATGGATTATTCAGATTTAACACAACTCTAGACTTTTTGTTATAGTAGGGAGGACACATACATCAAAATAATCGCGGCAATTCTTGATTCCGCATCACATTTAGAACGATTAATACAAAAAATTGAATGACATTTCCTTAGACGTCCGGCTATTGGTGCTTTTACCTTAATAAGCGGTGAATTGTCCTGAAATATCTGTTGTTTACAGAAATTTTATGCTCTCACTATTCTAAGTTATAAATTATTTTAATTTTAGTTGTACGGATTCATCAACTATCTATAAATTAATAGAAAAGTATATTCAATATATTGTTTCAACTTTTAAAAATTTAGTATCTATTATTAGTAAATGGCCTATAATAGGTAATATAGTTTGCTGTCCATATTTTAAAAACTAAAAATTCCCACTTTAGCACTTTAGCACTGCTAGTTCCAAGACCGAATAAGACTTTTATTCTAAGGCATTGTGTATTGAGTATTTTTATCGAATTGCAAACTGTTGAAAAACATTATATTGGCATGAAAGGGTAGTAAGCTCGTTTCCTTAAGGTGGCTTGAGCGTTTGATGTCGTATGAAGTGAGGGGCACCGTGGGGGCACGTGTTACATGAATGCTCATTGCTACTTATTTTTTTTAATAATCATATGTATTATAGTGACATCTGAGTAGAAGGGTAAGAAATCGCGGAAATGTCCCCGGAAAAAAGCGATGGTAAAAAATTATTAGTTTCACCTCGAGGCGATTTCTATATTCTGTACCTTTTTCGCAATTTTCTCTTGATTGAAGTCGTCAACCCTTCGTTTTTATAATACCAATAGATTCCTCGAAATCGAAAGTACTAGTATATATTTGATTTATGGGGACTTGTGATTTTGTTCCGGAGTTTCGCCGATTTTCATGAGGAATCCCATGAGACTGCGTGTTAAACTGACATTTTTTCGGCAATGACATCGTCAACCACGGTATTTCTATTTTCCAAATGAATCTAGCATATTTTATTAAGATAATCTCTAAGTTTCAGAGCAGTCTGTAATTTTTTTCAAAAACAATCAAGCCACCTTAAGGTCCCCAGAAATGGTCTTGAGCTGAATCTAAAAATAAGTGTGTATATGTATAGATACTCAAATTAATCCTCTTAAATTACTTTCTCGGTAATCGAACTACTTTGAAATACATTTTTACATTCTCATCATTGATGAGAAGGTATTGGTTTTATGTGAAAAATGACTTTCGAAATTTTCATCAAATCTTTATGTTTTGAGACCCCCTGAGTCAGAAAAAATGGTTTTTACGAAAGTGTCTGTCTGTCTGTCTGTAGTAGGTCGTGTGCGGCATAACTCTCGATAGAATCATCAGATTGAATTGATCTTTGGCACACTTTATCGGAGCCAAAAAAGTAAGGACAAGTTCGTTAACTAGCCACATCCAATCAAAATTGAGGGGTTGAGCACTACTTTTGTGTTTTTGAAAATAATTTTTTGAAAAAATCAAAAACTTTAATACTGGTTTTAGATAGTGCTCATAAATCTATAAAAATTATCCTGATAACATTTTTTGATTAAATCAAAATTAGAAATGTTACAGCATATTCAAATTCGAAAAAAGTCAATATCAAAATTCCATTTTCCAGTTAAATTATACGAGATACGAAAAAACGTTATGATACAATATTATTGAATAAATAAAGACCTACAAATTTGAATTGTAAACTTTTTTCATAAGATGCATATTTTTCTTTTTAATTAAAAAAAAACTATTGAAAATCCAAAATTCAATTTTTTAACAATAATATGTAAAATAAGAAAAAAACGTAAGAATACAAAGTTGTTAGTTTCAAAAAGATCCACAAGTTTTGTCTCACACAGTTTCTGATAAAACATATATTTTTCGTTTCAATTCCAAAAAATACGATTAAAATTCAAAAATTCCATTTTTTAGACAAAATATGTGAGATACAAAAAAAAACGTTTATATGGAAAATTGTTTGCCTAAATGAGGTTTACAAATTCTCATTAAGACATTTCGGGACATGATGTATATTTTATGTTTTGATTTTTAATATTAAAAAAATTCGATTTTTTTCACCAAAATATGTGAGATACGAAATAAGCGTTGTTCTACAAAATCGTTTCCTTGAATAAAGTCTACGATTGTTTTTTCTTTTTGAGAGATTTGGAAGAAAATAAATTATTTTAATCATGTAATTTATTAAAAAGTTACTGAAATGTATACAGAAAATCGAGCGCGAAGCGCGAGTGTCATGATGAGAATGTGTTCCTTAAGACCGATAGAGCCTTAAGTAAATTGAATTTCCTGTTTCACTTAAACTGAAAAAGAAACTTAGTGAATTTGAGAGTTAGAAAAACATTAAAATCAATTTCTCGTTTAACTTTCTCCTTTGAGATGATTTACTGTCTGTTCTATTTATAAATTGCTCCCAATGAAAATGTTTACTATTTGCATGTATTGTATTTGTTAGTGCAAGATTTATATTTTATTATTCAAGCAGTTTATACATTTTTCTTACTTTGCGGTTGAAGGTTTTGTTGGAAGAGAACTAAATAGTGCTGAACAAAATATCTGCCTTGTTAGTCAAGAACTAAGGAAATCTGATTTCTGGAAATAGCATGACACATCAAAAGCATTTTTGAAATGTGGCATTTCGTAATATAATGAGAAGTTCAAATTACGTGATGATGGCAACAGCAACTTCCAATTTTTCGATAACGCAAAAGTCTGTGTCAAACTTCAAGGTCACGCTTATTAAGAGATGAACAGTAATGAGTAGAAGGCAAACGACTCCATATTCAAGATGAGCAAAATTGATCACTTGACTGAAGAAAGTGAAAGCAAAATAAATATTTTTTTCTGATATATATATTTGAAATCAGATATTTATCGGATGGAAGTTAAAAAATTTGACACTTAATATGATTTTTAGAATATACACTGTTAGAAATTTCTATATTAAACTCCCATTAGATGCAATGGAAGTTTTTTTCAGTAACGTATATTAAATTTAAAATACTTTTATCTTAAAAAATACAAACTATCATTTGAATTTTAATACACATGTGTATATATTTTAATAATGTTTGTTAATTTTAATATATTTTTATTGAGAAGTTATTAAATTTAATATGAATGTATATCAATTTTTCATAATATACAAATCTTTTAATTTTAATTCACCACTTGTATATTAAAGTCTATTAAAATTAATAAAATTTTTAACAGTGTAGGAATAGTGATATAAAATTATATGATACGTAGATTCATGATAGTTAAATTTCATATACCTACAACATAAATCATTTAAATCCCAAGCTGCATTAATTTATTTCATACGCTAGATTGTCTGCACTTTGTTGCAATTTCACTAACTGTTTCACAATAATAAAAATATAACATTCCTGAGGGACATGGAATGAAATTAGCAAGGAAATTTAAATCCTAGAAGCCAAGCGCATTTCATTATGAGGCATGAGTATTTTTTATTGTCGTAAATTAGGTTTATTAGCATCATTATTGCAAGAGTCGTTAGTTAGTTTTTATCTGATTTTTTTGTAAAGTAACGGCGTGACCGCAAGACAGCCAGGGACAGTTTTCATTACTGTTTGATTCGAGTTAACAAAAAAAATAATATTTGAAAGTACAAGGATAAAATTTTTCTCCGTACTGTAAAGTAAATTTAAAAAGAAGTTCTGATTGGATGTGGACATTTGAATTATCTTAAAGATTCTGTATGAAAATACAGTATCGAGTTTTATAAAGACTTAGGACATTAAATAATATTTATTTTGTGTTCATCATAATATTTTCATTTTCTGGGTGAAGGAAAGAAAATTCTAATCAATATGTTCCTTTTAGAATCACTCTATGATTGTGATATGATATTCCATGTAAACGAGCAGAGTTGGAACAGAAATTTGCATTTTTTTGCCATAAAAGTACTGTTCCAGTCGATTTGGCTTTGATGAATAACGTCCTTCTGATATTTGAAAGAAGTAGACGGAAAAACTGGGAACATCATTCGTGTTAAGTCGAAGATTCTCATGAATGATTAAGCGATTGTCTCCAAGACTATCTCACACGTACATAAACTTCCAGTAAACAGTCGATCTTTAATGAACTAAGATTTCGATAAAACAACGTAAACATCTTTTCGATCATGAAAACGAATTTTTGACACTTTAACGAAATGGAAAGTGGATTTCCGCAATCCACGAGAGTATTGAAATCACGTGTGGTTTATCTAATCAATTTTACTTTCAAGGTTTGAGCACGTTCAATCAAAATTTCCTCAATTTGTAAACTAGAAAAAAAATCCTGATCGGAAAATCTGATTTTGAAAATTGATCGATAAAGTGAAGCAAATTGAACACTGAAAAAACGATCAATTGTGAACACAATGGATTTATCAAAAACTACTTGAAATTATTATGCAACTTTTTTCCTACAGCTTCAGACGGAAAGGAAGATAATTAATCTTAGTTGTCAAGATAGCCACCCACGTTGCTCGACCCAAGTTAATTAAATATCAATTAATCATACATATATAATACCTCAAGAGTTTCGTACTTATCTCTTTTAAACCTTCTCTATAGTAAATTACTTGGAAAATTTCAAAAAACAGGAATAACTTCTTTTAATTCAACTTTTTTTGCTGTCGTAAATAAATTTCAGTTGTACATATCATTACGTAAACGGAACTGTCGTTAGGAAAATTCTATAAACTAAGGTAATCTATAGTAATGCGAGTCAGTTTTACTACAAGTAACATTTCTACTCGAAGAATTTTAACGAGACCTACTGAAACTTTCTGCTCGAAAAGTTCTCTTAGAATGAGTTTATGTGAGAATTGTGAAAGTTTCAATCTATCATTTTGGATATTTTTATTATGACAGTTTTTATTAATTTAATTAATCTCAAAATAAAGAATTGGCGAATTTATTAACACAAAATTAATATCCTTCATGCAATAATATTTTAGTTGACTTAAATTTAATTTTCGAAGGAAGTACTCAAGGCATATTTTCCGTTTCCGTATTTTGTGGTGAATTTTTGTGGCATATTCGAAATAATATAACACAAGCAGCGAATGTTTTTTTCTAAAATCCACTTACGTCATCGTTTGGTACTTCTTTTTACCTTTTATTTCCACTTTGGATTATCTCTAACCGATTTTCATCCTCCGGAATATAGAAAATTATTTATTCCCTACAACTTAACCATTTCCAATCTTCGAAAATGAATAAATTATTATCAAATTCAGCAATTTGTTTATAAAAATTTCTTTTTGGAAAATTCTTTTTTCATGGTTTCATCCATTAAAGAATTTATTTTTAAAAATCAGAAATGGTGAAGTTGTGGGAAATCTTTTCTCTGAAAAATTGATCCATGATTTATTAGAATCGGATAATTTTTTAAAATTTGGTAAGAAGCGATAAGAAAAAAATTTGTGTCAAAAATAAAATTTATTAATAAAATTATTTTTCTCTCTTTCAAATTTTTTTCATGTAAAATAATCTTCTCTCTTTCAAAATAGTCCTTCAATAATAATATTGCTATTCTTGATAGCAAAATTATCTATTTTTGCCTGAGGGCTAATTTTCGTGGATGAAAACTACCTTAAGGTAAATGTAACATATCTCAGAGAAAAAAAATCGCTTCAGGATAATCCAAAATGTGAATAAAAGGTGAATATCAGTGCTAAACGAAAGCGTAGGTGGATTTTAGAAAAAAAATTCTTTGTTCGTGTTATATTATTTCAAATATGACTGAAAAAGGCCATTTTTTCACTTTTAGGTTAGGATATCTTGAAATCCTGACGTATAAGGGAAATTTGGACAGAGGATTCGTTTTTAGGACATCAAAATCTTTCGGTATCATCATATTTTGTTGGCCTGTGTAATTATTTCTAGCAGACAGGAAATTTTTCGCAGTCAAAATACTAAAGGTGACAAAAATTTCAAACTCAACTAATTAATTCAAAAAATTATATGAAATTTTAATATAGGTTATAGTAAAGTTTGACATCGTCTATACTAAATTATCATATAATTCATCTGAAGTTCAGTATTTCGCGGCTAAAAATTTTCACTATGACACGTTTTTTCCCAAAATTGAAACTTTGTTTAGCAGAAATGGTAAATTTCTGTCATAATCTATTTTTCTGTCTTTTTCACGGAAAAATGGCAGAAAAAAATAATATGATCCTTTCATTATTTTCCTAACGTACTTTTTTGTAAGGGTTATTTGTACAATTTCCTATGCTAAGGAAGAGTTAATAAAAGATTCAATCACACATCATTTAATCCAGCATCCAATGAATGAGTTATTTCCACCACAAATCCAGAGGAAACTCTTCGATCTACTGGTTTATTGCTCTTCCACATTCCTCTTCTAATTCTGGTCTCTTGTTATAAATGCAAACGTTTTAGAACCTGATTGCTTCATCCTTTACACTGTTAAAAAATACTAGAAAATTCAAGTCATTTCTTAGATGCAAGTATAAATCCAATTTCATTTATTTCTAATTTAAAGATAGTTACATATATAAATTCATTTTCATTTATAAAGATTTTGTACATTATAGCTTAAACTGATTAAAATAAGATTTAATTACTTTGAAAATTATAAGATACGCAAAGATAGAACCTTATGGATCTCTTTATTAGAATTTTATTAAATTATTAAGGTTATATTGTTAACGATAAAAAAACATTGAAAATTAACAAACTAATGTTGTTCTAGAAGAAAAATCTCAATTTCAGTGAAAAAAATTTTACAGCCAATACGCTGCGCGTGATAAGATGTGCAAGGAACTCACCAAATAATGAGGTCAAAATTTAATGATGTTTTTTTATGACATTTTAAAAAGTAATTAAATATTCATCAATGGTGGGCTCTTTTCGATCAGACGTTTCTCTACGACTTTTTTTACTATTGCTTTGCAACAAAGTCAAAATATAATCATTTTTTCCTAGCCATAAAAAACCTTATATCAAATTTTAATAAAACTAATTTCTTGCTTTTTGAACATGTTTTCTAATTTATGAAAATATGGGGCAATTAATGGGGTCGAATACTAATAAAAATATCCGAGAAGTTTCATATTGATTTATCTAGTTGTTTTAAAAATAATTTTATCTCAAATTTCACCTACTTTTTAAGCTTGCTAAAGATAGAATACTTCTTTCAAATTTCGATTTACGTACATAAAAAAACTCTTTACATCTGTCTTAAATTTCATATGTGCTTTTTAAAATTCCCAACTTATCAATCAGAAAGAATATTTTCACTCAAAAATGAAACTTTTTCGTTTTAAAGAAAAATATACATTAGTTTTCAATAAAATAAATACTTTGGTTGCTTTTCTTTGTTCAATTGAAAGGAATTACCAGATTCTAAATAATGCAGTAGAATATATTGTTTCCAAGGTGGCCAACTACTTGAAATGAAGAATTACAATCGGACGCATGAAAATATACTAAAAAACACTAAAACTGTAACACTGAAAAATCAATAAAAATAACTTTTATATTTAAATTTATATTTTTATACAAATAAATAAAAACAGTTAAAAAACAATAATTGTGCATATAATACAAAACTAACTTTAAAGATAAGCAGAATTACTATAAAATTAAGTTTGGATAAAATTTCAAATTATTTATATTGGATGCAACAGTGAAGTATTTCAATCATGTCTAATTAATTATTTTATACAGTACATTTTGTTATTTTTTCAGTAAACCAATGTACAATTTTATTGAAATTTCTATTTTTCAAGTGTTACGACCATTTGATGTAGTATTAAAAAGCAGTGGATTCAAAAAACACGAAAAAAAATATTAAAAAACGTCGAAATCACTAAAAATACACCAAATACAGTGAAAACTCACGAAGTTGTGTCTTCAAACAGTGACCGAAAAAAACACAACGCGCCTTCGAAAAACACTAAATTTGTGTCAAAATCAATAAATTGGTCACCCTGATTGTTTCTTTAACTTTATTCCAATGATTTCTTTAACTCAAAAGAGTGATTCTTCAAATCAAAGATAACCTATCGAACAAATTAATTGTTCAAATAAAAAAATGAATATAACGGCATTTTTCAAGATTGAATATAATTTTCTTTACTTTAAAAGTTTTTCTATACTCTCTAAATTTGAATCAGTCAAAATCTACTGATTATCAGTGAAAATTGACTGATTCAAATAGCTAAAAAGAGGTTACTGCAAATCAGTCAAATTTCACTGATTATTTCAGTGAAAATTAACTGATTTAACAGTGAAAAATATTTTTTCACTGATGAATCAGTCAAAATTTGACTGATGCAGATTTAGAGAGTATTAAATCTAAAAAGAAAATTTAGAAAAAGTTATTTTTTTGATTCAAAATAACTATTCTATAAGAATAGGCTTACATGAAGGGATTCCAGAAATATCTGATGTTTTAAACTTGGAATATCTGCTTAGGTTCTTTGACTGATACTGTCCAGATGCAAACTCACAATCATCGATGCGAAACTTGGTACATGAAATAGAAGAATTGCTGAAGAGAGTTGTATGGGAATAATACATATGAACAACAAGCTTTCGTATTAGGTGTTCAACTGCTCATGCCTTGTATATAGGGACATTATTAGGTTGAAAAGTGGGCCAATGCTGCCGAGTCGAGCTGTGCACCAAACTGATTAAAGCCGAGCTTTCAGAAATTTTTTTTCTCTCCGAATCTTCACTCTGCTATATGCGCATCTTCCTTGCTCTCGTATATTCCACAGCTTTGTTATCAGGTTATCAAAATTCTGTTCGGCTGCAACCTAGAAAATAAATGTGATTGTTGATTTTGCTGAGTTTCTCAAACTTTTGAAATCAAAATTTCATAATCATTTTTTTATATTCTAGTTTCTCTTTTTATGTTTTTTTAATCTGCTCCGTCTTCAAAATTTATTTCCGTATACTTTTAATTCCAGAACATAGTGACGCTTTTTTTCATTGTATTCGATATAGAGCTAAATTGATTCTTATTATTATTTTTTATTGTTTTCTCCTATAACATTTTTAAAAAGTGATAGGATTTTAATGAATGACGTTTCCTGTTGGTTAGACATTTCTTTACGACCTTGTCACTTCTGAATTGCAACAAAGTAAAAATTAAGAAGCTTATGATATTTTTAGATTGAAAAAAATGTGATATTTAAATTACGAATGAAAATTATTTAAATTATTTGTTTCTTAGCTTTTAGATATATAATATTTTATATAATTTTAGATATTATAATATGTAATATTTATTTTGTTGGAAAAATTTTCCGGGAACCCCATAGACAATAATTATTAGACTCAATTTAATAATTCAGAACGTCTTTGTCATCAAGAATATTCACGTATAAAATATCTATGGTAACACATAGTAACATTTTAGTGGATTCCGATATTTGCATCTGAAACTTCTAAAACTTAAACAGCAGTCATCGCAGGTATTCACCTGTTTTGACCTATTTTGCATTTTGTCACCTATTTCACCTTTTTTGATAATTTGTCACCTTTTTCACCAGTTTTTAATTGATAAAGGAAAATTTTATTAAATATTTTTAATTTTATTTATATAAATCCATATTAATTTATTTTGTCCTTGTTCAAATCCATCTCTGAGGTCAGTTTTTAAAATAAAAGTTAGTATAGTCATGATTTTGAAAGGAAAAGTGACTTTTGTCACTTTTTCCGTTTTAATTATTTTTTTTTAAGATTAATTGAAAACAAATTCAATGCATTTTATATTTTTCAATAAAATTAATGCATTTTCAACAAAATTATCGAATTTTCAACAAATAATAATGATAATAATAACAGAGCTTTATCAAGTTGCTGAAAAAAACAAAATATTTACATAACAGAATTTTTACAGATAAGAAACTTAGCAACTTCAATGATATTTCATCAAAATTGATAAGTCATTCAATAATTATCTTGAAAATTCATTAATTTTGATGAAGATTCAATACTTTTGTTGGAAATTCATGATTTTGGTTGCAAATTAATTGATTATGTTAAAAATTCATTTTTTTTTTGATCCATCAATTTTTTGGAAAATTATAAAGTTCCGTGGGAAATTCATTAATTTCCATGAAACTTTGTTAATTGTTTTGGAAAATCATTGAATTTTTGAATGTTCTATCATTTTGTTCGAAATTATATGATTTTATTAGATATCTAATTGTTTTTTCAGAATTATATAATTTCAATCATAATTCTAGAATACCAAGGAATGATTTGAGACGATTCCAGAAAAATTCGACATTGTTTCGAAACACGGTAAGATGACTTCAAAATTAAATGGCGATCAAGAATCTCAAATGAAAGGTTTTTTTATTTGCATTTGCATATTTCTAACAGTGAAGTTAGACGATAAGCTGTTACTTACCAACTAATAAACTCGGTTGTTATTATGATTGTCTGAGAACATTAAACAGCTTCGCATACTCGGTGTATCACACATGCGTGCTAAAGTGCATTTTACAGAAATAATTAAACGTGTACCAGAATTTACAACTTTATGCTCCAATTCGGTTTGTGCAGACAGCAATGCGTATTTTCTCTTCATTCCTAACTTCTTTTTGTTTTATTAATTTAATTTGCATTGGAAACTTAAATATTAATTTACGACCAAAAATTCATCATTAAATCTTCTGAGTTGCACATGAAAATGAAAATGCAACGATATTCATTTGTTATTTACTCACTTACACCTCAACCTTCATCAAAAATAAATATTTACTGGTCTGTCTTCATATATGAAGACACTTCCCGGTTGATAGAATTATTGGAAGAAATAAACAGAAAGACTCACTGTGTATATTTTATTCTCCTCTCGTTATTTACGGACGGTCCGTAGGTTAATCGAGAGTCTCATTCTGAGTGCCATATGACCATTCATCTAACCAGTCTCTACATTAAGTAATTGGTAAAAACAGATAAATATTAAAACTCGTGACTTTGACGCTGATGTATTAAAAATATCCAAGGAAGGAATTATTGTCCTTTTTACACATTTGCCTTATTTAACTTTTACATCCTACGCTGTTACATTGAGAGATTTTTTGTTTCAATAAATGGCAAGATTATACTAAAATTTTATATTTTACGTTTGAAAGTGCGGAAATCCGTGCTTTTGTTTCAAAAATTCACATTGTGTATACTAACCAAAGCAGCGTGTTAAATTGATATTTTTTTAATAATTTGATAAATGTTTCAATGTTTGATAAAAAAAAACATAATATTTAGAACACACCATGTCAAAGTTGAAGAGCGACTTACAAAGACAACGAATATGAAAAACTGAAATAATCGTTTCAGGGTTCAATACAAAGAATATCAGTACTTAGTACTGAACACGTGAAAAAATAGAACTCACCTTTGGCGGCTCCGCAAAAATTTATCCCACACCCCACACCTTGCGGATGTGGGGTAAAAAATTTTTCTTTTAATTAAAAATTATATCCTAAATTTAAAAAAAAATTTCTAATAAAACTTACGTATTTTTTAACAGGCGATCCGAATTTGCAATAAAAAGTATTCATAATTTTTAAAATTCGATAATTCCTTTTAAACAATAAGCTCATTTCATTTCAACCGTTACGATGGCAATAATATGTACTAATACGATCAATCCAAATAATTACCGTTTTAGTGTCTAATATCCTTTACAGTTTTAGTGCTCGTTGATACTAATCATATCAATTTTTCGATTATGCTTTTCAGTTGATGGCATTCACTGCGTTTTTATTGAAATTTTTTCCCCATAATTTAATTAAAATAATGTTATTTATTCCAACGGTAAATCTTCTGTGAAAAAAAATCATATTAATTTTTCGTATTATTTTGTCAAGGACCGGTATTGCAAAATCAGATTTATCGATATTATGATACGAGTAATTAAATTTTTAGCCTGATTTCCGCACTTTCAAACCTAAATTACTAAACTTTGATATCTTTTTGTCACTTATTGTAATAAAAAGTCTCTTGGTGTAGACATTTTTATCAGAATTTTCCAAAACTCGTAACTGAAGTTTTACGCAGATACAATTTTGTAAAATTAAGTTAAAATTTAAGGAAGTTCAGTTACTCTTCAGTAAATTTAAAAACAAATCTTATAACTTTCAGTTAGAAATTACTGAATCTCCCGATACCTGTATCTAAAAGTTCTGAAACTTGCAACAGAAAAAATCTTACGTTCCAGATAACTAAAGTTTTATGCATTTACATTTAACTGAAAATTCTGTCACAATTTTGAATTATGTAATATTAAGAAAAAAGTTTCGCAATTTTAAGATACGTTTACTCAAAAGTATCGTAAATATTCTATAATTGTACGTTATATTTGTAATATAAAAATTCCGTAAATTTCAAAAAATTTCTAATAATGTACACCATAAATTCAAACAACTTCTCATTTCTAAAAAAGCATATTTTTTCTTTGTGCTTTTCATTCTTATTTGCTGATAAAATATTATGCACTTTCACTTCCATAAACAGCTAACTAAATTTTTTGAAAAAATTTTACTGTTGACAATATGTGTTATTATACAAAAGAAATGAAACTAAACAATAAATTTGAGCAATTTTGATACATTTTTTATTTTAATACTTTTATTATTTAGTTTAATTCCTTTTCTTTAATAAAACATATTTTCACTTGTGAATATTTTCGAGAAATGCTTTTTTACTGCAGAAATTTGAAAATAAGATCCCTTCCCATACATTTTCAATTAAAGCAATTTTCTCAGTGTGTGACGAAGTGAAGTTAGCTATTAATGAAATGAAAACACTTAATTTAAAAATATCACAACCTTTAGTCTTTTTCCAAGTTTCTTATAGGATACTGCAAGTGCTAATACAAGTGCGCTTAACATTTCAAGATTCAAACCGCTTTCTCTGCTCTTATACTCATCACTTTAGGTTGGCAATAAGTACGTTTTGAAAATCTAGGTCCATGAGATTTTTGCAGGTTTAAGGGCACGTATCAAGTGGTGCACGTCAAGTTGGTAATTGCAATTACAGTTCTGTAAGATTATTCGAAAAATAAAAACTGAGAAGGATTTTCTGTATCAGATAGACCTTCGCTATTTTATTCACAACTGGTTGTTCTGGGCAGAAACGAGTTAAAAGCAAATGAGAAATACTACGATTATATCACATATTTTTATACAATTAATAATATTAATTATAATTAATACGATGTATTATATTATAATACGCTGTTCTATTATTTTTGGAAACCTGAAAAACAGGAAAATGTCAGGGATCAATTTTATCTAGATGGTTGAGTTTGAAATCATCATATTATGAAAACATAATTTATTAATGTATGCATTGCCAAAAAAACTTAATTGCTTTAACCTTTTCACTTATTTTGAATGAAGAGTTTCAAAATTTTTTATTGTTTTACATTATAATGTAATTTTGTTCCTCAATAAAAATAAGTATGCTTTATATACATTACAAATTTCATTAATCATTTATTTATTTAAATTTTCTTTAAAAAAAGTAGAAAAATGAATATCACAGTCCTTGAAAATCTGGAAAAGTCAGAGAATTTTCGTATGGAAAAATGGATTAGGTTATTACCCTAATCATAGTATAACTACATTTTAGGTATTATATATGAATACAGAGCTTACATATTCTTGTTTCTGTGTTTCAGATTTTATTGGGACTTATGTATGCTGCTTCTGCTAGTAGCTAATCTTATTATTCTGCCGATCGCCATTAGTTTTTTTAATGACGATTTAAGCACCCGGTGGATAGCCTTCAACTGCCTTTCTGACACAATATTCCTCATAGATCTCGTTGTCAACTTTAGGACTGGTAAGTCCAGCATTTAAATGATAATATTCTCTTATTTTCAATTTCTAATAAAAAAAAAAGTTGCATTACGTCTCAAGAGAAAACAATTTCGTTGAATCATTTTTTCCATAATTAGAATTTCATCTTTTACAATATAAAGGAGATAGTTTTGAATAATACTGTAAAATTTCAAGTTCAAAATCGAAACCCTTTAGAAGTTTAATCTACCTTGAAGTTCGTCGATCTTCTCCGAATCTGAAAATGATGCGGATTTAAAAAATATACATTTCAATAACAAAATTACTGTTCATGACGACCTCAACTCCTTGACATTTTATTATTACTCATAGATTAATTTGATGTACATTTGAGTGGCATAGACATAGAATTAGGTCACGAGTTGACACGCCGTTAAGACCATTGTAAATTAAACTGTATTCTATGGCAACAATGCACAATTGTTACAAATTGTTCATCCAGATTTGTAGTTAAACTCAAATGTGTCTCCAAACGTTGTGAATATTAATTAGCTTTGCCTCACTTACGTGAGAATCCTAGAATTAAAACGAAAGATTTGTAGCTCCGAACCAGTTAGCGAACGAAACATTAACCCATTTAGTAGTTACTTGAATAAGGACAAGGTTTCTACTATTATTTCATGATTTCTTATTTCTTGAACCATCTATATATATACTCTTAATTACTAAATCTCATAATAATTTTATTCTTACTTTTTACAAAAATTTATTACACTATTTTTCATATTTTCCCAATGAAATCCAAATCTTCGGTCTCTTGTAAATTTAAATAATTTTTTAGTCTATAAAAATATTAAAACACATGGCTGCTTTTTACCTAAAACTTGAAAATGACGTCAAATGTCCGAGGGGTAAACGACTCAAAATCTGGTGGGCATCTGTAAAATATTTTAATTCTAAAGACTATTTAAATCTGTGAAGACTCTTGAAATGTTGTAGAACTTTTTTTATTAAATCATTTGACATTTTGCAATCTTTAAATATTCAGATATCTTTTTATAGTTTGCAATCTTTAAATTACTCAAACATATGTCAAGATTGCAAAATTATAAAAGATTTTTAAATATTTGTGAGGCGTGAATTATTCTGAAATATTTTTCATTGGTTAAGGACAAGATAGCAAAATGAAGATTTCAAATCATTTTAGGATTTTTGAAATTTCTCTATATTTTGCTATCTTGAAATTTTCTGAAATATGTTTACATACCCTAAAAGCATTTCAAGTCTCTCACCATTTTACAATCTTTATATTTTCCAAAAACTTTTCAAATCTGTGAAGTCTTTTAAAATATCTTGAAATATTTACAGATCTCTCGTCATTTTTCTTTCTTATAGTGTTTTCAAATAATCTAAACTAACTCAAGATCTTTAAAATATTCTTGAATCTTTCGGGATTTCCAACCTTTTGAAATTTATAAAGTCCTTTGGAAACTTTTAATATTAACATTTTTCAAGACCCTTTGAAACGTTTTCTAATCACTTTCAATTCTTTTTAATTTCTTGAAACGTGGTATATATGTATATTTAGACAAAAAATAACTCGATTTGCAAGAATTAATCATTTTTCCATCACCTGGAATTGTTTTTATAATGAATTTATATATATCCTCCTAAAGAACAAACTAAACCCATGAAATAATTCATTAACTATTTTTGTTCTATCTACTATATTCACTCTTAAAGAAAATATTTATTATTTTCATAATCTAAAATGGGGTCAATAAATTAGAGATGTAATCGCATTTTCCTTTCGCCAAGTAGTTGTGCTCTGACGATGATTTTTTTTAAATTTTGCCAAACTATTTAGCTTACGTGTTTCACGTAGCATACACTGTAAAAAATATCGGTAAATTTTCCTACTATGTATTAGGAAATTTTTTCTAAATCCTTAGGAAGCATAGATTTTCCTACAGAAAGTGGAAATATTTCATAGATTTGAGGAAAATTGACCGAATTTTCGGACTTATTTCCGAAGTATTAGGAAGTATATCAAAAAGGTGAGAACATTTCACAAATCTCCTAAGTTGTAGGAAATTATTTCACAAGAACGGAAATTTGTTCACTTTTTTGGGATTTTTTCCACTTAAATTATGAAATATATCTTTCTTTCCTTATAAACTGTACATTTCTCCGACCAAACAGTAGGAACTATTTACAGTTCTATATCCGAAATATTTCCGACTATATCTTTGGAAAAATTCACAACCCATTTGTATTTTAAGCTGTCCGACTATTTTCGGAAAAATTTCCGAAAATTTTTTTACAGTGTACCAGAAGGTAAAAATTATATCCACGTTGTGTTAACTTCATTTGAAGGGTAATGTAGAGGCAGACTTCAAGTCGTTATGGCCGGAAACAGCACCCACGGGAACTCCTTAGCAATATCAGCTCACTGGAGTCACCCTATTCCAAATTCTGAGTCTATTTCTAGCTTCCTTCTCGTATGCAGAATCCAGGGCATTGAAGATTAAAACTCAACTTTCTCTACCTAGTCGAAATATATAGTTAGAAATTCATCAACTGATTCTTTAACTGTTTCATCTGCACTGTGAATGAGCTTCACGAAGAAAAGTGGATTTTTAGGAAGAATGTTCGGAATTCTTGATTACGTTATAAGATAAATATCCAGAATATTAATCTATAATTTGAGAATACTTATATATACATTTTTTTTTCTTCTTTTTTCGTTTTTTATTTTTTTGAATACAAAAAAACTGGGTTGATAAGAGGATAAAAAATTAGTAAAATTGTTTAAAATAATTTGTGATTTACAAATTTTTATGTGTGAAATTTCTTTGAATTAATATTGATTTATTTCTACATTAAATTAATTACTGTCATGTATATTATATCTCCGTTTCCTGTTTCAGGCATAATGCAACAAGATAATGCTGAGCAAGTGATACTGGATCCAAAGTTAATCGCGAAACACTACCTCAGGACTTGGTTCTTTCTTGACCTCATCTCCTCCATACCACTAGACTATATTTTCCTTATATTTAATCAAGTAAGTTTATTTCTTTTTCTTCAATACTTACAGAGCGTTTATTAATTACATCAAGAAGATCTTAAAATTTTATTCCCTCATTTCCTTACATAAGATTTTTTTCATATTGAATAAAATATTTGATATACAAAATACATACATTTCATAAAAGTACTTTTTCAAAAGAATATAGACTTTTTGTAAAATAAACAGAGAAAAACGAATCCGCGGTGATATTTCAATAGTACCTTCAAAATTAAAATCATTTATAAATCATAGTGAAACAGGACTTATATCGACTCTTAGTGTTAATATTCAAATATTGTTGATGTTTTTAGTTGGCTTTAGGGTCCAGAAAAATGTAACTCAAAGTTTCATATTTTCAAACGTTTCGACTCAGATTGGAGTCCTCATCAGTGAGAATATATTTTTATAAAAATACAAAGGAAGAAACTTAAAAAATGTACACGTGTGACCGATAAACATTGTTGTAAAAAAAAAATGTAACAGAATTGCGAGTGTGGAACTATAATTGGTCTAAATAACTAAAAAATTTGCAAAAAAATGAAACTGTAACAAACCAAATATTTCTGTAAAAATACTGTGCGGGGGAGAACATTAAAGAATTGCCCGTGTGATGGATAAACATTGTGGTAAAAAACGATATAAATGAATCATACATGTGAAACTATAAAATTGGTCTAAATGACTGAATTTGCAAAAAAAAAAAATTGAAACCTGTACAAAAAATTTTTCTATAAAAATACAAAGGGAAAAAACTTAAAAGTTTGCACGTGTGACCGATGAACATTGTGGTAAAAAAGATATAAAAGAATTGCAAGTGGGAAAATATAAAGTTATTTTATATAAATAAGTAAATTTAGTTTAGACCAATTTTAACGTAGACCACATGTAAAATTCATTTATATCGTTTTTTACTTAAACGAATAACAGGTCATTAGACTTTTTATTCACAATTTTTATATCATTGAATTTAGTCTTTTTAGAACAATTTTACACTTTCACATGTGCAATTGTTTTATATCGTTTTCTACAATGGTTATCCGTCACACGTGCAATTTTGCATTTTTATAGAAAAAATATTTTTGCACAGTTTTTATTTTTTGTAAATTTAGTTTAGACCAATTTTATAGTATATCACATATACAATTCATTTATATCGTTTATCACAATGTTTATCCGTCACACGGTCTATTTTTTAAGTTTCTCCTCTTAGTAATTTTACTGAAACAATGTTTGCACAGTCTTTATTTTCTTGTTAATTTAGTTACTTAGACCAATTTTATAGTTTCACATGTATTTATACCGTTTTTATCACAATGTTCATCCGTAACACACGCAATTTCTTAGGTTTCTCTTCTTAGTATTTCTACAAAAAAAATTTTGTACAGTTTCCTTTTTTTTGCAAATTTATTTATTTAAACCAACTTTATATTTTCCCACTTACAATTCTTTCATATCTTTTTTACCAAAATGTTCATCGGTTACACGTGCAAACTTTTAAGTTTTTTCCCTTTGTATTTTTATAGAAAAATTGTTTGTACAGGTTTCAATGTTTTTTTTTGCAAATTCAGTTATTTAGGCCAATTTTATAGTTTCACATGTACAATTCATTTTTTTATCACAATGTTTATCCGTCACACGGGCAATTCTTTAATGTTCTCCGCTGCACAGTATTTTTACAGAAATATTTGGTTTGTTACAGTTTCATTTTTTTGCAAATTTTTTAGTTATTTAGACCAATTATAATTCCACACTCGCAATTCGGTTACATTTTTTTTACAACAATGTTTATCGGTCACACGTGTACATTTTTTAAGTTTCTTCCTTTGTATTTTTATAGAAATAAATTCTCACTGATGAGGACTCCAATCTGAGTCGAAACTTTTGAAAATATGAAACTTTGAGTTACATTTTTCTGGACCCTAAAGCCAACTAAGAACATCAATAATATTTGAACATTTATAAATCCTCAAGAAAAAAAGTTTTATCTAATTGATGGATCTTTCTTAATAAAAATTCAGTTTTATTTTTAAAAAAAGTTTAAAAATATTTTCTTATGATGCCTAGGTCAAAATTGTTTCTTCTATAAAGGTAATACAGAGGATTATAAAGGTAAAATTGATGACGTTTCAGTTTCAGGATTTCAGCGAGAACTTCCAGATTTTGCATGCAGGACGTGCTCTCAGGATTCTCAGACTCGCTAAGCTATTATCACTCGTTAGGTTACTTCGATTATCGAGACTGGTGCGATATGTCTCGCAATGGGAAGAGGTCTATGTAAGTACCATATTTTTTTCCAACTTGCCCCTCGTCTACTTGGTATACTCTACAGCTTTAATTAATTAAATTAACCACTTCATGTCCAGTTTCAAACTCCTTCTAGAAAGCACTTGGCCTTCTAAAGAGTTCCAAAGTAAATGTCACTCGATCCTCAGGAGAAATGATTACTAAAAGCAAGTGAAGTGGACAAGTGCTTTCTTGAATGAAGATTTTCAGAAAGTTTTTTGTCGCGTAAATATAATATCTTCGCCAATTGATACAAAGGCGAGGGTTATTTTCTTTTGTTGGATTAAATTGAAGCTCTTTAGGTCATAAGAAAATATATCACGCCGATGGTGGATCGATCTAATATCTTATTACAATTTTTCAATCGTTTTGCAAAATTGACAAACTTTTCACATGGAGAAATGATACGAAATCCCACAATATTTTTGTCTGTCCACCACGGCTAGTATTCTTCCTGGCGTTTCCACATAGATTCTATATTTGCTTTTTTTTGCTAAACGTATCGTCGTCCTATCCAAATCCTTCCAATATCTAGTTTTCTGCTTTTATTATCACCATTTACCTAAAGAAACACTTTTTTAGACTCTACTGTCCCTCACTTTGGCCCTTTGACTTTATCACATTAGATTATGATTGTTTCCGGAAACATTGAGGAAAAAACGACTTCCACATGATTATGAATACAAGATACGGGTGCGGAATTTAAATTTCATAAATATTTTAATCTGGGTCTGAAGCTGATGTAGATAATAGTGAAGAGTGGATGTAGTAATACTGATTCTACTTCGTAATTGATTTAATTTATTTTCTGCAAATGAAAGAAGCCTTACTGAGATCCTTGAATCGTATTTAATTTAGCAGATTCAACATTAATTGTTTTTTTAAGAAAAAAGTATTTTGCTTCTTAATATAAAAGAATCTAAATTTTTAATAAACTAAGGAAATGAAAATAGATTTTAAGTATATTTTCACACCTATAATTTTCTTCTCTCTCAAAAATGATCTTCCATTGAACCAAATAAAAATTCAGATGATAATTCATTAGTTGAATGTACTTGAATAGAAAATTAAAGGGTTCGTAAAAATTGTCTATAATTGAAATTTAGATAAAATAAAACAGTAATAATTGAGATAAATTGCAACTGCATGGGTGAATTAAAATGATTTATATGTGATAAAGTGTTAGAGGGCATGTCACATGTATCGGTAATGGGTCTCTTTTGAAGTTTTTAGTTTTTTGCGCGATTGTATTTAATTGTCAGCCAAACAATCAACGATGCAGCCAACAGACCAACGATTCAATCAGGCTTTCAGTCCAATTAGATATCCTTCTCCGTGGGTCTTCTTTAAAAATAGTTTGTTAACAAGATCTGCCTTGAAATTTTTCAAATTATTCTCAAGCTTATTTTTAAACTTTTACTAACAAATTATTTATTTTTGGATCGAAGACATTTCAACAAGACACGTGCCTTAATATAAGAACCTAGCTTGTAATTTAACTATTATTAAAAAAAGCTATAACTCTTCAATCATTAATAATTTCTTATGACCTTAACTAACAGTAGTCGTGGACACAGGAAGTTTTATAAATTTCTTTGGAAAAAATAATAAAAGGGTTATTATAGAGTTTTACAATCTTGACCATAATTTACGTTAGTCTAATTTAACTCGAATATTCTCTCAGTTATCCTCACAGTAAATAATTCATACTTAAGATGATTGATTTTCTATAA
The DNA here is from genome assembly GCA_030998225.1 of Diplolepis rosae. Classification (NCBI taxonomy): domain Eukaryota; kingdom Metazoa; phylum Arthropoda; class Insecta; order Hymenoptera; family Diplolepididae; genus Diplolepis; species Diplolepis rosae. The sequence continues at coordinate 5,419,439 of JAPYXD010000723.1, read as the reverse complement.
TATATTCTTTACTCATCCATCCACGTTTTTTTCGTGCAGTTACAATCCATTCACAGTAGGAGAAATAGAAGCATCTATTGATAAAGATTCATATTGTTATAACATCACTGTTACCACTACTACTGTTATTATCAGTGACAGCGGAATGGATCAATACAATTCATTTCTTGTGGTATTAACGTATCGTAGAATCATTTCGAAAGTATGAAATATTAAAATACACTTAAAGTTTTAAAGTTGAAGTTCTTTGAACCTTCCTAAATTATTAAGCTTCCGCTGACACTGGCTATTATTTTTGTCGCTACGATTATCCACTTTATTGTAATGAATTTAAATGTGACGCGTGTAGCTTTTAAGCTACACGCAACTCTGAACACGACCCTGTACCAGGTCAGACTAGGTTTTGCGAACACTTTCCGAATGGGTTTGCAGATCCCCCTTTACCAACAGCCGGAGAGGCACTACGAGCGTCGGGCTACACCGCCCCAACCAGACCGAACCAGCAAGGTGTGCCTGCCTAGTAACCCTGATACCAAGGCGAAAAGCCCTTTCTTGATTAAAGCGTTCGTTAACTCAAACTCAATGTTTCTACGCTAGATGATTATTAACTGTGGTTTTTCCTTAGAGGAGTTGCATAGTTTGTCGTCTCAGTCTAACCAATGAGATATTAACCCAGTTTAGCTCTCATTGGAAAGCAGAACTGATCATGAGCCGAGCAACTCTGTTTACATGATTGAAGAAAAACAGAGACGATGCTGTATGAATCATTCATTTTAATCTTCTCACTTAAGAATGCTGATAAGTTCATTTTTACGAATCACGCGAATCAAGCCTCTAAGCATATATACATTTATATTGAGTCGCGTTAGCATTATAATTCTGTTTTGCCACGCGTTCACGAATGTTCTCAAAACTAACGAGTTGTAACCTCTTCTTTCTTGAGACAAAGATGAAGGCTTTGATAACTATAATCCTTGCTATCCCAAAGAACTTTCGTTAACGCCTGCTTTCTTTTTGCTTGCTTCCCTTGCCAGCTCTTGCTCAGATCTGCTGTCAACCTGTAGTCCAGAAGAAAGACAAGTGCAACGTGGATCACTCATGTTTCTTGAAATTTTAATGAAAATTTTGCTTTGTCAAGCTAATTGCACTCAGTTAATATTTGAGGAAGATCCACGTTTCATGTGATAGCTCATTCCTTGCCAGTGTCCTGAGAACGATTTGCTATGACATGTTGTCATGTTCATTGGGTCTTTTGGAAAGCTCCATTCAAATAGAATCTAAAGAGAGTTCGAGTTCAAATTAGGCGTTGCAAACTTTCATGTCAAATAATCGGGAGGAAATTTGAAAGCGTTTTTTACTGGACAAGGACATTGTTTGCGGAAACGAATAATTAATGTCGCACCATGTCATGTGGTATTCCTATTGTACATCCTTGGAATTCCTACAGTACTGGAATATCATCAGTAGAATACTTCAAGAATTTGTTATTACAATTTTTTGGGACAAAGTTATATTATATATAAGTTAAGGTTTTCGGATGATAAGCTTTCTTAATATTTTTATCAGCAGATTGTCAATTTCTTTACCTGTATTATTTTTAGAGAAAAACTTATGAAAGAGGGCAGTACATTTAATTTTTTGATGGTTTGATAAATTCTATGTTTTAATAAATTTAAATTTTGAAAATTCCAAGCAGTTGTGTTTTTTAGTTTTTTTTTTTGTAAAAAGAAATAAATTTCCTGAAATTCTTGAAGAATTCACTAATTATTATAAAAAAATTCTTATGAATTTCCGTATAATTTTTCACATAGAACTATTCATTATTCCTCAAGCAAATTGATAATCAAATTGAATTAACATTATAAATAAAACATTTTTTGGTAGCTGTTATCATATGATATGGTGCCCCGATTTGTTTCCTTATTCATTTTCATTAAAAATAAAATCTATCTATTGTTTAACTTAATCTTCAATCAGATACTTTTTATCCATTCACTGGAATTGATTGGCTTCAATTTTCTCGACAGGTCCCGCCAATGAGCGCGAATTAATGTGATTGGCTTGATGGTCAACTGCATTAATTTTTGGGCTAAATGTTTGACATGTAAGCGTTTGCAAGCAAGAAGTTCGTTGATCTGAACGTAGGTCTGCCTGTGAGTGTTAGGTGTACAGAGATTTTTGCCCGAATTTTGTTGGCAATGTGCCCGTGTTTTGTGTGTTTCCATTTCCCCCCTCCTTTTACCCTCACGTATCTGTTATGTTTTCCCAAATGCTCGCTGTTTTTCGTGTTGTTAGCTGCCTGATTTGTAAGAGATTTTTCGTTTTTTGTTTTTCGTTTATTCAGACCCAGAGGAGACCTTATGTGAAACCAGTAGCACTCTCCTCTTTATAATTTATTTTATCTGATTCTTCGGCACGCTTTCATCCCTTCTAATTACCTATCCTTATGTTTTTATTTTCAGCAACTTGTTTTTTAAATATTTTTTTTTAGTTTGCTGCTCAACAGATCGGACATTTTGATCGGTGAATAATATTTATCAATGCTACATGACTAAAAATTATTTTCAAATGTTGTTTGTTATTTTCAGATACTTTTAACCAATTTAGGAAAGTCAGGCATTGATAGATAATAATTAATAATAGGTATGAATGAAATTCACAAGCTTAGTTTATAGATTACTAACTAAATGACGTACCCACCTAATTAGCGATTAAAAGAGTCAATTTATTCTAGTTTTCGGATAAAGGTAACAATTTCTTCAAAAATTAATTACGATTTATTGTGCATTATTAAAAATATAATATTAAAATTAAATATTCAGTATTTATTGTAATTAAATCAGAATTAATCAATAAAACGAAGTTAATAAAGATTGCCTCTCTCAAAAGGCAGCTTAAAGCTGGTTTTTTCCATTTTTTGCATTTATTGGCGATTGGGTTTTAAAATTATGAAATGCAACTGCAATGATAATTAGTCATGCATACCTGAATTCGTTGGAATTAGAATTGATAGCGGCTTTAACATGTTTTGATAATCCCTTTTTTAATCAATGCAGTTATTTTGGTTGTTCATTATACGAATAAAATACACTTTTATGAAGTCTAACTGATTGGAATGCAGGATAAAAACCAGTTTTAGGTTTCTTTATTTATTTTCAGGATCTGTATGCTGATTAAAAACTTGATTGAGTATCCTCTGATGTTGTTCATATTTGGAGAAAAAAAATTGTAAAAATATTATTAATGTATGAGATTTTTATTTGATAAAATTTAGAATTTTTTTTAATACTGTCAGTGCTTTGTAAAATCTGAAAACAGTTGAAATTAGTTTAAATTTTATGTTAATGAAACTAAAGTTATCCTCAAAAAGAACAGCGTATAAAAATTCGAGAGGTGGTCGTTTCCTTTTTTTTAATTCATTTTGACTGGTCGTTCATCATCTTAAGTAAAATTGAACTCTTTTAATTTCACGTGAAATTTTCGTGTCTGGATTTATCTATTTATCAGTCAAATTATTATTTTTTTTAAATTTTTTGTTTTAGTGGTATTTTGAAAATATCGTGAGATGTTTTAAGTGTATCTGTGCGTTTCTAGTATTATGTATATACGTATGAGTGAAAAATAACTTTTTTTATCAACAATATGATTTTTGCTTTTTTCTATCATAAAATTGAATTTTGCAGCTACAAATGTCTGAACTGTTTTTGTCGAATCTTTCTCCGTGTGAAAAATAACAGAGGGTGATTTATGCTTTTCTCAAAGTCACATTAATTATTTTTGTTTTTGCTATTTTTAAGTGTGACTTACACTCATTGCGAAGTTTTTGCAATTTTGCTGTTTTGAAAAATTATGGGTTTTGTTAAATTCTCATTTTATCCTCTTTATTCATTTTTTGTTCCATCCAATCCCGTGCTGAAGAAATTCATATTAATCCATTTTTTTACATGCAGCTTTTTGAGTTGAACAAGACTGATATGAATAACATTATGAAAATTTCCGATATTTCTGATATAACAAATAAATATATTTTATATTGATACAGTTTGTTCTAAACCTATAATCTAAAATATATAAATTACAGATTAATTGATAAAACCGGAATATTCTCCAAAGATAATAATTTATTGATGTTAATATGGAGGATTGAGGCAAAAAAATGTTAATGAACAAAATAAATATACTTTTATTATTTTAGTTGAGTTTATTGGCAAAAGTTACCATAGTTATTGTCAATTACAGAGACAAACTTTTAGGATTAGGAGCTCTATGCCTATATCGCCTATTTTTTTTGCATGATTGTGAAGTTTCTGGTACTCATTACCGCCATAGATATTTTAAAAATTTCTTTATTTCTCATTAAAAGTCACCCTTTTTTCTTCAAACCAATAAAATAGAGTTATATAACATTCGTATAGATTCAAAGCTTCCAAAAATTATACAAAATTCTATAGCTTATATTACGGACAAAGGAAAACTTTTAAGTAGAAATAAAGATCAGTAGAATTAATTAAAATGAAAATTTCAATCTGGTAAGGTTGCAATTGAAAATTGTTTATATTTTAGAAGCTTTTTGTAATTCTGAAGAATCTTTTGTCGTGAAATTGTTGTGACTGAGTTTGAGTACATTTATTATAGTTAGAATTGTATTTAAGCTTTATTTGATCAAAAACAGTCTTTTAGTAGATTTAATTCATTTGTAAATAACAAATATGGTGCTATAAATTTTTTTAAACAGTTAGTTTGATTCTTTATTTCACGGAATTTCAGATTTTTTATTTATATAATATTTTTTTAGTTAGATTTAATAAAGATATGTTATTTTTCAGGATTAAGCGATTGCATCAATCACATAATTATTATCGAAATTAAAAATAGAAAAAACAATTTTATTGTCAGTAATTAACAATATTTAAATTTTCGTGATAAAGTATATTTAAAATAGTCTATTCCCAGGGTGAAATGTACCAAACTGTTCATTCATTTTGTCACAGTTGATTTCATGAAACCGTGGGATGAATATTGTAGATTGATATGAATGATTCATTAACATTGATCGAAGTTTGGTCATGTAGACCAAAGTGACGGTGACCATTTCAAAGGTATGATCTATAAAACACGCCTTTAGTGGAATTTTGTCCATAAAACTGAAATTCTGTGGATCGTAAATCAAACCATTTTTTCTGTAGGTATAACCCCATTTTCAAATATTTTTATACTAGCCAAGTTAACTTTGTGCTTAATCTTGTGGATCAAGTTTGGAAACTTATTGCACGTTATGATGTACCTGAAGGTTTTATTGAATTTGTTTTAAAATTGTCTAATAACTAAATAGAATCTTTAGTAAAGGAATCATTTCGTATTTTTCCTGACATCAGTTTTTTATATTTTGTAATATTTCTATTTTAGTTTTCCCAAATGATATGATTAATTATTCTTTTTAAAAGTTATACAGGTTGACCAAAATTGCAAACAATTTAATATAAAAATGTAAAATTTTCTTTTAATAACAGTTCTTTGATCTTTTTTCTTTCAAAGCAATAAGTATAATTGCCTCGTGTATTTCGTACCATCCTCTTTGTTTAATTATTTTTTTGTGGTCCATCTGCGAAGCGTTAACACCAAACAATCAATATTATCGTAAAAAGGTCACCTCACAGAGCATTTTTCATTTTGTTTTTGTTACATTTGATGAATCTTGCGAAATGGAAATATGACAAAAAACTGTTTTCAATCATAGTTGAGTTTTTTGAGAATTTATTACATTTTAAGGAAAATACACTTGTCGCTTGTGCAATTTCTAAATCGAAAGCTTAAGTAACGAATGGCTTTTTTCATTTCAATTCTTGATCGAATTCTAATCATGGTCAACTTGTGCGTTTCATTTTCTTTTAACCTATAATTTTCTGTATTTTTATTTCAGTATAGTAAAATATATTGTTTTTATCTCGATCAATATTTCTGTTAATTATTCCATATAATTTATACAGTTTAATAAAAAATAAATCAAAAGTGATCCAAAGATGCATATATACATACAAAGTAAAAAAAAATTATATTGATAATATAATTTAGTGAACTTTACTTCCCAGAAAAGTGTAGTATCAAGAAAATACTTTTTTTGGTTGATTTCTAACACCGTGTTTTGAGTTTAACATTTTTATATGATCTTGCTTTGATTTTATACGTGTAAATGCTCTTGACAACTGACCACATAATTTACATGAATGTTTACGGTGCAAATATCATGCAAATTATGTGCCGTGCTTTGCATACCAAAGTCAACAGCATTCTGGTTTGTTGAGATTTCGCTTGAAGAAATTTAATTCCCTTTCACTATGGAAGAGTGCTCTAGTTTTTTAAATATTAGATCTTGAATTTCTACAAGTATTTTGAATACTAACAAGTCATGCATTTCTTAGTTGATGAAAGATTTATCATCACATCTTTACGAGTTTTATCACATACTTCCGATAATAATTTTATGGATCAATGACTTAACTATATATTATAACTCCCAGAAATATTCACTAACCAGCCAGTAAATTATTACAATAAAATCTCCAGTATTTTTTCCAATTGGAGAAAGGGACATTTTTAAAGTTATAAATATTGTTACTAATTTATTAATTTACTAGGTAATTAAATGTGTTCAGTTCAACTCTGGCATTCTTTCAAAGAAAGTGGATATCTACAAAGTTGAAAGGAGATAATTAAAGAAAATTTATGTTCACTTAGGGATTGAGAAATGTATAATTTTCTGTAACTTTTCAAGTCGTACTTGGGTAAATCGTACATGCTCAGTTGATTTGTGTTAAAGTATTTGTAGAATAATTATTTCTTATGAGGAAAACGACATATATTGTAAATATGCGTTTGAGACAGAAAAAGTGAAAAGTAAAAACCCTAGCGAAAGTTTCGGAAAGGAATTCAATCCTGTGAATCTGAGCCATTTTAAAATATGTTTCCAAACCATTAAAAAACACTCTGAAAAATGTTTTGAATTTCGTTTAATACCAAGCGGTTAAAAATCAATCGGGCTCAATCTGAATCAATTCGAGATTGGGTTGATCCAAATTGGATTGTGAATTTGAATGAATCCAAGGTTTTTAATATTAGTTCGGAATGATTCGGAAACAGATTTCGAAATGACTTAGAATAGCTCTGATTCGCTCGAAATGAATTCCTCTCTAAAACTTTCACCAGAGCAGCATCCAAGAAGCTGGAGTAACAGTGACTAATCATTTCATTTATTAAAACAAGAGAAATATGTTTTATAAGAATAACTATGTCAATATTAATAAATGCAAAAGATAATTATTGAATAAAAATATTTTATGTGTAGAAAACGTTCAAAATAAATGTTGCATATTTAAAAGATGAATAAAGATGGAATTTTAATAGAAGGGAAAGAAGATGAAACAAACAAAACAATTATTTGGACTTGATTTATTAAAATTTCCTTTTCTTCACGTGTTGTTTCTAAGATAATTGTATTAATTTTTCGCATTGAAATTTGAATTTCTTGACATCAAAGTTAAAGACAGTGTAACTTAATTTTGAAAAGTATGTTGATTTATGCAATGATAAGAAGTTATTTTAAAGTTAAAGTTTGAAAAGACGTTAGTATCTAAATAATTTTTATTTCAAAAGTTACAGTCGCTAATTCCAAGTTTCATCCTAGTAATATTCAACTCATTTTTTATAAAAGATGTATATATCAACTTTCTTTAAAATAACAGTAGAGTTGAACTCATTAAAGGAAAAAATATATATAATTCCTGGATAAGCCTTAGCTATATTAATCATGTGCGACTAAAAGTTTCGTGCATCGAGAAGATAGGCAGGTGATGAAAAAAGAGAGAGAGACCTGAAGGAGATAAACCTGTTCCCCCAATTGCCTGAATTGTCTAACAAAAGCGCCTATATTTGAGAATGATTTTCCGACTAACAAAAAATGAGCGTTGTTTCCGATTTTCTTCTTTTCTTATAACACCTTTTTTTCTATCTCTTTCTCTTACTCCTCCGTACAATTTTTCTGTAACCTGTCCTCTTCTGACTATGTCTTGCTATGTCCCGGCTTTCTTTTGTTTCTAGATATTGCAGAACCTACAAAAAAAACGCACTGAGCGGAGGGGGCGCCTAAGCTCTGACAATATGAATAAAAAGAAGTCCGGTTTCAGCAAAAGCGACCTTATTTTTAAGGTAACCCGCCCTAACGATCGCGCAATCTCTTCCCCACACAGCTCTGTCGCGGATTAGACTATTTCATCCCAATTTCTTGAAACTTGATGGAGGGAAGAACCTTTTCTCTACAGAAAATAAACCTAGCCATGTAGCATCTCTGAAACCCAATGATGTGGTAAGGCTTTAATTTAAAGGGATTAGTGAACGAAAAGGTCTTTTCAAAATTCATGATATGCTGATACATCGGAAGTCACCCAGAATAACGCTAACGAGGACTAGATGAGATACGATCAGCTTCTACCAATCAATATCAAAATAAATAACAAATTTCCCTAGACTCAATAAAACTTGGCAGAAAACTGATTTAATCAATAGTTTAACCAAGCAGTGGCGTTATAATTTATAATTCAATCAAGGAAAGACAATATTATATACTGTACTTATCTATAATGAGATCATAACCGTTATTTGGATAATTTGAATATTTGGTGTTGAGAATTTTAATGGGAAAATCATGCGAAATTCAGCAAACGATTACAATCTTTATAATTACTGTCAAAAATCCTTAATTTGTATTATTTAAAAGAAGCATTATGGATGTTGAGAATTTTTATAATATCTCAAAGAGACAATCGATATTCTAAAATGAATCCAGAAAAAAGTTTCTAGAATTTTGGATATTACTTTATAGATTACAGATCGTACTTTGGAATCCTCAACAGACCTGTTGTTTTAAATAAGAATCGAATCCCTTGGAATTTTAATTTTTTTTAAATACTGAAATTGCCTAGTATAGGCACTCCACTTCCCTCCATCATCGTTTCAAAATTAGGACCGAAAAGAGCGTGAGGGAAGAGTTGCACGCTGATTGGCTCGTTGGTTTCTACTTACAAACATTCGCTTTTTCTTCCCGCTGCATATATATTACATTTCCCGCAGCAATAGGCTAAGCTTTGTTACGTATTCCACAATTGGCACCCGTCTAGCGATGAAAAAATGCAACAGAGACCAACGATCGAACAGGATTTGCCCTTTTAAGGCAAATAATAAACTTGTGTTCTTGACTGCTACAAGGTCAACGACCCCTTAAAGATCTTCGTAAACGCAATCACTCATTTGACCTCGCCATCTCCCTCTCCATTCCGTTCTATCTCTTTATCATCAAACATACTCGACACGGAAAACTCCATATCGCTGTGGTAGCAATATTTAAGTGGTCACAAGGTTATGGTATCGTTTTTAATACGATACAAAGAGAATCGTGGTCACATGTATACACGTAGCGCTGTGACAGCGCTACACCTATTATACCATCGGATCAAATTTGACCCGGACCAGTTAAAAAAACAACATTTTTATGTATTGGATCTATAACTTAATTCGTGCGGTTTGCTAAGAGATGATGAAAAATGGATACATTACGACAACCCCAAGCGCAAAAAATCATATGTGAAACCCGGTCAACCAGCCAAGTCAACCAGCCAAGTCAACCGCAAAGCCAAATATCCATGGCGCGAAGGTAATGCTCTGTATTTGGTGGGATCAGAAGGGTGTGCTGTATTATGAGCTGCTAAAACCGGGTAAAACCATCAATGGAGAACACTACCGAACACAATTAATCCGTTTGAAGAGAGCAATAGCCGAAAAACGCACGAAATATGCGACCAGACACGAGGCAATAATTTTCCATTATGACAACGCTCGGCCCCATTTTGCTATTCCGGTTAAGAACTATTTGCAAAACAGTGGATGAGAAATTTTACCACCTCCGCCTTATAGCCCAGACCTTGCCCCTTCTGACTACCATTTGTTCCGGTCGGTGCAGAACGCCCTCACTGAAATACGGTTCACATCAGAACAGGGTATCCAAAATTAGCTTGACTCATTCTTGGCCGCTAAGCCGGTGCAGTTCTTTTGGGATGGAATCCACAAATTTCCAGCAAGATGGGAAAGTCATAGCTTCAGATGGGCAATATTTTGAATAATACTATTGTACATGTTTTTCTTAAATAAACGTTCAAATTTTGAAAAAAAAACCGCACGAATTAAGTTATAGATCCAATATTTTATTACAAATATTTATTATCGCCTTCAAAATAGGCTCCTTTTGAGCCAATACAAGCATGCCAACGGTTAATCCAATTTTCCATACACTTCTTATAGGCCTTGGCCGATATGGCCCTTAGTTCCCTCAGCGAATTTCTTTTTATGGCCTCAATCGACTCATGGCGCGTTTCCCGGAGCGGATATTTGAGTTTTGGAAACAGGAAAAAGTCACAGGAAGCCAAATTTGGCGAATACGGTGGCTAAGCAATGACTTTTGTTTCGTGTTTAGCCAAAAATTCAGTCACAATGAGGCTGGAATGTGACCACGCAATATCGTCGTTTGGCAGCGACGCGCTTCATACCCAAAACATGAACCAAAATGTGTTTAGTCGATCCATAAGAGATGTTGGTAGCCTGTGCTACCTTTCTAATGCCAACACGGCGATTTTCAAGTACAATTTTCTTCACTTTTTCGATGTTATCGTCGTTAAGAGAGGTGGATGGACGTCTCGCATCAGGCAAGTTTTCTACGACCTCACGACCCTCACTGAATGCTTTATGCCACTCAAATACTTGCGTTTTCGATAGAGTATAATCCCTAAAACACTTCTACAACATTTTCAATAATTCCGTAGCCGTAATTCCATTGGAAACACAAAATTTCAAGCAAACTCGTTGTTCAATTTGATCAGATGGTAAAATACGGTGTCGTTACCAGAGCGACACGTTTCGCTACGACCGCGATACACTGTATAAGGATCTCAGCTCTAATAATTGAATACAAGGTGGGCCATCTAACATTTGGAATTTCAATCGGCTATTAAAAAACACTTATGGGTATTTTTTTAAAAGTATGGTTTTACCTATTAGAAAGATTGAACATTTCCATTTAAGAATGAAACACAACATCATTCAAATGTCTGCCACGGCTGGCCTTACAATACCTCATTCGATCAACCCAATTTTTCAGTACATTTTCGATTCTGTGGGCAAAAGGTCAATAAGGTCAATAAGCAAAATTGTCGAATTTGGGGCTCAGAAAATCCAAACATCATTGAGAAGCCGATGCACCCACAACGAGTGACTGTTTGGTGCGGATTTTGGTGCGGTGGCATCATTGGGTCATTTGTCTTCAAAAATGAAAACACGAAATCGAAGTTGCCATTCATGGGATTGAAGCCCAAACAATCGAAAATGTACTGAAAAATTGGGTTGATCGAATGGGGTACTGTAAGGCCAGCCGTGGCAGTTATTTGAATGATGTTGTGTTTCATTCTTAACCCTTTGAAGCATGGTGGTAACCCACGAAACCACCTCATTTTTTTTTATTTTTGCTATTCGAATACTTTTTAATGTATTCAGATCTGGTTTTTTTGCTATATTCAGATGCTTAAGTGATGAAATAACATAAATATACCGTCAAATTAGCAGAATTGCTAATAATATTAGATTTATAAATAAACAAACTGAAAAAAATTGTACTTTTTTCGAAAAAATTCATTTTTGAAGAATCTATCCAAGATAATAATTTGAAATTTGGTGAGAGTAAGCTTTTAGGATCGCTGGTTGCGAATTCGACGTTAGATTGTCAAAATCTAAGATGGCGGATCTAAGATGGCGGACATCGGAACGTTATTTTTCAAGAATATTGGTAAAAATATTTACCCAGAGGTTTTTTTGGTCGCTGATTACGAATGCGACGTCAGATTTTCAAAATCCAAGATGACGGATCCAAGATGGCGGACATCGGAACGTTATTTTTCAAGAATATTAATGAAAAGTAACATTTCGGCGACCGCCATATTGGATCCGCCATCTTAAATTTTGAAAATCTGACGCCGAATTTGTAATCAGCGACCCGGAAAACCCCTTAGTAAATATTTTCATTAATTTTCTTGAAAATTATATATATATATTATTATTATTATTATTATTATTATTATTATTATTATTATTATACTTTTGAAAAAATATCCATAAGTTTTTTTTATAGCCGATTCAAGTTCCAAATGTTAGATGGCCCACCCTGGAGTTGAGAGAACGATATACGCATTTATGTATCGCATAAAAAAAAATTTCAGCATAATTTTCAATGTGTAAAACGAAAAAAAAGCTTACATAACAATTTTTGAATAATTTTTATCAAACTGATATCTCAAGTAACAAATTCACTGGAACTTCACCATGTCAAAATTAAACAACTTTTGAGGTTACACGAATTTACCTGCGCAGATAGTCAACGCAAAGTTACGTATAAGCGTGGCAGTGTAGCGCTACACACTACAATTTTTGTGGCTCCCGTAGAGATACGTATACTGCTATCAGAGCGGAACTGTATCGCTACGCGGGCTATTTTGAGAGTTTCGCAGTTCTAGATCTCCGATATCGTTCTAATAGCGATAGATAGCTCTCAAATAGCGTTTAGAAAAATTAATATTTCTTTAGCGCTGTCGTAGCGATATGGAGTTTTCCGTGCATTGCTACCAAAGTTGTGTTTTCTGTTTAATAATCGATTTTAATCGTTTTTTGCCATTGAAAAGTTTATTTTCCATCATAATTTAAACACTTATCGGTATTTTCTTCATTTTAATAGGCAATTAAATTCTCGAGGTGGAGTTTTCTCACGTCTTCGCTCACTTCGAAGTTTTATTTGCTCTTCAGATTTATCCGAAACCTGATTAAGAATTGATTTTTTCTTTGATAGGATCCTCACAATGGCAGAAAGCGTTTTGGAAATTTTAGTAATTGACAGAGCATTTTTAAAGATATAACCCCAAAATATGTCAGATTGTCTGCGTTCAAATTCTTTATAGTAGAACATCCTCTGTGGTTTTTATCGCTAGACGGTGCGTGCACTCCTGATTCTGCGCACGTGATTGGGCGTCCCTTCTCTATCGCTTTTTTGCGACTCGCAGACACGTAGCCGGCTTAGAGCAGCAGCAGAAGAAAAAAAATGTTAATTCGAGACATTATAGGTTAGAAAAAATGTTCATAGAAAGAAAACAAAATAATGATGTAGCTGATACCCCCTGTTACCATTTTGAAAGTAATCCTCTTTGTTTAGATAAATAAGCTGCTCTTTGATTGGCTGTCTATGTTATACTTTGCTTCTTTGCTTATCGCTTGGCTTTTTGATGCTTTTTCGCCAACCTATTATTGTGTTCCGTTAATTTTGATATCAAAAACATTTTTTTTACATAAAACTCGACGAAACGAGTCCATTATCTCGTTCTTGTTGCCAATATTTTGTTTCTATGTTGATTGCTGTTATTGTTATTGTAATTATTATTATTATTATTATTATTGTTATTATTATTATTATTGTTATTATTGATTATATTGGTATATCACCAACAATCTTACATACTCTTCTATTGACAGTTTAGTAGAAAAGTGCAGTGATCGTTGAATTATCCTTTTGGTATCACACGTACGCATCCTATTTTAATTTAGACTAAATTATTTATATACAGTCTACCTGGTTGCACAGTTGAATTATTTAAATAGAAAAGAAAAAAAATTGTATTGAATATTTCAAGATAAAAGTTGGTTCTTGTGTGAAACAGAAATATCTGCAATATTTTAGTATTCCAGAATTTTTTTTTAACTAGCATTATTTGTTTATATTTAATTTATTAGTTATTCATTGAATTCAATTATTTTAAGGTTCTATTATTTTGAAATTTAATTTAAAAAATTTCAATTTCTATCTTTCTATAAATTTTAGTTTTTAGAAGTTTAAATTCTATTATTTACTCTAACTATTTAAATTCGCTGAGTTTTCTGAATATTTACAAAGTAGAAAGTTAGAAAAAGCAAGAAAGTAAAAAATAGAGATGTTTTGAATAGTTTAAGACCATTTTCATTACTTATCGATTTCTATTTTACTGACATCTCATTAAAAACTTATGTTTACGCAAAATGAGATATAGAGTCAAAATTGAATGAATTAAATAAAAGAGACATTCAAAACTTTGATAGACTTTATTTAATTTCGCAATTTTTAAGTATTTAAGAGAATTTACAAAAGTAGGGAATACATTTGTTATGTAAAATTTATTTATAATTTGGGACTTAAAATTCGAAACACTTTTGAAAAGTTTAAAAACAATTAAAGAAAATATATCGATTATTTTAATGTATAAAAAATAAAGGTTAGTTGAGATTCTTTTCTTCTTACAAACCTCTAATTTTCAAAAATCTAATCATCCAAGTTTAAAAAAATACCAATTCTTGGAATATTTTTGCTTGAATATTTCTATTCTGATTTAAAAAATTCTAACATCTGTTTACAAATTGTAAGCTTAAATTTCCAAGAGAATCATAAAATCAAAAAATAATTTGAAACTATTTTTTTAATTGAAGCACAATAACTTAAACAAATCAAAACTTGAAATTTAAACGAATAAACGCAATTTTTTCTTTATATCAAACAAGTTTTTTCCTCAGTGAAGTTTCGCAGTCGGATTATTTTAATAATAATACTAAATTTACAAAGATAATATCCTAATCAAGTGTAATTCATTGTTGAAAATCATGTAGACTGTATATAATCTTGTCAAAAAAATTCATTATAACATTTACGTAATGTTACATATTACATTGGTTGACTGAAGAATAATTTGCTATTCATGATAAAAATATCCAAGAAATAATAAATTTATTGTAATTAATTATAATTTTTCCTCTACAAAGGAATGTTTAAAATTTTCGTAATTCAAGAAGAATTATTTTATTATTATCAATGACTTACTGCTCATCTATTTGTAAATGTAGAAAATGCGCTTACACGTTTGTAGATTCTTAGATCAGGTAATGTATACTGTTTGTAATTTAGCTCTAAGTAAGATCATCATCTTCTTTGGTGCATTAGTGGGCTCAAACGCCAAATATCAATTACAATAACACGAACCATTCTGTTTTACTAGAGTCACTAGTAAATATCATCAGTCGTATTACGAAATCAATACGTTAAACCCGCATTTTTAAATAAAAGGAAAATAAATCACTAAAAATAAAACAATTTTGTTTATTCTCGTTCAAAAGTCAAAAACGAAATTCTGCATCTAGATAAAAATGACATTGAGAAAAACCATTTTGTTCTCTCTTCTCTCTAAATCTATATCAGTCAAATTTTCACAGATTGAATCAGTGATTTGTCTTTTCACTGATTCACCAGTGAAAAAATATATTTCACTGTTAAATTAGTTGATTATCACTGACTGAATCAATGGAAAAAATATTTTCACTGTTTTATCGGTTAATATTCACTGAAGCAATCAGTGGAATTTGACTGATTTACAGTAACCTCTTTTTAGCTATTTGAATCAGTCAAATTTCACTGATAATCAGTAGATTTCGTCTGATTCATATTTAGAGAGTTTAGAAGCATGTAATTAGCTAATAATAATGAAGCGCATGTATTAAAAAATTTTTAAAAGTTGTTCACTTTTCTTTTGAACATCGGAGTTGTCTGATTCCAATTTTGGTCACTGATAAAAAAATTAGACAACTGCGTAAAGCGGGTTTGCCGTATCATTCGAGAGAAAAGTAGAATATCTGCCAAATAAGAATTTACTTTCTTGAATAAACTTTTCTCTCGATTTATGAAAATTTATCGTCCCACTAAATAGCGATAGAGAAAACATTTCTATGTGAAAGGGTGTGTGTGTACTTTTCTTGCAGAAATATGCATACACACCTGTAAATATTCATGGAACATGCTTCATTAACTCTTGACAATTAAAAATCATCTCAAGTCTACGAGCAGAGAGGAAATGTTAAAAAAAATTTAAAATAATGCATTATTCAATTTGTATGCATTTTTTAATTAATGGTATAATGTATTCAACTTTTTTTTCCTTTCTCGTGCCTATAATTGTACCTCTAAAATGATTCCCATATCGAACTTAAATGATGTGAGAATCATCAGCGATTTAGGTTTTCCGTGAGTTTTTTCTGATGTGGCATGCTTTGTTCAACAGATTCGAAATTACATGTCAATGGAATTCTAATTTTCAAGAAAATAACAAGTGTATGAAATTATTTATCAGTAACATTGAGTGCGTTATACTTTCTTAACAAAAGTAGATATTTTTGGATTTTGGCGCTGATTCTCCTATTGAGAAAGCAGCCATTCCCAGCAATGTTGCGAGATATTGAAATCCTAGGGGAACCTATAGATATTAATAAATTTATCTTTCCAGCTAGGAATTCTGTTTAGGTCTACACAGTTTCTTGTTCAGGAGTTCATCTACTTCCATAGATTTCCATATATAATTTTCAATTTCACTCCATCATTTTTTTAAGGTAATAATAAAAAATGCAATAATCAATTTAAAAAATGATGATCCTTTCAAGGAAGAATTAAACGGGCAGTTAAAAAAAAGATAGGCGAACCGACTATTTTCTCACTTTCTTCTTTTATAATTTTACATTTATCGAGATTTTTTTTAGTAAAAGTGTGAAAATTTTATCTCAAATAATATCAAAACATTAAATCGGATAAAAATGATAGATTTTTTATTGGTAATCTAAAATTTTTCTATTTATTTCGACCGTAAAAAATCTGTAATCTTTATCCGAATGAAACTTTTGATTCAAAATAAAAATTTCCACACTTTGACTAAAAAAAAACTTGATAAATGAAAAAAAAACTGAGAAAATAGTCGCTTCGACTAACTTTTTTTTCGTTTCTCTGTCTAATTTTTTCTTGAATGAGCAATTCAATTTTATTTTTATTTTAAATATTTTCTTTAAAGATTTTCTTCTATGAAGTGCTGTACCATATGTGTATATAGGAAATTTGTTTGTTGAATTTAGCGCTGCAATTGTGGAAAGCTTCTTGTCTTGCAAATATAAATAACTTGGGAATACTTTTTCAGAGTTGGGGATGGCTGGTGTTTTTTAATAGGATTAAACGCAAAGCATTAAAGCATTTTTGTGTTTTCAATATTAAAATTAAAAGTCGATAAAAAAAATAGCGAAGTCGACATTTGTTTTTTGCGGCACTCGCTTGATCGCTGTACTCAATACACAACGAAGCTTTCGGATGCCATTAACAAAAAGGGTTAAGTGGATTCAGGTACGTAATGAACAGTGAGAAAGTAAATATGATTATTGTTGTTGGCAGTTCCTGAATATGGCGTCGGTGTTTATGCGGATTTTTAACCTGATCTGCATGATGCTACTCATCGGTCATTGGAGTGGTTGTCTTCAATTCCTAGTTCCTATGCTACAAGGCTTTCCTAGCAATTCCTGGGTTGCTATCAACGAATTACAGGTAAGTGAAGAATTTTTTCATTTTTACACAGATAAAAATATGCTACTGCTTACTATCAAGATTCTTATCCCTATTCGAAGAATAAAATTAGCTTAGGTAAAATAGTTCATACAAATCCCTAACAGCCTCAACCAATTTTGTTGTGAATTATATTTTGTTCAAGAATGCTTTCAAAATAGTTTCAGACAAATAGTTCAAAATACATATATACATATTTCAACATAGTTTATAATAGTTTAGGGAAAATAGTTTAAACAAATGTGAATATTGTTATAAATTGTTTGAGAATGGTTTCGAAATAGTTTTAAGACAAATAGTTCAAAAATATTTATATACATTTCAACATAGTTTTAAAATAGTCTAGGAAAAATAGTTCAAACAAATGTGAATATTGTTATAAAGTGTTTAAGAATGCTTTAAAATAGTTTTCAGATAAATAGTTCATAAATATATACATACATTTTTCAACATAGTTTTAAAATAGTTTAGGAAAAATAGTCCAAACAAATCCCTAATAGCTTCAACCAATTCAGTTTTGTGAATTATATTGTTATAAATTGTTCAAGAATGCTTTCAAAATAGTTTTCAGATAAATAGTTCAAAAATATATATATACATATTTCAACACAGTTTTAAAATAGTTTAGGAAAAATAGTTCTATCAAATCCCTAATAGCCTCAACCAATTCAGTTTTGCAAATTTATTTGTAGACACCGGTATGTACAAGCAATGCAAAATGTAATATTTTTATACATAGCTTATAAATAGTATTAAAATAGTTTCGGGAAAAAATTAGTCATAAGATAGCCTTAATTGTTTATACCAGGCTATCCATATTCAGCTTCGCACCAAAGAATATATCCAAACTTTCCTTCTTTTATTTAATATATCAAGTACTCCTTTTGTGCCATATTTTAAGTACTCCAGTAACTCCGATAAAAATATGTGAAATTAGCGACAGAAACCTTTTTTGTATTTTCTAGATTTTAATAAATATCACTGATGAGGGCTCCGATCAGAGCCGAAACGTTTGATTAAATTTGACTTAATCATTTTATGGACCCTAAAGCCAATTTTCCAACAACATATCATTCTATTATCAACTACATTGCAATGGGTGCAATACAGCCCTGCTGGCAGTGAAAAGATTGAAAAATATAGGAACTGGGGGATTAGAAAAGATAAAATATTTCTATCTCCAAATCCATCACTTTGCATCCCCAAAACTCTATCTTTTTCTATCTCTGCACTTATCCAGAGTGACCTGTAATATCTACACTGAGAAAAAAGATTTGATTGAATCAAAGAAAATAATTTGTTTGGACGACTTTCTTTGATTTAAAGAAATGATTTGTTTAAATGAAACAAAATTTGTTTGATTCAAACAAAATATCTTTGGATCAAATAAATATTTGTTCGAATCAAATAAATTTCTGCCTTAAATCAAACAAATTATATCTTTGGCCATTTATCAATGCATTAATTTCTTTGCTTTGAAGAAAAATTAATTTGATTCAAACAAATATTTATTTGGTTCAAAGATATTTTGTTTGAATCAAACAAATTTTATTTCATTTAAACAAATCATTTCTTTAAGGTAGTTCCTTCACGAAAATTAGACCTCAGGTAAAAATAGATAATTTTGCTTTCAAGAATAGCAATATTATTATTGAAGGGCTAATTTGAAAGAGAAAAGATTATTTTTCATGAAAAAAATTTGAAACACAAAAAAATAATTTTATTAATAAATTTTATTTTTGCCCAAACTTATTTTCTTATCGCTTCGAGCCAAATTTTTAAAAATGATGCGATTCTAATGAATCACGGTTCATTTTTTTAGGAAAAAGATTCTCTACAACTTGACCGTTTCCTATTTTTCAAATTGAATTAATTATTATCAAATACAGCAATTTGTTTATAAACATTTTATTTTGAAAAATTGTTTTTTTTCAATTTCATCCATTAAAGAATTCATTTTCAAAAATTGGAAACGGTCAAGTTGTAGAGAATCTTTTTCCTAAAAAAATGAACCGTGATTTATTAGAATCGCATAATTTTTTTAAATTTGGCTCGAAGCGATAAGAAAATAAGTTTGGGCCAAAATAAAATTTATTAATAAAATTACTTTTCTGTGTTTCAAATTTTTTTCATGAAAAATAGTCTTTTCTCTTTCAAAATAGCTCTTCAATAATAATATTGCTATTCTTGAAAGCAAAATTATCTATTTTTGCCTGAGGTATAATTTTCGTGAAGGAACTACCTTAAATCAAAGAAAGTCGTTCAAACAAATTATTTTCTTTGATTCAATCAAATCTTTTTTCTCAGTGTATTTTTTTCTATCTCCGCACTTATCCAGAGTGACCTGTAATATCTATCTTTTTCTATCCCTATGTCTGGTAATATCTATCTTTTCCTATTTTTTAGTCTATCCGCCTACTAAAGTAGTATCTATCTTTTTCTCTATCTTTCGTGATCGACTACTTGTATCTTTTTCTATCCCTCATTTCTCTCCCCATAGTGCAAATTTTAATCTCTCTATATATCCCTCAATATCTGTTCTTAAGACGAAATGAAGAATGCAGTTCTAAAAAGTATTGTGTCCATTTTACTTAGGGGGAAACTATTATTTCATTGGTCATAAAATATAATCACCCTTATAGAAAAAAAATATAAAATATACCCAAATCTTCAGTTAATATTGTGTAGATTGTACAGCAAGATAAATTTAATTCTTCTGCCAGCATTCTCACAGTGAAATTTGCATCGATAGCGAGTATTTCACGTACTTTTTCCACTAATTCAGCACGATTTGATGCTCAATTCGCATGTCTCAGCGAATTTTTTTTCAAGCTTAACACAAAATTTTATATTTGCTATTTGTTCCATTTTTGTTTTGTAACATTAGCACACTTTTTCTGTTATTGAAATGGCTGTAACTTTCACATCTGTCATCCGATTTACATGAATTTAGGTGCGTTTGAAAGAGGATGAATGTATCTTTTTATTGCTGCAACACTTCAATAAATGACGCTGCATGTTGTATGATTTAAATATAAAGTTCGGTTATTTTTGGGACACACTGTGTAATGAGAGATAGAAAGAGAGTTTAAAATTTGTAATAGGGAGAGATAGGCATCGACTAGATTGGCAAAAAGATTGAAAAATATTGACATTGATAGATAAAGAATAGAATGAGATAGAAAAGGGGAGATTGAAGAAGATAGACTTGAATTAAGATTAACAAAGAGATGGAAAAAGATTCACGTTGATAGATGTAGAATATAATGAGATAGAAAAGGAGAGATTGAAATAGATAGATGTGAATTTAGATTGACGAAGAGATAGAAAAAGATTAAGGTGGATTGTTGAAGGATTGGATGAGATAGAGATCATGTGATTGGAAAAGATAGCCATAGGCCTAGATTGCCAAGAAGATAGAAAAAGATTCACGTGAATAGATAAAGGATAGAATGATATAAAAGGGGAGATTAAAAAAAAATAGACGTGAGTTAAGATTGACAAAGGCATAGAAAAAGATTCACGTGGATAGATAAAGCATAGGATGAGATAGAGAATGAAAGATTGAAAAAGATAGACGTGAAGTTAGATTGACAAAGAGATAAAAAAAGATTGACGTTAATAGATGTAGAATAGAATGAGATAGAAAAGGGGAAACTGAAAGAGATAGATGTGTATTGTGATTGACTAAGAGGTAGAAAAAGATTAAGAAGGATTGATGAAGGATTGTAAGGGATAGAAAAGTAAGTATCGGAAAAGATAGACGTGAATTTATATTGAAAAGAGATAGAAAAAGATTGAGGATGATAGATAAAGGATTGGAATGGATAGGAAAGTAGTTATTAGAAAAGATAGACGTTAATTTAGAATGAAAAAAATATAGAATTGGATAAATTATCTCTTTCTTTTTGTATATTAAAGATTCAAAGTGATTCAAAAGGATAAGATTTCTATCTTTTTACTTCCAGCAGGGAGATGTTAATCCTTACGATATTTACCTGTGGATTACTATCTGTATTATCTTGGGTATAATACAAGTTGTATCTTGTACAATACTGTATTCTTCAAATAGGGATATGCATTTTTATAGTAAATTGATAGCATTTTTTTTCTCCGTATACATAAATTTTACTTTAAAATTTGAAGGAAATCATAATCAAATCTTTAACATGTGGAATTAAATTGAAATCACATTTATTCAGAAAAAAAGTAAACTAAGATTACTATTAATAAATTAATTTAATATATGAAACTTAAAGGAAAAAGAGTGTATAATTTTATTCTCTGGAAACTGAATGTCTTAAAGATGAAATGAATTCTTGAGATTTTAATCTCAAATTATAAATTGTTCAAAATCAAATTTTTCTTTTTATTACGTTTTTTAAATTTGAATCTTTTAAATCCTTTAGATTTTGAATTTAAAATTCATGCCTACTAAAATTTAAAGCATTACATTTGTAGGCTTTAATATTAAAAGCCATTCAGAAGGATTATTTTTAAAGGGAACATAAAAATTAAAAAATAATTGAGTTTTGACATTATATTTTATGGGCTTTCATACTTTGAAAATAATTTGTGTTATGAGGAATACAAAAAATATGAGCTATGAAATTTGAAGGCTTCTAGATTTGGAGGATTCTATATATAATATATTACAATAGAATATAATATAAAGCTATGCAGACTAAACATTTTTAAGGGCCCGTTGATCCACCTTCTGATTAGTTCCAGATAAATTTATCCCATAAGATTTAAAATGCGATAAATTTATCTGGAACTTATCAGAAGGTTGGATTATTCGACCCTGAAACTCTTAATTTTAATACTTGAAAATGTTATGGAATCCAAATTATCAATATTTATCAAATTCTATGCTCATAATAATAATAAATATTATTTATTAAAAATTAATTAGTTGAGTTTGAAATTTTTGTCATGTAGTTATTAAATTAAACAATATCAAAATATTGTTTAATTTACATAAAATTCAATAAAAAAATAGTCTTCCTTTATTCATTATGATTATGATATTGATTATGATATATTAAAGAATGTAATTTTAACATTATACCAAATGATGAAGAAGTGTTTGTTTTTGCTTTAGGATAAAAAGCCATTTTGATTTTCTAAAATACTGGTTTCCTACAACACTGGTTTGTTTTTCCAGGATTCGTTTTGGTTGGAGCAATACTCTTGGGCATTATTCAAAGCCATGTCACACATGTTATGCATAGGATACGGAAGGTTTCCACCGCAATCGTTGACCGACATGTGGTTGACGATGCTCAGTATGATTAGTGGTGCGACGTTTTATGCACTATTTCTTGGTCATGCTACAAATCTTATTCAATCTCTTGATTCGTCAAGAAGACAATATCGCGAAAAGGTAAAATCTTACATTATTACATTACTCAATTTTTTGAGCAAAAATTCATCTCAATTGTTTTCATAAAAATATTGTGCTAATTTTTCATTTTTTTTTACAAAATAGGTGAAGCAAGTTGAAGAATACATGGCCTATAGAAAATTGCCAAGAGAAATGAGACAGAGGATTACAGAATACTTTGAACATCGTTATCAGGGTAAATTCTTCGACGAGGAACTAATTCTTGGAGAGCTATCGGAAAAATTAAGAGAGGTAAAGTTATTACATCATTATTAGTTATTGTTTTGATTAATTCCAGCAATCAACTACAACTGGATTTATATTTGTCTCTCAAATTTCTATTTACTTTTTCAAGATATTTTGTAGAATAGAATCAATCTCTGTAGAAAATAAATTATTATCATAATAGGTTAAGTCTATAAATCCTGATTAATCTTGATAAATCTTTAAATAGAA
The DNA here is from genome assembly GCA_030998225.1 of Diplolepis rosae. Taxonomy (NCBI): domain Eukaryota; kingdom Metazoa; phylum Arthropoda; class Insecta; order Hymenoptera; family Diplolepididae; genus Diplolepis; species Diplolepis rosae. The sequence continues at coordinate 5,396,067 of JAPYXD010000723.1, read as the reverse complement.
ATTGAATTTTAATAATATTTTATTTTTAACACATAGGATGTTATAAACTACAACTGCAGGTCTCTTGTAGCATCTGTACCATTTTTCGCAAATGCGGATTCAAACTTTGTATCGGATGTCGTCACAAAGTTGAGATACGAAGTTTTCCAACCAGGTAATAAGATGAATCATAAATTAATCAATTTCCAATGAAACACTCAAAATCCATGACATTTTGTACTACATTCTTCGATGAAAAATTTTTTAAAAATAATTAGGATAGCTTTTGCACTTAATAAGAATAATAGAATTGTTTTAGAAGATATATAGGATCCGATCATATAATGATACAAATATATTTTTAGGTGACATTATAATAAAGGAAGGTACCATCGGCTCAAAAATGTACTTCATTCAGGAAGGCATAGTCGATATAGTAATGGCAAATGGTGAAGTAGCAACGTCCTTGTCAGACGGCTCCTACTTTGGAGAAATTTGCCTTTTAACAAATGCTAGAAGAGTGGCTTCGGTTAGAGCTGAAACCTACTGCAATCTCTTCAGCCTCTCGGTGGATCATTTTAACGCTGTTTTGGACCAATATCCTTTAATGCGGCGGACTATGGAAAGCGTTGCCGCCGAGAGGTATAAACTTTGGTTAGGTTTGTTTTATCGAGTTGGTGTGATAAATAGATGTCAATCGCTACCCTTTCCTCCATCTCGTTTTACATTGTGTACAGTACAGTCAATTATAATCAATTATTCAATCATGCCATCATGTTTGCTATATCACGCACTCATGCTCAAGTGCATTTCTTCTCAAAACATATCTCTATTTATCTCTAAACTTTACTCGATACATGTCTAGGATAATTACTATACTGTATGAAAGGACAGAGGTTGTAAGGAAATGGTTGTGCTCAAAACAAAAGAACATCCAAATAACTGTTTCGATGCATACCTCCAGGGAAGTGGAAGTTAAAATTTGAAAAAGAGAGCATGGTTGAATTACAAAATAAAAACTACAGGCTAACATTATGAATCATACTTTTACAATAAAAAGTATTAGCAAGTACTGGATCCTATACTTTTTTTTACGAAATTTAATATTTTTCAAGGCTCTAATTTCATAAATTTAGCCTTTGTAGTTTTGTGGCATTTCACCACAAAGTGTTTCCAAATAGTATATTATACAACTAGGGGAAAATAAATTTTGTTTTGCGAGTGTGAATTTTGATACCCGACCAAAGCGAAAGCAACAATTACACGAGTAAAATAAATGTTTTTTCCCTAGTTGCACAATAAACTATTGATTGCCCCACAGGGGGAAATGAAATGCACTTTATGGCCCTTTATATTTTTAAAGATTCCATGATGTACATACAAAGTAATGCGCATGAATTTTGCTGTTATGTTTTGAATTCTAATTTTTAACATTTAATTAGAAAGCTACGAAATTCCAATCATTGCTTTCTATTTCGAATAAATTAAAAAATAATATCTGAGTAACATTTAGTCGTAATGTTAGAAGGCTTGGCTGACAAAACACAAGCATATCTATTTGGAAGTTCCTGCGCATGACTTATACCAACAGTCACAGAAGTTTTACTCTTAGTTTTACGTTACCGTAACTTAAAACGTGCTCCATTATTCCCAAATTTAAAATTCAAAGTTTGTGAAGCGTTTTACAAGAAAATACATAGTTATCGATATTTAATTTATTGCAATTTATTTTTGTAACGGGCAGTAAACAAAATAATTGTTCAACTCATAATTTTATGTTTCTCAAATTTATATTTCCTAAATACTGTAGATTAAAATTGTTTAATTAAAACTTTACCATTTCTTTAACTTGTTATTTTGTAACGGCTTTTAAATATTATAAGGGGTGCAAAAATAAAAAATTATTTAGTTTTCAATTTGTTATTTTATAGGCTTTTATACTTTAGAAGTAATTCAAGTCTCGTGGAGGCTTCTATATAAAAAGGCTTAAAGTTCACGGGGATCAAAATATTATTTTAACTCAAACAAACAATAAAAAAGCTCTTCAACAAATTATACTGACGCTCTATACATTCTCTGATACTATTGCAGAATCTATTTATGCTAACTTTTGCAGTAAATTCTCAGAAAAATTTGAATTTTATTTTAAAAAATGATCAATTTAAAAAAAATATAAATTCTTTAACTGAGAATTTGCTGTATTTCTAAATACAGTAATACTCATAGCAACACTATAGTATTACTGTATAAATACAGAATAACACCGCTGCTTTTACAAATCGTTCGACTGCCAGTCGCCTTAAATTTTGTTTGTTGTCGTCTATTCCGCCATTTTCAAAATCTTTAGCGCCACCAAAAGTTTCTCAAAATTGTGCTGCTTTTCTCTGAATAATAATTCAATTGAAGGAAACTTTTTCAGGTTAAATTAAAATGTGGTTGCTAAATTTTTCATGGTCCATTGTGAATAATCATTGGGTGTGTACTTTCCTACATTCCCTACACTTAATATAACTATTTTTACAGGCTAAACAAGATTGGCAAGAATCCTAACTTGGTAGGTCATCGTGAAGAGGATCTTGGTAGCGAATCAAAAACAATAAACGCTGTCGTAAATGCACTTGCGGAACAAGCAGCTCATGCAAGTGCTAGCGAAGAATCGGTAATAATGAAATTTTTAATTACATTTTGAATGTATCTGAAGGCTTTTCAGAAAATATTTTTAACGTTTGAAATTAGATTATTTTTAAAATTCTTCTTTAAATATTTTATTCAGGTACATAGTATGGAATTGAGAACGCTGCCAGGTGGTTTGCTCCCTAGACCGAAGTCTGAAAACAATTTTGCAAGCCAAGAAATCTCAAGAGAAGGACGAAGAATCTTCCACAAGAGCGATACGTTCCACAAAGACTCATATCAATGACGACACTCGTTTTATTAGCAAATGCAGAGATACTAAAGACCGTTTAAAAATAGGGCCTTACGAATTCCGTATCAACCGCTTTGCACAATGGACAATTGATCTTATTTACTGAAACAGTGCAGTGAATGTTCGTCATGAAACTAGCTCTCTACATCAATTGGTACTAGCGTTGCCTTTTTTTTGCCGATTTCTAATCCTTCAATAAATCCCAGTGTGTTTGGTAAAGAGTCAGAAGATCCTCATGAACCTTTCGAATTCTCCTTGCTCAGCAAAAATGAAAAAAAACACTAACAGTGAGTTATTTAAATTTTTAGAAGTCGGCGAAACAATTTTTAAGTGGCCTATCGCGTTATTGGCATTTATGCTTTTAACATTGAAAAATTGATTTAAAAAAGTGACGATAGATACATGTGAAAGTTGAAGTTTATGAAAGCTACAAATTCTACCGTTAGAATAAGATTAAAAACGTAGAAAAGAGAGAAATTCGCATTCTGAGAACAGAATTCACTTTTCTATAACTATAATACACTTGTAAATAATGATAGAAAATCAACGATAATTCAAATAGAGCAGTAAATTTCACAGAACTAGACACATGAGAAACATCCTATGAATATTCCGAAAACACCTGTATTTTGACAGAAATTAATATATAATGGGAATTAATTTAACTATGGTACGTCGAGCTCGATCGGCATCGAGCTAAATTTGTGCCAGGAGAGTTTTCATGAAAAGTGAATTGTGAAAGATTTTAAACGAGTGGAATAAAAAAACGATCCTTCTCGTTACGAAGTGAATAGGCCTAGGAATTTTAATGAACACTATTTTCGTCGTGGATTCATACCTATGTAAAATTTGGACGGTTAAGTTGTGGTTTTTTCAAAGTTTCGTATCTTCGAAAGGAACGATTTCTTTTAGCTGGGAGTGAAAAACACGAAAGCTTTAGAATATCGAGAAGTTCCTTCAATTAGCCTCTCAAACTGACCTTCAGAATTTTAATTTATTAGTCTTTGTGAAAAAAGACACCCTGAGAATAAATTAGGAAGAAGAAAAGTCAAAGATTTTCATTAAATAAAGTTTTTTTTCAGTAGAGCTTTTCAATGTTTCCTTAAAATCTTCCAAAGATAATTTTATTTCTGTTTAAAGTCTTAATTAATTCAAACTATCCACATCATATTTCTTTATAAAGTGGATAAAATGGTTTTGAGCCGACTTTCGTTTAATATTAAATTTAAGAAATTCAACACTTTTTTAGTTTAAGTACAAATTGTAATTTTATTTTATGTTACTATAAATTATAGTCACGAACGATTTTTAATTATTTACTCATTACTTTTATTTGTAATAGAGTAAAAATTAACTTGATTAATAATTGTTAACATTAAGAACAAGTCTCTATGCTTTAGTTTATTATCACAAACTCTCCGTGCCCAGAAACTTGTTAACTTGTTGAGCGTTCTTTGGGCTTTTAAGTTTGTGAGAATGAAATTCAGACGAAATCTGAGGGAGAAATCTTTATACACGTTAATCGAAAGTGGTGTAATTTAAGAGCGCTATAAATATTATCTAGTAAATTATTATTGTTACGATTATGAGTTTAATTATTGCTACCATAAATGCATTATTAGGAACTACAAATATAGAATAAAGAGAAACACACGCGTATGTTGACAAAATTTTGTGTTCTCATGCGTTTGTGTGTTTCATATTGACGATACTAAAGCAGTTATAAATCTAGAGTTCACTTTTTATATTTTGAAAAATGACCTTCGCTTTACTTTTTAAATTTTTAAATTTAAATTTAAATTTTAAATTTTTAATACATCTCAGGCATGAGAATTGAAATTGCAGGAAAGGATTTTAAATTACTAGTAAAAACTTCTAAATTATTTAAAAGGAAAATTTAGAGAAAATTATTGTTTTCACTTAAATGATCCTCCGATAATGTAGGCAGTGGCAAAGGTTTCAATCTTAACCACCTTATTTGAAATTATTTTTAGAGTCTATTTCGATTATATTTCATTGTTCGAGGATTGTTTTTTGACTGTTGGACATGGTTGGACGTAACTAAGGTACCATACATTTAAAACTCTTCCTGAGCCAAGTAAAACTAACGATTGACAAATAAACGGACTAGCTTGTTGATTTCGGGATCGGATTTGTAAATCTAAGAAAAGTTTAGGCGATCGCTTTATTATTTGCACATATGAGTATACTTGCATCCATACCTAATGAAAAGTAATAATATATATAATTTCATATACTGTACATAGTTCTTGATAGAGATTAAAATTCTTGCACGTATTGACACGTATACATATGTAAACAGAAAAGCATAGGAAAGAAAGACAGAAGGAGAGAAAAAAGTAAGATATTTTTTCGGTAAAAAAGGTGATAGTTTTGCCTTAAATTTGCATTCCCGATCCCCTTGTAAATTCCGGCGAGAATAATAAATACGTCGATAAATAAATAACGTGCTATTATTGCTGTTATTTAATAAACGTTTCCTTGGAGATGGAGCGAGAAACGAATCAGAATAGCTCGATATTGTATGCTAACTATTACTGCTACTATTAGATACTGTTAGATAATAAAAATGTTATTACCAATGCTATTGATACAAAAGTACTATGTTAATGATATGAATACGGATACTAGTAGCGAAAGTAAGATCTTTAAAGATACTAAGTTAATAGTAGGGCGACAAAATTATGTTGCATTATTGAAAAAATAAGAGATAAAATCGAAGAGAAAAAATAAATACTTTTTGTAAAGGAAATGACAAAAATCATAGAGGCGACATTGGCAACAGAAAGTCCAAAAACCGGAAATGGTAAATAAAGAAGAATTATTATTAAGAAAAGTACTTCAGAAATGGAAGTCAACTTGAGAAGCCTTAAATGAATTCCGATTAGATACAAATTACTTGAAAAGTAAAAGGCGAAATAGCCCCAAAAATGGTATATCACTACATTATAATAAAGAGCTTGTAATATTTAGGGCACTCAAAACTTTTTGAACGTTCATCCCAAATCTTGCATATCAGGAAATTCTTTTGTATTGTTATATGAACGTATCGAAAGGTAGTTTAGTCTAACAAAAGAACTTTCTTCAAGTCGAGGCTTCACGGTTTCTCTGAATGAAACCGTGTACATGTTCGCTGAATAAAGACCTTTCGTCAGTGTTTTAATAACGCGACTCTATCAAGTCCTTTGATCGATCTAGAGTCTCGGATTCTTGAAAATATTCTATCATTTTATCCGCTTCCGGTTTCAAGGACAAAGCAAAATTTCAGCGATTTAATGAAACAAAATATCTTACGCCTGTTCAACGGACGTCTTAAATGCTTAAATTACTAGGAATATCATTCGAGATAAACTCGATTTATTTTACACGGTGTTTCTGGTCAAAAGCATTCGATTTTTGAATCTATATTTGTTCCCCTTCCCCAGTAGCAGATTTTTCTCTTTTAGTATTAACTTTTACGACTGAGTGCTATTCGTTTCCAGAAATCTTATTCAATAAGTTACATAAAGTCCTATTTTATAAAAAAAAAATGATTAAAAGGAAATTTTTTTAAAAGCCAAACGAATATGATTTGAAATTTTTTATTAATCTCAAATACTGAAACGTACTAAGGCCTAAAGACGATAAACATGAAACGCTGAAGTCAATTTTCGTCACGAAAACCATAGTACCAAAACAATTTTGTGTAATCATTGCGAAACCTTCAAAGCACAGTAGCTATTTTAGATGTGCCTTAAAGTGTATTCACTTCGTGCTATAAAACTTACAAAACATTTTCTGGAAGAAACTGAATTCACAAATCGCGCCATAAACTCTTTTTGCAAAGGTTGTTAATCGAAATAGAAACGCTCTCATCTATTCGAAAATCGAATGTGAATTTTATCGTGTGACATTTGTTTTGCGTTCGTTCATACGGGAAACTGAAAAAGCCAAGTAGAACGCCTTGTAAAATAATCATCCTAGCGTCAATTTTCTACAAATATGTGCGATGCCCTAAAGCGCACACGTGATTCCGCAAATGAGTTTACCCGTGTGGGTATGTATAGTCGTCTACATTAATTGTTCATAACTTGATTCTCTCAAAGCGAGTCCCTTTTGTAAAATCTTCTTTGTGAGAAAAAAAACCTGGAATGCTTACTTGCTAGTTGCAACAATTTTAATAAGTAAAATATCTTCATGATTTTATTATATGATAAATCTGAGTTTAAACATTACTTTTCAGTTTTGTAACGAAGAAATATTCAATTCAAATTGAAAGTGGCTGATCAATTGAAATCTTACTGGATCTCTAAAAAATTTTAAATAATTTACTCTGAAACATAAAAATCTCGTAATTTCAAACTAATCTCAGGGTTTTTGATTGCAAACTGCTTAGCATAGCTGTGATTTATATTTGCAAATAAGCATGTTTTAAAGATAATTGAGAAATGACAGAAGGGTGTTTAGAGAGAAGCATCGATGGACATTAGGGTGCGATCATAAATGCAAATTATTATACATACATAAGTACGTATACAGCGCGAGGCTTTATTGGTGGTTTGTGGCTTAGGCTAGCGATATCTATTTACAAAAGTGACCACGTGATATTGCTTTTTCTATTAGTCGCGTTAGCTTCACCATTAAATTCTCATACTGTAAATGTACCAGCACGCGTGTATACGCGTTTGTACTAGAAAATATGTAATTTGTATGAAAGCGAGAACTGATTCAAAGTATGGGAGTAAAATTTGTGAGTAATGTACGAATGTGTAAAATTCAATTGTTACAACTGCTTCATACTCCATTGCACGTGCTGGTGCTAGATAGATCGTTCTATAGAATTATTTTTCGTCAAGGATAACTGAAATCAAATCGAGAAAATTCCTTAATCGAATCAAGGTAAAATGAGTAACTCACATCCGCAGTTTTACATCAATTCGACTTGATTGTTAGAGGAAGATTTTCATTTCTTTTACTACAAACGAATTTGCGCATTGGAATTATCTTTACATATATGTATGTACTTGCCATACTGAATGCCTTAGCTGAGATAATATTGACACAAAAAAGTGTGAACAAAAGAATTATATTATAAATCAACGCTACATACACACATATATACACACTCTCTTACACACCTCCACACACATACATACAATCACGCGCGTATGTATAAAAGCGCAGTCTTAAAAAAAAGCAGCAGCATTATCATGGCGTATGTATATATTAGAAAAAAATTAAAGTCACCTTCAGTGACGTGCATATAAAAAATTACCACACTTTCAAAATGGTACATTTCATATGTAACGTACGATTTAGCCGAATATTCACAATAGGCAGAAGAAATAATAAAACTTACGTGAAAAGTATGCGCAGAAATAAGTTTCGCAATTTGAATACATCGTTGCATATACGTCGTTAAAAACTGCTTCTGTTAGAGAATGAAAGATGATCATCAATTTGTATCGTCGGTGGCAATACATATACTCAACTTCGCCCGTCCACTTAGACACTTATTAGACCTGTCACTTATCTTGTTTTCATTTCGGAAATCACTACCTTGAATCATATGCGAATTTTTTGAAAATGGAGGCAGATAAAATAGAACCGTCGTATTAATAGTAGATGAATCGCATATATTTTCGGTTTTGTAAAAAACAAAAAATAATAAACGTTTCCTTTCTCCAACCAAGACTTTATATTTAATCTTATTCTTAAAATAATAAGAAAATAAGCTGTTTTTTTTCTTTAGAGCAGGAACCAAAGTTTCGTGAATCTTAGGATTTATGAGTAAAATGTATTGAATTATAAATATCTTGGAAAATATTTTCTTTATTCATTTTACAAACAAAACCTTTGTATGAAAATAAAAAACACAGTACAAACTATTATTTGTATTCAAAAACAGATTTTTAACATTCAAGTAAATTATATATTTGTTCTTATTGTATAGTTATAGACGTGAAAAAATATATCTTTGAAGTTTAAATTCTAACTTAAAGAATAAGTTCCTTAGAAATCTTAAGGAATAAGTAAGTCAGAAGTGATCTTAGCTCTCTGTATTTTAGCCGGGGTTTCGTTACTTAAATATAGTTCCAGCTCTTGTAACAGAAAGTTCGCTGCTTCGATGCAGTTTTCCTCTTCTTCAACACCAGGAACATCCGGAAATTCTTGTCTGAGAAGTGACAAAACTATACTGAGTTGGGAAGTAGATCTACAAAAAAATTGAAAAATTGAGATTTATCTTACTCAAAGATAAAATTTAAAAGCATAATATAATTTATAAAAAGGTCTTTTGAAATGATCAAAACATACCTGGCTGAAATTCTAATGCTCGCTTCAGATTCCGTGATAGAAAGAATTTCTAAAATGCAATACTTCAAAGAACCGAAGTTATTAATGACTCGAATGTCGTCTGTAACTTCTTTGAAATCGTATTTTTCCAAAAATTCGACAAATCGTAAACTAGCTCCAGATGACTGTAGATCTAACGATATAGTTTTTTCAACAGAAACGGCTTTCATGGCTAGAAGACTAACTTGAAGGTCGTCTATCAAGTCCACTGTGCAAGTTCCATCAATCGTTTTTTCTATGGATAAATAAAAATTCGGGACTATTGTTTGATAAGGTTTATCTTCTGCTTTGTATAAAATTACGCCACTAGCTTCTACAGATGATGTTTTGTCAAAAGTAGGAACATCGATAACTACAGTGGCTAGTATTAATTCTGTATTCGGTACAATTACTTCTATAGTATTCCAAAAGGAATTGTCAACAAGAGTCCAAAATGTTGAGGTTCCATTGATTTCGTCGTCATTTTTTAGGCAGACGTAGAACCTTAAATTTTGTAAATGCCTGGAACAAAAATTTAAAAAGAGGAATTAGACTACTGTTGGAAATTTTTGGCACGTTTACTTTTGAACTGTTCTTTAACCCATATCTTTTTATACATAATATTTTCTTCGCCTGATTTGATTTATTATCAAATATATTGATTTTGAAAACAATTTATAGGAATGTATTGTTATATGAAACCTTTTTCTAGAATTTGCCTAGGTCATTTCATGTAACTAATATTTCATATAATTCCTTATCCTTTAAGATGAAAATAGGGAAAATATTTCTTAGTGTATCAACAAGCGTTAAAGAAAAAAAATTCAGCTCGAACATCAACCTTTTTAGCATTGAAGAAAATCAATCAGTGTTCTAGTGTCTAGTAATTACCACAAATCGGTAAATAATAGTTATTGAAATAAAAAAAATTAAAAATGTGTAAAATTAAATAAAAGATTCTAAGGAAGGTCTGTCAATTCCTAAATATATATAATTACAACAACATTTTCTAATATTATAAACATTCAAGATTTATCAAACTTTCCTTATATTGTCTTTTATTTAATTGCAAATTTCTCCACTCGATATATTATTTTACATGGGCATCGACAAAATTAATAGGTAACAAATTTGAATTCTTTGAAACCAGGTTCCTACTTGTATAAATACACGTGAGTCATACTTTCCAGTTGAGCTCCTCGAGGTTAAATGCGGCAAGAAGTGCTCAACTTTACTGCCTTGCAGATTGACAAGTGCATGTGCAGTAAACCAGAAAATTTAAACATTACGAAAAAAATTTTAATCTAGATTTAAATGTAATAAAAAACTGTCTTATGATTTATAAAAATAAAATATTTAAAAAATTTTTGGAAAACATTATCACATTTGCGAAAGAACTTTCAATCAAGTGATATTTAATTAATATAGTCTTTTCGTCTGTAAACCGAGCCAAAATTCATTAAAATCGAATCATTTTAAAAATTTTGACAAAAAACAATGTGACAAAAAGTTCATAATAAAATCACTTAATAAACTATTCTTAAAAGTTTGAAATTTTATTCATTATGATGTTAAATTATGATGTCAAATTTTTGAAAATTAAGAGATATCAAACAACTATTTGTTTCATTTCAGTTCATACACCCAGAAAACAGCTTCTTTGAATCAAAGATACATTTCTTTGAATTAAAGAATGTTTTGCTGATTCAAACAAATTTTCTTTAATCCAAAGAGATAGATTTGTTTAAATTAAAGACATTTTTTTTGAATCAACAAAAATTTCTTTAATTGAAAGAAACTTTTTCTTTGACCGTATATCAAAGAAATGTTTCTTTGAATTAAAGAAAGTTTTGCTGATTCAAAAAATTTTTCTTTAATGTAAATAAATCTATTTCTTATGATGATCAAAGAACATTTTTTTGAATTAAGAAAACTTTCTTTAATTCAAAGAAATGTTTCTTTGATTAAAAAAAAACTGTTTTCACAGTGCAATTTTAGATATTAAGAAATCAATTTTCAAAAAATGGATACGGTTAAGTTGTGGAGAATCTTCTTCACGCAAAAAGTCCTGAAATTCCATCTTTTTGAAAAATTGTTGCTTAGCGATAAGAAAAAAAGTTAAGTCAAAAATAAAAGTTCTAAACTAATTAATTTTTGCAAGTTTAACATTTTTTCATAAAAAATAATCTTTTCTCTTTTAAACGATATTATCAATAATAATACTGCAGCATTTAAGAATTTATGTAGGAAGTCGGCGCTAAGAATAAAATTATAAAGCTAAAATCGAACAGTAAGAAACTGTTATATAATTTTAGTTCGAATTAAACATTTTAATGTAAATGCGTATTTTGTCATAAAAGCACTATTTCCTCTAAGAATCTCACATAAGGTGTCTTTAATGTTAATTCTAAAAGCGTTACATCATCTTTTCCCCCTGCAATCGTAAACATGAGGCAGCAAAGCAGAACCACATCGTTAATTTAACTGTAGAGAATTGTTTTCTTTTTCAACTGTCACATTAAGGACCATCGCTCTTAAATAAGAGCACCTTCGATCATTCACATATCACGTTAATTCCCTCTAAAATTCCCATTTCTTGGAATAATAATTAAACGAGACTGCCATTACTAATGTACTGCGATACGAATAATAGGCGTTCGAATTTTATGAAGATGGATGAAGAAAACGTGATGACCCTATTCTGAGCAAGGGTCCAATAAACTTAATCTTGTAAGCACTCGAGTAATATAATCTTACGTTAATAAGATATTTCAAAATTGATCATTAAGATGATTTCCCCGATAATTAGTACTCTAATTATTATTTCTACACTAATTGTTAAATGAAAACTACTCTCTAAATCTGAATCAGTCAAATTTTCACTGATCGAATCAGTGATTTGCCTTTTTAACTGAATCATCAGTGAAAACAATATTTTTCACTGTTAAATCAGTTAATTTTCACTGTTTAATTAGTGAAAACAATATTTTCCACTGTTAAATCAGTTACTTTTCACTGAAGTAATCAGTGAAATTTGACTGATTAGCAGTAACCTCTTTTTAGCTATTTGAATCAGTCAAATTTCACTGATAATCACTAGATTTTGACTGACTCATATTTAGAGAGTAGTGCGTAAGTAAAGTTAAAGTACTAAACCAAATTGATGTTAAAAACTTCAATTTATTACTGGTAAATGTATTTTTAATTTAAATGATCAATGATGATGAATTTTCAAACTGATTAAAGTTGGATCAAAATATTTTGTCTTGCACGATTATTTTATTCGACGTTTCTCGTTGTTAAGAACAATTTTTCAGTTTGAACGTTCCTCCAAATCTGGAATTATAATTTTTAAAATTTACAAAAGTCAAATATTAAGAGCATGTGATAATTAGGATAATTATGAAAAGATAATAAAAAATGTAGATAGACAACTTTTGGTATGCAAAATAATCAAAAGTTGAATTTGACGAAATCTATCAAAGTTTTTGATTCATTATCAAAACCTAAAATAGCCTATCTACGTTCGTTTTCATCTTCTTTACCATTTATCAAATTTTGGAAACAAAATGTAATATGTTTTGGACGTAAATATGTAGAAACTGAACCAAGTTCTTCACATGAATTTGTTATTTTTCTTAAGTATCACACGCTCTTAAAAGGTAACATGGCAAAACGGGCACAGCACCAAATTTTCAGAAATTGCATTTCTATAAAAGATATGGAAAATTTGTCAAATATTCTGTTAAAATTATTTTTAAAAATCCTGTGTTCATAAAAGTTTCACTAAGAAATTAATAAAAAATTCTTATAATAAAGTGAAAAAAAGAAAAATGTCTCCTCACATTTTTTTCAAGAGAAAATAAATTTGTCCAATTAAGCAATAGAATATTCCTTACTTTCTTCTTTTATTTCGAAATTGAAAGAATACATAAAATTAGTATGGCAAAGGGGCATAAAAGCCAAATTACTATATGAATTTTAAGAAGTGAAAGATACTGATGAAAGAGCAAAAAGTAAGTCGCTAATTCAATAAGTCATGATTGCGACTAATTAAAAAAACAAACTTTATTCCAATTTGCAAAAAGTAATTTATTAAATGAAAAAGAATTATAAATTCACTTTAGTCAAATATGAAGTCATTTTTGACTAATATTTAGTCGAAAACACAACTAATTGAATAAGTGACTTTCGACTTTTTCAAAAGTCACTTTTGTCTACTTCAGACTTATAGAATATTTTTTTTTTATTATTACCTATATACTTCATTTTTTCAGTGATTATATAATATCTACATGAAGCAAATTGATAACAATGAGGCTTGAAACCTATGCAGGTTTGTATAAAAATAGTATAGTTTCAAGGACGATAATTCAAGAACCACTTGAACTTTTTCAGATAATAGCTGGTTTTTACATGATATATTCAGTGGTAAAAACAATCATTTGAGCAAAAAATGTATAATAATATAATTTATAGTCTTTATATTGGATATATCTGCGTGTAACAGTAGTTAGATAAGAAAATTAATGTTTCCGTTACAATAAATCTATGTAACCTAGGAATAATAAATGCACATGACTAACATTATGGAGACGATTGTCATAACAACACCATTCTCACGAGAATGATGTATTGTATACAAAAAATTGTAAACTTTTTATATCACAATATGAGGAACTAATGTAATTATTTGTCATTATATTCAAATGTAATATTGCAGTTTTTAAGATGCAATCAGTCATTTTGAAAGCAAATCAATTAAAAATGATTGATCATAACGTGCAATATGCAGAATTGATTTCAATTCGAATAATTTTTCACTTATTCAGATTTAGAAAAAATATCAATTTATTGAAACTAACGATTTAAAATTAATTATCATATTTAGAAAATTAATGTGCCATATATTTAAATAGACAGAGATGATTTTAAAGCTAGAAATCAGTCACTAATTGAAATAAGTAAAAAAAAACTGATTGAAATTAAGAGAGTACCAATATTCTCTCTAAACTAAAATCAGTAAAAATTTGACTAAGTGGGGATTAATTGACAGTTTTGGGCTAATTACATTAGTTACCTTTGACTGGAAATTAGTGATAAATAACTGATCACACAGTTAAAATTGCGTATCTTTAATATAAGAAACTTGTTGCAAATATAACAAAAATATCACTATTTTAAGGTAGTTTTCATCGACGAAAATTAGACCTCAGGCAAAGATAAATAATTTTGCTTTCAAGAATAGCAATATTATTATTGAAGGGCTATTTTGGAAAAAAATTTGAAATATAGAAAAATTATTTTGTTAATAAATTTTATTTTTGACCCAACTTTTTTTCTCATTGCTTCTTACCAAATTTTAAAAAATTATGCGATTCCAATAAATCATGAATCATTTTTTCAGAGAAAAGATTTCCCATAATTTCACCGTTTCTGATTTTTGAAAATAAATTCTTTAATGGCTGAAACCATTAAAAAAGCATTTTCAAAAACGAAATTTTTATAAACAAATTGCTGAATTTGATAATAATTTAATAATTTTCGAAAAATGGAAATGGTTAAGTCGTAGGGAATCTTTTTCTTGAAAAAGTGATTTGTAATTTATTAAAATCGCATAATTTTTTTAAATTTCGTAAGAAGCGATAAGAAAAAAAGTTGGGGCAAAAATAAAATTTATTAATAAAATTATTTTTCATGGAAATTAATCTTTTCTCATGCAAAATAGCCCTTCAATAATAATATTGCTATTCTTGAAAGCAAAATTATCTATTTTTGTCCGAGGTCTAATTTTTGTGGATCAACTACCTTAAGATAAATAATTAATTAGTATTTTTACTGATTTCATCCATTTATACAATTTCATCTATAACCAAACAGTCAGTATATTTAGATAATCTTACTGAGAAATCAGTTACCATCGACTTATTGAATAGCTAAAACTAAGTCACTTGTACAAAAAAGTGAAAAAAGTGTGCATAAATAAATACCTTACTCTCTAAATCTGAATCAGTCAAATTTTTACTGATTGAATCAGTGATTTGCCTTTTGACTAATTCACCAGTTAAAAAATATATGTCACTGTTAAATCAGTTGATTATCACTAATTGAATCAGTGGAAAAAATATTTTCACTGTTAAATCAGTTAATTTTCACTGAAGCAATCAGTGGAATTTGACTTATTTACAGTAACTAGATTTTGACTGATTCATATTTAGAGAGTAGATATTACAGTTGAGTATCTAGATATTCCAACTGAACACATAAGATTACTGTCCCATAGTTAAATATCTAGATACTTACTAATTTTTAGTATCCGTTTTTCTCCGTGTACAAGTTGTCATGGCAACACCTAATACCTAAACAAAATATATATCAAAACTGATGGAAAATCAACTCTGAAGACATGTTATCAATGCAGATTAAATTTCCATGAAACTTTAGATGAAAATCATTTTAAATTCCAAGTTTCAAAAACTGGACCACTATTAAAACTCTTAATATGAATAATTTTGACTAAAAATGTTTGTGCTTATGTACTTTATCTCAAGATATCTAAAAGTTGCCAGTTTTCAGAGAAATGCACGAAATACACGCGCCTGCGCCAGGAATGGCCAGCGATGGATCGACCCGCGAAAAATCTACCAATGACGGACGGAAAGGGAACGGCATGAACAGATAGCGAGATCGTAGCACCTATACGCCACCGCGGAACAGCGTCGCGGCGCCTCTAAGCACCTCTAAACGCCAAGCGTCCTCAGTGATCTGTATGATGCCGCCGTGAACATTCGACTCGTGTTTCTCTCGGTAGAAGCCGTTCGGACACGTGCCTACCTTGACAACTTCATCCCCATCTTAAAAAATAATTTAGTTCAAGCCTATTATTTATTATATTTTGAGAAAAACTGAAAAACAGTGTATTAGCAGAAAAGGCCGTTTGGCAACGCAAGCGTCGACGCATCAAATGCACCAGTAATCTGCGTGGAATCGTATGTCCGGAGAAGGTATTTAGAACACACAACCCTTGTAGATAAAAATATTAATTGGATGCAGAAACAAGAAAATTGCTTTTCATGAATCCATATATTTAACTATTTTCGTTTCCTGCATAATTGCCGCAGATTTATGAATGCCATGATTAATTGTTAAGTTAAATATCTACTGGATTAACAGTTTGTTTGAATAAAACAAATAAATCTTTAATGTACTCTCTAAATCGGAATCAGTCAAATTTTTACTGATTAAATTAGTAATTTGCCTTTTCACTGATCCATCAGTGAACAAATATTACACACTGTTAAATCATTCAATTTTCATTGATTGAATCAGTGAAAAAATATTTTTCGCTATTATAAATCAGATGATTTTCACTGAAATATTCAGTGAAATTTGACTGATTCGCAGTAACCTCTTTTTAGCTATTTGAATCAGACAAATTTCACTGATAATCAGTCGATTTTAACTAATTCATATTTAGAGAGTAGAGCCAAACAAGAGATCTGTTTCAAACAAAGTGTTTTTTTATTCAAACCAATTTTATTTAATCCAAAACAATCACCATTAAGTTAAAAAAATATTCATTTGAATTAAATACAATTTTTTTAGATCAAAAACTTTGGTTCAAACAAACTGTTCTTTCAGAATTCTATAGTAGAAAAAAATAGATTCCGATCAATAATTAAATAAATCTGGAATTTCGATCTCAGAAATATTAATCGTAGGAAGCATTTAAATTTATTTTAATTCATATTTTTACTGACGGAAAGTTATGTGTGTTGTAAAATTTTTAATTAATTTAAATTTAAATATCATTTTATGCATATAGGAATTTTGATACATCTTTTTGATTTGGAGTAAAAATTATCTTCTCGGGAAATGTTTGTTTTTTATTTTCGAGCACAATTGTTTCTTGATAACGAAACTGTATTTGTGTAAGTTTATATTTATTCTTGAAGAAATATTTTTAATTGATATAAGAATACAAATGGATAATTATTAATTTGAGAGTATTATTCTTACCGATAATTGTTATAATATCACATAACGTGGCATAATTATTTCTCAATAAAAATTAAGAATACATATTTCTAATAGAAAATTAAATCCTAACAGCACAAAGAGATCTTTCACTCCAATTTTATAATGAAGTGGACAATTTTTACATTCTAAGATCCTGAAACACCTGTTGGATTGAGAGTTAACAGAACAAATATAAAAAGTATACTCAATTCAGTTACATTAACACTTTCCATAATTTCAAAACAAATACCAAACAGGCACTTTTTACTTGAATGGAATATTACTGCGAAAAAAATAGTCTGCATTCATTTCACGTCTCACAAAAATTTTTAATAAACTACAATGCATAAATGGATGAACTTTGGCCTATCTTGAAATGCAATCTCATTCTTATCATAAAAAAAACTTCTTTTATATTTTTACATTCTCATCATGAATAAGAAGGTACTAGTTTTATGTGAAAAATTCCTTTCAAAATTTTCATTAAATCATCACCTTTTGAGTCAGAAAAAACTCTAGATAGAATTATTGGATTGAGTTGAGCTTTCGCATACTTTACTGGAGCTTAAAAAGTAAGGACGAGTTCGTTAAACAGCCGCATCCGACCAAAGTTGTAAAAATAAGAGCTTTTTTGTGTTTTTGAACAAAACTAAAATTGCAATATTTATTCGCTTCAATGAGTTCTACAAATATTGTCTTATACGTTTCCTGATGAAATGTATATTTTTCGTTTCAATTTCAAAAAATAACATCAAAAATTCCATTTTTTAGACAAAATATGTGCACGGAGAAAAATATTTGTCTAAATTTACCAAACTATTCGGAAATGCGTGATAAAATTCTAAAATGACGTACTTTTTCCTGATAATTTACATTTATTATGATTTCTTACACAGAATATGCTAAATTACCCATAAAAATTCGCACACGAAAGAAATTTGATGGCTAAATGTTTCGTGAGAAGAAGTACCATTTTAGAGAGTAAACCAGAGCTATTGGACAAATTTGTGAAAAATTGTCTTATCATAATGGTAGAGTTTATTATGTCATTCATTACTGTCTGTCGTGAAAATGGAAACATTGAGGCAAATTTTTTCCATCTATGATGGGTACGTTTCACTTTGGAGCATTCTCATATTTCGACTACAGTAGGGCTTAGAAAGTTAATTCAATAAAAGTGAATTTTACCATCTCCAATGGTAATAATTGTAAATTGAAGATATAAAATTTTAAGGTAATTTCTTTAAGGTAGTTGATCCACGAAAATTAGACCTCAGGCAAAAATAGATCATTTTCCTTTCAAAAATAGCAATATTATTATTGAAGGGCTATTTTGGAAGAGAAAAGATTAATTTCCATGAAAAAAATTTGAAACACAGATAAATAATTTTATTAATAAATTTTATTTTTGCCCCAACTTTTTTTCTTATCGCTTCTTACCAAATTTTCAAAAATTATGCGATTTTAATAAATTACAAATCACTTTTCAAAAGAAAAAATTCCCTACAACTTAACCATTTCCAATTTTCGAAAATGAATAAATTATTATCAAATTCAGCAATTTGTTTATAAAAATTTCGTTTTCGAAAATGTTTTTTTAATGGTTTCAGCCATTAAAGAATTTATTTTAAAAAATCAGAAACGGTGAAGTTATGGGAAATCTTTTCTCTGAAAAAATGATTCATGATTTATTAAAATCGCATAATTTTTTAAAATTTGGTAAGAAGCAATAAGAAAAAAAGTTGGGTCTAAAATAAAATTTATTAATAAAATTATTTTTCTGTGTTTCAAATTATTTTCTTGTAAAATTATCTTTTCTCTTCCAAAATAGCCCTTCAATAATAATATTGCTATTCTTCAAAGCAAAATTATCTATTTTTTCCTGAGGTCTAATTTTTGTGTATGAAAACTACCTTAAAGGTATATTTTGCCAAAAAAAAGTTGGAATATGAATTTTCAATTTTTACCATCATTCTTGGTGATATTTCCCGAAACGTGTTATATCAAGTAGCATATTTGGTTTACTCTCAAAAATGGTACTTTCAACCATCAAATTTCTATCCGTGCATCTAGATAGTAAAATAAACTGAATTATTACAAAATTTTACCATCCAGATAGAAATTTTTATCGGTAATTTAGCGTATTTTATAATAGAAATCCTAATAAATGTGAATTATTAGAAATAAAACGCCAAGATGGAAAATTATTTGCCTAAATGAAGTTTATAAATTCTCACTAGGACATTTTTCGACAGGATGTATATTTTATGTTTTGATTTTAAAAAACACTATTGAAAATCAAAAATTACATTTTTCAATCAAAATTGTTTTTCGTCATTGAGATATTTGGAAGAAAATAAATTATTTTAATCATGTAATTTATTAGAAAGTTACAGAAATGTATACAGAAAACCGAGCGCGAAGCGCGAGTATTATGACGAGACTGTATTCCTTAAGGTCTATAGAGCCTTAAGGAAATGGAATTTCCTTTTCCATTTGAAATTTAAAAAATTTACCAATTTTCACGTAAAGGATATAGAACATCGAGCGTGAAGCGCAACGACCGTATCGCGCGCTCAAACTTGCAAGCGAAGCGCGCAATGAGAATGTGGCCGCAAAGCGGCAAATTTTTTTTCGACCGTTGGAAAGAATTGTTATATATAGATCTCTGGAAATTAATAAATACAGTCCATTTTTAAAATAATCCACACGTTCGACTAAAAATTTAAAAACCAATTTATTTTCTTCGCAACCCTAAAAACATTTGTACACGTATCTAACCCTCTGAGTAATATAAGCAATGCATAAACCTAAATGTTGCTTGTATACGTGAACATGTTTGAATAATTTGCAAAAAGTAAACATTTCTTTTCTACCTTTCTCAGCCTTACTTGACTCACAGTAATAGTCCTTATCTCAAAATCTACCTTGAGTCTAGCTAAATTCTTAAAACAACTGAAAATTTAGTTCCCTTTCTTTTAAGTTTGACAAAGAGTCTCACCTCAAGTTTTCAACGCACGCAAAGTTCTCGACACGACAATTAAAAAGGTTGCTTGCGGGCATGGAAAATACAAGTGTTTCGATGGGAACATATCTTATAAATGCCTCGGATGAGAGTTAACTACTTAGATTTCTAACCGTCAGATAAAAGATCTTTGATGTAACAGTGTAATTATACTAAGGAGAAAAAAATGAAGTTATTTTATACTTTCATTTACTTTCCATGTGAATGTTACTTGGAATAAGACAATTTTGTTTTATAATTAACTTATAAGGACAAAAAAAGAAAGAAAAAAGTTTAGGTTATACATTATTGAAGGGTTAATTTGAAAGAGAAAAGTATCATTTTTTCAGGAACAAGAATATTTACAACTTTACCGTTTCCAATTTTTGGAAATACATTTTTTAATGGCTGAAACCATTAAAAGTCAATTTTCCAAAACAAAATTCTTATTAACAAATTGCTGAATTTAATAATAATTTATTCATTTTAGAAAATTGGAAATGATTAAGTTGTAGGGAATCTTTTTCTTGAAAAAGCGATTTGTAATTTATTAGAATCACAAAATTTTTTTTTTGAATTTGGTAAGAAGCGATAAGACAAAAATTTGGGGCAAAAATAAAATTTATTAATAAAATTATTTTTCTGTATTTCAATTTTTTTTCATGGAAATTAATCTTTTCTCTTCCAAAATAGCCCTTCAATAATAATATTGCTATTCTTGAAAGCAAAATTATCTATTTTTGCCTGAGGTCTAATTTTTGTGGATGAACTACCTTAATTTTCATAATTCTTGTTTTCCATCTCTCCTAATATTAAGAATGTTTCCAATCAATTGCAAAAATAATTTTTATAATTTTCGTTTTTATTAAATTTAATAATTTTATTTGGAAAAATATAAAAGAAATCTTCAGTAAAACTTTTTCCTTGAATAATACGAATGATATTATCAAAAATGATATTAAAAATCAATTTTTCGTGAATGCCAACACTAATAGGTAATTAGTTTACGTTTTATATAGAGGTGTTTCAAGGTCATAGATATGTGATCTAGTATCAAGTTTTAGAGCAAAAAACTCAATTTATCATGAAATATATATCGTCAAGTACTATTAATTTTTTTCAACAATATTAATACAGCAGAATTCAGAGAGAGTTAAAGATAAGCTAAATAGTTTAAAAAATAATTTTTTTAAATAACCAGAATAAAATTTAATATGGATCAAAATAATATTCAAATTAACTTAAGGCGTATCGACTTTATACAAATTCAAGTACCACTAAATTAACTACAAATGAAACACACATTAATAATTTGATCATATCTTATACATAGTTAATTTCTAATATTTTTTCGCTTCTAGTGTTTTGTATGTGCGTTTACCAACTATTTTTATAACTTTTTTTGGATATGTACAAACATTATACTGAATTAATATAATATGGTATTAAAAAAAAACTAGTCGTAAATACAAAGTTTTGTTAATATTCTAAAGCCTGGCTTTAGAAAAGGAATTAAATTCTTAAAGAATTCTACTTTTTTAAGTCGATTAATAAATAAATAATAGAGACAATTTTTTGTGTTTCATCGAAAAAAATAACAATGTTTGAAAAAAAATATTCATCTTATCTTAGGTTTAAAATAATAGTAATAATAATTTTTATTGACTGAAAATATAATCAATTCTGACAATAAAAAATAATGAATTTTATGTGAAAAATCACTTTTGGAATTTTTACATTCTCATCATGGATAAGAAGGTATTGGTTTTATGTGAAAAATGACTTTCGAAATTATCATCAAATCTTTACGTTTTGAGACCCCCTGAGTCAGAAAAAATGGTTTTTACGAAAGTGTCTGTCTGTCTGTCTGTAGGTCGTGTGCGGCATAACTCTCGATAGAATTATCAGATTGAATTGAGCTTTGGCACACTTTATCGGAGCCGAAAAAGTAAGGACAAGTTCGTTAACCAGCCACATCCAATCAAAATTGAGGGATTGAGCACTACTTTTGTGTTTTTGAAAATAACTTTTTGAAAAAATCAAAAATTCCAATACTGGTTTTTGATAGTGCTCATAAATCTCTAGAAATTATCCTGATAACATTTTTTGATTAAATCAAAATTAGAAATTAATTTATTATTAAATTATACGAGATACCAAAAAACGTTATGATATAATATTATTTTCTACATAAAGACCTACAAATTTGAATTGTAACATTTTTTCATAAGATTTATATTTTTCTTTTTAATTAAAAAAAAAAAACTATTGAAAATCCAAAATTCAATTTTTTAACAATAATATGTAAAATACGAAAAAAACGTAAGAATACAAAGTTGTTCGATTCAAAAAGATCTACAAATTTTGTCTGACGCAGTTTTTGATAAAACATATATTTTTCGTTTCAATTCCAAAAAATACGATTAAAATTCAAAAATTCCATTTTTTAGACAAAATATGTGAGATACAAAAAAGACGTTTATATGGAAAATTGTTTGCCTGAATGAGGTTTACAAATTCTCATTAAGACATTTCTTATGTTGTTTTTTCTTTTTGAGAGATTTGGAAGAAAATAAATTATTTTAATCATGTAATTTATTGAAAAGTTACTGAAATGTATACAGAAAATCGAGCGCGAAGCGCGAGCGCCATGATGAGAATGTGTTCCTTAAGGCTGATAGAGCCTTAAGTAAATTGAATCTCCTGTTTCACTTAAATTCAAGAAGAAATAGAGTGACTTTGAGAAAATGTGTAATTCACATCATCTGTAATATTATTATAAAATTGGTTTGAGCTTCAGTATCAAATTATAAGAAATAAACTTAAATGTGTGCGAAGAGCACAAGACCGAGCGCAAAACGCGACGATCGAATCGCGCGCCCTAGGCGCGCTCAAACTTGCGAGCGAAGCGAGCTACGTGCGAAGCACGCGATGAGAATGTGCCCGCGAAGCGGGCAGATTTTTTTCATTACATTTGTTTGAATGATGTTTATTCATAAATATAAAATCCAACTCTGACTTAATGATGAAATTTGATGACTCAAATTTCTACGACTTTTGGTGAAATTTTTATTACTATGTCTTGTTCAGTCAAAGTGGCAGATATTATAAAATTTCATTACGTCACTTTATGTAGAATTTTTTATAAATTAATTCATGTAATTTAACCATGAAAAGTGAAAATCAATCAAGTCAATTCAATAAAACTTCACAGGAAGCATTAAAAAATTTGCCACTAATACAGTAAATCTATATGAAAATAATATGAAACACATATTTATTAACTTTACTTTCCTACATTTCAAAAATATTTTATAACATTATATATTTTCACTGAAATAGGTGTAATAAGCGTTAAAAAGTGATTGCAGAAAAAACGCAAATTTGAAAAAAACAACACTTGATAACTGAATTGTATATTTGAAACATTATCCAGTTAAATTTCTTGCAAATAAAATTATTTTCCAAGTCACGTGACGTATTTAGTTCACACCTTTAAATACATTACAAAACAATGCCTGGATGATAAATAATGATAAACTATATTAATTAATATATTAAAAAACTATATAAATTAATTAACACTAAGAAAGTACTACGTAGAAGCAAAATTCCGTTGTATTTTAGCAGATTTTTAAAAAGTTTTACACAACCTATATTCTTCACGGAACTTAGGCGTGAAGATCTGAAGTTTTGATAGTAGTAGGATAATATAATTAGCAAATCGTTGTTTATTTGTTCAAGTCCGATATGAATACCGAAGGAAGAGCATTCCCAGGGAGAAGATGACGCAACGACGTTACGTCCTGGCGGGGATTCGCAGGACGATCGCGTTTGCAGGAATTTTGGTCCTAGTCATCCTAGCGTTTTACAACCAGGACAGTTCAAACAATATGCAACAAAGTTCAGAAATAGAGGTGAGCAATTGAAACGTTTTTATTCCTATTTTAAAAAATTGTCTTAATAGATTCAAATAAATTATAATAATTGTTTTCACTCTGAAAAATACGAATTTGTTTATTAACAGAAATGCATTAAATATTAGAACTTTTAAGTATTTTAATAAATATTTTCGAAGCGAATTAAAAATGCTGGTTTTTCTTTAATAGGTAGTTGATCCACGAAAATTAGACCTCAGGAAAAAATAGATAATTTTGCTTTCAAGAATATCAATATTATTATTGAAGGGCTATTTTGGAAGAGAAAAGATTGATTTTCATGAAAAAAATTTGAAATACAGAAAAATAATTTTTTCTTATTTTTTCTTATCGCTTCATACCAAATTTTTAAAAATTATGCGATTTTAATAAATTACAAATCAGTTTTTCAAGAAAAAGATTCCCTACAACTTAACCATTTCCAATTTTCGAAAATGAATAAATTATTATCAAATTCAGCAATTTGTTTATAAAAATTTCGTTTTGGAAAATGGTTTTTTAATAGTTTCAGCCATTAAAAAGTTTATTTTTAAAAATCAGAAACGGTGTAGTTGTGAGAAATCTTTTATCTGAAAAAATGATTCATGATTTATTAGAATCGCATAATTTTTTAAAATTTAGTAAGAAGCGATAAGAAAAAAAGTTGGGTCAAAAATAAAATTTATTAATAAAATTATTTTTCTGTATTTCAAATTTTTTTCATGGAAATTAATCCCCAAGTGCGAAGTTAGATACGGCCCAACACTGGCCCAGAATCGCCAAAAATTTGCCGAAGATCGGCTGCCAATATCGTGCCGTTGCTGCAATGATAACTCCGGTATGTACTTGGCGGCCAATTCTGGCCCAAACTCTGGCCACCAGCACTTGTTTTCGGCACAGCAACGGGCCAATGCTGTGCCGAACTCTGGTTTTCTCACTTCCGGAACGGTTTGCTGTGGTATAAGTGACACATGGCCCAATAATGTGCTGTCCATGAGCCCGACTCTGGTTCTTCTACTTTCAGAACTGGATGCCATAGTAAAAATAACAATCGGCTTGGTATAGGGCCGATACTGGGCCAAGTTTCGGCTGAAGGTCGGTAAATTTAAACAGTCGAAAAATGCCGCCGTCGTCGGCCCAGTACTTGACCGATGCAAACAGTGACACAGGCCCAATAACAATGGCCGACTCTTGGCTGCCGAGATTGGGCCAATATTGTGCCGTATTATCACCTTCTGCAATTCGCACTTGGGTCTTTTCTTCATAAAACGTTTTTATATTCTTTTTGGGTACGAATTTCGCTGAAAAAACTTTATTATTAACAATAAGAAATGTTTACAGGGAAATTAAAATGTTTGTCACAAAAATGCGCATCAATTCAATTCAGTTACAGTTTTAATAGATCATCACCAATCGTGCTTGATCAATTATTTTGTTCTAATTGACTTATGATTTTGCAGATTTTGGAGTTAGTATTAATTAATAGCAGTGAATAAATAAAATTAGAGACGTGAAAGTTTTTCAGTTGCACATGATAAATAATCTCAACATCGTTATACTTTTTATAAGACGGATAAGGAAGTGGGTCATAAGGCGTTTCATATCATCACGGCACATCATAATTATGAAATAATAAACATAACGTGCTGGAAAAATGATTATTTACGTAACCTTCATTTGCTACATCACGTGTATAAAAACTTTAGATGTCACCTGTTAGCCTTCAAAAATTCACAAAGATTTATGAACATTTATTTTGTCAAGTAATATAGTTTAGTCAAGTAATCAGAAATTAAGGCAATTAAGAGTTTTTTCTTATAATCTGGTGACTTATCTGATCTACAGATATATAGATATTTTCATTTGGTCGTTAATTATCCTTTTCCAATTAACAATAAGCTACACATAAGTTCGATGCTCCTCTTTTCATAGAAATCTACAAGGTATCCAAAAACAGTCAAATATCTCGAAGACGATGAAAAAATGTTTTATACCAAGTTTTGTAAAATGTTGAGGAATCTATTCAACTGTGTACTCTCTAAATCTGAATCAGTAAAAATCTACTGATTATTAGTGAAATTTGCCTGATTCAAATAGCCAAAAAGAGGGTAATTTAAATCAGTCAAATTTCACTGTTTACTTTAGTGAAAATTAACTGATTTCACAGTGAAAAATATATTTTTCACTGCTGAATCAGTGAAGTGGCAAATCACTGATTTAATCAGTGAAAATTTTACTGATTCAGATTTAGAGAGTAGTCGCTTTTTAGAGAATGATAACCGCTTTTTTAAATGAAATATTCGTGTCCAGCACAATTTTTGCATCTAAATACAGCATTCCGAATTTCCTTATCAGGTCCATTTGTGTCTTATTGGTAAAAAGTCATAAAAATTTAGAAAGGTTCGAATGTCCCAAACAAGCGTCCGACGTTCCTCTTTTTACATAAAAATACTGTTATGTCGTTGGAAAATTCAATTAATGGACTAAGTGTCTGAGTTTAAAACATTTGTCAGTAATGTCAGTAATGCATTAGAATGGGAGTTATGAATGTGTTGAACAAATGGACCATTTAAACAAAACTTCCGTAATCTGATTAGAATGCATTAAAAAAGTGTGAGATGTTTCGCATATCTCGGATTTCTTCACCCGCGTCAAAACTCTTTGGCAGAAGCAACACCGGAAAGAAATTAGCAACGGCTGACTGAAGACTGAACTGTACATTTTCTTTTCTTTTCTATTTTACTCTCAGCCTGTCGCATCTTTCTCCGAACATTCCGGTGTCAAGTTTCGAATTTAGAATTTCAATATTTTGATACGAGCGTTGAACTCGAATAAATTTATGCAATTTCCTCTAATGTATTCTTTTCAAAATAAGAAATAGGAAAAAATTAATTTTAAAACGCATCTATTAATTACGTAAAGACGATTTTCTCTATACTGATTTTTAATTAAATATTTTATGTAAAGGAAAATTAGGTGAGAATAGCTTCAGAAAACACATCCTACCTTTGTAAGATTTCATCCCCCAATAAAAGTCAAAACTTGACTGAATTAAAATTAAAGAGACTGTAAACCAATTTAAAAAAAAACTAATTACATTGTAAAGAGTGCATCACCCTATCGAAAGTCTCGGATTGAAATTTAATCGATGCAAATTGATTGAAAATCAATCTGATTCGATCCGAATGAAACTGAAACAAGTTTTTATTCTGAATCAATTCAAGTTTGAGTTGACCCAAACCGAATTATTCCGACCTCGGATTTATTCGGATTGATTTTTAACCGATTTGCATTAAACGAGATTCTAAACGTTTTTCGGAATGGTTAGAATTCGTTCGGATTGAATTCCTTCTGGAAAATTCCGCCAGCCCTGGCGAAAGTATCGGATTGAAATTCATTCCGATATCTGTATCTGAGACAATTCGAATCATTCCGAACCAATCCGAAAAACGTTTTGTATCTCGTTTGATAAAAAATAGTCAAAAATCAATCCGACCGATTAATTCCGAGACATCAATCCGAATGAATTCGAACCAATCCGAAATCAAGTTTTCAATCCAGATAAATCCTAGCTCGGATTAATCCAAACCGAATTTTCAATCAGAATCAATCCGAATGAATTCAAGGTTGGAATGATTTGGATTGATTCTGATTGAAAATTCGGTTTGGATCAATCCGAGATCGGATTGATCTAATTGAAAACTTAGTTTCGGATTGGTTTGAATTCATTCGGATTATTGCCTCGGATTAAATCGGATTAGATCGAATCGATTTTTTACCGTTTTTCATCAAAGGAGATATAAAACGTTTTTCAGATTGGTTCGGAATGATTCGCATTGGCTCGGATACAAATATCGGAATGAATCGGAATAGTTCTGAATGAATCGGAATGAATTTCAATCCGATACTTTTGCCAGGAAGGACAATGGTTTTAATTCGTCTAATTTGAACTGATTTAGATTTTGAGAAATAATATCAGATTTTGCAATGCAAATGGAAATTTGTAATTTATCGATAAGTTCAAGTACAGTATTCATATTGTTTTTAATTCTAAACTCTTGGCAAATTTATTCCAAATTGCAGAAAGAAGAATGCATGATAAGAAAGGTATATTGTGAACCAAGGATCAAATAAGGAGTTTGTAAATTATAAAGTGCCATAAAAAACTACATGAAATACTCAATTTAGCAGCATTCATTTTTCAGACGGTCTATTATGTTTTCTAAACTGAAAAGCCCTTTTGTAGACTGGCAAATTTCCAGACGCAATGCGGCAGATGGCTCTGAAGTCGTTCACTGTTACCTTTAAAGTTTAAAGGTAAAGGTCTGATTGGATATTTCTTGGTCCTTCATATATTTTAAAGAATTTACACGGAGAAAAATAGTTCGAGAAAGTTTAGTCAACTTTGAGCAAAGTTGGGATACATGGACAAGTTAGAGATTATTTAATATTTCAAATGAATTAGTTAAGTTTGAAATTTTTGTCAAAAGATTTTCAAATTCTTTAAATATTATTTAATATTATTGTAATCATTTGTAACGTAACAAATGTTAAAGAATGCATCGAAGTTCGGTAAACTTTAAAAATGTACAGCAAAGTTTAAAAATATATGTTAAAAATTATTACAATAATATTAAATAATCTCCAACTTTTCCATACGTACCAACTTTGCTCAAAAGTTGAGTAAAATTTCTCAAACTATTTTCCTCCGTATAAATTGAATATAATTAAATTTTGGGGATTTTTCACTCGCTGAGGTCGAATAAAAAATCTGCACTGTAAACAATTTCTTTGGGAATTTTCCCTGAAATTTAGGGACACTAATTTCCGCAAGCTTTTCGGAATTTTCTTAAACAATTGTTAGGGAAAATTCCCAAAACTCCCTAAAGTTTAGAAAATGTTCCTAAATTCTTTAGTAAACTTCCAGAAGTTTTAGGGGAATTCCCTAAAGTATTGGTGAAAATCATTTTCACGAAGAAAAATGTGAAGTAATCCTCAAGGAATTATAAGGAAATTTACCGAAATTTTTCACAGTATATGTAGTCTAATATCAGATTAAAATTTTATTCCAAAACTCATGTCATATTTCGAATATATCCATTTTTATGTAAATCAACCTAGTTTTTGTAATTATTTCATATTCAATAATGTAATTTTGAAAAAACTAAATAAAAAAATTCCTTTTCCTTCTGAATTACAAGTAATACAAGTAGCGTTTGGTTGCGCAATCGCAGAGCTTGTTCGATAATTATGATTATGTGATAGGCACATTACACGCGCATTATGACCTTAACCTTCCTCTTAAATACAATTAACAAGATAACTGGTCTGATAGTCTGATCAGATCAATCACAATACCCCGAACAAAAATCAGACTCTAAATCCGTGATTGCTTACGTAAAGATTGAAAAGTCCGGAGGACATTGAATTTGTTCAAGTATTTTTATAGGCTGATCGAACCTAATTAGCTTCATGGATTTTTTCAATTTATTTTTTGAATATCATGGAGGAATGACAGGCTATCTTGCCTTGAAATTATGTGAATTTTAGACTTTAAAATAAACAAATTATAAAATATTATAATTTGGGAAATCCTAATTTTTGAATTCACACTAATCTCTAGTTTTCAATTTAATTCATTATTTCGACCTATACGCTTTTTTCCATCTTTCATATATTAAATTTTTGAAAGATACTTTGACATTTGGAAGCTAAAATATTAAGACATGTAGAAGGTTTAAAATAAGATGAATAAGAAGTTTGAAAATAAAAAAGAATGGGATCTCGGGGAGATAAAATATTCGCAAATTCAGAGTAATAAATATAATTTTCCCAATTTAAAGATAATGAATAATCCACTCTCTAAATCTGAATCAGTCAAATTTCACTGGTAATCAGTAGATTTCGACTGATTCAGAAATAGAGAGCAGATTTTTTAAAGTTTTTCAAATTAAGTACAGTATTCAGTTTCCGAAAAAATCAAATATTTGAAAATTAGATAGCTTAAGAAATTTTGATTTGTATAAAAATTTCTAGCTTTATTTTCGATTTCCAAAAATTTTGAATTTGTATAAATTTGAAATCCATAATATTTTAAGAATTTGCCACATTTGAAAATAGTTTTTAAATCATAAGTTTTAATTTTTGAAATTCTTTAGTTTATCGACATTCCTTAATTTTTATGAAATCAGAATACTTGACAATCGACAGATTATAATATTAGAATATTTCCAAATTAGAATTTTTGTGGATGATGGAAAAGTTAATATTTTAATCTAGAATAATCTAAAATTAACAAAAATATTCAATGTTTATGACAAATTTTTTCTCTTCATTAGTAACTTGACATGGAAATCACTTATTGTCAATTTACGCGAACAGGAAAATAGATATTTTTAATTAAACCCCATTTGATGCAGAAGGTATGAAAATTTCTAAATACACGTTAAAAGTTCGAGATGTCTGATGCTAAACTTGAGGCAATTTTCAAGACTCAGTTTTCAAAAAGCCATTATTTTTTGAAAATTCTGAAAAAATTTGAAAATTTTTGAAAAAGCAGAGGAATATTTTATTTGTTCGATGAACGACATGCCTTGTATGCACCATGAGTAGAAAATGAAGGCGATATGCAATGTGCAGACACATGTATCCATTGCAGCAACTCAGCTTGGCCCACATTCGCATAGCGAACCGGCTCTAGGCCGAAATCAATAAACGGAAGCCGACACTTCTACATTTGGTCTCGCAGCTTCATTGTATTCACGTTTATTGTCACGTGGTCGATGAAACAATTGATATGAATCCAAGACAATAACCACATCTCTAGTGTAGAGCCCAACCACCGAGCTGAGGATTGAAATTGGATTAGTTGTACTCTATCTCTACCCCCCTTGAATTTTAACAAGCTGAGGAGATATAAAATTTTTTTGCTAATGATTGATATTGATTCTGCCATCTTCAAGGCAATTGTCGTTAGAAATCAGATTCGAGGAAAAATTCAAAAGACAATTTTTGACTATCAATTTAATAATAATATTATCATCTGTCAAAGATAGAAAATATTTTGAGGATCTCCGGATATATATAAAATAGGTTTTTGTAATTAATTTTTTAGATCTCGTCACAGTTATAAAAAAAAGAGAAAAGGGGAAATGTTTAAGAAAAATATAATTTCCAATAGTTTATACTTCTGCTTTAGATTTTTTAATTTCGTTTTTCTTTAAACTCTTAGGCTCCCAAAGGTGTTTCATTTTCGAATCAGGAACCTCTGTGTTAATTATTTATAAGTTTTATCATTATCAAACTCGCTTTATTTTTTTATTGAATTTTAGTTATTTGATTTTATAGGAAAAAAATATAAACAGTAAACACATTCAAATTTTATTTTTTAAATAATCTATTATTAAAAAACTCTTTAAGTATTTTTTTGATTAATTAGTCTTTTTTTATAAAAAATAAGATCTGTTTCATTAGATAGCAAAAAGAACAAAACTGTTAGTTTGATTTAAACAAAGTACGTGAGAATGATACAAATATTTTATCTACTCTTATTACTTTAAACTAAAAGTAGCAATTTATTTGATTCACTAAAACGGTTTTACTAACTCACTTAACTTAGGTAATAAAAAGTTAGTTCCGTCAATTAACCAACAGATCTTGTTTGAAGTTTTTCAATTTAAATGAATTAGAACATTAAACAGTATATTTTCAATAATTGAATAGCGAAAGTAAGGAACCAACTATGAAATTTGATTCTTTAATGAAAGGATCCTGGTCTTTATTAATATAATATAAATTATATCATCTATTGAATTGAGAAAAGTTTCCCTATTCGACTCAATTTTCACTCACTCTTATTGTGTCATTCAGAAGATTACGGTTAGTTAGATAAAATTTAGCAGTCTAAATAGCAACTATAGTTAGAGCTATAAAAAGCCTCTAAATAGACGTGTATATTTCGTTCGAGGGAGAAAGATACGCTGCGAATTCTCATCCTATGACACGAGGGAAATCCTGTTGACACGAGCTAAGCCTTGTAATATCACTTTTACGATCTCTCGATTCCATTATTGTAGCCTTGATTGCCAATCTGTAACAATTACAATCATCATTTTTTGAACGAAATAATTATGTGAGAAAAGAAGAAATCCAATTAACCAAACACCATTAGATACAA
Organism: Diplolepis rosae; assembly: GCA_030998225.1. Lineage (NCBI taxonomy): Eukaryota > Metazoa > Arthropoda > Insecta > Hymenoptera > Diplolepididae > Diplolepis > Diplolepis rosae. The sequence goes on along the minus strand of JAPYXD010000723.1, from coordinate 5,363,713 downwards.
AAAAAGAAATCGATAAAAAAGCAATAAATTGTTCTGAAGAATAAAATGCAATGAACTTGAAAAGAGAACAAATTTCCTTTTCGTTCGTCATACAAATATTTATAGAATAAATATTCCATCGTAATTTTTCGTTTAAATAAATTATACACTGTAGCAAAAGTAAATGTAAATAGAATAAATTAAGAATGAAGCTTTTTTGAATCTCGAGAATATCAAGTATATATTAAAGTACCAATGGAGAGCGAGAAATCAACAAAAGCGGGAAGAAAAGTCAATAACCTGATAGGAAGGGAGCAAAAATACTTTATTTGAGAGAGTAGCACTTGAGGGTTTTCGTTATGAAACCGACTGAGAATAAGTTTTTCGAGAGTCATTGAATCTTTGGCAAATAAGCCAGGAAAAAATCGGGACTTTAATAAACTTTAATTGTACTTATTTAATTCGATTGACACTAAAATCAAAAGAAATAATCTGAATATTAAAGAGTTCTAACGTAAATAAAACTATAGTAATTTAACCCTAGTATCATCAATCGCTATAATGAAAGATATGAACATGAGTAGAAGTGACGTTGCAATTGTAAACGCGAATGACAATCATCTGTAGTTATATTAATTGCAAAAATTAGGAAATTGGATTGGCCTTGAATTATAAAGCAGGTCAGTATCAAACAACGTCAACTTAACTTACGCAAAGTACGATCCTATCCATCTAACTGAACATTATCCACAAGTTCTTTCTAGAACTGCAATTGTACATTACTGAATGGAATATTTCAATCGTTTTGCTCCATATGTTCTCAAATAGTTATGATGTTTATGAAAATTTTTAATTATCACTTTCTTACCATTGAATGCAAATAAGAATAAACCTAAATAAATATTTTTGTCTAGAGATGCATTTAATTGTAAAATTTTTGCAATACGAGGTTTACTCGAATAATTAAAGTACATCAATTTTTTTTCTAACTGTTTATAATTTTTATATATTCGAACAAAGTAACCTCCAGGATTAGAATATTCAAATATTCAAATTTCAAGCTTTCGTATTAAGTATTGTATGGTTATGAAATTCAAATTTAAAGCTCCGGCCTTGACTCATTTTTGAATATTTTACAATAGAGTATATATTTCACAAACTGTATTTAATTGTGATTTCAGTATGACATAAAATTGACATTAGAAGAGAAACTAATGGAGCAGAGTATAATGGAAGAGACAGAACAACGACTAATTGAGAGACGCAAGTTTCTGTCAGAAAAATGTGCTCAGGAAGGTCTTGATCGTTCTGGAAATGACACACTTCACAAACCAAACGCTTGGGAATTCCTTGTAAATAGAGAATATCACCTGATTTGGTGCAACGTCTTCAAAGCAGCTTCCACATCCTGGATGTACAATTTCAATTTACTTGCTGGGTAGGATTTTCTCTACTTAAAAATTCTGTTAGTCAGCAGTGTGCGCATTCATTACGAATTGGTTCTGAGAATGAGAATTACAAATTTTTTATGATACTGAAAAAGTCTGATAATTTGACAAATTTTTTAAAAATGCCAAAAATAATAATTTCAACAAATTGTCCGGAGATGACAATAATGCTTTACATTTTTCTGCATTGCTGGTTTCTCCGGAAAATTTATTTAAATTATTATTTTATTAATAAAGTGGTTAAATTAACAATTTTTATAGCTTCAAAATAATTCTACTATAAATTCGTCGATTCTATTCAAAAATTTTGTTTGAAATCAGAAACTAATTAGATACCGGATTTAAGATTTCAAAATAATTTTTAAAAAATTTTGAAAGCTTAGAAGACGTTTAAAATTTTTAAAAATGTTTCTGATGTTTCCCGAATCTTTAACTTTATAATTTCTGAATTAAAAATTGCCTAATGTCTCTAAAGAAAGGATTAGAAATATTGAAATTCAGTGAATGTAAAATAAAAGGAATTAAATCTTAAGAAATAAAAATGTGTTCTAATAAACGAATCGCCAACATTCACCAGGTTCAATTACGTAATAAAGTATTTAAGAATTTTCATAATAAATCAGAATGTTAAAAATTCAGTAAATTAATTAACAGCTTCCATGTTTACCCTTCGAATTCTCTGGCATACAAGGAACTTCTCAGCGAAAACATAGTTAAGGTTGAACTTTGTTGAATACCTTGCAGATACAGCCCACAATTTCTAAAGGCGACGAAAGCTGTACCGGTTAACTTGGCACGGCAAAGGTATCCTCGCCCCACTGCAGAAGAGCTTGCAAAATTTTTAAATGACAGTATAAGTTTTCTTATCGTAAGGCATCCTTTTGAACGCTTGCTCAGCGGCTACAGGGATAAATTAGAACAGAGCTTGCCCCATACATTTCATAGTAAACTTGGCTCCTACATTGTTTCACATTATAGAGTAAAAGTAAGTATTACACACCAAATTCCTGTAAAATAAAAACTGATATGTAATAGTAAAACTGTGGAGAAACATACAAATTTCTAACTACATATATTTTTCTAAATAGGACCAAAAAAGAGGAAAACAGGTTCCCAGGTATCCTCTTTTCGAAGAGTTTGTTAGATGGCTGTTATGTGAGTGGAAATCTGGGAAGGAACTCGACATGCACTGGACTCCAGTCGTGAACTTTTGCACGCCTTGCCAAGTACGATTCGACGTGATTGCAAAATTCGAGACGTTACACGTAAGAAAAGGATAAAACGATTATTAAAATAACGGGAATAGGGATGAATCATGGAAAGTTCAATAAATGCTCGACTCGTTCTAAAATCCAAATAAAATGATAACGGAATGTAATGAGGACAGTGAAATCAATGTAATACTGCTCTGTAATTTTTCATTCTGTACTAAAATTATTTCAATATTCTCTAAAACTAGTTTAAAGACATGACACGTTTACTAAAATTTTCAATCATTTTACAGAAATTTAAAGCCATCTCTGCTGAACTGAATTCTAATTAGTTGACTTTTTTAAATATCTACCTTATCGAAGATACACACCTGTCTCGTGATCAGTTCTGGTCCAAAAAGTCAATCTAGCTGCGGAAAAAACTCAACAATGAAGAATTTGTCGATAAAAATGTTTATAACGATAGTAAATGCTTTAGCCAATTTTTCGTTATAAATTTTAACTTTTATGAGAAATTTCAGACTATAGTCAAAACAAATTTTTTTCTGAGAGATGCAGACACAGTTGAGAATTTAGTGAGTTCATTTCGGCATTTTTTCTTAAGATAAAAATTCGTGAAGGTGAAGTAGACAATTTTGCTACTCTAATTGTTTATATATTATAGCAACTAAAAAATCAAATACGACATTAATCTTAGAAGTTAATATCGAATATTAAAAAAAAATGACTTCAAAATACGTCAAAAATACAGTGTTTTGCCGATTTTAAACACTAAATTCCTAATTTAGACAAAAACGCTTTCGATTGTGCCGGAAAGTTAATTACCGATCGAATGCTTTTATCAATGAGCTTCGTAGGTATCTCACACAAATGATTTTTACTTAATATATAACCTTATTACAGAAGCTAATCGTTATGTGAAATCTTCGTGGCATAAAAAAAATCTTAATTTAAAATGGCTTCACTTTAAGTGTTAAGAACGACCCAGATTTCAGAAGAATAGGATTAAGTCATTTTCAATTTGTCAATGTTCCTAAGAGCAGCTACTGTTTGGCTCGGATTAAAATTGCAGGGATCGTATTAGCAAAAATTTTTCAACAATTGTAAACTCCAATAACACGAATCTTTGTTTAATTTCATGTAAAAGGTTGACTAGAATTATTTGAATTAAAAGAACTTAGGATTTTTTGAGTTTCATGGAATAAAGTATGGAATCAATTTCAAGTTGCAAAAATGTATTTTATAGAGAAAATAAGCACATAGAAGCTATTCAAGCAAGGCAACTACTTAAAAGTTGGAAATTTAAAATTAGCTATCAGCAATAGAACTTTCTTTGGCTTTCTGCCAACGTCTATAAGCGGGGTTGAACTTTCTAATGGAATTTAGTCAGTTTTAAAAATTCTTGTAAAGATAGCGCAATTCAAATAAATCTATCTATCATTTTAGGACGACCAGAATCACTTGATCAGAAAAGCAGGAGTAGGGCATATTATTAAACCTGAGTGGCAAAATCCAACTCGTGGAGCACAAACGAAAGACGTCATCAAACATTATTTTTCTCAACTATCAACTACACTAATCAATGAATTATATGAAATGTTCAGGTAAGAAAAATTTGATTCCAGTAATAATTGTTTCAATTTCAGGCAAATTAATTTTATTGCCTCACAAAAGTGGCCGAAGTAGTAATTTTTTGTAAAAACAACTTTGTTACACAATTAGAGGAAAAGATATTGAGAATATTTCCTGTCATGCAATATAAAGGTTATAATATAAATTATATTTCCCAGGTATGATTTCATCCTTTTCGATTACTCGCCGGACGAATACATGGCTTTAGGAAGAAAAGAAACTACTACATTAGAATGCAAAAAATAGATTCAAAACTATTTTGCCTATTTACAACAAGCTCAAAGCGAGAGCACCTTAGTTTTTTACCAATTTTAATATTACAGTTGTAAATTAGCAACAAATTCCCTACGCAATCAGGAGATACAAACTTCTAAAAATCTTTAAAAAATTACAAATTTTTATTGCAATAGGATAGTATAGATATTTTAAAAAAACATTGAAATTTTAATATAATTAGAGTGCTTGAAACTCATTGGTATGTAAATATTTAAGATAGTGAATTGTAAGAAAATTGTAAAAAATTGAGTAATGCAGATATTTTATCGATCAACACAGCGTTGCAGGCATGAGTTAACAGTCACGTTCATCAAAACTAATAAAAATTAGTGGATTTTTGGGTCAAGGTGGATTGTTCGAAAATAGCTAAGTGAAGGAACATGTTAAAGTTTCACATTTTTGAAGGAAACACAAATTCATGTTATTGTATTGTAATAAACAATGAATTAATCATTTCCTTAAGAAATCAACTAGGTAGGCACAAAATAGATTTAGGGCCAATTTGACCAACGTCAATTAAATTTTATTCTAGGCTTACATCCGTAATCTCAAATTGTGATTGGTTGATACGAGGGTTTAACTAATGGTTGAAAGTTAACCATAGTTGGTGAAACCGGCCCTTAGCTCTCGATTTATGCATATATTTATGCCAATCATTGAATCAAAGGTTGATAGTTAAATTTTTTAATCTTTTTAACATTTGAAATTTTTATTTGAGAAATCAGCAAGAATTCATTGTGAAGCGCATTTTTAACATGTCTATGCTAAATTCAAAATATAAGTTATTTCTTCCACCCGAGAAAATGATTCATGAAGAACTGCTAAATGAACACATACAGCTTAAATTTTAAATATATAGCTTAAATATGTTGTGCTCAATTGAGAAAAGTTTGATTACTTCAATTTTCAATTAAGCTGTAAATAGAATTCATGCTCAATTTTTTAACTTTCTCTGTCCAAAAATGATGAACTCAAGCATGAAAGAACAAGTTTAAACAACTTTTTAACCTAATAACTTTGCTTTGAATTAGAACGTCAAGTTTTGTTGCATGTCTTCATCAAATGAATTTAATGAAATTATTTGCGGAAATGGTGATATTATGCATAAAAATGCAGGGTTTACATTTTTATATAGTTTTTTTAATGAATTAGAAATATTTGTTCAGTTTGTGCTCTCTTAAAAACATTATGTTTATTTATTAAATTGTATATTTTTTCGAACAAAAAATTAAATTGAAATTATGTGTATAATTTAAGTCTATTATTTGTAAAACTGTGTAGAACTAATTATAAGACATTAATCAAATAATTGTAAATAAAAATATTTTTCTTCGAAAAAATTTAAGTGACATGGATAAAATTAAAAAAACTAATTGGAACAGTAAAACACTGAGTCTTATCACTTAAATTTGAACTTTCTTAAAAATAAAAAGAATAAAATCATGCAGTGTATTACTCTTCCACGAGTTCTCTTTAAAATATCCTGATCAGGATCTACGAATAAATTACGTGTAAATGTGTACATTTATTTCAATTATTAAAAGAAAATGTTATTTGTATGCATTTTATATGCACATCTTGCCATTTTTATCTATCTTGCACTTTGTTTATACTTAGAGTATAATATAGAAATAAATATATTTTGGTATTGTATAATATCGTTAGTCGTCGATCAAAAAATTTACCTACATGACAACTTTACGCAAAAAACCTTTTTCATCTATATATCAATTTCATTAATCGAAATATATAATTTCGTGGAAACACATGCATATGTCTTATTTTCTCTCTGGATATTAAATGAAGTCTTACCATTTTGATGTATTTCGCAGAGCGACTAGAATTATCCACTTATCGTCGATAATGTATTGACAGAAGTTTCGTACAATCAAAGGTTGCTTGCACTGCAGAACTTTTGGTTTTTCAGGCTCAATTATAGGTTCTCCAGAGATGGTAAACCACTGAAATATTAGTGTATTCATAAACAACATAACTTATGATACGTATGTTAAAAATACAATCATAACGACATTAAAAATTCCGCTTTTTTAGTAATACAAGTTTGAGTGTAGATTATATTATTGAAGTTTCCAAAAAGACTAGGAATTTAGAATCCCAAAATTTAAGAGTTATTAGATTAATAAGAATATAATGATTAACAAATAGTGCTTAAAGAGTAACTCATAATTGAGTAAAATATAAAATAAGTATACCTCTCCGCCGAGATCCAAATCAAGCTCTTCCCCAAATTGGGCACGGTGAGCAAACTGTTTTAAAACTTTTTTAATAAACGACTGAACCTCTTTAATACCAGTGTTTGTTTGATCAATTCGTTTTTGTATGTTATTTAGTTCAGTGATTAAAGTTTCTTCAACAGGATTAACTTCAGCAACAGGTTGGACAACCTCTTCGTCGCTTATTGCAAACATATCCTCGTCATCTGTTAAATCCATTTTTTTCTTGAAAAGTTAGTCAGCTGTGAACTTATTTTTAACTCTTTTTTTGATCACTTTTCAGTTTTTTAAATTAATTTTTGTTGTATTTCAAAAAACAACATATTTGAGTTGCTTTCTCAACCTAACCTAAAATCGACTAATATAGTAGACCGATTATGTAGAACTAAATCCATAGGGTGTACTCTAATATTAATTACAAATACACGCAACCAATGGTTCAAAAAGTACAAAGGAACAGATGACACTTTCCTAATACTTAAATTTAATTTTAAAAATATGTTTTCACTCGATTGTAAACACTGGCGACTGATATGGACTAATAATACTAAAATACAAGCATAAGTATATAGGTGTTAAATCTTAAATGGCGTACAGGTGCAATGTATCGTCTGCTAGATGCCACTGCTGCCAAAGTAATAAATAATAAGATTTTAACTTTGAAACTTGGTATTATAGATTTCATTTGATAATAAATTATTCAAAAACATGAAAAATTTACTGAGATATTTTTTCTAAGATTCTTTTTCTTACTTCTTTCTGTAATTTTACAAGTTTAAAATTTTTAAAATTATAAATGAATTTGATATTGTTGGCTACTCTGACGCGCGGTAAAATTAACTTTCTCGTTACCTCCTAACATGCAAGTTTCGAAAGACTTTAAATATCCCAATTATTTGTTCTACAAGTAAGTTTATATAAATGTGCAAATATGAAATAGACACAAAGATAATTTATAATATTGGATCCGAATACGTTTGCTTATTCAAATACCTTTGTTTAAAATCAATTTAATAATATATAGAAATATTCTAATAAATCATGTAAACTATAGTAAAAAGAATTTTATTTGAATAAAATAAAATCTTATTTATTTATAGGTTCATTTCTCTGCCTTAACAGATTTTATGAAACAAATAATGCATCTATAGAGGCAACTATTTTTTTCTCCATGAAAATAATTCTTATTTGAGGGATATTCGGAAGAAGATACTTATTCAGTAAAAGGAACAAATATTAGGAAACACTTATTCATTTGAGTAAAAACCCTGTTGATAGAGATAAGCATACACCCTTTAAAAGCACAAACCAAATTATTATACAAAATTATGTTTTTTTCTATTCTGTATATAAATAGTTTTGAGAATTATACAATAAGAAATAATATTTTTAGAACAAATGTGTATAAATTACATAAACCATTATTTTTAAACTGAGGTTTTACTATAAGGGATATTAGAATATTATCGGTGAATTTTTCAACCTAATATAGAATGTAAAGAGGATTATTAAAAAAATTACTTATTGTCTGAAAATAAATTGACCTATATCACTTGAATTTGTTACATCATTTGTTAAAAAAACAGGAATAAAATATTGTGCTAGGACTATGTTATATTCTGATTCAATTAAATTTTGAATGAAATAAAACTTATATCATTTCAGGAAGAATATTGTATCAGCATAGGAAGAAGTGGCAGGAATTTATCTTTTAAGTTTCCGCTCTGGCAAATATAAAAGAAGATATTGAAATAAGTATATAGAATAGTCCAAGTAAATATGAATATTATAGTATACACGTGATTCTTTTGATCAAAAATAATCATTTAGCTTTTCTTACTATTTAAAATTTTATAATGATGTTTATTTTAGTGTTATTGTAAGTTCTGATATATATCTTTTTACTATAAACATTTATCTATATCAAATAATATAAACAATAAATTATATTTTATAGATTCTGCTCAGTTGAAAGTTTGGTAGCTAGATCTTTGAATTTAAAGAATTTTAATGATTTTTTTCAACGAGAAATAGATTGGTTTTATTTAAAAAGAGAGCGATCAGAAAAGAACGAATTAAAAGAATCTAAAACTGCATGTGAACAGAAAATTTGTCGTACACAAGAATGTTTTCAAGTTGGTAAGTAGGCGATAAAAATTGTTAATTCATCAATTGTTAAATAATTGATCGTATAATTATTAATGATATGTATGTTCTTAATTATTTTATGATTCATATGTTTTTTTATCTTCCCTATATTAAATGTCATAAGTAATATACTACCGGTCAGAATTGTGGGACCACCAGTTTTTCGATAATTGCTTAAATTATCATAATTTGAACTATGCGAGTGAAAAAATTTGTTCTTTTAATTAAATTTAAATCTTTCAAAATTCTTTATAAAATGAGCCCAGCATGAATTCGTTTTTAAATTTTCAAGAAGTTATTGCAGAAATAGTCAATATTTCAATGCTTTCTAAAATTTTAAATAACTTTTGAAATAATCAACATTCTTTAATATTCTTCTACTCATTTCTAAGCTAAATTTCTACCAAATCGAACCAAATTATTAGAATTAATGTGTAATTTTTTTCTTACATAGTGCACGAGATTAAAGTTCAAATAAAAATGTTGGAAAAATCCCAATATTGCTTTTGCTGCGAAAAACATTTTTATAAGACATATAAAACATATAACCATGAATCTTCTATAGAAATCCCTTAAAATATGTATTCATGTGATCTTTATTATGATTTACCTACAGATGAAATGTTTTCAAAGTTTCCTTATTTTTTGTTACAATTTTAGCTCTTTGCATCATGCAAGAAAAAAATTATACATTCATAATGACAATTTACTCCAGTTCTGTGGAATCTTGGCTTTAGAATGAGACCAAGAACATCAAAAAATGTTCATTATTTCTAAAGTTATTTAAAATTTAAGAAAACATTGAAACTTGCACTTTTTTGCAATAACTTCTTCAAAATTTAACAAAACGACTTCATTCTGGACTCATTTCAAAGATAATTTTGATGGCTTTCAATTTATTAAAAGTATAAATTTCATCATTCACAGAATTAAAATTAAGATAATTTAAGCAATCATCGAAAAAGAGGTAGTCCCACAATTCTGACTGGTACTGTATGTATATGACTATTTTTAATATTTAAAGACACTAGTGTTTATCTATTTCAACTGAATATCCTATTAAAAATTCTCACGTAAGAAAAGACGTAAGAAACCATATAGGAAGCTACGTCAGAACCAACTTCGGAAACTACATGAAAAACTACGTCGGAAATTGGGGTAGGAAACGACGTAATTTTCTAACGTAGTTTTTCACGTATTTCATACATAGTCTACAACGTAGTTTCCTACGTCATTTTTACAACCTTTTTTTAAATTTATAAATCTAATTCAAATTTAAAGAATTTGAAATCTTTCTCAAACTCAAGTAATTAACTATAAATCTAATATTTATGGAAAATAGTTCTTGTTATTATTTGAAATGAAAGAATATATATTCAAATTATTTATTTAAACACAAATAACATATTATTATAAATACACTGTTAGAAATTTCTACCATGATTTCTCGAAACACGTAACTGGAAATTTCTTCAGTTACAGTTTCGTAAAATTAAAATAGAATTTCAGAAAATTCAGTTACTTTTTAGTAAAGTTGAGAAACAATTTCTTAATTTATAGTTACAAAGTGTTGAATATTCTGAGTATACTCAAAAACGTCTTAAATATCGTTAAGGTAGTTGATCCACGAAAATTAGACTTCAGGCAAAAATAGATAATTTTGCTTTCAAGAATAGCAATATTATTATTGAAGGGCTATTTTGAAAGAGAAAAAATTAATTTCCAAGAAAAAAATTTAAGAAACAGAAAAATAATTTTATTGATAAATTTTATTTTTGCCCTAACTTTTTTTCTTATCGCTTCTTACCAAATTTTAAAAAATTATGCGATTTTTATAAATTACAAATCACTTTTTCAAGAAAAAGATTCCCTACAACTTAACCATTTCCAATTTACGAAAATGAATAAATTATTATCAAATTCAGCAATTTGTTTATAAAAATTTCGTTTTGGAAAATATTTTTTTAATGGTTTAAGCCATTAAAGAATTTATTTTTAAAAATCAGAAACGGTGAAGTTGTGGGAAATCTTTTCTTTCAAAAAATAATTCATAATTTATTAGAATCGCATAATTTTTCTAAATTTGGTAAGAAGCGATAAGAGAAAAGGTTGGGTCAAAAATAAAATTTATTGATAAAATTATTTTTCTCTGTTTTAAATTTTTTTCATGTAAAATAATCTTTTCTCTTTCAAAATAGCCCCAAAATAGCCCAAAATAATATTGCCATTCATGAAAGCAAAATTATCTATTTTTGCCTGAGGTCTAATTTTCGTGGATGAAAACTACCTTAAAGACGTTAACTTTGTAACAAAAATTTTGTAAATTTCCGAAGATTTCTAACAGTGTACGTATACAATTACAAATAATAACAAGAATTATTTTTCATAAATATTAGTTTTCAAATTAAAAAAAAAGATTTCGGAAATGACGTAGAAAACTACATTAGAGATCATATCGTTTTTTATTCCAATGTCCGACGATGCTTCCTACGTACTCTCTAAATCTGAATCAGTCAAATTTGCTTTTTCACTGATTCACCAGTGAGAAAATATTTTTCACTGTTAAATCGGTTAATTTTCACTGTTTAATTAGTGAAAACAATATTTTCCACTGTTAAATCAGTTACTTTTCACTGAAGTAAGCAGTGAAATTTGACTGATTCGCAGTAACCTCTTGTTAGCTATTTGAATCAGTCAAATTTCACTGATAATCAGTAGATTTTGACTGATTTAATTTTGAGAGTAGTTTCCTACATGTTTTCTTACTTCGTTTCTTATGTAGTTTTCTAAATCGTTTCTCACGTCAGTATTTTCAATAGGGTAAATAATTATATAACCATTGCAGCCTCAGAATTTTGGGAGAATATGAATAAATCAGTAGATCCTTGTGAAGATTTTTATGAGTATGCTTGTGGTGGATGGGCCATAAATAATCCAATTCCACCTACTGAAATATCATGGGGTACTTTTCAAGTAATGAAAAAAGAGGTGAACCTACGAATTCAAGGTAACATTCAATATTATTATAAATTTTTTTTGAATGAATTTTATAAATGGAAACGAAAATATTTTCTTTTTCCTAGATTTCCTTATAGAACAAATCCATCCAGATGACATTTTACCCATAAAGCAAATTAAGAAGTTTTATCAATCGTGTATGGATATTATTTAAATAATATATATAATATATATAAATATTTAAATTATTTTTCTGTATTTCATATTTTTTTCATGAAAATTAATCTTTTCTCTTTCAAAATAGCCCTTCAATAATAATATTTCTATTCTTGAAAGCAAAATTATCTATTTTTGCCTGAGGTATAATTTTCGTGGATCAACTACCTTAATTATATTATTATTAATAGTTGGGATCTCCAAAATTACCTCCTGTGGTAAAAATAGTTCATGATAAAGAATTTGATAGAACGAAACTGTACGATGATGGCAGTTATGCAAAATTAATTACTCAAGTCGCCATGACATTTGCGGAAGAAAGAGGAGTCAATATTGATAAAAAACAGATAGAGGCTGATGTTAAGGATCTTTTAAATTTCGAAAAGAAATTAAACAGAGTGAGCTTTTTTATTTATCATATTTGTTATGCAGAAGCCTCAGTTTTCACGAAGTGAATATTTTTATGGAAATATCGATAAACTGCAAACCTTCTACGATGAATCAATCCATCATACCGATATGTCAAAGGTAAAGCAAATTTTTAGCGACAGTTATTATAAATTAGTTTATAATCTGTTTTTGAGATTTTTCATTCATATTTTTATATCAGATCAATTGGAAGACTACCCTTAACAATATGTTTGTTGAGGCAAATGTTGAACTTGATGAAGAAGTGGTAATTTTTATACCAAATGCAGAATGCATAAGAAGGCTCTCAATTCTTCTGGATACAACTAACCCACGAACCATTGGTAAATAATTACAACTATCTTATAAAAATTATTGGTATTATTTTCTGTAAATATTTTCCTCCTCTTTCAGTGAATTATGTTCACTGGAATTTTATAAGTAGACTACTTCCTTACACAAACACGAAAATTACTAGATTTCTTTATGAACTAAATAAAATACAAACGGGATTAAAAGAAGAGAAACCAAGGTAATTTTCATTTACTTCGTAATTCGTGAATATATTATCATTAATCAATGCTATATTCTTTCGAGGTGGGAAATTCGTGTGGAAAATGTCGACTTGAAGCACGCAGTCTCTTTTCAATTTGTGAAGAAGTTTTTCGAAAATAAAATGGAGGATGAGGTAAAATTATTTTGGAGCATTTGTTTTATTTATTTATTTATTTTTTAAACTGGCTTGATTATAACCGATTTAATGTTACAAACTGCTTTGATAAATCACTACCAAGGGGTAAGAGAACAATTATTTTACAAAATTTAAATCAATGAAATAATGCAAATTTACTAGGTTATTATCAATCAAACACTCATTTTTCAGATAGTAGTTGGCCGACAGTTTATGTTCAATAAAATAAGTTTTATGAAATTTTCAATGATCAAAAATTTGCAAAATCTTAAAAATCCTATAAAAACTAATGAGTAAGTGTCTTAATTATTTAGTTGTTTATGATTATACTCAAGTGTTATAAATGTTTTTAGTAAAGTTTTATATTTTGTTTGCAAAAAAGTAGGCTTTTAAACATGTTCAAATAAAATAAGATTTTCGGTGATAATAAATTATTTAATGATTACAGAGATTGAAATACTTATCCAACAGTGGTAAATGCATATTACGACCTAATGGGCAATTATTTAAGTAAGTGCAGATTATTATTTAAATTGGAATAATAGTTTTGGATCATGTATTAAATTAAATTGTTTAATCATCTCATTTTCCTTTATAGTTATTACAGCTGCTGATTTTCTATTGCCCTTTTATTCTCCACGTTGGCCTCAGTAAGACTATTAAAATATTTTGCATCAATATTTAAATTAACAATAAAATTATGTAAATTTTAATATAAAATTGCATTTCATAATTTTCCAGAACATTGAATTACGGAATTCTGGGTGCAATTTTGGCACATGAAGTATCCCATGGTTTTGGTCCTGATGGTGAATCAACAATTTGCTAATAGAATCATATTTAATCGACTCTAACTAATCTTAATAAATATTGTTTCAGGCTTCTCTTATAACAAAAATGGAGTTATGGTTAAGCAACCAGAGGATATTTATGAGCAATACGCAATTAGAAAAAAATGTTACTTTGATCAGTTTCTAAATTTTCACAATAATTTATATATTGACAACGAATCTCTAAAGGTATAATAAACTAATTTTGACGAATTTCTTTATACTTTATAATCTTGTTCATGAGAAAAAGATTTAAATTGTTATTAACAGATTATAGCTGAGAAGACTTTATCGGAAAATATAGCAGATTCCTTGGGTGTGCAAATGATATTTGCAGCTTTGAAAGAGAAATACAAGAAGAAAAATGATGCTCGTTTACCAGGGTTTGAAAATTTGAGTGAGGAGCAATCTTTCTTCCTGTCTTTTGCCAAAGTATGATTTTTTCAATACTAAGGTTTCAGGTTATTTCATAAAAAGTATTAATATGTCTTGTTGGAATTTGGTGTTTTTCAGCTTTGGTGTATTAGTACAACACCAGAATATGATGCTTTAAATAGAAATCATAACACGCATAGTGAGAACCGGTATAGAGTTATTGCATCTGTTCAAAATTCAGATGGATTTGCTAGAGCCTTTAATTGTCCCAAAGGAAGCCCGATGAATCCTGAGACAAAATGCAAAATTTGGTAAAAAAAGTTTGATAGAAGGTAGATCTGTTTTTATTCAATATTTCTATCATGTTTTTACAAATAAAAACAAATCATGACCTTAGTTAATTTGTTTTATTTGATAAAAATAATAAAATTTATAATTTCCACACTGTTAGAAATGATCGGAAATTTAAAAAAATTTTATTACAAAGGAAACATCAAGTTTAACGATATTTAAGACGTTTTTGAGTAAATGTATCTTAAAATTGCAAAAACTGCACTGAATTTTTCGAAATTTTTCTTAATATTATGAAATAACTGGATTTTTATAAAATTTATCTTAAAACTTTTAAACTCAAACAGAATTTTTATAAAATTTATCGTAAAATTACGAAACTATGACAAAATTTTCAGTTACATATAACTGCATAAAACTTTAGTTAACCAATACGTAAAATTATTCCTGTTACAAGTTTTAGAATTTCCAGATACAAGTTACAGAATATTCAACACTTTGTAATTGAAAATGAAGAAATTCTTTATTAAATTTACTAAAAAGTAACTGAATTTTCTGTAATTCTATCTTAATTTTACGAAACTGTAACTGAATAAAACTCCAGTTACATGTTTCGGAAAATTACGGTAAAAATTTCTAACAGTGCATATTTAGGTTGATTAACTGAAAAGCAACTTCGTCCAGACTATCATTATTATTATCTATTACAATATCATACATAAATATTATACATTTTACAGCGATTTTCATGCAAGTAGTTGATACGAAATGTAAAATTTGGTAACAAACATTTGAATAATTAATATAAGTCATTCATTTAATCAAGTTATGTAAAAATATTTCCTAAAAATTTTTGTTCAACACCATAATAAACATCAAAATTACCACTTTTGAATTTTTTAAACCACTCGAAACACTGTGTTTTGCCAAGAGCATGTTCACCCCCTAGCGGACCCGTGTGAGAGAACGGTCATAGAATACTCTGACCGTTCTCTGACTGTTCTATGACCGTTCTATGACCTCGCATTATTACGGCTAAGAACGGTAGAAAAGGCATTAAAAGCTTTGCAATTATGATTCTGTGGCGAAATTTGGATTAGAAGGTGAAGCAATAAATACAATTATCTTATTTTTCAGCGATAAAAACTAGAAATACATCATGTACCTGTTTCTAGTTTTTATCGCTGAAAAACAAGATAATTGTATTTATTGCTTCACCTTCTAATCGAAATTTCGCCACAGAATCATAATTGCAAAGCTTTTAATGTCTTTTTTACCGATCTTAGCCGTAATAATGCCAGGTCATAGAACGGTCATAGAACAGTCAGAGAACGGTCAGAGTATTCTATGACCGTTCTCTCACACGGGTCCGCTAGGGCCGTAAGCTTCGACAAGCATTCGATGCGATTCTTCAGCAGTTTTCTTCAATTGATAACAAAAATCAGTGCTGTCCGCAAATCGTAGTTCGTAGGTACAAAACTCGACATGTTGATGCTTGTAGTAAATACACTGGTATATCGAACTTGGGTTGTTGTCTACTGAAAATCTTTCTCAGCTGCTAGAGGGAGAAGATGGCGCTGCAGAAGCGGTCGTACTCTAGGGATTCTAGGTCGTACGGTCCCTAAACTGATGGCAAGCACCATCAATAGGGAAATTCCGGTTTCATATTTCTAGACCTGGTATTTGTATCAATCTACTCAATCTACTCGTGATGCTTCAGCAATGCCTACACGCTAATTGAAGTGGTAACAAATTCATAATTTTTCAATAATGTTTTAATTGAAAGTTAAAACCATTCTTTTCCCTCTCCCAAGAGGAAGAACTTTCGGACTGTTAGTGCTATGAAAAACTGTCAGCGACAAAGTTGTTCCTTAATAAATACAGCAACTTTTGACAGATTTGGGAATCAATCTACAAAAAATCAAGTAGTTAAAAGGCGATGTAAAACTGTGAACGCTCGGCACGCGCATGACCGAATCACATTCAGATTCAACAGTCTTATGTGCCATCGTCGATAAAATATTCTTTTTATTGGTGAATAATGACAAATAATCTTGAAAAAATAATATTTATATTTCAGACTCAATTAACATTAGGTTAGATACATATTTTGTATACGTTTTTAATATTTACAGTAAAACGACTAAAAAACTTGATATACCTATATACGTAAATTTTTATATCATTTCATTTTAAAGAATTTTCGGGTGGGGCATGTGAAAAATGTCAGAAGTTTTTAGTTTTACATAGTGTGTCCCAAAAATAACCGATCTTTATATTTAAATCATTGTTACGAGCCGCGACTAATGCACATGATCGAAGGTGTTCTGGCGATTGGTTGGTTCATTCGCGAACAAATTGTAGGAACAAACCGGAAAATTTGAAATAATATAACACTGATAACTTGTTATTTAGATTTAATCATAAGAAACCGAATTAAGGCGAAGTCTGAATTTACAATGAGCTATAACGACTAACTCCGAAGCGTGACTCCTAACGACTGACTGTCAAGAGTGTCCAAAAAGAAAGCATGCCCTCTTTCAAAACTATGCACTAGTTTTCACACCCTTGATCACTCTATTCACACGTGCGCACACAGACACATACATACGAATACATGTTCCCAGACTCCTTATAAGAATCTTAACTAAGTCCTTTAGTTTACGACTCTCACCACTGAAATGGATTTTCTTGGAAACCTTTAAGTGCATCGGCTCCAGATTTCATATAACATAGCCTTAGATTTAAACTAAACATAAATATAAAGAAATGTCTAAACTCGCGTCTGCAGAGTATCTCAATAATTTCTTGTATGTTTTTCTCTCAAAACTAACCCTAATCGAATTGATTGAAATATTAGTAATAAAACTGTCTTAACTAACGCGATTCTAATTCAGACGTCACCTTTAGCTTAAAATCTATTAACAGAATGAAAGTTTATTACTGACAGAAAGTCCTTAAGTCTAATATTACAATTTATGATTTCGACAGCACATGAGAATATAAGATATCTCAGATTTAACATTTCACAATTCTAGAAGATCTTTAAGATAAAATATAAGTTCTAAATGGTAAATATTTCTAAAAGCTAAAAGTAATCTATGTTACATTATTTATTGATTTTAAGTTAAATGCGAGAGAGAGATTTTTATGATTCCTATTCAGGGATATTTCCAGATCAGTTCCATGTTAAGAATACTATTTTGTTTATAAATTTATATATTTTATAATTTGAGCGTGAGTTTTATCAATTTTGCTCATATTTTATTTCAAATGATTGCGCGAAATTATGAATGTGAATTCTTGCCATCTAGTGAAGAACGAGCGAGGTATTAGTCGCTCGTTACAATCATACAACATGCAGCGCCGTCTATTGAAAATTTGCAGCATTAAAAAGATACATTCATCCTCTTTCAAACACACCTAAATTCATGTAAATCGGATGACAGATGTGAAAGTTACAGCAATTTCAATAAAAGAAAAACTGTGCTAATGTTACAAAACAAAAATGGAACAAAGAGTAAATATAAAATTTTGTGTTAAACTTGAAAAAAAATTCGCTGAGACATACGAATTGATGAAAAAAGTTTATGGTGATGATTGTATGAGTCGTACTCAAGTTTATACGTGGTTTACACGATTTGAAAATGGCCGTGACGATTTAAATGATGATCCAAGACCTGGACGACCAGAAGCATCAAATCGTGCTGAGTTAGTGGAAAAAGTACGTGAAATAATCGCTATCGATGCAAATTTTACTGTGAGAATGCTGGCAGAAGAATTAAATTTATCTTACTGTACAATCTACACAATATTAACTGAAGATTTGGGTAAAAGAAAGGTTTTTGCACGTTCTGTTCCACATCAGTTAAATGCACCACCTCACAAGACCAAAAAAGTCAACGAATTTTTGATAAAAAACAGATTTGTGTCATGGACTACCCTCCGTGTTCGCCTGATCTATCACCGTGTGACCATTTTCTGTTCCCAAAACTGAAAACTGCAATGAAAGGAGCTTTTTACGATGACGTTTCAACCATTTAATTAGCTGTGACATAGGTGCTAAAGAACATCCCAAAAACTGAGTTTAAAAAGTCTATGGATAAATTGGTTGATCGTTCCAAACGTTGTATTGAGTCTAATGGAAACTATTATGAATAAATAATAACTTTCAAAGATAATATAATGTGTATCTTATTCTATATCCAAAAAGTTCGGTTATTTTTGGGACACACTGTGTAGGCGCAAATTTACCGTCTAACTTAAAATCAATGAATTTCGGGTCAGTTTTTGTGTTTTTCAGCAAGATATTGCATTTAGAAACGTAGAACGGATCTTACACCTATTGTATTTCAATACAACTTTGGTTTGATTTTAAGAGTTCTATAATACTATATTTTTTATTGATGTGATTTCAGACTTTCAGTTTTTACTCGTGACGTCACAACGTATCCAATGGTTTTTACGAGTTTTTGAGCGCTCGACCGATTATTGCATCCGGCCGCTTAATTAATTACAATGATACTATAGTATATTACATTACAAGGGGCGAAACAGAGCGATTGCATGAATGTGAAGTTTGCTCTGCCCGAGTGAAACGAGGGCTGCAATCACACGAAATGCTTTCGCTGTGTTTTGTTTCGAGTAATGTATACTATTTTATGTGCCACCGGCGCGCAAACTCGTTTTTTCGCTCCAGTTAACAGTAGTGCAATATAGTACATTTCGCCAGAAAGGAATGAAATCCTTCTTATTCTTCTTCTTCTTCGTACAGCGTTAGCATCTTTCTGGCAAAGCCTTGTACATTTGAACTGCGCATGCGTCTACTAAAATCCATTACTACTACACAAGATCGATAGAATCAAAATGGCCGGGACTAGTCGTGACATATCAAGTGTAATGACTAGCGCCGCAAACAACTACAATACTAGTTTAGATTCCAGTGTACGCATAAAAACTCGTATACGCACCGAAGTCACATAAAATAGAATACGTGCCTGGGCACGTAATGTACTATTTCATAGCAACTCTTTTGAGAATCTGATTGGCTGTACACTCTAAAAACAAGTGTGTTACTTTTACACGTGAATCACGATAGTAACTTTTTAGGCATTTGAAGTGTGTATTTTTAACACACATTTTGGGTACAAAACGTTAAAATGTTTGAAAATTAAACGTTACGTTTGTAATGTGTGTTAAAAATACACACTTCAAATGCCTAAAAAGTTACTATCGTGATTCGCGTGCAGAAGTAACACACTTGTTTTTAGAGTGTAACTATGGAGCGGGTTGCAACAGCGACTTTCAATCCTAGGGTTGAAAATCTTTGTTTCAACCCACTCTACAGGTACCGAAAATGGGATTTTCAAAGGAGGCGTTTTGAATAGTACATTGTGCAACTAGGGAAAAAAAAATTTATTTGGGAGTGTGAAGTTTGATGCCCGAGCAAAGCGAGGGTAACAACCACACGAGTAAAATAAATGTTTTTCCCGTGTTGCACCCGATTTTTTTTCTACTAGCGGGCCAGAAAGTGGATTTGTTTGCCCCGCACGGGGCAATAAAGTCCACTTTATGGCCCGCTAGTAGAAAGAAATAATTTCTAACTTGTCCATATGTCCCAACTTTGATCAAAAGTTGGGTAAAATTGCTCTAACTATTTTTCTCCGTGTATGGAACTTTTAATTGACAAATTTAGGTTGAATCACTGAAAAACAATTTCGTCCAGGCTATTATTATTATATTTGTCATTTTACATTGACGTTTCGAAGCTGAACTAGCTTCCTCAACAGATTTTTAAAAAGTTAAAATTTACAATGTGATGTATAATTATTTAAAGAAACATACAATCTTTATTTGTTAATTAATATTTATCATTTCTTCAATATATATGACCGTGGTGAATTACTTTAAATAATGCGAAAAATGTGTAATTGTAAAAGTATAACTCAGCGGCTTTGATGCGATTTTTGAATTCAATTTATTAGTTCGGTATTTTGTATGCCATCATCTCCATCCTCTTGCAAAAACGAATTAATGAAATTCAAATTTTTTCTGTGTGGAATTTTTACGTATTTATATGTAGTGCCTCTTTGTTCAACTCGTCGTGTTCTTATACGAACTCCTATAATTCTTTGTCTATAAATTAGAGCGCCACCCGCAGCTTTGTCATCCTGAAAATATAATTTCAATTGTATTTAGAAAAAAACATGAATCTGGTTTCCAAATTTTCCACAAAAATACAAAAGTCAGACTGTGATTATTTAGTGAAAATATACTTTTTTCAGGTATATAGAAATACACTGAGAAAAAATGGATCTCGCAGTTAAAAAAACGGAGGGTCGAAGTTAAAGGTTCAAAATTTAGAGTCAGACCGGCCCTCTAGAATTTTCATTCAAACATTAAATTGCATATTCCTTTAAGCCTATGTGTTGTTCTTTTACATCCATTTAATGTTTTTTCAATACATGTATAAAAGGTGCTCTTTAAATTTTAATAATAGTCAAGTAGTATAAAAAATATATGACGTGCATTATTTAAATCTGAATTAGTAAGAAGTTAGTAATGTTACTAATTAAATATTCTGAAGTTATTTATCAACTGATTTAGTATAAACATTTCTACTAATATTTGATATAAAATTACTAATTCATAGTGCAATCGTTACAAATTCAATTAGTACCCTTTTAGTAATTTTGCTACTAAATTTTTTTTGGTAGTTGGGGTTGTAGTGATTTTAAAATGAATTAGTATTTTTCTACTAAATATTAGTAGTAACGTTTATTGTGAATCACTTGATACACGAATTTGAACATTTTAGTAACATTACGAACTTCTTACTATATCAAATTTAAAGAGTGCACATCGTATTTATTTTTAATTAATTCTTTCAAATAATAAAAAAAAATTTGACTGTCAAAAATAGTCATTTTTACCATTTTAGAGATTCGAGTCGGCACTCTGCGATAATCGAATTTTTACTTTTGGAATATTCATATTCAATTCTCTGTAATGATCGAATTCAATCGACATTCTAGGATAATCAAATCGACCCTCTGAGATGGTCACATCGATTCTCTAGGATGAACAAATTGACCTTTTACGAGAATCAAATCGATTATTTTTTTCTGACCTTCTATAGATGACCAGTTTGATTATCTAGAAGGCTGTCCTATAGTCGATCATCATATTTGGTCGACCTGACCCTCTAGATATTCAGGCTGACTCTCCATTTTTCTCCGTGCAGTTTAAACATCTATTTAGACAGTCTGATATTTTAGATATTCAAATTGATTCCCCATTTTTCTCCATGAAAACACTTTTGGTAACATCTATCAAATTATTGGATCTAAAAACAATTTTTAAAGAATAGTCAAAGATTTAGGTAAATAAACCAAACTTTTGGTTGAGTGTGGATAAATGAAATTGTTTGGTTGAATCAATTAAATTTATCTTGCATCAACCAAAATATTTTATAAATTCAGTAAACTCTTCTTCCTGACTGTTCAATTATAATTTTAGGTACTGTAATATTTTCTTTTATTAATTTCCATCTTCTTTAGATGAACTAGTGTCAAAATTGATGTACTCACAATACCGACATAATGGAATGGTTCATCCTCAGATACATCAGCGAAAATATATCTTTGGCAATTGTAGATTAAAAGACTGTGTGTTGTAACAAAACAATTCTGCAACATATTAGACTTTTTAATCAACTTGCAAATTAAAATTACTTTTCTTCAATTTTTCAGTAATGACAAAAAATTACTAAAATTCTTATTGTTATGATTTGAATTGTTTTTAGTGATTCATATTAATTTCTAATTTTTGTTCAAATTATGACATTTTTGAGAATATTTTTTAGTATTAATAATAAATAATAATCAATAATAAAAATGTTTTCAAAGTATAAAACTTGTTATTATATATATATATATATATACATATACATTTAATTTTCTGTATTTGTTCAGTTTGATAGTTAATTATTCAACCCTTTGCGGTCGTATGAAAACATGATATGTATAAACTTAATACGACCGCAAAGGGTTAATGTCAAATAGATTGAAATTCCATAAAACAAAGTATTTGTATGCCTCACTAAAATATTTACTTGTAGGAAACAATGATCGTCAGAAAAATGATTTCCTTAAATCAAGACTCAAAGTTTATAACTAATTTTTACATTCTCATCATGGATGAGAAGGTATTGGTTTTATGTGAAAAATGACTTTCGAAATTTTCATCAAATCTTTACGTTTTGAGACCCCCTGAGTCAGAAAAAATGGTTTTTACGAAAGTGTCTGTCTGTCTGTCTGTCTGTCTGTCTGTAGTAGGTCGTGTGCGGCATAACTCTCGATAGAATTATCAGATTGAATTGAGCTTTGGTACACTTTATCGGAGCCGAAAAAGTAAGGACAAGTTCGTTAACCAACCACATCCAATCAAAATTGAGGGGTTGAGCACTACTTTTGTGTTTTTGAAAATAATTTTTTGAAAAAATCAAAAATTTCAATACTGGTTTTAGATAGTGCTCATAAATCTCTAAAAATTATCCTGATAACATTTTTTGATTAAATCAAAATTAGAAATGTTACAGCATATTCAAATTCGAAAAAAGTCAATATCAAAATTCCATTTTCCAGTTAAATTATACGAGATACGAAAAAACGTTATGATACAATATTATTGAATAAATAAAGACCTACAAATTTAAATTGTAACATTTTTTCATAAGATGCATATTTTTCTTTTTAATTAAAAAAAAAACGATTGAAAATCCAAAATTCAATTTTTTAACAATAATATGTAAAATAAGAAAAAAACGTAAGAATACAAAGTTGTTAGTTTCAAAAAGATCTACAAGTTTTGTCTCACACAGTTTCTAATAAAACATATATTTTTCGTTTCAGTTCCAAAAAATACGATTAAAATTCAAAAATTCCATTTTTTAGACAAAATATGTGAGATACAAAAAAAACGTTTAGATCGAAAATTGTTTGCTCATAAATCTCTACAAATTATCCTGATAACATTTTTTGATTAAATCAAAATTAGAAATGTTACAGCATATTCAAATTCGAAAAAAGTCAATATCAAAATTCCATTTTCCAGTTAAATTATACGAGATACGAAAAAACGTTATGATACAATATTATTGAATAAATAAAGACCTACAAATTTGAATTGTAACATTTTTTCATAAGATGCATATTTTTCTTTTTAATTAAAAAAAAACGATTGAAAATCCAAAATTCAATTTTTTAACAATAATGTGTAAAATAAGAAAAAAACGTAAGAATACAAAATTGTTAGTTTCAAAAAGATCTACAAGTTTTGTCTCACACAGTTTCTGATAAAACATATATTTTTTGTTTCAATTCCAAAAAATACGATTAAAATTCAAAAATTCCATTTTTTAGACAAAATATGTGAGATACAAAAAAAACTTTGAGATGAAAAATTGTTTGGCTAAATAAGGTCTACACATTCTTATCGAGAAATTTCTCGACAGGATGTATATTTTAATTTTTTGATTTTTAATATTGAAAAAATTCGATTTTTTTCACCAAAATATGTGAGATACGAAATAAGCGTTGTTCTGCAAAATCGTTTCCTTAAATAAAGTCTACGATTGTCTTTCCTTTTTGAGATATTTGGAAGAAAATAAATTTATCAATAATCATGTAATTTATTAAAAAGTTACAAAAATGCATACAGAAAATCGAGAGCGAAGCGCGAGTGTCATGATGAGAATGTGTTCTTTAAGGCCGATAGAGCCTTAAGTAAATTGAATTTCCTGTTTCACTCAAACTGAAAAAGAAACTTAGTGAATTTGAGAAAATGACTAATTTACATCATCTTTAATATCATTAAATTGCTTTGAGCTTTAGTATTAAATTATAAGAAATAAACTTAAACGTATGCGAAGAGCACAAGACCAAGCGCGAAGGGCGAGGTCCAGAAAGAACGGAGCGCGGGCAGATTTTTTTTCTTTATTTTTATTGAAGAATTCATTGCTGTAAAGAGATAACAATAAAAATAAATACATTTATTTTACTTCATTAAAATTTTTTTCAATGCATGCTTTAAATACAAATAAGTAAATTTTTACTAATTCAGAGTGAAATTTTCTGCAAGTTTCTCGCAAATTTGCTTCAAAAATATTTGCACGCTTTCAAGATAATAGTCAATTCGTCAGCGCTGAATAAATACCTTAAGTATATCAAATTTGAGCTAGATTTTGTTTCTTTTTAAAAAATACAATTTTTGAAGTACTTCTATTTTAAGAAATGACGAATTAATTTATTGTCTGATATGCATATATTTGTAATCCACGTCTCATTTTTTGAAGATCAGTTATTTTATATATCTTCGGAATAATAATTGGAATATTTTGCATCTTTCCAAATATTCTTTAAATTAAAATCAAATTTATTGATGTATATACCTGATTCCATATTACAGCTGTAACTGAAGCACCAACTGTATCTTGCCTACTTGAGTACAGAGGAATTGCTTCAATTAAGTTGGGAAGTAGTTGTGTCAACTGAAAAAAATTTAACTGCTTCACTTCAATATATTACACCCAGAACAAAGTTTCTTTGATTCAAAAAAACTTTCTTTGATCCAAACGAATTTGAGCATTGCTTTACGGCCAGAGAAAAGTCTTCTTTGATTTAAAGAAATTTTTTGATTGTTTTTTTTTTAATTGAGGAGCCGGATGCAATAAGAGGCTTAGCGCTCGGACCTCCTCAAACGTGACGTCTCGGTTACCGATTTTCCGAATTCAAGAAAATAAATAATGGCGAATATTTCAAAACATTTAAAAGCACCCAGATACATTCAAAAGCAAGGAAATGTACATGTTTTTCTTAAATAAACGTTCAAATTTTGAAAAAAAACCGCACGAATTAAGTTATAGATCCAATAGTTGAAGTAATTTTACTCAACTTCCGATCAAATTTGGGACAAGTTAGAAGTTATTTAGTATCAGTGTAATTATTTGTGATATGTTAAATGTTCAAAAATGAATCAAAGTTGAGTAAAATTTAGAAGTGTAGGGTGAAGTATGAAAGCGTGCATTACAAATTTCTAAATATATATATTATTACTCGTAGTATAATTATAAAAAACCAATCTTTTATTAAATGACAAAAATAGTAGAGCTTTCCGTTCATTCTACTCTACGCTTCAATCGAGAGTTGAGTAAATCGTGAATCGCAAGATTTATTCCACCAGCTATATCTATTCACGCAGGAACAAATGAATGTGATCTGCGCGTTGGGCACGCATGACAAATTTTTAATTTCAAAAACGTGTTGAATTTGCAGCATACTGATGTTCCATGTTATTACATTTAAGAATCAAAATCAATTAAAAACATACAAAAAACAATTACAGTTTATTTTAGTATTCTCTAAATCCGAAATAGTTGATTCCACTTATAAACTAGTGGTTTTAAAAATTCATTGTACTGCAGTCGTGTTTTGTCTGTTCGTCACCAAGCTTTCGTACATGCTCGGCAGTGTTAACCACTATATCTTTTAATGATTATTCACTAGTTTATATAATTTATTTAAAAGCTTCACATAATCTACTTATATAGATTTTGTAAGTTTAATAAATTCTTGATACAACATTTTTTCTTAATTCATTTATAATTACCTCTTTCTTTTTCACTTAAGTTTTTTAAATGAAATTGATTTCACGAAAATTTAGTTTCATTAAACTTCATACGTAGTTATAATAAAAATGTATACTGAATATTAATTAATAATTATATTATATATATCAACAATCATAATTATAATAATTAATTAATTAATTATATTAATTTAAAAAAATATTTGATGAATAATTTATGAAAAAAATTGATTTATTTTTACTTGAGTAAGGCTCAAAAACTCTAATCACGACACTGGCCCACAAGCTCTGAATAATTCTTGCAGTCACAATATAAGAAAGCATCAAGTTTTGTGTCTCAGCGCTGTAAGCGAGTGTGATTCGGCGAAAGCGTATCATCCTTATATATAAGTGTAGTTATTAGGTTTATATATGTAAGGTTATATGTTTAAGTGTATTTGTGATTAAAAATATGATTGGCTACGACTGAATGGTGTGAATGTATTTGTATGCTGTTTATGTATCGGATGACTAATGGCAGGCTCGAGGTAAGAACTTTTTTTTATTTAAGAAAACCATACCATTGCCAGTTGAAATAATATGCACGATGCTCATTTTACTCAACTATCGTTTGAAGCACCTCAAGCGTCGGTGATATACTTATACATTTCATGTTAACCTACTGAGGGATGTTGATGCCCTGCCTGTCGTCGATAACGTTTTACTCAACTCCTTACTATTCCCCATGTAATGCTTATTGTTATTCACTTTGGGTGAATTAGGTATTTATCAAATTCATTTTACCCGACTAGGATTTAATAGATATTCAAATGTCCTTATGTCCCAAGTTTAATCGAAAGAGTTAAGTAAAATTACATCAACTATTTTTCTTCGTGTATTGTCAAACAATACTCACAGTTACGATAGCAATATTGTATTGCATATCTTCATTGACTGTTCTATTCTCGTGATATGAACTGCATTTAATTGTCTGAATACTAAGTTTGATACCATCTTCTGAATGAAAGTTACCTCCAACCCAAACATACATTCCTCCAAAATTATCTTCGTTTAATTTAGGCTCAACACATGTAGAAGTAGTTAAGATGCGTCGAGGACGAAATGCAGTTCCGAGGCAGAGATGAGTATTATTTTCATCCCTTAAAGAAACCGTGGCCATGATGTATTTCACATCAGTACGATATATACCTGGCATCTTCCCCTTTATTTGAGTTAATTGTTTTGGGTTGAATTCTATTTGAGACACATTTGAGAAAAAAAAATTTATGTAAGCGGAAAGTACATACGTTTTCAAGTTTTTAAGTTTTTTGGAATAGCGTATATAATATGATTTCAAAAAACAAGCGGGAATCATTTTAACCTTTCGTTGGTTGCGCTATGAGCGTGGCGCCTGGTTTTTTCTTATTTATCCAATAATTCCTAGAATATCGCAATTTAATCAATCCCACTTCATGTATTCCTCAATTGAAGGGTTGTAAAGCGATATATTATGATTTTAAATGCTTGAGTTTAATGAATCGCGTAAAACCTTTCATTTCTTGAGCAAAAATGGCAAAATCCAGCGCCACGCTCATTACACAACCAAACTCGTAATAGAAATTTGACGTGCGGCGTTGCAAATCTCCGGACTATGGTTCGTCACATATTCATATATATATATGTGATTTGGCAACGCCGCATTCGAGAATACACGGGTGGCGCGACCCTCAGCACGCGACCAACGAAGGGTTGAAC
Source organism: Diplolepis rosae (assembly GCA_030998225.1). NCBI lineage: Eukaryota > Metazoa > Arthropoda > Insecta > Hymenoptera > Diplolepididae > Diplolepis > Diplolepis rosae. The sequence continues at coordinate 5,335,636 of JAPYXD010000723.1, read as the reverse complement.
ATCAATAAGTATAAGTGATTACCTTTAGAATAAACAGAAGCTAAAAATGTAAAAAACAATGTAGAAATTACAGCTTCCATTGTTACAGGCTTGAACTGAACAAAAAACGTTTTAAATGTTGCTAAAGCTATTTGTATAGATTCAGGCAGACTAGGGGAAACTGCGAGAGACAGATAGTCTTATTTCATTATTTTGTCTTATCATTCAGGGTATAAGATGGTGTACATATTGAGTCAAACATAACAAGGTTGTTAGAGATTAACACTAATAACATATACAAAATTTATTATTTTTATGTTGCTTATAGAAAATTTGAAGAAAATGATATTTTAACTATACAAATTATTATCTCAAAAACTATAAAGATGCTATAAATGTACAAAAATTATATTTTTGTGAATTATGGACACAAAGTAATTTCAAGGAAATATTGCAGGGGAATTTCAAAATTTATTTTATTCTTTCATCATCTGGATAACAATTATAGTCGAAAGAATTAATTTTTTTAGTCTTATGCAATGCATTCAGAGACTATAGTCCATCAAATAAAACACTTTATGTGCCTCACCCTGTATATATACCAGGTCTAGAAGTATGAAACCGGAATTTTTTTGCAAAAGTTACACGTCTGTTGCATGAAAAGGATCAAAAATATTTTATTCAATGTAATCTCCATTGCTATTTACACATTTTTCCCACATCTCAGGAAGGTGATGAATGCCACACCAATAAAACTGTTCGTCTTTTAAATCAAACTAGTTATCCAGCCATTCTCGTACATTTTCGTACGAAGTGAAGCGTTGTTCAGCGAGAGCGTGGCCCAGTGATGCGAACAGATGGTAATCCGACGGAGCCAAGTCTGGAGAAAAAGCGGCATGCGCCAGTATTTCCCAACTGTACGTCTCGATCGTTTCCTTGACCCGTTTCGCTGTGTGTGATGGGGCATTATCGTAAATAAAAGTGACTTTGTGTTGCCTTCTTCGATAATCCGGTCGTTTTTCTTGTAATGCTTCATTTAAATCGATCATTTGCTGTTGGTAGCGATTCGTGTTGACAGTTTCACCAGGTTTTAGCAGCTCATAATAGATAACACCCTTCTGATCCCACCAAATGCACTTTTTCGGTGGTTTTCCACGATCTTCGTTTCTCACATAAAAATTACCACTTTTGAATTTTTTAAACCACTCGAAACACTGTGTTTTGCCAAGGGCATGTTCACCGTAAGCTTCGACAAGCATTCGATGCGATTCTGCAGCAGTTTTCTTCAAGTGATAACAAAAAACCAGTGCTGTCCGCAAATCGTAGTTCGTAGGCACAAAACTCGACATGTTGATGCTTGCAGTAAATACACTGGTATATCGAACTTGGGTTGTTGTCTACTGAAAATCTTTCTCAGATGCTAGAGGGAGAAGATGGCGCTGCAGAAGCGGTCGTACGGCCCCTCAAATGATGGCAAGCACCATCTATAGGGAAATTCCGGTTTCATATTTCTAGACCTCGTATATCGTGTAGTGTCTTATTAAAAATTACAAACTACATCCTGCGCCAGTCGAATCTTAAAAATCCGACATTCGATCGGACGCGCTTCGGATGTCAAATATTCGACATTCGACGAACGGCTGATCGAATGTCGAAAATCCGATCCAACAAATAAGGCGAATCGAATCGAATTTGCTACATTCGATCTGACAGAATGCACACGTCTAGTGAAGAACGCCGGTTCCAAGCGGAGTTAGTCGCCCGTTCCACGCCAGCTTTGGCCGTTCGGCCGGTCACTGTTGCCCTGGAGACCCAAAAACGGGGAAAATACCGCGGCAAACCCCAGAAGCGCCTGAGTAAAGAGCGTAGGGAAAAGAAGCGGTGTTAGGCTGCCGCCCAGGCACCCCCGCGAGACGTAATCAGTCGTCCCTCCCTACCACCCGCGTCAAGCAGCGCCGGTTATTTCAAACTTCCGCCTCTAGCCCCCCGTAAGGTACCTTCTTGGACCTCTACTATTCCGGCCCTGAACGATCCACCACAAAAAGAGTTGCCTACAGCTGTCGAACTTTTCCGCCGACAATTGCTAAGCCCCCCTGACGGGGATACAATTTTTATTCCGGTCGACGAATCACCCGAAAAATTCTCGCCGCCCCCACGGAAGGCCCTACAGAAGGTCAAACGCGCACTCTTTCCTTTCACTCCTGGCCCTGCCTCGGCCGCGTAATATAATTCAGGGACCGACCTCGCATATTCGTCTCGGCCAGTTCGTGACATCAGAGCCTAAGAATTACACCGCTGTAACCTCAGAATAACCAAGCCAAATTTGGGGGATAACATTATTCATAAAATATTTTTAAAAATTAATATAATTGATCAAATATCATAACTAAGATTATTGATATATATAATATAATTATTAAATTATATTTAGTATAATACATTTTTATTATAACTATGTATGAAGTTTAACGAAACTAAATTTTCAAATATATATATTAAAAAATTGCATTATTATCAAAAAGTATCTTGTGTAAAAACATTTAAAAGAAGGTTCTTTTATTTTCTGTGTTGTATATTTTCAAAATATGGATTTTACAATTGCTAATTTCAAATTATTATTGTGCCTAAGAAATTTATGTGAAATCTAAATTCTGTGTAGATTTTTCAAATTTTATGTAATACACTTATCAAGACTTTTACTGTTTAAATTACGAACGTGTCTTTACTTTTCGGCTCCGATAAAGATAAATTTCGAATGTCATTTTTCACATAAAACCAATACCTTCTCATTCAGGATGAGAAAGTAACAAACGTTAAGAATAATATAATATTATATATATATTAATTATTTTAAACTCAACTTTAACCTTATCAATTATTTATAACTTTAATTCATTACGATTAATTTTAAGATTTTTTTTCAATAAATCATGTAAGATGAATATTAATTAATTTATAAATCAGTTAAAAATATGAATTTATTATTCTCTACTTTATTCATTTATATTAATAAGAATAATTTTTCAAATATACATATGAAATATGTTTTTATCTGTTGTTACGTCACAACTTCGTAAATACTTACCCTCATCGAAGGTTCCTCGTTTTAAGTTAGGATCGAATGATCCTCACTTAGGTATGAGGATAAGTCAGAAAAGGACACAATGACTAGCATAGTGAGACAATGTAATTTATTTAAATTATGAAACGTTACAAAAACAATTGAAAATGAAGGTGGTTATTTTTATTAACAATAGAAATTATGAAATGCGGCACAGGCTACTTGGTTGAATAAAGAGAAAGACAGATAGAGAGAGAGAAGTTGATACCTTGGAGAATCTTGTAGACGTGATTTATATAGTTGTTGTGTGATAATCCCCTTAAGGTAGAATGGGACAGACTGATAATCTCCACAGGTGATAGAAAAGGACCGAAACAAAATTCACTCAAATATGACGGCGCCAAGTCGATGAACCTTCTTCACTTCTGAGTTAGAGATCTTTCCAAGATCTAAAGAGAGACCACGATGATTTTACGGCTTCGAACTTCAATTTTAAATTTTCACGGTTGAATTTCATTGATCTCAAGCTACACTGAGAAAACTAGAGTGTCAGCCTAAAGATTTGGAGGGTGAAGCAGACTATATTTGAGGTTAAACTATAGGACAGCCTTCTAGATAGTGTAACTTATTACCTGTGAATTGTGAAAATGAGATGGTCAACTTGAATACTTTAGAGGGAAAAGTTGATCATCGCAGAGAGAAAAATAGATTATCGAAGAGGGAAAAATAGACTATAATCTAACTCTATGGCTAACCTCAAAACTATTACATTTAAGCTTTCACAATTATTATGTTATTATAGCAAGTGAAATAGGTACTTACCAATTAGTTGGCGAAAATAACCCTCGTGACACTTTAACACGTAAAGGACGTGAAACCGGCAATGAGGTTAGAGTCCACGCTGGTGATATTGGGGGAAATATAGGCGAACCCACATGACTTTACAATTTTGGCGCGTATTTCGCCGATCGACACTCTTTATAGTGATTCTGACACTCTGGTAACAGTTAAGCAGAATATCAAATGAGTATCTCCCTGACTAAAAAGAAAAAATTTCGGAAAGAGTGTTGTCCTATCTAGAAGTTCAGACTGACTATCTACATTTTGACACTCAAAGTTTGACACTCCAGTTTTCTCAGTGTAGGAGATTTTTGTAGTAAATCTGAATGAAGATGCTGCACTTTCACTACTCGTGAGCCCGACGTTAAATTTTCTGTTTTTTCCTAGAATCTTTCACGATTCTCTAATAGATTTTCAACACACTTGGCCTGTACGTAATATATGCATTTGTATGCGTTACGGGACGTGACACTGCGTTAAAATAATTTAATAAATTGCTGGCAAAAGTGTCGGTAAATAATAATAAAATAAATTTAAATTAAGTTATAGCAAACTAAATTATGAATAGGTGCGTAAAAAACAACAATCATCAGAAACTTTTATTGCAATTTATTTTCCCCGGAAAATTTTGGAATTTTTTTAATTAAATTAAAATATATTTTCGCCTTTCAAACATAAAAATGAGCATTTTTAGCCCTGTTTCGAGGGGCACAAATGGCGTATTTGGGGCCGGTGCGCAGCATTATTAATGCGTATGTGCAGTGCTATGTACGCCCAGTGCCGCTGTGCAGTCCGGTACTTTTAAACCCGGCTGGCGATAATGTAGAGCACTTAAGTTGCTAGCTTCACACAGATATAGATAAATATCGATATCTGTATCATGGCTGCCTGTCATGCCGAAACCACAATTTCTCTGGAGATGGATTCTGAACTCGAAGCAAGTGAAATTCTATAATGCACTCCACCGCCAATTGTAATTCAATCGTTAACTATGATGAGCAGCACTGCGTTATTACAATCCCGACTCTTGGCGCAGTATTGATTACTAGCACTGGTCTAACTTCTCATTTATGGTACAATAGGCAATTTATGTAGAAAATAAATTCATTTTTAAAACAACACAGGAGTGATAACGCTTTACCTAATCTTCAAAACACTTTTTATATAATTAAATTTTCTTCTAGTAAAGCGGTACCAATAAATGTCTTGTTTTATCATTTGATAATTTCATTTAAGAAGGTCCCGGATGTTAAAATACGTTGAATAACATCTTCAACAAATGATAATTAAAATGAACTTAAATACAAAATGTTTTGTTCCATTTCTCAGAATATATTTTTTTAGAAAATCTGAGATAAAGAAACTCTGCTTTTATAAATTGTCCAAGTCACGAATATTACTTTAAATACACAAATGAGATTATTATATATTTCACATAAAATTATGTCTGGAAAAACACCTAAATATTTATTAACCATTTTCCTCCTTGAAATCTTCATTCCAGCGATTTTTTTTCAGGAGAACATGAAAAACTAAGAATATTTTCACAACTTTTTGTTTGGACTGGAAACGTTGTTTAAGGCCGTGTGGTAGACTCTGACATCACCAATTATATACGACTATTTTATAATTAAAATAATAATTTCAACAAATTTTCCGGCGAAGACAGTAACGCGTTACATTTTCCTGCACTGCTCTGTTCTATAGTAAATTCGAATTTTTAGCTACTTCATCGCTCCTTTTAGCATCCTTGAATTTAAACTCCAATGATATCTATATTTTTAGTAATAATTATTTCATAGCGCCTCCTTTGAAAATCCGATTTTCGGTACCTGTAGAGCGCGTTGAAACTACGATTTTCAACCCTAGGGTTGAAAGTCGCTGTTTCAACCCGCTCCACAGTTACAGCCAATCAGATTCTCAAAAGAGTTGCTATTAAAAATAGTATATATTACTCGGAACAAAAATAAATCCAAACGTTTACGTAACTGCCAAAAAGAACATTGCTATGTGCAGCTTTAATTTAATCATTCTTGGATAAATAAAAATTCTGTAAATTCTGTCACGGCGGTATTTTGTTGTTTCCTTGGGCTACATCAGGAGTTATGGTTAACGTTGTTATTGATAAATAAAAATGGACGGATGAAATCCCAATTCATTATGTAGCCAATTTGTGCGTATTTATATGAAGTTCCTCTTGCTAATAAACTCGTTGTGAATCTCGGAACACGAACTCCTACAATGGTTTCTTTATAAAATAGAGCGCTACCTGCAACTGTTTCAGCCTAAAAATATAATTTCAATTGTATTAAGGAAGAACGTAGACTCATACTTATTCCAACATTTTTCATAAACTAGAAATAGTCCGAGAGTCTGTGACAATTTTCGTACGTCATTTTGATCAAACTTGTCTTTAAGGGCTTAACATTCGCACTTTTCATGCTGGTGAGAGGGCAAGATCGTCTAAAGGTCAACTCCACTGAGTTCGCTCTAAGGCGACCTCCGCTAAGGTGACGGCAGAGTTCTCGATAAGGCGTTGAGCGTTCTTTCCCCTCCACCCTCACCAGGAAACATGAGTTACCAACGTGACTCTGTTTGCATGCGCAGACATCAAAACTAACCGCACGACGCAGGTTGCAGAAAGAGAGTGAGGGTCCTTCTTTCGGCGACCCTAACGCAAACTCGTGATCTCGTTTTCGTCGCCTTAGCGCGAATTCAGTGTAAATTTATGTTATTTGATAATACAACAAAATTCGAATTTATCTTTATTTTAAAATAATATTTTCCGTAAAATTCATTAATCTAAATCAACTTAAATCAAACTCCGCCCACAATCTATACAGTAAATTAACAATATAAAAACAATTTCACTATACATATATGTTTGATTATAAATTTATATATTGTACTTTCACGGAGAAAAGTTTGTTGGATCCGCTCGCCCAACACGTAGAACTGAGGCGCTAAACACACAGAGAGCTGCGTGACCTCTTTTTGGTCGAACAGCTATGCCGATTTGGAGAAACCATTACCCCAAACTATGCGAGCCGTTACGCGAAATACTTGGGCCAGCCGTTCTCTCGCAAGCTTTGTCGTCAGTTTGAGGTAACCAGTGCCTCAATTTTAGAATGGACGTTACACTAAACCAAAGAGGAGCGGCTTTCCTACCGTTCGTGCAACGGTTCTACTAAACTTCTACCCGTGTTGAGGTATCTGTCTTGCACAATATAAGATATTTGGAAAGAATAGATTTTCTATGAATTCAAGAATTGTAATGATATTATTTATAATATATAGTTATAGTTGGAAACGGTTATATTGTAAAGATTTTCTTTCCTGATAAATAAGCCGTCCCGAGTTGAAATCTCGAAGCAGTTTTTACGTGTTTAGGTATTGAGTATATCTATTTTATATATATTATTATATCAATAAATTATATATATGAAATCTATATTAATTATCGATAGTTATAATCATATAATAATGATAATCATATAAAAAATACTTTTTTTTATATATGTAGTATGATTTTTCTTGTTTTATTCGATTAGAGAATGCAATTAAATTCGTAAATGTGACTTGTACTTATAGTCATTTTATTATCACGATTAATAAGTGCAACTACTTTGTTAAGCGTCATTCTCGTTCCTTATTATTTATGGTAATCGCTACATAGGCGTCATTATCAAAATTCATATAAATGCAGGTGGTTATAAGAGCCATTACGAGATTGACTTGAACAACAATGGAGAATCGAATGATAACATTTATATAAAAAATTTATCGTACTAAAATATTATAATTTTCCAAAACTCAAATAAATTTGAAAAACAACAAAAAAAAACTATAAAAAATTATTTATTTATTAATACCAGCCAAAAAATTCAAAGGACCACGATTCAGCAGTAAAGTAGGTTTTAAACTAGCCCCTTGTTTAAGCCTAACTATGCTGAAAAGGGCGATTTGTCCACGTTTGAGAAGTTTTTCAGGGGGGAAAAGTTACATTGAGTTTCCCCCTGCTTTAATTGCAAATAATATTATTCAGATTAATATTTTTTTCAAGTTTTAAACATTTTGCATAGAGAATAATGTTTTTCATTTCATAAGGCACTATATATTTTTTACTTTCTTCCCTTTGATTTTCTCACCAAGAACATTTTCTTTTTTATATAGCTCTGTGAAGTGTTTATCGCGCGCTCAGGCCAATTTATGGTGTATATAATCGTCCTACCGAACGCACTATTCGGCATACCATCGGCAAACTCGAGAATAATTTAGGATTATTGGATGATACTCGACCGATTAGACCACGTACAGCCCGAACTGTAGAGAATATTACGGCTGTAAATGAGAGTTTTGCCGAAGACCCGGAAGAATCGATTCGGTGCCGATCTCAACAACTTGGCCTATCTTATGGCACTACTTGGGCGATTTTTGATGCCGGAAATTGAAGCCCGTAATCTCCACGACATTTGGTTCCAACAAGACGGCGCTACATGTCATACAGACCGTGAAACAATAGATTTACTGCGTAGTCGTTTCGGTGAGCAATTTATCTCTCGTCTCGGACCGGTGGATTGGCCTCCAAGATCGTGTGATATCACACCTTTGGACTTTTATTTGTGGGGGTATGTAAAGTCTAAATGTTTAGTGGATAAACCAGCTACTATTGAGGCATTGGAAGCCAAGATTACTGAAGTTATTAGCGAGATACCGACCGAAGTCCTCGAGCGAGTCATTCAAAATTGGTGTTTACGGATGGACGAATTAAAGCGCAGTTGTGGTCAACATTTGAAAGGGGTTATCTTTAAAAAATAAACGTCGTGAATGGTTCTACACAAAAATAAAAAAGATTGCCCTATCAATTTGGATTTTCGTTGTTTTATTTCAATTTAAAATCCTATACCTCTAAATTGATCACCCTTTATAATAGCTTTTACCACTCAAAAAGTATTACTACCAACGCTGAATTTTTTTATTCCGTGCAAACCTTTTTTTTTTTTTTTTATTTGCACTTCCTCCTTTCTTCACGACCGAGGTTTTCGGCATCAGGGAACGATACCATTAAACGAGCCGGGATAGGAACATCTGTAAGGTAAGTGGACTGGACCGCGACCAAGACGCACTGACTTGCGACGTGGAGTGTTGCTCTGGCGACCTTACGTTGCGATTGGGTGTTCAGGGTCCGGGTTGGGCCACGCCGCCTAATGGATGCCAACGAGGGGGGATAGCAAACCTGGCCTGGTCTCCGACCGGGTTTAGGAACACGCCGACTTGCAACGTGAAACGTTGCCCCTAGCGACCTTACGATACGGTTGCGCGGTCCCGAACTTGTGTCGTCTGGGACTGGTCTCTTCCTACTCGGGGACGCAGGGAGTAGTGGATTCGGGTGGTTGTGGACCCGTGCTGAAGGCGCCTGGGCTTGCGGTAGGGAGGGTTGCCTTGGTGACTCCTCTGCGCAGCGGGCGGGAGTCTTGGCTCCCTTGTCGCCCGAAGTAGGCTTCCACTACTCCAGGGCATGATGGGGTCTCCTGCCTCTCGAAGTCAGTGGGCAGGACAGCCAACGTCATGTTATAGCTAACCTTTTTCAGTTGATGGGAAAGACCCGCCTAAGCTCACACCGATTCATCTGAATAAATGAAGTTGAAAAAACGATTTCTTGAATTTAAGTAAAACTTTTTTTTGGGTGTAATATCATGACAAGTTTTAAAATCATAGAAAATCTGTTCATTTCAGAAATCTGATATCGGGAAAGATTTTCTACTTTTTTTAAAGAAATCCATATCAGGGTCAACTCACATTATTCAGAACTTCTTGTCGTTCATCCTCCATTTCATCAGCAAAAATAAATATTTCGGTTCTAAAGATTTTAAGAGATAGTGTTGCAATAGAGCAATCCTGAAATATGATACTTTTTTAATATCTCCGAGATTGAAATTTCGGTTGTTAGCGTGCATCCAGTGAAAAGTTTGGTTGATGCAACAGAAATTTGGTTGGGTAAATTTAATAAACGAATTGTTATACAGTTAAACAAAGTCTTAATTGATTCAGCAGAATCTTTGGTTGTTTCAACCAAAACTTTTATTCTTTCAATCAAATTGTTCTGTAGATTGAGTAAATTGGTAGATTTAACCAAAAAATTGTTTTTGAATTATTCAAGATTTTGTTGAATTAAAAAAAATTTCTTTGAAGTCACTTAATATTTTTAACTTAATAAAGTTAACTAACACAAAGTAGCTGAGTTTATTTCTCCACACATGTATAGATTTATAATAAATCAGCTATTTTGAAATTGAATATATTCCTCGAATATCTGGAACAGTTATTTAAAAATCTCACATTTTAACAAATATTTTATAAATTATCATAAGATTAAATGTATTGATATTTTTACCTGTTTCAATATTACTGCTGTAGCAGTTGAATTACAATCAGTTTCGTCAACAAATGACAAAGGGAATAGTTCAATCGTATCTGAAAGTGATTCTATTAGCTGAAACATAATTTACCTGTTTAGAATTACTCAACCATACCTTATTGAAGGCCAGGCAAGTTTACTATCTGCCCCAGTAATTGGCATCTTAGTTTTAGCAATCGAAAAACAAATAATAATAAATATTACTTTTTATCGGATTATAATTTATTTGAACAGTTTTTGATCATACTATCAGTTGTTGTAAAATACTTATGTAATTTTAAATTGTTTCTCATTACTTTGGCAAATTTTAAGAGTAAAATGAGTAAAAAACAATGTTCTAGCCCTTTTATTCGCACAATAAGTTGGAAGAAACATTTGAGTTCAAAACTATTTTTATTTATAGATTGATTACTGAATGAAATCTAAACCCTCTTTTTCTGTCAAACGAAAATGGTAAAAACGTTGCATAACTATTATAGAACAAGAAAGTAACATTGTTCTAGAAAAATTGTCACAGTTCTAGAAGATAATAATGTCTACAACCTCGGCTATTCATAAAAAGTTTTAGAACGTGCTCTGAAAAATTTTAACTGAACATACACAGTGTGTCCCAAAAATAACCGAACTTTACATTTAAATCATACAACATGCAGCGCCATCTATTGAAAATTTGCAGCATTAAAAAAATACATTCATCCTCTTTCAAACGCACCTAAATTCATGTAAATCGGATGACAGATGTGAAAGTTACAGCCATTTCAATAAAAGAAAAAGTGTGCTAATGTTACAAAACAAGAATGGAACAAAGAGCAAATATAAAATTTTGTGTTAAACTTGAAAAAAAATTCGCTAAAACATACGAATTGACGAAAAAAGTTTATGCTGATGATTTTATGAGTCGTACTGAAGTTTATACGTGCTTTACAGATTTAAAAATGTCCGTGACAATTTAAATGATGATCCAAGACCTGGACGACCAGAAGCATCATATCGTGCTGAGTTAGTGGAAAAATTACGTGAAATAATCGCTATCGATGCAAATTTTACTGTGAGAATGCTGGCAGAAGAATTAAATTTATCTTACTGTACAATCTACACAATATTAACTGAAGATTTGGGTAAAAGAAAGGCCTTTGCACGTTTTGTCCCACATCAGTTAAATGGAGACCAAAAAAGTCAACGAATTTTTTATGAAAAAACGGATTTCTCTCATCAACCACCCTCCGTATTCGCCTGATCTATCACCATGTGACTATTATCTATTTCCAAAACTGAAAACCAAGATGAAGGAGCAATTTATAATGATATCCCAGCCATTCAAGCAGCTGTAACCGAGGTGCTGAAGAACATTCCTATAAATGCAACCTATTTTGAATAAATAATAGCTGTCAAAAATAATTTAATGTGTATCTTATTCTGTATCCAAAAAGTTCGGTTATTTTTGGGACACACTGTGTAGGAGTTGTACTTGACCGTTCTAACATAAAATACGATTTTTTCTCAAATTTTTAGATTTTTGTGGAACTAAGATAAATTTAAACAAATTCACTTAGTTTTTAGAGAATATAACAAAAAAGTTTATTTTCAATTACAAACTACTGAATCATTTAATATATACATGAACATATCTGAAAAATTTGAAATTCGCAACTGAACAATTTTTACGTTTCAATTACTGAAAATTCCGGGTGCATGTGACTAAGAATTCTGTTACAATTTCGTAGTTGTAAGAGAAATTTCAGTCATTTCTTTGATGTTTTGAATACATATCGTAAATTTTTTATAATTGTTCTCTCTTAATCTGAATCAGCAAAATTTCGCTGATTATCAGCTATAAGTATTCTACTGATTATAATCAGCGTATATACGCTGATAATCAGTGAAATTCAACTGCATAGAAAAAATTATTTCAGTAAAGTTTATGAAACTATTCAAGGGACGAAGATACAGGCATTTGCGGAACAGAGCTTTGGAAAATTTACAGAACTTTTCAGAATAAAATGCGGATCTTCCAATAATTTTTCCCGAATTTTTCAGAATGTTAAACGAAACTAACCATTATAAGGCCAATATTATTTTTGTCATCCGTTCCTGTAAACGGATTATGGTAATACTGATTGTAGTCAACATCATCTACATAATACTCTTTACCATGTTCTTCATTAAAGTTACCTCCACCCCAAACGTACATTCCTCTAAAATTATTATCTCTTGTTCTATTAATAACACAAGAAGCAGTAGTTAAGATGCTTTTAGGAAGTAATGCCGTCCCAAGACAGAACTGATTATCATTCTCATCTTTCAAAACAACCGTGGCCATAATGTATTTGTAATCAAGACGATAACCGGGCATCTTTCCTTTCATTTGATTTAGCTGATTAGAGTCAAATCCTGTTCAAAAGATGTTTAAGAAAAGTTTTATAAATAACTTTTATTTACATTTTTACAACATCAAGTACATGAATTCACATTTTTTGTAACATTGTTAACAATACTATTTCTTTAACAACGATTGTAAATCATTTTATCAATTAATAAGGATATATATGCTTACCTTCTAAATAAGTGATAGTTTGGAGCATAAAAACGACAATATAACCTACACTTTTCATTGTAGCGAACTTAAAATGGAAAATTATTTCAAATGTAAATACTATATATTTATAGTAGAATGGCTGACAACTACGAAAATTAAATATAAGAACCCTAATCGTTTAGTTAATTTCGCAATCGACGCTAATAGGTTGTGTAAGCATCAAGGCAAACGTAACAAAATTTATGATTATTATCCATCCACCAATCTAGACTTCAAGATAATGGTTTTTGGCAAATAAAGCCTACTTAATTTTCAAATTCTAGTACCTTTGTTCAACCATTTTTATAGCATCTCTTTGAAAATAAAAGATACCCTATTTATATAATTGTTACGTCACAATTGCATAAGAGTCATTCCACGGAGATTTACCCCCTACATTTTTTTTTGCGTGAAACATTTTATTTTTCGTTCTTTGTTAAAAAATATTTGATACGTACTTTTTTATTTCAATATGATAGGGTAAGTGTGGGTATTACTGTGGATGCCCCAGTTACTGCGCTTTCAAATAAAACTAATGATATACAATGTTTTAAAGATATATAACGCTACAGAACAATTAAAAACAATCAATTTCTAATCCAAGCATAATAAGTATCAACGAATTATCAATAGTTACGATATTTGTAGCTAATTGATTGCAATTTAAAACTCTCATGTTCCCGATTCCCATAGTTTTAATGCTTAGATTTGTTGAAAGGTCATGAACACGTTCTGAAAAACTTGTTATAATTCCGTTTCTGAAAATAAAATATTTATTGTGATATTACTTTCTGCAAAGTAAATATTTTATTTTTCTAAATATTTATGCAAAATAACAAAAAATACGTTTTTTAATCATTTTTTTACCAAAACAGTATTTGGTACATGATTTTCATAGGTGTATGAATTACTGCGATCTGTCAGGCGGCACTGCATAACCTTTCAATCTATTACAAATGCTTCGTTATGCTTACTTTTTATAATTGAGATTAAACGTAATGTTAAAAATTCCAAAATCGTTGCTAATGAGGCAAGAGAAAGTCAAGTAATATAATTTTAAGGTAAATTAAATAAGAGTTATAATATTATTTAATCTTAATTTGTTAAAAATACTTCACGTTCACTTTTTATAATTTAGCTTAAATAAAATGTTCAACACTCCTTAATCGTTGCTAAAGATGCAAGAGGAACTCAAGTGATATAATTTTAAGTTAAATTAAATAAAATTAATAAAATTATTAATCTTAATTTGTTACGAATGCTTCGTCGTGTTTACTTTTTATAATTGAGATTAAATAAAATTTTCAACACTCCTAAATTAATTGTAAGTTCACTCAAAATAATATCGCAGTATTACGTGCACAGAAATTGGGGTTTCCGCAGTAATTGGTGCGCAGTAATTCATGCAAACCCGCAGTAATACCTACATGGAACATTTTTTTTAGATTCGCATTTTCTAAGTAAATCTGGTTTCTTTTCAGGGTTTAAGGACTGCATGCTACTTACTTAATACCAAATACTGCTTTAAAAATTAATTCGTGACGACTTTTTTATCTTAAAATCTTTTTTTTTAACTTTAAAAGCCGTCTTGATTTTCGATCCGCAGTAATTGGCACACTTACCCTATGCAAAATTTCCGAGAAATGAATTTTTGAAAATTATCGTGATCGTCTTAACTTTTTTATAAATAAAAAAGTACTTATCAAAAAAATGTTAAATATTTCATCTAATATGCGGCTGATCCCAAACTTCGAAATGACATATACTGAAAAATTGTTTCAATGAATTTTCATAAATAAATTAGCCATTTTTATAAACAAATAGAGATTGCTGAAAAAGGACCTAATTTTTTTGACTTTTTTTGTCGATTAATTTTCCTAACACATTCCAGGATATACTGTAAAAATTTTAAAGTGGAGAAATGAATAGTTGTTGAGTAACAAATTTTCAACTAAAGCCGTTTCACTTTTCAAGCACGCGTGCTACCATGCGCGTGACGTACGACTCTCTCAGTGTGATTCAAATTTGGATATACGTAAATACGACACACCAAAAAATGATATGTTTGTTCCCATATTATTTTCTTTAATGAAACAAAATACATACTTATACGTTATGTAACAAACTTCATCTTCAATTTTTTCGGATGGCCTTTTTTTCTGATTTCGTGAAGTTCACAATTTGAAAGTTTTCGAGAATCGAAAAAGAAACACGACACAAACTCTTTTTTTGCTTCTTTCCAGAATGTTTTGACATGTTAAATGGATTGCAACAACGATCTTTTCATTACGAAGCACGTTGAAAATTAAAGTTTTACTCTGGCAAGTTACGATGTCCATTACTTTTAACTAAATTTTATTCTAAAGTCTACATCAGAAAAAAAAGCCATCCGAAAAAATTGTAGATGAAGTTTGTTACTTAGCGTATAAGCATGTATTTTTTTTCATTAAAGAAAATAACATGGAAACAAGCATATCATTTTTCGATGTGTCGTATAAACAAATTTATTACTCAACAACTATTCATTTCTCCACTTTCAAATTTTTACAGTATATCCTGAGATGTGTTAGGAAAATTAATCGCCAAAAAAAAGTAAAAAAATTAGGTCCTTTTTCAGCAATCTCTATTTGTTTATAAAAATGGCTAATTTATTTATGAAAATTCATTGGAACAATTTTTCAGTATATGTCATTTCGAAGTTTGGGATCAGCCGCATATTAGATGAAATATTTAACATTTTTTTGATAAGTACTTTTTTAGTTATAAAAAAGTTAAGACAATTACTTTTTTTAACACGATGATTTTCAAAAATTTATTTCTCGGAAATTTTGCATATCAAATTGAAATAAAAAAATACGTATCAAATATTTTTTAACAAAGAACGAAAAAAATATATTTCAAGCAAATAAAAATGTAGGGGGTAAATCTCGCGTGGAATGACCCATAAATACTTACTTTAATCAAAGGTTCCTCGTTTTAAGTTAGGATCGAATGATCCTCGCTTAGGGATGAGGATAAGTCAATGAAAGACATAAAGATTATTAAAATAATACAAATTGAATTTATTAAAATAATTACTCGATTATAAAATCCGTTGATACAATTATTTTACGAATGTAGGCACAGGCTGGTTGGTACAATAAGTTGAAAAGAGACAGAAAATAAAAGAGAGAGAGAAGTTTGGTACGTAAAGGCGGTGATCCTTATTTATGACACAGTTCAAAAGATCTTTACAAGATCTATATAAGTCCACGATGGCTTTTATGACTTCCAAACTTGGATTTTAAATGGTCCCGGTCGAATTTTATTGATCTCAACTAAGAGATTTTCGAAGAACTATTGTTGCGAGACCGGTGATAATTCCGAATGAAAATTTGGGAGACGTAATGTTGTGTATTACGATACAGAGGAATGTAATGTAAAAATTAAACTGCGTATGCATCTATTACGATACAGCGGAGCGTAATCTTCTTCTTGTACATTTGAACTGCGCATGCGTCTATTACAATACGCTACTACTACACAAGATTGAGAAAATCAAAATGGCCGGAAGTAGTCGCAAAATGTCAAGTGAGTTGGGCGATAATCACGGCAATTTCGACCTTTTCAGATTGGATTCGAGTGTACGCATAAAAACTCGTATATGCGCCGAAGTCACATAAAATAGAATATGTGCTAATGCACACAATTCCAGTAATTACGAGACTCGCATAAAATGCTCGCAGGACTGATCGCGCCTCGGCTTCGATCTCCTGCGAGCATTGTCGCTCGTCGCGCAATAATCCTCATTGTGCGCCTAGGCACGTAATATACTATTACTCGACTAGGATTTAAAAGATGTTGAAATTTCCAATTTTTGTCGAATTTTTCATTGAATTCGACAAAAATTGGAAATTGAAAAAGTTTTAATAATTGACCTATGTATAAACAAATTTCGACGAAGGTTCCAATTTTATTAATTTTTGGCAGAATATTTAAAGGAAAGTTTAATTGTGATGATGAATTAGTATAAAATATCGATTGGAGATATGTTCCTCAAAGTGTGTTAAAAAATGCGGCAGAATATCACAGAATTTTCAACAACAAACCAATTGTAAAAATCTGATGAGGATGACATAGTAGTCATCGAAACGTCATTAAAGAGATTATAAAAAACATCCAGATTGTCCGAGGTTGGTCATTTTCCTGCATTCAATAATTTAATTATTCTCAAGCAGTTGCATGCGAACAACTTTACTCCAGTTACCAGGACAAAGCTGTGCATAGTATTTTTTTAGAAATAAAAGCATATTAGGATTGGAAATTTCCATGGTTGTATGCATTGCCATTTTATGAATTGTAAAAATAACAATTAGTTACATGCAACAAGAAATAAAAATTGTTTTTTCGTTCAAAATATTTTTTATTTGTAGGAGATTCTTTTATTTATGGAGTTTCTGCTACAAATGGATTAAAATCGTAGGTATCTGCCGTACCAGTAGGGGATATCCGCTTTGCTTTTCATAAAAAACGTGAATTATTTATTTATTCCAGTTACCATCCAAGAATTCATCAAATATCCCTTTTTGACAATTTGCCCCAAATGGTGAAGCCATAGTTATTCTTTAAATTTAAGATAGTTCTGACTCGAATAAAGCCTAATTTTCATGGTTAAGTGATAGAATAAGGTTTCTTCTATAAATTTAAAAAGTGTATAATATAATAAAAAGAATAATCGTCGCTCATGACAAATTATGGTTGAGTGTTTCAATTATTTTTTTAACCCACACCTTGATCGACTTATATATATACATCTACTATATAAAAAGAATAATCTCAAAACCCACATAATTTACGTGGAAATTTATCGTCCCATCTTACCCCGGTGTCCCATTCCACCCCGATCTACCCTACAGTATCGATAGAAAAGTATTGGTACATTTTTGTATTTTTCTTTTGTTTGCATCATTTTGCAGTAATACTCGTATAGAATAAAAGAGTGAAATAAAAGCAAGTCACAGAATTGAATTGAAGCTGAATTAATTATTACTATAATAAAAATAAATGAAGAAAACTTTGTTCTGAGTAGACAATAAATTTCATAGTAATGAGAAATGACAGATCATACACACGCAAAACTCGATCGTCTCAGCTCTCATACATTGATACGTGTATTTGATCGTCGATGACACGTCATAGATTTGGGATTTGTGTATGATTCATACCTCCGCATAGGATTCATTTTAAATTTGTGATTCAATTCTGACTCGCTCGAAATGCGTAACATTCAAATATCTTTTTTTAAGAAGGCTTAAATTTAAAAGTATTGGAAATTGGCAATCTCTTTAAGTCCGTTTCTATACATCTCTTTTTTATACGCTAGAAGAAATTGAAAAAGTTAATATTCAATTTTTTTCAATGTGTTTCGAAAAGGTGGTGTGAACTCGAATAAAAAGTAAATTTTTTTATCGTCTGCCTGGGAAATGCCGGCAATTCTTGAAGTTTATGATATTTGATACGATTGTGCTGCTAAATTACTAAGTACTATGACGACTTTAAATATCTGTCGTAATAATTATATGAAGAACAGTAAATAAAGAAAAAAAAATTGTTGAATTCGAAAATAATTTGAAAATAAACTTTTTAGTATTTTCACTATTTTTGCATATATATACGATTGGAATTTGAGATTTAACTGTAAAAATTCATATATCAATAAATAATTAAGTTATTGTGAAGAAACCCACGTATTATTTAATCTTTTGTATGTATCTTTTAAATAGACATTTCCGCGAACTTTTTAAGCAGAAGGTATTAAAAAATCCTGTATTTTAAATTTGCAAAAAATTAATGGTTTGAAACGTAGGCATTTTCAAATAAGAAATAAATAATCTGAAAGTTTCAATAAGTCATCTTACAAATGTTTTGGATCAAAACATTAATGATTGAGGCGAATAGGTACATATCGATACCCACGTTCTAATATGTCGTATCCCACAAAATTTGAGAAATTGACTTTTTTTGAAAAATGGATTAATAATAATGTTTTACAGCTTATATTAAAATCTTGTGAGTCAAATTGTTTATTTAATATTTTTAAATAAATATTCTAATATGTCGTATCCCACATGCCGATTTTCACGAATTCTAATATGTCGTATCCCACATCCATTGGTTAAGTCAGCGCCAGCGATGTGACAATTTTTATTTTGTGATTAGTCTTAAGTTTATTTTGAGAAATTATTTAATAAAATGAGTAGGAAGGTCATTACAAATAATATTTTTACAACTCCAATTAAATCTAGGACATCCGCTGAAACCTGTGTTTGTAGATCGATTAAAAAGAACTTAAAGTAAATGGCAACAATTACAGGCATTAAAAAAAGTGTTGCTGAGAGATACACACTGCTTCTATGATAATATAAAATATATTGATGTTACTGACTCTGCTTCTGACCAATCTCCATCAATAAAAAATTTGGAAGCCGAGAGTAAAAATATAGTTAAGGTAACTGAAAAGACTAAGAGTAAGAAACGCAAAGCCAATCAAGTTAATCTTGGTGTTAAAAGCACAGTACTGCGTACTAATAATAGATTTAAAAACCTGAAGATAATGATATTAATTATAAAAAAAATTGTGATAATACCAGACGAAAGAGGACAAGAAATTTTCAACAATCTCAGCAAGAAGATGTACCTGAAGTAAAAAAAAAAAATTAAATCAATTTTCTTTCTAAAATACATTTTAATTTTTTCTTCTTGCGTAACCCACATAAATATCATAAAATTTATTTAAATAATTTTTACATTCTCATCATGGATGAGAAGGTATTGGTTTTATGTGAAAAATGACTTTCGAAATTTTCATCAAATCTTTACGTTTTGAGATCCCCTGAGTCAGAAAAAATGGTTTTTACGAAAGTGTCTGTCTGTCTGTCTATAGGTCGTGTGCGGCATAACTCTCGATAGAATTATCAGATTGAATTGAGCTTTGGCACACTTTATCGGAGCCAAAAAATTAAGGACAAGTTCGTTAACAGGCCACATCCAATCAAAATTGAGGGATGGAGCACTACTTTTGTGTTTTTGAAAATAATTTTTTGAAAAAATCAAAAATTCCAATCCTGGTTTTTGATAATGCTCATAAATTTCTACAAATTATCCCAATAACATTTTTTGATTAAATCAAAATTAGAAATGTTACGGCATATTCAAATTCGAAAAAAGTCAATATCAAAATTCCATTTTCCAGTTAAATTATACGAGATACGAAAAAACGTTATGATACAATATTATTGAATACATAAAGACCCACAAATTTGAATTATAACATTTTTTCATAAGATGCATATTTTTCTTTTTAATTAAAAAAAAAAACTATTGAAAATCCAAAATTCAATTTTTTAACAATAATATTGGAAATACCAAAAAAACGTAAGAATACAAAGTTGTTCGTTTCAAAAAGATCTACAAATTTTGTCTGACACAGTTTCTGATAAAAGATATATTTTTCGTTTCAATTCCAAAAAATACGATAAAAATTTAAAAATTCCATTTTTTAGGTTTGCCTAAATGAGGTCTACAAATTCTCATAAAGAAATTTCGGGACAGGATGTATATTTTATGTTTTGATTTTTAATATTGAAAAAATTCAATTTTTTTCACCAAAATATGTGAGATACGAAATAAGCGTTGTTCTGCAAAATCGTTTCCTTAAATAAAGTCTACGATTGTTTTTCCTTTTTTAGATATTTGGAAGAAAGTAAATTCTTTTAATCATGTAATTTATTGAAAAGTTATACTGAAATGTATACAGAAAATCGAGCGCGAAGTGCGAGTGTCATGATGAGAATGTGTTCCTTAAGGCCGATAGAGCCTTAAGTAAATTGAATTTCCTGTTTCACTTAAATTCAAAAAGAAATTCAGTAACTTTGAGAAAATGTGTAATTCACATCATCTGTAATATTATTATAAAATTGATTTGAGCTTCAGTATCAAAATATAAGAAATAAACTTAAATCCCCCTGAGATATAATACACTTGTGCCAGCATTTTTCCCAATCCTCGAAGCACTTCTGATATGCACTTTTTGGTATGTCCTTAAGCTCTCTCAGCGATTCGATTTTTATCTCCTCAATTGTGGCAAAACGCCGTCCTTCCATGGGTCTCTTCAATCTTGGGAACAGGAAATAGTCACAGGGGACTAAATCTGGTGAATGCGGTGACTGAGGCATGATTACGGTGTTTGTTTTTGGCCAAAAAATTACGAACAAACAATGACGAGTGAGCAGGTCAAAATTCAGAAATTTTGGAATGAACTTCGCCGCCACATGCTTCAGACCCAAAATATCCGAAAAAATTGCATGGCATGAACCAACCAATATACCGACATCCTCAGCAACTTCTCTGATAGTGATTCGACGATTCTCCATAACAATTTTCTTCACTGCTTCAGTGTTTTCATTGGTTGTTGACGTGCTGGGCCGTCCAGGGCGAACGTCGTCATTCACCTCTTCTCGACCTTCTGTGAAGAGCTTGTACCATTTGTAAACACTTTTTTGACTTACAGTACACTCGCCGTATGCCACTTTCAACATTTCAAGTGTTTTCAAGCACTTAATTCCATTTTTCACACAAAAATTTGATGCATATTCTTTGATCCATTTTTTTCGACAGCAGAAAATCGCCAACACACGCAAAACACTTCTAACCTTTATGCCTCTCACAAACAAACGAAAAATGCTATATTGCTGAAACTGTGAACATACATGCGGGACAAGTGTGCCAACATAGGAAAAAAAATCGAAAATCGAATGTACATAGCCCGCGAAATTTGAAAATTCACCTTATTTTTTTAACAGACCTCGTACATAACACGTGGATCAATAAGTCCCGGGACTAACTAGGAAAAACACATTTTTTTGGCAGAACTCAACTTTATTCATCAACATAGTCTCCTTCAAAAGCAACACAATCAGTCCAGCGTTTCTCTAACATTTCAATACCTTTCTTGTAGAACGATTTATCTTTGGCCTCGAAATAAGCGTTCGTTTCGGTGATGACTTCCTCGTTGGAGTAGAATCTCTTTCCTTGGAGCATTTTTTTGAGGTCTGCAAATAGGTAGTAGTCGCCGGGGGCCAGATCCGGTGAATATGGTGGGTGCGGAAGCAATTCAAAGCTCAATTCATTTCATTTCGCCATGGTAGCGGGCGGCTTGTGACACGGTGCATTGTCTTGGTGAAAGAGCACTTTTTTCTTCTTCATTTGGAGCCGTTTCTCACCGATTTCGATCTTCCAACGCATCAATTGGCCAATGTAACGTTCGCTATAGATCGTCTTACCTTTTTCAAGGTAGTCGATGAAAAAAACTCCATGAGCATCCCAAAATACTGAGGCCATAACCTTGCCGGCCCACATTTGCGTTTTTGGCCCCTTTGGACGCTTCTCACCGACTGCAGTCCACTCAGCTGACGATCACTTTGACTCCGGAGTGTAGTGATGGATCCAGGTTTCGTCCATTGTCACATACCGACGCAAAAAAATCGGTTTATTTCGGCGAAACAACTCCAAACAGCGCTCGGAATCAACGACACGTTGTCGCTTTTGATCCACCGTGAGTAAACGCGGCACCCACTTTGACAACAGCTTCCTCATAGAAAGATTACATCATTGACATTTTCTAATCGTATATTTGTAAATTCATCAGCATAAATATGTATTTGAAAGTCATACAGTTATAAAATAGTCAAATAATTTATTATAATAAATATTATTTATGAAACTTAGCACTTACAGTAGTTTGATATTATGACCATCAGGGCTGGAAACATGATATTTAATTCAACAATTTCATACATAACACTAATTCTGAAAAATTATAGATTCGTAAAATAATGTTTTAAAAGAGTATATATAAGATATTCTATAAAATATATTAAAGTAGGCAATGATAATTATATAAAAAATAATACAGTTGGGACTCGTTTATCGGGACAACCCTGAATTGAATGGGCCCGGTTATCGGAACGTGTTAGTGGCTCCCACCAAATGGGGCTCGTTTGAGGGAAGCGTTTGATTGGTCCGTCGAGTCAACCGCGATCACCGCTGTGTCATCGCGATTGGTTGACGCGTCGCGTGGCTTTTCAATAGTGGGGGTAAGGAGAATATGATCGAACGTCTCGATAGACGGTTCTCTAATGTCCCGATAAACGAGTCCTCCGAAAAACGAGTCCTGACTGTATAGGGATTCAGGGCAAATCAAGGTGCAATGGTAATTGTTTCTAGCGGAATGGAAATTTTTCAAAGTCGTAATACTCAAAATTCGAAAAATCATACGGAACTTTAGTATAGAAAGGTAGTATAGGCAAAGTTCGACACAAACTATAGTAAATTATCATGCAGTTCTTCTAAAGTTTAGTATTCCATTGCGAGAAATTCCCACTATCATTCGTTTTTCTTTAAATTGAAACGTAAGTTAGCAATAATTCTAAACTTCGGGTTTTCCGTGTATGTTAGTTAAATATACATTTTTCTCCGTGATGTCAGAATTTAATAGCCAAATCAATATTTGAGGATCATTTTTAATCCTAATCGGAAATGGTATTTTTTTTTAAAAAAAAAGGTATAAAGTTTTGAAAAGTATATTCAAAATAAGTATCGAAACCGTAATGATTTTGGAACTTTTTGGGCAAAATAAACAAGTCATTAGATTATTGCAGATATTTGTATCGGAAGAGCAGTTGTTTTGAAATCAAGTGAATGGAATCTAAAATAGTTTTAGACGAAATGAAACTGTCTGTAAATTCAATTAGAATATTTTATTTTTCCTTTTTATGCATTATTGTTTTCTTTGAAGAATTCGTTTAAAGTTAATCAACTTAGTTTATCTGGTCACAAGGCAATATTAGGATATTAGATTAGGTCAATAAATGCCAACCTCTTCATCCGCCATCAATGTCGAATTAATAAATATCAAATTTTCATCTTCTGGAACCATTGTAAATCTATATATTGGGCTCGTCTGACTTACATTCAACAAAGTACGAATTCCTATAATTTTTTCATTGTGAATTAGAGCACTGCCTGCACCTTTCTTCTCCTAGAAACATAATTTTGATAACAAAAAATTCATATTTAGCATCAAATTATTTTATAAACTGTAAAAGGAAACAGTAATTATTTAGTGTAAATTAACTATTATAGCCTGTACGTGAAGTTCAGTATAAAATATATTTTTCTAATCACAAGAAACAATTAACAGTAAACTCTCTTTCCTAACTGTTTAATTATAATTTTTTATTGTAGTTATAATTTTAATTTTGAATGAGAATCAATGTGCTTACGTTATTGACTAATTCACTCAGCTCATCTGTAGACTGATGTGCATACAAATAATTCATGCGCATTGTTATAAAACACACAATAAGAAGACAGCGCGTTGTGATAGAACAATTCTGTAATACATAATAGACTATCATTATCTTACGGATAGAAATTTCATTTGTTAAGGTGTTTAGAAACAACGAGAAACGGTAATAAAACAGAATATGGTAAAATAAGTGTTAGCTCTTTAAATCTAAATTAGTCAATTTTAACTAATTCATAGTGAAATTTACTCAATCAATACACTGAAAAAATAGTTGATCCGAATACTTTGGTACAAAAAAATGCAACTGCTACTATATTAGTCAACATTACTACTTTTCTGGTTTATTTTTCTACCCAATCTGAAATATCTTCTATAATTTGAAGATTTTTTCTGAAAATGATTGAAGTATAGATTCATAATATAGCTACAATTTTTTTGAAGAGGATGTATTTATTATACATGGAGAGAAATATAGAACTGACAAACTTTTTTTGATGCCCCAACAAAATTTTAGTTCTCCTGACAAAAAGTGTTGTTAAGAAAAAAATAATAACAAACTCTGTTGCTGGTTCAACAAATAGATTTGTTGGGAAAACTAAAAATTTGTTAGGATAGCAAAAAATGTCAGTTTTATATCAATAATCTGGTTGGCTAGTACAACAAGTTGAAATTGAATTTATTCATATTAGTACCTGGTTCCATGTAACTGCTCTAACAGATTCACCATCTTCTGCTTCAAGTCGCAATGACACGGGAATGAGTGCAATGGAGGTGGGAAGTGGTTCTGTCAACTAAAATCAGTTGGAAGAAAAATGAGAGATTTACAGAAGCTCCAAAAAATATACTTAGATCATAAAAGAATTCAATAGCATAAGAATTTGAATTTCTGAAACGATAAACGATACTCACCGTTATAATAGCAATATCGTTCCGCAAACGTGTGATAGCATCTTCACTCTCATAATTGGAATTGACATTTATTTTTTTAACATTATGTTTTAGACCATCTTCCGGATTAAAGTTACCTCCAACCCAAACGTACATTCCTTCGACATTATCAACTCTTGTTTGATTATAAACACACGTAGCAGTAGTTAAGATGTGTCGAGGACGGAATGCGGTCCCAAGACAGAACTGAATGTCATTCTTATCCCTCAAAGAAACTGTGGCCGTGATGTATTTGACGTCAGGCATATATATACCAGGCATTTTCCCATTTATTTGGTTTAGTTGGTTCAAGTCAATTTCTATTAGAAACACATTTTAAATTTTTTTATGACTAATAGTTAATAATTATGCGAAAGGTTATATTTCAAGATTGTCCGTATTAATTTTAATGCCGACTATCTTTTGAATTTTATTTAGTTACGGGAATTTTGGCCATATTAAGAAACTTTCACAAAATAAAGATGGCAATCTTACGTATATTAGTCATCTATACAATTTCGAATACGCTTTCTAGTGTTAAAGAAAGTAACAAGTTTTTTTTGAAATACTTGTTCGAGATCACTGCTTCATAAGAAAAGCATATAAAATTTTATCAATTAATTAATATTGATAATTACCTTTAGAATAAACAGCGGTTACAAATGTAATAAATACTGTGGAAATCACACCTTTCATTGCTGCGGATTGGTATTCAAGAAAATTTCAAATGTGTGCCTCTATGCATTTAAACTATAATTTTATTTATATAAACTGTAATGCTTATTCACAATAAATTATATAATTTATGTGTCATAATTGCAAATATGTATTTATTCTAAAACAAGTTACATCATATGTATTCATATCTATCAAATTCAATATAACATGACTGATAATATTTTATCCACTAATTCTGCGTAGGTAGTGCAAATATTGAAGAATAGATAACAAAGTTGACGACTATCATCCAATTCAAACTAAGAGATATTATGATGTGGTATACACTATTAAACATTTTTTTGAATTAATAAGCTAAGAAAGCATAAAGATTACTCTTCCCATTGGCGTGACAGCCATGGCCGCCCGGGACGCGCGACCGTTCATGCAGGCCTCGGTGCGATTTTTACTGCCCCTCCTCGTTGCTGCGCTTACTACGCCCATCGATATCCTTCGTTCTTATCACTAATGTGATGAATGACTCGATGTGCTTCCAGACACTCTCAGACTGGAGCATGAGAGGGACCATTGTGTCATTGTGTCCATAGGGAAACCGCAGTAGCGACACTTCTTCTTCTTCTTTCTTCTTAAGGGAGTTACTCACCTACCCGCCTAGTCAAAACAGGGTTAAACACGCAGGTTGACTACAGTAGTACTTGATCTGGCAACGTCGCATCTTTTTTGTTCGTGTGCGCACATGTGTACAGTCGCACATATGGTCACGTCAGTACCTAAGAAATGTTTCTAAAGGTGAAATCCCATGACAGCAGAAAGCGCAAAGCAAAAAAGATACAGCCAGTTACAGAAGATCTTCAGATTGCTTTCTTCTTAAAGGTGTTCTGTAATAGGCTGCTCGTTTTCTGCTTTGCGTTTTGATGGATTATTTCGTTTGTTTGGTGCTGATAGAAACGGGAAAATTTGTGTCACAAATAATAGGAAGGTTACAAATAAAATCTGTGATTATCTGAAAATAAAATACTAATTTACTTTTTTAGTTGGTATATATTTATTGTATATGCATCAAATATTTTAAATAATAATCAATGAACGATTGTGATGATAATAGATATGTATTGAAAAATTGTTATATCGATTCAAAACTGTGAAAATAAGACAAATTTAGTATGTCATTGAGAAAGATTTTACGTACTACGTATTATGATATGTATGCAAATAAAGTTGTTTGTATGTACTAAATTCGTTTATTTATCATACGAATAATTAATACGTTATATTTCATTTATTAAAAACATGATTTTCATAGCAAATTTTAATCACCAGTTTGTACGAGCTGCTGAACAGATATAACGCATACATTTAAAATTTCGCGCACATAACCTACGAATGCGACGTTGCCACATACCTAACCAAAGACCAAAAACAGCAATTTCCAACCTTCATCGTATTTGTTATTACTTTTAGAACCCACCTTTGAATGTTATTAAAGATAATAACTATTCCTAAACATCTTATTTTTCTACTGTTCAAATCCCGTTATGATCTGTTCGTCAGTTGAAAAGATATCAATGATAATACACGATAAACTCCACGATTTCTCATAAGAGCCCATGCTAAATCAACTAGAGAGGCGCAAAATAGAAATATGAATATCTCACTAAAAAACCCACCTCAGACCTTGAAATTTCGTACGGATAATTGTTTAATTATATTCTAACGCTCTGCAAAGTTTAAGGTTTTTCTGTTCGTTAATTCTTCATCCTGAGTAACTCCCTTAAGACGCTTGAGGTACGCGTTGAAGCAGTCATGGCCCAAAAATGCTTGCGCCAGATAAAAGCCGACCTCACCGTGCTTTCTATCCAGCCAGGTGGCGAACTCCGGGATTAGACTTTTTCTGGGTAGCGTGATTGTTAAAGGCACTTGCCCAGACCGGAGCTGCATAAAGCAGCTTTGAATGCACCAATCTCGTCACCAGTTTTCTCTTGGCTTCCCTAGGTCCACCAATGTTGGGCATGAGCCGAGCCAAGTTAGCTCCATATTGGATGGCCTTGGCAGTTGCGATTTACAAGTATTCGCTGAAGATAAGCATCCGATCGAACTGCACTAATATCCTACCAACGCCTTGCCCACCACAGACTTTCATTGATCCTCAGTTTCCGCATTCTGACGTCTTCAGGGGCGCACACGGCAAGTGTGTCATCCACGAAGTCGATGACCCCTGAGGGACATCACATGTCATCTCTTCTTTGAGGGACCATTTATTGCCCACGTATATCACTCACCTGATGCTCAGATAGTCGTCCATCATTCGCAACAGGTAGTCTAGAACCTTCTACCACGTCATCACCTTAATGTACTTACGATTTGCCAATAAAGTCACCCGCAATAAAGGTCCGGTCACTAGCCTCGCTGAGGCTTTCCTCAAGAAGGAGAACCTGAATCTCAATGACCTTGCAAGGATCGTTCAAGAAGAAGTAGCATCTGTACACACGTACCCTCGCAACCTCTACCCAAACGATCCCTGCGTCGGTCTCCAGAAAGTCCTAGATGCTATAGTCAGGGTTGCACACAAGGATCCCGGCCTTCCTTGATGCATCCTGATACCAGGCAGAGTTTTCGGATCATTTGTACTGCTCACTTATGAGCATGACATCGGTCCCTCTTTTCCTGGCCGTCTGTATAAGGAGATCTTGAGCTTCCCTCCCCTCCCGAGGTTGAGCTGCAGAAACTTTCCTTCTCACTCTTCAACCTCTGAAGCTCTCCCCAAAAAACTGGGCAAGATCCGCTTCCAGAAACATGAGCGACATTTTTTTCGTCCCTATCAGTGCATGTCAGGCACCTAGGTGGGGCCTTACACTTCTTGGCCCTGTGCTTCGTGTCTCCACACCTCCAGCAGGCTTCATTCCTGCCGGGGCGTATGCAGCCACGCGAGACATGGCCATATCCCTGGCACCTGTAGCACTGGGCAATGCAATGCAGAGCGCAGCAAAAACTTCCTCCCCTTATCACGGCCTTGTCGAGGTCCCTGATATCGAGGGACACTTTCGGGACCGAAAACCTAACGTCAGCCTTTTTGCCGACCACCCGGTCGAGCATGTTTTCAAAGGCCGAGACGTCGCCCCCTTTTCAGGACGAGAAGGATCTCCTTCTTCCTAGTCCTTCGGATGGTCAGGACCCTTACTCCTGCGCCCTATGGGTTTACTCTGGTCTTTATCATTTTCAGTATTTCGACGTAGGACTGTCCGTCCTTCACCGATACCCTAATAGCATCATCCGACCTGGTGGGCGAAAAACCCTTTGGCGTATTTCCCTTTTTTTCTGTGCCTCCTACATTTTTTCACCAATTCATCGGGACACTATAACCTTCATGACCCGAAGGCTGTCCGCAAAACCTCCCCACTCGTCCTTTTTTGGCATAGCCAAGAGAAGGACTTCGTCAAGGTGCCAGTCCACAATATTGTGGCGGTTTTCAAGTCTTTTCTAAAAAATTCATCCCGATTAAAATAGTATATTACATTATAAGGCGCGAAACAGAGCGTTTGCATGAGTGTGCAGTTTGCTGCCCGAGTGAAACGAGGGCTGCAATCACACGAAATGCTTTCGCTGTGTTTTGTTTCGAGTAATGTATACTATTTTTCATAGCAACTCTTTTTCAACCTTAGGGTTGAAAGTCACTGTTTCAACCCGCTCCACAGGTACCGAAAATCGGATTTTCAAAGGAGGCGCTATGAAAAAATATTTTATTGAATTTATTAAGGACACATCAAAAGCTATAGTGAAATTTTCATCAATTTTCCGTCATTTATTTTATAATTCGAGAAAATTAAAAAGTGTCACATTGATTTTATTTTAGCAAAAAGGCGCCGAATGTAAATTTGTATTACAGACCAAGTTTGACAATTTTGCATTAAGCTTAATAAATGCCATCCTCCATATCTTCCAACAAGCTCGAATTTATGAATCTCAAATTTTTAATGTATGGAAGTATCGTGTATTTATACATAGCACTGTCGTGATGTAAATTGGCAAAAATACGAATTCCTATGATTTTTCCTTTGTGAACTAGAGCAGTGCCCGCACCTGTTTTATCCTAAAAATATAATTTTTGATACATTACTAAAGAAAGTATATTCCGTTTCAAAACTTATTTGCAAACTATAAAATATGACCAGTAATTTAGGTCCTGTATTAAGTTTTTTAAATTTTTTATAATCTTCAAACGATTTTATGTAAAAATCGATGTACTTACATTATTGACTGTTTCGTACGGTACATCCGCAGATTGATATGCAAACAAATATGATGAGCCTAAAAATTCTAAATGCCCAACACGAAGAGAGCGAGATGTGATAGTACAATCCTGCAAAACGTAATGCAAATTTCGTTTGTTAAGTTGTTTAGAAGGACAAGAACAGGCAACAAATAAAAGTTAAATCAAATATATTTCATTTTTGAACTTGAATTATTTTTTCTAATATAAGATATTAGACTATTAAGTATTAAGTATTAAGTATTAAGACTTATATTTATAAGTATATATTTATAATGTACTTATAATTCTTTCGAGAAAAACTATATATAATAATTCCCGTAATACTTATTAAAGAATCTCGCATTTTTGGAAGTATTTTCCAAATTAAAGTCAGAATTATTGAAATTAATACCTGGTTCCATGTTATTACTTTAGCAGATTCATTATTTATTGCTTCAAGTTGCAATGACACAGGAATCAGTGAAATAAAGGTAGGAAGTGGTTTTGTCAACTGAAAAAAATTCAACAGTTTGACTTAAAAATATTCAGTAACTTTATGGACTAAAATCTATAGTGCTAAATTCAAAGCACAGACCAATACAAATTCTCTGCCTGAACTTTATGAGCCGATATATCACAATAATTTAAAAAACAAAGCAATACAAAATTCCATTCAAAACGATATTCAGAGAGCATGTTCTGACACTACCAATATACAGGAAATTATTTTTGCTACTAGCGGGTCATAGACTGGATTTTATTGCCCCGTGTGGGGCAAACAAATCCATTTTCTGACCCCCTAGGAGAAAAAAAATCGTGTGCGATACGGGAAAAGAATTAATTTAAGGCCACAGATCAACTGGATCTCGTGACTAGATTCCTATCTTATCAGCATTTTCAATTTGTGTGACCCCATTTCCGTAAAAAATGAGACAGCAAGTTGAAAATTTGCGAGAGATAATAAAATGCACAAAGACAGGTCTCCCTGGTCATGAATGTTTATAATTATAAAATTACTTTTTTATTGAAGAATTTTTTTTTATAATTATAAAAAGTTATGACCAGACAGACCTATTTTTAGTGCATATTATTTTATTATACAAGTTTTTAGTCACCTATCTTATTTTTTTATGGAATTTTTGTTTCTATAAGTCATTTCGTCAAACACTGGTGGTACTGCTTCTATTGAAAATGTATGGGAACAGACCTTATCTTTTAATTTCTTCAACAAAACGCATTTAATGAAAAAATGATATTTGTGAAATTATGATTATATATTATATTATATATGATATTCTGGATTCAAAACACTGTTGTTAGTACAGGATTTGAATTTTTGAAATGATAAACGATACTCACCGTTATAATAGCAATATCGTTCCGCATACGTGTGATAGCATCTTCACTCTCATAATTGGAATTCACATTTATTTTTTGAACATTATATTTTACACCATCTTCCGGATTAAAGTTACCTCCAACCCAAACGTACATTCCTTCGACATCATCAGCTCTTGTTTGATTATAAACACATGTAGCAGTAGTTAAGATGTGTCGAGGACGGAATGCGGTCCCAAGACAGAACTGAATGTCATTCTTATCCCTCAAAGAAACTGTGGCCATGATGTATTTCACGTCAGGCATATATATACCAGGCATTTTCCCATTAATTTGGTTTAGTTGGTTCAAGTCAATTTCTGTTGGAAACACTTTTGAAATTTTTTTATGATTAATAGTTAATAATTATGCAAAAGGTTGTATTTCAAGATTGTCCGTAATAATTTTACTGCCGACTACCTTTTGAATTTTATTTAGTTGCGGAAATTTTGGTCATAGTAATAAACTTCCAGAAAACAAAGATGGCAATGTTACGTATATTAGCCATCTATACAATTTCGTATACGTTTTCTAGTGTTAGAGAAAGTAACAAGTTTTTTTTTGAAATACCTGTGCGAGATCACTTCTTCATAAGAAAAGCATAAAACATTTTGTCAAGTAATAAATATAAATAATTACCTTCAGAATAAACAGCGGTTAAAAATGTAATAAATACTGTTGAAATCACACCTTTCATTGCTGCGGATTGGTATTTAAGAAAAATTCCAAAGTATGTCTGAATGTATTTATACTGTAATTATAATTATATAAACTGTTATACTTATTCACATTAAATTTTATAATTTATGTGTTATAAATTTAAATATGTATTTATTCTAAAACAAGGTACAACATATGTATTCATATCAATCAAACTCAATATAACAGGACTGATAATATTTTATCCTCCACTTCTGCGTAGGTAGTGCAAATATTGAAGAATAGATAACAAAGTTGATGACTATCATCCAATTCTAATTAAGAGATATTGTAATGTGGCATACACCATTAAACATTTTTTTGCATTAATAAACTTCCAAGATACTAAATTATTTTAATTTTATATATTTTGTAATTGAGTGCGCTAGTGTCCCAAACTTGCGCAAGGAGATAGGATTTTCATAGTCCATTTTAATTTCTGCATAAAAGTGATTGTACAATCGATCTGTGGAGTTTAAAACAATTTGTGAATAATAAAAATAAATATTCATCGAAAACAAGTGCTTCAACGGATTTCTTATCGTATGTAATGAAAAAAACAGTTTTTCAGCTTGAGAAAATTCTGTAATATGCTTATAAACCGATTTTCTTTATGCAACTATGGACCCTGCTTCCAATGCATGAAATGAATACGGTTAAAGTCTATTGAAGCATCGAGGGCGTGAGTCCTCATGCCTCCAAGCCAAGGTGTTAACTACCGTGCCAAGGGCTGCAAGGCACCAGGGAGTAGTGTCTTTCACGGTGTCTCT
The DNA here is from genome assembly GCA_030998225.1 of Diplolepis rosae. Lineage (NCBI taxonomy): Eukaryota > Metazoa > Arthropoda > Insecta > Hymenoptera > Diplolepididae > Diplolepis > Diplolepis rosae. The sequence goes on along the minus strand of JAPYXD010000723.1, from coordinate 5,302,716 downwards.
AGGATACCAGGTCACCTCCTAGAGAATTCAGACCTTACTCTGCATCCGGGGCGCTGCAGGGGAAACTGTATATTTCTCTGGCTGATCGTGGGGTTAATATGGAAAGAAATGAGTCAAATAAAAGTATGTTCGAGGAATTGTTTGGAGAGAACTTGGAGGTAACGGTAAAACCCGTTTACAGTCGGAGGTATGACGCGGGCGGCAAAAGGACTGTCTGTGCAGGACGCTTCAGAAGCAGATGGAGTCAGTCAGTGCAACTCCGCGTGGGTACCGAATTCACGGGGGGCCGGGCCAGATTATTCGTATACCAGCTGGGAAAGGGAGTTGGAAGGAAGGTGAAACTGGCTCGAAGTGTCAAGAGCGTTAGAGATGAGGGGTCTCAGACAGCCCTACAACGTATTAGAGGACCTAAAGAAGCGGGTCAAACCTGAGAAACTGGACGTCTCTCTTCAGGGAATGAGGGAGACTCGCTCTAACGTTTTACTGGTGGAGCTTAAATGTTCCGCGGAAAACAGAGAGCGACTAAGCTCAGTCTTCTCTGAAGTGTTAGAGACATTTGAATGTTACGTGACATTCATTACGGCGTTTTTCTAGAATAAAAAGGTCTATTTGCTCGAAAGTTGTCATGTTCATAGACAATGAAAATAGTGACAAAAACAGACAAACGGACATCGACGCGAAAATCCTTCTTGCTCATTCAGTGCGTCTCAAAAGATGAAAATATGAAGAGTGCCAGAAAAGCCAAATTTCGCTATATAACCAATACCTTCTCATGTATTATGAAAATGTAAAAATATTACTGTCAATGCACATACTTTGGCGTATTTTCTCAATAATCAATTCATTTTACCATGCTGTACTATAATATTAGGTGTACAATTGGGCATCCACCGTTTTTCCCCATAATTTAAGGCTTTATTCATAGAAAGTAGAGTCTGTTCAACAAGAGCGAGTTCTCGATTTTTCGAAAACTATTAGAGATTTTTGAACTTTTTTTTTTTAATGAAAGTACATTCAAAGGACTACGGCGCAATTACCAAGGCGATTCAGTGGCGCTGGAATCGTCCGAGAGAGCAGACGGGAGTCATAATGAGTTCTGTGTACGCGAAACGTTTTGAAGTGGTCTTCTTGTGTACCCATCCAAAGGGACCACTTATGTCCTATACATCCGCTGCTAAATACATCAAAAAGTCGAAATCATTCGTGAAGAAGTGGGTTGAGCGTTATAAAGCCAATAAAACAGTCGACGATCTGCCTGAAAGAGGCAAATCGCGAGCAACAACGAGCAAGCAGGATAAAGCGATCATAAAGCTGTTCGAGCGTCTCCCCACTCTACGGTTACGAGAGGCCAAGGCTATTCTAGCTGAAAAGAGAGTCAACATCAGTATAAACACCATTCGACAGCGTCTGGCTGAATCGAATATAAAATACCGTAGCACGAGGCAAAAACCCCTGCTTTCAGAAACCCATATGGAAAAACGAAAGTCATGGGCTGCTGAAAATCTCGACCGTGACTGGTCGAATGTCATTTTTTCTGATGAAGCGTCGTTCTGGGCATGGGTTCCCATAAAGTATGCCTGGTCTACCGTTGGCAGTAGATTACTTCAGCGAACCGTTAAACACCCCGTGAAGGTCCATGTTTGGGGATGCTTCTCACAGCGCGGTTTTGGGTGTTTAGAGCTCTTCACCGAGAACTTGAATGCTCAGAAAATGCTCCAAATATATGAACGTGGTCTTCTAAGGTCTGCTACAAAGATGTTTGGAGCCGATACGACCGATTGGATCTTATTAGAAGATAACGACCGGAAACATCGAAGCCGTCTCTGCACCGCCTGGAAAACAGAAAATGGCATTACAATTTTGGACTGGCCATCACAGTCCCCCGATGCGAATCCAATCGAAAATGTCTGGAATGTTTTAAAGAGGAAACTTGCGGGAAAACGTGTGTTCACCCTGAAACAGCTCTCGCAAAAAATCAGGAAGATATGGCAAGAATTACCAACGGACTACGCTGAAAAATTAGTGGAAAGCATGCCGAAAAGGTGCCAGGCCATTCTGGACAACGATGGGGACTGGAATATCTATTAGATAGTAGCTCCGTAATCATTCGAGAGTACTTTTATTTTAAAAAAAACGTTTTAAAATCTCTAATAGTTTTCGAAAAATCGAGGACTCGCTTTTGTTGAACAGACTGTAATTACCTATTTATGATTCAAAGTACTGTCTGTCGCAAGTCACTACTTTTTTCCATCTTTCTGGCAATTGTCAGATAGCATCTCGCAAAAACAATGCGTCTTTTGAGGCGATTCACGAATCGATCCATTTTTTAACTTTTTCATGAGAGCGGAAATGCTGATGAGCCAGGCCTTGTGCGATCGATCGAAACAAATGGTAGTCGAAGGAGCAACGTCTGGACAGTATGGCGGGTGGAGTAAGACCTCCCGTTTTAGCGGTTCCAAGTATGTCTTAACCGGTCTTGCACCATGTGCCCGAGTTTTGTCATGCTGGAGGATAAAGTCGAGTCTCTCTTGGTACTGTGTCCGTTTTTCCTTCAATGCCCGGCGCAAACGCATCAATTGTGTTCGATACTGATCCCCTGTGATGGTTTTACTCGGTTTCAACAGCTCATAATACACCACACCGAGCTAGTCCCACCAAATGCAGAGCATAACCTTGGCACAGTGAATATTTGATATGGCCTTAGACGTGGAGGCATGTCCGGATATTGCCCATGATTTTCTGTGCTTGGGATTATCGTAGTGGACCCATTTTTCGTCGCCGTTTACAATGTGATTTAAAAACCCCTTCTGATTCTATCTTTCAAGCAGTTTTTCACAAAGAAAGAAACACCGTTCAACATCTCTTGGCTTCAACTTGTACGGAACCCAATTTCCATGCTTCTGAATCATTCCCATGTCTTTGAGGCGTTTTGAAATGGCTGGTTGAGTTACTCCCAGGCCGTGTTCGCGAGCATAGGCGATAGCGGCCACTATACTTTGATCCTGTTTTGAGCTTACGCCAGATGGCGCCGAAGTATAATTTCTTTAACCTCACCCCGCTGACCACCGCACCGTAGTTGCATCACTAATGATCACTAAGATGTGCTAATATGCTAACGGATAGGAATAAACTTCGAGGTTTAATAAAACTATTTAAGTAATTATTATTAAGTAAGTATTCGAATCGCATTGATAAACTTGCTTTTTGTGATTGCAGTTTTCTGACAAGTGCATCCTTACATACATGGAGTATTATTATTTCAATGTATATATTTGTAATTTTGGTACGCTTGGGTGATCATCTCTATTTGTGTTTAGCCTGACAGTACTCTGCGATACACAGTTAAAACTCCATGTATGTGAGGATGCACTCATCAGGAAACTGCAATCACAAAAAGCAAGATTATCAATACGATTCGAATAATTACTTGATAATAATTACTTACATAATTTTATTTAACCTCAAAGTTTATTCCGATTTCATTATTTCCTGAATTATCTGAACATGATCTGAACATGATCTGAACAGTCATCTATTATCTTCTTTTAGGGTTTTGACCTTACGCCAGATGGCTCTGACGAAATCTATGTTGGGCCACCACTAAAGCATTACGCGGGCATGGTCTGGTTACTCCCAATGATTCTGCCAATTCATCCTGCGTTTGGCACAAGTCTTTAGCATGTAATGCCTCCAATTCGGAATCTTCGAAAATGTTTTCATTTCCACCGCCATGTCGGTCCTCGATATCAAAATCACCGCTCTTGAATCGTTGAAACCACTCACGACACGTTCTTTCGCTAAGAGTAGCCTCACCGTAAGTACTTGAGAGCATTCTATGAGCCTTAGCCGCAGTTTTCTTCAAATGAAAGCAGAAAATCAAAACTTCCCGCAAATGACGGAAATTTGGCTCGAAAACTGACATTTTCGATCGTGAATAAATTTATGATGGAAACACAAATTCACTAATGGGGTGCTGCCGTTATATTAACAGATTTCCAAGCTTACTGTGTTACTATGGTAACTTAATGATGAATGGAAACTTAATCAAATTTATAGGACTTATAAAATAAGCTTCTGCAAAGATAATGTGGACACTATCTCGTAGATGGCACTAACAGTATCGTTCTTGTGACAGAAGTTCGGGAACTTTTCGATCAATTCATTAATCCTTCAGATTATAATTTTACCTACTTGTCTTCACAGAATATGAGAAAAACAAACTTTAACTTTGATTCATACAAGAACTATATGCTTTACTTTTTAAGACTTTTATTGAGTACAATATTTTGAAGAAGCTTTAAATAACTTGAGTAATTTCAAATTTTACAGATGTGATGTAACTTAATTATAGCAAGATGAGTTTAAATTAATTATTTTAAATGAGATAAAGTAAATATTACAGTTTTAGTGGCTTTTAAGTCTTTTACGAGAATAAGCTACTTTTATGTAAAAAATATATTCGCTCTATTTGGTTGTAGTGGTGGTCTTTGTGGATTCTTTGGATTAAAAGTTAATCAATGGATTCATTATCCATTTGCAATATTCTATGAATAAAATTCAAATTTGATATCAATGTGACTATTGTATATTTATACACAGAAGTATCTGGAGCCACATATAGCAAAGTACGAATTCCTATGATCTTTCCTTGGTGAATGAGAGAACTACCTGCACCTTTTTCATCCTGAAAATATAACTTTAATTGTATTAATAATAAAGGGAAATTTATCAGACCCCGAGTAAATATAAGACGTATTTTTTCTGCGAAACTCTTCTTTCTGGCGGTTTGATTATATTATGACTTTAAACATTGTAACGTGCGATTAATTATTTCCCGCCATCCTCAAAGCAATTTATATTATAGTCGATGTACTTACATTATTGACTAATTCTTTTGGTCCGTCTGCAGGATTTACTGCAACCATAAGTTTACGTACACACATGAGTTGAAGATGGCTTACTGTGATAAAACAATCCTGCAACATATCAGACAATTTCATTATCTTACCAGATAAAAATTTGTATTATTAAGGTGTTTTGAAATCACAAGAAACGGTAATAAATTAAAGTACACACAAATTTAAAAAGTCCAGTTAAAACGTCCGGAATTCCGATTAGGCCATATTTACATAACATTATTTTCTGGTTATTTCAACCAGAAATCTGGTAACTTCGAACAGATTTTCTAGTCATTCCTAAAAAATCTGGTAAAAATAACCTGTATTTCTAGTCATTTCAACAAGAAAATAATGTTAAATATATCCTAACAGGAATTCCGGTTGTAAAATGATACATAGAAAAACCAGTTGTCATATTTACTCAGAGTCTGCAGGAAAATATAAATTCTTGACTAGATTCCGGTGATATATTAATCGATTCGTAAGGTAGATCGTAGATTTGATCCATATACAGATAAATTCTAACACATGGATTTTCTGTGTATTTTATACTCTTAAAAAAGTTTTATTTAAATCTTAGATACTCTTTTTTTAACTTTATTTTTTCAATGCAGAGTAAAAACAGCTTTAGAACAAACCTAAATTTATTTGATTTTAAGAAATTACGTTTTAGCCGTTTTAAAATTAAATAAATTATTTTTTTAACATTATCTAATTAATTTAAAAAAATAATTTTTAATTCAAATACAGTACTGGCAAAAACTTAAGGAATAATTTATTCAATTTTATTACCTTGAACGAAGAAAATTTGTTCTCCAAATCAAAGAAAATGTTTCTGTGAACCACATTAAGGTCTGCGCGCCGGCGCAGACATTCATTTCTTCAGTGAAAAAAAAAAGAACAATCAAAGTTTTTTTTAAAAACAAAGATACCTTTCTTTGACCGCATCATAATGCACAAATTTGTTTGATTCGAAGAAATTTGTTTTTAATCAAAAAACTTCTTTCTAGATGCACTCTTTAAATTTAAACTGGTCGATTTTAACTAAATCAGATCACATTTACTAAACTCTTTTAATTGTAAGCAACTGCTTTATTACTAATTTCAATCAGCAACTGAATTCTAGTTGCACAATCAGTTGTTTTCACCCATATCAGCTGATAAATCAGTTAAAACAACTGATTGCATATTTAAACTTAACTCACTGATTGGAATTAGTATAAAAAAACGACTGATTCACATTAACAGAGTTGAAATACTCTGAAGGAACAAAAGAACTAATTAATTTGGTTTACAAAATAAATGACCGCTAATACATTAGTTAACATAACTACTTTTGTGGTTGATTTGCCTACCGATGTTTTTTAAATGAAAATGTTGATAGTCTCATCATCAGGAAAAGTAACTCGATCATAAATTAGTCATAAGTTACTAAACGTTTGTGAATTTTTTCACCAATTGTGGGTGAAGGACTTTTGAATAATTTAAATTAAGAGAGTATTTTTCATATAATCTGTTAAGTCTCTACGGATGTTTTATGCAAGTTACTGCCTAGATTGTCAAAAATATTTTTGCAAGTTTTCAGATAAACAGACATAGTTCATTTGGCAATGGATACTTAATACCTCAAACATTTAAAATTTTTGCTAAACCGTGTCAGGTTTAAAGTGTTTTCATTTCGAAACATTAATAATTGATTATATATATTTCAGTTAATTCAAATCATTTACACAGTCCGGTTTGTTGAGAATATTTCTAAAAATAAAATAATACATAAGGTAACGGAACCAATACTCGATCAGCATCCATGTAGGTTACGGAAAAAGACCTTTCAAAATGTATAGCATTAGAGTAATAAATTAAACTTTTGTGTATATATTGTAGAAAAATGTTTTTTTATCAAATTCCAGACGCAGAAAATTTTTTTGTGTCGTTTTGTAAATGAATTAGGCGTTTTTAAAACATTACTTTTGGGTACCAATACTCGATCACCGATAACCCCGCGAAACCAGTAGTCGATCAGCAAGGGACCAATAGTCGATCATGTCATTTGTGATCAGATGTTTTACGGAGAGTAAAGTTTTTCTTTTCTGATCTTCACCATCTGCAAATGATTATTTTATTAATGTAGTATGTACTGTAACTCATAGTTAAATTTAAAATATAGGTCACTGTGAAAGTATATATGCACATCAAAACAGTCATATAACCTCAAAAACATACATACAAAAATTAAAGCATTTATGTGAAAATTTTTGAAAAATATCACTTCTTTTATAGTTTTCACTAATCGAGCACTATAAAATTTCGACCAGAAGTTAAAAAACTCATTTTTAAGAATTAAATAAAACGAACACAGCATCGCGGTAGGCTGATCGACTTTTGGTTCCCCTTCGCTTTTTGTATACCAAAAGACGATCAGCGTTTTTTACATATTTAATCAAATTTTTGATTATAATTACCTGTCTGTAATAATAGAAAAAGCCTTCATAGGCCTGGTAATGCCTTCTCTCACGCGATTTTTCCAACTTTTCCCTGATTATCGTCCAACTTAGCACGGACACATGAGAGTTGGCGGCACCACTGATCGACGGCGCAGGCGACTGTAACGCACGAAATTCAACGAGCGCGTAGGGGAAATATTTTTCTCATACACTATGTTATATTTTTGAATAATAATTGGGCAGTATAATATTGTTAAGTATTTTTTTTAAATGTTAGAATTTTTTTGCAGTATTTTGCTCTTTTCAATTCATAATAAACATGAATTCATACCGAAGTGATCGAGTATTGGTTACTGATCGAGTATTGGTTCCATTACCTTATGCATTGTTTCATGATAAACCTATAATTTTTAAATAAAATAAAATTTAATTATACTAATACCTGGTTCCATTTCACTGCTTCAACAAGTTCACCAATTTCAGCTTCAGGATTCAATGATACAGGAATAATTTCCATGCCATGGGGAAGTGGTTCAATCAACTGAAACGAAATTCAACTGTTTTACTTAACAGGGTGCACAGTTTCCCTACGGCTGGTGTAGCGACGACACCTTATAGTATGCACCACCCACTTCCCTTTTGACGAGCAAAAACAGGCCATTTTCAAAGCTTAATATATATTCACGGATGCTTAGGTTGTAATATTGTATTGTCTTCACATATACTTTCCCACTATATTGTTTGAGTTCAAATAATCAAATAATACAAGCATTTAATCAGCCATGATCAATCACTTGCGAGTTGAGGACTCTGGAATCGTTTAAAGCAGGGATGGGCAGCACGACTCAGGGCCACCGAGAGCTTTTCCGGGCCCCTCTTCCCCTCACCATTCTTTTGACGCTGATTTATAAAAGATTTTAATTGCCAAACCCTAGTTTTCAATTAAAACATAGACAGAATAACATTTACGAATTATTAAAACTTAAAATACTGATTGCATGCTGGTTGTATCATACAGTGACTTCAAAAATTTTCGAAGAAAACCTGACTATGTTCTGGCGAAATGTAAAAACGGGAAATGCTTAATGAACTCAGTGCAATCAATTTTTGGTCTCTTGAAATAATTTGGAACTGAATGTATAGAAATGATATTAAGTCTAATTAAATTATCTAAATTGCTGGAGTACAAAAATAAAAAATTTCAAATTTCAAGACCGCGGGACCCGGGGTAATATCCCTTCCTGCCCCCCCCCCCCCCCGCCCCTCGCGAAGGACCTGGCACGACTCCTAAGAGCCAGGGGTTCTTACGAGACGAGTCGCGAGCTCCCGAATGCCGGAGGGGAAATACTTGAGAAGCCAAAGAGAATTAGAAGCTCTGTCCCACTCCTTGACAAAATAGAAGTAAGGAACAGCGGTATGCAACGGGATGTTCCTTGCGCGGCGTACAAAAACAAATTCCGTCAAATATCCTACAAAGTGGCAAGTTATAAAATTTAATTTTCAAAAAACAATTTTCAAGGCATCAAAGGCATCAAGGCATCAGTGTGAGGGGTCGAAAGAGTGGCGATGTAACACATCACTCAATAAGTTTCCGGTCTAACTAAGAAAAATACAGTTTATTCGAGAAATTCGACTTTATTTATCAACATAGTATCCTTCAAGCGTAATACATTCATTCCAACGCTTCTCTAACTTTTCACTGCCTTTTTTCTAGAACGATTCGACTTTGCTCTCAAAATAGGCCTCAGTTTCGGCAATCACTTCTTCATTGGAGAAAAATCTCTTTCCCTGGAGCATTATTTTCAAGTTAGCAAAGAGCCAGTAGTCGCTAGAGGCCAGATCTGGAGAATATGATGGGTGAGAACGCAATTCGAAATTTAATTCATTCAATTTGACCATCGTTTTCATGAACTTGCGGCATGGTGCATTGCTTGGAACAGCACTTTTTTCTTTTCCATGTGAGGATGTTTTTTCTTGATTTCTGCGCTCAATCAATCCGGTAATACCTTGTAATAGTCGTTGTTAATGGTTTTACCTTTCTCAAGATGGTTGATAATAGTATATTATCTGCCTAGGCGCATAATGAGGGTTATTACGCGACGAGCAACAATGCTCGCAGAAGATCTTAGCCAAGGCGTAGTCGAGGCGTAGCTGAGCCAAAGCCGAGACGAAGCCGAGGCGCGATCAGTCCTGCGAGAATTTTAAGCGAGTCTTGTAATTAGCCGAATTGTGTGCATTGGCACATATTCTATTTTATGTACCTCCGGCGCGTAAACAATTTTTTACGCTACAGTTGAGAGTAGCGTAATGTTGTGTATTTCGATACAGAGGAATGTAATGTAAAAATTGAACTGCAAATGTGCCTATTGCGATACAGCGGAGCGTAATCTTCTTCTTATCGTAATAGGCGCATGCGCAGTTCAATTTTTACATTACATCCCTTTTTATCGTAATTCACAACATTACGCTACTCTCAACTGTAGCGTAAAAACGAGTTTACGCACCGGAGGCACATAAACAAAATAACATGCTCGTCCCAATATATAGATACCATAACCTTGCCAGCACACTGTTGAGTTTTTGGTCACTTTGGACGGCTTTCACCAGCCGTGGACCAGCCGTCCACTCAGCTGGCGATCTTTTTGTTTCAGGAGTGTAGTGGTAGATCTACGTTTCATCCATTGTTACATATTGACGCAGAAAATCCTTTTCACCCGTCTTGAACGGCTCCAAACAACGCTCTGAATCCTCGTTCTGTTATTGTTTTTGGTCGGGTGTGTGAAAATTGTAAACACACTACCTTCTGATATCTTTAAAGTGTCAGCTATCTGACGCAACTTTAATTTACGATCGCGCAAAACTATTTTATGGACTTTTGCTATGTTTTCCGGAATAACTGACGATTTTGGGTGACCAGAGCATTCAGCGTCATCGGTGTTTGTACTACCGAGTTTAAATTCGGTATACCAGTCGATGATTGTTGATTTCCCTGGTGCAGAGTCCCCATAACGCTTATCAAGCAACTGCTTTGCTTCAACAGTATTTTTTTCCATTAAAAAGCAATGCTTGATTAATACTCGAAACTCTTTTTTATCCATTGTTTTGAAAATGACAAAAGTTGCTTCACCAAAACCTCTATAACTTCTGAACTAAATGTCAGATTGTCATGAAATTTTAAAACTTAACGTTTGAAAGTTGGGACTATCCAGAAATCATATGGATTTAACAACAGTGGTACCATCTATATGTCAGACCGAAAACTTATTGAGTGATGTGTTGAACAAATTGAGTCGTTAAGCCCTATAAGAAGAAAAGGGGCAGTGCCACTTCCTCGTGTTCACTTTAACTCTCTCCCGTAACTAAAATAGTTCTTACGGTCCTGATTGTTTTGATCTAAAGATTACCTGAGTTTATGGACGTAACACCTGAAATTGCCCCTGTTATCCGACTTGAGTGTCATAATTATATATTAATTATATGAAGTTTAATTCATAATAAGTTTCGTTACATGCTATATATACCCACCCATATTTTTGAACGCTCCCTTTACCCCCACCCAGTGACTCAAACTCTTGGGTACTCACCCACTTCGTTGGGGTAGCGATCGCTACATTTTAATACGTGTTTGCGTGCCCTTGTTACTTAAGACTATTCAGTAAGATTATAAACTCTAATCTGTAGGGCTGAATTTGAAGTAAAAGCCAATTAAATTCTCATTTAGGACTTATTCAAAAGTTGTCCACAGATGAATTTAAATATATTAATTTTTCAATAAACCAAAAACAAAGAAAATAAAGTTGAAACAGTATGTTCTAGCCCTATTTATTAAAAAGAAAATTCCTACTTGTAACTCACCGTTATAATAGCAAGATTGTTCTCCAGACTAATGTCTTCTATTCGACTTTCGTAATGCCGATTGATGCTAATTTTCTGAACATGACATTTTATACCAGCTTCTGGATGAAAGTTAGCTCTAGCTAAAACGTACATTCCTCCAAAATCTACTACATTCGACTTAGAGAAAACGCAATTAGCAGTAGTTAAAATACGCTGAGGTTTAAATGCGGTCCCAAGACAGAAGTGATTATCATCTTCATCCCTTAAAGAAACAGTGGCAGATATATATTTGTATTCATGAGGATAGTCACCAGGCATCTTCCCATTTAGTTGATTTTGCTGTGTTGACTTAAATCCTGTTGCAACCACATTTTAGAAAAATATAATTAGCAGTTTTTTCATACAAAAGTTTGGAATTAAAGATTGAATCAATTAATTCCTTTAAAATTTTATCAAATTGTAGGAATTTTTATGATAGCCAAAATCTTTCAGAAAGTGTAGAAAAATATTTGATCATTTATCTCATTTATTTCGAATACGTTTCTTACATTATCACCACCTACGATAAGGTATTGGTTTTACTATATATGCGAGTTGTAAAAACTAATTTTTCTAAAAAGAAACAAAAATTTTAATATTGTTTCATACAGTGCATGTACATATTTGCCCACATAAGATAAACAAATTTTTAATTTAATTTAATTCCTAACATTTTTTTTATGAAATGAATTTTTTCATTTTTGAGTAGAATTTTTGAAGCACTGAATTGAAATTGATTGATTTCCTTTTTTAGACTTTGGAAATGTATGCGGAAGCGCAAATCATTCCATTAATCTCTACAAATGTTCTCAAGAGAATTGCTGCATTTTTTATTTTTACATAAAAACGGTTCTAATAAAAAATAAAAACCCTTGATAGAAACAAATTTTCCTTGAATTCAGTCTTTAGAAATATACTTTTCATAGCGCCTCCTTTGAAAATCCGATTTTCGGTACCTGTAGAGCGGGTTGAAACTACGACTTTCAACACTAGGGTTGAAAGTCGCTGTTTCAACCCGCTCCACAGTTATAGCCAATCAGATTCTCAAAAGAGTTGCTATGAAAAATAGTATACATTACTCGAAACAAAACACAGCGAAAGCATTTCGTGTGATTGCAGCCCTCGTTTCACTCGGGCAGGAAACTTCACACTCATGCAATCGCTCTGTTTCGCCCCTTGTAATGTAATATACTATTTTTAATATTTTGGACGCCATCTGGTAAATTTTGTAAGGACTTATTAACCTGCCCTCGCACTTTTATTCACGCGATGCATATATAAAGGGTTTTCCAATAGGGACATAACAATCTTATCTATGGATAAAATACAGAAATATTTGAGATATTGAGTTCAAAGTTATTGTGCGTGTAGTGCAAGCATTACATTTTATGAATGAAATTCGATATCGGTCATATGACCACCACAAGCCCGTTTACAGCGATCGATTCGTTGGACCCAATTTTCCACCACTCTGGCACACATTTCGACCGGAACGTTGGCAATTTCGCGTTGGATGTTGTTTTTGAGGTCGTCTAAAGTTGCTGGCTTGTTGGCATAGACCAGTGACTTGATATGGCCCCATAAAAAGAAGTCCAATGGCGTTAGATCGCATGAACGAGGCGGCCATTCGACCGGACCATTTCTCGAGATAACACGTTCACCGAATTTGCCTTTCAATAAATCGATTGTGACCCGTGCTGTGTGGCTAGTGGCACCGTCTTGTTGAAACCACATATCGTTGATGTCAATTTCATCCAATTCTGGCCACAAATAATCTTCCAACATAGCACGATAGCGCTCTCCATTGACGGTAACATGACGGTCGTTTTCATCCACGAAAAAATACGGCCCAATCACACCTCCGGCATGAAAACCGGACCAAACAGTCACTTTTTGCGGATGCAATGGTGTCTCAAGAAGCACATTTGGGTTTGTTACTGACCAATAACGCATATTTTGCTTATTAACGAAGCCATTGAGCCAGAATGGACTTCATCGCCCATCATCAAATTCTTCATTTTCTTCAAGCTTTGCCAGAGCTCAATTGGAGAAGTTTCGGCGTTTCAAATGATCAAGTTGCTTTAGTTCTTGAGTCAATTTAATTTTGAAAGCATGTAGGCTAAGATCTTTTCGCATAATACGCCACAGTGTCGTTTGAGCGATGCCCAATTCTTGAGAACGACGTGGAATCGACTGATTTGGCTCATTTTGAATCGATGCACTTACGGCTGCGATTATTTCTTCGCTTCGAGCAATACGACGTCTCTTGGGCAGCGGAACGTCCAATAGTGTAAATTTGGTCTCGAATTTATCCACTATAGCACGCACAGCCTGTCGGGTGGAACGATTATTACGGCCGAAAATTGGAGTAAGCACTTTTAAAGTTGCGACCACCGACTCAGAATTTCGGTAGTAATTTTAAATAATTTCCAAACGTTTGCTGGTTCGTGAACTTTACCATGATGAAAATGTTGACTTTAACTAACGTATTCACCTTGACAGTTCATTAAAAAAAGTTTAAGGGTGCGTTCATATAAAGATACGAAATTGTTATGTTCCCATTGGAAATCCCTTTGTGACCAGAGATAGGTACATAATTTACTTTAGGTAATTTACTTAGTATTTTACCAGGTATTTTACGTCTCTAGTTTTTTACACAATGTATTTTTCACTTGGTTGGGGATAAATGAAGGCCTTGATGCAATAAGGGCCTGCCTTATATATTAATATATAACATAAAATAATATAAATTAATTTCATTTTATTTATTCATAAAATTATTTATCAAAAACTGGAATTTACGTCATTAGCTTTACTCACCTTCTAAACAGATTAAAGACATGTGATACTCAGGGTATTAAATACTTTATATGAACAAATTCTACTTGTTTACGATCAAAAGAATTAAAATTTTTATATAAAACTTTGTGAGAAGCTAAAATAAACTAAAACTAAATAGCTAAAAAAAAGATTTGCTAAATATTTTGCTAAAATTGAATATTTTTTTATTATCTAAACAAAACGATTACCCATCTAAACGTATATTTACGTGCATTCTCATGTACCTCAGCTTTTCACCATCATTGATATCAAAATTCTATATATTTTATACGCAAACATGTAGAAAAATAGAGATAAGGAAAACGACATTAATAACTAAAATTGATGTCAAAACATTTGACATTTGATTTTTTCCAACTGATTCTCTAATAAACAGAGAGAGAGTAATGTCGCTTGGCAATGATTACTGAGATTGGGGATCATTGGGGAATCAGTTGGGAGAAACCAAACGTAAAAATTTTTTATTAAAATTTCAGTAATCAATCTCGATTTCATTATTAGAGGTGTGCAAAAAGATTCGATTAGATTTTAATCCGATATTGGCCATCAGTCGAATGTCAAATATTCGACATCCGAAGAAGCGCGATTCGGATGTCAAATATTCGACATTCGACGGAGGCCAATATCGGATTAAAATCGAATCGAATCTTTTTGCACATCTCTAATAATGAAATCGAGTTGAAATCTTGGGCTCTTAAATAAAAGTCACTAAGGGACTTTTTTTACTTCTAAATTTTTACAATTCCAAAAAAATGTAGATAAAAATTTTTGGAAAATTTTTTTTTATTAATTATAAACATTTTTGAATACATAAAAATTCCTTATTCCCTTTATTTAAGTTTTCCAAACTTTAAATCGATATCTTATTTCGTGTGGCCAAAAGTTGATTTAAAAAAGTAAGGTAGTAATCGGGTAAGTGTGTCTTGGCCTTGAGATTAAACTAATAAAAAAGTATTTAATCGGGTATAGAATATTTTCTTGTAAATTTTAATAGAGTTCATTTAAATGTGCAAAATTTAATTTCTATAATTCAGTGTACAGTTGTAAGGTGTACAATTTCATTGTGCTTAAAAAGTTATTAAAGAAATTATGTTCAGTAGGGTTTTCTCTTTTATCGTACAGAGTTTTATTGTGTAAAAATTTATTTAAATTTCCAAAATTAGAATTATTATGTCTTGTTTCAGTTTTAGAGTTTTATGGTACATAATTAACTTTGGTGAGTTGCTTGAATATATTAAAATTGTTAAATATATATAATTGTGTATAGTCCCTGTGCGTATAATTATTTGTCTCGAGTTTTCAGGCGTATAAATTTTGATTTTGTAGTTATTTCATTAAAGAGAAAATTATGTAGACTGATTCTTCAAATAATTTTAATACGCATTCCTTTACATGATATATTTAAATCGCATAAGACGGAAACAAATTCTTTCGATTCATGATTCCGATATGATAAACTAATAATAATAACTTGAAAAATTTATTTACCAATTCTTTTAAATTCAATATTATATTTATATTCAATAAAATGAATCATTATATATGTGTAAAAAATTAGTCGAATGTTAAAAATCCGACATCCGAAGAGATCGCGAAATAAGAAATATTGTCCCTAAGTACTATGTTTCTTATTTTATAACTGGTGCCATGCACATGTAACTTACAAAGTGTTACACACATGTCGAATAACGATTGTGAAACACGCAAATTCAAGTGTTTGGCACCAGACAACGTTCATGCTCTACCTATTAAATATTCGTGCGTGTACACTGAAAAAAATTCCTTGTACCCGTGTACAAGGAATCAACTATTTTGCCTAGTTAGGACAGGCGCCAACTTTGCAATCCTAGTTGAAATGACAAGTTCAAGTTTAGTAAGAGAAAAAAAGAAAACAAGTTGATTTGACGGACAGATCCTTTCAGGCGTATGTATTAAACATAACCAAAAAACAACTTTGCGTTTATGATCTACTGGAGCAGAATTTATATTGATAAAAGTGGGTCTTAAAGAATTATTGACAAAAATTAATTTTTGTTTGCACAGTGAAAAAGTAATAAATACAGAAGATATACTTTTTACAGCGGAGTTTTGTAATACCAGCATAGCAATATTAATTGAATTTAATTGTTAATAGAACTAGAATTATTTATTTCTCTGTAACAAGGTTTATATTGGTATGTTTAACTGTATGTATGTGATTCTCTTAAACAGGAATCCGTGTTATTTCAACTAGGTTAGACTTAAATATGGGTGATAGTTGACTCTCGGAAAAAAAAAATTTTCGGTGTAGCATTAGCGATTCAGAGCTCGAACACATGAATTTTTTAGCATTTATTACTCGAGTTTATAAGTTCAACTATTTGAACAGCCACAATTTCTAAACACTGGTCTCTTCCGAGTGCATGGCACCACTTATTTCTCTCCGTGTGCACCTTAGAATGTGACTTGCTGCTGAACAGCATTTTCTTACTGGCTCGTACACCGGAAATTTTTTTTTCCGAAAGTCAACTATCACCCATAGTTAAGTCTAACCTAGTTGATATAACACGGATTCCTGTTTAAGAGAATCACGTACATACAGTTAAACATACCAATATAAACCTTGTTACAGATAAATAAATAATTCTAGTTCTATTAACAATTAAATTCAATTAATATTGCTATGCTGTTATTACAAAACTCCGCTGTAAAATAGTATATTATGTGCCTAGGCACACAATGAGGGTGATGGCGTGACGAGCGACAATGTTCGCAGGAGATCGAAGCAACGGCGTAGTCGAGGCGCGATCAGTCCTGCGAGCATTTTCGCGAGTCTCGCAATGTCCCGAATTGTGTGCGCTAGTTGTATGAAGCGGGCGCAAATTGGCGACTAGTCCCGGCCATTTTGATTTTATCGGTCTTGTGTAGTAGTCAGTGCTAACGCTGTACGAAGAAGAAGAATAAGAAATAGATTGCGTTCCGCTGTAAGACTATAATGCTCATGCGCAGTTCAATTTCTACATTGTATTCCTCTGTAACGGAATATACAACATTGCTTTACTCTCAGCTGTAACGTAAAAACGAGTTTCCGCGGCTGAGGCACATAAAGAATATTTTCTGTATTTATTACTTTTTCACTGTGCAAACAAACATTTATTTTTGTCAATAATTCTTTAAGACCCACTTTTATCAATATAAATTTTGCTCTAGTAGATCATAAACGTAAAGTTGTTTTTTGGTTATGTTTAATACATGCGCCTGAAAGGATCTGTCCGTCAAATCAACTTGCTTTCTTTGTTTTTCTTACTAAACTTAAACTTTGTCATTTCAACTAGGATTGCAAAGTTGGCGCCTGTCCTACCTAGGCAAAATAGTTGATTCCTTGTACACGGGTACAAGGAATTTTTTTCGGTGTAGTGACTAGTGATGCTGTTCGGCTTAACACTAGCCTTCAGTATATGCAAGGACTGATCCACAGTACAAAAATGCTGCTCAGCAGCATTTTCTTTTTTGCCTGCGGGTGATCGGATCGAAAAAATCCGTTCCAACAATGAGGCGAATCGAATTTGCTACATTCGATCCAAAAAAATGCACAAGTCTATTCATTATCTCAATTTTTCTCTGTAAAATAAGCACATTCTATCTATCTATTGAATGATAATTATCGAAATCGAATGAAAAAATACTCATTTTTATCTGATCTTGCGCAAGACTGAAGAAATTTCGCGTATCATGTGAGATTACAATTTATTCAAATTTCTTGCTTCAAGCAAGAAATATAAATATTGAAATGCAACTTAAAAAACCATTCAGTATACTATTATGTAATACTGTGATAATATTGTAACATAGAATTATAATCTTTGTATTCTAAAGGCTCGTTCGCAGAATTGCGAATCAGAAGCGATAAAAAGTTTCTTCCCCTTACTCCATCATCCGACAATGTTACACATTCATTTATATCAAGAGTTTTCTCTGTCTGCGCAATAATAAAATACTGGAGAAAAAACTAGAGTAACATGAGTGTACTTTGTAAACCCAAAATAGAGGAAAACCATTTTTTTTAGTGGTTATCTACTATTTGACAAAATGCGAAGTACGCCACTCTGGACAGAGAAAAATAGCATCTGGTCATAATGACTAGGAATAATGTATTGTAGTTGAATAAAAAATTGATTGTAACGAGGCAGATTTGTTGTTACTACTTGACCCATGGCTACAGAAACATGAAGTCAAGCCCACGAAGTAGTATAAGGAGGCCGAACTCCATACATTCGAGTTTGTCGCAATGACTGTACAATAAGTGACAAGCTCGAAGAAATGCAACCAATTTTAAGTCTGAATCGCATGCGCACATCTTTAAATCTATCTTTTTCTCTTGGCAGAGGCTCTTAAAGTGAGAAAAGTCTGACGTCACATTTGAACAAATAAATCAGTTAGTGAGGTTAAATACCGGCGTGCAGTTTCTCATTTAATCATTGTTTTTTGTGTAATTTTCGTCCTGAGTGCTTCGCTTCAAAAGAAGATGGTAGATACATCATACAAACAATTCAAACAGTCACTGCAACCGATTTCGGATCAAGTTTGTACATAAGTTCGACCTCCTTATACTACCTATTCTCCTCCTATACTAGCCTATTCTCTTGGCATGAACTCACAATGTATCATTATTTGCGTATTCTTTGTTCTACGCTTCTACATTACATCAACATGATCAAGATTTTGTATTTAACCTCACTTTCTTTGTAAATTGCACCAATTTTACCTAATTTTTAAATGTTATTCATCTGTTTTGCAAGTTATTACAAGTTTAATTATTAATTTCATTCGTTTTCCTGTTACCTTTTTATTATTTGGAACTTTAACGGAGATGATTTCAAATCATAAACTTTATAGTAATACTTCAAATTTATGTCAGAAACTTTATCATAAATAATACTTTAAGTGATATGCAAAGTACAAAGTATATTAATATTATAAACTTTATAGTAATAGATCATATTTATGTCATTAATTATACTCATTGCTTTAGAAATTGTGCAATTTAAAAAAATATAAAACGTTCCTGATTGGAAAATATAGTGTGTTTTTTAAGCACAATTTTCTTTTTTAATAATATAAACACTTTTTCATTTTGATAATTTAAATTCACAAAATTTGCAAGTAACAATTATATCTCCAAGTGTTATAAAAGATTTTTAAAAAAAAGTTTTTTTCACAGAAATGTAAAATTTTCAGAAAAAGTTATCCATTTTTGAAGATTGATTCAAAAATCGATCTTTTTAACAGTTTAATCGATAAAATCAAATCAAGAATTTCACAGTCAATTCTTTTTTTTGAAGATCGCCCATCCCTATTTGTAGCCATGGTAGCCATATTCTGAATACCTGGTCATGGCAAGGAGTTAACACCGTTGAAATTCTCTTTAACTCTTAAACCTCGCTATGAGGACTTGAAACGTTGATTTCTCATGGCTAGATTAACGTAGTTGCTATAACCAGTGCTTCCATTATTTCGAGTAATGCATATCATTTTTCATAGCAACTAATAGCAACTCTTTTGAAAATTTGATTTGATGTGTTTTAGTACCTAAACTGACGGGTCAACCGAGCTATTGAGGTAAAAACCTCAGACTAAAAAATTTTCAATAAATTATACTTAATCTTTTCAACATATGACTAAATAATTTTAAATACTTCTTATGGGACTTCAGACGTTACAATTCATACGCATAGAAATTACGAGACTAAACGCAAAGAACGACTTCAAAAAATTTCGAAGCACAAAATGAATTATTACATTTGATTTCATAAAATAAAATAAATTATTTGATCCATTAACAAATAGAAATTATTACCTCCAGAATCAACGACAGCGAAAAATATAAAAGACACTATAGAAATCACACCTTTCATTGTTGAAAACTTATATTTAAAAAAATTTGAAACGCAGCTAGAATTATGTATACTTTGAATAGAATATACATATATGTTAATACATAGATAAGAAGATACATTGTCTTAGTATATATCAATCATCTTAATTATGTAATAAGTTTCCTCCTCACATGTGGATTCTTGTTACTTAGCAAATAGCTATATCTAATTAAAACAGTGTTTGATTATGTCATATCTTTCAGTTCGAATTAACAAATATGGCGTAGCATGGTGTGAAATATGTGAACGTGAGAAATAGGATCCTTGGGCCTTTTTACACTATCGTAAATCAGTAGTGAAAACATATTTATCCGCTCACTCTACCATATTACCATGTTACTCTGAATATTTTTGCAGTATTTTATTTCTGCGAAGATAGAGAAAGCTCTAGAAACAAATGAGTGTGTAATATTGTCACATGATGAAGTAAGGGGAAGAAACTTTTACTGTTTTACTATCATGGACAGTGATTTCTCAAGATACATTCCAATATTTATATTAAGCTTATGAGACAAGAAATTCGAATAGATTATAGTCCCACATGATACGCAAAATTTCTTAATTCTTGCGCAAGATCAGATAAAAATTAAGAAAAACTTCTCTCGATTTCGATTATTTTAGGCTTGGTTCTTTCCAACTGATTTTCCAATAAATAGAAGAGAGCTTAACGCAGATCGGCAATTATTACAGAATTCAAGTAAAAAATCAAACGTATAATGTTTTTACAGAAATTTTAGTAATCTGTGCCATTTGCTTTAAATCCATTTTTCTACTTGTTAAATTTTATGCATAATTATATATTATATCAGATGTACAAATAAGTTTCCGCCGTTTGACAAAAGTAGGCGTCACCAGTAAGTTTTGGTTAAAATTGACAGATGTGAAACGTCACTGTCGTCAGGTTGGACATCTGTCAACAACACAACCTATTAGTGGATTTTTATCAGTATAATATATTTTTTTGTGTGCGAAAATGTCGATTTTTGAGCCGAATAAGCGTCATTTGCGGGAACTTTTGATTTACTTCTTCAATTTGATGAAATCTGCAGCTGAGACACATCGATTACTTGTAGAAATATATGGTGAGGCTGCCTGAAGTGAGAGAAGTTGTCGTGAGTGGTTTCAAAAGTTTAAGAACGGTGAATTTGACATCGAAGACAAAACACAAAACGCAACAAGAACAATACGATGGAAAATACTTCGAATAAAATATAAGGTTCAGTCCTTTCACAATAAATGCCCAATTTTTTATAAAAAACGGCGAAAACTTATTTGCACATCTGATATATTTTATAATACAATAATTATACCGTAAGTAGCTAATTTGGAATTGCACGAGGGGTACTATTTATATTTTAAGCCTAATAATGAAAAACAGTAATTTGTCATCAAAAGTGGTTTTATTGTTTTTCAAAGTATTCTCCTTTATGATCTATACACTTTTGCATGTGTTCGAATCATGTGTCATAGAATTTTTTCCATTCCGCTTAAGACATCTCCAAAACATGTTTTTGTCAAATTATGTGCTATCCAATGAGAACAAATCTTTTTCACAGCTAAATGTTCGTGCAATATTTTATATATGCTGGTGGAACTAATACTCAAGGTTGCTTGAATCTCACAGTATGTCACATGAAGATCTTACATTATCAGTTTTTGTACAGCATTAATCTTTTCTGGCCCGACAACTGATTTTGAACGACCTTTACGAAATTCGTCGGTGAGCGAATGGCGGCCATGATTTAACTCGTTATACCAGCGTTTCACAGTGAAATAGGATGGGGCTTCATTGCCAAAAGTGGAAATAAATTGATCGATTCATTCTTGTCATGATAATCCACGTCGAAAGTCGTAATAAATTGCATCGCACGAAAATTTTCACGAGTTAATTCCATTTTTTTGCTGAGACACAATTTTCAAGTCACTGTAAATAACACAAATAACGCTCAAATGACAAAACGTTTCAAAGGTGGTTATGGTAAAAAATGTCAAACTTTCCATTGCAAATGTCAGATAGCACCTGAGAACACTCAGTGTTGCCAAGGCTCAGAATATAAATAGTTAATTGGTTTGCTCGTTTTCGTACCGGAGATTTTGACTTCAAAGATGCACCATGCGCTGCATGCCCAACTGAAGTTGAAGACGACAAAATAAAAGCAATGATAGAAAATAACCGGCGTAGTACGACACGAGAGATTCCAGAGAAGCTTAACATATCAAATACATGCGTTGAAAGACATTTAAAACAACAACAAATAAAACGAAATTCAACTCACCAAACGAATTTCCATTTGCGATTCACTGCTGAAACGTAACGAATCCGATCCATTTTTAAAGCGAATCATAACGGGCGATGAAAAATGGGTTGTTTACGATAACGTCGTGCGAATAATATCATGGAGCAAGCGAGATGAGCCTGCACAATCGACATCAAAAGCCGACATTCTTCAAAAGAAGGTTATGCTGAGTGTTTGGTGGGATTTCAAAGGTATTGTTTATTTTGAGCTACTCCCGAGGAACTAAACTATCAATTCGAATGTCTACTGTCGCCAGCTAATGAAATTGGACGAAGAAATCAAGGAAAAGCGGCCAGAACTGGTAACTCGTAAATTCGATTCACATGAGGCTGTTAAAAATGAGTTGATTTAGTTTTTTGCCTGTAAGAGTAAGAACCAAACTTTCTACGAAAGCGGAATTATGAAGCTGACTGAAAGATGACAGAAGGTCATCGAACAAAATGGTCAATACATAATTGATTAATGTTTGTTATTTGTATTAATAAACTTGCTTTGAAAATCATGAAAAAAAAAGAAGTGACTTTGTTGACAACCCAATATCATTTCTGGGCGATGTTCTAACTTTTTTAAGTCTTTAAAGTTTCGCCTCGTACCGTCTGTTAATCCGTTCAATTAAATAATCTACTAAATTTCGTAATATCTTGTAATCATAAAATCTGTCAACTATATCCAGAAAAAAGATTCTTTGATTCAAAAACATTTTCTTTCAATTAAACAAATTCATGTATTACTATACGGTGAATGAAAAGTTTCTTTTTTTTTCTTATGGGCAACCCTGATTTGTGTGGAGCGAGAAATGAACGAGAACGAGAATGATTCTCGTTCGAATTTTATAAATCTCCTCTCGTGTCTCAAATAAACGAGCTTCTCGTTATATAAGCGAGAACGATCGAGAATAGAAAAAAAATGTTTCTCCAACTTTTGTTTCAAGAATGAAAAATCAATATTCAAATTAATGAAAAAACAGTCTTATAAATGAAAACCTGGACTCTCACTTGACAAGCCCATTCTAATGAACCTAAATTTCTTAAATAACGTGAAGATCACGTCTTTGAATTCCCAAATTTACAAAACTTGCATTTATCATATCTTTCATAATCGTAAGAATAAAAGCGTTGTTTAAGTAACAAGTAATAATCGGATGGCGCAATATCTGGGGAATACGGTTTACGGTTTCGTTCGGTTTCAACAGCTCATAATAAATAACACTGGCCTGGTCCCACCAAATACACAGCATAACCTTCGCAGCGTGAATATTCGTCTGAGTCGACGACGTAGAAGTATGACGGGGCAGTCCCCATGAATTTCTTCTCTTTGGGTTGCTGTAATGAATCCATTTTTCATCACCCGTTACGATGCGATGAAGAAAACCCTTCCTTTTTCGCCGCTGAAGCAGTTGTTCACAGGCGAAAAAACGACGCTCAGTTTCCCTTGGCTTCAAATCATAAGGAACCCAAGTTCCTTGTTTTTGAATCATTCCCAACGCATGCAATCGCTTAGAAATGGCTTAGCTGGTAACTCCTGATGCAGAAGCAAGCTTTCCTTGCGTTTGGCACGGATCCTCATCGAGCAATGCCTCCAATTCAGTGTCTTCAAAGGTTTTTGACCTTCTTTCACGCGGACGGTCGACAACACCGAAATCACCAACCTTGAAACGACGGAACCAATCACGGCACGTTGTTTCACTTAGAGCAGCATCTCCGTAAACTTTTTGGAGCTCTCTCGATGCGCTTCAGCCGCCATTTTCTTCGAATGAAAGTAGAAAATCAACACTTTCCGCAAATGAAGATTATTTGGCACAAAATCAAACATTTGCACGCAACCAAAAGTATATATGACGCCAAAACAAAATCACTAATGTGTCAAAACAGTTTGTTTACCATATGTCTAAGCTTAGTTCATGACGTTTTGGATAGGTCAAAATCGACCAGCACTTACTGCTGGATCCATCTACTGACAAACAGCGAGAATATAGTTGCGCACCTAATAGTATTTTGTAACTATGTATACCAACATTATTATTTTTTTATCTTATAGTAGACACCAATTAGAAACCAATATTTGGACAATATATTAATATACAAGAAATTTTCATTGAAGAAGCTTTTGCGGATTTTAAGAAATCATGTGGTTAATTTTGAGAAAGAAACTTAAGACTTTGAACG
Organism: Diplolepis rosae; assembly: GCA_030998225.1. Lineage (NCBI taxonomy): Eukaryota > Metazoa > Arthropoda > Insecta > Hymenoptera > Diplolepididae > Diplolepis > Diplolepis rosae. The sequence goes on along the minus strand of JAPYXD010000723.1, from coordinate 5,278,280 downwards.
TAAAATTTTTCGTGTCTCCCTAATTCCCTGGACTGTGACGCCCAGTACGTCAGATTTGACGCACTTCCTGAGGTCTTTTAAAATGGCCGCGTAGCTCACTCCCTTGGCGGGCTTTATTAGTAACGCTTCCTGGGCGAGCACGGCTTGGCCACTCCGGTTTCTTAGCCTCCGGTTTAGGCTTTTTCTTACAGAGATTCTTTCTGGCAGGGACTTCCATCCATTCCTCTTCCTTTGTGGAGGCTTTAGGCCTCTTCACCTCCGGCGTCTTGGCTGCAGTGTCTTGCGGGCTCACAGTCGGCTCTCTTGGCCATTACCGCGAGTCCGCAGTACTGCCTACTGCAGTTTGGGGGCTGTCTGGCAGCCCACATTCCTGACGTTCTTAATACTTTGGGTCCGCGCCAGTTTCACCTCCCTACCAAGAGCCCATTCCAGCTGGTGTTCAAATTATTCAGCCCAGCCGAATATGGTTTCCTAATGTCTCTTCATAAGACGCACAGTAAGCCACGTTATAGAGTTATATCTACGCTTCAAAACTCGGAAAGATTTGCAAAAGATTATAATTGACCTGCTAGAAGTTCAATGAACCCTAAGAGAAATTTCAAACTTTAGAAATGAAGATAAAACTATAATATTGAAATGTTAATTTATAGGATATACTTATAGACTGTAAGCATATTTATAAATAGCTATAAAGTAGGCGATATTTTTGATTGAACATTGAAGGGCTTATTTCTTGAGAGGAATAAATAAGCATATCATATCAATTATTTCAAAGAATTTTATTTCATAATTCAAAATACACACTTTTAAAATGAGAAAAAAACTATGAATTTCCAATATCGACCGCGGTAAACAATTTTGTAAATCGCAAAGTTCTTGAGGCTGTATGGTAATATGTCACGTGTCTGTTACGTAAACGCGGGGAAAAATAGTTCGAGAAACTTTACTCAACTTTTGAGCAGAATTGGGACGTATCGACAAGTTGGAGATTATTTAATATTATTGTAATAAATTGTGTCGTACCAAATGGTAAACAATGCATCATAGTTCGGTAAACTTTAAAAGTTCAAAGTAGAGTGTCAAAATGTACTTTAAAAAATTATTACAATAATATTAAATAATCTTCAACTTTTCCATGCGTCCCAATTTTGCTCAAAAGTTGAGTAAAGTTTCTCGAAATATTTTTCCCTGCGTTTACGTAACAGACACGTGGCATATAGAAATATCTTTGGGAGCAACTTAATTCAAACTAAATAATTTACATGTCTTGGTCGAGCACTTGTTGGCCCAGAATAATTACGTAATATTCATAAAATAGGACTTGTATCGACCCTTAAATAATAATTTTATACGATGTTGTTGTTAATAATTGAGGGTTTCCGTGCAATACCCGTTTAGGCGCGCGAGACATCTTCCGTTTCTCTTTTCGCGAGGCGAAGTGCCGGAAAAGTATTGTCCCAGAGAAAATTTCGGAAAATGAAGGAAAAAAAATATGAGCATATAGAATATCAAAAAAAGTACAAATTATGTTTAAGCAATTTTTCGATCTGACTTGTCATTTACGAAATAAAAAATACAATGTGCTTTACAAATTCGATCGAAATCAATAATTTTTTTGTGTTTAACTCGTCAAAACTTTGTTTTTTATCGACGAAATGAGCTTAAATTTGACACACTAGCGTGAAATACGTTAGCGATGCTCACAAGACTTGATTTGGGACAAAAAAAAAAATTTGTTAATTAATATTTCAATGTTTATCAAAGCGCGTTGAGCACCGTGTTTTTCGAGGTTCCTCAAAAAAAAGTATCGAGGAAATTTTCGAGTTTCAAAAACTTCCAGCGAGAAAGTTTTTCATTAGAGTTCAAAGAAGTTATCTAGAAAATTTCACAACTCTAGAACAAAAACTTCGGAAGAAACAATTGAAAATGCTTTGCGACGGAACGTTGTAGACTGCCCAGTTCGAGCTCTCGCTTGTTTCGAGTACAGATAGGCTCCGCGTTGAGAGAGAATGATCGGTCAACGCGTGAGAGCGACAAAGGAAACGCGAAAACGATCGTCTTTTGACTTTGATGAAATAATTCAATCTTTTGTTGACATTTAGGCAAGTCAGACGCATTATCTATCACGCAACAAAATATCAAATCATAGTACACGTATCTTCCAGAGCTTCGTAATCACAAGTTTCTTTATTTGAAGGCCCAATAATTTTCAAAGAAAACCATTTGAAAATGTCGAATCAAGACAACAAAAACATAAGGAGAAAAAGGATTCGTAACGAAAATAGTTGGCGAAAAAATGTCAATAAAAAAGCGAATTCTACACTGTTGAAAATTTCTACCGCAATATCTCAGAACATGTGATTGGGGTTTTATTCAGCTACAGTCTTCCGAAATTGATACAGAAATTCAGAAAGTTCTGTTACTTTTTAGTAAATTTATGAATTTTTTTTTTTAGTTTTAGTTACAAAGTGTAGAATATTCTATATATGTTTCTCTGGAAATACTGAAACTTGCAATAGGAATAATTTTACGTTTTGGCAACCGAAGTTTAACTACAAGCAGCTGAACCTCAGTTACAGTTACGCAATTTTATGATAAATTTTATAAAAGTTCTATTATAATTTCGTCAAATTTTACGTCACACACATAGTATACACAAATAGATATTAAATATGATGACACGTAAAAAAAATTTTTAATTTCCGAACAATTCCAACAGTGTAGTGTTCAAATATATTTTTTTAAATAATTTTTTTAATAACAACAACTTCTACAAAAACGCGTAAAAAACCTTAAGAGTAAACAAAATTGAAATGTAGCGAAGAAACTTGTAATATAAACGTAAATCATAAATTGCTCATAAGACAGCTAGTATTTAGCTATCAGTTTTTTGAAAAGAACCCATATGTTCTGACAATGCTATATCTAAATTTTCCAATCTCATCAACGCTTAGAATTTGAAAATAAATGGACTAACCATAAAGCCATAAAGGGTAATAGGAGTTAAATAGTTTGTTTTTGGACAGATTTAGAATTTTCTCAGGAAATTTGTTTATGTGTGTATTTTAATGTATGTGATTAAAAGATACAAAATATTATTTTGGCGAGGTTACAATTTGTCGTTTAAAAGGGGGAAGTAAAAACCGATAAGTTCTCAGTATCAGTCCTTTGGTTTACCGCATGTAGATTGCCAGCTATATGGGTCATTTAAAGTATTATACGTTTTTTGTAATTATCTGATCTGTCAATTATTTTAACTTCATCAAAATTGAACTTGTGGTCTTGATGCCAAGCATATTTACCTGCAAAATCTCCTTTTCTCATTGCCGAGATTTTCAGAGGCTTTAGAGTGACACGGTTCAACTTCCGCACTCTTATCTGTAGAACTGTGGTAAGAACAAGTTTTTCTTGTCAAGATCGAACTATGTCTCGAATCGTGGCATTGAGTATATTACGATTTTCTGAGTTCTACGTGGTTGTTCTGGCCATTTATCCTATTTGGACAAGAAGCCGTTAAGGACATGTGATCATTGAGAAAATAGAATGTTCATGTGAACAATTTGGTCCAGTTTCAACATGTCTGTGCCTAAAAAATATAAATAGTACAGAAGATATAGACAGACGTAGATAGATTGAACTTTTTTTTATTTTCAAAACCAAAAGTAGTCTATCTACGTCCGTTTTCATCTTCTCTACCATTCCCCAAATTTTGAAAACAAAATTTTATTTCTCTTGGACACAAACATGTAGCAACCTATAATCGAAAAAATTTGTTAATTTCCTGAGTATCATATGCCCTTAAGAAATAAGAATACGTTGGTGGCCAAGCGACAAACAAAAGCTAAAGAAATCTGTGGTAGTTTGTTACCAAAGCAATCTTAAAATTAATAAGAGGAAACATATCATAACTATGAATCGCAAATAAAACCATCACCTCAGAAAACTGCTTCAAAGTATATTTTAAAGAGCTGATACAAAAGTACAAACCATGTATTCTATCTATCTAGGTCTATTTACTTAAAGCTAAAAAGTACTATTCAAATTTTTGAAAAAATCTCAATAAAAAATTACAAAGAATTGGGTGCACTTCTCAGTCAAAATTCGCGTGGATACAAAGGTAAAAAATCCAGTCTTCACTTCGGAGTAGATCAACTCGTTTGTGCAAACTTTCAGGATGCATCTCACCTAGCAATGAAGATTCAAATTCAAATTTTATAAAGAGGGCACAATACATTAAAAATAAAGGTTAAAATTAAATAAATCGTATATTATCAAATTTTCATGCAAAATTGTTCCTGTAACGCCTGCGTTGAAAATGCAATTTGTTACACTCGTGGCGTGTGACAAATAATCGATTTGTGCTTAACTCCATCAGTTCGTTTCTAACGGGATAACACTACTTTTACAACTGTGATGCAGGAATAAGAGTTTAGTGCGAAAAATTAACACTTGAGTACAGCGTCATATGATTATAGTAATCTTTTTTCGTCACATAACCTGGAAAAATACATTTAAGTGTTTTTGGGTTTTGTTTCCCTTTAATGGAACTTTCGCGGTCCTTTTATAGCTCTCGCCTACTACACAAGTTCATACTTGTTACGCAACCCTAGCGAACTGGCTGAACGGTAGCTTTACGCTGTACCGTAAAGCTATCTTAAAGCTATCGTAAAGTAGCATTATAACTCATGAATGAGGCAAAATAAACATTCAAAATGTTTTTATCCTTATTCTACGTTGAAAATAACGTTAACTGGTAATTGAAATATGCAATAATTTTATTTATTTACGCTAAAAATTGAAAAAAACATAATACCTGTCATTCAAGGCAGTGCAGTGGTTCATCACTTTCCATGTCTTCACCGTCAGGATTGAATATTTGTTAGAGTGAGATGAAAGTATAGTTGTGTCTCACTCCAACCAATGGTCGACTTCAACGGAGAAGTTCCACAAAAGGTGAACCACTGCACTGCCTTCAATGACAGGTATTATGTTTTTTTTAATTTTTAGCGTAAATAAATAAAATTATTGCATATTTCAATTACCAGTTAACGTTATTTTCAACGTAGAATAAGGATGAAAACATTTTGAATGTTTATTTTGCCTCATTCATGAGTTATAATGCTACTTTACGATAGCTTTACGATAGCTTTACGATAGATTTACGATAGCTTTACGGTACAACGTAAAGCTACCGTTCAGCCAGTTCGCTAGGGAATGTACTAATATATACAATATATATAAATAGGATGGGCCATCTGTTACAGAGTTTTTTAACTATAAATAAATAACACATCATGTCTGTGTTGTGTCATTCTCTCTGCACATATGAAGTGTCAAAACTATGCCAATAGTAAATATGGATTCGTTCACAACGCAACAACGCATTTAGGTAGTGTAAACTTATTACGAAAACGGTAAACCAAGTTTGGTGAGCGCATAATTTCGAAAAATTCTGATGTGAATTGGCTGCTAAGATCGTGCGATTTGACCCCTCTGGATTATTTCCTTTAGGGTTTTTTTAAAAGTAAAGTGTATGCCAATGCCCCACAAACAATTTAAGACCTTAAGAACAAAATTTGGGCTCAAATTGAGGCCACTGACCTCATTTCATTGGAGGGTTATCCAAAATTTTGACATTCGGATGCAGGCCATTAAAAAGAGCCGAGGTGGGTACATGAATGATATCATTTTTAATTTGTAAATGGCATAGGACCACTATTTCGAATTTTTCTCATAAAAAGTGTGCTTTTTTTAATTCAAAAACTCGGTAAAAGATGGCTTACCCTGTAAATAGATATTTCAATTATTATATGCCAATATACTAAATTTAAGGTGGCTCCACCAAATTTTAATTAATGATTAATGAAGCGGATTTTTTTTTGTACTTGAAGTATTTTGAACGAGCTTTCCGATGCCGTAAAATTCAAGGGTTGTTGCTGGCATAAATAATGAAAAAAAAAGTCCAAAGTTGATTCCTTATGCATTAGTAAGATAGGAGGGTTCGGAATACGAAGTCACATATCCTTTCATAACTTTCAAAGTAGATGTTTAACATTTCCAAAAAATATATATATTGTGCAGTAGTAATTGCTGTAAAAAAGTACTGTCGACCAGGGTAATAAGAAAGATATTTAATTTAGAATTTGGAAATTTATGATGAATCTGTAACGGTGAGTTTTATCCGTGCGATGTGACAACGTTGTAAAATCGGTAAAGACGTTCCATTATTGATATTTTTATCTCGCGATTCTCATAATGTAGATATATTAGTAACAATTAAAAGTATTATTCATAAAATATCTACAATTGAGAATTACGTAATTAATCATGAGAATTATAAACATTAAATTAGAATAATTTCTATTTTTTTTAACGAATGAACTACTGCTTAAAAATGAAGTTTTATGATTTGAACGGTGAATTATAAATGTTTCATTGTATGTTTAATAAAAAATAATAGGTAACGAAACTGTCCGGCTTCGAGTTCGTTTTGCCGGAATGAACACATGCGAGCACAAGTCGTGTCGTGAGCCGCGCAACGTTGCCAAATCTATACATATATCAGGTCCGTGTATGTAAAAGGGGCGACTGAAAAATTAAGTTTTTTATTGTTATATAAAAAATTATATCCATTTAAACGATTAGTTGGTTATGACCTTATTATATACAGTTTCTTTATTGAAAAAAACATAATATTTCCCACAACCCTCAATCGAGCCCCGACTTGATACGGCCCGTCCTGGTGGAGCCACCTTAATGTCATGTTGTGTATACCTGCTTCCATTGGATGTATACCAAATTTAGTGCATATTTTTTTAATAGTGTAATGAAGGCAGTCATCATTATCGTTACATCATGGACTAATAGTAGACATTATATATTATCACGTGTAGTGATCATTGGATTGAATGCAAAACAGTAAGGTATGACATTGCAGTTCGAATTAGCTTAAAGTATATAAGCAAAATTAATTTAATGAATAGAACATGGTATTTTAAGCTCATTAATTGAAATTTCAATATACCTCAATAAGAAACATACCGTAATGTAACTTTCCATTGAATATGTGTACAATTTTCCAACAGTAAATGAACATGGATAGCTGCTTTTCCTCATTATCATTAGCAAAAGTTTTCGCGACCTCACTGGTAATTGATACCAATTTCCGTCATATCTAAAATTATGTACAACGAGTTTACAATTTTTTCCATTGAACAGTCAATAATATCATAATTATTCGCTTAATAAATTCATTCCATAATGTGGATTTTTACTTACACACAATTTGATATTCCTGTGCTGAGATTCATCAATTGTTGGCAGGCCAAAGATATGCAGAAAACACGGAACATCAGACCGATATTTGAAACAGTGTATTTGATAGCCATATCTAACTGGTCCATGTTATTAATTACCTAATTGAAAATACATATTATAAATGAAAAAGACGCAGGGACAACAAATTCTTCTTCATATTTTTCTTTACCTGCATTCCTATCATACTTAATATGATCAAATACATTACAACTGTCAAAAAGTACGCTGAAGAATAAAATTCGTTGACATCTTTCACGAATCTAGTACAAGTCAATATTTAATATATATTTAAACATACTGAGAAGAATAAATAGCTGTGCCAACTTTTGTGTGGAAATTACCCGATTTAATCTTGATTTAGAATTAAACACTGAACCAGACCGGGTTCAAAAAAGAGAGATTAGACAGATTAGACTCGGCGTTTAATTCTGAACCCAGAATTTTGTCTAGGCCTAAGCAAGGCAACATAAAAAAAATAGTTCAATAAAGTTTATAAGACTGTGCAAGAGTTGTTGATACAGGCATTTGAGAAACAAAATTCTGGAGAATCCACCAAAATTTTCAGAATAAAATGTATCAGAACATTCAATAAAAATTATTGATAGTTCCACATTTTATTTTGAAAAGTTCTGTAGATTTACCAAAACTCTGTTCGTTAACGCCTGAACCCTTAACTCTTGAACAGTTTTATAAACTTTACTGAATTATTTGTTCCCGTACACAAAAAAATTCCTGCACGAACTGTACTGACATGCAGACATTTTTTTGGGGCTCTGGTAGGACCTAGATCGGTTTGAGCCACGTTATGGCGATTTTTGCACGGGCTTTATAAGTAAGTATTTCAGACAGTGCTTTGTTAATGGTTGACTAAACCATTTAATTAAAAAATATTTGATGTTACCCGTATTTCTATTTGGAGAGTATAAATTTCACCGAAAAAGCCAATTATACTCTCCAAATAAACCATTTAATTGCTTCGTGTTACTACTCAAATGGCATTGTAATTTAATAAACAGAATATTTACTTCAAAAAATTGAATAATTGAAGCATCTATAATAATATTTTGTAAAAAGACATTCACTTTTAACGGGACTCGGACATTGTACGAGGGTGGATCAATAAGTACCCGTGTGTAAAGACAGATGGCGTTTCTAAAGGAAGTTAGCATTACCATCGTGAACTGCCATTTTCCAAATGATGTCATACAAAATTGCAAATGGATTTATAGGTTAGTATTGACTTGACAGCCATTTGTATTGAATGTATTTGGTGTTTTTCGGTACAATAGAAAAAGAACAATAGCGATCCGTAATTCGCTTTTTATTTTTGGATGGAAAAACGTGCGAGGAAATACACTCGAGATTCCCTATAACGAGAAACTCGAGCATCGGAGACTTCTCTGCATCGAGCGCGAGAGGGATCCCCTCCATATCCTACTTGTTGCTATGCGCTGTTATGCGCATTATATGATGCGTGCAGCCATTTTGTCAGTGATGCCCTGTGAATAATTGTATTTACATAGTAAAAAGCGTATAAAAAAGATTTTTGCGAGTATTGAACATGGGATTCACTTATTTGACGGTATGTGCTCAAAATACTAAAAATATACTAATATAATAATAAAAATATCTATGCTTATCAGGCGTATATTTGAATATTTCCAGAAAAAAAGAAAAGTCTTGATGATAAATGTAATAAACAGTAATATAAATGTTAAAATGTTGCTGTTGGTTTTCATTTATAAAAAATGCGTTTCGAAACATAGTATTACATATGTAGTATTGATCACAATAATAAACTGTGCAAAATTATACATAATGATTAATTGTAATCATATAAAATTTTCATACATATTGTTTGAAAAGGGAGAATTTTACTTATCTACAGTAATGTGTGAAATATCAAAATTTCCAAAAAAACTAATGCAATTTTTATGTTCGACAACCGACTTCACTCAAAAATATTGAAAACTCCAGATTGGAAAAATTAAATATTAAATTTTTTATTTCAAATACTGTAAAATTACACAATTAAGTAATTTTTCAATAGTTGACCAATTATTTTCTCATTAATTTGTGATAAAAGCCATCAAACTCATTAATTACTGTTTCAAATTCGAGCGCGCTTCATTCCGTAGTAGTGGGGGAAGAGGGGTCGATCGTCTGCTCGTTGTAGGAAACCGTGACGCGCTCGTATAAGGGAGGCCTTGTTACAGGGAAACTCGTTATAGGGAATCTCAAGTGTAAAAACGAAGTTAGATGCTGTCTATGGGTACCTTTCATAATCTAAGTCAAGAGTGAGATATTGGTTCAACGAATTTAAACGTGGCCGTACATCTGTTTTTTATGAGGAGCGCCCAGGCCGTCTGACAGACCTGGTTACTGCGGAAATCGTTAAAAAAAGTTCACGACATGATTCTTCATGATCGACGAACAAAAGTGCACAATGTAGCAGAGGCAGTAGGCGTGTCATATGGAACGGCAATTAACATTTTGTATGAAAAGTTAAGAATGAGAAAGCTGTCAGCCCGATGGATACCGCGATTGCTTACGGTTGACAACAAGCGAATACGGCTGTCAACTTCGAAGTAGTGTTTGGACCTCTTTAAGCGAAATCTGCAAGAGATTTGCGTCCAATCGTCACCGCTAATGAAACCTGGATCCATTACAATCACGGGGCAGTACTACAGTGAATTATTAGACCGATTTGATAAAAAATTGAAAGAGAAAAACTTTCCCCACTTGGAAGGGGAAAAAGTGATCTTCTACCACGACAACGTACCAGTTCACTTATCCGGAATTGTCGCAGCCAAATTGAATGAATTGCGGTACGAATCACTGCCACATCCACTGTACTTGCCCAAACTGGCTTCCTGCGACTTCTTTCTGTTCCTCAACATGAAAACGTAGCTCGCGGGGAAAAATTTTAACTCAAACGAGGAGATCATCGTCGAGACAGAAGCCTATTTTAACGAGTTTAACAAATCGTATTTTTTAGAGGGTGTAAAGAAATGGTCGGGACGTAGGGAAAAGTGCATTGCCCTCAAAGGAGATTACGTCGAAAAATTAAAAAAAGTTTTTGTGAAAAATTTGCGTCTTCATTCCTAACACGGATACTTATTGATCCATTCTCGTATACCCGCCGATGTAAATTTTCTAACATTCAATGTTCCTACTCTTAGAAACAATAAGAGATACCTTTCAAAAATTGATTTCAAATGATTCCTCTTGTTTTGCTGTATAATTTAACGAGAGAGTTTCAAAAATGTTTGAAAATTATAATTGTCGCAAAGTTATAAAGTTTGGTTCTCAAAAAATTAAACAAAATTGCACTGAATAATTTTTCAAGCAAGTAATATTTTGGAAAACCCTCGTGTTGAAAAACGCAAAATAAAATAAAGAAGAAATGTAAAGAAGAAGATACAATGTCCGACTCCCCTTACAGCATTGAGCGCATTTACTCATTTTATTCAATGCATCATAAGTAAATACTCAATACATTATGAAAAATAAAATGAAAAAATGAATGGAAATTTTCAAACAAATTTAGCTAATAGCCTTAGGAATATAGACATAGCATATTTCTCTAGAAAATCAATACTAACTTCATTATTTTTATGTGCTGAGTGACGCAGAAGCTGATATTTTTATTTATTTCTTCAAGGTCATTTTTACATTCTGATTCATAATTTTCAAGCGGCATAATATTTTGAAGCCTATATCTGTAAACAATAAAGTACTTTTGAGTGTCGTAATGAAATCGATACTAACAAGAATTTATTAAATAAAACATTAATATAATAGTGTTAATTCTATTATATTATATAGTGATGGAATGTTTTTTGGTTTAGTATTTGGCATTAAAAGCTATTCCACGAGTAGTGAAATACCCTGTATATGTCACTGTTAAGAATGAAAAATAAACATAGAGGTCTGAACTCAAATTTCATACATCATGAATATTTATTTTAATTCTTTTGAGCTAGTTAAGATAATACAATGTAATGCTTTTTCAAAAAAAGATACAGTTTAAGCTCCGACATAAATTCAACTTACTATATGACCCGTGTGGAAATATTCTGGTTAGTCAATGCCATCCCGGTAGGAAGGAGTTCATTGGAAGGCATGCCCGATAAGAAGAGGTGGATTGAAATGAATTGAACAGCATTCCAAATTTCAAACAAATTAATTCATATGAATACCGAATTCCGTTTCTTTCCAAATTTTAGTTCATGCGTTTGACTAAATTCAAGTTGCTTTATTTCAATCCAACCCACTGCTCAATACAAATCAATTCTTCTCAATGATAATGACCAGAATTGAAAATGAGACAAAGACGATGCGATTCAGATCCCTAAATTCATTTCCACTTGGGGGAAGCTAGTTGTTAAATTGTCTCCGTTATTATGCATGGGTACAATAATTTTCTATGAGAATCTTCAATAATTCGTAAAATTGGAACTTGAAAGTTAATAATGTTAAGAAAATCAACAAAAAGTAAAAAATGGACCTTCAAGAGAACTGTACCCACACTGAAAAAAATTCATAGTCCTGTTTAATATCTTAGAAGTGTGTTACTACAGGATGGACATCTTGCTATTAAATTTGAATATCTTAGATATTACACCTAGAAAATTTCCTTGTTTTCGTGTACAAGGAATCGACTATTTTGCCTAGTTAGGACAGGCGCCAACTTTGCAATCCTAGTTGAAATGACAAAGTTGAAGTTTAGTAAGAAAAACAAAGAAAGCAAGTTGATTTGACGGACAGATCCTTTCAGGCGCATGTATTAAACATAACCAAAAAACAACTTTACGTTTATGATCTAATAGAGCAAAATTTATATTGATAATGTGGGTCCTAAAGAATTATTGACAAAAATAAATGTTTGTTTGCACAGTGAAAAAGTAATAAATACAGAAGATATTCTTTTTACCGCGGAGTTTTGTAATAACAGCATAGCAATATTAATTGAATTTAATTGTTAATAGAACTAGAATTATTTATTTCTCTGTAACAAAGTTTATATTGGTATGTTTAACTGAATGTATGTGATTCTCTTAAACAGGAATCCGTGTTATTTCAACTAGGTTAGACTTAACTATGGGTGATAGTTGACTCTCGGAAAAAAAAAAATTTTCGGTGTAAATCATAATATCTTAGATTGTACGGCCTAATATGTAGAAATGGTCATCCCACATCCAGCAATCTATTTTTCTTTGTGCATCTAATTTTTACATGCTTAATGAATATTTCATTAAATTTTATTTTATTTTATTTTATTTTATTGAACTCTTACCCTATGGCAGCGAGAACTGCACAAGCATGTTGAATGCAAGCCATAAGAGGTAAATCTCCAGCCAGAAGAAATGAAATTGTTAAAATAGTGGAACCACTTTCATAAAACGCAGTCCAGTAAAAGTATTTATCTTGGTCAAAGTAATATTTAACAACGTATAGCGATATTTTATGTCTTGATTCATTCAGTGGAGCTAGCACATCTAGAATCTCTGGAGTGAATGACAGTATAATATATGCTGCTAAAGATGCGTTAGATATAGCTGAATAAGATGAAAGAAACATGTCAATACACTTTACATCATTACTGAAAGCATATTATTGGATTTAATATACATAATATTCATTAAATTCAATCACAAATGGACATTTTTTCAAGCTGTTACTTTTATGTCCCTCAGTAATACTCGCTCTGTAATAATGAACTTACTCCCGAATATCAATGAAATCGTTAAAAAAAATTGTTGTTTAATAATGCGCTCACGGGACAAAAAGAATATATAGACTGAATAAATTTTAAATTAAGCAGGTCTTATACTTCAAGTCATACAGGGTGACCGTTTTCATCGACGAAAATAATTTACGGTCATTTCCCGGTCATCGAAAATTTTTTCCTGGTCATTAAAAAAATAGTTTCCAATGAATAACAGTTAATGCGATTTCTCCTGGTATACCGAACTCAAGTTCGCTTTGCACAAATAAGAAGTGGATTTCGAAATGCATAATATAATAAATAAGTAAACCACTTTATGTAATACATTTATTGGGTTCGCAACAAAGTCATTTCGCTTTTTTCCGCTAGATGACTTTAGTCGTTCGAAGTCGTTCTTCTCCATTGCAAACTTCAGACCGTATATGGTATTTGACAGCTGACGTTTCATAGATTATTCAGTAAAACAAAAGTTTCAAGTTTTGTTGTTTATTTATTTTTTTGCATTGATTTGAAATGGAGATTCGAGACTGTCATTTTCGTCACACTTTACTTTATTACTTCCGAAATTTCGTTCGTTTTCGTTCCGGAGATTTTGACCTCAAAGATGCACCACGCTCTGGACACCCAGCTGAAGTTGACGACGATAAAATAAAAGCTATGATAGAAAATAACCGGCGTAGTACGACACGAGAGATCGCAGAGAAACTTAACATATCACATACATGCGTTCAAAGACATTTGAAACAACTTGGTTACGTTAATAAGCTCGATATTTGGGTTCTCCACAAATTGAACGAAATTCAACTCACCAAACGAATTTTCATTTGTGATTCACTGCTGAAACGTAACGAAACCGATCCATTTTTAAAGCGAATCATAGCGGGCGATGAAAAATGGGTTGTTTACGATAACTTCGTGCGAAAAAAATGATGGAGCAAGCGAGATGAGCCTGCACAATCGACATCAAAAGCCGATATTCTTCAAAAGAAGGTTATGCTGAGTGTTTGGTGGGATTTCAAATGTATTGTTTATTTTGAGCTGCTCCCGAGGTACCAAACTATCAATTAGAATGTCTACTGTCGCCAGCTAATGAAATTGGACAAAGAAATCAAGGAATAGCGGCCAGAACTAGTAACTCGTAAATGCGTCATCTTTCATCAAAATAACAAAATGGTCAATACATAATTGATTAATCAATTTTTCTAAATTATTTCAGTCGATTATGTCGATCATTAGAAGAGTGTATCACTCTACGTGATAACGGAACTCTACCATATCGACCTTACCAACCTGTGATTTAGAATTTAGTTAAATAGTTCATGATACATCCGTAGCCGAATAGGCGTTAACAAGATTCTGTGAGAAAAGTTGTGGAACCTCTGTAGCTCAGATGACAGAGCATTCGACCTGCAATCGAAAGGACCTGGGTTCGATACCCAGCGGAGTGGAAGCGTTCCTTTTTTCACAGAAAATTTCTCTAATAACTGATTAATGTTTGTTCTTTGTATTAACAAACTTGCTTTGAAAATTATGAAAAAGACGAAATGATTTTGTTGTCAACCTAATAAAAAAAATTAAAATCGTTTTTTATTAAAAATTGAAAAAAATTCCCGGTCATTTCCCGGTTACCCGGTCCAGCGGCCACCCTGGTCACAGGAGAAAGAAATCCACAATTCTTCTTGAAAAATATGATCAAACATGTCTGAGCATCTTGTCCGTGAACTTCATAAAGAGTATAATTGCAATTTTAGTCAAATCAGATGATATTTTGACTTTTGCTTATAAAACCCAGTCTTCTGGTTCATATATTCGACAGCTTTGTTAATCAATTAATAATTTAAACTAATTTCCCAAGGAAAATATTAATGCTAAAAAAGACAAAGCATTGTTATCTTCTCTGAAAAATTCCTGAAAATGATTATTTAACTATAAAATTTACTTTTCAAAATTCTTTCGAGTGGCAATAAACATCAGAGTGAAATTTCATTCGGAAAAATTTTGAAAGTGCCAATAGTAAAGTTCTGAAAAAACTAATATATTTCTTCAAGGTATAAAAATCATATTATTTCCTTATTGACCTGCATATTTAAATCTGTAAGATGACCCTCTCTCAGCATAGTATTTTAGAATCTCTAATTCAGGTGTTGATGACCAAGTATTCCAGTCACTTTCAATTGTTTCTAGAAGAGCTTTCAGCTGAAACAAGTTTGAATAAAAGTCTTCACATTGTTTCCTTTTGTATTATTTAAAGACGATCGACCCATACATCCTGATCTAGAAGTATGTGATTTTCACATACTTTTTTAATTCTTTAAAAAACCCATCAACGACTTCATAAAATATATTGATTAGTAGAAGGGATTATAAAGGGTACATGTTAATTTAGATCTTTTTTCCTCATAATCTAGAGCCTTAAATTCTAAAAAATGTTGACAGCACATTTTGGTTTTTAATATCTCTTAATTTGTAAAGTTCAAAAAAAAAATGATCATTGAAAGTTTGGGGTCGAGCCTCTTTAAATGTCGATGGTTCAGTAAAATATGACAAACTAAAACTATGTTCACAATTTACATAAACATTATTTTTTACCTTGCGATTATTTAGAAAGGAATTGATGATCGGATAGATGGCTATTATACCTATAGTTAAAGTTGAGATGCAATCTATCGTCTTATCCATATCACCCCATGATTCGCACAACCCTAAAAACTTAGGTTAATATTGAATTATAATATAATGGATGTAGCAAAATATGTTCTTAATGAATACATGCATTCTTAATTAATTACACAACCCCACAAAAAAGGGTCTTGAGCCATAAACAAAACCCATCATTTCGTATAGATTTTGACCCCCTGATCACGAATATGAAGGTCGTTTTATCGTATTGTCCTTAGTTTTCACATAATCTCAAAATTTTCGAATTTCAAGAAAAAATTCTTTTTTTTTAATCTCATGATTTTTTTAAAATTAAAAATAGGCTAGAAGTATAGTTCGACATGTTTTATGTTGATTTTTTTAGAACAACAATCTATTTAGTTCAACAACTTCAGGCAAATTACTGAAAATGCCGATATTCATGTTTTGCGAATGTTACTGTAACAGTAAACAAGTTAAATTCAGCAGCAACTTCGGAGCATCTTTTTACATCGTAGGTACTGTTTAAAAAAACAGTATGTCATAATTACAATAAAACTTCGAATGGAAGTATATTTACTTTTAAAACTTCTTATTATCGGTATCTCGTGTTCTTTTTTGTTTATTTGATGGCAATATTATTACTGAAGGGCTATTTTGGAAGAGAAAAGATTAATTTCCATGAAAAATATTTGAAATACAGAAAAATAATTTTATTAGTAAATTTTTTTTTGCCCCAACTTTTTTTCTTATCGCTTCTTACCAAATTTAAAAAAATTATGCGATTATAATAAATTACAAATCACTTTTCCAAGAAAAAGATTCCCTACAACTTAACCATTTCCAATTTTTGAAAATGAATAAATTTTTACCAAATTCAGCAATTTGTTTATAAAAATTTCGTTTTGGAAAATGTTTTTTTCATGGTATCAGCCATTAAAGAATTTATTTTCAAAAATCAGAAACGGTGGAATTGTGGGAAATCTTTTCTCTGAAAAAATTATTAATGATTTATTAGAATCAGATAATTTTTTTAAATTTGGTAAGAAGCGATAAGAAAAAAAGTTGGGTTAAAAATAAAATTTATTATTAAAATTATTTTTCTGTGTTTCAAACTTTTTTCTTGTAAAATAATCTTTTCTCTTCCAAAATAGAACTTCAATAATAATATTGCTATTCTTGAAAGCAAAATTATCTATTTTTGCCTGAGGTCTAATTTTCGTGGATGAAAACTACCTTAAACTTTATAAATTGTTGTCCTGAAAAATTCAGCACAAAACACATCAAACTATACTTCTTGTCTATTTTTAATTTAAAAAATCACGTCATTCGAGAGAAAAATTATTTTTTCTCAAAATTCGAAAATTTTGAAGTTATGTGAAAATTAAAAACAACACGATGAAACGGCATTCAGATTCGTGATCAGCGGGTCAAAATCCATAGGAAATGAAGAGTCTCGTTTCTACAAAAGCTCAAGACACTTTTTTTGTGGGGCTGTGTAATTGAATATATTATTTTGTTACCATTCCGACCATGATGCTTTGATGATATAAAAAAAGGAAACCCGTTCGCAACCTCTTTGTCAGTTCTGTTTGATATGGCCATTGGCCAAGTGTGGATAAAAGCTTTCGATCAATTTTGTAGTAAGGGCTATGCATTGCGTGTGGGGTTGATGTCATACTGCTGAGTTAGATGATTTAAGGAAATTCACTCTATGGAAATTAAAGCTATACCAAGAACCTCATAAATATTCTATATGAAAATTACGTTACTGCAGAAATCCTGCCTCAGGACTTTTACCGAAATCAAATATGCAACAATTAAAACTATAGAAGGTAAAAGCAGCATGTGAATATTAAATTATTTTTAGAGAATGACAAAGCGTCAGTCTTACGTGGATAATGAACATCGATTCATCAAGAAAGAAGGTTTGAAATTTAGTCATAAAGTTAGAAGGCCAGTAAAAATTCTTCTGATCACTTATAGTCGTTTTTTATTCTAATAAAAAATAAAACATAGTGCATATTTCCTTCGACGACGGGAAATGTTATCTATTGTGAAATTTTTTTTTTATATTGGCGGAAACTCTGTAAGTTAGAAGTCTATGTTCAATTCTCTAGTTAGGACCTCTGGATATTATTTCAAGTGCTATCACAAAACACGTTGCAAATCTTTTCAGTTTTCCAAATTTGGAAATTTCTTTGCCGTTAAAGTTTTCACTTAATGACAATAATTCATTTATAGGAATAAGTAAGCATGTCATATAAATTATTTTAAAAAATTTTATTTTACATTTGAATGTACCCACAATCAAAATGGGAAAATATTGAATTTCCGACATCGACCGCAATATACAATTTTATAATCGGAAAATTTCTTAAGGCTAAATGATAATTTGTCACATGTCTGTTACGTAGAAAACCACTATATGTACTCCCTGAATCTAAATCATTAAAATTTATTGGAAAACAGTGCATATACACTGGTAGTCTGTATAATATGCACTGTGTACCAGTAAACTTGACTAATTTAGATTTAGGGAGTATATGGTCTAAATAAAATTAGCTTTTCTACATATAAAAATGAATTCTGTCAACTTGATCGCGGTAGTTGTCACTGTTAATTCTTCCAATTACAGGTCAATCAGTATGCTTTCCACCCGCTTACAAAAACAAATTGATGAAATTGAAATTTGGCTGGTACCAAACTGCGACGTATTTGTAAAAAGAGCTATTTAAATTCGAATTAAAGAAGCTACGAATTCCTATAATTTTTCCTCTTGAAATTAAAGCACTACCTGCACTTCTTACATTCTGAAAATGTAATTTTTGTAGTTGATTAGTTGAGTTTGAAATTCTCGTCACTACCTACATTATCGGAGGATCACTAGTCACGTATCAGATAGGATACGTTGTTGACAGGTGTCCTCGTAGACAATTTCAAACTTTTATATCGCAAATAAATGCAAATGAATTCAAATATTAAAGAATTTGAAAATATTTCTGTGCAAACAAGACGCTTTCGACTGCAATCGAAAGACCTGGGCTCGAATCCCAGCGCAGTCGAAAGCGTCTTGTTTTCCACAGAAAGATTTTCAAATTCTCTAATATTGTAATTTTTATAGCTTTGATAATAGCAGAAAAATTAATAATTTATAAAATTTTCCACAATCTATACAAGGCATAAATAGTGATTATTTAGTGTAAATTTACTTTAAATATTTTAAAGGCCGTAGCAGGATAAGCGAAAAATTTTTTTTACAAAAGTTATGAACGAATTTTGAAAAATCAAAAAATCTAATTCTCTCGAAAACGGCTCAACTGATCTTGATAAGTACAATATACGTTATAGAGGGTATTAAAGAGGTTCTGAAAAAAATTCAAGAACCCATTCCGTTTATAAAAAGGGGGTAAATTTTTTTTTTTTAATTTTTGAATAATTTTTTTAATGTGAATTACTTCTTGAACAGCCACCATTTTTTTTATATCATGCTCAAATTCAAAGTGACAATATATATTTTTTCAAAAAATTTCGGAGAGGTACTTCATAGTTAAAAAAAATAAAAACTTCTTGGGTCCCTACAATGTATGGAACAATTGATACCCTATGACTCATTGAAGCAATTCTTTCTATACTTATGAACGGTTTACGTTGATCACGTACAATATCGCATTTATTTTTACGCTTTTGCTGCATAGTGGACGACATAGTACACTTTATATGAATGCGAGGGTGTATCAACAATTATCCGCACCCTGTCTGTGGAATTGATCGTTATCAATTTAAAAAAAAAAAAAAACACACCTCTACATGATCGCCTTGTTTTCAATACACTTTATTCACCTGTCAACAAGCTTTTTCTTTCAGCCACAAAATTCAGTGTATATATTTTCCCATATATCTTCTTCTCGAAGCTTGTGCCCGTGACCTACGTTTTGCCCTTCCTGAGAATACTACTGCGCAGGCTTCAAATGCCGCACGAGTTCGTTCGCAAAAAGCACCTGATTTTCAATTGTTTTGATTCATGCTCAATAGATGTACTTATCTAAGGTTCGCGTTTTTATTTCATTCTCAGATGTAATCGTTTCCTGATAAGTTGTAGGATGCTGTTATACCGCGTTTGAACTACAGGAAGGTATATCTATTGGAAACAAATGATACTTTTCCCAAACTGTTTAAAATTCGTTCATAACTTTTGTAAAAAAAATGTTTCGAGTTGATACTTAGGGAGAATTTATCTTGTAATGGGAGCCACTTACCCTCGCAATATGTATCAAATCCGAACGGGGGCATCCAGACCATGCTTATCCTGCTACGGCCTTTGAGATAAAAAATTTAGTATAAGACATTAGTATATTACGTGCCTAGGCGCACAATGGGGGTTATTGCGCGACGAGCGACAATGCTCGCAGGAGATCGAAGCCAAGGCGTAGTCGAGACGTAGCTGAGGCAAAGCTGAGACGAAGCCGAGACGAATCCGAGGCGCGATCAGTCCTGCGAGCATTGTCGCGAGTCTCGTAATTTCCCGAATTGTGTGCATTGGCACGTATTCTATTTTATGTGACTTCGGTGCGTATACGAGCTTTTATGCGTACACTCAAATATAATCTAGTATTGTAGTTGTTTGCGGCGCTAGTCATCACACTTGATATTTCGCGACTAGTCCCAGCCATTTTGATTTTATCGATCTTGTGTAGTAGTAGCGTATTTTAATAGACGCATGCGCAGTTCAAATATACAAGGCATTGTCAGTAGGGTGCTAACGCTGTACGAAGAAGAAGAAGAATAAGAAGAATGTGCTCCGCTGTATGGATATAGGCGTATGCGCAGTTCAATTTTTACATTACATTCCTCTGTAGCGCAATGCACAACATTGCGCTACTCTTAACTGTATGGAAAAAACGGGGTTTACGCGCCGGAGGCACATCAATTTTTTTTCTTGATCTCCTAGCCGAAAGTACGGTCCTCCCACCCGCATTTCACTCCAGAAAGAACGACTTTTGTGGCCTTTTTTTGTTTTTTTCGGCTTAGAAGTGTCGCTAAATTCATCGTATAATTCGTTTGTTTAATTTAATTTAATGTGACTTCATGCAGTTGCACGAAAGAGTAACTCTTAAAAAGAAAAACAAAAAATTTATGTACACTGTTTATTTTATATCAATAATTATATTAATAAAAGTAATAATAATTATTGTAATAAGATTAGTATTACTGGATGTGTGATGTTAAAGTTATTGTTGATCAATATTAATATTGTTATCGAAGAATAAATTTTCTCTGGTATTTGTTAATTTTAAAAAATTTTTTGATTATCAATTTTTTTTTTGCAGTTATTGTATGATTGAATTTTATTTTAAAGTTTCTAATGCCCTCCCCGACCAGCAAAAACCTCGGCTTCGCCTCGGTTTTGCAAAAGTCGGGCGGACCTCCCCCTGCCCCCTACAAAACCTCGGTTTCGCCTCGGTTTTGGGCGTACTTTCGGCTGGAGATAAAAAAGAATAGTATACGACCCACAGCCAGAATGTTGGATGCCCTGGCGTATGTGATATGAATGCCTCGGCTTCGCCTCGGCATTTATAACACGTACGCCAGAAACTCAAACTTTCTGGTCTAGGGTTGTAATATACTATTTTGTCACGAAAGACGGACAACAGTAAAATTTTCTTCTTGACTGTTTGTTTATAATTTTAGGTACTGTAATAAGTTTTTCCTATTCTCCACTTATTTTTTCCAGCGTAATTATGCTAAAATCGATGTACTTACATCATTGGCTTCTTCTCTTGGTTCATCGTCAGATTGAACTGCATACATATGTGTTCTGAATCTTGCGACTCTAAAATTGCATGATGAGAGAGAACAATCCTGCAATGCATAGTAGACTTTGTAATTACCTTATAGATAGAAATTTTGATTCACTTATTGAGTCAGGTGAATTGAAATTATTATCTGATTATATTTTGTTATATGCATCGATTTATAATATATCTATATAATTCAAAAATGAAAATATCTTATAATTTTTGCAAAAATCTCATATTTTGCCACGTATTACCTGAATGAGAGTTAAAATTATTGATATTTATACCTCTTTGAATATTATTGCTTTAGCATAAGGAGTATTTTCGAGTCCATGACTTGATGACAAGGGAATTGGTACAATTGATGTGGGAAGTAATTCTGTCAACTGAAATAAATTTTCAAAAATTTAAGAAAAAGGAAGGACTTCCATCCTATAAAATTGTCCTATATATAACCAGTTCCAGAACAAATGTTATGAAATATTAGACGTTACTCACTGTAACAATAGCAATGTCAAATCTCAAACGTAACCGGGCTTCTTCATTCACATAATGTGAACTGCAGTTAATTTTCTGAACATCGCGCCTTATACTATATTCTGGATTAAAGTTAGCTTCAGCTAAAATATACATTCCCCCAAAATTTTCTTCAGATTCTTTATGGTGAACACAAGTAGCTGTTGTCAAGATGCGTTGGCGATGAAATACGGTTCCGAGACAGAAATGAATATCATGTTTATCCATCAAGGAAACCGTTGCTATAATGTATTTTACGTCAGGTATATACACACCGGGCATCTTTCCATTCATTTTATTAAGATGTGTTGAGTCAAATTCTGTTAAGAACACATTTTAGGAAAGTTTAGGTTGCTATTCTTTATAACGAAGGTAATAATTGGAGATTGAATCAACTAATTAATGAATGGGCTCCCATTGGCATTTTAATAAATGATAAAAATATTGATAATATTCAAAACCTTGAAGAAAATATGGAGAAAAATTATATTGGATATCTAGTTTAGTTCGAATAAAACAATAACGACAGTGTGGAGTTGAATATTCTTATCTGTGAAGTCAACCAAAATTATGAAATATAACTTAGCCAAGTAATTTGAAATGAATAATGATAAATTTTATGTACAGTCATATAACAGCAAAGTATATCTATTCACAAGTTTTTGTGAATAATATTGACAAGTTATTTTAACAATTAATAAGTATCAATAATTACCTTCAGAATAAGCAACAGCTAAAAGTGTAATAAATATTAAAGAGATCACACTTTCCATTGTTGCAGGCTTGTATTTGAATAAATTTTAAATGTAGCTCAAGCTATATTTAATTGCAGTAGAATGAGTCACAGCATACGCAAATCAACTGAAATATAACAAGGTCTTCATAAATATTTAGCCCCCGAATTAGACTTATCATATGATGTCCCAATATTTGAAGTTATCAACTATCATTCAATTCAAATTAAAAGACTTGGCGACACTACTTAATGTAAAATACGTTAGAGTAAAATTTCAATAACATTAGTATATCACTTTATTGATACATTCTTATACATATATCGATGTGTATAAAAACAATTTTTAAATATCATAGATTCAAGATAAATACACGCGCTTGTCTCAGTGCTGACTATGGTTTCTCTAGTACCCCCAGGCGAAATTTTCTATGACGCTCCTTTGGAAATAATGGAATCCAGATATTACACCGGAAAAACTTCCTTACACACATATGCAAAGAATCAACTACAGGGTGGGCTATCTAACATTTAGAATTTGAATCGCCTATAAAAAAAAACTTATGGATATTTTTTCAAAAGTATGCTTTTTTTAGAAAGACAGAAATTTTTCCAATTAAGAATTAAATATAACATCATTTATGTGCCTCCGGCGCATAAACGCGTTTTTATGCTACAGTTGAGAGTAGCGTAATGTTATGTATTATGGCACAGAGGAACATAATGTCAAAATTGATTTGCGCATGCGCCTACTACGATACAGCGGAGCACAATCTTCTTCTTCGTACAGCGTTGGCACCGTACTGACAAAGCCTCGTACATTTGAACTGCGCATGCGTCTATTACAATACGGCAATTTCGACTTTTTCAGATTGGGTTCGAGTGTACGCAGAAAAACTCGTAAATGCGCACACAATTCGGGTTATTACGAGACTCGCTTAAAATGCTCGCAGGACTGATCGCGCCTCGGCTTTGTCTCGGCTTTACCTCAGCTACGCCTCACCTACGCCTCGATTACGCCTTGGCTTCGGTCTCCTGCGAGCATTGTCGCTCGTCACGTAATAACCTTCATTATGCGCTTAGGCAGATAATATACTATTAAATGACTGCCACGGCTGGCCCTACAGAACCCGATTCGATCAACCCAATTTTTCAGTACATTTTCGATTGTTTGGGATTCAATCCCATGAATGGGAACTTCAATTTCGTGTTTCAAGGCCTCAAGACTCCCCACAAAAAATAGTCCAACGGGGTCAAATTATAGCTACGAGACGGCAGATCGATTGTTACGTTGTCTGTATGGCAAGTGACCCCTTCCCATTGAAACCAAATGTCGTCCATGTCATCCTCTTCAATTTTTAGAAACAAAAATTCGTTGAGCATGGCACGATAACGCCTTGCCATTGACCGTAACAGTGGCTCCTTGCTCATTTTCGAAGACAAATGGCCCAATGATGCCACCGTACCAAAATCCTCAACAAACAGTCACTCGTTGTGGGTGCATCGGGTTCTCAATGATGACGTTTGGATTATCTGAGCCGCAAATGCGACGATTTTGTTTATTGATCTTATTGACCTTTTGCCGAAAGAACCGAAAATGTACCAAAAAATTGGGTTGATCGAATGGGGTACTGTAAGGCCAGCTGTGGCAGTAATTTGAATGATGTTGTGTTTCATTCTTAAATGTAAAGCTTCAATCTTTCTAATATCCATACTTTTGAAAAAATATCCATAAGTTTTTTTTTTTTATAGCCGATTCAAATTCCAAATGTTAGATGGCCCACCCTGTGTTTTACCTTGTTAGTTTGGGCGCCAACTGAAAAAGCCCTGTTAAAATAACAAGGATCATTGTTTATTGCAGCAACCGGGAAAGTAGGTTGCTTCAAACAAAACATATTCACCTAAATTGAACGAAAAAAATCGCAAGAGATTTCAAGGTCATGAGCTATCTCTCTCAACCTGGAATGGCGATTATTAAGCACAATTTTCTCCACTTTTTCGATGTTTTCATTAGTTGAAGTGGTCGAAGATCGTCCAGAACGAGGCATGTCCTCTACGATCTCTCGGCCCTCCTTGAACAATTTGTACCACTCGCAATCCCTTGTTGTTGATAAAACTAATTCAACATAAGCTTTTTTTTACAACACAAAATTTAAGGCAAACTGTCTAATAATTTCTTTCATTGTAAAAATCGTGATGCACTACAGAAGTAAACTGACTCAACCAGCTGCTGTAAACAAACTAGTTGACAGATCGCGCTTATTGTTTAGACAGTAATTAAGGGCAGTACTACCAACCCACGGAATAAAAAGATTTTTAAAAAACTACTAGCGCTGGACTTTTAAATTATAAATTCCCGGTAATTTTTTGACACAATGTATAGTATATAGCCATCCAATATGGTGCCGATAAACCCACGCTTTACGCGGACTGCATAAAGTGCGCAACTAAGTCCCCGCTGTTTATCAATAGAGGGCTCCAGCAATAAGTACTCGTTGATTTTGACATATCCAAAACGTCATGAACCAAGCTTAGACATATGGCAAACAAACCGTTTTGACGCATTAGTGATTTTTTTGGCGTCATATACTTTTGGTTGGGTGAAAATGTCTGATTTTGTGCCAAATAATTGTCATTTGCGGGAAGTGTTGATTTTATTTTTTCATTTGAAGAAAACTGCGGCTGAAGCACATCGAGAGCTCAAAAAAGTTTACGGAGATGCTGCTCTAAGTGAAACAACGTACCGTGATTGGTTCTGTCGCTTCAAAGACGGTGATTTCGATGTTGACGACCGTCGGCGTGAAGAAAGGCCAAAAACCTTCAAAGACGCTAATGTTATTTATTACGAGCTTTTGAAACCAAACGAAACCATCACTGGGGAACGGTATCGAACGCAATTGATCCGTTTGAGTCGAGCACTGCGCGAAAAACGGCCACAATACGAGCAGAGGCACGAAAAAGTGATTCTACAGCATGACAACGCTCGGACTCACGTTGCCAAACCCGTTAAAACCTACCTGGAAACACTCAAATGGGAAGTCCTACCCCACCCGCTGTATTCCCTAGATATTTTCCGTCCGATTATTACTTGTTCTGGTCGATGGCACATGGTTTGGCTGATCAGCAGTTCCGCTCATATGAAGACATCGAAAAATGGCTTGTTTCGTGGATAGCCTCAAAAAATGAACACTTTTATCGTAACGGTATTCGAGCTCTACCAGAAATATGGTCAAAAGTTGTAGCTAATAATGGGCAATACTTTGAATGATTCATTTTCAACCATTTTTTCACTATAAAGTTGCATTTTCATCAAAAAATCAGCGGTAACTTAGATGCGCACCTAATATATGGCAAGCTCACTTTTTTGAAACATGTCTTAATTTCTATAGAAAATATATACGATTGGGCAGGACGAAATCTTGCTGAAAGAATATTTATTGAAGGAGAACGTGTTCTGAACGCAGGTCATATAATAAAATGTGGAAAAAATCCAACTTCAAAAAGTGACGGTTGAATTTTTGTTGTAAATGAAATTTATTCAGACAAATATTTGTGTTTGTGTTAATTTAACTTAAGTAGGTTATGGACTTACTGATATAAATACAAAATTGTAGCGATAATGTGTTTGCACTTTTTACCCAACTCCAATTTTTTACACGAGCACACACAAGGTATGGTTTTTTTAAATTAGTTTGAATTCTCCCGTTATTTCGTGAGGTTCTGCTTTCACATGAGACGTTTGTAAACACAACGATGTAAAACTCCAGCCGTCACTTTTTGAATTGGGATTTTTACATTTTATTATATGACCTGCGCTCAGAACACGTTCTCCTTCAATAAATCTTCTTTCAACAAGAATTCTTCCTGCCCATATTGGGCATATATCGATGCCAGTTTCCAATAGACTTTCCCCTGATGCCGTTCACCTTACCTGACCTTATTCTCCACATGAATGTATCGAACAAGAAAAATGAAAGAACAAAATTATAATTTCTTATATAATTTTACTGAGTCTGTGTTTTGTAGGTTTAATGTACAATATGTAGACAACAAACAAACACTGCAGACAAGACATGCAGTTGATCTTCCATTTCGTCATAAAACCTACTTTCATGAATTTTACACAGTGTTTTTTACACGGGAAAAAATTCCGCTTTTATTAATTAATTCCGACTCTAGATGGCCAAGTTGGTAACTCCTCTTTGAGTCAAGCCCGACAACCGAGTTGAATCTACTCGCATTTCGGGCTTAGTGGTACCCCTACTCCCGTTTAAGCGCGCTTTGTGTAGTGTGGTGTATAAATCAACATGGCGGACTTCGTAAACATGTTGTCAGAATTCGGTCTGTAGAATTTGAAAAATAGATTTTATTATGGTTGAATTAATTGCCAGGTCTAGAAGTATGAAACCGGAATTTCCCTATAGATGGTGCTTGCCATCAGTTTAGGAACCGTACGACCGCTTCTGTAGCGCCATCTTCTCCCTCTAGCAGCTGAGAAAGATTTTCAATAGACAACAACCTAAGTTCGATATACCAGTGCATTTACTACAAGCTTTAATATGTCGAGTTTTGTGCATACAAACTACGATTTGCGGACAGCACTGGTTTTTTGTTATCACTTAAAGAAAACTGCTGCAGAATCGCACCGAATGCTTGTCCAAGCTTACGGTGAACATGCTCTTGGAAAAACACAGTGTTTCGAGTGGTTTAAAAAATTCAAAAGTGGTAATTTTGATGTGAGAAACGAAGATCGTGGAAAACCACCGAAAAAGTTCGAAGACTGGGATCAGAAGGATGTTATCTATTATGAGCTGCTAAAACCTGGTGAAACTGTCAACACGAATCGCTAACAACAGCAAATGATCGATTTAAATCGAGCAATACAAGAAAAACGACCGGATTATCGAAGAAGGCAACACAAAGTCATTTTTCTTCATGATAATGCCCCATCACACATAGCGAAACGGGTCAAGGAAACGATCGAGACGTTCAGTTGGCAAATACTGGCGCATGCCGCTTATTTTCAAGACTTGGCTCCGTCGGATTACCATCTGTTCGCATCACTGGGCCACGCTCTCGCTGAACAACGCTTCACTTCGTACGAAAATGTACGAGAATGGCTGGATAACTGGTTTGATTTAAAAGACGAACAGTTTTATTGGCGTGGCATTCATCACCTCCCGGAGAGGTGGAAAAAATTTGTAAATAGCAATGGAGATTACTTTGAATAAAATATTTTTGATCATTTTCATGCAACAGACGTGTAACTTTTGCAAAAAAATTCCGGTTTCATACTTCTAGACCTGGTACATAGCTGAGCTCGAGAATATTTGCTACTTTCAAGTTGTGAATATTTTGATTATTTAGAATATTTGAAAATATTCAAAATGTTTGGAGTATTTGTAAAGATTAATTAGTAACTTCATTTCGCGTTATACTCATGCAAATTCCAGCTATAAAATTTTATTCATTTTTTTGATGATTACTTTTTGCATAATTTAATGCTTTTAGGACAAGTTATGTGTACCCGGGTGAAAATCGTTTACGACTGCAACAGGCCTGCATTCAATCACATGCCTGCAAGAGGCCTGCAGCACACCCACAGATTGAATCAAAATATTACATTTATATATAAATGTTCAATCTGCGGGCGTGCTTCAGGCCTCTTGCAGGCGTGTGATCAAATGCAGGCCTGTTGCAGGTCTCTAAACGAGCTACAGGCCTGCTGCAGTCGTAAATGATTTTCAGCTGGGTAATGACACATAAAATTTGCGATTTTAATATTGTCGTTATTTTTCAGAAATCCAAAAACGTACTGCGCTACATTTTCATTCTTTGATAGCGTCAACGCGAAAACCGAGTAGAATCTACTCAAAAACGGGCTTGTTGCAAGTCGGTAGCGTCAACGCGGAAACCGAGTACAATCTAGTCGGAAAGCAGGCTTGGCGCAAGTCGGTTCCGCCTATCCGTAGAAACAGGTTGCGTTAGCCCGGTGTTCAGGATTGCGCCAATACGGATTTGCCTACGCGGATGCTACAGGTCAACGCAACCTGCTGTCCGAGTACGGTTAGGCCAAAAATGATTACCGCTTAGTCGGCCTTTTTTCCCGTGCAGGCAGCACACATTTTTTCTTAAAAGTTGTCTGAATTGCTTGCATTGCCATGTTCAGGCAAGCCACCTGCAAATGATAAAATGTCCACTTGTATAGAAATGTTAGGAACGGACATTAAGAGAAGATTGCATTGCTATCTTTAACTTTACATGCTGCGTAATAGTATTTGTTGATCTCCGCTCTTATATACACATTTGTAATCATGCGTAAAAGAGTGTATTCTTGAAAAACAAAAAATTAAAATTAAATCTTCCATAAGAATCTTTTCAGAACTTTTCTTGAACATTGTCAGTTGAGCTTTTAACAATTTTTTGTAAGGCATACTTTTTTACAAATTTAATATATTTATTGACAGTGAAAATAATTATACATATTGTTAGGAATGCAGGGCCTAGGTCAATTTGCCGGGCAGCTTTCCTGACAGAATGGCCCTGGTTAAATCTATTAATTCCAGAATTAATCGAAGAATTGCTGAATGAATTCAACATTTCTCTGTAGTCGAAGTAGTATGTATCTATATTGAGTACTGCGAGGAACCATAGTTAACAAAGTACGAACTCCTAAAATTTGTTCATCGTAAAATAGAGCAACACCTGCATTTTTTCCATCCTAAAAATTTAGTTTTTATTGTATTAGTCAAAAACGTAAACTTGGTTTCTAAATTTCTTGCGAACCACAAAAGGCAAACAGTGATTATTAAGCATGAATTTATATTTGCATATTTGCATGAATTTATATAGCACATTCTATCACAAATCGTACGGATTTAAGAGAAAAAAAAATTTTCGAATTTTTAAATGTTAAAAATTTTTTTTTGTGGCACCTTCTTATTAATTTAGTCGACACCTGTATCGGGATTTTCGGAAACAAATTATTTTTTTTAAAAATTATATCGATTGGATAAATTGAAGATAATGAATCTTAAGTACAAGAGGATTTAGCATTTTATCAAAAGTTCAAATTAATATATTTCGCAAAAAAAATTGTTTTTACAAAAATCCTGATACGGGTGTTAGCTTATTTCTTGAGCAGAAACCATAAAAAAATTTTCATGCAAACATAAATTGTGAACTCAAAATAGGTGTACGATTTGTAGAAGAATGTCCTATATATGAAAAGTCTAATATAACACGTAGTTTTCAAATCACAAAAAAAAAGTTAACTGTAAATTTGTCTTTCTGAATGTTTGATAATTTGAGGTACTCCGTTAGTATGTTTTTCATCATTTTATACTTTTATTAAACGAATTTTATTAAAATGAATGTACTTACATTATTGACAGGTTGAAATTCTGATGTCTCTGGGTGAATTGCCAACAAATGCGTCTCATAACTCAAGACTTCAACATCACGTAAAGAAATAGAACAATCCTGATACATAACAAACTTTTATATTATCTTACTGACAGGAATTCTAATTGTTAGGGTGCTTGAGAACGCCAAATTATGGTAAAATGAATTTGTTTTATAAATTTGAATCTAAATTAGATAATCTATACAAACAATTTAGTTGTATTTAATTTGTTATAGCGAAATTATTAAAAACTTCTTAGTTCACCCCTTCATGTCTTGAAGGTCTTTATTCTATAAGTGTTCATAAAGAATTAACTGTGAAAGACTTCGACTCAGACTAGTTACAGTTGTATGTAAAAAAGTCGATCTCTGGTAGAATTTATTAAAAAAAGGAGCTGATATTTAAATAGAATAATTATTTATATGCTAAATTAATTTCAAATTTTCCAACCGTACCGATGCAGAGATAATTAATGTCAAAGTTGACTATTTTATCACGTAATTCATGGGCAATGCATAAGCACTCTCCACATTTTAATTTGTAGTAATTAAACGCTTTGGTAGAGATATTTAAAAAATGTCCGTATTTGTGCTGCTTGAAAATATAAATTTTTGAAAAAAAAACATCAAATCTCTCCACCGTGCAGATTTATAGATAATCTAATTTAGAACATTTAAATTTTAGTCATTTTCAAACAGATAAACATAACAGTATCGCGACCCGGCAACACTGTTCCCTTTCTTCAGTTTGTCTTCTGTAGGTCTCGACACACACACGCACACACACACAACCAGCTTGGAAGCATACGTGAAATTGCTGACAGAATATTTTCTTTTCCTCGCTTCAACCAGTCCCGAATTTCGACGCACTTCAAAGTCTAAAGTTTTGTTCTTTATAAACCTTCCTTTCCATCTCACTGGACCTGACATTTTTTAACTGTTAACAATAACCTTTGACATCCAGCTATTCAAACGCATATCACAGTTAGATTTAAATTGCAGTGTTGCACGATCTATGAGTCGATCGCTGGCATAGCATTGGTGACTATACGTAAACACACATACTACGAATTCTAAGCCAGTAGCGCACTAAAATTTTCACCATGCGAACCCATGAAATTTTTTCAAAACAGCATAGCTCGACGGCGCCCCACGGGACTCTACTATTTGTACGGGGATGGGACTTACATTCAACCTTAAAGCAGTTTAGCAGTAAAGAGACAATTTAGGCACGTTTTAGATTATATAGTTTATAGATCCTTTCCAATGTAAAAATTATGATTTCCCATAAAACTAGCATCGACATCTGTTTAATATGAATTTCGGACCATCTCAACTAGGTTGAGGATTAATCTGTAAACCATTAATTTCCCAACCATACCTCAAGACCCTTGGGGGTTTCCCCACATTTTACTATTCAGATTTGCACACTCGAGATTCCCTACAACGAGAAGCTCGAGCATCGGAGACCTCTCTGCATCGAGCGCGAAAGGGATCCCCTCCATATCCTAAATGTTGCTACGCGCTGTTATGCGCATTATATGATGCGCGCAGTCAGTCTGTCAGTGATGCCATGTGAATAATTGTATTTACATAGTATAAAGCGTATAAAAAAGATTTTTGCGAGTATTGAACATGGAATTGACTTATTTGACGGTATGTACTCAAAACACTAAAAATATAATAGTATAATAAAAAAATATCTATGCTTATCAGGTGTATTTTTGAATATTTCCAGAAAAAAGAAAAGTCTTGAGGATTAATAAAAAAATGGAAATTTTGACAAATTTGGAAAACGGGATGAAAAATTGGAAAATTTGCAAAAAATACAACGTTTCAAACTCATGCGCGCTTCATTCCGCAATAGTGGGGGAAGAGGGGTCGATCGTCTGCTCGTTATGGGGAGGCGTGACTGGCTCGTAAAAGGGAGGCCTTGTTACAGGGAATCTCGAGTGTACTTTTTAATTAATATTAATTAATATTAATATCTTCAACAATATTAACTATAACTGGTAACAACTATACGAATTTTTCTAAATATTATACACTGGCCTAAAAACGCATTCCATCATTATGAATGATGGACTTATGGTCATGGCTTCGTGGAAGATATCAGGCATTGGAAAAAATTGGGAATTAACCTAGAGAAAAGAAAATTACAAAGGATATTTCTTTTTAACTGTAAAGCAAGTAATGTTATACCAGAAAGCCCATCATCCTCAACAATATTAACTATAACTAATAACAACTAAACGAATTTTTCTAAATGTACTTTTTAATGTCCAACTCAAGGTATCTTCACTAATTGAGTATAAACCACTTCTTACTAATTTGAATTCGAAAAATATTTTTCATGATTTCTGTTAAGCTTTCTGAAGTTTTCTGCAAGGTTTTATCAAACTTCCAAGCCCGTGGATAGAGATAATAAATTTGATAAAACCAACTTAATAGTCCAGATATATTAAAGTATCGTTAAATATTCTTCGTTGGCAACAAAGTCATTTCTCTGTTTTTCATGATTTTCAAAGCAAGTTTATTAATACAAATAACAAACATTATTCAATTATGCATTGACCATTTTGTTCGATGACTTTTTGCCATCTTTCAGACAGCTTCATAATTGCGCTTTTGTAGAAACTTTGGTTCTTACTCTTAGAGGCAAAAAATTGAATCAACTCATTTTTGACAGCCCCATTTGAATCGAATGTTTTTCCATTCAAATGGTTTTGAAGTGAACGGAATAAATGATAATCGGATGGTGCAAGGTCAGGACTATATAGTGGATGAGGCATTACTTTCCAGCCCAACTCCAATAGTTTTTTACGAGTGACCAAAGATGTATGTGGTCTGGCATTATCTTGATGGAAGATGACGCCTTTACGAGTTGCTAGTTCTGGCCGATTTTCCTTGATTTCTTTGTT
This sequence comes from Diplolepis rosae, assembly GCA_030998225.1. Classification (NCBI taxonomy): domain Eukaryota; kingdom Metazoa; phylum Arthropoda; class Insecta; order Hymenoptera; family Diplolepididae; genus Diplolepis; species Diplolepis rosae. The sequence continues at coordinate 5,245,223 of JAPYXD010000723.1, read as the reverse complement.
CAATTTCTGATTAACGTAACCAAGTTGCTTTAAATGTCTTTCAACGCATGTATGTGATATGTTAAGCTTCTCTGCGATCTCTCGTGTCGTACTACGCCGGTTATTTTCTATCATTACTTTTATTTTGTCGTCGTCAACTTCAGTTGGGCATCCAGAGCGTGGTGCATCTTTGAGGTCAAAATCTCCGGAACGAAAACGAACGAAATTTCGGAAGTAATAAAGTAAAGTGTGACGAAAATGACCGTCTGGAATCTCCATTTCAAATCAATGCAAAACAATAAATAAACAACAAAACTTGAAACTATTTTTTTACTGAATAATTTATGAAACGTCAGCTGTCAAATGCCATATACGGTCTAAAGTTTGCAATGGAGAAGAACGACTTCAAACGATTAAAGTCATCTAGCGGAAAAAAGCGAAATGACTTTGTTGCCAACCCAATATTTCTATTCAAGGTTATTAGATATTAATAAAGGGTGATCCGATAAGAGCTCCCGGAAGTTTTTCAAAAATAAAACACATAAAAATCAATTTAATTTAAAGTAAAATGGATGGCTTTTCCGGTTTTGTACAGTTGTTTATTTCTATAGAACGTCAAAGTTTCGACCAATTTTTTCGATCAATTTAATAATCAAAAATTGTATTTGAGAGGTTAGTTCGGTTTATGACATTTAATATTTGAAGATAATTTCGTTTAAGTGTTGTTCGCAGCTAGCTTTCACATAGTCCATTCTATGGGTCCAATTTTTGAGGACTCTCTCGAGCATATCGGCCGGTATTCCGTTAATAACGCGTGTTATGTTCGCTTCCAATGCATTAGTCGATTGTGGTTTATTAACATGAACAAGTGATTTCACATACCCCTACAAAAAGTAATCCAGCAGCGTCAGATCACAAGATTTTGGAGGCCAATTCACGGGTCCATTTCTTGAGATGATTTGTTCATGAAAATTTTCTTTCAATAAATCGATGGTTTCGCCTGCTGTGTTGCACTTGCACTATCCTGTTGAAACCACAAGTCAGCTACATCAATATCTTAAGTTTTTGGCAACAAAAATGCATTGATCATTGCTCTGTAGGACAATTATGAACACCTTAAAATGGTCGAAGAGCAAGAAAAACATTTTTTACTGAGCACTGATTTTAGAAGTAAATTTACGCAATTTGTAAACGTTGTTCAGGCATAAGTCTATTCATGGTGAAATGTCAATGAATACTGAACACAAATATCATATGGACATGAAAATTGTCACGCGTGATTTGCCCGAGAATCCCTATTGAAAAAAGTATCTCGTATTGGATCACCCTTTATAAAAGCTGTCAGTCAATTCTGATCATTCTCTAAGTGAGGTTTTTTGAATATTCTCATGTATTGGTTAATAACATACCTACAATTTATTTTAAGGGAAAATATTTCAAAAAGCATGAAAATCATTAGAAAATTTCGCTTTTTTTAAGTATTCCACGAATTGAAATAATATATAATGATATACATACCTCATGCCATATTACAGCTTTAGCGAGATCATTTTGAGTAATTTCTAAATTCAATGAAATTGGAATTGTTTCAATAAGATTTCTTGTCACCTGAAAAAAAATGTAACTTGTTTTATTGAAAAATATCCACACTGAGAGAAAGTATTAGTTGTGGTTACCCATTTTTTTTGTAAAAAAGGGTCACAAGTATGTATTTTTACTCTCTATCATCTAAACGCCTTAGTCCTTACAGCTAGATTAACTGAGTAGCAATGATTAAAATTTTTAGTATAACTTACAAAATATCCATGCATGCTATTACTATTTGTCCAGTTTAGTTATTACAAAAATATATATTTTCCGACATAACTGAGAATCGTTGTATTAGAAACTATCTCAATATCTTAATTAGAAACTGATGAATTTTTTCATCCGTGCATGATTAAAATAGCAATTCCAACTTTGAAAAAACTTTTGAATTTATGATTCAATCTATTTTTATTTCGGTTAAATTCGGTAGAAACTTCCTTAGGTCAGAATTATTTAGGAGAAAAACTTATTTAATTATTGTTTTTAAAATTGTAACAAAGGATGATAATTCTTGACATGTTTTTCATCACAAACTGCACAACAGTTTAAAATTATACTTTAAAATCACCATGATTTAATTCTTCTCATTTTGATGAAAAACAAAAGCAAAATTTCAAGAAACTAATGTATATAACGTTTTTAAAACGATTCAAAACAGTTGATAAGCAGGTAAAATCTAATTCGTCTATACTGAATTTATAATAAAAGTATATATTGATGTTCTAGACCAATTGTAATAATTGAATTCTGCACGGAAAAAATTACCATACTTGCCGGAAATCGCAAGAGAAACGTTAAAAGTATCCTTAATTCACAATCGCTTTTATTATTTTCACTTAACTTTAAGAATTTGTGCTACTCTTCCCTAAAACAATTCCTATGTGTGTGGTAAGAATAATACGTATTCTTATTTACTGTGAAAGGTTTTAAAGTTTACGTTAGACTTGGGAGCATTTTGCCGCCGCTTATGGAAAGTAGTATATTACACCACAAGGGCAGAAAATTGAGATCCCTGCACTGGGCTATGATATCCGAGGCGAAGCCGAAGGCATCTTGGCGCGCAGTTCAGGGCTCTCAAATTTCTGCCCATGTAGTGTATACTATTTTTCTTGCTACCCGGTCGAAAGTACGAAAACAATTGCATGTGTGCATTGGAATATATTGATGCCTGCCCCGACATTTGCGGCACGAGCGGAGCGAGTGCTGCTGGTTGGTGGGGGGGGGGGGGGGGGGGCATCAAATGCATCTATAAATTAAGGTTTAGATACACCCTTAGATACTCTTTATGGTTACTCTTCACTACTCTTCAGTTTCAAAGTTTTTATTAATTTCTTCTTCATCTGTCGATTCATCAGATGATATGTCATTAATTTTTTTTATTTTTTTTCTGTTACACTTCAGTCACTACTATTACTTTTGACGCTTGAGGTTATTGACGTTTTTACTCCCACTATTATAGAGGGCGCGCATATAGCTTGACCAATGCATAAAAGTTAGACTTTCTGTCTTGAAATTGATGCCGGAGATACGTACTTTCGACCAAGGTATAAAGAAAACGTCTTTACATTCGGCATCATTCTTGCTTTCATGGCGGGAATCGTGTGCGTAAGCATGTGAAACGGTGTGTGATATATTAAAATTTGATTGTTTAATTCCACGCGCGAAAGCAAAACATATGCGAATTGACAACCTTTTAAAAACCTATCTCTGTTAACGACGATAACATCGAAAAAGTGAAGAAAATTGTGCTCGAAAATCGTCATGTAGGCATTAGAGAGGTAGCAGAGGCTCTCAACATCTCTTACGGATCGACTCAACACATTGTAGTTCATGTTTTGCGTATAAAGCGCGTCTTGCAAAAAGAGCGTCGAGTAGTGGTCGCAAAAGATATGCTTGCCAATGTAGCTGATGACCCTACATTCAACAAACGAATAGCGCGACAAAAATGAGCTAAAACCGAAAAAACCACGTCAAAGTCGGTCAAAAATCAAACTGATGCTCATCGTTTTCTTCGATTACCGTGGCGTGGTTCACCATGAATTCGTTCCAGAGGGTCAAACGGTCAATAAGGAATACTACTTGGCCGTTTTAAGGCGTTTACGTGAAGCAATTACTCGTAAATGGACGGATTTATGGGCAGACAACTCATGGATTTTTCACCACGATAATGCGCCGTCACATTCCAGCCTGATTGTGACTGAATTCTTGGCCAAACACGAAACAAAAGTCATTGCTCAGCCACCGTATTCGCCATATTTGGCTCCCTGTGACTTTTTCTTGTTTTCAAAACTCAAATATCCGCTGCGGGGAACGCGCCATGAGTCAATTGAGGCCATAAAAATAAATTCGCTGAAGGAACTAAGGGCTATATCGACCAAGGCCTATAAGAATTGTATGGAAATTCGGATTAGTCGTTGGCATGCTTGTATTGGATTAAGAGGAGCCTATTTTGAAGTTGATAATAAATATATGTATTAAAATACATAAAAATGTTGTTTTTTTTAACCAGACCGGGTCAAATTTCATCAGATATATGATTTGATATCTGTATAAGTTAGGATGTTAAGTTCATTGAATACATCGTGTACTAGCAATCACCGTAATTCAAAATTTATCATGTAAAATGTTAGCAAAAAAGCTGACATGTATGAGACAGAACATATTTTTTTTTCCTTATTCAAAATGAATGGTAGAAATTACATGTCAGCATGATGATATTGCTAAAGCGTTCAGTGTGGGAATTTCTCATAGCTCTAATGACAAAACAGATTATATTGAAGGTAAAACTTGTTTAAAACTCATTAAATTTGATTGTCGATAAATTAATCTTTACTTGACGTATTTTTCCCATAGTTTTGGAAAAATTGATTGTAAATATACTTTTTCTTGGCATTGCCGTCGAGTATGGTAATTTCTCCTCCGGTCTTAACGCGTTCACGCCAGCGCTGTAATTCATGCTCCTCGCCCATTGGCGGCTGCGCTCAAAGCTTTTCGCTCTATCGGACAGGGGCTAATCCAGTTCACGCCAGTGTTGTAATCACAGTGCGGCCACTACCATGTATTTTAGGAGGGTACTTAAAAAAGTGAAAATGAGCATCAGCGCCGCCAAGTTTAGATAGCAAGAACTAATATCAATACAAACGAAACCCCCGTCCCCCCAACCCGATGTATTCTAAAGAGCGGAAAATTTTGAAATATTTTGTATGATATCCATTTCATAAATTTAAATGATTTAAAGTTGAAAATAATTTGTGAAAGAATAAAAATACAACAAGAACTTTTAAATATGAATCACAATGAATAGTTAAATACTGTACTATTACACGGAGAAAAATAGTTGAAGTAATTTTACTCAACTCTGTCGATTAAACTTGGGACTTAAGGACATTTGAACATTTATTAAGTCCTAGTCGGGTAAAATGAATTTGATAAATACCTAATTCACCCAAAGTGAATAACAATAAGCGTTAGATAGGGAATAGTAAGGAGTTGAGTAAAATGTTATCGACGACAGGGCACCAACATGCGTCAGTGGGTTAACATGAAATGTATAAGTATATCACCGACGCTTGATGTGCTTCAAACCGTAGTTGGGTAAAATGAGCATCGGGCGTATTATTTGAACTGGCAATGATATGGTTGCTATGATTACAACAGTTTAAAAATAACATCGGTAGCGACAATAGCGCCACAACTTGTTGATAGCAAACATTATAATTCGTTCCCCCTTTCTCCTATATGAGTGGACCCACGGTGGTTGTAATTCATGCTCTTCGTCCATTGGCGGTTGTGATTAACTAAGACTAAATTCTCTATGAATTCGTCTCATCCTCTCTGAATCTTGTGAATTTTTACCGTCTAATAGCACAATCAAATGTGTACCACCGGTGGTACGCATCGCCCAATGAGGCAGTCTAGTGCGGGACACCGGTGGTACGCGCCGGCGTGAACGTGTTAAGCATTTTTTCGTCTAAATTTCTCTTAGTGTGAAACAGTTTTAGAACCTAAAGTGTTAGGAAAAGATTTGAATTTAAATTTGGATAGTTTCCCGCGTCAGAACTAGGGCATAGAGAGCGCCCTTGTGAGGCTTAGAAGGGGGAAGGCGAAATGCGAATTAGCCAATCATAATTTGGGTTTTTTGTCTCGATTCGGTAGTAGCTGGGTGGAAAAAAAGTTAGTTGTCGGCCAACTGACGATGGTTTTAGTTGTAAGAAAATTAGAAACCAGTTCTTCGAAAATTTTGTATTCGCATGTTCATTCGGGGCATACTTTGTGATTCGTGTCGGTTTATTTGGTTCAATACAACAAGTATTCGCTCTTGGTCATTAAGACCAAAACGTAATTTATATAGTGTTCACCTAATGAAATATATTTTAACTTTATTGAAACATTGTGTTTTCTTAACCTGCCGAGCGGAGTGCTCATCAGCATTCGTGATCCTGGATTTTAAACATAAAGATAACAGTGATATAATTGTGTTATAAAACCACAATGTCAGAGATGTTCTAAAACCCTTATTCTGACCCATTTATTACAATTATTCTAGAACTACACATATTATAAAATGATGTAAAACTGTTATAGAATTACAATGAATTCGTTACTGAACATTTGTGTACCAGCGTTCCATAACTGCTATTAAACGTTTATTCAATATTGATATGCATCTATCACATGATTATTTTGTAATAGTATTCCATAACCAGTTCTAGGACATGTTCTTTTATGTGATCTTTAATTGTCCTAGAATAGTTCTAATCATATAATGTTGTTGATTATGATTGTCGGCTATTCCGAAAACAGTCTCTCTAAATATGAGTCAGTTAGAATTTTCAATAATTTTAATTAGTGACTGACTTCTTGTTTTGCAATCAGTCATTTCTGACTAATAATCAAACATTGTTAACTGAAAATCAATCACTTTTGATTAGTTGAAAAGCAAGAAGTTAGTCACTGATTGTAAAAATTAAAAATTCTAACTGATTGAGATTTAGAGAGTTTTAAGATCATAATTAAAATAATCAATAAGGTTCTCTTTCAAAAAAGTTTTTTTTTTAAATAATTCGAAATGCAACAACTTTCCTAAAAAGATAAGGTAAAAAATTGTTTATTTAATTCGAATTGTGAATCACAATAATATGATGCGAAACCTTAACAAAAAATTTCTGTTTCTTTTAAAAGAAGTATATGCATTCCTAATTAAGGACAAGTGATACTTGGATTATTAGCGAATTGGATGAATTTGAGTTTTCTACATATTTATGTCCAAAATAAGTAAAATTTGTTTTTTTTCCAAATTTGGAAAATAGCAGAGAAGATGAAAATGGACGTAGATTGACAACTTTTGGTTTTAAAAATAAAAAGTAATTCAATTTTAACCAAATCTATCGGAAAATTTATTTTCATTATCGAAACTGAGAGTAGTCCATCTACGTCAGTTTTGATCTTTTTTACCATTTCGCAAATTTTTAAATCAAAATATTATTTTTTTTTTACGTAAAAATATAGAAACGGGAGCAAGTTTAGGATTTGAGAGTAGAGACTGCAATTTTTGAAATATTTAATGATACTTACCGTTATAATGCCGACATCATGTATCGCACGTATGTTAAGGTTGTCATTTTCGTAATGCGAACTGTAGTTAATTTTCTGAACAAAATACGGTATACCAGCTTGTGGATTATAGCTAGTTCCAGCCATGACGTACATTCCTCCAAAACCTTCTTGGTGTGCTTTAGAATAAATACAAGAAGCAGCAGTCAAGATCCGGCGAGGAAAAAATGCGGTTCCGAAACAGAAATGAATATCATGCTCATCTCTTAAAGAAACAGTGGCCATATAGTATTTGTATTCAAGAGTATAACCAGGCATCTTCCCACTTATTTGAGTTGGCTCTCTTAAGTCAAGTTCTGCTAAAAATATTTTTATTTATTCAATGGCTTCTTCTTCCATTTTATTGAATTGTGCACATTTTTTTTCGGAAAATACAGGGAATTTTTTTATTAAATTAAAATATATTTTGTTACAAATACGTTTTTTATACTCAGAAAAAAATGATCCAATCAAACGATTTTGCTATGTAAACTAAATTTTTTTATTAAATTACCCAAAAATGTTGTCAATTGTATAATAAGTGAACTGGTTGGTTTGACCAAATATTATTCTGAGTGTGGCATCAAGCTTTGAAAATAATCAACTGAGTTTTAATACACTTACATTTTACTGCTTTATTCCAGTAAAACTAAAAACATCTACAAAAAACACTACAAACAAACAAACAAAAACAAAATCTGCTATTTCAGGAACACAAACTATATCTGTATTCTGATTTATTTTCTCTATTGAAATTAAGTTACCAACATTTTATAATCAGTGCAGGTAAAATTCTAAAATGAATTTGAAGTTGGTGAAGATGTGCAGTTTTAACCTAATACTGAGAGAATTCCTTCCATTGCAAATGTATGAGAGGGGATCTTACTTTCGAATTTCTGTAGTAAAATGGCATTTTTCGAAAAAATGAGATCAGTAAAAATATTTTTTATTATACGAAAAATGAGATGTTATAAATAATTTTAGAATAAATATATATTCAATTAAAACAAAGTACTATATTGTTTACAACCTAAATTCACTTCAAAAATCAATCTAAAATTGCGTAATAGTATATTATGTGCCTAGGCGCATAATGAGGGTTATTACGCGACGAGCGACAATGCTCGCAGGAGATCGTAGCCAAGGCGTAGTCGAGGCGTACACTGAGAAAAAAAAACATGACTCAGTAGCGTCCGGACAGGAGTGGTTCATGTCCGAAGACGAAAATTGAAAATAGACATCACTGGGTCCCGCTGGACATGAACCACTCATGTCCAGAGCGTACACACTAATGTCTTAGACATTAATAACGCGCACAGGACTCAGTGCTGTCTAGACAATAGTCAGTCATGTCCAGCACCGGAACGACAACGCGCTAAACATGTGCTTGAATGTGGAAAGTTTCGTTGATTGTGTCTATTGATGATTAGCAGCAAAAATTTTCAAATATAAAGTGAAAAAGTATACTAAATTTTGTGACACGTATTTTTCATGATTATTGAGTTTTGAGAGCACAATTCCAATCATGAAAACGAGAGGTGAGTTCGAAATTCCTCCCATAACCTCACTTTTTTGACATATGCCAATTCTCATTAATGACAGAATCATTGGAATATTCGCCGAGGACGGACACATCTACAAAATAATAAATAATAATTTATAAGCAAAGCAGAATTGGCATATGTCAAAAAAGTGAGGTTATGGGAGGAATTTCGAACTCACCTCTCGTTTCCATGATTGGAATTGTGCTCTCAAAACTCAATAATCATGAAAAATACGTGGCACTAAATTTAGTGTACTTTTTCACTTTATATTTGAAAATTTTTGCTGCTATAATCATCAATAGACACAATCAACGAAACTTTCCACATTCAAACACATGTTTAGCGCGTTGTCGTTCCGGTGCTGGACATGACTGACTACTGTCTAGACAACACTGAGTCCTGTGCGTGTTATTAATGTCTAAGACGTTAGTGTGTACACTCTGGACATGAGTGGTTCATGTCTAGCGAGGACTCAGTGATGTCTATTTTTAATTTTCGTCTTCGGACATGAACCACTCCTGTCCGGACGCTACTGAGTCATGTTTTTTTTCTCAGTGTAGCTTAGGCAAATCCGAGACGAAGCCGAGGCGCGATCAGTCCTGTGAGCATTTTAAGGTGGTTATATCGCGACTCAGTGAGTCATATAAGAGCGAAAAAAATATTCTTGATTTACATCGAATCTTTTGTGTTTTAAAATCCTAAAATTAATTTAGATTGACATTTGTGACCGTTCCGCGATGTAAATGAGAATAATAAATAAATTAATAAAAAGATATCTCTCAACGGTTTGCGTATTCACGACCATATGACTTTCGAAAGAAGCAATGTGGCAACGTCGCACTCTCTCCACTCCTCTAGTCCGCCATGTTCAAGTGCACATGTATAGAAATCTAACCTACTTTACTGACTACGTTTACGCGTACGCTCGAGCATGCGTTGCGACGTTGTCACGTGTTCACTGCTGTTTTCTTCGATTATGGCTGCCGATAAAAGTCGACAGAGTTATAATCTTTGGAAAGACAATACAAACTTATTGTACGGTAAAAAATTCTTTCAAAAAGCAGACGAATTTTTCAAGGTTCGCAGAAAATTTTTATAGTTTTTTGAATACGTAGCATGAATTTTTTAAGTATAATGCTCATTTGAAACTTGGGTTCATTTGTGATTGCCATTGACGGTATAGTAATTCATGACCAAACGGTGAAATTTCAATTAATTATTTCTCTATAACTAGACGGCCAAGCAACCTAAAACTTTGCAGGTGTATTCTAAAATAATTAAAGAAGCTATAATAGAAATTTCAGCTTTTTAACATGGATTTCGTTTCATGATAAAACCACCTTAAGCGAGTCTCGTAATTACCCGAATTGTGTGCATTGGCACATATTCTATTTTATGTGACTTCGGCGCATATACGAGTAATAGGCGCATGCGCAGTTCAATTTTTACATTATGTTCCTCTGTATCGTAATACACAAAATTACGCTACTCTCAACTGTAGCATAAAAACGAGTTTATGCGCCGAAGGCACATAAAATAAATAATAAAATTATTAAAATCTAAAATGTGTCAAAATTAGTAAAATTTATTGTAAGTTTAACTTCTTTTGTACAATAACCTTTTTTTAGATGTAAAATTTTGTCATGCCTTTTTATTTCAAAAATCAAAAAATAAAATCATTTCCTGTACATTCACAATGAAAGCAATTCCCTCTGTGTTCAGCGAAGTGAAGTTAGATGTTTGTGGAAGTGAAAATGCCTAATCAACTTTCGCACCCGTTACATTTTTAAAAATTGATATACTAAAAGGCATTAAATATTTATTACTTTTAACATGCGTAAAGTTACAATTGACTTATCCATACAAAGCTAAGTAAATGTCCAAAATTAATGCCAGCTACGTAATATAAGTAAAATGAATTATTTTATTTCTATCGGTTTAATCACAATTTGTTTTAAATAGGTGCACAAGGCTATTACTTTAAAATAAATATAAATCTTTATATTAATTATTGAGTATAAATAATTACCTTTTGAATAAGCGACAAATAAAAATGCAAAATATACCATATAAATTACTTTATTCATTTTTCAGAACTTGTGACTGAAGAAATGTGAAATATAGATAACTAAAGTTATATCAATGAAATCTGAAATGAGTCACAGCATACATAAACCAACTAAAGTATCACATCGAGTCATGTTATACTACACTCTTGTTATCAAAGCTGATGAGTAGGGGGGGACGATTGTTCTTAGCCCTTTTTATCGGCAAAAAATGAGTAAAATAAAATCATCAATATAAGAAATCTACACTGTGAAAAAAAGTTTTGATTTAAGTCTAAAATTCGACTTCTTTTCTAAACATGTAATATTAGGGCCCATAAATTGCTACCTCAAGCCCGATTTTTTTCTTCAAGGCCCTGCTCTTGATATATTCCTGTTTTTTTCCATACACATTTAAAGTCACATATTATTGTCCATTTAGAAATCATGTAATAACATAAGAATGATTTTTTTAAATCATATACACTTTTCATTCGATAGCGTTACTGTCTGTGTTTGTCAAAATGAGATTTTTACAAAAGGTTAAATACTTTACACTGAGAAAAAAATTTATCCAACAAAACTTTTTTTGTTGTCCTGACAAAATATTTTGTTGTCCCAACAAAACATTTTGTTTAAGTAACAAAATTTGATTGATATAGCAAAATGTTTTGTTAGCACAACAAAAGAATTTTGTTAGCTAAATACTAACAAAATATTTTTGTTGATTTGACAAAACTGTTTTCTCAGTGTATCTTTCTCAATTTTTATTTAATTCAATGATCTTGCTTTTGAATCGATTTATCAAGAAAACTTTATGGTTTGAATTTACTGAAACTGACGAGAGGTGCCGGCACGACGGAATCAGGAAATCGGCGTCAAGGCTCTTTATATCTTACGTAAGAAAATATTTGTACATAAAGTTTTGTTAAAAATCGTAGGTAAATAATCCTCAATCAGTAATTGGGAAATTTTTCGTGTAAGCCTTAAGGTAATTAAGTAAAATTGAAAAACTAATGGATTTTCTAGAATGTTCTTCATCTCATTTTAAAGCTTAGATGTCAGATTTTAAGTGGAAATAATAAAATAAAATGTTAACTAAAATAATAATTTGCTCATGCTACCCAAAATATTAGGAATGGGTAAAAAACATGATTATAAAACACATGACGCGACCGAAAAAAACTGCTCGCTTCGGGTGCAAATTTGAGCGTGCTTAGGGTGTACGATTTTCTAATATTGTAGATGTGAATTACATTTTCTTAAAGTAACTAAATTTTTTAAAAATTCCAAATGAAAAAGGAAATTCAATTTACTTCTGTAGCTTTTTAATAAATTGCGTGATTAAAATAATTTATTTTCTTCCAAATATCTCAATAAGGACAAACAATCATAGACTCTATTTAAATAAAGAATTCTTTATCTCAACCCTTATTTTGTATCTCATATATTTTGGTTGATAAATGGAGTTTTTGATTTTCAGTGGTATTTTTTAAAAATCAAATCATAAAATATAAATCCTGTCAAAAAATGTCCTGATGAAAATTTATAGACCTCATTCAGACAAATAATTTTCCATCTTAACGTTTTTTCGTATCTCAAATATTTTGTTTAAAAAATGGAATTTTTGAATTTTGATCGTATTTTTTTAAATTGAATCCAAAAATATACATTTTATCAGAAACTGTATCAGACAAAATTTATAGACTTTATTGAAGCAAACAATTTTGATTTTTTACGCTTTTTCATATTTCACATATTCTGGTTAAATAATTGAAATTTCAAAATTCATTAGTATTTTTTCAAATTTAAAAAAAAATGTTGCGATTCAAATTTGTAGATCTTTTTGCAGTAAATAATTTTGCATAACCTTTTTTTCGCATCTCGTAATTTCCTAATTTTAGTTTTATCAGAAAATCTTATCAAGATAATCAGTAGAGATTCATGACCACTATCATAAACCAATATTGGACTCAGTAAAAATTAAAAAAAAAAATTGAAAAAATATGGATTATATTTGGAAACAATTTTATCGTCTTAAATCTTCATGTATCCAGTAATATTGTTAAAATGTTAGTTTTTATCTTGAGTAAATATTTGATCTTTTTATTTGTTGCTTTTATAAATATGTATCAAATATTCATTTTTAAAAAATTGAAAGTTTGCATCTAAACAACCGTTTTGTCACAAAATACAAGGTGAGGCACATAAAGTGTTACAGAGCAATAGCACTCAAACTATTGATCATATCCAAAAATGTTTCAGACAAAAGTTTCAGTGTTCGAGAAGACCGTCATACTGGATCACCCTATTTTTTAATCAGTGGAGGCGCTAAAGCTACGTCAAGGTCAACTCCGCTTTTTAAAACGGAACCATGTATTTTTTTTCGATGACATTATTACCGATTTTAAGAGGAATTCAGCGACCTACAACACAAGGTCATTCTAGTCACGCAAAGTATGAAAATAGTCGAAAAATCATTTTCATTTCTTTTCATTTCTTACTATACCCATGATAATACACATCGATAGGGTATTATTGACATCGGCAGGAAGTAAGTATTTTCTGTAGACATATCGGTTAGTCACGCATTACCTTTTAACCCGTTTCCGCCGAAAACGCCACTCGCGGTACATCGGTCTTCGGGAGCTCATAACTAATGCTGTAGGCTTCCAAAAAATTCAGAGAGACATATTTTTAAAGCTTAAGACCTGCCCTTCTCCATAGCTTTTCAATCGGTGGAATAAATGTCTGAACTTTAAGAATCCATGGTTCAAAGTTCGATTTTAGGCCTTGGTATTTTCAAAATGGCACCCCAATCGCAAAATTTTTGCAAATTCATTCATGAATCCAAGATAATCTTTTGGAAGCGTTTTGAACAGTTTTTGGATTTTGCAAAAATGAAGAATATACAAAAAATAAAAAATTTTCTCGACAGCAGTTGGAAAATTTTAAGTGCATTCTTTGACTAATTCTATGAACTTTTTCACTCTTGGTGTTTTCTCCGAAAGTTCATAGTTTTCGATTGATAAAATCATGAATGTATTTGCAAAACTTTTGCGGTTAGGGCGCCATTTTGAAATTACCAAGGCCTAAAATCGAACTTTGAACCATGGATTCTTAAATTTCAGACATTTATTCCACCGATTGAAAAGGTTTCAGGTTGATTGCTGACAGGAAAGCTCTTGAAAATTCAGTTTTTGAAAAAAAGAGAGTGGAAAAATCATGCTTTTTTTGTCTAAACAACATTTTTTCATAATTAATGATATGTCGAAGCAATTTTGAGTTTGCTATAGAGAAGGGCAGGTCTTAAACTTTAAAAATATGTCCCTCTGAATTTTTTTTTAAGTCTACAGCATTAGTTATGAGTTCCCGAAGACCGGTGTACCGCGAGTGGCGTTTTCGGCGGAAACGGCTTAATGTGAGTACATCGAAACGCGAAAATGAACAATTTTCAAGAATATTTTGATATGTCGATAGTACTGGGAGAATGCCGTAAACATTACAGTAACGCCTAAAATTTGTATGCGGCTCGTTATCCGGATAGGCAACAAAAATCGCACATGGCTTTTAAGCGATTAGCTGACCGTTTCTGTCGCTTCGGTACAGTGAAACAAACACGAGTCAAACGTCGACCAATTGTTAATAAAAATAACGCAGCTACTATCTTAGCTTTTGCTGCAATAAAACCATATGCGAGCAGCAGGCAAATTGAAACAAAGAGTGGAATTAGTCAGCGATCTGTATTAAGAATCTTACATCAACTCAAGTTCCATCCGTATCGTATGTCATTACATCAGGATTTGCACGGCAATGATTTCCTAAAACGCGTCAATTTCTGTAATTGAATTCGTAGAAAAATCGCTAATTAGGCGTAGGTAAGATTTTTTTACGATTTTTCATTAAAAAAAACTTTAAATGCGTTTTTCTCGAAACTACGTTTTTACACCGCTTGTTGATAAAATTTCCGAAACTACTGAACCGATCCTTATGAAATTTTTACCACCTGTTCCTTAAACCTGTGCCTAGGGCGCGAACCGACGAAATGTTAAAATTTTTTAATTCTTTATTTGTCGACAGATGGTAAAAAATCTCGTTTTTTCTTTTTCGACAAATGTCCGCCATTTTGTTATTTATGCATATGTATTCAAAATTGCGGTTTGCGCTCTAGCCACCCGAGTCGAAATATAAGTACATTTTTGATCCTCCATAGTGCTCAATGAATCAACCTTTAGATCTACATAGTCCTTAACATCCTCCTTGGATTCTCTTATGTTCTATTTATTCCGCTTTTAATTCTCGGTTAGTCCTTTTAAAATTTTTATAGGATTTTTTAAGTCTTCATTTAAACCCCCACAATTCTCTTTAATATTTTAAGTCCATTTTTAATTCTCTGTAGCAAATCAAAAAATGCTTCATAGATTCCTAATGAAGATATTTCGCAACACTTTGAAATGAACACGTGTCTGAATTCAAGAAGGATAAATTGGGAGAATTGTTTGACACCACTTTAAGATTAAAAACACATTTCGTTGTTCTCAATCAAACTGCTTTATTTGTTCGATATCTTTATAATACTTATTTCACGCTTGGACAGCATTAAGAACTATGTTTCATAAGTTTTAGTCCATAAGAAATCTGATACCAAAAAAAGTTGTTTAATATTTATTAAAATATTTTTCATTTTATTGAAAGCTGCGGCTTTACTTTGATACAAATGTTTTCAAAAATATGCGAATATTAATCGTACTATTAAATATTGAAAAATATTAAATAATAGTCTATCCAACTTCAGTATTAAATATCATATGAGAGGTTATTATAAAATGAGTTCAAAATACTTTATGTTTGAACAGTATCAATTAATGCGTTTTTTAAATAAAATTTACCTAAAAAAAAATATTTAATTTTCATTAAAATATTATCGGAATATTGATAGTATTAAAAATAATTAAGCGTAATTTTTGAAATAGCAAAAATTTCAATTCAAATGTTCTTGAGGTAGTTCATTCACGAAAATTAGACCTCAGGCAAAAATAGATAATTTTGCTTTCAAGAATAGTAATATTATTATTGAAGAGCTAATTTGAAAGAGAAAAGATTATTTTTCATGAAAAAAATTTGAAATAATAAATTAATTAAAAAAAAATTAATAAATTTTATTTTTGCCCAAACTTATTATCTTATCGCTTCGAGCCAAATTTTTAAAAATGATGCAATTCTAACAAATCACGGTTCATTTTTTTAGGAAAAAGATTCTCTACAACTTAAGCGTTTCCACTTTTTTGATAATGAATTCTATAATGGCTGAAATTATAAAAAAAACAATTTTTCAAAACAAAATTTTTATAAAGAAATTGCTGTATTTGATAATAATTAATTCAATTTCAAAAATAAGGAAGGTCATGTTGTAGAGAATCTTTTTCCTAAAAAAATGAAACGTGATTTATTAGAGTCGTATCATTTTTAAAAATTTGGCTGGAAGCGATAAGAAAATAAGTTTGGGCTAAAATAAAATTTATTAATAAAATTATTTTTTTGTGCTTCAAATTTTTTTCATGAAAAATAATCTTCTCTCTTTCAAATTAGCCCTTCAATAATAATATTGCTATTCTTGAAAGGAAAATTATCTATTTTTGCATGAGGTCTAATTTTTGTGAACGAACTACCTTAATAAATAATTACTGTTAAGTATGCAAAAAATTAACATCAATCTACCTTCTTACTTAACGAATGAATTATAAATTTATAATCGACAATTCATTGAACATATAAAATTTATAATCTAGTATTAATTTCTTATATTAAAGAATTTGAATATTTTTTCTTTGGAAAAAAAGACGCTTTCGACTGCGCTGGGATTCTCCGATAATGTAGGCAGTGGCAGGAATTTCAAACTCAACTAATTAATTTGAAATTAATTTCTTATATTCAATAAAATCGCAATATAATTATATTCAGCATGTCAAATAGAATATGTATAGTAGTGAATTAAGGAGTTACGTGAATCTAATAAGGATTTAATTAAGTCCGTTTTAAGTCTTCAAAACGTGTAGAAATGAAAATTTCCATACATTTTGAGCACTTAAGGGGGGTTTCTACTTTGTTCGGCCGAAAAAACGTGCTTTTTTTAGAAATTTTTTTTGGGGAACGTATTTAAGATAAACATTTGACTTTTTTTTTCAGCTGTAGATAAGTTTATTGTACAAGTACAAAAAGTTCTTTTTCACTTTATACTGAAGCAAAACTTTGAACGCGTTTTTCTTAGAACTATATTTTTTGGCCTTGCGGAAGTGATTTAAGCCAGACGAGTTGAGCAATGGCCACGAAATTTTTAACAGTCATTTATCAAGGGCTTAGCTATGGCTCGTACTAGAATCTTCAAAAAATATTAACAATTTTTCATTTTACATAACAATTTGTATCGAAAAAAGTGGGCAAAAATCGAGTTTTTCATTCAAAATCGCATAATTTTTTCATTTTTCATTTTTTTTTCGAAATCCTAGTACCGGCCAAAGACAAAAGTATACAAAGTAAGAATATATTTCATTTTTGAGTTTCAGGTCATCTGAAACAGCTGCAGGACTTCCGAGAGTGGGAAAAATTCGTTCGGCGCGCCGCCATTGTTCAATGCCCCCCACCCCTTTGCATATTTCTACTGAAAACTTTTTGTACTTGTACAATAAACTTGTACCTACAACTGAAAAAAATTTCAAGTGTTTATTTTAAATACGTTCCCCAAAAAAAATTTCTAAAAAAAGCACGTTTTTTCGGCCGAACAAAGTAGAAACCCCCCTTAAATAGGACTTGGATTATATTGAAATAAACCCTCATCAGATCCTCGTAAATTATCTTAGGTAGAGAATTTTAGAATATCAAAAAAGTACCTATATTTCGACTCGGGCAGTGTCATACTGAATCTAAATTTATTTGAATTTTTTGTTTCAGATAATCCGTCTTCAAGATTTCATCAACAGCGCAAAAAGTATTATAATAATAATTATAATAGCAATCTCTAAAAAAGTTCATAAAAATAGCCTTTTTCAAGGACTAAACTAGAATGACCCCTTAACAAAAATCCCATCAAAAAATTCAAACAATGAGAACTTATTACTAAATTTGTTCTAATTAAGAATCGACTACTGGCATGATTGTAATAGTGATAAATCGAGTTCTTTCTGCACCGGGTTCTTACCGTAATTTTATATACATATAAATTACTTCATTTTATTTATAATAAAAATTATTATCCTTCTATCACAGAATATTTAAAAGAATATATTTATTACCTCAAGTATAAATCACTGTACAGAATGCAATACAGTAAAGTATGACATTGCAGTTCGAATTACCTTGAAAGTACAGAAAAATTAATTATAAAAACTAAAAGTAATTTTTTGGACTTATTATATAGTATAATCATGTATTTATATAGAAAACGTACCGTAGCGTAACTTGCCATTGAATATGTGTACAATTTCCCGACTGTAAATGAACATGGTTCAGTGCTCTTCCTCATTATCATTAGCAAAAGCCTTCGCGACTTAACTGGTAATTCATACCATTTTCCTTCGTAACTGAAATTTTGTAGAAAAAATGCTTTTCATTTTTTTTATCCAATAATTTAAATTAAAAATTTTTCTATAAAGTATAGATTTTCATATTATTGATGTACTAAACTGGAAAGAAAAAAAAATTTTTACTTACACATAATCCGACATTCTGATGCTGTGATTTATCAATTGTTGGCAAGGCACAGTTACGCAGTAAAGACGAAACATTTGATTAATCACTGAACTGCCAAATCTTATAGCCATATCTGGCTTGTCCAAGTTATTAACTGTCTGAATTGAAACACATATTGTAAATATAATGAATATGGAAAGTACAAATTGTATTTTTTAAAGGTTTATTCTTGCCTGAATTCCTGACACACTTAAGATTATCACATACAGTCCGACTGTCAATAGGTAAGCTGTCGAACAAAATTCTTGGATATTTTTTGCAAACCTAATGTAAAGCAATATTAAATATTCTATACATACTGTAGATCAATATTTAATATAGCTACTACATAATAAGAATGAATCGGCGGCTACTGAATGTTTTAGAAATAATCTAAATAGCTTTTTAAACATAGAAATATCTCTCTTTTTAGTGAAAAACTGGATACTAACTTTATTATTTTCATGTGCTCAACAGCACAGAAGTTGATGCCTTCATTAATTTTTTTCCGACGGTCATTTTCACATTCTGTACGATAATTTTCAAGCCGCATAACATTTTGAAGCCTTGATCTGTTAACAATAAAATTGATACAATTTGTTTTTGAATTTATTACTCTGAGGGCATAATAAATGAAACATTATGATACTATCAATCTCATCATATTGTGCATCCTGTTATTATTTATATATTTTATTCAAACTAGTTATAATTAACTATAATTAGCAAATCATAATAATGCTTTTAAGTTTTTACCCTATTGCAGAGAGAACTGCGCAAGCATGTTGGGTGCTGCTGATAAGAGGAAAATCTCCAATCAGAATAAATGAAATAGCAAAAGTAGCAGCTATGCAATCATGAAAAAGAATCCAATAAAAGTACTTATCTAAGTCAATGTAATATTGCGCAACGAAAAGCGGGACTTTAGGTCTTGATTCGTTTAATGGTATTAATACATCCAGAATTTGTGGAGTAAGTGGGACAATCAGGAAAAATGCCAAAGCTCCGAAAATTACACCTGAATAATAATATGAAAATCAATCCTGAAAAAATTTGGTAGGATTCAACTAAATAAATCTGCTGTTAAATTCAATAAAACGAAAGATTTGAAACTTTATAGTAATAGGCATTTCTACTATTGAAATAATGCATATGAAATTGTGAAAGTATCTTTAAAGCACTTTAAAAGTCAATGTAATCATTAGAGAATCGAAATATTTCAAGAAATACAGCTCCTACGAAAAAATTTCACAACAAAAAATTGTTATCTTCAAGGGTGAAAAGCGACTGCAAACATTCACCCCCCCCCCCCCCCACCCGGATTTTCAAAATCTCAAAGGGGAAATTCAATTTTTTATCGCAGATTCAGATTCTCCATTAGAAGATATGTAAGTTTCATTTGAAGTTTCTTTTTCAATTCGTGACAGATTACGCTGCTATGGCGGAATATAAAATTGTTGATCATATCAACACTGTTAAAAATGTTTGTGATTTTACAATACATTACAGTAGAAATTCTAATGTAAAATTACAATCGGAGTATTATAGAGTGAAATTACAATAATTTTAATGTAATTCTAAGTGAAATTCGGAATTACATAATCAACAGTTTCATTTTTCGTTATTGCAGCGCGATCTGCCGCGAATCGAACAAAAAATTTCACATAAATCTTATGTATCATGGGATGCAGAATATGAATCTGCAAAAAAAAAAAAAATAGGTTTCATTTAGAGTTTTTAAGCCCCACTCCTTCAAATCCCAGAAAGTGGGGTTCGGAGTACATTTTTGTACATTAGCCCCCCCCCCTCCCCCCACCCTCGATAATAACAAATTTTAATTATGGAATTTTTTTTTGTAGGAAGCGTATTGATGATGCAAATTCATAAATTGAAAGTCTGTCAAAGCCTATATATTTTTGCTTGCAGTTGCCCTGAAAATCTTAAACTTTTTTTAGATAATATTAATATGATTATTGCTATATTCACTTGCATATCTGAATTTGTAAGAATTCACTCTTTTAGCGTAGTCTTTCAGAATCGATAACTCTGGTTTTGATGACCACGTTTCCCAATCCCTCTCAATTGCATCTAAGAGAATTTTCAACTGAAACAAAACTAAGTTATAGTTTTTAAATCATTTTCTATTATATTTTTCATATTATTTCTATTTCAAATGGTAAATATTTTCACTAATTTCATCCAGTGGTCAGTTTCTAGCTATTTATTAAAATAATTGATCAAAATTCGAACATGCGTGGAGAAAAAAATATACTATTAGATACTTTCATCATTTAAAAAATAGGAAACAAAATTTGTGGTAAGAAAATTTTTGAAGGGTTGAAAATTAACCGTCTCTAGGCAATACATTTTTTAAGGTAATAGGGTGAATAGTTTCCAAGAGAGTTGTCTCAAGTCAGCCGGGGTCCTTTGTTTAATGATCGGATTGAGACAGATTAAGAGATCCAAAATTTAGAATTTAAAAGTGAGAGATTCTAAATCCACAGAATTTAAATTACGTATTGCAAAATAATATAAATAATTGTTTATTTTAAAATTTTAATCCTTTTTGGGAACACTGAACTCCATATTGTTTGAAGTGCGCATGCGCCACAGTTGGGAAAATTACTTTCTGAAACACTGTATACGGGAAGTTCGCACTTTTCACGCCGAAAATGTTTGTGAAATGGCATATTCTTACTTATCTAAAAAATGTGCAGGAATTATGACATTCCCGCACGCTTTCCGGATTCCCGCACACTTAAGTATGCGAGAATATTGATTCCTGCACACTATCTTTTGTGCACATTTTTTAGTACGCTAAGTGCGATCTTCCTGTACCTTTTTTTAGTCATTTTCGGCACGCTCCAAATGCATAAAAAGTGGCATAAGAATAAAATATTGTGCAGATTGTCATATGCTCTATTGTACTTAGTACAATACTGATAGTAAACCACATTTCAATATTGTATGGATTACCATTTAGCATTACACTACAATACAAACCTGTACCATAATTTACTCTTAGAGTATGAATAGGCATTTTGATAGTATCTGATAGCATATGTTTCTCTCCGTGTACAATTAAATTTATAATCTAGATTGAAATTTTTGCTTACCTTACAATTATTCAAAAAGCAGTTGACGTATGTAAAAATGCCTACCAAGCCTATAGCCAAAGATGCGATGCACTCTACCGTTGTATCCAAGTCACCCCATGATTCATATATTGCTATGAACTGAAGTTAATATTAAATTATATATTAAATGATGTGACTAAACATATTGTTAATAACTATTTGTCTTTCAAACAAATAATTTAATATAACATTTTGTCACCATTGGTATAATTATGGTTTGCATATATATTAAAAAGAAACCCGTTTGCAACCTCCTCGTCAGCTCTGTTTGATATGGCCATTGCCCATACAAGGATAAAAACTTTCGATCCATTCTATAGTAAGGGCTATGCATTGCGTGTAGGGTTGATGTCATACTGCTGAGTTGGATGATTTAAGCAAATTCATTTCGTAGAAATTAAAGCTATACCAGAAGCTCATCAATGTTTCATATGACAATTGCACTATGACGGGAATCTTGCCTCAAGATTTTCCTCGAATAGTAATCAAATATGCAAAGTTGTGTATGGCTGAGTGTCCATCAATTAAAGTTATAGAAGCAGAAAGTAGAGAGGATTTCAAATTACGCAGTTGGGAAAAGGGAAATATTATTCGCGTTATAATTGGAGAATGGAAAAGAGTTAATCTCACATTACCCAAGGCAACTTGGTTTAGAAGAAAAGTTGCATTACTCACTACGTTTCTAACTGTTGGAGCAGGATCAAGATAAAGGTCTGCGAAAAATTTTAACCTGCAATTCATTATCATTTCCTCATAGAGAAAAATTTTGAAAGACGACAATATCCAATATCAGTTTTTGACATATGTTGACATAATTGGATTTCATGAGTCCGAGGATGAAGTTTTTCAAAAATATCCAGAAGTGTGCATGCGTGTGTCAAGATCAACCCCATAAAAGCATGTCGTTGTGTATCTTGGAAGTGGGCTCAAAGTGAAAAGTAAGTAGAGCTTCAACTTTTAAACTGTGTAGACATTTTGGAAAGTCTAGGAAAAACGAAAAAATATAAATATTCTCTTCTTGGCAAAAACGCGCAGCAGAAAAAAGATCTCTATAGGAAATTCTTAATGCAGTTCCAACTTTAAATATTTATTTAGCAACTCAAAAATATGACACCAGTAAAATATACGATAATTTTTTGAGTTTCTTAAAACTTTGAACCCACCATATTAAGCTATTTTTATTCATTCTATTTCAACATTCTAAGTTTTTTAAAACTGTTCGCCTGCCGTATTGAATCCATTCATTCAAAACTTTCAATTTAGAATTTAGATTTGTATTGTGTCTTCAGAATTGAAAAAAGTTTTATGCAAATACATCTTCTCTAAACAAATTCTTTGAAGATCAATAGTTCGCAAAAAGCTGCATTTTTTAAAAAAGTATTATAAGAAAAATACTGTGAATGCATAAATTTCATGTAGTTACAGTGTACACATTTTAAAACTTCGAGAGTGTCCTTAGTTGTCTCTATTGAATATCGACCACTGGTAAGTTACAGATGCATCTTGAGACTCAGAGCTTAAAAACAAAAACCCATCGATCCTCGTTGAACAAACGAAAAAAATTCTTAACAGTCTAAAGTCGCCAAAATGGGACAAGTGCCTCTTGACGCTATGGGGACTCTCCTGGGTCATCTATACTAGAAATCGGACTCCACTAAGTCTGTTTTTACTCTTTTTATTTAATATACTAGATATCAGCCACTGTCCTCGGTGATACATACTAGATATCGTATACTAGTTTCTTACAGATTCTTCTTCAGACTCAGAGTTTTAAAACAAATACCCCTCCATACTCTTCGAATAAACGGAAAAATTCTTAAGGGGACCCAAAGTCGCCAAACTGGGACAAGTGCCTCCTGACGCTCTAGTGACGGTCCTGTGTCATCTGTACTAGGAATCAGACTCTAGTAGGTCCCACGTGCTTCTTGAGACTTGGAGCTTTTAAACAAATACCTCCCCAACCTCCTTAATGTTACCACTAAACTCTTACGACAGTCCAAATTCGCCAAACAGTGCACAAGTGCTTCCTGACGCTCTAGTGACGGTCCTGTATCATCTGTACTAAGAATCAGACTCTAGTAGGTCCCAGATTCTTCTCGAGACATAGAGTTTCTCAACTAATACCTCCCCAACCTCATTCACCCAACCACAAAACTCTTACGCCAGCCCAAAGTTGACAAACTGGGACAAATGCATCTTGTCGTCTAGGGACTCTCCTGGGTCAACTATACTAGGTATCAAACTCTAGTAAGTTCCAGATACTTCGCGAGACTTAGGGCTGTCAAACGAATACGACCCAAACCTCATCCACCCAACCACTGAACTCCCACAACAGTCCAAAGTCGCCGAACTGGGACAAGTGCCTCTTGACGCTCTAGGGACTCTCCTGCGTCAACTATACTAGGTATCGGACACTGGTATATCCCAGATGCTTCTCGAGACATAGAGTTTCTCAACTAATACCTCCCCAATCTCATTCACCCGACCACAAAACTCTTAGGCCAGCCCAAAGTTGACAAACTGGGACAAGTGCCTCTTGACGCTCTAGGGACTCTCCTGTGTTATCTGTACTAGGTATCGGACTCTAGCAACTTCCAGATGCTTCTCGAGACATAGAGTTTCTGAATTAATACGTCTACAACTTCCTCCACGCAACCATAAAACTCTTACGATAGCCTAAATTCGGCAAACATGGAGAAGTGCCTCCTGACGCTCTAGTGACGGTCCTGTATCATCTTTACTCGGAATCAAACTCAAGTAAGTTCCACGTACTTCGCGAGACTTAGAGCTTTGAAACGAATACCTCCCCAACCTTATTCATCAAGCCATTGAACAGTTTCAACATCTCGAAGACGCGAAACTGAGACAAGTGCCTCCTGACGCTCTAGGGACTCACCTGGGTCTACTATACTAGGTATCAAACTCTAGTAAGTTCCAAATACTTATAGAGACATAGAGTTTCTCAACTAATACATCACCAACCTCATTCACCCAACCACAAAACTCTTACGCCAATCTAAAGTTGGCAAACTTGGACAAGTGCTCCTGAAGCTCTGGGGACGGTCTTGTGTCATCTATACTAGGATTCGGACTCTAGTAAGTTCCAGATGCTTCTCGAGACATAGAGTTTCTCAACTAATACATCACCAACTTCATTCACCCAACCACAAAACTCTTACACCAGCCCAAAGTTGACAAACTGGGACAAGTGCCTCTTGACGCTCTAGGGACTCTCCTGGGTCAACTACACTAGGTATCGATCACTGGTAACTCCCAGATGCTTCTCGAGACATAGAATTTCTCAACTAATACCTCCCCAATCTCATTCATCCAACCACAAAACTCTTACGCCAGCCCAAAGTTGACAAACTGGGACAAGTGCCTCTTGACGCTCTAGGGACTCTCCTGTGTTATCTGTACTAGGTATCGAACTCTAGCAACTTCCAGATGCTTCTCGAGACATAGAGTTTCTGAATTAATACGTCTACAACTTCCTCCACGCAACCATAAAACTCTTACGATAGCCTAAATTCGGCAAACATGGAGAAGTGCCTCCTGACGCTCTAGGTACGATCCTGTGTCATCTGTACTAGGTATCGGACTCTAGTGAGTTACAGATACTTCTCGAAACATAGAATTTCTCAACTAATATCTTCCCAATCTTCTTCATTTAAACACAAAACTCTTACGCCAGCCCGAATTTGACAAACTGGGACAAGTACTTGTCGTTTTTCATCTATAATACAATTATTTTTAATGTTTGGGTAATGGAGAGGTATAATAACTAAAATAATGATTTGATTCATTTGGCGCGCAATTTTGAATCGCATTTAGCAGATTTAGTTAGGCCATGGACGAAGTACTGGAAGTAGACAAGGTGTCACAAAAGCGAAACTCTTCTGTTAGCCAATAGAAAAATTAATTAATTTTAATGAATTTGAAATCTTTCTGCGGAAAAAGAGACGCTTCCGACTATGCCGGGATTCGAGCCCAGGTCTTTCGGTTCCTGGTCGACTGCTCTATCCAAATGAGCTACGCAGACACAGTCTGATGCGTCTCTTTTGTCGCAAAAAAATGTCAAATTCTTTGAAATTTATATGAATTCACTCGCTCATACATTGAATATACTCACACACTGAATAAGCTCTACGTTGGCCAGCAGCCAAAATGGCGAATGCGCACTTTTGGTTAATATAGTTCCCTAGAAGCAGTCGACCGACTCGGCCACAAGGCACAGAACAAGACAGTATATTCAAACAAATCTATTCTGAACTAATAATTGAATACACTATTTCTTTACTATTCCGAAAAATGCGCTTTGTGTAAGGACTACACGGAAAATAAGAAAATAAGACGCGGTCACAGAAGATTTCGGTGACTTTATTAAATAACAAGAAATTCAATAAATAGTAGAAAAAATCGAATACTATATAATGAGAGTAACTGAAATTTTTTGTGACTCTATGTGACATAAGTTTCATGTTGATAAATATAATCTCTTAAAACTATTCAAATACTGTATTCTGATAAGATTGAATTGAAACTCATATGTGAGTGAAGTTTAATTATACTTGTATGAGGGTCACTTCTGAATGGATCAATCCCACCGGGGATCGACACAGCATATAATTTAATGTTAATAACATGGCTTAACATGCGAGGGGATATAACGATTAGCTTATTTACGTCATGACCGACAAGGTTGTCTTTTTGCCCTGACAGGCTTGGTGAACTCCCTATCTTGGCTTTAAGTAACGATTTTTTAAGTACATTTTTTAATTCAGCAAACGATTCAAAATTTGAATCCTACTTTTGTCCTGGGTTATACCAAATAAAGTTTCCTCCAAACCTGTGAAACCTTCACGTCCTGTTTGAAACCTATATTCTAGTCAAAATTAATCCCTCTACAATCCGCCCTAAAATAGGGCTCAAATTTCAACTCGAGAACACTTGCATAATTATAATTCATATAATTTTAATATAATCAATAATCTAGAAATTTTGCTTGTTTTTAAATCAGAAAGTTTATTTCTTGTTACGTTCTTATCGCGTGACAAGTAGGGTATTGCAAAAAAGTCTAAATTAATCTAAATGTACTATATTTTTTTTAAATGTTTTGAATAAAAAGAATAAAACTTTCGATATACTAGGGTGTTTAATAATGACGTGATAAAATGAACAAGAATAATTTTTTTGATAATAGTCGGTTTTATTTCTCAATGTATTCTCCTTATAGTTCGATACAACGAGTCCAACGATCTTTTAACTTTTCTATGCCTTCCAAATAATACGATTTGTCAAAACCTCCAAAATGCCTTTCTGTTTCCCTATCAATTTCTTCGTTCGAACCAAAACGCCTACCACGCAGCCATCTCTTAAAGTTTGGGAACAGATAATAGTCGCTGCGGGTCAGGTCTGGAGGATACGATGGATGCGGAAGGGATTTGAGACCCAATGTGCCTGTGAAATTTTCGATGGTGAGATGGTGCATTGTCATCATGAAAACGGACTTTCCCAGCCCATTGTTTCGTTTTCGGACACACTTTGGTGGACCAGTTTTAACCCACTCTTTTGACCCTTCACTTGGTGCGCAGCGCCCATTTTGCATAGAGCTTTCTATTGCAAAAATGTGTATGCAAAATATTGACCCCACGTTTAATTTCGTTTAATTTTCCGTATTTCTGATTACGCGTTGATAGGAAAAATTCAGAGGAAGTGACTAGTCCTATAATGCAATCCTAACCAGGTTCTTTCTAAGATATTTATTATGATATGTATCGTACCCCAAATCTAAATTGATTAATATTTAATTCATTGAATGCTCCAGAAATTTCAAACAATTGTTTTTAGGTAATATTTTTACAATATGGAAGTATGTTCCTTTTTTGCAATAACTTATTCGAATACTAAATAACTCTTAGGAAGATTTCATTAAATTATATATTGAATATCTTCTTCTCAGTTTAAAAAAAGTATATCGTAAAATCTTGCCAAAATGTAAGATCTAGATAAATCGGGTGACTAATGCACCGAGTCCTTACCGTAATTTTATTTATAAGTACATTTTATATAAAACAATCATTATTATCCTTGTGTCTCTGAATATATTTATTATCTCAAATATAAATCACTGTACAGAATGCAATACAGTAAAATATGACATTGCAGTTCGAATTACCTTGAAAGTACAGAAAAATGAATTACAAAAACTAAAAGTAATTTTTTGGACTTATCATATAGTATATTCATGTATTTATATAGAAAACGTACCGTAGCGTAACTTGCCATTGAGTATGTGTACAATTTCCCGACTGTAAATGAACATGGTTCAGTGCTCTTCCTCATTATCATTAGCAAAAGCTTTCGCGACTTCACTGGTAATTCATACCATTTTCCTTCGTAACTGAAATTTTGTACAAAAAATGCTTTTCATTTTTTTTCATCCAATAGCTTAAATTAAAAAATTTTATGTGCATCCGGCGCGTAAACTCGTTTTACGCTACAGTTGAGAGTAGCGTAATGTTGTGTATTAGGATACAGAGGAATGTAATGTAAAAATTGAACTGCGCATGCGCCTATTACGATACAGCGGAGCGCAATCTTCTTCTTATTCTTATTCTTCTTCGTACAGCGTTGGCACCCTACTGACAAAAGCCTTGTACGTTTGAACTGCGTGATAATCACGGTAATTTCGACCTTTTCAGATTGGATTCGAGTCTACGCATAAAAACTCGTATATGCGCCGAAGTCACATAAAATAGAATACTAGGTTGTTCAAAAAGTTTTGAAAGCGACATCTATAGAGCAGTAGAAGAACCAAAATTTCTACGCCATTTTAAGATTTCATCTTTCATATGAACATACCCATAGTGTCATTCCACTCTGTCAATTCATTGTTTGTTTACAAGCCATTTGAAGTTGACGTCTCTGTGTATTTTTGTACAATGGAAAAAACCGAAAATCGTGCAGTGATAAAATTCTTTGTTTTGGAAGGTTTATCAGCAACAGAAATTCATACAAAAATGGTGAAAGTGTTAAAGGAAGCTGCTCCTTCATTTCCAACTGTGCATCGATGGGTTTTAGAGTTTAGACGTGGTCGAAAAAGCGTTGAAGACGATCCACGCTCAGGACGTCCAAAAAGTGCATCAACACCAGCATTCATAGCAAAAGTACAGGATATGGTTTTGGAAGATTGTCGATTGACCGAGAGAGATTTAGCAGAGGCCCCAGACATCTCATTAGGCAGTGTGAGTCATATTTTACGTGAAGTTTTGGGTTTCAGAAAGCTCTGTGCAGAATGGGTGCCGCATTCGCTCACAATGGAACAAAAACACGTTCGAATGCGACTTTCTGAGCAACATTTGGAGCGTTTTCGAAAGGATAAAAAGGATTTTTTGCGTCGATTCATCACTATGGATGAGACTTGGGTCTTCCATCATGATCTTGAATCAAAACAAGAGGCTAAGGAGTGGTGTGAAGCAGGCACTTCGGCACCGAAGCGAGTTCGTGTCCAGAAATCGGCGAAGAAGGTGTTAGCATCAGTTTTTTAGGATGAAAAAGGGATTTTGTTGGTGGATTATCTCCAAACTGGCAAAACAATAAATTCTGAATATTTTTGTAACCTTTTGTATCAATTGGATCAAGACAATGCACCCGCTCACACAGCTCAAAAAACCATCACTAAAATAACCGAATTAAAGTACGAATTGTTGCAGCATCTACCTTATTCGCCTGATTTAGCTCCCTCTGACTTCTGGCTGTTCCCACACCTCAAGAAATTCCTTCGTGGGAAGCATTTTTCATCAAACGAAGAGGTTATAGCCGTCGTAGAGGAGTATTTTGCAGGCCTTGCAGAAAGTCACTTCCATGATGGGATAAACAAGTTGGAAGACCGTTGGACCAAATGTATTGATCTTATGGGAGATTATACTGAGCAATAAAAGTGATTTCACCAAAAAAAAAACGTATTTTCAGTTCCGCTTTCAAAACTTTTTGAACAACCTAGTATGTGCCAATGCACACAATTCGTGTAATTGCGAGACTCGCTTAAAATGCTCGCAGGACTGATTGCGCCTCGGCTTCGATCTCCTGCGAGCATTGTCGCTCGTCGCGTAATAACCCTCATTATGCGCCTAGGCACATAATATACTATTCTATAAAATATAAATTTTCATATTATTGATGTACTAAACTGGAAAGAAAAACAAATTTTTACTTACACATAATCCGAAATTCTGATGCTGTGATTTATCAATTGCTGGCAAGGCACAGTTACGCAGAAAAGACGAAACATTTGATTAACCACTGAACTTCCAAATCTTATAACCACATCTGGCTTGTCCAAGTTATTAACTGTCTGAATTGAAACACATATTGTAAACATAATGAATATGGAGAGTACAAATTGTATTTTTTGAAGGTTTTTTTCTTGCCTGAATTCCTGACACACTTAAGATTATCACATACAGTCCGACTGTCAATAGGTAAGCTGTCGAACAAAATTCTTGGATATGTTTTGCGAACCTAATAAAAAACAATATTTAATATTCTATACAAACTGTAGATCAATATTCAATATAGCTACTACATAATAAAAATGAATCGGTGGCTACTGAATGTTTTAGAAATAATCTAAATAGCTTTTCAAACATAGAAATATCTCATATTTCTTGTTAAAAAACTGATTACTAACTTTATTATTTTCATGTGCTCAACTGCACAGAAGTTGATACCCTCCGTGAATTTTTTTTTAAATTCATTTTCACATTTTGTACCATAATTTTCAAGTCGCATAATATTTTGAAGCCTTAATCTGTTAACATTAAAATCCATACAATTTGTGTTAAAATTGGTAACTTTGAGGACATAAGAAATGAAGCATTATGATAATACTATATGGATTTCATCATGTTGCATATTATTTTGTATATATTCAATTAAAATTAATTTTATACATTTATGTTTTTACCCTATCGCTGAGAGAACTGCGCAAGCATGTTGAATGCTGGTGATAAGAGCAAAATCTCCAATCAGTATACATGAAATAACAAAAATAGCGGCTAAGCAATCATGAACAAAATTCCAATAAAAGTACTTATCTATGTCAAAGTAATATTTCATAGCAAACAGCGGGATTTTAGGTCTTGATTCGTTCAATGGTATCAGTATATCCAGAATCTGTGGAGTAAGCGGGACAACCAGGAAAATTCCCAAAGTTCCAAAAAATATACCTGAATTAAATAATCGAAATTCATCAATCCTGAGAAAATTTGTTGGGATTCAATTCAATAAATCTGCTATAAAATTCAATTCGACGATGATGCACTTGCTCAGTGGTTTGCTGAGTAACTTTAAATTCAAAACTTTATAAAAATAAGCATTTCTACTATTGAATTAGTGCATATAAAATTGTAAAAACGACTTAAAACACTTTGAAAGTCAATGTAATCATTAGAGAGCGGCAAAAGCAACTTTAAGAATAGCTTGAGGTATGCTTGTGTGGATAACTATGGGCTGCTAGTGGTGGGGGGAACGAACGTATATTTTTCTCCATACACTCAACTCTCCCGGTAAGATCCAGTTTATTTTTTTAAACCCTCCCGATAAAATCGAGTTTAAAGTCGGGGTTCCGCTATCAGTAAAAACGGTGCGTGCGCATCAGTACGCATTTTCAACAGAAACATAACCCCAATAGTAATGTAATTCATCGTTATTTGCGCAGTGCGATTGTTCAATATAATACAATGAAAATGAACTCTCCTCAACCAATGCAGAAATTTTGGTGGGGCGTCGATAGGGCCCCGATAGGGTAATCTGTCTAGCGCCAGACAAGTGATGAAACGCCTTACCCGATCGGGCCCAGATCTGGGCCTGTAAAATGGAGGCCCGATCTGGCCCAGATATGGCCCCTTATAATTTTGTATTTCTACAAATAGTAAAATTTAAGTTTTCGTTTAATAATAATAAATAGTTGATTCAAAAAAATTTATTTCAAAAATGCAGTTTAGTGATGCAACAGTATAATCAATATTATACAAACAATATAATCTTCAAACCCATTTTCATAGTCTGTAGAACTATTCGATTCTTCTGAATCTAAAAACAAATTACATCATTGATCATTTTCTTTCTAAAAAATTCAGTTTCGAAAATCGAATATACAATATAAAAAATAATGAAACACAATAACGTTCCACACTTAAAATCATGATTTTCTTTTCTTTTCAAATTACCGTTAATAAAAAAATATTTAATAATCTAGTTCCCAAAAAGCAATTGATTGACCCAACGATCTGTACGTTTTGATTGAGTAAATTGAATTTAGGGAATAGCGAGGTGAGATTGTACAGTCATAAAGAAAACATTCACAAACGACGTTTTCGGTTCTCCATAAATAGGCAATAGGTGCCCCATTATGTCGCAACTGAATGTATCATTTTTTGCCCTCTCTTGGCGTCGCATCTTATGGCAATCAATGCCGAATTCTGTAATGAAATTCGATTGATTCGATAACGAGTTCCTATTGACTTTTTCTGAGATTATTTTTCTTCGAATGACGAGCAATAGTTAAAACTCAATCATGGCACAATTCTCATCGATGGTGGCGATTACAATGAGTACATGCAGTTATTGGCAAATCTATTGTGATTACCTATACCATGCAGAGAATTCGTCATTTATGCGACAATTGATGACGGATAGAATAGGTTTCGTTAAATAGTCTTTTCTTTGCGTAAAGTGAAGTCCAACGCAATACGATGAATTACTCATCATATATTATTTATTTAAATAACTTGAGTTCGTTATCATTCACAAGAAATTAAAATTTTCTGAAGAGATTGTATAAAATCGTTTTTTAAATAAGCGATGTGTGTACATAGAAAGAAAAAGTTATCCAAAAAATATTGGAAGTTTCTATCTTTGTTTGTAATTTGATGCCAGAATGGAAAAAAAATTACTCGAGGTAGTACAAGAATTTCTCATTTTTCCTAGTATCTATGCAAAAGTTGTGGACGGAGATATTTCAATATAGCTTTTTTTCCATTGTCACACCATTTTTTAAGGGTGCAAACATCGATGACGATCGATGAAAATTGCTTCGATACAATTTTTTCACATAAAATCTTGTTTGGTTAGGTTATGATGAAACTAGATGATCTAAATTAGTAAATTAATTCACGAATAGAATTGACCAATAATGGGTGATATATTGCAAGAATGAATGACCGATATTACCCAATTTATTGCCCATTTATGACTGATCTATTGAGCAGTTTGCTCGTTTCTTTAGTACGTCACGTAATGATCCAATACAAGGGCATTCAAAATCGAGAAAATAATCTCCCAAGAACATCAACAACATCTCACAATTAAAGCCCCATAAGTCGTGTGCTTTAAAGAACATCCATGATTCAGCCATAAATGTTCTGTTATTCAGTCGCATCTTACGTCATCTATTGCCCAATACAACTGAATTCAATCCACCGTCAATTCTACAATTGTTGCTCTAACTTTGCTTTTTGGGTTCATTACCTGAATCTGAGTTGCTGGTAGTTTCGTCAAAAGCGATAGGATTTTCAATTTCCTCTAATCTTGTCTATCATAATCCGATGTGGTCCCGACTCGGGCCACACCATTTGCCCCCCTGCGGCCACATGTGGAAAATCTGATCGGGCCCGGATCGGAACTTGGAAACAAGTTGGGCTATTTCTGCACGGGAAATGGAGGTACCCGTGCAGAAATTTTGGTGGGGCACCGATCGGGAAAAATGTGGCCCCGATAGGGTAATCTGTTTAGCGCCAGACCAGTAATGAAACGCCCTACCCGATCGGACCCAGATCTGGGCTTGTAAAATAGGGGCCTGATTTGGTCCAGATATGGCCCCTTCTAGTTTTGTATTTTTAAAAATAGTAAAATTTAAAGGCTTTTTGTTTAATAACAATAAATAGTTGGTTCAAAAAAATTTATTTCATTAATTCAGATTAGTGATGTAACAGTATAATTAAAAGTATAAAAACAGTATAATCTTCAAACCCACTTTCGTAGTCTGCAGAACTATTCGATTCTTCTGAATCTAAAAATAAATTACATTATTAATCATTTTGTTTCCAAAAAATTCACTTTGGAAAATTGAATATACAATATAAAAAATAATGAAACACAATAACGTTCTACACTTAAAATTATAATTTTCCTTTCAAATTACCGTTAATAAAAAAATATTTCAAGTAATAATCTAGTTCATTACAATGTTAGGATTTATGTAATGAATCTAGTGAATTAACTTAGCTTGATCTATAATGCGGATATAAGAAATCTCACCAACGATTCTGTGCTTCCGAACTCGCCATGTACTTTTTTCTTTTGGCGTTTTAATAACAATATAGTCACTACAATATCACGACGACAACACAAAATTTGAAAATAATCTTGTTAATCATAATCCGATGTGGTTCCAACCCGGGCCACACCATGTGCCCTCCTGCGGCCACATGTGGAAAATCCGATCGGGCCCGGATCGGAACTTGGAAACAAATTGGGCAATTTCTGCACGGGTAGGCTTTGATAGTAAAATATTTTATGTGCCACCGGCGCGCAAACTCGTTTTTTCGCTACAGTTAACAGTAGCGCAATGTAGTACATTTCGCCAGAAAGGAATGAAATGTAAAAATTGAACTGCGCATGCGCCCATAGCCATGAAACGAAGCACAATCCTTCTTATTCTTCTTCTTCTTCTTCGTACAGCGTTAGCATCTTACTGGCAAAGCCTTGTACATTTGAACTGCGCATGCGTCTACTAAA
Organism: Diplolepis rosae; assembly: GCA_030998225.1. NCBI lineage: Eukaryota > Metazoa > Arthropoda > Insecta > Hymenoptera > Diplolepididae > Diplolepis > Diplolepis rosae. The sequence continues at coordinate 5,210,813 of JAPYXD010000723.1, read as the reverse complement.
ATCCATTACTACTACACAAGATCGATAAAATCAAAATGGCCGGGACTAGTCTTGACATATCAAGTGTAATGACTAGCGCCGCACACAACTACAATACTAGATTAGATTCGAGTGTACGCAGAAAAACTCGTATATCCACCGGAGCCACATAAAATAGAATACGTGCCAATGCACACATTCGGGAAATTACGAGACTCGCGACAATGCTCGCAGGACTGATCGCGCCTCAGCTTCGTCTCGGCTTTGTCTCGGCTTCGTCTCAGCTTCGTCTCGGCTACGCCTCGACTATGCATCGGCTACACCTCGACTACGCCTCACCTACGCCTTGGCTCCGATCTCCTGCGAGCATTGTCGCTCGTCACGCAATAACCCTCATTGTGCGCCCAAGCACGTAATATACTAATTCACATACATCGGATATCATCGGAAAAACTATTTTTCCGGTTCTAAGATGTCAAAAATGTGACTTTCTCGAAACACAGTAGACGGGAATGCGGGTCTTACTAAGAAAGTAATTGGATCTTAACAGGAGGGGAATCCGGGTCTTACCGGGAGAATTGTGTGTACTTTCTTTGGCTATTCGAATTGGAACGCTTCACAGTACGTCCACTACCATGTATTTCAGGAGGGTACTTAAAAAAGGGAAAATGAGCATCAGCGCCGCCAAGTTTTGTTAGCACGAACTATTATATTATTATATTATATATATATATATATATATAATATTAAGAAGGTGGGCATTGAATGATATTGAAATGTCTAAATCTAAGAAAAAACAGAATCGAGAATGAAAATTTTGAATGCCTTTTAATGCCTAGGAATTAAAATGCATTCAAAAGTTCCTTTCTCGATTCCATTTCTTTCCAGATTTTGACATTTCAATGCCATTTAATGCCCACCTTGTTACTAGGTATATTCTAAAGAGCGGACATTTTTTAAACATGAATCAATGATTTATACCATCTGATTTTATCAAAAGAATATCAAACTGTGGTTGCTATGGTTACAACAGGTTAAAAATAACATCGGTAGCGACAGTAGCGCCACCACTTGTTGATAGCAAACACTACAATTCGTTCCCCTTTTCTCCTATGAGTGAACCCACTGTGGAAGCTTACGGTCGTTCTCCCCACCACTATCAGTCAGTGGTTCTCTGCACTAGCGGTCCTTCAGCTGTTACCTAAAATCCTCTAATCCGTTCTCTAATAATAGTCATAAATTCGAACATAATCACAGACTTGGTAGATACAAAAAGACTTCGGAAAAGTTCTACGTGTAGTCAGATTCATTATTTCACAGATCTTATCCAGGACTATCCGACATTTTTAGTAGGACATCTAGCCATTTTTTTATCATAACTATTACTGTGGGCAAAAACTAAGGTGAATTTTCTTATAAAATGAAAAATCTTTATTTATTCATCCAAATCAATTTCATCCCCTTCAAAGTAATTCCCTCCCGATATAATGCACTTATGCCAACGTTTTTTCCAATCGCCGAAACACTTGTAAAAATTTGATATGCGGAATTACCTTCAAAGCCTTCTTCGATTCGGCTTGTATCTCTTCAATCGTGTCAAAACGGTGTCCTCGGAGTGGTCTTTTAATTTTGGGGAATAGCCAGAAGTTACACGGAGCCAAATCAGTCGAATATGGTGGTTGTGGAACGATATGCGTTGAGTTTTTGGCAAAATGGTCACGAAGAACGAGTGCAGTGTGAGACGGCGCATTATCGTGATGCAAAAACCACGAGTTGTCTGCCCAAAATATCTTTTGAAACGGTGTTGAGTGATCCTCTTGAAATGCCAATAGTGTTTTGATTGACATGTTGCTCGTCAGTTGATTTTTATGGTCCTGCGGAGCGATCCAAGTCATCAACACGTCCTCTGCCTTCTTTGAAGTCTTTGTACCACTCATAAACATTTTTCTGCGACATGGTCAAATCACCGAAGATCTTCTGCAACATTCTAAACGATTCCGCAACTGAAATTTCATTCCGCAAACAAAATTTAATGGCACTTCATTGCTCAACAAATTTAGATTGTAAAAATTGAAAAAATCACTTTTAGTTGTTTAGAAAACACAAGCGTAACTATGTAACAAATGATGACATTGACATGAAATTTGGCGCAGATGTCAGTAACAGTAGGACCAACATAAAAATAAAAGAGTTTGCCCGAATCGGTTAGCCCGCGAAGTTTAAATTAAAAATTCACCTTACTTTTTGCCCATAGTGGTATACCCACACTTTTTTTTCAAAAGATGAATAGAACCCCTACTGAAGCGAATCTATTTTTACATAATATCTCGAGAAATACAAAAATACGTTCTTAAGATAGAAGGTTTTCATATAGTTTATTGAAATTACGAAAATTCATGAATAAAAAGTCCGTTAAAGCCTATAAATTTTTACTAGCAGTTGCCTTGAAAAACTTTAATTTTTTTAACGTAATGTTAATATGATTAATTAGTTGAGTTATATGATTATTGCTATATTCACTTGCATATCTGAATTTATAAGCATTCCCTCTTTCAGCGTAGTCTTTCAGAACTGATAACTCCGGTTTTGATGACCAAGTTTCCCAATCCTTTTCAATTGCTTCTAAGAGAATTTTTAACTGAAACAATACTAAATTGTAGTTTCTTTTTATATTTTTCATACTATTTCTATTTCAAATGCTAGTTATTGTTACTAATTTCATTCAGTGATTCATTTCTAGCTATTCATCCAAATTATTGATCTAAAATCACACATACGCAGAGAAAAATATCTACTATTGGATACTCTCAATTTTTAAAAAAATAAGAAATAAAATTTATGGTAGAAAAATTATTGAAGGCTTAACCGTACGTAGTCGCCAGATTCCCCGAAGTAATAGAGAAAATGAAGGTCTTAATAGAACTGCTCTAAGTTAGTAGGGGTCCTTTGTTGAATGGTCAGATAAAGAGATTCAAAATTCAGAAATTAATTTTTTTAACTTTGTGATATATAAAATTTATCTGAAATAGGCAGAATAAGCGCTCTTTATCTGCCCGCGGAGCGGCAGTAAAATAACACTGTATTGTACTGCGATGGCGGGACGTAAAATAACAGTAAGGAGGGGGAAGTGAGAGGGAAAAAGAGAGAGATGCATGCGCGCGTAAGGTAATACGATAGCATCAAAATGTTGATTGTAGAATTATAACATTGCTCCACACGCGTAAATACGCTCTACAATCAAGCGCTATTTTACGATTTTTAATATGTATTATTTATCTTGAAGTAGTAATAATTGCTGAATTATAAGCATCTCTCTAACGAAATTTACGAAAGGAATTCAATCCGACTCCATCCTAACTAATCTGAAAAACGTTTTGAATTTCATTCACTGCAAATAGATTAAAAGTCAATCGAACTCAATACTATTGAATTCGAAACAAGTTTCTAACCAAATAAATTCTGGATCGGATTAACCTAAAAAAAATTTTTTATCTGAATCAATCCGGGGCTGAAGCGATTTAGATTGATTCTCAACCTATTTACGCCGAAAATTCAAAGCTATGAGATAAGTTTTTGATTTTTATGCCTTTCCTTATTTTAATAATCTCCTATATTATGTTTTGATGAAATTTTAAATTAATTAAAAAATTTATGGCACTGAAGAGGGCCCCCATATGTGGCCACAACGTTTGCCTTACTTTTTTACGTTTTTTTATATCTGCCATTGATAATTTGCAATGTGAAAATAAAAAGAATCTGACCCTATGCCAAAATAACAAAATGAATAAAAATTCAAAAAGTTTGTTGGGTTAGTTCGGAAACAGATTTTGGGATAACTGGGAAAAGTAAATTGGATTAAATACCAATCCAAGACTCTTACTAGGGCTGAATTTCTCAATCATTAAAATCAAATTTTTACTAACTTTAGAGCTTTTAAAGATAATAGCACATTATGTATACCTAAGCAGTAAAGTTGACCTTTTCAAGGATACAGAATACAACTTCCGAGCCGAAGGCCAGGACGGTAAAACTGCATCCTCGTTTGAAGGTCAACTTTACTGCTTAGGTACATACGATACTTTATCTGAAATAGGCAGAAAAAGCGCGAATTGTCTGCCCAAGGAGGGGAAGTATAAAAAAACCTGATTGTACAGTACACGCACGCGTATGGGGCAATGTTACAATTCTACAATCAACATTGTAATGTTATCGTATTACCTTGCGCGCACACGCATCTCTCCAATCAATCTATCTAAATCAATTTATCAATAATCAATGGATTACACAGGTCTACAAAATATGAGGTTGTGATTGTTATAGAAATACCGATAGGCATTTCCGAAGTGATTTTTGGCGTAGAAACCGAATCCGGGCTCAGAATTGCTCCATCACGTCAGGTTTTCAAGTAATCCTAACCTAAAAGTGCGAAAAACACGTTTTTTCGCTATATTTGAGCATCGATAACTTCTCCGCTTAGAAAAATTAAAATAAGACATGAAAATAGTGAAATGGAAAGCTGAAAAGTGTCTCTTTTTTATGGTTTTCTCATATTTAAAAAATAATAAAAATTCGCGAAGTTATCGATGCTCAAATATAGCAAAAAACCTTGTTTTTCGCACTTTTAGGTTAGGATTACTCGAAAACCTGACGTGATGGAGCAATTCTGAGCCCGGATTCGGTTTACACGCCAAAAATTACTTGGGAAATGTACCTCAGCTACTCCATAACAAAACCATTTAGACCTGTGTTATCTAAATGGAAGCTGAAAGCTTAAAATTCTTTCATTGGAGAATAAACTCAAACCGACAATGTTAATTTCTGTTGTAGGGAATCTTTAACCTGAAATCGATATAAATTTTAACTTCTTTTTCTATGGAAATACCTGTCCCTAAGATTATAAGACTAAAATATTGTGCAGGTTGCCACATGCTACATTGTACTTAGTACAATACCAACGCTGAACTGCCTTTAAATATTGTTTATGTGCCTCTGGTACGTAAACTCGTTTTTACGCTACAGTTGTGAGTAGCGTAAGGTTGTGTATTGCGCTACAGCGGAGCGTAATCTTCTTCTTATTCTTCTTCTTATTCGTACAGCGTTGGCACCGTACTGACAAAGCCTTGTACATTTGAACAGCGCATGCTCTATTACAATACGCTACTACAACACAAGATCGATAAAATCAAGATGGCCGGAAGTATTCGCGAAATGTCAAGTGAGATGGGCGATAATCACGGCAATTTCGACCTTTTCAGATTGGATTCGAGTGTACGCATAAAAACTCGTATATGCGCCGAAGTTACATAAAATAGAATATGTGCCAATGCACACAATTCCAGTAATTACGAGACTCGCATAAAATGCTCGCAGGACTGATCGCGCCTCGGCTTCGATCTCCTCACGGAGAAAAATGGATATTGACCCATAATATCTAGATATTGAAGCAGAATGTCAGTAGCATTCAACTATGTGACAAACATTTAGATATTCTACTTCAATGCCTGCAGATATTGAAAAAAAGATATTAACCACCAGTATCTCAGATATTGAGCTTGATTATCTCAGATATTAAAAAGGAATATTCAAGATACTAAACTTCTGAATATCCTCGTTAGTAAACTTGAATGTCTGAGGTACTAAAGTTGAATATCTCAGATATTTAACTTCAATATCAGGTATACTGAAAAGGTAAGTTATAGATATTACAGCTCAATGTCTAAGATACTCAAAAAATTATTTTAAAGGTTATAAAATAACTAAATATTCAGTCTTTAGAAAAAAATCAAATAATATTTTATTATGTACATAAGTATATAGTAGATTTATATACATTGCTCTCATTTTCATTATTTGGCATGTCTAAAATAATTAAATGTTCTTGTTAGAAACTTAACCTTAACACTATATGTTTTACTTACTGCATCTCAAGTTAAAGTCCCGATCACTTTTATTCCATTAGAAACACTTATTAGAATCTAAGAAAACTTTAATAAACCTTCAAAATTTATCTTTCCGGCACGCTGCAAGCATGTCAATCTTTGATTCACTTAGATTTCGATGAGCGCGAAAAAGTGATCACATGACCTTTATATATATGCGCGCGCACTTCATGCTTCAATATCTAAACTATTGAATCTGAATATCAAATCTTACTTCTCTGGAAAATCTTATATATTGAAAAAAAATATTTTAATATTGCGTGTCAATATCTAGATATTATGGATGAATATCTCCTATTTGAATATCTACTTTTCAATATCCATTTTTCTCCGTGCTGCGTCGCCGTGCTATATCGCTCGTCGCCTAATAACCCTCATTATGCGCCTAGGCACATAATATACTATTGTATTACTATTGGGCATTCACAAATTACCATCTCTATTTCGCCCACTACAATATAAATGGTAACCCGTACAATAATTTATTCTTAAAATAATATTAAACATTTTGTTAATATCTGATTGCATATGTTTTTCTCTGTGTACAACTGCGTTTGTAATTTGAATGAACACTTTTTCTTACCTTACGGTTATTATAAAAGCAGTTGACGTATGTAAACATCCCTACTAGGGCTATAGCCAAACATGAGATGCACTCTATCGCTGTATCTAAGTCACCCCATGATTCATATATTGCTATAAACTGAAGTTAATATCAAATTATATAATAAATGATGTAACTAAGCATACTTTTGATGAGGAATTATCTTTTAAACTAATAAATAACTATAACATTTTGTCACCATTGGTATAATTATGGTTTGAATATATATAGAAACGAAAACCGTTCGCAACCTCTTCGACAGCACTGTTTGATAAGGCCATTGCCCATAAAAGGACAAAAACTTTCGATCCATTCTATAGTAAGGGCTATGCATTGCGTGTAGGGTTGATGTCATACTACTGAGTTCGATGATTTAAGCAAATTCATTTCGTGGAAATTAAAGCTATATCAAAAAGTTTATCAATGTTTCATACGACTATTACATTGTCGCAGAAATCCTGCATTGGGAATTTCCTCGAATAGTAATCAAATATGCAGAGCTGCATGTGGTTGAGTGTCGATCAATTAAAGTTATAGAAGCAGAAAATAGAGAGGGAATATCGAATTATGCTATTGGGAAAGGGGAAACCCTTTTCATGTTATTATTGTAGAATGGAAAAGAGTTAATCTTGCATTACTCAAGGCTACATGGTCTACAGGAAAAGTTAAATTATTAACTGGTGTAGCAGGATTAAGAAAAAGGTCTGTGAAAAATTTTACCCTGCAATTCATGATCACTTCCTCATAGAGAAAACTTTGTAAAGACGACGAAATTCAATATCAATTTTTTTACATTTCAAACTGGAAAGTACGTAAAGTTTTTATTTTTAGACTGCGGGCACAACATTTTTGAAATTTTTTAAAAGAATACATAAATAAAAATATTCTCTTCTTGGCAAAGGCGCGCAGGAAAATAATCTCTGTAGCAAATTCGTAATGCAGTTGCAACTTGGAATTCTTATTTAGCAATTCAAAAATATTACATTAGAAAGATATGTGAAAATTTGTTAAGTTTGTTGAAACTTTTAATCTGTCATGTCAATATATGAGGTGTACAAATAAGTTTCCGCCGTTTGAGAAAAGTTAGCGTCACCAGTAAGTTTTGGTTGAAATTGACAGATTTAAAACGTCACTGTCGTAAGGTTGGACATCTGTCAACAACATAACCTATTAGTGAATTTTTATCAGTATAATATATTCTTTTGTGTACGAAAATGTCGAGTTTTGAGCAGAATAAGCGTCATTTGCTGGAACTTTTGATTGACTTCTTCAATTTGAAGAAATCTGCAGCTGAGATGCATCGATTCCTTGTAGAAACATATGGTGAGGCTGCCTTAAGTGAAAGAAGTTGTCGTGAGTGATTTCAAAAGTTTAAGAACGGTAAATTTGACATCGAAGACAAAGAACGTAGCCGAAGGCGAAAAGTTTACGAAGAATTTTGAATTGAATTACACTCAACTTCCACTTATTTTGCGCCCTCTGAAACGAAAACAACTTACTTATTTTGCATTTCCCCTTATTCCCACTACTTCTCACGCGATCGTATTTTTTTCGCGATTCGTGATTTTTTATTGATTATTTGTAAAGAGTTGAGAAATCGTTTGCATTTTGATGGTTCGTGGAGGGGATATCCGACCCTCTGTAAACGCAAAATAAGTAAGCGGCGCGGCGCAAAATAACCAAGCGGCAAAATAAGTGGAAGTTGAGTGTACTGCTTTATTGCCTTTATTCTTTATTTTATGTTTATATTTGTCTGAAGAATTCTCTCTTTGCACTGAGGATCCCCCCCCCCCCCCCTCCGCTTTGTGTGTTTCAAATGATTAATTTAAATTCTGGACTTTAAAAATTAATCGTTTCTTAACAAATCTCTTGGAAAAATAACATATCGTAGGATAAATACTCCTTTATTGCAGACATTAAAGAATAAGGAACCTTTCCATAGATTTTTAATGGAGCAATATCACCAATCTTCGATGAAGTGAAATTAGCTGTTTATGGAATTGAAGATTCCTAATATATTAGGTGAACAACTTTGCTTCCGCCGTTTTTCGATAGATGGCTGCAGTGGTAAGTGCTGGTCGAAATAGGCAAATCAAAAATGTCATACAGTAAGCCTGGAGATCTGTCAACATAACGACAGCACCACATTAGTGAATTTGTGTCTGCATCATTTTGTTCTCGATCGAAGATGTCAATTTACGAGCCACATTCATTTGAAGAAAACTGCGGCTGAGGCTAATCAGCATTATTTTCTTTCATTTAATCAAATCTTTTTTCTGAGTCCAGGCATCCCACTCTAGAAAAACTTACTGTAGAATAGCAAGGAAAATTAATTCATTAATTGGCATCAGCTCTAGATAAGGATTCTCAATGTCTAATCAAATTCATACAAACTGATACTTCATTAGGATCAGATAGGGATCTGGTTTAATTTTTTTAAATAGCGATGCCATTTTGGGTCCCTTTTAAGACATTACTTTTGAACGGGCAATTTTTACTATAAATATAATATAACAATTAATAATAAAAGACTATAATAATTATTATATTTTCTAGGATTCCATTCAAGTTTTCTAAGTATTATATTACTAATTTAAAGAATTTGAAATCTTTCTGTGGAAAAAAGACGCTTTTGACTGCGCTGGGATTCGAGCCCAGGTCTTTTATATTACTACATAAGGATTTTTGAAAATTGTTGATTTGTATAGTAAAATTGCATATTTCTTAGAACAATGCTTAGAAACTTGAAAGAAATTTTAAAAAATATCCAAAATATTGATAAGTGGCACTTTTAACTTACTTTTTCAAAGCCTAATTTTATACTTTTCTTGAGATTTTTATTCTGTGCAGGTTCACTATTGCGATGCACGAAAGAGAATACGTATACAGACCTCAAGAAAACTAATTGCACCAGTCTCTTCTACTTTAATGCTCCTAAACATGGATTATTTTTGTAAATTGTATACGAGGAAACCATTGAATTCCAAATAAATATTCAAATCCAACATTGAAAGAGGAAGGGGAGAGGACAGCAACGAATGTTAAGATATACAAAGTAAATTTAAAAATATACAAAAGTTTTACTTTATATAAAATTGTACATGGAATATATTATAAACGAAAAATTAACTCAAATTTAATAGTAACAGCGGTATTTCAAAGTCGAAGAAAACAGTTTTGAAAAGGTTTTTTACATTTCATTTTTTATAAAAGGTCAATTTTTAATCTTTTTTATTAATGTGATTTATAAGTCTATAAAGATATGTTCTCTAACTATTTGAAGCTGACTTTCATGGTTTGAAACAATTTACATGAGTAAAAAATAAAAAGTGTTATTCATGTACTAGATTTGTATTGACCCTCGATTAATAATTGAAGATCTGATCGGAGCCCTCATCAGTGATTTATTTTGATTGTAAAAAATACATGTAACAATTTTTGCTAACTTAGGATTTCTTTAATGCGGATTTTAATATCAGATGTACCAAAATATTAATTTTCCAAACTTTACTTCATACCAAAGAAGTTTCAATTTATAATTTTTTTTTGTACACAAAGTTAAAAAACATTATTACAACTTTATATGTAAACAAAAATTGTCACTTCATCCAAAAACAATTTTTCTCGAATTATTTTATTCTTAGGAACTGTTATTCACATTTTGCTTATACCAAAGAAATATTTATTGAGGTATTTTAAATTTAACCTCATATCAAAGAAAACTTTGTGCGTAATATAAGAAAACTAGAGTAAATTTCGTCTACATTTAGAATAATCAAATTCTTTCTACCTCTTGTTTTAAATTAGTTTATTTCGAAGCAATTTCAAGTTTTTCATCGACTCATAGAAAAAACGAAAATCACAAAATTCCGCATTAAAGAAACTCTAAGTTGGCAAAAATGTCTTGTTTTATAAACTTTTCTTAATTATTATATGATTTTTTATATTAACTGGGAATAAGATTCGTTGCTTTATTATAACGAAAAGTGAGAAAAAAGCAAACGTTTATACCACAAATGGAGGCGCTCTTCAGTGCTAACAATTTGAAAAATATTTAAACAATGTAAATGAAAATATATTAATCACATGAAATCTCTTTGTCTTTTGTCGAAAAACTCCTCCTGAATAATTCTTTGAAGCCCAACACACTTGACACTCGAACATCACTTCATTCATTGCACTACGTATAGTATTTCAATGGTTTTTAAATAAAGCAACTGAGAATAAGTGACGGACGTCAGTTCGATTTCGTGGTTAATGAAGTAGTCAACTTTAGAGGAGGGTTGCTCGCGCAATTCTGGCGCGTCCCTTGTCGACGCGTGCGTTCACCCTCGAGAGTGAAGAAGGGTATACTATTAAAAATCTTATAAATTTTAATAGACTTTAATGTACAAGTGTTAAATTAAAATGAATAGATTTGTATATTATGTAAATATATTACAATTAACAAACATTATTAAAATATATACACATGTGTATTAAAATTCAAATAAAATTGTTTATTTTTCAAGATGAAAGTATTTGAAATTTAATATACGTTACTGAAAAAACTTCCATTATATACATTTACACTCTAAAAACAGACTATTGACTGTCAAATGATTCCTTTCACTATTAACGGATGTTCTATTCAAAATTGGCATGAGAGGAAACCCTTTAACAGTTAAAGGATTGTTTCAAATGCTGTCTTTTTACTGCCAAAATATTTCCCTTGATCTGGAAACGAAATCCTTTGTCGTACAAAGGAAATATAATTTTGAGGATAAAATAAAAAAATTTATAATGCTTTGATTGTCATAAGCAATAAAAAATGAGGTTATGCGAATAAAAATTGTTTGTTGTGATGTACGTACATTCCAAAATTTTTACGTCCTAATATTTTAAAGAAATTCACCTCCTTGAAGAATCCACTTTAATTAATCGCGATGATAAAAGAATATATCGTGCAACACAAAAATTACTCGCGCATATTGCACTCCCTTGTAGAAAAAAATAATTGGACCCGATTGGGACTGATTGATCCGATTGACTCCATTTCAAAAACATCATTGAAACCGATTTATTAATCAGATTCAAAATGGTCTCGCCTGATTGAATCCGATTAATAAATCGATTTCAATGATGTTTTTGAATTGGGGTCAATCGGAACAATCGGTCCCAATCGGGTCCAATTATTTTTTTCTACAAGGGCTGTTAAGCACTAGACGATGTACACTCACTGATGCGCAGGCGCACTTTGTCTGCTTGCATACAAATGCAATCCTTTAATACTTAAAGGATTTCTTTTCAGAGTCAAAATCGATCGTTTATCGGTAAAACTATTTTCGTTTCGCATTTTACAGATGTGTTTTTTAACAGCGAAACAATTCTGTTGATAGACAAAAGAAATCTGTTTAATTTCAATGGATGCATTCTGAAAAGAACGTAATTTCACCATCAATAGACTTTTTTTAGAGTGTAATGCAAGTTTAATACAGAAATTTCTAACAGTGTATTGTAGTTTCCTATAAAAGGAAGATCGTAGAGTATTCCAATGATAAATAATAACAACTTTTATAAACCACTCCGGAATTGAGAAAAAGCACTCCGATTTGTGAGAGGGAAGGGGACTCACAATAACAATGCACCCTGATTTGTTTGAAAAATTGTTTGTGTTCAAAATAGCTAAAGATGTCATCGATGCATCTATATCATTTATTTTTTTACTAGACAGGGTGATCCGACAATAGTCATAAATTTTTGAATGTCAAATTCTTTGTTAAAATTTTAGTTCAGTAACAGTTTGTCTCTTGTCTGGCTGAGAATATTTTTCTACTGATCTGAAGTGAATCTTGGTGAAAAATTCGCGCAGGAAACTTATGGGCGCCGGAAATAGTGAGTTTCTATTGGCCAATTGCAATGCTTAATAGTATGAAAACTATTGTTGGCACAACATTTTGTTAATATGATTTCTTGTTTGGTTTTTAACAAAAAATTTGAAATTCAAAACTTTATGACTATTGGTGGATCACGATGTACAATATAAAAAGAATTTGATAAAAACCATGTAATTGGTTTGTTTAACGGCTTTGTTTGAATTAAAGCCATGAATCAACCAAGCCACGAGACCAAATTTCATTTTATTACATTTCTTTTATTACATATTTACATGTCTTTTATTAGATTTCACAAATTTTCAGAATGATGTTTTATATATAAATCAAAAAAGTTATCTTACATGAACGACTTAATGTATAAATTTAGTCACGTGGACCGATTGATCCATGGCCTTGATAAATGAACAGATTTAATTTTGGGACCGAATTCTCATTTTAGAAAATCGTCTTCGGCCTTATAGGAACTAAATTGGGCCCCAGGTACAAGAACTGAACTCAAAAAATAAGGAAAAAATTGTGTGTTTTCAGCAAAACCCCAATCATTCCAAGATATTATAATGTCCCAGTCTTTTTGGTAAACATTTTATGCCTGAAACTGATTGTAAGTACAGTCAAGAGTCGTTTGTTGCAAGACTCGTCTATTGCAAGGCCCGAGCGTTCCCCTAACTTCCATACTATTGCCGTATATGCAACACTGTGGTTGGGGCGACAACCAATCCACTGCTTGCTCCAGTGCTCCCAGATCGTGGATGTAATTTATCCCCTCCACTCTGCCAGTTTATTGCAGAAAAAATCTGACCGCTTCGCGGGCACAATCTCATCGCGCGCTTCGCGCGCAGCTCCCTTCGCTCGCATGCTTGAGCGCGCCTAGGGCGCGCGATTTGATCGTCGCGCTTCGCGCTCCGATCTTTCTGGACCTCGCGCTTCGCGCTCGGTCTTGTGCTCTTCGCATACATTTAAGTTTATTTCTTATAATTTAATACTGAAGCTCAAACCAATTTTACAATATTGAAGATGATGTGAATTACTCATTTTCTCAAATTCACTAAAATTTCTTTTTCAGTTTAAGTGAAACAGGAAATTCAATTTGCTTAAGGCTCTATCGGCCTTAAGGAACACATTCTCATCATGACACTCGCGCTTCGCGCTCGATTTTCTGTATACATTTCAGTAACTTTTTAATAAATTACATGATTAAAATAATTTATTTTCTTCCAAATCTCTCAAAAAGAAAAAATAATCGTAGAGTTTATTTAAGGTAGTACGATCACGAAAATTAGACCTCAGACAAAAATAGATAATTTTGCTTTCAAGAATAGCAATATTATTTTTGAAGGGCTAATTTGAAAGAGAAAAGATTATTTTTCATGAAAAAAATTTGAAATAATAAATTAATTAAAAAAAAATTAATAAATTTTATTTTTGCCCAAACTTATTTTCTTATCGCTTCGAGCCAAATTTTTAAAAATGATGCGATTCTAATAAATCACAGTTCATTTTTTTAGGAAAAAGATTCTCTACAACTTAAGCGTTTCCACTTTTTTGATAATGAATTCTATAATGGCTGAAATTATAAAAAAAACAATTTTTCAAAACAAAATTTTTATAAACAATCTTTTCAAATCTTTTTTCTAAAAAAATGAACCATAATTTATTAGAATCGCATCATTTTAAAAAATTTGACTCGAAGCGATAAGAAAATAAGTTTGGGCAAAAATAAAATTTATTAATAACATTATTTTTTTGTATTTCAAATTTTTTTCATGAAAAATAATCTTTTCTCATTCAAATTGGCCCTTCAATAATAATGTTGCTATTATTGAAAGCAAAATTATCTATTTTTGTCTGAGGTCTAATTTTCGTGATCGTACTACCTTAAGGAAACGATTCTGCAGAACAACGCTTATTTCGTATCTCACATATTTTGGTGAAAAAAATCGAATTTTTTTAATATTAAAAATCAAAAAATAAAATATACATCCTGTCGAGAAATTTCTTAATAAGAATTTGTAGACCTCATTTAGGGAAATAATTTTTCATTTGAACTTTTTTTATGTATCTCATATATTTTGTCTAAGAAATGGAATTATTGAATTTTAATCGTATTTTTTGGAATTGAAACGAAAAATATATGTTTTTTCATAAACTGTGTAGGACAAAACTTGTAGATCTTTTTGAAACGAACAACTTTGTATTCTTACGTTTTTTTCGTATTTCACATATTATTGTTAAAAAATTGAATTTTGGATTTTCAATAGATTATTTTTGAATTAAAACAAAAAATATGCATCTTATGAAAAAATGTTACAATTCAAATTTGTAGGTCTTTAGTTATTCAATAATATTGTATCAAAACGTTTTTTCGTATCTCGTATAATTTAACTGGAAAATGGAATTTTGATATTGACTTTTTTCGAATTTGAATATGCTGTAACATTTCTAATTTTGATTTAATCAAAAAATGTTATTAGGATAATTTGTAGATATTTATGAGCACTATCAAAAACCAGTATTAAAATTTTTTATTTTTTCAAAAACACAAAAGTAGTGCTCCATCCCTCAATTTTGATTGGATGTGGCTGGTTAACGAACTTGTCCTTACTTTTTCGGCTCCGATAAAGTGTACCAAAGCTCAATTCAATCTGATAATTCTATCGAGAGTTATGCCGCACACGACCTACAGACAGACAGACAGACACTTTCGTAAAAACCCTTTTTTCGGACTCAGGGGGTCTCAGAACGTAAAGATTTGATGAAATTTTCGAAAGTCATTTTTCACATAAAACCAATACCTTCTCATCCATGATGAGAATGTAAAAAAATTTTTCAAATATAATTTGGGGAAATTTTTGAAGTATATTACTTTTTTAAGTTGTTCTTTAGTTATATTTGAAAGTTTGCCCAAATTATACTTGAAAAATTGCTGTTTTTCATTTAAATGTCAAAGTGGAGGGGGTGAATTCCATCCACGATCTGAGAGCACTGGCTTGCTCTGAAAACTAACCTTACCGATAGTTGCGGTGATGGGAGCCCCTCTCGTCTTGCAATAAACGAGTCTTGACTGTATTTTGAAATGATAGTTCCGAAAAAAAGTGAAAATCACCTTTAAGATATTTTTCTAATATATATGTCTAAATTGGAAAGAGAATGACATATGCATTTTTGCTCACTTCATAGTTGTCATTTCCTTTCGTTTTGTGAAAGGAATTGTAAAAAAACGTCTTGAATTTGAAAAAAAATGATGTTTTGATTAAGAACACAGTGTCTAATAGAAAGAAAAGTTTTTTTAATTTAAAGTAAAAAAATGTCGAATATAACAGCTTTACGTTTGTCTCGAGATTATACTATACCAGCCATAGATGAACGAATTGCTGATTTGGTAAAGAGGAGAATAGCATCAGAAGGAATACCCGTCGAAAGTACTAAAGAACGACTTGTAGGTTCTTTATTTAAACTTAAATTTGTATCTTCTTTAATTCTTTAACTCTGGTAGAAAACTTTTGTTATAAATATATTTATCACAGTTTTTCTGAATTTTTCATTGGAAATTCATTATTTTATTCAAATGAAAACATTGTGCGCTGTATATTTAAAATCATTTTGGTTTAGAACTGATAATTAGAGTATAATAAATTAATATTATGAATTAAAACTTGATGGGTCAAATTTTTATTAACCAAGAAACATTTATAATTTCCCACAGCAAAAGTATAAGCAAAATCGGAATATAAGACAAGGATTATTAAAAACCACACATCGTCATGTCCTGGAACTTATAGCTTACATTTTAAATACTGAATCTTCTTTCTTGGAAGAGGGGATTATTGACAGTGAAGAATATGTAGATACTTTTAGCAGTTTTTTTAAAGAGGGGGGAAGAAAAGCGGTTGCTGTATATCTTCAGCCAATGTCACCTCCATCTTTTGGTACCTGGCACTTTGTAATATTTATTCAAAAAATGAAAAATCTAGTTTTATTTTTTTCATATCGTGACATGTTTCCGTACATGTTCATTGTTTTATTGACCCACAATAATAATTTTGTAATAGTTCATTTGGCATGGGGTCAGTTTTGTCGCGGATTTTTTTAAGGGGGGCGCCCTATCCAGCATTTTCAAAAAATCGATTTTTTTTTTTCATTAATCGATTGGGTCATGTCTTGAAAGTATATTCTCAAAATATTATGACTCAACTTTGAATATTGTGACACCCACAGTTCAGGCGCGCTGTGGCCGCTGTGGGTACGAACCACTAACTCGAAACTTTAAATCGATTTTTCTCAAAACCATGTTTTCCAAATTGCGGTACACGATTGTGAAAAAACTACTAAACCGATTTTCGATTTCTAAAAAGTTTTTTATAAATTATTAAATAAACGAGTGCATGAATGTCTGAAATTATAAAAAAAAAGTTTTTTTATACACTTTTTAGCCACATTTAGCAGCCAAAAATGACGAAAAAAAGCACTTTTTTTCAAGACGTGATTTCAATATTTTGAAATCAAATTTTTTGGAGTTGCTGACATTCATGCAGTCGGGGGAAGCCTGCTGAATAATAAAAAAATTAGGTTGCATGTTTCAGATGAAAACTTTGGGCTCCACGATGTACCGCGAAAAATCCGTCCGCCGCGACACGCCACACGCGATCATCAATAAATCCGCCATTTTTTTATTTTATTTCTTGAAAAAATGCTTTTTTTGTAGTTCAAACATGTCTTTAAATATATGCAAAAAATTATTCGTGTGTGTTTTTATTTTCCGAGTGAAAAAAAATCACAAAAAATGACCACTTTTTGACGTGCTGGATAGGGCGCCCTCCTTAAGTGATAAAACACATAAAAAATACAAAAGGCAAACGTTTCGGCCACAAATGGGGGCCCTCTTTATTCTGTCCCGCCTATTTAGTTTTAGTTCAATTTCATAATGTGGAATTCATTTTATACTAACCAATTTCTATGATCAATAATTAATAGTATTTTTCTGATAGGCACTAAAATTAAATGAAGTGATTACTTTTATTTAGAGTCAGGTCGTTGGAATCCACAAATTGCGAAGGAAAAAAATGTTGTGCGATGTGTTGTTACTGATGGTTCAACGGATAAATTCTGTGGGAAATGCGTTATAATTTATCGATTGCGATCTAATGCTGAATTTGAAACAAAACAATTACTTGAAGTAATTATTGATTAGTTTTAAAAAGCTTTTTTACATAAAATAACCAAACAAGATTATGTAAATAATTATAGAATATTTCTGTCGTAGGAAACGTATTTTGCTTACATGGAAGTGGATCCAAAATCAAAAAGTGCTCTTTCGGGCATATCGGATCTTATATCTCGATTAAATGAACCGGCTATAAGTACGAATGTACAGTGGGGAGAATTACTGAAAACTGAAGCAGGTCGAAAAATTAAAGACAATTTTATTGGAGATTTTAAAGATTTTTGTGTTTTCCTCAGCAGTGAGTTCAAATAAGATATTATTAATATTATATTTAAGGCTATGTATTATCTATAGATTCCTACTATACCGGCATTATCTTTCATCTTAACTTACACTAATGCATCAAAGGCACCAAAGAAGGTGTTTGTAATCTAATATTTATAGGTAAAAAAAAGAGCATTTACCAAAAATACATATTAAAAAAATATAAACATTTAGAAGCAGTCAGACCTTTAATTGGTTTTGAATAATTAAAAAATTTCAGTCTGTAAAATATAAATTAATTTTTTTATTAATTCGTAAACAATTTTGATACATGCTTTCCATAATTTGATTTATTATTCATTGTTTATTTTTTACTGAATTTCCAAAATACACGGGAACTGAGAATAATTATATTATTCGAAAATTGAAAACCAATTTTAATAAAAACAAGAAATTTTACTTGCATTAATAATTATAAATAGTGACTAAGGTCGACCTCGATAACACCGTGAAATTCTATATCAACTGGGATCTTTACGAAAAATGTTTATCAACGCCAGAAAATATGGCCCAATGCAGTAAAAATCCTAAAATACTTCTAGAAGTTGAAGATAATGTTAAAATCTGGATGAAAATTATGGAGAGGGTATAATTAAAATCATGAATTCATGATCAGATAAATTTCTATTACCGATAGCAAAATTATAAATTCTAATTCATCGACATGTTTTGATAAGCAATTTTTAAAATTCAGGCAATTGTTGAAAGTCAGCAATTACGGAGAGAAACAGAAACAGTTGGACCCAGTGAAGAACTTATATATTGGAGGAGAATGCTAGCTCGTTTTGCTTCAATTTTGGAACATACACAATTGACCGAAACACAATTGTTCATTACGTTTCTGGAACAAGAAAAGTCCAAATTAGTAAAGGTGTGAACGTCTAGATATATAGTAATACTTTTGACGATATAATATTACTTTTTGATTCACATTTCAAATTAATTTACATGCATCTTTTAGTATTTGAAACTGATAAGTATTTTTCTCACATTGATATTTTTAATTTTAAGAATAGTGTAAGTTGTATTGACCCTCAATTTAAGGTAGTTTTCATCCAGGAAAATTAGACCTCAGACAAAAATAGATAATTTTGCTTTCAAGAATAGCAATGTTATTATTGAAGGGCTATTTTGAAAGAGAAAAGATTATTTTACAAGAAAAACAGTTGAAACACCGAAAAATAATTTTATTAATAAATTTCATTTTTGACCAAACTTTTTTTCTCATCGCTTCTTATCAAATTTTAAAAAATTATGCGATTCTAATAAATCATGAATCATTTTTTCAGAGAAAAGATTTTCCACAACTTCACCGTTTCTGATTTTTAAAAATAAATTCTTTATTGGCTGAAACCATTAAAAAACATTTTCCAAAATAAAATTTTTATAATCAAATTGCTGAATTTGATAATAATTTATTCATTTTCGAAAATTGGAATTGGTTAAGTTGTAGGGAATCTTTTTCTCGAAAAAGTGATTTGTAGTTTATTAAAATCGCATAATTTTTAAAAATTTAGTATAAGAACCGATAAGAAAAAAAGTTGGGGCAAAAATAAAATTTATTAATAAAATTATTTTTCTGTACTTCAAATTTTTCTCATGGAAATTAATCTTTTCTCTCCCAAAATAGCCCTTCAATAATAATATTGCTATTCTTGAAAGCAAAATTAACTATTTTTGCCTGAGGTCTAATTTTCGTGGATCAACTACCTTAAATAAAATGGTACCTTGTTGGAAAAAATTGGCTTTAGGATCCAAAAATGATTAAGTCGATTTAATCAGAGGTTTCGGCTCAATTCAGAGCCCTCATAAAAGCTATTTATTAAAATCTAGAAAATACAAACAAGGTGGCGCTAATTTCATATTTTTAGGAATTACTAAAGTACTTAAACATATAATACAAAAAAGAGTACTTGATGTCTTAAATTAAATTTATAAGTAATAATGGAAGGTTTGAATATTCGACCAGAACAAAAGGTGTACTTAAATTGGTTTCTCTGGTGTTAAGCTGTATTGAACAACTTTTATCTGCCCTATTAAAACACTTTACACGCAAAAAAGTAAATGCTAATAATCAGCATTTTCGTGCTGCTCAGCAGAAACTGAGATGCTTAATTTTGCTTTCGCAAGGAAAAATGTTAAAGTAGAGTAACTTCGATTCTAATTAGAAGTTTTCTAAATTTTTACAATACAGCAAGCTGAATGAAATAAGAAATATTGTCCCTGAGTACTTTGTTTCTAATATTCAGTGACATTTCTTAGAAAAGTTTACAGGGATTCATTAAAAAAACATGAATTATATACTTAAATTTAAACCCGAATCTATAAATAAATTCTTTGGTACGAAGCTGACTTGAAAGAATTTGGTTAAGGCTATTAGGGCCTTTTTGAACTATTTCACCTGAAAAACTATTTTAAAACTATTTTGAAATATTTATCTATATTTTTGTATGTCCTATCCATATCTGTATCTACAAATAAATTCTTTGGAGTGAGGTTGAATGGAAAGAGTTTGATTTAGACCATTAAGGCTATTTTTGAACTATTTCACCTGAAAAACTATTTTAAAACTATTTTGAAATATTTATCTATATTTTTGTATGTCCTATCCATATCTGTATCTACAAATAAATTCTTTGGAACGAGGTTGAATGTAAAGAGTTTGATTTAGACCATTAAGGCTATTTTTGAACTATTTCACCTGAAAAACTATTTTAAAACTATTTTGAAATATTTATCTATATTTTTGTATGTCCTATCCATATCTGTATCTACAAATAAATTCTTTGGAACGAGGTTGAATGTAAAGAGCTAGTTTTAGACCAGCCAGGCTATTTTTGAACTATTTTTCCTAAAAAATTATTTTGAAATATGTGTTTATATGTTTGTATTTCCTATCCATATCTGAATCTACAAATAAATTCCTAAAAGTGTGAAATTAGCGCTACCTTTTTTATATATTCCAGATTTCAATAAATGTCACTGATGAGGGCTCCGAGCAGAGCCGAAACGTCTAATTAAATCTACCTAATCATTTTTGGACTCCTAAAGCCAATTTTTTCCAACAAAGTACCATTTTATTTTTAATTTTATACAGAAATGGAAAAAATTGGTAAATCAAGTCAGGACGGTACAAATATTGGCTCAAGATAATGTCAAATATTTGTATGCATTAGAAAAATTCATCCAGCCTATATATAGATTAGATCCAACTAAAATTGGAGATTACTTACCTGCTCTCATGTATGCAATTCGCATGATTTATTCAACCTCTCGTTTCTTCAACACGAGGCGAATGGTTACTGCTGTATTCGTCAAGGTATAAATTTGAAAAAATAGATTTGTATAGTAGGTTTCTATCGAAGTTTTGAATTAAGTGGGTCACTTCATAAAAAATAAAATAAAAATTTCACTTCCTTAAGTTCTACAGCAATAAATTTTTTGACTGAAACTTTAAGGCATGACAAAGGACATATTAAGGCCATGTATGACTCATCCAAAACCCCTACCTTACCGATACTTTTTTTCGTCCTTCGCATTTCCACATTAATTAAGCTATAAAATTGAAAATTTGAGTAATTGCGAAAAAAGCAATAAGGGACATTTATTTGCTCCTAAGTATTCATAATTATAAATGAATTTATTTTTGGAAACATTTTTTTTTATAATTATAAAACTTTAGGACCAGATTAACGTTCTTTAGTACTTTTTACATAACTACTCACAGGGCCGCCTTAAAGAAAATTTGGCGCCCTAGGCAGAATAAATATTTGCATCACTTCAATTTTAAGATAGATTAATCTATCTCTATATTATGCGATGAAATCAATAAAAAACAAGATTTTGCAATTGAATAAAAACCTTTTTTTTAATCTCTCATAGAATTGTAACATAAAATAGTCATTGCACATTTGGAAAAATATACTTCTGTATGTATTCAAATAAAAATAAAATAAATAAATTCAAAATAAGAGATGGATATTTTATATTTTTTCCATCGATTTCTCTTTATAAAAATGAAAATTTCACCCCGATTTTGCCGCCTTCGTCAGTTGCCTATTTCGCCTATATGGTAGAGCCGGCCCTGACTACTCGAAAAGAACGAAAATGTCCTAGAGTTTAAACCAAAAATATTATTTATTGTAGAGAAGTTTTGAAAAAAAAAATTCTTTTCTGAATCACGTGATCCGCACCATAGCCTTCATTTGACATATTTTAAACAAGATATCTTACTTTGCAAGGGTATTATTTTACAAAAAAAAATGTCAGTAATGTAGAAATTTTGTAAGTGACGCATATCCTTTGAAATGTGCAATTAAGTTTTGGGTTAATAATTCTCTAAAAAGTAACTCGTTATAGTTATGTTACTTTGTAAAAATTCGAATTTTTTACATGGAATGAAAAATACGCAATGTAACATAACTTTTTAAGTAACTTCGTTACTTTTAACAAGTTACTATCCAATACTGTTGCAATTCATGAGAATTTTTCTTAAAAATTAGTTTGCATGAAGAGTTGTATTCCTTATTGACGCGTAATAGACTAAAACATTTACTTCGGAGCAATTTACAATAATATTCAGATAACAAACTTAATATTTCAGATAACGAATCAAATGATCTTAGCTTGTAAAGCATATTTAACTGAAAATGGCACTCTAGACATTTGGGAAGATGCAAAATCAGCTTTAATTTTAAGAATGAAGGTACAACATTTTTTTTTAAATTCATTGAGATGAAAAATCATGATAGTAAAAATAATTTCCTTATATTAATTTAGGATTGCATTAAACTTTGCGATCAATACTTCAAGCATTATAATGAAATGAGGAAAAAAGCCAAAGACTCATTAGCGGAAAATTCATTTGAGGTATCTGAGATGTATGTCTTCGGGAAATTCAACACTTTCAAAGAAAGGCTGAATAAAGTCAGTTAATTAGCAACCAAAAGCACAATAATCATTCTCCTAATTTGCCAATCCCTTTAATATCTTTTACACCGAGTTCAAAATAGTATATTTTGTATCAAGTGTGGAAAGGCATTTTAATTTTCCGCATACTTAAAATTTTACCGCACTAGAAATCACCTTTCCGCACGCAAAAGGATACCGACGAGGATAACTTTCGGTGTACGGCGGACAAAATAGTATATTTCGTATCAAGTGCGGAATAGCGGATTTTAACGACTCGATCGCGTGGTTAAAGACATTCCGCACGTGATACGAACGATATTTTTTGTTCACTGTATATCGAAAGTTAGCAAAGTCGGTGTCATTTTGTGTGCGGAAAGTCAATTTCTAGTTCAGTAAAATTTTAAGTGTGCGGAAAATTAAAACGAACTTAATATTTTACCACACTAGTTGCGGAAAAATAACCTTTCCGCACGCAAAACGACACTGACGAGGCTAACTTTCGGTGTACGGTGGAAAAAATAGTATATTTCGTATCAAGTGCGGAATAGCGTATTTTAACGACTCGATCGCGTGGTTAAAGACATTCCGCACGTGATACGAAAGATATTTTTTGTTCACTGTATATCGAAAGTTAGCAGAGTCGGTGTCATGTTGCGTGCGGAAAGTTGATTTCTAGTGCGGTAAAATTTTAAGTGAACGGAAAATTAAAGTAAACTTAAAATTTTACCGCACTAGTGCAAGAAAATCAACTTTCCGCACGCAAAACAATACCAACGAGGCTAACTTTCGGTGTACGGCGGACAAAAACAAATTTAATTTACTCATTTTGAAAGATTAAATTTTGTTTAGCTTATTGATGTTCTTGAGACGACTCTCAAGTACTCGATTCTGCACAGTTCAACTATCGAGGGAATAGACGTTTTTGCAAATATGTTTACTGGTTTTTTTGAGAAGATAGCTTCACAAAAATACGATCCTTTAGATCACCGTAAACCTTATTTCGAACATGATTATGCAGAATTTAAGAAAAATGTTGCACAAACAGAAGAAGAACTACGATTATTTTTTTTCCGAACTGTTTCTGAAGTCCCTACCATAAGTCATGCACTGCAATTAGTAGCTAGGTATTTCATTCAAAAATAAAATGTTCATCATCATCAATTTGAAAATGATCTTATCGCTGTCATTAAAAAATATCATATTTTCATAGATTCGAAAAATTAAACCTCAAGGCTTTAAATATCGATCGAAAATATTTGGAGCTTGTTAATTTATATCAAGAAGAAGTTGAAAGAATTAGGGATATTTATAATGAAGATAGATCGACGCCTCCTATTCCACGTAACACTCCACCCGTTGCTGGTCGAATAATGTGGATTCGACAACTTTACAGGCGAATTGAGGCTCCAATGGACATCTTTAAACGACACGATCGAGTTATTCATCATGAGAGAATGCAAAGGGTCATCAAAATGTATAATGCATTAATTAATGTTTTTATACACTACGAAATGATATACCACAAAGCGTGGTACGACTCTTCTGATATAGTGAGTTATAAAAAGTATAAACTAGAATTGAATTTTTTCTTTAAGGAGGTCTTCTACTGTGAAATTTCCAAAAAATCAAATTATTGATTTTTTTTATCTGAAAGTAGATACTTTTAAGAATCCCCTCCTGAGATATGTTCTATGGATCTGGAATTACAGATTAATATAAGATTTTCATACTTGAAACTTTAAACGTGTTTTTCTCAAAACGATCTTTTTTTATCGCGCGTAAGGAACAAAATAAAAATAATGAACCGATCTTTCTCCAAATTTGATACAATGTTCAACATATTAGTAGCTCTGGCTCTTAGTAAAATCATAATTTTTTGACAATAATTTATATTTTCTATTAATAATAAAAAAAAATCGCATTTATTCGACTTTTCTTTCAACTCTAAAAAAAATTATTTTTATTTTAAAATGATATATTTACTACAGGCTGTAGCAACATTTTTTCTGATTAATAATCCGTTAGACTTTTTTGTTTTAGATTTAACAATCCAGAATTATTACCAATGCCAGCAGCAGTGAAATTTTCAAAGACCTTTTTTCATCGCCATATATATATTTTTGTAAAAACGATTCTCTATAAAAAAAAATTCGTAAAAAATAGCTATTTTCCTGCCCGTCACAGTAAAATACTCCCGTAAATCTTATAAATTAGCATAATTAGGTATTAAGGCCATTTATCACTTATCGACATTTTTTCCTGTAAATTCAAGTCCATGAAAAATGATATACTAAATTGAAAAATTTGTGAAATTAAGTAAAAAGCACTAAGAAATGTCTTTCCACTTCTAAATATTTATAACTTGAAACAAGTTTATTTTTTAAGGCCATGGGCCAAGCAGGTCACGTGACAAAAATGATATGTTAGTCCAACCTTGCACTTTCTAAATCCGAAACAGTAAAAACTCACTGGTTCACAGTGAAAAACGACTGTTTCGAATGTTATAAGTCTTCCACATATAAATCAGTGGAATTTACCTGATTCCACCAGGGAAACTCACTGGTTAATTAATGAAATATACTGGTCAGCAGTGCAATTCGCTGGTCAATCAGTGAGTTTCTCTAGTGATATCATTTAAAATTCACTGATTCTATTTGAAAAACTTATAACATTCGAAACAGAGGTTTTTCACTGTTTCGGATTTAGGTAGCATGATAACTTTTTTGTTTATAAAATATCTATCTCAAAATTTGGTAAATGTATATAAAGATAATAAGGAACCTTTTTCAACCTTCTTTAATGAAAATTCTGCAATTTTTTTCATTCTAAAATATAAAACTCAAGTGTTATCGGCAATTACAGCTCTGTAACTACATTTCCACGGATAATGAAATATTCTCTTGAAAATTTGGGAAATGAATAAAGAATTACTGAGACGGGTCTCTTATGCCTTGAATATTCATAATGATATAATAAAATTTTGATAAAAATAAGTAATTTTAGCAAATTTGGAAAGTATATTACCGACAGTTTTGAATCAGTGCAGCAGAATTCAAGATACTCAGTTGGTATTATTAATAAAATTAATAATTTTTTTTCATTTTAATGCACTATGCCTTTCCTTATTCCTTCCATATGCCATTATTCATCATTTCCAAATTTTGAGCGATTTATTTTAATTTAAAATTTTATACATGGAGAAAAAAGTCGATAGCCAGGGACTGAATTGGTCACGAGACCAGCATGGCCCATGACCTTAAATGTCTCCTTTTCACAATTTCAAAAATTTAGTAGTCGGTAAGGTAGGGATCGATAAGTGTCACATGGACTTGAACTTATTTAAAATGTTTTCTTGCACAGGTGCGTTTAGCCTTGAGTTCGCCACTGCTAGTGCGTAATCCAAAAACAAACCAATACACCTTGAATTTTGACCCTTACATTGTTGAAGTAATTCGAGAATTAGAACACATGTGTCGATTTGGATTAGAGGTTCCGAATTTTATACAAATCATAATGTTCAGTAAAAAAAAAATATTTTCATCACATGAGACAGTCAAAACATTGGTAGCTGAAAATGACGCTTTAAGGTCCTTTTACTATTTTAAATGCCCCAGCGAACTGGCTGAACGGTAGCTTCACGCTGTACCGTAAAGCTATCGTAAAGCTATCGTAAAGTAGCATTATAACTCATGAATGGGGCAAAATAAACATTCAAAATGTTTTTATCCTTATTCTACGTTGAAAATAACGTTAACTGGTAATTGAAATATGCAATAATTTTATTTATTTACGCTAAAAATTAAAAAAAACATAATATCTGTCATTGAAGGCAGTGCAGTGGTTCATCACTTTCCATGTCTTCACCGTCAGGATTGAATATTTGTTAGAGTGAGATGAAAGTATAGTTGTGTCTCACTCCAACCAATGGTCAACTTTAACGGAAAAGTTCCACAAAAGGTGAACCACTGCACTGCCTTCAATGACAGATATTATGTTTTTTTTAATTTTTAGCGTAAATAAATAAAATTATTGCATATTTCAATTACCAGTTAACGTTATTTTCAACGTAGAATAAGGATGAAAACATTTTGAATGTTTATTTTGCCTCATTCATGAGTTATAATTCTACTTTACGATAGCTTTACGGTACAGCGTAAAGCTACCGTTCAGCCAGTTCGCTAGGGTGGTACTTTCCTTAGTAATATTTATAATAATTAATTGCTAATTATTCAAATTTATTTTCAGACGCTCTATTCCTCTTCTATTTCTGAATTTAATGAAGCCTTCTTTTGTAAAACTGGAAGTTGCTTTTCAGCCCTGTTTATCTGTGATAACATGGGCTTCATTGAAAATTTTTGAAGTATGTGAAAACATAAGAAGTACAATAACGGACGTCCAGGTATTTGCTAAAGAGATAAAAGATATGAAGGAAGCTAGAGTTGATGAAGTATTCCAATCAATAGAAAAAACCCTACTGATAAAATTGGAAAATGACCCTCTATTTCCTCAAGATTTTTTCGACGCCAATCATGCCTTTAAAAGCATCATAGCAGCAGAACTAGAAATAAAATCTGCAGCAGCAGAAACATCCGTTATAGCTATTATTAACAAATTCATGGATTCGATAACTGATCCAAGTGTGGAGCAAAGCAAATATGATTGGCTGGATCCTGAAAAGGTTAATAAACCTGTGGGATCATTGACCAAACTTACAAAAGATCCCTATGAACCTGGTACATATTATAATTACAAAATATAAATTAATAAACTTTTCAATAGCTTTGGTAATTAGATAATTTTTTTTAGGATTTGGACACGTTGACAGAACATCGAAAATAAACATTATTCAGTTACACAATGACTGCATGGAATTATTTGCTTTCTTCAATTTTAAGTTGATTGAAGCCTTAGTAAAAAGTACAAGAAATGCTTTGGATTTGTTAAAAAAACGCGTTGGCATGACAAGGTTCAAAAATTATATAGTAAACGCTATTTACCATTTATTCGATTCCTACCTTATAGACATTTTTTGTCTTTGAATTCATCTATGCAAAATGAGATATCGAGTTGAAATTTTCTGAAACTACATGAACCTTCCTTACTATATTCTATTTTATTTCTCAAAATAGCTCGATATCTTATTTCACATGGACATGAGTTTAGAGACAAAAATGTCGGCAAGGTAGAAATCGGTTAAGCGATAAATGGCCATATAAGTTTATTTTTATTATACTCCATCTATTCAACTTTATGTTTTATCAAAAATTGATTTTTCAAAATCCAGTGTCTTGATCAGAGAAAATGTAATCGAAGGAGATTCACCGTTATTGTTAACTAATTTTATATTGCAAATTCCAAATATTGTAATATCTCCGAATATTGATGAATTGCAACATTATTTTTGGAAAGTAATTATGAACGTAATAGAAACTCACAAAAGTGTAATAATGTGGGGTCAGCGAAAGTTCACGAAAGGAGAAAAAAAATCTGTTGAAGGTAAAAATCTCAGTAATACTGCATGAGAAAATATTTAAAAAAATATTTCTATTGTTTTTATTTTAAAAATTAGGTGAAATTGAGAAGAATCTACGAAATTATCATCAAAGCATTACTGATCATAAAGAAGTTGTTCGAAGTACATTAGGTTTACAGGGAGCTATTCTAACGTTGAAGGACGATGTAGGATTTCTTGCAAAAGTAGGATTTATAATTATATAATACTCATATACTAATTATTGGAACATATTTCTTTCACTTATGTAACTTCTAATTACCCATATAGAAATATCTACGATATTCTTATATTTGGGCGGATGATCGCGAAGCACAGCTACAAAAATTCGTAGATTCAGAGCCAATTACACAAGAAATAAAAGAAAAATTTTTGGAATTCGAAAATCTATTTTTGGAAATAAACAATCTCCCTCACGATCATATTGTTGGGTCTATTCAAATAAATATGGGTGAATAAATGAAGACACTCTTTCAAAATACACTCGAGATTCCCTGTAACGAGAAGCTCGAGCATCGGAGACCTCTCTGTAACGAGCGCGAGAGTGATCCCCTCCATATCCTACTTGTTGCTACGCGCTGTTATGCGCTGTTATGCGCATTATATAATGTGCGCAGTCAGCCTGTCAGTGAGGCTATGTGAATAATTTATTTACATAGTTAAAAGCGTATAAAAAAGATTTCTGTGAGTATTGAACATGGAATTAACTTATTTGACGGTATGTAGTCAAAATACTAAAAATTTGTGATTAATTAATTAATTTGTAATAAAAGCCATCAAACTCATTGATTACTTTTTCAAATTCGAGCGCGCTTCATTCCGTAGTAGTGGGGGAAGAGGGGTCGATCGTCTGCTCGTTATAGGGAGGCGTGACGCGCTCGTTAAAGAGAGGTTTCGTTACAGGGAATCTCGTTATAGGGAATCTCGAGTGTAGTATATTTCGTATCAAGTGCGGAAAGTGTTAAAATACGTTCTGCACGTGATACAAACGATATTTTTTGTTCGCTGTATGCAGAAAATCAGCCGAGTTAGTGTCGTTTTGCGTACGGAAAGTTGACTTTCCTGCACTAGTGGGGTAAAATTTTTAATTTGTTTTAATTTTCGGCACACTTAAAATTTTACCGCACTAGTGCGGAAAAATCAACTTTCCGCATGGAAAACGATACCGTCAAGGCTAACTTTCAGTTTACGGCGGACAAAACATTATTTATTCTTTTAAAATTTCAATTTGAAATTTTTTTGCTGGCCTTGGTGTAATTTCTTTTCGTTTTTCAGAGAAGTTAAAATTAGCTTTACTAGTAGAGGCTCAGGTTTGGAAATCAACACTAGGTGTGATTCTTTCAAAAACCTTTAAGGGAAAGTTGAAAAGGATAACGGAATATATAAATGATAAGAATAAAGTACTATCAAGAGTGATTAAAGATTTAGAAGATGTGAGAGTTGCAATGAAATGTCTTGGAGAAATTCGAAATGACTTTATACCTATGGACATGGAGTTAATTTTAATTGAGGAAACTTATGCCCTAATGGCGAAATTTAAAATTGAATTTTCCAAAGAGGAACAAGATACGGTTGATAGTCTCCGATACAATTTCACAAATATGTTGCGCACGGTAAAAACGATTTTGAAAATTTTTTACATTCTAGTTTTTATATTCTATGTTTATACTCCCTTTTTATTTATGCGACTCCTCTTAAGGTAGTTTTCATCCAAGAAAATTAGACCTCAGGCAAAAATAGATAATTTTGCTTTCAAGAATAGAATTATTATTATTGAAGGGCTATTTTGAAAGAGAAAAGATTATTTTACAAGAAAAACATTTGAAACACCGAAAAATAATTTTATTAATAAATTTCATTTTTGACCAAACTTTTTTTCTCATCGCTTCTTATCAAATTTTAAAAAATTATGCGATTCTAATAAATCATGAAACATTTTTTCAGAGAAAAGATTTCCCACAACTTCACCGTTTCTGATTTTTAAAAATAAATTCTTTAATGGTTGAAACCATTAATAAAACAATTTTTCAATACAAAATTATTATAAACAAATTGCTGTATTTGATAATAATTAATTCATTTTCGAAAATTGAAAATGGTCAAGTTGTAGGGAATATTTTTTTTGAAGAAATGATTTGTAATTTATTAAAACTGCATAATTTTTTAAAATTTGGTAAGAAGCTATAAGAAAAAAAGTTGGAGCAAAAATAAAATTTATTAATAATATTATTTTTTTGTATTTCAAATTTTTTTCATGGAAATTAGTCTTTTCTCTCCCAAAATAGCCCTTCAATAATAATATTGCTATTCTTGAAAGCAAAATTAACTATTTTTGCCTGAGGTCTAATTTTTGTGGATCAACTACCTTAAAGGATATAAAACAAAATTAGATTTTAAGTAACCAAAGTCGAATTTTTAATATTTTTGTAAACTAATTTTATTTTATAGACTAAACATGTTCAAGAAACCATATGTGAAATGCAAGAACCATTAAGAAGAGAATTGATAAATGGTGTGGAAAACCTCAAGAAAGACATTGCAGATTTCGATATTGATTTTGAAAAAAATGGGCCAATGGTGGAAGGGTTGCCTGCAAAGGAAGCTAGTGAAAGGTATTTTTTAAAATTATTTACTTATATCATTAATAAATTCCTTTATCTTTCAGTACAAACTGACTTTGTGAATTAATTAATTATGAGTGAATAACTATTTTACTAATTTTCAGAATGATTTTGTTTCAAGCTCGATTCGATGAATTATGGGAAAGATTTGAAACTTACAGCAGTGGTGAGAGTTTGTTTGGTATAGAACAAACAAAATATCCTGTTCTAGAACAACGAAAGAAAGAATTAAATCTTCTGCAAAAATTGTATACATTATATTTGCAAGTAAATCGGGCAATTGATGGATATTTCGAAACGCCCTGGTCTGAAGTTGATACTGATGTCATTATAGCCGAATTAACTGAATTCCAAAACAGGTATTTTTTAAGGCCATAAATCACATACAAAATTTTTAAATATTGACATTAAATGAGGCAGTAGGAAAGGTTCGATTCCTTTTAAATATTTATAGTTATAAAAAAATATATTTTTGAAAGAAATTCGTTTTTGATTTTAAAAAGTTAGAGCCAGACAGACCTTTCTCAGTGTCTTTTATTTGATTTCATATATTTTCCAATTGTTATCCAATTTGGCACGAAGGTGAGTTTAGATCACTTAAGGTGATCCGCCACCTTTAATATTTTTATTTTGTGAGTTTAGACTTTCTATATAATTTTTTTTTATATTTAGTAGCTTTATTTAGAAAGGTTTTGGGCATTTTTTTGACATTTTTTGACTTTGGATAACTTTGTTGTTTTTTAACCAATCGTCATAACTCTTTTCTTATTTATTTCCTTACAATATGTACCAACTTTTTGGATATGGAAAGCACTTTAGTTAAAAAAATAACTGCAAACAAATTTTTCTACTAGCGTGCCTAAAAGTGCACTTTTATGCACCCTGCGGTACAAACAAATCTGTTTTTTGACCCCCCAGAAAAAAATCGTATGCAACACGGGAGAAGCATTTATTTTACTGGTATAAATTCACACTCGCAAAATAAACTTTTTTCTCCCTAATATATTGTTATTCATAATTTGGGATATTTTTATTTATTTTTTTATTTTATTTGTATCTTTGTTCAGACATATTACTGGCGTTTTGAATTACAACAAAACGCGTATTATGTGCGGGAGCCGATACACGGCATCCCTATGAGAGAAGCTGTTGCGTATCCGCCTAAATCTTCCTATCTCTTTCTAGATTCTCAGTCTCTCTTTCTCTTAAATGTTCACTTGTTCACCAGTAAGGGCGGTAACGCCGTCTAACTTCATAGTGGCTCTCATCCAGTAAGACACTTTAGTGGGATGCCGTGTATCGGCTCCCGCACATAATACGCGTTTTGTTGTAATTCAAAACGCCAGTATTATATGCTATCGGCCGATACACGGCATCCCTATGAGAGACGTGTTTGTTATCTACTGGTGAACTCAACGCTATGTGATGAAAGGGCTGATGAATCTGTTAGGTCTTAATTATGTATTTCTGTATATATATCTGAACGCCTAATACTTTATTATTATTAAAACATCTTTAATACTACAAGTATATTAATCTTTTTTTTTTTTTTTTTTTTTTTTTGAAATAAGAAAAGGTTGAACAAAAATATTAAATCTGATCTCAACTAAATAAACACCTTAAACATCTAGTTTTGTCGAGACCCATAACTTTTAAAACTGATATACACCATCTTTTAAATGGGAGTAAATTTAGGAAAAGATAGACTAGGATCCATCTGGAATCTGCCTGAAACTTCACGGTAATAGTGCTTTTTAAAAGTTCCTGAAAATTTCCAGTTACCACGATCCAAAATGTCTTGAACAGGGAGGTCGTCTAGCCAACTTCGTGAAGCTACCGCTGAACGAATGCTTCCTGGAGAAGAATCAATTCCAGCCTCTTTGAGGACTGATCTGATCCAATTAGCAATGACAGTTCTAGACGCAGGCTTGACATCTCCATGGATGGTTATGAAAAGGGCATTGGCATTGGACTCTCTTCTTCTCTCCTCGGATCTCTTGAGCATTGCCCTCACCCATGTTATTGGGCATAACCAAATATTTGGGTGCCTGGAAATTTTCCAACCCGATTGTCTGAAAGATGATCGGTCCGTCTTAGACCCAAAGGTTGGCCACATGATTATTTCATTTCCTAGATTCTCTAGGTAGTCTTTTGAAATCTTTAAGAGTGTAAGATCGTGAATTCTACGACCAGAAGCTAGGAGGAGTAAGGCTGCTGTCCGCCTGGAAGTCTCAAAGAAAGATAAGTTAACTGTAGGTTTAGATAGCCAGTTGAGAAGAATCCGTGCATCCCAAATAGGGGATTTGATCTCTCGAGGCCTAGTGATCGAGATCGCTTTGATAGTCTGTCGAACTAAAAAATCAGTAGATGAGTCTAAGGGTGGTCCACCAGCGCAAAAGGTAGAGATGGCAGATCTGTGAAGGAGGATGGTGTTGTAAGACAGGCCCTCTGTGATTGATAAATCTGCTAGGAATCTGGCAATGTCCTGGCCTCTCGGAGATCTGGAGTTGACCTCCATCTTCCTGGACCAGCGAAGCCATCTTTGGATTGGAGCCCTGTAGGTTTGGAGGGTAGAAGGTCTCCAGCTACTTCGGAGCAGTTCTTGCACCTGAGGGGACCAGTCACTGACTAAGTCCTGCCACACCCAATTCTCCACTTTCCACTTCCACGTTCCACTTTATTGAGGAGGCTGGTTCGTGGTTGTGTCGATGAGAGCAGTCTCCAGGTTTTGAATTGTTAATGGCTGTTCCTTGCTCCTGTTCGATAGGTCGGACATCCAAAAGGTCTGATCCCATTTTGGCGCTACCAGCAGGAATTCTCCTTTGCATTTGTTCAGGTGAGCAAGAACTCTGGGAATGAGGCACGGTGGTGGGAACAGCCATCCGAGCTTGCAGTGCCAAGGCTGACTGAATGCGTCTGTGAATAAGGCGTGTTGATCGCAGGAGTCTCGAGATACGTAGCGCTTGACTACTGCTGAATTTGCTGAGTCAAAGAAATCGACGTCTGGTTCGCCCCATTTGGCGAAGATTTTTTTCGTTGCATGAGGTAGAAGATGCCACTCTAGGAGAGGTTTTGCCCTCGACAGTCGGTCCGCGATACCGTTGTATCTTCCTGGAAGGTATACCACTGAGAGGGTAATGTTGTTTCTGTCGAGAATGTGGAGGAGTAGATAGGTTAGGTTCAGGAGTTGAAGGGACCTTGTGCCTCCCTCCTTCTGGATGTAAGCTACGAGAGTGCGATTGTCCGTTTGTAGTAAGATGTGAGCACTCTGAAGACGGTAAGACATCTTCTCTATAGCGGCGTAAACAGCAAACATCTCTTTTTTGTTGGAATGCCAACTCTTCTGGGTCTCGGTCCATGGACCTGAAAGGTGGAGACTGTCGATTTGGGCTCCCAACCTACATCTGCTGCGTCTGTCGTGAGGTAATTGGTTATGGGGGGCTTGTGTAGAAGAGTGGAAGAAGACGTGGCCGTTTTCCACCACGTTAGTTCCAATAATGCCTGACGAGTTATTGTTAGCTTCTGCCGTAGTCTGTGTTGCCTGAACTTGGTTAAAAATCTTTGAAGATGGCGGCAGTGAAGTCGCCCTCTGCGGATGACGAAGTTGGCAAAATTTAGTTGCCCTAGTAGGCACTGAAGTTCTTTCAGGGAGCAGCGTCCCTTTGAGATGAATCTCATGGATAGGTCCGTAATTCTTTGAGCTTTTTTGTAAGGGAGGCTCATGAGATTGTCTTTGGTATTCCAAAGGATACCCAGGAATTTGATCTTCTGACAAGGGTTTAGAACGCACTTGTCTCGATTGATCCTCCAACCTAGAAACTCCAACAGTTTCACTGCCTCGGGGATCTGCGCCAATAATTTGCTCCTGTCTTGAGAGACGAGGAGAAAGTCGTCCAAATATACGACCACCCTCATACCTCGTGATCGAAAAATCTCTGCAATCCAATTCGTGATCGTTGCGAAGATATGAGGGGCAGCGGAAAGGCTAAAGGGCAAGCTTGTCCACTGAAGAAGCTCCTTGTTGTAGACGAAACGAAGGAGGCATCGATGAGACTCCGTTATCGACACGTGAAGGAAGGCTAGGGACATGTCGATGCGGGTCATCCAGTCTCCATCCTGAAGAAAATCTGGAATCTTTAAATGAGAAATGAGTCGAAACTTGCCTACCCTGACATGTTTGTTGAGGCCTCGTAGGTCGAAAATTGGTCTGAGACCTCCGCTGCTCTTCTGTACGAGGAACATTCTCGAGATGAAGCTGGGACCTGAATATGGTGGGCGCTCCACGACTTTCTATTCCTTTAGAAGTTCTATCTCCTGAGACATCTGAGGGGACTGAACCGTGGAAAACCTGGAGTGTTTCCAGTTAACAATGAGGTTTGGCCTTGCGACTAGGGGGATTCGGACGCCGGAGATAAGCTTTAGAATGATTGGCGGTGCCCCCATGTCTCTCCATCTCTCTTGAAACCGAGAAAGTTGACCCCCTGAAAAGACAGTTAAGGGTTGATGGTCATGTATCAGCTGGTTTCTTGCGAAAGGAGCCAGAGGGTTTCGGAATGGATTGTGGTTTCTGGAATGAGCCTCTGGTGTTTGTCTTGTTCCGACGAAACTCGAATCTAGATGTAGAAGGCAGCGTTGGTCCTGCTGAAGATTGAGTCGTTCGAGAAGAAGATGATTTGTGAACAGGAACCTCTCCTCTGTAACCCCTCCTTGAGGTTATGTAGGCTGGTGTGTTTAACCAATTTTGAGCGCCACCTAAAGACTGGATAAGAGAAGAAAGATCAGTTTTATTGAATAGGTATTCGGAACTAGGAGGAACCTTGCGAAGAGCCATCTGGACGTTCTTATTTCGTAACTCGGTCAGAAGGTGCTCCCTTCTAGTTTCAATGCACTCAGCTCTCTTGCCACAGATCACTTGTGACATTTGATCAAGGTTTTTCTGGATCTGAGATCCAGGGCCAAAAAGAGACTCAAAACTGTTAAAAAGGGTATCAGGATTGAGGTTCTCTGGGTTCGAGAAGGAGCCATCGATTATTGATTGAAGACCTGATTTTATAAGCTCCCTCTGTTCGAGGATTGCGTTTGACAGGCCTGCGAGAACGCTCTCTGTCGGTAATAGAGAGTCCTTTTTTCTGTCGAGGTGACAAAGTTCTTCGTTTACCTTCAGATCGGTGAAGCCGGGTGAAGCGATGAACTCCTTCAGGGCACTCGAGTATCTTACCTCCCTCCACTTTGGAGAATTGAATCTCTGTAAGGAAGTAAAGGCCTCCAAGCGCTCTTTCGAGGCTGGTCGTAAAGTCCTCTTCTCATCCACGCTTGTCTTTAGGTCACCGAAGTGCAGGACTCTGGCACCTTGTGAAGGCCTAGACATGGAATTCTGAGGGGTGTCTAAACAATGGTTCACTCGTGGAAGAAACTCTACCAAAGAGTTAATTTGTTCCTGCAGGTTCTGCAATTGAGCCTTGAAATTGTATCTAGATCTCTTTGCGGCGGGAGGGCCCTCCTCCTCACTTCCGGCGTCATAATGGCTGTGTTGCTCGGATGCATCGCGTGAGAAGGGCAAGACTTCAGTATTCTCATTGGGGAGATCACTGTCAGGGCCATGGTCCACCAAATCAGACATTGCGGAACACTCAATCGTTCGAACACCGCAAAAAAAAAGACCCAAAACACCGAATAAGAGGCAGCAATAAAATGCAGTTGAGAGGAAGGCGTTAAAGCGGCGGAAAAACTCAACGCTATGAAGTTAGACGGCGTTACCGCCCTTACTGGTGAACAAGTGAACATTTAAGAGAAAGAGAGACTGAGAATCTAGAAAGAGATAGGAAGATTTAGGCGGACACGCAACAGCTTCTCTCATAGGGATGCCGTGTATCGGCCGATAGCATATAATACCTTATTTTCCATACCCGAAAAGTCGCTACACATTTTAAGGAACAAAATAAAAAAGAATCATGACAATGGGTTAAAAAACAAAAAAGTTATCAAAAAAAAAAATGTCAAAAAAATACCCAAAAAACTCAAAATTTTTGCTTTAAAAATACGTGAAGGTGGTGGAATTAAAAAAAAACCCGAAACCTTTCTAAATAAAGGTGCTAAATATAAAAAAATTATGTGGAAGGTCTAAACAATAAATATTATAGATGGCGGATTCCCTGAACAGAAATAGAGTGTAGATAAAATAGGAATCGAAAAGTGATACATGGCCTCAAGTTAATTTTTTTTAGTTTGAATTCAAATTTACTTTAGAGTATTTAATTAAATATATTAATTTATTAGATGTCGAAAATTACCAAAGGCTATGAGGGAATGGCCGGCATATATAGATTTAAAAAAGAAAATTGATGATTTTAATGAAACTTGTCCATTGCTAGAAATGATGGCTGATAAAGCAATGAAGGATAGACATTGGGAAAGAATGTCAAAACTTTGTAACTATGTTTTTGACATTGAATCTGAGTCTTTCACTTTGGCTGATGTAATGAAAGCTCCTTTGTTAAAGCACAAAGATGATGTAGAAGTGAGTGCAATTTTACATCTATATTCACATGTCTGAAAGAAAGATCTGCACTTTCAGCAAAATGTATAATAAATCAGAAACAAAAATTGATTTTTGTATTTTAATCAGTGGCGTAGTTACCGGGGGTGTTGCAGGTGGCATAATCACCGGGACCCCTTAACTCAGGGGCCCCCAAATTCCTAGGCCATCTATTGAGATTTTTTTAGTTAGAAGGGCCCCAAAGAAATTTTCCACCTGAGCCCCGCAAGGTGAAGCTACGCCACTGGTTTTAATACTCTAATTGAAATTCATCTGATTAAAATTATCATTAATATTTCTCAATCAATGCAGGATATTTGTATAAGTGCAGTAAAAGAAAAAGATATAGAAAGCAAATTAAAACAACTAATAGCTGATTGGGCTATTGTCGATTTGAAATTTTCCTCATTCAAACAAAGAGGTGAATTACTCCTTAAAGGTACTGATACTTTGGAAATAATTGCCCAACTTGAGGACAGTTTGATGGTCATTAGTTCACTGATAGCAAATCGGTAATTCAAATATTTAATTAACATAATTTAAATACAGTTGTAGATATTGTATCATCAATTGATCTTTAAGAATAATTAAATAGTATATTATGTGCCTAGGCGCATAATGAGGGTTATTACGCGACAAGCGACAATGCACACAGGAGATCGAAGCCAAGGCGCGATCAGTCCTGCGAGCATTGTCGCGAGTCTCGCAATTTCCCGAATTGTGTGCATTGGCACGTATTCTATTTTATGTGACTTCGGTGCGTATACGAGTTTTTATGCGTACACTCGAATCTAATCTAGTATTTTAGTTGCTTGCGGCGCTAGTCATTACACTTGATATTTCGCGTCTAGTTTCGGCCATTTTGATTTTCTCGATCTTGTGTAGTATTAGCGGATTGTAATAGACGCATGCGCAGTTCAAATGTACAAGGCTTTGTCAGTATGGTGCCAACGCTGTACGAAGAAGAAGAAGAAAAAGAAGAAGATTACGCTCAACTGTATGGTTATAGGCGCATGCGCAGTTCAATTTTTACATTACATTCCTATGTAGCGTAATACACTACATTACGCTACTCTCAACTGTAGCGTAAGAACGAGTTTACGCGCCGGAGGCACATTAATATAATTTATATTTTATCTTGAAACTATGTATTTCCATTTGAATAATTGTTCATTATTTTAGATACAATATGCATTTCAAAAAAGATATTCAACTATGGCAAAGTAAATTAAGTAATACTTCTGAAATATTGGCAAAGTGGATGAATGTTCAGAGTTTATGGGCTTATCTGGAAGCCGTTTTCATTGGAGGTGACATTTCTAAGCAATTACCTGCAGAGGCAAAACGTTTCAACGTAAGTTGTCAAATAAGTGATGTAAAAATAAAAATTCTCATCTCCGAAAAATGTTTCTTACCTTGAGCTTATTTTGGATGAATTTTTTTTAAACTTTATGTTTGATAGTTATAATTAGTCATTTTTTGCAGAGCATCGATAAATCTTGGGTAAAATTGATGTATCGTGCACATGATAAATTAAATGCAGTAGAAACATGTACTGGAGATGAAACAATGGGCCAAATGTTACCATTTTTATTAGAGCAATTGGAATCTTGTCAAAAATCACTAAGTGGGTAAGTACTTTACCCATTTTATTGGTTTCAAATCATTGTAAATGAATAATTTTAATTCTATCATTAAAAAATAATAGATATTTGGAAACGAAACGAGTTGCCTTCCCAAGATTTTGTTTCATATCAGATCCTAGTTTGTTAGAAATTTTAGGACAGGCCGCTGATTCTCATACAATTCAAAAATACCTGGATGGCTTCTTTGATAATATTGGTAAAGTAAGGAGACGAATTTTAAAAATATTTCAAATAAAAAAATGTACAAAAATAAAAATAAAAATAATAAATAAATAATAATAATAAATAATAATAAATAAATATAAAAAATAAAATTCAATTATTTTTTAGCTCATTTTTGTATAAAAAATCTTTGATTAAAAACATTTTTTATTTGCACTCATATTAGTTGGATTTCGACGAAAAAGAATACGATAAGATCATAGCGATGTATTCTCGAGAGGGAGAAAAAGTAATGTTAGAAAAAGAAGTTATTTGCACAGGAGGGGTAGAAAATTGGCTCAATAATTTGCTCAAAGCACATCAATTTTCTGTTGGGTTTGTCATTTCACAAGGCCTTCAAACTCTTTCGAATCCTGATACCGATCTTTTGTCATTAATAGACAATTCAATCTTACAGGTAAAGAATGCCCCTTTCTTGAAAATTGAATTTTTACTTATTGTATATTTTTAGAATAAAAATAATCACAATTTTTTTTCAGGTTGGGCTTTTAGGATTGCAAGTTTTATGGACACGAGATTCTGAAATGGCGTTGAGAGCTTCCAAACGTGATAAGCAAATAATGAAAAAAACAAATCAGTGGTTTTTAGATTTATTAAATGCTCTAATTGAAGTTACTGTCAAAGATTTAACCAAATATATGAGAGCTAAATATGAAGCTCTTATAACAATTCACGTTCACCAACGGTAATAAAATCGAAGGATTTTTAAAATTCTCCTTTTCATTTTTTCTATTTTATATTAAATTTATTAAGGGACTATTTCGGTCTAGAAGGCAAAAAAAAGGCCTATTTTTGGGAATTTTTTTCTGGACTTCTTTATTTGATATTAACATGCAACCTTTTTTAGCATATAATTACATAAATGAACTACAAAAAGAAATTTATTTTTTATTTTTTATCACCCTTCCTTTAATATACATATAGAGGACGTCAAAGTCTGGTCCTGAAAAAATCCTTCTCCTATTGCGGACAGTTAATCTCAAGATAGAGAAGTCTGAAACAAAAAATTCAAAAAAGGTCTTTTTAAGGAAGCTTCCTCGCACAGTAATTTACTACCATTATTTAAAAATCAATAAAAAAAACACCTTTTATTTGGTCAAAAGATGGTAAATTACTATGGCCAATACATAAATAAAGATATATCTAAAAATTGGTAATGATCGGACTAGTAGATCCGGAGATTAACTATCCGCAGTGTGAAAAAACTTGAATTTGAGAAAAACGCGTTTGAAGTTTTTTTTGTTGTCAAATTACATGAATAATTTATTAAAAAATCGATTTTTGACATTCACAATTTATTAATCTGCAATTCCTGGACCATATAATAGAATTTTGAACACTATAAGGAGTCAGACGATATAAAAAAAAAAAGATTTTTTCAAAATTCTAGACCGAATTAGTCCCTTAAGGTAGTTTTCATCCATGAAAATTAGACCTCAGGCAAAAATAAATAATTTTGCTTTGAAGAATGGGAATATTATTATTGAAGGGCTATTTTGAAAGAGAAAAGATTATTTTTCAAGAAAAAAATTTGAAACACAGAAAAATAATTTTATTATTAAATTTTATTTTTGACCAAACTTCTTTTCTTATCGCTTCTTACCAAATTTATAAAATTATACGATTCTGATAAATCATGAATCATTTTTTCAGAGAAAAGATTTCCCACAACTTCACCGTTTCTGATTTTTAGAAATAAATTCTTTAATGGCTGAAATCATTAAAAAAACATTTTCCAAATCGAAATTTTTATAAACAAATTGCTGAATTTGATAATAATTTATTCATTTTCGAAAATTGGAAATTGTTAAGTTGTAGGGAATCTTTTTCTTGAAAAAGTGATTTGTAAGTTATTAAAATCGCATAATTTTTCAAAATTTGGTAAGAAGCAATAAGAAAAAAAGTTGGGGCAAAAATAAAATTTAATAATAAAATTATCTTTCTGTATTTCAAATTTTTTTTATGGAAATTAATCTTTTCTCTTCCAAATTAACCCTGCAATAATAATATTGCTATTCTTGACAGCAAAATTATCTATTTTTGCCTGAGGTCTAATTTTCGTGGATCAACTACCTTAAGTGTTATATCTGTTCCAGGGACATTTTCGATGAACTTTTTCGTCTCAGAATCAGGAATATACAAGACTTTGAGTGGCTAAAACAAGCCAGATTCTATTATGATGAAGAATCAGAAGAAGTTCCTATTGGAATTACAGACGTTACTTTTATTTATCAAAACGAATTTTTAGGATGTACTGACCGTTTAGCAATTACACCATTAACAGATAGATGTTACATAACACTTGCTCAAGCAATTGGTAAATATTTTTAAAAACTAATATTATATTTAATTTTATATTCCTCATTTAATCTTGATAAAAAGTATAAAAAAACATTTTTATCCCCCAGGTATGAATTTTGGAGGGGCTCCTGCTGGTCCTGCTGGCACTGGAAAAACTGAGACAACTAAAGACATGGGAAAAGCTCTTGGAAAATATGTTGTCGTATTTAATTGCTCTGATCAAATGGATTTTAGAGGTCTCGGTAGAATTTTTAAGGTTTGATTATAAAATTGTCCTGCGTATATTCAATTTTATTAAAAATAATCCATTTTCACGAATTAAATTTCTTTTTATAATTATAATTTATATTTAAAGAATTTGAAAATCTTTTTGTGGAAAAAATGACGCTTTCGACTGCGCTGGGATTCGAGCCCAGGTCTTTCGATTGCCGGTCGACTGCTCTAACCACTGAGCTACACAGGCGTCCGACATCTCTTTCTCCACAGGAAGATCTCCTTATATCGCCTAGTGGCTCAGCCTTGCGGCTGTAAATGATTTCAAATTAATTAGTTGAGTTTGAAATTTTTGTCACTGCCTACATTATCGGAGGATCACTAGTCGCGTATCAGATAGGATACGTTGTCGACAGGTGTCCTCGTAGACAATTTCAAACTCTTATATCGCAAATAATGCAAATAAATTCAATATTTAAAGAATTTGAAAATCTTTTTGTGGAAAAAATGACGCTTTCGACTGCGCTGGGATTCGAGCCCAGGTCTTTCGATTGCACAAAAATTTCAAACTCAACTAATTAATTTGAAATCATTTACAGCCGCAAGGCTGAGCCACTAGGCGATATAAGGAGATCTTCCTGTGGAGAAAGAGATGTCGGACGCCTGTGTAGCTCAGTGGTTAGAGCAGTCGACCGGCAATCGAAAGACCTGGGCTCGAATCCCAGCGCAGTCGAAAGCGTCATTTTTTCCACAAAAAGATTTTCAAATTCTTTAAATATTGAATTTATTTGCATTATTTGCGATATAAGAGTTTGAAATTGTCTACGAGGACACCTGTCGACAACGTATCCTATCTGATACGCGACTAGTGATCCTCCGATAATGTAGGCAGTGACAAAAATTTCAAACTCAACTAATTAATTATAATTTATAATTATAAATTATTTTATTTTGCATGGAAATAAGGTTGCAGGAATTGAAATGCCTTTAACTCTTAATGCCTTGTATTTATTTCCACTATTAGAAATTTCTGTATTAAACTTCTATTACATGTAATGGAACTTTTTTTCAGTAACGTATATTAAATTTAAAATACTTTTGTCTTAAAAACTACGAAATTTTTTTTGAATTTTAATACACATGTGTATATATTTTAATAATGTTCATTGATTTTAATATATTTTGATTGAAATGTTATTAAATTTAATATGAATGTATATTCATTTTTCATAATATACAAATCTATTTTAAATTATCACTTGTATATTAAAGTCTATTAAAATTAATAAGAATTGTAAAAGTGTTCATAATCGCTTAACCATATATCTTATTTCGCACGGCCATGAAATTACTGTTATAAAATGTAGGTAAAGTAGGAATTAATAAGTGATACATGGTTTTAAATTTGTAAAATTACTAATCTAACTGTATTTCTTATGTTGGAATTTCTTTAATTCATTGACTTAATTTCACTCTTTTGCTGCACTGTTAGAAATTTCTGTATTAAACTTCTATTACATGTAATGGAAGTTTTTTTCCATAACGTATATTAAATTTAAAATACTTTCATCTTAAAAAATACAAATTTATATTTGAATTTTAATACATATTTGCATATATTTTGATAATATTCTTTAATTTTAATATATTTTGATTGAAAAGTTTTTAAATTTAATATTAAAGAATTTGAAAATCTTTCTGTGGAAAAAAAGACGCTTTCGACTGCGCTGGGATTCGAGCCCAGGTCTTTCGATTGCCGGTCGATCTTATAATGTAGGCAGTAGCAGAAATTTCAAACTCAACTAATTAATTTTTATTAAATTTAATATGAATTTATATTAATTTTACATAATATACAAATCTATTAATTTTAATTTAAACTTATATATTAAAATCTATTAAAATTAATAAGATTTTTAACAATGTAACAAATCATGAAATAAATTGAAATTTTTTTAAATAGGGATTGGCTCAAGCTGGGGCGTGGGGTTGTTTTGACGAATTCAATCGAATTGATCTACCAGTTTTATCAGTAG
Organism: Diplolepis rosae; assembly: GCA_030998225.1. Lineage (NCBI taxonomy): Eukaryota > Metazoa > Arthropoda > Insecta > Hymenoptera > Diplolepididae > Diplolepis > Diplolepis rosae. The sequence goes on along the minus strand of JAPYXD010000723.1, from coordinate 5,166,933 downwards.
CTGCACAACAGATAGCAATCGTCTTGAATGCTAAGAAAGAAAAGAAAACAAAATTTCTATTCAGGTACAATTTTTTTCAATGTCTTTATGTTATGCAATGAATATTAATTTATTTTATTATATCCACAGTGACGGAGAAACATATAGCGTGGATTATGAATTTGGATTGTTTATAACAATGAATCCTGGATATGCAGGTCGACAAGAATTACCTGAGAATTTGAAAATTCAATTTAGAAGTGTAGCTATGATGGTTCCTGACAGACAGGTACGTAATTTTCAATTATTTCTGGTCACGATTATTTTGCACTGGTTTAACCATTAATCGTAATTATTAATTAAAACGTTAATAAATAGATAATTATGCGTGTGAAACTCGCAGCTTGTGGGTTCAAAGAAAATATCGCCTTGTCCTTAAAATTCTTTACACTTTACAAACTTTGTGAAGAGCAACTTAGTAAGCAAGTACATTATGATTTTGGATTGAGAAACATTTTATCCTGTTTACGTACAATGGGGGCACAAAAACGTGCTCATCCTGGAGAATCTGAAGAAACTACGTTAATGAGAGTATTGAGGTGAAATTCTTTTATTAAGTTCTAATAGATGTTGAAAGAATCAAATGTGTAATTTCCCTGGTGAAAGTTTCGAAAAGGAATTCAATCCTAGCGAATTTGAGCCATTCAGAAATCTGTTTCTGAACCAATCCGAAGAAGCTTTAGAATCTCTTTTGATGCAAATCAGTTCAAAATCAATCCTATTCATGCCGAATCAATCCAAATGAATCCAAGGCCTTAATGCTTTAGATTTATTCGGATAAAAAACGGTTTAGATCAATCCGAACTCGGTTTAATTCGAATTGAAGTCTCCGATTGAACCGGAATAAATCGGATTGGGTCGGATTGATTCTGAATAATCTGAATATAAAAAATGATTGAATAATATTTACCAGGGATATGAATTTGTCAAAACTCGTTGACGAAGATGAACCACTTTTTCTTTCTCTTATCGATGACATGTTTCCGGGCATTAAATTAACAGTTCAGACTTACAAAGATCTACAAAAAGCAATAGCCAATGCTACAATTAACCTTAAGATCATGAATCACCATGAGTGGAATTTGAAAGTCATTCAGGTACAAGTTTAATAAATATTTTTTAGCACTGAGTTTTTATTTCCTTTTTTACTTAAATTTTTGAAGTCATGACATTTTAGTTGTATGAAACTTCACTCGTACGTCATGGTTTGATGGTATTGGGTCCAACTGGATCAGGAAAAACATATTGCATGTGGGCCCTCATGAAAGCAATGACTGAATTGGGATCTCCACACAAAGAAGTCAGAATGAACCCAAAGGTCAAGTTTAATGAACAAGATTTCAAATTAATTAGTTTGAGCTTGAAATTTTGTCACTACCTACATTATCGGAGGATCACTAGTCGCGTATCAGATAGGATAAGCTGTCGACAGGTGTCCTCGTAGACAATTTTAAACTCTTATATCGCAAATAATGCAAATGAATTCAATATTCAAAGAATTTGAAAATCTTTCTGTGGAAAAAAGACGCTTTCGAATCCCAGCGCAGTTGAAAGCGTTCAATGAAGAAAGTTTTTTTAACGTATTGGGTCTAAAAATTGACTGATTTATGGAATCGTTTGGTTCATTTTTTTTATTTGAAATTTCTTCCCTTACCCACACCTCCTCATCTTTGTAACTTTATTTATTTTCATTTAAACAATTTCCAAAAATAATAATTAATTAATAGAACGCCTCTTTAAAATATGGGAACATTTGATGAGTTAAGGTAGTTCGTTCACGAAAATTAGACCTCAGGCAAAAACAGATAATTTTGTTTTTAAGAATAGCAATATCATTATTGAAGGGCTAATTTGAAAGAGAAAAGATTATTTTTCATGAAAAAAATTTTAAATACAGAAAAATAATTTTATTAATCAATTTTATTCTTATCCGAACTTTTTTCTTATCGCTTATTATCAAATTTTAAAAAATTATGCGATCTAATAAAGCATGAATCATTTTTTCAGAGAAAAGATTTCCCACAACTTTACCGTTTCCAATTTCTGACACGAATTCTTTAATGTCTGAAACCATTAAAAAACAATTTTCCAAAACAAAATTTCTATAATAGACTAGTTTTGCTTTGGAAAATAAACAAATTTTTTTCTATCTTATAAACCAAAGGTCATCTATCTACGCCCATTTTTATTTTCTCTACTATTTTTTAAAATTTGAAATCAAAATTCTATGTATTTTGGACACAAATATCTAGAAACTCAAAATCAATAAAATTTGCTAATTTCCTAAATATCACATGCCCTTAAGGAAAGTTTTTCTACTTTTAAATTTTTACAATAATAAAAAAATTTGTTTGTAATTAATTATTTTCATAAGAGACAAACTTTTCTTAGTGTATTTAATTTCAGAACTTTAATCAATATATAAATTTGAATTGACATATGTTTACAGGCATGTCAATCTCGATAATATAGCAATATATTAGTGATACACGGCCTTAAGAGGATACGCCACGCTCAATATTTTTATTTTTTGAGTTTAGACCTTCCATATAAGTTTTTTATGTTTAGTACCTTTATTTAGGAAGGTTTTTTTGGACTAAACATAAAAAAAATTACATTAAAGGTCTAAACTCAAAAAATAAAAATATTAAAGGTGGCGGATCCCTTTAAGGTAAGATAAACGCAAAAAAATAACTTTTTTTCAATTTTTTTTTTTACAAAATATTGTTATTTATTAACTTTTAAATTTTTTAGTAAAAAATTATAACAATTGGAGGTGTAGAAGTATTTTTAAAATGTTGTCAAAGATTATGTGCACAGTGGTTATTTGCGTTTTCCCGGAAACAGCATTTATGAACATAAATAACCCATTATATTGGAAACTATAAAAGAAATCTGAACCAATTTTCTACCACATGTTTTCTACATATAGGCTATTGTGTGGATCCTCAATAAAGCTTATATGTATTAAAACAAAAAATAAAAAAAATTAATTGTAAAAAATATATATATTAAAAAGTTTAAATTTTGAAAAAACTATAATTTTTTGTCTTGAATCAATAAAATTATGAGAAAGGACCAGTAGTAACATAAAGACCTAAATAACAGCTGTAAAAAATTTCAGAACTGTATCCTGGTTAGTTCCTGAGATAATGGGTCTCAAACTTTGAATTTTTAACAAGCGCGAGATAGGAGCGTTTAAGGTAGTTCGTTCACGAAAATCAGACCTCAGGCAAAAATAGATAATTTTGCTTTCAAGAATAGCAATATTATTATTGAAAGGCTATTTTGGAAGAGAAAAGATCAATTTCCATTAAAAAAATTTGAAATACAGAAAAATAATTTTATTAATAAATTTTATTTTTGCCCCAACTTATTTTCTTATCGCTTCGAGCCAAATATTTAAAAATGATGGGATTTTAATAAATCACGGTTCATTTTTTTAGGAAAAAGATTCTCTACAACATGACCGTTTCCTATTTTTGGAATTGAATTAATTATTATCAAATACAACAATTTGTTTATAAAAATTTTGTTTTGAAAAATTGTTTTCTTATAATTTCAGCCATTAAAGAATTCACTTTCAAAAATTGGAAATTGTTAAGTTGTATAGAATCTTTTGCCTAAAAAAATGAACCGTGATTTATTAGAATCGCATCATTTTTAAAAATTTGACTTGAAGCAATAAGAAAATAAGTTTGGGCAAAAATAAAATTTATTAATAAAATTATTTTTTCCTACTAGCGGGCCATAAAGTGGACTTTATTTTCCCGTGCGGGGCAAAGAAATCCATTTTCTGACCCCATTATAGAAAAAATATCGTGTGCAACACGGGAATAGTATATTGTGCAACAAGGGAAAAAAAAATTTATTTAGCGAGTGTGAAGTTTGAATCCCGAGCAAAGCGAGGGTAACAACCACACGAGTAAAATAAATGTTTTTCTCTTGTTGCACATGATTTTTTTTCTACTATGGGGTCCGAAAATGGATTTTTCTACTAGCGGGACATAAAGTGGACTTTATTGCCCCGTGCGGGGCAAACAAATCCACTTTCTGACCCGCTAGTAGAAAAAAAATCGTGTGCAACACGGGAAAAACATTTATTTTCCCTAGTTGCACAATGTACTATTGTTTGCCCCACACGGGGCAATAAAATCCACTTTATGATCCGCTAGTAGAAAAAATCATTCATTTTACTCGTGTGGTTGTTATACCCTCGCTTTACTCGGGCATCAAACTTCACACTCGCAAAATAAATTTTTTTTTCCCTAGTTGCACAATGTACTATTTCGTTTTTCAAATTTTTTTCATGAAAAATAATCTTTTCTTTTTCAAATTAGCCCTTCAATAATAATATTGCTATTCTTGAAAGCAAAATTATCTATTTTTGCCTGTGGTTTAATTTTCGTGAACGAACTACCTTAACTTACCTTAAGATAGTTAATGCTTTTTTTTCTATTAAATAAGTTTGAATGCCTTTTTTATATTTTCTGCAGGCTATAACAGCATCACAAATGTTTGGTAAGCTAGATGTCGCGACAAATGATTGGACCGATGGAATATTTTCAACATTGTGGAGAAGATCAACCCAAATAAAGAAATCCGAGAATCTGTGGATTGTTTTGGATGGTCCTGTAGATGCTGTGTGGATAGAAAATTTAAACTCCGTTCTGGATGACAACAAGACATTAACATTGGCCAATGGAGATCGTATAATAATGGCTTCTAATAGCAAACTTGTCTTTGAACCTGATAATGTCGATAATGCATCACCTGCGACTGTTTCGAGAATGGGAATGGTTTTTGTCAGTGCATCTGTCTTAAAATGGTACCCCATTCTAGAGGTGCCTTAGATTTTAATTAATAATTCTAATAAAAATATAATTAAAATTTTAAATATAAATTCAATTTTTCACTTTTGATTAATCAGGCTTGGTTAATAAAACGCCCCAATGAAGCAGATATTTTTCGAATGTTGTTTGACAAAATATACGACGATGCACATTTATTTGTTCAAACAAAGCTAACAGCAAAAATGAATCTTCTAGAAGCGTTATATATTCGACAGTGTCTTGATTTATTAGAAGGGCTACTTACTTTAGACCACGATCCTTCAAGTAAATGCACAAAATAATTATTGTAATCAACTATTAGAATTTCTACAATATATTTTCGATTAATTATCAAGTTCTAATGCAATGTTGATTCAATTATTCTTTCACGATAAGATTCATTGAAATTGCTTTTTTGTTTTCTTTCTTCAGAATCTTTTACCGATTCACATTTAGAAAAATTATTTTTATTTTCCGTAATGTGGAGTTTGGGCGCAGTTCTTGAACTTGATGGACGAGCGGCATTGCAAGAATTTGTTCTTAGTCATCCTTCAAAATGTGATTGGCCCAAATGCAAGGTAGATTCTGCGGTTTTAATTCGAATTCGTTCACGAAATTGAAACAGAAATAAAAGCTCTATTTTTCATTCTTTTTAGGACGATGAAACTATATTTGAATTTCTTGTATCAGAAAAAGGAAAATGGATTCACTGGAACCAAAACGTTCCTGAATTTAGATATCCAATCCAAGATGTTCTGGAATATTATAATATTTTAGTTCCGAACGTTGATAATACCAGGACAGCATTTCTGATGGACATAATTGCAAAACAACAAAAAGCTGTACTCTTGATTGGTAGGCAGAATGAATATAAACATTTCCTTAATGAAATATGAGATTATTTAATTTAAGGGGTTTAATCACTTTTGAGCCTCCCAAAACAGTTTCATTTTTATGATTTATTTTCAGGCAAATAACAAAAAGTAAAGGAATAAAAATTTATAGAGTTTATTAAATCATATATTAACTTTAAAAAATAATTTTTTTTGCTAAGAAATACAAAATGGCGGCTGAATATTGCTGTGTCCAAAAAAAATTTTTTTTTCGGAGGTCGTCCGCGGCAAGAAATTCTAAAAATTGAGATTTGCACCTGGAACAAAAAAACAAATTTTTTCCTTACGTTTATAAGATTGTCCAGTGAAATACCCAAGATTATATAAAAATATTCACTCTTTCAAAAATCGTGAGCATTTGAATGTAACACTCGATTTTCACCTAAAAAAGCGACCTTAATTTGTTAAACAAATAAATAATTGTCAACCAATTTCAAAAATCGTAGTTACTACACTAGATAATTAAATAATATTTTATTTAAAACAAGATTCGTGTCAATCGGTTGAAAATTGTTGAAATGACGAGTCTTGCCGATTTGAAAAAGTCAGTTTCGAGAAAAACGCGTTTAAAGTTTTAATAACGTAAAAAAATACTATAATTTTGATATATCTCTAATCTGCAATGCCTGCTCCATACAATGGTCCCTCGATATCAAAATTCTTAGGACCCTAAGGGACCCTTTTATGCAATAAAAAAAATATATTTTTTGAAAATGCAAAGGTGATGAAACCCCTTAAATATAATATATTCTAGGTGAACAAGGAACCGCAAAAACTGTTATGATCAAAAGCTACATGTCCAAATTTGATCCAGAATTCCATCTGAATAAGTCTTTTAATTTTTCGTCTGCATCGACCCCTAATATGGTTCAGGTATAATATTTCATGTAAACTAACATAAAATTATGTTAAAAGTACACTGTAAAAAATATCGGTAAATTTTCCTACTATGTATTAGGAAATTTTTCCTAAATCCTTAGGAAGCATAGATTTCCTACAGAAAATGGAAATATTTCATAGATTTGAGGAAAATTGACCGAATTTTTGGACTTATTTCCGAACTATTAGGAAATATTTTAAAAAGATGAGAACATTTCATAAATTTCCTAAGTTGTAAGAAATTTTCCCCATGAAAAGCGGAAATTATTCCACAAAAACGGGAATTTGTTCACTTTTTTTAAATCTTTTTCCATTTAAATTATGAAATATATCAATTTTTCCTAATAAACTGGATATTTCTCCGACCAAACAGTAGAAACTATTTCCAGTTCTATGTCGGAAACATTTCCGACTATATCTTTGGAAAAATTCACGACCCATTTGTATTTTAGCATGTCTGACTATTTTCGGAAAAATTTCCGAAATTTTTTTTACAGAATATTAAAAAATGTCTATAATTGCAGCGTATATTTGAAAGTTATGTGGAAAAACGAGTTGGGACAACTTATGGTCCTCCTGGTGGTAGAAAGATGACAGTATTTATCGATGATATAAATATGCCTGTTATAAATGAATGGGGCGATCAAGTGACGAATGAAATAGTGCGACAGTTAATGGAATACAAAGGATTTTATTCTCTAGATAAGCCAGGAGATTTTTCCACTTTACAAGATATAATGCTGATGGCTGCTATGATTCATCCTGGTGGTGGGAGAAATGACATTCCACCTCGATTAAAAAGACAATTTAATATCTTTAACTGTACTTTACCTTCTAACAAATCGATGGATACGATTTTTAGTAAGAAATTTGTTTCTGATTATTTTTATTTCCTTCATTGATCTTAATGATAGTAATAGTAAACATTTTGTTATTCTCATCAATGAAATTTTCAATAATTTGTAGCTAATAAATAATCATTAAGGGGGTATTAGGCTCAACTTCAAAACTTTATTCCAGAGAAAACAAGCGAGTTAAAACACATCGTTTCTTTTTATTCAATTTCTGTAACATTAACGAATGAAAATTGATGTCATTGGAAATTTTATTCTTAAAAATGGCAAAACTGCAGCACCATATTCGAAACCACTTTTTTCCATCTCACCGGAAGGATTGCATAAGAACTACTCGATCGATTTGTCTGAAAATTTATCTTGAAAATTTATTTTGTTATAAACAAAAAGCTGATTTTTTTTTTAGGTAAAAAATTCGTTTTTAACTTCAAAAGTGCGTAATTTGCAAAAAAATGTATATTTCCCAAAAATCCTACGATGTTCCATAGATAACTGGAATACATTAATGGAAAGATTTTCCATTTTTTTTAAGGTAGTTGATCCACGAAAATTAGACCTCAGGCAAAAATAGATAATTTTGCTTTAAAGAATAGCAATATTATTATTGAAGGGCTATTTTGGAAGAGAAAAGATTATTTTCCAAGAACAAAATTTGAAACACAGAAAAATAATTTTATTAATAAATTTTATTTTTGACCCAACTTTTTTTCTTATCGCTTCTTATCAAATTTTAAAAAATTATGCGATTCTAATAAATAACGGTTCATTTTTTTAGGAAAAAGATTCTCTACAACCCGTGTAGAAATTTAAACCGGTTTTTATCGGGCCCTGGATAATCAGCCTGGATAATATCAGGGCCCCGGCCGGGTATACCGGACAGGGCGCGGTCATTTTCGTCACGGGGAATCAAGCGCGCCCCGGTCGGGCTAGAAGCCCGGTTAATCCTCGATCGGGTACCGGATAGTTTCCGGTCTGTACCCTGCCAGTCCCTGGTCAGGTATACGTATAAGATGTAATCCTCTAAATTACTTTAAAATATTAAAATAAAAGCAGAAAATTATACATTTTTAATTGCTATTTATTAGTCATACATAATATATTTGTTGCGACAAATCTTTAAATTAAATCAAGTTCATTTGTTGAATGTATTGAATTTTATCAGCAGGATCTTCACTTATAATAGGCTCTTGCTCATTATTGTCCTGGTGAATTTTGTGATCAAAGTTTTCTTCATGGCCTTTTGTGATACAAAAATAAAACATTTTTGATTATTTAAACATAAATATATTTCAAAACATACAAGCAGAACTAACCCAAAGGTGTAATGGGAGTCTCAATTTCACTATCAAAATCATCTATGTCGATATCGATTAAATCATGTAAAATTAAACTATTTTTTATTAACCTGCGCTTCTTAGAATGCCTATGATTTACATCACGAATACGTTTATCCATTATTTAAACCGATACTATACGTTATAATTTACAGTAAATTCCCAAGAATGTTAACATGCACGAAAATTTTGAGGTTAAGGCATCATGGTTGCAACTTCAGTGGCAAAAACGTACTTACAGTCCTGAACGTTCATTGAACGATGGAAAATATTTTTTTGAAAACGAAATGATTATCTGATTTAATATATTATAGATACATTATTTTTATAAAACTTGTTAGCATATTTATAAAAATGCAAATTTCGAAACAAGCAGACGACCTGTTCGGGTCCCGTCCAGTGCCCGGGCGGAAACAGTAAAGCAACTTGCATGGCCATAGTCTGACCAGGCCCTGGTTGGGGAGAATTTTTCAAACAACTGCGCGGGCAAGGCCCGACCAGGCCCCGGTTGGGTAAAAGTTACCCGGCTATTGCCCGGCCAGGACCCGACCGTTAGCAGGGCATAGTCGAGACATTTTCTGCACGGGAACATGACCGTTTCCTATTTTTGAAATTGAATTAATTATTATCAAATACAGCAATTTATTTATAAAAATTTTGTTTTTAAAAATCGTTTTTTAATTATTTCAGCCATTAAAGAATTCATTTTCAAAAATCAGAAACAGTGAAATTGTGGGAAATCTTTTCTCTAAAAAAATGATTCATGATTTATTAGAATCGCGTAATTTTTTTAAATTTGGCAAGAAGCGATAAGAAAAAAAGTTGGGTCAAAAATAAAATTTATTAATAAAATTATTTTTCTGTGTTTCAAATTTTTTTCATGTAAAATAATCTTTTCTCTTTCAAAATAGTCCTTCAATAATAATATTGCTATTCTTGAAAGCAAAATTAACTATTTTTGCCTGAGGTCTAATTTTTGTGTATGAAAACTACCTTAAGAATAAATTTCCAATGACATCAATTTTTATTCGTTACTGTTACAGAAATTGAATAAAAAGGAACGATATGTTTTAACTCGCTTTGTTTCTCTGGAATAAAGTTTTGATGTTGAGCCTAATTCCCATACTGTCACTGTGGCGATCCCCTTTAAAAAAATACGTACCCAATTAATAAAAAAAAAAAATTGTTTAGGTTCTATAGGTGAAGGATATTTCAACGATTATAGGTTTCCTGAATTGATTGTAGAATTTCTTCCAAAATTAATTCCCATGACGCGTGTATTATGGCAGAAAACGAAAATCAAAATGCTTCCAACTCCAGCAAAGTTTCATTACGTTTTTAATTTAAGAGATTTATCTCGTATATGGGAAGGAATTCTTAGGATAGAAAGGGACGAATGCACATCTATCTCTATGCTTTTGAAACTTTGGGAACACGAATGCACGAGAGTGATTTCAGATAGGTATAATTTTTGATGATTTATGTGACTGATTAGTAAATTTTATGAGATTGTATCAAATTTGTTTAGATTTATCGATGAGGCCGACAAAATCTGGTTTAAAAAAACATTGCAAGAGACAGCAGAAATTTCGCTGGGTCCAGATTTTCATCATTATTCCCCTGACGAAACTTACTTTGTAAATTTCTTACGAGAACCCCCAGAACCAACTGGAAACGAACCAGAAGACTTTGTACTTGAAGCCCCAAAAACTTATGAAGAAATTCCCAGGTGAGTAATGAATAAGTATCATCTTAAAAATTAATCAATTGCAATTACTGATAGTAGGTTTTTTTTGCATTCCCCAATACCATTAAAGCTTTGGTTTAAAAACATAATTTTTATTGGAATTTCGGTAGCTACGATTTTGTGATTTCAAAAGTGCGTCAGTTCATGGAACAATTCAACGAATATATTCGAGGAATTCAGTTAGATTTGGTTTTTTTCCATGATGCATTGGTGCATTTATTCAGAATATCAAGAATTTTTGGTGTGCCCAGAGGAAATGCTCTCTTAGTTGGAATTGGTGGATCTGGCAAACAAAGTTTAACTCGTCTTGCAGCCTTTATTGCAGGCTTTGACTTTTTCCAAATCGTTCTTACAAGGTAATTTAATTTTATGTGCCTCCGGCGAATTAACGCGTTTTTATGCTACAGTTGAGAGTAGCGTAATGTTGTGTAATACGATACAGAGAAACATAATGTAAAAATTGAACTGCGCATGCGCCTATTACGGTACAGTGGAGCCGCACGAAAATCGTGATAACATTTTTTTTCGGTCATTCACAAAAACAAAAATACCGTTTTGAAGGATTTGTCATGACGCATTTTTTATCTTAATAAAATTTTTATGCAGCCTTGATAGTTTTTTAGATAAAAATTAAAAACACTCAATTTTTCTTCATCAAAAATGATCGAAAATCAGTGTTTTTCAAAACATAAATTGCTATTACTCGGTCAATTTATGACGAAATCGTTTGTTCTTTTTATCATTAGACGTGGAATATTTTAGCAAAGCCAATGTATTAAATGAAATATGTCGAAACATTTTTCTTTGAATAATATTTTAATGTAAATAAAAAACCATGTTTTTGTGGTTGTCTCGGTAAAAAATCTGTAATAAATTTTCGATTTCGAAAAACTTCCGGCGACAAAGTTGTTTCTTACCGTTAGAGGAAGTTTTCTGAAAATTTTCAAAAATATTTGTTCATTATTGCGGATTTTGCAGCGATGTATTTCGTGCATGGACAATAGTTTTCCGCCATCTCGAGCGTTCGGCGAATTATTGCTGGTGGCCGTTCATTAATATACGCTTCGTAGTTCCAGAAGATTTCATTGTAATTGAAGAATTGTATTACCGAAGATTCTAATGAAAGATTCTGCTTATACTAGATTGGATTCTAGTGTACGCAGAAAGACTTGTAAATGCGTCGAAGCCACATAAAATAGTATATGCGCCAATGCACACAATTCGGGTAATTACAAGACTCGCTTAAGGTAGTTTTCATCCACAAAAATTAGACCTCGGACAAAAACAGATAATTTTGCTTTCGAGAATAGCAATATTATTATTGAAGGGCTATTTTCAAAGAGAAAAGATTATTTTACATGAAAAAAATTTGAAACACAGAAAAATAATTTTATCAATACATTTTATTTTTGACCTAATTTTTTTTCTTATCGTTTCTTACCAAATTTTAGAAAATTATGCGATTCTAATAAATAATGAATCATTTTTTCAGAGAAAAGATTTCCCACAACTTCACCGTTTCTGATTCTTTAAAAACCATTTTCCAAAACGAAATTTTTATAAACAAATTGCTGAATTTGATAATAATTTATTCATTTTCGAAAATTGGAAAAAGTTAAGTTGTAGGGAATCTTTTTCTTGAAAAAGTGATTTGTAATTTATTAAAATCGCATAATTTTTTAAAATTTAGTAAGAAGCATTAAGAAAAAAAGTTGGGGCAAAATAAAATTTATTAATAAAATTATTTTTCTGTATTTCAAATTTTTTTCATGGAAATTAATCTTTTCTCTTCCAAAATAGCCTTTCAATAATATTTATATTATTGAAATATATAATATATTATATTATAATTCAATAATAGGCCTGATCTCGCATCGGCTTTGTCTCGGCTTTGTCTCGGCTTTGCCTTACCTACGTTTCGACTACGTCTTGGCTTCGATCTCCTGCGAGCATTGTCGCTCGTCGCGTAATAACCCTCATTATGCGCCTTGGCGCATAATATACTATTAAATTTACACAACAAATTTTTCAGACATTAATTCTCCAATTGTTGGATACCTCAATTTATTACTTATTCAATTTCAGGAGTTATAACGTCGGAAGTTTAATGGAAGATTTGCGAAAATTATATAAAATAGCAGGAGCTGGACCGAAAGGAATGACATTTATATTTACTGATAACGAAATCAAAGACGAAGCTTTCCTTGAGTATATAAATAATGTCCTAAGTGTTGGTGAAATAGCAAATCTCTTTCCTAAAGATGAATTAGATGAAATTTTGACAAATGTGACTCCCCTAATGAAAAAGGATGAACCTAGAAGGCCACCAACTCCAGATAATTTATATGATTACTTTATATGCAGAGCAAGAAATAATTTACATGTTGCTCTTTGTTTTTCTCCAGTAAGCCAATTAATTAATGAATAATAATATTGTTTTACACCGAAACAAATTTTTTTTCGAAAGTCAAGTATCACCTATAGTTAAGTCTAACCTAGTTGAAATAACACGGATTCCAGTTTAAGTGAATCAAGTACATACAGTTAAACAGACCAATATAAACCTTGTTACAGAGAAATAAATAATTCTAGTTCTATTAACAATTAAATTCGATTAATATTGCTATGCTGTATGTATTACAAAACTCCGCTGTAAAAATAACATTTTCTGTATTTATTACTTTTTCACAGTGAAAACAAAAATTATTTTTCTCAATAATTCTTCAAGAACCACTTTTATCAATATAAATTTTGCCCGAGTAGATCATACACGTAAAGTTGTTTTTTGGTTATCTTTAATACATGCGCCTAAAATGATCTATCCGTCGTGCAGGAATTCATTCATCAGTATAAATTAAATTAAAGAAAAAACTGTACTTTCAAATAAGATTTAGCTTTATACAATGTATCGTTAATCTATTCAATGACCAAAGTTTAATTAAATTTATTTAGATAAGATTTACAATAACAATTCATGGCATCTTATCCATATGCCTGATGTTCCACATATATTCTTTATTATGATTTATAATTTAAAAATTGTTCATATATGTAGGTTTTGTTAAGTCTGTGAAACATACTTTAAAACGTGTAAATTTCTGCATATTTTTCAATTAAAAAGTTTAGGTTTATAATTGAAGAACGGTTTTCTTATTTATAAATGTTGAGAAATTTGAATAAAAAAATATTTAGGGATATTCAAAAATAAATTGCGTGATTTATACTTGACTAGTTTTCCCCAGTTAAAAAACCAAGAATATTGGTTAACATAAACTTTGTCATTTCAACTAGGATTGTAAAGTTGGCGCCTGTCCTAACTAGGCAAAATAGTTGATTCCTTGTACACGGGTACAAGGAATTTTTTTCGGTGTACATCTAAATATCTTTTTTAAACGTAGTTTTCGTGCGAAAAATCAGGTCTTTGGAAAAAAAATTGTTTCTATAATTTTAAAACTTGATATGATATTATCAGTCATGTCTTATGCACTGAAAAAAATAGTTAGTAAAACCAACTACTTCGGTTTGTAAAATATGCCATAGCTATTTTATTAGTTAGCACAACAAATTTTTTAGTTGGTGTTACTACCCAAGTTCTTGTGATAACAATTGAGATAGTGACACCAACAAAAAAAATTGTTGTGCTAACTAATAAAATAGCTGAGGCATATTTTAGAAACCGAAGTAGTTGATTTTACTAACCATTTTTTTCAGTGTGAAGGAAAGAACATTATTTTTTATAAAAAAAAATTTAAACTTACGAAAAATAATGGTTTTAATAATGTTTTTTGTGATAGAATTTTTTGATACTATTGCTTCTTACCAATTTTGTAAAAATGATTGAAAAAGTAAACCATGATTTATGGAAATCCAATAATTTTTAAAAAATTGTTAAGAAGCGATAAAGTGTATCGGAATCAATAAAGTTAACTCGAATTCAAATTTCCAATTACAGGTTGGTGAAAAGTTTAGATCCCGATCTCTGAAATTTCCTGGACTTATATCAGGTTGTACAATGAATTGGTTTTCAAAATGGCCAAAAGATGCTTTGAGCGCTGTTAGTGAACACATTTTGGGGAAATATAATGTTATTTGCACACCTGAAGTAAAGTCACAGTTAATTTATGTAGTGGGTGACGTCCAAGATTGTGTAAATGACACTTGCGCAGAATATTTCAACAGGTAAAACGAAATGATTGCATTTTAATAAATATTTTAAAACTCTATGTTCTAAATAATAGCAATAAATATATGAATAAAAGTAAAAGCGTATAATAAAAATTAAGTAAAATAAAACACTAATATTGTTTTCTTCTAACAGATTTCGCAGACAATCTTATGTTACACCGAAATCATTTTTATCCTTTATCAATGGCTATAAAATAATTTATAAACAACGACTCGAGAACATAAATACTTTAGCATTCCGTATGAGTAATGGCTTGAAAAAATTAGTCGATGCAGCTACACAGGTTGATGAACTTCGTAAAGTCCTGGAAAAAAATCAGGCAGAAATTGCTGTTAAAAATATTCAAGTGGAGGCTGTAAATATTCGATTTTAATTTTAATTAAAAATTGAGATTATTATTGATTGATTTATCGTGTTTATATTAATGATAACTTTTCTTTGTAGATTCTCGTCACAGTGAACGAGAAAAAGAGAGATGCTGAGACAGTGAAAGCCCAAGTCCAATCATCAAAAGAACAAGCAGAAGCTCTCTTGAACATAATTTCAAAAGAGAAATCTGTGGCTGAAAAGAAATTGAAAGCAGCAGAACCAGCTTTACTCGAGGCTGAATCTGCCCTTCAAGTAATTAAATTACAACATTTATTACTTCTACTAAAAAGTGTTTAAATTAAATATGTTCCGATGGCTTCATCTAATCATTGAAAAGTTTGATTATCAATTTTTTATTTATGTCAGACTATAAAAGGAGCTGATATTTCTACTGTGAGGAAATTGGCCAAACCTCCATACTTAATTACTCTTATTATGGATTGTGTCATAATATTATTTGGAAGAAAATTAGATCCCGTAAAACCAGATCCAGAAAAACAGTTTTTAATGGCATCATGGGGCGAAGCTTTAAAGGTTTTAAATTCTTACAGATCTAATTTATTTTATTTATTTCATTTATACCAACTTTATTTCAAGACAATGTTTATTTTACAAAAACAATTACTGCTTGTTAAATGTCAAAAATCATCAAGTAATTTCCCCTATTTAAGGTAATGGCAGATACAAGATTTCTGTATAATCTACAAAATTTTCCAAAAGACAACATTAACGGCGAAACAGTGGATTTGATGCGTCCTTATTTAAATTATCCTTTGTATACTTACGAAGCTGCAAAAACTGCTTGTGGAAATGTTGCTGGTTTAATATCGTGGACAATTGCCATGGTTAAATTTTATAGCATCAATAAAGATGTTTTACCTCTAAAGGTATCATTTTCAACCTTCTATCAACAGTTCATTAATTCTTTTACATTTAAGGTGGCTTCGGAGTTTTATCTCGTATGAAGTGAGGGGCATCGTAAGGGGACGTTTTACATGAATTCTCATTGCTACTTAATTTTTTGATAATCATACGTATTATAGTCACATCTAAGTAGAAGAGTAAGAAATCGCGGAAATGTCGCTAGAAAAAAGCGATAGTAAAAATTTATTAGTTTCACTTCGAGGCAATTTTTATATTCTGTACTTTTTTCGCAATTTTCTCTTGATTGAAAAAAAAACCCTTTGTTTTTATGAAACTAATAGATTCCTCGAAATCGAAAGTATTAGTATATAGTGTGGACGGGTTCAGGACTCTGTGTTTCCGATTTACTTGAAATTTTAAGGGTTGATAGACTAACATAAATAATGAAGAAACCCAAAATTTGAGATTTTTTCATGCATTATTTAAAAAGTTATGGGATTAACAAAAAAAAATGTTTTTGTTCTTTTTCAATTATTTAAAAACTGAAAAATATTTGATTAAATATATTTATTTTAATAAATATAAATAAATATATTTGATTCATGGGGACTCGTGATTTTGTTCCAGAGTTTTACCGATTTTGATGAGGAGTCCCGTAAGACTAAGTGTTAAACTGACACTTTTTCAGTAACGATTTTTTCAGAAATGACATCTTCAACCATGATTTTTCTTTTTTCCAAATGAATCTAGCATATTTTATTTAGATAATCTCCAAGTTTTAGAGCTGTCAGTGATTTTTTTTAAAAACGCCGAAGCCACCTTAATTAAAATCAAGTGTTAAAATTATAACAAGATTGCATTATTTGTAGGCAAATTTAGCAATACAACAAGGTAAACATGAGCAAGCCAATAAAAGTTTGCAAGAAGCAGAAGCATTGTTGAAGGAAAAAGATGAAGAATTGAAACAAGTACAGAAGGAATTTGACGCTGTTATGGCTGAACGTCAAGTAAATTTCAGAATCATTCTTAGAATTTGATACCAATGAATTTGTGATTAATTTTTGTATGACTTTTAATTGTTATTTTTATTGAATTTCAGGCAGTTGTAGATCTAGCTGATGCCTGCAAAGCAAAAATGGATGCTGCAACATCAATGATTGATGGTCTCTCAGGAGAAAGGGTCCGATGGATTGACCAATTGGCTATGTTTAAATCTGAAACGGATAGATTAGTCGGAGATGTGCTGATTTTGACTGCATT
Organism: Diplolepis rosae; assembly: GCA_030998225.1. Taxonomy (NCBI): domain Eukaryota; kingdom Metazoa; phylum Arthropoda; class Insecta; order Hymenoptera; family Diplolepididae; genus Diplolepis; species Diplolepis rosae. The sequence continues at coordinate 5,149,676 of JAPYXD010000723.1, read as the reverse complement.
TTTATCTTACTGTGGACCCTTTAATCAAGAGTTTCGAATCCTCTTACAGAGGAAATGGTTGGATTTCCTTCAAAACAGAAAAATCCCAGTTTCCGTGCAACTAAATATTGTCGATTCCTTAACAGACACAGCTACAGTTAGTATATCTATATATTGTGAATAGATTGATAAATCTATTTATAAAAATGTTTTCTTTACTAGACTGGAGAATGGAATCTGCAAGGTTTACCAAATGATGACCTTTCAATTCAAAATGGAATTATAGTCACTAAAGCATCAAGGTATCCACTTTTAATTGATCCACAACTTCAAGGAAAAACGTGGATAAAGAATAAAGAAAAGGAATTTAATTTACAAGTGAGTTGAGTATAAACACTGAGCTGAGCGATTCAACTTTTTTATAATATAACCCAAATGTGGTCTTGAAAATTTTTTTAGTTGACATTCCTTACACACAAATACTTCAGAAATCATTTGGAAGATTGTGTTTCTCTTGGACGTCCCATTTTAATTGAGGATGTTGAGGAAGAATTGGATCCAGTCCTGGATAATTTACTAGAAAAGAATTTTATCAAGATAGGAACTTCTTTGAAGGTAAATAAAATTTACTTAAAAGTTATCAAAATCATAATTCTTTAAACTAAAAATATAAAATTTGTTTGCCTACTTTTAATCCAGGTAAAATTGGGTGACAAGGAAGTTGATATCCATGATGATTTTAGACTATACATCACAACAAAATTTCCAAATCCTTCTTATCCTCCTGAAGTATTTGCTCGTACTTCTATAATTGATTTTACTGTGACTATGAAAGGTAATATTTAAATTGTATTTTAAATTTAAGTATTCATTTAAAACAAAATATATTGTTTTAAAGGATTGGAAGATCAGCTACTGGGTAGAGTAATTCTGATAGAAAAGCAAGAGCTGGAAACAGAGAGAACTGCATTAATTACTGATGTAACAACTAACAAAAGGAAAATCAAAGAACTGGAAGCTAATTTACTCCATAAATTAACTACTGTTCAAGTAATAATCAAATTGAATATATTGTTAATTAGGCGGATCCAATAATAAGCATAATACGTCCAGTATATTTATAAAATTAAAGCCATGTATCAATTATCAATTTCTACTTTACCATTATTTTTTCCTGTAAACTTATGTCCATTATATATTTTTCAATTTCAGGGACCACTGATAGAAGATGTGGAGCTAATGGCTGTTTTAAATAATACAAGGACAACTGCAGCTGAAGTAAATGAGAAATTGTCAATTGCAAGAGATACTGAAATTAAAATTAATGCAGCTAGAGAAGAGTTCAGACCTGTGGCAACAAGGGGAAGCGTTCTCTACTTTTTGATTTGTGACATGGCACAAGTCAATGTCATGTATCAAACTTCTCTTGCTCAGTTCTTAGAACGTTTTGACCTTTCATTAGAAAGGTGATTGAAATGGTTTTAATTGATAAATTTGAAGAAAACTTTTCAATCTACAATAAAATCTGATGAGGTGATAGAACTTAGAATAAGAAAACGAAATGTTTTTTGCAAAAATTGTCTAAACTGAATAGTTGTTGAGATACAGGCGTTTAACGTTGTACCAATAAGATAGGAACATTATATTAAGCGCCATGCGATTGTATGCGTTCGAGCCTCTGCGCATGCGTGCGACACGGCTCTTTCTATTTCGTCTAACTTAAAATCTCTCTATCTCAAAAACTATTCAGTTTAGAGAATTTTCGCAAAGGACTTTTCGTTTTATTCTTCCATGCTCTATTATATAATCAAATACTCGGCATGAATTGAGAATTACACTCTGTAAAGAAACTGTAATATAGTAATAATTATAAATTAGAATAATGATTTAAATAGATCAGAGAAGAGTCCTGTGAACATGAGAAGAATTGGCTTCATCATCGAGTACCTTACTCTAGAAATATTCAAGTACAAGGCTCGTGGACTTTATGAAAACCATAAATACATGTTTAGCGTTTTGATGACACTGAAAATTGATCTCCAAAAAGGGGTTATTACTCACAATGAGTTTCAGTATTTCATCAAAGGTGGTGCAGCTCTTGATTTAAATGCAGTTGACCCAAAACCATATAAATGGATCACTGATGTGGTCTGGTTGAATTTGATTGCACTCTCTTCTTTAAGACAATTTCAAAATATTATTCCTCAAATTACTTCCTCTGAAAAAGTCTGGAAAACTTGGTTCAATAAAGATGCCCCAGAGGAGGAAGTTATTCCTGATGGTTACAATAACTTGGATACCTTTCGTCGCCTTCTGATAATAAGGTTTTCAATCTAAAACATCTCAATAGCAATAAAAACTGTTAAATTATTGCAAGCATTATTTCTTCGCTAGAGCTTGGTGCATGGACAGAACACTTTCACAATCAAGAAAATACATTGCAAGTTCTCTGGGTCCAAAGTATGCAGAACCTGTTATAACTTTATTGGATGTAATGCACTCTGAATCAAGACCGAACACTCCTATGATTTGCTTTTTGAGTATGGGATCCGATCCCACACCTAGTATTGAACAACTTGCTAGGAAAATGGAAATCAACTGCAAAAGTATTTCTATGGGTCAAGGTCAAGAAGTTCATGCTAGAAAATTATTGAATAGTGCAAAAACAGAGGTATAAACCTATGAAAAGAGAATAATATTACTGTGCCATGTTCTTGTTTATGGAACTAAAGATTATTTTCAGGGATTCTGGGCCCTTTGTCAAAATTGCCATTTGGGGCTTGAATACATGGCAGAACTGGTTAATTTCATTTTGGAAATGGAAGCACCTCATCCTGATTTTCGTATATGGATAACCACAGAACCTCACAAAGACTTCCCCATCTCTTTGCTACAAATGTCAATTAAATTTACCTATGAACCACCTCAAGGTAGTTGTCGTGCCAAAAAGCAGGTCTTTGGAAAATAGTATATTACATTACAAGGGGCGAAACAGAGCGATTGCATGAGTGTGAAGTTTGCTGCCCGAGTGAAACGAGAGCTGCAATCACACGAAATGCTTTCGCTGTGTTTTGTTTCGAGTAATGTATACTATTTTTCATAGCAACTCTTTTGAGAATCTGATTGGCTGTAACTGTGGAGCGGGTTGAAACAGCGACTTTCAACCCTCATGCAATCGATCTGTTTCGCCCCTTGTAATGTAATACCAGGGGTGTTAGTTGAAATTTTCCGGTTTTACTCATAGATGTCGCTAGAGATATGTATACATTTCTATGATTTGGCATCTATGTCATATTTTTCTATGGACAATAACCTTTAAAAATACACAATTACATTCTGCCAAAATAACAGCATCATAGTTGTTTACCTAAGTGAATATGTCGAGTTTCGTTCCAAGTAAATAGCATTTGCGGCATTCGTTGCTTTTCTTATTTCATCAAAAGAAAAAAACAGTTGAAGCTCATCGATTGCTGGTAGAAACTTATGGTGAACATGCTCCAGTGATTAGAACATGTGAGACATGGTTTCGTCAATTTAAAAGTGGAGATTTCGATTTAGCAGACAATGAACATCCTAGTGCAGCGAAAAAGTTCGAAGACGAGGAATTGCAGGCGTTATTGGATGAAGACCCAACCCAATCGCAACAACAATTGGCACAAACACTAAATGTGACCCGAGGAGCAATTTGCAAACGTTTAAAAGCCATGGAAAAATTCCAAAAGTATGAAAAATGGGTACCACACCAACTGAACTATAGACAAATGGAAAATCGAAAAACCATTTGTGAAATGCTGCTTCAACGGTTCGAAAGGAAATCTTTTCTGCATCGAATTGTCACGGGGGACGAAAAATGGATTTATTTCGAGAACCCGAAGCGGAAAAAATCGTGGCTTTCACCTGGTGAGGTCGGCCCATCGACTCCAAGGCCAAATCGCTTTGGCCGTAAGACAATGCTCTGTGTTTGGTGGGACCAGTGTGGTGTGGTGTACTTCGAATTATTAAAACCTGGTGAGACGGTGAATACGGATCGCTACCGACAACAAATTATCAATTTGAATGATGCGTTGATCGAAAAACGGCCGGAATGGGCCCGAAGACATGGCAAAGTTATCCTACAACATGACCACGCACCGTCTTATACCGCTAAAGTGGTGAAGAATATATTAAAAGCATTGAATTAGGAAATATTATCACACCCGCCGTACTCTCCAGACCTCCGCCCGTCCGACTATCACCTTTTCGCATCGATGGGACACTCACTCGCAGAGCAGCGTTTCGCCAATTTTGAAGAAGTCGAAAAATGGCTCGTCGAATGGTTCGCTTTGAAAGAGAAAAAGTTTTTTTGGAATAGTATCCATGATTTGCCTGAAAGATGGGCAAAATCTGTAGAATCCAATGGTCTATACTTTGAACAAAAAATTTTTGAGATTCCCTTGAGAATTAAGTGTTTTCTTTATTGAAAAAACCGGCAAACTTCAACTAACACCCCTGGTATACTATTTCTACTAGCGGGTCATAAAGTGCATTTTATTGCCGTCTGCAGAGCAAACAATAGTATACTGTGTAACCATGGAAGATAAATGTTTTTCCCGTGTTGCACACAATTTTTTTCCTACTGGGGAGTCGAAAAGAGGATTTTTTTGTCCAGCAGGGAGGCAATAAAATGCACTTTATGAACCACCAGTGGGAAAATCCAGTTTTTAAACCCCCAGTAGAAAAAAAATCTTGTGCCACACGGGAAATACATTTATTTCCCTAGTTGCACAATATACTATTTTCTATGATTTTAAGATTTGGAATTACAGTAAAACCCCATTTATCGCAACACCCGTTTATCGCAACTCCCGTTTATTGCAACTTGTCTCTCCCGTTTATCGCAATAAACTTTACCATTTTTTTCTCCCTCTTATTAGTAGAAGGAGTGGTCACGTGATTCTTAAGGATAGGCGGGAATACCCCTCACTTTTAAATTTGTGATGCATATATTTATATGAATTTTCGTATATTAGGGAGATATGAAATATATCGTTTATATGATATGAAACTATCGTTTATGTATATATTGCTACATATTTGTGTTTTATATGTAACAGAAAAATATATAAATTTTTCACATTTCAATGTATATTATTATGACAAATTATAGCATGAATTGTGCCTAGTACAGCAATCGCTTTACCAATTGCGAATCAATTGTTTTACAAAATGCGGGAATATTTCTAGTGAAAAAAATTCAATCATGCATTCGAAAATTATGAGAGAAATATGTAAGCCTTAAGGTAATTAAAATGTATTGTTTGTACTAGTCGTTTACGTACCATCGTTCGGTTCCACGTTTTCACTCATTTATAATTGCACATATAATGACAATAAAAAAACGCATTCGAGGTTATTGGAACACGACTGTAAACAATGATAAACAGCGAAAGCGCGTGAAACTATTCGTTTAGGCGCATGTGCTGATAATCAGTTGTTCAAGCTGGTGGCGAAGAAGTGGGAACCCCTCCGTTTTTGCGATAAACGGGAGGCATTTGATTGGAAGGTGTTGCGATAAACGGGGTTTTACTGTATATTATCAGATATGTGCTATGAAAGAAAAAACATGATTATTTATTCAAAAAATTCAAAATTTATGAAATATAACACTTTAATAACGTTTTTTGTAATAGAATTTTTCTATAATACCGCTTCTTACTAATTTTAAAAAAATGATTGGATTTTCATAAACCATGGCTTATTTTTTCAGGGAAAATATTCTCTACAACTCTACTCTTTTCAATTTTAATAATAAAGCTTTCAAGGAGTAAAATAGTTAAGAGAATTTTCTGAAAAGAAACATTTTTTTTCAAATAACTATATTTAAATATTTTTGTGTCCAAACGGGCGGAAAAAGTCGCATTGCATGCTTGTGCGTAGAGCCGCATGCAGTCAATTGTGCCTCGGCGTCAAAATCGCGCGAAATGTTCATACCGCCCGCTTCAAAGGGCGGAAATGTTCATACCGCCCGCTTTAACGGGCAAAATGTTCATACCGCCCGAAACTTGACTGCCTGCGGCTAACTACGCACTCGCACGCAACGCGAATTTTTCCACCAATTTGGACACAAAACGTCGTGTGTACCTCGAGCGACATGGTAGCGATGTGACTCGTGTGAATACCGCCCTCGCTACGCTCGGGCGGGTACACTTCGCACTCGTCACAATCGCCACCATGCCGCCCTTGGTACCCAATCTACTATTACTTCATTTTAAAGGGAGAAAAAGGCAAACGTTTCTGCTATGTCATTTCCAATCTTAAAATTATAGCAAAAATTCTTTTTCCGGAGACGTGCTTTTTGTCACGACAATTACCTTAATCCTAATAAATTCTACAGGCCTTTGAAACAAAAGGTTTTGACATTGGTTTTCAAATAAAGAGTCATTTTAACGCAATTTTGTGCCACATATAAATTCAAATCTACCATTATAGGTAAAAATGAGCCAAAAATTATGTATTTGGCTCTCTTTGTCACAATTTTACTTCCACGGCAAAAGTATCGGATTGAAATTCATCCCGATCGAATCAGAGCTATTCTGAGCCTTTCCGAAATCTGTTTTCGAACCATTCCGAGTCATTCCAAACCAATCTGGAAAACGTATTAAATCAGAATGAATCCAAATGAATCCGAAGTCAAAATGATTCGTATTGATTCGGATTGAAAACTTGATTCGGATTAGTTCGGATTCATTCAGATTTATGCCTCGGATAGAATCCGATCAAGTCGGGTTGATTTTTGACCGTTTTCCATCAAACGAGACACAAAACGTTTTCCGGATTGGTTCGGAATAGTTCGAAAACAGATTCCGGAATGGCTCTGAATAGCACTGACTCGTTCGGAATGAATTTCATTCAGATACTTTCGCCAATGTTTGAGAATGCATTTTTCTACTTTTATAATGAAGGCAGATTCGAATTCAACGTACAAAATTATGTAATTATTTATGTATTGTAATGAATTTAATGAAAATATTAATTGAATTTTTTAGGTATTAGGGCTGGGTTACTGGCAACTTATAGTGGAATGAATCAAGAGATGCTGGATCAATGTGATGCTCCTCAATACATACCATTGATCTACACAGTGTCATTTTTACATACAGTTTTACAAGAACGTCGTAAATTTGGACCACTGGGTTGGAACATTCCTTACGAGTTTAATTCTGCTGATTGGCTTGCATCATGCATGTTTATGAACAATCATTTAAATGATTTGGATGAAGCAGTTGGAATAAGCTGGCAGACTGTAAGGTACTTGATCATCAAATGACTCTTCTACCCTGATGAAAGCTTCGGATAGAAATTCATGCCAATCCGAAAAAAGTTTTCAATCTCATTTGTAGCAAATCAGTTGAAAATTAATCCGTCTCAATCCCAATGAATCCAAACCAATCCGAACACAGATTAATCTCATCCGAATTTTCAAACCGCCTGAATCCGAATGAAACCGAATTCGGGTTGACTCGGATTCATTCGGATGTAAAATTTGGTTCAGATTCATTGGAATTGATTCGGATTGATATGGATTAATTTTCAACTAATTTGAAAATACAAAATTGAAAACTTCTTTCGGATTGGCTCGGAATGGTATATACTGAAGTTTTGTTCTTCTAATATATTCAATTTCAATTTTAAATTGAACTCTTCCATTCTATATGTATACAAGGATAATAATTGCAAAAAAAGTGTTGGATTAGAGCTTTTCAAAATTGCATGCAAACAAGGTTTGCCAGCTTTTTGATGTCTAAAACTAGATATTCATGTGTGGTGAAAAATTCTAGAATTCATACTTAATTTTAATTCTGAAACTAAAGGTACATGATTGGTGAAGTACAATATGGAGGACGTGTAACTGACGATTATGATAAACGTCTTTTAAACACGTTTGCAAAAGTTTGGTTTTCTGAATCAATCTTTTCGGAAGGATTTGTATTTTACAAAGGTTATCCAGTTCTTAATTTTAAGCAAGTCAGTGATTACTTGAAGAGCATAGATGAAATGGCTGCTGTGGATCCACCCCAAGCTTATGGCCTTCATCCCAATGCAGATATTACGTAAGCTCAAAAATACTTTACTTTCTTATTATACACAACTATAAAAACATAATGTTAAATAAATAAATAATTAATTCTTGATTTTTCAGTAAACTTTTAAATATAAGAAATTTATTTTATTTAGATATCAGAGCAATACAACGCAACAGGTATTAGACACTATAATATCAGTTCAGCCTAAGGAAGCAGGAAGTGGTGGAGGAGAATCTCGAGAAACTTTAGTAACCAGACAGGCTAAGGAAATGTTAGCAAAGTTACCATCTGCTTATGATCCTTACGAAGTAAAAAATAGGTTCGTGAATGAATTCGAATTTAAATTAAAAATGTTGCTAGTACGGAAAACTGGACGTTTCGAAGACGTTCCAGAGATTTTAGTTTTTTATTGTTTTTGAGGCTTTTTATGTCTAAATGAGAGCTTTGAGACATCCCTGTCAAAAGTTTCGGATTGGAATTTGATGAAAAACGGTTAAAAACCAATACAACTTAATTCGATTCATTTCGCTTCTATCCGAATAAACCCGAGGTTCGAATAATTCGGATTAAAAACCTGGTTCAGATTGATGCCAAACCAAGTTCTTAATCCGAGTCTCGTTTCATGAAAAACGGTTAAAAACCAATAGAACTTAATTCGATTCATTCCGCTTCAATCCGAATGAACCCGAGGTTTGAATAATTTGGATTAAAAACTTGGTTCAGATTGATGGCAACCCAAGTTTTTAATCCGAATCTCGTTTGATGAAAAACAGTTAAAAACCAATACAACTTAATTCCATTTATTTCGCTTCAATCCGAATGAATCCGGGATTTGAATAATTAGGATTAAAAACTTGGTTCAGATTGATGCCACACCAAGTTTTTGACTGTTTTTCATCAAATGAGAATCGGATTAAAATTATGGTTTGGCATCAATCTGAACCAGGTTTTTAATCCGAATTATTCGAACCTCGAGTTTATTCGGATAGAAGCGGAATGAATCGAATTAAGTTCTATTGATTTTTGACCGTTTTTCTTCAATACAGAACGCTTTCCGGAATGATTCTGAAATAGTTCGGAAATAGATTATGGAATAGCTCAGAATAGTTCGGATTCGCTCAGATTGAATTCCAATACGAAACTTTTGCCAAGGATGTGATTTTATCAAGATCTAATATCTCTATATCCAAAGGTAGAATTTCTTCTTAATTAAATCGTCTCAAGAACTACAATTTTTTGTTGCAGACTGCAAATTATGGGTATTACAGCTCCAATGAATATTTTCTTGAAGCAGGAAATAGACCGAATACAAATCGTACTTAAACTTGTACGATCGACATTAAAAGACTTACTTCTGGCTATAGAAGGAGTTATAATTATGAATGAGGCAAAGTTCATTCCATTTTAATGGTTCAATTTACATTATTGATGTAGTTACTTCATTTTTTAATTATGCAATTTCAAATCATTAAATATGTAGGAATTAAGGGACGCGTTGGATAATATTTATGATGCAAGGATACCAAAAGTTTGGAAGAGTCGATCCTGGGAGTCATCCACACTCGGATTTTGGTTCACAGAATTACTTGAACGAAATCTACAATTTTCTTCGTGGTTATATGGGGGACGACCTGCAAAATTTTGGATGACTGGATTTTTCAATCCTCAAGGTGCCATTTTTAATTATCTTTAATTTTAATATTAATTTAATTGTCTTTAATTCATTTTATATTAATAATCGATATGAAAACATCCTCTCATTCCTCAGGTTTTCTCACGGCTATGAAGCAGGAAGTGACAAGAGCTCATAAAGGATGGGCACTTGATAATGTCACACTCCATAACGAAGTTACAAAACATGCTACTGAGGAAGTCAGAACACCACCTGCAGTACGTAGATTTTTAAAATACAGTCCAGCCCCGATAAACTCTAGAGTTTTAGGAGAAGAAAATTCCCAGAAAAGAAAACTTACCAAAAATTTTCAAATTTTCATTAAGCTAGGGAGACATATTAGTGTTGGTTGAGAGTTCATGTGGAGGGGATTGGAAACTTATCGAAGTTGGACTGTAAATTCAAAGCAGTATTGGCAAAGCGAATTCTCAATATTTTTATAATAAACTTATAGAATATATATATAGATACTATATTTTACGACTTATTCATTTTTAGGAAGGTGTTTTCATTAATGGACTTTACCTTGAAGGTGCAGGATGGGACTTGAGAAATAATAGATTACGGGAATCTTTAAATAAAGTATTATATGTAATGATGCCAGTAATACACATTTTCGCACTTTATGACACGCCAGACAAAAGCCCGAAATTATATCAGGTCAGATTTTTATGTGTTTTAAATCTTGAAAAAAAAAATGTTCCATTTATTTCCTTCTTTCACTGTCTTAGACTTGAAATATTGTTTATCATATTATATTACACAGGTTTTCGAGTAACAACCCTAGCGGACCCGGTCAAGTGAACAGTCAGAGAATTCACTGACCATTCACTAACCGTTCGCTGACCATTCGCTGACCTCCTAATACTATGAAAAAGAGGAGCATAAAAAATAGTGGTTTATCAATTGCCATGTCTCCACCGTCAGGATTGACTATTTGTTAGATTAAGACGAAAGTACTTGTGTCTCACTCCAACCAATGGTCAAATCTAACGGTAGAGACGTTCCAAAAATGGTTAAACACTGCATTGCATTAATTAATTGCAAATTATTGTATTAACTTTGATACCTTCAAACTCAAAATGTACCGCAGAATCATAATAGCATCAATTTGAATGTTTTTTATGCTCCTCTTTTTTATATTATTACGAGGTCAGCGAATGGTCAGTGAATGGTCAGTGAACCGCGTCCGCTAGGGTAAGACATTTAGAAGTGGAAAAATCTTTCTTTGTGCTTTTTATTTAATTTCACCAATTCTTAACTCGATATTTGAGTTTACTTGGACTAGAGTTTACACGCATAATTGTCGGTAACGTAGGAATCGATAAGTTACACATAATATCTGATTATACTATTGAATTTCAAGTTTGAATTTTCTTGATTTTCAGTGTCCAGTTTACAAGAAACCGATGAGAACTTACAATCTATTGGTTACACCCCTTTGGCTGCAAACCATCAAAGCTCCAGAATTTTGGGTAATACGTGGAGTCGCATTACTTTGTGACAACAAATAGAACGGTGAATAAATAATTGAATATCCATTGCTTTTTATGGAAATTTTACGAATTCTGATTTTGATTTATGTTATTCAATGTAATGAAGAAAATAAAATATTGGTAAAAAATTATAAATAATTTCAAATTAATCAGTTGAGTTTGAAATTTTTGTCATTGCCTATATTATCGGAGGATCACTAGTCACTGATCAGATAGGATACGCTGCCGACAGGTGTTTTCGTAGACAATTTCAAACCCTCATATCGCAAATAATGCAAATGAATTCAAATTTTAATGAATTTGAAATCTTTCTGTGGAAAAAAGACGCTTTCGACTGCGCTGGGATTCGAGCCCATGTCTTTCGATTGCCGGTCGACTGTTCTAACCACTGAGCTACACTGGCGTCCGATCTAGGCTCGAATCCCAGCACAGTCGAAAACGTCTTTTTTTCCACAGGAAGATTTCAAATTCTCTAAAATTATAAATAATCTTGGTCATGTATTTTCATCAAAATAAACAATTCATTTAATTACAATAATATATTTTTTGAGGCATTAAAATATAAATTGTTGTATAAATGAAATACGGAAAATTATGTATTATAAACTAAAAAGTAAAACTGCATAAAAAATAAAATACAACTTTTTGGTGTATAATACTTTGTGAACTATAATCGTTGTAATTCTTGTACTTGATATTACATAACTACAGTGTTGGTATAAATAATCAAAAATTATTTCCCGGTGGCAATTGTATTCCTAAATTACTAATGGTAATCATGATTAATTGACTGAGTACAACCTATGTAGATTAAAGTAGTAAAAATGGCTCGGTTCGTATATTAATAATTTGTACTTTTTCGAAGGCAACAAATAATAAAATGCTTATTACTGTACATTATATTATATCATTGTGGGTTTTGATTGTTGCTGATTTAATGAACTTTCATAGGAAGTATAATGAGGCTATTAAAACAAGTCCAAGTGAAGTGTGTAAGGTCATACTGGAAGCCTTATTATAACGCCCCCAATTTTCATCACGGTTGCAATAATTGTTATTACATAACCTTGTAGTATAAATCCCATGTTTTATTGGTTTTTCTTCCTTAAAACAGTCATAAATAACTGTTCTTTTATGCAAATCTGAAAAAAGTAAACACATTAAACAATCAATAAATTGAACTGAAAATGATCACTGAATTTATTCTATATAACACTCAGGTTTAAAAGACGTCTTAAAAACTGGTTAAAAATCAATAGAATTTAATTCGATTCATTCCGCTTCAATCCGAATAAACCCGAGGTTTGAATAATTCGGATTAAAAATTTGGTTCAAATTGATGCCAAACCAAGCTTTTAATCCGAATCTCTTTGGTGAAAAACGATTAAAAATCAATAGAATTTAATCCGATTCATTCCGTTTCAATCCGAACCAAATTTTCAACACAAATCAATCCAGCCCAGATTAATTCATACCAAATTTTCAATCCGAGATCGAATTGATTCAAATTGAAGATTTTTTCAAATTTATTCAGATTGGACTGGAATGAATCGGATTCAAAATTGTTTTAGGATTGGTTCGGAATGATTCGGAAACAGATTTTGGAATGGCTCAGAATATATCTGATTTGCCCGGATTGAATTCCAATCCAAAACTTTCGGCAAAGTGACTTCTCAGGCATTTATTAAAATTGAAGACGTATTTGACGTAATATAAATACATTTTAAATAAAAATATTTTACTTACGATCGGAAGCGTACATCACACAGGAATTATATTGCCAAGTTGTGTTACAGGTAAGATTTTCTATGAATCTGTTACAAGTTTTATAGTGTGGCATATCATCAGTTCGTTCACCATCAATACATTGGTAGCATACTATACATTCACCTAAATAAAAAAAATAATTAATTTTTAAGAAATACGTTTACACGGAATTCCTATTCCCGCCAAGACGCGTTTTAGAGCTTAGTCACGCGGTTTGTGGCTTTCTTTGTGCAAAGAGAGGGGGCACAAAGCATGCATGTAAAGTGAAAGGGAAATACACAGAAGCAACACGCTTTGTGATGCATTATGTGCATCATAATCATAAAGTTAGTGATTAACATAAAACGCGCCAAAGGTATACCAACCCAAAAATTTGTCAACAGATGCAAATTTCGGTTAAAAATGACCTAAAAAGGTAAATGTTGAAGTATAAGCTTGTTAAATTTTATCTAATGTAAATTGAAAAACTAAAAATCAATGAATGAAGAGAAAAAATAACTATCATCCATTCTAGAAAAAAATAATTGAATCTTATTTAAATCCATTGACTCGATTCAGAAACATCATTGAAACAAATTCATTTAATCGGATTCAATGATAAAGCACTCGATTTAATTCAATTAAACGAATTGGTTTTAATGATGTTTCCGAATCGGGTCAATCGGTTTGAATAGGATTCAATTATTTTCTTCTAGAAGGGATTTGACGTATTGCTTTATTTACCAGTAACTACAATAGTAGCAATAACAACCAAAAGAATTTTAAACTTCATTTTTGCACACCACTTGTTTCACGACACGTAACACTTTCAGAAATATTATAATTTGAATTTAATTAAACTGGGTTCAGTGGGTTTTATTTAATATTTATTTCTTAAAATAGGAGGCAGCGTTTTCTTCAGAAAACTTGCACAGTTCGATTCAGACTGATTCAGACTGGCGGGACGTTGAAACCGCCAACGGTTTGTGGCCTTCAGAAAATAAACGAGCAGGTAGTGGGAAAAAAAGGTCATTCCACGTCAAGAATTCCTTATTTTGATTCTACTCTATTAGTTGATTACTCCTCTTTCCTATTTTACTAAATATTGTAATTAAAAATAGCAATTTTCTTACGTATTTTCTTGCAAGTTGTATACAATATTTATTTTTATAAATATTGATATATTAATTATAATTTTTTTATAATTATGTGTTTATTGTTTTACACATATTATCATTTTAGCGGATCAACTTTTTTCCCTGACACTGCAGATAAATTAATAAAAAGTAGATTTAAAGAAATTAATGTACGCTTAATTATTTAATCTGCCATTAATATTTAAACTAATATTTGTGACTATGAATACAATATTCAAAGAAAATACATGCCTATGAAGAATAATTGTAATTTTTAAAAACTACAATGGAATAATCAACATTATTCATTGCTTACGCTTAAAAATTTAAAAGAAGACAAGTTTAAGCTTTCAATATAGCACGAAGTAATGTCAATAAACTAAAAAATAGGGAATGGACATTAATAATTTTCCATTGATTAAGGGGTTATATACGTTGTGGTCGGTCGAAAAATCCAAAAATTTTTTATTGCTGCATCTGAAAGTACACATCCTCAAGAATGTTTCTCCAAATTTTCAAAAAGATCCGTGCATTCGAGTCGAAGTAATGTCGTCTCTTAGAACGCGTCGTCACGGGACCAAGTCTAACCAAGTTTTAAAAAGCCTAACACGCCACGTACAAGGCTTCCTTAACCCTTTTCTCGCTTTCCCCCAATATGAAAATTCCTTAGAAACATTTTGGTCATTTAAATACGAATTTCCGAACCATAAGCATCGAAATACCTCTCATTTATTTCTCTTTCGCGTTTTGTTATCATTTTCGCGAAATTCAGTATGAATTCTCGAGATAAAGTTACACGCGAAGACAGAAGTAAAAAGAAAGTGCAAAAATCGCGACCTAAAAAGAAAAAACAGTATTTTAATCCGAAAACCGTTGAAGTGGATGAAAGTAGCTTCAGTGCGTCGCGTAAAAAACTGAAATTCAAAGACAATATTCACGTGCCAGTTGATCTATCAATCGAATATCGAATCGTGAATTATTTGCTTGTGTTCACAGCTATATCAAAGGATGAATTACTGGAAAGATACCTCGGCGGTTTCATGCAAAACAGTAATGAAAGTTACAACCAGCTCATCTGGAAACTGTCCCCAAAACATCTTCCCGGAGGTGCTGTGCCAGTAGGAATCGCAGCATATTTATCGGCCTGCATTTTCAATGAAGGGCAAGCATCAATTTTGCAGGTTTTCGAAGGGTTAGGGGTGCCGTGCGGAAGCAACTCCCATGAATTCGTCGAAAATGCGGACGAGAAACGCGTTTCCTTGGCAGAGCAGCGGGCGCAAAACGCAACCAGGGAGGCCCGAATGGCTCGTAGACAACATCAATTGGACTTTTTGGAGGCTGCTTCGAGTTCAGAACGAACACTCTATGGCCCCGGAATCGACGATGACTTGTAAGTTTACCTATTTTACCTTAAAGCTTACCAAAAGTACACTTAAAACTTTGAACGTCATTATCTCGAAATCATGCTTTTCCAAAAGTACCGATACTATGAGCATGATTGCGTATACAAACCATTCGACCGATTTTCTTTATCTTTTTTTTAAATTATTCGTAATTAACAGGGGCAGTCCGTGAACGATGCCTTTTTTTTACATGAGTTTGATTTTCAATGATAGGATTTTTTAAATAAAATGTTTCGATCCGAAAAACATGACTTTCTTGAAAAATAAATTTCGTTTCCACAAAAAAATTTTTTTTTTTTAACCCTTCGTTCACGGACTCCACACATCTCTATACTAATGAAATTTTTTGGTTTTTATGATTTCAGTTGAGCTGCTGCACCGGAATCGTGCTCACCGCAAACATCTTCAAGAAAATCGCATTTCGGGGGGAGGGCAATAAGTCCGTCATTTCTTAATGTTTAATAATGCATAAGAGCATTTTTTGTACCTCATATTATGTTCTTTGAAAAACTCATAACTTGTATTCAATAAAATAATTGCTATATTATTTTTAAAAAATCTAAACTTTCCTCTATTGTTTCGCACCACAACGTATATAACCCCTTAAATAAAAACAAGAAGAGGTTTTTTAACAGTATTTATTCCTTTTATGCTTTGAGAATCACGATATCTTAACGAATACATCAATTTTCAGATACAAGTATTTACAGGTAAAGAAAATAAAACTTATTTGCAACCTTTTTTATGTTAATTACGATTCAGATTTCTTAAATAAATTTAACACACGTAATAATTAAGAAGATAACAATAAATTTGACTCGCAGTTTTTAAAATATTCACTTAGATGATCTCAAATATAATTTTTTTGAAAGATATAAAATTTTATTCTCATTTTTGAATAAGTAATTAATATAAAATGATTTTGATTACTGTGTTATAAATATGTCAGTTTCAATACCAGGAATTTGAACGATAATTTAGATATTTTCTGCTTACATCCAAATCTTGAGATTCGAGGAAAAAAGATCAAAAATATTTGTTTCCATCAGTAACAAAATGGAATTAAAGATTCTTTTGAATTTCTATTGAATATACGTTTATATTGTCTATTTTTCATGCAATAAAATACAGTATTATTAATAAATAGTATTCATTTAAACACTGAGAAAACAGTTTTGTCAAATCAACAAAAATATTTTGTTAGTATTTAGCCAACAAAATTCTTTTGTTGTGCCAACAAAACATTTTGCTATATCAATCAAATTTTGTTACTTAAACAAAATGTTTTGTTGGGACAACAAAATATTTTGTCAGGACAACAAAAAAAGTTTTGTTGGATAAATTTTTTTCTCAGTGAACAAAAGGATCATTCTTATAGATTTTTGTTGACTCTTAGAGGAAATCATTATTTTAGCCACATTATTGATTATACCTACCTTTCTTTTATATAAATATTTTTATCCTCTTACTTAAACTCTAAATGATCTATTTCTAATCATTTGACTGACGGTTTTTAGCAAAAGATATCTCTGGTGGGGGAAAATTCACATCAATATACATTTTATAAGTATAATAGCTCAGTATAATGATTATTGTATAAAAGTTTAAAAACCACATCTAATTATTTTAGAGATATGTTGAGTAAGAAATTGCGTATTAAAAAATAATTACCCTTGTAAACAAGTTCTTTGGTAAAAATGTCTTTTTACAATAAAATACAATAAGTATTGTGCCATTTGTAATTACTCTTTATATGACAATCTGAATTCTACAATAAAAAATTTCGGATTACTATTTACATTCTAGTAAAATGAACTTAAAAAACTCGTAAAATCAATTGAGAAATGAGTAAAATCGACTAGATTTTTGGTTGATTTGAGTAAAAAAAATAATCCTCTCTGTAAATCAGTCAACTAGTTAATCTTACTAGCTTTTTTTCACTGTAACAAAACTGGTAGTTTCTAGTAATTTTTTATTATTGTCTTTTTTAACTGATAAGAGTTTTATAGAAGGTTTTTGCAATTTTTCGTAAAAAATCATTGCAGCTTATAGAAAATGGTATAAAAGTTAATATTAAATGAGTAATTTTTCCGGAAAACAATACAAATACCGTGGCCTGCTAAAATTTTTATATAAATCTATAAAAAAGTACATTTTTTCACGTCTTTCGCTATCGCTTATCAATATTTAAGTATAATTATTAAGCAAACGCGTTCTACTATGTGGTTCTAACATAAACGTCTCAGAATTTGAGTCAGCTTTACACGCGCAAAATATTTTTAAAATATGAATGATTAAAGTGAGCAAAATTATTACACCAATATAAATCCAGAATTCAGATATATAGCTTTGATTATCAAAGCTTTTTTCTCTAGGAATTTTCCAATCTTTTTCGGCGTTGCAAAAATCTTCATAACATACAGTCTTATTTTTTATCACAGCTTTAGCTCCCAGTTTCTTATCAATATATTTGTCATGACAATCGTACACAGTTAACTCACTGCCATTATCTAAAAATGATAAAATTGAAATGAGATTTAACAAGCGTACATAAACAAAAAATGACAAGATATTCTATTTTTATTTTTAATTAATCATATAAGAATGTTTATATTTATAACCTACCTCTGATTTCAAGTTTCATACAAGCAGATTTACATATGTGGTGAGTAATAGTTGAATTATCATCAAGAATTAAACAATCATATATTGGAAAATAACTGTATAAGTCAGAAGTATAATTTCCCATGTGGCATCTGAAACACCATGTGCTTTCACCTATGAAAAACACATGGAAAATTTAAAATAAAGTAGCATTCAATAAAAAAACTGAATTTTTCAATTATTTACCTTAAGAAATTATGAGTCTTCTTTTTTTAAATTAAATTTTAAATAATTAAGGAAATATATTTCAACTGTGCTAAGTAGAAATTTAACTATAATAATTAATTTGTTTATAATAAAATCGCTCACTTGTGGTTAAAAAAGCTACAACAATTGCCAGAAGTAACTCGAACTTCATTGCTTCGTAGTCGACCACCTTACTGAAAGTTTTTAAAATCAGATGCCATCTACTATCTGTAGATATCATCAAAGATTTGAGAGAGGGAGTTATCATAATATGTGAAAAATTTAGTTTATATTCAATCACCATACCTTATATTCAAATCTCTATTATTTTCTTACAGTATTTTAATATTAATATTTTCCATGCTTTAAATCGACAAAATATTAAAATTTAATAACTATAATGTCTTTGTACATATATAATAAAAAATATCTATACTAAACTTCTATTGCGTCTCATGGAATATTTTTATAACGTAATTTCAATAAACTTGTAAGATAAAAGTGTGTTATTTTATTTTCATTCACGAGCAAATTGATTTTTCTTAATCTTTGTATATCAAAACATATTGAAATTAAAAGAATTTCAAATAATGTGGATAGTAATGATGAACACTACTAATTGTATTTTATAGAAAAAATTTATTCCGGAACTGAAAGTTTCGATGCCCCTGTATAAGAGCTTCCCGATTTACTTTAATGTTTTCTGAGTTGCAATCTCTGCAGGCGGTTGAGATAAAGTTGAATTGGAAAGCAAAGGAGTTAATAATTTTATTCTAAAACTTGATTGCATTTTTTATGGCGCATTTAATTTAATAAATATATGTAATAATTTTAATAGTTGCTAGATTGTAATTTGAATCTACTGCATATAAATTAGAATTATAAATTTTATAAATTTATATTTTGGTATAAAACGAAACATTAAAATTATGTGAAGAACATTTTTGTAATATTATCGATAGTAATATCATATCACAAATAATTTTCGTAATAATACATAATAATCGTCAGTTTATATACACTGTTAAAAATTTCTACTGCAATTTCCCGCAACACATGACTGGAGTTTTATTCAGTTAGAGTTTCGTAAAATTAAGATAAAATTTCAGAAAATTCAGTTACTTTTTATAAAAATTCTCTTTACTCAAAAACATCATAAATATCGTCAAATTTTAGGTTACCCTTGTAAAATGTCTGTGATGACAAACACAGTTTTCTAGTTGCACGCGTGATATATCTGTTTGAGAAATTTCCTCACCATCGCAACCATAAATTGATCTATAACATTGAATGCCTATAACAATTACAAAAGACAACCCGATAATAATCCAAAATATATGAGGAGAAAAGTAATTAGAGTTTTCAGAAATAGTTTGCCATTTCAAAGCTATTGAACTGTAACTTTTCCAATCATTTCTGCCAATACAGGAAGCCGAACAGCATACAAAAAGACTTTTTGCCACAGTTGTGTTATTGAATTGCATATTGAGGTATTTATCGTGACAATCATAGACAGTCGACTCTTGTTCATTATCTAAAATGATAATAAGAGTTCAATAAGCGCATGAAAAAGAGTAAATGTACATTATTTCATTAATTTTATTTATAATCATTTTTTTGCGAATTTCTATACGCTATATGTATTTTTATTTCTATATTTCTATATATTCTATTCTATTATATATTTCTACATGTGAAGTGTAGTCTAGAAAAAAATGTAATTATTCAATCGTTATGAAATAAATGCAAATCGTTAATATACGAAGTAAAAAAATATAAAGTACGATATTAAAACATAAATCATCTTTATTAAAATTGTTTCCCTTTAAAAATTTCTTCTCATGAGGGGAAGGAAAAATCTTTGAATACATTACAAGGTTCTATTACTCACCTTGATTTTTAAGTTCTACGCAAGCTGTTTCACATATGATACTATTCACAACTGAATTATTATGAGTCAAACAAAGTAATTCTGGATAACTACTAAAAATATTAAGTGTGCTGTTTCCAATGTGACATTTAAAACGTTCAATGGATTTACCTATGAAAGAAAAATTTTAATTATTCTTATCATCTGTGTTATTGGTAATTAATAGTATGGTGTGAGAATTCGATGTCGAATTTAACATTGCTTAATTTATTCCAAAATTTAATTATTCTATAAGTTTATCAACTTTATAGTTTTAAAAATTAAGGCTATGTATCAAGAAGTACAGCTGCCTAATTATCATAATAATGGACATATTAGCGGATGAATGTAGACTTTAATTAGTTTTGAACAATTAAAAGAATGTTGGTGTCGGTAAAACAGGGATTTTTTTTTTTATACTCTAGAACTAATTGAAGTCTACAGCTATCCGCTAATATTTCTATTATTATGTCCTAAAAGAGCATAGCCGGGTTTCCATGTTGAAAGTGCCCCCAAACCAAATGAAGCTTTGCATTAACCATATCAAAATACTTGACAAGAAATGAGTTTTTAGAAATTTGCAGGTCCGCAACCGCCATATTTAATGAGGAATGATAGATATTGCAATTTTTGTTTTTTTACTTTTACAGCCAAACTATTTATTCTAAAATTCTGAAAAAATTCACACTGCTACTTGTCATTACTATACATCATTATAAATTTTTTTCAAATTTTCAGATCCGAAATTCGCGGTTAAAAAAATTGCAAAATTTTTTGCATGCGATTTTTCCGCATTAAAATTTACGGTACAATTCTGATTTTTTCTCTAAGTATTAGTCATTAATAAAGGTCTTTAACGTAATTTTTTCAAATTTTTGCAGGGGTAGACGGAGGTTAAAAAAATTAAAAACATATTAAATCAGCCTTTTGCGTTCAAATTTCCAATCTACAATCATTCAAGGCACATAAATGGTAAACGTTCTATTTGTATACACATTTTACTCTTAATTTGGTTCGCAAAAAATTTTTGCGAAAATTTTTGCAATGATTATTTCATATCATATATATATACTTAATTATAGATAGACTTAATTATTTAATTTATAAAAAGTAAAAAAATATTTTAGTTGATGCAGAAATAGTAGGTATATAGTATATATATATATATATATATATATATATCATATCGTATCATACTTTCTAATGACAACATTTCTCGCCTACTATTTCTGCATCAACTAAAATATTTTTTTACTTTTTATAAATTAAATAATTAAGTCATATTTTTTTATAGTCTACTAATAGACTGTAAAACAAGTTGATGAGATCGAAGATATTTGCTAGTCAATATATTTTTTGACTGTTGTTTGCTCATTCTTTAATTATACAATATGTAAGTGTAATATAATTTTATGTGATTAATACTTAATAAATAATAAAGAGCCAAAGTGATCTTTAAAATAAAAAATAAACAAATTTCTGCTAAAAAATTAATTTATTACATTATCAAGTTTACAGTATTTCATTACAAAATGTATTTTTTTCATTTTCTACTATTCTTCATGTTATGTTTACTGTATAATTTTTCTATTCGACACTCTGTTCAATTAGTTTGATACATTAATCAATCATCGTCACTATTATTTATTTTATTTTGTGTGCCTTGAATTATTGTAGATTGGAAATTTCAACGCAAAAGGCTGATTTAATATGTTTTTAATTTTTTTAACCCCCGTCCACCCCCCGCAAAAATTTGAAAAAATTACGTTAAAGACCTTTATTAATGACTAATATTTAGAGAAAAAATCAGAATTGTACCGTAAATTTTAATGCAAAAATCGCATGCAAAAAATTTTGCAATTTTTTTAACCGCGAATTTCGGATCTGAAAATTTGAAAAAAATTATAATGATGTATAGTAATGACAAGTAGCAGTGTGAATTTTTTCAGAATTTTAGAATAAATAGTTTGGCTGTAAAAGTCAAAAAGCAAAAATTGCAATATCTATCATTCCTCATTAAATATGGCGGCTGCGGACCTGCAAATTTCTGAAAACTCATTTAAATAATTAGTCAGCTGTACTGGTTGATCCATGCCCTTAAATTATTTTTAATGAAGTTTAATTATAAATTTCCGTTGGTTTTGAAGAAGTAATGAAAATATGCACTGAGAAAAAAGATTTGATTGAATCAAAGAAAATAATTTGTTTGAACGTCTTTCTTTGATTTAAAGAAATGATTTGTTTAAATGAAACAAAATTTGTTTGATTCAAACAAAATATCTTTGAACCAAATAAATATTCTTTTGAATAAAATTAATTTTTCTTCAAAACAAAGAAATTAATGCATTGATATATGGTCAAAGATATAATTTTTTTGATTTAAGGCAGAAATTTATTTGATTCGAACAAATATTTATTTGCTCCAAAGATATTTTGTTTGAATCAAACAAATTTTGTTTCATTTAAACAAATCATTTCTTTAAATCAAAGAAAGTCGTTCAAACAAATTATTTTCTTTGATTCAATCAAATCTTTTTTCTCAGTGTGGAAACTAATGGATTTTTAATAAAATATACTGACCTGCTGTGAAAGAGGCAGCAAAAATCAGCAAGAAATTGAAGAATGCCATTGCCGAGTTGTCAATTATCTTACTGAAAGTTTATAAACGTAAGAGAGCACTAGATGCCAGACGCTATCTGTATCAGGAGACGTAAAGAGAAAGAAGCTCTATCTCCATATATTTATTTCGCCAAATAAAATGATCACATAACACTGCAATTTTTAAAAATGTTACCTCATTTCTACATGAAAATCAAGCATTTCTAAAAACGATTAATTATCAAATCGAGAAAAATATTCTCATCGTTAATTATCGTAACTGACTTTTTGATAGAAAATAGAGCAAACTTAAACAAATATTTCAGATTTAAACTGTTTATTTAAGAATATTAATTTGGAGTTTTGCGTTTTTTCTCCCGTTTCAGATTAATGTTGCAATTAGTATGAAAACGGCTATTATTTTTACCAATTGATTTTAATTACAACAAAAACCGTGCAATACTCCTTAAATTCCTTAAAATCTTACAGATCAATGAAAAAGAATTATTCAAATTACCTGATAAAAAAGAAATCGATAAACTTGGAATTCCTATAAAATTATGATATATTACAAATTGCTGATTAAAATTAATCCTTAAAAATTATTTTGCTCCAAAAGATTCTATTACTCGAGAAAATTCTTGTGCTCGAAAAAATTAGGTATCAAGTGAAAAAAATTGATTTAAATCAGTAATTAATCAGCAAAGTCTGGTTTTATTTGTTTATTTAATTGTTGTATACGAATTTAATATTGTATATAATATATTCTTACGCATACGTGAATATTTATATTAGATTACATATTAAAATTATACATGTTTTAAAAGTAAATATAAAAAATACATATACAATATATGTACATCGAATAAAATGTATTCTATGTAGATTCATTAACAGTCTTATCCAGAAACTAAAATAACTTCTTTTTTATATGGCAGTAATATTGCAGAACACATAGTTCACTGTAATAACTCATTTGGTGTAACCACACTGGTAATCAAATTTTAAATAATAGACAAGGTGGTATCGATTCCAAATATAACCAAAGATTTCGTCGAATAAACCAAAACTTTGTTTTTTTTTTAACTTTACATAGTAAAATGTAAGTTAGTTATAAAAAACTCTACATACGTTCAACTGCATTTAAAATAAAAAAAAAGTTTAAATTTCTTATTATGCGATTGAATACATATTTGGTTCATTTAGGGGCAATCCATACACCACGTGGACAGTTTAGGGGGGAGGAGGAGTATAGAAAAATTCCACGCTTGTCCACGAGAGGGGCCGGGATTTGGGGGGGGGGGGGGGGTAAATCCACGTGGACACACGTTCTCCTAAATCTGCGAAAAATATATTGAAATATCTGTATTTTCATAAAATATGTCCACGTAAACAGAGTGGGGGGGGGGGGGTCAAAAAGTGGTAAAAAATTGTTCACGTGGTATATGGATGATCCCTTAACTAAAGAATTTATTTGACCAAATTTGGTTAGAATAGATAAATGTTTTGGCTGATTTAAAGACAAATGTTGGTTGCATCAACCAAATTATTATTTTATGACTATAACATATACTCTCTAACAAAGTTTAGTTAATTCACCTAAATCATTTAATGAAATCAATGGAATTCTATTGACCAAATTATTTGATGAAGCGGAACAATCAATTTTGGTTCAATTAACCAAGATTTGAATTTTTTCTGGCTGTACATTTTTCAGATTCAAAGTAACTTTACAAAACCAAGTTAGATGCAAAAAACTCTGTACCTGACAATTTTATCATCTTTTTTATTCGAATTTTATAAATTCTCTAATAGACAAATCCTACACACAATAATACTTTTTCAATTTTTTTCTTATTATTATCTATAAAGTATTTTCGTGTATAATTTATTTGTGCAGGGGTTTTAAAATTTAAATTGCAAAAATTAATAAAATCGGCATGCTCAGAGTTAATCTATACACGGTAAGAAAAAAGTTTGGTTAATTCATCAATTTTGTTAAATCAGCAAGGTAAATGCATTCATTCAACCAAATTGATGGTTGATTTAACTAAATATTCGGTTGTTTTAGCCAAAATACTTTGTAGATTCCATAAATTACAACATTGAACATAAATTGTTTTTTTTAACCAATAAAAATTTTGTTGAATGAACCAAAATGTATTGATTGCATTTAGTTGAAAAGTTTTCTTAAGAAATATTTGTTTGATATGCTTGTTAGGAGTAAGAAAAATTGTTTGTAAAATCAAGCAAACATTTACAACCAAAAAATTATGTTAGGTCAACTAAAAATTTTGTTGTCTATGCATAACAAAATTCTAAGGTTAAATCCACCAATTTTCGTCTCGAATCAATACCACCCCATAAAAACAAAGCTTGAAAAAATATTTGGCATCAGACATTATTTCTTAATAAATCCTTTGTGCTGCTTGAACTAGAAATAATTTGGTTCGAAGCTTCACATTTTATGCAACACATTCCATAACAAAGAAACATTATAATGCTCATCACAATCCCACCTAATAAGTACCAAAGTACGTCAATATTCATTGGATCTTTTTTCTCAGAGTTGCCAATATTGTATGGATGTGTATGGGGATGAGCATGTCGGGTGTGTGGACGACTTTTATGAATTCGATTACGTGAGGGTTCATTATTTCGTGAAGCAGAGTCCACCATAGATGGAATATTTAATTCACGTATACCTGCATAATCTAAAGTCTCACCATTATGTGAAGCAGAATTTATCGAAGAGTGAAAATCTGATCCATGTTGGGTAATATGATGTGATTTTTCATTATTGTGTGAAGTAGAATTAACTGAAGTAGAATCAACTGTCAATAAATGCCGACTTGTATGAATTGAACTCCCACTATTGTATGGAGTAGAACTTCCTGGTGAGAAAAAATTCCATCCGATTTTTCCATTACAGAAATCGGTATAGCACGAAAAAATATTTGTGATTGTAGTTCTGTTCTTCACTGACTTTACTCCTCCCTTTTTAAATCCGTTATAGCAGTCAAACACAATTAGAATACGATTGCGATCTGAAATTCAAACATTTTATAAAAATTTTATAAAACAACTATTTTTTGGAAATATTAATGGCTGCCGATTTTAATTTCTTTTAATATAGTTTTTTCTCTTGTCATCATTTAGTTTCACATGCTCAACCGGATTGGAAAGATCTCTATACGTTTCATTTCGCCCTGATCCCAAATCTGTTTCCGTACCAATTCCTGCCGACAAGAATTCAATCTGAAATTCAGAGAAATACGATCCATCTCAATCCGACTCAATCCGAGTCAAAAATAAAATTTCAAACCGAATCAATTCGGACAATCTGGGAGTCATATTTTTTTCCCAAACTTCAAAATATCTCAAAAACGGCCAAGGATTCCCAAAAAATGACAAAATTAATTAATCCTGCCAAAAAAATGTCCGGAAATCAAATATCTCGATTCGCATAGGGAAGATTGATTCGGTTTGGACCTCTTTGGAATGTCTGGATTAAGATGGTTTGAAATTTTGGTTCCGGTGGAGTTTGAATCAATTTAGTTTAAGAATGCCAGATTGAGATTGATTAAAAAGTTAGGCTCGGATTGATTCGATTTGAACCTATCCGGAATGTGTGGATTCAGATGGAATGAAAAATTTGTTGGGATTGGTTCGGTTTGGAATCCTCTAGAATGTATGGATTGAGATTTCCAATCTATTTGATTTGTGTGCTCGTTTGCAAAACAATCCGAATAAATCCGAGGTCAATCGAAGCTATACCTCTTCAATCCGAACCCATCGAGTTTGGATCAGATTCGGATTGGCATGGAAACAGATTTTGGAATAAAGTAGAAAAAAGATAAATTTGTTTAAATCCGAAAATTGCACCAACGCAAATTAGTAATTTAGAGGACTTATTAATACAAAGGAATTTTTCTGAAATTGTGGAAATCATTGTTTTAAGCATCACAATAATATTTGAGGGTTAAAAACTAAAAATCGAAAAAGGAAGACGTTTCCTAGAATATTTATATTTAATGTGGATTTCACTTACCCTGAATTTCAATTTTTGTACATCCTCTTCCACATACCTTGGTATGATTACTTGAAGAATTAGAGCAAAGTGATATCCCAGAGAATTTATTCTCCTGATACAATGAACTATTCCCCAAATGACATTGGTAGCATTTTACACTTACACCTGTTGAAAGCAATCATAAACTAGGTCAAGATACTTTTTTCCTGATTATTGCAATAGACAGTAATAAGTGTAGATTAATGTTCTACTATCCAGCAATTGAGGCTCCGGATGCAATGACCGGTTGTAAAATCATTGTCCTGGCCCCTAAAGTTCGCGTGAATCAGTAGCACTCAGAGGCCATTGCATCCATCCTTCAATTATTATCAAAAATGCAATAGGGATAAGAAAGTAAATGAAGCAAAATCGCATGTTCCAAAAAAATCGAATTTAAACCTTTCTTCTGAATGTTATCACGTCAAAGATAAATTACATTAAAATCACTGAACCAAAATGCGAATCGAAGAAAATCTAATTGACGTTTAGTAAATTCCACTGATTGAACTAAATTTATTTATTATAGAAAAATCTAATTAACAATCAAAAATTATAAGGATGTTAGATTCATAAAATCATGTTTACAATGAATGCATTTTTTATAGTACTATTTCTCTCTTAATTTCAATCTTTTGTTTTTCTACTAATTTTAGTCAGTGATTTATTTTTAGTTACACAATCAATTGTATTAAGTCGTATTTATCAACGAATTAGCTATAATCAACTGATTGCATGGCTGTAAAACAGTCAATAATAGATTTTACTGAAATTAAACTACTGATTGCAGTTAGTAAAAAAATACTGATTGACATTACAAAAGTTGATCTTGTTTTAACCATTTAAAATTTAATGCTATGAATAATGAGATATTTATTGCAAACGCTGAGAATAGACAATAAAAATTGCTCACCTGCAGCTAAAAATGAAGCAAAGGTAGCAAAAAGTAACGTGAACTGCATTGCTGAGTTTTTGATTCCCTTGCAGCTAGCTTGCAAATGTGTTATGATTCGAGGAGAGGCTATTGACTATCTGGAACAATTGCAGGGCAGGAGGGACTCGTCATAAACGTGAATTAATCAACTGAACTTTCTAGTGCAGTAAAACGGGTTCCTCATAAATAAAAAGCTCCCCATTATTTTAACAATTCAAATTCTATATTCATTTTTTTAGTTATATCGTTAAGTAAAAACGAATAGATAAAATCAATAAACGATCGATAAAGGATTAATTAATAGCTATGTTATAAAGTTATTAATTGTTCTTTGAACCTTGTTTTATAAAATTTTGAGCAATATTATTAAAATAGAATTTTTGTTAATTTCTTGTTATTTTGGCATAGGGTCAGTTTCATCTTATTATATTTGATTAAAAATGTCACTATTAGATGTAAAAATGCGCAAAAGGAAAGAAAGGCAAACGTTTCGGCCACATATGGGGGTCCTCTTCAGTGCCATAAATTAAAAGATTAATTCAAAATTTCTGTAGAACATTAGAATATAGGAAATAATTAAATTAAGGATTATCATAGAATTGAAAAACTTATCTCATAGCTTGCAATTCAAAATGAAGTAGTCCAGTATGCAGCATCACGAATTGAAAAAATATTTAGAGTTCACTGTGAATAAAAAACCGGATAAATGAAAAAACATAAAAAAATTTGCACACGAACCGACCGGAATTATTTAGAAAATTTTATTATTAAAGAAGGATGCCAAATTGGTTATCAATGACAAAACGGGAACAAGGTTTACATTTTTGAAAACTTTGCGGTGAAGACTTTGACCTTTTGCGCATTTTTACATCTAATAGTGACATTTTTAATCAAATATAATAAGATGAAACTGACCCTATGCCAAAATAACAAGAAATTAACAAAAATTCTATGAATTTGGGTCAATATAATACTAGACATATTATCAAGCATGTCACTTTAAAATTATTAAAATAATTCGAACGCGAAACTAGTTGAAAAAATGACAAACATTTTATACTACAAATTTTAAGAACTTTGTTATTGCATTTATAGAAATGCAAAAATATTTTAGCGTTGATTTGAATAATCAGATGCCCTTATGAATAAAAGTAAAAGAGTTTATTTTGAATTTTCATAGGAATTCTAGAAAAAATACACGGAAAAAAATAATTAGCTGCATTAACTAAATATTCGCCACCACAGCTAAGAAAGTTACTTGATATAGGGACAGCGAATGTCTTAGCTGCTAATACTAACGTCTATTCGCTACAGTACTTTAGCGATGCCACCTAATTTACGTTAGCACTGGCAACAACGATTGTGAGCAGTAGCCTATCGGTCGTGTTATCTTTCTGTTCTAACAGCGTTTGAAGTACTAGTTAATTTTATTAGCAATTGCTGCAAATAGAGGTAGCACTCAAAATCATTGATTTTGAACTTCCAAACCTACATTTAAATACAGTTACACCTGGGTGCTTAAGAAAAAAATGATCTCGTAACCCTTCTATACTCACAAAAGTCTGCTGGCAAGTTATATCAAAACAAATAATTTCTTGCGACATATCGTAACCTGCAAAATTAAAAACGAAAAAAAAACTGATTCAGTTCTAACCTTAATCACAACATAATTTTTCAAGAATAAGAATAAAACGTGAGCTGCTTTGATAACCAAACTTATAGCTACAAGTAGAAACATTACCGGGAACAGTAGCGACTTGCTTGCCAGTCCAATATAATGTTTTAAAAAATTGTACAAGTATACAACACTTAGAATTAAGATAACCTCAGTAAGAAGATAATAAATAGCACAATAAAGAACCTATTACAAAACCTACAATACAATCTTCAGAGATCAATTACAAATAAGTCATTTGGATCATAAATTAACGCGAATCGTCGAATTATTTATAAATTAAATTTAAAACAACGCGACAGGTGTACAACTTACCATTTACAACACAATATCTGACTAGTCGCGCTTTGTGCGCATGAGCAGCACAGAAAACGCGGGATGTCTAAGCAGCCGTTAGCAACCGCTGCTAACTTCTTACATATCAGCGCAAAATTTTAAAAGTTACGAGTACCAATTTTGAGATTTTTTAGGAGAGTAAACTGTTTTAGCAGCAACAACCAAATGATTAGCTACAACTCTTAATACGCTAAGGAGTCCAATGCAAATTTTCAACTTCGATTGCAGCTAACATTTTTTAACTGTCCCAGCAAACTGTTAATTCTTTCAGCAAACTTTTTATCAATCACAATTAACTAGTCGACAGTTAACTGCAGTTAGCAGTAGCAGATATTTCATTTTTTTCCGTGTAGACCAACAAAAATTCTACAGATGACACCGAGGGTTAAAGAAAGATCATTTTTGACGGTTTCCAAAATCACTGAAAAGTTCCAAAACCTTTCATCTGAGTCGATCCAGAATTGTAAAACAATTCGAAATTTTCAAGTAGTTCTAAACTTCTAGATTTCGAAGTATATGTACCACATTCTGGATCGGCCCAAAAGAAAGATTTTGGAACTTTTCAGTAATTTTGAAAACCGTCAAAAATTATCTTTCTTTTACCCTTTTGTATCATCTGTATAATTTTTTGTTGATCTATTTTTTCTAGAATTTCTATGAAAATCCAAAATAAACTTTTTTATTTATAATCTCTAGATTCCGAAGTACAGGTTGTAAATAGCGGTTAGAAATATTCCAAAATATTTCAAATTTTTCCAAAAACCTGGAATGTTCTCAGTGTTTTTGAAATATTCTAAAATCTTTATTTTTAATTTGATTTCAAAGTCTAAAAGTTTAAAAATGTTCGATGAGTCAAAATTGTAAAACAGTTAAAAATCTCCAAGCAGTTCTAAACTTTTAGATTTCAAAATCCGATTAAAAATAAAGATTTTGGAATAAACTCTTTAATTTATAATCTCTAGGTTCCGAAGTGCAGGTTGCAAATGGCGGTTAAAAATATTAGAAAATATTTCAAATTTTTCCAAAAACCTGGAATGTTCTCTTTTTAAAATATTCCAAAATCTTGATTTTTAATCTGATTTCGAAATCTAAATGTTTAGAACTACTTGAAAATTTTTAATTGTTTTACAATTTTAATTCATCGAACATTTTTAAACTTTTAGATTTCGAGAATCATATAAAAAATAAAAATTTCAAAATGTTTCAAAAAGACTAAGAACATTCCAGGTTTTTAGAATAATTAGAAACATTTTTAAATATTTTAAACCGCCATTTGCAATCTGCACTTCTGAATCTAGAGATTCCATGTAACTGATGTACCACAAGATTCTGGAACATTTCAAAATGTTACTGAATATTTTGCATTTTGTGATGATTTGGAAGAAATTCTTTCTGTATACATTTTTCAAAGTATTTTCTCAAATTTGTGTATGGATTCTGGAGAAAGTGTTGACTTTTTTCACTGAAAATGAATATTAATATCGAAGCAGAATTTCCCTCTTTCGTTTGAATTTAAAGAAGTAGCGACCTCTATGTAAAAGAATGAGTGCAGATAATATAGAAATCTGCCTTCAATTCTATTATTACTACAGTCACCTTCATGATTGGCTGTCGATAATTTGAAAACTTTAAGCAGCTTCAACATATTCCCAATAGAGGCAAAGCCCTTAATCTAACAAACTTTTCTGATTTTCTAATAAGAAATAAAATTAAAATTGCAGCTAAAATAATTCTAATCCGGAAATTGGTTATAAATAAATGTTGAATAAAAATAAAAATTCAAATTTTTCATTAAAATCTAGAAATTATTTTTATTCTAATGAGTGCCACTAGATAATAAAGCACAATTTATCATCAAACATTATTCTTACGGCTATCACAGGTTTATCACATGCGAATGTAGATACTGAAAATATACATTTAAATAATTAATTGCTAAAGTTTCAAAACATATTGACCGTAACTGAGTAATATAAACTATACTGTAAACTTAATTAACATTGTTTTAAGTGGTAAAAAATAAATAATAATTGTGCGATATACCAAAAAACATAAAAAAGCTGAAAGTTACAAATAAAATAGAGCAAATTTAAAATCACCGTTTATATATAACTTAAAATTAAAAATTGATTTTTTAAAATATATATCAAATAAATTTTATAAGATAAACGCAAATATCTTGCAATTGCGTAAAAAATCGAAAATTTGCTGTGTACCTTAAAAATTAATACTTTTAAAAATTGAAATAACACGTAGTAAAACTATCAACTACTAAATTAAAGCCAAGTACCAAAACTTCTCAACTCGGATATAAAATCTTTACAAAAATACATGTTTTTATAATTTTATAGCTACAGGTTAAATAATTCTTAGGTATATTCTACTCTCTATAATCAATACGAATTTTAAACTTGAACATACGAATTACATTATCAGATAGATTATACTTTTAATTTTATCAAAAATATCTTTAAGTGTAAGAGATCAAACTTTTTTTATAATATAAGTAAGTAATCACAAAGTTCTTCTGAAAAACAGAACCCTGACAACACTGACCGACAAAAAAAAAAATTTCTGTTTGCTGCACGGTATACAACAACTTCTTTAGGGTAATTTGGGGACGCTGAATCCAAAAATGGCCATCATTTTTCTCAATCAGCTCTTCAAACCTGAACTCGAATCTATATCACTACTAACTAGAATTCCTCGTAACGTCCAAACAAAAATATAATTCAAAATTTCAAGAATTCGAAACCGCTCGAATCCTCAAAATACAAAAGAGGACGAAAGAAAGAAAAAGAAGGAAGGGATTTTTGAAGGTTGTCTTCTTTTTTTTTCCTCCTTTTTTGTTTCTTTTCTCATGGTTGTTTAAGGTCGTGATTTTGGTCCAAATTTGGTCGTGTTTTTCTTATTTTGAGGATTCGAGCGGTTTCGAATTCTTGATATTTTGAACAATCAGCTCTTATTTTTGCGATATTGCGAAAAAACCATTTTTTATATTTAGTATATGAAAAAGATTGATAAAGGTACAAATTCATTAAATTAGATTAGAATTGGACAAAACTTGGTTGTCTAGCAACGCTTTGAATTTTGATAATTGCCAAATTTTGACTAAATCATTAAGTTTTGTTCGTTTAAACGATTTTCGAAGGGAACAACTTAATAGATATGTATAATTAAAGATTTTTTGGTTCAATAGGACCCATATATTACAAATGGTCTTTAATAGAAGTATTTGATTTTAAAAAATGTAAGAATTTGAATGTCTGCATATCGAAAAAAAACAGTTTTTTTGCAATATCGCAAAATCAAGAGCTGATTGAGCAAAATGATGGCCTGTTTTTAATTCAGCGTGCCATGATTACCTTAAAAAAACTGTTGTGTGACCTGCAGCAAAATGGCTGTTGACCAGTGTAATTTGATACAATTCATAATTTTCAGAGTATGACTTTCAAAGTTATAACATATTTCCGATTATTTAACAACTGATCAACATTAATTTTCACTGAAGCTTCATGATATATTTTCGGAACATAAATCTTATTATTACCAAGGCCTCCACATAGGATCACAGCTATCGTCAACTCGAACCACGTCAATCTCTTCATCATCATTAATATTTGATTCTGATTTATCAACTTTCATTCTCACACTCTTCGGATATCGATCTTCACCTTCAAAATCACAGTTTCTGAAAACCATATCAGAATTATGTTTAACAATTGGCGGATGAAGATTATCCGAGTCTATTTTAGTTTGTGGCTTTGAATAAAGGGGTTTGATAGTTTCAAAACAATTGTTTCTTGATGGAGGCTCAGAAAAATACTGACAAGTTGGTTCAACTGGTGACATTTTTTTTCTCTCGACGATTACTGATGTACCGGTTTCAATCGATAAATTGGCAGGCTGACAAGGTGCAATTATATTAGCGGTTCTTTCCAAGTTTTTAAGCATGGGGGACACGAGAGCAGTTCTTGAGACATCCTGAAAAAAAAGTAACAAGTTCAATTGATAGTTCACACCAACTTTTAATTAATTACTCTTATTTAACTATTCTTGATGTTTAAAATTAGATGGTTGTGTTTCGTAATTTTTGCCACTACCTACATTATCAGAGGATTCGAAACCGTCTTTTTTTCACAGAAAGATTTCAAATTCTTTATAAGATTTGAATTTCATTTGCTAGTGATCCTCCAATAATGTAGGCAGTGGAAAAAAATGCAAACTCAACTAAATAATTTGAAAGCAAATTAATTTCAAATTTAAAAAATTTGAAATCTTTCTATGGAAAAAGAGACGCTTTCGACTGTGCCGGGATTCGAGCCCGGGTCTTTCGATTGCCGGTCGACTGCTCCAACCATCAAATGACCTACACAGGCGTCCGACATCTCCTTCTCCACAGGAAGATCTCTTTATATCGCCTAATGACATTGCTTTACGGCTGTAATAATTTAAAATTAGGTCGAAAGCATCTTTTTTTCCACAGAAAAAATTAAAATTCTTTAAATTTGAATTTAATTTGCATTATTGCGATATAAAAGTTTGAAATTGTCTACGAGGACACCTGTCGGCAATTATTACAGCCGTAAAGCGATATAAAAAGGTCTTCCTGCGGAAATGTCGGGCGCCTGTGTAGCTCACTTTGTTAGAGCAGTCGACCGGCAATCGAAAGACCCGGGCTCGAATCCCGGCACAGTCAAAAGCGTCTCCTTTTCCACAGAAAGATTTCAAATTTTTTAAATTCTTGATGTTATTCGTAATTACTTATTCTTTACAGTGTTTAGTATTTTTTAAGGAGATATTCTACTCTGACGACCGAAAAAGTTAAGCAGTTTTGAAGAATTTTTTCAAAAAAAAAAATGCATGTAACGGCACAATATTTTTTTTACTCAAAGGTGTACTCTGAGAAAATAGAAAAAAAAATGTATAGTATACAAATATTGATTTATTTCTACATGAATAGACCCATGAAAAAAATTAATCTTTCTGGTGCATGTAATTTCTCAAAAACGGCTTGACCAATCAGGTTGAAATTATTGGAGTACATTCAGCAGAAAAATGGCTGTCGTTCGTACCTCAATAATAGTAAAATTTTAATTTTAGCATATATTTTCGCCCCAATAACTTTTTGAAAGGAAATTCTTCAAAAATGCTTAAATTTTTCAGTCGTCAGGGTAAAATACCCCGTTAAATTCAGGCATGCTTTCAGATTTAAAATTTTTAAGAAATTAAATAATGACCTGCTCATTAGTGGGCCTTGGTGGTTGAAGACCATTGGCAAGATGCCTGGCAAGTCTATCTGCAGCTTCCCCTGGAAGTGACGCAAGAAATCTACAAGCTTCTGTAGCACAATGACCAAATCCAGATTGCCATCTATTTTCGGCAAATGTCTCTTCATTAGAAGATCCAGAAATTAACAATCCTGAAGGTCTGGAAGCTTGAAGTTTTTGCAAATGACGAACTGTCAATTCCAAAATGTCTGCTTTCTCCAGTTTGCTGATATTCTCACCTTCGGTCTGTAAAAATGTTGATCCATTATAGAAAATCAGAAGGTAACAGTGGAATCCATTATACAAATTCAAATAAGTAAGACCTTTTTTATATAGAATCGAAAATGATGATTTTACTAATCAATTGTTTTTTATCTAAAACTGTCCTCGAGTTTTAAAATAATATTCATTTTTTATCCAACGACTTTTCAAAACCGATCTTGCCCTTAACTTTTCAAAGTAAATTTTGGCCTTTTTGATCTTGACGTTTTTAATTTTGAGTATTTATTTAACATAATTGGATTTTCATAAATGATGGCTTATTTTTTCGAAGAAAATATTCTCTACAACTACACTGTTTCTGATTTTGAAAGTAAAGTTTTCAAAGGCTGAAATCTTTAAAAAAACTTTTTGAAAAGAAACATTTTTAAAAAAAAAAACATTTTATGATTATTTACTTATTTTCAAAACTGGAAACAGTAGAGTTATAGAGAATATTTTCCCCAAAAAGATGAGACATAATTTAGGAAAATGCAATCATTATTTTAAAAAAGTTTATTAAAAAATTTTATTAAAAGTATTTATTTTCGTAAGTTTAAAATTTTTTTGATAAAAAATAATCTTTTTTTTATTAAAGGACGCGAATGATATCATTTCAAGTCTTAAGGCCATGGACTAACCGAATCACGTGAATAGATTCCTACCTTACCAACATTTTCAATTCATGTAACCCTATTTTTGTAAAAAATGAGATAACAAGTTGAAAATTTGTGGGAGTAAATGAAATGCACTATGTCAAGTCTCTCCAGTCATAAATATTCATTTAAATTTTAAAGAATTTGAAATCTTTCTGTCGTGAAAAAAAACACATTCGACTTCGCCGGGTTTCGAGCCCGAGTCTTTCGATTGCCGATCGACTGCATTTATAATTGTAAATTTTTTTTTTAATACTTATAATCATTTATGACCAGACAGATTTATATTAGTGTATTTTATTTAATCCTATACAAATTTTCAGTTACCTAGCTCATTTTTTATACAAATGGGGTCACACAAACTGAAATGCCGGTAAAGTAGGAATTTAGTCACGTCACGAGGTTGCTCCGTGGCCTTAAAATCATAGAAATTGTTTTTTCAAGAGACCTGATTTTAGGTACAACAACAATCTTAAGGTAAATGAAAATTGATATAAAATTTGTATATTTATGTACACCAACATAAATACTTTTAAATTCAGAATCTTGATTTTAAAATAACGATGAAGTAATATATTTCCTTAGTATGGATTTCTGATATTATACTATAAAAAATAATCTAATTGATTGAATAATGTAAATTTGTTACATATCTAAAGTAGTAATTTATTTATTTATTTGTATTTTCAATAAATCAAATAGTTTTATATTACTTAACATAATGCCTCAAATAAATAATCCAATGTTTTTTCAAATAAAAAAACGTTTTTTAAGTAAAAGAAAATTTTTTATTTGATTTCTGCACATAAGATTTAGATAGAAATAAAAATATGTTTCTTAGTGAAAATATTTCTACTTTTCCTAAGAATTCTGATAATGAAATTTAATCTTCTCATGTTTCGGTTCGCACGCTCAGGAAACTGTGTAAGTATGTACATAGCGAATTGGATAAATCGTGCGCGAACGAGACTCAAAAAATTAATGTTTTTTATGGGCAAAGAAGAAAGTCAAGAATACGTCCCGCTTTGTGAGTTTTTTTCCTGGGAAGGACGACTGTTTGCTTTGCAATGGCGTAAGTGGGAGAACCGTATCAAATCCAGGTTAAAAGTCATGTACACAGCGTAGCGTCGTTCAGAAACTAAGAATCAGGGAGGAAGAATCGATTATCTGGAACGAATATTCTCAATCCTGTACTTTGATTTCTTGCGTAAATGAGCAATCAGTTGATTATACTTCAAGTTCATTCACTGTCAAATTTTTCGTGCAATTTCTTAATAAGAACACATCATTATGAACATAAAGCGACCAAATAATCAACTACCTTTAAATAATCTTAAAAATTTATTTTCTAAATTTACAAGGAGAAAAAATCTTTTTGATTTACTGAACTCATGGGCAAAAATATTCCAAATGCGAATTGCCAAAGCTGATAATACGGCACAATATTGGCCCAATCTCGGCAGCCAACAGTCGGCTATTTTTATTGGGCCTGTGTCACTGTTTGCATCGGTCAAGTACTGGGCCGACGACGGCGGCCTTTTTCGACTGTTTAAATTTACCGACCTTCAGTCGAAACTTGGCCTAGTAACGGCCCTATACTAAACCAGAGTTTGGCACAGCATTGGCCCGTTGCTGTGCTGAAAACAAGTCTTGGCGGCCAGAATTGGCCACCAAGTGCAAACCGAAGTTATCATTCCAGCAACGGCACGATATTGGCAGCCGATATTCAGCAATATTTTTGCCGAACCTGGACCAGTGTTGGGCCGTATATAACTTCGCACTTGGGTCCAGAGCGAATTGCCAAAGCTGATAATACGGTACAATATTGGCCCAATCTCGGCAGCCAACAGTCGGCTATTTTTATTGGGCCAGTGTCGCCGTTTGCGTTGGTCAAGTGTTGGGCCAACGATGGCGGACTTTGTTTAACATTTAAATTTACCGACCTTCAGCCGAAACTTGACCTAGTAACGGCCCTATACCAAACCAGAGTTCGGCACAGCATTGACTCGTTGCTGTGCTGAAGACAAGTTTTGGCGGCCAGAATTGGCCACCAAGTGCAAACCGGAGTTATCATTCCAGCAACGGCACAATATTGGCAGCCGATATTCAGCAACATTTTTGCCGATCCTGGACCAGTGTTGGGCCGTATGTAACTTCGCATTTGGGTCAAGAGCGAATTGGCGAAGTTGATAATACGGCATAATATTGGCCCAATCTCGGCAGCCAACAGTCGGCTATTTTTATTGGGCCAGTGTCGCCGTTTGCGTTGGTCAAGTGTTGGGCCAACGATAGCGGACTTTGTTTACCGTTTAAATTTACCGACCTTCAGCCGAAACTTGGCCTAGTAAAGGCCCTATACCAAACCAGAGTTCGGCACAACATTGGCCCGTTGCTGTGCCGAAAACAAGTGTGGGCGGCTAGGATTTGAGCCAGAATTGGCCGCCAAGTGCATACCGGAGTTCTCATTCCAGCAACGGCACGATATTGGCAACCGATTTTCAGCAACATTTTTGTCGATGCTGGACCAGTGTTGAGCCGTTTCTAACTTCGCACTTGAGTCAAGAGCGAATTGCTGAAACTAATAATACGGCACAATATTGGCCCAATATCGGCAGCCAATAGTCGGCTATTTTTATTGGGCCTGTGCCGCCATTTGCGTTGGTCAAGTGTTGGACCAACGATAGCGGCCTTTGTCGACTGTTTAAATTTATTGCCCTTTAGCCGAAACTTGGCCCAATATCGGCCCTATGTCAAGCCAATTGTCACTTTTACTACGGCATCTAGTTCCGAAAGTAGAAGAGCCAGACAATTGCATACCGGAGTTATCATTCCAGTAACGGCACGATATTGGCAAACCGATCTTCGGCAACATTTTTGCCGATGCTGGGCCGTAACTAACTTCGCACTTGAGTAGTGACAGTATAAAATTTATCTAAATTTAACATATATTTTCGTCCAATTCACTGTTTTTAATCTATATAACAGATTCATCGATAAATATTACAGAAATGCCTGTTAAATTTACAAAATAAGGGATTTCTTTGGAAATGTTAATTAAACAGGCATTTTCAAAATATTCTTCGACAAATCTCTTATGTTCACGGAAAAGCGGTGATCTGTACTGAAATAACTATTCAATTCACAGAATTTTTATGAATCACTATTTAAACTTATGGACTCGGTAAGTGCAACAGATTTTCATATCCGTGACATATAAACTTTGAATATATTTATTGCTATTTCGGTTCTGGTTTTTGAAAGATTGTTTAGTTTACAAATTTTATTATAATGGTGTCGCGCACTACAATAAATTTACCTACTTATTTCAAAGTATAATTTTCTTTTTTCAGAAATTCCAATTGCGGTGGAATATAGTTGTATTAAAAAATTGTTTGAATTAAAGAAATACTTGAGATGCGATCACTCACCTCCAAGGCATCGACCATAAGTTCCTTCAGTTCTTCCAAGCATCGATTTATTCGCGCGCGCCTTTTTCTTTCCAGCAAAGGCTTTGTTATCTAATAATAAATAATTGAGTAAATATTTGTATAATAAAAAAGTAATATTCAAATTTATCCCACATATTTATGTTAATATTTATCTTGATCTTCCCACTCTCTAAATTTGAATCAGTCAAAATCTCCTGATTATCAGTGAATTTTGACTGATTCAAATAGCTAAAAAGAGGTTACTGTAAATCAGTCAAATTTCACTGATTATTTCAGTGAAAATTGACTGATTTGACAGTGACGAATATTTTTTTCACTGACGAATCGGTGAAAATTAACTGATTTAACAGTGACAAATATTTTTTCACAGATGAATCAATGAAAAGGCAAATCACTGATTCAATCAGTGAAAATTTGACTGATTCAGATTTAGAGAGCATAATAAAAATTAAAGTACTAATATCAAGTTTATTATTATTCAGATTTCCATTCACATGAAATATATAACTATCCAAGATTCATATAAACGGTTATATTGTTTACAAACAAGTCTTATCATTTATTTATAAATCACATGTTTAATTATCCCTTTTAAAAACGAATTTTCAGTAGCTCTTTCCAAGATAAGGTGAACTTAAAAGCAACTAATGATGAGTAGAACAATAAAAAAAGATAAATAATGGTAATTGGAATGATTACGAGGAATAAAAATGATTTTGTATGAGTTTTAGAAAAGGTTGGGAAGGTAATTAAGAACACGTGAGGTAAAGATAAGGCGTTAATTTACCTTTTTGTATTGATAAGTCCTCGAGACCGGATGTGGATAATCGTACGACATCATTACACGATATTGTAAACGACTTCCGTTGTGGCAGTTAATACTCGTGGCACTGCACTCTTATGCTAATTGATAATAAAAAGAAGCGTCACTTGGTTCGCATGAGAAAAAAAGGAATGACAAGCAAGTACGAAGGTGACTGACATTAAATAGCGAGTGCTCCCCATGGAGTCCCTACGCGAACTGACTCAGGACTTCGTCAGCCATTCCGACGGACTCTCCCCTCGTTTACTTTCAAGTTCGAACCCTCCCTGAACTGTAGATGCTACTTTATTCCATTTTATTCTTCCAGATAGATAGTCTACCCCTTCCCCCTTCATCGTATCAACGCGATTCTCGTGTACTCTTATTTGAAATTCAAACAAGAACTTAAAGAAAATTAATGTGGGAAAGGATGCAATCATAGATTTTTTTGAAGAACTATATTTAACGTGGATTTTCTTTTTTTGCGTTATTAGGATCTTATAAGGTGGTTGTTGTGCCAAAAATCAAGTCTCTGGAACAAAAAGTTTTTTTATGAATTTAAGACTTGTAATTATCTTTATGGTAATGTGACATGTTTGAAAACATGTCTGCTATTATATTGAGCTAAAATTCATAGAATTTTTATTCATTATGTTATTTTGGCATTGGGTCAGATTCTTTTTATTTTCACATTTAAATTATCAATGGCAGATATATAAAAAAGCTGTAAAAAGTAAGGCCAATGTTTCGACCACATATGGGGGCCCTCTTCAGTGCCATAAATTAAAAGATTAATTCAAAATTTCATTTGAAGATTAAAATATAGGAGATATTTTTGTAATGACATTGGGTCAGCTCCTTTCTATTAGAAATCAATGAATGAAGAAACATATTATAGATATAAGAAGACAGGAAATATATTATAGAGATAAAAAAGGCAAACTTTTCGGCCACAAATGGCACTCTTCAGTGCCGGCTAATTTTATGGACTTAATTTATAAGCTGTAAAGATGCAAAGGATTATAAGTTGTTTATAGTAATACTAGATTTTATTGTTTGTTCTTGTTTTCTTGAAAATAGTAATTAATAAAAAATACCATAACGATTTTACTATCGGGTCAAGATAAAGACTAAAGACATGAATACAAACATGTCACGAAATCACTTGTAATTATATTATCAGTCGTGTCTTATGAAAGAAGAAACATTTTTTCTGAACAAGATTTCAAACTCACGGAAATAAATACTTTTAATCATGTTTTTTATAATAGATTTTTTCCTTGCTATCGCTTCTTATCCAATTTTTTAAAAAGAATTGAATTTTTATAAATCATGGGTCATTTTTTTGGAGAAAATATTCTCTATAAGTTTACTGTTTACCATTTTGAAAATATATAAATAATCATCAAAAATAGTTATTAAAAAAATTTTGCTTTTAAAAAAACGTTTTTTAATGATTTCAGATACTGAAAACTTTACTTTCAAAATTGGTAACAGTAGAGTTGTAAAGAATATTTACTATGAAAAAGTAAGCCATGATTTATGAAAATTCAATAATTTTTACAAAATAAGGAGAAATTCTATTACAAAAAACATTAAAAGTATTCTTTTTCGTAAGTTTTAAATTTTGTTGATAGGAAATTTTTTTTCCTTCATAAAACACGACTAAAAATATCATTTCAAGTCTTAAAATAATAGGAAAACTTTTTCTTCCTTTTTTTCAGCACAACTACTTTAATGTTTAGAAAAGTTTAGAAATTTTTTAGAGAACAAATTATTTGCCAACATTTTCTTTGAATGTCATCAACTTTTAGATAGTTTTTAAACTGTTGATTGACGTTTTGATAATTTTAGTGTACTTTACAATAAAGAGTTCTAAAATAGTTGAAATTTTCTCTGCCTACAATATATGCCTGTCATAAAGATCTAATTAGTTAGACACGACAGAAAGATTTTCATTATTTATGAAGAAAAAAGGAACAATTCTAACTTCAAGTAATTGTAACTTTTTGGAAATGCAAAAATCAGTTATTAATTTTCTCTGAATATTATTTTCAACTGATTGCAAATAAAACTATAGCGAATAATCAAAGATGTTATATAATTGTTATGTAGCAGTTTTATCAAAATGTTGTCCCTTGCGAGTCACAGTTACATAACAAACAATTTCTTGTACCTATTATAAAACAATCACATGACGCTTCTTGTTATCTAACTATGACACGCATGAGACGACATTCCAGAGGAACTGTTATGTAACAATTATGTAACAGCTGTAATTAATCGCTGTGAAGTAATTGATTTCCAGTTAAAAGCTAAATGAAGCAATTTAGTGAATTATTTCTTTTTTAATGTCATATATTTTGTGTGTAAGAAGTCTTGTCACTTTCTGCCACATTTGACCTTAATTTTCCCAAAAACCTGACATAATCAAATTTTTTGTAATTACCTTTAACAGTGATTTGAATGTAGAAAGTAGCGAATTCTAAGAATGCATGGTGTATAATAACGAAAATTATAATTGAGGTACAGAACACAGTATAAACCTATTTCAAAGGGCTATCAAATCGAAACTAAAAGGATTAAAAATCTTGATACACCGAAGCCGACGTTTTTCTGCTCTTTCATCATACGAAAAGTCAATCCAGTGCGTCACGAAGGCCACCCTTGAATTTTATAGATCATGACTTTCGATTTATCGACCACCTATGTCGATAAAAAGCCAAAAAAACATCATCGCGAGAGTTTCTAAATTCTGGGCTCTAGCTATTCCTAATATTCATTTCAAAATAAGCTCGAAAAAAAGTTGAAATTTTCCTATCTAAATTTCACAACAATCTATCAAAATAATCGATGAATACTCCATTTCTACTGATTCAAATATCAATAGTTCATTTATTTTACTAATTTTCTTAGTAATCAAACGGTGACCAAATAAATTAGTTGGAAAATAACTACTACTTATTAAATTAGTAGAATTTTTTATATGGATCTTAATCCATATCAGTCGAAATTGACTGGACTGAAATTAATGATCCACTTTTGTTTATGCATTCAGTAATTTCTCACTGATTTTCAGCTCGCAAAGAGATTGATTTCAGAACCAAGAATAACTGATTTCACTCTAGTAAAATTTTTACTGATTCAGATTTGAAGAGCACAACTTTCACACTCTTAATTTGAATCAGAAGTTTTTTTACTAATTTTAATTAGTCCCTGATAATATTTATTTAACCAGTTTATTTTGACTACACTGAGAATTAAATTCTATTGAATTAATCAATGCTGTTGCATTCAA
The DNA here is from genome assembly GCA_030998225.1 of Diplolepis rosae. Taxonomy (NCBI): domain Eukaryota; kingdom Metazoa; phylum Arthropoda; class Insecta; order Hymenoptera; family Diplolepididae; genus Diplolepis; species Diplolepis rosae. Next base: position 5,106,077 of record JAPYXD010000723.1, on the reverse strand, counting down.
TAGCTTATTGATTTGAGTCACTAATTTACATGCTTTTGGCAGAAATTCTATGGATTCAATAGCAGTTTTTTCTCAGTCTAATTTTTGAGTGAATGTGACTTAAAACTACTAACCGTGTAGCTAGACTTTCACGAATGAAAAAAAGCAAATATTGAAATTATTATTTAATAATTTATCAGGAATTATCAGTAATTCTGTCGCGGTTTTTGAAAAAATTACAGGTGAAGTCTTTAAATATGAAATCAAACCAATAATTTTACCAACAATCATTTCAATAATAATTTTCCTGCAATTTCCTTTCGTAAGGGGAAATTAGTCACGGGTTGAAGTTAATAAAAAAAACTGTTAATTAAAATTTTTCACTTCTGTGCATTAGGGTGTTCGATTCCGATTCAATTCTTCAAAAGATCGATTTTTTGGTCGGAAAAACGTTTTTTTGAATCGATCCTGTATACTATTATATTTTTGGGAGCATTGATTCTTTACCATGAGAAGAGAGATAGGGGCGGGGGGGGGGGGGGGGGGACTTTAAAATCGTTTTTCTCTAAACTGCTTTTTTCGAAACGTTTGTCACAAAATCTCAAATTGTAATCGACCGATTTTTTTGAAATTTGGCACGAATTTTCTTTATATATCCCTCTTTGGTACGAATCAACAAAAAATCAAAATTTTCAATTTCTTCTATTTTTTAAAAATTCGAAACCGTTAACAAATAACTGAAAAAAATCTACCTCTTTTTTGAGTAGCCGCCATTTTGCAGGAAAAATGTTTTTTTGTGAGTTTGTAAAATATAAATAAATAAATGATAAAAAATTGGATGGTTAAAAATTTGATTGCTTTTTTTTTTATTGACCGTCAAAAAACGCCCGAAATTCGGGATTCTAGACTAGAATACCCCCTTAACATAAACTCTGTTCTTCAACATAACTTGTCTTGTCAAGAAGTCCTTTTAATGTTTCACTGCAGAGTATAATCAATAAAGAAACAACTAACCAAGAAATTATAAAGATTTATTGCACAATTTTTTTCATTTGGCCTTCATTGCGATGCTTTCATATTTCATGGTTTATTTTCATTTTATATTAGGCAGTTGCGCTATTTACGGCCTAATTGTTCAGTTACCTATATATTAATTTTCATTTACAATGAAAATAAATATAAAACATAACTAATTACAATTTTTGAATTAATTAAAACTTTTATTCCTTAGAATTAATAAAAATTATTTAAATAGTGCGATTTTTCACATCAATTCTTCCCTAATCGATTTTTTTTAAAGAATTGCTTTTTGCATTTTTATTCAAGAATTGACTCTTTCAAGAGAATTGAACATTTCTATTGTACGTCGGCATAAATAACCGTAGAGTGATTTTCGAACCAGATCAAAATCAGAATCAAAATCGATTTTTTGATTCTGGTTTTTTTAGAGAATGGATTTTTGTATTTCAATTCAAGAATTGATTCTTATAAGAGAATTGAACATTTCTATTGTACGTCGGCATAAGTAACCGTAGAGTAAATTTCGAATTAGAGAAGGATAATTTATAAACAAAATCGATTTTTTTATTCTGATTTTTTTAGAGAATTGCTTTTTGTATTTTTATTCAGGAATTGACTCTTACAAAAGAATTGAACATTTCTATTGTACCTCGGCATAAATAACCGTAAAGTGATTTCCGAACCAGAGAAGAATAATTTATAATCAAAATCGATTTTTTGATTCTGATTTTTTTAGAGAATTGATTTTTGTATTCCAATTCAAGAATTGATTCTTTCAAGAGAATTGAACATTTCTATTGTACGTCAGCATAAATAACCGTAGAGTGAATTTCGAACTAGAGAAAGATAATTTATAACCAAAATCGATTTCTTGATTCTGATTTTTTTAGAGAGTTGCTTTTTGTATTTTTATTCAAGAATCCATTCTTTTAAGAGAATTGAAAATTTCTATCGTACGTCGGCATAGATAACACAGGTCTACATGGTTTTGTTATGGATTAGCTGAGGTACATTTCCGAAGTAATTTTTGGCGCAGAAACCGAATCCAGGCTCAGAATTGCTTCATAACGTCAGGTTTTCGATATCGGTCATTGCAAAACCTGCAATTTTTTTTTTTCAAAATTGATAAGATCCTATCAATTTTTCCCGCCATATATCGGTCATTGCGAAACCTACAATTTGTTTTTTCAATCGGCGAATTCTCCGGTTAGAAAAAATAAAATAATACATGTAAATAGTGAAATGGAAAGCTGAAAATTGAAAATGAAATTGAATTGAAAATGAAAGCTGATTTTTTTTATGGTTTTCTAATATTTAGAAAATAATAAAAATTCGCGAAGTTATCGATGCTCAAATATAGCGAAAAAGCGTGTTTGTCGCACTTTTAGGTTAGGATTACTCGAAAACCTGACGTGATGGAGCAATTCTGAGCCCAGATTCGGTTTCTACGCCAAAAATTACTCCGGAAATGACTATCGGTATTTCTATAGCAATCACAACCTCATATTTTGTAGACCTGTGTAACCGTAGAGAGAATTTCGAACTAGAGAATAATAATTAAAAATCAAACGGTTCCATTAATCTCTTAGTAATCAAATCATTAACTTCCATCACAGATCCTCGATTCAATTATATCATCACTCTCCTTTTATTTCATATCAAGTCAATTTCTTCTTGAATGACCAACCCCACTACTCGATTCACTCCTAATGGCGTAATCGTAATTCATATGTCTTAAGCATTAGTCACGTGACATGAAACGTATTTTCATTGATGAGAATTGTCACCGGAAGATGAGATGCTGGTCGTAACGTAAACATTCGCACGCTTCATTCGCTAATAAGCATACCGGTGTAAGTTTCATGCGCGAATGCATTGTACACAGGAGATAAAGTTATATCGGTAAACTACTTTGCGTGCTGATAAGCAGCAAGATAACAAGTCTGGCTTTGCTTTGACGCGCAATGACATCATTAATTATTGTTTTTCTTCCCGGTACTCGAGCCTGGTTTATGCCTGCTTATGGCGCAGTCTTGTTTGAAAGTCACTCGAGAGCTGTGGGACTCAGTCTTGTAACCGCAGGCATCGACGAAAAAATAACAGAGATTGTCATGTCGTATTCGCGATGTAGATAGGATGCAAGGAGTCGTATTGCTTCTCATTTTAACGGCATTGTCATTCGAAAATTCTCTTCTCATCTGCGCAATTCTACAAGTATGTTTTCCACTTCTAGAAGCTATTTTCCAACTGATAGACAGAGAAGATTAGTTCTTTAAAAATTACCAAATTCGATCTAAGGTTTAGGACATGCAAAAGAAATCAATAAAAAATACCTAAAGGGTATTTTGGCCGAAAACCGAATCGATTGTCCAAATTATTTCTATAGGTCAGGATTTTTCGATATCCTATCTTGAAAGTGCAGAAATGGCCATTTTTAGCCGTATTTGAAAGAATATAATACGAAGAGCGAATTTTTTTAAATCTACTTACGCCTTAGTTTAGAAATTTCTTTTACCTTTCATTTCCATTTTTGATGATTCTGATTCGCTTATTTTTCTCCGATATATGGTTTGATTCATTAATGCTTGTAAAAAACCGAGTATTTCTTAATATTTTGGTCCATATTTTAAATTGTGCAAATCTGATCTCGGATTCAAATTCATCAAACTCAAAAATCTTCAGAAAACTGAATCTTTATTAATAAAAAAACAATTTTTTTCGCTTACTTTGTCTTCTTTACAAAATGGTTAATGTACCATGTCTTGGAGAAAAAAAATCAATTCGGGATGAACCGAAATGGAAATTAAAGGTAAAAGGGATTGCTAAACGATGGCGTGAATGGTTTTAAGAAAAAAATGCACTGCTCAAATGTGGCTGAAAATTGTCATTTTTAAACTTTTAGGTTAGAATATCTCCAAATCCTATCGTATGTGGAAAATTTGGATAGCGGATTTGTTTTAAGACATCAAAATCCTTCGGGGTCACCTAACCCGGCTTTGGGCACAAAAAGAAGTTACTTTTTGTTTGCCTGGTTAATTCATTAAGGATTCTTAAATCCTATAGTAACTTTTGATATAGGAATCTATTGAAGAATTATGGAACCCATATCCGTATATTTTACAGACCAGTTCAAGAAAATTTCAAGAACTTGTCATCGTAAAAAAATTCATATTCGCAATAGATTGAGGATTCGAACCCTATATCTTTTTTAAACTATATATCTCATTCCTTACGACTTGAGACTTGCGAATGAAAAATGGTATAAAAATTAAAACAAAATCTTGGAAATAATTTATCACAACTGTCTTGAGATGCGTAGAATGAGGGTTACGCATCTCATTTTACTGCCGAGTTCGGTAACTTTTCCGGACCAAGAACCATAGTTTTTATTGGTGAAAAATTATAAAAAGTGTTACGGAATGTTTGTAAATTTTCTTCAATAGTTCAAGATACTTTGCTCAAAATTGATGTAAAAACAGAGTAAAAATCGAATATGAAAGTACCAGTGTTAGAAGTGCAAAATTCAAACTGAAAGGGAGAAATTCCAGTGATGCGTTCGAGCGAGACAAGACAATAAAATTCGAGTTCAATAATTTGTATTGAACTTCAAGTCAAGAAAATTATTGGTGTCTTCTCACCTAAGTCAATAGATGTTTTTACAAAGTTTTTAAATGGCATTTCAATCTCATCATTATTTCGAAATTTATCTTGCCCAAAACTGATAACGGCAACGATAGATGGACAAGATTGAAAAAAACCCTTTTTTTGGATTCAGGGGTTCATGAAACGTGAAGATTTGTTAAGATAGTTTTCATCCTCGAAAATTAGACCTCAGGCAAAAATAGATAATTTTGCTTTCAAGAATAGCAATATTATTATTGAAAGACTATTTTTATAGAGAAAAGATTATTTTACATGAAAAAAATTTGAAACACATAAAAATAATTTTCTTAATAAATTTTATTTTTGACCCAACTTTTTTTTTTATCGCTTCGAGCCAAACTTTTAGAAATGATGCGATTCTAATAAATCACGATTCATTTTTTCAGAGAAAAAATTTCCCACAACTTCACCGTTTCTGCTTTTTAAGAATAAATTCTTTAATGGCTGAAACCATTAAAAAAACATTTTCCAAAACGAAATTTTTATAAACAAATTGCTGAATCTGATAATAATTTATTCAATTTCAAAAATAGGAAACGGTCATGTTGTAGAGAATCTTTTTCTTGAAAAAGTGATTTGTAATTTATTAAAATCACATCATTTTTTTAAATTTGGTAAAAGCGATAAGAAAATAAGTTTGGGCAAAAATAAAATTTATTAATAAAATTATTTTTCTGTATTTCAAATTTTTTTCATGGAAATTAATCTTTTCTCTTCCAAAATATCCCTTCAATAATAAGATTGCTATTCTTGAAAGCAAAATTATCTATTTTTGCCTGAGGTCTAATTTTCGTGGATCAACTACCTACTATAAAAAACATCAAATTTCTTCAGTTGATTCAATAATAAGGTCTTTTTTATTATGAGAAGAAACAACGCGAATAAAAATATTTGATTTTGAATGAAAGCATCAGTCACTCACTCTGGATTTGATATTGTCATTCATCGATCCGTTCTTGAAATAATGTTTGAATATTTTCCTTGGTTTGTTTATTTTATCAAATAATTGATGTTTTCATTGAGGTTTGATTGAAATTTACTTTTGAATACGAAACCTAGATTTTATTATATATTTTTTTAACATCGATTACATTTATACGGAGAAAAAAAACTGTTGGATGTACACAACGTTGAGTGATTGAGCGTACTAACAAAAATTTTCTTATCTTTCAAATAACCAATAATTGTCATTGGTTAAACAAAATTTTCGTCATTTTAACAAGAATTTTGATTGGAAAAATGATTTAACCAAACTAAAAAAAGTATTTGGTTTATTTGAAGACAACAAAAATTTTTGTTGTTTCTACCAAATTATTTCTTGATGGATGAGTTCTCAGTTTCTCTTGTTCAAATGTACACTGAAAAAATTTGATTTAAAACTAACGTTTTTTCTTTAATATATAGAAATATTAAATTAATTCAATCAAAATTTAGTTGATTCAAAAATATAGCAATACATATATTTGACTCATCCAAATTTTTGCTGCTTCGACAAAATTTTTTCTAAGAACGATTCAAGTAATCAAATGCTTAAATCAACTAACAAAAGGAAACGTTTGCCTTCCTAATGTTTATGTCCTCTACGACGTAAAAAATTAGAAACTTAACTGACCCCAAGCCAAAATAAATATTACAGATTTATAACTGTGGGTCAATAAAACAAAGAACATGTACAGAAACATGTCACGATATAATTTCTAAAAGATGTTATATATCCAAGCAAAACACCGAATATTAGGGCACTTTTAAAATTGTCAAAAACTGCTTTTTAAGAAAATAAAAAATTTTAATATTTGTTACTGATAGTACTAACAAATCTCTAAAAATCATCTTTAAGACACTTTTTTTGAAGACCAAAAGTAACAAAGATACAGTATTCCAGAAATTGAAAAAAATCAATTACCAAATTCCATTTTTAAGTCAAACTATGCAAAGTATGGAAAAAAATTGAAAAGCAAAATTATTTGTTGAAAAAAAATCTACTTTTTTTAATTAAAACATTTGTCAATAAGATCTATATTTTTTGCTCTAATTGAAAACAATACCATTGAAAATTGAAAATCCTATTTTTTAGCCAAATTATCGAGTGCGAAGCACGAGTGTTGTGATGTAAATGTATTCCTCAAAGTCGAAGTAACTTTGAGAAAATTGAATCCACATTCACAATTCTATAAAATTTACCGTAGTCACAGTATTAAATTATAAGAAATAAACTTAAATTTCTACAAAGAACACATAAACCGAACGCGAAGCACGGCGTCTGAATCGTGAACCCCAAGCGCACTTAACTCTTGAATTGCGTGCTAAACACGCTAAGATAATCTGCTCGCGTTCCCAAAAGAGGCTGCGAGGATTTTTGAACTAGCACTTTTAACCTTAAGTCTTACCCATGACATATTTATTTATCTGAAAAGCTGGTTTTTTTACTATTTCTAGTAAACACCCGGGAAAGGGGGTTTCTTTGAAAATTCATATTTCAATTTCTATTGCGAATCAAACAAAAATTTCGAATAAAACTTACGTATTTTTCAATTGAGAATCCGAATCTGCAATAAAAAAATAGAGAAAAATTTCTGAGCCCCCCCCCCCCCCCCCCCATTCCGAGGTTGTTGGGTACATTTTTATAGAGTCCCATTTTTCCTCAAAAATAAAAAGTTTTTGTTCCTGACATTATTTTTCTACAATGCGTATTTCTTGAGATATTTCGATGTTTCAAGATAAAATATTTATAACGTGACATATTTGAAAACATGTCTGCTATTATATTGACCCCAAAATTACAGAATTTGTATTCATTTTTTGATATTTTGGCATAAGGTCAGTTTCTTCTTATTTTCTTAATTTAAAAATTATCAATGCAGATATGAAAAACGTAAAAAGGAAGGCAACAATTTTGGCCACATATGGGGGCCTTCTTCAGTGCCATAAATTTAAAGAATTATTCAAAATTTCTCTAAAAGATTAAAATATAGAAAATAACTAAAAAATTAATTAATCCACTGTATGCAAACAGGATAATACGATCAAAGCTTAGTAATTTGCAATTAAACCGGCCGGAAAAATTTTTAAAAATAGGTCCGAATGATTCTTAATAACAAAAAATATTAATCCCCAACCATTTTTAATTTTGAAAACTTTTCTTGTTCTTTAATTTATGGCACTGAAGAGGGGCCCCACATGTGGCCGAAGCGTTTGCCTTTCTTTTTTATGTTTTATTATATCTACTATTGATAATTTTTAAATGAAAAAATAAGAAGAAACTGACCCTATGCCAAAACAACAAAAAATGAATACAAATTCTATAAAATACTTCCCCTGTATAGGAACCAAAAACTCGATAATGATGTGACGAGACACTTAAGCAACTATAATATACATAAAGTAATATGTCTGCTAAATTCACAAAATCTTGAAATAGCTTATCGTTTATCGAGCGATGTTTTCTCCTCCTGTGAATCTGGAATATTTTAAATTTAAGCTGCGGTAAAAATACGCATTTATATGATAATATGAGTAGCAGAGCTGATAACTGCAGTATCGAATTTAATTTTTTCTATTAAGCTGGTCTTAATATGTTTTAAAAGTGTAATAAAAATATAATTTAAAAAAATCCAGAATTTATAAGCAAATCTCGATATTTTTGCACATCAAAAGAAATGCAAAACAAGAGTTTCTGGTATAGAGGATTTGTATAAATCAACAAAATTTCGTTACACTAGAGTTAATAGCCTAATTATATGGAGTTACGATATATGTTTAAATTTTATGTTCTTATGAAGTTATTGAAATTTAAATGAGTCGGCGTTTGTATTATGTAAAATGTACGGTTATTAGTACATTTCTTTCAAGTCTGCGCATAGGTTTATTTATTAGTTAAGAGTTATAATTTTTTCGACAGGTGATGCATCTTAATACTGATATTTATAGGATTTGAAGAATAGGGTTAAAATATTTTTTTCTCAGAAATGCATGTAAAGTAATTATAAAATCAGATAAACAAAAATTATTTATTTAAAAAAATTTTTTCATAAATTTCCAAAACGCTTGCAGAATTGGAGTTTAATAAAATAAATCTTTTCTCTATTTTCTGTCTTTTTGATCCTACATACTCTCTTAGATTTCTGCCAATGGAATTTTCACTCCAATGGGCAATACCATTCCATTGGAGTGAAATCTCACTCCAAAAGATTTAGAAGCTATACATTACCAAATGTAAACTTGCTTTCCGTATTTTCAAATTATCTTATAAAATATCTCGAATTTTAAAAAATGAACAATGATGCAAATTTCAAGTTCAAAACTTAACAAGTTTAACGATCTTTAAAATTGTAAGTGACAAAAATTGAAATGGAAGACACTCTTCTGAATATCTAAATTACAGAATTGATAATGTAAGAAATTTAAAATGATTAAAATTTCAGCGAGTGGGTTGGTCCACAAAAAAGTTGTCGTCCATGGACCGATTGCACAATTTTGGTAGATTTAATCATTACGCATTGGAGAAATGGAGTTTGAACTTGAAACATTTCTTATTACCAGTAATGCCGAAGACGCTAACGAGTTTCGTTAAATTATCCGAACGATCAACGAACTGTTATTACTACTGGAGGCCAGGGGGCCTGACCATGAGGCCCCGCGTATGGATTCGGTAGCGGGGCGCCGCACTCCACTCGGGCCCCGTGGTGTGCGTAACGACGCGATGCGCGTGTGCGTTATTCTATGTGTGCGCGCATACAAATACATAAAACGGGGCCTGCGATGAGCCTATCGTTGCAAAAGTTGAAACGAGTGGAGGAACTGACGAATGAAGGAAGCAAGGCCCCGTGTCGGAGGCTACCGTGAGAACGGAGCGATGCCTCGCGTCCCACACGGGCCCTTCAGCCGGCACGGGACCCGACAGAGACGCAACAACGTGGGGCCCGATGGGCATAAGTCCTGGCTGCAAGAAAGAGACGCCGGCAGGCGCGAGCCCCACACGCGACTAGCACACGTCCAAGACCCGAGCCGCGAACAGAAACCGCGTTTTTTTCTTGCTGCGCCTACCTACTCGCCTTTCCTGTCTTGCTCTCGACTTCCATGTACAATCTAGATCGGACCCCTTACCCCCCTCCCCTTCTCTTTTTTATTCTATTCGAAAGCTTCGATACATTTGCATTATATTTTTTATCAACTTTTTTCATCGTCATTGCACTGAGAGAAAGTATTAGTCGTGGCTACCCATTTTTTATGTAAAAAAGGGTCACAAGTATGTTTTTTACTCTGTATCATCTAAACACCTTAGTTCTTACAGCTAGATTAACTAAGTAGCAATGATTAAAATTTTTATTAAAACTTACAAAATCCGATTAGTTGATCCGTTTTGTAGTCGGGACTATTTTCATGCATTCCCACATTGTATTGATCTTATAATAGAAATTACCAATACGTTTTTGTAAAACTTACTAATTGCGTTAAAGGGGCTTTTACTTTCTAAATTTTAAAAAAATTGATTTTTTTTTACGTAAAAATGTTCCTTAGTATCATAGAAATACTGCCCTAAAATTTTATTAAGAAATTCGAAATAGAAAGAATGTAATTATGACCCTGTTATTGAATAAAATTATAGTAAAAAGACTTTAAACGCGTTTTTCTCGAAATCACGTTTTTCAAATCTGGGAGACGTTTTTCTCAAAATCTACTAAACCAATCTCAGTAAACCAAAATTTTTTTGATACTTTATAGAAACAACTAGTAAATAAACCTCTAAAAAGTTAAAAAAAACCACTCCATCTAAATTCGTAAATTCGTCCCCAAAACAGGTGTTTTTTCGAACTTTTTATAAAATTACGTATAAAGGCCATACAAATATTAAAAAATTAACTTTTTAAAGGTTTATTATTTAGTTTCAAGTCTCATGAATTGAATCGAGTTGCAATTTTAAATAAATTTGTTACAGGAAGGGAGAAAAGTGTCCCGCAAATTAAAATGCATCTTTTGGAAGACGCCCTCTGCAGTGGTAAAAAGTAATTAAAAGTGCCAAAAAAAGTTTTGTTTACACCTTAGAACATTGCTAACAATGTATAAAAAAAATTATAATTATAAATAAAATAGTTTTATTTTTTTAATATTTAAATATTGTCTTTTTTTCAATTTAGAAAGTAAAAGTCCCCCTAATTGCTAATACTATTTGTCCAGTTTAGTTATTACAAAAAATATATGCTTTTCGACATAACGGTGAATAGTTGTATTAAAAACTATTTCAATATCTTAGTTAGAAACTGATGAATTTTTTCATCCGTACATGATTAAAATAGTAATTTCAACTTTGAAAAAAATGTTAAATTCATCATTCTATCTATTTTATTTCGGTTAAAGTCGATGGAAACTTTCTTAGGTTAGAATTGTTTAGGAGAAAATCTTTTTTAATTACAGTTTTTCAACATGTAACAAAGGATGATAATTGTTGACATATTTTTCATCACAAACTGCACAACAGTTTATAATTATACTTTAAAATTACCATGATTTAATTCTTCTCATTTTGATGAAGAACAAAAGCAAAATTTTAAGTAATCAATGTATGTGACGATTTCAAAACGATTCAAAACAGTTGATAAGCAGGAAAAATCTCATTCGTCTGTACAATTATTTCTTGAAGTTTACTATTATCAAAGACTTATAATCACACGAAATATTACATATGAAAATAAAATAATTACTTTTCTCAAACTAAATGAATTTTATCAATTTTACAAAAAAAAAACCAGTAGCATACTTAGTTCCACACTCAGAAAAAAGATTTGATTGAATCAAAGAAAATGATTTCTTTGAACGACTTTCTTTGATTTAAAGAAATGATTTGTTTAAATGAAATAAAATTTATTTGATCCAAACAAAATATCTTTGAACCAATTAAATATTTGTTTGAATCAAATTAATTTTTCTACAAAACAAAGAAATTAATGCATTGATATATGGTTAAAGATATAATTTGTTTGATTTAAGGCAGAAATTTATTTGATTCGAACAAATATTTGTTTGATCCAAAGATATTTTGTTTGAATCAAACAAATTTTGTTTCATTTAAACAAAACATTTCATTAAATCAAAGAAAGTCGTTCAAACAAATAATTTTTTTGATTCAATCAAATCTTTTTTCTGAGTGCATAGACTTTTGAGTATTGGTAAGTTTTACAAAATTTTTGGTATAAAAATAAATAGTTGTGACCTTTTAGTCAGCACAACTAATAGGATTTCTCTTAGTGTAGCTGAAAATTAATTAAATATGGATGAAAGAATTTTTTAAACAAAATACTCTATGATTTTAAATTGTAGCTTAAATTGGGCCCAAAATGGAAAGCATTATTGAGTGTATCGTAGAAATTATTCAGGGTGAATTGAAAATACAGGGACACCAAAATATCTCGGAAGAAATTAATTTTAAAACGGACCTTGAGGAAGAATTCTAAATAGCTTATCTGGAGGCAAAAAGCTGTCCTAAGTAGGAATATTTAATATGAAAAAGAAATTTGTTATTTAAAAAGTCGTTTTTGACCTGAAGAGGCCCAATAACCGAACTTATCAAAAAATATATTTTTTTGAAGCTAACAACTCATGTTTTTAAGAATTTTATCGAAAACTTCATCTTTCCGAGATATTTTGATGTCCGGGACTTTCCGCAGAGCCATTATAAGGCCCAAATAAGGAGACCATATCAATGGTAAAGCTGATTAGACCTCTATCTCATTAGTCGCAATGAAAAAAACGTTCTGCTGATTCAAGAAACTAATTTTGCCATTTTTTGATCATACAAATATTTTGTTGAGACTTTTGCTGATTTAGCTTTTTAGGTAATATTAATAAGATTTTTTTAAATTTTCGATTAATGGAAAGCTTTAAACTGCGCTCGGAACCCAAACAAATTTATTTGGTGGATATTACCAAAAATTTTATAACATCAACCAAGTATTTTCTGAAGTTAACCAAATTGTACAGATTATTTTGCTATCAAATAATGACCTTCGATCAATTCGAAAATGAGTCACAAAATGGTTAATTACTTTAGTCTCAATTATAAATCTTTGCAGAAAAATTTATTTCAGTGAATAAATATCATATGATTTTGCACTAAAACAAAAATGTATTGAATTTTAGATGTTCAACTCATATAGTTTTAATATTTCTCTTCCTTTCTAAAAATCTTACCCCAATGTTTTTGTTTGGCAAAGCATAAAAAAGCAAAAAAACTTGAGGAGCAAAAGGTGAAATTACAGCTGCGTGTCTTTGAAATATTCAAACATGTAATTTATGACAACAGTTTTTTTAACCAACTTTTGTGGTGACTCGCCATTTTCTGTTCTCTCTATTCATTTTTCCTTTATTCTTTCTTATTTTAACTTCTCATTCTAAAGCTAAACTTGTGCACACCGGAATTCTATTGTGACGAAATGAAAACACTCGTGTTTATTCCTGAGCTGAAACGAACCAAAAACACTTCCGTGATAAAGTTAAATAAGCGCGCGCTAAGATTTTTCAAAGGGAAACCTCTTCTACATGTTATTAATTTTAAAAAATCTTCAAACTTTCTCTCGATCAGTGAATTGTCAATATCCATAAAATTTTTTATTGAAAATCAACAATATTAAGCAACTCAGAGTGAATTTTGATTCAGCTAAAATTATTGCATATTTAAAATAAAATACAATATCATCTATCTAAACGTTAGGAATCTCGAATCCATTAATCTCAACAGTAAAGGTAAAATGAAAAGGAAGTAAAAGACAGTCTAAAAAAAAAAGATGGATGGTGGGACTTCGTGATCGAAAAACAGGGGTTTTTCGTTCGCAGTGAATGAGGCGCGATCCTCTCACGCGAAACTTCAATTTCCGGTCCATTAAGTGTGTAAAAGGTAGGACAAGTGAGCACATGTATTAAACCAAGTCCATTCAATTTGCACGAGAATGTGTCTGTGTAAGGGCTTTTTACATTGTGATGTCCAAAATTATAGGAAACCGAGAAACGAGGAAGAATGGTGGGACAGTTGTTTGTATAATGACCGACGATTTTATGAATGAATCGAGCTCGTGGCCTCGCACATACTAAGTGGCACGTGATTGGCTTAAGGGACTCGATTCATCCGCTTCTTTCAAAACATTACATTGAAACCATTACGAGAGGATTTTTAAATTATACGATTAAGTATTCCAAATAAATTAATTACCCATTCAAATATGAACAACCATTTTTCAAATCTGTAACTCTAATATAAAGTTTCTACACAGCAAGACATCCTAGATACAGAACTGTTTTATAACATGAGATTATTAAGGTAGTTCGTTCAGGAAAATTAGACCTCAGGCAAAAATAGTTAATTTTGCTTTCAAGAATAGCAATATTATTATTGAAGGACTATTTTGATAGAGAAAAGATTATTTGACATGGAAAAAATTTGAAACACAGAAAAATAATTTTATTAATAAATTTTATTTTTGAACCAACTTTTTTTCTTATCGCTTCTTACCAAATTTTAAAAAATAATGTGATTTTAGTTAATTAATAATTACTTTTTCAAGAAAAAGATTCCTTACAACTTAACCATTTCCATTTTTCGAAAATGAATAAATTATTATCAAATACGGCAATTTTTTTATAAAAATTTTGTTTTGAAAAATTGTTTTTTTATAATTTCCGCCATTAAAGAATTCATTTTCGAAAATTGGGAATGGTTAAGTTGTAGAGAATCTTTTTCCTAAAAAAATGAAACGTGATTTATTAGAATCGCATCATTTTTAAAAATTTGGCTCGAAGCGATAAGAAAATAAGTTTGGGCAAAAATAAAATTTAATAATAAATAGTGAAACAAGAGTTATATCGACCCTTTTATTGTTTTGTGTTTCAAATTTTTTTTATGAAAAATAATCTTTTCTCTTTAAAATTAGCCCTTCAATAATAATATTGCTATTCTTGAAAGCAAAATTATCTATTTTTGCCTGAGGTCTAATTTTCCTGAACGAACTACCTTTCGGATAGAGTTTCTTTCCAGACTATTTCATCCTATTTCGCGCCAATCCAAAACCTACACCGTAAAAAATTTTTCGGAAATTTTTCCGATAATAGACGGATAGCTTAAAATACAAATGGGTCATAAATTTTTCCAAAGATATAGTCGGAAAGATTTCCGACATGAAACTGGAAATAGTTCCTACTGTTTGGTCACGATTTTAATGCGTCTCAATCCGTGCATTCCCTCGAGAATCAATCCGAAAAAATCGGACATGATTTTCTATGTTAATTCAATCCGTGCGTCCCCCAAAGAATCAGTCCGAAAAATCTGATATCAATATAAAGCACTTTTTAAAAGCAACTTAATAAATTTCAATAACTGAAATTGGCACGGAAACTGTTTTCTTAGTAAAAAAGTTATATTTCTAGGAAATCTCCTACTTTACCATACAAAACCTAATTTAAACCCGTATCAAATTCATCTCAACGTCCAAACAAAAGTATAATTCAAAATTCCAAGAATTTGAAACTGTTCGAACCCTCAAAATATAAAAAAACGACCAGATTTGGGCCGAAAAAATTTCTTAAGATAAACGATTATGAGAAACCAATATAAAAGAGGAAAGAAAAAAAAACAAGCTTCCAAAAACCCTCTCTTCTTTTCTTTTTATGTAGATGATTGTGGAAAAAAAAAAAAAAAAAAAAAAAAGAAGGAAGGAATTTTGGAAGGTAGCCTTCTTTTTTCTTTCCTTTATTGTTGGTTTCTCAAAATCGTTTATTTTAAGAAATTTTTTGGTCCAAATCTGGTCGTTTTTTTATATTTTGAGGGTTCGAACAGTTTCAAATTCATGAAATTTTGAATTTTAACATACAGTCAAGAATATTAAAATAATTAAATAATTAATAATTAACTTCAATAATTGTTGGCTTAGCATCCAACTAAGTCAAGTTGGAAAAACAATGGATCAACTCCTTTAGACATTATCATTGTTGTTTCAAATTCAGAAAATAAACTTATTCAACAATCAGATAAAAATAATTTATTATCCAACTATGGAAAAAAAACTTCACACTCGCAAAATAAATATTTTTCCATATTGCACACGATTTTTTTCTACTTGGGAGTCAAAAAATGGATATATGTTTGTCCCGCAGTGGGCAATTAGATGCACTTTATGACCCACTAGTAAAAAAATTAAATTACGATTTTACTAATTAAATTAATCATTTTTTATTTCTTTCATTTCTTCTAAAGTTTAACGAGAAAATTCAACAAGTCTTTCGTGACATAATGAAATATGAAAATGAATACTTGTTTTTTTTTTCGTTTTCTGGAGTATTTTTCACTTTAATACATGACTAGCAACATAATGTGATCATATCTTAAAAATAAAATCGAAATATATGGAGATCTTAACAACATTGTAACCGTAATCGTTTCGAAAGGAAAAAATCATATACAATTTCATCGTAATTGGCAGAATCGAGTCTTTAACAAATTACAAAGTCGCGTAGTCCGATTGGTCCATGGCCTCAACTCTAATTAGCATCGTCTACACTCCTTAGCCTTTCTTTGTAAATTTTTTCTCATGTGAAAGTATAATACGTGGAAAGTTGTAACTTTATTTCGAAACCTTCACTACTTCGTTAATGGTCAAGTATAACTTGCGCAAAAAATCAAAGTTTACTAGTTCTAAATTGACTGATTTTACTGCTGATTTTACTACTTTTCTAGTTAATTTTACAAAAATTTTACCAGTAATCCCAGTATTTTTTTTATTTTTACTTCCGCAAAAAATCAAAGTTTACTAGTTCTAAATTAACTGATTTTACTGTTGATTTTACTACTTTTCTAATTAATTTTACAAAAATTTTACCAGTAATCCCAGTATTTTTTTTTACTTTTACTTCCGCTAAAAATCAAATTTTACTAGTTCTGAATTAATTGATTTTACTGTTGACTTTACTTCTTTTCTAGTTAATTTTACAAAAATTTTACCACTAATCCCAGTATATTTTTTTATTTTTACTTTCGCAAACAATCAAAGTTTACTAGTCCTAAATTAACCGTAAATGAAGTCAGATTCTCTAGTTTCTCCGCTGATTTAACTACTTTTCAAGTTAATTTGACAACAATTTTACCAGTAATCCCAGTATACTTCTTCAGTGTACCAATTTAATCAATCTGTAAAAGTCGGACATCAATATGAAACCACTTCGATTTTTAAAATATGCCACAACTACTTTATTGGTTGAGACAACAACTTTTTTTGATGATTTACTTTTTAGATTATTATTACAGGAACTTGGGTAGTAAAATTAACTAGATGCTAACTAGTAAAGTAGAAGTGGTATATTTTACAAGTAGAAGTCAACAAGTTCGACTAAATTTTTTAGTGTACCACTCTGACATACTTTTTAAAAAAAATTTTACCTTACCGGTATTTCTTGTCTGCAAACTCATGTCCAGAAAAATTAGGATATCGAGTCAATAATTTGAGAAATTAAAAAAAAGGCACTAAGGAATATATTATTCAGACCTCCCTTAGCGCATATTTTTTAATTTCGAAAATTTTTCAGAATAAAATGCAGAAATTGAAAATTTCTCGTGAATTATTCGTATTTTATTCTGAAAAGTTTTGTAAAAGAAAAATAATTTTATTGATAAATTTTATTTTTGCCTAGACTTTTTTTCTTATCGCTTGGAGCCAAAATTTTAAAAATGATGCGATTCTAATAAATCACGGATCATTTGTTCAGGGAAAAGATTCTCTATAACTTGACCATTTCCATTTTTTTTAAATAAATTCTTTAATGGCTGAAACCATTGAATAAAGTTTTCCAAGACATAATTTTTTAGAGAATCTCTTCCCTGAAATATGATCCGTGATTTATTAGACTCGCACCATTTTTCAAACTTTGGCTTGAAGTGATTGAAAAAAACGTTCGGTGAAAAATAAAATTTATCAATAGAATTATTTTCCTGCGTTTCAAATTATTGGCAACATATTATGAGCATATCTTAAAAATGAAATTGAAATGTATGGAGATCTTAACAACATTGTAACCGTTATCGTTTCGAAAGGAAAAAATCATATACAATTTCATCGTAATTGTCAGAATCGAGTCCTTAACAAATTATAAACTCGCGTAACGCGTAGTCCGATTGGTCCATGGCCTTAACTCTAATTAGCATCGTCTACACTTCTGAGCCTTTCTTTGTGAATTTTTTCTCATGTGAAAGTATAATACATGGAAACTCGTAACTTTATTTCGAAACCTTCACTACTTCGTTAATGGTCGAGTAAAAATTCCGCAAAAAATCAAAGTTTCGCCCACGTCGTTAATCTCATTCTACAGACAGGGTATAAATATATAATAAAGAGACAGAGTAAAGAGGAAGGAATAAAAACAAGTGGCTTATTTTCCTGGTGAAACCGTGACCTGAGCAAAAGTTGAAGAGCAGGTGCAAAATTTTTCGATGCAAGATCGTGCATTAACTTTTGAAATGCGTGCATCCGGTATTCGACATTATAGCAATAACTTACGCGCGTCGCTTTTTGCAAGATATATAAAGCACGAAGTATCCGAGTGCACGCGATAGGTACACGACACATGTAGTTTACAAAGCAAAGGGTGAAGGGAAAGAAGTGCTCAGGACACGTATGAAATAATAAGGCCCTCCGGCCCTGCAAGAATCTTACAGAGACAATTCATGAATTTCAAAAAAAATATTAACGTGGTTTTATACACTTTATTTTACATATACACTGAGAAAACAGTTTCTTTGAATCAAAGAAACATTTCTTTGATATACGGTCAAAGAAAAAATTTCTTTGAATTAAAGAAATTTTAGTTAATTGAAAAAAATTTTCTTTGATCCAAAGAAATAGATTTGTTTACATTAAAAAAAAATTTTTTGAATCAATAAAAGTTTCTTCAATTTAAAGAAATTTTTTCTTTGACCATATATCAAAGAAATGTTTCTTTGATTCAAAGAAACTGTTTTTAATACTATAAAAATTGAAATAAGTGGGTGCAAGATTGCATTGAAGTGTTTTTAAATTCAACTCTTATTAATATTAATGATAATAATAATAATAATGTAATAAAATGTCCTTACTAGCGCCCGACCAGATACCGAGTAATAGAAGAAAAAACTAGAAACTTTGGATATAGAATCTACTCTGTGATTTTCAATGACAAAATAAATTACCTTATTCATCAACAAATATGCGTGCAAAGTTACTATGTTTGTTCCCAATTAGCAAACTTGGCCCTGGTAGGGCAGATATCGTAGTGTGCAGTTGATCAGATTTAGTTAATCCCATATAATTTTGGAGTTTTTACCATCACTTGAATATTATAGAAATACATTTTTTAGAGTGAAATTAAAACAATGCATCCTAAGTAGGCCCCGGTAAGGTATAAAGTAGAATTTATAGTCTGGCCTTGAAAAGCTCACTCGATCAGTTTCAGGACTAAGTGGAAATTTTCAACATTTCTACCAAACAGTAACTATTCTTCAAAATCAAGAAATCTGTTCAGTTGTTCTTTCTTTGCCTAGTATTATGTTTCTTTCAACCCTTTTTTGTTGAATTTTAATTAAAATAACACACTGGGTAATAAACAAAATTTTTTAAATCTTTTAGAAATTGCCACACTAAGAACACTCAAATATTAATATTTTGAAGAAAGTCAAGTATTTATTGCAAAAAACACCAATTCAAATATTTTCCTATTTTAAACCCTCGAATAATTACCAACAAATGGGTCGTTGCCGAAAAGTTATGAAATTTTCACAACCGATGAAAAATTTACAATATAAATTTTTCATGACCAACTGATAATATTTCTACTAGCGGGTTATAAAGTGCATTTTATTGCCCTCTGCGGGGGAAAAACATCAATTTTACTCGTGTGTTTTGCTTAGGCATCAAACTTCACACTCGCAGAATAAACTTTTTTTTCTCCAGTTGCACAATATACTATTTCTTTACTACGGCGTAAAATTGAATTTTACACACTGAGGTGTGTGAAAAAAATTAATTACACTGTAAAAAAATTTTCGGAAATTTTTCCGAAAATAGTCGGACAGCTTAAAATACAAATGAGTCGTAAATTTTTCCAAAGATATAGTCGGAAATATTTCGGACATAGAATTGGAAATAGTTCCTATTGTTTAGTTGGAGAAATATCCAGTTTATTAGAAAATATATATTTATTTCATAATTTAAGTGGAAAAAGATCCAAAAAGAGTGAACAATTTTCCGTTTTTGTGGAATAATTTCCGCTTTTCATGGGAAAAATTTCCTACAACTTAGGATATTTGTGAAATGTTCTCACCTTTTTGATATATTCCCTAATAGTTCGTAAATAAGTTCGAAAATTCTGTCAATTTTTCTCAAATCTACGAAATTTTTCCACTTTCTGTAGAAAAATCTATGCTTCCTAAAGATTTAGGAAAAACTTCCTAATACATAGTAGGGAAATTCACCGATATTTTTTACAGTGTAATTTTTACGAGTTTAAATAATTCATAAAGTTACAAAAACAAACATATATAAATGTATGAAAATGATAGGAATCCATTTTTCAGCGTGAAATTGAAACAATGCATCCTAACTAGGCCCTGGTAAGGTAAAAAGTAGAGTTTATAGCCTGGCCTTCAAAGAATATCAATATTATTATTGAAGGGCTATTTTGGAAAAGAAAAGATTAATTTCCATGAAATAAATTTGAAGTACAGAAAAATCATTTTATTAATAAATTTTATTTTTGCTCAAACTTATTTTCTTATCGCTTAGAGCAAAATTTTTAAAAATGATGCGATTCTAATAAATCACGTTTTATTTTTTTAGGAAAAAGATTCCCTACAACCTAACCATTTCCAATTTTCGAAAATGGATAAAATATTATCAAATTCAGCAGTTTATTTATAAAAATTTTATGATTTATTAGAACCGCATTATTTTTTTTAAATTTGGTAAGAAGTGATAAGAAAAAAAGTTGGGTCAAAAATAAAATTTGTTAATAAAATTATTTTTTTGTGTTGTAAATTGTTGTCATTGAAAATAATCTTTTCCCTTTCAAAATAGCCCTTCAATAATAATATTGCTATTCTTGAAAGCAAATTATCTATTTTTGCCTGAGATCTAATTTTCGTGAATGAAAACTACCTTAAGTGGAAATGTCTATTTTAATGAAAATTTTCAAAAATTTCACCAAACAGTAACTACTCTTTAAAATTGAGAAATCTTTTTAGATATTCTTTCTCTGTCTTGTATTATGTTTCTTTCAATCCCTTTTTTTTGAAGAAGATTATTTACACAAGGAGGTATAAAAGATACTATAAACAAGAAGAAATTCGACCACCTAGATTTTAGAAAAGTTCGAGGGAGAAAGTAAAAATAAAAGGCGAATACAGAACCTCGATTGACTCGCCGAAAAAGATAAATGTTAATTTTTAGTCCATGCATTTCGGTACTCGCAGACGCTTTTTTGCGCAACCGGATTGCGTCGTGCGTCCACAATGCGGGGGAGCTTTCCCACGAGATTGAAATTACCATTAAAGAAACCTCAAAATGTGCTCTTTAAGCGCCCCCTTTTTTTGAATCATTAAATATTGCAATGACTAAATTTTCAATCAAAAGCTCACTTTTTTATCCACTGATAAATATGGTTTTATCGAATAAAAAACGAATTAAAAGGATTCGAAATATGTTTGAAAAATGTGCCACCTGATTTTCAATGTAATATACAAAACCACAGATTTACGTCAACTGATGAGAAATTTTCCCTGGAAATCGTAAAAATACTTAAGTTGAGAAATAGGATGGAACGAAAATCCTGAACGGTTGCTGAGTATTTAAATGTACAAAAATGGCGTATAATTTAAAGTTAAAGAAGCCGCGATAAAATAAATCTGCCTTTTCTTTCCTTTGATCTTCCGATATTATGACCTTTTAGTATTATGAGTCTCAGTGGACACTGGCTTTGGAAATGACTCCTGGTCCATAATTAGGACTGCCGGTGTTACGACCTGTTAACGTCCAGACACTTTCGGCATTCTTTGATTGCTATTTTATCTTTTACATATTTTGTCCCAAGGTTTAAAGAGAGCGTCCTTCAATATTTCGTTGTGGTATTTCCTTTTAAATTTTAGGCATTAGGTCATTTCCGTTGGATTTGATTTTTTGTTAAGATTAAACTTTCAGGCAGCGACCTCACCAAAAAATCAGTAAAATAATCAATATTCAGTCATTTATCAAGTTTTAAAAATTATTTAACTCTTTACTTACAAGTACATCGCAAGAATTGATTCCCATGACAAAAAATCAACTTTAAATGCCTTTGAAGATCTCCAAAACCTCCTATTTTGAAGAAAAAACTTGAAATTAAAATCGAAACTGTAAAATGTATAAATTATGTAAATAATTTTATAAATTTAAATGGAATTTTTTTTTTAATTTGAGAGTTTTTTTTATCGAATAATATAATTGTTCAATCATAAAATCTTATAAATTACTTCTGAAAAATTTATTTTCGTTTAAAGGTAGCGTCAGGCATCAGATTTTTAAATAATTCTCTTCGCGGATAAACATAAATTACGTAACAGCTTTTGAGGGAGGGGTAGAGTCGGGTAAATGTTACGGGGGGGGGGGGCGTCGAGATTGGTAGGTAATATATTTGATACATCAACACTATATATTTATTATACTTTTTTTTATAATTTCAAAGTAGTATAGCATATATTATCTGTTTTCTAATTGAAAATATGCAATTTGAATATTTTATTTAAATATATTTCGTCTTGTATTCAATTTTGTTTACTTTACTTTTTTTTATTGTAATACTTATAGGGGTAAGATGGAAAATTTGTATACATTTTTAAATTTTTGTCAAGACACAAAAAATATTGACTCTAAGGGTGTCGAAATACTAATTTTACTTTGGAAATTCATCAAATCTGCAAATTAAAATTATACTGAAAATAAAAAAAAAAACACAAATTATTTGAAATTACGAGAGAGAAATTTGTTACAAAATGCTCCTTATTGTTTTGATTTTCTCAGTACGACTTCACAGCGTCAATCATGGGTCCTTTGAAGAGATTTCAGATGGTTTTTGTGAGGGAACAAAAAAAGTGGCTCGAAAGGAAAAAAAGCGAAGAGGGACTATCCCACAGGATAATATATTATATATATATATACAAGGACATGGTGCTGAAAGTGTGCTGCTCGCGTGGCGGTTACAGTGGCTGTAACCCAAGAACCCGAATATATAACAAGAAGAGAGTTTCTCACGGTGTAAAGACGTCAGGTGCGCAGGACCTCTTTCAGGAAGTACAACGGCTCCTTGGAAGGATTCGCGACTTCTGCCTCGAGCCTTCTTCCCACGCTTTTTTCGTCTTTTTAACCGCCAGATTCAGCTGTTGTTGTTACCCACGTGGAACCTTCAAATATTTACGTCAACTTGATCTCAAAGTTGAGGATCAGATTATTTCTTCATTTCAATGCTTTTAAATTCTTGCAATTATTTTTAAAAAACTTTACTAAATTAAGTATACTATATATATTAGTATAGTATATATCGAGATTATACCGTTAATATTATAAATTAAACTAATTAGAATTCTTAATTTATTCAACTTCTTGAACGTTTGGGAATTTTACTATACTCAATATTAAACTTTGTAGTTATTTCCGATTGAAATTACAAAACGAGAAAAAATCTGGCTTAACCCGAATTCGAACCGGGTTCGCCACTTTACATGAGTGGCACGCTAACTAATTACGGTACCGAGTCTTCGGCAGATATTTTGAGGAAACTGTAAAATATTTACTAAATTATACTGTTTACAATCCAGATAGCTTTCGTATAGTTTTTTGTTTTATTGCATAAAAAGGTCCCTTAGGGTCCTAAGAATAATGTCCAATAGGTTTTGCGTGGGAGTGGGGCATAACAGATTAGAAGTATATCAAAATTATAGTACTTTTTTACGTTATTAAAACTTTTTCAAATCGACAAGACACGTCATCTCAACAATTTTTAAACAATTGACACGAATCTTGTTTTAAATAAAAGATTATTTAATTATCTAGTGCAGTACCTACGATTTTTAAGATTGGTTGACAATTGTTTATTTGTTTAACAAATTAAGGTCGCTTTTTTGGACGAAAATCAAGTGTTACATTCGAATGCTCACCATTTTTGCAGAAATGAATATTCTTTTATAATCTTAGGTACATAACTGGGCAATCTTATAAACATTAGGAAAAAATTTGTTTTTTGTTCCAGGTATAAATCTCAATTTTTTGAATTTCTTGCCGCGGACGACCTCCGAGAAAATCTTTTTTTTTGGACACGGCAATACTCAGCCGCCATTTTGTATTTCTTGCCAAAAAAATTTTTTTTATAAAGTTAAAAACCTATATAAATTTTAGTTGCTTTACGTGTTTGTTATATGCTTGAAAATAAATCATAAAAATGACACTATTATTGGAGATTCAAAGGTGATGAAAGCCTTTAATTAAAAATTAAAAATGAAAATTAAGTAAAAATCGTTTCAAGAATAATATTACAAAAATTCAAATCCTTTTTGAGGTTTAATATTAACCCTATTATCACAGATCCAAAGAATTGAAATAAAGTTTAGAGCAAAGAAAAAATTCATATTATACAAATATAAAATAATCATATTTCAAGCATTAAAAAAATTGTTAGTTGATTTTTTATGACATGAAAAATTAAAGGAGTTTTTCATTTGTAAATTACAGAGATCTTTAATTTACAATAAATAGTACGTCAAATTTATCACAATTTTGCCATAAATTTTAGCATATATTTCATTTTTTGTGATACAGACACAGAACAAAATCGTTTTATTGACCTCACAAAGTGTTTTGAATTCAAATATTTTGATGAATCAAACCCAGAGATTTTGTATAAATATATAATACACTGAGAAAACAGTTTTGTCAAATTAACAAAAATATTTTGTTAATATTTAGCTAACAAAATTCTATTGTTGTGCCAACAAAAAATTTTGCTATATCAATCAAATTTTGTTACTTAAACAAAATGTTTTGTTGGGAAAACAAAATATTTTGTCAGGACAACAGAAAAAGTTTTGTTGGATAAATTTTTGTCTCAGTGTATATGCATATTTTTGTACAATGAATAAAATTGACACTTGGCCAGAAAAAAAATTTAGTAGAGATATCAGCCACGGACAGTAAATAAAGTTTCCAGTAACAAAAAAAGAGAATGAATTCGATTTTACAGAGAAATCTTAAAGTAAAGCCTTGAAATATTTTGAAAAGCGATTGTTTTCTTCATTCTTAGAATTCTAGGACACAAAAGGAGGCAGATCGTTGGTTCTACGTTCGATCATAGTGATCATAAGTCTTGCGTTGTCGGTATGAAACGATGATCACGGCAGTCACGTGCTTTCATTTCCTATTGTTATGCTCCATGGGAAGATTCTTACTGTATATATATATGATCGCTCGAAGCAAAATCTATATAAAAATCGTACCAGACGGTTCGGTTAACTGGCCACGCGATAGACACGCTCTTCGCACTTTGAAACGAAAATTTGCTTTAGCATCGTGAGAATTTTTCATTTTTCTTCTCCTACCTTGATCTTTGTGGCTTTGAGTTTCAAAAGATCACAAATCCTACAATTCGTCTGGACATTTTTGACAGTCAGTAGGCCTGATACTACCTGACCACGCGTATGACACACTTAAGGTCTCGTTGGCCTTTATGTCGATGTAACAAAAATAAAACAAACAAATAAATGTGATGTGAGGATATTAAAATTAAAAGTAAATTGAAACTCAATTATTCATGCTCAGGAAAAAAATCCCCCTCCCTCTCGCCCTTTTATTACTTCCTGTGACAGTTGAAATAAAAGACGATATTTGAAAAAACAAATTAAATTTTTTACTTCAAAAAAAGATTTTTTTGGTGGACTCTTTTTCTTACCTAAAACATAAAATACTAGAGAGATTCATAACATGGATAAATATGACAATTATTTGAATTATAATTAAAAAAATACACTGAGTAAAAAACAAGATTTAAAAAAGCTTTTAGAAATTGCCACACTAAGAACACTCAAAAATTAATATTTTAGGGAAAGTTAAATATTTATTCCAAAAACACCAATCCAAATATTTTCCTGTTATAAACCCTCGAATAATTAGCAACAAATGGAACGGTGCCGAAAAGTTATGAAATTTGGACTACCGATTTTTATAAATTTTTCATTTTACTTATTTAAGCTAGTTCGATCACGAAAATTAGACCTCAGGCAAAAATAGATAATTTTTCTTTCAAGAATAGCAATATTATTATTGAAGGGCTAATTTGAAAGAGAAAAGATTATTTTTCATCAAAAAAATTTGTAACACAAAAAAATAATTTTATTAATAAATTTTATTTTTGCCTAAGCTTATTTTCTTATCGCTTCGAGCAAAATTTTTAAAAATGATACGATTCTAATAAATCACGTTTCATTTTTTTAGGAAAAAGATTCTCTACAACTTGACCATTCCCAATTTTTGAAAATGAATTCTTTAATGGCTGAAATGATAAAAAAACAATTTTTCAAAACAAAATTTTTATAAACAAATTTCTTTATTTGATAATAATTAATTCAATTTCATAAATAGGAAACGGTCAAGTTGTAGAGAATCTTTTTCCTAAAAAAATGAATCGTGATTTATTATAATTGCATCATTTCTAAAAATTTGACTCGAAGCGATAAGAAAATAAGTTTCTGCAAAAATAAAATTTAGTAATACAATTATTTTTTTGTGTTTCAAATTTTTTTCATGAAAAATAATCTTTTCCCTTTCAAATTAGCCCTTCAATAATAATATTGCTATTCTTGAAAGCAAAATTATCTTTTTTAGCCTGAGGTCTAATTTTCTTGAACGAACTACCTTAAGAAATCATGGTTAAGAATTTTCATATTTTATTACATTTTCATCGCCATATCTTAATAATTTCTTTTCTTTCTGATAGATTATTATTATTTTCAAAGTTATTAACTTCAGTTTTCGAATTTCTCACTTTGTATACACTATACGTAAAAATCAACTTTACACACCGAAAACGAAGCGTGAAGACGTACTTTACGTATACTATAAAGAAAAATATTTTTTTACTATTACTTGTGCTGTAACAAATGTATCGAATGGTGATTTTTGATTAAATTTGAATTTCATTAGTGTTATTATAAACTCAATAAAACTTATACACCGAATAAAAATATAAGAAATAAAAACTTTTCAAGCCGGAAACAGTATTTACTGTTGATACCTAGTCACTGTCCAGATGTTTTTGAATCATATTTCTAAATAATCTGGAAGGAGGAAATTGCTACAAGAAAGCAGGGCTTCTTCGATATGATCGCCAAGGACTAACGTTTGCATCAATGCATCGTGGGAACGAAACGCTCGTAACCAGTGGCACTGGAGCGTTGCAGGAAGCAGTCCATGTTCCGCTCTCGTGGACTCGTTTTAACAACTTCAATGTTGACTACGTACGCTAACTCGTCCCCATCGTCGACTTCTTGACTTAAACTGTCGCCGCCCACGATCTTCTGCCAATCCAAATCAATCCTTCCTCAAACAAGAACTAATTGTAAGAGATGCCCACCAGCAACAGACTCTTTTTTTCCCCAACAATTTAGACACGCTTCGCTCATCAATGCTGAAACAACCTGTCTCGCTCAAATTATTACTTTTTTTTTCTTTTTCATGTTCATTTTAATCTAGATTCATTCGAGGAGAAAACTAACGGGAGATTCAGCATATGATATTTAATGATGATTTTCAGGAGACCTGAAGTCAAATTTTCGCTAATTATCAAATAAATTTGCAAAATAATTAGTCTGGTAAAATCTTGACTAAGTAAAATTTCAAAAACATGGCTGTTTAGTGTAAAATTTTTTAATATTAATTTATATAAAAATACACTAATCAAATTTAAAAAATCTGCCCGCTTCGCGGGCACATTCTCATCGCGCGCTTCGCTCGTAAGTTTAAGCGCGCCTAGGGCGCGCAATTCAATCGTCGCGCTACGCGCTCCGGAATTTTTGAACGTCGCGCTTCGCGCTCGGTCTTGTGCTCTTCGCATACATTTAAGTTTATATCTTATAATTTGGTACTGAAGCTCAAACAAATTTTATAATAATATTACAGGTGATGTGAATTACACATTTTCTCAAAGTCACTCAATTTCTTTTTGAATTTAAGTGAAACAGGAAATTCAATTTACTTAAGGCTCTATCAGCCTTAAGGAACACATTCTCATCATGACGCTCGCGCTTCGCGCTCGATTTTCTGTATACATTTCAGTAACTTTTTACTACATTACATGATTAAAATAATTTAGTTTCTTCCACATATCTAAAAAGGAAAAACAATCGTAGACTTTATTTAAGGAAACGATTTTGCAGAACAACGCTTATTTCGTATCTCACATATTTTGGTGAAAAAAATCGAATTTTTTCAATATTAAAAATCAAAACATAAAATATACATCCTGTCCCGAAATTTCTTTATCAGAATTTGTAGACCTCATTTAGGCAAACAATTTTCAATCTAAACGTTTTTTTTTATCTCACATAACTTGTCTAAAAAATGGAATTTTTGAATTTTAATCGTATTTTTTGGAATTGAAACGAAAAATATATGTTTTATCAGAAACTGTGTGAGACAAAACTTGTAGATCTTCTTGAAACGAACAACTTTGTATTCTTACGTTTTTTTCGTATTTCACATATTATTATTAAAAAATTGAATTTTGGATTTTCAATAGCTTTTTTTTTAATTGGAAAGAAAAATATGCATCTTATGAAAAAATGTTACAATTCAAATTTGTAGGTCTTTATTTATTTAATAATATTGTATCATAACGTTTTTTCGTATCTCGTATGATTTAACTGGAAAATGGAATTTGGATATTGACTTTTTTCGAATTTGAATATGCTGTAACATTTCTAATTTTGATTTAATCAAAAAATGTTATTAGAATAATTTGTAGAGATTTATGAGCACTATCAAAAACCAGTATTGAAATTTTTGATTTTTCCAAAAAGTTATTTTCAAAAACACAAAAGTAGTGCTCAATCCCTCAATTTTGATTGGATGTGGCTGGTTAACGAACTTGTCCTTACTTTTTCGGCTCCGTTAAAGTGTGCCAAAGCTCAATTCAATCTGATAATTCTATCGAGAGTTATGCCGCACACGACCTACTACAGACAGACAGACAGACAGACACTTTCGTAAAAACCCTTTTTTCTGACTCAGGGGGTCTCAAAACGTAAAGATTTGATGAAAATTTCGAAAGTCATTTTTCACATAAAACCAATACCTTCTCATCCATGATGAGAATGTAATAAATTTAACAAGCAGAATAATTTTAATAAATATAATAATTTATTTAATATTTTTTTATTCATTAAGTTCTCTATAATGATAGGCCTGATTAAAGGATTTTTTTGATGTAATAAATTAAGTAAAATAAATTATTATGGCATTAAAGTATTTTGTACGGCGAGATAGAATTTTCCACAATAGTGTATTTTTTTAGCTGAAACTTTGGAACATAATAAAGGACATATTAGCGGATGAATGTAGACTTCAATTAATCCTAAAAAATGAAAAAGAAATACCTGCTTTACCGAGACTAAACATTTTTTAATTGTTAAAAACTAATTAAAGTCTAAAACTATCTGCTAATATGTCCTTTATGAAGCCTTTAAATTTTAGCCAAAAAAAATTAATTATTGTGGAAAAATTGAAGATATATGT
This sequence comes from Diplolepis rosae, assembly GCA_030998225.1. NCBI lineage: Eukaryota > Metazoa > Arthropoda > Insecta > Hymenoptera > Diplolepididae > Diplolepis > Diplolepis rosae. Next base: position 5,076,603 of record JAPYXD010000723.1, on the reverse strand, counting down.
TGATGTTGGTAATTGGCTTTAGGGTCCAAGGTTGATAAAAACTCAGAGTTTTACATAGTCAGACGTTTCGGCTCTGATCGGAGCCCTCATCAGTGATTTATTTAAATCTAAAAATACAGAAAAAGGTTTTGCTAACATAGGATTTCTTGTATAAAAATTTAACAAGTAATTATCATTATGTTTTTACATGTAGGTAAATAAATTGTGATATTACTTTAAGGTAAATATTTCATTCACATAACCTAAAAAACCGAATATCAGAAAGCATTTTTTGAAAGGTTGGAATAAAGTGTCTAAATATAAAAAAATATTTTTAAATTGACATTCGTGTAGTTTTTAATACAATATATATATACATATATATATATATATACACATATACACTCATATATACCCATATACATATACATTATATGTATACAATATTATATATATACCATACATATACAATACTTTCAAATTCTTTAAATATTATACATGATATTGGCCTTTCTTTATGTGGAGCTGAGTATTGAAATATATTAGTGACTATTTCTATGTTGCATAGCTAGTTGAAGACAAGACAGTCACAGGGTAAAAATACCTTTTTTTAAGAAATAAACATTCTTCAACGTTAAAATTGCCAAATCCTACTTAAATATGTGGATATAAAATTTTAACCTTCTTTTGTAAAATTATACAATACAGCCAAATTTCTTTTGCTATGAAGTGCAATCTGTAAAATTTAATTTAATTTTACATTTTTTCTTTGGCATATTTTTCTTGGAATTTTGTCCGCTGTGGTACTTTTTTAGCAAGAAGAACTGAAAAATTGATAGTTTTTTTGCAATGACTTAGAACATAAAGAGTCCGTAGAGTTATACAAACTTTGGGGAAACTGATTTTATTGATTTAGTCAGCTATACTGATTGATCCATGGCCTTTTTGAATGATTTTCAGTTAACAATTATTATCAGTCAAAAACGACTTATTCCACAGAAAAAATGGCTAAATGTGCCATTTTAAACGTCACTTTTAGCTATTTTCTTTTATGAATGTGGAATTATTAAGGAATCTAATTCAGATTTGGAGAATTAAAATTAAAATTTCTTCTATCATAAAAATTAATTTTAATAACAATTCCAATATTACAGGATATCTTCTTTTTTTAAAGGTCTATAAATAAATTGTAAGAGTAAAGTGGCTTTTTGAAATCCACTGGAATTGACAGCTCCTTGAATTCAGATAAATTCCGTTTAACTCATCAGGATATAACTAATGCAAAAAATTAGCAGATATTAAACCCCTTATACGTCAAAAAATATAAATAATTATACTTCTTCTGAAAGGAGAGTATTATCTGATCTATTATTCCATACACCATTTAATAATTCCCATGACTGTAAATTACTTTGCGACTAACTCTACCCTTGCTACTGATTTCCGAGTTAAGCATTTCTCTCTTCGTGCTCATAACTTTTCTACAAATGGATAACCGTCAATTATGTTTTTACTGCCCTTCACCCTTTAGAATCATGAGCCATGATAACTCGGTAGTGAAGTCACAATAAAAAATAATGCAAAGGAAACGAGGGTCAATGGGCAGTTTTGCACCCCTTTACCCCTCTATCACTCCCTCTCGTTCTCTCTTCTCTATTCTTTTTATCTCTTTTACTTCTCCCTTCTCCTGTTTCCCCTTTTCCAAATCGGGCCATGATAGGGAGCCCCTGACTAAAACGGGGATGCTCTATAGGCGAGAAGCGGTAAATACTCTATATAGTACGCGTATCAGCGTTACTTATATATATATATATGTGTGCATTATTTGTGTGAAACTATGAGAAGAGTACACACTTAAAACGGTACCTTGAATGGCAGAGTGAGAGGCGGGTTTACGTCTATTTTGAGAGGAAAGGGGGAAGGAGGATACACACCCCACGCTAACCACCTGACGCACCCCAGTCGTGGGAACCGAAAAACCATCGGAATCCTCTAACCTTTTTTTCGGTCTGCACTCACGTGCAACTCGCATGCCCACACTGGAGGGATCACGTGCAGAGCCACGCTTCAACGCGACAGCACCTCATTGAAGGAAATTCGAAGACACGATTGCAATTAGAATTTTTCTTTCAATTTAAAAAAACAAATCGTTAGAGTATTTCGTCTTATTATTTTAGCAATTTTCAATTTTATTAACATATGGAAAATATTTTTTTGCAACACTGTACGAGAAGTTTACAATTTGCGCACCCAAAAGTGTTCGTAAAAAGCAGATTCCTGATGACATCAAAAGTATGCGGGAATTGCACACTTTCTTTTGTGCGTATTTTTCGGTATGGTAATTCTAATGTTTAATTGATTTGTAATTAATAATGATTGTTGGCTTTTTAATTATTTTATTCGCAGAAAATTCAAGTATCAGCGAAAAACAAAAAACAGGGAGAAATTAAACCAAAAGTAAAAAGAGTGCATAAAGTATTAAAATACTAAAATTTTACCGAGTAATGTAAAAAAAATGGATAAAATAATAATTGAACTGAACATTTTCTTTTTTATTTAAAAAACTTTCATTATTTGGCAAACTTTTATGATATATTTCTTAGAAGAAATTAGTCCAAGATGTCAGATAACTATTAATTAACAAAGAATTTTGACCGAAACTAATTGTTTCAAAGAAATTTATTGGGTAAAGAAAACGTGAACCCAAACATTATGCAACATGAATCAGCATTATTACAAATTTCAATGAATTCAAAGTAGTTACGTATATTTAATGATAGTATGCAGTTCACCATTTTTACTGCGAATCTTAAAAAAATGACTGATAACACCGTAGGAAGTGCGCCTTTCACCCAAAGAAAATTTTCTTTCAATGAAAGAAACATTTCTTTGATAAGTGGTCAAAGAAAAAATCCCTTTGTATTAAACAAATTTTCTTTAATGTGAAGAAATCTATTTTAAGAATAGCAATATTATTATCGAAGGGCTAATTTAAAAGAGAAAAGATTATTTTTCATGAAAAAAATTAGAAACACAAAAAAATAATTTTATTAATAAATTTTATTTTGGCCAAACTTATTTTCTTATTGCTTCGAGCCAAATTTTTAAAAATGGTGCGATTCTAATAAATCACGGTTCATTTTTTTAGGAAAAAGATTCTCTACAACATGACGTTTCCAATTTTTGAAAATGGATTCTTTAATGGCTGAAATTACAAAAAAAAAATTTTTCAAAACAAAATTTTTATAAACAAATTTCTTTATTTGATAATAATTAATTCAATTTCATAAATAGGAAACGGTCATGTTGGAGAGAATCTTTTTCCTAAAAAAATGAATCGTGATTTATTAGAATCGCATCATTTCTAAAAATTTGGCTCGAAGCGATAAAAAAATAAGTTTGGGCAAAAATAAAATTCAGTAATAAAATTATTTTTTTGTGTTTCAAATTTTTTTCATGAAAAATAATCTTTTCTCTTTCAAATTAGCCCTTCAATAATAATATTTCTATTCTTGAAAGCAAAATTATCTATTTTTGCCTGAGGTCTAATTTTCGTGAACGAATTACCTTGACAAAACTTTTTTTGAGTTTAAGAAATTTTTTCTATGACTGTATGTAAAAAGAAACTTTTCTCTGGGTTCTGATTTTGATCCAATCACTTTTTGACTCATTCAGATTTAGAAAGTATAATTCACTACTCTATATCGTCTTACATCTTCCACGTTTAAATATAGATTTGGAAATAAAAATTTCTATGTATACTTTTACACGTTGATAACGCTTGAATATCGTCCTTTACATTTCTAATCATACCGAAATAATTTTTGCGTAACCTGAACCCAAGTGTGTCGAAAAATTAATGTAGCGTTTCAAATTTGATGGATAAATACCCCTCACATCCGGTGTTTTCAAGGATAACATTTGATACTTTTACAATATCAAACGTAACTTTAGATAAGTCTTGACAAATAAATGGCCATAGAAATTTAATTCATACATAAATATATGTCTTGGACGAACGGGATTTAAAAGTCTATTCAGCTTGAAATAATAATTTTTGGAAAATGATCACGAAAAAAGTAGAAAATTCGGTGTTGCTACAATTTGGCCAAATCAAACAAAAATTTTAATTCTTCCAAGCTATTAGTTAAGGGCTTTCATCGCCTTTGAACCTCCAAAAATAGAGACATTTTTATGATTTATTTTCCGGCAGATAAGGAAGCATAAAGCAATTAAAATTTATAGAGCTTATAACCTAATATATTAACTTTATAAAAATTTTTTATAAAAAAGTGAGATTTGCACCTGCCCAGTCGGACCAATCTGTATTGTGATGATGTTCACAAGAAAATCAGTACTGTGCCAGTACTGGTTAACCGCTACTGACTTGCCATTACAGGCGCAGTAATGGCTATCATGAATATTTAATATGGCGCCAGTACTGTAAAGACAGTACTGTGTCCGTACTGGATAGCCGTTACTGACTTGCCATTACTGGTGCAGTACTGGCGCAGTACAAAAGTATTATTTTACTCTGAAAATATAAATCCAACTATAATTTTATTAAAAAATCCCAGTTAATGAAATATTGATTATTACATCTAATTCGAAAAAATAATTAATTATTTCCATGATTTATAAATAAAATAATATTTACTATTTTCATTTTATACGATATTTAATATTTTAAAATAAAAAATAATAATTATTTTATTACAAAATATTTTTATTTTATTAAACTACTTGAAAAAATTTAGAAGATTTTTCGAAATTTGATTGAAGTACTCACTTTTATTGAGAAAGGTAACAAGATAGGGTGCGTCGTCGTTAGGTAGGTTGTAAGTTCGAAACTCGTGGGCAAGACAATTTTTATAAATGAAATTCCATGAAAACTTGAGTGAAAAAAGAATTGATATAAATAAGTTAAAATTTTTAATTTTTTTTCATTTATTATTTATACAATCCCCATTTATAGTGATTAGTACTATAACAGTACTGGTTGCCAGTACGGTTAAAGTACTGGTCATTCAGTAATTTAATACCCATATAAGCCCAGTACTGACAGACAGTACTTTTAATGTACCGACAAGTCAGTACTGTCGAAGCATTATCATCCCCGTATTCCGCCAGTACAGACGCAGTACTTATTACCAGTACTGAGCCCGTATCCGGCTTGGTGTGAAAGTGCGGCAGAACCCTGTACTGACTGGCATAGCCGTATAAGCCCAGTACTGATTTTGAGTTTATTCAATTCCAAAAATATGATGAAACTTTGGAATCAAGAAAATTATCTCATAACGAAATTATGCATTCAAGTTCGCAATATGTTATTCCAACTTATGAAGTACTATTAAAAAAAATAGTACACATGGACTCCATACTGGGACAGTACTATACCAGTACCGCGCCAACGCTCGGCGCGGTACTAATGATCAGTACTGGCATTGCTCCTCATTTACAACTGGCGCGGTACCATGCCGTTCGTAAGATCCGACATTTCCGGCTGGGTACACTCGTTTACTTAAATCAGAATAATAATATCAAGTCGAAACTAAGGAACGTCTTAAAGACGTTGGTTTTAAAACGCAGAAGCAGCTCAAGATGAACTTTGTATATTTCCAATATTTTGATAATAAATAAATTTAATTCTTAAATTACACTCTTTAAATCCGAATTAGTCAAAACTGACTAATTGTTAGTTAAATTTAAGTAATTTTTAGTAGAAAACGTTACAGAAACATTAGTAAAAATAAAATTACTATAATTAATTAGTCAAATATATTAAACTATTAATTATTGTGAGATAAATCAATTTATCTATATCTGTACTGGGGCAGTACTGAACCAGTACCGCGCCAACGCTCGGCATAAATCCTTGAGTCGGTATCTAGCCAGCATTTGGACACCATACAGGGGCAGTACTGAACCAGTACCGCGCCAACGCTCGGCATAAATCCCTAAGTCGGCTTCTAGCCAGCGTTTGGACTCCATACTGGGGCAGTACTGAACCAGTACCGCACCAACGCTCGGCATAAATCCCTAAGTCGGCTTCTAGCCAGCATTTGACTCCATACTGGGGCAGCACTATACCAGTACCGCGCCAACGCTCGGCGCGGTACTAATCATCAGTACTGGCATTGTTCCTTATTTACAACTGGCGCGGTACAATGCCGTTCGTAAGATCCGGCATAAGTCCGACTTTTCCGCCTGGGTTGCTATTCAGTAATGTCATACCCATATAAGCCCAGTACTGACAGAAATTATTTACGTTGTACCGACAAGTTAGTACTGTTGAAGCATTATAATCCCCGTATTCCGGCAGTATAGACACACTACTTATTGCGATTATTTACGATGTACCGACAAGTTAGTACTGTTGAAGCATTATAATTCCCGTATTCCGCCAGTACAGGCACAGTACTGTACCCGTTGTTAAAGTCTGATTGGGGCATGTTAAAGCTAATGAGTATAAATTTGTGTTATGGGAAATTCCCTTAAAAATTGACTATAAATTTGTCTTTCTTTACTATTTTTATAAAAATTGTATGTTTTTTAAAATAAATTCCCTTATATTGTAATTAAGAAATTTGATTCGATAAAGTTAAGAAACTTACGTATAACTTTAGAAATGATTTTTCGATTTAATAGTGCTATATCAATTAAAGAGCGTAAGTTACACTCAACTTGCATCTTTGGATTACGTCACAGTTACCGATTTCAAATTACTAAAATGATAATAATTCTAAGAAGACTAGCAATTGTATTATTATATTTTAAAGTGACATGCTTGATAACATGTCTGCTATTATATTGACCCATAATTCATAGAATTTTTTGTTCATTTCTCGTTATTTTGGCATAGGGTCAGATTCTTTTTATTTCCTTCGAATAAAATTTTCACTATTACATATAAAAATACTCAAAAAGAAAGCAAGGCAAACGTTTCGGCCACATATGGGGGCCCTCTTCAGTGCCATAAATTCAAACATTAATTCAAAATTTCTGTAAAACATTAGAATATAGGAGATGAAAATTTTATTCGAAGGAAATAAAAAGAATCTGACCCTATGCCAAAATAACGAGAAATGAACAAAAAATTCTATGTATTATTATACTTGAACAGAAATAAAATTATATATACAAATCTGGTTTTTTTTGTCACATTAAAAATCCATTGCCTTGTCCGTCAACTAATTAATATTTCAGAAGCATGATTTAACCAGGAAACGTAGACCAGTAGCCAATTAGCAAAGTACACACATTCGGCGTGTTAACGATGTGCTAATGTTTTTAGTCGCGACGGGATTTTAACGTGCGGCGGTGTCTTAATACCTCTGGGAATAAAGTGCGTGATAATATTCAGATATTCTTCATTGAAGTAAAGTGGAAGGGGGCGGAAAGAGGAGTTTATACCGAAAGTAAGGGACGACAAATCTAACGGCGTGAAAGTATGTGGGAAGTCAATTGTAATTCCAGAGAGTTTTGGGCATCAGTCTCAGCTTCATAATCGCGTACGTACTTATCGAACGTAGATCAACGTTAAAATAACAATAAAAATTATCATAATGCTTGAAAAAATGGATCATATATTAGTTTCAGGGTTTCAATCCCTGATTTCGAAATAGAAGTGAAACTTCAAAATGGCTGATCCAATATGGCCGACTGAAATCACAAAATATAACTGGATTTGCAACAAACTCGGAATCTGGGTGTTTTTTGGATCGCTGATTTCGAATTAGAAGTCAAATTTAAAAAATTAAAAATGGCCGGTCCAATATGGCGGACTGAAATCACAAAATCTAACGGTTTGCACACGAAAAAAATGTGTAGCTGGTACAAAGAAGCATATCGTTGTTCCAGCTATATTATTAATTATCCTAACCATAAAAATGGTTAATATAACCTAAAAAATCCTTGTGACAGCTACACATTTTTTTCCGTGCATGAAACTCGGAATCTGGGTGTTTTTTGGGTCACTGATTTCGAATTAGAAGTAAAAATTAAAAATGACCGGTCCAATATGGCGGACTGAATTCACAAAATCTAACGATTTGCATGAAACACGGAATCTGGATCTTTTTCGGGTCACTGATTTCGAATTAAAAGTAAAAATTAAAAATGGCCGGTCCTATATGGCGGACTGGAATCGCAAAATCTAACTTGATTTGCATGAAACACGGAATCTGGAAGTTTTTCGGGTCGCTGATTTCGAATTAAAAGTAAAAATTAAAAATGGCCGGTCCTATATGGCGGACTGGAATCGCAAAATCTAACTTGATTTGCATGAAACACGGAATCTGGAAGTTTTTCGGGTCGCTGATCCTTGTTGCGTTGTTTCATGATTCTGCTTAGCTGTTACTATGTAGTTCCTACGACATTCCTCTCGATTGCATGACATGCAGTCTCCGATATTGTTTTTCGTGATCACAACATAAAATAAATATCGAAATTTGATCCTAACGGTTGCGTGATGTGCAGTCTCTATTATTTAGCTGACCCAACTTATTTTTTTTTTGAGTGACTAAATTTTTTTTGGCGTAGCAATACAATAAACGTGATTTTCGGAATTAATTTTAAAATAGACTAATGGACTTTTGCTTTCAAATAATTTTTTATCTGCAATTAATCCATTAGGAAATATATACTAATTTTTTTTCGGGAAAATATTGTAAAATGACTGAGATGCAATTGTTTTAGGAACTGTTTTTAAGACGCAGTGCACGGCACCTTAAAAAACGCCTAACAAAATAATGGGTATTGCTCAGTTATTTTGAAATATTTTGCAGCAAAAAATGAGTACGAGTTCATTAATGCATACACTTTCAAGCAAAAACTAATTTTTAACCAAAATTCTATTAGTCCTTTTCAATAAAAATTTCAAGTCACGTATTTTTTCTTCACAATTAGGCGTGCCTCTTTTCTATGACAATTGCTTACAAATTTTTTTTCAACTCTAAAAAAATACCAATCACAAAACCTCTGTGCTTAATTGGAGATAATCTAATTAACTGGGGCAAACTTGTATCCATTAAAACTTTTTGAAGTTTCGAATGAGCTTTCAAAGATTTTACCACGCAATTTTAAGAACCTATGTGTTGCCATAATACCAAAAAAAAATTCAAAGTGGTTTGCCCCCTTAAGTTTAATCATAATAGTCGAAACTTTGGTACTGTATTGTCGCCTAACTTCGATCATTGGCTCTAACTTCAGATACCTATTTTTCTTATATTTATACTAATCTAGCTAAATATTTATGAAACATCAGTAATTTCTTTTATTATCTTCTATACACATTGAAAAACCTCTCAAAATTTTTTTGTCTGAAAAAATATAATACTTTCACGCATGGGGGGCATTATTTCTTAACTGCCACAACATTTTATGTCATGTGTTTCGATTGTCTTCATATTTTCAGAATTTGTTTGCCTACTTAATGGAAGTTCACCCCCCAATGTACAGACATTTCTTACCACCCCTTTCCAAACTACAGGGGGTGGAATTTTCACTTATAATGTCGTTCACGGTATTTTCAAATGACAATAAGTCCCTTTCTAGAAATGCGAATTGAATTTTCTATCATTCGGGTACTTTTGATTTTTTTTAGACTAATATCAAAAGAAAGCTTAACTTTTCTACAACAAATTCCGCGTTAGTAAAAGTCTCAATCACCGCGGCTACGGGCCGCGTAACTGCCGCCGTCTTATAAGTAGCCAATAAAATCGAAAGACCTGGGCTCGAATCCCGGCGCAGTCGAAAGCGTGTTTTTTTCCACAGAAAGATTTCAAATTCTTTAAATTTGAAAATAAATAATAGTTCATTATTTCACCACTAGGTCGCCAGGTGTACACTCTCTCTCATAAAAAACATCAATATTGTAAATCCCAAACATGATTTTGGAATTCTCGCAGAATCGTATTTCCAAGCTACAAAATGAAAAATAAAAAATATGCTCATTATCTATATTGTATTGGCTTTCGATTGACGGACGATTTCATCAATATTATGTTTTGTTCAATAATTATCAATAATAATAACATGTAATTTGAGCCAAAAATTCAGGAATTTTGTTCTCCTCGCCAAAAACGAAAAAAAATAAAATGCTCCGTCAAAAAGTAAAAAGGGTCTCCGAAGTTAGGTTATTCTGCCATAGAGTCACCTTCAAGTACCCTATCGCCCCAAAATCCAAAGGCATTTAAAAATTAATCAACATGCAGAAAAGAATCAGAAACAACAAAAAGCTTGAAGATGAGACTTGCCATTGGAGGAAAACAACAGTTGTGTGCCCAGATTGTATGTGGTACTCGGAAGCGTGGGAACGCAGTATCTTGGGCCTTCCCAAAACAAAACACGAGCCAGAAGGCAACAAAGATGGGGCACGCGACGCACCTGACCGCTGCCAATGAGGAGGCTCCCCCCTTCGCCCCCCTTCGACCCCGTGAGTACTTTATTAAGCTGTTACCTCAAGTCGAGAACGCCCCCGCGTGCCTTTAGTCTGACTCTGAGTGGTAGCACGGGACTGTCGGCTGGAGTTGTCACAAGGGGAAAGGAAACTACCATAAGAGACTTAGGGTAAAGGGGCATTGGGGGGGGGGGGGGGATTTGGAGGATGGCGAGTTAGAAGAAAGAGAGCGAAAATGACACGCTTGTTTGGCCTACAACTACCAAATACTTCAGGATTTGCCGAGATAAGTTACAGCTTGCGGTTGCCAAATGTTTACGAGCTGCATAGTTGGCCTTGAAAATGATCTTGCGAAAAATATTTGCATAACTATTCAGAAGGGGACGTTAACAAAAAACGGGGCGACTAGATTCCAAGAGTTTTGAGCGACATTTTGAATCGTCCCTTGGACTATTAATATGTCTTAATAAATTTAAATTTTGTGCACAAAAGTTTTTAGAGGTCAGTTTTTTGGAGTAATATTTATGATGATGATGTAAGAATAAACTATCGTCATTTTTTATTATTTAATACGAAATATTGATTAAAATTAAATTAAAAATTTTTAAGTTTTTTTTAATGAACAATTATTACAAAATCTGAAACAATTTCATAAATTTTGAAAAATTTCTTGAAAGCTTAGAAAAAGATTTTTTTGAAAGGCTTTTTTTGATTCAAACAAAAGATTTATTTAAATTTAATAACACTTGTTTAATTCAAACAAAATATTTTTGGCCAAATAAATATTTGTTTAAAGCAAATAAATTTATATTCAAAATAAATGAATGCATTGATACATGGTCAATTTATTTGATTTGAGGCAGAATTTATTTGATTTGAACAAATGTTTATTTGGTTCAAAGATACATTGTTTGAATCAAACAAATTCTATTTTATTTAAATAAATCATTTTTTTTAACCAAAAAAATCTTTCAAACAAATAATTTTCTTTGATTCAATCAAATTTTTTTTTCCGAGTGTGACAAAATCGCAATTTTCAACATTTATACTTTTTATTTGCAAAGAAAGGAATAAAATATGTTTAATAGCGACCATTTTTTAAGATTTACTTGAAAAACACAAATTGTACACTCAATGTCAAAGTTTATTATCATGAATAAATGTTACAAATAGATACTCAATATATATTTTTTCTACTTATTTAATAACTGATATTTATTTCCTATCATATTATTTCTTTTTGTAAAAATTATATCGTATTTTCTTACTTTATTCAGGAACAAATCTTAATTACAAAAATATGGAAGCGTGACGTCGAAATACTCCAAAACCCTTTCAAATAAGTTTGCAGCATAAATACTTTAAGAAGTTCTTTTTGCGTGATAATAAATTTAATTTGTACTTAAAAATACAACTTTTCAAAAATCTTTGAAAAAAGTTTACTTCTATCAAAAATGCATTTTTTCAGAAAAAAATGTTCTATGTGTATACCCATTATTTCGTTTGCAAATAAATCTTAACATAGGTTCCAGCTCTTGCGAATGAATGGAAAAAATGTAGAATTGCCTAACGACTTAATATGTCCTCGCAAGTTCACTCAAAGTAAAGACTAGTTAGGGTCTTTAGCCTTCTGAGATGGTTTTATGTTGATTGCTTGATACAGTCGCATCCAGTTGCATGTGAATGAATACGTTGATGAAAGCGACGCGGCACGCTACGTATGTTACACATGTGACCACAATCTCAATAAGAAAATATGTCTATTATATTGTTACAATAACGATATCAATTTATTGACTGTCCTGACTTTCTGTGAGAGCCCATTGTCTTCAAGCGGCTGTTAGGTGCATGCGTTTCATCAAATAAACTCTTACCATTGATACCCCTGACACTTCAATTAATCAAGAAAGCATCCATGAAGTTTGAGGCACGTTCTCTAAATTGTTACAAGCCCCTCAAATGGGTTCATTTTATCTTACGATAATGATGAATTACATTTTCAAAAACTCTTCTTGTATATTAACTTCATAAAATTAATGAATTATATTAAAAACGAATTTATCAATTTTTATGAAAATAAAAAGAGAAAGTGTCCTAAATTCCGTCGCTTTCACTATGATTTTTCGATAGAAATCCCATTCATTTTTATAAAAAATGTCACCCCAAATTATTATGACTTCCTGTTCGTTTCATAAGGTAGTTTCATCCACAAAAATTAGACCTCAGGCAAAAATAGATAATTTTGAATTCAAGAATAGTAATATTATTATTGAAGGGCTATTTTGGAAGAGAAAAGATTATTTTTTATGAAAAAAATTTGAAACACAAAAATAATTTTATTAATAAATTTTATTTTTACCCGAACTTGTTTTCTTATCGTTTGATACCAAGTTTAAAAAAATGATGTAATTCTAATAAATCACGGCTCATTTTTTTAGGAAAAAGATTATCTACAACTGTGATATTTAATTTGGCATAGGGTCAGTTTAGTTACAAATTGTTTATGTCGTAAAAAACATAAACATCAGAAAGGCAAACGTTTCGGCCACAGTGTGCCTTTGAGGTGGCGCGTTCAGCGATTCCATCTTCCACGAATCGGACACGAGAGGACTTCTGTGTGAGGACGATGCTGGAAGGTCTATTCGCATGTTCTAATTCTACTTTTATTAATAAATTTATTATAAGAAAAAAACCAAAAAAAGAAAATAAATATTAAGTTGCATGAGTTTTGCTTGTTTAGTTTATAATTATTATTTTTAATGCAAATTAAAATTGTTGGCACTGAAGAGGGCCCCCATTTGTGGCCGAAACGTTTGCCTTTCTGATGTTTATGTTTTTTACGACATAAACAATTTGTAACTAAACTGACCCCATGCCAAATTAAATATCACAGATATATCACTGTGGATCAATATAACAAAGGACATGTGCAGGAACATGTCAAGATACAATTATCTACAACTTCACCGTTTCTGATTTTCAAAAATAAATTCTTTAATGGCTGAAACCATTAAAAAACAGTTTCCAAAACGAAATTTTTATAAACAAATTGCTGAATTTGATAATAATTTATTAATTTTCGAAAATTGGAAATGGCTATGTTGTAGGGAATCTTTTTCTTGAAAAAGTGATTTGTAATTTATTAAAATCGCATCATTTTCTGAAATTTTCTGAAGCGATAAGAAAAAAAGTTGGGGCAAAAATAGAATTTTTTAATAAAATTATTTTTCTGTATTTCAAATTTTTTTCATGGAAATTAATCTTTTCTCTTCCAAAATAGCCCTTCAATAACAATATTTCTATTCTTGAAAGCAAAATTATCTATTTTTGCCTGAGGTCTAATTTTCGTGGATCAACTACCTTAAATAGAAAACATGTCACAAATTGCGCTAGAACTTTCATCTTTCTATACGACTTTTCGACAGAAATCATATTAAACATTACATTTCAAATTCTTATCAGTTTCTGTACGACTTTCGATGGAAATTCTATCCCATTTCATCAAAACTGGAATCCATCATTCTTAGTAATTCTGACACGTATTGATAAAAAATCTATCCAACTTTTTCAAAATTTCTATCCACTAAAATAGAATTATTTAGTTCTTTATATTAATAAACCGTGAGTAGAAATTTTAAACCTTAAAGGACGGCATTATTAACGAATTAATAAAAAAAATTTAGTTCAATGGTGTCCGTCATAAGAGCCTTTTTTTCACGTAAAAATAATCTTTAATAAAAATGTGAAAACTAATTCATTTTTATTAATATTTAGTTAATAATTCTGAAATGTATTATTTTTCGCTTTGTAAGTTTGTTTTTAATTTCGTGAAGCAAATCCGATGTATGATTTATTAAGTGAAGAAATACGATCGACAAATTGAATTTAAGGGGCGGATGCCAAGAAATCTGGGCCCCCTTAGATTAACCTAATCAAGTTCAGTTGCGGCGCTGTCGTTCGCCGGGTTCACAATAGAGACATTAAATCGTCAGTACCGATTCATTAAACTCGGCACTTTTGTAGTACTTCTGTCTCCGAAGGTCTTCTTCAAGAGTGACTCATTTCAAATTGTATGACAGTCTTTGCAGGATTACCATACAGTATTCATTATTAACCATTATAAATAATGGATAAATATAATAATATTGTGGACGATTTCAATTTGATAATGTCTTATAAATATAAGTTTCAGGTATCTTTACTACTTAAAAAATAATGATCTCAATAAATTAAAGTTAATAGGAGAAAGTTGTGATGAGGAATACAGAATGCAGAATAACTGTAGAAAATTAAATATTAGTTAAATGATAACTATTTTAAATTAATTAGTTAACAATAAATCATTAAAACCACTGATGACATATACAACTCATACAAACGATAAAAAGATTTGGGTTTAAATATAAATTCATTTAAACCAGATTTTTAGTTTTAAGAATCCTGTTATCATTTTAGATGATACTTTTTCTGACACAAATCTTGCAGCCTAGAAGTTCCTTCATTTCTATTAAAACTGTATTCTTTCTCCCAAGCATCCAATAATAAATTATAGTATGAAATATTTTGGAAATATCTAAAATACTTTCTAGTTTCAGCGGTAGGAAAAATTTTTTGAAAAGATCCTAAACTCGTCAGTTCATCTTCATAGTGTATCAAATGCCGAACGTCATCAGGAGTGAGATTATCCAAAATTGATTTCATGTATTTTTTCCTCTTCCCATGGAATGTAAATTTTAGCTGTTTTAATTTTTCCTGCTCGGTTAATCCTTTTTCATGAATTCGAAAATCTTGACAGATAAAACTTAGAAGATCGTAATTTTTGCCTAAAATTCACGACCCATTCAAAAAATCAAATTCGATTTAAAAAATATAATTTCAAGTTCATTAATATTACTTTTTGTTAATTTATCTATGGAATATCCAGGGATTTTTGACGGGATTTGAAAACAAGCAGCATTCAAAACATCACGAATCAGTGGTCCTTTTACAGCCATATCCAATGGCGAAGGGGTTTGAAGACTCGGTGATATGTTCACCTAAAAATAATTAAATATCATTTAAATAGAAAAAACGTATTCTTATTTAATTCCAAGGGCGGATCTAGACAATTTTACGGATGGGTTGATTGTGAATAATTATAAGATAAATAATTTTTCATAATCATGTAAAATTTAAAAAAATTGTATGCTTTAAGCATTCCAAATACTAATTTTTTTTTTTTTAATTAATACTCTGATAATTTTCAATCATCAAGCTATTTTAAAATTATGAAATATTGTTGGGAGCAGTAAGCTTTAAATTTTCTAGAATAATTAATTATTTAGTTTGATTAATTTATGAAATGATTTTACCTCAAGGAGCCAAGGTTTTGTATTTTCATCAAGAAGAATATCCACGCCCAAAAGTTCGTAGCAGTTATATTTGGAAGACAGATAAATTCGTGAGAAGATGTTGACCGAAGATTCACCGGATATTATGGTCTTAATTATCATATCTCGAATTTCTCTTAGGAGCTTGGCTACGTTCACACCTTGATGCTCCTCAAGATATGACCAAAGGCACTTCAACGACCACTTATGACCCTTGCAAGCGTCCACATCATCATTACTGATATATTGAGAGCAGAATTTGTTTATACTATAGTTGGTCAAGTGGATGAAGTGATTGTCCAAGGTTGTCAAGCTATTTTCATATTTCTTGCATGCAAATCTCGCCAATCCTTAAATATCAATTACAATTATAAAATTTTTTTTGAAAAAAATTTGATTCTAAGGAGGAAATTCAGTGAAAGACATTCAAAGGTAAACTTAATTAAAAATTTTAATTCACCTGGTTACGAATTATGAACTAAATTAATATTAATGATTGAAAATGAGGGATCAGTCTATTTTTCATTATCGCCTCTTTTCGTCCGCTATTTGTTACTAAGATTTCCATTTTGTTTTCCGAAATCAAATTCCCCTCATTCGATCAGATCAAAATATATTGCATAAGAAGTTAAATTCTAACTGACATACTTTTATTTTCGTAGTTTGAAAATTTGAGACTAAAGGCATCCAAAAAACCCACTTAACATTTAAAAACGCCCAATATTCACAGCTAGGATTTTATGAAATAGAGATTGAGCAGCTTCCATGTTTTTGGTTTGAAACAATTGAATTTTAAATGAAATACAAAACCTGAAAAAACTACAAAAATACCTAAGAAAATCCGTAATCACCAAAAATTTTATTTTCAGAGAAAATTTAAAATGGAAAGAATATAGACTCTATTATAAAAATACTTTATTTTCAAAACAAACATTTCCCTATGTTCCTAAAAATTAAACTCATGGGCCCCTATGGTCACTGAGAATTCAATAAAATGAAAATTAAAATATGCAATAAAACTAAATCTTGTTTTTCAAGATTTTTTCACACATCTATCAAAAATTAATTGAATTTTAAAAAATGAATGAAATACTAAAGACTGTTGATAAAACCTTCTGAGTAGAGATATATCCTAAGAGGATTAAAGCTTGTGATGAGAACGTAGAGACGCAGATCGAATTTAGCTCCATCTATCAGCTTAGGTTTCGAAAGGTATCGTTGTACGATTACGTGATTGCTTTTCGCACGAGGAATTTGCGTCCATCGACTGACGAGCCTGATACCTCGACCTCGAGATGAAGCTGCTGGTTTCAATATCCACTTGCACGGTTCTTCACTTTCCCAAGCCACTCGAAACTCTTCAAAATCATTTGGCAACACGAAGGTGTTCGGAATATAGTCAAACGCTTTTTTACCTGATCAAAAATAAACAAATTAAAAAATATAATTGCAATAAAATAATTTGACGATTACGAGATCTTGAAAAATTAGTATTGAATTACCATGAAGAAGAATGAGCTTATTAATATTCATACAAAGTTTATCCTTGTGTCCAACTTCATAGGCACCAGGAAAATGGTTGACCTTCTGAAAAGACTTGATGAACTTAAAATTGTAGGAATACATCGATTCGCCCCAAGATCCACACCAATTTCTTGAACCTCGAACCAAGCGATATCCAGTATTGCGGACAGTTTTTTGAATTATCCAGGGAGTTGCTGAAGTCCATTCCCATTCTAAGCATTTTGCCAATTCCGGGGGAAAAGCAAGCCTGACATCATCAAAAAGTTGAAAATTTACGTATGGTGCAACGTGAGGAAAGTTGCTGAGTCGAAGGGGTAGTTTTCGTCTTTTGGTTCTTCGTTTTTCCAGTTCCAATTTTTTCAATTCAATCAGTAAAATCAAATATTGTGTGATATTGTCATAGATGAACAAGTCGTCATCCTGAAATTCGAAGTTGGAGGTTATTTTACCTTGTCCAGTTTCTGTTGACACGTGCATTTCTTTCAAGGAATTTTTAATATTATTTCAAAAAGGTATTTCCTGGATGAAAAATTATTTTTCGTATAATGGTAAATTTTCACATAACTTTAAGAATTTGTATACTTGAAATTTTGATTTAAATAGATTTTAGTTACCAAAGAAGAATTTTCTGAGAGTGAATGTAGGAAATGGTCGTGAAAACATTCAGGATGTTTAAATTTGAATTTTTTTTAGCTATGCCCATTATGAATATTCATTTTGATTTGTGTCTTATTAGATTTATTTAATCACCATTCTTTCGAAATGACATTTTCGTAACAAATAAATCTCTGATTTGATATACAAAAGTTTTATTTCACTGCTGGTAAGAATTCTTAGCGTGGAAAGGATCGTGTATTAAATTTTTATAACTTGGTTTGAGACTCATTTAATAGATTTCTATTGGACATTTTTTGTAATGATTTATTTTTACGATCTCAATTCTTAAGGTTGGATATGAAATTATTGAAACGATGTCAACATTTAATTACCCCATAAAAAATCGATGACAAAGAAAGAATTATATTCAAGATTTTAGTATTTGAGTATTTAGAAATTTTAATCGTTGCGACCTCAATTCATTTCACAGGTATTTTTGCCATCATGAATTAAAGGTCATTCACAGATGCATGAGCCATTAAAAATTAAATAAGAAGCCCAAATCGAAAGGCGCACTGCAAACATAGCGGGTTACATCCGCGTGCCATCTTCTTATTTGTATTTGTCTTTGGATCCTGTCTTGGATGCTGTAAATTGCTATTTGCGATGGAATGTTAAAAAAAAATTCATTTACTTTGTAAGAAGACTCAAAGCGACGTTAAAATAAAAGACGACGTCTCTAAAGAGAAATGAGAAATTTTATTTACATCTTTTTCGAAAGCATTGAATACAATTTTATTTCACTGAATGAAAATTTAAAAATAAATATGGAAATAAAGAATGACCAGATATTTGTATTTAAGGAGAACGATAATCTAAAAAACTAACTTCTTCGTATCTGTTGCTATGAATTTCTCAATTTTTATCAGTACAAATAATTAATTTCAAATTCAATATTACCAAATCAATAAAATAGGATCATGGCGGAAATCATATAAACGCTATATTACGGAAATATTTTCTTGAATTTTAATTGTTGTTGATGCAAGTGATACATTTTTTATTATAACAACAATTCATTGATATAGTTGAATTATATTAATAAATCAATTTTCAAAAATAGCTTCAAAATTCCCGAATAATGTTTCAATAACTTATTTTGGCAATTAATTATTTTACACTTAATTGTTTCTTTTGATCACCTGTTAAATGTACAATTAAAAATTATTCTGCTCAATATAAAAAAATGCTTCAACTGTACCTGAAGAGGACAAGTTATCAGTGATCTGGTTGGACAGAACGTTCGATGGCTCAAAAGCAAAACGCTGAAAAGGATGAAAGTGGATACGAGAACTTGCAACTACCAATGCGGAAGTCTTCTCGCCCACGTGTTGCCGTATATCGTCTTTCAGATTTCAGAGGTAAACTCTAGAGATAATAAATACGATAAGAGACAAAGTTATTAACATACCAATATCCAATAATTATATAAAACTTATTTCAAGTTTTTTTTACATTTTTTGAATTTTCTGAAGTCTCTTATTCTTGAACAATTAGACTTACTGCCTGAAAGGCCTTTCAAGTCTAATTATTGATTTGGACACAAATAGTCAAATATGCTCGACATTTTAAGGAGGTGGCATGCTTTCTGAGGTCCAAACAAATCAATTTTTTTTATTGTCTAAATCTGTAGATAAATTATCCAAGAACGTATTCTCAAAGTTATAGATGCCAGTTCGAAGTATTTTTAAAGGTGCCGAAACGAGAGCAGGCAAGCGTGATAGCAAAAAAATTATGTGAGCTTCTATGTGAACCTAAAAAATTGCTAAAAGAATCTTCTTAATCTATTTCTACTGCAAGTTAAAATTACAATTTTTTTTTTTAATACACATTTTTCTTTTGAATCTTAAAATTTTTTCGATTTTGCGCCTTTTTTTGGTTTTTATTGGTTCACATAGAAAAAAAATATATGAAAATTGAAAATCTTTTCTGGTTTTTGATTTCAGACAAAAATTACGAGCTGTATTTTTCCCGCAAACCAGAGACTGCAATGGTAAGGCGTTCTAGGAATCAGCGGATAAATCCGCCATATTTATTATTTTGATCAAAACCAATTTTTTTTTGTACACTTCAAATATATTTTAAAATATACCTAAAAGTTTGCGGAGCTCAGTTGTTTCTTCCACTTTCAAAAAAATCTCAGAAAACAAGTTTTTTTGACCTCATAAAGCAGGCCGCCCCCTTAATAGTGAAAGAATATAAAAAAAATTTATTTTTCAGTCTCTTAACAAACCAAAACTTCCTCTTGAAATACTGAAACACTCTCACCAACAATTTATTCAGTCCTTGGCTTGAAACTTGGTTTCTTTACCTTGAAAAAAAAAAAAACAGAAAAATTAAAAACCTTTAAAAAATTCATTTCCGTGATGTAACTTAGTTAAGCAACAAAATTCATCTTTATAAACATTTTTGGAAAATTATCAAAAAGTTTGGAAGTGAAGATATGAATTACATGCCCTTTAGCTTCATTCTACCCGAAAAAATTTCCAAGTTCAAAAAAGACTTGAGCAAAGAAGGTGGATTCTGGATTGTAAAACCTCCCAATTTATGTGCAAGAAATGGCATCCAAGTGGTTTCCAAATGGTTTGAGATTCCAAGGAATCATCCTCTAATAATTTAAAGTTATTTAATTAAACTTAATCTCATTAACGATTTAAAGTTTAATCGCAAACTTTACGTACATCTGAAAGTCTAGACAGGGTGACCGTTTTCATCGACGAAAATAAGTGCCGGTTATTTCACGGTCATCGAAAATTTTTTCCCGGTCATTAAAAAAATAGTTTCCAATGAATAACAGTTAATGTAATGGGTTTTTAAAGTTTTAAAATTTTTTGTATGTAATATTGTGAAATGAAATTTCTCCTGGTATACCGAAATCACGAAATAAAGCGGGAATTTCGAAATGCATAATATAATATATAAGTAAATCACTTTATGTAACACATTTAAACAAATTAAAATCGTTTTTTATTAAAAATTTAAAAAAATTCTCGGTTTTGCCGGTCCAGCGGCCACCCTGCTAGATTCATTAGGAGTACATTTATATTTAGACGGCCTAATTAAGTTCGCAGCAGATAAATATTTGACAAACGATGCTTACCTTTTTTGATAGATTTACGCACTTGACCAATAAAAGTATCAACAAATAAAGTCCCTTCTTCAAAATAAATCATTCGGTTTATTCTTACAAGGGCAACATGTGGTCCTTGCATATTTTTTGGTCCTATCTAGCAATAAACCTCTTCTTATAATGCCTATCAGCTGTTAGGATTCGAGATCATTTTGGATGAGAATCTGAGGCTTTGCTTGTTGGAAGTCAATAATTGTCCTTCATAGTATCCTGAGACTTCAATCTGTGCTATAGAAAAAGCACAACTTGCTCAGGAATATTTAAATTTAGTTTGCTTTCATCTTCCTGATACGAGTACCATACCTGTAAAATAATAAAGTACAATCATAAGTTATATAATTCTTCCTTGACTGATGCAGAAAGAGAAAAATAGAAAAGGGTTTCAAAAGTGAGAAAAGGAAGATTATTTGATAACCATTTTGGAAGATCTTACAGCTGATGATGTGAGAGTTCTGATCAGACATGAGAATGAGAAGACTCAAAGTAGTCGTTTGGAGATGATCTTCCCCACGTGCAGCACGTACAAGTACTTCAAGTACTTATTCTTACAACATACCTCTAGACTCATGGGAGAATACCTATGGTGACGAAAAAAAGGGTATTAAGAGGCTCAAAAACTTGTCTGAGTAAAAGTATTATCTAAAGACTCATGTAATAAATATTGTAAAAAATATTGGATGATAAGGATATCAGGTCAAGTTGAATATTATAATTGTTGTTCTTCAATAATACCTGTTAATATTTGCATGTTAGTTGATTGGCTTTAGGGTCCATAAATGAAAAAAACAGTAGTTTTAATCAAACGTTTCGACTCTGATTGGAATCCTCATCAGTGATCTTTATTTCTAAAATATGAAAAAAGTAATAATGAACAGGACCTATATCGACCCTTAGTTTTAATATTCAAATGTTGATGATGTTCTTAGTTGGCTTTAGGGTCCAGAAAAAGTGTAACTGTGAGTTTCATATTTTCAAACGTTTCGACTCAGATTTGAGACCTCATCAGTGAGAATTTATTTCTATAAAAATACAAAGGAAGAAACTTAAAAAATTGCCCGTGTGACGTATAAACTAAAATTGTAGAAGTTAACAAGAATAATTACAGAATAAAAAGTCTAAAAACTGCGAACTCATCACAATAAAATATTACTAAGCAAAAACTGACCTGCTATTTTGTTAAGTAGCCGGATAAACGTTGGTGAAAAAAATTTAATCAAAGTGACACAATAAACAAATTTCCTTTTTTTCTTCTTTTCTTTCGTCGCAAACACAAAATTTTTGTACAAGCCCTCCTGTCACTACGGATTTTTCATCAAAACTGAGTTGCATTTGGAAATAGACTTGGAAAAGGCTTTGTAAATTAAAGTGGAGGGTGAGGTTTTTTACTTTGGAGCATCTCGGTTGTGCATTCTTTTATATCATTTTTTACCACTATGTTTATCCGTCACACGTGCAAATTTTTTAATTTTTTAACTTCCTTCCTTTGTATTTTTATAAGAGAAAAATTTTGCACAATTTTTATTTGTTGAATTTATTTATTTAGATCAATTTTATAGTTTCACATATGCAATTGATTTATATCTTTTTTACCACAATGTTTATCCATCACACGTGCAATTTTTTAAGTCTCTTCCCTTTGAATTTTTATAGAAACATTTTTGTACATTTTTTCTTTTTTGTAAATTTAGTTATTTAGACCAATTTTATAGTTTTACACGTGCAATTCTTTTATATCATTTTTTACAACAATTTTTATACGTCACACGGGCAATTTTTTAAGTTTCTTCCTTTGTATTTTTATAGAAATAAATTCTCACTGATGAGGACTCCAATGAGAGTCGAAACGTTTAATTAAAACTACTGTTTTTTTCATTTATGGACCATAAAGCCAATCAACCAACATGCAAATATTATTATTGAGAGTCGATATAATTCCTGTTTTTTAAATACCAGTTAATGCTAATATGTAATAAATACTGACATGTAATAATATTTTTCTATGAAGATTTTGATTTCGAGTTATTTTATTTCAAAGAAGAGTTTTATTATCCATTTATCAATAAAAGATGATTTTCCCCAAATAAAAACTCCCAATTCTCCTAATTCAACGGATTCATTTTTTTGATTAGTAATTTTAATTGTAGTATTTATTTGAATCAAATAGTGTCAAAATCGAAAAAAAGAAACATTAAAAAAAAACGTTATTAAAATTTGTATGCATGGAACCTTTTTTTTATTCTATAGCAAAGGTAAATTTTGAAAGGATATTATTATATATATATATATTAATCATAAATTGAATTGAAAGTGATAATGGAAAACTTTACAACTTAGTTCAATTTCGATAAGAAATCGATAAGAAAGTCTATCTTATCTTCATTTCTTGTAAATAAGGTAGAAGAATTTATGTGAAAAGATTATTTTTCAGTTAATTCTACTGGCGACTGTTTCAAACATGAAGTGTGCATTCTTTTGTTTGTTATTGGCATTTTATACCTGTCAAGTAAGTTGAGAAATTGTGAATATATACATATAACATGTGCAGAACAAATGGTTTCAAGGATAATGTAAAGTTCGATTGTCATAACTAACTTCTTAAGTCATGAATTTTTCTATTACTATTTTACATTATTAATATTTAAATTTCCGTTGATCTTAACAGGCAGATTTGGAAGTAGAAAAAAATGAAAAAGAAAAAGAAAACTTTCATCATAATAGACCAAAGATTACGCCAGCTATACTGAAGTCAGAATATTCAGTGACAAGACAACTTGAAACAATTACTTATCCATTACTGGAAGAAATTAGAGTGAGTATTTTTGAAAACTCGATTTTTTCTATTTAATTTATTAAAATCTAATTTTGAAGTATTGAATGTATCTTTTTTGAAATTAGGCTCTTGCTTCAAATATAAGGAAAGCAGGTCAGGATCCGAGTGATTGTATTCATCGATCTACCCAATTTTTATTATCTTCAGTCGATGAATTTTATATTGAATTGGATCAATGTGAAGCGGAAACCACTGAGCCTAATAATAATCAGGTACAAAATTTCTTTAAATATTGTCACATTTTCAAAATAAAATATACTTACCTCGAAGAACGAATAATTATTTTCAATATTTATTTACAGGAAATCTCTTGTAAAGAAAGTCTTCTTTCTGCCTTTTTATCAGTAGCAAATGGAGCTCGAGAATATTTCAAAATCTGCATTGCAAGTATTACATAATAAAGACTAGTGATTAGAGTCATAAAAAAGGAGTTACGTGAACAGCAGTCAGGTGTTATCAATTAAAATACTTTGATGAAATAAGTTATAATGATTGTTTGAATATGAAATATATTATGTTTTTGATTATCTGACTTTTTAGTTAAAAATAGCGTCTTAAATTTTAATGAATCTCACAAATTAATTTTTTTTTAAGTATAAGACACATTATGTAGTACATATATACCTATACTTGTTAACCAATAGGGGTTTAAAGATAACGCGGGGACTTCCCTACACGTTGGATTGCTAATGTTTTCTTGGCAATAATAAAATAAATCTTCTTGATATTTATAAAACAGTCGATGAGGAAAATGTGTGCCATGAAATTGCTTGAATGATACTCCGGTCGTCAGAAGAACAAATATTGCACCTGATAAGAAGCAGATAAATGAAGAATTATGCAAAAGCCCATATACGCTTTAGTATAAAAGTAAAATTTACCTTACAAAGAAACAGTTCTAATCGACATTTGTAAGGAAAAAGACGAATATAATACAACTATGAAGTGCGTCTTCTTTTGTCTCTTATTGACACTTGGTGTCTTTGCAGTAAGTGATTAATTTTTAGCAAAAAACACACTTTAAAAACTTACCTCAAAATCGAAATATTAAACATCGATATTTATAATGAGTTTTGAGTTCATAACATAAACAATAAATATGATTTGTTTTCAGACGGCTTTCGAAATTGGTCGAGAGAAACGAGATTTAGAATCTGATCGATTTATGAATAAACTCTATGATTTACAATTCAAGGCTATGCAACAAATAAACGACATTACTAATCCAATGTTGGCTAAAATTCAGGTTCGTTAACGAAACTAATTTTCAATAAATCTATTATTATTTTAAATATTATTCTTGATATTTGGAAATTTCTTGTATATTACTAGAAAAACGTTAACGACGCTAAAGCAAATGGAAAAGATGCCCAGCCTTGCTACGAAAATGCGAGAATTTCTTTGAAAGGACCAGTTGATTTTAGCTTCTCAAGTTTGGGTGAATGTCGTCGAGATGCCTTTGCAGCTAAAAGCTTTCAGGTAAAGAATACTTCTACACTGAGAAAAATGAATTATAAAATTAATGATCCTGGTGCAATGAATATAGGACAGCTAAGATTATAAACGGTTTAATCTGGATTAAGTGTGGTATAATCTAGTTTTCAAAGCAGTATTATGCTACATATAATCTAGATTCCAATTAAAAAATAAAAACAAAAATAAACATTATCAAAAGACGACAGATTCACAAAGAAAGTAAGACATGAATTTTAAAAATAATTCTTTTATTTTTTGACAGTACGCAAATTCTTGTAATAGTGGAGTTGTTTCTGCTTTTCGACAAGATGCCAATGATGTCTTTATATCTGCCAACCAATGCATTGCAAATCTTGGAAAATGAAGTTTTCCAAAACCCTCCGGTGTTGTTATAGTCAGCAGTCTTGGCACTGGTCTGACAATCAATACTGGATAAGTATCGAATTTATCGTATTATTAATTTATTAATGTATCAAAGAGGTTCAGTTTAAAGTAACGAACATAATGCAAAGTTTCATGAAAAATGATTTATTAAAACCAGATTCAGTACAAGGCAATATTTTCGATGGTTATGAATGTGATTGTGATAATGAAGGCACAAGAATGAAGTATATTTGCGCTTTTACACAAAAAACGTCTTGTAACAGGCGTTTTTCTATATCGAAGTTATTTTACAAAGTGGATCAAAATTTTTAAATATTTTTTAAACATATACTTTTTTTCCTGGTATAGATTAAAATTTTTTTATTATTTCAAATACAACATTTTATGCTGAAAAAATAATGTTTGGCTATCAAACAGTCATATACTTTAAATTTTGTACTTGAAAGAAAATTTCTTCTTCCCTAAACTCATTTTTTAATAGGAGTATAAAATACCTTTATCGTGTTTAAAATAATGTCACATATAAAAAGAATTTGTGACAAATAAAATTTTGTAGTTGAATTGACAATCTTCAGTCTACAAAATTTCTATTTCAACGCCATGGGCATAAATCAGCCTAAAATCGGGAGAAGAATTGTATTAAATAAATCTCTCTCTGACAGAGTGTGTTCGCAAAACATAAATCGTCGATTTAAAGAACGCTTGTCAATTTGTTTAAATCCTAGCTAACTATCAAAATTGTCTGAGCTTTTGCATAGCAGTGATTCAGCTAAATATTTTGTACCAGGTGATACTTGATCTTGCAGAGTTTTTGCAATCGACTAATTCCTTCTTGTCGATTATCAGCATACTTTGCTTCCCAAGCATCAAACAACAGATTATAATACCTTTGGGACTCAAAATACTGAAAGTACTCATGACTATTGGTAGTGGGGAAGATCTTTTCAAACTTATCCAATTGCGTAAGTTCATCTTCATAGGAAATGAGATGTCTCACATCATCAGGTAACAGGTTCTCAATAATCTCCTCCAAGTAATCCTCCCTATCTCGAATGCTGGCATATTGATACTGTTTTTGTCTTTCATTAAAACTCAACGAGATTCGATGCAGCTTATAGTCCTGGCAAATATCATTTAAATCAAATTCTTTAGCCAAAATCTCTATTTCAGTGTAAGGAAGATTAAGAGGCAGTTGATATCCAGCGATGTTAAAGACGTTTCTGATCAGAGGACCCTTAACAGCTAAATCTAAGGATGAAGCCGACTGAAGTGAAGGCGATATGTTCACTTCCAATAACCAGGGTTTTAGGTTCTCATCAAGAAGGATGTCGACTCCAAAAAGTTCATAGCAGCAGTATCTAGAGTTGACATTTGCTTTGGTAAGAAGATTGATAGAAGATTCTCCGGCGATCATAGTTTTTACAACGATATCTTTCATAGAGTTCCACAGTTTCTGGACGTCCACATCCTTCTTTTCCAAGTAAGACCAGAGGGTCTTGATGGTCCATTTATGTCCTGAGCAGGAGTCAGGACTGTCATTGTTTGTGTAAGAGGCACTGGTTTTATTAATGCTGTAATTCGTCAGGTGCATAAAACGATCGCTGATGTAGTTAATGTCATCGTTGTACTTGACTGAAGCAAAGCGAACAAGGCCATCAGGGTAGAGGTAAATTCGGAGGGGATTGAAGCTTGTGACGAGAACGTAGAGTCGAAGGTCAAATTTAGCACCGTCGATAAGCATTGGTTTTGAGAGGTACTGTTGGACGATAATGGGTCGTTTTTTGGGGATTTGAGTCCATCTGTGAACGACACGAATTCCGGTTCCTCTGGCAGAGGCTGGAGGCTTGATGATCCACTTTTCCTTGCCACCTTGCTTCTCCCAGACTTGCCGGAAGCATCTAAGATCTTGTGGAAGCACGTAGGTTCTGGGGATGAAGCCAAATTCTTTCTTGCCATGTTTAATCATCATTCTGCTAAGGTTCCTCCAGAGGCGATCTTTTCTTCCGACTTGGAAGGTACCAGGAAAGTGGTTTATCTTTTGGAATTCTTTCACGGTCTTGAAGCAGTTGGATCTCATGTGTTTGCCCCAAATACCACACCAATCGTTGGTCTTTTTCACCAGTCGATAGCCAGAGTTAGTCAGTGTTTTACGAACTATATGGGGAGTTATGGTGGTCAGTCTCCACTTTAAGTGTTTCGTGATTGCGAGAGGCAAACTTGAACCGTTGCATTCGTAAGATTGAAAGGCTATATAAGGCGCTACGTTCTCAAAGAGGCTCCTTCGGAACGGAAGTGTGTAATTCTTGTCGCCCCCGGCGTCGACCTCACTAATCGTGCAGAGGGAACCATCTTCGTAGGAAGCAAAATCATCTTGCTCTTCGTCAGTCTGAGATTCCAGCTCGGCTTCATCTTCAATGGCACCGCTTGTGAGGACGATTTCCTGCTGATTGTAAGCGAGAATGTCCATAGTAGTGGGGCAATAATACCTGAGAACCAAAATATTAATTAACTTTCTAAACTCTGAACTAGTCTCATTTCACTAACTCAATAAAGTTCAATTGTTTTGAGACATTTTTTACTTAATCAAATAACTTAGTATTAAGTTCAGTGTTGCCAGATGTCTGAGTCGCTTTCCCCCTAGATTAGTCCCTATTTTCCGATAAAAAAAAAATGTCCACTAGATCCTGAAATTTTTTTTTTAATAGTAAAATTCTTATATGTACATTATAAATTTTTCTTTTTTCAACATTTAAATGCTCTGTATATATTTGTTTTTAAGAAAAAGAGATTAGGAATTTATTACGAAACAGTAAATAATGAGAAATTATATTGATTAATATTTAATCGCTGCTAATGTCTTTAAAAGTGTTGATAAAATCAAAGAATATTATAAATATGGTTCTTTTTTCAAGAAATTTTATTGACTATTTAAAGGAAAGAACAGTCACTTGGCTTATTTCAAATTAAACAATTACCGTGATTGGAGGATATTAGAGATTTTAAAATAAAATAAGATAAACCCCTCAAAAAACCCTGAATAAAAAAAACCACTAAATTTTCCCACTAAAGAATTTCTCCCCCCAAATTTCTCACTGAAGGACCAAAAATCCCCTAAATCTAGTGGAAAAACCCCTAATCTGGCAACACTGATTAAGTTAATCAATAAAATTTAAATTATTCAGATTTATAGAATTTCATTCTAAATGAAAATTATATTTTTTAAATATAATCCCAATTTAAATCTTGAATTTTAGGTCTAAGTCATCAGGTGATTTTTATTATAGTTAATTATAGTTCGATTGAATTTTTTTACTGTTTCTTTAAACAATTGCGAAGTATATCTTTACAAAAACATAACTTTTCCAGTAATTTCATTGATATCATTTTAAAGGCTTATTGACTGAATACTATGAGATTAAAATATAGTGGCCTAATTCATTAATGACTTTGTATAATCGAAGGTGATTCCAATCTTCTCGCTACGGTTATGTGATAATATCTTCAATTTCTTTAAGTCCATATTAAACTAAAAAGAATAAGACTGCAATTTGAAAAAAACGAACGTTTGGCAAGCGTCCACTACCTTTTTTTAAACATAAAAACCTGTAATTAACGTTCCATATTAATGACACAAGACGACCACATTGCTTATTGACAAAACAGTTAAAAAAAAAGTTCTGCTTACTTATCACTGGAGTCGTCCAAGCGTCAGCATCCTTACGGCTCGATCACAGATAACTGAAAAAATAACGACGTGTAATTATTAATGTTCTCACACGCTATAGGGGTTATTAATGTGTATATTATATCGTTACAAAAAAGAATTTTTGATCAAAAGTAACGAGAAATAATTAATATTCAAGTCATTATGACCCTTATACTATTCAACATTATAAAGAAATTGCACAAAGTGATAATATTGATAACTCTATTTTCATATCCGAGTAATAAAAACTTTAATACGAGGAAAAGTATATAATTACAATCAAGAATATTCAGTCATAGTATGGAAATCAGTATTTATACTATTGAGTTTTAATGAAAGTAAATAAGCTATGAGTCAAAGTATATATGCAAGCAACTATTTAATTAATATAATGACATTAATTAAATAGCAGATAATATATATATATTCTGGAGTAAAGTACTACTTTTAGTACTCTGTTTTATGATTCAACATGCAAAACATTAAAATAAGTTACAATTTAATATTGGAATTAAATTTATATTTTTGAGAAATAAATATAAAGCATTTGTATCGTGAGACAGGAAACGTACCTAGTTATAAAATCTCCTTAGATAGAAGCAACTTACATACATAGAAAAATTTATTGACACGTGATAAAATGTAAAATAATTATCGTTGCACTTTAGGAAAACAGAAATGATAACGACTTTTGTGTTTTTTGATCTACCAGTATCAATCGTATTGTACTCTCTAAATCTGAATCAGTCAAATTTTCACTGATTGAGTCAGTGATTTGCCTCTTCACTGTTAAATCAGTTAATTTTCACTGAAATAATCAGTGAAATTTGACTCATTTACAGTAACCTCTTTTTAGCTGTTTGAATCAGTCAATTTCACTGATAATCAGTAGATTTTGATTGATTCAAATTTAGAGAGTAAAGACTTACGTACGAAATACATATCTTCACTGATTAAATTGATCAATTTCGCTGGATAATCGAGTTTGAAAAGCCATTTTTAATATAATAATAACTTGATAGCAATTATTCAATTAATGTTATACATTTTAAAAGCCCGTATTAATGAGAGAAATAATTTCCAGAGTAAGTTGTTAAAGAAGTTATTCTTGAGAATATTATTATAAAAGAGAGCAGTTACTTGGTGTCAAGGTAATTAACAAATATATCGTGACATGTCTCCGCACATGTTCATTGTTTTATTGACCCACAGTGATAATTCTGAGATAATTAATTTGGCATGGGGTCAGATGTTTAAGCAGTTTTCTATGTGTGTGTGTGTGTGTGTGTGTACTGGAAGGTCTATTCGCATGTTCTAATTCTATTTTTTAAATAAATTTATTATAAAAAAACAAAAAAACCAAAAAAACAAAATAACTATTAAGTTGCATGGATTTTGCTTGCTTAGGTTATAATTACTATTTTTAATGCAAATTAAAATTGTTGGCACTGAAGAGGGCCCCCATTTGTGGCCGAAACGTTTGCCTTTACCAATTTCTATGATTATTACATAGAAAACTGCTTAAACATCTAACCTGATGCCAAATTAATTATCTCAGAAGTAATTAACAAAGTTGAGAATTACCCATCCAAATAAAAATGTATTGGTAAATTAGATTTTTATATATTTATTTACAAGAATAGGTATTTGCAAAATCGAAATATTAGTATTTTAAATTGTTTTTTATCCTGGTAATAAATTCATCATGGTAGAGATATTTAAATATCACCATGGCGTATCTACAAAATGAATATTCATTTCATTCTTGTCACACGCCGAATCTATTAATATTCATATGTAGTGGGCAGGACGCAACAGGTGGCTCCCGGATTTTTTATAATAGAGCTTTTGCATTGCGGTTTATTCATGCAGAAAAAGAGAAACAAAACTGCAAAGCAAAATTAATCTCAGAAAAGAAACAAGATAAATGTAGTCGCCTCATCTTGTTAAAACGAACGTCGCAAGCGTTTATCTGCAACATGAAGTTGTAAACTGTAACCAATGAACGTAATTCATCTTAGTCATTTCTTACTGATTTTTTAAGCAATGATTATTCTTTTTAAATTTTTATAGCCTAATTTTTCTAAACCTCAAAAACTCTTGAACTGAATAATAAATAATACTCACTAAGAAAGGTTTAAAAGTAAAAAGCTATTAAATTGATTGAAAATTAAATAAACAATAGAATAAAAAATATTCAATAAAAATAATTATCAAATGAGAAAAATAATATTTTAATTGATACTTCTAAACTTATAAAACTAAAAACGACAAGGATAGAGGATGAGGATAAAGATTCTTATAAGTAACTAGACAATAATTTAATATAAAAATGATGTTTATTATTTCAGCACTAATCAGAGTAATGAATATATCTCGATAAAAAACAGTAGTGCACGTAGAATGAAAAAGTTCTTAAACATAACAAACTCCTCCTTTTACAATAACCATTATACTTTAATGAGAAAAAATAACCGTCTCAGGTACAACAACAAGATCCCTATCACAGACGTCAATTAAAGCTTTATGACCTACGATTGAATATCATTCTCAATAATGAAAGATTGCAATTATTCTGAATTCTGATTCTCTTTAAATTCGTCTCACACATCGCAAACGAAGAAACAACAGAATTTCAAAAACCACGGAAGACATGGATATTTATCAATCAGCGCCTCGTCCTAGATTCTTCAACTTCTCGGAGCGTCGGCAGTCCATCCAAGGACAAATTTAATCAATCAAGCCTCCTTGCAACATCCCTGTTGCAAAAGCTTTTCCTCTTCACCAAGGACGCCAAACAGCCGCTGAACATTCCGATGAATCACCAGAAGAACTTGCCACACTCATTGGACTCTGAGGTGGCGTATAAATTTGTGGCACATTCACAGGAACAGTTGATGAACTAATCTTCGTTGTTGTACCTTGACTCTGATTAACAATCTGGCTAGCTGGACCTTCTAATCTTCTAAGGCATCCACCAAGGTGTCTCATGAGCTGAGCACCAGCAGCTGGATGTACAGCAGCAGCCACTGGAGTTGATAAAAATGTTGACACTTCTTGAGCACATTGAGTAAAACCTTCCCTGAATCTATCAGCATAACTGCTCTCTGGAGTAAGTGTGAGTCTTCGAGCTGCCCTCAAGGTGTGAAGATGACGAACTGTCAACTCTAGGATATCAGCCTTCTCCAACTTGGCCACGTTTTCTCCTTCAGCTTGAAGAGCAGTCACCATAAGATCCTTCAACTCGTCGAGGCATCGGTTGATCCTTGCTCGTCTTTTTCTTTCGAGCATTGGTTTCATAACTTTTCTGTACTGGTATGTCCTGGATACAGGTTCTTCGTACTCCATTCCACCAACAGCAGCATAACTTGTGTGTGGTGCCATATTTGATTTGTTGATTAGATCTCAAGAAACACTCGCACTTGTCACGAACAGATTGTCACTTGTCACTTGGACTTGTGGAACTTCACGTTTATTAAAAAGAATTGTAAGATTGCTAGATCGTGTAGGCTCGGAGTGCCGAGATGATTCGTTAGCTTCTGAGTCTCTAGTGGGGACGAATGAGGAATATATAGGCGAGATCCCCACCATGAAGAGTGGATCCCCTCGAAAAGAGAGTCGGTGGGGCGAGGACCCAGAAGGAAGGGAAGGAGGGTGCGGGCTATTGAAGCAGCCACCAGCCGGAGCGTATCGTGGGAAGCTCGCGGGCCAGAGCGTTCCCACAGCGGCAGCCTCGAGCCTGCTGGGCCCAGGTACTGAGGGGTGAGGTAATTTTGAGCGACACACCTGCACCCTCCCTATGGCACATTGGGATCGCCTCGTCAGCGCGGCAAAGACGCGAGACACGAGGAGCAATACTGGATAGGGCCCGAGAGCACACGCCATGACGCGCGACCAGCACGAGGACAACGCGCGCTAACTCTGTCTTCCTTATTCTTCTTACTCTCAGCATCCTTATACCTTTCTTATCCTTTCGTTTTTCACTTTCTTCCATCATTTCTTCCTTTTATTTCACTTCCTTTATTCATTAGTATTTATTATTCATCGACAACCTGGCTTCCTTTCTTTTCTGCTGTATTTCACTTTTATATTAGGTTTCCTTATTTCATGTTTCTTTTTTTCTTCTTCAAAGTGTCTGAAACAATTTGTTGATGAGGTTCCTGATTTTTCTTGTTTCTTATTTCAAAAATCAGTCGAGTTATAAATATAAGGCATTTTATATGAAGTAAGAATTAGCTGTATTATTAATTTATTTTCAAAATAAAAATAAAATTGTATCGAAGCCAATAATCAAATTGTAGCAAATTTGAATTCATTGGAATTTCTAAAAAAATGTTTTTATTTTAATAGAATTCATGTGAATTTCGATACTGCTTATATTCTTGGACAATCTGACTTCTTTTCTTTTCGGGTATATTTTACTTTTTCATTAGATCTTCATCTTATATTTTTATTCTTTTTCTCTCTTCTTCAGAGTGTCTGGTGCAATTTGTCAATTAAGTTCACGATTTATCTAGTTTCTTGTTTAAAAAATCAGTCGAGTTAAAAATATAAGGCATTTTATGTGAAGTAAGAATTAGCTGTATTATTTGATTATTTTCAAAATAAAAATAAAATTGTATCGAAGCCAATAGTCAAATTGTAGCAAATTTGAATTCATTGGAATTTCTAAAAAAATGTTTTTATTTTAATAGAATTCATGTGAATGTCGATATTGCTTATATTCTTGGACAATCTGACTTCTTTTCTTTTCGGGTATATTTTACTTTTTCATTACATCTTCATCTTATATTTTTATTCTTTTTCTCTCTTCTTCAGAGTGTCTGGTACAATTTGTCAATTAAGTTCACGATTTATCTAGTTTCTTGTTTAAAAAATCAGTCAAGTTAAAAATTTAAGGCAATTTATATGAAGTAAAAATTAGCTGTAATATTAGCCCAAGTGCAAAATTAGATACGGCCCAACACTGGCCCAGCATCGCCAAAAATTTGCCGAAGATCGGCTGCCAATATCGTGCCGTTGCTGTAATGATAACTCCGGTATGCACTTGGCGGCCAATGCTGGCCCAAACTCTGGCCACCAGCACTTGTTTTCGGCACAGCAACGGGCCAATGCTGTGCCGAACTCTGGTTTTCTCACTTCCAGGATGGTTTGCCGTGGTAAAAGTGACATCATGGCCCAGTAATGTGGCGTCCATGAGCCCGACTCTGGCTCTTCTACTTTCAGAACTGGATGCCATAGTAAAAATGACAATCCGCTTGGTATAGGGCCGATACTGGGCCAAGTTTCAGCTGAAGGTCGGTAAATTTAAACAGTCGAAAAAGACCGCGGTCGTCGGCCCAACACTCGACCGATGCAAACAGTGACACTGGCCCAATAACAATGGCCGACTCTTGGCTGCCGAGATTGGGCCAATATTGTGCCGTATTATCACCTTCGGCAATTCGCACTTGGGAGATTATTTTAAAAATAAAAATAAAATTGTATCGAAGCCAATAGTCAAATTGTAGCAAATTTGAGTTCGTTGGAATTTTTAAAAAAATGTTTTTATTTTAATAGAATTCATGTGAATGTGGATCTTGCTTATATTCTTAGACAATCTGGCTTCTTTTCTTTTCGGGTATATTTTATTTTTTCATTACATCCTCATCTTTTTAATTTTTCCTTTTTTTTAAGAGTGTCCAGTACAATCTGTTAATAATGTCCCCGATTATTCGAGTTTTTCAAAATAAAAATAAAATTTTATTGAAGCCAATAGTCAAATTCTAGCAAATTTGACTTAATTGAATTCCCTAAAAAGACTTGTTCATAAAAATGTTCTTATTTTAACAGAACTCATGTGAATGTCGATGTTGATTGTATTCTTGGACAATCCGGCTTCTTTTCTCTTTTGGTATATTTTACTTTTTCATTACATCCTCATCTTTTCTTTTTTTTCCTTTTTTTCCTTTTTTTTCAGAGTGTCTAGTAGAATCTGTTAATAATGTCCCCGATTATTCTAGTTTTTCAAAATAAAAATAAAATTTTATTGAAGCCAATAGTCAAATTCTAGTAAATTTGACTTCATTGAATTCCCTAAAAAAACTTATTCATAAAAATGTTCTTATTTTAAAAGAACTCATGTGAATGTCGATGTTGATTGTATTCTTGGACAATCCGGCTTCTTTTCTTTTCTCTTTTGGTGTATTTTACTTTTTCATTAAATCTTCATCTTATATTCTTATTCCTTTTCTCTCCTCTTCAGAGTGTCTAGTACAATTTGTTAATGAGGTTCCCGATTTTTCTATTTTCTTATTTAAAAAATAAATCAAGTTAAAAATATAACGTATTTTATATGAATTAAGAATTAGCTATAATATCAGATGGTTTTCAAAATAAAAATAAAATTTTATCGAAGCTAATAGTTAATAATTCAATTCTTAATAGCATTAAGAATTAGCCATAATATCAGATGGCTTTCAAAATAAAAATAAAATTGCATCGAAGCCAATAGTCAAATGCCAGCAAATTTAAGTTCATTGGTTTTTCCCGAAAGAGATTCAATAAATTTTTTTTCATTTGAACAGAAGTCCTGTTAGGTCAATCGAAAACGAACTGAATGTTAGTAAATTTAGTTTATTTTAAAAACATTCTCATGTAAAAATGACCCTATTAAAAGTGGGGTCTGGCTTGGCCATTGCTTATCTAGCGTTAAAGTTAGATTTTCTTTTAGTTAATCTCTAAAAACAATTCTGTCGAAATATGTTATTTTTAAAATAAAGATTGAAGGTTCAATTTTTGAACATGATTAATTTCACTTGTAAAATATCACCAAAACACCTGAGTTTTTAATATAATTCAGCTGTAATTACTCAAATTGAGCCTTTGGATACTGTAAGCGCATATAGAATTATTTATACCACTTTGTATAGCATTTAAAAAAAAACAACATCAGACACAACTTTTTTTCACAGTGGAAACCACCCAGAGGTTCAATTGATCAGATATTTTTTTACCAAATTCAAATCAATTTTAGGAATTGATTCTTTCCTTTACTTAACTTTCCTCCAAGAAAGTTATATTTAAAAAAAAAGAGAAAAATCAATTTTTATTTTTCCCCCCTTTTCTATTTATTTTATGTTTTTCTCTTTTTTTTGGAGCTTATAATTCTTTTACTTTTCCCTGCTCTTTTTTCTAGAAGTCACGTAATTCCTGACTTCTTACTCGTAAAGATAGTGCAAGGCGACAAACTCATTGAAATGAAAGCTGATGTGCAGGCTCGCGCACGCGACTTGATGACGCGAATGACATTTGTGATAGGCGGAAGGCTGATCGCACGAGCTCCTAGTAAAATCAGATCGCGATAGATTATGTTTATGATAAGCCATACTGAATACTATCTCGATCATTGATGACGATCTGCCGAGATAGTTCATCAAACTTCGATTTGGGTCTAATGAGACTTCAATTTTATTTTTGCCGAGTCGTACATGCTTTCATGGTCAATAGTTACAATGAGTTCTGAGTTATAAAATTCTAAAGGTTATCTGATGTAAATTCAATTTGCAGGTTTCTATTTTTTTTATTCATATTCTACTTTTATTTTCATCTTACTTTTGCCTTGAATGTTATATATTTGTCAATAATTTTTAAAATAAATTTTAGGAATTAAAATTCCAGTAAGCTAACTATTTAAGATGTTAAATGAACATTGATTAATTATTTGAAATATCTAATTAGTGTTGTTAAAATCAGGAAAGTGTACTAAAAGTACACTGTTAGAAATTTCTACCGTAATTTCCCGCAACACATGACTGGAGTTTTATTCAATTAGAATTTCGTAAAATTAAGATAAAATTTCAGAAAATTCAGTTACTTTTTAGTAAATTTAAGGAACAATTTCTTAATTTTCAGTTAAAAAGTGTTGAATATTCTGATGCTTGTACCTGGAAATTCAGAAACTTGTAACAGAAATAATTTTATGTTTTGTGTAACTGAAAATTTTGTT
Source organism: Diplolepis rosae (assembly GCA_030998225.1). Classification (NCBI taxonomy): domain Eukaryota; kingdom Metazoa; phylum Arthropoda; class Insecta; order Hymenoptera; family Diplolepididae; genus Diplolepis; species Diplolepis rosae. The sequence continues at coordinate 5,039,162 of JAPYXD010000723.1, read as the reverse complement.
ACAGTTTTGTAAATTTAAGGTAAATTTTATAAAAGATTCTGTTACAGTTTGATAGTTTCGAGATACATTTTATGAAAATCCAGATGAGTTTTATAATAGTAAGAAAAATTTCAGAAAATGTAGTACATTTTTCGCAATTTTAAGATACCTTCACCCAAAAACATCATAAATATCGTCAAATTTTACGTTACCGTTGTAACATACAAATTTTGTAAATTTCTGAACATTTTTAACAGTGTGTATTACAATATGCGAAAATTTCGAAACTGCAATTACACCAAGAAATAAAAATATATTTTATGAAACCAACTTATTTTGTTGAGTAAATCTAAGTCTTTGGTTAAATAAAATAAAATTTGATTCACGTAAACCAAAATTGCTTGAAGCATCTTAAAAATTTGTTTGATTAAACCAAATCGTAGTAAAAAAAAACCATCTTTGGTTGAATGAAACAAATCATTTGTTCTCCAAAAAACAAAACAAACATCGTATAAAAATAACTCTCGAAATCTGAATCAGCTGATAATTAGCGGAATTTTGCTGATTCAGATTAAGAGAGAATAGAAAAATAAATTGCCAAAAAATCATTTTATTTAATTGTATATTCAAAAACATAATAACGTGATATACTTTCTAAATCTGAATCAGTCAATTTTTCACTGTTAAATTAGTTAATTTTCACTGATTCATCAGTGAAAAAATGTTAAATTAGTTAATTTTCACTGATTCATCAGTGAAAAAATATCTCTTACTGTCAAATCAGTGAATTTTCACTGAAATAATCAGTGAAATTTGAATGATTTACAGTAACCTCTTTTTAGCTATTTGAATCAGTCAAATTTCACTGATAATCAGTAGATTTTGACTGATTCAAATTTAGAGAGTAATGTTTCTAATTCTAAGAAAGAATTTCGGAGCATATTTAAAAATACGAAATTTCTCAACTTTTATTTCTTTTTAACGATCGTTCTTGTGCTGAACATGTAGTTAAGAATTATAGAGACTGTGATATTAGTTTGAATAATTTATTGTGCTAAACAACATCAGGTAATAATCTATCAATTAAATAACTTATGTATTTCATTTCGAGCATTTAAAGTCTTAAGATTTATTATACCTGTAATCGTTTTACACTCGCTTGTATCCTGCTTTGGCTGTAAATTTCGCAAACATGTTTTATGTAACTCTTATACGGGTAGAGACAAAAATAATCCTTAATTTAGGATTTTTGCATCCAGAAAATGTTAAAATGAACATTGATTTTATGTTGATGCAAATCAGATTAATAAACCAAAATTGTGGCCGAAAGATAATAAAAGCAACAAAAAGTCAATAAACATGACGAAACGTTTCTCGTTCTGTTGCCGAAAGAAAGTATTATTGGATTTTACTATCGAATTTTGTATTTGGACTTAAAAGGTCGTAAATATACTGTTGGACTGACAGCAGGCGTATTGCAGAGGATTAGTTTCCATTTCCAAGCAGACCGAACATCTTGTTAGGCAAAACTTGAGTAATCATAACCAAATTCTATTCAATCTAAAGCTTAAGCTAAACGAAAAAAGGAACACAACAAAAAAATAGTCTAGACGCGGAGAGAGCTATTAAAAGTATGCATTTAATTCAGAAATCGATCCTGGATTACGGATTTTGACTTTTAAAATGTATTTGCCATTTCGCTTAAAGAATTTATGAACAGACCTCTTGACTTGTAAGATGTTTAAACTGATAATATTTCTAAAAGTAATAAATTATGTCAAGATCGTTTCTGCATTATTCAAAATGCCATAGGCGGTTTTATGTAACTATATATAGCTTGTGTTATTTTCCCAGAAGAATATTTTTTTCATTTATTAATGTCATAACTATCTATCAACTAAACTCTAAATTATTATAATTAAGATAACTTATTAAAACGTTTTTTTTTTAAATTCACTTCATTTTTCGCCAAGTCATTATTTTTTAGTATTATCGGTGCAGTAGACTATCATATAATTCCAAGAATCAGATACTTATAGAATGCCTCCACTTTTTTATTGTAAATGATGCGCAAAGGACATGCGTGGAGATACGGTAATGTGTGTATGTAAATGCGTGTTGAGGGGTTCGGAAACTTACCGAGCGGCTACTCAACGAGAGTCTAGTGATACGATTTTCTTTTATAAGGTAGTTCGTTCACGAAAATTATACCTCAGGCAAAAATAGATAATTTTGCTTTCAAGAATAGCAATATTATTATTGAAGGGCTAATTTAAAAGAAAAAAGATCATTTTTCATGAAAAAAATTTGAAACACAAAAAAATAATTTTATTAACAAATTTTATTTTTAATAATAAACAGGACTTATATCGACCCTTAGTATTAAAATTTGGATATTTTTTGGTGTACTTAGTTGGCTTTAGGGTCCAGAAAGAATGTAAACTCAAGGTTATATATTTTCAAACGTTTCGACTCAGGTTGGAGACCTCATCAGTGAGAATTTATTTCTATAAAAAATACAAAGGAGGAAAACTCAATAATTGCCCGTGTGACGGATAAACATTGTTGTAAAAAATGATATAAAATAATTCCAAGTGTGAAAATATAAATATGGACTAAATAACTAAATTTGCGATAAAGTAAAACTGTACAAAAATTTATTCTGTAAAATTACTAAAAGTTTTCCTCCTTTGTATTTTTTGTAGAAATAAATTCTCACTGTTGAGGACTCCAACCTGAGTCGAAACGTTTGAAAATATGAAACGTTGAGTTTACATTTTTTCTGGACCCTAAAGCCAAGTAAGTACACCAAAAAATATCCAAATTTTATTTTTGCCCAAACTTATTTTCTTATCGCTTCGAGCCAAATTTAAAAAAAAATTGCGATTCTAATAAATCATGGTTCATTTTCTTAGGAAAAAGATTCTCTACAACATGACCGTTTCCTATTCTTGAAATTGAATTCTTTAATGGCTGAAATTATAAAAAAAACAATTTTTTAAAACGAAATTTTTATAAACAAATTGCTGTATTTGATAATAATTAATTAAATTTCAAGAATAGGAAACGGTCATGTTGTAGAGAATCTTTTTCCTAAGAAAATGAACCATGATTTATTAGAATCGCATCATTTTTAAAAATTTGGCTCGAAGCGATAAGAAAATAAGTTTGGGCAAAGATAAAAATTATTAATAAAATTATCTTTTTTGTGTTTCAAATTTTTCTCATGGAAATTAATCTTTTCCCTTTCAAAAAAGCCCTTCAATAATAATATTGCTATTCTTGAAAGCAAAATTATCTATTTTTGCCTGAGGTCTAATTTTCGTGAACGAACTACCTTAAGACAAGATAGTTTTTAAACTTCAAAGTCAGATCCTATATGCAATTTATTTCATAAAAATGTCAATTTCGTAACTTCAAGGAAACATGTCAGTCGACACAATTAATATTTAAAATGTATGATGAATCAATGCATCGACGTGGTATCTTTATCATCGATAAATATAATTACCATGATAAGTTATAAAATCAATGCAAAAACTCTAATTACAATAAGAAACTCTGGTTTTGAATTCTTGAAACTTAATCTTAGATACTTTCTAAATCTGAATCAGTCAAAATCTACTGATTATCAGTGAAATTTGATTGATTCAAATAGCTAAAAAGAGGTTACTGTAAATCAGTCAAATTTCACTGATTACTTCAGTGGAAATCAACTGATTTAACAGTAAAAAGCACGTTTTTCACTGATTTCATCAGTGAAAATTTGACTGATTCAGATTTAGAGAGTAATATTTTATTAAATTCTCAAGTAATATGGATGTATCTTTTATTTTATCATTTCAAAAGCCAGTCAAAGTGATATCAAAGTAAATAAGCTTTTGATCAGTTGAGACGTTGATTTAGTCATTTCAAAGAATGTCCTTTCTTTCACTCAACTCTTAGATTCATTAATTATTCATGACAATGGATCAACTGAACCACGTAATATCGGCGATTGCAGTTACAATTTGTAATGTTATTCAAAAATTGATAAATAAAATAAATTTACTGTACTAAACAAACTTTAAAAGTTACAAAGATCAATCTGGCTTAGAAATTTTTTTTTTAATAACCTTACAGACCAATTATAATTACCGAAGTCACGTGGTCCGATTGATCCATGAAATCAACAAATTTTATTCCAATAACTTGGGAAATGGTAGAGAAGTTATAAACATAGGGAGACTATTTTTGGTTTGGATGATTGAAAAGGTTCAATTTCAGTAAAATTGTTTACAAAACTTTTGTTCATCAAAAATAAAAATATAATAATTAAAGAAAAAAAAATATTATTGATCTAACAAAACAATTTTGTTAAATAAACCAAGGTTTTTGGTCAAATCAAACAAAATTTGATTGACTTAACTGAAAAATTTATTTTATTTAACCGAATCGTAACCTAACAAACCATTTTTGGTAAAATGAAAGAAATTTTTTTTCTTAAACAAACTATTTTGGATTAAGTTAATTTAAACCGATTTTCGTTAATTTAAAGGGGTTTTTGGATTTATTCTACCAAATTATTAAGCCTGCAAAACGATTTAGTTGAACTAACAAAAATTTTTGTTAAAACGACCAAAGATTCAGTCGAATCAAACAAAACTTCAGTTAACTGTATATCAAACCATTTATATGACTGATCCGACCAATTTTTTTGGGTATAAAATACATCTTAGCTTTAGGCCGTATGGTAGACTCTGACGTCACCAATTATATATGACCGTTTGATAATTAAAATAATAATTTAAACAAATTTTCCGGAAAAGAATGCGTTACATTTTCCTGCATTGCTATCTTCTTCAGAAATTTTTTAAAAATTATTATTTTATTAATAAAGCAGTCGCATATAATTGGCAATGACAGACCTTACCACACAGCCTTAATCGAAATTCGTATACTATAACTTTAATTGTTTAGACATTAACATGTAAAAACTGAATCCAGTCGTTGAGATGAAGTTACTGATTTCCATAATATTTTTACGGAAGATCGTCAAATGGTTTAATGAGTTAGAATTCGTAACGTTGCAAGGATACATTATTTTTTACAATGTTGGTACCCGCATTGATGTTGTCACTAAATTCAACATATCCGACCACACCACATGAGACTGTTGTTAATAATTCCGGAGGCTGATGAAGCGTGCGGAACCGGAGCGTTTTGTGCCGGATCGTGCAATGAGTACAGTAATTACATTGATTGGTCATTCGAGCCGGATGCGAGCACATTGGAGACTCGACAAAACAAGCTTTATCCGTGCTGTGTTCGACATGCGGCAACGGGACGTCCTACATGTGATTATAGGCACGCTATAATATTAGCACTGTTTGTGATACACGAGCTTAAATTGCGATTCCACTAATAGAACGTGGTAACGCTGCTAATCGCAGGATGCAGAATCAATTAATTCAAGGAGATCGAGAGCGATAGGAACGCTACTGCATAAAAATAAACAGGAAACTCTAAGAAAGACAAAGGATATGTTTTTCTCTCTATCCTTCACTGAGAAAAAATACTTTTGAATTTATAGCAGCCAACAATTGATACCTGGCGTAGAAATATGTTATAAATTTTATAGCAGCATAGTTATGAAAAAAAATCAAATTTTATTATTTGATACCTATAATGTAATTAAATCTATAGCATATACGTTTGTAGAAGCTGCCGATAGCATTCGTGCTGTAGATTCAAAGGTATTTTTTTTATAGTGTAGACAAACTTAAGGGGATCCGCCACCTTTAATAATTTTATTTTTTGAGTTTAGATCTTCCATATAATTTTTTTTTATATTTAGTAGCTTTATTTAGAAAAGTTTTGGGGCTTTTTAAAAATTCCAGCACCTTTATGTATTTTTAAGGTAGCTCGTTCAGGAAAATTAGACCTGAGGCAAAAATAGATAATTTTGCTTTCAAGAATAGCAATATTATTAATGAAGGACTAATTTGAAAGAGAAAAGATTATTTTTCATGAAAAAAATTTGAAACACAAAAAAATAATTTTATTAATTCAAATTTGCTAAGATTGTCCAGTTTGTATATGTTCATAAATATAAGGAAAATGGCCGAGCTGGACTAAATAGAAGTCATTGTTTATTTTTATTGTATGGCCAACATTTCGAAGACAAACACCGTCTTCCTCTTCAGGGCCTACATTATTAACAGTACAATTTAGAAATTACATGAAATACTAAATTAAACATAACAATATAAGAATTTAAGAAAAGGAAAAAGACTTATAATTATACAATTTCAAATAGAAACGAATTAAAAAATTAAAATAGAAAAAATGGATTACCTAAGTATGTAGGAGAGTAGAAAAAACACTTTGTAAAAACAAAACCACTACAGTGGAACACCATTGTCAATTAATGAGGCTAGTCAAAGTTGATAAAACTTAGTAACTGGTCACAAGTTAAAAATTGTTGCTTATGATGCGTAAAATATGTAAAAGGCTAACCAATTAGCAACATCAATTCCATCATTATTAATCAAGCTATAATATATTATGGTACAAACCATAAAGGTGTAAACAAATTTTAAGAAAAAAAAGAGAAGAAAGGGGGAGAGCAAGATGATAGCAATAAATTTTATTTTTGCCCAAACTTATTTTCTTATTGATTCGAGCTAAATTTAAAAAAATGATGCGATTCTAATAAATCACGGTTCATTTTTTTAGAAAAAAATTGCTGTATTTGATAATAATTAATTTAATTTCAAAAATAGGAAACGGTCATGTTTTAGAGAATCTTTTTCCTAAAAAAATGAATCGTGATTTATTAGAATCGCATCATTTTTAAAAAATTTGGCTCGAAGCGATAAGAAAATAAGTTTGGGAAAAATAAAAATTATTTTTTTGATTCAAATTTTTTTCATGAAAAATAATCTTTTCTCTTTCAAATTAGCCCTTCAATGATAATATTGCTATTCTTGAAATCAAAATTATCTATTTTTGCCTGAGGTCTAATTTTTGTGAACAAACTACCATAAACTAAAAATATTGAGTTTTTTGGGAATTTTTTTGACATTTTTTGACTTCGAATAACTTATTTGTTTTTTAACCAATGGTCATGATTCTTTTCTTATTTTGTTTCTTATAATGTGTAGCAATTTTTTTGATATGTAAAATAAGGTAAAATGACTGCAAAAAGTTAAAAAATAAAATAAAAAAATAAATAAAAATATCCCAAAATATACAAAAAAATTTGTTGTAATTATTTTTTTTAGCTAGGGTGCTTTCCATTCTTAAAAATATTGATAGTATAACAAAGAATAAGTGGTAAAAATTTCAAAGGCCTGTGTCTAATACTTTAGATTTTATTCAAACATATGTAGTAAAGCCTTAAAATACTCACTATCAAAACTCCCCTGCTCCATACATAAAGGCAATATATATATTGTGTTTTTATAGGGATACCTGTTATATACTACTTTCAATATGATTCAAAAATATTAGTAAATAAATAAACAAACTATTTTGTGTAAAAAGCTAATTTTCACGAAAAAGGCATTATTCGTAAATCGTAGTAACTTTTAATTTTATTTATTTTTCCAAGAAAAGAAAATCAGATTACCCTGAAACTTTACACACATACTCAGAAAAGTATAGATACTAAAAAGATAAAATTTTTGAAAAATGTTTAAAAAATAAAAAGTATACCAATTAAAGGTTGCGAATCCTCTTATGTCTGATCAATTTAATGCATCATAAACTTTTTTTTCATTTGGAAAACAAAAAAAAAATAATGCACAGCGAAAAAGATAATTTGTTAAAATTTATTCATGAAGAATTCAGCACTTTGGGACGAGGTTTTAAAAATTGTTTTAGAAAATTTTTGCAAAGGATGGTCAACCATTAAGAAATGATAACAGAAGAGTCCAGGAATAATTCATGAATTTTTTAATGTTTTTCGATGCAGCTTCTTAAATGAGTACATATCCTCATTATTTTTCGGAAGATTGTATCTTAAGAGCTTTACAACATGCAATGAGATCACTGATTCTTAAAGTTATTAAAACTTTTACAGTGCAACTTAATAGATGTACAGATATAAGTTTTTCCTTTTTTATCTGGAGTACGAAATAAAATGGTTTAGTTACATTTCACATTTTCATATATTTCAAGAATATAATAAATCGTAAATATGAGTTTTAGATGCAATTTGCAATAATAGTTCAATTATCTCAAGCTACTTCTTCCGTTATTCTCAGGTCGTATCGTAAAATTCACGATTTTAAAATAGCCATAATAAAATTTCCGCGGATGTGTCGAGTCAATTTTATTACGAACGAGTTGAATCGAGAATGTTTTGCTTGTTCGGAAAAATCAAACAATTCTACCGAATTGCATAATTAGACAGTTTTTACAAAATAAACCAAGCCTTTCTTCTTTTTTTATACAATTTCAAATCTCATACTCACTTCAAGTTTCACGATAATTTTTTACTTTTATTTATTTAAAAAATCATTAATTATGCGCAGGCTTACAGAAAAAAAGTTTTATATGATATTTTGCGGAATTTTTATGTTTATTTTAAGATCCTACGGGTGCAAACATGTATGCAAATTTTGATTACTTTATCTTAAAGTGTTTCTAAAATACCGCGATTACAGACGAAAGCGAGTGCAACATACATACAACACAACTGAACAATTTTTGAAAACATACTGGGTAAGTTTTTTTATCTTGAGACATCTAAATATTCTAAGAAATACACAATGTAAGAAAAAATGTCTGGAATAAAAAGTTTTTATTCTCGAGGTGGAAAAGCGACTCGACAAAAATTTAACCCACATCCTGTGGGGTGACAAATTGTTTCTAAATTTAAAATTTAAAAAGAAATTTTGAATAAAACTTACGTATTTTTTAATAGAGAATCCGAATCTGCAATAAAAAAATAGAGGTTCCTATTTGAAATTTCAAAGACCCCCCCCCCCCCCCCCCATGTGGGGTAAATTGTTGTGGAGTCGCTTTCCCCTCTCGAAAATGAAATTTTTTTTTTTCGTATAATGCGCATTTCTCGAGATATTTCGATGTCTCAAGATAAAAAAACTCACCCTGTATACGGGGCAAAATTTGCCAAGTGTACCACCGAAGAAATTTCCACCTACAGTTAATAAATTACAGGGGTGGTAAGTTTTCACTTTTCACACCACCTTTTTTGAAAAAATTGCAACTTGCACATCACACGGAAAAAATTTGTCGCTTAAAAAGTCATCGACTTTGTATAATAGTCGTGGATAGGTCAGAAAGTCGACTAAACATTATGAGTCTCCTTATTGAAGAATATGATAGATAGTCGCTAAAAATGTAAAACGTAAATTCGAAAGTTTAAGTGACAGTCGCGGAAAATTTAAAACACCGTGGGTTGGGTTCCATTGTCTCTAAACCAGGCATCGAAAGTCTAAGTGACAGTCGAAGAAAATTTTGAACAGTGTAAAAAGGAAAATATTATTTTCTGTGATATGATCCTGCACTTATATAGTTAATTATTTTTCACTTTTACATTACCTATATAATCCTAATATGAACTTACCATTATATTTAACACTGCACATTACAGAAACGCAATTTTTTATAAACACTTCGCAGCACCGAGAATCGAACGCTCGCACGCACGCACGCATCCTAACCTAATTCTAATCGCACGCCTTAACCCGCATATCCGTTACATGTCATGGAGACTTGTGTAAAATATTTGGATCACATTCAGAGTTTGAAGGCAAATCTAAAATAATAGATAAATTTCAAATTTGACGTAATACACTTTATCAAGGTAAACATATACTTACTCGGAACTAATTCTTCAATGTACGCTTCAATCCAGATTCAAACGAAACCAAACGACACGTAATCTCAAAATCTAACCAAAATTATTACAAAAACATAAAGCTGAGCTGCATTGTCTGCTGTGCGATGCTACGAATTACGTTTCTGCGCATCGCTTTTTGCGACTGTCGAAGAAATTTTAGAAGACGGCATATAAAATCTGATGGACTTTAGAATACAATTTACAAAACTATTTGTTTGAATTACTTTCATTTCAAATTATTCGATAGTCTTTTAAAATCTATGACAAATGAATCCAAAGATTATGAAACTTTTCATTACTTCTTAGAAAAGATCAGTTAGTGTTTAAAATACTTTTATAATAGTAAATACGCGACTTTTTTTCTTCGACCTAGTTTTCTAAAAGTTAGTCGACTTTTTTCTACTATTTCCTAAAAGTCATTGAAACCTTACAAGACTTTCTCCGATTTTACTTTCTGTCCACGACTCTTCGAATAGTCTGTTAAATTTTAAGCGACAAATTTTTTCCGTGCAGAACAATATGTTTATCCCATTATGTAATTCACATATTTTGAAAGATGAGAAATCTAGCTTCACACTAAGCAAGATAAATTTTTTTTTAAATGTCCTTTTTCCAAAAAAATGCAAAAACAATATTCAAACTGAAAAATTTATATGAAAATTTTTTTTTTTTTCAATATAGTTAGAGCCATTGAAAAGAACGGAAAGTTTATTTCTTATAATTTAATACTGAAGCTCAAACCAATTTAATGATATTAAAGATGATGTAAACTAGTCATTTTCTCAAATTCACTAAGTTTCTTTTTCAGTTTAAGTGAAACAGGAAATTCAATTTACTTAAGGCTCTATCGGCCTTAAGGAACACATTCTCATCATGACACTCGCGCTTCGCGCTCGATTTTCTGTATACATTTCAGTATAACTTTTTAATAAATTACATGATTAAAAGAATTTATTTTCTTCCAAATCTCTCAAAAAAAAAAACAATCGTAGACTTTATTTAAGGAAACGATTTTGCAGAACAACGCTTATTTCGTATCTCACATATTTTGGTGAAAAAAATCGAATTTTTTCAATATTAAAAATCAAAAAATTAAAATATACATCCTGTCGAGAAATTTCTCGATAAGAATGTGTAGACCTTATTTAGCCAAACAATTTTTCATCTAAAAGTTCTTTTGTATTTCACATATTTTGTCTAAAAAATGGAATTTTTGAATTTTAATCGTATTTTATGGAATTGAAACGAAAAATATATCTTTTATCAGAAACTGTGTGAGACAAAATTTGTAGATATTTTTGAAACCAACAACTTTGTATTCTTACGTTTTTTTCGTATTTCACATATTATTGTTAAAAATTAATAAGAAAAATATGCATCTTATGAAAAAATGTTACAATCCAAATTTGTAGGTCTTTATGTAAAAAATAATATTGTATCATAAAGTTTTTTCGTATCTCGTATAATTTAACTTGAAAATGGAATTTTGATATTGACTTTTTTCGAATTTGAATATGCTGTAACATTTCTAATTTTGATTTAATCAAAAAATGCTAACAGGTTAATTTGTAGAGATTTATGAGCACTATCAAAAACCAGTATTGAAATTTTTTATTTTTTTAAAAAATTATTTTCAAAAACACAAAAGTAGTGCTCAACCACTCAATTTTGATTGGATGTGGCTGGTTAACGAACTTGTCCTTACTTTTTCGGCTCCGATAAAGTGTACCAAAGCTCAATTCAATCTGATAATTCTATCGAGAGTTATGCCGCACACGACCTACAGACAGACAGACAGACAGACACTTTCGTAAAAACCATTTTTTCTGACTCAGGGGGTCTCAAAACGTAAAGATTTGATGAAAATTTCGAAAGTCATTTTTCACATAAAACCAATACCTTCTCATCCATGATGAGAATGTAAAAAGCTACGAAAACCAATATAGTATACGCAAGACATGATTAAAAAAAAAATGCAAGTTAAAATTTTTTCAAAAAAGGTGGTTAAGTCAAAAGTGTAAAATTACCACCCCTGTAATTTATTAATTGTAGATTCTAATGAAAAATCATTTTCAGAATTATGAGTTCGTATCTAGTACATTTTTTGAAAATTTCAAAAAATTTGGAACAAGGAAATTTCTTCGGTGGTACACTTGGTTCTTGGCATTCATTGAAAAGTACACAATAAACACTATAAATATAATAAATGTAAAATTTCAAATGGCAAAAAAAGAAGGAGCTAAATTATGTAAACTAGTTGGGTTGTGCATCTTCAAATCAAATAAAGCTCAACTTAAATTAAGTATTTAACTGTTATTTTACATCCAATGGATAATCGTACACTGATATTTCAAAGCTTAGACATAAAATCTAATTCAATGAAATATTACAAAAAGAAAATTGAAACTGAACAAAAAGTTTAAAAAAAGTCAAAATGGGTTCAAAATGAACCAAATAAGTTGCTTTTATCTCAAAAAATTATCGACAATACCGATGAAACCTTTACCATAAAAAATCGTCGCCCCTCATCTCCATAATCTCCTGAAGCTTCCTCAATTCTACAGGTGCATTCCACGAGATCGTAATCGCAAAACCCGTAATCGTGAACGTCGCAAACCCGACGAATATCTTCGAAATGGAACAGGCACTCGATTCTAATTCGGAACGCGCTTCGCTCCTACCAAACTCTTCCGCACTGGTTCCATCCTTGTTCTCCACTTAGTCGAATCGACACGTTTCTCTTTCTTCAAACTCCATCTCTCTCTTTACTTGGGTCATTCCCCTCCCTTCTCTTCCCTCCCCTTGTCATACATCCTATTCTTCTTGGCAAACCCCAGTTACCATTACCACTGAACACTACATTAAGTACAAGTATAACTATAGATATACATAGTAGGTTGGCTCCGAGATTCCTCGGGTGTACTCGTTGGCTCGTGCTACCGAACGTGGGAATATTCTCAGGCTTGGAAGTCGTTTTATCCTGAAAAGCAGTTACATGTTCGCACACACGCGTGCAGAGAAAACTGCATAGAAATAAAAGTGAGACTCTCCAAGGAGAGAGAGAGAGAGAGAGAGAGAGAGAGAGAGAGGGATCATTGTTGTGCCCCTGGGTCTGGGGCCGTGCGTCTTCTTTATGTGCAAAAGGCCACCGACGGGTAATGTAACCTTAGCACGGCCCATTGCCGTGTTATGCACATAATACAAGGCTATTGTGAGTAGCACGGGCCATATTGTTGGCTAAGTCTTAGACCTTAGCTGCCGCCACTTTGAGGAGACTACTCACTACTTGCTTCCAACGAATGATCCGAGGATGCTGTCGTCTACAGAGATCATCCTTTCTCGCACGCGAGGACCTAGAAGGCAAGTCTGAGGGCTTCTCTTCTCATGATGCCTTACCTTTTTCTCTCTTCTTCTCTTTTCTCTTCTTTTCTCTTCTTTATGGTTCATCTCCTAGAGTCTGCTCTTTCACCCTTTTCGAGCTCCTTTATGACTTTTTGCGCTCGCTTCCGTATCCCTAGAACGCAACCACTTTCCGGAGATCGCGAATTCCGGGGGCCAATTATTCCGGTCTTGAGAATCCTCAGATTAGGGATGTAAAGTTTCTACTGAAGTGTGAGAAAGTTCAAGGGATATTTACTCTTGTTCCGCCCTTTGCACACGGAGAAACTTTTTATATCAATTTTTAATATAGTATTATTCAATTTAGGAAAAAACGTATCACTTTGAGAATTTTTGTTAGTAAAAATACTAAACTTTATAATAATGATATGAAACTTCAGCATAGTTCATAGCAAATTTCACTATAGTTTATACTAAAGTTTCATATCATTATTGTAAAGTTTAGTATTTTTACTAACAAAAATTTTCAAAGTGATACGTTTTTCCCTAAATTGAAAAATACTATAGTAAAAATTGATATAAAAAGTTTCTCAGTGCATTTTTAGTAACAAAAATTCTCAAAGTAATACGTTTTTCCCTAAATTGAAAAATACCATAGTGAAAATTGATATAAAAAGTTTCTCCGTGCAGAGAAAGAATAGGTTCAGGGAGAAAAATAGTTTGAGAAACTTTACCGAACTTTTAAGCAAAGTGGGGACATGTGGATAAGTTGGAAATTATTTGATATTATTGTGACAGATTGTGGCTTTCATTTTGAGACTTTGTTCTACATTTTCGAAGTTTACTGAACTGTGATGTATTCTTTAAAATTTGGTACGTTACAAATTATTACAATAATGTTAAATAATAGAATGGTATGTTGATGGAAAATTGGCTTTAGGGTCCATCCTTGAAATATTTTAATAAATATCACTGATGAGGGCTCCGATCAGAGCCGAAACGTTTGATTAAATTTGACTTAATCATTTTATGGACCCTAAAGCCAATTTTCCATCAACATACCATTCTATTGATATTAGGGGCCAATACAAGGTACAATACTTTTAATGTTAAATAATATCCAACTTGTTAATATGTCCCGAATTTGCTTAAAAGTCTAGTAAATTTTCTCGAACTATTTTTCTCCGCGTTGTTTTATAAAATAACTAGTATAGGGTTTTTCAACGGGGAAATTGTTCTTAAATTTTAAATAAAACACCCATTTTGGATGTAGGTTCTGTATTTATTTATTTATATATAATGCAGAAATGGTTTAAATATTTTAATTGAAGATGTAACATATGTTGATGTTGATAGTTGGCTTTAGGGTCCAAGGCTAATAAAAAACTCAGAATTTTACATAATTAGATGTTTCGGCTCTGATCGGAGCCTCCATCAGTGATTCATTTTTAATCTATAAAATACAGAAAAAATGTTGCTAACATAATTTCTTTCATAAAAATTTTTTTATTTAAAATGTAAAGTAATCAACATTTTTTTTTTATAAGTCGGTAAAGAAACTTTGAAATTACTTCAAAGTAAATATTTCTTTCACATAACGTAAATCTCTGAATATCTAGAAATTTTTTTTGAAAAAATTGGAAGAAAATTAACAATTTTTGCTTAAATATGTGTCAGTAAATATATATATTGATTTTTTATAATTTGATTTTTTATACATTTTTTCGCATAGTCTTGTGTTCACGTTTTTTCCATAGTTTCTCTATTTAATTTATACAGAAATACTGTTTATATTTATAAAATTTGGTTTCAAATTTTTATCAAGTTTTTTAAGTATTAATTTTGAAGCAATGTCATTTTGAATTTGCTATATTTTTTTAATAGCACTTACGTGGTTCTGCTCAAAAGTCAATATTCAACAATTTTTTTCAAGAAAATGATAGCAGTTTTCGAGTTAATTTCTTTAGGAATAGACTTTGATGAATACTAGTTTGGTTTTTTATGCTTTTGAATTTTAATAAAAAGTGCAAAATTTAAACAGTTTTTTGTCCCTTTTGTAATATTTTGTTTTTGGCACTTAGGACCTTCTGCTGTTACACCCTCCATTTCTTGTGTATATATTTTATTTTCGCACACGGAGAAACTTTTCATATCAATTTTTACTATAGTATTTTTCAATTTAGGGAAAAATGTATCACTTTGAGAATTTTTGTTAGTAAAAATACTAAACTTTATAATAATGATATGAAACTTCAGCATAGTTCATAGCAAATTTTACTATAGTTTATACTAAAGTTTCATATGATTATGATAAAGTTTAGTATCTTTAGTAACAAAAATTCTCAAAGTGATACGTTTTTCCCTAAATTGAAAAATACTATAGTAAAAATTGATATAAAAAGTTTCTCCGTGCACAGGATGAATACATTTTTTATACATCATGTATTATAAACAAAAAAAGTACAAAAAATGTATGAAAAAAACTTTTTTGACGACGAAAAAATGGAAGATTATTATATTTGTGATATGAGTCGATATATTCACATAATAGAAACTTATTCAGATTGAATAAATATTAATAATAGTTACAGGGAGGTTAAGATAAAATATGAAATACCAAATAATTAATAATAAACAAATAATAATGCCACTAACTCATTTTTTCTAATAAATGTATTGTCATGTAAGATAACTTTTATTTTACAAAATACCTTCCTGAAAATTTGGAAAATACAATAGAATACGATAAAGAACGTCTCTTAACTGCGTTTAAGTGAAAATTTTGCAATATTTTTTACAGTTAACTGTAGTTATCGACAAAATTTCAAATTTTTTTCAAACTTTTTGCTATAAAGAAGTTAACAGACGTGCATTATTGTCTTTTGTTATGTTTACGAAACTTTCAGAATAACCCTGCATATAATTGCCAAAATGTTTGATTTATCGAAACTGCCTAAAGAAAATCTTTCTTGCAGTTTAGAAAAATTGCTGACCATAAAACTATAAAATTTATGGAATAAGTGCCTTGAAAAAATATTCCATATATTCTGGACATTAGATTCTTTAAATGATTTTAAGTGTTGCCAGCGGAAAAAATGTTTCCTTATTTTAATCTTTTGCAAATTTAGGTTTGAATAACAAGGGGAAGAATACCCAAAAATAATATTATTAATCTCCAAAAAATCATTTAAAACATCTCTAATTCATAATATTAATTTATAATACATATTAGTTAATAAAAAGTGAGAAGCATCAATTATTATAGTTCGTGTAAAAAATAGAGATAATTAGTTTCGGGATAAAATGAAAAATAAAACTCAAGGTAACGAATGATATCAGCAGTGTTTGGCCATAACAAAAATGATTAATTCCATTAAATAATAATTCCATCACTCCTGGCACATCAAATCACGCAATCGATCAATTTTGTGCACTCTTTCATATATAATTTAATATCAGTATAATGAGGCCCAATTTCGAATCTCCTTGATTCATAGTTTCTCACCGTAATTTTCCCCCTCTCTCGCTCCAATTCTCACACTGAAGACTGAAGCGCTTCTAATTTTCCGCTTCTTCAACCCTCTCCCACCGAATCAGCATTTATTCTAGGAACAAACATTCCAAGTGGTTCTACTTCCTTCTTTTCTGCCTTCTAGCACTTCACTTCTTCTTTTTTTCTTCTTCTACGTTCAATCTTTTACGCCTCACAGTTTGCAGTTGTAACCGTCTGTTTAAACTATTTTCATTTATGGATTCCACATTTTCTATTCTCTACAAACCAACTCATGTTATTCCTATCGGGAAATATTTCAAACTTAATGACCTAGAAGATTATTATTCGTGTAGACAAACTTAAGGGGATCCGCCACCTTTAATATGTTTATTTTTTGAGATTAAACCCTCCATATAATTTTTTTTATGTTTAGTATCTTTATTTATCAAAGGTTATGAAGTTTTTTAAAAATTCCAGCATCTTTATGTACTTTTAAACTAAAATTTTTGGGCATTGTATTGACATTTTTTGATTTTGAATAACTTTTTTGTTTCTTAACCAATTGTCATGATTCTTTTTATTTGGTTTCTTATAATGTGTAGCAACATTTTGGGTATAGAAAATAAGATAACATGACTGAAAAAAAGTTACAAATAAAATAAAAAAATAAATAAAAATATCCCAAATTATAAAAAAAAAATGTTGTAGTTATTTTTTTAGCTAGGGTGCTTCCCATACCTAAAAATATTGATAAAATATAACAAAGAATAAATGGTAAAAATTTTAAAGGCTAATACTTCAAATTTTATTCAAACATATGTTGCAACAAACACGGAAAATCACAACTTGCGGAAAACGGAGTTTAAAGTATAGTCTTGTATAGAGACTAAAAAGATAACATTTTTGGAAAATGTTAAAAAAATAAAAAATATACCAATTAAATGTGGCAGATCCCCTTAACAACAGTTTCTAAATTCAAAAATCGATTCTTTCCCGTGTATAAGACTGAAGCTGATTTAAATAAACCATATCTTACGTAAGAAGAATTTTACAGCTCAATTAGAATCCGGGTAAACATTTTGGATGGTCTTTGATAATTATAATGATATCGACAAATGAAACCACGTCTGTTTTTTGTATCTCACAGTGGAAAGGATTGTCGGTGAAGTATCGTGATAATTATACTACCAAACCTATGATTCGAAAAACGAGTTAACTGACGTTGACATGATTTGGACCGCATGAATGCTTCCTGCTTCTTACGTATGTCACGCAACGTTTTTTTGCTTTTATAGAAACCCAACCTTGAATCCAATGACAGATCGATCGCACCTTATAATTATGTATTTCCCACCAGAAAACTTAAATATCAAATTTGAATTTATTTTTAGTACATCAATATTCAACATGAATTGTTCGTTTTTATTAATATATTCTAAATAGAAGTTACATTAAGCCTTTAATAATGATTCTAAATCGTTGTTGAGGTTCTTATGTTAATAGTAATTATGTTTCAATTTACAAAGAATTGTTTTTTTAATCAATTGTTAGGAAATTCAGTTCGACAATGCAACAAAATTATTTCTGGGCTCTAAAAAGCCAACTTATAACATCACCAATGACCGAAATTTATTAAAGTAAAATAAATCACTTAAGAAGAAAGAGAATTGATGAAAAAAATTAATAATCAAGGTCCAAATGATCCGTCAATTTCTTTGATTTAAAGAAATGACTTATTTGGATTAAATAAAATTTGAAGATATATGTTGATCTTGGTAATTGGCTTTAGGGTCCAAGGTTGATAAAAACTCAGAGTTTTACATAATCAGACGTTTCGGCTCTGATCGGAGCCCTCATCAGTGATTTATTTAAATCTAAAAATACAGAAAAAGGTTTTGCTAACATAGGATATCTTGTATAAAAAATTTTTTGTAAAAATTTAACAAGTAATTATCATTATGTTTTTACATGTAGGTAAATAAATTTTGATATTACTTTAAGGTAAATATTTCATTCACATAACCTAACAAACTGGATACCAGAAAGCATTTTTTGGAAGGTTGGAATTAAATGTCTAAATATAAAAAAATATTTTTAATTGACATTCGTGCATGGAATTGTAGATTGAAATTTTTGTGGTGTAGTTTTTAATACAATATATATACATACATACATACATAACCACATATATATATATATATATATATATATACATATATATATTACATGCATATAACATTATATATATAGCATCCATATAAAATATTTTCAAATTCTTTAAATATTATTTCTTTTGGTATGAAGTGCAATCTGTAAATTTTATTTAATAATATGTATGTATGTATGTGTGTATGTACGTATGCATATTATATGGTATATGTATATTGTATATTGTACATGTATATATGTATATATTGCATGCGTGATATATATGTGTGTATGTATATGTATATATATATGTATATATATATATATATATATATATATATATATATATATATATATACATATATATATACATATACATACACACATATATATCACGCATGCAATATATACATATATACATGTACAATATACAATATACATTTACCATATAATATGCATATATATATATATATATATATATATATATATATATATATTTGTGTGTGTGTGTGGTTATGTATGTATGTATGTATATATATTGTATTAAAAACTACACCACAAAAATTTCAATCTACAATTCCATGCACGAATGTCAATTAAAAATATTTTTTTTATATTTAGACACTTAATTCCAACCTTCCAAAAAATGCTTTCTGGTATCCAGTTTGTTAGGTTATGTGAATGAAATATTTACCTTAAAGTAATATCAAAATTTATTTACCTACATGTAAAAACATAATGATAATTACTTGTTAAATTTTTACAAAAAATTTTTTATACAAGATATCCTATGTTAGCAAAACCTTTTTCTGTATTTTTAGATTTAAATAAATCACTGATGAGGGCTCCGATCAGAGCCGAAACGTTTGATTATGTAAAACTCTGAGTTTTTATCAACCTTGGACCCTAAAGCCAATTACCAACATCAACATATATCTTCAATTATTAATTAAGGGTCAATGTAAGTCCAGAATATGAATATAAATAAAATTTCTTCAATTCAAACAAAGTATCTTTGAACTAAATAAAAATTTATTAAAATCAAATAAATTTTTGCCTTAAATCAAACAAATTATATCTTTGACCATATATCAATGCATTAATTTCTTTGTATTGAAGAAAAATTTATTTAATTTAAACAAATTTTTTTTGGCCTAAAGATATATTTTTAAAATTAAACAAATCTTATTTAATTAAAATAAATTTTTTGTTTAGATCTAAGAAGCCTTTTAAAAAAATTATTTTCTTCCATTCAATTAAATATTTTTTCTCAGTGTACGTTTATTTAATTCCAAAGTAAAAGGGTTAAGTAATCAAAAAACATATCCACTAATAGAGTAGCAGTTTTGATTAGGATAGCCTGATTTGAATTGCAATATACGAGAACTGCTTGAGAAAATAGGTTTAGGTTTTATTGCCTTCTTCATCAAGGCTGATAAGGCTTGATAAGGACTCGAGATCATCTGATTAGGATCGTATTCCTTTTTTGGGCGTTATTACACCGAGAACCCTAATTTCAAGGCACGAAAACTGCAATCGATCTACCACCTGCAGCTTAGCTGTCCCATTAAAAATTACTTTCCTCCCTACCAATCTTTTTGAACCATAAATTGTCTCCGTTAAGGTCAATAATCGACCCGTTATCTGAGATAATTAATTGTTATCTCAGCAGCTTCGCTGCTCCAATCGTATATTTTAATTCCATTTAAGGTACTACGAAAGTATTCATTATGCACTTAAATCATCGGCTTTATCACTTCTTTATCGCCCTAATCATCGGTTCCTTTATCATTAGCTATTAGCAATCAATTTAAACTATAGTACCTCAGAAGATCACTATACTCATTATAATTATCATCCTCAAAATCGATTTAAAAATCAGTTACTGAAAATCTGTAATTTATTGAGGTAAATTACCAACTTTTCAAGTTATCCGAAATTTTCAAAAACCGACAAACACTAAAGAAATATTTGAATAAAACAAAAAAGTCAAATTTCCTCGAATTATTAATACTTTTGAATTGACTAGTTCTCTTCTTTTTATGATTAGCCTGAATTATCTTTTAATTAGTTGGCATATTATCTTCAAGTTAACTATTCCATCATCATCAATTACATTACCCATGTCACCATCAATCTTCTTAAGGTAGTTTTCATCCACATAAATTAGACCACAGGCAAAAATAGATAATTTTGCTTTCAAGAATAGCAATATTATTATTGAAGGGCTACTTTGAAAAAGAAAAGATTATTTTACATGAAAAAAATTTGAAACACAGAAAAATAATTTATATTTTTGACGTCTGCTGTCAGTTGTGATCAGTAAGGTTTGCCATTTAATCATGAGTAGTTTCACGCTTCCACAACGTTTGGAAATTGTCCAATTATTTTATCAAAATTCGAGAAGTTTTGTCGGTGTTCAAAGAGCATATCGTGCAAAATATGGTCGTCATTCTGCTCCATCCGCGCTCTCAATTCGTCGAATAATCGATAAGTTGGAGAGTGAATTTACTCTATTGGATACTAAGCCTAAAAATCGTATGCGTACCGCACGTTTTACACAGAATATAGCCGCCGTACAGGCCAGTATCGAGGAAAACCGTGAATTGTCCGTGCCACGCCGATCTCAGGAATTGGGCCTGTCCAGGATGACTACCTGGCGTATTTTGCGATTGGATCTTGGCCTGCATCCCTATAAGATGATTCTGGCCCAAGAACTGAAGCCTAATGACCATCGTTTGCGTCGGGAGTTCGCGGATTGGGCTCTGGAATCAATTGAAAATCATCCCAATTTTCATCAAAAAATCATCTTTTCTGATGAGGCGCATTTTTGGCTCAAGTCTCGGGGGACATTTGGCCGATATATTCTTTAAATCATAAATGGCATAGAATATCCAATATAATAAAAAAGATTTCGATCAATTCCGAATGAATATTCAGTGTTTTTTTTCAATTTCAAAACATATCACCCTTATTGGGAAACCCTTTAGTAAGCTTGCAAATTCAGTGTTAAATGGATTGTCCGTGAAGCTGATATATAAAATCATTTTCTTGAAAAATACACGCCTGCGTCTACTCGTGAAAATCGGCATAAACGTCTCGAAATTCTTTAGTAGGTATAGAACAATAGTCTTCTTAAAGGAGGAAAAGAACCTCTCAGGATTGCTTATATAAAAAAATTTTCGGTCAGCAAAGCCACATGTCTCGAGTCGGTTTTTAAAACAGTTCAGATCATTCTGTGAGAGACTTCGGTAACAAAGTCTTCACCGCAAAGTTTTCAAAAATGTAAAATATGCTCGCGTTTTGCCATTGATAATCAATTTGGCTTAATAATAAAATTTTCTAAAAAATTCCGGTCGGTTCGTGTGCTAAAGTTGTAAAGTTTTTTTCATTTATCCGGTTTTTTATTCACAGTGAACTCTAGATATTTTTTCAATTCATGATGCTGCATACTGGACTACTTCATTTTGAATTTCAAGCTATAAGATAAGTTTTTGAATTCCGTGATAATTCCTAATTTAATTATTTCCTATATTCTAATGTTCCACAGAAATTTTGAATTAATCTTTGAATTTATGGCACTGAAGAGGGCCCCCATATGTGGCCGAAACGTTTGCCTTTCTTTCTTTTTGCGCATTTTCACATCTAATAGTGATATTTTTAATCAAATAAAAAAAGATGAAACTGACCCTATGCCAAAATAACAAGAAATTAACAAAAAATTAAAATTAAAATAGAAGGACTAAATATGTGTAAAACTTGGAAACATATTTACGATAGGAAAAAAATTTTACAATTAGGAGAGGGCTAAAAATGATTCTATTGAAGACACTTTGAGTCCGACTCATAAAGTGCGATTTATATAAATATTATATAAATATATTTTGTTATAGAAAGAAAAATGTATTATTGCCGATACTGAGATGTTAAGACACCATCCCTAAGACAGCATTTACAACATCAACAATTTCATAGGCATATTTTTCGAAATTTTTCACAATAAATATAATGGAATTTTATTACCAAAACGCAATGCAATTTCACAATACATTTATATTAAAATTACAATAAATATGCTGTAACGTACATTTTTTGGATGTTGTCAAAAATGAAAATACATCTGCAGTAATTTTACAACACTCTACTTTAAAGATACATTTTCATGTATTATAAAATTACATTGTATTTTGGTAATAAACTTCCATTACATTTATTATAAAATTACAATAGAGATTTTCAACAGTGTAGATTTCTGAATCTCGAGGTATTAATCAGAAGAAGCACATTTTTATATATCATAATAAATTTAAAAAAAGGAATTAAAAAAAGATTATGAAGATTATAAATAAGGATCTTTTCACGTTGAAAGTCCCTCATCAAAGCCTCTAATCTAATTTTTCCAGTCAACATTCCAAATGATGTGCCATCATCAAAGCCCAGAAAGATCATGTTCCTTTTCCTCGTCAATTTAGAGACGATCAACAAGGCGGTTTACCTCCTCTAATTAAGGTGAACTGCTTTGACCCATTCAGGTTTCCATAGTAGAGCACACGTTTCCTGAAGCCATTTGTGTTTGCTCTCGATCCTTTTGGGCACAATCTTTCATCTATTTTCGACTCAGGAAAGCTATGAGGTCGCCTTCCATCTCAAAGGACAGGAGTCTCTTTCTATCATGGGGTGTAACATCCAACCCTCCTGCATCTTTTAACACCCTGCCAATGTCCGTTTTGAAAAGCAGCTTGCCTTGCTCCCCTTTTCTTCTTTCTCTTTCTTTCTCTTTCTTTCTTCCAACAAGGCATAGGAAGATCTGTGTTTTGGGCCCTATACTGGTCCTCTGGGGTTGGCTAGTGGCACAGGTGGTATGCCATGTCGTGGGAACCTTCATAGCAGAATCTTCCCGTGTTCGGTGTAAGGCCCTTAAAGGCTCACCCCATAAGCCAAAGCAAAGCCGTGCAAGTGTGTCAGCCACCCAGGATAGCCCTATTCTAGTGGGTGTCGATAAATAGGTTCCCCGCCATGAGTCTCGTTTGGGGCCTTATTATTGAGAACTCTTGCCCCTTGCTATATATACAAGTATATACACACGCACACACACACACACCTGGAGAATTGTATTCGGGAAGCGAGCTCGTTTTCGGAGTGTGCTGCTCGTGTGCTATCCTCAGGCCGGGATTGCTTAACGCCTTGATGGCCACTTGTTATCCTTAAAAGGCCACCAGACCCACTCTTTTGGGTTCATTTCGTCTCGGGACCGCAGATTCGTGCGATTTCTATGACTCAGATAATTAGTTCCTGCTCCTCTGACTGTTAGCGGTGTGATTAGTTTCCGATGAGAAGACTCGTTCCTTCAGAATCGTTCCATCTCTTTATGTGGCTTTCGAATCAAGCTCGGAAAGAAGATTAGGAAGATCTTGAAGATTTCGTGGTAGAAGGATGATGCCTGACAAGGTACTTAAGGATAAATACCTTTCAATTTATTTTCTTTAAATTTATCTTGTTTGGATTAATTATTTTTCTGTAAATAATCTTAGGCATTGTGTCAGTTTAGCAATAGGATAAGAAAATTTTCAGCTTACGCCAACTTGAGATTGCATAGTTAAATTTGTTTTCAACCTTTTTCTTATTTTTAATTTTATAGGTGTAAATGCAGTTATAATATCTAAAAAAAATAGTTGCTGCAACTAGATTTGTACTCTAATTCCGAAAAATTACTTTACAGGTACTGTAATTGTACTTCAGACTACCTTGATTGTAATTTTTTATTAGATTCTAGTTATAAAATTCCATCAAGGCCATGGATCAACCAGATCACGTGACCAAATTCTAATAAAAGTTCGTGTAAGATTACTTTTTTATTTTACAAAGTATCTTCCTGAAAATTTGTAAAATACTACAGAACACAATAGAGAACGCCTGCCAACTTCGTTTGAGTGAAAATTTTGAAAAAAATGTACAGTTAACTGTAATTGAGGAGTTATATTCAATAAGGCGACAGGCGCTCGAAAACCTGTAAAAGTATTGTCCGCCTCGTGATGTCATAGTCAAAAATTGAAAATCGAAATTCGAAAAAACCAAAAACATGGTTTTATAGCTCGTGAAAAATGAATGTTAGTTTCCTCTTACAGTTTTTTTATAACGTTGCAAATTTTCGAGTAAATTAATAAAAAGTGTGTTGGTTTTAAAGCATAGAAACCATGTTTTATTTCAATCCACTCGCCTCGAAAAATTCATTAATTAACGGATTGCGAAATTTTTTTTGCGTTCTACTCGTGAATCTCTGGCGGAGGCGACAGTGCTTGCAAAAAATTTTTTTGTTCATTGTTAAATGGTTTTTTTTTAATCCGAAGAAAAAACTATGTTTTTCGAGCTTCGGACCGAAAAAGTGAGCGAGGAAGTTTGAGCTACAGTAAACTTCCCGTGAACAAGTTGATCATTAGTATATGGAGCAACTTTTTGGAAAATATCAACTCAATTAAACAATTACTTTCGAAAATACAACGAGTTGTAGGCAAATGCGAATTAGGTTTTGTCGTTCATTTTCATCGCATGCCACACGCTCCTACTCTCTTTCTCTCTCTCCCTTCGCCTCTACTCAGCGGCGCGCCTCCAGTGCTCGTAACAAACCCGGAAAATCCGCGAAAAAACCTAATTCGCATTTGCGTTCAACTCGTTGTATTTTCGAAAGTAATTGTTCAATTGAGTTGATATTTTCCAAAAAGTTGCTCCATATACTAATGATCAACTTGTTCACGAGTAGAACGCAAAAAAAAATTTCGCAATCCGTTAATTAATGAATTTTTCGAGGCGAGTGGATTGAAATAAAACATGGTTTCTATGCTTTAAAACCAACACACTTTTTATTAATTTACTCGAAAATTTGCAACGTTATAAAAAAATGTAAGAGGAAACTAACATTCATTTTTCACGAGCTATAAAACCATATTTTTGGTTTTTTCGAATTTCGATTTTCAATTTTTGACTATGACATCACGAGGCGAACAATACTTTTACAGGTTTTCGAGCGCCTGTCGCCTTATTGAATATAACTCCTCAATTGTCGATAAGTATTCGAATTTTTTTTCAAAATTGTTACGGAAAAGAAGTTAACAGACGTGCTTAAGGTAGTTCCTTCACGAAAATTAGACTTCAGGCAAAAATAGATAATTTTGCTTTCAAGAATAGTAATATTATTATTGAAGGGCTAATTTGAAAAAGAAAAGATTATTTTACATGAAAAAAATTTGAAACACAAAAAAATAATTTTATTAATAAATTTTATTTTTAACCCAACTTTTTTTCTTATCGCTCCGAGCCAAATTTTTAAAAATGATGCGATTCTAATAAATCACGGTTCATATTTTTAGAAAGAAGATTCTCTGCAACATGACTGTTTCATATTTTTGAAATTGAATTAATTATTATCAAATACAGCAATTTTTTAATAAAAATTTCGTTTTGAAAAATTGGAAACGGTCATGTTGTAGAGAATCTTTTTCCTAAAAAAATGAACCATGATTTATTAGAATCGCATCATTTTTAAAAATTTGGCTCGAAGCGATAAGAAAAATAAGTTTAGTCAAAAAGAAAATTTATTAATAACATTATTTTGTTGTGTTTCAAATTTTTTCATGAAGAATAATCTTTTCTCTTTCAAATTAGCCCTTCAATAATAATATTGCTATTTTTAAAAGCAAAATTATCTATTTTTGCCTGAGCTCTAATTTTCGTGAAGGAACTGCCTTAATTGTCTTTTATCATGTTTTCCAAATTTACAGAAAGTTACTTTTTAAATTAAAAAAGTTATCTTACTAACTTTATTAGTTATAATAACTAGAATTTTAAACATAGAGAACACTGGTTCAATTTTTGGATTAAGTGAACCGACT
Source organism: Diplolepis rosae (assembly GCA_030998225.1). Classification (NCBI taxonomy): domain Eukaryota; kingdom Metazoa; phylum Arthropoda; class Insecta; order Hymenoptera; family Diplolepididae; genus Diplolepis; species Diplolepis rosae. The sequence goes on along the minus strand of JAPYXD010000723.1, from coordinate 5,012,467 downwards.
TTTTGGGATTTCTCGTATAATTTTTTAATAACATACGTTTCGCATTTTAAAACAATTTCAAGATTAAACATTTAATTTATACTGACATGTTAGAGGTCACAAAACATTGTTTTCAAAATTACACTACCAAAACATTATAGTAGCATTAGTTTTTACTTCCTGGTTACAGTTACCAGATGCCTGTAATACAAGATCTCATTTTGAGTAAGAATAATTACGAGTTACCCAGCTCTAGTGACATGAATTTTAAATCGACCAGATCGTCTAATTATCATTACCAAAAGCCTTGAATATTTAACTGCAATATGTAAAGTCATTGTTACCAGACATTTGGACATGGTAACTAGAATAACTAGTACCGAGTTCCGTAAAAAACTAACTTGATTTCTTAAGTCACTTCGACTAGGTAGTCTTTCTCAGTGTATATATTTATATATATATATTTACAATAAAAAAAAAACACTTAAGAGAAAAAATATGTTTTTTTACTTATACCAGTTTTAGAATTTTTTTTTTCTACTAGCGGATCATAAAGTGTATTTTATTGCCTCCTTCGGGTCAAACAATAGTATATTGTGCAACTAGGAAAAAAAATTATTTTGCGAATGTGAAGTTTGATGCCCGAGCAAAGCGAGAGTAATAACCACACGAGTAAAAGTAGGGTTGAAAATCGCAGTTTCAAAAGAAGTGCTATGGAAATAAATGTTTTTTTGTCCGTCGTACACCGAAAGTTATCCTTGTCGGTATCGTTTTGCGTGCGAAAAGTTGATTTTTCCGCAGTAGCGTGGTTAAATATTGAGAATGCAGAAAATTAAAACAAATTAAAAATTTTACCGCACTTCTGCGGGAAAATCAACTTTCCGCACGCAAAACGACACCGATAAGGCTAACTTTCGATATACGGCGAACAAAAAATATCGTTCGTATCACGTACGGAACGTATTTAACAGCGTGAGCGAGTCGCGACTCGCTCTTGCGTTAAAATACGCCTTTCCGCGCTTGATACGAAATATACTATTTCCGTGTCGCACACGATTTTTTTTCTACTGGGTTGTCAGAAAATGGATTTATTTTATTATTGTAGAAAAATCTTGAGAAGAGCTAAAATTTTTGTTTTGATCATGTAACTCACTTGATAAATGCTCTTAACTCTAATATTGAGTAATTCAGTCAAATTTACATAAAGATATTATAGAATTTTAATATTTTTTGTACATTTTTGATAATAGTCAGGTCCAGGAAAATTCCAAACCGATAATTATTAAATTCAGGATTTATAATTAATAAAAAATCGTTACAATTTCAGTCGCTGCATCAACTGATTTTCAGTTAAATTAAAAATTTCTTAGTCATTTTTATTTTATTTTATAAGGCATTATTCAAGAAGAAAGCATCATTTAGTGATGACTTCAGCGAATTCAAAATCAAGGTTTACGAGATCCTCTGGGCCTTACGATTCCTGGAGTTCATGGGTATAAGACAAAAAGTCGCAGGTGTAAATTTTCTTGCTTCTCAACTCAAACCGTAAGTAATTCTGACAAAGTGCGTGCAAGCAGACGTAAAAATTTTTCAAATATCATAATTTCTTTAACTTTACAAAGGATGTATTTAACAAAATTACAGGAACTGTCACTTGTATACTTTTCAAAACTGCCTATTTTTAACTTTCCACCACCCTTCTTGGGAAAGATCAATTAATAGATAATAATATATTCTCTGCAATAAAAATTAATTAAATTTCTTCACAGTACCTATATCGAAATAAATCGCCTGTTTTAACAAATTGGTTAATTATACAGTAACGTTTATGAATGTTTTCCTTCCGGTTTTAAAGTTGGGATTCGAAAAAACCATGACGTGACTCACTATATTTATGTAAACATGAGCAAGAGAAAAATTACTATTCATATAAAAATACATCATTTTTTTAAAACCTATCTTTAAAACGGAAGGAAGACATTTATAAACGTTACTTTACTGTACTCTACCCTTGACAACAAATTTCGAAAATTGACATTCTGAAGATGCTCTGTTTCAGTTTCCTAGCAAAAATGGTTTCCAAATTTTAAAAAACAACATTTTCATACCTAAATCTAAAAAAAGTATAAATAATATTGGAATTTTCTAAATTCAATTTTTTGTTGAACTAAAATTTCTCCTTAAAGTTACAATGGATTTTGAAACATTATACAATGTATATTTTATATGGACTTAATCCAGAAAAATGAAAATTTCCGATCAATACCACATGACAAATTATCATCTTTCATCACTTATCTGCCTCGTTAAAAAAGTTCCGACCAAGAAAAGGAGATGGGAGACGAAGTGCTGGAGGGTTAGCGAAGTAAGCAGAAGAAAACGAAGAACCAGCTCCAATATCTGTGATTCGCATACAAACAAACAAGAATTCCTGTCTGTCGGTTTAATGAGAGACCATTTTGATAGCAACCAGTTCGAACTCGTCCGTAATCCTTATAGGTTATCGCAACGGGACTCTGTGGTGGTTCCCTCTCAATAATCTTGATAATTTTGGATTCAGAATCAAGATCTGAGGAGGCACTTCTTACCTGTCACCTGCTCCTTCAAACAACCGCAAAAATACTTCCGATCACGAAGCGCGCCAGGACCGTTACGCCTTCACGGCTTGTATTTGGGTGATCTTATAAATCATGCAAACACAGGAAGGAACGACAAATTATTCTGTATTCATATCTAATTAAGAATAAAAAGACATCTGATTTCACTATTTTTTCTCTGTATAAAGTGAGACTTGAGCCAGGATGTGTTTATACGATAGAATATAATAAACAGCAGAAGAACCACAATAATGAGAACTCTTACGTTCACTGTTAAAAATCCTATTAATTTTAATAGAGTTTAATATACAAGTGGTAAATTAAAATTAATAGATTTGTATATTATTTAAAACTAATACACATTCATATTAAATTTAATACATTTTCAATCAAAATATATTAAAATTAAGAAAAATTATTAAAATATATACACATGTGCTCTCTAAATTTGAATCAGTCAAAATCTACTGATTATCAGTGAAATTTGACTGATTCAAATAGCTAAAAAGAGGTTACTGTAAATCAGTCAAATTTCACTGATTATTTCAGTGAAAATTGACTGATTTGACAGTGAAAAATATTTTTTCACTGATGAATCAGTGAAAAGTCAAATCACTGATTCAATCAGTGAAAATTTGACTGATTCAGATTTAGAGAGTGTATTAAAACTCAAATAAAAGCTTGTATTTTTTAAGATGAAAGTATTTTAAATATTTCAAACTCAACTAATCAATTTAATATACGTTACTGAAAAAAAACTTCCATTACATGTAATGGAAGTTTAATACAGAGATTTCTAACAGTATTGAGAGACCCACGTTTTCACTTTTTATAAACTATATTTAACCATAAATTTAGATGATTGAGTTAAAAATGATTGCCGGGCTCGGATGCCGGCACAATCGAAAGTGTCTTTTTTCCCATAGAAAGATTTCAAATTTTTTTCATTTCAACTATGAAATATAAAACTTTAGAAAAACAATTGAAATTTTTCGAACACTCAGCGAAAAGATTTGATTGAATCAAAGAAAATTATTTGTTTCTTCCATTCAATCAAATCTTATTTCTGAGTGAAAGATCATAGAAAACTTGAGCACAAACTGTGTTAAAGCCTCAATTCTTGAAAGTTTAATATTTGTGCTGCTAAAAATTCCTCAAAATGACATATTTTCCGTGAAGTGAAATTAAGTTTCTTAAAAATTAAAAAACATGTAAAAATCTTACGATTAATATACTTTTACCAAATTAAGAAAAAATGACTACGATAAAGATAACAATTTACGAATATTTTGTAAAACTACTAAAAACAAAAGTGCATACATTTTTTACAGTCTACATTAACACTTTACAGAGGATGTTTTAGCTTATAAAATCATTCCTCCCAGAAAAGAAGAAAACATAAGTTAAATTTGGTAAATTCTCGAAATTATAGAAGAAATGTTTTATAAGTGAAAGCCTTATTCTGAAAAAAATGAGAAAGAGTTGTCAATAGAAATATCTGTCAGTAAATTTTAAATTCTACCTAAAAATGGTAAAAGCTAAAAATACTAAACTTTAGATTTACATAATCAATTATGCAAATTAGAATGAATGTATTTTGAGTTGCGTTTCATGGAAATAAATAGCGTGAATTATCTCTGAAAAGTGAAATGTTACTTAAAAGCTCGAATGACTAATTGAAGGGTGCGTTTGTTTGAACGCAGCCACTCAGGAGTGATTCTTGCATGTCTACTGAATTGATTCGATGAATGGGCTGCTTCCGTCGCATACGAGGTGCTCGTGTGAACCTTCAAACATGCATCGAAGCGAGATGTGAATGGCCCCATAAACGAATGGCGTCACATGCCTTCTGGAACAAGGGGCACCTGTTGCGCAGAAAAATGATGCAGAAGGTCGTTGGAGGTCGCGAATTCAGAATGATTGACTGTCACGTGGCATTCCGCCACGTGCATATACCAAGAAATACGTTTTATACATACATTAAACTCTGCGATATGCCAATCACGCAGCACGCGAGTGGAAATACATGTACCTATTAGGCCAATAGAAACTTCGTAGCGGGTTTCTTCTCTCATTCCGGTTATATGCGCCAATTCGGAATTCAACGACTGTACAACGAATTCATTGTCATTCATTGCATTCCGTCTCAGCGTGAGAAAAAGTGTTGAAGGAAGCTCCGGCGAGGTGCAGATTTAAATAATTGAAAATTGCCACCACTTTGCAGGGCTGTACCATAAACCCATTTTGCTCACTCAATGTTAACACATGCTCTAGTGCAAATAGTTACTTTACAATTTTCAGTTTAATGGGCAAATTCCTACGTTGCAATTTAAATATATTATCATAATACCATTTTTCGCAATTTCAAAAATATTTTTATATATTAAGGGCATGTGATATTTCAAAAATTAGTAAATTTTATTGATTTTAGGTTTCTACATATTTATGTTTAAAGTAGATGAAGTTTTGTTTTTAAAATTTGAGAAATTGTAGAGAAGTTAAAAACGAACGTGGCTATTAGACTACATTTAGTTTCGAAAATGAAAAAAGTTCAATTTCACAAAATATTTTGGAAATTTTTTTTCCATTATCAAGACCAAAAGTAGTCTATCTATGTCTACCATTTTGAAAACAAAATTTTATGTATTTTGGACACAAACATGTAGTAACTGGACCAAATTGTTCACATGAATTTGCTACTTTTCTCAAGTATCACATTCCGCTTAAGGTAGTTCGTTCACGAAAATTAGACCTCAGGCAAAAATAGATAATTTTGCTTTCAAGAATAGCAATATTATTATTGAAGGGCTAATTTGAAAGAGAAAAGATTATTTTTAATGAAAGAAATTTGAAAGACAAAAAAATAATTTTATTTATAAATTTTATTTTTGCTTTTGCCCAAACTTATTTTCTTATCGCTCCGAGCCAAATTTGTAAAAATGATGCGATTCTAATAAATCACGGTTCATTTTTCAGGGTGACCGTTTTCATCGACGAAAATAATTCCCGGTCATTAAAAAAATAGTTTCCAATGAATAACAGTTAATGCAATGAGTTTTCAAAGTTTTAAAATATTTTTTATTTAATATTCTGAAATGAAATTTCTCCCGGTATACCAAAATCACGAAATAAGGCGGGAATTTCGAAATGCATAATATAATATATAAGTAAATCACTTTATGTAACACATTTAAAACAAATTGAAATCGTTTTTTATTAAAAATTTAAAAAAATTCCCGGTCAACAAAAAAATTCCCGGTTATTTCCCGGTTTCACCAGGTCACAGAAAATTCCCGGTAATTTCCCGATTTTCCCGGTTTCCCGGTTAAGTGGCCACCCTGATTTTTTTTTAGGAAAAATATTCTCTACTCTCTACATTTGGATCAGTCAAAATCTACTGAATCTCAGTGAAATTTGACTGATTCAAATAGCTAAAAAGAAGTTACAGTAAATCAGTCAAATTCCACTGATTATTTCAGTGAAAATTTGACTGATTCAGATTTAGAGAGTACAACGACCGTTTCCAATTTTTGAAAATGAATTCTTTAAATTATAAAAAAACAATTTTTCAAAACAAAATTTTTATAAACAAATTGCTGTATTTGATAATAATTAATTCAATTTCAAAAATAGGAAACGGTCATGTTGTAGAGAATCTTTTTCCTAAAAAAATGAACCGTGATTTATTAGAATCGCATCATTTTTTAAAATTCGGCTCGAAGCGATAAAAAAATAAGTTTGGGCAATAATAAAATTTATTAATCAACTTATTTTTTTGTGTTTCAAATTTTTTTCATGAAAAATAATCTTTTCTCTTTCAAATTAGCCCTGCAATAATAATATTGCTATTCTTGAAAGCAAAATTATCTATTTTTGCCTGAGGTCTAATTTTCGTGAACGAACTACCTTAAGATTATAAACTTTGATATTTGCAGTTTCGACACTAAAAACTATGAGGAATTGTATATTTTACACTCTGATTGTTTAGAAATTTCAGTTATTTTTATTTTTTTTTATTATTTTACTATTGTAAAATTTTAGTTTTCTAAGTTTAAGAAAAGAAGAGAAAAAAGAAGAAATTTGAGATTAGAGACGTATTTTAAAATAACTCGAGATTTTCCTGCTATGTTTACATGCAATTCATTAGTATATTGAGCAACTAGAGAAAAAAGGTTATTTTGCGAGTGTGAAGTTTGATGTCCGAGCAAAACAAGGGTAACAATCACAAGTTTTAAATAAATGTTTTTTTGTCCCCCGTACACCGAAAGTTAACTTTTTCGGTGTCGTTTTGTGTGCATACGATTTTTTCCTACTGGAAGGTTGAAAAATGGATTTGTTTGCCCTGCAGGGGGCAATAAAATGCACTTTATGACCCGCTAGTAGAAAAAATGTTTTGTTTATTTTTGATGAAATCGATTGCTTGAAATTTGAAAGAAAAATGATCTTGAAATGATTGGTTTCCTGCGGAAATGTTGAGCGTGAAGCTAATCTCAACATGCCAGTAAAAAAATGAAAAAAGACGTTCTTTTACTCGAGGTATGACCAGAGCGTGTAGCTTTTGCCGCAAAAGCTTTTTTACTAAGTGTTCACTTAATCGGTGAACCCACGTCGAGAATGAAATCCAAACATCGAACACAGACGAATCAAGAGCCTCGAAAGATTGGACTCTGTGAGAACTTTACACCGTGAATAATGCGCGTTTTCCAGTAGCAGTAAAAAAACTGTTGACTGAAGAAGAAAAGGTTTGTTGATTCTACACTTACGATCTTGGCAGAAGCAAATGGTAACTACGAGGCGCTTGGCACCAAATGTGCATTTCTTTTGGATATTTTAAAATTAGATATTACAAAACATAAATATTCTTTTGTTAAGATTTTTATGATTTCTGTATAATTTACTTTTACATTAATATATTAATATCTTACATAAGGTAAATACAATTTCTAAAGTATAATAAAAATGTTGGACGATCTCGAAAATTATTGCCACAACACAAGATCTTATGAGGGCCGCGCTATCTAGATTTTATAACCAGATTTGCTATGATTATGTTAATCCAGTTTATGTATTTACGTCAGACAGTCTTGCAACGACGTCAGTGAATCCTTTATAAGGAATAAATTAAGAAGACTAACGAACTATTTTTTAGTTATTTCATGAATTTTTAATATTTTTAAAACTTTAAGAAGCATTTAAAAAGGTATTATTTAGTGATTTTTAGAGATTTGAAACTATGGCAATTATCCAATTCTCTTAACACTCAGAAATAAATTTTTCATATTCAAACAGAATTTTTTTGAATCAAGAAAATCTGTGCATTGCTATGCGGTCAAAAAACCCTCTCCTTAATTGAAACCAATTTTTTGTGGTTGACTTTCTTTTTTAAATCATACAAATTTTAAATGTGTTCACAAAAATGATTTTTTGGATTAAAAAAACCAATCTGAGTAAATCACATATTTTAATATTACATAAAAAAAATTTTGAATTTAAAAAAAAGAGAAAACAAACGATTTTTTCTCTTAATAAAATTCATATTTTTAAAATTTTGTAAACTCTATCATTACTAATATTCTACCTATTCGTTATTATTTTTTATAAAAATGCAAATAAAATACAGAATTAGAAATTTTGAAAATTGTTATTATTACAAACTCAAAGAAGTTGACAATTTACCACGATAAAATTTCTTTAAAAATTCCTCATTTTACTATGATTATTTCCTGGGTCTCTGAGTGTTGCAAAAAACAGATTTTTTCATTATTAAGTATTTCTTGAACGCAAATAAAGAGTAAAATCTCAAAAGAACCCGTATTTTATCAGATTAGAATTCAATATTCACCTTCAAAAAATTCCATTCGATTCGTGCCCTCATCGATTTCTAACGACAATTCCGGGGTGAGTGATGGGAAAAATAAGTGCGAAATGGGGCAGGGAATTAATTATAATAGAGATCCTGGTAAAGCTCATCAGAATGCGCCTAGGGTCGGCATTGAACACAATACTGAGCGTGGCGCATGTAAGAGAAGCGGTTTCACTGAAAGGAGTAGAGTTGACAAAGACAGAGAGTGAGAAAAAACGAAGATGACAAAAGAGAAAGAACAAGTATATTTTGCAAAAGAGAGAGATAAAAAAGGAAGGGGCCGGGGCGGAAAGGCACGAGCTGAGTGTTGCGTTGAGGTTACTTGATGGACAATGGCACCGCGGGCTATGGGAACTCATGGTGTGAAGGCATGTGTTGTTTTCTCGAGGCCGTTGGAGGACGTGTCGCGTTATGCATTGATGATAGCATTTGTTTCACAAAAGGAAATGACTGACAGAATATCGTGACTGGATTTAGTCATTTTCTCCAGTGTTTTTAAGCAAGATTCGATTTTTTAATCAATTACGTCAACATTCCAAAAAACAGTCTTCTTATGGATCGTTGCCAAATAATTGTGATATTCAAGTCCCAGATATATTACAGATTTCGATTATTTATGATATATTTATTAATAAGACTAGGGTAAAATACTTAGATCAAATTAGTTTTCAGTAAAGTTTCTAAATTTTAGGTGTTTTTGTTTAAAAAAAGGAAATTAAACTTTCTGCAAAAAAATGATACACAGGAAAACTTGTGTATAGTGAAGTCAGAAGAGAATAAAAACACAAATGTGTTAATTTTTTTAGTTACTAAATTTTTGCAAATTGCGCATCATATTATTTATAAAAATATCCGCTCGGTATCCTAATATTTATAAATAATGTTAATAACATAGAAATATAATCGAAAATCTGATAACACAATCAAATGGAGCCTGAAAATACATAAGTTAAGAGTATTTTTCAAAAAACTATTAACGCTTTACATATTTCTTAAGTAATTTTGAAATTTATTTTTCTACTTTTTTGTGCTTCTTGAATATCTACTCGGTGACCTCGTTAGCGTATAGATTATTTATTAATTTGGTTGATTCTGGAATTTTTTCTAAATGGATTTTTGGCAACGGACCTTATGACATTTATCAACAACATAAAAAATCAAGATTTTCCATACCTACTTATTAACTTATTAATTCTTTCCGGATTAGATCGAGTATGAATTATAAAGCCTTAAAAAATCGTTTCCATTAAAATACATTTTTTTTTTGACGAAGTGAATTAGGTAACTCTGATCGTTTCGATCTCTTGTAAAATAAAGTTAGAAAAAAAGATTGGTGTCATAAGTTGACATGATGTGGGACTTGTTTAGGATTTTGGATGAAACTATTATACTCCTTACATAAGTTTACATCCAGATTAGAGCATCGAATAAAAAGTTATTCTGCCTCGTGACTGGGATTACCAAGTTTTTTTCTTATGTTGCCTTAAAGAAATGTCATGTAAAATGATTAGGGTCCTAGAGAAAAAACATCGATAAAAATAAAAGCCCAAATGATTCTTATAAAACAAATTCATAATTTCTATAGTGTGTTTGAAGTTTTTTTTTTTTTTCAAATCAATAAAATAATGTTGTTCTCTTTAAAATAAGTTATTATTGAACAAATTTATAAACAAATGATTAAGGATTATAAACACATTGGAAATAATTAAAATTAATATTATATACTTTCAATTTAGTGATAATCTTGGCAAATATAAATACATGTTGTTCTTACTGGGCAAGCGTGAGAAAAAAGCGAAGAGCGAATCATATTATTTGCTGGGCTAATGCAAACTTCTAAAAATACATAAAATTTATAATAAACAGGACTTACATCGACCCTTAGTATTAAAGTTTGAATATTTTTGGTGTATTTAGTTGGTTCCTGGACCCTAAAGCCAACTAAGTACACCAAAAATATTCAAATCATAAAATTTATAATGAAAAAAGTAAAAATTAAACATTAAATGTGAAAAAAATCAAATCAAGAATAAAATTTGAAAAATAATGATTTTTAATTTATGAATCATCAATTCCACGCAATTTTGAATTAGCCCGCCAAATAATATGATTTTCTGCTCGTCTTTTTTCTCCGCCTATTACTCACACATGCGCAGTAAGAAATCAAGCAGATTAACATCACTGATGTTTTCGGCCAAATGAACAATACACGACCAACTCACGTGGAAACATGGATTTATATTTGGCAAGTTTATTACTAAAATAATAAAGTTATCGCACCGGACTTTTAGAAAATTATAAGAAATATATGACAGCAGTTCTGCCTGTTCTCCGTTAGTTTTTATTACTCGCAAAAACATTAATTTGATCTCTTGTCCATATTACGTAATATTATTAAATATTTTAAGAAATTAGGAATTGCATAATATTTTTTAAAAAATTTGAAAATATAACTTAAAGGGATTTTCGATAACTTCATATGATTTTAAAAATTTTCAAAAGGAATAAAAATAAGGGATATCATTAAGAATTTTCAGAAACATTAAAAAGGATTAGAAATAATGGAAAATTAGTTGTATTTTCCATTAAAAATTGTAGATATCGAGACCTGAACTTGTATCCAGGAAGATTTCGAGACCTGCTTAAAAGCCTGTTGATCGCGACACCTCGTAATCGCCATTTCACGGTTCCTTCTTACAGGTGCGTAACTTTGGAAGAGCATTAAATTGTTCTCGCGAATTTTTTGAGGGTCGTCTGGAATGCCAAGTAGCCGCTGGGCTTAATTATTTTTCGAGGAAGATTTCTTAGTCAGATAACGATACCTTTTATGCCCTTATCCTCGATTTCAAAGCCATAATTACAATTTTGATTTTCAACCTGATAATCATAATATTATTGATAATCAACACACATTATAGAAGTTTTAAATATAATAGTTTTTAAAAATCAGGCTCCAGAAATTTTGAAAAAATTTTCTTTCATTTTACATCTTGTAATTCGAATTTCAAACATAACTTTGTTTTCAAACTTTCATATTTATAAAAACATTAAGAGAGCCCCTATTAATTACATTAAGCTTTTTTTCAAGAGGGGATTTTAAGTCTTTCTTACGTAAGTATTCTTTATTTAAAATATAAAAAATATATAAAAAGTTTAGGTTTTAAACCCTCCAAACGCCAAACTTTAGTGAAATGGTCAAAATTATGCTTGAAAATAATTCAATTTGACTGAAATGTTATCAAATTTTATCAATTATAATCGTTATTTTTTCTAACGATAACTTTTAATAATATTTATGCAGAATAGTACTTTTAGAGATACTTTAAGTTTTTAATATTTATTATTTGATCCTTTTTGCACTGGGCTCATTTTTCAATAAAAATTGCATATAGAAAAAAATTATACAATTTTTTGCCGTTTGGGAGGTTTTTCATCTACACTTCTCATTCAATAAAAGTGTAATCATATTTTTCATTAATTGAATCAAACTTATTTTCACATTTTTTTTACTTTAAATTACGTTTGATATGAATCAAAATAGAGTAAAAATACAGTATGTGAAAAATAAAAAATCTTTTTTATCATACCCTATCGTAAAGTTCGCACTTTACGGACACTTTTGAGAGTCTAAAACTATGCATTTAAGGACACTTTGTACTATCCAACGTGCCTGCACGAGTATAATATTGTGTTGGACTGAATGAGATAGGTATACACTCGTGTGCATACCAGTCAGTGTGTACCGGCCGGCGTGTTTATTTCATGCGAGGTTATAATTCTCCACAAAAAAAATACATTGTAAGTATTAATATCAGTTATATATTTGATCTACATAGTTGACTTACAATATGTGAATGTTACCTATTATGTGCTATCCTGTTAGAAACAATAAACTTTCCTAAACTACTGCAACATAACCTTCAAACTATACTTTCAGTTTGCTAAAAAATGGACGCTTCAGATTCGTCAAATTCGTCAGATGACGAAAATTTCGATCCAAATACAATTATTGAAAGGAATTTTGAAGCTGAAATGCATTTGATTGTTAAGAATTTGTTACCTAATAAATCACGTGCACAATATGAGACTGCATATGCAAAATTGTTAAAATACATACATGACAACAAAGCACCTATCAATGAAAATGTTTTGGTTGTTTATTTTAAAGAATTAAGTATATCAAACAAACCACCTGTAATGTTTAACAACTGTGTGATACATAATTCAATAATCAATAATTATTATCATCCACGTAACTATAAAAAAAAATAATAATGTATAATCAAACATAATTGATTGAATGAAGTTTGTAATAAAAAAACTGTGTTCAAATTATTTAAATGCTTTTTGAAAGTGCATAATTTATAGTATTTTTAAATATTTTATTTTCCAAAAGGATTTGACAATCATCTTTTTTAACGTAAAAGACCTCACCTCCTATCTCATATTTATATTATTATTATTTTATATTTCTATTATTTATAGCGATCTTTACGCTGGGTATGGTAAAAAAAAGTATATTGCACTCGCCTTCAAAGCGCTACAGTTTTGCGTGCGCATGTGGCGCCTCGCTACGCTCGGCACCACCACTAACGCACGCAAATACTGTAGCACTTTAAAGCCTAGGTGCATAATATACTATTTTAAAAGAATACAAATTTTACGAACCATAGAGGAGAAGGGATGAAAATGGTCATTATATGAATAATGGATGCTTTCTGATCTACTTTGGAAATTAAAATAAATCAATTGATAATTTGCAATATAATTGACTTTCTTGAAAATTTGAAATACACAAAATTACGATTATGATATCAAATAAAGTCAATAAGAAACAGCATTCCAGAACTTATTTATATTTGCCAATTTCGCGTAAAGAGAGGAGCATCACCGTGATGGTATAAAAAAAGAATTAAAAGCCGCACACATAATTTCAGACTCTATAACACTTCTTCGGTGACTTCTGTTTTGCAGAAATAAATTGTACGCTTGGCACACCATTTGCAAAGGATGAAATGAGGAGATAAAATACTCTGTTACTCGTCGAGGCGATGCCAATGGCGCCAGTTTGAAAAACGCACTGCGTAGAATCTTAACAGTCAAACGATAAAAGGAGTCCGACGACGAGAACGAATGAAAAGCCTGAGAGAAGATGATCCTGTTCCATTTAATGCGAATGCATTTCTCGTAAAAAGAGGTTCTCTTCAGGTTCAATGCCATTTGTGATAAATTATTTACTTGTTTATGCGAAACGACCTGCTGGATTACTATTTAGCATCTCGTGTAAGTTACCTCGTCACGTAAATTTCTAATTAAACTGAATCTACGAAGCGTAAATGTAATGATCGTTTATTAACTTGATGCAATGATATTCACATAAACTGCAAGCTAAATTTAACCGTACCAAATCTATAATTAATTTGCATAAGTATATAACTGTTAAGCTTTTGAATATATATACTTTATATGAATTTAAAGTCTGGTTACTATTTATTGTATGAAAATATCTGGGAAATTTATTATGAGCTTATTAAAGGCCTAAACCCAGAAAAAAGTTTCTTTGAATTAAACAAATTTGTGCATTGCTATACGGTCAAAGACAACACGGAGGAAAAAAAACTGTTGAATTAACAGATGTCATCTGCTGGAATAGGGACAACAGTTTTTTTTTTGTAATATTTACAGATTTTTCTGTTGGATTCACAGATTGTTTGTAAACTCAACAGATGAACCTGTAAAATCTACAGAAATGTCTGTTAGAATTACGAATTTCTCTTTTTTCTTGAAATCCGCAATTCTAACAGACATCTCTGTAGATTTTACAGGTTTATCTGTCGAGTTTACAAACAATCTGTGAATCCAACAGAAAAATCTGTAAATATTACAAAAAAAATCTGCTGTCCCTATTCCAGCAGATGACATCTGTTGATTCAACAGTTTTTATTTCTCCGTGAAGTTTCTTTGATTGAATGAAATTTCTTGATTGTTTTTTTCTCTCTTTGAATTAAAGAAATAAATGTCTCCGCAGTCGCACAGTACATGCATAATGTGATTCATAGAAAAATTTTCTTTAAATCAAAGAAAAAAATTTTTTCGTTCAAGGTAATCAAATTGAAGAAATTATTTCTTGAGTTTTTGCCAATACTGTATTTGAATCAAAAGAATATTTATTTAGATCAAATAAATAATGTTAAAAAAATGCCTTCTTTCATTTAAAAAAGGCTAAAAAGGTGATTTCTTAAAATCAAATAAATTTATGTTTGATCTAAACGTGTTTTTACTTCAAATTGATAAATAAATTTATATAAAATTTATTAGATTTAGATTTATATAAAAGAAGGGAACTTTTTTAGATTTATATAAAACTTTTTCCTGGGTATACTTGAGAAAATATTTTGAAACTGTTTCTACATGGAAGAAATAAGTAGTTGAATTGACTGAATATTTGTGTATTTCGGACTTATAAATCGTTGGGTAATTCACCGCTTTCCTGTAAACATAACAGATTAGTCGATAGATATTACAGGAAACCTCTTTGAACTAACATTTTAAAGAAAATTCCTTATACTGTAAATTTAACAGCCATTTCTGTAATCTTTATCGAAAAATCTGTTACGTTCACAAAAAAGCGGTAATTGTTCTAAAATATATTCTAAAGTTAGAGATAATTAATGCTGGCAGTATTTTAATTTATGAACTCAGTAAATGAATGAATGTGCGAATGAATACATTTGAAACAAAATTTGATCAATTTTAAGACTTAATTCAAGATTTTTTCTACATTGGGACTTTTAATACCAAAGGTAGTTTATTTCTAAAAGCTAGTTTGTGTTTTCCAGGAATCAGTAATCAGCAAATAACTTTCTTTGATTCAGCTATAATCATCATTATCTTAAATAATTATCATTTTTTACATAGAAATATCTTGTCCTTTTTAAAATTAAACTGCGATTATCTCTTGCACACTTAGGAATATATTTTTCTTTGTATGATACTAAAATTCTATTCGTTATTTTTATTGATTTCTTTTTGTTTTGGTATTGGGTCAGTTTCTTCTTATTTTCCTTATTTAAAAAGTATCAATGGTAGTTATAAAAAATTTTATTTTCAAATAAAATAAATATTTTTAATTGAAACACGAATAGCAACTTTTCCACAATAATTAAATTTAAAAAAAAAACCGAGAAAAAAATAATAAATTTTAATATATTGGATAAAAATTAAACAAAATTCTCCAAATACAAATTGTTAATGTAGATAATGTACAATTTTAAATTTAATCGAAACTTTTGTAGTTTCTCATCAGGCTCTAATTTTTTAGTAAGCGATAAAAACAGTATTGAAAAAGAAAGAGTGGATTTCGTGAGCTTATTTAAAGAAATGCAGTTCCATGATGAGGCTCGTTATAAGAAATACCTGTCGATTCAAACGTCCAGTGCAGTTACAGTGTTGCACGTGTGACTAGTCTCTATTACCAGAGAAAATTGCCATCGCTATAAAAACCGGTTGTTGTCGATTTTTTTTCTTATTTTTCAACATCGAGTCTTGAACACGCACGAGGCTACATCAAATTACACGTACATCCTATCAGGATTGCAGAGGCACTTAGACTACGCGTACGCTAATGGATGAGCAAAAAAACTACAGAAGATTTGCAGCTCCAGACATGTCTTCAATTTTTCTGGAATCTTTGGGACCGTATCTTTCATAAGTTATTTCGTGTCATCCAAAATTACGATTGAAATTGCATTTTCGAGATTTATAAAACATATATTCCGTAAACGAATATAAAATTTCCTCTTAAAATTATTTATCAGAAAATGTCAGAGAATTGTTAAAAAAAATATTGATATAATAATAGAATATACAAAAACAAATGAATATTTCAAGATAAAAATGTAACGGAAAATTATACGTTACTTTTAATACAAATTTATCCTGAAATCACACAACTGTAAGAGAATTTTCTGTTACTCTGAACGTGTAGTTTTGTCCGTTTAAATTGAAAATTGAAACATTTCATCTTAAAGTTACTAAAAATTAACTAAATTTTCTTAAATTCACCTTAATTTCGTGAAATTGCAACTTTATAAAGCTTTAGTTATGTGTTTTTGAAAATTCCAGCAGGAATTTTCAACAGTGTGGATGAAACAAAATTTGACTGATTCAATTGGAATATTTGAAAAACTTTTGCAAGATAAAACAAATTATCTCAAAATCTAGAATACCAAGCTCAGAGTTGCCAATATTTTTGCATTCAAAAATACCCTGACTGGTCAAAAAGTTTCATTTCTCCAAATTTTTTTAGGATATGCTATAAAAATAAATGGTTAATCAAATTTAAAACATTTATTTTATTAATTTTTGTTCATTTCTTTGGCATAGGGTCAGTTTTTATTACAAAGAAAATTTGAATATAATAATAATCTTAATGACAATTTAAAACATTGTTATCTAGTATAATTAACATGTTTAAACTCTTTATCCAAAATAAGTAAAAAGGTTAAACTAATTTTGTTTTTCTAACAGTGCATATATAACAATAAATTATGTTTTTATGATATAATATCGATATGTTTTATTTTTTATGAAATACTTTTAATATTTTTGTGAATTCTCAAAGGATATTTTTCTAACAGAAAAAATGTAACCAATATAATTTTACTAACTTTATATTTTTTCAGAAATTGAAATTAATTTGACTTTTCCGTGTTTTCCAGAAATATGGCAACCCTGAAATGTACTTACAGTTTTGAACGTTCATTGAACGATAAGAAGATTTTTTTTTAAACTAAATGATTGGTTTCTTCTTCATCAAAATAAAAAGTAGCGTATATTCAATAACAGATTGTATATTTGTAAGGCTCTGAATATAAACATGATAATTAATTTTATTTTGAAAGAAAAAATTTTGTCATCGTTCAATGAACGTTCAAAACTGTAAGTACATAACCCTGAAGCTGTATAGTACAAGTTCTGGTTTCATGAATATTAATTTGACTGGAAAACAAGAATAAATATCATAATTCTCAATAAACACTTTTCAAAATTGAAATAAATACAAACATGTCACATAATAACTTTAATTGGTATATTTTCGATTTTTTTGACACTTTCCAAAAATGTTATTTTTTTATTCTCTCTACTTTTATGAGTACACAGGCTTTTGAAATTTTCACCACTTATTCTTTGTTATATTATCAATATTTTTGGGTACGGAAAACACTCTAGATAAAATAAATAACTACAAAATTTCTATTTATTTTTTTATTTGTAACTTTTTTTCAGTCATGTTACCTTATTTTCCATATCAAAAAGTTGCTACACATTTTAAGGAACAAAATAAAAAAAGTATCATGACGATTAGTTAAAAGACAAGAAAGTTATTCAAAGTCAAAAAATGCCCAAAAAACTCAACATTTTCAGATTAAAACTGAATTCCAGCACGAGGTGCTGGGATTTTTAAAAACCCACAAAATCATTCTAAATAAAGGTGATACACATAAAAAAATTTATATGGAAGGTCTAAACTTAAAAAATAAAAATATCAAAGGTGGCGGATCCCCTTAACAGAAACATGACCAAATATCGCCAATATTACACCAACCATAAGTATACATTATACACACCACTTATAAAAAAGATTTCAAAATAAAAAATTTAACTGCCCCTTTCTTGACCATCCCTTTTGTCACGTCCTTTCTTAGTTTGTTGTCAAAGTCGTAAACATTCAATACAATAATTCATTCTTTTCATCTTATATACCCTTTGAATGAGATCTGCAATTTTCGTTTTCTAAAAAGTATATACATATACATATACATATATATATATATATATATATATATATATATATATATATATATATATGGGGGAGGGGGTGGTGTTAAAAAGACTTTTATCTCACACATTTAATGAATTTAGGGAAAGTTTAAAGAAGAAAGAAAAAGGGGGTTGGGAAGATATGGCAAATAAAATATTTTTTTCACGGTAGAAAGATAATCTCAGTAGACCCCCGCCCTTTATGCGCTAGCACGCACTTATCTAAGCGGATACCCACGCGCGAACAGCGGACACGAAAGAGTGCACACCTACATGTGCACACATAACTGATTCCAGTGTACAAGGTAGCAGAGTGTAAGTTGTGACGTCACGTCCGGCGTGAGGGCAACGAGTGTGGGAACCGGCGGCAGGTGCGTTCGAGTCAGCGCGGTGATCTCAGAACGAGGGGTGGTGGAGAGAGGAAAGGGCGAATGGTGCTGAAGGACGGAGGGGGATGGATGATGAGAGGATGAGATGAGATAGGATGATAGGAAGGGAGCATTTAGAAGGTAGTGGGGATAAAAAATACATGCCGCCACGCTCTTCGCGCATGCCACACGCACACGCCAAACACGCGCAACCACTCTTTCCTCCTGTGTGTGTATGTATTTGCGCAAAAATTTTATTAATCTTTGTCGCAAACAGAAGATTTTAAGTTTATTTTTAATTGCTTTAATTAATTTAAGTTTTTCAGATTGAGATGTAAAAACGACTATAAATTCTTGAATAATAATAACGTGTTTTTTCTCATTTTTCCGATAAGATACTGAAATAAGATAAAATTAAAAAAGTAGGGTAAATTCAATTAGCATTTAAGCAGCTGGGTAATTAGAAGGATCATCCGGATCACGTAATTAAAATATGTATTCATTTATTCATGGACCCAAAAAAACGTTTTATTTAAATTTAAGAAATCGTCTTTTTAACTTAATTTTATCAATTCGAGATACAACACCTTTAGATCAAATATAAATTTATTTGATTTTAAGAAATCTAGTTTTTAGCCTATCTTGAATTAAATTAAAGAAACTATCGTTTGACCGTATAGTAATGCACAAATTTGTTTGATTTAAAGACATTTGTTTTGAATCAAAGAAACTATCGTTTGACCGTATAGTAATGCACAAATTTGTTTGATTTAAAGACATTTGTTTTGAATCAAAGAAACTATCGTTTGACCGTATAGTAATGCACAAATTTGTTTGATTTAAAGACATTTGTTTTGAATCAAAGAAACTTTTTTCTGGGTGTGTGCGATAAGTTTTTGGTTTTATAAAATACCTTTCTGAAATTTCGGAAAACATATTTAGGGAAAATAAAAGAGCTGTCAGCAATTAAAGTCAACTGTGGAGTTTTTTCCAAAATGTTCAGTAAAATAAATTTAATATACGTTCTTTAGTGTCTTCTGTTACATTTTCTATAAATTATCAAAAAGATATATTGTGAACTAAAATTTTTAAAAATGTAAAGCTTGTTCGCGTTCTGCCCTGATTACCAATTCGGCATCGTTCTTCAATAAAAAAAATGTTTTCAAATTGCGGTCGGTTCGTGTGCAAAAATTTTTTTATGTTTTCCGGTTTATTGGTTATCCGGTTTTTTATTCACAGTGAACTCTAAACATTTTTTTTCAATTCATGATGCTGCATACTGAACTACTTCATTTTGAATTGCAAGCTATGAGATAAGTTTTTCAATTTTATGATAATTCTTATTTTAATTATCTACGTTTTACAAAAATTTTTTGAATTAATCTTTGAATTTATGGCACTGAGGAGGGCCCCCATATGTGGCCGAAACGTTTGCCTTGCTTTCTTTTTGAGTATTTTTATATCGAATAGTGAAAATTTCAATCGAAGAAAATAAAAAGAATCTGACCCTATGCCAAAATAATGAGAAATGAAAAAAATTCTATGAATTTTGGGTCAATATAATAGCAGACATGTTATCAAACATGTCACTTTAAAAATTTTATCTTACAGGAATTTGGTCACATGGATTTTTGGACTCATCGCATAATAACTCTCTGGAACAAAAATTAGTAATCTGAACTAAAATGTTATGTAATCTTCTATATATAAATTGATCTATTATGAAAATGAAAACAAAACTAAAAGTATTATTATACGTTTTTGGATACGTTTCTCAACAGATATCGACATAACTAGTCGTTGGAAAATAGAAAATTATATTTGTTTGTTAATGTCACATGTATAGGTGTGTGTAGTTGCATTCTATAATCAAAAATAATTAAAAATTTGTAAATGATGCCTAAATATATGAATTCAATAAAAAGTGGCTAATATTAGATAAATTTCTCGAAAATGTAACTCACACGGAAATAATTAATAACTATTTCAATAAAATACATAAGAAACGAATTATTCAAAGAAGTAAAATATTTGATTTACGTATCATATTTACTAAAATGACTGTAAATTCCCTTTGCATTAAATCTATCGTAATACTGCAATTAGCTTTATTTTTTATGTTACTAATTGAGACAAATGATTATTTGCTCAAATTATTCAAATTCATAATATCATTGAAATAGGTGAAATCGCAAATTGAAAATGTCGGACGAAATGAAAGTGACATGTACCCTGACTACAATCTAACCTTTTCATTTTAAAATGTTTGAACTGAAGATATTTATTATATTATTTTCTACGTTCTTGTGAGCATAAAAATTAATTTGAAGTTTATAATATTATCCGAGAATAATAACGACATTCATCCAGAATTTAAAAAATTTAAATAATTATTTATTTATTTTTAAGATTATACTAAACAAAAAGGCCACTTAACTTTATTTGAAATTTTTTATTCCTTTAAGATAATACTATCTCTTCCATGGAATACGATAAAAATAATTTCAACATAAATACCATTGTATCTCTGATCTAAAAAAAATCGTTAACCAGCCTAGTTACAAGGAAAACCTCACGATAACGAATTTAATTTCCTATAATTATCTCTCTCTTAATTAAATTTGTTTTCTAATTGCTGATCACAGTAGTTTATTTCTTCCTATATAATATTTATACAAAAAAATTAATTAACATTAAAAGAATAAAAAATTAAATTTTTTGGAACTAATATTCTAAAAAACTGTATTTCTTTAACATTAAAAATAATGACGTTTATTTTTTAAACTCCAATAACTAAAATGGACATAAATTAAACAAATAACATAATTTGTAATATCAACAAACAATACGAATCTAAAATTTAAATAATTTTAAGAGGAAGCTTTTGATTTTTTTGAATTTGGAAATTATATCAAAACTCAATGTAACCTACATTAATTTTCATATGAAATTTTATATTCCTTCCAAGCACCATAGAATAAAATATTATATATTTTTAATGATACATAATCTATATGTATGTTTCCATATTTCCGTATTCATCTTCCTTAACCTTATTTCTATGTCATTACAATTACAAAACCGACACAGTTAAATTCCAGATTTTCACATCTTTATTTCAGCTATATTATATCTCTGATTTGAATACTTCGAATTGTGCTCGGTCGATAATAATAGTCAGAACAAGTAATTTCAATTGATTTTTAGTTAAAACTGTTTAATTTAAACTTATTCCATTTTTAAGTGATTCAGGTAAAAAAAGTCAAAAACTGTCTAGTGCTAAATATTAAAGATATACGAATATTTAAATTCATTATTAATTTTTCATTAAACTCTCTGAGTTTGAATCAGTGAGATTTGAATGATGAAATAGCTATAAATGAGTTACTTTTTGACTTCAGTGAAAATTTCACCATCAATCATTGGTACTTCATTGGAAAACAGTGAAATTGAAACTACAATTGATCAATAAAACTTAATCGGTAAAATATATTTAACTGATCAATTCCAGTGACAGTTTTACTCTTTTCCAGCAAAATACCATTGCTTGTCAGTGGAAATTTAACTGAAGTGAAAGAGTAACTCATTTCCAGCTAATTCATCAGTAAAATACCACTAATTTAAATTTAGAGAGTGCTGAAGACAATCTTTTTGCTTTTGACTTACTCGCATATAAATTTGTTTCTTTCAGAAAATGTTATCTTGAAAATACAGAATTGCACTTTTTATCGGCAACCTACACTGATAGAAAGGAATGGCTGTTACAACGATATTTATGATTAATTTAACCTTACCTTATTGCTGGCATAGATACAGCAATATGAGATTTTTATTTTAACCATCCAAATATACCTGAATAAATATGAACCAATCAACCATATTATTGGTTGCTATGGAAAAATGTATTGTTCGCCTTCCCATATTATATTTCTGATTCAATCAGTTTCACTTACAATATTTTGATTTCTGTATTTAACATCCTGCGTTGTTCAGAGAGACATATTATTTTATAAATACAATTATAAATTCCCAGCCTACAACCGAATGGCTAAAACTCCCGAATCATTTCTATCAGTGTATCCCTACTGATTTTTCGATTACTCATTTGAATGTAATGTTTGTATTTTTTGAGGTCGTAATAGCTTTTATTAAAGCGCCTGGAGTTAAAAATACCACTTAAGCAGAAGCTGATTCGAGAAATGAATGCTTCGAAGAAAATTGGATTACCTGCACACGTGTGATTTACATGGAAATTGTAAGTAACACACCTGAATGAGCTTTCGTTCTTTGATGTAGATAGTAGAATTGCCCGAAGGCTGAGGGATGTGATAGCGTGCCAGAAGTGTTTTCAAAGTACGTTCTGTGCCAAGCACGGTATTCTCTATACTTTAACGTGTGAATGTAAACGAGTGAGCGAACCAAACTCGAATAAGTAGTACAATCTTTTAAAAAGAAAGGATTTTATAAAAAATACCCATAAAGAGAATTGAAATTACTAAAAAGCCAGTTTAGTTAACCCATCATTATACTGGACCAATGGATTTCGAATTGTGATGGCTGTAGGGCTAATTGCTTGGTCTTTAGCCTAAACAAGTGACGTTTGATTAATTTCTCTTCGCGAGAGTTGCTTCATATGAATAATCTGACGTGGCAAATCAGTATTATTAGCCGAAATATTATTGCCGGAGTAATGACATTTAAAATGATATTTTTTGGGGTCAGAATTGATAATCATTAGTATAAAAATTTTAAAAAAAATTTTCTACCAGAAGGCCATAAAGTGCATTTTATCGCCGCTTGCGGGACAGACAAATCCATTTTTAACCCCCAAGTAGAAAAAAATCCTTTTCAATACGGGAAAAACAATTATTTTCCGTAGTTGCACAATATACTATTTCAGGTGAAATTTACTCGTTTTTTTAAATCTAAATTATTTGAAATTTTCGAGCAATCTTTGCTATATTTTTATGACAGTATTTAGAAATTAGAAATTAATGTAAAACTATGATTAAAATTGCATAATATCTTTTTTTTAAACAACTCATTCTCAGCGCTGATTTTAACTGTTCATATATGTATATACGAACCTTAATTTTTCACAGGTGAGAAAAAATTAGTGTCAAGTTAAGGCCATGGATTAACTAGATCACGTCACCAAATTTCTGTGAAAGTTCATGTAAGATAACTTTTCCATTTTACAAAATAGCTTCCTGGAAATTTGGAAAATACACCAGAAGACAATAAAAAACGTCTGTCGACTACGTTTATGTGAAAATTTTGCAAAAATTTTCCTATCAACTGTAATCATTGATAACTTTTCCAATTTTTTTCAAAATTTTCGCGTAATAAAAATTAACAGACGTGCTTTCTTTGTTACGTTTCTCAAATTTTCAGAAAGATTTTTTGTAAATCAAAAAAGTTATCTTGCATGAAGGAATTAATATATAATTTAGTGACGTGGTCCGATTGATCCATGGCCTTAAGGAATTATAAGGCCCTTGGATAACACTGTAAAAAGTTTTAATTCGAGTCTAAAAATCAGCTGCACGAAGAAAACCAAGTTTACAATTTTCGCTAAACGTACAAGGAGAAAATTCATTTGTGAAAATTTAATCAAAAGTTGAGTAAAACTGTGACATGGTGGTTTTTGGTGAAAGTTTAAATTTTTTTGTGCGTATTCATTCAATAACGAATTATAAAGTTTAATCAACAGTTAAGTTAACTCTAAAACAGTTGATTTAACTTTATAATTCGTTATTGAATGAATACACAACAAAATTTTAAACTTTCATCAAAAGCCACTATGTCCCAGCTTTACTCAACTTTTGATTAAATTTTCACAAATGAATTTTCTCCGTGTACGTTTCAATTTAGGGAAAAACGTGTCATAGTGAGAATTCTCCGCAGTGAAATACCAAAATTCAGATGAATTATATTATAATTTACTATACTTTACTATAACCTATACTAAAGTTTAATATCATTTTTCGAATCTTTAGTATTTTGGGTGCAAAAAATTTCCAGTCCGCTAGGAATAATTACAATTACACCTCGATTTTTCCTAAATTCCTAATATTTTTAAGAATTATCATTATAAAATAAAACATATATTGCTATACAAAGTTTTTCCATGTACCTTCAAGATGTAATATAAACTAGACTATTAGAAAAGGATAAACTTATGCGCTTATATACTGGAGGGCTAAATTCAAATCAAAATGGTTTGTTAGGCGTAACAAATTCAAACCTTCTTTTTTACTGTGAAGGTAAAGATTTCTTTTGTTTCTACCTATTCTTCGACTAGAATTTTTT
This sequence comes from Diplolepis rosae, assembly GCA_030998225.1. Classification (NCBI taxonomy): domain Eukaryota; kingdom Metazoa; phylum Arthropoda; class Insecta; order Hymenoptera; family Diplolepididae; genus Diplolepis; species Diplolepis rosae. Next base: position 4,987,526 of record JAPYXD010000723.1, on the reverse strand, counting down.
TAGGAATTTAATGTATGATGTACACGGATAAACTTTTCATATCAATTTTTACTATAGTATTTTTCAAGTTAGGGAAAAACGTATCACTTTGAAAATTTTTGTTAGTAAACATACTAAACTTTATAATAATGATATGAAACTTTAGTATAAACTATGATAAAATTTGCTATGAACTATGCTGAAGTTTCATATCATTATTATAAAGTTTAGTATTTTTACCAACAAAAATTCTCAAAGTGATACGTTTTTCCCTAAATTGAAAAATACTATAGTAAAAATTGATATAAAAAGTTTCTCCGTGTAGACGAGATTAAAGAGTAGTTACTCCTACCTTGGAAATTAATAATATTCAGAAAATTGTTAATTTGTGAAAGATAATATTTGTAAATCTTCACTGAAAAAAATGGTTAGTAAAACCAACTACTTCGGTTTGTAAAAAATGCGTCAGCTATTTTACTATTTAGTACAACAATTTTTTTTTGTTGGTTTTACTATCTCAATTGTTATCACAAGAACTTGGATAATAACAGCAACTTAAAAAATTGTTATGCTAACTAATAAAATAGCTGAGGCATATTTTACAAACCGAAGTAGTTGGATTTACTAACCATTTTTTTCAGTGTTATCTGCGATGTAAGAAGAGTTTATGTTGGTGTATAAAATGAACTTATTTTTTGATAAACAGTAGTGCGCATACTTACATGCACTCTGGATAAAGATACACTGGTCTGAGAGGCTTGAGGGTAAAGGCATTATCGAATCGAATGTACGCGAAGCATGCACAGAAGTTCAGTCTCGTAGGAAAATCGATTCCAAACAAAAAGGTTCGCGGATGTACGAAGGTACTATGATTCTACACAACTCAAACCTCCTTAGTCTTACAATAAAATTACAAAAATAATATCTGTTCTGACTAAAAAATTGTCTATTGGCATGGAGTCATCTTTTCATTAAAAATGCATAAGTATTGCATGAATATTTTTTATATTGCTTTTTTATCAAATTTAAACTATAAAGCTTGATAAAACACTTGATATGTAATATATTTTTAATCTCGAAGAACAAAAACCTAAATCTTAATCAAGCACTGATAAATAGTAATTGCAATCTACCTCTAGTTACACTGATACAAATTTTTGTATTCAATTTAATACAGGGTGGCCGTTTTCATCGACGAAAATAATTCCCGGTCATTTCCCGGTCATCGAAAATTTTTTCCCGGTCATTAAAAAAATAGTTTCCAATGAATAACAGTTAATGCAATGGGTTTTTAAAGTTTTAAAATATTTTTTATTTAATATTCTGAAATAAAATTTCTCCTGGTATACCGAAATCACAAAATAAGGCAGGAATTTTGAAACGCATAATATAATATATAAGTAAATCACGTTATGAAACACATTTAAAACAAATTGAAATCGATTTGTATTAAAAATTTTAAAAAATTCCCGGTCAACAAAAAAATTCCCGGTCATTTCCCGGTTTCTCCAGGTCACAGAAAATTCCCGGTCATTTCCCGGTTTTCCCGGTCAAGCGGCCACCCTGTAATATATAAAAGTATATAGAGTATATGAAAACTAATAGACACAATTATGAAATTTAATATGCATCAAAGTGTCAATAAAACAGAATATTAGTGAAACAGGACTTTGTAAATTTAGTTATTTAGACCAATTTTATAGTTTCACATGTATAATTCATTTATAACGTTTTTATCACAATGTTTATCCGTCACACGCGCAATTTCTTAGGTTTCTCTTCTTAGTATTTTTACAAAAAATTTTTTTTGTACAGTTTTCATTTCTTTGCAAATTTAGTTATTTAAACCAATTTTATATTTTCCCACTTGAAATTCTTTTATATCATTTTTACCACAATTTTTTTGTTATTTATGTCAGAAATCTCTCTAAATATGAAAATTTATGACGTGTTTAAATGCTTATGGGTTAAAAAAAAATAATTTTTCCAATTTTTGGATATCTTATATAATTTGAAAACGAATTTGTATCTGTATTAAAGAAAATAATATATTTGATTTATCTACGGGGTAGATGAATTTATTTTTTGACCCCTAAGGAGAAGAAAATTGTATCCAACGCGAGAAAAACATTTATTTCACTCGTGTGATTGTTGCCCTCGCCATTGCTCGGGCATCAAACTTCAAAAACGCAAAATAAACTTTTTTTCCCTAGTTGCACAATGTACTATATATAATTTCGTAAAATCATACTACGTGAGTTGTTAATTTGGGTATATTAAATTGTATATACAAAGGTACATAAAATTTAATAATATTTCTAATAGTGCACTACGAAAAGAAGTCTTTAAGGTTAAAGTAAAAAATGCAAACTCACGCATATTTTGTTAATGACATGTGCGGGCACGTTTAAGATTATTACACGTCTACCACAGGTACCTTCGAGCTATATAATTAACATTTTATTGGGTGTTTGGAGTGACAGACATACACTTTCTTCAATCAAAAATAACAAACCCGAGTCATTTTAAAGGAGGATATCCAAACAACATCCTTCAAACCAAATAAAGCATAAAATAAACGGAAAATAAAGTATACTTGATTCAAGGACATAATCAGTTGGTTTTATTCAATGAAGAAATTGGTTCAATTTTAGGAAGAATGAGGCAGCCAGTCAGGAAAAAAAGTAAGGCGATCCGACGCTATTTTTTTATTTTTTATAATTTCGTTAATCGAGTATTTTTTTTAGTGAAAATAAAGAACATTTTATTTCGAATAAAATCATTAAAAGTTTGAATCAGATAAAAATTACAAATTTATATCAGTGGAGAATCATATCCAAAAACATCAAAAAAATTTATTTTTTCATCCGATAGAAACCTTTAATGACTTATTTTATTCGAGATAAAGTTTTTCACACTTTAACTAAAGAAAATCTATGAAGAAATATTCCAAATGAAAAAAAAAAACTGACACAGGCTTTTGAAATTTTTACCAATTATTCTTTGTTACATTATCAATATTTTTGGGTATGGAAAGCACTCTAGCTAAAAAAATAATTACAAAATTTTTATTTATTTTTTTATTTTATTTATGACTTTTTTTCAGTCATGTTACCTTATTTTCCATACCCAAAAAGTTGCTACACATTGTAAGGAACAAAATAAAAAAAGTTCGACAATTGGTTAAAAAACAAAAAAGTTATTCAAAGTAAAAAAATGTTTGAAAACTCAAAATTTTTAGTTTTAAAAGGTACTAAACATAAAAAAAAATTAAAATTTTGGAAGACTTATCAATAATTACAGATAACTGTAAAAATGTTGTAAACATTTTTACAAAGTTGTCAGACGTTCTTTATCGTCTTCTCTTGTACTTTCCAGGATTTCAGGAAAATGTTTTTTAAAATGAAAAATTCATCTCACATGAACTTTTACAGGAATTTGGTCACGTGGTCTGAAGTTTACTTCGATCAAGCATGTCCTTTTCGGGTCATAAAATTTTACTTAGATTAAGTAAATTTTTTTCTTGGAAAGAGCCATCCAATTATGCTCTTGATTCAAGTAAATTTATTTTCCGTGCAGTACAAAAACAGCTTTCAAGTACCGAGAAAAATTAGAGAAAAATAATAAAAGACCTAGAATGCAGTGATATTGGTAGTAGAATAAAGAAGGGTCGGGAGAGAGAAAAGGACGAAGAGGCTGAATAGTGGCACGTACAGTTGGTATTATTGGCAATCCAATTACACCTCGCTTCAATTACTATGTAAGTACAAACTCGATGCCTTTGGTAGAAGGCTGATATGCACGAACGCGTGCGCATGCAATTGTACGCACGAACAACAATAAAGGACGAGAAAATGATATGCAGGTATCTTCATATTCATTCAAAAGCTCTTTTCAAACTCTGAGAATTTTTGTTTAAAGATCGATAATTTGAATTAAATTAGAGACATTACTTTTTCAGAAAAGAGTATATCATTATTGTAATTAAAGGTACAATTTAATTTTTATTTTCCTATTCAGTTCCTCTGCGATGACTTTTAATTTATTTTATTGTACGTACAAAATAATATTCAATTGAAACAGAGAAAATGGTCCAGAAAAAGGATCAAGGTCACGTTCTGGGATGTGCTTAAACCGACTTGATATCGCGTGTGGGTTTAATTAAAACTTACATGGCTACAATTTAATTCCTATCAAGGTCGCGCCCATGACGTCTACATCCCCTACACAAATTATCGTGATCCATAATTACTACAATAACAATTTCCTTCTCGAAAGCGTATTATCGATGAATACGTATTTTTAAATTGACGACGATATAGATGAATTATCTGTGTAAGAAACATTCCTACATAAATGAATTTTATCTTATTGTCAGAGGTGCATATATTTATTAGAATGATATTTATTGTGTGTTTTGCCGCCATAATAAATTTTTTTTTATAACGTTAGAAATGAGATTATAACTTCATACTCCACAATTAGCTCCATTATCAGAACGTAAATTCCTCTCCAGATAGAGAGAGGTTGAGTGTCAACTCTGCTGAAGCAAAAGCAATCCAAAAAGGTAAAAGTGAGAAACATGTTTACATACATACATCCACACATGAATGCACTAATTATAATATTTATGAACATCCGTAAATAAATTTCGATTAAATATAACGGGAATTCGTGTACAGCGAAAAAGTAGTTAGTTGAACCTACTACCTTGACTGGTGAAGTATGCCACTGTTACTTCATATAGATCCTACTTTTCTGGTTAAGTTTTTTTATATCTAATAGTGAAAATTTTAATCCAAGAAAATAAAAAGAATCTGACCCTATGCCAAAATAACGAGAAATGAACAAAAAAATTTTTCTAAAATGTTAGAAATTTCTGTATTAAACGTCCATTACATGAAATGGAAGTTTTTTTCAGTAACGTATATTAAATTAAAAATACTTTCATCTTAAAAAATACAAACTTTAAGTTTAATACACATATGAATATATTTTAATAATATTTAAAGAATTTGAAAATCTTTCTGTGGAAAAAAAGACGCTTTCGACTGCGCTGGGATTCGAGCCCAGGTCTTTCGATTGTCGGTCGAATGTTTGTTAATTTTAATATATTTTGATTGAAAATGTATTAAATTTAATATGAATGTATATTTATTTTTCATAATATACAAATCTACTAATTTTAATTTACTACTTGTATATTAAAGTCTTTTAAAATCAATAAGATTTTTTTTTAAACATATTCTTGAAATATCAATTCGGATAGTAATATCAACAGAAAAAAACTAGTTGTGCTACACTTATAGAAATGTTCTACAATTTACAAAATTTTAAAGTTACAAATATATAATACGATAAAATTATATGGAATTTACAATACTTTTAAGAAGATTTGACCGCGGCTAGAAATCCACTAGAAAGCTTAATTAATTACCACTTTAAAAATAATTTGAAGTGTTATTCAATACATATTTTAAGGATAAAAGGTTCATTTAATTAGAGAAAAAATTAAAAACAAAAAAAATGTCTTTTTCAATAGCAATTACTACAGGTCTAACTCCAACGCAGTTTTATCCAAGTTTACTCTCTAAAAATGATTAGATTTTTAACTAATTTCTAATTTTTTAACTGCTAGTCAAAAATTTTGAAAAATTTAATAAAGTTTTATAAACAAATAACTGCAGAATAGAAAATGAGCAATTAATCAGAAAAGTTAAAACGGTGGAGTCTTTCAAAATTATTAAAAGAAAAAAATGAGCCATCATTCCTTAAAATTTGATAATTTTTAAAAAGGAATCTTGAAAAAAAAACAGCATTGAACTTTGACCGACAGTAATTTTTTCCGAATTACTAAATTGTATCGAATTTTCAGTTATTTGAAAGGTGAAATTTTTTTTTGCTCTGGTTTCAGAATTCTCAAATTCAAGTATCGAAATATTCAATATTTAATACTGAAACATTCTTTCTTCAATTTACAAGAATGTATCTAAATTAATTTTGTTAAGGGCATGTGATGCTGTGGAAATTATAGCAAATTTTATTGATTTCAGGTTTCTACATGTTTGTGTCTAAAGTACAGCAAATTTTCTTTTCAGCATTTGGGAAATGGTAGAGAAGATAAAAACGGACGTAGATAGACTACTTTTGGTTTCGAAATTGAAAAAAGTTCAATTTTAGCAAAATATATCCGAAAATTTTTGTTCACTGTCAAAACAAAAAGTAATCTATCTACGTTCGTTTTTATCTTCTCACCTATTTCCTAAATTTTAGAAACAAAATTTTATGTATTTTGGCCACAAACATGTAGAAACCGGACTAAATTGTTCACATGAACTTGCTACTTTTCTCAAGTATCGCACATGCCCTTAAATTCATCTTAACTTTACAAAATTGTATACAGAAAAAAATGAGATTTTAAAACAAGTTGCAGTTCATTTTGAACACTTATTTTTTTCTGTGTAATTGTATAACTGTACAAAGCTTGAGTTACGTTCTTCGGAAAATTCCATCAGAAATTTCCAACAGTGAAATCAATAAATTAGCAATGGCATATATTTTACAAACCGAAGTGGTTGGTTTAACTAATCAGTTTTTCCAGTGTAAAGATGACAAAACAAATGAAGGAGTTTCATCAATTAATGTAATTCATTGCAGTTATTTCAGTTAAAATCTCAAAATAATAATAAAAAACTATCAGTTACCGTTTTTGAATTTTTGGGAAAATAGATTTTTTTATTGGTTTAAATTAAATATAAATATCTCAAGAATGATATCTAATACACTGTAAAAGGGGGGTCGCAATTTTTAATTTTTTTCATACACCTTACGACATATGCAATAAACTCTGAAAACCAAATTTTTGTATCTTTTTTAGTAGAGTCTGAAAAAATTCTTCGAAGAGCCTCATTTTAAGACAGGTCAATCAGGTGTAATCCTTTAAAGGACCAGAGAACGAAAAATATAAATTGCCTTTTTCTCCAGCTCAAAGAAAATAAACAAATTTATAAAGAATTTACTGTCTAAGCGCACATACTTCAGAAACGGAAACACATTGAAGTGCGCATAAGTAGAAGGAATTTCGTCATTAGCTTCAGCGTGCTTTAGTCTGCAATCACATACTCGTTACGTTAAGCCCAATTTTCTTACTTTTGTTCGTACGATACGTTTTTTTTCGTACGGATGGAAGCAAAACTACCCGCAATTACGCAATGCATGTTCGACAATATGCCGACTGCAGTAGAACAGGAGAAAAGCGAAAGTAAAGAGAAACAAAAAACAGAAAAGTGGAAGGAAGAGGAGGCTTCTTCAGGGCAATAAAACAAAGAAGAATTACTCTCGTGTACACTCAGAAAAAAGATTTTTTCAAGTCACAAAAAATTATTTGTTTGGTTACTTTTCCTTTTTATTACAATATAATTTAATTATCTACATATATTCTACACATAAAAACCCATGTTTACAATTTTTGCTAAATTACGTTTCAATTTGAGGAAAAACGTGACATAGTGGGAATGATTCGCAGTGAAATACTAAACTTCAGATATACTATATGATAATTTACCACAGATTGAATAAAACTTCACTATAACCTATAAAAAATTTCATATAATTTTTTAAATCTTTAGTATTTTGACTGCGAAAAATTTTCAGTTTGCTAGAAATAATTACCATTGCACCCCGATTACCACTTGATTCTTAATATTGTTTAGGATTATTGTTATAAAATAGAACATATATTACTATGAAAAGTTTCTCCATGTAATGGATTTCACTACGAGATCATTTTAAACATACTGTTAGATGTGAGTCAAAATACAAAAACGAAAATAATGTGCTGAATCATCAAAAGTATTACGTTTAGCGAAGAAAATGTTATTTAGAAGTGAAAATCAAGAAACAGGTTCTGTTAACACTAGAACTATCAAACTAGTCAACAAGACTGGTAGTATATTTCATTAAAAATCTAAAGAAATGGTTTTATGTTAACTTGTTGTATGACTTTTAGAGCAGCATATGAATGAATAAATAAACAAATGAAATAAAATAGATAATGAAAATGAAATAGATGTAATAAAATGTTGGTATCCCTAGTGTTAAATAAATGAGAGAATTTTCCTGGTCCTTCAAAAGAATTTTATTTGGCTGATAAAAAAATTTGGTTCATTTAACTAAACTTTCGTTGACTAAAGCAAAAATTCATTCTAGTGTATGAGTTTAAATCTGACATTAGCTATGCGTAAACTATAATGAGTACAAAAGATTATAACGAATTTACTTGTAATTTTGCAGTATTTTAACCAATTATGCAAGGCTTTCGAGTCAGTTTGATGAGCACTTTCATCGACTCTTCGTTTTTCATCCATGTCTTTTAGTTATTTTTTCCCTTATTCAGGCAATGATACCTGTTCAGTTGAGAATAATAATTATATGATTGGCTTACTTGTTAGGGAGCAAGAAATCATATGTAATTTGTGTTTGCATACAGAAAAAATTTCGTTGAATCCAAAAAAATTTCTTCAAATAAATGAAATTAATGATTTCTTGTAAGGGGGAAAAAATTGCTAGGTCGTATTTACTTTTCTTCAGCTTCTGAAAAATTTGAACAATATATACATATGTAATTTAAAAAACCACGAAAAAAATCTCTTTTGCATATTTACAAAAATACTAACTGAGATAAATCAATTATTTGTAGAAAAACCTATTCATTATCTTAGATGCATCCATAGAAATTAATTTTTCAATTTTCAAGATTTATTTCATTTATTTATTTTAATATAAATATCGTATTATAATCTGTCATAGAAAAAATTTCGTGCAAAGATAAACTTTTTACAGGATTATATTATTAATTTATAATGGTAATTATTCCTAGCAGACTGTAAATTTTTCACAATCAAAATACTAAAAATCCGCCCGAGTCGAAAAATCGAAGGCCTCATTTGAGCCTCTGCGACATAATTTTGAGGCTGAAGAGGGGTAAAAGAGGTTCTTGTTCGTATTTTTGAACCTCTTTTAAGCCTCCAGACTTGACTTACGTCCGTTTTAGGCTCAAGAAGTTCAAATGAGGCCATACATTACAACGGGAAAAGTTCCTGTGAGGCTCTTCTCGATCGAAGAGGTTCCTGAGCGTTAAAGAAGGTTGATAAATAAAATACAGAGGCTAAAGAGGGTTAAATGATGACTTAACGATTATCAATAGGCTTTAAAGAGGTTGTGGAGGCTTAAAATGTTTCAAATGAGCTTCAAAATCACCAAGAGGCTCATATGAGGCCCTCGGAATTTCGACTCGGGCGAAGAATCATATGAAACTTTAGTATAAGTTATAGTCAAATTTTATAGAACGTACAATAAAATATTGTAGAGTTTTTCCAAAGTTTGGTATTTCATTCCAAAAAAACTCATCATAACACGTTTTTTCTGAATTGAAACCTAGTTCAATGGAAAATTCTAAACTTGCGGGTCCCCAAGTATGACTTCTACAAACGAATTCAAAATTGCATCACACTTGTTGTACAAACACTTTTTCATTAAGAGATAATTGGTCTATCAATCAACAAATTTACTTTAATTTTGATGGACATGTGTCGATTTATAACACCAAATTAAGCTCGAAAACAGAACCTGAACGTATAGTTAGAAGATCTCAGAGACGTAATTGGATAAATACCAACTAGAGTATATTTTCTTGCCTGAAAGGGTAACTTCATTATTCTAAATATAACTTTATCCAATTACAGAAAGTAAGTGGTTGTTATTTCATCCTACAAGGAAATGTATGGAAAGATCCTTACGTATCCCCCCGGAATAAACAAGCTTCAAGAAGTTCAATATTTGTATTTCTTACCATTTGTATATTTCTACTACTGCTCGAAAACGATAAAGTATAATAAATATTTTAAAAATTTCTAATATTCAATAAAAAAAAATAAAATCTGTGTCTGCCAATTTTCTATCTCGTAAGAGGAAAATGAGCTGTTGCGCCGACGCGACGCTGGCGCTGATACCAGCGACGCTTTCTGTTCTCCCAATTGAGCGTCGCGACGCCCGCGCTTTTTCGGTGGTCATCTTGAAAGTCACCCGCGGACAATATCCCCTTCCTCGGTCATGTTTCCCTGGTGTTGGGGGCTGTTCGCAAGCAACCGCTGGGTGCTTTGTCTTATCGAAAGCTCCCTCTACGAACATTTAGAGCTTTTCTTCCGACGTAAAGATAACATTTTTATATCCCACTGAGATTCTGAAACTAAATTTTCACACTTAGTGTCTGTATCTTTTATCCTCTTTTTTCCCCTCCTATTCGAATGATCTCGGCCAGCCCCCAAAACCGCAGCGCCATCCATCGAACGGTCTCCGATACGAATAATTGATACTTCAAGCTTTGCCGCGCATTTTCTCTATATTTTATAATGGCTGGTATCGGCAACATGCGCATTAGATGTATACTACCCTGATACGGCGTCGCGACGTCGACCGGCCGACGCCCCTGTAATTACATGTGGCGTGCAATATTCACTCGAGGGCTCGACCTAAAAATGCAGCTGCGCCACATTTCCAGGGATCTTTTGTTGAGATTAAACGGCCTTATTGCGACATGCTCTCTCGCAAATCATGACAGGTTTGCGAAAGAAACCTTGTCGTGTCTCCCTCGGCAATTCTCCGACCAATTCCCTCACAAAACCCTGTAAAGCTTTTTCATTTTATTTTCAAAGTGCACGTGTGCAAAACGAGATTCAACCGATTCAAGGACAGATGCAGGTGCTCACAGAAAATGGATTGAGTTCAATTTAATTTATGGAATTATCAATGATTTTTTATCCGGAAACATCAGTCTTCCTAACTTTCAATCCCAGGATGAAAAGATTTTTTTTTTTTTCAAATGGATATTTAAAAACTAGTAAATTTATAAGCTGAATTTTAATTTGAGTGCAAAATTTATCTCAACATTGATTTATATTAGAGTTTTTTTTGTTTTAAGACATAAATTGAGGAGTTATATTCAATAAGGCGACAGGCGCTCGAAAACCTGTAAAAGTATTGTCCGCCTCGTGATGTCATAGTCAAAAATTGAAAATCGAAATTCGAAAAAACAAAAAACATGGTTTTATAGCTCGTGAAAAATGAATGTTAGTTTCCTCTTACAGTTTTTTTATAACGTTACAAATTTTCGAGTAAATTAATAAAAAGTGTGTTGGTTTTAAAGCATAGAAACCATGTTTTATTTCAATCCACTCGCCTCGAAAAATTCATTAATTAACGGATTGCGAAATTTTTTTTTGCGTTCTACTCGTGAATCTCTGGCGGAGGCGACAGTGCTTGCAAAAAAATTTTTTGTTCATTGTTAAATGGTTTTTTTTAATCCGAAGAAAAAACTATGTTTTTCGAGCTTCGGACCGAAAAAGTGAGCGAGGAAGTTTGAGCTACAGTAAACTTCCCGCGAACAAGTTGATCATTAGTATATGGAGCAACTTTTTGGAAAATATCAACTCAATTGAACAATTACTTTCGAAAATACAACGAGTTGAACGCAAATGCGAATTAGGTTTTGACGCGATTTTACCGGTTTTGTTACGAGCAATGCAGGCGCGCCGATGAGTAGAAGCGAAGGAAGATAGAGAAAGAGAGTAGGAGTGGCATGCGATGAAAATGAGCGACAAAACCTAATTCGCATTTGCGTTCAACTCGTTGTATTTTCGAAAGTAATTGTTCAATTGAGTTGATATTTTCCAAAAAGTTGCTCCATATACTAATGATCAACTTGTTCGCGGGAAGTTTACTGTAGCTCAAACTTCCTCGCTCACTTTTTCGGTCCGAAGCTCGAAAAACATAGTTTTTTCTTCGGATTAAAAAAAACCATTTAACAATGAACAACAAATTTTTTTGCAAGCACTGTCGCCTCTGCCAGAGATTCACGAGTAGAACGCAAAAAAAAATTTCGCAATCCGTTAATTAATGAATTTTTCGAGGCGAGTGGATTGAAATAAAACATGGTTTCTATGCTTTAAAACCAACACTCTTTTTATTAATTTACTTGAAAATTTACAACGTTATAAAAAAAACTGTAAGGGGAAACTAACATTCATTTTTCACGAGCTATAAAACCTAGTTTTTGGTTTTTTCGAATTTCGATTTTCAATTTTTGACTATGACATCACGAGGCGGACAATACTTTTGCAGGTTTTCGAGCGCCTGTCGCCTTATTGAATATAACTCCTCAATTAATGAATTTCTATTCTCAAATCCTAAACGCAGGAATTTATAAAAGTTACTATGCTTCCCTACAATCTCTTAACAATTAAAGAAACGCAGCTTTTATATATGGGTCATTTCCTGGGAGATTTACAGTCAACATTTTTTTTGCGACGAAATATCTTTTTTTTGCCTTCTTACTTCGAAAATAATCAACACGTTTTTTTTTCATTGTGATACTTGAAAATTTCGAGATATAATTTTTTTAAGTTTGGCACTCGGGAAAATTTTTTTTTTTCTAACAGCTTACTGTAAAAGCAGTTTTGAATATAAAATGTTACCCTTGCACTTAAAATGCGCGAAAGAGTACAAGCTTTCAAAAAAGTTATAGCACACATTTCGTTGTTTTTTTTTGTAATAACAATATAGTACATTTTTATAAACAATTGAATTTTTTTTTAATTTGGAACTAATTTTTTTCCGATTTTTTTGTTTCTAAATTTTTGTTAAAGTTTTTTCAATATGCATATGCAGGCAAAATTTTGGAATGGAAAAATGAAAACTCTAGGTGTAATTAATATAACTTTTTTGAAAGCTTGTATTCTGTCGCGCATTTCAAGTGCAAGGGTTACATTTTATATTCAAAACTGCTTTTACAGTGAGCTGTTAGAAAAAAAAAATTTTTCCCGAGTGCCAAACTTAAAAAAATTATATCTCGAAATTTTCAAGTAGCACATTGAAAAAAAAACGTGTCGATTATTTTCGAAGTAAGAAGGCAAAAGAAAATATTTCGTCGAAAAAAAAATTTTGACTGTAAATCTCCCATGAAATGACCCATATATATATATATAGGCAAAAATAGATAATTTTGCTTTCAAGAATAGTAATATTATAATTGAAGGGCTTATTTGAAAGACAAAAGATTATTTTCCATGAAAAAAATTTGAAATGCAAAAAAATAATGCATTTAACAAATTTTATTTTTACCCGAAATTTTTCTCTTATCGCTCCATACCAAATTTTGAAAAATGATGTGATTCTAATAAATTACGGATCATTTTTTCAGGAAAAAGAATCTTCACAACTTTACTGTTCCCAATTAACTTTTGGAAATAAATTCTTTAATGGCTAAAACAATTAAAAATCAATTTTCCAAAACAAAATTCTTATAAACAAATTGTTGAATTTGGTAATAATTTATTCATTTTAGAAAATTGGAAACGGTTAAGTTGTAGAGAAATTTCCTCCAGAAAGAATGATCCGTGATTCATTAGAATCACATCATTTTTTTAAATTTGGTATGAAGCGATAAGGAAAAAAGTTCGATAAAAATAAAATTTGTTAAATACATTATTTTTCTGCATTTCAAACTTTTTCATGGAAAATAATGTCTCCTCTTTTAAATTAGCCCTTCAATAATAATATTGCTATTCTTGAAAGCAAAATTATCTATTTTTGCCTCAGGTCTAATTTTCGTAGATCAACTACTTTCAAATTTTAATGAAAGTTTGTATTTTCTAAAATAAAAGTATTTTAAATTTAATATACTTTACTGAAAAAATCTTACATTGCATATAATGGAAGTTTAACAGAGAAATTTCTAACAATGTAGATAAATGTATTTCATCACAGAGTTTTGCTCCATCAGTTTATAATTTCCTGCTACAAAATTCTTACATATGACATCGGCGCCACAAATTTTTTGTTATTTCCAGAAGCCCCGATAAATCTGAGACAACTGAGTTTTATTAATACATAATAACTGTTTTATCTTTTCTGAATAAATTAGTTTCTCCTTCTTATTGGAGAAATTTTACTTCTAGCCAAGTATAATATCCCAGTCCAACGACTCGAGGTTGGCGGGACAACGTCATTTCCGACAAGCGCAAAACGTCTTTCGGGGAAAGCTAAAGTAGATCAATTTCCACGCCCCTAAAAAGCTCTGAAAGCTCATGTTCTCCTTTCTTTGGGTTTCGCGAAAGGTCGACCGCGTTTTCCGTCCATACACGAGCTTTTTGTAATACTTAAAAAAGAGTATCCGAGTTGCATTATGCAAAAAATATAAAATCCATTGAAAATGTAAAAAAATCCAGGAAACCAAAAATATCAGAACCAAATAACCGGTTTCTTTTAATAAAAATAAACTTTATTTACTATTTTACAAAAAAAAGTGAGTGTTTGTGAAGTCAGAATTTGGTTAATTTTTTTCAAAAAACTAAAAAGAATTTTTGAATATTAAATTCTGAAAACTTATTTAAAATGATAAGTAGAAAAAAATAAAATGTAAGATGAATTTGATAAACAGATGAGTATGGTACTCGAATTTTTGGAAAAAGTAGATAATGCGCCGACGTAGACCCGTAACTTTAGGCGTCGCGACGCCTCACAGCTCTTGATAGGCGCCTGGTGTGGCGCCAGTACGTCTCTCGACCTGAAACTCCATTTCGCACAGGTGTAGCGTCTCGACGCTCCAAGAAGCCTCTCAGCGGCGTCGACGTGATATTTGGTCGAGCAATTGACGAACGAGCATAAACAAACGGGAAAATAAGAGTGACTTTAACAACTGTTAACGACTATTTCGACGACTACTGCCCACCTGTCGCTCAAAGCTTGTCGCGGCTCGGTCGCAACGAGTTTCATTCCCCGGAGAACAGAAGTTGATAGAAGCTCGAAAAACCGATTCGAGGGCGGCGTCGACGTCGACGTCGTCGGTACGAATAAGCGCCGCATCACCGACGCCTGGCGCAAGCTCGACAATTTATTGGTCTGATCTAACACGGACCGTTACTACTGATAAGACCGATGCTCCTGGCGGAATTTATGAATTAAGGAGGTCCGACCTTTGACATAACTACGAAATTACAAAGAAATCATACCAAGGAAAAAATATAATAACTAGATATATTAACGAATTTTGGCCGAGTAATTACACTTACTTTTGGAGAAATAGTTTACACTATAATAAATTCATTTAAAATGGTTATTCGACATTACACTGTTAAATTTACAATGCTTTTAAGAAAGCGTATCTTAAATTTGCTGAATTGACTAAAATTTTCAGAATTCTTCTTCAAGTTATAAAAATCTAACAGAATTTTTAATCAAATGTAATTGTATAAAGATTCAGATACAGTGTTAGGAATTTCTGCCGTAATTTTCCAAAACTCTTAGCTTAAGTTTTATGCGGTTACAGTTTCGTAATTTTGAAATGAATTCAATGAAAATTCTGTTACAATCATAGAATTTGTTCAAAACAGTAAACACTAATTTTAATTCAAGTAAATTTAGTTCAATTTAAATAAAAACTATCATTTCTTATCCAAAAGTTTTTATTTTCCCCATTATGTTCAGATTTTTAAAAAATTTGCTTATAAACGAATCATGATAAAAAAACAAGTAAAAACCAACAAATATTATACTTAGGCCTCACCCATTTAAATAGTGACTACTTGAATGACTTTTACATAAATAACATTTTTTCCACGTTTTATTAATATTTTTAAATATGCTCAAAGTGATTTTAAAAAAATCTGAAAAATTCTAAATTGATCCATAGATTCTAGCTTGATCGACTTTTATAAATAAATAATTACTATTTTTGAACCAACTTAATTTCTTTTTGATTCTACATCGAATATGATTAGCAACTACACTGTCAAAAATGTTTATATCAAATTGAATATAAAATTATATGAAGTGATTTGCATGTGTAATACATGAAAATAAATATACACAATAATGAATTTTAATATGCATCAAAGTGTCGATAAAACGTAATATTTTTGATAACTCATAAATAATTAAAACTGGTTGAATTCATTAGATGTTTAAATGCTTATAGGTTAAGAAAACTAATTTTTAAAATACTTGGATATCTTAAATTATTTAAAAATATTTTTGTTTATTTACAGGATTTATATCTTGAATTTACAGCAAAAATACACCCAGAAAAAAGTTTTATTTAAATTTAAGAAATCCTTTTTTTAACCCCATTCCTTCAACTCGAAGTAAAAACACCTTTAGGAAAAAATATAAATTTTTATTTTATTTTGAGAAACCACGTTCTTAGCCTTTATTAGTTTCTTGAAATTATTTATTTGATCTAAAAAAATTTTTTTTGATTCAAATACAGTACTGGTAAAAACTTAAGAAATAATTTATTCAATTATATTACCTTCAACGAAGAAAATTTTTCCTTTAAATTGAAGAAAATATTTCTAAATCACATTACGCATATACTATACGATTGCGCAGACATTCATTTCTTTAATTCCAAGGAAAAAAAATATTCAAGAAATTTAATTGAATTAGAGAAACTTTTCTTTAAGCGAATAGAAATACACAAATTTGTTAGATTCACAGAAATTTTTTTTTAAATCAAAGAATCTTTTTTCTGGGTGTATCTTTATAATTGTGTAAAATCTAGTTACGTCTATTGGTAAATTTGGTATATTAAATTTAATACACCAGTATATTGTTGTACAAAGAATATACAATGATATTAAATTTCATATTAAAATATACAAGACATTCAATAAAATTTCTAACAGTGTATCAGCTTCGCCATAAAAAAGTCAGTTATAAAATTAAATTATAAATTGATCAGATTTATTGTACAAAAAATGTAATTTGAATATTTAAAGCGTGATTTAATAAAAATAATAATAAAAGAATAAACCAACTTCATTTATAAAACATCACAAGACAAAATGGAAGCATTAAATTCTTGATTATCAAGTGGCGCAACCAGAGAGCGCTCCTGGAGCGAATCGCGGCGCCCTAGCATTGCGACGCCGAACGCGGAAATCAGGAGGGTGAAAACGGTGGCACGTCGTCTACTTGACGTCTGACGGAGCTGCCTGTCAATTGGAAGACGTCGTATGACGTACCATGATGACAGGATTCCATACGGGCGAATAGGTATTACGGCGTCGCGACGCCATCCTAGAAATAGTGATCTTGACGAGCAGAGGCCGCGCCTCGACGTCCTCCAGGGCCAGGAGAGCAATAAGTGACTGTAGGACAATCGGTGTCAACGGCGTCTTGACGGAACCGACGTCAAGCGTCGTTATAACGAAGCCTCGTATCAGGAGAACATTCTGAAGAGTAGGTGGCAAGCGCCGAGACGCCATGACTCTTTAATTATAGATTTTCGTACTCCCCCTCTTAAACTACGCGTGGGGGATGAAAATAACAGCTGCGCAATGGGATGTTCCAAATATATCGCATATCAAACCAGGAACACGTACCTCGGCACGCGTTTGCGCTCATCTATCCTCTAATCCACAAAATGTCGCCATGAAAATCTTATTGTGGCTTTAAAATAAAAAAGTTTTATCTTTCATTTCTTGAAATAGCAAATTAAATCTTTTCGGTCAGATGAATCTCCATACATATCATTTTTTTTTTAATTTATGATAATCATTGAGTTTAAAAATTTTTTTTATTAATTACTAAGAACTAAATTAATTTATTTTCCTGGTCTTCAATATATAACTTATATAATTAATTATTGATGTTGAATATAATTAATTTTCAGTTATCTTAACAAATTTCTGAACATATAAGATTCCGAAAATTTAGGTTTTCCTGGCATTTGAGAGAGCGAACACGGAGAAAAAAAACTGTTGAATCAACAGATGTCATCTGCTGGAATAGGGACAGCAGATTTTTCTGTTGGATTCACAGATTGTTTGTAAACTCAACAGATGAACCAGTAAAATCTACAGACATGTCTGTTAGAATTGCGGATTTCAAGAAAAAAGAGAAATCCGTAATTCTAACAAACATTTCTGTAGATTTTACAGATTCATCAGTTGAGTTTACAAACAATCTGTGAATCCAACAGAAAAATCTGTAAATATTAGAAACAAAATCTGTTGTCGCTATTCCAGCAGATAAAATCTGTTGATTCAACAGTTTTTTTTCTCCATGAAGTAAAATAAAATTATGTAATTAGAATCAAAATTGAAATTATTTATTTATTTTTAAAAATTGACATTATAGCTTTTTGGACTTAAAAACTAAATTATGCTCTGGTGAATGTTTCGGATATCATTTTATTCTATCCAATTATACATGAATGTTCAACTTTTGAAAATTAACAGCAAAAATTCTACTGTTATGCTGTGGAAAAGTGATTCATTGTAGCTCATAGTAATTAAGTTTATTTCGATTTCTAATTTCCAAACCAGGTTTATTTCAAAAGTAATTGTTAAATTCCGAATTTGTTTTTAATTTATTTTGGTCCAGAGCATCTATTTCAAATTATGTTTCCGCTTTTCTTGTGAAGTGATTTTTCCTTATGAAGGACATTATATTTAATTTATTTTATCTTTAAAAATACATTAAAAACAGATTCTGTGAGTTTTTAAATGACCTCTTATTTCTTTCCTTCGTGAAAATCAATCTCTAGAGGAATTTTACCACATTCTATTTTCACATCCCGTCCCACGATGATATGCAGAGAGCTTTCCAACGGCCCTGTTGTATTAGGGTAGTATGTTAACAAAAGAAAATCATGTCAATTGCGCATTCGCTGTAGAGCTAGCGAGCTTTTCATGCTCACCCCTCAGCGTCACTCATACGTCAATTTCCCATGTTTCTTGTCAAACAAATATGAATGATTGCAAACAAATTTTAAATGAAAATCAACAAAACCTTTTTTCATCGAGATTATTAATATTTTATCTCTTTACTTTATGATCAACAAATAATAGTTATGAAAATTGCAAATTTCAAACAATATTAAGGAAAAAAGATTAAAATTTGCTAATTAAATTTTTTCATATGAATAAAAATAAATTTTTCAATCAAAGAAAGTATTAAATAATATATTTTATAACTTTGGTACAATTTTATTCCTTAATTTATTCAAAAAAGCTGAAAAGTAAATAGAAATATTTTCATCATTCAAGAGACAAAATAATATTAGACGACGGTGAGGAAATTTAAACTAATAGTAAAGAAGAATGAGAAATAGTATTATCAGCGTCTGATTCGTTCTGATTATAAGGTTTTACTACTGAAAGTGAAACAAAACGCGGGTACGATCTACCCATTTCGAATCTTAGGATCAAGCGATGATAAAATAAGTGGAAGTAGTCTGTGGCGTCCCGACGCTTTCAACGACGCCCGATAGCGCATATGTATATATACACTGTTAGAAATTTATGTATTAAATTTAATAGAGTATATAAAGTAATTTGCATTTGCAGTATATAAAATTTAATATACGGAATTATATAAATTATTACACATCAAAGTGTCGGTAAGACATAATAGATACTCTATGCTTTTACTAGTTTCTTTGATAACTTGTAAATCATTAAAAATTGGAAATAATATTTTTATTTAATTTAATAAATACTATTAAATATTTATATTAATTATGTAAGAAATACGGCCTACAGGAGAAAATCTGAGCTGAGAATTCCTCTAAATATGAAAATTTATAAAGCCATTAGTGCTTATTGGTTAAGGTAACTAATTTTTCAAAAAATGACATGTTATAAATAATTTTGGAATAAATATATATTCAATTAAAACAAAGTACTATATTGTTTAAAACCTAAATTCACTTCAAAAATCAATCTAAAATTGCGTAAAACCAATTTACGTGAATTTATTAATTATGGTATACTAAATTTAATATACGAGTGTATCATTTTACAAATAATAAACATGAGATATCAAATTCAATATATAGAAGATTTTGCCTATCATAAAATTGAACAAATATTTGGTGAATTGAACCAAATAATTTGTTTCATGCAAGCAAAGATGGCTTGTTTGAATACGATGCACTGTTAAAAATCTTATTAATTTTAATAGAGTTTAATTAATATACATTTACATTAAATTTAATAACTTTTCAATCAATAATTTCAAACTCAACTAATTAATTAAAATAACCAAATATTATTAAAATATATACCCGTGTGTATTAAAATTCAAATAAAAGTTTATATTTTTTGAGATGAAAGTATTTTAAATTTAATATACGTTTCAAATTATAGGTGTTTGAGTTCGAAATTTGGTCAAATTCTTTAAATTCAATATACGTTACTGAAATAAAGTATAGAGTTAAATGAAACAAAGGATTTAGTCTAAAACTGGTTTGAGTCATAACTAAAAGCAATGCCTAGTTTAGAAATCCAATATTATCAAATTTATTTTGTTCATATGTTATATAAATAATCAACAGCAAATTTTTAAATCTGAAAAAACTGAAAGAAATTTTGAATTGGCAACTCCTGTAATATTTAAAGAATTTGAAATTTGACATTTATTATATTTGGCTCACATGAATAACCTTAAATATTTGCATTTTTCTATTGTTTAAAAAAAATTACAGGAGGGGAGGGGGTGCCAATGATAGTTACCAGTGCCAATCACTGTTGCTACTTTGATTTAAAATCTCAGATTTCCCACAAACCAACTTGATTTGATCATAAGCGGAAATCCTCTTTTTTGTTATGGTGAAATACTGAGCATAAAATGAAATATGCAAATGTTTGAAACTATAAATAAATTATTTCTCAATAATGAGGTTTAAAGCTGGTGGATTTGAACTACATTTTCATTGCGAATCTTTCCCAGCGGTCTATACATATAATGACCAACGCATAGATAAACCGGAAATTAGTTGTGACGGAAGTTGCTCCCTTGATATATGGTATACATATAAGCAATATAGGAAGGTTCATGTGTACATAAACGCGTATACGATTTTTCCACTTGTGTATTTAACACGGCACTCCCTTCAAACGGCTGTCTCCGGTTTTGAATTCTTTATTTTACGCCCGTTGATCATTATCCATTACATTCTGCACCTGCGCGCCAGTCGCACGCACTTACGTATTAAATCACATCGAATGGTTATGTAAATGCTTAATACAGACAAGTATCTTCAGCTACCCAAATTACATGAGAAAAGAATGCTGCATTGCGGCAGTAATAAAGAATTATGAGAAAAATGTTATCACTACTTAAAATTAATGTTGCCTAGAAATTCATTTGCAATAACTTAAAATTAAATTGAAAAATACCATAATTAATATTTACATTGCATTTGGTCAAATCAATTGCATCACATTTATTGTAAAGTTGCAGCAGATTTTTCAAATAGTCTTGTTCTAATAAAAAAAGTTACATTTTATTCCCAACTTTTTCGATGGATAATATCAATTTATCTTTTTTTGAATTTCACTTTTATAAATTTCAGACATTTTTTTAATGATCTTATGTAATTTATTATCAATGAGTAAAAAAATCGATAAATTAAACGAGCTTTAAGCTACGTACCTTGTATAAATATAATTCCTCGTAACTAATAACCCGGTGTATAAAAGTTGACGTTTATTCTTCGATATATAATGAGTATTATTAAATGACAGACTTTTATGTATATTGATACAGATAAAATAAATCTTAAAGTTTCCAAAGGTATACAAAAAAGAGAATAGCTAAAACTTTTATTTTAAACAGTAGACTACACGATTTCTGGAAAATAAAATGAAAAGAATATCTTTTATTTTGGTGTTACCACGGGCATTACACTATTCATAAGTTTGTTCTTTTTTTTGATACATAATTAATTAAATTTGTAAAATTGGAACGTATTATTTTTCATTTTACCCTGCAGAGATCCACTTGACTATTTAAAATATCAGTTTAAGCTTTTTTTGTGTTACAAGCTATGATTAAAATTTTGTATTAAATGTCACTCACCAGTGAGTTTATCGACCAGATGAAAGTATCTTTCTCAATATCCGTCGATTCAATTGAAATTACAAAGTCAACTGAATCGTTTTCTCTTCCCAGAAAAATCACGTAAGGAAAGGTCTGAAAAATAAATGTGACATACATTTAGAATTGACTGAAGGGATTTATACTTACATACATACATTTGCATTTAACTCCAATTTAGTTTGAATACAATAATCTAGAATTAATTAATTAATTCTTATTCCATTCAATGATTATCAAAAAGCATTAGTTTGAAGACTATACCTTAAATTTATTAAGAGCAATCATCTAATACAATCAGAAAAATAATTGGTTGATTAAACGAAAACTTTGTTAATTAAATCAAAAAATTCGATAAACTTTAGTTAAAACAAGAAAACGTCTCAAATAAAGTTTGATTTTGATTGAATCGAAGAAAATTATTTGCTAGGAAGACTTTCTTTGATTTTAAAAAATGATTGATTTGAATTAAATCAAATTTGTTTGGTTCAAACAAAGTATCTTTGAACCAGGTAAAAATTCCTTACAATCAAATAAATTTCTTTATTTTTATTTCATTTTTTTTTAAATCTACCAAATTTTTTAATCTATACAACCAGAAAAAAATGAACTTGACATTTTGTCAAATAAGCCAAGATCTTTGATTAAATTTAACAAAATTTGGTTGAATCAACTAAAATATTTCTTTAATTCAACTAAATCTTATTCAAAGAAACCATCTTTGGTTAACCGTATAATAAGAAAATTCTCAGGTTAAAGTAACTAAATTTTGGTTAGGTTAACCAAATATTTTTCTGAGTGCAAGAAATTGATTAAAAAATGAATAATTTGGTGAAGATAATCAAGATTTAGTTGAATCAAACGAAACTTTGAATGAATGTACATCAATTGATTTATCTGATTAATCCAACCAAATGTTTATTTAATCAACCAAACCTTTTTCTGATCGAATGCGCTTTAATACTAGTAAGATACGTTCCAAAAATTTGTTTTGAGCAGGATGCAAATTTTGAAAATATTAAGTCAATTTCCTGCAGATAATTGATGTTATACTAAAGCTGTAATTTCTCAACCGCATGAGTATAATATAATAAGTTTCTGTGAACGAAATACAAACTCTGCTTGTGGGGAATCAAATTATATCCGCGCATGCCTGTATGCGCTCGTATTGGCATTAATCGCATGCACTTATGCATTTACTTCTGCAGTTACGCGTTTAACAGGCGCAGGATGTCCTGCAATAATGCTAGAACGCGAGATCGTGCTCCGAATCAATATAGCACATTATTTTAAAGAAAAATAGTTTCTCAGTGAAATATACTATTACATTTAGAAACAAATTTTGTTAATCGAATAAAAAATTAGTTGGTTTTATACAACCAAAAATGGTTTTTTTGGATTCGATTTGGTTAAATCAAAAAACTGTTCCAGTTGATTCAACCAAATTTTATTTATAAAGGGAAAAAATATTTCAATCAAGTTCATAGAACTGTTCAAGAGTTGAAAATACAGCCATTGACGGAACATAGTTCTGGAAAATTTACAGAATTTTTCAGAATAAAATGCGGAACTTTCAGTAACTTTTCCTGAGTGTTCCGGATTTTATTCTAAAAAGTTTTGTAAATTTTCCAGAACTCTGTTTCGAAAATTTCTGTATCCCAAATTTTTAGAATTTGCATAAAATGTATCATAAAACTACCAAACTATAACAGAATTTTTATAAAATTCATCATAAAATTACGAAACTATAACTGAATTTTCAGTTACATGTAACTATGCATTAAACTTCAGTTACTCAAAACGTAAAATTATTTCTATTACAAGCTTCAGAATTTCAAGGGAAACATATACAGAATAATGTTCAAAACTGTAACTAAAAATAAAAACAAAATTCCTAAATTTACTAAAAAGTAACTGAATTTTCTGAAATTCTATCTTAATTTCGCGAGGCTGTAACTGAATAAATCCCAGTCACATGTTTCGGGGAATTGCGGTAGAAATTTTTAACAGTGTAGAATTCGTATTAGCAATTCTTAGTTATTCTTCATAAATAATCCTTTGTAAATTTATACCATATATGTACTTGCATCTATATCTTCAGTAACATTTAGTCACATATATATACTAGTTTTTCAGTTTATATATCTAAAAGTTATGTACTAGAATTTTATTGTTATTTCTAAGAAATTTTCAGGTATTTTATCGATGTTTTCTATACAATTTTATGTAAATTTTCTCCCGGTTTTTACATTTTTTCACATTACCAAAGTTTACTCCAAAATTTCTTTCGTGTAACTTAATTGTGTTCATTCAACAAAATGATTTAGTAACATAAAATAAATATTTTTTTCTAGATGTAACATTAACTGTATATTGCGATTAATCGCAGCAGTGCAAAAAGATTCTGAGCTGGAAAACCGAAAATTGCAAATAATATATAATTACAGAAACATAATGTTTGAGATTCTCAAATTGTAGACTACTTACACAAAGAACCCGCTCTTTGTGAAAGCAGACAAGGATTGGTCGCTTTTCAGTTATAAAAACAATAAATATCGTCATGTTCACTTTGAAATATTCGTATACCCGCCGTCATAAAATTGAGCAAATGCAAGCAAGCAGTGAAGTAAGTTGAAGACCAGAAAAAGCATAAATCGAAACTGAAAGGCAGTAAAAAAAGACATAAATTTTTTTTACGTCTGCAATAATTCCCAAGGAGCGTGTTAATGAAACTACTCAGCGTTTTTTTTCTTTTTCAAGATTTATGAGCGCAAAGATTGGACGTAAGTCGTATAAGGTGAATTCGCAAGACGCAAATCGGCGCCCAAAAATTGAGGCCGATGGGAGAAACTTTACATAACAGAAAAAGAAACAGAAAAGGAAAAGAAGGAGCAAAAGAACATAAAGAAGAGTAGACTTGATAAACAAGAAAGGAGGGGAAAGAGAGTGAAAACAAAAAGAAAAAAAAATATAAAGAAGAAGTAGAAAGGGCCATAAAAGGAGCGGTGAGAGGCTAAGGCTTCTTTATGATTCGTGTAAAGAGAAATAAAAATCGTGACAGAAAGTGGCTAAAAAAAGGCAAAGAAGGAGGGGAACACGATCTGTTGAAAAAAAGAATATAAAAAGATGAAAGGAGGACCTGTAGCGTAACAAACGGCCAGCCAATGGGATCGAGTCAACGATCGTGAAGGCGTGGTGAAAGTACAACTCACGATCTTCTCTTAGCTTTGATCTACCAATCCTGATCCTCACGATCCTTTGGTTACTGATGAAATTAACCAATCGTGAATCAACCTTCGTTCCCCATAAACGAGGGATATGCTACCTTCGTTTTAAAAGCAAGAATATCACGAGTATGTACGAATAAAATATATTAGAACTACATGAAAATATATTACAAAAAAGTCAAATATTAATTTAGAGTAAGTATCTTTATCTTTAAACAGCTGTCAAAAGATGATATAAACATTTTTTGCAATTTTAAGTTACCTTTACTCAGAAACATGATATATATCGTCAAATTTTACGTTACTTTTGTAACATAGAAATTTTGAAAATTTCTGAACATTTTTCTTTGTTATTCTCTACCTTTATTAAATATTTCAAAATTTTGATAAATCTAACGAATTGTAAAGAAAATAAAAAAAACTTTTTTCTAATAATGCGTTTTTTCCAAAAAAATTTCTAACGATAGTAAAAAATTCTCTTTTAGATACTTTAGTGGAGTGACGAAAGTATGTGTACGTGCCATTATTATTGAAATTTCAAATTAGATATTAAAATATTTAAACGTCACGCTTTGCGCTCCGTTCTGTTTAGATCTCGCGCTTTGCACACGGTCTTATATTCTTCGCATACATATAAGTTTATTTCTTGTAATTTGATACTGAAGCTCAAGTCAATTTTATAATATTGTTGATGTGAATTAGATTTTTTCAAAGTTAATAAATTTGTTTTTGATTTCAAATCAAGAAGGAAATTCAATTTAATTGAGGCATTATCAGCCATGAGGAACACATTCTCATTCTGACACTCGCGCTTCGCGCTCGATTTTCTGTATACATTTCTGTACCTTTCTAATAATTTACATGATTAAAAAAAATTCATTTTTTTTCAAATATTTAAAAAAGGAAAAAATTTGTGGACTGCTTTTAAGCAAACGATTTTTCATTTTAAAGCTTCTTTTGTACCTCACACATATTTTGGTTAAAAAATGGAATTTTTGATTTTCAATGTTTAAAATCAAAACAAAATATATATATTATATTGTCAAAAAATGTCCTACTGAGAATATGTAGACCTCATTTAGGCAAATAATTTTCCATCTTAATGTTTTTTTTCGTATGCCACATATTTTGTTTTAATAATGGATTTTTTGAATTTGAATCGTATTTTTTAAAATTAAAATTAAAAATATACGTTTTATCAGAAACTATGACAGACAAAATTTGTAGATCTTATTGAAACGAACAATTTTGCAAACTTACGTTTTTTTCGTATTTCACATATTATTGTTAAAAAATTGAATTTTGGATTTTCAATAGTATTTTTTTAAATTAAAAAGAAAAATATACATCTTATGAAAAAATGTTAGAATTCAAAACTTGTAGATCTTTATGTAGTAAACAATTTTGTATCATAACTTTTTTTCGTATTTCGTCAAATTTAACTGAAGAATGCAATTTAGATATTGACTTTTTTAAGTTTAAACATACCTTCCTAATTTTAGTTTAATCGAAAAATTTTATCAAGATAATTATAGTATAGGTTAGTATACGACTTACAGACAGAGACACTTCCGTAAAAACCGTTTTTTATGACTCAGGGGGTCTCAAAACGTAAAGATTTGATGAAAATTTCAAAAGTCATTTTTCACATAAAACTAATACCTTCTCATTTATGATGAGAATGTAAAAAATCTCATTATGATTGATTCGGAGCAGCAGACAATACGGAGAAAAATGGATGTTCAACTATGGGACAGCCATCTTATATGTTCAATTGTAATATCCAAGATATTAATCTCTGCATATTTTAACATCTTAGATATTACAGCTGAATATCTAGATACTACAACTAAACATATAAGATGGCTGTCCCATAGTTAAACAATGTTAGCTGGTCTAAACTCTTGGATATATTAAAGAACAAGAGTTACCATTAGGAAAGGAGTGAGACCAGACTGCTCGTCAACACCACCTCTGTTTAATTTATACTTAGAGGAAGCTACACGGACAAAAAAAAAATTCGTTGAGACATACGAATTGATGAAAAAAGTTTATGGTGATGATTGTATGAGTCGTACTCAAGGTTATACGTGGTTTACACGATTTAAAAATGACCGTGACGATTTAAATGATGATCCAAGACCTGGACGACCAGAAGCATCAAATCGTGCTGAGTTAGTGGAAAAAGTACGTGAAATAATCGCTATCGATGCAAATTTCACTGTGAGAATGCTGGCAGAAGAATTAAATTTATCTTACTGTACAATCTACACAATATTAACTAAAGATTTGGGTAAAAGAAAGGTCTTTGCACACGTTTTGTTCCACATCAGTTAAATGCACCACCTCACAAGACCAAAAAAAGTCAACGAATTTTTGATGAGAAAACAGATTTGTGTCATGGACTACCCTCCGTATTCGCCTTATCTATCACCGTGTGACTATTTTCTGTTCCCAAAACTAAAAACTGCAATGAAAGGAGCTTTTTACGATGACGTTCCAACCATTCAATCAGCTGTGACACAGGTGCTAAAGAACATCCCAAAAACCGAGTTTAAAAAGTCTGTGGATAAATTGGTTGATCGTTCCAAACGTTTTATTGAGTCTAATGGAACCTATTTTGAATAAATAATAACTTTCAAAGATAACATAATGTGTATCTTATTCTATATCCAAAAAGTTCGGTTATTTTTGGGACACACTGTGTAGTGTCTCAACCCATGCGGTATAGGTGAAACAACTATACTGGTTTGCCGCACGACCAATACATTGCTTCGCATGCACGCAACTCTAACCTCGAAATGAGAAAGAAGTGTCATCTGTTCAAGGCGTTTTTTCGAAGCGTTTGTCGTTTTGTTTGGAGCATTTTTTCATTGTTTCAAAGATCATTTTTGCGTATTGCGTATTATTTTATCACATGCGAAAATTCACAACAGCGATGGACGAGTGGATGAAGAAAAAATTGACTGATTGGGGATTACGAAAATATATCGAAGTTATCGAAGGTAATTACTAACATAGTTACAATAATTTGACTATCATTTTTTCATTTCATATTATTTATAATTAAAGCTCTGGATTATAGAACATGTGAAAACTCTATCGCAAGTATTGTTATAACAGGCATAATATTTTGGTTACGATCGCTATGGATCGTATTATCATATCAACGAACTTGTATCCTTCGCGGAGCAATATGACGTTTAGGAATACCAGTATAGCTGTCTCACCTATATTCGTATAATTCTGAGGACCATACTGTAGCATTGGTCTGATAACAATATTTTCTGGTTTTGAGGACCAAAATATAGTTCTCTTAGCTATACTGT
Source organism: Diplolepis rosae (assembly GCA_030998225.1). Classification (NCBI taxonomy): domain Eukaryota; kingdom Metazoa; phylum Arthropoda; class Insecta; order Hymenoptera; family Diplolepididae; genus Diplolepis; species Diplolepis rosae. The sequence continues at coordinate 4,959,052 of JAPYXD010000723.1, read as the reverse complement.
TATTTCAGTGTATTAATGAAATTAAAGAAGAAACTACTCTCTAAATCTAAATCAGTGAGATTCTCATTGAATTAAAAACAGTGGCCTACTTCTGACTGGGCAATCAGTGATATTTTATTGCTTTCCAATGAAATGAAAAATCACTGATTGCCCAGTCAGAAATGGGTCACTCTTTTCAATTCTGTGAGAACCTCACTGACTCAGATTTAGAGAATAAGAATATAGGCGTGAAAGTTCAGGGCAAAATAATCAAAAATGTTACGTTTTGCGGATGATATTGCTCTGCTAGCGAATACCGAAAAAGAAAAAAATCAGGAAAGAAGCACTTGAATATTAAAATAGGCAATGAAAATATAGGGAAGATTGGCGAATTTTGTTACTTAGGGAATAAAATAACAAGGTATGGCCGTTGTGATGCAGATATTCGTTCTAGAATAGAGCAAGCTAAGATAGCCTTTGCCAAAATAACACATTTATTGGTTTCGAATACAGATCCAGAAATCAGAAAGAAACTGTTAAAAACGTACATATAGAGCGTGACACTCTATGGACTATAGGTAAAGAAGAAAGAAGAAGATTAGAGGTTTTTGAAATGTGGTGCTATGGGGAACTATTAAAAATAAGTTGGATAGATAACGTGACAAATGAGGAAGTTTCAAACTTAGTGAAAGAAAAGAGAAGTTTATGCGCTAGCATAAAGTCGCCGCGACAGATTGATAGGACACATACTTAGACGTGAGGGACTGGCAGGAACAATTCTAGAAGGTACAGTAGAGAACGCAAAAGGAATGGAGACAAAGATTAGAGTATGTGAAACAAATGATAGATAACGTAGGCTGTAGCGAATATTGCGAAATGAAAAGACTCGCTTAGGATAGAAACGGATGGAGAGCTGCATCAAACCAGTCTCATGACTGTTGACTATAACAAGAACACATACTTTCAATAAAACTTTTAAATTTCTTATTATTCTGGCTATAATTAACATATCGAAAATATAGGAATGGGTATTAGAATAAAGTTTTGGTAACTTGAATCATACTCATGGTAGCTGGTTTAATACTTTTCCTCCATATTAAAACTCGATGTTCTGACCACTTGTTTCTAGAACAAGAAACCAATAAGAAAGAAAAAAGAAAGAAGGTATTGAAATTATTTTTTCACAATTTTTCCAGAATAATTTCTATTAAGTTCATGAATCCAATGGACCACGTGACTAAATTATACGTTTAATCGTTCATGTAAGATAACTTTTTTAATTTACAAAGTATCTTTCTGAAAATTTGGGAATCGTTTACAGGAATTTAGTCACGTGATCTAGTTGATCCATGGCCTTAAGGAACGGTTCGACGAACAGTTGGAAAAAATATGAATCATCATATCATTCAAAAATTCAATCCACTCTGAAAAAAGATTTGATTGAATCAAAGGAAATTATTTGTTTCAAAGACTTTCTTTAATTTAAAAAACTGATTTATTTGAATAAAATAAAATTTGTTTGTTTTGAAGAAAAATTTATTAGATTCAAACAAATATTTATTAGGCCCAAAGATATTTTGTTTCAATCAAACAAATGTTATTTAACTCAAATAAATCTTTTGCTTAAATCAAAATTTGGTTGAGCCAAAAATTTTTTTTTTTAATTCAACTGAATCGTAACAAAACAAATGTTGTTTGAATCAATCAAATATTTTTCCGAGGTCTACGCATGATGTATACATACGTGGTTTACTTTATAAAATAACATTCTAAAGTATTTTCTGAGCATTGAATCACTTAGGAAATATGAACGATTAGAAGGCAATGAAGACAAAGCGTAAGATTCATCCTTGTCATAATTCAATGGGCCGAAGGACAAAAGGTGTATCTCGTTGTTAGAGTCTAAAGCATCTTATCTCTTCCTGTGCTTATAGAGAGAGATAAGACTTTATAGAGACAACTAAGAAGAAACGCCCTGAGACCTGAGGGTAATTGATATGATCTCCAAGGAAGTTCTCCATTTGCTGATCATTGCTCATTCTTCTTCTGTATTCACTAATTTCCAGTTGTTGTTATGAATAATTACTTTGTATTGTATAATTACTACATGCCACTGATTCAATCTGAAACCATTTACTTTCTCAATAATCATTGTCATCTGAATATTTCCGTCCAAAAAATAAACAATCTGATATAATAAGAAGAAAAATAAATAATTCGATTAAGAATCAAAAATATAGTTTTTTTTTAATCCAACACCCAGAAAAATGGACCAAAATTAGAATTATAATAGGCAAAGTTATTTGAATATTCTGAATGATGAAAGCCGCCTAACGATTTTCCTATAAAAGAACTTGATTTCACCCCAGGTTCTTTTTATGGTCAGTGAGTTAACAAATCCCAGAATGATTTAAAATGCGTGTCCCCGATTCGAAATCCCTTCACTCCGTGAAAAAAGATCCTAATTTTCTAACGTACCAGGACACGTCCACCGTAAAATGCCATCACTCCCATCTTCTGTCTCCACCCCTCTCATTTTTCACTCTCTCTCTTGTTCTCTTTTTCCACTCATTTCTATGCACATACGTGTGCATGGGGTCTCACGGGGTGATCATCATTCGTCTGTACATTAGGGAATACACCTGTCCACCTGTGAAACCGAGAGGAGGACAGAGGAGGGGTGCGCCCTGAAAAACATACAATGCCACTTGTCCCGGGGTTGTTGGTACAATGGACTTTGGTTACTCGAGATTTTACTACCCCTCATGTCGATTACAATCCACAGAATTCAAATGAAATAGGGGATTTTGTAGATTGAACGTGATCAGGTAGAAAATAACGTGGGAGGAGCAGGAGAGGCTCCAAATTTTCTGGAAGGCAAAATCTCAATAGACAAATGTAGTTAAATTCATCTAGCATGTAATATCATTTATCATAAAATGACTATATCCTGTGAAAGATAATTCATATTTTATTCTAACAAGTGATGATCTTCACTATTAATTATTATTAAAAACTGATTTTTTTCTGTTTGGTTATCTGCATTTTAAAATTAAGTTGACAATTCAAAATGATTGATTCGAATTTTAATAACACTGCAAAGTTTCCTTATGTGATTATAAGAAAATAAGAATTGAAAATAGACTAATATCAACAAATGCCAAAAGTCTGGATAAAACAATTAAACTGTTTTCTGAATGAAAAACATAAAATAAAATAGATGGAAGCGTGTAAACATTTTTCAAAAAATATTTTTTTGGGACTTAATGGAATTTTCTTAAAGTTTATACTTACGGAAAAAACTAACTTTGGTAGTAGATATAAAGATAAGGAGTAAAAAAATGAGTCAATACTTATAATCTCACATTTTTAACTTTCTGAAATAACACTATTCAAACACATTTTGATAGATTTATAAAATTTTGCAACATGATATTTTGACGTCCATAATATTGTTACAAATTTTGCGGAGTCGCGTTGTCTAATAATCTTAAATATTGATCATATTTGCATCTATAGAAAAAAAGATACATGTGTATCTATTTTAAAAGAAAACAGCGTCAATGTTTTTTGACAATAAAGGTTATTTGATTTTATTTCTAATTTGAAAATAAATACTGGTCTAATCTTTCCACTTGAATTTCAATAATTTTTTATACAACAAAAACTTTAATTCTTAAGCTCTTTCGTTAAGGCATTACCATCCAGACAAAGATTTAATTGACTTAACGAAACCATATTCTTAAAAAAACCAAGATCGACCAAAAATTTGGTCAACCCCATAATAAGCAAATTCTTTACTTGATCTAACTAAATTTTGATTCGATAAACAAAATATTTTTCAAGTGTCATTAATGCCGAAATGGAATATTAGATAGAAACAAATTACATAAATTCTGAAATTCTTAGCAAGATATAAAATCCACATTATTTAGGAGTTTAGGTCTGCTTGAATAAAAATTATTAAATCCAGGCAATAAATATTCGTGAATAATACGCTGTATATATTTTTTAACCTTAAGGGGATCCGCCACCTTTAATTAGTATATATTTTTTGACATTTTCCAAAAATGTTATTTTTTTATTCTCTATACTTCTCTGAGTATATACGTGTAAATCTTCAGGGCAATCTTGTTTTTATTCTTAGAAAAATAAATAAAATTCAAAGTTACTACGATTTTCGAATAACGTGTTTTTAGCGAAAATTAGATTTTTACACAAAATGGTTTTTTTATTTATTTACTAATATTTCTGAATTATATGGAATATAGTAAAGTTTCCCCAGCTTGCAGAGGAACAGAACAAAATTGCTGAAGAAGGAACGATGTATGGAGCAGGGAAGTTTTGATGCTACAAGACTTTACTTTTAACTCCGTTTTCCGCAAGTTGTGATTTTCTATGTTTCTTGCAAGATGACGGTATGTTTGAATAAAATCTAAAGTATCAGACACAGGTCTTTGAAATTTTTACCACTTATTTTTTGTTATATTATCAATATTTTTGGTTATGAAACGCACTCTAGCTAAAAAAAATAACTATGAAATTTTTTTTTTATATTTTGGGATATTTTTATTTACTTTTTTATTTTATTTGTAATTTTTTTTCAGTTATGTTACCTTATTTTCCATACCTGAAAAGTTGCTACACATTTTAAGGAACAACATACAAAAAGGATCATGACAATTGGTTAAGAAACAAAAAAGTTATTCAGAGTCAAAAAATGTCAAAACCATGCCCAAAAAACTCAAAATTTTTAGTTTTAAAATACATAGAGGAGCTGTGATTTTTAAAAAACCCTTCTAAATAAAGGTACTAAACATTAAAAAAATCATATTGAAGGTCTAAACTCAACAAATAAAAATATTAAAGGTGGCGGATCTCGTTAAATTACTTATTTTGATTGGCAAAATAAAAACTGCAAAAAACATGAAAATTCAATTGTATCTAAACATTTTTTAAAACTATATGCAAAATAAAGTATGTGCACACAACTCTAAAAGAAATGTCATATTAACCATCATTTTAACTTTTAAAATTTCGTAAAACCCTTCATTCCCTCCACATATTCAAAACTCCGTCTACATTATGAACATCGTTTCCACATTTCTGTTTGCGATACTTTTAGACCCCCTTTTTTCCTTTTTTCATGAGAGAAGTTGAATATCTCCCTCTTCCCCTTTATCACAGAGCAAATACGCACTCCTACAAGGGTCAAGAAGGGGAAGGGGGTATCGGTGCGCAAGATCCCAAAAATATCCAAAAATAAACAAGTGTCCGACGATATTCTACGGCACACGTGTGTGCTCACGCGCAGTGCGGGCCAAGGGGTGGAGGTGGGGGGATAAAATGATTGGTGAGGGGTAAGAAGGGCGGAGGAGAGAGGAGAGGATGAACAGAGGAAAGATGAGGCGAACGTGAGTCTCGGCGTGGGAAAAGCGGCAGGTGCGCGACGGCGCTACCGGGGAGCCACTTGAGGGGGCAAACGGGGCCCAATCGAGCTCCCGCCCCACCCCTCTCACCCCTCACCCAGCAAACACTCCTTACGGGCTCAAGGAGCCCCATGAAGAATGCGCGTTCATAAAGTAATCAAAAAGTACTGCACGTGCAAAATCGATCGAATGTCGATTCACCGGTCGATAACCCCAACTCGAAGTTGAAAAGTATTGCGGATGGCCAAATTATCGCTCATACCGGATTCGGAGAAAGGGCCCGATATTTGGGTGTCCTCTGGCTGATTTTTTGTTTTTCAGGGAAAAAGGTTGATTCTTGTTTCGATAATGCCGAGGGATGATTGCTACGTTGAAAACAAATTTAATGTGTGGCTAATTTTTGTTGCGTGTCCTTTTTACTGAGGTTTTTTTCAGTCTTTAGGATTAAATTTGTTATTGTGATTTTAATAATATGATGAATACTGATGGGGATGAACGATGAGGATCGATGAAGACTGCGGATTCTGATTTTGTTTTTGAAAAGTTTACCTAATTTCTACGATCTTTCAAAATCATTTTTAAAAAAACATGATAGAAAATAGATTTCTGTCTGAAATCTAAAGTTGCATAGTTACACTCAGAAAAAAGATTTGATTGAATAAAAGAAAATGATTTGTTTGAAAGACTTGCTTTGATTTAAAGAAATGATTTGTTTAAATGAAATAAAATTTGCTTGATTCAAGCAAAATATCTTTAAACCAAATAAATATTTGTTTGAATCAAATTAATTTTTCTTCAAAACAAAGAAATTAATGTATTGATATATGGTCAAAGATATAATTTGTTTGATTGAAGGCAGAAATTTATTTGATTTGAACAAATATTTATTTGGTTCAAAGATACTTTGTTTGAATCGAACGAATTTTGTTTCATTTAAACAAATCATTTCTTTACATCAAAGAAAGTGTTTTAAACAAATAATTTTTTTGATTCAATCAAATCTTTTTTCTGAGTGTACTTCTGATTTTCGCAAAAGTCAAAATATAAATCATCGCTAGTAGAAGGAAGAATAAAAGGCGAGGTCATGGATACATTGCGAGTACCTAGACTTGAAAAAGGGCATCAGGTGCAGAACACAGTCTGTCCCAAGGTTGGAATTTAATTGTTAGCATAAATTTCACAACCAAGGACATGTTTATACATTTCTACGCGTCTTGAACCAAGGTCAATTGAAAGTACTCCAAAGCCATGATACTCGTTTCATTTTATCTGATTGGAACACCCAACCTTCTTAAAAAAAAAATAAAAATATAGACAGAAGTAACAAAGATGGTGAATCAAGTAATTCATTGCTTTCAAGATACGTTTAAATTATTTGAGAAAAACATAAGATATTATCAGATCCAGATATAACAGTAGCAACAGGACAGGTTTACGAAATTGCAAAGCCTGAAAATCATGATTTCAAGGCATCTGATACTTGAGAAGAATAGCAAGTTTATGTGAACAGTTTGATCCAGTTTCTACATGTTTGTGTACAAAATACACAAAATATGAGAAATGGTAGAGAAGATAGAAACGGACATAGATAAACTACTTTTGGTTTCGACAATAAAAAAAAATGTTCCGATATATTTTGCTTAGCTTGAACGTTTTTTCAATTTCGAAACCAAAAGTAGTCTATTTACGTCCGATTTTATCTTCTCTACCATTTCCGAAATTTTGTAAAGAAAATTTTATGCACTTTAGACACAAACATGTGGAAACCTAATATCAATCTTTGCTAATCTCCTAAGTATCACATGCCCTTAAGATTCTAAAAAAGATCTATAGGCTTTTGTAAGTAGAATATTAACTATTTTCAAACTCAGTTAAGTATTCAAAGTGTCTAAATGAAAAGCTAGAAATAATGTAACTACTACTTCAGAATCATCAATTATAATAGATATAACTTAAATACAAATTACCAGTTGAGTATGAAACAAAGAGCAATATAAATATGTTTTACGAGATTGTAGCTTCACATGTTTCTAAATAAAGGCAAAGACAAAAGAAAGTAATCGTTAACTTATCATTAAGTGTGGCTTTTGAGGAAATGAACGTGAGAAGAGCCGCCATTGATCTAAAAGAGAGAGTAAATGTTCACTCTTTTTGGAACCTCTAATACACTTCTCAGTATTATAATTATGATTTCGCCCAGATATACTATATATGTAGTCTCTATAATAGCTGAATAACGATAAAGCTCAGAGCATATAACGAATGTTTCTCCGCGTTTTAAAGCGTAACGCTTCACCGGAAGCTACTAGCAGTGAAGCCAACATACGGATAATGAGAGTTTAATCACATACCGTAAAAGGGTTTCGACATAATTTCCTCCCTGTGGTCATAACAGTACACTTTGTCGATAAAAAATTCCTTTTTTTGTAACATCTGAACAGGACCAAAATCCAAGAAATGAGAAAGTAATGGATAATGATAAAAACAACGGCTAATGTTTGATCTTTAGATGATGAATATTACCCAGATTTCAAATATTACACTTGAAAAATATTTGGTTGATCCAATAAAAATTTGTTGGATCAACCACAGAATTTGATCATTATACGGTTGGCTAGATTTTTGGTTAAATCGATCAAAGAATTTGTTTTATATAACCAAAGAGGGTTTGTTTTGATCCGATTTGGTTGAAGCAAAAAAATATTTTAGTTAATTTGACCAAATTATTTTTCTGGGGTATTAAAATACACTAGTTTACAAAATTAAAATTTTTTTCTGCAAGGCTCACAACTGGTAAGCGCTGGTATGACATGAAAGCACTGAACCGGGTTTGGGACCATTTTATCCCGTGCAGAAATTTTTCCTTTGTACCAATCGGGGTACCATAGGGCATCCCCTACTTCAAAATGAAACGCCGCACCCGAAATAAGGAACAGATTTCCGTGCAGAAATTGCCAGACATGGCCGAGACCGGTGATGAAGGACACGGCCCAGCCGGGCCCCGCCAGCCCCTGATTACAACCCGTTTGGATCCCAGGCAGCCAGATCTGGTCCCAGTCAAGCCGTGTGTTTGATCCCGTGCAGAAATTCTCCGATCTGGCCCTGATCAGAAATAAATGCCGGGCCCGATCTGGGCCTGGACTGGGACGTCAAAAATCCGAAAGAGGGCGTTATAATAATCCATCCTCCAGATCAGGGCCCGATAGGGCATCCTCTAGTTCAAAATGAAACACTGCGCCCGATCTGATCCAGATCTAGGGGATGGATTATTGTAAGGCCTTTTGTCGGATTTTTAACCCACCAGTTCAGGCCTAGATCGGGCACGGCATTTAATTTCTGATCAGGTCCAGATCGAAGAATTTCAACACGGGCCATTGAACGGACCCGTGTAGAAATCGCCATATCATGACCCAGACTGATAATAAGAAAAGAGTGTCGAACAGGGTTTCATTCCAGGCCAGGGCCAGGTCAAGATATTTCTGTAAATCCCCCATAAAAAATTACTATGTAAAGAAGAAATAAATGGCGGTTTCATGAATTTTGCATGAAGGTAACAAGAGTCGTCACGCTATGCACATACATACAAAATTGTATACAAGGTAATTAATTAGATCAATTTGCAGGCTAGAACGTGTGAGTCTTTTTTTGAATTCAAGTGTCAAAAAATAAAATTACGTGAGGCAAAGTGATTTCACTTCGATATGCGGGTCTGACACCGCTACTTATTATTACTCATTATGCACATTACGCATATTTGTGTTACAACATTTGAAGCTAAATAATATGGGTTGAGGTCCCAATTAAGAAAATACGTCTAAAGATAATTTTACGGTGTCAAAACTCGATCGTTTTGATAAGGCCTATCAAGTTTCATTGCCCGTTTTCTTATCCGACAGTAGCGATTTACTTGGTACACATAAGTGCAAAAATTGATCGACAATTTTGCCAAAAAAGTGAAAAACAAATAAGAGATTTACGATAAAGTTCAGAGAAACTGCATCATTGAATTGGGAAAGACGAGTTTGTACACGGTGAAAAAATCTGTTTCATTTACTGAGTCTATAAGTAAACATAGTTAGAGCAAAATATTTCATTAAATTTAACAGATATTTCAGGATAATTCATCGTTTATTTGGGAACATAATAGACTTGTCAACGAATATTAGATAAGTGACTGTTGAATTAACATTTTGAAGAAAATTCTTAATTAGGTAAATTGCACAGGTTTTTCTTTCCGTAATTTTTATCATGTCACTATAACTTTTCTGTAGTGTTTATTGATGAATCAGTTATGTTTATGAAAAAGCGGTGAATTGTACTGGAATGTCTGTTAACTTGCTAATTTTCTAAAAATGCTAAAAAACTCAAAAACAGTTGACATGTTTTTGAAATTTTGAGTTCATTTTAAAGATAAATCTCTGTGTCATTTTGCTTACCTTTGGACATAATTGATGAGTACTTTGCGCCAAAAATTTATAAAATACGAAAAAACAACCATACAGAGATACATTTTTTTTAACGTAAGGTAGTTCGGCCACGAAAATCAAGCCTCAGGTAAAAATACATCATTTTGCTCCCAAGAATTCGTATGAAGCAATATTATTATTGAACGGAACATTTAAAAGAGAAAAGATTATTTTTCATGAAAAAAATGTGAAACATTAAAAAATGATGTATTTTACAAATTTTATTTTTGCCCGAATGTTTTTTCTCATTGCCCCATACCAAATTTTTAAGAATGATACAATTATAATAAATCACGGATCATTTTTTCAGGGGAAAATTTTTTTAAAACTTGACCATTTCCAATTATTAAAAAGGAAATGAATTATTATCAAATTCTGTAATTTTTTTATGAAAATTTTATTTCGGTAAATTGTTTTTTGATAGTTTTAGCAATTAAAGAATTTATTTTCAAAAATTCGAAACGGTAAAGTTTTGAAAAATCTTTTTCCTGAAAAAATGATTAGCAATTAATTGAATCAACTAAATGTCCGTCTAACCGCATAATAAGCAAATTCTGTGATTGATACAACTAAATTTGGTTTGGATTATCTAAATATTTTTCAAAGTCAAGATATGATTTTATCAATTCAAATATTCGCACATACACCAGAGTAATAATACATTTGATCTAAATCGAAAGAAGCTTTCATTCGACCGTATAATAATGCACAAACTTAATCGATTTAAATACATTTTCTGTAGACAAAACAAACTTATTTTCTGTGTGAATATAACCAAGACGAACACCAAGAAATTAAAACCATCAATTAAAACCAAGTGGTGTTAATCCTATAATAAATCTTGAAACAGAACCATTAAAGCTAGTTCCCTACACATATTTCCTAACATTCTCAAGTTTTCAAAAGCCATTTATCTCTTTGATTCACCCCTTGACTTGAAACCAGCACTCTACCCTTCTTCGAGCATATTTCCCCATAAAATTTCTTTTTAGAAATCTCATCAACTCATATTTTTCATGCCATCTGTCCCGAGCAACTATCCCACGCAACTATTTTAGGAATATTAAGAGCAGCTCGAAGCAGACTTTTTTGGTTTTACCTAAGTGTACCCAGAATGGTTTCTGAAATTGTGTCAATGACACTAAAATGAATTTTTTCCCCGATCACGACATGCGTGTTCATTACGAAAATGGTTGTTTACTGAATTCGATTCAATTATTTAAACCGCTTTCGGTATCACGGTCTTTTTTCATTGCGGAACAAGTACGAAGTACCCCAACTCGACGCCCTTATTTTCCTCCATGCCCTTTCCTCTTTTACTTATAAGGATGGCCACCTATAGCGGCGTGACCACGTGTTCCACACGCTTCTTGCGCGCGTACGTGGATGCGTGCAAGTGAGCGTTTTATGAATGCGTTCGCGTGTGCGTGAAGCGTGAACGTCCCCGGGTACGATCCGAGTCTCTCCCAAAGTCTCAGTTCGAGTCACACCTGCTCCTTTTTCCCACGAGATTGCTTGCCCCCAGCCTCACCAGGCCCCTCGGCACTCTTCGTATATTTCCGTTGATGATCGGACGACGTCGCGGATGTCAAACGGTCAACGATCGCTTCAACCTTTTTCGAAGGGGTGAAATTAATTCGGCCTCGAAATTGTAAAAGGCCGAGGGTCCCACTCAACACGAATATCAAAATGCCCGGGGTACAAGAGTGGGGGCAAGAAAACAAATGAGATTCTGCAAAATCTCTGTTTATATGCTGGACACTCGTGATCGCGGTCGTGAGGATTTCATTGACGCAGACATTTGCGGGATTAAAAAACAAACCGAGGACTTGTTGTGCATTCCGCACGCAGGATTCGATCACGATTTGTCGTAATGGCAACGTCAAGATAAAATCGGGACATAAGAACAAATGTTTAATGAACCAACTTACAGATTTAATCTGACTTCGAAGAGAGACGAGCAAGAACAGTTGGACGATTATTTTATTTCTCGCGAATATACAATTGTTTCAGCTTATTAGAGTTAAAATAAAAATATATTTTTTGTAGTATTTGGGGCTTTTTGTGAAAAATTTCAGGTTTACATTTCCCAAATGCTACTCTTTAAACCTGAATCAGTGAAATAGTCACTGATTATATCAGTGAAAATATATCAACTGATAAATCAGTGCCCTGCTTTGATTTCACTGAGAAATCAGTGAACGCGTTACATGAACATAACTTTTGAATGCGCGAATTCAAAACTTTCATCTACACTTTACTGATTTATCATCCCTTAAAAATAATAATAATTACGTAATTTCGTTTTAGTGTTGTTTAGCCTAAAATAAACGAGTTTATCGATCGTTAAAATATATTTCTGGTTTTATTACTCCCACCTGAAGCTTTCACTGATTCTCAGTGAAAGACTTATAGCTGCTACCATCAGTGAATAGTCACTGCGAATCAGTGGCCGTTCACTGATTCAGGTTTAGAGAGTATTTAAGGCATTATAAAGGACCAGATTAAATTTTTAAATACAAGAAAATTATGAGCGGGATTTTTCACCCTGTGGCCTTAAGGGCATGTGATACTTGAGAAAAGTAGCAAGTACATGAGAACAATTTGGTCCAGTTTTTACACGTTTGTGTCAAAAATACATAAAATTTGATTTTCAGAATTTGAGAAATGGTAGAGAAGATAAAAACGGACGTAGATAGACTACATTTGGTTACAAAAATGAAAAAAAGTTCAATTTCACAAAATATTTTGAACATTTTTTTTCCATTATCAAAATCAAAAGTAGTCTTTTTTTAATTTTTATTTTGAAAATAAAATTTTATATACTTTGGACATAAACATGTAGAAACTTAAAAACAATAAAATTTGCTAATTTTGGAAATATCACACACCCTTAATAATTTCCGGAAATATTGTAACTTTTGAAAAAGAACATTTCTAAAACATCAAAATTATTACCTTCCCTCTTGCAAAACAATTTTTCTTCTTAAAATTAATTGTGCTATGGATATTTGAATATAAAACAAGTGATTTGAAGAATTTTGAGAATCATGTGAAATGTATAAAAATTAAGAAAAAATTTAAAATGAAACTTACAATGATCCAATTTTGCGATAGAATTGGTTTTGGTTGAAAAATTGAATGTTCAAATCAAAAATACTTTTACTTTTATTTGATTATGGTCGTACTGTTATCTGGTTTTTATCGTAAAAATTTGCATTTGTCCGATTAATCAACTAGTTCATCAATCAATTCAACGACCAATGAAAACTCTGCCAGTTTATATCAAGATGCCGTATGTAGATATCAAATGCAAAACTATTTTTTACAATAAAACATTGATCTACGGTAAAATCGATCAGGAATTTTTTTTCAATACACGTTTAAAACCCGTTTTTAAAATTGTAATCGTAACTTTTTCAACGTTTATCTGCTGAATCCCAATATATTTTAATTCAATTAAAATTATTACATAAACATTGATTTTACATAAATTATTCAATAGAAAAAAAAATCTAATTATTTTTTGGGAAAAAATTTTACAAGATAATAAATACGACTTTTAAATGTTGATTTCGTGGTTCTTCAGGCCATTAAATAAAAATTATTTATAAAAACGCCTAATATATATCTAAAAAAATAATGATGTAGCATGCCAACTTAGTTGTGTAATTAATGGTCAATATAGTTTGAAAAAAAAACAGTCTTCGATAAATTTGAAGATTTCCGTTACTTCTTAACTATTACGTCTCAAAAAAAAAGAACAGGAATCAATCAACGATTTAACACGCGTGATTCAAAGTAGAAAAGAGTCGATTACTTTACAACTTTGCCTGTGACTAATCGCTCTATACTCGTTGTTATTTTAATTTTTACTAAAATTGAATATTTAACAAAGCCATGACGAGAACGATCGGGTTATAAATGGCAGAATACATGAAAACAAAAAATCTTCAGTACGCACACGAGCATAATATGTTAAACTTAAAGCGGCGCAAAGTCGGTAAAGAAAAAAAAGGAACCAGGCATTGTTACTTTTGTTCCTTTTCTGGAGAGAACTTCGGACGCGTTAAAGCAGAAATTTGTCAAGATTTTAATCTTCGCTCAATAGATAGCTATATTACATTTAAAAATTTTGAAACAGATCTTGAAAGAAATTCCATGAAATAACACCACTGCATAAAATTGTTTTTGATATGAAAAGATATTTCAAATTACAATTTTTTTTAGAATGTGAAATTCTATGAGAAGAAAAATAAAAATTGAAGAAATTTAAAAACTAACAGGTGCGTCACGTTACAAAATTAATCACAACTTCTATCTTGAGAGTCATGTTTCGTTTCAATTTTGTAAAAACAAAGTTTTTTATCTTCGTAGAAGAAGTATGTTTCATATGACTTTGCAAATTATGCGCCTGGCGGGATTAATAAGATAATATACGCGTGTCAACCTTTATTAATTAAACTTGTTTACAGTACACGGCGTAATTTATGCCAGCCCTGCATATTTCTCTATACTTGATAAGTTCAAGATCATGCACAATGAACAAAAAATATTTAATCTAACTACTTCGCTATGTAAAACATGCTGCTGATAATAAATTTATGGACGAGCAGAAAAATTTATTTCATTGATGTTAATATCTGTTTACTTGTAAGAACAATGTAGAGAGTAACACAAACCAAAAAATTGATGTGCCAAATTATTTATTATCAGTAGTATATTTTATAATAATGAAACAGGACTTATATCGACCCTTAGTATTAATATTCAAATATTGTTGATGTTTTTAGTTGGCTTTAGGGTCCAGAAAGCCAACTAAGAACATCAACAATATTTGAATAGTATATTTTATAAACCGAAAATGTTAGATCAACTATCTTTTCAATTACAAAGTAGATTACGTGGATAACAAGAAACATTAATGGTTTTATAGTTTTGACTAACTTATTCGTAGACTTAGAGAAATGATTTGATTGAATGAAATAAAATAATTTCTTTAAAAGGCTTTTTTTATTCAAAAAAAATATCTACTTGAATTAAATAATATTTTTCTTCAAAACAAAGAAATTAACGTCAAAAAAATATAATTTGTTTGATTTAAGGCAGAAATTTATTTGATTTTAACAAATTTGTATTTGGTTCAAAGATATAGTTTGTTTGAATCAAACAAATTTTGTTTAATTCAAATAAATCATTTCTTTAAATCAAAGAAAGTCTTTCAATCAAATATTTTTCCTGAGTGTAAAATAATAATTAGTCCATATTTTAATTTTGGGATATAAGAAAAGACACGAGCAAACAGTGATGACAACTGCGGTATTACTTTCTTTTTAGGAAATAAATTGACTTTAAATCTACATAAATCGATAAATTTAATCTAATCTCCAGAAATGTTGTAAGAAATAAACTAATTTTTTTTTCATTGTTTTATTGAATCGTAAAAACACAATAAAAACAAAGTGTTGTTTTTACCTACTCCGATTCTGATGGGAAATTTACTCTGCAATAAAATGGTAGTTTGTTGGAAAAATTTTCCGAAGAAATTAAATATAGATAATTTTTGTCGCCTGTCACATTTTCACACGAAATGAGATATCGATTTGAAACTTGGGAAATTTTAAATAAAAGACAATAAAGAAGATTTATCTGTTCCTAAATATTCATAAATGTAAAAAGAAATTTCCAACTATTTTTATTTTATAAGAAACTTTTTTTGTTCCACTAAATGTGCGCTTTCACTCACACTGTTAGAAATTCGTGTATTAAACTTTACGTTTTTTCACTAACGTATATTAAATTTAAAATTCTTTCATTTTAAAAAATTCATCTAAATATGAATTTATATCAATTTTTCATAATATACAAATCTATTAATTTGAATTTACCACTTGTATATAAAAGTCTATTCAAATTAATAAGATTTGTAACAGTGCACACTTTCAATTCTTCTTTATTAACGTTTTCCCAACTTTTCTCCGCTTTCTTTCAACTTTTAATTTTAAATGTGGACAAAGAAAAAATAGATCCGAGGCTGACTTGGTCACGTGGCCCACCTAGGACATGGCTTTAAGATCAAATAAGTTTTTTGTGCATATTAGACTATTCTCTTCATCAATTTAATTCCTCCGTACAAAAAAGGAAAGCATTATTTTACACTGGTTTCCTGGCTCAAAATGAGAGGTAGCAAAATTAACACCGAGTAATTAGAGTTGATTAAAAACAAATGACGTTACAAATTTTTTGCTAATTGACTCTCAGCAACATGGGAGGACGACTTAATACTACATTTTCTTAAGGGTATTTATAGCGCGCAACAGGTTAACGCCTACGTTCCAGGAATAGATGCTTAATCGAGTAAAGGGCGTTTATAGAAGATAACTTGGCCCGATTATGCCGAAGGGGGAAGTCAATTTTTATCAAGAATGAATTATGCTGTACGCATTATAATCACCGAGTTGCTTAGACCTGAAAGTATGTAACGCCGAGACTCTTTTCCCGACGGAATCGTCGGCGCGGATTTAACGCTTCCAGTCATACTACATGCATAACTTTTCATCCCAGTCAGGATAAGTCAGGGGCAAAAATGAAACAGGAAGGAGAGGAGACGAGACGCCTTCACTGATAAATTATTGAAATACGGTAATAAATTCTTCAGCGAAAATCGATTGCTAGTTTATAGGCTTCAGGAAGCACTTAATCGACTTCAGGATGCAGACAGGACAATGATAATAATAAACTTATTGTCTGATATTTTAAAAATATTAAAAAATTTCAATTTAATCAATGGAAGAGAGAAAAAAAACATAGGTTCAAAATTAACCAAGAACACGGAGAAAAATGGATGTTCAACTATGGGACAGCCATCTTATATGTTCAATTGTATTATCTAGATGTTCAACTGTAATATCTAAGATATTAATCTCTGCATATTTTAACATCTTAGATATTACAGCTGAATATCTAGATATTACAATTGAACATATAAGATGGCTGTCCCATAGTTGAACATCTAGATGTTAATTCTAAACATCCACTTTTCTCTGTGAATGGTTCATATTAAGACTCATGCAGTATAATTTGAATTAAGACGATGAATTATCTGGACCACGTAACTAAATTTCTTTTAAAAATCCTGTAAACTAGTGGAGAAAACGAGTCATTGATTGATCTAAATGTTCAACTGTAATATCCAAGATATTAATTTCTGCATATTTTAACATCTTAGATCTAGATATTACAACTAAACATATAAGATGGTTGTCCAATAGTTAAACATCTAGATATTAATTCCAAACATCCATTTTTCGTCGTGTATGTAGAACTAATATAGATTCATATTAAATTTTATAAGTTTTCAAAATTTGGGAAATGGTAGAGAAGATAGAAACGGACGTAGATAGACTACTTTTGGTTTTGATAATGAAAAAACATTTTCCGATATATTTTCCTAAAATTGAACTTTTTTTGAATTTCGAAACCAAAAGTAATCTATCTACTTCGGTTTTTATCTTCTCTACCATTTCCCAAATTTTGAAGAAAAAAGTTTATGTATTTTAGACTAGACACGAACATGTAGAAACCTAAAATCAATAAAATTTGCTAATTTCCTAAGTATCACATGCCTTTAATATACGTTACTGAAATTTAATACAGAAATTTCCAACAGTGCATGATCGAAACATGTTATTTTTCCCAACACGGGTACGCACAGAAAAAAGATTTGATTGAATAAAAAAAAATTATTTGTTTGGAAGAATTTATTTGATTTGAAAAAACGATTTATTTGTATTAATTAAAATTTGTTCGACTCAAAAAAAGTATCTTTGAATAACATAAAAATTTGTTCAAATCAAATAAATTTCTGCTTTAAATCAAACAAATTATATCTTCGGCCATATGTCAATGCATTAATTTATTTTTTTGGAACAAAAATTTATTTGATTTTCAAACAAATATTTATTTGTCCCAAAGATATTTTGTTTGAATTAAACAAATTAATTTTCCCAACACGTTTAGTGAAAATTGTACTTTTACCGTCTGTTTTGAGACAGCAAAATGTCTGATTTCACAACTGTTGCTATTTTCCCGTCTCAAAACAGACGGTAAAAGTACAATTGTCACTACACTGAGAAAAAAATGTTTGATTAAGTGAAAGAAAATAATTTTTTTGAAAGGCTTTTTTTGATTCAAACAAAATATTTATTCGAATTAAATAACATTAATATTATTGTAACAATTTGTATCTTACATTTTAAAACTATACTCTACATTCTTAAAGTTTACCGAACTGTGATGCATTCTTGAACATTTGGTACGTAATAAATAATTACAATAATTTAAAGAATTTGAAAATCTTTCTGTGGAAAAAAAGACGCTTTCGACTGCGCTGGGATTCGAGCCCAGGTTTTTCGATGTAGGCAGTGACAAAAATTTCAAACTCAACTAATTAATTTGAAATCAATTACAATAATATTAAATAATATCTGAATTTTCCATATGTCCCAACTTTGCTCTAAGGTTGAGTAAAGTTTCTCGAACTATTTTCCTTCGTGTAAAATTAATAAATAAGAATGAAGATAAGGGACTTCCGTCCTTTCTTTGGCAAAGTCCGGTTGATCAATGATCTTACATTTGTGTCTGGGAATTTTATAAATTTTTCAACATAATCATATAAATACTTTTAAAAAATAATATAACTCTCCCCTTAATTTGAGACCCTTTTGTTACAGAGTCGAAAAAAATCGTGAAATTTTTATAAGTCTTAGGATTTGGAAAGATTTGATCTCTCATGAATTTTTCAGTAACCAAAATAAATAAGAGTCTCACGCCAGTATCCTTTATGATGATTATTCAACCGAAGTTGAACATAAGCTTGTAAGAGGCAAGAAAGGTGTCGCAAAGCAAAAGGTTTACGAAGGTTCTTTCAGAGATGATTGCACGTGTGCAGGCGCACGTGCAAGGGCGCCTTGTCAAGGCTCAAAGTTATGATTATTGGTCCATCCTCCCCACATAATAAAATTTGCGATTTATCTCAAATTTGCGGCTGTCGTCGCGGATTCAGCGTGAACGTTAACGTCGCGCCTCGGCGCTTCCTTCGCCTCAATTATGTGGTCGCTAAAATAACTTTCAACGAATGCCACTTACAGACCAAGTTATCTCAAGCGAAGATGCTCAAAACGTCATTGGACGAACGACAGGAATTCCTGGCGTTAATTGCGGCACGTCTTAAGGTCGCCTTTACCAATACAAGCGCTGGCTCGTGACACATTAAATATTTCTTTTTTATTACTTTTTTCCACAATATCCTCTTTTTTCTTCATATATTTCACTCTCAAAGTTTTGAGTCAATTACAAGTTACTTTCCGAATACCACATCCCAAAAGACACTTCGTCGCGACACGAGAACTCCAATTGTTACAAGGTTACTGTTAATTCTACAGAATCGATGTGAGTGCAGCTGTGGTCCAATTTGCAGGTCTCGTAATCATTCGAAATTCAAGGTTAAGCTCCACTTAAAAACGAGGGAGAATCACGGCTTCTGGATAATGAAACAAGGGTTTTGTGGTATGAAAAATAGGGGATGTGGAGTAACGAAAATTTTCAATTAACAATATTCTTTCACTAATTATAAATTTACTATAACTATGTCACAGCGTACGTTTAAGTTTCTTCTGTAGTGAATAAATGATATGAAATTTTAAAATATAAAGTCTTATAAAATACTTTAAGGCCATGGATCAATCGGACCACGTGACTAAATTATACATTTATTCGATCATGTAAGATAACTTTTTTAATTTACAATGTATCTTTCTGATAATTTGGCAAACGTAACAAAAGATAATAAAGCACGTCTGTTAACTTCTTTTTATTAAAAGTTTTGAAAAAAATTCGAAAATTCGTTTTCTGTTGTATTTTCTAAACTTCCAGGAAGACATTTTGTAAAATAAAAAAGTTTTCTTACCCGAATTTTTACATAAATTTGGATACGTGACCTGGTTGATCCATGGCCTCAAGTCCAAATTTGTAAGTATCTTCTATACTTGTATATAATTTAATAACACAGAAAAAAAACAAAGATTATGATATAAGAAGACTAAAGATGTCAAAAATGTTACTTTATATATGAATAGATATATAATTAGACTTCCATTAGATAAAATTACAGGTAATTCTCCTGGACATCCCGAAGGAACACTTTGAATAATTGGCTTGCTGCCAAGATCGATTATTTTATATAAAATATACCGAGTATAATTTTAAGCGATGGGGTATTTAAAAAATCCAAGCGAGAAGCAGGCGGTAATTTGTAGTGAAATGTGTCTACAGAAACAGTGAAGTAATTACGAGAAACGTGTGCGTAGACAGGCGAGCGTTTAAAGTTAACGTTTTCACTCAATCAAATGAAGTTCTGTGCAGTATACAATTTTTAATATTCCTGCATTATTAATAATGAGTGTAATTTCACTCCATGGGTGAAAATTAGGTGTTTTTTACTTATTATCATATGATGGTGCTTGCCTGAATTTAAAACGAAAGCATTATCATTAATAATATAATTAAACTTTTTTAATTCCAATCAGTAGATTTTTAAACATTTTTTGTGGAAATTAACAAAGTTTTAGGACCATTTCCATAAAGTATTACCGTCCAAAAATATTTTACATAAAATTTTTTGTTGAATTCTTGTTGTAATAAATTTTAGTTATTTGCATATTTGCAATGTTGGCTAATTGGCTTTAGGGTCCATAAATGAAAAAACAGTAGTTTTAATCAAACATTTCGACTCTGATTGGAGTCCTCATCAGTGATCTTTATTTCTTAAGTCATTGAAATTCGTTGAATTTTAATAAATTTGTTTTTGGTTTTAATCCCTTTCCTTCTGCGTAGCTGTTTTGTAAAACACATTATTTTACGATCCTCTTATAGTGAATTTGTGGAAAGTAATGTGTTTTACAAAACAGCGACGCAGAAGGAAAGGGATTAAAACGCGTTTTTAAGGAGGAGAAAAAGTACCATCTACGATTCCAACATTTGAACTCTGATGAGAACTTTTTCGAGCGTTACAATTATAATATTCCGTAAATACGTGAAAGTAATATTTTAACCTATGGAATGCCTTATAATGTAAACACGAAAGATATGCATACACAACATTAAAGGTATATTTTGTTTAAAAAAAAATGGCATATGAATTTTCAATTTTTACCATCATTTTTGGGGATATTTCCCAAAACGTATTATATTAAGTATCATATTTTTGGGACTAACTGACAGAAATTTCTAATGGTTCGGGTTTACCGTCAAAAATGGTATTTTCAACCATAAAATTTCTATCCCTGTATTATATAATAAATACAATTATAAATTCTCAACCTACAACTGAATGGCTAACATTCCCGAACCATTTCTATAAGTGGTATTTGAAATTTTGTTTGTTTTAATCCAGAAGAAAATTACAAGTGAAGGTATAAATAATAAAATAAAACCGAGATCTAAATTGGATGGAGATAAAATAGTTGGAAGAAAGGTAAAGCAGAGCTCGTTATGCCGGTCCTGGACAACTGGAGAGGACAAGCTGTCCAATCTCCTGACATACATGAGAAGACGTGTACACGGAGTTGTCAGTCGTAAAATGTCTTTCGTCTTGCGGTCCGTATGTTCAACCAAAGCCCCAAGAGAAATAATAAAGCCGCTTCTCACAAGATACTACGTCTACACACTGCGATGCCATTGAATATTTCCGGATGATGAGCGGACTATGCTAATAGCAATACTTGACAAGCAACCATACCCAATCGAGTAGAAGTAGAAGGCATCAACTGACGTCTCGATGTTACCATTAGTCTTGTAAAAAATAAATTAAAAAAAGCAAAAATTGAACCGTCAGACAAGGTAAAACTACTTGTTTCTCTCATCAATACTGATGATGTCCCGCACGTGATTTTATACTGACATTTATCATTCCAGAACCTGACAAAAAGTGTTTTATAAGACTCGCTACTTGTAACGTTACTTTTACATGCAAGGTAATTGAATGTTGAATGTTTTCTTTTTCTAATGTTTTTAAATTACACGTACTGAAAAAACTGATCGTAATTAACAGACTTTTTGAAATTATAAGACAAATTGTTAGATGCAAGCAGTATAATTTCACAAGAATTTACACCTACGAAAATATAGTTAATCTACACGGAGAAACCCGAATTTACAATTTTTGCTAAACTATGTTTCAATTTAGGGAAAAACGTGTCATAATGAGAATTTTTAACAGCGAAATACTATAACCTATACTAAAGTTTCATATAATTTTTCGAATCTTTAGTATTTTGACAAGGAAAAATTTCCAGTCCGCTAGGAATAATTACCATTAAACCTTGATTTTCCCTAGATTCCTAATATTCATAAAATAGGACTTGTATCGACCCTTAAATAATAAATTTCATATGATGTTGGAACCTTAAGGCCAATTATTAACAACAATATCGTATGAAATTCCTAATATTTTCTAGAATTATAAAAATAAAATGAAACACACATTGCTATAAAAAAATTCTCCGTGTACGCATACAAATTCGTCAAAAATAAAAATATTTGTTTAATTTACCCAAATCGTAGCAAAACAAATTATCTTTAGTTGAATTAAACAAATTTGTTGGTTGGTTCAATTGCACATTTTGATCACCGTATAACAACAAAATCCTATGGTTAAGCCAACAAAAATTTTGTTAATTCAACCAAATATTTTTCTGAGTGTACTGTTGCAATAGCAGAAATTCTGACGCATTTTTTAATTTTCGTTTAAATAACATAATATAAATGTATATCTGTTCTGAAATCTATAGTGAAAATTGAAAAATGTTAAAATGTCAACTTATGGTTATCCCGAGAAGAAAGCATGTCCATCGAAATGAAGTTGACAGAATTCTTATAAACCCAACTCCATATGTGTGACAGGATTAAATTTATAGAGACGTATATGACATTTATCAAGGGGCTAATCTGGATTTGTCCTTGATGAGATTATGAGTATTGGAAAATTTACTTGCAATGTAATTAAGAGAAAAAACGTGAAGTATTTTTTACGGTTTTTGTAGTTGATGGACTCATAATTACTCATGAGTATTATTACAATAATTGAAAAACCATGAGGGTATCAAAATTTGTCGGATTCCATGCCTTCTAAATCTGAATCAGATAAAATTAGACAAACTTATAGTATCTAGCACACTTTTTGCTTTGCGGTCAGTTGTTTTTGGCAGATTATCTGTTAAATTAGTCAAAAACACCAACTTGCTAAATAACGAGCTCGTTACACATAACAAAATAGTACAGTAAACTTTATAGAACTGTTCAAGAGTTAAAGATACAGGCATTTACGGAACAGAGTTCCGAAAAATTTGTAGAACTTTCCAGAATAAAATGCAGAACTTTCAATAATTTTTCTGAATGTTCCGCATTTTATTCTGAAAAGTTCTGTAAATTTTACAGAACTCTGTTCCATAAACTTTACTGAACTATTTTTTCCGTGTAATGATTTTAAATATCGATACCCACGTTCTAATATGTCGTATCCCACATTTGGAAAATTTTTCAGGAAACGATAAAAACGTCTTGCTAGCACAAATAAATAAATATAAACAAATTTTTGTTTTATACGTTCATAAAAATGCATAAATAATAATAATTAAAGCAAAAAAAATTATTTAAATAAATTTTATGATATTTAAGTGGGTTACGCAAGAAGAAAAAATTAAAATGTATTTTAGAAAGAAAATTGATTTAATCGTTTTATAATTAAATATTGTTTCATCCCATACGTAACATTTTTCTCTCTTATTTTTTATGGTTTAATTCATAATTATTATAATATAACATTATTGATACATTTTATTTTTACTATCTTTAATATTGCTTAAAACATTTTTTTTTTCATTTTAAGTACTCTTAATTTTTTTTTTTTTTACTTCAGGTACATTTTCTTGCTGAGATTGTTGAAAATTTCTTATCCTCTTTCGTCTGGTATTATCACAATTTTCTTTATAATTAATATCATTATCTTCAGGTTTTTAAAATCTATTATTAGTACGCAGTACTTTGCTTTTAACACCAAGATTAACTTGATTAGCTTATCGTTTCTTACTCTTAGTCTTTTCAGTTACATTAACTATATTTTTACTCTCGGCTTCCAAATTTTTTATTGATGGAGATTGGTCAGAAGCAGAGTCAGTATCATCAAAATATTTTATATTATCATAGAAGCAGTGTGTATCTTTCAGCAACACTTTTTTTAATGCCTGTAATTGTTGCCATTTACTTTTGGTTCTTTTTAATCGATCTACAAACAGAGGTTTCAGCGGATGCTCTAGATTTAATTGGAGTTGTAAAAATATTATTTGTAATTACCTTCTTACTCATTTTATTAAATAATTTCTCAAAATAAACTTAAGACTAATCACAAAATAAAAATTGACTGGCACATCGCTGGCGCTGACTTAACCAATGGATGTGGGATACGAGATATTAGAATTCGTGAAAATCGGCATGTGGAATACGACATATTAGAATATTTATTTAAAAATATTAAATAAACAATTTGACACACAAGATTTTAATACAAGCTGTAAAACATTATTATTAATCCATTTATCAAAAAAAGTCAATTTCTCAAATTTTGTGAGATACGACATATTAGAACGTGGGTATCGATATGTCGAATTTTTGGTTATTCAGATTTAGAAAGTAAATTATTTTTTTATTCAATGAAAATGTTCTAAAAAGAAACAAATTTAATTCACTTACCAAAATATTTTTTGGAGATATTCTATACATATAAAGACGTTCTCATGTGCCTTTGATGTAAGCCTACACTGTTAGAAATGTTCTGAAAGTTACGAAATTTTCAAGTTAAAAATTCAACGGATTTTCCGAAATTATTCTTCAAATAAAGCTTCCGTTACCTGAAACGTGAAATTTGTTCTCTTCAAGTTTCAGAATTTTCAAATACAAGTATCAGAATATTCAGTAATTTGTAACTGGAAATTGAAAAATTATTAATTTACCAAAATCTAACTGGATTTTCTCAAATTTATCTTAAAATCACGAAATTATAACTGTATAAAGCTCCAGTTACGTTTTTCGAAAAACTCCGACAGAAATTTCTAACAGCGCGCAGAAAAATGGATATTGAAAAGTAGATATTCAAATGTAAGATATTCATCCATAATATCTAGATATTAACACGCATTATTTAAAATTGTCTTTCAATATATAAGATTTTACCGGGGAGTATCATTTGATATTTAAGTTCAATATTTTAGATATTGAAGCATAAAATGCGCGCGCATATACACTGAAAAAACAGTTTTGTCAAATCAACAAAAATATTTTGTTAGTATTTAGCTAACAAAATTCTTTTGTTGTGCCAACAAAACATTTTGCTATATCAAACAAATTTTGTTACTTAAACAAAATGTTTTGTTGGGACAACAAAATATTTTTTCAGGACAACAAAAACAGTTTTGTTGGATAAATTTTTTTCTCAGTGTATGCACAGAGAAAAATAGCATCTGGTCATAGTGACTAGGAATAATGTAGTTGGAAATAAAAAAATGACTGTAACCAGGGAGACTTGTTGTCGCTACTTGACCCATGGCTACAGTAACATGATTTGTAGCCATGGTAGCCATATTCTGAATACCTGGTCGTGGCGACTAGTTAACATCGTTGAAATTGTCCTTAACTCTTAAACCTAGCTATGAAAACTTGAAACATTGAGTTGTCATAGCTAGAATAACGTAGTCGCTATAACCAGTGCAGCAAACTTCACACTCGTTGAATCCGCTGTGTATTGTTTCGAGTAATGCATATTATTTTTCATAGCAACTGACTCTTTTGAGAATTTGATTTGATGTGTCGAGCGGCTCGAAACTGTGATTTTAAATCCTACTACTTTTAAAGTTTTAACCCGCTCTACAGATGCCGACAAACAGATTTTCAAAAGACGTGCTATGAAAAATACAATGTTCCACGTAGTGATTTCATGCATTTGATTTTAGGAATTTGATTTTACATAACTTTATAGTTGACACTTACATATAGTGACTGTGATAACATTACATAGTCGCTGTGACTACATTACTTAGTCACTGCGACCACTTTTAGTACACACATTGACGGGTCAACCATTGCTTGAATTCAACCACAAAAAGTAGTTAAGGACATTTTCAACTACATATATCACGTCACTATGCTCAGGATTTTTTCTCAGTGTGTATATAAAATTCATGTGCTCACTTCTTTGCGCTCATCGAAGTCTGCAACTGAGTCCAAGATTGACATTGTTGTAGCACGCCGGAAAGATTCATTTTAAAAGTTTATTCAAAGTTTCCTTAAATTCTAATAAGATAATCGTATATATGCAATAGAAGTGATTTGGTCTTTAACATGAGACACAATAAGTAAGACATATAGATTATACATTTTCACTAAATGCGTCGTTTACCTCCGTAAGTGAATTCTAACCTTAGTGTTATTAAATTACAATCCAGTACTCATGTATAAACTCTAAAATAGTATAACATAGATTATAACAGAAAGCGATGTATAAATCTACTATTATATACTTATGTGCATAATAAAATATAATTTCACTTTTCCCTAAAAACAGAATTTTTTTTACATCTCCATTATATGAAAAGGAATTAGTTTTATGTGAAAAACCAGTTTTGGAATTTTCATTAAATCTTTACGTTTTGGGACCCGTTTTCTGAGTCAGAAAAAATGGTTTTTACGTAAGTATCGCAACATTATTCCATAAGATTTATATTTTTCTTTTTAATTTAAAAAAATACTATTAAAAATTCAAAATTCAATTTTTTAACAATAATATGTGAAACGCGAAAAGAACGTAAATTTGAAAAATTATTCGTTTCAATAAGATCTACAAATTTTGTCTCACATAGTTTCTGACAAAACGTATATTTTTCATTTTAATTTCAAAAAATACGGTTAAAATTTAAAAATTCCATTATTTAAAAAAAAATGTGACATGCGGAAAAAACGCTGAAATGGAAAATTATTTGCCTAAATGAGGTCTACAAATTCTTAGTAGGATATTTTTTGACAAGATCTATATTTTATGTTTCAATTTAAAAAAAACACTATTGAAAATCAAAAATTCAATTTTTTAACCAAAATATGTAAGATATAAAATAGGCGTGAAAATAAAAAATCGTTTCCTTAAAAATAATCTACGAATTTTTTTCCTTTTTGAGATATTTGGAAAAAGATAAATTTGTTTAAATCATGTAAATTATTAGAAAGTTACAGAAATATATACAAAAAATCGAGACGAAGCGCGAATGTTATGAGAATGTGTTCTTAAGGCTGATAGATCCTTAAGTAAATCCAATTTATTTTTTCATTTGAAACAAAAAATTTAGTAACTTTGTGAAAATGTAATTCACATCTGCAATATTATAAAATTGATTTGAGCTTCAATATCAAATTACAAGAGATAAACTTATACGTATGCGAAGAATATGAGACCGAGGATATTCAGCAGTTTAATATCTTGAATACTTGTTTTTAATAACTGAGATAATCAAGTTCAATATCTCAGACACTAATGGTTATATCCGTTTCCCAATATCTGCAGTTATTAAACTAGAATATCTAGATGTTTGTCAAATAGTTGAATTTTATTGACATTATGCCTCAATATTTAGATATTAAGGGTGAATATCCATTTTTCTCCGTAAGTCTAATAAAAATTGTATTAAAAATATATCTATACGCCAAGCCCCAAATATATAAAAAGGCGTGTGAAATTGTGCAATAACATGTAAATTAAAACATAACAGAACCTCCTAACAAAGCCCACCACCACTCTATTATCTGATATCTTGAAAAGGAAGCACCCTACCCGCCCACGTAACTGTAATAACGTCTACTCATAACGCACCACAAAAGCTCTATCACGACCGTTACATCTTCCAATTTCGTTTCTTTATCCACAAAACAGTCCCGTAATACACGCAAACCGTACTGCAGTTCTCTTCCTAAATCACCATACTCGAACGGGATAGGATCCATAGGGCTTCTTTTTATCCAAAATAAAGAGGGAAACGATCGTGGAACCACAAACGAAAGAGAGAGAAAAAAGGAAAGAGGGAAGAAGAAGAGCTCTGCACGTTTCTCGCACACGACCTCCACGTTCCTTCCACACTTCCTTTCCGTTTATACTACATAGCGATACAGTTCCATTTAGAACATAACAGATAGGGTTTGGGGTTCCGGAAGTGATTCCGGGCGGGTAAGAGATTGTTATGGTCCTTTCATGGGGGGTGGGTTCGCTGTGTTCCACCTGAGGATGGTGAAGGGGGAGGAAAAAGAAGAGGGTGCTAGTCGCCTGAAGATCAGCACGAGGACAGGTGCCGACGGCAACCAGGGAACCTCGAAGCCACCGAGTTCTCACGCGCAGAACTCCAGCTGCCGCCATATATAAGCATAGAAACACTCCACATGGGCAGGCACTCGGAATACCAACACACACAAATTGAAAACAAGCTCGGACATGTACGCAGTTAAACGCCAGCACACACCCTTACAAAACTTCGTCATCGAGAGCGTGTGGGCTTACATGAGTGTTACCATTTTATAGAGGAATCTTAATCCAAATCGACAGGATTAGATGAGGGAGTGATTCGTCTGCTACACTTTTACAAATATTTCCTCTAATTTTAATGCAGATGTCAAAGTGTTTTCTATTTGAGGGATTGTGAATTCAGTTTCATATGTAAAGAAGAGAGGGTTGCCATTTCTACTGATTTATCAAGAGATCTCCTGATTTATTTGCGTTAAAATCTTATGACTTTTCAAAATTTTTAAATTTTTGAGATTGGAATCTACTGATTTTTCACAGAAAAAAACAGTTTTATTTTAACCCTGAATCTGGTGTTAAATTAACCCGCAAAATATTTTATCCAAGGGGTGTTATTTTAACACTTTAATAGGTGTAGCAACACCTTACTCTCTAAATCCAAAATAATGGAAAACCACTTTTTTCTAGTGGTTATCTACTATTTGAAAGAATGCGAAGTACGCTACTGTGAACTAATGGATAATGACCAAAAGAAATAGTTGTTATTTGAACTACTTCTTAAGTAGTGAAAAAACCACTTTTTTCTAGGGGAACTACACATAGAGACTAGATTGAATAGTGTCTATTCTAGTATTTTGTATCTAGCCCACTATTTCATGAGTGACATTCACTACCTCATATCTGGAATCCACTATTAAGTGGTTCATCACAGCACTAGATAAAATAGTGGCTACACGGAAAAAATTTGTCGCTTAAAATTTAACAGACTATTCTCAGAGTCGTGGACAGAAAGTAAAATCGGAGAAAGTCTTGTAAGGTTTCAATGACTTTTAGGAAATAGTAGAAAAAAGTCGACTAACTTTTAGAAAACCAGGTCGAAGAAAAAAAGTCGCGTATTTACTATTATAAAAGTATTTTAAACACTAACTGATCTTTTCTAAGAAGTAATGAAAAGTTTCATAATCTTTGGATTCATTTGTCATAGATTTTAAAAGACTATCGAATAATTTGAAATGAAAGTAATTCAAACAAATAGTTTTGTAAATTGTATTCTAAAGTCCATCAGATTTTATATGCCGTCTTCTAAAATTTCTTCGACAGTCGCAAAAAGCGATGCGCAGAAACGTAATTCGTAGCATCGCACAGCAGACAATGCAGCTCAGCTTTATGTTTTTGTAATAATTTTGGTTAGATTTTGAGATTACGTGTCGTTTGGTTTCGTTTGAATCTGGATTGAAGCGTACATTGAAGAATTAGTTCCGAGTAAGTATATGTTTACCTTGATAAAGTGTATTACGTCAAATTTGAAATTTATCTATTATTTTAGATTTGCCTTCAAACTCTGAATGTGATCCAAATATTTTACACAAGTCTCCATGACATGTAACGGATATGCGGGTTAAGGCGTGCGATTAGAATTAGGTTAGGATGCGTGCGTGCGTGCGTGCGAGCGTTCGATTCTCGGTGCTGCGAAGTGTTTATAAAAAATTGCGTTTTCTGTAATGTGCAGTGTTAAATATAATGGTAAGTTCATATTAGGATTATATAGGTAATGTAAAAGTGAAAAATAATTAACTATATAAGTGCAGGATCATAATATCACAGAAAATAATATTTTCCTTTTTACACTGTTCAAAATTTTCTTCGACTGTCACTTAGACTTTCGATGCCTGGTTTAGAGACAATGGAACCCAACCCACGGTGTTTTAAATTTTCCGCGACTGTCACTTAAACTTTCGAATTTACGTTTTACATTTTCAGCGACTATCTATCATATTCTTCAATAAGGAGGCTCATAATGTTTAGTCGACTTTCTAACCTATCCACGAGTATTATACAAATTCGATTACGTTTTAAGCGACAAATTTTTTCCGTGTATTCCATTATTTTAGATTGAGACCACTATTTCCTGAGTGCAATTCACTAGTTTATAAGTGAAGTGAAATTACTATTTCTTAATTATTTTTATTTTTTTCGCATAGAATAAATCAATTTTATAGGAGAAATTATATTATAAGCAAGCATTTGAAGAAATAATGGAAGATTTGCTGACCGGAATATTATATTCGTGATATGAGTCGATAAATTTAAAGTAAAGAACTTGATATTTTGACAGAAGAAACGTTATTCTATCACTCAATTATAAAAATTAAGCTTGATTCGAGACCAAACTATTTTAAATTAAGAGAATAACTGATGCTTCACGGTTGGGGAAAAGTTGACCAAAAGAAATAATTGACAATTTCATGGATAGTAACTAGAATGAATAAATAATTTATATATATTATGAAAAATAAAGCAGATATTCCCTACACTCTAAAAAGAAGTGTGTTACTTCTACACATGAATCACGATAGTAACTTTTTAGGCATTTGAAGTGTGTAGTTTTAATACACATTATAAACGTAACGTTTAATTTTCAAACACTTTAACGTTTTGTACCCAAAATGTGTGTTAAAAATACACACTTCAAATGCCTATAAAGTTACTATCGTGATTCACGTGTAGAAGTAACACACTTGTTTTTAGAGTGTACTCGTACGGACATTTAAAAAATTAAGAAAAATTCTACCGCTGTTGATTGTATCAAATGTTTAACTGTTTCATACAAATAAATCTTCCAAAATAAATGTTGATATAGTTAAAAACTTCAAAGAAATCATTAATATGATTGCTTATCATGAAAATCTTGTCATTTTAGATTTTAAAAATGATAAAAATGGTTTTAAAAAGCATTAAGTCTTCATAATAGTTCAAGTCACATATGCATTAGCTAGCTTTCCAAACTTTATGTGAAACTATTTTTCAGATGTGAACAGTGTCAAAGGTAACAGTGTTCGAACTCCCTAGCCGCGTGACTCCCCCTTGATAACTTGTAGACAAATGCATGCGAAGAGATAAATATGTGCGATTATACCGGGTGTATCGTAGTTGTTAATATGAATCTCGAGCCCCATTAGTACATGTATAATTATTGGTTAATTATTGGTCAAATGCGTGTGGTAGGTCAGGGGTCTAAATTCGGAGTATGTTTTCCTTCAATGATAAACACTTACACTGAGAAAACTCCTGTTCATATTCAAAAAATCGTTCATTTACCCTTCTTTTCCTGACACTAGATTTTCGAGTGTTGATTATATACCTATTTTTACTGAAGTGATCCAATTTGATTCATACAACAAAAATGGAGCTTTTTGCAAAAAAAAAAAACAGTTCCAACTGAATTGAAATAAAAGATCTATTATTAAAAACTTCATGGAAAACATTTTTCAGTTATATATATATGGCAATAGAATTTTAAATGAGTCAAGTTGGCTCAGTCCGTAAATCTAGTGTTCATTAAGAATAAAAATTTGTTTTTTACAAGAAAAAATGTTTGTTTTTAGAAAAATTAAGAATTTAGAAAGAACAAATTCTGTTTCGAAATTACTTGTTTAATTCAAAAATATATTATTTTGATTTAACCAAAGTTGAAAGATTTT
Source organism: Diplolepis rosae (assembly GCA_030998225.1). NCBI lineage: Eukaryota > Metazoa > Arthropoda > Insecta > Hymenoptera > Diplolepididae > Diplolepis > Diplolepis rosae. Next base: position 4,927,089 of record JAPYXD010000723.1, on the reverse strand, counting down.
TCAACAAAAAATGTATTTTCAATTTAAAAAATCATTTTTATAAACACACAAAAGTTTCTTCGAATACAAAACAAAAGTCAATTGAGAAATTTGTACCAATTAATGAAACGTTTGTTGGACCCAATAAAAATGCACATATTTGTCTGATTTAAAGAAATTTTCTTTGAATATAACAAATTCTTTTCTGAGTGAATATTATAAAACAGTAAAACAATCTTCAGAATTCCCATCAATATAATTACACAGAAAAAAAATGTGTAGCTGTCACAAGGATTTTTTAGGTTATATCACCCATATTTATGGTTATAGGATAATTAATAATACAGCTGGAACAGCGATATGCTTCTTTATAACAGCTACACATTTATTTACGTGTACCACAATAAAAAAACTGGCCGTGATAAATAACGATGAAACTCTTAATTTGAATCAGTCGTTTCTTGCTAATTCCAATCAGTAACTGAATTATTAAAATAGTAAAATAACAACTAATTTAACACGTTGAATGCCCAGCGTAAATCGGTGGAGTTTCTCCCGGGGCCCAAATTCGTGACATCGTGTTTAAGCATAAAAGGCCTCATAAAGGCCTCAAAGTCGGAAATGCGATAACTGTTCCGAAGAAAGATAGCTTTCGTGAGCGAGGAAATTGTGATAGCCATCACCCATGCTTGGGTGACGGGGCATTCAACGTGTTAAATAAAGAGAGAATGAGTTATTTCAATTCAGTAATTTAACTAAAAGAATTTTCAAGTTACATAAATAATCAGCTATCCTCGACCGAATTATGTTTTTGTGTGACCTAAATCTCACACCGGTCAAAGTACGGAATACCACGGACCTTCAAACTTATTGGAGCGGATACGAAATCGAAAGATAAGACAGATAAGGAGTTAAAGATCAATAAGTCGATATGCATCACTGACCGAGGCGCGGCTCAATAATCGTGGATTATTACATGGACCTGCGTACCGGTTCATCTTATAACTCACTTTGTCGATAGCAGATCGGATCGGGAGATGTAATTGCTCCTGGTTACTGAATGTAATCCGAGGCTCGTGTTATGGTCTCTGAATGCCGCAGGCATTATGGGCAACGTTGTTCTCAAACCGGTCTACCATTTATGTCGATGCGATCGACGATCTGCATCGTGGGATGTCGTCGGTCATTACCATCGCTTTACATCCAACATATTGATTATTCTTTATGTCTGACTACCCTTCACAGTCTTATTTCTACTGTCAAGATGTCCGCGACCGTTTTCTCAACAATATATATAACGATATCTGATAATCTTTAACCAGAGTCTGCATATGCTAGTATATTTACTGCGTGATTTTTTTATGAAAAATAAGTGTATAATATATATCAAAAAGCACAAGATTTATATTTATTCTCTGAAACTGAATCAGAATTTGAGAGCTGTTAAATCAGTCACTCACTTTTTTCTATGCAATCAGTCATTGTTTACTAGTAATCAATCAAAAACAACCAATTGCACAACAAAAAGTGAGCAAACCATTTCAAAAATATCACATTTTAAGTAATTCTGATTTGGAAAGTATATGTTCAAATAATGCTATTACTATAAATTAGTAGGTACTATTAATGGGTCGAGAATCGTTAATTTTTTTATCAAACTTATCTTTTCATTATATGAGAAGTGCATCTACTGAAAACAAGATTATATGCATAGAATAAAAAGCCACGAAAAAAAAATGAAAAAATAATAACTTCATATCTTTCATTTAATGAAGCAAATAAGATTTGCAGGTTTCACAGTGAAAAAAAATGAGAATGAAAATTTATTTTAGCCCAAAGGGACAACGCCTGTGACAGGCAACCTGCTCGACTCGAGAGCATTTCGCGCTGCATTGCGCAATCAATGTTTCGAAATTCGCAACACATAGAATATACCAAATTTAAATATTATATATATATTAGTAAGAAAAGTCTTCTATAGCTAGTAATATATTGTACGAATAAAATATTTGCTTTCAAAAATTATTATATAAGTATAAAAGCTCCGTTCAGGATAAACAGAAAAAATGAACTCAAAGTTAATAAATTAATCATGACTTAACTTTAATCGGTAAGTTTTTTACTAATTTAAATTAGTAAATTAATCCTAGGTCACGTAATCAGTTGAATTTAACAGATTTCTCGGTGAATGTGACTCCAAACAACTGAATGTAAATCTAGAAATCAGTCACTGATTTAAATTAATTAAAAAAACTGATTGAATTCAAGAGACTTAATTATTATTACTTCATTATTATAATGATCTAAAAGTTACATTTGAATTCAAACACAATTTCTAATCCTTCATTAATTATCAAATCCTAAATAATGAGTTTGGTTCAAAACTTACCAATGTGCTTAAATAATAATTGTATATAGTTATAAGAAAAAAATGATAATTAATTTAAAAAAAGATTTTGTCTACGACAAAATAATATAAAGTAGAATAAAAAATTTAAATAGAAAAATCTGACACAGAAATTAGTCAGCCATTGTAAAACGGCTTCTCCAATCCCTTACGCCTTGGAAGAAAATATTTCCTCCTCTCCTTCCATTCCTATTCGATACTCTCGTTTCTATAGAAATACTTACGTCCTTTTCCATCGCGTGTTGAATTCCCATATCTTCTTTTCCTTTTACTCTGCGCTCGTTTATTCTCTGGGCTCGCTCCAAGCACAAGCCTAGCTCAGCATCTCTCTCCCTCATTCTCGCTCTTTTTCTTTTTTCTCATTTAGCACGTGATCAACCACGTGTTGCTATCCTACTCTTTGGCTGGCATGCGCCGCGCATGCGTCAGCTACCGTGCGCTGCTCGTGCTGCGCGCGCGCCTCTTTGAAACGACTTTTCCCACTGTTTTGTGTTCGCATACTCGCCTATTGGTGAGCTCACGCTTATACGCATGCGTGTGTGTCGCACACGTGCACGTTCGTTTCTACTTCAAGTCAGGCCATCAGGTAGTCGAGCACGATTTCAACGCTTGTATTTGTGTGTGTACGTGAGCGTAGTAAATTTGAACGTAACCGTCATGAGTTGATTCTTTTTAAGAAAACCAAACACAAAGCGCTTTAATTAAAAGTTCAATTTTTCACAAAAAAGACAATAGGCAGATAAATTTAATAATTGCAATTTCTATAAAAATAAATTAAATGAAATTAAAACGATAGATGATGTTTTTTAATCATTCAGTTTGTGAATTTCAAAATTTCAGAATTAAGCGAGCACTTGATCAAAAATAATAAACCGCAAAAAAAAATAATTTTTATTGAATTATTAATACGTTAGAATACACTTTAACCATTACGGAAAAAAATCTGTTTTATTTACTGAACCTATTAGTAAAAATAATTAGAGCATAAGATTTCTGTAAAATTAAGGGCATATGGTACTTAGGAAATAAGCAAATTTTATTTATTTGAAGTTTCTACATGTCTGTGCGGAAAATAAATAAAATTTTCTTTTCATAATTTGGGAAATAGTAGAGAAGGTGAAAGCGGACGTAGATAATTTTAGTTTTGATAATGAAAAAAACTTTTCGATTTATTTTGCTAAAATTAAACCTTTCTTCATTTTTAAAACCAAAAGTTGTCTATCTACCCCTTCTTTCATCTTCTCTACTATTTGCCAAATTTTGGAAAGATAATTTTACTTATTTTCAATTAACATATTTTCTGTACGTTTCACTCAGCGTCCAGTAAAATCTACAGAATACGAAAAAATCCGAGTTCAGTTGATTTTACTCTACGCTAAATGAATTGTACAGAAAATCTGTTCATTGAACTGAACTTCTCATAAAATCTACTAAAAAGTCAAGTTGTAAAAATAAGTACCGAACTTCCTGGCAATTTTACGAATCTTTTTCTGCGTGTACTCTCTCCATTCAACATACATTTTCGTGATATTTATTGACAAATTTATAATGTTTGCAAATCAATGGTGAATTATACTGAAATATCCTTTAAACTTACAGAAATTGTATCTTTTCACTATTTTAACTTATCGACTCACTAAATGTAGCAGATTTCTTTTCTTCAAAATAAAAAAAAACAACTGGAACGAAATATAAATTCAGTGAAGTTGACAAAAGAACAATTTGGTCCAGTCAAACAATTTGACTACATTTTAGTTCAATTTATTCAATTTTTGATTTGAATCAAACAGATTCTTTATGAACAATCAACAAAAAATACACCAAAGAAAATTGACATATATTTAACACTAATTGGTTAGTGAAATTGTACAAATACAGGATTTAGGGAGCGCCTAATTATAATTGAACTCAGTGAAGCTGAATAAAGAACTATTTGATCTAAATATTGTATTAGAAGAATAAACATAAATTTTTGGATATCCGAGTATAAAAAGAAAAGCGTCCAAGCGTACATTTATTTTTCAGCTACTGAAGTTACTATGTCTTTTTTGTTGTGTATATGTGTATAGGGGTTTCTTTAACCACATACACAACTATACCTGTGCCTTTGGAAACGCAAGCCTCTGTCCTGCACGCTTCACAAGAAACCAGATAGAAGCTGCGCATGCGTCAGCTTCTGCTATATAAGTCGGTAGTTCCCATCCCATCTCACATTCAATCACACCCACTCGAACGTTCGCTCCACGTGAAAAAGAACCAGTTCAACTGACATCCTCGTGCTGCGATCGCACGTGTACTTTTCTCTCGATCTCGCACACATACACAAACACGAATAGTGTCCGGTTCTCAAGCACTATATTGGTGTTTCGCGAAATCCAAGCATCTAAAAACGCGGAACTAGATTCACAAAAGTGTCCTTAACTATTCCAAAAAAACAATTTGAATATAATCTCAATTTCAAATATCAAGATGCTGCGAGCGAAGATGATATTTAAAGTGCGATCAGAACTGACAGCAACAAAGTTCATCAAAGAATCACTTTTGAAGGTGCAAGTTTTTTTGGAGAAGATGAAGAAAACCAGAGAGAGGAAAAACCACAAGACAATGATTTTTTATCTGGACGAGGTGAAGAATTTTGATAATGAGAACATGGAGAACGAGTTGAAGGAGATGAGCATCGTTCCTTGCCAATGACTTTTAATAACTATCAAAAATGATAAAAGAATAGGACTTTCCAGATTTCGAACAAATTTTGTTTGAGGAGGATCGACTTTTAAGGAAAGACGTCAATCTTTGATGCTTCAGCTTCAGAGATCTCAATCCATATCTATTGATGATCTTTCATCATCAACACTGCAGATCTGGTTCAACATTTGCTGAGAATCATCCAATGAGAGATCCTGAGATGGATGGCAACTCAGACGTTTCCAGAGATGGGACAAACACAGAAGAGAGCATAATCTTAGAGTAAGATTTCACAATTATTTTCACGTTTATACAAACTTTTTACTTAATCATGTGCTCAATAATTTTTGGCGCGACAGATTTCTGATTTGGAGTTTTAAGTTTAATTTATATTTCGTTTGATCTTGCATTTTCTTCAATTTAATATTTTACTAGTTTTTATTTGATTTTAATCTTTTTACTTGATTTGGTAATATGCTCGAGATTATTTTTAAGTACTTATTGTTTTAATTTAGTTTTTCTGCACTACGATATTTTTAATTAAATTAAAGCTCGGGTTTCACATAATTTTTGTCTTTTATGTCGAGAGTTAGACTGATAATTTGTGATAATAGTTTATAGGGTAAAATTACTTCCGGTTCTCTGGAATCAACAATAATTTTGGGAATGTTTCCCTTATGTCGAACTTTGTTCGCAAAATAGGCCGCCCAGTGCATATTTTTTAATATGAATTTCTGTGATCGACCAGATATTTTTGCTTCGAGCAAAATTGTGATCTCAACAAATTTATTAATGTTTTTTGTATTGATATAATGTTTTTGTTTTATATAATTTTATTTACGTTTACCGTTAATATGTTGTTGTTATTTCTGAAAATTCTGCACATGTTTTTTGTTAGAACAAAAATTCTATTTGTGTTTTCTTCTTAAAAAAACTGTGATCTTATAGAAATTTATACGTTGTTTTATAAATATATATATACGCATAAAAGATTTTGTTTTTATAGCGATAACAAGATGTCTTTTTTTTGTGCAAAATTGTGATCTCAATGAAAATTTACTGCATACTGTGATAATTCGTTTCAACTTCTTATCGGCATATTTCATATTCCATTGATTCATTATTCAAAATTTTCTAATAACCATTAGAAAATTATAACTTCCAAGCAATGTATAAATTAACAAAACTATGACAAATGTCATTATTCTCAATCAGTTTCAATTTGCTTAAAAACAAAATATGCTGATCTCTTCATAAAAAAAAACTGTGATGATAAAATATTTGTGATATAAATAATTTTAGTAGAAAATTGTTATCAAGATTTTATACCGATGTTTTATCGACGTCTTCCATTAGTTTTAATGACTTTTTGTGCAATATTAGGATTGATTTGTGAACCTGCGAGGAAAACTGTGATAAGCATCGTAGTGCTGGAAACGTTTAGGATTAATTTAGGATAGATTAGGATTACAGAAGCTCGAGCGATGCTTTGTGATAAGTAGATGAATCATAGGGCGAACAGAATTGATTAGCTAATCATTCTGATCGGAACTTATGCTTGAAAAAGTATAATAGAAATTAATATTATCGAAATTGGTACTCTATTTGTATTTTTCTCCATTATGTAAGCACTTAGACTTGTTTAATTCTTTAATCTTGACTTTTTATTCAATTTTAGTTTTCATATTTCTGCACCTTCGATAATTTTAGTTTTATATGCACTTTTGTCTGACCTTGTACATCGTTTTCTACTCGTTTTGGTATTATTGGACTGCATGATCCAATTTTATTTTATAAGCTTATTGTGTGTGCCTTATGCTATGATCAGTGTGTTTTTCATATTAATAAAGTGTGTGTTTCAATAAAATGTCTTACTTTTACTCCTAAAACCTGTCCGAAAAAACCTGAATCACAAACAAATATTTATAAACATTCACATTGTATTATTTCATATTTTAAAAATATTTCTCTTAAAATGGCAATGTGATATATTGGAAATTATCAATTAGCCCAATGTATCACTAAAAACGCCGAATTATTAGATTCATATGAACTTTTTTTCAAATTAGTAAATATTTTTAGAAAATTAATTTCAATCAAAAGTAAAAATATCTTTCGTCTAATTTTTTTTTTAAATCTTTATAATTATGTCAATGTCAATAATTTGTTTAGTAAACATATTTTCTAGAATAATGATAAACTATAAAATTTGGTATTCATACGAATATAAAATTAAAGTTTCATTACAATTAGTTTAATGCTTGATTACTAGCCAATCAGGCTACCAGATTTTGGAGTAGGCAAAAGGTCCTCTTCCAAGGACTTCTACCCCATCTGCCAACCGATTTTCCAACCCTCCCTAAGCTCTAAGTTTCGAAATATCACGATAGATGGCGACAAGTTAATACACCACAATTTAGATTTAGAATCTTGCATTTGCAAAAAAATTTGTAAGGTCTAGTTTGCAATTTTCATTTTCAAGCATTTAGCATACTAGCGTAATTAACATAAGAAATATAATTATTTGGTTGGTAGTTAATACATCAGCATTTAAATTTATATAGGGAATTATGTATTTCAGAAAAGACTTTTTTCAGTTTAAAACATAAATTAGCATATCCAACCAAATAAAAAATTTCCTTCTTTTACTATTTCGCGTTTGAAAAAAAAAATGAAGATAAATAAATTTAGTTATGAAAAAAATTATGTTCATATCTAGAGTTCAAAGGCAATATATTACCTCAAGAAATATGAGGAAAAACTGGAAACTTACCAGCGTATTCTCTCGAGACATTTTTTTTTAAGTGAACGAAAATTCACAATTTTCGCTCAGCGTTTCTTAAGAAGAGCATGAAAATTATTTTTTTTTTAAACGAACGTTTTCGAGAATTCTCAATTAATTTTCGCAGCTTTGGTAATTAACGGTATTTTCTTCGTTTATCCAATTTTATTTCACGTAGAATTTTCGAATACTACTTATATTTTGAAAAAAGTGGACATGAAAATTAGGATAGCATTAAAACCCACATAAGGAAGCAAAGAATGATCATTTTCACCTTTAGAAGTGAATCAGCAAAAAAAAATCAGCTGGTATAAACTTCCTCTTAAAAATTGACAGTTTCGTTTTGAAGGTCAAATAAAGAAGCGATGTCTAAGGATCAGATTACTAACATTAACTAAGATTATACGGACAGCCAACTACCTGAAAGGTTTTATTATGCACTATACGATTCAATACAATTTTCCATTTAGATTATCGGTCTGATCTTCGCATATCTAAACTCATACAGTCGAACGGTCTACACTCCAGAGCTACACTATATTCTATAATCTACATTCCACATTCTAGATTCTACATACATAGGTATATGAGGCCCTTAGAACGTGCAATACGATACCGCCATAGGCAGTCTATAGAAAAAACATCCTAGCTCGAGAAGATCTAATGCCACACAAAGGAATTCCACTTTCAATATATACGTGGCTCCCCTAATCTTCGCCCAAAGTGGCAGGTATTAGGTTACGTTTAGGAAACTTTTGAAAATATTATCAAATATTTGACGCTGCCAAAAATAAACTTCTAAACACTTCTTTCACGGAGAAATTTCATCGCGATTAATTGGGTGTTTTAAGAGAATACCATCAGATATGATCTTACATATGCAACTCCATTTTGAAGTTAATTTTTGATCAACGGTTAAGAGCAGGTAATACTTCTCTCTAAATTTTAATCAGTCAAAATCTACTGATTATCAGTGAAATTTGACTGCTTCAAATAGCTAAAAAGAGGTTACTGTAAATCAGTCAAATTTCACTGATCATTTCAGTGAAAATTAGCTGATTTAACAGTGAAAAATATTTTTCACTGATGAATCAGTGAAAAGGAAAATCACTGATTCAATCAGTGAAAATTTGACTGATTCAGATTTAGAGAGTTGAGAAAAGTAGCAAGTTCATGTGAACAATTTGGTCCAGTTTCTACATGTTTGTGTCCAAAACACATAAAATTTGTTTTCTAAAATTTGGGAAATGGGAGAGAAGATAAAAACGGAATAACCGTTACAACTCTAAAACCGTAGTTCGTTTTAGGCCCAACAGCGAAGGCAGAGTTGGAACAATTTCTGAAGTTTAACTTGTGACGAATGTGAGAGATATCTGTTGCAACTATAATGAAGAGTTGTTTCAATTTGACGTTAATATTACAAAGATTGCAAACAACATCATGAAATTTTTTTTAAAATCCATTGTAGAAATAATGCATCAAGTCACAAAAATGTACGGAGAAAGCCCGAAACTTTCGAAAGTTTTTCGGACGAAATCGTCCATGTCCAAAAGTGAGGTTAGAATACGATTTTTTAAGTTTTCTTACATTTGAATATGTTCAAAACCTGAAAGAAGACCACAAAGTCTTTAAAAAATGAGTATGATTAATTGATTAATTTATTTGAATAATGTTTGATATCACAGGTAAATGATAATTCTATTTTAAAATTGTGAATGCATTTACAGAAAATTTGTTGAAATGTTTGAAACTGCATTAGTCATTGAAGTTGTCCTTAATTTTCAAGTATTTTTTCGCAACTATAGCTTATTTTGAAACCAACTCTCAAAGTGTAGTTGGGCCTGAATCGAACTATAAAATAGAGTTGGGTGGAAGGCAGTTTTCCCAACTATAAATATAGTTGATCCAATTGCGATTTTAGTCTGCGCAACTAAAAACGATCTAACTCTATGTTCATTTTTATCTTCTTTACCATTTTCCAAGTTTTGAAAAGCAAATTTTATGCACTTTAGACACAAAAATGTGGAAACTTGAAATTAATAAAATTTGATAATTTCGGAAGTATCACATGCCCTTAAAGGCCTAAACCATCTTCGTATAAACGTAGATAAGGTTGTTGAATTCCAAATTTAAAGTAAAGTTTAAATCGAGAGCACTTTGTTCAGATCAGTTGTCCTGAGCAGTTGATCTTATTGTTAATTCCCCAGAACATTTTATACCTTATTTAGAATATATTTTCTTATGATTCCTTGTAATTAAGACATTTTAAGAATAAACTTTTTATAAACTATCAGAATTGATTTAATTCTTACAATTTATAAATTATAATTAGTAATACTTGGTAAGTTAATATTTGTATTGGCTTTAAGGTCAATAAATCAAGGAGTTTATTTAATCAGACGTTTCGACTCAGATCGGAGCCCTCATCAGTGATATTTATTAAAATCTACACTTTAAAAAAATTTTCGGAAATTTTTCCGAAAATATTCGGACAGCTTAAATTACAAATGGGTCGTAAATTTTTCCAAAGATATAGTCAGAAATATTTCCAACATAGAACTGGAAATAGTTCTTACTGTTTGGTCGGAGAAATATCCAGTTTATTAGGAAAAATTGATATATTTTATAATTTAAGTGGAAAAAGATCCAAAAAAAGTGAACAAATTTCCTTTTTTGTGGAATAATTTCCGCTTTTCATGGGAAAAATTTCCTGCAACTTAGGATATTTATGAAATGTTCTCATCTTTTTAAAATATTTCCTAATAGTTCGGAAATAAGTCCGAAAATTCGGTCAATTTTCCTCAAATCTATTAAATATTTCCACTTTCTGTAGGAAAATCTATGCTTCCTAAGAATTTAGGAAAAATTTCCTAATACATAGTAGGAAAATTTACCGATATTTTTTACAGTGTAGAAAATACAAAAAAGGCGGCGCTACTTCCATATTTATAGGAATAACTATAGTTTAAAGTAGTACTTGCAAACTGACCAATTATTACTAATTAAATCAAGGGTTAATACAATTTACCATTTTAATTATAAATTATAATATTAATATTTGAATATTTTGCTGGACCCTAAAGCCAACTAAGTACACCAAAATATTCAAATATTAATACTAAGGGTCGATATAAGTCCTGTTTACTATAATATTAATAAACATGATATTCTAAAAGGAAAATTACAATATGAATACTAAGAATTAAAAAACATGTCAAGCGTAAATGTGTAAAAAAAATCATACTGAGAAAAAAATGTATGTAACAAAACTTTTTTTGATGTCCTAACAAAACATTTTGTTTAAGTAGCCAAAATTTGATTGATATAGCAAAATGTTTTGTAGTACAACAAAATAATTTTGTTGCATAAATAGCAACTAAATATTTTTGTTGATTTGACAAAACTGTTTTCGCAGTGAAGATAAAAAGCAACAGCTTTTGCATCACACATAGAAAGGCATTAGATTTTTCTTAAATTGGACATTCTAGCTCCTTTTTCAACAAATTTCCGCGTTTCATGGCCTTCTGAATCCAAAAAAGTTTTTCTTTCAATACTATTGTTCAATTAAACTATGCAAGTTACGAAAAAAATTAAAATATAAAATTATTTGGCTTAAAAAGATCTGCAAATTTGATTCAAATTATTTTTTTGGAAAAATGCGTATTTTTTATTTTAATTGTGCTATTAAGGCAATTTCCTGAAAATTTTAGAAACATAATAGAATAAAATGTTGAACGTCTGCCTCGTTCGTTTTAGTAAATATTTGCTAAAAATAAAACTGGAAAAGCTTTCAGCAATTAAAGTTGAATGTACATTTTTTTCAAAATTTGACAACATATCTGATCATACTTATGTAAAAAATAAATGTTATCAAATAAAGAAATAGATTTCATCAAATATATCATCAGAATCTTACAAGAGTATAGCTACATCAAAAAGAAATCAAGGTGAGAGTTAATTGATAATTTTTAACACGTGCAACTCCTCTGATAAACTATAATATTAATAACCATGATTAACGAAAACATAAATTACAATATGAACACTGGGAAATTAAAAAAAATATCGCAGGTACAGTATATTTAACATAAATTAAGAGTGAAAGCAAAAGCTTTCCCATGCACATAGTTATAATTGATTAAACTCGTATTTGCATTCCCTTAACAGTCAATTTTGAGTAAAAGGCCATTTTATTTGCATTTTTCACGATAGGAGTAAAAAAACTTTCACTTATCTATACTAAAAATGCTCAAAATGTTTAAAGAAAATGTCGTGATATTACAAAACATAAATTCCATGTATATAGATTAGAAATACTTCAAGGAAAAAAAAATTTTTTACAGAAAATTAAAAAATTATTTTAAACTCTTTAAATTTTGAACTAACTTTTAGACCATAATTTACCATCTTAATCAATGTAAGAAATAAAATTATAACGCTAGATAAATTATTATTTTAATAGGCTTACATTTCATTAGTTCTTCCCCTTAAAAAAAGGCATAATTGAAAGTTTTTTTCAGTATCGTATATTAAATTTAAAATACTTTAATCTTAAGAAATACAAACTTTTATTTGAATTTTAATACACATGTATGTGGGTCATTCCATATTTGATTGGCAGTCGATGTCACAGATTTGAACTAGATAATTTTTTTTCGGTTCTTTATCAACAATAAATAGACACGTATTTTTTTGTTCGACCAAAAAAAATTTTTTTACAAATATACGAATTTTTGAATTTTCTAAGAAATGATATTTTCGACATAGCAAGCGCACTTTCAAGCCTGTTTATCTTAAAAACAATTGTTCGCACGAAAAATTTTCCAAATTACGAAAATTAGGGTTTTGACTCTTCTTTACAGAGATTGTTGCAAAAAAATTGTTTAAATATTTTTTAACATACAAAAGTAAAGAAATAAACGCAAAATCGTTTTTTCCCAAATTTGGCCCCTTTCGAATTTTTTTTTTCGCGGATTTAGATTCTTTGAAGTCTGTTATAAAATATGACGATTGAATCAAAATGGCTGGATCATTGATTCGGAAGTTATGAAATTTTGAAGAGCCCCGCGCGATCTCGCGCGAAATCCGGGCGCTTCCCCACGCGGCGTGCATTTTACCGGGCGTAAGTTATTAGCGCTAAAAGTAAAGGTAAACGCTTGCTGCGTGTGGAAGCGCCCGGATTGCGCGCAAGGCCGTGAGAGGCTCTTCAAAATTCCATAACTTCCGAATCAATGATCCAGCCATTTTTATTCAATCTTCATATTTTATAACAGACTTCAAAGAATCTAAATCCACGAGAAAAAAAAATTTCGAAAGGGGCCAAATTTGGGAAAAAATGATTTTGCGTTTATTTCTTTACTTTTGTATGTTAAAAAATATTTAAACAATTTTTTCGCAACAATCTCTGTAAAGAAGATTCAAAACCCTAATTTTCGTAATTTGGAAAATTTTTCGTGCGAAAAATTCTTTTCAAGATAAACAGGCTTGAAAGTGCGCTTGCTATGTCGAAAATATCATTTCTTAGAAAATTCGAAAAATCGTATACTTGTAAAAAAAATTTTTTTGGCCAAACAAGAAAATACGTGTCTATTTATTGTTGATAAAGAACCGAAAAAAAATTATCTAGTTCAAATCTGCGACATTGACTGTCAATCTAATATGGAATGACCCATATATATATTAATAATGTTTGTTTATTTCAATATATTTTGATTGAAAAGTTATTTAATTTAATATGAATGAATCTTAATTTTAATTTACTACTTGTATATTAAAGTCTATTAAAATTAATAAGATTTTTAACAATGTAGATATCATTAGTAAGAAATTGCAATTATAAATTATTTCAAATTTCCCTCTAAATCAGTTAAATTGAACTATAAATTAGTAAAGTTTACTTATAGATTAGTTACATTTTATTTAAAAAATAGTAAATTATATTCATTTTTTTCAAAGAACTTATAAACCCAAATTAAAAATGCATTAGAAACATTGCTTCCTATATAAAGCAAAGATTAAAAATTTTAATTAAGCTAGTAAAAGATTTTTTTTACTTTTCAATAAATATGTTAACAGACATTTTGAACTTATGAGAGATTATTAAGTACTTTACAAACTTTAAAGTATCCTAGCGCTCAAGATATTTTTACAAACGTTCGAAAACGAACCGTCAATTTCGGAGATATTATAAGTGTGATTCGTTTCACCTCTGACATACGAATGAATGCATTTAGACCATTTTAAACACTCTTGATGGCACCGGTCGAGTTTTTAAAGGACCCAGCCTTTGTCACCTAACGCAGTATTATGGAGTGATTTTCGAGTTATTTCGACTTATTCTTCACAATAGACAGACCTCACCTTTTGTGTGATCTGTGCTACATTGGCGCAGCCACCCTTCGAAAATTTGAGAGAGCAAATCGTTTATTTTATGGTTTTATTACAAGAGCTGTTTTATTGCTCTACAAAGGGAACACAATAGGTAATCAAATTCTACCTCAATTTTTTTCTTTTGTTGCTCTATTACATGTTTTCTAATTCTTTAAGGTGTAAGATTAGTTTACTTCTCTTAGGATTTACCTAATCAGATACAGGGATTAAGTCAATTTATTATTTAACAACTTAACAGTTTTCATCTAAACTAAAGTATTTTAAAAGTCTAAATTAGCTGGAATTGAGAATCAATAAAGAATTAATAAAAAGTGTATTATTTATCAACTAAAAATGTCTATCTCAACCTATAAATTTTACTTTCCTCTTTTTGCAATAAAATTCTCTCCACCCAATGAAAGTTTTATATTTTGAAACCGTTCTACGCCAATGTAGAGATTTAAAGGCACTTTGGAAGTCTACTGAATCTATCGTAAGGACAATGAAATATGAGGGACAAATTTCTGAAAAATGTACCTTTTTGACTCCTAAAAGGGACAATTATTGTATTATTTGACGCCGTTTAGGCCCAAAGAAGGCAATTTTAAGAACGCGCCATCACGGCTCAGATCACAAGTAGAAAGAAACTCGCGACCACGCGGGTGGAATGATTTGGAAAGAAAAGTTTTTTTATCATCCAGCTTGAAGATTCGACAAGATGAGTGTTATTTTTAGTTATAGTCAGAAAAATATTTTCGAAATAAAGGATCTTCTCAGCCTCTCGTCAGCAACGAATGAAGTCGGTCCACCAGGTGCCAGGATGGCTTATTGGCTTCGATAATAGACATATTAAGTCAATCCTCTACATCAAATTTCTGCTATTGTTGCTCATTGAAGCGGCAGGTGAGAAAACTTTGCGGGTTTTTAAATTTGGCACTGATTTGCTTCGATGAGGATTGTAAAATACACATTCGACTAAATCTGACAAAAGCCAGGAGAAAATTTTCCCGAGTCACTTTGAGTATATATAAAGTATGTTTAGAATGAAAAGAAATTTTTAAGCGTTTTGTAGAATTTTAAGCCAAACGTGAAAAGATATATTTTCGTCTGAATGAGCTCTTTTTGGAAAATATTAACACTGATTCTATTTAAATATTTTAAAAGCTTATGTCTAAAGCAATGTGAGAAGATTTAAAAAAATTAGAATTATGTAGTTTTAGAGCATTTTTGGAAATTTATGTAGTTTTTTACGAGTGTAAAACATAATAAACATTACAATGAAATTTTCAGGTATTTAGCGAATAGATTTCAATGTTACTAAGCAGACAACTTTTTTCAGATATTGTTCGACTTACAAGTATCAAGAAAAGTCCAAAAAAAAAAATTTGTTGAAAAAAATAAAAATCACAATACAAATGCAAACACACTGGCTCACATTAGCTTTCATTCTTTACAATAATTTTTCCTGTACTGAAATTAACTATAATTAACTTTAAAATATTAAATAAATTGTTTATACAGTGGATTGCCAAATTATTATACTCACTTTGCTTTTTTTAGCTGCATAAAATCTCCCAATATTGACAATACACTTATTAAAATTTTTCTCTAACAATGACATGAAAGACTTTAAAATTATGCATAAAACGGTCTCAAGATAGACTGTATTTGCCAATTTTTAAGGGAGATATTGTAAAAAATGTCAAAATTTCAAACTTCTCTTAAATTATGAATAATTTTTTAAATAATTGTTTTTTTTTAGATTTTCTTCAACTCATTCTAAAGGTAAATTTACATAAAATGTAAAAAAACAAGCCAAAAAATGATACTAATTTTTCTCTAAATTCTGAAACGGTCTAAATTTAGAACAAAAAATTCGTAAAAATTCAAACTTGCCAATTTATTCATGAAAAATAGTACAAATAATTATAATTAATTTTTCAGGAAAATATATATAATATAATAAATTGGTAACCCACTGTAGTTTGGTATTCAAAGATATAATGTTCTGGTCAATTAATCTACATTTTATGGCTAGATTTGAAGACGAATTCCCCCGATTGGTTGTATCATAAGTCAAGATTATACGAAGGCTTTTAAAAAAACTCCATTTTCAAATCTCGTTCCTTAAATATCCAGCGTGAAAAGGGGCGTCTTACAATCGTAACGTCCTTCCCACTTACGTATCGATTTTTCTTGCATTTTTTGCCGATATAGTGAGTGTAACGTTGGTCTAGCCTTTTATTAACAATCACCCTCCCACGTATTCCGGCCAATTCGTACAAAGCCTCATCCCTCGCACTCTGTAGAGCATCAACGAATGCCTCGGGACGCCTTTGATGCGTACTGATCCTTTGTGAACACGTGCACGAAGAAATCGTAAATCTAACGAAAGAAAAAAAGCGCACAGAAGAAACCAGCCCATTGGGTTCTTATGGTTCTACCATATAGATTCAACGAGGGCTCAGAAACCTACACTAAGTGGATAATGGGCCAATGGCGGCGAACCTGTTTCAGTAGAAAAGTCAAATGGAAAAATTCTAGTACAAACTGGACAAATACAGCTTCTGGATGCTGCGCCCATGGACCAGGAAAATATCTCAAGGAACTCAACCAATGAAGAAGACTATTGTTGGTTCCTGGTATTGTACTGCTGTGAATGATAGAAATATTTGTATCTTAGCGCTACCACGCTGACTGGCACTCGAAGGATATTTTGAGAGGCACTTCTTGAGATGAGATCCTTCAAGGATATGGAGGAAATCTTGAGAAACATTTGACACTAATTGGGAGACGACTGAAGATCGACGACTGATCGGAAGGTATGATAATGAATTGATGTCGTGATCAGAGGAATCACTTTTTAAACATTCTGTTAATTCTCTATCTTCTTTTCAGTTTACAAGATTTAGAGATATTTTATTTTAAGAAGGTAATAAGGACCATTTTCATTATTGATTAAACCCAAAAAAGCCAAATCTCAAATACAGAAGGAGAGGTAACTATTATCACTTTTAGGAATGGTTACCCAGGTGGAAAAGTCGGAGGTCAGGCAGATTTTACAACCTGTGCAGTATTGTGCCAGTTTTAACCGAGGAGTAATGCCAGTACTGCCTGTCAATACTGTGCCAAATATTGGCATATTACTGGCGCAGTATTCTTTGGAACTCACTAAATCCAAAACAGTAAAAACTCATTGATTCATAGTGAAAAACCACTGTTTTTAATGTTATAAGTCTTCCACATAGAAATCAGTGGAATTTATCTGATTCCAACAGGGAAACTCACTGGTTAATCAGTGAAATATACTGGTCAACAATGTAATTCTCTGGTCAAACAGTGAGTTTCCCTACTAATATCAGTTAAATTACACTGATTCTATGTGGAAGACTTATAACATTCGAAACAGTGGTTTTTTACTGTTTCGGATTTAGGGAGCAGTACTAGTGAAACTCTAAAGTAGGGATATCATTGACAGTTAGCACTCTACTGATTTGCTACTGATGCAGTATTGATTATCATTACTGGCGAAATACCGACAAAGGAGGTATGCCAACCTTTCGCACAGTACTGGCTTCGTGCTGGCTGTATACAACATCCAAATACGGGATATCAACTGACATGGAAGTCTCGTCGAAAGTTGGCATTCTACTGGTTTACTAATGCCACAGTACTGATTTTCATTACTGGTAAAATGCCGCCGTACTATTTTCACAACCTTCTACTTATCTATTTTGACACATCCTTCCAAAATATATTATAAATAATTTCATAATTATTTTTCTTTGAGTGTTCCATATATTTTTCAGTTTTTTTGCAAAAGAACTATATTTTTCAGTACTAAGTATAAAATTTCAATAAAATGTTTTTGATTCAATTTGTATAAATTTACTTCTAAATACTATTGTAAAACCTCACGATCAATCTAGCTTCTAATATAGTTATACTAGAAGTTAGAATACTTTTGAAATTACAAAATTTCACCATATACAATCCAGTCAGTATCGGCTGATAGTACCAGCCTAGTACTGACTGCCAACTTCCAACCGAGTTGTAATTATAAATCTGGTCCCTACTATGCCAGTACTGACTGATAGCACTGGCCCAGTACTAATTTCAAGTACCAGACCAGTACTGTCTGCCAACTCCTATCCGATTTGTCATTAGGGGCCTAGCCAGTACTACGCCAGTATCCATTCCGATATTGTACCAGTACTTAAAAATCCGACGACAGTACTGGCATGGTACCGCGCCAGAAGTAAATTTCCACCTGGGTAGTTTAATTTTTTGGTGAATTTCATTAATCTGGAGAATGTATTACTGATAGAGAAATTTACCTGCCTGCTAATTTGCCACAAAGAAAAACAACCCGCCCCAAAAGTAGCTCTGTTTGCCTACGCCCTAATACTCCACCCATAAAAATACCCCTTGGTGCTACTTATGATTCGATGAGGCAATCTCCAGCCGAATATTCAAAAATATTCAAATCACTAAAATTAACATTATAAATAATCCTTCACAATGCATGAATATCAATTATTATCCCGTCCAGGCAAATAAGATTGCTTTCTAGATAGTTACTTATTTAACGAAGAGATTGTAATTAGGTTTATTTTACAACACATTATATCCAGAAAAACATGTTATACAAACCTAAAACTGTATTTCTTGAAAGAGCATTTTCCGTAATTCTGAAAATTGGTCTCTTCTCAACTTTCTCAGTCTGGACAAAGTATAATTAATCTTGAGTGGATTTTGCGATCTTGGTTACCCGCTTTCTGTAATGTGACAAAAACGAAGGGTCTTAGTATCCTTGAAGAATAATGGTGGTGACGAAATTTGAGCTTCCGCTTAAGCTTGTCTGAATGTTTTCAGCGGCCTCTCTAAATATATATCCCTTTAACCTTTGAACGAAACGAGCTTTAGAGGGATATACACTATATCCTCTTAAATGCGACGTCTCAAGAAATCTTTCCTTTTCGCGTACAAGTGTCTGCTATATTTTAATAGTGTGTGTCTACATACATGATATAACTCTACCCTCCTCTAGATTGCCGCACAGTATATTTGTTGAGGGCGAGGTCGTTTCAGTTTACAACCACGTGTGGCTCGCATTACTAACGTGCGGGGGATCTTTTTTTCGTCTCGTCTCGCCTTTTGGAACTCCAATTTTTAGCGCACATGCCACTGACCATTCAAGAATAGTGGTCGACTGGTTGTCACGACTTAAAAAAAATTATTTATCTTTTCAAGCGCATGTTTCCGTTCAAGGATCACCAGCTGCCATATCAAATATTCAACACTATTAGAAATATATTTATGAATTTTGAGTAACATGTAATTCAAATTGTATACAGAGATGAATGCTATCCATACTTATAATTATTTTATTTTAATCCTATAGTACCGAGAATCGTATCCTAACCATTGGGCTGAAGTTTGTGACGTCTTGTGTGACAAATTTTCTTTTTTTTCTTTGTCGTATGATCTCGAAAACAATAAACAAATATGCAGAATAGTGATTTCCTACAAAAACAACATTTTTTATTGTGTAGAAATTTTTTTAATGTTTGACCAAAGGAAGCCATTTATGGACGAACTTGTTGAGTTATCTTGGAAACTAAAAAAGAGAAATATATATGGGCTTCAGGTTTCGATTGCAGTCACATAGTGCTACAATAAAAAAAATATAAATTAAAAATTGAGTTTGAAGTCCATACATATGTCTCCTTTTTGGTTCCCGAGATAATTCAACGAGTTCGTCCATAAATGGTTTCCTTTGGTCAAACATTAAAAATTTTCTCTACAATAAAAAATGTTGTTTTTGTCAAAAATCACTATTTTGTATATTTTTGATCGTTTTGGAAATCATGCGATGAAGAAAAAAAAAAGAAAATTTGTCATACAAGATTTATTTGCGATATAAGAGTTTGAAATTGTCTACGAGGACACCTGTCGTCAACGTATCCTATTTGATACGCGACTAGTGATTCTCCGATAATGTAGGCAGTGGCAGAAATTTCAAACTCAATTAATTAATTTGAAAAATGTATTTTGGGGCGCATGAGTATCCCCCAAATTTTGTATATACAAAAATTTGTTTTACCGAAATTTATGTGATTCATGACGTAACCTAATGTTTATATTTTCGAATCACTATTGAACTTCATTTTTATTTTTCCAAACCATCAACTATTATAATTTTTATATTTATGAATCACCATTTCATTTAAATTTGAATTTATTGAATCGTTTTTTTTACAGAACAGCCATTTTAGCAAAATTTTGGGTATTTATTTTGCAGAAATCTCACACTCCCGGAAAGGCACTAGATCGTTACTAGGCTGTAAATCTACTGCTACAAAAATACACGGTGGACTGGATCTTGGATAAAATTTTAGCGACAGATCTGTGCCCAATTATTTTTTAACCTGCAGCCCATCTTGTATTTTTGTAACAGTGGATTTATAGTCTAGTGACAATTTAGTGGTTTTCCGAGAAAATGATTTTTCGGGATGATAAGATTTCTGTCAAATAAATGTCTACGAACTGAAATCCCATCTGGGCGAAAAATAATGTCCTTAAATTGAAATCCACCCAGTCAGAATTTATAATAATGGTCGAATGGTTTTTTTGGAACATGGCAATTCGATAAAGTGGGATTTAGGAGAAATGATGATTTAGAAATATAAATATTATGACAAATGATGATTTGGAAAAAATAAAAATAAGGTCAATTGATGATTCCGAAATATAAAAATAAGAGCAATTTTTATAATTTTATAACATGAATTTCTACAAAACAAATTTTAGAATGTATTAAACTTGGGAGATATTCATACCTACCCTCAGATTTTATTTTTAAAAAAATGTTGACTTCTCATTTGTCTTTTGACCAAATTTTCCGTCAAAGTTCAGAGCTTGCTATTAAGATAATTAAAAAAATCTCTTTCATAAAAGTAAAAAATAATAAGCCATAAACATTAAAATTTAATTTTTAGGATTTAGTGACTTTTATTTAACTTCAGATATTTTCAACACGATATCTCATTTTGCATGCCTTGAAATAAATTAATTGGCAACATTTACTTTGTCTGAGAAACATATAAGTTTAAAAAAAATCTCGGCAACCCGAGTCGAAATTTCGAGGGCCTCATATGAGCCTCTTGGTGACGTTGAAGCTCATTTGAAACATTTTAAGCCTCCACAACCTCTTTAAAGCCTATTGATAATCGTTAAGTCATCATTTAACCCTCTTTAGCCTCTGTATTTTATTTTTCAACCTCTTTTAACGCTCAGGAACCTCTTCGATCGAGAAGAGCCTCACAGGCACTTTTCCCGTCGTAATTTATAACCTCCTTTGAACCTCTTGAGCCTAAAACGGATGTAAGTCAAGTCTGGAGGCTTAAAAGAGGTTCAAAAATACGAACAAGAACCTCTTTTACCCCTCTTCAGCCTCAAAATTATGTCGCAGAGGCTCAAATGAGGCCTTCGATTTTTCGACTCGGGAATTGATTTCACACCCTTCACTGAAAATAACACATAAATAGTAAAAAAATCGAGGAAAATCTTTATAACCATAATCCTATCCAAAAGTGTATGATTATTAGAAAGAATTTGATCAGCTAATTTTTCCAACATGGAAATTAATTTGCAGCCTACAATGGCAATAAAGTAGAAGTCATATAAATGATACGTGGCCTTAAAGTGCGATCAATATTTTTAATTTTTAAAAATAAAACAAAAACTTCGCAGAAAAAGGTTTGTTGCAAAAAAATTATACATTTAAAAAAATCAATTTTTTAAAATAATGGTCACATTTTAAAATTTACAAAAATTATTGCAAAACTCCTAAAAAATAAGAAAAACGAAGACAACTTGAAAACTCTTAGGTTTCAAATGAATTTTAATATTTTTCTAATTCAGATACATTTTTATGAATGTACAAAAATATACCAGAAACTAAATTTTGAACATAAATAATAGATCATTTAGACTTTAATGGGTTGAAGTTCCTGCCCCTAAAATAGATTCATATTTCACAATCTGTCCTTGCTTTGGAAACATATTGACACTCAAACTTAATAAAGAGTAAACGACCGTAACAGTACCTTAAACTCCCCCTTTTTCTCAAAATTCAGTATTCGAGGATTGCTCACTAATCTCTCGTCTCCACCAACTAATGCGCTTTTCTTCCTCGAGAAAAAAGTCGAGAAATCCAAAAAGGACCAGAGGGAGACTTTTAAATAAGGGGATTCATCATTTCGCCCCGGGTGCATTCACGACTATTAATAGCTAATCTTCCCCTCTTACACTTTAAAAAAAAGGTTCTAACACTAGGAGTGGAGCGACTCGACGGCAAAAAAATGCTGACCACGTGTAGGGGCACACGTGATGGCGTGAGAAATCTGAGAATCTGATTTTAAAAAAATTCCAAAAAAACATGCCTGTGGTACATTAAAGTCTCCGTGACAAGATTGTTAAGACACCCTTGAATTGAAATGGAAAGCCTAACGCATTTTTTATCCAGCATTTTTTTCATTTCAGCTTTAGGATCGCGATGTACATACACCTTATTACAGGTGTAAATCCTTTGTAGAATTTCTTCAATAGTTTTTTTTACCATTTTTTACATATCTTCCTTCAGGTGTATATCGGCTTAAAAAAAATATACATATATTTCAAATTAATTAGTTGAGTTTGAAATTTCTGCCACTGCCTACATTATCGGAGAATCATTAGTCGCGTATCAGATATAAGATATGTTGCCGACAGGTGTCCTCGTAGACAATTTCAAACTCTTATATCGCAATTAAATGCACATTAAATTAAAATATAAAGAATTTGAAATCTTTCCGTGGAAAAAAAGACGCTTTCGACTGCGTTGGGATTCGAGCTCAGGTCTTTCGATTGCCGGTCGACTCCTATCGAAAGACCTGGGTTCGAATCCCAGCGCAGTCGAAAGCGTCTTTTTTCTACAGAAAGATTTCAAATTCTTTATATATATCAATTAAAATTTGTATTTTTATCGAAATCAATACTTGTTTATTCTACAGATTACAAAAATTATAGTAATAAACTACTGCTAATTTCTATCCGTATTCTTGGTTTAATTACCACAATCGTTTCAAGAAAAGTAACTAATTACGTCATGAGACTGGAAAAGAAAATAATTTTTTCGACTAGCGGGTCAAAAAGTGCATTCTTTATCCCCCTATCGATCAAATAATAGTATATTGTGCAACTAGGGAAAAAAAATTTATTTTGCGAGTGTGAAGTTTGATGCCCGAGCAAAGCGAGGGTAACAAACACACACGTAAAATAAATGTTTTTCCCCTTTTGCACACGATTTTTTTTCTACTATGGGGTCAGAAAATGGATTTGTTTGCCCCACACTGGGCAATAAAATCCACTTTATGACCCGCTAGTAGAAAAAAATGATTTTGCGAGTGTGAAGTTTGATGCCCGAGCAAAGCTGGGTACCACACGAGTAAAATTAATGTTTTTCTCGTGTCGCACACAATTTTTTTTCAACTAGGGGGTCATAAAATGGATTTGATTGCCCCTTATGGGTCAATAAAATCTACTTCATGACCCGCTAATAGAAAAATCCTTTTTTTTATTCCTAAGTGGAAAAATCGTATGCAACATGGGAAGAACATTTATTTTACTCCCTAGTTGCATGATATACTATTAAAAAAATAAGGGCGAATATAAATAACACTATAATTTTATAGCGCGATAATTTACAATGGGAATGTGAAAGACAATTTATTGTTTTCATTATTAATTTGCATATACTATTCAAAACGAGTTTCTAAATATTTTTACCGTGGACGCGATGCCCATAAATATTAGGAGTGAAAACGATTTTCCTAAATCATGGGTCATTTTTTACCACGCCCTTTGCTAACTTGTCACTTCGTTTTACGGTTTAAGTTGTCCGCCCTTTTCCGTCGAGTATTAGATCATATTCAACGAAAACCATTCCTCCTTTTTATGCCATTTGAGACATTAAGTTCATTAAAAATTTCTTTCAGCAACTAGAAAACGATTATGAAATTTGACATACATCAAATGAAACTAATTGAAGGAGATTTTTTTATTATTTAACAAATTATAGATTAGTTTATAAATGTCTTTGACGAATAACACCTTTGTAATATTGTTTAATTTTTTACACAAAAGCTACTGTAGGGGGTAAAATCTTAAATAGGATTTGGCTCGATTAATTATGTCTCAACGGGGGTAGAAACGTGATACTTTCCCGCATATTGCAATCGGAGATGAAAGGGGTTTGTCTTTCCATTTCAGCCTTTTAATGACGTAATTTAATATGAGGGATGAATTTAGTGTTGAGTTTATTGCATTCGAATTTCGATGCTCAGGAGGTCACAACGGGAAATACACGATAGTGAATATAATAAGACTCTTTTTCCGGTTATCGTATCACATTTTAATGGCTAAATGCAATTTGGTCTGAATTTCAATCCAGGAACTAAATCCCCTTCTGTCGAGACTTATAAAGGGTGAACATTGAGATATCGTCAAAGCTTAAAAGGATAAAAATTCAATTACAAATCTGGATCTTGAAATGTAAATTCATATATTTCTTATCTATATTATGAATAACTCCTGAAATAATTCATGTTTCTATATGTTCTTTGACTCATTTTAAAGGTAAATTTACGAAGAATGTAAAAAACGTTCCAAAAAATTATACTATTTTTTCTCTAGATTCTGAAAAAGTCTAAAATTATAAGCAAAAAGACGTAAAAATTGACACTTGCAAAATTATTCATAAAAAAATACTAAAAATAATTATATTCAATTTTTTAAAGAAATTTAATTAATTCATGTGGGTTATCATTTTTATGTATTTTTAAAATTCTTTTTTTAAGTATTACATTTTTTTCAAAATTTACGACCTTTTGATTCTAAGATTAGACTCTTTCAGAATCTAGAGAAAAAATAGTCTAATTGTTTGAGATGTTTTTTACATTCTTTGTAAATTTACTTTTAAAATGAGTCAAAGAACGTATAGAAACATCAATCATTTCAAGAGTTATTCATAATTCCAGAAAAGTCTCAAATCTGCACTTTTTTCACAATATCTACCTCAAAAATTGACAAAAATACTTCATCTTGAAGTCGTTCTATACATAATTTTGATGACTTTCGTGTCATTTTTAGAGATAAATTGTAATACGTATATTATCAATATTATGTGATTTTATGTATCTAACAAAAACAAAGTGAGTATAATAAAATGGCCATGGACTGTATAATACAATGAGTCTAGATGTGTCACAGTTAAAAAAGGGCTTAGAAAATAAATAACAAAAGTCATATCAGACAGGAGCGAACCTCTTGAACGTTCTGCACCTTCTTTCTCCAAACCTCCTTAAGGTAGTTTCCATCCATCAAAATTAGACCTCAAGCAAAAATAGATAATTTTGCTCTTAAGAATAGCAATACTACTATTGAAGGGCTATTTTGAAACAGAAAAGATTATTTTGCATGAAAAAAATTTGAAACACAGAAAAATAATTTTATTGATACATTTTATTTTTGACCCAACTTTTTTTCTTATCGCTTCTTGCCAAATTTTAAAAAATTATGCGATTCTAATAAATCATGAATCATTTTTTTAGAGAAAAGATTTTCCACAACTTCACCATTTCTGATTTTTAAAAATAAATTCTTTAAGGGCTGAAACCATTAAAAAAACATTTTTCAAAACGAAATGTTTATAAACAAATTGCTGAATTTGATAATAATTTATTCATTTTCGAAAATTAGAAATATTTAAGTTGTAGAGAATCTTTTTCTTGAAAAATGATTTGTAATTTATTAAAATCGCATAATTTTTTAAAATTTGGTAAGAAGCGATAAGAAAAAAAGTTGGTGCGAAAATAAAATTTATTGTTAAAATTGTTTTTCATATTCTGGACTTACATTGACCCTTAATCTGTATTTCAAATTTTTTTCATGGAAATTAATCTTTTCTCTTCTAAAATAGCCCTTCAATAATAATGTAGCTATTCTTGAAAGCAAAATTATCTATTTTTGCCTGAGGTCTAATTTTCGTGGATCAACTACCTTAATTCCCGATAAAGTGATCTCCGTTTTTGCCGACTGGACTGCCGTCGTTACTCTCGCTCCGAGATTATTTTGCGAAATATTATCCTGGCGCACCTGCCACCACGAGGTGTCCTTTTTTCAGGACATAAGTGGCGCACGCAAAGCGGAAGAGACTAAAAAAGAGGATACAGAAGCGAAATGAAGAGAAGACAGAAAGGAAGGTAACCATCCAGAGATGCTATAAGTAGCGCAAACCATTATAAGGTTGGCACTCAAATAATTCTAATTTTTTTTTGCTTCACTAATCCTACTTTGACAAATCCCTATAATTCAATGGATCCATGGTTGCTAGACAGGAAATACTTTTTCGATAATACATCTTAAGTACTTTATTTCATGGATCCATTTTATTTCATTTTTTATACTTTCTCCATTTCTCACTGGGCAGTGTCCTTCGAAAATCTCGAGCAAATCTGTAATCCCTCGCAGCATCCGGTTTCATGTTCCCGTCCGCCGGACCCATGCCGATTTCTCCCATTGTTACGTCCTTGCGTCCTCGTGAGACATGATTATGTTTTTTTTTTCTTTTTTGACAAATGACTCCTTCGACCCACACTGGTGCCCCTGAGGCAACAGGAAACTCGAAGCGACGTTATTAAAGATTCGTCGCAGTCGAGACCATCAGATCTTGAATTTCACGGAATCAGTAAGAAATATAATTTTATACAAGCGACGCGAGAACGACGGAAAACCTGTCATTTGTTTCAATTTGTAGGAATCTACCAAATTAGGTAATCGTTGTTTAGAGCTTTGGAACCTCGAGGTATGAAAGAAGAAGACTCGTTTTTTATTTTAATAAAAATAGAAACAAACAATTAAATCATTTCTGTCAAAACACAAATAAATTTTAAATGTTCAAGTATTATTTATTAAATAAAAATATTTAGATTCTTAGCGAGACGAATGCGTATGATGAATTCGAAGTTTATTTCAAAGCCAAGGGTATTTGAATTGCAGAATTCTTTTCATGCGTCAACTTTTTATACAATTTAGTTTTGCAAAGGAATTTGCGTCAATACAAATCGAAATCAAAGAAAGTGACAACGGGGGGCAGCATCAATCGATTGGTGTTATTCAAGACCACTTTGCCAGCAGTAAAATCGTTAAATAGATTTTCGACCTTACACATGTTCACGAACGAAATAGTTGTCAGCTTCACCGAGTGTCACAATGGATTGCTTCGTCCTCACATTGAAAAACGCTAAAATCTTACAATGCCTTATGTGCTTCTCGTTCTACGTCAATTCCAGCAAAACTTTTTCATCCCATAGGCGTCGGAATAACAAAAATTAAATTTATTTATCAAACTGCAATATTTTCTTTCAAGCTCAAGAAAACGAAATCATCAAAAATTGTATTTCTCCTCTAAAAAATGTGTAGATTAAAGTATCGTATTTTTGAAATTTAATTTGATACAAGAGAAAAAATAATTACTCTGGATGATGAAAATTTCAACGAAAATTAATAAAGCCTGCCTTTGGAATCTAATATCACTTAAAATTAAGCTATTTGTAAGCTCTCATGATCTTTTAGTAAGTTATTACTTCCCCTAATCTTGTTTGAGCAGCCATCAAGTAAACAGAGTAACCCCTAGTACTAAAGGAAATATATTTATAAGCTTTACGCCAATGGGATCTCGAGGGCGAGAAAAAAGGCAGGACAAAATGGGACGCTCGTGTTTGCTTGTGTTTGCCCCAGTCCGCGGAAAATCCATTGAGTTGATGGCTCAACACTGGCCCATGAGGCCCATTGTGGGGCTCCACGGCGTTGTTATGGTTACCCGAAAGATCAGGGTCCTACCTTGTCTTGTTTGGGGTAAAATGGGGGTGTAAAGGGGGCTTAAACAGGAACAGTCAAATCTTTTACGACCCTTCTCCACATTCGAACTACATGCACCAGCATCGACTTCGAAATCTTTGTCCTCCCCAATTTAAAATGGGACCCCTTGCTGAGAGCCCATCATTTGTTTCATTATCTCACCTCAGAAATGTCACTTGGATTTACGTAAAAGCGAATAATCCTGTTACTAAAATAGGGCAGGTCACAATAGAATATTTATTACCTAATAGCTATCTTTTAATTTCAACTCAGGTAGTTTTTGAATTTTTAAACTTGTTGTATCTGCCTTGAAATATTTTTTCGAGTGTAAGAAATAATTATTTTATATATTACTATTTTTTAATCAAGTAATATGTCTATTAACTCACACGTAATGGAGCTAAAAGTTATTTTATGCATGGTTTGATAAAACAAATATCTTCTGGAGATTTTTATAATATGGGGTTAAATTAGGGTCGGTTTACTTAAAGGGATCCGCCACCTTTAATTGATATATATTTTATTTTTTTAACATTTTCCAAAAATGTTATTTTTCATTCTTTATACTTTTCTAAGTATGTGTGTGAATTTTCAGAGCAATCTGGTTTTTTCTCTTGGAAAAATAAATAAAATTAAAAGTTACTACGATTTACGAATAACGCGTTTTTAGGGAAAACACAATGTTGGCTGCAATCTTCAGTTTAAAAATATATAAAGGTGCTGGAATTTTTAAAAAACCCCAAGAACTTTCTAAATAAAGGTACTAAACACAAAAAAATGATATAGAGGGTTTAAACTCAAAAAATAAAAATATCAAAGTTAGCGGATCCCCTTAAGTTCTAGGGGTGCAACTTTTTTAAATATAGTATGGTGTTACGAACAACTTTTGCAATCAAAAGACCTTGGCTCGAATCCCAGCGCAGTCGAAAGCGTCTTTTTTCCACAGAAAGATTTTCAAACTCTTTAAATATTTGTTATTAATAAAATTTCAAGCCCTGAGGTTAGGGTATTTCAGTGAATTAGGGAGTTCCACATGAGTTAGAAAGATGCAACTTTTTAAAATATAGTACGGGGTTATCAACAATTACTATCATAATTAAAATGTATGGTTCGAAAATTAGGGTAATTTGAATGAATTTTTAAAACATTTCGGGTTGATTGAGGGTGAGTTCCATATTAGTTAGAGGGATGCAATTTTTTAATTTCATTTAGATTAATAATATTTTAAGCCCAGAAATTAGGGTAATACTATGTAGTAAATATTTAAAACCTTAAGGGCTAAATCGTGTTGAGTTCCACATCGAAGTTTCAAGCTTCCTCGTAAAGCTATAATCTACTATTCTCAGCTACAAAATTTTTGTCCTATTAAACCCTAAGACAATTTTGTTTTTTTGTTTTTTTTTTTGCAATCATCATAAACATTTCAAACAATTAATAAAATTGCAGTATTGCGAATAATAAATTTAGAAGTTGCGACAAGCAAATCATATCTTGAGTCAATTGCACTCACTTTAGACTTAATGGTGACCAAAACATGTCATTAAATGTAAAGTGTGAATATCAAGAGGGAAAATAAGGAATTACATCCAGCAATTTTAAATGCTTGAATATTCATGGTTCACTGAAACCCAGATATAATTACCGTTCTTTTGACTCTAAAATAATTAAGAAATCGGTTGATGATACCTTTTGCTAAGTAAAGGTCTTCTAGAAGAAAGTGTCAACCATAAATAGTGTTTGAAAGAATAAATTCACAACGAATAAATAATTCTTCTCATAAATAGTAATTAGGAACACGAATATGGGAAGATTTCATTTAAATGGACAAAATTGAAAATAATTGACGCATTTGAGTAATTTATCTGGACATAAGCCAATTTATATTAAATACGTAAAAGAATATTTCATTTAACATAAAACTGGTAATTATATACGAATAAGGAATGAAACAAAATTAAAATAAACAAACTCATGTATTTTCAGACCTCGAGTGTTTTTAAAATAAATTTCTTTTTCTGTGGTTGATATTTCTTGCCACCACAAGAACCAAGAAAATATACGCGTCCAATCGAACAAAAGTTGGAAGACGGACTAAGGGTATTTTTTTTTTGTTTCTTAATTTAACCGCAATTGAAACTAAAGATGTATTGCAACTATAGCGAGAGGAAAGTTTATCATTTTATAGAATTCTGTGATTGAATCACTCCCAGGTTTGACAGAAAAGATAATAGTCCTTGACACAATTATTATAAAATTATTGCCCAATTTATTTTTCATGCTTTAAAACATCTGAAGGAGTTATTTCCAGACTATACATTTCAATTTAAATTTAGGTAAAATCGAATAATCTTTTTATTTTCTCAAGGAAAAATGTTAGATTCTCAAATTTCGTATGCAAAATTTTTTATTTTTTTTCATTTTATCCAGTTTTTTTATTCACAGTGAACTCTAAATATTTTTTCAATTCGTGATGCTGCATACTGGACTACTTCATTTTGAATTGCAAGCTATGAGATAAGTATTTGATTTCTATGATAAACCTTATTTTAATTATCTGCTATATTCTAATCTTTTACAGAAATTTTGAATTAATCTTTGAATTTATGGCACTGAAGAGGACCCCCATATGTGGCCGAAACGTTTGCCTTTCTTTCTTTTTTTGCGGATTTTTATAACTAATAGTGATAATTTTAATCGAAAAAAATAAAAAGAAACTGACCCTATGCCGAAATAACGAGAAATGAACAAAAATTCTATGAATTTTGGGTCAATATAATAGTAGACATGTTATCAAACATTTCACTTTAAAATTTCCGTTAACCTAATGGTTTTGCTGATTTCCCCTGTCTGTAGATAGCCTGGAATACATTTTTTTGGGACCTCTTTCACAAATAATTTGTTTTTTTCTCCACTTTCACGAATAAAACTTGAAAAGGCTTTGCAAAAGATTTATATGAACCGGCTGTCGACCACTTAGTATTGCGACAAACAGGAAACATTCCAGTCTTTGAAATCGTGTATGGAAGGAAGTGCGTGGGACATAATTCAGAATGATTTCCGAGTGCAGAGAAAGGCAATCGCCTAACCTTTCAAGAATAAGGGCGTCTTATTATTGGGCTGGTCACGAATCCGGCGAAAGAAATCACCACCGTACATATACTCGCCCCCATGGTGCCCAACACAAAACTACGACACACCTTTCCGCAGCACGCAAGAAAAATGAAGCGACGTGTCCCCACAATAGAAAATCGTGCCACCTTCTGCATTAGCGTTGATATTCATCACTGCCCCCGGGGGGGAAAAACTTCCAGAAGCCAATATGGCGCCGGATGCCCTGCAGAAGTCAAAATCGAGGCTAACTATTCTTGCCGTTCGTCTGGAAGAAAAAACGACAATAAGGTTGTCTGGTCGCAAAGTATATAACATCTTCGAGGGAACCCCGTAGTTTCGTGGGCAAAGAATAACCCTGAAAGAACCTCGACGTGGCCACTGTCACAAAGATGTCTACCCTGACAAAAATATTTAACAACAATCGCCATTGTCGTGATGAACGGATGGAAAAACTTTCTTCTGAAATCTAGAAGAAGTCTCTTTAGAATTAGACCATTATTGTTCGAAAGTGTCTAGGGATTGCGAAAATGGTTAAGACGTGTTGCCCGAAACGTGACTGAGACTTTAACAGTTTAACCCACTAATACTTGATACCTATATTCTGCAAAAGGAGACACTGAAAACGATAATCACATTCGAAAACCTTATTTATTGCACTTTGTGACGAGTATACTCCCTAAAAATAAATAAGTCAATATTGAAGCCGTACTCTCTAAATCTGAATCAGTCAAATTTTCACTGATTGAATCAGTGATTTGCCTTTTCACTGATTCATCAGTGAAAACAATATTTTTTACTGTTAAACCAGTTATTTTTCACTGAAGTAATCAGTGAAATTTGACTGATTCACAGTAACCTCTTTTTAGCTATTTGAATCAGTGAAATTTCACTGATAATCAGTAAATTTTGACTGATTCAGATTTAGAAGTATGGTACAATTTTAACAAATTTTACGGAGAAGACAGTAATGCGTTACATTTTTCTGCATTACTGTCTTCTTCGGAAAATTTTTTGAAATTATTATTTTATTAATAAAGCGGTCGCATATAATTGGTAATGTCAGACCTTACCACACGACCTTAATAAATTAAGAGTAAAATTTACTAATGAATTAGCGTGAATGCGTCCACTTTAAATAAGTAAGAAATTTTCATTATGGATCAGTTCAAATTCACTATAAATCAGTTGAATTTAGTTAAAAATTAATTGAATGTTATTAGAAAATAGTTTTTCTGACTAATTAGAGGGTGAACGAATTCTCACCAATCAAAAATTTAGAGAGTGGAATTGTAATCAATATTACTGTGGCTATCAGTAATTAGTTAATTAAAAATATAATGACATGAAGTCAGATTATTTTATCAAACAGTCAGAAGAATGGTGTGCTGTATTTGTGAATTATAGATATTTAGGATAAATATCTTATTAATTTTAATAGACTTTCATATACAAGTCGTAAAGTCAAATTAATAGATGTGTATATTATGAAACCTTAATATACATTGATATTAAATTTAATAACTTTTCAATCAAAATATATTAAAATTATTTAAATATATCAATGATCCCGAGCGACTTTGACTTGATTCGCAAACAAGTGAACAAACTGTCCTATAACTGAAAATCTCCGTTTCATTTTGACACAATAACTGAAAATGTCAATTCAATTTTAAATTAACTGAAATGAATCGTAATATTTTGTTGTAGCCGTTTTTTGTGGTTTTTTTAAAATTTGTGATAAAAATGATAATGAGGCAAAGATCTATATCCTACATGAGAGTGTGGAATGTTTTTTGTCTTGTATATGAAAAAAAGACAAAATCAGTTGATTTTGACAGACATTTTTTCCAAGCTTCGAAATGTAAAATTAAGATAGAATTTCAGAAAATTCAGTTACTTTTTAGTAAATTTAAAAAAAAATTTCCAAATTTTCAGTTACAAAATGTTGAATATTATGATATTTGTATCTGGAAATTCTGAAACTTGCACCAGGAAAAATGTTACGTTTTTAGTAACTCAAATTTGATGCAGTTACATGTTACTGAAAATTTTGTAACACTTTAGTAATTTTATGATAAATTTTATAAAAATAATAAGATTAAGAAAGATAGATTAAGAAATAGATTAAAATTAAGAAAAATTACGTTACCTATGTAACAACAATTTTGTAAATTTCCGAACATTTCTAACAGTGTAGATATTAAAATAATTGATTTGTTTTTTTTTATCGTTTGTTTGATACTGAAATAAAATGGAAAGTAAATTTTATTTAAATATCAAAATTTACCATTTTAATTTTAAAGCTGAATATCTATCGACATTTTAGACCCACTAATCTATTTTTCTCAGTGAAAAGAAGGTACAATTTGACGGTGAAATTAGTGTCGATTTTAAAAATTTGAATGTTTGAATAATGTCATGCAAGGCTTTTATTATAATCTAAAAAAATGTTGATTTTTTGTTCTATTATATTTTATTTTCAAGTTTCTCTCCAATTATTTACTACTTTATCTTTAATAAGAAATATTGTATTAATAAACTATTGTTCAAATTCGAAGATTATTCGAATTTGTGAGAATTCGTCCAACCTGAATCAGTGAAAAAAGTGTAATATTTTATTATAATTTAACTAATTAACTAGTCAATTTATTTAATTCATAGTCCATATATTTTCAATTTCTTACTAATTGAAAGTAAAAGTATTCTCGTTAATACATTAGTAAATTTGACTCTTAATTAATTATTAGTGACTAATTCATAGAATGTTAAAAAAAAACAGAAAAATATTTTTAATAACATGAAGTCAGATTATTTTATTATTCAATTAAAGCCACTCTCTAAATCTGAATAAGTAAAAAGTGAATCACGGAATTTAGTAATAACAAAAATATAAAATATTTGATTAAAAATAATAGGAAATTGGATTTTTCTATACAAATATAAATCTACTTAATATTTTCAAAAAAGTTTCTTCATGATTTGGCCAATCAAAACTTTGATAACTTTTAAGTATGAAATTCTGAGAAATAAAATTTCTCAAAACTCGAATTTTACGGAAAAGGCATTTTACAATTCTGAAAACTTTACAAGTACAACAATTTCCAATTTCACTTTACAATCTTCAAGTCAAAAGTAAGCAAGAGCAAAAACAGATTTCTGTATTCTTCCGGAATCAGGAGGAAACGATATCGTGCTGTTTTCTCAAGGAAAGTTTTGTCCACTGCAGGTGACCCTTTCAAAATCTAAATTTTCAATGACACGGTCATTTGGTGTACGGAGATGTAACGTTTTATTTACAAGTTGTCCAACACCGGTTTTCATCCATTGTAAAGATCGCAAAGCGAGATGCTAACCACCCACCACGAGCAGATGCTCCTCTGCTGGTGACTTTTTCAGATTTTGAGATTGGATTGTCAAAGCTCTGGTTCCAATGGATTGTCTATTCACATTGAGCAAATGTTCTCCTACGTCCTACAAAGTGGTTCAGCGTGTTTGCAAAGTTGCGGACGTCGCGAAGAAGAGGTCTAATTTATTTACGACGTTCGTCTTTTTTCAGAGAATCCAGCATGGAAGATAGAAACATCTGGATATGGTTGCTTTGAATTCTTTGTTTTCACAGAAATAAAAAACGACAGTTCTAGAAATTTGAAAATAAAATGTTTCCAGATCATGACTTCTCTATTTTCATTTTGTCAGAGCATAGACTTTTAAATATAGCAGTAGCTCATCATACAAAAATATTTATTTTTTTGGATTTTAAAATAAAAATAATAAAAGCAAAACTTTATGAGAAGTCTTACGGTTACGGTCTTTAAATTAGGCGAAGGCGGGGGTTCTTCTTCATCTTAACGTTCATTATTTTGTAAAGTAAGGGGGTTGAGATGATCTTATACGTAAGAATGTTTTCATTAAAATTAGGTGATTGAGTTTAAAATTTTTGCCACAGCCTACATTATTGGAGGATCACGTATCAGGTAGGATACGTTTGTATTATATTATATACGATTTGACCTCGTAAACAATTTCAAACTCTTATATCGCAGTAATCTAATTTAAATTTGAATTTAAAGAATTTGAAATCTTTCTGTTGAAAAAAAAACGCTTTCGACTGTGCCGGGATTCGAGTCCAGATCTTTTGATTGCAACTTCTTTAAGTTTCCGTTAAAAGTATTAAAATATAACGAATATTATTAATTTGAAAAAACAAATTTTATGTGTAAATATTTTTCTAATAAATAACCTGAACTGAAAATTTTCTTAACATTTTTATCCCTATTCTATGTGGATAAATATATGTTAAAGTTAACTTTTGTATTTAAGTGAAAATTTAGATTTTTTAGCTCCCACTTAAGAAGTACACCATAATTTTATAATTTATGATTTTAAAGCCATGGACCAGCCGAATCACGTGACCAAATTTCTACCTTATCAGCAAATTCAATTTGTGTAATCTTTTGTTATCTTTCAGTTTTATTTTCATTTTCAGTTACCTGCCTTAATTTTTATAGATATGGAGTTGTACAAACTGAAATGCCGGTAAAGTAGGAATCTAGTCACGTGACCAGGTTTGTCCATGGCCTTAAGAGTAAAATTAATTCTGTTTGTGAAAGTTTAGGCAATGTATGCATTTAAAAATGTGAAAAGTATTTCTGAATGATCCTCGAGACAGGTATCGTGCAAATGAATAAAATTGACAATAAGGTGGAAAGGACTTCTGGCTATGTAGGGAATTTGTCCTAAGTAAACATTTAATTCCATCAAACATATTCTTTGTCTGATAAATATTATGTTTGTATACCTAAATGCTTATGATAATTTCCATTTACATTTTATTTTTCCATATTCTTTTCTTGTATTTTAGTTTTGAATTATGCTTTTTGAATTCATACCTCAAAGTTAACAAACAAAAGAAACTTTTTGATAAATACAGATATTTTCAGGTACCTTTCTCCAAATATGGTTTTTTAATATTTTTTTGATAGATAAATAGTCAAGAAATTTCAAATTTACAAATTTATTCAGTTCTTAAGGCACAGAAATTTCAGAGAGTAAAGTTTAAAAAAATATTGTATAAATCTTTATTAAATTAAACGAATTTAAAAAAAGTAACGTTAATTCCAAAAAACTTCTGATAATTTTAGGGTTTAAAATTTTTTAGTACAATTCACCAATTTTTTGTAAACACAACAGGATTTCCGAATGGCGAATGTATAGAAATATATTTTAAACTTACGGAAATGTTATGCTTCAGCTATTTTAACGTACAAACTCAGTGAATGTAACATTTTTTTTTCTTCGTGATAATACATCCTTTAAACATTGAAATTCAAACTTCCATTCGACAACCTATATCTATTAAATCATTTCTAATCGAAATTGCGAGAACTGTAATTATTCCTGCAGAATAGAAATTGTAAAGAAGAAGAGATCGCACGTCATCCCTCTAAATTAACCTTCTTTGAACCCTCAAAATCTAACCTCGCTCCACTTTAATTGAGGACCAATTGTGAAAGCGAAATGGTAAAGGAGGTCCTACCAGAAGATTTTGAATCTTGTAACTAATATGACAACTGAGAAAAAAGAATGAAAGGAAGAAAAAAAAAAGATAAAATCTGAGGGAGAGAGAAAGAGAAATGGATCCTCCTCATGGTCACCGCGAAGATTAATCTGAGGAAGCCGACTTCTCAGTTCTTTAAGGCCGCATGCTCATTACTTGGGTCTGTAATTCGGTGTTTCTGCACCTGCGAGACTTTAAAGGTTTTGCCGTTCAATCGTCGTACCTCACTGGCAAGAGTGTCACTTTCGACGCCTCTCAGTCCAATACTAAGATTTTAGCAGGATCGAGGCGTCGTTTAATGATCATGAGAAAAATTAGATAAGCGATCTTTTCTTAAAGTTATTCCTCCTCTCGTGGGAAGATCTTTTAATGTGTTTTGCAAATAATTAAGAAACGCTTGAATGCTGTTTAAATCTCAATGACTAAATCTTAAATAATTTGCTCAACATTAGGAAAAAAGAAACTAGTTTCTGTAAAATTAGAAATAAGAATGGAGTTATTTAGATGTACCAGAATTTAAAATATAAAATTAAAAATTATTCATTCTTGGATAATTTTTTTATCATTTTATTAAAAACATTTTAAAATTCATTTGTAAGCCTTGAAATTTAAAGAGCGTGAAATTTAAATAATTACTAAATTTAACAAAGTTTGCACAAAGTCAGTGACTTTAAGTGAAAGATATTCAAAGATCACTCAAGCGTATTAGAGAGTGGAGCCATCTAGAATCCTGCATGTCGAACTTGTTTTTATACCTACACTGTTAGAAATATTCGGAAATTTACAAAATTTTTATGTTAGAAAAGTAACGTAAAATTTAACGATATTTATGATGTTTTTCAGTAATGGTATCTTAAAATTGAAAAAATGTACAAGATTTTCTGAAATTTTTCTTAATATTATGAAACTCAGGTGAATTTTCATAAAATGTATAAAACTACCAAACTGCAACAGAATTTTCATAAAATTTATCGTAAAATTACAAAACTGTAACAACATTTTCAATTAAATGTAACTGTATTAAACTTCAGTTGCTCAAAACGTAAAATTAAGTAATATTAGGGGAGAAGCGGCGAAATTGGCGCACCTAATAGAAAGTGCGAGTTTAAAAAGAAAGTATATGACTAAAAATTATGAAAAAATATTTATTTAATAGCTGGATATCTTTTCTATACTTTCCAATGGATAAAGATTGCATTGAAAATTATTATAGCAGGTTTTTATTCAGATTTCCGAAGGACTGCACCTGCGTCAATTTACCCGCCATGTCGGGTAAATTGACGCACTAATATTATAATCTTCTCTTGCCACGTATTAGTTATATTTTCATAGATTTAGAATTACATTTCAGTAGCAAAGGTTGATGAAAAGAGGTAGTTATAATTTGAAACTAAATTTGAGATAGTATATCAAGATATGTGAAGTTTTTTTATACCTTTATTCACATAAACCAGCCAAAGTTATTTGAATTTGTAATCAGAAGTATATACAATTATTAACTTTAGAAGACTTATAAATAATAGAACAATCAATCAAAAATACAAATTTTTACATTCTCATCATGGATGAGAAGGTATTGGTTTTATGTGAAAAATTACTTTCGAAATTTTCATCAAATCTTTACGTTTTGAGACCCCCTGAGTCAGAAAAAATGGTTTTTACGAAAGTGTCTGTCTGTCTGTCTGTCTGTCTGTCTGTAGGTCGTGTGCGGCATAACTCTCGATAGAATTATCAGATTGAATTGAGCTTTGGTACACTTTATCGGAGCCGAAAAAGTAAGGACAAGTTCGTTAACCAGCCACATCCAATCAAAATTGAGGGATTGAGCACTACTTTTGTGTTTTTGAAAATAATTTTTTGAAAAAATCAAAAATTTCAATACTGGATTTTGATAGTGCTCATAAATCTCTAAAAATTATCCTGATAACATTTTTTGATTAAATCAAAATTAGAAATGTTACAGCATATTCAAATTCGAAAAAAGTCAATATCAAAATTCCATTTTCCAGTTAAATTATACGAGATACGAAAAAACGTTATGATACAATATTATTGAATAAATAAAGTCCTACAAATTTGAATTGTAACATTTTTTCATAAGATGCATATTTTTCTTTTTAATAAAAAAAAAAACTATTGAAAATCCAAAATTCAATTTTTTAACAATAATATGTAAAATAAGAAAAAAATGTAAGAATACAAAATTGTTAGTTTCAAAAAGATCTACAAGTTTTGTCTCACACAGTTTCTGATAAAACATATATTTTTCGTTTCAATTCCAAAAAATACGATTAAAATTCAAAAATTCCATTTTTTAGACAAAATATGTGAGATTCAAAAAAAACTTTGAGATGAAAATTGTTTGGCTAAATAAGGTCTACACATTCTTATCGATAAATTTCTCGACAGGATGTATATTTTATGTTTTGATTTTTAATATTAAATAAATTCGATTTTTTTCACCAAAATATGTGATACGAAATAAGCGTTGTTCTGCAAAATCATTTCCTTAAATAAAGTGTACGATTGTTTTTCCTTTTTAAAAGATTTGGAAGAAAATATATTTATCAATAATCATGTAATTTATTAAAAAGTTACAAAAATTCATACAGAAAATCGAGCGCGAAGCGCGAGTGTCATGATGAGAATGTATTCCTTAAGGCCGATAGAGCCTTAAGTAAATTGAATTTCCTGTTTCACTTAATCTGAAAAAGAAACTTAGTGAATTTGAGAAGATGACTAATTTACATCATCTTTAATATCATTAAGTTGGTTTGAGCTTCAGTATTAAATTATAAGAAATAAACTTAAACGTATGCGAAGAGCACAAGACTGAGCGCGAAACGCGCAATGAGAATGTGCCCGCGAAGCGGGCAAATTTATTACTTACATTGCTTTCACATCTTAAAATCGAGAAAACTTTCAAAACACTGTCAGACTGCAAATTAATTATTAAAAATCGCTTTTAAAATGCCTTAATACCTCAAACTTAAAAAAAAAATTTAACCACTGATTGTTCAAATGAATATAACCTTACAAAGTCGTTACATCAGTTTTGCGAACCACATTACCTCCCATGTCACAAAAAATCTTAAGAAAAAGATTAGCAGAAAAGTCCAGCAACATTCAAATGTATATATATATCTTTATAATTGTGTACTTACTATCTTCTTTATATTTTCAATCATAAACACCCGAGCACTTGACTTCAGTCACCGGTTTCCAGAAACACAACACGTGTGCCAACTTCGCCTCTGATTTGAATCTCGTATGCGCCAATTTTGCCGCAAGTGTATCGTTCATTAATTAAATACTTTTTACGTAAAATGCTTATTTTTTCAGACAAATATTCTATCCTAATCGTAAGATTAAATATCAAAGATTATAAAATCGTTGCATTAATCTAATTCACCTTGAATTACTATTATTTAACGATTTAACTCAATGGCTTCGAACATAACCATTATGCCAAAAAACGATTAATCGCAATAAAACTGTATTAAGCAATTAGATTTTTATAATCTTTTCTATCAAATACATATCATACAAGAATGCACACGATAGAACTATTTTTATTTTTTGTTATGTTATCATTTTCTGAAAAATAGGGTGCGCCAATTTAGACGACGCACCAATTTCGCCGCTTCTCCCCTACTGAAAATATTGCCTATCGGAAACATTTTTATAAGAACTTATAAATATCACTTATTACTTTCAATTTGTAATTAAGATTTTAGTGAATAAACTCCCTATACATACAAATTACTGATTTTAGAATCACGAGTATGTGATAATCTTGAAAGTTGAACTAAAGAAAGTCAAAATATTTAAATGATGAGAAATTTAAAGTTAAGAATCCAGAAGAATAAAATTGTTGTCTTCTGATTTTCAAAACTTTGAATTCTTCATTTCAAAGTATAAGAAAAGTTTAAGAATATATTACACGGAAAAAAATAATTAGCTGCATTAGCTAAATATTCGCTACCACAGCTAAGAAAGTTACTTGATATACGGACAGCGAATGTCTTAGCTGCTAATACTAACGTCTATTTGCTACAGTACTTTAGCGATGCCAGCTAATTTACGTTAGCACTGGTAACAACGATTGTGAGCAGTAGCCTATCGGTCGTGTTATCTTCCTGTTCTAACAGCGTTTGAAGTACTAGTTAATTTGATTAGCAATTGCTGCAAATAGAGGTAGCACTCAAAATCATTGATTTTGAACTTCCAAACCTACATTTAAATACAGTTACACCTGGGTGCTTAAGAAAAAAATGATCTCGTAACCCTTCTATACTCACAAAAGTCTGCTGGCAAGTTATATCAAAACAACTAATTTCTTGCGACATATCGTAACCTGCAAAATTAAAAACGAAAAAAAACTGATTCAGTTCTAACCTTAATCACAGCATAATTTTTCAAGAATAAGAATAAAACGTGAGCTGCTTTGATAACCAAACTTATAGCTACAAGTAGAAACATTACCGGGAACAGTAGCGACTTGCTTGCCAGTCCAATATAATGTTTTAAAAAATTGTACAAGTATACAACACTTAGAATTAAGATAACCTCAGTAAGAAGATAATAAATAGCACAATAAAGAACCTATTACAAAACCTACAATACAATCTTCAGAGATCAGTTACAAATCAGTCATTTGCATCATAAATTAACGCGAATCGTCGAATTATTTATAAATTAAATTTAAAACAACGCGACAGGTGTACAACTTACCATTTACAACACAATATCTGACTAGTCGCGCTTTGTGC
This sequence comes from Diplolepis rosae, assembly GCA_030998225.1. Lineage (NCBI taxonomy): Eukaryota > Metazoa > Arthropoda > Insecta > Hymenoptera > Diplolepididae > Diplolepis > Diplolepis rosae. The sequence goes on along the minus strand of JAPYXD010000723.1, from coordinate 4,885,465 downwards.
GCATGAGCAGCACAGAAAACGCGGGATGTCTAAGCAGCCGTTAGCAACCGCTGCTAACTTCTTACATATCAGCGCAAAATTTTAAAAGCTACGAGTACGAATTTTGAGATTTTCTAGGAGAGTAAACTGTTTTAGCAGCAACAACCAAATGATTAGCTACACTGAGAAAAAAATGTATCCAACAAAACTATTTTTGTTGTCCTGAAAAAATATTTTGTTGTCCCAACAAAACATTTTGTTTAAGTAACAAAATTTGATTGATATATCAAAATGTTTTGTTGGCACAACAAAAGAATTTTGTTAGCTAAATACTAACAAAATATTTTTGTTGATTTGACAAAACTGTTTTCTCAGTGTACAACTCTTAATACGCTAAGGAGTCCAATGCAAATTTTCAACTTCGATTGCAGCTAACATTTTTTAACTGTCCCAGCAAACTGTTAACTCTCTCAGCAAACTTTTTATCAATCACAATTAACTAGTCGACAGCTAACTGCAGTTAGCAGTATTAGCAGACATTTCATTTTTTTCCGTGATAGATAGGTTTTTGAGATAAATAAGTTTTTAAGAATTTTGAAGAGATTTTGAAGAAATTATGATATTTTAAAGGAATTCAAAAAATTCTTGGAGAGCTTCAAATTTGAAATATTTTAAGGACATTTCAACTCTACCATCAAAATTGTAAAATTTTAAAACATTAAAAATTTCCCATTGATTGTAGAATATATTAACGACGCGTAAAAGATTTTTAGAGATTTTACAAATTACAAATATGTTCCACCTTTCACGATTCTCATAATTTCGAATTCATTTAAATATCTTCTAATATTTCTAAGAGAATTTGAATCACTATAATATTGTTTTTAAAAATATTATTTTATTGAACCAATGTCTGACATTTCGTACAAGTGATTCTTGTATATGAACTTATAAACAATCGAATAATAATTTAAGATCATAAATATGATAATTACAATAACAAAATTTCCGATCTATTATCTTTAAGAAGAATAAAAATAATATATTTCTGCTACAAAATAAAACACCCGTTGAATCTTTTGTATATAGAATTTCCTCTTCCATACATTTTTACAAATTCCAGACACTTTTGTGACTTTCCTTAAACAATAAAAATTCCTGACTTTGAATAATACCCAAAATTTCCCTTGATTTGCCGCCACTCTGATCATATACTTTTTTCAAAGCACCCAAAAATTGTAACTATCAATTTTTTTACATGGTATCTCAAAGCGAGGATCTTCCTACTGTATTCTAAAAGCTCCCCGCCGCGATAAATGCTCTTCCAAGTGTCAAACAGAAAGTTGCCATTGACACGTCGTTTGACACGTGCGTCGGCCTCTTCTGAAGATTCTGGACCAGGTCGAGATGGATTTCTTTGAAGGTGCGAGCCGCAAAACAAGCCGCCACTTCCACTTCGAGGACATAGGCGTCAGAATCTCATCTCACTAAAATCACCGGGCGTTAAGAATAATCTTGCGTTAAAATAATCCAGCGTGATGTAATGTGCCACAGGATTGAAGAAGAGGATCGCACATGGATGCCGTCGATGAAAGGCGGCGAGACGTCATCCAGGACCCAATTATTTGGATAGTGAGACATTAGATCAAGCTCCTGTGGCTTGAATTAAAGGAAGCGTGAAAGGGCTTGCAGGACTAAGTGTTTAGAGACTTTGAATGAGGTTTATGGGTATTAAGTGTAGGTTGTGCCAAGATTTTCCACGCATGGTGTGAAAATTGAAGCGCCCTTCGCCTTTTCGTTACGCAATCTACACAACAATAAACCTCTATCGATAGCCAAACATTCCTCAATATCGAAAAAACATCCGATTTTTATATTAAAAAAATTACTATTTCACTCTTCATATCTCATTTTTATTCGTTATTAATCCAAAACTACCACCTGCCGTGTAAAAAGTTCTGTTTTTTTTAATAAGGAAAATTTAATTTTATCATTTTTATGCCGAAGATAAAATTTTCAACATTTTAATAATGATAATAATTTTAATAATTAATTGTTTTTCAAGTAATACGCTGTCAGAAAAATCTGTATTGAATTCAATATACAAGTTTATGAAGCAAATATGCACTGCCGCTAAAGATATTTAACATACATTGGTAAAGTAAATTCAATATGCATGTCGATAAAACAGCTTTCGTGAAAACTCAAAATGTTTAGAATTCCTCAAATTTTGGCAAATATTTGAAACTAAAATAATAATCTATAGAATTCGTCGACTGAATTGTTATTTATAATTAAAATTCAACGTACGGATGGTACTTTTCCCAAAACTGACTCTAAATATTAGAATTTGAACGTGAGTGTAGCTGCTTATAGGTTAAGTCTGATAATAATGATTCTTTTAATAAATTAAGCTTTTCCAGTAAAGGGGATCCGCCACCTTTAATATTTTTATTTTTTTAGTATAGACCTTCCATATATAAATTTAAAAGGCCTGAATCTAATACTTTAGATTCTGTAAAATTTTGTGTAAAAAACTCATTTTCGCTAAAAACGCGTTATTCGTAAATTGTAGTAACTTTTAATTTTATTTATTTTTCCAAGAAAAAAAAATCAGATTGCCCTGAAAATTTTCACACATGCTCAGAAAAGTATAGAGAATAACAAAAATAACATTTTTGGAGAATGTCAAAAAAATCAAAAATATACCAATTAAAGGTGGCGGATCTTCTCAAGAAATAGTTGAATTTATGCTTTACAAGAGGAAAATATTATGATTTATTATTGTGAATCCAAAACTACCTCCAAACTTATTTCTAATTTGTGAAAATGGTATCATCTAATTTTTCAAACACGTGATTTGTATGAATGGTATATGAAATTTAATATACACTCACATTTAAACACTTTATTTTTTAAATTTAATATACCAATTTATATTAAAATTTCAATAAAAAAGGTTCTGAATTTCATATGGAAAATAAAAATTATCCGTTAAAATTGAATTTAAGAGAGTAAAATTAACGCGTTACTTTTATTCTTAAAGTACTTTTAAAAAGTTGAAATTTTACAAGGTTCCTCCTCTTTAATGTGCTTTGGATTAAAAACTAACAAAATTGTAAAAACCCTAAATTACTCAAAATAGAGCAAAATTAAAAATAAAATTAAAAAGAATGATGTAGCTGTTATGAAAACATAGAACCTTAACAAAAAAGGAATCTATTGAAAAAATAATTGCGATTGCGGTGGTTCTTGAAGTGAAAACTTTAAACTTCCGGTACAGGTAGTTTGCAGCAAATTAGTTCATAGCGTTTCCAAGGTAATCTCCGCTACGTGCCAATAAAGGGCTTGGTAAATTGGGACTGCTACATAATTTTCAATAGGGCCCCACGGGTTTGTGGGCGGAGATGTGCCCCTGGCGAAAAGAGAAAAAGGAGCGAGATACAATAAATATATGCAACCTCAACTAAGTTCTAAATGGGAACCAAAGCTAACTAGTTGCTGCAGGTGTTCCTATTTTCAAAACGAACGAAAAGCTCCCCCCTCCACGCCCCCTTCTTTGAAATTATTTCATTTCTTTTGAATACTAAGGTAGATTGGTCCGACGGAAGAAAAAGGGAGAAACTCGATTAGTTTCATATAGTGTTAAATTAAAATTTCGATTCAAGATATAGCATTTATACCTCATAATAAAATTCATTAGAACGATAAGAATCACGAATTCAGGAAGCTACATTTAAGCAGCAATAATCTATTATGTTATAATAAAATTCTAGCGAGAATATATCAAGAATTTTACATTGATAAAGAAGTTTTGTTTGTTCCAAGTAAATCTTTGGTTGTATTAGCAAAATATTTTGTAAATTGGATGATTTGTTAGATTGAACTAAAAAATTAATTGTCACGGTGGACATTGTTTTATATAGTAAAAATTATAAAAAACCTTATTTTGCATTTATTTTATTTGGACATTTTTTATTAGCATTCTCTTTTATGAAGGATGATGAGAATAATTTCAGAAGAATAACCTTACATTGGTTGTGAGCTCATTAATTTTTTTGTGTGATTTCTCTTGTAAAAAATCGATCGAACACTTTTAACACCTCTCAGGAAAATAATCTTCTAGTATAATATATATTTTAACAGCTTCTAAAAATTAAAGTTAAATACATCCAGAAAAAAAAGTTTTTCATATAATCAAATCATTTTGTTGAATGAACTAAGATCTTTGGTTAGGTCGAACAAAATTTGGACAAACCAACCAATATTTAGGTAAATTAACTAAAATATTTTTTTTATTCCACTAAATTGTACCCAAAAAAACATTTCTTATATTTATTTATTATATTTTTATATCAAAATCAAGAAACTGCAACGGGATTTTCTTAAGTTTTATTTTAAAATTTATAAAATTTCAGTTATATTTTTTGGATGATTTTCACGAAAATTTATAACAGAGGGTGAAATTACTGATTTATCATTACATATTTACTAATTAAGACTCGAAAAGTAAAACATTTTAGAGGTGCAATGATTTATCAAATGATAAAATGTTCTCTTTTTATGAGAATTGGTACAAATATTTTTGTAATAGAGAATAAAATCTAATAAAAGCATTCGTTCCTTAAAAAACATTTGGTTGCTTGGAAAAAATTCTCAAGTAAAACCAACTAAAAATTTGCTGAACCGAAAAATAAGAAATTCCTCATGGAGAAAAATGGATATTCATGATCAATATCTAGATATTCAACTATGGGGCAAGCATCTCGTATATTTAATTGAAATATCTAAATATTCAGTTGTAATATCAGAGATATTCATATTAATCTATTTCAATATTTTATATAATGAAGTTGAATATTCAGATATTACAGAGTTTAATATCTTGATATTAGAAATTGAATATGTAAGATGCTTGTCACATAGTTAAATATCCATTTTTTACGTGCTTTGATTGATACAACTTAATTTTTTTTCTTGTTTACAATCATCCAATGCGATAACAACTAAAATGAGAAAACAGTTTGTTTGGATTAGTTCATTATTCAAAAAAATTTTCTTAAATTCAAATAAATTGTTCTCTTTATAAAGTAAAAATTATTTTTTATTGAGCCATTGTTCAGTAATATATTTGATTAAAAAAAAAATCTTCTTTCATTATGAATTATTTCTTAAAAATATTTTGATTTCAGCCTTTAATTATTATTTTCAACGTATTCTTGACATTTTAACCTCTAAAAAAAGAATAAAATTTATGTCACTAAAGATGTCCTACATTTGTGGCTGAAACGTTTGCCCTTTCCAATTTTTATGTCTTCCACCACCAAAAAAGTGGAAACAAATTGACCCCATGACAATTTAATTATCATTAATTTATTATTGTGGTTCAATAAAACAAAAAACATGTACAGGAACACGCCTTGGAAATTTTCCAAAATGTTATGCGACAAGGATCATAAAATATTGTTCACAAAAATCCTCACAATAACTAAGAACACAAATAGAAAAAGCAAAGAATCAGATAAAAAATTTGTACAAAATTTGACATCACTTTTATTATTCTCTTTTATATTCCTCAATACCAATTCCTCTATTATACGTAACCATCGATGTTTTTTTTCTGCGGTGCAGTCGGATTTTATGGCGTTAGGACACTCGGATTTCGGATTGAAAATCCGTTCAGGAATCTATCCACACCACACGTTCGTTAAATCTCTCCAGCGATGCGTAAAACTCGTGTTTCTCAAATAAACGTCGTATCCTTTTTCTTGTTGGCGAAAGGCTCAATCCCCGTTTACAAAACTAGAGGTAGGTTAATCGGGGACGATCTAAATTTGCGATAGGAAATCCAGGGTGCAAGTAAAAAAAAAAAATAAAAGAGTCCGGCAGATCGTATTTAGGGGGTTAAAACTGCACGCATCAGCGAATCCTCTTGCAATATTTCCTTTTCTTATAGCTTTCTATCTTTTCTTGTTGTTGGGCGAATCGGTCGACAAACACCTTTCATGACCCACGCACGAATACCTATGCGACCTACAAACGCGCAAGAGCCCTGGATTATATGGGAGCACCTTGAAGCTTCAATGGAGCTTACAGGCTTTTTAAAGCACCTTCGATCTTATGTACTAGTATAATATAAATACTAACAAGCAAGAGGTGGGATATGCGCAATCATGCGATTAAATTTCTTGTGAATCTGACCATGTCCGATTCGAGGGCGAGATCTGGAGAATTTTAGCGTTCCTTCTCTATACTCAAATGGATTTGGTTGTTGTCGGTCGTGCTTGGTTGGAGCATCTTTATTCGGGAGAAAAAAGGCGAACTAATAAAGAATTTCAACCACGATTGCTTTATTTTCAATTCAAGTTTTTTAACTGTAGATATCGGTTAAAGTGGATAAAAAGTAAAAAGAGGTTTTTCGTTTTTGATGAAAATAGATTTCCCGGAAGTTGAGATCACAAATTTAAAAGTTTAAGGCCATAAATTAATGGGACCATGTGACTAAATTATAAATTACTCATTCATGTCAAATAATTTTTGTAATTTATTAATTAATTTAATATTTCTGAAAATTTGGGAAACGTAACAAAAGACAGTAAAGCACATCTGTTAACTTCTTTTTAGTAAACACTTTGAAAAAAAATTGGAAAACTTATCGACAATTACAGGTAACTGTAAAAAAATTTGGAAAATTTTCACTCAAACGAAGTTGACAGACGTTCTTTATCGTTTTCTGTTGTATTTTCCAAATTTTCAGGAAGATATTTTGTAAAATGAAAAAGTTATCTTATATGAACTTTTACAGGAATTTAGTCGCATGATCTGGATGATCCATGGTCTTAAAAGCCCATCTGGAAAAATTTAGTGACAGATTTAAAGTTAAATGTGGCTCTGATGTAGCTTTGCAAAGACCGTCTAATTGAGATGGTTTGGTCAGGACCCGATGGTGTGCTAATTAGTCTCTCAGCATCAAAAAAATGTCTGAGCGTCAATTCAAAAATCTTTTAACATACTTCAAAAGATATACAGGTTTTTTAAAACAGTAATGAATTGTGCGAAACACATGAACAAATTGTTTTTTTCTGATTACTTTAGAGGTCTAATTGGACCCAATGAGGTGTTATTCAGCCTTCGACAATGAAAATCTTTTCTCAGTGTCAATTAAACAATCTTTAAATTTCACTTTAAAAAATTTACCGCTTTTCCAGAATAAATTATCATAAGTATTAAAGATAATACAAATTTCACTTTTCTAAATTACTTCAAATTAATTACTTGAGTTTGAAATTTTTGTCACTGCCATTATTAATGTTTTTAATATATTAACAGGGATCTGATTAAGACCGTAAATTTAATTTTGATAATGAAAAATTGTTAGCGACAAATGATTGGATTACGAATGAAAACTTTTATTTTGATAAAATTTAAGAAATTTGAAAATTCTTCTATAAGATTATAGCTAAGGTTACTTAAGGTACTTAAGGTTCCAATTTTTGAAAATTAATAATTAATATAAAATTCAGTAATTTGTTTATAAAAATCTTAATTTGGAAAATTATTTTTTAATGATCTTAGTCATTAAAAAATTTATTTTTAAAAATTAGAAATGGTCAATTTATATATTTTTGCCTGAAGCCAAATTTTCGCGAGTGTACTACCTTAAGAAGATCCCTATTCAAAACAACCACATACATTTTATTAAGTTCTGCGTATATATTACCATTTCCTACAGTTTTGGATATTTTTGAGATTTTAATTTTAAAAATGACCGGAAAAATGTTATACACTGAGAATGTTTCACAGAAAAAACATTAATTCATAGAAAAATAATTGAAACTATATCAAAAGTTATAGCATAAGCTCCATTATAACCTATGATAAATTTATTTCTATTGACTAACTGAAAAAAAGGAAATAACCAAAAAGTTTAGATTTAAAAAAAATAACAAGAATTTGAGAACAAATGGAATAGGATCATTGTTAATTTTCCTCGCACCAGGAGCATCAGTAAAAACAAAACAAAGAGAATGGAATCAATTAGACCCATAAAAATAGAAAACAATGGACCGAGGATGAAAATGAGCAAATGTTGAATGAAGAACAATAAAAATAATTTACTAAAACTTTCTCTAACAGTCGAAAGCGTCTTTTTTTTTCACAGAAAGATTTTCAAATTCTTTACATATTTATCTAATAATTATTAAAATTGTATTAAATCAAATTTTCTATACATTTTTGTATTACGCTATTAGAAATGTCCTGGAGTGTATGAAATTTTCTTGAAATTGCAAAACTAAACTATGTATAATGTTTTCATCAAAATCACGAAACTACAGCAAAATTTCCTGAAGTTTTATTTTAAAATTTATAAAATTTCAGTCATGTTTTTTGGATAATTCTCACTGGAATTCATAACAGAGGGTGAAAACGAGTGAGAATTGACCGACAGGATTAAAAATGCTATAATATTCTCTAATTGGTAAAACAAAAGTCATCTTCACAAATTACTGATTTATTATCACATATATATATATATATATATATATATATATATATATATATATATATATATATATATATATATATATATATATATATATATATATATATATATATATATATATTTATTATATGTATATATATATATATATATATATATATATATATATATATATATATTTACTGATTTAGATTCGAAAAGTAAAACATTTTAAAAGCACAAAGATTTATCAAATGATAAAATGTTCTCTTTTTATGAGAACTATGGTACAAATGTTTTTGTAATAGAGAATTAAATCTAATAAAAGCATTCGTTCCTCAAAACTGTAAAAATTATAAAATGGCATGTGGCATCAAAAAGTTGAAAAATAAAACACTCCATACAATGAGTGGTCTTATGAATCGCATATTCGGTAGCTTGTCGCGCTAGAAAAAGTTGTCGAGTAGCAATGGCAATGAAGTTTTATTTATTGGTTTCAATTTATTGAATTTATACGAAGTAGTCGCGCGATTCTGTACTTTACGAGGCTTTTACGACAAAATGATGACTCTTCTTTTGGTATTTACAATACTTTTTATCCAGAAGTTTCACTGATGATATTATAGCAAACGTATAAGATTGCAAGCGATAAGATCGATATGCTAAAAATTCAACTGATGCCGCGCGAATGATAATTTTATAAAAGCAACAAACGGTAAAAAATATTATTCGTAATGTATTATGTAAAAAGGGACTGAATTTTAAACGATTCAGTGTATTTCGATCAGAGGAATGCGATTTAATTACAATAATGCAATACGAAGGTACACCGAACTTTTGAAAGCAGTTATAAATCCAAATTAAGCAAGATATATATTCATATTTTTACAATGTATTTGAAACAAATATTTTAAAAATATAAGTGAATTTAGAAATTAATAAATTTTTAAATTTACACTCAGAAAAAAGATTTGATTGAATCAAAAAAATTATTTGTTTGAAACACTTTCTTTGATGTAAAGAAATATTTTGTTCAAATGAAACAAAATTTGTCTGATTCAAACAAAATATCTTTGGATCAAACAACACTGAGAAAAAAGATTTGATTGAATCAAAGAAAATAATTTGTTTGAACGACTTTCTTTGATTTAAAGAAATTATTTGTTTAAATGAAACAAAATTTGTTTGATTCAAACAAAATATCTTTGGACCAAATAAATATTTGTTTGACTCAAATTAATTTTTCTTCAAAACAAAGAAATTAATGCATTGATATATGGTCAATGATATAATTTGTTTGATTTAAGGCAGAAATTTATTTGATTCGAACAAATATTTATTTGGTCCAAAGATATTTTGTTTGAATCAAACAAATTTTGTTTCATTTAAACAAATCATTTCTTTAAATCAAAGAAAGTCGTTGAAACAAATTATTTTCTTTGATTCAATCAAATCTTTTTTCTCAGTGAAATATTTGTTCGAATCAAATAAATTTCTGCCTTAAATCAAACAAATTATATCTTTATCAATATATCAATGCATTAATTTCTTTGTTTTGAAGAAAAATTAATTTGATTCAAACAAATATTTATTTGGTTCAAAGATATTTTGTTTGAATCAAACAAATTTTATTTAATTTAAACAAATCATTTCTTTAAATCAAAGAAAGTGGTTCAAACAAATCATTTTCTTTGATTCAATCAAATCTTTTTTCTCAGTGAAATATTTGTTCGAATCAAATAAATTTCTGCCTTAAATCAAACAAATTATATCTTTATCAAATATCAATGCATTAATTTCTTTGTTTTGAAGAAAAATTAATTTGATTCAAACAAATATTTATTTGGTTCAAAGATATTTTGTTTGAATCAAACAAATTTTATTTCATTTAAACAAATCATTTCTTTAAATCAAAGAAAGTGGTTCAAACAAATCATTTTCTTTGATTCAATCAAATCTTTTTTCTGAGTGTACTGATACTAATTTTATCAACAAGATTCTATTATTTTATACGAAAAATTATGATATATGCCGGTTTTATAAATACAATTTTAGGGTCTTTTAAAAATTTGAAAAATTCTGAGCGCGGTAAATATTTATATTCAATATACACATTTGATTAAGATAATATCAAAGATTACGCTAATAAATACAAAAAGAAAAATTATCTGAAGAATACTTAACTAATATACGCGCTCCAGTAACATTACATACTTCGAAATATAAAATTACAAGTTACTTCTTATTATAAATTTCAAAAATATGAAAATAAAAAGTTTTTAAAAGACTTGAGAAATATTCTATTAAATAAAACTAAATGAAAACAAATATTCTTTATCATAATTTTGACTTAGACCCTGAAAACTCTATCTGTTATCCAAATAAAACATTCAGAAGCGAAGAATATCAAAACCCGTGACGATCTAATAACCCCTGAATCCGCGTGAAGTGCCGTTTCATTGGACTCTCGACAAATTCAAAACGCACCAACAGCATCACGATAGTCCTCAAAAATCTTTTTAACAAGAAATTATGCGGGAGTTTCGTTCTAGATCGAACCAGATTTTTCACGCAAGCCGCAGTCGATTTCCGCGCCGATTTTCCGCGGCCAATCTCATAACCAGGACTCGGAACATTTTTGACTATTGTGCTGAATTATATACGGTTAACCCTCAACAAGATTTATCCGAATCCCTCGGTATATTCGGCATTCGCTTATTGTTCCCGAGGCAAGGTGCTCGCTTTAAACGCCATATTCTAGGGGAAATCGACTTTTATAGCGCGAAATCCGCGTGATTTTGAAAGGACGACCGCGTCACGCCAATTTTCTTGCAACGCTGTAGAAAAATTTGGGAACATAGAAAATAGGCAGCCAAAGAGGAGAGAAGACAGGGAGAAAACTATTGGAAATCTTAGTCCAAAGGACCACCCGTTCCGCCGTGTTAAGCGGGTGTTCCGTCGGTTTCCTTCTTTCTTTCTTTGACTCGGCGAACCGATACGCTGATTTCGAGTTGCTCCCTCCTTCTCCCTCTTGTTCTCGATTCTTTTCCTGCCAAAGAACATCTTCTAAAGCTTAAGCTATGTATGTTATAAATGCGTATTCGGAGGCGGCTAGCACCTTTGTCGCCCTTTTACGTCGGCGAGAGGATAATATTCCGTGACGACAGGTCACTCCCGACTCTTCATACGTACCGCTCCCCCTATAGTAATACTATAGATCTCCATTCATCCTGTTTTGTCTCCTATTGCCCGTTTAAACTGCTCATTGCAAACGAGTCTTTTAGATATTCCGCACATGCCGGCCGCTTACAAAGTGACCGACAGTTTTAAGAAATATATCAGTTTTAAACAGGGTTGAAGAGGCGCACAAACGAGATTGACAGGAAACAGGAAAGAAAATTAAGGGAAAATCAAGTTTTGTTGACATAGTCCGAAAGGCGAATAAATATTTCCGAAGGTCACTGAATATTCAAATCGTATAATTACATTTGGCAGTATTGTAAATTCCAAGAATTTTTACTTTTCCGGGCTTTTATTTGAATTGACTTTCATCTGTGGGGATTTAAATTTAAAGGGTGTAAATGCAAAATGAGACTGACAGTTTTGCAATTCTTTTTCTGCTAGAAAATCCTAACAAAATAAGTACACTGTAAAAAAATTTTCGGAAATTTTTCCGAAAATTGTCGGACAGCTTAAAATACAAATTGGTCGTAAATTTTTCCAAAGATAAAGTCGGAAATATTTCCTACTGTTTGGTCGGAGAAATATCCAGTTTATTAGAAAAAATATATAAGTTTCATAATTTATGTGGAAAAAGTTCCAAAAAAAGTAAACAAATTTCCGTTTTTGTCGAATAATTTCCGCTTTTCATGGGAAAAATTTCCTACAACTTAGGAGATTTGTGAAATGTTCTCATCTTTTTGATATATTTCCTAATAGTTCGAAAATAAGTCTGAAAATTCGGTCAATTTTCCTAAATCTATTTTAGAAAATTGGAAACCGTTAAATTGTAGAGAATTTTTTTCCTAAAAAATGATCCGTGATTTATTAGAATCACATCATTTTTTTAAATTAGGTATTTAGATTATTTAGATTTATTTAGATTAAGTTGAATTATCAATTAAATATATTATGTTTAAACAAAAATATTTCCTGGTTATCCGAAAGAAAAGTTTGATTGACTCAAAACAAATTATTTTTCTGAATGTACTTTGAGATGTAAGCAAATGTACAGAATTTTGTGAAGCCTGGTTTATATAATTCATGAAACAAACTTTTATAAGATAATCAAAAATCACCATTAAAAAAAGCTTCCAATAAGGCTGGGAACCGTTGACCAAATTATTTGTCACTTGCCGAAGATGCACGTTTTCTTCAAGAAAAACTAAAATTCAGTTATTTTCGACTCTAATTATTTAGTATAGTTAAACTACCAAACCCCACTTTTAAATACTATATATTAAATTAGTAATTTAGATTCCACACATTGAAATAAATTTCACACATTTCACACATTGAAGTTAAATTTAACTGGTTTATATTTAGAGACAAATTTGAATTTCCAAATATTTTGACCACATTTTCAATTATATTTTTAAATTTCAGACTCAATTCAGAAAAATATGTAATTGATCTTGTCAAAATTTGATTCGATCCACCAAAGAAATTTCTTATACCTATATGACCAAATTTTCGTTTAACCAAACAATTTATTTTATTTAACCAAAGATCATTTGTTTGAATCGAAAATATATTTCATTTAATTCAACTATATTTTGTTTAATTAAAAAAAGATCTTAGTTTATTTAACAAAATAGTTCGATCATATACAAATTTTTTTTCCTCGGTCAGTAATTTTAATTTCAAGTGTAATAATAGCAGTCTTTCCAGCATTAAATCAAAATTTTACCAATCATTGAAAACAACTTTATTAAAAAAAAAAAAACGTCAATGATTCGCAAAATAAATCTATAAATTCTACTAAACAAAGTAACTAATTGTAATTTTAAGAAAAACGTTCTAAGCTTCGATTAAATGTATTTGCTATTCTTGACAATAAAACGAATCTCTAAAATATCCTAATTACTTAAATCTTCTTTACGTCCTAACTGGAAAATATGCTTCCTTTATATTACTCGCACGTGCGTTGAATATTCGCGAACAATACTGCTTTGTGTGGTAACAAAGTCAGATTTAAGTTTCGACGTTATAGCATTCGCGTAACGAAAGCGGGTTGAGCGACAACCTTGTCAAAGATGAAAAAAAAATTCCTCAAGGTGCTAGAAACTAGAGGACTTCTGCTATGAAGAACCGGCGAGGACGCGTGAAAAATCAAATTCGTTAGGTGCCTGGTGCTTTTATTGTACGAAATCAGAAAGTAAATGAAAATACTGTATCTAAACACCTTATGATTCCTACCATTCTACAAAGAATAACGAAACCATGAAGTGCATAAATTGATTATTTTTATATCAAATAAATATTTTAGAACATTTTAATTAAAAGGGGATTTAAAATGATTATATTTTTAAATGGAAATACAATATTTATTCCAATTCATATTGTATTGATGTTATTTTGTATGAAAAAATAATTTCCAAAGAAAAACTCAAAATTACTAATATTACTAAATTTCATACATATTTGTATATGAAATTTAATATTTCTGTATATTATTTGTGAAAAAGACACTGGTATATTAAAATAAATATACTGATATATTAAATTTAATAGTGAAACTAACTAAGAACATCAACAATATTTGAATATTAAATTTAATATTTAATACCATAATTAAGAATGCACATAATTTGATTATACGCAATTATAAACTTATTTTTGCAGTGAATTCAGGTTGTAAATAATAAATAAGATTATTTTATTTCATATACATCAGGAATTTTCATACTCAAAACAATTTTCAGCTCAAGTACACTGTTAGAAATTTCTCTAATGGAAGTTTCTTTAAGTAAAGTATATTAAATTTAAAATACTTTCATCTGAAAAAACACAAACTTTTATTTGAATTTTAATACAAATCTGTATATATTTTAATAATGTTTGTTAATTTTAATATATTTTGATTGAAAAGTTATTAAATTTAATATGAATGTATATTAATTTTTCATAATATACAAATATATTAATTTTAATTAACCGCACTTGTATATTAAAGTCTATTAAAATTAATAAGATTTTTAACAGTGTAGATAATTAACAAGAAAGTTTCGTAATAATGATGATTAAATTGATTTGAAATATCATCTACCAGTTTTATTAATTTAGGAGTTATGAAAGAGAAAGTCTAGAAATTACCCTGTTTTATCGACACTTTGATGTATAATATATTAAAATTCATATATTTTTATATTGAATTGAATATTGAATATTTGAAATAGTTACATAATATTCAATAACAAAATGTAATATAATAAATAAGTAATTTATCAAAAACAGATAATAAAACTCACATGAAAATTTGCATTTAATTCTCCTAAAAAAAATACATTTATTTTGTTTTATAAGATCATCTCACTGCAAATTCAAGATTTTAGGCTTCGCAAAGCGTCATATCAAGGTAAATAAGTAGCATAGTAAGTACACAACAGGTTCAACCAACCAATAAGAACATCTAAGCTCCTACCAAGCGGAAATTACCCCACTTTGAGAAAAAAATTGAAGCTCTGTTGAGCTGGAAGCGTAACACAGAAGCGGGACGTAAAAATTAGGATGGGATTAGTGACGTTAAATATCTTGAGTAAATCAGGAGAATTCTGCAAGCAAAGACTCATTGCTCCGTGAAATTGGCCATTCGAGATTCGACGTTCATTTATGGCTAAATATCCTTAAGCGAATTCCTTTTCGGCAAAATTAGAAAGCTTCAAAGGAATTATAAATGAACAGTTTGATTTCATTTTGACTCATCTTTGCAAGCATTTATGAATGAAATATAACTTTAAATGTCTATTATTAAGTTCTACAAAACCCATGAAAAAGAGAAAATAACGAATTTTCTGTATAAGGATATAATAATGGAATGAAAGTTAGACATATTATGCTGAATGCATGTTTTTAATTGCCATGAGCAAAATTACCTCTAATAATAATAATTAACTAACCTAATAATAAAGAAGTCTTCATTAGGATTTTTCAAAGATTCTTCTAAAGACAATCTGAAATAAAGGACAAAAAACCTCGAAAATACCAATTTCAGAGATACCCTTGTCGTGGTATGACAAGCAACATTTTGGTCCCCTAAAATCTTTAAATTCCAACCAAATCCTCAAGTTAAGGTGAAAAGGAAAAAAAAATAATCCCATAAATTTAAGGAAGTAGTGTGGAATCATTAGAGGCGTGTCTATTATATTTCGTAGATACAGGTTTTCGTGAAGCCAGAGATACGTTCGAGGAGATAGAAAGGATAGTCTATGATTTTTTGTGACCTAGACAAGAGGGTTTATGGCGTTGATGGGGCACTTGTTACGGCGATGGATGCACGTGTTCTAATAGAGTGTCGGGGGCCAGTCTTAAAAAGATAATGAAAAAAAGCCAACAAAAAAAGGACGAGATGCTTGTCTAGCTAAGGTCAGACTAGGTTAGGTGGTCCCTCGTCTAGTCACTAGAAGTCGAAACTTGTGATGAGGTAAATTCGTAGACGATGAGCCTAAAACCTCTCAGGGCCGAATAATTCTTAATGAACGAACGACATTATCTTTTTAATGACTCTTACGATTATTTTACTACACTATAATACATTTTCAACCAACCTGGATTTTATTCTTCCTTATTTCATTCAGTATTTTCAATATTATATATCAAAGTTAAAAGTGGTGAAAAACTATATATATATATATATATATGGATCATTCAACCCAAGGTTTAAATTTAAAAAATTTTTTTCGTTCTTTGATCAAAAATATTCCACACGTATTTTTTTATTTTAAAATGATATTAAATTCTGAAGTTGAGAAAAAGCACTTTTTAACACGTATACTAAATGAATGTTAGGCTTTTATCTCAACTATCGAATGAGGTTTGTTAGAAATGGATTCAATTGTTTTAAAATAAAAAAAACGGGCAATTTTATAAACAAATAGATTTTTTTAAATTTTGTACAATTTTTTGTCGTTTTTTATCGATAAATTTTCTTTTCTCTTTTTCCACAGAAAGATTTCAAATTCTTGAAATTTGTATATTTGTAAATTATGATTATAATATAATTATTTATTATTATTATTATTATTTATTATAATATAATTATAATATAGTTATAATTTGTAAATTTGTAGTTCAGTACTTTGCGTCAAAAGTTTAAAAATTCACTACGCAAAAAGTTTAAATACTATTTTAAAATTAAAATATATGTAATTTCAAATTAAGTGGTTGAGTCTCGCAATAATGCAAATTAAAATCAAATTTAAAGAATTTGAAATCTTTCCGTATAAAAAGAGACGCTTCCGACTGTGCCGGGATTCGAGCCCGGGTCTTTCGGTTGCCAGTTGATTACTCTAAGCAACTGAGCTACACAGCAAAAAAAAAAATGTTAAATGTAAATCTTGGGTGGAATGACCTATATACACAATTTATACTGTTCAAATATATGAGGATGTTTCTCGAATTACTAAAGCACACTCAGAAAAATATTTGGTTTATCCAACCAAAATTCCGTTAGATCAATCAAATAATTTTCTTATATACGGTTGACCAAATTTTTGGTTGATTCAACTAAAGAATTTGTTTCATGTAACCACATATGGTTTATTTTTGACACGATTCGGTTGAATCAAACAAATACTTTAGTTAATTTAACCAAATATCGTTTGACTTAACCAAATATTTTGGTTGATTTAACAAAATGGTTTGCTTAGATGAAGTGAATTTTTTGTCTGGGTGTAAGTACTACTTTTCAAATGTATTTATTGGATAAAAGCACTATTATTAAAATGTCTAATTATATATTAATATATCAAATTTAATTCAATATCTTTTTAAATACTCAAAAAAATTGTTTCAATTTTATGATACATACTAATATTACTATATTGAAGTTCAAGATAAAATTAATAGACAAATTATGCAGTTAAAATCTACGTAGTGAACGACTTGTACTTCTATTAAGTTAAGACTCCGGAAATAATTTGTATCTATTCGGAGTAAAAATTATTCAATTTATAACAAAAACTAATTTCCATATTTAAACTCACTTTTTCGATTTCATGTGGCAAACGATATTAAACCCTTAAGAGTGAACTTTTATAGAGCCTATTTCAAATAGCGTTAAATTCCTTTTTTTATCAGTATGATTTGAAATGCTGAACCTTCAAATGAACAATATTAATATCAGTGAATCCAACTAAATCCGCCTTTTAATCAAATACAAAACAACCAAGACAAATATTCGGAGCTTGTCAAAATAATAATTTTTTAAATTGAAGTCTACGTAATTTTTTAATGCTTCACTAATTATTAATTCAAGACAAATAAATATACAATTAGTAGAAATACATTCCATATTACCGTTTCTAAACTATAAAATGATATTAAAATAGTTGAATATCTAAAAAAAAAATGCGTCAGAGTAATATATAATATTTTTAAACGAGAATAATATTGGTGAGCTTACGGGTTATATATTTGAAGCAGACCCACATTCTAACAGTAATTTAAATAATTCTTTGAAAGCAATACCACAATAAGAGAAATTATTTTCGTCTCATTAGTAGGAAGCATTCTTGTCTCAAATTAGAGGATTACAAATCCTCCTCCTACTTTTTGATTCAAGCGTTAAAAAAGCCTTAAAAAGTGAGACTTATGAGCTGCAGCCCTGAAAGGGAATTGCTATCTGAAATAGTGATCTTGGAGACCCTTGTATCATCCTTCTTTCCTCTCATTTTCCATCCTTGTTTCTCTCCCAATGATTAAAGGAGAATCACTCATGAGCACTAGAGCCTCTAGCTTACCCTCAGCGTGCACGTGTTCAATTCCAGCCCCCAGGACCCGTCTTTATCCCCAGTCAGGATCCTGACTGCTGGACCTTCTCTTCGATCTTTTGGTTCACCGCTCCGCCCACAAGGTCCACCGAAGCCAAGAAAGGAAGAACGAATGAAAAAGAACCATTTTAACATTTCGTCCTGGCTCCTTAAAAAGCATCAATGTTCGAAATAAGGTTCGAGTTATTATTGTCAGCCCGTTAAAGTTATTATTGTCGTGCCACTCGCAGCGGACATTATTATGCTCGTATACGCCATAAGGTAACGCGGTATGCCAAAAGGATATTGTAGGAAGTCGATTTGACGCCCAAAATTATCATCTATTGTCGTATGGAATTATATATGTCTTGAAGTTTTGGGAAGTAGGATGACGGAGGTGGATCGTGCACCAAAAGAAAATAATGATGGGGCTGTATCGGGCGTTCTAGGGGCATGCCATTTTTCAAGTATTGATTCGATGACCAAAGAAGTCACTTTATTTCGTGCTGTTATTAATTCAAGTGGTATGTGCGAAATCAGGCATTTGTGATCATTGTTATAAAATTGTTACACAGATGGTAACTAAAAAGTAGGGAATTAGATTTCTTAATAACAAATTAAATATGTTAGAGGATATATATATATATATATATATATATATATATCATTTAAGGACGTTCTCTTGAAAATCACTTTTCTTTAGATTTCTTTCAAACTTCATAAATAAGTACTTTTTACCATGATCTACAAAGCGGTAAAAAGATTAGCATCAAGACCGGTACTTAAAATCGAGAAATTAAACTCTAAAGTTGAATCTCTTAACACGTGTTAGATAGGCGTAGTTCAGTTTTGCGATACCTTTCTTTACATTAAAAGCACAATTTTCTTTAGATTTGTTTGGAAAACTAGTATATTATACTAGAGATTATAAGGAATCGTATGCCATCATAAAAAATACGTGTACCGGCACTACTTATAAAGATATACGTTGTTGAAACTCGCAGTTGCACAAATTCTTAGCCGTCTTGCTGAAGCAAATATGGTGACTTGGCAACACCGCATCAACAGCGCGCGCGTACGCTTACATTTGACATTGCTTCCAGAGCTTTGTTTTTACGAGCAGCTGATTTTTGTGAAATAAAAAATCCATTTTTGTTGCGAAATTTATTAGACATCTCTTTAGTATTTGCAAACTGTCAATAAACTCATAATATAACCTCTCTCAGACCATATGCTTTCGACTCGATATGAGAAAGACAGGAAAGCGGTGTTGCCAAATCGCACAAATCGACGCAGAAGACACATTTTGTTACTTTTGAGCATAAACGGTGCTCAACTCATTCGGTTAGAAAGCTTAACAGTAATCCCACTACCTATGATAGAGTAGGATGAGCACATCTACGGGCAAGAGAACGTCCTTAAATTTTTTAAAGATCCGGTATTTTTATAAATTGAAATTTGGAGAAGCAGATTTTTTCTCGTTCTTCAATCATATTGTTTGGAAGAGTAAAATAAATTCAAAATTTTAATTTTGTTAAAATCATGGATAAACCACGCGACCGAAATATATATCAATTTATTCCTATAAAGTAATTTTATAAATCTACGAAATGTCCTTCTAAAACTTTGCAAACTTATAATTGACAATAAAAAGCAATTTTTAATTTCTTTTTAGTAAAAATGTTGGAAAATTCTTTTTAGAGAAAATAATTACATACGATGTTGTTGTTCATAATTGGCTTTAGGGTCCAGAAATGATAACTCAGGAAGTTGTATACTTTCAAACATTTCGACTCTAATTGGAGTCCTCATCGGTGAGATCTTTATTTCTAAAATATCAAAACTTTGGATAAATATTGCACATATGAGCCCTATCTTGGAATAAACTTTGGTAATGTGAAAAATGTACAAAATTTTGTTTTCAATTGTAAAATGTCGTGAGAAAATTTACATAAAATTGTACAGAAAACATCGATAAATTACCTAAAAACTTCCTCTGGAATGACAATAAAATTGTATAAATCTAAGATACATCCATTGCAACTATAGTATATATTTGTGCCTAAAAGTCACTGAGGATATAGATGCAAATGCTTATATAATATAAAATTACAAAGGATTATTTATGAGAATTATCTTAGAATTGCTAATATGAATTCTACACTGTTAGAAATTTCTACTGCAATTTCCCAGAAATGACTGAACTTTTATTCAGCTACCGCTTCACAAAATTAAGACAGAATTTGAGAAAATTCTGTTACTTTTTAGTAAATTTATGATAAGAAAAAATGTTTTATTATATAAAATTCAGTTACAAAGTGTTGAATATTCTGTATATGTCCTTCTGGAAATATTGAAACTTGTAATAGGAATAATTTTACATTTTTGTAACCGAAGTTTAATGCAGTTACATGCAGCTCGAAATTCCACCACATACAACCGAAACTCTGTTACAGTTACGTAATTTTGTAGGGTCGATACAAGTCCTATTTTATGAAAATAATTACCGTTAACTTTACAATCTTTTGCAAAATGGTTACGAAAACAAAGTTAACATACACTGTTAGAAATTTCTATATTAAACTTCCATTACATGTGATGGAAGTTTTTTTTTTTTTAATCTTGAAAAAAACAAACTTTTATTTGAATTTTAATACAAATGTGTATATATTCTAATAATGTTTGTTAATTTTAATATATTTTGATTCAAAAGTTTCGACCGGCAATCGAAAGACCTGGGCTCGAATCCCAGCGTAGTCGAAAGCGTATTTTTTTCCACAGAAAGATTTCAAATTCTTTAAATTTGAATTAAATTTAATATGAAATTATATTAATTTTTCATAATATACAAATTTATTCATTTTAATTTGCCACTTGTATATTAGAGTCTATTAAAATTAATAAGATTTTTAACAGTGTATGTCCCTATTGTCTTATTGTATTCAATTTGTTTTATTTTTGAAATTCACTTGGTTTTATATTTTTATATACTAAATTATCTAAAATTTTCTTTTGTATGTTTAATAAATTTCTACAATATTTTTATTGGAACCTTCAAAATATTTTTTACTCTCGTTAAAAATATATAGAGAGAAAAGTAATAAATTGAGAAACCCATTTCAATTAGGATTAAATATTAAATAATTTGAAAACTTCAAATCATATGATGACAATATCACAAGTTATTAAGAACCAAATTTTATTACAAAACTGATAAATATCTACTATATTAAAAACTTTAAGTTATTAATGTAATCATTAAAGTTCAAATTTAATGAAAATAGATAGATGATTTTTTAATTTGGAAAAACCTTTTGTATATAGTTTCTTTCGTAAATTCAGTTATTTAGACCAATTTTATAGTTTCAAACGTGCAATTCTTTCATATTATTTTTACCATAATGTCTATCCGTCAAATGTGTAATTTTTAAAAGTTTTTTAAGTTTCTTCCTGTGCATTTTTTATAGAAAAATTCTGCACACTTTTTATTTTTATTTTTTCGAATTTAGTCAGTTGGACCAATTATATGGTTTACACGTGCAATTGATTTATATCGGTTTACCATAATTTCTGGACCCTAAAGCCAAATTAAAAAATCATCTATCTATTAATATTATTGAGGGTGGATATAAGCCAGTTATTTATAATTATTTAATGAAAATAATGATTTATAAAAAATTAGCATTTTATGAATTATAAAATAAATTAATAACATTACAACTTTCCGGTACCTTAATCGTCATCCATTTAAATAATTTATTCATCAACAGAACATTTCACTAATTTCTTTCTTTTGTGATTAAAAAGGAATTTCGCTTTATTTAATATTTAAAATTGGTCATTCTAAGAACAACATTGCAAAATTTATGTATATCCATTTTTAGACAAATTCTCAGAGTCCCTAAACGATATTTCATAAAAAAAACTTCTCGAAACTCCGCACTTTAAGGACCGTCTTTAAAATGGAATTCATAACTTTCAAACAGTCATTAACACATTCCTAAACATTTCATTTCGACCATCAACGTTATTTATTCCACAAACCATCATATTTCACAAATTTGGCATAAAAGAATCGTAGAATGACATCAAGTCTCATAAATCATAGCAAATCCTCCAGATTATTTTCGCAAGAAGTAAACCTAAAAAAATCTCCAAATCGCTGTGATTACCATTGATTTTTTTCAAGTTTTCACCCACCCAAATGGACTTGGGCTATATATTTTAACGTTGAGGTCTAAAAGACAGGATACCAGGATGACACGGTCCAACTAATCCGGCGATACAAATCTCCGGACTGCTACTGGTCACCGATACATACTATATATAGTATAACGATGAAAAGAAAGCGAAGAGAAAAAAGATTAAAAAACCGAGCTTGAAGGGGGAGGAAAAAGATGAAGAAAGGAAATGTATAATTTATAACTATAATCCTTTAAGAATAGATTTGTGTCCGGAGGCAAGATTCACGGTTCTGCGAGCATCAATAAGAGTCCACCCTCCCATCTTTTCCTCTCTTCCTCTTTTTCTGTTGATCGTCCACCCCTCATTCGGGAACGAATGAATTTCGGATTGATCACGACAGGACCAATGCCAAAACCATCCGAGCTGCACATTTTTGTTTACATAGGTGCATGGCCTCACAAGGTCCACTATATACGAAAGAACTCCCCGTGTTTATTTAGGATACATAATGGATTTTTCGAAAAATGAAACGGATCTTTAGAACTGGGTATAGGATGTATGATAAGCGCTCTCGTCTCTTATTCTTCAGAATTTATTTGATCGTGCATTCAAGTCTCTGGCCAAGTCAAACTTGCACAGATCTTGAAAGAGTTTACTTGAATTCTTGAGATTAAAGTGGGAAGAGATTAGAGGTATTTGATATTAGGATCTGGCATTGGCAAGATCAATGCGCTCGCGTTTATATGTTGACACTCAGTTTACCGAATCGAGTTTATTTAAGGAGATAGAAAACTCAATGACGATAAAAGGTGTGACACTTCATGAAGATCAAAAGTGGCAAATATGTACTTTTTAGGTATGATGTGAGAAAATGATGAAGATGGGGGATTTATAGCCATTACAAATTTAAGGGAAGATTGATGAACTTAGATCGTTATGGAAAGATATTCAGTACTTGATTTCAATTTCTGTAAGCGACTCAATTAAATATTTTTATTGATAAAATAATGGTGATCAGAATAAAATGATTTTAATTGATAAATGTATTTTTCCGACTCGTTAATTTCTGTTTGACAGACATGCAAATAAAGAAATTTTTTATTAAGATTAATTCAACTGCATTAATGTAATATTATTAACGATTATTTTGCTTTTTATAAAACAAGACAAAAGACCAAAATTATTAGCCCAAGAGCTTATTGACAAATCTGTGATATTTAATTTGGCATGGGGTCAGTTTAGTTCCAATTTGTTTATGTCGTAAAAAACATAAACATCAGAAAGGCAAACGTTTCGGCCACAAATGGGGGCCCTCTTCAGTGCCAACAATTTTAATTTGCATTAAAAATAATGTTCTCGGGTTCGAGAACTTCTCGGGTTCGTGTGTGTGTGTGTGTTGTGCTGTGCGTTCTCCATCGAGGGCTCATGATTGGATTTTTGACCTGTGTTTTTATGGAATTAATTGTGGTTGTGTGCCTTTGAGGTGGCGCGTTCAGCGATTCACATCTTCCACGAATCGGACACGAGAGGACTTCTGTGTGAGGACGATGCTGGAGGGTCTATTCGCATGTTATAATTTTATTAATAAATTTATTATAAGAATAAAACAAAAAAAACAAAAACAAAAAGAAAATAAATATTAAGTTGCATGAGTTTTGCTTGTTTAGTTTATAATTATTATTTTTAATGCAAATTAAAATTGTTGGCACTGAAGAGGGCCCCCATTTGTGGCCGAAACGTTTGCCTTTCTGATGTTTATGTTTTTTACGACATAAACAAATTGGAACTAAACTGACCCCATGCCAAATTAAATATCACAGATATATCACTGTGGGTCAATATAACAAAGGACATGTGCAGGAACATGTCAAGATACTTATTGACAAAGTTTTTCTTTCTTTCGAAATACTTTTGTCAAAGTTTTTGTCATGCGGTGCAAATTTTAGTAACTATTACAATTTATTTTTGGGTAAATAAACTGGTATAGCGTAAAGTCTGACTGATAAAAGTTGTTTCCATAATTGAGTAAAGAAATAAACTTTTTAAATTCTCATCAAATATGAGAAGATATTATATTTGAAAACATAATTTTATGTACTTTGGACATAAACATCTAGAAACCTAAAATCAATAAAATTTGCTAATTTTGGAAATATTACATGCCCTTAAGTTCAAAGTTACTCATAATTTAAAAAATCAAGAAAGCTCCAAAGGTGAATTATATTTAATTTACATGAATTAACAAAATTTTTATCAAATATGAATTAAAATCAAAGCAGAGTTCTTCTAACAATCACATTATTGTTCTTTAAAAAAAGTGGGTGTCAAATTTTACACAAATCTAATATCTTCTCATATGTGATAAAAATGTAAAAAGTTTATTTCTTTACTCAATTCTGAAAACAACTTTTATCAGGCGGACTTTATACAAGTTTATTTACCCTAAAAACTAATTTTTTTAACACGTCCATTCAGTATTCTTCCGAAATATCTTCCGTTTCCTGTTCTTTACCAAAGTTGTGTTTACTTCCGACGTATAACATCTTTTAGGAATTCCCCAAAAACTACCAAACATTTGATAAATATCCTGTTCGTGTTCTCGCATCAAAATAT
Source organism: Diplolepis rosae (assembly GCA_030998225.1). Classification (NCBI taxonomy): domain Eukaryota; kingdom Metazoa; phylum Arthropoda; class Insecta; order Hymenoptera; family Diplolepididae; genus Diplolepis; species Diplolepis rosae. The sequence goes on along the minus strand of JAPYXD010000723.1, from coordinate 4,860,241 downwards.
CGAGTTAAGATACATATAACTCGTCGATTCGTCTCGTCCTCTGAATTCTTTTTTCTTCACACCTTCGCATCCTGAGTACAGTAGATACTCTTTAGAAATTTCGCGCCAGATCCGGACGCTATTTCGAGCGCGAAGGATCTCTTCCTTTTATAAGAAAGTTACGGATGAACCCTGAATATACATATATTCTCCTCAGTGAATATCGCATAACCACCAACTACCTGATGTAAACCTCGTGCAAGTTCGGACGTGTTTCGCTTTCAAAAAGCCAAAGAAAAATCTAGAGCAACCGACATGGAAAGTGCATCGTGCAGGTTCGAACCTGCAACTCGGCTCAAAAGGGACTCTTTCGTTACGTCAACTACATGTAATCCTTGAAAAAAGGACTCTTGAATAAAGAAACGTGTTCAGACTTGCACAAGTCTTTTTACGAAGAACTATGAGAACTTTTATTCAATAGAGTTTTTCATCACCGATTACACAATATTTTTTAAAGATGTGACTCTAAGAATTATTAGAACTTTTGAATTTTCAGGAACAAAAAATTATTCAATTCTCGACACAATGTAGTTGAGAATTTCAAGTTCATTCAAGGAAATAACAAGTCTGTTCAAGCTTCTCGTTTAGTTACTGTAGCTTTAACTTAAAATATTGTTCCGTTAAAAATTTACAGATTCTGCTTTTTGCAGGACAAACTCCTTTTTACTGGGGAAAAAGTACCTTTTTTAAACAGCAGATATTTTCTAGGCGTATATTTTTTTTTAAATTGACAGTGTCTACAGAGTGATTTTATGAAAGCCTATTGCATTTTTTAAAGGTTTCAAAATAAGAATGATTTGCCAAATTACATTTAAAAATGTTAAACTCTACTTTTTTTTAGAATTTCATATATACAATTGTAAATAGGACTTATATCGACCCTTTAATAATAATTTAAAATCATTGTTGATGTTATAAGTTGGCTTTAGGGTCCAAAAATAATGAAACACAAAGTTCTAATGAACGTATAAAAATGGTGTAATGTTCAAAGTTTCGTTTCTTATATTTTCTAGAAATAAAAGTTCACTGATGAAGACTCCGATCTCAGAGTCGAAACATTTGAAAAGATGTAACTTTCTGTTTTATTATTTCTGGACTCTTAAGTCAACTTATAACATAAACAACGATTAAAAAAAATATATAAAATAAAATTTAATAAAGTAACGAAAAAGGTTTAGAAACTCAAAAAATATTACTTATATATAAAATAACTTATAAAATAGATTCTAGAGTCCCAACCGAATTCCAGGTTTAAAAATTCTTCACAATTGCTAAACATCTTGCACCTAATGAAAAATACGCTTTTATAATATTTTACGACAAAATAAGAAAAAAAATGTATGCAATTCTAGTTACAAAACTTTATGCAGTTTATCACATTCTCCTACATTTTTTCACTGAAATTGAGAAAGATATTCAAAATTTCAATTAAAAATAAATCATTCTAAAAGAGTCTACGTATAAAAAGCACTTGTACAGTTTTTAAAAAAGGACATAAATATTTTCATAAAATAGAGTACAAACAATATTTTGTCTTTTCAACAATACAAGCAACGGTTCTCTCTGGACCGTACACTTGGTATCTGAATTTTTGATCCACTAACCTAGAACCTAACCCTTTACCTGCACTCCTTTCGTCCTTTCCGAAAGGGTTAGCGGAAACGGGATAACAATGAAAAACCTGAAAAGAATTCTGGACGGGATTCACCTGTGAAAGGGTTAAGCCACCTTCTACAATAACAGATCGCGAAAACGTTTCTTCATGACAAGTGTCTTACTCAAAATTCAAACTTGAATCTCAACTTATCCACACATCATATTGAAAAAAAAATTAATTCAGCTAAAATTAAATTTAATCGGAAGTAAAAATCACAAATATAAGATTTAAACTTTTCACAAAACTAACACCTGGTGCTCTGAATTTTATAATTGAAAGGTTTTTCCTACAATCACGTGATCAGAGCAGATGCAAGAGTCTTATTTTCCAAATAAAGAGAGAAAACAGAAAAATATCTTGGAAGGTTTACGCCTTTACGGAAACCCTTGAATCCTTCGCCAATCCTTACAACTTTCAATGCAATTCACCGGATTCTTTTTTTTCCCCTTTTTTTTGGGGGATCGAGACATCGAAGAAAAACTAACGTCCCTTTATGATTGCGTCCTTTGCTATTGGAGAACCCGCTCGTTCATCCGAGGCCTTTATGTGAATCCTTGACCCTTTTTACCTGAACTTTCTTCACTCCTTCGTTTCTTTAATATATCATAACCTATGAGATCGTCACGGTATGTAGGTGTACGATTAGAGGGTTACGATTCAAATTCCCCCTTGCACTGGATTCTATTCAATGATTCCTCTGAGTGCGGTGTTCGCACCGGGACACATAAGATATGCATCTAGGATTTTCAATAGGGACAAAATAACAAAATTCCACCGGAGATTTTCGTGATTTTGAATAATATTGCATCCCTTTTGGTCCGTGAAAGGATGGAAAGGGTCTATGCTTATGAATAGGTGGTTTCTTTATATGTCGATAATCTCTGGACCGGTCCTTGACAAAGGATACTCTCTGTCAAAAAGGAAATGGACGCTCTGAAGCCTTTATAATCTTGAATAAACGTAACGCATGTCATAGTTAGTCAGACATTCATATATCTGCAAATTTAGAAGGGATAAATTGCTAAGCTTTGCAGGTCTGAATCTCAAGGATCGCCGATTTCAAGCGATTTGGTCTTTCAATTATACTTTTGTATTTGTTTGGTCGGGGGCAAATTTTTGAATACTGAATTTTTTATTAACTTACCTTTTTTCGCTTTACGAAACGCCTGATGTATTTTTGAACTGCAACTATAAAAAGAAAATTCATTGAAGAATGGAATTTTCTGTTTTCAATAGTGTTTTTAAAAATTAAATCGAAAAATATTAGAGCTGTGGAGATTAACGCGAATCGACAGTTTGAAGCGCGTCGCAAGTCGATTTCTGACTTTCGAAAAAACTTGCGACGCACTTCAAAATGTAATCTTATCAAAAAATGTGTACATGAAATGTATAGAAATTTTTCGAATAATCAATTCTGCATCACAACTGATAATTCTTTTAAGAATGGACATTTGTTGAAAAATGTGGAATTCAAATTTCACTCAAATCTTATATGAGATGTAAAAATTATCTGAGTTTTCTGAGTATTAAAATTTCCGATCTAAATTTCATTTCAAGTCATGATTACCAAAAACAGATTTGAATTAAATGTTTAATTAACATACCAAATTTTTATTACAGAAAGTCCTTTATATATAAAATACAAAGATTTTTTATATTCAGGAACAAACATTTGGAAGATATTTCCCAATTCTAATTTCTGATTTAAATAAATCTTCATATTTTCTGTAAAAAAAAACCCTTGTTTAAATCAGTTGTAAGTACAAAATATGAAAGCAAAAAGAAAATGTTTCTAAACCCTGAAAAAGTTAGAGTTACAGTGAAGGTCCAGCAAGTAGTAGAACAAACGTTGCCGGTCAGACGGACAAGTGAAACAATGAGTAGAATAGATTACAAATCTTTCTACAAAAAGCTAACTACATCAAACTAATGAAATAGTTCTAATCAAAATCGAACTTAGATCATAATAATATCATAGCCTATGAGATGAAAGTCTTACGCAAGAAGGCTATTAAAGTTATAATCAACTTTGACACAAAAATAAATTACACTGGACCGACGGAACCTACAAATTATTTTAGGATTACGTCATAATGATTATTGACCGACATTAGAAACAAAGGCGAGACCAGTACCTGGGCTACCGGAACTTGACATAAAAAAATCTTACAAATTACTTTTCACATCTTATCCATCAATCCAAGCCAAATAAAATACGATTGAGTGGTAACGTCCTCGTTAAAAAGTCAGTCCAGTAATTCTAGAAGTAATTCGAACCGACTACACGTGGGCTCGCTCTAATAACCAAAATTTGAGGTAAGGAAAAAATTATTAGTAATAGTATAGACTGGAGATGAAAGATAGGGGATAAGGGGGTAAGGGAAAGAAAAGAGAAGTATATTAGACCCTCTACGATATAAATTCATCCTGTTCTTTGTCTAACTCGACGCGTTGAAAAGAGATGATATGAAATTCCAATTATAAAGATTCTTATCCTGAAAACCGGTATTCCGCCGCGCCGCGCCGTCCAAAAACGATTACGGGCGTCATATATAGTATAATACTAAAGCGATGAGAAACAAAAAAATTGAATACGGTAGTCGCTCGACTATTTTTATCTATAAGCTAAAAGCCGGCCCTTTGTCATTTTATCCCTGGTACATTGCTTTTTATCTTCTTTTTCCTTCTCCTTGGCCCAGCCTAAAATTTCATTCGTTCGGAACTAATCTTCATGTGTGTATTGGACCACTTTCGGAAGATAAAAAGTTCTTATCGAAGGAGATATTTTCTTTATCACCTTAGAATAGCAGCATTTTAGTAAATAATGTGCAAGTAATCTCCACCCCCCAAAGAATGTTTCTACTGAATATATTATCTAAAGAAGATAAATCAGAGAAACAAATGTTATGTCTTTCATAAAATTTGAATTAGTATTAATTAATATTTCATAAGCGCAAAACAAAAAAATACCGAAAGACAAAATAGAAAAAAAAGAGGTGCTATTAAAATACTGCATATTCATATACAAGAAAAAATAATCTTTCCTGAAATAGCATTCACAAAATAAATATATTTTTTAGTCAAAACTCGACAGTTTAAAATCTGCGAGACTAAAAAGTGAGAAAAAATGAGCCGCAGTCTTGAGTGATTCTGTTTTAAAGAGTGTTGGGTAGTAACTCATTAAAAGTAACGAATTTCCTAAAGAAGTTAGGTTACTTGTAACTGTTGCAGTAATTTCGTTACTTTTCAAAAAAAGTAATTGTAACGTAACATAGTTACTATTTTTCCGGTAACTTGCAACTTTTTTTTCAGTTACATTTTTGTTACTTGTATTATATACATATACATGTTTTTTAACATTTTTTTTAACGTTTTTGTTACATTGTATTATATATATACATCTTCTGATTGCTGTTATAGCTACGAACAGACTCTAAAGATGGTTTTTCAAATGTATTAGCAGTTGTTGAGCAGTGTTCAGTATGTTACTCCTTAAAAAGGAAAACTCGTTACAGTTACTTTTAAATAATTTGGTTTCTTCTAACGAGTTACTACTCACCACTCTTGTTGAAGTTGATCAGATATATATATATATATATAGTTGAAATATATGTTAAAAAAATCATTCCATTTCAATCTTTCCGAATTAAAAAATTAATCGCAGTTCACAGGAGAGGGGGAATATTATGAAAAGTTACTTGCATTAGTATTGTAGCTTCAACTGTAACGATTTACTTTTCCAAGAAAGCAACGACAACGTGTTACTTTTTAGAAAGTAACTAATCCAACACTGATTTAAACCCACTGATCTAAATTATTTCTCCCTCTCTCTCTCTCTTTCTAATTTCTCTCTCTTAGCAAGTCCCCTTCAACTTTCATCTCAGGAGCTCAGGCGTTTCATTAGCATATAAATAATATTCGCACAACAGGAGCGTAGTGCGATGACCGATGTAACTTGTAACCGATCGAATACACCGAGTTGCTTAAGGGGGGAGGATATGGAGTGAGAGTCTGAAGGAGGAAAGGTAAGAAGAAGAAAAAAATAAAAAGAAATCTCAAACCGACTTAAAACAGTAGTGGTGACCCCCGGGGCTGTGAGGCACAGGTTTGAAGAAGTTCTCTGACGTCATCGGCAGGTGCAAGCTCAACCATCTCTTTATCTCTCCCTCTCTCTTTCCTTCTCTCTCGATCACCATCCAGTTCCTTTACTCTTTTTTTCTCCTTTCTTTCTCCACCCTCTCTTCTCGCGCACACGTGTAATCATACCGATTTCAAGATCCCAGATACCCCGACACCAAGGCCAGATTCAGTTACGCTCGGTTAAGTATTCTTTAAGTGTTCCACAACGTCGAGTACCACAACTAATCGTTCAAACGATATCTTCGAGATTAGAAAAATCCGGAGAGCACTCGGTGTTGCGTTTCTACTCGAGGAACTGTCCTATCGCTTCCATCACTTTTGCCTTTGTATTTTGAATATATTAGGACGAGTAGTTTACTTTTTTGAAATTCTAATGATATTCGAATTTCTTGAATAACTTGTAGTACTGACCTTGTCGACTTGAGTATTTTAAAATCCTGGGTTTTCTATTCCAAATATCTCTGGTCGTTTATTTATTTTCTTTTATTGAAGTGGCATTTTCAAAAAAATATGGTAAAGAATCGGATGTGTGACTTGACAAACTTGAGGAATAAGCTTTTAGAAAACAGTGCGAGGCACGTAAAAATAAAAATGCAACTTGGGTGTTTGAAAACATTCAAACAAAATATGAGGATAGGACAAAGACAATATTTCTAAGGGAAAATAATAGAATATTTGTAGAGTGAATTGCATTCAAATTTGTATTAGTCCTTTATCTTTTAACCAATATGAGATAAAAATTACCGAAGAGTATTTTAGAAAAAGAATTTATTAGAAAGTGATGTCCGCGTCTTTGAATTTAAAATTTATTTTTTACTTTGTGAAATATTCTAATCATATTGCACTTTACTATATTTAGTGTTTTGTGAGTTAATAATTCATCACGCAATACTTGATTTTCCCATGGTATGTTTGCAATTTTCTTCTCAGCGGAAGGGTGTCTATAAAATTACGACTACCTGTACATTCGCTATAATTATTATTAGACACATTTATTTCTGTTATAAGAGATAGATTCCAATTCAAAAAAGACGAGTTAGAACAAGCTCCAATTAATTAGGATTCGATATCCTCAATAGAAACCGGTTGCTTGAATCTATCCGTGACAGTAACCACTAAGCAGACGAGATGGAACACTTCCAGTGTTTCCTGTTCACCGACGAATAAAAACGTCTCTTTCAATTACAATCAACAATTTTTTAATTATTTTGTTAAATTTAATCAACAAATAATTAAATCAAATTGAAAATCAGGCAATTTAATAATTCATTATGATTACTTGATAATTTAATGTTTTTGATTCAAAAATAAGTAATTCTCAATCATAACTGGGGCAGGAATGAAAATTGCCACTTTCATAACTGATTTGTCAGTGAAATCTAAATATCTGGGGTACAGATCTGAGAAACCAAACTCGTACTTCTTGAAACTGAATAAGACAAATTTCGTGACATACGTTTCACCATGCAATCGGTAATTCTGACTGCAAATAAATGTAAAGAGACTGAATATTACATCGTGAAAAGTTTGTAACTGGTTTCAATCTAATCAATTCTTGACTGACGCAAACATGGAGAGTAACGCTATCCACTTCTATAAGTTGTAATCAATTTTAAGGCCATGAAAGAACCAGAGCATATGACCGATATGGTAATTTTTATTTACTGTAAACTTTTATCCATGCAAAATAAGATATCAAGGCAAAAATTTCTAAGATCAAAGAAAAGGCACTGTCAAAAGGTCTGTCAAATCTTGCATTTTTATAATTATAAAAAAAATATATTTCCAAAAAAATTTTATTAATCCAAAAAATCTGAGAGTTAACAGACCTTCCTTAGTGGCTTTTCTTTGATCTCACAAAATTTTACCTTTATATCTTATTTTGCATGGACAAAATTTTACAGACAAAAAAATTACCATATCGATCATATGATCTCGTTAATCCATGGTCTTAAGAATGTTCATCTCCAAAATTATTAATAACTTGTTTTCCTCACCTAAATTAAAATGTACGAACACGTAAAATGTATTTATTTGTCAATTTATGAAATGCAAATTTTAATTCTATCGACACTAAAGTAAACTTGGATTTAAGACACTATTGACTATTCCTCTTCAAACAGGTCAACTGTGAAGAAAAGGAAGACCAAATCAAAAAGCCTTCAAGGTATGCGCAATAAACACGGCTTCCAATCTCACGATACCCGAAAGATGAAAATGTCACGAAGTCAGAAGGTTTCACAATTGAGTAAATTATTCTACGTCACGAGGGGTTGCGGACAGGTTGTTGTGGAAGCACGTACTAAACTTCACCTGCAGAGGACTTACAGCAAGTGAAAACAAATAGCTTCGATGTACCTGCCCATTTAGTTTAGGGCATACCAAACGGACAGAGAGAGAAAAAGAAAGAGGGATCATGAAACATCCCTGTTACTGCTTGGTGGGTCCACCCCAATGAGAGACCCTAATAACGGTCCCTCATTTGGCCTCAGCAGGTTCTTCAAGCTCAGGTGGACTATCCAAATATTCAGAGTGCATTTGCTTTAGGATTTAAGCTTCATAAACGAAAGCATTCCGTATTTTAGAATTTTCCATGTTTGCTTATTCATTCAAAAGGCAAGTTGATGGCCCCTTTCGAGATCCTTCGCTAGTTTCGAGAGATTAAATAAACAAATATACACGGAGAAACAAATCTGTTGCATTTACTGAGTCTATGAATTAAAATAGCGACGGCATTAAATTTTTTGAAATTTAATAGGTATTTCTGTAATATTTATCGATATTGGCAAATCTGTTACCTCTACAAAAAAGCGTTGAACTACGGTGAAATATGTGTTAAATTAGATTTAAAATTATATCATTAATAAATAATTTATTCTTTTGTTTATTTAATAGTAAAATTTGCAATGCGAACAGCAAAATTTAAAACGACAATGATAAAATTTGTGCAAAAACTGGAAACGGTGGAAAATATATATTTTTTAAACTAAATGATTAGTTTTTACCTCAGTAAATTAAAAAGTAGCGTACTCTCTTAATCTAAATTAGTGAGATTCTCACTGAATTAAAATCAGTGATCCACTTCTGGCTATGCAATCAGTGATTTTTTACTGAAAACCAATGAAAAGTCACTTATTGCCCAGGCAGAAGTGGGTCACTGATTTCAATTCAGTGAGAATTTCACTAATTTAGATTAAGGGAGTATATTTTAAAAACAGATTGTATATAAGAAGGGCCCGTAATATAAACATAATAATTAATTTAAAGAATTTGGAATCATAGACAGTGGCAAAAATTTCGAACTCAGTTATCTAATTCGATAATAATCGATCTTGTTTTGGAAAAACAAAATGTTTTTATTGTCCAATGAACGTTCAAAACTGTAAATGCATTTTTAGAATAACAATTTGTGCAAATTCATTTTTTCTGTATAATTCATTCTTTTGATTGCATGAGTGAATTTTTGTATGCAACCCCTGCTAAAATATTTTTAATCACTTCTTTTATCATTGCTATTGATGATATGTTGGTGAATCATGAAAATTCGTCCTTGACACTGAACTTTTCATTTTGAAGCAATTAAGAAGATCCTATGTTAATTATGCTCGAGGGAATAGGGGAATGAGAATGTTAAAAAAAGGACATCATGGTCAGTGAACAGGTAGGAGATTCTAATCGATTAGATCAAGAGAGGAAAAGGATTTAGTAAAAAGATTATAAGGGTCTCTTATGCTAGAATTTTTTATACGTCTAAATTCTGACCAAGAGATGAACTATTTTTTGTTTGAAGAAAATCAGTGGTGCATAGACAAATGGTAAAAATCAGTTAGGCAAGGGACCCCACAGAGTTCTTAAGTGGAAGAAAAAACAGTTCAGGACACACTTAACGATTTCCAAGGGTGATTGGTACAGTCTTAGAATTTCCAGACCTAATCTCTTTCATCCCTACACTTGAGTCTGGACCCACCAAAGATTTCCAGACGTCGTCAATGTGGAAACAAAAGATATATGCCTCGGTTCAGATTTCCAAAAGGCGAAACACCAGACATTCTTCTTCACGGTAAAATGAAAAGCGAAAGTTTTGACTAATGTTGCGTGGAAAATTAAGTGCTTGTCGCTAAATGAAGAACTGCTAAAATTAGATACTTAAATTTTCAATTTAAACTATCTAAGAAGAAATTTCACGTGAAAAAATTCGTCAAGGGAAAAAGAAATATTTCTCCATGGAAATCTTTTTTTAATTGCTCATTCGCTCGACAGTAATTAATTTAATTGCTTTTTTTGCCATTTCAAACTTATCGGATACTAAAAATCTTAAAAAATTTTTTAAAATTAATTCTATATATACCAAATAAATAAATTGTAGTATGATTGAATTTTTAGTTTCAATTATAAAGAAAATGTTTGTATCAATAGAAATGTGCAAAAAAATATGTATGCGTAAAATACTTTTTTTCAAGTATAAATTAGGTAAAAAGCTAGTAATTCCTTTCGGTACTTTCAAATCCTATTTGCACTATTTTCTAGATTCTTTAATAACTCGCAAAACTAGAAAATTTATTACCATTTCAAATCAATTTAATCATCAATATTACTGAATTTTTAGTTATTTATATCAGTAATACGAAATACAACAGTTTTACACGGAGAAACTTTTTTTATCAATTTTTACTATAGTATTTTTCAATTTAGGGAAAAACGTATCACTTTAAGAATTTTTGATAGTAAAAATAGTAAACTTTATAATAATGATATGAAACTTTAGCATAAACTATAGTAAAATTTGCTATGAACTATGCTGAAGTTTCATATCATTATTATAAAGTTTAGTATTTTTACTAACAACAATTTTCAAAGTGATACGTTTTTCCCTAAATTGAAAAATACTATAGTAAAAATTGATATGAAAAGTTTCTCCGTGTACTAATACTTGGATGTCTTACATAGATTAAAGATAAATTTGTATTCATATGAAAGAAATTAATCTACCTTATTACTCACTTCACTGCAAAATAATTTTATAATTGGATAAAATGGAATTTTGCGGGTCGTTAATTTTGTTATATAAAATTCAATTGAAGATATATGTTGATGTTGGTAATTGGCTTTAGGGTCCAAGGTTGATAAAAACTCAGAGTTTTACATAATCAGACGTTTCGGCTCTGATCGGAGCCCTCATCAGTGATTTATTCAAATCTTGATTAAAATTACGACTTTTTGTATAAATATTATTATCCAGTTTTTTGTTTTTCCGTTTTTTGGGAAGACACATAACTTAGACTGCACACATCAATATTCATATTTTTAATTTGCATTGATCCTTGATTAATAATTGAAGATATGTGTTGATATTGATTGTTGACTTTAGGGTAAAAGGTTAATGAAAACTCAAAGTTTTACATAATCAAACGTTCCAGCCGAGGGGTAAATCACTTCGAAATCAGGAAGACAACGTTCAGCGTTAAATTACATTGTAGTTTCATTATTTAAGATTTACGTCACTATAGTTCACTATAAAAGAATGAAAGACACTATAATACGCTAAGTGGAACGTACAAGTTAACGCTAGTTTCATTATAACACTATTCGAGTGATTTTCAATCTCGAAAAATCATGATTTCGAAGTGATTTACCCCTCGGTTCTGGCTCTGATCGGAGCCCTTCACAGTGATTTTTTTTTTTTGGATCTTGAGTAAGCTGTGATGTTTTGTGTGTAAAAAAAAAATTTTTTTTTTTCGTTTTCTGAGGAACCACATAACTTGAAAGGCACACACTTTTTACAAAGAGGTTAAAAGTGTGTGTCTTTCAAGAAAACGAAAAAAATAACTTTTTTTTTAAATATAAAACATCACAGCTTAGTGAAGATCCAAAATAAATCACTGATGAGGGCTCCGATCAGAACCGAAACGTTTGATCATATAAAGCTTTGAATTTTTATTAACCTTGGACCCTAAAGCCAACTATCAACATCAACACATATCTTCAATAAAATTCTATACCACAGTATATTAAATATAATATTCGATATATATATATAAATTGGCTTTAGGGTCCAAAAATAATGAAAACTCAGTTCTTACATTCTTTTAAACAATCCAATCTACAATTAATTAAATATAATACACCAGACTATTTTTTCACAACTATAATGATATACAGAGCTCTTAAATTTTATATACAAATGTACATGAAATTCAATAATATTTCCAACAGTCTATAATTATTAAAATAATTAAAGAAATCAAGAAGATCTCACCCAATTTTCCCTCCCCTTTGCAACCCCAACCATTTCAATTAAACAAAAAATGTCTCCCTTTCAAAAAGCAAAGCACCGTCACCCTAATCCTTTCAAAAAAATCAAGAACACCATATGGTCTCGCGAACTTCTTTTCACTCACTATTTACAAGTGCACCATTGACACGAAAGCAGATCGCGTGATATGTTCTCCTTTTCTCAAACCCTAAAGGGGTTGCATTGCGCCACCTCCTTCTCTTATTGCATCGATGATCTGCAATCTCGTCGTAACAGGTTTGGACCTGTTCGAGCAGGAAAACGATCGCGAACCACCCCTACGATTTTTAAGCACAGAAAAGAAGAAGAAAAAGAATAAAAAGAAGAAGAAGAAGAGGCGAAGAAAGAAGATCTAAAATACGAGAAGGTTTAGCAAAGCTCAAGACGTTTAGAAATAGGAGATATCCTAGACTAGACTCCCTTGGTCTATTGTGACGCGGTGAGAGGGGAGACTGCGCTGGGGATCATTGAGGCGGGGGTGTTTTGGGGTGTATGAAGGAGGTCGGGGTGTAAATGGGTTGGGTAAGGGCATCGAAGAGAACGGCAGATGGTCGGCGTGGACCCCGACGTGGGAAGCTCCGAATTCTCCAAGTTCCCACAGCTAGAGTGCACCTGCCTTCCCCACTCTCGCACCCCGTCATGGTGGCTGGCTCTATATAAGCACCGGGGTTGCAGTATCCAACCATCATTCGCTCACTAGCGCTTGTAGTAAAAGCATTTGAAAAAGTAAAGTAAAGAGCAACGTGTCTTTACAAATCAAATAAGTTTTCAAAATCGGTGCACTAGCGACTTGTCAGTAGTCTACCGGTTCGGAGGAACAGTCTTAATTTCGCGTTCAGTGTTTCTGATTGTGTAACACAAGTTCAAGATGGCCGCTACCATGATGACCATCAGCCACGTGCTTGAATGCGAGAACGAGTTGAACGACAACCTCTACAATCTGAAGATGTTAGGAGGTAAGAAGAATTCGACGAGTCGCAAAGTCAGGAAGATCCTGAAGCCTCTGATGAAGCTGCTCAAGAAGAGGGCCCAATCCTGCAAAAAGCTGATTGCCAAGAATCAGAAATCCGAGGGACAAGTCGAGTTCTTCACTGAGGAAGTTGACAACCAGAACAACTGCAATGAAGCCCTGGAGCAGAGGTTGCTGACTGACCTGGAGAATGCTGAGGAAGGAGCTGCCATCACAGTCTGCCTTGATGGACAAATGACAGTTGTTCCTGTTGTGCCTGGTCAGTGTTACGTGCCAGTCCACTTTGCTCATACTCATGCTGGGGACTTCTACTGGACCACAATTGCATTGACAGACTGTGATCTCTTCTACAAGGAAAGGGCCTTCTCGCAGAATCAACAACCTGAGATGCAAGTAGCTTATTAGTGAAGATCATCAACCTGGAAGGTGTTTACTGAACTATCTCAATGAAGAGTCACCACGAGTGCGGATTCACTTGAGTTCCTGATGACCTGTCTGATGACGGGTTATGACTGAGAGCTGTCTTGGTTGATAGCTACATGACTGAGAATAGCGACTGATGATAATTGGTCGCAACGCCCGGAGATGCTCCTCGTTTGAATGGATTCCAAGGTACGTCGGAACTACGAGGAAGCTACGAGACAACATCGTGAACAGTATATTGTACTTGATAGGGCACTTTTAAACTGTGATCGATAGTTCAATAAGTAGAATTTTATTCTTTAAAATGTTTTTTAATCGATTCGAGTAAAATTCATGGCAAACAGGGTGTACGAAACTTAAATGTTTGAGAAGTTTTGAGATTTTGAGAAAGTAGGGTAATTTAAGATTCTAATTTTTCCGAGATACTTCTTTGTGACGATTATATTTTTAATCGATCCTTGTGATACTTGTACCTACGAGATTTATAACATTTACTGATGTTATATATATTGTGATAATCGCTTTAATCTGATCGACTTCGGTCGAGAGGAAATTCACGTCTTCCAATTTTTGTGAAAATAAATTTTTATTCTTATGAAATTCCTTGATTCATTATTGTCTTATTCCTTATCCCACTTTAGAATAAGTTGTATTTTTAATATTTTTAAGATTTTTATCATGATTTAGATATTTTAGAACTTTTAATTATTTTATCAACTTTAGATTTTTTTTGTTTGAATAATTTTAATTTTAGTTAGATTTTAAGTCTTAGTGGAGTAAGCCTCAACATCCAAATGCAACAGTAAGTATGCTATTAACATTTTTAATCTGCAGAAAAAAATGATTTTTAATTAATAATAAATGTCATAAATCTTTTTTAATTAACTGCAAAAAAAGAGTTATTTTGCCTTTGGAGTAAATGGTTTTGCACGTATAAATATGGATTATTGCACCTGCAAAAACCTCGTAAAATCCTTTCCTCTTTCCCAGCAAAAGAAATATCCGTGAAAGGATCATTTCCAAAATTATCCTATTCATACCTGAGTTTGCTTTGAAAAAGCTTCAGGATCTTTCAATTTCTTCAAGTATTTAGAGAAGCCGAAAAATCTCCAGAGGATACCGGCGCTAAAATTGGCCAAGGGAATTTGGTCCACGTACCTGTCAACATTCCAGTCAAAGAATAGACATTTTCTCAGCAACTTTACTGAGAAATACATTCATCATTGAGAGGACCGCGGGAAAATGTAGCAAAGTGAATTTTCCATGGTAGGAAACTGGAATTCTATTGAAAATACAAATTTACGATGCCTATATACTTTTTTCCAATAAAATCAAGATAAAATTTGTTCCTGTCAATATAAGATATCTCAAATATCTTTCAAATTTGATATATTTTCAATACCCAACCATTTTTTAATTATATTTTTAAAAATAACTACTTGATTAGTAGTGTCAATAATATTTGCCAACAAAACTTTGTACTTGGTAATTTTTTAACTCTTTTGTTTTTTTGAGAAAATTCAATTAAAAATGTAGCATTTAAAAATCTTAACTTCAAAAAGAATTTTATTAAAATTTTAAATAACGATTTTAATCTACAATTCAAAATTGATTATTTAAAAAGTAAAATTTCCACTGTTGTAAATTTGACAATGCCTTGTCTAACTTAAAATACGTAAGTCCATACACGTGTTGCCCATATGTGACATGCACATGTTCATTTAGGAAAAGTAGGGTGTTTTTGAATTCACATGATTTTTCATAGGCTGCAGGGGTAGTTAACCCTCGAATGGCAAAAAGATACTGTTCTGTCCAGCATGCGTGTATCAAATGTAATAGAATAACAATACACGGAGGGTGAATATATTAAGACTTCTCAGCAGGGGTTAATTCAATAAGTTGTATTTTCGTTCAACGAACTCCAACACCTGAGGTAATTGTATAAAATATTCTAAAAGGCTTTTAAAAATAGGACTTGGACCATTTAAAAATCCACTATATGCCTTTGTAAAAAAATTTTATTACCTAAGTATAAAACATCGTTAATCAATCAGTTTAGTGATAAGTTGCAATTAATTGATCTATTCAATCTTTGTTTCAAAAGTAAATATTTATCTAATTTTTTATCATAAATGTCTAATGCTTAAACTAATTAAAACCTATTTCTAATTAAAAGGTTGGAACAATGTTACAGGAAATAAAAAAAATAAAAAATCTGTAAATTTGGAATAATTTTTGAAATATTTTCAAGTAAAATTCCGGTAACTTTTTTACTGGGTTGTTAGTTGATTTCAACTTTTTGTAAAAATAAAAATTGCTGATTTATTAGTAAAATCTAAATAATTTAGATCATAATTTAAAAATTTTAACTTATGTGCAATATCATATACCAAAAAATATCCTTGATTCAAATCTCTGAATCGACATTTTCCGGTTGATATTCAAGTATAAAAACCGAAATCGTACTCTTTTAAATTGAATGACTGAAAAATCAACTAAATTGAAAACAGTGACTTAAGTTTTACAATACAATAAGTTTTTTTTACTGCAAATCAATGAAAACTGACTAATTACATCGTGAAAAATTCGTCACTGATTTCAGTTCAATGAATTTCCCATCCCATTCCTCATTGGTAGCATACTTTACCTTGTGATACTGAACATAATTTTTCTACTAGCGAATCATAAAGTGCATTTTATTTCCCCGTGCGAGGCAGAAAATAGAATATTGTTCAACTAGGGTAAAAAAATTTATTTTACGAGTGTGAAGTTTGATGCCTGAACAAAGCCAGGGTAACAACGACACGAGTAAAATTAATGTTTTTCCCGTGTCGAATACGATTTTTTTACTACTAAGGGGTCATAAATGGATTTGTTTGCCCCGCACGGGACAATAACATCCACTTTACGAGCCCCTAGTAGAAAAATCCATTTTCTGACCCCTAATAGAACAAAAATCATGTGCGACACAAGAAAAACATTTATTCTACTTGTGTGGTTGTTACCCTCCGCTTTGCTCGGGCATTAAACTTCACACTCGCAGAATAAATTGTTTTCCCTAGTTATAAAATATACTAATTTAAAACGGAACTTGATTCAATATTTTCCAAAAGTATTTATAATAAACATTCCTTGTTAGCGACGCAGAGAAAAATCATTCGAGAAACTTTAGTCAACTTTTAGCTAAGTTGGGACATATTAACAAGTTGGAGATTATTCACAATGAGAGAAAAATTTCGTAATATTAACTGAAGTAATTCAGTTGATTTTAATGATGAAAAAAAAGTTTGGTTACGACTACTAAAAAGATGCTTTCAGTAAATTCCAGTTAATTTAACTGAAAATTTTTTCTCAAATAACAAAAAAAAAATCTGCTCGCTTCACGGGCACATTCTCATTGCGCGCAGCTCGCTTCGCTCGCAAGTTTGAGCGCGCCCAGGGCGCGCGATTTGATCGTCGCGCTTCGCGCTCCGTTCTTTCTGGACCTCGCGCTTCGCGCACGTTCTTGTGCTCTTCACATACATTCAAGTTTATTTATTATAATTTGATACTCAAGCTCAAACCAATTTTATAATAATATTACAGATGATGTGAATTACACATTTTCTCAAAGTCACTCAATTTCTTTTTGAAATTAAGTGAAACAGGAAATTCAATTTACTTAAGGCTCTATCAGCCTTAAGGAACACATTCTCATGATGGCGCTCGCGCTTCGCGCTCGATTTTCTATATACATTTCAGTAACTTTTTAATAAATTACATGATTAAAATAATTTATTTTCTTCAAATCTCTCAAAAAGATAAAACAATCGTAGACTTTATTTAAGGAAACGATTTTGCAGAACAACGCTTATTTCGTATGTCACATATTTTGGTGAAAAAAATCGAATTTTTTTAATATTAAAAATCAAAACATAAAATATACATCCTGTCCCGAAATGTCTTCATGAGAATTTGTAGACCTCATTTAGGCAAACAATTTTCCATCTAAACGTTTTTTTGTATCTCACATATTTTGTCTAAAAAATGGAATTTTTGAATTTTAATCGTATTTTTTGGAATTGAAATGAAAAATATATGTTTTATCAGAAACTGTGTGAGACAAAATTTGTTGATCTTTTTGAAACGAATAACTTTGTATGCTTACGTTTTTTTCGTATTTCGAATATTATTGTTAAAAAATTGAATTTTTGATTTTCAATAGTTTTTTTTTAATTAAAAAGAAAAATATGCATCTTATGAAAAAATGTTACAATTCAAATTTGTAGGACTTTATGTAGAAAATAATATTGTATCATAACGTTTTTTCGTATCTCGTATAATTTAACTGGAAAATGGAATTTTGATATTGACTTTTTTCGAATTTGAATATGCTGTAACATTTCTAATTTTGATTTAATCAAAAAATGTTATCAGGATAGTTTGTAGAGATTTATGAGCACTATCAAAAACCAGTATTGAAATTTTTGATTGTTTCAAAAAGTTATTTTCGAAAACACAAAAGTAGTGCTCAATCCCTCAATTTTGATTGGATGTGGCTGGTTAACGAACTTGTCCTTACTTTTTCGGCTCCGATAAAGTGTACCAAAGCTCAATTCAATCTGATAATTCTATCGAGAGTTATGCCGCACACGACCTACTACAGACAGACAGACAGACAGACACTTTCGTAAAAACCCTTTTTTCTGACTCAGGGGGTCTCAAAACGTAAAGATTTGATGAAAATTTCGAAAGTCATTTTTCACATAAAACCAATACCTTCTCATCCATGATGAGAATGTAAAAAACGCGTGACGATCGTTTTTACGATGAGATTTTTATATACTCTATTTTTGCCATCGAAAAATTTATTTTATGCTCTAAATATAAAACACTTTCATAGAAATAAAAATCAAATAATAGAGTTATTTTGTAAACAATGTAATACACCATTTTCAATAATAAATTAATCATGAATGCCTAGTATAGTAGTATATAATAAGAAATACAAATTAATTTCGTGTATTAGAAAAATTGATGAAGCAAACAAATATTTATATTTGATTTTCTCCAAATATTGCCTTAACGATTCCTTATTAAATTCATATATAATGTTTTTAACAAATAGATTCTTTCATTACTATATCTTAAGTCAATTAAAACTAATGATTTTCCCATTTGAAGGAAAAATTTGAATATAATTACTTTCACTTGTAGTATTGTGTTATTATGAATAATAAATCCAGTTATCAATTCAAATGCGACTGTACTTTAAACAACAATGGAGCTCGGTCACTTCAACTGAACAATTAAGTGGTCGTGAAATACAACTGAAAAAGTTAGTTAATGTAATTAAATTGGGGATTTCTGTTGAATTAACTTAAAAAATTCTTCAGAGTAACCGAAAACTCCAATTGCTTTTAATGCATACGACTTTACCGAAAATGTTCAGTTAATATTACTGACGTGAATTCCTCTCAGTGTAATATTATTGTAAAAAATTCCAATGTACCAAATTTTAAAGAATGTAGATTAATAAAGTTTCAAAATTTACACGGAGAAACTTTTTATATCAATTTTTACTATAGTAATTTTCAATTTAGGGAAAAACGTATCACTTTGAGAATTTTTGTTAGTAACAATACTAATCTTTATAATAATGACATGAAACTTTAATATAAACTGTAGTAAAATTTGCTATGAACTATGCTGAAGTTTCATATAATTATTATAAAGTTTAGTATTTTTAATAACAAAAATTCTCAAAGTGATACGTTTTTCCCTAAATTGAAAAATACTATAGTAAAAATTGATATAAAAAGTTTCTCCGTGTAGATCACAAATTATTACAATAACATTAAATATTTTCGAATTAAATGGTTCCGTTCAAAACTCCAACTTGTCCATGCGTCAAAATTTTGCTCAAAAGTTGAGTGAAGTTTATTAAACTGTTTTTTATTCGAATATGTAAATGAAATGCTTGTATCGTTATTGCAGCGTGTAAATCGTGTGCTCATGTAGTTCAAGTTTTCGACACTAGGAGTTGAAAAGTTTAGGAAGCAAATCCTTAAAATGAACCAGACACCCTTACATTATGCAACCCCTCTTACACCCCTGTATTAAAGGAAACTTGTCCGACGAAAATCCAGGAACCTTACAGACGGGACTCGAAATATTATAGATTTATACAAAATATACTATTTTATGACACATGTTCTTTAAATTTAAAATTATTCATAACGAATACAATTAATTTCACTCAACTATACAGTTTTTTAACAAAATTTAAAATCATCAAATTTTTCGTTAAACTCAATGTTACATGATATTCAAAATAAATATTAATTTTGTATATTATTTTTATTATTTAAAAAAATTCGTTAGGAATAATAAATTGGAAATTAAATTTTATATCGTGGGAAAATTCCTGCAAACTTCATTTAGGTAAAAATAATTAAATATTAACTTTATGATACATTCAGAAGAATCCACTTTCGTTTTTTTCTCCCAGAGCTTATTTAAAACCATAAATTGAGTATCATTACGTACGATCGTGACATTTTGAAACGATTGAACGCCATGAACGAATTCGACAGACATTGGTAAATTGATTCATTACGCTTTTTCGCCAGTCAATTATCGCTGTGTATTCACCTGTCTTATATACAACTTTCAGAATGTTTGATGAGGTGAATAAGCAGGGAGAGTGACCAATCATAAACTGAGACAAGAACGATTTTCATAATAACTGCCATGATTAAGGTATTCTCAACCTTGACTTCAGAATTGACGAGTCCCAGGTGGGAGAGGACTTTTAAGCAAAACTGTGAAATTAGAAAGCAGAAATTAAGAGGGAGGATTCTGTATTTCCGAGGAAATTGGAAAGTACTTTAATTGTAATGAGAAGATTAAAAAGAGACAAATTAAGTAGAATAACAGGAAGTGTGTCAAACTGAATCGAAGTGTAATCGACCTGGATCAATTAAAATCAAATTAATTCAGAGTTTCAGAAAACGGAAAACAGAAGGATTCGATTCATATAAACCTACAATTACAGTTTTCTCTGTCAATTTATATTCCAAGTGTAAATTATTCATTTAATTTTAACCTTGATCAATATTTTAATTATCTACACATTCATGTTATGCAATGGAATCAATCTTAATAAATTAATATAAGTTAAAATTAGATTTTGGAATCCCGCGGAGAAAAAAAATCTGTTTCAATTAATAAATCCATAACTTAAAATAGTGACAACCGTTTTTTTATAAACATAATATATTTGTCGATAAATATTAAGGAAATGCCTGTTAAAATAACATTTTGAAAGAAATTTCTTATTCTGTAAATTGAACAGGAATTTCTGCAATATTTATTGATAAATCTGTCATGTTTACCAAAAACCGATAAATTGTGCTGAAATATTTGTTAAAATCACAGAAATTTTATGCTGTCACTATTTTAACTTATGGATTTAGTAAATGTAGCAGGTTTTTTTTCTGCTTGTCGAATTTGCTAAAAAGTATAAACGGGATAAACTGTTTAGAAAAACATATGTAGCATAGCAAGATTGTAAGAGTTGCATGAAGACGTAAGACCTGTTGCAATTGGGAAAGGCCAAAGGAATTCTTCCCGTCGCTTTCTCTCTTTATGCAAAACAAATAGCGTCATCCTTATCTCTCCGCTCGTGCCAGAGCTCGCGACATCACGTTGCTCATTCCCACGGTCTCGATTCAACACATAAGCACGCCGGATACTTGGCTCAGCGTACATGAGTACTTATGCACTTTATAGTGCATACTTGAGAACAGCGTGTACATAGCATAAGAAATTATCATACCTTATAGACATGCGAACTGGACACGCGTGCACGCGCTCGCACGATACGTGAGCGCTACTTGAGAACACCAAATGGCTCTATAGAGCAAAATTTATCCACTGGGTGTTTCACAATTAGTTTATCAATAATTTTTAAAGTGACATGTTTGATAACATGTCTGCTATTATATTGACCCATAATTCATAGAATTTTTTGTGCATTTCTCGTTACTTTGGCATAGGGTCAGATTCTTTTTATTTCCTTCCAATAAAATTTTCACTATTACATATAAAAATACTCAAAAGAAAGCAAGGCAAACGTTTCGGCCACATATGGGGGCCCTCTTCAGTGCCATAAATTCAAAATTTCTGTAAAACATTAGAATATAGGAGATAATGAAATTAAGGACCTATATTCTAATGTTTTACAGAAATTTTGAATTAATCTTTGAATTTATGGCACTGAAGAGGGCCCCCATATGTGGCCGAAACGTTTGCCTTGCTTTCTTTTGAGTATTTTTATATGTAATAGTGAAAATTTTATTGGAAGGAAATAAAAAGAATCTGACCCTATGCCAAAGTAACGAGAAATGCACAAAAAATTTTATCAATAATATTGTATACACATTCAAAAAATATTTTTACTCAAACAAACGTTTTTTTCGATATAAAATAATAGTTATAAATCCACTCAAACAAATTTTGGTGGGTTTAACAAAATTTTTATTGATTTTGAAAAAAACTTTTGGTTAACTATACCAATTTATTCAATCTATAAAATATTTTAGTTGGAACAAGCAAATATTTAGTTGAACTAGCCAAAAAGTTGGTTTATTGTATATCCATACATTTATTCAGTTGATGCAAGAAATTTGCGTTAATTCGAACAAACTTTTATCTAAGAGAGTCTACCATCTTGACTATAAATTATTTGTTCAATATTTCACTCCTCTATTACTCAGTGAAAATAAGTCATGAAATTAAAGTACATAAATGCACTTTTCTATTGCATATGCATCGTGTTTATAACTCATTTCTGGGCTGTTTATATCGAAGAAATATCAAGCGTTTAAAATATTTCGAATATAACAAAAAATTTCGATTAACAAATTTCAAAAAGTTTTATGGACTGAAAAATAAATTTGTTTTCATGAAATAAGACAAATACATATAATTAAACATTCATGTTAAAAAGCTACAAAACGGCAAAATGTTTTAGTGCAACCAGACAAACAAAATTTAATTGACCAAACTAAATAATTTTGTTAAATGAATCAATATCTTTGTTTATGTCAAATCTTCTTTGAGTGAACAAACCAAAAATTTGGTCAATCGTATAATAAGCAAATTCTTTCGTTGTTTCAACTAAATTCCAGTCTAATCAACAAAATATTTTTCTCCTACACTAGCAAAAAATGGCCGATTTTACACGCATGTAGAAAGTTTCGATGATTTTTATGTAGACGACCTTTTAAGCACCTTATAGTGGAATTAACAAGACAGTAGATAACTGGTAACGACGAGCAGCAACGAGCAATGTGGTTCGTGGTTGAAGCTCAATTATTGCTGCCGCGCTCGTGCCTAACGCGCGCCTGTAAAATACACTCTACAGTAATAAAACCAAACAGGCTATGTACAGTCGTGAACATAATCTATTATAAGTCTATAACTATAGAATATATTCGTGACTATTCATGAATGGATCACCGTCAGCGTATCAACGTGATTACTATTACGTATTTGAAAAATAATTCAAGATGGAGTATACCTACTAGTGATCTCCAAGCAAATAATCATAAACCAAATAAGTATAGTGATCGTACTAATTACTGAGACTCTTCAACTACTGAATTTCACTAATTAACGTGATATACCTAATAATTATCAACATTAAAATAAAAATAAGAAATGACAATACAAATTTTTACACTCAGAAAAAATATTTGATTGAATCAAAAAAATTATTTATTTGAAACACTTTCTTTAATGTAAAGAAATGTTTTGTTTTGATGAAACAAAATTTGTTTGATTCAAACAAAATATCTTTGGACCAAATAAATATTTGTTCGAATCAAATAAATTTCCGCCTCAAATCAAACAAATTATATCTTTGACCATATATTAATGCATTAATTTCTTTGTTTTGAAGAAAAATTAATTTGATTCAAACAAATATTTATTTGGTTCAAAGATATTTTGTTTGAATTAAACAAGTTTTATTTCATTTAAACAAATCATTTCTTTAAATCAAAGAAAGTCGTTCAAACAAATCATTTTCTTTGATTCAATGAAATCTTTTTTCTGAGTATAATTGCAATTCTTTCACTTAAAATTCACTAAAAAAAACGTGGATTACTAGCTAAATTCTAGTACAATTATCTAAAAAAAACTAGTGAAATCAACTAAATTTTCAGTTAATTTATCCAAAAAAAACTAGTAATCCTGCTGACCAATCAGGCAACTGGTGAAACTTATCAGATTTTTTCGGTGTATCAAAGACAAGCATTTAATTTTTTGTAGACTTGTATCGACCCTTTGATGAATATTCGATATATGTATAAATTGGCTCTAGGGTCCAGAAGTAATGATTTGTACAGTTTTTTGTTACAGTTTTACTGTATCGCAAATTTAGTTATTTAGACCAATTTTATAATTTCAAACTTGCAATTCTTTTACACCATTTTTTAACAGTATGTTCATCGGTCACACGTTCAAAATTTGTTGTTCAGTTTTGTTACAGTTTTACTGTATCGCAAATTTAGTTATTTAATCCAATTTTATATTTTCACACCTGCAATTCTTTTATATCACTTTTTTAGTACAATGTTTATCCGTCAATTTTTAAGATTCCTCCTTTGTATTTTTTATAGAAATAAATTCTCACTGATGAGGACTCCAACCTGAGTCGAAACGTTTGAAAGAATGTAAGAACTGAGTTTTCATTATTTCTGGACCCTAAAGCCAATTTATACATATATCGAACATTTAATTTTTTACCTCAATTAAATAGTTATTTTATACATAATTTATCAGGGTTGCTACAAGTTTCAGTATCCTAATTTCCCTGACTTTTCCCTGACTTTTCCCTGACTTTTCAAGCTGATTTCCCTGACCAAAATCTATTGTAAGAGGACTCATCTCGGTGGAACTATGTTCCTATTATATAATATTTGCGTGTTTTTCCCTGTTATTTTTCAACAGAGAGGATGTTAAATAAGAGAAGGTAAGATAGAAACAACGTATTTCTATTTATTTATTTTTTATCAAAACTTAAAAGGAAACGAACTGGTATGCCATAACTTGCATGTTGCCATCGAACGTTAAACATAAAAAATGGCATCATAGGAAATTTATAACTTTTTGGTTATATCAATCACAGCGGGGTCAACTTAAAGAGATCAATCTTACATATTAGTAGTTTCATTGTTTAAACAATTTTCGCATGTTTGACCCCTCAGTGAAAAAATATTTAATATCTTCCGATCTAATTGAGTCTCCACTTTTATTAAATATGCGCTAGTTACTTTGTGCCACAGCGCATATGTTACTTCTTTTTCCAATTTTTTTCACTGCGGGGCAAAACATGCGAAAATTGCTTAAACAATGAAACTACCAATATCTGTAGTTAATTAACAAAATAAAAATTACAAAAATATTTATCTGAAACCTAACGTAATAAGCTAAAAAATGAAACAAACCCGAAATCGATTTAATTATTTCAACCGGAGATAATGAATTTTAAGCACAAGAGACTTTAGCATTTTGTCCAATTTTATCAAAAGTTTAAATTAATATATCTCTCAAAAAAATTTTTTTTTCGAAAATCCTGATATATGTGTCGATTAAATTAATAAAAAGATGCCACAGAATAAAATTTAAGACTTTTAAAAATGTGAACAATCTTAATTTTTTGAAAACCGTACGATTTGCAAAGGAATGTCCTATATAAGTTACAATAAAAGTTTATGTAATATTATTTTTATTTAAAGTTCTCATTTCATAATTAGTTTATACATGCTTGTTCTGCAAAATCAATTTGACAGAATAGAGTAATAAAGTTTCGTTGTTCTTACTTCCAAATTACTTTACAGACATTTATTCTTATTATAGCTACTTTTCTTTTGAAAAAAAGTATTCCAGCACGTCATCCTTCAAAAATTTTCGCCAATAACAGAGTAAATAACAAATTACCAGTTTTACTGCCTATTTACCGAATTACGGTAAGAAATTACCAGTGACCAAAAAATGGCGGTATCGGCACATCACTAGTCCAGAAGCAAAGGCCGAACCATGTTTGCCTAGCAAGAGGAGCACTTACTGTCATTTAGCCGCAAGAATGTGAAACCACGCGAGTATACGCAGAACGTGGATGTTTTCGGCCTCCACCACTGACCCGTGTGGATCTGCACACAATCAAACTTCGTTCAAACGTGGCGCGAAGCAGAAGACATATTTAAAATGACTAAATAGATAATTTAAGAAATTACCCTCCTTTTTTTGATGTTTTAAAAGACCTTCACCTAAAATGAATATCTAAAAGATTTTTTTCGAATTTTAGGATGATTTAAACACTTGAGAAAAAAAATGTTCAGTAAAATGTATAGTTCAATAAATGTTAAAAGCTTCAAAACAAAATATAGATTTATATATTTTTTAGTATTGTAAATAAACTATTTAAAATGAAAAATTATGCCTAAAATACTTTATATTAAAATGTTATAAATATAAGAAACATAAATTATATTTAAATTTACACACAAAATTAGACAATAAGATTTTTTTGATAGAAAGCAACATGAAAAAACATTAAATTCCAATAAAATATTCTTTAAAGTTTTTGAAATATGTAACATTTTTTATGAAATGTCGTTTTCGAATCCCAAGTGCGAATAAGAGGTTTCATTGTTTGAAAAGAAATCATGCCTAAATTTGGATACGAAATTACATCATAAGATTTCTCTGCTGTGAAGGAAAGTTGAAGAATATTTCGTTCAAATAAAGTGCTTCGAAACAAATTTTTTAATATATATTTTATTATATTTTTTCAATATATTAGTGTAAATAAAGGGTTAAAATATTTAATAAATATATACATATACACTATATTTAAATATGCATACAAAATAAAACTGAAATTTCTTTGGTATGAAGCAAAATTATTAATTATTTAACGCACTTTTTTGAATGATAGTTTTATCGATAAACATTACGGAAATCCCTGTTAAAATTAACATTTTGAAGAAAATTTCTTATTTTATTAGTTTAACAGGCATTCCTTAGCGAATTTATAAGTTGCACACGCAGAAAAAAGTTTAGTAAAATTTACAGAAAGTTCAGTACTTATTTTTACAAATTGAATTTTGAGTAGATATATTACTAGAAATCTGGTGCAATGAACAGTTTTTTTGTACAGTCCACTTAACTTCCAGTGAAATCTACCAAACTTGATTTTTTTTCGTATCTGATAGATTTCACTGCATGCTAAGGGAAACGTACAGAAAATATGTATACATGCACATGCATCAACTTTTGTTTCCAAAATTTTGGAAATGGTAAAGAAGATAGAAACGGTCATAGATAGACTACTTTTGGTTTTGACAAAGAAACGAAATTTTCTGATACGTATTTTTTTTTTAATTTAAGTTTTTTTAATTTCGAAACCGCAGTAGTCTATCTACGTCCGTTTATATCGTCTATATCATTTCGCAAATTTTGAGCAGAAAATACTTAGCTCTTAAATACTTCAATACATTTCCTAAAAAGCTAGTTTTTTTCCATTCTATAGAGTTTTTGAATTTTCAAATTAAGAGTCTCTGCATATACAACAAAAACACAATATTTATTTTAAACTTGAACCTCATATTTATTGTAAAACACAATTTTGTGCATAATTTTTAAATTACAATAATAGATTTAAAAGATACACAAAGTTTAAATCGATATATATTTTTTTAATTATTAACATTTCTTGACTTTCAAATGTTAATGCAAAATCATATTTCAAGTATCTAAATCATTCTAAAAATTTAACAAAATTTTTCAGGTATTTTTTTAGGGCAAATATTTTTCAAAATATATGAAATCAAATAATTTAAGTTATTATTAAATAATTTAAATTTAAATTAAATATTCCATAAATAATGAATTGGCGTGTCTTTTGCGCTTTTTTTGCGTGGAGTCAGGAAAAACATACATAATTTTACTGAGTCAACAATTTTAAATAGTTATAGCACAAAATTTTTGCAAATTTAGTAGATATTTTAATACAATTCACCGCTTTTTGGAAAGTATAATACATTTGCTGATAATCATTACCAAAATGCCAGTAAAATTAATAAAATAAGCAATTTTCTTCAAAATGTTGATTTTAACAGACATTTCTGTAATATTTATCGACAAAACTATTATTTAAACAAAATTTGTTTCGAAGCATTTTATTCAAACGAAACAGTCTTCAACTTTACTTTATAGCAGAGAAATCTCATGATGTAATTTTGTATCCAAATTTAGGCATGATTTTTTTTTTAAACAATGACACCTTTTATTCGCATTTGGGATTCGAAAACGACATTTCATAAAAAATGCTACATATTTCAGTCAGTTCCACGATCTGAGAACACTTTTGCTAGCCTGTGTCTGCTGCGGCGAGTTAACCGAGCAAGAAGGAAGAAGAGTTGGAAAAACTGACCGCGGCACAGTGAAACGCAGTAACGCACGATCTGGCCACAGCGATTCCCTGACTAAACCTTAAATTCCCTGACTTTTCCCCTGACTTTTCCAGACCACTACGATTTCCCTGACTTTTCCCTGACTTTTCCCTGACTTCCCTGACTTCCCTGACTTGTGGCAACCCTGACATATTTCAATGATGTAATTTTGCATAAAAAGTTTATAGGAATCTGTAGAAACTTAATATTCCTAATTTCAACTATAAAATAATCACTAATTTCTTTATATTTTCGGTTAAGATCGCTCCTGAATATTTTGCTAAACAACTTGGCAACAATCTGTAATTTGCAAGTCCAATTTGTGGTTACATATCAAACTATAAAGTACTTTACATTCGGTGACATATACTCTTTGCAATACATTTACAAGACCTGAATGATCTGAGTACTTTGAAACTTTCTACAAGGACTGTCGAAGGTTCCAGTGCTTCTTCCACAGCATCTTACATTTCTTGACTCTCATGTGATCCAGGTTGCTCTATGTTCTATACTCTCTTTTATTCTTTTTACTTTTTTCTGTCGCTACTTTCAACTCCATCTTGCACGAAGTTGAGATCTGAGCACCGGAAGTCACGGTACCGATTCTACGCAAGTCGAGCGCTAAAATACCACTTACACGACTAGGGACTTGCGGTGGTTACGAGTTTTTCCGTCACGTGTTTCCTGCGATTTGCGATCGTGGACCATTTTCTTTCCTTAATGGGAAACTTGTGGTGAAGACGAAGTCAGGAACGATTCGCGGAATTCTTGAGACAAATAAGGTAGAGAAACGAGATTGCGTTCAGGTGTTGAACATTTTTGTCAAAATAACAAAAATAAGTCAGCATGGATTGCGGTTCGAGAACAATTTCTACACGTGTTTTGAAAACAGGAATTATATTGACCCTGAGTAAAACATTTTTGTAGTGATTGTTGATTGGCTTTAGAGTCCAGAAATGAAAAACTGAATGTTACTCAGACGTTTTTTTCAATAAATAAATAACTTAAGATTTCACAGTACTGTACATAAAAAATTTAATTTCTTACTTGCAATTTCTCACAATAAAATAAGATAATTTAGTTTTTTTTACTTACGGACCCTAAAGCCAATTAAAAATTACTAGAAATACTATTATGAATGTAATAAATTAGAAGAAAGTTTAAAAGCTGGAATATTAAAGAATAAGAAGTGCTAGTTTTTCAATTTTGAAAATTTATTCAGATATGCAATTATTTTTAATTTTTCAATTTCAGTTCTCAAAAAATTCAATGGATTTTAGACATTTTTAAACAATTGAAAAAGATGTCACGAAACTTAAAGATATTTTGATAAAATTCAGAAAATTTTGAAGAACTCAAGAAATAAGGATATAATTCTAAAAAAAATATGCGATTTTAAGAAAGTTTAAGTAAACATCAAGTAAATTTAGGAAACTAAAAAATTTCAAAATTATATCAAATGGTTAAGCTACTATTAAAAAGATTTTAAAATTGATGTAAGAAGAAACCTTATGATCAAAATAGCCATTATGATTCCTAAAAGATAATATCTGGAATTTTATGAAATTATCAACTCCTCATAATCTACACCTTAGCATAGTACGCCAATAGTGTGTCAAGCAGAGAAAACTTACTACTAGTAATAAACTACTATATTCAAGTTTATTTTTAACCTAAACGACTACTCACGTCTCACGTTGTGAGGAAACTAATTAAAAAAGAAAATAAAGGAAGCGAAAGATTTTTTGCCCTGAATCTCCAACTCAACTTTATCGAATACTTATATGTTTTTTTTCCTTTCCTTAACTCAGAGAATTATCATTCCATAAATTCTCCACAAAAAATATATAAATTAAAAGTAATAAATCTTCATAGAAAACATATGGATTATAATATTGCAAATTCCTATCTGCTTGACCATTTGTGTCATTTATTCCCAGAATCTGTATCCTTGTAAAAGACGGATAATAAAAAGCAGAATAAAAATCCGTTTACATGCTATTTTTATTTTTTTTTATCGTTGGCGACACGTGAAGCCCACTGAATATGGGAGAGATCAAATTTAGAAATTCCGAGGTGCATGAAAAACACATCGTGACATACATACATAGGACATATGCGAAATCGAAGGCCAAAATGTATTCAAGTGTACCTATATCTGGTATGAACGCAAATCCGGGCTTTGCAAAATTTACATGTACCTACATATCCCGGTAAGTGCCGTTTGAAATTCTGAATTTAAGGCAGAATCCTTCGCGAGGCGGCACGTGGAAGACCCAGAGTTGAATGCCTCGTTGGATAATAGTTCGTCCTGAACGAATCAGGGACCTTATTCCAGAGAATTATCCGGTAGAGTAAACCCCCTCCGAAGCCATAACCATCGCCGAAGGGGGTCAATGAAAAACGATCCGACGCTCTACAGAATTTAAGTTATACTATCTGATTTCGACGGAATCGATATATTATAGCTCTGATATTGAAATTTCCAAGGGCCTCTAATCTGAAAGAGATAATTAACCTGTTGCTATTGAATGGAGTGAAATAAAACGAAAATGATCTTGCGTGTAGCGGGATACGAAATGAATTTTACGAGATTTCGAAAGAAGAGAGAAAAACCTTCAGTCACGTCTGGAATTCAAAGGAACACGCTTTTCGAATACCAGAAAGCTGGACCGAAATTTTAATTAAAGGGCCAATTAAGATGCAGTTTTACTTGCTTCGAAACGAAGAAAAGTAAAAAATCATAATTGATAAAATTACCATATTATCAAAATTCATTTATTCTCTATTAAATTTTAATAAAGGAGGATTTTTATTTGAAAACTACAATTTTTCTAACTTCCTCAGTATTCTTTTTTAAAAACAATTAAAACACCTAAATCTTTTTTACCCAATGACATGTCAATCTTTCTTCTGTCAATTCAATATTTTTTATCGGGGTTACGAACTCTGAACCATAAGCTACGATAAATTTAGAGTGGAATTTCTTGTAAAGTCACCAATGAAATTAATGGATACACTTTACTTAAATTCCAGCCGCATCCGGGGATTCTTATTTTTTCTATAGACGGAGAAACGAGAATATGTGGGAACAAGAAAAAAGAATTGTTATGCTAAATACATAATACGCTACTGGCCCTCACCTACTAAGGGTTATTAAATGCGAGTGGAGTCATAAATCGTGCTTAGAAGAGAAAAGAAAACAAAAAATGAAAACCACTCTTTTCAGGAAAGCACCTGCAGCTACCGGCGGCGGCCCAGTGACCAATAAAACCCACGGCCCGCCTTAAAAGCGCAGTCTCATAAAAATAATCAACCCTTTAAGATGGACGGTAATGGTGCTTTCTAACATCCATCGTCATTCTTTACGTCAGGATTCTACGGCCACCATAAAAACGATCTAAAAACGAGATTCCAGGCAATCCTACATTAGGAGAAATGCAGGGTTGAGTTTAACGGATGTGATGTGAATAGAAAAGTATTTCGTTGATTTGAGGATTAGAATTATAGGTCTATAAAAGTTGAATACGCATTCTGAATACAGGTTATTTTTTTGGTATATATAATTTTACCGGAGTAGAAAATGGCTCTAATAAAAGTTGAGTGCGATAGATTAGGGCTCTTCTTTCCGAAAGATTATTTTTCTAGACGCGTACTTTTCCTGTAAAATAATCTGTCGAAATTTTTAGAAAGAAATTCAATCCGAACAAAGCTAAGTCATTACGAAATCTGTTTCCGAACAATTCCGTATCATTCCAAACTAATACGAGAATCATTTTAAATCTCGTTTCATGTAAATCGGTTGAAAGTCATTCCGATTCGATCCAAGACTTCAATCCGAAGCAAACCGAAAGAATCCTAGCTTGGGTTGATCTAAACCGAATTTTTAATCCATATCAGTCTCATTGAATCCGATTTTGAAATGATCGGATTCATTCGGATTGTAAATTTGGTTTGAATTAAGGTAGTTCAGCCACAAAAAATAAGGCCTGAGGCACAAATACTCAATTTTGCTTTCAAGAAATGATCCATGATTTATCATAATCGCACCATTTTTAAAAATTTGGTAATAAGCGATATGAAAAAAAGTCCAGTTGAAAATAAAATTTGTTAAATAGGTTATTTTTCTATGTTTGAAATGTTTCTTATGGAAAATAATATTTTCTCTTTTT
Organism: Diplolepis rosae; assembly: GCA_030998225.1. Classification (NCBI taxonomy): domain Eukaryota; kingdom Metazoa; phylum Arthropoda; class Insecta; order Hymenoptera; family Diplolepididae; genus Diplolepis; species Diplolepis rosae. The sequence goes on along the minus strand of JAPYXD010000723.1, from coordinate 4,828,044 downwards.
TTTAAATAATCGTTATTCCTTCAAAGTAAAATTTTTGGTTCCTTTAGCAAAACGTTCTGATTAGATCAAATTTATTATTTGTTTATGTAATAAATTCGAAAGCAATACAATTTATAAGGAATGAAAGGCAGATCCTTTTTTTATTCCATATTTCACTTTGTGAAAAAAATTCTGCTTATTTAAAAACTTTTAAATCAGAAGTAGAACTAATTTGAATTGTGACAATTCACTGGCTGCCTTCTATTTGAATTTAAATTCGAATGGTCCAAATTTATGAAATAAAAATTTAACATTTCAATATTAAGGTTTCTTTCATATTTTATACATATATATTTTAAAATACACTTATACATAAACGTGGAATAGTTTTCATGTTTTTCAATCAATGGTTTTTTGAAGTTTTATCGAAGTTTTACCGAAGTCTTTTTGCGTATTTTTTGAGTTATTTTTTCTCACATGTGTATACTTGCATCTACAATTTAAGTTACATTTGTACATAAACGTGTCTAGTTTTTTATCTCAGGTGTTTTTTAAGAATAGTATGTGTTACTTTTCAATAACAAATCTTAAGATTTCTCTTGTATTTCACCAAAAAATGTTTATGTTTAATTTAAGTAAATTATCTCATATTTTTATATTCTAGAAATAAAGATCACTGATGCGGACTCCAATCAGAGTCGAAACGTTTGATTAAAACTACTGTTTTTTTCATTTATAGACCCTAAAGCCAATTATCTAATAATACAAATAAAGTAATTTTCAAGCTAAGAATTTCTAGAGAAAACTACAATATATTAAGATTCTAAGATTATAAAATGAAAATATTTCGCTTTTACTATATTTTAATCATTCAATTTTCCACTTTTCAAAAGTTGAAATTATATTTTTTATATTTAAAGAATTTGAAAATCTTTCTGTGGAAAAAATGACGCTTTCGACTGCGCTGGGATTCGAGCCCAGGTCTTTCGATTGCCGGTCGACTGCTCTATAACAAACATCATTGGTTATGTCAACTTTCAAACTTAATGTTATATTAGTTTTCTCGATGCACACTAAACCAAATAAAATAAAATTAAAAATTGATGTTATTAAAAGAAAAGAAATAAAAAAATTACAGAGTTTGAGAATCTGAAAATTTCAGAATTATATACAATAAAAAGTTGCGCAGTTCGGAATTTCGCAAAGTAAGAAATAAAATAATTAGGAACTTTTCAATTCAAAATATTAATAAATTCTTAAATAATACAAAATTCACAAATAATAAAATAAACCATATAAAACACCTGAAACGATTATCTTCAGCAATAATTCTTAAATAAAAACAGAACAAAAATACAAAATAAGATTAATGAATCCCAATGGATAGAAATTAGGAAGAAGAATTGAGAAGAAACCGCTGAAAAGCAGAACATTCCACTCAACAAAACATGCCAATAGAAAAGAGCTCAATATTATCGAACTATTCCACTCCATTTGAAAATTCCTTTGACTAAAAATAATAAAAGGGCAAAGAATAGTGGAAGCGAAGGCAGGAGGTGGCGTGGCAAAATAAATTGACGATACAAATATATCCCTGCAGAAACGACTGTCTCAACCTCAATATTGCCAGATCTGACGAAAACCAGACAAAACCAAAACACGTCTGATCGATAGCCGGACAATAATTGACCGCTCGAACCGGACAATCCTGCTCAAAAATTGGACAACGAAAGACCGTTCGATCGCTGGTTTAAAATCGTCCATCGATGTCCATCGAAAGAGCGCCCTCGAGGTACAAAGTAGAGGACAGAACTTTTTCCATGAGTAGTTATCTTCCTCTTGCGTGGGAACTTGAGACAGATGCGTCGCGCGTGAGAATCTCGGGCAGATGCGGACTTACGCACCTTCTTCTCAAGGACTACTCATCGGTATATTATGTATAACATATATGTATACATTATGTACACCTTCGGCACACGACATTCCTTTGCTTTAGTAAATAAACGTAAGATGCATAGTTTGAGGTCATGCCCCCCCCCCCCCCCCCAAACACTCGCCCACCCCATCCTTCCTCACCTTCAAACTTCCTTCCGCCTCACTTCCGACTCTTATATCCGCGTTGTCATTCTAATAAAGCTTTGGGTCCAGAAGTGTGCATGGAACGTGCAAGGAACGTGGCGGATCGGCGGCTCTTTTCCTTCCGATCCTTATTACCCTCGTATCCGAACTTTTTCTTGTGGGGAAAGAAAAACACGAATCATAAGGTCATAAGAGAAAATAATTACTGAAAAAGGAAGAATAATTGACTTCCTACTCTCCAATCCTGAATCAGTGAAATAGTCACTAATTATATCCGTGAAAATATATCAAGTGATGAATCAGTAGCTTTGATTTCACTGAGGAATTCAAAAGTTTCATCTACACGTTACTGCTTCATCGACCTTTAAAACGAGGTTGGATTTTCGACGCGCGCGATAACATCATCATAAATGTGCTTTGGTGAGTGCAAGTGCTCTTTGCAATCACGTATAATTATCAGGGGAATCAAAAGTATTCTGTTCTGGTTTTATTATTCCCAGCTCAAGATTTATCTGATTCAAGAAGTGAGTTCAATCTGTTTCACTGCTCTCTAAATCTGAATCAGTCAAATTTTCACTGATTGAATCAGTGATTCGCCTTCTCACTGATTCATTAGTGAAAAAATATTTTTCACCGTCAAATCAGTTAATTTTCACTGAAATAATCAGTGGAATTTGACTGATTCACAGTAACCTCTTTTTAGCTATTTGAATCAGTCAAATTTCACTGATAATCAGTAGATTTTGACTGATTAAAATTTAGAGAGTGAATCATCAGTCGAATTTCACTGATTCTCAGTGAAAGATTTATAACTGCTGCCATCAGTGAATAGTCACTGCGAATCTGTGGCCGTTTACTGATTCAGGTTTAGAGAGTATATAGAGTCAAAATTTTTATTCCTATTACAGAGAAAATTATTATAGGGTTTACTATGTGTCTTGTAGTGAATACAATGCAGGTGGTAATCCTTGCATAACAATTAATGGTAACCGATACTATATTTTTTTCTCAATGTAGATATAAGAAAAACTATGACCATTGCGTAGGAAAAGTTAACAAATTCTATTATCTTTTTATTAAAAACTCGTACCCATGCAGTAATTTTGCAGTGGCGCAGACTACTATCTAAATTTGAATCAGTTAAAATCTACTGATTATCAGTGAAATTTGACTGATTCAAATAGCTAAAAAGAGGTTACTGTAACTGATTTGACAGTGAAAAATATTTTTTCACTGATGAATCAGTGAAAAAGCAAATTACTCATTCAATCAGTGAAAATTTGACTGATTCAGATTTAGAGAGTAGGCCAGGAACTGACAAGACCTGGCTTGCCATAAAAGACTGAGTTGGGCTGGACCTGAGGGATAGTTTACTGCAATATAATCTTGCGGATTTTAAATCTGCCTTAATGGGCCCAAGTCTGGTGTATCGACTTTGCCAGATTAATAATGTAATATGATAAACAATTCTATAAATGATAATTAATTAAAAAAAGGATTGGTTAATTGTGCATGGAATTTGTAAATATGCATACATAAAAACATAATTTTAGTAACTTCGATATATATAAATCAAACAATTAATCAATTTTATGGTCCATAAAATAAATCTTAAACAATAAAAAAACTCATTTGGCAAGATAGAATTTAAAAATCCTAAAACTACAAACTGGTAGAATTTGAAATAAAATCAAAAGAAGATTTAGCAATTTTTTCAAAACTTTATAATGAATCGTATATTTAAATATTAAAAAACCACTGCACGCTTTCTTAAAATATGTGCAAAATTTACATAAAAATTTAATCTGTAAATAACCAGAATGCATAATTAGCCAGCGATCGGATTTCATGTAGATATTTTGAATCTCAGCAGGCTTATAATTGTATATTGAGCAAATCTGCACATTTTTCAATTCATCAAAAATAGCATCGAACAATCGCGAAAATGATTGCATGAATTTCTGTATGTAATAGACATTTAATTGACTGTTTTAAACTTATCAAAAAAAAAATCTAATGATTCAGAAATTAACAAAAAACAAGTGCTCTTACAGACATCGGACCTGTAAATCCGGCAATAAACTTTTTTACAATGTCTTATTAAATTTTCAGATGCCACTTATTCTCTTCCGAGTAATGAGAGAAAGTTTCGTCGTCCCAATTAATCTCCTTAATGAATTTATCGCCTTTAACAAGTGTCACGGATCAGATGGAAGTCGAAGCAATTAAGTCAAATTTCTGCAAGGGCTCGATTTCACGTGAAAATAATATCGAGAGAGCCCTAAGGGACTCAGGATGGATCTCAATAAATTTTAAAGAGCCGCCATCGATTACACATTCCTGTCAAAATATTCTTCCACCAATTCTACACCTTCGTCTCTTGCAATAAATTACGAAATGCTAGAGATCAAAGCAATTACCGCTTCTCCGAAATTTATATCGCCTTGGGGTTTAAATGACTTTTCATGAATTAAAGTAATAAGGAAGTAATAACTAATTAATCAAGTGTTGCGATAAAAAAGTGTAAAATATAAAATATATGAACTCGTATTTCTCACCCAAACATTGAATGCTGATAAGTATGTCCAGAAAAGAAGCTTACCTGAAAATAAAAAGATATAATTCCATTTAGAAAATTATTCAATAATCGAATTTCAATACCCTAAAGTTTAGAAATATGATCTATAAAACATTAGAACAAAAACTATTTTCAAACAAATTTATCATCACGCCTCCACTTTAATAAATTATTTAATTGAATATAATTACATTTAAATAGAACAAAAATAATTCTTTCGCCAAAAAATCAATTACATATTATTGCAAATAAGTATATTCGTCAAATAATTGAATTTTTCTCCAACTATATATGTAGGAAAAATATTTATAAAATAAACAGAAAGTTCTATACTTATTTAGACAACATGCTTTTTTAGTATATTTATCAATCAGTTTAGTTCAAACAGCATATTCTCTGTACCTTTCACTTGGCTTCCAGTGGAATCTACGAAATAAAATACTTTCATTTAAATTTTAATACACATGTGTATATATTTTAATAATTAAAAGTAGTGTAAGTTGTATTGATCCTAAATTTAAATAAAATGGTACGATGTTGGAAAAAAAATTGGCTTTAGGGCCAAAAATGATTAAGGTAGATCATCCACGAAAATTAGACCTCAGGCAAAAATAGATAATTTTGCTTTCAAGAATAGCAATATTATTATTAAAAGGCTAATTTTAAAAAGAAAAGACTATTTTCCATGAAAAAAAATTTGAAATGCAGAAAAATAATGTATTCAACGAATTTTATTTTTGCCCAACTTTTTTCCTTATCACTTCATACCAAACTTTACAAAATGACGTGATTCCAATAAATCACGAATCATTTTTTCAGGAAAAAGAATCTTCACAACTTTACCGTTCCCGGTTTTTGGAAATAAATTCGTTAATGGCTGAAACCATTAAAAATCAATTTTCCAAAACGAAATTTTTATAAACCAATTACTGAATTGGGTAATATTTTATTGATTTTAGAAAATTGAAAACAGTTAATTTTTAGAGAATCTTTTTTCTAAAAAAATAATCCGTGATTTATTAGAATCACATCATTTTTTAAAATTTGGTATGGAGCAATAAGAAAAAAAGTTCGAGTAAAAATAAAAAATTTTAAATGCATTATTTTTTCAAATTAATTAGTTGAGTTTGAAATTTCTGCCTATGTTTCAAATTTTTTACTTGAAAATAAATCTCTTTTCTTTCAAATGATCCCTTCAATAATAATATTGCTATTCTTGATAGCAAAATTATGTATTTTTACCCAAAGTCTAATTTTTGTGGATGAACTACCTTAATCAGACGTTTCGGCTCAGATCGGAGCCCTTATCAGTGATATTTATTGAAATCTAGAAACCTTCCATTTTCACTTATAAATTTAATTTAACACATCAAGTACTCTTTTCCCATATTAAATGTTCAAGTATTTTAGTTATTCTTAAAAATGTGAAATTAGCGCCACCCTTTTTTTATTTTCGAGATTTCAATAAATATCATCACTGATGAGGGCTTCGATCTGAGCCAAAACTTCTGATATAATCGACTTAATCATTTTTGGACCCTAAAGCCAATTTTTTTCCAACAACGTACCATATATTTTATATGGTGATATATATATATATATATATATATATATATATATATATGGTGATTAAAAAGTTATTAAATTTAATATGAATAAATATTTTTTTTATAATAAAAAAATCTATTAATTTTAATTTACTACTCATATATTAAAGTCTATTAAAATTAATAAGATATTCATCAGTGTAGATTTTACTGGAAACTAGGTGAAATATACAAGTAATCCATTGATTTTACTGCACTTATAAAATCTACTAACAAGTCAAGTTGTAAAAAAAAGTACTTAACTTCCTGTAAATTTTACGAATCTTTTTTCTGCATGTCTCTGAATGTAAGAAATTCTTTTTCACTGTAAGGATGTCGACTTTAAAGTAATATAGGGTTTCAAAAAAGACATAACCCCCTCAAGGGAGGTTATAGGACTCCTCGTACGCACGGTCATCGTGTTTGACAAAAAATATTCATTCTCATCGAAAGGTGAATGATGCTACTTAATACGGATATTTTTCAGAGCTAATGTTACATGCGCGTTTGTTATTCGGTATAGTCAGGTGATAAATGTAACGTTACCCAAGGAAAAAACAACTCTCAGCACAAATTCTTATTGGCTCATTGATGCAGATAACCTAATAATTAGACACTGGATGATTTGTTTCCTCTACATCGGGTCTATCATTTCCCCCTAATGCTCAAACTTCAAGAAAAGTATTTAATTCTCGACAGCATCTCTCATTTCTTCGCAATTAATTTGACTCTATAAGAGTTTTAAATATTATGATTTTATTGTTGTGAGACATAATAAATAGTTAATCAATATATTTAATATCAGGCCTCAGAACCAAAATGATTTCTGATAAAAAACGTATACAAAGTACTGGCTGAACATTTCCAAATTTATTTACTCTGATTTTTTATACGTTTTTATCAGAAGTTTTTATTACTTAAAAAAATATGATTGAACACTACATTGTTAGAAATGTTCGGAAAGTTACAAAAAATGGTATGCTACAAAGGTAACGTAAAATTTGACGATATTTATGATGCTTTTGAGTAAAGGTATATTAAAATTGCGAAAAATGTACTTAATTTTCAGAAAAATATCTTAATAGTATGAAACTCAACTAAATTTGTATGAAATGTATCTTTAAACTACCAAACTGTAACAGAATTTTATCAAATTTATCATAAAATTACTGCATAAAACTTTAGTTACCTAAAATGTAACATTATTCCTATTACAAGTTTCAGAATTTGCAGAGATGAGTATCAGAGTATTCAACACTTTATAACTGAAAATTAAGAAATTTGTTTCCTAAATTTACTAAAAAGTAACTGAATTTTCTGAGATTCTATCTTAATTTACGAAGCTGTAACTGAATAAAAATCCAGTCACATTTTTCGGGGAATTGCGGTAGAAATTTCTAAAAATGTAGTATTCGTATAAGCAATTCTTAGCTATTTTTTATAAATAATCCTTTGTAATTTTATCTATATCTTCAGAAACATTTGGACACAAATATATACTCATATGTCCAATATTTCAATTATATTTTAAAAATAAAAATCACTTATGAGGACTCTGATCAGAGTCGAAACGTTTGAAAGTATCTAACCTTCTGAATTATTATTTCTGGACTCTAATGCCAATTATTAACAACAACATCGTATGAAATTATTATTTGAGGGTCGATACAAGTCCTATTTTATGAATATGTTATATATCGAGACGAGAAATGTAAGCATTTAGACTATCGAATTTTTTTGCAATAAATTAATGATAGATAGAATCAATTTGCGAACAATCTAAATTATTAAGTTTCTTCTCTACAAAAATGTTTAGCCCTGGCAAAAAATATTCCGCTTTAAATGGTAATTTATCTTTTACCACTTTTTTTCAATAATCACTGATCTACTTAATACATACATCATAATGGAAATATTTTTCTATGTACTATAGTTTCTCCAAACAATTTACAAACTGAATTTAAATTCAAATACTTAACATTCAAAAATTGTAATGAAAAAAATGTAGGAATTTCAAGATTGGAAACGCCCAAGCTTGGATCAAATTGGTTGGTCAAAAATTTGATCGTTTCGAATCTTGGAATTTTGAGCTAATATTCTTAAAATTCTGAGAATTTGCTTGAGGTAATTTATAGGTAAATGGAATTGACTTTCAAGAACTTCCTAATAAAATGTAAGTGTTCCCCAATCTTTAATATTTCCTGACCCTAATTATGCTACCAGCAAATTTCATCTTTTCAGGTACCTGAAAAAGGATACTGACGACCGGGCCTGTTTATCTCTCACACTGGGTCGTATCTCGTAAATTCGGAAGAGAGTCATATCAGGTGAAGCGTAAAACTGCACGTTACCTAATGACCGTACATCCGTGTTTTTGGGCACAGATTGGCCCCTTTCGCAGGTGGCCCAAGTCACCATAATGCCGGTACTTAAGCCCTCGAGCGATGACGTTCTCGTCGTTGCAAATTGTGACTGATGAAGGAAGCGGTCAGTCCGTATAATTGATGCTTTTGCAAAAACTCCAAGCCACAAAAGACATACGTCTGCTGTACTGTTTCAAGAAAGAAACATTATATATTTCTGTAGCAAACCTCTTTCTTATCTTGATAGCCTACGAGCTTCTTTATAAGGTAAAACTCTCTACCTTGTAACTTCCAGTATTCATTAAGCTTCAAACTCAAAGTTAAGACATAACATTATGGGCAGGAAAATTATAAAGACTACAAATTTATATCGAAGTTGCATGGGATATAAAAAGAAAGAGTGCAAAAAAGAGGAGGAGCCCCAAATCACAACAATTTCAAACCACTGAGAAGGAAAAGTTTTAATTGAATATATATATATAGACATAAATAAATTCCTCTCATCTAAACTACAGTGTTAGAAATGTTCGGAAATTTACAAAATTTTTGTTACAGAAGTAACGTCAAATTTGACAATATTTATGATTTTTTTAAATAAAAGTATCTTGAAATTGCGAGAAATGTACTGAATATTCTGAAATATTTCTTAAGGGGATCCGACACCTTCAATATTTTTATTTGATGAGTTTAGACCTTCCATATAATTTTTTTATGTTCAGTACCTTTACTTAGAAAAGATTTGGGATTTTAAAAAAAAATCCAGCACCTTTATGTATTTTTAAACTAAAAATTTTGAATTTTTTGGGCATTTTTTTGACATTTTCTGACATTGAATAACTTTTTTGTTTTTCAACCAATTGTCATAATTATTTTTACATTTTGTCCCTTATAATGTGTAGCAACTTTTTGAATATGGAAAATAAGGTAAAATGACTGAAAAAAAGTTACAAATAAAATAAAAAAATAAATAAAAATATCCCCAAAGTATAAAAAAAAAATTTGGTAGTTATTTTTTTAGCTAAAGTACGTTCCGTACCCAAAAATATTGATAATATAACAAAGAATAATTGGTGAAATTTTCAAAGATCTGTGCCTAATACTTCAGATTTTATTCGAACATATGTTGCAACAAACACGGAAAATCATAATTTGCGGAAAACGGGGTTTAAAGTCTTGTGGTGAAGCCTCGCTAAAAAAGCGTTATTCGGAAATCGTAGTAACTTATAATTTTTTTCATTTTTCCAAGATAAAAAATCACATTGCCCTGTAAATTTAAACACATAGTCAGAAAAGTATAAAGAATAAAAAAATAATATTCTTGGAAAATATCAAAAATATGCCAATTCAAGGTGGCGGATTCCCTTAATATTATGAAATTCATGTGGATATATATCCGTCAGAGAATGTAATTTTTCTCCAAATACACATAGAAAAAAAGATTCGTAGAATTTAATTCAATAAAATTTGTTTGCCTTACACAAAAGTATGTTTGATTTTGAAAAAAATTTAATTTTTTACAGACAAGTTTTGTTTTGTCACCAATAATTAAAATTGCAAATTCTGTTGAACCCCTCAATTTTTAATAAAACTGATACATTGTTACATTTCATGTGAGAAATATTATTGTGATTAGCCATACAAAGCAATAAAATCACAAAGAACTTAACCTACTCTATAGGAAAAGTTTAAGTAACATATAAATTATATTAATTTCTATATCAGAATTATAAACAGTTTGAACCGTCTATACCACATAAATAAAATCCTCCCACCTCAACTAATAAATCTTTGATTCAAACTGGATGCAAGAACTTCCTATTCTCAATAATAAAATTCATCACTTTCCTTTTGATCCTATCCCTCGATACATAAAGGATTTATATAAGAGGGTATATTCGCCATGAAAAAAAGAAAGTGAAAAGATAGCTAGGATTTTCTTAAAAGTTCAAAGCGATCATAGAACTACAATGCGCTTTCAATGTCCACCCTAATTCGTGACGCGATCTGCACTCGCGATAGAATAGGTACGAGACCCCGTGAATTTGAAATACGTCAGATCTCGGAAGCCCATAAGGACCCCCTAACTCGTGCAGCACACGAGCCTAAGTCTAGAAGGATGCATATGCTCGATATTCCCATGGATTTCTTGCCTTATGGCGGCCGAAGTGCCGCAGGCGAATATAGTAGAGGTCCGGTCTCTCCCCTCTTTTGCCTTTTTTTTTCTTCCCAAACACCATAAGATTTCCCCCTTGTTCGTGTGCGGACCACGAGTACGACGTGTGTAGGCACGCACATGTCTCGAATTCCCACAGTCCGCCACCACCTTGTGAGAGATTCTTATGGGGCACCCGGATTCCCCTCTCACCCCCTCCCATCAAGATCACATTGAACGAGACCACGTGCACCCACGTGCGTCAACAGCTTGCCGCGCTTTTCATACGCGTACGCAATTTCCCAAGCGCAATTCTACTATTCTTCTATCCTAATTGTTTATTTACTCCTTTGACCAGACTAAAAAAATCCAAAGTAATTTTAAACACTCAGAAAAATATTTGGTTGAATAAATAACATTTTTTTTGGTTTTAACGATAGAATTTTGTTGTTAAACGTTTACCAAAATATTTTGTCATCAAACAAATATTTTTATTGATTCAGCCAAAAATCTTGGTTTATTGGGCAAACTGATTTGATCTGAATACAAATTTTTAATAATTTCATTTAGTGACTGACTTTTGGCTTTTCAATCAGTCAAAAGTGACTGATTTTCAGTTAAGAATAATTTTATTTAAAGCAGAAGAAATCAGTTACTGATTGATATTATTAATAATTCAGATTTAGAGAGTAATATTATAATTTATATCAGGGTTGGCTTAAGAAAATTTGGCGCCCTAGGCAGAATAAATATTTGCACTCCTAGAATCTGAAGATAGATTAATATGTCTCTATATTAAGTAGTCTAGAGTTGTATTTTCGCGATAAAATCAATAAAAATAAAGATTTTACAGTTAAATCAACACAATTTTTTAATCTCTCTCATAGAATGGTAACATAAAATTAAGTCATTGGTCACTAGGCAGAGCTTACATTTTTTGTGGTAAATTTTAAAATAAGAGATTGATATTTCATATTTTTTCCATCGATTTCTCGTTACAAAAATGAAAATTTCACCCGACTTTGCCGCCCCCTAAATTAACTAACATTTTCTTGTTTATTTAAATTGAAGCAAATAAAATCGTATTCTGAAGATACATTTCCATTGTTTCAAATAAGCAGCACATATTAGTCATAAATGCAAAATATATATTAAATTATACACTCTAAAAAAAGTCTATCCATAGTGAAATTACGTTCTTTTCAGAATGCATCCATTGAAATTAAGCATATTCCTTTTGTCTACCAACAGAATCTTTTTCCTGTTACAAAACTCATCTGTGAGATGCAAAAAGAAAATATTTTTAGCAATGAACGATTTTTTTTTTACTCTGAAAAGAAATCCTCTAATTATGTAAGGATTGCATTTCTAGACTAGGAGACGAAGTGCGCCTGCGCATTAGTGAGTGTACATCGTCTGATGCTAATCTGTTCACAGATATTTTGTCAGTACGGTGCCAACTACGAAGAATATATTTTTTTTATTTGTAAAAAAATATTTTGATTCGAAATTATTAGTACAATGTTTACTATAGAATTTATTGTGAAATTTAAAATGCAACAAAGTTTAAAAATAATTTTGTAACACTTTTCCAACATTATATATTTAATAGATTATGGACTTTCAATTTTACACGTATTGGAAAATTTGTAATGTAAGCAAAGTTATATCTTAAAATTTCTTTAAGCTGAAATCTAAGACGGATCGTTATTATATTATTGAAAATGATCGATTAAATATTGGGATTTGTCAAAGTTTGGCTTGTGTATATTTCTTATAGGTTATATCATAGAATTTGTTTTATTTTAACATCGAAATTATACTTCCTTCACATGACAAAGGATTTTATTTCCAGACCAAAGGAAAAACTTTGGCAATAAAATGATAGCACTTGAAACGAAAATACTTCAACTGTTAGAGGATTTCCTCTTATGCCAATTTTGAGTAGAAAATCCATTCATAGTAAACGGAATTATTCGACAGTCAATATTCCGTTTTTAGAGTGTATGTTAATTGAATTTCATCAGTCATAAAATATGTCGTTGATGGTATCAACTAATTTGTTATGATTGAAAAATTCTGCTCAAAAAATGAAAGTGTCAGCGATTGTTGAAAATTTGATGGCACGTGTTTAACAAAAGAATGACACGTGTGATAAAGTGTGTGATAGGCGTGTGAAGTGCAAAGCTATTTGTCGTATCACGTGTGTAAACATCGCGTAATCGTATACGTCATTGTTAGCCAGTGTCATTACGAAAGTTTGGTTAAATATTCTACTCACTTATGAAGAAGTATGTATAAGAATATTGTTGAAGATAAGAATAATATGAAGAGGACCCCTAGTAGTTTTTGTAACTTTGTTCCAGTGTCGTAATAGCTTTTAAATGTAAGCGTAGGTGAACACACATCATTCATTGCGCTCGAGCCCTAATTATGTGATCTTTTTACTCTCACACTCTCCCCCTCTCTATCCCTGACACTCCCACCTTTTGTCACATCCTCCCACCCACTCACAATTCAGAATGAATAAAAACCAGTGTATATCTGTATAAGACAATAGAGAACAAACACTTGATGTATTTAGTTACACCTTAAATGAAGATGGTGTGGATTTTGAAAGAATAAATGATTTACGAGGAATTTTAGATAATAATTAAGAATTTAGCAATGTTTACATGGAATCAGGGTTTGCAAAAACCATACAAAAAGAGTTAAATAAAAATCATTTCAGTGATATGATCAAACTCCAATTAATGTTAATAATAAATTCCAATGAATACCTCCCTATTTTCAAACATGTCACATTACATAGTTAATTATAAACTCTGAAAGAGTCTCAAACATATGATCATATTTAATACTAATGTTTGAAGACAGAACCTTTTGGACGAGAAAATTAATAGAAATAAAGTAAAAGGGAATTTCAGACCTACAGAATTTTAAATTGCATAAAGTAAACTACTGTCTAAATAAAAATTAATGAATAATCGATTACTAATTTTGCTTTAGTAATAAGTTTTACTAAGCTGATAATTAATGCAAAACTTCTCAAAAGTAAATTAGTATCCAAGTGTTTGCTAATTACACTGTCATAATGGTTTTAAAATTAAAGAAATTTTCACCTTAATGACCAACGTAAAATCATATAATTTAATCATATATAATCATATATTTAACTGAAATCTAGAAACTTTTTGATAAATTTTCTAAAAAGTGATTGATTTTTCTCAAATTTATCTTCATTTTAAAAACCACTCTGAGCCGAACAAAATTCATAGCAAATTTCTGTAAAATTAGGCCGAATATTTCTAACAGTATAATTAATTATCCACGACATTTTTTAGAATCCTATATTATTTTGGAGGTTCCACTCATCTTTGTGAATCTGAAATAGTTAAAAGTGACTGATGAAAAAAAAAAAATCTTTTCCTAATTCAATTTGGTACGATTTTTACTAATCTTTCGCATAAAAAAAAAAACTAATTGACACTCAAATTTTATAAAAATAAATTATTAAAAAAAATGATATTTCCAAATTAAAATTTGTGAAATTTGACTCTAAACAGAGAAAAATGGATATTCAGAATGAATATCTAGATATTCAACTATGTGACAAGCATCTCATATATTCAGTTGCAAAATTTAGATCTTCAGCTGTAATATCTGATATATTCATATTAACCTATTTCAATATTTCCGATATTAAAGCTGAATATTCAGATATTACAATTCAATATCTAGATATTAGAACTGAATACATAAGATGCTTGTCACATATAGTTGAATATTAATTTTTCTCTGTAAATTAGACATTTTTGACAAATCAAAGTAATCGAAACCGTAACGAATTGAATTCGTATAAAGACATTTCATTTTTTCATCAGTCATTTTTAACTATTTCAGATTAACAGAAGAATGGATAAAAATGGATATATATATATATATATATATATAAGGGTAGATCGGGGTAAAAAATTTATAAGTTATTAAAATATGCAGGGATTAATATCTTGAATAGTACAAATGAATATCTATGGATATTGTAACTGAATTTCAATTCAATAATCTCCAAAAAGTTAAAAGAACGTGTTATTAATGTGTTATTCTTTTCTTATTCTGAGTTCCAAATTATTATACAAGACATTTTAACTAATATCACTGGGGAAACTCACTGTTTTACCAGCGAATTTCACTGTTGACCAGTATATTTCACTGATTTACCAGTGAGCTTTCCTGGCGGAATCAGGTAAATTCCACTGATTGCTATGTGGAAGACTTATAACATTCGAAACAGTGGTTTTTCATTGTAAATCAGTGAATTTGTACTATTTCGGATTAAGAGAATGAGTTATTCTCTAAATTTAAGATAGTTTGGACTCGAATCACGTCTAATTTTTCTAACTAAATAGCAAAATAATGTTTCTCCTATCAAAATAGCCAGTTTCTATATTTTTAATAAATCGATCCATATCGCAAACATAATATTCCGGTCAGCGAATCTCCCATTCTTTCGTCATACACGAAGAAACCCAAGTTTACAATTTATGCTAAACTACATTTCAATTCAGAGAAAAACATGTAATAATGAGAATTTTTGACAGCGAAATACTGAACGTTAGATGAACCATATGATGATTTACTATAGATTTATCAAACTTTACTGTAACCTATACTAAAATTCCATATTATTTTTCGAATCTTTAGTATTTTGACTGCAAAAAATTTCCAGTCCACTCCCGAGTCGAAAAATCGAAGACCTCATTTGAGCCTCTGCGACATAATTTTGAGGCTGAAGAGGGGTAAAAGAGGTTCTTGTTCGTTTTTTGAACCTCTTTTAAGCCTCCAGACTTGACTTACGTCCGTTTTAGGCTCAAGAGGTTCAAATGAGGCCATACATTACGACGGGAAAAGTTCCTGTGAGGCTCTTCTCGATCGAAGAGATTCCTGAGCGTTAAAGGAGGTTGAAAAATAAAATACAGAGGCTAAAGAGGGTTAAATGATGACTTAACGATTATCAATAGGCTTTAAAGAGGTTGTGGAGGCTTAAAATGTTTCAAATGAGCTTCAAAATCACCAAGAGGCTCATATGAGGCCCTCGAAATTTCGACCCTAGATTCCTAATATTAATAATTTTTTACCTGCACTATTCGAGACATTAACCCCTGCATATTTTAATATCTTATATATTACAACTGAATATATAAGACGGCTCTCCCATATAATTGAATATCCCCCCCCCCCCCCCCCCCCCTGCAAGTTAAGTCGAGGAAACAGGTGAACGACAATAAACCATGTGATATAAGTCCACCCAATTACAAAAATAACCCTTAATTAGAAAAGCCATGTAATCAGCACTAACTGCCTTCTCGTTACCAAGAGGGTTGAATGTTGAATCGTCGAGGGGGGTGAGTCAGGCGTGGCGCTTCGTTTAACGCACATTACAATTTGAGGAAGGTGCTGCCACGAGTTTACACACTGCATAATGTGATGCACACTTTTCAATGTGGTGGCTTCCAAAGGTGTGTCGTACACTATCAAAACCTCTTCGATTGGTGTGGGTGTGTACATACTTGTATCCTCAGTGCCAAGATATCAGCAGCTGGCCCCAGAATCGTGAGAGACTCAGGCAGATGGCCCGCTCGGATCTCGAACGACTCGAATGTGGTGTGTCGGTACACATAACACACAAAACACACAGAATCCTACGCCTTCCTTAGGAAGGAACCACCGAGGTTTCCCACGGATCGCGAGTCTCATCTGTCCGTCCTTACAACACGACAGTCTCCTTCGCTGTCTGCCTCCCCCTATCTTGACATGCTTCGCCACTAATATCCTCATTGGTGTGTTTTTTTCATTATTTGTATGTGTTTGCCAAAGTAGTACGTACGCTCACTGAACACGTGGGTACACGGAATGGGCTTCGATTGCTATTAAGTGGGTGGCTACGATTTACGCTCGATTGATCTCCCCTTTTCCACCTTTCGCCATCGCTGAATCACATTGGTTCACTCACGTGATTTTTTGTACGACGAAACACCTGTAGTTTGTAGATGTTTGCCATTACTTTAGAGAGTACGTTTGAGAAAGTTGGGTCGCGAATGAATTGACAAGTTTATCGATTAGTTTCCTTTTAAAGA
The DNA here is from genome assembly GCA_030998225.1 of Diplolepis rosae. Classification (NCBI taxonomy): domain Eukaryota; kingdom Metazoa; phylum Arthropoda; class Insecta; order Hymenoptera; family Diplolepididae; genus Diplolepis; species Diplolepis rosae. Next base: position 4,811,170 of record JAPYXD010000723.1, on the reverse strand, counting down.
TTCAAGTGATTGGCGCGCCATGAAACACCTGTGCCCCCGCAGGTTTGATCTGATCGGAAAATAATACTTTATCGTAAATCAAACTAGCAGAGGGCAGATTTTTAATTTAGTTGTTTTCAAGCGAGGACGGAGAAAATATGTAATTAAATGAAATCCTTCGGGCAGATTATTAATTATTCCGTGTCATTCTCCAACGAAATCCAGATTGGGAATTGATTGGGTTCTTATTTTTTTTAATTAGGTGCATTTAATACTTGATAATGTAAATGTGTTTTTTATTCACATAACATCGAAAGATAATAAATGATTTATTATATTTTCATTTTGAAAATTGTCTGTAACCTGAATCTTTTCTTTAATTAACATTGATAATGAAGTTTATTGAAGATAATGGTGGAAGTTAACCTTAACCTTGTGGAGGTTCTAACTAGGGATCCCTCGGAATTTGTTCCACCTGTTGCGTTCCTGTGTCGTTTAAGATGAAATTCCTTGTCGTAGGCTATAGTATCTATACGTAATCCTAACGAATTAAATATAATTCCTAAATCTCTTTAATCTTTTTTTTGAAGCTGTCCTCAAGAACTTTTTAAATTAAAGGAATATTTAACAAGGTTAATTATTCTAAAAAATAATCAATTTCCTCCTGTCCTTTATCATTTCCCAACGTAAATTCGAGTCTAAAATTTGTATCTTTTAACAAAAATTCTTTAGTTTCATAGGCTTTGTTATTATAGCATACAATGATACCATTGTGCTTGAAAATCAAAATTGACCTTTCTTTCAATTCCCCAATAGCTATACTACTTATGGATACATCGAGAGAAAAGAAAGGCCATGTGAATAGAGAGATCACGTAAAAGGGAGGAAAATGCACTTTGCAAAATCGTTAGGAACCTCACCTGCTGCGGAAGAAGTAGTCAGGTAGATCAACAAGGACTACAAGACCCCTTTTTCCCCTCATGTTCGACAACAAAATACACGTGATTTTAAATTCCAAATACACTGATCGATTTTTCCAGCCGGACTTGAGGAATGCGCCTAAATAATTCGACATGGACCAACCGCAGGGATTTTTTGGGAAAGGGTCAAGCTCCCATTTCCGATAATCCCTCTGACTGACATCTCTCCCCCTCTCTCTCTCTTTCTTTTTTTCAAAATACAAAAAAGAAAAAGAAGGATGCTTCGAGGGGTCAAGTTAAGAATACGGAAACGGTTGACCCATTCAGCGAAACGTGCAGGAATCCAAACGAACTCGTGTATTGCACGCTTCCTAAAGAAAAACTTCCTGAAAGGAGGCGCATTTAATTTCTATGGGATCGGAGGGCCCAAATTCGTATAGGCCCTATAGGGGTGAATTCTTACGGTATGCGTTACAATAGCAGAGAGTGTGGGAACGTAGTCACTGCAAAAACGGTGCCCACAGAATACCCGTATATAGGGTCCCATTACTGTTATGGGGGCTACCAAGACGCCTCGCTACCACGTAACTAATCAGAAAAAAAACACAATGACCGCACTTTAGCGGTACTTATCCTTCAGAGAAACGAATCACTTTGCGAAAAAAATATCACCACGAAAGCGAGTTATGGTGCTTCTCGTTACTCGAATTTCACGATTTTTTATGGTTGGCTTCATGTAAACGAATTTGTGGAGGGACGACTTCTCAGAGAAACAGAATGGGCGTTTGAGAGCAATAAGGCTTTTCAGAAGAATTGACAATTGATGACAAACATGTGGGAAAAGTGTCGAACAAACGAATTACATTTAAAGTGAACTTCCAGAAAATTTTCGAATTCAGCTACCTAATTTGAAAGTTTTATAACTTTCCTTTAAGGCCATGGATTAATCGAACTACGTGACTTAATTTTATATATTAATTCGATCATATAAGATAACTTTTTCAAGTTACAAAACATCTTTCCGAGAATTTGGAAAACAACAAAATTCAATAAAACATGTCTGCATCCAGAAAAAAGTTTCATTTAAATTTAAGAAATCGTTTTTTATCTTTAATTCGAAGTAAAAACACCTTTAGAACAAATATAGATTTATTTGACTTCAATGAATCACGTTTTTAGCCTTTTTTAAATAAATGAAATTATATTTTTGATTCGAATAAAGTACTGGCAAAAACGAAATAATTCATTTAACAATAATGAACAGGACTTATATCGAACCTTAGTACCAACTAAGAACATCAACAATATTTGAATATGAATTTATTTAATTTTATTACTTAGAACGAAGAAAATTTGTTCTTTAAATTAAAGAAAATATTTCTGTGAATCACATTACGTATGTACTCTCTAAATCTGAATCAGTCAAATTTTCTCTAATTGAATTAGTGATTTGCCTTTTTACTGATTCATCAGTGAAAAAATATTTCTCACTGTCAAATCAGTCTATTTTCATTGAAATAATCAGTGAAATTTGACTGATTTACAGTAACCTCTTTTTAGCTATTTGAATCAGTCAAATTTCACTGATAATCAGTATGTTTTGAATGATTCAAATTTAGAGAGTACTATGCGGCTTCGCAGACATTCATTTCTTTAATTCAAAGGAAAAAAAATAATCAAGAAATGTATTTGAATCAAATAAATGTTTCTAAGACCGTATACACTGAGAAAAAAATGTATCCAACAAAACTTTTTTTGTTATCCTGACAAAATATTTTGTTGTCCCAACAAAACATTTTGTTTAAGTAACAAAATTTGTTTGATATAGCAAAATGTTTTGTTGGCACAACAAAAGAATTTTGTTAGCTAAATACCAACCAAATATTTTTGTTGATTTGAGAAAACTGTTTTCTCAGTGTAGCAATGCACAAATTTGCTTTTAGTGAAAATTTTGAAAAAAATGTGAATAGTCTTTCCGTAACAGAATTCAATACCGAATCTCGTACTTTTTTACAAATCATGCACGGCGATAAAATATAATAAAATAATTATCAATAAAAACGATAACGTCCCCCTTGCAATTAAAATAAGAAATGTAAATTAAATAAATAAAATATTTCAAATTTGTGAAGTGTTGCTTGTATATATAAAAATGCAATGGCAATCTACATTGAATCCAAAATTGAAATAGAATTTTAAATGTCAGACAAAATGCAAATGTATATTTGAGGAAATGACTACTAACGGTTCTACGAAAAACTTCCAAAGGGTCCTAATTAGGGAATGAAAGGATCCATTGTGGTGAGTGATGCCAGTTTAAACTTTTAAAAAGGAGCCGATAACACATGTGTCAAAGAAAACCGACTCCGTGTGTTCTGAAAAGCTCAAGAGTAAATGAATAAGCCCTTGTGACACACTTCTACGCTTACGCCTTCGTTTGTGGATACCCAAAAAATTCAAACATTTCCTGACAGGGAAAATGTAGTCATTAATTATTCACATTGATAAATCCCACATCAACCCAAAGTCTGGAAATAATTATATAATAGTTCAAACTAAAAATACTTCTAATTTGAGCTCGAAATTTGTATTCAATTTAAAATTTACTACTGTTATTAATAATAATTAGTTTCATCTTAATACTTAAAATAAAGTCCATGGACTAACGTGAACGAAAATGCAGCTTAATACATTTATGTAAAATAACGTTTTTATGAACAAAATATCTTTCTGAAAATTTCGGAACATTGATGAAATTTAAATGAAGGGTCAATACAATTAACCATTTTAATTATTTTAATTATAATAAAGAACTTCTGTCTTCCTCGTTTTTGTAAAAATTTTGCAAAAAATGTGTGTACAGAAAATAAAACTGGAAAGGTTAACAGCAACCACATTTATATAACTGTATGTTGCAAAATTTTCACTAAAACGTACCAGACAAACATTCCTTATTATCTGTGATATTTAATTATTTTTGCATTTCTTATAAATTTTCAGAAAAATATTTTTTGTACCAAAAAAATATTTTTACTTGAATATGAACTATAATTATGTCACGTGATCAGGTTGGTCCATGGCCCTAATAGCTATTAGATCTATAAGTAATCAAATGAAGATTCACCTAAAGGAATCTTCACACACTAATGTTTTTTCCTCTTTAAGATGATTAAATCAAACAGATCTGAACATAAGAGTCTTTAGGGAGAAATATAATTGTTCAATTTCTTTTCAAGAAGCTACTTCCGATTAGTACAAAAAGGCTCCCCAAGAATGAAAAATAGGGCTTTATCTAGGAGGGAGTCCACGAATCAAAGACTTCCTTGTCACGATTCAGGAAGTGCTCTGAATATCATACGTGTATGGACACATCACCCACGACTTATGCTTCGTAAATCTTCGTCTAACAGCTAAGTGATTGTGTCGTTTACGAGTTATAAATCGACACTGTTTGAAAATAACCGTTGCCCAGATATTAAATGGATTTTATTACTTCCCGTATTGAATTATTTAAACGCTCCGGTAAACCAGTTTATAAAAAATGTATAAAGTAATGAACTCGATATCGTTACTACTACATTCATTCTTTGTCACATAACACAATTAATTTAAAATATGAAATTAATAAATAAAAATTTGAATAATCAAAACTAGTAGAAGCAATTTGCAATTAAATGAATTTAAGGATTAAATTGCTCTATATTAACTACTAAATTTGTGGCTATCAATTATTATTATTTTCCCAATGAGACTAATACCAGTCTTTTATACGAGACAAAATAATAAGTGGGAGAGTTTAACTCTTTCACAGAATCAATTTACTAACTAAATTAATCATATATGCTACAAAAACAATTACATCCTGTTGGACAGATTAGAGGAGTGAATAGTCCCGGATATAAAGATGTCTATTAACTATAATACAGTAACACTTCCCTTGCGAAAGGTTAAAGATCAACGATTTTCGGAGTCGAATTTAATTAAACGTTTCCGCTTTTACTCATTTAAACATATTAGTCGAACTGATTCAATCAAATTAGCATTATTTTTATTTCAAAATAAATCAACAATATTCAACATAGAATTAAAAATTAACCGAACCTTCTTGTTTCATTGTTTCAATATAAAATCAATCGTACAAATGGTCAGTATTAGCAAAGTATTGGTAAAAAGCAAATTGAAATCAACAATTTTACAACGTGAAATATTGTTCATACTACATACTTCATTTAATTATCATAATTTAATAATGACAGGTTTAAAAAAGAACTGTTTCAACTGAGATTGCATGTCAACGACTCCTTAAAAGTGTTTTCTTCCGCGATAGAATATATAAGGTTCAATTTTTTTTCTCTTTCCAATATATGGATCGTAATATATTCTCTTCGCTCAAACGAAATCGCATGTTTAACAGGAAGACTGTTTCAAGGAAAGAAATATTTACGACCGAAGTTAACAACAAGAATCGAAGCAAGTATGTGAATTTCTTAAACAACTTCAAATTAACTACACGCATATGTAGGCGCAACTCTTCGTTAGTAAAACATGAATACGTTTTCTCATTAAGTTAGTTCACAGAAACAAGCTCCTTTTTATGTACTTAAAAGAAATATTTTTAATAAAAATATAAATAAAAATCACGTTCACTTAGATATTTATATTCTCCAGTATAGGTTTTTTCTATAATTGGAGATTAGTTAAGGCCATGAACCAATGTCCAGTAAGTTAGCACCGCCATTTTGTTTTTTCAAAAAAACAAAAGTTGTGCTGAATTGTGCTAGGTTTGTGCTAAATTGTGCTGCAAACGATTTTTGAAAAAAATGAAAATTAGGGCTAAAATGTTGAAAAAACGATTTTTTTACCAGCACCGCCAATTTGTTTTTTTGAAAAAACAAAAGTTGTGCTGAATTGTGCTAGGTTTGTACTGAATTGTGCTGCAAACGATTTTTGAAAAAAATCAAAATTGGGGCTAAAATTTTGAAAAAACGATTTTTTTACCAGCACCGCCAATTTGTTTTTTTGAAAAAACAAAAGTTGTGCTGAATTGTGCTAGGTTTGTACTGAATTGTGCTGCAAACGATTTTTGAAAAAAATCAAAATTAGGGCTAAAATTTTGAAAAAACGATTTTTTTACCAGCACCGCCATTTTGTTTTTTTGAAAAAACAAAAGTTGTGCTGATTTGTGCCAGGCTTGTGCTAGATTGTGCCGCAAACGATTTTGAAAGAAAATCAAAAATGGGACCATAATTTTGAAAAAAAATTTTTTTTACAAGCACCGCCATTTTGTTTTTTCGAAAAAATAAAAGTTGTGCTGAATTGTGCTAGGCGAGCATAATAAATCTCTTCCTTATCAATTATCTCTCAGACGCATCCTTTTCAAGATAAATACATATTTGTCAATTTCAAAATTTGTTTAAACATACAATTTTCAAAACTGCGAATTTCGAAAAAACAAAAGTTGTGCTGAGTTGTGCTAGGCGAGAACAATAAATGTCTTCTCCAACAATTTTCACTGAAACGCATCTTTTTCAAGATAAATACATATTTGTCAATTTCAAAATTTGTTTAGACATACAATTTTCAAAAATGCGAATTTCGAAAAAACAAAAGTTGTGCTGAGTTGTGCTAGGCGAGCACAATAAATGTCTTCATCATCAATTATCTCTCAGATGTATCCTTCTCAAAATAAATACATATTTGTCAATTTCAAAATTTGTTTAGACATACAATTTTCAAAAATGCGAATTTCGAAAAAACAAAAGTTGTGCTGAGTTGTGCTAGGCGAGAACAATAAATGTCTACCTCAACAATTTTCTCTGAAACGCATCTTTTTCAAAATAAATACATATTTGTCAATTTCAAAATTTGTTTAGACATACAATTTTTAAAAATGCGAATTTCGAAAAAACAAAAGTTGTGCTGAGTTGTGCTAGGCGAGCACAATAAATGTCTTCATCATCAATTATCTCTCAGATGTATCCTTCTCAAAATAAATACATATTTGTCAATTTCAAAATTTGTTTAGACATACAATTTTCAAAAATGCGAATTTCGAAAAAACAAAAGTTGTGCTGAGTTGTGCTAGGCGAGCACAATAAATGTCTACCTCAACAATTTTCTCTGAAACGCATCTTTTTCAAAATAAATACATATTTCTCAATTTCAAAATTTGTTTAGACATACAATTTTCAAAAATGCGAATTTCGAAAAAACAAAAGTTGTGCTGAGTTGTGCTAGGCGAGAACAATAAATGTCTACCTCAACAATTTTCTCTGAAACGCATCTTTTTCAAAATAAATACATATTTGTCAATTTCAAAATTTGTTTAGACATACAATTTTTAAAAATGCGAATTTCGAAAAAACAAAAGTTGTGCTGAGATGTGCTAGGCGAGCACAATAAATCTCTTCCTCAACAATTATCTCTCAGACGCATTCTTTTCAAAATAAATACATATTTGTCAAATTCAAAATTTGTTTAGACATACAATTTTCAAAAATGCGAATTTCGAAAAAACAAAAGTTGTGCTGAGTTGTGCTAGGCGAGAACAATAAATGTCTACCTCAACAATTTTCTCTGAAACGCATCTTTTTCAAATTAAAAAAATAAAAAAATAAATAAATAAATGAGGAAGAGATTTATTATGCTCGCCTAGCACAATTCAGCACAACTTTTGTTTTTTCAAAAAAACAAAATGGCGGTGCTGGTAAAAAAATCGTTTTTTCAAAATTTTAGCCCTAATTTTCATTGTTTTCAAAAATCGTTTGCAGCACAATTCAGCATAAACCTAGCACAATTCAGCACAACTTTTGTTTTTTTGAAAAAACAAAATGGCGGTGCTAACTTCCTGGACATCATGAACCAACTTGACCATTTGACCAAATACACAGTTGAATAAGTTCCTGGAACATAAATTGTTTGCAAACAAAATATATTTCTGAAAATGTAGAAAATATGATAGAATACAGTAAAAGACGACTGTCTACTTCGTTTTTGTAAAAATTTAACAAACAAATTTTACCACAAAAAATAAAATTTGGAAAGTTATTGGTAATTACGGTTCACTGTAATTTTCTGCAGTCGTTTTAACAATACATACCAGACGTTTCTAGTTCTATTTTGTCATATCTTTCAAATTTTTCAAAAGTTATCTTACAAAAAGTTTTCAATCTCAGCCATCTAATTTGAAAATACACGGAGAAGCCGAAGTTTACAATTTTTTCTAAACTAAGTTACAATTTAGGGAAAAACTTGTCATAGTGAGAATTTTTCACAGCGATATACTGAACTTTAGAAAAACTGTATGATAATTTACAATAGGTCGTGTCGAACTTTACTATAACTTACACTAAAGTTTTGAAATTTTTTTCGGATTTTTAGTATTTCACTGTGAAAAATTCTGACTACGACACATTTTTCCCTAAATTGAAACGTAGTTTAGCAAAAATTGTAAACTTCGGTTTCTCCGTGTATAAACTATAATTAAGTCGCTTATATATATATATATATATTATATATTTCAAGTTTTTGTTTTATTGTAAAGAAAGAGATAAACTAAAATGTACAGAAAATTTTTGAAAGTGCTCCTAAATTGAAATTAAAAGCGACTAAAGGCAAACCTAATCCGTCAGAGAACGGATATTTATCCTGAGATTCGTCAACGTGAGGATTCCCTCGTTTTCGGTCTTTTAGTTCACACAACCCCAAAATCCCGGATATTAGCTACCAGCCCTTCGGAATTAACCCGGAACTAGAAAACATTGTAATCCCCCAAAGGAAACAAGTCAGTTAACTAATCCAAAAAATCTGTAACCTAATTACCTTCCGGAAAATCCCTATTCCTCTCATTAATATACACATCTCCGAGGACAAAGAATTTCCCAAAGAGAATTAAGGGACAGAACGAAAAACTCGAAGAAAAAATTCAATTGAATCTTTATAAATATTTAATGATTAAAATCCAAGTAATGCTAAACGCTAGTTTTTTCAAAATGCGTTTTTTTGCTTTTTACTATCTGTAGACCAAACCCGTTTTGAAGTCGCTCGCCTAATTCCAAAATTCATTCAAATTATTTTTATGAATTTTCAAAGATAGCCGTTCCCGCTATTTTCAGGCCATAAATGCGACCGTTTTTCTGTTGGCGTGTAAATTTTTTTAAATGGCGCTTAGCATAATTTGCATTTCCACCCTTCAATTGTAAACTTTGATAAAAACAAATATTTTTCTGACGACTGTATTACACTCTTAGAAATATTACATTCTACGTACATTTTTATATTAAATTTAATATCTCTGTATAATATTTGGGAAAGAATACACTGGTGTATTAGATTTAATATACCAAAATTAACAAGTTACATGATTTGATTTTATGCATTTATAAAGTTATTTTACAGTGAATCTAGGATGTATATATGAAGTAAATTATTTTCTTTCACATAATTAATAATTCATTTTCAATTAATTCAAAATATCAAAAAATTTGAAAAGTAGTTAGCTTAACCTATAAACATTTAAACACATCATGAATTTTAATATTTAGAGAAAATTACATGCATAATTGGTAATTACATAATTACAAAAAGCATTAAGTGATATTGATTTGAAATGTTATCAACTACTCTGTTAAAACTTTTTTAATAAATTCAATATACGCAATTATGAATTTTAATATGCATCAAAGTTTCGATTATACAGAATATTTCAGAAACAGGAATTGTATTGATCCTCAATAACAATATTTTCACTGTTCACTGATTAGCTACAGAGTCCATAAGTAAAAAAACTGTAGTTTTAATCAAAAATTTCGAATCTGATCGGAGTCCTCACCAGTAATCTTTATTTCTAAAATATCAAAAAAAAGTAGCTAAAAAATATTCATGTTCTTTTTATTTATGGACCCTGGAGCCAATCAGAGAACACTGCAAATACAGAATATTTCCTAGATCCTACATCCTAGATTCACTACAAAAGTAACACTATAATTGCGCAAAAACAAATTTTTTAAGTTGTTAATTTTGGTACATTAAATTTAATACCTCAGTATATTAAATCTAATACACCAGTGTATTCTTTCACAAATAATATTCCGAGATATTAAGCATATTATATATTTCATATATAAATGTAATTGAAATCAAATAATATTTCTTACATTGCAGTTTGAATGATTTACAATCAACGAATAATATTTAAAAAATATTGTGTTCTATCGACACTTTGATGCATATTAAAATCGATTATTGCGTATATTAAATGTCATATACTGTATATGCAAATTACTTCATATGCTTTTGTATTGAATTTATTTAAAATAATGTTAAAGAGTGCAATTTTCTAAAATATAAAGAAAAAATAGTTCATAAGATCTTGAATTATCAGCCTAATTAGTGAACACTGCATAATAAAGTCAAGTGAATGTGAATCACATTAAAGAAGCATTGTCTAAATGAGAGTGACAGAGAAAAGGAGGGAGCAACGGCAGCAGGGGAACGATCGTGTTTAATATTCCAGCGTGTGTGACTCACCAACCTCGTGCCAGCACGTGTGTTATACCTGGCTGCCGCCAAGAAATCCTTTTCTCTTTTTTACTTTCGCGTTCATCTTTCTCCACAGACACACGCAAAACACGAGTCGCACACACGAGTTCATAAACACTCAACACGTACAAACTACACCCTCTCACGCACACGAAAAGTTGCGAAGAGTTGGAGTCTGTCTTTATTGCACTTTGGGACCCCAAGTCCCCTTCATCCTTGTTTCCGACGAGCCTTATATGCCCCTCTCTTTCTCAATCTCTGGAGTAGCTGAGATATCCGTCTTCGTCTATCTCATCGGTATTCGAGAGGCTGGCTCGAGGCTCGTGGGAAAATAAGGCAGGTGGTAGTTAGATCTCAGTGCCCAGAACTAGCGAGTTCAGAACCAGCCATTCACGTGTGCCCTCTTATGTCTTTATTTGTGTGTGTCTTTAAGTATATTGGTCGGCAAGCAAAACGTGATTGAAAATTCTCCTGAACTCATTGTCCCGGAATAATCTCCAATTTAATTTCTTAGGTTATTATTGCTTCAGATTTACAAATTTTAACAAATCACAATAGAACTCAATAAAAGCATCTATATATTCTTGAATGAATGATAACATCGATTTTATTTTATTTGATTCTATATATAATCCAACGTTTCGGAATCCTAGTGCACGGAGAAACTTTTTATATTAATTTTTACTTTAGTACTTTTCAATTTAGGGAAAAACGTATCACTTTGAGAATTTTTGTTAATAAAAATACTAAACTTTATAATAATGATATGAAACTTTAGTATAAACTATGGTAAAATTTGCTATGAACTATGCTGAAGTTTCATATCATTATTATAAAGTTTAGTATTTTTACTAACAAAAATTCTCAAAGTGATTCGTTTTTCCCTAAGTTGAAAAATACTATAGTAAAAATTGATATAAAAAGTTTCTCCGTGTGGTATAAAATTTTTTAAAAAATGTTTGTTGGAAATTTCTATGAAAATTGGCATTGAAATTTGATTGATTTCAGGTTTCTTGTTTCTATATGTTTATGGGAAAAATAAAAAAAAGTTAAGCTAAAAATCTGGAACATATTAAAAAATATGAAAAAGGACATAAGAAAACAAATCAGTTGTTCTTTTACTAATTTAAATAAGTGGCTATATACTATTAATGTATACAATCAGTTCGTTTGAGTCTTAATAACCGATATATCAGTTAAAAACAACTAATTTCGTAGTAGTACACGTGTCCCAAAAAGGACATGACGAAATTTTCATGTGAAATATTTTCATCGGAATAAATTGTTATAAATAAACAATCGCTAAACAAATTGCTGCAAAACCTATTGGAACATAAAATAGGATCCCCAAAGAGTATTTCAGAATATTGGGAAAATTTTTGAAGACCTTTTTGATGAAAAAACAAGTGCCTGAACTTTTTGGGCCACATGTACCCACGGTGCTAGTAAAAATACGTGTACCTACGAAGGGTTAAAAAAATAATAATTATTAAATTATGACTAATTAGTAAAATTGAGCCACTAATATACTTTAGAGGAATTTTTACTAAACACTCTTATGTAAGCTCATCCCAACTTCCTCCTCCTTAAAGCCACCACCACTAATTATTTCGTGATTTCAGAGTTATTAATGAAAAATGTGTAATTTAACTTGTCAATCATAAAATAAAAATTTGTTTGCTTTCTCAGAATTTTAAAAAAATCTCAAAATCCAATACTGAATAAACTCAATGCATGTAAACATATACATTCAATAAAAGCAGTATTTTTCCACAGTCGTTTCTCTGTTTTTTTGCTTTTTATCATCTCTGATTCTCACCGCAGATGATGAGAACGGATCTCGCGCAATTAACGGATACTCCTTTAACGAGGGAACTTCCGGCTCGATTAAAGCAAAATCAGGAGTATAGAACGCTGAACGACGCCTTTTTATAATCACGTTCCATACTTGACTTGTAGAATGTGCCTGTCCACAAGTCGTCGAGTAATGTTATACATGTGACGTGACTTTCTTGTAATGCGAAATACAGGGTGAGTCGTTATAACGATGCTACAACAACTTGGAGTGTTGGGCGATTCCTCGCATCATGAAAAAAGTTAAGAACGTGAGGAACATCACTGAGAATACGGCAGGTAACTTCCTTTGATAAGATTCACATTTTTCTCTTCTTACGACACTCGAGAACAAAAATCTACAGCGAATTCCTCATTTAATTAAGTTAATTTCTCAATCATTTACCAATTATCAATTTAATTTAACATTTTGATAAACACATTAATATCCGTTTTAATACTGATATATATTATATACATATTAACACTTGAGTTAAGTATCTCACGATAATGTTACGATTATGAATTTCAAAAATGACATATTTCAATTTGAATAAAAGATAATGATATGTACAAATGACTCGACCCTAAAACCGTTTTGTGGAATCGGCATGTGCCAAGAGTTAGCGTCGTCATTTGCTCAAAGGTGTTTGCTTTGAGTTTCAAAGACGAGATTTAGTAAAAGCCGTTAATCTTAAGTTCACAACAAGTGATTCATAATTTTATTTGCATTGCGGTCAATGAGTCTCCACCTTGGATTTTGAAAGAAGATCCCAGGTTCTGCTCTTTCTTCCCGACCATACCTGCCAATATTCATGGGGCTATATGGGTTATTAAGAGCGGTCAAGCAGCAAAGACTCATTAACTTTAATATAACTGAAATTTTATTTGCCTCGGGCGCCAAGTGTTAATTTTCTATAAACGGATTTCGGTTAGTCTAATCACCATTCCGTCTCGCTATCGCACCGTCGCGGCGGTGATGAAACAATCTTGATGAGCTCCATTTATTTTCAATAACATCAGGCTAGAAAAGTCACTTAAATTATTTTCTCAAGAATTAGCATAAATTAGAAAAACTTGGAAAAAATAAATTGCTATGAGATTGATGACTTGCAATCAGTAGAGAAAAGTCATTACCCATGCAGAAATTTTACTGTGGCCCTGGCCAGGCCCACGTCAAGAATCCAAAAACAGGGATGAAATACACGGCCCGACTGGGGCCAGATCTGGCTGCTCGGGAAATAATCGGGCTGTAAATGGGACTGGTCGGGCCAGACTTGGCCCTGATCGGGCTGTGTGTTTCATCACCGGTCTGGGCCATGTTTGGCGATTTCTGCACGGGTATGAACAATTTTCAAGAAAAATCAATAATTGCTTGACCGTTCCGAAATGGTATATTGTGCAACTAGGGAAAAAAATTTTATTTTGCGAGTGTAAAGTTTGATGCACGAGTTAAGTGAGGGCAACAATCACACGAGTACAATAAATGTTTTTCCCGTGTTGCACACGATTTTTTTTCTACTGGGGGATCAAAAAATGATTTTTTCCCGCAGGGAGAAATAAAATTCACTTTATAACCCGCTAGCAGGAAAAATGTACTTTATAACCCGCTAGTAGGAAAAGTATATTGTGAAACCTTACAAATCAAAAAGGCTAGAGAATCGCTTTTCTTCTTTCCCTTTTTAATGTTTAAAGTAACTTGTAATACAAAATCACAAGAGGTAACACTTTTGTTTATCAGAATATTTAATAAGTCATCCACTCGATTTTCTCCAGACCAACAGTCTTAATTTCGAAGAATATGATGGATCCGATGATGAATCAGACAAATTGGAATCTCGACATAAAACAGGGATGTGTCTATCAAGTCTACCTGGGAAGATATACGGCGTAGGTGGTCCTCGAATAGATTTTTGTAAGGCTGCGTCACACTCTTGAATTTATCTTACTCTTTTTCCCAGAAATGCGTCCTTTCAATACCCAATAAATTAGCAAAATATTCGAACACAGCTGTTGCAAATTACACACACGGAAAAAAATTGAGATCATAAGAATATGAAAAAATGACTAAAAAACAGGAATGATTACTAAAAAAGAAAAGAAAGCTTTAGAACGAAATCCGAATTCTTCCCGATACTATGCGGACGTAAAGTATAGTCGTTTATTAATTTGAATTTCCCTTTTCGAAACTTTGAACGCGTTTATCTCGAATCGACATTTTTTCGATTTGCGGGAAACATAACTTAAAAACTAATGGACCGATCATTCTCAAAATTGATATACGTTCACTTTATTTAATTGCCGAAAACATGAACCTACAATTAGAATGTTAGCATTCTTTAGACTATGTTTATCATTGCAAATAACTAAAAAAAGTGATGAAAATTGATACTTTTTTTTTAAACACTCCAAAAAGATTCAATTTTTTTCGCCGCACGTTATTCCACATTCTCAAAAAAACATGTTAATGATGTAGAGAAATCGTTGGATTGATTTTTAATAAAAATTGCGATTACTAGAGCTCCCGCCAATTGCTAACTGGGATGAAGACCTGCCATGGGGGATAGCTAATAACTTGATGATTTGTGGCTGAAAAAAATTTTTTAAATTACCACATATACTCCAAAACATGAATATAAGATACCTAAAGTCTAAAATAATCTCATTGTGTTCTTCTCCGTCAAAAAAATTTCAAAAAACACTGAATATTTGGCCTCCTAATATGATTTCCGCTCTTAAGAAAAATTGTACTTAGCTGAAGAAAATGGATAAAATCAGAAAATTCAAAACGTGAGGAAAGCCCATTTAGACAAAAAATTGGTTATGAACTGATTGACAATTATAATCATCAGATGAAAAGATAAAGTGGATTCACGTTTCTTACACAATTTGCATTCGACTTGCTTAAACACCGTGAAAGAAACCAAGAACTGGCAACAAGGTTACTATCGGTCGCAAAATACATATAATTTCTTGCGATTCGTGCCCAACGAACAGCTCCCAGCGTGAAATTCGCAAATAAACACTGCATAATCGTTTCCTCTTGTGCCGCTTGAGCGCCGATACCAATAATTGGTAATTTGTATGCAAGCCAAAGGCGTAGGAATCCAGCCATTCTTCTAGGAAACTGAAAAATTCAATTTCCGTCACGAAAAATCGTGCGGCTACTTCTTGAAAAACTTTATCACTTTTTGCAACTAGAAAGGTAAACTTTTAAAAAAAATTTATTCAACTCGAATTGAAATTTATACTTGTATAATAACCAAATGGAAATATCTCAAACGATATTTTCTATTTGAATGTTTTTTTTTCTATAAAGATATTGATTTCAGCTAAAAACGAATTTCATAGGTTATGTTTTATACAGTAAGCCGAGAAATAAATAAAAGACTGTTTGAAAACAGAGTTGCGCATGCATGCTTAAGAATCAAATAAATATTTATTTGAAATTATAAAACTGCTCTGCAACACTATGAAAAATCTTAAAATCAGCATTTCTTAAGGCCATGGACCAACCAGATCACGTGACTAGATTCCCACTTACCAGCATTTTTAATTTGTGTAACCCCATTTCTATAAAAAATGAGATAAGAAGTTGAAATTTTGTGAGAGTAAATGAAATGCACTAAGACAGGTCTTTCTGATCATAAATATTCATAATTATAAAATTACTTTTTTTCAAAGAAAACTTTTTTTTTTATAATAATAAATATTTATGACCAGACAGACCTATTTTAGTGCGTTTTATTTTATTATACACAATTTTGAGTTACCTTTATTTTTTTATAGAAATAGGGTTACACAAACTGAAATGTTGGTAAAGTATAAATCTAGTCACGTGACCCGGTTGGTCCATCGCCTGAAAGCCATGGATCCACCGGACCACATGACTAAATTATACGTTAATTCGTTCATATAAGAGAACTTTTTTAATTTACCAAAAATCTTTCTCGAAATTTGAAGAACGTAACAAAAGACAGTAAAGCACGTCTGTTAACTTCTTTCTAGTAAACATTTTTAAAAAAATTGGGAAATTATCGATAATAACAGCTGGCTGAAAATTTTTGCAAAATTCTCAGTCGAACGAAGTTAACAGGCATTTTTTAATCATCTTCTATTGTATTTTACAAATTTCCAGAAAGATATTTTGTAAACTAAAAGTTATTTTACACGAACTTTTACAAGAATTTGATCACGTGGTCTGGTTGATCCATGGCCTCAGAAGAAATCATCAAAAAAGTAGTAAACAAAAAAAAAGTAGGTCAGTTATTATTATTTTAATTTCACCTTAGAATATGTACTTTTAATATTTCTTCTATTATAAGATTTTTAACCTAAAATCTTTAAGTTCAAAATTTCTTATCTTACTTTAATTCCTTTTCAATAAATATTAAAAGGGTTTTTTTTTCCCCATTAATTACAAACTGTAGGAGCGATTTCCGGCAAGTTGTGTTTATAATTCTAATAATAAGAAGAAAAGAGCAAAATAATTTGAAGAAGAAGAAGAAGAAGTGGGAAAAAAATGAGAAGAAAGGGATTGTTACGCCATTGAGTGGCGGTAGTAGGTAAACCGGGACCTTTAATTGTCATGGGGCCAAAAGGAGCCACTGTCTCAGGCCCGTGCTCAACACAATGGGGCTCGTGGTGGCTGGACCCTTATTCTTCTCATATGCCCTTCGAATGCGCCTTTGGAAGGCCGGCTGCGAACCGCCGTGGGAAAGCCGAGCACGTGCGCAATTCCAGTTCCAAGATCCATCATGTCCTTTTTGCCTTTCTAGGTATGGCTACATGGCCACCAACGAAAAATGACATTCGACTCTGAAGACCTCCCTTATGACTCAAGACCCTAAGTAGGCTCCAGATTCTTAAAACTGTTTTTAAATCATGACTTGGCTTTTGGTCTTTTCCCAGATCGAACTGGTGGAAAATCCTACCATTGGGATTCATAATATTGATTCTACAGAGAGGAATAACAAAAAGTAGGACACAAGAAGACAAACCAAGAAAATATTGTAAAATAATCAAGACTTCCAGTGGAACCCTAAAACGGAATTCTCAAACATTGTTTGCACTTTAAACTTTTCTACAATTCTTCATTTAATGAAAATTTTAGATATTAAAGTGTAAGTAAATTTTTCGCAACCAAAATATCACAAAAATCCGAAGAATTATGAGAAACTTTAGGATATAGTAAAGTTTGCTATGACCTATAGTAAATTATAATACAGTTTTTCTAAAATTTAATATTTGTTTGCGAAAAATTTTCACCATGAGACATTTTCCCAAAATTGAAACGTAGTTTAGCCAAAATTCTGAACATGGATTTTTCCGTCTAATAAAAAAAAAACTGATTACTTTTTGTTGCTCAAAAATTTGAGGTGGTGCCTCTAATGACTTTTTTACCAGAAATTACAAAACACGAATAAGATAATTTCAATATAAAATACACTGTTAAAAATTGTTGTGATTTAACAATACTTAAATGGATTTTTTTTGCGAAAACGTAATGTAAAATTGCAGTTGAGGTATTGAGAATTGAAATCACAGTTCTTGTAAATTTTACCAAATTACAATTCAAGACTTGTGAATTTGCTGTGAAACGGCGCCAGCATCAGTTATGAAATTACAATACATCATATGTTATAAAATTAAGTTACGTTTTGGTAATGAATTTCCATGACAGTATTGCGAAATTACAACAGAAATTTTTCACAATGTAGGCGTTAATTGCTTCTTAGATACTTAAATGAAAATGTGCATTAAATAATACAATAATGTTTTTTAAAAAAGTTATATACACGCATAGTATGTACAAGTTATTGTTTAAAATTAAACTTCCTTGAGTAGAAAACCATTTGCGATTTCAAAACCTTTTTTTGTAAGTGAACGGTTTCTATCTTATCGAGTTGCAGGTCAGGCCGTCATCGATATTCGACTCTAGAAGCACGTTACAAGGAACAATATTTAAAAAGTGCATTCCAGAGGGTGGCATTGCGGTAACACGTGCGAGGATTCATTTGACACTTGGTTTATCGGGTCACACGGTGTCAAGTTTCATTCTTGGGCTTCTGGGCATGTCATTATTCCATGGGCCTGTCAAGATTCTCGTATCTTACTTCCAACAAACGCATCTGTATTTTTCTTTAAGTACCACCCAATAGTTCAGAAAAACAAGCATAAATCTTGAAAAATCTTTGAAAGCACAATATACATAAACTGATAACCAATTCTGCTTTTCATCTTCAAACTTTATTTTCATAAATCAAGTTAAGTTCTTAAGTGGGTATTTTCAAATTTTATACTTGAATAAAACTTATACAAATATTACTTAAAATAAAACTTCTGAGCTGGAAAAGAATTGAAGTTTAACATTTTTTAAATATTGAACCAAATTAACTTTTTGAAACACTTCACTTTTAATAATTCAATATTTAATAGGATTGAAATTTGGAAACATTCAGAGTTGAAAAAAATTGAAATTCGGCTTTGAATATTTATATTAGAAACTTTCCAGCATAATCCGAGTTAAAATCATAAATTTCATACGATGTTGTTGTTAATAATTCGCTTTAGGGCCCAGAAATAATAACTCAGAAGGTTACATACTTTCAAACGTTTCGACTCTGATCGGAATCCTCATCAGTGATCTTTATTTCTAAAATATCAACAACAAAATTGCATATTTGAGCCCTATTTTGGAGTAAATTTTGATAATTTGAAAAAATGTTAAAAATCGTGAGAACTTTACATGAAATTGTGCAGAAAACATCGATAAAATTTCGTAGGAATAACAATAAAATTCTAACACATAACTTTGAAATACCTAAACTAAAAAAATAGTATATATTTGTGTCTAAATGTTACTGAAGATATAGATACAAGTAAATATATAGTATAAAATTACAAAGGATTATTTATGAAAAAATAGCTAAGAATTGCTAATACGAATTTTAGTCTTAAAATATTTTTTTAATAATAAAAAATTTCTGATAAAAAGTCATTTAAAGTAAAAAATTGAAATTTAGCGCATAAATTTGAAATATAAACGTAAAATATGAATGAATTGCTCATCAGAATGCCAGTGTTCAAATATTAATTGTATGGAAAAAACATGTGTTCTAACAATGAGACATCTAAATTTTCCAATCTTATCAAAATTTGGAGTTTTAAAATAAAATTAACTAACCTTATGTAATGCAGTCTGATGTAGGTAAAAAGTTTGAAATGCATACAAGTCCTATTTTATGAATATTAAAATCATAAAAATTTTACAAATTATAGTGAAAAAGGAAAAAAGGGACCGTGTTGTCTAACTATATAATTATCACGTGATTAACAATTAAGGATCAAAATAAAAATAAGTGATTAAAATATATTTGGAAGTTAATTCTCAAAAATGGGTAGTAATTGTTTTGTCCTGAAAATGTTGAGTAATTTATGGATGATTGTAACCCTGTAAGTAATTAAGTTGACCCATGATTGAATAACAAGTCATATTATTAATTCCGAAGCGTCCGAAAGCTGCGGGGATTCATCCTTGAAAGACAGGCTTGTTTGTGTTATAACCTCCGGTAAAAAGTAACGTCAATAAGAATATATCCCGTCATCAAGAATTTTGACCCCAGCTCGAGTCAACACACGACACCGAAATAACTTAAGCGATGAAAACATCAATGATGTTATTGAGAATCGAGTGTAAATCATACGACACGTGCCAATTAAGAACCATTTTAACCGATTATCTCAGAAAAATCTGCATGTCAAAAAAGTCCTTCCTTTGAAATAAAATAACATAAAAATATTTCACTCCTTTGAAGTATACAATAGTATAGCATTAAAAGATACAATGTAACCGCAGAACATAAATGCAAGCAGTATTGAATGGCACGTGACCTCTTACATCCGATCGTTTTCATTTACGTAGGCGTCGCGAAATGGCAATCTAGTCGCACGTGCCAATAAAACTCTAATCCGCTACTAATTTCCATGTCTATCGATCATCTTGCAAATTAAGTTGGGAATTCGCTTTCGCAAACTAGCAATAAGTTCTTGTTGAGGAAACAAGCTGCCTTAAAGGAGAAAGCTTATTATTCAAAACATAGTGTCATCAAGGGAACAATAAAAATTTAATGTTCTCACTAACTTCTACGCTAAACCGCAATTTTATTAATCTAAATAAAATTAGCATTTCAAAATGGATATTCAGTTTTTAGATGAAATTAATGCGGTAAAATTTTCGTCTAAGACATATTTCTGACAAATTAACGTCAAATACTTTTTCTTCGGAATTTATCTTATGTTAATTTTCTTACGAATATAAAAAATACAGTTTTGTTCAAAAATCAACTGGAATATATGGAATATATTAGTTATTGCCTCATGATGTGTGATAATAGGCAAATAAAATACATCAATTTATAAGTATTTGAAAATGTTACTGTAAATAAAAAAAATTAATAATTGGTTTTGAGTCCTGCCAAAGATGTGTGAAGTCAAGGTTACTGACTGTGAACGCGTGTTCAGCATACAGCCTGTTTTATTAACATTGTAATCTGAGCTAAGACTCATACTAAACAAGGGGAAATCCCAGAGTAAATTCCAAGTCTAGTAAAAAGTGAGGCTTTGGCATTAAGACGATAATCTCTTAAATCAGGGATGTAATTCTACATTCTTATGTAGAACTAGAGACTAGAGACTGGAATTGTGTCTAAAAGCATGACAATTGATTTTGTTTTGTAATCCTTTTTAGTAAAAATATCATTGAGTAATTTTAAAGTTTTAAATTTATGCAACTTAATGTGCTTACAGTTCAAAACATACATTAAACGATGAAAAAAATTTTTTTTTTCAAAATGAAATTTTTTATCATATCTATATTCAGGGCCCTTCAAAAATACAGTACCGGTCAAAAATATATAACTGGTTGGTTTTTGACACCCACTTAAATTTTCATCATTTCTGTAAAACAATCTATAAAAATTTCTATAAGAAGATATTACAAAAAATATAAAATTCCAATGTGTTTATAAATTATTAATAGCTCCCGAAATATTGAATACTTTAAACATTGGCTTGTTTTGAACGTAAATTTCCATTACATTTTTCAACTTATTACAAAATTCGTGAAATTAATGCCATAGTTTTTTCTTGAGGCGGAAATTGAAGTACAAAATTACTAAAGATTTCAAAGTATGAAATTAATTAGACGAAATTTTTTTAATTCAATGGACAGCATTACTGGAGAAAATTCTACAAAATTTCATACGATGTTGTTGTTAATAATTGGCTTTAGGGTCCAGAAATGATAACTCAGGAAGTTAGATACTTTCGAACATTTCGTCTCTAATCGGAGTCCTCATCAGTGATCTTTATTTCTAAAATTTTAAAACAGTGGATAAAATAGAAAATGATCGATTCTGTAAATTCAAGACATTTATTTTGTGAATGTAAGCAGTATTTTAATTTGCACGATTTTCTTATTCCAAGTTTCGCGTCTAGTGAAAACAAGCCAAGAATTTTTATAATTTTCAGCATGAGATGAAAAAATGCCACGGAAATTTACCTCTAAAAGTGAATGTCAAAAAAAAAACAGTGATATTTTTTTAAACAGCACTGTACAATCTGCCATGAAACATAAGCTAACTATCAATTTAGTGGGTCAAAAAGCAATTATTTTATTTGAAAAAAAAATGTTTTTCATCGTTGAATGAACGTTCAGAACTGTAAGTACATTGCAACTTACAAAAATATTAACTCCCTGAAATATATACTCAATGCAATTTCGAATATCATAATTTCTTTCTTTCAAAACATTTTTCGACTTTTACGCATTAAAATCTTGCATATTTCAGAAGATTAAAAGAGATTAAAAAATTTCAAAGGATCTCAGAATACATTAGGGAAAAATCAATTAGACATTATAAAGGATTTTGGGGGATTTTAGAAGATTTCAAAAATCTTTTACACGATTTTAAAGAATTTTGAAACACTTTAAGAAATTAAAAATAAGAGACTTTAAAAACTGAATGTTTTTAGAATTTTTTTTATAATTGACAGGAAAATAATAAGAAGAAGAATACCATTGCACATCGATTTTCCCTAGATTACTAATATTTTTTAGAATTATTATTATAAAATAAAATAAAAATAAAAAAAATATAATTTCAATGAATATTAAACGATTTCTAGAGATTTCAAAAGGTCTCAAAATACTCCACATTTTCCAAATTTCAAAAAACGAATCTTAATAATTATATGAATTTACTTTTTCAAAGCTATTAGATATTAGAAGATTAAAGATACCTAAAACAAATAGAACTGAATCTAAGAAAAAAAACTTAGAGAATCTTTTGTGCTTGAAATAAAAGAAGACTCCAACAATAGTTTTTGGTGCACTGAGAGAAATCGGCTTTGGTTCCTGTGCACATAGCACATAAATTTTTTGTATAATAGTTGCCTTGACCAAAAAAGTTGAGAGAAGCTACTACTTTTATAGTTATCATGACAGTAAATTGGACTTTTTTGTGTACTGCCAAGCTCCTTTGGTTACTACAACCGCAGCGTTCGCTGTTGCGCTAGACAAATCAAGTATAACTTTCATTGAAAGATATGCAGCCTAAGTTGAATCCTGCCAATTCTCGTTCTCGATTCCTGGACTATATTTCACCGTGCCAAGCATTATCAGGTAAATAATTCTATTATAAATATAGTTTGACAATTCTTTCTAAATGATAAACGATTTTGTTCGGGGACAATGCAATGCGTTCCAATTTTGCTGTCTCGTCGTATTTTGTCAAAACTATAGTCAGTCAAAAAAAGTTTATGGTGATGAAAAAAGTGACAATTTTTTAACTTAATCGACGAAAGTTATCATAAATATCATTATACCGGATTATTTTTCTTAGATCTTTTCGGTGAAACTTTATTTTTTCTCATCAAATTGAATTTGTATTTTGATAACTAAGAGAACCATACCTATAACCTCAAAAATAATTTTGGCTGGGTATTTACTGTCCGTAGACTTAGTCATTTTAACTAAACTCTATGCGCGGCTTTACGATGGACTTTGGTTCCTGTAACCGCAGCGCTATGGTATTTCAAGTACCAGAATCGTGGTCTCAGTAACGTTCCTTGCAGTTGAAGTAAACACTTTTCCAATGTATGACAGCCACTACCATGGTTGTCATGAGAACTTTAACATTTTTGTAAAGACGATTTTAACAAAAAAACTTTGGTCAGTGAAACCTAAAATTTCTCTCTGTGTGGGTAAATTTGTCAAAAATCTCAATCCCCCGAAAAATCATTACGCAATTTACTGTTACAAAAATACAAAATAGACTGCATCTTTGCCATTAATCAGGCACAGATCTGTCACCAAACTTTTTTCCAAAATGCAGCCCATATTATATTTATACAACAATGAATTTCAGCTTCGTAAAAATCCAGTGGTTTTTCAGAAAAATGATTTTTCATCAGAGTGAGATTTCTGGAAAATGAATAACTACCAAGTTCTTAAAAAAATAAATAATTTAATTACCATAAATTATTAAACATCAACTTTTGATATCTTAAAAAATTATGATAAAACAAGTAAACATATTTATATCCCTGAAATTTGAATGAAATTTCAAAAATCCAAAGAAACAAAGTCCCTGAAGGACACCTGGAGATTGTCACGATAAGACGTAGCACGGAAGCACGTGTGGCACGAGCGAGGCGCCATTCAATTAAAGGAAATAAAAAAGCAAAAAAACGGAAGAGCTTGGGGTGGAAATAGAGGGACGAGTATTCTGAATGGGGCGAAATGTATGAGGCTAGCATGTGTTTAGGGGAACGCGAGGGAAACACCAGGTGAACTCGCAGCCCGTGAGAATGTGCTGCTAGTTCCTCCTTGAGAGCTCGCACTGGGTCAAAGGGTCGGTCATGTTTATTACGAAGAACGACACGTAAGCCCGCATCATCACTTGCTCTCTAAGTACACAATACATATATCGTCACCCGACACAAAGAACGCATATATGTTCACGGGTAGGTCAATATACGTGTATAGTGAAAGTAGACAGACGTACTTGGCAATCGCATTAGCAGATGCGCATATGGATCAACGGTTGGATTTATATTAGATCGTGTGTAAAGAGCGAAAACTGGTAGTTGCCATATAACAGCTTACACATGCTGTAAACGATCTAAGGTAATCAACTAAAATCCAAAAGGCAATACACCCATTGTTGGAACTACGCATATATTTATGACTTCAACTATGCAGATGCTGAATTTATAAATCCTATGGGACTATTTTCTCTATAAGAATTAGATTTCTGATTAATATACCGATTAAATTTATCGACATTTATCTTCTATTCTATTTCGAGTGCTAATTCAATACCAGCAGAAAAGGACTGACATGCTTTTTCACAATGTTTCCTGCAAAACTCAAGTCGTAAATAACAAATCCTATTTAGGGAATACTGAATATTTCAGAAATTAAATTTTAAATGTCTGCAATAAATGATCAGTTGTGTACCACTTTTCTATATCTATTTTAATTTAATTTTAAATAGAGTTTATATTTTAAACTGGAGTTGTTTTGATAATAAGGAAGAGGGGTATATATTAATAAGATTCTATGGTGACCATTGATGCTCCCTTCACTTAAATCGTACTTCATAAACTCACTAGACAGAACTTTGTTCTCACGGACACGTGACTGAATCATCTCGACTGCGAATTGTCGTTTAAGTCGAGCCCCACCATATATGAACTACCATGATTATATCGTAAATTGACGCGTGCGAACCGACTTTATGAGGGTTAGTTACACCACTGAATTTTGTAAAGGGAAGCCCCACGTATTTTTGGCACGAGCCAAGGTTACATATGCTACGTGTTCTGGAACAGCTGATGTACTAATAAGGTTTGCGCACGTGCGCTTTTCCAATATCTAGATATATACTTAAAGAATACATTTATTCAAAATCAATAAGATGTATATAAATAAAAAACTGTATTTGCCTCAAAGATTTCGAGTTATGTTCCATCGCTTAGTGAATTATATTGGAAATAAATTTAGATATTTTTTGGTGTACTTAGTTGGCTTTTAGGGTCCAGAAAAAATGTAAACTCAAGGTTTCATATTTTCAAACGTTTCGACTCAGGTTGGAGTCCTCATCAGTGAGAATTTATTTCTGTTATTTTGTTAAGTAGATGGATAAACGATGGTGAAAAAATTGATCCAAGTTACACAAACACAAATTCCTTTTTTCCTCTTTCTTTTCTTTCGTCGTTAACAAGTCAAGCACATAATTTTTGTAAAGGAACTCTTGCCTCTACGGATTTTTCTGCGAAACAATAAACTTTGTTTTACATATATAACACTGTACACTGCATTCATTCATTCTTGCTTTCATGGCGGGAATCGTGTGCGAGAGCATGTGAAACGGTGTGTGTGATATATTAAAATTTGATTGTTTAATTCCACGCGCAAAAGTAAAACATAAGCGAATCGACAACCTTTTAAAAAATGGAAATTAATCATTTAGAGTAGCACACAATCTTCTCACAAGCGCTACAAATTGAACTATATAGCTTATAAAGTGTTTTCCAATTAGAGGTTTCATTTTGATTTATGAGAAAAACGCGTGTTTTTTGTGAAAAATTATTTGACTTTTATTTCATTCAATAGCGGAAGGTTTGCCATTAATAATGAAAAACAATATCATTGATATGGCCTCCACGGCTACGTTTGCAGGACCATGCTCTTTTGATGAAATTTTCTATTACATTTTCGCACATTTGGGGCTCTATTTCATCGACAACGACTCGAATCTCCTCTTTGAATTCTTGAATTGACTAAGGAGTATCAGCATAAACCTTATCTTTCACGTAACCCCAAAGAAAAAAGTCTAGAGTTGTTAGATCGCATGATCTCAGCGGCCAATTGTAATCGCCGTTTTGAGAAATCACTTGGCCTGGAAACTTTTCACGCAAAAGACCTATGGTTTCGCCAATTGTGTGGCACGTAGCGCCGTCCTGTTGCAAATAAACATCGTCTACATCCATATCTTCCAATTCTGACCATAAAAATTCATAAATCATGATTCGATGGCGCAATCCATTCACGGAAACAGCCGCTCAAGCTTCATTTTCAAAAAAATAAGGCCCAATGATCTCTCTTGCCCAAAAACCGCACCAAACAATTACATGTTGCGGATAGAGAGACTTTTCAATAATCATTTTTGGGTTTTTTAACGTAGCCTCCAAGGTGAAAATGAGCCTCATCGCTTGTAATGATTTTTGTAGTGAATTTTAACAATTGCAATGTGTTGTTGAAGCGAATATCGTTTCATTTTTATTAATGGCATAGTTTTTTAGTTTTCATCTGTCAAAAAATGACACCTCTTATTATGACAGTTGCCTAAATAGCGGGCTATTCAAAATGAAACCTCTAATTGGAAAACTCTGTATATAACTTCCAAAATTTAACATGTAGTGATCGTATAGCGCGATATTTTGTATAATTTAATATGTACTTACAGTTTTGAACGTTCATTGAACGATGACAAAATTTTTTTTTCCATAAAAAAATTAATTATTATATTTATATTTAGGGCCCTTCAAATATACAATCGTTCATGAACAATACACTATTTTTTTATTTTCTGGACCAAAAACAAATCATTTAGTTTAACAAAAAATTTTTTCCATCGTTCAATGAACGTTCAAAACTGTAAGTACATTAATTTAATGCATTAGATTAAGAAATTAGTGCGTCATATGTATCTGTATAAGTTAAGATGTCAAGTTCATTAAATACATCGTGTACTAGCAATCACCGTAATTGAAAATTTATCAGTTAAAATGTTAACAAAAAAGCTGACATGAATGAGACAGAAAATTTCTTTTTTTCTTTATTCAAAATGAATGGGAGAAATTACATGTCAGCATGAAGATATTGCTAAAGCGTTCAGTGCATTTTCTCGTCCAGTATGGGAATTTGGCATAGCTCTAATGGCAAAACAGATTATATTGAAAGTAAAACTCGTTTACCACTCATCAAGTTTGATTATCGATAATGTAATCTTTACTTGGCGTATTTTTTTCCCATACTTTTGGCAAAATTTACTGTAAATATACTTTATCTTGGCATTCCCATCGAGTATGGTAATTTCTCCTCCGATTTTAAGCATTTTTTCGCCTAAATTGCTCTTTGTGTGTGTATATATTTTAATAATGTTTATTAATTTTAATATATTTTGATTGAGAAGTTATTAAATTTAATATGAATGTATATTAATTTTTCATAATATACAAAAGTGTTAATTTTAATTTACCACTTGTATAATAAAGTCTATTAAAATTAATAACATTTTTAATAGTGTAGGAAAGTCTTAATTTAAGCCTAAAAGTCGGCTAATTTTAGGATATGAGACAAACTAGACAATTAAAAAAAAAAAAGACTAATGCGCATGTAAATTGGGTGGCTTATTTTAATACAAAATCGTCAGTTAGACGTGATCAATTCAAAACTTTTACTATTCTGTGAAGATACTTTATTTTTAAAAGATTTAAAAAAAATCTTAAATCTTATAACTGTTATGAAGATGCTTGCGGACTTTGCACATTCCACAATAACGCACGCAGCACGCGAGAACGCAAAACATGTGTGATTATGAGGAACTAAATAAATATTCAATTTACATCTGACAACACATTGAGATAAATAAATCGATTCCGTGTTTCAAATAAAAGATTTCACTTCAGTTTGCAAAAAATAGAACCTACACTGTTAGAAATTTCTATCGGAATTTTTGAAAAAACGCATAACTCAAGTTTTATGCAACTACAATTTCGTAAAATTAAGATCAAATTTAAGAAGATTCAGTTACTTTTCAGTAAATTTAACAAAAAGCTGTTAATTTTCAGTTAGAAATTGCTGAATATTTCAATACCTGTATAAAATTCTGAAACTTGCAACAGAAAAGATTTTAAATTTCGTGCAACTGAAGTTTTATGCAATTACATGTGACTGAAACCTCTGTTACAATTTCGTAATTACAAGATGAATTTCATGAAAATCCTGTCACATTCCTCCTTATTCTAAATAACCATCTGTTAAAAATATCTGCGATACAAAAACTATCTTTGCCAAGAGAAGAGGTTGACTACAGTTTTGCTGCTAAATAATACATTTTATAATAGATTTACGGCACATAAACTTGTCTATTTTTTGCACTCATGTTCACCTTTTATAATTAAGAGGCTTTTAGAACGACTAGCTATAATAAATTGTATTCAAGCTAAAGCTGCTGAATCCTCTGCCTTACATTATAAATTTTATTATACGTACTTTGGTTTATTTTTCAAAACTAAAAAAAGGAAATGTGTTAACATTTTCCTAGTACTGACTATTTAAACGTGTCCAAAAACTGTTCAAGTTGCAAAATGGTAATTGTGACACCAATAAATAGTCTCACTTTTTAAACAATTTGAATTTATGATCACTGTTTTAGATAATACGTATTCATAATATTTCACTTCTTCATATTGTTAATGATCATTGAGATCATCAGAGAACCGTTATTGCGATGCCTTTAGTTTTTAAAAACGACTCAATAAACTATCATGTACATATTCTATTGCTTCTTTGTTATTAAGTAGTAATGTTTGAAGTTTAATTGTTCAATCCGGAATTTTTTGTACGTTGTCTTAGATCTCAGCTGCTTTCATTTCAGATTTTCATCTATTCAATTTTGTACAATATTTCGATGGATTTGCATATAAACTTTATCATTTTTTGAGTAATAATATTTCAACTTATTCTATTTCTCTCAGTATCTATGTGAGATTCACACACTTTAGTGTGATAAAGAGGCGTCATGATCTTCATAATGATTAAATGGGCGCGACATGAGAAAAAGGAGACAGTAGCGATATCCTAATTACTGTCTCCGTGTCTCTGTATACAATTTCAAAGCAACCGTCTCACCCTTTAGAGGCTTATCTGATTTTTGTCTGTCATTTATATAATTTAGAGATGAGTAGTGACACTTCAAAGAAATATTAAATGGAAAGATTCAGGTTCACAATTTGTACTAAACTACGTTTCAATTTCCGGGAAAATGGGTCCTATGGCAAGAATTTTTGAAAATTAAAAATTCAGGATCGCTTGTGGTAAATTTTGCTATAGTCACTGATAAAATTGTAAATGTTTTTCTAAAATTTAATAATTTTCTGGTAAAAATTCTCATTACGACCTATTTTTACGCAAATTGAAAAGTAGTTTGGTAAAAATTGGCAACGCGGGTCTTTCTGTATAGTAATCTAATTTACTAATTTGTAATCAGTTGCAAAATCATTTTCAACTTTCTACACAATTTTTAAAAATCCTCTCACTCATAATAGAAATAGTTATTACATTTTGTGTCGTTATTAAAAATTAATAAAATAGTCTTTGCATTTTTATATTAAATGTTTTTCTTTTCAGTACATCGCTTTCGCTAGTTTGTTTGCAGAACTAAAGCGGTGAAATTCGTTTGACAACCACATTTGTTGGTGATAGAGACGATCGTGATGGAATCATGATCGTCGTATAAGAAAACTGAATGCCTTTTTCGTTCAGTTTCACAAAACTCTCTTTTGCTTCTATTGCAAGAGGATGCGTGTGTAAATGCGTTTACCAATCAAGATTATGTTGACACTGGAAAATAGTAATATTTGAATCAAAGGAAATTTACTTGATTCAAAGAAATGATCGTATTGTCTATGATTGAATTTTTAAGATTAAATAATATCTATATATTTATTTCAGTGGAATATTTCTTTCCTAAAAAATAATATATCTTTGAATTAATTAATATTAGATTAGTTATTCAAACAACGATTTCTTTCATTGGAGTAGATAATTATTCAATTTAATAAACTAATTATTAAAAATAATGATTTTTTTGCAATAGTTGGGTGAATCGTCAGCCTATAATAAATATTTTTCGGAGATGACTAAACCATAATTTTCCTAAATCTAAACAATATTTAATGGAATGTAGACAACAATTCCTTGGAATAAATAAAATAAATGGAAAGAAACGAATTTCTTTGATTCCAGTAATTTTTTTTTTCACTAGACTTGCAGCGAATTTCTACTACGACAGAATGAAATTTTACCGGTTTTTCTATGACTGCAACTACCGATAATGACAACCTGATTCCCTTTGTAGAAAGGATAATTAAGGAAGACAGACTCGATAAAAACTAACTACCTTGAATTGACGACACACTATAGCTATACTGCTTTTCTTTTTTACATAGTTGGCATACTAAATCAAAATGTATTAAATTGATTGAAGAAAAATGAACAATTGAATTTGGAGAACGCCAAAATATCTCACTATACAAAGAAAAAGGAATTTGGTTCGTCTTCCTTTATTTCTGGGTATAAATGCACCTTTGAAAATAAAATACCAACAAATAATCATGTTTAATTATTCCCTGAATTAATACTTTACTTGAATTAATTGACATTTCGATTCTCAAAACAATTCTAGTTTCGCGACTATATTAATTTTTGTGCCAAAAGTAATTTATTTTGAAATATAGTATTGCGAAACTCAACTGAATTTTTATAAAATTTATCTCAATTTTAAGAAATTGTAACTACATAAAACTTCATCTACTTGTTTCGAAAAATAACGGTATAGAAATTTCAAAAAGTGAAGTTTTATGCAGTTACAATTTTGTAAAATTAAGATAATATTCAAGAAAATTCAGTTACTTTTCAGTAATTCATGAAAATCATTTCATGAAAATCCTGTTACACAAACTAACTTCGAACCCGTGTCACTACAAACTCAAATTCATCCTAACGTCCAAACAAAAGTATATTTCAAGAATTCGAAAACGTTCGAAACTTCAAAATACAAAAAAAAACGAATTTGGTAGTTTTTTTTGTATTTTGAGGGTTCGAACATTTTCTAATTCTAGAAATTTTGAATTATCCTGTTATACTTTCGTAAATTTACTCTCGAAATCTGATTGACTGAAATTCACTGCAAAATTTTACATATTCACTGATTAGTTGTTATAAGAATCTCACTCGAAGTATGCAGCCATAAACTTATAACTTCTAATCAGTGTAATGCACTATTTTGCAGTAAATTTCAATAATTCAGATTTAAAGAGTAGAATTAATTATATAATACTTTAGTCATTATGTTGGCATATTTAAAAGTTAATGAAAATACTCATTTGAAACACAATCAGTAAAAGTTCAAGATCTTTCACATTTAATAGTCCCACGTCATCGATTTAATTTTGTTTATAAATTATTTTGCATAAAAGATACAAAACAAAGGAAATACTTCAATAGCATTCATATATTTTACTGAATCGAATATATTAATATATATTAGTTTAAAGATTTTAAATAACTTTATACAATAAAGCCAAAAATAAATAAACTTTAATATGAAACAAAATAAATTAATTCAGCTAATAAATGAGCATATAATTAACATATTTTTCTAAGTGCTAACAACAAATTTTCAAATATACACTTTAATTAAAGCTTTTGTGTGATACTTTTCAGGTGACATAAAAAACTAATATGGATTAGCTCTAGTCAAGTAACGCTTCCTGAGTTTGAGTCATATCCTTCTTCCTACGATTATTTGCGAGACATATAATTCGTGGCACGTGCTAACTTCGCGACGCGTGTCCACAGTACGTAAAATATAAAGTAAAGGCACATAAAGGTATATGGAACACAAAACGTAAACGCGAAAGAGGTATTAAGTATGGTTTAATACACGTGTAACCTCTAAAAAATTACTTCCAAGAAATAATATTTCTCTCTAAACCCGAATTTGTGAAAAATTAGTCACTAATTTGTTTTAGTAAAATTTTGTAGTAATTATTAATCGAACAATTGTTCGACTTTTTATTGATGTTTTAAGAAAATGTGGTATACTTAGTAAATTAGGAAATTTTCTTGTTTCAAAATTTCTACATGTCTGTGTCCAAAATACATAAAATTTTGTTTTTGAAGTTGTCCGCAGGGGGAATATTGTTTTTAGTAATAACATTTCTATTTCTTGACTATTTATTTTCTCGTAGGATAATTCAATTTTACAAGAGGCATCATATTACAAACAAGTATTTTGAAAATTCACGTTACCAAAAACTATTTATGTATGTAATTATGAAAATTAGGCTTGATTCGAGTTCAAACAATCTCAAATTTAGAGAATAACTGAGGTTTCACGTTTGGGGCAAAGTTGCCAAAAAGAAACATTTAACAAATTCTTGGATGGTAACTGATGGAATTAATAAATAATTTATGTTTTTATAAATAACTGGCTTATATCGACCCTCAATAATTAGTTAGTATGGACCAATTATATGATTTACATGTGCAATTTTATCATAATGTTATCCGTCACACGTGTTCAAATTTTTTAAGTCCCTTCCCTATGTATTTTTATAGCAAATTTTGTACAATTTTCAATTTTTTATTCGTAAATTTAGTTAGACCTATTCTATAGTTTCACAAGTGCAATTCATTTATATCGTTTGTCAACACAATGTTTATCCGTCACACGTGCAATTTTTTATTCTTTTCTTCCTTTGTATTTTTATAGAAATAAATCTCACTGATGAGGACTCCAATCTGAGACGAAACGTTTGAGGAAAAAATGAAACCCTGAGTTTACATTATTTCTGGACCCTAAAGCCAAAGTAAAAAATCATCTATCTATTAATTTATGTTTTTTATGAAAAATAAGGCTGATATTCCCTACTGGTACGGAAACTATATACACTTGTAATCCATACTTAGCAGAAAGTCAATAAATACAATAAGATTCTACTACAGATATAATTCGTTGCATATAATCAATTGTTACTTTTATAATGCATGAAATGGCAAAAAATATGAGATTTTTCAATCCTAAGATGTTTCTATTTCCATAAAAATACTACCAACAACTTTTCCCCGGTAACTGGGGCAATTATATCAGATGCCCTTAAAAAGTTAACTTTTTCTTATAAATTTTGCAATAAAAGATCTGAAATATACCCAATGTTGAGCGAATGATCTGTAAGTGCGGTTTGTATAGATTTCAAAGCCCCTAGTGTATGCATTAATGGCCACGTGCGCATAAAACTGACTTCCCTAACTAACACGTGTCCATTCAGTTAAATATTCGAACTGTATCGTTTTAATGAACTACAATTCAATGTGCTCAAATCCCATGTTATGGAGATTATAGATTTCGTCTTTTCGCAAAATTAATGATCTTCATTCGATCTGTTATTGTATATCGACAAATTGCTACTCCCGCCTCACTAATCATCGCTCTTTTGTGGACATTTTGTATATAAAGCAGTAAGTTATTGCATTAAACTGTGCGCTGTTAAAAAAATCTACGTTGATTTTAAAACACGGGTAACGGAAATATTTTCTGACCAAATGAAAATTCAGTTACTGTTCAATTAAATTAAATGTTTAATAAAATTATTTCAAACTCACTCATTTCAACATTTCTTTCAATTTAAAAAATAATATGATTCACTTTCGAATCTATTTAAATAATTTTTGTAAACTTCTCGTAAAAATAATTTAAATATACCATCATGATTAGGTTGAAAGTGTTGTATAACAAAACGTAAAAATATAATAAAAATAATAAAGAAAAATATTATAAATTCTCAAGTATTGACTTCTCTGGAATCGAAACAATTTTTAATTAAGAATCAATGAAAGGTGATAAACTTCATTCTGTCATATTCAAGGAATGTGTGATGCTGAACTACATGATGAATCATATATCGAATCGCATTATTTTAATTGTTTCGATCGATCCTATAGACACACGTGTACAAACTATGCTCTAGATCGTGAATTGATTTCAATTTTATATTAAGCAAGACGGTAGTGCATTTTGTTGATCGTGCCTTATTTATTGGTAATGTAAAAAACATATACTTGATCATGCATACAACCACTTAAAGAGAGGAGGTGTGTTCATTAATTGGCACAGATCGCCGATATCACAAGCACATTTGGTGAGATCTACGATATCAGGCGTCACGCATATTTTCCTTGTCGTGATCACGCCCCAGCTACATTCAAAAACGTTAATTGGAAAGATCTAGTGGTCTTTGGTTTTTTAATTTTTCTTCCTCTCAACTCACGTCGCGTGACGGAAGACTTCTTGCGTTAACACGTGTAATAACGCTATTCCTATCTCTACTCTGAAATCAAACCTTAGATGATCGTCAAACTGATAATTTCTTTTCTAAAGTTATTCTAGAAAAAATGATTTCATAAGATTAAAGAACATACGTTCAGATAAAGTCTTTTTCGTAAAGGGTTTTTAATTTATGAAGCATTTTTTTAGGATCATATACCGTTTTAATATATTCATTTACTACTCATACAGTGATCTTGTACATTTCTATAAAGTTATTTACAATTTAATCAGAAATGTAAAAAACGCAAAGTTATTACCTTAGTAAAAATGCAAATAAATAATAAAGTAAGTTCTAATTACGGTAGATAATTTGTCACTCTTAACAGGTTGTTCTGACAATTTAATTCAGGCACAAGAAGGACAAAGATAACATGTACTATTAAGTTATTCATTTTCCTGGAATAATTCAGGATTTATCGTCTGGTTCTACAACTCAAAGGAAATTGAAGTGTCACAGGGACAAATGATACATTTATACGACGCGTCAGGACCGATAATCGTTTGCATATCCAAGGAAGATATTAAGAAAAAACATAAAAAGATAAAGAAAATAACAAAGAATAAAAGGTAAGAAAAGGAAGGGGCAGCCGTAAAATCGCAGTAGCTGAAGACCAGGAACGAGCGAACGTAATTATTCGGTGCGAACGACGTTTAAGTATCCACTCGAATGAAAATAAGCGAGGAGGCAGATCAGGAGGAGCAAAAAGGGAGGAAGATGAAAAAGGAAGAATATGAATAAGATGCATGAGGATCGAACGAAAGGTAGCCATAGAAGTGGCAGAAGAACGAGAGGGAAAAAAAGAGAGGAAAGAGGAAGAACTCGTAAGATGTAATTCCCATACAGCTTCGCCAAAATTAGTATCTCGAAGTGCTCTGAACTCAGGGATGTAAAACATGCGGGATGCCTCGAAAACTCGTTCCCAATGATTACTATCAAACACTAACCAACGGTGCGCAAGATTAATTTTACGAGCGACTTCGCGGGTAATTAATTCTTTATTGCTTCAACATAAACCCTTTTTTGACCTGACAATCTTACGAAAATCAAAATTATCTAAAGCTAAAAGAATTTTTAGCCAAAATTGCCTTGAAAGAGATAATAATTATTGACCTGAGAATTTTGAAAAAACGAATCATTTTACCAGAGGCTACTGAACGTCCAATTTGATTAAAATCCGGTCTGGTCTTGTCTAGAAACGAGAGCTCAAACGAGATGAGTACTGGGCGATCCTGAGGTTAAAGAAATCTTTGGATCGATGCCTAAGACTAAAGAATCCCCACAACCGGGCGCTATCTGCCCTCTGAGACGTAATTAACATACTCGCCCAATTAGAATTAAAGCGAGCGTCGCAAAGTTCGCCAGGCACGTCCGACCGATCGCTACGCGACGGGAAGCCGTTCCGAATGATTAATTGAGTAACGACCTGATCGTATACGATACACTTCTCGAGGAAGGCGGTCACGTCGCAGCATCGACCGTAAGTATGTAGGATTTACCATGTGTCTGCAAGCGATCGTATCGAAGAAGAAGCTTGACTTGTGCCTAGCACGCTCCAGCCTCCGCGAGAGAAAGAGATAGAAAGATATAAATTAAGCCAAGAGAAACGAGAAGAGCAACCGATAAGGCAAGGGGAGGTAGTTTAGAAGCAAAAACAACAAGGATAAGAGCTAAAGAGAGGAGAATAAGACAGAAAGAGGAAAGGATAGAAAAACGTGCACGAGTCGAAGGAAAAATATACAGGTTTCTACTGCCTGTGGTCCCGAGGAGGAAGACCCAATCCACCCTTCTGTGAGTGGAAAAGAAAGAGAGAGAGATCTATCGAGAATACCGTGGCTTAGCCGCGAGTAATCAACGAGGTAAAGGCGATCGGTTGGGTGCTTTGCGAACGAGGATGGAGGATCGGTGACGATGGCTTGGTGTGGGCGCGTGTCTGGCAGCTGCCGCTTACAGGTGGTGTGCTTGCTTGGGAACCAAGCTCTACAGAGTGTTCCCACGGAAGGCCCGTCCCCACTTTGGGCCCCAGCGCTCCCTTCACTCCACCATCACCCTTACCGTGATGGTATATAAGCTCGACGCTCCACCGCGAGCATCACAATCACGCTGACAGTCGTATACTGTGAATGCTTGCCGATTCTCTCTACGGAGCCTCGAGCACGCCTTCTACTCGCTTACTTAAACGCAAACGGAGTTGTGACGATATCGTTTATCGATCGTGAACAGTGCTGTGTTCTATAACTCAGTGATTCCATTTGGATTTATCCATTCAAGATGCAAATGCACGAGCAGATCATGATCGTTGATGGACAGGAGCAGCCAATTTCCAGAACTTATCAGTACCGCAAGGTAAGAAGTGTTTACAAAATTCACCTTCTTATGTTTCATCTGAAATTATAATTATTCATTGGATTAAATTCATTGCTTGGTTTTTAGTTTAATAGTATCAAGATGTGAAATTTTTGTAAATTCAAGTTTTAACTTAAAAAGTGAACTGTTGAATTGAGTTTAAAAATGAAAAGTTTCTTCAAGAAATTTCACTTTAGTTCGAAGATTCATAGATTCTAAAACGTCTTTTTTTTTAATTACAGGTGATGAAACCAATGCTGGAGCGTAAACGTAGAGCGCGAATCAACCGGTGTTTAGATGAGTTGAAAGACTTGATGGTGACGGCTTTGGCGGGCGACGGTGAAAATGTAGCCAAATTGGAAAAGGCTGACATTTTGGAGTTGACTGTTCGTCATCTTCATAAACTTCAGAGACAACAGAGACTTTCTGCAAATCCAGTAATCGACGCTGACAGATTTAGGGCGGGATACACACACTGTGCCAACGAAGTGAGTCGCTGTTTGGCCGCAACACCCGGAGTTGACGTAGCTTTAGGTACCAAGTTGATGACACACCTGGGACACAAGCTCAACTCTATGGACAAGACAGGACCTTTGACAATCCACGTGGCTGCACCACAAGCTTCCCCGGTTTCTGATGTCAGTTCGGATGAATACTCCATGCCTTTAACGCCGGCATCGAGTCAACCATCCCCTGTCAGGTCGGATATTGAAGCTACCTCACAGACACAGGGTCTTCTCCGGGTTGCAAAATCTAATGAACCTGTCTGGAGACCTTGGTAGACATCTTCCCTGAGAAAAACTAGCGACTGAAAAGAAGCGATCTGGGATTTTTTTAAAGAAGACACTTGGAATATGCAACAAGGTCTAAGGAAGGCCTGCAGTTCCAGTGTGGCAATTTGAGTCTGTGATCTAGGAGGAAGTGCCCGACAAGACAGTGTTAACCAGTGTTGGGATGTAAATCAAAAATTATAATTGTATTGAGTGCAAAAAGGGCGAGAGCAAAACAGAGCGTTTGAAACTTTAACGTATATCTGTAAAATGATCTATAATTTGCTCAAAGACACTTGTGGTTAAATGAGAGAAATATTATTGATAGGATCATTTATTATGGTTTTTCATCGCACCAGATATTAGAATCATTGTAGATAATAAATATAATATACCAAGATCTCGACACGTGTAGCATGGTCCATACACATATGTGGGTAAAGCTTTAATTTACTCGACAGTTAGGTTTTATCTATTGTTTATTTCATACTTTTATCGATGATTTATTTTGTCATTTTAGCGCGAAAATTGTCGCGCGATTGCTACACTTTTTCTTAATTGTAATATAGACAAAGTATTAATTTTTGTAGACGTGCGACGGATTACATTAAGCGCGACATTTTTTCGTGCTAGAACGTTGTTATGCCACTCCCCGGTCAAGTTCGACATCGACAGCTTTTGTTAGCGAGAAGAGAAACTTTGATTTTGTAAGTTCTTGATTGAGAAAAAATGACCGAGCGGAGTTCATGTGATAAAGAAACATGTACCTGTGATATTTACTTGTATGTATATAGTAAATGGTACAAGACTTTTAAATAAAATAATATGTCAACATATATCTGCATTAATTGCTTTGTATGATTACCCCTTCTTTTAATTACTTTTTAGATCGTAAGACTATACATTTTTTTCTCTAATAATCATTAAATTCGTTTCAACCGATATTTTAATTTTTTAAACTTAAAATTATTTCTCGAAAAATTTAGCCCTTCCAGTCTTTGAAATTGGTAGATATCTTGGTATTTGTTGAAAAAATAATTTCTAATTGGCCTGAAAAACATTTTTTTTATTGTTTATTAATTATGCCGACTTTTATTATTTGAATTAAAGTAAGAAAAATAATATAAAACTTAAAAGATCTTTTCTTAAAACTGGAGTAATTTGTCAATTTTATTCTTCAAATTCGAGTTAACGACTCGATGTATATTCAGAGAGTATAATTTTAAGATAATAGTATGATCTGAATTGAATCCTGATTAGACACAATAATAATTTTAACGATTTGAAAATTAGCAAGCACGAAACTGGATGAGAATGAGATTCACAATAAAACTTACTCACCTGGAAGTCAGCCGTCGGTTTCCTTGCTGTAGCACCCACAAGTCCAAACAGGCACTCTCGCTCACACACACACCTAAAAAAGAAATAGTTTTGATTAAAAGAAGACTTAACAAATTGTTAGATAAATTAACATTGATAATCTGTAAAAAGCAAAATAAATTAGATATTTTAAGGATATCGATGGAAATTTTAAAACATAAAATCAAACGGATAACATATTTGCTGATGGAAATTCGAGTAAAGTGAACTAATATACTTTTTAATCACTTAAAACTTAAGACAGTCTAAACATGCGTACGAAACGTGAAAGTACTAGTTCGTTCCTCTGACTTACTGACACTGTTTCAGTTTAAAACTGATGTGTCACTTCATTGTATCAACCTTAAGTTAAACAAATTTGTTGGCACCAATTCATTTGACGGCAAGTAGGTATCAACGCTATACATATTAATAGATTGATTTCCAGCTAATTAAGATTATAGCCGCCACCCCGAATTGCTCTTTAAATAACAATGAATGATTAATCTTGTTCTGTATTTTGCTAGATGATAAAACAACGCAAACGCATGAATAATAAGTGTTCTATATTTGAGATAATTCTATGTTAAAATGAATTTATATTATTAATTAAAGCAACATTTTCATATACAGAAAGATTTCAAATTCTTTAAATTAAACATAACATTCAAGAGTATATATTTTTTAATATAAAGGTTTTTAAATATGTGATTTTAAAATTAATTATGAAAATGATTTACTAAAAATACACAAAATTTTATTTACATGATGAATGAGTTTGATTTCAAGAAACAAAGCTGCATAAATATTGTGTTTTCAAATAATGTAATTTTATGTTAAATGCCGGTTTAATTTGTACAATTTTACTGAATCGGATATCAATAAGTTACTATTAAAAATAAACATAATATCAGATCAGAAAGTTAAATGATACTATCAAATTGTTACACAATTTTGTATATAAGTATTTTTGAAAAACCTTGTCTTCAATCATTTTAATTCACAAGTGAAATCAAAATATTGAAGGTTAAGATATCTCACAAATCTATTATGAGTCAATCGTATCAAGAAAAGCAGAAATTATGATGGTCAAAATTAGTAATTTACATTTTATACAAATAATTAATTGATTGATTTGACATCAAACGCCAATATAACATTTATTTTGAGCACAGAATTAGGAAAATAAACAATTTGAACCGCTAGAAAATCGAAATCGCATTCCACTTTATAGCTTGATTCAAAATTACTACACTAAAATAATTTTACCTCAATAATTTCGTATAGCTCCATTGATATAATGAAATTTGAACAAAAAAACTACAACAGAAAACACTTATTTAACTTCGTGAAAGTGAATGATTTCGATTAAAACTCCTTTACTGGTATTTCACAAACTACTTATTGAATCCTCAATTCATTAATACTAATTTACACCTTGTTACTGACGATGAATAAATCAAGTTTTCATTATAGAGGATCTAAAAATCATTGCTGTGTGGTATTCAGCGGAACACGTGTTGCAGAAATATAGGACAATGCTGAAATTAACTTTACCGGTATTTCTGCACTGAAGAGTGTTCACTTAGTACGATAACTCCGGAAAATAGGTTCACAAAAGGATGTAACTTATATAGAGTCGAGAAATTTGTTTAAAACTCGTTTATACTCACTTTTTAAACAACAAAACCGTAAATCAGCTGTAACACATCCCGTCACTATTGCGCTCCGCGGCCATCTTGGGGAACTTTTCGTAACGACTTTGGAAGCAGTCGGTAAAATCAAATGGATAAATTTTCCCGCCTTTTTCTGCACTAAACTCCTTGACTGAAAATAATTTTTTTTTTCAAATAAAATAACTGAATAGAAAATGAAATAATATTATTATGAAATGCATTATAATATACATTTCAATTAAAACTAGTTATTTTCACTTAGTACTCATCTAATACAGGTTTATTTATCAAATTATTTATCAATCGCATAGATTAATTGGCAACGAATATAAACCAATATAAACTTGATTGCATTATTTATTCTAATTTATAAAATCATTGTAAGATATGGCAAAATAAGATAATTTATAAAAGTGGATGGTGGTGCTATCTGTCTGGAATGAAGAGAAAGGTTTACATATACGTACTTCAGCTCTTCAGCACGATTGAATGGGATTGGGTAGATGCATCCGTGGGTAATAAAGATACACACCAACCATCAATGTGGCAATTGGTTATTGGTGTCAATTCCAGGAAGTTAGCGTTAACAAATTAATTTTGTCCGGCAAAAATTTAAGCTACTACTGAATTTTTGAGGTATGCTAAGTATTAGCTGGTATTAGCGCTACACAGCGCTACAGGTGTTGAAGAATTTCACTGTCTTAATGATGTCGAACGCAAATTATAAATTCTCTTCCGTCCTTTTTGTTAAAACTCGATTGTTTATTTCTAAATTAAGTAAAACCAACTGCATTTTATGCCATTGCATGAATTTATATATATTAACTTTAATTGAAAAAGCTGGTAAATATCTTCATAAATCCAAATAAAATTATTAATATATACTACGAGACATAACCTCAAGGAAATAATTTGAAATTTATAATAAGACAATATTCGATTAAGCTTATTTTGATCTGATTATAACTAACGAAGTTTAACTGGCTCAAAGGTCTTCAATATACATAGGTTGGGGGAGGGGGGCGAATTTATATTTAAATAATTATTTTGGCGCAAAATTTTAAAATAGGATAGGATATTTTGAAAAATATTAATTTTAATTCCTTAGTAGATTATAAGATATAGTAGTGGTATATTTTTTTGTTATTAGAGTACCC
Organism: Diplolepis rosae; assembly: GCA_030998225.1. Classification (NCBI taxonomy): domain Eukaryota; kingdom Metazoa; phylum Arthropoda; class Insecta; order Hymenoptera; family Diplolepididae; genus Diplolepis; species Diplolepis rosae. Next base: position 4,769,348 of record JAPYXD010000723.1, on the reverse strand, counting down.
ACCAAGACTTTAAAAAAATTTAATATTATATTCAGTAACGTTTTTTTACATTCTCATCGTAAGTGAGGAGGTATTAGTTTTATGTTTTTAAATATATTTTCATTAAAATTAACATAGTAACAATTTTTATTTATCTCAAATTTCCATTTTAAACACGCACGGAAAAAATAGTTCAGTAAATTTTATTGTATTATTGTTTTCCGTGCAATGCGATAAAAATTTACACTAGGCTATGAAATGTATTATTAAATTTCCGTAATTTTTTATTTATCTTAAATTTATTACATAGCATTAATTTTTGCAAACTTGCATTCATACATTCCTAATATTGTGGTATATATTTATGTAACAGGCAGATTGTTGCATTTGTTCCTATACCTATTAGACTCTGAAATAAAATTTCATTTTAACGCGGACATTGTTATTTGATACAGAAATGGTGACGTTTTTTCTGTCAATCTGTTTCATTGATTGATATTATTATGCCTCTTTACACCCCATTGTTTACCCAGTTGCCATATCAACCCTAAATCCCAGCAAAACCTATAGAGCAATATTAATTGTCACGTTTGACAGTCTTTTTCAGTCTTGTCTCCTAATATTTATAATTGTCAGGTTATTTTTATATCAACAAAAATATATATTTCATCCAGTAAAGTTTTCAAGAAAACAGAGCTAAAAAATTCAATTTACAGCACGAAAATGTTTTCTACCTTCTATGTTCAACCAGCAGCAACTCAGCAAAATAGTAGGGTGTGTATATAGTTGCTTAATTTTAATATGTACTATTAATTGAAAAAATTTAATTGATTTTTATTGCATAGATTAGTATTTGTAAACTAAACTGAATAATAATTATATTTGGCAATTTTTTTAAAAAGGTTTGTGATAGACCTCTTGCATTAGTTGCTTCCAAAAAAGCTTACGATCATTTTGTTGATTATACAACCGAAGCGCATAGAATGGCTATACTTGCTGAAAAAGAGGCAAAGAGATTAGCAGAACTTAAAAAGGCTACTTATGAAATGTCCAAAACATGGGATAATACAGTCGAGGTACAACATTTATCTTATATTATAAAAATTATTAGACTGCAACTTTATAAATTCATCTGATACTAGAGCCTTCAATTAAAAACTTTATTTATGTTAATAACTTAATGGCTTAACTCTTATTATTAATGATAGAATCTTAAAAAGCAAAGAGATGAAGAATTTATTGCCAGAGAGAAGAAGGCAGAGGAAGATCGAATACAATTTATGAAAGAAGTTACTGAAAAAAAGGAAAAAGAGCATGCAGAAATCATTAAGGAAGCAAGAAAATTATTAATGTACAGAAAACCTCAATGTAGACTTATCAACAGAGCTCTTCTAACATCTGAGGTAAATATCTTCAAACATTTAACTATTACTTTAACTCAAAATATTTCTTTTCATTCTCATCACCAATGAGAAAGTATTCATATTTTTACCATATACCATTAGTGTCTCAGAGAATTAGACTCCCAACTTGAATTTCAAAAAACGCTCCAAGGAATGGAAAAGATCCAAAGCGCCGAGTATAATGAAAAAATTAAAAAGGATATTGAGAAACAAGAAAAAGAAGAAAAAAAGAAAGCAGAAGAGCAAGCGATCAAAAACAAAGTTTATGCAGAAGAATTAAAGAAACAGTGAGTTTAACTCTTACACATTTATCTCATAAATTTTGCTACATTATTTTTAAGATGTACTCAATTTTTATTTTCAATTATAGAATAGAAAAAAATGATAATGATTTAAAAAGATTAGAAATTGCGGAAAAAGAAGCCGAGAAGCAGGATTTAATAAATATGGCGAAAGAATTAGAACTGATGAAGAAATGTGAAACTGAAGAAGTAATAATGCGAAATATTGTTTTCTTCTAGAATTATAATTAGAAATTATATTTTTTAACCACTTTGATGTATAATTTTAATACATTTATTTTCTAGATGGAGAAAAGAAAAAAACAGCTCAACGAACTGTTTTTGGATGCATTAGACAAGAAAAAAAAACATGAACTCAAAGTTAAACGTGATCAAGAATTTCAGGAAAGAGCTATGCAAGTTTATAATAAGTCAAAGCGAGAAATAGAAAAGAAATTAAAGGAACAAATAAAAAGGGAAAAAGAGGAAAAATTGCGCCAAGCAGAACGTTTAGGTAAAAAACATTTTAAAATGTTATGAGCAGAAAGTTGAAGAATAGCCTTTTTAAATAGAATAATAAATATCTTTTTCTAGCAAAAAAATGTGCAGTCATGGCAAAATCACGCGCTGGAGAAGAAGAGAAAATAATGAAAAAAGCGATACAAGAAAGAGAAGCTGCTGATAATGAAAAGAAAGAAGCTCGAAAACGCTACGAAGAGAGATTACGAACTGAAATGGAAAAGTACAGACAAGAGCTTGCTCTTTTAAAGGAAAAACAGAAAAAAGAAGAAGAGGATCTTAGAGCCTGGGAAATGCTACAGAGATTTAAAAGAGACGAATACAACAAGGAAATTGCAAACAAGGATTTTGAGATGGAAAGACTCAAGAAACAAAAGGTCGCTGAAACTCTTAAAAAACAAATTGTAAGAGAAATATGTTATATATTACGATTTGTATTTTTCTAATGATTTTTATAAAAATAATAACTAAATTACTGTCTACAGGCATTAAAAGAAGCTGAGCAAAAACGACTGGAGGCATTAAATGTTGAGGATACGACTAAAATCATTGAAAAAACTAATGAGAATATTCTTCGCTATGGAGAAGAAGTTCTTAAAGAATCAGAAGGTGTCAGACCTCTGTTTCCTATTTTAAAAGCTATTGAGGTATTTTTAAAGTATATTTTGAAGGGGCTTTCTTTAGCCTAATTATTCCTATTACCTTTATAAAAGTATTGGATTACTTTACCAAACAATTCTTTTTTGTTTATAGCAATTCAAAAAGGAAAACGGATTATTGCCAAAGAAAGCTTTTATAGAGACGACTGTTCCAGAGAAAAAATGGAAACGAAAAAAACAACCTGCTTGTGCAAATCCAATCAACGAAAGTCAAATTTGTTATTTGTAACGGAATCGCCACGATCAATATAACTGATATAAACATTAACAAGAATCATAAGTAATATTTATTTACTTTTATTCAAGTATTTTTTTATTTTACATTAAAAGATTGTTTTCTGGGCATGAGGAATCCAAGCGTTAGAAAATACTGTAAAAAAGTTATAACTTATTTATTTCTTTGAAATTTTAATAATCATATTATTTTGTTTATGATAAGCTTACTCTTATAACATCCACTAAAATACTTAATCCACTTGAATTTTGACTTGGTTTTCGAACAATTTGGATTTTCATTTTAGTCGATTTTTGAGTTGCATCGAGTCCTTCTCTGATTTGTTCGACTTTTTTCTTATCCTCCTGTGATAATAAAGTCCTTATTTCTGGTCCTTCTGGAAAACCTTCTAGTGGAGTTGATGAATTCAATTTTTTAATTCTTAAATTCAAATCCAACCGGTCAATTATCTCGAGCAACTCTTTAATTTCTAACTGTTGTTTCTCTATGGTGAGCTTATTATTTATTTTCTAAACCAGAAGATAAACAATTATTTCATATAATTATAAAAATTGAATCAAAGGTTCAAATTATTACCTCTACTGATAAATGTTCTTTTTGAACTTCGACTTGCTTCAAGTAATTTAACTCCTTACATATATTTCGATATTTTTCTCGATCTGAAGGACTTACTAAATCCAGATTATCTCCATTTTTATCTACCAGCGCCATATATGATGCTTTTATTTCTTCTAATTCTGAAACCTTTGCCATTAATTTTTCTGCTTCCTTTCGATGATTTTCTGCTTGTGAAGCTCTAAGCTTCAGAAGCTTTATGTCCTCTTCCATAGATAGATATTCAGTTAGCTATTAATATCAACAAAATGTTCTCTTAGTTATACATATCTTTAAATTTCAAATGAGTAAAAACTTTACAATTAATCTATTTCTTTCTTTCTAAGTTACCTTTAGCCTTAGTTGGTCTCTTTCTTCGACAATTTTAGTAATTGATTCTCCACAGACTCTCAGTACTGACGGACCATCTTTTACAATTTTATCAAGTTGTGTCTTTAATTGATCTTTGTGAGTGCAAGTCTCTTTTAATTCATTTATCAATTCCTCACTTTTACTATTTGCACGCAATTTTCTCATTTCATCCTCCATTTGCAAACAATTTTCGACGAGAAAATTGACTTGCTTTCTTAAATCTTCTCGCTCATGCATAGTCTTATCAAAATCTTTCAATCTTTCTGTTAATTCTACGAAAAAATTAATAAAATTTTATTTTTCCGAATTGGGATTTATTTAAATGATCAGTTTCAGTTTCAGTAACTAAACCTGTGTTTTCAGCACACAATTTAGTGTATTCTTCTCTAAATCTACCCTTTTCATCTTTAGTCATTGTGATTAGAGCCAATTCTCCCTTTTCTACCATTTCCATTATTTTTACATGAGTTTCAAGACCCGGTTTTATTTGATTCAGGTCGAAATCTGCAATCTAAAAAACATCTAATCAGGTATAAAAAGGAATAATAAAATTTGTCTACTTCTATTATTACATTTTTTCTAATAAAATAAACTCAAAAACCATATTTAAAATAAAAATCAAATGAATTTAAAATTCGAGCTTGAAAATGTCTTCTTTATGAAAGTTAAAATTAAACCTTAGATTCAACGGATTCCTGTAAAATCTCGTTAGTTTCTCGCAGGTTTTTTCGTTTCCCTTTTAGATTCTCGATTTCTTCTTGCAATCGCAATTTTTCTTTCTCTAACATCATTATATGTGCATAATACTGTCTTTGACTAGAAGGTAACGAGTAAACGCGTTCAATTAAATGAATTCGTTCATCTTCAATTAATCCAATCCGCTTCAACTGTATTCTTAGGGACTCAATACTTTGAAATAACTGTTGTGTTCCTCGTAATAATCTATTGTCGTATAAATCCTGAAAATTAATGAAAATTTTAAATACTAACTGCAATAATTGATTTGTTATGAATGTAACGATGTACATGAATTTTGTACTGGTAACTGTCGATTCCATTAACTGATTTACTTTGCAGTGAAGTTTTTAAAAAATCCTTTTCCATACTTTTCGCCAATTTTTCCTACCAAAGGAATCAAAATTTACAATTTTAAATTATTAAATATTTAAATATATTTCAAATTAGGTGGTTGAGTTCGAAATTTTTCCACTGCCTACATTATCAGAGAATCACTAACCACGCATTTGATAATGCACAGTCGAAAGCGTCTCTTTTTCCACAGAAAGATTTCAAATTCTTTAAATTTAAATATATTATTTTGTATTTTTCACACCTGATTTTTTATTAATCTTTCTAATTTCATCAAAGTTTGCATAAGATCTTCTCGAAGTAAAGTTTGCTCTGATGGAAAATGATTGTCTCTTCTAAATCTGTCTAAAGCCATTGAGAGATTCTCGTTATCATAAATTGCTTCATTATCCTGACACTGTATGAAAATATTAATTTTCTTTTCGTTTTAAAAACAGTAAATTACAATAAAGAGTTCTATTTGATTTAAGTAAAATAATTTAATAATTATTCATACTGTGTCCTTTAAAGAAGTTAACATGTTTTCGTTGATAGACATTTTCAGAAAAAAATATAGTTGTTCTCGCTGACATGATAATAGCTTTTTTAGATTCGATATATATTCATCCTTTCTAATCAAAAGAGCTTGAAAATTATCATCCGACCTCAAACATTCAGTTAAATCGTTTTCCGAAAGCGGTTCCTTGAAAATATTAATTATTTACAAATAACAAATAACATTTTGATTAACTCTATGTTGAAAAATTAGACATTTTTTCATTTATATTCCTATTTTATATTATACTTCTTAATTCTATTGTTTATTTTTTTAGTACTTGGACAAAAGGACTAGAATTTGACTCTGGTCGACAAAGTATCTGAGCATTTTGGCACTCCAACTCCTCTTCCGAAATTTTGTCATCGACTTGCACTGGAATTTTTTCGTCATCATTGTAATCTTGATTGGAACTAATAGTATCCACGTATTCATCCGAGTCACTGCTGGAAGACGTGCTATCTTCCTCCATAGAAGACCAAAACATCATTGCTGAATATATACCATAAATTTAATGACACCTTGCAAAACGTACGAAATAACGACAAAAAATTCTTAGCGACATGAAATGCCTTCAATTTTAAATCTGACAGGCGGTAGTATGTTTTTGTTTTTCATTACAAATCAAAAATCAAATCAAGTATTTGGTATATTATTATTATTAAAATAAATATTCAAATAACGAAAAAATGTCATAATTAATAGTAAATTTTGAAGATACAAATTTTTATGAAATTATAGTTGCTTAAATAAGCTTCTGATAGATTATTGATTATATTTATAAGAATTAATGTCTACATTAATATATTAATTCTAATCATATTTTTAGTTTATCTGATTTTACAAACTTCCAAAACATTCTCGAAACAAATTCCATCCTGCAGCGCCCCCAAAGAAATACTTAATTAATCATAAAATTTATACTAGGTTACATAATAAGTGCGATATAATGGTCTCGTTAAGCTTGCTGAATGAATAATAAAATTTGGACATTTGTGAATGAAAAACTTTTGGAGATTAATTTCAATTTCGTCAAATCAGAAATATGTCAGAACCACCTAAAGATATAAATTCACAACCTCTTCCTACTGTTATAAATTTTATAAATGCTGGATTATCTGGGTATAATACAAATTAAAAATATGAACTAAAATTATATTAATGTTTTCAAAATTATTTTACTTTCTGTTGCATATATTTTTCATTTCGTAGCATGTGTGCAACTTGCTTTGTGCACCCAACGGATGTCGTGAAAAATAGAATGCAAATGAGCCAAAAGACGGTCACAATTAGGGAGACCTTTTTCAACATTCTTCGGAACGAAAAATTAATTCATTTTTATGATGGACTGAGTGCTAGTTTGGTTAGACAAGCCACTTATACAACAACTCGATTAGGAATTTACAATCAACTTTTAGGCATTTGGAAGTAAGATAAATATAAGTTTTAATTTCATTTTTATTATTTGTTTCATTTATTTATTTATTTTATATTTCAAATGTAATTCTTTTATTTTAAATGGACTTTTAAATGTGAATATTAATACATGAAAATTGGATTACTACAGGGAGAAATATTCTAGTAAGCCAAATTTTCTTGTTTTGTGTGGTATGGCTTCTGTAGCTGGAGGAGCAGGAGCTTTTATTGGGACTCCAGCAGATCTTGCATTAGTCAGGATGACTACTGATGGCAGGCTTCCTCATGGTGAATAAATATCCACTATTATATTTAAAAAATATATTAAATAATGCAAATAGATCAAACTGCTAGGATTCAAGTTTCATAACTTATATAATATAAAATAATGTATTTTTTTTTAAATTAGATCAAAGAAGAAATTATAAGAACGTAATAGATGCGTTTTATAGAGTTGCTAAAGAGGAGGGTATAACAAGTTTATGGAGAGGAAGTATGGCTACAATGGGCAGAGCTATTATTGTAAACATTTCTCAATTAGCAACTTATAGCCAAACGAAATTCATGATTGCGTCATTCTGTAAGTACATTCTCATGAAAATATCATTTTCATAAGTAGAAATTATTTTAATTTCCGAATGAATGGCCAATTTTTCTTATATTTTACTTTTTTTACCTTTAAATTTTACATTTAGACATTTTAAAGGTGTTTTTAGATTTAAAAAAAGGCATTACTTTATTGAACTTAATAAAATACAATTATTTACTTTAATCAGTCTAATTAAAAAAAAAATCAAGAGCCATAATAAATTTAAAATTTTTAACTAAAATCTATTTTAGTCCATGTGCCAGAAGGAATTTTATTACAATTTTACGCTGCAATGATATCTGGATTTATCACTTCCTTCAATTCAATGCCGTTTGATATCGCGAAGACTAGGTGAATAATATTAAACATAAAAGTAATATTAACTGATTTTTAAGCAAACATAAATGATATTAACATTTGGATTTTATAGGATTCAGAATATGAAAAGTGTAAATAAAACACCTAACATGAGTAGTATCATAATCAGTATTATTAAAAATGAAGGTATTCTATCCCTCTGGAAAGGACTCCTACCAACTTACTGCAGGATTGGACCACACACAATTATAACTTTCATATTTAATGAACAGTTTGCTAAAGTTTATAGAAATTATGTGATGAAATGATCATATAAGTAAGTTGATCTTAAGAAATGTATTTTATTATCAAAAGTTAATAAATCACAGTGGATTAAATTCAGCAACACATTTATCAAGTACATAGTTTTCGTAATCTAGATACATTTTTGTGAAAAAATCTACTGCTTCCTTCAAATTCGATTCAACAGTTTTCTTCTTCTTTTCAGCTCTTCTTGTCAAGATTTTTTGCAAATTTTTCAAATGACATTCAACTTTTGCAATTGTAGGTTTCATAGAAGTTCCAATGGCTGTGTACATCATACGTTTGTTGCCATCTCCAGTGATAGGAATCAGATGGTAGCCTTCTTTCGTTTCTGTATTAAATTTTATCTGAAAGAGAGAAATGAAAATTTTAAAACAGTATTAATAAAGCTCAATAAAAATGAAACGTCTAACGATAGTTATTAATTCAGTTTAGTTTATTATATTATATTGGAGATACTAACATAGCAATTTTCAGCTAAAGTTTTCAATCTTGGCCAACGGTAGAAAGAAAATTCTGAGTGACGCAAATTACCAATTCCAATAGCATATCGTTCCATTGTCTCATTCCAGTAAGGGGATTCAAAAGATTTTCCTGCCTTAAAATGACGTTTATTTCCAGCACCTTCATGAACAAGTTTTATGTTTGAATCGATCGTGTTTTGGTCTTTGTTGTATGATCCATTTATAGCAAAATTGACCCAATCAATAAAATGTTGAGCGTGACCATAGTAGGGATGAATTTCAATCACCATCACTTCCAATTTAGTATTTAGCTGATGACGAGAACAGTAAAAATCAAAAGACACATATCCAAAATATCCATTCTCTTGAAGTGATGTCGATAATTTGTTTACTGTTGGCTCAATTTGATGAATTTCTACTGTATTTTCTGGCATCATATATACAAAAAATCCACTTTTAGCGTCTAAAATAGATAAATTGTTAAACCATGATTTACTCATTGACTATTAATAAAAAGTGAATTTGCAATTTACCTAAAACATGTTTATCAGCAGTTCCAGTCCATTTAGGTTTCTTCCCAGAAAGACTGCCAGGAATAAACAAAGAAACAGTCACTATATTCGCAAACCTATCTTTCATTGCTGCCTGTATAACTCCACCATACTTTACTAAATGGCATTCAAACTCTTTCCAATCTTCATAAAAAGAAGGTATCACAATTGTTTTGGAAACAACACCTGGTAAAAACCCTTTCAAGTTATTCAAATAATCCTCTCGCAATTCAACACATGATTTCCAATCTTCTTCACTGTGGTTATTTCTCTCTCTTCTAAGAATTGGCATAAATGGTACACTGAGATGATTGACGAGAAACGTTCCAATATGTCTCGGCGTCCCGACGTCTATTTTAATTAACCAGGAGCAAACTTCAGGATGAAGGCAGATCAGTTCTGCCAGCTTGATGCAAAGAGTTTGGTAGTCTCTAATATTAATCTCGTGGGGTGGCTGACTTAATCCCAAAGAGCTGATCATTTTCATAAAGTAAGACTTGTTTCTTAATTGCTTTTGGTACTCCATACTGGGTCCTAATTTTAATATTACTATTATCATTAAGAAAATTGAATTTATTAATTTTTTTTGTACCTAGGAGAGGGATTTTGTAGTGATTAGATAAAATCACGTCGCACTCATCCATCACCAAAGGAAGGAAGAAGCATCGTTTCCCCTTAATCTTCTCTTTTATTGATTTGAAAGATTGCTCTGAGAAATATAGAGACCTAGATACGTTAAAGGATCCAGTCTGAAAAAACTTTGTTTGAGGAAGTTCCACGAAAGTTATTCGATCTTTAAAGACTTCTCTGTCAGGAATAATAGAAGCTATAATGTCATAATATCCCTCTATCAGCTTTTGCGTTAACTTCACCTAAATATTATATTCATATCTATTAGCAAATTTCCACTCTTTTTATTTCAATTGTTTCTATTAATTCACCGGAAGTACGTAAATCACTTCAGCATTCAGATTTCGAAGATGAGAAAATGTTAGATCCATGGTGTTTTGATAATGAGGAAAATCTAGAACAGGAAAAGTTTTTCTAATATCTCGAAGGAATCCCATGGATGGAAGATGAATAACAACATGAGGTTTCATTATCAAACTATCATATTCTTTGCTTAACTCGAGGCTCAAATTTCTAGATTCAACTAAGCATGTTTGTAGTTTCAACAAATACTGCTCATGCATCTGACATCTACTTTTAAAAGCCAACCAAGCATGCCAAATTACACTGGCAGCAATATACTTGCACTCTGATTCGTGCAGCTTCTTTCGAATCTGTCATAAGGAAGACTCGTTTAGAAAATGGACTGATAATAAATTAATGAAATTCATAACAATAGTACCAATTGCCTCAATAAGGGCCTAATAAGGTCGTCTCATAGAACATCTTATTAGATTTAGTTTTAATTAATTCTAAAGTTAATATTAATTCTTTAAAAGGCATTTCTTTAAAATTTTTAATTTACCCAGAAGCCGCGCCAGCAAGATTGTATTATGGTAGCAGCAATATCATATCCTCTGATATTTTTCAACTGTAGTTTCCATTTTTCAATCCAAGGCCATGCTTCCTCCTTATTTGCTAACAAAGGGAGTAGATGTTCCCTATTCAAAATGAAGTTGATACCATTTTCTGGGATATTTAATAGAAAATTAAAGGTTTTCATTGAATGAAGATACACTAGTGGTACTCTACGTTTTTTTAAGATTTTTGTCAGTTGTGGACTGATGACCAAGTACCACTTTGATTGCAACTGATTTCCATGAGCATCTAAAAACTTTCTCCAAACTTCAGCACTTTTAAGTTTGCCATTTACAAATTTCAGAGTATGTATTTTGGTTACTTCATTCTGAATGGATAGCAACTCAAAAGATTCTCTCTTGATCATTGTTTTGATAAAATCCAATCCATCAAGTGTTTGGTCATCTTGAATAGCTCTAAAAGAAGGAAATCTTTATATAATATATTTTGTGTATGTGCGACCTGTCATGAGGAAAGGGGCGTAAGGCTGCAAAAATCGATTTCCAGGTTTTTGCATTTATAAGTAGTTTTTAAATTGTTCTTTCCAAAGGACGAATCTAAAAAATTCTAAGCTTCTCTTTCAAATACTCGCCCTGTAAAATCTTTCCTTGCAACCTTAGGTTCCTTTCCTCGTGGCAGGTCACATATAAGCTTCTTCTACATTTTTATTTCCTCTAGGTCTTGATGAAAGTAATCAGGCTATTGCAATTACTATCCAGGAACTAAAAACGTGTTAAGTAGTGTTATCAGCATGTGTCTAGATTCCTTTAATAATCTTACTTTCAGGTGATTAAAAATAAATCTAAACAACTATTATGGGCTCGTATACGTTTTTCGACACTAAAAAGTTTTTAAAAGTTTATAAGCTTAAAATATTTCTAAGATATATTTCTCTCAAGTTATTAAAAAAATCGAAAAACGTATATGACCCTTTAAGCAGTTTCTAACTTGTTTTTTTCCTGGGAAGATGGGGGCAACTTAAACATTTTCAGTCGCAGAGAAATCATTTCTTGTTTGAATTTTAAATCTGAATAATCAAATGCTGATGGAATAGGCTTTACTTTTGTTATAATGTCTCCCGTAAAATCCAGTTCAGAACTAGGTATATTAACCCATCCTATATCCCGTAAAGAACATAGTCGAGGTTTCTTTTCTCTCCGAATAATTGGTTTATTGCATTTTTCAAACACCTTCTTGACCTTTGACAGCGACGAATTAGGTAGAGGTATCATACGTTCCTCTATCTCTTCAGCTTCATCAACATTAAGTTGAGCACGATATTCTTCACAAGTTTGCTCTATTTTAGCAATTTTCTTCAAAACGTGATCCAGAAATTGCAGTTTTGTCTCCAATACGAGATTATTTTGATCCGTAGTAGTTCTGTACTAAAATTATGATTAAAATATTATTATTATTCAATTATTCTTGTTTTATTCGATTTTTTAATTCCTACTTGAAATACATCTTATACGATTTTTTGATTGTAATATTAATTCAAATTCTTAAATTTAAAATAACATGCACCTCAAAAGATTAAGAATTTTCTCTCGTTCATCACGGATAAAATTCCTTAATTTGTAGATCTGTTGCTTTAGCCAAAACACACTTTTACGTAGTATTTGGGTAGTGTTAATGTATAAATCGTCCAATTGCAGAGATTCTTCATTACGATTCATTTTTATAACGATGGATTTATGCTTAAATTGATTAGTTTCATCAAAAAAGTTAATAAATAAGAATTTTCTCTTAGTTTTTTTTACTTGGCTATATAGATTTTCACATTTTTGTGTTGATGATCTCCGCTTTTTAATATCTATACATTTATATGTACAATTCAGTTAATAAAATTTAAAAAAGTAAAATAAAAGGTCTGTAAGGGTTCGTGACAGATTATATTTTAGATTTGATTCAGGAAGATGAAGTTTGTTGCTTTGTAACAGCAGTTAATTATTATAAAATACACTCGAGATTCCCTATAACGGAATTCCCTGTAACAAAACCTCTCTGTAACAAGCGCGTCACGCCTCCCTATAGCGTGCAGACGATCGACCCCTCTTCCCCCACTACTACGGAATGAAGCGCGCTCGAATTTGAAAAAGTAATCAATGAGTTTGATGGCTTTTATCACAAATTAATGAGAAAATTATTTGTCAATTATTGAAAAATTACTTGATAGTATAATTTCTTTTTTTCTGAAAATATTAAAAAATACACCTGATATAAGCATAAATATTTTTATTATTATATTATTATATTTTTAGTATTTTGAGTACATACCGTCAAATAAGTTAATTCCATCTTCAATACTCACAGAAATCTTTTTTATACCGTTTTAACTATGTAAATATATTATTCACATAGCCTCACTGACAGACAGACTGCGCGCATTATATAATGCGCATAACAGCGCTTAGCAACAAGTAGGATATGGAGGGGATCCCTCTCGCGTTTGTTACAGAGAGGTTTCCGATGCTCGAGCTTTACGTTACAGGGAATCTCGAGTGTAGTGTATTTATAATTTTTAAATTAGAATTAATTTTTCAAACAAAAAATATAATTCTTTAATGTATAGTATATAATGAAATATTAAAATATATTTATAAAGAAATGTTACATGCAATGTAATCAATAAATTTGAATTGGTTATATATAGATGAATTCAATTTTGAATTATTAAAATCATTTTTCAAATTAAGAACATGCGAAATCAGTGTGCAAGATTTTCATAAATTCAAATCATTGCGCCTTAAATGGCTTTTGTCCGTCATTTCTACTTTATCGATAGGTAGTTCAATCGGATTCGGAATGATTCGGAACTAGGAACGCTGTTTCATCGGTTCATCCGTTCATACTGCATTATTTCCAATTTGTTCCAATTATTTCGTTTTTAAACTTCTTATATATCCGGCGTTTTTGTTTTGCTGATTTTTTGTGTATTTTTTGGTTTTAGTGTAATGCAAATACTCCACTTTTCTAAGAAAGAGTAAGGTAAATTTTATTCTTTCAATAAAACTTAGCATTTGAGTCAATATATTTAAAAACCTACATTCATATGTATACTTATAAGATTCCTAACCTCCACTGCGTTTATAGAACCAAAGTTTTCCCACGAATTTGAAATCATTTTTGGATTGTTTGAATCTCTAATATTACGTTTTTATTGCAATGGATGTTTTGTCTGTTATATAACATATTTTTTGTGTACAATAACATCAAAATAAAAATTTAAGTATTTTGAACATTTAAAAACTGATTAAGTTTTTAAGGTTAGCTCGTAAGATTGTGTGTACTTGAAAATTATCAAAAATTATGTTCATTTTTATTCACATTCATTTATTTAGAGCAAATGATGTATATAACTCAAGATAATTTTACTTTTGTGTTGTTACCTCACAGTTGAATTTGAAAAATTGTATTTAAACTATTTACTTTAAGAAAATTCTTATAAGATTGAAACACATTGTCTAATAATCTATAATAACAATGTGATGAAAATGACATTTAATTTACTTATTTTTAAACTATTTAAGTTTAATTAATGAATTTTGTAGGTAAAATGTCGGACGACGAAGAGATTTACGTAAAGAAACCTAGAACCATTCATTATGGTTCATTGGAGGAAACTGAGAGAGCTCGTAACGCAATCACAGTTGCCGCTGATGGTTCTGATGACGAGAAAGATGGCTCAACTGCAAATGAAAATTCCTCTGCTGCTACAGCAGCAGGCAATGTACATATTTCTACCGAATATATGGAGTTGGAGGATGAAATGTCTAAAGATCGTCAAGCTCTCCTAGAGGAATTCGAACGCAGGAAAAAAGCCAGACAAATTAATGTATCAACTGATGATTTCGAAGTCAGGAAGAATTTAAGACAGTTAGGGGAACCAATATGTCTATTTGGGGAAGGACCAGCAGATAGACGAACAAGACTAAGGGAACTTCTTGCCAGCCTCGGAGAAGATGCAATTAGAAAGAAACACGACAATGAAGAAAAGCCTTCACATCCCGTGGAAAAAGACACGGAAACTTGGTATCATGAAGGACCTGAATCTCTTCAAATAGCTCGTCAATGGATTGCATGTAATGCGTATTTTATATACAATAGTTTTATCAAGTTTATAGCGTTATTTTAGACATGAAACATTAAATTGACAAAACTCAAAGCCAATTGTTATATTTTTACTTAACTGATTACTAATGTTTTCAGTATATTCGCTGCCAAGAGCCAAAGCAAGACTAGACAATGCCAGGCGGGAGCTAGAGCTTCCGAGTGCCACGCGCACTGCTCGTCGACAGGAGCTACTCAAAAAATTGCAAGCTCTGAGCATTTATTGTTCCCAGATTGGAGACACGAGGCCAATTTCCTACTGTCAGTTCAGTCCGGATTCTAAAGTCCTTGCTACAGCTTCCTGGTCAGGACATTGTAAATTATGGTCTGTACCTGAGTGTAATCTCTTGCGAACACTAAAAGGTCATAATTGTAACGTTGGATGCATTGTTTTTCATCCCAAAGCTACATTAACGGAAGATATTTTAGGAGAAGAAAGTGCACATACCTGCGTTTTGGCTAGTTGTGCAGGCGATGGTAAAACAATTTGATGATTAAATCAAATAAATTTAAGTATCAATAAAAATAAAAATGTAAATTTTAATTATAATTGCTATTTTTATTACAGGTACTGTAAATTTGTGGGGAGGAGGAACTGGTGAAAAGCCTCTTGCAGAAGTCGAAGGTCATGAACCATACAGAGTCTCAAGACTCGCATTTCATCCATCTGGAAGATTTCTTGGTACTTGTTGTTATGATACGTCCTGGAGACTTTGGGATTTGGAACAGCAGGCAGAAGTGCTGCATCAGGAAGGGCATGCGCGTGCTCTTCATTGTATTAGGTAAGATGATATTTAAATCTAAATTTAATATGTTTGAAATCTAACTATATAATTATCAATTCCAGTCTTTAAACTAGTTGATAATCTACTTGTTTTTTTTTTTTTTTAGTTTCCAGTGTGACGGGAGTGTTGCAGCGACAGGCGGACAAGATTCTTTTGGTAGAGTTTGGGACCTGAGAACCGGTAGGTGCATAATGTTTATGGAAGGTCATCTGAAGTCTATTTTTGGAATAGATTTCTCTCCAAATGGCTACCACATAGCCACTGGGAGTGAAGATAATACTTGCAAAATCTGGGACCTTCGGAAAAGAAGTTGCATTTATACCATTCCTGCACACACGAATTTATTATCTGATGTAAAGTATCAGAAAGTAGAGGGTCAATATCTAGTCACTAGCTCTTATGATGGCACAGCCAAAATTTGGTCCAATAAAACTTGGCAACCACTTAAAACTTTGCCGGGACACGACGGGAAAGTTATGTCCACCGATGTGTCTCCAGACAATCAATTCATCGCAACGACTTCATTCGATAGGACATTTAAATTGTGGGCGCCAGAAATCATTTAAGACTTAAGTATTTTAATCGATATTGCATATATCTCGGATATTGGAAAGGTGTTTTTTTCGATATCAGAAACTGAATGTGAGTGTCAACATATGTTATGAAACGTTGTGGACACAACGTTCAAATGACATTAAAAAGTCTAAATAAGTTCCATAGATTTCTTCAATAAAGATATAGGGACATTTAAGTTTATTATGTCGACTAAAATTGCATGTAGTAATTTCAGAAGATATTCAAGACTTCGCAGTAGCAGATTTTTCTTATATTAATCGGAATGTAATTATTAATTAAGCAAGCATGTTTTTGCATTGATCATCGATCATATTTTTATAACACTTCTTAGCCATAAAGATAAAAAGTTTATTGCAATATCATCTATGATAAAAGCGAGATTGTGAACCGGAAAAAAGTATAATTTTATTTCACACGGACTTAACGACAACGGTTTATTGAACATTTGAGGTCTAATTAAAGAATATATCGTCGATTTATTTATACCAGAGGTCATTCAACAGAAAGCAAATTTATCACTGTTTTCAATAAACTTGCATTTTTCAATTGCAATCGTTTGACGTCATCCTGAGGTCTGCAGTAATTTTTCTGAATTTCTGAAGGGTTTAATTGTGCAAATTGTAACGATTGTGAAACTAAGGATTCATGGTTCGTAGATTAAATACTTCTTCATTTATGAATGAAATTTATAAGCTACAGATATTAAATTTAAAAGAAATTAACTGAAATCTGGAAAATTATCACATCCTTATTAGATAATCAAAAATTTGATATAAGAATTTATATGACCTTGATGAATGGAATTTTCTAGTTGAACATGCTGTCATAAACTTTGATGATTGGATTTAAATGGGTTGCATAACCAGGAAGTGATTATACTCTCTGCGATAAACAAATTCAGTGCATTCGAAGTCCAAGTTGTGATTTCCTCTCATATATCGTAAAATCTATTGATAACTATTTATTGGTTGTTTAATATATGTTCACTGATGAGCAAGTTCAATAGAAAACAATAGTCAAGGACGATAGACGATAAAAAGTCTGTGATACATTTTTGCTGATTAGACATTGCATCGTTTCTGTTATCAAATTTTCCTGGATTGGAAAAGTGATAAGATTGGTATTATTTTATTTTTTGATAATCTGTGATATTGACCCTTGTGAAAACGTATTTTTACAATCAAATGGACCGTGATAATGCAACAATTATAATTTTTTGTTGAAATTCATAATTACAGTTTAAAGGTTGTAAAACTGTTCAAAATTTAATTTCTTATCATTTGCTATAAAAATCTGCAAATTTTTTTTAAAAAATGTATAGTTTGTAGAAAATTACAAAAAAAGATTTTACAAAATTTAACTAGTAATTTCAAATTTCTGCCAAAATTACAGTTTTCATATTATTGTGGTTTGTTGTAATTTATTTGATTTCATCATAAAAATACATTTCCACCAGGATCATTTTTATTTTTAATTCCTTTCAGTTTCCGCTCTAAAACAATGAACATGGTGTACTTTATAAAGACAAGACTTTTTTTAAGGTATTGCAAAGAAAAGATGAAAGCTGTACAGAGTGTTCTAGCAAAAAGGATTGGTCGAGTCAACAATGAAAAGTCTGAGATTCAGTTCCTAGTGATTCTGAAAAGCAGTAAACTTTGTGAAAATTCCAATGGTATCCACGAACATTGGACTTTAGCTAACTTGACTCTACAAAACTATATGAGAATGCAGCTTCAACTACCATTAGTAATGAGCTTTCTAAAGTTTGCAAAGTAGTACGAAGCTATAGAGGTTCTTCGATTCTATGCAGTACTTGTGCTTCTTTGATCTGTTTTACGATCTACTTAGTCTTCAGATATTAAGAAACCATAATCCTACTTATAGTCAGGAGTTTTAATGAAGGAAAGGCTCTTTTTAAAAAGTAGTCATTTGTCCTTTTATTAAATAAATCACGGGTTTCTTGAATTAATAATGATTACAAGAAAGTGAGAGCTTATAAGATGGTTTATCGATTTATTCGCTAGGCTCTTTAAGAAAGAACGGGAAATTAAATATGCCCCCAGGAGCCAAATTAAATATAATATACCTAGTTAGAGAAATTAAACGTCTTAAATATTTACATTACTGAAGACTCGACATTCACAGGACTCGCCTGTGTTGAAACGTAGAAGATACTATTTGTTTGCGATTTTTATTTCTTCAAGAAATATAAATGTTCCAAGAAAACAGAAGTTAAAGCGTAGAAACTTTTCGATCAAAGGCTCTGCTCTAGTTTTCAAATATTTCCTACTTTCAATTGTATCTTATTTGTATTTATTTAATATTGTCTATTTGAGTCGCTGAATTCAGAACTTTGTTGATATACATGGATAAAATTTTACTTAAATTTATATACACATACGCATACCCAGTTTCTAAAAATACATTGCCCTTTCTAAATTACATTTCCTGTATTCATTTAAAAGTATTTGGAAATATGAGTCAATAATTTCTAAAGTACATCAGTTTTATTTTCTTGTATTTCATCTCCTACATTTTGTTTAAACCATTTTAAAAGTAGCGAATAGTCTAGAATATTTTGAAGGAGCATGCTTTATTATTACTATTTTCACTTTAGTGTTTATTTTCTATAGTTCAAAAATTATAAATGTAGAAAAACTTTGAAAAGAAATTGCTTAGAGCCAAATAAGAAAAAATATTGAAAGGAATCCTAATATCTCTGAAATACATTCTCTGATAAGAACAAAGCTTTACATTTTTGGAGCAGAGCAAGCATTTTTAAAAATATATTACTACAATTGATATATTGATAACTCAAAATTTTCAAATGATTCAAGATGAAATGTAGGAGATAAGACTTCAAGAAATAGTAAAAGCACCCTAGATGACATAGTTAAAGCTTGTCTCGCGTTGGCCGACAACGGAGTTCCTTGATTTGCAATTCTATTCTTTGGCTGACGAGCCACATTTAGTTTGACTGTCACTCGAGGTTTCTCATCCCTTGAGGGTTGAAGGCTGAAACCTTTCGGAGATTTGAAACTTTTAGCTTGGTGTTAGTATCTCGATTGAAGTAACATTTTTGTGTACTTCTTATGGGTTACTAGTTTAGGAAAGAAGCTACTTGGATCTTTCTAGATTTCGTAGACTTACAACTTTACTTATCCACACCACGAATAGCAAGCTTAGACCTACTTTTTGTTTTAAAATTGTCCTCTATGTTTTCTTGTGAAACGTCACATCTGACCTATTTTTTCCGGTTGAAGATTAATTGATGTCTTGTTTATCCAAGCGTGTAGGAACTTTTGCACAAATGACAATAAACGTCATTCAATACCAGTAACCGCTCAGACATATTTAATCTCTACTCGAATCCAAATTTTTTTTACCAAAGACATTTGCGCTGTAAAGACGATTAATGCTATCAAAGACATGGAAAGGGATTAGAGATTCGAACGATCTCAACCATTCGTTTTATAGATATCGAGACTCGTAGCTGATGGCTTATCAGAATTTCTAAACATTTGAGAAAAAATCGTTTACAGGCTGTCAAGTAGAGTTTCTCTTATTCATATTATTTTGAAACTAATGATCGATTTGTTTTACAGTTTTCTTGATGTCTTTCCAAAATACTCAGATTGATTTGCCATAAAACGATAATTATCATCATGATTGTTTGAAATTTTCTACGTCGTCAAATTTTTTTAAACCATTAAAATTCTGTTCTTATTGTCAAGCTAAAATCGTCCACATTACTCCTAGCCTGGAGAGAATTTTCTATTGGCTTGATACATGTGCTGTCGCAATAAAGCCTCCAGAATATCCCATTGTGATGAAAAGTAACGTGAAAACTTCAACCCGGTTCAAACGTCGTTTAAAGTTCGTCATGCTCAGAAAACATGCGAGCTGAATTCGAACTTTACAAGGAGCAAACTAATAAATGATATTATAATGCAAAAATGATTTACATAGAAATATGCTATTTTTATAACTATCTACAATTCTTAAAGCCATGAATTAATCGGATCACGTGATTTTATTATTAATTAATTCATTCATGTAAGATAACATTTTTAATTTATTTTAATTTTATACATTTTTTAAAAACATCTTGCATGAACTTTTACAAGAATTTGTTCACGTGGTTTGATTGATCCATGGCCTGAAAATTAGGTAAAAATTTGCTCTCTTGATATTCCAGAGATTCTTCAGCGATGATTTTAAGCATGAAAGGGAGAAATATCTGTTAAATGTATTTTTACAGAACCAAGTTCTCTTATGTGTGAAGAGAGAACTTATTGCAATGATCGCGAATTTTTTCTATATAAATTAAAAAACGATAGGATATAACGTACAATCGTCACAGCCGAATAGGTGACTTTCGGTGTATCTTCGATTTGGATTTGATCCGAAATTCATGCCACCTCCTCTTCGATTGGCAAAGGTTGATGAACAAAAGTTTTGCCTCCACTTTCCGTAAAGTCTGATGCTGCGTGACCATCTCCTTGCAAGATCCACTTCGTCGTTAATAAACCGTCTACTCCCACGGGACCTCGAGCATGAATTCGGGCTGTCGAGATGCCAACCTGAAATAACAATTCATGCAATCAAAGTTTGCAATAGTGTCATCTGAACACCAACCTTGCAATTATTGAAGGGACAAATCGAAAGAGTACGAAAAAAATTAACTTTACAGTGAGAGAAATATATGCAAGTTTCATAAATAAATCGATGCGTTAGATAAAATGATTTTCGCAATTTTAATATTAACGTCGAAAATTGAAATTTGTATCAAATATATTTTCTTTATTGATGTTTCAGAATTTATCAAGGTCTGCAAAGTTGATTTTATATTAAACCATTTTAAAATGCAATCAGTTTAATATTATCATCGAGCTCATTATTGCTCATTATCAGAAAAAAAGTATGATTTGTAAATCATAACCCTGACGTGAATGTATATTTAAAAATTTCTACAATAAATTACAATGAAGTGGAAATTGTAATTTTTTGATAAGTCGTTATTAAATTTTTTTAAATGTTTGTTTTTTTATAACAGAAAATTGTAAATTGTGTTCTCAGCTTTTACAATAACTTTTAATAATTCTTTAAAAATAGGTGCAAAAGCTTTTTACCAGAAATGTAGAAAGTTACAATAAAATTTATAAGAAACAACGATCTTTTCTATAATTCGAATAGTCGTATAACAGTTAAAAAGTAATTACTAAAAGTTAAGTTTTTTTAAGTTATTTTAATAATTAAATTCCACCCTATAAATATTATAGTTTCTATTTTCCAGAATATCAAGTTTCAATGAAATTTCGTAAGTATGAACTTGGATGAGGAATGTGAAAATCAGTGAGAGTAATCAGTTTAATTGATTCGAAATGCAAGCATTGAAAAAAGGAACTAGAGCTTACCTCAGCTCCAAGGCCGAATCTGTACCCATCAGCGAATCGAGTGCTGGCATTATGGAAGACACAAGCGCTGTCTACTTCTCTTTGGAAATGAGCTGCCCTTTTCTTGTCTTCGGTAACGATTGTGTCTGTGTGACTGCTTCCATATTTGTGAATGTGGTTTATCGCATCGTCAAGGTCTGACACGAGTTCAATAGTGCACTCCAAAGCACCATATTCGGTCTTCATACTTTTTGCTTCTGGTGGGCCAAAGGTTAACTGTTGCCGAAGTTTGGGACCAGCATTAATCTTCACCTAAATTTGTATATTATTATAACACTATTAGAACTCAAAATTTGACGTCGAAGAGTTTCCAAATTTTCCGTTTGAAAATTTGGAAACTGCACATTTATAATTACTCAAACTTTATATATTTTTAATTACTCGAACTTTATATATTTTTAATGAATAATAAACACTGAGGATTTGAATCGTAAAACTGAAAGAGTTTAATGATCTTAATTTTAAAATGGTGTATCTAAAGAAAGGTTGAGTGCGACTGGGAAACCTCTAGAAAAAATAGTTAATTATAACTTAAATAAATGTTAATACTGTTAAGTATTTACTATCTTATATCTTAAAATGGATTTTTAGCTTTGAAAATATAGCTACTCATTGACAAAATTTGTTGGGATATACAACGTTCCCAAAATATGGGAAATGAAATATTAAATTTATAATTAAAATCAGGGAAGTCTTCAAAAATTATTTATTGAGCGAAATGAGCCTGCATTCATAAAAATCTGATCATTTTTGAAGTTTAATGTAGGAAAAAACTTTATAAAACTATAACCCAAAACAATAATGATTAAAAAAGATATTTTCATATTCTAAATTTGAAACTAATATTTTTTAAACGGTAATTCATTGTGCTGTTTTTCATGCCCTTTCAGCAGCGCTCAATCCTCACTAAGCTAGAAATATCTGAGAGACTTTACAAACTAATTTCTGAAATTTAAATGTAGAAATTAAAATAACTCCTTTGAAGTTTTGTTTTGCATTCACAGAGTATCTACGGACCACGAAAACTAAGAAATAACCAAGAATTCAAAGCTAAATTGAGAATCGCATTTAAATTTTTAGAAAATGTTTGCTGTGAATCAAAATATTCGAATGCTTTGACAATAGTGTTAATAGAAAGGACTACTGAAATTTTAATTAACTCAAATATGAACACCAGAGGAACACTTTTTTATAATATAATTGGTTGTCCAAAATTATATCGTAAAATCAATTTAAAAAATTGAAATCTCAAAAAGTATAGAAGAAACCCCCGATTTTAAACATTAAAAACTAATTTAAGTATCTTTTCTTACAAATCCCATTGTTTAAATCCGGAAGCATTTTGCACACTTTGTACGAAATTTAAAATAACCCTTCGTATTGATATAAACAATTTATATACATTTTATTCGTGCATTTATTGAGGAAAGATTTAATATTTTCAATTAAGTAAACTTAACCTGAGAAATAACTCACCCCTTCCTTTTGCAGCATGTTGCAGACATCAGCGAAGAAGCTTCCGTTCATTAAATTCTCATGGATCAAAAGTGTCTCCATAGCATTACAAGCAGCTGGATAATCGCATTTGGAATCGCGAATGATTTTCTTGGCCTTCTCAAGATCTGCATCTTTGTCTACATATACGTGACAAATACCTTCTGCGTGTCCCAGGACAGGGATATGTTTCGACTGTATCTGGATGGAGCGGACCAGTTCCGAGCTTCCCCTGGGAATAATGAGATCAATGTGCTTCTCCATCGAGAGCAAATCACCGATTTCCTCCCTTGTGGATACGAGAGAAATGGCATTCGTAGCACCTACGGTACTCAAGGCCTCCTTCACGAGATCCATGAGGTACTTGTTGCTGTGAGCAGCCTCTTTCCCACCTTTCAGCAACAGTCCATTGGCACTGGACATAGCCAAAGCTGCTACTTGTGGAAGACTATCTGGTCTGGACTCAAAGATAACTAGCAAAACTCCAATAGGAACAGTAATTTGCTTCAATTCCAATCCATCGGCTAGTTTTGTTCTCTTCAAAACCCTTCCAACATTCTTCAAAGATGAATCGGCAATCTGTCGAAGTCCAAGAGTCAAAGACTTCAATTTTGAAGGTGTCAAGGATAAACGAGAAAGTAGAGGCTTCGCCAGACCAATTTTATTAGCTTCCTGTAGATCTTTGTTGTTAGCATCCAAGATCTCCCTCTGCCTCGATTCCAGTAAATCCGCTAGGGTGTTGATGCATCCAGCTCGTTCCTCTGGTTGAAGAGACTGAAGTACTCTGCTTCCTATTCTAGCTAGGATTTGAATTGACGAGGGTGAAAATCAATAAATTCAAAAGTAAGAGAGATTTTGATGCAAGTTGGTTCTGCATTCGCGGATATCATTGATTTCTTTCGTACATGTGAATTGGTATTTACGACTGTTTGCCTGAAATAAGGAACTCAAACCCCTAAAATCGATCTGTTTTTCGCAATCTAAGTTATTTAAGAAACCCAAATTCTTGTTTTGTACCAAGAGATCAAACTTTATTTGGCAAACAATCGCCTTCGGCATTCTTATTAAAATGGATGAATGATATCAAATTGGATATTGGATATGATGATGATATGATTCCACAGACGCGAAAAATGTTTTATTGAGGATATAAAATTCACATTTATATAGGAATTTAGAGTAGATCGGAAGAGAATAGTCTTGAGAGGAAATTGGTATTTTGTTTTTCGCTTTGAAGTGGATTTCAATTTACGTAAATAGGAAATCAATACTTTGGTAATATTATTTATATTCAATAAAAAGTCTTATTTTCAGGAATATTGTAGAATGTCTTCAGAAATATGGATATTTAAAAAAAAATTGTTTTCTAACTTTTAACCAATTTGAGTGTTTAAAGACTTTAAAATGTCAAGATTGCAACCTATATGGGTTTATAGGACAATTTTTGAACTTTTAATTCTTAAAATTTATCAATTTTCTGATTTTATAGTCACCAGCCTCTAGTTGATTAATTAAAAATTTTCTAAGCGTCGACTTCCTCCTTTTCCCGTTTTCGATATTTTTTCAAATTTCAAAATACGAAAATTGTCTATCTGAAGTTTCGAGATATATTTATGCAAGATAATTTACAGTTGAATCAAGTTCATAATTTAATTTTCTATTTTAAAATTCAGATAAAAAAGGTTTATAAAGTTATAGAATTAAAGCTTAATAAGTGGAAAATTAGAATTTTTAGAGATTTAGTGATTTCAAAGAAGCAGAAATTATGATTCGCTGGTTGCAGGCTGACCAGAAAACAAAAAATTTATGAAAGCAGGTAAAGATAAAATTATTAAGATCATAAATTTTCATATTCTGGCTTAAAAAATAATATTTAACGAAACTTACCATTTTCAGCAACGACTTCTATTGAGGCCGAAGATGTGGTTGATTCTGTGAAGAAAGTACCAATTTTTCTACCGGACATGATACTTTTGATCGCCTTTTCTTGAGTGCCATTGCATATAACAACAGAGACACCCCTGTCTAAAGCCCAAAGAGCTGCGTTGACTTTGGAATCCATTCCTCCAGTACCAACTTTTGATTTTTGTCCAAATTCAATAGTACCTCTCAGATCGGATGTAAACGTGTGCAGCATTCTTGCTCCATCTTGCCAGGGAGGCAGGTTATATATACCATCCACGTCGCTCATGAGAATTAGAAGGTCAGCCTGGACCTCGGCAGCGAGCATGGCTGCTAGAGAATCATTATCCTTGATGGAAATTCCTTTTCGACCTCCACCACCAGATACTTCCTCATCTGCTTGGGGAGGTGGTGAAACAGCGTCGTTTGTGTTAATGATTGGTACGATGTTCAAACTAATTAGCTCACTCAAAGTGCTGAAAAGATTCTTTCTCGTCTCCTCATTATAAAAATCTGGCTTTGTGACTAGAACCTGAGCTAACTTGACGCCGTATTGAGCAAACATCGCATCATAGAGGGACATCAGACCAGATTGACCCACTGCAGCAGCTGCCCTAGGCTCCAAAAGAGTTCCTGTTATTGGCAGACAATTTTGCAATTCAATAAATTATGAAGTGAGCAGATATATATTTATTTACTTATCTTATTTGCAATTATTATATTATCTTTCGTTTATTATTTTATTTAATTGGTGCTTGATTTTTTTTTAAAAGTTTTACTATGGAATTTTTTCACAGCATGATTTTAGGTTATTTTGTGAGTTTATGACCATATGAATAAACCTGCAAAATGACTTATAGCACAACTGACTGAGAAAAATTAATTCTGAAATTCAACCAAGAACTTCGCTTATAAAAGGGTATCCTGAGGATCCTGAGCATTTGCAATAAAATTGAATTTTTCGCCGTTTGTAATTTTTAAAGCGCATGCGCAGCAATGTTAGGAAATAGGTTACAATGTTGATTATTTGTTGAGATTCTATTTCATTAATCATTCAAAGACAAAAGTAATTGTTCAATTGAAAAGTTTAAAAAACCTCATAAGTATTATTTTTTCACAAATTCTACCATCAAAATTGTAAAATAGAGCTATACTTCAAAGAAATCAAGCAACTCAAACAGTTGCGAAAATCAAAAATTCGAATTCGAAATTTAATTGGTCAGTTAGCTATGTAAAAATTCAGTTAGATTTGAAAGCTGTGTCTGCGCAAGCTTATTTCTTATTTCGTTTCTTGAATAGTAAAGTGAAGTTGTGCTCAGGTTTTTTGTGATATAAAACATAATTGTTATTGTCTTTCGTTAAAATTTGGTCGAATTATTGCGTTAGGATAAATAATAATCAAACGGTTGTAACAATTTTTTGTGATAGAAATGTATTTTGCAATTTATTTTAATTGAGGTGTGCTCCAAATCAACGGTGGAACCACAATTTATTTAACAGCCATTTTGCCATATAATAGTCATTTTATCCTGAATATGCCTATAAAATAATTCTTATAGCAACTGGCGCTTTTACTTATTCAAGATTCTAGAGCACGGTTTGATAATATTATTGTATTCAGTGTTACTCATTGACAGTAGAAAGTGTGTATTAGTTTAACAATTAGTTACATTTCGAGTTAGAAAGACAATGTCGTAGCTAAATTGAGCTATGAACATTCTCTGTTTTGCTTTTTATGGTTGAAATGTTTCGAAATTTTTGTCGAATTATTTATGTGCTGTGATTAGGCATATTGACGTTTTTACCATAAATTTTCCTCAAATTCGAAAGACCAGTAAGTAATTAAACCAAATATAGTTTTTCATCAGGAGTCAAAATAAATTTTATAAATTTTATAATATAGTACTTTAATTAAGATATCATTACACAAGTTTATTGCATCAGATTATTTTTAGATTACTGAAGTGTCTTTGTATTTTTTTTTTAATATTTAGATTTAATTTAAATTTAAATTTAAAAGTTTTTTTTATTAATTTTTTTTGTGGCTATATTTTTGAATAATTTAATTTCATACAATCACTGTTTTTTAGGCACAATAAGTTTTATAAAATTAAGTTACTTTTATAACCTTAAATTGCCTTAGTCCTTAGCTTGAATTTTTAAAAATTTTGTATTTTTGAAATTTAATTTTAATAGAATAAAATTGAACATTTCAATTTTAATTAACTATTTTTGTCAATTTTCAGTTGAAGCCCAGGATGATAAAAGAATTCAGAGGAAGTATATGAGGAAGGTATCTAGGGATTAAAGAGGCAATGCTGCCACCACTACGACGAGGGAGGGCCACAAACGTAAGTTAATTTTTGGGTTTCTCTTGCCTCCACCTTGTCGCAGAATTAAAGGTTCAAACCTACACGGAGATAGGTTGTAATTTAAATTCAAAATCACATAGTAACTGTTAATTAAAATTTATTTAATTAAATAGTGAGTGAATTTTAGGAATTCTAATCTTTCTTTCCATCAAAATGTAAATTACATTTTTAAATCATTATACGTATAATTAATTACAATAAGCTTTCTTCAACTCTAGTATATATATTTCATTTATTTATACCTTAAACTTACTTAAGATTTTCTTTTATTCAAATCTCAATATTTCTTCTTTGTTTTAAATATTTTATTTTATTTGAAAAATTAATTTTTTCTTGTTGGTAAAATGATTTCTAATTAATATAGATTATGAGGTTTTTCATACATCTTTTGAGGTGTTAAAGATTGAAGCATAAATCGAAATAGGTGGGACATTTATCCCCGAAGAAATAAGTGGCTATATGCTGAAGAGCCCTAAAAATAAAGAGGGAAACTTCTATATTAGTAGCCGTTTGTTTACGAATGGATGGCTGTTGATAGCTTTTTTATTCGTGTTAACACTATATCGATTTTTCCTTTATAATATTGTTTTATTTTCAACAACCATTTAATTTTCAACAGGAATAAAATTGACATCACATATTTTACATTGGACTACATTGGCTTCAATCTACTCCGGACTCATCATCGAGGCTGCAAGCAGGTAAAATATTTTTATTTGTTTTCTAAACTATTCTCCCTATACTGTAAGTTTCAATTTCTTCAAATGTAAAAGATTATGTTGTATTTTTTTCAGAATCTAACGGACAGGAAGCTGGACGAAGCTGCCATCGCTACAACGAGGGAGAGCCGCGAATGTAAGTCGGTTTTAAGTTCCTCCTGGCTTCAAGCATGTCGTAGGATGAATGGTCCAAATCGACACGGAGGCAGGTTGTAATTTAATTTTTAAAATCGCATAGTGACCGCTAATTAATCTTCACTGATATAATTAGCGAGTGAATTTTCACTATTTTAATTTCTTAGTTTAGGTTTAGGCTTTTCTCAGTACGCGAAAGTTACATTTATTTACTACAATATTAATCAAATTCAAATTTAAAGAATTTTACATTTTTCTGTGGCAAAATTTTGAACTCAAACACCTAATTTGAAATTAATCAAATTCTTGTTTAAAATTAATTAATAATTAAAACCCGTTAACAACATTTTGTAATTGATCTAAAACTGAGATAAGATTTCGCGAATGGGATAACTGCGTATTGAAGAAAATTCAGCATGGTTTTTAATAAATATAGTACAGTAGACTTTTTCTTCGATGCAAAGAAAACCCAAGGGCCAAAATTATTTTTTTCCATTCACTTTCTTTAAATTGCTTTTAACTATTGTTTCAAACATAAAAATTGGAAATATTTTTTGTTTTCTTGTAAAAAGAATCATTTTTTAGATAAGATTAAAAGCTAAAATACGAATTTCCAATATATTGAGTTATTAGATCGTTATAAACAACATTACTAATTAATCTAGATTAGGATGTTTTCAGCTTTTTCCTCCAATTGAGGAAATTATTTTATTTTAGTGTACACCGTTTCATTGTAAATAAGTCTGGCGCAAAATATACAATTGAATGTGTGTGTATGTGTACTTCATAGATTTGCGCTTGACTTTGATATATTTCAAGTAAACTCTTTTTAAATTTTTTTGTATTCTCTTTAAGGGAATGTTATTGACGTGACTTTATCCAATACTTTTCGTGCTTCTCATTCTTAAATTAAAAACTCAAATGGATTTGCAATAGCATATAAGCGTAAAAGAAAGATCAAGGAACGTTTTTATGTTATAAGTTGAAGTGTGTCTTCAATAATTTTTCTTTACTTGAATATTTGAATCAATTACATGCAACCGTCTTAGAATACTTTAAACTTTTATTCGGAACGGTGTACATTTCCTGGCCTTTGATCAAACAGATCAAAATAATGATGATACTTGCAAGCTCAGGTGTTGGAGACGTCCCGGGATGAATCCCTAGTTTAGGATTTTTTTCACCTGGGCGGTGTGTGAGAGAATCGTGGAAAGAGTGTGTTGGTGTAATTGAGTTTTATAATTTTTAAATTTAGCTAGGGAGGCAGGTAATTTATTCTGGTGTGAATTCTTATATTTTTAAGTAGGTAGCATTGGAATTATTTATCTTTGGATTTGTTAAAGATATTATATTCCAGATTTTTTGTAAAAAATTTTACTTTTTATGTAATAACGCAAAAAGTGCTAGAGTTAAAAATTTATCTTCGGTATTTTTTTATTTATATTTTTTTAACCGATTTGTAAAACTTGAGCACAAATCGAATTAGGCGGGACATTTGTCCGAAGAAAGAAGAGGCTATATGCTGAAGAGCCCCAAAAATGAAGAGGGGAACTTCTATCAAAAAGCATTGATTCTCGAATTGATGGTTCTTGATAGCTTTTTATCCACGTTGTCACTATGTTGATTTTTCTCTTACGATTTTTTTTCCACTGTTTTCTTTTTAACATGAATTTTTCTAAATTGTAAAAAATAATTGATCTAACTACTTCGGTTAGTAAAATATTTCACTTGTATATTTCATTGGATGAAATTACTGCACTTTGCAAACTATACTTATTAATTTGATATATAATCGAAATCTTGATATGTCCTAAGCTTTTTTAGTAATTACAGCAAATGTAGTATATAAGTACTGACATATGACATAAGTCATACGATTTATTAATATAACTACAAACTTTTTATTATAAAACAATCTTGCAATTCCGTGGAATTTTTTAAACATGTGACTATCACGTGTGATTGCGTCTCGATATTAAAAATATTTTTTAATTTTTGATGAATAATTAGTATAAATATTTTTTCAAATTACATTCAAAGAGTAGATCCTCGTTAAATCAATCTTTGCATTTTATTATCTTTATTCGATACTTCACAGTTTAATAATTTGAGGTGTAACCAAAAATTTTCACTTAACATGACTATCGCAATTTTTCCTAAGTGTCTGTTCAGGTGAATAAAAAATTAATTAATGCTTATCTGTTAAGGTATTAAAATACAATTTTTATTGATAATTACTATTATATTTTATAAAAGATAAAAATTCTTTTTTGCGATTTTAAAGAATAATTCCCGTTTGCTAACACAATGCGATACTGAAAAGGGGTTACTAGACTTTCAATGCACGAAAAGCACTTATTCATAAAAATTTATTCTCATACCATCGCGTGTAAAATGCCGAGCGCAAAATCGCAATTCACTTTTAGGGTTAGTACTAAAATTTGAAAGAGTCATTGCGAGTTAAATCGTTAGACCGCAAATGCATACACTTTTATTTTATCATTCAGATACACTTAAAAAATCTTCTGAACGTGATTTTAATCTAAATGATCATTTTTAGTCAAATCTTAAGTATAAATTTATTCCTTTATATATTTAGTAACATCTCAATATACGAAATTTTAAATCTATTATTACTCAGAAAAATATTTGTTTAAATCAACAAAATGTTTGTTGGCCCGAAAAAATGATGTTAATGACTCAACAAAATTGTTTAGTTAGTATTTATTAGATTCAACCAAATAATTTGGTTAAGTTAATCAAACAATTTTTCGCTACTGGCGCTTAAGCAATAATATCTCAAGTTAAACTTTCAAGTTTATATTAATTTGATGTCTCCGTATAATGAAATTATGAATAAATTACCATTTTTCCCGTTTACATTTCGTTTGAAGAACATCGTGAGTCGATTTCATAAATAATTTACCAGTTTTTCTTTTTATTCACTTTGATTGCCTTCAATATTCATATAGCCTTTGAATCCATCAACAAATATTCACAACAGAAAAAATAAACTATCTTTTATATATCCTGACAAATTGTCAATAAATTTATACTACGAACTTACTTGGCTAAAATATGTCGATTTAAACTTGGGAAAAATAGTTCCTCGGCAGTTTTTTCGCCTTTGATGATAAGTTTGTTCAACGTAAAAAACTTTGGAATAAAGTCCCGATACAAGTGCGGCTAAACTATTGTAAATTATTGTAAATTATTCAAACCAACGTAGCGGGAAATAAATTTAAGGCTACAAATTCTGAAGAAAACTTAATTATAAGTCAGTAGCTTATTGAACGTTATTCAGTAATATGAAGTACGTGTCATATTTTTAACTAGAATTTTTTCATGCCTTTTTTAGTAAAGAATGCATTTTTTAAAAATTGTTTCTCATTTTAATTTCCTCTTCAAAGATTTTAAAACCGTTGGAAATCCAACTACTTTTATTTGATTTATTTAGAGATTTCATAGATTTAAAATAAAAATGTAAACTCGATAAATTATTCCAATTTTTTAACTCCAATACAATCGTTTTAACACAGTAGAATGGTGGACTGAATATTGCTCAAATTGGTTATGATTTTCTATTATTAACAAACACATTGGTATTTTCTGTCAGCATGTGAATGAAAATTAGATAATATGATTGGACAGGAATCAAAGTGCGGTTCTGACCAATTTGTACAATATGAACCAAAAAGCTATTCATACTATTTTGAAAATCTAATTTGCAAATGTATTTTAAACATGAATTCATTATCCCCTTATTTAATAAATATTTAGTCATCAAAATTGATTTGACGTCTTACCAGAAAGCTTAGTTACCTTAAACAGATTTTACTCTGATATTGCAGAATTATATTTTCATTCATCCATCATCTAAAAAGCTTATTCATAAATTACTTTTAAAAATTAGAACAACAATAATTGAAAGTAAAAATTTTGGAAAAATGTATACTTTTCAATATTATTTTCTGATAAAAAATAATTAATCTGAATATGTTTACAATTTTTCTCATCTAATTTATTATTTTTTTCATAATATAGATAATTGAGGCAATAGTTGATTGATTAAAATCCTCATTTAAAGTTACATTTTATTGAATGAAAAGTAATTTGTATAGGTATGGCAGATATTAAATATACTCGTCCAATTGTATTTTTTCCTAAATCCACCAGTGTCGGAATTAGTATGTATTTTTTTCTCGTTTACCCTTTGGTAGTTTTCAAGTTATCTTTCCTCAAGCCTTAGATTGCATGGAAAAGGTAAACAGATCTTTTGATAGTCTAAGGCAGCATTAATATTCGTTTTTGTGCAACAAAAGTCAGAGTTCCTCAGATCTTTTTTCAAAGTTAAAAATAAAAAAATTGAGCGGTAAATAGACGCTACGGGTTCTATTTCCGAAACTCGTTAACAACAAAGCAGTACAGAAAAGTTCCTCTTTTTTCAATAGAACGTTAAAAATTAAAAAATCTAGCAAAGAGTTTATTGAAAAAAAGATAGTATATTTATTGTAATTTTTATGTTGATAAAAATGAAAGCTATCACTTTTCAGCTCTTTAAACTTGAATCAATGAAATTGTACTGATGAAATAGCTATAAATGAGTTACTCTCTCACTTCAGTAAAAATTTCACTGCCAATCAGTGTTAATTAATTGAAAAACATTGAAATTTGTACTGAAATTGATGAGTAAATTCTGTTTTAACGATTGAGTTTTACACTCTAAAAACAAGTGTGTTACTTTTACACGTGAATCACGATAGTAACTTCTTAGGCATTTGAAGTGTGTATTTTTAACACACATTTTGGGTACAAAACGTTAAAGTGTTTGAAAATTAAACGTTACGTTTGTAATGTGTATTAAAAATACACACTTCAAATGCCTAAAAAGTTACTATCGTATTTCACGTGTAGAAGTAACACACTTGTTTTTAGAGTGTAGTGATCAACGTCCGTGACAATTTCATTGTTCTTCAGTGAAATACCACTGAAGTGATATAGTAACCTATTTTTAGCTATTTATTAAGTGAGGTTTCACTGATTAAAATCCAGAGAGTGTTAATTCAATAAAAAACAATTTTTTTTTGCATTTTATTAAATGAATAAAAACAACTGTTTTCTCTCTTTTATATCTAATCTGTTATCTTTTTTTCATCCAGTGCTGCTTCGATGCTGCTCAAGTTTACAGTATTTTGCTCAGATTTTCTAGGGGCATGGGGCAATGCGTCATGAGTCTATCAGATTGATCATTTATATTGAGTTAAGATGCAATCCATGCAGCGATGCAGCTTTGCAACTGCTATATCGGCTTTAAAAACCTCAGTAAAGTACCTACCACTTTTTATAGGAAGATTCACAAGAGATAAAAATGTATTATTTCCAATAGAAAATACTCAATCTATTTTTAAAAACGGCTTTAGCTTTTTTAGTATTTGTTCATATTATTGGAATATATAAAAATTATGTTTATTTATAACTCGTAATTAAAATTTTTCCACTACATAGATTTTCATGATAGATTTAATCCAATATTTATTACAAAAATGTTATTGAGAAAGTTGGTTAAAATGTTTGATTTATTTCAATAAGTATAATGTAACAAATTTAATGCAACTTTATTATTTTTAGGGACCTTTTTTCATATTGACAATTCCTTTTGGAGTAATTATTAATTTGAAATTAAAAAACATTTCGTTAGATTTGATATCAAGTAGGTAAGGAGTTTATTGTACAAATGGTTATCCTGCTTTTTGTGGAAAAGCGATACATTTAATAGTTCGTCAACTCATGAATAAAAATAAGAACTTTAGTGATGTAAAGTATAAAAGAAAATTGTATTGAATTTTTATGGAACATTATATCGCTTATTGAGGAAATTTATATTTTGAAGAAAATAATGTCGACTATTGGAGGTTTCAAATTTTTATTTATTTTGATTTCATAAACTTTTAACTTCTGAAAACTAAATGTGTTTGGATTTCAAATTAAAGAAAATAGAAGTTAGAATATTCAAATTGCAAATCATTAAAAATGAAACATGTATTGTAATTAAATTTTCATCATTCTTTAATAAATGATTGAAATTGAAAATTGTCAGGATTTAATCAAAAATTCCTTGAATTAAAATAATTATTCAATTTAGGTATAAAATAAATTAGTCTTTGGTATCATTGTGGGCATGAGTTTCATAGCCCATCTGATTATGTTATCAGACTTTTAAGCTCTATAATATAAATGGTCCCTCTATGTCAATAAATTTTCATTTTCCGGGACTTCGCTTGATTCTATTTCGGGTTCACAGAGATTTATTTGAAAATAAATGTAATATCCCTAATTTTCCTGTTTTATTGTCTGCTCCCAAATTTATTTTAATTTTCACGTAATTAAACATTTTTCAAAAGGCGAGAACTCTACGAATATTGTGTTTTACAACTTGGTATTTACAGTACTTTTAGTGTAAATAGTTTTATATTATCTTGTGAAAATTATTCGGATATATATATTCTGCAATGACTCTTCTCAACTCCCAGGCCATAAATAATTTCACTCTAATCATGTAATATCGTATATAGAGAACGGAAACTACTCCAAACATAATAGTGGAATTTTAGACTTAATTATTCGAATTGTCATTCCTAACGGAAATGATCAATCAAAATCAGATCAATCATCCTCCATTTGAATAATTAGAAGCACGTTCATCTTTAATGAGCTTATTTACCTTCAGTAAATCGACATCTGAATCAACGAAGATATAATGATCCATACAAGGAAAAATTTGATTTGACCGTAAATTTCAAAACATCAAGTATTCCATTTTAAATGGAATTATTTTTTGAAATTTGTATGAAACATTTGCTAATTTCAGAATAACTATTACAAATGGAATGGAAATATAAACAAAATATAAACAAAATATGAACAAATGGAATATTTGTATCATAAATATTATAAATGTTATATGGTTGCAAAATAATAAATAGCAAATCTTCTCATTTTGCTTTTGTTACTACAAAAGAATTTACTTTCGAATTTCATAAAAAAACAAGTTTGTAAAGGGCGATAATTTTACGATTATAAATTCATGAATGCCGATTTTTTGTGACTTCAGTATTGACTCTAAATTAAATATCTGCTGATTCTCGAATTTGAGGAATTTACTATTACGTGGGTCATAATTAAAAACTTTTTATGTAAGAAGTTTTGTGAATAATGAATACCCTTTTATTATCTCTAAATGAAAAATTCCCTAAATCTTCCGTTTTTATGAATTTTCCTACTTTTTAATTTCTGCAATATCGATTTTTATAATTACTATATTTACATAATTTACTATCTTTCCAATTAGAAAAATCTGTTGGGAAATGCTTTTCAGAACTTTCAAACTCAGAAAATTAATTTGTGAGGAAGTTATACAGAAATTCTGATTAAAAGTTTGTTTTTTGAAGTTAAGAAAATACTACTTGACGGGGAATTAGTCCAAGAAACCAAGGAAACTCAGTAACGGATAAAACATTTCATTTGTGATTTTAATAGATATCCGAAACTTGTGCATCATTTTCAAAATATTCTACTTAACATAATAATATAATAATTGAATATGAGTTAAGAGCTACAACATATCATAATTATTCGACTTTTGCAGAAAAAATATTTCTAGATTAAAAATTTTTTTTTTCGCAAAATGAATTCAGATGGCCTTTAAAAGAGTGAGAATAAGTTGCACAAAATTCAGCTACGAAAATATGGATTTTACAGCCCCTTTGGTCGTAGCGTTATATCGATAAAATTGCAAAATACAGCATTTTGATTGAAAGGGAATTTCTTTTGCACACTTTTTCATGAGGATCCAAAAAGTGATTTAAAAAGGAGAGCTAAAGAAATCTCTCTAAGGGTATATTTTTCAACTCTTGAAATGTAACTTTTTTTCAGTTTAGCCGATTTTAATAAAATTTCGTTTGATCAACAGAATTTCTGTTGACTAAAGAAAATGAACTAATGATTTGCGAATCACTGAAAATTAGCTATTGTTCTTGTGCAAAACATGTGCCGGAGTCAGCAGAAAAGGCGTCTAGCGAAAAAGAAATGTAAGTTAGCCCCCTCTCCCCCCTTCGCCTATCTTCTAACAATATGTCCTTGGTGGCTTACGAATTTCGTGACATGTTTGTATTCATGTCGTTAGTCTTTATCTTGACCCAAAATTAAATTCGTTATAGTATTTTTGTATTGGCATTGGGTCAGTTCCTTTCCATAAAAAATCAATAATTAAGGAAACATATTATGCAAGGGGGCAAGTTCGAAGGCGTCCGGGAACCAGACCGCTCTGAACACAGTTCTCAACAAAGAACAAATAACTCCTATTCTGCAAATTCGTGGAGTGTAACTGCAAAACCGCTTCTCCTCAAAGGCATACACAAGCACCATGTATCAAAAATAATTTTTACATTCTCATCATGGATGAGGAAGATTAGTTTTATGTGAAAAATGACTTTCGAAATTTTCATTAAATCTTTACGTTGTGAGACCCCCTGAGTCAGAAAAAGTGGTTTTTACGAAAGTGTCTGTCTGTCCGTCTGTCTGTCTGTAGGTCGTATACTCGATAACTCTCGATAGAATTATCAGATTGAATTGAGCTTGGGTGCACTTTAACGGAGCCGAAAAAGTAAGGACAAGTTCGTTAACCAGCCATATCCAACCAAAATTGAGGAAACTAGACTATTTTTTGTGTTTTTTAAAAAAACTTTTTGAAAAAATTATAATACTGGTTCTTGATAGTGCTCATAAATCTTTACAAATTATCTCCATAACATTATTTGATTAAATCAAAATTAGAAATGTTACAGCATGTTAAAACTTGAAAAAAGTCAATATCAAAATTCCATTTTCCAGTTAAATTATACGAGATATGTATGAAAAAAAGTTATCATACAAAATTATTTTTTACATTAAGATCTACAAATTTGATTTGCAAAATTTTTTCATAAGATATATATTTTTCTTTTTAATTTAAAAAAATACTATAAAACATCCAAAATTCAATTTTTTTTAACAATATTTAAAGAATTTGAAAATCTTTCTGTGGAAAAAATGACGCTTTCGACTGCGCTGGGATTCGAGCCCAGGTCTTTCGATTGCCGACAGAAAGATTTTCAAATTCTTTAAATATTGAATTCATTTGTATTATTTGCGATATAAGAGTTTGAAATTGTCTACGAGGACACCTGTCGACAACGTATCCTATCTGATACGCGACTAGTGATCCTCCGATAATGTAGGCAGTGACAAAAATTTCAAACTCAACTAATTAATTTTTTTAACAATAATGTATGAAATACGAAAAAACGTAAGAATGCAAAGTTGTTTGTTTTAAAAAGATCTACAATTTTTGTCTCACACAGTTTTTGATAAAACATATATTTTTCATTTCAATTCCAAAAATACGATTAAAATTCAAAAATTCCATTTTTTAGACAAAATATATGAGATACAAAAAATACGTTTAGATGGAAAATTATTTGCCTAAATGAGGTCTACAAATTCTCATTAAGACATTTCTCGACAGGATGTATATTTTATGTTTTGATTTTAAATATTGAAAAAATTACATTTTTTAACCTAAATATGTGATATTTTTATTAAAAAGTTACTGAAATTAATACCGAAAATCGAGCGCAAAGTGCGAGTGTCACGATGAAAATGTGTTCCTTAAGGCCGATAGAGCCTTAAGTAATTTCCTGATTTGAGCTTCAGTATCAAATTATAAGAAATAAATTCAATATAGTGTCTTTATATTGACATTGGGTCCTTTAGTTTTCATTAAAAATTAATGATTAATGATAAAGGAACATATTGAAGATTTTCCAAGGCAGGAAATATCATTAATTTTTAATGAAAATTAAGTAACCCAATGCCAATATAAAGACACTATAATGAATTCATATTTGGGTCAAGATAAAAACTAAAGACATTAATACAAACATGTCTCGAAACTATAAGAAATAAACTTAAATGTATGCAAAGAGCATAAGACCGAGCGCTAAGCGCGAGGTCTAAGAAGAACGGAGCGCGAAGCGCGACGACTAAATCGCGCATCCTAGACGTGCTTAAACTTGCGAGCGAAGCGCGCGATGAGAATGTGCCCGCGAAGCGTGCAGATTTTTTTATAAAAAATTAACAGCAATTTCGTAAGAGAAACAACACCATTTATAAGGGAGGCCCAAAGACATCTTTGACCATCTACATTTTTTGTAAAATAGTATATTGTGTATACTAGCCAGGTAAAAAACGTAGACTGTGTGCCAACGAAGCACATTGGAAAAATGTAACCTTTCTTCTCCTTGTTTCCGATAATTAGCTTTGAGCGCGCTCTGAGGTTGCGAAAAAGAGCCAATTGATGATCCCCAATAATCTCGCACCAGTAGAAAGCAGTAAGAACAGCGAATAACATGTGAGTGTCAATAGCACGTGCTTTGAGATTGCGCCTGTTCTGAATTTTCGAGCGCAATGTCAAAGCACGTTCTATTGACACTCATATGTTATTCACTGTTCTTACTACTTTCTATTGGTGCGAGATTATTGAGGCTCAACAATTGGATCTTTTTCGTAACCTCAGAGCTAATTATCGTAAACACCCATTGTCACAGCTGTTCAGCGGACGTAAAGAACAAAACTAGAACCTAAGGAACGAAAACAAATACAATATGTAAACGCCGGTCGTAAATGGACGTTATTACTACCGCTCTACAGGGACTCAAAGTACTTCTTTAGTGCGTCTTTTGCAAAATAAAATTTAAGATCAAGTTGAAAACATATAGTTAATTATTAATAACACATAAAGTCTTACTAGTGTAGTTCCATGATAAAT
The DNA here is from genome assembly GCA_030998225.1 of Diplolepis rosae. NCBI lineage: Eukaryota > Metazoa > Arthropoda > Insecta > Hymenoptera > Diplolepididae > Diplolepis > Diplolepis rosae. The sequence goes on along the minus strand of JAPYXD010000723.1, from coordinate 4,730,101 downwards.
ATTTATGATCGAATTATTTTATTTCTTAATATTTAAATCGCTTATACCAGAAAAATATGCATTATAAAAGTGTAAGAATAGTGTCTTATTAGATTAAAATAAAATATTTATGCATATTATGGTTAATTAATTTTGTAACTACGAACAAAACAAAATCTCTGAGTTGAAGCGAGAAAAACTTTGGAAATGAGGATAAGCTTCGGGAATGACGAAAAACATATATTTTCTGATTTTATGGAAGAACGAGATGAAAATCAACAATTTTCTTCGAATAAGTTTCTGATCAAATACACTTTTTAGGATGTATTATGGCTGTAGAAGTTGAAAATTATTCTTTTATTTTTTAGAAAACGAGGCGTCGGAAATGACACGGAATTATTAATTATGAAAAGCCATTTCGGCTGTATAAAATTTTTATGGGTGGAAAATGAAAGTACTTATCTCAGCTTTAATTCCATGTATAACAAAGCAATATTCAGCTACTTTTAATCATGTTGAACTAGTGCAATGCAATATAATGCGTTTTTTGCAAAAACCTTAAGACAATGCTCTAACTCTCTTATTGTTAAGAAGGGTTTGTGCTGGAAATTTTTCCGGTACATAAAAGTGTAACTTAAACTTTGTAGTTTAAGACTTACCACTTATGAATCAAATATACAAGGACATTCCAATAAAAAAAGGACGCCCGGAAAAAAACAGTAAAATGTCGAAATGGTCCTTCAGGAGAATCACCCATATGACAGTTTGTAATCTCTGGCAAACTTTCGTCAATGTTTTGAACTTCAATCATGCATATTCATACCTGCATGTTCTCGAGTGTGATCAGCCGGACTTAGTGTTTCTCGCATTGATAGGGACATCAGAAGTTCTTGATGAAGCTTTTGTTTCCCGAAAGCCACTGCTCCACTAGTGACCATGATGCACTCTCTGCCTTCATTTTGACATTCGGCTACTTGTTCCACTATGGAAGCTAAACGACCTAATGCCAAACCATGTTCATCTTCTCTGGTAATCACAGCACTTCCTAGTTTTACCACCAATCTACGAGCAAATTTAAGTTGACTTCGTTCTGTAAAACGTGGACGTGGACGCTCTACTGTTTGAAGAGCTCGTCGATGCTCCACCCGATGATTCTGTAAACATATTTTTTAAAAATTATAACCTGACATGTTCGAAAATATGACTATTATTTTATTTAGGAAATAATTTTAAAAATCTTGTTGGATTCATGTTTTTTTTTGCATTGAGTGAGTTTCTTCTTTTGTTTAGTAATAAAATATGAATGGAGTAAATTGAAAAAAAAAGAAAGCGTAAAAAGGCATACGTTTCAGTCGCTTATGTGGGTTCTCTTCAATGCCATAAATTCACAAATGATATAAAAATTTCTATAAATGATAAAAAGTTATAGAAATCGTAAAAATAAAAACTTATCTCATAGCTTGCAAAATAAAATGAAGGAGTCCATTGGCGAAATCTCATATGGAACAAAATTGTGGAATTGAGTGAATATCAATATGTCGGTAAAAGAAATACCACTTGGTAAATTGGTATGGATAAACAGCAGATAAGAAGTTAAAATTCTATATAAACACTATTTTGGCTTTGATACCGGACGTTTCGAATGATGAGAGAGTCATTTTGATTTTAAAGCTATAAGATTATAAGTTTTTATTTTATGATTTTCATAACTTTCTGTCATTTATAGAAAATTGATATAATTTTTGAATTTATGGCACTGAAGAGGGCCCACATGTGTGGCTGAAACGTTTGCCTTTTTACGCTTTCTTTTTTCTTTAATGTACTCCATTCATATTTTTTACTAAACAAAACACCTTTCTCAGGTAGAAATGCTATTGTTTGAATTATTTAACAGTTATGTAATAGATATGATTGTAATATAATTTTATTAAAAACGAATAAAATTAAAGATACATGCATATCAATTTTTTATAGTTTACAAAAATATTAATTTTGATTTACCTCTTCAGGGTTGCCACTTTTTCTGGAAACCTGGAAAACAATTAAACGAAAGAATTTAATTTTATATGGAAAAGTAAAAGAAATGTTGGGGATTAATTTTGATTTCTGAAAAAATATAAAGTTAGTAAAATTATATTGGTTACATATTTTACTTTTCAAAAATACCCCTTTGAATTATTAAAGTGTATTGAAATTAAACACATTTTTAATAGTGAAGATCATATTCAGGTCTGGATCAAGCATGGCAAATATATATCATCGCTACCTTATTTTCCGGATTTTTTCACATTTAATATCAGGCCAAGGTCAGGCCAGAGAATTTCCGCACGGAAATAAATCAAATTATATCAAAATAAAATTGTAACAATTAAAGTAAGACTTTTCCGCAGAAGGTCTGTGCGGTGTGAGAACTAATTAATAGAAACTCGTTTTCGTTTATATCTCCGAGAATAAAAAGTCGATAAATCGAAACCGTACCTTGTACCGGGTTAAGTACACTTGGTCATGTTTTTCAACTCCCGATGCTCAAGTGATTAATGATCGCAAAAAATCTTAATTCCGCTCACGGAGTACGAATCTTAGTTCTGAACTTCTTAATTTTTCTCAATGAACTTTTGAAATATATTGGTTGCTTGAAAACAATTTTTTTTTAAATAATCACAAATTACTAATTAAATTTTACCTGAATAAATAATTTCAAAAAATGTAACTCCTAAAAAAAGATAATTGAGAAAATTGTTTCAAGGAAACTGGAAACTCTTGTTTCTCTAGATTTCCCAGGTGGTACTTTTTAGTACATGTACAATGTACGTCAAGTGTACACAATTCTGAAGAAAATTATTGTGGACTAAGAAACCAAGTCGAGATGTTTACGTCAACTTTAACTTATCACCATTTTATATCTAAATTCATTTATTTAAATAAAAAATATAGAAATAAATACTCGAGGAAGAATTGGACAGCAATAAGATTAAAAGTTAATTAAAGTGACTGTTTTCTAAGTTTGTTTTCATTTTGAATATTTTTTTATTAAGTTTTTTGTTATTGGAAATTTGGAAAATGCTATCTCAAATAAAATATGCCGTGAAAAGTCGCACCCGGATACAAATTAAAGATTTTTTATGGTCGGAATCCATAGATAAATTTTAGTTGTTTTCATCTGTTTTCGGATTATATGATTCCACTGGTAAACTATCTATCATTATTACTTGATTCAAACTTTAGATGACTTATTTTATTCGAAATCAAATTTTTCACACTTTCACTAAAAAAAACTCGATAAAAAAAAATCATAAATAAAAGAAACTAAGGAAATAGTCGGTTCAACTAAGTTTTTTCGACTTTCCGTCCAATTATTCCTCAAATGTCTTAAAATTAAATAATTTACTTCCGTCTTCAAACTTTTCCAGATAAGCTTTGTTCCAATTTTTCAATTAAAATGTTCATTATTTTTGGTATTAAAGAGGGGTGTCTATTCTCGAGATATTTGGCTTTTATTCTTCTTTGTAATTCAAAGAATGAATCTGACCCCAAACTAATATAAATTTTTCATTATTACTTACTGAGGGTCAATGTAATAAAAGAAATTTATTGAAGCTTGAATTGAAGCTTCAATGTATGTATATTCAGAATTAACTTTACTTTGAAGTGGTTACTATTTCATTTAAAAAATATCTTTTGTCATTTTCATCTATATATTTGATATATTTCGTAAATAAAATAAAAATAAATTTACGTGCAGTATTTCAGTCCGGTAAACGATGATCAGAAGCTTAGATTCGAACTAGAAAAATTTTAATCCGAATGAACTTTTGGATTTTTTTGCATAAAATACGTTATCTGATTTTAAACTTTTCAACAAATGTTATGTTGAAAGTGTCTAAATCTCCCTTATACAATTTTCTCCATAATATTTAGTTTTTTCTTATTTTTCGCATACCTACATGGTAATATTTGAACATTGAATTAATAGATAAAACTTTTGTCTCAAACTGTCAATACTGATTTTAAAAAAATGCAAACCGAAACATGATTTGAAACGTGATGGATGCGAAAGTGGAACATTTCATTGACAGGTTTTATCTCTTCGTTGATGCCCAGGCTCTAGAGGGTCATAGTATGCAAGGAAATGGACCACACATGAATTGTTTGCAATAAACAATGTGCTAATCAATCATACAGCGTTAGTAATCTATCTATTGAACATAGTGAGAGGAATAGCCCTGATGTTTCCGGAAAATGCTGTTAATTCTAACGACGATTGACATCAGCGACATTTGTTAAGGGAACAAGGAGGCTTGCGTAATTTCATCATGCAAACCGATACGTCAATAATTTCTAGCATAAACCAATATATCTTGATGATACAAGGATCAACATCGCATGAAGCGAGCAAATTTCATTCTTATATATACAATAGTACATAAGCCTCATAAATCCCCAGGATAATCAACCACATGAGAAACCTTGTTTCCATCATTTCAAAGGAGCTTTCTCTCCTGAATTTCCATTAAGGAGAAGGCAGAAGGCCCACCTGAACTATTATCTTCTTAATCTTTCTGTACAGCCAACCTCGAAATTGATCAGATATTTAGATTTACTGATTCAATCAGAGCAAATAGAATTGTTCTTGATTGTAATTAACAAAATTGTATAAATAGTATTTTGAGAAAAGATAGAGTAAATAGTCATTAAAAATTCTATGAGGAACATTATAATTTCATTATAAAAATAATTTAAATTTATTTTTAAATAAATAAAACTAATTTATTTAAAGATTAAAAATCATTTTAATATCTTCAATATTATGTTTTATATTAAACTATTTAAATAAATTAACAAATATAAAAACAAAAATAAATTTTAAATAAATACACCATAAAATTAAATTTTATATAATAATAATTAAACAAAATTAATTTGTTCTAAAGTACACTGAAGTTCTTTTTTCAAAATTGGTTGCATTTATTAATTACTGAAATTTTCTTCAATTTAAAAAATTAATATAAAGATTTAATTAATGTTGTGGTAGATTGAACAAAGTGAATTCGATTAAATTGAATTTTTTTAAATTCCTTTTTGTTGGGAATATCTTTCACGGAAATTAAGATTTATAATTGGGAGTTAACGAACTGAGAAAGATTAAATTGAATTTTCTTAAATCCTATTTGTTCCAAATATCCTCCACGGAAACTAAGATTTATTATTTGAACTTAACTTCATTCATAGTAAAATATTAAAAAATTATATCTTAAGGCCATGGTTTACTTAAGTCACATGACCAAGTATTTAATTTTTTTTCGTCCACATAACTTTTTTTGTAATTAAAATTACCACCCTGAAACTTTGGGACATTCTAGAGAGAACAAATCTGTTTATTTATTGGAATTTTTTTTCACATTTATAGCTATTTAGGACCAGATAAACCTTCTTTATTGTCTTTTATTTAATTTCTCCAAGTTTCAAATCTATATCTTATTTCATGTAGAAATGGAATAGACAAAAAATTTTTTCCATATTTTATTTTTTTGAACAATCTTTTACTTCTCATTATTATTATTTTTTAATTTTCACCCAAATAAGGCAGATAAGCGTAATTCATTCTTCTCTCTTGCATTCCCCAAATTTTCAGGGTGGTATTTTAATCAGAAAAGAATTATGTGGACAAATAGAATATTAATTACTTGGTCACGTGACGTCGGCAATTGCAATTAGTCTATAAGGCTAATCCAAAATTAATAACTGAAATAGATTTTATGTACCAAACAAATATAATAGCAATAATACAAAATAGTAAAGAAGTTCTATCTAGTGCAGAAAATTCATTTTGGTTATTAATTTTTGAATAAATTTACAGACTGTAATTGCAGTTAGTCCGTAACTTTATTTCCAACATAATAAAAATTTTTTACTGAAATTTTGGGAAATGATGAAGGACCTCCGGAAACAAGTCATGTGACTTCTTTTAAATTGATTATTCAAAGATATTAATTCTTTCCATCGGGTCGGTATTAAAGTGAATACATTTTTTGATTTATCAATTTAAATAAAAGTCACTGATCATGCAAAAATATCTGTTAATTGAAAAAAATGAGTTTCTTTAACACACTGAGAAAAAAGATCTAAGTGAATGAAAAAAAAAAATTTGTTTCAAACGCTTTTTTTGATCCAAACAAAAGATTTATTTGAATAAAATAACATTTGTTTAATTCAAACAAAATATCTTTGGGCCAAAAAATTTTTTCTTAAATCAAATATATATATATATATATATATATATATATATATATATTCAATCAAAATAAATTTTATTTAATTCAAATAAATAATTTCTTTAAAACAAAGAAAGTCTTTCAAACAAATAATTTTCTTTGATTCAATCAAATCTTTTTTCTCAGTGTGGGAGAAAGGCTTTGGTCTTAAAAAATGCTCTCATCTCCTTTAAAATTCAAGTTTTGAGACACTATAACCCCTTGAACTGTAAAATGTAAAATTTTATAACCAAAAGTGCAGTTGTAAACTCATAAAGTGGTTTAGTGATTTTTCTGACGTCTCCTTGAATATTTTTGTCGAATTACGATAAAATAATCTCCGTGGGATTGATTCCAGAAAGTCAGAAATTTTTTCAATGAATTTCTTAAAGAATATTTTATTCTATGTGAACCGTGGAGATACCATAAAATGATTTGCATTTTCTAGAAATTCGCTTGGAAAGTCTCGAGAAAATCTATGAAATGCATCATTCCATTCAAATTCCCCAGAAATATACTTTGAAAACACTGTATGTATAAAATGTGTGTCAGTTGAAATTCGTTTTCTGCAAAGATTCCGAACATGATTGAAACACATGACTTACATATCTTGTGAGTCAGGTGAGCCTTTATTAAACAGATAACAATATTCAAAGATAAGTTTATCACATTAATTACCTTTTGAAGACAATTTTTTCATAAACTTTTTCATATGTAGATGATAATATTAAAATCTATACTTCAATTTACAAATCGTTACGAGAATTGTAATCAAGTTTTAAAAGTTAATTATTTTTATACCAATGAAAGATTCCTTCGAAAAATTTTATCTTTTATTTTAAAAAGTAATAACTATTAAGAAACTTTTCCAAAGGTATATAAAATTTCTTTTACAAGATGTAGTCTCTTGTACTTTTGAACTCTATTTGTACTTTTCTCTGTATATAATTACTTATTATACTACTGAGAGACATCATTTCTCTTCTTAGAGTATAAAACCGAGAAAATTGAAGCTAAACATAATTTCTCTTAGAATACGACGTTGTTATTGGCTATCCAATCACACTTTACAATGCACTATGTAGCTTTCAGAACGTCAGGTTGGTACGGAACTGAATAGCACATCAAAAGTTTCTAGACATAAACGCGTTGAACATTTGAAAGCATGAAAACGTATTTTCTGTTTTATAACCTAGGGCGAATGGACTGATTTTATCTGAAGGATCGCAAACTTAATTTCTGAAGGACGCCGAGATGCTCGTTTTCAAACTTCCAAGTTAGAATGAACCTCATACATAATGCTCGAGTACCTAAGATTTAAATTCAGCTTTCCCTATTGAAATAAAAATTTTCTTTAATAGAGAAACGGTGTCAAATATTTAAAGTTTAAAAATTCGCAGTTGTTAGTTATCTAAGAATCACAATAATATTTTGACAAATGTAGTTTGACAAGTTAATTGGTATTATTCTCATAAGGATCGTTGATCACTATTGTTTGCGGTTAAGGGAATGTGATACTAAGGAAATTAGCATATTGATTTTAGGTTTCTACATGTTTCTGTCCAAAACACATAAAACTTTGTTTTCAAAATTTGGGAAATTACCTTATGCTTTCTATACAATTCGTAGTGAACATTTCTAGTTAAATGTGTTTTATCGAAACTTTTAAAATCACTGCATCAGTTTTAAAAATTCCTTAAGGGGACTTGGCAGTTGAAAAATATATTTTTTTATCATTGCATTTTTAAAAAGTATCGAGCTTCCTTCTTCATATGCTGCGAATTTATTTTTGGAATTCGAAAAATTGTTGATTTTACAGCCATGAAATTTTTTTTCTTTTGTTTGACAATAATTGCGAAAGAACAGAAGTTCAAATTGTCTTGGGGAAATTTGAAAACTTGTAGAATATATGTCATTGCAAAATAAAAAAAAATACGTTATACTTTACAAATCTGCACCGCCATTTTGCTACAATGATATCCCTATGATGTTTTTAATACTCTATATTGTTTATGTAAACACCACACAAAAGATTTTCTCTGTGCTTTTTTATTTTTTTTATGAGAGAATAAAAAGAAAATTTAAAAAACTTTTTAAAATGATTTTCTAATCCCCTCAATTTTTGAAAAAGATGGAAAATGATAAGGTCATTCCTATTATCTTCTTTTTGAAGAAAAATACATAAAACTTTAGTTTCAAAATTTGAGAAATAGCATAGAAGATAAAAACAGACGTAGATAGATTACTTTTGGTTTGGAAAATAAAAAAAGTTCAATTTCAGCAAAATTTATCGGAAATTTTTTTTTTTATCATCAAAACCGAAAGTAGTCTATCTATTTCTGTTTTTATTTTTATTCTCTTTACCATTTCCCAAATTTTGGAAACAAAATTTTATGTATTTTGGACACAAGCATGTAGAAACTGAACCAAGTTGTTCATGTGAACTTGCTACTATTCTCACGTGTTACATGCCCTTGAAGATCACCCGAATTAATAAACATTTTCACCAAATATCCTAAACAATTTACTTAAATGATTTTTAACTTTGTATTGTTGTAAAAGACGTTGCCAAAAAGTTGTGAAATTTAAGTCCCAGTAGTTTTACGTGTTTTTATGACTAAATATATATTTTTTAACAATACCAGGATAAAGTACTCACATCGAAGTAGTTTTCAGTAATGATTCAAAATTTTAAGCACTTTTATTCAAAAATAAGACGTTAAAATTTAGCCAAAATGTCCGCTCGGTAAAATATCGCTAACTACGAATTCACAAACCAAAAGTAGAAACAATCACTAAAGAATTATATGAATAATTAATGTTCGATTGTATTGAGTTAAATAATCTAAAAACAACTGTTAAAAATTATGTGTAACGTGTAAATTATTGATTCGTAATACAAAAATGATTTTAGATTATCTATAAATAATAAAAAAAACTACTTTAGCCAATTCTGAAATTATAATTATTTTTTTAATTGATAGTCCAAATCTCACAACGTTTTGGCAACGACCCATAACTGCAAATTATAGGTTCATCTGTTGTTGAAGCCATTGTGGAATTATCATAATTTTTATTAAAACGATTTACATTTTTTTCCGATAATAGCATGAATGTTGATAAGATTTTAAAGTTATTTATTTTTCAACAATAACGTGAATGTTAGTAAAATTTTGCATCCAATGATCCTAAGATGAAAGCAAAATGTTAATTTTATAAAAATATGTTACAAAAAACGTCAAGTTTGGGTTTTTTTTTAGAAAATGTTGATAACTCTAAAAATAATTAACATTTTTAAAAGTTTTTGGTCTCGTTTTAAAGGTAAGTCTTCATAGTAATTTGCCAAATGATTGAGATATTTTTAGATTTTTCCTAGATTCCACCCTGAGGTAAAACGTGATACAAAATAGTCGTAAATGTTAAAAAGTGTGTAATTTCCTACAAGAACTAAAAAAAGATCAATATATTGATATTTTGTATTTATTATATAAGGTACAGAGTATAGTCTGTATTTGAATTGTTACGACGTTTTGTACCATGTTTGACCTCAAGGTAGAATTCAGAAAAAAATTCTAAAAATATCTCGATCAGTTTGCAAATTACTATGAAGACTTACCTTTAAAACGTGACCAAAAACTTTTAAAAATGTTAATTATTTTTAAAGTTATTAACATTTTCCAAAAAAACCCAAATTTAAAGTTTTTTGCAATATATTTTTATAAAATTAACACTTTCTTTTCAAATTGGGATAATTAGATGCAAAATTTCATTATATTCACGTTATTATCGAAAAAAAACTTTAACTTGTTTTAAAAATAATTAAGACACTTCGACAATAGCTCAAACAACACTTGACCTGATAATTTTGAACGGTACTGTATATTATTTTGCTTGTCATTGGTTTAACTTCACATCAATTATAAAAAATAGATATCACAAATCACTTGGGATATTTGTACTTGATAAAGCACATTTCACTTAGACTTCACAATTCTCGAATAGATTCGTGTATCGAGAATGATTATGGTTGGATGCTATCCATATAGAACTGGAAAATGAGGGGAAATCAACACCAGAACTGATGTATTCAAATAATTCCTTAGTGGAAATAAACATTGAAAGCCATTACGTACAGGTGGAAGATGACCGGGGGTTGTAGAGGCAAACCTGGTGTAAGAGGGTGCCAACCTGCTTGACCTCAGTAACAATAGAGCCGCGTACATCTTCTCTGGTGTCAATTAGACCCTCGAGAGTCAGAGAAACGATCGCGGTAGTCAACAACAGACTGAGATTCATGTCGAGAATTTATTGTGAAGAGAGGGTCTTATCAGAACTGATTAAAAGAACAGTATTGGTGGGGATGATTCTAAAGAGTGCCATTGACGTAATAGAGAATAAAGAGCCTACTTAAGGACACGCAAAGTCCGCACTTCGATATGAAAAGTCTGAGTGTAGGCTGGTGAACTTTGACCTCTGGGAAATTTTCTATCGTGGTTTGTGGGATACTATGTAATCTCTGAAGAGCAGAGCTTATATGTCCGGTGTGACTGATGGTACACGTGTTCGGGGTAGTGCTCGTTCGTAATCCCTGATTGCTGATTCATTGCTGGATAAATGCACCCGGTAATGAAATCTGATTTAATTGCATAGGGATGAGATAGAAACTGAAACCCGTTAATTGCTTCGAACATCTAGCACTGGAGTGTGAAGGGGTTGCTAAATTGTGAGACACCTGACGGAGATGTTCAGATTGATTTATGCTTCTTGCGATGTTTTGTTTGGGAAAGTGATTTTGAATAATAAATAGTGAAAAATTATACACATTATTCAAATGTAAATATATTTGGTTAAGGATTTGACCCAAACTTTATGTTTGTTGCTTTACGTTACGCAGCAGATAACAAATATTTTGTTCCCTTTGTGATATATGTCATGACAGATAGAAAGCAAATAAAATTATAAATGAATAAAAAGAACGGTTTTCAAACAGAGGGTTGGAGTACAATGCGCAATATTATTCAGAATGACATCATAAAGATATTTTAAATTTATGAAACATTTACGCATGATGATTTTATTAACGAGTATAAATAAAAGATTTAACTTTTGTCAGTCGGTCGAAGCATTTCAAATTTATTAAAATTATCAGAAGCTGGCTTCCTCAAATGGAGCATTTACATGAGTCAATTACATGATGAAGTATATAAATTATGTATAGCCTACATTAAAATTAATCAAATTTTTATATCAGTTTATTTGAAAAAATAGGACTAGTGTTATTTATAGCAAACTGTCGAGGGAGTAGTGAACTCTGCTTTAAAAATATTATTGTTTAAATATTCATAAAAATTTAAATGAAAATAGTTATTTTATGTTTTAATTATTTATTACCTCTGAGAAGTTTTTGTTTTGATTTGTAATTAGGTTCTTCTCCTAAAATTCGTTGCAATTAAATGTTTTTATTACTTTCGAATGAGTAAATTATCATAAAGATTCAATTAATTTTGAGGTTGACTGTACCTTCTGAATGCCTTTAAATAAATCATTTATAACTCACAAACTTCCTGTTTCTCGTCAAATTCAGAACGAGAAGTTCGCAAAAATCCAAAAGTTTGCGAGTCAGTCGAGAGCCGACTCAAGTAAATTGCTTTTTAAAAAATTTATACCGATAACTGCAAAAAATAAGGATTTTTTAAAATAGATAATTAGTGGCTTAAAAACTTACGAAAGTAATTAAAAACATGGTGTAATTGGTGTATTTCAATGAATGAACAAGTTTTAATTAATTTTAATCAATGCTATCAAACTTTCATGAAACTTTCATACCTTCATGGAAAATTATTTTTTTTTATATTTTATAAATTTAAAATAGTGAAAAATGTAGCACTAATGATTAGTCATTTTCTACTAATTCCATTAGTAATTATATGCTCTTTAAAATCTAATTATGCAACTCTTTTAAAAACCGTAAACTTCGATACTGAATTTAAAAACTAATTAGTACAAAAGTGACTATTAATTAGTAGGAATTTCAATAAAATTATATCAGTTGCTCACTTTTCACTAATTCAAGTTTATAGAGTTAGATGTTAATTTAACTTTTGATACTGAAGTTAATTTAATTAACTTTTTTGAAATAATGAATAATCTTCAAAGTGCTTTTAAAATTAATGGTGAAGATGTATAAAAAAAATAAATATTGTTACTTAGTGTTATACAAATTCTATTCAATTTATTTTTTAAGTTTATCAACCAATGTGTAATGAAGCACTGGATTTAATGGTAACAATGCATATAAGTCATTGCTAATCGTTAGATAAGGAATATTACAGTAGGATTTGGATTTAGTGTTTACTGCTTTTTGACACAAAATAGCCCCACGGCAAATGTTGAGTCAGTTTACTACACTGTTAGGATTTGAAACACAGTTGAAACACCTTACATAGATAACGTCTTCGTCATCGGTCTCTGGGGAGTCTGAGAGATTGAACTGGACGATAATATTATCCAAACGATAAATTTCTTGACTCAAACTGTTAACTTATCTAGTGCTTTCCATACAATTTGTAGTAAACATTTCCAGTTCAGTGTGGTTATATCAAAACTTTTAGATCCATAGTATCAGTTTTAAAAATGCCTTAACTTTTAAGCAAGAGAGAAAGTGATTAGGTCATTCCTATTATCTTTATTTTTGAAGCAAAGCCAAATTTTATTTTTATATTCTCTACCATTTCCCAAATTTTGAAAAAAAAATTTTTTATACTTTGGAAATATGTAAAAACTTAAAATCAAAAAAACTTTTTAATTTCACAAGTATCACATGCCCTTATTATTCCAGTCAAAACAAAAATTTTTAATTTCAAAAAAATTAGGAATATACTTTAATTTTCAAAATTTCCAAATTTTAAAACAATTTAAATCTTTAGTTCATACCTAAAAATAGAACTAAAGTCTCATTTACTGAAGTTTTGGAATTATAAAAATAGTTTGTAATGAATTTGGAACCCGAAATTCATAGAATTTCCATCTGAATTTATTTGTAAAATAAGTTTACACACTGTTTAATGATTATTTATCAAAAATAAGAATGTAAAATTTTCAATTTTAACTCTTAAACGTATATTGAAGAGATTATTTTGCCCATGAATTTGATTCTTTAAATGAAAACGATCGATTGAATCACTTCAAGTAATAGTTGAGGTAAATCATTTGCATACTCAAGTATGAGCTCTTACAAAACTTTTCTTGTTCTTTTTAAAGTACAATTACTTGGAAAGTTAAAATCGATCTTCTTCTTTATACAAGACTGAGTTTAGGATAGAGTAAGACCACCCTCAACTGGCAGGATCGTATAACTCGAGGCAGTCCTGAATTACTTCCGGCAAGCCAATATGCCGGCATCCACAGTCGCCTGTGAGAAAAATCCAATGGAAAATCTCGTAAATGGATTTTTCACGTTAAGATGGCTTGGTGAAAAAGGGGAAATTGAATTTAAGCACCAATTCATACTCTTGTATCCACACGTCGCACGTAATACTATTTTAAAAAAATCACAAAGAACATCAGAAATTTTCTTTTACTTCCAGACTAATGACCAAATAGGAAGGAAATTTTGTATTCTACTTCTATTGATATGATATTTTTATAAAATAAAACAAAAAACTATGATAAAATTAAATGTAATTATAAAATTGAAACATTTTCTGCAAATTAAACCCAAAGATTGTTTGATAGTTCTAAGAATGAATCTTTTTTTAATGAGGATTCAATTAAAAGAATTTTTTACAATTTAAATATCATATATACAACTAGAAATGCAATGCAAGTAGATATTGTGATTCGACTACACTCACTGAATGATAATTTATCTTGAAAATACGGTTGATAAAATGTAAGAAAAATTTTTCACTAATTACTGCTGGCATATGAATTAAAGTATATATTTTAGTGAATTTCTCTTTACGAGGATGTTGCGAGTATAAGTGGATGATAGCTTCATATTAAACCATGACGCCGATGTTTTAACGGATGTAATTACACATCAGGTTAGGAAACGAGAACAGATTATTTATTTTATTATGAATATGTATCTTGTTTCTCTATGGGTTAATTTTATTAATTATCAGATATATATCTTCATCCGGGAGAAAAATTTGTCTGACCTTATAAATTTTTTGTGGTATTTAATCTAAAATGCGTCATAATATTTGTTAATATTTATTATTTAATTTGAGTGGGAATTTCAAAAGTGAAATGTTTATAATTTCACTTCAAACAGAACATTACATTCACTATTATTTCCCACATATCTCCATGGTAAATTTCGAAAGTTTGGGTTATTTTTGTAAATAGAAACAATTAAAAATTGATCCGAGTTATCGAATTAATTTTGACAAGCATCCTGCGTGAAAGTTTCGAATTAACATATCCCCATGATAAATTTTGAAAGTTTGGGTTATTTTGGTTAACAGAGACAATTAAAAATCTATCCGAGTTATCGAATTAATTTTGACAAACATCTCTCGCAAAGGTTTCGAAAAATTTTTACTGACTCATTTACTCATTGAATTTTGAAAAACTCCTGAAAAACGTGGAAAAGTCATGGAGTTTTGAAAAAATGACTTGAAATTTTGATGTCGCCTCTATTTCAAACTCCTCATAATTATTTTAGAATATTCAGATGCTATCAAAAAACAAAAAGAAGAAGAGAAGAAAAAAGGAAAAGAAAACTTGAGGAAAAAAATATATCAGACAAAATGCAATTCAATTGGAAAAGCAAAAAGAACTTGAAAGCATCGAAGAAGAAATTTATCAACTGGTTAAAGCTCGATGAATTTATATTAGTTGTTTATGCGATTTAAAAGTTTTATATTAACTTTTTTTTAAATTTCAGAGTTTCTTAGATTACTATTGTTTCCAACTGTAATCGTAACTTTAAAATAATTAGTTGGACTGTCATTGTTCTTAAAGTTTTCTATTTGTAATAATAATAAAAATAATATAATAATAATTACAGAATTATTTTTAACTATTATACAAATATTATTGAAGAATTTATAATTCAATAATTTATCGTTAAAAAGTTGTTTTCACTGTAATAGAATGAGTTAAATGAATCTTGATTGGATTTTTTTTTAAAGTAGACTTAGGATTTTTTCAAAATTATACACCGAAAACCTGGAAATGTCATGGAATATTGAAACCAGACTTGTGTAGCAACCGTGATAAATAAAATAAAAAATAAGAATATTTACCCCGAATAAATAAAACATAAAATAAATAGTTAAGATAGTTTTCACCCACGAAAATTAGACCTCAGGCAAAAATAGATAATTTTGCTTTCAAAAATAGCAATATTATTATTGAAGGGCTATTTTGAAAGAGAAAAGATTATTTTATATGGAAAAAATTTGAAACACAGAAAAATAATTTTATTAATAAATTTTATTTTTGACCCAACTTTTTTTCTTATTGCTTCTTACTAAATTTTAAGAAATTATGCGATTCTAATAAATCATGAATCATTTTTTCAGAGAAAAGATTTCCCATAACTTCACCGTTTCTGATTTTTAAAAATAAATTCTTTAATGACTAAAATCATTTAAAAAACATTTTCAAAAACGAAATTTTTATAAACAAATTGCTGAATTTGATAATAATTTAATAATTTTCGAAAAATGGAAATGGTTAAGTCGTAGGGAATCTTTTTCTTGAAAAAGTGATTTGTAATTTATTAAAATCGCATCATTTTTTACAATTTGGTAAATAGCGATAAGAAAAAAAGTTGAGGGAAAAAAAAATTAATAAAATTATTTTTCTGTATTTCAAATTTTTTTCATGGAAATTCATCTCTTCTCTTCCAAAGTAGCCCTTCAATAATAATATTGCTATTCTTGAAAGCAAAATTATCCATTTTTGCCTGAGGTCTAATTTTCGTGGATCAACTACCTTAAAAAATGAATATAAACATTACATTAAAAAATAAAAAAACATTAGATTTTATGAAAAAACTTTGAAACTTACGATAAATAACACTTTTGAAAATATCTTTTGTGATCAAATTTTTTCTTACTACCGCTTCTTACAACTTTTAAAATAATGATTGGATTTTCATTTATTTGTTAAAGTTGTAAGAAGCGGCAATAGAAAAAATTCTATCACAAAAAACATTCTTAAAAGTGTTATTTATCGTAAGTTTCAAAGTTTTAAAATAAAATCTAATGTTTTTTTCATAAGACACGACTGATAATATCATTTAGTCTTAAAATCATAGGCAATTTTTTTTCCTCCAGAAATCGGTTTTTGCCACGAAAACTTGCTTAAGATAGAAAAATCTGATATTAAAGTAACAAATTGCGAAAGGGGAAAAATGACGCTCTTGTAATGATCTTGAGAGCAAGTTAACGACTCAGCGTTTGAAAGGTGTTTTGGGTAGTGAGTGTGTAGTTTGGACTTTAGACGAAGAGAAAACGATTGCCAAAGGGTACAAGACCGTACCAAGGAAGGAAGTAGAAATAACAAAAAAAGGCGGGCTTTTAAGACACACGTCTCTTTTCATCTTGTTGTCTCGTCGGGAGTTTTGTTCTCACTTTGGTGCGCGACTGCGCGCAGGGTCACAACGTTTGCGTCTTTTCGACGTCGTCGCGACCCCTTTGGCGCAGAGCCGAGCTTAGTGCTCGACGAACAGCGCTGTGACGGGACCATGCCGCCGCGCCCTGCACCACGAAAAATCCGATTCCAGGTACGAGATCAATCATTTCCTCCGTTACCGATCTCCCGGTGACCGGAAGTGCGCGTCTCTCGAGCCTATCTTCTTCATTTTTTTCGCCACCTTTACCAATCTGTGAATCACTAATTAAACATTTTTTTTCAATATACACATATATATCAATAAAAAATCTAATATCAGAATAAAAATGATAATAAATAATAGAAAAAATGTCAAATTCCTTTTGAAAATTTATTGCAAGCGTTTATCTGATTTGAGTAATTGAGTTGTAAACAATAATTGAATTTTATGGGACGCAAAATTATAAATGCAAAATTTGGAAAAAAAATCACTGGATATAAAGGCATGTACAGTTCAACTTTGTTCTTGTGGCGATGAAACATCCCCTTTATAATGTCGGAACACGTGAACGCTTGGCGAGATCACGATGGAAACGGAGCGAGATAATGAAAATGCAACACGACCTCCGAGGTGTCTGACGTTCCGGAAATACCGGGTAAAAATGAGAAAAGAAAAATGACGAGGGAGTTTATGTTGGTGAAAACTTTTCAATTGGACAGGACAGTTATGTAGTAAAATTTCTAAGGTGGCTTATATACGTACAGAAGAGTAAGACTCTTGTATATGACCTTATCTTTGTCCCTGAGAATTTCCATGATATATTCACATTGCACAAGGACAATTTATTCTGGAGTGAAATTTATCATAGAGGGAAAGGCTTAGGTTATTGATTATCGTGAATCGCTTTTATAAATAACTGATCGGGTATGGGGACACTCACTGAAGGCGCGTAAATATCGCTCAGTGGCCTTCTTTAAAGTCGCTCGATCATCACAGCATCCATCCGTAAATCTCCACGAGCCACTAGCACATCACACCCGCTACGTATCTCCTCCTTTCCACGCGATTTCGCATCGTATTTCACCTATCTTCGCTTAAATCTTTTAAATCTTCAAATGTTTATTAATGTCTTGAAACCAGCTTCTCATTTTGCTTCACATTTCTCTTATCGATTTATACGATTTTCAATCAAATCCAATATCAAATGAAAAATTCGATATTGCTTTATACTTGATTCTTTAACGATTTTGATATTCATCATTTTGATATATTATATCGATTTTTGATAGATAATCAAATATTTTTCTTGCTTTTAAAATTATTGAAAATGTTTTTGAAGATTAGAAATGGAGCATGGGAATTGATTCTGCTTCTGGCTTTAATTTTTGACAAGACTAAGTAGTATTATTATTCATTAGAAGCGTAAGTTAAATTGAGCCTTAATTTTTTTTAGTACTGGTACGTTGTTGGAAAAAATTGTCTTTAGGGTTTATAAATTATAAAGTCGATTTAATCAGACGTTTTGGCTCAGATCGGAGCTCTCATCAGTGACTTTTATTAAAATTTGTTACGTAGTTGGAGACATTTTTTTAGAAAACTTTCTAAGTTTTAAAGTTGTTACTTTCTTCCTCTTTTTCCTGGGTTATTTTTCGTACTATACATATTGTACATCAAACTTACTCTTAGAAGTTAGGTGTTTGGAAGTTTGGTGAACAGTGTGTGTTGTTCAAAAAAACAATCCAGGAAAAAGAGGAAGAAAGTAACAACTTTAAAAGTTAGCAAGTTTTCTAAAACATTTTCTCCAACTACGTAACAAATTTTAATAAAAATCACTGATGAGGGTTTTGATCTGAGCCAAAACGTCTGATTAAATCGACTTTATAATTTATGAACCCTGAATTATTATTATTCATAATGAAGATAGAACTTTTTTATAGAGTTTCCATGGTCAAGCCAGTACTGACGGCAGTACTGGGTCAATACTGATGACCCAGGACTACCAGAACTGAATTTGTTACTCGTAGGCAGAAATTTTTGTTAGGCCAGTGTTGTACCAATTTAGCGCCAATACTTGTCTCATGCCCGCAAGAGTATCGCTAGCCATAGTTTGAAATTTGTATTGGACCTGTGAATAGCCGGCATATCGTCAATACTTATTATATCCATATTAGGGTGCAACTAATAGCTGTAGTTGAAAAGGCGTATTAAGCCAATGATGAGCCAGTATTGTCCCTGGCTTAAGTTGTGTACACTGTATTACAAAAAGTTATTGTTGAGTATTTTGAATGCCATTGAAATGTTAATATTGCATCAATACCCAGTTTCATTCCACCAACGAACGGTCAGTCTTTGTTAGAAATTTTTGTCCTGAAATTTTTGAGGTAGTATCGCACAAAAATTTGTCTTACGTCCATACGAATACGTTAAGTATATAGTTCGAAATTTGCATTGCCCTAGTGAGTTACTACTTTCATGTCAGTATTAACTGATGTTACATTCCTGGAAATATAACTTTTTCCAGTCGGAAATATATAATATGATGGGATGAAGCTTAGCCAGTATTTTGTTGACATTGATTAAATTGCTTCAGTCAATCTTGAGAAATAGCCTACTGTTGATTAAGGCCTCGAAGTATAAAAGTTTTCCATTGATTTCTCATTGCTAAAGAAAGTAAGAACAATATAATTTACATTTCTGAATATCTTTTACTTTATGAAAACTTCTAATTTTTTTCACGTTTTGATAATACAGGAGCAATTAACTTGAATAGTTTGAAAAATTTGGAAACTGAATTATTATATGTATGTATAATTATTATATGAGAAGGTCATGTAAAAAATGACTTCAAATTTTCCTAAAATCTCGACGTTTTGAAACGCTCTGACTAGAATGAAATTTGGCACACCTCTTGAGGGCCTAAAAAGAATGGACGAGTTCGTTAACCAGCCATTTTTTACCAATGGTTCTGGTTTTATTCATAAAAAAAGTATTTGTAAAAATCAAAAATTCAATTTTCCCGCCTAAATATAATAAATAATATACCATTTTTACATTCTCATCATGGATGAGAAGGTATTAGTTTTATGTGAAAAATGACTTTCGAAATTTTTTAAAAATCTTTAAGTTTTAAGACCCCCTGAGTCAGAAAAAGTGGCTTTTACGAAAGTGTCTGTCTGTCTGTCTGTAGTAGGTCGTGTGCGGCATAACTCTCGATAGAATTATCAGATTGAATTGAGCTTTAGTACACTTTATCGGAGCCGAAAAAGTAAGGAAAAGTTCGTTAATCCGCCACGTCCAATCAAAATTGAGGAAACTAGACCATTTTTTGTGTTTTTGAAAAAATCAAAAATTCTAATACTGGTTTTTGATTGTGCTTATAAATCTCTACAAATTATCTTCATAACATTCTTTGATTAAACCAAAATTAGAAATGTTACAGCATGTTAAAACTTGAAAAAAGTCAATATCAAAATTCCATTTTCCAGTTCAATTATACGAGGAATGAAAAAAAGTTATCATATAAAATTATTTTCTACATTAAGATCTACAAATTTGAATTGCAACATTTTTTCATAAGATGTATATTACAATGTATATTACATCGTAAGAATGCAAAGTTGTTCGTTTTAAAAAGATCTACAATTTTTGTCTTATACAGTTTCTGACAAAACATATTTTTCGTTTCAATTCCAAAAATTCCATTTTTTAGACAAAATATGTGAGATACAAAAAAAACGTTTAGATGGAAAATTATTTGCCTGAATGAACTGTACAAAATCTCATAAAGACACTTCTCGACAGAATGTATATTTTATGTTTTGATTATAAGAAACACAATTGAAAAAATTCCATTTTTTAGCCTAAATATGTAATATGGTTATTAAAAAGTTACTGAAATGTATACATAAAATCGAGCGCGAAGCGCGAGTGTCATGATGAGAATGTGTTCCTTAAGGCGAAACTTTTCATAGCAATATATGTTTTTTTTTATAATGATAATTCTAAAAAATATTAGAAATCTAGGGAAAATCGATGTGCAATGGTGATTATTCCTAGCGGACTAAACATATTTCGCAAACAAAACACTAAAAATTCGAAAAATGATATAAAACGTTAGTATAGGTTATAATAGTAAAGTTTGATATAATCTATAGCATATTATCACATAGTTCATCTAAAGTTCAGTATTTCACTGCGAAAAATTCTTACTATTACACCTTTTTCCCTAAATTGGCACGTAGTTTAGCAAAAATTGTTAACTTGAGTTTCTCCGTGCAATATTATAAAATTAACTTGAGTTTTAGTATCAAATTACAATAAATAAGCTTGAATGCAACAAGAATGTGACCGAGAGGCGAGCAGATTTTTTTTTCAAAGTGATCTAAACAATTTTTGAATTTGATAAAATCTAGTCCAGTATAAGTATTAGTCATAGTGATTTAAATCGATTCTGCAATATTTTGCCTGACAGATTAAACAATATTAATACGATGAATAATTTAACAAGTGAGAAGCACTAACATATTACTTTTTTACCTCGTTACTTATATAAGTATTAATATGATGGAAGGATTTCCTGACATAATAAAGATTTAAATGCTATTAAGATGAAAAATGTAAGCTTTTACCAACAATGAATCCAGACATTTATTATTTTTAATGTTCCGTGTACATTTTTACATTCTCATCATGGATGAGAAGGTATTGGTTTTATGTGAAAAATGACTTTCGATATTTTCATCAAATCTTTACGTTTTGAGACCCCCTGAGTCATAAAAAAGGGTTTTTATGAAAGTGTCTGTCTGTCTGTCTGTCTATAGTAGGTCGTGTGCGGCATAACTCTCGATAGAATTATCAGATTGAATTGAGCTTTGGTACACTTTATCGGAGCCAAAAAAGTAAGGTCAAGTTCGTTAACCAGCCACATCCAATCAAAATTGAGGGATTGAGCACTACTTTTATGTTTTTGAAAATAATTTTTTGAAAAAATCAAAAATTTTAATACTGGCTTTTGATAGTGCTCATAAATCTCTACAAATTATCCTGATAACATTTTTTGATTAAATCAAAATTCGAAATGTTACAGCATATTCAAATTCGAAAAAAGTCAATATCAAAATTCCATTTTCCACTTATATTATACGAGATACGAAAAAACGTTATGATACAATATTATTAAATAAATAAAGACCTACAAATTTGAATTGTAACATTTTTTCATAAGATGCATATTTTTCTTTTTAATTAAAAAAAAAACTATTGAAAATCTAAAATTCAATTTTTTAGCAATAATATTCGAAACACGAAAAAAACGTAAGAATACAAAGTTGTTCGTTTCAAAAAGATCTACAAATTTTGTTTCAGACAGTTTCTGATAAAACATATATTTTTCGTTTCAATTCCAAAAAATACGATTAAAATTCAAAAATTCCATTTTTTAGACAAAATATGAGAGATACAAAAAAAACGTTTAGATGGAAAATTGTTTGCCTAAATGAAGTCTACAAATTCTCCTTAGGAAATTTCGGGACAGGATGTATATTTTATGTTTTGATTTTTAATATTAAATAAATTCGATTTTTTTCATCAAAATATGTGAGATACGAAATAAGCGTTGTTCTGCAAAATCGTTTCCTGAAATAAAGTCTACGATTGTTTTTCCTTTTTGAGAGATTTGGAAGAAAATAAATTATTTTAATCATGTAATTTATTAAAAAGTTACTGAAATGTATACAGAAAATCGAGCGCGAAGCGCGAGCGTCATGATGAGAATGTGTTCCTTAAGGCTAATAGAGCCTGAATTTCCTGTTTCACTTAAATTCAAAAAAAATTGAGTGACTTTAAGAAAATGTGTAATTCACATCATCTGTAATATTATTATAAAATTGGTTTGAGCTTCAGTATCAAATTATAAGAAATAAACTTGAATGTATGCGAAGAGCACAAGACCGAGCGCGAAGCGATGAGAATGTGCCCGCGAAGCGGGCAGATTTTTTATAATACATGAGTATTTTACGTAGATAAGTATATATAGTTCAATTGATCAATTCTTACTGATTTTTATATACCGGTTTTACCAATATTAGAAAGGTTTTCATTTGAATTAATAAATAATAATAATAATGAAACTTGGTATTTTCAAAATACAGAATTTAATTATTTACTTTTTTTTGCAAAAAAAGTTAAAAATATCAAAATAATGGAAGAAAACGTTTTTGTAGAACTTTTCGAAATGAACAATAATTGTTGTTTATCACTCTACAGAATATTTTTGCAAAGACATTAATTGCTAAAATTTATTCTCAACTTTATTATAACTAGAAAATTATAAAACCAAGAAAAAACAATGACTGGATTCTTAAAGATCATTGAATTTAAAAACTAGAAAAAGCTGATGCCTTTTTGGAATTATAAAATTATTTTTTCAAATTTTCCGATGGATATTGAAAATACGTAAATTTGCATGCCAGAAACATCAAAAATAAAAGATTCGGCTTCCCCTAACCTAATTACTTTTTCATTATTTTTCTACATTTACTTTCAAATTCTAGTCTTTTGTTGTTCATTTATTCAGTCGGGAGTAAATAATTAGTTTTATTCACTTACTTATCAGAAACACTAAGACTATTAGAATTTGACACATCGCGTGCAGTAAGTTTTGCACTTCGAAAATTTGTTTTAGAAACTCGAGAAACAGTATTTTCTTAGTACTCACACAACTTTAAGCAAACTATGTTTAGCAATGTACGAGTGTTTGTAGAGGCAGTAAATATTTAGTAACGTTTAGGTGCGTTTAGTTTCCAGAACAAAGTCTCAATTAAACAACCTCTCTGAATTTAATTATAACGTCACGCTTATTAGATTACCTGATTAGAAGCTGAATTCATCCCATGTAATAACAAAGATATAAAAATTGTAATTTTCACTACGCAATACCAAGTCATTTTATGCCAATTTAATTTTCCACAATTTAAAGTAGTTTCTACTATTTTAAGAATTGAAATGATATTTCCAGTCGTATCTTATCAAAGAAAAGACATTAGACTTAATGAAAAAACTTTAAAACTTCCGAAAAATAATACTTTTAATACGGTTTTTTGTAATAGAACTTTTCCTTATTATCGCTTCTTACCAATTTTTTAAAAATGATAGAATTTTTATAAATTATGACTTATTTTTCAGGGAAAATATTCTCTACAACTCTATTGGTAAGAAGCGGCACTCAGAAAAAATTCTATTACAATAAACATTAATAAAAGTATTATTTTCTGTATTTTAAAAATTTTTTTCATAAATAATAATGAATTTTCTTTCATATGATACGTCTGATAATATCTTTTCAAGTCTTAAAATTATAGGAAAATTTTTTTCTTCAGGAATCTTTTTTTTGGAACAACTATCTTAATATGAAGAGCATGATTAGAAAAATATATATGTACAATAAAACTAATTTCAAAACAAACTAAAACTGGTTTAACCCTCATTTCCTACACTTTCGAAATTTCATGTTATTCTTACACTGCACGGAAAAAACAGTATAGCTGTTCGACCTATACCGATGTATAGTGTTTCGACCCATGCGGTATAGATGAGGCAACTATACAGGTTTACTTTTTAACTGATTCATCAGTGAAAAATTAATTTTCACTGTTAAATCAGTTAATTTTCACTGATTCATCAGTGGAAAAAATATTTCTCACTGTCAAATCAGTCAATTTTCACTGAAATAATCAGTGAAATTTGACTGATTTACAGTAACCTCTTTTTAACTATTTGAATCAGTCAAATTTCACTGATAATCAGTAGATTATGTATTATGTATTATATTATGTAGATTATTTATAGGTCGCCGCGCGACCTACACATTGCTTCGCATGCACGCGACTCTAACCTCGAAATGAGAAAGAAGTGTCATTTTTTCGAGGCGTTTTTTCGAAGCGTTTGTCGATTTGTTTGGAGCATTTTTTCATTCTTTGAAAGATCATTTTTGCGTATCGCGTATTGTTTTATCACACGCGAAAATTCACAAGAGCGATAACGATGGCATAATATTTTGTTTATGATCGCTATACATGGTATTGTCATATCAACGAACTTGTATAGCTGTCTCACCTATACTCGTATAGTTCTGAGAACCATACCGTAGCATTGGTCTGATAGCAATATTCTCTGGTTCTGAGAACCAAAATATAGTTCTCTTAGCTATACTGCTTTTTCAGAGTGAGTATTTTTTACCCGCGCTACCACATTTTTTTTTAATCGTAGCTTAGAACCTCACCAAAATTGATATCGTATATTCCATGATAAAAATTAATTGTTTATATCAAATATTGAAGGACTAGTTAACTACCACGTTTCATTTATACAGCGCACAGAAAAAAATGACCGGGTATAGAATACTCGGTGTAGGAACTGGGGGTTAATTATAGTTTGACTTGAATGAAAATAAAACCAATACCTTCTCATATGATGAGAATGTAAAAATTTACCCACATACGATTGAATATATTTTGCCTTCTTGAGGTTTAGTTAACAAATAGTCATAGATTATCATAAATATTTCTTTTAAATAACATTTTTTATAACTATTGAGAAAATTCTGACTTGAGGGAATTCATAAGTAGTTTGTCTAAGTTTACCAAGTTGAAAGTATGTAGAATCCTTAATCAATTCCGTGTTTTGTTCAATTAGAGAACGTTCAAGGAATTTCCTTGTGTGTGAATTCCACCGCGTTCTCGTCTCGTTTCCAGTTTCGCTTTTCTTGTTCAATAGCCGAACTGAATGGCTCTGAAAATGGAATGTAAGTAGCGAGAGTGCGAGATAGGCAAGGATTAACATTCCAAAGGTTAATTGTTCAATATGGAATTCAGACCTTTATGATTTGCGTGTCCATTTAGAAATTAATCGATTTATAAGAAGTTATTTCAGTCCCTAGCTAAGATGAACTTTATTTTCCCAACCTTATGACTATATTTAGTGATAACAGGACAAAATCTTAGATAAATATACGCTTTCAGGAAATCAATTCCTAAATCCCAAAATATGTTCCGCCATCAAGGAACCAATACATTTAAACACTTTTATGATAAAAAAACTAAGTCACACTCAGAAAAAAAATATTTGTTTGAATCAAATTAAATTTCTTGAAAACAAAGAAATTAATGTATTGATATATTTGAAATAACTTTCGAAATAATCAACATTTTTTAATTTTCTTGGGCTCATTTTAAAGCTAAGATTCTATATAATC
Organism: Diplolepis rosae; assembly: GCA_030998225.1. Lineage (NCBI taxonomy): Eukaryota > Metazoa > Arthropoda > Insecta > Hymenoptera > Diplolepididae > Diplolepis > Diplolepis rosae. Next base: position 4,704,051 of record JAPYXD010000723.1, on the reverse strand, counting down.
GCAATAAATTTTCAATATAAATTTATAATTTTCTTCTTGCATAATGCAAAGAGTTAAAATTGTAACAAAAAAGTAGGGAAATTTTGAAAACATTTCATCTGTAGGTAAATCATAATAAAGATTATATGATTATATATTTCAAGAGCATTCTATAGAAATTTCATGATTATATGTTTTATATATCTTAAAAAAATGTTTTTCTCAGCAAAAGCAATATTGTAATTTTTCCAACTTTTTTATTTGAACTTTAACCTCGTGCACTATGTGAGTAAAAAATTACAAATTAATGCTAATAATTTGGTTCGATTTGGTAGAAATTTACCTTCAAAAATAGTCCTAGAACATTGAAAAATGTTTATTATTTCGAAAGTTATTTAAAATTTAAGAAATCATTGAAATCTTGACTATTTCTGCATTAACTTCTTCAAAATTTAACAAAATGACTTCATGCTGGGCTCATATCAATTTTTACTATTGAATTTTTCAATTTAGGGAAAAACGTATCACTTTGAGAATTTCTGTCAGTAAAAATACTAAACTTTATAATAATGATATGAAACTTTAGTGTATAAACTATAGTAAAATTTGCTATGAACTATGCTGAAGTTTCATATCGTTATTATAAAGTTTAGTATTTTTACTGAGAAAAATTGTCAAAGTGATACGTTTTTCCCTAAATTGAAAAATACTATAGTAAAAATTGATATAAAAAGTTTCTTCGTGTAAAAGAACAAATTTTTTCACTCGCATAATTCAAATTAAGATTTTTCTGACCGGTAGTGTACATTTTGAAATATTGAAAATTTCACGAATTTAGAAGTGAAAATCATAACGATTAATTATCAGGTAATTTGTTTTTAAAATTAAAATAAACATCCTATTATAGCATAATTCTTAAAAGCATTTATGAGAACAGTTTTGGATTAATATAATGAATAAGATTGTATATATTATATTAAATGCTGGCGCTTTAAAAGGATGACCTCGTATAAATATCTCTATAAACCGAGCACCGAAGCTCTCTCTAAAACATTATTGAAAATACTTTCATTTCGAATATTACCCAATTCTGGTTGAATGGCTATTTGCAAAGCAAGTCGCCCCAAATTGGTAGCTCCAGTGCAGCCAAAGTAGATATTTACTTATATTTCCGCTCCCACTTGGAGTTGTAGTTTTCTGCTTTTTAATCAAAATTTAACCCGCCAAAATTTCCAGGAAAAATTTAATTAATCCTGGAATTGTTTTCTTTATTTTGTTGATTGGTGAGTGTTTTATTGAGCTAATAAAATCGCAATTCAATAAATCTGCTTTTCATCACACTTTTTCTTCATTGGAGAACTTCTAAAAAACAAGCTTTTTTTACGGTTTAATAATAGAAAAATTAAAAAAGCGAGGAATTCGCGTTTACACAGAAATCAATTTTATGTGAAACTTCCTGAATAGCTTTCATTCAATATGGCCTGTCATGTATTCTCACGATTGGGTCACAAACATCAATACACAAATAATGAAAGCTCCTGATGCAATTACTTTGTAAACTATGATATACTCTTTCTCAGTTTACAACAAGAAAAATGAGGGCCCCGATGCAAAAATAACATATCAAATTTTCAATCTGCTCATACAAGAAATTTTGGGTGTAATATTTTTGGGAAATTGAGTAATTTTCATAAATAGAAAATACTAAGAATTTATAATGTGAGATGTTTGATAACAATGTTAAGTGTTTTGTTGACCCTGAATAAATAATATTCAGACATTTTTTTATTCTTGGCATTGGTTCAAAATCTTTGTTTATTTTTAAAAATTTATATTTACAATAAAAATATTAAGTTATAAAAGGCAAAAGTTTCGCTCTCTTCAGTGCAATAATTAAAATAAATATTTAGGATCGGTAAAAGACTTGACATTGCTATCAAACATTATTATAAAAAGTAGTGTTTAAATTTTAAAATATACAGAAAAATAGTTTTGAAGGAAATGTTAAGGTAGTTGTCTTGCCAAAAATCAGGTATCTGGAAAAAAAAGTTTCTATGATTTTAAGACTTCAAATAACATTGTTAGTCGTAACTTATGAGAGAAAAAACATTATTTTTTATAAAAAAAACTTTAGAACTTACAAAAAATAATACATTTAATAATTATTTTTGGAATAGGATTTTTCCTTAATGTTTTACCAATTTTTCTATTAATGATTGGATTTTTATAAATCATGGCTTATTTTTTCGGGGAAAATATTCTCTACAACACTACTGTTCCCAATTTTGTAAGTATGTTTTTAGTTGCTGAAACCGTTAAAAGAAGGTTTTAAAAACAAAATTCCGTTGAAAAAAATAAGTATATTTAAAGATTTTTACTTATTTAAAGAATTTGAAATCTTTCTGTGGAATAAAGGCGCTCTCGACTGCACTGGGATTCGAGCCCAGGTCTTTCGATTGCCGGTCGAATGTAAAAATTTTCAAAATTAGAAACATTAAAGTTGTAGAGAATATTTTCCCCGAAAGAATAAGATATGATTTATGGAAATTCAATCATTTTTCAGACAGCAAGGACAGATAGGAAAAATCCTTTTCGAAAACCATTATTAAAAGTATTATTTTTCGTAAATTCTAAAGTTTTTTCATAAAATCTGATGATTTTTCTTTCATAAGACACGACTGACAATATCATTTCAAGTTTCAAAATCACTCTCTAAATCTGAATCAGTCAAAATCTACTGATTATTAGTGAAATTTGACTGATTGAAATAGCTAAAAAGAGGTTACTGTAAATCATTTAAATTTCACTTATTACTTCAGTAAAAATTAATTGCTTTAACAGTGAAAAATATTTTTTTCACTAATGAAACGGTGAAAAGTCAAATAACCGATTCAATCAGTAAAAATTTGACTGATTCAGATTTAGAGAGCATAGAAAAAATTTTCTTTCCTGATACATGGAGAAACTTTTCATAGCAATACATGTTTTATTTTATAATGGTGCAAAATCGAGGTGCAATGGTAATAATTCCTAGCGGACTTGAAATTTTTCGCAGTCAAATTACTAAAGATTCGAAAAATTATGTGAAACTTTAGTATAGGTTATAGTCCAGTATGTAACTGCAAAAAATTCTCATTATTACACGCTTTTCCCTAAAATAAAACGTAGTTTATCAAAAATTGCTCGGGTTTCTCTTCACTAAATAAGGATCCTAGATGTGGCCGAAATTTTTTTCTATTTATCTTACTATTTTCATTGAAAAGAATAAAATTTTTAAAATATACGAAAATTTCGATCTAATGCCAAGATAAACAAATTTCCTGAATATTAATAAGAACTTCCTTTGTCTAACGATCGGTGTAGTCGGCGATGAGGAAAACCAATAATTTGATTTGTACAAAATTTATACATCGTATTCTAAGTTTAGTATCGATGCTTTACGACTTTGTTGATGATGTTAGGAATTTGAAATTAGGTGTTAAGAATGTTTATTTTTATCTTATATTATTGAAACTAGAATTTCATTTATTCATTTTATATCAATAAACTCTATTCACTCTTCTGAACTTTTACGTCTCTTACTGCTAATGTTGATTTTCCCAATGTGCTAACTTTGGTTTACCTCAATCTCAGGGGAAAATTTTGAAGTGCAATTTTCCGATAGTGCTCGAATTAGAAATGTAATAAACCAATCTATAAGGAATGTCTATAGGGATTAGAAGAAACTGAAACCTAAATCGCTGGTCACTATTCTCTGAAAGCATTCCCCAGAAAAAAATCCTCTTAGTTTACTTATAATTCATATATCAGAGAGTAGATCGCTCTATTTTGAGAAGTACTTTTTCAATTCGAATTCTTTCTCTTATCGCGCTTTGCATCCACGGCTTAAAGCCGAGTCAGATCCATCGATTACATATTAAGTAGGTATGCACTTTCTTACATTCACATACACTGTTAGAAACTTATACTGTGATTTCCCAAAACTCGTATAACTGAAGTTTTATTCAGTTACAATTTCGAAAAATTAAGATAGGATTTCAGAAAATTCAGTTACTTTTTAGTAAATTCAGGAGAAAATTCTTAATTTTCAGTTAGAAAGTCTTGAATATTCGGTACTTGAATCTGAAAATTTTGTAACTTGCAACAGGAAAAATTTTACGTTTTGAGTAACAGAAGTTTTATGCAGTTACATGTTACTGAAAACTTTGTTACAGTTTCGTAATTTTATAATGAATTGTATAAAAAGCTTGTTAGAGTTTGGTAGTTTTAAGATACGTTAGACAAGATATTTTGTTCGAATTAAACAAATGTTATTTAATTCAAATGAATTTTTTGTTTGAATTGTAAAGAGCCTTTCAAATAAATTATTTCTTTTCATTCAATCAAATATTTTTTCTCAGTGCACTCAATAGAAAAGATAGGTGGAACTAGTAAATAATTCGAAATCTACCATGAAAGAGAAAATTTCTAAAAGCCCTAAGAATTAATGGAAAGCGCAAATATTACAAATTCGATCCAATCATCTATAAAATAATGGAATTCTATTTTTATTTACTTTTGAGTATATCTTATTGCATATGATTAAAAAATTAATTTTCACTCGTGAATTCATGAATATTGAATAAAACGTCAATTACCAAATTCATGCTGAAATAAACTTACAGCTAAGCTGAATATCTTGGTAATCCCACTAACACTGCATTTTATTGGCTTTATGTACTGCAGGACATTATAAAGTTTCCATTCAATGAGCACTTATTACACTTTATGGAGACTGTAACAACATTCAGTTTATTTGAGAAAAGGAAAGAACAGTAGACGGTTAAATATTCTGTTTGCAGTTAAAATTTAACAACGTTTTCATTCGTATTGTCTAGTCGAATAAATCCATAAATTATTTGAAACATAGTGGTTAAAATAAATATAATACAATCCGACTGAAATGCATAGGATCTTTTGTGGAATGGTCTGAATATAGTTGCTTAATAATCTAATCTCATCAATATCACTGATATCTATTGGGAAAAACTGGGTTAAAACCTAGATTAAAGTTTCCACAACGAGTACAACTGTTTTTGCTTGGTTTTTTTTGTGTTTTTGATTATTTCATCTAATCTCACTGCCATTTCTATGTACTTAGAGATTTTTATTAAGATATCGGAGATAGGTTGCTTTCAATGCAAAAGCTAAGAATTTTAATTGCACTTATGTGTGTGACTTGCACTTATGTGTGTGAATTGAACATGTACAATACTCTAAAGCTACACTACTTTGGTGAAAATTTTACTCTTGTATAAAATAGCACTCGTACAACAGAAAAATATAATAATAATAATGAATGGTTTATGCAAAGAGCTCTACACTCTTATTGCTTGAGAACCACATGGCATTCGCACTTTTATTGAATAACTGGTGAAAATTTATTTCACTCAAGTTTGGAACGTCTTTCTTCTACACTTACAGAAAAATCTTATTCATGTGAAATCACATTCTTTTTGATAAAACAAAACTTTTATTCTATTAGAATCGATTTTAAGTTTATAAACAAGAAGATTGTTTATTATTTTATTTCAAATGATTATAGTATTTGAAATAAATATTTACTCAGTCAATAGTTTCTAGATTTGGATGATTTAGAAATTCATTCAAAATTTCTTGCTAATTTCTAAAATCTATTTAAATTACTTAGAGCCCATTTCACCAACTACAATTAATTAGTCTTAAAAGGTAGTTCATCCACGAAAATTAGACCTCTCGAAAAAATAGATTTTTAATGGTTTCAGCCATTAATGAATTTATTTCCAAAAATTGGAAACGGTAAAGTTGTGAAGATTGTTTTTCCTGAAAAAATGATTCGTGATTTATTAGAATCGCATTATTTTTTAAAATTTAGTATGAAGCGATGAGGCAAAAAGTTCGGCAAAAATAAACATTTAAAAATAATATTTTATCTTTCAAATTAGCCCTTCAATAATAATATTGCGATTCTTAAAAGCAAAATTATCTATTTTTGCCTGGGGTTTTTTCAAATTTTTTAAAATCCTTTGGCACAGTTTTAAATTTTTTGAAAACTTTTAAGATCTTCTGAATTTTTCAAGCCTGAAGATCGAAAGATTTCCTAACTTTTAAAACCATTAATTTTTGCTTATTAAAAGCTTCTGGTTTTCTACATTTCAAATATGTTTAGAGTATTAAAGGATAAAGGGTTAAAAAATATTTAAAGAATTTTAAAATTAGGAAAATACGAAAACTTGAGGAATTACAAGTTATGAAATTTGAAGATTTACAAAATTTGAATATTTGAACGAAAATTGCAAATTCATCCGGTTGACATTGATTCAAAGAAAGTTACAAATTGATAAGGGAAAAATCAGAGATGTTTGGAAATGAAATATTGTAGCAACCCTGTTTTTAAGAAGGTTGGATAAAAGGAACGTGAATCATAACAATGACAAAGGTTAGGAAAAAGCTTTAATTGTCCTTTTAGAGACCTTTTTATAAAGTATTATGTGTCTGACTTTATAACAATGGGGGAGACATAAATGATCTTAAACTGCATTTATGTAATAGTTCATTTCTTTTAAATCACCATCAAATGAAAAATTAACATTTTATCTCTTATTCATTAGAAAGTTTGATTTTTCCTTTATAGTAAAAAGTAAAGTACTTCTTCGGCAGCTTGATAAAAAAAGTTTCATTTCTGGTTCTTGAATAAAAAGTCTTTCGATATTGTATTTTACAAGTCCTTATAAAATAAAAGGTTACGTGAATCAGGGATTCATCATTTTGTAACTTATATCGTAAAATGAAATAAAACAAATTTTCTAATGATTCGGAATTTTTGATTTTCCAATCTGTTTATTCTATGAAGGAAATTAAATAATATTAATAGAGTTCCGAAAAAATATCTTTTTTGTAAATTTTTTTATGACGAGAACAAATACGAAAAAATGAATAAGACCTATGTAGCAAAAAACGCCCAAAAATTATCTGAAACTTTCTCATAAGATTAGAATTTAATAAGTTTTGTTTCCTGATGTGATTGGCGATTCACAGTAAATCCCGAGATTTTACTTTGATCCTACTTCGGGATAAAAAAGATACTTTCGGGATTTCCTGTGATTGATTGTAAGCTACAATACTGAAACAAGTCGAAAAACAGAAATTTGGAATTGGTTGAAGAACATATAGGAAATTTGGTCTAAAACTTAATATAAATGATGTATATTGACAAGCTATTTTCTTTCAAAAATAAGAAATACTTTTCTTTGAAATGGCTGCTATTAAAATACTGTTTATGGTCAAAGTTAATAAAAACTTCCGTTTGCTCCGGGAGACTTTAAGGAATTCAAAGTGAGTATTGTGCAAGAAACTTTATTGTAGAACTTTTTACGCGTATATATAGATAAAAAAAGTCGAACAAGAGGCAAAGAATCCATTTCTGTCAATCGATATCTATTGTGAAAAGTTTAAAATTTATTATTAAATGTATTGAATTGAATTTATCGTGATATTTTTAACAAGGTTTGCACCATCATACATTCATAAGATTCATTAAATGTTAGCTAGTGTTAAAATTAATATGGTGTCATTGTTCTTTTAGAATGAATGGACTTGCTTTCTTCATACATTTGAAACGCCAATGGGCATTAAACTTTTGAATCCATTGCATTAAGACGGTGTAACTTTTCAACTGAGGTTAAATTTCTGCTTGAGGGGAAATTTATTAACGAGGATCGAGTAGTTACAACGTTTGAAATTTCACCACCGTTGAAATTGACGTTGAAAACTCACTTTGATTCAAAAGTTAACAATGTGGCATAATAATTTGCAAAGTTCAAAAGATTTGTATTTAACACCTGATAATAGTGAAGATATTACTTTATTCAGTGTGACTATCGATTATTGAATTGATTAATGCCTATATTTATAACTCTTGAAAGAAATTATGTATAATAACAATTTAAAAAAATTTATTTAATATCGTCTTCCAACAAAAATTTTTAATCAGCTTGTGGACATTTAGCAACAATTATATATAAAACGTTTTAAAAAAAGGTTTCAGATTCTAAGGCTGTAGAGTTTTCGACTTTGAAAAATTGCTAGTAACTTTAAATAGCTTCAAGTTTTGTAAGCGGTATAAGTAGTTTAAAGTTAACGCTACCGTAGTTATCTGTTATGCTTTTCTCAGTGGAAATCATAAGACGAGAAAATAATAGAGGTAGAAATTTCCTCCTTAAGAATTTGTGGACCATTTCTCCAATAATATAAACTAATCAGCAGTTTCATGAACTTAAGCTTTTTTCATCAGTTAAATGCTAACATCAATATAAATATATTGAATTGAATTATATATGTTAATTTTTTAGTTCATAAAACTATAGTAAAGTTTTCTATTATTTAAATTGTATACAAAAAGTTTGGAAATCTTAGAGATAATTTTGGGTAAATAGATTCTTTATCCGTGTCACGTGCTTTCAAGATAAGAGTTTCGGTTGATTTTCAAACTTTATAAGTAACCCAGACATAGCAGATTCTCGTAGTTGAGAAACCGTTTCTTCAGGTGAAATTGGTTTTATCTCGAACGGTTTACGAAATCACATACTTACGTCTTACCGTTCGATAAAAGTTCGTTTAAAAGTCAAAGTAAGATAGTTTTCTGGTTGTTCCATCCGTTACGATTTTCTCAGAAATAGCATTTTATGTACTGCATTTTCGAAGAATGACATTATTATCGATTTCAAATTCCCTATTACAAGTAAACGAATCCATTCCATCCAATCTCCCTTGTAACTTTTTTTCCCTAAAAATGCAATTTTTAAAATACATCGAAGAAATAGAGTTCTTGAAAAAATATTATTCAGTATTTCCAAGCAAATTCAACCTAATCTAATCATTAATAATAAATCCTCTTAAATGTAATTATGAACTCAATAAAAATCATCTTTATTCTAAAATTAATCGTACCTATCTCAGAATTGGATTTCAAAAGTATAATAATTCTTTGCTGGAGATAAGCTCGAAAAACTCTAATAAGAAAACCACGAGATAACTGCAGTCCTAAATGGCGTCTCTCATCATAAACTGCCCTGGGCAGCTCTCCCTCCCCCACTATCATCTTCTGCGTATTGCATCATAGTTGGCAATTACCCAAACATGCGACAATTTTCCATCAAGGTAGTTGTACCAAAAATGAGATATCTGGAAAAGAAAGTTTTTCTATGATTTTAATTCTTGAAATTATATTATCAGTCGGGTCTTCTGAAACAAAAAGACATTATTTTTAATGAAAAAATTTAAAACTTACGAAAAATAATACTTTTAATAATGTTTTTTGTAAACTATTCTCTTTACATTCCGTGAAGGGGATCTCTTATGCAGAGCACGGTAAACTATCAATTAGGGTTGGAATTCCAATATTTCCAAACTTTCCCGTCATGAGTGTGAAAAAATAAGTTTTATCACACGGACTCATCATCGATCGTGGAATCGATCATTTTTGCTGTTTTGCGCCAGGGCCTCAAAATCGCATTGCCCGCGCAAGTATCAAAGAATAGAATTTTTTCTACTAGCGGGTCATAAAGTGGATTTTATTGCCCCGTGCGGGACAAACAAAACCATTTTTTGACGTGTGTCAATCGTGTGCGACACGGGAAAAACATTAATTTTACTCGTCTGGTTGTTATCCTCGCTTTGCTCGGGCATCAAACTTCACACTCCCAAAATACATTTTTTTTCCCTAGTTGCACAATATATTATTTCCTTACCATCGCCTCTTACCAGTTTTTAAAAAATTATTGGAATTTCATTAATTGTTGCTTATTTTTTCGGGGGAAATATTCTCTAAAACTTTACAATTTCGAATTTTGAAAGTACTTTTTCCAGTTGCTGAAATCGTAAAAAAAGTTCTTAAAAAGAAAAGTTTGTTTAAAAAAATAACAATATTTGAAATTTGTTTACTTCCTTTCAACATTGGAAACAGTAGAGTTATAGAGAATTTCAAATTAAGTGGTTGAGTTCGAAATTTTTGCCACTGCCTACATTATCGAAGGATCATTAGTCACGTATCAGATAGGAGACGTTGCCGACAGATGTCCTCGTAGACAATTTCAAGCTTTTATATCGCAATAATGCAAATTAAAAGCAGTCGACCGGCAATCGAAAGACCCGGGCTCGAATCCTGGCACAGTTGGAAGCGTCTCTTTTGCCACAGGAAGATTTTTATTTCTTTAAAGTTATAGAGAATATTTTCCACGAAAAAATAAGAAACGACTTATGTAAATCCAATAATTTTCAAAAAATTGATAAGAAGCGATAATAAGGACAAGTTTTATTGCAACAAACATTATTGACACTTCAAAATTTTTTAGCCCTATTATGTAATACATAATATTGAAGGCAGATGTTCACTTTTCTGGAAAACATTTTGAAAATATAAAAAATATCTTTTTTAGTAGAAATTAGTGTAGGTTAAAGTTCAATGCAGTTTTATTCATGTTTACTCTTTAAAAATGATTGAATTTAAAGGAATGGTGTCTTATTCTCTTCTTTAAACAAATTTAGAAAACTCCACCGTCTTATATTTTAAAATTAATCTCTCATTTTTTAACTGCTAATCACAAATATTGAAAAATTAAATGAGTTTTATAAACAAATAGCTGTAGTTGGAAAATGAGAGAATAATATAAAAATTTAAGACGACAAAATTATTTGATGAATAAAATAAGCTACTATTCCTTAAAATCCGATCATTTTTAAGGAGTAAACTAGGAAAAAACTGCATTGGACTTAGACCGACAGTAATTCTTACTAAAATAGACATTTTTTAATCTTTTTTCATTTTTTACAGTGAAACGGACATTTTCCTATAATATTATATATTTTATAACAGCACTACAAAATTTTAAGGTCGTCATTAATTAAGTTTTCTAAGGGCTTCCTAACCACTGTCGAATTAACCTCCTTAAAGAAGATCTTTCGTAATATTTATATTCATTGCTTCCTCGTAGTATCTTTGTCCTTACAATGAAAAAAAATGTCTTCTAGTAATTATTCTTAACGGAAGGATTGCGGTGACTCAAATTAAAATATGAGAACTTTAACTTTTCTTCTTACCCGTGGCAAAGTCTGTTTATTCAAAGTTTAGGTGAAGCAGGAGCAGTAATCAAGAGGAAACACTAGTGAGCTCTTAGTCCATTAAAAATTGCTGTTCCTTACTTATGCGAAGTTTCAAAGATAAAACATTTATAAGTACAAATTTTTAGTTTTTGAACAAATATAATTCTGAGGTTTAGAAACGATATTATTATTTCAAAATTTAAAAATCTTTTTATATTTTATTACACTTGAAAATTTACAGGACAACAACTTTTAAAAGGTTGAATTATTAAAATTGCAGTGGGTACAAATTTTACTGATAGTAAATAATTTTTTAATTTTATCAATTTTGAATTCAACATACTATAATAATTTTCAAAAAATTTCATTTTACTTTCAACTTTTAGTACCTTGAATTGAAAATGTATATCGTTTTTATTTTAGTGGTTGATTAATCGATAATCCTGAAGAGTAACTCTAATTTAAAGATGCTTATGAATAATATTCACTATGTACTTATTCGAACCACTGCCACTGTTATTTAACTGTGTTTGAATTTATAATTAAAACAGTGCTATAGCTATGAGCTTAAGTATTAAGCCGGAGCTTTTAAATTTCAAAGCGTATGATTTCAAACTGTCAAAATCCTGCTTATTCAACTAAATAAGACTCTTAATACACCTTTTAAATAAAACTTTGAAAATTATAATATGCAGTCAATTAATTTCTTAAAGATTCGTTTTTTCAATTTTCAAATTTTTATTTAAATATCTAATAATTTTAGTATTTCTTAATGAAGGATAGCATCATGAAATGCATAAACGAAAAAAAGAAATCTTCTCCAAAATAAAAAGTTTTTTCTAAACGAATTTTTTTTGGTACGTCTTGACAATAAATTTTAATTTCGTTTCAAATTTTAGTTTAGAACGGTTTAGTTTTTACCGGTTTTATAAATAAAATTTTATTATTCCTAAATATATTTTTTGGTGTGTTGAAGTTTTTTTTTAGTAGTGTAGTGAAAGGGTCAATTTATTTTAAGCATGTGGCTTGTTGTACACATACATTTACATTTACACAGAGAAAATACACTTGGAAAAACCACCTATAAATATCTTTTAATTTTTCTTTTTCGAATTGCGGCTCACCATTGCGCAATTCGTAACTCCACTTCTCTCAGCTAGAATCGACTAAAGTGAAGTTTTTCTCTTTTTAAGGTCTCACCTTCACATTAAATAAACTGGAGGCTATACTAAATTATTTACAAACTGCCTTTCTAAATGGAAAGAAAAGATACCTGATAGGGAGAAAAATATTTTATACAATTATTAACCTTAGAAAATAAAAATTTAAATGAGGTTTAAAAGCACCTAATTTAGAAATATAAATTAGTTGAATTTGATGACATATCAGCTAATGCAATTACTGACATGTTTTTTTTATAAATTGCTAAAACTTACCTCATTTTTCAGTCCCAAATTTAAATCATATTATAGTTGATTTTAACTGATATTTCTTAAAAATTAAAAGTCACCGGTATGTACAAGAAATGCAAAAATGTTAATATTTTTATACATAGCTTATAAATAGTATTAAAATAGTTTCGAAAAAAACTAGTCAAGAGATATCCTTAATGGTCTATACCAGGCTATCCATATCCATATTCAGCTTCGCACCAATGTATATATCCAAACTTTCCTTCTTGTATTTAATATATCAAGTACTCCTTTTGTGACATATTTTAAGCACTCCAGTAACTCAGAGAAAATATGTGAAATTATTGCCAGCAACCTTTTTGTATTTTCTAGATTTTAATAAATATCACTGATGAGGGCTCCGATCAGAGCCGAAACGTTTGATTAAATTTGACTTAATCATTTTATGGACCCTAAAGCCAATTTTCCAACAACATACCATTCTATTTCTTAAAAATAATCGCTAAAATTTCAGTTAATAAAATCATACTAATTATTTGTCACACTTAAGCATAAAATCAGCTAATTTTTTAAAAATATATTATATAAATTATATGTATAAAATATATTAATTTTGATTCAAAAATAATTTTTTTTTTTATTAAGTTATTTGTTTGATTGTAGAGTATGTATTTTATTTTATTCAAGGGTCACGATTTTCGACAAATATAACTTATCTTTATTTTTATGCAAATTCACGTATGTATAGTATTTTTTGAATCAGACAAATAATTTTTTTAACTCAAGTATGTGTGGTTCAAACAAATATGTTTTTTAAAGGGTTTCATCACCTTTGAGCCTCTAAGAAAAACAAGTTTTTTCCTAATTTTCATAAGATTGCCGAGTGAAGTACCCAAGATTATAAAAAAATATTCATTTTTGCAAAAATGATAAGCTTTTGAATGTAACACTCGATTTTCGTGCAAAAAAGCGACCCTAATTTGTTAAGGTGGCTTCGGCGTTTGGTGTCGTATGAAGTGAGGGGCACCGTGGGGGCACGTGTTACATGAATTCTGATTGCTGCTTATTTTTTTAATAATCATATGTATTATAGTTACATCTGAGTAGAAGGGTAAGAAATCGCGGAAATGTCCCCTGAAAAAAGCGATAGTAAAAATTTATTAGTTTCACCTCGAGGCAGTTTTTTATATTCTGTACTTTTCTTGCAATTTTCTCTTGATTGAAGTCGTCAACCCTTTGTTTTTATAATACTAATAGATTCCTCGAAATCGAAAGTACTATTATATATTTGATTTATGGGGACTTGTGATTTTGTTCCGGAGTTTCGCCGATTTTCATGAGGAATCCCATAAGACTACGTGTTAAACTGACATTTTTTCGGTAGCGATTTTTTTCGGCAATGACATCGTCAACCACGGTATTTCTTTTTTCCAAATGAATCTACCATATTTTATTAAGATAATCTCTATGTTTCAGAGCAATCTGTAATTTTTTTCAAAAACGCTGAAGCCACCTTAAGCAAATGAACAATTGTCAACCAATCTTAAAAATCGCAGGTATTTCACAAGATAATTATATAATCTTTTATTTAAAACAAGATTCGTGTCAATCCGTTGAAAATTGTTGAAATGGCGTATCTTGAAAATGTGAAAAAGTCAGTTCCGGGTTTGAAAATGCAAAGGTGATGAAACCCTTTAATTTAAGTAAATTATTTTTTCAATCAAGTATGTAGATATTTTTCACATATTAAAATCAAGCAAATTTTTCGATAATTAAAAAAAAATAGTATATTCTGCAACTGGGGGAAAAATAGTTAAGATAATACATTTTTTTCCCGCGTTGCACACGATTTTTTTTCTACTGGGGGGGTCAAAAAATGGATTTTTTGTACCACAGGGGGCAATTAAATGTACTTTATGACCCGCTAGTAGAAAAGATATGTTTCCTTTGGCGATATGTATTTAAAAAAATTGTTATCTCAGTAATTACATATTGCTTTAGTAACAAGTTAGATATTGAATAAATTGACTTTTAGTTAAATTAAATTATTTGTTGGTCAAATTTCTCAAATTGAAATTGGTAACACGGTTTTCTGATTTGCAAGAGAAGCTAATACTGAATTCGTTCTTGCTGTCATCAATCAGATGCTGTTGGAACTAAAAAGCTGTAGTGCCATTTGTTTTTGTGATAGAGAACCCGTGGTAACTTGATGTATAGCGATTAAATTAGGACTAACTGAAATATCTCACCTCCAGTAAGACTTATCTGCAACATTTACATAGATATTCACTTATAAATTATTCATCTTAGTATTTATCCGCATGTTTGTGTAAAATATGAAGGAAAAAGAAAACTTGAAGGTAACATTTTCCCTTTTCGCGGAAAAATTTCAATAATTCTGATTTTTGAAGCATAATTTGAAAATATCTTTGTAATTATATTTTCTTTCCCTTTTTAAATTTTGTAGATAGAAAAAATTTGACTCATTGGGAAAAATTAGTTTTTAATATTCTCAACTTAAATTAGTGAATCAAATCTATTTCAACCTAATGAAAAATATTAATCAATTTAGTAAAATTTTGATGCAGACATAAATCACATGTTCTTCTCAATAAGGAAACTCATAATTAAATACTAGATCTTGCAAGGACAGTTTTTCTTATTTTTCTCAATTTTCACAAAAGTAAAGTACACTTTTTTTTAGCAACCCGAGACAAATCTACGCTTTCACACTATTTTTAATGAAGCTCAATCTTCCTTTTTGGTTTAATTCAAGAAACTTGCCATGAACCTGCGCTCGTGTATTTTTACCAGAACTCCATCTATTCGAATGTGTGCGAGATAACTAACCGAATTCTTTGCATTGAAACGGCTCAGTTGTAAAAGAAATTTCCCTCTGGAATTTAATATCTCATTCATAGCTTATATGATTACTGTCGTACACTTCGTAATAAACCTTTAAGAATTGTTATCTCTTTAAAATTCCTTCACAAATCGAAATGTAGATCTGGTCAGATCTCGACAAAATCAAGATCTGGTTACACTGATAGAAATGGCAATTAAAATATGACAAATGCTTTTTGTTCGAATCAGAAACATAAATTAGAAGAGAAAACAATTAAATATCACTGGTACAATTAATAACTATATTTGCGATATAAAACTGCAGTAATTAGTAGTTACCCAAGTGCGAATTGCCGAAGGTGATAATACGGCACAATATGGGCCCAATCTCGGCAGCCAAGAGTCGGCCATTGTTATTGGGCCAGTGTCACTGTTTGCATCGGTCAAGTGCTGGGCCGACGACGGCGGCCTTTTTCGACTGTTTAAATTTACCGACCTTCAGCCGAAACTTGGCCCAGTATCGGCCCTATACCAAGCCGATTGTTATTTTGACTATGGCATCCGGTTCTGAAAGTAGAAGAGCCAGAGTCGGGCTCATGGACGGCACATTACTGGGCCATGTGTCACTTTTACCACGGCAAACCATCCTGGAAGTGAGAAAACCAGAGTTCGGCACAGCATTGGCCCGTTGCTGTGCCGAAAACAAGTGCTGGTGGCCAGAGTTTGGGCCAGCATTGGCCGCCAAGTGCATACCGGAGTTATCATTCCAGCAACGGCACGATATTGGCAGCCGATCTTCGGCAAATTTTTGGCGATGCTGGGCCAGTGTTGGGCCGTATCTAATTTCGCACTTGGGTACTACCATGTGAAATGTTTAATTCTCTTAAATATTTGTTTCCTCGAGCACTCTCTAAAAAGTGTATTTTGGCAATATCACTGGATAGTTGATTCACTCGAGATTGTTTCCTTCGTTTCCAAATTCATATTGGTTTGCTTTTAATTAGGTTAATTAGTTGTACAGTTCTTTTTAAGATTTTGTGATAGTCTATAATTTAATTGGTGGAAAAAATTTAACTATAAATTAAAAGTATGGGATATCTCAGAGTTAACATACGTACTATTGTTCAGAGTTAACATTATATGCAGTTTTGAAAATAAATTATTTTACGAAACATTATTTACACTGATATAGAAATGGTTCGGGAGTTTTAGCCATTCGGTTGTAGGTTGGGAATTTATAATTGTATTTATAAAATAATATGTCTCTCTGAACAACGCAGGATGTTGAATACAGAAATGAAAATATTGTAAGTGAAACTGGTCGAATCAGAAATATAATATGAGAAGGCGAACAATACATTTTTCCATAGCAACCAATAATATGGTTGATTCGTTCATATTTATTCAGTTATATTCGGATGGTTAAAATACAAATCTCATATTGCTGTATCTATGCCGGCAATAAGGTAAGGTTAAATTAATCATAAATATCGTTGTAACAGCCATTCCTTTCTATCAGTGTAGGCCTTATCAATTTCTTTAAAGCAGCAAAATATTCTGTTGATACTTGAATACAATAAATCTTATTCTCATGATTTGTCATAGCATATATTGTATTTTATTTATTTATTATGTACTTCTACTTAAATATTTTCACTTCAAACTAAAATACATTGCTTCACACTTTTTCTTATTTATTCATCCCTTTTTTTAATTATATGAATAAAAATGTTCCCAAATTTCTTCTTAGCCTTTCTATTATTTATTTATTTATTTGTTCGATACTTTGAGAAATCATAAAATTAAATTCCAGAAGGAAACTGATATCCAATTTATACTTAATTTATTAAACATTGAATTGATCCCTACTATAGATATAAACTCATTCGGCACAAAATTTGAAAACTCAATTAGAACGTCCTAAAATCAATTTTAAAAAGTACATTAAATTACTAAAAATTTATTAGTCTTTATTTTCTTCTATATAAGTTTATGTCATTTTTTATACATCTATCAAATCTTTCAAATTTAGTTTTCAAAACTTTTACTCTCTATTTATTTGCTCATTTTATTATAATGATTATAAATAAAAATTAGGATCAAAAGATAGTCGAAAAGAAATTTGATATTTAATTTCAACTAATTATTTTCTCAATCATTCAAATAATTGCCCACACAACATAACCTCTTAAATGACTAAAATAATCATGTTTTTAAAAGAATTCACTATACATATCGTTATTGCTAATACAGTATACAGTATCTTTTTATAAATAAGCTATATTGAATATAAGTATTTTACTTGTCATGGATAGTTGCTCCACTCATACTCATTCAACCACAATTGGATGGCCAAAACACACATCCTATATTGCTGTATCTATATCAGCAAAAAAATATAGTTAATCCAATCATAAATATGGTTTTACCACTCATTCATTTCTATCAGTGTAGATCTGGGAATTTGATCCGACCAGATCTAACAAGATCAACTTTTTTTTCGCACAATATTAGCCCAATCTCGGCAGCCAACAGTTGGCTACTGTTATTGGGCCAGTGTCGCCGTTTGAATCGGTCAAGTGCTGGGCCAACGACGGCGGCCTTTGTCGACTGTTTAAATTGACGTTTAAATTGACTGTTTAAATACGTAAGAATTCCGTAGCATATATTTTTCATAAATATTTTCCTTAGTTAAATTAAAAAATATAAATCCCAAAGATTTAATCATATTAATTACAATTCATCAATAGTATATTACATTACAAGGGGCGAAACAGAGCGATTGCATGAGTGTGAAGTTTGCTGCCCGAGTGAAACGAGGGCTGCAATCACACGAAATGCTTTCGCTGTGTTTTGTTTCGAGTAATGTATACTATTTTTCATAGAAACTCTTTTGAGAATCTGATTGGATGTAACTGTGGAGCGGGTTGAAACAGCGACTTTCAACCCTAGGATTGAAAATCGTAGTTTTAACCTGCTCTACAGGTACCAAAAATCGGATTTTCAAAGGAGGCGCTATGAAAAGTATTTTCTAGTGATTCATTCGAGCTACACGATCCGAGAAACGATCGAAATATCGAGCTGTCACTTCGGTTCGTCTCATTGAAACGAACTTCTCGTCAAATCGATCGATCAGAAAGAGCAACCGAGAAGCTCGTTTTCAAAATTAAAAATATTTTTATAGCTAAAAATAATGTAAAAAAATGTAGAAAAGTCTTATTTTAAGTATAGTAACAACTTTATGTCTTAAATTAAGAAAATTTAAAAATAATTCGAAGTTTTCATATTTTCTAGAATTTATTTTATCTACAAAATTGCTCCTATGGTGAAGTATCACATACCCTTAAAAGGTAAAGGTAAAAGAAGAAAAAAACAGATTTAGAAATAAAAATTATTTTTGTATAAGTTTAAACAATAAAACAAAACTCAAATTTATTATTCACATCGTAGATTTTCTTTTGCTCGTGTTCACTTCTCCCGCCATGTTTGCGTTCTGATTGCGTTGTCTTAGTTACCAGGAGTAGAGCTATCATGTGAGAACTGTCATAAGTGACGTTATTCGAGGATCTCGCTCGATCTCGTTCGAAAAATTAGACGATACGATTCGAAATTTAACAAAAGAATACCCGATATGATCTTTCGAAAAAAGGAGCCGATAACGAACGACTTCGAGCGAAACATTTGAATTTCTCGTATCGACGTGAATCATTAGTATTTTCAAAAGTTTAAAATTATATATGCCAAAGTTACTGTAAAATTAACTGAATTTAATTCGAGTATAAATAAAAATTACTATTTAATAGCATTGATAAGAATAGCCAACTAACTTATTCTATTTGAAAGTAACTTATTACACCCCGTTCATAAAAACCAAGAACCTAATTTATCCAGGTCTCATTCTTCGTAGGTCTCGTTTATTTTTCCTCGTGACGGTTCCAACTATTTTCTGCAGTGATCAAATTTTAAAATGAGACTAGATCTCATATTTTCTAAGAACTTATTTTAAGTTTAAAATTTCATTTCAGACTAAAAAATTTTTGAATTTTCTAGAAACCGGTAATCAGTTTCTTGTAATCAGCAAAAACTTCTGTAACATTAATTATTGAGTGTTATTGTATTTGAGTTCCAATTTATTCCACTCACTCGTTTCTACTTTTATTTCATTTTTTCATACCATTCACATCAAATTACGCGCTTGCATTGTTCCATTGCAAATGTAGAAGAATACATGGCATAACAATTAAAAATGAAGAATAATTCAGAGGTCTGTACTCTTTACAAAAAAATTTGACAAAAATGAAACTCCAGTAAATATCAACTACTCGTAAATTTCACAACATACGACACAGTATTCTAAAAAGATTATGGTGAGAAACATACTGCAACATCCATAATTTTTAGCTTTGTCTCAAATTGAATCCACAAAATATCATAAAAGTTTTGTTCTTCTTATTAGTATTTATTTATGATAATTTGAAAAACAAATATTTCCTCATGCCACTAAATAAAAGCTTTGGAGACTTAAAACTCTTAAAAACTAAGATTATTCTGCATCTTGTATCTTTTTATACACAGAGAGAAATTTTAGGTTTCACTGACCAAAGTTTTTTTGTTAAAATCGTCTTTACAAAAATGTTAAAGTTCTCATGACAATCATGGTAGTGGCTGTCATACATTGGAAAAGTGTTTACTTCAACTGCAAGGAACGTTACTGAGACCACGATTCTGGTACTTGAAATACCATAGCGCTGCGGTTATAGGAACCAAACTCCATCGTAAAGCCGCGCATAGAGTTTAGTTAAAATGACTAAGTCTACGGACAGTAAATACCCAGCCAAAATTATTTTTAAGGTTATAGGTATGGTTCTCTTAGTTATCAAAATACAAATTCAATTTGATGAGAAAAAATAAAGTTTCACCGAAAAGATCTAAGAAAAATAATCCGGTATAATGATATTTATGATAACTTTCGTCGATTAAGTTAAGAAATTGTCACTTTTTTCATCACCATAAACTTTTTTTGACTGACTATAGTTTTGACAAAATACGACGAGACAGCAAAATTGGAACGCATTGCATTGTCCCCGAACAAAATCGTTTATCATTTAGAAAGAATTGTCAAACTATATTTATAATAGAATTATTTACCTGATAATGCTTGGCACGGTGAAATATAGTCCAGGAATCGAGAACGAGAATTGGCAGGATTCAACTTAGGCTGCATATCTTTCAATGAAAGTTATACTTGATTTGTCTAGCGCAACAGCGAACGCTGCGGTTGTAGTAACCAAAGGAGCTTGGCAGTACACATAAAGAAAATGTACGTGTACTAACCGTTGGGGTACGTATAAAGCTCATTCTAATCATCAACTTTGGTCACAACAACCGAATACACAAAAAAGTCCAAATTACTGTCATGATAACTATAAAAGTAGTAGCTTCTCTCAACTTTTTTTGTCAAGGCAACTACTGTACAAAAAATTTATGTGCTATGTGCACAGAACCAAAGCCGATTTCTTTCAGTGTATGAAATTTTTCTGTCAGGTAAACAACAACCAGCGATAAAATTTAAAGCACATGCTAAAGTTCTTTTCCCAACCCGTCTAGTGAGAATTGTACTTTCATCTTCTGTTTTGAGACGGAAAAATGGCTGATTTCACAACTGCTGCTATTTTTCCATTTCAAAACAGATGGTGAAAGTACAACTGTCACTATTCTAAGGTACACCCAAGAGTCCAGTGTAAAGGACATATACTATCTCAACGAAAATATGAAAGCAAAATATATGAAAACCAAGCAAATTCTGTACTAGTATATTATGTGCCTAGGCGCATAATGAGGATTATTTCGCGACGAGCGACAATGCTCGCAGGAGATCGAAGCCGAGACGAAGCCGAGGCGCGATCAGTCCTGCGAGCATTTTAAGCGAGTCTCGTAATTACCCGAATTGTGTGCATTGGCACGTATGCTATTTTATGTGACTTCGGTGCGTATACGAGTTTTTATGCGTACACTCGAATCTAATCTACCATTCATCATGATTCTCGTCCATTGCACTTGATATTTCGCGACTAGTTCCGGCCATTTTGATTTTCTCGATCTTGTGTAGTAGTAGCGTATTGTAATAGAGCATGCGCAGTTCAAATGTACAAGGCTTTGTCAGTACGGTGCCAACGCTGTACGAAGAGGAAAAATAATAAGAAGAAGATTACGCCGCGCTGTATGGTTATAGGCACATGCGCAGTTCAATTTTTACATTACATTCCCCTGTGTCGTAATACACAACATTACGCTACTCTCAACTGTAGCGTAAAACGCGTTTACGCGCCGGAGGCACATAAAATAATATAAAGTATATCACTCCCAGAATGGTTTGCGTGGTAAAAGTGACACATGGCCCAGTCATTACTGAGCCAAGTGTCACTTTTACCACGCAAACTGTCTCTGGTTTTTCTACATTTTGAACTGAATGCCATAGTAAAAGTGGCAATCGGCTTGGTATAGAGCCGATGCTGGGCCAAGTTTCGGCCGAATGTCGGTCAATTTAAACAGTCGACAAAGGCCGCCGTCGTCGGCCCAGCACTTGACCGATTCAAACGGCGACACTGGACCAATAACAATAGCCAACTGTTGGCTGCCGAGATTTGGCTAATATTATGCCGTATTATCAGCTACGGCAATTCGCACTTGGGAGGTCATAGGCAATTCATTAAGTAACAAATTTATCTGTTATTGATTAAGGTATTTAGGCCACAAAAATTAGGCCTCAGGCAAAAATAATATAATATGTTATTTAAAAAAGAGAGGATTATTTTTTTGGCCGAACTTTTTTTCTTTTCACTTCTTACCAAATTTTAAAAAATGATGCGATTCTTATAAATAATGGTTGATTTTTTCAAGGAAGAGATTCTCTACAATTTAACTGTTTCTAATTTTTGAAGATAAATTCTTTAATGGCTGAAAACATTAAAAAACAATTTTACAAAACAAAATTTTTATAAACAAATCGCTCTATTTAGTACATTTTAAAAATTTGGAAATGGTTAAATTGTAAAGAATCTCTTCTTTGAAAAAATCAACCATGATATATTAGAATCGCAACATTTTTTAAAATTTGGTACGAAGTGATAAGAAAAAAAGTTCGGGCAAAAATAAAATTTGTTGAATACATTATTTTTCTGTTTGAAATTTTTTTTATGGAAAATAATTTTTATCTTTTAAATGATACCTTCAATAATAATATTGCTATTTTTAATATCAAAATTATGTATTTTTGCCTAAGGCCTAATTTTTGTGGCCTAAATACCTTAAGGTTGAATAAAAAATATAATTTTTTGCCTGAGAAAACAGGACTATGCTCTCAACATAAGTATTGTTGCTTCTAGGAAATAAATAGTTTACGATTAATAAACGTTATAATTTCTTTGATTCAATACATCAGAGAGACACATAACAATGTAATAGCGTTATTAGCTGTTTCTCCCTTTAGGCGAAATGTCAATACCTAGGTCACTTACCTCTGGCGAGACTAAACCCAAGTACTGAGCCTGCTCATGTTGATAGGAAGTGCAAGTGTTCTGAAATTGGAAAATTCCCCTTTCTAGGTCATGCACAGATTATCTTATGAATGGTCAGGTGCTGAGTTTCAAATAACGTTGCCAAGTAACGCTGAATAGCTCGTCACATTTCCTTGAAGCAGCTACCTTGTCATTGTTTTCGTACTTCGGTTTCGTCTTACTGTACGTTCCTTTATCTATAATCTATTCTGTCATAGTTTTGCTCCTGCATCCCAATGCAGCCGAAAAGCCATTAAATCCCCATAAATGTTTGATTTTGCTTGCTCTTATTTCCTTTCTTCTAATTGCATTAATTCTAATAATTGCTTTATAATTGTTCTAAAAGACTTAATTCTTTCATCTCTTTTGAATTTCATATTCTGTATTTTGAATCTGAGCTTTAACTATAATGTACACAGTGTGTCCCAAAAATAACCGAACTTTTTGGATATAGAATAAGATACACATTATATTATCTTTGAAAGTTATTATTTATTCAAAATAGGTTCCATTAGACTCAATACAACGTTTGGCGCGATCAACCAATTTATCCATAGACTTTTTAAACTCGGTTTTTGGGATGTTCTATAGCACCTGTGTCACAGCTGATTGAATGGTTGGAACGTCATCGTAAAAAGCTCCTTTCATTGCAGTTTTTAGTTTTGGGAACAGAAAATAGTCACACGGTAATAGATCAAGCGAATACGGAGGGTAGTCCATGACACAAATCTGTTTTTTATCAAAAATTCGTTGACTTTTTTGGTCTTGTGAGGTGGTGCATTTAACTGATGTGGAACAAAACGTGCAAAGACCTTTCTTTTACCCAAATCTTCAGTTAATATTGTGTAGATTGTACAGTAAGATAAATTTAATTCTTCTGCCAGCATTCTCACAGTGAAATTTGCATCGATAGCGATTATTTCACGTACTTTTTTCACTAACTCCGCACGATTTGATGCTTCTGGTCGTCCAGGTCTTGGATCATCATTTAAATCGTCACGGCCATTTTTAAATCGTGTAAACCACGTATAAACTTGAGTATGGCTCATACAATCATAACCATAAACTTTTTTCATTAATTCGTATGTCTCAGCGAATTTTTTTTCAAGTTTAACACAAAATTTTATATTTTCTCTTTTGTTCCATTTTTGTTTTGTAATATTAGCACACTTTTTCTTTTATTGAAATGGCTGTAACTTTCACATCTGTCATCCGATTTACATGAATTTAGATGCGTTTGAAAGAGGATGAATGTATCTTTTTAATGCTGCAAATTTTCAATAGATGGCGTTGCATGTTGTATGATTTAAATATAAAGTTCGGTTATTTTTAGAACACACTGTGTATAGTTCAACTTATTGATCTATAAAGTCAAATAATTCAAATTTTGAATTAACTTCATCCACTTTTGCATGCATACAAAATCTTCTCGATTAACATTTTGAAAGCCTTGTGTTTTTATTCGGCATACTCTGTACTTTCGCATTATGACTTATCGAAGAAACAAATTTTCAAGATATATCTGAAAAAGGTTTCTCATAAAAGATTCTCTTTAGATATTTTAAAATTTTTTATTTCTATGAGTAAGATAATTTCATTTGTAACCTCATGAGTAAGGATACACAGAGATCATAATCAGCACAATTTTCTACACTGAATTCCGCTTTAATACTTTTCCATCTCATTCCACCTGGATTCTTGTTTCTACTGTGAAAATTCAGGAGAAAATGAGCGCATATTGTTAATTTCGGAGAACAAAAACTCTCTTAGAAATATTCAAATAAACAAACTTTCTAGCCAATGTTTAATTGTAGAATTATAAATAAAGGATAGCAATGGAAAGAAAATAAAGGACTAAATGTCAATTTTACAGGAGAGTAAAAAACATTGTTGAAATTTTCCTGAAATGATATTTCCTAAAATTCATTTTACCGAAATTCGTGTAACCAAATTACCAATTTCTCTCATTTTTATTCTTCCGATTCATCGCATAGCTCAATTTTTATATTTTGGAATAACTATTCGTCCGAATTTTTATTTCTCTGAATCATTATTTGACATGATTTTTATATTACCAAATTATCATTTGATCTAATTTTTATTTAACCGAATGATCATTAATCATCATATTTATATTCACAAATTACCATTTCTTCTCATTCCCATTTCATCGGATTGTCATGTTACAGAAAAACCATTTTAACTAAGTCATATCCGGGCGAAAAATAAGGGCGGAGAATTTGATTCAGACGAACAAGATTATTAATTTATATTATTTTTAATTCTAATTGACTGGATTTGATTTTGGCGCAGTAATTTTTCGGCCGGATGCGTTTTAGGTCAAAGGGTTTTTTTGTAACCATGACCATTCGGTGAAGTGGGATTCAGGTAAAATGATTATTCGGAAATATAAAAATCATAACGAATCATAATTCGAAAAAATAAAAATTAGATTAAATAATTATTCGAAAATATAAAAATTATGACATATGATGGTTTGGAAGAATAAACATTCTGACATATATAGTTCTTTGCAAATATAAACATAATGTTATGTGATGAACAAGAATTATAGAAATTAGAGCGTTTGGTAATTTGGTTAGATGAATTTCGGTAAAATAAATTTTAGAAAATATAGAATTCGAGGAATATTCATGCACACCATTTTTACTTCGTAGGGACTGTTTTCGTTTCGCTACTCTCCATTGAGGAGAAAACGGCGATTTTTGACCCGCTTTGCAAGCATGAAGAGGAGCCAAATTCATTCCTGTTTGGAAAATAAGTCTTTCTTTTTAGCGATTATGTGAATTTAACTTTTTATTAAGATTATATAAAAATAGCGATTTCAAACAAATCTTTTTAACACTGTATATTTAATTCTTTTCTTAATTTTTTAGAAAATTTTCTAATTAAGTAAATGACATTTGCCTGAAAAATGAGTGTATGGAAACACGGAATATGATAATTAATTCTGTTATTTATAATTTAATTATGATATAAAATGAGTCCTCCAAAATTTTATTATTTTTCATTAATATAGGTGTAATATTAATTGAAATTATTTAATGATTATCTTCAACAGTCTCATTTGCCTCTTATATTTAGTGTCACTTTCATTACTGGTATACAGGTTAGCTACATAAATACAAGCCGAAGAAACAAATAATCGAGATTAAAAAAAACTAATTAGAGACTGTAGTGGTCAGCATGCACAAATTAAAAGAATATATTATCTACCTACTCGTAAAAGAGAACTCTTGAGATAAGCGAACTGAATAAATGTTATATTCCGTATTTTACGTGCATAACAGATATACAGAAGAAAAAAATAAATGGTGAGAATTATAATAAGTTTGATCAAAAAGATCGTCAAATTTACAGCACTTTCGTTACAAACAAAAATCATCATAAAACAACTAATGATTTTTTTTTTAACTACGTACAATAAAACTGATCACTTATTTTCCTGTGCACGGAAAAAAGGAAGTTCAAAATGAACTGCAACAAATTCAAAATAAATCAAATATTGGTTCCTTTTAAACTTTTTGTTATTGTTCTGTCTGTTGAAAATTTGGCCTACTTTTATCTTGTTGGATACTAAATTTAATTTCTTTTAAAATGGATCAACCAAACCGCATCACAAAATTTATAGGCACACTTAGAAAAAAGATTTGATTGAATGAAAGAAAATTATTTGTTTGAAAAACTTTATTTGATTTAAAGATATGATTTATTTAAATTAAATTTGTTTAATTCAAACAAAGTATTATTAAACCAAATAAAAATTTGTTGAAATCAAATAAATATTGGACGGTTTTATTCCAGCAATAATTTTAAATAATGATCTTTTTTCGGCCGCTTGAGTTTATATCTTTGACCATATTTCAATGTATTAATTTCTTTATGTTGAAAAACATTTATTTGGCCCAGTGATATTTTGTTTGAATTAAACAGATGTTTTTTAATTTCAATAAACCTTTTTTTTGAATAAAAAAAAGCCTGTCAAACAAATTATTTTTTTTTTATTCAATCAAATCTTTTTTCTCAGTGCAAATAAATGTTCCAGTAAGATAAATTTTTTTTGCATACAAAATATCTTTCTGAAAATTAGATAAATATCACAAAACACAGTAAGGAAAATTTATCCGGCTTATTTTAATGACAAGTTTCCTCAACATTTTTTACAGAAAATCAAACTGGAAAAATGATTGGTAATTGTAGTTCACTATAGATCTTTTGTAAAATATTTACTAAAATTAAATAGATGTCTATTCTTGTATTTTATCATATATCTTGAATTCTGAGAAAAATATTTTGTGTATAAAAAAAATGATCTTACAGGAATATAAACTATAATTGAGGTACGTGGTTTGGTTGATCCTTGATTGTCATAAACGGATGATAATATTTTATCGTACCTAACCTCAACTTTTCTTAATATTATAAGAAACTCAACTAAATATTCATGAAATTAATCTCAAAAGTACCAAACTGTAACAAGATTTTTATAAAATTCATCTTCAAATTACGAAACTATAACAAACGTTTCAGTTACATGTAGCTGCATAAAACTATAGTTATCCAAAACGTGAAATTTGTCCTGATGCAAGTTTCAGAACTTCCAGAACTTCCAGATAGAGGCATCGGAATATTGATCAATTTCCAGTCAAAAAATGAAGAAATTCCTTCTTAAATTCACGAAAAAGTAAACAGATTCTATTAAATTTTATCTTAATTTACCAAAATTGCAACTGCATAAAATTTCAGCTACGAGTTTTGGAAAATTACGGTAAAAATTTTCAATAGTATGACTTTGACTAATAAAAATGTATGGTCTGTAACACTTTTTAAATTAATAACAATATTTGCATTTAATTATAACTTAATCCAGTGAAGAAAAAATAAATAAACTGTTTACGAGTGGCTTCCTCTGAATTTTGTGGTCCTTCTACAAAGAGTAGGGAAAGTCCTCATACTCGTACTTTCCTTGTTTGCACAAACCTACGCAAACTCATTCATACTCACATATACACCACCGTTTTGGAGTATTTGGTTTAACCAACGTTTATCGAGAAGACGTGTTCATGTGTGCACACGCCGCATGTATATATATACACATGAAAACACTAGGTTCGATAGCCCGGCTTTTCAATCGAATAATGGCAAGGAAAAGTTGATGCTGTTGGTAATATACTCTCTGATTCTGATAAATTGCGCATGAATTGACAGATAATACTAGCCTCCTAAATATTGTTTTCATAACTTTTAGTTCGATGTTCCTGCATTATTGAACATTTCAAATTGAATTAATATTGCTTCAAAACACTTTTTGA
The DNA here is from genome assembly GCA_030998225.1 of Diplolepis rosae. Classification (NCBI taxonomy): domain Eukaryota; kingdom Metazoa; phylum Arthropoda; class Insecta; order Hymenoptera; family Diplolepididae; genus Diplolepis; species Diplolepis rosae. Next base: position 4,675,809 of record JAPYXD010000723.1, on the reverse strand, counting down.
TTTCATAAAAATTTGTTTATCGTGAAACATAATTTTTTTAAATTAAAACAAATATCAAGTTTTGTTAAATACGTTTGATCAAATATTTCCACCACTTAAATTACTAAAGAAACATCTAGTAAGTTAAATAACGAATAAAAATCCTTTTTAGTTAATAAATATGAAAGGGTGACATTGAGTCAAGACTATTAAAATTATATTTGACATGCAAACCTGCATGGAATTCTTTTTTAAAATTTATTCTTTTGCTTCTTTATGGTTCAAAACTGTATCTGAGCTTCGCATTTACATTTCATGCATAAAAGTTATAAAACCTAGCTCAAATTGTCATTCTGGTTGCCAACTAGCTAAGCTAACGATTTAACGTTGCAAGCTTTATCCTTTCAGTAACTAACAAAAAAGGAACGTATCGTCAAAAGTCGCTATTCTGAAATTTAACGAACACGATAACAAAAGAATAATTTTGAAAAATAACACCTCAATGCTTGAGAAAAAAACTCACCATCTAATAATGGATTTTATATTATAGAGAAAAGGGGAATTCAAGAACCAAGTGTCCGTTTATGTACACATACTTTATCGATATGTATCAAATGTGTTAAGTATCAATTACATACTTGATATTAAATTTGATGTAGGGTGTAAGATTTTTCCAGCATTTGAATTTTCATTCTTATATTACATTATTATCTTACATTACATTAATTTCTTGCTTACTTTCTATATAATTTTGTAAATAATGTAAATTGCATGTAATATTCTATCATGATTATAACATGCATATGTATGAAATTTGAAAGCAAAATGATATACTTTAACTTTTGTTTCGTATTACAAAATATCCGTCCTATTTGTGCCCCCTACTGTACCAGTTTCGTGACTTTGAGCTGCTGTGAGATGTCCTGGGTTGGCTCTAGAAGTTCAGAAAGGAACTTGCATCAGAGTTAAAAATTTTGAGACCAATCTGAGATTTAGATGAAGTCGATATCTGCTATAGATATACTGCAGTTTGTTCTCGAACGTCTCGGGTGGAAAATTTCATCCCCCCTCTTATCCCTGTTTTGCAACTATGAGGTGCTGTAAGATGGCCTGGTGCCTCTAGAGGTTCAGGAAGGTACATGCATCAAAGCTAGAAATCACGAGATCAATCTGGGACTTGGCTGATGTCGATATCTGATATAGATCTACTGCGGTTTGTTCTCGAACGTCACAGGTGGAAAATTTTATCCCCCCTTCTTTCCCAGTTTCGCGATTTTGAGCTGCTGTAAGATGGCCTGGGGTGGATCTAGGGGTTCAGGAAGATACATGCATCAAAGCTAGAAATCTCGAGATCAATCTGGGACTTGGCTGATGTCGATATCTGATATAGGTTTTCTACAGTTAGGTCTGGAACGTCACTGGTAGAAAATTTCATCCCCCCTCCTTTCCCAGTTTCGCGACTTTGAGCTGCTGTAAGATGGCCTGGGATGGCTATAGAGGTTCAGGAAGGAACTTAGATCAAAGATAGAAATCTCGAGATCAATCGGAGACTTGGCTGAAGCCGATATCTGATATAGGTTTTCTACCGTTTGGTCTGGAACGTCACTGGTAGAAAATTTCATCCCCCCTCCTTTCCCAGTTTCGCGACTTTGAGCTGCTGTAAGATGGCCTGGGATGGCTATAGGAGTTCAGGAAGGAGCTTACATCAAAGCTAGAAATCTCGATATCAATCTGGGACTTGGCTGATGTCGATATCTGATATAGATCTTCTACAGTTGGGTCTGGAACGTCACTGGTAGAAAATTTCATCCCCCCTTCTTTCCCAGTTTCGCGATTTTGAGCTGCTGTAAGATGGCCTGGGGTGGATCTAGGGGTTCAGGAAAGAGCTTACATCAATGCTAGAAATCTCGAGATCAATCTGGGACTTGGCTGATGTCGATATCTGATATAGGTTTTCTACAGTTAGGTCTGGAACGTCACTGGTAGAAAATTTCATCCCCCCTCCTTTCCCAGTTTCGCGACTTTGAGCTGCTGTAAGATGGCCTGGGATGGCTATAGGAGTTCAGGAAGGAGCTTACATCAAAGCTAGAAATCTCGAGATCAATCTGGGACTTGGCTGATGTCGATATCTGATATAGGTTTTCTACAGTTAGGTCTGGAACGTCACTGGTAGAAAATTTCATCCCCCCTCCTTTCCCAGTTTCGCGACTTTGAGCTGCTGTAAGATGGCCTGGGATAGCTTTAGGAGTTCAGGAAGGAGCTTACATCAAAGATAGAAATCTCGATATCAATCTGGGACTTGGCTGATGTCGATATCTGATATAGATCTTCTACAGTTAGGTCTAGAACATCACTCGTGGAAAATGTCATCCCCCTCCTTTCCCAGTTTCGCGACTTTGAGTTGCTGTAAGATGGCCTGGGATGGCTCTAGAGGTTCAGGAAAGAGCTTACATCAATGCTAAAAATCTCGAGATCAATCTGGGACTTGGCTGATGTCGATATCTGATATAGGTTTTCTACAGTTAGGTCTGGAACGTCACTGGTAGAAAATTTCATCCCCCCTCCTTTCCCAGTTTCGCGACTTTGAGCTGCTGTAAGATGGCCTGGGATGGCTATAGGAGTTCAGGAAGGAGCTTACATCAAAGCTAGAAATCTCGATATCAATCTGGGACTTGGCTGATGTCGATATCTGATATAGATCTTCTACAGTTGGGTCTGGAACGTCACTGGTAGAAAATTTCATCCCCCCTCCTTTCCCAGTTTCGCGACTTTGAGCTGCTGTAAGATGGCCTGGGATGGCTATAGGAGTTCAGGAAGGAGCTTACATCAAAGCTAGAAATCTCGATATCAATCTGGGACTTGGCTGATGTCGATATCTGATATAGATCTTCTACAGTTAGGTCTGGAACGTCACTGGTGGAAAATTTTATCCCCCCTTCTTTCCCAGTTTCGCGACTTTGAGCTGCTGTAAGATGGCCTGGGATGGCTATAGGAGTTCAGGAAGGAGCTTACATCAAAGCTAGAAATCTCGATATCAATCTGGGACTTGGCTGATGTCGATATCTGATATAGATCTTCTACAGTTGGGTCTGGAACGTCACTGGTAGAAAATTTCATCCCCCCTCCTTTCCCAGTTTCGCGATTTTCAGTTGCTGTAATATGTAATCAGTGCCCAGAATACTAAATATATTCAACTAGGGGTTATTTAACGCACATTGCAATAAGCTTTCCATTATTTTTTTTTTAATTTGTTATTTTTATTCTGAACTGCAATATCACCTTTTAAAGTCAACACTAATTTTTTATTTAACCATGATTCCAACATAATATACAGCTATCTCTTCATAGACATCGATTGTCCAAGAAAAGAATATTCGGTTTCAAATCGAACATTTAAATTTATTTTTAGTTATTAATAAATTGGCACGTCTGATGGTAGTTCAAATTTCTATGGGAGTATCGACTTCATTCGTTTCAAGCACTGAAAGTGCTGCTTCAACGGGTTCAAATGTCATTCGCTCTCATCTATAGTCGGCTGTCAAAACCGCATTAACCTACTGCGCGATTTGCGCACATCACCCAATCACCGTATATGTGACCCATTCCCAACATTATTCTATAGCAGAGCACAAACCTTCCCGTTCGAGTAACTTTATAGTTGAGTAGTCACCAAGGTTCCCCAGTCTGGAAACCTGCAAAAAAGGGGGGCATCAAACCGAATACTCTTGTTCAATGCAAAGTGCCAGCAGTTACACTCTTCTTATCGACAACACTAAAAAGACTTTCTCGATCTTTGTACACACTTGAGACGCCCCTGCATTTTGGTAGACAAGAATCTTATAAATAAGAAATGATATGCAAATTCTCTTTAAAGGTTCTTTTCGCTTTTTCATTATGAATTCAAGCAAGCTTATGAAAGACAATTTCACGGAATTAAATTTTTTACTTCAAACTCTTATAACATTGCAGATTACTTAGTGTAGTAGTTTTGTACATTTATAATGTCAAGTATGACAGATTTAAAAAAATATGTTAAATTTTACAGTATTTCATATAATTCCCATTGCACGGCGAAAAATGAATATTCATGATTGATATCGAGATATTCAACTACGGGGCAGCCATATTATATATTCAGTTGTAATATCTAGATATTCAATTGTAATATTAAAGATATTATAACTGAATTTATGAGATTGCTGTCCCATAGTTGAATATCCATTTTTCTTTATGTTCTCTTAGAACCTTGAAGATATCGTATATCGTATAAAATGAATGAAAAATGAATGGAAGAGTGTCCCGATAATGCATGGAATTTATGTGATTTAATTTAACTCACTTTCGGTGCTTCATATTTAAAAAGCACTTAGTATCAGGACTATTTAAATTTTAAAAATTTGAAATATAAAGGTATCTTAATATGTGCTTCTATAATTGGAATTGAGCTTATAAATACAAAAAAGTATTTTTTATATGCAAAAATTTTTAAAAATCGAACGAATCTATACATTGGTATATATGGAGTAAAAAAACGTTTCCTTAATAATTAGAAGGAAGTTCTTACCCGACCTTCTTTTTTTAAATTAATATAATCTTTGGTGTGTTTAAAGAAAATAGATTTTTTAATTAAAAAAAAAATTTAATTTAAATAATTTAAAAATTAATTTGAATCTGGAAAAGTGGCAAAAGTGCTTTTACTCTTTTTTCATGTCTGGTTAGATAAATTCAGGATGTCCCAAATTAATTATAATAAAAATATCTTTGATTGATATTTGCAATTATCCATTTAAGATACATTCAAATATGCACGCAGTATTTCCGAAACGTAAGTTTAATAATAAACGAAAATGAACATCTGATTCGTTTTGAGTGTTTAATAAGACCAAAAAAATATACACAATTATCTCTTCATTGAAAAAAAAATCATTTCAGTAAAGAATCGTTTCTATTCAATATTGGCATTTTTTAAAGTCAAACATATTTTTTTGTAACGTAAATATATTTTTTATTTGAATTAGGAAAAAGAGGGTAAATAAACGCTTTTTCAGATATAAACAAAAGTTTTCTCTGAATTTATGTACCTATACATTCTCCTCACTTACAAAAAAGCAGCAATTGTATAAAGCGTGTTTTTATAAAATAATTTACTGGAATTTCTTCAATGGAAGCAGGAATAATAATTTACCTATAATTTGTATATCGCTACAATAGTCATGCTCAACTGCGTTATCAATTTTGCAGAATCGATATTCCCTAAAGTATACCACTTCCTTGATTACATCTCGAAGGATAAAACCCTCAATGCATTTTATTTGGGGATTGAATACTGTTTCCTGTTATCAAAAATTGTAGTCTGCCTTAACCCTCAGACTATATTTGATCAATTTGATTGAACATTCGCATTTCTTTAACTTCTTAATTTGTCAAAAATATTCCATTCACATCTGTAAGCGTTTATAACTATTTTATTTCTATTATATGTAATTAATGTAAAATAATTTTGAATTTCAACAATCTAAATCCAAGTTTCGAATTCTAGAACTGTTGTAATTTATTCAAGCACAGGACGATTATGAACTGGTTGCTTTTGAAAGCAACTCCCAACATTTGGGTATAATTGCTATCTGTTTATGACAGTATTAATGTTTGTTCACCTCATGGTTACATTTACTGACAAATGATTTTCTCTCAAGTTTGTCACGAAGCATCGCTATTATAAGGATAAATCTAATTTCTAGTTGGACTCCAATTATTTTGACTTCCCCTTGTCACTTATATATATAATATATTCTCTCTAATTCAATGGCTAGCTCAAAGTTACTTAAATTTTAGTGAAGTGAATTATACTATAATTTAAAGTTGTCAAAACTATCAGTTGAATTGATTTTTCGTAAGTTTTACTAAATATCACTCAAGTGAAGAAATATCATTAATAATGCTTTTTTAGGTATAAATCTATAACAATAGAAAATTTAATTATAAATAAATGACGATTAAAATAAAATGTAAATCAGACGATTATTTACCGTTAAATAATTTGCTGTTATTATATATTATGGTAGAAAACTTGATAATGTATAATTTTTTTATACCGTATAAAATTAAAACCACCGACATGTAACTAATTTTCAGTAAAATTCCAATTGAATAATTCACATTGAGAGGAGTTTAAATTTCATTATACTTCAATTTCAGAAGGATTTATTATTTTGTTCTAGGTGGGTAAACATTGTGGCAAATAATTTTATTGTATACAGATTGAAAAATATGTATCCAGGATTTAAGTCTCAATAGTAACAATACATTATACAATTTTGCAAACAATTTAACAGTACATTGGGTGATAAACTGTTTAGAAAATAAACTTTTGAAAGGTATAAGGATATTCTTGAAGAACAGTTTTTCGACTGGTGCAAGCTGTATCCAATAGAAATGCCTGACGTGAACAATACTTGTACAGTATATTTATGTAGAATAGTGATGTTTGCACACACCGCGAATAACTTCTCAGGAAGTTTTGTATTCGTTAAAGTTCCGTTTGACATTTTTCATATCAAAAGTTTCAGTAGGAAATATTCAGAAAGAGATCTTAAGGGTGAATATATAGAGGCATTTGAGTAGCACCTCAAGGGGAAAGAAGAATCGTGAAACGTTATTTTAGTTTTGCTTCCATTAAAACGAAAAAATGACACATCAGGCAATTTTTTTTTCATTTCAACACTGTTAGAAATTTCTGCTGTAATTTTCTGAAACTTGTAGCTAAACTTTCATGCAATTACAATTAAAAAAAATTAAGATTAAAATTAATAAAATCCAGTTCTTTTTTGTAAATTTGAGAAGAAATTTCTTGATTTATAGTTGGAAATTGCTGAATATTTCAATACCTGTATCTGCAAATTCTGAAACTTGCATCAGGAAACATTTTAAGTTTGGGTAACTAAACTTTAAACTTAACTTTGAGATCAGTTTTAGTAAAATTCTGTTATAGTTTCGTAATTTGTAGAAAAATTTCGGAAATCAAAAAACAGCAATTAAAATTTAAACCTGGATACTAGAGGTTGCCTGAAAATATTTTTGAAACATAATTTTTTTCAGTTTTCAGTAAACACTAAAGTTCAGCTTACTACTACTTTAAAAAATTGTTAATCGATGAAAAAAATTTGCAATATGAAAATAAATCCTGAATTTCATATTCTGCACAATACAGAAAGACTCATTAATTATTAATATATAAATTTTTCACAAAGGTACACTTTTTTCGGTAATAATTGAAAAAATTGTTGTCAATTTGGTTCAATAGTTTTTGAGAAAAGTGCAACAATCGGCGCCAATTTTCCCATGGGAATTTTTTGAAAAGAACCATTACACGGAGAAAAATTTTCTAATAATTCAGTTTATTTTACCATCTAGATGGGAATTTTTATCGGTAATTTAGCGCATTTTATAATAGAAATCTGAAAAATACTAATAAATGTGAATTATTATAGAAAAAAGTACGCCGCTTTAGAATTTTATCATGCGTTTCCAAATAGTCTGGTAATTTTAGACAAATATTTTTCTGTGTGTGAAGTCCCTCCGAACTCTTGAGTTTTCATTCTCATTTGTCAATTGTTATTCATGTATACAAAAGACAGAAACAAATACCTGAATCAACTTCTTTTTACGAAGTTATTTTTCTACCCACAGCACTTTAAATACATCGGATTGATTTTCTGCCAGTGACATTGTTATTCAAACATGATTGTTTATGTTTCTAATGGTTTTCTCAGGTTTACCTTTTTCCTTCTACAATTGACCCCTTTCAAGTCTCTTTCAATCAACTATTCTCGTTAATTAAAGCATAGATTTATCTGAACTTTGGACTGTAAATGCCATTAGGTTAAATTTTGAATATTCAGTCAAGTTTTGAAATAAAATATACAATATACAAAAATATTTCTTGTACCAGAAAGCAGATTGATAAGATCTCAACCGCCATAAAATTAAATGAATTTTTTATGATGTACTGAGACGATGTAAAGAAAATCAATTTCCAATCAAATATTATAATGCTCCAATAAATTGAAAATCAAGCATCACAAGTAACATATACTTAAGAGCATATAAAAAATTTAAACGACTAGCGTTTTCAGAAAACCAGATATTAAGGAATTTAAATTTGAAATTAATTATATTTTATGTATTGAGATCGTTAGTTGAGATTGGGCTCAAGAAATAAATTGGGAACCATGTGTCAAAGTTTGCGGTACTTCAAAAATTCATCGGGATCCTTATGTAAAATCCAATATATATTGAGTTTAACCGTTTGCATGTGCTAGTAACGGTTATTTATCGTAAAAAATCCTCAATTGGGTTTGCCTTTCAAATCAAAGAAAACAGATTCATAATGAATCTTAATTACTGACTGCTAATTTCTTATGTACTACAATTAATTTAAAACTTGATGATTTTTTATTAAAAAATTTGATTAAAACATGAATTAACATCTAAAAAGTTGATCAATAACAAACAGATTTGATATAATCAACAATGATTTTAGTTTCTACAATTAAAAAATAAATATAAAGATTCGCTGAATTTTGAGGATATTTGTAATACATGAACATCTTTAAGGGGTTAGGGTCAATGGTAGGACAAAATCAGGCTTTTCTACGAACTTTCTTTTAAGACTACAGTAAAACCTCATTTATCGGGACGCCCTTGAAATGTAAACAGCTCGTTTATCGGGATTTCGAGGGGCTCCCCACTACCACCTTCAGTCTCATGGTTAATATTGATATTTTAAATAAGAGATTAAAATTTGAAAGCGATTGGTTTAGTCGTTCCGCACATATCGTGGGAACCGACTTTTGAATTCTTTTAAATTTTTAATTGACCCTAACCCCTTAAAACCATATATCACTTACAGATTCCTACGATACCGACATTGGTTTTTATGTAATCTAATGCCTATCCAAAATAAAATATCTAATTCAAAATTTGTTAAATCAGATAAAGGACACTAAAAAGGACCTCTCTACTTCCAAATTAAAAAAAAAAAAATTACAAAAAAACAATGCCGATAAGAACTTTTGTTACAGACATGCATTAAAATTGAATCAGATTTTTGTAAGAACCATAATCTCAGAAAACTACATTAACCATCTGTCTCTTCCAGGATGAGGCCTGGATGGGCTGAACAAGTAGCGGACCCGGAGGGACGATGAGTGAGGACTACGAGGGGGACGGGGGTTGTGGTTCTGGGGAGGAAGAAACCGGTTCAAATCTGCCCTCCTGGGAGGCTGCAGCGGCGGCACTGATACTCGGCTTTTTAGTGCTGGGCACAATCCTCGGCAACGCCCTTGTGATCTTGAGCGTCTTCACCTACCGGCCACTGAGAATTGTGCAAAATTTTTTTATCGTTTCACTTGCAGTAGCTGACCTTGCCGTAGCGATCCTGGTGATGCCTTTCAACGTAGCCTACTTGCTCCTCGGCAAATGGATCTTTGGAATCCATCTCTGCAAGCTTTGGCTTACATGTGACGTTCTTTGCTGTACAGCTAGCATCCTCAATCTCTGTGCCATCGCTCTCGATCGTTATTGGGCTATAACAGACCCTATAAATTATGCTCAAAAACGAACCTTGAAAAGAGTCCTAGCTACTATTGCTGGAGTTTGGGTTTTATCAGGTGCCATTAGTTCCCCACCTCTAGCTGGTTGGAACGACTGGCCTGAAGAGTTGGAACCTGGAACACCTTGTCAGCTCACCAGGAGACAAGGTTACGTCATCTACTCAGCTTTAGGTTCCTTTTTCATCCCTCTATTGCTCATGACTCTTCTTTATCTAGAGATCTTTCTAGCTACTCGGAGAAGACTACGCGAAAGGGCCAAGCAAAGCAGATTAGGTGTGGTCCAATCAACCAGGAATCGAGAAACTGATGATGCTGAAGAGTCAGTCAGCTCGGAAACGAATCACAATGAAAAATCGATCCCAAAATCACAACCCAAGCCTTCATTGATCGATGATGAGCCTACGGAAGTGACAGTTGCTTGTGCCACAACTGGACACTCAAGACGTGGTGGTCCAGGAGTCGCTACAACATCTACTGTTTACCAGTTCATCGAGGAAAGACAAAGGATTTCCTTATCAAAGGAGAGACGAGCCGCGAGGACGCTTGGGGTCATTATGGGAGTGTTTGTCGTTTGCTGGCTTCCCTTTTTTCTTATGTATGTCATCGTACCCTTTTGTCCCAGCTGTTGTCCCTCCGAAAGGATAGTTTATTTCATTACCTGGTTGGGATACGTCAACAGTGCTCTCAACCCGCTCATTTACACGATTTTTAATCTGGACTACAGGAGGGCTTTCAGGAGGCTACTCCACATTGGATAAACGATTCAGTGGGGGGTTTCACCTTCCGGAATTTGTAAATATATTATCCTTAGTATTGTTCTGATTTTAAAATCAGAGAATGCTAAATATCAACATAGGATCGAAAACTTACTTAGAAATATCGAAAGTACAATGTTTGCTTCAGAAAATTTAAAGAATCAAATTCATGTAAAACAATTTTGATTAGTTGTTTTATTCTCTTGAAATCTAGTGCAAATAAATTCTCTTCTTGATTTCTTAACGATAACGTTTTCATAATCCCAGATGGGATCCAACAATTGAGATTTTCAATGAGATCTTATGTGGGTTTTTCCAAAGAAGAGAACCTACAGCTTCCAAGTAGATTTTCAAGATTCGAAGTTTCCTTATCGAAAAGTGCAAGGGGTCAGAAACTGTGAAGCAAATCCTTCCTGATGGACCTCGAGTAGATAACTTGAGCGAACTGCGGTTTTGCGGAGGATCAAGCACAGCAGTTCAAAACTTTGACTCCAGGGAATATGTCCAATAAAGTACCTCCCTAGATTCGAGATGATATCTGACATCTGACTAGGTTGCTCGAATAGTATCAAGGCTGATTAATAATTTATGAATGAACTCAAAAAAACAAGTAGAACCAATTAACAATACGATCAGTAGAAGTCTTCCATCGATTATTGAGCAACCTTTTCATTCAGTTTTTTTATCACCTCGGTAACAAGATCGATGAGTGTTGAAGCTATTGCTCCAAATCTGCATAACCTATTTTCGATACTAAGAACGATCATGAAAGGAGAGATGATCACCGAGGCGGATAAGCTTCTGTCGGTTTATGCGGTGGATGGACATAAAAAAGACGTGAAAGCTGAGAGATCGTTTGATGTTATAGTGAAAGGGTGTCAGTGAGTGATCAGAAATTACTATTACTATTTCTGTAGAAGTGGACACAAGTTTGATTAATTATTGTGATCAGTAAAGTTTGATTTACAACTGAGAGCGGCTCAACTTTGATTCTCTGTGCGGTACACTGCCGAGATTTCACCTCGGAAGAACTTTGTCCGAAGTCTAGAGTTGTATTCGGTGGTGGATCGATGGTAATGCTCTCCCACTGGAAAACCATGTTACGATTGTTCGTCCACTGTGTACTTACTTACGGACAAACTTGTGCTTGGGTGAGATTAGAACGTTTAGCAACTTCTTGAGGTTTGTTGTCGTCACCGGCTATCCGGAAGCTCGAACCCCTTTAATTCGCGTTACTTAATAAGAAGTAAGAACAGCGTTGAAACGCTTACGAATAAGACTTTTCTACGAAACTTGACCAAGACTCCAATTAAGTTGTTTAGATGCTAAACCCGTACCGTAGCTGGTACTGGGCAATGTAACTAAGGTTCCCAAATAGAGTAGGTATATCACCGTACATATTCTTTTCATATCGTAACCTGGCCAATAACGCTGATTAGGCTTTTCTCAATATGGAAATTAGAGGAAAGTAAACGTAGCGTTTTTATAACGTTTTTTTACATATTATACGATAATGAACTGTGAACACACAAACAAATGTCTGTACTGCATCAGCAAAATTCAACCGCTCCATCGATTTCGTGTATATAAGCATCTATTTTAATGGAAATAGTAGCTTATATAGCAAGGAATCTGCTGATGATATACAAATATTTTTTTTCTCATCAATGGAGCGATTCGATAGACTGAGCAAGTTGAGTTTTTTTAGAGCTCTAGATTGATAATAAAGTTGGCTTTAGTTTGTTTACAAGTTTTTAATTAATACTTATATATAACAGGGTGTCTATTGATTTTATTTTATTTCAATTTTACTTGAATTTTTGCTATATTAAGTTTTAAAGCTGGCGAAATTCTTAGTTTCATTGTCTACTGTAAGGGAACATTCTTTAATCTATTTAATTTTTGCCTCAAAATGTGTGCATTCAGTTTATAGAAGTAACGTGATCTTATTTTTTAGATTGGATTATAGTTGGGTTCGGATTTTTTTATTTTAGATTGTTTTCTTGATATATTATTGAGGCAGACAACACCGCTTTATAGTATCCCAATTTTTTTTCTCACTATTGCATGCTAAAATTTCGAAAACATATGCCTCAGAATCAAATGAAAAATCCATATCAACATTATTTTTATATACTTATTTTTGAGAAATTGTCAAAATTGACCTTATTTCTGAAAACTTTACGAGTTTTGTATACAAATTTTTTTGAGACTGGGAATTTTATTAGGGAATTTTAGTAAACATCCTGTATAATATTCCAAACAAATGGCAAGAGAAGTTGAAATATTTTTTGAAATTTCCATAGCATTGATATATGTAAAGCATTTTATGCATTTTTTCTGAGGCGTTACTGTAATTTAGTCTTTTAAATCAAAAAAAGGAAAAACTGATTGATATTTTCGACTATTTTATCATAGAGTGACCTTGAAATGCAAAAAATAAGAGAGGTAATTAAAAGTGTCTTATGTCGATTTAAACATTAAAAGGTCAAAGGGTAATTTAGAAGGTTGAAAGTGTTGCTCACCCTCTTTCATTTTGTTCGACGTTTGACGTAAATTGCAACTTCATGCTGGTTCTTGAGAAAGCTTGTGAATTTCAATCGATAATAATGCACTTCAAATTATATCAAGCTCAATAAAACCAAAAGTTTTTACGTGAATTTAATTCTCCAATACTTTAGGAAATTTTTTAATTAGCCTCAAATGTGATTACTTTTTTCCAGAACTGTAGAATTATCTCTAGAAACTTCTGTATCAAATATTTTCCATCATTTTGTGTTACATTGAAAACAATTAATAATTATACTAACTACTTTATTAGTGAGAAATTTCCGTTAGTTAGCACAACTATTTTATTATTTAAAGGAACTATTCAGTTTGATAAAACAATGATTAGACTAGTTACATCAAGTACATGTAATTAATTCGTTGAGGGAACTAACAAACATTTATAGAAAATTCTTAGTTATAAAGTAGATAAAACAATCATTCATTGTTTTAGTTGACTTAAAATGATTTTCTGAATTTAGAATTAAATCAATTTGAACTAAAAACTGCATTTTATTGACAACTTTTGAGCCCATGTTTAACTTATCTGATCCTTACCTTACCGACAGCTTTTTTTCGTTCTTCGCATTTCCACATTAATATTGAGCTATCGACTTGAAACTTCGAGTAATTAGGTACAAGGCACTAATAAACGTTTATCTGCTCCAAAATATTTATACTTATAAATAAATTTATTTTTGGAAATTTTTATTTTTATAATTATAAAAATTTAAGATCACATTAACGTTCTTTACTAATTTTTACCTTACTACTCAAAATTCAAACTCGATATCTTAATTAATGTCGCGAAGGACGAAAAAAAAATTCTGTGATTTAGATATCGGATAAGTCATAATAAGTCATCATTTTCAAAACCAAAAATTATAAGTACATTTATCATTTCATATATAATTTCAAGTACTCAGTCAGTTTTTCCAAATTATAATAAAATGAAGTAAAAAATCAAATTATAAGTGCATTTATTGAATTTCATGAAAAATTATAAATAAGGGAAGAATGCATAATTGTGATCTATAGTCAAAATTGTATGGGATACATTAAAATTCAGTACCTACAATCTTTTATGGGGTACATTCTTATCGACTATATTCTTTTAAACTTTCTAAAGAATGTTTGGATGAAAGAATGCTTATTGAGAAGTTCTTTTCGGCTTACAGTTAAAGTGATTGAAATCGATAAATCCTTTTCAAGAATTCTATTCCTCAATGTATATTGAGAAAAAATTAAATGCAATGTATTAGCTTCAGTATTAGTTAAAATTAAATTGCTTGAATAAAGTAGAATTCAACAGTTTCTAAACTAAGTAACTATTAAGTAAATTTGTAAATAGATATTAAAAATAGGATTTTGATCTAGGCCGCTGTCGAGTTACAAAGTTAGTAATACTAGAATGCAAAAAAAATAGAAATAAATTGCATTCCATTTATATCATTTGCATGTAATTATGGTTCATATACTGATTTTATATTTTTTATTTTTAAAATAAACTTTTTGTAAATAATTACATAGTTTGATAAATAAGAGATGTTAATTTTGGAAAATACGTATTCATAATTTACATTTGCTACATATTTGATTGCAAAAAGGTAATTATCGTTGAGTATAGTTCGAAATTTAACTTTAATTATAGTATAATCAAGTGCTTTTATATTGTGTTCTCTGATAATTTAGTTCATTACATTATGATACTTGGAAATATTGAAAATTGAAATCTATTCATAGAAATTAAAACTAATGTACATAAAATTATTTTGCTCTCAAATAAAATCAAATTTGTTAAATATATAAACACCAATATAATTAAAAATAGAAAAATAAAAGAAGAGGCTACATTTTTATTGCAAACTTCAAAGTAGGTATTTAATGGATGTGAAAAGTATCAAAGTTTATGTAAATTGTTATTTATTTAAGGAGTTTAATGCTGGGAATAGTTGTAATTTTATTTAATTACAGTCAATCAGAAACAAAATTAAAGCCAATTTAAAATTAAAGTAACAGAAAAGAATGAATTACACGGAGAAACTTTTTATATCAATTTTTACTATAGTATTTTTCAATTTAGGGAAAAACGTATCACTTTGAGAATTTTTGTTTGTAAAAATACTAAACTTTATAATAATGATATGAAAATTCAGCATAGTTCATAGCAAATTTTACTATAATTTATACTAAAGTTTCATATCATTATTATAAAGTTTAGTATTTTTACTAAAAAAAATTGTCAAAGTGATACGTTTTTCCCTAAATTGAAAAATACTATAGTAAAAATTGATATAAAAAGTTTCTTCGTGTAGGTGCCATTTTTGCTGTCAACGAATGATTCATTGTAGTTGGGTGTTGGAAATTTCATTTGGTCACGAGCATGGAGTAAAGACTTCCGATTAGCGGTTCGTTGATGTGCATAAAGCGCATCTAAAATTCAGATTGTTCGTGAGGAATTTGCTATTCCAGTAAACTGAGTAAACCAAGCCGATGGCACTTGCAAGCGTCCATCAAGTTCGCACAGCAATCAGAGAATCGCCTAGTCAGCGCATCGTTCAAATTTTAGACAAAACGTATAGTTTGGATACAGCCAGTGCACTTGGCCAGGTTGCTAGTCACGAGAGAAATTATGTCCTCGCTATAATAAATGGTAAAGATTCGTCACATAGATGTAACGGTAGATATACCTATCCAGTGAGTAAAATTTGCAAGTATTAAGGTTGTGAGTAATTTAATAACAAAACAGAATTATTTATTTAAATGCCAAATTCCTGCCACTGATCTCAGCCACTGAAGGTTGATGAAATTCAAATCAATTAAATTATGTAACATTACTAAAACATGACTATTACATAGTTATACTGGTTCGCTTTAGTAAAAATTTTCATTCTTACAACCAAATAAATTATTTTGTTTTCTGGACTGGAATTAAAATTTAATTATAATAATCTTGTTACACAACCCAAGAAAAATGAGTTAAACTTGGTTATATATTTTTTTAACTTGGTGCGTGTTCATTAAGAATATAGTAATTATTTACAGACATTATAGGTTGTTATCAGGGGCAAGAATAAATGCGTGTTATACCTCCCATTGTATTTGAACATGAGTGATTCTCTACAAACAGAGTTATTTTAACCAAAGCAACTTCTTTTAAAAGAATCTTACATTTAAAAATATTTTTTACATAATTTTGTTTCAGTTACGGAGATACGTTATTTTTCGTTGAAAATGTTTTGGAAGAGATGATTCGGATACTGTAGTCAACAAAATTAATCGAGACAAAAATCATGATTTATTGAATACACGACTTTAAACTTGGCTCCGAAAATGTACATGAAGTAGTGCCAAAAAAGACATTTTCCAAGTTAACAAACTGATTTGGTTAGATCAATAAATTTTTTTCTGCGTACGCATTTTTGTTATTGGAGTATTAGATTGCGCTGAAATAAAAAAAGTATCGAATTTCAATTCAGAGAAATCTATTAATTTAGTTAATTGAAGTCCGAGATATAAAAACTCTTTGTTTATGGAGAATCACCCATTATCGGAAAATTTCGGTCACATATATACAGGACACGGATGCATACATACACACGCGTGACAACAATAAAAGTATAATTATTTATTAGTAATCAAGGAGGGCTAAGGCAGGCGACAAATGGCCAACCCCTCCTAGGGTGCAAGGTTAAACCTAGTCACTTTTTACTACACAAGACAGGGCACTCTTTATTAAGGTTGTGAAAAGGTTGTGAACAACATTCGTAGCCATGCTTCGAATGACACAAGATTTTTAATTTGAAAAACAATATATAGACACAAATTTACGTAAAAAATAATTTCGTCTGAAGCGTATACATCCTGCCCAAGCGAGGGTTCAATTTCATTTTTTAGTTACTTTCGAGCGAAAAAAGTGTCAAAAGAAACAATCAAAAGTTAGATTTAAAGTATTCTTACGAAAAAAGGCTTGGAGAAAGTTATGTGAAATTTTTCAGTTTGAAATTTATTCTAAAGAAAATTTGTATTTTATTTTTCCACTTGAATTTGTTGACTTGATATTTCCTCTTTCTTTTTTTCTCTCTCTGAAACGAACTCAGGGAATATGAAACATCACTAAAAATATTGAATATATAATATTAGAATGATTAATAAATGCGTGAAAAAAAGTTCAAAATTATGGCAATATCTGGCACTTTAAATTCCTTGGAAACACTATAATTATCGAGAAAATTTTTAACGAGCGTTTCTATAAAAAAAAAAATAATAATAACTTTTCAGTGAGAAAAAGTAAAATCTAAAGTTTTTTCAATCAAAATTTCAAGTTATCCAAAATCGCCGTAACATTTTGATTAGAAACTGTAAATTTTAATTAAATCTAAAACTAAAGGCATCTCATATTTAAAATGGTTTTTGAATTTCTAGATTCAAACAATTTTGCGAATTTTATATTCTAAAAATTTTTTGATTAGAAGAAGTAATATTAATATGACGAGAAATATAGAAAAAACTAACAATACCTGAAAAATTAAAATTTTTTTAACATTTAATGCAAATATTCTTGAAAATTGTAAAGTACCTAAAAATCTATTTTATATCTAACTGCTAAATTGTGGTCATATACCTAAAGAACATATAATTTAGTAAAATATTAATTAAATTAAATGAAAAGTATATATTTAACAAGAATTCAATTTTTCTCTGAATCTACTGCTATAGTTTTAAAACCTGGACGTTTAAGAAAGTTTAAAATGTAATATTTCGAAAAATCCCTAACTCGACGAAACATTCTTAAATTCTCATCGCTAAGAATCATCCCATTCTTAAAGGTATTACACCAACATGGTCTCTTTTCTCAAGAATCCTCTTTTCCTTTGCACCTTTGGCTAATAAATATTCATTAATTCCCAGCTTTGACTAATTCCGTTTCCTGTCGTTACTTCACCTCTCTTCCACACTCGGTAAATCGCAATAGTTGTCTAATTAGAGACGTTGAATTTGCAAGTCTCGTTAGGAAACTAAAGTTCTATTCCCTTTACCCTTGATATTTCAGAACTTAAAGACCATTCTTTGTATAAAGAATTGTAGAAAAGCAGTCTGAGAAAACCTCGGAAGTTAAATTAAGCGATTCAAGTGCATGATTATGCAATCTTGAAGGTACCAAATCTTTTTTTTTCTCTTTTCTTAGCCTTTTCGAATTTTTACCCTCTTTTTATGTGAACATTAACTCAAAATATTTTCATATACTTTCTCAGCGACTTACATATTACAACCTTGTGCTTGAGCAGGATTTTCGAATTACGCTAAATACGTATGACATACAAGAAGGTCGTGGATATCGTCAATCGGCTTGCCTGTCAGATCCAGTTTTTCCAGGAAATAAGATAAAAGCGAGAAAAACCTCTTAAATCTGAGATAAGCTTCAATTTATTCCTGTAATGATGCAGAGCTCGGCAGCAATTTGAAAAATTGTAATTCAAATTTTATGCTGTCATCACCGAAAGTAATTCCTCAAAATTTATTCCTCCTATTTGCATTTTTTCATATCTTCTTACGCAAACTTTCAAATTCTGGTGTTTATTCAAGGGAAATGCAAACAAGAGTTCAAGAACTTACAATACTTTAAAATAATTATTTATTATAACTTTTGTATGTTTTAGTTACATTCTACATAGTTTTTACGGGTAGAAAACTTTTAGACATACAACTAATTTAAGTAGAAAGAAGTAATTCATTTCAGAGGTACTTCAACTTTTATAATTTAAGACAACAAGATCTGACAGGGGTGGTTGCACAATAATCACAGGGCTAGATCCCCCACCCCTCAAAAAAAAAAATGTACACACTATGGTATACTTATATCGTGATATACAGGGCGTGCACGTTTATCACTCTCGTCCAGAGGGAGAATATTTTTTAACTGGCACAAACATGCGTAGCTATAAAATATCATTGCAAGGAAATTAAGGGGGTCTCCTTATACAGTACCAAAAAAAAGGTACTTTTTCCTAATTTTCTTTTAAACAGAAAATAAAAACACAGGTCAACGATTTTCCGCATATATTTAGGTACATATCTGAACTTGTAAAATTAGTTTTTTTATTTGAAAACGACAAAAAATCTCGGACTAATCGAGGATCCCGCGCAGCGTCTCGCCACGGACAATTGAAATCACGTGCATGATATTGTCCAAAGTTTTCATCTGAAACACACATATATTTTTTTTTTTAATCAGAAGAGTCTTTCGCTTATAGTGAACCTAAAAAATTGTTAAAAATTTTTTTTTAATTGATCTTTTAAGTTACTTTTCAAAAAACTCAAATTTTTCGCCCTTTTTTTGTTGAAAATGCGTTATATATAATGAAAATAAATACTGTATCATGTAAATTAAAGGTTCACTATAAGCGCATTTTAATTATCTACAAATAAAAAAAAAGTTTATAATAGTAGCTTTAATGGTTCATTTTTAATCGCGCACGCAATTTTGGAAAATGTGGTATCGAGAAAACGCGCTTTAAAAGTTTTCAGACGGTGAAAAATCAACTTACGCAGAGCCACTGCTCAGAACTCTACCATCAAAACTATTCCGAAATGAACTGTAAAATTTTGCAACAATATTCTCTGATAATAGTTCCATCGATTGAAACAAACAAAAGAAATCGATTTTTCGAAAGTTCTCAACAAGGAGACCCCCTTAAGAACATATGATACTTGAGAAAAGTAGCAAAAGTTTATGTGAACACCTTAGTCCAGTTTCTACATGCCTGTGTTCAAAATATGTTAAATTTTGTTATGAAACTTTGGAAATTGATAGAGAAGATGAAAAGGGACATAGATAGACCACTTTTGGTTTTGATAATAAAAAAATTTTCTTCATAGATTTGACTGAAATTGAACTTTTTTCTATTTTTTAAACCAAAAGTCGTCTATCTACGTCCAATTTTATCTGCTCTATCATTTCTCAAATTTTGAAATCAGAATTCTATGTAATTTGGACACAAACATGTAGAAATTTAAAATCAATAAAATTTGCTAATTTCCCGAGTATAACATGCCCTTAAACACTAAACTGTAATTTCCAATTCCTTCCTTGATTCAATTATAATTGATCTGGTAATAGGTGAAATTGTAATGAAGCGAGACAGAAAAACGTGGACACCCAGTAGGTCGAGTTAATTATTGAACTAATACTCCATTGGTTGTGATTTACAAGTATAGCAATACCGAAGTAGTCTGCAATTGCAATTGGGTCGCGAGCAGCTAACCCCTGAATATATGTATTCAACAACATTGCTTATGCCAAATATAATTATGCAAATGTATCCTCTAATGTATATATGTATTTAAGAGTGATATTACATGAAATTCCTGCGAAAGAAAGTCTATGATGAACATCTATTATGTTATTTGATGGCAAAAGCAATCGATTACTTTCTGAATTTATGTATAGTTTAAATGCCAGATATTCAGAGATACATACATGAGAAAATCAAATAAGCAGATTAAAATGTTTGAGTTTGTAAATTGATAGAGAATAGCAAAAATTTTCATTAGGAAAATCGACTAATTATTCATAATTTAAAAATATGTGTCAAAAATGGAATTCACTCTTGAGAGAGCTTTCAAATTTGATTTAAATACCAGTGTATATACGATGGCACAATAATTAAAGCATTTTAATAATATATTTATTCATATTCAAATGCTGATTGAGAGTTTGAGAAAATTTGCAAATCATACAGGAATCAGAAGATTTCATTTATTAAGAAAGGTCAGGGATTTTTCGAAAAATAGGCTCAAGTTCAAGGAATTTTTGTTCGTGGGTTTTATTCTAAGCTTTTAAAAATATCACGAAAATCGGAAATTAAATCTCTAGAAATATTTTGACATTTTTCTACATTTTTTCGGAATTTTCTAAAATCCACCGAAATACTCTTAAAATATTTTTAAATATGTATATGATTCTTAGAATTATCTAGATATTGGAATTCTCAAAGTCTGGAATTGGGAAAATTTTAAAATTAGAATGATTTGTACTCAACATATATTACACTTGCTCTTTCTATCCTCTCAAGAAAACTTAAGAAAATTCGACACGTAAAAGCAATTCTATTCAGCTTAAGTTAATGAAGAATGACTTAATTTTACGCGAAACGAAAATTAATTGCAACGCGTAAGGCTGATGGTAGAAAACTAAAAGCGTTTCTGTGTCTTATACTTTCCATTCTAGCCCTGCATAGTAAATTTTATAGTCAGTATCAATTCAAGAATTGCATTTTAAATAAAAATTGTATTAAGTATTATTGAATTAGTCAAATAGTATCAAATCTTTGGAAAAAATAGATTTTCTAAGATTTTAAGAATTTTAATGATATGATTTATGGCGACTTATGATATAAAAGACATTATTATTTATGCAAAAGATTTAAAACTTACTATAAATATTAATTTTATCAATTTTATTTTTTTTCTGTACAACCGCTTTGTACCAACTTTTAAAAACTAGTCAAATTAAGAAAACACGGCTTATTTTATCGAGGAAGAGATTCTCTACAACTTGACCGTTTCCATTAAACATTTTTTTTTAAATATTTTTAAAAAACTATGTTTTAAAAAATATTGGTTGACTGATTATAGCCATTAACAATTTTATTTTAAAAATTGGAAAGTTCATGTTACAGAGATTTTTTTTCATAAACAATCTTTTTTTCCAAAAATCTGCAATCCGTAATCTGAAAATTAATTAATTTATAGTAAAATTTGACTAATTTTTAGTCAATTTTATTAATTCTTACAGTGATAAAAACTGGTAAAACTAAAAACTAGTTGACTCATTGGCTAGCGGGATCACTATTTTTTTTAATAAATAAACTAAAAATCTAATTGATTTTACTTTTTTGTAGTTAATGTAATTGATATAATCCCAATTTTTTATTGTATTGAAATTTTGGTAATTTATTTAGAAATTTTAAGTTTTATTAACAATTAATAATATTTTTTGATAATTGGTAAATTATCATTGGATTAGATTCAAGCGCAGGTGAAAATTTTTAAATTTGAAAACTCTATTTGAATTTCAAATGATGAATATCTATGATAACAAAAGTAATTTCAGTGATTTAAACTATGTGAAAGAAGTATGCTATTGCGTGACATATAGATGATTTTCGTTATCGAGAATATTACTCGTTTTGTTCAATTTTCCATTATTACAGGCAGATATAGATTTCACATCGATATTTGATGCTTTTCGTGAAATAAGTTGGAAGCGACTTGTGTTCTCATGTATGTACTAAAATTGAACCTGCTGATCAGCAAGCACGCGAAAAATTATTGTGGGTCATCCACTTACCTGTCTTATGCTAAATAAAAAGGAATTAAATGCCAGGGGTGAAACTGCTCTCGTCCAAAAAGTGCTGAAATGCGTGCATTTATGCGAGTCCGACGCTTGAGCGTGTAAATATGGAACGAAATTCGTTTTATTATTACCTATATAAAACCGTGTGACTGAGCGAGAGAATGCTGATTGATTAAAAGTAATTGCAATTAGTATTAAACACTACCTATGATGGAAAGAAATGTGAAACGTGTGAGTATTCATTTCGTAAAGAAAATGTGGCGCTCGTGAATCCCAAGAAATAAAAATCAAATATGGAAATAATGATGTTATTTTCTATACCTCTGAATAACTCTTTAAAAAGTATGATTTTTTTTATTTAAATTTTTATCATATATCTTTTTGACAAAATATTTGTATCAAAACTAATATTTTTAATTCTTTTTAAGACAACAAATTTGGACTGTATCATTTTTCAGTTGCATTTATATCTAATATAATTTGTAATTTTTAATTAAAATGTTTTGAAATAAGATTATGAAACATATTAGAGAAAAAATTAACGCATTTCTTGTGGCAAAATTAAATTTTATCTCCAACTCCTTAATTAAAATTTGACTTATCTGTAATTTGATTAATTTAGATTTTCATTTATTCTAAAAATTTTAGTCTGAGAGTTTCTGATTACTTTTCAATCTTTATTGAAGAAGAAATTATTTTTCTCGGAAAAACGATCAATAATATCATCTTATAAAAATTACAAAAAAAAAGTAAAAAATATCTAAGTTCAGACTTGATAGTGATTTTTTTAAGTCTAAAAATTTTCGTAAAGTGCTTTCAATAAACATCTATTTCAAAAAGGTTTAAAAATCTTAGTGTTTTATCATTGGAAATTGCATAGGCTTAGTATAACATGTAATATTTTTTACTGTGAGAAGTATCGAGCTGGTTCTTGTATAAAAAGCGATTCTATTTGTTTATCGTCAAATATTCATGAGATCTGTCATGTCAATATGACTTCAAATACTACTGTGAAATGCACTTACCCTAATTGGATTTCTTGTCAGGCACTGAATTTTTAAAATATGAAAATAGTAATAATGTTCAGAATTTTATATAGTTAAAGCTGAACTAGAATTGGTTACAAATATAATTAATTTTTAAAATAATTAAAATCTAATATGAGATTTCATTATTTTGAAAGTAGCTTGTCAAAGCCTTTCTATTCACTGAAAAAACGTTATTCTTATTTCAAGAATATATATTTGAATATGAGGCACTAAGAATATATTGTTGATTCATTTGAGATGAATTCCCACTTTTATTAAAAAGACATATTTTTGGTGCCTATTCATGTATATATATATATATATTTAATATAAAAATAACGTTTTTTCAGTGTTCAAAAGCTTTATCTTAAAAGAATAATTGAATGTATATTAATTAATTAAATGTATAGTATAAAATAATAAGACCAATTTACATAATGTTAAACCATCAAGCTTAACAATTTAATTTATTATAATGTGAAATTGGATAACAGAAAGCTTAATTAGTCAATATCTGAAAAAGCCGACCATTTTATTTTTTCGGCTTTTTTCATTGTCAATCGAATTTGTGAATTGGACTCATTGGCAATTTCAATTACTGATGGTTAAATATGTTTGTTGCGAATTTACCTCTTTTCGTAATTTTGTTCCAACACGTTTGGTAAATTGACTTTCTTTAAATTTGAGTTTTTTCAATTTGTCAACATCACGTAGTAAAACCTCTATCGGTTTGAAATTTATTGAAGTTCACGAATAAACGAAAGGCTATCACAGTTTTATTTTCTAATAGAGTATTGAAGAATCGCTTTTCATATAATACAATTCCTCTTATGAAATTTAAAAATAGAAACATAATATACATGTATTGAAATTTCCACATTGAAGCGCATAGATCTTTTTCAATTTTATACATAAAAGCAAATTTAATAGAATTACTGTGCATAACGTAATTTTCATATTATTCTCATATTCTAAATTCATGTGGAATTCCTCAAATTATGGAAAACGCAATCCCATTTATGGAAATCCTAAATGAAAGTGAGTGATAATAATTAATTAATTAAAATCAGTTTCATGACTGGCAGAAACAGTCGATAAAATTTCACACAAATATCAAACAATTCCCTCCTGCAATATTTTTAATTATATACTCCCATTTCTAAATTTCATATATCTTATCAAAATTTAACATATACGCCTAGAACCAAATGTACTTTCAAGTTGAACTAAGTTAAGTAATTATAAGTTTATATGCTTCACGTAGAGATTTTAACCAGAAAGTGGTTGATAGAAAGTTTGTGTCGAAGATTCTTGAAGCTTCTAAAGATAATTCGACAGAATTTTTAAACATAGAGATTTTATATCAATTATTCATATTTATTTCGATACATACCCCTAATTTAAATTAATCTTTCATCAATTTTTACATTAAATAAACTGAAAACATTTCACCTTGAAATGTTTCAAAAAATGTTTCAAGATCTTCAATTCTTGAATATTTAATTTAAATGAATATTGATTAATCGATTAATTTAGTTAAAATTCATTAAAATATATAAATTAGCAAAAAATGTTGATAGACTGAATAAAATATCCCTGGTAAAAGATTTGGAAAGAAATTTAATCCGAGTGAATCCGAGCCATTCCAAAATCTGTTTCCGACCAATTTGAAAAACTTTTTATGTCCCATTTGATGCAAATCGCCTGGATTTATTCGGATTCATTCGAATTGAATTTGATTTTATAAGACTGAGTCTGATTGATTTTCAAATGGTTTACATCGAAAGATACTCAAATCGTTATTCGGATTAGTTTGGAATAATTCAAAATGGTTTGGAAACAGATTTTAGAATAGCTCGAAAAAGCTCTAATTCGCTTGGATTGAGCTCCAATTCGAACTTTTTTCCAAAAGTTTTTTTTCTCATGAAATGGAATTGCATCAAATAAGAATGGTTCATAACCCTATAAATAATAAAAAAAAATCTTTTAACAATCTTTTTTTTATGGTTTTTATTCGGCAATATTTTCTTTTGGGCAAATAATATCTTATTTTTTTGTAATGAGACCATATAAAGCTAGGACGCACAAAAGAAACGCAAAATAAAAAATAATAAAAAAATAAAATAAAATTAAGTAAAATAAAAATAAATAAATAAAAAAAAAAAAATAAATAAAATGAACAAATTAAAAAAAAAAGGACGGAGATGAAAAAAGTGAGAGGTTAGTTGGTTGAATCTTTCCTCTCTCTCCCTTTTTTTAGGAGTTAATTTTCAAAGATCATTATATACATAACCATATTTACATTATTATTATTACGTTATATACATTATCATATCAACGAGTCCTGAAACGAACTGATCTTTTATTGACTAAAGGATCAATTCGTTTGAGGGGGCATTGAGACGATCCAGTCACAATTAGAAGAAAATATCGCTAAATGATCCAATCTCTACAAATATACAGGGTGCGCCATCTAGAGCTTCGGTATTTCAACATTGAATAACTCTGTTGTTTTTCAGCCGATTTTGACAAATGAGCACGATTCTGAAACGTCATTCAGTACCATTTTAACCATGAGTCAATACACACCGAAAGAACGCGCTGAAATCGTAGTGTTTTACATTGAAAACAATCGTTCAATTGTGAAAACTGTGCGTGCTTATCGTATCGCGATTTGGAGTGGCCTCCTCGTTCTCCGGATTTAACTGTACCTGACTTTTTTTTGGGGTTATTTAAAAAGCAAAGTTTATGCCAGCAAGCCAAAGACAATTAACGAACTTAAATGTAACATACGAGCCGAAATAGCTGCTATACACTGAAAAAAGAAATTCGACGATACAGACATAATTGTGGTTCCTCGACCTATATTATGTTGGAGATTTACCGAAAACCAAGGTTTGCTTGCATTAGTTCAGCCTGTATGTGTATTCCAAACATATGAATTACTATTGCAGCAATATTTTTGATTAGCTGTCAAATATATTTTGTTGAATTACTTAAAAACATTCAGCTATATTCATATGGCTGATAAATCTCAAGCATTTCTTTCAGTGTAACGCCCGAAATGCTGGCCAATGTTATGCAGAATGCGCGAAAAAGAGATGCTTTTTGTGTATCGAATGGAGGTGGTCATTTAATCGACGTTGTGTTCTAAAACTGATTTGAAATAAATGGTAAAGTATATCCTAAACAAATCTTGTTCATTTGCCAAAATCGGCTGAAAAGTGTCATAGTTATTCAATGTTGAAATACCGAAGGTCTAAATGGCGCACCCTGTATTTTATTTCATTATCTCGTGATAACTACACTATTAAATTCGCAAAATAATTTTATCTAATTTCATTTAATTACTTCAAGCAAGCACTGGTACGAAATCACGTGACCGAAAGCATTTAAACTCATGAAAATATTTGTGTCTATGTCTTGCTCCTTAACGGCGGGTCAAGGTCGTTCATAAAATGATGACAGGTGGATTTACATTCCTATGTTAATATTCGTGTCTTCTCTTTTCCTCTAATACCTAGATAATACTAGATATTGTGCCAAAATACTAATTATTCAATAAAAAATTAATTTTTCCAGTAAACTTCTTTGAACTATTCTTATTGGCTCCCCATCTGGTGATTACAACGAATTTGAAATGGCCACATTAGCCCTTCATTTACCAAATTCAGATAGGTAGGGATTAATAGGAACAAATCGGAAAGCAACCGAGGTGACGAGGGAAGTCAAGAATCGACGAAAATCACTTCGTCTGGAACACCTGCCTCTAGGTAGGTTCAAGAAGTTCTAACGCTGTGTGTAATCAAGATGAGGGCTCGTCTCTTGCCTGGGTGCATTTTAGCATCATCCAGGCAATAGATTTGTAGAACTTCCTCAATCCTTGCGAACCAGCCCACCGGATTAGGTAGTGAGCAGCATAACGTTAAATTCCAAAGTGTGTTTCCGCGTTTCAATAAAGTTAGCTTCAGTTTAGGACGCGTTTAAAGGTTTCTCGAATCTTTGGATTCCTTCACTTCAGTTCCTTTGAAAGCGAATTATTCGTAACATCTGAACTGGGGTAAAACATCCCTTCCTTTAATAACAAGATTGCCTTGAAGCCTTCTGGGACATCGCAATCCTTGTTAGTCCTTCCAATTTCTTTACCAACTAAAAAAAAGGACAGCTTTGTACTCGGAAGAGGCATCACGAGAGTTTTTTTAGACTTTACCTTGCCACACGCACCAGCAAATCTACTTTGAAATCTTGGTTTCCAAGGGACATTGTAGATTGTTGTTAATTTTCCTGTTTGTAGCTGAATACCTCATCCAAGGACAAGAGAAGCCTCGAATAATTACCCGTGATAAGGGACATACCGCTACAGGAATAAATGATGATATGCAATCAGAACGATCATATGAAGATCACTGATTATGACTGATATTTCTGTGCGGATTTTTCGTGGTAGATTTTGCCTTTTTTTCGTCATTAAATTCATGGTTTTGTGGGAATTTGGGAGCTATGTTTATGAAAATTCTGCTTACTCGAAACAAACTTTATTTTCAGGTGGAAGTCCCCCTTCGCGAAGCATTTCAAAGGATTTTTTAAACGGCCAAAAGACCTACAGAAATTTTCATTTTGTCTCGTTTTCTACTTGCAGAAAACCAGGAGACTGAAAAAAATATCATTTCAAAAGAAAAACGCATCCCAACCGGTCGCATCAATTAGCTTCACGTGAACAAATACTCAAAAGATAATCGTGAGTGTTTTTTTTCATTATTGAGAGAAAATCCGTCGAAACGCTCCACCTTCATTTACGTCCCCTTGGGATCTTTGAATATTGATACGTGGACCAAACATAAAAGTTGATGTTTTCTTTTTGAAGTCCAAAAACTCTAGGAGTAAAAATGAAAATCGGGGAAATCTGACGTCTTCTAGAAATACAAAAACGAATTGAAAAAATTACAAGTCCAAGATTAAGGAAAATGTTCTGAGACTAATATATTTTGAAGATAAAATCTCGGAAAATAAATTGAATATTTAATGTTTGACAAGTTTGCAATATTTGAAACTCACATTCGGAGTTTCGAAATTAAATATTCAATAGCAAATATATATAAAACATTTCACTCAATTTCTAGTGTCATCCCTAAAATATTCGAATTGGAATTCAATCCGAGGGAATCAGATCTATTCCGAGTCATTACGAATCATTCCTCACCAACCCAAAAAACGATTTGAATATCGTTCGATGCAAATCGATTAAACCAAATTAACCTGTATCATTCTGAACTTGAATGTATTTGGATTGAAAACTTTACTAAGATCAATCCGAGCTCGGATTGATTCGGAATAATTCAATTTTAAAACTTGTTTTTGAATCATTCAGTTTGAAGCTTCGAATTTATTTACTTTTTGAAAATAGTTAAGAGAAATAAAACCTGTCTAAGGCGAAGCGTGTCTTGTCTATTTCTAGCATAACCCGTGCAGAAATTTTTCTGGCACCCTTACCGGCTCCAAATCGAGAATTCCAAATACTTGATGAAATACACGGTCCGACCGGGGCCAAATTTTGTGCCCTGGCTCCAATTGGGCTTTAATCGGAGCCTGGTCTGGCCGGGCCGTGTGTTTAATCACTGTCTGGCGATTTCTGCGATTTTTGATCTAAAAAAATTCTCTAAATCTAAATCAGTCAAATTTGCACTGATTGAATCAGTGATTTGCCTCTTCACTGATTCATCAGTGAAAAAATATTTTTCACTGTCAAATCAGTCAATTTTTACTGAAATAATCAGTGAAATTTGACTGATTTACAGTAACCTCTTTTTAGCTATTTGAATCAGTCAAATTTCACTGATAATCAGTAGATTTTTACTGAAAAATATTAGGAATCAAGGGAAAATCGAGGTGCAATGGTTCTTATTCCTAGCAGACTGGAAATTTTTCGCAGTCAAAATACTAAATATTCAAAAAATTATATGATACTTTAGTATAGGCTATAGTAAAGTTTGATACAATCTATAGTAAATTATAATATAGTTTATCTAAAGTTTAGTATTTTGCTGCGAAAAATTCTCACTATGACACGTTTTCCCTAAAATTGAAACGCAATTTAGCAAAAATTGTAAACTTGGGTTTCTCCGTGTATGACTTTACTCCAGAATTGTGGAATTCGTTATCATAAAAATTCCATGCAATTCTCAGGATTTAATTCAAAATGTGAAATAACTCCGAGCTTTATATGCTTGGATGGAACTTAAAGGATAAAATCCGTCCGAAAATACTAGTATCTCTAAAGATAACAATGCTATATACACAAGGCGTTCATGTGTCTTGCTTTGAAAGATTTCTGAACTCAAGAACCGCATGCGCTCAGACTCGTATATGGTCGATATACCCAGAACGGTGAGAATTCACCTGACGTGTCCGATCACTATGTGCACAGTGTGCAGTGAGCTGATGCATTTGCACTTGTACACAAATCCATCTACAATCCAACAAAATCTTTTTCCAAAAGCTTTTCGGAACATCCACACATCCATTCATAATTTGCATGGATCTTGTGGGTAACTTGTATTTAAAGTACCCTTCTAAATTGCCGTTCTCATATTAATAAATCCTTTTTCATTCTATGAGCTTTGCATACGGTCCATAGTTAAATCCACGACGAAATATAACGGTAATGCTCACTTGAAGTTGAAAGTAATGAAATATGATGAAATTAATTTAAACCACGATTTACTCATTTAGCAGTAAATTTATTGCATTTTCATCGCGTTAAGGGGTAGTAGTTTTTTTGGGTCAATTGACCCGGGTTTCATTTTATCAACAGATTTTTACATTTCTAGGTCTCCTGAATCAGAGAATATACTCTCTAAATCTGAATCAGTCAAATTTTCACTGATTGAATCAGTGATTTTCCTTTTCACTGATTTGACAGTGAAAAATATTTTTCACTGTTAAATCAGTTAATTTTCACTGATTCATCAGTGAAAAAATATTTTTCACTATCAAATCAGTCAAATTTCACTGATAATCGGTAGATTTTTACTGATTCAAATTTAGAGAGTAGGGTTTGAATAAGATATTGGAAAGTATTGGAAGTTTTTTCAAGTTTTATTTTTAGATTTTCTAGGGAAAACTTCGATCTTCAGACTTTTTTGGTATGATGTATGTTTTTTTTTGCTTCAAAATTTAATTTTTGTTTAGTCTTATGATTGCTTATAATTTTCAAGACTTTCAATTATTGACTCTTTTAGTCTTTTAGTTGTAATTTTTACATTCTAATCAGAACGGAAAATATGACAGCACCCCTGTCAAAAGTGAAGGGTCAAGCGATGTGTAGGATTGGGTCCACCCTAGTTATCTGAAATCAAAAATTCAACAACACGTTTAATTGCTGTTACGTTAGCAAGGTCCCGATCGTTCACTTTTTCAAAATTTCGATTTTTCGCAAAATGGCGGACATTTTTCCTAAAATGTCATTTTTCTACTATGTTTTCTGTCTTATTTGAAGCTGTCAAAAGTCAGCAAAACGAAATTTTTCAAAAATGAATGATCGGGACCTTGACAAGAGTTTTCTGTGAATTTAAAAAAGAAATTTATCGCAATACGTTGAGTTGTTCTTCCGTAATCGTGCACACCAGTTTGAAACCCAGGGGAGCGCGAACCGGTCGTGCGCCATCATGTTTGACGAGCTATACTCTCGAACTAGAGAAAAATCTGACAAACCCTTTTACAGGCTCATTTCTGAGACCCTTTAGATTAGAAAAATGAAAAAAAATCGATTTCTTGAAACCGACAAGGCGTAAGTCTCCCTTAACTCTTTCAAACGGCGAAAAAATCAGTTTGAGTGCGCCTCATTACCGAGAACAGTTATTTCTCCACCAGATGATTATTACTATGAAGTAACTTTTCTGCCCGAAAGGCTAAAGGTCTTAGAGACACATAAACGACCCCATAATGACGCATTATCATATCATATCAATTGTTAATTTTATAATTCTCATTTCTTGTTTCTGTGCAGATTCACCATCCTGGCGAAAGTTTCGGAAATTAATTCAATCTGAGCAAATCCGAGCCAATCCGGAATCTGTTAAACCGAATTTTCAACCCAAATCATTCCGACCTTGAATTCATTCGGACTGATAAGGATTGGAAGTTCAGTTCGGATTGATCCGAACTCGAATTTGTTCGGATTGAATGTCAATCCGAAACTTTTTCCAGGGCAGATGACACACTTTCTAAAGTAAATAAATAATTACATCTACAGTTTTGTTATTTTTACTCATTACTTAATTTCATTTGGAAAATTTAATAGTCATAATTCATATATTCATTTAATGTTTGGAAGTAACGAACAAAATTGATTTCAGAATTCAATATTACAAAATTAGGATATTTGGTATTTTCCACTTCGTCAACAGCTGATTTCACTTCGCTGAACACTAACGATATTGCTTTCATTAGAAATGCATAGGAAATAGTAAGGGATCTTATCTTGCAATTTCTGTAGTAAAGAAGCATTTTTTGGAAAAATGCAATCAATGAAAGTATGTATGAAATTACTTGATTTTATTATTTAGTTCAATTTGTTTTATTATAGAACAGGAATACGTTTAGTGTTCAATGGAATGAAAATGCCAAATTGTCACGATGGTTTCTCGCATGAATGATTTCAGTTGAACTCTATGATTTTCCTTCATTACTGATTAAAGAGGCTTAAAAACTTTGCATCTTCGTACCTCAGATTAGTCAATCCTTTTAATTATTCTTCCTTAATCCCTAGAAAATATAAGTCGGGACAGCTACTACTGCTACCGCTTGAAAATTGAAACAATACTCTAACCGACATTAGCAGTTTAAAGCTCAAGGTCTGAATCGCAGGGGTGGAAAAACTAATCTGCATTTTCTGTCTCTTATTCGAAATTACAAGAATATTCCTTTTGAATTATCGCCGTTCAAACTCTATTTATGCTTTATTTTATATATATATATAGTACATAATTTTTAGTTAAAAAAAGAAATCTATTTTATAATTAATACACGAATCCATATGACTAACAGTTTTATATAACATTGGAAAATAATAAAAACTGATGGAAAAAATAATACCGCTCATCTTTTTTATCGATTGTTTCATCTCACAGGAGGGCGCTGTAATAAAAGTCCACAGCCGGCAAATAAAAAAAAAATACAAAGTTTAAGTAATTGTTCTTTTTATATGAGAAAAAATATTACAGTCTAAGTTCCTTTTCAGTTTTGCAGAACAAAGAGCCATAATATTTTACAATCTGAGAACTAACATATTATTTAAATATCATTGTAAATCTATATACTGAAATTTATATAAGTGAAATATTGTTTGTTCCCTGGAAAAACATATAAAACGATGAGTTAGATAAGAAACGTTTCGTTTTTCTTCACTTTATCTCCAACGTAAATATTAAATTCAAATAATATGTGTGGTAAGAATAACCGGAATTCCGGTTTTGTGAACCACGAATTTATGTTAAATATAAGGTCACAGAATATTCTGATTAAAATACAACTAAACCTTTTTTTCAGAGTACGAAAGTAATTAAAACCTTGACAATAAAACGTCGTCAACAACTCCCTAGGAAATTGTTCCCCAGGTGTTCTTAATTTAAAAAAAGAAGAAAAATAGAAGTCAACGAAAGTTCCCCTTTTAGAATAGCTGTTAGTCGAAATTAGTGTAAAGTTATTCTTGCAATAGATAATCTTTAAGTATCTCTTTTATGTAACTTTAATATTCTAAAACTTGAAATTTAACTTCTAAGACTGAAATAAAAAACATTTAATAATCAAACATTTTCAAATGAAAGAAAATAATATATTGTGCAACTAGGGACAAAAAAACTTCACACGCAAAACAAATATTTTTCCCGTGTTGCACATGATTTTTTTCTACTGGGGAGTCAAAAAATGGATTTGTTGGCCCTACAAGGAGAAATAAATATCTAGTAGAAAAAAAGATCTTTTTTAGAAGAAAAAAATCGTCTGCAATACGGGAAAAACATTTATTTCCCTATTTGCACAATATACTATTTTACAATACTGTACGGGAAGTTCGCACTTTACACATTCAAAAATGTGCGGGAAATGTCAGATTTCTGATTACCTCAAAAAGTGTGCGAGAATAAACAAATTCACTGAGAAAAAAGATTTGATTTTGAACCAATGAAAATAATTTGTTTTAAAGGCTTTCTTTGATTCAAACAAAAGATTTATCTCAACTGAATAACATTTGTTTACTTAAACAGAATATCTTTGGGCCAAATAAATGTTTGTTTAAATCAAATTTTATCTTCAAAACAAAGAAATTAATGCATTGATAAATGGTCAAAGATATAA
Source organism: Diplolepis rosae (assembly GCA_030998225.1). Classification (NCBI taxonomy): domain Eukaryota; kingdom Metazoa; phylum Arthropoda; class Insecta; order Hymenoptera; family Diplolepididae; genus Diplolepis; species Diplolepis rosae. The sequence goes on along the minus strand of JAPYXD010000723.1, from coordinate 4,642,178 downwards.
TTTGTATGATTTGAATGAAGAAATAAATGTCTGCGCAGTCGCATAGTACATTCGTAATGTGACTCACAAAAATATTTTCTTTAATTTTAAAAAAATTGTCTTCGTTCAAAGGTAATATAATTAAATAAATTGTTTCTTAAGTTTTTGTCAGTGTTGTATTTGAATCGAAAAAATATTTTTTTAAATCAAATAAATAATGCTTAAAAAAATAATTTCTTTCATTTAAAAATGGCTAAAAACGTGATTTCTTAAAATCAAATAAATTTATATTTATTAAAAACGATTTCTTAAATTTAAATAAATTTTTTTCTGGGTGCAGGAATAGAGAAACGGGATTTTAAAAGAATTTTAGAAACATCGTTACTGTCAGACTGAAAGATTTGATGAATAGCATCGGTCGACCAGAGAGTAAAATTTAATTCATACGGTAAGTAGACTGAAATCCAATAAACGTCTACCGTCGGAAAGTTTCACGCAGAAAATTCGAAACAATGTTTAAACATAATTATTTTTTAAAGGGTAAAGCACTTGAAATTCAAAGCCTCTAATTATTCAGAGGCGTGTAAGTCCTAAAACACGGGCTTTTTACACAATAATTCTTTAATTAGTTTAATTTCTTTTTTTCGTAATTCAATTGCTTTTAATTAATGTTTAACACCAACTCAAAACAAAAAAAAACAATTTTTTTCAAATTAAAATTATTTTGTTTGCTTCTTTTTTTGCTTCACAAAAAATAATTTTTTCGACTAGCGGGTCAAAAAATGAATTTTTTGACCCCTAAGTTGGAAAAAAATCATATGCAACACGGGAGAAACATTTATTTTACTCGTATGATACAGTTGCAAAATAAAAATTTTTCTCCCTAGGTGCATAATATACTATTTTTATTCTTTAAAGCAGGAAATTCACGTTTAAAAGCAAATTACATTTTGATACATGAGTCTGCTCTCTGATGCATAGAATTTTATCCCAAAGTTTGATAAAAGAAATTTCCATGCATTTAAAAGTAGATAAGGTACTTGCTAAAGCCTGTTGACAGGGCTGAAACTTTTTATGAAACAATTTTTTTTATTCTACTACTTTTCATATCATAAATATATTTTTCGGGGATTTGAATCTCATTTTTGAAAATCAAAAACATGAATTTTTTACTAAAGGTTTTCTGTATATAAATTTCATATGCACTGATGTTAGAAATTGAGGAGTTACATTCAATAAGGCGACAGGCGCTCGAAAACCTGTAAAAGTATTGTCCGCCTCGTGATTTCATAGTCAAAAATTGAAAATCGAAATTCGAAAAAACCAAAAACATGGTTTTATAGCTCGTGAAAAATGAATGTTAGTTTCCTCTTACAGTTTTTTTATAACGTTGCAAATTTTCGAGTAAATTAATAAAAAGTGTGTTGGTTTTAAAGCATAGAAACCATGTTTTATTTCAATCCACTCGCCTCGAAAAATTCATTAATTAACGGATTGCGAAATTTTTTTTTGCGTTCTACTCGTGAATCTCTGGCGGAGGCGACAGTGCTTGCAAAAAATTTTTTTGTTCATTGTTAAATGGTTTTTTTTTAATCCGAAGAAAAAACTATGTTTTTCGAGCTTCGGACCGAAAAAGTGAGCGAGGAAGTTTGAGCTACAGTAAACTTCCCGTGAACAAGTTGATCATTAGTATATGGAGCAACTTTTTGGAAAATATCAACTCAATTGAACAATTACTTTCGAAAATACAACGAGTTGAACGCAAATGCGAATTAGGTTTTGACGATCATTTTCATTGCATGCCACTCCTACTCTCTTTCTCTATCTTCCTTCGCTTCTACTCATCGGCGCGCCTGCATTGCTCGTAACAAAACCGGTAAAATCGCGTCAAAACCTAATTCGCATTTGCGTTCAACTCGTTGTATTTTCGAAAGTAATTGTTCAATTGAGTTGATATTTTCCAAAAAGTTGCTCCATATACTAATGATCAACTTGTTCACGGGAAGTGAATTCACGAGTAGAACGCAACAACAAATTTCGCATTCCGTTAATTAATGAATTTTTCGAGGCGAATGTATTGAAATAAAACATGGTTTCTATGCTTTAGAACCAACACAATTTTTATTAATTTACTCGAAAAATTGCAACGTTATAAAAAAACTGTAAGAGGAAAGTAACATTCATTTTTCACGAGATATAAAACGATGTTTTTGGTTTTTTCGAATTTCGATTTTCAATTTTTGACTATGACATCACGAGGCGGACAATACTTTTACAGGTTTTCGAACGCCTGTCGCCTTATTGAATATAACTCCTCAATTTCTATATTAAAGGGGGATTCCACTCGAGATGGTCCGAAAAATCGATTTTTTTTTTTTTTGTAATATTTATGACCTTGAACGAGTTTTACGAGAAAGAAGAGGGGGCAATGTATTGTCCTGGAATCGCTGATTGACCGTGAGTTGTATTATTTGTATGTACCGTGATTGTAAATCTTTAAACTCGTTTTTCTCGAAACCATTTTTTTCGAAACTGCGGACACGATAACTCAAAAAGTTTTATTTTTAATTTAATTTAAAATTAGCAAATTAAAATTATTTTTAATCTTGGCAATATTTATTCTTGCATATATTAAAGCCTTTAATAGATTTTATAATTTCAAGTAATTAGAGTCGAGTAAACTTTTCCTTAAATCTTTTAGAAGTGAGCAGCTTCTTAATTAGAAACCAGTCGTTAATTTGCAGGAAGAAGTGTCTTGATTAATTAAAACTTGTTTCGCGTTAATCAAATGAAGCGTTATAATAAGGCGCTTCTTCTATGAAGGTCAACTGAAATTGTTGTACTTTCAAAGTCAAACCGTCTATCAACACGCAATGCTTTAACTAACATGCAAATTGCGAAGTATCAATTTTTACACTCTATTTTATCAATTTTTTTCTCAAGTTTAATGAATTTCATCAATAATTATATCAACTAATTGAATCAATCAAACATTACGAAATTTTGGTACTTTTGGTTCGGAGAAAGTGTTAAATAAACAAAAAGTGTTAATTAAACAAGGCTATTCTATGATTTTTTATTATTCTGAAATTATTAAATCTAAAGTATAAAAATTATCATTGCATGTATAGGTATATTTCTTTGAAATTGATATAAACAATATAAAAATTTAAGAAGTTTTTAAATGGTGTTGTTCTCTATTAAGTTGAGAATTTAATGTAGAAAAAACACGAGCATTACATTGTGAAATAAACTCGCAGCTTTTAGCGATGGGTTAAAGAAAAAAATATTCTTATTAGAATATTTTTTAATTTTACTCACGCAGAAAGCAATGAAGTGGAGAAAATGCACTCGGACTTTCTAAATGAATAATAAAACGTGTGAGAACTTTAAACTTTCTATAAAAATATAATTTATTTTTTACGTGTTATTATTTATAATTAATTAGTTGAGTTTGAAATTTTTGTCACTGCCTACATTATCGGAGAATCACTAGTCGCGTATCAGATAGGATACGTTGTCGACAGGTGTCCTCGTAGACAATTTCAAACTCTTATATCGCAAATAATGCAAATAAATTCAATATTTAAAGAATTTTGAAAATCTTTCTGTGGAAAAAATGACGCTTTCAACTGCGCTGGGATTCGAGCCCAGGTCTTTCGATTGCCGGTCGACTATATTTACAACAAGCAAATGTCGACTTTTTCACAATTTATGAAACCTACATTCAAATGAGTTTTAATCTTGCTGAGACATTTTTCATTGCAAATACTATTTACAGGAAAATTAAAAAGCAGATGAAATGGGAATTTTTGACAAAGCAATGCCTCAACTAAAAACCGCAGACATTTTGACGTTTTGATTGATGATTCTAATTTCTCAAATCATTTTTCAAGTTCCTTTTCGCTTCCATAGAAATGTTTAATAATATGATTTTGTAAAAATGTATTTAATAGACTCATTAACCTGAGATTATAAGTTTTATTTAAATTAAGATTTCTAAAAAGTTGTATTAGTTAAAGTGATGAAGATATCCATAAAAATGAAATGGAAATGAATTTCTTTTTACGTTACGGGTTTTGAACCTGTCTAGTGAAAACCCTTGTAAATTTGAACACCTATCAAATTTAAAATTTTGAAAAATTAATTTTTGGAATTGTTTTTTTCATAACCATTCTACAAGTATCTGATTATTTTTCTTTTTGAAATTTTTCTTTACTATTCTATGCAACTTTTTTCAACCTTTCTGATTATTTTGGGCATCCCAAGTGCGAAGTTAGATACGGCTTAACACTGGCCCAGCATCGGCAAAAATGTTGCCGAAGATCGGTTGCCAATATCGTGCCGTTGCTGGAATGATAACTCCGGTATAAAATTGGCGGTCAATTCAGTTTCGGCTGAAGAGCGGTAAATTTAAACAGTCGACAAAGGCCGCCGTCATCGGTCCAGCACTTGACGAAGCAAATGGCGACACTGGCCCAATAACAATAGCCGACTGTTGGTTGCCGAGATTGGGCCAATATTGTGCCGTATTATCAGCTTCGACAATTTGCACTTAGGATAGTATTGTAATTTGGTTTTATCTATTTTTAAAATTCAATACATAAAATTCAGTACTGATGGCAATATCAAGATGCATATTTGAACCATTATTATATTGTGTACTGCAGCACTGCAGAAAATCTTGTACATATTGAGCGAAGAAAAAGCGCAGCTGGCGTATTCGTGCCAACGATAACCACGCGTGGATAATATTTTCTCGCTTATGTCTCCATAGATAACATCGAGCTTTCTATTATTTTTCTTCCGCGTACCAACACCTTCTTAACCCAGCACGTGCAGTAGTAGATGCTATTTGTCTGTACAAATAACAAAAAAGGACTAAATGCAAGGCAGTCTCCAATAAAAATTATTATCGATTATATCTTACACTATATCATCCTCTAGATTTATTCTCTATACATTTATAAACTCTTAACAAATACAAAACTTTCAATTTTGTTATTTTGTGATTATTTAAAACCATGCTCTCTAAATCTGAATCAGTCAAATTTTCACTGATTGAATCAGTGATTTGCCTTTTCACTGATTCATCAGTGAAAAAAATATTTCTCACTGTCAAATCAGTCAATTTTGACTGAAATAATCAGTGAAATTTGACTGATTTACAGTAACCTCTTTTAAGCTATTTGAATCAGTCAAATTTCACTGATAATCAGTAGATTTTAACGGATTCAAATTTAGAGAGTGGACCAACTGAACCACGTGATTAAATTAAAGTTTATATTATAATTAAAGTTCATTGAAAAAAATCGTTTTGTTGACATCACTAAGTACTTTATTGACTTGACCAAATTTTTCGATTGAATCCAATATCTTGAAATTTATTAAAAGAAACTTAGACATATATAGATGCATTATCTAAACATTTTTTGTCCGTATAAAAACAAAATACTATGGTTGGACCAAGAAAAATTTGGCTGATTCAACCAAATCTTTTTCTGAGTGCTTGCACACAAAATATTTTTCTGAAAATTTGGTAGATATTATTAAAATACACACTTAGAAAAAGATTTGGTTGCATCAACAAAATTTCTGTTGGGTCAACGATAGTATTTTGTTGTTACAGGGATAACAAAATGTTTGGTTGGTTAATAAAAATTATTTCATTGACTTAACAATTTTTTTGATTAGTAAAATTTCCTTGATTGAACCAAAAAGGTTGGCCAACCAAATATTTTAGTCGATTTCAATAAAAAAGTATTTATTAGATTTAATAAAAAAAGTTTGATCAAGTCAATAAAATACTTCGTAAATTCAACAAAAGGATTCGGTTCAATGAACAACATTTTTTTCTGAGAAAAAAATATTACAATATTAAAATTAAAATCAGATTAATTTTTTAATTTAAATTAGATTAATTAACATGAAATTCAGTCACGTGGTCCGGTTGATCCACGGCTTTAACTTTTGAAAATAATATCCTTCCAATTTTAAATAATGGGGAAACAAAAAAAGTTTTATTTGCTCTGCTTACATAAGTAGCAGGATAAAGTTAATTTTAGACTGAACAATTAATTTTGTTGTTTAATATATATATCATCAAACTGTTTAGCACAGTTTTCACTTTCAGAGTCACGTGGAAAAATTCAACAGGTGAAATGTAAATTCTTTTCCGAACACGAAGTCCCCTGATATTGAATTGCTCCAAAGTACAATTTCTTAATAGTTTCTTTGAAATAGATGCTTAAGATTCTTTTTATTGAATCTCAAGGTAAAAAAAATTGCAAGCTAGTTTTTAGCTGGTTACTCTCTAAGACTGAATGACTCTTGAACCTCAGAAAGAGCAGCTGAATGAAGCCTCGTATTTGGGAAACATCCGAACTTGACACGGTTCTTAAAAATGACTTTCTTTGGTGCTTTTTGGCCTTGAGGCATTAAATCTTAAAGTACGTATTACGATTTTCACTGCTCCCTTTAAGATTGTGTAAAGTGATTATTAAAAATATATAAGAAAATCTTTGAAATTAAAGTTTGTTCTATTATTTATAAATTCTTTTTGAACAAATATTCGAATAATTTTGCATTCAAGTGATAAGTATTCGGTATTTTATGCAAATATTTTCAGTATTTACATATTTATACGAATTTACTCATTTCAGTTTTTATGATTTATAAGACATTAGGAATTTCACCATTTATTCTTGTCTCAAATGCACACAGAAAATTCATATTTCACTTGCGAAATCCACGTCGCAGGAAATGAGTTCCTGAAATTAAAATATTTCGGACGATATATTTTAACCTTCTCACGTGAATAATTCATCACTCACGCAAATTTGATTATTTATCTTCAAAGTCAAAACCACAAAATTTTCCCTCTTTTTATTTTAACAAAAAGAAAGGATAAAGAAACTACGAAAAAGAGCCACTCAAAAGGAATAAAACATGAAAGAATAATGTCGTCACGTCTGTCACCCTTGGAAATGAAACACTGCGCCTGATTGTTGCAATTATCCTTCCGCCAGACCTGGCCCAGATCAGGCGTGGCGTTTAATTGCGAATTAGAGATTCCATGTCTGGGCCTAATTTGGGCTACGGAAAAAATTCTACACGAGAGGTGGAAAAGAATTTGTTAAAATGCGCCAGCGTATGCGGAAATTTTCGAGCCGTGTAAATTTAGAGCTCGACAAAGTCGAGAAAAGGTGTGTGTCGAAAAAAAGTAAAATGATGGACGCTTGACGAGAATTGATTGGGTCATCCCCGCGGCAACCGATGAACAAACACGAAAAGGCTGAGCATCAACTGAGCAAAAAGCTCGCGCCCATCCTTCAGTTTCCTTTTCAAAGCTACATTCCACGGCACGCCAGTGTCGCTTATCTCTTTGTTTATCGTAACTTCAAATACGCCACGACACGCGATCGTTTGCCTGATTAAACGCCGAACGGTTCAATGAGGCGCCTTAGCTTCATTCTTGTAATTTGCGGCCTTTTACTGTCTTCGGGGGCACATGTCGAGGGCCAAGTCAATTCTCACAACAGTCAATCTTCTTCAAACAACTCCAGACCAGTTAATCTCCGTAGGTGCCTTTTTTTATTAAATAATAAATTAGCAACAATGGTAGACGCATTTCATGCGTGATAGTTTCTAGTGGATTTTTATAAATCGAAATTGGTGCTATGTAATTTCAACAATCATTTGAAAATCTTGTTTTACCCAAAATAGATTCCTGGAATATTTTATTCGAAAATGTAAATGATGGTTTTGACTGAATAATCTTTCAAATCAGAATTGTCAGTTTATATAATTTTTTTTCCTATGGAAAGAATATCTAAGATCTAAGGATATTTAAGAATATCTCACATCTTATAGAAAAAGAAATCCTAGTTAATCCTGGTTTTTCGTAAATACGGGAAAATTACTGAGGGGTTGAATTTAATTTGATAAAGCACATATAGAATGCAAGGGAGCTTATATGTTAGGCAAGATTACTTTAATTCTGAAAAATAAAAAACTATGAAAAATGTATTATTTAATCAGAAGTTTCGAAATTAGTACTTATTTTGGTAATTATTTTTAATAAAAATAGTAATCTAATACATTATTTTATATAGGATTATGTGTTTCAAATTTTAAGACTTTCTAACATGAATAAGGTATTTTGGAAAATTGTATACTAAATTATACAATTGATAAATAAATAAACATATTAAATTTTATAAAACTCAATTCAAAAAGAAAATTTTGAAATATTTTCATTTTATTCAATACAAGATAACACTAAAAAAGATTTACTTGATTTGAGAATATAATTTTTTTACTACACGGGCAATAATACGTTTAGTTAATAATGCCAAATATTTTTCTTGACCCTAAAAAACATGTGTTTGATGCCGTCAAATAATTTTCTTGATCCATCCAAAACAAATTTATTTGGTAAATTCATGCAAAAACTTTGGTTTAATCAAGTAAACGAGTTTGGCCAGATAAACAAATATTTATAGTTCTTTCAACAAAAATATTTTTTGAAATCAACGAAATGCAGTCAACAAAAGGATTTTTTCCAGCCAATTTTTGTTCTCTGATGGGTGTTATGTTCATTATGTTTTTTCTAGTAAATTGTTTAGAACAGTAAAGACAAATTAAAAGAATTACAAGAGTGAAGACTACACTGAGAAATTTTTTTTGGAGAAACTCCTATAGATTATAGAAATTTTGGATTATCAAGTAAATTATCAAGTCATCAAGTTATCTTCCTATCTTACATTTCCTATTCTTGCATTTAATTCTGCAATTGTTCTATAAATCTTTCCTATGGCTATGTGAAAACTTATCATGATTTGCTTGATAACCCAAAATTTCTATAATCTATAGGAGTTTCTCCAAAAAAATGTTCTCAGTGTATTAGATAGATTATGAATTTTGCACAATTCTGAATTAACATGTTAAATAAAAATTATACTCTTTTGTTTACAATATGTCTAGCAGAACAATGATGACTTCATACTACTGAAATAGTCAGGCTCAAATCTTTATGTCCGCAAATCATATATAATTTCTGCAAACATAAATATCCAAAAGTGGATATTTTATAGTACAGTGTGAAAGTTGACTAATCACAGTGCTCATTATTATTCTCTTCAGGGTGCGAATGTCGGAAGTTTACTTTTACGTATTCTACGTGTTTACTACGTTTCGACTACCTAAAGAATTTAAAGTAACAAACATGAGACATTTGGTGAAACAGAATTTTTGAAATTACTATACTGAAGAACTATACTGAACTATACTGAAGAACTGCAGAAAAGAAAGTAATATTGAGGAAACTAACAAGGCTTTCAATTTTTCCCTGATATTTAAAAATAAAAGATAAAAACAAGTTATACAGTTTCTGGATATGTACACTATGAGAAATATTATTAAACTGTATGTAGATTTTTATATTAAATTTAATATCTCTATATTAATTATGAACCAATATACTGATGCACTAAATTTAATATGCTGAGGTATTATATGTAATGTACCAAAATGAATAACTTACATAATTTGATTTTACGCAAATAATGTTATTTTCACAATGACATTTTTATGAATTTTTTTCAGAAATTCGAATGAAGTGAATTTATTAAAACCTTTCGTACATTATTGTGTACTATTTCAACAACATTCCGTAATTTTTTATGCAAAAATATTCATAAATAACCCGGTGACAGAGCTTCTCCCGGAACGTTCTTAAAATAAGACCACTTGCGGTGTTCACTGTATCTCAACTGGAAATGATCTGAAATCGAAAAACAAAAAAATTTATTCAAAGTAACATCAAATCTAGCCCCCAACGTTCTCTGATTTTTTTTTTTTATTATTAAATTTTTGGTGGCCATTTGAAGTGAAAACTGCGATTTTTCACAAAAAATTCGGCCGTTTTGGGGGTGGAAAACACCCTTAATGTAAAAAAAAAAATACTGATCGTTGGGGGCTGGTATTGTACACTTTTTTTTTTAAATGTTTAACTATAAGATAAGACAAAAAAAATCGATTTTTTCAAAATTACAAACCCTTACCCCGCCCTTAATAGTAAAGTAGATTATTTTCTTTGATGTGGATACAAATTTATTTTGAAATTATTTAAGATGTCCAAGTATTTGAAAAATTGGTTTCCTTGACCCATAAGCATTTAAACACATCATGCATTTTCATATTTTTAAGTAATACTGATGATTACATTGATTTAAAATATTATCCACCAGTTTTGATGATTTACGAGTTATATCAAAGAATCTAGAAAATATTTTGTTTTATCGATACTTTGATGCATATTAAAATTCATAATAGCGTATATTAAATTTCATATAGTGTATATACCAATGACTTTATATACTTTTATATTAAATTTAATACAAAAATTTTTAACCAGGTAATCATTTTTATTTTTGCTGTATACGTTAACTTCTTTTATAAGTAGTTGATAATTATGATTATCCATACTTGAATTTTAACTTGGACTGAATAAAAAAAGTGAAAGTATTCGTATTTAACAAAGATATAAAAATTCAAAGGAAATAAGAACCTTGTCTTTCACTAAGCTTGTGATCAAAGGAATCAGTGGCTCAAATATTAAATGAGGTAATTCGAGTTCATTTAATATCATTGGATTAAACGGATCTTGCCAGTTTGAGTGAAACAATCAGCAGAACTTGAAAAGGAACCCCATTGAAATCTATGGATTAAAAGTTTTAATTTTTCGATTGATTATTACGTTATTTAATATATTTCATATTCATTATGAAAATGAATTTTCTGATGAAAATTTAAAATTAAAGGTAATTTTAATATTTAAAAACAGGAATTATATCGACCCTCAATAATAATATTTGCATGTTGGTTGATTGGTTTTAGGGTCCATAAATGAAAAAAACAGTAGTTTTAATCAAACGTTTCGACTCTGATTGGAGTCCTCATCAGTGATATTTATTTCTAAAGTATGAAAAAAGTAACTTGTAAGTATTGCACATATGAGTCCTATTTTTTTATACAACTTTGGTATGGTGTGGAGAATAAAAAATGAGAAAATTTACAAAAAATTATAAATAAACATTTTTTTAAGAATACAAGATAATTCTTAAGAATCAATATTGAACACTGATATATGTAAATTATAAGAAAACCTGAAGTAAAAATAAGCAACTAGATCAGAAAGATTCTTTGATTGGATTTAATCCTCTAATTTAATGAATGATAAATAAAATAGTGAAAACATAATTCTGTCAAAAAACACTGGTCTTTAAAAAGTGCCCTTCGCTTCTATCGTTCTATCATTTTATACCCTTACGAATACTTTTAATTTTATTAATTGGAAGTATTTTTAAATGCAAAGGTGAATTTATGTTTGATCTAAAACCTAAATTATTGAATACACATTTTCGAACTTGAAAAATATGTTATTATTTTAGAAAAAAAGATTCAAGTTTGGAGCCTATTTTAATTTTGCTGTACCTTTCTGTTTTTAATTATTTATTATAAAAACTTGCTTTTAGCTAATGAAATATTCCTTTCAAAATAATTACAACTGTCAAGCATTTGTTTAATTTAAAGCGAGAAAAGTAGGTCATACCATAAAATATATACGTTTTATGATTACAAAGTAGTATTTTGAAACAAAAATAAATAACTATATTGGACGTATTTCATGAAAAGACTTTTGATTTAGAATAAAACATTTTAGAGTAGAAACGGAAGTTTTCATTAAAAGCAAGGAATTTAATATACAATATTTATATGTATTTACTATGAAGAAATTAGATGAGACATAACGAGAGTGCAAATAAAAAATTACAAAAATCCTCGAAGAAGCAAAATGTTGAAATAAGGTGTTAATCTGCATCTGGAAAAATATAAATATAATTTATATTATATTTATAATTTATAATTTAAATATAAATTTAAATATGTATGTGTATTTAAATCTTTAATTTGGTATTGGTAAATACATATATAATTTGCAATTTTGGTTGATTAGTTTCCATGAAAATTAGCATTTGCAAAGCGAACGATGAAATTTAAAATAAATAGTAAATACATTGCCCGGGAAAAGTATTGTCTGCTCTGATATGTTAGCATAACGTGACCAGACTACAATACCGTTTTTGAATACGAGAATTTCCCTCTGCTTTGAATCACTTCATTTTCCCCCAATATATATATATATATATATTGTCTTACACATTTGTTTAAAATGAATAGTATTAATGTTACATTTCTATCACTTGTTCATATTGAAGATAAAAATTAGATTCTAGTAAAAATGAAGTAAAATATAGTAAAATCAACTAAATATTTCCTTAATTTAACCAAAACAAAAAGTAATTCACTCGCCAACCAGTCAACTAGCTTATCTTACTAGTTTTTTTCGGTGCATATAAAATTTCCAATAATTCCTGTTTTTACTATAAAATTCTGCTCAAGTAATTGTAAAATTTAAAAAAGCTGTTATATCAAACGGTTGTAATTTTTAATCCTACATTGAGTTATTATTTTTTCTTCATGTTTCACAGCTTATTTCTCGAAATCTAATAATTCGCGAAAACAAAAGCGTGGTAGTATCTGCAAAAACGACACTTTATTTTATCGCTCGTTCTCTTCTTTTCTCGATATATTTTGAATTGAAAGTTTTACAACCGGCGTTGAAAAACAACAATTCTCCTATCAGTTTAATCATTTTTCTGCATGATGAATCACAAATTAATCGAATGAAATCACAAATAACATGAAAATTATTTTCTTTTTATAATGTATTGTACCTATAGATATTCCAGAAATTTTTAAATTTAAGTTTCTAAACAGCCTTTTGCGTTTCTAACAAGTAAGATATTTCATTCTTAAATAAAAATTCATGGACGAATATTCTCAATCTGATTATTTAAAAGTAAAATAAGAAAATGTAATATAACTGCTAATTACATATATATTTCACATGATTTTGCTCCAGTCGTCGTCAATGACGAGGAAAATGACTTAACCAACAAAAGCGTGACGAACTCTCTAAAAATGCTAAAGAACAAGTATCCTGATTATCTTGGAGAAGTTTACGTCGTCCAGATAAATACTTCCGATCCTGAAGAATCTCTTGTTCGACTATGTGAGACTTGGGAATCATCTCTAAAAGGTTCTAGCGTTCCAGATTTGGTTCTGGACATAACTTCAATGGGTTTCGCAACTGAAACTACCAATGCTGTTACTGCTGCATTGGGCCTGCCAACTGTTTCTGGTCAATTTGGCCAGGAAGGCGATCTAAGGTAAACTCAATTATATTAATTGATATTTCGAAAAAACTTTACTTTCCTTATATAAAAACTAAAAAAATAAATATTATCAAATTTCAGAAGATGGAGAGATTTGACCAAAGATCAAATGGGCTACCTAATCCAAGTGATGCCTCCAGCAGATCTGGTCCCCGAAGTTATAAGACAAATTTGCTTATCAACGAACGTAAGCAATGCAATGATCCTCTTTAACGATAATTTCGTTATGGACCACAAGTACAAAAGTCTTCTTTTGAACGTTCCTACTCGTCACGTGATGATGGAACTCGAAGAAAACTTTGAACGAGCAATGGAACAGATAACAAGACTCAGAGACTTAGACATTGTGCATTTTTTCATCTTAGGAAACGAGGAAACTATCACTTTAGCCTTGAATGTTGCTGAAACAATGAACTACACTGGAAGATTCTACTCTTGGTATATGATTACCATTGATGACTTCACTCCTCATTGTAATTGTAAAAATATGTCGATAATGTTCATAAAACCTGAGCTTCAGAAGGAACAGCAACTCGCTGAACTGACGAGTAAGGGACTTTTACCCGAGCCTTTGATAAGCTCTGCTTTTTATTATGATTTGACTCGAATCGCGGTAATGGGGATGAAAGCTGCGATAGATGTTGGGGAATGGCATCAGCCACAACACCAGCTCACATGCGACCAATTCAATGGTGAGAAGCTGGAATAATTTTCTCCAATTTACATATCATCGATCTGCTATGCTTCAACTATACTGTCCTCAACTGAACAAAATTCGAGTCAATTTCGTGTGGAATTACATTTTACATGCGGAATTCGCGTAGAAACCACGTGGAATCCGCCTGGATTCATGCGAAATTCCGCTATGAATTCGCGCGGCCTTATGAAACTGAATTTCGGGCGCAGTTTGGGCGAATTTTAGGCGAGATTTGGTAGAATTTTTACGCCTTCGAAAATTGGCATGGAAATCCGGGTGTAATTTCATGTGAAACTTTAAATCAACTTGTAAAATTTTTCGAGTATTATATTTCCACGTGGAAATTAAACGCAACTTGTAGTATTTTGTATTTTAATTTAAGGGGTTAAACCACTGTAGAACACTAAAAAATAGGCATATTCCGGGAATTGTTTTTGGTGCAATAAAGAGATCAATCGAAATTCTGTAAAATCCGATTTATAATACTAGTAATGATGTACAGAAAATATTTTTTTCAAGTTCGTTCATGACAAAATGACGGCTGCGCATCATTTCTCTGTCGGTACCTTTTCCTTTTCCATGACCGGAAAACTACACTGAGAAAAATGGATTATAAAATTTAATATCCAGGTCCAGTGATTTTGGACAGCTATTTAGATTATAGATACTATAATCTAGATAATAAGAAGTATAATCCAGATTATAAGTGACATGACCTACAATTTTTTCTATATTCAAACATCATACCACTTATAATCGAGATTATAGCTTTTATAATTCAAATGGATGTCCTGTAGTCACTATACCTGGATATTAAATTTTACAATCCATTTTTCTCCGCATTTTTAAAAATAAAAGTTTAAAATTTCAGGAAAAATATACTTTTAAAATTTCAGATCGATCGGTGAAGATTTGTTCAAGTTATGTTTCCAGCCAGTTCAAAAAAGTGGTTTCGAGAAAAACGCTTTTAAAATTTTAAGTACTGTAAAATCATATTATATTCTTATATACCTTTAATCTGTGATGCCTGCATATCATTTTTAAGACCCTAAAATACCTTTCAAGCAAAACAAAAAATTTTCGATTTTTTTAAATTTCTATAGTGGTTTAACCCCTTAATTATTTTTCATACTGAAAATCACCTGGGAATCCTATCGAATTTCGCCTAAACGATGCCCGAAATTCGGCTTCAATACGCCGCACGAATTCATAGTAATTTACTAATTTAATAAGTATAGCGAAGTTACAAGATTAATTTTTAACTTTTGAAAAAAGTTTCTACTTTCATTCAGTTGAAAAATCATCGGCAAGGACTAAAAATGACTATATTATTCTACACTGAAAAAGATAGTTGAACCTACTACTTCAACTTGTAAAATATGCTGCAGCTACTTCATTGTTTGGCACAACTACTTTTCTAGTTGATTTTACTACCCCAGTTCTCGTGATAACAACAGAGATTGTAACACCAACAAAAAAAGTATAGTTGTGCAAACTAATAAAGAAGTCGTAGTATATTTTACAAGCCATAGTAGTTGGCTTATATAAACATTTTATTAAGTGTAAATTAGTAAATATTTGGCCAGTAAAGAAACATTTCTTACTTCTTGTTACATATAAAAGAAATGTTACCTAACTTAAGGTTTAATAAGGAGCTTTTACTATTTTCAGCTATTGAAAAAGTAACATATTTCATCAATAAGGAGAAATTGATTAATGTTATAGAATACTCATATATTAATAATTATGCAGCAGCATATTATTCTACTAATCGCATTATGCCAAATCATAACAATTTGTATTTAAAGGTTAATATGCATTGATACGTTCATTTAATAATTGAGTAAAATGTTGGTCTATTGATTAACACAAGACTAATTTATAATTGAATTCTATACTAATTCAATTAAATATATCGTTTTTATACTAAATTTAAGTTTAGTACATTAATTAAAGTTAATCTCTAGATTGACTCATTTTAATATCTTTGAATGTATAAACCTTATTTTTAAAACTACACGAAGAAAATTGCCATCTAGATGGTAAAATTTTCTAATAATTAAATGTATTTTACTATCTAGATTGGAATTTCTATCGATAATTTAGCGTATTGTATAATAGAAATCCTAATAAATGTGAATTACTAGGAAAAAGTACGTCACTTTAGAATTTATCATGCGTTTCCAAATAATTTGGTAACTATAGATAAATATTTTTCTCCGTGTATCTGTAATTATCAAAATCCGTTTTCTTCAATAGTTAGCAAACAGAATTCCCAAAAGACAATTAGTATCAAAATTCAAACTATAATTCAAATTTTCATTTTTAATAAGAAGTCGTGAAAGTTTACAAAAATAATGAAAATTATAGTTTTTATGTGTAAGTATTAAAAATTTACAGTAAAACTTAAGGTTTTTTTCCGGAAATATCAAATGAATTATTTTTTCAAGACACTTGACATCTCGAATTATGATACATAAACGGATGAATAACTATCTCAAACATCTCTCCAATATATATTTCGATTACGTTTAATTATACATTCTAACCAAGCAGAAATTAACAATCGGACCAACGTCGATCCAACGCTGGATACCAACTTCCGATTGTCGAAATCCGACTGTCCGGTGACTTTCAAAATGATAAAAATGTACTGCGTTGGTACAACTCCGGTTTCCAACTTTCTACAAATACTGGTAACCAACATATTTTCAACGCTGGGTGTCAACTTTTCTAAAATACTATTTACATACTTTTATTATTAAATCCATGTTTTACAGGTAAAGACGTACTTTAAGTAAGTCTACCAGTGTCGAATCAACATTGTACAAACACAGGTATTTTAACAGCATTAATTATCTCAGTTGATTAGACACTGGGTGTACCTTGTACATTTACTGTCGGAAAATTACATTTTCGACATTCGGAAGAAGGTTGGGCCTGTTGTAAAAACAATGGTATTTTACAGTCAACTACTGGGGCAGAATAGAAACTGTATAAACCTTGTATATCCACTGTCGGAAAATTACTTTTTCCACAGTCGGAATAAGGTTGGGCCTTTTGTACAAACGCAGGTATTTTACAGTCGACTACAGGGGCTGAATAGACACTGGATAGACCTTGTACATCCACTGTCGGAAAATTACTTTTTCCACAGTCGGAAGAAGGTTGGGCCTTTTGTACATCCAACATTGTATAAACGCTGGTATTTTGCAGTCGACTACAGGGGCTGAATAGACACTGGATATGCCTTGTACATCCACTGTCGGAAAATTACTTTTTACACAGTCGGAAGAAGGTTGGGCCTGTTGTACACCCAACGTTGTACAAACGCTGGTATTTTGCAGTCGACTACAGGGGCTGAATAGACACTGGATATACCTTGTATGTCCACTGTCGGAAAATTACTTTTTCCACAGTCGGAAGAAGGTTGGGCCTGTTGTATAAAAGCTGGTATTTTACAGTCGACTACCGGGGCTGAATAGACACTGGATAGGCCTTGTACATCCACTGTCGGAAAATTAATTTTTCCACAGTCGGAAGAAGGTTGGGCCTGTTGTATAAACGCTGCTATTTTACAGTCGACTACCGGGGCTGAATAGACACTGAATAGACCTTGTAAATCCACTGTCGGAAAATTACTTTTTCCACAGTCGGAAGAAGGTTCAGCCTTTTGTATAAACGCTGGTATTTTACAGTCGACTACAAGGGCTGAATAGACACTGGATAGACCTTGTACATCCACTGTCGGAAAATTACTTTTTCCACAGTCGGAAGAAGGTTGGACCTGTTGTATAAACGCTGGTATTTTGCAGTCGACTACAGGGGCTGAATAGACTCTGGATAGACCTTGTACATCCACTGTTGGAAAATTACTTTTTCCACAGTCGGAAGAAGGTTGGGCCTTTTGTACATCCAACATTGTATAAAAGCTGGTATTTTACAGTCGACTACCGGGGCTGAATAGACACTGGATAGACCTTGTACATCTACTGTCGGAAAATTACTTTTTCCACAGTCGGAAAAGGTTGGGCCTTTTTTACATCCAACATTGTATAAACGTTGGTATTTTGCAGTCGACTACAGGGGCTGAATAGACACTGGATAGACCTTGTACATCCACTGTCGGAAAATTACTTTTTCCACAGTCGGAATAAGGTTGGGCCAATTGTTTGACAACATTGTGCCAACGTTGGTAATCAAAAGTCGATCTCCTACGTTGTATCAACATTTAACCGATCGTCATGGTCGGCAAAGTGTCATGATTTCTGCTTGGGAAATATTAAAATTTTTTCCTGAATGTTTGCATTACTATTTAGGTAACAACACACCGAGCAGAAACCTAGATCTTCTTGCAAAGTTGAAAGCAGTAACCAATAGCAAAAGTTTCACTCCAACTTATGCAGGATTTCACTGGGGCAAAAAAAACGGCGAGCACAAAGCGATATTCAATATGTCTCTCAATATTATAGGCATTACCGATGGAAATCCTGTGTCTAACGAACCAATCGCCACGTGGACAGCTGGTATCGATTCGCCCTTGATGGTGAGTTTTTCTGACAAATTATACGCTTACATTTTATTTGAAACCTGTATCGCACGCACACCTATCGATTTGTTGGACGTCGAACGACATTTACACCTACTTATTTGCAGTTTTCCCTTCGATCCTGTGTGACCTACATTTTACACAATTGAAACTAATACAAACATTAGGCTCACCTTTTTATTCACATAAGTTCTTCATCCGTTACCACGATCTAGTCAAACATTTAAATCACAATCTTGCTATCGTCAAGATATCATATTTCTATCAAAAGATATTTCTTTCTCACATTCAAAAAGGTCACCGACGAAGAAATAATGCAGAACTACACTGCAATAACAAGTTACCGAGTGGTAACTGTTCTTCAGAAACCATTCGTCATGTATAATAATGAAACTGGCGAATGGTACGGATACTGTATAGATCTTCTGGATGCAATCAGGGAATCAGTAAAATTTGAGTACACGATTCGAGAAGTCGAAGACAAAGAACACGGAAACATGGACAAAAATGGAAACTGGAATGGGATGATCAAGGAACTTAAGGACAAGAAAGCTGATATCGCTTTGGGTACCCTAGCTGTCATGGCAGAAAGAGAAAATGTTGTTGATTTCACGGTTCCATATTACGATCTGGTAGGTATTTCGATTCTGATGCTAAGACAAAAGTCAAAGACATCCCTCTTCAAGTTTCTGACAGTTTTGGAAAACGATGTCTGGTTCTGTATATTGGCTGCCTACTTCTTCACGAGCCTCTTGATGTGGATTTTCGATAAATTTTCGCCCTATAGCTACCAAAATAATAGGGAGAAATACAAAGATAGTGCTGAAAAAAGAGAATTTACGCTGAAGGAGTGTCTATGGTTCTGCATGACCTCATTGACCCCTCAAGGTGGTGGAGAAGCTCCAAAAAATCTTTCAGGAAGATTAGTAGCAGCAACTTGGTGGCTCTTTGGATTTATCATTATTGCTTCTTATACGGCAAATTTGGCTGCTTTTCTTACTGTATCGAGATTGGAGATTCCAATTGAGTCGTTGGATCAACTTGCTCAGCAGTACAAAGTTCAATATTCAGTGATTGAGAATTCTGGGGCCTACACGTACTTTGAGAGAATGTCGGCTATTGAAGAACGATTTTATGAGTAAGTTTGAGATTTTTGCAATGTTTTACACTGTTGGAAATTTCTGTATTAAACTTCCATAACATGTAATGGAAGTTTTTTTCAGTAACGTTTATTAAATTTAAAATACTTTCATTTTAAAGAATACAAACTTTTATTTGAATTTTAATACACACGTGTATATATTTTAATAATGATTGGTTATTTTAATATATTTTTATTAACAAATTGTTAAATTCAGTATGAATTTATATTAATTTGCCATAATATACAAATCTATTAATTTTAATTTACTACTTGTATTAATAAGACTTTTAACAGTGCACAGTGGGACAGAATCCCAAATTTCTGGCCAAAACATTAAACCTCAATTATTTTGTAGTAAGATTCCACACTCGGGGGTTTTCGGGGTCGCTGATTTCAAGTTTGAAGTCAGATTTTCCAAAAACAAAATGGCGGACACTTTTTAAACATTCCTGTCGGATTTGCATGAAACTTTATATAAGTAGGTTTTCGGAGCTGCTGATTTCAAATTTGAAGTCAGATTTTTCAAAAACAAAATGGCGGACACTTTTCAAAAATTTTTGTCAGATTCGAATGAAACTTAATGTAAGTGGGTTTCTGGGGCTGTTGATTTCAAATTTAAAGTTAGATTTTTCAAAAACAAAATGGCGGTTACAAAATGGCGGACACTTTTTGAAAATTTCTGTCAGATTTGCATGAAACTTGATATGCGTAGGTTTTTGGAGCTGCTGATTTCAAATTTGAAGTCAGATTTTCCAAAAACAAAATGGCGGTCACTTTTTGAACATTTCTGTCAGATTTGCATGAAACTTGATATACGTAGGTTTTTGGAGCTGCTGATTTCAAATTTGAAGTCAGATTTTCCAAAAACAAAATCATAAAATTAATGTTTTCTGACTGTGAATAGTATAAAAAAATAATGTTGAATTGCAAAATCTGGTGTTACGCCTGATAAAAACTTCATTCTTTTGAACACGATACCATGCATATGCTTTTTTACAAATGACTGTGTTTTTATAAATGCGAGCATTAGACGAGAGCCAGGCTTGAACGCGCGTGACACGTCATGACGTCAGAAAAATTCTATTTAAAAAAAGAGGAGGAGAAAAGTAGAAGATTTGCCTTCGCATTTATAAAATATATACTTTTTGGAATTTATACACTTTCTAGCTCGGCGGGATCTCGCGGGTTCACAACTATTTCGTGGGATCAGTTGTCGAAATGTAAACAAAAAAAATGTCAGTAAGCGTTATGTTGGATAACAATTTATAATTGAATGTAAACAGATATACAAGTGCCACGTATATGAATATTACTACGTACCTTGATAATCATTTTCCATGTTAATAAATGAATATTAGACACTCCGGGTACAAGATACACAATTTTTAATCGAGGCGCTTGAATTAACTTCAAATGCTGTTTTTCGCGAGCGCTCGGAAAACAACAACTTTCAGTTGTCGTAAACAAGTGAGCATTCATTGTAGCTACAGTAAAACCCCGTTTATCGCAACACCTTCAAATCAAATGCCTCCCGTTTATCGCAAAAACGGAGGGGTTCCCACTTCTTCGTCACCAGCTTGAACAACTGATTATCAGCACATGCGCCTAAACGAATAGTTTCACGCGCTTTCGCTGTTTATCATTGTTTACAGTCGTGTTCCAATAACCTCGAATGCGTTTTTTTATTGTCATTATATGTGCAATTATAAATGAGTGAAAACGTGGAACCGAACGATGGTACGTAAACGACTAGTACAAACAATACATTTTAATTACTTTAAAGCTTACATATTTCTCTCATAATTTTCGAAAGCATGATTGAATTTTTTCAGTAGAAATATTCCCGCATTTTGTAAAACAATTGATTCGCAATTGGTAAAGCGATTGCTGTACTAGGCACAATTCATGCTATAATTTGTCATAATAATATGCATTGACATGTGAAAAATTTATATATTTTTCTGTTACATATAAAACACAAATATGTAGCAATATATACATAAACGATAGTTTCATATCATATAAACGATATATTTCATATCTCCCTAATATACGAAAATTCATATAAATATATGCATCACAAATTTAAAAGTGAGGGGTATTCCCGCCTATCCTTAAGAATCACGTGACCACTCCTTCTACTAATAAGAGGGAGAAAAAAATGGTAAAGTTTATTGCGTTAAACGGGAGAGACAAGTTGCAATAAACGGGAGTTGCGATAAACGGGTGTTGCGATAAATGGGGTTTTACTGTACCTAATTTTCTACAGTCTTATACACTAATACCCTCTATATCAAATTTTGGAATGCACAACCTCGAATAATGATTTTTGATTTTCGAGGTTTTGGCCAGAAATTTGGGATTTGTACAGTAGGATGGTCAAAACTATGGGAAAAAGGTATTTTTTGAGTTTTGAGTTAACCGCCATTTTATAGTTTTTTTTTAATTTTTGAATTTTGAGATCTCGCATTCGCTTCAGATAAAATTATTAAATTTTTCTACAATTTTTGGTCACCCTTTGTTAATAACTGTAAGAATTAACATTTTCGGGCCCATTTAGATGGCCGCCATTTTGTGATATTTTGAGTTTTTGACTATGAAGATATTTTAAGCATACCATGTACATTTTTGTCCACGGAAATAGAATGACTGGAATAAAAATTGAAAAAGTGATGCAGATTATGTTTTAGATCGACTGTCACGAAAGAAAATCAGTAGACAAATTTTATTTATAATATTATATTTATGTTTTGAATAACCAGACTGACAACTGTAAATATATTTTTTTAATGTAAATGCTTAGTGGTTATTTTCTTCTTAATTAGTTGAATTTGAAATTTCTGCCACTGCCTACATTATCGGAGAATCACTAGTCGCGTATTAGATAGGATACATTTGTTAAATGCATTAATTTTCTGCATTTCAAATTTTTTCCATGGAAAATAATCTTTTCACTTTCAAATTAGCCCTTCAATGATAATATTGCTATTCTTGAAAGCAAAATTATATATTTGTGCCTGAGGTCTAATTTTCGTGGATGAACTACCTTTAATAGATTCATTCTCTAGATAGAAAGCAAGTGAATCTTGAATGTTCAATTTTTAATGAAAACAGATTATCCCGATCCACAAAAAATAAGATAAGGCCATAAAACAAAATATGTATTTCAAGATTAGTAAAGTAGAAAATATAAAGTTAAAATAAAATAAACTAATTTTTAATTGTATATCTTGAGACTTATTACATTTTTCGTAATTAATTGCCCTATTTATTAATTTCCTTTTATAATTTTATTATCGTTTTCTAATTTATAAATTTTTGTCAACCGATCTTCTAATGTTTTTAAATGCAACTTAAATCCTGTCGAATTGCAGAATATTTTTACTTCATCATTTTTTTACTGAAAAGTGGAAGGTTTTTGAGATACGCCGATATGTATTAAATATGACAGTACTATTATATTTTTGAAATGATAATTATTTGTTTTTACAGCGATGGTCCATCTTGCACACCGAAAATAGTCTTCTAAAGTTCATAGGAAATTAAAAATATGTATTTATATTCTACGATATTTGAAAAAGTAACGGTAACGATTACGCATTACTTTCTTAAACTGAGCTTTTTGATTTTCTGAATACGGTTTCTAATTTTTTCAAATATGTTTAAATTACTTCTCAACATTTTTTAGATTTCTTTTAAATATTCTTCTTTGCTTAAAATTTATAAAATTATAATATTATTTGGAATCTTTTGGAATTCCTCTTATATCTCTTAAAATCTTCCACAAATACTCAATATTAACAAAAAAAATGTACAATAGAATACTTCAGAGTTGAAAAACTTTCAAAAATATTAGAACTTTGTATGTATTATATTTGAAAATTCGTATTTTCCAAGATTCTAGTTTCTAAACCTCATAATCTAAGAATTTAAGGCCATGGATCAATCGGACCACGTGACTAAATTATACATTTATTCTTTCATGTATAAGACAATTTTTTTAATTTACAGAGTATCTTTCTGACACTTATCGACAATTACAGTTAACTGTAAACGTTCTTTATCGTCTTCTGTTGTATTTTCCCAATTTCCAGGAAGATATTTTGTAAAATAAATAAGTTATCTTATACGAAATTTTACAGGAATTAAGTCACGTGATCTGATTGATCCATGGCCTTAAGAGTTTTAGAATATATTCATTCTCTTCGGTGAATATATTTTACAAAAATCCTCTTTATGTTTTATTAGATTTTCAATTTTGATTTTCTTTTTCTTTTTTTTTTTTACAGTTTAAAATATAAAAAACAAAAATTTGGAAGTTTTTAGGTATTTTTGAAACTTAATTTCAAGTTTAACTGATTGAAGGAATTAAATGAATTAGAAACTAAATTCAATTTTAACAATTTAAAACAAAGGAATTAAATATCTTTCAAATACATAAAAAGACTATAATATCAATCAGATCAGGTCATTTAAAATGATAAAAGAATAACATTAAACATTAACCTAAAATCTTTTTGTTAACTAAAAATATTATATTAATTAATAACTAAAATTCATGAATATTTTCCATATAATTTTCATGATAATAAATAAATAATTGATAAGACTTTATGCGGTACACAAACTTAACAACATGAGTGTGATTTAATCGATATTCTGACGGGATTATGATAGATAGTTAAATTATCTACCGATATGGATAATCCGTACAGTTTTGTTGCTACGTGTAAAGCTCTAAACATAAAATCAGATTTGGTAGAGAAATCTAAATTGATGAGATAGAGCTGACGGAAGAGATTGCATAGTGCTTTGCTTTGAAAACTACCGCTAATGGCACCTCACAAACCTTAATTTACTTCTCTGGAGATAATTGATTAGATTGATTGAATTCACTAGTTGTATTATCTACAAAGTAGGAATCCCCATAAATTGAATTACATCTGTTTCCAACAGTTGGATCGACAATTTGGGAACCAAAACTTCTTGTTACGTCAGTATAACCACATTACGTTTTCACAGACCCACTAATTAAATTGATCATTGAAAATGTATCTAATTAAGCGATATTAAATTTTTCTATTCATTCTAATTTAAATTTCCAGATCCACTTCAAAATTTCAAATTATGTTGTTGGCAGTCGACCGGCAACCGGAAGGCCCGGGCTCGAATCCCGGCACAGTCGAAAGCGTATCTTTTTCCACAGAAAGATTTCAAATTCTTTAAATTTCACTTTGAAATTCTTTTAAAATGAAGAATACATTTTTATTAATAAATAAATAATAAAATAATAAATAAAACTATAATATATATATAATAATATATATAATATAATATAATAAATATAATAATAAAATAATAAAAATATACATTTTTTATAAAAGTTTTGACGCACTGAAAAAAATGGTTAGTAAAACCATCTATTTCGGTTTGTAAAATATGCCTCAGCTATTTTATTAGTAAGCACAAAAATTTTTTTTGTTGGTGTTACTATCTCTATTGTTGTCACAAGAACTTGGGTAGTAACATCACCAACTAAAAAAATTGTTGTGCTAACTAATAAAATAGCTGAGGCATATTTTACAAACTGAAGTAGTTAGTTTTACTAACCATTTTTTTCGGTGTGTAAGAAAAATGTAGTATATCTGTATTTCATAATCTTTCCTTGACTTTTTCTTTTTCGATTGGAAAGCAAAATATACGCGAAGTCTTCCGTTTGAGAGATGCAACCGCGATGGAGTAAAAATCTCACAAATCCCGGATTTATGTCGAAGCTCTAGGGAGAATGAAATAAGGAAGAAAGCAAATACTTTTCTTTTTGGAAATATGAATACATGTAAGTTCAAAAGTGAACTTGACTTTCTTTTTAACTTTCTATTTTCCAAGCAATATTAACTTGAGGGAACTGAATTTATCTTTCAACTTTACAGACTTGTGTTAAACACTGTCAATAAAATTCAGAATAAATAGCATATATTATGAAAATTTCTCGTTTCAGTAAATTTTTTCTTTCCTCCGTCGAGCTTTTGACTGTAAATTTCCCTTGAGAGAGTGATTTCTATGCCTATATATGGTGACCGCTATTAACTATTCTCTCTGATATCCCAAAAAAAAAATTTTTTAATGCTGACGCTGAAATTGTACACCACAGAGAGAATCGCCTATCGATACCCACGTTTTAATATATCGTATCCCACATTTGGAAAATTTTTCAGGAAACGATAAAAACGTCTTGCTAGCACAAATAAATAAATATAAACAAATTTTTCTTTTATACGTTCATAAAAATGCATAAATAATAATAATTAAAGCAAAAAAAATTATTTAAATAAATTTTATGATATTTATGTGGGTTACGCAAGAAGAAAAAATTAAAATGTATTTTAGAAAAGAAATTGATTTAAGGTAGTACGATCAAGAAAATTAAACTTCAGGCAAAAATAGATAATTTTGCTTTCAAGAATAGCAATATTATTATTGAAGAGCTAATTTGAAAGAGGAAAGATTATTTTTTATGAAAAAAATTTGAAACACAAAAAAATAATGTTATTAATAAATTTTATTTTTGCCCAAACTTATTTTCTTATCGCTTCGAGCCAAATTTTTAAAAATGATGCGATTCTAATAAATCACGGTTCATTTTTTTAGAAAAAAGATTCTCTACAACTTGACCGTTTCCTATTTTTGAAATTGAATTAATTATCATCAAATACAGCAATTTGTTTATAAAAATTTTGTTTTGAAAAATTGTCTTTTTATAATTTCAGCCATTAAAGAATTCATTTTCAAAAATCGGAAACGGTCAAGTTGTAGAGAATCTTTTTCCTAAAAAAATGAACCATGATTTATTAAAATCACATGATTTTTAAAAATTTGGCTCGAAGCGATAAGAAAATAAGTTTGGGCAAAAATAAAATTTATTAATAAAATTATTTTTTTGTGTTTTAAATTTTTTTCATGAAAAATAATCTTTTCTCTTTCAAATTAGCACTTCCATAATAATATTGCTATTCTTGAAAGCAAAATTATCTATTTTTGCCTGAGGTCTAATTTTCGTGATCGTACTACCTAAATCGTTTTATAATTAAATATTGTTTCATCCCATACATAACATTTTTCTCTCTTATTTTGTATTGTTTAATTCATAATTATTATAATATAACATTATTGATACATTTTATTTTTACTATCTTTAATATTGCTTAAATCATTTTTTTTTTTCATTTTAAGTACTCTTAATTTTTTGTTTTTTTACTTCAAGTACATTTTCTTGCTGAGATTGTTGAAAATTTCTTGTCTTCTTTCGTCTGGTATTATCACAATTTTTTTATAATTAATATCATTATCTTCAGGTTTTATAAATCTATTATTAGTACGCAGTACTTTGCTTTTAACACCAAGATTAACTTGATTAGCTTTTCGTTTCTTACTCTTAGTCTTTTCAGTTACCTTAACTATATTTTTACTCTCGGCTTCCAAATTTTTTATTGATGGAGATTGGTCAGAAGCAGAGTCAGTATCATCAATATATTTTATATTATCATAGAAGCAGTGTGTATCTCTCAGCAACACTTTTTTTAATGCCTGTAATTGTTGCCATTTACTTTTAGTTATTTTTAATCGATCTACAAACAGAGGTTTCAGCGGATGCTCTAGATTTAATTGGAGTTGTAAAAATATTATTTGTAATTACCTTCTTACTCATTTTATTAAATAATTTCTTAAAATAAACTTAAGACTATTCACAAAATAAAAATTGACTGTCACATCGCTGGCGCTGACTTAACCAATTGATGTGGGATACGACATATTAGAATATTTATTTAAAAATATTAAATAAACAATTTGACTCCCAAGATTTTAATATAAGCTGTAAAACATTATTATTAATCCATTTTTCAAAAAAAGTCAATTTCTCAAATTTTG
Source organism: Diplolepis rosae (assembly GCA_030998225.1). Classification (NCBI taxonomy): domain Eukaryota; kingdom Metazoa; phylum Arthropoda; class Insecta; order Hymenoptera; family Diplolepididae; genus Diplolepis; species Diplolepis rosae. The sequence goes on along the minus strand of JAPYXD010000723.1, from coordinate 4,614,582 downwards.
TGGGATACGACATATTAGAACGTGGGTATCGCTATACTTTTTTCAATCAGAGAAAAACATCTAAAAGTAGAATTTTTCTGACAGTTTCTTCAAAATCCAATTTATAGTCTCGGACTTTCATTTTCATCAGCACGAAATCAATAACTAATTATTATCGATTGCTTTATGGTTCGTTTCAAGCACGAAGAATATTTTTTGTAAGTTACGATACATTTTTTTTATTTAAGACGCGAGGCCTAAATAACAATTTTTAAAATTTAAATGTATTTTTATAATTTTGCATCATTTTCAAGGTACTTGAAAATTATTTTTAATTATCTTGATCAATTTGGAATTTTGAAAATTTACCAAATCTCAAAGCTATAATAATTATGTGAACGAAATGAATTTATTATTAAATATATTTAAAAGACGGAAAAATGTTAACTTTAATTTCTTTTCATCTTATTTAATGTATCCGACACTTGATTTCCACATGGCATTTCTATGTTCCCTGGAGTACAGGCGGTTTGATTCTGACGTTAGGTAAACATCACAGCTCACTTCTTCAGGGTAAATGCATTAGTAGCGAAGAAGCACGTAGTGATGTTTACCGAACGACTCCTGCCAACAAAATCAACCAGAAGAGCTTCTATGCTTCGAATTTCCTAACATCTAGCGAAACACCATATTATTTTTAAAATAACTAAAAATTTAACCCATTTTAATACCATTGAAACTTATTCATTTCTATATACACTAATTTAATCAAGAAAACACCTCAGGAATTAATTCAAATAGGAAAGTCAAATTTCTAAACATTCAGAAATTTTATTTTTCCGATAATCAAGGTATTGGAATTTTCACCTAAAAATCATTTATTTCGAATTATAAATCAGAAATGGTAAAATAATTAGATGGCATTTAAAATTGAAAAAACTAACGGTTTAGTGAAGATTTATCACTAATGAGATCAATTTACTATTAGAAGTGAAAAATTAGATATTATTAGTCATTACTCTCTAAACCTGAATCAGTGATATAGTCACTGATTACATCAGTGAAAATATATCAACTGATAAATCAGTGCCCTGCTTTGCTTTCACTGAGAAATCAGTGAACGCACCAACGTGAACATAACCTTTGAATTCGCGAAGTTCCTGCGAACGATTAAAGTATGATGATGGATCTTTAATTTTTAATTATGCATAATATAATTATACACAATAATAATTACAATATATAATAATAATTACATAATTTCTCTTTGGTGTTGTTTAACCTAAAATAAACGTGTTCATTGATCATTAAAATATATTGCTGGTTTTATTATTCCCACCTGAAGATTTCACTGATTTCACTTCAGTGAATAGTCACTGCGAACCAATGGCCGTTCACTGATTCAGGTTTAGAGAGTATCATACAAATATGAAGTTTTCTGGAGAATCAAATTCTTGAGTAAATGATCAAATTTGAAATTCCACGGAAATATGTAATAATATATAGAAAAGCAAATTCTCACAGAATCATTTCTATAAAATTTGAAATTCTTGAGTAAATGATCAAATCTGAAATTCCACGGAAATAAGAAAAAATATCTAGAAAACCAAATTCTTACAAAATCATTTATAAAATTTGAAATACAATTAGAAATATTAAATGTTGTTGTGTTCTTAGTTGGATTTAAGGCCCAGAAAAAATGTAACTGAAAGTTTCATATTTTCAAACGTTTCGACTCATATTGGAGTTCTCATCAGTGAGAATTTATTTCTATAAAAATACAAAAGGAAGAAACTTGAAAAAATTGCACGTGATCCAATTCAAATAATTGAACTTATATATTTATTCCAAGAATAAATATTTAATTGAAGATATGTGTTGATGTTGATAGTTGGCTTTAGGGTCCAAGGTTAATAAAAAATCAGCGTTTTACATGATCAGACCTTTCGGCTCTGATCGGGGCCCTCATCAGTGATTTATTATGAATCTAAAAGATAAAGAAAAAGAGGGGGATTGCTAACATATAATTTATATGAATAAATATTTAAATTCGTACTTTTTTCATTAGCTATAAAATATACAGCCAGGAATTTTTCAATTTTTGTGAATTTAGGATTTGGAAAGACATGAGCCTAAATGATAGTCTCACTGACTTGGAGAGATCAAAGCTGGCAGTTTGGGACTATCCAGTTAGCGACAAGTACACGAAAATGTTCCAAGCCATGAAAGAAGCTGAATTCCCGAAAACCATGGAAGAAGCAATCAAACGAGTAAGGAAAGTTAATACAACTAATGAGTTTGCTTTAATAGGAGACGCCTCTGATATTAAATACCTGTCGTATACAAACTGCGACTTGAATATGGTAGGTGAGGAATTTTCACGAAAACCCTATGCTATTGCAGTTCAACAAGGATCACCACTAAAGGATCAATTTAATAATGCGTGAGTATAAAATTATTTGAGAATCAGAAATATTGTTTTCTCATTTTTTTATATACAGATTTTGCTCATGAAAAATTACGGAGGGAATGCAAAGTAGTTTTAGTGATATTTCCGTAAAAACAATTTTTTTTTAAAGAAAACATTCTTTTATTATTTATATCTAGCATGAAATAATAATTTTTTTAAAACTTGTAGACTACCTTTTGATATAAAATTACTGCTCGTACGAAAATTGGATGTTTTTTATAGAAAATGGCAGCTTTAAATATTTATTTTTGTGTTTTTTGTTTAGGAACTCTAATGCATATTAACCACTTTCGAAGAATTCAGACATTGAAGATGCCAAGCGGTCTCGGCATTCCGATATAAACTAGTCCGTAAAACTTAGAAAATAGAAAAAAAAATTGATAGAAAATTATTAATCAGATATAAAATAATAAATTCTGAACATTCAAATGTTAATTTATTTATGAATTAATTTATTATTATTAGTAGATACAGACTATTTTGGCTAGACGAGCTTTTCAAGCATTATCAAAGCTTTAAATTATTTAATTTTTAGTTAGCAACGTAAGCAGTGCTTATTGTGGTATTTTTACATCAATGCCATATTGATATAAACATTAAACATTAATTTCATTATTTTTCATACCGTAAACTCTCATTAATTTATTTCATATATCTCATTAAAATTAAATATTTCCAATTGATAAATTTAGGAAATTATAAGGATAACAACTTAATAAAGGCCAACATTAAAATTTATTTCTAAATATCATAATAAAAAATTTAGACAAAAGTAGAAAAGTATATTACCAGTATGAACAATAATCCAGAAAGGTATAAACAAAGAAAACAAAAATTTTCACAAACTAAAAATTTATTTTTTCAGGTGAAAGGAGAAATGGTTTTTACATATCCCTAACATTTGTCAATGTATAATGTTCTGGATTACCTAACACTGTCAAAAACAGAATTTCGAAAATATGACGTTTATCCAGTTGTCATTCTTATTACTTCAAAATTTTCTTGAAATTTATAGCTTTTGAAAATATGAAAAATTCGAATTCTAGTTTTAAAATGTCTACGTACATTGAATGATAAATAAATTCAATGAGTCAGAAAGATTCAACTAGCTAAAAAATGAAATGGAAAATAAGGCTCAAATCTTCAGCACTTTTAATTACTAAGTTTCTGTTTCAATTAACTGCGGTGCTTGTTCATGACAATGAAAGAGATGAAATTTCAAATACGAGTTGAAGTTGAATTTAATTAATTTTAAATGCAATTAAATAAAATCGTATGGTTTTTTAAAAGTAAAATATTTAAAAATAATCATTAATGTGGTTAAGCACTTTTCAATCTGATATGTAAATAATATAAAATATTTATTTTATTACATTAAATAAATGAGACCCTTGGCTTTTTGGAAAGATTACATATTTCTGTAAAAACAAATTTCAAAATTTCGTTACATTGATGTCAAACTCGGCATAAAAAATGTTAAAGCTCAATTTTCCCTCTTGATATTTTTGAAGAAGGACCTTTCCTAATAAATCGCAATCAAGTTCCTTTATTTGGGAGAACCCTGCCAAATATTTTAAGAAGTCCGGAAAAAATAAAAAGCTGTGTCATTTGAAACCATGAGATGTTAAAAAAACCAGAATAGCATTCCTAAAGTAGATTACAGAACATAAATTACATGATTCTTATATTATATTTTTACATTTTAACAGGATTTTGATTTTGCTGAACAAAAGGAAACTGGAAAAACTGAAGGAAAAGTGGTGGAACCAAAATAAAGAGAGGAAGCACTGTGATAAGCAAAGCGATCAGAACGACGGAATCAGTATTCAAAACATCGGAGGTGTCTTTATCGTGATCTTCGTAGGAATTGGATTGGCCTGTGTCACTTTGATCTTCGAGTATTATTATTATCGATATCGCCCCAGAGTAAAACATACCGATTCAGTTTCCAACTCTGATACAAAAATCAAGTTTGTAGACAATATCAAGCCAAACGTATTTAATTTGCGGCCAGCTCCCACGCAGGCTTTGCAGCTTCCTACTCGATTCAGATCAAGATTTTAATTCGAACCGGGCTGAAAGTAGGGCATCGAATTGAAAAAATGACGTGACCCGTGAAAGCCAATGCTTTGCTTTCAGGAAATTCAAATCCTATTAGACTCGATATCATATTTGATTATCGACTCGAAATTGGAAATAGAAAAGCGATTACGAACGTCTTATATATTTCAAGCTACGCCTATTCGTCCATGAATCGATCATCACTTGTTATGAAAAACTGACACTTGAAAGCCATTCTTTAAAAATAAACTTTTATTTTCTGCTCAATAAGCTCAATTAGAAAGGTTAAAGATGATGAGTTATGAGGGTGTGTCATATCCTTGGATTCAGTTTTACATGCACCTTAAATTAGGTAATCAACAATCAATTTTGTAAACCAAGGATTTAATTCAAAATTGGTAAGACAGAGAAAAATAGTCGTTTGAATCAAACAAATACTTTTAAAAATTCAAGTATATGAAGTTCAAACATAAATGTTTTTTTTTCATCAAGCAAATTATTTGTTTCAATAAAATATCCACTTCTTAAAATTTTTTTGAGTGGAATTACCATTAGGGCAAAAATGCACTCTATTCGAGTGAAATTTCATTCCATAAGGGAGAGAGCAAACTTTTTGATAATAAAACTAAAAATTTGTTTTTTTTAACGTGATACATTCAAAGAATTTTTCTTTCAAATTGAACAGTTTTCTCGGTAAAGTTAACTGCATTGAAAGTTTAAAGATCAAAATATTTTAGACGTTAAAAATTTGAAAATTTTTCTAAATAATCAGTAAAAATTAATTATTTTTAATTAAAGGCAAGATTTTTACTTAAATTTTACATTGACAAGCAAGAATTAAAAGAAAAATGGTAGTTTCACTATTAATAAGTGATATATTTAAGTATATCTAAGTATATATATTATATATATAAGTGATATATTAAAATAAAGAAAAAAATTTTCGGAAGTGCCTTTTTAGCTTGTTTCCGTATTCATTTATTTGTGGGTGTGCCTATTTGATTAGTAAAGACTGAAAAAGAACTGCTAACAAGAAACGAAAACTAATATTATAGAATTTACAAAATCTATGTATCTGTGTGTATTGTAAAATATATAGTAATTATAATATACGTATTATTATAATTGTCTGATATTTTCATCTGAAAAAGTTATCAATGACTTTTAAAAATTTTCAGATTCATTATTTTTCAAATAAGTTCAATTTAACTTTCAATTAATTTTAAAATTCAACTCATCAGATTTTGTTTCAAATTTATAAATTCTTGGTATATTTTTTTTAATCAGAAATGAGTTTTATGATGAAAGAGATGATAAGTATGGATTTCAATTCGTTGCCTGATATATTAAAAATGCTCATAAACGCACATTTATAAATGCATACGTTTGACTACACGAGTGTTTGTAAAAAAAGTGTGATTACTTTTCTCTTGGAAAATTAAAACAAAGACAACTAATTTCAAAATACATTTCATATGTTTATAATAAATAAATTATTATGAATAATTGTAAGTAATTTTTATAAGTTTAATATTTTTTTAATTTGTTCTATGAATTTTATAGAAATTCGTTCATCAATATGAATATATATATATATATATATATATATATATATAATATATCCATAAAATTTACATTTCCAAATCTCTAAAATAAATTTTACTGCATTATGTCACGTTGTGTTTTATTGTGAATTATAAAATATTTTTACAGGACGAGTAAGATATTTTTTCATCGATTGTATCGTTTTATGAGAAAAAGAATCTCGTAAAAGCCCATTAATATTTAAATTATGAAATCCGTAATCATATTATAATAATGAAGCAAATTATGAATAATTTTAAATAACATAGAAAGTACCACAGAAAAACTAAACATTCAATATTGAATTACAGCACTTGAAAGCAGTGAATCTTTCATAAAAGTAATGAATTTAATTACTTTGAAAACATTTATTTTTCAGTCAGTCCTCACAAAAATTATATTATTATCGCAAAAAGGATCAAATAAAAATTTCAATTTAAATAAGTAGCGTGTAAGATAAATAAACTAAAATATATTCTAATGATGTGCGGAGATAAACAAATAATGGTGTGTTTAACGTCTAGATTTTAATTGCTAACCCCCTTCATTAGTGGTACATGAATCTTATAAATTATATTTTTTAATAAATTTAAACTTTTTTATTATAAAACTATAATTAACGTTTCTAGTAAAACACTTAATCTTGTTGAAAAATTAATTTTAATGATATTTTATTTTCAAATCATTTTATATTAAAGTGAGATAATATTTTATAGTATTTATCTATTCTTGTGTAAATTCATTTATAGAAAAACGGTCAAGGTTTGATAATAAATAAAAATAAAGGAATTTGCAGTGTTTGCATTGCCTTTATTTGGTCACTTCCATTGTGTACATACTTTTTCAGAGTTAGTACTCTCGCTTTATTACATTTGTTACGTTTCCTATTTTTTTCACATTTCTTTCGTTCAGTTTTTTATCTTGAACCCATGTCATTACAAGGATTTTTCCTATTCCAGTAATTTCCACGCTTTCCACCTCCTCTGAGGTTTGCATTTTCTCAAATACAATTTTTGTATACACGTACATTTTTGAGTTATTTGAGTTTTTTCTTAGGGATTTGTGAGGGAAGCATAAGGATATCAGGACCTTGGGATTAAGGATAAAGGAGTGTTAATTTTCTATGAAGTTAAAACATAATGGGAAATACGATTACGATCATTCATTAATAATTACAGAAAATAACAAAGAAATAGAATAAAGCTTCGAGTGCTCTTCGTCTTGCCATCATGCAGTTTGCAAAAGATTAATTTATCTTTTGCTTCTTTGTATTGGTATAATATCAATTATGAATTTTGCCTGTATTAACATCTTCCAAAAAAAAAAAAAATATTGTTATTGCTATCATAATTAACATTCTGCACGTGGATTCTTGACTTGCCTCGCAGTTTTGCAATTCGAAGTGCCAAACAGGGATAAAAATGGCATAAAATACATGTGTAATAATATCCTATCGAACAACGGCGAGTGAATTTCACAGTTTCTCAAAAGCAAAATGATGGGAGAATTCTTCAACAATATATAATGAATAAATTGGATATCACTCGTACTACTTTGTCGACGATCGCATTATCGTCAAATGAGGCATCAGGTATACACTTTTTTTGCTTTCTTTTACTTTTTTCTCCACAAACGGTTAATGATAATTAAACCATCTAAATAAACTGTAGTATTACATTTTTCATCGCTTCCTCGAGTTTCCTCACTTATTTTTTAAATAGCTGTTGCCTATAGGTGGCAAGGGAGATAACAGTGCCATCTTGGATTCATGCATAACAAATTCCACATGCCAAGAGGACCCCCATGCCAAATATTACAGTTTTTGCCTTCATTGTCTAATTTTGACAAATATATAGCTAAAACATAACTTGGCGGTCACACGTTTACAGCAGAATTTCCCGGATTATAAAGTCAACGGGCGCAACGCTGTCAGTGGCCGGTATCTGAAGCTGCTACTGTGTCTCCTGTTAAACAAACGAAAACGGTTTGTTTATTTAATTGAATCTATATTTACAGAAAAGAATGGGAAACACATCACCGAAGCTTTAATCGTTTAATAAATAACAGGAGATACTACTGAACTCAAAATCATCAGTAAACAAATAAAAGTCTATATTTTTAATTTAAATATCAAAAAATTTATTTTTGTACTTTTTAAACGAATTTGAGGTTCTAAAGAATTAATTTATTTTCAAATTTATAAAACTTTTGTTTGAACACTTTTTTGAACATTATATAAAAATTATTAATAACAATTACTGTGGGTCAAAATTTTATGCATATTTTTCCAAGTCTAATCTTAAAAAATCACCAATGTTAATAAGGACTCATTTTCTATATCAAATTATTTTCTAATACTTTACAATAATTAATAATTTGCCAGATATTATAACTTACAAAATTTTTAAGTGATAGTTGAAAGAGCCGAGCCTTATTTAAGAATCCAATCTGATTAAACTAGAAAAAGGTATATTGAGCAAAAATGAGTCCTTGTTCATTGAAATCCGAAAATCTTTAACGATTAAAATTGAAATAAAACAATAGGTAACTTTGACTATTAATAATTGTTATTCAAAAATTGAAGTTCATGTTTTTAATTATTATCTTGGTGTAGTAACTATTTTCTATTTAAAATAAAATATGTTTTAAACAAAATAATAAACAGTTTCATATTTAAAAGATAAACCTTCTTATATAGACAATTATTGGTTTTTAGTAAAAAAAAAAAGAAAAAAGACGAAATAACTAAAGGAAAAGAGTCGAACAATACCTCTTTCGTTCATTATGCAAGAGGAAAGTGGGCTGAGTCCATCCAAGTTGTTCCAGAACGAAGCCATCCTTCTCCGTATCTTCAACTTCTTGTGTTGAAGTTTCTTCAGCATCGATCGAGGAATAATAAACGCGATCTTGCTCCGATATGATTCTGCGTTTCACCGGAGATCGTATGGGCTCCGTCTGAATGGACTTGTCGCACTGTCTCACTCGAAATTTGAGTGTCAGATTTGTAGAAACTGATGGTGATCCTGACATATCACCCTCTCGATATTCCATATAAGGACTCTCCCCTCCAGGAAGATAAAGCAAATTTCCCGAATCTGATCTTCGATAGGCAACTCGTTCGACAGTATCGTTCACAGGAAAAGTAGTTCCATCAGCCCAATTACCATCATCTCTGATTGGGCGAAAGTGTGTACGGGCCGAAGTTAACAAATCTTCATCAGATTCGGAAAGACTGCTTACTTTCTGTCCAATGCGAGTCTCCTTACCAATTGCATTGGTACTCTTAGAAGGTACTGCTGAAAAGTCTTCGTTCTTTGGAGGACTGCGGGCCACAGTAGTAGAGTCTTTATCCAGACTTCTCCAGCACCAAGATCCATCCAGTGTTTCAGACCAAGTAACGTTATATTCTATAATAAAATAAATGGAAATCAATACTGAGCAAAATATAAATTTAAAAAAGCAATTTGCAGAAGTTTTCTCGACCTTGAGCTTTAGGTACACTTTCAATCATTTTTCGCCAACACTTGCCCATCTTGATTATGAGTATATTAAATTTCATCGAAGTATGAATTGAACTGCCAATGAAAAACTTACGTGTGTTATTTTTACTGACGGTTTCAACAGAACAGTCCTTAGTGCCAACTAAATCAAGGTCCCAAGGGATAAGCGGTGAGTCGTCAACGATAGATTCCTGAAACGGTGTGTCTACCACATGATCGTTATTGGTATTAGAAACGGTAAAGAAAGTCTCATTGGCATCCGTGGGCCAAAGAGGCTTCGAAGGAATAGAAAGTGAAGGAGCTGCCCAAATTGAATCTGTGCCTTGCTTGTTTCCGGATCCCGTATCCCAAAGAGCTTCCAAAGTTTCGTCGAATTTAGCTTTTAACTGTGCCAATCGAAGTCTGTCCAGTTCAAGTTCTTGTTCCTTTTCTCTTTCTCTTTCCCGTTCCATCGACTTGGCAAATCCGAATCCTTCTTTCTCTTGTTGCTGGGATTCAATAGTCTGCAAAACACATTTTATAAATAGAATAAAATTATTAGATTAAATAAGATTTCATAAACAATTTTAGACTAAGATACTCACAATGGACATCTTGCTTTTCTTCTGACGGTTTTTGTTGTTTTTATTATTATTGTTACCGATAACACCATTTCTATTATTGTTGCTATTGTTATTATTGTTGATAATGATGTTATTGGCACTTAAGTTTTTGTCTTTCCTGTGCGGGAATTTCTTGGGGGTAGCAGGTTGCAATGCTGGAAATGCTGCGTAATATCTGAGTGCTCTGTCCTGTGCAGTTAGAGTTTCTAAGGCAGGTTTGGGTTCGCCTTCTGTTTCTTTGTGATCCTCGGTCTCATTTTTTGATGTGCCTCCTTCCAAATTTCTCAATTTAGCGCACAGCTCGTCTACCAGAGACTCTACCCCGCACTTCTGTAAAATTTAATAAAATTTAATTGAAATCCTACATTGATTTGTTGAGATAAATATTTATTTAAAAAATTATCTACCTGGTCAGCTGCACTCGTAAGACATTGTACAACAGCACGCCTTTGCTCTCTCTCCCCTTGAAGCGGCAGCCTTGTTCTGGGCCGTGTACGGGCACGGCGACCTTTTCCTTTACCGGTACCAACTACTTCTCCCGGAGGAGTAAGGGCCGAGTCGGGGTGGCGCAAAAGACTGAGAACGAATCGCGAGTACGCCACTGGGTCAATTCCCAATTCGTCCAAGCGTGTGTCCAGCCACTGGCGCAACTCCTCCTCGGCCTTGGTACCGAAGACCCCACCTCCTCCAGGGGACGCCGCGATCCCGACCAGATGCAGCCCTGGATTCCTCATTCCCCCTTCGAGAGTTCCCTCCTTAACCCACAAACTCCCGCGATATTCGAAGTCCCCGGGGTGATCATCCTCTCTTCTTAAGAAATTAAAATTTTATTATGAGTCGGTGTTCTACGATATAATATTCAAAATTAATAATAAATTTATATAAAAAATTACCGCAGTTAAAATTAATTCTACAGACGCAATTTATTAAAGTTTAGATCTTGTGTGTGAATCATATTCCTGAAGCCAAAACTTTTCAGTCTCATTAAGATGAAAACGTAAATAAAAAGCTATTAATAACACTAAAAGATTTACACAAAAACTATATCAATTATCAATTTGGAAAGTTTTAATGACTTCTTTGAAAAATTAAATACAGACGAAGCATCCATTATCTAGTGCCCAGAAACAAATTTAAATGTAGTTTCTAAGAAATCAGCATTATATCTTGTTGACTCAAACTATTTAATCTTTTCCTAGAATCAAGACCTAGTAGTGAAAATATACATATATAGTAAGTCTTTTAAGTGATTCTATTGGATATAAGTTGTAAATTTGAATCTGGTAAAGACAATAAATATAACATAAATTTGTAAAGTTTTATAATTTCGAAAACAGTGTTTGCTCCAGAAATTTTAAGATCCTTGAATAAGTTTTAAATGTAATAAAAATAGAATAATTCATATGAAAGAAAAATTACCAATTTGTGAATTTAAATTTCTGTTCCTCGGAATATATTTTTTTCTCGTTAATAGATCCACTGTTAAATCCCTTACCGACTGATCTTGCTACGAATCTTGTTTTCGTTGATTGTGAGTAGATGCAACTGTATTATTTAGAATTAATTTGGTTCCGTTCGTAGAATTAGATGTCGAGTTCAGGTACGAGTGGTAGAGGTGTCGTTGCAAGGATTACAGGCCTTAGAGTAGGATGAGCAGTAATGCCTCCTTCCCATTTTGACTCTGCCAAAAAAAATAAAATTCAGAAATTTCTGGCTACTAAAAATCAAATATATAAATCAGATTTAATAATATTCCTAAAAGTTCAACTTTTCATTCAGTGTAGTAAATACACAGAAAGATTTTAAATTCTTTAATTTAGAATATGAATTTTAAAATTAAAATAGAATCATGCAAATTTTCCGTACAATATATAAATAAGAGAAAATACATTTGTATTCGTAATTATTTGTGTTTTCTTGCATCATATTATTTTTAAATACGCGATTCAATATAGCTACGATAATTTGAAGTCTCCATAAAATTAGTTTTGTGGTTCTAATCTAATGAAATTAATCGGAATTTATTCAATATTTAATAATTTATTGTTGAGAAATAAATTTTATTAAGATTATTATTTTTTTAAACTGAAAATTGAAAGCTCCATGTAAAAGTTTCGTAGACATGTGAATACTGTCATTGATTCCAGAACGATCGATTTTACTATCTCATATGCAGAAAATTAAGGCTTCCAAGAAATTAAATATGCTCTTACATTATCATACGTTGTCGAAGATTATTTTTGAAGAACTAACAAACACTGAATTTGCCAATAAAGAGACTCAATTCTCTGATTTTGGTAACTAAAGCAACTAAACTTCATATCGGCCATTGATATATTAAATCAAAACATTTACAAATCTTCAAAACTTAACATTCTTGTTAAAAAAAAATTTTTTATACCTTACTTCAAACGTAAAAACTAGTAAAAAGCACTTGGGTTGATGAAAATCACGTGCGAGACTGTCATAGTCAGAAATGGAAACGAAATCGAACCGATCGAACCTAGGCACACGATTAGCAAAATGTAATGGCTATAGAGCTAGAGAAATCTTAACAGTTACCGTGTCACTCTCATGGCTCTTACGTCAACAATCAGAATCATTATTGACTAATCTTGAATAACATCGGGTATCTTTTCAAAATTAGAAAAAGCAAGAGCATCGGCCCATAGGAACAATAAATCTTCATGAGTACTGCATTGACAAAGTCGACAGCTGCATAATGCAAATAACCTTGCTGATTGCGTTGTTTCCCCTGAGTCATAGTTTTAGAACTATTGAGTCTGGGCGCGTGACGTTGTGAAACGAAATTGTTTGAAGACACGCTTTGTCACTGATTACCAAATCAGTAATGTTCTAAACACTGGTCAAAACAAAATGCACAAAATCTTTTTAAACTGCTTTAAAATTGACGTACCTGCATATCCCGAGAGATGATTTTCACCCCGGTCTTCTCTACACACCCCAGTCAGTGAAAAACATGGCGGGTCACTGAAACATCACTGAAACTAGTGAAAATGGATACGCTAGTTACGTTTAGTTACATTTAGTTACGTTATCGAAGCACAGATTTAGCCTTCTGTAATTGGATACTTCCCTTGGTTTTAGTCCCTACTACTCGCACTCAGAAATAACTGCGCATCTCCTCGTGCATGCGCTTCGTCTCGCCGTTTTATCTACGTATGTAAAATATACGGACTGAAGGAGGGGGGGGGGGGATCCGCCCGGGCCCCTTTTTTCTTGATGTTGCAATGTTTCTATTATTAATAAATCCATCGATTTATGAAAAAGGCCACTTATAGAATAATCCTTTGTCTCTTACTTTATGTGCTACATGCAAATTAATCTTTCTTTTTTGGAGGGAGTGCCCTCAGTAAATACCGCCCCGAACCTTAAAAGCTCTAAGTCCGCCACTGCAATGAGATCGTACACTTTGCAGTGCAAAATAAGCGGAAATCATAATTTTATTGATGAAAAACTCATTTCAATTTAAAATAATTTGGAATGTAGATAAATATAGATTAATATTCGTAGTTAATAATATTAATACATATATACGTTTAAGATATTCGCGCGTATGCGCAATAAGTGACTACGCAATTTTTCCCATAAACTCTATGATATGACCCCTTCTACTCAAGAACATGTAACAACAGAAAGTCGACTGCACTTGAATTTTCACCAGAAGTACCAGAACCCAGAACTAACAATAAATTAGTTAAAAAACCGATAAAGGAGTGGGAAGTAATTATAAAAGAGGATCTATGATGAAAATAAAAGAAGGCAATTAAATTAATAACCGTTCATTATCTTGCACTGCTGAGTATAATTATGTAAAGTCTCGTCAATTTATAACTATATGTATATTTACAGGTTTTCTAAGCCCGTTGTAAAAGGCTTTAAATGCATTTTTTATTCATATACATATGTGTACAAAGGGATTTTTAAAAATGAATTATGTTGGCTATTAGCATTTAAAATGGATAATAATATTTTAATGAAATAAAATAAAAAACTAATTTTCATCAGGCTAAATCTTCTAATGAAAATTATAGCATGTCACGAACAAATAATTGCGATTGTGTTTTTGTCAAAAAGTAATTGATCTTTTTTTTTTGCTTAATAGAACTTAAAATTGTGCGCCTTAATGAAATCCTTTCTTTGTTATGTAAATCTACATAAAGGCTACTTTGATTTTATAACAGAAAATATTATGTTTAGGTGTCGCACTACTGATTAACCAGGAAAAATTTAAATCGAAAAAATGTCTTAATTAAAAGTATTGTGATCAGTAAATGCCTTCTACACATTTATGAAGCATCGTCAGATAAAAACAATTTGCAAATTTTTAATAAAAACTGAATTTAACTTGAAATGTTAAAAATGTCAAGTTACCAGAAGATTTTAATTTTAAAATCAAACCTGAAAATCTTAAACAAACATTACAAATTAATCTATTTCCATTTTTTTTTTATAAAATAGGCTTCGAGAAAAATTAATTTATAGTTAATTTTGAATTTTTTTCTCAATTAAAATGAATTAAATAATTTACTTCAAACTACTTCAATATTAAAAGCCTGTTTTCAAGTTTGGATAACAATGCAACATTTCAACACGACTACCTTTGTAAACTATAAAAAATTTATTCGGTATATACAGAATCTTACAACTCTTGTAAGACAAAAATATATAAGTCCTATATAAAATTTACATTCAACTATGAAAGTAAATGTTTGGAATGAATTTTTCTCTTAAAGCAAACAAGAATCACAGCAACAAATTCAAAATTCAAAGCGCAGAAAGCATTTGATCAAAACACTTATTATACAGTATTATAAAAGTTTTTAACAAACACAGAAAATTATTTCCAATTTTTCTCACTCACTCAAAATCTTTTTTGGTAGTCGGAAAATGAGATTTCTGATGAAAAATCAAATGCACACTTTATATAAAATCTGACTTCTGTAATATTGTTACATCAGTAGTGCGACTTTATAATTTATTTAATCACGTATTTCTATTCTGTAAATAGAATATGTGAAAGATTACAGAATGCTAGATACCGAGTCAACATTAAAACGCATATACGTATGCAGTAAGATATTTATATATTCAACTCGTCATATCTTAAAACAGTTAAAATGCAAATTGAATTTCTTAGGAAATGGAAAATTTTAACATGAGCATAAATTGTAGATTTGTCTATATCTGACTTTTAAATAATTAATATTTTTAGTAACTTCTTTAAAATAATCCAAACTCTTACTTAAACGTTTTATACTGTATCACAATAAAAATAACTTAAGAAATTTTCGTCTACGCTTTAAAAATCGTCTTAGAATAAAAATAAGTTAACAACAGAAACCTCTAATTAAATTGTCAAGTATACGATTCGTAATAATGTGGATGACACGCAAAATAGTTTTAAGTTGTGAGATTGGCATCGAGCATTCTTTCTTTCAATGAATGACAGTGAGAACCTCTAAAATGAAATGAGACAGATAATTTATAATTGGATTCATTCTTCAAATTTATCGAATTCTAATAGTATTTAAACATGTACTACACTAAAATTAAACTTTACACGTCCCCAGTCACACTCATTAAAATACGTAGCCAAAAACAAAATTAAAACATATTTCTATACGCTTTAAGTAAAATATCTCTTTATCAAAAAGAGAATTAATTACTACTTTTTAAGATAGATTTTACTTCATGTTCCGACACTTAATTTTGTTTTTTCACTTGAAAAAATACCCTAAATATTCTTTTAAAATTATCAAAAATATTAGAAAGCTCATTCTGGTTTTGGCTATGCATTAAACTCTCAACCATTCTATTTTTTACGAATGGACGATAAAGAGAAAAGCTAGATGGACGTACAAAACAACATTTTGTTAAACACGCCGTGGAATCGAATACCGCTCGGAAAATGTATAATCAAATTTTAACAAAACCTTTTCATATAAATATGTTGTTTAATATATACACAGCCAATGTTTAAGCCATGCCATGACGCTCCACTTAATTTTACTGCGCTTGGAATTTAGTAAAATATTTTACATGACTTCTGATTTGGATTATGTACAATGAATACATTCTTTTTGCTGTGAATATAATACGGAAATAATCGTACTGCGTGTTTCGACCTTCCCCTTCGCTTTGGTATTTACATAAGTAGTGCTTGGA
The DNA here is from genome assembly GCA_030998225.1 of Diplolepis rosae. Taxonomy (NCBI): domain Eukaryota; kingdom Metazoa; phylum Arthropoda; class Insecta; order Hymenoptera; family Diplolepididae; genus Diplolepis; species Diplolepis rosae. The sequence goes on along the minus strand of JAPYXD010000723.1, from coordinate 4,598,197 downwards.
TGCTGTTTCATAAGGAATCAAAATCACAAGTTTTCAACACATTCAGATTATTTTATATCTTTATAAGTTAAAATGACTGTCGATCGTTTTTTGTCAGATTTATAATTTGTATTACTCTCTACAGTAAAAAAAAAATAAAATAAAAAAAAATAAAATAAAATGAAGATCTGTAAGGTGGCTTAGAAAATGACATTAATTCCAATGGCACTCATTTTTTTCTTTTTGTCGAATTCGATTTTTCAAACTGAAACTGAATTTAGAAACATTCCAAGTTTAAAACAATCAAAATACGAAGGATACAAAATTTTAAATCATCATACTTGAAAAGATTCAAAGAAAAGAATAAATGCAGTTAGAATTCGAACAAAAATAAGCTTTTACCCACCCTAACTTGGTCAAGACCTAGAGTAAATTGTCAATGCCAATAATAGCTATAGTTCATTCCTTACTCATGCATCATTAGTATTGACATACTAAATATTTTTTAGTAAAATTTACTTCAATACGAAAGCGTTAGAAGAAATGTAAATAGTCACGTCTGTATTTTTGTTTTCGACTATAATATTCATCTTCCAGCAGATCCTTTAGCATCCAAAGCATCTAGTTTTATATTATAAACTACGAGAGATAAAATTCCAAGTTTTATTCTCGACTCTTTCATAGATTCTCTCACGGACGCGTCGCAGGTCCTGGAAAAAGTACTTCTACTCCGAGGGAGGTTGACCCCACCTCGATTTTGTCCTTGGAGACTTGGAAGGCGACTCAGAGTCGCTTAGTTTTCGTTTAACACTTAACACAACACCACTTTTGGGTACAAATTTTGTAGGAAGCGCAGTCTTGGAAGAGCCTTCGGAGGAAGTCGGCTGGGACAAGAAGCTTGGAATCTCGTCATCCTCGAGACCAGGAGGTCGGGGTTGATTGGAAGCTAGACTCGTTTTGAACGAATCATTCACTTTCACTGGATAGCTTACGGTGTTATCTACAGGGTCTGTGCTTGAAAGAATCGTCGAAGCCGCTGTAACCGCAGGTGGAGGTGGAGGTAGAGGCGGAGGCACTGCTGGAGTCGGAGGTGGCAAAACTGTGGAATAAACGGCAGGAGGTGTCGGTGGTAATATCTCCGACGCCAATTGTTCCTCTGCTTTCTTTATCAAATCTAATTCACTCATCGAGCTGAGGGTGCTGGTTTTGTTCTCCTTCACTGAAGATTGCAGTTCAGAAATTTTCTCCGAACTAAATCTTGTTGAGGTTGTACTTTTTCCGAAAGCAGAGTATTTATCAGATTTTTGACCCCTTGGCATATTCAACGAAGTCAAAAATGATGCGCCAGGTTTTGATGGAAGGTAGGGATCCACTTTGGTGGTCTCCTGTCGCTTGACGTTTGCTAAAATTTCTTGAAGGTTTGGTGGAATGGTAATGTCGGAGACTTTATCGAGAATAGGCTGTGAGAACTTTGTTAGACCTTGAGGAGGTGGAGTGAAGGATCGAGTATCCGAGGGGCTGTAAGCATCGTCTCCTTCGGTTGTCTCTGGATCCAGTCCCAGACCCTGTAAATAATTCTTGTTGATTAAAATTGTTCATAAAATTCAAATTTTAGTTCTTTAGAAATATCAAGGTTCATTTCTTTTTGCATGAATCAAGACTTCTATAATACTATGTTAAAAACATGTACAAGCTTTTGTTAGTAATTTCTTTCTTTTCTATTTTTTTTAATATAACGATTCTTGAAATTGTAGGTGAAAAATCAGCTTTATCCTTGATATCTCTAATAGAAAGGAAATTTGAAAGAGGTTTCAAAGTTTATAAAGTAAGAGGATAAATAATTCGGGAATTATAAATAAAAGTAAAATTTAGAGAAAGAAGTCATTGTCAAATTATTTTACTCGTGAGCTACTGTACAATTGTATTTTTTTTTAATTTTGAAGAGTACTAAAAATGAGGCGTACTTGAGGTTGTGTAATGCTGTATGTTTTTAATATCTGTTTATTGTGTTTCAAATAAATTAGTACATACGATTATCACAGATTGCTTTCCAATATCACAGGCTGAATTTCCACATATTTATCTTAAAATTTTATTGTTTTAAATATAATTTATCCAAAATTGAAACATAGCGAATTCTCTTTTTCTCAAAGTATTTTTAATAGAAAATTTGGAGATTATCTCCATTCCACAAAATTAACTACACGTGACTTTTTTCCCACCAGTCAAACCCTAAGTTGCTTAAGGATAGGGAAAAGGAAGGTGTGAACATTTTATTTACACTACGACAAAAGAAACTGCCAGTCGAATGAAAACCCTTGATAAAAATCTCACCGGCAGAGTAGTCGTCGGCTCAGCAAGGAATGACGAGCTGATATTCTGAATTTGTTGCTTCTGTTCTTCGATTTGCCTGTTAAGTTCATCCATCTTCCTCTGAAGCTCATTATTTTCGTTCTTATTTGGCGACAAATTTGCAGTTTCTGGCACTTTCAAATCATCATCCGCATCCTCATCCATTTCCCCAGGACTATAAGGTTCATCATCATCCTCATCTTGAGTCTTGGAAAGTGACGAGGTTAAATCAATTTTAGAAGATAACTCAGGAACAATTTTTGATATCGTCGCGCTATCAATAACCGTTCTAGACATTCCGATTTGAGCTTTATTTAAACTTTCCAGAGTTTGCTGAGTGACAAGTTTATCCGGCAGAGAATCAGTTATTTCTTTATGATGAGATCGTGGAGAAGACGGTGGCGTAGAATTCTTTTCCTTAGAGGGAAGAGCCAGTGGCGGAGTATAACTGCGATCTGGATCTTTTTTCGCGATCTTTGGCGGCACCACAGGAAGAGGAGCTGGTGCAATTCGTTTTCTCTTATTCCTAACTATAATACCCAAAAGCAAAGGTGGCCTTTGTTCCTCAAATCCGGGTCCATCTAAAGGTAACAGAACGTTGGGAACTTGGCTCAGATTCGAAAAGGGCATTATATAAAAGTCTTTGATACTTTTCGAAACATTCCCAACAACTCCTAAACGACTTCGACTGTTTAAATAACTGTAAAGAGTAATATACGGAATTTTCTCCTCGTCGTTCGCGGCTGTTAGTCTAATAACCAGAATCTCCTTTGATCCGTTTCTTTTCATCTTGGAGATATAATCCCAAACTGTATCATGGCCAATTCTTCCCACTACGTCAACCGTATCTGGCAGATCGTCCATGAGGTCTCTAGCATGTCCACTAACTTCCTGAGCCGTGATGAAGAACTTTGCCACATCCGGCATGCTTACGAATCCTCGCCAAACTGTTTGCAAAGGTCCTCTTGGTACGCCCCTTTCAGACTCGAGATCCTTTTCTTTTTCCAGTTCTTCGTTAATATCAGGTGTCTTTATATTAACAGTAGAACTTGGCTCTCTGTCTGATAAATCTGAATCATTCCCGTCAAAGGTATGCGTTGTTGTTTCGTCGTCAATGTGTCGCCAAAGACGATCCTCGATCGGTTTTTCAACAGGCGGAGGTGTCAGATCCTTCTTTTTCTCCACATCTCTCTTCTTGTCCTCATCCTTTTTATCTTTTTCTTTATGATCTTTGTGACTACTTTTACTTCGATTTTTACTCTTGCTTCTTTTGTGCTTCTTATCCTTCTCACGGTCTTTTCCTCTGTCCTTCTCACGCTCTCGATCCTTGTCTTTATCCTTATCCCGGTCTCTGTCCTTGTCCTTTTTGTTATCCTTATTTCTAATTGACTTTCTGTCCTTACTCCTTTCTCTCGTTTTACTATGATCTCTGTCTCTGCTGTGTACATGTCTGTTTTTACTCCTATCACGTTTCTTCGTCTTTTCTCTATCTCGAGATCGACTACTAAGTTTCTCTTTGTCCTTCTTCTTCTCGTTTAATTTCAATTTTTTCAAATCTTCTTTTGACTTGTCTTTATCATCCTCTATCGTCGAATCTATACTATTTCCACTATTTAGTGCCGTTACTATATCTTGCACTGACGTTTTTGAATCTACAGCATCACTTCCGCGGTCATTTTCTATCACTTGCTCTCCTTTGTGAGTCTTTACCACAATCGATTTTGCCTGAGCCATCAGATCCAATTCGTTTTTCTTTATCATCTCAAGCTGATGTTTTGTCTCCTTTTCTCTCCATTCGGCAAGTTCTTGACTAGCCATTTCTTCGGGACTTAATCTTACAACTGCATCTGGGGTTAGAGATCTGTCTGCTATCTTTCTAAACAATGTCAAGTTTTTCGTGTCCTTGATATTAAAAACAAGACTCCTATATTTCGCTTTATACTTTGCACCCGTGTCCTTAAAGTATTTATACAACTCGAGCTCAATATTAAGAGCCAATTCTGCAATTTCTTCTTCAGTTAATTTAAGGTCATCCGTGGCTTTAATTCTCGTCATTAGCGATTCCCCAATTGTCTTTTTTACGTTTATTCTTATAGGCTCGGTTTCAGGCTTTTTCGCTGGTGCTGGGGGTTTAATATGTTGCTGTTTCAACTGCGTTGGTGTTTTCGATTCTGATTTCTTCACTTGCTTAGGGGTTGGAGTTAGAACTTTGGGTTGAAGTGTCTTTATAGTTGTCTGTTTCAGAACAATTGCTTTTGATGTATTTGGAAGTGCTTTAATTTTTATTGGTGGTACTTGTGCAGGAGTAAGAACAGTTTTCTTTTCACTAGCAGCTAAAACGGTTTGCTTTGAATAGGGAACTTTAGCGAAAACCATTTTCGGCTGAAGTTGCGTTTTCTCACGTGGAGAAAGTTTCTGCTGTAAAAGACAAATTTTCAATATCTAGTCAAAATTATGCAAAGCTTTAAAATAACAAAAAAAAGTTTTTATCTAAAAACCCGATTCTATAAAATAAATAAAAAATTATCAAGTACCTGTTTAGTTGTTTCTTGAGTTTGGATAGCTGTAACAGTCTTTCCACCAATTTTGAAGGTGTTAAGGTTGTTTGATCTGACAACTTCGAAGGTTGGATGATCTTTGAGCCACGTTTTTAAATTTGTTGCTGTTGGAGCTTCAGTGCCTAAACCGCCAAGAGAAAAAATTAAGTATTCAGATAAAAAATATTCATTTCAAATCGTTTTGTAAGAAAAATCTATACCCGTAAGAATTTTGCCCGTTTTTCTTTCAAATACCATAACCCTAGCGTCTAGCTTTCCTTTAACAACCTCTTGCTTCGGTATCTTAGCTTGAGGTACAGAAGGTTTGTCCTTGGTACAAGTTTCCTGTGCGTGTGCCAGGATGCAGCTGTCAGAGCAGTAAATGCTCGAATTTCTTGCTTCCTTCTTGCAAACAACGCACTGTGTAATTCCAGAACCTTGAGCTATGATCTTTTCCGATGGAGAATTCATATCTATAATGGACATACTTCTACTAGGAGAAGTTACATTCGATTTTCCATCTAGAGTTTGAAATAAAGCTTCGGTAGATTTACGCTTTGAGGTCAAAGATGATACATGTTTCGCCTTAGCTTCCTCAGCTTTCTTTTTCAAACAATTAGGACATACCCACTCTATCCCTTGCTCTTCCATTTGTTGACCTGGAATAAAAATAAAGAATTAATTAAAATTTGAAGTTATACATTAGAATGTATTCAATTTTCAACTTTTAAAATTATAAGAAACTCACCCATTGCTTTACTGACATGAACGCATTTTCCGTGAAACCAGTCTTCACATACGTCACAACAAATCATAAATCGATTGTTGTGTGGCCTTTTACAAATACACCATAATCGATCAGGATCATCTTCAGAATCAGAGTTTTCTCCTTCATCCTCGAATTCGTCTTCATCTGCTTCAGAATCCATTTCTTCCTTTTGTATCAATTGTTGTAAAGTTGGCTTGCTAAAAAAGTGGGTTATTATAGAATTCTCCATAGAAGTTTAAAAACAAAACCACTTCAGGTATAAATGTCAATTAACATTATGGAATATTGTACCTCGATCTTTCTGATTTCGGAGTTTCATCCCCTTTTGATTGAGGACTGTCGCTCATAGCTTGTAGTTTTTTACTGCGAGTCGCAGGGGCTTCAATTGGTGGTAAAGTTATGATACGGCCACCTCGTATGATCTGAATTGGTTCTTTTTCCTCTTTCTTTTTTAATTGCTCGGATTGTTGGTTTAATTTCAGTGCAGACTCTGTATTAGATACTTCTGGCGATTTATCCTCAAGTTGTTTGGAAGACAAAGAAGAAGCAAATGTAGATGGAGACAAAAGAGACTCCGTAACTGCTGCTGGGTCTAATCCAGACTAACATTAAAAATTAAGAAATTATTAAAACATTAGAAATTGACATATTTGATCAGTTTTGTTAGAATATTTTATTTTTTAAATTCTCGAACTCTTATATCAACCAAATTCTTATTCGTGGAAAAAAATCTAAAAATAAGATTCTAGAAAAAACAAGTTTCAATATTTCAAAATAAATGCAGTATAAAATAATAAACCATGGAAATTTTTATAATTTTCATGCAAAGTTTAATTGATTTTATAAGAATTTAAAAAGATACTTTCAAATTTCAATGAAATTTAATTTCTTACTTAATTTTAGAACCTATATCTATCTGATTTAATGTTGATACTTACAGCCAAATCAACGCCGAGTTCTTCCTGTAGTAACAACGCTTCGGCTAACAATTCATCCTCGTGTTTACTCGCTTCCATTTCCAGTGTTGCTAATAAGTGCTCCTCCCCTTCTATTCCACCTAGAAGGTCAAAACAGTGTCATTCAAAATAATAAGAATAAAGTTTGTGCATTAAATTACTAAATTTGAATATAAAAAGAAAACATTGAAATATCACGCTTATTATTAAAAAAAAAATTGTTTTACTTTTTAAAATCAGCTTGTAAAATGACCATGTAAGTGTAAAAGCTTACTAAACGTTTAGACTATAATTTATAAATAATACTACAGAAAAACTTACTTTGCTTAGAAACAATATCATTTGGAACATTGGGTTGTTCTATTCGTTGGGAAACTTCCTCGGGTGGAACTGTATTTGGTAATAACAAAAAAATACGAGTTTTGCAAACATAAGTATACAGACAATACCAAAGTGTACAGAAGCTTTTCAGCAAAATAGTCTTTGAAAAATATAATTTGTCAATAAAGAGAATAACATTTTTTTAATTAACCAAAACTACATTAACTCGCTATCAATATTGGTTATTACGTACGTAGAAAATAAATTGGTTTAGATAAGCTGTAAGAAAGAAAAAGCTATAAAGGAGAAAGCAAATTTCAACAATTCTCACATTTCTGTGTTGTATTACGTACGTGTATCTAAAATCTATCAAAGATAACTTTACATGAGGAATAAATTTGAGGTGTCAATTGTTCCAAAATACTGCAAATTATAATTAAATATTCAATTTATTTTATTGATTTCTCCAGTCTTAACATTTTAAAAATATATTCAACAATTTTTAATTTGGAGAATAATGTCTAAATTTACATAAACGTGTTAAGAATAATAAAATAGTGCATGCATTTTAAAATCTAAAGCCTTTTGGTAATCGTATTGGCCTGCATTACATGCTAAAGGCAAAATATCTTCGCAAATCTGGTTTTTGGTATATAAAATTAAAAAAAAAAAAATTCAAATTTAGTAGTATGTGGTAACTAGTATTTAAGAAATTACAAGTTTTAGTTTAAAGAAAAATTAACAGGTACAAGGATATTACGCGTACGGTAACTTTATAAGAAAATCACATGTAAGTTAATGCGCATGAATAATCAGAAAACTGCATTTCTTTCTGAAACAAAAATGTGATTTTTAGTTACGACTTTTCAATAAAAGGAATCGCGTAAAAATAACTTCATATTTAAATTGAATCAAAATCACTTTTTAAGAATCCAAGGTATCATTGCTACTTGTGAAACGAATGAAGCAAAGTAGCTTTCATGTTTTTGTATTTCAAATTATAACATTTTTATTTACTTTACCCCCGGAAATTTTCTTCCTTAAAACCATTTTGAAGCTTTTCTATATTCGAGCCAAAAACAATTTAAATACATCTTTGTTACCATTCCACTTGTATTGTTTAAATATAATCATTCACACAACTATGTTAAAACTCAATTTCTGCAGTTGTAGATATTCTCCATAATAATAAAACATAAAACTGCTTTTGATACATAAAAGCCAAAATAGCATTAAACATAACATGCAATGCGAATAATGAAGTATAAAAACAAAAACTCACCAGCATCCAGAGACGGTTGCAATTCCTCATCAAAAGGGGCTTTAATTTCCGTTTTCTGATCTTTTTGAATCGACTGATCTTCACTGTCAACGTCCATCGGTTCTTCCAAAGGTTGAGACATTGTGCTCAAGTCGAATTTAGGTTCTTTTAACACTGAGTTACTCGCAAGAGAAAGCGTAGAAGGTTCAGAAATCAATTTCGCTGGAGTCGTGGATTGAACTGGTGTGATTGATTTCATATAAATTGATTGTATAGTCTTTGGAGGAATAGCTTGAATAATTTTTGGATGCATTGGCTCTCCACTTTTAACTGAAGTTGACTGCATGCTTAATGGGTTTAATTGTGGAGTCGTTGAAGTCGTAATGTTTGAAGTTACAGGCGTTGTTGGGGTACTTGGAGAAGTTTCAGAAGGTTTCGATTCGCTCCCAACGCTGACTCGTCGAATAATATCGGGAGTCGAAAACAAGGCTGGACCTAATGAATCTGCAAGTGTTGCTGGCGACTTTCGGTGATCTTTCTTCACGTGCTTCTTCGAACCTAAGAGAGGAAATATTAGGCAAATAAGATCATTCAAATTTTAATAACCAGTTAATTTTTAAAGTTCACAATTTAGAATTTACCTTCAGGGGTGACTTTGACATCAGCAACTTTTACAACCTCAGCAGCTTTTACAATTATCTCGCTTTTTGACGAAAGATCTGGAATACTTTCAGACTTCTTTTTCTCCTGTTTAACTTCCACTGGTTTAGGTTTAACCGGGGTTGGGAGAGTTTGTACCTTGACCGCTTGATTTTGATTAACCGATTGCTGCTGCTGACTTTGTTGATTTGGCTCCTGTGCATGGAGTTTCCCCAGGGTTACTAATTTAGGTTGACTTCCTGGTGAAACTTGCATAATTGATTTAGAAATTATAGGTATCGAAACTAACTTTCCATCCTTAGTCGTAATTTTCTGACTACTTGAGGACTGATTTAACAATTTTTCCTTTGGTATTATAACAGGAGGTTTTTTCAGACCGAGTTTCAACTCATTAGCTCTCATCACAATTTGCTTTTGTACAAATATCACTTTCTGGTTATTTCTCCCTTCTCCAGGTTTCGTTAAAATCATGTCACCTTTGACCATATTTGCATTTATCAAGTTCGCTTTTACTTGATTTGTAGTTTGAAGTGGTTTATCGACGATAGAAACTTCAGAAGTCGTAGTTGGAGTTGATGGAGTCTCTTCTTTTTTCTTTCCTCCTGACGACCTTGGCCTTTTACTTTTAGCTTGGTGTAACTTTTCTGTTAAGACAAAGAAAAAAATTTTAGTTCAAGAACTTGAAAATTTTCAAAATTATAAAGTTCAATTGGAATGACAAAGTTGAAAATACCATTTCTTTCTTCTTTATCAGGGCTCTTCATCGCGTCGACGGCTGCTGCCATTTCCATATCAAGTCGTCGAACTTGTTCACTGTCCATACGTTTGTTTGAACCTCGTCTTCTGGCCGCCATGCTACCTCCTCTGGTGGTAAGGCCCTTACGACCACCTCTTGCTCTCACGCCACCTCTTCGAGGTCCACGGGGTCCAAAATCAGAGTCGTTGTCAGAAGGCGATTCCGACTCCGAAGACTCCGTCAAAGACATCGACGAATCTTCTTCTTCGCCATCATCGTCATTTTGCTTATGCAATCCTTAAAACATAAAAATACATTTTTTGAAAATTTTTTAAAATAAATAATTTGAAAATTTTGCGATGTGAAGAAAGATTACTAACCTTTATCCTGTATATATGTGTTCATTACATTTCTTGATGATGCGTTACCTGCTGTTTTTGGAGTTCCTATGAAAGATGCACCAGTTGTACTTCTTCTAGGACGCCCCGCTATTGTCTTAGACTAAAATATTAAAATTAGTTTTGAAATCAATAATCAAAAAACCAATCGTAAATTTTTAGTTTTATTTAAAAATACAAATATACGTACTGGGAGTTTCGATCCACTTGTAGTAGTTGCAAGAATCGGACTTGCTGTTGAAGTAATGGAAATAGGAGTAGTTTGTATCGCATGTTGTACTTCAATTCTTTCTGGTGAATGCGTAATGGGTAAAGGATCGGCAGGTTTTGGTTGAGCAGGTGATAATCTACTCGTGTAGCAATGGTCTAATTCAATGCTATGCTTCAGTGAATTCTGTCTTTCTTCCACAGTTAGCATATCTAAATAAATAAACCAAAATTGATTTCCGTACAATTCTTATGAGAAAATCTTTAATGCCATTTTGAATACTAAGAAAACATCAGAAACGTATTTATAAAAAAATAATGAATTAATCAGTGTCTTACCCAGCATTGCAGTAACATTTTCACCAAGTATTTGTTTAGCCTCATCGCTTTGCAAGGCCGTTTCCAACCTTTCTAACTGTTCAGGATCCATTTCCATGAAAGGATCAACAAGTGATGCACCTTCTGCCGTTGTCGATGGTGTTATAGTTTCAGAAGTAACTGATGCCGTGGGCCGTGGAGGATCTACTGTTAAAGTAATATCCCCGTTTCCTACGTCTGTTTCTGTCTGTCCCAACTTCACAACGCTGACATTAGCATTTGACTGGTTCACTGTAACGTTCTCAAAGATTTAGGGAAAATTTCTCCACCTTGGGACAAAAATCCTCAAAACAGACTAGGGGTTTAATAAGGCTGAAAGGAATTTTCTTAAAAGTTAACTCCCAAGATTTCCATGGATAGTCAAGCTTGAGGAAAAAATTTATCCAAAGGTGAAGAAGTCGATTGTTAAATAAACACATAAATATTTTTCTAACCTGGTGTTAGTAAATAAAGTAGACTTGAATATACACATAATCATTATTAATGAATTTATTAGGAATTAAAAATATTTATGTACAATATTTAAATCTTTAGTAGCTAAAAGAAAAACCACATATAAGTTTATAAATTTAATTGAAATCAAAATTGAATATATCATGTAATTAAAAACTCAGAATATATTGTTAACTTTAACAAATTATATAAAATAAAGTTCTAAAAAAATTTGACAATTGGAAACTTTATTTTAAATTACATTATAAACCAAGCAAGAAAGTCTGATCTTAATTGTTTGGTTCTCAATAAATATATATAATAAGAGCGAAATACAGATAAAGTAAATAGATTTTATGTATACAAATTATGACAAAGATTACTTACTTATCAGATTCTGTAAAGTCTCTTCGTCAACAGAAATGGTTCCGTCATCATTAACCATAATAATCAACGTATCATCTTTTTTCGGCGCATCATCTCGAGGTTCTACGATGAATGAACTAGACATCTTGAAGCGTCTAAAAACGAGAATATGCAACATAATCAGAATAATCAGATATACTTAAAATAACCTTCTGAATTTTTTCAAAAAACCTGAGTATAAAAAAGGTTATGTTTCGACTTTAATTTGCCGATTTAAAAAATTTGATTGTTTTACAAAAATTGTTTCTTTTATTTTTATTGAATTTTCTCAATGCAAGTTGTTAATTAAGTTACGCTCTCGAATTTTTTATATTTATATTTTATAAAGGGTACAATATGGATAATACAAAAAACAAAAACTTACTTTTTGACAAGCTGTAAAAATGCATACAACAATCTAACACTTTTGATCCCACGTAAAACTGCCACGAACCTCAATTGACCGTTAATAGGTTATGAAAATTAGAGCGCGATGAAAAAGAAAATATTAACGGACCTAAAATTGCTTATCAGCTGCCCCAGAAAAGACGTTTTAGAGAAATTGCAAGTGCGATCCTTATCAAGTAGATTCTACTAGCCATAAAAAGTACCAGACAAGAAAATGATCGTTGCTAGCACGTTGGGAATTTCGTATGCAAATATTTCAAAACAAAAACGGATGACACGTGTTGAAAGAAGTGAGGAAATCTTCACTTTTCCTGCATTTTATACGGAAAAATACACTTTTTATGGCTAGTCGATCCCCGGACAAAAAATGTAGGGCTTTTATGGAAAAATAAACAGAACCATCAAGAATGCCTAGCGGCCATCTTGTTTGATTCGTTGGAACATCAAGTACACCGATCGTAAAAAAAGCTAGTACATACCTATAACGTACGCTTTTATGTGAAAAATGTCGTCAACGCGTATCCCCCGTCCAGACGAGGTTTTTCTCAGCAAAGTTTTAATGAATGCATAAGCCAATTTGCGGGAAACCGCGGTTTTTTCACGGAAACATCGTTGTGAGAGTCACCTCGACTTCGTGCGTACCGGACGCTGCGCATTCGTTACTGCGCTTCCCAAATGCCAGATGAGCCCGCCCAATTACAAGTTACAAGTTACAAGTGGTCCTTTTATTCCTCCATGCAGATGCAGCTGCACCAGGCTGCACACTTCTCAAATTAATGTTAGGTTTTGAAATTACCCCTATTTTTCAAAACAGCTGCAATAACGCATGAGAAGTATGAAAACTATGTCTATTGCCATACTGCTTTCCAATTTAACAAATTCGATTGTTTAAAAAGTGTTTTCGATTCACACATTCCTGATTTAGCCGCTACTTTTGGATATGTATTTTGATTATGATTACCAAATGCAGAGTTAAATATGTATGGAATTTGATAATATTTAACCATATTTAATTTAATATTTATAATATTTTGCATTAAATACCTAGAAAATTAAATCTTGAAGTCAGGAAACACGTTTTAGCTTTTTTTTTATGATTTATTAAAATATAAAGGTTAAGTTTGTCACCTTAAATTTGAATAAACTTCCGTTTGATACAAAGAATAAAGTTATAAAAAATCTATGAGTGTTTATGATTAATAATATTAGTCAAGAGAATTTGTAAATATTTAATTTATTGTGTTAAAATTATTGAATTTATAAGTCAATAGAAACTAAATATTATAATGAATTAAATATAAATATGAATATAAAAGTTAATAGTTGCTGATTTGATCAATAATATAGCGCACACGTGTTTGCAATTTCTTTTTTTTGTATGGTTCAAAACTAAAAATGGCTGAACCGCGTGCGTGCTCATCAAAATATAATGATAATGACAAAGAAGAAAGTGAAGAAAATGAAAGTGAAATGGAAATTAGTGATTTTGATAGTGATGGCAAAAATTTAAAACCATTAAAAAAACCATTGTCTGTTGCACAGCCGGAAAAAAAAAAGAAACGTGGAATTATATATTTATCTTCAATACCAAAATATATGAACGTCACTAAAGTTCGAGAAATATTTTCCGAATATGGAGAAATTGGAAGAGTTTACCTGCAGTTAGCCGATCATGGTTTGTTTTCAGTTATTTTTATTACTTCTTTACTAAGGAATATATCGAATATATTAAGTATTTCTTCTTTTAGAATAAACATAACCTCAAAAATTATTTTACTCGTAATTTTAGCCATTTAACATATATATTTTAGCTAATGCTAATAATTCTTGTGTGAAGAAAAATGTTCTTATCGGCATGAAAATATATGGTTAATTATTTATCGTTTAGAAGTATATTAAATAATCCACTATTTATATTTAATTTATGTTGACACTTATTGAATGTTTGGGAAATAATTGTATGTATACGATTTATAATGTGTAGGCATATGTATAAATTTGATAATATGAGATAAAATCTTTTTAATTTTTAATGCTAATAATAATATACTCATTTAAATTTTGTGAGTAAGTATAAAGTATAATTTAATTGAGACATAAAACTTTTAATATACTACTTAATATTAAAAAAGAAAAATATATTTACTAATTTAATTGAATATTACCGTTGTCTTATTTCAGAATTAGTTAAAAACGGTAAAAAACGAAAAAGAAAGAAACCAGCATTGCATTTCACGGAAGGTTGGGTGGAATTTGAAAGAAAAAAAATAGCGAAACAAGTAGCAGCGGCATTGAACAATACCATCATTACTACAAGAAAAAAGAGCAAATTCTGTGACTTAATGTGGAACATAAAATACCTGCCAAGGTGATTCGAATTAAAAGTTTAAAATTTAGGAAATAGTTCTTTCAAAATTACTTATCTCTGAATATTTGTTAGTTGTTATAGATAAATAAAAAAAATGTTATGCATATTTGTTACAGATTCAAGTGGGTTCATTTATGTGAAAGATTAGCATACGAAAGAGCAGTTCATAAGCAAAGAAAGCTCACTGAAATTGCTCAAGCTAAACGTGAAGCTAACTTCTTTGCTTATAATGTAGATAGAAGTAACAAATTGAAAAAGAAGAAAGAAAGAGGAGAAGCTACAAACTTTGAAATGCAGGAAGTCACTCAGAGGGATACCGACATGGAAATCAGAAAGAAGAAGAATGAAAACAAAAATAACGATAGAACAGAACTTGTTAAAAAATTATTTGCATGATATAATTATAAGTTATAATGGAAACAATAAGGATAATGTATATATATATAATTTATTTCATAATTTTTGCATAGAAAAATAAATTCCATTTCATCAGACTTAAAACGAACTAAACTGTTCTTGGTCCACAAAAATTTACGAATGCTATTGAGTTTCCTGAAATGCAATAACCAAACCAGCCTTATCTTTACAAATAGCTAAATTTAAGATTTTATTCCAGGCCTAACAGATTGTAAAATTCCTTGAAGAATGCCTCAAGTGATTTTAGAAGGAATTTATATTTATGCTTTCTCTGGAAAACTGGTCTGATGACCATGAAATAGAAGTTTATGTAAGAACTTGACAACCCCAAATCAATAGAACCGAAATTTTACGTGACCATAAAAAAACGAACCTCTTATGTCGAAAATACACCATATGTATTTTGACACGTTCAAGTGCTTGCACTTGACAAGCTACCAGAGTGCACGCACGTGGGCTTGGCACCCATGATTCGTCGTTCTCGGGCCCGCCCACGGTTTTCAAAGAAAATCTCAACTAATGAAAGCCTAGAAAACGTCTAAGAAGTAAATGTAAAACCAATAAAGTTAAAGTTCAGCCGTCAAAAATGAAAACCTCCATGTGGAAATTTTTGAGAAGGACTCAGACAAAGATCTTAGTAATCCCTTTGGTCAGTTTGAAAAAGTCAGATACGTGCTCATCATCAATTGGAGAACGTCACTCTCTAATTGTTCGCTTATAATTTAGAAATTTAGACCATTTTGTATTTAAACTTAAAAATATTTACGGTTATTTTATATACGAACATAAAACTACTTTATTGAAATAAATTTTCATCATTCTTATCAGAATTTTACTTTTTTTTTTCACAATCTCATTAATATTTTTATAAGCTGAGAGAATTTAACTACCATTCAACTTTTAAATTAATCGCGCTCGAAAATAATAAAATTTCCATTCACAAACATTTGGTGTCTTTTGTGTATGCGGCCCTGGGATAGCGACGTCAAGTTACATTCAAATAATAATGGCGAAGTGATTGAATGGGTTTAAGGTCTTCTCCCAACTTTTTTCAAATACCTTCTGTTAGTGTTTCCCAACGTAATTGAACAGATTTGACCTGCATATCTTTTACATATTTTTGTCGACGTGCAAGAACGCTAAGTGCTAAAATGGACGTGAAGAGTTTCACCGAATTTATGGAGTTGGTTGGAATCTTAAAGGTAAGTAACATAACCTCTGAAGTTTCATAATAAGTTATCTGTCTATCTCGTTTATTATTTTTAAATATTAAAATATTTACTGTATATGGACGAGAAGTCACTATAAAGCAAAATTTATTTGAATACTTGTCTAAGTTTTGATTAAAAAAAAATGTCTTGTCATATCTCATTTTACATACAAGTTTGAAATTTTAGACTTCCTTGTGAGACAGAAATATGTCAAATGACCCTAAACTTTCAAGCATCCTTGAAGATTATTTTAATCTCTACTTTATTGATAACTATTGTATAGAAATAATCTATAATTCTTTATTTTGATGTATTAAAGTTTAAGTTCATAATTAAATTCTCAACATCTGACGTATAAGACAAATACATATTATGTGCCATATGGGAATTCTCTATATAGCTCTAAAAAATATAAACATGAGTGGTAAACAAAAATGTGAGTCATAGTTCTATTTTCAAACAATGGATCGTTTATTACATTTCCGTTCGAATAAATTAGGAATTGTTAATTTTTTTTCGTTAAAACTAAAGAATTGTAATTTTTTTTTAAATTTACACTTTGATATTAAATAAAATGTGTTCTTTTTCTAGCACGAAAAAAGAGCTGGATGGTTAATCCATAATGTTTCTGATCCAGAAACAATTGCTGGACACATGTACCGAATGGCTATGCTTTCCTTTTTAATTGACTCCAACGAAAACTTGGATCGTAACAAGTAACAGAAGTTTTCTTATGATTTATGATTATAACTATTTACTTAAAATACAAACATTTCTTATTTAAAATTTATTATTAAATAAATTCAAAATTTTTCTCAAGGGTTATGAAAATGACACTAATTCATGACTTGGCCGAATGCATTGTCGGTGACATTACCCCACACGATAATGTCACTCCTGAAGACAAACACGAAAGGGAAGACAAAGCCATGGAATCCATTTGCAAACTTCTAGGTGACAAGGGACCAGAAATGCTCAAAATGTTCCGAGTATGTATTTTTAAACTACTGTTGTAGTCATTATTTAATCAATCTTGTTTCATAAAATATGCAGCAATTGACCTTTTCTTAGCAACTAAAAATTGATTAATTTTACAGGAATATGAGAAGCAAGAATCGCCTGAGGCTCAGTATGTAAAAGACTTAGATAGGCTAGATTTATTAATGCAAGCCTACGAGTACGAAAAACGGGACAAAACTCCAGGACATCTCCAGGAATTTTTCAACACAATAAATGGCAAGATAAAACATCCGTTTCTAAATCAAATAGCAAATAAAATTAACCAAGAACGTGATGAACTTTTCCGTGTTTGTGAAAATGGAAAGTGACTCCGATTCTTGTAGCTCAGATTTAAACTAAAAAAAAAAACAAATTACATTTAGGAAAACTTTTAAGACTCTTATTTGAAGACACTGAGTTTAAATACTTTTCAAATATTCTTTATTACGTTTGGAATTTGAAGCTTTTATAGTAAACAGTTGGTCAACATTTCAATTAAACAGATTATAGAAAAAGATCTTTTCGTCAGTATTGATAAATTAATTTCGTTTCTGCAGGCTGTGTTAAAAAAATGTCAATCTTCATATGATTTAGTATAGGAAACGAATTTAAAAGATCTATCCAAAACCATACCTTTGTTTTAAAAAGGGTTACTAAACAGCTTTTTAAAAGCAATTACAAGTATTTTTTACTTAAAACGAAATTTAGTTAAAGCAGTTTTTAATACTCTATAACAAACAATTTTCTTTAAGATTGTGTCTCTTTAGTACTGAAATATCCTGCACAACTTATATCTTTAACAATTTGAATTTCAGTAACTATTTATTGAATAGTTAATCAGAAGTTTAATCGCATAGTTGTTTATATGATTTTCAGAATCAATAATATATAAAAAGGAAGAATTATTTTAAATTCATAAAGTTCAAATTAGTTATAATTTATTATATGGATGAAAAAGAAATAACTTTGTTTCAGAAACAGTCTCAAAAACCAAAGATATCAGATTTAGCTGCTATAATATGAAAAAAGTTAACTCGTAGCAAAAAAAATACTTTTCTCTGAAGATTAAAGATCTGAAGTTAATTCTCTTTTATCCATGTTTATAGTTTATATCAAGAAAACAAAAATTATAGTAATATGTAAAATAATTTTATTTCCTGTCATAAAAGCAATATAATATATCTATATTGCCGTTTTATACAATTCTTGTGTGTTTTTTCATTTCCTATCAAATAAGGACTTAAATCAGCGTGCATTCTGATTGACGCATAATTATGAGTCAGTCACAAATAAGGTCAAATCAATTGGAAGTTCACCCAACCGAGGTAAAATCTAGTTAAGGTGTGAGTAGTTAAATTTAGGATTTTCTGTAGATAATTCTAAGGTGTGGGCGAAATCGATAGTTTGTTTAAAATAGGCTTACTTTTATTAAAAGTTGAAGGGAAAATACAAGGTGGTGAAAGATAAGACTAAATTCACCAGAAAAGTTTGCATTGATTAAATCTCTAAACTTAAATACTTATAATTAATTTGAAAATTTCAATTTTATCTGATAAATGAGAGATTTGAAATTGAAATTTCTTAAATTATCGCAGCGGTTGAATTATACTAAATTAAAAGAAAAACTTTGCTATCTGAAAGAAAGAGTACAGCTTCTTATTTTGGAAGTAAATCTAATTTCCATTTTCTACACCTTTTTATGATTTTCTACAAAAGTAATAATTTTGCTAGAGTTCAAAAAGTTTTAGAACATTTAAGAAAAGTACAATAAAAATCAACAGAAAATCACAGGAGGTTTACATGTTTGTAGTTTGTTGTATTTTATTGTAAAAATAAATTTTCATCAGGGTTATTATATGAAAAATCTTTAAAAAGTTCCGAGCTAGTTAACGTTATTAAGATTTCATTTTAATTCAAAATTTAAATTGGCATACAAGAGTTCGAATTTTATTTTCGTGTGAGATTTGCAGTGTATATATATTTATATGTATGAACTTTAAAGGGCAAGACAGCTAGTTACCCAATCGACGAACGTAGTATCAGAGGTAGCGGTAGGGTAGTAAATAAAGAAGGAGGGAACTCCAACACATCTGTAAATTTCAGTATATATAAAATCTTTCAGTGTTCAGCCGTTCAGCGACGCCGCACCGCATTCGCATTTGAGCTTTGCAATGGTTGCGAAGCAACAGAACGTTATTTCGTCGATACTAACTCTTTTGCACTTTCGTGAAATGAATATTCTAATAAAATTGCATTCTCATACGATGCGTTAGCTGATTAACACCTTCTGATAATCGAATCAGATACTCTCGAAAATATTACAGAGGACCGGCCGGTTCAAGAATATCAGCTGACGTAACTGAAGTAAAAATGAAATTAACTAAAAGAATTTCGAAAAATTGAAAATAATCTAAAAATATTGCTTAAAAAAATAAAAAATTTGATTCATGTGCTAAATTTCTCTGATATAAAGACGAATTAAGCAACTGAATATTAGAAAGATACTACATCAGTCAGTAAGTGTGACGCTTTCAAATCAAAATTGAAAATAATCTAAAAATATTGCTTAAAAAAATAAAAAATTTGATTTATGTGCTAAATTTCTCTGATATAAAGACGAATTAAGCAACTGAATATTAGAAAGATACTACATCAGTCAGTAAGTGTGACGCTTTCAAATCAAAATTAAAAATATGGCATTCGAAAAAGATATTTGGAAATCATCTGCCGAAGTTTTGAAACAGTTTGATAAAAATGAGGATGGTGGTTTGGATTTTGATGAATTTCGAATACTCTGCAAAAAATTATTTAATCCGAAAGAAGTGGAAGAAAATGAGAGAAGAGTTCAAGATATTTTCAAGAACCTGGATTTGAATGGAGATAGATTGTTAAAAAATGAAGAGTGGGAGAGGTAAAGACAAGTTTAATTATTTTAACCATAATTAAATATTCTTATGTTTAAATATATTTATATAATATCTGAAATATTTTTGGTTCTTCGGAAAACTAACAATTGGTATTTTTTAAGAAATTTGTATTCACAGGTGTTATAATGAGTGGATTCGAATTATTTTAAATCCAGTGAATGTCTTGCTAGTAGTAGACGTTCAGAATGATTTTATAGATGGTTCTTTAGCTCTTCGAAACTGTGGACAGGGAGAAGATGGTGTAGAAGTCGTAGAACCAATCAATCGTCTTATAAAAGAAGGTGCTTGGAATAAAGTTATCTATACCCTAGATTGGCATCCTGAAAATCACATAGGCTTCTACGAAAATTTACATCTACGGCAACTTCATCCTCAATCTAAGGTGCAAAATTGAAATTTAAAGTATTTATATAAAAACTTTATATTGTAGACTTATAAAAATATTCCCCAAAGTAATCAAAGATTAATTACAATTTTTGTTTATTGTAAAAGATAATTTTTTTATAGGTGTCAAAAGAAAAAGCCAAGCTTTTTGACACCGTATTATTTCTGGAACCCAAATTGGAGCAAAGATTGTGGCCAGTACATTGTATTATGAATTCTTGGGGAGCTCAACTACATAAAGACTTGTATATCGCTCCAAATTCTGAACAGGTACTTATTTTTAATTCCATCTATTTTTCATATTCTAATGCAGTATATTGCATTATTGGTAATCCTAATCGAAAAGCATGCCTATTTTCAATTAAATTAGATGATACACAAATAGCTCAGCTATACAAAAAAATAATCACGCAGTCAACACAGGAAACTACCTGAGCCCATTTTCCTGATAAATTGCCATGAGTCTTTTGTTCTGCATTATAGTGTGTAAAAATAGAATAATCTACATACGAAAATAGAATGAAGTTATTTTTTATAAAGTAAATCTGATTGGTAACAGAAGGATTTTTATCTTAATAAAATATAACACATTTTATTGAGTAAAAAATTTAATAATTCTTATGAAAGTTATTTAAAAAATGTTTGAATACTTTTTGGAACATTTTCAAATTAAACAAATAAGGAACAATATGGAATCCGAAGTCTAGAAATTCTGCTGAAATTTTAGCTTCTAGGAATAGACTTTCCAAACTATAATTAAAACTTACAATTTTGATAGTAGAGAGAAAGATTTTAAATTACTTGAAAATTATAATTAAAGCTTTATTAATTCACGTTACAGTTACGAAAAGGCCAGAATCCAGATATGGAAACTTACTCTGCTTTTTTCGACAATAACTCTGTAAATTCTACTGAATTACTAGATATTCTTCATAAACTTAAAGTCACGGATGTATATGTGTGCGGTTTAGCCTATGATGTATGTGTTCGAGCAACTTGCTTAGATGGTCTCAGATTGGGTTATCGATTGGTGACCATCGAAGATTGCTGCCGTGGTGTCGATAAAAATGATATATCTAAAACCCGCAATGAAATCTCTGAAAATGGAGGATTAATTGTAGACAGCGATGAAGCCCTTTTACTTGTTAATGTCAAGAAAAGGAGTTTAATAATGGCACAGCAAGGTGCTTCAGTTTTAGCGAAAAAGTGGTCTGATCAAGAATTGATCAGGTCCAACACGGAAAAGTAATGTTCCGAAGAATTATAAGAAACTCCAGTATTAGCTAGTTTACGTACTTATCTACATGCAAAGGAAGTTGCACTGTTAGTTGTAATGTGGATCTTAAAATGTCAGAAGATGGGAATAGATATATATATCGATTCTAAAATTAATTCTCTTCTTCATAATTTCAGCACAAAGAACTTATTTGATTCTTATGTTTCAAAACTGTAAATTCAATTTGCTTGAAATATTGAATTACCGATTGGAATCAAATCGTATTACAAAAATATTTAAAGAAACTTCTTTTACTTAAGACACAAAAGAGATTTTCCTAGTATAGATTATTTTCCAGAATATATTTTGTAGTTAAGTATAAACTTTGCACAAGAACTTTTGAATGGAATCAATACTTCGTGATATTTCTATCAAAGAATTATCAACTTCGATCTTAGATTTATGAAATAGTTTGTATCCAGATAGTACTTAACTTGCATTCAATAAAAATAGTTCCTATTTTTTAACACCGTCACTCGTCTTTTACTTACACCAATTTCAATCTAAAATATGATTAAGTAAAACTTAAGAGAAATGACAATTTTTATTTGTATATACAGAATTTTGATACAACTTAATTTTCCTATCATACAATTTAAATACGTTTCGAGAGGGGAATTTGTTATAATAAATTACATGCATATTTACACAACATTTAAATGTGCAGGTCTTTCAATATAAATATCTTAAATTAATGTTATTCTTTATTCAAATTTAAAAAACTATGATAGACAAATAATTTTAATACCGATTTGGCAATGCGAATACTTTCGGAAAATAAATAATAATTAATCGTAGTCGATGAAATCAACAGGTATGAAGATGATTAATTTTTTGTTCGGTCAAGGAAAACTTTTTAATCAATTTCGTGCAACAATGTACGAGCCGTACGTTCAATTTTATTGGCTGATTCATCATCCTTTGTCAGTTCACAGATATATCGATGCCTTGAACCACAATCTTCACCTTTGTAAGAATATATTTTCGATGCCGGGTTGAAATCCAATTTCAAACACCTGCTCGAAAGAAGTACTTTTAGAATTTTTCAAAAATTGTAGACAATTATTGGATATTTTAAGGAAATTGAAACAAACCTTCCATCACCTACAACCGTTTGCTTTGTATCTTGATAAACGGGTCTTGCACTGGCTGCCCAGATCCACAAAAGTCCTGGATTTAATCCTCCGGTCCAGAAATTTTTACCTCTAAATTTTTTATCGGTTTGCAGGTAAGCTACAATGTCTTGATTTTCAGCTACATTTTTGAATTCTATCAAATTTCCACCCATTCCTCGACATAAACTTGCTGATGATTTCCAGTCGAATTCACGAGTGCTAAAGTAATAGCAGTTTTCGCCAACCCTTGTGTAATTTTGAGGACATGGTGCTGAATTGAAAAATGATCAGATATTATCTTTTTTTATTATTTTATATTTTCAAATATTGTTGATGTTCTTAGTTGGCTTTAGGGTCCAGAAAAAATGTAACTCAGAGTTTCATATTTTCAAACGTTTCGACTCAGATTGGAGTCCTCATCAGTGAGAATTTATTTCTATAAAAATACAAAGGAAGAAACTTAAAAAATTAAAAATTATGTGTTTGCGACGAAATAAAAGAAGAAAAAAAGGAAATTTGTTTATTGTGTCACTTTGATTAAATTTTTTCACCAACGTTTTATCCGGCTACTTAACAAAATAGCAGGTCAGTTTTTGTTTGGTAATATTTTATTGTGATGAGTTCTCAGTTTTTAGACTTTTTATTCTGTAACTATTCTTGTTAACTTCTACAATTTTACCAACTTTATAGTTTATTTTACAGTTTTCACACGTGCAATTCTTTTATATCATTTTTTACCACAATGTTTATCCGTTACACGTGCAAATTTTTTAATTTTTTAACTTTCTTCCTTTGTATTTTTATAAGAAAAAAATTTTGCACAGTTTTTATTTGTTGAATTTAGTTATTTAGACCAATTTTATAGTTTCACATGCGCAATTGATTTATATCGTTTTTACCACAATTTTTATCCGTCACACATGAAATTTTTTAAGTCACTTCCCTTTGAATTTTTATAGAAAAATTTTTTGTACAGGTTTTCTTTTTTGTAAATTTTGTTATTTAGACCAATTTTATATCATTTTTTACCACAATGCTTATACGTCACACGGGCAATTTTTTAAGTTTCTTCCTTTGTACTTTTATAGAAATAAATTCTCACTGACGAGGACTCCAATCTTACTCGAAACGTTTGAAAATATGAAACTCTAAGTTACATTTTTTCTGGACCCTAAAGCCAACTAAGAACATCAACAATATTTGAATATTAAAACTAAGGGTCGATATGAGTCCTGTTCATTATTATTTTATATTTTGTCTAAAAGTATTTTCTTCTATTATTATTATAATTCCATACATTTTTATGGCTTAATGTCATCTTCATTTGAAATGGTAAATAGCGGCTCTGGGAAATTAATTTTGCTTTAATCATCTGAAAATGAATCTTACCCTTTTCCTTGTTATTATTATTGTTTCCAGATATAACGTAGTATAAAAGTTCTTCTGCTCTTCGTAATCTTTTCTCCAAATAATCAACTCTGTAAACTAGTTTTTCGATTGCACCTGAGAAAGGTAAAATTCAATTTGAATTTTGAAATATATTTTTTAGAAATTGATCAGAAAACTATTCGTATATGTATAAATATATAAACTTTATAATAAATCACTCTTGTCCAAATAACTATTTGAATTTTGATTTTAAGGAAAGTTAGTTATTATTAGAATAAGAAAAGATCAATATGAATAATTTAGCAAACTGAAAGGCACCTAAAAGATAGAGATCCGTTTCTGAAACGTCACGCTTGTTTGGATTCGTGGCTTTCGGGGAAACCATCAACGTTTTATCTCCAAGTTTCATTACTCTGGAACTTCTTACGTTCAAATTTCCCTTTTCTGATACAATCCATTCTTCCAAGATCTCGCTCCAAGGTCCTGCATGTACTGATTCTAAAAGTATCGAGTGCTTTGCTCTGCTAGCCACTATTGATGATGTGTTTAAGGCTGTGATTGAAATTTACAAAATTAGTAACAGTTCATACCAATTATTTACATAAATAACTAAAATAAAACTTACCTCTAATGTCTGTAAAAAGTAAAGTCCATACTGCCATCAAAAGTATAATGGATGCCATTTTATCATTTCCAATCTGAAACTTTTTTTTATTTTTTTAGAAATTATTATAATTAAACTACTGAATTATCGAATCAATTATCAAATATTCATTAAAAAATATCAGAATTTCGCATTGAAGTATTTTTTACAAAGTTTTACATTTTTTCGTGATATAATTATTAAATTAAATATTTGAACATAAGGAGTTTCTGGTCCTGAAACTTTCTCTTGGGAATTCCACATGTCGCAAGAATATGTTAATGTTGTTCACATTTGCGGGAGTTCTCATTTTATATTCAATTATATACTGGTAGGTACATGTCACCTGATAATAACTGATATTCTGATGTTAATGAACCAAAAATGGGGGCACTTGTTATAATCGTTTCATAGTTTTAAAAACTGTTTCCTGTATATAATTATTTGAAATTATTGACAGTTATTTTATCATTTAATATACTTTATTATTAAATATTATTACTAACTGCATTACCTGAATTTAAAAAAATTCAAATATTTTCTTAAAATGAAAAATTGATCTCAAAATTCTGATGAGTAATTTATAAGAAAGATAATTTTTTTTAATACTAACACCTCAATTGACTTTTTGTATTCATTTTTCAAATATTTTATCCTAACTTTAGATTAATTTATTTATAAACTTGAAAGATAAACTCACCTATTGGATAGTTCCACTATGAAAACTTTTGAGACACTGGATTATTTAATTTTTGAATAAACAGTTTACTAATTCGGTGTTTAATATAGAGAAGGAATTTTGTAAATACATTAAAATTTTTTCCTGAATTTGGGGAATATCAATATCACGTTGACATGAATTGGTCAAAATAAACATGTGAAATTTTTTTAGTGATTAAAAAAATAGCTTTCAGGCCTGATGAAACAGGTTCGAAGGCATCTAAGAGACTACCAGAGGCAAGAATGAACCAAAGTTGATCCGGACTTCTGTGGGTCACTTTCTCCCCACCAAGAAATCAGTCACTTTCTTTAGCTAACATGTTTAAATGAGAGTGACATTATATCAGTTAAAATTAAGCTACCTCAGTTTTTTGCGTATCACTTTTACTATTACTATTTACAATTTTAAAAAAAGAATTTGAAAATTCTTCATTTTTAACCCCTTTTACAAAAAGGTAATAACAGATATTCCATATTAAATTTTTGTTGATTCAAATAGGTATACAGTGATTTATTAATGAATTTTGCGGTTTTAAGACATTATACAGAGAAGCTAGTGTGAAACAAGATACTCTCTTTTCCTAAATTAATATGACATATTTAAAATTACAGGTATAAAATCATGAAAAAATGCACTGCCTACTATTTAGCAAGAACATAATCATAAATATAAAAAATAAATAAACATTGATTTTCATTTTATTTTGAAAAATGTAAGTTATTTATAAAATGTGTATTGCAAAACTTTATAAAACTATTTTTTAATTTGACTTTTATTCTTAAAATTGCTTAAGTCTGATATGTGAAGAAAGATATACTTGATGGGTCATCAAACATTGTAAATTTGTTTGAAGAGAAATTTGCGAAGATATATTATTTTACTTTCACCAGTAGTTAGGGATCGAGCCCTTTAACAGAGCAATCGATAATCTCGAAAATCAATCTGTGCAAATTATTACTTCTTGAGTTAAACGTTTGTTAACCATTAACCCACTGACCCGATTTACCAAACATGCATCATCAAAATAGGAGCTAAAGTTTCCCATTGTTAGAATAATTTTTCAAATTGTTAACCTGGTTTTAAAAAATGAGTCTTTAATCAAGGAAATGATTGAGCATGAGAAAAGGACGATAAAAGTGGAAAATATCTATTTTCTATGAGTCCATAAGTTAGAAATAGTGTTATATTGAATTCGGTTGCATTTAAGACAAGCTTATATGGTAACTTTATATAATTTATTTTCTTAAACAGGAATGCTTCATACAATACTATGATAGACTTTAATTCACACAGGTCACTTAGTTTATTTCAAAAGTACACTGTGAGGTTGAGCTGTTCATTTCCGGTTTGGTTGTTTCCGGCCCGAGCTTCCGCGGCAACTTCCACGCTATCCACCGTCTGGAAAATGATAAAATAAATTATTCTTTCGTTTTATAGAAATATTGAATCTTTATATAAATCCACTCCAATTTTGTAAATTTAGGATTCATTTCCTTGAACAGAAAATGTAAATAATTATGTTGCATTAAATAGGATTTTATTATTCAGGTTAAAATTAACTCGATTAGTTTTTCTTTTGGAAATCTCCGTAATTCATTAGTAACAATTTGATTTATAATGAATTCTAAATTTTTTTGGAGTCAATATAATTAGAAATTAAATCATACTCTATCGTCGTCGTCCCAGGACAATTTTTTCACTCTTTGGGAAATCGATCCTGCAGGCCATGTAGGTGCCAAAGAATCTGGTGGATCTGCTGAATAATTAGATGAATTTTGCGATCCAGCGTCCAAATTCGCATTGGTTCTTGCGCTCAAATCATTCATATTTTGAACTAACCCACCAACATTTGGGATATTAGAAGTGGCTGACAATACTGGTGGACCTGGGGCTGGACCTACTTTACGTCTCGAATACAGAGGCATTTGCCTTGCTGATATCACACCTAAAATCCATATTAAGCCGATTACATTTTAATTCAAATACAAAAATGATAAATTGTGATAAAAGATTTCGTTAAATTAAAAATAATATTGAACTCACTTTTAATAGTTGCATTGTAGGGACTTTCATTTTCCTCTCCAAACACAGGATTGTCTATATCATTTTCGTCACGATTTTCTCTATGATTATCCAAAGCATCGTGGAGAACACTAGCTCCCAAAATTTGGGGAGTGGGACTCAAAGCAGAAGGAACTGGAGATTTTTCTCTATACACTGTTCCCACAGAACTCACAGATCCACCTCCTTTTGGTTTTTTGCTGTAAATAAACACAAAAAAATCATTATTTTAACTCATTAAATTATTATACAATTAAATTTTAAGTATTATATCTAATTTTACTTTTGACTGCCCCTTTGATTAACTTTGTCTGCAATACTTATATTGAATACTTACTGTTTATAAATGTACAAAATGAGAATTAGTATTACTACACCAAGTAGACCCAAAACTCCCCCAAAAACTGCAACCAAAAGAACACTATTTCCAAGCCAGGCTGGGGCAGCTCTTGCAGCAATTGGTAATGAACCAGTATTTGGCAAATGAACAACCACAGGAATCATACTTGACCTTAGAAAACATAAGTGAAATTATAATTCAGAAAGAATCTTAGAAATATTTGAAAATAATTTTTTAAAACAAATAAATAGTAGAAGTAATACCTTGGAGGTCTTCCAGTGTCAGAAGCAACAGCTACGAGACGGGCTAGAGTTCCATTGAAAGGACCTGTACTTCTTAAAATCAATTCTCCATTATCTCGTATTTCAAATGATCTGTAATATCAATTAGGAATTAATTTTATAGATAATATTAGAAATAAGTTTTGACAGGAAATATATTTTTATCCAGGTAAGGAAGTTTTTCAAGTTCATAAGTTCGAAAGGAAGGTTCCAATCAGACTTTAGGGAATTAAAGAATAAAAAATAATAAAGTACACTCGAGATTCCCTCTAACGAGATTCCCTCCAACGAGCCCTCCATTATACGAGCACATCACCGTCCCCTACAACGAGCAGTTGATTGACCCCTTTTCCCCCACTACTATGGGAAAAATCGTGCTCGAATTTGAAACAGTAACGCGCATAACAACAAGTAGGGTATGGAGGGGTTCCCTCTCGCGCTCGTTGCAGAGAACCCTCCGAAGCTATAACTTCTCGTTAGAGGGAATCTCGAGTGTATTATAATTTCAGGCATGTCAAATTTTTTGAAAAATGCGAAAGTTTTATTCTATGATTTTCTGATTTTTTTAGAGATTTGAAAAAAAATCTAAAATTTTAATCAATTAAAGTAATTAGAAGGTGTTTTTACCTAGCATCTGGACCTCTTAAGGCTAGTGAAACGCGATCTCCTCTGTCTCCATCTGCAGCTTCTAATCTTCCTGAAATGTAAAAAATACTGTTTAGAAATATCTTTCAAAATATTTGTTTATCCCTGAAAATTTCCACTTACCAACTATAGAACCTTCTCTCATAGTTCTGGCATGAAATTCATACCTTGGGTGACGGAATCTTGGCTCCCATTCATTCACATCTTCAACTGATACATTTACTCTTGCTGTATCATTCTACGAAAAAGTTCAAAATTTAGTATTTATTTATCTCCACAGATTAGTTTATAATTATTGAAAATGGAAAACTATTTACGATCAACGTAATATTTATTTTTAATTATTTGAAAAGTATTCTCTGTGAAAAAAGGAAGGCTTTTATTCGGGAAAATTAATAATTATTTGTTATTAATTATTTTGAACTTACATGATGTCCATCAGTTACATGAACTAAAAAACTGTGCTGAATGCGTTTTTCATAATCCAAGGTTCCCTTCAGAATTAATTCACCAGAATTAGTCACAGAAAACCTTTCTAAATCTTCCACTGCACCAATGAGCCAAAACCTTAAATTCTGTTTAGAAAATCTTCTTTAAAAACATCATCTATATAAATGTTATATAAAATATTAATATTATTGGATTTCTGAGGAAAACTTACAGGATCAACTTTATTAACACCAGCAGTAAGAATAACACTTCCTGGAGGAGTGTTTTCTGGCACACTGGCCTCGTAGTCTTTTAATACAAATCTCACAGGAAGACGCCCCCCTGAAAAAAATGAAAATTTCTAATTTCAAAAAATAAATCGAAGCATTATTGTTAAATTCTATATTTTAATTTATTTGCATTAATAACATATATTTAAAAAGATTGACATATTAGATTGAATTCAATAGACTCACCTCATAGTGATTATCTATTGCATTATTCGGTAAATTTTTGTTTTCAGTGGTTGCAAACTACAAGATTCTTAATTTTCTGAATTAAACTTACATTAAAATGATCCTCACAAGAAAACAAGCCCGGTAGTAAAGATCCCTGGCAAATGTATCCGATAGGAATTCATTCCGAGTCAATCAGAATTAGTCCGATTCATCCCGATATCTGTATCCGAGCCAATGCGAATCATCCCGAACCAATCCGAAAAACGTTTTGTAACTCGTTTGGTGAAAAACGGTAAAAAATCGACCCGAACTAATTCGATTCAATCCGAATCATTCCGGTCTCGGATTCATTAGGATTGATTCTAATTGAAAACTTGGTTTCGGATTGGTTCAGATTCATTTGGATTGTTGCCTCGGATTAAATCGAATTAGTTTGGATCGATTTTTTACCGTTTTTCACCAAACGAGTTACAAAACGTTTTTCGGATTGGTTCGGAATGATTCGCATTGGCTCGGATACAGATATCGGGATGAATCGGACTAATTCTGATTGACTCGGAATGAATTCCTATCGGATACATTTGCCAGGGATCTTTACTACCGGGCTTGTTTTCTTGTGAGGATCATTTTAAGATAAGTTTAATTCTGAAAATTAAGAAACTTGTAGTTTGCAAACACTGCAAAAAAAATTTACCGAATAATACAATAGATGATCACTATGAGGTTATAACATTTTAAATGTGACATTAAGTAAGCTTATTTTTTATTGTTCAGTTGGAGGAAGATCTTGAAAACTTATTGAAATTCAAATTGGAATCAGAGTGAATTCCTATCCGATACATTCGCCAAGGATACTTGATCTTTAGGACGAGCTGCAATGATCCATTTTTTTCTAATTTCTCCCTTAGGAACCGATAAAAACACTTTCGATGGTGTTTTAGTGAAAGAATTCGGGCAACAGGGCACGAAGCAATTTTTCACCATTTTCCGCGGCGAATCTTTTCTTTAATTGACTTTTTAATTGATTTTGCAGAGCAAATAACACGGTTGTTGACATTTACATCTGCCTAGTGACGTCACTGGCTAAGCGCGCGCTTTTCAGCGCGTTTGAAATGCACTATTGCGTTAAATTGTTATATTTTAAAAATGATTGTATATTTTTGAAAAATTTTATTGTAACTTATGTTATTTTGCTCCAAGGATTCAATTTTGCTCATTTTTGAAAAATGTGCAAGGAGTCTATTACAATCGCTTGTCAGTAATAATAATTATAAAAGGATTAATGGCTAATTTGTTTACCTGCAGTGGGACCAATTCCATATCCTCCTTCTCGAGATACAATCACAGTTGCTAAAGCATATCTGTCTGGATTGTCAATTTGTGTTGCCTGTTTAAGTAAAAATTGTTTTAGAGGAAAATTTAATATTTCTTGTCAAAATAAATTGTTATTTTGTACCTTAATAACTATAGTAGTGGGAGCAACAAGCTCATGATCTTGTAAGGGCCTGGTCATGATAACATCTGCAGTTTCAGGATTCAAGGACAAAAAGGTTAAAATTCCACCCTGAACTGAATACCTGACAGGTGCACTTATACCCACGTCTTGATCCACAGCCTTAATTGGTGCAGGATATACCCTTAATATCTTTCTCTGAAAAAACCATTTGTCCGTAAAATCGATTTTCTAAAAAAAATTGTTTAGTTACAATGATTGAAATTTATTTATTGTACACTCACAGTCTTGATTTGCTGCGGAACAGTGACTCTGTATTCATCGTTCAAGAACGCTGGGTTCTGATCATCCGCATCCACGACATTTACATAAAGTGTCGTCGTGGAAGACTGCGGTGGATTTCCTTGATCCTGATTTCATTAATTAAAGAAAAACTAGTTAGTTTTACAATAGTAAAAGTGTAAATTTCATTCTTCATTGTACATTAATATACATATGTGCATATAATAATTCAAAGACACCCTTTGAAAAATGAATTGAATTATTATTTTAGATATAGAATATTTATAAATATTAAAATTAAAATAACAAAAGAATTTCAATTCGTTGAAACAATTCACAATTACTGCAAATATATTTAGAAATTTACTTGATTAATTAAGGGAAATTCTTTTGAATGACTAATATCAATTTAACCAATTATAAATATACAATAAATATTAGACTTACTTGAGCTCGAATTCCAACAGAGAAATTGCTGAGAGTTTCATAGTCTAGAGGCTTTCTGAGGACAAGTGTCCCTTCCAGTGCATTCACAAAACTGAAATAATCCTGTTGAATAAATAAATAATTAAGTATATTCTTCACAGCTACTTAAAATATAAAAAAGTGAGAAAATGTGATTTATATGAATTTTTATATACATATGTAAATATATAATGCAGTATTTACAATACAAAAATCTCCTGTTTTGCTGTACAAACTTTTTACAGATGCTGCAGCATAATTTTAATTAGCAGTGAGCTTTAGATGACAATATAATAATTTGTGAGTTAAAATAAAAATTTGCAAAATTGGTAGTGAAAGTTTCTTATCAGAAGATTTTACCTCTTCTGTAACTCTTTCACTGTCCACGAAAATAGGCTGCATTTGAATAGTTTCATTTTAATGTAATAAATTTTAGTTTGATATAAGGTAAATGTATCAGTCGTTGCGCGGTTAAGGAAACCCTTCGAGGATTATTGAATTTAATTATAGAAAAATAAAATTTTTTGTCATATTAATCGAATCACATTTTGAAAGACACTTTTGATTTGTATTGCAAAGCTTATTATTCTGAAAATTTTCAACACTTATTAACAAATAGTCGAAAATATGAAAAAATGCGTTTGGCCCAGTCTTTGCGCAAGAAATTTATTATTGTATTATTTATTGTTATATAAGGGTTATCACAAATATAAATCAAAAATTTTCAAAATTGATGTCGAATAAATTGATATAAATACTTAAATGCGAGAAGAGTTCCATTTGCATAAAAAATAAGCACAGTCATTTTATGAACTACGATTTGAACATTCCGGAATATTTTATTTTTTAGCATTTTTGAGTAAGCATTTACATTAAAAATTTGTTATGAGCGATGAATAATAACCTTATGTTCAACGATATCTTCAACTTGAACACAAAAATATAAAGTAATTTTCTTAATTTTACGTAAAATATGCTCGACAGCGCAACGACTGGTACATTTACCTTAATTAATTAGTATTTTTTAGGGAATGAAAGAAACATTTGTTTTATATTACCGAATTGGGTCCTGGCAAAACTGCATATTGCATAGTTGAGAATGGACCAGGTTGATCTGCATCTACTGCTTTGACTCCTTGTAATACTCTAGTCCCCACTACTGTCACCTGTTAATTTAAAAATAAAGATTACTGATAATCAACTCAATTATATTATGTATTTTCTTGAGGAAAAATTGGATATATGGTACAATCAAGAAAAAAGTTATCCAAAGTGAATATTCCATCAGTTTTTTTCATTTAGAATATTTTTTATCCAGTTTTTTGATGAAAGTGTTGACAATTTGATTTCGAATTAAATGACCCATGGAAAGTTTCAATCGGATAAAAATTAAAGATTTTTTATGGTTGAAATCGATAGACAAATAGTTTTTTTTAGCTATTTTTGGATAATATGATTCGAAAAATCAAAAATCTGTTATTTTTATTTAATTCAAAACTTTTAATGACTCATTTTATCCGAGATAAAATTTTCTACACTTAGACTAAAAAACTATATAAAAGAAAATTATAAACCAAAACAATTAAGGAAATAGTCTATTTGACTAACTTTTTTTCCGACTGACCGACCAATTCTTCCTTAACTTCATTTGGCCTTTTTTTTAACCAATTGTAATCAGTGACTGAGTTCTAGCTATCGATTTTTGTAGTTGGTTTAAATCGCATTTACTGATTAATCTGTTAAAAGCAACTGATTATGTGAAATTTTTTTCTGATTAAAATGATTTAAAAAAAGGACTGATTAATATTAAAAGAGCATAGAATATTATTATTTGTTTAAAAAGTGAAAATTACTCTATAATTTTACCTCTGAAATATTCAAAACGTATGGAGCGTTTATGAACTCAGGAGCATTATCGTTGGCATCTATCACACGAATATTGACCGGAATAGTGAATCCCTAAAGAAAGAAAGATTTTTAATAATTTTAAAAATATTTAAATAATATTTATTTATTTAGTAATACTCACTGGATCTACTGTATGTTTTCTCTCACAGATCGCATTTATAAAAACACTAGCAGGTCCCTCGACACCTTCTTTATCCAGAAGCCGTGTCAGGGTAAGATTTCTTGAATAAGGGGAAAATGAAACAGGACTGTCATGTTCCTGGAGACGCAGCTCGATGTCTCCTTGGGGTCCTGGGTCTCCAAGAACTCCCAGGACTCCGATGATGTCGCCAACTTTTTGATCTTCGCTCACAAAAAGGTGAGCCGCGGTAGCTCCGTTCTCCAGGAAACATCTTGTATCGCGAATTACTTTGAACAATAAAATAAGCACAATGTTACAATATATTTAGAGAAAAAATTACTTGTGTATTCGAATTGAAATAAATAATAAGATTATTAAAAAGAGTTTCAAATTTTTAAGAATTTTCTAAAATATCTCGAATTTTTTAAAAATTCCTCAAAGTATTGGAACTACTTTTTAGAAAAATCCAGAATTTTAATACTAATTTCTGATAATACTCCAAAAGCTCTACAAATTGTCCTGATAAAAGCTTGAAATTAAATCAAAATTAGGAAAGTTACAGTATTTTAAAACTTAACAAAAAATCATTAAATAAAATGAAATGAAAATATGTTATGATGCAAAATTGATAACAAGAAAAAGATCTAAAAATAATTCAATAAAAATATAAATTAATAATTATGAGATGTATATTTTTCGTTTTAATTTGTAAAAAGACTATTGAAAATAAAAAATTACATTTTTCAACAAAAATATTCGAGATACGGAAAATAAACGTCGAACTGCAAAATTGCTTGCTTAAATGAAGTCTATAAATTTCCATTGACACAATTTTCAATAAAATGTATATTTTCTGTTTTAATTCAAAAAAATAAAATTTCAAATAAAAAATCCTATTTTTTAGCTAAACGATGCAATATACAAAAAAATTTCAGTACACAAAATTATCTGCACAAATGAGATCTCTAAATTTTAAGCTGAACATTTTTCAATAGAATGTATAATTTTCGTTTTAATTTGTAAAACAATACCAACGGAAATCAAAAGTTCTATTTTTTTCCTTTCAATCGCGAGTTTCAATTCCTTCTTTTCGGTTGTGAATATCGAGCACGAAGCGCGAGTGTCGTGATGTGAATGTATTCCTCAAAGTCGAAGTAACTTTGAGAAAAGTGAATTTACATCAACAGTATTATAAAACTTACTTGTTTTATAGTTATAAATAATGAACAATAAACTTGAGTGCCCGCAGTAGATACAAAATTTGCGAAATTTTCCAGATATTCTATAGAATCTTTTCAAAACTGAAAATTTTGTGCTTGAAATACTTTAAAACGTTTTTTTCTCTTTAGCAAGCTCTTTAAATATTCACACGTCTTGAAATCTGGTATTTTGTTGACATTTCAATGATAAACCCCTCGATTCATTGTAATTTATGAAATTTTTAAAATTATTATTATTTATTATTAATAATTATTATTAATTATTATTATTAATTAAAAAGTAAATTTATTCATTTCAAATACTGCGGAAATTGCTACTAAAAACGGTTAAGGAACCAATTCGGAAACTGGTTTGCGTCTGTGCGGCTTCTTTGTCGGATAACTTCCATAGAAGAAAGAAACTGGTTTTTCGGCGGGAAACCAAAATTACGAGTGGCACCTGGCGAAAATGATTCTTTATGATCAAGAATTGGACACGAAGTAAATTATCGTACCAATAGTTTACTTTTCCTTTGAATTTTATAATACAAGCCTCATGTAAATAATTTATAAAATCCAAATTTTGAAAAAATTCTTGATGCTTCGTTAATATGAAAAATAAGCTAAATACATTTAAAATCTGAGTCTACTGTCTACAATATTTTATCTCCGAAATTACATTCTATGGCCAACTAAAGTTACGATTCTTTTTTTTTGGCATTTATCAATTTTTAAAAAATCAAGTAATTAAATTATAGAATAAGCACAACTTTTACATCAAATATATAAAGAAAGTGATAAATTGGAATGAACCAATTTTTACAAGAAGCGTTCTTTTGAAACAAAAGATGAAACATTTGCTAAAATTATATTCTATAAAAGATGGACAATGAAATCAAAGACAAAGAAAAAAAGATTGTAGAAAATTAATGTTTTGGTCTATCAGAGAAACTTAGAAAAATGTCTTTAATTTTTAACACTTTCCTGGATTTTTAAAATTCCTTAATATACAATTGTTCACGGAAAAAGTAATCCGTTAAAATTTTATGAACAATTAATCACTTTTGGAAAAAGTTTTAAGAACTGTAATTTTTAACTGTAATCATTAAGAAATAATACTACAAAAGTGCGAGGAAAATTCATAAACTGCTCAGAAACCTTAAAATATTGATGAGCAGTTGCTAATTTTTTCCTGTATTATTTTATTTTTATTATTTTTTTTATTATTTGCAATTTTTAAAAGCTCGCCCAAAAGTGCTCAACTGTTTATAAATTTTAAATAGAATAATTTTGTCCGTGTATCAGATTTATTAATTTATGGAAAGCACTGTACATCTTGAATATACACGTGTATGCATGCATCACATTTGAACCCATACACAATCGTGTATATGGGGGTAGATATGTGCGCTTCCTTGGAGCGAAGTTCCGGCCAAGGCAAGCCCATGCCATCGGTGTTGACCGATACAGTCGTACTACAAACTTATTTCTATAAACTTTCCCGGAAAGTATCATATGAAAAGGAACAAGCCAAAATACAAAAGATAATCTCCTTAAAAAGACACTTCAATATTAACATTGGAATTAACATGCTAATGTTATTTCTATAACTCGACATTTCACTTTTCACCCTTCTACAGTAATAATGACAATGTCCCAGTTAAATTAGATTTCATTAATCTCATATAGCACTTTTCACACATGAAATCGAATACTTCACAATTTAAATGAACATAGATTGCAAACCAAACCTAAAAAAAGGAAAAGTTTCATTCTTCGTTTCTGCTTGCTTTCTATGAAATTTTAATTTCTCGGCATCATTTGAATCTCGTTGCAAAAAGTATGAGAAGATGGATTCTTAAATTGTAATATAGAAATTTTTCACAGGCTTTGTGTTGGTTAAACTAACTTTTTATCAATATCGTTATTAAGAAAGGTCATGTTTCACTTTTTACTAATTATACCAAAGATAAATAGTTTACCAGTTTCTGTGTAAGATGAAATAATTTTTTGTTAATTACTATTTTAAAATGCTAAGTTTTGCAGATAATTAAAT
This sequence comes from Diplolepis rosae, assembly GCA_030998225.1. Taxonomy (NCBI): domain Eukaryota; kingdom Metazoa; phylum Arthropoda; class Insecta; order Hymenoptera; family Diplolepididae; genus Diplolepis; species Diplolepis rosae. The sequence goes on along the minus strand of JAPYXD010000723.1, from coordinate 4,561,250 downwards.
TCCTTTTTGGAAGAACCGCTATTTGTTCCTATTTTTAGGTTTTCACATCGCTGAACTATGAATTTGTTATTCTCTTGGATCATATATTTCATTGAATGCACGGCACCATTATTCTTGACCATAACTAATTGAATTCTGTACATTTTCTAAATGAGTATTTTTAATTTACAGTTATTTCGAGCTTTCCTATACTATTTATTTTTTATCGTATTATTTGTACCGGATATTATATTTGCATTATATTTACAATATTAAATATTTAAGTAATGAGTCAATGTTTGATATTTCCAAACAAACAAATTAATTTTAAATTATTCTAAAAAATCCTGTAAATTTTACTTACATTGCCCTGAGGTTTGATGCAAAATTAATGAAATGAGTAGAATCCTCAAGAAAAAATCTTCCATATCGTTTTGAAATCTCCATCCAGCGCTTCAGCCGTTTTCTGACACATCTAAAAAATAAATATAAAGATATAAACACAATGCGACACATTTTATTAATTTTATTAAATTTTCTTTTTTGTATAGGTTTTAATGGCGTACAGTTTACTCTTAAAATATAGAAAAAGTTGTAGACTTGGAACACTTTGTGCATATAGAAAGAATATTTAGAGCAGAATAGCATTAGATATTCCATGAAAATCATCTTTTTAGAAGTAAATTTTTAACTTGGATCCCGAATAAAGAATGATCGATACAACGATCTTTCTCGTGTTCATCCTAGCGTGTAACGTGACTGTCTCGGCGGAACGATGTCGCAAATCAGTTCCTTTAGAAGAAATGCACATAAACTTCACCAAAACTACAAAAAATATACTTTATTAATCATCCAATACTTACTAATAGATAAATTTGTGCAAAAAAAACTAACGTATACAAATCTGTCGTAGGAAAATCTTTACACAGAGAAACTTTTTCTACATGAACTTATTTTTTATTTTATAACGTTAATTTCCGAAAATATTGTAAATTTATGGAAAATTGAGGTACATGGATGATTATTTCTAGTAAACTAAGTTTTTTCATAGTAAAAATACTAAAATTCGGAAATATGATATGAAATTTTACTATGGGTTATAGTAAAGTTTGCTATGAGTCAAGGGAAAGTCTTATACTTTTTTGCTCATGTTAAGTATTAAGTATTTGTTTCTAACTTTCTGATAAAATTTCTGATTACTAATTAAATTCTGTAAAACTATTTAAATCTTAGTGAAAATTTGCACCATCTTATAAAGTTGAATTTCCTATAACTTTTAACAATCCCCCCCCCCCCCCCTCCCGTTATCAAAGTGCAAATCTTCATTAAAAAACGGTTATACATTGTATCGAATTACAACAAATTCTAAAAGAAACTAGAACATTTTACTAACATTTGAACAGTTTTACCGAAATTCAACAAGAAATTACAAATTTAATAAATGTATATATAATTATAGTTTGTTGTAATTTATTATAGAAATAAATTTCCTTTTAATTATTTTTTTAAATATTTGAGCTTTAGGGAACTTATTAATATTTTTTCTAAACGAAAATGACATGTGTCGGTATCATTCAATGGAAAGTTAAAGCGGAAATAAAGTGAAGTAGGAAGCTAGAATTATATGACGCGGATGACCCGGGGCGCCTTTTATTCAGAAACTGATTTTCAGGAGGAACACATGTCTTACTTAACATATTAGCAATTCGATCTACATGTGACTAGAAAGCATGCAGAGAAACTCTTTATTACATAGTTTATAATGATGTGCTCGTGTTAAAAGCATAAGGTCAGTTTGTTATTTATTCGAAAATCATTATTTCGTAATAGGTAAAAATATTCATAGCTTATAAACTATATCAAATTTTTGATCATTTATTGTTTTGACCCGAGTGCAATCAGCAATAATTGAATTCATCAAAAATATGTATGGTTGTTTAAAGATGTTATTGATTAAAGTCATATTATTGTATAGTTAAAATATTAGCATAAAATGTAATTTAATGAACCTCTAATTTTTGTTTCTTATTAAATTCACATAAAATTATAGTCATTATTGATTCTATTTTCATGAGATTAAATTTCTGGTTATGACCACAAAAATTAATAGAATTTAACGCTCTATTTCTTTCGAATTCGTGTTAGTGGGCAAAGATTTGTCATAAAGCTAGAAATTTGCATACGCAATGCGTTCCAAATAGGTTTTATGATTCTTGCCGTTTTATGTAATAATTAGAAAAACATAAATTAGTTCTGAATGAACATATAATCAGTATAAATTTCTGAATATAATTTTTTATCGCTTTTGAAAGATGATTTTTACACTTTATAGTAGAATATATTTAACCTGGTTTAAATCTAATTTCTCTAGTGAAAAATTACTTTTCACAAATCATTCAAGAGACAATAAATTATAAAAAAAACTTAAATTATATGAATTTTATTTATATCTGATTGTTCATTTCTAAATAAGCGAACGAAATAAATGATTTTAAATTTCATTTTTTGAGAAAAAAAACAATCAAATTAATTTAGAAAAAGCGTTTAAAGTAAATTTTTTAATGTTTCCTATTGTTCTAAAATGAAATGGGGAGACCCAACTTTTTAATGATGCTGGAAAATACGATTACTAATTATATAATCATGTTTGCGTGAAATTTGCACGCTAGAGGAAGTGCTCGAGACGGATGATGAAACTTTTCAGCAGAGGTGACAAAAAGTTTTTGGTTACACAAAAGTTTCCTTCTTGGCGTGACTCGTTAGAAAATAGAAATTCTCTCGAAGTTCATAGATTTTTAATACAAAAACGAAATGTAAATGAGACTTTATTATAACAAAAGTTTTCAATTCAGACTGCATATTGGGAAGAAATTATTTGGATAGTTTCCCACTATCAATACTAGTAGTATAATCAGGCCCTTTATAGATTATGGTCAGTTTGCCGCGAAAGAAACATTTTCTAACTCTTCTAGAGGGATCTGATTAGATGCTGCCTAAATGTTCGTCAACTTTGCTAAGAATTTTTTTTCGATCTGACTAGATGATCTGATCAGGTTCTATGTAGGCACTAGTTAGTCTGCCACAACTCTACGGGATAAATTTTTACAAATTCCATAAAAAGAAGTGCATTTTTTTCAAATTTAAACTATAAAAAATAAACTAATTTTTAATCAAAATTCACCGAACGTATTACACGACGAAAAGAGAATTTATTCACTTTTACTTTTTTTTATAGTAATTTTAAATAATTATGAAAATTCCCCTAGATTACTATATTAGTCCATTTACTAAAAAAAATTACTACGATAAAGATAATAATTTCACAAAATTATCGTAAAATCACTACAATTACCGTTGGTATAATTAAAAAATTACTTATGATAATTTTACATAATTTTGTAAAATTATTATGCTTATCGTGGTAATTTTGTCTTTTTTAAGTAAATGTACTATAGTAATCGTTGGAAAGTTACATGATCATGTAAAATTAGTCCTTTTTACTATGTAAATATCCAGAAATGTTCCCATTTTACAAAATTCATAAATGCACCTAGATTTGATTTTGCACTATTCGAGATAGAATATAATTTACATTGTGGCAAAAGGGATTTATAACATTCAAAAAACTACTTTCTTCATAGTAATGGTACACTGGATGCAAATAGGAGAAACTCAAGATTCGAGATGGAGCGAAATGCGTATCATTTGAGTAACAATAGGCCGGCTACGGTATCGGTTCAAAATAAAAATTGATGAATAAGTGAAGATAAATTAGATGACTCAGGTATGTAGGCCATGATACTATCCTCAAATTCATAGACCGTGTACTACGCCATGCCATGGTCAAGCGGCGTAAACATTTGTGGGGTAAATGTGCGTTATTGGACAGGAAAAGGTGAATCACTTCTGCAGACTTTGACGCTCAGATTTCCGCTAAATAAAGATTCTATCCCTAAAGTTCTTTCACTTTTCTTTGTCTCCCATATCCTTTGTTCCGAGCCAACTTACCCGATCATGATATGCAAATTTATTTAAAAGCTATATATATGTTTGTTCTTTTCATAATTTATCTTCATTTCATGGGGGTCTCTAATGTGTTTTAAACAGTTTTAAAATATAAAATCGACAATGCCAACTAGCTAAATATTACTCAAAACTTTTAAGAGTAAAATGCTGTTAGATTAAAATTTTTACACTTGTATACATTAATTATTGGGTGCTTGTAAATTTAGAAAAAAATAAACTGCAAGAGCTTCTAATTGAACTTTTGAGTATTCGAAACTAAAGAAGTTTATACAAAAATGAAACAGTTCAAAAATCAACTTACCACGAAAATCCGTTCACGAATCATCCATCAATCTCAGTTGTCAATAAAAATAAAGACAATCCTCAATTGAGTAAAAGCACTCAACCTTTTTCACTTTTCTCATAAATTCCGATTGATCACGGATTAAATCCACTTTAGAAACTCACTTAACCTACACATTCCTCAATTATCGTTTTAATACTTTTTCAAAACAGTAACACTAAATTCGATGATAATTTTACGTTTTTGATAATATCCCCACCTTCATAAACACAAGCGCACTATATTTTTTTCAAAAACAGAAACTTAACAATAAATACACTTTGTATTGATGAATAGTCACCCTTCTTCTGTTTTTAGATATTTAATAATTGCATCAAACTTTATTTGAAAAACATTTATGCTTTTATAAAATTTAGTTCAAATATTCATAAAAATAATGTTTAATACTATTTTCTATTTTTTTTTAAGTTTAATACAAAAAATTTGTTAGCGTCCCCTGAGTCCGTCTAGCAACGAAAGAGTCGTGCGTTTGAGTTTGTTACTACAAAACAGAATGGATGAGAATGGAGTAAAGCACTCAGGAAGTCAGTGAAAAAGAAGGGGCAGCAGGGCAACACCATCTAGAACAGGACAGGTGTTCATTGGGGGATTCGGAGGTATAATAATTACGCATGCAAGCGTACCCCTCTTTCACCAGGTATAGATTTGGGGTGAAATAGTAGACACATAAGTATGTGTACTATACGCATATAGTAAAATATATTATGCGTCATCAAGGATACTGCGTTTTGTGGTCTTTCTGGGTCTTTCATCAAGGTCACTCGTTTCCATCACAAAACTCTTATCCGCTTATTTTATATAATTAGGTATTCATTAGTGCATGTGCAATTATATTATTTCATGTGATATAACTCTTGTGTAAGATGAAAGGGTCTTGAAGCTATAGAATAAAATTATTTGCAATTAATAATAAATAGAACGCGCACTGAGTAAAGAGATCTGATTGAATAAAAGAAAATAATTTTGTTTGAAAGGTTTTTTTTATTTAAACAAAAGATTTATTCGAATTAAACAACTTTTGTTTAATTCAAATAAAATATTTTTGGGACAAATAAATATTTGTTCTAATCAGATAAATTTTTCTTCAAAATAAATAAATTAATGCATTGATATATGGTCAAAGGTATAATTTGTTTGATTTATGGCCGAAATTTATTTGATTTAAAAAAATATTTATTTTGTTCAAAGATACTTTGTTTGAATGAAACAAATTTTATTTGAATCAAAGAAAGTCTTTCAAACAAATAATTTTCTTGGATTGAATCAAATCTTTTTTTCTGAATGCGTACACCTAGAAAAAAGTTAAATTCAAATTTAAAAAATTGTTCTTTAATTAATTTTTTGAGTTTGAAATTTTTGTCACTGCCTACATGAAAGACCTGGGCTCGAATCCCAGCGCAGTCGAAAGCGTATTTTTTCCACAGAAAGATTTTAAAATTTTGTAAATATTGTTTTTGAACTTAATTTCTTCAATTCGAAGTAAAAACACCTTTAGAACAAATATATATTTATTTGATTTTAAGAAATCACGTTTTCAGCCTTTTTTAAATGAATGAAATTATTTTTTTAACATTATTTATTTGATTTAAAAAAATATTTTTTTTATTCGAATATAGTACTGACAAAAATTTAAGAAATACTTTATTTAATTTTATTGCGATGAACAAAAACAATTTTTTCTTTAAATTGAAGAAAATATTTCTGTGAATCACATTTAGCAATACGCAGATATTCATTTCATTAATATAAAGAAAAAAAATCAAGAAATTTCATTAAACCAAAGAAAGTTTTCTTTGCCCGTATAGCAATGCACAAATTTTTTTGAATCTAAGAATCTTTTTTCTGGGTGTAAACTGAGAGAAAAGTTTCTTTTAAATTAAACATATCGTATATTAATTGAGTTTTTTAAATTAAAGACAGTAATTTATTTGGATTGACCAAGAATTTGTTTGATTTCAGTAAATGAAAACGCATATTTATATTTTTTATATTTTACACATGCATAAAAAAATTACTTGAATCAAAGAAATGTAGTACTGAATACGTCCTATAAAATATGCTTTCGATCCAAAGAAATTTGTCTTACATCAAGAAATTGTGCAACTAAGATAAAAAAATCATTTCTGTTTCAAGAAAAAATTCTTTGGATCTAAAAAATATTTGATACTGTTTTTCTTCGATTCCAGTAATCTTTTTTCAGTGCATACACCTTTTTCTTTTGCACTAAACAATAACTCAAACAAGAAGCTTACAAGTTTTAAATAGAATATTTGTTTGAATCAAACATAAATCGTAAAATAAAGTATTTTTTTAACCAGTTAAGTATGTTTGACTACTCTCTAAATTTGAATCAGTTAAAAGCTACTGATTATCACTGAAATTTGACTGATTCAAATAGCTAAAAAGAGGTTACTGTAAATCAGTCAAATTTCACTGATTATTTCAGTGAAAATTTACTGATTTGACAGTGAAAAATATTTTTTTCACTGATTAATCAGTGGAAATTAACTGATTTAACAGTGGAAAATATTTTTTCACTGATGAATCAGTCAAAAATTCGAAATTTATTTCGAAAAAATACAAAAATATATATGGTAGCTTAGGTATTGCATGTGTGAACAAATTTACAGATTCAGAAAACCATTTTTGGAATTACTATAATTAACACTAGAACTACTAGTCCAGTCAAAAAGAATGGTGGTATATTTCATTGAAAATTCAAAAAATGGTTTGTATATTAAAAAAAATTGTATGGCTTATAAAGCAGCATATGAATTTACAAATGGTCACATAAATTAATAGATATAAATAAAATGCTAGCAGTTCTAGTGTTACCATTACAATTAAAAATACATTCTAGAAAGAGTTGGATAATAGTATAACATCATAAGAAATATTGTTTAGTTAAAGTATTAAAATATAAATAAAGATTGCTTTTAAAACCCAAATAAATATTGGGAAACTTTTAGGAAAAAATTAGCCGAAAATACATGTAATCGTCTTTGTGAAAAATATGAAAAATTAAAAAATATTTGTAGATCAAATTTATAATAACTTGTCAGGATTAACTGCACATGAATTCATTTTTACCTCAATTGTAAATGTTTCTCAAAATAAAAAAGCTAAAATAAATAACAAAAGTAGGTGAATTGAATATATTAGCATAAGCCAGCAGGCAAAAGTGTAAAAAATAGAATTTCCGTTGGTTTTCTTGAGCGCTATCTTAGAGTTCAGCTTGCGATCTTGAACGGACCAATTCATCTTCTCACGACTGTAAAGGAGATCTACAGTCTATGATGATTTCACAGATTAATGATCCGAATCGGAATGGATCATTCGCACGTTGAATAGTCAGGTGTACTTAATCGCAACGATGTGATTGTAATTCGTTAAAATCCAATTCTCACGATTACTACACTCAGAACAAATATTTGATTGAATCAAAAAAATTACTTGTTTAAAACACTTTATTTGATGTAAAGAAATGTTTTGTTTTAATGAAACAAAAATTTTTTTTTATTCAAACAAAATATCTTTGGATCAAATAAATATTGGTTCGAATCAAATAAATTGCTGCCTTAAATCAAACAAATTATATCTTTGACCATATATCAATGCATTAATTTCTTTGTTTCGAAGAAAAATTAATTTGATTCAAACAAATATTTATGTGGTTCAAAGATATTTTGTTTGAATCAAACAAATTTTATTTCATTTAAACAAATCATTTCTTTAAATCAAAGAAAGTTGTTCAAACTAATCATTATATTTGATTCAATAAAATATTTTTTCTGAGTGTATTAACTACAAATTTAAAAAGATTAAACAGAAAAATAATGAAAGATTACCTTAAAATATATTTGAAAAAAAATTTAATCTACTTGTAAAATTTAAAATAAGGGAACAAAATGAATTCTCGTGGAAATATTGCTCTATACTTCTTTTGTCTAACAAAATTATTGCCTATTTTGAAGAATCATCTTATTTCTACGCAACAAACGCAAAAGATTCATTCTTGAGTGGAAAACATAAAAAAAAGTAAAATTATAGACAATATAGAAAACAAGTATAGTCAAAATAGAATTTGTAATGATACAATTACGAGCATTTTACTACTTCGCAAAAACACTTTCATAAGCGTCTTTTGTTTTAAGGTATTATATGGGTATTTCTGATTTTAGTATGGGCATTTTAGTATATGACCTTTTTTTGAATTTTTTATGTGTCACCTCCAGTTTGGTGCTAATGTGTAAACAAAAATTTTGTGCAAAATTGCATAAATATATATGTATATAAAAATATATCTTATGAAAAAAGGCAAATTTTTAAAAACATTCGCAACTATCCCAGTTTTTAATCAAATTATCTGAAAGTTTCCAAATTCATGTAGTTACAGATGCAGAAAAAGGCCATATTTTTTGATAAAATCAATTTTTTAAATTTCAAAATCACGAATTTTACACTGAATTTTGATGTTATGTTTATGTTACAAAGGTAACGTAAAATTTGGCGATATTTATGATTTTTTTGAGTAAATGTATCTCAAAATCGCGAAAAGTGTACTTAATTTTATGAAATTTTTCTTCATCAGAATATTTAACACTTTGTAACTTAAAATTAAGAAATTATTTCCTAAATTTACTAAAAAGTAACTGATTTTTCTAAAATTCTATCTCAATTTTACGAAACTGTAATACATGCTTTGAACAGAAATGCTATCAAATTATTATCAGGAGTTTTAGGGCATATGACTTACCCCACACACGATACCTTAAATAATATGAGCTTTTAATTAATAGTGAAAAATAAGGTAAAATTAAATACCGAACTATTTTTTCAAACATCTTTTTTATTTTTCCAACGAATTATCTTAGCACCATAATTATCTTCACTGTACAGTCTAAACATCTATCTACTTATTTCAAACACTGCAACATTTACGTGGTTCATAATACTTGTATATATTTTTTTCATGCTAGTAGAATTTATTAGATAAAGGCAGAGCAGCTGAATATGTCATCAAAAGTGACAAGAAATTTAAGTTTGTATTCTTTTAAAAAAACACTGTATAGCGTGTCACGAGTTTACAAGACATTGCAGGCATTGTTTATCTTGCAATCGATGGGAAAACATCTCGTCACAGTATCACGAAAGGCGTTAGATCAATGAACTCGAAATTACATATTAATTCAATTAAAAATATATTTCACACTATACTACTCTAACTATAAAATTAATAATTCATTATTGACAATTTATCATTAGTATTTTCAAAAAATTTTAGAAGTGTTTTAAAACCACGCACAGAATACATGAATTTCATCCATTACAATTAATTTTCACGCTAAAATCCATATGCGAATGTATGCTATAACGAATTTTTGCAGACCCAGCCATATTGGCAATCAAAAACTGCCGAATATTGCCAACTTTGACCCAAACATAGCCTGACCATCTAGGAAGGTATAGGGAGTCAATCGCAAATGCCCGTGTGGAGAAATTTCATGACGCTAGCCAGCGCCAGACCAGACTGTCTGGTTTCCAGTTCTGGCGCTGACTATAAGGCCTGGTCTGGGGCTGGCCAGAACTGTAACGTTTTTGTACGATCAGCCGCTAGTTAGCGGTTGGCCAGCCACAAACCAGCGACTAGTCAGCCACTAATTGGTGGTCAGTTTATAAAGTTTTGGTTGAAAAACCATTCTAATTAAACACTTTTCGATTACGATTATAAATCCTAACCTCTCAAAAAAAATTTCGTTCGCCAGATGCAAACGTTTTTGTCATGGAATGCTGACCAGCGCCAGATATGGGCCAGACCAGAACTTCTAGACTAGCTGGTCTGGACATTGCCAGACTTGGGCCAGATCAGACAATAAACTATCATGGAATTTTTCCACACGGGTGGCTATAGCCGAACTTGGTAGCAAGTTTTAGGCCAATAGTTATTCAATAATAAACGTCCATTGTTATTATTTTAAGTGGCCACAGTTGGCCCAATCTTGGTTGGGCCAGCAACCGTGCGAACAGATTCAATATATAATTATATAATTCTGCTATGTAGCCCAAACAATGGCTGTCCATAATGCTTCGACCTTTGACCGATGGGGAATTCAAACATGGGAACCGAATCAAAGAATTACATAAATTATAAATAAAAACACCATACTTCGTAAATAAATTGATTTTTTGGTTATTATCGATTATTGGCTCATAATAAAAGCGAATACACTGAGAAAAAAATGCTATTGAATTTATAGCATTTCTGCTAAAAGCATGTATATCATTGATTCAAATCAATATGTTATAGAATTGGTAGCATATGTATCAATTATATTAGCATATTTTTTTGAATCAATAATATACCTGCTTTTGGCAGAAATGCTATAGATTCAATAGCATTTTTTTCTCAGTGTAAAAACAATGAAAGTATTAATTCTTGAATTCGATTCCATTATGGGTTTGGTTGACCCATCAGGATTTTTTTGAATTTATGTACATGTATATTATTGAAGTAAAATTGAGCCGAAGGGCGTTCATTATAAATAATTCCAATGATTGAAGCTCGATAACGTAATGATGTCCTCACAACATAGGAGTTCCATTCCAGTGGATATCCGCGTCTTGCCATCTTCGGGGGAGCGTAAAATTATTTCATTAGTTTCTAGAATTCTATATTATTACTACCTGCTGGAAATAATTAATAACGGAAAGATGCTGCGGACATGAACTGATGGTCCAGAAAAGATAACATATTCTGACTCAATACTGTACTTTTTTACAATCCTTTGGAAACTGAAGCCAATAAAGGCGATGAAAAAAATGTGAAAACTATTACATCATGCAAATTCAAAAATAATCAAATAAAAAATCTTAGTTTCTATTTAAAAGATTGACCAAAAGAGATAATTTTACAATTTTGATGGTAGAGTTGAAATGTCAGTCCACTTTATCAGGACACAAATTTCGGTATCAGATAGGATACTTTCCCGAGAGGTGTTCTCGCAGGTAATTTCAAATTTTAAATTATGGAAAGCAATTAATCATTTTCAAATAATTCTAAACCTTTCTGTGGAAAAAGAGACACTTTTGACTGTGCCGGGATTCGAGCCCAGGTCGTCTTTCGATTGCCGGCCGACTGCTCTAACCAACTAAGCTACACAGGCGTCCGACATCCCTTTCTCCATAGGAAGACCTCCTTCTATTGCGTTTCGGCATTTAATAATTTTACAATTTTGATGGTAGAGTTGAAATGTCACTTGTAAAATTATTAAATGCCGAAACGCAATAGAAGGAGGTCTTCCTATGGAGAAAGGGATGTCGGACGCCTGTGTAGCTCAGTTGGTTAGAGCAGTCGGCCGGCAATCGAAAGACGACCTGGGCTCGAATCCCGGCACAGTCAAAAGTGTCTCTTTTTCCACAGAAAGATTTGGAATTATTTGGAAAAAGAGATAATATTGATTCAAAAGTTTTTTTTCAGTGACTCCAGGCGCTTATATTGAAATATTCAAAGTAGGGACAAAATCTGAAGAATGGAGTAAGAAATATTTGTTGAAAACTTACTTGGAATGAATGAGTTTTTCTAAAGGTGTTGCTGCCATGTCAATGGATTCCTTGGTATCCCTGCCTTCCAGACGCGAAGGATTTTCTCTTGCCCTCGTGTCTATGGTCAATGTGGCGTGACTCCCGCCACAAGTGTAGTATTGAACATCGAATCTGCCATTATAATATAATCACCGGAAACGGTATTATGCTCTGAGAAAATTAAACCCTTCGTTTCGTCTAATTTAACGATTGCTTACATCGAATTCAATTCATGCATTCTCGAAAAGGTCTTAAATTTCTAGAGAGCAGTGGGTTATACAAATGCCAGAAAAAGTTTCATCCCAATCTATAATTGCAAATTTCTTATTTATTGTATACTATCTTTAAGGATTTGTACCACATAGGTCAAGTTACTTTTCCTTAGATTGGGCAGTCAAAAAAATTAATTTTCTTAATTAGGTCGGTATTAGGACTCTTACTTTTACGGAGTTTTGAAACTTCGAATTTTCGAAGACTTCGAATGGGGAAAAGAGACTTCGGATTTCCGAAGTTTCAAAGTATTTGAAGCGAACGAAGTTATCTACAAGTTGCTAGTGTGAAATTATGAATTTTTGTTTCTACACTGCATTAATGGAATTAACCCTTAGCTGCCACACTGGGGTCTTTCGTGGAAAGGCCTCAAACTTTTGAAAATTCTCCCGCTTAATGCCCGAAAATCGAGTTTGTGTTGCTATTTTGTTTTGAAATGATATTTATAAAATATCTGATGTATTTTTGTTTAATAAAGTCTCTTTTGTTCATAACTAAACTATTTTTATTAATATATGTTAAAAAATAATGTTTATGTCCTAAAAATGCAGTTTCGAAAAACGACTAAAAATCTCACTTTCATTTCGCAAAATAAATAGGTTTTTTTTAGCAGACACTATTCTGCTATTTTTTTATTCAAAGTACTATATTTTAACAATATGTAACTAAAATTTTAGCTTCCAATTCTAAAAGTTAATAAAGTTATGAATTTTTAAGTAAAAAAAGTAATTTTTCGGTGTTTTTTGCAAATTATTTTTTTTAAAGCGTGTTAAATAATAAACATTTTGCAAGCCACATAAATTACCTTACAAATTAATTGTTAAAGACCAACTATGAATTTTTTCATCTTAAAAAACTAATTAGTTTGCTCAAAATTCATGATTATGTGGTTGGGGTCATGGACGACTCAGTGTGGCCGCTATGATTGGCGCCAGAAGTGTGGCAGCTAAGCATTAATACACGCAGAAAAAAGATCAGTAAAATTTACAGGAAGTTCGGTACTTATTTGGACAACATGAATTTTTAGTAAATGTTACAAGAAGTTGAGTTCAATCAACATATTTTCTGTACAATTTACTTAGCGTACAGTACAATCAACTCAACTCGGATTTTTTCGTATTCAGTAGATTTTACTGGACGCTGAGTGAAACGTACAGAAAATCTGTTAATTGAACTCAACTTCTGGTAAAATTTACTGAAAAGTCATGTTGTTCAAATAAGTACCGAACTTCCTGTAAATTTTACTGACCTTTTCTCTGCGTGTATAATTAATCAATTCACATTTCTGTAGGATTAATATTAATCAAGATACTGTAATTTTTATTATATGCAATCGACTGGCAATTGAAAGATCCGGGCTCGAATCCCGGCACAGTTCAAAGCGTTTCTTTTTCCACAGAAATATTTCAAATTAGTTAAATTAAACGTACAGAAAATCTGTTAATTGAACTCAACTTCTGGTAAAATTTACTGAAAAGTCATGTTGTTCAAATAAGTACCGAACTTCCTGTAAATTTTACTGACCTTTTCTCTGCGTGTATAATTAATCAATTCACATTTCTGTAGGATTAATATTAATCAAGATACTGTAATTTTTATTATATGCAATCGACTGGCAATTGAAAGATCCGGGCTCGAATCCCGGCACAGTTCAAAGCGTTTCTTTTTCCACAGAAATATTTCAAATTAGTTAAATTTGAATTCATATTACACCGAAAAAGTAAAGAGTGGTGTCAACTTGTTTATTAGTAATAAATTTTTTACTTGTAGCAACATTTTCTGGATACAAACAATTTCGATTAAGCGCAATATTTCCTATCGTTGAAAAAATGCTCCATTAAAATCTAAAAACTATTTTTCACTCTTTATTAACCCAGTTTTACTCCAAGTAGACAAAACTAATCTTCGAATTATTTACTATGAAGTTCATAAATTCGAAGCTTTGAAACCGCGATTTTTCAATTTTTCGAAGTTTTGTAGAACGAATGTTCAAACTTCGAAGCTTCAAATTTATGAGCTTTATATAAAATCTACATCTCTAACCGGTACTATAGCGAATATTTTTCAATCAATTACTCCAAAGAGGAGTCACGAGACCTGTATGCACCCAGAAAAAAGTATTATTTAAATCTAAAAAATTGTGTTTTTAACTTCATTTCTTCAATTCGAAGTCAAAACACCTTTAGAACAAATATAAATTTATTTGACTTCAATAAATCACGTTTTTAGCATTTTTAAATAAAAGACATTATTTTCTTGATATTATTTATTGGATTTAAAAAAATATTTTTTTATTCAAATACAGTACTGGCAAAAACTTAAGGAATAATTTATTTAATTTTATTACCTTTGAATGAAAACAATGTTTTCTTTAAATTAAAGAAAATATTTCTGTAAATCACATTACCTATGCATTATGCGACTGCGTATACATTCATTTCTTTAATTCAAGGGAAAAAAAATAATCAAGAAATTTCTTTAAATCAAAGAAACTATTCTTCGACTGTATAGCAATACACAAATTTGTTTGATTCAAAGAAAGCTTTTTTTAATCAAAGAAATTTTTTCTGGGTGTATACAAGGTTTCAGCAAGAAATAATAATTCTTTTTTTTTTAAATTAACGGAAACTGAACTTCCTCACTGAAAAATTTGGATTAAATTTTATAGAAATACTCAATTTGTTACAAAAACTCGAAAAGATTTGATAAGAATTATATCAAATCCAATCAAATAGTCTCCTGACCAATGTGGTACATGGCCTTAAATGCTGTTATTTAATTAAAGATTTTAAATTCTACATAATTGTGTTTCTGAACAAATCTTAAGGGGTTAGACCACTGTGAAATTTTGAAAAAATCTTTTTTTTTATTGACTTAAAAAATTCTTTGAACTCTCTAGAATAAGGGAAAAAAGGTTTCATACTCGCCCGAAGTCATTTTCATTGAACACATGGAACACAACTAGTACCAAAACTTTAAACGCGTTTTTCTAAAAAATATGTTTTTCAAAACGGTGTACACGATATCTCGATATCTAATTAACGAATCGACTTGAAATTGGTAGATTTATTCTAAGGACTAGTGTCTTTTGGTTGACGGACGATTTTGTCAATATTATGTTTTGTTCAATAATTATTAATAATTGAAGATACATGTTAATGTTGGTAATTGGCTTTAGGGTCCAAGGTTGATAAAAACTCAGAGTTTTACATAATCAGACGTTTCGGCTCTGATCGGAGCCCTCATCAGTGATTTATTTTAATCTTGATTAAAATTATAATTTTTTGTATAAAAGTTATTATTATCCCATTTTTTCCTTTTCCGTTTTCTGGGAAACCACATAAATTCATAGAACTAAAAATAACTAAAAATATATATATGTATATATAACTATAATATAACTAAAAATAATTCATAAAATTCATAAAACGGAAAAGGAAAAAATGGGATGATAATAACTTTTATACAAAAAATTATAATTTCAATCAAGATTAAAATAAATCACTGATGAAGGCTCCGATCAGAGCCGAAAGTCTGATTATGTAAAACTCTGAGTTTTTATCAACCTTGGACCCTAAAGCCAATTACCAACATCAACATATATCTTTAATTATTAACTAAGGGTCACAATGCAAGTCCAGAATATGAATTATTAATAATAATAACATGTAATTTGGACTCAAAAATTGCAGTAAAAAATTCAGAAATTTTTTTCTCTTCGACAAAAATGAAAAAAAATCAAATGCTCCGTCAACCGGAAGCCAGTACAATATAGATAATGAGCATATTTTTTATTTTGGTTTCAGACGACTGGTTTTCGCGAAATCATGTACACCATCCGACCATGCGTGAAAATCATAGAGATGCGCGAAGCGGCTCAACTCGACGAGTTTTATATTTTTTTGGGACAAAAATTTTTTGACACGTTCTTCAATCTGTATAGAAGATAATAAAAAAAATTACTGGTCTTTCATAAATATTTAGTTAGAAATTAATTCCTGAGAATTACCCCTCAAGAATTCTAAATACAGAGTAATAATTCTGAAAGTAGGTTTTCTACGATCTCTTTTGAATTAAATAGAAAATAGTGTTTTTCACGAACTCACCGTCGTTCAGCATGATAGTTCCTAAGGAGTTCTCTATTTGTGTTGAAGATAACACCATGATGACCGAGACAAAGAGTCACCCAGATGGGTAAACTGGGTGTCTTGAGGCGAGACCCTGGCACCTTATTATGTTGACCTTCTCCGTCATGAACCAAAAATCCTATTTCGCTCCTGACCAACACACCCCATTGTGGAATAGCCTTGAACATTCAAATCACCGAGTATTATTATTTAATTGTAATTTTTATTTTAAATTCACTCACGTAGGTATTTTCATCACCAACGTGGATAACACCATTGTGAAGGTGACAAGAAGCTCTTCCAGTTAGAGCCAAAAGAACTACATATAAAGGGCCCTCTTCTGGACATCCACTTAATAAAGATCCTTTCGAGTCCTCCATGTCACTTCGTACTCTAAAATAAAAGTATTTTTATCAATTACACTCTAAGGTTCCAAAACATTTTTTAAAGAAAAATATCTCACTTTGCAAATCCTCTAGAAAGTATAGCACTGTACAATAGCAATTTCGCACCAGGCCCCCCTTCATCTTGAAACTGAAATAATATTAAATTATTAAGTATTAGAATCACTTTAATATTGACTGCTTAAACTAATACTTTGTATTTATTCTTGAAAATTACGAACCAGGTACAAATAGCGTTTGATGAAAATTTCAAGGTCTTCCAAAGATTTGAACTCGAATAAATGTAGCTGAAAAATAATTCGAATTCTTTATTCATATGAACCAATAGGTAAACTCTTGACTTTTAATTTTTAAGAATGTTTTTTGTTGAAGTGTCAAATTCATGAAACAAATAGGTTCAACTTATTTAATATTAAAACATTATTTTTTAATAAAATATTGCAATACTTCTTCACAGAGAAAATGTTATATTTAATAAAAAATGTAATCGTAGATAAATAATTCTTTATTAACATAAACTATAAAAAAGAAACAATTGTCCGTAATATATATTATATAGATGATAGCATACAACTTACATTTTTTCTGATAAAAATTTAACTACTAAAATATTATTGAAACTCATTAATTGCTACATAGCTTCTAAACGATTAGTCTCTAAATCCGAAACAGTAAAAACTCACTGATTTACAGTAAAAAACCACTGTTTCAAATGCTATAAGTCTTCCACATAGAAATCAGTGGAATTTACCTGATTCTATCAGAAAAACTCACTGGTTAAGGTAGTACGATCACGAAAATTAGACCTCAGGCAAAAATAGATAATTTTGCTTTCAAGAATAGCAATATTATTATTGAAGGGCTAATTTGAAAGAGAAAAGATTATTTTTGATGAAAAAAATTTGAAACACAAAAAAATAATTTTATTAATGAATTTTATTTTTGTCCAAACTTATTTTCTTATCGCTTCGAGCCAAATTTTTAAAAATGATGCGATTCTAATAAATCACGGTTCATTTTTTTAGGAAAATGATTCTCTACAACTTCACCGCTTCTAATTTTTAAAAATAAATTTTTTAATGGCTGAAACCATTAAAAAAACATTTTCCAAAACGAAATTTTTATAAACAAATTGTTGTATTTGATAATAATTAATTCAATTTCAAAAATAGGAAAGGGTCAAGTTGTAGAGAATCTTTTTTTAAAAAAAATGAACCGTGATTTATTAGAATCGCATCATTTTTAAAAATTTGGCTCGAAGCGATAAGAAAATAAGTTTGGACAAAAATAAAATTTATTAATAACATTATTTTTTTGTGTTTCAAATTTTTTTCATGAAAAATAATCTTTTCTCTTTCAAATTAGCCCTTCATTAATAATATTGCTATTCTTGGAAGCAAAATTATCTATTTTTGCTTGAGGTCTAATTTTCGTGATCGTACTACCTTAATCATTGAAATATACTGATTAACAGTGAAATTCGCTGGTCAAACAGTAAGTTTCTCTAGTGATATCAGTTAAATTTCACTGATTCTATGCGGAAGACTTATAACATTCGAAACAGTGGTTTTTCACTGTTTCGGATTTAGAGAGTAGAGAAATAATGAAACTCGCATTTGTAATACATACGGTTTCTGTTAATCCATCTTGAAAATACTGTACGCTATGCTGCAGATAAGATGTTTCTTGCGGTAAAGCCACAATGGCTTTAGGGATATTGACATTGCTTGCTGGATTTGAAGTGACTGAACAACTCACATTTTGAACTGCAAAACCGCCTGCACATCTCCATATTACTTCTGCTATTGCAGAGATCAAAACTTCTACTTGCCTGTCATAACTTGGCTTAAGTAAACTGCAAAATATTAGTTTATAAATATATACAGTATTAGTCAAATTTCTTAAAATCTCTTAAGGGGTTTCATCACCTTTGCATTTTCAAAAATACTTTTTTTTATTGCATAAAAAGGTCCCTTGGGGCGTTTTTCTCGAAACTGACTTTTTCAAATCGGCAAGACACGCCATTTCAACAATTTTCAACCGATTGACACAAATCTCATTTTAAATAAAAGATTATTTAATTATCTAATGGAATACTTAAGATTTTTAAGATTGGTTGACAATTGTTTATTTTTTTAACAGATTAACGTAGCTTTTTTAGGAGAAAATCGAGTGTTACATTCAAATGCTCACCATTTATGCAAAAATGAATATTTTTTTATAATCTTGGGTACTTCATTGGACAATCTTATAAACATTAGGAAAAATTTATTTTTTTGTTCCAGGTGCAAATCTCAATTTTTAGAATTTCTTGCCGCGGATGACCTCCAAAAAAAATTTGTTTCTTGGACACGGCAATACTCAGCCGCAATTTTGTATTTCTTAACAACAAAATTTTGTTTATAAAGTTAATATATTAGTTAACAAACTCTATAAATTTTAATTGCTTTACGTTTTGTTCTCTACTTGAAAATAAATCATAAAAATGACACTATTTTTGGAGACTCAAAGGTGATGAAACCTTTTCAGTATTGCGCTCAATGGAAGCAGTTTGGGAAAGTCAAAAATCTGGAAACTTAGAAATTACAAAACAGATATTTAGTAAAAATTTAAAAAAATTGGAGACTCGAAATTTTGTTGGTACCACTTTAAACATTGATTTTTCTAAAGAAGCAAAACTTGAAAAATGAGAATCGTGGTCAACAAAAAAATTAAAATGCTTAGGAATTTAAAAATGTGTGTAACTTTTAGTTGTAAAATCATAAAGTAAAAAATTAGAGGATAAATACTGAAATGTACGTTTAAAAATTTTAAACTTCTCGTAAAATCAAATTTAAGCTGTAGTATTTAAAAGTATTATTGGGTTCGAAACTTACACTTCTGGTGTGCACTTGTCTTGTGTGTTGCACTTAAATAAAAAGTGCTTGAGCATAATTGCCTGTACAGCAGTGACAAAACCTCTAGTGGAATTTCTTGGAGCTCTCAATCCAAAACTTAAGTTCTGACTTGGAGGTCGCAGAGTTAACCCGGTCCTAGCCCATTCAACTTTTGGAGGACTGGCACAGCTTCCAAAGACCAACATTCTTAAAGCCTTTAGTCATCAATTTTTCGATAATAATTAGTTAATAACAAAAAATCTAAAATATCATATTGTCAAATTAAAGGATTCAACTTTTTATGAACAAATTGGCAAATAGTCTTATCTGTAAAAAAAATTTTCTTTTTGCTAAAAGTGCTTTGTATTAATGTAGAAATGACATTTAATCACAAAAATAATTTAAAAGGTAACAATAACCATTGTTATAAACAATTCTTGTGTCAAAATATTTATATTTGAGGTTTTTTCAAATTATAATTTCCTTCAATCGCCAGAACGACTTCAGGTATTCCTTAGAATAATAAATCATTAATAATATTTGGTGAAATATAACAATTAAAATTTTTATAAACAGATTAGATAAACAAATTCAAAATTTTGGCCCTTTCGCCTAGAAACAAAATTTGTTGCACTGAAAATGTTTTAAACTATTTATTGATTGATTTGATTGATTAAGAGGAAGATTTTTTGCTACGTAAAACTGCTGAAATTTGTTCATCTTAATTGTTTATAAACATTCAGATTGTTACATTTTACCAAATATCATCAAAGATATATTATTTTCAGGAATATCTGTACCCATTCTGGCGATCAAAGGAAATTTAAATTTGATAAAACCTTAAATTTAAATTATAAATAACTGGCTTATATCGACCCTCAATAATATTAATAGATAGATGATTTTTACTTTGGCTTTAGGGTCTAGAAATAATGTAAACTCAGGGTTTCATTTTTTCCTCAAACGTTTCGACTCTGATTGTAGTCCTCATCAGTGAGATTTATTTCTATAAAAATACAAAGGAAGAAAAGAATAAAAAATTGCACGTGTGACGGATAAACATTGTGTTGACAAACGATATACAAGTAAATGAATTGCACTTGTGAAACTATAGAATAGGTCTAACTAAATTTACGAATAAAAAATTGAAAATTGTACAAAATTTACTATAAAAATACATAGGGAAGGAACTTAAAAAAAATTTTACACGTGTGACGGATAACATTATGATAAAATTATACATGTAAACCATATAATTGGTCCATACTAACTAAATTCGAACAAAAATAAATAAAAAGTGTGCAGAATTTTTCTATAAAAAATGCAAAGGAAGAACCTTAAAAATTACACATGTGACGGATAGACATTATGGTAAAAAATGATATGAAAGAATTGCACGTTTGAAAATATAAAATTGGTCTGAATAACTGAGTTTGCGAAAGAAACTATACAAAAGGTTTTTTTGTGTGAAATTACATAGGGAAGACTTAGAAAATTTGAAGTGTGACTGATAAACATTGTGGTAAACGATATAACTTAATTGCACATGTGCAACCATAAAATTAGTCTAAAAAATAAAAAATATAAAAAATAAGATGTGCAAAATTTCCCCCTATAAAAATGCAAAGGAAGAACCTTAAAATTGCACTTTATTTTGTCACAAGAATTGTTTATAACAATGGTTATTGTTAACTTTTCAAATATTTTTGTGAGTAGCAGTCATTCTTCCAAAAGTTTGAAACATTTTCAGCTTTAGGGTCCATAAATGAAAAAAACACAGTAGTTTTAATCAAACGTTTCAAAATATTATTAAAGATTTATTATTCTAATAGACATGTTATCAAACATGTCACTTTGGAATTCTAAGGAATACCTGAAGTCGTTCTGGCAATTGAAGGAAATTATAATTTGAAAAAACCTCAAATTTAAATATTTTGCCACAAAAATTGTTTATAACAATGGTTATTGTTACCTTTTTAATTATTTTTATGATTAAATATCATTCCTTCATTAATACGAAGCATTTTTATCAAAAAGAAATTTCTTTTTACCGATAATAAGACTATTTACCAATTTGTTCATTTGTATATAACAATTAAATGGAATAATAAACAAGTATGTGAGTCCCCGAACATTCATTTAAGACAATATACAGTGTACCTAAGCAGTTATTAAAGCGTAAAAAATTGTTATGAAAAAAATGAAATACTTCATATTAATTTAAATAATATCGCACTTTAAAACAAAAATAGTTTTTTCCAATAAAAGCTTTTAGAAATCACCATGCAAGTCTCTTCTTCAATTGGAGTTCCCCCAACAACCGGATTTTTTGCCAAAGTCCTGGTACTTCTTGGATAGAGAATTCTCTCTGTAACCCAGAAAAAAAACAAAAGTATTATAAACTTGTTTAATACTTCCATAAAAAGTACTGAAGCATCAAGTTCGACCTGGATAAAGTTCGTCTGGTTCTGCCATTAGAGCGGCGTACTTGGCTGCCCTGGCTGACAAAAGCATTTTCCAAAAACAAGAAAAAAATAAAAAGATAAACAAAGCTATCTCATGAATCGCTCGACTTCGAGGATTCGGAAGAACTAATTATTCTTTTCATATCTCAACTTCTATTTTCTATTTTGAAAAAAAAGAAAGTAACGCGAATCGCTGCGTCGGAATTTTGCACTGTCACCCGGCTGCTAACAACTTTACTCCAGAAATAAGGAATATCAATTGAGGATCGTGTCGAAACTTACAGCTCTTTATATACAAAAAGTTGAGGAATCCACGCAGATACCTGTCATAAGATCAGACACGAAATGTCACTTTCGGCGTTTGAAAAAAATTTGACATGCCCTACTACTGTCTTTATGACATTTAAATTCACGCCAAACTTTACGATTTGCATGACCTACGATTTTCTGAAGTTTCAAACACCTGAGGTAAGGTTTCACTGTCATTGTCAGGGACACAAATCTGAATGAGGATAAAATATACAATTAGTTTCAGAAGGCTTCAAGAATTCTGAATTACCTTCCTCTCAAACTAAATTTGCTTAAGATTAAAAAGACACTAATTTTATGTTTAATACATATTTCAAACCATAATTTTGAGAAAATTTTTTGATTTATTTAAAATAGTGGACTCTCTAAATCTGAATCAGTCAAAGTTTCAGTGATTGAATCAGTGATTTGCCCTTTCACTGATTCATCAGTGAAAAGGATATTTTTCACAGTTAAATCAGTTAATTTTCACTGATTCACCAGTGAAAAATATTTTTCGCGGTTAAATCGGTTAATTTTCACTAAATTAATAAGTGAAATTTTACTGATTCTCAGTAACCTCATTTTAGCTATTTAAATCAGTCACATTTAATTGATAATCAGTAGATTCTGACTGATTCAGATTTAGAGAGGATGTATATAGACGCAGAAAAGCAAACAGAATTTAGGAAAAATTCCTCATGCATTGTAGAAAAAGATTAAATATTTTAAAAGTTTTTATGCTCTAAAAATTAATTTTATCTTATTTTTGACATGAAAATATTTTTTTTGCAAAATCTCTTTCTAATAGTGAAGAGAGCGTTTCATTTCAGCGCATTTCAAAACAGAAAGTAATGAAAAGTTAAAGGATTTAAATTAAAAAGTGTTTTTCTGTAACAAGTCCGTAAAATTTTTACAGAATTCACATATTTTAGAGCTCTTGATTTTGAAATAAGTTGATTTGTTTCCAATAATGAAAATTGAATATTTTTGAGTGGCAACTTCAAAAGTATTTAAAATGGGATAAATTTATTTCAGATGAATAATAAGACAATTTTAATTATGCAATTTTTTTATTTAAGAAATAAATTAAACGAATTAAACATAAATACAGTTTTATGTTCCAATTTAATAATACCAAATCTTCATAAAAATTACTCCCAAAAATAATTTAAAAATCGCTACATTTTTACAGTAGCTCAACATTTTACCGATTAAATAAAAACTGTCAAGATGCTTCCAAATCCAAAATACACTTAGATTTTTTAACTCGACTTTAAAATTTTATGATATTACTCATTACAAAATGAATATGAGCAATATTTATACATCGAATAAATTTAAAATGGTCTACAATAAAAATGTAAAAAATATTAATGCTTCTTAAAATGGTAGATTCATGGAGTTTTTAACAAAAGTGTCACCATTTTAACGCGAATTGAGAAGAAAAAAAGTTTGCTCTGCATATAGACCGAATTATGGCAGAAAAATGCACAGCATTTCAAATATATAGGAGCAATCAATAAATCAATTTTTTCCAAAATTGGATTTATTCATCCTTATTAGCTTACTTTTCATTTAAGCTTCTAAAAAAGCTTTTTAGCGTAACATTTTCTTACCGTTTGTAATCAACTGATTACATGTGCTCTTTCCGACACGAATTTATAATTTGATCCTCATTATAGGTAAGCACGCCAGTGTGTTTCAAGCAATATTCTGTACAGAACAAAACACTAAGATTTAACAAAAAGATGTTAAATCTTTCAATCAATTTTCACCAAATCTGGTGAATAAAAAAAATTACTTTAAAAATTATAAATCTATATCTTTAATAAGAACAGATTTTTGGTTCGAAAAATGATTATTAGAAAACAATTCCTCCATAATGCTATGGAATCATGAAATTTAAAATTCATTCAGTAACATTAACATTTATTTCGAATTTAATTTTTAGTACCTCTATCTCTGAGATAAATAGGCTTCTCTGATTTAGCATCGCAAGCTCGATGAATCACAGTCTTGGATGCTGGAGAAGAAGTTTTTTTCTCCGAACTGGAGGATGCTGCATCCTCCATGGTAATTTTTGGTACCAAGACATCCAAAAACTGCTCAGAAACTCATATCACAATTATTGAATAAATGAAACGTGCCATATTTTTTAAAAAATTCTGACTTTCTGCATTATGCAATTATCAATTGTTAATTAATTCACAAAAATTAATTTTCAACAATTATTTTTTATTATAAAAAGGATATTTAAAAAATATTATTTTTATGCTCATTATTTTTAGATGAACAGTAATAACTAGTATTATTAATGATCCATATTTTCAATTATCAATGTTTTTATTGATCTCGTCTATTATTAATTTCCGCACTTATATTTTATGCTTTTTTTGCAAATCACGAGTCCTTCAAAAATATTATTTACTGGAAAGAACTAACGACCATGAGGTGGCTGATGGTTCAACAAGAACGAGTTGACTGACAGCCTAGCGCCCAGAGTTAGGAGTAATTGTTACTAACACCCCTTACGTTCAGCCCCTTATATACGAATGGATTTTAAGGGTCTATCTCGAGGTTCTATCAAATAGACTTCTCAATATAGCCTCAACTACATAGAACACGTAAAATAGTTTCGACCATGAATATGCAAGATTATAAGTAAGAAAGGAGATTATCCTATACCAAGATATTGCTTTGAAAAAGCGAATTTTTTATTACAATTTTTCTATTCATTTTGGCCCTATTATGTTTCAGAAACTTTGTTATATTTCTATGAATTTTCTGTCACTGAAAAAATAGTTGAACCAGTCTAATTATAATTAGATTAAAAAATACACGATTAGTTCAATAATAATTTAGATCGACTAATAATTTTAATTATGTGCTTCAATTCTTTTCATCCAATCATATGCAATTTTTCCAATAAGGAATATAAAATGGAATTTTAAGGTTCTAATTCTATTGAATAATTTTAGATTTTATTATTTGATTTTATATTTTAAAATAAGATTATAGAGGATTGAATTTTAATTATTTATTCAAATACTTGACAAGTAAATAATAGATTTAAAAATAATCATAGTTCAAGGTTTCATTCATTGAGCAGATTGAAGTTTGAAGTGAAGGAAATTTTAAGTATGTAGCCTAAAATTCAATTAACGCTCGACATGTCTAACTATGTTGCTCATCACACTTTTGACTGACAGCTTCCAAGAACTTTTAAACTTCCAACTTGTTTAAGGAAATAGTAAGTCATTATTTCACGTCTGAGATATAACTTCAAATAAGTGATAAAATTTTGAGTAAAATATATCCATAAAACTATCTAATCATGACAAAACTAAACATAACAAAAAATAATAGTTCGAGAATAAAGATCAGATGGTGTGAGAGTTTTGCCCATCAAATGAAAAGTGCCTCATGGACTTAAAAGTGGAAAATGTTGCCTAGTGCCAGGAAAGGTCTTATTATTAAAGTGTCTATGTATGCAATCGTGTTTTTATCACGCATGCGAGTATCCTCGAAACTAGTGAAGTTTAATGATCGATTAGACTCATGTTTGTTGTTATGTGAAGGGCAATTACGAGCTGATGCATCCTATATTTCTATTAGAGGTGCAAACTGATGCACATGCAAGCTTTTGCTAACAAACATGTAAACTTAACACCAATTCTTATAATTCTTCAAATCATCCTTAAAAGAATCTCTTTTTATTTCTCTGAAAAAATGGTATAAATTGAGAATGGAAGCTATGTTCGAATTTTTAAGAATTTATTCATTCCATATAATAATTATTATTATTTTTACTCGCCAGGCAAAGGTCTATGCTGTCTGCGTACTGAATTTGCTGCAGCTACAATTTTTGCAATGGCAGTAAGTTTCCGAGTTGACTTTTTGTTTACAACAGGATTTGTTGAACTGTAACAGAAATAAAAAAAAATGAATTCAGTTTTCTATTAATAAATGCACAATTCTTTTATGTAAAAATATTTTTTTCATTAAAAGGAAAGTTGAAAAAACTGCAATGAATGAACTATCGGCACGAACATTGTAAAAATAATTAAATAATTATACTTTTAAATTATATATCTTTTCTTAATACATAACCATTCCAATTATTACCAGCGCTTCTTTTCAAGTTTGTTTCCTTTTCTTTAAAAAAAACTGTCGAGACGTATATCAGAGAGTACTTGAATAAGAAATTATTTATATCAATAAATGTATAAAAAATCAGAAATTTACAAATACGTTTAAAAAATGTTTAAAGGTCTAAAGTGATTGCAAAAGAGGCTATTTTCGCTATTATGATAGGTGTCTTAGCTTAAATCGTAATGAAGTTTTCGATTCTTGGAGCTTTCGTGACCTAAGCCAATAAAAGCTTATTCCAGAATTCCAGATACCTAGCCCTCATCTTCTTTTTTGAGAACAATCACTCGCAGTCTTTAAGAAACATTCATTGCACTCTAACTGCATGAGTATAATGAGCTTATTTTTCGTGGGAAATTGAAAAATTGTTCAACTGTATTTTTTTTGCAGGCAAATGGAATTTTATTTGTGCTAAAGTGAATCAAAATAGTTAATATGCAAATTCGTACCTTTCTTGAAGTAGAAATTAAATTACAAAATGCTTTAAGCTATTAGTTATGTCATTTTCAATATACCTGAAAATAAAATCAACTAGAAATAAATCAAATATAAATAAAAACCAATTGATTGTAAATGTATAATTTATATTGTCTTCATTCTCCTGAAATTTATAATTGACCTTTAATAAATTCATTGATACCAAGTTTGAATACGCTTAAAAATGGAAGTAAACTCAAACTTCTTAAACGCGGTCACGTGGTTTCCAATTTCAAAACTTGGTACGAAATCACGCGATTCTCTATTTACTTGTTAACCCCAAGCGGCTATTCCCCCTTGGCCTCTTTTCAACAAAGCATGATCTAGTTTAATCGATCCAGAGGTGAAAAGTTCTTTTCATATTTCTGCCGGCTAATTAACTAATTAAGTGAATCCTTTGTGCCAAAAAAATTTTTTTTAGTGAAAACTAAAAAACAATGAAAACTAGTAGGTATTAGACATTTTAATGAAAAATAAATGTTTAAAAATTTTTTTTTGAAAAATGTAAGTGAGCATTTCATAAAATCATTATACTTCTATTTTTGATCAGTTTCTATTAAAACTTTTAAAAATATATTGACAGTCTCAACAAAAATTTCAATTCCAAATCGATAAAAAAGGAATTAAGATTACTCAGAGTAAATGTAGTAATAAACAAAAATACCACAGTATCATAAAAACCTTTCTTGTTAATTCAAATATATTTCTGTGAACTACATTTTAAGAAATTGGTAGAAATAAAATTATAAAGAGATAAAATTTAGCGGGGGATGATGCTGATTTCAAAATTGCTTTTGAACTGCAAATTATTGCTTACCTATTGTCTGCGATGGAACACATTTTATTTTAACTGCAAAATCCCGTTTACCATACGTACATAAACTAAAGAAGTCGAGCGTAAGAAATACCGTTCACCTTGCTGTTCCGCCAATTTACGAATTTAACTAGGCTATGAATTACATCTTTTCAACTTGCAGTAGAACGCTAGTTTCGTTTGCACCTGACAGGGGGCAGAAGATACCAGGTGACTAGTACGAAAGTTAGGACAAAGATTAAAATATGTATTAAAATATGTTATAGTTTTCAATTGCGGTGTCGAGGAGAAATATTTTTTTGCAGTTTGATCTCAACATAAAATATTTCCACTACTCGAATCTGCTTGTTTTTAGACTTTAGACTTTATTGAGATGTAGCTTCATGCATTTTAACCAGGAGTTTGTCTTTCGCCACGTAATCACCAATTTTACACAAAACACTTTCAACTGTTCCACTTGAAGATGCTTTGATGATATACTGTGGAAAAATAAAAAAAATTGAATTAAAATATACATTACAGATTTTAAAGAAATGCGTTTGCAAGATAAATTAGCTTACTTCCATCTTCATGGCAACAATAACGAGAAGAGGATCGCCTGCTTTGACGATATCACCATTCTTAACTAGAATTTTATCAATAACTCCTGGAATGGGACTCACAGCAGCTCCTAGTGTTAATTTTGCTTTATTTGTCAGGATAGAAACGTATTTGGGTTGTGGGATTTTTAATTTCCAAGAACGATCCTGAAAGGGAAGACAAATTTTTTAAATGATTTTAGAAATTGAGGGTGTTAAGTGATGTCTTACCCTTGTGAATAAAACAATTTCATTCCCAACTCTTGCAATTATCACTTTTCGAACGACACCATCGATCTCCGACTTCAATTCTAGTGTCTTTTCCTTTTTTATCAAACTACCAGTCACCCTTCTCCAAGGTCCCAAGTCATTAATCCTCATTAAATAAACTTCTGGCTCACTATATTGCACATCCACAACAAACTCTTCATTTCTTAGCAGGTACGAGAAATTTCTTTTCATCGAGTGGTTTATTCTAAGTCCAGTTTCCAACGCAAATGGGCTGAAAGGATCTTTTGTTTTCAAACATTTTTTCATTGCCTCTAACTCTTCACACAAAATTATTCCAAGAGTTGCTTCGGCTAAGACTTGATCAGGTACTTGTAACCTGGGAAACAACGAATCATAATTTTCGTTGATAAATCCTGTATGTACATCGCCGTTCTGAAACTTGGGATGACTACAGAGATCTTTCAAGAAGTCTACATTTGTTTCCAGCCCTGCGATCTAAAATAAAACACATAAATTACTTTCTCACGAGACAAGTAAATTTGCATGTTAAATCTCTGAGTTTTAAACCTACATTGTATTCTGAAAGTTTTGAACTAAGTACTCTGAGAGCTGAATTTCTATCTTGACCCCAAACTACTAATTTAGCGATCATCGGATCGTAATGTACAGAAACATTGTCATTTTGCCTAACGCCAGTTTCAACTCGAACGTTTTCTGAAGCAGAAGGAGTAACTAAGTATGAAAGATGACCAGCACCTGGTAAGAAACCGCCTCTAGGATCCTGTAAGTGAAAAAATTATAAGGGAATGCTTAATTTATAAATTTCAGATGAAATATAGCGGTTTTGCAAAGTACTTCGGCATAAATTCTGGCCTCAAACGCGTGACCTCGAAGTTGAATATCTTCTTGTCGCAGAGGAAGTTTTTCCCCAGCTGCCACCTTCAATTGCCATTCAACGAGGTCAGTTCCCGTAATTGCCTCTGTAATCGGATGTTCCACCTGCAGACGCGTGTTCATTTCCATAAAGTGAAAGCTGCGTGTCTGACGATCCATAATAAATTCTACAGTTCCAGCTCCAACGTATCCTACAGCTTTTGCTGCCCGAACTGCGGCTGATCCAAGTTCTTGACGAAGCTCCTTTGAAATTCCTGGCTGATAATGATTATAAAAATTCAAATAAATAAAAATTATTGTATCTTAATACGAGATCATTAGTGTGGAAATTATTACCGCAGGTGCTTCTTCAATTATTTTTTGGTGACGCCTCTGAACAGAACAATCTCTTTCGAATAAGTGAACTGCATTTCCGTGATGGTCAGCAAAAATTTGCACCTCTACATGTCTAGGTTCTGCTACATATTTTTCTAAAAGTACAGCAGAATCACCGAAAGCTTTTTGAGATTCGGTCCGAGCTGACTCGAGGGATTGGAAGAAATCAGACTCTTTCATAGCGATTCTCATTCCTTTGCCTCCTCCTCCTCGTACTGCTTTTATCATAAGAGGAAAACCTATTATTATTGCTTCTTTCAATAGAGTTTCATCGGATTGATCTTCACCATGATATCCTAAAAAATGCATCATTTATTTAATTAATAAGAAAGAAAGTAGTTTGAAACTTTAAATTAAATAGCTACAAATTCTGTAAAAGGTTTTAGAAAAAATATATTTGCGTATGAAAAGTGTTTACCTTCAATAACAGGAACACCAGCCTCAGACATAATAGCTTTAGATGTGCTCTTTATTCCCATATCTCTAATTGCTTCAGCTGGAGGACCGATAAAAATAATATTCGATTTTTGACAGAGTTCTGCAAACTCCACGTTTTCTGATAAAAATCCATAACCAGGATGTATCGCTTGACATTTAGATTTTTTTGCGATTGTTATTATTTTATCTTGTCTAAGATAACTTTGATTAGATGGAGCTGGTCCTATGAAATATGCTTCATCGGTGGAATTAACATGCATAGAGTCTCTGTCTGCTTCACTGAATACCCCCACAGTTTTTACACCAAGTTTCTTGGCTGTCCTTGAAATACGACATGCTATCTCCCCTCGATTCGCTATCAGGATCTGCAAGTTAATTGCAAGTACTTTCAGCCATCAATTGAGAAGAATTTTCTTTTTTTTTCACTTATATAAACTATAGTTGTTATAACAAATTTTGCATTTACGAAATAATAGAACTTCAGACTTGAAAACTGTTGATTCAAAAATGTGTTTTTGATTTAAAATTAAAATTTAATTATTAGTTATATAAATCATATAGAAATATGATTTTAAATAAAGTCTCTTGTAGAAGTTAATTTTTTTCATATACCTTGTCTATCCTCGTGTGTTTAGATGTTGTATCTGATAATTCTTTACACCATTTTACTGAGACATTGTTATTTCTAAGGAGTAAAAATTGTACTATAAAAAGATGTTTATCATAAATTAGTACATATAATGCACAATAAGTTTATAATTTAGACTTACTTTCCTAATAAATCCTTAAGAACTCGTAGCTGATACATTACTTTCTATTAGAAAACACTACAAAACCAAACCATTAACCTTAAAATCACTTTCAGTCTATTTTCCTTAGCACGAGATATTTGTGACGAAACAATAATATCTTCATAAGTCCACTGAATCAACATAATTTGTTATTCGATTACTAAATCGTGCTGAAATATTCAACAGATAAGATATAACTTCGCAATGTAAACAGTGTTTGAGGTTATGTGCAACGGATGTTACGTATTTTTAAATTTATTTTTTAGAACCAGTTAGCACATGCATCCGGTTTCAAATTTCATTATCTAAAAATTAATTCAAATTAATTTGTATATTTTTCTGGATTCATTCTTAAAATATTTTTTAACGCTAAGAAACTTGACAAAATAAAACTAAATTTTTTTATAGCATATCAAAATATTTCAAATTTTTTTAAATAGCAAAAAAAGTGGCCCATGAGGGGATCGAACCCGCGACCTTCGCGTTATTAGCACGACGCTCTAACCAACTGAGCTAATGGGCCAGCTGTTACATTCTTGAAAATGGCAACTTAAAACTGTTTGATAATTTCTCATTGCATAATATTCAAGTTTAGGCATGTAAAATTGTTCAAACTTATTCTAAATAGAAGTAAAATAATTGAAACGTTGAAATACGTTGGTAGTTCCTCTCATTTTTAAATTTTTACTTTTTCTAGAAACATTCAAAATTAAAGAAAAATTCATCATAAAACAATTATTAAATTGTAATAAAAATTTTAAGTTTTGGATTCAGTAAAAAAATAAGATTTCAAAAGAGCAGATAAATTTTGATATATTTTATTGTAGCTTTATTTGGGATGGATAATCAGACTAGTTACAGAAAACTTATAAGATAATGATAAGATATACGCATAAATTAAAAACAAATTACTTTCATCTTGAACATAAAGTTGAACCTACATGTACTTTGTTTTATAATTTGTCTAAAAAATTTGATGGTTAAAATGTGCCAAATTATTTTGACAAAATTGCATATAATATTTACGATGTATCACAGATTATTTACAGATATATAATTTTCTAAACTATATAGTGTTATTTCAAAATACTGTTTATTATCTTCACACTCAAAATAATTATTAAAGATATACATCTACACAAAATTTGGTCATTTTTAGTCAATTCTTGACTTTTCGCTTCTAATTAAACATTCTACATTTAGAAAAATTCTATTCTTTTATTTAAATAACACAATTTGTACCATTTTGTTTAGTTTTAGATTCTACCTTTATGTGCTTTTTAGAGCAAATACCTAATGTTTACATACACTTACTAAAGAAATACATAGGTACAATTATTGCAAAGACATAGTTTACAAAATTTCTGCATTCAAAAATTTCGTTAGAAATAAATAATTATTTTAACCTTAGCATAGAATAAATTACCCTTACTTTGATATTTTAAATATAAGATTTGATTCCGTGATTAGAAGTCTACAATAAAATTTCAAACCACTAATTTCATACATTGAAAACCTTTTGAATTGGACAGCATTGTATACATTTGTATTTTTTAAACTTTTAAATCGATGAACATTTTATCACGTTAACTCGGATTTAAATCCTTCTTGGAAAACTTGTGCTTTACAGTTGATGGAATAATAATTATCAAAACATCCTCGGTTCACATTTAATAAATTCGTGAGATCAAGGCAATCATATTCAAAGATTAAACTCATCTTTTTCTTAAAAAGAAATATTCAATTACACAACTAAAATGGTACAAGTGGAGAAAGAGCGTTGACATTCTTAATTCTCTTTCCAGTTGGTTCATAATCGCATATTTCAATTTCAGATTCAGAAGAACTTTGTTCTATAATGTTATTTTTTCTGCTCTCATCTTCCACTTCCAGTATTTCATCGTCATCACCGGAGCAGACATCAATTTCTGACTCGATATCATTTTCCTGAACCCTAACAGGACTTTCATCGTAATTCTGGACGTCTATGTTATCGTTAGAATTAGAAGAGTCAGAATCATTGAGGTTGTTATTGTCTTGATCATTCTGTAACCTACTGCAGTTTGTGGAGTCGTTGGTTTCTTCCTCTTCGTTTCGGACATCATTAGAGTCTAAAGTTGTACTGTTTTCATCAACATTAAGCACATCTTCGGAAGCTAATTTGCGACCTGGCAGTTTTGGGCAATCTAAAATTTCGTCTGCGGTTAAATCGTATTCACTGTTTTTTACAGTCTCTTGATCTTTTTCAATCTGAGAATCAAGTCTCAGCTTAAAAGGATTGAAAGAACTTTGTTCGTTGAACATTATTCCAAAAGAAGACAAAAGTTGAGCTCGAAAATTTATGAGATCTTCCAATTTTTGAAAACACGACTCACACACCGAAAGAGGCGATCTGCCTGCTTCAAATATCTGCAAGCAAACGCAAAAAAAATGGGTAGTAATATGTCAGAATTAACATTTATCAATTTTCAAAAGCTTTTTTTGAAATAACAGTCACACTGTGTATATAAGATTTCAAAACAAGGCTAAATGAAAAATCTTACCTGATGTCCAGTAATTAATTCAATACCGGAATGAAGTTTGATTTTTTGTTGTACATCATTTTTTGCCTCTGATTTGTCGGAATTATGAGAATGAATCAGCAGGTCATCGCTGAACACATTCTTTTTATTACTTTCAGCTGATAATTGTTGCTGACAAACACAGCAGACGGTTGACTGAAATTGGGTAATGTTATTATACATATGTAGAATAGAAAACGAACATGAAATATATATACATATATATATTAAGAACCAATCAAATATTTTGGAGTAGAAAACCAATAATGGGTAAGTAAATGGGCTAATACAGAAAACTACTCGAATAGAATATCACTTGTAATATCATTACCATGTTTAAGACTTTGTTTCCTACAAAGTACAAACGTTTCCGAAAACTTCTGTCAAACCAAAAGGATAGTAACTGAATTTCAAGTGTTCAGCAGAATTGAAATGCTGACGAAACTAACTATAGCTCTCGAATTGCCAACCAAGCAATCTTTAACCGCAGTGTAATTAAAAACATTAAAACGATCCAAAATGCACCAAAACGATCCAAACACATCCTAAAACATCAGAGACAAAACAAATGCGACTCTTGGTCCATGGAAGCGGAAGCGGCGTTGTTTATTTCAAAGAATTATGAAAATGACTAAATTATCCAATATTTACGTTTGTTTCACGAAAATTTGAGAAATTATCAAATAATGGTCGGCAATTTATGGAAATTTCTTGAGTACTTGCGCGCATGATCTGTTTGTGTTATGTGCTGTGCGGTGTGCGCGTTGTTGCGCGTCATTGCGCGTTGTGCGTGTATTTTGTAAATTTTGTAAATTTTAAATCGTGATTTTTAACGATTCCCAAATAAACAATTGTTTGAAAAATATGCTTTACAAAAAATAAAAAGTTTTGTTAATGAAACTGAAAATAAACAACCTCATTCAATTTCTTCAAAACGTACGTTCTTTGCTTATAATCATGAAAAAACTGAACCTCAGTTAATTAACCTATAAATTATCATGTTCCAAGTAAAGTACGAATATTCTGAATAAATTTTATTAAAATTTAATTAAAGTATCTATAATTTGAATACATAAATGATGCTTTTGATTTAGAACGCTTATCAAGTGAATTAAAACGATTTGTCTAAACCTAACCTCATTGTGCTGAGAATGTACTTTTCATATTTTT
The DNA here is from genome assembly GCA_030998225.1 of Diplolepis rosae. NCBI lineage: Eukaryota > Metazoa > Arthropoda > Insecta > Hymenoptera > Diplolepididae > Diplolepis > Diplolepis rosae. Next base: position 4,526,410 of record JAPYXD010000723.1, on the reverse strand, counting down.
TTCCCCATACCTTTAGTATTTAGAATTATAAATCTTTTTAAATATCACAAATTTTTTCAGGATGACTGATCCCATGATTCTAAAACGACCAAAACCCCAGGAAGATGAAGAAGAAATACTTAGAATGCAGGAAGAATTCCTTCGATTAAATCAAAGCTCTGCGGTTCATATTGTATCCGCAAACCAGCAAAACAACGCTGGTACATCCCGCAAGACTTCGCGATTTTCCGCAAATAAAAAACTGAAGTCAAATCCGCAGAATATTAATGAATTAGGTTCTTCTAATGATGCAAAGCAGGAAATTTACCAACACATGTCCAGCATTTCTTCCAGCATTGTCCTCGGGAAAATTGTTGAAAGGAGTCTTCCTGAACGACTTCAACTCCAATTTACGAAAGAAACACATTCTGACTCTTTAAAATCGGGTTTCCCAACCAGTTTCACTCCAAAAGATTCAAATACAGAAGAAAAGGGAAGTCTATTCTGGCAAACGATTTCGAAAAATAAAGCTGGTACTTCAGAAGAAAACATAGAAACTCCTGAAGTTAATTTCAGTGACTATGGCCTAACAACTGAACAAGAGATTCTCCAAGCTAAACAGAATATCGAATCGATGCTCAGTCCGAGCCTAATCGAATTCGTCAAACAGAAAAAGATAGAAAAAGATCGCTTAAAGATGAGTAAAAATCTAAAAGAGAGCAAGGATCCAAAAGAGAATCAACCTCAACCAGACTCGTTTATCGAAAATACATCGTCTTTTTCTATCTCAAAAGATCCGTCCACTGAAGAAGAGCTTCCAAATTTAGTAAAGGAAATCTTTACCGAAGCAAAAAGCAAAAATTGGGTTCATATGGACGTCGTAGAGAAAGAAAAGGCAAAATGGATGGAAGACATCCCAGCTGAGAAAGATAACAAACTCAACTTAGATGAACCTTACAACGCTCGATTCGATTTCAACGGAATTCTGCTTCCTTTCGAGGACAAAAACCTCACAGTAGACAAAGGTCTTCACCACCACGGCCAGGAACCTGAACGACCTGGATATTCCCTCCAGGAACTTCTTCAACTTAGTCGTTCTTCTTCTCCACAGCAGCGTTCAATTGCCCTTCAAAGTCTAGCCAATATTTTCGAAAAAAGTCGTCGAGGTTGGTACGACTCTGTTCTGCATCCACCTCCACTCTCAGCTCTTAATGAAAAGAATGTGCTATTGCTTCTTCGATTCTCTCTTGACGATTCCTCCGTCGCGATTGTCACTGCAGCCTTGCAAGCCTTAAGAGCTTTTTTATACAATGAAGAAGATGAAGTTTGTTTAGATAGATTATTCGGACTAAACGACTTCGCAGAACCGATTCTAAAACCAGATTTAAAAGATGTTAAGGACACGAGTAATCTAAAGGACCACGAATTGGCTCAACTGGATACCATAGCCGCTGCCTTGAGATCTGATATCATCCCACGAATAAGATACATCTTAAACGAAATGAAACCACCACCAGATGGAGTTTCTTCTGCTCTGGAAATATTAATCCGATTATCTCGACATTCACACGAATCAGCCTTAAATATCGTTTGGACTCCTCATTTATTGGACGTCATCCTTAAACACTTCATTCCCTTGACTACGGATAAATTAGTGACTCAAGAGAAGATTAATAATGCATATGGGATTCCTGTAGTTAGCGCTATTCGATTCTGCCGTATTCTGATCACCTACGCAGGAAAACCAGCAGCAGAGAAATTGTGTAGACTCCAGATAATCCAGCCTATCATCTCGTATGCAAGTAGTGAAGCTGGGTCGCATGCAATCTTTCTACACATTGAATCCTTGAGACTCTGGAAACTTCTTTTGTTACACGGATTTGTTGCTGATAGCGTTTCTGGTGCTCAGCACATGTTAAGGACCCACCTGAGGATTTTCTTTGATAATCTTAATATCGGGCAAGCTTCGGAATTGTTTTGCGAACATGCGTCAGCTTTGATATCAGTATCGAGTCATGAAGATTCTTTGAAGATGGATATTCTCCAGTTGCTGAAAAAATGGAGCACTCAGTTAGCGAATATTCCTTCACCCACCTGGAGCAATACGAAATTAGTTGTCCAAGCCTTGTTGGCAGTTGAAGATTTTTCCAAAGGGTACTTCCAGTCCAACTGGACATTGAATTCGAGTATTTTTGCACACTTGAATTCCAGTTCGAATTTACTGAGTGGATTCGTATCTGCGAAGGAGAGAATTCCTTCTTCCTTGCCTAGTATTGGAGCTTTGACTGAAAATGGTCAACTACAACCAGTATTATCTCAGAATTCTTACCTACCTTTCCTTACTGAAGCTCTAAAAGTTTTCACAATATTTTCCCATACATGGGAAATTGAGAAGATTTATACTCAAGCTGAATTTGTGAAATACGTCAACAAACTTTTAAAATCTGATTGGTTTCTTGAAAACTCCTGGTATACTAGAATCGAATTGAACTTCCTAATACAAGTAGTAAAAACTGGGAGATTAATTGATAAAGCTCTATCATTAACAATGAAAAAGTCTTTGTGGCTCCTAGCTGTGAAACTGATATCAGCCTTACCAGCAGATATGCCGAGTCAAGTAAGGGAAATGCTTCACTATGTCCTAGATTCTGAGAAGCTGAGCATGGATGAACTTCTAATGAATCTTCAGGACCTGCAACTAAGCGTAAACGAAGATCAAAGGACTTTTCTCAATTTGTCGAAGGAGTTGATTACAATTTATGAGAGTTATGTTTCTTTGAAAGGTAGTTGGGATCAAGCAGCAATGCCAAAGGATTGGCTCTTCTTGCCTTTGATAGACACTTACACGATTGCGAAAAAGTATCACAAATTGGATAAGATCGACGCTGAGAAGATCATCATCGTTTTCAATTTGTACTTAGGTCTACCTGAACTGATAGAGAATTTGACTCCAAATTTAAGATTTAGTAGATTGATTCTTGTCTTTTTATGCGACACAATATTTAACGATAAAGCTGTTTCGACTCTTGTAGAGAGAGTGATATCAGGATTTCTGAAAAAACATAATAAGGAACTAGATTTTACGAAAGATGTTCCTGGCTTGAGTTCTTTTACAGACATATTTACAGCTTTGTGTGAAAATTTCTTTGCAAATTCGTATGGTAATACCTGCTTTGCGATTATATTACTAATTTTTACCTCTCAAAGACATGTTGTACATTATAGAAAAATGCTATGGTCTGAACATGCAGGGACTTTGCGTTACATAAAAGTACCTGTAGATAAATTGATTTTGTCCCTTGAAGAATTTTTATATCCACAGGAAACAGACATTTCATTAATTGAGTGTTATATTACTGCTTTAGTTAGAGGCAACGTTAAAAAAGAATGGTGTCCTGTGCCGTATATTATTGCTTTACACCATAGTTCTATGTTCGTCAAACAAACAAGTAAGATAGCTATTCGAATGAGAAATGCCTTAGAGAAATTAAAAGACTCTAAGATAGGAAGTGAAATTTTGAATTATGATCCCTTAAAAGTAGAAAATTATCTCTAAAGGTGTTTAAATACTTTAAAGAAGCTTTAGATGTAAACAAATTTTTTCTAACTTGATAAATGAGAATTACTTTTAATTTTTGTTTATTTAATGAATTGTGATTGAAATGGATATTAAAACTTAAATTAGATTTACCTTTTGTTAAAGTTTCTTATAAATATATTTTATTAAAACCTAAAAATTGTATTTACATAACCGAAGATAGTTTTGTTTCGAGATTTTTAGATCTCACAGGCGACCATGTTAGACCAAGAAGAATGCAATCAGCTTCAAGGATTGTTAAATCTTTGGTAGATCCTAAGAACCTTGACGATAATTCGAGTTGTTTTATTTTTAAACGGACGATTGAACCTCTAACATAATCGCTGTAATTAAATAATACATTAAGTAATATTATCAAGAAATAACTTATTTTTTATCGAAATAACTTCTATTATTACCTGGAGTTTACAACAGGTCGTTTGCAAACGCAATTAAATTTCCATCCAAAGTCGATGTGCAAATCTTCGTCAACAACGTGCACGATTTTTCCTGATACTATTTTCCCTTCAGGTTCGCCAAGCTAGAAATAATTATATACACAATGTCGATTGAATCACTTCGAAATAAGAGAAACATATGCGAGACTATTTTATCTTACGTCGATTAGTTTTGAATGACGAAGTAAATATGCAAAAGTTTTTGGTTTTTCGGATTTTGGTTCATTGAGTGCTGATTGTTTTTCGTGGAACTTGGCAAATCCACTCAAGTTATTCGACTTGTTTTCTTTATTTTCGTCTTCATTTATATCTGAACCCTCAATTGGACTATTTATATTTTCAAATTGTAGATTTTTTTCGTTTTTATCTTCTAGTAAATTTGTTGGCTTTTCTTCTTTTGATTTGTTAGAGCACAAATATCTTGAAACTGGTAGATACGATTTTACAACACTGTTCGTTTTACGGATTTGAGTAAATAATTTTTCTAATCGGTGCATTTTAAAGAGATATTTGCAACTAATGTACTGTATAGTGATGTAGATAATCAAAATATTTGTTTAGAAATCAATTAAATTCACGTTTTTTAATTCACGTTAGGTCCATATACAAACTTTTTGTTTTCGATTGAAAACATTAAAAGGAATAAAGTTTTAGGTTAAGTTTCCTACTCCTTCTTCATTGACATGTCTGTGAAGTTAGCACTGCAACTATTAAATATCGTACTTTTTATTTTTGGAATCGTTTGGTGGTCGTTAGGTGGTGGTTTTTAATGTTTGGTGGTTGAAAATAAAAAAAATATAAAATTTTGAAAATTGTAGTGCTAACTTCACGCTTGCACTACACTTTTTAAAATTTTCCAATAATTTCTTTTGGAGTCGTTTGGTGGTTGTTTGGTGGTCGTTAGGTAGTGGTTTTTAATGTTTGGTGGTTGAAACTAAAAAAAATATAAAATTTTGAAAATTGTAGTGCTAACTTCACGCTTGCACTACACTTTAATGTTTTTCAAAAATTTGATGTCGAATTGTTTGGTGGTTGTTTGGTGGTCGTTAGGTGGTGGCTTTTATGTTTTGGTGGTCAAAATTAAAAAAGATGCAGAATTTTATAATTCCACTAGCTTTGCATCTATATAACCTCTTTCGTGCTTATTTTGAACTTATTTTGTTTATAGAAAATAGAAATTCATTTTTTTGTGGAAAAAGTTATTTTTTTCATCTGAAATTAATTATGAATGTTTCAAGTATAATTATAATAATTATATTTATTTAAAACTTCTGATGTGATTATATATATATGAGGGCATATAAAACCTCCATGCACTGCCGAATGGTGTCGCTCTTGTGCACTTGTATTCAAATTCAAACTACTTCTTGCTGCAACATTTATTTTTTTTATTAGAAATAGGACAGGGATTTTGACTTTAACTTATTATTGTTTCTATAATAAATTGAAAAGTCAACTTTTAACATACCCAGTGTTTTTAACAAGATAAGCGTATTCTTTTTTCCTATATTATTTCAAATTTCTTAATCAATAAATATTAGTAAATAAGTTTTTATAATTATATATTATGTATTATAATTATATATTATTAATATATTTTCTATTTGTAATTGGAATTTCTTTGTAATCTTAGAGAATTATTGTATGTATCTATGTTGGACACTTGTGTTTATCAATTGCTTTCCATCATCAGTAATACTTATATAAATTTAAGTAGAAAACTTTTGTAAATTTCGTAAAGTAATAAAGTTTAATAATTTATTTTGAATGAAAATTATTAACAGATTAGCAGGAATCGTCATTTATTTCCCAAATAATTACATGGCGTTGTGCAAAAGATCAAATAACAAATGGGAAATGTACAACGATTTGTCGAATGGAAAAATTTCATTTGATCCACGAAAAACCGTGACACTGCACGCCGCAATATACATAAAAATTTCATAAAATTAAAAAGTCTCTTGCAAAACCAAAAGTAATTTGAATGAATGTTATAAATTTTGTTTCAACCATTATCGTTCTTTCTTAAAAAATATTATAGGAATAATATAATTTTCAAGAGTTTTGGACTTTTTCTAGCATAAGTAACTTATAAAAAAATATAAATAAGAGAAAGATATTTTTATGTGATATGGATTAGAACTACACAATTCGACAATAACATTGTATTATAAGTGTTTAATACGTACGTAAAATTTAAAAAATCAAAAGGTTTGTTATTAACTCACTTTTTACATGACAGTATAAATATTAACCAACGTTAGGAAATACGAAACTGTGATTGGAATCCATCCAAAAACTCACTATACAATGTATTCTTCAAAAGTACAAAGAAATTTAAATTATAAGTTAAGAATGTATTTTTTATTCAATATAAGAATGTTTAATTATCAAACAATAAATATTTATGAATCTAGAATTACGGAGCATGAAAAATAATGTATTATTATAATATTTGCATGTGCTATTACTCTCTAAATTTGAATCAGTCAAAATCTACTGATTATCAGTGAAATTTGACTGATTCAAATAGCTAAAAAGAGGTTACTGTAAATAAGTCAAATTTCACTGATTATTTCAGTGAAAATTGACTGATTTGACAGTGAAAAATATTTTTTCTCTGATTAATCAGTGAAAATTTGACTGATTCAGATTTAGAGAGTAGTATTTTAAAGTCAATCTTGAAAGTAACAAATTGTGATTTACTCAAAAAATCAAATTAGTTTATTCATTTAATTAATGGGATTTTTTATTGAAAATTTCATACATGTATTCAATTTTTTACTCAAATAATATTTTTAATCGTATTTCAACTCGTGCGATAGACGGCAAACGTCCAACAATCTAAGGTCGTCACAATTTAGCTTCTAGCTTCGAAACCATGATAGATTTTTTTAGTGTTGTAGGCATAGCCAATAGTTTTTTACATTCGAAGGTACAAATTAATATCTTAATTAATACCATCTTTATTTGCAACTAGTTTAATTATAAAAACGTATTTACTAATATTTATTGATTAAGAAATTTGAAATAATATAGGAAAAAAGAATACGCTTATCTTGTTAAAAACACTGGGTATGTTAAAAGTTGACTTTTCAATTTATTATAGAAACAATAATAAGTTAATGTCAAAATCCCTGTCCTATTTCTAATAAAAAAAATAAATGTTGCAGCAAGAAGTAGTTTGAATTTGAATACAAGTGCACAAGAGCGACACCATTCGGCAGTGCATGGAGGTTTTATATGCCCTCATATATATATAATCACATCAGAAGTTTTAAATAAATATAATTATTATAATTATACTTGAAACATTCTTAATTAATTTCAGATGAAAAAAATAACTTTTTCCACAAAAAAATGAATTTCTATTTTCTATAAACAAAATAAGTTCAAAATAAGCACGAAAGAGGTTATATAGATGCAAAGCTAGTGAAATTATAAAATTCTGTATCTTTTTTAATTTTGACCACCAAAACATAAAAGCCACCACTTAACGACCACCAAACAACCACCAAACAATTCGACATCAAATTTTTGAAAAACATTAAAGTGTAGTGCAAGCGTGAAGTTAGCACTACAATTTTCAAAATTTTATATTTTTTTTAGTTTCAACCACCAAACATTAAAAACCACCACCTAACGACCACCAAACAATCACCAAACGATTCGACATCAAATTTTTGAAAAACATTAAAGTGTAGTGCAAGCGTGAAGTTAGCACTACAATTTTCAAAATTTTATATTTTTTTTATTTTCAACCACCAAACATTAAAAACCACCACCTAACGACCACCAAACGATTCCAAAAATAAAAAGTACGATATTTAATGTCCGTGAAGTTAGCACTCCGACCATGGAAAATCCAAACTTTTTTTGGTGAAATCGTTTGGTGGTTGTTTGGTGGTCGTTAGGTGGTAGTTTTCGACGTTTGGTGGTCAAAATTACAAAAACTACAGAATTTTTAGTGTTGGAGTGCTAACTCCACGCTGCACTCCACATGTTAATATTTTCCAAAATTTCTTTTTGTAATCGTTTGGTGGTCGTTTGGTGGTCGTTAGGTGGTAGTTTTCGACGTTTGGTGGTCAAAATTGTGGGAGATATCATTTTTCAAAAAAATCTTTTACAGTATGCGCAGAAGATCTGCGCATGTGTGCACTTGGCGCGCAATTTGAAAACAAAATTATAAAAAACTATTGAGATCGTTTAATAATCTATTAAATTACATTTATTTTATGCATCTTTAAATGCTTTACATTATTCAAAGGTAAACATCATCCTTCAATAGCTATCTTAAATTTACATCACATTTATTATCTCAAAAACTAAGTTTCTTGATATTTTAAAATAATTCTTTTTGGAAGCACTTCATGATTGTTTGGTAATCGTCTGGAGGTAGTTTCTGACGTTAGGTGGTCACAATTGTGTCAGATATTAATTTTTCAGACAATTTGTCACAGTGTGCACGAACGTTGGTGCGCGCATACTAAACCGGCGCGAAATTTAAAAGACGGTAATACACAAAGTACAACTAAATACCTTGGGTAGCATATTTGATCATACAGAAAACGAATTTGATAGAAGTGTTAATTGTTTTTGAATAATTTTTTGAACAACTAAATATTGCTACGTAAAAAAGTATTATGTATAACACTTATTGTACTTGTCTAATGTTTCTCTTTAAAGCAAGTTTAAAAGAAACGAGGATTGTATCACTAATTTAGTATAAGTAGAAATATAATACTGAAAGTGTTAATTTTAGATCTGAAGTATATAATGTGTATAATATTATATTTATATGTGCTTTATGAATCTTTTCGTCCAGAAACTCCTAATGCATATTTCAAATATGTTTGCTATGTTCCATACATATAGGTGCCTGTGTTGAAAATTTTGGAAGAATTCTTATGTAATACGATTTCGCACACTATTTTCGTTGGAGCTCTTATTTTCCGAATCGTTCAAGCTTTTCAATAATGTTTGTTCATTTCTTTGGCATAGAGTCAGTTTCTTCTTATTTTCTTTGATTAAAATTATTATTACATTTAAAAATGCGCAAAAAGAAAGAAAGGCAAACGTTTCGGCCACATATGGGGGCCCTCTTCAGTGCCATAAATTCAAAGATTAATTCAAAATTTCTGTAAAGGATTACAATATAGAAGAAAATTAAAAAAAGAATTATCATAGAAATTAAAAACTTATCTCATAGCTTAGACGCCGGTAATAAGGTCTTCACGAGAAGTTATCATGAATGTAAAACTTGTTTGCGTTTTGCCATTGTGAACCAATTTGGCATCCTTCTTTAATAATAAACATTTTTTGAAAAAAATTCCGATCGGTTCGTGAGCAAAATCTTTTATATTTTTTCATTTTATCCGGTTTTTTATTCATAGTGAACTTCAAGTAATTTTTCAATTCGTGATGCTGCATACTCGACTACTTCATTTTGAATTGCAAGCTATGAGATAAGTTTTTAATTTCTATGATAATTCTTTTTTTAATTATCTTCTATATTGTAATCCTTTACAGAAATTTTGAATTAATCTTTGAATTTATGGCACTGAAGAGGGCCCCCATATGTGGCCGAAACGTTTGCCTTTCTTTCTTTTTGCGCATTTTTAAATGTAATAATAATTTTAATCAAAGAAAATAAGAAGAAACTGACCCTATGCCAAAGAAATGAACAAACATTATATGAATTTGGGTCAATACAATAAAAGACATGTTATCAAACATGTCACTTTGAAACTTTTCAATAATATATACAAAATTTGTAAAATGTAATTCTGAGAAGAAATAACCGATTTGACAATAAGCAGTTGATAATAATTAACAACAGTATCAATAAATTCGGAAGTCTCAAATTTTTTCGTTGGCAAAATAAACTTAGAAAATAATACACTTATCGTATAGAAAACGAAGTTGATAGAAGTGTTAATTGTTTATGAATAATTTTTTGGACAACTAAATATTGCTACGTAAAAAAGTTTTATGTATAACACTTATTGTACATGTCTATCATGATTTGTTTCATGACTAAAAATTTCTATAATCTATGGGAGTTTCTCCAGAAAAATTTTCTCAGTGTAATAACTACATTTCAAACAAAGAAAATATTAGGTATTATTCTACGTCCTTAACATATTCCTCTGCATAGTATTTACTGCCAAAGATAGAATATATTTGAATATTGTAAGAACTTTTAACTATGAAAACATTTAACATTTTAGTTATGAAAAGTTTTAAGTGTTTAAAAGATTTTTATATGTTTATGTATATATCTAAAATAATATATGTATTACTTTTTTACTGTAAATGAATAGTTTTTACAATTAAAATTTGAGAATTCCAAATTTATTGATACTATTGTTAATTATTATCAACTGATTATTGTCAAATAGGTTATTTCTTCTCAGAATTACATTTTACAAATTTTGTACATATTATTGAAAAGCTTGAACGATTCGGAAAATAAGAGCTCCAACGAAAATAGTGTGCGAAATCGTATTACATAAGAATTCTTCCAAAATTTTCAACACAGGCACCTATATGTATGGAACATAGCAAACATATTTGAAATATGCATTAGGAGTTTCTGGACGAAAAGATTCATAAAGCACATATAAATATAATATTATACACATTATATACTTCAGATCTAAAATTAACACTTTCAGTATTATATTTCTACTTATACTAAATTAGTGATACAATCCTCGTTTCTTTTAAACTTGCTTTAAAGAGAAACATTAGACAAGTACAATAAGTGTTATACATAATACTTTTTTACGTAGCAATATTTAGTTGTTCAAAAAATTATTCAAAAACAATTAACACTTCTATCAAATTCGTTTTCTGTATGATCAAATATGCTACCCAAGGTATTTAGTTGTACTTTGTGTATTACCGTCTTTTAAATTTCGCGCCGGTTTAGTATGCGCGCACCAACGTTCGTGCACACTGTGACAAATTGTCTGAAAAATTAATATCTGACACAATTGTGACCACCTAACGTCAGAAACTACCTCCAGACGATTACCAAACAATCATGAAGTGCTTCCAAAAAAGAATTATTTTAAAATATCAAGAAACTTAGTTTTTGAGATAATAAATGTGATGTAAATTTAAGATAGCTATTGAAGGATGATGTTTACCTTTGAATAATGTAAAGCATTTAAAGATGCATAAAATAAATGTAATTTAATAGATTATTAAACGATCTCAATAGTTTTTTATAATTTTGTTTTCAAATTGCGCGCCAAGTGCACACATGCGCAGATCTTCTGCGCATACTGTAAAAGATTTTTTTGAAAAATGATATCTCCCACAATTTTGACCACCAAACGTCGAAAACTACCACCTAACGACCACCAAACGACCACCAAACGATTACAAAAAGAAATTTTGGAAAATATTAACATGTGGAGTGCAGCGTGAAGTTAGCACTCCAACACTAAAAATTCTGTAGTTTTTGTAATTTTGACCACCAAACGTCGAAAACTACCACCTAACGACCACCAAACAACCACCAAACGATTTCACCAAAAAAAGTTTGGATTTTCCATGGTCGGAGTGCTAACTTCACGGACATCGATATTTAATAGTTGCAGTGCTAACTTCACAGACATTTCATTGACTTCATTGAACATAGTACATACATAACCTAAAGAAACTCTGAATCACGAAGAACACAATACACTTTCAGAGCATCCAGTTCGTTCAAAAAGTTGAAGCATATTAATTAAAGCTATCAATAATTCCTTTTGAATTCTTTTATTAAATTTGGTAAGAATTGATATCCTTATTTATCTTTCAAAAAAATTAAAGTTTTAAAGTGGTGTTTTAGTATTAGAAAATATATTTTCAATATTTGTTATCAATTATTATACGAAAATATATTCATTCAATAAGTTTCATAGACCAATAATTTAAGTTTTCATGGTAAAATATCTATATGATCATAAAAAATATGTATATTTTATGTCATCAATGCGACAAAGAATGAGGTTAGAAAATCTTTTATCATTAAAATTATTGTGATTTTTTCTTTTTATTCTAAATTATCTCATCTTTATTCTTATCATTTTTTTATCATTTTCATTCCCATGTTCTTAAATCTCCGATAATCTCCAATAGAAGTAATTGATTATTGCAATTTTTTTCATATACATATTTAAATCAATTACTTTGAATAAGAAACATGTATTTTATCCAGTGAAACATTGTATTGTTTTTTTCAGAATTATATATTATCACTGCCAGAAATGGCGTTAAATTTGGCAGCAGTAAATATTGGAGCAAGGGCGTTTCATACTTCTCCTATTTCAAATCACGTAATTAAACTAACTCGTCTAAGGGTAGTAGATAATAGCCCTATTGGAAAGAAGGCTATGTTGATTGGTAAACCACCAAAATGTATTCACATTTATAATAAAAAAGGAATCGGATATATTGGTAAGTATCAGTTGAAAAAGTTAATGTTCCAATACTACAGGCGTCAAAAATTTGTTTCTTCTAAAAAAAAAAAAAGGAAAAAAAGATTGTCTTTGAAGAAATTTAAGAAATTATATTTGTGTTTATACATTTTTTCGCTTTATTAAACATATGAGATAAATTAATTGAATATGAACATAAGATACTTAATTTATATGTAATATTTATCCCATAGGAGATAAAGTTATGGTTGCCATTTGCGGTGAAAAGAAGAAGGGAATTTTGGTTGGTTTGAAACAGAAACAAGACAAGAGGGTACCAAAATTCGACAGTAACAATCTTGTTCTTATAGACGATAATGGAACACCATTGGGAACAAGAATTCATGTCCCTATTCCTCATGTCTTAAGGACAATTTTAAAAGAAAAAACATTCTCAAAAGGGGCTGATTACACCAAAATTCTCGCAATTGCTACAAAATTCGTATAACGAGTCTTGGCTCTTCTTTTATTTCAAACTAGGATTTGTACAAAATAGATTAAGATGCTGTCTATCAAATAAATCAGCTATCACATTTAATTTATAAGTGTTTTAGTAATGTTGAGGATATTTTAATTGTTTTATTAACTATTGGCTTACATGATTGAAGATTGAAAAGATAAACAATGCTTTGAAAAATGAGTATATTTGTGGAAATAATGCAGATTTATTCTTCGAATTCAGGAAATTTGTATAAGTTTTATAAATTTTATTAACCCTTCATTGACTGCATGCTTTGCTGTAAATATACGTAACGATTTCACATCTCAATAATTTTCGGGGCAATCTTGCTTTATTATATATTGTAACACTTTTCAAATATTCATATTAAAAATCCATGGGATTAAAATAAGGTATTTTTTATTTTTCTGCCTTATGTGAAGCCTAATTTTTTTAAATTCTGAACAATTCTGAAATGAGATGTGCTATCAGCTTAAATACAGCTATTGGTAATTGGTGTAGCAAAATTTAATGGGGCCAATGAGAGTTAATGAAAGAATACCGCGCCAACTGGCGGCCAAGTAAAAATATGGTCTAATGCTTAAATATTTTCCTTAGTTTGAGTATTAAAAACTATCCAATTGTTCTTGATTAAACTTATTTTCGTAATTTTTTATTACAAAGAAAATATTGCAATAAATTTCGTTCACTATCTATCAATCAAAAGGAGAGTGAAACTAATATTCCCTTCGAATATTTAAAGTAAATTTAAAATATGGCGCGCAAAAACTAATATTTGATTGGTTTTAGTAAGTTTTCACTTTGCGCAGATCACGCAACGCATGCGTATTAATTTACATGTGATGGCTGGCGATGGCAGCAACGATAACCAAAGAGGAAACTCGTGGTTCGGTGGTTTAAGCGTGTTCAAGTGATAGTGGTTGTCCTCTGAAAACGACAGATTGTTTTAAAGAAAGTGCCGGTTTGTGTTTCGGGGTTTGAACTATTCTTCTCTGCCGAGAAACTCATATAACCCAATCGCATTCGCGGATAAACTAAAAGAATGGGGAACGTCCATGCAGCTTCCGCTCCTCCACCACCGCCACCATCGTCACTTAGTCCCGAATTACCACCAAGTCTAGCTAAAAAAGATTTGCCAACCTCTCTCGATGGATCAGAACGACTGGAAAATCCGGGCACGATCGAGGATCTACACAAAAAGTGCAAAGGTACTGTCCTCATTTTATGTCACCTTTACCCCTTCAATCTCTGATCTCCTCTCTCCCTTTAAGGTTAGAATTTTCGTTATTCCATGATTTATAACTTAGAAATTTAAAAAAATAATTCTTCCGTGCTAAATTTTTGTTATTCTTCGTTAATTCATTTAAGAATTGTACTATTTCGAAGCTAGATTAACATTTCGACGTGAAGAAATTTTTTTTATTTTTTCCTATTTTAACATTTTTTTTCTGCGCTATGTAACGTATAAGTTCATGAAATTGTATTTTTAGACTGGAATCTATTGTATTTTGCTATGAATGGGATGTATTTTGTTTCAATTCTTGCATTATCTTATTTGAAATGGAAATAAGAATTTTATTTAGATAAGACTATTCGTCAATATTAAAATTAATTTTTGTAATTAGATAATATTGTTTTGGGTAGTAATATCGAAAAAGGTAAGCGATTTTGATGTTATAACTTATTTAGATTTTGAGCATTCGTATATAACAATGTACTTTTAATAATGAACAATGAAAAATCTATTGGAACAATAAAATATTGATTCTGAGTAAATATTCTTGTTTCTACTAGCGGGCCATAAAGTGGATTTATTTGCTTCCTACGGGGCAAACAAATCCATTTTTCGACTCTTCAGTAGGAAAAAATCGTCTGCAACACGGGAAAAACATTTATTTTACTCATGTGATTTTTGTCCTCCCTTTGCTCGGGCATCAAACTTCACTCTCGCAAGATAAACTTTTTTTCCCCAGTTGCACAATATACTATAATGTGAAATTTAATAAAGTTTACAGTCATTATTATTTAATCAATGTATGAATTACATATCCAAAGTTTAAATAATGACCTCGTGACTCTATATGTATGTTTTTATAAGTAATTGGTTTAAATGTACCACTATTTGCACTTTAAAGTCATAATGAAAGTATTAAACTTATTACCAAAAAAACAGTAGTTAGTATGGATTTGAATGGTAAAATTTGAATCCTTTTGCAATATATTGAAACCTAAATTATCCTCATTGCAATTTTTATAATGTAATTTACTCATCGTTTTTAGATGTATTTCCTGTTAACTTCGAGGGAGCCAAGCTGATGTTAAATAAAGGTCTTAGTAATCACTTTCAAATTTCTCATACGATAAATATGAGTTCCACGGCGCCATCCGGTTACAGGTAAACCTAATTCGTAATTAAAATAATTAATATTTCTCATAAAATATAGTTATTTATAGATAATGACCATAATTATATCTTTTCATATGTAGATTTGGGGCCACGTACGTTGGTACAAACCAGACATCACCAACGGAAGCCTATCCAGTTTTATTAGGCGACATCGATCCTAGTGGAAACCTTAATGCCAATATCATACATCAATTTGGCCAAAGAATCAGAGGAAAATTAGCAACTCAGGTTCAACGAAGTAAATTCACAGCTGTACAAATGACTTCAGATTATCGTGGAGATTCGCATACTCTTTCGTTAACACTAGGAAACCCTGATATTATTAATAATTCTGGTAAGAAAATATTTCTGATTTGCGCTTTTTGTATTTTTAATTTTTCATATTTTATTGATACTTACATGAACAATATTTTGTTTTGCAGGTGTAATGGTTGTGCACTACTTGCAGAGTATAACGTCGCAATTAGCTTTAGGTGGAGAGCTCGCATATCAAAAGGCACCTACAGTTCCAGGAGGATCAATCACTGTAGTTTCAGCAGCTGGTCGTTACACGAATGGCGAATCTACAGTAAGTGCCAGCTTAAGTCTTGGTGGATGTCATGTTTGTTTCCACCAGAAAGCTAGCGATCAAGTGCAAGTTGGAGTAGAACTGGAAGTAAACTCTAGAATACAAGAATCCACGGCTACAATCGGCTACCAGGTTGATCTTCCGAAAGCAGATCTTGTATTCAGAGGTGCGTTTTTAATTAATCAAACCCGTGAATAACGATCTTTCATGTAATCTAAATGTAATTGCTTTTCAGGAAGTGTCGATTCAAATTGGACAGTAGGAGCTGTTTTGGAAAAGAAGCTGCAGCCGCTTCCGTTTTCTTTTGCGCTGAGCGGCATGATCAATCACAACAAAGGGAATTTCAGACTCGGATGCGGCTTGATAATTGGATAAGACAACTGCTCTGTTGCATAGTCTATTTTTACAGAGCACAGAGATTCGGGAGTTCATTGCTTCTCGTTCCACCCGATGTATGACGTAATTAATGCCCACGCTGCCATTATGATTTGTTTTACCATCAGCATTCGACATTTGCACTGCCTTATTTGTGAACTTTTATATGTTATCAAAGAACATTGCGATGTTGATCAGTTTCTACCCATTTCGGTATTCTTGATTTTATAGAAATCAAAAGACATGCGAGCAGCTTGTATGCACCCAATTGAGTTGAGAGATATGAGCATGTAAATATGAAGTAGAGCCTTTTTCATATTATATCACTGTACGTCAATTGGATATTTTTCAGTGTCTTATTATATTAATTTACACGATGACACTCCAAGTTTCCCATTGATATTCTCAGGCTGTGTTCCTCTTCTTTTTCGGTTCATATAAGTCGAATCTTTGCAGTTCGTTCTAAATAAACCACGAACTTGACACGAAGGAGTAGGGAATAAGGCTTGAATCTTTCTTGCAATAATATATTTTTAATATACATTTAATTCTGAATATCGAGAAATAACGATGTGTGAAAATATTCAGGGTAATTTTCAAAAGAAAATTCCAGGCAATGGCAGTGTTGACTTTTTTATTGTATTACGTAGTCCATAGGTGTTTCGAGTTTGAAAAAAGTAATGAATGCATTTTATAAGTAGTTTAGACAAATCTTCCAGTGTCAAGACTCTTGAAAGATGAAGCAAAGATGTAATAAAAAATATTTTTTGAGCGTGCTATGAGATATTGTGACTTTCATGATAGAATAATTGAAAAAAAGAAGCTCCAGGATTTGAAAATGTACAACATAAATGATACATAATATACGCAACGTCTTTTAAAAAGATACAATGCATTTAATTTGCTTTAATAAGTTTGCATGCAATTGGTAATGCCAATAAAAGTGAGAATTGCATTTAACAATTTCATGAGATATAGGAAAGAACTGCAAATGACAAGACTATTTACGAGCAAATATTTTGACATCTCATCTTTTCTGCGAATGTTTGAAGGTGAATAATTACCAGAGCCCGTGGATGATAACTTTCTAAAGACTCAGAATTAATACAAACGAAAAGTGAGAATCCCTCAAGACAATATTGGCTATATTTAAAAATACCTCTATTTAGGAAAATGAGGCAAAATTTTGAAAATTAACTTAACTTTCACGAAGGCGCAAGTTCATCTTATTTTAATTCGTCGTAACGAATTGTACATACATGTATGTATGAGAGAATAAAGAAGTTGAATTCCTTGTTGAAGAAGAGTGAAGTTTTCAAACTGTCCTTATCTTAATACTTAATTTATTTTGCTAGAATGATTTATTTTTTTTTTTCACATTTTTTATTGGATTTTATATTTGGTTTCTATAATTTTCTATAAAATTTTGATTTTGTTGTCAGGTTATTTATTAAAACTAAGGTGCCATGAGTTATTTAATCTAAAATAATGAGATTAAAGCTAAGAATTTAATTCTCTGTTATATATAGGACAGGCCATGCGTGAACAGGAGTCATATTCTTCAGGTAGACTTTTTTAAGAATAGAATAAATGGAACAAATAATTAAAGACGTGATCGTTAGACTTCTGGTTGCACTGGAGTATGTACATACATATAAGTATACTATATACTTCCCTCCGCGTATAAAATGCGAAACAAGATCTAGGAAATAAAACCTGTGTTGTTTCTCAAACCCCGTGACGAAGAACGTAGTTCCTTCAACGCACACTACGTTAGTCGTGATTGTTACAGCAATATAGAAACTTTAACGTTTGCTCTTACTCTACTATATCACGTAAACGATATTCAGCTCCAGAAGTCTAACCAAGATTTCCCCTATATATGTTTTTAATATTTTGAGAGCTGTTTCTGAAATTTAATTTTTGTAAATGAATATCTGGAGTCGGTTGAAAAATAGTAAACTGTATCTGTTAGTATTAATCTCGATCATTTCTTTCTAGGTAAAAATACAAAATTGAATTACTTGCAAGCGAATATAAGAAGTTTTAATTCCTTGGATGAAGATTATATTGGAAGAAAGTTGACATATCAAACTTAATTTCAATGTGTAATTTCAGAAACTGAAAGAGCGGGTGTATAGGTAAGTTTCTTTTTATAAAACCTTATGCTGCTCTCAAATCTCGTACTATTATCATCAAAATCATTTTTAAGAATTATCATAAAAGCAATTTTATGACATTCGAAAACCCGTTATATAATCATGCTGATTCGACTGTATAAAGAAAGAAAAAAGAATATCTCATAATCAAATGAAATTAATATATTTATTGTTAGTATATTAACAAAGTTGAACACCTAGAAATGTAATATCATTTTATTTGTTAATAAAATTTGTTTTTCTGATAAAAATGTTCTACTTATTAAAATGTATTCACTACTGTAGTATTTTTTCAGATTTTTTGTTCAGTAACGGCTAAATACAGTCAAAATTTAAGAGACAAACGATTATCCAGATACAAATTACAAGCAGACATATTAGTAGTCCAGTATAACAAAATTTTCTATGGCTGATAGAATTGAACTCGTCATCGTTAAAATTGGGACCATTAGAGACTTAAGGATCTTCTCATTATTCAGGAGATACGTGAATGAATGCTCTTCTGTCGCGAGAGTAGTATCCAAACGAGGCCTTTTTAAACGGGTTTCTTCCAAAATTGTGAAACTTATTATACCTTCGATAGAACATTTACAATTGTTTGTTTTGGTTCAGAAATTTTAATGGCATAACCAGGAAGGTTGTAATTCACGTAAACCTTTAGGGAAAAAGTCAAATGAACATCTGATAAAGGCAATGAGTCAATGGATTACTGCTGTTCTTTGTTGATGAATTAGAGGCATTTTTTGGATTTAGTAATCATTCCCGCCAGGCAGAGTAGATCTAAATATTATACTTTCGCAAGGATTTGAACTAATATTTGCAAATTAAATTTTGCCTGGTGATGCTTTGTTATATGAAATATGATTGCTCTAATTGTATTCCGTAATTTCTCGTTCGATTCTCGCATTTCAATTTTCTATTGATATTCTTAATCAGGGTCACTTTTGTGAAGAGTAGGTCAATCCCCGATTCTCGTAACTGGTTAATTGGTTTTTCTAAATTCGTCTCACCTTAAGAAAAATGTTTGAATCTGCTCCAATAAAATACAAAGTAATTGTTTATTCTAGATTTTTCTGTTGGAAAAATTGATGCAAGGAAAAATACTTTGCTCGTTTATTTATTTCTTTTAATCTTTTACATTTATAGTTAACATCTGTAGGAGTTGAACAACGTAGAAAATAAAATGCATTATTAAAAACCGACACCTGGATAATCAGCCTAGGTGATTTATTGCTTACTCGTGATTCATTGAATTATTACCCTACATAAAAAACATGATTTGAAAACACATATTAAATGAGGGGGTTAATACAAATTAAAAATACCTTTACCAAGTGCCAACAATATTATAATTAATAGTTACTTATCATAATACTTATTAAGGCCATGTAATGCTTCGTTTATCTGAACGAACAGGTCTAGTTTCTACATATTGATGTCCAAAATAATTCAAATCGTATACAAACATTTCGAAGAAGCTGAAAGGCAGCTGAGAGCTGAGAAATTGTCTTTATTTTGTTAACAAAAATGCAGAAACCTAAGGTTAGTAAAATTCGCTAATTTCGTAAATATCAGATGGCTTTAAGAGAAATTATATTTCAATATGTTGCAGGTGACCTTCCTTTCAAGATCAGAATTATCTTTATCACGCACGTTCTTCGTACGTGTGCCCTAGAGTCTGCACTGCCTGGTTTTCCGCGTGGCCACTTCCGGATTTGGCATGTGTGTTTCATAAGTGGTTCAGAGTTCTTTTCAGCTCGTGTGCCGCCCTGGTGACAGGCTAATATAAGTATATGAAATATAAACAGATGATTGATGAATGAACGATCGATCGTAGAATCGAGCGAATGAATGGACAGCCTTGTCCTTGGTCGGTGCAGCGTCTGTAATCTGGCACTCTTGGTAAAACATCAAGCCGATCGGTTGTGATTCAGCCTACGAATTTTGTAAACAATCTTTTCTCGCACAGCAGCCTCAGTGACACGTGCATGCCAAGCCAATCGTTTTAGTCTTGTAGTTTAATTTAAGTGATCGTACAGTAGAACGTAGAGCTATACAAGGAAGTAGACTTTAGTTCTAGGAATATAAATACTACGTTCCTCGAGACTTAGATTATTGTCGGCGAATATCACAAAAGGAATTAATTTGGGACCTAGTCATTTAATTATAAACACTTAATGTAGATGGATTGAGAAAAAACAGGAGTTATTCCTTTGTACTTGTTACGTCTCCAGTAAGAAAACTTAAATAGAAAAGAATTAAAAAATTTTATTTATTTTATTCCTTGATTCCGCATTTGTTGTTAATTACGTAAAAAGGAATTCAAGAAGAAGAATATAAAATCTTAGTACCTTTCGGTAAATATGGTATTAATGATCCCAATAATTATTGTCAATTTTAAAGAATTTGAAATCTTTCTCTGGAAAAAAGACGTTTTCGACTGCGCTGGGATTCGAGCCCAGGTCTTTCGATTGCCGGTCGAATGCTCTCAACTCAACTAATTAATTTGAAATTATTGTCAATACTATACCTACAAATGTTGATCAAAATAAGGAAGCAATGTAGACAAATATTATAATAATTTAATTTATTTGATAATTATTTAAACCTATTCATATTAATCACATTTAAATCACGACTATTGTGTGCCTTTCTGTTCCAAAGTTTATATGGGTCGCCCATTTTAATTTTTTTTTAATACTGTTGCTAGATTCACTTCTGATGTCTTTTGGGAGTTTTTATGAGTTTATTCGATTTAATGGCTTAATTGTCTGAAGTATGAATACATGCATAATTTCGAAACGGGGGAATTCTTTTCAATTTATCAGTTTTAATTCGCTTAACGCACATTTATTTCATTTTAATTTGTAGGAATTTAAAGTGGCATTCGGATTCTTTTTATATAAGGAAGAGTTGGGCATAGATAATTGGTAAAAAATAAGTCAAAGGGATTATTTTTTCAGTTTTTTAGTGAATGTTTGGAAAATTTTATCTTGAATAAAATGATACATGAAAAGATTCAATTTGATACAATTTATACATTTTTTATGGTCGAAATCAATAGAAAGAAAGAAAATAAAAAAAGAAAATAAAAGAAAATAGTCGGTAGGACTATTCTTTTCTCCGACTGTTCGTCCAACTCTTCCTTATTTTGTCAATACGAATGCATTAGACAACGATCCATGTGTCTGAATTCTAATGTGCAACGCACGAATCGATTTGTTATTTTTCACCAGGTGTCATGATCTCTTGTTTAAATTATAACAAAAATAAGGTAAGTAATAACTTTTATTTAGGAGATTCAGTAAATTTTAAAAGTAATGATATCACTTGATTGGTGAAATGAGAGAATAAAAGAAAAAAATCTGCCCGCTTCGCGGGCACATTCTCATTGCGCGCTTCGCGCGCAGCTCGCTTCGCTCGCAAGTTTGAGCGCGCCTGGGGCGCGCGATTCGATCGTCGCGCTCCGTAATACTCGATCGTCGCGCTTCGCGCTCCGTTCTTTCTGGACCTCGCGCTTCGCGCTCGGTCTTGTGCTCTTCGCATATATTTAAGTTTATTTCTTATATTTTGATACTGAAGCTCAAACCAATTTTATAATATTAAAGATGATGTGAATTACTCATTTTCTCAAATTCACTAAATTTCTTTTTCAGTTTAAGTGAAACAGGAAATTCAATTTACTTAAGGCTCTATCGGCCTTAAGGAACACATTCTCATCATGACACTCGCGCTTCGCGCTCGATTTTCTGTATACATTTCAGTATAACTTTTTAATAAATTACATGATTAAAAGAATTTACTTTCTTCCACATATCTAAAAAGGAAAAACAATCGTAGACTTTATTTAAGGAGACGATTTTGCAGAACAACGCTTATTTCGTATCTCACATATTTTGGTGAAAAAAATCGAATTTTTTCATTATTAAAAATCAAAAAATTAAAATATACATCCTGTCGAGAAATTTCTCATTAAGAATGTGTAGACCTTATTTAGCCAAACAATTTTTCATCTCAAAGTTTTTTTTGTATCTCACATATTTTGTCTAAAAAATGGAATTTTTAAATTTTAATCATATTTTTTGGAATTGAAACGAAAAATATATCTGTTATCAGAAACTGTGTGAGACAAAACTTGTAGATCTTTTTGAAACTAACAACATTGTATTCTTACGTTTTTTTCTTATTTCACATATTATTGTTAAAAAATTGAATTTTGGATTTTCAATAGTTTTTTTTTTTAATTAAAAAGAAAAATATGCATCTTATGAAAAAATGTTACAATTCAAATTTGTAGGTCTTTATTTATTCAATAATATTGTATCATAACGTTTTTTCGTATCTCGTATAATTTAACTGGAAAATGGAATTTTGATATTGACTTTTTTCGAATTTGAATATGCTGTAACATTTCTAATTTTGATTTAATCAAAAAATGTTATCGGGATAATTTGTAGAGATTTATGAGCACTATCTAAAACCAGTATTGAAATTTTTGATTTTTTCAAAAAATTATTTTCAAAAACACAAAAGTAGTGCTCAACCCATCAATTTTGATTGGATGTGGCTGGTTAACGAACTTGTCCTTACTTTTTCGACTCCGATAAAGTGTACCAAAGCTCAATTCAATCTGATAATTCTATCGAGAGTTATGCCGCACACGACCTACAGACAGACAGACAGACACTTTCGTAAAAACCATTTTTTCTGACTCAGGGGGTCTCAAAACGTAAAGATTTGATGAAAATTTCGAAAGTCATTTTTCACATAAAACCAATACCTTCTCATCCATGATGAGAATGTAAAAAGTGTTTTTAAACTGCGAAAAAAAATTTCAATTTTGTAATCTATCTTTGTGCGTGGTTAAGAACAAAAAAAATATCCTTTTCATACATTTACTAATCGTGCTAATGCTTAACAAAGTTAAAAAATTTTCTTTAAGCAATTATGTTAAAAGATAATGCTGAAATATGTATTAAACATGTCCATTCACTCCTGGATAGGATATATTTCTTCAAATAATAAACATCGTTATAGATTATTAGACTTATTTTATAGGTAAATTTTGAAAAAAATTGTTAAATCCTGAAAACAATTGTCTAGTTTGCTTTTTAATTTTATGGATGAAATGAAAGATAGTTTTAATGTAAAGGTAAATCGTTCATTTGAATAAAGTAACAGGTGATGTGAAATAGGAATTCAAAGCTATATAAAATTCACATTATCATTAAAAATATGTAGTTAATTAATTAAAGTTACTTTTCAATTTTCAGGCCTCTTTTTTAATGAATTTTTCCACCTAAGTTGAATCACATTAATTTTGCATGCAATTGTCTTATAAGTTGGAAAAATTGTTGAAAAATTGCAAATTGTTTTTCAACGTGTATGTAAGAAAATAATTATTTAAAAAATATTTATTTACAGAATTTAATTGATTTTGTTTCCAACGATGAAAAATTAACTAGTGTTTACATATGTTTCAAATTTGAATCTTCTTCGTGCCTGATATAGATTCCTTGATTTTAGAAAAACCTTTTCGTCTAGGAGCAAGTTGCTGCCTGTCTATGAATCATCAGACAGAATTTACTTCATGACTCAATCAAAGAATACCTGTGTCTCCACAGGGGAGCTTTTGATATAGAGCTTTAGAATTTGGGTAGAATTTTTTCTGCAGCTTTGAATAGG
The DNA here is from genome assembly GCA_030998225.1 of Diplolepis rosae. Lineage (NCBI taxonomy): Eukaryota > Metazoa > Arthropoda > Insecta > Hymenoptera > Diplolepididae > Diplolepis > Diplolepis rosae. The sequence continues at coordinate 4,502,268 of JAPYXD010000723.1, read as the reverse complement.
TGAGTCATCAACGACCCTCTTTCAGTTTGAGAAAGACAGGCTCTTTAGACTTTCACTCACAGTGACCAAATGTAAACAAAGGTTTAAAGTCGAGAGGCAATACACATTTACAACTATTGTTGCGTAAAAGTAAAAATATGTAAGTTATAATTAAAAATTGATTTATAGATAAGTCTCCACAATTTTTACAATAATATATTTAAAAAATATATTTAGTTCCAAGTTTCTTTTAAATATTCAATTTATTTTATTCAGTTAAACCTCTGTTTTTAATACTTCTTTATCTTGTTACTACGATCTCTAATTTTGAATATTCTTTTGTGTCTGAATCAAAATTTCGGAGCATATTGAAAAAAAATGTTAAGAAAGAATGTTAGAAATTTTTGCCACAACAAATTGAAAGCAAATGTTATGTCAAACTTCAATCATAATAAATGATTTATATATACGATTAATTTAAATCAAAATTTCTCTGATTAGTCACGAAAAATGTTTCTTAGAAATCGTAACCATGATTTAAGAAGCTCAAAATAAATTTGCAGAAGTTGATACTTCCTAAATTAAAATTACTGAAGTTTTACTAACGAATATTAAATGAATATAACTAATAATCAATTAAAGCTGAAAATTAATTTATTCTTTCTGATTGCAGAAGCGAAAAAATTTTGGAAACAAATGCTATTGATTCAATAGCATTTTTTTCTCAGTGTAACAATAAGGAATAAAAAGCATTTTCCCAATTAAAACCAGAATTTGAAATCTCATATCCGAACCTTTTCGTTTATTACCCCTTATCCTAAATAACATCCTTAGGACCACAAAAATTATAAATTACTGCTACACTGTGAAAAAAATGCTGTTGAATCAAATGCATTTCTTTCCGAAAGCACCTATACTATAAATTCATAAAAATATACTACAAGAACCAATAAATATGTTACTAATTTTATAGCATATTGATTTGAATCCGTGATATACATGCTTTTGGAAAGAAATGCTTTTGATTCAATAGCATTTTTTTCTCAGTGTACCAATAAGGAATAAAAAGCATTTTGCCAATTAAAACCAGAATTTGAAATCTCATATCCGAACCTTTTCGTTTTTTATCCCTTATCCTAAATAACATCCTTAGGATCACAAAAATTATAAATTACTGCAACACTGAGAAAAAAATGCTATTGAATCAAAAGCATTTCTTGCCAAAAGCATCTATACTATGAATTTATAAAAATATAGTACAAGAACCAATAAATATGTTACTTATTCTATAGCATATTGATTTGAATCTGTGATATACATGCTTTTGGAAATAAATGCTATTGATTCAATAGCATTTTTTTCTCAGTGTACCAATAAGGAATAAAAAGCATTTTGCCAATTAAAACCAGAATTTGAAATCTCATATCCGAACCTTTTCGTTTTTTATCCCCTATCCTAAATAACATCCTTAGGATCACAAAAATTATAAATTACTGCTACACTGTGAAAAAAATGCTATTGAATCAAAAACATTTCTTTCCAAAAGCATCTATACTATAAATTCATAAAAATATACTACAAGAACCAATAAATATGTTACTAATTTTATAGCATATCGATTTGAATCCGTGATATATATGCTTTTGGAAAGAAATGCTTTTGATTCAATAGCATTTTTTTCTCAGTGTACCAATAAGGAATAAAAAGCATTTTGCCAATTAAAACCAGAATTTGAAATCTCATATCCGAACCTTTTGTTTTTTATCCCCTATCCTAAATAACATCCTTAGGATCACAAAAATTATAAATTACTGCTACACTGTAAAAAAAATGCTATTGAATAAAAAGCATTTCTTTCCAAAAGCATCTATACTATAAATTCATAAAAATATACTACAAGAACCAATAAATATGTTACTAATTTTATAGCATATTGATTTGAATCCGTGATATACATGCTTTTGGAAAGAAATGCTTTTGATTCAATAGCATTTTTTTCTCAGTGTACCAATAAGGAATAAAAAGCATTTTGCCAATTAAAACCAGAATTTGAAATCTCATATCCGAACCTTTTCGTTTTTTATCCCTTATCCTAAATAACATCCTTAGGATCACAAAAATTATAAATTACTGCAACACTGGGAGAAAATGCTATTGAATCCTAAGCATTTCTTGCTAAAAGCATGTATACTATGAATTCATAAAAATATACTACAAGAACCAATAAATATGTTACTTATTCTATAGCATATTGATTTGAATCCGTGATATACATGCTTTTGGAAAGAAATGCTTTTGATTCAATAGCATTTTTTTCTCAGTGTACCAATAAGGAATAAAAAGCATTTTGCCAATTAAAACCAGAATTTGAAATCTCATATCCGAACCTTTTCGTTTTTTATCCCTTATCCTAAATAACATCCTTAGGATCACAAAAATTATAAATTTCTGCAACACTGGGAAAAAATGCTATTGAATCCTAAGCATTTCTTGCTAAAAGCATGTATACTATGAATTCATAAAAATATACTACAAGAACCAATAAATATGTTACTTATTCTATAGCATATTGATTTAAATCCGTGATAAACATGCTTTTGGAAAGAAATGCTTTTGATTAAATAGCATTTTTTTCTCAGTGTAACAATAAGGAATAAAAAGCATTTTCCCAATTAAAACCAGAATTTGAAATCTCATATCCGAACCTTTTCGTTTATTACCCCTTATCCTAAATAACATCCTTAGGATCACAAAAATTATAAATTACTGCAACACTGAGAAAAAAATGCTATTGAATCAAAAGCATTTCTTTCCAAAAGCATCTATACTATAAATTCATAAAAATATACTACAAGAACCAATAAATATGTTACTAATTCTATAGCATATTGATTTGAATCCGTGATATACATGTGTAAACAATTTTACATTTGTAAACAATTTTCTAATGAAAGCCTTTTATGTTTGCAGAGTTGGTGCCGAACTCGGTGCATCAGGATACCGCAGTGGTCAGTGCCGGATGACTCTTGGTTTCGCGGGTGGCATGGGGTGAGGAGGAGGGAAGGGGGGAGGCTTTCGACTGATAAGAGAAGTATATAGTCGCAAATTAAACGAGGAATACATACACTCCCAGAAGCGTGGTAAATATGTGTGTAAGTTTCACGTGAAGTTATATAGAAGCTATTGCTCGTTACACGTATATTTTCCCCTCATACGATTTGCCCCCCACCAACAAGAGAGGCACCAACCTCCTCTCTCGACTCCTTAAAGCCCTCCAACGCTCGTTCGGGCCTCTTGGTTGTACTGCTCTATGCACATAATGTACACGAGCTTGCTCCTGATCATAGAACGAGCAAACGATCGAGAAAGAGAAATAGAGAGGAGAGACAAGGAGAGAAGTCTCTCTCCGGTCCCTCATATAACCGGCAGAACTGACTTATTTCCTCTGCTGAAACGATCCTCGATCGACCGTCGTCTTCGTCGTCTTTCCTCCCTCGATTTGTTACCGATCAGCAGTGATCTTCTACAAAAAGTAATTTGACTCGCGAAAGTGCAAGGACTTTGGATCCAATCTTCAAGACCCGGAAGTGCGACTCACGAGTGGAGAAACAGAAAGTTTAAGATGAAGAGGAAAAGGAGTGATGATGAAACCCACGTCTCGAAGTACCAGCGGAGAGGGTTTGGTATGTTTTTCTTCATTTTTATACGAGATTGAATCTGTTTTTCGGAAACCGGTACTAGGAAGTGTCTGAGAAGATTAAAAATTTGATTTTATTTGAGAGGTGAATATTGAACCTGGGATTTGTAGGTTTAGCGTGGAGTAATCAGCACTTAACTGGGTCGGTGGTCCGCGAGTTACTGGAGACCAGGGACCGTTCGTGGGGGATGTATATATGTTGCATATCAGGGTGATAAGACCACCACTGCTCGCGATAACAGGAGTATTGTATGCGTCACTGGTACAGCGATTCAAAAGAGTGCACTAGCTTTGCTAATTTCTTCCCACTTCCAAAAGCTGAAACTTTGTTTTGATTTTGCTCAAAACTATTTTTGCATTTTAATTCTCTTTATTTTAATCACATTGTTTTTTACATTCTCATCATATGAGAAGGTTTGATAACATGCGTATTATTGTATTGACCCAAATTCATAAAATTTTTGTTCATTTCTTTGGCATAGGGTCAGTTTCTTCTTATTTTCTTTGATTAAAATTATTATTAGATTTAAAAATGCGCAAAAAGAAATAAAGGCCAACGTTTCGGCCACATATGGGGGCCCTCTTCAGTGCCATAAATTCAAATGGCCGAAACGTTTGCCTTTCTTTCTTTTTGCGCATTTTTAAATATAATAATAATTTAAATCAAAGAAAATAAGAAGAAACTGACCCTATGCCAAAGAAATGAACAAAAATTTTATCTTCATAATATATTTTGATTAAGCCAAAATTAGAAAAGTTACAGTAAGTTAAAACTTGAAAAAAGTCAATATCAAAATTTTATTTTGATTTTGATTTTCCAGTTAAACTATAGGAGATGCGGAAATAAAGTTATGATACAAAATTGTTTACTGCAAAAAGATCTACAAATTCGAATCGCAATATTTTTTTATAAGATATATATATATTTTTTTTCATTCAGAAAATTACTAGTGAAAATCTAAAATTCAATTTTTTAATTAGAATATGTGAAGTAGGAGAAAAACGTAGGGATGTAAAATTCTTTGCTTCAATAAGATCTACAAATTACGTCTGATACAGTTTCCGATAGAATATATATTTTTCATTCCAATTCCCAAAAATACCATTAAAATTCAAAAATTATATTTTTTAAACAAGCTTTTTGTTTCCACAGAAATATTTCAAATTCTTTAAATTTGAAAATATATGAAATTTGAAAAATCGTTTGGGTGGTAAATTATTTTTTCAAATGCAAATGTGGCTCTAATGGGTATAAAGTAAAAAAATCGAGCGCGAAGCGCGTGTATAATGGTAAAAATGAGTTCCTTAAGGTCGATAGAGCCTTAAGGCCGTGTGGTAAAGTCTGACGTCACCAATTACATACGACCACTTTATTAATGAAATAATAATTTTAACAAATTTTCTGGAGAAGACAGTAACGCGTTACATTTTTCTGCGTTGCTGTCTTCTCCGGAAAATTTATAAAAATTATTATTCCACTAATAAAGTAGTCGTATGTATTTCGTGGCGTCAGACCCTACCACACGGCCTTAAGTAAAATTCAGTTTAAGTTTTTTTTATCAATTAAGTTAAATTGAATTGATTTTGAATTTTGCTATATTACTCAGGAATTCAGTCTGATTCAAGGAAAATTTTATTGGATTTTTGTATGATTTATTTTTAAAATGTTTTACGTGGTCGAGAATTTTGATATAATAAGCCGGAAAACATTAAAATTTTGAAAAAAACAATTTTATTAGATTCTGTGGCAAATAAGGTAAACTAAATATTCAATTTATATCAATTACCTTCATCATTTCAACGTTTTCTTAGTGATCTCAGACCATAAAATAGTTCAAATAATTAGGAAATTTTTTTCAAAGAAACTAGTTACTTAAATTTATTTTTCCTAATTTGCTAAGGTGCCAATTATTTTCATTTGTTACTGTGTTTAATAATTTAGTCTCCATATTTTTTTCTCGACTATAAATCTTTTACGCTGTATTTAAGTGTTTTCTGACGGTATTTAATTAAGATTTTTATCTATTTTGAGGCATTAAAGGCCAAAAAAATTCTTTTATTTTCTGCTTTAATAATTTAACTTAAAGAGGGAAATATGCTTCTTAAGTTAATTAATAAAACTTCTTCAATTTTTTTTCACTTTGAATTTGTCCTAGTTGACAGATAATGACTTGCTTGTTCTAGGCCAAATAAATTAAAAATTTCATACAAAATACTCGGACATAAAGTTTTAATTCATTTAAGAATATAAGTCACTAATTAGTTAATTATCATCAAGTTACGAAACTCTAGATGCGTTTTCCTGAACATCCTTGGGGTGATTGAAAATTTGAGATCTTATATTTGATATCTCTTGTAACCTGACTGATTTCGATAGAATTGTCAATTAACATAATTGATTTCCAATATAAAATTTTAATACTTATACGTAAATAGATGCAATGTCAAATAAAGTTACTTCTAATTACTCCTAGATACAGAAAGCCTCAAAAATATAGAGAATACAAATTTTAAAGTGATTAACAATTACTTCTACTTGTTGTATAAAGAAAATAGGTCATAAAGAATTACTCTGAAGTTTACAAATTTTCTTATTATTATTAGTTCAAAAAATTATGGTAGTCAATTCGATTTCTAAAAAAGCGTTGAATCACATGGTATAGAAAAATGTACTGAATAATTCTAGGAAGCTACAGAGTTTATTCTGATATAATCTTTCTTTTTATTGGAATTCAGAACTGATGCCAACTTTCATTACAGTCACTATAAAGCATAATTGGGTATCTGTATTACGTTCCTTCGGAGTCTTTAAATCTTATCGCCTTGATGATCGCTTGGCTCACTATTATTTTCAAAATTTCAGATTTGTTAGAAAAGATAAGGACAGATGTAGATAGACAACTTTTCGTTTAGTAAATGAAAAAAATCCGCAATTCTCATAGGCTGCTTCGCTTGCGAGATTGACGGCGCAATTCGGTCGTCGCGCTTCGTGCTCCGAAATATATGGACCTCGCGCTTCGCGCTCTGTGTCCAATCTACTTTACATAGAAATTACTAATTTTTTTTCGATTTTTCGATTATTTATTTTTATTAAAAAATGGTCTGAAGGGAATTTGTAGATTTTCTGGAAGTTACCAATTTCGTTCCTTAACATTTTTATGGTATTCCGCGTAGTTTTTCTTAGAAAGAGAATTTTTTATTTTCAATAATATTTTTCATTGATAAACAAAAGATATCTCATATGAAAAAATGGTCATTGGCACATTTTTAGATCTCTTTAAAAAAAACAATTTTGTTTCTCAACATTTTTTCCGTAATTCGTATATTTTGGCGAGAAAATGGAATTTTTGATTTTTAGAAAAACGTTTTTTATAGATAAAACTAGAACCGTTGATCAAAAATAGCTGGTTAAAAAACTCGTCCTTTCTTTCTGGACCCTCAAGAGGTATGCCGAAGCGTAATCCAATCTTATAATAATAATTTGTTCTCACTCAGGGGATCTCAAAACGTCGAGATTTCATGAAATTTTTATTTTTTTCCTAAAATCAATATGCTATATGCTAAGAATGTAAAAAAGTACAAATTTAGCAAAATTAATCGAAAAATATTTGTTCTAATATTCAAATCAAAAGTAGTCTATCTACGTCCGTTTTGAATTTTTCTACTATTTCCTACATTATGAAAAAATTTTTTTTGAATTTTAGACATAAAAATGTATAGGAAATGGATTAAGTTGTTAATTAATTGATTATTAATTAGGTTGTCCATTTGAACTTGTTAATTTTTTCAAGTATCATGTGCCCTTAAACGTTGACCCACTTGTCTCCTGACTAATTGCATTCCATCACGTTGATTAGAAGTATCTGGGTCATTTATAAAAATTTTGAAAATATTCAATATCTATATAATTTATTCCAAACTTTCATTCAATATTCACAATCTGAAAACTATTTTAATTTAATAAAATCGTTTATTTGACTATTTTGTGTCTATTTCACAAACTTGAATCCAAGAATTTCAACATTAAGAAAAAATTTTCATTTAATTATTTATTTATATACATATGAGCACTATTTTGGATTAAATTTTGGTATTATGAAAAAAACCAAAAACGTGACAAAATTTACATAAAATTCTATAGAAGACTTCAAAAGTTTACATTTTACCATTCAATTAATATTCCTAAGAATTTTTATGTGTTTTATCGAAGTTTTCTGTACAATTTCATGTGAATTTTGTCATGTTTTTGGTTTTTTTCATAATACCAAGATTTAATCCAAAATAGGGCTCATATGTGAAATGTTTTAGCTACTTTTCTTGATATTTTAGAAATAAATATCACTGATGAGGACTCCGATCAGAGTCGAAATGTTTGAAAGTATATATGTAACCCTCTGATTCATCATTTCTGGATCATAAAGCCAATTATTAACAACATCGTATTAAATTGTATAAAATGTTGGGTGGAAGCAAATATGTTTTGGGTAAATCAACCGAAACATTAGTTGCGCTCAAATAAATTTCATCAAAAAGCAAATATTATTCTAAACTCGGAAATTTTTTCTGAATCATTTAAGCACACAATACAGATAGGAATTCATGACAATATTTTCGAATAGATCAGCAATGATCTAAAAATATTTGCATGCACTTTGAACTTTGACTTTTGTTGCTAAATAGAGTAACGTGATATCTTTAAAAATTAATTTTATTTGGAACTAAATTAAAAAGTTTTATTTTAATTGTTTAAAATTTCAGCAAGTACACCTGCTTTATCTTAGCATACTTGAGTTTATATTTCAACTTACAAACAATCCAGCAGAGTGGAGGGAAAAGAATTTATGAATGGTGTATAATAATCGTAGGCCCACTCACGTGTTTTACGTTTAAGATATGATGATGGGTGCTTGACGATACGTAATTGGTTCATTTGTTCTTACTAATTATAAACTATAACAACTCTAGGATGAATATGCTTCTTAATCTGTAATAGTTATTGCTTTTAATAGAAACTGTAAAATATTTTTATTGGTTTTTAATATCAATGTTAATGTAGAAAAAGAGATCAAATTTATTCGTGATTATTCAGAGAAAAGTTTAATTGATTTGAGAAAAATTTGGTTGTATCCACTAAATAAATGCATAAGTATACAGTCAACCAACGTATTTGTTGAGTAAAATAAATCTTTGGTTGTTTCAACAAAATTTTTTGTAGATTGAGTAATTTAGTAATGACAATTTTTTTTAATTAATTAAAATTTTTTGCAATCAAAAAAAGTTTCTTTGAATGAAGTATGAATTTTTATTTGTCCAAAGAAAAAAGTTTGAATGAAACTTTTTTTTGTATTCTAAAATATTCTGTTTCTTATTAACGCAGATGATGCATTCAGGGGAAAATTTTATTCAAATTCAAAAAATCGTTTTCAAAATATAAATTTTTCTTACATAAAACAATGTTTGATTAATTAAATAACGAATTTAGATGGCACAAATTCATTTTTAAAATTATTTATTTGGTTTCAAAATATATGATTTTGATTCAACGACAGTGCTTCATTCAATAAAAATGGTTTAAAAAATTTTTTTAATCATTTTCCTAGTTCAAAAATAAATATTTTAAACGCACTAAAGATTTTTCTAATTTAAAGAAAAGGAAGTTAATTAAGAAGTTGTTTAAAATCAAGCAAATGTTTTATCTTACCCTATAGCATTGCACAGGTTCTTTTGATTCAAAAACATTTTGTTTGAGTACAAAAAACTCTTTTCTGACTGTATCTTTTATCTGAAACAGATTTCTTCTAATCACATTTACCTTTAAAAAAAATAAAACGATTCGCAGACGTTTCTTGAACTTTCATTTCCTTCTTATCAACTTTTAAATTCAGATATAGTTTATTCATGTCTTCTTAGCAAATCATTTTGTCTAGAATTTTCTAATTTTTATACATCATTTATTCTGTAATGAAGTTATTCGCTTGTAAGACGCGTTTTTTTTATTCAGGTCTAATGTCGCAATAGTGTTTACGTAAATATGAGGCGAGAGGGCATGACTGAGAAATCGATTGAAACAAGACTTTTCAAGCATAACTGAAAAATCTACCTAATGAAAACAGATCAAAATCCAAAAATGAATCAGGATCTAAAAAAACTGATTATTCATATGAATATTAATATTTCTGCATATACAAAAAAGTTTATTTGAATCAAACAAATTTTTGTTTTTGAGTATACATACACTCAAAGATAAGTTTCTTTAACTGAAAAAAAATTCTTTGAACAAAAAAAAACTGGATTTGAATAAATAGAAAACCTGTTTTCTTGTGAATGAAACGATTTTTCTGTATCCAACAGATTTTTTTCTAGTTAGTTTTTATTTCGACGACCTAATTATATATTCTTTCTCGAATTAATTTGATTTGTTGTTGACGCTCACAACATTTTTGAAAAATAAAATATACTCTCTAAACCTGAATCAGTGAAATAGTCACTGATTGTATCAGTGAAAATATAACAACTAATGAATCAGTGCCCGGCTTTGATTTCACTGAGGAATCGGTGAAAGACTTTTCACGTATTTCGATCGTTCCAGCGAACGATTAAAGTATATAACGATGGATCTTTAATTATTAATTATACATAATAATACACAATAATAATTATAATTTATAATAATAATTACGTTATTTCTTTTTAGCGTTGTTAACTTAAAATAAACGAGTGCATCGATCGTTAAAATATATTGCTGGTTTTCTTATTTCTACCTGAAGATTTCACTGATATCAATAAGTAAGTTCAATCTATTTCATTGATTCATCAGTCGAATTTCATTGATTCTCACTGAAAGACTTATAGCTGCTGCCATCAGTGAATAGTCACTGCGAATCAGTGGCCGTTCACTGATTCAGGTTTAGAGAGTAATTTTCTGTTAAAAAAAAACAATAATCAGACATTATTTATCGAAAATTGTATCTTAAAATATCAATAATAGACCCATTCTTCTATAAAAAGTTGGGTGAACAATATTTTTACGTGTTTGCTTTTATGCAAATAGTTTGAGGTCGAGATCAGAGGTTAGTCGACACAAAAGTCAAGGTTCTTGTTAACTGTTGTGTTAAATAATTCCCCTCTTCCTTTTTTTTTATATTTTCCGCTCACTCTGCATCAAAAGTTGAGAATATTCTGAAATAGGATGTCTCCTCAATTTTTTGATAACTGATAATAAAACATATTTTCAGCAGTAGAATTTTATCAAAAAATGCTTCTTTATTGCAAAGATTGAAAAATAAGGTCACTTACTGTAAATTGCCAATGAAAGCAATTCCCTCAGTATTCAACTAAGTGAAGTTAGCTATTTAGGGAAGTGGAAATGCCTAATTGCCATTTTTATTGGATTTAATTTTTTTTTTTAATTTTTTTTCATGCTGAATTTTAATTTTTTAAATATCATAGATGTATATTACTATATGAATGCATTTGTAGGAAATACATATTTAAAAAATTGATCCTATCGCGGATGGGTTTTATGTTTATGTCAGGAAATGAGGACAGATTTAAAAGAGGAGAGAAGGGGTTATCATATGAATGAAGAGTAGAAGTAGTGGAAGGAAAAGGATGGTTCAAAATGGCGTCAGAAACTGGGAATGAGTGGTTAGCTACGAAAGATTCAGGCTCTACCTACTGTACTTTGCTCCGCCTTCACCCAAACCCGATTTAATCATATCCACCACAAATCAAGTACCATTAAATCGAAGTCAAATAATATCATCGATTATCATGAATTGTCTATAATAAATTTCCTTTTATTTTTTCGCTATTATAGAAAAATCGAAACGAAAAGTTCTTATGAAAAAACCATTACTACCCTAAATATTTTTGCGATTATAGAAAAATTGTTATAGGTAAATTATTAGAGAAAAATATTTTTAAGGAAATCATTACAGAAGTAATTCTGTCTTTCGTGCTCTCTAAATTTGAATCAGTCAAAATCTACTGATTATCAATGAAATTTGACTGATTCAAATAGCTAAAAAGAGGTTACTGTAAATCAGTCAAATTCCACTGATTACTTCAGTGAAAATTGACTGATTTGACAGTGAAAAATATTTTTTTTTACTGATGAATCAGTGAAAATTAACTGATTTAACAGTGAAAAATATGTTTTCACTGATGAATCAGTGAAAAGGCAAATCACTGATTCAATCAGTGAAAATTTGACTGATTCAGATTTAGAGAGTGAGTATTTAAAAAAAAATTATTTGTATATAATGATTCATCTACGATTATTTCCCCGTAATTATTTTTCGATAATAATTTTCCTTTTATTTTTTCGCTATTATAGAATAGTACATTGTGCAACTAGGGAAAAAAAAATTTATTTTGCGAGTGTGAAGTTTGATGCCCGAGCAAAGCGAGGGTAACAACCACACGAGTTTATATTTCATTATTTATTAGTTTCATTATTCATTAGTTTATAGTTCATTATTATACTGCAAATCGGTTGATTCATTGGCTCAATTTTTTCATTGGCGATCAGTAAAACCTAATTGATTTTCCGTCGGAAAAATAGAGAATTTTGAGAAAATAATTTAATCAATAGATTGTTTAATTTGACTTAATATAAGTGAAATTTTAGTAACTGAAAGTTAAATGAGTTGTTTGAACTAGCGGGTTATAAAGAGCATTTTATTGCCGCATGCGGTCCAGCAAATGCATTTTTCTCCTAGCGGGTCATAAAGTACATTTTATTGCCCCCTGCGGGGAAAACAAATCCATTTTTCCACCCGCTAATAGAAAAAATATCGTGTGCTATACGGGAAAAACGTTTATTTTACTCGTGTGATTTTTGCCCTCCCTTTGCTCGGGCATCAAACTTCACTTTGGAAAAATAAATTTTTTTTTCCCTAGTTGCATAATTTATACTATATTGATATTCTTTGAATCTGATTTATTGGAAAATTGAAAAAAAGAAATAATTGACTAAAATTAGTTATGCGCATTTTACAAGGGAATCAATTCTAAGCGCTGCGAATCACTGATAATTTCTGACTGATTTGTGAATAGTGTCTCACTATAATTTTCAATCATTCAACCGCGTATATTTTGCAAATTTTTTGGTAGATGCAATTAAATTTTTCTGAGGGCAGCATAAGGTGCATTAAAATAAAGTAGTTAAAAAATGTTTACAAATACGGTTTATAATGATATTTGACTGATAATTAATCATGTTTAAAAAAATAAGTAAAATTAATTCAAACTGTTTTATTGGTTTTTTAGCATTTAATTTGACCTAATTTAAATTTTGTAAGATATATTGAATGCCATATTTGCCTTCCGATAAATTTATTCATATTATTGTAATTAAATTTTTGAAGTATGTTTATAAAGTTAAATTTTTATTTGAATATTAAATATCAATATTTTGTTGGTATCATTTTCCAGTGTTCTTAGAAGTAAGATGACGATGTTATTGTAGTATCTTCTCTTCATACTGCGACGCACTTTCGTATTTCTCATTGCATAAATGTCTCATGAGTGTCGGATGTACAGTATATTCAACGTAGATATATGTTGAATACGCATTGATCATACCACATATAATTTACTATCCCTCTGTACTTACTGACTTGGAATTCTGTCAAAATATTTTCCTTTTTCTTTCATCTACATCTATATTTTATTAAACATAGATAGATATTATATATAAGCATATGGTGTTTGCAATAATCCCTCAAACTTCATATATATAAGATATAAATATACTGTTAACAATTTTTTTAAACGAACAAGCATTCCATTAATTACTTGTTTTATATTCATTAATAATTAGGCGGACGAATCATATATTTAAAATTTTTATCAGTGACTTTTATTCTTAGTTATACTCTTTCAATTTGAATTATTAGTTTTTTCACTATGGTTTTAATCAGCGACTAAATTTTTGCTATACAATTAGTTTTTTTGAGTCATATTAACTGATAAATAAGGTTAAAACGACTGATTGTACGGATGAAATTCAGTTGCTGCGACTGACATTAGTAATGCTAATTACTATTTCAAATAAATAGAGTGTTTTAATTGATATATCGAGTAATTATTTCCAGTCACATACAGTAAAAGGAATCGCTCTTACTCAACTGATTAAATAGGAAAAATTTAGTCACTGATTGAAATTAGTAAATTAACTGTTGATTGAAATTGAAATAAATTCAGTGCTTGTTGTTTGATGTGATTATTAATTAACTCTGGTCAATACAACAATTTACTTCTATTTATTTTAATTTTACTGAAGAAATAAGTATTGTGCTTTCTTCAATAACAATCATGCATGTCAAATTCCCTATTTTGGATAGAAAAATTCGTTTATTAAGTTGGAAAATATATAAGTTTACCGAATACGTTCGCAAATTTTACCGAAGCTTTTTAGTAAAAATTGACTAAATTAATGTGTTTATTACATACCGAACATTTTGGGGAAATTGACAACAAATTTTTGCAGTGTATAGCTATTTTATCAGATGATTTATCAGCAAATGTGACTAAATAAAAAGAATGAATAGCTAACAAATATATATGAAATAAAAATACTAAAAGAATACTTTTACTGAAATTAGCGAAGTGCTAAAGTATACAATATCAGTAAACATTTTTTTTTTAATTTTCCAATTTTATTAACTATATAATTATTTTTTTATATAACTACTCGAATTTTTACTTTCACAAATAATAATGTGTAAATGTAAAAAAATTATAATTATACATAGACAATGAGTTACAAGTTTAGAATTTTCATGAAATTTCGTTTCAGTTTACTCTCTAGATGAGATTTAGTAAAAAGTGAGTCACTAATTAACTTTAATGACGTTTTTTTACTAAATATTAGTCTTTTATCACTATTTGTGTTTAAAAAGTAATTTTTAGAAAAATGTCTAATAATTAGTAGAAATTTTGACTAAATTGAATTATTGGTTCACTTTTCACTAATTTAAATTTAGAAAGCAGGGAAAAACATTTCATAGTAAGAATTTTTTCGCAGTAAAATACTAAACTTCAGAAAAACGGTGTTTCTGCCCTTATATATAAATACAGACATAAAAATTATAATTATATGTAAGTTTTGTAGAATTTTTTCACCTAAGTTAAGGCAGATCAAATTTAATTCAATATATCCAACTCTCTTTAAAAGTAATAAGGTTTTCTTAAAGTAGTATTCGAGTAAAACTTTCGTACGCTTTACCTACTTATGTGTACACTCAAAATTGTTGAAAAATATTGACACACTGTAAAAAGTTATATTTACAGAGTAGAGTTAACACTAAAAAATTCTGTCGCATTGAAGTTTCAATATGCAAATTCTACGTAGGCTATTGCGTAAGACCACTAAAAGCAGGTATAGAAATGAAATATATAGACGATCGTTGTCAAGTCAAGAATAACCCACGCGAATTTACCCACTGCCCTGTCATTTCATGTTTTATGACATTTGCTATCATTTTCCACGCATCTGCAAATTTAATTACTCGATTAATTGAGACCAATACTTCAACAACTTGATCATGTAATTATTTCCTTGATTTGTTGGGTTTTAAATGGAAATATTTTTACATAATAAATTGGATGTATGAGTATGAATAGAAGGTTTGGATATCCTAAGAAATCATACAATTATATTAAAGCATTTTGAATGCCAAATTACATTCTTGTGATACTTTGGTGTGAAGCAAAATGGTAACACTTTTTATTTCGGATAAATTAATTGGAACAAAGGATTCGTAACATTTTTACATTCTGAGTATATAAGAATGAAGGGTTTCGAATATTTTAAACGGATACATGAAATTAAGTCTAAGTTTATACTTGAAAATGTTTATTCATGGATTCTAAAGCCAATTTTTTTCAACAAACGTACCAGTCTACACTTTTAATTAATCCAGAAAATATTCTATTTATCAACACTTTGATGCATATTAAAATTCATAATTGCGAGCAATTTAAGCAATCCAGGATAGTAAAATTCTCAGTCTAGATGTTAAAACTAGTAAAGTATATTCGAGTCAGTCTGAGGAGAACTTGGCATTACCTTCAATGAATATTTGCTGAAAGATTAGGTAGCATGATATATTTAATTAAAAATAGTAAACGGGTTTTTTTGCGTGTGACACAAATAATTTTACTTTTATTTAAGTTATATAGCTTACAATTTACTTTGAAGAATGTCGATCCTGATAAATACTTTTTAAGGTTTAATTCATTATATTAAATTGTACCTTCAAAGTAAGTAATTGAATAGACTTTCTAAAAATAATTGTTCTAAAGGCCAACAAAAAATAAAGAAATTTCTTGAAAGAATAATGTAACACTCTAAACGCGTAATTTTTTCACTTCAACACCAAAGTATTTATTTACCTGAATAATATAATAAAATATAAAGGAGCCATTTCTGCAATATTTATTTTTAGCCAGTTGCTCAGTTACTACAAAGTAAAATACAACCTCAGTTGCAGGAACGTTTCTCGGCATAAAACTATTTTCCAGTGACGCAATAATAAGACCCTGTTTGCAATTTTACTTTGAATAAGTACACGCTAAGCACAAGGCTCTCGCATTTTTTTCTAGTTCGAACAGAACGTAAAAACATTGAATTTTTATTACGTCATTGGGTAGCTAGCGGACCCGTCGCTTTTGTTTTAGAGTTTCCTGAAACAATTCTTTGCAGGGCATACAAAAGTGCAAAACACATTCGCAGAATCGTTGCATTCAGTAATTTCACTCTGGGTCGTATGAATATACTGGAATGTATACTGGGTGACCCAGAAACCGGTCATTGATCCAGAGAAAATACAATCCAGTTTAATTTAAATCCATAAATAAATTCAAAATTCTAATGTTCACTCTTATAAGCACACCTGTTTGTATAGTCTTTATAAACTTCACAACATTGATTACATGACTAGAGACATTGATAATTAAGATCACAGAAAATGGCACTTGATTTTATAGGACAATTGTCACCTGAAGAATAAGAATTAAACATGAATGCACATTTTTTCAACACCAGTTTCTCTCGCAGTTTCAGTGCATTTTCGCGGATATGGTTGGCTCTACCCGGACTTCCTTTTCCGCAGATTCATTCTTACTTTTTTTTCGTCAACTTGTTCTCCGGAAGAAAGGTTCCTTTAACGCAAGCCAATCGTGCACTGAGCTGAAAGCAGCTCTTGCGGCGACTGATTTCATGAAATACCGAGTGATAATGCACCAACACTGTCGTCAACGATATCTTGCACATGCACTTGGTTCTATCTTGCAGCGTGCAATGCAAAATGGTGGGTGGTTCTATCGCGAGAACCAGCGACAGGACTTATCTCGATTCTGATACTGTAATACCTCGAGTCAGGAGACATTAATGTCTGGAATCGCTAAGTTTTTCACTTCAATCGCCTTTACAACACTATTGTCAAACCCCCACAGAAAAGTTGCAGTTTCAGTTCGTTTTCAGGTTCTAAATAATGGAAAACCAATTTCAAAAATCAGATTTTTATGTAAACAGGCTATTCCCATTTTGTAATAAAGTCATTTCTGTGAAATCACAGGCACAGAAAAAACCGAGGGTTATATTTTCCTGGATTCTGGTTCGGAATCTAAACTTTACGTTTACTATGGTTTTTCATGCGAGCTAACCATTTTTGCACTAAAATACTGGGTGTTATATTTACCCGAATTTGGTTGTGAAATCTACATTTTACTTTATAACTCGAGAAAATATAATACTTGTTTCTGATGTAGATTTTAAGTTTTATATAACAGAGTCCAGCTAAATACAACACCTGGTTTTTTTCTGTGGAAGTAGAGGCTCAAAAAACCGAATGTTATATTTACCCGGATTTTGGCTTGGAATCTACCTTTTACTCTAGAATTCGACTCACATAACACTTCATTCTAGTGTAGAATTTATGTTTTAGATAACAGAGTCCGAATTAATATAACACCTGGTTTTTTCTGTGAAAGCAAAGGCACAGAGAAAACAAGATCTTATATTTACCCGGACTATGGTTTGGAATCTACATTTTACCCTAGAGTTCGACTAATATATACCAAAATTCTAGTATATAATGTAGATTCCAAACCATAGTCCGGGTAAATATAACATCTTGTTTCTGTACTTTGGCTTTCACAGAAAAAACAAGGTGTTGTGTTAATTCGGACTCTGTTATATAAAACATAAATATAATATATATAAAACCAGAATCAAGTCTTATTTCAGTCGAAATGTAGGGTAAAAAGTATATTCCAAGCCAGAATCCGGGTAAATATAATAGCCGGTTCTTTTTCGTGCCTCTGCTTCCACGGAAACTCTAGAACTCGAGTAAATACAACACTTAATTCTGGTGTAGAATTTACGCTTTATATAACAGAGTCCAGATGAATACAATACCTGGTTTTTTTCTGTGGAAGTAGAAGTACAAAAAACCGGATGTTATATTTACCCGGATTTTGGCTTGGAATCTACATTTTACCATAGAGGTCAACTCACATGACACTTGATTCTGGTGTAGAATTTATGTTTTAGATAACAGAGTCCGTATTAATATAACACCTGGTTTTGTCTGTGAAAGCAAAGGCACAGAGAAAACAAGATCTTATATTTACCCGGACTATGGTTTGGAATGTACATTTTACTCTAGAGTTCGACTAATATATATCAAAATTCTAGTATATAATGTAGATTCCAAATCATAGTCCGGGTAAATATAACATCGTGTTTCTGTACTTTTGCTATCACAGGAAAAAACAAAGTGTTCTGTTAATTCGGACTCTGTTATATAAAACATAAATATAATATATATAAAACCAGAATCAAGTGTTATTTTAATCGAAATCTAGGGTAAAAAGTATATTCCAAGCCAGAATCCGGGTAAATAATAGCCGGTTTTTTTTCGTACCTCTGCTTCCACGGAAACTCTAGAACTCGAGTAAATATATCACTTTATTCTGGTGTAGAATTTACGCTTTATATAACAGAGTCCAGATAAATACAACACTTGATTTTTTCTGTGAAAGCAAAGGCACAGAGAAAACAAGATCTTATATTTACCCGGATTATGGTTTGGAATCTACATTTTACCCTAGAGTTCGACTAATATATACCAAAATTCTAGTATATAATGTAGATTCCAAATCATAGTCGGGTAAATATAACATCGTGTTTTTGTACTTTTGCTATCACAGGAAAAAACAAGGTGTTGTGTTAATTCGGAATCTGTTATATAAAACATAAATATAATATATATAAAACCAGAATCAAGTTTTATTTTAGTCGAAATCTAGGTTAAAAGGTATATTCCAAGCCAGAATCCGGGTAAATAATAGCCGGTTTTTTTTCGTGCCTCTGCTTACACGGAAACTCTAGAAGTAGAGTAAATATAACACTTTATTCTGGTGTAGAATTCACGCTTTATATAACAGAGTCCAGATGAATACAACACCTGGTTTTTTTCTGTGGAAGTAGAAGCACAAAAAACCGGATGTTATATTTACCCGGATTTTGGCTTGGAATCTACCTTTTACTCTAGAATTCGACTCACACAGCACTTGATTCTGGTGTAGAATTTATGTTTTATATAATAGAGTCCGAATTAATACAACATCTAGTTTTTTCTGTGTAAGCAAAGGCACAGAGAAACCCTGGTGTTATATCTACTTGGATTCTAGTTTGGAATCTACATTTTACCCTGGAATTCGACTAATATAATACCGGATTCTAGTGTAGAATTGATATTCTACACTAAAATTTGGATGATGCAACACCTGATGATTTTCAATGCTTGCTGAAAATTTTTGTACGAAAATATTAGGTGATACATTTACCCGTATTTTGTTGTGGAATCTACATTTTACTCTAGAACTTGGGTAAATATAATACTTGATTCTGGTGTAAAATGTATGTTCTATCAGAAACACAGTCCATTTGTTCAAATTCTTGAAATCGAATGGATTAATTCTGGTTCTTTCTCTTTTTTATGAATCGCGCTCTGTCTGACTTAAGATGGTTTGGAATTTTTGGGATTGAATCGGTTTCTATTAAAGAATTTATTCACTGAGAAAAAAAGTTGGCTATCCCATCCAATTAGTTAGACTCTGGGACGCTTTCCAATTTATTGGTTAGTTCAACTATGAGCTAATTGGTCTTTCTAATCACGATAGTTGCACCAGCCAATTCAGTGACTGAATTCTAGCTATAAATCAGTTGATTTAACTGATTCTATATTTAGAATGTAGTCACTGATTGATATTGGGAAAAAAGCAACTGATTAAAATTCATAGAGGTGAGAATACATTTGCAATAGAATACAATAACCTGAAAAATAAAATATGATATTCTTTTAATAAATATAAATTAACTAAAAGTTGGACACAATATGTATCCTTTAGCATCAATATTTACTAATCACTACTTTTAATTACTTTTAAATACTGGAAAATTAGTTAAATTTGTCAAATAATTATCACAGAATGTTACTAGAGTAAATTAGTGTCTGACTTTTAACTAATTCAAACTAAAATCAACAACTTAGCATAAAACTATTATTTTAAATTTGATCACTTTAGCGTATTCACCTTTTTAAATGAAGTACATTCGATATAGTGGCACTACTCGTATTGTATAGTGTGTGACGACACCAGTTAATGAAACTCTTATGAATGCCAGCGTCTTATCTCCCAAGATAAGTTCGAAGCTTCTGATACCCGACACCCTTCCCTGTACAAACACAATCACATTTTACGAATGAACGTTCATATATATTGCTCACTGCTTTCTATATATGCGTAGTGAATATAAGGGTTCGTTTAATTTTTTTTATCGTCGGGTCATACATGCGTCCGGTAGATTGTTATGCGGTGTACATAACAATATTCCACCAGGCTAAATCATGATTCTCGAAAGTCTTACAGGAGTGTTTTTTTCATAATAACAGTCTATTCAATCCAAATATTTCCCAGCGGGATCTGAGAAGTAACAATACTTTCTGCTAATATTTCGGTTTCAATTTCAATCGAAGAAATTCCACTCTCTACGTTGGGGATATTATTCAATTTCTCGAATCCATATTTTCCACAAAATTTTCTAAAATCCCTATATTTTAGAATTTTAACCGCTTTTTCACCTTTTTACGTTCTTATCACATAATATGAGAAGGTATCCAAGCCAATTCGAAAACATTTTTCAATCTGGTTTGTTGCATATTAGTTGGGAATTAATGCAAATCAATCCGAATCAATTCTAATTAATCTGAACCAATCCGAATTTTCAATAAATAAGTAATGAAGTAGCCTGCATATAAATATATTCTTGTCCTTCTCTTTTTTTAACTTATTAATTACGTTACTCATACTTTTCTACCCTCCACAAGAAAATATTTTTGAATTGCAGAAAGTAAATGAAGATTATGCTTATTGCGAAAAAGAATAAATTAATTCTTCTATTAGAGGTCAATAATATATTGCATGACAAGGAAAGAAAGGCATCGATTTCATGAAGTGTGAGATCCTTATTTCCCGGTGTCATGTATACAATTTTTCATAACATTTGTATTGAGAATTCAACTTTATGATAATTATGTTGTGCGTTGCATAAACATTGTTATGCACTGTAAAAAAGTCTTAATTTAAGCCTAAAAGTTGGCTAATTTTAAGATGTGACATAAACTAGAATATTACAAAAGGACAGGCTTATTGATTACAGAAATCAGGAAATCAATTGTTTTTCTTTTAAATAGGACAAATGCGTATGACACAATATGACTACGGCATGAAGTTGACTTCAAAACGTGGATCATAATGACGTATTGCAGGTTTTGTCAGCTGCTTTTTACTTCCTCATTGACAAGATACCTACTTTCTTACCTAGGGTTAAAGTGACTTCGAATTTTATAACAAAAATGACTGACGGGTTTTTATCTAAATAATATATGCTAAATTCATTTGGAAAAAAGAAATACCATTGTTGAAGATGTCATTTCTGAAAAAATTGCTACCGAAAAAGTCTCAGTTTAACACATAGTCTTATGGGACTTCTCATGAAAATCGGCGATACCCTGGAACAAAATCACGAGTCCCCATAAATCAAATATATAATAATACTTTCGACTTCGAGGAATCTATTAGTTTCATAGAAACAAAGGATTGACGGCTTCAGTCAACAGAAAACTGCGAGAAAAGTACAGAATATAAAAATCGCCTCGAGATTAAATTATTAAATTTTTATTATCAGTTTTTTCTGGCGACATTTCCTCGATTTCTTACTTTTCTACTTTGATATGACCATAATACATATGATTATCAAAAAAATAATTAACAATGAGCATTCATGTAAAACGTGCCCCACGGTGCCCCTCACTTTATACGACACCAAACGCCGAAGCCACCTTAAAAGTACGCACAGGCGTGAAATTGACTACACTGTAAAAAATATCGGTAAATTTTCCTACTATGTATTAGGAAATTTTTCCTAAATCCTTAGGGAGCATAGATTTTCCTACAAAAAGTGGAAATATTTCATCGATTTGAGGAAAATTGACCGAATTTTCGGACTTATTTCCGAACTATTAGGAAATTTATCAAAAAGGTGAGAATATTTCACAAATCTCCTGAATTGTAGGAAATTTTTCCCATGAAAAGCGGAAATTATTCTACAAAAAGGAAAATTTGTTCACTTTTTTTGGATTTTTTTCCACTTAAATTATGAAATAATTATATATATATGAATAAACTGGATATTTCTCAGACCAAACAGTAGGAACTATTTCCAATTATATGTCGGAAATATTTCCGACTACATCTTTGGAAAAATTTACGCACCTATTTGTATTTTAAGCTGTCGAATTATTTTCGGAAAAATTTTTTACAGTGTACTTTCACCTCGCTATACAGGCATCGAAATTAAAATTTTCAATTAGATTATTAGATATTTTCACTTCATTAACAGCTAAATTCACATCGTCAAACACTGAGAGAATTTCTTTCATTGGAAATGTATGGAAAGGAATCTTATTTTCGAATTGCCAGAGTAAAAAAGCATTTTTAGAAAAAATTTTATCAACAAGAATATTTTCTATTATGCAAATGGAGTTAAACTAAATAATAAAATCATTGAAAAAAAATTTGTTAAAATTAGTCAAATTTACTGTTACGTTTAAATTCATTTGCATAATAATAGTATATTGTACAAATGGAGAAAATAAATTTTTTTCTCGTGTCGATACGCTTTTTTTTCTACAGGGGGGCCAAACAATCGATTTGTTTGCTTCGCAGGGGGTAATAAAATGCATTTTATGACCCACTAGTAGAAAAAACATATTTTCAGCAGCAACATTTTTCAAAATGCTTCTTTATTGCAAAAATTTAAAGCTAATTAATTTCCAATGAAAGCTATTTCCTCAATATTCGACGTACTGAAGTTATATGTTTATGGAAGTTAAAATATCCTATAGGAATATTGTGAAAAAACTTTTATACCCCGTTTATTAACATTTAATCACTTTCCCAGAATTTTCAAAAAGTAGAAATATTCCCCCCGATTGACAGACGGATTATCGCAACGCTATTTTACAGATTTTTAATCTGCTAAACTAGGCCTAGGACTGAATCGGCATTTTATTCCAGGCTAAGGCCAGGTTAAGGTATCCCCACGTGGAAAAATTTCATGGCGCTGGCCAGCGCCAGACCAGACTGTCTGCTTTCCAGTTCTGGCGCTGACTATAAGGTCTGGTTTGGGGCTGGCCAGAATTTTACCGTTCTTGTACGATCACCCGCTAGTGTAATACGTTAAAATTAGGAAACATTATTAAAATATATACACATGTCTATTCAAATTCAAATGAAAGTTCGTATTTTTTAAGATAAAAGTATTTTGAATTTAATATACATTAGTGAAAAAAACTTCTATCACATGTAATGGAATTTTAATATAGACATTTCTAACAGTGTACCCCAGTTCAAAAATCGAAATAGTTGAACTACACTAAGAAAAAAATGCTATTGAATCTAAGCATTTCTGGCAAAA
The DNA here is from genome assembly GCA_030998225.1 of Diplolepis rosae. Classification (NCBI taxonomy): domain Eukaryota; kingdom Metazoa; phylum Arthropoda; class Insecta; order Hymenoptera; family Diplolepididae; genus Diplolepis; species Diplolepis rosae. The sequence goes on along the minus strand of JAPYXD010000723.1, from coordinate 4,478,536 downwards.
GCATGTACGTTATTGATTCAGAAAAATATGCTATAAGAACCAATACACATTCCACCAATTCAATAGCATATTAATTGAAATTAGTGATATACATGCTTTTGGAAGAAATGTTATTGATTCAATAGCATTTTTTTCCAGTATAGCGAATTACATTTTTGGTGTAACGAATTGTAAAATTGGGATTATGAATAGTATGGTAAAGTGTTCTGCAAGCCTGTTAGAAATTTTTAATAGGTTGAACTGGATTTCGAGTCTAGGTTGAGAGTCACTGTTATGCAACTAGTTCAGATAAGGTATCGCTTGGCCGCGACGCGATAGCACGCTACAACGCATTCACGGTTCTTACGAGCAATCAAATTGAGAACTGCTACTACCTCACGTTACGCTTCCTTACAAGTACTATTCAAGTTACGTGAACTGAGAATTATATCCTCGTTTATAAACCCTGCAATTGAGTAAAGTAATAATGTAAGAACAGATTTCAAATTTGTCAATTTCGAATTCAGATTTAGAAAGATTACTTAAGACCCATGCAGAAATCGCCATATCATGGCCCGGACCTGATCAGGCTGACAGATCTGGGCCTGGTCGGGTCGTGTGTTCCGCTACCAATTTAGGTTCCGGGATCAGGACCCGACTAGAGCCACAGCAGAATTTCTGCTCGGGTATAGATTCTAAATATAGAATCAAAAGTACTTTTCTGCGTGTTCAAAAATTTTGCAAAAGTCTAATTTTACGATTTTGTTTTTTATCAATATTTTATGAATAACCAGCGCAGAAATAGCCAGACTCGGCCCAGACCGGCAAAGAAAGACATGGCCCGATCAGGGCCTGGTCAGTTGCCGATTAAGACCTGATCAGATCATCCCGGGCAAGCAGATCTGCCCCCAGACGGGCCGTGTGTTTCATCCCGGATTTGGGATTCCCAATCTGGGCCCGGCCAGGCCCACAGTAAAATTTCTGTATGGGAATTAGATAGTATAGAATAGAATAAAATTCAGAAGATCAGATATTATTTTTACTTATTTCTATTGACATATGTTATAGAAAAATGATATTTAATGGATTTAAAGAGAAAAGGACATAACTGGAGTATGGGAGAGTAGATTAGGTGTGGATATAATGGACCTTCATGATAAAAGCACGTATACTATAAGTGTATACAGTAACTTTTGTTGATAGAGTAATCTCTGCAGAGATTAGCCAAGGCCGTGGAGATAAACCTTACCGTTGTTGCATCCCTTCTCTTTTGCATTGACCAATGGGATTTTCAGTATGTCGGTGATAATTACGTCAGATGGTGACGAACTAATCAGCAAACTCGATAAGCAATCTAGGCATGCGAAAAATTTCTTCCTCAGGGTTGATTCCTCGATTCTTGCTGTATAATTTTTCTTCTTCCTTCCCTTCTTCTTATATTTTTGTCTTGTATATGTCTTTTTATCTCACAATTATTATGCAAGTCAGGTATTAAATTATTCTGTTCCGCTTGAAAAGTCTAGAAGAATTGATTCTATTCAAAATTTCAAGAATTCGAAACTGTTCGAACCCTCAAAATATAAAAAAGCGACAAAATTTAGACCAACAAATTTTTTTTAAATGGAGGATTATGAAAAACAATCGATAAAGGCGCAAAGAAAGAATTACAAAATTTTTTTGTGGGTAATAAAGACAACAGAGGATGAAAGAAAGTAAAAGAAGGAATGGGTTTTGGAAGGTTGACTTCTTTTTTCTTTCCTTCATTTTTTGTTGGTTTCTCATAATCGTTTATTTTAAGAAATTTGTTTGGTTCAAATTTGGTCGTTTTTTTTATATTTTGAGAGTTCGAATTCTTAAAATTAATTACATTTTACTAATTGCTTTTGGGAGAATTGAAACTTTTTTGTTTAGTAGAAATTTTATCAGTTGTTATCTTGAGTGAAAAAAGTCAAGATTATCTGCAATAATATAGAAATTATTCTGTAAAAATTAACAGGCATTTCTGTAATATTTATCAACAAATCTTTTACGTTTACAATAATTATTTGTTTGTCCACATCTGTTAATTTGATTTGAAAATAAAGTTTCTTTAAATTATTTTTTTTTAATTATTTTTTTTTTATTTATAGCTAAAATTTTATTTGTTTAGCTTAAGAGAAAAAGCTATATACACAGGAAAAAAGATTACTTGCATCGAAGAAATACAGTACTGAATTCATCCTATCAAATATTTTTTATATCAAAAGAACTTTTTCTTGAAACAAAAATGACTTTTTCATCTCAAATATTTCTTGATGCAAGACAAATTCCTTTCAATCGAAAACATGTTCGATAGGACGTATTCAGTACTCCATTTCTTTGATTCAAATAATTTTTTTATGCATGTGTAAAATATAAAAAATATAAATATGTTTTTTATCTTTTTTTTATCTCCTTTTGTGTAGTAATTTGTTAATTTGCCAAAAATTTTATTCCTTTTTTTCTTTGGCGTGAATTCGTTAGTTCAACGAAATTTCAACATACCTTAAAATAATGACTGCATAATTAATTTCGTATATTTTACCAATATATATATTAGTCATGTTACCAACTTTTTGTAAATATTACTAAAATGGCTGTTAAATTTACAAAATCTACATTTAACCTACGTTTCTGCAATGATTTAATACAAGTCTGTCATATTTACAGAAGAATGGTAAATTATATCGAACCATCTGTAAAATCTACAGAATCAGTTATTTCGTCATTATTTTGCCACACTTATTAGTTATCACGTGAAGCCTATTAGAAAAAAATGCCTGAATAAATTTTCAATCTAAGAAAAATAAATTTACATCCCAAAAATGAATCTGTTTCAAGTGCAAAAAAAAATAATCAATTTTCAACCACAATAAAAATTAAAAGTGGTTCGATTATAATAAATTTCTAAAAGTGCATCTGACTTTTTTCCGTGTCCACACTAAAAGATAATTCGAGGGTCTTTACAATATTATAGGTTTTGTTTTTTTCACGAGAAAAAAACGATAAAACATATTACAAAAGAGTGTTTTTTAAAATTACGTATAACACCATTTGCTGTAGTTCGAGTAGCAGCTGAGCAACCCGCTTGAAGTCTGTTCGTGGGTCGCTTCAACTGATAAGAAGGAAAAGGCAGTTATTTTCCCAGAGGTAGATCGGAAATGACGAGGTCCGTCGGCTAGGTGGGCTGTACGTGTGTTGGCAGACCTGATGCCTTGCTGACTCGTATGCCCGCTCAAGTCCCCTACATGCGGGTGTTATCATTTTCAAAACCAGTGAATGTCGCCCCAGTTTAAAGCTCACTCTGGCGATACATGCAAATAGAGATTCGCAGGAGGCCATACCCCTCAAAGCAGTTTATCGAGTTTTTTAAGTGGAATTGTGGAAAATTTTAAAATAAGTCATCATGAATTTGAATCCGGTAAAAATTATAGATTTTTTATTACTCGAATCGTTTTATCAAAAATGAGTTGAAACAATAAAATCTGTCTATCGATTCCGACCATGAAGAATCCATAATTTTTAGAGACTTTTACTAGAAAAACCGGGGTTTTTGAGAAAGCCTGGGTTTTTCGGCGCTGTAAGAAAAATTTTATAAAAAAATACGAAAATCAATTTTGAGTGAATAAACTCCGGAACGAAACTACTTACTAAAAAATTTCGCATTCCACTCAATATGGATATACCAAAAACGTTTCAAGTATTCAATATCCACATTTTCGATTTATAATATAAGGGCCCGTAATGACCACCCCTGGGCCCTATTTTTCTCCCCCACGGCCCTGCCTTAAGTGCTGTTAAGGAAAAAAGGACCAAGATTTGAAGCTGAAGGAAACTCCACTCCGTAATCAAAACGGAGTAAATAAAAATTTTTTTCAACAAATTTGCAAACATTTTCAAATTTTTTGTTGGTCGTATAGAATCTTCTATTTTAAAAGTGAGAATTTTGAAGTGAGAATTTTGAATTCTGATTTCTTATTGAGATCCAGTGTGATAAAATCTTTGAAGCACCATAAAATATTTCAAATTAATAAATGTAAAAGTTCATAAAAAATGAGAATTTCTGTAATTTCAATAGGTTTACAAATAAATTAATTTACAAACGTACATAATTTAGTGCATGCATTTATAGAAAAGGATTTGGTTAAATCTACAAAATTTTTGTTGGTTCAACTATATTATTTTGTTTTTATACGAGCAACAAAATTATTGTTTCATGTTTGACCCAACAAAATATTTGTTTAATCTAACAAAATTATTTCATTGACTCATCAAAATTCTAAAATTTTGTTGGATTGAACAAAAATTTCGCTTGATCCTACCGAATATTTTATTTACTTTTAATCCATTTTGAATATTTGGTAAATTCAACCAAAAAATTTGAAGCACACATGAAAATGACTCTATCCCAAAAATAAGAATTTTTTTTTAATGTATAAAATACTTGAACAATGGTAACCTTTTGCAGAAATTTATAAATCCTTTTAAAAATTTTGAAAACTGTTTTCTACAATTAATATTATTTTCTCATATTTGCAGAATTTGTAAAATCGCGCGTTCACAATTAATCACTATGTTTACTCAGCTTCGAATAATGAGTAATGATCTTTGGTAAATGTTTTCTCAAGCAAATCGAATTGTTCCGGTGTACAGTAGCATGCAAATTGGGAAAACTTTAGGGAATTAGACGGTTCCACCCACAAATTAGGAACGTAAGTGTCCCTCTATGAGAAATGTTCATTCTAAGAAGCTATTTTCCGAGGGCATGGCACTGATCGATTAGAGTCGAGCAAACGATTTGAAAACAAGACTTGGCATCTACTTGTTTCTTTCGATAAATGGCGTGCCAAGATATGAGGGGCACCACCTCCCTTAACCCCTCCGTACCTCTTAAGTGGTTCACGATTAAGTAGTAACAGAAATAAACCGCCACTGACCAGAGAAACTTTTAATATTTGATGAAGAACATATAGTATATTTCAATTATTGTAATTTACTAAAAAAAATTTTGCAATTTCATTTTAACTAGATTTAAAGTTTTAATTTATATTTTCAATTTTCGAGTAACATATTTAATGCAAATTTCTAATTATATATGTCACACAGAGAAACTTTTCATAGCAAGATATGTTTTATTTTATAATGATAATTCTAAAAAATATTAGGAATCTAGGGAAAATCGAGGTGCAATGGTAATTATTTCTATCTGACTGGAAATTTTTCGCAGTCAAAAATACTAAAGATTCAAAAAATTATATGAAACTTTAGTATAGGTTATAGTAACGTTTGATACAATCTATAGTAAATTATCATATAGATCATCTAAATTTCAGTATTTTGCTGCGAAAAATTCTCACTATTACACCTTTTTCTCTAAATTGAAATGTAGTTTAGCAAAAATTGTAAACTTGGGTTCCTTCGTGCAGCTTTAGATTAGACTAGATTTTTTTTTCATTCCTGGCGAAAATTTCCGACTAGAATCTAATCAGAGCGAATCAAAGTCATCCCGACTCATTCCGAACCGATTCAAAAAAACTTTTTGAATCTCGTACGATACAAATTGGTTAAAAGTCAATTCGATTCATTGAGGTTCAATCCGAGACTTAAATCCGAGGTCGCGTTGAAAACTTGGTTCGGATCCATTCGGATTGAAGTCTTGAATTGAACCCGAATGAATCTGATTGAGTCGGATGGACTCTTAACCGATATCTATTGGACGAGATTCAAAATTTTTTTTGGAATGATTAAGAATCGCTCGGATTTAATTCCTTTCCGAAAATTTCCCCAGGGTTTTTTCAAGTGCTTACAACCCTTTTTAAAATTTGAAATATGAAATAAACTTTCCATTGTAATACTGATTTCATATTTTATAAAACGATGCATAATGAATGTAAGAGCAGTAAAATTTTTTGAATTTTAATCAGGAATTTGAATGGCAGACATATAGCGAATAAGATATTATTAATTATGAGCCGAAGGGGACATAATTTATTAATATTTTGAATTTTAAGATAATAAATTTGCTAAGTTTTTCATAAGTGTGGTTTGTACACTTCGCTATTTGAATTGTGAAACGTCTGGTGGAAAGTGGAGATGTGCACCAGGTCCCTAAGGAACAGAAACCGCCCCCCAAAACGCCTCCCTATGATCGTGGATATCTTTCGTCCACCAGACCTTCATGGCCTGTCAAAACAGATTGAACAAATCTTTTACATCAATTTAACGGACTTTACATTCCTAATGTCTTCTATAGTCAAGCTTAAGAAACACTTCTTGACCATATTGAGTAATATGACAATTTTTCTAAAACTGACAAAGATACACACAGTAAATGCTAGTTAAAAAAACAAATTTAGTCCAAATTGGGTCAAAGAGTTTTCTAACATGAAATGCAATTCTGAGATAATTAATTTGGCATGGGGTCAGATGTTTAAGCAGTTTTCTATGTAATAATCATAGAAATTGGAAAGGCAAACGTTTCGGCCACAAATGGGGGCCTCTTCAGTGCCAACAGCCGAAACGTTTGCCTTTACCAATTTCTATGATTATTACATAGAAAACTGCTTAAACATCTGACCCCATGCCAAATTAATTATCTCAGAATTATCACTGTGGGTCAATAAAACAATGAACATGTGCGGAAACGTGTCACGATATGAAATGCAATATTTTTGAGTTTTTAGTTAAATTAAGGTAGTTCGTTCAAGAAAATTAAACCTCAGGCAAAAATAGATAATGTTGCTTTCAAGAATAGCAATATTATTATTGAAGGGCTAATTTGAAAGAGAAAAGATTATTTTTCATGAAAAAAATTTGAAAACCAAAAAATAAATTTTATTAAAAAATTTTATTTTTGCCCAAACTTATTTTATTATTGCTTCGAACCAAATTTTTAAAAATGATGCGATTCTAATTAATCACGGTTCATTTTTTTAAGAAAAAGATTCTCTACAACTTGACCATTTCCAATTTTTGAAAATGAATTCTTTAATGCCTGAAATTATAAAAAAACAATTTTTCAAAACAAAATTTTTATAAACAAATTGCTGAATTTGGTTATAATTTATCCATTTTCGAAAATTGGAAATGGTTAACTTGTAGGGAATCTTTTTCTTGAAAAAGTAATTTGTAATTTATTAGAATCGCATAATTTTTTAAAATTTGTCAAGAAGAGATAAGAAAATAAGTTTGGGCAAAAATAAAATTTATTAATGAAATTATTTTTTTTCAATAATAATATTGCTATTCTTGAAAGTAAAATTATCTATTTTTGCCTGAGGTCTAATTTTCGTGATCGAACTACCTTAAAATCTATGGTATGAATAAATTGAATTATGGAGACTGAGAATAATGAAGTAGACTCTTTTTGTAATGTACCAATTGAGTAATTTGTTGCTTAGTAATTTATTACTAAATGAGAATCACTGGTGGAAGGTAAGCATGGATTGAGGGAGTTGAGCTGAGAAAAGCGCATGGCATTTGAATAACAATCTGCGGTGCGATATTTTATGGGTTCCATAAGGAAACGTCGTGACTCGTGATTGTTCCGCATGTAACACATATGGACGTAACGGGTGGCGTTTTGTATTAAAACTATTCAATAGTGAAATTGAAAAAAGAACGATTAATAAATTCATTTACGCATTCATATACAATGTACACCTCTTGCTGCGTATACGGACACGGAAAAAATAAGTTCTATAAATTTTAGATAACTTTTTCATAATTTTTAATATAAACTACTAGTGAACAAAGTTTTGTATGTATCCCGATACTTACTTTCCAAATTATAGAACTTTCTGTAATAGTTCATTAAAATTCGTAGAACATATTTATTTCCTGTTTCATTGTTCATTTGAACAATATTACTATTGAAGAATAATGGTTACTGGAGAAATACAAAATTACACCCAGAAAAAAGTTTTATTTAAATTTGAGAAATCGTTTTTTAACTTTTCTTCAATTTGAAGTAAAGACACGTTTAGAACACCTTTAATCACGTTTTTAGCCTTTTTTAAATAAAATAAATTATTTTTTTAACATTATTTATATGATTTAAAAAAATATTTTTTCAATTCAAATAAAGTATTAGCAAAAGCTTAAGAAATAATTTATTTGATTTTATAACCTTGAACGAAGAAAACTTTTTCTTAAAATTAAAGAAAATATTTTTGTGAATCACATTGCATACATATATACTATGCGACTGCATATACATGCATTTTTTAATTAAAAAAAAAAAATCATGAAATTTCTTTAAATCAAAGAAACTATTCTTTGATCGTATAGAAATGCACAAATGTGTTTGATTTAAAAAAAAAATTTTCTGGGTGTATATACTGATTGAAAACTATAAGTGGCTTAAAGAATTATTATCTATATCAAATTGCATTCTCAAAGGTAACTAGTGAAATGTATTTACAGAAAGTAGTGGTATTGAAGCCACCAATAATTTTTTCTCAAATACTGATTTCTACTGACAAAAAGTATTGATCTATTGTTAATGCGGTAATATTATTTAAATATGAAAATAGTTGGAATATTTTAATTCATTTTAACGTAAGAAAATAAGTGTTTTTGTCTTTTGCTAATCTATTTTTAAACGTTTTAAATAGTTTTGAATATTCTGGGCTGTATAGCATCTCGTAAAACAATACCTGACTTTGAAACTCACATGCTGCAGCATGAAACTTGCGCGCGTGCTCAATCATTTGAATGCAAATACACGCGCGAAGGACACACACATCATTTTTGCATTGCATACGATATTCGCAATTTATAGCCTCTGTACTGTTCTGTGAGCATATGCCATCTGTTACTTCCTTCATGAACTACCTAGCAATCTTAAACTGTTTTTATTTATTTTTCACAAATTCTTTTTATGTTCCTGAACAGACTCGATAGATTGTGCACATGAATAATAATTTTTCTGGGAAAGATTAATAACTAAATATTTTAGGCAGGATTTTATAGCTAAGGAACATTTTATGAATATTAAAATACTACACTATTGGAAATTACTGCCGTAATTTTCCGAAACACTTATCTCAAGTTTCATGCAGTTACTGTTTCGTAAAGTTAGAATGAAATTTAAAACAATTAAATTATTTTTTATAAGTAGTAAATTTAAGAGAAATGTTTTAATTATCAGTTACAAATTAATAAATTTTCTGTTACTTGAATTTGCAAATTCTGAAACTTGGAAAAGAAACAATTTTACGTTTTTGGTAACTGAAATTCGTAATTCTAGGAAATTTCAAAAATTTTAGTCAATATTTGGCAGTTTTAAGATACGTTTACTTAAGAGTACCGTAAATTCCATATTATTTCACCTTATTTTTGCAACGTAAGAAACTCGTAAATTTCAGAACATTTTTGACAGTTCCAAGACATGTATTTAATACATGGATTATTTATAATTTATAATTGATGATTTAAAAGTTTAGCTAGAAAATTTTTGTTCACTGGTATATCTTAATGGAACATAATTTATTTGGATTGAAAAAATATTATTTTATGCGTGAAGACCAAATAATTTTTCAAAGTAAAACAAACAATTTTTTCAAGTAAAATAAACAATTTTGATCCCCTTTGGTAAATTTTTAGTTGAATTAAAAAAAGTATTTTGTTGAATTAACTAAATACTGAAAAAAAAAATTTGATTAAGGAGGTTCGACCGTGGCTAGGAAGCACATGGAAAACTTAATTAATTACTACTTTATATAAAATAATGTTTCATTAATTACTGCAGGTCAAAGTTCAATACAATTTTTTTCAAGTTTACTTTTAAGAATGATCAGATTTTAAGGAGTGATGGCTCATTTTGTTCTTTAAATATTTTCAAAAGACTCTACCGTCTTAAAGAAGATTATGCCGTTCCTAGGAAGCCTGTAGATAAATTGATTAATTACCACTTAAGGCTATTATTTAATACCTATTCTAAGAGGAAAATGTTTGCTCTACTGAGGACAAATTCCCAGGCGGAAAAGTCGGACTTATGCCGGATCTTAAGAACGGCATAGTACCGCGCCATGTTGTAAATGAGGAGCAATACCAGTACTGATGATTAGTACCGCGCCGAGCGTTGGCGCGGTACTGGTATAGTACTGCCCCAGTATGGAGTCCAAATGCTGTCTAGAAACCGACTTAGGGATTTATGCCGAGCGTTGGCGCGGTACTGGTGTAGTACTGCCCCAGTATGGAGTCCAAATGCTGTCTAGAAACCGACTTAGGGATTTATGCCGAGCGTTAGCGCGGTACTGGTGTAGTACTGCCCCAGTACAGATATAGATAAATTAATTTATCTCACAATAATTAATAGTTTAATATATTTTTGACTAATTAATTATAGTAATATTATTTTTACTAATTTATTATCAAAATATTGGAAATATCCAAAGTTTATTTTGAGCTGCTTTTGCGTTTCAAAACCAACGTCTTTAAGACGTTCCTTAGTGCCTGCTATTTAACCGCTGAAAGTTTCGACTTGATATTATTATTCTGATTTAAGTAAACGAGTGTATATTTAAAAATATGAAAAATGTCTTTTTTAGTAACAAATGCTCATTTTCTTTTCTAAACAATTTTAAAAGACTCTACTGTCTCAACTTTTTAACTCAATCTCTCATTTTGTAACTAAAGCTATTTTTTTATAAAACTTATTTATTTTGTCAAAATTTCTAATTAGCAGTTAGAAAATAAGAGATTAAACAAAAAATCTAATAAAGACAGTGAACTTTTTTAAAATTGTTTTGAGAAGAAAATGAGCCATCATGCTTTAAAATCTGATCATTTTTTAAGAGTAAACTTGAAAAGACCTGCATTGAACTTTGACCTACAGTAATTCTTACTAAAAAAGAGTTTTTAATATTTTTAAATTTTATCTGAGTAAAGCAAACATTTTTCTCTTAGAATATGTATTGAGTTTTTTTAACTAATCTCTCATTTTCTAACTACAGCTATTTGTTTATAAAACTTTTTTGTTTTCTCAACACTTTTGATAAGCAGTTAAAAAATGTTCGGTACGGAGAATCAAGGGATTTAGATATGGAGAAAAAATATTTCATAACTTTTCCGGTCTTTCAACAACCGTTTTTCATGAAAAACCACCTCCCAGTTTCATTCAAATCAAATAATATTTTTTTTTCGATTTTAGTTCGCCATATTTGATTGGTCATTCTGAATTTTCGAACTCTGACGTTGAACCTTCTTGAATTACATATACAGTATATGAATATTTTTAGTAGCCCTTTCTTTGAAATTTACGAACCTAATTTAAATAAACAAATATTTAAAGTAATTGATTTGATAGACGATGAATATTGAAATTACAATTCTGATTAGTAAAATATGAAATACATTTAAAATTTGTTTCATTTTTCATAAAAAATTGACCCCCCCCCCCCCCCCACGTCCTTCATTAATAACTGTTCCTTGCTTTAAATAAATCTAGAGTTCGAAAACTATTATGTAAAAGTTGACCACAAGAATGCCCGTATAATCCTCAGATAGTATAATTTTGCGGCTTTCCTTGTTTTTATTGTCTTAGAAGCACCCGGCAGACGTCTGTGATAGATTCGTGAAAAAGATACTAAATTTTACAGTACTATCATATAGCAATAATGGGATAAATATTTGCGATGGCGGCCGAAAATGAAGAAAACAATTCGCATCGCCGTCTCGTACGAATCTTTGTTAATCCCTTGAGGTTTCCCATCTGGAATTCCCAGATTTCCTAAAAGCATTAATATTTTGGAGAAACGACAAGTTTTTGAATCTATTATGTTATAATTTTTGATGCTAGGCATTACGTTATTGATGAATACGAAATGTTTAAATTAAGTTTTTCACAGCAGAGATTCTCACCTTTAATTTAAATAATTATATTATTAATATAAAAATCAGGAATTACATTGCAATGCTATTTTAAGTTTGCTTTATACCAAAGAAATATTTATTCTAAAATAATTTCAAAGTTTCTTTTTTAACTCATATGAAAAAATGTTAATTACTAAATTGTTTTATCAAAGAAATCTTAATTAGCAACTTTTTTCTGTATTTTTTAGTTTGAAAATAAATCAATAATGAGGGGTTCGTTCAGAATCGAAACATCTGATTGACATCCAGTTTTTTATTTATGACCCTAAAGTCAATTTAATACTAGATGTATTAATTGTATTATTTATTGATTTAAAACTTAGGATCATTATTATGTTCTAATAAGTTTATTGATATGTTTTAATACTTTTTTCGTTTTTGTTTTATTTGATTTTTGAAAACATTTATTATTTAGAAAAGCGCCATGCTGGAGGACAACGACACCTGTGATGATAAAAGGCTTTTAATTATATGCGTTTATTTTAAAAAACCAGTTAAAATGTGTATGTAAAGTAAAACGAGCGGTCAGACTCGTTTAACTAGACAAGTGTAACGCCGTAAGTTGCAGTTGATAAAATATTTTATTCTATTTCTCGTGAATTTCTGGAACATTTCTTCTAAATTTCTCACGCTTTTGCTCATTTTAATAATGAAATGGATAATAATTAAATATTTTAGTCTTTTGAGTAAACAGTATCCATTTCCAATCATGAAATTAAGTGACTTCAAGTGAAATATTTAGCTCTAGATAAAAAATAAATGGACACGTACTGTTCTAAATAAAATAACTTTCCTGTGAATTTTAGGCTCAAATCCATGCCATTTTGGCGAATTCTCACAAACAAACGACATTGGCATCTAATATTTTATATTATTCAGACATTTTCCTATATTTCCAAAAAAGTCTGAATAACTATTACTTTAAGGGCATGTGATACTTAGGAAATTATCAAATTTTATTGATTATAGGTTTCTACATATTTGTGACTAAAGTACATAAAATTTTGTTTTTAAAATTTTCGAAATGGTAGAGAACATAAAAACGGACGTAGATAAACTACTTTTGATTTCAAAATTGAAAAAAAGTTCAATTTTATCAAAATACATCGGAAATTTTTTTCATTCTCCAAACCAAAAGCAGTTTATCTACGTCAGTTTTTATCTTATCTACCATTTCACAAATTTTAAAAACAAAAGTTTATATATTTTGGACACAAATATGTAGAAACTGGACTAAATTGTTAACATGCTCTCTAAATTTGAATCAGTCAAAATCTACTGATTATCAGTGAAATTTGACTGATTCGAATAGCTAAAAAGAAGTTACTGTAAATCAGTGAAATTTCACTGATTATTTCAGTGAAAATTGACTGATTTTACAGTGAAAAGTATTTTTTCACTGATGAATCAGTGAAAAGGCAAATCACTGATTCAATCAGTGAAGATTTGACTGATTCAGATTTAGAGAGTGAACTTGCCACTTTCCTCAAGTATCATATGCCCTTGAAAGATTTTTTAATTTCTTTTAACAATTTTGGAGGAGTGCGACAAACTGAAAAAGAAAGACCTTTTTTATTTCGAAACCCACAAAGCTATAGAATCCAGTTATTGATTGAAAGAAATAAAAAAACTCCTGATTGAAATTGAGTGGAATTAGCCAAATATGAAATTTAAAAAATAGATTATGTTAATTCAAATTCAGAATACACAAAAAAAGAGGATAGTACAAAATGCTATTATTTTAAAACGAAAAGTATACCCTTAGAGAAAAAAAATGTCTTTTTTCCAACACGTCTAGTGACAATTGTACTTTTATCGTCTGTTTTGTGACGGGAAAATAGTAAGAGTTGTGAAATAAGCCATTTTTCCTTCTCAAAAGAGACGGTGAAAGTACAATTTTTACTAGACGCTTTGGAAAAATGACATTTAATACAGATTTTAAATTTTACAATTCAGTGTGTAACTTTTACCATCGCGTTGCGAAGTTTACTATTCGCTTTGCGAGTTCTACTATTTGCATTTCACTATTTAATTAATTTTCTCAATAGATGAGTGGTAAAATTCCTAATGCAAATGGTAAAACTTACAATGCCAATGTAAAATTTACAATGCGAACGGTAAAAGTTGCAAACGAGTCAGTTTCATTTATACACAAAATTTGTTCTACAGAAAGTGTTTTTTACAGAAAATACAAAGATTTAGTTTAATCGAGAACTCAAATTCGGAAGATATTTACCGATTCTGGTTTCTAATTAAAACAGATCTTTATATTTACTGTAAAAAACACTTCCTGTACAAAAAATTGTGTGTATAAATGAAACCCGACTCTTGCAAACTGAATGGTAAAATTTTAAATTTCTATTAAATGTCTTTTTCCCAACATATCTAGTGAAAATTGTACTTTCGACGTCTGTTTTTAGAAGGAAAAGTGGCTGATTTCACAACTGTTTCCATTTTCCCGTCTCAAAACAGACGGGAAAAGTACAATTGGCACTAGACGTGTTGGGAAAAATAACGTGTTTCACTCGTGGGGAACAAGCGATTATCAATTGCTCGTTTTCTCTACTAGTAAAACAAATAGCTACTTTCTGTGCAGCTGATTAAAATTATAAAAAACCACTCATGGATTTTGATTTGAATAATTTCAATCAAACGTAACTATTCGTAAGTCAAATTGCACCAATTCAAATTTAGGTTAATAGAAAGCTTGCTTTTGAAATTGCATTCTTTAAATTAAAATGAGTTATAATTCGACAGATTTGAAATCAATGACCCTTTTTTCTACGCAGTCAGTTGTTTTTGATTGATTGTGAGTCAGAAATGATTGATTGCATAGAAAAAAGTGGGTTACTGATTTCAAATCTCTCAAATTTCGACCGATTTAGATTTAAAGAGCATCTTGTAAAATTTATATTATAGAAAACGTAAATACGTCACTGTGTCTTTTACAAAAACAAGAGTCCACTTATTGTTCATGTTGAACAATACATTTTACTTACAAGTCATTTGTCAACATGTCACCCGTAAGCCTGCGCAATATTTGAAATGGATTTGATCTCCAATCATTTGTTATCTATCACAGAATATATACAGTGTCAATAAGATATTAACTCAATGACCATTGGAAAATTTTAAACGGCTTTTAAACTTATTTATTAATTTTCAAAATGATTTGCACGTTATCTTTTATTGAAAATATTTCGTGTCCGTTCAGAAGTGAATTTCCAGGTTCAGTGGGATTACAAGCTTCATTTTTAAAAAATTTTTAGTTTAACAAACGCAGATTCTCTTATCACTCTGGGCCAGGAGTCCGGCAGCAAGGCCGGACGTCCGCCCGCGCAGGATATGACGTCAGAGCTGCTGGTAACCCAACAGTACCGATGCCCTACGTACAGTGCAAACATTCCTTCATCGTATGTTTCGTACACACGACAGTTTTCAATCTCTAGACCACCTTGTTTGGAGCTAAAACACTCTTGTCGGTCTACGAACAAAAAAAATCGTTTTCTTTCCCAAAAAAAAACTTTTTCTCTTTTAAAACTCCATCCAGGGGCGTAGCGAAACTTTCAAATATCAGTGGGGGGGGGGGGGGTTGTTAAAAATGACGACTCGTGTGAAAAATTTGCCGATTATATAATTTTGTTTAGTACATCACAATATTAATTTTTTTGGAGGTTGGATTTACGATGAAATAATTTCTTGACAACCGATATCGGACTCATATCAATAAACTTTTGAATCTTCCCATGTACACTTTCATGACTAACGCTTGAACCTTTTGAGAATGCCGATTAATTGGATAAACTATATTAAATTCAAAAACAAATACGTAAAGTTTATACATATTTATTAAACATTTTCAGGCGACGATTTGGATTACTTTGGCAAATAATTTTTCTTCATAATTTGGTTGACAACTTCGGGAGATTTAGAATTTTACAACTTAAAACCAAGCAAATAAAACTAATCGCCGAAAAGAAATTGCGAATTATTTACTATCATTGTTTTCATAAAACCATGAGATCTTTCGGATATAAGCCAACTTTTTCTCATCACGAAAAATTTTTTGGACTATTCAAATATATGAACGAAAGTTCCAAAAATGCCGACTCCCGGAAAGTTTGGTAGTTGGGATGGGGGGGGTCACACCCCCACACCCCCTCTCGCTACGCCCCTTACTCCATCTTAAGTTTTCCTTCTTCTTATAACGAAAGTATTTCATCAAAATAAATTTATTTAATAATCGGATTGTAAAATTCTAAAATTATAATAATGACAGCTGATGTTCCAGATTTAAGATCAAGGACATATTATTGAACAAATAGTCTGTGGAAACTTTCTATCTTCTTTTTCACAATTTTATTTATTCTTACTTATTTTCTGATGCATTATTAGTGATGAAACAAAGTCTAAATTTAGACTTTCTCCCGCAGAGTAAATGCGATAAAAAATATTAATCAAAAAATATTGTTTCTATAAAATGTGCAACAATTTGAAATACGTTTGTGATATATTATATTTTATTGATTTTGAGTGTCATTATGAGAAGATCTTGATAAAGAGAGAGATCTAGTTGTATTTTAAATGTACATTTATCAATGGGATTGTTTTTCTTTAACATTTTTGTCTTTTCTTAAACGAAGATTTGTGTACGTAGCTCCGAGCATTTTGCTTTGGTGAGTAATAGGCGACAAAGGTCGCCAAGATAAATGAACGAAATTCAATCTTATTTTTAAATAATTTTTCCTTAAAGTAGTTATAAAATACTTTTAACGAAATAGTATTAAAAAATATCCATTATTTTTTATTCTTTATTTTTTAATACATTATTAAAAGATAATAGTCGATCAAATCTTGGTCTAGAATGTGAAAAAAAAAGTGTTTACAGACTTGATGATAATTAAAATAATTAATTAAATTTCCCTTGAATTGAAGATCCCGTGGTGTGATTTTTAGCGCTTCACTCTCGTGTCAGGATTACCATGCCAAGTTTTCTTTCAGTTCTCGATGTGTTAATCTCTCGAATATACACAAACAGACTCTTGTTTGCGGGGAAAACTTGAAAACTTTGCCGGTCGTGCTCCGTTTTCTCCGATTTCGGGGCTGATATTTGTCTCCGTGGACAAAAGGTCATCACGATTTGTTGGTGTTCTCGTTATATTTGTCCTCGAAAGCCGCAAAAATAATAGCGAAGCGTCAAGTACCGGCAGAAGTTTAAGGGTTGGGTCTTAGATCCTCCAAAAGTCAAGAGTCAGTTCTAAAGGATTTCGCCGTCTGGATAGGGTTAACCGCTTGTATGTATATTTTGGAAACTTTAAACGCACCCCCGCAGAGGAAACTCACGCTTTCTTGTATCTTTTGTAACCACAAGTCAGACAACTAGCCGTAATGAGAAAATTTCCCGCAGATTATCCCCTGAGACTAACACAAACAGATTTTCTGTACCGATGCTGTAAACACGTTCCACACTTATTAATTCCTCCAGACAGCACCATTCTGTCATGTTTATACATATTTATGAGTTTAATATGTTTTTCCAGACTTTACTTATAATTATGGGAAATTATTTGTGTAAAACATTATACAGAAAAGTGTTGATTTTTTTATCAATAATGTTGTTATTGAAATTTCTAATTGCTATAAAGGGCATAGCCGAGTTTCCATGTGAAATCGGCATTAAAACCAAATCAAATTTCGCATCAACCATATGGAAGGGGTTGGGCAAGAGATTATTTTGCCAAATTTTCAGATCATTATCTGCCATTTTAAATGAGTAATGGCGGATTTTACCATTTTCGTTTTTTTTTTAGCTAAACTAATCATAGGAAAATTTTGAAAAAAATCAGGGTTGTTTTTACCAATAGAATTGGAGTCAAATCATTTGTGAATTTTTGCAGATTTTTTGATGCATAATTCGCGATGCAAAAAATTGCGAAAATTTTTGCACGCAATTTTGTTCATGTTTGATTTGTGCGACCACAATTTTGAATTATTCTATTCATTAGTTACCTATCGATGATTAAAGCAGAATTTTTGCAGAGTTTTGCAAGGTGTGGATGGGGGTAAAAAATAAATAAACGCAAAATCATCATATTTTATAACAGACTTCAAAGAATCTAAATCCACGAAAAAAAAATTTCGAAAGGGGCCAAATTTGGAAAAAAACGATTTTGCGTTTATTTCTTTACTTTTGTATGTTAAAAAATATTTAAACAATTTTTTCGCAACAATCTCTGTAAAGAAGAGTCAAAACCCTAATTTTCGTAATTTGAAAAATTTTTCGTGCGAACAATTGTTTTCAAGATAAACAGGCTTGAAAGTGCGCTTGCTATATCGAAAATATCATTTCTTAGAAAATTCGAAAAATCGTATACTTGTAAAAAAATTTTTCTTGGCCAAACAAAAAAACACGTGTATATTTATTTTTGATAAAGAACCGAAAAAAAATTATCTTGTTCAATCCTGCGACATCGACTGTCAATCTAATATGGAATGACCCATATATATTGCGCAACACAAAAATTACACGCACATATTGCACTTTTAAGCACTAGACGATGTACACTCACTAATGCACAGGCGCACTTCGTCTGCTAGTCTAGAAATGCAAGCCTTCAATAATTAGAGGATTTCTTTTCAGAGTCAAAAATAATCGTTCATCGGTAGAACTATTTTCTTTTTGCATCTCACAGATGAGTTTTGTAAGAGGGGAAACGATTCTGTTGAGAGACAAAAGAAATCTGCTTAATTTCAATGGATGCATTCTGAAAGGAACGTAATTTCACTGTCGATAGATTTTTTTCTAGAGTGAAGTTTTGAAGAATTAATTAAAAATACTTTGAATTATTGAAAAGCGGTTACAATTTTTATGTTTTTCTCTCGATCTGTGAGAAACTTCTCACGGTTGCGGTTATTTTATGAATCGAATTAGGATCCTAATGGATCATAAATTTTTCTTCTAATTAGAAACTAATTCGTATTAAAAACGACGGTTGACAAAAATGTGTAGTGACATCAGCTGATATTCAGTCGAACTAATTCGAGTCCCACCCAGTTTCAATCTTACGTACAAAAAAAACTATCGAGTTAATATCCCTATTAGGTACCGCCCATTTTTTCCAAATATTCTCTGTTTTTGCCGCCAGTTATAGTCTGATTTGGAGTCGAATGAAGTTATGGACATTTTACTAATTATCGATATAATCGGGTCGTTTAAGAATTGAGCAAAAAGTGGTGACAAGTTGTTTTTTTAGATAGTAGTTTGATAACTAGAAATAAAGTTTTAATAGGTTTATCGGTTTAAATTATTAGACATTATTTATTTAATGAAGATCATTGGAATTTTTAATAACCAGTTTTTTTGAGAAAATAATTTAGGCTCTGTAATTAAGAAATTTTGAGCACTCTAATTTCATGACTTGAAATGTTGCAGATTATGATTTTTGGGAGCTTTGAAGTTTGAAATATTCAAATCTCCAGACTTTAAAAATTTGATTGATCAAATTAATTATTATTTAATTGTTGTTTGACTTGAAATATGGATTCTTTAGAAAATTGAGTCATTTTTGAAATCAAAATATATTTTTCAAATATTGTGAAACGGAAATTATTAATTTTTCAGAATTTTTAATTGATTTTCTGAAACTTTTTTAACCCTCCGTTACCAAACATATGAGGGATTCCCTCAGTGGGGTCAGTTTTTTGGGTCAGTTTTTTCGAAATAACTTCTAATTTACGCTTCACACAGTCTGGTCACTTTTCAAAACCAAAAGTGACCATGTAACAATTTTTAAATTTGTTAATGGAGGGTCAAAGTCTTCTAAAGTCCCTGAAAAGCTTCAAAGAGCCTTCAAAAATTTTAAAGTTCCTTGTTTCAGATTTTTCTAAATATTTTCAAATCTCTCAAATGCATTTGAAATTTAAAATACTTGATTACTTTTAAATCAATCATATAAACAATAATATTTCAGGTTTTCAGTTTTAGAAGACTACAAAAAAAAACAGTTTTCACGAAAGTATCTGTCTGTCTGTCTGTCTTTAGTAGGTCGTATGCGGCATAACTCTCGATAGAATTATCAGATTGAATTGAGCTTTGGCACACTTTATCGGAGCCGAAAAAGTAAGGACAAGTTCGTTAACCAGCTACCTCCAATCAAAATTGAGGAGTTGAGCACTACTTTTGTGTTTTTGAAAATAACTTTTTGAAAAAATCAAAAATTTCAATACTGGTTTCAGATAGTGCTCATAAATCTCTAAAAATTATCCTGATAACATTTTTTGATTAAATCAAAATTAGAAATGTTACAGCATATTAAAACTTGAAAAAAGTCAATATCAAAATTCCATTTTCCAGTTAAATTATACGAAATACGAAAAAACGTTATGATACAATATTATTTTCTACGTAAAGACCTACAAATTTGAATCGTAACATTTTTTCATAAGATGCATATTTTTCTTTTTAATTTAAAAAAAACTATTGAAAATCCAAAATTCAATTTTTTAACAATAATATGTGAAATACGAAAAAAACCTAAGAATACAAATTTGTTCGTTTCAAAAAGATCTACAAATTTTTTCTCACACAGTTTCTGATAAAATATATATTTTTCGTTTCAATTCCAAAAAATACGATTAAAATTCCAAAATTCCATTTTTTAGACAAAATATGTGAGATGCAAAAAAAACGTTTAGATGGAAAATTGTTTGCCTAAATGAGGTCTACAAATTATGATAAAGAAATTTCGGGACAGGATGTATATTTTATGTTTTGATTTTTAATATTAAAAAAATTTGATTTTTTTCACCAAAATATGTGAGATACGAAATAAGCGTTGTTCTGCAAAATCGTTTCCTTAAATAAGGTAAAAGCACCAATAGCCGGACAGTACCCAATAGCCGGACAGAGGCATGAATTTTTCTCAAAATTAGAGATTTATGAATCACTTATCGCTATTTTGGTGTACCGTATACAAACCTCGAAACGTACACTTTAAAAAAGTGAAAAATTTGTTGAATTAGAAATTAAAACTTCGCCAAGAAAAAAAAATTTCTCTACTGAAGCACAAGCCTGGTCGAAATGTAGCGAAATCTGATCTATAAACGAACTGACGTGTTGTCTTTGTTAAGCAAATAACATTTACATTTACCTTCATTTGTCATTTTAATACGTGTTACACTAAAGTCAAATGCTTTATATAAACCATAATATTTTTCAAAATTAAAAAACATTTGCCTTTAATTAAATATTTTAAATCCGGTTATTAGGTCAATGAATATTCGTTTTGCCTAATAACCGAACGCGTGTCCGGCGATACATTGCACTGCTTTTGTGTTTTCAAGAAATGTGGTGAGTATTTGATTGTTTTCAATTCATAGAAGATATCCGTCTAATAAAATAGTAGGCAAATCACTTTAAACATATCTTAATTGGTCAAATATGAAATCGAACCTCAATTGACATTTGACGTTTATTTTCTTGTTGATTTTACATTGAAAACAATGAAAATATGGATTTAAGAGTGAAATTTCCCCACTTTTTGATCTTTTTGAATGATAATTTTCAATAATAATGATAAACTGTGATTAATAATGAATAATTTTTTAAAGAAATAATGTTTAAACTATGGATTTTCTGAAAATCTGATATTTTGAGAAAGTATTTTCATTTTAACATATGTATTTTCTGGGTTTTATGTATTTGGTGTCTTTATTATAGATCACGGAAAAAGCATCAGAAAAAAAGATTAAAAAGCTTTATACCAAAACGGATATTATTAATGCGGTTGAGGATATAAGGCAAAAACGATTGATAATTAGGGCTGCAAGCTCTAAATATAATATATTCTATGTGTAAAATCTTTTCCGTAAATATTTCCCAGTGTTTATTATGCTTAAAAAATATCAAATCCATATCAACCAAATTATAATATTCTCTTGTCCGAGTATTGGTGCAGCGCTGTCCGGCGATTGGATCAATTCACTTTTCCCGTCCGGCAATTGGCTCCAGAGCATTATTTAATAAAGAGAATTATTAAAATGGATTATTCAGATTTAACACAACTCTGGACTTTTTGTTATAGTAGGGAGGACACATACATCAAAATAATCGCGGCAATTCTTGATTCCGCATCACATTTAGAACGATTAATACAAAAAATTGAATGACATTTCCTTAGACGTCCGGCTGTTGGTGCTTTTACCTTAAAGCCTACGATTGTTTTTCCTTTTTAGATATGTGGAAGAAAGTAAATTCTTTTAATCATGTAATTTATTGAAAAGTTATACTGAAATGTATACAGAAAATCGAGCGCGAAGTGCGAGTGTCATGATGAGAATGTGTTCCTTAAGGCCGATAGAGCCTTAAGTAAATTGAATTTCCTGTTTCACTTAAACTGAAAAAGAAATTTAGTGAATTGGAGAGAATGAGTAATTTACATCATCTTTAATATTATAAAATTGGTTTGAGCTTCAGTATTAAATTATAAGAAATAAACTTAAATGTATGCGAAGCGCGACGATCAAATTCCAACAATTGAATAAAAATTATAAAATCAGATCAGCAGGTAGTCAGAGAATTAAGAAAATTGAATTTTTCGCTCATTCTGAAATTTAAAAAATATTGCTCAACAAGTTCAATATTGTAGGAAATTTCCAGCAAACGAAATGAATTATTTTGAAAACATTTTCTGTCAAGAAAGGAACGCTTCCACTCCTCTGGGTATCGAGCCCAGGACCTTTCGATTGTCGGTCGAATGCATTGCCATTTCAAGGTTTCCATGTTTTCAACATGAACAAACACCCTGACGAATTGGAAAATAATTATGATCGAAATCGTTTCCATATTGGGCAAAAGAAGCTGAGTTACTAAGAATTAGTAGAAAACAACCATTTATCAGTAGCTTCCCGGTTTCAAATTTAGACACCATTGACACCTAAAAGTGTTGAAAAATGACTTGTAAGACATGAAAAATCTCGGTTAAAAATCTTGAAGCCGTCAACCTGTTGGATTACTGCCACTCTGTCAGGATCGGTTGATTCCTCAGTTTGACAGATTTGTGAAAACTTTAAACCAAAGTAAAGCAAGAAATAACGTAAGACAGTCAGCGTGGCATAGGATAGGATGACACATGTGTGTTCACAGCAGGGCGTCTCTGAAACCCAAAAACAAAATTTCCAGGGTCACATCTCGCTTTTTCTCTCATTTTTAATATCAAGCGGTGCATCTGTTTCTAAATTATTAACTGACTATCGTGATACTAAACAAACCAAAAGATACAGATATTCTCGCACCCTTAAAGGGCCTAAAGGTATATTTCAAAGGGTCCGAAGTTTTTGCTTATCTGCTTCGATAACTTCGATGATTGCGACGAAAAGTTAACGACGTGTAATTTGGAGATTTATCGATATCGATAATCATCCACCAAAAGTACCTCGTGTTTCAAAGTACTTGAAACAGTTTCTCTCGCTGCGCTTCTGATTTTCAAAGGACAACTTTTAATGGCTATTTATCCAGATTTATTACTTTTCTCGAGTACTTTGATAATTTATTGTCCTGATAAAATATTTTTTCACGAACGCCTTCGCCTTCATGCATCTGGTTATGGTTTTTCAAAAATGCAGATTGGGAAATGAAAAATAGATATGATTAAGTTCTCTGGTGCGATAAATTTTCGGAATAGTAATTCAATATTTCTTCAACCTTTTTGAGGCTTTTTACGATCATTCCGATACAATTTTGTCAATATAATTGACAGTTAATTGTGTAAATAGATGTTTTATCAATCTAGTAATATTTCATAGAATAGAGATATTTCTCCATTTGAAAAATGGATTTCGTTATCTGTATTCTATGGCGAAATGATCGATAGCAGAGATTCTCAGTTTCGGCAAAAAATGTTTAGATTCAGGGCTTTTTTGCAGTCAAAGTAGGTGGAACTCAAAGTGAGAAAAACTGAGAAATTTTATCTCTTAATATGGACCAGAGAGAGATAGAGAGAGAGAGACAGATTTTTATGAAGCGTGAAAAAATGCAATGAAGCTCTGCTCTTTAAGTGATAACATAAGTTATGGAGATCATTATTTTACTGTCTTCGAATTACGTAGTGGTAATTAAAAGACTTTTCATATTTCTTTTGCACAATCAGAACAACTTATTCTTATTAAATAAATTAAAATTATTTATTAAATCCAATTGCTTTTTTTGGAAAATTGAGATTTTATCAGATTTGTTTTATTTTCCATCAGTTCCTTTCTTTAAAATCCATTCCAAGAACAAATGAAAATTTGGAAATGTTCACAGACTATAACTATAGAAATGGCAAACACCCTTTCGTGAGTTTCCATTTCCGGTGTGTGAGATTATGGTACCTTTTTGTCGCTCTTCCTGGCAGCATTGCTAATGACCCTAACGCTTTGCGGCGACTTCATATGCCTTTTATTTGTCCTTCCGCCGGAATAAAAAGAACTGGTGTTTCATTTGTTTGTACTGCCTTAGGCTCCTTAAAACAAACATTCTAAAGTTCTCATCTTGCTCTAACTAGATTTCGAACCATCTTTCAAAACCACTTAGAAAGTTTGAACTCTCAATTATTCTCTGATTAATATTTCCATTCGCAATCATAATTGTATTATTATATTAATCTCCTAATATTCATTGATACTAAATCATTTTTTCTTTCCGATATATTATTACGATAGTGAAAATAAAAGAATAATTTATCTTGATAAAGTTTATTGAAAATTGCTTGTTTTAACTGATGTAAAAATTATTTATCAATTTAATTTTAGTTAAGTACTTAAATTAGGAGATGTACGAAATAGAAATTCATTTATCAAAGTAAAGTTTGATAAAGACTATAGGTCAAATATAGTTTGGATAAAGCTTTATTCTTGAGATTTGTTTATAATAAAAGTGACGATAATATAAAGAGAGAGAAAGAAATAGAATTAGAAGAATATATAGAAGGCAGAAATGGAAAAAGCTGGAAGGGAGAGAATCGTCGTAAGTCATGATAAATAGGGGTTACTGACCCTCCTACCAAGAAGCTTTTCTCAAACCAAAACGAATTGACTTTAGGATCTTTAATCTTACCAATAGTACACTATTAAAAATTTTCTGCAATTTAAGAATTTTTCAAGTTACAAAAGTACGGAAAACCAACTAAATGCTTTTAGTAAAACCTACTAAAAATATGATTAGTTGAACTAAGATGGTGTGGTTAATTTGTATATATATAACAAATTGGCTATTTTAACCACACTATCTTAGTTAAACTAATCAAATTTAATTAATGCTCAAAGCGATTAGTTGAGACATATTAGTTCAAATTACTATGTAGATTTCTCTCATTGTGGAGCGTAGAATTTTTTCTATTCAAATTTCAGATAATTCAGATACACGTATTGAAACGATTTTCTTGAATTTGTCTTGATTCTACAAAATTTTAACAGTACACGGAGAAACTTTTTATAGCAAAATATCTTTTATTTTATAATGATAATTCTAAAAAATATTAAGAATCTAGGGAAAATCGAGGTGCAATGGTAATTATTCCTAACGGACTGGAAATTTTTCACAGTCAAAATACTAAAGATTCGAAAAATAATATGAAACTTTAGTATATGTAGGTTATAGTAACGTTTGATACAATCTATAGTAAATTATTATATGTACATATCCTTCTTCAATGTGGCGGGTCAATTTTAAAATCTTATTCTCTGGAAAATTTTGAAGAAACGGAATTTCGAATATTTTAGAAATTTCACAAATTTTCAATAAATTATAAAATTTTATAATTTTTTAATTCCAAAACTTAAGATGATTGAAAATTTTTCAATATCAAAATTCCAATATTCTAATTGAGTACTCTCTAAATCTGAATCAGTCAAATTTTCACTGATTGAATCAGTGATTTGCCTTTTCACTGATTCATCGGTGAAAAAATATTTTTCACTGTTAAATCAGTTAATTTTCACTAATTCATCAGTGACAAAATATTTTTCACTGTCAAATCAGTCAATTTTCACTGAAATTTTTAGCTATTTGAATTAGTCAAATTTCACTGATAATCAGTAGATTTTGACTGATTCAAATTTAGAGAGTAAAGATAGTGAAATATATTTTTAATTTTTTAAGAATTTTAAATTATTCTGTGGAAAAAGTTAGTATTTTCTACGTACGGAACATATCAAAAATTATATATATGGTTATATTCTAAAGAATAAAAAGTTATGTAATAGTCAAAGAGTAACAATTGTTGAGTTTTTTTTTATTCTTACTGAAATTTCTCTAGGTTTTTATATGAATTTATATGAATATTATATTCTTTTTTCCTTTGATGAAGAATTCCTCGATTGCAGAAGATTTTTAAATAAAAAATGTTTATTCATGAAAAGGTAGTTAGTTGCCATTTTTTTCTTATCATTTTATTATTGATTAATCATATCACTTAAAAAAAATGTTATAATAGAAAAAAATAAGAAAAATGATAAGTAATTACCTTTTCATGAATAAATATTTTTTATTAAAAAATGTTCTGCAATCGAGGAATTTTTTACCAAAGGAAAAAAGAATATAATTTCATCACAAGAACTCTTACTCTTTGACTGTTACACAACTTTTTATTCTTTAGAACATAACCATATATATAATTTTTGATCTGTTCCGTACGTAGAAAATATTAACTTTTTCCACAGAACGATTTCAAATTCTTAAAAATTAAAACTCTATTTCAATATCTTTACTCAATTAGACGAATGAAATTTTGATATTGAAAAATTTTCAAATGTCAAGTTTTCGAATCATTTTATCATATCATTCATTATCATTTTTCATATTTTTTTTCTAATCTCGAGTTCAAAAATTCAACTGCAACCCCACATGAGAAAGGTCAGTCGTTCTTGAGAGTTTGAAAGTCCCTTAGCAGATTTTTGTTTCAAGGAATTGAAGAGATTTGAGTCCTACCAAGGAGGGCTTAGACTTAACGACTCTTTTATTACCCACTTATTTTCAAAAAGTATTTAAACTCGCATCTAATAACTGCAATCGGCAGTTCTCTGCAATACATAGTAGCCTAAGTAGTTTTTTTAATTATCCTTTTTAGGAACCAAGTTCAAAATGTCATTCGAGTTTCGAATTACAAGAGTTTGAGATGAAACTTTATCAGGGAGTTGAAATTCTATTTTTTACTTTTAATGTACGATAAATAATATTTTCTGTGACATTTTTATCTGTTTTCTGTAAAGAAGTGGAATATTAGAAATATATATTTTTATATTTTGAGATTTATGTTTAAACTATAATTTTAAAAAAAAGTTCTCGCTATATTTTCCACATCTATCGAGCTTACTTATAATAAGAAGAGATCTTATGAAAATCGTGATAACTACAGACATTGATATTGCCACGTATGTTTCGGTTGGCGAACACGAAGATGATAATAAAATAAGTCTGTTCAGTACAAAGTTCGTGTTAGGTCAGCGAGCTAGGGCAGTACGAGCTTCTTAGTGAGTTTGCCTCTTTCAAACTGCCTGGAGTCATAAAATTTCCACTCGCCTTGCCTTTTCACTTCATTTTATTTTATTTTTGCTCATCATCCGACAAATAAATGTTCGATCACCCATCAATTCTCCTTTTCTTTGTTCTCTCAGTTCACTAGGAATTATTACTGGTTTTTGTTATTTGATCTTCATACTTGTTAGAAATTTCTACCGTAATTTCCCGAAACACGTGACTGGAGTTTTATTCAGTTACAGTTTCGTAAAATTAAGATAAAATTTTGGCAAATTCAGTTACTTTTTAGTAAATTTAAGAAAAAATTTCTTAATTTTCAGTCACAAAGTGTTGAATATTCCGATACTTGTATCTGTAAACTCTGGAACTTGCAACAGGAAAAATGTTATGTTTTTAATAACTCAAATTTGATGCAGTTACATGTGACTGAAACTTTTGTTACATTTTCCTAATTTTATGATAAATTTTATAAAAATTCTATTACAGTTTGGTACACTGTTAGAAATTTCTACCGTAATTTCCCGAAACACGTGACTGAAGTTTTATTCAGTTACAATTTCGTAAAACTATAACAAATTCAGTTACTTTTTAGTAAATTTAAGCAAAACTTTCTTAATTTTCAGTCACAAAGTGTTGAATATTCCGATACTTGTATCTGTAAACTTTGGAATTTGCAAAGGAAAAATGTTATGTTTTTAGTAACTCTAATTTGATGCAGTTACATGTAACTGAAAATTTTGTTAGATTTTCGTAATTTTATGATAAATTTTATAAAAATTCTGTTATAGTTTGGTAGTTTTAAGATGAATTTTCTAAAAAGTCCATTAAATTTCTTAATATCAAGAAAAATTTCAGAAAATTCAGTACATTTCTCGCAAGTTTGAGATATGCTCACTTATAAAGAATCGTAGATATCCTATAATTTTACTAAACCTTTGTAACATAAAATTTATTTTAATTTCCGAAAATTTCTAGCAGTGTACTAAAAGAATGAAATTAAAAACCACATTCACATATTCTTGAAAATATTATCAGAAAATAAACACCAATAAAATAATTTATGAATCTGATGATATATGTTCTGTAATAAAAAACTAATAACATATTTTTACAACAACATGAATGATTTAAAATTTAGTCTAACTGAAAAAAGATTCCAGGAAGTAAAAAATAAGCTTAACGAGAAAATAGAATAACAGAGTGTAAAGTAAGAAATTTTATGAGGAGTACCTCACATTTTAAAATATGACTTTTTAACTCAGATAAGACTATGTACAAGTACATTAAAACAGATTAATTTTCAGAAAACTGTATAAATTTGTTTTTGTTTGTTACAAATCAAATTAAATATTTGAACTTTTTGAATATTCTTCCCCTTTGTTCCTGTCAAGTTTGCTCAGGTGAGAAAGCCTCTTTTCTTTCACTGAATTTTCAGACGGAAATGATTACAACCGGTTTTCTTTAAATTAATCAAGTTAGTCTCATTTTTACTTTTCGTGTCCGTCGAATGTTATAATATTTTATATTGCTGTGGATTGAGAAGTTACACTGAGAGAGGAAGGAATTTTTTTCAGATTAATCAATTAATCACAAATAAAACGAGAGGTACTCATGAACACATTTTGCACACGTGCGTGAATTAAGGCTTTGCTCTCACGTGCACTCTCATCGAGTTCTCCTATCGCATACCAGAGAACCAGATCACCTTTTGCCATTGCGACAATAACGATTGCTGAGGAATTCTTGTTTAACAATTACAGATCTGAAACACATAAAATGTTCTGCGCAAATTTATCTCTGCGGTATTAATTTTCTTACTTGCATGCGTTTAAAATTAAAAAGTGTAAATTCACTTGAATAATTAAACTACATTTTTAGGTAATTAGAACCTATAATAATGATTGCTCAATTCCAAATTGAAGCTGAATCAATTTGAATAAAATTAAGCAAAGAGTCGTTGTTTCAGCCTTGAAACTTAGAAAGAGGAAGTGAAAAATTATGTTGAGAGAAATATTTTATATGACAATAAGTTTTAGCAAAAAGTATTATTGAAAAGAGTGCACTAAGAGAAAAATTTCGTAATATTAACTGAAGTTGATAAGTTGATTTTAATGATGAAAGAAAAGTTTGGTTACGACTACTGAAAAGATTTTTTCAGCAAATTTTAGTCAGTTTAACTAAAATTCTTTCTAAAATAACCAAAAAAAGACGTGACGAACGTATTTACGATGTGTTTTTTATATATTCGATTCTTTCCATCGAAAAATTAATTTTATGCTATAAATATAAAACACTTCCATAGAAATTAAAATCAAATCATATAGTTATTTTGTATAATTGCATGAATTTGAAAAATATATAAAGTAAAAAAAAATATTTATTGATGATTTTCTCCAAATATTACGTAACGGTCCCTCATTAAATTGATATATAATGATCTTAACGAATAGATTCTTTCATTTGTATATATCTTAAATTCATTAAAACTAATAATTTATCCATTTGAATGAAAAATTCAAAAATAATTACTTTGACTTGTAGTATTTTGTTGTTATGAGTAATAAATCCAGTTATCATTGCAAATACGACTGTACTTTGAACAACAATGGAGCTGGTTACTTTAACTGAAAAATTATGTAATCATTAAATACAACTGGAAAAGTCAGTTGGTATAATTAAACTAGCGATTTCTGTTAAATTAACTCAAAAAATTCTTCAGAGTAACTGAAAACTGCAGTTGCTTTTAATGCATAGGACTTTACCGAAAATTTTTGGTCAATATTAATGGCGTGAGTTTCTCTGTGTGCCAGAAATTGTTAAATGCTTAAAAAATAAAATTATTGCTGTCACCAGAGGCCATTTACTTTAATAATTTATTTCAAAATAGCATTTTAAAATCTTAAAAGCTCTTTATAAGAGTCTTTGCCAAAAAGTTGTACACTGAGAAAGAAATTCTGTTACATTTACTGACTCCATAAGTTGAAATAGTGATAGCATAACATTTCTGTAAATTTAACAGTTATTTTTACAAAATACACTGTAAAAAAAATCGTAATTTTCCAATACATAGGTGATGAAATTTTTCAATAATAATTGAAAAAATAATCTTCTATCGAATTATTTCAATAATTTACAAGAAATATTCGAATCCCTACTGGATTTTTTTTTCTCAGTATTGAAATTTTTCAAGTGTAGTCTTAGAATTTTTCAGTCTTAAACGAAACATTCGGCACGTCATTGAAATATTTCCTACATAATTTATATAAAAATTTCAAAATGTATATTGGTTAATTACTTCCAAAAAATTTTTTTAGAGTGTAGCGATGAATTTTATTAAAATATCTATTGAATTTATAGGGACTTTCTGCCTTTATCGAAGAACTGCTCTGCTTTTTTATAACTTTTGGCAATGACTCATAAAATTGGAATTAAATTCTGTTCTACTTTTTTGTGAAAGCCTAACATTATATAGTTTTTAAACAACTATTTTGTATTTTATACTAAACTTGAAAATATTTAATATGAAATGAAATTTGAGAACAAATCAAATGTTATCTTTGACGAAAATCTCCATTGCTTGATTTTTTCGATTGTGGGGTACTTCTTACGGTTTGTTAACTTTATGGCGGAAATAGTATCAACTCAGAATCATCTTTCACACGTGCAATTACGAGTTGTAAGCGCAAGGTCTGTATATCGCGGTCGCGTGCCGTTTCATATCACCTTATCATTGCTATCGCGCTTATCGTAGTCTGCAACTACCATAAGAAAGGTAGCCAATTTTCTCTTTGGTAACGTCAATGACCAAAAGGAAAGTATGGAAATGGAAAATAATAATTATCTTATTTAACGCAAATAATCATTAGGAAAAATAAATTATAAATCATTCTGATTCTAATAAAAAATTTAATAATTTTATCACACATACACGGAGAAAAATAATTCGAGGAATTTTATTCAATTTTTGAGCAAAGTTGCGACATATGGACAAGTTGAAGATTATTTAATATTATTGTAATAATTTGTCCTAACATTGCTAAAAGTTGAGTAAAGTTTCTCGAATTATTTTCCTCCGTTTAGCATTTCAGAATTTTTGCTTTTAGAGAAAGAATTAATGAGGACGGATTGGAAAAGTGGATACAAAATTAGTTTGCTCTCCAAAAATGGCACTTGAGCAATTAAAATTTGCAACCCGGATTTTTTGGAGTAATTAGTGGAGTAACCTTTGTCTTAAAGTTAGCCAATTTTTAGACTTGAATTAAAACTTTTTTTTTACAGTGCTCTTTCAGAAACTTAATTTTAATTCTTAATTTTTTTAATTCGAATTAGTAAAGTTTGATTTTAAAATGTTCAAATTCAACTTTAGATTCAGTAAATTATTTAAAATTGACTGAAAATTACACATTTATAATTAAAATTAAATAAAATTAAATATAGAAAAGATTAGAATGAAAATAATGAAAAGTATATGCAAAGGATGTTTCAATTTAAAGATAATATATTTCTTGAGGTAGGAAAAATAAATTTCTTCAGTAAATTCTCTTTACGTGTGACTGTTAGTTTCATATAATGGGCCTTAAGAAGGGCCAGACCCCAAGACGCAAACACGCGTGCGGGCCTTCTTTTGGATATTTACTCTTTTTATGGTTGCACGCAGATTGTTCCATCCCACAGGCGGAAGGGAATGAAAATAAAGCCTGAAACAGAGTTTCTCAAACACATTTGCCAAGCACTATAACCTATTAAATAAACTATAAACTCTATTGTTCATCAAGTTTTATTCGCACACAAGCCAGCAGATGCAGTTTACTCTAAACACTCGCTGTGAAAGCTTTTTTCTTGCATCACTTTAATTCTATTTTGTTTTCCTATTTCTCATTATATTACAATGCTTACTTTTCAGATTTTCATTTTTATTATTCATTTTTTACGACAATTATTCACATGACTGAATATTATGGTTTTAGAAATGGTCCCTTCTGAAGTAGCTTTAAAATTCATTTTTTCCTCTGTTTCTAATTTCTTGTACGATTTTTTTAACTCCTAAAAATATTCTGAATTCTTCCGAAATTCTCAATCTTTTAATTTCATTCTTCAAGTACTTTATTATTAATTATTAATTTCTTTTCATTTACTGGCAGAATTTCTTCCAGATGTAGGAAATTTAAACAATAAAATGAAAATTACAAATTGCATCAGAGGAAATGTTAAATTGGTCAGGAAATAGTTCAGGAATTCAAGAAATTAAATTTTTTATCTATATTGAATAGAGATTGTACTGAGAATATGCAATGTTCAAAGTTTTCGGAAATCTTGTAAACTTTTATGTTACAAAGGTTTAGTAAAATTATAGGATATCTACGATTCTTTATAAGCATTCTTAATAATTACGGTAGAAATTTCTAACAGTGTACCAAACTGTAATAGAATTTTTATAAAATTTATCCTAAAATTACGAAACTGTAACAAAATTTTCAGTTACACGTAACTGCATCAAATTTGAGTTACTAAAAACATAACATTTTTCCTGTTGCAAGTTTCAGAGTTTATCGGAATATTTGGTAATTTCTAACTCAAAATTAAGAAATTTTTCCTTGAAATTTACTAAAAAGTAACTGAATTTGCTAAAATTCTATCTTAATTTTACGAAATTGTAACTGAATAAAACTTCAGTCACGTGTTTCGGGAAATTACGGTAGAAATTTCTAACAGTGTACCAAACTGTAATAGAATTTTTATAATATTTATCATAAAATTACGAAAATGTAAGAAAATTCTCAGTCAGATGTAACTGCATCAAATTTAACTTACTAAAAATGTAACATTCTTATTGTTGCAAGTTCCAGAGTTTACAGATACAAGTATCGGAATATTTGGTACTTTCTAGCTGATAATTAAGAAATTTTTTCTGAAATTTACTAAAAAGTAACCGAATTTGCTAAAATTCTATTTTAATTTTACGAAATTGTAACTGCATTAAATTTTAGTTGCACGCAAAAAATTAGTCGCTCACAATTTAAGTTGCAGTCAAATACTCTTGGACATAAAGTTTTGTAAGACGCAGTCGCAGAAAATTTCTGTGACTTTTTATTGAAAAAGAGAAGAAGTGCATTGAATGGTAGAAAAAATTGAACACGATTTAATAAAAGTCACTGAAATTTTCTGCGACTGTGTCTTATAAAAGTCTTCATTCAAGAGTCTTCGAAAGTAACTTAAATTTTGAGCAACATATTTTTCCGTGTACGAGTTTCGGAAAATCACAGAAAAAATTCCTACTAGCGTAACCAACAGAATTTCCATATTTAGATGCGTATTTATTCCTATCAAAATTTGATTTCCCTAAAAAATTTTTAACCAAGAAATTACCAGTAAAAATTGCAATCTGTGATTTTTCACCAGTAGTAACTTTTTAGGTGAATGATTCTGCAGAGATTATTTCGTGAAAAGTTGCGGCACATGTTAATTGTTTTATTGGCCCACAGTAATAAGTTTGTGATAATTAATTTAACTGACCTCATTCAAAATTAATAATCAGAAATTAAGTTCTGAAGAAAATTAAGCTTTAATACACAAATGATCATATGACAGATTACTGATAATAATCAGAAATACAAATTTGATGACCCAATTCCATTGAATCGATACTTATTAATGAAATTGAAGAATTTATAACTCCTGAACAAGAATCGAACAAGAAACCATTATATCATATCTGAAAGACTTTAAAGCACTTCACATTATTCGTACTCTGATTTTTGAAAAATCTCGCGAGGTATAAAGTATGATTAAATAACATAATAGTTTGATATGATGGACGAATGGCAATGAATGTTGTTTACAGTTGATAGGATGATAGTGTGATACGGTGTAGTATATATTATGGAAAGCAATAAGCGCCAGGGTGTCTGCTCGAAGTACTGATTCCAGTCGACAGATTAGGCTACTATTCCACTCTTAAAAGCTGATAGAACTTCATACAATCGCGGTGAAACACACGAACTCGTACTACGAATGCAAACGAGAGTGACTTTGGTAGCCACAGAGTAGAAATAGAGATAGTACAATCACCCGATTCATTCATCCCGCCACACGAGAAGATAGGCTAATCTGCAACTATTTGCTTGCATTACTGACACTTTTTTCTCCCAGTGTCTGTCTCCCATATCGACTATCGACTGCGATTTGCCACCTCGTCGTATCTCGCACGCGATGACGATTACCTAATAACTCTAATCTAAGCGCCAAAACACAATATCAGGTTCTTGAACTCTCGATAACACGTACAATATATATTTATATATATATATATTGTGTATATATATATTGTATATATTGTATATATTGTATATATATATCAGAGAATTGCCTACTCTCATTAGCCTCTAAAAGCGTGAATTACCCAAATTATTCAACTTCGAACTCTTACACCGAAAAAAACTAGTTTCCTTGACTTGAATTAACTGCAAATCTAATTGATTTTATCAATTTCTTATGTAGTTTTACTAGTTTTTAAAACTAATTTTATTAAGATTTTTTTGTGTAGTTCATTATTTTAATTAAAATTTTATCTAATTGATATTTTATCAATACTCTACGATATGAAAATAATTCTTGTTGTAATTATTGGAAGATATACTCAAAAAAACTCTTGGTTAATTCAACCAAAGAATTTTTTTTATTCAAACAAAAATAACTTAATTGGTTACTCTCTATATCTGAATTAGTTAAAATTTATAATCATTTTGACTGATGATCAATTATTAATAGTTGAAAATCAATCACTTTTGACTGATTGAAAAGCAAGAAGTCAGTCACTGATTGAAACAATGAAAAATTCTAACTAATTCAGATTTAGAGTACGATCTAAAAATTCAAAAATCGTAAACCGTTTTCGATTTTAAGAACTATTCTTAATTTGAAACATGCAATTATGGATTTAACATTTTTTTAATACCATAATGAATCTGAATTTGATAAAAAATTTCTGGATCGAAATCAGTAATTTTTTATTGATTTGTAGTCAAAACGACTGTTTACAATGTGAAAAGTAAATCATTAATTTCAAGTGAGGCATATTTGCATTGATTTATATCAAGAGAGTGTTTCTCTTTACTGTAAGTAAAAAGCAAACTGTTTCCACTATCGTTTTGATAAATTGCTTACTTATAGAAATAAATATTTATAGATAACATCAAAATTTGAAAAATAATGATAAATAAAGTGATAACTGAAGATTTTTAGTTGCTATAATAATATACAAGATACATTATTATTTATTAAGCCTGTAGGTCTTTTGTTAAAAAATGTTGAACAAATAAATCTAAATTCCGAAAAAAGTTAATTTCCATATTTTTAGCAATATTAAATAAATTAGGCAAAGTGTGCCAGGAACAAAAAGTTCAAATGTATCATATTGGGATTGTTACCGCGGTATTTTATGAAATTCTTCGTTACAGTAATTTTTTAAATATAAATTTATATTATTACAAAATAAAGGTGTGAGCTTTTTCAAATTCAAATCGGAAAAAGATTACAAAACGGCCAGATGAATTCTATATTCTTCTCTTGAGGGTATAGATCAACTAAATCACGTACTTCGTTAATTCCAATTAATAAAAAATTCTAATTTCGTGAATAAAAATAATTGAAAATTTAAAAAGAAAAAACGCAATTAAGTACATTTTGCTAATATGAAAATTGTATAATGAGATGTGCAAAAAGTGATTAAAAATAAATGTATCTTTAAAGAACTTACGCTGAAGCACCAATATTATTTCCCCAAAAATTCCTTTATTAAATGACGGTGAAAAGTGCGAAAAACTAAATTTGTAGAGCTTAATACTTTCCCGAGCAGAAATTAACAATCGGACCAACGTCGATCCAACGTTGGATACCAGCTTCCGACTGTCGGAATCCGATTTTTGTCGTCAACGTTTCTAAAATAGTGGTTATATACTTTTATTATTTAATCCATTGCCTGTAAAACGATTCCTTTCATTATTAAAGGATTTTCTATTCAAAACTGGCATGAGAGGAAATCCTCCAGCAGTCAAATGATTGTCGTTTGAAATTTTAAACATTTACTGTCAAAGTATTTCCTTTAGACTTGAAATGAAATCCTTCCTTGTACAAAAACAAATAAAATTTCGAAGATAAAAGAAAAGAAATAGTATGATATAACCTATCTAATATAAAAATTATAAATGCACACAAGCCCAACTTTGGCAAATATCAATATTAAATCGGTCATCATCAATACTATAATAACAGCAAAACGATTCTGCTGATAGACAAAAGAAATCTGCGTAATTTCAATGGATGCATTCTGAAAGGTACATAACTTCACAATCAATAGACTTTTTTTAGAGTGCACCAGTGTCGAATCAACTTTGTACAAACACTGGTATTTTACAGTCGACTACCGGGGCTGGATAGACACTGGATAGTCCTCGTATATCCACTGTCGGAAAATTACTGTTTATACCGTCGGAAGAAGATTGGGCCTGTTGTACACCCAACGTTGTACAAACGCTGGTATTTTGCAGTCGATTACCGGGGCTGAATAGACACTGGATAGACCTCGTATATCCACTGTCGGAAAATTACTTTTTCCACAGTCGGAAGAAGGTTGGACCTGTTGTACACCCATCGTTGTACAAACGCTGGTATTTTGCAGTCGATTACCGGGGCTGAATAGACACTGGATAGACCTCGTACATCCACTGTCGGAAAATTACTCTTTTCACAGTCGGAAGAAGGTTGGGCCTGTTGTATAAACGCTGGTATTTTGCAGTCGACTACAGGGGCTGAATAGATACTGGATAGACCTTGTACATACACTTTCGGAAAATTACTTTTTCCACAGTCGGAAGAAGGTTGGGCCTTTTGTACCAGGGATGTTAGTTGAAATTTGCCTGTTTTACTCATAGATGTCGCTAGAGATATGTATACATTTCTATGATTTGGCATCTATGTCATATTTTTCTATGGACAATAACCTTCAAACATACACAATTATATTCTGCCAAAATAATAGCATCATAGTTGTTCATAGATAGTTAGACACTGGATAGACCTCGTACATCCACTGTCGGAAAATTACTCTTTTCACAGTCGGAAGAAGGTTGGGCCTGTTGTACACCCAACGTTGTACAAACTCTGGTATTTTACAGTCGACTACCGGGGCTGAATAGACACTGGATAGACCTCGTACATCCACTGTCGGAAAATTACTTTTTCCAAGGTCGGAAGAAGGTTGGGCCTGTTGTACCAGGGATGTTAGTTGAAATTTGCCGGTTTTAATCATAGATGTCGCTAGAGATATGTATACATTTCTATGATTTGGCATCTATGTCATATTTTTCTATGGACAATAACCTTCAGAAATACACAATTACATTCTGCCAAAATAATAGCATCATAGTTGTTTACCTCAGTGAATATGTCGAGTTTTGTTCCAAGTAAATCGCATTTGCGGCATTCGTAGCCAAAGTTTAAAAGCCATGGGAAAAATTCAAAAGTATGGAAAATGGGTACCACTCCAACTGAACGATAGACAAATGGAAAATCGAAAACCATTTGTGAAATGCTGCTTCAACGGTTCGAAAGGAAATCTTTTCTGCATCGAATTGTCACGGGGGACCTAAAATCGATTTATTTCGAGAACCCGAAGCGGAAAAAATCATGGCTTTCACCTGGTGAGGTCGGCCCATCGACTCCAAGGCCAAATCGCTTTGGCCGTAAGACAATACTCTGTATGGTCTACTTCGAGTTATTAAAACCTGGTGAGACGGTGAATACGGATCGCTACCGACAATAAATTATCAATTTGAATCATGCGTTGATCGAAAAACGGTCGGAATGGGCCCGAAGACATGGCAAGGTTATCGTACAACATGACGACGCATCGTTTCATCCGCTAAAGTGGCGAAGAACACATTAAAAGCATTGAATTGGGAAATATTATCGCACCCGCCGTACTCTCCAGACCTCGCCCCGTCCGACTATCACCTTTTCGCATCGATGGGACACTCACTCGCAGAGCAGCGCTTCGCCAATTTTGAAGAAGTCGAAAAATGGCTCGTCGAATGGTTTGCCTTGAAAGA
This sequence comes from Diplolepis rosae, assembly GCA_030998225.1. Classification (NCBI taxonomy): domain Eukaryota; kingdom Metazoa; phylum Arthropoda; class Insecta; order Hymenoptera; family Diplolepididae; genus Diplolepis; species Diplolepis rosae. The sequence goes on along the minus strand of JAPYXD010000723.1, from coordinate 4,440,043 downwards.
GAAAAAGTTTTTTTGGAATAGTATCCATGATTTGCCTGAAAGATGGGAAAATGTGTAGAATCCAATGTTCAATACTTTGAATAAAAAATTTTTGAGATTCCCTTGAGAATTAAGTGTTTTCTCTATTGAAAAAAACCGGCAAACTTCAACTAACACCCCTAGTACACTCAACGTTGTACAAACGCTGGAATTTTTCAGTCGACTACCGGGGCTGAATAGACACTGGATAGACCTCGTACATCCACAGTCGGAAATTTACTTTTTCCACAGTCGGAAGAAGTTTGGGCCTGTTGTATATATATACTCACATTTTTGCAAAAGAAAAAGAAGTAATCTCATTATTACAAAAAGAAATTTTCTTCTGTCCAATTCGTATTAAGCTTTAGAATTGCCTAAAATACAATAATATGGCATATAATTTAGAGAAGAAAGCGCAATTAAAGGCTCCCTCTTGCGACTTTATTTTAACTCTTATCATCAATGTTATTACAGTAGAATCTCGCAGGACTTGAAAAATCGGGGAAAATGTTAAGTTCCGAAAGTGGTTTGGAGAAAAGTACATGATTCGCTAGCTATCAACATAGAAGGGGAAGTAATCGAAAGACTCGGTCTTGAATCTCGGCAGAGTCAAAATCGTTTCTTTTTCCACAGAAAGATTTCGAATTCTTGAAATTTAAATCTAATTTGTATTATTGCGATATAAAAGTTTGAAATTGTCTACGAGGACACCTGTCGACAGGGTGTATCCTATCTGATACGCGACTAGTGATCCTCCGATAATGTAGACGGTGGTAAAAATTTTGAAGTCAATCATCTAATTTCAGATAATCAATTAATAAATAAATAATTACAAGGGAATTACAGTAATTAAAAAAATTTTGATTTTTTAAGATCGATTCTTGCAGAATTGATTTTCTTGTTTCGATTTGGACGAGAATCAATTTATACACGCACTAGCGTATAGAGTATTTTTGACCAATGACCATCATTTCCTCACCCTTAACCAATTAGAAAGTAGTCTCGTAATAGGCGCCATTTGTAAAAATAAACATCAAGGCATACCCTAAAAAATGGAACTAACCCTGATGGGTAACGCGAACGTCCCCATCACAAGCTGGCCAACCTGTTTTGTGGACGAGCCTTGCCATTTCCCAGAACAAATATTTAAAATAACAATAATAAATGAAATACGGTCGGGACTTTTTGAATAAATCAAATCAATATATTTTTCCATACATTCCAGAATAAGTTTCAATAATAAGTTTGGTTGTTTAAAGCTTTTCAACAATTTAGCGCCTATAAGACATCAGAATCATAGAAAAATAGTTTTAAGAATTAGTTTAGTTTTTAAAAGTATACATTAATTTTAAAAAATTAAAAGAGTTGTTGTAAATTGATAGTTTAAAATATATACTCAGTCTTAACCTTAAAAGACATCTACTTTCCTTTCTAACCTCTCCTGCTTAGAAAATTATAAGAGCGGGACGAGGCATTCCTCTCGTCGCTCTCTCTCTCTCCATCACCCCACTCCTATACCACAAAGAGGGAGATACAACACAATCAGAGCTGCAAAGTTACGCGTAACTTAAGGTTTTCTATGTAAATTACGTAAGATACGTAAATACGTAGTTAATTACACATTCAAGATGGCGAACCTTAAAACAGTATAACCCCCCTTGCTGTGTTTGTTTATGCGATTAATTATATTCGAAATTTGAACCAGCATTCTTCTTAATCTAGCAATTGTTGAAATTAAAATCAAAATATAAAATGAGCAAGTTTCTAAGAAGGAAATAGAAAGGAACAAGCAAATAAAATCCCATGGTCGGAATGGAATTTCAAGCGATTAAAAGAAACGGATTAAATCGGCTTTAAGGTGACAGGTAATTAAATAACAATGAAAATCTGTTTTATTTGTTTATTATCTTTTGCTAATCACTGGAATATCAATAATTTTAATAGAGAATCTAGAAAAGTTATAAATATTTCCGACCTACTGTAATATGTTATATTTAATATAACGTCAATTTTTTACGTGTAGAAAACCTCCACGTAATATACATAGTTAATTACGTATAGAAAACCATGTAAATTACGTTAGGTACTTTACCTTCGCAACTCTGAACACAATTCTCTTTTATGCGATTCAGATTCAATTCAAGAATCGAACATCCCCTCATTTGGTCAGTTCTAATCTGTGACAAACAGTGTCGGTCAAAATTACTGTCTTAATTCGATATAAAATAAATACTTCCTCATTACAAAATCTCACCTTGCAATGAGGCTAATGAATTTCTTCAATTGTATCCTATTATTCATTCAGTTGATTAAAATGATCCTTTTTCAAAAGCTAACAATGATACAAGCTTACCAAAAACAAAACAATAACAATATCCTTAAGGAAACCAATTTCTCAACAGGATATCTCTTGAATGCATTACAACCTAGAATGATAACAAACTCTTTTTTAAAAAAATACCCTGTAAGAAGGAAAAGTGAAATAAAATGTGACAAATATTCACAAATGGTTGGAAAAAAAATATGGGTTCTGCCATTATCAAAATCACCAATACCAATTTTTCTGAAATGTGACAGACAAGCCCAATTATTAATCTCAGGAGGTGATGATGCATCACCAGGACAGTTTCCTCACATGGCAGCTTTGGGTTGGAAAATATCAAATGAAGAAATAAGTTATTTATGTGCAGGGAGTTTAATATCAGAACGATGGGTCTTGACTTCTGCTCACTGCACACATGGAACTTTTGGAAGCCCCGAATTTGTAAGATTGGGAACACATCAATTAAAAGACATCTTTTCAGGAGAGACTTTAAAAGTGAAAAGTATTAGGAGACATCCAAACTATAATCCACCAGCAGCTTATGCAGATATAGCTTTAATTGAATTAGAAAGATCAATTGAATTTGGACCAGTTATCAAGCCAGCTTGTCTCCATACAAGTTACAACACAGTTCGTCAATTTTGGGTCACTGGATGGGGTGTTACTCATTATGGTGGAGAATACAGTTCCGCTTTATTAAAAGCACGTTTACATATTATTAATAATTTAGATTGCGCTTTAATGTATAAAAATTCAACTGCCGTGCCAAGAGGGATTGTTCGTAGTATGTTATGTGCAGGAGATCCCCGTGGAGGTTGGAAAAAGGATTCTTGTAAAGGAGATTCTGGAAGTCCTCTTCAGAATTTTGATCCTGTGAAGTGTCTTTTTGAAATCGTTGGAATTACAAGTTTTGGGAAATTGTGTGCTGTCGCTAATATGCCAGGGGTTTATACTCGTGTTTCACATTATATAGATTGGATTGAAGCAATTGTCTGGCCTGAGAGTGAAAGCTGAAGAATTAGGTGATGTATGAAGGCCTGATGTTTTTATCATTTTTAGTGATAATCAGTCTTCAGACTGATTCACTTTTTTAGAGAGAACCCAGTTCTAAATACATTTTTAGGTACCTTACTTTGACTTAATTGTCAATCTAAATTTATGATAGTGGATTGACATGTAACATTTTATCTTTGCAAATATTTAAACTGAACTTATCTTTACTTTAGTCTTGAAACTTGAGGAATAGAGTTCTTTACACTTTAGACTAGTGAGATTATCGATAGATTAGAAAGATATAGATTGTGACATTTATTTTCAGCAATATTATCGTTCAAATTCTCTAGTTTCGAATCTGCATTTTATACATTTAGTATATAATTTGATAATTATCATACCTTTTTTGAAGATGAATAATGGCCCTCTTCAGAGACAAATTTTATAAACTTATAATTTGGAAAGTAGAATAATGCCATGCAGGCCTATAATTGATTAAAACAAATATAATGAACAAAAAGAGGGCCATTTTTGACAAATTGTTCCGTTTAGTGTGTCTGATTAAAATTCTAAATTATCGAAATTTACTTTTTCTCTTTTTTGATATTTTATAAATTCTTACACATTTTACATTCTTGACTTTAAAAACAAAATTTCCCCCTATGGCTTCCTTTGCTTACGTTATTGTAAATTATATGTGACAAACGACGACGTGAGGTTATGTAAAAGTTTCGTCGTCCTCGTTGACGACGTATGTAAAAACATGGGCAGAACACCTGGCTGCTTTCTTATCAGAAGTAGGCAGAGCACACCTATACCTAACTTAACCTCAGCAATATGAAGAGCTTAAATCCAACCTTTCCATCACATAATGCTTTCCCTGTTCTCAAGACCTTTATAATATATTTTTCAACTCTTTTATACATAAAGAGCGAATTCAAGTCCGTGGACATAATTTTCCCTTATTTTATTTTAATACAAATTTTGATAAATATACATTTTTAAATTTATGCTGAAAAACATTACTCAAGAATTTTTTTAATAAAAAAAATGAACCTTTGATAATAGAATCTGGGGAAGGCGAGGGTACGAGTAAAATTTTTTTTGAGGAATGAATATTAAGATAAAATTGGAGGGACAAGTCAAGATAAATGAGACTATTGAATCTCTGAAAATCTGGAGATACATATATAGTCCCATCGATATTGCCACTTGGTCATTGCGAATGACAGAGTGTTTTTGTGAGTCCAGGGAGATAAGAGCAACCTCTGCCCTCGACGTACAAAACCTCTTCCGCTCGTTCATCGACTCCAAAGTCTTCATCGACTACCGAAGACTCCAACTTATCTCAGAAATAAAGTATTGAAACATGGAAATAAAAAAGGGAGAAAAGCAGATCAGAGACATACATCAGATGCATAAATTATACACAGGAGGGAATCCAGCTAACCCCGCGTGACCTCCATTAGAACATTTGAAATATTTATTAAGAAAAAGATGAAAAATGAATAGAAAACCTTAATATTTCAGTATCAAGATTTTGATAACTCATAATTAAGAATACTTATAATTTTTGTAGATATTTTTGAATGGAATTTCTGAGATTAATATCTTGATTCTGTAAGTTTGATAGAACAACTGAATTGATCTATTTTTATTTTATGTTCATATTTTTTCAAGTTATATTTAAATTTGTTCCCTGAAAATATGTTTTTTTATTGAATTTATTCTTCTCATCTTCATGCAAAGGAGATAAACCAATGAGCATGACCTTCCAATTCGATTAGGTAACGTCAATAAGGTCAGATGAATGTTAAATGGTTGTAACAATGTCAGCTTGTCTAATTAACGTAAAGTGTCAATGCTCTTTATGTTTAATGAATAGTTTTAATTAGTAAAAATCTTCTTGTATTCCAGATATAAAAACATGTTTATTTTACTGAGTTTTTTAAATCAAATAAGACTTTCCATAAATGTAAAAAATTGATTAACTAAATCTGGAAATTTCGTTCTTTTTTTTATGGAAAAATGTATAAGTATAAAATTCAATATTTAAGATAGCCATTTATTAGACCTTGAAAACTGGCGCAAAACTGGGACAATGTATATTTATGTGTAACGTGCGAATCCGCAAATCATTCGTTCAACCTTTTGTTTTGCCATTGCACGACTCGCACGTGACATTTTGTGCATTTCGCTTCAAAGTGAAAATTGCGATTAGTCACTGAAGCGTGCGGGATTCATTATATGTCACTTAGCATGAAATTACAATTGTTGAGTCACTTGCTAACAGAAAAAATTGAAGAAGAACTCTATAAATTACATATTACAAATTCTTTTGTCATGAAAATTCCGCAAGATGAGGGAATTTATAATTACAAAAAAAATGTCACAAATAAGAAAATTTCTTTAATTCAGTTTTGTTTTAATTTACTATAAACGAATTATAAAAATGATTTAAATATTTTTGCAATCATAGGAAAATGTATGAGTTTTTTAGGGAATTGGAATAAAGTTTAGACTTTTTAAATTATGATGTATATAAACCAGAGCTAAAATCACTCGTCTCATTTTACTTATGGTTGTCCAGGCATCGGTTGACCCTCGAAGATTAAAAATAATGTTTTTATCTCGGAGGGAGCAGCAGCTCGCGAACTCCCTCAACACATATCACCTCTTGCATCTCTTTTTCTCTCGTTCTTCCATTCCCTTTTCTCTCCCTCACATCAAAAGTTTCTGTCTTCCTCACACATATTTACTTCTCACATAAATGCGTTCATCTGCCTGTGTATATGTGCACGTCAACCACCAACAGACAAGGAAAGATAAGGAACCGCTGTTATTTTTGTATCGTACCGGATAGCAACAGCGTCTTCAGGGAACGAGGATGCGCGATTTTTATTTAATTTTTTGAACGCACCATCACGCATCACTCGTAAATCAAAATCCTCAAATCGCGACCGGATGGTCATCAATTAATTACAACATTTGAGACGTTTATTTGCATTGAACGATAAACCAGACACGTCTTCATCTCTTCATTTTCAAAATTGCTCCAATCAAATTCATCACAATTATTTAAATAATAATTTTATTCGCATTTACAGCAATTTAATAATAGATATTCTTAATGAAAAAAAATTTATTTTTACCCAATATTTTAAAGATGAAAAAAGGTCCCTTTATACATAACAAATATTTAAGACGCAAAAAGGATTTTCTGATTTTCACTAATTCAATTTGCAGTAAATAATTTTCTAAAATCATCTATAAGCAGTTTGCTAAAATTTTGAAAACCGTGTTCTTTTATATTCTGAATCATCTACTATACATTATCGAGCGATTATCTTAATTTTAGTCAATCATATTCTAATAGTGTCTAGGAATGTCTCCTGTTATAGACACACGGCAAATTTTTACTAGAATTTATCAAGTCAAGTTGAGATGTTTAAAAAGCGATGTTCTAAAATCTAGAATATGACTCTCTAAAATGAAACAAGTAGCCTATAATGTTAGAATACAATTTGGTAGAAATAAAAAAACCGATTCGATAGAGAAATAATGGTTTTGAATAAATCTGCAAAAAATACTGAGGTACGTTATAGCTATTCATCATGGCTGTTTATAATTATGTCCCAGTTATGCAACACATAGTCACATATATATACTATCAGCAATATATATACATATAACTACCGGTAAAGTTTTTTTCTTGAATTGAATTATTAGTAAAAGGTACAACCATAATTATATAAACGATATGATACTGACCTATATGTATAAGAAGCCGTTAACATTATTACGTTATCCATGGAATTGGAAATGTTTTTATATTGTATGATGAAATATAATATAATTTCTGTAATATTAACAGATATTTCAGTACGATTCAACGCTTTCTTGTAAACTTAATCGATTCGTTAACTCAACAGGCGTTACTGTAATATTTATTAACAAATTTTATCATATTGGAAATCTAATACGATTTTTTTAAAAATCTATTCAAAATATTTTCAAATAGCATTTCAAAATTAAAATTTTTCCTGTACGAGGAAACAGAAGTTTACAATTTTTGTTAATACTACGTTTAAATTTAGGGAAAAATGCCTCATGTGAGAATTTTTCGCAGTGGAATACTAAACTTTAGAAAAAATGTATAATAATTTAATATAAATTAATTGTGTCGAACTTTACTATAACCTAAACTAAAGATTCGTATAATTTTTCGAATTTTTATAATATATTACTACGAAAAATTCTCACTATGACACGTTTCTCCCTAAATTGAAACGTAGTATTAACAAAAATTGTAAAGTTCGGTATCTGTAAAAAAAAGTTTTCCTATGATTTTTAGACTTGAAATTAAATTATCAGTCGTGTCTTATTAAGGCTATGGATCAACCAGACCAGGTGACTGAATTCCTGTAAAAGTTCGTGTAATATAACCTTTTCATTTTACAAAATATCTTCCTAAAAATTTGGAAAATACAACAGAAAATAATAAAGAACGTCTCTCAACTTCGTTTGAGTGAAAATTTTTCAAAGATTTTTACAGTTATAACTGTAATTGTCGATAAGTTTTCGATTTTTTTCAAAATTTTTACCCAAAAGAAGTTAAAAAAGGTGCTTTATTGTTTTTTGTTATGTTTCCCAAATTTCCAGAAAGGTATTTTCTCAATTAAAAAAGTTATCTTACTTGAACGAGTTATTTACAATTTAGTTGCATGGTCCGATTAATCCATCACGCAGAGAAAAGATCAGTAAAATTTACAGGAATATGACTTTTCAGTAAATTTTACCAGAAGTTGAGTTCAATTAACAGATTTTCTGTACGTTTCACTCAGCGTCCAGTAAAATTTACTGATGAATACGAAAAAATCCGAGTTAAATTGATTGTACTGTACGCTGAGTAAATTGTACAGAAAATCTGTTGATTGAACTCAACTTCTTGTAAAATTTACTAAAAAGTCATGTTGTCCAAATAAGTACCGAACTTCCTGTAAATTTTACTGATCTTTTTTCTGCGTGATGGCTTTAAAGAGACATTATATTTTATGATAAAAGTTTTAAATTTACGAAAAATAATTCCTTCTAATAATATTTTGTGTAACAGAATTTTCCCTTACTGTAGCTTATTCTTACCATTTTTCTACATCTCCAATTTTGAAAATAAGTGAATAATCTTCAAATATATATATTTTTTTAAATTCTTCCAACGATTTTAGCCATTAAAGACTTTATATCTTGAAAATTGGAAGCGGTAGAGTTCTAGAGAATATTCTCCCCGAAAAAATAAGCAATGATTAATTAAAATTCAATAATTTAAAAAAAAAATGGTAAGAGCCGACAATAAGGAGAAATTCTATTACGAGAAACATTATTAAAAATTAATTTTTGTAAGTTTTAAATTTTTTCCTAAAAAATAACTTCTTTTTAGTACAATTTTTTTTAAATAGTCGAAAACTTATCAGCAATTACAGTCAACTGTGAAATTGTTTGCAAAATTTTTACTAAAAAGAAGTTAACAAACGTGCTTCATTGTCTTTTGTTACATTTCCTAAATTTTCAGAAAGATACGTTTCGTAAATTAAAAAACTTATCTTACAGGAATATGTGGTTACTTGGTCTGGTTGATCCATGGCCTTAAAGCCATGTAGGTCACGTGACTAATTTAATCACTAGCTATTGATTTTTTTTCTCCATATATAAAATTTTGAATCAAAATAAATTGGTAAAAATTTAGGAAACGATAAACAATAGTATTTGGAAGGAATAGGGGAAAGCATAGTGTATTAAAATCTATTAAAATTAATTAAAATATAAATATTAATCAGAATAACAACTGAGTGTCTTGAGTTCTGTTGCACTGATCTAACACTGTCGGTAATACAGTTTGGAAATATGCCAAAATACTTATTTTTATCAAAAAACTTGTATATCATTATAAATATTCAAGACATAACAGACCTCTCTCAATAATTTTTTATTCATTTCCCAATATTTCAAGAAGATATTTCATTCTTCGTGGAAGTATAGTTACGGAGCTGTAATTTCCGATAAAATTTCAGTTTTACATTTTAAAATATAAAAAAATTGCAGACCTTTTACTAAAACGAAGATATTTTAAAAACAAAAAAAGTTATCTCACATGGTTGGGTTAATATATAATTTTTGTCACGTGATCTGGTTGGCCCATAGCCTTAAATATACACTGGGGAAAAAATGTATGCAACAAAACTTTTTTTCTTGTCCTAACAAAACATTTTGTTCAAGTAAACAAAATTTTATTGATATAGAAAAATTTTCTATTGGCACAACAAAAGAATTCTGTTTCATAAATACCGAAAAAATATTTTTGTTGATTTGACAAAACTGTTTTCTCAGTGTACAGAATTAGAATTCGTGACATGTTAATAGGTAAAAATGTCGAACATGACTAAATAATCCAATAAAAATGATTGTTTACTTTTCTCCAGTGCTGGACGAGTATGTGGAGGTGTCAATGGAGCAAACTACGGAAAGTGGAAGGCAGCCAGTTGTGGAGGCTGTGGAGTTTGTGGGGGAGACTAGCGAGATATTGAAAAACGAGAGTAAAGCAGAACATAATGTCGTCGAACAGCTTCAGCAACATCATCAACAGCAACTTGAGTACTTAAGTGCAGAAGAAGGTGGAGACGGCGTGGGCGTGTTGGAGGCGGGTCAACCGGAAACAGAAAATGGCGGTCTTGATGAACCAACTGTTGTAGAATCGGTGGCTACGCCGGTTATAGCCGCAGTTGCTGATCACCAAGATAATACCAATCTCAATTCTTACACCTTCAGACATCTTGGCTATCATCCTACTCATGAAATAATTCATGACAGGCAAGTTATTTTCTCCAATCAATAACACTATACATATTATGGATACAGTTTTCTTTAACATATAACGCTAAATAAACTACAAAATACAACTAAAAATATTAAAACTCTCACATAGTAGATTAAACATTAGTCTTTCTTTTGTAGTTTCTTTGGGTAAGAGTAAAAATTGTCAAAGAAAGTTCAAAAAACTTTGAATAAGAGAGTTGTGAGGTTGAGATAAGAATTTTTATCTCCTTGACCTTTTTTATGGAATTAAGCAGCAAGCTCTTAAGTAATATACATTTTAACATAAGATCCTATCCTAATTCTTAAAATCTCATCATCTTCATATTTCATTAAAAGATAAACTGTTCCTCCAATATGTTACACTTTTACTAAATTACATGATTTATAAGACAAGATAAAAACACCATGTTGCAATTAAACTCGAATGTTTAGAGAGAGAAGTGAGTAGTCAATCTGAACTTGTGATAAAGATTATCACCTGATATGATACCTTCACTATCAGATCGATGTATGATAGTCACAACTCTAATTTCTACCAACATAAGAAGAATTCCTCTGAAGATAATTGTTAACCTAGAGATAATTCTATGATTGCAGGACTTTCTTGGCTGAGGATTCTCCGAACTTCCAGGATGGGGATTTAGGGGAAGACCAGCAGCAACATCAGCAACATCAGCAACATCAGCAACAACATCAGCAACAGGTCTCTCATAATCCCCACCACCAGACTCAGCCCCATCCTCACCACCATCACCACCACGAACATATCGGGCAACAGTACGAACAACTTGGGGCGGGAGAGGTCCCAGTTCCTGAGGGAGGGGATAGTCGGCACCCGACGGAGGTCTCCGTCCCGTCGGAAGGGAATCGTCTTGCCAGTCACATGCCTCACTCCACGATGCATAGATACGGCATCGATACGCTCTCAGCAACGACTGAACACCACCATCATCATCATCATCATTCCCTACACCAACAACACTTGTCGGATCATCAAAACACCCTCGCGAATCACATTGCAAGACATATGGAGGACCATAGGCTAGACCCTGATGAAGAAGATGATAGAGTCAGTATCGCAGCTGCCATTAGAGGACCCAGAAACGACTATTCTCTTGGAGTTCTTTTTCCAAACCTCGCCAATACTGCATCATCGACAGGAACAGGAAGCAATGGAAGTGATACTCATCATCACTCTCAGCATCTTGAAGATGTCCTTCAAGATGATCCTTATCTTCAACAACACATCAGAGACTCAAGTGCTGGTGGTACGGGAAACAGTGGTGGTGTGTCGCCACCAGTTAGGACTGGCAGTTCACCAGGATCTAGCAGAAGTCCACATGATGATCAAGGATTGTCTCCTCATCGACATGTGCAAGAAGCTGGATATAGTCCTAATGATCAAGGACGTACACAGTCACTTACTCATCTCACTACTATGCATCCTCCACTTTCAACGGTTCAAACCAATCAAGGACTTCAGGACTCGGAAAGGGTATCGGAACATTTGTACATTGATCCTATTTATGGATCACACCCGACGGGTACACCTCATCATCATCAGGAACAGGATCAAAGATCTGCGTCACATTCTCCAGGAGGACCATTGTCCAGGTTAGTGATTTCTTTCCCTATTTCGGCTTGTGATCGTCTTCTCTGGATAGTTTAGATCCCTTGTTAATGAGATGGGATTTTTTTTCTTTGTTTCGGAAAAGTTTTTTCAATTAAATCTTGATTAGAATAAGTATTGCCTTTTTGAGATCAATTCTTTTTTATTGTTATTTTCATTGGGTTTTTATCAGGGCCGTAGAGACAACCCGGGGTTGATGGAAACAATTTAAGAAATTTAATTTTACGTAGGTTTAGTTTATTGGTGATTTTATTTTATTCGTTTTGTGGAGTTTATTCAATTTTTTGTCATGGGGGCTTGAGAAACAAAAAGACCGGACAGTCTATCAGTCGCCTTCTCTTATCAAGTATGGTTTTGATAATGATTATTAGTGAAAAAAGTTAGTAAAATAATGAAAATTAGTAATATATATTATCCATGAAGTAATTTATTTAATTCTCATAAACGTCACTGGTGTATTTTGACTTCAAGGTCCAGAAATAGTGGCTCAAGGTTTCATAATTTCAAACGTTTTGACTCTAATTAAAGTCCTCGTTAGTGAACATTCATTTCTAAAAATAGAAAAACAGGAGCTTAGATATTCCACGTGTCAACCACTGTTTCAGAGTAAGAAAACCTTTTTTGATATTAAATTTGATTGTAAGTTGAACTTTGGTGCCTGAACAGAATAGAATCGAAACTTTTGAAAATATGAAAGCTTGAGTTCCATTATTTCTGGATCCTGGAGTTAAAATACACCGCCAGGAATGTTTTTAATAAAGATTTTTGAGTTTCGATACAAGCCCTACTTATTATTAATTTATTTAATACTATTAGGATTTTTTAAATATGATTGGAAAAGTAATTTAAACAAAGATTATTTATTTTTTACTTTGATTAACTTTTAATTGATTTGTTTATAATTTTGTAAAATTTTTAACAAAAGATCTTTGAGCGAAGCACTATTATATACTTTAGTCGTAATTAATGAGAGGCTATGAAGACCTAATCGTTTTCCAGAAACTACTTAATGCTCTATAATACCGGGATTTATGTCTGAGACTGATCCAAAAATTGGAGTTTTATAGTTATATGTTTTTTCTCAACAATAACATTGTCAAACTAATATGTAAAAAAACATATTTTTGAGCGTTACGCTTAAAACAAAATTTGTGATGAAACTTTAATTGCTTTGGATTCAGGAAAATTAGAGTTGTCTTTAGTTCATTTAGCTTTATTACATATAATAAAATTACTAGAATTAAATATGTAATTAAGAACAAGTAACTCTTTTTATCGCAATATTAAATGATAATACGTGTATATAAATGACAATATATATCAGTCAGTTAATTTGCTGGTATAATCGAAAGTTTAATTGTTTAGCAACCCAATTTATGGCATCAAAAATAAACAAACCGAGTATAGTTGCCATTTACATTATTTCAATGAATTGAGTATAATTTATTTTACTAAACGACTCTTCCAATAATATTATACTTTTTCAAACTGGATTGATTTTTCACTTTAAAAAAAAACAAGTTTATAGAAATAATATTCAACTTAATTACTCTAAAGATAAAGTAAAATAAATATATTTAAAAACCAGAGACCACTTGGGTAAATATCGCCCTTAATTTAATTGTTTTTTTATAATATTGAATAGGGGACCGGTTCGAAGTGAGAAAATGAGAAGAAAGGTCTCGAGAAATTTGTTTTTTCCTATCTTAAAACACTGCGTTTTAACTTTCAAGACGCCGACACCCTCTCTAAAAACTGAAAATGGGAAAGAGGGAAAAAGGGGCCAGAGAGAGAGAGAGAGAGAGAGATTCATCGCGTAAAAATATTTGCCCACAAGCTTAAGGGTGCACGGCACTGGCAAATATACGGAGAGCGTTTACGATAAACCGCCGATGGAAATGATGCCCACTTGGCCAATAGCCTATGCTAACATTTCGGCAAAGCTCTGCCTGTGTTTCTTGTTTATTGATTCGTGCAAAATTTCAGGCAGAGCCTTGAAAACTAAACCTCAAAATCTTTCTTCCTCTTTATTTCAAAATTGTAAATGTACGTGTAAAATGAAAGAATTTGGAAATTACGGATTAATGGATTGTATAATTTATCAATTGAAAATAATATTATGTTAAACAAGCAAAGGTACTCCCTAAATCCGAAACAGTAAAAACTCACTGATTCACAGTGAAAAACCACTGTTTCGAATGGTATAAGTCTTCCACACAGAAATAAGTGGAATTTACCTGATTACACCAGAGAAACTCACAAGTTAATCAGTGAAATATACTGGCCAACAGTGAAAATCGCTGGTCAACCAGTGAGTTTCCCTGGTGGAATCAGATAAATTACACTTATTTCTATGTGGAAGACTTAAAACATTCAAAACAGTGGTTTTTCACTGTGAACCAGTGAGTTTTTACTGTTTCAGATTTAGGGAGTAACTTTTATTTGTTGGACAGCTAATATTATTTTTAAAAGTGAAAATTATTGAATAGAAAAAAGCCATTTTTTGAATAACCTATTTAACGAAAGCACTGAGAAAACAGTTTCTTTGATATACGGTCAAAGAAAACATTTCTTTAAATTAAAGAAAGTTTTGTTAATTCAAAAAAAATTTCTTTGATCCAAAGAAATAGATTTGTTTACATTAAAGAAAATTTTTTTGATTTAAGAAAACTTTCTTCAATTCAAAGAAATTTTTTCTTTGGCCGTATATCAAAGAAACTGTTTTCTGGGTGTAAGTATATGGGTCATGTATGGTTTACTTTTGTTGAGAAATATTTTATTCTTATAGTTTTCATATAAAAATTAAGGCCATGGATCAATCGGGCCACATGACTAAATTATACATTTATTTGTTCATGTAAGATAATTTTTTAATTTACAAAGTATCTTTCTAAAAATTTGGGAAACATAACAAAAAACAATAAAGCACCTCTGTTAACTTCTTTTTAGTAAAAATATGCAAAAGCTAGGGTCCCTTAATGTGATTGGTTTTAACGTTTTAGTTATAACAACTACCGATGAAAACAGTTGATTCATATACGAAATAGGATCGAATTATACTAAATCCCATTCATTTGACATAAATCATTCAAAAATTTACATTATTATTATTAGTATTCATTTTTATTCCCACTAATTAGTATGTATTTTTACGTCGTATTTTTGGTATTAAAAAATTAATAATATATTTAATTTCTGTAATGAATTTCAATGTTTCAAATCTGTAGTGAATAAATAGTTTGTTATTTGAGTTGTAGCTTTCGATCACAATTTAATTTTCCATAGATAAATAATTTATTCGATTGGAGATAAATTCAAAAACTGAAATATAAACAGAAATCAGGATGAAAGAGATGATGGCTTGAAAGCAAAATAAACTATCCTTTCGTCCTATTTACATCAAGTCTGCTTATTTTTGGAACAAAATATGTCCTTGAAATTCAGATTTTATAGATTATTCATGATTGGAAATACTCTTCAAAAATTGTAATTTAATATTTTGGTTGGAAGTGTAAAAGGTTCACTACTTTAGTTTAAATTTATCTGTAGCTAATTACGGTTTAGTAGCTTTATATCTAAACTTAAATTCAGGAAAATAAATTCAATTCCTTCAATATGTACAATAGTTTCCTCTTGAATAAAAATGAATAATAAGGTGAAACTGTATTTTTAAGAAACAAACAAATATTATTTAATTTATTATTTAATGCGCAAAATAGAATAACTAAAAAAAAGATTCATTACTTTATAATGTAATTGATACTTTTTACTCGGGGTTTTTGATAGTGCTCATAAATCTCTAAAAATTATCCTAATAACATTTTTTGATTAAATCAAAATTAGAAATGTTACAGCATATTCAAATTCGAAAAAAGTCAATATCAAAATTCCATTTTCCAGTTAAATTATACGAGATACGAAAAAACGTTATGATACAATATTATTTTCCACATAAAGTCCTACAAATTTGAATTGTAACATTTTTTCATAAGATGCATATTTTTCTTTTTAATTAAAAAAAAACTATTGAAAATCCAAAAATCAATTTTTTAACAATAATATGTAAATATGAAAAAAACGTAAGAATACAAAGTTGTTAGTTTCAAAAAGATCTACAAGTTTTGTCTCACACAGTTTCTGATAAAACATATATTTTTCGTTTCAATTCCAAAAAATACGATTAAAATTCAAAAATTCCATTTTTTAGACAAAATATGTGAGATACAAAAAAAACGTTTATTTGGAAAATTGTTTGCCTAAATGAGGTTTACAAATTCTCATTAAGACATTTCGGGACAGGATGTATATTTTATGTTTAGATTTTTAATATTAAAAAAATTCGATTTTTTTCTCTAAAATATGTGAGATACGAAATAAGCGTTGTTCTGTAAAATCGTTTCCTTACGATTGTTTTTTCTTTTTGAGAGATTTGGAAGAAAATAAATTATTTTAATCATGTAATTTATTAAAAAGTTACTGAAATGTATACAGAAAATCGAGCGCGAAGCGCGAGTGTCATGATGAGAATGTGTTCCTTAAGGCCGATAGAGCCTTAAGTAAATTGAATTTCCTGTTTCACTTAAACTGAAAAAGAAACTTAGTGAATTTGAGAAAATGACTAATTTACATCATCTTTAATATCATTAAATTGGTTTGAGCTTCAGTATCAAATTATAAGAAATAAACTTAAACGTATGCGAAGAGCACAAGACCGAGCGCGACGTTCAAAAATTCCGGAGCGCGCAGCGCGACGATCGAGTATTACGGAGCGCGAAGCGCGCAATGAGAATGTGCCCGCGAAGCGGGCAGATTTTTTTATTTAAAAAGATATTAAAAAATTGATAGTTGAAAATACTGTTTAGTTAAAAAACAATAATGCTGCTATTTAATTACTTTTATTATTCATTATATAATTTAATACTACAATGTGATCGGTTACTCTAAAGAATTGGATGGTTACATAAATTAATCAAATTGTTGTTATAGCTAATTAAGTAGCTAAATAATAGTTCAACAAATAAATTTGCCAATTTAATTCTTAACTTCTTTTCAATTCATTTTTCCAGCTAAAAAAAGTATCACATTTTTATTCCCAATTTAAAAATAATTTTGAATAAAAGTTGCGTATTTTTAAGTGGAAAATCTGAGTCTGCAATAAAAAATAGAGGGGCCCCATTTTTTCGTACGATGCGTATTTATTAAGATATTTTGATGTCTCAAGATAAAAAATTCACCCCGTATAAGTAAATATATTCCTGTAAGGAAACTTTTTTTGTGAATAAAATATCTTGGTGAGAATTTCAAAGATATAAAAGAATAGAATAAGAAACGTCTATCTGGATCGTTTTTGTAAAAATCTTGTGAAAAATCTTGTAAAAAATTTGTTTTCCAAAAGTAAAATTTGAAAAGTTATCAGCAACTACAGTTAACTAAATTTTTTCGCAAAGCTAAACCAGACAGACCTTGTTTATTGTATTCTCTTACATATTTCAAATTTTTAGGAAGTTCGCTCATAAAAAAGTTATCTTACACAAATATAAATTATAATTAAGTCACGTGATCAAGTTGCTCCACGGCTTTAACATACATTTAAAACTGTTCGTCATTAAAACAAGAAGTCTCTTCTTGCAAAATTGATAAAAATGAAGGAAAATATTTAATGTTAACTTGAAATTCAAAATTTACCTGCCTAATTTTTTAAAATCCAAAATAAATTTTTATCCTTTTCAAATTTGATATAAGTAATGAGATATAATGTTATGATTCATTTAAGGCGGAAAATTGCATCTCGGATTTGATAATTTGTTGCTGATCGACAAGTTTGTAATGCACAACTTAATCTTTTTAATATTACGTACAGCGTGCCATACAGATTGGAATGCAAACTGCAGAGCACGCGCGTTCTCCAATCAATTCGTGCACACGACAATTTCTCTGATTCGTAATGGAACGTCTATTTACTGATTGAAATAGGGTCATTTTCGCTGATACATATTTAGAAAGAATCCTTCAAAAAGCTTAAACCATAAAAAAAAAAAGTTACATGGCTTTTTTATGTATAAAAATGCAAATAAATAACATATACTTACAAGGAATTTCATGAACATCTAATAATAATTTAAACAAGTTTTCCATAAAAAAATCAAAGATTTTTTGATTTTTAATTAAAGCTCAATTCTTTTAAAGGCCTTAAATCATATTTACATAATAGATTATAATCGCAATTATCTTTTAATGCGATAATATTAAATATAATACGAAATGTGTATTTTATAGAAACTTGAATGCATTGATGAGTACAAACAATTTATCTAGCTATTTAAATGTTAAAAATTAATTGATATAAATTATTAACATATCAACTAGTTATGTTAAGGCATTAATAAAATGGCATATATTTTATATCTGAGATATATTCTATTATGCTAGGATTATCCCATGGATTTTAAATTAAAATTTTTTTTTAGGACACGGAGAAAAATTGATTATAAAATCAAATATCCTGGACCAATAACTATGGGACAACTATCTGGATTAGGAACAGTATCATCTAGATTTTACTGTTTATAATCTAGATGACTGTGTTCTATGGTTATTGAGCCAGGATATTCGATTTTATAATCTATTATTCTCAATATACTCATATAAATCTTTTGAAATTATTTTTTATGCAACAAACGACTTTGTTCATTTAAAACTCTAGAAAAATTGAAGCGGCTTCATTTTTAACAATAAAAAAAACGAGAGAGAAAAAATATTCTTAAAATACATATTACGAAATAAAAGTGAGAAGAAAATAGTATATCATGCAATTAGAGAAAAAAAAGTTTATTTTGCGAGTGTGAATTTTGATACCCGAGCAAAGCGAGGGCAACAATCACACGAGTAAAATAAATTTCTTCCGTCTTGCATACGATTTTGTTCTACTTGGGGCTCAAAAAAATGCACTTTTTGACCCGCCAGTAGAGAAACAGTATTTTTCAACTAAAAAAGTGAAAAAAGTCGAACACTTTAAGGCCTCAGGCAACATTTATTTTCAAGTGCTTTAAAAATGGTGTGATTCTGATAAATCGTAAATCATTTTTTCAGGGAAAAGATTCTCAATAACTTGACCGTTTCCAATTTTTGAAAATAAATAAATTATTATCAAATTCAACAATTTGTTTATAAAAATTTTGTTTTGAAAAATTGTTTCTCAATAGTTTTAGACAATAAAGAATTCATTTTCAAAAATTGGAAACGGTCAAGTTGTAGAGAATCTTTTCCCTGACAAAATGATCTACGATTTATTAGAATCGCACAATTTTTAAAAACTTGGTAAAAAGCGATGTGAAAGAAAGTGCAGTTGAAAATAAAATTTGTTAAATACATTATTTTTCTATATTTCAAATATTTTTTGTAGAAAATAATCTTTTCTCTTTCAACTGATCCCTTCAATAATAATATTGCTATTCTTGAAAGCAAAATTATCTATTTTTGCCTTACTCCCTAAATCTGAATCAGTCAAATTTTCACTGATTGAATCAGTAATTTGGCTTTTCACTGATTCATCAGTGAAAAAATATATTTCACTATTTAATCAGTTGATTATCACTGATTGAAAGGGTGAAAAAAATATTTTTCACTGTCAAATCAGTGAATTTTCACTGAAATAATCAGTGAAATTTGACTGATTTACAGTAACCTCTTTTTAGCTATTTGAATCAGTCAAATTTCACTGATAATCAGTAGATTTTGACTGATTCAAATTTTGAAAGTAGGCCTAATTTTTCATGGTTGAACTACCTTAACTAAAAAATAACAAAACACGCATTTTTTCGGATTTTCAACAAATTCATTAAAATGTAGTTCTTTGTAGTACAGCTTTTATGCAGATCGATGCGTGACGAAAACGACTTTAGCAAATACACGTGGATAGCCACATAAAGTAAAAAGAACGCAAGGCAGATAGAGGAACTTTTTTCTTTATGTGTGTAGGATGGTCGTGAGGGGGGGTGGGGGAGCGAATATGTCTTTGGGAGGAGTTGGTGGGGTGACAGGGGGAGTTTCACGATTCCGACTGAAATTATCGAGAAATTCATACATATGTGTAGAGAAAGGGATCTATTCCACGGTCATGGGTGGCAGGAAAAAAAAAGGGGGGAGGGTTCGCGAGTAATTGGAGGGGGGGAAGAAGGCACAGAAGGAGAAGAGAAAAGTCCTGGCCACCTTCTTGATGGCCCTCCACATCTCACTTGCCTGCGCACGCGTGGTCTCTGTCAGATTTCCACATCTTCAGTACCGATTCACCCGGTGACAGATACGGGACAGCTCTGTTTTTTTCCACTTTTTGTTGGTTTTTTATTTGAAGTTTTTTTTTTTACCTTACTGGGTCAAAGTTCGTTGGTGATCCGAGAAGGAGAAAGGCAGCTTCTCGAGGCAGTGTCGCGAAATGCAGTGAGTTATAATCATTATTAGAGAGATATGTGGGCGTTTTTGCGGGGATAATGGTGATGTTGATTATTGTTTATTAGCTTTGATTAATTATTGATGGATAAATCTGGAAACTGTTAAACTTGTTTTCAAGCTCTGGAAAAGTTGTATTTTTTTTTGCATATTTAACAAAATCACTTCTTTATATAATTGTTTCTTTAATTTGATAAATTCATTAATCTTTTAATTCGATTATGTTCTCAAGATTGGTTTTATTTTTAGATGAAATGCAACTCTCAATTTATTTTGTGTAGTTGCATTGCACAATAGAAATAAGTATTTATGCCAACTATTTAATTGTTAAATTATCTGCAAATTTAATCATTTGATGTAACTCTTTTGAGTTTGTTAAAACTAACTAAAATTGGTAAAAAATGCTTACTGATAAAGTAGTTAGTACAACTGGTAATTTTATTAAAATGATTGGTTACAGTTTAAAATTTGTAAGAGGTGAGGATGTATTATTTTATTTAATTAAAGAATCAAGAGTATTAACTTGATTTTCTTTATCAAGATGTCAGAAGGTCAGTGTTCAAATATCAAAGAGTTGATAACCTTAGCAATAGATTAATAAGATATAATGCATAAAAAGAAGCTGCTAACAAGAAAAATAGTTTTTTAACCTCCTAGAACGAATATTCAATCAGTTCGATTGCATTAATGTGTGTAAAATATATTTAGAATCTGAAGCAGACATTTTTATCAGAAGTTCAGATACTTGAAATGTGTTGGAAAAAAAACCATTGCTATTATTGTTTCGATAAAAGTGCATTATTAGGTGGAATCTTTTTCAAATTGAGAACTATTTCAATAAATGATACATTTTCTATACCTGATTTTCGCATATTTTAAGGATGCCACTACATTCCAAATAAAAAAGTCAGTTTTTCAGATTTTTCACTTCGGAACCAGTTGAATATATAATTTTTTTAGTGAAAAATATTCTTAACTAAAATGATAATAAAATTAATTCTGCAAAAACCACAACATATAAAACACAAATCAGGATTTATTTAAAGTTAATATTTTTAATAGACTATAAAAGTAGAAAATTGTAGAGAATAATGAAAAATTTTGTAAAAAGGAGATGTAATGGGCCTGAGTTGAAATCTTCGTATACTTCTCACCTTCCCTCTGATTGCTGGTGTCGTGAGAAGCACTTTATCAGTCGCAGATTCAGATAATATGACAGTCAGAGGGCTATAACCCCGTTTCCATGTTCGCATAGGATATTGGGTTTCGCAAATACTGCATTTCTTTCTTTCAAGACGTGAAGAACCTCTTGAGCTCACATTTTTCCAGAGATGATTCTCTATTATAATAAGTCTTTTAACAAAAAGGTTGAGCAAATATTTTGTCAAAATTGAACTCATAATTTGTCATAAATGTTCTGAAACGTAAATTTAACTCTATATGCTGTAAAATGAAAAGCAATGAGTTCAGATCAGTGTTGAAATAAAAGGGCTAATTTACTTCTAGAGTAAAGTTAATTGAAACGGAAACAAAGTTTGAATGAAAGTGTAATAAATGGTATCAAATTACAAAGGGCATGAGCAGAGGAAGTAGCATTTCTAAACTATCACCAGAGTAACTTAGCTTCTCAGAAGAAACTCGAGGTGCGTTATTGAGCTCACTTGCTATTATATATGTATACAAGGCACGGACGCACATCTGCACAAATGAAAATATGTACACAACTTCGGACCGTTCTCGATTCAAGCTAAGGACCTAATAAAATACCTGCTTGTCATTCAAAGAATACATTCTGAGACCACCTATGATTTCATTTTACTTGGAAGAATAAAACAAATCGTGCAAATTAATAGAAATATTAGCTTTGGGGCTTTGAAAAAAAACAACTCAGTATTGGAATATGAATTTAAAAATATAAATTGTATATCTATAAATGCTTCATATCTCAATTATATTTTCATCCGCGTTTATTACCATTAAGGTATTCATCTTTATTTGAAAAATTTGATTAATGTACGAGTTACATTCTGTATTGTACCCATTACAATACAGGTATTAACGTTTGTGTAGATATTATAAGAGTTACTATATAACTGTTTCCAGAATTGTCACTTTTTCTGGAAACCTGGAAAACAAGGAAAAGTCAGAAAAATATAAAGTTAGGAAAATTATACTTGTTAAGTTTTTTAGTTTATGAAAATACCGCTTTAAAATTTTGAAATATATTTAGTTATCATAGGGAATGAAATATATCGTTCTCATATTATAAAAACGATTTATTGTTATATGCTTTGCCAAAAAAACTAAATTGGTTCAACATTTTGATTGATTTTAAACAGAGAGTTTTAAATTGTCTGAAATTTAAAGAATTTTCTACATTATAAAGTTCCAAACTACAATTAAGATGATTATTATATTATAATTTTATTAAGTATTTATTTGTATAAAATATCCTAAAACCGGTACAATATTTATTCAAATATTTATACGTAACGTGGAGTTGGGTATAAATTAATATACCCTAAAAAAATAATACAATAAAAATAACATCATTTGAGTAATTTTATACTAATAAGATTTTTTCCTTCCGTTTATTAGAAATCGTGTGTTTACCGTTTAATTTTAAATTTTTGCAGTTTTGTGAAACGGAACTTTAGCAGAACGCGTGCGTAATGCCATTTTATTTCTTCCTTGTATAAAGTACTTACAACTTCCACCGAAAGAAGTGGTTCAACAAGTAACACTCGTGCGTTGAACATTTTACACGTGCGGCACTTAAAAGTCTCCCAACCAAGAAACTTGACCAGCAGAGTCCATTGAGAGTTAACCTTCTCGACACGCAAGACACATCCGAGACAGTGAAAACCGCTATCTCATTCACAAGAAGCCCAAACTCAAACTTCAACTTCTAAAAGCCTTGGAAAAAGAAAACAATTGCTTGTAGGAAACAGTAATTTGCAATTAGCCATTCACTCGCATTTCAAAAAGCCTTTTAATGAAATATGATTTTTTACGTATGCACGGAGAAAAAAATCTACATTTACTGAGCCCATAATTTTAAATGATATTTTATTACAATTAATCAATCTCTTATTTTATCGATAAATATTAAAGTAATGCCTGTTAAATTTAGAGAAAAAGGAATTTCATTTAAAATGTAAATTCAACAGGAAATTCTCTAATATTTACCGAAAAATATGTTACGTTTGCAAAAAAGCGCTGAATCTTAATGAAATATCTGTTAAATTTGCCGAAATTTGTTGCTTTCACTATCTCAACTCAGTAGAAGCAACAGATTTTTTGTTGTGTACTTATTTTCCGTGAAATATTTCTGCAGAAATGAATATAATTTTAATTAAAGTACAAAATTTAACAAGTTATTATAATTTCTTACATGAATGTATATTTTACTCTCCTCCTCTTTTTCATCTGATTTTGCTTTTTACGAAATTGAAACAAATTTACGTAAATATCTAACATTCATCTTAAAGTATTTTATTTCTTTAATTGATCAGAGGTACATATGATGATGAATTTGAACGATTTCTTGAAAGAAAAGTAAATGAACAGCTTTATACAAAATCAGAAAGAGTTTAATTTGAGGTCATTATCGTATCATTCGACTGACCTAGAGCAATATTACGTAGACAGAAATCGGTTAACCTAAGCAAATTTGGACACACTTAGGTGTTATATTCGTCATCCTCAATGCATTCAAGTCAATGCACGTGTATGACACATTTTGTATGATTCATTCTTTCCAAACTCAAACGTGGAAATTCTAAGATATTTTTTTCCAAACATCGCTGAGACTCACATCTCAGCTTATTTACTTTTCTTTACATTTTTATCACCATCCTTCATACCATTTCCCGATTTTCTGCAAAATTTTTGCATTCCATTTCAAAACGTAAGTTGTATTGTTAAAAATAATCAAATTTACAATACGTAGATAAAAACATAATGAAAACATTTATAAAACTCGGATTCTTTGAATTCAAACAAGCAAAATAACCTATTCTAACGGAAAATTTCTGCTGATTGCAGGTTAAAGATTTTTCATAAATTGGTTACAAATTCAGATTTAAGAGTACGCGTGAATAAATTTAAGAGTTTTAATGAAGAGTTTGACATACTAAAGGACATGTTTATCTTTTTTTGGCACTTGATGTTCTGAATTGGGTCCAGATAAGGAAACAATTGGCGCGTGTATATCGGTCAATGTTTTGCCTCTTTAAAACGAGTGGGCCTTAGTAGCATTCAAGAGGATTCACCAGAACAGCAGTAGTTCCCTGGGAAGCACGTTCTGTCACAATGGAACGTGACATAGGTTACCTCACGATCGTTCAAGGACATATCCATATTGACATCTTTTTCAAGCGTACATGGCTTTTCGTTTGTTTTACGCGGGACTTAAAACTTGTTTTGAACACGTTAATGTACCGCTGATATGGTCTTTCCACGGGCATCGCGAATCTGTTCAAGGCCGTCATTTTTTTTCTTATCTCTTTTAAAATAAAAACCAATACTAATGTTCGACCTAAATTCTCAGATGTGGACATTTTCGTGACCCACTTTGTTTAGTTTGGGAAATCAATCTTGAGATAAAGACTTTGTTGGCATAACCGCATTTTTTATACTTATAAATTTCAGAATTTCAGAGATTATTGATTCATTGAAAGTATTTCCTTCTGAAGTTATGCGATTTGAAATAAACTTGTTGCCTTCTTGCTTATTAATAATAGATAGATTTTTTGAAAAATTGAATATTTTAATTTCAAATTATGTTTCTACAGTATAATTGAATGATGCTTTTTAAAAGTGAAGAAAAGGATATTAAATAATTGGAAATATGATAAGAGTTTTTATTTAGTCGGTTTTCTATAGAAAAACGTACGCATGTCAAAATTTATTTTACAGCATGACTCGTAGAAATTTGTTTTGCTTTTCATTTCAAGTGTTTCTTTGTTTAAAAAAGCCATGTAAATGTTTTTAAGTTTATTTCAAAAAATTCATTTTTACTTTATTTAGATGGCAAACTCCAACTCGCGTGATATTTATTATATACACGGCGAAAAATGTTTTTCTAAAATTACCAAACTAGTTGGAAACGCATGCACTGAGAAAAATGTTTGATTCAAACAAATTATTCCTTTATTATACGGTCAAACAACTATTTATTTAGTTGCAACAAATTCATTCCTTGATTCAAGCAAATATTTTATTCAAAACTCGTAAGATTCTCATGTTTAAGTTATTGTTTATTTGACTAAATTTCTTTGATATAAACAAATAATTTTTTTTTATCAAGAGAATAGATATTTCATGTTTACTGAAATAAAAGTTATTCTGTTATATTTTTATGCAATTAATCTCATTTTGATTTATAAATTCATACAAAAAACATAATTTTACAATATAAATCATGCTTAAGCTCAAAATCGCATGAAAAATATTTTATTTTCTCTGAAATTGTAAATGGTTCACTCTGTTTTGTTTTCAATTTTTAGCACCCCAATAAATTATTTCAAACAAAAAGTGAGTATAAAATTTTATTCACTTTGCATTATTTTCCAATTTGTTTCATTTTTCGATAGTTTAATGGTAAATAGTCCAATTTATGTAGCAAAACTTGAAAAAATAACATGTCATATTTACTGTTTTGCATTTCAGACTGTAAACTGGCCATTTGAAATAGCACTTTTGGCTATTTCTCTTTTGCCTGTGCATTTTTTCAACTTTTCTTCCTATGGTTTAGTAGAAATTGGTGAAAACTTGAAACACTTGTTTTGTTTTATTTTAAAAATCAAACACGCAAAACTTTATAGAGCTTTTTGTCCCTCTCGTAAAATCTTTTGGTGTCTGCTTTACTTTGCGCCTGTAGCTTTCAAATAGTGATTTAAAATGGTTCTAGGGCACTTAATTTATTGCCTAATTCTTGTGTTTGAAAAAAAGAGAAACGTGGAATGCGGTTGATTTTTTATCTATCGATTTGATCGAATGACTAGGAGGCAAGTTGGGTCGGGGAGGTCTTGTAGAGAAATAGTGATGCATTTCCGCGACAAGATAGGTCGGAAGCCGTCTGAAAATGCGTCCGAAACGGTAATACCTTGGCGCCCGCATAGTATGCAGACACATTGTCGCAGGATAGAAAAAAATGGTCAGGTATGTAGGCGTCCAAGCAGGTAGAAATAAATGAATGGCCATTATAATGACCAGGACTAGTAAATGGTAATGGAGTAGTTGTGTCTCCTGTGTCCACTCACCTTGATCGGCTAAGTTAGGAGGAAGTAAATAGGCACGTGCCCGTATTTTCCGCTCAGACTCCATAGTTCCGGTCTCCTAGGGTCTTATGCAATCCCCTTCCGGTTTTTGTTTTTGCTGTACTTTCTTATTATTCGACCTCTTGTGGTCTTTTGAATTTTCGAAAGTTGAGAATATTAAGATGAACCCTGAGATAAGCTTATGTATTTTTAATCTAAAATTGTTAGCAAGAGTCATTTGGGGAATTCCCATTTTTAAAGCTTCAGTTTTTAGAGAAATAATACATTTCGGGGCTATTAGATACTCGTTAGGAAATTAAAGTTTAGAATGTTCCTAATGATTTAATAGATGGTATCTGATTTGGTTAATTTAGTTTAATATAAAATTACATAGAGCTTCTTTCATAATTTACTGTTAAATTGGAAACGTTTTTCCATTTAAAAATAGTTTTTAATAGTAAATAAAGTATTTTGGTTCTTGTTTTGGATAAAAGAGATGTCCTTTGGGAGGAGGCGTATCATTAATTGGAATTATCGATAGATTGTATATCACGCTAATATCAATCACATCATATAATTATAGATACTTTTTCTACTGAAATTCATTTTTTTTATCAAGCCACGAAAACTTAATAATCTTTTGGAAGTTTTTAATATTCAGAGGGAGAAAAATTTAATAGACATTTCTGTAACATTTATCAAAAAATTTGTTATGTTTACATTAAATCCTGACTGAGTAAATGTAGAAGATTTTTTTTCTGCATGTAGTTTTAAAAAATTTTTGAATAAAGAAAATCAAAGGCGGATAATTAATACATTTTTAAGTATATTGTTCAATAGAACAAAACTGTTGATTCCAAATATGTAGGTTTTTAAAAGTATTTTTTATTTCTGTTTCAGTACGTCAATATATCGTACATTGGGAGGAGTTGGAACAATGGGAAGTTCGGCTGGAACTACCGGTGCCTACTCGATTCCTTATATGACGAGTAGTCCAACGGAACTTACCGGATCGCCTCAACAATTATGGAATACACAAGGTACTTGAATAATTATCATTTTTATTTTCTAAATATTCCCATTCAAATTTCCCTTGACATCAAACTTACAAAATTAATCATAGTCCCGTAAAGTTTGCAATCTTATATAAATTAAATTTCAACTTTATTAAGAAGAGCTTTAAAAAAAACCTTTGAATCCTCTATTCACAAGACGAAAATTAAAATTACAAGAAGTTCAGTTAAATCATCAGATGTTCTGTATGTTTTACTTAGCATCCAGTAAGATCTACAAAATACGAAAAAATCCGAGTTTAGTAGATTTTACTGGACTACTTGTAAAATCTACAAACAAGTAAAATTGTAAAAAAAATGTACCAAACTTTCTATAAATTTTACGAATCTTTTTTTTTGCGTAAGCCTTACTTAATTGTAACTTATTATGCTTTATTCTGAAAATACATTTCCGGGTTTTCTTATATAATCAAAGTAAAAGAGATAATAATAGTAAAAATATTTGTAGAATGTATCTGAAGGTCTAATGAGTAGAGTTTCAAGGATATTCGAAAAGTGAAATTCCCCGGGGTTGGCTAATAGGGTGTAGCTAATTAGAGGACGACGTTTTTCAGGAATTAACACTTCACTTCCGTCCATTACGGAAGACTATGGTAACAGCAAATCGGTGTCGACGACGAGTCGCCAGACTTTACCTGCATTCTCGCAACCCTTCGGTGGTCGGGCATATGTTCGAAGTTACAGTCCCCCATACCATATACCTTCATCCCATGCCACCAGTACTGGGGCAGATGCTACCTCTTGGAGTTACCCAACCCCCAACGATGCCCTTGGCTCTCAATATGGAAGCGTCGGGACGACGTCGCGACGCCAAGCTTCCAATTCTTCCACTACACCTGTCCAGCATTCTTTAAGCGCTGCTGCAAGCCTTTCAGCGAGTGAGTACCTCATTTTTTCATTTCATTATTTTCCTACATTTTGTTATCCATTTTCAATCCATTATTTCCCGAATTTTGCGTTTTATATTTTTTATCTCTTTTAAATATATGTAAATTTAAAATATATGGTTTTTGCTCCCTTTTTTTTAAATCTCGTATTCAGAGTTTTTTTCAGTAAATGCATTCAAATTTGATGCGAATTTAGGAAAATTGTTGATAACGGATCCAATATGCTAGCGACAGTAAAAATCTTGGAAAGCTGAAATTTTTGACCTTGCAATTATGGGATTTTGCGTACAAACCTTGCAATTGATTTATTTTTAATGGAAGAATAGTAATTTTTAATGTTTTTTAATTAATTTAATGCCGCTTTGAAAGTCTTCTGAAATAGAAAATGTAATTAAATATTTTTGGATTTGGTAAAATATCTTGAAAGTTACTTAAACTATAAATTTGTCAATTTTTAAATAATATTTTTCAATTATTTACAAGTTTTTATTTTTAACATCGAATTCGTTTTTCTTGAGATGCAAAACTATTTCAAAATTGCTTTACTGAAATCAAATATTTTTTTGATTCGCCGTTCATTTAAAGCATATTACATCCGCTATTTTGAATTTGTACATCAAATTTTATTTCAGTGACGCAAAACTTTATTAATTCCTGAATATTCCTGATTTTTATTTCATTCTTTTTAGTGTATTAAAGGTAGGGGAAATAATGGATTATAATCTTTCCTAACGAATGTGTAGTAACTTTCAATTACTTAAAAACTATCGAATGATGGAAACATGAATTAGAAATAAATTGAAATTAATTTAATTATAAAACCTGGTAACTCAAACTTGTCTTTGAACATGAACTTCAACTGAAAAAGAACAGTGAGTTTCCTTCATTCGAAAGACTAATTAATTATGATGGAACTTGACATATTCTCACGTTCGAAAGATTATCGTATCACGCGATTCGTGCGATCAATTCTTGCACATCCCCGCGAATACGAGTGACGTCATCGCGAACAATGTTGAAAAGACAGAAGCAAATTGCATTTTTCTGATTTCAAATTCATAACGAGCGATAACATTCCATACTTCACAGTTTTTAAAATTCTTTTAAAAAGTTTTTAAAAATCAGGGAACACGGAGAAACTCAAGTTTACAAGTTTTGCTAAACTATGTATTAATTTAGGAAAAAAGGTGTCATAGTGGGAATTTTTCGCAGTGAAATACTGAATTCTAGATATACTATATTATAATTTACTATAGATGTATCGAACTTTACTATAATCTATATTGAAGTTGCATATCATTTTTCGAATCTTTAATATTTTGAGTGAAAAATTTTCAGTCCGCTAGACTGAGAAATTTTTTTTGCAGAAACTCCTATAGATTATAGAAATGTTTCCTATGTCTGTGTGAAAACTTATCACGATTTGCTTAATAACCCAAAATTTCTATAATATGTAGGAGTTTCTGCAAAAAAATGTCCTTAGTGTCATTATTAAAAAAATATATATTGCTATAAAAATTTTCTCCTTGAACAATTTACTTTGATACAAAAGTTATTTGAAAAAAATAGGTCTCTTTTTTTCAATAACTGATTTACTCGCTTTTAATTATCATTATGATAGCCATCAGTATACATTATATTCAAAATAATCAATAATATGACCCAAAAACCAAATAATGAGGTTCTTCAGAAAAAACAGCCTTTTAAAAAATGCCCCCATGACTTTTTTCATGTTGACTAGCCACTGGCAGATTTATGGGATGAGTTTTGTACTTGTCAATATATAAGTCTTCTTTAGGTTAAGGGACGACGTCCATCACATACGGCCATGTGTGGAAATTGTCAAACGAATCGGTGGGCGTGTTGTCTATATGAGATTTTCTCTGCGCCTTGATCGAGAACAGATCAGCCATGAATTCAATATTAGCCACGGTGGTCTGTATTTTCAAGGCAAATCCAAAAAAATCTTTCATATTTTTTAATAAAAATTAAGTTTTTCTTTAAATTTAAAATATTTTTGATACCAGGGTTGAATTAGAACATTTTCAGACCTAGAACTATCAACTTAAGGGGGTATCTTCATCAGTGGCTCATAAAAAAGGTGGTTTTTTAGGATTTTTTTAAACATGAAAACAGCAAGAGAAACAAATGATCTTTTGCGTATCTTTGAACATATATTTATTCAACAATAAAAAGTTTTTTGAATGTCAAAATAAATAAAAATGGCGGATTTATAAACAATCTCGCGCAGCAGCTCGCCGCGGACAACTCAAACTCCGTGAAAAATTCAGCCTGTAATTTTTACCTGAAACTAAAAATTAAAATACTTCCTTATTCGGAAGGCTTTTCTTTTCGGCCTTTTTTTAGTAGTAAGTGCGTTAATAACATTGTAAAAAGAGATTTTTCAATACATTTTTTTAATTCAGTCTGTGCACAATTAAATTATCTAAAAAAACCGTGTTTTATTTGTATACATAGCTTTTATAGTTTTTTTGTAATCGTGCACGGAATTTCAAAAAACATGGTTTTCATAAAATGGGCTTTAAAGTTTTTCGAAGGAAAAAAATCAAATTAAAGGAAACACAGGCATGAGATGTTAATCAGCTATACCCGGTCCGTACAAGAATATACTCAGATAATAATTCTAACGATTGAAGCAACAAAAAAAAATTGATTTTTTGAAGCTGACTGATGAGGAGACCCCCTTAATGGATACTTCCTCAATGAAAAAGTGAAGAAGGTGTATCAATGAAGTGTACTTAAAAGATTTATTTCCAATTGTCTGGATAATGAAGAGTTTTGTAAGGTGAGACCTCCATAAAAGCAAAGCTTCTAAAAGGGGGCGGGGTCTGGGGCCATAAACCACCTTAGCTCCCTTTTAATCCGAGCCTGGTTAATATAAATATTGTTCTCAAACTTGGAATATTTTTCTCGGTTTAAGAGACTTGAATTATTTTGCGGTAAATATCATAATTACCTGAAAGGGATTTGGGATTTAAAACTCCTGGGGGGGTAAGATTGGTTGCCTGAGGGTGGTCCTTCTTAGACTTGTAACTAATTGAGGGATTATGTAAAATTAGGTCCGTCGTAAATAAGAAATATTTCGGAATCATGTTACATTGAGGTCTCTCTTTGAAAGTCTGGTCGGTGTCCTACAAAAATGATCTCATGACTGCCAAGCTGCGCTTAATCCTGGACAAGCTATAAATCTCACCAAGCATATTCTTTTCTATAATACTGCTGGGAATTTTAAAACAAATTATCGTAATGTGGTTCTAGTTCTATTCAAAGTTGTTGGGTTCTTACTGTTTTTCTCTGCTTGTTTACGCATCGGAATGAAATTAAAGGTTGAGAGTTGTGAATTTCAGAGTGGCTAATGACTATCGGGTCAACCGATGTGATTTATTTGCTTCCATGGGTCACTGACGGCTGGTCAGTGATATATTGGATGCTGGCGTTAATAAGTATAAATCCTGATAAGAATCCACCATTTTGTTAAGTGAGATCAATACTCGCGAGCACAATAGAAAGATTTACGAAAAGTGTTTGAAACAAATATATTGTCTTAATTTGTAATCATTTGTGCAGTTTTCAAGAGTTGGCGATTTTTTAAAATTAATTAGGCACCTATTTGTTATTTTGTCTAATTTCAGAGACTGCAATTTCGAATCATTTAAACTCAATCGATTTTCACTATTTACTAGTAAATTAAACATAACTTTAATTTACATTATTTTCCGAAGCTTTAAAAAGTGTTTGACGTGTAAAGAGCAGAGTTAAAATGGCAAAAGAGTAGAGGATAATCGAATTTATAATTAATTTTGAGAAATTTTTTTTTGCAATCTGATTATGGGCAATGTTGATACAACCCTGACCTAGCTACTACGTAGGTGTAATCGAGTTGTGTCTACATGTGATACCAGGGTGAAGATAGGGCTGTATCTAGTCGCGCGAGTTTGCGATAATTTCTGTCTTTCAGTGACCACTTATATATATATATATATATATATATATATATAATTGTACAATATAAATTATCTAGTTAGTTGAATGCGTGATAGGGATGATGATGTCAGTCTATCGAAGACAACTAGATCAGCAGAAGCTTAGTCACTTGTTATATCTATCCAAGACTGTTACAACTCTGTGACGTTCAAGAGTTTCTTTGAATGTTTAGATTTATTGAGAGGTCAATCGATTGAGCTAGTTTACTGATAAAAATCAAATCATCCGCGATCCAATCCCGATATAGTTCGATTATTTTCATGATTATACAAGCTCATCATTTTGCTGTTGACTCTATAGAGACTTGATTAAAAATTAACTTAAAGCCAAGTTTCAAAGTTTGATTAGTCGGTAAAAATGAAAATCTTACAAAAGATTAAACTTTGGTTTCAAATCGAGATTCCCTGTCAACAGATTAATCAATTTTCGTTGGCGGATTGTCTCGAGTTATGCAAGTTCTTAAGTCCACGGATTTTTATCATTAGTTTCGTTATTGAGTGGAGTTTCTATAATTAAGACGTGTCGTTCGATAAATGTTGGATTCCTGATAAGAAAGTTTTAATTCATATTAATTTCGGTGCTTGCGAACCAGTGCAAACGTAATTACTCGATTCTGATTATGGGTGTCTCTGGTCTTTAAGGTCAAATTCCTGTTTTCTTTCTTTCCCTTTAAAATGCGTCTTATGACCAAAACATTATTTCGATGATCTTGAATTAAGATTATAATGCCTTGTTTTGCAGGGCGAACCAGTCACGCGCTTGTGCGTTCTGTTTTCTCAAACTCTTATAATTTTGTTTCTTATAAAGAAGATATCAGTGGAGAAATAATTTCGTCTTAATTAGATTTTATTCCCTCAATAAAAATAAAGTTTCATCACAATATATATAGTATATTGTGCAACTAGGAAAAAAAAGTTTATTCTGCGAGTGCGAAGTTTGATGCCTGAGCAAAGCGAGGTCAATAATCACACGAGTAAAATATATATTTTTCCCGTGTTACAGACGATTTTTTTTTTACTTTTCACTTTATGAACCGCTAGTAGAAAATATACATTTAAAGGAAAGCCTTCCACAAGCAATCAAGGGCCATTTTTTTAAAATTATAATATTAGCTAAAAAATCAGATCGATTCTCGTAATGATATTTTCTAATCAAACTTTTCAGGCTTTGATTCAACATTGATTATTATCGATAGTAAATGAAGATTTTGAAAAAGCGCTTCACTCAAAATAAAATTAGTCGATTTAACCAAACGATTTTTTTTAATGAACCAAGATCTTTGGTCAAGTCAAATAAAATTTGGTTAAATTAACCAAACGTTTTGGTTAGATTAAGGGTCACAACTAGTTTGACCGCCTGCAAAAAGGTAATTTTTGTGAATTTAAAAAAAAAGTATTGCATCGAATGTTTTAAAATTTTGCAGATATATTTGTGCATAAATAATAAATACAAAGTAATGTTTTCAAATGAAAATATTCGATTTTCAGCAAGTTATCCTCCATCTCTTAAGTCTTTAAAAAAATAAGTTCTCCCACTGCTGCAGTGATTGTAGCCTTCATAGTGCCTGAAATCAAAAAAACCAAAATCAAAAATCTGATAGTTTTTGGCCTAACAAAATTATATTTTTTTGTCCAATCATAAAACTGGAGGGTCATTGTATGAAAAAACAAATACACGTTTAAAGATAAGAGTACTGATTTCATTGCTATAAATTTTTAAATATCATACCTAAAGCTAATCTGCTATTACAGGCCCATACAATTCACCTTCCTCTTCTTGAAAAAGCGCCTGCTGGGCTGTTGAAAAATGCAAAGAAAAAAAATCGAAACTTTCAAAATTTCAAACAAGTTGTGCCCCTTAAGGTAGTTATCGTGCCATAAATCAGTCTCTGGAAAAAGAAGTTTTTCTATGATTTCAAGACTGGAAATTATATCATCAGCCGTGTCATATGTAAGGAAAGATACTCTTTTTAATGAAAAAATTTAAAAATTATGAAAAATAATTTTTAATAATGTTTTTTGTAATAGGATTGTTCCTTACTATCGCTCTTTACCAATTTTTTGAAAATGATTGAAGTTTCTTAAATAATAGCTTATTTTCTCGGGGAAAATATTCTCTACAACTTGACCATTTCCAATTTTTGAAAATAAATTCTTTAATTGCTGAAATCATTAAAAATCAATTTTCCAAAACAAAATTTTTATAAAAAAATTGCTGAATTTGATAATAATTTATTCATTTTCGAAAATTGGAAATGGTCAAGTTGTAAAGAATATTTTCCCCGAGAAAATAAGCTATGATTTAAGAAACTTCAATCATTTTCAAAAAATTGGTAAAGAGCGATAGTAAGGAAAAATCCTATTACAAAAAACATTATTAAAAAATTATTTTTCGTTATTTTTAAATTTTTTCATTAAAAAGAGTGTCTTTCCTTACATATGACACGGCTGATGATATAATTTCCAGTCTTGAAATCATAGAAAAACTTCTTTTTCCAGAGAACTGATTTTTAGCACGACAACTACCTTGATCAAATATTTTTCTGAGTGTTAAACCCTTTTCGAGGGCTATTTTTCGTTTGAAATAAATAAGATTGTGTTCACTAAATATCTCATTTAAACTTCATTTGAAATTTGTTTAAAATTCTTCTTCTCTTGAATGATGCAAGTGAAATGATTTTTGTAAATTAGGAGGGAGCCCATAAATGTCTTTAGGAAGTCTGATGAGGGCTGTGGTATGTAGTTAGAAAAATTTAAAAACTTAAGTGCTTCTTTGGCGAGCAAAGTCTGTTCCATGTGCTGCTTTGCCTTTTAACATACCGCGGTCTCGAGTGTTCTTCCGTTGGTCTGTGCAGGATTTTATAAGTTTAACTTTAAGCAACCAGACACTACGCCACCGACTCTGACACTTTCGTACAGGAGCACCAGCACTGTCGTGCATCATCCTGAGAACCTGGACACGTGGCTGGCTTCAAATCCATTCAAAATAGAGTCCCCACTCTAAAATCTAAGAACACTTTCGATTTATTTCTGTCGGTGAAAAAAAGACCATCATAAGTGAGATGAATAATTGGGGAGAGTTCTTTGAATGGAACCCAGATTTTTATTTCATTAAGTTATAATCATCCACAATATATTTACGAGAATAAGTAAGCAGATAGTTATAGAAATAAAAGATAATATCTAATAATTTATAATATCTACTCTCTTTAACAAATTACTTGCATTTTTTAAAATCGATCAAATTTGCTGAGATTTAATACAAAACCGACTCGAATTTAAAAAAAAAATTCAAAAACTTCAGAAAATCGGTTATGTTTAAAAATAAATTGTGAACTTTTGATTAATAATCTCAGAAGTGTAATTTTCAAATGATCCATTTATTTAAATGGGAAATAAGAAATGATGGGAGTTTGAAAGTAGAATTTATCAAAATGTCCTATTTATCCAAATGTAAAATAGCAAAACCATTGAGTTTCTTACTTATTTGATTATTCACCCAAAATTAAAACGCAGCCTGGGTTTTTTTGTATAAAGGATGTTTGTCAGATTTCCATTGCAATGGCACATTCCGAATGGAATAAAGCGATGGCGTCGTGAAGGCGCGAGAACGCAATACGAGTCATCTTTAAGGTACGAGAGAGTTCGTTTGTAGAACGTTAAACAGAGTCAGCATTTTTTTAAATATAATATCCGATAGCCTTCCTAGTCAGATAATTGTCCACGTATTTCCAGGTCCTTTGACCCCTCATCTTATATTCTCGTATATTTTTTACCTTCAATATTCAGAGTAAAAAAATACAAAGTTTCAAATAAAGACAGTCAAAGACTGTTGTAAGTTCCTATGTTTTTGCTGGTTATCAATATTTTAACCGGAAACTTGATAAAGTCATATCCGCTAGCCACCCACTCCCCTTTTCATTCCTAGTTTCGTCTTCCCTTCGAATGTCACAATATGCCATTTTATTCTCCTCTACAAGAATTTTAAAATTTATCATCTATCAAAATATAAATGTGAACATTTATTTGAAATATTGATGTCTCAATTATATATATGATTAATGTGAATTTTATTGAGTTTCGAATTTCTATTAGCCTTTAGTCTCAGGAGGTAATTAAAAATTTTATATTTTCATTAAGGCAATGGATCAACCAGACCATATGATCAATGTGGCAATGTTTTGTCCGTAAACTTTTGTTCATAAATAATAAGATATCAAGTCAAAATTTTGTGATATCAAAAAAAGGCACCAAGGATGGGTTTTACAACTCTCAGATTTTTTAAATTGAAAAAAAATTCTTTATACAATTTTAAAATGGACCCTAAAGCCAACTTTTCCAGCAGCGTACCATTTTATTTAAATTGAGGCTCAATGCAACTTACACTACTTTCAATATTTTTTTATAATTATAAAAAATCAAGAGTTTCCTTGGTGCCTTTTTTGACCTTACAAATTTTTGATTTGGTATCTTATTTTGCATGGACAAATGTTTACAGACAAAATAATTAGCATATCGATCATACGGTCTGGTTGTTCCATGTCCTTAACTTGTAAAAGACGACGACTTTACTCTAACAATAGATATATTTTTGTCACACTTTTTTATCGCACTCGAACAACTCTGAATAGCCAGGCAATTGTGTTGAACGAATGTGTTAAATGTAAAAAGGGGCTACTGATATCGCATGAAAAATGCAAAAGCGCTTTTTTTATTAAATTATATTTTCATATATTCTTATAATTCTTAACCTTCTTGTTTAAAGGCCTTTAATTCCAATTTCTGAAATATTTTTCAGAGCTTTACCAGAATATTCATTTTACTTTTCATTCCTATGACGTCACACGTATTTCGCTCGATATTGAAATAATAAAAAAATACAAAAATTAGTATCCACGAATCTCTACGAAATACACAGTGCACAACATCGAGGCGGAGTACTTTACGGAGGGTCGTGAGTGTGTCAATTGTGGGGCGATTTCCACCCCCTTATGGCGAAGAGACGGAACCGGCCATTATCTCTGCAACGCATGCGGCCTTTATCACAAGATGAATGGAATGAATCGGCCATTGGTCAAACAAACACGGCGCCTGGTAAGCGATGGCCCCGCCCTGGTCACACGAGAAAAAAATACTCCACTACAAAAAAAAATACTCAAGGGTATTTAATATCCGATGATCTCGCAAATTATCAACCATTCATTGATTTGCATCTTATTTATAAAAAAATAATGTGTTTTTGGCCAATTTGTGACATTGTCAGGTACTACATGCCCTTGGAAAAATTCAATAAAATTTGTAAAACAGTAGCGTAAGAGTATTTGAAAAGTCACGTGTGAGAGATAAGAGGATAAGAGAGGGAGCAAAAAAATAAAATAAACTTTATTAAAAATATTGTTTTGGCTCTAACGTAATGTTAGATTGCAATATGTTTCTCGTGTACGACCGGGGGGAAAATGCCTCCTAAAACCGACCAGGAGCCTATGTAGGAATTCGCCCGTGGTGTGAAAATACAAGAAAATCTAAATTTAAAAATTGTATTGTCATCGAATTAATTGATCCAAAAAACGCCTCGATTTTAGATGAAAGTAATTCTGAGCATGATAAATCCCGTTTTGGTATAAATACCCCTAACGTATGGCCTCCTGTCTGTTTCAGTGGCGGACCAGGGCGAATTCTGCAAAAGCTTCTATGGGTATAGTGGCGCAACTCGCGCCCTCGAGGAGAAATCGAGCCGCCGTTTGGTAGGTGTCATCGCCCACCCCAACATTTTCTTTCTTTCTCGCTTTTCATTTGCTCTCTTTCTTACTTTCTGTTCTTCTTTCTTTCATCTTTCACTCATTCATTAAACGTCTCTTTTATCTCTTTCTTTCATACTTTGTTGCAAGATTGAATTATTTGTAGATTTGAGTTGTCAGTATCTTATTATTTGGTAGTTTAATTATCCCTTTTACCTTTTACCTTTTTCCTTTATTTCATTATTATTCAATCCTTTTCCCTCCCATTACTAAATATTTTAATGTGAAAAGTGATTATTCACCTCCTTTTTATTCTAGCCACTTTTTCCTTTTGTCAAATTTTTTTTAAATCCTGGATATTTGAACAAATAGTGATATTACCTAGATTTAACAGAATTTTTCTAGAAAAATGTTTAGTCTACTCAGAAGAATAAGAAAAATTGAGAAAATCATAGCGAGTCCTTGATTTATTGAGGACTTTTTGTCTGGAAATAAGGCAGTGAATCAACACTTTTAATAATGGAGAATAAATTAAAAACTGATTTTCTAATTTAATCAAATAAAGCTCCCATATCATTCGCGTCATTTCTTCTTTTCATTATCAATATACGCACCTCCTTCTTTTCATCGTTACTATCTTCGAGATCTGTCGTAGCTTGAGGTGCCACTATACCCATGGTATAACCACTCTCCTTCCCGAAATCACGTTAAGCCTGGACAAAAAATTAAAGTCAAGAAAAGTAGCATCCCCAAAAATATCAGATTGACAATTGTCACTTTGATACTGACTGAATTTATATGATCTGTCAAGTTTGAAAAAATGTAATATTGATGTTGATGAATTTGCAGGCGAGCGTGACTTCGCGTGAGGTGGTGGCTTTATTTCCTCTTCTCCGGTCGATCTTGATGGTCAAAGGTCTCTTGCACAAAGACGGTAAATTTATACATCAGAATCCAGTTGAGTCCATTTTTATATTATAAAAATTGAGCCTCAAAAAGCTTAAATCAGCTCAATCGAGTTTAAAAAGTCCTTTGCTATTTATTTAAGATTTTTGTGCAAGATGCCTCTGACACTAAAATAATTTGCTTCCTTTTTTCTGGAGTTATGACTGTGCAAAATTTCATCAAAATCTTAAGAGAATTTTAAAAGAATTATAAAATGAGTAATTTTTCATTCACAGACTTTACTGAAATTTTGACATTGCCATCTCTACTCTTTTCTCAAGAATTGTAAGATCTGATGCGTTTCAGTCTCTAGATTATTTGATATTGGATTTGTTTTTTTGTGAGACTGGAGCGTTGAAAGAAGAGAGTTGTAGTCATAAAAATGAGAAATTAATTAATTTTTTATTTCTACAGTCTGCATCGAGACGTGCAGGACTTTCATGTAGCAACTGTCAAACAAGCACAACTTCGTTGTGGCGTCGAAATTCACTGGGAGAATCAGTTTGTAACGCCTGTGGACTTTATTACAAACTTCATGGAGTCAACAGGCCTTTAGCAATGAAGAAAGACAACATTCAGACTCGTAAACGAAAGCCAAAGGGTGCCATGAAGTCATCCAATACTCCTATTTCTGGAAGTGTTCCACCTTGCAATAACAACAATAACACTAACAACAATAACAACAACTTCAAGTTTGATCCTGGTGAGTCTTATTTCAATTCAATTTCCTTTAAACTTTATATATTTTTCAAATATCAAAATCAAGTTTTATTTTTTAGATAATTATCCTTTTGGGCCATATTTTATTTTAATATGAGAAATATTTTTTCTCTTCAGCTTGAAAGTTGAAATAAAATATTAAAGCAATAGTCATTTTTTTTAACTCTTCCCTACACTCTAAACATTTTTTTTGAAACTTCCAATAAAGTATTGGAAATAAGTAACCAATATATGTTTTGAAATTTTTATATAAATCATTTCTGACATTGAAAAATTCTAAGACTGAAAAAAAATCCAATAGGGATTCGAATATTTCTTGTAAATTATTGAAATAATTCGATAGAAGATTAATTTTTGAATTTATTATTGAAAAATGTCATCACCTATGTATTGGAAAATTACGAGATTTTTTATAGTGTATCTGAGGCAAATATTTTAAATAATTTTTTTTTCAATTTTCAGATAGTTTTGCAGATTTAAGAATGGCTCATGGGACAATGGCCCAATCCAACTATGGAAACTCTCTCTACAGTGCGAATTCTCAAGCAGGAAGCCGACTTTCAACGAATCCTTATCAATCACCAATGTCAAACTTGTTCTATGATATTAGCGTTTCTCAACAACAACATCAGCATCAGCAACAGCAGCAGCAGCAGCAACAGCAACCCCCCCAACAGCATCAGTTGATAGATAGACACTCTTTGAAAAGAGAATGTCCTTCTCCACCTTGCTCGGCTCATTCTCCAGTTTTAGTGTCTGCTGGACATTCGCCTGAACAACGTCAACTCAATTCTCCTCATATTGTAACATTGGAGAATTGCTCTTCTGGTCCAGGAAGGAGGAGGCAAAAATTAGACAATGGTCATCTAGAGAGGCCAACCGTTTTACTTGCTAGTAGCGGACATACTGATTGAAATGATAAATACTCCTGATACGATGGAGTAAAAACCTTGATTGAATCTCGTCTTAGGATCTGAAAATTCTAACTATTGAAAAGCTAACTTTACCGTTTTTAAAATTCTTTTAACTTCTGTTTTATTTTCGATATTGAATATTTTATTGAAATGCTTTTTTTATATCAATTTTTGATAAGAGAAGTTTCCGAAATTTCTTCATGATCAAGGTTTGCACTATAGAGTGCGTTTAAAAATGACAATTGATGCAAAGTACCTTTATACTTTTTCACTTATCCGGGGAGAGGAAATTATTAGAACACTTTTGTACGCAAACGTCTGTGTATATAAATAATACTATGCATCTGAAATAGTGTACATAATTCTTGATTAAAAATAGCCAAGTGGCTAGTTAACTATGTATTTGTATCTTGTACATAGAATATCGTATTAGCGTAATTTCAGAGACTTAACGATTATCTTGTTATTTTTATTGTATCTGTACGAGGCATTGGTCTTTGCGAAAGTCTTTTGCTTAAGAATTTTTCTTTCAATCTTCAATCTTTAGAACAGAATTATTTTATTTCCCGAGAGATTGCTTTATTTTTCAAAATTTTCAACTATAAATAGTGTTGAAAAAGTTGTTAAAATTCTTTCCAATTTAATGGAATATTTTACACTCGACATGACAACATGACACGAGGGTCGAATTCAATTGAAAAGAAATTCGACTCTTCACAGTTTTTCTGTAAATAATATAATTATAAGTAAAGTAAGATTCTCCTCGGAATAGAAATTGAGATGCTACATTTTAAAAGTGATTTTGTATCTTCTTTTCTACCAAAGACTTTGAAGTTCTTAGATCTAATTACCAGCTGCTGAAGGTAAACCAAATTGAATTCGTCTCTGTCTCTGTAAATACACCACACCTTAGATTTAATTTTGTTAGATACAAGTGACTACGTTATAGCTTAATGACAATAATATAAGTTAAAAATAGGAAACCTGTTGCATGTTTGCGAATATATTCGTCCTTTC
The DNA here is from genome assembly GCA_030998225.1 of Diplolepis rosae. NCBI lineage: Eukaryota > Metazoa > Arthropoda > Insecta > Hymenoptera > Diplolepididae > Diplolepis > Diplolepis rosae. The sequence continues at coordinate 4,398,203 of JAPYXD010000723.1, read as the reverse complement.
AATTCGAGATGTTTTTTGTGTTTCTCAAGCAGAAAAAAATGTTATATTTAGAACACGAGTATGTTAGAATGGTATCATAATAATGTTAATTCAACAATCAGACTTGCTACTATGCTAAATGTATTTTCGTGTAATATACTTTCAGAGTGTTGCATCGAGTCAGCCATTATTTTCAAATAAAACGGGATATTTAGAAAATATATTTTAATTTCATTGCTCCCTTTTATAGAAATTATTGTTTCTCTTGAAAAATCAATCAAGACTTTTAATTTTAATACAGTGACAAAATTTCGAACTCACGAATCCTAATTGAATAATTTAGTTATAGTAAACATTTTAATCGATTGTATTTGTTGTTACTTTGAGATAATAATAAGATATTATTTCTCAAAGTTAATTAATTTACTTGAATAATATAATTGTTATGATTTTCAATTTAAACATTTTTTAGAATTTTAAAGGGGAATAATTGGAGTAGAATAGTTGACCTGGTGGGTTTTAACCTAACTCAGCTGTCGAGGGAACGTGTCAGTGAACTAAAAGTGAAAAGTTAGGCGTAGTTTGCATTGGCGATAGTGCAATCTACTATAATCTCCAGAAATGTATGCATGGTATTTTTCATTGTAAGCCATGCAATAACGTAACTTGAATTTTGCCTCATGGACGTATCTCACCTGAAAGCTTATCAGGAAGATCCCATGTATGCATTGTAACCATGACAACACTCCCCTTGATAAAAAGATTCCAGCCCACATTTAGTACGCACGTACCTGAGCCGTGAATTTTTTTATTTGGATGCCTATGGAAAATTCATATTAAAGCAATTCTAAAGCAAATACTATTTTTTTTAACAAATATCCACATTTTATCTTACTTTTGTACTCAAATATTTTCAATTGAAAACAAAGAATTACGAAATTTTAATTGTTTGAAATTTATGATAAAAATCAATTAGAAAAGTTTTCTTGGAACAAAAATTAGAATCTGGTAATTAGAAAAATATGAAAAAGGATAGTCCTGTATGAAAAATTCATTTTGTTCAATAATTTTTAAATTGTTTTACAGAAAAATAATTGCAGTTACCGACGTCATGTGACCCATTTAGTAAATTGTTTCCATATATCAATTAAATTTTTAAAAAGTTATAAAGAAAAAATATGTATATAATAAAATAATACAGTTTTAAACAATGTTCAAATGTCAAACCCTGAAATAAATAATATTCAAAAAAATTTTAGTTTAGAAATCAAGATGGGTTACGAGAATAGTGAAATTTATTTAGCTTTCTTGACATTATTACTCAAATATTTTGCACTGAAATATTGGAAAATATTAAAGGAAATTTTAATGTAAATTCCTGAATTCTTGGCAATTTAGAATGTCGAGAAGATTATCCTTTTCTATATGCCACTCAAGATAATATAAACACTTTCCAAAATACATTTTTTAAAAATTGTTGAAAGTTTTAAACAGTGAAGGCTTCTAAAGGATACATTGAATCAATGTTAAATTTCATTTTAATCAAAACTTTTTAAACTAATTACAATTTGGGTTACTGTATTTAAACAATAATTAGTTAATAACAACACGTTACGTTTTTGTTTTCAAACATATAAAAACCAAAAAAATCGTGTTGATTCTTCCTCGAAGTTTATTTTTAGCTAATTTCTCATTTTTAATTAAAAATGCAACTTATTCATCTGAGAAACTCAGGAACAGGAACCCATGTGGAAACTAACTTGGGTTCCTATGCAAACTATATATAGTAATATATTTATAGAACTATTTTACCATATATCAAAATTAATGGCATCTATTACAGCATTCTCTTTATTGTTTAAATTAAATTCTCCAAATTATTTTTTTCTTTGCCAAAATTTACGTTATAATTGATCAAAAAAAACATTACACGCAGAAAGATATTTGTCTGAAATTACCAACTCTAGTAATATATATAGCTATAAATTTAAAAGGTAAAATTGATAAAATCATGAGATTCTTATAAGGTTTTTATAAGATAAGAAAAATTTTCCTTATAAATAAATAAATAAAAATCCCACCTAGATAGTAACATTTTCTAATAATTCAATTTATTTTACCATCTGAATGGGGAATGAATGAGTTTGTATTTCAAATTTTCATAATCGATAATATAGTTTTCTACATGAATTACGGTATAGGTTTCTATGTGAGAAAACATGTAGACTCCCATAAATATTCCCGTGTGAGGATTGTATGTGCATGGCTTTCTATATATTCTTTTGAAATTCAGCATAATATTTTATTTAACAAATGAATATTATATACATCCAAAAATCGTATCGTAATCGTACCAACTATATTTTATGAGTAAGAAATTTTTATTGGCTGCCTCAACTATTTATATAATTAAAGCAACTATTAAATTTTTTAAAGTAACAATTATATTATTTACACAAAATAATCAAATAGTTGAGAAAATAATACGCGGGGAGAACTATTTGTCTAAAATTACCAAACTATTTGAAAACGCATGATAAATTCAAAAGCGACGTAATTTTTTCTCATAATTCACATTTATTAAGATTTCTATTATAGAATACGCTAAATTATCGATAAAAATTCCCACGTAGGTGGTAACATTTTCTAATAATTCAATTTATTTTACAATATAAATGGGAATTTTTATTGGTAATTGAGCGTATTTTATAATAGAAATGCTAATAAATGTGAATTATTAAAAAAAAGTACGTCGCTTTAAAATTTATCATGCGTTTCCAAATAGTTTGGTAATGTTTGACAAATAATTTTCTCCGTTTGAATATTCGAAAATTATTTGTGTCAAAAATAATATCCTGCATGGGATTATTTCCTGCATTACTTGTATTACGAATTTTCATAATCGATGATATAGTTTTCTATGCGAATTACGGTATAGGTTTCTATGTGAGAAAACATGTAGACTCCCATAAAGATTCCTGTGTGAGGATTTCATGTAGCCGGCTTCCTATTTTTCTGATATTCAACACGACATTTTATTTAACAACTGAATATTATATTCGAACAAAAATCGTATCGTAATCGTACCAACTGTTTTTTTGTTAGTAAGAAATTATTTAGGAATTTTTATTGGTTGCCTCAACTATTTAATTATATTTAAAGTAACTATTCAAGTTCTTAAATTAACAATAATATTATTTACACAAAGTAATCGAATGGTTGAGACAATAATACACGGGGAAAAATATTTGAAGAATTAAAAGTAGTGTAAGTTGTATTTGGTATAATTGTCTTTAGGATCCAAAATTCAGATCGGAGCCCTCATCAGTGATATTTTTGTATTTTCTAGATTTTAATCAATGTCTCTGATGAGGGTTCCAATCTGAGCCGAAACGTCTGATTAAATCGGCTCAATCACTTTTGGACCCTGAAGCCAATTCTTCCAGAAACATACCATTTTTGAAAAATATTTGTCTAAAATTACCAAACTATATGAAAACGCATGATAAATTTGAAAGTGACGTACTTTTTTCTAATAATTAAAATTCATTAGGATTCCTATTATAGAATACGCTAAATTACCAATAAAAATTTATTGAATTTAATATTTTACCATCCTAATGGGGATTTGTATCGATCATTTAGCGTATTCTTTAACAGAAATCCTAATAAATATGAATTTTTCGACAAAAGTACGTCGCTTTAAAATTTGATCATGTGTTTCAAAATAGTTTGGTAATTTCAGACAAATATTTTTCTCCCTTTAAGTTATTGAAATACTAATAAATAACCACTAAAGAAAAGAGTGAAGAAGGTTTGTCCTCTAAGGAAAATCCATTTTAGTAAATAATTTAAAAATTGTCTTACAAAAAAATGTTTGCAATTATCGACGTCACGTGACCCACTTAGTAATTTGGTTCAAGATATCAATTAAATAAGAAAAAAGGTATGAAAATCACAATGTTCTCGAGTCATGACCAAGAACTAAGAAAAATGACCACCATAATGGCCGCATGAACTATTACAATGCCTGGGGTTTAAATGCTTGTTTTTTTTCTCGCAATCGCTTTGATCAATATTTGACAGGTTTTATTTGACGCGTCGAATATAATCGAAGTCTCATCATATGACTACTAGGCGGCAGTTAGATCGTTATTCACACCTTGGATCACACCTGTGTCAAGCACACGCTACACAAGACACCGCAATATCACAAACACCACGCGATCGTCGCTGAGGCTCTTCCGAAGTGAAAAGTGTCTCTCCGTTTTTCTCGCCGTCGCGCTCATCATTTACCTCCAAACTGACGTAAGTATTTATTTTTTGATAAAAAATGAGATTCTAATTTACACTGATAAGAAAAATCTTAACAGACTGTATTTTATTGGGTACTCTTTTGCCTCACATGATGATTTTTACCGATCTGAAACGGAGACATACGTTTATATTCTTATAAGAATACACACGTGTTTCATGATGTTAAACGATTGGGATTAATGTAGTGTCGCAATACTGTTGGTTTTCAATTCTTGATTAAACATTTTTCTTCAATTTCGTTTTATTCGTTTATTCATGGATTATTCTGTCCTCTTTTCTGCCTGTACCCACAGACTTCTGATAACCTTGAGATTCATGAACATTACGTTCACTTCGATCTTAAGAATTGTTATTTTTTTATGTTATCGTTAGTCCCGACCGATCTGCACATTCGTCGCATGCTATTTCCATTTTTTTAAGTTCGGGCTTTAGGAGTGTTTAATTTAGTGAGCTTGGAATAATAAGGTGTAGTCACTATTAAGCGATTTTTTATTGATGTTCCCATTATTTGATGACGTTTAGTTTGTTCAGTTTTTTCCTCTACTTCTTAGTGGATTTCAAACATTATAAATTTTATACGTAGTAACCGTTGTAGTAGAGAAACTTGAAGAGTCTTTCTTATTTTTTACGGATTCATTTTTTTATTTATTTGTTATTTTACGAATAAAACACTCACTGGAAAAAAGTAAGTAATATCATAAAAATTTACTGCATTCATAAAAGAATAAAAATTTATTAATTTTATAAATTGAAAACTTTGAGTTCAGACATTTTTTAAAATTTGAATGAATTTAATATTTTGAATAATCTATGTAGTCATCCTTGATTGTTGCGGAGAATCATACAAAATTTCAATATTTATGAAAATATATATTTTTTTTAATTATACTTTTGTATAAAAATTAGAAAATTGTAGCCAATTTTGATGTTCTGGACACGGTTCAACTCGCATATTGAGAAATTTGATAAAAAAATATTTTATTTTTATTGACTTCCCACTAATGTTTAATTAAAAATAAAACCTGCTAACTATTGTAATATGAAATATGAATAGCATTCTAGGCTTTTAATTTTGTTAGTAAAGTGTAAGATAAAATATTCTCCGTTGTGATAATCAATTCGAACTAAGATATTTAGCTCATTCAATGCACTAAATAAAAGATAAAAGTATTATTCATTTATTTATGTACATATATGTATACTTTCTTTGGAAATAATATGTGATTGGCATACAAACGTTAGCCGTCGGAAAGATATCAGCTGCAAATGTATAATTGGCAAATCTGTCTAGGTTATGTGTATTTAATAATCATTTATTGATAAGACAAAAAATATTAACGTTATTAATCAAACAAATTGTAAATTATTACAATTATATTATAATTGAAATCAGGCATTAGATATTTTTTACTTTTTATGACTTCAAATCTTTCACTCTGTTTTGAACATAATAATAAAATGTTATTGAATTTATATAATTTCTGCTAAAAGCATCTATAACATTGATTCAAATCAATATGCTATGGGATTTGTAGCATATTTATTGGTTATAATGGCAGAGACTGTTAGAAATGTTCTGAAATTCAAGAAATTTTTAAGTTACAAATGTAATAAAAAATTATATCAAATTTTCAGTACTTTAAAACTATTTTAAATTTGCTAAAGATCAACTGAAATTTCTGACGTTTACCTTCAAATTACAAAACTGTAACAGACTTTTCAAACACATGTAACTATATATAGTTTCAGTTACCTGGGACGTAAAATTCTCTATATTTTCAAGTTTCAGAATTTTCAGATACACTGTTAGAAATTTCTACCGTAATTTCCCGAAACACATGACTGGAGTTTTATTTAGTTACAATTTCGTAAAATTAAGATGGAATTTTAGAAAATTCAGTTACTTTTTAGTGAATTTAAGAAACAATTTCTTAATTTTAATTACAAAGCGTTGAATATTCTGATACTTGTATCTGGGAATTCTGAAAATTGTAACAGGAATAATTTTAGGTTTTGGGTAACTGAAGTTTTATGCAATTATATGAAACTGAAAATTTTTTTACAGTTTCGTAATTTTATGGCAAATTTTTCCAAAGATATAGTCGGAAGTATTTCCGACATAGAACTGGAAATAGTTCCTACTGTTTGGCAGAAGAAATATCCGGTTTATTAGGAAATATATATTTATTTAATAATTTAAGTGGAATAAGATCCAAAAAAAGTGAACAAATTTCCGTTTTTGTGGAATAATTTCCTACAACTTAGGAGATTTGTGAAATGTTCTCACCTTTTTAATATATTTCCTAATAGTTCGGAAATAGGTCCGAAAATTTGGTCAATTTTCCTCAAATCTACACTCTAAAAACAAGTGTGTTACTTTTACACGTGAATCACGATAGTAACTTTTTAGGCATTTGAAGTGTGTATTTTTAACACACATTTGGGTACAAAACGTTAAAGTGTTTGAAAATTAAATGTTACGTTTGTAATGTGTATTAAAAATACACACTTCAAATGCCTAAAAAGTTACTATCGTATTTCACGTGTAGAAGTAACACACTTGTTTTTAGAGTGTATGCAATATTTCCACTTTTTGTAGGAAAATCTATGCTTCCTAAGGATTTAGGAAAACTTTCCTAATACATAGTAGGAAAATTTACTGATATTTTTTACAGTGAAGTTTTATACATCCAACTGAAAATTTTGTTACAGTTTCGTAATTTTATGATAAATTTTATAAAAATTCTGTTGCAGTTTGGTAGTTTTAAGATACAGTTTATGAAAATTGAGTTAAATTTTATATTAAGAAAAATTTCAGAAAATTCAGTACATGAAAATTGTCAAATTTCACGTTACCTTTGTAACATAAAAATGTTGTAAATTTCTGACAGTGTACAAGTATCGGAATATTCGGTAATTTGTAACTGAAAATTGAAAATGTTCTCTTAAACTCACTAAAATGTAACTGAATTTTCTTGAATTTGTCTTGATTTTCTGAAATTTTAATTCTATAAAACTTTAGTTATATGTTTCAGAAAATTTCGTCTGAAATTTCTGAAAGAGTATTTTTTTGAATCAATAATTGGCAGAAATACCAATTTCAATTGAATTTTTGTCTCGGTACATTTTTTATACGTAAGGCATATTAAGTAAGAATTTCGTTTGTTTGTAAGAAAAACTCTTGCTAATGTAAAAATTGCAATAGTTTATATTAAAATTGGCAAAGGGAAAACTCCTAAAAAAGAGCTTTATCTATGCATCACTGAATGCAAATGGCATTTTTCGTCTATATATATAAACCCAGCCTATAACACCTCTTACACTGAATATCAACCTGAGATTAATTTACATAAAGTTGTGAATTATATTCCACATCTGTTATTCTTAAAATAGTTATTCATTTTCGAATAATGCTTGACGAATTATCTGGTGCAAACATGATTGATGTTTAATTAAAGATTCACCAAAAAAGGTGCAGTTTATGACAGATTTTATGGTTTTTTATTCTTTGAAATTTAACAGTATTTCAAAACAGAAGATTATAAGAAGAGCTTATTTTTGGGATATCAATGCATTTTTTCTGATAAAGTTTACAATTCAAAGTGATAATGATTTACAATCAGTGATTTTTTAGATTTCTCAATACTTTTCTCCAACTTATCAAGAGCAAAACTAAGTAAAAAATTTGTAGCATGCCATGGAAAAAGTTCTTTGAAATAGAAATATATTTAAAATAAATGAAGAAATTAGTGAATACAAATTACGAAAGTAAAAATTGTGAAAACTTTTGAGATTTTTTACTCGTTGTTGAACATAATAAATCTTGCAAAGTTTTTTATAACTTTTATGTTATTTGTGATTCGCATTGGTTATTTTATTACTTTATGAATTTTTCATTATACATCTTAATAAATATTTCTGTATTTCAAAGAGTGGTATATTTTTTACATTATTTAGAAACTTTTGGGATTTTAGAATCTAATTAATGATATTTACGAATAATATTTATCATTAAATAATGACTATCCAATTTAATACGTTTACTATTTTTCTTTCACGAATAAAAACTCTGATAAACTTTATTTTTACCCACTTCTACGGCCTAACATATTTAACAAATTGACTTGAAAATTAAGTGATGAATTATCAGTATTTCAGAGATTTTACAAGTTCAAAAACTTTTTCATACAATTCATAAATTTTTCTAAAAATAATAAATATATACTTAATTTTCTCTTTCTAAATAAAATCTTACAGTTTCAAACTTATGAGTCTGCAAATAGAGCCTAAGTTTTTCAAGAACATTCAATTTTCTAACAATCGGTTTGAAACTGCGATTGAAATCCAAAGAACGTTATATATCAGCTAAATTTTTTTGTACTTGGCAGCGATTCATTATCACAAATCTTGATAAAAATTAATCACACAGACATTTTTATGTTCTTAATAAATGTTAATAGATTAAATAAAATTATGTAAAAATTATTTTTTCCGTATTGGTTGTTAATTGTTCACGAAAATTTTCCACGCGTATTTTTCTCCTGATCCCAATTAAAGTAAAAATGGTTAAGTTAAAAGAATAGATTGAAATTTTATGTCTAGTTTGAGTGATTCTAAGGAATAAAATACTTTTTTCAACAAATTATTATTTGTTGGGAGTCTATCATTCAACCTGAATCTTGATCGATAATCTTCTATGTCATGACGGTTTGATTTGTTCAGAAAGTGAAAAAAACAGGCTTTTATGAATTACATAAGGTTACACTTAGACTTCGGCCTTTGGCCATACTTCGTGGTAGTTTCACGTGTTCGTCGAAAACAAAGAATATTTTTTTCTCATAGATTTCTTGATATCGCACCTTGAGATCGTATATACATGACACGTTTACAGGTCTTGATGCTGATAAGGGTGATTTGATGATAAGATGGCGGATATTCTCGCAATTTCAACGATGATGTAAACCGCTTCGGCCTCCACTTTTTATTTTCAATTAAGAATAGAATATTCCACGTCACTGACAGAAGGAACAGAATCTTATTTACGCTCATATGTCAATTTGCAGAATATTGAAACAATTTTTCCCTTGCTTATGTGAGATAATGTTATTCTTCTTCTTCTTTCTTTCAAAGATATTGAAATACCTATATGATCTATTCAATTAAAATAGGATTCAATTGCTATAAACTTCAACTGAATTTAATCCATTCTGGTAGGGATCTTTACATTATCTCATGTAAGGTTCTGTTTATTTCGACCTCTTTCCTCAATTTTTAAGACATTCCTCAAACGTATCAATGACTCTTTCTTCCGTCGAATAATCGACTTTTTAAATTAATTAGGTGCATTATACACCCTCACATTACACGTATCGATGCTTTTTTCCATAATGGTCCAAAATCATACAATCTCACACATCTCACTTTCAATTACTAAATTTCACAATTAATAAACTTGGTTTATAAATCCTTGAAATTGTTGATTTAAAATGGGTCCACCAGAAAATGAAAAGGTATTTGGCATAATGAATCACCTCTCGCGACGTTCAAAAGTCTCGATTAATAAATTGAAAGAGAAGATGAAATTTGGTACAAATGAGTTGGGATGGGATTCTGCGAGGTGAAGGATTTTAAAAGAAGACACTCACGAGATGATAGGCTACCTTACGAGAGAGAACAGCCCTACACGTTCCTGTCGGCCCCGACGACTGAAATTATCATTTTAGCTGATACTAGCTAATGTAATGATGCAGTTTTATCTCTTATTATCATGGGAAACGAGATAAATCGCGATAGTGCCGTTTATTTTGACAACGCTCTCTTCCCTCTCCGACACCGTCGCGTCGCACAAGGTGGTATCAGCCCTCGTATCTTTCCGGGGCTTCTGTAGCCTTTAGATACGTGCCAGTGACCCTGGATTACCTTTCACAAGTTCGTTTTGATCTTCAGATTTAGAAAAACCTTCCTGATAGTGCTAAACTTATATTTCTCTTATTGAACAGAAGAAAGGAAAATAAATTCGAAAAGAAGTGACAGTTCACTGAAAAAATTCAATTCTTGGGCTGATCAACTAATATAGAATCACTGCTTAATTAGGTCAGAAAGCGATTTTATTTGCAAATCCAACCAAGCGATTATTTGAAATAACTGAATAACTGAAATCGTAACACTCATAAAATTCCAGTATTGCAATTTATTTACTAAATGACTTCCCGAAGATTCGTTCTCTTAAATGTGTTCTTCTTACGAGAAAAATTGGATCTAGAAAATAAATAATTATATAAATAATAATGATTAAGACTAGCTTTCTTAGTTGTAAATAAAGGAATAAATAATGATGACAAGATTCTCGACTTTTAAATTTGTGGATATCTTTATTAAATTTTGTCTAAATTATGTGTTTTACGGATGAAGACGTATCAGAATATGGAGAACAAAATATTCTACTATATTCGAAGAATAAAATATTGCACTGGTTATCATTTGAATAGTAGTGGGTCGAGTAGTGATGTTAATCCTTGTAATATTTGCATACGGATCACTACTTGTATTGCATCCATAGAACAATCTGTATTGTAGTTTATACAATATTTTATCCTTCAATTTATTTTTATTTCACTGTAGCCAAAAGTTCACGGCAAAGAAGAGTTTTTAAAATTTTACAGAACTTGTTCGTAGTCTTGGATGCAACTATTAAAACATCATAAAAAAACGGTTTTCCCGACCATTTAAATATGGAATAGTGTCTGTTGATTTATCCTGATGCAATCTAGATGCAAATAAGTTGCAAGTATCGTTCACATATTACGCAAAAGATTTTCCTTTATGTATTATAGTTTTATTCTTTACAACTTTACAGAATTTTAATTCTTATCTCTATTTAAACAAACGAAATAATGCGATACGCAATAAATGAGCGATCTTAATTTTTGTTTAGATTCCATGTGTGAAAATAATTAAAGTATTATGTAATTTCTTTACCATGTGAATGTGTCAGGGTCTTAGGGAATACTTAACTTATTTCCAATTGTAGAAATCTAATTAGTACCACTACTTACACTCTAAAAACAAGTGTGTAGTGAAATGTGTAATTCTCACACACTACACACGTTGTCAAGTTTGTAATTAAGCGAAGTGTGTACTTAATAAACATTGCCAACTCAATTTTTCGGGAACAAAACGTTAAAGTGTTTAAAAATTAAACGTTACGTTTGTAATGTGTATTGAAAATACACACTTCAAATGCTTAAAAAATTACTATCGTGATTTACGTGTAGAAGTAACACACTTCTTTTTAGAGTGTAGTAATTTAAATATTAATGATATTCAAAAACAAATTTCGGCATTTTAGTTTATATCTTACTGCAATATTTTTATTCTCGGATATACGGATTCTGAATAAAAACTTTATCCAAGATTTTCAAGGAAAAGGTTCCTCAAATCCCTATAAGTTTTAGTATATTTTCAAGATTTCCCAATAAATTACTAGAAAATAAAGAAATAGTATCTCATTTATAGATTGCCTTTTACGAAATGTTTGTTTTCTGTACTCCAGCAAAATATCGGATCAAGTTTAGAGCATAATCTTCATAAGTCTCTCAGCAGGCTAAAATTGAAATAATAGTAGGTGTTCTTCTTCTCTTTTATGGTCTTTATGATCTAATGTAAATTTTCCAGAGGAGAATAATGAGCGTTAAAAGATTATTTTCACGCTCGGATCCTTTGGCAAACTTTCCTTTTCTTTATTTTGGCTGACGCATCGCTTAAGAAGTGAATCAGAATTGATGCTGAATGCATCTCTGCTTTTCCTGACAAGTTTGTTTACGAGCACAGGGTTCCAACCCAGGCAACCATTGTAATTGTACGAGTGACTCATCCTCTCCCCGAAAATACAATAGCATAGTTTACAGAATGTACTTTGAATTTCAAAATGGCGAAATGCACAAGCGCCATGATAGTAAAACCGCAACAACCGCCGATGGTCGGACACACGACTCTTATCTCTCGGCAGCTCTACCCAGTAACCTTATCAAGGAACAAACAATGGTCCCCTTCCAACTGGCTGTATGTCAATCAAACACAACTTCACGTTTGTCCTCTCAAACTCTTTTTCTTCAACACACTTTTTACAAAATTGTGGGTGCGAAGAAAACGAGAAAAACTGGGGTGAAGATGATGAGATATTCCTAAGAAGTTGTTAAAAATTCTTTTTGATTATTTTATTAAGTGGAAATATTTAGAGCGCTGCGACGTTTTTCAAATGGAACTTCCTCAAAGCTTTGTTTCATTAATGTTAATACCAAGGTATCGTTATGATCAGCAACACGGATTATTTCCAATGTCACAATCTTTTGTTTGCCACGCTTAGACATCAATTTTGGATAAAAATTATATTCTTTTTTTTAAATGTACTATAGAACTAAATATACTCAAGTGAAATTCATCGAATCAAAAAGTAACAAAAGGGGTTTTTTTCCAATCAAGTATTTCATTTGTTGAAATACTAAATCGAAAATTGCTTCAATAGATTTTTAATTATCAATTGTATATAACATTTTTCTACTAGCGGGTTATAAAGTGAATTTTATTCTCTCGTGCGGGGCAAACGAACCCCTTTGACTCCCTTGTAGGAAAAAAATCGAGTGCGACACGGAAAAAACAATAATTTTACTCGTGTGGTTGTTACCCTCGTTTTGCTCGGGCATCAGACTTCACACCCGGAAAATAACTTTTTTTTCCTAGTTGCACAATACATACTATTACAATATACACTGCTCTGCAAAAGTCGCCAGGCACTTGTTCTCAACAATTCACATAAAAGTTCTAATTTATAAATACCCAGCAATTAATTTTTCTCTTAGAAAAACATGGAATGTAACAAAATTCTGCATTTAATGACTCCAAAACGAAATGTTTGAGTCCATTATTAACGAAGATGTTGCGAAAAAAGTCAAGATTTCAGAGTTTTCTTGAATTTTGAACAACTCTTAAAACAATGAACATTTTTGAACTTTTCTCGGCTTACTATAAAGCTAATGTGTATCAAAAATATTTTCATAGATTTTTGCTTGATAATATAGTATTAAAGTTAAAATTTAGAAAAACAAAGTTCTGTGAATACAAAGGATTCTTATACTTGAAAAATGGATTTTAGAAATAATAAAAATTGATAATATGAAAAATGTACAAAACATCGTTAAAAAATACAATAAATTTATTTTCAAAACTAATTTCACAAATTTGAAGTTTTACAACATTTCTGTTCTAAGTTCAGATTTTGTCTGAAATACGGAGAAACTTGTTTACAATTTTTTTTACAATTTTTGATGAACCATATTATAATTCACTATAGATTGTATCGAGCTTTACTATAAACTGTATTGAAGTTTCATGTCATTTTTCGAATATTTAATAATTTGACTGTGAAAAATTTCCAGTCCGCTGGGAATAATTACCATTGCACCTTGATTTTCCCAAGATTCCTAATATTTTGTAGAATTATCATAATTAAAAAACACATATATTGCTATATAAAGTTTCTCCGTGCATTCAAGAAAAAATGATTACAATTTACTTGTTACATTATTGACATTCTACATAAATCTCATTTTAAAATGCGAGTCAAGAAAAATTAAAAAATATTCGTTATTTTAAGAGTTATTCAAAATTTAAAAAAACTTTAAATTTTTGTTTTTTTGGCAATATCTTCGTTAATAACTAACTAAAAAATTTCATTTTGGGGACGTTCAATGCAGAATTTTGTTACCTTCCATGTTATTCTGAGGAAAAAATTCATTGTTAGGTATTTTATAAATTAGAAGCTTTTATGTGAATGGTTAAAAAAAAGTTCCCGGCGACTTTTCCACAGCAGTGTACATAGATTTTCAAAAATCTTATTAATTTGAAAAAACTTTAATATACAAGTGGTAAATTAAAATTAATATATTTGTATATCATGAGAAATTAATATACATTCATATTGAATTTAAAAATTTTTCAATCGAAATATATTAAAATTAACAAACATTTTTTAAATTCAAATTTGAAGAATTTGAAATCTCTCTGTGGAAAAAAAATACACATGTTATTTAAATTCAAATAAAAGTTTGTATGTTTTAAGATGAAAGTATTTTAAATTTAATACACGTTACTGAAAAAAAACTTCCATTAAATGTAATGAAAGTTTAATACAGAAATTTCTAACAGTGCAGAAATAATGTTCTCTAAATTCGAGCCAGCGAAACTTACTAAGAATCAGGGACTATTCACTGATTCTCTGCTATACATATGCAGCTAAAATTTCAATGGCATAATTATAGCTGCCAATTAGCGAATCGTCCCTGATTCTTAATGAGTTTCGCTGATTTTAATTTACACAGTGAATCATAAAATTCTCAGTGTTTAAAGAGAATCGTCATTTTTTTGTAATGAGAAGTTCGCAAGGATAGTGTACAAAAATTGACGCACATCGTAAAATCAACATCATTCATCATTATTTACTCGTTCCTCCTCAAAGCATTCTAATCTTACAAACTATATAACTATAATATCTGACCAAACGTCACCAGCTTCTCGTAATTTCATCGATAATTCCAAGAATCTCTATCAGTGAAAAAAATGTGGTAGCCAAACTTCTCCTAAAAGACCAACAGGATTATCAATATATCCACTGAAACTCGTCTACTTAGTAAAATATTGGTCATAAATTTGGATTTTTCTGAAATCAAAGGTCGAGAGAAAATTAAAGTTTACCCTGAAAAGTAATTTCGTCACGAGTGAGTATAGAAGGGTCGTATATATTGACCAATGAAAGCTAAGGGGCCGGACATTCGAGACTCTTTGAATGGGCCACTGTTTGATGGTTTCGACCAGCGCCACTGGTTTCTCTTGGATTCAGGTGTTCTTTCTCTCTGATGTGGAGGAGGGATAGTAAAAGCGGAGGCTCACGTTTCCCACCTCCACTGGGTTCGGGATCTCAGCATCGGGCTTCAGTTCAGTTTCAATCCGAACCCTGCCAGCAGCACATCCGACATCTTATCGTCTGATATATGCTGCATAGCAGGTCGATAGTAAACTGATATTGTATCAATAGTACATTGAAGATAGGAAAGAATTTGATAATAATCCCGGCTGACACGTGTGTTTTCAATTCGAAACTGTCGCGGATTTCGCGGGTTTCTTTTTTTATCAGCGCGGCAGCTTTACTTAAATGCGACACGCAGCGATCGAGATTCAGGTAAATGTTATTTTAGTTAAAATAGTTTTCTCTATCTCATTCCTATGTTTGATTTGTTTCGTATGTTTCATTTGGAGCTTTTCATAATCACGTATTGCAACTGCTATCAAATATACAAGAGAATCAAGAACAAGACAAAGTATTGAATTTATGGGATGATATGGAAAATTCATGTACGATTATTCAAAAATAGACCAAAACATAGATCAGAGTGTAAAAGAGACAAATTTTCTGGATTTAGTCTGATTTTCAATATATTACATTATTTTGATAACCATTAATATTGTTGCACATTTACTTTTTGTATCAAAACTATTCAGAAAACTTGAAACTTGTAATATGGAAGAAATTTCTCTATCATGAAAGTTTTTATGTAGCATTTTTACAAACATTTAATTTTGAGTTTTCGTGTTCATAAAAGTTTTGGAAACTAAAAAATAATTATATTGAGCACTAAAATTTGCGGTATTTACAATCTTTGCTGTGAGAATGACGCAATGTTTTATTATATTATTTTATTGTATATATCAATGCAGAAGTCAAATCTAGTGATTAATTTGTAACGATTTGATTAGTTGATTTTGAATGGTTTCTCAATTATTGTGACTAAAAATAATTGATTTCATAGCTGGAAACAAGCAAGTGATTGAAATTAGTGAGCAAAATTACTCATTGAAATTGAAAGAGTAGTGATTGACATTCATTATAAATTTTAGGTACAAAAATCAATTTCTGCTTTATACACGGAGAAACCCGAATTTACAATTTTTCTAAACTAGATTCAAATTTAGGGAAAAATTTGTATTGGTGAGAATTTTTCGCAGCGAAATACTGAACCCCGTGTATGGAAAAATGTCATGGCGCTGGTCAACGCCAGAACAGACTGTCTGGTTTTCAGTTTTGGCGCTGACTATAAGGCCTGGTCTGGGGCTGGCCAGAACTGTAACGTTTTTGTACGATCAGTCGCTAGTCAGCGGCTGGACAGCCACAAGCCATAGGTTGCTCAGACCCAAGCCAGTGGCCGGCTAGACACTAGTCAATGGCTAGCCAGCCACAAGCCAGCGGCTAGTCAGCAACTAATTCGCGGCTGCTAAACCACAAATTGCTAGTCAGTTAATAAAGTTTTGATTGAAAGACTATTTTAATTGAAAATTTATCGATTTCGATCTGAGCCAGACCAGAACTTTTAGACTAGCCGGTCTGGAAATTGCCAGACCTGGGCCAGATCGGACAATAGATTGCCATGAAATTTTTCCACATGGGACTTTGGATGAACTATATGATCATTTACTATGGATTGTATCAAACTTTACTATAACTTATACTAATAAAGTTTCATATAATTTTTCGAATCTTTAGTATTTTGAATACGAAGATTGCTAATATATTATAAAATTATGAATATAAAATAAAACATATATTGCTATAAAATGTTTCTCTGTGTGTTTAGGCTTATTTCCAGCATCAAAGGCATTTTACATAATTCATATAATTTTTGATCTTGAATCCGGTTTCATATGAGTTTTTATTCTAAATTCGTTGAAGGTGACTCAAATAAGTAAATTTTGGTTGTAGCTAAATTTAAAGCTCGTATTGAACATTAATAAGTTCACTACAAACTTATATGATGAACAGTGTGTACAATCTTAAAATTTCTACTGGAATTTAACCGAACAGAAAGTGCAGTTTTATACAGTTACAATCCGTAAAACTATGCTAAATTTAAGAGAAATTAGTTACTTTTTAGTATATTCCTAATTACTGAATTCAAATAAACTTGACTCATATTAAAATACTTGTATCTAAAAATTCTGAAGCTTGCAACAACAAAATTTCATGTTCTGGGCAACTGAAGCTTCATATAGTTACATGTGACATAGAAAATTTCTAAAAGCATGTAATATATATTATATAAAAATATTAGCTCATTAACGTTTTACGTATAAGCTAATAATATGTTTCAAAATTAATAAACTAACTTTTTTTATCTGTAACACTATTGTCATTGGAATGAAGTATCGCAGTGGTCATAATAATTGGATCACACACTGTAATTTATTGCGGTCCCAATAATTTAAGTTTTTGAATTAATTTTCAGTCGATTGAATTTAAGTTTGAATATATGCTTGATTCCAATCAATTAATTTGTCACTTTTGGATGACCAACTAGGCATTATTGTTCCTTTTTGGCTATACTTGCTACACGGAGAAACTTTTTATATCAATTTTTACTATAGTATTTTTCAATTTAGGGAAAAACGTATCACTGAGAATTTTTGTTAGTAAAAATACTAAACTTAATAATAATGATATGAAACTTCAGCATAGGTCATAGCAAATTTTGTTCAGATCATTATTATAAAGTTCAGTATTTTTACTAACAAAAATTCTCAAAGTGATACGTTTTTCCCTAAATTGAAAAATACTATAGTAAAAATTGATATAAAAAGTTTCTCCGTGTATGAGTTGATATTTTGATGATATTCTTTTCACTGCATTAAAATTAGTAAGCAGAGTTGAAGATTTTCTATAGTCAAAATGGAAGAAAGTGCTACAGGGTAATATAAATCTGACAAATTTTTACTGATTCAGATTTGAAAAGTATACCTTTAACTTTGTAAAAGTTAATTTGGCATGGGGTCAGTTTTGATACGGATTTATTTTTTTAATTAAGTGATAGAACACATAAAAAATACAAAAGGCAAACGTTTCGGCCACAAATGGGGGCCCTCTTCAGTGCCAATTAGCTTAATAGTAACCTTTAAATATTTATTAACTAAGACATGCAACTTAATAATTATTGTATTTTTTGTTTTTTTCTTTTTTTCCTTTGCTTATTGATATTAGAAAAAGATAGAGTAAACATGCGGAAAGACTTATGGGTAAGCGAGTTCCTAGGTGTGAAGGAACCAGACCGTTCCAAAAACTGTTCCAACGAGTAATCCTCTCCCACAGGAAACCTAGGAACTCGCTTACCCATAAGTCTTTCCGCATGTTTACTCTATCTTTTTCTAATATCAATAAGCAAAGAAAAAAAGAAAAAAACAAAAAATACAATAATTATTAAGTTGCATGTCTTAGTTAATAAATATTTAAAGGTTACTATTAAGCTAATTGGCACTGAAGAGGGCCCCCATTTGTGGCCGAAACGTTTGCCTTTTGTATTTTTTATGTGTTCTATCACTTAATTAAAAAATAAATCCGTATCAAAACTGACCCCATGCCAAATTAACTATTACAAAATTATTATTGTGGGTCAATAAAACATTGAACATGTACGGAAACATGTCACGATATAATTATACCTTTAACCTTACACTCTTAATTTTCTGATTTAAAAAAAATTATTTATAAAACTTCAATATAATTTAATTTAGCGGTAACCAAATTTTACTCCACTTGCCCAAATTTGTTCCTTTATAGAGAATTAAAAATAATTTCAAAAAATCCCGGTAAAATTCTGTTATAATTGAAATTCGGTATAACTTTTACTATCATGCCTTTGATTAATTTTTATTTAGAAGTAATATAATGTTTTGTTGTACATGGAGAATCTAAAGTTTACAATTTTTGCCAAACTATGTTTTAATTCAGGGAAAATAGTTTCATAGTGAGCATTTATCATACTCAAATACTGAATTTTAGATGAACTATATTATAATTTACTATAAATTGTATCGAACTTTGCTATAAATATACTAAAGTTTCATATAATTTTTCGAATCTCTGAAATTTAGACTGCGAAAAATTTTCAGTTCACTAGGAATAATTACCATTGCACCTCGATTTTCCCAAGATTCCTAATATTTTGTAGAATTTTCATAATTAAAAGAAACTTTTAAAATATATATTTGAAACTTTCAGTTAAATTGGACTTAAATGCGGATGAAATTTGCCAAAAACGAGATTGGTTAGGAATTCAAATGGTCTTAAATTTGTCGACATTTGTATTGTTCGGGATTGTATCGAATCCACTTTTTATTCAAATGGATTAGCCCGGACTAAAATTTTGACAATTAATGCTTCATGAAAGAAATGGAATTGACAGGGACTTTCGAAGTCGCCCCTTGTCATTAAGTAGGATTAGATTATTTTCAGTTTCTATCATTATCAATATAATTAAAATATATTCAAACACTCGCACAAATTAAACAGGATTAAAATGAGGCGCAATCTGTTAACACGAAAAGGAATTGAAACACATTTTTTGTTAGCATTTTCCTATTGAAAATTCTGACGTGAGGAGAAATGTAGAAAACTACATAAGAAACGACTTAGGTAACTACATAAAAAAATATGTAAAAAATAATGTAGGAAACTATGTCGGAAATTGGGGCAGGAAACGACGTACAATAATTTCTCACGTAGTTTCTGACGTCGTTTCCAAAACCTATTTTTTAATACTTTTTCATAACGCGTTCATTTTTTGTCTATTAATTTTAAGTAAATTTTAATGAATAATTTGTTTTCTGTGTTTAAATAATTTAAAAAGAATATAATATTCATCTATTTTATATAATAATGAGAACTATTTTCCATAAATATCAGATTTACAAATTTAAAAAAAGGTTTTGGAAACGACGTAGGAGGCTACGTGAAAAAAACACGTAGAAAAGTACGTAGGAAGCCACGTAGGGCACAACGTAGTTTACTGTCCCAATTTTCACGCAGTTTCCTATATGTACTTTCCGACGTTGGTTCCTACGTAGTTTTCTACAATATTACCTACGTCTTTTTTTACATATTTTTTTACACCGTTTCTTATGTAGTTTTCTACGTCGATACGTCAGAATTTTCAATAAGCTTTAATTCAGTTTAATTGGAAGCTTCTAACCCGGATTCACAACGTAGTGAGATATGCCACTTTTAAATTGTCTAAAGTTTCCTAAAAGAATCAGTTGTTACCAAGCCGCAATATTAAAGTTCTTTTACCCATTTTCTCCTTAAAAAATGAGTAAGAAGAGAGAAAACAAAGGAAAAGAAATCCAGTTAAAGCGCGTGCTGTCGTCGCCACCGGCGGAAGTCGAAACTTGACATTGTAGGGCGGAAGTGACGCGTTTCGAGCAAACAGGTCTCACATTTTTCTTGAGACGGACGAGGTGTGCCTTCGGTTCTTAACTCGGAACCGTTTTGCGTAGGTGTGTTTGAGTCGCGTGCCCCTAGATCGGTGTAAACGTAAACGATGTTTATACAATGGGTGAGCTGGACATACTCAAGAGTATGCAAGAAGTGAAACAAATAAGAGAATCCATTTAGATCTATGGTAACATATTCAGCTAAGATCAACGCTTCGACATTCAGGATTGGGCCCCCCAAACCGGAATCAGTCAAATGTGTGTACACCGTAAACTGAGTTCTATTGCCGGCTCCGTAGGTTAAGCAACGAAGACACGTCCTCAAACATTGACGAAAGCAAAAGTCCCGATTCAAAGATCCTCGTCAAACTAGACATGAATCTAAGAAAATCCAATGAGTCTTTGTTATATTACCATTGCACGCCATTATCACTTATATTTCTTTGTTCCTGTTCCACTTATCCAAATTTGCAATGAACTGTTTCACCGTTGCGAAAAACATTATCAGAAGGATCTACAAAAATCCTCAAACATAAAAAATAAATCGAACAATAATTGAGCTTATATTTGTCAAGAAAATCAATATATAGTATTATCTTGTTTTAATAATGAACAGGACTTATATCGACCCTTAGTATTATTATTAAATATTCATATTCTGGACTTGCATTGACCCTTAATTATTAATTGAAGATATATGTTGATAGTTGGCTTTGGGATCCAAGGTTAATAAAACCTTAGAGTTTTACATAATCAGACTTTCGGCTCTGATTGGTGCCCTCATCAGTGATTTATTTTGAATCTAAAAAATACAGAAAAAAGGGGGTTGCTAACGTAGGATTTAAAGTATTTTTATGAAAGAAATCCTATGTTAGCAACCCCCTTTTTTCTGTATTTTTTAGATTCAAAATAAACCACTAATGAGGGCTCCAATCAAAGCCGAAACGTCTGATTATGTAAAACTCTGAGGTTTTATTAACCTTGGAACCTAAAGCCAACTATCAACATCAACATATATCTTCAAATATTAAATATTGTTGGTGTTCCTAGTTGGCTTTAGGGTCTAGCAAAAATGTAACTCAAGTTCCATATTTTCAAACGTTTTGACTCACATTGGAGTCCTCATCAGTGAGAATTTATTTCTATAAAAATACAAAAAAAAAGAAACTTAAAAAATTGCACATGTGGTAACAAACGATATAAATCAATTGCACGTATGAAACCTTAAGTTAAATTTTTTCTGGATCCTAAAGCCAACTGACAACACTAACAATTACAATGTGACATGTTTGAGAACATGTCTGCTATTATATTGACCCAACATTGACAGAATTTTTATTCGTTTTTTGTTATTGTTTATTTTTATTTTATCCGATTAACATTATCAATGTTGGGTATATTTAATGTTAACTTGTTGTATTTTACGTTTTAACGATGAGAAAATTCAGTGAATTTACAAATTAAAAATAATTAATGATATTTTTCCTTCTTCGTTAAATGTTTTTTCAAAAATTCTCATAATGGATATTTTCAAATCGTCTTTCAGGAAACAATGAAAGAGTCTCTCTCGAAGCAGGACATAAAACTGGAATGGGAGGAACGTCGTACATCCGGAAATAGTTCTCCCCAGGTATCTCGAGTGCCCGAAGAGCAAACAAGTGCAAGTCCAAGAAGTGTTATCACAACTCGTAGACACATGAGGACCATTACAACGACAGGTCATATCACTGAAACCATAGCCAATCAGGAGCCAGACTCTCCAGAATCGAATTCTACTAATATGCAACAGGTAATCCAACAACAGCAAATGAATGTCAAGAATGAAGGTTCTGATCAGCAAAGATATCAGGAAGAAATACAGCATCATCCTGACCATGTTCCAATATCACCCAGTGGGAGTCCTGACCAGCAGCAACAGCACGTGGGAGATCAGCATCATGTTATCTTTGCCATCAGTAACGGGCAAGAACTCCCGGTTGAGGCAGCCGAAGCTACGGAAGCGATAAAGGAACCTCCCAGGTGAGTCAATTTATCTCCTGATTCTCAAAACCTTTGAAATCAAATCTTAAAAGTGTAACATACAAAAGACTCTACCTGCGGTTATTATTTTATAGGTACGAATCAGCAGTTCCTGAAAGATCAGGAAGTGACCGAATCTATCTTTACTCTAAGCATCCAGAGAGGAGGGAAAACCACGTAATCACTCTTCAAGTTCAGGAACATCGTAGGCATCAGCATCAGCATCAACAATCTCACCATAGAATCAGTCCTC
Organism: Diplolepis rosae; assembly: GCA_030998225.1. Classification (NCBI taxonomy): domain Eukaryota; kingdom Metazoa; phylum Arthropoda; class Insecta; order Hymenoptera; family Diplolepididae; genus Diplolepis; species Diplolepis rosae. The sequence continues at coordinate 4,375,327 of JAPYXD010000723.1, read as the reverse complement.
ATCAGAATAGTGAGCAGACGGGCAGGTACCAGAACTCACCAGTCAGTGCTTCTAATGAAGAATACGAATCTACAGTTATGGTGACTCAACCTGGAGGTGTTCAATTGACTACCACAGCTGCTACTTATTCACCCCCAATTGAATTAAGAAACAGCCAACATCATCAACTTATCAGTACCGGATATGCTGAAACTGGAAATGGTACTGTTAAATATGGTACAGAAAGTACTGTTCCCGCTGATAGTATCAAGGTCTCGACTACTTACACCACCCTTGAAACAGCACCACTTCCAGCTGCGCAAGCAGTTCCTTACAATCAGTATCTTGTGTCTGCTGATACTTTTCAACAACCTGCTGGGTACAGTTATGCCAAACCAGGAGAGTTTTTCTTCTTGCCAACTACCAATCCCTCAGGAGTAAGAGTCTCAGAGGTAAGAGCAGTTTAGAAGAGACTAATGCTTATTAATTATTCTCTCATTAGATTTAATTAAGGAAGTTACCTTTCTCCATAGGTGGACCCTCCAGCTTATATAAAAAGTGATCCAACCCTGACATCTTCTTCTCTTCTTGGAACGCGGACAGTTTCCCTTCAGTACCAACAACCAGGTTCTCCAGTTTCCCAAATGGACCTATACAGCACAGGAGCAACAATTGCTTATCAATATCCAAAATCAATCAATGACCATTATTGGACAACAGGTGGGCCTTCACCACCTCCAGGTATAGAGTGTGGACAAGGTTATCCTGGAGTAACTATATCTCCCAGTGATCCTGGAGGTGTAAACGCTGGAGTCTATTCTGGTGGTTCCTACAACATCACCTCTGGACCAAATGGTCCTTCTTCACCTTGGCTACCTTTGAGTGGTGCAGATGGATTCGATGAACCTGCGATGAGTTCAGAATTAAAAGAATGCGTCAATTGTGGAGTCATGGGAACACCGTTGTGGAGACGAGATGTAACTGGAAATTACCTCTGCAACGCCTGTGGCCTTTATAATAAAACTAATGGCGTTAACAGGCCACCCTTACGCTGTGTTAAGACAAAGCAGACCGTTACACCGGTGAGTATATCTTTCCAATTTTATTTTCAAAATATCAGTATCAAAATTTCGAATAATCAGGAAAACTATAAGGGTGAACGAAGGAAAGGTTTGAGAAGAGGGAATCCAAGTGAAGAACTTGTTGAATCAGAAAGTAATTACTCCCCCGGGAGGAAATTTACAACCGGCGCAGCACCGCGCCAGAATAGTGCTGACTACCAGCGCTGCACCAGCGCTGACCACCAGTGCTGTTGGTTGTTTGTCAACACTGAACGCCGGTATTGCGCCAGTGCTGCGCCAACGCTTGACATTACACAAATGCCGGTAATTTGCCAACACTAAAAAGCAGTATTGCAAGACGATGAGTAATTACGGGACTGCAGTTTTAACGTTATTTTTCCTTATTAAGGGAAGAAATTCTCGAAATACACGAAATTCGGAATCGACTCATAAGTGAAAACCCCCTCGCCTGTTTATTTTTAACGCTACTTATATCTATTTGTAAATCTCTTTAGTTGACTTTCATACTGATTAGTAACTTGCAGGGAGAAATGAGACGTGTTTGATTTAAAAAGCAGTCGTACCTTACTTTTCAATATTTCATATTGTGCGAAGAATTGATTTTAGTGCAAGAAAATGATGTGTTTATTGTGCAAATCATTTTTGAAACAAAAGTCGCAAATAACCTTTAAATGTTTACCAAAGAATTTGATTCTTTGCCTGATATTTCGAGAGACGTTCTTTTTTAAGCTTATCAGAGTTCATTATCATCCTTAATGTAATATGTAATTAATTTGCACCTCAAGCAAGAAAAGATTGATGATTTCGATTGAAGAAAATATAATCGTTGTAAGGAAGATTTGAGATTATGATAATCATATATTGCATCAGGATTACGTGTGTCTATCTTTCTATCTGGATATAATTAATCACTGTCTTCGTAGCCATCCATACTTTCAAGATGAATCTTCAATACATATATCTAATTTATGTAAATATAGAGACGGCTTAGGGCTGAAATTTGATTGGAGGTTTAAGAGTGGTTTTAAATTTAAGAAAGAAAACATTTCACATAAACTGAGAATTTTAAAAATCATATTTAAATTACTAAACGACATCGAAGAAATTTCTGAGCCCCGATGCTCTTGAAAATAAAAAGTTATTAAAAATCATTAGAACTGACTTAGAATTTAGAAATCTCTATTATTTATTTTCTAATAGTTTTCGTATTTCTCTTTATTTTTGATAATTCATCAAGTCTGGACATTTTCCACTTTCATCATTCAAGGTTTTGTAACTCTTGTAATTAATGAGAAAATGCATTAATTTTTTATTGTGGAAATAGTGAGAGACTAAATGGACAAGTCCGAAAATGTGACCATCGGAAACGAGGCCGTTGTTGTTTGTGCTGATAAGGTACTGGATGGATCGCTCGCGCACCGACATGACTTCGATATTAAGTAATGTTTGTGCTCTCGAGAGATGAGAGTCCCTTATCTCGTACTGAGCAAATAATAACTCCGTGACATGGTGGGTGTTGTTTGCTCTAGTTTTCTTACCTCAGCACTCCCAGTTTCGTGGTCGTCGATCCTCAAATATTCGTCGAGACGAGGTTGACTCGACCTGCTTCCTGCGACAGTCCTAGGGTCGAGACTTCAGGTTAATCACCGCTTATCTTTTTTTCATTCAACTATGTTCAACAAAATCTCTCCTTTCGTTCTGATAAATATGCTTCATCCTTCAAATTTAAGCGATTGAAAATCTTGATGCTTTCATCATTTTCAAATTTCTGCTATGTCATCCATTCCATTTCGCGATCGTATAGGATAAAATATTAATTAATTTTTAAAGAATTTAGTATCTTTCTGTGGAAAAAGAGACGCATCTGACTACAGTGACATTTCAACACTACCTCCCTAATTAAAATATTAATAATAATAATAATAATTTAAAGTATGAGTTTGGTTGACAGTATTCGCTCGGGAAAAGCTTTTAAGAAAAAGAGAAAAAAACAACAACCTCGGAAGTGACCAACTTAATCAATATTTCTCCAACTACTTGAAAGATTTTATTATATATCACTGACGAGGAATCCGATCTGAGCAGAGACGTCTGATTGAATCGACTTAATCATTTTGCGACCCTAAAGCCAATTTTTTTCAACAATGTACCATTTCATTTAATAATAATAATAATACTAGACATTTAGGCTTTTTTTGGAAAAAAACTCTGTTCTGAGTCTGAGTATTGCATTTATTTAATAAATTAAATCATCGGTTGCAAATTTTGTGTATATGATTTAAATTATGCACATCCAAAATGTACATGTATTGCAAATTTTCCAAATATTATGTTTTATTTATTTATTAGCGTAATATAAAGGTATAAAAATAATTAAAAATATATTATAGTTTCTATATTTTCTAATTTTTCAAGAGTCAATATTTTGGAAATTGTGAATTTCCAATATTCAAATAAATTAAAAGTATTGTACCTTGTATTTTTATGGACCCTAAAGCCAATTTTCCATCAACATACCATTCTATTCAAATAAATATAAATTTTTAAAGAATTTGATATCTTTCTATTGACATTTTAAAAATTCTACAGCTTATCAATAAGCATTTCAATTTCCATAAGTTATCTTTGAAATTTAAAAAATCTCTGGCAAAATTACTCTGGATTTCCTAAAATATTGAAAAATTATATCCTGATGAGTTAGAATGATTTTAAGCTGATAACTAAAAAATTCTCATAAACTTGGTACAAATTCGTCAATAGTCTTTGGGAATTCCCACATATGTCCATTTCAAGTGATCTTTGATTTCACAACTTTTTTAACCATTTGAAAATGAATTTCTCAATATCTAAAACTGCACGGTTATAAAATATTCAAAAAATGTTTAGGGTGTTTTCAAAATTCTTATTAGAAATAGTAAATATGAATATTCAAAGATATTATGCACTAAATTTTTAAATATTCCAAAGTGCAGCTTTTCTTTTAAAGTGAATAATAACTTAAAGTTACAAATGTATAATTTAATTTGAATCGCTATTTTTATTTTTGATTCCAGGGTGGTGGAAGAAGACCAGGAGTACGTTGTGCAAATTGTGGAACAAGTAACACAACTCTCTGGCGCCGAAACAATAATGGAGAACCAGTCTGTAATGCCTGTGGGCTTTACTTTAAATTGCACAGCGTAAGTTGAAAAATTTGAAATATTTCTTGAAAATAAAAGAAAATGAACACTATCAGATATCATAAAATTCAAAAGTATAATTCAACTCTGAACATATCCAATTATCATATTTGTACATTTGAAAAGGCTTAGCTAGTTTACCTTTCAATTTCCAAATTTCCAATTATGACAAGATGTATATCAGGTATATTATGAAATTATGAAATATATTTCACCACATTACAAAAAATTCTTAAAATAAATTTTAATTGATTTAGCATATGTTTTGGCATTTGATGACAAGATGAATTTCGATGAAGCATGAATTTCATGTTTTTGACTGTTTATCACAATTTACGTCACCAAGTTGTCGAGAATTGTCGCATTGACACGCAGAAAAGCTAAACTTGGCTGTGAAACAATAAAGAGAGGCTTAAAACAAATGCAGTAAAGGCCGCAAACAAGAACGTTAATGTGCCCTGCACGACAGTTATATGGTCCCAGTCAGTATTCTCAGAATGTTACTTATTACATACATTTTCCTCTCACCAGTCCTTCCATTCTTTTTAATTAAAAAAAAATCAAATATTTTTCCCTCCTAAAATTCAAATTAAAAAAAAAAAGAATCAGGAAATATTATTTCAAATGATTTGAATATTTCTTTGAAATTTATCTATGCGTGAAATAGATTCAAAAAATATTGCCTCAATTGAAAAATATTCGTTCCTATTTATGTTATATGGATTTCTAAAACTTAAATTCATAACTTTTGTAAAGTTCGTTATTGGTAAAAAATGCGATTGCATTTTGTTTGAATTTGATTGGAAGGATTAGATAATTATTTATGTTTTGTTCTTTTATTTATAATTTGCATTTTTAATTCTTCCAAATTTTATGCAAAATTACACGCGACAATTTTTTACTTTCATGATAACAAAATGTAAAATTTTAAACTCCTGGACCTTTGTCTCCAAACATCCCGTGTTAATAATTTTTTAACTAACTTCGATCTCTAGCCGTTCGTTTGACGTCTTATCAGCTCCTTGTCCCTGATAAGCAAAGACATTTATCCGCTTTCCTTGCCGGGTTGACGGAATCGATCGATTATCAATCGATCTCTGTGCACGGTTATTTATTTATTTTTCAAGAAATCACGACATTCCCCGACAATTGCCTAACTATAGACTTTTCTTTTTCTGTAAAAATTACTGTGCCTCTATAGAAATAAAAAGATAATTCTAAATCATGACAAAAAATATTGGGAAATGGTAATTTTTTAATTAAAATCAATTCACTTAAATAGTTAATCGAAAAGATATTTCTCTACAAAATAAACTGGAATATATAGTATGAAAAATTGTTGGTGTTCTTAGTTGGCTTTAGAGTGCAGAAAAATGTAATTCAAAGTTTCATATTTTCAAAGGTTTCGACTCAGATTGGAGTCTTCAATAGTTTGAATTTATTTCTATAAAAGAATTGCATGTGTGAAACTATAAAATTGGTCTGAATAACTAAATTCACAAAATAAAAACTGTACAAAAAAATTTTTTCTATAAAAATACAAAGGGAAGAAACTTAAAAAATTGCACGTGTGGCGGATAAACATTGTGGTAACAAACGATATATTCAGAAATGAATTGCACGTATGAAACTGTAAAATTGTTTCAAATAACTAAATTTGCAAAATAAAAACTGTACAAACAAAAAAAAATTTTTTTCATAAAAATACAAAAGGAAGAAACTTAAAAAACTGCACCTTTGTAGGATAAACATTGTCGTAAAAAATAATATAAAATAATTGGTCTAAATAACTAAATTCACAAAATAAAACTGTACAAAATAATTTAAATCTACCCTAAGAAAGATTATATATACAATAAATTTGTATAAGTTAAGAACAAATTGAGAGATTAAAACAAATTTATAGAATAAAAAGATCTAAAAACCTGCGATCTCAACACAATAAAATATTACCAAACAAAGAACTGACCTGTTATTTTGTTAAGTAGTCAGAAAAAAACGTTCGTGAAAAAATTAATCCAAGTAACATAGTAACAATTTTTTTTCTTGTCCTTTGCCGGAAACTAATATTATTTTTATTATATATAACTGCAATTGGTAAATTATTAGTTCCGATGGAATAATGATTTTTTGTTTACAGGTAAATAGACCAATGAGTATGAAGAAGGATGGAATCCAAACAAGGAAAAGGAAGCCAAAAAATCATGCGAATATAAATTCGGGCCTCGGTGGACCAAGTGGAGTGCACAAGACCGAGATTAAGTCCAGCTTACTCGGTGAGTCCTCGGTGAGCAAGTCTATTCTTGAATTATTGTCACTAGATGCACTAGTTTATGGAGAATCCCTCACTCCTATTAGATGATTTGAAATATTAGATTATTGTTAATTTTGAAAATGTTGATCAATCCTTCAGTATTAATCAGTGATTGATATGAATAATTGAACAGTCATCAACATTTATGATCTCGATCAAGACTTGACACCACCAAAAACTTACATTAACGTAATTTTGATAAATTTGATGCTACAATGAAATAATACATTTCTTATAGAAGTTGAAAGCATTTAAAATAGAACAATTAAATGATTAAATAAACAATATATTCCTGCTTTATAATTTATAATACATGTTAATTAAAAATATATCTATTTCCTTTACGTAGGAATCTAAAAGCTTTTAATAGAATTTATTCATACTTGAAATTTTATGAAAGTGATGAAATCATGAACTTTGCTGTAGAAAAGTTTCAATTGTTTCAATTGTGCGACTACGTGATTAAATGTGTAATTACACGTTCAAAATAAATCTCGACCTTCAAACTCTGATTTCCTTGCTTAATGATAAAATCTCATTACAAATATGAAAGGAAGGTTGAGCAAACTTTTTGAGGAAAAAATGCTTTTTTGCCTCATAAGACAAAATATATTCTTTCTGGTGTACCTTAAACATTCATACAATCAATGAAAATGTAATAAAATATTGTATATCAAGAAGACATTATATTATATACAAATATTGAAAAATATATTTATAAAAGAAATGATTCGTAGAGTTTAAGGTACATGTTCTATAAGAATACTGTTAAAATGTATACTTTATATTTATTTTTGAATAATTTCATCGTTATTAAAAAGTTCATGTAAAACTTCCAAAATGTCAGTTCTTGGATGACTTTATAGATAAAGTATTTCACATGAAGTTCCAGTGTACTTACAGGTAGTTGCTTCGCCATGCTTACAATAATTGCTGTTATATGTGTTGTGTGTTGTGCTTTTGTTGGTTTTTGATCGCCTCATATTTTTATGTATGATACAATAAAATTTTCAACGACGATATGAAAATAATTTGTTATAAAAGCATTCTGTAATATTACCGCGTATTATGAATTAAATATATTGATATATGTTCAATAATGTCTAACGACACAGTATTATATTAAGTTTTTTATATATAGATAGTATTATTAAATAAATGAAATTGACGTACAAAATATTTTGTTGTATGAAATTGTCGCTAAACCTCTTTTAATAAAGAAGGAAAATACTTTAAAATTCGCAAAAATCTTAGTTTTTCATAAATTAGTATATAATTTTGAACTAATTAACTTGTATCTCGTAAAGTATGATTTTTCTGTAAAAAGTCCACGCAACAAGCTGATTTTTAATATTCAAAGAAAATAAAAGAGGTTCTGTCTGAACAAAGGAATATTCCATTTTTTAAAGTTTCTGAATTGACTTATAATTAAATATTTAATTTTATGTCATTTTTATGATTCTTATGGATTTTTATGAATCTTTTAAGAAATATTACAACTTGGAAAGTGAGTACAGAACTGATTTTATAAATTTTTGTTATTTGCTTGGCATTCTGATAGATTAGAATTATGCTTGTGTGCGCTCCTGTCTCAGTTTGCCTTGTAATCGATGAGTGGACAGTACATCATGGCCGTCTAAATAGTATTGGATGGTATATGCTTCGGTGTTCGGGGTGAAGGGGAATTCGGAAAGTATGTGCAGACCACAGTAAAGCTGATTGGTCAGAAAGAAAGATGCCACTGATAACAATGAGTACTTTTCCTCAATGGGGAGTTACCAACAGGCTGCGAGTGCAAGGCAACAGAGGGAAAAAAAGTAAAGAGAATGTATAGAAAATAATCATCTATTTTTTAAGAAATAAATTCAATATATATATATATAATATTAATATGTATGTATTTAAATATACACGTTCATATATATATATATATATATATGTTTGGTTTAAATTTAATGGATCAAGCATATTCCAACTGTTAAAGCTTGTTCTACAAAAAATGTTATGAAGAAAATGAAAAATAAAGCGACATTTTATTGTAATTATATTGTATTTTTCATTTTGATATGGAAATATGGTATTTCTTATGCAATCACACATTAACTAAGAGAATATCTCATGGAATAAAACTTAAAAATAGTAAGAATGTATTCAAGTTTTTGAATTTGATTGTTTTATTGTACGAGTTATATTAGTTTCCTGGAATCGCTTGATGAAGGAAACAATTGTAATCCATTTATTTTTTATTTATTATATTCTTTTTGATGTTTGTTATGTTGTTTTGTCTTCCTCGATAAGGCTAAGTTTGTAAAGTTAGATTTTATTTTTGATCGTTTTAGTATTTTGTATTGGCATTGGGTCAGCTCATTCTCATCAGGAATAAATTATTAAAAGAACATGTCCTAGATATAGAAAAGAAGAAGCATGTTTAAGAAAGATATAAAAGATAAAAAAGGCAACCGTTTCGGTCACAAATGGGGGCCCTCTTCAGTGCCAAAATTTAATGTACTTAGTGTCTAAGCTGTAAACGTGCAAAAAATTAATTATTTATAGTAAAACTAGATTCTTTTGTTTTGTTTGTTATTATGTTTTTTTGTTTTGTTTTTGTTTTCTTAAGTATGATATTTTATAAAAAAACGTGCAAGGAACTTATGCAATGGGGCAAGATCCAAGTCATTCTGTTTAAGAAAACAAAAAAACAAAAAACATAAAAACAAACAAAACTAGTTTTACTATAAATAATTAAATTTTTGCACGCTTACAGCTTAGTCATTAAGTTCAGAAAATTGTCTGGCACTGAAGAGGGCCCCAATTTGTGGCCGAAACGTTTGCCTTTTTTATATTTTATATCTTTTTTAAACATGCTTATTCTTTTCTATATCTAGGACATGTTCTTTTAATAATTTATTCCCGATGGAAATGAGCTGACCCAATGCCAATACAAAATACTAAAACGATTTAATTTTGGGTCAAGATAATACTTAAGACATAGTTTTTTGTGATTCGTCTATAAATGGTTGCCTTTAGAAATTAAATTTTTTTTCAGACTTGACATATTTATTTTACTACTTTAATTGCGGCATTTTTCACATTCAGCATCCTTCGTCGCTTTTTGAATAAATATAGAACCTATTGTAACTTCCTTATATGCTTTTAGTGTATTTTCTTAACCAATCTCTAAAGTTTGAATATGCTTTATTTTCCTTCTAATATTTTCTAGGGTTTCTTAATTACAGCTGCCTCTTTACGAAGACATTTTTCTATTACATTTCCAAATTAATTTTTAATATTAAGTAATCAGACTCCAGGTTATTTCGTAGGTTTGTGACAATTTAGTATATTCTCACAAACTTAAAACATAAACCGTATTTTAAAACTAATATATGAGAGAATAAATCAGAAATAACTTTCTATTTGTAATAATTCTTGAAAAATAAATCAAAATTTAAAAAAAAGTGAAATGAGAGAAAAAATGATCAAATAAAGGGATTACTAAAATTAATATGCTTATTAAATTAGCAATTAACAATTAAGAAGAAATGTGCTTCTCTCAATTTTTCTATAAAACTTTGCTTTTAAAAATTGCAGTGGACTCGAAGCTGCAGTTGAGTGTGTTTTCAAGTGGGGCAAAGGGTGGAGGGGGCAATGATCATTATCATGTTGGTACACTGACGACTTCACATTTAGGCCATGCACATTCGCCCCTTGCATTGCCTTCAGCCGCAGTTTTGAATCGTCAAACCACCCTAACGTAAGTTAAACCCCAAAACTAATACTAAAAAACCAATTAGAATTTAATCATTTTTTTAAAGATGTTATTTAACTCTTTTTAATGCCTGGGAATTCAATAAATTTTAATTTTGAATTTTCCGATTCCTTCAGATAATAATTGAAGAACGAGAAAAAATTTGCCTCAGCCCGAATTCGAACCGGAAAATATGAATAACTTATATAAAGTTGCTGATCCTGGTTCGAATCCCGGCTAAGGGAGATTTTTTCTCGTTCTTCAATTATCGTCTAGAAGAGTCGAAAACATTCTAAATTTCAATTTAATCAATTATAACTTCTTCATCCAATCCATTAGTCATAAAATTCCAACTGCCCTTGATTAATTAATTTCATTTCATTACATTTACAAGGTAATGCAATACATAAAAATATAAATGCATAGTTCAAGTAAATTAAGACCCGCCATATAAAAAATTAAATTTAAATCTTTTTCAAATGATAATAATTTTGACTTGACACATTGAACGATTTTTTTAATAAATAAAAGATCAATTTATACGAAAATGTCATCCTATTAAAAAATTCTGTGTCGTGTGATAAGGACTTTATTTTATCCTGGATCCTAACGTGATAAATATTTTCCAAACCACACCCTCATCCTCAAGAGTATTACATATTTTGTGGTTGATTTCTAATTTAAAATGTATGCACCTTTAAATTAGGAATTATAATAAAAAATAATCTTGTACTATTTTAAAATGAAGTTTGAAAATAAATTGCAAAATCTATGATAATAGAATAAAACTTAATGAATTAATTTTCAGCGTGCCACCTTTAGAGCCAATCCCTAGTCGATCAACAACTGATCTTACAACGGTTATTACCTCAACGACAGCAGCTTCGCATACCGATCGATCTTAAAGCGATCGAGACTCGTTATCAACAGTTCGAAACCTGTTTTGCCGGTCGGATTCTGCTTTACCTGAAAATTTTCTCACACGGGATTCATTCACTACTCGAAGGAGAGTGACTCAGGCTTTCTGCACAAAAAACTAGTTTTAATTTCTCTAGTTAAATTGATAAAAACGAATTTATATGTTCTTTATACTTAACATGAATTTCAGACAATTCTTCTTTTATATTAATAATTGCGTTTGAGTATTCGTGATATATTTTTAATATATATTAAAATAATATATGAAAATTGTATATTTAGGATAAAGTGCAATTAAATTGATTAAAAAATAAATAAGAATATGTGAAGATATGTTTTAAGGTAGTTTACATCTACGAAAATTATACCACAGGCAAAAATAGATAATTTTGCTTTCAAGAATAGTAATATTATTATTGAAGGGCTATTTTGAAAAAGAAAAGATTATTTTACAAGAAAAAATTTGAAACACAGAAAACTAATTTTATTAATAAATTTTATTTTTGACCCAACTTTTTTTCTTATCACTTCTTACCAAATTTAAAAAAATTATGCGATTCTAATAAATTAAGAATCATTTTTTAAGAGAAAAGATTTCCCAAAACTTCACCTTTTCTGATTTTTAAAAATAAATTCTTTAATGGCTGAAACCATTAGAAAAACATTTTCCAAAACCAAATTTTTATAAACAAATTGCTCAATTTTATAGTAATTTATTCATTTTCGAAAATTGGAAATAGTTAAGTTGTAGGGAATCTTTTTTTTGAAAAAGTGATTTGTAATTTATTAAAATCGCATAATTTTTTAAAATTTGGTAAGAAGCGATAAGAAAAAAAGTTGGGGCAAAAATAAAATTTATTAATAAAATTATTTTTCTGTATTTCAAATTTTTTTCATGTAAATTAATCTTTTCTCTTCCAAAATAGCCCTTCAATAATAATATTGCTATTCTTGAAAGCAAATTTATCTATTTTTGCCTGAGGTCTAATTTTCGTGGATCAACTACCTTAAATATTGAAATTAAATTAAAAGATGAAAGATGATATATAATAACGTATATGTAAATAGCTTCTGTAACACATTGTCCAAAGATATATATAGGATTATAAGTAGTGTATATACCGCAGAGAGTAATATATCAATACTGCATGAAAGCTAAATTTTTAAGTATGCTAAACAGTTTGTTGACCTTTTCGACGACATACGAATTGATATGTTAATCTTTGACTCGGTATAATGTCAACTTTAATTTGGTTCACGTAAATGTCTAAAAGAGAATAATAAACCTTCTCATGTATATAAAATTTAATTTGTGTTAATAATTGTGCAATAATAGAAATTTTTCTATGTACAGCGTTGACACTATATATTTGGAAAAAATATAAATAGTAAATACTTCTTGGCTGTATATGAGAAATTCCCTTCAAATAAGACGAATTTTTGAAAAATGTTTAGGATTTTTCTAATACAGTCATGAAATTTCAATTATGTTTTTTCACATGTGGCGTCAATGCTATCAAAAGGGTGAATAATAATTAATTTTAATATATAAAATACCAGGATTAACGAATGCAAAGTTGTTTCTTCAATAAGAAATACGAAAAACTGTCTCATATATAATATATAATTATTTGATAAATAAAATGTCTTGAATTTTGAAAGTACCTACAGTGATTAAAAGCTAGAATTGCCTGTACCAAATTATTCTATGCGAATTGAAAATTATTTTACTTTGTTTGAAAATAATTTGATCAATTAGGAATAACTATTAAATATACTAATGCACGATTTTAATGTTTATAATGTCTTATTACGTGTTTTTATATTAATATATATATATATATATATATATATATATATATATATATATATATATATATATAAATTTGTATCTTACAAAAACCTTTGTAAATTAAAATTTTTCGATCATTCGATTATTAATAGTTAGTTTAAAATTATAAACATTTTAAGATTAAATTACAGATTATTCTTCGATACAAAATACCCGGTATACATTTGGCTCATTTAAAATTGTATAAATCCAATAATTCCTTTTCGATGTCACTCGAAATCATTCATTTTTCTACGATGTCTGAATCTATAGGTTTGGTGGAAATAAATATTTTTTAAAAAGGTTGATGATTATTTCATTAATTCATTGATTTCATTGTTATGTTTATTTCCGACAGGCTTATTATATAAAAAGATGCACAATTCGTTTTTCAAAAAAAAAAACTCAAGTACTCGAAGAAAAAAATGATAAAGAAATTTTGAAATGATTTAGTTAGAATAAATTGTGCGGAATTGCATGACTATTTATTCGTTTTGTTTTGGTTTTGACGTTTAATTTTTTCATTCATACATAATGTGGTTACATGACTACAATTGAGCGGCCGGATGCAATAATCGGTCGAGCGCTCGAAAACTCGAAAAAGCCATTGGACACGTTGTGACGTCACGAGTAAAAACTGAAAGTCCGAAATCACATAAATAAAAAATATAGTATTATAAAACTCCAAAAATCAAATCGAGGTTGTATTAAAAATTTTTTTGTAAAGTTCATACTTTTGACAATAAAAAATAAAATCAACAGATTTTTCACACTAGAAAAACCGTGCTTTTGAATGCACAACTCAACGAAACTTGGTTAAGTTATTAGTGAAATTAATAGTTTTTGGTGTCAATCTACTCGTGATGCTTCAGCGATGCCTCCACGCTAATTAAAGTGGTAAAAAATTTATAATTTATTAATAATATTTTAATTGAAAGTTAAAACCATGTTTTTCCCTCTTCCAAGAGGAATAACTTTCGGACTGTTAGTGCTATGAAAAACTTTCAGCGACAAAGTTGTTCCTTAAGAAATGAGGCAACTTTTAGGAGGTTTGGGAATCAATCAACAAAAAATCAAGTAGTTAAAAGGCGATGTGAAATTGTGAACGCTCGGCACGCGCATGACCGAATCGCACTCAGATTCAACAGTCTTATGTCCCATCGTCAATAAAATATTCTTTTTATTGATGTACAATGAAAAATAATCTTGAAAAAATAATATTTATATTCCAAACTTAATTTACATTAGGTTATATACATTTTTTTCATACATCTTTAAAAATTACATTAAAACGACTAAAAAACTTTATATACAATGCTAATTCAATTCAACTGTCTTAGCGAACAATATTCACGCGTCTTTTGTTTATGTAAGATAATTATTATGAATAGAGAAATATTTCACCACAGACAATCGAAAGCGTGCATATTGTCTGTTACGGAACTTGTATTTTTACCTAAAATTTGCGCGTATCTGGATTTTTTTTTTTTGTACAAAAAAGAGTTTATTTATCATCTAAGCAATGTCCGATAAGGAAAATTTGAAACCTTCAAGAAAAAGAAATAGAAATGAGAGTAACTGGGAACGTAATGCAAGAAAAATTGCCAGAAATGAGGTAAGTTATTACAGTGCTTCAATAATTTGTAAGTTTTGTAAGTTGCAGTTAACGTTTGGTAAAGATTATTATAGTTTTTAAATGTTATTGTGAAGAGCATTTTAATTGTTAAATTTATTATTATTATTTTAAATGTAGTTTTTTTTCTCAAAATTATGACAGATCATATTTTTTTCTAATTTGCTGCAACTAAAAATTTTTTTTCCTCAGGGGAGAGAATATGTGTCTCGTTCGGGAAAAATAGTCTGTGCGAAAGAGTTCACAAACGTAAATTCTTGCTGCCCAAAGAAGTGTTGTGAAAAAATTGAAATATCGCAACAAACAGAGTTTTTCGACGTATTTTGGAAATCAACGGGTGAATATGCAACTCAAAATTGCATATTGACGGGAATGATGATCATGAAGCCTCCTAAATCGCTCGAAGAAAAAACAAACGATGTTACTTGTTGGGAGTATTTTTTTCACCACAAAACAATTAATTTGTCCGTTTGTCGGGGCTTTTTATGTTCTCTGCTGAAAATTGATAAATCCAGATTTGCAATAACTCAAAAAAAGATTAAAAATAATGAGTGTTTAAGGGATAATCGAGGCAAACAAAGCAGCAAGAGTTCGGTTCGATTGACGGATGAAATTAAAAAATTGATTCAAGAACATTGCTCATCCATACCTCATTCTGAGTCACATTACAAGCGTGCAGATTCCTCATTGAAATATTTTGACAATTCTGATTTGACTTTGACAAAATTATACAGTTTGTTTGTCGAATATTATACTGAGAAAACAGGCAATTTGAATTTTCCCTTGAGCGAGTCCACTTATAGCAAATATTTCAATCACAACTTAAATTTTGCATTCTCAAAACCACGTACTGATGTTTGTAATTTTTGTTTCGAACATAAAAATGACATAAGCAATGGGAATTTGATAAAACACAAAGAAACTGTTGAAGAACACAGATCTTTGAAAAAGTTGATGCTTAATGAAAAGCAGGTTTTATGTTTGGAATTCGATTTTGGCCAGAATTTACCACTTCCAAAAATTCCAGTTTCAGATCAATTTTATCGAAGACTTATATGGTTGCATGTTTTCAATGTTCATACCTTCGGAAATAACAAAAATAGTTACATGTATTTTTTTCTTGAAGGAAAATACAAAAAAGGGGCAAATACGGTGTGCAATCTACTGTATGATACGATTAGACGCGAATTTGAAATCGGCTATTTCAACAAAATCTATTTATTTTCTGATGGTTGCGGAGGTCAGAATAAAAATTATTTGGTTATGAATTTTCTGTCGCTGTTGTCTGAAAAATTGCAAGTCGAAATCCAACATTTATTTCCTGTACGCGGGCATTCTTATTGTTCATGTGACCGAAACTTTGGAATGTATGGACAAAAAAAGAAAAGATTAGAAATTATAGAAACCGACAAAGAATATTACACAATTATACAAAAGGCTAGAAATCCACCATTCAAAATAATTAAAGAAACTGATTATGCCATTAAAGATTTTGAAACCTTGTTGAATGAAATTAAAAATCCAACGAATTTACGTATCAGGGACACAGTAAAAATAAAATATTTTCCAAATAGACAAATAGATTTGTTTTATGGCTATAACGAAAAACCGAAAACCCATGTTCTGGATTCAATGATTGCTTTCAATGATATGTTGAATAGACCATTGGCTGTTTCGGTTGGAATAAGCAATGAAAAAATAACCGACGTTAAAGCCTTGACAAAGTATCTAAGTAATAATGGACAACAGTTTTTCAATAATTTATTCAATGTATCGTCAGTCAAAAAATTCAAGAAACTGTTGACAGCTAAAAATTAAAAGATTGTGTTAAAAAACGGCAACGGTTGTTTTACTGAAAATTTTTTAAATGTATCTAACCTTATGTAAATTGAGTTGGAAATATAAATATTATTTTTTCAAGATTATTTTTCATTGTTCACCAATAAAAAGAATATTTTATCGACGATGGGACATAAGACTGTTGAATCTGAGTGCGATTCGGTCATGCGCGTGCCGAGCGTTCACAGTTTCATATCGCCTTTTAACTACTTGATTTTTTGTTGATTGATTCTCAAACCTCCTAAAAGTTGCCTCATTTATTAAGGAAGAACTTTGTCGCTGAAAGTTTTTCATAGCACTAACAGTTCGAAAGTTATTCCTCTTGGAAGAGGGAAAAACATGGTTTTAACTTTCAATTAAAATATTATTAATAAATTATAAATTTTTTACCACTTTAATTAGCGTGGAGGCATCGCTGAAGCATCACGAGTAGATTGACACCAAAAACTATTAATTTCACTAATAACTTAACCAAGTTTCGTCGAGTTGTGCATTCAAAAGCACGGTTTTTCTAGTGTGAAAAATCTGTTGATTTTATTTTTTATTGTCAAAAGTATGAACTTTACAAAACAATTTCCAATACAACCTCGATTTAATTTTAACAGTTCTATAAAATTATATTTCTTATTTATGTGATTTCGGACTTTCAGTTTTTACTCGTGACGTCACAACGTGTCCAATGGGTTTTTCGAGTTTTCGAGCGCTTGACCGATTATTGCATCCGGCCGCTCAATTAGTGAAAAGGAATAAATAAAGACGAAGATTTCTAAGAAAATATTCTTTTTTTGTTAAATTTGCTAAAAATACACAATGATTAATATTATTAATAAAGTTAATTAATTTTTAATAAATATTAATAATATTAATTATTAATCATTAATTAGTTGAGTTTGAAATTTATTAATTAAGTCTGTTTTAATAAAGTAATTTATTAATTAATAAAGTCTGTTACCTTTCACCAAAACATTAAAAAACTAGCGTTAGTATTTTAATAAAAATTAATTTTTTTACTATGTATTATCAGTAAAAACGAATGACGGCCTATTGAAAAATAAGTCACTGATTTCAATTTAGTCAAATTTTGACTTATTCAGATGAAGAGGGAGAAAATTGAACTTCAGTATTTTTTTGGAGGGATTTAAGTGTTAACAACAGTCATTTGTCAAATTTTTGTGCTTCTTAACTTCATGTGGTACATCATGAGAATAAGGCTTTTATTTAATTTTTTCGTTTTCTAAAGAGGAAAGTTTATTTAAAATTCTGCAAAAAAGAAAATAATTAAGCGTCAAAAAGTAGAAATTTTAATCTTTTGAAAACTTGGAAAATCATTTCCTACACAAAATAACTGCAATTTGTGGAAAAAATAAGAATAGAATTTTGAAACATTTTAATTACAAGCAATTTAGATAAAATGTCAAAAATATCACTTTTGTTTCAGTTCTAACAAAATACACACACTGTAAAAAAATTTTCAAAAAATAGTCGGACAACTTAAAATACAAATGGGTCGTAAATTTTTCCAAAGATATAGTCGGAAATATTTTCGACATAGAACTGGGAATAGTTCCTACTATTTGGTTGGAGAAATATCCAGTTTTTTAGGAAGAATATATATATTTCATAATTCAAGTGGAAAACATCCAAAAAAAAGTGAGCAAATTTCTGTTTTTGTGGAATGATTTCCGCTTTTCATGGGAAAAATTGCCTACAACTTAGCAGATTTACACTTTATGTGGGAAAATCTATACTTCCTATGGATTTAGGAAAAATTTCCAAATACATAGTAGGAAAATTCACCGATATTTTTTACAGTGTAGGAATCAACTTGACATTGCATATTCACTTCCTTCTTCAGATCCAACCCCCACTGCTTTGACTGTGAATAATAAATGAAATATAAATGTCAGTCCAAGTCTAATTGTTGAACCGAAAAGTGTGTATCTCACCTTCCATCAATTCTGTACTCAAGTCGAATTTATTTACTGCATAACTTATCAGAAAAAAAAGTAGAAAAATATGCAACAAAGAAATGTTTGAAGATAGACGTTTTCTCTTCAATATATGATTGCTTGAAATTGTTAGTAAAATAGAAATTTTTATGCTCTCAGTGAAAGGAAAAAAATGTTTTTATTTTGTGGCATTTAATATAAAAAAACCAAAGTGAGAAAAATCTACAAAAATTATAAGAAATTTTCTTACATTTTCATCTAATTGTGTGTTATGGCAGAGTTTAAATGGAAAATACGATTTTACTGAATAATAGTTAACAGTAACTTTAATCTTATGAAAAAATACAAAGACTGCTTTTCTCTTTTCACTGAAGATAAAAAATTCTCAAATTACTGAAAATTCCAAACAAGAATTTTGTTTTGTCTTCAATCCATTTTTTATACCATTTATTTTTTTCTGATAAGATATCTAGTGAATGATTCTAGTTTCATAATTGGATACTTCACACAAAATTTATTCAAGTAAAATGATTTTTTTTAAGTTCCTTATTTGCTTTTATTAGTAAATTATATCAATATTTAGATTCTCAAAGATTTAATCACCCAAAATAGAAATAAATTAAATAATTGGAGTTTTAGAAAATAGAATTATTATTTTTCAAAAGTAATTAAACCCGCTTTTCATTATGGAACAAAAGATGGATCCATCGACGATGACAGGGGAAGAAATAGTAATTACCGGGATATCAGGGAGATTTCCAAATAGTGAAAATGTCCAAATTTTGCAGAAGAATCTATTGAATATGATAGATTGTGTAACAGAAGAAGATGCTCGATGGACAATCAGTATGTAATTATTAACATATCAAAGTTTATAATCAAAATGGTCAATTATAATATTCTTTTCAATTTTATACATAATATTATTAATATTAAATATTGTTGATGTTCTTAGTTGGCGTTAGAGTCCAGAAAAAATGTAACTCAAAGTTTCATATTTTCAACGGTTTCGACTCAGATTGTGGTAAATAATAATATAAAAGAATTGCACGTGTGAAACTATAAAATTGGTCTAAATAACTAAATTTACAAAAAAACAACAAAACTCTACAAAAATGTTTTCTTTAAAATTACTAAGGGAAGAAAATGCTTATCCGTCACACGGGCAATTTTTTAAGTTTCTTCCTTTTGTATTTTTTATAGAAATAAATTCTCACTGATGAGGACTCCAATCTGAGTCGAAACGTTTGAAAATATGAAATTTTCAGTTACATTTTTCCTGGACCCTAAAGCCAACTAAGAACATCAACAATATTTAATATTAATAATCTCTAAACCTGAATCAGTGAACGGCCACTGATTCGCAGTGACTATTCACTGATGGCAGCAGCTATAAGTCTTTCACTGTGAATCAGTGAAATTCGACTGATGAATCAGTGAAATAGATAGAACTCACTTATTGAATCAGTGAAATCTTCAGGTGGGAATAATAAAACCAGCAATATTTTAACGATTGATAATTATTATTATGTATTGTAATTAATATTGTATATAATTATATTATGTAACGTGTAGATGAAACTTTTGAATTCGCGAATTCAATAGTTATGTTCACGTAGCGTGTTCACTGATTCCTTAGTGAAATCAAAGCAGGACACTGATTCATCAGTTGATATATTTTCACTGATGTAATCAGTGACTATTTCACTGATTCAGGTTTAGAGAGTACTAAGCGTCGATATAAGTCCTGTTCATTATTATAATATTATTAATACTATGAGCAGATAACCCTAAGATTCCGTCACGAACTGGCAAAATAAAAGAAGTGACAAAGTTTGATCGAGTATTTTTTGGAGTTCATCCAAAACTCGCAAATTCTATGATTCCTGAGATGAGAATGATAACAGAATGTGCTTATGAAGCTGTGGCAGATGCTGGAATAAACCCTCGTCAAATGAAAGAAAGTAAAACTTCCGTTTACACTGCAACCACATTTTCAGAATCAGAAAAGGCACTCTTTTATGAAAGATTTGAGGTAACTTAAAGGTTCAATTAGAATATTTTTTGACTTCTTCTTGTTCTGGCATTTCTTCTTATTCAAAAGAAAAAAATCTCATCAAAAGCGTATATTCGAGAAAAAAAAACATAAGAAAGGCATACGTTTCGGCCGCAAATGGAGGCCCTCTTCAGTTCCATAAATTCAAGAAATATGAAAATAACTACAACTTATTAAAAATTATGCAATTCATAAAAATTAATAACTTATCTCATAGCTTGCAAAACAAAATGAAAAAGTCCATTGGCGAAATCTCATAACAATAAATTTGTAGAATCGAATGCATATCAATGACACGGTAAAAGTGACACCATTTAATAACTCGCGATTAAAATCGACTGAATGGGGAATATAAATATCTTTGAACATTATTTTATTTTTTAATCCCGCACGTTATTAGTCCCAAGAAACTTCTTATTCACTCCACACGTTACACCCTGGGGGTGGGAGGGTTTTATTCCATTGAAGCGCCATCTGTCGCGAACCGAAAAAAAAATTTCTAATAAAAAACTCGGCCTGTATAATTAGATTATGTTATGGGAAGTATTATAAAATTTGCAGTTTTCTTAATTATACTTTAAATTGAGTAAAAAATTTGTTTGACTGTCTTATTGTGTCATTTAACCGGAAACAATAATTTAAATTCCAGCAAAACAGCATCGTTGGCACGAGTCGATCGATGCTTGCAAATCGAATTTCTTTTTTCTTGGGTCTAGTAGGTCAAAGTATTAATATTGATGCCAGTTGCTGCGGAAGTGCAACTGCTTTGGAACAAGCTTACCTTGATATGAGAAATGGCCGATCTGATAGTGCTATTGTTGGTGGTGTGAGTTTAGCCATACACCCATACTTATCTTTGCACATGTCATTATTAGGTATTTTCAATTTGTGATACAATCTTTTCAAAAGACTCATTATCAAACTACAAATTTCAATTGTTAATTGACGCTGATCATTATCTTTGAATGATAAAAAATGTTTAGGATTATTATCACCTGAGGGAAGAACCAGATCATTTGACAATGATGCTGATGGATTTGCTCGGAGCGAAAGTGTCGTGGCAATCTTTTTGCAAAAGGCTCGAGATGCAAAGAGAATTTACGCTGAAGTAAAAAATGTTGTTTCCTTAGCTGGACCAACAGATAATAGGCTTCCGCCTTTTTACCCAACCTGTGATTTTCAATCTGTTGTTATGAAAAAGACATTAGAAGAAGCTGGACTCACTGGAAAAGATATTTATTTTGTAGAAGCAGATGGATTGGGAATTAAGGAAACAGATGCCGAAGAAATAAAGGCTATCGATCTAGTTTTTAATGAAGGTCGAGAATCGCCACTTCTTATTGGCTCTGTTAAGTCAAATATTGGCTCTTGTTCGAATGTTAATTCACTCAATGCCATTATCAAGGTTAATTAACTCAATATACAAATCTAAAACATGTTTCGTTTTCTATTCTACTGGAAAACGTACTAATGGTAAAACCTCAGTACGTTTAAGGTAGTTCCTTCACGAAAATTAGACCTCAGGCAAAAATAGATAATTTTGCTTTCAAAAATAGCAATATTATTATTGAAGGGCTAATTTGAAAGAGAAAAGATTATTTTTCATGAAAAAAATTTGAAAAACAAAAAAATAATTTTATTAATAAATTTTATTTTTGCCCAAACTTATTTTCTTATCGCTTCGAGCCAAATTTTAAAAAATTATGCGATTCTAATAAATCACAGTTCATTTTTTTAGGGAAAAGATTCTCTACAACATGACCGTTTCTTATTTTTGAAATTGAATTAATTATTATCAAATACAGCAATTTGTTTATAAAAATTTTGTTTTGAAAAATTGTTTTTTTATAATTTCAGCCATTAAAGAATTCATTTTCAAAGATTGGAAACGGTCATGTTGTAGAGAACATTTTTCCTAAAAAAATGAACCATGGTTTATTAGAATCGCATCATTTTTAAAAATTTGGCTCGAAGCGTTAAGAAAATAAGTTTAAGCAAAAGGCAAATTTATTGATAAAATTATTTTTTTGTGTTCCAAATTTTTTTCATGAAGAATAATCTTTTCTCTTTCAAATTGGCCCTTTAATAATAATATTGCTATTCTTGAAAGCAAAATTATCTATTTTTGCCTGAGGTCTAATTTTCGTGAAGGAAC
The DNA here is from genome assembly GCA_030998225.1 of Diplolepis rosae. Lineage (NCBI taxonomy): Eukaryota > Metazoa > Arthropoda > Insecta > Hymenoptera > Diplolepididae > Diplolepis > Diplolepis rosae. The sequence goes on along the minus strand of JAPYXD010000723.1, from coordinate 4,352,647 downwards.
TACCTTAAAGTAAAAATTAAAGAAAGTAATAAAAAATATGTAATTATTTTATTTTTATGAATTATTAATCTTTTGTATTCTTGTCAGGTTATCACTGCCATGGATACAGGTACTATTCCTCCAAACCTTTATTATGAAAATCCTTCTAGCAAAATACCTGCCCTTAAAGAGGGTCGAGTGAAGGTCGTAACTACAAAAATTCCATGGGGTGGAGATTATGCAGCAATTAATACACTATCAATAACAGGAGTTGCTTCTAATGTGATTTTGAAATCATACAAAAAAGAAAAGAAAAATCGTGCTGAGCCAAGTGATGATTTGCCTCGATTAGTCATAGCTTCTGGATGTACTGAAGAAGCTGTAGCATGTATACTCGATGATGTTAGTATTTATATTTACAAAATTTAGGAAGACATTTCAACCATTTTTTTTTAGAGAAGTTAATAAAAGATTTTTTATTTTCTGGTCACTATTTTTAATCAAGTTTTAAAGATTAACTATAACTTAATAATGTGATTTGAATACAGATGGAAAGAAAACCTGTGGATACTGAAATGCTTCAACTTTTGTACAATATTTTCGAAACTGAAAATATAGGTCATTTATATCGAGGATATACATTATTACCACCTCGAGGTTTATTGAAAACAAAGCAGCGAAAAATTGAACATAACTCAGGAAGTGATAAGCAAGTTTGGTTCATTTTCTCTGGAATGGGTTCACAGTGGATTGGAATGGGTATTTTATGAATTATTAATAATATAAAGCTTAGACTTTCAAATTATAACTGCTTGAAATTTTCAGAGTTGTCACATAAGTCACCAAAAAAATTTCGGTTCATTTATCGGTCATTAATGCAATAATTTCTTATGACTCATGAGTAATGATTAATGACATAGCTTTCATTTCTCCCCAATCGTTTCATTGACCATATTCCAAAAAATTGATTTTATTACTTTTGTAAGTGGTATTAAAATTCGGATTGAGTATATTTGAAAAAAAAATTTAATATTCAGATGAAAAATTTTATCCAGAATTATTTATTAATATAACTAAAATAATGCGAATACAAGTAATCTTACTCTTAGCAACTAAGTTTCTAAACCACTGAAAATATTTTTTATCAAAAACTTAAAAATTCCTAATCAAGATGATAATTTACGGTTTTCTGATCCAGTGGTCACCCTGATTTTCCCAGTTTTTCTGCAATTTTTAAGGAAATATTACCAAAATTCTAACAGGGCTGAAGTTTCAGACGTATATTCTGACGAAAATTTTATATTTTTCTTTATCGACTTATTATGTCTAAACTTTAATAACAATAGGTGTAAGACCCGTCTAAAGTTTATAAATGTAATATCTTACTCAAAAACACAAAAACTGATCCGAAATTCGTTAATCTGAAATGAAACAATTTTAACATGTCTCATCCGAAAAGTGATAAGAAAAGTTACTCAAAGAAAATTTCTAAAAAAATTTTTCACTTATCGAAAGGCAGTCAAGACGATCAAAAACTGACCCGAAATTCGTTAATTTGAAGTTAGACAGTAAATTCTTGCTGAAAACTAAAAACTTCTGAATTTTTCACGTATACTACCTAAAAGTCAATATCAAAACCTACGCAAAGTAAGATTTCCAAAATTTTGTTCACTTCTCACAAATATTTTTTACAAAACTATTAATTTTCTCTGCTTTTCTTATCACCTTTCGAATGGAACATGTTAAAATTTTTTAGAAGTTTTTAGTTTTACACGGAGAAAAATAGTTGAAGTAATTTTACTCAACTCTGTTGATTAAACTTGGGACATAAGGACATTTGAAAATCTATTAAATCCTAGTCAGGCAAAATGAATTTTATAAATACCTAATTCACCCAGAGTGAATAACAATAAGCGTTACATACAAATGATACATTCAAATATATTTACACCATTCAATCTTAGCCAATCATATTTTTAATCACAAATACACTTAAACATATAACCTTACAAATATAAACCTATTAACTACACATACAGTACCGATCAGAATTGTGGGACCACCTGTTTTTCGATAATTGCTTAAATTATCCTAATTTGAATTATGTAAGTGAAAAAACTTGTTCTTTTAATTAAATTCAAAGCTATCAATATTCTTTATAAAATGAGCCCAGCATGAATTCGTTTTGTTAAATTTTGAAGAAGTTATTGCAGAAATAATCAAGATTTCAATACTTTCTTAAATTTTAAATAACTTTCGAAATAATCAACATTTTTTCATTTTCTTGGACTAATTTTAAAGCTAAATTTCTATAAAATCGAACCAAATACCTAGAATTAATGTGTAATTTTTTTCTTACATACTGCTCGAGATTAAAGTTCAAATAAAAAAGTTGGAAAAATTCCAATATTGCTTTTGCTGAGAAAAACATTTTTATAAGATGTATAAAACATATAATCATGAATTTTGTATTGAATTCCCTTAAAATATATATTCATATGATCTTTATTATGAGTTACCTACGGATAAAATGTTTTCGAAATTTCCCTAGTTTTTTGTTACAATTTCAACTCTTTGCATTATGCAAGAAAAAAATTATAGATTTAAAATGACAATTTATTGCGATTCTGTAGAATCTTATCTTTGAAATGAGGCTAAGAACATTAAAAAATGTTGATTGTTTCGAAAGTTAGTTAAAATTTAAGAAAACATTGAAATTTTTACTTTTTTTACAATAACTTCTTCAAAATTTAACGAAACGACTTCATTCCAGACTAATTTAGATGGCTTTCATATTATTAAGAGTACAAATTTCATCACTCACAGAATTGAAATTAAGATAATTTATACAATTATCGAAAAACAGGTGGTCCCACAATTCTTACCGGTAGTGTATATATAGGACGATACGCTTTCGTTGAATCACGCACACTCTCGCTTGCAATCTTCAGACATAAAACTTGGAACTTTCTTATATAGTTACTGCAAGAGTTATTCAGAGCATGTGAGAGTAACTGTCGTGACTAGAGTTTTTGAGCCTCACTCAAATAAAAATAAATCAACTTCTTTTATAAATTATTCATAAAATATTTTTTAAAATTAATATAATTAATTAATTAATTAATTATTATAATTATGATTGTTAATATATATAATCTAATTATTAATTAATATTTAGTATACATTTTTATTATAACTACATAACAAGTTTAATGAAACTACAGTTTTAAATGTACATTAAAAAATTGCATTATTACACTTATCAAGACTTTTGTTATTTAAATTTTCATTAAATCAATTTAATTTAAAAAACTTAAGTGAAAAAGAAAGAAGTAATATTATAAATGAATTAAGAAAAAATGTTGTATCAAGAATTTATTAAACTTACAGAATCTATATAACTAGATTATGTGAAACTTTTAAATAAATTATATAAACTAGTGGATAATCATAAAAACAAATAGTAGTTAACACTGCGGAGCATGTACGAAAGCTTCGTGACGAACAGACAAAAAACCCAATCAAACACGACTGCAGTACGATGAATTTTTAAAATCACTAGTTTAATAAGTGGAATCCACTATTTTGGATTTAGAGAGTACTAAAATAAACTGTAATTGTATTTTGTATGTTTTTAATTGATTTTGATTATTAAATATAATAACTTGGAACATCAGTATGCTGAAAATTCAACACGTTATTGAAATTAAAAATATTTTATGTGTGCCCAAGGCGCAGATTACTTTCATTCGTTCTTGCGTGAATAAGTCTTGCGATTTACGGTTTACTCAACTCTCGAATGAAGCGTTGAGTAGAATGAACGGAAAGCTCTACTATTTTTGTGATTTAATAAAAGATTGGTTTTTTATAGTTATACTACGAGTAATAATATATATATTTAAAAATTTTTAATGCACGCTTTCATACTTCACCCTACACTTCTGAATTTTACTCAACTTTGATTCATTTTCGAACATTTAATATATCACAAATAAATACAGTGATACTAAATACCTTCTAACTTGTCCTTATGTCCCAAATTTGATCGGAACTTGAGTAAAATTACTTCAACTATTTTTCTCCGCGTGGGCAAGAATTTACCGTCTAACTTTAAATTAACGAATTTCGGGTTAGTTTTTGGTCAGTTTGACTGTCGTCCGACAAGTGAAAAAAATGCTGGAAATTTTCTTTGAGTAGCTTTTCTTATCACTTTTCGGATGGGACATGTTGAAATTGTCAGAAGTTTTTAGTTTTGGACAATAATTTACCGTCTAACTTAAAATCGACGAATTTCGGATCAGTTTTTATGTTTTTGAGCAAGATATTGCATTTAGAAACGTTGTGTAGAATTTATCCAAAATCTCAAGGAAAAGTTCTCAAATTTATTCAAATTTATCTTAAGTGAAATTAAAAAAAAGTGGGTGTGAAATTTTATAAAAATCTAATACTTTCTCATATGTGATGAGAATGTAAAACTGTACCTATAGATATTGTAAGCAATTTAAATGTGAAAATAAAAATAATCTGACCCAATGCCAAAATGACATAATAAATAAAAATTCTATGAATTTTAGGTCAATATAATAGCAGACATGTTTTCAAATATGTCACATTATATCTAATGATAATATTTATTTGCAGGGGAAGCTCTTTTGAGAATTCCAATTTTTGCTGCAGCTATACAAAAGTGTGACGCTGTTTTGAAACCACGTGGTATTAATATTTTCCGCATATTGACTGAAAAGGACCCAAAAATGTTTGACTACATAGTACACGCCTTTGTGGGCATTACTGCCGTTCAAGTAATTTTCTTATACTATATATAAAATTTATCGGAAATTTTACAAAATATTTTTGGAAATTACTAAAAGTCTATGAAAATTGCACGAATAAATTTTCCCAGAATTCCTTTTTTGAATTATCAAAGAATTTTTATGCAGGATTCATTTTATTGTAATTTGTACATCAATTTTACAAAAATATGGAGTTTTCATAGAAATAAGCACGAATCGACGCGTTGACCATCTGCAAGTTCTATGTACATCTGTATTTTGAACTCAGATTATTGAAGTGAATTAAAGCTTAATTCAACTTAAGGGGATCTGCCACCTTTAATATTTTTATTTTTTGAGTTTAAACCTTCCATATAACTTTTTTACTATTTAGTACCTTTATTGCAAAAGGTTTTGGCGTTTTTTAAAAATTCCAGCACCTTTATGTATTTTTAAACTAAAACTTTTGAGTTTTTTGGTCATTTTTTAAACATTTTTTGACTTTGAAAATCTATTTTGTTTTTTAACCAATTTCCATGATTTTTTTTTCATTTTGTTCCTTACAATGTGTAGCAACTTTTTTGGTATGGAAAATAAGGTAACATGAATGAAAAAAAGTTACAAATAAAATAAAATAAAAAAATAAATAAAAATATCCCAAAATATACGAAAAGAATTTTTGTATTTATTTTTTTATCTAGATTGTTTCAGCAATTTTGTTATACTATTTTCCATATAATTTAGAAAAATCAGTAAATAAATAAACAAACAAAAAGCTAATTTTCGCTAAAAACGCGTTATTCGTAAATTATAGATTAAAAAAAAATTAAAATCAGATTGTCCTGAAAATGTACACACATACTCAGAAAAGTATAGAAAATAAAAAACTAAAAGTTTTGGAAAATGTCAAAAAAATCAAAAATATACCAATTAAAGGTGGCGGATCTCCTTAAGTGCAAAAAAGATGTGTAATAGAATTGAAAATTGGTTAACTCCTCGGGAAAAGTAAAATTTTCTAACACGAATTTTGGCTTTAAACTAGGATTTAAATATTATTAGATTGGCTTGACAGACGTTCTGACCTCCATCGGAATAAAACCAGACTATATAATTGGTCATTCTCTTGGAGAATTGGGTTGTGGATATGCTGATGGTTGCATTACAGCAGAGCAAATGGTTCTTTGTGCTCTTGTACGAGGATTAGCATCAGTTGAATCTGATTTAATAAGAGGCTCCATGGCAGCAGTTGGTCTTGGCTATGAAGACATCCAACCACTTTGTCCACCTGATATAGACGTGGCATGTCACAACAGTTCAGACAGTTCCACAATAAGTGGCCCTGCAGAATCTATGAAAAAATTCGTTGAAAGCCTAACGGTAATAAAAACAATTGAAAGTAGTATAAATTATATTGACCCTCAATTTCAATAAAATGGTACGTTGCTGGAAAACATTGGTTTTAGGGTCAAAAAATGATAAAGTCGATTCAATCAGAAGTTTCGGCTCAGACCGGAGCTCTCATCATTTCACTTATAAATTAAACTTTACATATCAAGTACTTGTTTTCTTATTATATGTTTAAGGGCCATAATTATTTCTAAAAATGTGAAATTAATTTCACATATCACAAAAATTTGTAGTTTTTAGATTTTAAGGTAGTTGATCCACGAAAATTAGACCTCAGGCAAAAATAGATAATTTTGCTTTCAAGAATAGCAATATTATTATTGAAGGGCTATTTTGGAAGAGAAAAGATTAATTTACATGAAAAAAATTTGAAATACAGAAAAATAATTTTATTAATAAATTTTATTTTTGCCCCAACTTTTTTTCTTATCGCTTCTTACCAAATTTTAAAAACTTATGCGATTTTAATAAATTATAAATCACTTTTTCAAGAAAAATATTCCCCACAAATTAGCCATTTCCAATTTTCGAAAACGAATAAATTATTATCAAATTCAGCAATTTGTTTATAAAAATTTCGTTTTGAAAAATGTTTTCTTAATGGTTTCAGCCATTAAAGAATTTATTTTTGAAAATTAGAAACGGTGAAGTTGTGGGAAATCTTTTCTCTGACAAAATGATTCATGATTTATTAGAATCGCATAATTTTTTAAAATTTGGTAAGAAGTGATAAGAAAAAAAGTTGGGTCAAAAATAAAATTGTTTAATAAAATTATTTCTCTGTGTTTCAAATTTTTTTCATGTAATAGTATATTATGTGCCTAGGCGCATAATGAGGGTTATTACGCGACGAGCGACAATGCTCGCAGGAGATCGAAGCCGAGAAGAAGCCGAGGCGCGATCAGTCCTGTGAGCATTTTAAGCGAGTCTCGTAATTACCCGAATTGTGTGCATTGGCACATATTCTATTTTATGTGACTTCGGCGCATATACGAGTTTTTATGCGTACACTCGAATCTAATCTAGTATTCATTATGATTCTCGTCAATTGCACTTGATATTTCGCGACTAGTTCCGGCCATTTTGATTTTCTCGATCTTGTGTAGTAGTAGCGTATTGTAATAGGCGCATGCGCAGTTCAAATGTACAAGGCTTTGTCAGTACGGTACCAACGCTGTACGAAGAAGAAGATTACGCTCCGCTGTATCGTAATAGGCGCATGCGCAGTTCAGTTTTACATTACATTCCTTTGTATCATAATACACAACATTACGCTACTCTCAAATGTAGCGTGAAAACGAGTTTACGCGCCAGAGGCACATAAAATAATCTTTTCTCTTTCAAAATAGCTCTTTAATAATAATATTGCTATTATTGAAAGCAAAATTATCTATTTTTGCCTGAGGTCTAATTTTTGTGGATGAAAACTACCTTAATGAATATCACTGATGAGGGCTCCGATCTGAGCCGAAATGTCTGATTTAAATCGACTTAATCATTTTTGGACCCTGAAGCCAATTTTATCCAATAAAGTACCATTTTAATAAAAACAAACATGACAAATTATTAAAGGTTACTTGCATCTCTTTATGAATAATGACTTTTAATTTTAGGCAAGAGGAATTTTTGCGAGGGAAGTTGCATGTGGAGACATCGCTTATCACAGTCGTTATATGGCACCTGTTCGAGATTTGGTTCTTAGCTATTTCAATAAAGAAATACCCGATCCAAAACCACGATCTGATCGCTGGGTGAGCACATCAGTTCCTCGAATTGAATGGGGAACACCTAAGGCCAGATTATGTTCTGGAGAGTATCATATGAATAATCAATTAAATCCTGTCCTATTTGCTGAAACTGCCAAACTTATTCCTTCTAATGCAATTGCCATTGAAATTGCTCCTCATGGACTCATGCAAGCTATTGTAAGAAAATCCTTGCCAGAAGGTGTTATCAATGTACCTTTAACCAAAAGAGGGCATCCAGATAATGTCGAATTCCTAATGGCTGCTTTGGGAAAGCTATACACTGCTGGTCTTCATCCACAAATTTCGAAACTTTACCCAACAATTGATTATCCCGTGTCACGTGGCACACCTTCAATATCATCTTTGATTAAATGGGATCATTCGAATGACTGGTAATCACCTTGTAATTAAACATATATTTTATAGTGTCCTTAAGGGGGGTAAACGGCCAAAATCTTATCTTTTCTTTGAGCGCGGATTAAAAAAAAACTATAACTGACATAAACACCAAAATTTAGATTTTTGTAGTATTTTATTACTACGATGAAATAAAAAAATGTGTAGTGTGAAATTCCGGCCCAGTTAAAAAATATAAGTGTACAAATTGGAGTCTGCGCTCGGGGCAAAGGTGACGGTTTTCGGGAAAACGCGTTTAAAGTTTTGCTATGGGTGACAAAGGCTGGTTGTAGCGTTAGACAAAAATATGCATACCTCCTCCAATTTTAGGAATTTCGGCTTAAAATTTTACAGAAATATTCTTGAATAGTTCTACAATAAAATCATGTGAATAAAAACAAAACAATTATTTGAACGATTTACTTGGTATTCCCCGCTTAAGGGGGCCTATTTTCAACGATGATTTGCGAAAAAAGTACACACGATATTGAGGAACGGTTTTCCGTATTTTATTGGCACACTCTTAGACTTAAAAAAAATAACATCAATCCAAAATTACATCCAAACAATTATTTTTTGAAAATCGCGACCTTGGAGCGTCCTTGACTACGCCTCTGCAAAAATGTCACAATCGACTTTATGGCATGATTTTGCCATTCCGGTTTCTTGAAACAAAAACAGGAAAAAATGACTTTAATTGTTATCACGTTGACTAGATCAGGACACAAGCTTTCTGAAAAATATCCAAATCCTAAAAAATTGCAGACGTTTTAACATAAAAAAAAATTTTCGAGCTGAAAAAGGCTGTAAAAATTAAATAAATTTTTTTTTTAATTCTCATGTTCTGACTTGGGGATATGTCTGTTGAAAAATTTGAGAACAAGAAATCCCTGATGTTTTAAATATTCTAGACGAGCTCTTGCCAAAACTTTTGAAAAACACGATTTTTGGGGAAACGCGTTTAAACTGCCGCAGAGGCGCGTGAAAAGACCGCGAGTGGCCGTGAATGACGTTCCACTACTCGTGAACTAACGTATACCCGGTCAAATCCTTCACAGCGCACATTTTTAGTAACGTCTAGATTCGAAATATGCAAAAAAAAATCGGTTTTTGAAACCTCGAAGGTAGACGACCCCCTTAGGAGTTAGTCGCAGTCAGAATTTTCAAAAAATCGATTTTTGGGTTTTTACATCTTCTTATCATGGAACTTGTAACATTATAGAAATTTCAAATCGGTGACCACGATTGCTCGAAAATCGCTTAAACGATTCACTTCAAACTTGACAGGCTTCTTTGATATATAAAAGTACGGTTTTTCTTTAATTAACAAAAAGCGAGTGTTTTTTTTGTCGAAAATCAGACGTCCAAGTTTGAACGGTCGCCATTTTGTCAAAAATTTTCTTTTTTCGACAAGCTATGATCAAGCACCGTGGAGACTAATAAATTAAAGAAATATTTTGGAATTTTTAATTTCGAATAAACCATTGGGGGGGGGGGGGGGGAGTATTTAAACTTTTATTTTTGCAATTTTTAAAAAATGATTGCATAATATCTTAATAATATTGTGTCAAAATTTCATGTCGATCGGAGCAAAATTGACAAATTTATGAGTTATGAGCAAAACTTTAAAGCGTTTTTCTGAAACTTGTTATCTTTGAAGTCCGTGTACATCATAACTCAAAATCTACTGGACCAATCGTTTTGAAATTTTGCACAGTACTTCTTCACATAATTCACCAGGTACCCCTGGGAGCTTTTTTGTTTATTTTAATAATTATTAATTTTACAATAACAAATTAGCCGATTTTTTTTTAGCGAAAATCAGTTTTTTGGCTTCCAAGTGCTACGAAAAATTGAAAAATCGAAAAAAAAAATCCTCTAAGGTTACCTCGAGAAACATCTCCTTTAACAAATGCATTTTGATTTTTTTTGTTTCAAATGATTCTGTTGCGAGTTTATGATGTACATCACAAAACAACTTTTTTTCGAGGTGCCTCCGGAGATTTACTGTCACTCGCTCAATTTTCAATATTTTGCAATGAAAATTTAGGCAAATATTGTTCAAATGTTGCATTATTATATGGTACATAAAATTTTCTGTTCAAAATTTGGAGAGTGGTAGAGAAGATAAAAACGGACGTACATAGACTACTTTTGGTTTTAAAAATGAAAAAAAATGTTCCGATATATTTTGCTAAAACTGAACTTTTTTTCAATTTTTAAACCAAAAGTAGTCTATCTATATCCGTTTTATCTTCTCTACCATTTTCGAAATTTTGAATAGAAAATTTTATTTACTTTTGACACAAACATGTAGAAACCGAAAAACAATAAAATTTGCTAATTTCCTAAGTATCACATGCCCTTAAGGAATTGGAATGGTCACCGTAGAATGTCTTTCGCAAATAAATTTTGACGAAGCATCAATAAAATTATATACTTTCAGATGCTAAAATGATTGAAAAATATATGCATATAGCAAAGAAAAAAAAATTCTCAAAAAATACGCTTTTCTTCCTCCTCCAACTGCGACTAACCCCTTAAGTGATTAGTAGAAAGTAAAAGATATTTAAGATTCAATAAAAAAAATTATTTTTTAAAACTTAGGTACACAAACTTTTACGAAGAACCGCAAAAAGTGAAGGAAGGAGAGATGAAATTTAAACTTAAGCTAGAAAATGAAAACTGGGAATTCTTGAAGGGAAATAAAATTGATGATAAGATTGTCATACCTTCTGCTCTTTATTTGAAACTCGCATGGGAAGTTCTTCAAGAAATAAGTGAAGAAAAGAATTTACCAGTGGTTTTCGAGAATATTCAAATTTATAAACATCAGGTTGTCATTCCAGAAAAAGAAGAATTAGAATTAGTACTGATGGTTCAGAGAGGTAACAAACAGAATGAACATTATTCATAAGAAGTTTTTTCTCCTAATCACAAATATTTTTTAGGAACTGGACATTTCCAAGTAACAAGAGATGAAATTTTGCTCTGTTCGGGAATCATCCGAAATATCGAGAAAGCAACCGATGAATGTATACAAATTCAGATTACCACTGATCAAAATTTAGAGGATCTGGATGATAACGATGTCTATAACGAATTACAAATGAGAGGTTTTCAATATTCTGGGTCCTTCAGAAGTATCATAAAATCCTCTTCAAACGCATCAAACGGATCTCTAATCTGGCAAAACAATTGGATAACATTTTTGGAAGGAATGTTCCAAATCTTTACTCTTGGTAACGATGTGCGCAAGATACAGTTGCCAATAAAAATTCGAAAAATTGTAATCGATCGGAAAGTTCAGAAAAGTCTGAAGAATACAGAAGGTGAGTATCTTTTTCAAAAAAGACCACCATACCATACCTTTTCTAATGTTATAAGCCTTCCACATAGAAGTCAGTGAAACTCACTGGTTAATTAGTGAAATATACTGGTCAACAGTGAAATTCGCTGGTCAACCAGTGTGTTTCCCTAATGATATCAGTTAAATTTCACTGATTCTACGTGGAAAACTCATAACATTCGAAACAGTGATTTTTCACTGTTTCGGCTTTAGGGCATAAACATCATTTTATTTTACATTAATTTCTTAGATATTATATTAATTTCTCCAATAGAAATCCCAGTACATATTAATCGGCAACTGAACATCATGACTGCCGGAAACGTTGAAATTCAAGGAATCACTTTGACATCAATCTTGCACGATTCATCAACAGGAGAAGTGGTTCTACAAGAAGTTCAAACAATACAAGAAAAATCATCAAAATCGTCTAACATTTTTAAAAATAGCCCAACTCTTCATCTAGTTTCAAATTGGAAAGCAAGTCAAATTAGAGTTTCTGACCCAGATTCGATAACCTGGATAGAAGGACATCCACTCAACGATACTGAAATAAGAAAAACAATTAAAGTTGAATTTGCTACAGTGAATCCATCAGATTTGCTTTTAGCCACAGGAGAATTGCTTTCTCATGAAATCGGAAAAGATAGACTAGAGTCGAAGACCTTTGGATTGGAATACTCCGGCACTGATGAGAAAGGAACTCAAATAATGGGAATTTCTACCAGTGGTACCTTATCTAACTTCATTAGAGCTGATTCCATCTACACATGGTCGGTACCAAGAACTTGGACCTTGAAAGATGCTGCAACAGTTCCTTTAGCATACACAGTAGTTTATAATGCTTTTTACTTGAATGGGAGAAAAATAAAAAAGGGGGCATCGATATTAATTTACGATGGTATCAGTGGATTCGGACAAGCTGCAATTAATTTAGCTATGAGTGAGAAATGTGAAATCATCATCACCTACAACAGTAAAGATGATAAGAAATTGCTCCGAAACTTGTACCCATCCATTGCAGAAGATCGACTCTATTGTTCGTCAGATGGATTTGCAGATCAGGTTTTAGTAAAAACTAGAGGTGAGGGAGTCGATATTGTTATTTTTAATGGAAGTGATCTGAGGACGGTAGAAACTTGCTTCACTTGTGCTAAATCTAGTGCCAAAGTTATTGTGATTGGAGATCTTCAAGGAGCGTTTAGTAAATCTGTTGGAATGGAAATTTTCTTAAAGGAAGTCAGTTTGTATTCTGTAATCCCAAACAAAGTTGATGATGCCGATCCATACAAAAAGGAGATCTTGGCTAAAATGGTTAAAGATGGTTTGAGATCTGGAGTTGTTAAACCGTTGTATGGAACTTTGTATCCGAGAGAAAGGTTAAGTAACGCATTTTCTGATGGTGTTATGAAGAAAGTTTCTGGAAAAGTAAGCAAATAATTGTTTCAATTTCTACTTAATTACACAGGGCGACAAATTTTGTACCCAATGACCAAACAAAGGATTTTGATGTCCTAAAAATGAACCCGTTCTGAAAATTTTCCAAGCACGTTAGGATTTTTAAATATTCTAACCTAAAAGTGCAAAAATGGCCCTTTCCGGCCATATTTGAAACAATATAACATGAGCAGCGAATTTTTTTCTAAAATCCACTTACACCACTGTTTAGCAACGCTTCTTAAGTTTCATTTACGTTTTTGACCTTTTTTTTCTCTGAGATATGATACATTAACCTTAAGACACTAACAACTTTGTAATAATATGAATAAGAAAAGCATAAAATATATTTAAATTGTTGCTATTATGATTCTGCGATACATTTTGACCGTCATGATTGACTATTTGTTAGAATAAGACGAAAGTAGTTGTGTCTTACTCTAACCAATGGTCAACTCTAACGGTGGGGATGATCTGCAAATGGTGAACCACTGCACTGCCTTCAATGACAGGTATTATATTTTTTTAGTTCAAACTCAAAATATACCGCAGAATCATAATCGAAACAATTTAAATGTCTTTTATTCAACCTCTTATTCGTATTATTACGAGGTCAGCGAATGGTCAGCGAATTCGCTGACTGTTCACTGGACTGGGTCCACAAAAACCAAAACTACAACAAAAGCAAGTATTTCTTAAAACTGAATGTGGATAATGTGCCATATCACAGAGGAAAAAAATCGATTCATTTCATTTTTCCCTTATAGGTTAGGATATCTTAAAGTCCTGAGGCGCTTGGAAAATTTGGAGAACGGATTCAATTTTAGGACATCAAAATCAGTTCAAAAAAGTTCATTTTTGTCAACCTATGTTAATATTTCAAATATTTGTTTTAGTAAATTGTAAATAAGTTTTATAAATTTTTTGTGAACTTTTCCACTTCTCAATTTTTTGTTCTTTTCAGATAATAATAAAAGTCCAAGATCAAGATTCAAACAGTCGAGCATTAGCCATACCAAAATTTTTGTGCTCAAACAAGAGATCTTATTTAATAATTGAAGGTCTGAACAATTTTGGTTTAGAATTAATTGATTTCTTAATTGTTCGAGGAGCAAGAAATATAATTGTAGCTACGAGTAAGAAAAATAATAGAAGATTTTGTAATTATCGTTTGGATTTATGGCGTGGATATGGTGTAAATGTAGTTCTTAGAGATGATTTTGACTTTTCACAAAAACAAAATGCAAAGACTCTTCTGAAAGAAGCTTTGCTCCTGGGCCAATTGGACGCCATTTTTGATCTCCAACGTATTGACAGTTTGCCTCAAAGATTCTCGAATTCAAAAGATTTATTCACTAAATTTGTCGATGAAGAGTCTAGAGATTTATGTTCACATTTACAAAAATTTATAGTTTGCTCAACAGTAACTAATGTGGAAGAGAGCTTGAACGATTTATTATTAAAAGAGAGTGAAATGGCGAAATTGTGTGAGCGAAAATCAAAAGAAAACACTTCAGGTCTTTTGATTTTGTGGGGTCCAATTGAAAAAATTTCTGAATCCAGAAAATTTCAAGATGAGAAAATTGCAGCAATGACAATTCCCAGGGCATTGGAGCAACTTGATAATATTATTGGATCAAATCTTCCTATTGTTGGAGTGTTTTATAAGCCTTTAATAAAAGAGAGTGTACAGGTAAAAAGGCTATTATTTTTATTTATATAATATAATTAAAACTATCAAGATTTGCGCTACTACAGAATATATATATATATATATTGTTGTAATTACAGAACATAAAACAAATTGTCAATGTTCAAGAAGATGAAGAAACACTTTTTAAGGAATATATCTACAGAGTTGAACCATTTACAACAAGCAAGTTCAAATGTTTGGATGTATGTTAACTAAATTCGACCCTGAGTTACACTTTTAGAACATTCATCTCTCTCTTTCAATAAATTGCAGCATGTGTAATTTATTCAATGAATCTATTAATATTAATAAGTTGTAATAAAAATAATTGTATTTATGTCTTATAAATTTTATGATAATCACTATTCTCTTGTGCATTATTTATTTAATTACGAATAAAGATCAATTATTATTTGTACATCTCTGAGAATGTTTATTATTCAATTTACCAACAGGAATAAAAAACTCTTTTATCGATATTTAAAAAAAATATATTATCATCATTACAGTTATCTAATATATATGATATATTATTCGACCGGCAATCGAAAGACCTGGGCTCGAATCCCAGCGCAGTTGAAAGCGTCATTTTTTCCACAGAAAGATTTTCAAATTCTTTAAATATTATGATATAATGTATCAAATATATATCAAATATTATAGGATTGAAACTGTACTCAATAATGAAGACAACCAAAAAATGGAAATATTTGAAATATTTTTGGAATATCGTTTGCGAGAATGCTATAAGTACTTTCTTTGGATTTATCTACATCAACAAAGCTTGTTACACTTCAAAGCTTGATTTGGGAAGTGACCAGCTATCGATAGTAACTTTTAAGATGCCTGTGAATACCTGCTATACCGATTGAATTCTGCTTTACCTGAACGGCGCTTATTGGATTGTTCTGCCATCTTTCGTGTAAATATTTACACTAACTGGAAAATGTAAAAAATCTTACAATTAGTAATTTGAATATAAGATTCAAAGTTTATATTGAGGATACATTATAATTTCAAGCAGTAGACATCCCTTGTAGAAGAAAATAATTGGACCCGATTGATCCGATTGACTCCATTTCAAAAACATCATTGAAACTGATTTTCGGATTCAAAATGGTTTCGCCAATCGGATCAATCGGTCCCAATCGGGTCCAATTATTTTTTTCTACAAAGGATTCGAGACACGAATTCTATAGCACCCTTTTAAAAAAATCGTTGAATTAATCAAATTTTTCGAAAGTAAAAATTATAAGACAGAATGCGAAATTATTTATAACCAATGCTAATTACAGATAATGCGAAATTTTAGTAAGCGGCTTTATTACTAAAGTAATGAATGAACCAGTCTGTAGTTTTGTGAAATGATGAATGACGTAAAGGAGAATTGATGTCAACTTCTACATAACTTTCATTTGAAAAATGTACTAGTATTTCGTAACATAAGTTGAAAAAATTATATTAATTGAGACTGTTGTTCACTTTTCGATTATTGTATAAATTAATATTCTAAATAAGGCTATCAAACAATATTTACAAAATATTGTTTCTTTGTGTTTTAATGAGAGCATTTCTCTTGTTATTTGGAATATTTTCCCATCTACTTTTTTTAAGTTATCGGAAACTGCAGACATTTTTAATTGAATAAGTATATATGAATAAAATTTCTAACTTGACGAAGGTTGGATGGTAAAAGGTATTAGCATACCTTTACAAATTACTCAAGTATTAATCATCAAATTTATTCACAGAATTCAATATGCTAATGTCATTTATATTACACCACACTAAATATCAACACTTGAAATCATTGATACATACATGTGCACCGATAGAATTTTAAGACTTTCTTTATTTGATAAAAACAAATATTCGTTTGCATAAATATGCGACAGTGAACAAAAATAATTTGTGTTCAAATGATTAGGCAATAAGCATAAATATAATAATTAATCATAATTTCTAATAAGAATTTGTCTAAGCTTTGAACTAATTAAGCGTATTTCATCAGACATTGACCCAATGAAATTCTAACCTCGTTGAGTTCCACATTGCACTGTACGTCAATGCGTTCATGAATTGGATGAATATCAATGATATGCGATTAAAATTGTAAATACAAATTCAATTTTTGACCTTTCTTGTAAAAGAGAATATTTGCTTCTGAATTAATACCTACGCATGGAAAATGATGTCAAATTGGGAACAAATTCACTGTAATCAAATTCATAATTAAATCACTTTAGTTTTTAGAAAGATTTTACAACTTAAATCAAAAACATTATAAATAAAAAATTAAGATTATAAATATTAGATATTTAGATTATAAATAAAAAAACCGTTCAGATTTATACAGACATCAACCAAAGGTATGTTTGCCATACAACGTAACAAACTTCACTAAATTGTCTAATATTTCTAAAAAATACAATATTTCAACTATCCCCGTCGTTAACAAAAATTTGAAATCAATAATAAAATTCGGTAAAGACTCCACAAACAAATGGGAACAAACTAATATTGTGTACAAATTTAATTGTAAAAATTGCCCTGCGACTTATATTGGTGAATCTATAAAAGAGCATTAAGAGTTCGTATTAATGAACACAAAAATAAAAAAAACAGTGAATCTGTAGTCTGTGAACATCAATTGGAATTCAACCATGAATTTGATTGGGAAAATACTAAGATTGTTAATTATGTCTCTGACTATCGGAAAAGAATAACATCAGAGATGATCCATATCAAATTTAATAAATTTGGTATAAATAACAAAGAAGACATATTTACTTTGAATAGAATTTATTTTTCATTACTTAAGGTAGTCGTCGTGCCAAAAATCAGTCTCTGGAAAAAGAAGTTTTTCTATGATTTCAAGACTGGTAATTATATCATCAGCCGTGTCATATGTAAGGAAAGACACTATTTTTAATAAGAAAAATTTAAAAATTACGAAAAATAATATTTTAATAATGTTTTTTGCAATAGGATATTTCCTTCTTATCGCTCTTTACCAATTTTTTGAAAATGATTGAAGTTTCTTAAATCATAGCTTATTTTTTCGATGAAAATATTCTCTACAACTTAACCGTTTCCAATTTTTAAAAATAAATTCTTTAATGGTTGACAAAGTGTCGTTGACTCCATGACATCACATCATTTTATTAACTAAAATCATGACTTTTATTATAATTTTGTATTCTCGACATTGCTCATCATGAGTTTACCTTCTTTTATAAAGGTAACATTTAATAATTTTGTGTATGTTTTTTGATATTAAGTTAATTTAATTTTTATTTTTCTTGTGTGTGACAATTTTACTATTTGGTGTTTTTTTAAAATTTAATAAAGCCTGACGAGGTTGGCAAACCCATAGCCAAAGAAACGTCGCAACAATTTTGACATTATAAAGAGTTTTCTTCTTTATATTTGACCCTCATTGATCGCAAACCAGCATCTTTTATAACAAAAACATTATATTTCTACAACATCAATAAATTCAATTCAAAATATTTTTTTTTTATTCTCTGTTCTCTAAATCAGCTAAATAAAAAGGTTAGATTTTTATTATAACAATTTTAAAATACATTATCTACAATTGATCTTATCCAAAAAAATGTCGTAGGATTTAAACTTGAATATCTTTGGAATGATAAAGATAAAATACTGATCGAAAAAAAAAATCGAAAGCTTTTGTCAAAATCCTGAATACAACTTAGTACTATGAGTTTAATTACCTAAAGTCGATAGGATTTTACTAATTTTCAAGCAAATTATGAAATAAAATATAAAAAAAGTTGTCAAATTACAAGCTTTTCTCTGAATGGCATTTTTGAGGTCGTTGCTACTCAATAAAAAATTTTAAGAAAAATTCCTTAAAATAGGAGGTCAAAGTGCAAAATTCCCGCACTCAAACGGAAAAAAATACATGAAAAAAGTTCAACGTTCTTGAATATATTCATAAAGAAAGACTGTCTCGCAATTTCAGATACTCAAGTTCATGAAAAATTGAATTTTGCTTAAAACATTCATCTTTAGAAGTTTGTGTCTTTCATGATGAAAAATGTATAAGTCCAGTTATAAATAATGAATAATAATTTGTATTTAACGCAGTAATTAATTCTGACAACCCACGCGCCATCCAACCAATTTATTGGTTGGCACAACTAATTCTTGCCTGTGCAGAAATTACCCCGATTAGCCCCATTTAAAGTAGGACTTTAGCATGGCTCTCGATAGTTTTTCTATTTACCTGTCATCAAATTATCAACTTATTTTTGTTATTCTCGTATAAAAATAAGTTTTAATTATTTGAATTTAAATATACGGAACAAGGTTTTAAGTAGGTTCCTTTGAGAAAACCATAAATCAGGTATTTTCGAGAAGTTTTCTTCATGTTCTTTTTCAGTGTTATTTCATTTTTCATAATTGTATGCTAAAAAGTGATAAATTACAGATTCTTTAATTTATTCCTTCTTATTAGTCATTTAATCTGAATCAGTAAGAAAAAATACTAATTGGTGATATGCGAAATCGTTTGCATAGTAAATAGTAAAATTCTATTGATTTCACTTTTAACTAATTTATAAAGTGATAGAATAGTAACCAACTGAACTAGTAGAGAGATGAACTGAATCAGTGGAATTATGTTATGACTTAGTAAAACTGGTTGAAATGCTTACACGGAAAAAAATACCCGTGCAGAAATTTCCCAACTTGTTTCCAAGTTCCGATCCGGGCCCGATCGGATTTACCACATGTGGTCGCAGGGGGGCACATGGTATGGCCCAGGTTGGAACCACATCGGATTATGATAGACAAGATTATTTTCAAATTTTGTGTTGTGGTCGTAATATTGTTGTGACTATATTGATATTAAAATGCCAAAAGCAAAAAGTACATGGCGAGTTCGGAAGCACAGAATCGTTGGTGAGATTTCTTATATCCGCATTATAGATCAAGCTAAATTAATTCACTAGATTCATTACATAAATTCTAACATTGTAATGAACTAGATTATTACTTGAAATATTTTTTCATTAACGGTAATTTTAAAAGAAAATTATAATTCAAAGTGTAGAACGTTATTATGTTTCATTATTTTTTATATCGTATATTCAATTTTCAAAGTGAATTTTTTAGAAAGGAAATTATTAATAATGTAATTTATTTTTAGATTCAGAAGAATCGAATAGTTCTACAGACTATGAAGATGGGTTTGAAGATTATATTCTTTGTATAATCTTGATTATACTGTTGCATCACTAAACTGCATTTTTGAAATAAATTTTTTTGAATCAACTATTTATTATTATTAAACGAAAACCTTTTAAATTTGACTATTTGTAGAAATATAAAATTAGAAGGGGCCATATATGGGCCATATCGGGCCCCCATTTTACAGGCCCAGATATGGGCCCGATCGGGTAGGGCGTTTCATTACTGGTCTGGCGCTAGACAGATTGCCCTATCAAGCCAAATTTTTCCCGATCGGGGCCCGATCGGCGCCATACCAAAATTTCTGCACAGGAAGTACACGGAGTGATTAAAAACGTTAATGAATTTATTAACAGCTTCGGCCCTATCCAAAAGTCGATGAGAGTCAAAGGAAGTTTCGACAACTAATTTTTTCCGTGTACTAAATCAATCAGAAAAAGATTTTGTACATTTTTAATTAGTATTTTCTTACTAATTTAGATTGAGACAGGTACGAAAATATTTCTCTTTTCCAACCAAAGTTAATTATCCAGGTTCTTTACATAAAGTAATGAAAAATTGCTAATTTGCTAAAAATTGCACGTATAATGAGCAAATTATTTAGTAGATCTAACAAGTTTTAATTAAATCAAATTAATCAAATCAATTAAATCAAATTAAATCATTCTTTGAAAAACATTTCTGCCTATAACTATAGCAGTTCACTACACGGAGAAAAAAAAACTGTTGAATCAACAGATGTCATCTGTTGGAATAGGGACAGCAG
Source organism: Diplolepis rosae (assembly GCA_030998225.1). Lineage (NCBI taxonomy): Eukaryota > Metazoa > Arthropoda > Insecta > Hymenoptera > Diplolepididae > Diplolepis > Diplolepis rosae. The sequence goes on along the minus strand of JAPYXD010000723.1, from coordinate 4,331,883 downwards.
TTTTTTTTTGGTAATATTTACAGATTTTTCTGTTGGATTCACAGATTATTTGTAAACTCAACAGATGAACCTATAAAATCTACAGACATGTCTGTTAGAATTGCGGATTTCAAGAAAAAAGAGAAATTCGTAATTCTAACAGACATTTCTATAGATTTTACAGGTTCATCTGTTGAGTTTACAAACAATCTGTGAATCCAAGAGAAAAATTTGTAAATATTACAAAAAAAATCTGCTGTACCTATTCCAGCAGATGACATCTGTTGATTCAACAGTTTTTTTTCTCCGTGTACTACTTATTAATAAAATTCATCTAATTCAGTTAGCAGTTTCTACTAATTAAAAATATGACCAAACAGTAACTGAATGATTTAATAGATATTAAACTGCAACTAACTAAATTAGAAGAATTTAACTATGACTCAGTAAGAAACTACTAGTAATTACTCGAAATGCTCAATAAAGCATTTTAATTGGTAGTTTTTTTAATAGTTCAGATTTAGGGAGTATCCATTGAAAATATCGATATATCATTAAACCCAAATTTAAAGATAATAAAACGGCAATAAATCTCACAAAAGATAAACTTTCCCCCACAAAAAAAATCAAATAAATTCAATGCAGTTATTTTACGAAAGATGGAAGTAATTTTAGGTAAGTAGAGGAATATATTGGTAGACATATGATACAGAGAAAAAAAAATTGGTAGTGACCACGAAGATGGTAGAGTTGTCTGGAGGGCGATGGGTGCAACATACAGGGGGGTAGAGAGTAAAGGAAGTAAATCAAGGGGGCATAAGGGGGCGGTAGAGAGAACGAGAGGGAGTCCATCAGCCTAAAGAGTGGCTATCGTGCCGGCTAAGGACTATTCCATGTTAGCCGGTCTCTCTCACTTTTTTTTCTTTTTCTCTTTTTCCTTTTTTCTCTCCTCCATTCCCCTTTATACCATATTCTCAGGTACTTTTTGTAGAAACACGCAAACGTGGCGCCGCCCTTCGTGCCTCGACCACTCGTGGCCAACCCTCTATACTCCCTTGTGGTCTCTGAGATTATTTATCGAAAAGAGCGATGGAAAAAACGAGGGAGAAAGGCACGGAAGGAAGAAAATAGACCGCCTTCCTTTATATGACTGCATTGCTTGCACGAGCGAATGTCGTTTCAGGCTATCTTGAGTCTGGTAAGCTTAATATGTTGACGATAGTCCGATCGTATGAAAATGATATTACGTTTACTTGTACTACGAACTGACATTGATTATATGATAGTTTCGATTTGCACGTTATATAGTCGTAGTTTCAAGGTGGATTGACACGTTAAACGAACATTTCTTTTATTTGTTTGTGTGGAGACATTTTAATTTTTTTTCCACTAGCGGGTCATAAAGTGGATTTTATTGCTCCCTTGGGGTCAAATACATTCATTTTTTTAACCTCCAGTTGAAAAAAAATCGTATGCAACACGGGAAAAACATTAATTTTACTCGTGTGGTTGTTACCCTCGCTTTACTTGGGCATCAGAATTCACCTTCGCAAAATAAATTTTTTTTTCCTAGTTGCACAATATACTATTTCTACTAGCGGGTCAAAAAGTGGATTTTTGCGCCCCCTGAGGGGGAAGCAAATCCATCTTTTGACCTCCAAGTGGAAAAAAAATCGTATACAACACGAGAGAAACATTTATTTTACTCGTGTGATTGTTGCCCTAGCTTTGCGCGGGCATAAAATTTCAAACTCGCAAAATGAACTTTTTGCGCCCTAGGTGTATAATATACTATTTTCATTTTTGTAAAAGTTGCCACCATTATTTATACTCCCTAGGGACTGTTTTATTCCCGCCACTTCACACAGAGAAAAAAAGGTCGATTTTTGCCCCGCCTTACAAACATAGAAAAGAGACAAATTTAAACCTGCTTGGAAAAATAGTATATTGTGCAACATGTGAATAGTACATTGTTAACCAAGTGAGGGATCTAGAAGCAGTGTTGCGAGACAGCACCATAATTATGTAATCGTATCATAATTTTGACTCTTGTATCATGTACCATCCCTCGTGTACCATACCTCTTAAATGTACCATAATTCAAAAATATTTCTATTTTTTATCTTTCATTTAACCGAAATGAAATCAAGACAAAAGCAGAATAACCATTATCCAATGAGAATTGTTTTCTGACCTTTATGAAGCATGTTTGACCAATCAATCATTTTTTTAAATGAAGGCTGAGTAGAGTTTATTTCCATGTGATTTACGTAAAGACATTCCAAAGATAATTACATATTATACTTGCTTTTTATAGATTATAAGCTGTTTTATAAAAAAAATGTTCTTTAATAAGAGTTACCTTAAGTAATTGTAGCAAAATATAAAGACTTGGAAAAGTAGAAACTGTGTTATAATTATTATTAAAATAGTTTTTTTAAAACATAATATTATTATATTTATTAACAAAATGTTATGAGCATTTTATATATGAAAAATATTAAACTTTGAAGTATTTGAAGATATATCAATTTGAATTTCACGCCACGCATGCGTCTTGTAAACATGTACCATAGTGTACCATAATTTTAACATGCCGATTCCACAATTTCGCTCCGTATGTCTGGCAACGCTGTCTAGGAGATTCCTAACGAGCATGGAGTTGCCGAGCGTAGCGAGAGCGGTAATGAAGAATTCATCGAAATAATTAATTAATTTAATGCGAGTTGATAATTGACAAGTCCCCTACTGGGTTAACATATTATTTTCCTTACATACCGCGAAGGGGAATGCGATTTCGGGGCCTGGCGCGAAACAGCAGAAATGATCGGTTCCACGATCGATTGATGCAACCACGACATCAACAAGTACGCATTTCAAAAAATGGATTTGTTTGCCCCGCAGGAGGCAATAAAATCCACTTTATAACCCACTAGTAGAAAAAAAATTTTTATGTTAGTTCCCATTAATTAGAAATAAATTATAATTTTTATAGCAAATGGAAATTATTATTTATAAAACTTGGTAAGTTTGCATTCGCTTTAGGGTCAACAAATGAAGAAGTCTATTTATTGGATCTTTAACTTAATTCGTGCGGTTTGCTAAGAGATGGCGTAGCTTGATTATTATTCCATCGTTCCAATATTCCGAACATGCGTTGGAGAGCTACTGCCATTGTGCGTCTTTTTCAGTATATGTCATTCATTTGAAGCGTAAACAACAGTAATTCTTTTTCACTCAAATATGTCGAACTTTGTCGAACAAATCATTTTCTCTGATTTAATTAAATATTTTTTCTGAGTGTATTTGGAAATGAAGTTTTTTTAAAAATAAAAATTTAGATATCCAAAATTTCTTTAATTATTTTACAATTCAGAAAAACATTACGCACATAAAACTTCATAGTTATTCAAATTCCAGTATTTTTTTAGGGTTAACAATTTATAATTCATCACATATCAATACTAATCATTAAAGCTCAATTTTCTTCAAATTAGTAATATTTTTTTGAATTATTATTATAAATTAAAACATATACTCCTATAAAAAGTTTCTTCATATATCACAACTTAATGAATGATAAATGATTAATGCATGATAATAATTTGAATCAGTATTTGTTGAAGACTGATTAACAATTAACTGTTGGAAGGACATATTTTGAGTAAATTTAACAATTATCACTTTTGCACTTTAGAAGATTTTAAAAGATTCGTTCTGTTGAGTATAGCATTTACACTTTGTGTAATGAATTTAACTGCACGCATGTCATGGCCTATCCATGCGCGATATGCACACGTATACGAACGGCGCCAACATTCTGCCCCCGAAAAAGCATCTTGTAGCTTAGAGATTCCACGAGCAGATCGTAGCCTGTGTCCCGACATGTTGTCCTTATATGCATCTCTATACCTGTTCTTCGTCGGGGCCTACATTAGTGATATACCTCACTCACACATATACTAACTTGTTCAAGTATAGAGATGTAAAATTAGCTAATGATCGATATATGCTGAGTTGCTTACACAAAGAGTTCAAGTTCGGGTGAGAAGAAAATTCGATTTCATTAAAAATCCATACACACTACACAGAAAAAGTAAAAATTCAAAATGAACTGCAACATGTTCAAAGGGAACTGCTTTGGTTCATTTTGAGTTTCAATCCGCTTACTTTTGAACTTGTTGCAGTTCATTTCAAACTCTTATATTTTTATCTGTATATCAAAAGACTTTTATTATCTTCTCTAAATTTGAATCAGTGATGTTTCACTGATGAAATACACACAAAAAAGAAAATGCTGGTGATCAGTAATTGATTGCTGATTATCAGTACTCCGGTCGGTCAGCAACGGTAGTTCCCAACTAGAAATCATGATATTCTGCCGACTGTGACGATCGGTTAAATGTTGGTCCGATGTAAGAGATCGACTGTTGATTACCAACGTTGGTACAATGTTGGGAAACAATTGGCCCAACATTATTCCAACTGTGGAAAAAGTAATTTTCCGATAGTGGATGTACGAGGTCTAGCCAGTGTCTATTCAGCCCCGGTAGTCGACTGTAAAATACCAGCATTTGTACAATCTTGGATGTACAATAGGCTCAACCTTCTTCCGACTGCGGAAAAAGTAATTTTCCGACAGTGGATGTACGAGGTCTATCCAGTGTCTATTCAGCCCCGGTAGTCGACTATACCGGGTCTAGAAGTATGAAACCGGAATTTTTTTGCAAAAGTTACACGTCTGTTGCATGAAAATGATCAAAAATATTTTATTCAAAGTAATCTCCATTGCTATTTACACATTTTTCCCACCTCTCCGGAAGGTGATGAATACCACGCCAATAAAACTGTTCGTCTTTTAAGGTGGCTTGAGCGTTTGGTGTCGTATGAAGTGAGGGGCACCGTGGGGGCACGTGTTATATGAATGCTCATTGCTACTTATTTTTTTAATAATCATATGTATTATAGTAACATCTGAGTAGAAGGGTAAGAAATCGCGGAAATGTCCCCGGAAAAAAGCGATAGTAAAAAATTATTAGTTTCATCTCGAGGCGATTTCTATATTCTGTACCTTTTTCGCAATTTTCTCTTGATTGAAGTCGTTAACCCTTCGTTTTTATAATACTAATAGATTCCTCGAAATCGAAAGTACTAGTATATATTTGATTTATGGGGACTTGTGTTTTGTTCCGGAGTTTCGCCGATTTTGACGAGGAATCCCATAAGACTACGTCTTAAACTGACATTTTTTCGGTAGCGATTTTTTCGGCAATGACATCGTCAACCGCGGTATTTCTTTTTTCCAAATGAATCTAGCATATTTTATTAAGATAATCTCTAAGTTTCAGAGCAGTCTGTAATTTTTTTCAAAAACGATCAAGCCACCTTAAATCAAACCAGTTATCCAGCCATTCTCGTACATTTTCGTACGAAGTGAAGCGTTGTTCAGCGAGAGCGTGGCCCAGTAATGCGAACAGATGGTAATCCGACGGAGCCAAGTCTGGAGAATAAGCGGCATGCGCCAGTATTTCAAAACTGAACGTCTCGATCGTTTCCTTGACCCGTTTCGCTATGTGTGATGGGGCATTATCGTGAAGAAAAATAATTTTGTGTTGCCTTCTTCGATAATCCGGTCGTTTTTCTTGTAATGCTCGATTTAAATCGATCATTCGCTGTTGGTAGCGATTCGTGTTGACAGTTTCACCAGGTTTTAGCAGCTCATAATAGATAAAACCCTTCTGATCCCACCAAACGCACTTTATCGGTGGTTTTCCACAATCTTCGTTTCTCACGTCAAAATTACCACTTTTGAATTTTTTAAACCACTCGAAACACTGTGTTTTGCCATTAGCATGTTCACCGTAAGCTTCGACAAGCATACGATGCGATTCTGCAACAGTTTTCTTCAAGTGATAACAAAAAACCAGTGCTGTCCGCAAATCGTAGTTCGTAGGCACAAAACTCGACATGTTGATGCTTGTAGTAAATACACTGGTATATTGAACTTGGGTTGTTGTCTACTGAAAATCTTTCTCAGCTGCTAGAGGGAGAAGATGGCGCTGCAGAAGCGGTCGTACGGCCCCTAAACTGATGGCAAGCACCATCAATAGGGAAATTCCGGTTTCATACTTCTAGACCTGGTAAAATACCAGTGTTTGTACAAAGTTGATTCGACACTGGTACACTCTAAAAAAAGTCAATTGATAGTGAAGTTAGGTTCCTTTCAGAATGCATCAATTGAAATTAAGCAGATTTCTTTTGTCTATCAACAGAATCCTTTTACTGTTATTGTAGCATTGATGATAACCGATTTAATATTGGCAGTTGTCAAAGTTGTGCTTGTGTACATTTGAAACGATAATCGTTCAACTTCTAGAGGATTTCCTCTCATGCCAATTTTGAATAGAAAATCCTTTAATAGTGAAGGAAATCGTTTGAGAGTCAACAGTCTGTTTTTAGAATAAATGTCTAACCGTAAAACATGGATTTAATAATAAAAGTATATAACCAGTATTTCAGAAATGTTGACAGCCAGCGTTGAAAATATGTTGGTTACCAGTATTGATACAACGTTGGAAACTGGTGTTGTACCAACGCAGTACATCGTTATCATTGCGACTGTCCGCCGACAGTCGGAAGTTGGTATCCAACGTTGGATCGACGTTGGTCCGATTGTTTATTTCTGTTTGGGTTGCTGCTGAGCAGCATTTTTGTACTGTGGCTCAGTCCGCTCAGTCCGTGCACATACTGAAGGCCAATGCTAATCCTAACAGTATCACTAATCACTACGAGTCAGTAAGAAAATGCTGCTCAGCAGCAACTCACATTCTGAGGTGTAGAAAGGCGATACCTAATATTATCAACTACGATTTACTGACCCGCAGTACGCGTTATAACTAAATCAAAGCATCTGACTTCCATTTTTTCAGTGAATCGGTCACTGAATACAAGAAACAAAGTACTCATGGACAATATTTCTTATTTCGTGATACTCGAGTGCTGCGTTACGACGAGCGAGTTGCTGGAAAGCAGCATTCAGCATGCTGTATTGTAGAAATTTAGAAAACTTCTAATTAGAATCGAAGTTACTCTACTTTAGAATTTTCTCTTGCAAAAGCAAAATTGAACATCTCAGTTTCTGCTGAGCAGCACGAAAATCCTGGTTATTAGCATTTACTTTTTTGGGTGTAGCTCGAAATGGGTTACTCTTTCATTTTGATTAAAGTTTGACTGACAATCAGTAGTATTTCGAGATTTTTCAGAAAAATACCACTGATTGTCAGCTATTTCAGCAGTAAAATATCATTGGTTCAAATTTAGGGACTAAATTAAGTGATAGTATTTATATTTAAGTATTATTATATTATATTATAATTAGTATTTATATTTAAGTGATAATATTTCAAATATACTCTTAAAATCTGAATTGGTAGGAAACTACTAATTGTAAAAGTCTGAAAATATTACCAATTAATTTAGTAAGGTCTTCTTATTACAACTATTAACTTTCTACTAAATTATAGTTAAAATTTTACTCATTCGAATAGATTTAGATCAATTTCTGCTAATTTATTCAATTAGAATTCAATAGATCTAAAATGGAAATACTAGCAAATAATTCGGAAGCGTTCAACTATACATTTTTTTGAAAGAAATGCTCTCCTGAATTAGCAGTCAGATCCTATTATTCAAAATTCCTCATTGCTTTATTGTCAAGGATTTTTCGTCAAAGCGATTTCCATAAAGTAAATCAATATAAATATTATTATCTGCAACATGTTCGAAAAAGAATTTCTTACGTACACTGAAAAAAATGGTTAGTAAAACCAACTACTTCGGTTTGAAGAATATGCCTCAGCTATTTTATTAGTTAGCACAACAATTTTTTTTTTTTGTGTTACTACCCAAGTTCTTGTGATAACAATTGAGATAGTAAGACCAACAACAAAAATTGTTGTGCTAACTAAAGAAATAGCTGAGGCATATTTTACAAACCGAAGTAGTTGGTTTTACTAACCACTTTTTTCAGTGTATGAATGCATTTCTTCATTCAAAGAATATTTTATTCAGTAATCATAATAATTCATTTTATAACATTATCTACACGGAGAACAAAAATGCTTTATTAGAAAACATGATTTTGATATAAAACCAACAAGCTTTTTTGCTATTACAACAAAATTTTAGTTCTCCCAACAATCTTTTTTGTTGGTACATGCGAGTTTTTTATCAAAACTATAACTTTTATGATTTACGTTTTTTCTCAAATTGGACAAATAAAATATATTTAATAATTAATAAAAGAGCTGTGGAAGCTGGAACGAAGGATCAAAATTATGGTAGTTGATCCACGAAAATTAGACCTCAGGCAAAAATAGATATAATTTTGCTTTCAAGAATAGCAATATTATTATGGAAGGGCTATTTTGGAAGAGAAAAGATTAATTTCCATGAAAAAAATTTGAAATACAGAAAAATAATTTTATTAATAAATTTTATTTTTGTACCAACTTTTTTTCTTATCGCTTCTTACCAAATTTTAAAAAATGATGCGATTTTGATAAATTACAAATCACTTTTTCAAAAAAAAGATTCCCTATAACTTAACTATTTCCAATTTTCGAAAATGAATAAATTACTATAAAATTGAGCAATTTGTTTATAAAAATTTGGTTTTGGAAAATGTTTTTCTAATGGTTTCAGCCATTAAAGAATTTATTTTTAAAAATCAGAAAAGGTGAAGTTTTGGGAAATCTTTTCTCTGAAAAAATGATTCATGATTTATTAAAATCGCATAATTTTTTAAAATTTGGTAAGAAGCGATAAGAAAAAAAGTTGGGTCAAAAATAAAATTCATTACTAAAGTTTTTTTTCTGCATTTCAAATTTTTTTCTTGTAAAATAATCTTTTCTCTTTCAAAATAGTCCTTCAATAATAATATTGCTTTTCTTGAAAGCAAAATTATCTATTTTTGCCTGAGGTCTAATTTTCATGGATGAAAACTACCTTAAATCACGTTTAGAAATTCTATGTAAAAAGTTTAATTAGATTAGCTGGGGATTGAATATGATACGATAATTGTTCTAATCCTGAAAAAAAGAGCCTGAATCGTGAGTATTATAAGAGGGACTCCACAAACCTATTGCTATGGCGCCAACGGTTAGCTTTTATCAGTGGGCACCGTTATTTTTTCCAAGGAGACATCATCAAGAATCACTTTTTTCATTTCTTATTTTTTTCTTTATTTATGTCAATGCTTCTTTCGCGGCGTCTTAATGCATGCTTTCCAGTTGTAGATTTTTATCACTCTCTTTAATTTACATTATGTATCATATGCTCTTAATCTAGTGCACTGACATTTTTTAGGATATGATTTACACGTGCACACATTTCATTGTATACGTGTCATAAAATACAATATTGAAAAGTATTTTTTAAAATTTTACAGCTTAAATAATATTGTTTCAATATAAACTTCAAAAATTCTCTCAAATTTTAAAAGTTTATTTTACTAGATCTCTCATAATCATTTATTACTTCTTTATGTGGATTTTTCATGGAATGTAAATTAAATTTTAATTTCCAAAAATATCGACTTTTCACCTTAATTAGAAAAAATAAAAATAGAGAGATTTATCATTTTCACCGGCAATCGAAAGACCTGGGCTCGAATCCCAGCGCAGTCGAAAGCGTCTTTTTTTCCACAGAAAGATTTTCAAATTCTTTAATATTGATCATATGTTTTTTAGCGATGAAAAAAATTTAACTTTAACAAAAAAGTCAACCATGCATTTGTCTAAAATTATTAATTGCAATTCAAATTTAAAAAATTTGAAATCTTTCTGTGGAAAAAGAGACGCTTTCGACTGCGCTGGGATTCGAACCCAGGTCTTTCGATTGCCGGTCGAAAGCAATAATCTATTGATAAAATATTTAATATTCAATTTTCTGACTCTACTATAAACGTGGATTAATTAAAATTCACTAATTATTGAACTTATGCACTGTAGTGAATTGGGTCAATTTTGCTAATTAACACTTAATGTGTGTATTAAAATACCAATGAAAATTCAAGGAGTTTTCTTATCAGCACGTATAATTAAAATTTTCAATATGAGTGTATCTAATTTTTGAATAAAGGATCTCTTTGCTTAGATCAAATTTAATTAAAAAATTAAACTGATTTGAATATTTAAATAAAATGTTTAGAATTTTTAATCTGTTATCAAATTCGTGAAACAATGCGAATTGACAAAATGGATTTGTAATTTAAAGATTTACGGAACTAACTAACTCATTTGTGCGAAATTCAATGTACTACATAATGCATATGAATTCTACATACGTTATCCCTCTACATTGCCTGAAATAAAAAAGGAAACGCGTGCGAAAAATATTCGACATTCTGGCTTAGTCGATCGTTCTTGCCGAATGTTTGTAACACGTAGAAAAGAAAAATTGCAGAAAGTGCTCGATTCGTGCGATCTCCGAAGATCGCATGAAGCGCTTGTTTTCAATTAACCATACAGTTTTTAACGTGTTTTGTGTACTAATTACACTAAATAAATAAAATAAACCAATTAAATAAGTTAAAAATTATAGCTCAATTTATTGAATAATTAAAGTAGAAGTAATTAGCAAAATGGATCCATCGAAAATGAATGGAGACGAAATAGTGATTTCGGGAATATCGGGAAGATTCCCAAATAGTGAAAATCTCAAAGCACTTCAGAAAAATCTTTTGAGCAAAGTGGACTGCGTTTCAGACTGTAAAGCTCGTTGGGATTTTGGTATGAATTTTTGTTAATTAAAGCAATTTCAAGTAAAGTTATAGAAAAGTATATTTCATAAATTGCCGTGTCAGAATAACATATATTAAATGAACTGTATCAATTAATAGTACTATAATAATTAATTACTTAACCGTATTCAAATTATTTCTTTTATATATGCAGATCATCCAAAAAGTCCCAAAAAAATTGGTATAATTAAAGATGTTAACAAATTCGACCGTGTATTTTTTGGAGTTCACGGAAAATTAGCAGATTGTTTAGATCCAATGTTGAGAATATTGATCGAAACTTCTTACGAAGCAATTGCCGACGCTGGAATTAATCCTCGTCAATTAAGAGGAAGCAAGTCTGCTGTATTTACAGGATCTAGTTTTTCAGAATCAGAAAAATCCCTTTTCTATGAAAAAATAGAGGTAAATTTAAAAAATAGGAAATTAAAATGAATTTAATTTATAATTAATTAGTTGAGTTTGAAATTGTTATCACTGCCTACATTATCGGAGGATCACTAGTCGCGTATCAGATAGGATACGTTTTCGACAGGTGTCCTCGTAGACAATTTCAAACTTTTATATCGCAAATAAATGCAAATGAATTCAAATATTAAAGAATTTGAAAATATTTCTATGGAAAAAAAGACGCTTTCAACTGCAATCGAAAGACCTGGGCTCGAATCCCAGCGCAGTCGAAAGCGTCTTTTTTTCCACAGAAGGACTTTCAAATTCTTTAAATATTTATTTATAATAATTATAAATTTAAACAATCATTAATTTAATTTATGCACTTTGATATTGACTTAATTTGTTGTACCCTATGTAGGAATTTCTTCACCTGGCCCTGGTCTGGCATGGAACACCCAACCAGTCCTGAGCCCGGATCAACAGAATAAAATTTCGAATGACAATGTTTCAATATTCAATTGTTAAACCTGGCTCAGACCCGGTTTAGCTTTTACTTCCTAGTCAGAACTTACCAGGCCTAGGCATGGCCTGTTCCACGACGAAATTTCTGCATAAGATATGATTAATTTACTAGAAATCTTCAACATCTATGTAAAATTTTGAAAGATAGAAAATAAATCTTTTAAATAACTTTAATCTTCTAGCAAAATGGATTTGGTCTAATGGGAGCTAGTCGTGCTATGGTTGCAAATCGAATTTCCTTTTTTCTGGGTCTTGTGGGGCCAAGTATTAATATCGATTGTGGTTGTTCCGGGGGTGCTACGGCATTGGAACAAGGTTACAAGGCTATTAAAGAAGGTCGTGCCGAAAATGCAATTATTGGTGCTTGTAATATAGTATTACATCCTCACATATCCATTCAATTATTTATGTTAGGCAAGTATATATATTTTCCACTACTCATATATATTTGAATCTGGATTAATGAAAATCTCGTTGAATTGAAATCAATTACTCTATTCTAACCGTCGGATTTGGGTCATTGTTTGGATCAATAGGGTCAATCACACTGAGAAAAATGATTTCGACCAAGGGACAACCATCTCATATATGCAATATTTAAGATATTAAAATATGCATAAATTAATATTTCAAATTAATTAGTTGAGTTTGAAATTTTTGTCACTGCCTACATTATCGGAGGATCACTATTCGCGTATCAGATAAGATATTGGGATTCGAGCCTGTGTAGCTCAGTGGTTAGAGCAGTCGACCGGCAATCGAAAGACCTGGGCTCGAATCCCAGCGCAGTCGAAAGCGTCTTTTTTTTGAGAGAAAGATTTCAAAATTCTTTAAAATGTTGAAATAGAACTTGAGAATAGTGAGCTTTAATGTAATCTGATTTAGCATTCAATGCTCATGTAAATTTAGTGTAATGGATCGGTGACTAAATTTTAAATTACATGCATCGATGAAACTTTCGTCACATGTAGTTTCCCGTGCAGAAATATATATAGGGGCCTTGTACGGCTCTGTCCAGTTTTCGTTAGTTCTAGTCTCGCAAAGAATAGAAAAATATACTTTAATATTAATTTTCATAATATTTAATTTAGTAAACTAGGAATCCTAGGAGCTTTGTCCGATCCCTACACGGATAAAAATGGAGATCATAAGACCATGAACAATTACTAAAAACAGGAATGATTACTAAAAAAGAAAAGCGACTTTTAAATAGTACAGAACTCATTCCCAAACTGCGCAATACTCTCTTTACTTATCTAGTTGCTATTCCTGGATTTTAGTAATCATTCATATTCTTCTGATCTGCATTTTTCTCTATATTTTTTTAATAGGGCAGGAAATTACATTTTCTGCAGGGGTTAGAATTAATTGTGATTTTTCTAACAACGTGAATATTCAATATTCATCATTCATAAAACATTAGTTTTCTCTGAGGTTTAATTTTGTCTCATATACGTAAATCGTTATCTGCGTCATATGCAATTGTATGAAAACACGTGCGTTTCCACTGCTGAATCATAAGCCGGAAAGCGTTTTTATGAATAATTATGTCAAAAGTATTCGCACGTAAAGACTTTCGCTTCAAATTTTCACTATCCAACGTTTAAAATTGTATTTTCTAAAGTTTATCATTATTACTGACAGTAATTCCCACTATTACCGACTTTTCCGCAAATTGGAAAGTAATTTAGTGAAAATTGGAAATACAAGTCTTCCCGTGTATACGATACATAATATAAATACATATTTTATTCCTCAAAGTTAATAAATGCTAAAAAAATATTATTACGTGAAAGGGAACTCATTAGATTCTTTCTCCATACATGAGTACTTCCCATACTTGATACCCTCGACCCATACCATAATTTATGAAATATATCCTTGGCCTTTCTTTCCCTTTCTCGTATCATTTCTAATCTCAGCCTCTCATATAGTAAGAAATTTATTAATTTATTTATTACGCATTTCAGGATTATTATCACCCGATGGGTTAACTAAATCGTTTGACAATGCAGCCGATGGTTACACTCGAAGTGAGGGCATCACGGTCTTATTTTTACAAAAGGCTCGCGATGCAAAACGCATTTACGCGGAAATAAAAAGTGTTCGATCGTCATATGGACCGACACACAATCGGCTTTCAGTTTTGTATCCCACACAAGAAAGCCAAACAAATATCATGAAGGAGACACTGAAAGAGAGTGGCATTTCTGGAAAAGATATTTCTTTCGTCGAAGCCGACGGATCGGGAATCAAGGATGCGGATGCTGAAGAGGTCAAAGCCATTGATCAAGTTTATAACGAAGGTCGAAAATCGCCTCTTCTTATTGGATCTATAAAATCCAATATTGGATCGTGTTCGGCTTCAAATCCACTCAACTCTATCATCAAGGTTAAAACTCACTTGAATAGTTTTTTTATAAAACGCCTTATATTAAAATTTAAAAAACAAACATTTTCTGAAAATTTGGATTTTTTTCGAAAATGGAAATATTAAAAATTCTAAATGTTATGTTTCCTTCGAGCTGTTTAATCTAATTTTGAGTCAGAATTAGTGTCTTATAAGCATTGAATAGCTTTTGAATTATGCATTATGACAAGCCATTTTTTTTCAACTTTTCCGCTATTTTACAGTCTTGGATTAATCTTTTATTCAACAAAATTTACTTTTTGATTTAAAAATTAAGTCTAAAGAAGACAAATTACTTATTAAAAATTATTATTTTTGAGTAATGTTATTCAAATTATGACAAATTGAATATTGCGAATTTTCAACTCTTAAGGCCATGTGGTAAGGTCTGTTATTACCAATTATATACAATCGCTATATTAATAGAATAATAATTTTAAAAAATTTTCCGAAAAAGACACCAATTCAGAAGAATGTAACGCATTGCTGTCTTCTCCGGAAAATTTGTTTAAATTATTATTTTAATTATAAAGCGGTCGTATATCATTGGCGACGTCAGAGTCTACCACACGGCCTTAACTTATTAATGTTCTTACTTACCATACAAATTTACATTTTATTAAATTGTTAATTTCCAATAATTAATTAAATATAAATAATTAAGTTTTTTTTCCTCAAATTTATATAATATTTGAAAATTATAAGATGAGAAAGTTTTGAAGCAAATTAAAAAATTTAATTTAATTTACAAAATTATTGGACAATATTACTGAAGTGAGTCAATACTATTTCTTAACCAATTGATTACAACTATTGCCGTAGTTCATTAACTTCCTTTAACGTTTAACAATGTTTCAAACAATTTCATTATGAACAAAAAATACACGTTTGAAATCGTTAAAAAATGAGCCCTCAGTAATTGTAATTGAACAAAAATTATGATTTGTATCTAATAATAAAACGAAAGAAAAAATCATATCTCTAAATCATAATCAGTAAAAACTCACTGATTCACAGTGAAAAGCCACTGTTTCGAATGTTATAAGTCTTCCACATAGAAATCACTGTAATTTAACTGATTCCACCAGGGAAACTCACTACTTAATCAGTGAAATATACTGGACAACAGTGAAATTCGTTGGCCAATCAGTGGGTTTCCCTAGTGATATCAGTTAAATTTCACTGATTTTTAAATTTGTTTACCATTAAGAATCGTTTTCTTTCTTCAAACTTGTTAAATAAATATAATTATTCGATTATTTTTGAGGTCACTTCTACCACCTAAACCTGAATAAGTGTTTTCTGCGATTAAAAGAAATTTTTAAGGAAACAATATGATAACTTTTATATACTTTATTATGAAATGATACATGTAAAGAAGAATGTTAATATGTTATGTTAGTATGTTAATAATTAACTATCAAGATGTTCATCCCTATTTTTAGAATATATCGTACAAGTTAACACATGTATTGTACTCTATACGATGCAGAAAGTAACGCATGCGTAAATAGATAGTAACCAGTACAATATTTGATTCTTGAAACAGGGATGAGCATTTCGATATTAGCCGGTAGCATAATTTTCCCAATGTGTATTTTTGTTTTTGTTTCATTCTAAAATATTTTTTGCAATTTGTTCTCTCAATATTATGAGCAATATTTTAAAGAATTTTGAAAATCTTTGTGTGGAAAAAAATGACGCTTTCGACTGCGCTGGGATTCGAGCCCAGGTCTTTCGATTGCCGGTCGACTGCTCTGACCACTTTCCGAGCTACACAGGCGTCCGACATCTCTTTCTCCACAGGAAGATCTCCTCCTTATATCGCCTAAAAGTGGCTCAGCCTTGCGGCTGTAAAATGATTTCAAATTAATTCAGTTGAGTTTGAAATTTTGCACAGAATGTTTTTCAAATTCTATAAAATATTAAATTTATTTGCATTATTTGCGATATAAGAGTTTGAAATTGTCTACGAGGACACCTGTCGACAACGTATCCTATCTGACACGCGACTAGTGATCCTCCCGATAATGTAGGCAGTGACAAAAAATTCTCAAACTCAACTAATTAATTTGAAATCATTTTACAGCCGCAAGGCTGAGCCACTAGGCGATATAAGGAGATCTTCCTGTGGAGAAAGAGATGTCGGACGCCTGTGTAGCTCGAAAGTGGTCAGGAGCAGTCGACCGGCAATCGAAAGATTTTCAAATTCATTAAAATATTAAATTTATTTGCATTATTTGCGATATAAGAGTTTGAAATTGTCTACGAGGACACCTGTCGACAACGTATCCTATCTGACACGCGACTAGTGATCCTCCGATAATGTAGTCAGTGACAAAAATTTGCAAACTCAACTAATTAATTATGAGCAATCAAAACTCAAAATGAAAATTTTCATTCTGATAGGTTGTGACGGCTATGGAAACAGGCTGCATTCCTCCAAATCTTCATTATGAACATCCCTCTGACAAAATTTCTGCCCTCAAGGAAGGTCGTGTCAAAGTTGTTACAGACAAGACACCTTGGACTGGAGAATATGCTGCTGTTAATAGTGCTTCCATGACCGGTACTTTTGCAAACGTGATTTTGAAATCCTTCAAGAAGGAAAAGAAAAATGGTGGCCAGCCAACTGACAAGCTGCCACGATTGGTCATCGTTTCTGGATGCACAGAAGAAGCTGTTGCAGCTATACTGGACGATGTTAGTCGTTAAATAATTTAAATTTATTTATCGAAGAATATGTCTATATCATTAGATGGATGAACTTCTGTAAAACGTTTACCTTTGATTCTATTGAAACTTTATTTACTCATGTAAGACAAATATTCAAAAATTACTTTTTATGTAGGTGGAAAAGAGACCAACTGATGTGGAGATGATTCAACTTCTGTATGACATATTTGAAACTAACATTCCTGCTCATTTGTATCGGGGATACACATTATTACCGTCACGCGGTTTGCCAGAAAAAAAAATACGCGAAATCCAGTTCATTACAGGTGCTAAAAGAGAAATTTGGTACCTATTTTCTGGAATGGGTTCTCAGTGGATTGGAATGGGTAAATATTAGATTTATTAAAGTACTCTAAAATAAATCCATATTCATAACATAAATATTAGCATTAGGAACTAAACAATGGTTGTCTTTTCAGGGGAAGCTTTAATGAAAATCCCGGTTTTTGCGGAAGCCATAAGAAGATGCGACGCTGTTTTAAAACCTCATGGTGTTAATATAATTCACATCATTACTGACAAAGATCCAAAAATTTTTGATAATATTGTAAATTCTTTCGTAGGAATTGCTGCTATTCAGGTAGTTTAAATTTGAAATTGACTGAAAAAACCTCAAAATATTACTATATTTTTTTCTCATATTTCTCTTAGATTGGTCTCGTGGATCTTTTGAAGTCGATTGGACTCAAGCCAGATTTCATAATTGGTCACTCGGTAGGAGAATTAGGTTGTGCTTATGCAGATGGTTGTTTTACTGCGGAACAAATGATACTTTCTGCACTATCCAGAGGCTTAGCATCAGTAGAAACAGAAATGCCAAGAGGCTCTATGGCTGCAGTTGGTCTTGGCTATGAAGAAATTCTACATCTCTGTCCTCCTGATATTGATGTAGCATGTCACAATGGACCAAACAGTAGTACAATCAGTGGTCCTGCAGAATCAATGAAAAAATTCGTCGCAGATTTGACGGTAACAATAAAATCAATCCAATTAAGATGATCAGTGGCGTAACTACGATAATGGGGGCCCCAGATATTTTTTCAGTAGGGGGCTCTTTCAGTGATCCCAGAACGTGGGAGCTGGCGGCCCCCACCATAGATGCCTCGAGCTCATTGTGTCTTCCTCACTCAACCAACCTATGGCAGTCGAGCGAGGAAGAAGTCATGAGCTGGTGGGGTCTATGGTGGGGGCCGCCAGCTCCCACGTTCTGGGATCACTGGGCTCTTTATCCGTAAAATATGACAATATAGGCTACGAAACCATCGACTTTCTTCTCTTTTTGTTGCGGCGTAAAAAATGAAGTTATGATTTTTGATTTTTTCGCAGAGGCTTCTGATTCTAATTTCATTTTTCTTTCTTGAGGACCACTAGGATAAATACGTTTACTTAATTTTAATAATTTTATCTGAAACATAAAATCAATTGTTTGATACGTTTCAATTTTGTTAATTTTTTTGTATACACAATTTGGATTAAAATGTTCCAGAAACTTTTTAAGGGGGAGCCTCGTTCAGGACGGCAAAATTTACGATATTTAGACATTTTTGTATGTACACATATGGGTACATCAAATGAAGTAATTAAGTAACCTTTTAGGTATGTTATGAGAGATATCAACCAACGTAAAATTTTTTTTTATTGTCGAATAATTATGTTTCACAACACGAAAGCGTTGTTGTTTGCAGCACCTTACTGCCAGAGGGCCTCCACTGCGGGCATAATAGCGGTCGCTCTTTTAATCTGAAAAATGTGAACCAAACAAATTTAGGAACTACATTAAAATGCTTTCTATTTGAACTAAAAATAATATAAAAATGTTGAAAATTGAAAAATTTGGCAGCATGAAGAAAAAAAATTTCGTTTTTCCAGAAAAAATTCAAAATTAATGTGTAAGAAAAAATTGTTTAATATTACTTTACATATAATGTTTTTAGTTCAAATGGAAGCCACACTGATAAGCTTGAAATAAAGTTCTGAGTTGTTGAGATCCGTTGATAAAAATTCTTTTTCTTGTGCCCGCAGTGTCGAAAAATACCGTTTCGAGAAAATCGCCTTCAAAGATCCCGAGCGCCTCACCTGTGTCGTGTACGCTCGGTGTGCCAGAGACTGCAGCTGAGGAATTATTTCGAATTTTGATCTGAAACTTCAGAAAAATATTTTCGGATATGCCTACTATTGATTGAGATTATTCGCAAAAAATGCATTTTTCCGACCCTCTAAACGAGGCTCCCCCCTTAAAGAAATGTTCTAAGGACGTTTTGGTAACCTCTAAAACGTGTCTACACGGTTTTAGAGTGTGTCTATCGTGAAACGTTATCAAAATACGTTTTTGGAACGTTCCGAAGCTTTCCAGTAACATTCTGGAAAACGATTTGAAAATGTTTTTAAAACTTTCAGTAAACGTTTGTCAAAACGTTTTGAGAACCTTTGAAACCTTTATAGAACGTCAGGGGTGAAAAAACGATCCCCACCCCTTTCACTTTTTTTGGGATTCGAACTCGGGGCCCCTATAATTCCAATTACTGAACTGTTTCAAGACTGACGTACTTAAGCCGTTTGGCCAAAACTTTCACACTCAATTGGAATGCTTTGATTAGACACTCAAAATTGTAAACGTTCCAACAGACGCTTTATAAAAGTTCAAAACTGGTTCACGGCGGACGTACAAA
Organism: Diplolepis rosae; assembly: GCA_030998225.1. Lineage (NCBI taxonomy): Eukaryota > Metazoa > Arthropoda > Insecta > Hymenoptera > Diplolepididae > Diplolepis > Diplolepis rosae. The sequence continues at coordinate 4,312,373 of JAPYXD010000723.1, read as the reverse complement.
CGTTTCTGTAACCATTTTAAAAAGTTTTCAAATTCATCATAACGTTCTCAGAACGTTCATAAAAACGCCAATTTGTGTATATAGTATTTGTGTCTTGATCATGATTGAATCTTCATTAATATTACAAGTTAACGGGAGAACTTACATTCTGTAAATATATTTTTTTTTTGACTAGCTACATGAAAGAAGGGCGGGGGGGGGGCGTTAACAATGGCGGTATGTCCTTTAGAAGATGACTCGCTAGCGTAAGTAATTGAGCCAAAACCGATGATCTGAAACACAAAAACCTGACATATTCTTAATCTGTACCGATTTCTGCATATAATGAACCACGATCATTTAATAATAATGGAAAACTAAAAAGTTATGAATTTGTCAAAAAAATTCTTGATTTTTTTCAAATTTTTTGTGATAAATTATTATGTAAAACGAGCAATTGTTAATATTTTTTGACGATTGTGGCTCACTTTTTACACACAACCCTGATACACATTTGTGCCAAATTTGGTAACGGATGGTCAATTAGAACGTCTTGAATCACTTCCGTCAGGTCGAAAAACGTGGTTTTGAGATAAACGCGTTTAAAGTTTTTAACCTATCAACGACCAAAAGACCGAAAAATGAAGCATAACTTTGCTGATGTAGTTCAGATAGTTAAACATATCGTGAATACTTAAAACTCCGCATAGTTATGTTCTCAAGGTCGCTTTACAATATTTTGTTGTCAGAATGTTTGTTTTTTAATCAGATCATATAATATAGTGGCGTTTATAACAAAAAATCGCTAGGACCAGTTTCGCAGCTGCAGCGCGGCGCCTGTTATCTAACGGCCTGTAACTTTTGTAATTCAACAGATTTTGACTTGAAATTCCAGGAGTACATTCTTGAAACATGTATCTGTACGATAAGCAAAACAAAAAAAAATCGATTTTTTTTACCCAACAAAGTAGAATCCTCCCTTAAATGCATTTTATTATTAATTGATAATAATTAATTTGAATCTTCAAAAATTTTATATCCAAATATTTAAACAAATCCACTTAACCTGCGAAAATTTCAATTGAATATGACTTTTTGGGGGCCCTTGATGTTACGGGGCTCCAAACAACTTACATGGCTAGCCTGGAAGTAGTTACGTTACTGATGAGATGATTGTTTTAACGTCTTTCGTTAAAATCTATTTTCTAATTATCTTTTCGCAGGCTAAAGGTATTTTTGCGAGAGAAGTGGCTTGCAGTAACATAGCCTACCACAGCAGATACATAGCACCAGCTGGTAAAAAGTTGAGAGAATACCTTCAAAAGGTAATACCAAATCCACAACCACGAAGTAATCGATGGGTCAGTACTTCAGTTCCACGTTCTGAATGGAATTCTGCTAGAGCTCGACTATCATCTGCAGAATACCACACAAACAATCTTCTAAGTTCTGTTCTCTTTGCTGAGACATCTAAATCTATTCCAAAAAATGCAATTGTCATAGAAATTGCCCCTCATGGTTTATTGCAAGCAATCGTAAGAAAATCACTACCAGAAGGTACCATTAATATACCACTAACTAAGCGAGGTCATCCGGACAATACTGAGTTTTTAATAGCTGCATTAGGAAAACTTTATAATATTGGTCTCGATATCAAAATTTCCAATATTTTCCCCAAAGTTTCTTACCCTGTATCGAATGGCACACCTTCGATTTCGTCTTTGATCAAATGGGATCACTCAGATGATTGGTAAGTATTGTAACTAGACCTTTTGAAGAAAGAAATTTATGGTTTTGATAATAAATGTGTTTATTCTAGGTACACCAACTTTTTCGAGCGAGGACAACGAGTTAAGGAAGGAGAAATGAACTTTGCAATAGAGTTATCTGCAGAAAATTGGAAATTTTTAGGAGGAAACAAAGTAGATGAAAAAGTAGTTGTTCCAGCTTCTGCATATGTGAAACTTACTTGGACCGTATTTAAGTCGCTGAGAAAAGAGACTGAAGTTCCTGTGGTCTTCGAAGAAGTTCAGATTCACAAACATCAGGTAGAAATTCCAGAGAATGAGGCATTGGTTTTAGTGGTGATGTTGCAGAAAGGTAGTGGAGTATTTGAAGTGTCTAACAATGAAATTTTGTTATGCTCTGGAATTTTGCGAGAGACAGAGACACCAGCCGATGAGCGCATCAAGGTTGTTAATATAGCTGATAAGGATCACCAGGAGCTCTGTGAAAGTGACGTTTACACTGAACTTCAAATGCGAGGTCTTCAGTATTCTGGAGCCTTCAGAAATATTCGTAAAGCATCTGCCAGCGGTTCGAATGGTACTTTGACTTGGAAAGATGAATGGATCACACTTTTAGAAGGAATGATTCAGATGTTTATCCTTGGCAATGATGTTAGAAACATCCAAGTACCAATAATGATAAGAAAAATTGTAATCGATTTGAAGAAACATGAGGATGTAACAAATAAATCAATTGGTGAGGAAATAATATAAAAATATTATGTAAATTTTCTTATCCTAATAAGTTATTAATTGTTCACTTTTGATTCTCTTTTTCTAGAAATTCCTGTAACTGTTAATCATCAAATCAACGTCGTGACTGCAGGTGGTGTACAAATGGAAGGAATAGTACTAACATCTATTCAGCATCAACTCTCTTCGGATAAAGTGATTTCTGAAGAAATTAAAGTGGTTCCAAATATAGATGAAACAACATTAAATCTTCGAGAGATATTTAAAATCATATTACAATTGCTGGCTGAAAACCCATCCCAAGCAAATCTTATTCGACTCGTCAACGACGAATCAGCGGATGTTATAAAAATGAAGGAGGCCTTCCAAACTATCCTCGAAGATACTCCGGAAACATCAAACTACAAGATTGATGTGGTTCCCTCTTCCTGCGTATCAACTAACGGATCGAAATCAAAAGATGCTGCTCTTTTAGTGCTCCGAGATATTATCAAGTGCAATAAAAATGATCTCTCAAATCTCATAGTAGAAGGATCCTTTTTATTAACTTTCATTGAACCATCAAACGAAAAAGTAGTTTTAAAAGCAGCTGACTCAGCAGGATTAGGTCTTGTTTTAAAAAAACTTGCCTCTTCAGACCGAGTCGCTATTTTGTTTCGTAAGAAACGAATTATTAAAAAAACAAGCGTATTAGAAATTAACAATGACCAAGATTGGACTAGCCAAATCAGAGAAAAAATAAACTCCAAAGATTGTGAACGACTCATTTTGTTTATTCGAACAGATAATTGTGCTACTCTTTGTGAAAATCTTCAAGTTCTTCGAAAGGAACTCAATGGAAAAAAGATTTGCATTGTGGACATTCAAGATCCTAAGGCTCCAGAACTTTTCCTGGAGGATCCTTTCTATCAGGATCAAATTAACCTAGATTTAAATTTGAACGTTCTTTTACCAGGAAAAGTTTGGGGTACATATAGACGTTTCTCAATTACTTCTAAACTTCATCAAGTCAATAACTGGGAAGCAAGTCAGCTAAATACCTATGATTTAGATACAATTTCTTGGGTAGAGGGACCTAGTCATGAAGCTGATAAGACTGTGAGAGTCGAGTACTCTGCAATTAATCAACCAGATATACTGATAGCAACTGGAAAAGCAACGACAGAATATTATGGAAAAGACAGACTCCAGACGCAATCATTTGGTCTGGAGTACTCTGGCGTTGATGCCAAGGGTAATAGGCTTATGGGGATATCTGCAAGTGGTACTCTTTCCAATTCCACATTACCTGATTCTGACTACACATGGTCAGTACCTGACAACTGGTCTTTAGAAGATGCTTCAACAGTACCTTTAGCTTACACAGTTGCATACATGGCTCTTCACATAAAAGGAAACATACAGAATAAGGAATCAGTACTTGTTTATGACAGTGGTTGTGCTTTTGGACAGGCAGCAATCAACCTGGCACTAAGGCAAGAATGTGAGGTCTTTACGACCTACGCTAATGAAAACCAAAAGAAATTTCTTAAAAACGGATATCCAAACATTTCAGAAAGCCACCTAATTAGTTCCACAACAAAATTTGCTGATAAAATTTTGAAAACGACGAAAGGAAAAGGAGTTGATGTAATTATTTATAACGGAAATGATTTAAGGAATATAGAATATTGCATGAGCTGTGTTGAAAATAATGCTAGAGTCGTTATTCTTGGGGATCTTCAAGGAGCTTTAAGCAAATCAGTGGGGATGGGAATTTTCTTAAGGCAAGTTGCTCTTTTAGCAGTGATTCCGCAGAAGGTTATAGACGCAGAACCATCTACAAGAAGAACTTTAGCTCAGTTGGTTAAGAATGGAGTAGCATCAGGTGTCGTCAAACCACTGTTTAGAAATGTTTATTCTAGAGAGATGCTAAAAAATGCGTTTATTGATGAAGCTCTTAAGAAGAACTGCGGAAAGGTAAGGAATTTTGAGATCATATTAAAAAAGAAGCTGTAATTCTTCATATAATTTTTTCTTTCAGGTCATTGTCAAGGTCCAATCTCAAAATTCCAGCAAAGCTCTTGCAATACCACGATTTTTGTGCATTAATGACGCATCCTACTTGATAATCGAAGGACTAAGTGACTTCGGCCTCGAATTGGCTGACTTCCTGGTTGTTCGTGGAGCAAAGAATATCGTTATAGCTTCTGGTTCCAAAAACACCAGGACATTCAGCAAATTTCGAGTGGGATTATGGAGAGGATATGGCGTGACAGTTGTCATTCGTGAAGAACTGGATCTTTCCAAACAACAAAACGTCAAAGCACTCCTAAAAGAAGCGTCTGCACTTGGAAGAGTAGATGCTATCTTTGATCTTCAACGAATTGACAATTCTTCAAAGAGATCTTCTAGTTCTAAAAATTTGTTCACCAAATTCTTAGATGAAGAGTCAAAACGAAGTTATTCTAGTGTGAGGAAGTTAGTTGTATGCTCGACATCAAAGAATATCGAGGAAAATGTAAATGATGTTTTCTTAAGAGAAACTGCTCTTGTGAAACATTGTCAACAAAAATCGAAAGAAGATTCTCTAGGTGTTTTAGTTATTTTAGGTCCTATTGAGGGAGTTGCAGAATCGAAAACTCGAACTGGTCGAAAAGTGCCTTTGCTAAACATCCCTAGGATTTTAGAAACATTCGATAAATTGATTGAATTAAATGTACCAGTTGTTGCTATCTCTCACAAATATTCTATTGAACAATTTTGCAAGGTAAGAAATAATTTATTCGACTAATAATGATTTCTTTTAATTCAATTAATGTAGTTCCTTAAAATATGATTAACTTTTATAGTATGATTTTAACGGGGGACTTTCTTTCTAGGAAACAACAAACGTAATGAAAACTATAACGAAAGATGAGTATACATTGTTCACGGAATACATTAATAAAATTGAACCACTGTCGTCTTCAAGGTTCAGAAACTTAGATGTGTTTTAAGTCCCAGGGTCCATCCAAAGTCATCATTCAAGAAATTCTCATCTTAGAAACGTGCCCATTTAATGTCAGTTGCACAGTTAAAATTTATGTACATATATAATAAATTACTGTAACTAGTAAAGTGAGGTTAACTAATATGGACACCCTACAGATTTTCCGGCATAGAATTTAATAGTATACTTTGAAAAATCTACACAAATGCTGCAAATGTAACTAATGACTCCTCAAATCTAATAATTTCAGTCTTTTAGTGGCTATTAATGACTAGAAATTTATGATATAATCGTTTTGTCATTCGTGAAGCTTTTTTTCAGAAAAAAATGTAATTTTTAACCTATATTTGCAAAGTTTGGGTCAATTTTTTGAAATTAATATTGCGGATATAATAAAAATTTTGAAACGTTCTAATACTTTTCATAGAATTATATATAATAAAAATAGACTAGCTATGTATCAGATAACATTGACATAGTATTAATGAGTAAATTGTTGATTATAAGAAAGCGATCAATTTTCAATTGCAACCATACACGGAGAAAAAAAAACTGTTAAATCAACAGATGTCAACTGCTGGAATAGGGACATCAGATTTTTTTTGTAATATTTACAGATTTTTCTGCTGGATTCACACATTGTTTGTTAACTCAACAGATGAACCTGTAAAATCTACAGACATGTCTGTTAGAATTGCAGATTTCAAGAAAAATGAGAAATCCGTAATTCTAACAGACATTTCTGTAGATTTTACAGGTTCATCTGTTGAGTTTACAAACAATCTGTGAATCCAACAGAAAAATCTGTAAATATTACAAAAAAAAAACTGCTGTCCCTATTCCAGCAGATGACATCTGTTGATTCAACAGTTTTTTTTTTCTCCGTGTAGCGGACCCGTGTGAGAGAACGGTCATAGAATACTCTGACCGTTCTCTGACTGTTCTATGACCGTTCTATGACCTCGTATTATTACGGCTAAGATCGGTAAAAAAGACATTAAAAGCTTTGCAATTATGATTCTGTGGCGAAATTTGGATTAGAAGGTGAAGCAATAAATACAGTTATCTTATTTTTCAGCGATAAAAACTAGAAAAACATAATACCTGTCATTGAAGGCAGTGCAGTGTTTCACAATTGGCGGAACGTCTCCACCGTGAAGGTTTACTATTGGTGGAGACGTTCCGCAAATGGTGAACCACTGCACTGCCTTCAATGACAGGTACATGATGTATTCCTAGTTTTTATCGCTGAAAAATAAGATAATTGTATTTATTGCTTCACCTTCTAATCCAAATTTCGCCACAGAGTCATAATTGCAAAGCTTTTAATGTCTTTTTTACCGTTCTTAGCCGTAATAATGCGAGGTCATAGAACGGTCATAGAACAGTCAGAGAACGGTCAGAGTATTCTATGACCGTTCTCTCACACGGGGCCGCTAGGGAAGATACTTGAAGTTTTGATTTTACTACTTGAAAATGGAAATATCTAAGGGTTTACATTAGGTAACTTTGCTCTAATCACAGAAAAACCCATGTGTTATCGTAATTCGAATTCCAGAAAGAATCTACAATTTTACTCTTGAACTTGATTGATTATATCCAGATTCGCAAAAGTAGAATAAATAGTCTTTAAATTTCATATTCTCCAATTCATTCATGATTGTTAGTTTCATGACCAGTGGTATAAAATAACACAGTTCGACAAAATTGTATTTATTTTCTGCCAACTAAATGAAACATGTCATTTGTTGCAGACTTTTTGGCGCTGAATCCAAAGCTGGCGGCAAAATTACTCTAGCACGTCAGAATTTCGAGATAAATTAACCTCAAACTGTAAAAATATCTGTCGGATTCGATTTTTCTTTCTTGAGATATACCAATTTCAATCAGTAGTAACTCGTAAACATTAGCCATCATAGCCTAATGTCCCGCTTTCAACTTTTTTAAGGCCATGGATCAACCAGATCACGTGAACAAATTCCTGTAAAATTTCGTGTAAGGCAACTTTTTTATTTTACAAAATATCTTCCTGAAAATTTGGAAAATACTACAGAACACGATAGAGAACGCCTGTCAATTTTGTTTGAGTGGAAATTTTGCAAAAAATTTACAGTTAACTGTAATTGTCGATAAGTTTTCGAATTTTTTTCCAAATTGTTACTAAAAAGAAGTTAACAGACATTCTTTACTGTCTTTTATTACATTTCCCAATTTTTCAGAAAGATAGTTTGTAAATTAAAAAAGTTATCTTACATGAACAAATAAATGTATAATTTAGTCACGTAGTCTGATTGATCCATGGTTTTAAACAAACTTTTCTAACATTTCCTGCTAATCACCGGCATCTTGAATTTGAAAATTCTAACTGCAGATTTGTGTGTATCAAGTCCGAAACCCCCGACTAACAATTTTCAAGCGGTTTTGCAAGATTATCAGGAAATGTTAGGAAAGTTTGTTTCAGGTGTCTAATACCCACATTAGACGCTGAAAAAAAAGCTATTTTCATGAATTTTTCTTGAGAGGTTTATATTATAGATATTAATATGAAAATTGTGAGGCTAAGTAAATACACTCTTACAATACATGAATAAATTTTTTCAAATTTATTTTAGACACTTTTTATAGATGAAAATGGTGGTGAATCATAGAACCTCAAAAAGTAGATAGGTATGCGCTGTTGATGAAATCTCGGAGATTGATTGTCTCAAACAAAAAAATCAAACGGTTTTAGATTCAGTATTTTTCGAAAAAAGAAAAAAAAATGTGTTTTCTACACCGTTTTTTGCAAACAAAAAAACAGTTAAAATCAAAATTTAAAAAAGCCCTTGATATGCGCTATAGCTATAGTCGTAAAGAATATATGGTAAACATTTCATAAGGATCAGTTCATTAGTTTCGGAGATTTTATCAACAAGGCGTCGAAAAACATTGTTTTGAGAAAAACCTCTTTAAACTTTTTTTTAAATGAAAAATCGTGAAAAAAACTTACCTGCGCTTAATCAGCGACGCCTGCACCATACAGTATGTATGCCTTCTGTTGCTTCATAATACTCATTTTCATCCAAAATAGCCTGTCTCCGTTGAGTTCTGGCTTCTTTGGAATTGGTTATGTGGATAGACCCCTTAAAAAAGTTTAAAACAGGACATTAGGCTATGATGCCTAATGTTCACGAATTACTATAGATTGAAATTGGTATATCTCAAGAAACAAAAAATTCGCTCTTCTTATAACATAACCTCAATTATCACCAAAAACTGTCTTTTTGGCACTTCGAGGTTAGGATATCTCTAAATCCTGACGTGTTAGAGCAACTCTGCAACCAGACTTGGATTCAGTTTCCAAAATTATAAAGGAAATGATATGTCTGACTGAGGTTGTAAAATTTTGTTGAATCGTCTAATTTTAGATATGAGATATTTATGAGAGATTGCCTAAACAAAATTTCCCTTAGTAATCTCTAGAAAAATGCTTTCATTGTGTACAAGAAAGTGAAGAGAGAGAGAGTACATACATAGTGTGAAGTTGAGGTAATAAATTAGTTTAAAGTGTAACAAATTAGATCAGACGATCTTGCTGGAAACATCGCTTAGACTGGACTTGGAGCAGTGTTCGTGATATTTCATGGTGAACCATGGAGTAAGTTAAGTTGCTCGATGTGAGGCCCACTCGGCCGCACCTTGTATCCCCTCTGACCTCTCGTCTCCACCACCATTCTGGGATCTTCGGTACCTTTGGTTTATTCATACTTTTCCCTTCTTCATCGTCGTCCTCTTCTTCTTCTTACTGAATCTTTTCTCGTCTTTGACTTTAGCCTCCTCCAGGTCCCTCCGCCCTCTTAAAGGTTTCTCTCGTTGGTCCTTTTTCTCCTTCTCGACCCTCGCCCACGGGACCCGCGTGTCTCAGTCTTGTGTATAATACCGCGCGCGTCGACCCGGTTTCCAGGAAGAGGAGAGAACGTCCGCTCCACTGATTAGATTAGAGGAATCAATTCGCGAATGAAACCTCCACTCGCACACGCGAAAACCTAAGACCCTCTTCTCCCCACTTCAACCCTTTTCGCTTATAGCTTTTACCTTTCTTGACGCATTGCATGCCTGATGCCGAGGATCTGGTCATGGGTCTGCATTTTCTTGTGATAAAGAATAAGAGCATTCCCTAAAGTCGAGGACTGGTTTATTGTTCATGACTTCTTCGGATCTTTAATTCTGAGAAAAGAAGATAATTTAATAAACAGGAATTATATTGACTCTGGATAACAATATTTGCAATAATTTCGTGACATGTTTGTATTCATGTTTTTCGTTTTTATCTTGAGACAAAATTAAATTCGTTATAGTATCTTTGTATTGGCAATGAGTCACTTAATTTCCATTAAAAATCAATGGTTAAGGAAACATATTGAAGGGATAAGAAAGGCAAACGTTTCGATCTCAAATGGGGGCCCTCTTCAGTGCCAGCTAATTTTTTAGACTTAAAGAATAAGCTGTAAACGTAATAAATGTTAATAGTAATATTAGATTTCTGTTTTTTGTTCGTTTTCTTAAAATTAATATTTAATAAGAACATGTAAGGGAGTGAGCTCCAAGGCGTCCAGAAACCAGACCGTTCCTAAACAGTCCTCAAAAAATGGAACAAGAGCTCCTATTCCGCGGATTCGTGGAGAGTGTGACTGCAAAACCGCTTCTCCTCATAGGTACACACAAGAACCATGTACAGGGTTTTTCAATTAGAGGTTTCATTTTGAATAGCTTGCTATTGTGGCAGCTTTCATAATATTAGTTGTCATTTTTTGACAGACGACAACTAAAAACTATGCCATTAATAAAAATGGAACGATACACACGGAGAAAAATGGATATTGAAAAGTAGATATTCAAATAGGAGATATTCATCCATAATATCTAGATATTGACACGCAATATTAAAATTTTTTTTTTCAATTTATAAGATTTTTCCGAGAAGTAACATTTGATATTCAGATTCAATAGTTTAGATATTGAAGCATGAAGTGCGCGCCCATATATATAAAGGTCATGTGATCACTTTTTCGCTCTCATCGAAATCTAAGTGAATCTAAGATTGACATGCTTGCAGCGTTCTGGAAAGATAAATTTTGAAAGTTTATTAAAGTTTCCTTAAATTCGAATAAGTGTTTCTAATGGAAAAAAAGTGATCGGGACTTTAACTTGAGATGCAGTAAGTAAAACATATAAGTTATATATTTTCTTTGTATGTGGTTTATATAGCCGAGAATGAAATCTAACCTTAGTGTTAAGGTTAAGTTTCTAACAAGAACATTAAATTAATTTTAGACATGCCAGATAATGAAAATTTTGTTCAAACATCTATATTACTTTTACAGAAAAGAACATAATAAAAGATAATTTGACTTTTTTCTAAAAACTGGATATGTAGTTATTTTATAACTTTTAAAATAATTTTTTTCTACTAGCGGGCCATAAAGTGGACTTTATTGCCCCGTGCGGGGCAAAAAAATCCACTTTCTGACCCTATAGTAGAAAAAAAAATCGTGTGCAACACGGGAAAAACATTTATTTTACTCGTGTGGTTGTTACCCTCGCTTTGCTCGGGCATCAAACTTCACACTCGCAAAATAATTTTTTTTTTCCCCAGTTGCACAATGTACTATTTGAGTATCTTCGACATTGAGCTGTAACATCTATAACTTACCTTTTCAGTATACCTGATATTGATGTTAAATATCTGAGATATTCAACTTTAGTACCTCAGATATTCAAGTTTACTAACGAGGATATTCAGAAGTTTAGTATCTTGAATATTCATTTTTAATATCTGAGATAATCGAACTCAATATCTGAGATACTGGTGGTTAATATCTTTTTTCAGTATCTACAGGCATTGAAGTAGAATATCTAAATGTTTGTCACATAGTTGAATGCTACTGACATTGTGCCTCAATATCTAGATATTATGGGTCAATATCCATTTTTCTCCGTGCACGCTTCAACAACGCATTGAAATTGTTAACATTTACTACAAAAATGATGAACATTTTGTTGAAACAGTTCGTAAAGTTAAAAGTTTTCTCGGACGTAGTGAAGCAGCTTCTTGACCAGCTATTGTGAAATTAGTGCAAAAGTTCGAGCTTTTGAGAATCGAACTCGTGCCCGTCGTGCAAGAACACCAGCGAATATTGCTTCTGTAGCTCACAGTGTAGAGGAAAACCCAGGTTTGTCCATTTCACGCCGTTCTTTGGAATTAGGCATTTTGCAAATGACTCTGCACCGGATTTTTGGGCTAGAATTGGAAGATATGGATGTGAACGATGTTTATTTCCAACAAGGCGGCGCTACATGCGACACAAGTGGCGAAACCATCGGTCTTTTGCGTGATATTATTTTTCATTATTGATGGCAAATCTTCCGCTATTGAATAAAATAAAAATCCAAAGATTTTTTATAAAATATACGCGTTTTTCTTATAAATCAAAATGAAACCTCTAATTGGAAAACCCTTCACTAGGGATGAACTTTTTGTATAAGAAATCAACACCAATTTTTAAAGAAACCACAACAAATATGTTTCCTGCCTTTTAAAATCTATAATATGTTTCCTTAACCATGGATTTTTAATGGAAATTAAGTGACCCAATGCCAATACAAAGATACTAAAGGGTTTCCCAATAAGGGTGATATGTTTTGAAATTGAAAAAAAAACACTGAATATTCATTCGGAATTGATCGAAATCTTTTTTATTATATTGGATATTCTATGCCATTTATGATTTAAAGAATATATCGGCCAAATGTCCCCCGAGACTTGAGCCAAAAATGCGCCTCATCAGAAAAGATGATTTTTTGATGAAAATTGGGATCATTTTCAATTGATTCCAGAGCCCAATCCGCGAACTCCCGACGCAAACGATGGTCATTAGGCTTCAGTTCTTGGGCCAGAATCATCTTATAGGGATGCAGGCCAAGATCCAATCGCAAAATACGCCAGGTAGTCATCCTGGACAGGCCCAATTCCTGAGATCGGCGTGGCACGGACAATTCACGGTTTTCCTCGATACTGGCCTGTACGGCGGCTATATTCTGTGTAGAACGTGCGGTACGCATACGATTTTTAAGCTTAGTATCCAATAGAGTAAATTCACTCTCCAACTTATCGATTATTCGACGAATTGAGAGCGCGGATGGAGCAGAATGACGACCATATTTTGCACGATATGCTCTTTGAACACCGACAAAACTTCTCGAATTTTGATAAAATAATTGGACAATTTCCAAACGTTGTGGAAGCGTGAAACTACTCATGATTAAATGGCAAACCTTACTGATGACAACTGACAGCAGACGTCAAAAATTTCAGTTCAAATGAGCCCGATAGGGACATTCAAAATCATATCACCCCTATTGGGAAACCCTTTATAACGAATATTTACAATTTTGGCTGATTGGCTGTAGGGTCCATAAATGAAAAACAGTAGTTTTAATCAAATGTTTCGACTCTGATTGGAGTCCACATCAGTGATTTTTATTTCTAAAATATAAAAAAGTAACTGGTAAATATTGCACGTATGAGTCTTATTTTTGAGTACAACTTTGGTATTGTGAAAAAAGTAGAAACATGAGAAAATTTACATAAAATTATACAGAAAATTTTCTTTGAGAATACATCAAAATTCTTAAGGATTAATAATTAATACTAGCACATAAACTTTAAAAACACCTAAGCTAAAAACGCTAGACAACGTTTATGTATAAGTGTAACTGAAAATGTAGATGCGAGTACATAAATGTCAAAAAGAGGTAGGGGGAATATGGCAAAAATAAGATATATTAAAATGTTGAAAATATTTTACATTTAATTGTAATTGTCGATAAATTTCTGAATTTTTTCCAACAGTTCCACTAAAAAAAAGTTAACATACGTGCTTTATTGTCTTTTTTTATATTTTTCAAATTTTCAGGAAACTGTTTTGTAAATTAGAAAAATTATCTTACATGAACAAATTCACGTGGTCCGATTGATCAATGGCCTTAATTCAGGTCTATTTTTACAGAACGTACTTTAAAAAATCTACGGTCATGAAATGAGGACAATTATTCAAAAAAGTATGTGTCAAATTATACAAAAATCTAATACCTTCTCAGATGTGATGAAAATGTAAAAACTAATCATCTAAAAATACAGAAATAATCGTTTCTTCTACCCTCTTCTTCCTTAATCAAAATAAATATTCCTTTAGTTTTAAAATAATTCTGAACAATCTAGGGTATAAATTCTATGACTGAACTTTAAAAAAATTTATCAATATTATGTGTAAGATAATTTTAATTAAGTCGACTAGCCCATCTGTTCTAAATCTAATTGGACGTATCAACGCGCATCATCAGTTAGGGACTATTCCCAATTCGAGAAAAATGGTACTACTGGTATTCCGATCACGATCATGAATTGTGGAAAAACGTGACTTCCATCTGCCTGTCGAATAATAGCTACAAAGTCGAAACTAATTTATCAACTAAGTTTTATCTGAAAAGTCTAAAACTCAACTAATTACATAATCCATAATTTATGCACAAAAATTTATTTTTACCCGTTAAAATCCAGTCAGATTTAAATACTGCTTATACTCAATTGAAAAATATATTACTACAATCATCATTTAACAAATAATCAATAATTTTCAAGCAGCTGAGCGCTAAGGACTAACAAAAAATACTCAAGTAATATTCTGGTAAAAAGAAAGTATGACTTAAGTTCAAATCGCAATTCCATTTTCTAATATAAATTGTTTAAACAGTCAATTTTTCAATGCAAAATAACTAAGCACGTGTGGTTTACCTGAATGGAGTAGATGCTTGGTTTCTCAATTTGAAACAATTTTCATTTACTAATCTCATCCAGTGACTCATCTCTACCTCTTTCTCTACAATCAGTCATTTCTGACTGCTAATCAATCATTGTTAATTGAAAATCAATCCGTTTCGACAGATCGAAAAGAAAGAAGTCAGTCACTGATTAAAATTATTAAAAGTTCTAACCGATTCAGATATAGAGAGTATACAATGAGTCGTTTTGAGTCGCATTAATTTAAAAATCAGTGAAAACCAACTGATTTATAACTAGAATTCAGTCACTGATTGAATTTAGTAAAAAAAACTACTAATTGTAATTCAGAGAGTAAAAATTACTATCAACAGTAGAAATAATTCTTACTAAAAACTATATATATATAATAAAACATTTTTTCGGGTATAAAATGAAAGATTTTAAAAAGAAGTATTATGAACTACGTAGTTATTCAGCCTACTAGAAGAAGCACGGAATTCGGGAGTGTTTCGGATTCTTTCAACCATGACTGAGTATCGTAAATACCACTAATCACCGATAACGATTGACAATCCGTTGTTCGTTCGGCATTAGAGTGGCGACTGAGGGCCGTCATTTCTAAAGTGCATGGTACAACAACCAAGTCTGGGCATCCATAGAGAAAAGACGAGGATCCTCGAAAGAGAGAGAGGGAGACAAATATATAAAAAAAGATAGATAATAAAAGAGGGTGGTCACCCTTTGTTAAGCTACACCCTCCGATTCTCCAATCGACGCCGCACCTATCGTCTGCGTTATACTTACAGCTGAACTGCACTGGCCATATTTTATTCTGGCAGATAATAAAGGCGCTTTCAAAACCCTGCATAGCGTTTCAATAACTTATAATTTTTTTTTGCCAGAAATACTACGAAGGCAAATCTTTACTTTCATCAATAAATACTTAGATAAAATATTATAATAGAAGCTTTATCCATTTTAATAATTTTGAATCCTTAAGGTAGTTGAGGTGCCAAAAATCAGGTCTCTGATAAAAAAGTTCTTTTGTGATTTTATGACTTGAAATTATATTATTAGTCATGTCTTATGAAAGAAAAAATATTATTTTTTAGGAAAAAAAATCTAAAACTTACGAAAAAATAAAAATAATGTTTTTTGTAATATAAATATTCCTTACAATCACTTTTTACCAATTTTTTGAAAATGATTGTATATTCATAAATCATTTTTCAAAGAAAATATTCTCTGCAACTCTACTGTTTCCAATTATGGAAGTAAAGTTTTCACATAAGTATGGAAAAATGTCAATCCTATTTATCTACTCATCATTTTAAACCGGTTGAAACTAAATTTATTTTTTTCTTGTTCATTTGATCCTCCCGTACAGAAATTTTGTCGTAGCACAGATCAGGCCTAGACATGGTATCTCTACACTGAAAAAAAATATTCACGACAACAAAATAGTTTTGTTGGCATTACCTAAATTTAATCGTGATTACGTAAAAAGTGGTTGGTGTAACAAAAATTTTTTGCAATCTCTTTACAAATAAATTATGTTGTTGAAAGCTTTAGTTAAGTCAACCAAAGAATTTTGTTGTCATGTCAAAATACACAACCGCGACATAGTTCCTAGTCACTAAAATCAGCCAAAGACTTTCCTCTTTCAGAAAATCTCGATGATTTTGTCACTTTTGGGACACCTCTTACAGTTATTGTGATTTTCAAAATTTGAAATTTTCAAATTATTTAACCCTTTTTTTAAGCAATAAATCAATAAAATAAAATAAAATTTTTAAAAACTAGAAAAATATCCTCTGTGAAAAAAGGAACGCTTTAACTCCGCTGGGTCGATGATTAAAAGAATTTTTCAAGTTTTTCAAAACCTGATTAAAAATTTCATCTTGTTTTAATATAGCGTCAAAGTTAGTACTAAATCACAGGGTGATAAAGTCGATGTAGTAAAGTTCCATTATCGCGGTGATGATACACTCTTCTAGTGATAGACATAATCAACTGAAACGATTGGAAAAAATTAGGCAGAATTTTCAAAAACGTAGTATTATTACATATATCATTTTTAGCAGATATGGAATTGAATTTTAACAATATTCTTAACGGTGGATTTTTATTCAGAACCTCTTCCAAAATTTCTACACAAGAAGCGATGCCCCCGTACACTGAGAGAAAAAATAATGTCACCGCAACAAAATAGTTTTGTTAAACAGATTTTGTTGTCAATACTAAAATTTGGTTGGCATTACAAAACGAATGATTAATGTTACCAAAAAATGTATTTGGTTCGAACAAATAATTTGATTGAATGCCTAGGTTAAACCACCTAAATAATTTGGTTGTCCCGACAAAATGTATTACCACTCATGTGTATTGTTTTGTTTATATCAGTATTTCGTTCGCGTCGCACGCAACCGGCACATCATCCTATCTTTCCTCTTCATAAAATATGTTATGAGAGTTAAACTAGGGCGTAAGGTGGCGCTAGTAATAATTATGTTTTGCTAGACCACATAATGCACAGAAAAAATACGAAAAAGTGGCAAATTAATTTCTAAACAAACCATGTTGTAGAGTAAAAATTATTTTAAACTAGTAGTTAAACTGTTTTCATATTATTGTGTTATTTTCCATGTGTTACGTGCTTTGACAGTGCAAAGTTACTGCTAGCGACACCTGAAGTCTGGTGACATATTTCAATTCCTCGATACACAGGTCTGGTAACGCGGCTCTTTTGTTTGATTCGATGTAGCAAACTTTGCCGAGAAACCACATGTCTTCATTTTCGCCGTTCACCGAAATTTAATTTAATCGAATTCGCGACTTCATATTTATTGATGTCTGACTTAAAAATGCAGCAACTCTTGGAGGAATGGGGCTTACCAGGCCTGATAAATACCTTCAAAGGTAAATCTAACCCTAATATAACCCTATAATAGTGCATTTAATCAAAAATATTCATTTATCATTTTTCACTTTTATTTTGGGATTAAAATCAATATGGCAGAGTCTTGCAAAGTGATTGTTAAAAATCTTACCAGAAAGTGTTCAGAAAATTTTAACAATGTAAATAATGATACGTGTAGTTGACTTTTTTTTTACTTTTATGATTTGTAGATTCGAATAACCTCGGAAATTCATATTTCTCTTTCCGTGCATAGAAATATGTTTTATCTGTGCAAAAAATATTGCTAATTTAACAAAATTATGAATTTCCTTCAAAAAAACGATTTTGTTCTACGAAAAAAAAGTATGCTCTCCTAACAAAATAATTTTGCTCTTTCAAAAAAATAATTTTTTTCTTGGAACAAAATAATTTTGTTGAATCAACAATAAGTTTTGTCATACTAACAAAACACTTTTGTTATCACTACAAAATTATTTGGTTGAGTGAAACTAAAAATTCAACAAAAAAATTTGGTTGGTTCAACAAAACATTTTGTCAGCTGTATATCAAACAAATTATTTTGTTGCGACAACCAAATTTTTGTTGGCACTACCAAACTGTTTTCTCAGTGTAACTGTACAAAACAAATTTTTTTGTTTTAAATCCGCGTTTATCCATTTTTTGACCAATACAATAATACTTCATTTTTCCGTAATTTAAAATTATATATCCTTTCATTTTTCTATCCAATTTAATTTACCCTATCCATTTAAATAATTATTCGTGAATTTTTCTATCATTTTCAATTCATCTTTTTTGTATAAAAATCTCTAAATCTTCTATTAACGTTAATTCCTTTTTTTTCTTGGAACTAAAATTGATTGAAAAAAAACATTGAAATAGAAACAGTTACCATATGAATTGTAATCAATATAATACTAATAGTGAATGATATTTAAATATTTTAAAGTTTATCACCTGTATTGCACCGACTACAATACACATGGTATTTCTTGCAATAGTTCCTTCGCAAGATAAAGATATATCCGATAGCATATTTTTCTCTTTGTGTACCGAAGATAAAATTAGGAACATTTTTATACTAAAATTAAAAAAGAACGAATTCTCGCGAAGATAAAACTTTTCAAATAATTGTTAAAAATGCTCCAAATAGTTAGGGAAACAAATATTCGTAGCTCGAAAACAGTTTAGGAACTTGAACGCTCATGAATTTGTTCTTCTATGCATTTGAAAATCAGATAAAATTACAATCTTCTGACTTTCTTGAGAATACAATATTTATTGTATAATAATAAAATATAATAATACATAGTAATCTGGAAATTATCGGGAAAGATCTGGAAAGAAACGGAATCGAGAATTAAACTTTGGAACGCATTTTTCATGGAATGCATAATTCTTTACAAAAATTGGACTTAAAAAGAAAAAGAAATCTATTTTGAATTAACCATTATCTACAATTTTGACTAAAATGTGATTAAAATTATGACAAAATTTTACAAATAATTAGCTGTGATGTTTGTGCAAATGTGAAAGGATATTATAACTACAGGTATTTGGATATATTATGGATGATTTGTATTTAATATAGAGTTCACTATTGAAACAAATGTTTTTTTACCTGAAGAGGATGACATAATGTCATCGAAACGTTGTCATTTTAAAAGAAAATAAATTTGAAGAACATCTATTTGGTCTGAGGTTGGTCATTCTCCATTTTTTAATGAAGAAAATTAGTCGGATGAAAAATCATCTTTTGATATAATGAATGCAGTTTAATTTCTAGGCATTAAAAGTCATTCAAAAGTTTCATTCTCAATTCGGTTTCTTTCCCGATTTTAACATTACAATGCCATTCAATTCCCACTTAAACCGTAATTAATTTAAAATTCGCTATAAACTTCAGTATTATTAACAATCGTAACGTTTGTGATTCTAATCCTGATTTTGATATGGCATCTTGAAAAAATTTTATTTTTCTCGAGGCTGTTTGCTGGTTATCGTGATAGATATTGTTGGTCCTGGTCCTACAAAATCCTTCCCCTTCTTTTTGCCCCTTTCATACCTAAACCACCTCCCTCATATCCTTTGAGAATCGCATTCCACGACGAGCGCTAATGGACGGCAAATGGAAGCGTGAGTGCTTGAGGTGCATGGCTTTCTTACTCTCTCCTTTTCTCCAAAAGATCTGTCTTCCTCGTTCCTTGCCTTTTTTTACCTTTCCTCTTTCAAGGGTGAGCTAAAAAGTTTAAACTCTTGGAAAAATACCAAAACTATATGACTCATCTTTAAGGTTTTTAATATCCTCGTCCTTACACTATAAAAAAGTCTTAATTCGAGACTCAAAATTGACTAAATTTAAGATACAGCAAAAGCAATCTTGTGAGCTCAACTTTAGAATGTTCACTTTTAATATTCTTGATATTAAAACTTAATCTCCTATATATAAAAATTTAACATCTGGATTATATGAATTAATATCTTAACTTAACCCTCTGGGTCTCACGTTGTTTCAAACTTCAAACTTAACTTACTTATAACACGAGAAATATTTTTTTATTGCAATATTGTCCTTAATTACATTTTTATTCCATTTTTGGATTTAAAAAAAAAATTTTTTTTAGTCTGTAATTTTCTTGCTTTTGGAAATATTTAGGTTTAAATTCCTGAATCGTGAGGAAAATGCTCACAGGCTAAGTCCTCGAGAGTTACTATCTTAAATCGGCAACCTCTAATTAAATTTATAGGATATTACCTAGTTATATCAATTTCAATATAATTTTTAAGTTGTTCCAATACTGTATTAATAATATTGAATTTAATGTAATTGAAGTTGAATTTCAAAATTTGTAGTTACAACACTTAAGTGAGCGTAAAATAATTCTAAGTTATGATTTTGTTATTACTTCTAAAAGAAAAATGCAGGTGTTATATTCACCCCGATTCTGCACTCAAGAAAATATATAGTTGATCTATAACCAAACCATTTAGTCCAATAAAATAAGATTATTGATTGAATGGAAAAAAATTTGGTTATAACTATCAAATCGTTAAGTTAAGGTAGTCAGCCACGAAAAATTAGGCCTCAGGCAAAAATATACAGAATTTTGCTTTCAAGAATAATAACATTGTTATTGAACGGATTATTCAAAAGAGGAAAGATTATTTTCTATAAAAAAAATTTGAAATATCTAAAAATAATGTATTTAACAAATCTTATTTTCAAGTGCTTTTTTCATATCGCTTTTTACCAAATTTTTAAAAATGGTGCGATTCTAATGAATCACGCATCATGTTTTCGGGGAAAAGATTCTCTACAACTTGACAGTTTCCAATTTTTGAAAATAAATCTATTACACTCTAAAAAAAAGTCTATCCATAGTGAAATTACGTTCTTTTCAGAATGCATCCATTGAAATTAAGCATATTCCTTTTGTCTACCAACAGAATCTTTTTCCTGTTACAAAACTCATCTGTAAGATGCAAAAAGAAAATATTTTTAGCAATGAACGATTTTTTTTTACTCTGAAAATAAATCCTCTAATTATGTAAGGATTGCATTTCTAGACTAGGAGACGAAGTGCGCCTGCGCATTAGTGAGTGTACATCGTCTGATGCTAATCTGTTCACAAATATTTTGTCAGTACGGTGCCAACTACGAAGAATATATTTTTTTTATTTGTAAAAAAATAGTTTGATTCGAAATTATTAGTAAAATGTTTACTATAGAATTTATTGTGAAATTTAAAATGCAACAAAGTTTAAAAATAATTCTGTAACACTTTTTCAACATTATATATTTAATAGATTATGGACTTTCAATTTTACACGTATTGGAAAATTTGTAATGTAAGCAAAGTTATATCTTAAAATTTCTTTAAGCTGAAATCTAAGATGGGTCGTTATTATATTATTGAAAATGATCGATTGAATATTGGGATTTGTCAAAGTTTGGCTTGTGTATATTTCTTATAGGTTATATCATAGAATTTGTTTTATTTTAACATCGAAATTATACTTCCTTCACATGACAAAGGATTTTATTTCCAGACCAAAGGAAAAACTTTGGCAATAAAATGATAGCACTTGAAACGAAAATACTTCAACTGTTAGGGGATTTCCTCTTATGCTAATTTTGAGTAGAAAATCCATTCATAGTGAACGGAATTGTTCGACAGTCAATATTCCGTTTTTAGAGTGTATTATTCAATTCAACAATTTGTTTATAAAAATTGCTTTTTAATAGTTTCAGCCATTAGAGAATTCATTTTCAAAAATTGGAAGCGGTTAAGCTGTAGAGAATCTTTTCCCTGAAAAAATGATCCATGATTTATCAGAATCGCACAATTTTTAAAAATTTGGTAAAAAGTTATATGAAAAAAAGCACTTGAAAATAAAATTTGTTAAATACATTATTTTTATATGTTTCAAATTTTTTTATACAAAATAATCTTTTCTCTTTTGAATAATCCGTTTAAGAACAATATTGCTATTCTTGAAAGCAAACTTATGTATTTTTGCCTGAGGCCTAATTTTTCGTTGCTGAATTTGTTTGCTGCAATCAAATATGGTCTGTTTGGATACGATTTGCTGGAATCAAACGAATGTTTGACTTGATTCAACAAAATCTTTCTTAATTTAATGCAATGGATCAACCAAATCATGTCTTTTGTTACGATTTCCAAATTTTTGGAAAGATACTTTGTAAATTAAAAAAGTTATTTTACATGAATGAATAAATGTATAATTTAGTCACGTGGTTCAATTGATCTATGGCCTTAAGCAAATATTTTGTTCCATTTACCAAAATAGTTCAGTTAGACGATATGAATGTTCTTGGTGTATAAAAAATATAAAGGTGTATAAAGTATAAATACCATCCTAGTTTTTGCTTAAAATTTTGTAAGACGATTTCGAAAAACAGAAATAACCATTCAGAAAAGAGAAGTTCTAGAAAATACAAACAACATATAAAGATATGTTTAAATAAACGGAAATTTGTTAAATTTGTTTGCTTTTGAACTGAATTAAAATATGAATGGCACGTGCGAGCCCTCGTGCCACAATGGATGAAGGTTTTCGGTTATGGGTATAAATATACCTACTGGATGAGAGCCTGTTGAGAGGATAGATCGTATCGCTATGATAATTGGTGGCCAAGATCGTGTCTGGATAAAGTACAAATCTCCCCGCCTGCTTGAAACAGCTCCATTACACTACTGAGCTTCTGCCCCAACTCCCCAAACAAGATCCCGTCGGATCACTCTGGCAAACGAAGCTACCGCCAAAGAATACACGCAAAAAGAAGAATTTCCGTATATCACAATATAGCCACTATAAACGAACTCCGAATGCGTAATTAATAAGAAATTTTTTATGCGCATAATTAATCAACGATTAAGCTAAGATTTTTATTTCAAGTTAGAGTAAAGTATATGGAGATTTAGGATGCAAAAAGGTTTAAAAATAAAATTATTCACAATAACAAGAATAATGTTATAATTTATTTAAACTAATATATGATAATTCTATTTAATAATTAGCAAAACCGTAACCTTTTAATGACTTCTGGGTTGAATACACTATTGATATAGAAATTATCAGGGGTCGACAACTCTTAGTTTGCGTGTGCGACGAACATATTCATCAGGAATATTTTAAAATATTCGAGAATGTGGGCGAATACTTACGAATATTTCAGAATGTATTTCATTGCTAATCAAAAAAGAGTTTCGAATAATATCTGGGAATACTTGTAACGTATGGGAAAATAAGAAAATACAATTTCCGAAAATTTGAAAACAAAATTTTATGTACTTTGGACATAAACATGTAGAAACCTAAAATCAATAAAATTTGCTAATTTTGGAAATATAAAATGCCCTTAAGCAAAAACTAGGGTAATATTTATGTTTAAAGTGGAAGGAATTTTTATACACCAAGAAGAACATTTGTATGGTTTAATTGAACTATTTTAGTAAATGCAACACATTATTTGTTTAAGTCAACCAAAATTTTGTTGAATCAACTCAAACATTCGTTTGACTCTAACAAATCGTATCCAAACAGACCATCTTTGATTGAATTTGGTTGAAGCAACCAAAAAAAGGGTCAACCGCAGAATCAGAAAATTCTTGGGAATAAATAGAAATATTAAATATTAATAAACAAAAGTGAAACAAAAAATCTACTTAATTTTTAGGTTGTGTTTTTTATGCAACAAAATTTTTATGTACAAATAATTTATAATGTATTCTATATTTTTCTTATTCCATTAAAATTATTTTATGTAAACAATTCGATTTGGTTCAATCCCATGCAAGGGTTCTGTCCTGGCTCTGGTCTGGAATAAAACACTGAGCCAGACTGAAAATTAATCATGGAAATTGATAATCTGTTAGAGGGCGCTGCAATAATCCGTCTGCCAAAACGGGCCCAGACCAGGTTCAGCGTTTCATGCGGAGCCAGGACTTCCAACGTCTAGGCCTGATTTGCACCACGACGAAATTTCGAAATTTTAATACAAGTTAATCTTTTCAGTTTCTTAACAGCGTTTAGTTGATAAATGCTCTTTGAATTCAAATAATTTCGTTTTCCTGATAAAATACACAACTGCGCATACGTCATATTTTCTTCACATAACACATCACATAACAATATTCTTAACGGTGGATTTCTATTCAAAACTTTCAGAAATTCCTACACAGGAAGCAATGCCCCCGTTCTTTCACCTATGAAATTGATTGTTTGCATGAAACAAATGGTTCAACAAAAAATTTGTTTAGCCCAACAAACTATTTTGTTAGTTGTATACCAATCAAATTTTTTTGTTGGGACAACCAAATTTTTAATGCCACAACTGAACAGTTTTCCCAGTCTAGGATTTCAAAACATCTATGTAGATTATTTCATAACGTTGAAGTTTCTGACAGATTTATCGATAACTCTACAAAAAGCTCGCATGTCCGAAGATACTATGATGTCGAATAGAAGATCGACGCTTCTGGAAGAAATAAATTTTTCAAGAGGAACTCTTCGATAAGATTTGTATAATATATATGTCGTGCATTATTTATACATGGATAGAAAATGAATTCAATTAATGAGACTGCAGGGGTTTTTCCCTCTAAAGTCTAATCGGCATAATGTCCAAGGGACGTATAGAGGCACTACTGTCATTGGATATCGTTTTCCATCCAATGGTGTATCTCGTGTGACCAGGAGCTCTCTTTCCCTATCGCGAGTCCATTAATCAACCTCTATGCCGAGCAAACTTTGTGTAATTATAATGTATTGGAACGGCTACAGTTACACTCGCATACGTACATACATATATATATATATATATATATATATGTCCAAAGAAATTCCGTGTGGGGGCAATTATTACCTTCCAAATCCGGCCAATTAAAATACTTTCCATTGGATTCAAGACCAACACAATTGATCGTATCTCTTGTATATGGGTGGCTTACTTAATGGAACCTTTTCTGATATCGAGAAAACGGCCCAATTTTGATAAAAATAAATAAAAAATAGATATAGTTTGTAATACTAAACATTCGATTACTAAAATGTAAATACAACTTTAACAAAAGGAACAATGTTTAATAATTTAATGATATTAACTGCTCAAAACTTCTTGAAATTTAACAATTTTATCATGTATTGTCGTTAGTAATAATTTTTGTTGGAAATTCATTTATTTAATAAAATTAGAAATAATAAATTACTAATAATAATACTAGCAAGTTTTTTGGTAAAGATGGCTTTGAGGTTCATTAATAATAAAGTCGATTCTATTAGAAGTTTCGCCTGTAATCGTCGGAACACTTATCAGTGATTTGTTTTAAAATCTTCTACGTAATTAAATTAAAAGCTTGTTTCATTTTTTAAATTATTACTTGTTTCCTATTCTTTCAGGAGTAATACCATGGAGAATAGACAGAAGGAGACCAAACTAATGTAACTGAAAATAAGTATCATTTGTCGGAAGTACATTGATTGGGTACGGGAACTTCCCAAGAAATAGCACGGAGAAAAAAAACTATTGAATCAACAGATGTCATCTGCTGGAATAGGGACAGCAGATTTTTTTTGTAATATTTACAGATTTTTCTGTTGGATTCACAGATTGTTTGTAAACTCAACAGATGAACCTGTAAAATCTACAGAAATGTCTGTTAGAATTACGGATTTCTCTTTTTTCTTGAAATCCGCAATTCCAACAAACATGTCTGTAGATTTTACAGGTTCATCTGTTGAGTTTACAAACAATCTGTGAATCCAACAGAAAAATCGGTAAATATTACAAAAAAAAAAACTGCTGTCCCTATTCCAGCAGATGACATCTGTTGATTCAACAGTTTTTTTTTCTCCGTGAGCGCTCCTGCAAGTAGCGTAAAAAAAAGAACTCTTCCTGTACACTAGCTGGGGAAAAAAAACCGTCAGGTTTCATCGGCGCGTTTATAACGTTAGGTTAACGTACTGCCAGCGCCAATGTAGCGTTGGAAACTCACGTTAATTCGACGTGTGCATTCTGTCGGATCGAATGACGCAAATTCGATTCGATTCGCCTTATTTGTCGGATCGGATTTTTTCGATTCGATCGGCCGTCCGTCGAATGTCGAATATTCGACATCCAAAGCACCCTTCTTCGGATCGGATTTTTTCGATTCGATCGGCCGTCCGTCGAATGTCGAATATTCGACATCCAAAGCACCCTTCTTCGGATCGGATTTTTTCGATTCGATCGGCCGTATAGTCGAATGTCGAATATTCGACATCCGAAGCACCCTTCTTTGGATGTCGGATTTACGACATTCGATCGGCAGTCCGTTGAATCCCAGAGTGCGACGTAGAAATTTTGAAAGGTACGTATACCAAAACAAGCAATTTTGATCCGCATAACCTTACTTTTCATTGCTTCTGATGACAATTCAAAGATATTCCCAAGAATGTCAATAAAAGCATTGTAGGGACTGAAATCGTGATAACGGGGTGTGAAAAGGGGGACGTGTCCTCGTTTTTTTGTCTCAGACTTTCGGTGTTTAGATTATTTTCAAAAGATTATTTAAACGATCGAATGCATTACAGGCCATCACATAACTCAAGATGTATTGCGTATCATGGACAAAGAGGATTTCCAAAAGCATGATATCAAGATTAGCATTGAGGCGGAAATAATTTTGGAGAAATATATCGTTGATTCGAAAAAAATAAACGAAGATCCGGACATACCAAATATTTTGACGGTCAATAATTATGTAAAACATACCTTTAACGTTTATTCTGATTCTACACTGAGAAAAAAAAATTATCAAATAAATAGCATTTCTACTAAAAGCATGTTTATCATTGATTTAAATCAATATGCTATACAATTTTTACAGCATATTTATTGCTTTTTATAGAATATTTTTTAAAATCAATTATATACATGCTTTTGGCAGAAATTCTATAGATTCAATAGCATTTTTTTCTCAGTGTATTGAGTTTATTTGTTAATTATAGGTGTATAGGTAGAAATAAGTTCAATTATATCTAATCGTTAAGAAAACAATTGTATAACTGTTGAATAGCCGAGATTTTATGAATAAAGTTTTTGTTTCATCTTTCAGGGTATTTTATATTCTATTCCTTCCGAAATATTCTGATGAAATAATATTAAAGGTTAGAAAAAAAGACATAAGTAAATGAAAACATTCAATTCTATCCATAATTCTTTCTCTAACAATAAATAGTATTCCAGATCCTCAAACAAAGTTTGGACAAATATCTATTTAATTGCAAGAAAAAATGTATACATTCAAGAAATTTTCAAACTGTAAAAATAAAGATCATGGAATATATACTTTATAAAACGAATAATAGTTTTGTATTGGAAAAAATGTCGACATTTAAAGTTTATATGGAAATCCATTGTAATATCATTGATAAAATTGAATAAAAACATTTCTTAAATGAATTTTGAAAACACTTATTTAACATTACACGCAAAAAATGTGTAGCTGGTACAAAGAAACATATCTCGAGTCGAAAAATTGAAGGCCTCATTTGAGCCTCTGCGACATAATTTTGAGGCTGAAGAGGGGTAAAAGAGGTCTTGTTCGTATTTTTGAACCTCTTTTAAGCCTCCAGACTTGACTTACGTCCGTTTTAGGCTCAAGAGGTTCAAAGGAGGTTATACATTACGACGGGAAAAGTGCCTGTGAGGCTCTTCTCGATCGAAGAGGTTCCTGAGCGTTAAAAGAGGTTGAAAAATAAAATACAGAGGCTAAAGAGGGTTAAATGGTGACTTAACGATTATCAATAGGCTTTAAAGAGGTTGTGGAGGCTTAAAATGTTTCAAATGAGCTTCAACATCACCAAGAGGCTCATATGAGGCCCTCGAAATTTCGACTCGGGATATTGCTGTTCAAGCTATATTATTAACTATCCTAACCATAAATGTGGCTACTATAACCTAAAATATCCTTGTAACAGCTACACATTTTTTTCCGTAAAACAGTTTCGTATATGTATAATTTTTTATACAATTTATTCATTTTATGAAATATACAGTTGTTCTTTATTTGTAAAAAAATATTTTGATTCGAAATCATTAGTAAAATGTTTACTATAGAATTTATTGTGAAATTTAAAATGCAACAAAGTTTAAAAATAATTCTGTAACACTTTTTCAACATTATATATTTAATAGATTATGGACTTTCAATTTTACACGTATTGGAAAATTTGTAATGTAAGCAAAGTTATATCTTAAAATTTCTTTAAGCTGAAATCTAAGACGGGTCGTTATTATATAATTTAAAATGATCGATTAAATATTGGGATTTGTCAAAGTTTGGCTTGTGTATATTTCTTATAGGTTATATCATAGAATTTGTTTATTTTAACATCGAAATTATACTTCCTTCACACGACAAAAGATTTTATTTCCAGACCAAAGGAAAAACTTTGGCAATAAAGTGATAGCACTTGAAACGAAAATACTTCAACTGTTAGAGGATTTCCTCTTATGCCAATTTTGAGTAGAAAATCCATTCATAGTGAACGGAATTGTTCGACAGTCAATATTCCGTTTTTAGAGCGTGGCGTTGATATTTTATTTGGATTAACGAATCTAAACTAAATAAAAAATTGAACGGATTATTAATCAGATAAGATATTGCTATATCTCGTAGTAGATTTATCTATTTAAAATAAAGAAAAAATATTTTTATTCAGAGTTAAACGAAAAAAGGTTGAATAATAGGATTTTTTTGTTTTATTATTAATAAAAAAATATAAATTATTATTCAGAAATTATAATTTTACGATAGTACGGAGCTACTAATAAAGGGTTTCCCAATAGGGGTGATATGATTTTGAATGTCCCTATCGGGCTCATTTGAACTGAAATTTTTGACGTCTGCTGTCAGTTGTGATCAGTAAGGTTTGCCATTTAATCATGAGTAGTTTCACGCTTCCACAACGTTTGGAAATTGTCCAATTATTTTATCAAAATTCGAGAAGTTTTGTCGGTGTTCAAAGAGCATATCGTGCAAAATATGGTCGTCATTCTGCTCCATCCGCGCTCTCAATTCGTCGAATAATCGATAAGTTGGAAAGTGAATTTACTCTATTGGATACTAAGCCTAAAAATCGTATGCGTACCGCACGTTCTACACAGAATATAGCCGCCGTACCGTGAATTGTCCGTGCCACGCCGATCTCAGGAATTGGGCCTGTCCAGGATGACTACCTGGCGTATTTTGCGATTGGATCTTGGCCTGCATCCCTATAAGATGATTCTGGCCCAAGAACTGAAGCCTAATGACCATCGTTTGCGTCGGGAGTTCGCGGATTGGGCTCTGGAATCAATTGAAAATCATCCCAATTTTCATCAAAAAATCATCTTTTCTGATGAGGCGCATTTTTGGCTCAAGTCTCGGGGGACATTTGGCCGATATATTGTTTAAATCATAAATGGCATAGAATATCCAATATAATAAAAAAGATTTCGATCAATTCCGAATGAATATTCAGTGTTTTTTTTCAATTTCAAAACATATCACCCTTATTGGGAAACCCTTTATATGGAAAATTGTCAGTTTTTTTTCCTTACGCCCGAAAAAATCGTTTTAAGAAAAAAACCTTAAAGTTTTTAGTATGAAAATCTATAAATTTAAATTTACGTTTAATCGGCGATTCGATTTTCTGAAAATTTCACAGTTGAATACCAGTCAAACAAAATTTGGTTGAATCAACTGAAATTTTTTTTTATTCAACCGAATCGTATCCAAACAAAGAATCTTTGGTTGCATGAAAAAAACTTTTTGGTTGATACGAATGAACTTTCATTAGATCAAGCAAATATTTTTTGCAGTGCATGCAAAGCTAATCCAAGTCTGGGCCCGGCCTGTGATGCCTCAATTCTAGCTGTATAGTTAATTACTTGATTCTTATTGTTTTTTCAGCAAACATGATTCAAAGAAACAAATACTATAGATAATTTCAATTTTAATTTTAAATATGAATTTAAGGATGGTTTTCAAATTTTTATCCTAGCTTTATGATTAAATTATATAAGTTTGCTGAATATAAAAACTTACAGTTTTTTAATTTTAGATTAAATGTAGAAGATCAGTCTGGGAGTGACTCACGGAGAAAGTATCCCCTCAGATGAGAGAGACTAGGCTAAATGTTTTGTCCAGGTATTTTAAAAGCATTTCCCTCTTTTTTACGAGTTGCCGTGTATTCAACTCGCATACCAAATCTGACTTTAAGGGTCTATAGCTGGCTTAAAAAAAATTTTCATGAATCTTAAGGCACACATGGCAAATTTTTTTTACATGCACGTTTATAGATTTCTTGGATAAGTAATTTTTTCTAAAAACGATCTAAAAACCGAAAAATAATTGTTCATTTTCTGAATTATAATATGAAACAGGATTTTGAAGTTTATTTATGACAGTTTTTCAGATTTACAGTTCAAGTATCATTTTTTACTAGAATATCCTTTATGAATTTAGTATACATATATAAATTTTTTTTAAAAATAAAAATAAGATTTTCATGAATAAAATTCAATTACCAGATGTATGACTTTTAATTTAAAAGTGCATGAAATTGACTTGCAATCACTAATGACTGAAATTTCATTAGTTCCTGAAATATTTTAAAATATTTTCTCACAGTGTATCGATACTAGAAAGTTCTGGATCTTGTGGGGCAGTGAATATCCGGCATTCTTAGATCCTTATCAACTTTACCTGGCCATGCACTTCCGTACTAAGTAGTGATGTTTTAAAGTTGAATGTTTTATAGATTTTCTCCACTGCAATATATTCATGAGGGGGTGTCGGTCTATTTTTCGCAGGTGACGTGCCAGTTTATATATATATATATATATATATATATATGCGATAAGACAATGACTTCAGTTCCATTAGCGACGAAATGATCAGCGCTCGCTTCGGAAATTTAGTGCCGGAATAAACAACAAGCCGAGCTTTTTATCTCAATGTGATAAATTTATGTGAAAATACGAGAGGGACGATGTCAAAATTCATTTTGTGTTCTGCACATTTTTTGTTACATTTGTCGAAAATATACATCAAATGTAGTTTAGAATTTTTTCTTGATTTTAATTTAATTTAAGATTCAATTTTAAAATCTTTTAAAACATTAACAACTTTCAAATTACTAAAGTTATTGAAATTTCAATAATTCTATTTGAAAATTTAAAATTTCAGTAACTGAATAATTCGGATACATTTACAATTTTTGGTAATTTTATTATTAATTTGTTAGAAAAATATGACCAATTTCTCCTAGTAAATTTTGGTTATTCGTTTGTTATAAAATACAAATTTTGAATAATAGTCGATTTTGTAAATCCGTACAGTTAAATTTAACCCATCATTGTAACTAAATTAAATTCAAAGAATTTGAAATATTTCTGTGAAAAAAGAAATGCATTTGACTGTGCCTGGATTCGAGCCTAGATCTTTCGATTAGACTCAACCACTTATTCTAAAATATTTAATAAAATTAAATATTTAAAATTTTGAGAGTTTTATAATAAACTGTAATTATATGAGAGCATAATTATTTTTAATATTTCGACAGTTAAAATCTAATTTTACTTGTAAAAATATGAACCAAAACAAGTCATTCGGAGCATGTTTATTAAAAATAAATAAACGTAAAAAACCCAACGTTTTGAATTACAAATGAATCCCTCTTCAGGGGCAGTAATTCTAAATAGTAGTTGGTCAATCAAATGTTAAAAAAAATATTTCAAATCGTGGTTCAGTATCTAAAATATTAATAACAGTTTTTTCTTTTTCTTTCTCTTTTTTGTCATAATTGATCGACACTTATCTCATTTTCAAAGGACTCAACAGAACTCAGGTTATCTTCAAACTGATTTTTTACTTTGTCTAAGATAATAAAATAACATTTTTCTCCCCAGCTTATAAGATAAAGGTTTCTTATTTCTATACCAATTTTGCAAGAATTCACCTACTTACACAAAGTTACAAGATTCGTAATTAACGCACTAACTAAGATTCTCACAAAAACGATACTCGATTTAAAAATTTAATGAGTTATCACCGCTTATCCCTTAATTAGAAAAGGATATTGCTAGCATCAGAGTTTACCCCACAAGTAATGATGCAGAAAGAAAGAGTTTAAAAAATAAAATTCAAGATGTGCCTTAACGCTCGCAATGGCGATACATATCGCCATATTCCCAGCCATAATCTCCGAAGAATTAACCAGTTTTCAATTAACGACTACTTAAAGTTTAAATCTAGGACAAATAGGTGAGCAAACGAGATACCAGAAATCGTAGAATTTCATCTTAGTATAATTTTTTAAAGTATTACTTATCGCGTACAACAAGTGATTATAAAAAACCGAATTAAAGAAAGAAATTAACGATTCCCTAATCGCTGAATATGAAATAACTCGCACTTTAGTCCCATATGCCTCCTCTTTTATATACATATGTGCTATATGCGGTCGTACTTGCGGATTCTTGCAGTAATCGCGGTAGCTACCTTGCTGCAAGTAAAATTAAGATAAGTCAGATTCTCACTGCTCATAAATATTTGTAATTGTTTTATCGAGGAATAATTGGCGTGGATAAGACTCTCGTGGGCTCCAACGATTATTTTTACACAATTGCGAAGCGCAGGAAAATAAGAGTGAGGGTATCGTAATTTCTCGTAATTACAGATTTATTTATGTTAGGAGGATACGGGATTCTTGAAAATTGTTTGAGAAATTCAATCTTTGAGCATAGAAGAGGAATGTTTACGATTTTGTAAATTTCTTCCAGAAAGGATTTTCAACTCATATAGTTGGTTTTATAACTTTGAAAGTTGCGTTATTATTTAAATATCACACCCAGAAAACAGTTTCTTTGATATACGGTCAAAGAAAAAATGTCTTTAAATTAAAGAAAGTTTTGTCAATTCAAAAAAATGTTCTTCAATGTAAACAAATCTATTTCTTTTGGATCAAAGGAAATTTTTTTGAATTTGATATGTTACATTTTATTTGTTTACATTAAAGAAATATAAATTATTAGTTAAATGATTTTTATTAAGTATAAAGTTGATTTAAATAAACATAAAATTTATGGTTGATAAACTATATTTTATGAATTATATTTACCGAAAGAATATTATGTTTTATATATATTTGCAAACACAGCGTTATAAATAATCACGGATGAAGTAGCAAAATACGAGTTTCGATGAATTGAAAAAATATAAAGTATCTTTTCGAACACTTGAACTTTCTTATGCTTATGCACTGATTTGCATTGTAAAATTCAAATCACTATTTAAGTTTATCTTGTCCACTTTCTCGGGTTAAATGTTTAGGCGTTCACACCTACTTGCGCACGCCAGTTAAACAGATGACAGATTTATGAAGTTTAACTTATTTTACTAGCAGATCTTATATTTCATCACACTTATTTAAATAATCTGTGGTAGGATAAAATGACTTTCAGTAAAATTACTTCAAAATCGTTGTAATTTATATTTCAAGTTGAAGAATTATGTTGTAAAATCGTCCAAAAAGTATGTTTAAATAATTAAAAAGTTAACGGGAAAACAGAAGGGAATCTATTAACATGAGTCCGTCTAAAAATGTTGTCGTGGCTCATATCAGGCCTAGGCGTGGCATTCCTAACTCAAAATGAAACGTCGCGCCTGATCTGGACCAAGTACGTCTGGTGAACGTTTAATTGCAAAGCTTTTTTTTACCGGATTTTAAACCTTCCAGCCCGTACAGAAATTTTTTCGTTACCCAGATTAGGCCCATACATAATAAACCCTGAATCAATGCATTAATTTCTTTGTCATGAAGAAAAATTAATTTGATTCAAACAAAGATTTATTTGGTTCAAAGATATTTTGTTTGAATCAAAACAATTTTATTTCATTTAAAGAAAGCATTTCTTTAAATCAAAGAAAGTCGTTCAAACAAATCATTTTCTTTGATCCAATCAAATCTTTTTTCTGAGTGCACTTTTCTGACATAGCTCTAGTCTGGCAAACTTGTATGGGCCAGGAGAGGAAGTAACGCTGTTTCCAACGTTTACTCTACCTATGGCAAACTTCACAGAGCCTATTCAGCGTTTTCTAACAAAATGCTATAATTTTCAAAATGAATATAATAGAAAATACAACAAATATTACAGAAAGTAAAGTTTATCATTTTTTAACAAACCATTTTTTAATGCATTTTTTAAAAAATTTTGGCAGTCTTTCCGAAACTCCGTTTTAGATATATTTACATCATCCTAAAATTTATATCCCAATAATTGAAAGCTATACCTATATATTTTTTTTATAATTTAATGCAGAAAGTTTAAAACAAGGAAAGCGAAGTTCCATGTCAGAGCCCTTCTTTAAATGGGGCTAATTGGGGTAATTTCTGAACGGGATTTTTTTTTGCTTCTATTTTAAGGAATAAATGCTATTGAATCTATAGCATATGCTTCCACTTATTTTAAATGCAGAACGTATTTTAATTGAAAAATGTTTAGTCAATTTTACAATCTTCCAACTAGTAATCTTATAGTTTCATTCAGTGTAGTTGCCAAAATATTTTTCCACTAAGGTTTCTATTAAGGAATAAATGCTATTGAATCTAAAGCATACGTTTTTCCTTTTTTTAAATGCAGAAGCTATTTAAATTGACAAATTTTTATTTAATTTTACAATTTTTTAATTAGTAATCTCAGTTGCTTTTAGTGTTAGTCGCCAAAATATCTTTCCGCTAAGGTTTCTATTAAGGAATAAATGCTATTGAATCTAAAGCATACGTTTTTCCTTTTTTTAAATGCAGAAGCTATTTAAATTGACAATTTTTTATTTAATTTTACAATTTTTTAATTAGTAATCTCAGTTGCTTTTAGTGTTAGTCGCCAAAATATCTTTCCACTGGGGTTGCTATTGAGGAACAAACGCTATTGAATCAATAGCATGCGTGTCTCCTTTTTTTAAATGCACAAGCTATTCAAGTTGACAAATTGTTAGTTAATTTAAAAATTTTTTAATTAATAATCTCAGTTGCTTTTAGTGTATAGTTGCCAAAATATCTTTCCACTGGGGTTGCTATTGAGGAACAAAAGCTATTGAATCAATAGCATGCGTTTCTCCTTTTTTTAAATGCACAAGCTATTCAAGTTGACAAATTTTTAGTTAATTTTACAATTTTTCAACTAGTGACCTCAGTTTCTTTCAGTAGTTGCCAAAATATCTTCCCACTGAGGTTGCTATTGAGGAATAAACGCTATTGAATCTATAGCATGCGATTCTCCGTTTTTAAAATGCACAAGCTATTCAAGTTGACAAATTTTTAGTTAATTTTAAAATTTTTTAATTAATAATCTCAGTTGCTTTTAGTGTATAGTTGCCAAAACATCTTTCCACTGATATTGCTATTGAGGAATAAATGCTATTGAATCTATAGCATACGTTTGCACATTTTTTCAAGAGCAGAAGCTATTTATATTGACAATGCCACAGTTGAGCCAACAATAATATGCTTTAGTCTAACAGTAGCCCTAAAAATTATAGATTGTATTTATTTAAATCAATAGCATCTGCACTAGAAGAAAACTATAATTTCTAGTCAAAATCTAGTAAATTTTAATTAAATGAAACTAGTAAAATCAACTATATTTTGAGCAAATTTAACAAGTGTTCTTTGATAAGAACAAACTCAATTTTAATAAAACAATGAATGTCCTTATAACGTCTGGATATCGATGATTTTTGAATAAAAAATGTAAAAAGGCGTAAACGCATTGCTGGAGGTTATTCGTGGGCGTGAAGCTCCGCCTTTGGATCACGTTTGCAGATCCGCCTATTCCTATGCTTAACTCTGATCCCTCCTTTTACTTTTATTCCTCTTATTCCTCAATTCCCCTTCTCGCCGTCCTTTTTCACTTTTTCCCTCCCTCCTTTGCACCATCAAAGGTGACTGTCCAGGACAGTTTCAAAGCCGCAGCCAACGACTGCACCACGTCTTGGCTGTCTGCGTTTCCGATCCGGGCAAACATTTGTAACGCGATTATTTTAAGTCTTCATATTATTTATACTGGAATTCACATACATTTTGCATGTACAATCCTTATCTAAAGCTTTTATTTTAGTGATGAAAAATATCTTTAAAGCCAAGAACTTTGCGTTAACCAGATTGAAATCTTGTCAATTCTAGTTCAAGTGTCAACACAGATCCAAAAATCCTAAATCCGGGCTATTTACTATTTACTATCAGAATAATTTGTTTTCCATCTTTTCAAGACTTTTAGATGAAAAAAATCAGTTTGTGATCAAGTTCTGAGTGTTTCGCAGCTTCTGACTGGTGTATTCATCTGTGAATAAAGACTCAAGTGACAAATTCCAGTGATGATAAAAAGACCCTAAACGCCCAAAATAACTTTGTGACTTGATAACAGAAATTTATTATCCAGTTTTGATTCCCTAATGACTTCAAATTTGGATCAATTTTGATTAACAAAAAGATCAAGTGAAGGTGGGGGGAGAAGCTCATTTCCAAGGTACGTCCATTTTTCCGGCGCTTTACGCTGGGCGACTGGTCAATCGTTTTCTTCTTTTTCTACTGTGAGAAGCGAACGAAGAAACTCACTTATCGGTGGCGTTCTGTGTGCGGCGAGTATAAGACTAATTAATTATCGGCGGCTGGAGAGTCGCGCGACAATTAATTATTCAAATAGGTTCGAGTCCTGTATGAGAATAGAGAAGGAGAGATCTAAAGAAGCTCCTTTCGCTTGCAAAGGAAAGAATAAGGAGACTGATATCCTTTGCGGAGGACCAAGGAACGTGCGCGTGGAAAAAAAGTGCCGGGCTTAATTTGCCGACTTTGTTATCGGATTCTACTGGTAGCCATGTCAACATCAGACTGATTAAACGTGAGTATCTTAGGTCATTACTCCTTCATTGAGAAGTATAATACACTTCCGCATTGCTCCATTAGTACGTCAACTGAAGAAACAATTTACAAAATAGATGGCATCATTTTTTTAATTTATCTTTTTTCTCTTATTGATTGGCACAATTAGTTTATAATTTAGTGTGATTATTCGACGTATTATTAAAAAAAATTGTTCTTCTATCTGAAGTAATCAATAATGCTATGAAGCAAACAAATTAAAACAGTTTTTATAATTCCTAATTAAATTAACTAAATAAACTGTTATGAAAACGAAATTTTAAAAGACTTCACAGAGACATATATTTAAAAGCAAAATTCTGAAAACGATATTGATACCGTATTATTTTGCAAAAATTGCAAGCATGTAAAAGATTTTGTAATATATAGTTGCAAATTTTTTAAATACACCCAGAGAACAGTTTCTTTGAATCAAAGGAGCATTTCTTTGATACACGGTCAATGAAATTTTTTTTTATGATTCAAAGAAATAGATTTGTTTACATTAAAGAAATTTTTTTTAAATCTACAAAACTTTCTTTAAGGTTTTCTTTGATTTAAAGAAATTGTTTTTTTAGTGTAAATCAAAATCTTTAATTGGGTTAAACAAGGTTTGGTTGAATCAAGAAAATATTGATTGAATCAACTAAAACATATGTTTGTTTTAACCAAATCGTACGGCAAACATCCATCTTTGGTTGCATAAAACAAATTTTTTGGTCCATTCAACCAAAAATTTGTTTAACCATATAATAAGGAAATTCTTTGGTCGGATAATTCAAATATTTTCCTGAGTGTTAAATACAAAATAAATACATTACGTTCAAGAATGATAGTTATATATAAATAGACTCAACACCATGTCTGATCTTTAAAATAGCAATCTATTTCAATTGATAAAACATTACAAGCAGATTAATTATACATCTTCATTAACTTCATCATATATAATAATGATTGCTTCCTTTGAATTAACTGTTAGTAAATTAATAATATCATTGATAAAACAACGGTTTTTGTGGTATGATTAGTTTCAAGAAGGTTCTTAATTTTTATTTCATATTACAATTATTATTATATTTTACCATCAACGATGGATATCTCGACATTGCGTGCAAAGAATTTTACCAACAGCAGGTTATTGCACGATCGAGAACGTAGAATATTTTAAAATATGCATAGCATAACATAAAATGAAGGGAGGCAACACAAATAAATGGAATAAAAGAGAAAAATTAAAATGTTACAAGAAAGCTAAGAAGCACTTTTGAAATCTAATTTGCAATTTAAAGAAAAAATCAAAGTCCGCTACCAAAAGCTGAAATGTTGCTGAATTATTGATACATGAAAAAATTGTAATTAGAAAATTATTCAGAAACCTTAGTGGAATATTTTGAAGTTGGAATTTTAATATGGTTTTTAAAAATCGGCTTCAAAAAACAATAAAAAATCAAATGATCAATATTTTTATAAATTGGGAATCCCACAGAAAATCATTCTGAATCTATTACGTTTAATAGACGATTTTGGCTTCTTTTAGCTGCCCAGTGTATAAACGCATAAGTCTGTCCTTTTCTAATGGTCTAGTTTATATTACATCTTGAATTTAACCGAGTTTTGGACTTGAATTAAAACTTTTTTTTGGTGTCGTCTCCAAGACTTTGAGTTGCTGACGAGGGACCGTTCACTGGAAGAATCAATGATTTTCCATACTTATAATCGATTCAGAATCATCAGAATCACAGTAAAATTCAGAAGAATCACCGGGAATCAGTCAGGATCGCCAAGAATCACTGCAAGCTCAAGCGTGAGCTAGTTAACGGAATAATTATACTCACGTAGAGTCGATTTTGAGTAAACGGCCCCTCGGTTACTGAATACATGCAGAAAAAATGTATTTAGTTTTAAAAAGATGACGATATTGCAATGGCGCAGACGGTTTTCACTTTCAAGCAGTAAAAAATGAATAAAATGTATATGTTTCTATATGCTAAGAAAGCAATTTAAAATTCTTCTACGCATTGTCACCTTTCAAATGTGCCACAAAAAAGTATACGTATATTATTGACTATATCGTTAAAAATTTTATCAATTTTACACTGAGAAAAAAATGCTATTGAATCAAAAGCATGTATATCAAGGGTTCAAATCAATGTGCTATAGAATTAGTAACATATTTATTGGTCTTTTAGTATATTTTTATGAATTAGTAGTATACATGCTTTTGGAAAGAAATGTTTTTGATTCAATAGCATTTTTTTCTCAGTGTAATACACTTTATTACTTAAGGAGTAAATCAATTCTACTATTTTTTTAAATTATAAAAAATTAATACACATTTGTCTCTGCATCCATTCATCTTTGATAAAAACATATTCATTTAGAAAAAATATTTGTTCGAATCAAATAAATTTCTGCCTTAAATCAAACAAATTATATCTTTGACCATATATTAATGCATTAATTTCTTTGTTTTCAAGAAAAATTAATTTGATTCAAACAAATATTTTTTCTGAGTGTTTAAATTGATAAAAGTTTGTACTTTCCATAATGAAAATATTTTAAATTTAATAAACGTTGTTAAAAAAATTCACAATACTTGTGATCAAATCTTAAGGCAGAAATTTCTAATAGGGAAATGGATATAATTCATTATATAATATGATGAATTAACCTACAAAAACAGAAAAAAATATTATCAAAAACAATTCAATTAAATAATTAACGGTTGCTATATATTTTCTCTTCAGAAAAAAATGTTAGTTCATAAAGATGATTTTTATTCTAATCCAACTTGTAAAACACTTAAAACGATGAATATATAATTTTTTTTAATATTCTGCAAAACTCTAAACATTTCTATGACTTCGTATACTTAATAAATCAATTCCTGGAACAATAAAGTCCCCCAGCAAAGTGCAATTGAGACAGAAAGTTTATAGCTCGACTGATGCTGATTCCTTTATAATTATAAAGCATTAAGTCAATGCACTCAAACATTTACCCTTGGATATGTAAATATCATATATATATATATATATATATATATTAGCCATATGTGTGTGTGTTGTCTATATCAGCGAGGCTGAAAATTCGACGAGGCATGGCGGCACCTTCATGGCTCTCATAATGTTCTTATCTAAATAACCATTTCCCGCAGAAAAATTGTAGATAAGTAGTCGTATACATAAAGTACCTCATGAATTCTATTTATTTACGCGCGAACACCCGTATGGACATTTCAATCTCATGCATGTGCCATTTTTCAATGCTTTTGACCCTCTCATATCGAACAATTTCTTAAATCGATATAGAGCCATCTCCCACACTCCTTATCTATTTATGATTCGATGAAGTTTCCATATCGACAAACTTCTAAAATTATATGAAGCCAAAGTTTTACATTGAAAGGTATTTTATACTTAGGAATGTTCAATATTTACTATTTTTTTAATTATTTTAAATTCCAAAGTATTATCTATTGAGGAGAAAGTTTGAAATGAAGTAATTATTATAACAAATTTCTGTAGGAATTAGAACTGAATGAAGTAGGAAATTAAAAATTTGAATAATATTCACATTTGAAAATAAGTGAATAATTTTTTCACTTTCAACTCAAGTTTCAATTTTCAAATTATCAGTCGTTTCTTTTTTTACCTTTGCTCATTTAACTTAAACTAGCGATATATTCGAGCCACAAATTGTTAAATTTTACTGAAAATCACCTTTAAAGAGTCAATCTCAAAAACTTTAATAATTTCACTGATGAAATAGCTGGAAATGGGTTACTGTTTCACTTCAGTCAAAATTTCACTGACAATCAGAACTATTTTACTTAAAAAGTAAAATTGTCTCTTATTACGGTAAATAGGTAAAATTTTCAATTTTTTATTTATTTTTATTTCTAATAGTCGCATATTTTAAGAGTATTTTCGTCCATATTATATGAAATCTTTAAAATTTTAGAAGAAAAAGCCTTAAACGTCGGAAAGGGTCTGCGTTATCGTTATCAAAGAGCTAAACTTCAAACGCGTTTTTCTCGAAATGAATTCAAAATCGGGTAGGTATAGATGAGAACCCGCTGAAGAAACGATTTTTAAAATAATTATTGTAGCATGGGAGAAAAAAAGTACCCTCATTGTTTAAATTCTAGCTCAGCCATTTTGTAACATTTTTAACTTTTTTTTCTTAAATACTCGTTATAAGATTTGCAAGTAATCGTCTAATTTTTATTAGAATCTGTTAATTAGTTTTATCACAATCTAAAATATTAGTATATATTTTATTTATGGGGTCGTGATTTTGTTCTGGAGTATCGCCGATTTTGATAAGGAGTCCCATAAGACTACTCTCTAAATCTGAATCAGTCAAATTTTCACTGATTGAATCAGTGATTTGCCTTTTCACTGAATCATCAGTGGAAACAATATTTTTCACTGTTAAATCAGTTAATTTTCACTGTTTAATTATTGAAAACAATATTTTCCACTGTTAAATCAGTTACTTTTCACTGAAGTAATCAGTAAAATTTGACTGATTCGCAGTAACCTCTTTTTAGCTATTTGAATCAGTCAAATTTCACTGATAATCAGTAGATTTTGACTGATTCAAATTTAGAGAGTACGTGTTAAACTGACACTTTTTCGGTAGCAATTTTTTCGGAAATGACATCGTCAACCATGGTATTTCTTTTTTCCAAATGAATCTAGCATATTTGATTTAGATAATCTCTAAGTTTCAGCGACATCAGTGATGTTTTTTATAAACGCCGAAGCCACCTTAAGTTCATCAGTAAAATCTGTTTTGCCGATTGAGTTTTATTGATCAACTTCAGTGACAATTTTACTGTTTTTAATTGAAATTTGCACTGAAGTTAAAGAGTAATCAATTTCCAGATATTTTATCAGTCAAATCTCACTTATTTAAATTTAGAGAGTATTAAGTATTGAACTCTAATTTACAGGGCTAATTAGGAATTTTATAAAAAGGTGCAAAATATATTAGACATCGTTTTTCGAAATTTATGCTTATTTAAACGTTACTGGTTCTAATTTTTGAGAAAGTACATTTAAACAGGTTCGTGGGTAGACAATAGCAAGATTGTACATTAACTTTCCTGCATGAGGTCTTGTGACAGGGAAGAACAATGCTATCTATATCAGAGTTGACCAGCTCGTTTTTAGTATCGCTTATCGTTAAGCTATGTTCCGTTCCGCTTGTCTGTTTCGAACGTCCTCCTTGTGACAAATGTCACAATGATGCGGGTTCCTTTTTATTAAAAAGTATGATTTTTCTTTAAAAATTAACACTCGCTTTCATATATAAACAGATGGTAGATCATCTTTACAATTTAACAGATAATAAAAACTGAAAAGAGAATATTACACCAACCAGTTGTTTACGAATTCTCAAAATTTATGAACCTTCTGAAGATTAAATAACTTTGATATAAAGAATTCAATTAGTATATGAGTAAAAATATATTTTTGATCAGCATTCCTCAAATTTTAAAATCTGGAGTTTGGATCGAAAATCTATTTTACACGGAGAAACTTTGTATAGAAATATATGTTTTATTTTATAATGATAATACTAAAAAATATTAGAAATTTAGGGAAAATCGAGGTGCAATGATAATTATTCCTAGCGGACTGGAAATTTTTCGCAGTCAAAATACTAAAGATTCGAAAAATTATATGAAACTTTAGTATAGGTTATATATATAGTGAAGTTTGATACAATCTATAGTAAATTATAATATAATTCATCAAAAGTTCGGTATTTGATTACAGAGAATCCTCACTATGACACGTTTTTCCCTAAATTAAAGCGTAGTTTAGTAAAAATTGTAAACTTGGGTTTCTCTTTGTAGTTATTAATTTTTGAATAACCATACATACTATAATTGCAATTATCGAAATCACGTGGTCTGGTTGATTATTTCCCCCCAAAATTTGTTTGCAATAATGAATATTTTTGTCTGAAAAGAAAATAAAATATTAAAGGAGGGTTGTGGACTTCAACTGGTTCGTAATAATTAAAAAATGAATTCCTATTTTACCGACACTAAAATATTTCAAATCTTTTAAAATAAATTAAAGTCTGCAACTTTCCGTTAATATATCCTTCATCATTTCCCAAAGTTTGAGCAAAAAATATTAATTATTATAGAACAATTTAGAAACTTAAATTCTATACTTGATTAG
This sequence comes from Diplolepis rosae, assembly GCA_030998225.1. Classification (NCBI taxonomy): domain Eukaryota; kingdom Metazoa; phylum Arthropoda; class Insecta; order Hymenoptera; family Diplolepididae; genus Diplolepis; species Diplolepis rosae. Next base: position 4,269,526 of record JAPYXD010000723.1, on the reverse strand, counting down.
GTGCCATACCCTAAAATGAAATATGAACGTATAGATTCATAATATCATATGAAGTTCTATATCCAACATAAATTTGAACGCATAATGAAGCGAAGACAGGAAAGATTAGGCCAATATAAGGATAATTATTTCAAGCGGAAGTGAAGTAATCATTAACAGTGCCAGCATGGTGATACCATATCTCTAAAAGCGTCGATAGCAAGAATCGTCTTCCTATCAATGTTAGGAGGAAACAATTAATTGTAAATTTATTTGCAAGTTAAAGTAGCCAGCAATTTATCTCATACAATAAATCTTTATAACAATAAAATTTATGGGTCTTAAGGTAGTTGTCGCGCTAAAAATCAGGTCTCTAGAAACAAAAGTTATTCTTTGATTTTACGACTTGAAATGATATTGTGAGTCCTGTTTTATGAAAGAAAAAAAATCATTTTTTATACATTTTTTTTTTAATTTACGAAACTTAATACTTTGAATAATGTTTTTTGTAATTGAATATTTCCTTACTATCGCTTCTTATCAATTTTTCATAAATTATTGCATTTTCATAAATTATAGTTTATTTTCTCGGGGAAAATATTTTTCACAACTCTATGTTTTCTAATTTTGAAAATATGTAAAAAAATTCTTTTGATGATTTTAGCTACTGAAAACTTTTTTTTTTTTAATTAGAAACAGTAGAATTGTAGAGAATATTTTCCCCGAAAAAATAAAGCCATGATTTATGAAAATTCAATCTTTCAAAAAACTGGTAAGTAGCGATAGCAAGGAAAAATTCTATTACAAAAAAAATTATTAAAAGTTTATATTTTTTTGTAAGTTTAAAATTTTTGTTATAAAAAATAATGTTTTTTCTTTCATTAGACATGTCTGATAATATAATTTCAACTCTTAAAATTATAGAAAAACTTTTTTTTCTAGAGACCTGATTTTTGGAACTACACTACCTCAAGAATGATACTTAAGAAATTTGTAAATTTTATTGATTTTAGATTTTTACATGATTGTGTCCAAATACATAAAATTTTTTTTTGAAAATTTGTGAAATGATAGAGGAGATAAAAATGGACGTGGATAGACAACTTTTTGTTTAGCAAATGAAAAAAGTTCAATCATAGGAAATTTTATCGAAAAATTTGTTTTTCATTGACAAAACCAAAAGTACTCTATTTACAATAATTACTCTTACCTTATCTACCAATTTGCAAATTTTAAGAAGAAAATTGTATGTAAGTATTTTGAACATAAATATGTATAAACTCCAAGTTATTTACATGAAATTGTTATTTAAATAAAAAAATTACAACTGATCCAGATTTTCAATTCCTTTTGTTTGAAATAAGTGAATCTGAATTCTATCAAGAAATCCGTTAAACTTGATGAGGTTAAAAAGAAGGAAATTGAAAACAGTCGATGTTAGATTTCGATTCTGAAACCCTATACCCGTTGATTTATAAATTTAAATTTCATCATTCTTAAACTATAAAACGAAAAGTACATATTTTTAAATTCTTTAAAAGCGAAGGTAATACAAGATAAATCTTCCGTGAATAAAATTTCAAAACCCACTTTATAATTCTTCTTTTTGATTACTGCAGAATGCTAATTCCGATTTGCTCACAACAAGAGAATCCCAACGAGTTTTACGTCGACTATACCTATCACTACGTTTCCGGGAATTTTAGCCTTCGAATTCCATGGAATTTCAACTCAAAGGAGGCTCTTTTTTCTACGAAAGTGGCAAATGTTTTTCGAGGAAGCAAAAGCTAGTATAGTTCTCTTAGAGAAGAGAGATAAAAAGAGGAAAAAAAAGAAAAAAACGGCTGCGGTAGGCAGACAGCTTGAAGTGGCGCTAGACTCTTGAAAGGTATCCGTATAATATACAGAGTGATCGAAGGAACAAGGTATCTTTTTCTCTCTCACACTCTCTCGAGGCGGCAGACTATGAAGTTTCTCGGCGGGTTTTTAGGCCTAATTAGTTGTCGCCCAGCATCTCCTTTCATTCCTAAAGAGCCTCGATTTCACGGTCATCTAGTGTCCAAACACCCTTTTTTAGCCACTTTTAATTTTTTGTTTCAATTTTATATTTTATCATAAAAGATTTTATTGAGAAACTCTAATCATGATTATGAGAAAATTCTTGTCTCTATTCTCTAAATCTGAATCAGTTAGAATTTTTAATCATTTCAAACAATAATTAACTTTTTGCTTAACGATCAGTCATTTTTGATAATCTTATTCTCATTAACTGAAAATCAATAACTTTTGACTGATTGAAAAGCAACTCCCTAAATCCGAACTGTGAATGTTATAAGTCTTCCACATAGAATCAGTGAAATTTAACTGATATCTTTTAAAGAATTTGAAAATCTTTGTGTGGAAAAAATGACGCTTTCGACTGCGCTGGGATTCGAGCCCAGGTCTTTAGCGCAGTCGAAAGCGTCATTTTTTCTACACAAAGATTTTCAAATTCTTTAAAATATTAAATTTATTTGCATTATTTGCGATATAAGAGTTTGAAATTGTCTACGAGGACACCTGTCGACAACGTATCCTATCTGACACGCGACTAGTGATCCTCCGATAATGTAGGCAGTGACAAAAATTTCAAACTCAACTAATTAATTTGAAATCATTTTACAGCCGCAAGGCTGAGCCACTAGGCGATATAAGGAGATCTTCCTGTGGAGAAAGAGATGTCGGACGCCTGTGTAGCTCAGTGGTCAGAGCAGTCGACCGGCAATCGAAAGACCTGGGCTCGAATCCCAGCGCAGTCGAAAGCGTCATTTTTTCCACACAAGGATTTTCAAATTCTTTAAAATATTAAATTTATTTGCATTATTTGCGATATAAGAGTTTGAAATTGTCTACGAGGACACCTGTCGACAACGTATCCTATCTGACACGCGACTAGTGATCCTCCGATAATGTAGGCAGTGACAAAAATTTCAAACTCAACTAATTAATTTGAAATCATTTAACTGATATCACTAGGGAAACTCACTAGTTGACCAGCGAATTTCACTGTTTATTGGTATATTCCACTGATTAACTATAAGTGAGTTTCCCTGGTGGAATTAGGTAAATTCCACTAATTTATATGTGGAAGACTTCGAAACAGTGGTTTTTTGCTGTGAATCAGTGAATTTTTACTGATTCAGACTCAGAGATAAAAAGTCAGTCACTGATTAGAATTATTACAAATTTTGACTGATTCGAATTTCGAGAATAATACTTACTATAGGAATGTGCAGTCAGAATAAAATTTACTTGATCTAACCAAATCATGTTTTTAGATAAAGCAAGATTTTTGTCGAGTGAAACAACATATTTTTTGATTTATTAGATAAATTGTGAAATTTACAAATGCAAGTTCATCATTTTGTTCTTCGAAAATCCAGTTGTCTTATTTACAATAGAAATTTGAACTTTTATCCCATGTTTGTCATTTGCACGAAGAAAAATAATCTATTGCAATTACTGAGTCTACACGCAAAAAAAAACTGTAAAATCAACAGATGTCATCTGCTGGAATAGGGACAGCAGATTTTTTTTGTAATATTTACAGATTTTTCTGTTGGATTCACAGATTATTTGTAAACTCAACAGATGAACCTGTAAAATCTACAGACATGTCTGTTAGAATTGCGGATTTCAAGAAAAAAGAGAAATCCGTAATTCTAACAGACATTTCTGTAGATTTTACAGGTTCATCTGTTGAGTTTACAAACAATCTGTAAATCCAACAGAAAAATCTGTAAATATCACAAAAAAAAACTGCTGTCCCTATTCCAGCAGATGACATCTGTTGATTCAACAGTTTTTTTTTCTCCGTGTATAGAACTGTTCAAGAGTTGAGGATACAGACATTTACGAAACAGAGTTCTAGAAAATTCACACAACTTTTCAGGATAAAATGCGAAACATTCAGGAAAAATTAACAAAAGCTTAAAAGGAATCCCTTTTAGTTCATTTTGAGTCAGAATCTGGTTTCCACTCAGTCGGACGCGGTTCCTTCTGAACTTGTTGCATAACAAATCTGTTATGTTTGCAAAAAAGCGATGATACCACCTTTCTTTAAAAACTCTAACAGTTTTTGCATAATAAACTTTGAAATAAGCATTGAAAATAATCTGATGACGATTCAAAGTTTTTGAATTTTTACTCATTACACGGAAAAAATTAATTGTCAAAATTTATTTTAACTGTCATCAATTTTTGGATAATGCCGCAGTTTCAAAACTTTTCATTGGCGTTTTTAATAATCTTGTGTGCTTCTCAATGAAGATTTCGAAAATTATTTATAAATATAGGGAAGACACGGCTATCTCAGAATTTTTTAATTATTACAAAACAAGCAAATTACAAAGCAAAGTTATTATCAAACATTAGTTTTTTAAACCTGGCCGCTAGACTAGGCTAAAACCTTGTTTTGTGTTTTATGCCATTATAAAGTTCGTCAAGCTTGGGCCCAGTTTGGACCATGCCGAAATTGCATGAGTAGTGTCCTAAGGCAGCCCAAGATCTAAAACTGAGAGGAATCCGCTCAAACGAAAAATATTTACAAATTTACATAAATTAGCGATTTTTTCTTTGAAAAATGCAAATCTAAAAGACTGCAAAGTCGAAATTCACACTTAAACACAAATTCTGTTTGAAATGTAAGCAATTTTCAAAGAAAGATACTTTCTATAGATACATTTTCCATTTTATAGAGCTTTAAACTAAAGAGATTACTGATACATAAAATATTCAACTTCAATAGTAAATAGAGTCTTGATGGTTTCGCTACCGGATTATTATTGTGAGCGTGCATTGATATCATAAAGAGTATTGGACTCGTCTTTCGTGACTCGAGAAAACTGGATAATAATCCAGATTGTATCAGGATCATTAGACGTGGGCGAATTCTACACATTCTCATATTATAAATATATATATACATTATACATAAAAATGAAACTTATATGCAACTTGAATGATTTTAGTACTTATGAATACTTTAGTATGCACCACAGACTTCAGATTTCAACGTGCCATTGAATATGACTCATTTTCAACCGTTATTTTACAAATTATAGCTCCAAAATAGTAAAAAAAAAAAAAATAAATGGTAAACTATTAGATATGACAAATTAACCTCATCTGTTATTTCTTGAAATTAATAATGATCATTATTGATAATCACAAATGATAATGATTGGACCAATTAAGAAATATCTGAATAATCTAATTATTAATCGAATACAAATCATGTAAATTAAAATTTATAAATTTCATACTGAGAGGCGTGTGCTTTTAACTATTTTTAATTTACCCAAAAATGTTTGCAATTGAAAATTTTCGGCAGCAAAAATATTAAACTTTAGATAGTTTGTGCTAAATTTTTCAATAATCGTTTGAAAACTTTCAATTGTTTTTCTGAAGTTCAATATTTTGGCTGTCAGAAATTCCCAATTCGAAAACGTGGATCTCTGAGTGCAGAAGCAACTGTAAATTTTTAATTATTCAAGATAAGAATTATTAACATATTCAGGAAAATACGATATTAATTGTTTTTGTTCAAAGTGCAGTAATATCTCACGCAAAGAAAAAAAATGAATCGAATTACTATCACGTGACTCAAGTTAAAATATAAGTTCTACTGTATATATTATACATACACGTGAAGCTGTGTTCAAAGTTACAACGCTCGTAACGGCTGATGACATGACGGTCGCACATATAATTACGAATAGCGTGGGTGCACAAATACTAGTATATCTGCGAATTTACCGAGAAACATTTTTGTCGTTTTGCACGTCGGATGTATGCACTAAGAAAAGGGGAGAGAGAATTCTCATAACGGTGAAGAAAATCTAGAAAAAATTATCTAGCAAATGTATAGTTGTTTCAAATTTACTCGAGTTCGTAAAGTACATATGTTACGTAAAGTGTAATACTGGGGCAAAAGTGATAGTACTTACTTCTATAAGATTTATGTTTTATATTTAATAGTTTATTTCCATCAAGCTGACAGTCAAAACGTAAAAAATGAAAAAATATTACAACGCTTGTATCTTGGCTATAAATGATATTGCTGGGTTAAAAATGTTCTATATTCGCATGGAAAAAAATCTGCCCGCTTCGCGGGCACATTCTCATTGCGCGCAGCTCGCTTCGCTCGCAAGTTTGAGCGCGCCTAGGGCGCGCGATTCGATCGTTGCGCTTCGCGCTCCGGAACTTTTGAACGTCGCGCTTCGCGCTCCGTTCTTTCTGGACCTCGCGCTTCGCGCTCGGTCTTGTACTCTTCGCATACATTTAAGTTTATTTCTTATATTTTGATACTGAAGCTCAAACCAATTTTATAATAATATTACAGATGATGTGAATTACACATTTTCTCAAAGTCACTCAATTTCTTTTTGAATTTAAGTGAAACAGGAAATTCAATTTACTTAAGGCTCTATCGGCCTTAAGGAATACATTCTCATCATGACACTCGCGCTTCGCGCTCGATTTTCTGTATACATTTCAGTATAACTTTTTAATAAATTACATGATTAAAAGAATTTACTTTCTTCCACATATCTAAAAAGGAAAAATAATCGTAGACTTTATTTAAGGAAACGATTTTGCAGAACAACGCTTATTTCGCATCTCAAATATTTTGGTGAAAAAAATCGAATTTTTTCAATATTAAAAATCAAAACATAAAATATACATCCTGTCCCGAAATTTCTTTATCAGAATTTGTAGACCTCATTTAGGCAAACAATTTTCCATTTAAACGTTTTTTTTTGTATTTCCCATATTTTGTCTAAAAAATGGAATTTTTTCATTTTTATCGTATTTTTTGGAATTGAAACGAAAAATATATGTTTTTTCAGAAACTGCGCCAGACAAAATTTGTAGATCTTTTTGAAACGAACAACTTTGTATTCTTACGTTTTTTTGGTATTTCCAATATTATTGTTGAAAAATTGAATTTTGGATTTTCAATAGTTTTTTTTTAATTAAAAAGAAAAATATGCATCTTATGAAAAAATGTTATAATTCAAATTTGTAGGCCTTTATATATTCAATAATATTGTATCATAACATTTTTTCGTATCTCGTATAATTTAAGTGGAAAATGGAATTTTGATATTGACTTTTTTTGAATTTGAATATGCTGTAACATTTCTAATTTTGATTTAATCAAAAAATGTTATAAGGATAATTTGTAGAGATTTATGAGCACTATCAAAAACCAGTATTGATATTTTTGATTTTTTCAAAAATTTATTTTCAAAAACACAAAAGTAGTTCTCAATGCCTCAATTTTGATTGGATGTGGCTGGTTAACGAACTTGTCCTTACTTTTTCGGCTCTGATAAATTGCACCAAAGCTCAATTCAATCTAATAATTCTATCGAGAGTTATGCCGCACACGACCTATTACAGACAGACAGACAGACACACTTTCGTAAAAACCATTTTTATCCCTTCATTTTTCCTTCCATCTAAAAAAAATCACAAAAAAACGCTTTATTTTAGATTTTTACAGTGGTGTTACCCCTTAATATACAAGTGGTAAATTAAAATTAATAGCTTTTTTTATTATGTAAAATTAATTTGCATTCATATTAAATTCAATAACTTTTCAATCAAAATATATTAAAATTAACAAACATTATTAGAATATATACGGGTCATTCCATATTAGATTGACAGTCGATGTCGCAGATTTGAACGAGATAATTTTTTTTCGGTTCTTTATCAACAATAAATAGACACGTATTTTTTTGTTTGGCCAAAAAAAAATTTTTTTACATGTATACGATTTTTCGAATTTTCTAAGAAATGATATTTTCGACATAGCAAGCGCACTTTCAAGCCTGTTTATCTTGAAAACAATTGTTCGCAGGAAAATTTTACCAAATTACGAAAATTAGGGTTTTGACTCTTCTTTACAGAAATTGTTGCGAAAAAATTGTTTAAATATTTTTTAACATACAAAAGTGAAGAAATAAACGCAAAATCGTTTTTTTCCAAATTTGGCCCCTTTCGAAATTTTTTTTACATTCTCATCATGGATGAGAAGGTATTGGTTTTATGTGAAAAATGACTTTCGAAATTTTCATCAAATCTTTACGTTTTGAGACCCCCTGAGTCAGAAAAAATGGTTTTTACGAAAGTGTCTGTCTGTCTGTCTGTCTGTCTGTAGTAGGTCGTGTGCGGCATAACTCTCGATAGAATTATCAGATTGAATTGAGCTTTGGTGCACTTTATCAGAGCCGAAAAAGTAAGGACAAGTTCGTTAACCAGCCACATCCAATCAAAATTGAGGGATTGAGAACTACTTTTGTGTTTTTGAAAATAAATTTTTGAAAAAATCAAAAATATCAATACTGGTTTTTGATAGTGCTCATGAATCTCTACAAATTATCCTGATAACATTTTGCGATTAAATCAAAATTAGAAATGTTACAGCATATTCAAATTCGACAAAAGTCAATATCAAAATTCCATTTTCCAGTTAAATTATACGAGATACGAAAAAACGTTATGATACAATATTATTAAATAAATAAAGACCTATAAATTTTAATTGCAACATTTTTTCATAAGATGCATATTTTTCTTTTTAATTAAAAAAAACTATTGAAAATTCAAAATTCAATTTTTTAACAATAATATGTGAAATACGAAAAAAACGTAAGAATACAAAGTTGTTCGTTTCTAAAAGATCTACAAATTTTGTCTTACACAGTTTATGAAAAAACATATATTTTTCGTTTCAATTCCAAAAAATACGTTTAAAATTCAAAAATTCCATTTTTTAGACAAAATATGTGAGATACAAAAAAAATGTTTATACGGAAAATTGTTTGCCTAAATGAGGTTTACAAATTTTCATTAAGACATTTCGGGACAGGATGTATATTTTATGTTTTGATTTTGAATATTAAAAAAATTCGATTTTTTTCACCAAAATATGTGAGATACGAAATAAGCGTTGTTCTGCAAAATCGTTTCCTTAAATAAAGTCTACGACTGTTTTTTATTTTTGAGAGATTTGGAAGAAAATAAATTATTTTAATCATGTAATTTATTAAAAAGTTACTGAAATGTATACAGAAAATCGAGCGCGAAGCGCGAGCGTCATGATGAGAATGTGTTCCTTAAGGCTGATAGAGCCTTAAGTAAATTGAATTTCCTGTTTCACCTAAATTCAAAAAGAAATTGAGTGACTTTGAGAAAATGTGTAATTCACATCATCTGTAATATTATTATAAAATTGGTTTGAGCTTCAGTATTAAATTTTAAGAAATAAACTTAAATGTATGCGAAGAGCACAAGACCGAGCGCGAAGCGCGTCGATTGTATCGCGCGCCCTAGGCGCGCTCAAACTTGCGAGCGAAGCGAACTGCGCGCGAAGCGTGCAATGAGAATGTGCCCGCGAAGCGGGCAGATTTTTTTTCGTGGATTTAGATTCTTTGAAGTCTGTTATGAAATATGACGATTGAATCAAAATGGCTGGATCATTGATTTGGAAGTTATGGAATTTTGAAGAGCCTCGCGCGGCCTCGCGCGCAATCCGGGCGCTTCCACATGCGGCGAGCGTTTACCTTTACTTTTAGCGCTAATAACTTACGCCCGGTAAAACGCTCGCCGCGTGTGGTAGCGCCCGGATTGCGCGCGAGGCCGCGCGTGGCTCTTCAAAATTCTATAACTTCCAAATCAATGATCCAGCCATTTAAAAGAATCTAAATCCACGAAAAAAAAATTTTAATATTTAAAAAAATTTTTCGCAACAATCTCTTTAAAGAAGAGTCAAAACCCTAATTTTCGTAATTTGGAAAATTTTTCGTGCGAACAATTGTTTTCAAGATAAACAGGCTTGAAAGTGCGCTTGCTAGGTCGAAAATATCATTTCTTAGAAAATTCGAAAAATCGTATACATGTAAAAAAATTTTTTTTGGCCAAACAAAAAAATACGTGTCTATTTATTGTTGATAAAGAACCGAAAAAAAATTATCTCGTTCAAATCTCGGACATCGACTGTCAATCTAATATGGAATGACCCATACACATATGTATTAAAATTCAATAAAAGTTTGTATTTTTTGAAATACAAGTATTTCAAATTTAATATACGTTACTGAACAGAAATTTTTAACAGTGCATCTGGATAGTAAAATGAAATGAATTATTAGAAAAAGCTTTAGAATTTTATCATGCGTTTCTAAATAGTTTGGTCATTTCTGACAAATATTCTTCTCCGTGTGCGAAATTTATGTGTTGCAAAAATATCAGAAAATGATACGAATTTTATACAATAATTATACTATAATAATTTATATTAGCTATTTATAATTATAATTTTAGATCGCACAAATTTAAAAATAGATTGATCGTCACAGGCAACAGATAAAGAAAATGTCTAAAATTCTAAACTAAGGAATTTAACTTAAAATTCCAAATTACAAGTTTCAATTTTGTAATTTCTTCGCTCTTCACCTTGAAAGCTTAAAGATTATCAGTCTATTATATTTGCTGAAAATTTGCCATAAATTAAAAATTTTGTTCACTTTTCCTTCAAGTTTTTTGATTTGAGATTGTTTTCCGGAGTTGAGTATATCTATGCGTTTATCTGTCGTCAGCATCCGTTACGGTTTTTTGTCTCTTTTCCGAAAAAAATGGTGACAGAATCGAAGATAGAGATCAGGACCTCCGGAAAGGTTGACGAAACTGGTTTCGTAGTAGCTTCGTAAAAATTGAGAGAATTCGGAACTTAAACAACTAGGACCTAAAACTAAATCTTAGCTAAGACTTTGCGGTGAATGGACTAAATGAGAATGACAGAAGGTAAGAGACAAGTAGGAAGAAAGAAAGAGAAACATAGAGAAAAATTCCTCTCCATTGATTCAGTTGGGACCGACACTTCCGTTTCAGGTTCATTAAGAGCAACGGCTAGAATAATTTATGTAGGTACAATTTGATGGTTGGAAAGGACGTTTCAAGGGTCATTCTTAGAGAAGACACCTCATAAATGACGCACTAATTTTTTAAAGAGTAACTGTCGTTGTGTGTTCATTTGTATTATCAGGTGCTTGTTCTCTTCAAAAATAAAACTTAATTGGTTGAATAATTAATTGGTGTATAAATGCTATCATAAACATACGAGTTTTTAAACTTTCTCAAACTTTTTGTCGAATTTTTATAATGCTTATAATGTCAATTTAATTATTATTAGTAGTAGTTATCTTGTTTCTTAAAATTAAATAATAATTTATCCTTCTATCTTTGATTGCATGAAACGAAATATTTCATTGAATACACCAAAACATTTTCTGAGTGCAGCCATGGATCAATTGGACCACGTGGCTAAATTATGGTTTTCATTTAAACATAAAATAACTTTTCTCTTAGACTAAATATCTTTCCGTAAACTTGGAAAATGTAATAGAATAAAATAAGGAATCCCTGTTTGGTTTTTTTAGTGAAGATTTTGCGGAAACGAACTTGACACATGTTTCACATTGTATCCCACTATATTTACCAAATTTGTTGAAAGATATTTTGTGTATAACAAAAAAAATGTTGTTGATATTTGACAAAAAAAATTTTCCTTGGTCCTGACGAAACATTTTTCATATTAATCTAATGTTTTGTACATGAATATATTCACATATAAAATTAATTTCGTGGATCGGTTGATCCACAGTTTTAAATTCCTTACACCCAGAAAAAAGTTTTATTTAAACTCAAGAAAGCGTTTTTTTCACTTTATTTCTTGAATTCAATTTAAAAACACCTTTAGAACAAATATATATTTGATTTTAAGAAATCACCCTTTTAGCCTTTTTTACATGAAAGAAATTAATTTTTTAACATTATTTATTGGATTTAAAAAAATACTCATGTGTACTTATGCGACTGCGCACACATTCATTCCTGAAATTCAAAGAAAAAAAAACAATCCACACATTTCTTTAAATCAAAGAAACTTTTCTTTGATTGTATAGCAATGCACAAATTTGTTTGATTCGAAGAAATTTTTTTTTAATCAAAGAACTTTTTTTCTGGGTGTATAATCGCCCTAAATTTCATTTATCCTCGCGAATTTTTTAAATCTGGTATATATTTTCAGAAACGCAATGTAATTTTTATTAAAAAAAAATGACCTGTATGATAGGACTCTGGTTAGAAATTGTCCTTTATATATAATATAAAGATACCTTTGATGGAAACATCGTTGGTTCAGCGTCTTTGAACTTTCGGTTCGATCCAAGGAAAAGGGAGGATGGAGAATCGAGATCGTTATCTCGAAAGGAGCAACTCAATCGATGGCCATTGAACATCGATCGCGTAGGCGTCGCCGTCAGTCTTTTTTCTGCGACACGACGAATCTGCCGAGGCCGAATAGCGGAGCGGCGGCTACTTAGGCTTGCTAGTTTTTTAAAAACACTCAACCACCATCACTTTATTTTTGCTTTAGAAGAATTTAATGAAATTTCTTCTATACATAAGATAAAAGCGGTGTATTTATCAGACTACATTTAACAAGAAGTTATTACACACAGAGAGAAATTTCGAAGCACGAAAATTTATTCAAATGCGTACGAAAATGTATTTAAATGTATTTTAAAATGCCGCGTACGTATTTTGCACGACCATAGTACACGTGTGATTAAATAATTATGGATTTATGCTAATTAAAATAAATGCCGGCATCTGTACCAATCACACAAATATGCCTCCGTGTGCAGACTTTGGTAGTTCGCTGAGTTCGCTCTGGCATTTATAGCGTTTCACCTTTAGTTTATGCCAATTTTAATGGTATAGTAACAACCGCTTTATTTTCTAACCCGATGGTGGTAAAAATGTCCTTTTGGTCGCTCGCTTTATATCTGGAAATGACTATTCAATCTTACATTGAGATTCAGTGTATTGAATCTCATAAAAATAAATTTAAAAAGAAATGTTAAAAGAAACTACAGGATAATAAACTTTGGACATATAAAATTCTTCTACTAGTGATTTTAATTCATACACTATTATTTACTATATTTGTGGTTTTAAATTGACAATTAAAATTTATTATTGCCCTAACTTTTCTTTCTTGGAAAAATTTTATTATTATTTCTATGGCAGGACAAATTTCTAATACATTGTAATTATTTAAAAGGAACTCAATGGCCAAATTTTCCCATTAATATAATACAATAAGGAAACAGCAATTAATTTGATGCAGCAGTTAATGTGACAGGCATATTTGAAGAAATTGGCACATTTTTACCTCAAAATTTAATTTTTTGATATTTCGCAATTATCAATAAGGTTCACAAAACCAATAAAGAAATAAAGTATTTGGCAGTAAAATTATGTAAATTGCAGTCGAGTCCGTACTCTTTTAATTTCAGTCAGTAGTTTTTTTACTAATTTCAATCAGTGACTGATTTATAGCTATATAATCTGTTGTTTTGAATTACGTTAAGATGATTTATGCTGTGGTTATATCTATAAAAAATATACAGATAGCTTGCGCACGCGCAGAAGTATTGTCAAGAGATACGGAATCAGGCATGCCAACTTTTTCATAACTTGGATGCGTGGCAATTTGAGATTAAGCGTTTTTGCTCATTTTTTTTGCAACATATAGTCTCCTTAAACTGTAACGCATAAAACTTATTCAAAGGTTGGCATGTTTGTTCCAGTCCCTTTTTTAGCACTTCTGCGCATGCATGAACTATCTATCCTTTTTTGTGGGCTTGACTATAGTGTAAATTACCTAATGCACTGGGAAATCAGTGAATATTAATTAATTAAAAATAGTAAAAAAAGTAACTCAAATTAAGAGAATATCTACAAGCGAAATCAATTACATTTGGTAAAAAAACATATATAGTTTTTAAATTCTCGAGAATTCAATTTCAAGTAATATAACCAATAATATTACAAAATTTAAAGAATATAAGAGAAGATAAAGAGAATTTAAAAAATGTATGGTTTAAATAATTATTTATCAATATTTATATTTATATATATTATATTCATATAATTATAGACTATATATAAAATTATTTATTACACGATATAATGTATATAATATACATATAATAATTATATTAAATTATATACTTATTTATCAACATTCAAATTTCTAAGGAACAAAACAGTCTTTATTCTTTCTTGCATTTCCCGGGGTCGCTGCAGGTCATAGAATTTATAAATCGGCAGGGAAAGTCAAGTAAAACTTTAAAAAGTTAGAGAATTCTTTTTTATCTAACAAATTACAATTATAATTTAACAAATAAATTCGTTCATTAACTTCCACTGACGTGAAGTAATTCCAAATTTTAATACAAAAATGTAAGATTTCCATGCAATAATTTCCACAATAATACCATAAACCAAATGTCTGGAACATAACCTATAATTTAATGTTATCTTTAATATTATTACCCTTTTAGTTCTCGCTTTTAATTTTCTTCCGCACAAATTAACAAAGTTGCAAGCAGCAACCGGCCAACTGAAACCCTCGAGCTTCAAGAGCATATTTTGAGGTTAAGTCAATTTTTTTTTTAAATCTGGAGATGGAAGTTTACTATATTAAATGTTATATTAAAATATCTGAAGATAATTCCATATTGCATTATTAATTCATTATGATTGTTTAATACCTTTAACAACACAAAATAACAAAATTCTCATAAATTCTGAAGGAATTTACATATTTGCCGGTTATATTCTTGGTAATATTCTCATTTTCGTAACCGTTCTCAAAATAATATAACCTACTCAGAACTCTAAAAAAGTCTTTGAAATTGACTGGGTAATTTGGCGCCAAAACTTTTTTGGTCTTTAATCTCAAGTGGCGGAACTCGTAATGTATAAAAATGGTAATAACGCTGCCGATTACAGTGAAAAAGTAATAGATATGTATCTGAATAATAATGAATTATAGTCGATATTAAAAGATTCTTAAGAGAATATATTTTCGAGAGTTTTTAAAATATGAATATGAGTGCCAAAGGAGGATGAATTTGAATTGTGTCAGATATAAAATCATCGGTATAGAATAAAGAAGAGGTGAGCGCGTCATCGCTTTGCTATTTTCCCCTTCTAATAATCGCACGACCAGCTACACTGCTTCCCTTGTAACACCATTTGGTTTGTAAATGAAGGACATTAATTTCCAGACGGTAGAATCTTTGGACAAAGAGAAGTGTTGAAAACCCTGATTCATTTATTAACTTGGTTCTTTCTATTTTTTTGAATTTATTAATTGAACGCTTAATTAATTTATTCCTTATTGAATAAATTACTTTAGCCTTCTGACAATTTCTATACTTCAACTTATATTTGAAATTGAGAATAAATAAAAGAAAAAATTGTACCAGAAAGGATAGAAAAATAGAAGTAAGAAGCATTCGAAAGTAGCTTCCTTGATTGGAGATAAAATAAGTGTTAAAAGACGTACGCCCTTGGGATGTAGAGAGGACTTCAGGAACGGTTTTTCCTGGACGTATATAAAGCGGTCATAGGTGCAAGTAAATGCATAATTCCTGCGTTAACATGGTCATAGAATAGGGTGTATATTGGGCCTCGAGGTGCATACCCGTCTGCATTGATAATCTAGAGGTACTAGATCGTACGTAACGCACTCTTCGTATCCTGGTTCGAGCTAACGGCGCATGTCTGAAAAGTGCGACGGCTTCGACTTTTTCTCCTGGAGAACGAGCAAATCGGCAAACGTATGCCGACAGTTATAACACGCTGAGCCATTTGCAAGATCGTTTAGGCGGGCATCCTTAAATAACGACCACTGCTCGAAAGAAAGCGCTAACGCATAATCGTTGCAATACATTCGCGCTCGATGCATACGGATTTCATGCGAATTGCGGATTATCACTTTAGACTCACTTCAAACCTAAGAATTTAAGCTCTCTCAAAATTTTATCACACTCTCAAATACAGCTTTTTATACTCAACCAGCTAATTAATTATTACCATATAATCATACCAATGGAAGAACTTGAGATTGACATTCAATTAAGCAAATCTATGTTAATTTAGGGCAGCCGACTTTCATTTCAACTATTTTCTGACTTCTTTATCCGATTTTTCAAATGCTAATTTCTAATTTTTATCCATTAGCTCAAGTTTTCTGATTTTATTAATTTCTAAAAAATTCTAAAAACTTTTAGAAGTCAAAATTCAAGAAAATTGAATGTAAGTTGAGAAAATTTTAAAACATTTGAAAATCTTGCAAGAGAATATTAACAAGAAAAATATAAAGGATTTATTAAATTTGCAATTCTTTGAAAAAATATAAAAAAGATTCTCCAAACTTGAACAAATTTTACATTCTCATTATATGAGAAGGTATTGGTTTTATGTGAAAAATCAATTTTGGAATTTTCATCAAATCTTTACGTTTTGAGACCTGTTGAGTCAGAAGAAACGGTTTTAACGAAAGTGTCTGTTTTTAACAATAATGTATGAAATACGAAAAAAACGTAAGTTTGCAAAATTTTTCATTTCAATAAGATCTACAAATTTTGTCTGATAAAGTTTCTAATAATACGTTTAAACAAAATATGCGAAATACGAAAAAAACATTGAGATAGAGAATTATTTGCCTAAATGAGGTCTACTCTCTAAATTTGAATCAGTCAAAATCTACTGATTCATCAGTGAAAAGGCAAATCACTGATTCAATCAGTGAAAATTTAACTGATTCAGATTTAGAGAGTACAAATTCTAATATGGACATTTTTCGACGGGATCTATATTTTGTGTTTTAGTTTTAAAAAAACACTATTGAAAATCAAAAATTCCATTGTTTAACCAAAATATACGAGATACAAAATAAGCGTTGAAACCAGTTTACTAATTTTTTTCCTTTTAAAGATATTTGGAAGAAAATAGATTTTTTTTATCATCTAAATTATTAGAAAATTACAGAATTGTATACAGAAAATCGAACGCGAAGCCTGAGTGTTATGATGAGAATGTGTTCCTTAAGGCTGATAGAGCTTTAAGTAAATTTAATTACCTTTTTCATTTAAAATCTAATACAAATTCAATAACTTTGAGAACAAATTTCAACCAAATTGTTTTGTAGATTTAATGATTCAAAAATTCCATTATTTAAACAAAATATGTGACATACGTAAAAAACTTTAACATGGAAAATTATTTACCTAAATGAGGTCTACAAATTCTTAATAGGACATTCTTGGTAAGATGTATATTTTATGTTTTGGATTTAAAAATCATTGGATTTAAATAAAAAATTCCATTTTTTAACTAAAATATATGTGAAATACAAAATAAGCGTTAAAATAAAAAATCGTTCTCTGTTAATCTGAATTAGTGAGAAATCGGTCACTAATTTGCTTTAATGAAAATTTATACTAATCGTTAGTCATTTTTCAATATATTTCTTTTAATAATATTCAATTTTTCACTAAAGATGTAGTGAAAAATGACTAATGATTAGTAGGAATTTTTACTGAAGCAAATTAGTGACCGACTTCTCACTAATTCAGATTTAGAGAGTTGATATAAAAAAATTTAGTAACTTTGTGAAAATGTAAGTCACATCTACAATATTATATAATTGACTTGAGCTTCAGTATCAAATTACAAAAAATAAATTATATGTATGCGAAGAATATAAGACCGAATATGCGAAGTGGTACGATGGAATCGCGCGCCCCAAGCGCGCTTAAACTTCCGAGCGAAGCGAGCTGCGCGAGATGAGAATGTGCCCGCAAGCTGGCAGATTTTTTAAATTTTATTCCTCAAACTTATTGATGTAACCTACTAATTTTTCATTCTGGATGTCTTCCATCAAAACTTGTAATATTAATAAAGTTTATTTAAAAATTTTCTCCACTGGATAAATTTTTAATGAAAATGTCATTTCATTTCTATAAGCATGATTAAAATGAAATGAAATAAAAATTGAGAGAGTGGGTTAAATTAGGTGAATAAAATAAAACCTAATGAATTCAGTTCTCGGTTTATATCTGCAAGTATAAATTTGAATTTTTTCTAACCAGGTGATGTAGTTTTCTAATTTCACGCTTTAAATCAAGCTACTAGTTTCTGAAATTACGATAGAGGGAAATATGTTCGAGTACTCCGAGTTCATGACTGCATATAAAAAAAAAGAGAAGATCGAAACTTGCTGCAGTAGCAAAGTAGAACGACCTCGTACCATGAATCAGTAGTATGTACAATATCTTACAATCAGACGCGTAAACGTGTTTCGCCACAGGAGCAGAGTAGTTAGAGATATTTTAACGTGCCGCTTGACCATTAAGCGAGCCTGAAATGTAAACCATATTTTAATCGACAATAACACCGCCAGCCTGGTATATTACACGATGAGCAAGCTGACTTTCTTAAGAACGAGTAAATTAACGATCTATTAAAAATTTTTATACTAGACTTACCTAGTATAATCATAAAATTCCCTTTTTGTATTTACTAAACCAACATTGTAAATTTTCCAAAACAAAATATTTATAATGAAATTCTGTAAAAAATCGAAAAACCCAAATAAAAGCTATTCTCTTGTCAATAAGATAGAATTAATATGTATCAATCGATAAAATGAAGCAATTTTGCAATTAAAATGAAGTAACAATTTTAAACTTGCTTGCAAAGTAACACGTAATAAATCTCAATAAACGCTTTTAAAACGATATATCTGGAAAATGAACGTGTTAGAAAAAAAGGGCTTATCCGAAATTATACAACGACCCGATTAATCGATCGGTATTACGCGAGACTTATCGCTATGGTCTTTTCTATGATTCCCACCCAGCCTCCGCAAAAACTTATAAATCATCAAGGGACAAACGAACTAAGTTGCATTAAATGGACACTAAAGTCGTTTGTCCTGTAAGTACTCGTCGAATACGATTTCTCTTGCGTGTACGCATAATCGTAAATTATATCAACACCTTCGTATTCCATAGAAGCCGAGATGCGCCCACGTTCTTAGGTACCAATGATCTACTGCCCACCCCAAGTGCGTATCTGCACTTTTGCTAAAAATTTTATTAAAATTTAAAAAAGCATAGATAAACCTTTAGTGTGCTACTTAAGTTTTACGCCGAGCCTTTAAAATTCAAATTAAGCAGATTTCAAAATAACTTGACATTGCTCTAATATCAGCACTGTAAGTTGAAAAAAAAAACCTAAAAAATCTGCCTGCCTTGCGGTTACATTCTCATCGCGCTATCATTAAAGCATCAAAGTCACATTTGCATCAAAAATAAAAATTTGAGCGCGCCTAGGGCGCGTGTTTCAGTCATCGCGCTTCGCTTTCCAAAATTTGTGGATCTCGCACTTTGCGTTCGGTGTTCTATGTCCTTTACATACAAATTACTTTTGTCCTTAACATTTTTTTTGTATTCCACGTAGATTTTTGCTTAGAAAGAGGTTCCTTTAATTCAATAATACATGAAAACATTTTCGAGTCCAAAGTTGTAGATCTTTTTGAAATAAAGAATTTTGTTTCTTAACATTTGTCAATATCTTGTACATTTTGGCGGTAAAATTGAATTATTGATTATCATAAAAACGTTTTTATGGATAAAACCGGAACTCGTCCTTCCTTTTAGGCCTCCAACAGGTGTGCCAAATTTCAATCCAATCCGATAATTCTATCGAGATTTATTGTGTCCACAGCTTGTGTTGAAAAATGTCTTAGCGCTGGCTAGCGCCAGACCAGACTGTCTGGTTTCCAGTTTTGGCGCTGACTATAAGGCCTGGTCTGGGGCTGACCAGAACTTTAACGTTTTTGTATGATCAGTCACTGGTCAGCGGCTGGCCAGCACAAGCCATAAACTTTTCATGCGTCAAAAAATGCAGTTAAGCTCTTGCTCAGAAACTTTTGACAGTTTATTCGATTTGTCAACACATTTGACTGATGAAGACTAGCAATATAACGCGGAAAAGTCACTATTTAATCTTCGCAATTTTTAAAATCAAAAAGTAAGTTGTAATATTTTCAAAAAGGAGAAACTTGTTACTAAACTATGAATTTCTCGAAACTTGTAAAAAAAATTTTCGTTCGCCACATACAAACTTTTTTTCATGAAATACAGACCAGCGCCAGATCTGAGACAGACCAGAACTTCCAGACTAGACGGTCTAGACATGGCTAAACCTGGGCCAGATCAGACAATAGACTGCCATGAAATTTTTCGACACGAGAGACACGGGGCAGACAGACACTTTCGTAAGCACTGTTTTTTCTGACTCGGAGGGTCTCAAAACGTAAAGATTTGATGAAACTCCAAAGTCATGTTTCACATAGAACCAATACCTTCTTATTATGGTGAAAATGTAAAAAGTGAAGACGATGACTACACTGTTAGATTTATTATTATATTTCATACACGTTTGTATATGAAATTTAATATTTCTGTATATTATTTATGAAACAATACAATATTTGCAGTGAATTTAGGTTGAAAATTATAAAGTAGCTTTTTTCATTTTATACAGGGTGTCCCTGTACTCAAGGTACATATTTCTATTTTTGAATTCCAAAAAAAAAAAAATGAAGTAAAAAATTCTAATACAAAAAATTTGTGAAGTATATACTTACCGAGTAATTAGCAATTAAAGATTAACCAATCAAAAAAATGCTTTGGATAGACGACAGTTCATGTGCCATCACTGAGAGATTGTAAATTCCTCCGAATTCTGATACAATCATTGCAGTTTTCCTAATTCTTTCACATTTAGTGTAGATAGTCGACTGCTAAGCTAGCAGTGAATGAACATGTATTTGTTAATTAAATCGCGCAGAATTCTCACGGATTTTGTAGAATTCCCATCAAATTAATTGGAATTTAAAAATCTTTAAATTGTAAATAATTAAGTGTGAAGTTGCACCAAAGAGTTAAAACCTCTTACAAAAATAAGCTGAGGGCAAATTATAGGATCTGAACTTGCATTCTCACACTCTCTCAGCGATAGCACATGAACTGTCGTCTATCCAACGCATTTTTTTTGATTGGTTAATCTTTAATTGCTAATTACTCGGTAATTATACACTTAAAAATTTTTTGTATTAGAATTTTTTACTCCATTTTTCTTTTGGAATTCAAAAATATAAATATGTACCTTGAATACCGGGACACCCTGCTCTCTAAATTTAAATCAGTCAAAATCTACTGATTATCAGTGAAATTTGACTGATTCAAATAGCTAAAAAGAGGTTACTGTAAATCAGTCAAATTTCACTAATTATTTCAGTGAAAATTGACTGATTTGACAGTAAAAAATATTTTTTTCACTGATGAATCAGTGAAAAGGCAAATCACTGATTCAATCAGTGAAAATTTGACTGATTCAGATTTAGAGAGTGTATAGATACACGTTAAATTTTAAATTATTTATAATATCATAGTATTTGAAAAATTAGTCAGCTTAACCTATATAAGCAATTATATATATCATGAATTTTCACATCTAGAGCAAATTTTAGCTCAAATTTACGCTTGTACCTTGAATTACTAACATAATTTATAAGAGAGTTTAGTAATATTGATGATTAAATTGATTTGAAATATCTCCCAGTTTTAAAGATTTATGAGTTATCAAAGAATCTAGAAAATATCCTGTTTTATCAATACTTCGATGTATATTAAATTTCATGATTGCAGATCTTAAATTTCATATGCTGTATATGCAAATGACTTCATATACTTTTATATAAAATTCAATACAAAAATTTCTGACAGTCTGTAGATACTGTAATTAAAAACTGTAATTGCTGTAATTAAAAACTACCTGAGTATCTCTGATCTTCTCTGACATTCAGAAAATAAAGAATAATTGATCCGGAAGAAATAATATTAAAAATAAATATCAATTTTTTTTATTCTGTGGAAAACCTATGACACTTAAGATTTCAAGCTATTCGCTTCTAGGAAAAAGAAAGCCATTGGAACTATCTAATCACTTTTGAAAAACGTGAAGATAAGAATGTATATACAGAAATCTATTCCTTTATGGGAAAAACTGTTTGCAGCGCTCAGGGAGGAAATTTGATTTGGCTCAAACTTTTTTCTCGAATGAACAAAAATATTAAGTTATTTCAAACAAGTTTTATTTAACTCAATAAAATGTTGATTGATCCAAATAAATTTTTTGTTCAAGTCTACTAAATCATTAAATCTTCAAAACAATTTGGTTCAAATACAATTTTCGTTTGTATCATATCTTAAAATTAGCCGACTTCCAGACCCTAATTAAGACTTTTTTAACAGTGTTGTTTAGCTGTACATCAATGCATTTATTTGATCTATCCAATCAAATTTTTGTTGCATCAACCAAACTTTATTCTGACTGAGTGATTAAGTGGAAAAAAATGTATAATGATAAGAATAATGTTAACAATTAATAAATTTCTTCTATTCTACAAGTGAACTAAAAATGGGAATTAAACATATACAATGTTTATAATAAAAATGAACATTAACGATAAAAATATATACACGCACGCCAAAGGCGTTGAAAAGCAGTAGGGCGTGCATAATTGCAGACTGTCATTGATCGAGCTACCTCGTGCGATAAAACTTCAACGAGATGACTAAAGTATCTCCAATTAGTATCTTCGAAAAGATCGCTACAAATTATTAAACTATTTGGAAACTAGACTAGCTACCGTGGCAGACATTTTTACAAAATATATGTGCTATTCTGCACAGCATGCTAATCAGTTGCTCGAACTAATGACTCTTTCGTTTCAAATTCTAAGTGAGCTCATTAAACGCATTCCAGGAGACTCGATTTACTTCTAGGATTAAACGCGCAGAAATTTAATGCCAATTAACTGTTTCAAGCAAGAACATCAAAAAAACTATTTAATTGCAAATAAATTACAAGGCAAATAGTAGTCGTTTCTCATATTTATATTGCTTTTTTTATTGATATAATGAACATTTTAAAAATCGTATATAAAGACATTATAAAATCAACTATTCAGGTTTCAAATTGTAAATTGTTTTTAGTTCATTAAATAACAAGATCTATAAATATGATTAAATTAGTCTCCCATGAAGGCCGAAAACTTTATCTTCAAGATGATTAATCACGAGACATAAAATTTTCCAGACACAAGATCCAGTTTGTCGCTGAACCAATTGATATAAAAATGTATGGAACAAGATTTTACGTCAGGTTCTACAGTCGGTTATCGATGGTAAAGCAATGTATCGTTGCAACTGTATGTCCGTAATAAAATTTTATATAAAATCGGGATCGATCGCTTTGTCTGGATCGCATTGGATTCGCAGGTGAGCTTCTTAGCAAAGCTGAAGCAGAGAGCAACTCGCGGCTAAAGACCCGTTATATTGGATGGACGAGGTAATTAATTTAACCTGCAAACACCTAGGCACTAGGCCAATGCAAACACCTTTGCCAGCATATACACAACTCCATGTAACCATTGCTAATCCTCCCCGCCTCGACGTCACCAACGTCGTGGTTACTTCGTCCTGATCCAAGGATATAACTGTATTCTGTCGTACAGAATTGCTACCAGCAGGAGTGAGAAAATAAGATAAACATAGAAAGAGAGTAGGGGATAGAAGAGAATTAATAGAGGGTAAAGGGAAATAAAGAAAGGCGATTAAACCTTAAGCTTGAAAGAGGAGATTCGCTTACTCAATTAAATAATATTGGAACTCATTATTCATAGAATTTGTTAAACGTTCATTTATAATTGTCTCTATACTGGCATTGTATTTAATTTAAATATTAGAATGATCGAAATTAGTATTGGTTATTTCCACTTGACAGATTATTTTATTAATAAAAATATGTATCAGAGTGAGTCTCAGGTTATTCCATTTAAACGGCACTCAGGAAATATTTGGTTAGATCAAAAAAATTTTTTTGATTTAATCGAACTTTTTGGCTACACGCAAAAAAAAGTCCAGTTAAAATAACCGGAATCCGGTTAGGCTATATTAACAGTATTTTCTGGTTATTTCAAACAGATTTTCTAGTAATTCCTTAAAAAATCTGGTAAAATAACCTGGATTTCTAGTTATTTTAACCAGAAAATAATGGTAAATATGGTCTAACCGGAATTCGGGTTGTTTTAACTGAAATTTTTTTTGAGTGTACGATTTGATTGAATTAAACACATATATCTTTGCTGATTAAACCAAATTGTGGTTTATATAAGCAAATTTTATTTGATTCAACCAAAAAAACTCGGGTTTATTGGACAAAATGATTTGGTTAGATCATAACTGTATTTTTTTCTGGGTGCGAAATTAAATTATCCTGAGGTTACGCGTTTCGTGCTCTTTTAATCTTAATCAAGTGTCAAATTGAATCGTTTTTGGGAATATATTTTGATTTTGAAACTGACCTAACATTGATAAACATTCTTGTGCATAACAAAAATTGTTTTATTATTTGCAACTTAACTTTTAATGAAAATTTTGTCAAATTTTTTATAGTTAACCATGTTTGTCAAAAACTTCCATTTTTATTTTCTCCAGAAAAGATTTGTCCAAACTTTTACTAACAAATTCAACAGAATTTCTTTATTGTCTTTTACTATTCTTCTTGAATAATTAGCAAGATGTTTTCTTAATTAAAAAAGTTATATTACACACGGAGAAAAATTTAGATCAGAAGAATATTGACAACTATCAGAAATCAGGAATCATTACTAAATACCAGAATAGAGTATTTAAAAGCACAGGACTCATTTCCAGACTGCATGATATTCTCCTCTGTTGTCTATAGTAATTATCCCTATTTTCCAGTTACCATTCCCGTTTTCCAGTAATCATCCATATTCTTCCGATCTACATTTTTCTTCGTGCAGAAATGAGTTAATATATTATTTTGTCACGTGGTCCAGTTAATCCCTAGCCTTAAGCCCCCCCCCCCCCCCACAAAACCTTACGTAATTTTTGAAAGGCCCCTAAAGACTTAACTTTATTATAACTAATCACAAGTAACAAATAGTAAAAACATTTTGCGCGATCGTTGTATATTATAATGTGGGTTTAGCAATTATGCATTGACATCAAAACCGATCCCTTTTCTCGTAAAGTATAATTGATATGAGCCATAATATCGCTTGTCGCAAGTTAAAAATATTGTCGATTTATAGATTCTGTTCATGTAAATAGTTACTAGTCATGATAAACGTATTATTATGTACGATTAGCAAAGGAGCTTTATTTTCTTATATTCCCTTGTTTAGTACAGCTTCGACGTGGCATTAAACTAACAAAATTATCGTCACGTTCATGTCTTTACCTTTCATTGACTTTGTTATCCGGGTTGAATAATCTTTTGCATGGAAAAAGTCATAGAGAGGCAGGATAATTCGGAATAAGAGAATCAGAAACAAAGGTGGAATATAAAATTAAAAACTTTGAAAAAAGTACATTTTAACTTAATCCAACTTTAGTGTCTTAAAATAAGTAGGAAATTAAATAAGGAGCTTGGAAATATCCCAGGAAAAAAATGTACTTGATCTAACCAAACGGTTTTGTAAAAAAAAGAAGATCTTTGGCTGAGTCAAACAGAATTTGGTTGAATCAACTAAAATATTAATTTGATTTAACCAAATCGTATCCAAACCAATCTTTGGTTGCATGAAACTAATTCTATGGTCAATTTAATTGAATTTTGGTTGATTAACTAAATATTTTCAGATAATACAAAAAAAATTCACCTTTTGATTGGAACTTTATGTCTCAATTTTGTACCGAAATGTATGAATTTTTAATTATTTAAGTTTTAAAGCATTTTAGCAGTTTTTCTCTGAAATAGGTGAAGAATAATTTGCATGTTACTAAAATAATAATTTTATTTTGAATTTCTGTGTTCTAAGTAAATTAAGTTTTTGGAAAGTAAACAAACAATTCAGTAACGATAATAAACTTTCTCGACCTTGGGAACCATTTCAGTATGGAATAAGGTGTACAGCTGCTTTGAATTGAAATGCTCGCGTCTGGGTTTGCTCGGTCATTCGAATGTACATTTATTACGACTAGAACCAACCGAAAGGAATTACGATTCGATAAAGTTCGTATCAGCCTGCATTCCGAAGCTATCGCGGTGCGCTGCAGATGAGCGCAATCTGCATTTGTCGGTTACGACAGACGCATTATCGGCGGAGGGTCGATTCGTCGATCTGAAACTCGGAATCCGATATCATACAGGAAGCAGAAAACTGGATCTATGTACAATATACATGAAATTGTTTAAAAAAGCATAAATTGAAACAAACTACCAAAGTAGAATCTAAAATTGCATTAAGACTTACTGCATCTTTCTTCTATCATATTATCTTGAATATAATTTATTGACGATCGAATAAAATTTTTTTTTTTAAGATTCCATTTCTTTCATTTAAAAACTTCACAACCGTCTTAATTTCCGCTTTATTTCTTCACTAATTTTTTGGGGAGAATCTAATGTACATTCACTGAAAAAACAGTATAGCTAAGAGAACTATATTTTGGTCCTCAGAACCAGAAAATATTGCTATCAGACCAATGCTACGGTATGGTCCTCAGAACTATACGAGTAAAGGTGAGACGAATTTTCGCGTGTGATAAAACAATACGCGATACGCAAAAATGATCTTTCAAAGAAAGAAAAAATGCTCCAAACAAATCGACAAAATGACAAATGACAAAAATGACACTTCTTTCTCATTTCAAGGTTAGAGTCGCGTGCATGCGAAGCAATGTATAGGTCGCGCGGCAAACCAGTATAGTTGTCTCACCTATACCGCATGGGTCGAGACACTATATACCGGTATGGGTCGAACAGCTATACTGTTTTTTCCATGTTGAAGGAGAAGCAAATTATTTTCGACCATCAGTTTTTTTAATTGAAAAATTTTCATCCAATGTAACCCATCGCTTTATACATCGTGAGGTTTTGATCTTTTTTGAGACATAAAAATATCTCAAAAGATACACGCATCGAAAAAAAAATTTCGAATAAATTATTGCGAACATTTTTTCCGAACGATGCGTATTTCTTGAGATTTTTCGATGTCTCAAGATAAAAAGATCACCTTCTATTAAATAGAAATAATATAATTAGTTTATGTAAAAGGTGCTTCATTAACGTGGAAAAAATTAAAATATGATAGTATTCATGTTTGCAGTAAAAAAAGCATTTTGGAGTCGAAGTATATATTTAAATCTAATATCAATATTGATCTGTCCCAATTTTTCTTCATACGCCGTTCTTAAATTCTCAAAAACTGTTTGCTCTATTGCGACTTTTGTCATAAAGACTTGCGTGAGCAAACATTTACTTCTCGCCTCACTATCAAATAGCTGTATCCTCGACATCTCTACAATTCTCGCATCAGAGCTATACTTATTCAATTGCAGTGCAATAAATTCACACGCATGAGTTACTCTGCAGAGTAGCAAAGACGTGTCTTTAGAACCTGATAACTCCATTAAATTTCAATATGTCAGGATCATTAACAGTTTGAATTTTGTGCAATCAAGGAATCTTTCCTAACCAAAAAAATGGTATGAAAGTCGACTCAAAAATCTCTACCATGTTCCATAATATTTACTCTGCAATTAATTACGATGTTGCTGTTCATAATTGACTTTATATATTGTAACGTATATATTGAATATATGCACTGATAGAAAAAACTTAATGTGCAATATATGAATTCATTTGCATAAACGGTTTATTTAATTCAACACAAACTATTTTTAAATTTAATTCAAAAGTATATTAAATGTAATATGACAGCGTATCAAATTTAATATAAGTGTATTTATTTTAATATGTGTGTGTTAAGATTTTAATATTTTAGTATATTAATTTTAGATGATATACGGGTCTATTAAAATTAAAATAAATATGTATCAAAATTAATTTGCCTATATATTACGTTAAATAATATTTTTAAGAGTGTGCAACCTGCTGTATTAACCAGATTTGAAACACGAAGGTAGGTTGCACTGAGAATGTTAAATAAATTCAAAAGTAAATTATGAACCAGATTAATATAAAATTACATCGAAATTAATGTTCTAAAGTGCAGAATTGTGGTAATTGAGTTCATTCTAGTGTGTCATGTAAGAGTTAATTAACGATAGAGTGGTAAATATCATTTACAAGTAATAATGATTTTATTATTAAATATACATAAACATTGTTAGAAATTTCCACCAGGATTTTACGAAACAGAAACTGAAGTTTTATAAACACAATTTCGTAAAATCAAAAATAATTTTTTAATTTTCAATTACAAATTACTGAATATTCCGATATTTATACCTAAAAATTCTGAAACTTGCAACAGAAAAAAATGTTCATTCAAGCTTCATATAGTTGCAGGCAGTTTACTTAAAAATTTCGCAAATTCAAAATATTTCTAACAATGTACATCTAATTTAAAAATTGTGTATACACAGTAAAACTATTTTTATGTTTTTATAATTAAATTAAATTATTTTCATTTGGAAGCTAAAAATATAGCAAACACGTTCCTGACGAAAGGGGAAGACTTTATTGATTCCCTTATTTTCATCTGTTCCCCCTTTTCTTGACTGAGACACGCGAACTGAACTAGCGGAAAGGTGCAACTCCTCTCTAATCCACAAGCCGATTACATGCAAAAAGTAAACTATCAACACGCAATTCAAGTCTGTAGATTACAGAGCGAAAAACTTTCTAAATTATCTTTAACCAAGTAATAAAATATAAATAATAATTTACTCGATGCTGAAATTCTATCTAATTTCATTTTAACGATAATCAATTTAAACAATGAAAACAAACATTTAAAGAAAAGTTAAAAACTAAAGTCTTGAATTTCATTAGTAAAAGCAATTTATCATCATAATATTCAATTTAATGTTAAATATAGAATTCAAGAATATAAATTAAGTGTGTCGGCTTGATTTTGGTGAATGCAAAAACTCATATAATGATGTTTCAAATATGGAATACTCTTTGCTCTAAAAATTTGAACTTTTCCTATTGATTTAAATTAAAATCTAATTGCTTCTTTTTCAATTATATTCAATTGACATGATTTAAATACTCTGTCGAAATATTAAATTATTGTACATTTTATGTACAATTTCTTTCGGTATATCATATTAGGACCATACGTTTTGACATATTAGGTAATTTATTGAATACAGCAATAATTACAGCTTTATTGAATAAGCTTTACAAGTTAGTTTTGATATTTTATGGGAAAATAGTATAATTGCCACGGTTTGGGATGATCCACGATTACAGAATTATACTTCAGGCAATAGTTCTTATATAAACGTGTTAACAGGATAAAGTATGTTAATAGAAAATTACGGTAAGAGTGATTATTAACGCAAATGCGAATCTAACTTTATTTCAAATTACGTGCCTTAATCACGATGACATAAACCTAGGGAAAGATGACGTCTCACGGCAATATAAGCGAGCGCACTTTCTCAAGCTGCATCGTTAATCTGTAAAAAACGAAAAATAATACCTGTCCCGAATACAGCAACATATCCCTATACTGAGCCCGTTATGCAGGATTTTAAATAAAATTCCTCACTATGATCTGGTCCATGACCGACTTTTTGAGAAAATTTTGTAACCTTAAAATCCTTATGAACTGTAAATTTGATCTATATGAATTTTAAAACATTGAAATGTGACGACATAAGAGAGCTAATTAATATGGCAAAATGTCAAATTGAATTTAATGTTCGTACAAAATTGACTTTATCACCGATCTGTATAATCTTTTAAAAAGTGTGGTAACAAGCAAAATAAGTGATTTCTACTTTTTTCAAAAAGCTTTTGCGATTAATTAATTTATTCTATAAATGCTGTGCTCTAAATCACAAAGTAAGTTTCTAACGGGAATATATAAAAGGTTTGCTTCTGAATTCAGGATTTCTAAAAAAGATGTAAAACAGTATTTTTTCGATACATGGTATAATTTTGATATGTGCATAAAAATAGGCTTTAGGGTCAAAAATAATAAAAACACAATTTTACATCCTTTCAAACGTTTCGACTCGAAAACTGTGTTTTCATTATTTTTGGACCCTAAAGCCAATTTATGCATATATCGAATATTTATCAAAGGGTCGATACAAGTCCTATTTACAATAGAATAATTTATTTATTGGTTTTACTTTATAAAATACGTCAAATTGAAAGCAAGAAGAAAACAGCTCCGTACACTATTAAAAATCTTATTAATTTTAATAGACTTTAATATACAAGTGGTAAATTAAAATAATTAGCTTTGTATATTAAGAAATATTATATACATTCATATTAAATTTAATAACTTTTCGATCAAAATATATTAAAACTAATAAACATTATTAAAATATATACACATGTGTATTAAAATTCAAATAAAAGTTTGTATTTTTTTGGATGAAAGTATTTTAAATTTAATATACGTTACTGAAAAAAACGTCCATTACATGTAATGGAAGTTTAATACTCTCTAAATCTGAATCAGTCAAATTTTCACTGATTGAATCAGTGATTTGCCTTTTCACTGATTTATAAGTGAAAAAATATTTTTCACTTTTAAAACAGTTAATTTTCACTGTCAAATCAGTCGATTTTCACTGAAATAATCAGTAAAATTTAACTGATTTACAGTAACCTCTTTTTAGCTATTTGAATCAGTTAAATTTCACTGATAATCAGCAGATTTTGACTGATTCAAATTTAGAGAGTACAGAAATTTCTAAGAGTGTAAAATAATAAAAAAATGTTTATGTTCACATGTATGCTCTTAAAGTTAATTAGAAGACAAACAGAAAATCAAAGTTAACCCGGCAGCAAATCTTCTTACCCGTTAGTTCAGGATTTATGGTAACGCGACGTGATCCGGTCTGCTGACCGGTTGTAGCAGATCAAACCTGGTTTGAAGATTTCAAAAAATAAAGGCTTCCCACTGCCAGTGCTTCGTTTGCACCTCTAATCCCCTTCAATGGAAACCTTTATAAAATAATTGATTTATATTGCTGAACAAAAGACATAAGAATGTCGGAATGATTTATGCAATCAGTAGAGTCAGTAAGTACAAGTTTTTTGCTACTTTATTGCAGTTTAAAGAAAATATGATTCATCCGTAATTTTATGACGCATACGGCCTTCTTAAATCACAATCCTGCCATTAATGTAGTTAAATAGATAATAAAATATTTTAATAGTAAGTTTATAAGTAAATGCTACTTCCCCATAAAAATATAAAGTGAAAGATAAAATCATACAATTTATACTAAAACCAAATTCAATTGAAGTTTTTGATAAAATCTGCATAAATTTATGAAAGTGGATTAAAAATGTCAGATCGCGATTAACGATGTCTTCTAATCTCAAATTTGCACCGCGAAGACGATAAAATGTATTTGAGAGCAGATAAAACAAGACCGCAAAGTCTACTTGGGTGAATAAAATCGGCAATAAATCGGTTTTATCGATCTGCATACGAGGTGGTAAGAAAATTAAAACAACTTCGAGCATCGTTCTGATTTTGTTGGCAGATCGTTAATAAAGCCGACATCGCTTTGATTAAAACTCATTGTTATAAGGAATGATAAACACTTCATCAAGTCCCTATAGCAATTAATCTTTAATAATTTTATTCCATCTTTTTGAATATATATAATTTCCCGTAGAACATTTTTTAGATGAGTATTTTCTATATTTTTTTATTAACTTCCTATGAAATGATAAATTTACCGTCAAACCGTATATACAATAACCAAATACATAATTGAATCATCAATACGTCTTTTCGGAATGAATCAAAGACTGGGACTTAATATAATCATTTTTTATTTTTTATTCTCACTTACTTTGCGAATTCTATTTATTGTCTTAATCAGATACGATTGTCGGCGATCGTATTATGTGCGGAATGCAATAATATTTCAGCTGCTTGGCGAACAAGATTCGCGACAACGCAGCAGCTCAGCTGAAAAAAAATCCCTATTTGTCGGATACTAACTTCGACGAAAGCTAATGCGCTGTCCGGATAAAAACGTGTAAGTGAGCGTTGATGAAGCGCCGAGTGGAAATATAAAAGACAAGACCTACTGATGCATTTCAGCAGCTCTCAACATTAGAAATTACTTAAACGGATCAAAACATCAAAAAAAGAAACACTTTCAACTTAATTAACTAGCAAATAATAAGAATAAAAGCCTAACTTTTACAGAAGAATATATATATATATATATATAATATAATATTGTATAAATAAATCATCTGAAATCTTTTGATATTCCGTAAATTGTTGTAAAATTTCAACAAATGTCTTGAAATTTCATAAAATTACAAAATAATCCGATAATATCCTCTGAATGATTGCAAAAATCCGTTCAATTCTATGAAATTTCATAAAAATCTCCTGAATATTTGTAATATGGACATCTATAAAATCCCTAAAAATCTCCGGTACTCCGTGACACTTTATGAAACCCTGACAATTCTTTGAATCAGATGATCCCATAAAATCTTCTACAAATTCCATGAAAGCCCTGTTTATATTTTTTAAAATTATTGTCTTTTGTAAAATACGACTCCTTCCATTCTTGCTTACAAGTCCAAAAATTAACAAATTTTTCAAATCACCAGTTTCTGTTTTGTCCAGTAATTTTTTGGTTGAAATATTCCAAGAGAAATAAAATTTCAGGATAAAAAATTTCCAACTAAAGTACTGGCACCACCTACGCTGTAAAAATAGAGTTTAAACATCCCTCCAACTTTACAATTTTGATTATAGAGTTGAATTGTCACCGTCTACTTTATTAGGACACAAGTCTCGGCATCAGACAGGATACTTTCCCGACAGTTGTCCTCGCAGACAATTTCAACTCTTAAATCATGGAAAGCAATTAATAATTTTCAAATATTTTAAAATCATTCTGTGGAAAAAAACGCTTTCATCTGTGCCGGGATTCGAGCCCGGGTCATTCGATTTCCAGTCGACTGCTCCAACCAACTGAGCTCATAGGCGTCCGAGATCGCATCAAAATTGTAAAATTATAAAATGCTGAAACGCAATATAACGAGGTCTTCCTGTGGAAAAAGGGATGTCGGACGCCTATGTAGCTCAATTGGTTAGAACAGTCGACCGGCAATCGAAAGACCCGGGCTCGAATCCCGGCACAGTCGAAAGCGCCTTTTTTTCCACAGAAAGATTTTAAATTATGTGAAAATCCCTCTAAATGTTTATAGGATGGTCACAATTTCCATAACCAGAGACATCTACGCAATTCTATGATACATAGAAAATAAATTACGGATTTTAAAAAATTTTGATAACACGCCTATGAATCCCGTTCTCCTTCTACTTCTAATTGGACCCACATGATCTCCCACTCCTTGAAAGCATTGGCGGAGGATGTAAATATTTCCAAAGGAACAAAATGTCCGGGCGTTTCAATAAAAAAGTTCAAGTAAATTTCGATATCTCTAGTGACTGGAAAATTAGTTTGAAAATATTTTTGATATATTTTTTGTATCTTTATTGAGAGAATTAAGATAATATGAGAACCACTGAGTGGCGGCGTCCAGTAACGTTGTTCCTCGGGGAAGTGGTCAGGGAAAGGAATCCAGGAGAGACATGAGGGGCGACAAGGCGCGGCAAGTTTTATATTATAATTACGCCTATCGTCGATTCTCGCTTCGTATCCCTTGAATGTGTCGACGCTAGCCGCCGGATCTTCTTGCTTGTGTTTACTCCCTCATTGCGAACATTACAAGTGCTTAAGGGGGTGCCCCCTTTGTGATATTTTTAAAAAATCGACTTTTTTTTGTATTTCTCGTATCTTTAGGATGTGAAAAATGTTAGCGTAAAATGATTTTCAGGGATTCGGCTTACTTAATGCGCGGCAGGGCGCTAAGCGTGCCCGCGCACAGATTATACCCGAACTTTTTAAACTTTGAAGGCGTTTTTCTTGAAACTATGTTTTTGCGTTAAAACAATCGATTTTCGGAAAAAGACCGCTATTTTATCAATTTTCAAAATTGTGATAACATCCTACTTTGCAACTGAATAACAACTCGGATTTCTTAGACAAAAGATCCTAAATGCAAAGTCAGATACGGCTCAAAACTGGCCAGCCTTGCCAAAAATTTGCCGAAGATCGGTCGCCAATATCGTGCTGTTGCTGGAATGATAACTCCGGTATGCACTTGTCGGCCAATTATGGCTCAAACTCTGGCCGCCAACACTTGTTTTCGGCTCTTCTACTTTTGGAACTGGATGCCATAGTAAAAGTGACAATCGGCTTGGTATAGGGCCGATACTGAGCCAAGTTTCGGCTGAAGATCAATAAATTTAAACAGTCGGCGAAGGCCGCCGTCGTCGGCCCAGCACTTGCCCGATGCAAACGGCGACATTGGTCCAATAACAATAGCCGACTGTTGGCTGCCGAGATTGGGCCAATATTGTGCCTTATTATCAGCTTCGGCAATTCGCACTTGGAATCATTCATTTTTGTTATAAAAGAGCGAATTAAAAACCATCGATAGCATTAAAAATTGATTTTTCCTCTGCTAGGGCCTTTTTTTCCCGGAACGTCACATATGTGTTTCGAAAAGTACGTTTCCTCTATAAATCCGTTTTACACTAAAAAGCGATTTAACTTCGTCAAACAGGGAATCATTTTTTGAATTTAATGTGTACACTTATCCATTTATGATTGTGGTGAATGTTTTGTTATTTCTTTATAGTATTTTTCATAACTCAGAACCATAATTTTTAAAGGTTTTATAAAGAACAGGCAGAACGATGACAATATTATGTGCCACGAAAGAGGATCCCCGCCTGTAGAAATTAAGTGCCCAGCAGGAGGGAACCTTAATAATAGGCCGAGTTGCTACCAGGGGAAATAATAACAGGTTGCTGCTTCACAATCGAATCAATGGAGCATTTAAAAATGGTGTCCGTCGTAAAAATGGCCGTATGATTAAAAAACATACTCCCCCTTATTTTGATTTTTGAATCCCTCTCCATGTTGGTTTTAGAAGGTTAACATTTTTTGGTAATTATCAGCCACAAATTAAGCAAGCAAACGTAAAAATTAAACAAAACATTCAAGAGTATTCTTCCCAGCATTAATGGATTTATGGTCCAACTGCAAAAATATTTGTAAAATGAATTTTAATATTTTAATTTTTTAAGGAGTGTTTATTTTTTCTTGAAGATATAATTGATTAGAAATTAAAATGTAAAGAATGCATTCTTTTAGCATTTCCAATATTTTTTACTAAAGGAAGAATTGTAACCTTATATACACGGAGAAAAAATTTTGTTGTATAAGCAAACAGGATTTTTGATACAGAACCTAAAAACTTGTTTGCTGTCCTAGAAAAATTTTACTTGTCTCAACAAAACGTTTTGTTGGGAGAACTCCACCAAACCAGAAAAGCAAGAATTTGTTGGTTCAACAAAAAGTTTTGTTGAGATAACTAAAATTTTGCTAAGACAGCAAAAAAGTTTTTAGGTTCTATATCAAAAATCCTGTTTGCTAAGACTTCAAATATTTTTTCTCCTAGACGGAGAAACTGTTTATATCAATTTTTACTATAGTATTTTTTAATTCAAGGAAAAACGTACCACTTTGAGAATTTTTGTTAGTATAAAAATACTAAATTTTATAATAATGATATGAAACTTCAGCATAGTTCATAACAAATTTTACTATAGTTTATACTAAAGTTTCATATGATTATTATAAAGTTTAGTATTTTTAGTAACAAAAATTATCAAAGTGATACGTTTTTCTCTAAATTGAAAAATACTATAGTAAAAATTGATATAAAAAGTTTCTCCGTGTAGTAGAATAATCGTTAAGGAAATTATATTAATTGATAGCAAGAAGGAACTCTGGGTACGAAATTTCGTGTACAAATAGGCATTGTGTAAAATTATCAACTAATTCTCTCAGCAAATCGAAATAATCAGGTTGCAATTGTAATCTTCCGCTAGACATTTGCCTGACAAATCCATTCTGGCTGGCAGCTTATCGAGGGGAATTTATTCAATGACTGAGGAAACTGTCCCTTAATGCAAAATGTTAGTTTATCATGACGAAAAAGCGTCAGAATAGAGCAACAAAAATTTTTACTCCCCTCATTAATATCTAATCTTCGTTTTGTTTGTTTATTAAAACCGGTTTCGGAGCTCTCCACCTTTATTACTATTCATGCGTGGATCATCAGCCTTGCGCTATTTAATTTTTTCCTTTTTATCTCCTTTGTTTTTAGTTTCGGCTTGTCGTTTAATGTTTGTCGCCTGACCTGGATAATAAATCAAGACAAATTCACGAATGCAGTTTAGAATTTTAGAATTTTGGGTCTGGAGGTAAGTTTCGTAGATGCTGCGCAGGATCGTGAAAGATATAAAGTATTTATTCGGGATGAAGAGGAGCAGATTCCATGGACTTCCGGTTTTAGTGTGGAACACGACTTTCCAATAACGACAGTCATCGGCATCTGCCTACCGCTCGACCTGAAACTGCCTCGTCCAGGTACGAAATACGATTGGCCCGAGCTGTCTACTTTCCGCTCTTATCTTCACGCAATATCTGAACATCTATCTCGCAGACTGTGCTGGCTGTTAATAACCAAACCCGGCACCTCTCGTCACTTCAATATCACCCGAGGCTGAATCGATTCCAGGATTTTATTTCATCCTTGAAATGGTCCAGATCAAATTTTGAGGGTATATTATTAAAATTTTAGAGCACGCCAGGTCAGGTTCCTTATGCTGATAAAGATTTGTGGGAAACTTCATTTTAGTGGTATCTTACAGTGAGAAAACTGGATTATCAAATCAAATATCTTGGTTGAATAATTATAGGACAACTACCTGCTCTCTAAATATGAATCAATGAAAATCTACTGATTATCAGTGAAATTTGACTGATTCAAATAGCTAAAAAGAGGTTACTGTAAATCAGTCAAATTTTACTGATTACTTCAGTGAAAATTAACTGATTTAACAGTGAAAAATATTTTTGCACTGATGAATCAGTGAAAATGTAAATTACTGGTTCAATCAATGAAAATTTGACTAATTCAGATTTAGAGAGTGGATTGTAAATAGTATAATATAAATTATAAGTATAATATAATTAACAATATATAATTCAGATTATATTCTACTCAGAAAAAAGTATCTTTGATTCAAACAAAATTTCCTTCAATCAAACATATTTTTGCATTGCTATGCACAGTGCGACAAATAAGTTCCGAGATTCGAACCATATTTGAGTAACTAGTAGTGTCATCTATGTGTTCAGACCGGCGTTTGAAAACTATAACATTCCTATTCCCGGTATTACCAGTTTTGCTTCAATTCGTTAATAAATAGCAAAGTTATGACAGTTCTCCCAAAACAACTTTTCTGGCGATGTTGAAATACTAACATGGAGCAAAGAGCAGTTATTAAATTTCACGCAAAACTTGGTAGAAATGCATCAGAAACATTTTGGTTGATACAGCAAGTGTACGGCGATGATTGTTTGAGAAGAGCAAATGTTTTTCTCTGGCATAAACGTTTTTTGGAAGGCACGGAAAGTTCCATCAAAAATCAAAACAATGCTCATTACATTCTTAGATAGCAAAGGAATTATCCACAGGGAATTCGTTCCAACTGGCCAAACAATTACTCGCGCATATTATCTCGAAGTTTTGAAGCGTCTGATGGCCAGAATCCGTCGTATTCGACCCGAATATCATGATCCAAAGACCTGGTCTTTGTTGCACGATAATGCACTGACCCGTGTGGAAATTTTGTTATGGCGCTAGCCAGGCCTCAAACAGAAAAAACCGGGCCCCAACCGCAAATGAAACGCCTAACCCGATCAGAACCTACCTCATGGCCCGTCTTGGCCCAAACTTGGCATCTTTCACTTTGTGAGTCTCAGCCATATTAAATCAGTGCCTCAGTCCTATTAAAACTTTTTTAATGTCTTCATCTAATCCTTCTAGAATAATTTTCGAGATTTAAAATGTAGGCCAAGTCATAAATTTTAATATTATCAACAAATATTTTGAATTGAATTGGATTTTGAGATTACACAGAAACCAAATATGAACCTTTTAAAAAACTTTCAATAGAGTTCACGACAGCACTTTTATATATTAAAAATAAAAGTGTCAAACACGCAGTCAAAATAAATAAAAAAATTTTAAACTTTATTCCAACCTCTAAAATGACAGATTCAAAGTCTAATCTACAAATTTGATTAACTTACTTTCGTATTCGTTGCCATGTTGTAGCCAAATAATAATTTTCCAAGTTGGGGCCAAACTTGTAATAGGCAAACAATTGGCAATTTCCACACGGAGAGTCACACCTCACTCATTGTTCGTCAATTTTTGGCTTGAAATCAAGTCTGTATGGTGAATCATCCACCGCATTCACCTGATCTGGCCCCGTACGATTTCTTTCTATTCCCAAAATTG
This sequence comes from Diplolepis rosae, assembly GCA_030998225.1. Classification (NCBI taxonomy): domain Eukaryota; kingdom Metazoa; phylum Arthropoda; class Insecta; order Hymenoptera; family Diplolepididae; genus Diplolepis; species Diplolepis rosae. The sequence continues at coordinate 4,231,042 of JAPYXD010000723.1, read as the reverse complement.
AAATTTAAGTTGAAAGAATAATTTTTAATGACATTTCGACCATCAAAACGTTCACAAAATGAGCTAGAATACGCATTTGAATCACTCTTGAATCGCTGCAACAAGTGTATTGAAACTGGAGGAAAATATTTTTGAAAAAAAAAAAACGAAAAATGTTCAGATATCTTGTTTTAATGATGTTTTCCACGGCCAGTCTGGAAACTTGATGGTCGCACTGTGTATGTCCAAAGAAAAGTTTCTTTGATTTGAAGAAATTTCTTGATTGTTTTTTTTTCTTTGAATTAAAGGAATAAATTGAAAAATTTAAAGAAAAAATTGTCTTCCTTCAATGTATTTGAATCGCAAAAATATTTTTTTAATAAAATAAATGATGTTAAAAAAATAATTTATTTCATTTAAAAAAAGGCTAAAAACGTGATTTCTTAAAATCAGATAAATTTATATTTGTTCTAAAGGTGTTTTTACTTCAAATTGAAGAAATGAAGTTAAAAGAAAAACTATTTCTTAAAGTTAAATCGAACTATTCTCTGGGTGTCTAAACTCAGAAAAAATATTTGATTTAATGAAAGAAAATAATTTATTTAGAAGGCTTTTTTGATTCAAATAAAAGATTTAATTGAATTACATAACATTTGTTTAATCCAAAGAAAATATCTCTGGGCCAAATAAATATTTCTTTGAATCAAATGAAATATTTTTTCAAAGATAAAAAAACAAACAATTTTATTTGATTAAAAGACACTTTGTTTGAATCGAACAAATTTTATTCAATTCAAATAAATCATTTTTTTTAAATCATAGAAAGTCTTACTCTAAAGGGGAAATTTTTGAAGTTATTAAAGTCGAATAACATTTTGTAGAGGAAGATCTGTTTAAAATTGTATGTACTCTAAATGTCACCCATTATATTGATAATCCCGTGCAGAAATTGCCTAATTTGGTCCGAGTTTGCGATGAGGGCCCGATGAGGTTGGCCACTTGGGGTCATAGTGGGGAAAATTTTGCGGTTCTGATGAGGGCCAGAGAGGGATAGTTGAAAAATAGTCGCAACGCCATCTACTCTGGTGTTACGAGCGCCATAATTTATGTTGTTTTTTTATTTATTTATGCTTTTATGTTGTTGTGGCAATTTTATTTCAATTTAGGCATTTGTGAAGTTGAGTGAAATAGAATAAAAGTTGAAAAAATTGATCAAAAAATGCCAAAAGCTAAGAGCACTTTACGTGTTCGAAAACACAGGGACATTGCTAGTATTCCTTACTTACGCAATGCAGACCAAGGTAAGCAAATTAATTATAATCATATAACCTTTCCAAACCTCAAATAGTTATGATTTATCACTAGCGATTTGCCGTTGAAATTTTCAATGTGGAATTTTTGATCCACGAAATTTTTCACAAAACTTATGGACTTATTTAACAATTTCTGGTTTTGAATAAAAAATCAACATGAATTACAAGCAGCTCCAAGAAGAAAATAATTAATGAAATATATATATATATAATCCTTATGAAAAACAAAGATGAAAAATTAAATAAATGTGAATTTGTTGACGAATTGCCCATTTATGGATGTATTTTTTATTTTAAACAAAAATATATTTAAATAGATAAGAATATATATATTGCACATGAAAATTATAAGGAGCTTCATAGGAGCCACATCAGGGCCACAGTAGAGGCATAACTTTGTGGTCCTCATCAGGTTAGGCGTTTCATTTCCCATCGGGCGCTAACGGGATTGCCTCATCAGGGCCCCATTTAACCCCATTAGGGCCCGAAGGACGCCACACTTAAATTTCTGCACGGGATAAAATAAGTTAACATTTTGAAATAGTTCATTATCAATTTTTTCAAATTACAATTGGCAATTTGATAGTAAAACATTTTAATTGTGACTTTTTCGTTATACAATTACTGTTCTCATTCTCGGAAGAAATATTATACTACATATTTTGCAAAATAAATATTTGTGTATAAGTGTACAGCTTATTCTGTGTATATAATATATGTAAGTATATACTCTTCTAGGAGAAATTCATTTACAGACTAAAACAACAGAGAGACGTGTACGCTAGTGATAGGTTCGTTAGTTATTACTATAGTGGAAAAAAATCAAGTAAAGTTCACGCGCCGTTAGAAGTGACGTAAACTAAGTATAAGTATATATAATATACATCTTATTGAAATCGCACGATAGTAGTGGACCAATCCGCAGTTTGTAAAATAGACATATCAAACTTTTGTAATCTTCCCTATTATTACAAGACAATCCATAAAATCTAAAAATGATGTAAGAAAACTAGAGACAGATACAGATTCGAAACATAAGTAAAGTAAAGAATAAATAAATAGAAAATGCGAAAATGATCAAAAGATATAAATTGAAAATCAATTACCTTTAATTACATTTTCTTTTTTATATAGCTGTAAATGCACGTAAGAGATAATATGTCTATAACACTTAAAATGAGATAGATTAATTAGTTTTGACTAATTACCTCATTAGATTAAATGGATCTGGATACCAATTATGAATAATCAATGCGTAAGTTGTCATGAGTTTTCACAGTCAGTTAAATACCAATACACTCAGAGAAAACTTCGATTTAAATTTTAAAAATCGTTTATTTACTTTCCTTCTCTTAATTTAAAATAAAATTTTATTCAAGTTATAAAAAATATGTTTGATTATAAAGAATAACGAAATTAAATTCAAAAAATTTTTATTTAAATAATTTGTATTCTTTCTGCGGAAAAAGACGCTTTCGACTGCGCTGGGATTCGACTCAACTAATTAACAAATTCTTTGTTAAAATAATTTGTTTCATGAAAAAAATATAATTTAATTTAACTGAAGTGATTTTTCAACAAAAATGATTTTTTTAAACCAAAAGAATCATTTTCCAAATTCAAGAACCTTTTTTTCAAATACATTGAAAAATGTTTAATTTGAAAAAAGAAAGTCAACTAAAAAATTTGTTTCAATCAAGAAATTGTTTTTCAACCCACACTGAGAAAACAGTTTGTTTGTTTGAATAACATGCAAAAAAATTCGTTTTATCCGAACAAATCATTTCAAATTTAAACAAAACAATTTTTTTTGAAATGTCAAAAAAAATTTTTTACGAAAAAAATCTTTAAATTATTCAAAATTAGATGTTCTCATAGAAATTTAATCATCTAACTATACGGAGCAAAAAAAATCTATCGCATATACTGAGTCCATAAGTTAAAATATTGACAGCATATAAAGTTTCTGCAAATTTAACAGGCATTTCTGTAATATTTAACAACTTATGGATTTATTTATATTATGTATACAAAAAAGAGGTGAATTGTACTAAAATATCCGTGAAATTTAGAGAAATTGTATCCTGTTACTATTACAACTTATGAATTGAGTAAATGCAACTGATTTCTTTTCCCTGAATAATTAATTTTATTTATTTTGAAAATGTTAAGGTAGTTCAGTCACAAAAAATGACTCAGGCAAAAATACATAATTTTGCTTTCGAGAATAGCAATACTATTATTGAAGGGATTATTCAAAAGAGAAAAGACTATTTTCTATAAAAAAATTTAAAACATAGAAAAATAATGTATTCAACAAATTTTATTTTCAACTGCACTTTTTTCATAACGCTTTTTACCAAATTTTCAAAAATGGTGCGATTCTGATAAATCATGGATCATTTTTTCAGGGAAAAGATTCTCTACAACTTGACTGTTTCCAATTGTTTAAAATAAATTCTTTAATGCCTCAAACTATGAAACAATTTTTCAAAACAAAATTTTTATAAACAAATTGCTGAATTTGATAATAATTAATTTTCAAAAATTGGAAACGGTAAAGTTTCAGAGAATCTTTTCCCTGAAAAAATAATCCATGATTTATCAGAATCGCACCATTTTTAAAAATTTGGTAAAAAGCGATATGAAAAAAAGTACTTGAAAATAAAATTTGTTAAATATATTATTTTTCTATGTTTTAAATTTTCGTATAGAAAATAATCTATTCTCTTTTGAATAATCCCTTCAATAACAATATTGCTATTCCTCGAAAGCGAAATTATGTATTTTTGCCTGAGGCCTAATTTTTCGTGGCTGAACAACCTTAACTATCTAAACCACTATTATAAACCACAAGATAAATCAAGGTTTATCGCGTTCTAAAAATTAAGAAAAAAAAATCTGTTCCTTCTTCTCTTTTTTTCCCGTTTAATGATCACACTTGGAGGCGATTCAATTCAAATGTTAGAATTATACAATATTATATTGGCATTGCAGGAGAACTTAAAGAAGTAAAATAGACCTTAGAGAGTAATTTAAAGTGAAGTCAAAGCAACAAGGTTTAACAGTTCAGGTTTCTATCTACTGTTGGTTACCCTATAATAGATAGAAATGGGTGTACAAAGCGCATTCCTGCATCCGATGACCGGATGGATTTTTAAAAACTACATCTTCCTGCTCTTTCATTCGCTGTCTTCCTCTTTCTAGATACATATACACACACACATATATATATATATATATATATATATATTTCTCTCTTTTTTTCTTTTCTCGTGAGAATGTTCATGAGCTCGATCGACCGTTCGTTTCATGTAAAGTAGGCGTAAGTAGGCAAACCGGGTGTCGTAGATCCCGGTGCTCCGAATGTCCTCGGGATCTACGATGCAGTCTGCATATAAGTGCATAAAGTCCTCTGCTTGTGAGAAAAGCAGTATACCTAAAAATATGTATTTATTTGTGTGCCTGATTTAAGTGGATTATAGCCCATTCGTAAGGAATTAGGATCCATGCTATTCAAAAAAAGCTGACAGAAGTAGTCACTTGTAAGTGAATACTTGAGTACCTTGATAAAAAATTGCTTTGATCTGAACAAACCATTTTGCTAAATGGAGCAAGATCTTTGCTTAAGGTAGTTGATCGACGAAAATTAGACCTCAGGCAAAAATAGATAATTTTGCTTTCAAGAATAACAATATTATTATTGAAGGGCTATTTTGGAAGAGAAAAGATTAGTTTCCATGAAAAAAATTTTAAATACAGCAAAATAATTTTATTAATAAATTATATTTTTGCATTAACTTTTTTTCTAATCGCTTCTTACCAAATTCTAAAAAATTATCCGATTTTAATAAATTACAAATCACTTTTTCAAGAAAAAGATTCTCTACAACTTAACTATTTCCAATTTTCGAAAATGAATAAATTATTATCAAATTCAGCAATTTGTTTATAAAAATTTCGTTTTGGAAAATGTTTTTTTAATGGTTTCAGCCATTAAAAAATTTATTTTTAAAAATTAGAAACGGTGAAGTTGTAGAGAATCTTTTTCCTAAATAAATGAATTGTGATTTATTAGAATCGCATCATTTTTTTAAATTTGGCTCGAAGCGATAAGAATATAAGTTTGGGCATAAACAAAATTTATTAATAAAATTATTTTTTTGTGTTTCAAACTTTTTTCATGAAAAATAATCTTTTCTCTTTCAAATTAACCCTTCAATAATAATATTGCTATTCTCGAAAGCAAAATTATCTATTTTTGCCTGAGGTCTAATTTTCGTGGATGAAAACTACCTTAAGTAAACTAAAATTTGGTTGAACCAACTGAAATATTTGATTCAACAAAATAGTATGTAAACAAACCATCTATGGTCTCATAAAACATATTCTATGGTCAAATCAATCAATAATTTTGTCAACCGTGTAATAAGTTAAATATTTCTTGAAGTGTGAAAGTAATAACACTGAATTATATTTTTTTATGGAAATTATAGTTATAATCAAGAGCTATTTATGTTGCAAGCACAAGTATTGTATAAGTTATTGTAAATATCTGATTTGTAATACTAATACGAAAAATCGGATGATGATGGGATTGAAATATTTTATTTTGCCGAAGAGAGTATCTAAAGCTCTTTCGTTTTTACGTTTTATAAATGTTGATATGCTATTTCTATGTAATGATGGAATTTATCTAATTGATTTTGAATATGTGACAAATTATTTATAATCTATTTTAAAAAAATGGGAATGCTTTAATATATTTATGATATTTGTTACTTAAAACAATGAAACAGTTTTAAAATGGTTGTCCCAACTGATAAAATAGCACTGCAATGATTTACTAACTAAATGGTATTTCTTACTGTTTATTTTTTTCCGTAATTTGTATATGATCCAATATATATTGCGTTTTTTATACATAGTTTAAAAAAAATATTATTTCGGAGCATATTTAGGACAATGTGAATGTCAGGAAATATAATTAAGTTTGTTGCATTGAAATAAATTAATAATATGGTTATTCCAATCAATGAAATATAGCAACACGGTAGTTTTATAACTAAATACTATTTTCAAATAACAACGATTTAAAATCCTTGATTAGAAAAACTCGTTCTCTTCATCTTCTGATTATAAAAATAATAAAATTTTAAACTTTTCTGCAAAGAAATTTTGAAATGAAAATTCAACATTAAACTCTTATAAACAACGCCATTTTCATCAGCAAAAAAGAAAAGTCACACGAGAGGCGTGTATAACTTGCTTCAATGTAGTTTAAATTTAAATTGTCAGATTAAGTGCAATTAATTTTCAACTAAACAGGTTTTCATATAAACTTATTTAATTTCAGTACTATGAGAGAATTACAAAACGATTTATAGTGACGAGATTGAAAATTACTTGAGCAAGTACACGAGCAAGGCTCACTTATCGCTTGAAGTCATCCATTGCAGTACTTACGAGCATAGTTATATTGTTACTCCACATTTACATTGGAATAACTACCACGGTGTGGGTTACTTCTTGGCGAACTCGGAGTCACACTCCTATAGAAATTAATTTGAAACTTAACACCAAAAGCCAAGAGTATAACTATAATTGTTTCTATAAAATCAATGGTTATACTAAACCGTCTTGATCTTTAGTACAGTTGAGGAAGAAATACAAATATCAAATGCAATGTAAAGAAAAAAAATATCCGTGATAAAATTTAATTGTAATTCCAATTACTTGAGTTACAAAAATATTGTTAGATTAAAAAACAAAACAAAAATTAATTACAAATAAAATCATTAGAATTGAGGCCATTGAGAATAATTAAGTAGAATTATAAAATTGTTTCTATTAGCTATAATGACAAGTATTGTTGCAAACATTAAAATTATTTCTTATTCCTTTCTTTGGTATGTATGGAATGAATAAAACAAAGTTCAAAAACTGTAAGAGTAACTTTTATAGAAACATACTTTCTAATTAATACTCTTAATTTATATTCAATGGAACTTATTGAATTTCTAAAATTAGATCTATTTACGTGCTATAATTAGGATAACTAATCGTAATTTTTCGGGAATCAGAACTAGTTTTTCATTTTTATAATATGTAATGTTTTTAAATAGTATTTTATCATTACTAAATTACCAAGAAACATACATAACACAAAAACTTATACTAACAAGTTTAGATAATCCTACTTCTTAAGAATTATTATAAATTCATTTCAATTCATTAAGAGCGTTTAATCCAAATATGTTTATTCTGCTCTTGTAAAATTAATTTTACTGTAAGAATTTAAGGTAGACCGAGGTAAACTTCTCAGGTTAACATTCATTGCTTTCCAATAAGTTAATAGAACGTGTTATTGATGCGTTTTTTCTTATTCTGAGTCCCAAATTATTATGTGAAATTATTATTTCAATCAGGAACTAATTAATAATTTAATTATTTAAAAAAAATAGAAACATCATAGAATTGAAAAAACTAATAATTCCATTGATTGATATTTTATGCATTTTAAAAGTGATGATTAATAATAAGCAACAAGAAATAAATAGTTTTTTTGTTATAAATAGCTAAATTTGTAGTAGAATCTTTTATTCATTAAGTTTCTACAATATACGGGTTAAAAGCGCAAAATATTCGTCAAATTCGTCAAATATTTCTTTTTGGCAACTTCGACCCAACCGTGGAGTTTCAGTTATTCTCTAAATTTAAAATAGTTTGAACTTGAATGAAGCTTAATTTTCATAATTGCCTAATAGAATAATGTTTCTTCTATCAAAATATCAAGTTTATATATTTTAAAATTAGACTCTAATTTCACAGACTTCACGGAGTGAAAAAAATCATTAAGGGAGAATTGGACAGGTAATCGGAAAAAAGTTAGTTGAACCGAATGTTTCCATAGTTTTTCTCATTTATAAATATCTCTTATCAATATTTTTGGTTAATGTACGGAAAATTTTATTTCGAATACAAAGTGATTTATCAAAAGTTTGAATCGGATAAAAATTATATTTTTTTAGTGAAATTATATTATCAAAAACAGTTAAAAACAACTAAAATTTTTTATCGACTCCGCCCAAGAAAATCTATAATTTTTATCCGATTGAAACTTTTCATGGCTCATTTTATTCGAGATTGAATTTTCTACACTTTCACTAAAAAAACTCGATAAAAAATATTCTAAATAAAGAAAACTTAGGAAATACTTTTTAAACCTGAATCTGCAAAACTTACTGAGAATCAGCGACTATAATTTTGGCTCGTCTGGTTATTTTAAGAAATATTAATAACTTCTGCCAAGTTTTTTGAGATTCTACATTAATTGTTATTAAAATGTATGATAATTTAAAAAGATTTAGTATCTGATTTTTTTGCAGAAAAATTATTGAAATAAAACAGTTGTTAAGTTAAATACTTGTTGCAATAGTACATTTTTTTGACATAAAATTTACGAAAGTGACTTCATATAATATATAATTTGAAGCTTAATACAGCGTTTTCTCACAGTCTAATTTACTAAAAATCAATAATTGATCTAAAATCTGTCGAATTCCAACATTTAGATTCAGAGAGTAGTCCATATCTTTATTACAATTTGATTTAGTGTAACAGTACTCAGCACTAAAGATTACTATCAGTATAACTGCATCTAAAAATGCTTCTTTTACATCTAGATAAACTAATGAAAATTGTACAAGTGAACACAAGAGTTTGCCCGCATGCTCAGAGATAACACCCTCCTTAAAGTGATATGTATGTAGTAATGAAAATATTACGCCCCTAGACTTTAATCTTTATTTATATTGAAGAAAATTTTAATGTCAAATTATTTTAATTGCCGTCTTGTAATTGCTTGTTAATAATTGCAAATTAATTTACACATCATGATGTCATGATTTATAAGGCAATTATCGCACCTAATTATTCTCACTCTGTTGAGTTATCTCCATCCGCCTGCATTTATGTGCAAGACAGTAAATTACGATAGGAGAGATTGAGACGAAATGTGCGTTACACAAAATTATAATATGTATCATATAAAAATAAATCATGAGAAATTCAAGTGAGCCAACGAACTCTCTGTGCAAGGATTCTCGCGTAGGTGCGAGAGGCTAACTTGCAACTGATAAAAATTTGATTAGGTTCAATTTCGTCATCAGGTTTGATAACAAAATGGGGTTAAAGATTTTTATAAGTGGATTTTAATCGATAACTGTCGCTTTATTAGAAATTATAATTTGAATAAGAGTCTATTTCAATGGAAAAGTAACTATAAAGTATATTTAATTGTATAAGGACGCGTGCCAAAGCTATAAGTATGGCATATCAGAAATTTTATCTGATACCTGTATCGCTTCAGGTTCCCGGTTATCGTGACTTGATATATAAGGTTGAATTAATGATACTTATTAAGATGGGCCAAGGTTGTATTTTTTTGTCTTCATTTTCTAACAAAAATAAATTGACTTAATTTTTTAAAAATATGTAATATTTTTTTATTTGTTTTTTTTCAATTACAATATTTTTTCTTGTAGACTATTCTGAGATTTGCTTCAAGTTACTGGTTACTGACTACAAAAAGTGTGAACTGACTTTAGTTTCCATTAATTGTTTCCCCAAAATAGTATTTATTTTATGCTAAAATCTTCAGATATGATAAAAGACATTATAAGGGGAAAATGCCTTGAATTTTCTTTGGTTTAGTTAATAAAAAAAAAGAATTTGCCTTGATCGGTCAGTATAATAACAAATAATTTTGTTGATTAGCCATAAATCAAAGAAAAGTTAATGAGTCTCATTTAAAATGTCTTTTATTATATTCTAAAATTTTGCATCTAATAATTATTTTTTTGGGAATAAACTCTATGCGGCTAGTTAGTAAATTTTTCTTGTTGGCCCTGTTGCGAACCTAATACACGGCTTAAACTTATAATACTATTCATAAATTCTTTAATCTACATATCATTAAATTATAATATATTTATTTAAAATATCGTTATAAATTCTGTATATCATTAACCTCTGTGATTTATACTTCTTGGTGTATAAACTTAATGAAATATATTTGAAAATTATAATAAAGGCACCAAATGAAGCAATATCTGAATTACAAGTGTCAATGATTAAAAATAGCAACTGATAATTGCTCAAAGTTTTATCGCATCTGTTGCCAGACACCCCCCATAATTCTCAACCACTGACAGGGATGTCTGGTCATTTTCTCAGGCCCTTTACGTCTCAGACAAAAAGTCAAGCAGGCCTTCTGTTCTATACACAAAAAAAGGTAAATGATCTTGATTCTTGATATCCATCGCGACAAAATATATCATTTACAACATTTTAGTTTACATGTAAGAAAAATGAAGTAGAGTAATAAAATTGAAAAGTACTCGTATTTGCAACAGTTTGACTTATAATACTCTAGTGCAGACATTTTTTTCTTGAATGCACTTCTTACAGCGTTGGTGGGTCTATTATTAATCTTAACGACCCGATGTTCCTTTTTTGTAAATGTATCCGGATAATGGAAAAAGGAAGAGTAGTATATCTCGTTTGGGAAGATTTAAAAGAACTGGAGAGTTTATTTCCCTCAATCGAGAGAAGTGAAAGAAGACTTAGGTTCAGACTGGATCACCTTGGTCGAGACTTTGACACTCTGCTTTGTCTCTCTTTTACAAATATAATTACAGATTTTCAGGGAAACTTTTGTTTGGAAATACTTTTTTTTAAATCATTCAATTTTTTAATAGAAATTGTTTTTACTTTATAAATCAAAACTTTGAGTTTATTTATTCAATATTGTTTAGATCTATCAATTTCAGGGAAATTGAAAGCAATTTAAACCCCTTTAAGAATATTCGAATTGATTTAGAGAATTTTTAAAAATAACTAGAGTTACTGGATACTTGAGTCATATAATAATTCATGCTTCGTCGTGCTCGTTAACATTCTGAAATTCACGATTCTGTAGTCATGTAGGCCGACCAGGTGCAAAATATCGCGTATTTAATGGATGCAATCAGACTTTTCCACCTCAGCGAACTTCGGAAAACACCTGCAATTTACGTTCCTTTGTTGCAGAAATTTGTCAACGACAATTTGATTTTAAGCTTATCAAAATCATACATCTATCATGAAAAATAAGAAATATCGCTCAATTCAGATTTCTTATTTATGAAAATTTGCAAATTACAAAACCTATAAATCCAGAAAAATAACAAATGATATAAAACCGAAAAGCATTAGGTTTTGAATTAAAATTTTATTTTTAGACTATTTTCGCCTTTTGTACGTTTTTTAATTCTGTAATTCTATTTTAAGAAGTTTCGTGTCACTTGATTTATTGCAGGTGCTATATGTGCAAGTGTGCGAGTTTACTGAGTTCATTACAGTGAATATTAAGTAACATACTTAATAATTCGAATCACGCTATATACTTTCGTGCTCTAATACTCTAATCCATCTTTTTCAACTACCTCCTACTGTTCTCGACCTCTTTTCGATTACGTCATTTTATTCCGAACTATTTTAAGAAGAGTATTCAAAAACCATAATCTAAAAGTACTGAAAACTATAAAAAAATAAAACCCAAATTAGAAAAATAGCAATAAATTATATTAATTCAGGGATGAAGGATTGATCACTCGAACGTTTTATGTACCCGTAAATATACTACATTTGAAAATTTTATGCTTTTGAATATTTAAGAAATTTTGAAAGGTTTTAAAAGATTTTAAATTATTGCAAAAAAATTCAAAGGATTTAAAGAGATTTTGAAAGTATTAAAATATTTCAAGAAATTTTGTAAGATTCCAAATAATTGCTGAGGATTACAACAAGAGATTACGCAAGATTTTATCAGATTTGAATAGCGATTAACCCTTAATCTTAAATTAAATGAAAGGTGAACTAAAATTTAGCCAGGCAACATAATTTATTTCCAAAGAATTGCAATCCGACTAATCCAAATTTTGAAGTATCAAAATTTTAAGATGAGAAAATTTCTTAGCCATGGTATGTTTTTGATGATGCAACCAGAAAATTTATATTTCGATCTATAACAAAACCATTTTGTTACCTCAAACAAAATTTGGTTAAATCAACAGTACCATTTGTTTGATTTAAGCAAATATATTTTGTCTGTACACCAAATATTATAACTTTACAACTTAAAGATTTTACATGATTATTAGAATAGCGAATTTGCACATCATTATTTAAGACTGTCCATATAATATCATAAATCATAAATGGCTGGCTTATATCGACCATCAATAATATTAATAGGGGTTGGTTTTTAACTTGGCTTTAGGGTTCAGAAATAATGTAACTCAGAGTTTCATTTATTTATTTCAAACGTTTCGACTCTAATCGGAGTCCTCATCATTGATTTTTATTTCTAAAATATCTAAAAAAATTTTGCTAAAATATTACGCTGAAAAGTTTATTTAAATTTGATACTCTCTAAATCTGAACCAGTCAAATTTTCACTAATTGAACCAGTGATTTGCCCTTTCACTGATTCATCAGTGAAAAGGATATTTTTCACTGTTAAATCAATTCATTTTCACCGATTCACCAGTGAAATTTCATTGATAATCAGTAGATTTTGACTGATTCAGATTTAGAGAGTACGATGGATCTTTAATTTTTAATTATACATAATATAATTAGACACAATTATTAGCTTAAGGTTATCAAAATTCATGCTGCTATTATTAAGAACTCTCATTTGGTTTATGTAAGGTGTTGGTATAATTATAGATAGTACTTGTATAGAAACTTTTATGAATATTAGATATATGTGTAAATTGGCTTTAGGGTCCAGAAATGATGAAAACTCAGTTATTACATTCTTTCAAACGTTTCGACTCAGGTTGGAGTCCTCATCAGTGAGAATTTATTTCTATAAAAAATACAAAGGAGGAATCTTAAGAATTGAACGTGTGACGGATAAACATTGTAGTAAAAAAGTGATATAAGAATCGCAGGTGTGAAAATAAAATTGGGATAAGTAACTAAATTTGCAATACAGAAAAACTGTAACAAAACTGTACAAAAAATTTTTTTCGTAAAATTGCTAAAAAGAACCTTAGAGACATTGTAATACAATGATATAAATGAATTATGCATGTGAACCTATAAAATTGGTCTAAAACTGAATTGTAATGAACTGTACAGAAAAAAAAATATTTCTATAAGAATACAAATGAAGAAACTTGAACAATTTGAAACTGTGACCGATGACAAATATGTTAAGAATAATGTAAAAGGATTGCAAGTTTGAAATTAAAAAAATTGGTCTAAATAACTAAATTTACTAAAAAAGTAAAGGCGTAAAGCCTTAATTTGAAAGAAATACTAACAAGAGAGACTTAAAAGTAACACGTGTGACAGATAACAATTTTGGTTAACCGATATGAATGAAATTGTACAAGTGAAACTATAAATGGTATAAACTAAATGTTAAAAATGTAAAATGTAAGAATAATGTAAAAATGTAAAAAACTTGTACAGAAAAATTTCTTGTAAAAAGACAGAGGAAGAAACTTAAAATCTTGAATGTGTGACCGATGAACATACTGTTAAAAAAATGATGTAAAAAAAATTACAAGTTTGACACTATAAAATTGGACTAAATAACTAAATTTTGGATACAGTAAAACTGTAACAAAAAACTGTACAAAAAAAATTTATTTTTTCCTGTGAAATTATTAAAGAGAACCTAAAAGAATAGCACGTGTGGCGGATAACATTGTAATAAAATTATATGAGTGAATTTATACATGTGAACTATAAAATGGGTCTAAATTAAATGTAAATGAACTGTACAGAACAATTTTCTCTATAAAGGTACAAAAGAAGAACTTGAAACAATTTTAAACGTGTGACCGATGAGCATTCTGTTAAAATGATGTAAAAGAATTGCAAGTTTGAAATTATAAAATTGGTATAAATAACTAAAATAGCTAAAAAGTAGAACTGTGAACCTTAATTTGAAAAAATTACTAACAAGAGAGACTTAAAAGTAGCACGTGTAACAGATGACAATTTTTGGTATGTTCATTTGGATTAATCTTTTTTATCATCGCTGTATGTCTTCTTAATAAAATAACAGGTCAGTTTCGTTTTAAAGCCAATTTACACATATATCTAATGTTGGTATAATTTTATGAAAAAAGTGTTTCCATTTTTTAGTCGTTGTATGTTACCAAAGTTTATACCAAAGTAGGGATCATATCGATACCCACGTTCTACTATGTCGTATCCCACAAAATTTGAGAAATTGACTTTTTTTGAAAAATGGAATAATAATAATGTTTTACAGCTTATATTAAAATCTTGGGAGTCAAATTGTTTATTTAATATTTTTAAATAAATATTCTAATATGTCGTATCCCACATGCCGATTTTCACGAATTCTAATATGTCGTATCCCACATCCATTGGTTAAGTCAGCGCCAGCGATGTGACAGTCAATTTTTATTTTGTGATTAGTCTTAAGTTTATTTTAAGAAATTATTTAATAAAATGAGTAAGAAGGTAATTACAAATAATATTTTTACAACTCCAATTAAATTTAGAGCATCCGCTGAAACCACTGTTTGTAGATCGATTAAAAATAACTAAAAGTAAATGGCAACAATTGCAGGCATTAAAAAAAGTGTTGCTGAAAGATACACACTGCTTCTATGATAATATAAAATATATTGATGATACTGACTCTGCTTCTGACCAATCTCCATCAATAAAAAATTTGGAAGCCGAGAGTAAAAATATAGTTAAGGTAACTAAAAAGACTAAGAGTAAGAAACGAAAAGCTAATCAAGTTAATCTTGGTGTTAAAAGCAAAGTACTGCGTACTAATAATAGATTTATAAAACCTGAAGATAATGATATTAATTATAAAAAAAATTGTGATAATGACAGGCGAAAGAGGACAGGAAATTTTCAACAATCTCAGCAAGAAAATGTACCTGAAGTAAAAAAAAAAAAATTAAGAGTACTTAAAATGAAAAAAAATTTTTAAGCAATATTAAAGATAGTAAAAATAAAATGTATCAATAATGTTATATTATAATAATTATGAATTAAACAATACAAAATAAGAGAAAAAAATGTTATGTATGGGATGAAACAATATTTAATTATAAAACCATTAAATCAATTTCTTTTCTAAAATACATTTTAATTTTTTCTTTTTGCATAACCGACATAAATATCATAAAATTTATTTAAATAATTTTTTTGCTTTAATTATTATTTATGCATTTTTATGAACGTATAAAACAAAAATTTGTTTACATTTATTTATTTGTGCAGCAAGACGTTTTTATCGTTTCCTGAAAAATTTTCCAAATGTGGGATACGACATATTAGAACGTGGGTATCGATATGTGTAATATTTTAGCAAACATTTTTTTGATATTTTAGAAATATTGATCACTCATGAGGACTACGATTAGAGTCGAAGCGTTTGAATGAAAAAAATGAAACTCTGAATTACATTATTTCTGGATTCGTTGAAATATCTTGTATTGGCATTGGGTCAGTTTCCAATACAAGATATTTTAACGAATTTAATTTTGGGTCAAGATAAAGAACAAAGACATGAATGCAAACATGTCACATAAATATTTCTGGACCCTAAAGCCAAGTTAAAAACCAACCACTATTATTTAAGACTCATGGAAAACATAAAAAAATGCAAGATCTATAATACCAACTTGGTTTTAGAAACGAAAGATACACACAGAAAAATATCCGTCAAATTTACAGGAAGTTCGGTATTTATTTTTAGAACATGACTTTTTAGTAGATTTTGGAAGAAGTTTAGTTAAATCATCAGGTATTCTGTGTGTTTTACTTAGCCTCCAGTAAAATCTACAAAACTCTGATTTTTTCGTATTTTGTAGATTTTACTGCACGCTAAAAGAAAAGTACAGAAAATCTCTTGATTGAACCGAACTTCTAGTAAAATCTTCAATTTGTAAAAATAAGTACCAAACTGCCTGTAAATTCGACGAATCTTTTTTCTGCATGTGTATATTTTTATTTGATAATAAAATTATCTCACAGAGAACTTTTTAGAATTACAGTCAATAATGGATTTATCACTTGCGACACACATGGTATAGATCAGATTAAAATTTCCTCTTAAAATAAAGTATAAAAAAAAATTGAAATTCAATAACAAGCAAGAGTAAACCTAAAACTCTGATCAGTGTGTCAAAAAGAAATAGAATCGTAAAATAATGTCGGTCGACGGCCTGTCGTGTGAACTGTATTGCATATGTATAAAAGGGATTAATCTGTGTAGGATGAGGCTTGTGTATATGTGTGCGAGTCCTACAAGGAAACCCTTCTACGCAGTCGGCGCCATGGCGCCTGGATCTTCTCTATATAATCGCGGTACCGCGATCCATTCTTGTACCATGGATGCTGTATGAATCGGAAGATTCTCTCTCCATCAAAATACTTGGCGATAATAGTCCGCCTTAGAAGCTTATTTCCATCGATGCTGCCAACTCGTTAAATTTCTCCAATTATTTTTTCTTTTTTGTTTTTTAGCTTAAGCCTAATCCGCCTCTACTTTTCACTCTAACCTTAATTAATAAAAAAGTAACTGAATTGAAACCAGTAATCGTCTTTTGCTCATGCCATCAGTTATTTCTAACTGCATATCAATAAAAAGATGCATGAGTTAATAAAAAAAAGTCAAGCACTAATTCAAATGCAGTAAAACCGAAAAAATGAGCAGTTGTTCTATCTACTTTATAAGTAAATATTTTCGACAAATTTTGTTCTGCATCAAGAATTTAATAATATAATATAACAAAGTGAATTTTTACTTTATCAAATTGGGAAGTTACTTCAAATGATACCACACGGGGCAAAATTGTGTTGCATTTACTGAGTCCGAATTCAACAGATATTTCAGTACAATTTACCGCTTTTTTGTGAACATAGCAAATTTGTTAATGAAATTTATGTAATATTTATCGACAAACCTGTTATGTTTACAAAATAGCTGTCAATTGTACTGAAATATTTGTTAAATTCAGAGAAATTTCATGCTATCACTATTTAACTTATGGACTTTGTACATGTAACAGATTTTTTCTCCATGAATGGTTGAGATGAGTAAGAAAAGTTTCTAAAAAAACTTCTTGATGCTTTTTGATCCTTGATACGCATGATTAGTAAATTGGTTTGTTGGATGAAAAAAGGAAAATCTGGGCATTTCCATTAGTGTCAGGCACATCAAGGGCTGGTAAATTCTTGCGCCCTTTATGTAGCGACATAAAAATAAAAGTGGCAGAGTCGAGACTCGTTATCTTATCCCTAAATTTCCTTGACGTAATTTAGAAACTATTTCACTCCTTTTTTCTCAAGTACATATCCTAGCATTCTAATCTCTAAAAGTGACTTCAGCTCAATCAGATCAACTTTTCAATTCGTCTCAATTCGTAGGTCTGTTCCGATTTCAATTTGAACGAATCAAAAACTTCACAAATATATCAACTTCAATGCGAACAAAATCGAAACTCATCCGGATTATGACACTAATCTGCCTCAATATGTCAACTTTAATACGACAGAATCCAGAGCAAGTCTGGATAGCAGTCTATCCTTTGATTTCGGATAAGTTCGAATTCAATTAGATATGATTTCTCTACTTTCCAAACCTGATGACAATGAAATGGAACTATACTTATACAAAAAATTCCAAAAATTGTAACATATCCACTAAAATAATTAAAACTAATTTTCTACTATTCTAATCATACAATGAAATTCATAAAATACACAAATTAGTTGATTATATTATTCTTAAAGTTTTTTAAGCTATGATTTCACCTTACTCTTTACAATGGAGACAGGTCTGTAAGATCAGACGAGATTTGAGAGATCCCCAAGATTTCGGAGAAAAAAATAGGAAATTCAAGGAAATCCCAAGAGACTGGCGCCAAGTACCCTAAATCCCTGGACTATGGCGCCTCAAGGATCCCTATTTGCTACTTGTAGTCAACCTAAGATAATTTCCTAGTCCAACCAGAGTTATAAACTTTGAGTGCAACGTGAAGATTTCCCCTGGGGAAATTCCAATGTGAAAAAGTACATTCTTTGGATTTAGATTTACGAGCCTGTCCTTAAATCCAAGATTACCACAACAACAACCCAGAAAACACAAAAATACACATACAATAAGCGTGCTCATATAGTATTTGCAACATTTATGTCAGAATATGAATTTAACCCTTTCGCCTAAAATATCGTGTGGGACTCGTGGTAACCCTGCTAGAAAATTTGATTAAATTTGATAGAAAAATACAAAAACGATTTAATTTGATAAAATTCTTATAAAATCTAATTGTGTTTTTCTATCAAATTTAATGAAATTTTTCCAGTAGAGAAGTACACCAGACTAAACATGAAAAGCACAAAATAGGTCAAGGGGCTAAGAAAATAAAGTAAATATAAAATATAAAGCACCTGAATAAAAACAAAGACCTTTCCTAAAAATATTTCGTACTCTTTTATAATTTCAATTAATAGTTTTTCTACTAATTTTAATCACTGAGTGATTTTTAGTTATACAATCTTAATTGTTTTGAGTCCCATTCACTGTACTGAGAAAAAAAATTTGATTGAATCAATGAAAATAATTTGTTTGAACGACTTTCTATGATTTAAAACAATGATTTGTTTAAATGAAATAAAATTTTTTTGATTCAAACAAAATATCTTTAAACCAAATAAATATTTGTTTGAATCAAATTAATTTTTCTTCAAAACAAAGAAATTAATGCATTGATATATGGTCAAAGATATAATTTGTTTGATTTAAGGCAGAAATTTATTTGATTCGAAAAAATATTTATTTCGTCCAAAGATATTTTGTTTGAATCAAACAAATTTTGTTTCATTTAAACAAATCATTTCTTTAAATCAAAGAAAGTCATTTAAAACAAATTATTTTCTTTGATTCAATCAAATCTTTTTTCTCAGTGTGATGAACCGACCGAAATCAACTGATAACATATAGTTAGAATCGAGACATTGATTGAAATTAGTCAAAATAAGATACTCATTAAAATTGGTAGTGCAGTGAATTATACTGAATCATAACTGTATACACAGATTTGAAATATAATTAAGGTAGTTCTTCCACAAAAATTAGACCTCAGGCAAAAATAGCTAGTTTTGCTTTCAAGAATAGCAATATTATTATTAAAGGGCTAATTTGAAAGAGAAAAGATTATTTTCCATGAAAAAAATTTGAAATGCAGAAAAATAATGTATTTAATAAATTTTTATTCTTTCCAAATTTCCAAATTCTTTAATAGCTAAAACCATAAAAAATCAATTTTCCAAAACAAAATTCTTATAAACAAATTGCTAAATTTGGTAATAATTCATTCACTTTAGAAAATTGGAAACATTTAAATTGTAGAGAATCTTTTTCCTGAAAAAATAATCCGCACTGAGAGAAAGTATTAGTCGTGGTTACCCATTCTTTTTTTTTTTGTAAAAAAGGGTCACAAGTTTTTACTCTGTGTCATCTAAACACCTTAGTCCTTACAGCTAGATTAACTGAGTAGCAATGATTAAAATTTTTAGTAAAACTTACAAAATCCGATTAGTCGGTCCGTTTTGTAGCGGGGACTATTTTCATGCATTCCCACATTGTATCGATCTTATAATAGAAGTTACTAATACGTTTTTTAAAACTTACTAATTGCGTTAATTACTATTGCTATTTGTCCAGTTTAGTTATTACAAAAAATATATATTTTTCCGACATAACTGACAATCGTTGTATTAAAAACTATTCCAATATCTTAATTAGAAACTGATGAATTTTTTTATCTGTACATGATTAAAATAGTAATTCCAACTTCGAAAAAAATGTTAAATTTATCATTCAATCTATTTTATTTCGGTTAAAGTCGATAGAAATTTTCTTAGGTCAGAATTGTTTAGGAGAAAAACTTTTCTAATTATTGTTTTTCAAAATGTAACAAAGGATGATAATTGTTGACATGTTTTTCATCACAAACTGCACAACAGTTTGAAATTTTACTTTAAAATTACCATGATTTAATTTTTCTCATTTTGATGCAAAACGAAAGCAAAATTTTAAGAAATCAATGTATAAGACGACTTCAAAATGATTCAAAAAAGTTGATAAGCAGGTAAAATCTAATTTGTCTGTACAATTATTTCTTGAAGTTTACTCTTACCAAAGAATTGCAAGTCATGTTTACACAGGAAATATCGCATATGGAAATAAAATATTTACATTTCTCAAACTAAATAAATTTGATCAATTTTACAAAAAAAAATAGTAGCGTACACGCAGAAAAAAGATCAGTAAAATTTACAGGAAGTTCGGTACTTATTTGGACAACATGACTTTTTAGTAAATTTTACAAGAAGTTGAGTTGAATCAACAGATTTTGTGTACAATTCACTTAGCGTACAGTACAATCAACTTAACTCGGATTTTTTCGTATTCATTAGATTTTACTAGACGCTGAGTGAAACGTACAGAAAATCTGTTAATTGAACTCAACTTCTGGTAAAATTTACTGAAAAGTCACGTTGTCCAAATAAGTACCGAACTTCCTGTAAATTTTACTGATCTTTTCTCTGCGTGTACTTAGTTCCATGGACTTTTGAGCATTGGTAAGTTTTACAAAATTTTTGGTACTGCTAACTAGAAAAATATATTAGTTGTAACCTTTTAGTTAGCACAATTAATAGGATTTGTCTCAGTGCGTGATTGATTAGAATCACATCATTTTTTAAAATTTGGTATGAAGCGATATGAAAAAAAGTTCGGGTAAAACTAAAATTTGTTAAATGCATTATTTTTCTGCGTTTCAAATTTTTTTCATGGAAAATAATCTTTTCTCTTTCAAATTATCCTTTCAATAATAATATTGCTATTCTTGAAAGTAAAATTATCTATTTTTGCCCAAGGTCTAACCGATTATAGTACACTCTAAAAAAAAGTCTATCCATAGTGAAATTACGTTCTTTTCAGAATGCATCCATTGAAATTAAGCATATTCCTTTTGTCTACCAACAGAATCTTTTTCCTGTTACAAAACTCATCTATGAGATGCAAAAAGAAAATATTTTTAGCAATGAACGATTTTTTTTTACTCTGAAAAGAAATCCTCTAATTATGTAAGGATTGCATTTCTAGACTAGGAGACGAAGTGCGCCTGCGCATTAGTGAGTGTACATCGTCTGATGCTAATCTGTTCACAAATATTTTGTCAGTACGGTGCCAACTACGAAGAATATATTTTTTTTATTTGTAAAAAAATAGTTTGATTCGAAATTATTAGTAAAATGTTTACTATAGAATTTATTGTGAAATTTAAAATGTAACAAAGTTTAAAAATAATTTTGTAACACTTTTCCAACATTATATATTTAATAGATTATGGATTTTCAATTTTACACGTATTGGAAAATTTGTAATGTAAGCAAAGTTATATCTTAAAATTTCTTTAAGCTGAAATCTAAGACGGGTCGTTATTATATTATTGAAAATGATCGATTGAATATTGGGATTTGTCAAAGTTTGGCTTGTGTATATTTCTTATAGGTTATATCATAGAATTTGTTTTATTTTAACATCGAAATTATACTTCCTTCACATGTCAAAGGATTTTATTTCCAGACCAAAGGAAAAACTTTGGCAATAAAATGATAGCACTTGAAACGAAAATACTTCAACTGTTAGAGGATTTCCTCTTATGCCAATTTTGAGTAGAAAATCCATTCATAGTGAACGGAATTGTTCGACAGTCAATATTCCGTTTTTAGAGTGTATAAGTGCTATTTTAAAATCTCTACACTGATAACAATGGGATCATGAAATTAGATACCCTTATCAAAAAAGTGAATAATTATCTGAATTATGTACAGTGTAGTCTAGATTATTAGCGATATCTAAAATTAATTTGTAATAATAATTATAATTAACATGTACCCAAACATGCCCGTAAATAATCTATAATATAGATTATGTATACAATTCACAATCAAAGTAGCTGTTCCATAGTTATTTCACCAGGATTTTTAATTTTATGGTTTCATTTTTTTTTAATGAGTATTCGTAAGTGTGTTAAAAGTCCTGTTATAAATATACGCAAGATCAATATTACTTAACAAAACTTTGGTATTATTTGCACCTGCAGCGATTATGGGAATAATATATCGGAATCTATACGAACTGCAACAGGAATCTGATCACTGAAGGACATTTAATTCGCGACACCAATTAAATTACCGTGTAGGCGACCAGAAACTGTGCGTATCACGTATATATACTCTACCAACCGCTTCATTCATATCGCAAGGCTATAACATAAGATAATAACCGCAGTTGCACGAAGAAACTTGTGTCATCTGCAAAGATGATGCGCATTTTACGTTCTTAAACGCCTTTTCAGTGTAGATGTAGAAAGAGAAATTCAACTTGACTTACTAATATTTATCATCTTTAATATTATATTCTCTTAATCCCTTGACCTATTTTGTGCTTTTCATGTTTGGTCCAATGTCCTTCCGCACTGGAAGAATTTCATTCAATTTGATAGAAAAACACAATTAGATTTTATAAGAATTCTATTGAATTTAATCATTTTTTGTGTTTTTCTATCATATTTAATCAAATTTTCTAGCAGGGTTACTATTAATCTCACACGATATTGTAGGCGAAAGGGTTAATTTGAATTAGTGGAAATTTCTACTAATTACCAGTCACTCTCTTCTTCAAGTCATATTAACTGATAAATCATTCAACGTCAACTGTGAGTACTCTCTGAATCTGAATCAGTCAAATTTTCACTGATTGAATCAGTGACTTGCCTTTTCTCTGATTCATCAGTGAAAAATATATTTTTCACTGTCAAATTAGTCAATTTTCACTGAAATGATCAGTGAAATTTGACTGATTTACTGTAACCTCTTTTTAGCTATTTGAATCAGTCAAATTTCACTGATAATCAGTAGATTTTGACTGATTCAAATTTAGAGAGTATAGCTAAAATTCGGTTACTCATTAAAATTAGTAAAAGAAAACTACTCATTCAGCTTAAAAGAGCATTTTTTACTCTTACCTGCTCTTAATTACTCTTCAAAAATTTTTGAAATTCAATTTCTAACATCACACAGGAAAACAATTAATTTTCAAATGTTCCTTTAACTGTCATCGACTTTTGAATCTTCAATTCAACTATAAAATCATGTACTGATTGGAATTTAGAAAGTACAAATTAGGAAGTAAGAACTTAATATAGTATAATCACACAGAGAAAAACGGATATTCAGGACTAATAAATAGATATTCAACTATGGGACATATTAGATGGGTGCCCCATTAGTTGAAAAATCCATTTTTCTTTGTGCAGAATTTATAATTATGAAGATATAGAGTTTCACGCAGTAACCGCAAATTTTCAGGTAGCAAAAAGTAAACTTAAAACACTCTGCGCATGCGTAAGTTAAGTATGAGAGCGATAGAGTGCTACATATTGTTACTATGGTAACGATCTGTCTATGACTCTCACTCTCGTGTGTTCCTAGCGCATGCGCAGTAAATCACGAAGTTCTTTTTGGTAGCACTATTCCTCAGTTATACACTGAGAAAAAAGATTTGATTGAATCAAAGAAAATAATTTGTTTGAACGACTTTCTTTGATTTAAAGAAATTATTTGTTTGAATCAAATAAAATTTGTTTGATTCAAACAAAATATCTTTGAACCAAATAAATATTTGTTTGAATCAAATTAATTTTTCTTCAAAACAAAGAAATTAATGCATTGATATATGGTCAAAGATATAATTTGTTTGATTTAAGGCAGAAATATATTTGACTCGAACAAATATTTATTTGGTCCAAAGATATTTTGTTTGAATGAAACAAATTTTGTTTCATTTAAACAAATCATTTCTTTAAATCAAAGAAAGTCGTTCAAACAAATTATTTTCTTTGATTCAATCAAATATTTTTTCTCCGTGTATCTTAATCTTGATAGTGGAATGGTAATAATCATTTCAAATGGTTAATTTGATGTGGTGCTATAAAAATGTCACTTGAGATCGTTTAATTTGAGACACTATATTATTAAAGAAGATCCAACTAGAATAATAACTTGTTACACTTGGACTCGCGCCTCTTCATGTGAGTTAATTTTAAGTTGCAAGTATGAAAATTTAAAGTAACCGTGTCGTGAAAATATCTGGAATTCTATTAACATTTTAATTATTTCGACAACATAAAATGTTTCTTTTAGGACCTATTTTTAAGTGCGCCCTAATCTCTAGCTCTAAATTAACTATAAAATTAGATTTAAAAAATTCAAATTTCATCAAAACAATTTAATATTATATAATATGATATTAGAATAAAATTAATAATAAAGTCATTAAAAATAGGTTTGTATATACAATTTCTTGTATTTTTTGCTTCACATAGACTTTTTACCACTTATATTTACAAGTATATTAGCATAATTTGCCTGGAAGCATGCATTTATATTTAGCAGAATTATAATTAAAGTAATAAAGATATCACGCTGCATTTTTCAAAATTGTTAAAAAATATATAAAAAGTATATAATGCCCTCATTCTAAGTACGCAATTTCATCAAGTACATCACACCCTTAAGGGCATGTGATACTCATGAAATTAGAAAATTTTATTGATTTTAGGTTTCTATATGTTTGTGTCCAAAATACATAGAATTTTGTTTAAAAAATTTAGTAAATGGTACATAAGATAAAAACGGACGCTGATAGACTACTTTTGGTATAAAAAATGGAATTAATTTTTATTAATTTAGTTTTACCAAAATTTATGGGAAAAAATGTTTTCCTTATCAAAACTAAAAGTAGTCCATCTACGTCTGTTTTTATCGTCCCTATCATTTCCTAAATTTTATAATTTTTGGACGTAAACATGTAGAAACTAAACCAAGTTGTTCACATAAACTTCCTACTTTTCATAAGTATCAGATATCCTTCAGGCCAGGGATCAATCGGACCATGTGACTAAATTATACATCAATTCTTAATGCATTCTGAGAGAATAATAGTTTTGTTCAAATTAAACACATCGTTTTTTTAATTGAATTTTTTAATTGAATTTTTTAATTTAAGACAGTAATTTATTTGGATTGACCAAGAATTTGTTTGATTTCAGTAAATATAAAATACCTATCTTCTTGATTAAAAAAAAATATTTGTTTCAGATTTGATCCAAAAAATATTTGATAGGACGAATTCAGTACTGTATTTCATTGATTCAATTGATCTTTTTTTCTGTGTATGTACCTTTCCTCTTGAGCTAAACAAATAAAATTTTAGCAATAAATGAAACGAAAATTGATTTAAACAAAATTTATTTTCAAATCAAACAGATGTGGACAAACAAGTTATAATCCAAACAAGAATTTTAGTCCTTTCAAACAGAATATTTGTTTATATCAAACAAATTTGGTCAAAAAAACAATAACTCAAACAAAAACCTTAAAAGTTTTGAATAAAATATTTGTTTAAATCAAATAAATATTTTTTTCAGTGTGCAAAATAACTTTTTAAATTTACAAAACATATTTTTGAAAATTTAGGAAACGTAATGAAAGACGATAAAAAGTACGTCTGTTAAGGTCGTATGGTAGGGTCTGACGTCACCAATTACATTCGATCGCTTTTTTAATCAAAGAATCATTTTAACCAATTTTTCGGAAAAGACAGTGATGCGTTGCATTTTTCTGCATTGCTGTCTTCTGCAGAAAATCTATTTAAATTATTATTTTAATAATAAAAAGCGGTCGTATATAATTGGTGATGTCAGACCTTACCACACGGCCTTAACTTCTTTTTATTAAAAATTTTGAAAAAAATTTCAAAACTTTTTGATAATTACAGTTAACTGCATATAAATGCTTGCAAAATGTTTACTTAAACGAAGTTAACAGACGTTCTTTATTATTATCTTTATTATTAATTTTATTTAAAAATTATTTTTTTAAATCAAAGAAAGTCTTTAAAACAAATAATTTTCATTGATTCATCAAATATTTTTTCTGAGTGAAGCCTCAATTAACCTTCCAAACCTTTTAATTACAATAACGCATTTCCTATTTTAAAGCAATATTGTCTTAACCCTCCGAATACCGGGTGAAAAATTTGACACAATTTTACATTAGAAAAACAAGATCGTGGGGTCGCCAGGGACCCCACCCGGTATTCAGAGGGTTAAGAATACTTGTTCATCAAAAAAATAATTTTTTTATTAAATTCTAAAAATCGGCTATCGTCAAGGTGTAATAAAAAGCAGACCATTAGAAAAAGAGAAACTCATGCGCTTATGGATAAATTTTTGCCAAAATCCTGTGGTAGCCTTAAGAAATTTAAGACTTTTACTGCGTAGTTATGAGTTCTGATAGGTTCGGCTTGAATTTCTCGATTTTCGACTGCTAAATCATATAACTACTAGTCAAATAGCCCATAGTTTACAAAACATGTTGCAAACTCGTCCATACAAAGTTCTTCGAACCTCACGACTGGTCTTTTAACAAAGAGCGCGCGTCTTGATTCTCAGAAACAATAAAAGCAAAGACCAAGAGAGGATTGCTTAGAGTCAGAGTGCATTTGAAGCAATGCGATTGGTCGATACCTCGTAGGTTCAGGGGATGGCGAGGGGGCCGAACGAACTGGTTTCGCGAGGGTAGACTGTCGACCATGTATAATAGACTCGAGCGTGCGCACTAGATTGTATTTATGTGTATGTGAATGAATAAAAAAGCTTTGGTCCCGCCTACACCAAGTGGTATTCGCGGCAGCGATGGCCGCTATCGCGTCTGAGATTCACGTTCTCTGGAGGTGGAGACGCCTTGCGTCTTGCGTCCTCACTCCTCAGTCCCCTTAAGTTTCTTTATTCTGCTAGCCTCTCTTCTCCATCTTTATTTTATATCTTTATTCTTGGCGTCTTTCTCGCTCTACGTGCCTCATCAATTTCCTTTACCCTTTGCAATTCTCAGATCTTCCCTCAGATTCCACGAAATTCTACGCTCAAAAAAACTGGGGCGAAAAACTTAACCACAGTCCCCTAGTTGAATAATTAGTAGTTATAATTACTGTTGTAGGCAGTTGAAGAAATAATGATAATTAATAGCTCTGTAATAGAATCTACTGAGAAAAGATAATGCCAATAGCGTCTCTTAATTTGAATAAAGAGTAGTATTTTTTACTAATTTTATTCGGTTACTAATTTATGAATATGTAAACAGTTGATTTCGACTGATTTCTCAGTGAATGTGACTTGGAAGATTGGATTGCATAGATAAAAATCAGCGACTTATTTTAATGAGTTAAAAAAACTTCTGATTGAGATTGAAAGAGTAATTAATTGAGTCAACAAATTGTAATCAGTAGAATATTTTTTACAATTTTGATGGTAGAGTTGATAAAAACCCGAGCTCGAATCCCGGCATAGTCGAAAGCGTCTCTTTTTTCACAGAAAGATTTTGAATTATTTGGAAATTTAATAATATAATTTGTTAAGATAATTACACTTTAATTTACAAGAAGTAGATTAAAATTGATATTTTTGTAAATTATAAAAAGTGAATATGCGTGTATCATACATTTAATTTTCTTTTGATAAAAATGTAAAAAAGTTAATAAACATTATCAAAATATTAAATTATAAATAATTTTAAAGTTAATATACGTTGCTACAAAAAAAATTCCATTACATGTAATTGAAGTTCAATAAAGAAATTGCTAAGAGCGTAAATAACGTGTTACAGTAAAATGATTAAAGTGCATTACATTAAAGTTTTACTCAGATAAATATTTGGTTATCATACGGTTCACCAAATTTGATTTAACTTAGCCAAAGATCTTGGCTCATTTAACAAAATAGTTTGGTTAGAGCAAGTGGAATATTCACAAAGCAAATAATAGTGGAAACAATTACAAAAGTTACACTGGCATTGAAAGGAAATAAAAAAGCAGTGGGCCAAGATTGGTCCAACCATGGCGAAACTTTGAAGTCCGGCCCGTGGGCGGATTCTGATCAAGTCTCTTTGCTAAAAAGTGGTCATTGTTCCTTTTTTTGTTAGCATATCTTGGGAGTGTATCTAATTTACGATCGTAACGATCTTGGCCCAGGGATGCTGGGTACTGATATTGATGATTTATAAAATGAATTTGTAGACTCCTAGCGTCAATTATAATGGTCCATTTTAAAAATGGTACATATATTAAAGATTTTATTGGAATAGTATTCAACAACCTTCCCCGACTAGATAGTATTCCGGAATCTTTTAATCTAAATGATTATAAGAAACCTTCAACCTTATGAGATTGCATCACGAAAAAATTTGGCAAATGCTAACTTTGGGATATGTCTGAATGCATATTTTTCGTTGAACCTACAACAATTTTGATTTTAATTGAACAAAATTAATTTAAGTGAGACAAAACATTTTGGTTTAATGAAAGAAATCAGAATTGCTTGTCTGTATAATGATGTAAAAATATTTTTTATTTATACATAGGATTTGCTCTATATAATTACTAATTTTTGTTGATTACCAGTAAAAAAAGCATTATTTATGAGTCTAAAATTGTTTGATTATAATTCAGTTTGGTGAGATTTTTAATAATTTTAATTTTTAATAACTGACTTTAATTATAAAAGCATAAACTTAAATTTCGAATTTTGTTCATGTTTAAGTAAACTTTGCGAAGGCAGCTCTCGAGGAGGATGTTCCACGGGAGTGGAAGTGGCGGGTACGGCGCAGGTTCCGACTACCAGCAACAATCGCAACAACAGCAACAACAACACGGACAACAACTGCAAGCCCCGGTTTACGTCCCTTCATCAAGACCGACAATTCCATCCGCAGCCACGGCCGCCCAATACCATTCCTTTCCTGCTTCTGCATCCCCAGCATGGTAAATAATTAAAATATATGGGTGATTTCACCCAAGATTTACATTAAACATTTATTTTTGTGTAAAATATTATTTTGCGTTTTTCGATCGAAAATATTCGACACGTATTTTTTTATTTTAATGTGATATTAAAATTTCTAGAGTAGAGAATTTTTGAACTTTTGAGGATCCGAAAAAGTAAATTTTACGATCGCGTTTATTAAAAAAATGTATTTTATTCAAAAAATGTTTACAAGTCTTGAAATTTACGCTATTTTCTCAGCTGTCGAATGAGGTTTATTAGAAATCGATTTGACTTTTTGTTAATAAAAAACAGGAGACTTTATCAAGAATTAGTTTTTTACAATTTGGTACTGACTTTTTTCGTTTTTTATCAATAAATGTTCCTTAAATATTTCGAGTAAATCAAACATCGGGCTCGGAACGCGCGATCCAAGTGCGAAAGCTATATTTTGGAAATGTATTCCACACAAAGT
This sequence comes from Diplolepis rosae, assembly GCA_030998225.1. Taxonomy (NCBI): domain Eukaryota; kingdom Metazoa; phylum Arthropoda; class Insecta; order Hymenoptera; family Diplolepididae; genus Diplolepis; species Diplolepis rosae. Next base: position 4,201,265 of record JAPYXD010000723.1, on the reverse strand, counting down.
ATTGAACTACCAATTCCCAGATTTTTACAGTATACTCTGGAATATTTAAGGGACATTTATCGATAAAAATCAAAGAACAAAATTAGTACCAAACTTGAAAAAATCAATTTATTCATAAAATCACCTGTATTTTTTATTTATAAAAAGTAAATCGATTTCTAATAAACCTCATTCGATAGCTGAGAAAAAAGCGTTAATTTCATAATGTGCAGAAATTTTTTGAATGAAATACTTTTTTTAGTATACGCGATCGTAAAATTTACTTTTTCTAAACCTCAAATTTTCAAAAATTCACTACTCTAGGAGTTTTAATATCATATTAAAATAAAAAAAAAACGTGTCGAATATTTTCAACTAAAGAATGCAAAAAAAATATTTCACGCAAAAATAAATGTTTAATGTAAATCTTGGATGGAATCATACATATATAATCCACAATTATGTTATCTTAATCTCTCTCTTTTTTCATTCGGAACTCTAATTCCCAAGTAAAAATTAAAAATTAATGAGAATAATTTTACCCAAGTAATTTTGATATCAAAGACTTTTGGCTTCAAAAGCATTTTTGAACTCATTGTCATCAGAGAAAATTACTCGAATATCTGTTTAATTTATTGAAAATTGGTTACAGTAAAAGTAATTGAAAAGCCAAAACTGAGTGACTAACTTCAGTTTTAATTTCAATCAATTCAACAATACAAAATATCGGATTTTATAGAAAACATTTGACCGATATGAATAAGTAAATAGAATTTTTCATGCTTATTATTTTTAGTGAAATTTTAGTTACTAAATCAAATATTTCTGACCGATAATTATTTATATAGCATTCATGTTGTAACTTATCCAGATTCAAAGAGTTAAGTGACTACACACCGATAATATTTTTATAATTCTAATACGCTTCAATATACAAAAAGTAAATTGTAATTGATACAATATATCTAAATTATTGGACAGTATTAAAATATATATATATATATACACTTGAATTGAAATTCAAATAAAATTTTGTATTTTACGAGATGAAAATATTTGTAACTTATATACGTTTCTGAAAAAACTTCCTTGGCATATAATGGAAGTTTAATACAAAAATTTCTAACAGTGTAATTCGAACACTAATTTTATTATTTCCAGAAACTAAACTACCACTATACTGGCTCAAAATTTTCATTAACTTAAAAAATAGAAACTTCCAAACGTAAAATATCCCTATAATTACATTAATAACTAATTTCATTAAGTTCTTTTTACCAATATCATTCAGTGATTAAATTCTAGTTATACAATCAGTCATTTTGAATCATATTAATTGATGAATCAGTTTTAAAAAACTGATTATATAACTAGAATACAATTACTGATTGAAATTAGTACTGTAAATATCAATCCCAAATTAAATTTTCCAATAATTAAAAATATTACTAATTGACTGTTTTCTTTATTCTAGGGATAAAACAGCCTCGTGGCAACATGGGGTAGACACTTATGCACATCATGCATTAGCTGGACACACGGGTAGTTCTGCGGGTGGCATTGGACCACATGGAGGTCATGGACACCCTCACGGCGGACATCCCCATGCAGCCCATCCCCATTCAACTCTTGCTGCAGCAGCAGCTTCTCCATTTTATGCTCAAAATGTCGCGATGATGTCCTCTTGGAGAGCATACGACAGTGCGGGATTCCAAAGAGCATCGCCTTATGGTAAATGTCAATATTATACTCTATAAGTTTCCATGTGGCCATGGATCAATCGGACAACGTGACTAAATTATACATTTATTCGTTCATGTAAGATAACTTTTCTAATTCACAACGTATCTTACTTAAAATTCGGGAAACGTAACAAAAAACAATAAAGTACGTCTATCAACTTCTTTTTAGTAAAAATGTTGAAAAAAATTCCAAAACTTATAGACAATTACACTTAACTGTAAAATTTTTTGTATCATTTTCATACTCAAATGAAGTTGACAGACGTTCTCTATCATGTTCTGTAGTATTTTCCAATTTTTAGGAAGATATTTTGTAAATTAAAAAAGTTATCTTTCACGAACTTTTACGGAATTTGGTCACGTGATCTAATTGATCCATGGCCATAAGTGAGATTCTACTGATGAAATTACTGAAAATGTATTACTATTTTTCTTCAGGGAAAATTTTACTGATATTCAGTGATATTTTACTGAAAAACAGTCAAATCTCATTTGTTGTCAGAGAATTATTGATTACTTCAACTTTTTCGATTATTAAAAATTCACTGAAATTTTGTTAAACTCTTGTTAGAAAAATTTACTGGTATGTTTCCTGAATTTTACAGAAAACTTCAATAAATTTCATTATCTATAAACCAATGTAATATGACAGGTATTACACTAAAGAACAATTGATTTAAATACCCAAAGTAGCATATTGACTCTACTAATTTCGAGTAATTCAAGAAAGATCGACCTATTAACATAACCGTAAACTAAATAACGCTTTTATAAACCAGGAAAAATAAAACAAAAATCAATTGTAACGAATTTTGTAGAAGGTAATAATACATTTTTTTTAAATTCAGTTTGTGTCAAAATTATTTCTTAATTGTTATCTGAAATTTCAAATTTTTTCTCAACCTCCTTATAACTAATCTTAATTTTTATTTATTCATAATGAACAGTAGCTTATTCTGTTCATTAGAGCATTTTCAACAATTTCACTAGTTAAACTCTTACCTTAAATAGTGTTTATAGAAATAACACACTTTACAACATTTATTCATCTAACAAATCATGAAAAACTGATTTTTAAAGAAATTTATTGTTGCTTCTCAAAAAATATATTACATGGAGAAACAAAATTTGTTACATTTACTGAGTCCATAAGTTAAAATAGTGACAGTATAAAATTTATCTAAATTTAACAGATATTTCAGTACAATTACAGCATTTATGCAATCAACAGATTTGCCGATAAATATCACCAAAATGCCTCTTAAATTAAGATTTTAAAGAAAATTTCTTATTCTGTAAATTTAAGTCCTTTCTGCAATATTTATCGACAAATCTGGTATGTTTCCAAAATAGCGGTGAATTGTAATAATATTTGCATAAATTCTATGCTGTCACAACTTCAACTTATAGACTCAGTAAATGTAACAGATTTTTTTCCATGTACAATCAATTTTGATTTTATTTTTCCTACTTCTATAAACTGATATTAAGCTTGAGGTTATGTCAATTGGTCGACTCTTGATGAATTTAAAATGTATAAGATCAACATATTATTCGCCCTATTTCTAAAATGCTAATAACATTCATTTAAAAAAATTATCAATTATAATTTTACTTCTTCTATCTTCCTTCCAATGTAAAATGAAAGAATACATGAATTCAGATCAACATAGCTGTATACTTTTTCCCTTTTTCTATGCGTAAGTTGTAACAGCAAGAGTCTGATAAACTAATCGCTATATACGGATAGGATATTGCATGCCGACTTATAATCTTATCAATTGGGTACGCGTGTAGTTCATGCAACTTTCGTTTTTTTATCAGAACTTCAACGATGATGGACTCACTCCACTAAGTGTACCCTATAAGCACTAAATTTTTTATTATGAATTTCACTTTTATTCTAATACAGAACTTTAAATTAAAATGTAGTTGATTTATAGAAATGGAATCGAAAATTCCTGAAATTTCTTCCCAGATTTTCTGAGTAAAAAATGATAAGAGAATTATGAAATTCGTAAATGAGAATAATAGGGATTTGAAATTAAAAATTAAAAAATCTAACGATGACAAGATATTTTACCCTCTGCGGTCGTATGTCTACTCTTAGCCACCAAAACATGTTATGTATAAACTTAATACGACTGCAAAGGGTTAAAGCGATTTTGATACATTTGGGAAAATTTGAAATATTTTGTAAAAGATATAATCAAAATTTGAAATATACAAGAGAAAATATTAGACGATTTCGAGGGAATTTAGAATATTTCAAAACCTTTAACGATAATATAATTAAAAAGAATCTATGATAATTATAATACATGTTCTAAATAACATATTTTCTGTCTTAGATATTAACGGTTCTTGCAGACAAATAATTGGAGAACGAGAAAACATCTGCCTCAACCGGATTCGAACCGGCCGAACCACATTACATGAGTGGTATGTTAAGGGACCTCGGTTCGAATCCGGGCCGAGGCAAATTTTTTCTTGTTCTTCAATTATTTTTCTGCGAGAACCATTAATATCTTAGATAAATTTATTATAAAATCCCAGACATTAAACGCGTTAAATAACACCCTTCAACAATGATAATATTCTTTGTTCTGTCTACTTCAAATTAAATTCAATAAAATAATCTTCGAAACCAAGAATTTTTTAAATATAAGAGTTTTTGAGAAATTAAACTTCAATAATTTTAGATCTTTAATTGAATATAATCAATTTAAAATTATATTTAAAACTTATAATAATAATATTTGTAATGTTAGATAATTGGCTTTAGGGTCCATAAATGGGTCGATATAATTCCTGTTCTAAATATATAATAATAATATTCACTGAATTTAAAGATATAAATTTTCAAGACCCTAATAAATTAGAAACTTTGGAATATGAACAAATTAAATGATTTAATCAATTAATCATAACTCGGAAACTATCTGGTAAAATGCGCTATAATTCTGCAAGAGTATCTATCAGATGCATAATTAATTTTGCTGAAAGTTTTGTAATTATCTCGAATTATTCATTAATTGAAATGTAATAAAATCCCTTGTTGGATATGAGCGGAAGAATGAAAAAAAGACATATTACTTTTTTGAAGGATGCACTGCCAGTGAATAAGCATATTGGGCCATGTGCAAGGATAAGTGATAATGCGGCATCTTTGAAGAGCCTGGTTGAGCCTCCAGTCAAGTGTTTTCTGTTGGAAATGCAACAGAAGGCAACTCTTGAATGAACGCAATGGCCCTTTAAAATCTGAATGAATTTATTTTTAACAAATCTCTCTTGAGTGTCTGCTTATAAAATCAAGACATTTAACTTCTAATTATTGATATATAAATATAAATTTTAAATATTCTAAAGTTTAAAAAATTTTTGCAAAATTTAATGTTTTAAAGCTATGGAGAAAAGCATAAAATTTTAATACAATCCCTAATAGCAATGGGGTTTCACGAGATATCCCATTTATGTCCTAGGATATCTATAGGAAATTAACGGGATATCCTATGAGGCGAAACTTTCGATATCCCTAGTATATCCCCAGGATATTTCAGGATGTTTATGAGATAATTTTGGGACATTCAAATGTCCTACGTGGGATATCCTAACATTTTTAATATTTCGAATATCCCACGTAGGACATTTGAATGACCCAAAATTATCCCATAAACATCCCGAATTATGATGGGGATATACTAGGGATATCGAAAGTTTTGCCTCATAGGATATTCCGTTAATTTCCCATAGATATCCTAGGACACAAATGGGATATCCCGCGAAATCCCATTGCTATGAGGCATGGTCTTAAAACTTCTTAAAATATTATTACTATTAATTGATGCATATTTTGAAATAATAATACTTAATCCTTTACTTTGTAAATCTAGAGTATACAACTGAATCATAAAAATGTAGTAGCATATTAGTGAAATTTTACTGATTCGTCGGCGTATATAGGCTGATTGCGGTTGCACTAGATAATTACATATGTGAAGATTAATTAGCGGTCACTACAATTTCAAAAATTAAATTACAACCCACGTCCATGTTGATTCATCTTACAAGATGCTTGGAGACAAGAGGGATTTAAAATTTACTCACATTCACGGCTCTCCCTCGTTGTAGCGATGGCAGCTTCTTCCAGCTTCCTGTCGATTATGTACATCACACTTCAGATCCTCCAGATACTAAAAAAATATAGTAAAATTTTATTTAGTTTCTATTCATTAATTTCTTAAATTAGTCATTTGAATTTGAAGTAATTTATAAACAACACTTTTTTAATGGAAAGTAAATCAGTTTTTTACCTGCTGCTAGATTTTGTAGATTTTATGACTCCTCACTAAACGAAATTATGGTTTCAAAACAACTACTCAGGCAATTGCATCAAAAAATAAAATTAATTTCTTCAGTTTTCTATAGACCCACTCAAACACCTGCGCAAATAAAAAATACAGTTGAATATCAGTTTATAAATAAGTTAAATTATTTAAGAATATATTTCAATTTAAACAACCTGAAATTTTGGAAACAACGGTTTTATGTATATGCAATCTAAAATATATATAGTGTATCATTGGAAAAAATGAGCTTCTTTATTGGTATGAAATTTTCTACAAATTTTTGGTAGTTGCTTCGACCATTTGATTACTTGAATTCAATTACATCAATTAGTGAAAGAAATAATTCGATTAATCACAACAAACGATTAAATTCGGAAACACAATTAACTAAAAACTTTATCCTACTAGTTGTATCATTTTAAAATATCAATTTGAAAAAATATTGCTGTTTTTTTCGGATTCTCGTAAGTAAGTAATTTGATGAAACTTACATATTCTATGTTTGTAACGATCATTTTTAAAATTCGTTCTGATGAGTTATTAAAAATTGTATTTCTGCTTTCTCTTTTATTAGAAAACTTGATAATGAATAAAAAATCGTATAATAAATAATGTAGGGCTAACCTCCTAATTCGAAGTTAATTTCATTGAATAATTGGAGAAAGTCTCATTTAAACTTACTAAAAAATGGAGTCACAATACTGTTTATGAAAAAAAGGGACAGTCCTAAAGTTTTTGCGAAAAAATTAACTTCTGTGTTAATTTCCCGCGTAAAATGATATTCGGAATAGACAACCATAAAGATATAGTCCATACATCAATAGTAAGCAAATATGTACACAATATTCAGCAAAACATTGATGAACCAGTAATAGATTTGATTATTATTGACTTTAGTTCAGAAAACTATCTCGATTTCGAAGAAAAATAATGAAAATCAAACTTGTCTTAAGACAAAAAATACGTTGCTCTTACAGTTAATTCAATCTCCAATGCAATTAATGCAATAGTTTTGATTTCAGAAAGCCGTGACATGTTTGCCAACTTAAGAATTCTAAATTTTAACTGAAATTTTTATATACGTTGTTAATTTAGATTTTTCAACATATATTTAATTCAGACTCAAAAAATAAGTGAAATATAGCATTTGAATCATTGATTACATATCTATTTTCACGAATAAGAGGTTAAATTAATATAATTAATAAAAAAAAACAAATGTACTGCACACCTGGTGTAAGAGTTTCAACTATCAGTAAGTAGCGGGAAAATTCAAATGTTGCTTCTTTTGCACTTAAAACTTCCAAATCACTATTTCTACTTTATTTATTTTATTACATTTTAAACAAAGTTATGTAAGTTATTAAAAAATCTATTTGAAAATAATTTCGTAATATTTAAATTTATCAATAAGCCATATGAATACGATCATTTTAATTATATTTTCAATTAAAAAAGGACTATAATTTAAACTGTTTTATGTTTGGGATTCGATGTTTACAGGTATATTCAAACTTTTTTCTTCTAGATTAAATATATCTATATCATCATTACAATATTACAAATTTTTAACGCTACATAGCTTAATAAAAATTTTATCAACTTTTCAAGAAGGACATTTTAAGTCTGAATATTTATGAATTAGGTATATTGATCGTATTCGTAGAAGTTCAACCTCTATCGAATAGATGGCGAAAGCTTGCAGTAAATTATCAAAAAAATTAATACTCCTGGAAAATTTGAATATTTCCAGAAAAATGTCTATGCCGAATTATTTTGTATTTAATTAATCTTAGAAAACACAAAAATTATCAGAGATAATTTTGTTTACAATAAAATAGGTACAATTAAAATATTATATACCTGTAAAAATCCAAAAATTTTTAAAGTAAAAAAGAATCTATTCTATTTACAGATTCTTCGATGGAATTTCAATTTGGAGAAGGTCGAGAATGTGTAAATTGTGGAGCAATTTCTACTCCTCTTTGGCGAAGAGATGGAACTGGCCATTATCTTTGTAATGCTTGTGGACTATACCACAAAATGAATGGCATGAATCGCCCACTTATTAAACCTTCCAAGCGACTGGTAAGTTTACCAATAACTGTTAACAAAGAATTGAGGAAATCGATCGAAAAACAAAATTTATTTATCAAACCCTAGATCCAAGGAAACTTAAAAAAATAAGCTAAAAATACAAAAAAATTATCTCAAGTAAAATCTCAAGACCGGGTAATGAACAGAATTTTAAAAAACAATTAAATATTGCATACCTGCATATTTATTGATACCAAAATAAAGTTTTTTAAAGACAAATAGAAAAGTAAAATTGATTAATTTATTATTCTTTGAGAGTTTAATCTTTAAATTTAGAAATATCGACGATTCCTTTTTTCTTATTGAATATCCAAAAGAGTTCTGCCGGTATACATTAGCAATGGGACAGATCTCCGAATTCCAGACTGCAACGAGGCGACTAGGCTTGTGCTGCACAAATTGTGGGACAAGAACGACTACGCTGTGGAGGCGCAATAACGAGGGTGAACCAGTCTGCAACGCGTGCGGTTTATACTTCAAACTTCATGGAGTAAACCGACCCTTAGCGATGAGGAAAGACGGCATCCAAACTCGTAAACGAAAGCCAAAAAAGACACCAGAAAGCAACGCTAGACCCTCCAATGGTGACCATGAAACATCGGCCTCGACAACATCCTCTCCTTCTAATGGTAGGCAAATAAAAAATGAATATCAAACTTAATTCCAGAGTATTCTCTCCAATAAGATATCAATAAATAAAAATAATCCAAAATCTCATTCTAAATTTAAATTATAATACTAACTTTCAAAAATGTTGGCTTTTCAGAAGTGAAAAGTAGCCAATCCCAACAGCAACACCAAGTAGAAGTTTCAAAATCTTCAAGTTCCTCAACAACCACAGAAAGGCCTGTTTACCTAGGCCACACGTCTCTTCTTGGGACCGGAAGTACTCCCACAGTAAAAACGGAACCAAGAAGTTGTGAAGGAGTCGTGGGTCAACCCTATTCATCATATTATCCACACCCTCATCAGCTGGGCACCCCAACTAGCGAACACCAACAATCCAGCTACTATGGAGCCCAAGAAGCACCTTATCATCATCAGCATCATGTAACTGCAGCAGCAAAATTATTAGCATCTTCCTAGGTGATTGGATATTATAATCTTTCCACGAGAAAGTAGAAGTGAATAACAACCTGCATCAAAATAATAAATTATTTGCGCTTACTCAAAAAAAGATTCAATTAAAATCGATTAAACGAATCAAGGAGACTATTTTTAAAAATAATGGAGCAAAAAATAAAGTAAATCAAGTGTATATGAGATTCAAAAAGAATAAACAAGAATAAGCTTAAGAGAATTCAATTTTAAAATATTGGAAGAATAGGTCGTACACTGGGCAAAAAATGCATATCAATTTTCATTTATATAAATGTTTCAAAGCTCACACAAATTAAAATTCTTTAAATGTGAAATTCAAAATTTGATTTCTAGTTGAAAAAGAAACTAATAAATAAAATTCTCCTAGTGTGGTATTTTGCCCAATATTTCTCATTAGTGTACAATTTCTGTTGATGGACGAGTGATACAAAACGCATTTAAATGTACTTTTTTTCTTGAGTGGCACGAAAAATCGACGAGATTTACAGTCGAGGAAACCAGTTTGAGATCTTCAATTCCTAATGCTGACTCGCTATGTGTGATATTTAAATTATTTATGAGGCACTCTACACAAGTGTACTTCTGTGTTTTTCGAAAGAAAAAGAAATCGCTGAATAAAAAGAAGGAATAAAATTAAGTGAATATTGTCTCATTCGCAGTGGTTTTTTTTCACAAAACGAAATGAATGACTTGATTTGACTTTTCACCTATCACGAGCGATATTTAGAGGCTGACTGATAGTCTGAGATGCTCGTGATTGGTCGATGAATTTTGATCCACCACACTCAAAAAAAAGCAGATCCATCCAATTTTGTGATCCTATAATAAAAAAAGAATCAATTAATTAACAGAAATTGAAACAATTAAACGAAAAAAAAGAAAACGGTTCAAAAAATGTCAATTTGAAAAATTATTCATTAAGAAAACTACAATTCAATAATCTTTCTGAGTGTAAAAGAAAGACTGAACTGAAGTTTTCTTGATATCTGTTATGAAAAACTAGATCTAGGAATATTAGTCATATCACTTCACATTTTCCAGATGTCAATCTGGATGTAAATACTAAAATTTATAAATATAAAAAATTATAAATAATACGAAAACTGCAGACTAAATGCAATATTATACTTCTTCTACAATAGAATTCTTCAATATTTTAACTAATTGTCCCTTTTATCGAGAATATTCATCTTTTGATTCAGCTAAATTCATAGATCTCAGATTCGGTGATTTTAAAGAAGACATTTTTGTACAAATAAATTGTTGCAAAAAATAAATAAATTAAGATATATTTTTAGGCCTGATAAATCGCTGAAGAAAAACATCTTCAAAAAATGTTATCACACTGTATTAATAATTTAAATTAAAAAACTTACTGAATAATTTTGTAAATTATAGAAATATGTAAGGTAACTAAAGTTGCCATAGTTTGTATGAAATGCGAATGAAAAGATCAATTCTTTCAATTGCAGTAATGTACTCTCGATTTGTACCGAGTATATCGTTATATCATGACTCCGATTTATATAGTTGTCCGGAAATTAGGGCGATTCTTGTAAATACATCATAAAGTCCTTTAGTTATATCATTATCTAGTGAAGGTGCATAATAATAATAATAGTAATTATTAATTATATATACAAACTTCTATGAAAAAGTAAACATGTCCGTAAATATAATAAAGATACATTCACAAGAAGAATTACTTGAAATAATCATAACAACTAAGAAATTCTTTTAGGGCTTAGAAATTTCTATTTCTTGAAAAATAAAGTTGCATACGAAAAATAATAATTTAATATAATGAGTTAAACTAGTTCATTAAATTTGCATGAATTATAGATCAAACAGATGATATCTGGAAGTGGAAAAAGATAGAAATCGCGACCTTTGTTGCTCGAATAAGTAGATATAACTGTGATTGTTATAACGATCACGTTTTGCTTGATGGAAAGGGTGTTAAACAAATATTTTCTATTCATGTTTCTGACATCCTAGGGATAAGTCCCGCCTACGTTTTATTTGATTTAACCCCACTTTGTCAGACATCGTTTTCGACGAGTGTTTTTCAACCTGCGCGTTCATCGAGTCCAGGTAAACCCTGACTAATACCCATGCCATAATTCAAACGACGATCATTGATCAAATTGTGCTCTCATAAGTAAAGTTCATACAAGCGACTCTTCTGATGGGTGAGTTTAATTTTTATTCGATCAAATTGTTTTTCCACTTGGAAATTAAAAATATAAAAATATGTTTTATATAAAAATAGGAAGAACACTGCCTGCTCCAGTGGCATGTAAAGTGTGTGGAGATCGTTCCTATGGGAAGCATTATGGTGTTTATTGTTGCGACGGCTGTTCTTGCTTTTTTAAAAGATCAGTTCGACGAGGAGTAATTTATACATGCATAGGTTGAGTAATTCAAATTTTTTTTATAAAGAAACCTTTATTACTTTGTTAAAAAAATCTTATTTTTATAAAATAAAAAAATAATATAGTCTAGTAAGAATAGAAATGAATTAATATTCTATAACGACGGTATTTATTTTTCTGGATTTTAAGAAAATTTCTGAAAAATTCGTTTCTTTATTTATACATTTAATCGAAATTCAGCTGGGAGTGGAAATTGTGCTGTAGACAAGGCAAGGCGAAACTGGTGTCCGCATTGTCGATTAAAAAAGTGTTTTGCTGTTCATATGAATACAGCAGGTAAGAAAATTATTGAATCAAAATATTAATAAATAATTACGGCTATAATATAATTAAAACTAAAATAAATTCAGACTGAAATGGTTCAGAAAATCATTATTTCTGTTGCACATCTACACAAAAGCAAGGTTGGTTGCCTGTAGGAAGGCTACCAGAAGTATTTTTTAAATATCAAGTTACTTTTGAAAATAAACACTTTCATTTATAAATAACTTAACTTTCCTATAACTATTAGACCATTTTCAAATTCTTTCAAATTTTCAAAATGTTTAGCAATAAAAAACTCTTCAAAGGAAGAATTAAAACGAAGAATTTTTAACGAAATAAACTTTACATTAAGTAGTATGATTGAATAAAGAATTTGTTAAAAATATTAATGATAAAAAAAATTGGATCGTTAAGGACAAACAGGTGATAAGCACCTCAATAAGAAGTAAATATCGCCACGTGTCAGTCGCTCGTTCAACCAGCCACCAGTGGTGTGTCAACACGTTTAATTGACAGCCGACTAAAGTACTTGGCATGGGAACTTATAAAATCATATCAGAAAAAGATTTCAAAATCTCAGTAAATCCTATCAATCTCTTTTGTAGAGACTAAAAATATACTGTGAATTACAAATCCCTCAAAGGAACAATATTTAAATAATAAAAAATATAACTAGGAAATGATTTCCAGATTTATTAAATTAAAATTTGATTCAAATAAATAACTAATATTATTTTATTTTCTCAACTAAATAAAAGATTTTACTGTAAAACAACAGTAGTCTCCCAAATGAATGTATTTTCATATTTAGCTGTCCAAGACGAAAGAGGCCCTCGTACAAGAAACAAGACTTCTTCGCCCCCGTCTACATTTTCTTGGAAAATTAAAAGCCGATCTCCAAATACAAGATTAAATTTATTTGAAGGACGAGGAACGCTATTAAACATTGATCAAACAAAACATCCAATCATGCCTACAAAGTTTTCCTACGAAATAAGAAGTTCAAATTTCTTTCTACCTCCACTGCTGAACCCTACCGTTGTACCAAGAATCGTTCCTCCTGGTAATTAATAATAATAATAAAAATAAATTTTTACATTAATAATCCAAAAATATAATTATTTTCTGCAGGAGAGCCTATTCAATACGAAGTAGCAGCTCAGATATTTCTTGCAACGATCAGAAGAGCTCGACAACATAGAAATTTCTCAACTCTCGATATTGAAGAGCAAAATTCAGTTCTTCGTCAAGGCTGGGCTCCTGTTTTCATTCTTCATGCAGCAACTTTTCCTATCCACTTCATTGAAGTGCTAACAAAAAACTTCATTATTGAAAAAACTCCACTGACTTCCTTAATAGCAGCTCGAGATTTGATTTTGAAACTACAACTTGACGAAGTCGAATTTTCAGTTTTGGAAACACTTTCTCTTTGTCGTCCTGGTGAGCTTGATTTCCTAAATTATGTTCCTAGAAGTAAATTTAAATAAATTATTACGAAGATTATTATCAGAAGTTTGATGACAATTGATGAATTGCATTTTTTATCCTGTAGAATTGTCCGAATCCCTTCAAGGTTCAGATTCCTTATCAAGAGCTCGAAATTCAGCATCAGAAGTACTAATCCACCACCTACGGAGTCGAGGTGACCAAGGACACAGACTTATCCAAATTATGTTGGTCCTTCCAATCCTGACCACTTGCTGCACTCGAGAATTAGGAGTTGTTCTTTTTTCTCCCATTATTGGAGATATTGCCTTGGACCATGTAATTGCTTCTATTCAGTGAAAACATCTGCTACAAAACTGTGGAATTAGAATCAGAAATTAATTATTTTATTAAGAATGATACATTGTAATAGATGAATATGTATATTAGAATTTATATAAAAGAATATAGAAACGAATAAAAAAACGAATAAGAAAATTCTCTGCCATTTGCAACAAATGATATAGCAGCTTTACAAGCTCTTTATTCACTTTATGTATGGGTTAATAAATCCACAATTACAAAATGTAACTCTAAGCTGAATTCCTATGCACATAAGAAATAATAAAAAAATGAAATACGACTGCAGCGAGATAAAGTTCATGAGAAATGAGTTAATCGGTCAATTACTCGATTCTGAATTATGAGGGGCATTAAAATCAAGGACTGTTTTATGAATCATGACATTCGTAAACTTTTTACATATAACAAAGCTTGAGAAGTAGCAGAATCGCACCAAGCTTTTGAAACTTGTAGAGCCTGTTTCAAACAATTATTAGTTTTTTCATTTTTACCAGAAAAAATGAATTGAAATTATCATATTTTCATTGATTTTATATAAAGTATCTTCAAAAATACTATATTTGAAATATTTTTCTTAATCTTATAAATTTTTTTGATTTTTAAATGTCGAAAATTACAATTATTTTTTTTACAACAGTGTTTCGTTCTTTACTCGTCGAGGGTGAGTAAGAAAATGATTAAAAATCAGTTTCTGATGATCTTAATTATAAGATTTGAGCTAATTTAGTGTTTATTTATTCTAATTATTCCTAGCATCTGAAGTGAACTGGTCCATAGACGGCATTTGTAAGTTTACAGAAAATAAAAATATAGAATTTATAATGGAATTAGTTTGTTGAATCTATTTTTAAAAATGATTCAGGCAATGAAGAACGACAACCGACTGTAGAATATTTTGACTTAAATGGAAAACAGTATCTACTTTTTTCTCAACGGGTGACTTGGGAAGAAGCTCACATGCTTTGTCAAAGTTATGATTCAAGACTTGCAGTTTTGAATGACATAGAGAAAGCCACTGGTGTGGCTGAAGCTTTAGCGGAATCTGATATAAGTTTGTTAAAAAATTAAATAAGCTAAAATAAACAAATCTTAGACTAAAAAAATACTTGTTGAGATTAAAAATAAATGTCAAGTCTAAAATAAATGAATTAATTAATCGTTACAGAGTTGGAAGAATCCTGGATAGGGGCACGAAGATTGGATAATATCTGGACTTGGTTGGATAGCCAGGATAATGCTTGGAGGAAAAATATACTTTCCTTGGATGTTGATGTCGATAATTATCCACCTTGGACTAGAGAACCTACAAGACCTACGAAAGAATGTTTAGCATTGGATAGACGATCTCACTCTTATCCTAATTTCATTGACCTGGATTGTCGATTGCCAAGATCATATATTTGCGAGAAAAGTATTTTCCTACTAATAAAAAATGATATTTTCAAAGTATTGCTTTAATCAAAGTATGAAAAATGTAACAATCGAATTTGTCTATTGTAGAACCAGAGGAAGATTTAAAATCCCCAGTGCTTTCCAAACGGGTTCAAATTCACAAAAGCACTTACACTCTATATCACGGAAGAGTAACCTGGAATGAAGCTGCAAGCTTCTGCCGAAAACAAGGAACGAGATTAGCTATTCTGAAAAACCCTAGTGTTATTGAAATTCTTTCCAATAGTATGACAAAAACTCGTCCAGGTATATTAAAAAATATTTAATTATATAAATTAACATACAATATAAGTATTTAAATATTATAGTCCTACTGAAAAACAAATATAAAATCCTATAATTCACCGATAGATTTCGAAACGGTTTGGATTGGAGCACATTTTTCATATGGTGAGTGGGTATGGATAGCTACAGGCGCAATTTTGAATTCCGTAGCTGAAAATGAATATCCACCCTGGAAATCTGGCAGATCTGAGAAAAATGAAGGTTGTCTGATTTTGGATAGGCATTTGGAGGGTAGTTTAAAATTTATAGAAACCAGCTGTGATCGAAAACGAGACTTCATATGCGAACATTGTAAGTAGAGAGAACAAATTTGCTAATTTTTAAATATTAAATTTGAATAAAATGTTTAGATCCTCCAGACGAACAAGATGATTGGCTAAATGATCCTGTGAAGTTCTCCCATGATTATGATACATACATTATTTACTCAGAAGAAAAAACCTGGCAGGAAAGCTACGATTTCTGTCATGACAGAGGTAGTAATTTGGCCTACATGGAAGATATGAATACAACACATTTAATCATTGAAGCGATGGGTGATCATCCAAGAGGTATTAGAAAGTATAAATAATATCAAAGTCTTTCGAATAAGAATAAAAACTTGATGAGTAGTCTAGATGGATTAATGGGATTTTGTTTTCGAATCTCTCCAAAGGAATGAGACACCTTTGGATCGGTGGACGTTACAATTCGAATCTAAACCAGTGGAGATGGATCCATAACAATGAAGTAATACCTTCAGTGAATGATAGCTCTGGTTTTCCACCTTGGGCCAATATTGAAGGTCATTTTGAATTTTATAATGAAGCTTTAATGTGCCTTAATTTGGATAGAAGTGATCACGTGAAAGCTCATTTGTACGGTTTAGATTGCAACCATAAACAACCTTTTATTTGTAAAATAAGTAAGAAATCAACAGTTATTAAAATCACCAAGTATTTAACAATAGATATGCATTATCTTGTCAAATATTCTTTCCTTTGCAGACTGCAATACTCCACCGGAAGTAGAAAATGGAAATTGGAATTGCTACCAAGAACTTACAGGAAATCAATGTAGTATGGATTGCGAACCAGGATTTATCATGATGGGTTTGCAAAATGCAACTTGTTCAAATCAAGAGGGTTGGACCAGTGCAAATAATTGGCTTGAGTTTCCAGTTTGCTTGGGTAGAAATATTGTATTAATTAATTCACAATCTAATTATTTTTTCAAATCGCTCATTGATTATTGTATTTATTGTATTTTCATATTCAGAATCTAGTGAATATGCCGATCGTCTAGTGAGGTCTTTAGGAAATGAAATTCAAAACATCGTTGGATACTACTTAATTCTTGATCACTGGAACGAAAATATAAAACGATTGTCAATTCAATTTTCAGAGCAACTTCTATCAATATTCCCGTAAGATAATTGTTATTAATCAGTCTATTAATCTTGACTCTATTTTGATATATTTGTCTCTTTTAAAAAAATAGAATTAACCATAACTTGAAGATGGGAATGGCGAGTTACATTACAGGCTCCCATTTATTCTTTAATCAAACTGATAATTGTGCGACTTTATCAGCCATTCGTGCGATGGAAAATAAAATCAGTGCAAGTGATTCTAGCCATGACAATTCTACTGATAACTGGATTGAGGATATTTCAAAATACATTGGTCGTAAAACTCTCATAGGTAAATTAAAAAAAATGTATTTAAAGATATGAATTTAAAATTGCATTACCATATTATATTTTAAAAATAGTGGCGATTGTTGATCGAAATCATGCCAAAAGACACGGAGAAGCATTGCAACAATTTATTGCCACCGGACATCATGTAGTTGTAATTGGTTTGAGAGAAGATTGGGAAACGCTGCTACCTTTATCTACAGTAGGCCTCGATCGAAAAATTAATTTATTCCTTTTTGATGGCAAAGAATTTGAGATAGTAGTAACAGAGTTACACAGTAAGTGATGCAGACCTAAATTTTAATTAAAGCTATTCGTTTAATTTTTACGTTTATATTTTCAGAAATAAGAAGGAAAATCGGTATCAAGTGTGAGTAATTAAAAAAAATATTGCAACTTCAAAATTTTAAAATGTATTCAAATTTTTATGATATTCTCCATTGTAGGTTCAGAAAATATTAAATTACCTTCAAAGAGTGAAAGTACAATTCATACTGAACATAAACCTTTGAATAATTCAGACATATTTTCAAATACATCAAGTTCCACTTCCAATTATCCAACTCTACATCCTGGCAGCATTTCAAAAAACAAAACTACGATTTTAACAGGTCAGTTACATATATTTCTCTGTTAAAACGAATCTACAAATGCACTTATTCTCAGTATCCTAGCATCAGCACTCAAATATTCATTTTCGGATTTTTTTAAAAATAAAGATTAACTTTTCCAGAATCAACAGTCGAAGCCGCAATTACTGAATCTACATCGATCGAAAACACCACTGAAATAAGAGGCGAAACTCATAAACAAAATGACAGCACTTTAGAAGAATTTCAAAGCACCGTATCGTCAGATGCGACACATACCGGATCAAAGCCGTATGATTTGATAAATTCAATCAATTTAAATACAGAGCACAGTACTATTGATCCATTAGAAACTAATCCTAGAATTTATCAAAATTTACATAACAAGTAGTTTATTTTCAAGTCCTAGAAATAAAATTTTCTGCAAATGTTTTCAAGAAATCATAACCATCTGTTAAAAAATACTAAATCATTTATCAATAATCTAAGCGACTGAATTTAGTATACTAAGAAAACATTCATTATTTTCCAATGTTTCAGCGATGAGTGAAGAAAAATTGGACTAAAATAAAATAGAAGTTTTAAAAATTGAAATACCTTCTCTAGACATCAGATGAAGAAAACCTATTAAGTTTTGTCTCAACGAATAAGTAAGATTTTTGTATAAAATATAATAAACAGATTACCTTATTACTGACACTTCCTTCTAAAAAGCAGAATAATCTAGAAAAATGTATAAAATATTTTTCTTTGGCACTTTATTATTAACATAATGTAACAAGTTACGAAGTGTTATGTATGTACAAAGTACTATAATAATATGGCGTAATAAACTATGTGATTAAGTGTTAAAATGCCTACGCGGAAGTGATATACTTAAGAGAGACGTTTAGATTCATACACACCCTCACTCACACACATACATACACATAAAAGACCACAGTTGAGACAAAATTAATAATAGACATTATTATTAAATACAGATAGATAACAGTCTGAATCTGATAAGTGCACAAAATAATGTAATTTTAAAGGAACATGAGCGGAATAAATTTACTTTAAAGATTGCATTTGACTAAAAAAAGTACAGTCAATATATAATATAAAAGACAAGATCGCTTTGGAGAACGTTCCTATCTATAAATTAATTACAATAACATTCGACAAATTTAAAATGTCGATGCATCTACGTACCATCAACGGAATTCACTTTAAACAATACATCTTAATGCGCTATTGAGCAGCATTTAGATAATACGAACTGAAAAAATAATAAATAATATTAGTGTGATAACTTAAATGAAGTATATATATAGCACATCTCTCAAGACTCCGTCCATCTCACTTTCAATTTACGATCCTATTATGAAAATTGAGATCCTACATATAAAAATAAAGCAATGATCTAAAATTAATAATCTCTCTTTGAAGACATTAAAATAGCGAAAATAAGAACCTAAATATTTTGGAATCGTAATTCAATTACTTTTTTTTCACAGTGAGAATGAACTTGTCTGTAATTCGTTGCAAAGTAATAAGCGTTGACGACCTTGAGCCACTTCCGAATGCACTTATTGCACATAAAATTGCTGCACGTGATGTGAAACTCTCTTTTACGACTTAAATCGTAATTACAAAACCTTCTCTATCAAATCTCGTGTGGAATGTTGTTTCAAATCTACAAATTCCTCGTAAAATTCGAGATCAATGTGTAAGGTAAACCTAAATACATCCTTAATCCTGCTTTTGAAATCAATACTATAAATCAACAATTTTTTAAGAAAACACAGAGAGAAAGTGTGTGTGTGTGTGTGTATGTGAGAGAGATATAAAACAATTTTAGGAGCATTAAAATAACATATTTATCATGAAGTTTCTTTGCTCTCTGTGAAGTCTTATAAAGTTTTTCAAAATGCAGGTAGGCACCAGTCCTAAGAGCACTTACGCAAATATTGTCGTGGAGTTAAATTGTATTCTAATCGAATTTAAATTTAATTAAATTGGATAGTAGTACGAAGGACACGAAGAGTATAATTCAACAGATTTAATAATACTTCTTCTTGTACTTACGATACCGATCCTCTTCTGTCCTTCGCAGCTGTCTTATTAAATCACTTGGTACGTACCAAAGTCTATCCACATTGTTGAGAAGAGCTTCTGTTACCTGACAGCATATCGCAGCCATGTTGACTTGTGCGCTTAAATCCGTTCGATCTCGTGGGTAAATGTAGCGCGGTGGAAACAATGAGGGGGCTACAATCATAGCAACGTTATGAATTGACATTTTGTTAGCGAGTTGATTCTCAATCACAAGCTTTAAGAATGTCAGCAAAGCCTTTAAGGTACAACGATGTTCCACAGGTAATAATAGCACCAGAAGGTTTAGCGCCAATGCGAGATCAATAGGATTCTTTACACCTATAGAGAAATTTTTTCTATCAGTATGAACTTAAGGTTTAAATTGAAATTTTATAAAAATCACTCACCGTGGCTTTGATAGAATGCATCTATTAGTTCAACGGTGAGAAGAGGTTGAGGTAAATCTCGGAGAAGTTTTTTCAAAACTACTGATAAGTCATGGCACGGCGTACGTTTGAAAAGTTTGTCCATTTCTTTTGGCTTACAATAAAAGTCGTTTTCCAACTCAGAGCACAAGGTTTCGACCTGGAATTTTTTGTTTCAAGATATCAATGTCAGCTTTATCTATTAATTTAAACTTTACGCAATTACTAAAAGATTGGATTTTATCTATATAATAGTAGTAAAAACAGTCACTCAGAGCCAAAGAGAAGGGGATTAATTTTTTTTTCTTTTTTTTTTTTCCAATAATCCTTTATTAAAAAACCAAGATCACCAAGATCACCAAGCTTTCGACCTTTACATTAGGTCCTCTTCAGGGCACAATAATTTCTAATACAAAATGGATTATTTAATTAACTTGAAATTTATAGAAAAATAAAAAAATTTTTAAAAAATAAGAAAAGGAGTAAATAAAACTTACAATAATGAAGTCGCAGTAGTATAAGCCATCCAAGACAGATTTAGTCATAAAATTCATGTATAGAAAGACGAAAGTCGAGAATTCACTGCTTGTATCTAATGTAGTTAAAAGGCAAATGGTATGATGAAGAGTGGTTACAAGTAAGAATCAGCTGAGAAGGTAGAGAAGAGTAGGGTAAATAGTATAATAATAATAAGTATAAAAGAAAACAAGGAATCAAAATTTAAATGTATTTTAAAATTTTATCATAAATAGAATTTAAACGAATTGTGTCGTTTTGCTTGTTAATGCAATTTTTGTTGGATTTGATGTGTAGCATTTCCGCTATGTTTCTTTTAAAATAATTCGATTCTTTGTTCAAGATCTTAAAATCCTTCCACCCAAAATCATGACCTGAGCTAATTCTGTGGTCGGTTATGACCGAATTAGTGGCAGAGACCAATCGAATGTTATTTTCATGTTCTTTAATTCGTGTGTTGATTCGTCTCTTGGTCTCACCCACGTAAACTGCATCACAGCCGCCGCAATTAAGTTGGTAAACAACACCCTTAATATTTTCTTTTGGGAGTACGTCTTTGCCTCTTTTTATGATTCGTGAGTTTAATTTATTATTCATCTTATAAACTGTTTTTATTCCTGCCTTATGTAATATTTTTCCTAAATTCTGTGATAGTTTGTCAACAAAGGGGAGAGAAATGCGGTGTTCGACTTTATTTTCGTTACAATTGTTACTGGGTTTATTATTCAAGTAAGTTAACCGTTTATGAATATGTTTGTTAATAAATTTCAAAGGATAATTGTTTTTCAAAAAGAGATTGAGAATTTTATTAATGTTCGTATCTAGAAATTCTTTATCAGAAATGTAAAACGCTTTATCAGTCAAACAAATTATAGAAGCGATTTTTTGTGATAAAGGATGATGAGAAGCAAAATCAATAAATCGTCCCGATGCGGTTGGTTTAATAAACCAATCAAATTTAAAGGAAGTGTTAGATCTAATTATTGTTGTCTCCAAAAAATTTATGCAACCATTGTTCTCCATTTCATGAGTAAATTTTAATCTCGGATGGAAGGCATTAAAAACCCTAATAATGTCGTCAATCTTGTTTATAGGGACCAAAGCAAGAATGTCATCAACATAACGAAAAACACGGGAATATCAAATTTAATATTATTTAAGCAATGGGTTTCTAAATCTTGCATAACAATGTCAGCTAAAATAGGAGAGATAGGGGAACCCATAGGGGTACCATAAACTTGTTCATAAATTTTGTTATTAAAGGTAAAATACGTGGAATTTAAAAGAAATTTGACACAAGCAATGAATTCAGTTTCTGGAATATTAGTGTTTACAACTTGATGGAAACGTCTTTTTAAACCTTCTATAACAAGCTCGTGTGGCACATTTGTGAAGAGCGAGGAAACATCAAGAGAAATCAAAACGTAATTAGTAGGAATAAAAATCTTTAACAACCTGTTTTTAAGGTCAACACTATCCTTAACATAACTAAACGGTTTAGTGAGAGATTTAGAAAGAATATTAGAAATAAATTTAGCTAGAAAATACGTTGGACTATCAATGGATGAAATAATAATCCTAAGTGGATGGTTAGCTTTATGTATCTTTGGCAACCCGTAAGCTCGAGGTAAATTTCCGTCAGTATTCAAAAGAGAGAAATAAGTTGCTTCACTAATATAACCAGATTTTTTCCATCTTTTTAAGAGTTCATTACATTTATCTGTGGTTTTTCTAAGAGGGTTTCTGTTGATCTCTCTGTATGTTTCGTCATCCTTTAAAATTTCATTCATCCCAACATTGTAATCGCTCTTAAACATAATAACGACCGAACCACCTTTATCTGCTTTAGTAATAAAAAGATCAGGATTATCTTTTAAAAAATTATTTGTATTTACTATTTACCCTACTCTTCTCTACCTTCTCAGCTGATTCTTACTTGTAACCACTCTTCATCAGACCATTTGCCTTTTAACTACATTAGATACAAGCAGTGAATTCTCGACTTTCGTCTTTCTATACATGAATTTTATGACTAAATCTGTCTTGGATGGCTTATACTACTGCGACTTCATTATTGTAAGTTTTATTTACTCCTTTTCTTATTTTTTAAAAATTTTTTTTTTATTTTTCTATAAATTTCAAGTTAATTAAATAATCCATTTTGTATTAGAAATTATTGTGCCCTGAAGAGGACCTAATGTAAAGGTCGAAAGCTTGGTGATCTTGGTGATCTTGGTTTTTTAATAAAGGATTATTGGAAAAAATTAATCCCCTTCTCTTTGGCTCTGAGTGACTGTTTTTTACTACTATTATACACTTAACACGGAGCATCTCATTCTAATTGGATTTTATCATTTTTATAATTTATTGAATAAATAAAATTATTCTTACTTTTTGTTTATGGCCACCAACACGGAGAATTCCTTCTTCCTTGACTCCCCGCTTTGCTAGTTCTGATAGAATTTTTTGAAATACTAATGGGATGTTGCTTTCTTCACTTGTTACTTGATTATCTCGTAAGAGTAAAGTTGATAGAGATACTCCAAAAAGATTTCCAGCTGAAATTCAAAATTCACTTCTAAATTAAAAAACTTTATTAAGAAAAAAAAAATATGAACAATTAGGAATAAAATGTACCTTTTCTTCTACGTTTGTTTGGTTTTCGTTTTGTAAGGGGGACGTTATATTTATCATAAACAGCAGTCAGTTCGAGCCAAAGTAAAGGTTTCAATCTGGTAAATTCTCGTTGTGATAGCAATTCAACTCCTTGCCCACAGTTATTTTCATCTGAAGCAAGGACATTTTCCGACCATACTTGAGACTTCGCTTCGTTTGCTTTACACATCTCTTCAAAACTGAGGTGGCCATGTGATGAAGTGCGATTTAAAGGTCTTGCAATGACTTCATCATCTCGATTGGGTCTGGATCCATATAAGCTACTATGACTACGGGTAACTGTTGCGTGGCCGCCTGAATTTCTCCTGCGAAAAGTTGATAATAAGATAAAATAATCATAATTTTAAAATAACGAAAAATTGAAAAATACTTCTTATTACTGCTTGAATTAATGTTAATCTTATCCTACATACTTAAGCGTAGATTCCTTCGGAACAGATATTTTTTCTTCAGGCATGGCATCTATACTAGCAACTTCACGAGGATCACTACCACTTCGCCTTTGAATTACTGACCTAGGCAGATGTATCGTCCCCAACCGTTGGTAAGCAGTCAATTGAATACCTTCTATATATTCAAATAAGATTTTGAAGTACCCAATTTTAAAAATAATTTATATGAATTCAGCCCTCGGATTCTATAATCCCGCCTAAAACCTACATTAGAAGCCAACTCGAAAAACCTGGCAAATCGTATGCATAGTTATAGAATCCGGCGGCTCAATTGTGGTTCATAATTCATTTTCCATTACCTGAATCACTGGCAACGTCTCCACGCTGAGCCCAGTGGCCTGTTCTTCGGAAAATTTCTTGAACCGGTACAGGAGCTGGTGTGGCAACTGAAGCAGGATGTGAAGCTGAAGTAGATAGACTCGATATTCTGCGGATACCATCTTTGCCATCATTAAGCGTCCGATGAAATATGGACACAAAACTTGGAACGTTTGTACTGGAATTTAGATAGATACCTTTTAAAAATGTTATTTAAATACCAAACTACTTTTCAATTCAATGTTAATATTTATGATACTGACTTCTCATTTTGAGTATCCATAACGCCCACGTTTGGAGAAGTTCCTTCTGGAGTTTCCCCTGAAACTGAATCCAGGGAATCAGGAGTAGCACTGCGTGATCTTGTTCCTGTACTTGATACCTGAAAGTGAAAACAGTATTCAAGTACAAATTGTTTCTATTACCTCATACTTTTGACTACATGTATATCTAAAAATAACTTAAGTTTATTTGAATAAAAAAATTTTAAAATCTCACTTCTGCATCTTTGAAAAAATCCCTAATATCTGGTTTTCGAACACGATGCCTTTGATTAAAACGCTGCTTAACAGTGTGATTAAGCGATCGTACGCGTCTTTTCACTGCTTCTGCTTGAGCTCGAGACAAGGGTCGCAAAGCTGCCCCCAATTCTTCAGGTTGCACTTCTCTACCAGCTTTCCATGGCTCAGTTAATTCGCCTAAACCTGCTGCTCTTAACCATTCTGCCTCCTCTTCCCCCTCTAAAATTATTTTACCAGTATTTTAATAATAAATTATCTTTACTTAATTCATTAAAATTTAAGCTTAAAAACCCTAAGTACCATCGTAGCTTCGAGGACTACATTCTTCATCAAGGTAGTCATCTAAGGTTTTAGTTTCTTCCATCACTTTCTTGTAAACCTCCCAGCATTCTTGTGGAGAGGCGTTGTCGCCAAAACCGGCTCCGTTTCCTTTGTCCATTTTGTTAAAAATTCAGTTCAAAAATAGACTCAGTGCTCTGCATACATGATGCGTAAGTGTTTTTATTCTAAAGCGAGTTATTCAAAGACTGTGGTTCTTCTAAATCTGTAAAAGAATATCAACGAATTTGATAACATTAATTTATTTATGTTTATTAACTCGCTCAAAAAACTACGGAATTTTGTAATAATGGCGAGTTAAATATATATAATTCGTTAAATTTATTTTGATGATTTAATCAAATTCAATATTTTTACAGCAAAAGTATTAAAAAATAAGTGAAGATTAATCAAATTTCAAATTGAAATAAGATTTAAAAAAAAAAGAGATAAAAAACAGTGTATCTAGACCTCATTTACAAAGGGGAACTTACATTTATGTATATATATATATTTTCTTTTCCAACTAATGGTTCTTTAAAACGCTTTTAACAACTTCGAAGCAGATTAGTTACTGTAAAATCTTCATGAACGGAATAAAAACAAAATAAGAATACAATGACAAATGTTTTAATATTATGTATTCAATAGGATATGTTAGATACACATTTCGCAATGCATCATAGTTAGAAATGTTAAACAATTGATTGCAAAATCTCTTCCCGAGTTTTGATTAACTAAATGGCTGTACATTTGCAAAAAATCATTAAGAACATCTTTTGTAAAGATATTTTAAAAAATATTATTTTGATACAGATATCGTTCTTTCTCAATATATGTATAAAAAGCAAGTCAGTCAGTCAGAAACAAAATAAGGGCAGATTACACCATTCACTTTTTTCTAAACAGTGAAAACGATAAAAACTTAAGATATTCTGATTGTTATGAGTATTGCATCCGTCTGGCACCAAGAAAATACAAACACCAAGCAATTTACACAAAATACTGGAATCTCTGTTTCCAGTTTTGTAACTGCGAAATGCACTAGTCGTATATTTTAAAAGTTTTATTTTATCATATTTCAACAAAAAAATAAAACATTTCACGGAGAATGGATCGTGAAATATCTTTGATGCCCAGACCGAAACACGTCATACGATGTATTACGAAACATAACCTCGCCATTTGACAAACCTGACTCCGAAATGAATAACACTCGGGTACTCGACGATTCCTTTCATGAATGGAGTCCGAATATTTACGAAGATAATCCCTTCCTAGGTTTCCTCGACATCAATGACGCGAGCAGTGTTGAGAAAAAGTCACTCTCGCCAGTCGAAGGTCAACAGGTTCCAACAGGTTGGAGACGAAAGACAACAACAGTGCAGAACGCGGCACATAAATTTAATTCGCGATTTAATGCAACGGCACATAAATGCTCGCCAAGATAATTATAAAGGCTAACTACGTATTAGGATTTGTAATATATTCAGAACAGCGCCCATACCACGGGGAAGATTTCTGGTCAGCCGATGAACATGACACATGTCCCAATTTCTTTAATGACTTGAATTTTTCTCAAATCCTCTAAAGTCTACCTCGTCTAACCTTCTTAAACTCGCAGTGAGAAATTCGACACGTTTTTTTCCGAGTACTTGTTGCACGGCGACAAATCGCGAGTTATCACTTTTTTACACTTTTTTGTAATTCATATCGTAGCACTTGCGCCTAAACCAATGGGCCAGGCGCCATCTTCTCTGATTATGGAATGTGATTCGCTATTCACTCGCTCTTTGCGTTGCAACAATAATCGATTTTCTCACAACAGGCGTTTCGATTTGTGCGCGAAAGTTTAAATTGATTTAAATTAGCAGAAAAAATTAGCATTATTAAATTGTATTTAAATTCAATTTAACAAGACAAGACGCCAGTAAATTGAACATTTTTTTATGTGTGTCACGTAAAAGTAGTAAAAAGATGTAATAAACATATCAATGATCGCATATTACATTTTGCGATGAATCCCGTGACTAAAGTGATAAAATATAGAAAATTTTTAACACATAAAAAATTTCATGAATTTGAAATTAGGAAACAAATAAAACTAGAAAAAATAATTAAATAGTGCATGCAATTAAATTAAATCATAGATATTACAAATATCTACACAAATAGAAATAATTATTCGCAATATTCTATTTATTTACAAAAAATTAGACGCATCAAATATTTTTCGGATACAATAATCTTTATAAGATTCTTATACAAATAACATACAGCGGTACAAAATTAAAATTCAAGCTGGAATAAATTTAGCTCCTATTAGCTCTATTTCCCCATCCACGTCGGTGAGTGTCCTTATATTCGTCCATAGCTCGAGCCCGATTTATAAAATCTGCGTCATCTTGCTCTGTCTTAATTTCCTTTTCCTCATCTTCAATATCTTCCTGAGAATTAGAATCGCTTTTTGCTACATCCTGAAGACATTTCGCATTAACTTGATTTCGCTGCGAAGCGTCAGGCCAACTGAAAAAAATAGATTTTCTCAATAAAACCCTCCAATATCAGAAATAACTATAAACATAAATTTACTTACTCCCCGTCTTTCACTCTTTGATCGTAAAATTCCTGTACAGTGAGTACAGGCAGACTAGGATATCCAGCACCATAAACCTTTTTTTGTAATTCATCTCTCGTGATGATAATCGGTTGAAGCGGTGGGGCAGGAACACTATTCTTATGGATATGTGAAGAACTGGTCTCGGAATGGCCAATTTTTTTCATGTGTTCTAAAATTGGTCTTTCTGCAGCCAACGAGGCCAACTCGTCTATAGCCTGATTCGCATATATTTTAAGTAGGGTAATAAAGTACTCCCTTTTGGATTCTTCGTCGATGTTTAAATCATCCATGCCTTGCTTTAATGCTTGTAAACGAGCTTCCAACTCTTTTTGTTGTGTGTATCTTTGAATTTTTGTATTCCTGACGTTTACCTGCAAGGAATTCTTGAAATTAGTAGCTGAAATAATTATTTTTAAATTTATTTATTTTTTTAAATTAATACAAAGCTAATCATATTTTATTATTCATACGAACCATTTCAGTAATCATTTCGGCATTAGATTTAGACCTTTCAACGGCAGTTTCTTCTCCTTCGTCATGATGTTTTACCTCAGGAATCGGAATATCTATTAAGCCATAGGCTTTCAATCTTTTTAGAAAATCGACAAAGTAGACTTCGGCTACATCAACGATTTGTATTCGATCTTCTACTCCACAAATTTTTGTAGTGAGGGATCCTAGAAGAGCTGGCAGTAAGAAGTATTTCAAATTTTCAGTAGGCACTTCTTCAAAACCTTCGTTTTCACTGAACATGTCTATGAGCGATACTAATTTTGTTGCATTCTCGAACATACGCATTGCTTTTTTTATGTCAGACTGAAAAAATTATACTATTGTGATACATTAAAAACTAATTTTGTTATAGAAACTATATATAATAATATAAAACTATATATAATAAATAATTAATATACTTACAGTAGTGATCAGTTATTGCTACTCTAAAAATTATCAATATTCTAATGAATTAATGTTGTTAGAAAATCTGAATTTATACTTTTGTTGAAAAGCACTATAAATATGCATGTAAATGGGCTATTTTACTAATGCAATGTTAGTTTTCTGAATTATTTCAAAGACAATACCAATATAATTTTCCTAACCTTACATAAAAACTTAAGATTTTTTAAGTTATTTTTTTTTCATTAAAATGTTGCTCTGAATTTAAAGAATCGCCATAAATTTTATATTTAAAATTGTATAAATACCTGCACATTTGAACTGTTTGTTGGTTCCTGGGTTTGATTAATTGAATTAAACAAATCAAATGCCTTGTCAAATAATTCAGACAAGGATTCCGAATCCATTGATTCACTGCCTGAACTTATTTCTTTGTTTAGGCATGACATGATTAATTTCTGCACTTATATTCACCAGAATAAAACTTTAACGTTTCAAAACGTTCTGAAAATGATGTCTTATATACCGAAAGTTTATATTTTCCACTAAACACTGATAAACCGCGTTTTCCACTGATTTGCTTGCACTTGCACTTGTATCGTTGTATCAGGCTGACTCAACCTCAACCTCAAACCGCTCAAAGCATGACAACTTGTAATTTATATAATTTCCGTAAGAGCGCTAGCACCTACAGCCCGCGAATTTCAAAAATTCTTTTGTTATAAAAATAAAAACAGTTTGAAAATACCATTTATTTTTTTTATTATTTATTCAATTTTGAATAAATAAGTGATAAAACGAATAAAAATAAGGCTAGGAAAAAAATGTTTTCAGGTAGCAACAATAGTAAAAATATATTTACCTACTGTGTTCATTATTGGAATTTATACAGAAAGACACGAGTAAAATCACACTGGAATTCCTTAGCTATTTTGTGAATTTATCTTAATTAATTTAAGTAACGTAAGCTTTTATCGATAAAGATCCTTATAAGTATGATATAGTCTTTCAATTCCTATAGTTTCACTCCTTATGAAGAATAATGTAATATTCTAGAGGGAAAAATATTAAAATAGAAGTCATTACATAATCTACCAAAATGTAGTTTATCAGTAATTGAATGAGTTCTATTTCTTATTGAGCAACGAAAGGCACCTTGTTGATAAAAATTGAATTTCGAATTTCTCGAAATCTCGAGTTTTATCAGATTCTATCAAATATTAACTTATTAATAATCATGCAGCCTTACACTCCTCTTCTTGGAATTAATAAATACTCCAAACGAAGTATTAAAATTCAATTTGAATCACTCAACTTTCTGGAAGGAATATCGAGTTTTATCAAATATAGGTGTGATCGAGTTCATTTTGGGAGTTTTACCTTTCACACATATCTTTTCTCAAATTCTCTTTCATGTGTATCTCTACAGTGCACCAGTAGAAAGAAAACAATATCGATATCGCATTTAATCTATCTTACTCTCGTTACACGCTCATTTAAATACTTTTGAGATAAAGTCCATATATACATGATTACTATTTTACTGTGCAGGTGACTTGCACTGTTCACAGTTCTCCATTTTCTCATTAAATTCTTCGATCTGGAGTGTCATTTCGAAGAAATTATATTTATCATGAATATTTCTTGTTGCCGTGCGCAAAATATTTTGAGGACTAGTGCCTGGTTCTGAAACAAAAATATAATTTCAAATAAGAGTATTTTATCAAATTAAATATTTAAAAATTTTTATATCTAATAGATAAAAACATTAATGAACTTACTAATAGCAAGATGAGCAGATAGAGCTGTTTTGTCCAAAGAAAGTGCCCAGATTCTTAAGTTATGAACTTTGACAACTCCATCCAATTGCATAAACGTATTTTCTACTTGTGAGTAATCAAAACCTTTTGGGATTCCCTCCATCAAAACGTTCATCACGTCCTTGATGATGGCTACAGTGGTCAGAATCACCAAAATTGAAAATAGGAAAGTACAAATTGGATCCACTATCCTCCAGGTTGGCTGTAAATTTCCCAAGTATAATTAACTGCTGAAATCAACTTTTCTACATTATTTAGCATAGTTTGAACTATCATTGCAAATGATGTTCCAAGAGATTGAAATCTTTTTTAACTAAAATTATTAAATAAATTATCGAAAATTTAGAATGAGGTAAACTTACTTTGAAATAAATTATGAGTGCTGCAATAAAAACTCCAATGCTTTGGATGAAATCACCGAGTACATGAACGAAAGCAGCTCTGACGTTTATATTTCTATTATTTTCTGACTTTTTTTGAACACCTTCTTCTTGGCATTTGTTACTATCACTTTTTTCGTGCTTGTGATGACTGTGGCTGTGTCCACCCCCATGACTGTGTCCATGGCCATGTTGATGAAGCGTTAAACCCATTCTAATTAAAAATTATTAAAATTTATTCAAGCAATAATTTAATCAATAAAAAGATTAGGTTGTTTTTAATTAATCAACTTACTAATATATTAATTAACTTAACTACTAGGCTCTTATATAAGAATTTAAATGTCGATGAAAAGTAAACAAGTTTTATAAGTAATTAATCAAAAACAATATAGTCTATTAATTATAATACTTACACTAGATTTACTGCGACACCTATTGCAGACGTGATTAACATGGCAGTAGAATCTAGGTCAAAATTATCGTTAATAACTCTTTCTACTGCAAGGAAGAATAAAACTCCAGTCACCACCCATATCATTAAAACAGAAGTTAATGCTCCTATCACCTGAAACAAAATAATTCGATTTTCAAATTAGATTCTTTATGCATTCTTAAACAATGATTTCAAAATTATTATTTCTTAATTAATAAAATTTAAATCAAAACTGGCGTCAAAATTGAAATTTTAAATTTTAAAGAATGAAAAATACCAGAAATTGTAATTTGATGGGGAAATTTGATTAAATTCGGAATTTATAAATTTTAAATTTTCGATTTTCATGCAATTTGATTTTTATAATTTATAAATAAATATTATATTAGCATATAATAAAAAAAATAAGCGCACTGTAATATTGAATTATAAGAATAAGAAAAATCAAATAAAGCATTAGTAATTCTTATAAAAAATACATTTTTAAAAGAGTTTGGAATTAAAAATTGTATGATAAATGTATTGCAAAAGAAAAAAACATGCCTCTGCACGATACCAGCCAAACGGCATTTTTCTTGTCGCTGGCCTGCCTGCCACCCAAATCGAGAAAAGAGATATCATAAAAGATGCGAAATCCGTTAGCAGGTGAGCAGCATCCGTGGCGATTGCTAAACTATTCGACAAAACACCGCCTGTTGAAAATGTAACAAAAATAAACAGTTTGTAAAACGAGTTTCCAAGTCACATATTAAGGATATCCTTAAATATAAATTTCATGAATAATATTTTTGTATACAAATAGGAAAAGTTTGAACAAGAAACATGTTTTAAAATATATCATTCCAAAACAATTTCAGATCATATAAAATACATAAATCAAAGTAGTTTACCTACGATTTCTCCTATCATGAAGAATACACATAATGCACTGGCAATTAATAGTTTTTTACGTGCCTTCTTATCAACATCTTCACTTCTCTCTCTATGGCAATGATCTTCATCTAAAAATAAAATGAAATCCATATGAATTTGAAAAATATTTCTTTACAAAAAATAAACATAACATTATAATGTGTTTTTATTTTGTAATTTTAAGAAATTAATAAATATTTTGTTGCTCAATGAACATTTAATTTATTATTTTATAAAGTTTTTAATTTATTTAAACGTGTACAACGATATTAATGTCAGGGACCACTTTTCAACAAATTAATTATAATATGCGATATCAGGAAAATTATTTCTCACTAACACGTGTTTTATTACCTTATAAGATAAAAATTGGTAACTTAATTGCATAATCAAATCTCTGGTAAAATTTTTTAAAAGACACTGAATTTCAAATAAAAATACATTTTTCATGTTTTCAAATATTCTGCATTCACTACACATGAAATCCTATTCTCTCTTTATTTGTAGCAAAAAAGTTTAACTGTAACTTTTGTAATAGTTAATTTGGCATGGGGTCAGTTTTGATACGGATTTATTTTTTTAATTAAGTGATAGAACACATAAAAAATACAAAAGGCAAACGTTTCGGCAAAGAAAAAAAGAAAAAAACAAAAAATACAATAATTATTAAGTTGCATGTCTTAGTTAATAAATATTTAAAGGTTACTATTAAGCTAATTGGCACTGAAGAGGGCCCCCATTTGTGGCCGAAACGTTTGCCTTTTGTATTTTTTATGTGTTCTATCACTTAATTAAAAAAATAAATCCGTATTAAAACTGACCCCATGCCAAATTAACTATTACAAAATTATTATTGTGGGTCAATAAAACATTGAACATGTACGGAAACATTTATAAGCTTTTTTCTTCTTTCAAAGTCAATAGTGACGTGAAAAATACATTTTTTCATGTGGGACTTGGGACTCTTTTATTGATAAAATTTTAATGATTTAAAGGGAATAGGCCGCGATAATTTGAAATCTATATTTTATAAATATTTACATCTGAAAATATTCCTAAATTATAGAAACCTTAGAAATGGTTTGAAAAGTATTATTGGTGTTTTTTAAGGGCATGTGATACTTAAGAAATTGGCAATTTTTATTGATTTTAAGTTTCTACATGTTTGAGCCCAAAGTATATAAAATTTTGTTTCCCAAATTTCGGAAATATTAGAGAAGATAAAAACAAACTTTGATAGACTACTTTTGGTTTCGAAATTGAAAAAAAGTTCAATTTTAGCAAAATATATCGTAAATTTTGTTTATTATCAAAACCAAAAGTAGTCTATCTACGTCCGTTTTTATCTCCTTTACCATTTCTTAAATTTTGTGAACAAAATTGTATGTACTTTGGACGCAAACATATAGAAACTGGACCAAATTGTTCATATCAACTTGTTACTTTTCTCAAGCGTTACATGCTCTTAATTGATTTTTATACTGCAACTATAAAATAATTCTTCTACTAGAATAAAAACAAACTTGAATCAATGAAAAATTTTCCCACTTTCTTGATATATTCAAAACAATCAATATATCTTAAATTTTGAGAAAAAAAATATTTTATAGAGGGAACTTTTTGCAGCAATAAATACTAACATACTACTTTTAAATATCAAAATCACAATCTTCTAACTATTTGAAGACTTCTTGTATGGAATTTTTAATATCTTATTAATATACACAAACATAATTTACCTTATTTCTTTATTTTATCTTAAGACGTGATTTATGACTGAATTTTAATCATTGACAGAAATAAACAAAATTATGGTAGTTTCAAGTTATTAAATTTGTTTTTAACAAACTAAAGCTGAAGCTAAATTTAAAAATCTTATGTGATTAGAATTGTAAAAATCAGAAAATGTGTTGATGATTCTCTTAAATAAAACTTATATTTATTCTAATCAATTATACTAATAAATTTTGAAAATACACTCAAAAAAACTTCTATTCATATCGAAAAAATCGTTTATTTGCCCTTCTATTCTCAATTCAAAATGACAATTTGTTCATATTACAAAAAATATATTTGATTTTAAGAAATGACGAATTTGAATAGAATAAATTCTTTGATGAATTGATTAAATGAAATGAATTGAATTTATTTCAAAGAGGAAGACTTTTTTTAACCTCATTGCAATGCACAGATTTGTTTGATTCAAAAAAATGTTGTTTGAATATAAATTGTTTTTTTTTTGAGTGTCGAAATAGAAAATCTTGTACTCACTGTGTGTTGAATTTTGATAATCGATGATTCCCTTATCATCTCCTGCACTACCCATAATCATAGTGCAACAACCAGAAAGCTTCCCATGCACACAAAAAATCACCTTTTTTGATGTAATGTCACCATTATCGGGTTCATTGTTATTGGGTGGAACACTCGTTCCATATCCAAAGGCTGCTTTGTCCTTGAATCTGAAAAAGGAGATAAAGCCATCATATAGTCACATGTAATTAGCATTAAGTATTTGTTTCCTCGTACGTGCTGTTAAGTAAATTACTCCCTCATTATAGTAACAAGGTTTGGCAACATTGGGCCATGATTGTAAAATAACATGACAAAACTTTTCTTCTTAATTCTATGTATAAAACGTGAAAAGGCGTTAAAATCTCATCTGCATTACTATTTTACAAAAAAAGACAATATTTTTAATTAAAAGAAATATTAAATTGTTTAATTTTTGTAGAAATAACTCACATGTTAGTTTTCATATTTTTGGCAGTATAGATTTTGTAAAAATTTCTGAATTTGTGCTATAACTATTTGAAACAAGATTTCGAAGTAAATATCAGTTACGCCATTGGACAGGATGAACCAGAATTACATGGACATTTGTAAAAGTGATTAGGATGACAAGAACAGATGAGTACTTAGTATTAGAACTGATTTGACCACTGTTAGCGTTATCGTTGACTACATTACGTAGAAATTTTCTATCTTACAATGAAGCAGTGTGCAAATAAGTTGTCTTCTTTTCTTTAAGAATCATTATCATATATCAAATTAGCCGTGTGCAAATATCGTGACTACGAAAACAAACTGGACATTACATGGATTTTTATTATAGAAACTTCGAATACTTATTTTTGTACCAATAACATATAAGTATTATATGAATCTAAAGGTGATAAATATTCATATGTCAGTAGGAAAAAGTTTAACTGACTCAAATCAAAGTTAGAGTCATTTGACATTCAGTTATTTAACCGCAATTATAAGTGAGTAAATTATCAATTCTAATTTCCATTCAAGTTGCAGTGAATCGAAGATACAATTTTCATTGTCTAAGACTTAATTACTGTAACAATTTTCATAGAATCAAACAAAAGCGAATAAATCCATTTTTCAAACTTATTGACTTATTGATTATTGTTACATCTTTGAAATGACTTGCACTTTTCTATTTCTCAAGTTTATAAAAAACAAAACATATGAAAATCTATGTTTTGAATAAAAAGTAGATAAATCCTTAATAAATAAGTAATAAAAGCTAAAATTCGAGAAAAAATTATCCACTATTTTTTAAAGCAAACTCTATGTGTTAATTTTATAATAGAATTCTTAAAAAGTGTTTTGAGGTATATGTATAAATTAGTGCTTTTATGATATTTTATTATTATCAAAAATTACATACAACAATATTATTTGTCTTCTATTATGCATTATATGGGGATAAACTTGTCACACATTCTACATTATATATTATATACTGAGGTCTTCTGTTAATGTGACGAAAATGTTCCACGGATGCAAATTTTTTAGAAGACTACTTTGCAACCAGTAATTACCAGTTCAATTCGTCTCTGACATAAAATACCATTTTAAGAATTTTCTAAATTATATTTAAACAATTAAAAATACTTTTCAGCTTTATACTATGCCCTCTTGTTTTAAATCTGTATTTCTTACTGATTTCTAATTGTTTCTAATTTCTAATTGTTTAATCAGTTTATTGAGTCCAATTTATCGGAAAATCAGTAAAATAAAATAATTAAGTCTCTGGAAATGAATCACTGAATGAAATTAGTTGATAACTATTGGTTAAAATTAAGACAGTATGTAGCAATTTTTTAAAAGAAACATTCTTCATTAAGAATAAATACATTACTAAACACATTATTTTCTTGGAAACCCGTTTTTTCTTTTATATAAACTTGAATTAATAAACGTGCGAATAAGAAAATTACAAGGCAATTGGACAAATTACGTTATCTAGATGAAACAAAGAATTTTCTACACATAAGATTGAGCAAACTTATTATTAACAGCAGTAAAAAATAACGATCCCTAATTTCGTAGGCATAAATAATAACTAAGTATGCTAAGAAAAGTTCCGGTTGGGTAAAAAGTTAAAATTCTTTGGTTTATATTGGAACTAGTGCAAGGTAAATATTATTGAGTGTTCAACTTTTAGAACAAATGTTTCTTAATAAAATATGTATGATAACAAAAGAAAATAAAGATTCATTTCAATGCAAATTAGTCTAATTATAACAGGAAACTGATTTGTCATCTATTTTAGATTTAAAAATAAAATGTTTCATAAATTATTTTACTTTATAAAATTTAATTAAAATTCAGAACAATTTATTTTGAGACTTGTGTTACAAATATAAAATTTATAATTTTTGAATTAGTATCTAATATCTTCATTTAGACATTATCACACGGTAAAGTCAGATAAGAAAATCGTTTTCGACAAATGTTGACATTTTTTACGTCAGAACAAACCAATGAAAACCTTCTTATCATTAGTAACAAGGTTTAAAATAAATTTCTACGCGAATGTGTTATTTTTCTTTAACAATGATTCCAAGAATCACAATTAAAAAATAGTTTAGTGGTACAGTATTCGTTTTTTGAAACCTGTACCTATTTCAAGAAAAACATGACATTTTATTTTTTGCCTTGAAATGCATTTGATTTCAATATTAGTTTTTACTTTGCTTCTTGTAACATCGCAAATGCTGTTAATTTTATTTTTGACAGATTTGTAAGTAACTTATGAATATTTGAAAATGCAGATTTTCCAGAAAATCATATTCTTTACAAAATTATTTCACTTCGGTATAGAATATGAATAAATTAGAAAATTAAATAATGTTCATTAAATTGAAAAGAATTTTTAGAATTACGCAGCAAAAACGTCAACGCAAATGAACATGAAAAGATTGTTTGCTTTTTGGTAATTACCGCATCTACAGATAAAATCGTATTTTCAGTATTGTGTAAGGCCATTATCACTCATCGAATCCAACTTTACTGATATATTTTCTTCTATAAAAGAATGTTCATCTCAAAATGGAAATACCAAGTCAAAAAATTGTAAAGACAGATAAAAGGCATTAAGGAAGGTCGATCTACAAAATATTTATAATTAAGAGTAAATTTTTATTTATTTTTTTTAACTGTACAAATATTTAACCCGATATTCTATTTTACAAGGACATGAGCTTACAGGCAAAAAATGTCGATAACGTAGGAATCGGTAGGTAACACATGGCCTTAATATTTGTTATTAGATTTTCAAATCGTTTTCTGCATTGAGCACATAATGATTTGTCATAACTATTTATATAATTTGTGAATTTTTAAATGCAAAGAACTGCAAAATGAAACATTCAAAATTAGAAACCAAAAACAAAGAAAATGTGTATTCGAATTTTTATGACTTTTTGAACTAATAAACCTGATTTAAAAACTATTTTAACCTTTTGTATTTCCACCTTTTAGTTAATGTTCACTTGAATTATAAATCTAATATCATCACGTAAAATTTGAGAAAATTAGAAACATAAATTTCTGTAATTACTTCCTTTTATTTTTGTTCTTCAAAAACTACTGATGATTTCATTAAATTCGGATAATTTTTTTTAACTGATACTTTTTCTGTGTCATCTTCCAAAGAGACAATAAATTTAAGTACTTTTAAAAATTATATCTTGCATCCAGTACAAAATAAAAATAATCATGAGCTATAAAATAACTCATCAAATAAATATTTGAATTTTCTAAGTCTAAAAAAAGAGTCTTTCTGATTTCAGACTTTAATCTACAGTATTACAAACACCAAATTGAAAACGTACTCATGAAAATGAGAATTCTCTGAATCTTCTGTATTCATACAAGAAGTTCGAATTCCCTGCCTAAAATTCCAGGTAATCTTGGTATATCCACATGGCACTCCATAATTTCGAGAAATGTTCAATAACCCGCGCCAATCGAACGCTTCGCGCTTTCTTCGTCTTTTAGACGGTCTTAAATAATCTCTTGAGTATGAAATGTCATTCTTTCGCATTCGAAACGTCATTCCGCTTTATTATATACACTCCTTCTTTTTTTAAGCTTGAAGTTCCAATTACACACTATTTGCAATTCTTCACACTGTACGACCAATAGTAAAGTTTTAAAATTTCACTCGCAGAACCACATATTGCAGATTTAAGTGGATATTGTGAGTTTTTTTATTGTCCTCGCGATATTAGACCGTCCCGAAAGACTGGCTGTGATGCTCTTTCCAGCTCTTTCAGAACTTTGTTGGAGGCTCTGTAGCAACGAAGCCGGTTTCCCGGTCGGTGGATCTCTATTGGAGAACGGCCCACACGTTCACCAATACCGCTTTCGTCTGTGAAAGTTGAGGGGGACGAGATCCACAAAACGACCTCGAGCAAAGAGGACAGAGAGGAGAAACTTAGAATGATCTACGATCCTGACGTAAAAAATAGATCCATTACTGAAAATCATCACAAAGGTGGAAGCGTGGAAACCTACACTCAGAAATTGGTTATGCACCCATTTGGTTGAATTAACAAAATTTTTGTTGATTCAAACATAATATTTTGTTGTTATACAGGCAACAAAATTCTTTGGTTGGTCAAATTTAGTTGATATAACCAAACATTTTAGTCCCTTTTGCTAAATCTCAAGTATTTATTAAATTCAACCAAAATATTTTGTTAAGGCGATGGATCAACCAGGCCACGTGACAAAATTACTGTAAAAGTTTATGTAAGATAACTTTTTCATTCTACAAAATATTTTCTTAAAAATTTGAAAAATATAAGAGAAGACGATAAAGAACGTCTCTCAACTTCGTTCGATTGAAAATTTAGAAAAAAATTTTACAGTCAGCTATAATTGTCGATAAATTTTCTAATTTTTTTCAACATTTTAACTAAAATGAAGTTAACAGACGTGCCTTATTGTTTTTTGTTACGTTTACCAAATTCTCAGAGAGATGGTTTGTAAATTAAAACAGTAAAATAAAAGAACTAACAAAAAATAAATTTTTTAAGACTGACTAAAAATGAACATTAGAATCCAAAGTTTAAAAATATTGAAAAAATTGTTCTTTTCTCAAATTTAAAACTGGCATTTTTACCACTAAAAGAATGAGTTTACAACAACTGGAAATTGTTTCACTTACTTTTTGGAATATTTTATTAGACAATTTATTATACACAAATTTTTAAGTTTTTCAATTTTCCGAAGAATTTTATTTTTGAAAATTAATATTTTTTAATTTGAAAATTTTCAACTTCCCTGATTAAGATGTCTAATCCAATAACAAAAATATAATATTTAACAATAATTGAATTTCTTCAAGAAATTTTTTTGGAAGTATGGATTGTACACTGCCTTGTTCAAGACTAAAAATACCTAAAAGGAAAAATTGTAGTTAATTTTCGCTAACCTTTGTTGGATTCGCAACACTTTTTTGATATTATTTTTTCTGTATTTACGGGTAGAAATGTTACAATCACGCATTAGTATTATCTTTATTTTTAATTTACACACTGGAAAAATTTGCTCGTTAATTCACGTAGTTAATTTACTAATTCTTTAATTGCATTCATTGTAAAAAAACAAACACTTTGTTACACCAAAAACTTATGTTGAAATGAGAAAGAACAAATGGATTGAAAAGCTAAATATCAAGAATGAATGAAAAATATCAAACTGACGTGCTTTTCAAGTATACATCACAGTATTATTTAAGAGTAACGATACAGCACGTAATTTTTTCGTAAGCAGAACAATATAAGTGAAAATTATTTTGAACTCAAACTAATACTTCATGATTAAAGAAGCTAATGAATAAAAAATAATAATTTTTATAAGCTTAAAAAAACTTACTCAATCAAACCAAACTATTATGTTAAATAAACCAAGATCTTTAGTTAAATTAACCAAAAATTCTTTGTTTGAATCAACTTAAAATTTGATCAACCATATAATCAGCAAATTCTTTGGTTGATTGAACTAAATTTTGATTAAAGCATTCAAACACTTTTCTGAATGTATAGATAAAGAAAATTTTTAAGTGGCTAGCAGGATTAATATAGCTTTTTGGGTTGGATTACCCAAAAATCTAGTCGATTTTGCTAGTTTCTTTCGTTATTTTTACTAGAGTTTAACTAGTAATCCGATTTTTTTCAGTGTATTTTTTAAAAAATAAATCCATTTATAAAAAGACTGTATATTTTAATTTAACAAAATTTTGGAAGAATGGACCAGAATTGTGTTTTGTTTGAACAAATTATATGGTAAATAGTATTTTGTTGATTTCATCACTCGAAAAAATATTCGGTTCATCTAACCAAAATTTGGTTAAATCAATTTTTGTATATATTTTTAGTTTTGTTATACCAACCAAAAAATTTGGTCAACCGTATAATAAGGAAATGCTTTGGTTGACATACACGCAGAAAAAATTTTCTTTATCCAAACAAATGATTTTGTTAAAAAACCAAGATCTTCGGTTAAGTCAAACAAAATTTGGTTGGGTCAATTAAAATATTCGTTTGATTTGACCAGATCGTATCCAATAAAACCATTCATGGTTACATAAAAGAAATAACTTTAGACAACCGTAAAATAAGAAAATTATTTGGTTGATCTAACTAAATTTTGGTTGGATCATTGAACTCATTTGAAAAAAATGTATTTCAGTTATTATTAATAATCTTTCTGTTTGGCCACATAATAAATTTGGGATATTTTTTATTTAAACATAGAGCATGTTCGATTCAATGTTTTGAAGAGTTGAGTTGAAGAGTTAAAAAGAAGATTTAAATTTTCAATTCAATACAGTCTTCTATAATTTCATATTTTACTTGTAACATTCGTTCAGCTATTACTTACCGTTCAAGATATCAAATTCAGTGAAAATCTGTCAGAAACTTTTTGATATCTAATTTTCAGATGAGACAACTTCAAAGGGAAATAAAATGATGGGGTATCATAAAAGGAATAAGTATCGTATTTTCTGTGCGATCAGCATTAACGAGCCGTGTGAAAACAGATATCATGAAAGTGGTACCGTCTGCAAAATGAAGACATTCATACGAGAATTTGTAAATATATGTGTAATGCTTGTTGATTCCATAAATGGAAGATATATTGTACACATTAATTTTTCTACTCCGTTTTTTATCGAAGATTTCCAAGTAATCTTCCAAGTACTTCAATAAATAATAAATAAGTAAACTTTAATAAAAAATTATTTGCAACAGAGTATGAAAGAAACTTTCTTCAATCAGTAAAGAAATGTTTGTTTTTAAATAGAACACCTTTGTGTTTCTATCAATTTTATTTATAACATTTAGGTCTTAATTTTAAATTTCATTTCCAAATTTACACACCCAAAAACTTTTCATACGAAGATATGATTCATTTTATAATGACAATTCCAAAAAATAATAGGAATTTAGGAAAACTTAAGGTTCAATAGTAATTATTCCTATTCGACTGAACAATTTTTCACACTCAAGATAATGAGATATCAAAAAATTATTTGAAATTTTAGTATAGGTTACAGTAAACTATGATACAGTTTTTCTAGAATTTAGTATTTTAATGCAAAAAGTTTTCACTGCAACACGTTTTTTTTTTTAAATTGAAACACAGTTTAGTAAAAATTCTAAACTTGGGTCTCTCCGTGCAGTGAGAAATTACTAAATAATTTATAAAATCAGGTAATATGAGTAATTAATTCAGCTTTAAAAGTAACTTAGTATTCGAGAAGTATCGCTAAAGATTGTATCAAGGAGAAAACCTGAAAGAGTTCATTGTCAAATTTCATAGACGTGTCTGCATTTATATGTCAATATTACAACATGCTTTTTGTATCTTCTACATACTAAACATGTATTATTAGGCACATTTTCTTAATTCATTCCCAGTTTTATAAAATCAATTGATACGTTTTCATTGATAGAAAATTCATTGATAAACTGTCACATGAAGAACATTTGCAATTAATTTTTCTCCCAACCGCGTCTGACCAAGTGCAGCTTCTTTCACTGCGATCACTATTATTTTACATTTTTTTGTATTAAAATTTATTCCTATCTACTTATTTTTCATAATTCTCTCGAAGTGAAAAGAAATTAAAATCATATTATACGCAACTAGGATTTCTAAAATAATGAATTATAAAAAAATAATACAAAAAACTGGATATCAAATGATGAACAATAATAATGGATAAATTGCAAATGATTAAAAAGTAATAATTTCATAGTTAATGTTTATCAATTTCTAACTATAAAAATAGTTTAAGAATAAAGTGAGTTCCTTCTCAAATAAATTTTATAATTGAAAAAATATTTAATGTATGTGGAAATGCTAATAAAATTTGACGTTTCGGAAGTGAGTCATTCAAATGATATAGTAAGAACTTCTATAGTTTTAATAGTAGATCATATCGCCCATCGTTCATCGTCACATGAAATAATTTCATATAAACATAAGCAATTTTTCACAACAATAATGTTTTGATTATTTTATTGGAGGTTTTTTGAAAAATATTTCTAAGATTGTCAAGTAATTGAATTCAAAATTTTCCCATGTAAATAATGCGAATAAATTGAGTGAACTTAAATTAATGTTACATTCATTAATTTACGTACACGGAGGAACTTTTTGTATCAATTTTTACTATAGTATTTTTCAATTTAGGAAAAAACGTATCACTTTGAGAATTTTTTTTAGTAAAAATACTAAACTTACAATAATGATATGAAACTTCAGCATAGTTCATAGCAAATTTTATTATAGTTCATACTAAAGTTTCATATCATTATTATAAAGTTTCGTATTTTTACTAACAAAAATTCTCAAAATACGTTTCTCCCTAAATTGAAAAATACTATAGTAAAAATTGATATAAAAAGTTTCTCCGTGTACATATTTTGACATGTAGGTGCGAAAAATAAAAATTAAGTTTAACTAAAAACAGCTATAAAGTTGATTATATTTTTATTTTTAATAAGCAATTTCCGGTTAATTTTTTCGGTAATTTATTCTTATCTAATGACTGATTCCTCAATGAACTTGTTTAAAAGGTAAAAATTGGATGAAGGGAGTAATTTAAAACTAGAAACTCACAATTTGATCTTTTCACCGTCCATGTCCTATGTTTGACTGCAATCGTACAGGTAAGCAAAGGGCGAATCAGTTCAGTTCGTTGGAGACAGAAGTTATCCTAAGACTTGGAAGGATTGCACACGTCACTAGTTAAATAAACAAAAGGCCACTGCATGTCGTGCTAGCTAGCCAGTTGTCCAGATAGATAGCTTAACTTACGTCCCTCTGAAGGGAGATAGAGTGGCAGAGAATAGAATGGAGGGACAAAATCAGAGGAAGAAAAAGAGGGAGGGAAAA
Organism: Diplolepis rosae; assembly: GCA_030998225.1. NCBI lineage: Eukaryota > Metazoa > Arthropoda > Insecta > Hymenoptera > Diplolepididae > Diplolepis > Diplolepis rosae. The sequence goes on along the minus strand of JAPYXD010000723.1, from coordinate 4,157,417 downwards.
AGATATCATTATCCCTCAATGCTCGCTGTATTATGAGTCTATACCTTCACTGCATCGGTTATCAGAAATCCATACATACGACCTATCGAAGATTTCTTTTGACACATAAATAACAATTTGGAACTTTGATTGAATGATAAACATTATAAGGAAGACAAGTGACTCATTGTCAAATAATTTTAAGTGATTTTCTTACAATATCGAATTTTTATGTGGATATAGCCAAAGAAAAAAAATGGTTAAAAGTGCCATTTTAAAAAGCTAGTTTGCGCTCCTAAAAGCAAAATAATAAATACATTTTGTTTATGCGTTTGCAAATTAAATTAAACTATTTACAATTTTGTTTAATTTTCCAATAGTTAAATGGTAAAAAAAGTGCAATTTAAGTGACAGCACTTGCAAAAATAAAATGTATTATATAATATTTTGCCTTTCAGAGCGAAAACTGGTCATTTAAAATGTCACTCTTAGCTGTTTTCTTTTTTGTGTTTAAGTTCAAATCGTAAGCAATAATTAAATAAGCAAATTGATTTTTTTAAGGAATATAATACTTACTCAGAGAAAAAAACTGTTGCACGAAAAAAATGATTTGTTGACATTTTTTTTCTACTGCCATTGACTTTTGGATAAAGTTTTAAAGCATTTCATTAACGTTTTTATTGACCCCGTGTACTTTTCATTGAAGAGTTCTAAAATAATTGTCAAGATTTTTTCTGATTGTAAAAATTTGACTGTTAGCACAAATTTTGACAATTATTTTCAAAATCTAGTCTGAAAAGTACATGAGATTAATAAAAACATGAAAGAAGAGTTTCAAAACTTTTGACCTATGTTATTTTTTTCCCTATTGTAATCAAAGAAAATCCCGACAACCAATTTTTTCTGTTTATTGTAAATATAAAAAATTTGTCGATACATTACAGAAAAGCCCCTTAAATTTACAGAATGAGGAATTTTGTCCAAAATGGTAATTCAACAGGCATTTCTGTGATATTTATCGACAAATCTGTTATTTTCACAAAAAAAGCGGTGAACTGTACTGAAATATCTGGTAAATTAATAGAATTTGTATGCTGTCACTACTTTAACTTATGAGGAGTCGATAAATGTAACAGATTTTTTTCGATGTAAGAAGTTAGAAACTTCATGCAAACAACCAGGTTTAGTTTCTACAGGTTTACGATCAAAATAATTAAAATTACCTAATAAAAATTTAGAAGAAGCTATAACACATATGCAATCGGACGTAGATTAGCTGTTTTTAGTTTTGATAATGTAAAAAGATTTTCTAAAATTAAACTTCTTACAGTTATCCAAAACAATAATAGGCTACTTATGTCGATCTTTATGTTCTCTACTACTTCTCAAATTTTTAATATAAAATTATCTTAATATTGAACGTAAATATGTAGAAACCTATAATTATTCAAATTTTTTAATATTCTGCCTTCTTAATTTGAATCAATAGTTTTATTCATGTTCATTTATTATAATTGACGATAAATGAACATTTAGAGCAATGAATTATTCTATAAAAGCTTAGATAACTTAATAAAGTAATTCTCAATCAGAGAAAATTCAAAATCACTTGATTTGCAAAATATTTGAGATCTTATATTCTCCAATTTCTGATTAAGGTCTTTCAAGTGTTTACTGCTTCCCTGTAAAGGATATATATTAAATATATGACTACTAACTAAAAATGAATGAAAAAGTTTAGTTGAGCTCAATGCTCATGACAAAATGACGGAAACGGAAGGTCCCAATATTTTTATTTGGGAAAATCGACTTGATGACCGAAATAATCGGTGAACGGAACGATAGTGAGGTCAAGAAAGATATTTGGCTTAGAAACAACGCGGAAATAATTGAAAGACTTCGACCTATCTGCGAGGATTTTATTTGCTCTAAATCCTAACAGAAAAAATATCATTTCTTTAAATAATCGAAAAAGGGCCATAAGGCCATGTATGACTTACCCGATCTCTACCTTACCGACACTTTTTGTTGTCCTTCACATTTCCACATTAATTGTGCTATCCAGTTAAAACTTTGAGTAATTAGGTCAAAAGTACCAAGGAACTTTTATATGCTCCTAAATATTTATAATTATAAATAAATTATATTTCTGGAATTTTTTGTTTATAATTATAAAAATTTAGGACCAGATAAACTAAAATGAAAATAATATACAAATTAATAATATATATATATACATAAAAGTTTCCTTGACTACTTTTATGAATTTTTAATCACGTTCTAAATTATCTGTAGATTGTCCGATACCAAAATCATTTGATAACAGCGCGGTATTACTGCTACTGAAGAATGGCTGTATAGTTATGCTAAGCAGAAATCATATAATCGTTCAATAATTTTCTTTTTTCCATGACATTTAATACAAGCGAAACTTAAGCATCTAAAACGAATAATCCTCTATCAAAATTTTTTAATCAGTGGAAATGATTTTTCAGATTCCAGTTTCCTAATTAAAATTATATAAATTTAGTTTAAAATAAATTTAAGTCCTGTTTTATTAATTTTTACAATTTTGTGAATACTTGAATTTATAAAATGATTTATATCAAGTTTCAATATCTTTAAATGAAAAGTATTTAAACCTAAATAAAATATTAAAATTGAGAACTCATTATGTTTTGAATAATCAAAAAAAAAATAATAATAATAATAATGTAAGCTTGAAATTCTAACGGAGGAGTTGAAAATTGACATCTTTATAGATTTATAAAAACAATATAGATTTTTTTCTAATTATAAAAGCTTTCCAAATGTATCTACAGAATCTAATTATCTTGAAATAATTTAGACACCACAGGCTCAAAAAATCTAAACAAATTTAATCAAAGGAAGCATGAAACATGAAAAATATTTTAAGAAATTACTTAGAGTACCTGTCTTAAGGGAAATATCACGTAAACAAAAGTGCAGACAACTTAGCGTATAAAAATAATAAACAAAAAATGTAGAGAGTTAGTGGTTAGTGATTATGTAAAAGTAAGATAGTAAGACGAATATTTACGTATACTTTTGTTTGTCGATTTTGTCGTCCATCGCATAATCCTCGTAACGCAAACTGAGCAACAATTCACGGATTCAACTAAACTTTCTCGAGTACTGAGGGATTCTGTTCTACGACTGGTTTATCTTCCTTGTCAGCCTCCAGAGCTACTAGATAAAATTTAGATTAGTCGCGGATACTAAACGCACGCAATTTCTAGGAATGGAATTTATTATATTTTTTAGAATTTTCGACACATGAAATCTGTGCCAAGTCTATTTGACAACTATGACAGACTAGAAGCATGTCAAATTGTAAAGTCCGTGATAACACGTGAAAGCGCCAAGGAAAGCCGTAAAAGAAAGTTGATCACACAATCACAGAATAGTGACGTATTCGTCACTGCTTTACTGATTTTACGTTACAGCATACAGCTTTTCCACTATTACGAATCAGATCTGACATTGGTGATTAAAGATAATGATTTATAATTACAGCAACAAAAAAATAATTATATGGAATAAGTATATTTGAGTATATAATCTGGAATTTTCCATGTGACATTTAAGAATTGTTTTGTTTTATTTAATCGATTGATTGGTTCTGGACAGTTCTGGAGAAAAGTCAATGTCAATGTTGATTTGCTTCTGTTTATATCTTTATACAACTTTCAAAATTAGTATCTGAATGACTCATACATCTAATTCATGAATTCAAAAATAATTTTAATTATGCAAATAGTCGGTCTCAATCATCAGGACTTTTAACCGAACATAGTTTTTAGCGTTCTTAAAAACCTTAAATTCAGTTTTAAAAATACATCCATTAAAATTTTATAAAATTCTTAATTCAATAAACAATTTATATTCAAAATGTTTCAAATGCAAAGAATTAAAATTTTAATAACTGAAAAATTAAAAAATTAAAATTACTTCAACCCATTTTAATCAAAAACCAGGAAATATAAATTAAAATAGCAATACCAAATAAAAATTTAAATTATAGTATCTTTGAATTACATGATTATTTAGCTAACATTCAGGAAGTTATGTTTCAAACTGCATGCCTGCATGATTATTTGACTGTTTCTAATAATACATTAGAACAATTTAACAGCATCATGATTAACAAGTAGATAATAAAATATATGAAGAAAATTACATGTCAGAATCGCTCTCTCTGCTCTTTCCCATTGCTGAGCTCTCCTGTTGTTACGCAGGAAGCGCTATAGATTGAAAAAAAACGTCAAATTATATCACCGAACGACCCGAGGAGCGGCTTCTACGCGACTAGACATTATGCTGTTCTATCATCGTAGGTGCAGCACATAAAACTACAGTAAAGGAGATAGTTCACAGTTCTAAACTTTACCACCATGTTGACCCGCTTCGGTCCTATTATCTTCGAGAAAGTATTAATCACTTAAAAATGAAAGTGTCTACAAACAGTCAATGACTGATAAAATAATATTCAACTTTATCTATTACTGTTAAATAGGTTTAAAAATATTTAAAAATGAAGTAAGTTTATTACTTACACAATACAAGTAATATTAAATCACAAGACCTTGCAAAGAGCAAAAAGCTCAATTTTTCGCCCTTAGCTCTCGCAATGCTGGAATATCACTGCGAGTCTGTAATTATCTAATACAGTTTGTGATACTCAACACTCAAGTCTCTCATTCAAAATTCCTCAACATAAAGCTCGGTGTTTCCTTTTTTGAAAATTGTATACACCTTTGGATAAAATGTAGTTGATACTTCTCATTTTTGTAATCTACAGTTCTTCGTGCTTTGTGGAATCACTCGATGCTTCTGTAATTAAAAACATTCGAACTTCGTAAACAGTGTTTTTCTTCTGGTTTTAAATAGTTATTTCAGAATTTTGATGAGGAGCTTCAAATTTTAAATATCGGTTTTGCGTTTTCCTTACCAACTTCTTCTCTATCACTTTGTCTACTTTCGTTTTCTATCCTCTGTTGTAAAGCTTTAATTTCTTCGTCGTATCCGACCCATTCTGGCAAAATACGCATAGCAGCCTGCAATTTGGCTTCCTTCGTCATTGGATTATTACACTGGAAAATTAAAATAATTTTAAAAACTGAGAGACTAGGATTTAAAAACTCAAGATTGCAGTGAAGTAAATCATTTACCAAATCAATAGTCTTAGCGTGCTTTTTGGATCCATCATCGCACCATGTTTCACACCAGAGCCACTCCTGTGGTAACGATTTTATTGCAACTTGATGAATCATGTTATTTGGAAGATCCTGCAATTATAAAAAATTAATTATAAATGACCTGGAAAATTACAGAATTGTTTTAAATTTAACAAACACGAATAGAATTTTCAAGACACATACCTGATCTAAATTGGAAAGACTGTTCGGATCCTGACTTAAAGCTTGATATTGCCCTCTTAATCTATCTCCCGCTGCGATTCGACGAAAACGTTTTAAATCCACAACATATAAAGCGCTGATGTGATAAGCACGTCCTTGAAGATGGTTTTTCCAGTAGCCTTGCTTCCAGAAACGAAACCCATCCATTTCTTTTCTACTATCACAGAAAGGAGTATAAGCATAAGGTGCTCCTCCTAAATCCATATTCACTAATTCTTTTAAATCTGCCCGGACGACCTAAAAGCAGAAAAATATATATCAATAAAATGGAATTCCGCAGGTTTCTTGTAAAAGAAAGCTTCTTTAATTACCTGATCAGCGTCGACAAAAATTATTTTCTTTACGTCCAGTGGGAATAGAACATCTAAAAATAATATCTTGTATCCCCAGATTGTCCTCTGCTTTTCGGTTTGCTGATGCAGCCATCGAGGCCACTTGTATTGTACAAGTTCATACTCGAAACCATAGGCTTTTGCCATGTGTGGCAAAAAATCCTTTAATGAGAAAATTCAATTGGCAAAAATTTCTACACATTAAGTCTAAATATTTTTAAAAAAACAGTGCAATTCAAGGAAGAGATTACTTTCAAAAATTTTAAACTAATTAGGATAGAACTCACTTTTAATGTAGGAGAAAGATAATTTTTCAGGAACCAGAACTTCACAGGGGACTTTGTGTGTTTGATTACACTCAGCATCATAATTTTCAAAAATCGTTCATATAAGTGTCCAGAAGCAAGGGAGAAGATGTTAATTTTTTCATCCTGTTCTTCAGTTTCTTCATTGGTAAATGTCCTACCATGATTTACAATTTTAAATTCATTATTTAAACTTAAATTACATAAAGATGCTGTAAAAGAAGACCTACGCGACTACTGAAAGATTCAAAAAGAAGTGCAAAGCTTACCAAAATATGGAGAAGCTATAAGAAAAGAGAGAACATGAAAAGTTACGATATCAATTCACAAATTGGTGAATCTTCCATTAAAATTATAAGAAATAGTTTAAAACTTGAAAATATACTAAAATAAAATAAGTAAATATTTATTGAGAATACTATTGAAATTAATTGTAAGCAATTAACTCAAGAAGAAAAACGTTGTATGATTAACACACCTAGATATCGAATTCCAGAGTCCTGAACTTTTATCGTCGTCGTCCGACAAGAGATCCATGTCAGCTTTGTCGGGTTTTTTCGAAACTTTTAACTTAAGGACGTGGCTTCTTAGCGAACTTACGAGAACTTTGACATCTTCGCCTTTATGTATCACGTCCTGACCGTCGACAGTTGTTATGTCGTATATTTCAGCAGATCTTCCCTGTCGTAAACGCAAGAGCCACTCGCCAGGGTTTGCCTTCAGTTGAAAATATCCCAAGTTTGCCATCACAATTGTGTCGACCATAATAGGTTGACTTTCAGTTCCAAGAGTTATTTGCAGTCCTCGAGGTGGATTTCCCATCGTAGCTTCGAAGCAGTGTCCTTCGAGAAGCAAATATTCTAATTCGAATTCGCTAAAATAATATTTAATTTTAATATGATTTAATCTAATACATTAAAAATATATTTATTTTTAATTGTAACTCCAGTTCTGGCCTATTTGGTAAAATGCACGATTTTTCATAAACTTACCTATGAACACCCATTGCAACATTATCGAGTTTAATATTGTCTAAATCATGAACGCTGCGAACGACTTCTACCAGCCAATTTTCTGGCGCATGAATATATTGAGTTAAGAGTGAAGAAGTTGGTAATTTCGTGAACCTAGCTATAGCTCCACTAATTTCTCCATCGAGAGTAAATTGTAACTCAGGTTCAAGGACAAACCGATAGAAGCTGCAAGCCAATATCTCAGTTGCAATACAAAATACATGTACAGAATTTCTTACAAATAAATAAAGATTTCAAAACAACAAACCTTTTGAGCGGCATATCGCTATTTTTGTCCAAGCAATTCAAAAAAACTTTAATGTCGCAATTCAGAGATTTTTGTAAAGTATTTAAAATAGGACCTAATTTTTGAGCTCCTCTTGAGACAGGATCCACAATTGCGACTAGATTGAAAGCTACTGCGTCTGGATTCGCTGCTGGAACTTTTATGGCACTAAAAAATAAAGAATATAAATAAATTGTTAATCAAGCAAGTAAATTATTCGTTTTATTTCTTTTTAATTCAATTCGATATCCACCTGTATTCATCTCCGTGGTAAATCACGTCAAATCGATTACGTGTTTGTGGTCTGGATACAAGTAGGGAAGAAATTTTCATGATCTTATCATCCGTCACGTCGCTTTTTTCTACAAAAATATTTTTTTATAAATTACAAATAATTTACAAATTTACAAATAATCGCTTTATAAAATTGTTTGAGAGCATAAGTACTTACCATAGTCATCATCTTCCTCAAGAATATTGCTCTTGAGTAAAGTCTTGAAGAGTTTGTCTCCATACGTGCTCTGACTGTATCTTTCCAAAAGGGAGAAATCTTCATTCGTGAATTCCTCATCTTTATCAAGAGGCCCGATAATCCGCCCATTGTGAACTACAGCCCTGGCACCTGCTTTTAGGTTTAGAATATATTGCGCATAATGACTGTGTACATTTCGTACACCCCACAAAAACTGCTGATCTTCTAATTGTTTTATGATTGATTCTTCCTGTAAGAAAAATAACCGTTAAATCAGGTTAAAATTTCCAAGAACTCTGGCGATGTTTCAGATCATTACCTCTATCTCATATGTATTTCCTTCTATACGGGATATAGTCTCATCTGATATCAAATTTCGGAGGTAATTCGATACCTTATCTGAAGGCAATGCATTTAATGCAGCTATTGCTATTTCATTTATATCATATTTTGAAATCTTTTCATTTTCTCTGTTCACTATCAATGAAGCTCTTGCATCAGGATTTCCTTCCTGTAAGGTACAAAATATATGAGCATTATTTACATTATTATCAAGTAATATGAATAAGTACAAGAAACATCGACCTCATTAGCTCAATTTAAAAAAATTTCCTACCAAATACTCGAGTGTTTCCAGAAGTAATTTCCTGCTTTCAGCTTCTTGCAAATCTAGAACGATCCATAAGGAATACAAATGATGAGTAACACTTTTTCGTGGCGCAAAGATATATCGAGAGTTTTCCATTATCCACGAAGATGCATCTTGCTGACTCCATTTTACATAATCATTATTTTGAGGAACATCCCCAATCAGATTTAACCACATATCTTTATCCATTTTAAGAACTCGTTCGTTAAGTCTTGGCATCACGTTTGGTTGATTCATAAGATATTCAACAACGTCGTCTCCTTCGGTTATTTCACCTTTGTAAACAGCCTTTTGCATTGCAGGAGTTTGCATCATTATATTCGTCAAAATTACCTCTTCAAATGATTCAGCGTTGATTTGATTTGAAGGTAGTGGAACACCATTAAGCAAAGCTTGTGGGAACTTCTTAAAACCTGTACGTTTTACAAAATCTTTAGCGAGATGTCGACCCACATCATATTCAGATTCCTCGCCTAAAATATAATTAATGTCGGCTTTTTTATCTATTGCTTTGATCGCCTTCTTAATATCGCTCACTTCCGCTCCAAGAGGTCCAATGTGGTTTCCCAACTGAAATTAAAAATGTAAATTTAGGACATAAAGGCCCATTTCAATTCAAATTAAATTAAATCTATACAGTTTAATTACCTCTGATAAAAAGCGAAGAGCCTCTTTTGGAGTTTTGTTCTCGGCGAAATAATGAAATGCGTTATTTACTGCAATACTTGGATCTTGTAAACCAGTAATAGAAGTATTGTAGTTCATAAGAAAAACAAATCCAATTCGAAGAGGGGCAGAATGGGAGTAAAGGGATCCAACAAGTGAAAAAAGAGACATAGAATCTGGATTTAGAGGGTCGATTATCAACACCAGATTATACAAATTTCGACGAAGATTTCTCAGCATGCCAGGGAAGGTAGGACGCAAAAGTTCTGATATAGAAAGTGGCCATCTGCTATAACGCGAATCGTTTTCAATGTCATTAATCCATATTATCGCTGAATCTCTTATATCTATCGCAAAGTCCTGACTGTCGTCGTTGCCAGATAGATCCAAAGCGAGGAGTTTACTCATTTTCTTGTCATTGAATCCTATAAAGAAGGAAATAAAATAGTATTGAATTACTAAATCCTTTTCTAAAATTTGAAAAAACTTACCAATTGTATGGAGAGCCTCCATGACTCTAAGTTCAACTCGCAGAGATTCCAGAAGTGTAAGAATATCAACTACTTCTAAATCAAAATATAATCCGTTAATAAAAAGAGCCGTATCTGTCGGCTGGAGATTCAAGCTTGAAGCAAATATCTCCTGATTCTGGTTCATTTCTTTTTTCATATCAGGACTCACTTTTGTCTTGATAAGTGACTTTGCCTAAAATATTTTTAATTTAAGAAATTTAATAAAAGGTTAAGAATTTTTAATAAAAATTGACTATATCGTTAACGAACCTGCATTGGAAAGTTTTGAGCAATGTCTGTCAGGATTTTAATGGCTTCATTAGGGGGTGAATTCATTATTCTTTCAGCTGCTTGATGACTTAGTTCTTGAAATTGCCAAACTTTCAGAGCTCCGATCTCATGACTAGTTTCCAAAAGATGAGTTTGCAGCTTATCTAATTCTTCTTGTTTGTCCGGATACAATTTTCTAGAATAAAGAAACTGTTGAAACACTTTTTTCTCCAAATTCTAAATTTATAATATAAGCATTTTATTTTGAAATATAGGAATATCGCATTTTGAAATTTAAAAATTACTTCAAAATAGAAAAGTTGATTCCGTCCAGTTCTTCAACACCATCGTTCGACTCTTCTGTGCTCTCTTTAGAATTATCTTTAATATCAGAATCATCGGTTGCTTTGTACTCTGTAGATTTCATTTGTAGCTCTACTCCGTAACCAGATAAACGAAGTCTTTTATTAGGTCTACTCTAGAATTTTCAAAGAAAGACAATAACTATGAATGAAAACTATTAAGGTAAAAGAATATTACTGTGATTCAAATAATTTCCTTACTTTTACGTAATGACGAAGGACATAATTGATTTTTTTATTTTCGGCAACGGATTTGAGTTTTTTGTGAAACTCTGAAAAACCTTTGGTTCCTAATTGTCCATACAACACTACGCATTTTTCTGTTTGTTGTTTTCCTAGATAAAAGTGATCTACACTGTAAGTATCTATAGGCTTCCAATTGTCCTGTAATAGTTACATAGTGTTATAAATTTATGTTTTTAAATAAATTCAAGTTAAATCAGATCTAAAATATGCATTTGATTGTATTTTTTTTTGGCAAATATCTTTGAAAAGCGGATTTTTAAACCTCATTTGTAAGTCGATCTAATTCCGCCAAAGAGCAGGTGAATATGCCACCAACATCAACTAAAACATCGCATCCCAAATTGGAAGCATTCTTATTTTGAGCCATTTGAAAGAACATTTCGATTCGAGCTGAGTATATTCGTAAAGAAAGCCCCAATTTAAGCACTGCTATCTCAGCTGGCGACAAAAATTGCTCGACTGTCCGCAAAACTGCTTCATAGTGTTCTTTTTCAGTTTCTGTAAGAAGTAGAATATGTAATGTAAGACATAAAACACGTTCTTTCAAAGAAATCAAGTACTGTTATTATAAAAACAGGTTAAAAGAATCATTTCTACAGATACAGATTTTATTTATTCATATTTTAACCCTATGAAAAATTCAGAGCAGCGTTTAATGTCATTGTATTATCTAATTTATTTTATAAGTAAATCATACAAACCACAATTTTGTAGTTCATTATCTTCTTTCGAAACTGCATCGACAAATTTCCAAAAATAATTTGGATTTTCGTCATTGAGATATTCAGCTACTTCAAGCACAATAGGTGTATCTTTCCATTTAGCGTCAATTAAAGTGGTTACATATTTATTAACTTTTTTATCTGCTCGAATCGGTTCTAAACTTATAAGCAACGGATACAAAAGTATAAAAATCCACATCTGAAATCAAAATAACAGATAAAATAACAAAAAAACAAGCAAGCTAGCAGTAGTTCTGATTGTTGTAAATACACTTGTTTCATCCAATTTCAAACTGTAGAATGTAGTCCTAACATATAACCAACTTAAGAAAAAGCTGGGTAGTTAATATAAATATTTGTGCATACGTGTAATTATTGCACTATTAGAAAAAATTGGAATTTGTCACAAAAGAGTGGAATCAGATTTGGGTATAAATGTATGAAGCTATTTTGATTGATTTGATTGATTTCATGTACCTTATGAGCTGTAGAAAATTAAAAATTCTCAGGGATGTTACGTACCTTATGACTTTTATGAACTTTTTTAAATATTTACAAAGAACTCATAAATAATAACGACCAATCTACGAAGAGCACGTGCCGCCATACCGCAATGCCACCAAATGCCACACAGTCAAAAACTATCATTTATTGTGGAAACTACCGATCCTAGCGGTAAAATTAGAAAGAGTTCAATCAAAACATAGTCGATCAATGATACCATGCTATGATAAAACAAATGTCACTCTTACCGATTTGAGCCAAGTTTGAATTTTATTGACAGTTATTATATTTAATAAAATTATTTTTAATTTATTTTCACTAATAAAGGAGATCTGTCTACCCATAAATATTGATATACAATTACAAAATAATCTATTTTTTAATAAAAATATATTTTTAATCATAAACATTTAGTAGACAGACTGTTTTAACTATATAGATATAGTTACCTAGCTTATTTTTTGCATAGACATAAGTTTACAGTGGTTTTACAGCAGTTTACAAATAGAAAATGCCAATAATATCGGTTTTGGTAAATGACACTGCCTTAATGAAAATAATTTCTCAAGACAAGATTTATAAAGAATTTCTGGTAAATTACTACATAAATAGACCTTTTCATTTATGGACCCTAAAGCCAATGCAAACGTACCAAGTATTATTCTGTACATTTCTAATAATAGGATATTTATTCTTATTGAATACTGATAAACTTTCCATAACTTCCTCAATTCATTTGATTTCAATAATTGTTTTAGTGAATAACTCAACTATTTCAATTTTTGTATTTTACAAAATTGAAAAATGATTTTAAATGATTTTTTTAGACCATGTATTACTTATCCGAGCCTTACCTTACCGACATTTTTTTCGTCTTTCGCAATTCCACAGTAAATGAGATATCGAGTTGAAACTTTGAGTAATTAAGTAAAAAGCAGTAAAGAACGTTTATTTTCTCCTGAATATTTATAATTATATACAAATTTATTTTATGAAAATTTTTTTTTCCTAATTAAAAACATTTAAAAGCAGATGAACGTTTTTTCTGTTTTTTACTCAAAGTTTCAAGTCGATATCTCAACTGATGTGGAAATGCGAAGGAAGAAAAAAAAGTGCCAGGAAGGTAAGTGATTAATAAGTAAGTAATTAATACCAGATAAGTAATACGTAGCTTCAGGGCCTTGGACCAGCGGGACAATGTTTTGGATTCCTACCTTACCGGCATGAACATAAATTTATAGACCAAAAATGCCGGTAAGGTAGGAATATATTACAGCAAAGCTTATGCTTATCGTATCCGACATTTTCCTAGCGAACATCCCACTCTGATGCGTTACGTTATTGGTCGAGAAATTCGCGCCGTTAAGGCCGGCTTAAAGACCTTCTTTGGAGGGTCCTCATATTTTTGTATAACATTTTGAAAGTTTATTTTTTCAATGAATATGTAAAATGAAATATTAGCCACCATCTAATGTTCTTATTACCTCCAGCTTATTAGAAATTTTAACTCGTTTGTATTTTGGTTCTTTTACTAGCGGCTTCGATATATAATTATAATATAATAATAATAATTTATAACGATATATAATTTTTTCTGGGAAATATGTAGAATAGATCTGTGCAAAATGACGTTTTGTTTGAATTACATCTATTACATAAAAATATAAATTTAAAGAATTTGAAATCTTTCTGTGAAAAAAGTGACGCTTTCGACTGTGCCGGGATTCGAGCCCGAGTCTTTCGATTGCCGGTCGACTGCTCTAAACAACTGAGCTACACAGGCGTAATTTTACATAAAAATGTATTTAAAAAAGTGACCAGTTTCAAATGTAAAGTTATTTTTGTGCAAATTCCCCAAATAAAAGATACATTAATTGTTTTTATTTTTTATTTCATCTCAATGCTAAATTACAATTCTTTCCAGTAACGCTAACTGCCTATCAGTTTGAAGATTTCCATTCCGCTCTAGTAAATGATTTTATGATTTCATTTACTGAACTACCAAAAAAATAAATTCATTTATCATACTGTATATGTTTCGTTTGATGTATCAATTATACTGATGTTTTGCGAAGGGATGTCAATAATATGCGATACATTTCCAAAAGGATATGGTAAAGGGTGTAGAAATAGGAGTAAGCTTCCATTCCGGAAATTCGATGCTAATGAAGGAAATTGCGTAGATGCCCTAGCAAAGTTCCCCTGTCTTTCGGTCCCTTGTAATCGACGCCATAGGCCATTCATGGAGCCAGCGGGGTGAATCCCATGTTTTTATCACCAAATCAACCATACAAATTCAATTACTTGTTTGGAAATCACCAAGATATCTTCCGATTAGTTATTATCCGATCGCTAAAAATATATAATTTCGTTGAGAAAGTCATTACTTAGATAAGGTAATGTGACCAGAATTTTAATTTTAATTAAATATATCCACTCAAATTGTTAAGATTAACCAAATGACTGGTTGGCTAGCAAAATTACTAGTTTTTTTGTTGGTCAAATAAACCGAAAATCATATTAATTTTACTAGTTTCTTAGTTGATGCCACTACACTCAGAAACGAAATTTGTTTGATTCAAACAAAATTTTATCTTGAATAAAAACATTATTAGTTTATTCTAATAAATTTTGGATAATTCAACATATTCTCTGAATCTTAATCTGTGAAATTCTCACTAAGTTATAATGAGTGACTCACTTCTGGCTAGACAATTAATGATTTTTCTCTGATTTTTAATAAAAAATCACTGTTCGTCTAGTCAAAATATGGTCACTGATTTCAATCAGTGAGAATCTCACTGATTCATATTTAGAGGATAATGGTGATTGATTCAAAAAAAGCTTTTGTATTAAGTAGATAAAATTATTCATTCTACGATAAGTTTTGTTTCAAACAACCAAATATTTAGTTAAATCAACCAATGCATTTATTTAGTCTGCACAACCAAATTTTTTTTAAATCAATCAAAGATTTCTCTGAGTTTGGTTTTTTAGTTAATTTTAATAGAATTTAAGTAGTAAACCAAGTCTATTTTCAGTGTGGGATTCCTATATAATATCAAAAGAATATTCAAATCATGTGTTATATAAAATTTCAAAATTTTCTTGCTAGATATGCGAGGAATAATTTTTGCCGTGTGAAATAGTTCGTCATTTGTGTACTAAGGTAAACGTATCAGTTTGTGGACACTTGTTCATATTTTTCTCCATTATCACTGAGAGAAATCGGCTTTGGTTCCTGTGCACATAGCACATAAATTTTTTGTACAATAGTTGCCTTGACCAAAAAAGTTGAGAGAAGCTACTACTTTTATAGTTATCATGACAGTAATTTGGACTTTTTTGTGTATTCGGTTGTTGTGACCAAAGTTGATGATTAGAATGAGCTTTATA
The DNA here is from genome assembly GCA_030998225.1 of Diplolepis rosae. Classification (NCBI taxonomy): domain Eukaryota; kingdom Metazoa; phylum Arthropoda; class Insecta; order Hymenoptera; family Diplolepididae; genus Diplolepis; species Diplolepis rosae. The sequence goes on along the minus strand of JAPYXD010000723.1, from coordinate 4,142,262 downwards.
CGTACCCCAACGGTTAGTACACATACATTTTCTTTATGTGTACTGCCAAGCTCCTTTGGTTACTACAACCGCAGCGTTCGCTGTTGCGCTAGACAAATCAAGTATAACTTTCATTGAAAGATATGCAGCCTAAGTTGAATCCTGCCAATTCTCGTTCTCGATTCCTGGACTATATTTCACCGTGCCAAGCATTATCAGGTAAATAATTCTATTATAAATATAGTTTGACAATTCTTTCTAAATGATAAACGATTTTGTTCGGGGACAATGCAATGCGTTCCAATTTTGCTGTCTCGTCGTATTTTGTCAAAACTATAGTCAGTCAAAAAAAGTTTATGGTGATGAAAAAAGTGACAATTTTTTAACTTAATCGACGAAAGTTATCATAAATATCATTATACCGGATTATTTTTCTTAGATCTTTTCGGTGAAACTTTATTTTTTCTCATCAAATGGAATTTGTATTTTGATAACTAAGAGAACCATACCTATAACCTCAAAAATAATTTTGGCTGGGTATTTACTGTCCGTAGACTTAGTCATTTTAACTAAACTCTATGCGCGGCTTTACGATGGACTTTGGTTCCTGTAACCGCAGCGCTATGGTATTTCAAGTACCAGAATCGTGGTCTCAGTAACGTTCCTTGCAGTTGAAGTAAACACTTTTCCAATGTATGACAGCCACTACCATGGTTGTCATGAGAACTTTAACATTTTTGTAAAGACGATTTTAACAAAAAAACTTTGGTCAGTGAAACCTAAAATTTCTCTTTGTGTAATATGTCAAATGATGAAAAACCTTACAGATACCTGTTTGTAGACAGTCATGTGAAAAAATCAATTCTAACATGTTTTATCTGTGCATTTATGTTTATTTAGTAAATTATTGGTCAATTAATGATTCTCCGATTGTCAATAAATTTTTTATCGATTATAGCCTCAAAAAATCACTAAATGTATTATTTATCATATGGCTATTCTTCTTTTGCTCCATAAAAACATTGATTACTGAATATTTACTGTTCTATCTTAATTATGTCGCATTATTTTAGCATTATTATTATTTTCGAATGATTTTGAGAACTTTATATTTTTTGGTATCGTAAAAAATTAATGAAAAAAATCGACGTTTCTGTAATACAAAGTTTAATAGTTTTTTAATAATATTTCTAAAGTCCTAATTGATTTTCATGCGAAAAACTTGTCGCTTTTCATAAAAATCTAGCACTATCTAATACAGAAAAATTTGTTTGCCCCGCACGGGACAATAAAGTCCACTTTATGGCCCGCTAGTAGAAAATAGTATATTACATTACAAGGGGTGAAACAGAGCGATTGCATGAGTGTGAAGTTTGCTCTGCCCGAGTGAAACGAGGGCTGCAATCACACGAAATGCTTTCGCTGTGTTTTGTTTCGAGTAATGTATACTATTTTTCATAGCAACTCTTTTGAGAATCTGATTGGCTGTAAGTGTGGAGCGGGTTGAAAGAGCGACTTTCAACCCTAGGGTTGAAAATCGTAGTTTCAACCCGCTCTACAGGTACCGAAAATCGGATTTTCAAAGGAGGCGCTATGAAAAAGTATTTTTCACAACTTCAATGAACACGTATCACATAAAAATTCATTTTACATCTCAAACACGCATTGAAGTTATTTTATTCCTGATCTATCATTTCTGCATATCTTACATCTCTACAAACTCGTACGTTTACCTTACTTAAGTTCTTAAAAAGAAATAAATAATTTTTCTAGCCATTGCATTTTATCAGCTAAGATGATATTCATGAGCTCCTTTGGACTTTTCATTTGAAGGATATTTCAGGTAGCATTTCAACGAAAATGTTAGAGGGTCGGAAGTAGTTACCACTGCTGTGAAATCGCGGGAGGAACTGTTAACGTAGCGGTAAATCCACAAGGTTGAACTAGTCGACACCCTCGACGTTATCTTAATCTCGCTAAAATGTTTTTCTTATTCAAATGAAACCAGGAAAGAAGATGGGGCTGGGCTGGCCTGGGCCAAGCCGCTTTAGAGTTACTTCGTAAGAGCCAAGCTATAAAATAAGGAAAACTAATTCCAGCTGATGGCCACCTCTTTTATTGCAAAGTACACGAAATGCTGATCGGTTAAAGACACGAATGGGATCGCAGATGGAGAGACGCTGGATCTAAAGGGAACAGAAATTCTCAAATCGACCTCTCTTTCAGTACGAGACGGTAGTTAAGATAAAATGAATCGCCAAGTGAATGGGTGAAAAATAATTTGATCAGAACAATAAATTTGAAATTGCTTCAGATTAATTCTGTTCGAGCTACAATCAAAAAGGTTTCTATATTAATTTTGAATCAGTCAAAAATTATTAGATTGTGAAAAAAAATATTTCAAAAATAGTAATATCAGTACGAACCATTTATATATTAGAAAGAAATTTTGGTAGAAGACATATTTTTGATAAAAACAGGTGCTAAAAATAAATAAGTGTTTGAATTTTTGGTTAAAATAATAGTTCAAAGCATCTCATAATTATTTTTTTCAAATCGTAAACTCTCAAACTTAGTTTATTTTATAAAGAAGATTTTTTTTACTCATTACTTTCAAACTCGAATTATTTCAATTTAGAATTTTCGTTTATAATCAGCCGTGTCTTATGAAAGAAAAAACATTTTTTTATTCAAAAAATTTAAAACTTACGAAAAATGATTCTATTAAGGTAGTAGTCTGGTAACTTGGGTTCAAAAAATCGAAAATTTTTTTTTTGCTTAATTTGAAAGTACAATGTCTTGATAATATACTGTGAAAATTTCAGACAGAAATTCGAAATATTTCGGGAGTTATAACGAGTTTCCTAGAGCATATTATACGCTCCAGGCATAGACGATTGACGTAAGTATAAGTTTACTTATGAAAATTTGTTGTTGAACTTTAAACGCGTTTTTCTCAAAACATTGTTTTTCTGGTCGGCCCGGGTCCTAACTTTTTTTCTACTGAACCGATTGCTTTCAAATTTTAACAGGCTGTTCTACGCACTTATAGTTCTCGTCGGTACTAACGAGAATTTTTTTCACCCCTAACTTTTTATTTTACAACTCTTTCTTTGCTAAAATAAAAGAACTTTTTTTTTCAAAGTCCGCCATTTTGTTATTTACCCTTGAAATTTAACTTCAGTAGTTCCGACCAGAATGACATGTCTATAGATTAAGAATAATCAAGAATATTTGATTTCAGATAACATCAAGAGCCAAAATCACCCGGGCCACCCACGTGCATTTTTTTTGAGGTTCCAACTTCGAGTGACAATAATAATAGTAATAAACTATTAAATTTTTTCAAATAAATTTTTTTTTTATATTTTCAATATGTAAATAAAAACACTCTAAATATTCAAGATAATTCATTTTTATTTTCCTATAAAAAACCACCCTCCAAAGAAGTCATGAAAATAGGCATAAGTTACCAGATTACTACCTTAATAATGTTTTTTGTAATAGAATTGTTTCCTACCACTGCTTCTTAGAAGTTTTTTTAAAAATCATTGAATTTTTATAAATCATGGCTTATTTTTTCGGAAAAAATATTCTCTACAACTCTGTTGTTTCCAATTTCGTAAATAATTAAATAATCTTGATATATTGTTTTTTTTTAATGTTTATTTTTAAAAAATTGTTTTAACGATTTCAGCCACTGAAAATTTTACTTTTACAATTGGAAATAGTAGAGTTGTAGAGAATATTTCCCCCGAAAAAATAAGCCATGATTTATGAAATCCAATCATTTAAAAAAAAAACTTGTAAGAATCGACAGTAATAAAAAATTACATTGCAAAAAAAATTGTTAAAAGTATTATTTTTCGCAAGTTTTAAATTTTTTCCATAAAAATAATGTTTTTCCTTCCATAAGACAAGACTGATAATATCATTTCAAGTCTTAAAGGCATAAGAAAACTTTTTTTTCCAGAGACCTGTCTTTTGGCACTACAAAACAACCTCAATTTCCACCCAAATGAGGCAGATAAGCATCTACATAAGCAATCTAGCATTCTCCGAAGTTTCAAGGTGGTATTTTAATTACAAAAAAGGTATGTGGACGAAAAAAATTGATTACTTGGTCACGTGACTCATGTAAGACATGGCCATAATTTAAGATTTTGAAATCAGAATCTTCAAATGCTTTTGTGAAAACCTTGTAGCTAAAAAGATATGCTTTTTTTGACCGAAATTTGCATAATCTACTTATAATTGAGAGAATACTTTGTGGCATATTGTTATTGAAAGGGAACGAGTAAAGCTAGTCAGAATAAATATTCCAATGGTCTGATGATGAAGACTTCTTATCTACTTGAGTAGAACTTTCCTTCCTTTGTTGAAACTTTATTCGCAGCTATTTGGTAATGGGCACAAGATACTTTGCCAACAAAAATAATTCATTATTTTAGATCGTTCAATTTGTCCCCGGAGATTCCAGATTACTAGCGAATTACAAACTGGAGTGTCTTTAAAAGTCAATATTACCTTTTCTCTGAATATTGATTTTCATTTTTTCCCAAAAATCAATTCATTATCATTGGGCTAAAGTTTCAGACTGGTCAGACAAATTTTGAAATACTTCTTTTTTCACTAGAAATAATTAAAAGAACGTTAGGAAACACTGAACTAATAGTTTGCAAGTATCTGTGAGCAATAAAAAAAATTTTAATTAAAAAAAAATATATATGGGTCATTTCATGGGAGATTTACAGTCAAAATTTTTTTTTTCGACGAAACATTTTTTTTTGCCTTTTTACTCCGAAAATAATCGACACATATTTTTTTTTCAATGTGATACTTGAAAATTTCGAGATATAATTTTTTTAATTTTGGCACTCGGGCAAAATTTCTTTTTTTCAATAGCTCACTGTAAAAGCAGTTTTGAATATAAAATGTAACCCTTGCACTTGAAATGCGCGAAAGAGTACAAGCTTTCAAAAAAGTTATAGCACACATTTCGTTGTTTTTTTGTGATAACAATATAGTACATTTTTATAAACAATTGAATTTTTTTTCGATTTTTTTGTTTCTAAATCATTGTTGAAGTTTTTTCAATATGCATGCAAAATTTTGGAATGGAAAAATGAAAACTGTAGGTCTAATTAATTTATAAAATCTGTCGAAAAAAAAATTTTGACTGTAAATCTCCCATGAAATGACCCATATTTAATTTTTATTTTTCAACAGGCAAACGGATTTAGACGGTAAATTATTGCATAAAACAAAAAATGTGTTACACCTAATAATGTTATATTCCAATTTAACACATTCAGAGCTACTTAGAAAAAAATTAAAACTAAAATTATATAGGGCGGACGGCCCTCAAATTGGACAAAAACTGCACACACACGTATAAAATCGTAGTTCTGAATGTGTTCCCGTGCAGAAATTGCCTAATTTGGTCCGAGTTTGCGATGAGGGCCCGATGAGGTTGGCCACTTGTGGCCGTAGTGGGGAAAATTTTGCGGTTCTGATGAGGGCCAGAGAGGGATAGTTGAAAAATAGTCGCAACGCCATCTACTCTGGTGTTATGAGCGCCATAATTTATGTTGTTTTTATTATTTATTTATGCTTTCGTGTTGTTGTGGCATTTTATTTCAATTTAGGCATTTGTGAAGTTGAGCGAAATACAATAAAAGTTGAAAAAATTGATCAAAAAATGCCAAAAGCTAAGAGCACTTTACGTGTTCGAAAACACAGGGACATTGCTATAAGTTTAATGTGTTGTTCAATGAAGTTCTGAGATTCACTTTCAGAATTTTTCTCTGGATTTTGACTTGGAAATTTATATCCTCATGAATTTTCAGTCCAGGAACTTTCTAATTCGATTATATATATATAGATGGGGAAAAAATAGATCACTCGGAAAAGTGAACTATGTACATAACATTTCGAGTTGCAAATATAATTTCCTAAAATGATAACTCTCAACTCGGAAATGAAAGTGTCCACCAGCCTGTGTATATTTAAGACGTGTGCTTATGAGCGCAGCAAGTAAAAACTAGGTTGAAGGAGGAAAATGTTAATTGCTTTATTTGCATTCTTTATCTTCAAAAGATTGAGAAATTCTTCGTTTAAAATCCGATATATCAGATTTCTTCAACTTGGATTCTAATTAAATCTTTTGATTACTTTTAGCTTTATAATTTCTTTTGCGAAATTTGTAGAAATTTCCATACCTCTTTTAATGAACGAAAGACATCAATTACAATTTTTGATTTATTCATTCAATGATTTGAAATGAATTAGCTTCGTACATAGAGAAAACGGGATGATAAATTTCAATATCTTGGATTATTTGAATATCTCAAATAATATATTCAAATTATAAATAGCTGGATTTTATCGAACCTCAATGATATTAATAGTGATTAGTTTTTAATTTGGCTTCAGAGTCCAGAGATAATGTAACTCAGTTTCATTTTTTCCCTTAACATAAGTTCATGCTGCTAAAATTCAATTGTTACTTTTAAGAACTTTCATGTGTTAATATAAAGTTTCTGTAGAATTTTATGCAAATGTGTTTCATTTTTGATTAATGTTTGGACATTACAAAAGTTTACACCAGAATAGGGCTCATATGTGTAATACTTGAGCTATTTTTTTGATATTTTATAAATAAAGATCACTGACGAGGACTCCGATCAGAGTCGAAACGTTTGAGGGAAAAAAATGAAACTCTGAGTTGTATTATTTCTGGACTCTAAAGCCAAATTAAAAACCAACCACTATTAATATATTCACGATTTTGAAATATTTAACAGATAGATTTTATATTAAATATCTGTAGTATACTACGTTTTTAAATCTCCATAATTATTACATAATTTATTCACGAATATTAAATCCAGGAACGTATTTCAATTACTGAGGATACAATCCATTTTCTTCCATGCAAAATTAAATACTAATTGCAAATTCAGACATTAATGACACCGTGAAATAATAATATTGCCAATTTCTTTTGACGCTATAAATTCCATTATGCAAATATCCCTCGTATTACTAAAAATATCGGAAAATAATCGGAGAAATTAGACTGGAAGTGAATTTGCATCGAGTTGCAAATGCGACTGAGAAAAAACAGAGAAATGCTCGTTAACAGTTCACACAGACGGATTTGACGCCAGTTGATACGAAAGGTTTGAGTTTCACCGATATTAATTAACAATTTGGACCAGCGGCGAGGGAGAGGAGAAGGCGTACTGATATAGGCGCAAACCCCCTCTGGCGTATCAATCAACCTGGGAACTGTGACACGGCTTTCTGGTAAATATTTCAGGGATCGAGTTATAGACAAAATTCCACATACACGTACATTTGACACTCATACTTTCGCGAGGGTCGCATTGTAAAAATATCATGCTTCTCATTCTCAAACGAGATCACTCATTTGCATTTTTATCGAAGACTATATGATGCATTTACCATTTACCCCTCATCATCAATAAACGCCCCTCCGTATAAAAGCTTCACTTTTCATTTAACGTATATTCCTTTTAATATCGCTCTGTATTGTTTACTTCTATTTTTTTAATCGCATGGTATATCCAGTGAATTGAACTAAATATTAAATAAATATAAATAAATAGATAAATATAAATTTACCGAAAAAGTAAGGACGAGTTTGTTAATCAGCCACATCCGGCTAAAATTGTTTAAATAAGTGCACTTTTTGTGTCCTCAGAAATAACATTACTATTTTGTAACTATTTTCATTTCTTTCGCACAGACGTCAAAAAAATATTTGTAAAATTTACAAGAAGTTTGATACTTATTTTTATAACTCAACTCAATCACGTAATTATGAAAATTAGGCTTGATTCGAGTCTGAACTATCAAGAATTTAGAAAATAACTGAGGTTTCACGGTTGGGGCAAAATTGTCAAATAGAGATATTTAAAAAATTCTTAGACGGTAACTTGAATAAATAAATAAAATATGTTATTTATCATTTTTATTAAAGATTTTTTTAAATGAATTTCCACGTCTAGAATTTATAATATATCTGTAGGGGAACTGTGTTTAAACAAAAATAAAGGGAAAGTTTTCAAAACTTTTGATAGTATTTACAAATTTAAATTGTATTTTGCAATCATAAAAAGTTTATCAAAGTCAAATTGAATGAGGCAATTAAATTAAAAGTCATCGTGCTCACAATAAATTAATTTAAGATATCAAAAGCTAAAAACCTTGAGTACAAGATAGCTAATAATTCAAATGAAAGGTCACAATTTTTTTATAAAAAAATTAAAATTATAATTATTAATTTTTCTTGACAAATATAAAAATAGATGAATTAAGATTTATGTTCTTAAATAACAGAATTTTGCAATCAAAATGATTGACTAGGTCATAATATTTCTCGACACGAGCGTAGAGACATTTATCGAGGAAGTTTCTTTGAAAAGAGTATTTGTTGGAAAAGGTCAGCTTTTACGGGTGTCGTATACTTGACACGTGCTTCATAATCTTCTGGACATAGCAAGAACTCACTAGAGATGGGTTACTTAATTTCAGTAGAAATGCTGAATGATCACGTTTTAGTCGGTTCGAATTTAAAGTTTTAAAGTTTTTTCTCAACGTCATGTAACTTAATAATAGAAAAAGGGTCGTCCAATTAAAAATTCTTTTTTTTAATTAAATAAATAACTGAAGATATATGTCAATGTTGACGGTTGGCTTTATGGTTCAAAGTTAATAAAAAATATAAAGTTTTACGTAATCAGACGTTTCAACTCTAATCGGAGCCCTCATCAGCGATTTACTTAAAATATATAAAATACATAAAAGAATTTTTGCTATCTTAAGGTTTCTTCGATAGAGAATTTTGTAATTTCCTTATATGAGTCAATAAAAACTTGAAATTGCTTCAGAATAAAATACTTTGAATAAATAACAAATATAAATGTTAGACTCATTTCAGAGCTAAGAATATGTATAATAAATTAATATTCAATATAATTCTAAATGTCAAGCACATTTCATGAACAAGTGGCTTTTGAAATACTAAAAGTTGTTTTCAAATGCAGGCTTAATTTAAAAGCCTATTCCTCGTGGCGACCCTCCCTAATACGCTCCAGAAGTTTCCATGACGAGGTTCTGATTCTGACAACCCTTATCCCTTCCGAAGAAAAATGTACTTTTTTGTTAAGAACTAAAGAAGACCAAAAAAGAACTTAAGTAAAGCACAATACCATCGATCACATCACGTTTTTGGTGAAACTAATACCCCATCAACTTTATCATCAAGTCTATTCTCAGAAGACAGTGTTTTAATTCTTAATAAATTCACTTACCTGAATTTATTACTTGTCGAAATTACATCTCTAGTGACAACTTGAATGGAAGCTAGTTAAAAATGATTTTGAAACTATCCTCTAAGGAAAACGTGTTAAGGGGGTATTCTAGTCTAGAATTACAAATTTTGGGTGTTTTTTAAATTCTATAAAAAAAAAACTAAAAATATTTTTACGATCCATTTTTTTATGAGATATTTATAAATATTTTAACAATACAAAAAAAATTAAAAATTAAAAAAATTTGAAAATTGACAAAGTTACAGGCTGGTGAAGTGGCGGGGGTGAAAAAAAGGATGTGTCCATATTGACACCTTCTGGGTGATTTGAAAAAAAAAATAAAATAGATTCTTAATGAGTAAGAATATCGCTATCGCCTGAACTGGGGAAAAAAATAAAAAAAAATTTTTCACAAAATGGCGACTGTTTGAAAAAAAAGTTTGTTTTTGCCCTGTTTTTTATAAAGTTTAAAATTTTTTAAAAATAGTAAAAATCAAAATTTTCACATAATCCTACTTCGAACGATAGAGGGATATATAAAGAAGGTCCACGCCAAATTTCAAGTTAATCGGTTCATTAGAACTTGAGAAATCATGTCAAACGTGTTGGAAAAAGTAGTTTCGAGAAAAACGCGTTTAAAGATTTGAGAAAAGTTGCAGGAAGTTTTTACTCACATTTCGTTAATCGGCGATTCCTGCTCCATACATTGGACCTTCCTCTTGTTTAAATAGATCTTCTTCTTCGCTTCTTTCTGCTAGACGAGCAGTTTTAGCTTCCTTAGAAGCATCAGAAGCTCGTACTTCGGAGCGGCGTATCCGAGTTTCGTCTCGTTTGCTAGCGAACGCATGGGCTTCTGGACCAATTGTAATTCCCATGACGCCCATTATTTTCAAAATTGGTAAAAAGCCTTTGGAGGAAATATTCTTAAAGGTCTATTCTTTAAAAATATGGGGAAAAAAAATCGATTTTTTCAAAATTCTAGACTAGAATACCGCCTTAATAAAGGGGTTGATCATAAAATGTTGAATTTTACAAGCCAATAGACCTGTCGACTTTATAAAAGATATATACAGCACTTCTCATATATTTTCAATTTTTCAATGTATTTAAATTATTAAACACGCAGTACCTTTCCTTGATAGTCGCGTGCACAAGGGACAAAATATAGTAGAGGAAAAGAATGAACGAAGAAAATAGAGAAGGTCTAACATGTTCAGGTAATTTTCTCTGCTCTATTTCCGAAAATTTATGAGTTATCAATTTTATGAATTTCTCGTATCCGGGTCAACTAAAGGCCATTTCCCTCTACGTCAGTATTCTCGTTACCATGTGTTTTCTGTCTTACGAAGACTGATCGTTATTAAAGATTCTTTCCTTTTCTCATCACTTCCTTCTCTACTTTTTACATCTCCACTTTCTTCTTTTTTAATCAAAGACTACTCGTAAAAAATCAATTTCAGGCAACAACTAAACTAACTTTAGATAAAGAACAAACTTTGTCTGTTCTTTGTTGCCAATACACATTTCTTACAAACAGCTTCTCTGATCTTTTGTCAAGCAAATTCTCTTAATTAAAAAGAACGCTACTAATTATGTTAAAAACCTTTTAATTGCTATGCAATTCTTTCTTTGAGAGGGAAATTCTTTTCCACTGTTTGCTTTTGCAGATATCAGTACATGTATAAATGTACTCGAACCAAAGAAGAAGTGAGTGGTTTTCTGTTTACTTGCGCATATCGCAAGTCCTAGAGAAATGAGAAAATATTTTCATACAAAAATATCAAACATGAAAGGAGACTCGCTCTCTGAGCTAAATGGCAATTAAATATATTTTTTATTTTCAACAACCAGAATTATACTCTTCACTCAACGAAATCCATTCGCTTGAAAATTTCTCTCTTGCGTAATTTATAATTAACATTTAATTATAATTTGTGAGTTTTTGCAAGAAACAGGAATTTCAATGCTAAAAAATACTTGAATTTTCAAGAATTTTTTATTAGACTATATTTTGAAACAATGGAGGATTGGGCACTAAATAATTAAAGCTTATTCTTTGTTTTCAGATACTTCGCCCTTTACTGTGGTCCGTCCTTTATTTCGGGGTAATGTGTGATAACAGCCCACCTTTTTCCTCATCGTTTCCTTGTCTTTCCAGTGTACTTATACTCTCTTACATTATTAATGTAGCGGCAGTAAAAACTTCAGAAGACAGCCAGCTGCCACCAAAGAAATTGGCTGACACGTTATTCGCTCGCTTGCTTTTGAACAATCTACACCATAAATGATAGCTGTTAATTCTTTGCGGAAAAAGTACTCTTGATTAATCGATGCACAGTCTAAATGTCGACTGCAATTCCTCCAACTCAAGGAAATGGATATTAAACTTGGAATTCATTTAATCCAATGAATAAGAGTTCCTCCAAGTGACATGAAATAAAGATCTGTACTTGTTTTTTCAAGAGATTTTATTATGTAATATAAACTTATGTGTTATACATCACTACACATTACTTATCCCTATAATCATATTGACTAATACCTTAAAATCTAGAATGCACAGTGCCTTGTATACAATTATCATCATCATATCAATAATCCTCGAATTTATTTTTAGTACTACCCACCAAAATCTTCAAACTTGTTTGAGAAAATATTCTATGTTGCAATTCGAATTCTTTAAATTAAAAAAAATATTTTCAGGTTATTCAATTATAAAATTTGTTTTTTAAATTTAGACATAAATAATTGAATTTTTGTGTGTTTAATTAAAAATAGATCGTTGATCATCTAATCGTAATTACTAGCGAAACTGTTTTTCCAAAAACATCGTTTTACTGTGAAATCTCTTATTTCCTAACTTGTCTGATCTTCCTCTCTGAAATCTATTGAACACGTCAAGTTTGGAGTGAACATCTAATTGAAAATACGTGTCTAATAATTCTAAGTAACAGTTGGAAAAACTCGATACTCTCCTGAAATAATAGAAATTCTATTGACAAAAAGAAATAAAAATCTAGATTCGATGATTCAGGGCAGTTTTGAGATTTACAAAGAACCAAATCTCTGGCCCCTTTTCTTTGTTAGAGTCAATTACACGTTTCTATCCAATTAACAAATTACCACTAAGCGTTAGCCATTAATTAATATTATTATTATCGTTAAGTTTATCCTAAAGTATATTACCTAATACATACATGATGATATTTTGTAAAAAGCTCCAACAAAATCGAGAAATACTAGTGTTTTCTCGATTTACAGAGAGACGCTAAAACGACACTATCTTCAATAAAAGTGAATTTTTGAGAATTCGTTCTATTTTCTTGACTAAAATAAAAAATAAAAGACAAAAAATAATAAAAGCAATAGAAGTGAATCAAGCCGTATTAAAATGGAGTTCTTTAAAATTTTTAATCTTTCAGAATACAACTTTTAATTTCCTCAAAAATAAAAAGTTAAAAAGATTTTATCATCAAGTGCGGTAATAATCAAAAAGTTATAAGAAACATTAAAAATTCAATTTCTTGCATAATAATTAGAATAAAATATTAGATTTTGAGATTAATGTCGTTTTTAAAGATTGTCAGTGTGTATTGAAAGCGTAAAGGTTGATAAGCTTTTTGTCTCTCCTTCGTAGCTTTCTTTTTTAATGGAATCTGAAGAATTATTTTGTAATAAAAAGATGCATTCAGAGAATTTTTCTCGCGCCAATAATCATTTCCAAAGAAGAGCCACGATTAAAAAGTAAGGAAATTTCTCGCCTTGCTCTTAAAGCTCAGCAACCTTTTCTTCGTTTGAGTCGCAAAAACAAAGTGTTCTTATTTCTGCATAGCCAAAGTTTCCTGAGATACAAAACACGAAGTACGATTGCGAAGGAAAGATGCTTTAAACGAGTTTTGAATTTCTCTTTGGCATTACCTGACAATTTCATCAGAATCTTCAGAAAAAAGAGGGTTTGGAAAGTCTCGAGTTTTCTGTGTCCTTTACGGAAGTTTCTTTCCTTTGTCCTAGATAAAAGTCTTTGGCTAGGGAATGGTGAGAGGACTTGAGAAAATTCTTCCTTTCTGTTTCTACTAAAGAAAACTATCTTGAGTCCTCGAATCACTCCCTCCATTCCTTTAGTTTCGATTTTTGCTATCGAAAAGTTTGCATTGGTGATGGCCTGATTTTCAAACTCTTAGGAGGATGAGTCAACTACCATCGATGGGTATCCGCGAAAGATTTGACACTTTCGTGACAAGGATTGATACCACTACACCATTTGGTTTCCTTCAGAGGTAGACAAAGAGCACCGCCTCTGCGTGGTTTTACGACAACCTTCCTTATCCTCTGGGTCTCACCGACCCCACAAGTTCGACTGCAAGCACTCCAGGGACCCCATTCGCCGACCTTGCAGTCTCTTGGTAATCCTGAAACATATCCATTATCTTATTCACTCGTGTTCAAATGTTTTATCCTTTCAGACATGCACTACTTTTTTACGACTGTACTCACTCTCATTCACTTTCACTACTGCAAGCTCACGCAAACTTTTGTTTGTGACCTTCATTCATTTCTTATTTTATCGATAAATAAGGATAGGAGGAGAAAAATGCAGGAAGGTGAAAAATAAATAGAATAGTACAGAGTGCCACTTGAATACATTGAAGCATACTCAAGTTTTCAAGCAGGATAAAATGTTTAAAAGTCCCTTCTTATGTTACGAGGTAAATGCCATTTGTATCTCTTATTCATATTAATTTGTAGGCAAAGTTTTTTCAATTTCAAGTATTTTATTTTTCTTCTGAAAAGTTTAGAAACAGTATAAACTTCTCTCAATACAAACTTTTGACGTTAAAACTTCAAATATTCGATTGACATTCTTCAACAATCGAATTGAAAGCGAGAGTTCAATGAGAAAAAAATGAATAGGAGGGAGTTTTGCTGACTTTTAAATTGGAATGTATTTAACTGGCGTAAAATTAAACTTGCATCCCAGGTATGAGCCTATGAACACGAGTTTAGTACTTTCCCTGATTAAACATAAGAACCAAAGGCAGCAGAAAACTCTTCAATTTGAAGAGCTGTTGAGTAATTGATGAATGAAAAAGGTGATTTGAAGTAGCGATTCAACTCAATTACACTTCCAGACCTTCACTAATTCAACTTCCTTCTTAAATCAAAGGCTTAGTTCTCAAGATTTTATAAAATGATTTAAAAATAAGTAAAGAAAACTCTGCAGGAACTTTTTGAATTAATTCCAATTGAAATCGGACTTCATCCCTCAGTAGTTATTACTGTTGAGAAAAGTCTTACCAATCTCTTTAAATTTCTTTAAATTTTGATGATAACTGAGTCTAACATTCTTTTTTCTGAAATGTTTTTATATACAGGCAAATCAATCTAAAACGGAAATGAAAGATTAATGAAAAATGTTCAAAATAAGAATAGACTGAATTTTAAACTTTGTGAATAATGATGGTTTCAAAATAACTGGAATGAATAAACTCACGAGTTCGAGGTCTTTTCCCTTTGGTGTATTTGTGGTGCTTTGACCTAAATCTACGTTGATGTTCACTGATACTGGTGGAATTTCTCCAAAGATGACTAGAGATGGGCATGCTTGTGACATTGGTGATTTTCCTTTGAATATCCTCGAATATTTGAGCCTTCTGACCTTCTGAGGAACTCTGATAGGGTCGATAATATGACCATTTGCCGATATCTTGAAGCTTTTGAACATCTTTCGTTTTGTCGGGTGAAAGCGTTGAGGTCACTATTAACCTCGGTAGTTGTAAAGCGTATGAAGAAGCAATGCTGTTCATAATCGCTGCTTTGTTGTCACGTGGCTGGCTTGTTACAAACTGATTTCTATGATTCTCTGGTACCCAGTAGCTAAACAAAAATATTTAGGTATTAATATAAAAAATGTTGTTTAGTTTAAAAAAAAGTTATTTTTTAATCATTTAGATATTAATTTTGACCATTTAAAATGTTTAGCTTAAAAATCTTGAATTATTCAATCATCTAAAATCCAGTGATAACACTGGATTAATTAGACATTATTGTGTTATAATTCTATGCTGAGGGTTCTATTATTTTTAATTATGGGAGGATAATATAGCAGATTTTGCTTCATTTTTACTCCATCTGTTTCAACTTTACTACTTGCTTCTATAATATCATCTTTTCTCGTTTTCATTTTTCCCTCTTAACTTCTCCTCTATATTTTTGCTGCTCTCACAAGCGCAGAAATTTAATTCCGAGTATAATGAACATACTCCACTCTGCTCTTGTATGTATCTTCTATTCTCTCTTTCCTTTTTACATTTTGAATAAAATCTCAAGATTCACGTGAGCTTGCTTCACTTATGTTTTCAAAATTGGAGTTCAGGTTATCGAGTGGAGTACCGACTTGCGAAAACAATTTCGAGACTTGATTTACAGTTGCCATGTCTGCCAACGAGAAAGTAGAAGAGAGAGTAGGAGAGTAATAAGGAGAGAAGCTGAGCAAGTGAAGCAGTAGATAGAGTAAGGTAGAATTTATTTATCGTTCGATCTAACAGAATTTTCGATTTCATCAGAGGTCGATATTCACACATTTACTTGGTACCACACTGTGGCCCACAAACTCCTTTCATCCGGAAGTAGATATCGAATCGAGCCGATTTCTACGGAAACTGAGTCTGTATTTTCCAGAACGTTAGTATCAGAGATATTAAGAGTACAAAGTCAAGAGAACCTTCTGAGTATGATTATTGTTATTCTTCTTTCTTGACATCTTTTTATCAACAAAACAAGAACCCCTTTTTATTACTAAAATAAAAATTGCAGATTTTCTCTTAGATTATGAATTGGTTATGAAATCAAAAGGAATTATTCTTTTACGATAAAAATAAATTGAGAAATGATACTGAAAGTTGAGATAAAAGTAATCGAATTTTTTTATTTGCTTAAAAACTGGTTAATTTAAATCTGAAATATTAAGGATTCAAAAAAAATTACACATTTAAAGCCTTTCTCAGTTTTTCTCGCTTCCCCATTGCATGTTTGAGTTTTAAGTTACAAGGATTAATCGGTTTACTACATATGTGAATTTCTCACAGAGGAAATTACGAGAAATTGCTGTAACGTCACTGGAAACGAATGCTGTTTAATCATTATTTCAAAGCTACAAGCATTCCATTACCCCAATAGTAAATAACAACAATCAATCAAAATTTGATCATTGCTTTAATACTTAAAATATGAAGAACAATATATTCTTGATTTCTCCTTTCCTAAAGATAATGAAATAATTGATTAACGGGTAAAATTTTATATACTATTTTCAATAATATAAGAAAATTGAAGAAAGGGAAATTTTTCAGAGTCGATCTTTAAAATCCAGATAAAAGAGAGTTTGACTGACACATAGAAAAAAGTTTATTTTGATGCAGAAATTTTTCAACAGTATGTAGACAGCAGGAAATTTCAATACTTGTGCTAAACTGTCAATATCGAACTGCATCGACGCAAAATTTTTCAAAAAATCGAGCACATCAGTGCTAACAAGAGTGGAAAATAAATAGGGTAGACCAGGGCAAACTTGTCTGATTAACATTCATTGCTCTCCAAAAATGTAATAGAACGTGTTATTGATCCGAGTCCCAAACTATTATAAAAAGTATTTTTATGTGCAATTATTATTGCATTTAAAAAAGTGTTTCACAATTTAATTATTTCTAACCAGTTGCATGCAGACAACTTTGCCCCAGTTATAAAAATAGTTATAAAAATAGTAACATCTTAAGATTAAAAAATTTTATAGTTCTATTCATTGCCATTTTATACATTGTGAAAGTATCGATTAATTATATGCAACAAGAAAAAAAAATAGTTTTCTTGTTCAAAACAGTTATATCTGTATTAGATTTTTTTATTCATTAAGGTAGCTGTCGTGCCAAAACTCGGATCCCTGCGAAAAAAGGTTTGCTATGAGATTAGGACTTTAAATAATATTATGAGTCGTGTCTTATGAAAGAAAAAACATTGTTCTTTATGAAAAAAATCTAAAGCTTACGAAAAATAAAACTTTTAATAATGTTTTTGTAATATAATTTTTTCCTACTATCGCTTCTTACTAGTTTTTACAAAATGATTGAATTTTAATAACTCATGGCTTACTTTTTTTAGGATAATATTCTCTACAACTCTAATGTTTCCGACTTTAAAATCAAACTTTTCAGTGGCTAAAATTGTTAAAAGAATTTTTTAAAAACAAACATTTTTTAAAATAACTAATATATTTGAAGATTTTTTACTTACTTTAAAATTGGAAAGAGTAGAGTCGTGGAAAATATTTTCCCCGAAAAAATAAGCCATGATTTATGAAAATTCAATCATTTTTTAAAAAATTGGTCAGCAGAGATAATAAGAAAAAATTCTATCACAAAAAACACTATTAATAGTATTATTTTTCGTAAGTTTTAAATTGTTTTTAGAAAAAATAATGTTTTTCCTTTTATAAAACACGACTGATAAATTATTTCAAGTCTTCAAATATAGAAAAACTCTTTTTTTCCAGAGACCTGATTTTTGGCACGACAACTAACTTAAGTTACATAAATTATTTATTTATTCCAGTTAACATCCAAGAATTTTTCAAATATTTCTTTCCAACAACTTTGCCTCAACCGTGAAGCCTCAATTATTCTCTAAACATAATATTCTGGTCAGCGAATCTTCCATTATTTCGTCATCGATACTGTTTTTTCCATACATTTTTTTTGTAGAATAAATTTTCAAAATGTTTTATTGCAATAATATAATTCCTTTTATAAAAATGATTTATCCTATGCGTAAAAAAAAATGGTTAATAAATAGTAAAGATTTTTTTTTAAAAACAACATTGCCCTGGCAGACAATTCTACCCTATAAATATGTACAACTCACCCCAATGTTTCTAGAATATTAACTCTATGATACCCTTTTAAAAAATGAATACTTGAGCCAGCGAATCAATATTAAAATCTAAATTTTAAATCCCTGAAAGTTCAAACTTAGGATATGAATATTCAGGGAGGAATTCATTAATAAAATATAGTAAAATCGTTATTGTCAACCTGCTTTACAGAATAAAATTCCACGATTTGGAATTTGTTCGTGATTTATGAATCTAAATAAAATAACGCATTGAAAAGGAACTGGATATTTATATAAGAGAAGTGAGATATTGTCAATCTTGACGTATTTTCATAAGTCAATCTTAGAGGCAGCAATGCTTCCGAAGAAAAAAACGAGTCTCTCAGTTTTCAGATGAAATACACAATACACTCTTTCATGAAAGTTAAAAAAATAAGAAAATCAGATTCAGAAAAAAGGATAAACAATAAAAATAATAAATATAAGGTCTTTTACCTTGTTAAAATTCTTAATAAAAATTCCTTCAGTTTAATAATTGCAGATCAAAGTAGTAGAGCCTAATATAATGTAAAATTAATTTAATATTCTTATTACTCAAAGAAAAGTTAAGTACTTAATTTGATTTTACGCAACAGTGGATCGCCAAGATCAGAGAATTTAAAAGGAAGCGAATGAAGAATAAATTCGTTTAATACGTTGAAATAAAAGTTTTATTTGTTTGTCTTTCTTATTTTCTTTGAAATAAATATAAAAGAAGGACGATCGGTGCTTTTCTGTTGCTGTATCGTTTGCCTGACTAAACCCGCCCAACTAAATTCATCGAACGTACTTATAGGTTCTTGGCGGTTTCTTTACTTAGTCCCACTAGCTTTGACTAAAGTCTGAGGGTAAAAAATTGAGAGAAAAAAAAGCTGAATTACCTGTATCTTTGGGTATCCATTTCCCCTCGTTCTTCAGCAATGACCTCGTTCAGGTCTCTGTTTGGATCGATTCCTCTGGGGGTTGGAATATTCGACAGTAGATTCTCATTGCTCACAAATTCCATCTCTACTTCGTCCTCGTGGTATGTTTCTGTTAGTGTGTATTCCCTCAACTGTAACGTAAGAATGGATTTTGGTAATTCGGTGGAATAAAATACATGCACCTTATCGACCCAATCGTACTATTCACTAAAGCCTTCTACTCCTAAAAAGTCAGGCAAAAAATGTTGGATTTGTATTGATAAAGATGGAATAACAAATTGAAAATAGTTTATGACATAAATAAACTATAAAAAGGATAATATTGATAAATGATCTAGATCTTTGGAACACAAATATCTAGTTGAAGTATTATTATAAAATTGATAAAAAAATGAGATCAAGTAACTTTTGTTTCTTGTAATTTGGTATTAAAGCTCAAGTCCATTTTATAATATTGTAGATGTGAAATACATTTTTTCGAAGTTACCAAATTTGTTTTTAATTTTAAATGAAAAAGGAAATTAAATTTACTTAAGGTTCTAGCAACCTTATAACCTTAAGTTAATTTTTAATAATTTAGATGATTAAAAAAAATCTATTTTCTTCCAAATATCTCTAAAAGCAAAAAAATTAGTAGACTGTTTTTAACGCTTATTTTGTACCTCACACATTTTGGTTAAAAAATTGAATTTTTGATTTTCAATATTGTTTTTTTAAAATCAAAACACAAAATATAGATCCTGTCGAAAAATTTTCACATTAGAATTTGTAGACCTCATTTAGTCAAATAACTCTCTATCTCAATGTTTTTTTCGAATCTCACATATTTTGTTTAAAAAAAATGGAATTATTAAATTTTAATCGTATTTTTTAAAATTAAAACGAAAAAAATACATTTTATCAGAAACTGTGTCAGACAAAATTATTAAATTATTATTATTAGTAGAGATTTATAAGCACTATCAGAAACCAGAATTGGAATTTTGGATTTTTTCAAAAAGTTATTTTCGAAAATACAAAAAATGCTCTTATTTCCACAATTCTGGTCGGAATTACCGAAGCCGTTCAGTTCGTCTACATCTTTTCTTGTGACGACATTATATATCGTGAAAGATGGATAAAAAGTTTGGCAATAATGTGTATAGAGGTGGAATCGCAGATTAAACGTTAGACTAAATTTATATAAGATTCTCATACTTAAAACTTTAAATGCATTTTTCTCAAAACGAGATTTTTGCACCTGGCGCAGGTGATTTATAACACGTTTGCAAAAAATGCCGCCATTTCGTTAATCCATAACATAAATTAATAATTGAGGTACAAAAGATAGCAACACTTATATAGATTAAGAATCTCTTTGAAATTTTTGATTCAGATCACCTAGAGAGCTTCAATCACCTGCACCAGCAACATTGATTTTTTTTCATGGGTCTATTCATGTAGAAATAAATAAATATGTATTTATTTTTATACTATAAACATTTCTTTTTCTATTCTCCTGGAGTACACTTTTCAGCGAAAAAAAAGATTGTGTTGTTACGTGCAGTACTTTTTAAGAAAAAATTCGTAAAAAATGCTTAACTTTTATGTTTCATAAGTAGAAGATTGTCTTATCTGAGAATATTTTATTTCTCGAGGGTTTAAGAAAATTTCGAAATTATTCTTCAGAGTGATATTTTTGTGATTTTTTGAAATGATACATGCATTAATGAACAATTTTCTATTGAATGCCCAGAAAACAAGCCTCAGAATAACTAAATAAATGGAAAGATTAAAGACGAAATAGAAGAATTTTTGCCCAGCGGGCGTAGAAGGAAAGATTGAAACAAATTCGCGATTCTGTCGACGTTGCTAATCCAATTCTCCGCGGACAACGAGGGTCGACCTTTGGCGAGTTGGCTCCTTTGGCGCTCTGGCCACCCTTAAACGGATCGTGTGTCTTCTGAATGACTGTTCCTACGAAGCAGTGGTTCACAAAATGGAGAATATCCCTTGGGTCAACTTTATATTATACCTTTCAAAACTGTTTTCAGTAGAAATTTCAAAAATCTACATTTGCATTGACTTCTACAAATCCTCCCTAAAGAAGCAGTATATAAGATTTAACTGACAAATATCTGGAAATGGGTTAGTTTTAAGTTCAGTGAAAATTTCAATGGCAATTAATGGTATTTCACTGAAAATCAGTGAAACTGTCACTGAAGTTTCCCAGTAAAGTCTGTTTTACCAATTGAGTATTACTGATTGACTTAAGTGGAAATTTCACAATTTTTTATTAAAATACCACTGATTAACATTGAAAGTTCCACTGAATTGGAAAGTAACCAATTGCCAACTAATTCATTAGTAAAATCTCATTAAATCAAATTTGGAGAGTTTATTTGCATTTTGTTTTAATTTCAATAAACTCAGTTCTTTTTATAAATCATAATCAGCAACTGATAGTTGTTTTGAGCCGCAATCACTAAAAAATCAATTAAAATAATCTGATTCATTAGCTCAAATCGAGATACTGATTCAAGTTAATACTCGTAAAAAAATTACTGATTAGAATTAAGAGACTTGATTAATTACTATCACTAAAATCTACTTTACTTAGAAATACAAACCTTTTTACGATTTGAGTTGTTAGTTTACAAATTACTGTTACTGTTTCTGATAAAAATGACTGGAATTTTTTGAATGTCTCAACCAATAAAATATACATTGAGAAATTGGAATTTTTTGAAATTAGTTGCATCTATAAAAGATGTAATATTTAATTTGCATTCATACTTTCCAAATATATTAATGTAAAATATTTTCAATGCGTTTTTTGTCATTGATAATCCAAGTCTTGAAATTATAAATTATGTATAGCCCTGAAAGAGCATCATCAGGTTAAATTATTAGTACAAAATTTTCCATGAAATGAGCTCAATTAAAATTTTACTTCACCTGGTGAATCCTTCAAAGCAACGTTTTGAACTCTGTTTCTTCATTAAAATGTGCTCGAGCAGAGCGATAAAAAGTTTGCGTACCCCTGCTTTGTGGAAATGGCAAAATGAGGTAGACAAGGAGAGAAAAAATGTCGAGCACAATTACCAGGAGCTCGGACATTCTTCTTATGCGATTAGTCAACGACAGCGTGCAGTGGTCTACCTCTATGGTTATAGGTACGAGAAAATTAAAAGCGATGAAACTTTATGGTCATTCGAGCCAAGAGACTTTCTTTCCTTCACGAGCTTTTTTTCTCTGATGGTTCGACTGTATAAAAGAGTCACTTTCCAATGTCGATGTCAACCGGATGAAGCGACAGGAAAACGGATAACCTTCTTTCCCCTTCGCACGCAGAAGAGATATCTTTTGTGCTCGACATGCTCTGAGAATATAAAAGGGATTCAAAAATCCAGAATTGCAATTTCTTTTCTACAAGAATGTGAATTTTCTCTGATCATAAGAAAAAAAATCGAAAGAAAAGACTCAATTTTAATTAAAAGGGAAAATTTTCTCAAATGTTGACTGAACGATGAAAATTTTTCAAAATATTTACCAATCAGTGACTCTGCGCTTCTCATACCATTAAATTCAAATTCAGTCATTGCTTAATTTTTTATTTACCTAACATTTGACTCCTAATATTGCCTCTGCTGATAAACAAGATCAATTATCTCGCTTCGAAATCAATTCAAACAAAGGGACTCCTTGTTTTGAGAATAATTTGGAAATTAGACTAGGAATATAATCAATGATCAATATTTGCAACTAACAATAAATTTGATAATCTATTCAGCATTTGATAACCTTGTTAACAATCCATAATTGTGTAATCAAATAATGCTTTAGAAGCTGAATTTAATCATTTAACATCATAATTACAAAAATTTGAATTAGTACAATTTCGGCAGAATGAAATAATAGAAAAATGTAGGCAACTTGAAAACATAATTATAGAGTATTGGAGCTTCATAAAATTTTTTAGGCCCAATTTTATATTCATCGTAACTGTGGCATATGACATTTTTTACCGTTTTCGATATTTCCTTTTTAAATTTTTACCATCTGAATCCCTCCTGAAATAAGTATTACTTTTTCCACACAAATGCCATAAAATTGTAATATTCTTCCATATAGATACATTTTTAATGTAAAAATTATATTTGAAAATATTTTGAAAATCATTATGATATAAATGATTAGGCTTATTATATTTGCAGCTAGAAAAATATTATGAAACATCGAAAGTAAAGATTTATAAAAAAAAAAATTTCTCGACGAATCGTGACTTGGCTGATATTTGCGGATCAGATTTGCGAAATTATGTTGTAATTTCAAGTTCAGTGTTTCAATTAAAATATGGTTTTTGTTTACTCTTTATCTCTCTGCCTTTGAAATATACATAGAAATTCCGTCATCATTGATCATACTTTCCTGGGGCGAAACGCCAAATCAGCGCAAGCGAGTAAATTCTATCCAGGAATGGCTGAGAGACATTAGATGGAGTTTAATTAATTATGATTTACGACTATGACGCTTTTACGTGGCTTCATTTGATGAAAGGATTTCACAAACTAAACACAAAGCAAAATTGTGTAGATATTCAAATTTACGTTCTGATCATTTATTTTTTAATTACTCTCCATCTCAAATACGACTAATTATTGTTATTCAACAGGTATTTAAAATTAATACAACTATCTCGAGTATGTATTTTAATTGAAAATAGAATAGGAGTTAATCGAATTAAATTTAAATGAGTAAATAATACATTTCAAGCGCATAATTCTATCATTGTCTAATAGTCTAGTTTTTTCTATACCTCAAAGTTGCTCGATTTTTAAGCTTATATTAACTGAACAAGCGAAAATTGCTCGAAAAGGGGAACCGATCTCCAAAAAACAAGCTGACGCATAAACACCGTAAAATGAAGAATATGGAGAAAAATATCTCAACTATGTACACTCAGAAAAAATATTTGATTGAATCAAAGAAATTATTTGTTTGAAACACTTTTTTTGATGTAAAGAAATGTTTTGTTTTAATGAAACAAAATTTGTTTGATTCAAACAAAATATCTTTGGACTAAATAAATATTTGTTCGAATCAAATAAATTTCTGCCTTAAATCAAACAAATTATATCTTTGGCCATATATCAATGCATTAATTTCTTTGTTTTGAAGAAAAATTAATTTGATTCAAACAAATATTCATTTGGTTCAAAGATATTTTGTTTGAATCAAACAAATTTTATTTCATTTAAACAAATCATTTCTTTAAATCAAGTAAAGTGTTTCAAAAAAAAAATTTCTTTGATTCAATCAAATATTTTTTCTGAGTGTATATTCAGACTCGAATATTTTTTCACCTCCCTCGAAAAAGAATTGAATTGAGTTCGCGTTTTTCACAATTGAACTATACTTTTTATTCCAACAAGTATAAATGAAAAGAATATCACTGAAAAACAGTGAAATAAAAGCTAATCGACTTAAGGATCTCGAGTCAATCGACAAACAGAAATGCGGCAGGAATGGGACGAGGGTTTCGGCGGCTATGCACTATAATTGGAAGGACCAGTGGGTGAAGTCTGGAGTCGTATCCTCTCGCAAAATCCACCATCACAGCGATACTATCATCCCTTTACCCCCAACACCCAAAGCTTGACATTCCGCTTTCCCTTTAGCTTTTTCACCATCGGGGGGGAGTTTGGTTTTGCGCTCCAGTTTTTCGGCGTTGTGGCAGCGTCGACGGCGATGAATAGGGTTTTTATGGCTTCTAGTCAAAGCTCCCAGAAGGCTTTGGAGGTAGAGAAAGACCGCCCATTGAGAGATATCGTGTCAAGCAAGGCGAGGGAGTGGAAAGAAAAGGAAGAATAAAGAGGGCGAATGATATTACCAGCCAAAACATACCTAGCCACTAGCTAGCTACGTGATGTTGGTCGACCGACAAAATTACTATATACACGCTGTGACTACGACGTTGGAATATTGCACGTGATATTTGAGAACAGGGGTTTTTTCGCTTTACTTTTAGCCCCTAACCCTAAATTATCAGCAGAACCCAACACCGCTTTCGTTGTGCGTCAACAAGCTGACTCGTTCATCGGCGCAAAAATATAAATAAAAGAAAAATATAAATAAGGAAAAAGAGAGAAACGTGACCGAGGGTAGATAGAACAAAGTTCAAACTCAAATCTACAATCTTGTCATTTATTCGAAAAGTACACTTTTTTGGTTCTAATACAAATTGTCTGAAGAGGGATGGAGAAAAATTGTGTGTTTTGCAGGGGCAGCTTTGGTATTAATAATAATTAATATCATTAATATGAAGCCAATTTGCAGAGTTTTTTTTAAGTATTTCTATTTAGAAACGTGACGCTTGAGGAAAATATTCAAGTTCTATTTTGATCTAATCAATTTTCATAAAGGCATCTTTGATGGGTCATAGAATGATGACATAATTATAATAAATATAAATTAAATTTTTGGACTGATTAAACAAATCACATTTTAACCCTTTAACGGACAGTGGGACATATACATCTGAACACAAACTCTGCAAAAAAACTACACAGAGAAAAATGGATCTTTAGAATTAATATAGATGATTATAGTAATTATGGGACAGCCATCTTATATGTTTAGTTGTAATATCTAGATATTCAGCTTTAATATCTAAGATGTTAAAATATGCAGAGATTAATATCTTGGATATTGCAGATGTACATCTCGATATTACAATTGAACATATAAGATGGCTGTCCCATAGTTGAACATCCATTTTTGCGAAAATCAATGAAATTTAACTGATATCACTAGGGAAACTCACTGGTTGACATGCGAATTTCACTTTTGAAAAGTAAATTCCACTGATTTCTATGTGGAAGACTTATAACATTTGGAACAGTGGTTTTCCACTGTGAATTAGTGAATTTTTACTGTTTCGGATTTAGGGAGTAAAAAAGGTTCGGAAAAAAAACTACCCCTAACTGAAATAGCATGCCAAAAACTACCGCTGGAAGTGGGAATACACCTAAAAAACAGATTTTCGTTCATTTTCAAATATATTTATTTCACAAATTAGTAGTCTTGTAATAATTTGTACTTTTTGTACTTCTACCTGTTAACATTTGTAATCACGGGATCAGAATGTTGAGTAATACACTTATCATTCAAATATCAATGAAACCATACAGAAAATTTATTCTACTGCACGAAACTCTCGTTTGCACTCCTACCGCGTCTGAGCCCGGATAATCTTCAAACGTAAAAGCACTCTGAAGGTCATAACAGCATTTGAATTCTTTAAAGCATTAAATATTCATAAAAAAACGAAAACAACAGATTTACCCGCTATTGCTTTTTAAATGAGATTCCTCTTTGAGCAAACATATTCAAAGCATTTATTTTCAAATTATAATTATAATTTTAAAAAATAAGTTATAATTTTTCAAAATCAATTGAGTTCTTCAAAAAAGTACTTAATTTTAAGACATACTCTCACAAATTTTCAACTTGTTATCTAATTTTTTATAGAAACCACGTGACTAAATTCTTGAAAGATTACTTTTTTAGTTTCCAAACTATCCTTCTAAAAATTTAGTAAAAATATTCTAATTATGCAAAAAGATATTTTTTGAACTAAAAAAGTTATCTTACAAAATCGAATTAGCATGTCAGTTCAGTCACATCTTCTTTGTATACAAAATATCTTTTTTTCAATTTTAGAAACAATTTATCTTACTGCATTCTGTTATATCTTCAAAATTATCAAATAGGTACTTATTTCTTGCGCAAAAAAAATTATCTTGCAGGTACATAAACTATAATTTGATCACGGGGTTCGGTTGATCCATGACCTCAAATTACTTTTTCAATTATTTCAGTCGATTGTATGAGCAATTTCATGATTAAAATTTCGGTTTTCTTCTTCAGTGAATGGTTTAGAGGTAGTAAGCGTTCTTGCAATATATAGTTATTCACTAAATTTTCCCTGGCAACTCGAACAAGTCGCATAAATTTCACCGATCAGTTTTTGGATCAGCCGCAGGGAAGGAGTGAGAGATGAGGTTGGAGACGGTCAGGCATTGGTCGCTGAAGCGTGGCTCACCAACACTGTGTCGTACCTTGCAGACTTCGGCTAAAGTCTGAAACTCACCGCTGACCCCATGTAAAAGCATTTGTTACCCGCTGTTTCCAGTCGAGTCGCTCTAATGGGGTAATAAAGAGATTTTTGATCAGTTAAACAACTTTTCCCTTTATTCATTTTACCTTCCTCGTAAGTGAAATTACATTCAAGAAAATATTCCCATCAAAATTACTTATGACTAAGCGCATCTTGATAGACGTTCGTAGACAATTTATTAGCATAAATAGTTCAAAAAAATCTGCCCGTTTCGCGGGGATATTCTCATTTCGCGCTTTGCGCACGGCTTGCAAGTTTGAGCGCGCCTACGACGCGCGATTTGGTCATCGCGCTCGGTGTTCTATTTCCATTAAATACAAATTACTTAATTTTTTTTATTTCAAGTGAAAATGAAAAAAAATTTATTTAATTTAAAATTTAATTTTATTTACTTATTTAAGCAAACGATTTTTTCGTATCTCACATATTTTGATTGAGAAATGGAATTTTTAATTTTAAATAGTGTTTTTTTAAGCAAAACATAAAATATTGACGAAAAAAACTACCACCGCGGGAACGGCGGCGCTGTTGTGCCGAAGCAAGTATGGCCGCTACCACGGACAAAATATCATTGGAAGTATGGGTAAAATCGCGATTTTTCCCAATTACGCGAGTGAAGCCGAAAAATGTTGACGATATCGCTGGAGGAGTTATGCAGATACACTGCAGCAACTCCTACAACGCGAATTATGCGTTTACTTCAAAAACAATGATATTTTCGTCAAAAAGATGGATTGCTCCTGCAAAGCCGGCTCAAGCCACTGTTGCAAGCACATCGTAGTTGTATTGCTGTTTTGTAACCGGTATGTGTTGTATATGTTTTTAAAATGAAAAATATTTATTAATATTTATTATATTCTCAACGAAATTAATTACCGGGAAAACTGTAGTCGTCTTTTACAAAGTGCAGCGAACAAACTAAAAGTTCCTTTTCCTCGTCTTTAACTTTTAGAATCCTTGGCCACTCAGCCCGTTTATTGATGTATTCGGAATCACCGAATAATTTTTTTCGTTTAACTTTTTGAACGCTATTTCGTGCTGGCACGGTGCGAAAACTAATATTGTTACTTTTTCTCTTCACGGATTCACAATCTGGAACGCAACAGCGTCCACCACCGCTTGCTTTCCTATACCCGGCCGGGAATTTCATTTTATTTACAAGACGGTATCGATTAAAAATTCACAACACGGAATTGATTACAAAATAAAAAGGAGAATAACTCAATTACTCTTTATGACAACATTGACGTTTGTCCGTGGTAGCGGCCATATTGTGTAGTTCGTGAAATGACCGCCAGTGTCGCATGCTAATTTAATAGTCCCAATCATACATTTTGTCAAAGCATGTCCTAATGAGAATCTTTAGACCTCGTTTAGGACAATAATCTTCCATTGCAACGTTTTTTTCGCATCTCACATATTTTTTTTGAAAAATGGAATATTTTGAAATTGAAACGAAAAATATACATTTTATCAGAAACTGCGTTAGACAAACTTTGTAAACCTTATTGACTTTTTACAAGTTTTAACATACTGTAACTTTCCTTATTTTGTTTCAATCGAAAAATGTTATAAGGATAGTTATAGTATTTTTGAATTAGCATTGGGTCAACTCATTTCCATTAGGGACAAGTGATTAAGAAAACATATACTAGATTTTAAAAGTAGGAAACATATTAAAGAGATAAAAGGCAAACGTTCCGCCAACAAATGGGGAGCCTCTTCAGTGCCAGCTAATTTCATAGACTTAATTAATAAGCTCTAAACGTGCAAAAAATAATAATGTGCTTATAGTAATACTAGATTTTTTGTTTTGATTTCTTGAAATATAAAATAATTATTTTAAGAAAACAAACAAAAAAACAAAATCAAAAATCTAGTATTACTATAAACAAATTATTATTTTTTGCACGTTTAGAGCTTATTAATTAAATTGTAAAGTGACATGTTTTATGACATGTCTGCTATTATATTGACAAAAAAACAAACAAAAATTCCGGCCTGTTGTTTACAAAATTCTAAGTTTTTCGTTCATTTTATCCGGTTTTCTATGTACAGTGATTTCTACATAATTTTTCCAATTCGTGTTGTTGCTTACTGGACTTCTTCATTTTGAATTGCAAGCGATAAGATAAGTTTTTGAGTTTCATTATTATTCTTATTTTAACTATCTTCTACATTTTTATCTTTTACGAAAATTTTGAATTAATCTTTAAATTTATGGCACCAAAGAGGGCCCCCATATGTGGCCGAAACATTTGCCTTCTCTCTTTTTTTCGTTTTTTATCGTAAGTAGCATTGATAATCTTAATAGAAGAAAATAAAAAGAGGCTGACCCAATGCTAAAAAAATGAGAAATTAACAAAAATTCTTATTAATTAAGTCTATGAAATTAGCTGGTACTGAAGAGGTCCCCCATTTGTGGCCGAAACGTTTGCCTTTTAATCTCTTTAATACACGGAGAAAAAAAAAACTGTTGAATCAACAGATGTCATCTGCTGGAATAGGGATAGCAGATTTTTTTTGTAATATTTACAGATTTTTCTGTTGGATTCACAGATTGTTTGTAAACTCAACAGATGAACCTGTAAAATCTACAGAAATGTCTGCTAGAATTACGGATTTCTCTTTTTTCTTGAAATCCGCAATTCTAACAGACATGTCTGTAGATTTTACAGATTTATCTGTAGAGTTTACAAACAATCTGTGAATCCAACAGAAAAATCTGTAAATATTACAAAAAAAATCTGCTGTCCCTATTCCAGCAGATGACATCTGTTGATTCAACAGTTTTTTTTCTCCGTGTATGCTTACTGCTTTTTAAATCTTTAATATGTTTTCTTAATCATTTATCCCTAATAGAAATGAGCTAACCCAATGTCAATACAAAAATACTATATCGATTTAAGTTTGGGTCAAGATAAAGACTGCAGATATGAATATAAACGTGTCACGGAAGTTATTAGGATAATTAGTAGAAATTTATAAACACTATCAGAAACCAATATTGCAATTTTTTATGTTTTCAAAAACACACATAATCCTCTTATTTTCACAATTTTAGTGGAATGTGGCTGGTTAACGAACTCGACATTTCTTTTTGGGCTCCCAAGACGTGTGCCAAATTTCAATCCATTCCGATAATTTTATCGAGAGTTATCGTGCACAAGACATATACTACTTCAGATACACTTTTGTAAAAACCGTTTTTTACTTACTCAGGGGGTCTCAAAATGTAGATTTGATAAAAACCTCAAAAAATGGTGTTAGAAATTCTATTAGATTATAGGAATTACGCGATGTCTAAAAATATTGTTCAAAACCATATCCACAAACATTTTTTGAGGGGAGGGGATTTGCAGCGGCAGTCACTCATTAAGAATTTAAAAAGAGGCAGTTCTCAAGGCTCAAGGAAAATGTTCCCCATTTCACTCTAACCTTGGTAAAAATATATAGGGGCCGTAATAGCCGTAATAGGGGGGGTTACCTCTTATTACGGCCTTGAGATTATTGGAGAGAAAAGTGTACACGAAAAAAAATTTTATTTGATCCAAGAGCATGATAAGTATATTAAAAGGTTTACTGAGAATTTCAGGTATTAAAATAGATTTATTTGTGGCTATTTGTTATCAGTGATAAGTAAGTATATCAAGAGTATATAAATTTTTCAAAATAAAGTTACCAAGAAAAAATAACTTACATTATTGTATCAACTTGTCTCTTACCATTGTTGCACTTAAGAAAGTGAAGCTTTTATTTCCAGACATAAAAAGGCAATAAAGCGATATGAGAAAGCGATGAATATAAAATGAAAATTTCACAAAGAGAATTGGAAAAGAGGCCTGGTATTTTCTACACTACTTCTCGGTTACTTGCATGCAAGGTTCTTGACACGAAACCAAAGAAAAAAATTCGAATAGAATAGAATGTATGGAGAATATATTTGTCGAAGTGCAAAACTTTTTGTACCGGAAGTTGAGGCAGTAAAACCCAATCTGCGAGCCATCCAGATATGCATTGTTCGAGCTTTTACATTGGCTGCTCAAATGACAATGCAACGAGTTTCAACCAATTCCTGAGAGAAGGGGAGAAGTGCAATGCCACAAAACCGCTCCTATATCAACTCGTGGTTTAGAATATAGCCTAGTGCTTGGCCAGAGCAAGGGGGTGACTTCGGTCACCGTCCAGTAAACCACTCCAGGAATATATTATCAATTCGCGGTTCGTACCTAGAAGCGAAAACTTCATTGTTCTTATTAAATGAACAAAATGCATTCTTCTCATAAAGACTTGGGAAACATTTTAAACCAAATAAATATTTATTCTACCTTTTCTAGAATTTTTTTACTAGACGGAAAAAAGTATCCTATTGATAATTTATAAACAGTTCAAGACTTTTAGACGAGCTTCTATAATAACAATATAACAGTCCAGGAATAAGGTGGCAATTGTTCATCAGTACTTTAGGATTCCTGAGCAATTTATAAATTTTCCTGGAATTTTGTGTTATTATTTCTCAATTTACGATTTTAGAACCTCGTTCAAAAGTGCTGAACTGTTCATAAAATTTTAACGGATTATCTTTTTCCGTGTAGCCTTAAAAATTGATATTCATGTAGGAACTAAATAAAATAACCATTAAGGAATCAATACACTTTATCACTTTAAAAAAATCGTTCTTTTCTTGACGGTTTTCGATAGTATATCGAAACGTTTGGAGAAACAGAAGGCATTTTGTATCATGCAGGCATCACAGATTAGCTGTCAATAAGATTTTTTCAAGCTACATTATAAAAGAAAAAACTTTAACAGCGCTTTTCTCAAAAGAAACGTTTGTACTCACGGTCTTGATCAATTTTCGAAAACCACTGAACCGATTCCCACAAAATTTTTATAACATATTCGTCATATCTATACCTTCGTCCCGTAGTAAATTGAAGTCAAAATATTTATTTTTACTATATTTTTAACCTAAAAAATTACCAAAAAAACTCTACTTTTTAATTGCTAGTTTTCAAACATCCGCTATTTTGTTATTTTTGTATAAAAATTATGAATTTTACTACGGGACATAGCCACACTCTTACTGAATCTAAATCTCTTTGGTTTTTATGTTTTAGAAAAACAATTACACGAAAATTGATTGATTATATTAATTAATTATTTGGAAAAAACTTTTATAATTTTATTGATATTTTATAGTAAAGAAAGTTTTAGATATATGTTCGTTTTGAAATAATCATGCTAAAAAATCGTTTAACGATTATTTTGGAGTCTGAGATACATTTTTGGTGTTTGAATCTTTATAGTGGGGGATAAAGTAATATAAAAAAAAATTGAATCGCTAGAAGATTTTAGATGTAATGAATTCTTCAATATTGAAATTCCAGGCAAAAGAAACAATAACAGTAACTGAAAAGACGTATTTAAAAACTTGCTCACTTCAGCATTATTCTGGAATAGGGCAATCGATACTTATATATTGCTTTCTGAATTCAATAAACTGACTCCAACTGCTCGAAGTTACGAAATGCAAATAATTTCTTCCACAATGTACCAAGAGAATCTGCCTCGAGGGCAGGAATTTTTAATAGACCTCATTCTTTGCACATCGATTGAACTAAAAGACAAATGTGATTGGCAAATATTTTATTATTTCAAAATTGGTATCTGCTACTTAAATATATAAAACGTACACTGTGAAAAAAATGCTATTGAATCAAAAGCATTTCTTTCCAAAAGCATGTATGCTATTAATTCATAAAAATATATTACAAGAACCAATAAATATGTTACTAATTGTATAGCATATTGATTTGAATCCATGATATACATGCTTTTGGAAAGAAATGCTTTTGATTCAATAGAATTTTTTTCTCAGTGTAAATTATATCTTTCTTTTACGCCGCGATTTGCGCGTCCAGAATTTACAATATTAAATCAACGAGTATAAAAGTGCCAAGGTCTTCTTAAAGTAATGATGAAATTTAATTTCCCTCCCCCCTTTTATAACTTTCCGGTACGCACAAAAGGAATGATTTATTTTTTCATTGTAATTCACTGAACATCAAAATCATGCAGAAACCAATAATCGAATTTCATCTTAGAGTACGGGTGCATGTTTTTATCATCTTCATTTATTTTGAGAGTAAATTTTATTCAATTTGTGCTTTTAATAGAAATATTGTTTCAAATTTGACATATATCAGACATTTTCATAATCAAGTTAACTTAGTATTTGAAATTGAAAAAATAATCATTTTTAACCATACGGAGAAAAATATTTGTCTAAAAATTACACTAAATTACCGATAAAAATTCTCATCTACACTGAGAGAAATCCTATTAGTTGTGCTGACTAAAAGGTCACAACTATATTCTTTTAGTAAGCAGTACCAAAAATTTTGTAAATGCTACTAATTTTTTTTTGTAAAATTGATCAAATTCATTTATTTTGAGAAATGTAAATATTTTATTTCCGTATGCAATATTTCGTGTGTAAACATGACTTGCAATTCTATGGTAATAGTAAACTTTAAGAAATTATTGTTCAGACGAATTAGATTTTACCTGCTTATCAACTGTTTTGAATCGTTTTGAAATCGTAACATATATTGATTTCTTAAAATTTTGCTTTTGTTCTTCATCAAAATGAGAAGAATTAAATCATGGTAATTTTAAAGTATAACTGTAAACTGTTGTGTAGTTTTTGATGAAAAACCTCTCAACAATTATCATCCTTTGTTAAATTTTGAAAAACAGTAATTAAAAAAGTTTTTCTCCTAAACAATTCTAACCTAAGAAAGTTCCCATCGACATCAACAAAAATAAAATAGATATAATGGTAAATTTAACATTTTTTTTCAATGTTGCAATTACTATTTTAATCATGTACGGATGAAAAAAATTAATCAGTTTCTAATTAAGATATTGGAATAGTTTTTGGTACAACTTTTCTCCGTTATGTCGAAAAAATATATATTTTTGTAATAACTACACTGGATAAATAGTAAAAGCAATTAACGCAATTAAGTAAGTTTTACAAAAACTTATTGGTATCACCTATTATAAGCTCGATACAATGTGGGAATGCATGAAAATAGTCGCGGCTACAAAACGGATCGACTAATCGGATTTTGTAAGTTTTACTAAAAATTTTAATTATTGCTACTCAGTTAATATTGCTGTAAGAACTAAGGTGCTTAGATGATATAGACTAAAAAACATACTTGTGACCCTTTTTTACAAAAAAAAATAGGTAACCACGACTAATACTTTCTCTCAGTGTAGATGGTAAAATAAATTGAAATATAAGATAATTGAACCATCTAGATGGAAATTTTTATCGGTAATTTAGCTTTAGAATTTTATCATGCGGTTCCAAATAGTTTGGTATAATTTTAGACAAATATTTTTCTTCGTGTAATTGCAATACAACATTTTAAGAAAGAAGGGGAAAATTTGAGTCAGCGAATTTTTTGTTGTTCTCGTAAACATGTATCCGTTATCTAAATACGTTAACATTAATAGGGGAGGCTTCTACTTTCGATACAACCCTATTCGCCTCAACCTAATCCGGCTAATCCGCTTTCCGTCGATTTGGCTTACCAGCGGACTCCCTTTATCTATTGGCTGATAGTGACAAACCGTTTTGACGGTAACCAGCCCTCTGAGGCTCTATTACTGTGACGCAGAGAATGTGGCATACAATTTGCTCGAGGGGGTGATATCAAATTTCATGTCAAGGATAAACACTCAACCTCTACGCAGAAAGATCTCCCGGGGTAATCGCTTTCACGTTAGACATTCTTGATCGTCCAAAACCTCTAATGCCATAAATTTCTATACATTTTTCTAATATAGAAATTAAATAAATACACAAAAGTAACTCAACTTTTCTAAAATTAGATGCAAACATCATATCATTTATTTAATGAGCGAAAAGATATACTACAATTGTAGTTAATTATTTTTATTGGATTTAAAAAAATAAAAAGAATTCCATTCATCAAACAGAATGGAAAGAGCAGTAAATACTCTTTTACTTTTTTTAGTAAAAATATTGGAATTAGTACAGTTTTTACTAAGATAAACACAACTTTACATTCATTTTAAGAATTGTTTTATCGAAATTTTTTAGAAAATGTACTCCAATATTTGCATTGTGGTTGGATAAGAATGTTTATTTTACAATATTTTCCTTTGACTCAAAAGTTTTACTCTGATTAGAACTTCCATACTTTGGTTGTCAGGGTAATGAATTTCCTGGTTTAATTATCGACAAAGTTTAAACTTCTCTTGAGTCCAAATTGCAGTCTTGATTACGGACTTCGCATACGATTCAGTGTATAAAGTGGACTAGGTAAAGAGTCCAGAACAAGTGATTGGTTCTCGCTTTTAGCAGCTTCTTACTCAAATGACCTACTTTCAAGGAACGAATTTAAAATAAAAAAGAAAAAATAACTCAAATTCTAATGAATGCACGGAGAAAAATGGAATTCAAAATCCTCGATTTTACTGCTATAATTTCGGAACACACTTCCAAATGAGTCTATCTTTTCAGATCTAGGATGAGGATTCAATAAATGGTTCATAAAAATATACTACAAGAACCAATAAATATGTTACTAATTCTATAGCATATTGATTTGAATCCATGATATACATGCTTTTGATTCAATAGCATTTATTTCTCAGTGTATAGGCACTCCTGGAATCTATTCGACCGAGTCTAGTAGTCAGTCCTATACCAAAAATAAGGGATGCACGAACGAATAAAGTATCATTGCCCACGGAAATGACAGCTACTGCTAATTTATTTTAGCAATGTATGAACTTTTTGAATAAAGTAAATACCATTAATTGAATTGCAAACGATTTTGTATTAACTGGACACTTTGTATTAAAAATGTACACGGAAAAAAAGTTCTTTGAAGTTTAGGTACTTTTTTGATACTCTAAAATTCTCTACCTCAGATAATTTACGAAGATCTAATGAGGGTTTATTTCAATATAATCCAAGTCCTATTTTGAGGACTTAAAACGGACTTAATTAAATCCTTATTAGATTCTCGTAACTCCTTCATTCACTACTGTACATATTCTATTGCACATGCGTCGTTTGGCGCGCTTTTTTTTAAATAGCAAAAATTTCAATTCAAATATTTTTAATAAATAATTACTATTAAGAATGCAAAAATTTTACATCAATCTACCTTCTTACTTACAACAAATGCAGAATATAATTATATTGCGATTTTATTGAATATAAGAAATGAATAGTAGATTATAAAGTTATAAGTTTATATTTCATTCGTTAAGTGAGAAGTTAGATTGATGTTAATTTTTTGCATACTTAATAGCGATTATTTATTACAAACATTTGAATTGAAATTTTTGCTATTTCAAAAAGTACGCTTAATTATCTTCAATACTATAAATATTCCGATAATATTATGATAAAAATTAAATAGTTTTTGTCAGGTAAATTTTATTTAAAAAACGCAGTACTTGATACGGTTCAAACATAAAGTATTTTGAACTCATTTTATAATAACCTCTCATATGATATTTAATATTGAAGTTGGATGGACTATTATTTAATATTTTTCAATATTTAATAGAAAGATTAATATTCGAACATTTTTAAGAACATTTGTATCAAAGTAAAGCCGCAGCTTTCAATAATACGAAAAATATTTCAACAAAGATTTAATAACTTTTTTTGGTATCAGATATCTTATGGACTACATTTTATGAAACATAGTTCTTAATACTGTCCAAACGTAAAATAAGTATTATAAAGATATCGAACGAATAAAGCAGTTTGACTGAGAACACCGAAATGTTTTTTCAATCTTAAAGTCGTGTTAAACAATTCTCCCAATTTATCCTTCTTGAATTCATACACGTGTTCATTTCAAAATGTTGCGAAATATCTTTATTAGGAATCTATGAAGCATTTGTTGATTAGTTACAGAGAATTAAAATCGGACTTAAAATATTAAAGAGACTAACCGAGAATTAAAAGCGGACTAAATAGAATATAAGAGAATGCAATGAGGATGTTATGGTCTAAGTAGATCTAAAGGGGGATTTATTCAGCACTAAGGAGGATCAAAAATGTACTTATATTTCGACTCGGGTAGTAATAGTTCTATAAACTCTGTAACTGAAAGCAATGTATAAACTATTGGAGTGGCCTCGAAACTTTAGAAAAATGCTCATTAAAATGAAGACTGATTTTTAAACAATAAAAAAATATTCTTCATATTATTATCATTAAATACTTCATTTATTTTTAAGTACACAGTAAGTCACTATTCCACACTTACTACACATATAATTGCTTGTTTAAACGATATTAAAATTATTCCTAATCACTGCGGATTCGAACCCTCTAATACTTATAACTAACGCTTACTAAGCTACCAATTAAGGTGGCTTCAGTGTTTGGTGTATGAAGTGAGGGTCACCGTAGGGGCACGTTTTACATTTTATATGCTCTGTTGCCAAACTTACGGCGCATGCGCATCTGCAGTAGCTAGGAGAGGCGATTTTTATATTCTGTACTTTTCTCGCAATTTTCTCTTGATTGAAGTCGTCAACCATTTGTTTTTATGAAACTAATAGATTCCTCAAAATCGAAAGTATTAGTATAAATTTGATTTATGAGGACTCTTGATTTTGTTCCGGAGTATCACCGATTTTGATAAGGAGTTCCATAAGACTACGTGTTAAGGGGGAATATACACCTGGAAGCGCGAAAAAAAGACGATTTTCGTGAAATTTCTTCAGGAAGCCTATACGAATAATTGAATTAATTTTTATTCTAAATAAAAGTACTCACTTTCGAGAACATGTTTAATTTTTTTTTCATTTGATTTGCAATATTAGCTGAGTATACGCGTCCTCTTTTAATTGCCGCAAAAAAGAAGTCCTTCGCGGTGACCACTCTCATTTTATCTGTAATCATCAGAATGAAAAAAACCAAAAAGATTATTGAAATCCAGACTAAAATCTAGTCTTTGTCGTAGGACTTTTTTTTTAGTAGCTTAGATTTTGTTTTATCGACAAAATAAAAACGAATTTTTGCCTAAAACTCGCTACTTTGAGTTCAAACACCCGTCATTTTGTCAAATAAAGATATTTTTGAAAACCCATACGACAAAGACTAGATTATGATCTCGATTACAATAATAACAAAAAGAAAATAGCAGTTACAAGCTGCATGGACAGTTATAAGACGCGTGGCGCAGCGGCATCGTGATCAACTTTCCAAATTTTACGAATTACGAGAGCTCAAGGAATATTTATTAGCTTATGTATCGTCTTCTGAAAGTATAGGACTGACTGAGGACGTATTGCTTTCTTCAACAAAATGTATAGAACTATGACATATAATGGCATTTAATCCCATTAGCATATTAAATATCTAGGAAGAGAATCTATATTCGTGCCTTCTTTCCTACTTTAATGGCACTTTGTAAAAAAGTTTGACAGTCTTTCCGAAACCGACATTTTTATTTTTCTCCGCGTGAATAGGAAATCAAATTTCCGTTTCCGATAATATCAGAAAATTAGTAGTCTTATTATACCACTTGTAGATTGAAAAAAAAAAAATTATAAATAACACTAAAACTGAAGTCTTAATGAAGTACTTGGTGAAATAATATCAACACGCCCTTATAAAGTATATTAATTAAATATCACTAATAGCGCGTTCAAAGTATTGGAGCAAAGTAGAAGGGGAGACGAAGAAAGCTTAAAAGGATTCCAGACTTTCACATAGCGAGAGAAAGCTGAGCTTAACTTCAATAACAGGAGATGATGCAGACACAAAAGCTAAACTAATTTGTTTCTTTCAAGGATGGATTGAATTAATTACTAATGGTATAAAAAATTCAAATGAAATATTTTTAAAAAATGAAGGCACATTTTGCATCAAAATTAATAAATATATTTATTTTTATGATTTTTTAGGTTGAATAATTGTTTATACTTTTACCATTCTTCTTTAAAGTATAAGGACATTTTAAATTGGTTGTTGTAACAATCCTTTGTATTCAGTTATCTTTGTGGATGATAATCTTTTAAGCCGCATATATCTATTAATTAGATGAATCGGTTTCTTTAAAAACCTACTAAATTATTAAATAATGATAAATTTGCAGAATTAAATGTGGGTTTAGCAAAAAACGATATAGATTTTAAAATTATATTCAATGTGCACTGAGAGACCCGCATTTTCAAATTTTAATGTTGTATGTTTCAATTTACAGAAGAATGTGCTATATGGAAAATTTTTCGTAACTAGATTTTAAACTTCAGAAGAAACAATTGGAACTTTGACAGAACTTGTAGTGAAGTTTGTTATAATCTTTCGAAAAGTTTCAATTGTTTTTCTAAATCTTCATATTTGACACATCTTTCTGTAAATTGTAAGAATTAAGGTCCATTCACGACCCCAGGCAAAAATAGATAATTTTACTTTCAAGAATAGCAATATTATTATTGAAGGGCTAATTTGAAAAAAAAGATTATTTTTCAAGAAAGAAATTTGAAAGATAAAAACATAATATATTTAACAAATTTTATTTTTACCTGGACTTTTTTTCTTATTGCTATATAGTAAATTTTAAAAACTGATGTGATTCTAATAAATCACAGGCCATTTTTTCAGGAAAAAGATACTCTACAACTTAACCGTTTTCAATTTTCTAAAATGAATAATTTATTACCAAATTCAGTAATTTGTTTATAAGAATTTTGTCTTGGAAAATTAATTCTTAATGATCTCAGTCATTAAAGAATTTATTTCCAAAAATTGGGAACGGTAAAGTTGCGAAGATGAGGAAAAAAGTTCAGCAAAAATAAAATTTGCTAAATACATTATTTTTTTCTGCATTTCAAATTTTTTTCATGGAAAATAATCTTTTCTCTTTCAAATTAGCCCTTCAATAATAATATTGCTATTCTTGAAAGTAAAATTATCTATTTTTGCCTGAGGTGTAATTTTTGCGAAGGAACTACCTTAACAGAAACTAAAACCGTGGATCTGTCAATTTATTCTGCTCACTTTTTCTGAAATTTTTTTCTTTTATTTCTAGCTTCTTAAAAATATTATTTTGTTTGTTTTCACAAAAACTATTCAAATTGTATATAGGTATCCCCAGAGTAGTTTAAAAATATTAAACCCTACGTAATTTCGGAACAATATGTACATTAAAAAAATACTTGGTTCTATTTAACAAATATATAGACTCAATTTAAGTGAAATTTATTAAGATCAAGTAAATCTTACTTAGCTCAAGTCAACTTCTTTTCTGAATAGAGCCAACTAATCACGCTCTTGGATCAAGTAAATTTGATTAAACCCAATCAATCTAGAGTAATGAAAAATGTCTTAAAATTATTTGAGATGAAATGCTCTTAAATAATTCCCATGGAGTTTCACAAATTCCTATAGCCGTGGAAGCAAACTCAGCCATAAGTAGATCTTGATGAACAAAATCTTGAATTTCCAAGTGGCTTTTAAACCCCATACCAAGGGAAATATTGAGATTAAAAAACGTCTTATTCCTCGCATTAAAATCTTCCATAACCCTCTTTGGAACGAGACGTTTCTTGGTCCCAGGGAATATTCGCTGTTTCATACTCTAAGGTAATTGGCCATCTGCTCTGCACAGAGGTGGAATGAAATTATGGCGCATACGAGTGACTCGTCAAATGGACCGAATGGTGAGGAAAGTTTGCAGGTAATATCGTGGCGACCGAAATGTTCGGTTGGCTGGCCCGATCAGTTGGCAAGGGTGGTAGAATGGGTTGGAATGGGATGCTTGATAGAGTGTCTCGAGGGTAGGATGGGGAATGGGTTAGGGGAGAGAATCGCTGAGGGCGAGAACGCGGCATGAGATAATTAGCAAGTTAACGCGGGCGGCTGGATTTCGAATCTAGTTACTCTTGCTACTGGAGGTGCAGTTGCTTTTGATAGGAGCTGTAAGTAAGAAGCCAGAGAAGCGTAGTCTCTTGCTTAGGATTTCGGTAAATAAATATCGACATTCCACGAGAGTATATATCATACCTCAATACTATAAGCAAATGCATTAATTCCAGAGTACATAAATTGTTGAAATACTACTGAAACAAACTACAAATAGTTTTCAGAGTTTCCTATGATTTTCATTTTTTCTTCTTAATAGAAAGTTCGATTTAGCATCTAAAATATGTATTAATAAATTTCTGATAATATCTTGGTTTTTATTTATTTTAATTATTAATGTATTGAGTATTTTAATTCTCCTTATACTTTTCTCTTGAATATATAGTAAATAGTAAGTTATTACATTTTTCACACTGAGAGAAAAGTTTTGTTTAAATTAAGGGGGTTTTCTGGTGTAGAGGATTGAAAATGAGAGTGACTTTATAGGATAATTTTAAAGAGAAGAAACAATGGATCTTATCGATACTTTGATTTATTTGTCCACTTATATTGTACACAAAAAGAATTTTGCAGACCCGCAGAGCAACAAAAATTGGTGTTTTAAGGGCAGATTTCCAACCATCTCCGCTTCGAGAAGCAAAACGGCGGGCATGATATCTTAAAAACTATTCAACTGA
The DNA here is from genome assembly GCA_030998225.1 of Diplolepis rosae. Taxonomy (NCBI): domain Eukaryota; kingdom Metazoa; phylum Arthropoda; class Insecta; order Hymenoptera; family Diplolepididae; genus Diplolepis; species Diplolepis rosae. Next base: position 4,100,317 of record JAPYXD010000723.1, on the reverse strand, counting down.
TTAACTTATTCTTGCGTATCCGAAGAGTTAATGTGTCATTACTCGGTGAACCACTTCAAATTAAAAAAATTTTTTTTTACTATTTTAATTAAACAAAAAGAGCGAATTTTAGGGCCGAAAATGGCTTTTTCCGTTTTTTGTCTACGATTTTTAGAAATTTCAATTTCTTTTGCACTTTTCGGTGGTTCACCTAGTAACTACTAGTATAATCTTCGAAAATATTTTTGGCTTTTTGATTTCAGACCACTTTTTCGAAAATCATCATGCCCGGCGTTTTGCTTTTCGAGGCGGAGATGCTTGGACATCTGCCCTTATAACAGCAATCTTTGTTGCTCTGTGCGTCTGCAAAAATTTGTTTGTGTACAATATAAGTGGATAAATAATTTTGGCTAAATAAAAAAAAATTAATCTAAAGAAACTTTTGTTTTAAATCAAACAAATGTGGACAAACAAATAATAATCCAAACAAGGATTTTAGTGCTTTCGAACAAAATATTTGTTTATATCAAACAAATTTGGTCAAATAAACAATAACTTATACAAGAAGCTTGCAAATTTTGAATAAAATATTTGTTTGAACTAAACAAAAATCGTCAAACAAAGAATTTGTTTTAATCAAACGAATAGTTTTTTGGCCGTATAATAAAGGAATAATTTGTTTAATATTTTTCTCAGTGCATGTTTTAAGATTGAAAACTGATATTCATGATTATTGGGACGTAGAAAATTGAAAATAATGATGAGTATAAAAACTTATGCCAAATTGAATGATTAAAAATTTCTGCATTACTATCTAAAATGAACAAGCTTTTAATTTGAAAATTTACTCTTCAATAAATTAGAAAATTTTCGAATAGAAGATAAAGAAAATTCTGAAATTCAAATTTTAATCCTCATTATGGTATTTTAATTTCCCTGAAAGTTTGTGAAGATATTAGCAAAATATTTTAAGCTCCTGAAAAAAAGAATATTACTTATTGATTTTTAATTAAATGAAATTTAAAACGTATTAAATGCAACAGTACCTTTTGAAAATAAATCAAGTATTTTATCAATTTTCTTGACTTTAAACTGAGTTATAATCTGAAGTCTGTGCGAGAGATTGAGCAGAAATAAGAGTAAAGTAATTCGACCCAGAAACTGGATTGCCTTAAGCTCAAAACGTTTTAAACAGACAGAAGTGTAATGCACTCTCGCGTAAACTCGTGTGTCGGTAGAAGAGCAAGCTTAAAGATGACACTGCACTTCAGAAAGCACAGATACAGCGCAACAAGATTACTATTTTCTTAAGGCACCTTCCGAATCAGATAATAAAGAATAAACCAAAATTCCTAAATTTATTACATTTCTCACTACAGCAAAGATTTCAGTTCATCATAAAAATGTCAATCTGCTCTAAAATTAGTCTTTTTTGAAATTTCAAGAAAACAATAAAATCATTTTATTTACACTGACTTAAACATTTTTATTTGCAATTCAATGCTTATTGAACTGCTAAATTTAAAACATAAAATTTACAGATATTATAAAAGGATTATTACAATACCTTAGTAAACGTGAGTGTGGCTATTGGAGGCAGACGTGGCAGGTTCGGATAGAAAAAGCTTCCCGCGGGATGTGCAGGATATCTGGACGTGATCCTGTAGGCAATCCCCTGGGGTTGAGTTGGCCAATTGGCAGCCGTGAAGGTGAAGCCGTTGTCAGTCCCACCATCCAGAGGGTCAAGCTGTAAAAAAGCCAAGCTTCAAAAACATTCCAGAATCGACAGTTTCAATCCAAAAGGGAAACGAAATACTTTAACTTTGAACATTAAATCCATACGAAAAATCCTTTGCAATTTATGAATAATAACTCATTTAATTAATTTCTAATTAATATATAAATTCCTAATTGTAATTTTAGCAATTAAATTAAATCAAAAGTACAAATTAGTTATAATTTTTTGACCATAGTAAAAATTAAAAAAGTATTTTAAAATCGAAATGGTGAATATTCCCTGATGCATCTAATTATATTCGCTTTATTGATAATCTTCTAGATTTATTAGCGAACTTTTTCAATAGCGTAGATTTTCTCTAACTTTATAGGTTTTAAATCGAGTATATAAAATTTTGTAAAGAGATCACGAGGTTTCCTCGCGTTTATTGAAACTTGAACGAAAGTTAGAGAGTAATTTTCTTTCGCAATGAAACAACGTCGATTTCTTAAAGAAATAAAAACCTTTTATGTGTGACTCTATAACAAGTTCTAAAATTAAATGAAAAAAATATTCGTTGCTGGATTTTTTTACAATACTTAGTTATTTTTCTAAAAAATAAGGTCTGAAGTCTAAATTTTATAATTATTATAAAATAAGAAAGTAGAATACTGTTTGGTATTATTTAATTCTTTAGTTCTCAATTAAATAAACGTATTTCTTGGAAATCAGGAGAAACAAAGATTATTTCGAATTTTCACCATACGGAGATACAGAAGTGTTTGGCCAGACCCGAAGGATATGTCCAGCTTTAATCGTCCGTATCTACTTTGGGACGTAACATACTTCGAAGTGAGTTTGCCAGTAACTTGGAAACCTAACAGCTTGAGTTTACGCTAACGATTATTAATAGAAATTGCAGCAAACTAATTTTCTACTCTACAGTAATTTATAAGATTATTTATTTAATCCATACTAGAATTCTAAACAGTCAGCAATACATTTCTAGTAGACAAGAAGTAGTCTAAGAAGTTAGGAAATATTCATTTTGAATCGGAATGAAAATGTTGTTGTGATTTTCCACTATTTCAAAATTATTTGCCAGGAACAAATATTTATGACACGAAAAAAAATTTTAATAAAAATAAGAGGGCAAGTTTCAATATGGAAACGTTTGTTCAAACGTTATGGTCGAAATAAAAATAAGTTAATTGCAAACTTCATATATTATTTACAAAGAAGAAATTTTACACTAATTTTTCAGATTTTTCAATTTTTAAAAGATCTAAAATTTATTCTGTTATTAAATAAATCTTGAAACGAAAGACCAAATTTTTTATGTTTTTATTTTTATACTATATTCTTTACATAAAAGAATTTAAGACAAATATATTTCTTTGCTTTGGCAACTTAAATATGTTGGTGACTAATTAATATGAAACTTGCCAAACATAGATAATCAGCAAAAAAATTCTTAATAGTACAATTTAAAATGTAGCATTTCATCACTGAAAGCTATTTTTATTTACACTCATACATCTTAAATAAACTGTTTCAGATTCAAAGATTAAGCATAGATAAATAATTGTTATAAATAAGTCGTTGACATTTCCATGAATGAATTTTACAAAAAATGAATAAGTTTCCTTTTTTTGCAGAAAATAATTCTTTGTCATCTAACATGTACCTAATTAACCTCTTGGACTCACTTGAATAATAAACTTATACGCCTCTTAATAATTAGATGTTTTGTAAAGAATTTAAGTCCATAAAAGTTGCCTCTTACTTCTTCTACAATATGAAGTTTTTGTCAGTAAAAAGGAGTCTTTTCTACCCATTATAAAAAGAGAGTTATAAATGTTAATTTAACTAACAAAATTTGCATAAAAAACAGTTATTAAAACTTTACGTTTCAAAATTCGCCAAACAAGTAAAAAGTACCATCCTGGTCTTAATAAACCATCTCATTCTTCATCAGTGAAAAGTTTATTAAATTAAAATCAGTGACTCACTTAATTTGGTTATTCAAAAAAACATTTTTCTCTGATTCTTATTTGAAAATTTCTGATGGCATAGCGATAAATAAATTACTGAATTCAATACAGTCAAATTTCCATTGATTAAGACTTAAAGAAAAGATGATTTTTAAAATCTCAATGCTTATTCCTTTTATAATATGATTGAGCACTTTTTTATTACTAACTCAATTCAGTGAATGAATTATAGCTATACAGTCAGTATTTTTTAGATTCACTGAGAAATCAGTCAAAACCAACAGATAAAATAGCTTACATTTAGTCACTGAATGCTTTGCTTCGTTTGCAAGTTTGACCGCTAGCTTCACGCTCGGTTTTATGTCCTTCACGGGCACTCAAGTTTTTGATTAATTATTATAACTTGAGTAAATTCTATAATATTCTAATATGGACTGAATTTTCTCAAATGTATATCGACTAAGTTTCACGATACAAAGAAAAAATAAACGATTTTTGATTTTTTAATGACAATTTTTTAATTATCAGAAATTAGTATTAAAATTTTGGATTTTACCAAAAACTAGTTTTCGAAAATACTAAAAATAGTCTAAATTTTTTGAAATTTTGGTCAGATATGGCTAGTTAACGAACTTGTCCTTTTTTTGTCCCTTATCAAGTGTACCAAAGATAGGATTGAAAAAATCCATTTTAAGAATTCAGGGGGTCATGAGACGTGGATATTTGTTGGAAAAATAGATGTCAAATTTTACACAAACCCGTGTGGAAATTGTCAAATTTTTGCCTTATTACAAGTTTGGCCCCAACTTGGAAAATTATTATTTGGCTAAAACATGGCGAATGTCTTGGATGTGGCATGAAGCCAACCTTGATCCTTGTTCAATAGTTGTTGCGGTTACAGCGCCACCTACTTTGGCTGTGCTTGTGCTTTTAGATCGCCTCCAGTCTTGAACCCGGGTTCTTTAAATTATGCCAAAGATATTAATGATTATGTTCGGTAGTGTATGCATTTAATTTTTGTGCGTGCTAATTAAAATGCCTAAATAAAGAACACTGGACGAGTCCGGAGGCATCGCGCGATAATTAAAGCAAGAAGAGTAAGCAATCAAAACGATAGTAAGTAAATCAAATTTGTAGATTAGACTTTAAATCTGCCATTTTAGAGGTTGGAATAAAGTGTTAAATTTTTAAATTTATTTTAACTGCGTGTTTGACATTTTTATTTTTAATAAATAAAAGGGCTGTCGTGAACTCCATTGAAAGTTTTTTAAAAAGTTCATACTTGGTTTCAGTGTAATCTCAAAATCAAATTCAATTCAAAATATTTGTTAATAATATTAAAATATTTGACTTGGACTGCATTTTAAATCTCGAAAATTATTCTAGAAGGATTAGATAAAGACATTTAAAAAATTTTTAATATGGCTGAGGCACTGATTCAATGTGGCTGAGACTCACTTAATGAACGGTGCCAAGTTGGGACCAAACTGGGCCATGAGGTAGGCTTTGGTCGGGTTAGGCGTTTCATTTGCGGTTTGCTCCTGCCTCGATACCCAAGTTAGGGCCCGGTTTTTCCTGATTGGGGCCTGGCTAGCGCCATGACAAAATTTCCACACGGGAATCTAATACCTTCTCATTATGTGATAAGAATGTAAAAAATACTGATGAAAATTTTGAGTTAATAATTCTTAGAAAAGTTATTATAAATGCATCAGAAGTCGACTAAATATTTAAATTGTTTTTGTCACGATAAAAATGAAATAAAATAAATTTGATATTAATTTGAATAAATAAGATTTCACTGATTACATAGTTGGAACAAGGTTACTCTTTCACTTCAGTGAAAATTTCACTGACAGTGGCATTTCATTGAAAAACAATAAAATATCCATTGAAGTTGATCAGTAAAAATCAATCGTTAAAACAGATTTTACTGATAAACTTCAAAGACAGTTTTTAGTGAAATATCACTGATTGTCAGTAAAATTTTCACTAAAGTAAAAAAGTAACCCATTTCCAAATATTTCATCAGTTTAATCTCATTGGTTCAAATTAAGAGAGTTATGTTCGGTTATGTAAAGATAGAAGCTTCGAATATACTATTAATTAAGAAAGCTTAAGAGCTGTGTAATCGAGTCGAATTCTGATTTCTTTCGGGAAGTACGAGTCGGATATTAAAGGAAAGAAGTAGAAAAAAAAGAAAGGTTGCGTACCTCGACCGTAACTGTATCTACCCAGTTTCCCTCGACGCAGAGTTGGAAAGAATCCACTCCTATAAACCAATCAGGGCTCGGATTGATACGAGCCACTACGCTGATGAGAGAATGATTGCCATCGAGAAATGCTCTCGCTATACTCGTCCCTTCACCCTGAGGAACTGGTGGACCAGTGAAGGAGTGTAAGGTGTTTGGGAATTCACCCCCTGTATCCAGACCGTCCGTCCTTCCTGTCTCGACGTATTGCCTCACTCCGGAAGAAAGTCTCTCGCCCAGACGGTAAAGGGTGTAAGTGGCATCATGAGTTCGACCTGAAAGTTGTAATTAATTGGATGAAATCTGATTACCTTCCATCTTGAATCCGACAAATTTCTACCAAAAGCTGTAATCAGATAATTTGAACTCGTCACTAATTTTGTGTAACTTGATTATATATTATCCTGGGAGCTTATATTTTATTTAAACTACACTCCAAAAATATATCGCGAAATCGTTAAGTTACAGAAGTAACCGAAAACCGCCGGGCACTTGTTTTTAATCATTTACATAAAAGCTTCTAATTTATAAAACAGCTAAAAATGAATTTTTCCTTAAAATTACATGGAAGGTAACAAAATTCTGCACTTAATGACCCTACAACGAAGTTTTTTAGTTACTTATTATTAAAAAAATTATTTCAAATTAATTAGTTGAGTTTGAAATTTCTGCACGGAGAAAAACGGAGGGTCGAAGTTAGAGGTTCAAAATTTTGAGAGTCAGACCGACCCTCTAGATTATCAAATAGTCCTTCCATAATTTTATGGACATAATCAGGGAGACTCTCGATTTATGATCAGCTTGATTACCACAGAGAGACAGTCACACTATCAAGATAATCAAATCGATCCTCTGGGATGATCAAGTTGAATATCTTGTTTTAAATTTTCATTTCGACCCTCAAGGATGATCAAATCGACCTTCTACAATGATCAAATCGACTATTTTTTTCTGACCCTCTACAGATGATCAGTTTGATTATCTAGAAGGCTGTCCTATAGTCGATCATCATATTTGGTCGACCTGACCCTCTAGATATTCAGGCTGACCCTCCATTTTTCTCCGTGTGCCACTGCCTACATTATCGGAGAATCACTAGTCGCGTATCATATAGGATAAGTTGCCGACAGGTGTCCTCGTAGAAAATTTAATTAAATTCAAATTGGAAGAATTTGAAATCTTTCTATGGAAAAAAAAGACGCTTTCGACTGCGCTGGGATTCGAGCCAAGGTCTTTCGATTTCGAATCCCAGCGCAGTCGAAAGCGTCTTTTTTCCACAGAAAGATTCCAAATTCTTTAAATTAAAAAAATTATTATTATTAAAAATGCAATAAAATTATTTTCAAAATTTCTTTCATAAATTTGAAGTTTTACAACTTTTTCGATCTGAGCTCAGATTTTGACTGCATTAAAAAAAAATGATTACAATTTACTTGTTACATTACTAATATTCTACATAAATCTTATTTTGGAATGAGTCAAGAAAAGTTAAAAAATATCACTCCCTGAAAATTCACAGTAATATACGGAGAATTTAATATAAAAATTTTTAAAAATATGATATTAAAATATATGACTTGTACTACATTTTAAATCTCGAAAATTATTCTAGAACGATTAGATGGAGACATTAAAAAAATTCAATAGGGCTGAGGCACTGATTTAATATGATATATATATATTTATCATAATATGATTTAATATAATTTCTACACGGGTATTTTCATATCAGTGTTTGTCTGTCAATAAAATAAAATATCATATCTTTAAAATTGAGCAAAATTTCACATATACAGGTTCGAGAAGGCCGTCATACCCGAACAGCTTATTTTTTTATCGGTAGAGGCGCTGAAGCTACGTCAAGGACAACTCAATACTTTTTTAAATGGAACCATGTATTTTTTTTGATGACATTATTACCGATTTTAAGTCGAATTCAGCGACCTACAACACAAGGTCATTCTAGTCACGCAAAGTATGAAAATAGTCAAAAAATCATTTTCATTTCTTTTCATTTCTTACGATACCCATGATAATACACATCGATAGGGTATTGTTGACATCGGCAGAAAGTAAGCATTTTCTGTATCGTATGTCATTACATTAGGATTTGTACGGCAATGATTTCCTAAAACGCGTCAATTTCTGTAATTGGATTCGTAGAAAAATGCGCACAGATGTCTCATTTTTGAATCATGTGCTTTTTTCTGATGAAGCTAACTTAGCCAATACGAGAAATGTGAATAGGCATAATATGCATTATTGGGCAAATGAGAATCCTCAATGGATGAGAACTGTACCACTCCAACATCCGTAGTCCATTAATTGTTGGTGCGGCATTGTCGGCGATCACGTCATTGGTCTATATTTTTTTGAAGATCGCTTAACTAGGCAAGTTAACGCAAACTTTCTGCAAAACGTACTGCCTCAATTAATGGAAGACGTGTGCTTGCATGTTCGGATGAACATGTGGATGCAACACGACGGTGCACCACCCAATTATGCTCTGTGTTTAAGACAAGTGATGAATGAGATTTTTGAAGAAAAGTGGATAGGACGAGGCGGCCTTGCAGCTTGGCCACCTCGTTCGCCAGATCTAACATCACCAGATTACTTTTTATGGGGTTTTGTCAAAGAACGCGTAATGGCGGTAGCACCTACCACGCCTGACGACATGAAAGAAAGAATACGTCGAGCATGTACCGAAATTACACCACAAATGTTGGCTGAAGTTAGACGGTCTTTTCATCAGCGAATTAACAAGTGCTTACAAGTCGAGGGTTATCACTTAGAGCATCTTCTGTAGGTAGACCCAAACCAAGGTTAGTGGGTCCTTTGAAAGTGACTATTCCGATATGTTTCGATTTTTTGACTATTTTCATACTTTGCGTGACTAGAATGACCTTGTGTTTTAGGTCGCTGAATTCGTCTTAAAATCGGTAATAATGTCATAAAAAAAAATACATGGTTCCGTTTAAAAAAGTATGGAGTTGTCCTTGACGTAGCTTCAGCGCCTCCACCGATAAAAAAATAGGACCTATAATCGGGGCCATGAGAAAATTTCTGCACGTGTAAGAGGCTTGTTGTGCCCGATTCTCGCTTGAATCGTCTCATGACATGAGAATATGAAATTTGATGTTTTTACCGCTGTAGCAAAGTACTAATCCAGTACGTAAACATTTTGTGGATATTAATGCTACCACATGAAAAGAACTATAGAACATTTTACCTGAAAGATAATGAAAAGTCTGATATTTTGCAAAATGGTAATTTTACAGTCAACCACTGTAAAATAGACAATGTGGGCTATCTATATCTACACTGTTAGAAATTTCTGTATTAAACTTCCATTACAGCCAATGGAAGTTTTGTTTAGCAATGTATATTAAATTAAAAATACTTTTATCTTAAAAAAAACAAACTTTTATTTGAATGAAAAGTTATTAAATTTAATATAAAAATATATTAATTTTTCATAATATACAAATCTATTAATTCTAATTTACCACTTGTATATTAAAGTTTATTCAAATTAATAAGATTTTTTACAGTGTATTCATTATATTTTATATAAATTTAGTTTAAAGAAGTATATACAAGATTGTAGTAAGTTTAGTATACGCATACATTACATACAACATCGAAAAAAACATACAGAAAAAAAAGAGTTAAAAATGAACTGTAACAAGATTGAAAGGAATCGCTTTGGTTTATTTTGAGCTTAAATCCGGTTTCTTTTGAACCCAACGCGGTTCCCTTTGAACTTGTAGCAGTTTAGTTTGGACTTTTATTTCTTATGTGCATTTTCCGCGCGTTCGCTCAATCACACTTATCTTTTCTCAATGATTTCTTCAAAAACGACCTCATTGTATATAAAGTTTAAAAAAATTATTGTAAAAATATATATTTAGAATGCACTAAGTGTAGGTAGTGCTTTAATTTATGATAATAAACTTATGGGGGTTTCTTCGTTGAGAAATTCATGACCATCAACTAATTACTATATGCTTTTTTTTTAAATTGAGATTTCATAAATTTCTTAATGCGGATGAATGGAGTGGTTCTACATTTCTTTGAAAAAGAAATTCAATAATAACGAACGCCACAACCAAATTGTCCAAATAATCAAAGTTACATAATTATTATTGTAGAGATTGTCTCACAATAGAAATTGCATGGTTAAAATAAAGTGTGTGTAAAACCGTTTTGAAACTCTGTTTATCATTAAAAAATCTTAGAAAACAGGTTTACAACTGAGTAGATGACAAGTATTTAAAATTTAAACATATTGATAATAAATTGTAGAATAACTTTTTTGATGAATAAGAATATCAACATTAGTAAACAATTTTATTCAACATAACCGATGAAACTCGAGATTACTTTCGTAACAGGCTTATGGCAAGAATAGTTGTTACGAAACAAAAATAATTAAGATGAAGGTCGTTGTAAAAAGTCGTGAAATTTATATTATTAATTAAAAGAATAACAATAATTTCAGATTCAGTTAAAGTAATTTTTTTCTTCAATTTGTAATGTAAAAGAATAAATAGATGCTAATTAAAATGATTAGTTATAATTTTTATCGTGCGAATCAATAATCCCCACGCTAATAAAGTTATCAAGAGAATCCTCGATTAACGCAGAGAAATAAATTTCAAAATTATTTTTAAAATTTGTAGAATGAAGATAAAAATTTTTATGAGTACTGTAAAAATTTACTTTCTTGTTCTCTATTTGACTTTATCTTAAGATTTTTGATTACATTTTTATTTTATTAGCATCATTTATAAATGGGTTACTGAAGGGACATTTCTATAAATCATACGGTGTAAATTTTGCAAAATTTTTGGAACTCGCAAAAAATCAACATTTTTTTGATTGTATGCATAGCTCTACGGCAATAAAATTAATATTTTTTCAATTTTCCAGAATTTTTCAAGCGTACATTTCTTCGAGTTATAACCTAAAATATGTGGGCTACCAAATGGACATGAAAGTTCTGGGACACTTTAAAATACTTCCAAATTCTTTCAAACCCAGAATATTTTTATGCTCAATTTTTAAATGCATTATCTCAGTATAAATTACTTGAATGAGCAGTAATTATTTATAAAATTGTTTAGGCATTATTTCTCAGTTTTTGTTTGTTAATTTGTAGTTGGGGGTAGATTAAAAAATGTTATCACATTTACATGTTCTATCTAATGAATAATTCTTCATGAAAAGACAGGTGTTACATGTCTGAATGTATTTTATAGTAAAATCTCACAAATTAAAATTTATTAGTGCAGTCATTCTTTAGTAAAATTAAAATTTTGTAAGAAACAGGATATTTGAAATTGATTAAAACACTAGCTATTTAAATTTGTTTTGAAATTAAAATCAATAAATTTTTCAAAAATATATAATACACGATGGATAAATTTCATGTCTTTGCCTTGTTATAGATGGATTTTTTTCTGCCATATTTTGAAATACTGCATTGTTATAAATGTTGATCAATCTCATACACAGTTTTATATTGAATTTAATATCTTGTTTATATTATTTGTAAAATAATATATTGGTGTTTTAAATAAAAAATTCACGCAATTCGATTATATGAAATTCCAAACTGTTTTTCGAACTAAATTTATTTTACAAATAATAAAGTGACTTATTTAAGCGCATGAATGACATATATTAACAAAGTGCTGTAGACTTTAATTATTTTTGAAAAATTAAAAAAATTGATTGTTGTTTTACTCACATAAAAATCTTTTAATTTTTCGAAACTAATAAAAGTCTACATCATCAATATATCCTTTATCGTGTTCTAAATTTTTAGCCAAAAAATTCATTATTATAGAAAAATGTTCACATTAAGAGAAATTTCCAGCTTGAGTAGTACGTCGTATTCTCAACATAATTAATAAGAAACTGTAGCAATATTGATAATTACATTGATTTCCAATATTATCTACTAGTTTTAATGATTTATGAGTTATTAAAGAATCTAGAAAATATTCTGTTTAATCAACACTTATATGTATGTGAAATTTTATAATTGCGTATATTCATATTAAATTTAGAAACAAAATTGTAAAAATGTGTACGTAAGATTTCATTGAGTAATATTTGTTTTCAAATATGAAATTACAATCATAATAAATTGTCAAGGTATTATCATTCTTATTTACAATTCGTGAGTGCAAACAGTCTTATAAAACGTCTAAAAAATGCACACGGTCCGCATGTGCAAATGTGTCTTCTTTCTGTCAAGAAGATATAAAAAAAGTTTTGCTGCGATCTGAGTCCGAAATTGACGTGTTATATATATAATTTTATTTACTACAGAAGAACGTAAGTCGTACGAGTATGCTTGTTTGAACTGTTTTAAGAAAGCACGTGTACAAAGATTTTTTAGTAACTATCTCAATAAATTCTACACGGAGAAACCGAAGTTCAGAATTTTTGCTAAACTACGTTTCAATTTAGGGAAAAACGTGTCATAGTGAGAATTTTTCGCAGTGAAATACTGAACTTAAGAAAAATTTTATGATAATTTACTACAGGTTGTATCGAACTTAATTATAACCTACACTTGAGTTTCGTATAATTTTTCGAATTTTTAGTATTTCACTGCAAAAAATTTTCACTGTGACACGTTTTTCCCTGAACTAAAACGCAGTTTAGAAAAATTGTAAACTTAGGTTTCTTTGTGTATTCATAAGTTATAATACCTGTATAAATTTACATTAGTATCTTTTATAGTTTACATTGACGTGTCTTTCATCGTGCCACATCGTACGAATTGACTGTTCACTTGCTATAGCCTATTTGTACAGTAGAGCCATCCAAAATGAACAGTGTGATTGTTACAGTTTTTTATGCAGTTTCATTTTTAGTTTATTGCGAAGGTAAATATTTATTTTTATTTAAAAGATAAGTCATTGTCACTGCTTTAATGAAAAATAACAATAATATTGTAAGACATCTTTTATCGTGTGCAATTTAATTTTTTTTACGAAATATAATATTTTAACTTATTTAGGGAGTCCATGTGTAATGTGACTGAACTGTGGCTAAACTTGTAACATTCAATGCAACTAAAACCTACCGTTGCCATTGCTACGTTGTGTCTTAGCTAGCCTGAGTGTTACAAGTCTAATAGAGCTTAATCCATTTTCATATGATAGAAAGTAAAAATCCGTATTTTTTAGGTGACGTCAAAAAAAAAACAAGAAACTTAAATGTTTTTACTCAGCCATTCAAATTCTAATGATACCATATGGTACAATTTAATGATTCTTGAAAAAATATGGCTCAAGTTGGGTCTAATAGCTGAGCCATTTTTTTCAAAAGCAAACAAGAGACGATGTGTATATAATTGATAAATGAACTTTTTAAATGTATTTTCAGCCGAATTGATTTCAGCGAAACAAATTAAACTAAATACTCAAATAAATGGAGTCAAAAACGTTTCAAACAAATATATCAGCGCTTCCGTATCTTTAAGAGATGCAGATAACATTCACTTTTGCCTCGGAGTTGTATATCATCCTAAGTACATTATAACTGCTGCTCGTTGTGTTTACCAAGTATCAAAACTTGATGATTTTGGACAAATGTCCGTTCTAGCTGGAGCTAACATTTCACCGTTTTCGCATCAAATTGGTCATGTTCTGAAAATAAACTTTCCTGATGGTTACGAAGATGATGAGTCAGACTTACGTGCAGTAAACGATATTGCTATCATAACTGTGAGTATAGTTTGATTAGCAGGTTTAATATCACATTTTATTCAGCCTCATTTACCTTTTATTATTGATACCAAAAAGTTACTTTATTCCAGCTATTATCTGTTCACGCATAAAATATAAACTCGAATCCAGAATAATTTTATGGGTTCACTTATGCTCTGTTTAGTTTTTATTTTCATTCTAGGTTAGCTTTTGTTGCTTATATGCAGCGCATAGGGCTAATTCTCTATTGATTTTTGTGTTTCATATTACACTCAAAAACCAATATAGAAATTATCCGAAACCTCATATTGCCTTCAAAGCGAAGTTTAGAAAATAAAAATCAGACAAGCGGAGTACATGTAAAAAGAAGAAAGACAATAAGCAAAAAAACGTTAAAGCCTTTCAAAGAAGTAAATAAATTTTATTAATTTTGCTTATTACGTCTTTAAGAATGTAATTTTTCCAAAGATTTACAAAGGTAGGTCAAAGTTTTGAATAGATTAAAACCAACAAGGTTAATTCTTACATAGTTGATACGATACTACTCACAAAGAATCTTAATTTTAAGTGTATGTATAATCATAATAATAAATCATAATATAATCACGCAATTATTTCAACTGTGTACTTTCTCTTTTACTATTTAATGATTGTAAATATTATTATAATTATTGCGTTGTCAGTAAATACGTAGTAGTGTTTTGTGATATATCTAAACAAAGACATTTGTTAAAAAATTCGAAATTTTGAAACACCATGAATAGAAAACTAATTTTAATCAGTGGCTGAAATATAAATGTATCATTCGTTGTTTTGAACCTTATTAACTCATAAATCAGTTGAAAACAACTGATTGTGAAGCTAGAATTTAGTCACTGATTGAACTTAGTAAAATAAATTACTGATTGAAATTAAGGGTGTAAGTTAGAGACTGGACTATTACGCATTGCTTTCTTTTTAGAAAACTGTAAAAAAATTTATCTCTAACTCACAATCTGGGATGGCCTCTAGTTTAAATTCGGTCCTGCATATTACGCGGAGAAAACCAAATTTAAAACTTTTACTAAAGTACGTTTCAATTTAGACAAATATGTACTATAATTTTCATATCATAACTTTAGAACTTTTACTGTAAACAAATTTCCGGTTCACAGAGTAATTATTATTGTAATTTGATTTTATATAAATTTCTGATATTTTTCAGAATTAATATTTTTAAATAAAACATGTATTCTTATGAAAAGTTTCTCCACATACTCAAGTAAGAAAACTAAATTTTGTTTCAGTTGGTAACTCCATTCAACGACGAAATTGCAACAATTAATGCAATACTATGTGATGAAGTTCCAGTAGGTACTCCTGTACAAGCGGTAACATTGACAGAGGTAAGAATTAATGAATTTTTCAGAAAAAAAAAAAAATATACAGACTATTTTACGTCTCGTGACTTCTCTTTAGATTAAGTAACAGAAATAATTATTTTCTTCATTATTTCGCTATAATATCCCAAAATTTCAGCAATAAATAATTACGATTTTTTATAAAAATTGGTAGAAACTAAACGCCGTAAATTACTGTATAAAAAGCTGTAATATACATATTTTTTTACACACAAGTAAAAACTTTTATTTACAAATCAATACCAATAGGCTATAAAATTTTTTTTCCACAATTCAGCAAAACAATTCTAATCTTTACCTAGATGATAATTGAAAAATCTGGAATGTTGCAGGATTGTGTTGTCATAGTACAAAATTATAACATTACCAATACTGGATTAAATATATATGCAACTCTAATAACAAACAGTAATGAACCTATCAATAATGTAAGTACATAAATTGTGTGTAAAGTTAGGTAAATGTTCCTTAAGTTAATTGTACGATAACTATCAAATCCTTTATTTATTTAAAGTGTGTTTATCTACTCGCAAAAAAATGTGTAGCTGGTACAAAGAAACATATCGCTGTTTCAGCTATATTATTAACTATCCTAACCATAAATATGGCTGATATAACCTAAAAAATTCTTGTGGCAGCTAGACATTTTCTTCCATGTATAATAAATTTGCTTTTGCATATACAGGGTATGTTAAATTTGATATACTAAAGTTTTTGGAATTACAATCCATTTCAACAGTACTTTTTTTCGGGAAAAAAATAAAATGTAAAACTTTCCGATATTTCAGGATGTATCGGCAGCGGGTGGTGCTCTAATATTGAAAGAAAAACTTATAGGAATTCGGTCTATGAGGAATCTTTCTCCAAGAACTCGATATTCTATTTTCACAGCATTTTCAAGCAATAAGGAACATGAACGTTTTATCAGAGACACGTTAGAAAAGGATAAAGTGGAAATTAAATCAGTGTAATTCAACAACCCGCGTGGAAAATGCCCCGTTTTGCCCTAAATTGAGAATTGGCCCTGTGTTTACCCCATGGAAGTTAAATATCCACATTGGCCCCCCTCTGGACCAACATAAGTTAGTGCGATTTACATTTCCCGGCCGAATTTCTTAAATCAAAATATCAAAAATCTATTAGTACTCATGCATTAATGTTGCAATTATTGAATATGACAATTAATGTATATTGACGTTCTATTTGGTTTATATTACTATACTTTCTCAATTGAATAAATTGAAAAGAGTGTAGGAAAGACCATGAAACTTAAAAGACTTTGAAGGAGTGATCTTTGACGATATTGTCGCATTTTTATTGTATTTATAGTTACTAACTTATATATATAAAGTAAGTAAAGTTATACGTAAAAAATTACAGTTTTCAACAGATTATAAGTATATCCCTAGCATAACGTCAAACAAATTTCAATAAATTAAAATAGCGTGAAGATTATTTTTTTATTTTGGATGATCAAATAAAACATTTTAATTTATTACATCAGCATAAGGTTAGCTTCACATTTCTGCCCGTGCATATAGATCCTTCAATGGGCTAATATAATAGTTTGCCCCATTGCAGGATAGAATAAAAAGGAGCTAATGTATTGGTACATTGTAGGCTCTGCAAGGGTCCATTATGTGATCCTGTGATAGGTCATTCCATTGGCCCCTTGCAAACAATCGACGTAGCGCCACCGTAGATGAGCATGTCGAAACAATGTTGGGCCCACTATTGTAGCAACAGAAGTAGTTTTAAAGATTAGGATCGATATAAGGATTCATACGCGTACTTTTAGTTTAGTTACTAATATAAAGTCAGTAATATGTTTTAGTAAAATATTTGACCAATTATTGGTTGAAATCAACTAATTTCTTTGTAAGGAAAATAGTGTACTAAATTAGTACAATTCTTGAAAATTGTAGGCGTACGTTTAAATAAGCGAGAATGATTGCAGTATGTAAAATAAACGTGTATTTTAAACTTTTGAATACAGAAACTGTAAATGGGAAGCATATTTGTACATTTTACTTAAAAGCTCGATTGCTTCATCGCGAAAAAATACACATGCGTTTCAGCAAATATTCTTTACTGTAAAAGCACTATTTATTATAAAGGGCCATCGAAAAGTATCGGACCCCGATAATATTTTCAGCTACAATATATTTTTATGGAGAGAGACCCCAATAAAACATATATTGGTCAAGATCAAGGTGACCAGCAAGTAGTACTTAGTGACCTATACAACTTGTATTGGGATTATTTTCCATGAAAGTGTACTGTAACTGAAAATATTAAGGGGGTCCGATACATTACGATGACCTTGTATATGTATATACAATTTTTAGTACAGTTGGCACCGTTTTCAGTACAGATTTAATACGAATGTATTAAATTATTAATGTATTAACGTTGTTTTCCACCTACTTATTAATAATACGAATGTAAAATACCCCTTACTTTTAGTTTCACTGTTTTAAAAAAATTGTTAATACAGTGAATTATGTTCAGTTGATTGATGTACTCAATTTAGAAGTAAAATGGAAAAATAAACGATAAAAAAGGAAAATAATTAGGAAAATTTACTTTCAATATTTATAAAAATGTAATTGATAGATCTTGATCAGTTCTAAAAATTCTGGTATAGGTATGATGCGAAATCAATTTTTTTCTGTACTTTACCTATTCCAATAGTGTTTCTTTATTTTCAAATATTTGAAAGAAAATCCATTCAAATGCAGAACACCAAGAAGAGTCACAGTTCAACGTCGTAAGGATTGTAGAGAAAAGAGGGATGAAATAAAAAATAGAGATGGGATCGTTCGCTTAATGGCGTGATCGTTACAGTCTCATCCCCTTTTCAGTCTATCTGCAAGGACCATCCCTCGAAAGAAGGACCTTTGTGGTAGATAGTGAAGTTAGTCGATTTATGCACAAGCTAAATTTATGACTAATTAATTCGCTTTTCAACCATCTTGAGCCTCATGAAAGTAATATATGGGCCTCAGAGTCATTATAAAAATGCTTCTGACCCTTAACTTGGTCCTTCGTTAGTCTCAAGGGTTTATTTTCTTTATCACATACATCTTATTGTTATAATAGTCTTTTTAGGTGAAAATACCTTAATTTCTCTTGAGAAGTTCTCAAGCTTTATTCAAATTTATCATGCTTTTACTACTTTCAACTTTATATATTTAAATTTTAATATTAATTTTATTTTTTGTATTACGAAATGAAAAAAATATTTGTGATTTTTTTAAAAGTGTATTCAAACTGAATTGAAAATTTCATTTCGAGATTCGAAATTGCTACTGTGTGAATTTTAAAAACGGCCAGAATCTAAAATATGATTATATCGTTATCGAGATATCAAACTGAATTGTACACTTTTAGTTGAATCCTATAGGCAGTGAAATTGTTTTCTGTTATTTTATTTTTTGAAGGGTTTATAATCTGAATGAATAAACAAGTTAGCAAGTTCAATAATTTGTTTAGTATATTTCATTTCATTGGATCAAGCTGCAAAGAAAATTTAAAATCAAAATAATCAATTAAAATTTAAAGAATTTGAAACCTTTCTGTGGAAAAAAAGACGTTTTCGACTGCGCTGGGATTCGAGCCCAGGTCTTTCGATTATTTGATTATTTGAATTGGATTTATTTTCAATAGCATATCTTTTACAAATTAATTAAAATAATTGCAATAATTTCTCAAATGCGTCACATTTAATTTAAAAAAAAAAATTCAATCCGATAATTCTATCGAGAGTTATCGAGTATATGACCTGCAGACAGACAGACAGACACTTTCGTAAAAACCATTTTTTTGGACTCAGGGGGCTTTAAAACGGTTTCATATGATGAGAATGTAAAAAAGAGTATCAGAAGAACTTGAATCAAAAACCCGTCATCGAATGAGTGTTAATTGATGATAACGAGAGAGTAGCCTTAAATTTAAGGCGACCTTAATCTTTTTACCAGAATGAGGTTAAGAAGAAGAGCTCTAATTCTCATAAAATATTATGGGAGATTTTATGGCACTTGCGAGCTCTGCAATCCGAATAAATCCTACCATTTTGCTATGATGATCAAAGATGAAAGAAGCAGAGGTCGAGTGACGTTTGGAGCGCTCGGTGTAAAGCTTCATTCCTCTAGACTTGAAATTAATTAATCTAATTAACGAGCGGACAGCTCGCAAGGAAAACTCAACAGAATAGCTTTGCAAGCATCTGAGCTTAAGTGAATGACAGCTTTATCTTCGCTAAATCTTCGGAAATTTCACACGATGACTTCTATCTGGAGTATTTTATACATTCGATATTTTCAAAATTAATTGTATGAAATATCATTATAACAGTAAGAGGTCTGACGAGAAAAATGGTGCAAAGTAAGCAGTAAAGAAAGTAGAAACTGCGTGTGAAATAAAAATAGTCACATCACATAAATGAAGGAATTAATAATAAGTGGGTAATAGCTCTTTGATAAATTACTCACTTGATATTTGAAATGAGTCTGTGTAAAAACTGGTGGTTTCATGAGAACTTTTTTACAGCTTGCAATGAAAGCGTAACAGAAAAAAATCCTTTCTGGTTTCAAAGGAACTTTAATTGAAAAGTGATTAGATTTTTCATTTTTAAATACTTTTTGCAGAGTCAATAAAATCAAATAGAATACAGTATTAAAATGATATGCACTATCAAAAAAAAGTTTGATTAGTCAATTCTTAGACAGTTAATGTTAGTCATTTGAGGTTATGAAATACAAATTTAGAAAAATATTTACAAAAAAACTAGTAAGATTTCAATTTTTATTTATTTATTTTATCTCAAAAGAAATATTTTGAAATTTTATATTCAAATCAAAAACCATTCATTTATTTCAGATAACAATAATTATTCCTTCTAAATAATATGATACTATATTTCAAGAAATAAAATATCATTTTTTTTATACATCCGTAAGAAATGCTACCTTCAACGTTTGTTCAGCAAGCGCAAAATGATAAATTCCCTACGATTGATTTTCTATTGTTTAAAACAATGAATTTTTGCGTATTATGTGCATTACTAAATATTCATTTGATGTAGATTAGCCAATTTGAATAGGGAGTTTTTAATTTCTATCATAAAAATAAAAATTTATATTTAAATTAAGAAAATTTATTTAATTTTAAATATAGTGTTTGTTCTTGTAATCGAATATAAAAATGATCAGATCCTTACTAGTTTCTCCTAATTTTTACTAAAAATATTAAATATTGCAGCGTTTCAAACAGAAAAGTAACTTCCTCTTCATCAACCATCTGTATTTTACATTCTTTAACTTTCCACATCATATTACGTTTTTGTGATGAAAAATGGAGTAGACAGAAAAAGCAAATGCAGGTACGATATTTTAATTAAATTTCAATTTTATTAAAAAATAATCTTAAACGATTTTTAGAGGAACAAAACTAAAATGGGAAAGGCAACTCTGTTTTTCTAAGTGTCAAACGCTCTTGAACCATGTTCTAGATTAGTGATGAAACTATAAAAAAAAATGGCTTTAACTCAATCCATATTACGTATTTCAACATTTTCTTTTTATCAAAGAATTCCATTCTAAAATATTAAATGTTTTTAAATTTAAAGAATTTAAATAAAGGTTTTTTTTCGAAAAAGTGAGAAAGTCAATTTGTGAATCCTTTTTATACCCCAAATTTTCTAACGAAAATGAAAACGTTGATAATAGTTACTTGCTTCACTAGTGGGGAAAACTAGCAATTGCCAATAAATGTGAAGTTTGAGACACGAGCCGAAGGCGAGTGGTGCAATCACACGAATTGGCAATTGCTTGTTCCCAGAGAGTGAAACACGTTTTTTCTTCCAACAAGTCTAGTGACAATTGTACTTTCACCGCCTGTTTTGAGACGGAAAAATATCAACAGTTGTAAAATCAACCATTTTCCCATCTCTAAACAAATAGCGAAAGTACAACTTTCACTAGACGCACTGGGAAAAGTTTTTATAAGATATGAAAAAAAAGATAAAAATTTCTTAATCTTTCCATTTTTATCGAATTTCGTCATACTTGCAATTAGCCAAATATAATTTTCTTTTAAATCTACACAGAGAAAAATAGTTGATGTAATTTTACTCAACTTCGGGTCAAATTATTTAACTAAATGAGGTCTACAAATTGTCATTGAGACATTTCTTGACAGGATGTATATTTTATGTTTAGATTTTAAATATTAAAAAAATTTCATTTTTTTCACCAAAATATGTGAGATAAGATAATAAATTATTTTTATAATGTAATGTATTAAAAAGTTAATGAAATGTATACAGAATATCGAGCGCGAAGCGCGAGCGTCATGATGAGGATGTGTTCTTTAAGGCAGACAGAGCCTTGAGTAAATTGAATTTCCCGTTTCACTTAAATTCGAAAACTGACGAATGTTAATGTTATTTCCTATGTAACGCCTATTGTTATTCACTTTGGGTAATAAGGTATTTATCAAATACATTTTACCCGACTAGGATTTAATAAATGCTCAAATGTCCTTATGTCCCAAGTTTAATCGATAGAGTCGACTAAAATTACCTCAACTATTTTTCTCCGTGAATCTAAAAATTAGCAGTATTGCAGCAAAAATTTGCAAAATTAAGTTTTACAAGCAGAAATCAAAATAAGATCGCCTCGCCACTTTTTCTCAAAAGCTAAAAACTACATTCATCTTTTAGTCGTCTCTGTCTCACAAACTCTCCACTCCCTTCTTGTCGACTAGATTCACGTCTTGACGCTCGAATAACCCGCTGGCACCGGTGCCAAATTATGGAATAATAAGGCCATACGAATCCACTTCCGTATATCGTAAGGCAGACGACAGACTTCGAGAATGACAAAATGAGTTGGAGGAAGAAAGAAGCATGGAGGTTTCAGCAGAGACTAATGGAGTGACGACAGATGACGAGGAGGTGGATGGAGTGGGTGATATTAGAGAAAGTCAAGCAGACAGATGATGGCAGGGTTAAAGATAAAGAGCAAAGAAGATGGTAGTGATCCAACTTGATGCAACTTTGCAAACAAGTTGGTCTCAACTTTGTGAAACCGCGAACCGCCTGTGCTTCACGTAAAGCCTCACTTCTATCAACAGTGCTGGAATATTATGTCACGTGCGCGAGAAGCATGAGGAAGCGAGACGTGTTCCTTCAAACTGGATAACACAATTCTATCATCTTTGAGCCTCACCTCCAACTTATATATGAGTAGAACAATGTATTCAACAAAACGAATACAGAATTTTGAAATAACTTGCGCCTATAAAGGCTATTACTATATACTAAAATCCTGGAAGTCTTCAATGGTATGAAATCAAAAGTCTATATCAACACGAAAGAATGTCATCTGCACTAGGTATCGGACTCTAGTAAGTTCCAGATGATTCTCGAGACATAGAACTTTCAAACGAATACCTTCTCAACCTCATAAATAAAACCATTGAACACTTAAGACAGCTCAAAGATGTCAAACTGAGACAAGTGCCTCCTGACGCTCTAGGGACACACCTGGGTCAACTGTACTAGGGATCGGACTCTAGTAAGTTCCAGATGATTCTCTAGACTCAGAACTTTGAAACGAAAACCTTCTCAACCTCATCGATCAAACATTGAACACTTGAGACAGCTCGAAGACGCGAAACTGAAACAAGTGCCTCCTGAAGCTCTAGGGACACACCTGGGTCAACTGTACTAGGTATCGGACTCTATTAAGTTCCAGATGCTTCGCGAGACTTAGAACTTTGAAAGGAATACCTTCTCAACCTCATCGATCAAACATTGAACACTTGAGACAGCTCAAAGACGCGAAAATGGGACAAGTGCCTCCTGAAGCTCTACGGATTCTCCTGGGTCAAATGTACTAGGTATCGGACTCTAGTAAGTTCAAGATGCTTCTCGATACATAGAACTTAAAAACGAAAAGCTTCTCAACCTCATCGATCAAACATTGAACACTTGAGACAGCTCGAAGACGCGAAACTGAGACAAGTGCCTCCTGAAGCTCTAGGGACACACCTGGGTCAACTGTACTAGGTATCGGACTCTAGTAAGTTCCAGATGCGTCACGAGACTCAGAACTTTGAAACAAATACCTCCCCAACCTCATAAATCAAGCCATTAAACACTCCAGACAAGTCGATAACGCGAAACTGAGACAAGTGCCTCCTGACGCTCTAGGGACACACCTGGGTCAACTGTACTAGGGATCAGACTCTAGTAAGTTCAAGATGTTTCCCGAGACTTTAAACTTTGAAACAAATACCTCCCCAACCCCATCGATCAAGCTTTTGAACACTCACGACAAGTCGAAGACGCGAAACTGAGACAAGTGCCTCCTGAAGCTCTAGGGACTCTCCAGGGTCAGCTGTACTAGGTATCGGACTCTAGTAAGTTCCAGATGATTCTCGAGACTCAGAACTTTGAAACGAAAACCTTCTCAACCTCATCGATCAAACATTGAACACATGAGACAGCTCAAAGACGCGAAACTGAGACAAGTGCCTCCTGAAGCTCTACGGATTCTCCTGGGTCAAATGTACTAGGTATCGGACTCTAGTAAGTTCAAGATGCTTCTCGAGACATAGAACTTTGAAACGAAAACCTTCTCAACCTCATCGATCAAACATTGAACACATGAGACAACTCGAAGACGCGAAACTGAGACAAGTGCCTCCTGAAGCTCTGGGGACAAACCTGGGTCAACTGTACTCGGTATCGGACTCTAGTAAGTTCCAGATGATTCTCGAGACCCAGAACTTTGAAACGAAAACCTTCTCAACCTCATCGATCAAACATTGAACACTTGAGACAGCTCGAAGACGCGAAACTGAGACAAGTGCCTCCTGACGCTCTAGGGACACACCTGGGTCAACTGTACTAGGGATCAGACTCTAGTAAGTTCAAGATGTTTCCCGAGACTTAAAACTTTGAAACAAATACCTCCCCAACCCCATCGATCAAGCCATTGAACACTCACGACAAGTCGAAGACGCGAAACTGAGACAAGTGCCTCCTGAAGCTCTAGGGACTCTCCAGGGTCAGCTGTACTAGGTATCGGACTCTAGTAAGTTTCAGATGCGTCACGAGACTCAGAACTTTGAAACAAATACCTCCCCAACCTCATCGATCAAGCCATTAAACACTCCAGACAAGTCGAAGACGCGAAACTGAGACAAGTGCCTCCTGAAGCTCTAGGGACTCTCCAGGGTCATCTGTACTAGTTATCGGACTCTAGTAAGTTCCAGATGATTCTCGAGACCCAGAACTTTGAAACGAAAACCTTCTCAACCTCATCGATCAAACATTGAACACTTGAGACAGCTCGAAGACGCGAAACTGAGACAAGTGCCTCCTGAAGCTCTAGGGACTCTCCAGGGTCATCTGTACTAGTTATCGGACTCTAGTAAGTTCCAGATGATTCTCGAGACCCAGAACTTTGAAACGAAAACCTTCTCAACCTCATCGATCAAACATTGAACACTTGAGACAGCTCGAAGACGCGAAACTGAGACAAGTGCCTCCTGAAGCTCTAGGGACACACCTGGGTCAACTGTACTAGGTATCGGACTCTATTAAGTTCCAGATGCTTCGCGAGACTTAGAACTTTGAAAGGAATACATCCACAACCTCATCGATCAAGCCATTGAACACTCTAAACAGCTCGAAGACGCGAAACAGAGACAAGTGCCTCCTGAAGCTCTAGGAACTCTCCTGGGTCAAGTGTACTAGGGATCGGACTCTAGTAAGTTCCAGATGCGTCGCGAGAATCAGAACTTTGAAACAAATACCTCCCCAACCTCATCGATCAAGCCATTAAACACTCCAGACAAGTCGATAACGCGAAACTGAGACAAGTGCCTCCTGACGCTCTAGGGACACACTAGTGATGGGACATCGACATTAAAACATCGAAAACATCGATGTTTTGGTTTCGATGCATCGATGTTTGACATCGATGTTATCACCCTCGATATATCGATGTCGATATCGATGTTCGTGTTTCGATTTCGATGTTTTGTTTCTCTTCAGAAATCATTAACGGTACTATAAAAATCTGTTTTTAGTTAAATTCATAAATCCGTGATCTCTTATTATCTCCTAAAACAAAAAACGAAAATCAAACATTTTCGACATCAATATTCAACCTCCAAATTTAAATAATATTAAAATTATTAGATATAAGGATTATTAGATATAAGAATATTATAAGATATAAAAGTGGGACATTATAGAAACTGCTTTTTCAAATTTTAATATTAGTTAAATTTGGAAGTTGGATATTGATGTCGAAAATGTTTGATTTTCGTTTTTTGTTTTAGGAGATAAGAGATCACGGATTTATGACGTTAACTAAAAACTAATATCTTATAATATTAAAAATTATTATTATATACAATTATTATATATTATTATATATAATTATAAATAATAATATTAAATATTTTACATTAAATTAAAAAAAAAGTATATTACGTCTAGGTTATTTGGCACATCCAATTTGTTTTCGCAATAGGATTCCACCGAGGTAGTTCCGCTTTTCAGTACTGTCTTATTTTTAAATAAATTAGTATTTTACAACCAATAGTTCGAATTATTCATTATTATCGTTTTTTTTGCAATTAATAATTTATATATTTTTAAATTAACTTTCGAAAATAAATATTGAAAAGCAGTAGAACATAATCGAATTTTGATATTTATAGTGTAGAACAAAAGCGACGAGCACTTAAAATTCAGAAGCTAGAATAAGGTGCTAAAATTGAGTGCTTCATGTTACGCTGAAACTTGCTAAAACTTTATAATTCTGCATTTTTTTCTGAATTTTGAGACGTAAAAAGTAATTTTATAAGTTTCCTAACGTGATTGAATTTTCAGAGTGACGTCTTTTTGCATCAGTGTCGTTAGTATGGGTCGGAATCCAAGCGTGTGGTGGACACGTTTCAAGAAAATCGACAAGAATTCTGGGTCTTGCGTATACTGCGACAAAGTGATAGTGACATTAGGAAACACCTGAAATTTAAAAGGTCATTTTGAAGCAGTTCATGGCAGCATAATAAAAACAGAAAGAGAAAATGATAAACGGAAAAGCACGCAAATTCCTTTGAACCTTGATCAAAACAGATTAAAGGTCGATTCTGCCGCTGGTTCCAGTTCCACTGCAGCGAACAGTAGTAGCAGTTCCATTCCTGGTTGCAGTTCCACTCCTGGTTGCGGTTCTGTGCGTAGCTTGTCAAGCAAGATACCATCAAAAACTAACGAAATAAGTATTAAAGATTGTTTTGAAAGCATGAAATCGTTTGAAGAAGGTGGCAGGAAGCATACCAAATTAACGAATAAGATACTGTTCATGATCTGCAAGGACTCTCAACCTGTGGCTACTGTAGAAAGAGAAGGATTTAAAGAACTTATGAAACACGGAGCTCCAAGTTACAAAATACCATGCCGAAAGACGTTTGGAAGTCGTTTAGATAAAAAATATGAAGAATTGTCAAAGGATTATAAAAGATTTTTAAAAACAGTCAAGGATATAACTCTAACAACTGATCTCTGGAGTGACACGTTAAATACTCGAAGTTTTCTAGGAATTACGGCTCACTTTCTTCAAGGATCAGAAATCGTGAGCGGGGTAATAGGAGTTTATGACTTTCCAACAACTCACACATCCGCTCATCTAGAAGAAAAGCTATGAGATGTGTGTAACGAGTGGGAAATAAATCTGGATCAAATCAAGCGCAATCGTTACAGACAATGCGTCTAATATAGTAAAAGCCGTGGAGGATTTTGTCGGTAAAGATCGCCATATTGGCAATTCAAACTTGCAACGCGAGACCTGGTGGTCGACAAGCGAACTAATCAATATGGCTACCGTTGGGCTTCGCACTGTATTGTGTATACTATACTAAAGCCAGATGCTCACAGTGTAACGCAGTAAATTAATCAATTGTTTGACAAATAAATATATAGTTAACATAAAAAGTAAGTGAAAAGTGCATAAATAAATATAAGCGTGAAAATGGAATTCTCACCGAAACACAGGAAAGGAAAGGACTTTACTCGTAAAGGCAGTGCTTGTACGTACTCGCATAACGTATTTTAACGACAACAAAAGCATTTTTAGCACTTACAGATAAACGTTATTTGAAAAGTCCTATTCAGATCAACAGTAAATACGTGAACGCCGAAGCCCTGTGGCAGCAATGATTGTTTTCATGCAGCAGCACCCCTAAGCCCGAGGTGGACGTTTGTTTTGCCAATAGGATGCTGTGCACACGAAATTAATTTGGTGGCCACAAATTCCATTAAAGGCATTAAAGACTTGGTAACTTTAATACAAAAAGTCAAAGCTATCGTCACGTGGTTCAAGCAATATAATAATGCCAGTAATGACTTGAAAGCCGCTTCTGACCTTAAACTTAAACAAGATGTAGACACAAGGTGGAAATCGACGTTATATATGTTATTAAGGTTCATCCTCCTTCGTTCTATTGTCAGCGAAATTCTTTTCCATCAGCCTTCAGCACCTTCTATGATAACACCACAAGAATTCGAACAGTTATCAGAAGTTTGCGATATTCTGAAGCCACTAGAGGAAATAACACGCGAATGGTCAGGAGAGAAATATGTCACACTTAGCAAGGTAATACCAATGATTAACGCTCTACTAGAGGAGCTTCACCTAATGAAACCAAAGAATGAGATGACACAGCAGCTGAAAATCGACATGTTAGCTGAGATTAAAAAGCAGTTTGAAGTTTTAGAAAAAAAAACCGATGTTCGCTGTTGCAACTCTTCTCGACCCTAGGTTTAAAAAACTTGACTTCAAAGATCACGTTGCCTGTGCGTACGCTGTGAACCTTGTAAAAAATTTATTGTTGCGACTACAACCTCCAGTTCCTGAGTCTCTCGAAGAAGTGACCACCGACCCTCAACAGCGCATTTCAGGTAAGGCTATCTAAGTAACAGTATTCAATTTAAAAGTAGCCCCAGAATATCTAGAATTTATTTAGTAATTATTAATTTTAATGTATATATATATATATATATATAACTATTATTCGGTGAATATTTTTTTCAAATAAATAATAACTATTTCTTAAACTTGTGTTACAGAGAAAGAATCAAGATCGACGCTGTGGAATAGGCATTTGCTTCTTGTAAAAATGGCCGACCAAAGGAGGACACAAATGACGTCGAATCACGAGATGCCTGATGAACTGTCTCTATTCTTGAGGACACCAACTGCTCCTCTTGAGGCAGACCCGATCAAATTATGGATCGATTTGACACCAACGTACCCGAAACTGGCTAAAATAGCATTAAAATATTTGCCCATTATGGCAACTTCAGTGCCAAGCGAAAGGCTCTTCTCAAAAGCGGGTGAAAATATGAATGCAAGACGAAATCGCCTGTCAGGCCAAAGACTACACAAGCAGCTATTCTTAGGCTCGCTTGCGAAAACCCTTTGGTAATAAGAAGAGTTTTAATCGCAACAAAAAAGGGGCATGCTGATACTTTCTGTTGGAAGTGATTGAGAAAAATAATTTGAAGTGTTTCTTGTTCATTTTTTAGTTTCTTTTCGTTTGCAGTTTTTTTTCTATTTTTAAATGTATTAAGGGCTCTAGAAGTTGCAAGGCCTAAGAAACAAATTTTTGATCGATGGTGAAGAAAAATAAGCTAAATTCACAGTAATATATTATTATATGGTTTATTATTAATTATTAAAGTTGAGATGCTTTCTTTCTTTTTCTCCCTTCCTTTCTTTCTGCGTATGTTTTTAAACTATTAATTTACTATTTACTTTGCACGTTTCTTCAGTTGAATTTTCATGTTTCTTTCTTTTAGTTCTTTCAATATACCGCATAATTGGATTTTTATTTTATTTCGTATGTTTATAGCAGGATAAATCGAGAATACAGAATTCAAGGAAACCTGGATGGTGAAAACGTATTTCTACAAAATTTAAAAACCAGTAACAGAGTTTTTAGGTGGGCAATGCACTACAATTACCCTTAATTCGACAGTGTATTCTTTTGGATACATAATTACATATGTATAATATATCTGTCTTCATTTAGAAAGTTTTTGAAACATATATTGCTTTTTAATATATTTTAATCGAAAATTTATTGTTATTACACCCGAAATTCATAACTTGTTTTGAAACCTTTAAGCGATGTCAATTTTCATGCAAACAAGTTGTTTCGGATATTTTTAATTGTGGTTCTATATTTTAGAATATATATCTATAAAATTATTTGCACCAAAATATTGTAAAAGAAAGATTATAAGTCGAATTAAGAGTTATAAACATACAAATCATTTTAAATCAACACTGTCATAATTATGTTTATTGATTTCCATTTAACTGATTGTGTTTCAGATTCAAGAATAAGAGTAAATCGATTTGTAACAATCGTCAAGAATCTATAGCAGCGTTTAAAAGTGAGGAATAATTAAAAATCAAAACTGTTTCATCTCGAAAATTACCTTATAATTATTTTGAATAATTTTAATTTCAGTAATTTTTTTTTTAGAACTGAAAAACCTTTAATCGACGCTCAAGAAGCGAAACTTTCAACTTTAAGTCATATGTAGCTTTTAAATACACATTTATTTTCAATAATTGATTTGTTTTTTTTTCCTTATTGACCATGTTCCACGTTTGAATAATAAAAAAAGCTTTCATATGTGCACAATTATAGTCTTTATTATTTATTTATTTAAAAAAAAATATATAATAGCATTGTTTAAATAGCATTGTTCAAAAAATTATATATTTTAAACATCGATGTTTCTTGCAACATCGATGTTTTTGCTCTTTAACATCGATGTTTTGTTTTGACATCGATGTTGTTCTTCCGATGTATCGATGTTACGAAACATCGATGTTTTGTTTCGATGTCCCATCACTAGGACACACCTGGGTCAACTGTACTAGGGATCAGACTCTAGTAAGTTCAAGATGTTTACCGCGACTTAAAACTTTGAAACAAATACCTCCCCAACCCCATCGATCAAGCCATTGAACACTCACGACAAGTCGAAGACGCGAAACTGAGACAAGTGCATCCTGAAGCTCTAGGGACTCTCCAGGGTCAGCTGTACTAGGTATCGGACTCTGGTAAGTTCAAGATGCTTCGCGAGACTTAGAACTTTGAAGGGAATACCTTCCTAACCTCATCAATCAAGCCATGGAACACTTAAGACAGTTCGAAGACGCGAAACTGAGACAAGTGCCTCCCGACACTCTAGGGACTCTCCTGGGTCAACTATAGTAGGTATCGGACTCTAGTAAGTTCCAGATGATTCTCGAGACTCAAAACTTTGAAACGAAAACCTTCTCAACCTCATCGATCGAACATTGAACACTTGAGACAGCTCGAAAACGCGAAACTGAGACAAGTGCCTCCTGAAGCTCTAGGGACACACCTCGGTCATCTGTACTAGGGATCGGACTCTAGTAAGTGCCAGATGATTCTCGAGACTTAGAGCTTTGAAACAAATACCTCCCGAACCTCATCGATCAAACCATTGAACACTTAAGACAGCTCGAAGACGCGAAACTGAGACAAGTGCCTCCCGACGCTCTAGGGACACACCTGGGTCAACTATAGTAGGTATCGGACTCTAGTAAGTGCCAGATGATTCTCGAGACTTAGAACTTTGAAACAAATACCTCCCGAACCTCATCGATCAAACCATGGAACACTTAAGACAGTTCGAAGACGCGAAACTGAGACAAGTGCCTCCTGAAACTCTAGGGGCACACCTGGGTCAACTGTACTAGGGATCGGACTCTAGTAAGTGCCAGATGATTCTCGAGACTTAGAACTTTGAAGGGAATACCTTCTTATCCTCATCAATCAAGCCATTGAACACTCCAGACAGCTCGAAGACGCGAAACTGAGACAAGTGCCTCCTGACACTCTAGGGACACACCTGGGTCAACTATAGTAGGTATCGGACTCTAGTAAGTGCCAGATGATTCTCGAGACTTAGAACTTTGAAACAAATACCTCCCGAACCTCATCGATCAAACCATGGAACACTTAAGACAGTTCGAAGACGCGAAACTGAGACAAGTGCCTCCCGACGCTCTAGGGACTCTCCTGGGTCATCTGTACTAGGTATCGGACTCTATTAAGTTGCAGATGATTCTCGAGACTTAGAACTTTAAAACGAATCCCGCCCCAACCTCATCGATCAAGCCATTGAACACTCGAGACAGCTCGAAGACGCGAAACTGAGACAAGTGCCTCCTGAAACTCTAGGGGAACACCTGGGTCAACTATAGTAGGCATCGGACTCTAGTAAGTGCCAGATGATTCTCGAGACTTAGAACTTTGATACGAATCCCGCCCCAAGCTCATCGATCAAACCATGGAATACTTAAGACAGTTCGAAGACGCGAAACTGAGACAAGTGCCTCCCGACGCTCTAGGGACTCTCCTGGGTCATCTGTACTAGGTATCGGACTCTATTAAGTTGCAGATGATTCTCGAGACTTAGAACTTTAAAACGAATCCCGCCCCAACCTCATCGATCCAGCCAGTGAACACTCGAGACATCTCGAATACGCGAAACTGAGACAAGTGCCTCCCGACGCTGTAGGGACACACCTGGGTCAACTGTAGTAGGTATCGGACTCTAGTAAGTGCCAGATGGTTCTCGAGACTTAGAACTTTGATACGAATCCCGCCCCAAGCTCATCGATCAAACCATGGAACACTTAAGACAGTTCGAAGACGCGAACCTGAGACAAGTGCCTCCCGACACTCTAGGGACTCTCCTGGGTCATCAGTACTAGGTATCGGACTCTAGTAAGTTCCAGATGCTTCGCGAGACTTAGAACTTTGAAGGGAATACCTTCTTATCCTCATCAATCAAGCCATTGAACACTCCAGACAGCTCGAAGACGCGAAACTGAGACAAGTGCCTCCTGACACTCTAGGGACACACCTGGGTCAACTATAGTAGGTATCGGACTCTAGTAAGTGCCAGATGATTCTCGAGACTTAGAACTTTGAAACAAATACCTCCCGAACCTCATCGATTAAACCATGGAACACGTAAGACAGTTCGAAGACGCGAAACTGAGACAAGTGCCTCCCGACGCTCTAGGGACTCTCCTGGGTCAACTGTACTAGGGATAGGACTCTAGTAAGTTCAAGATGCTTCCCGAGACTAAGAACTTTGAAGGGAATACCTTCTTATCCTCATCAATCAAGCCATTGAACACTCCAGGCAGCTCGAAGACGCGAAACGGAGACAAGTGCCTCCCGACGCTCTAGGGACTCTCCTGGGTCATCTGTACTAGGTATCGGACTCTATTAAGTTCCAGATGCTTCCCGAGACTTAAAACTTTGAAACAAATACCTCCCGAACCTCATCGATCAAACCATGGAACACTTAAGACAGTTCGAAGACGCGAAACTGAGACAAGTGCCTCCCGACACTCTAGGGACTCTCCTGGGTCAACTATAGTAGGTATCGGACTCTAGTAAGTTCCAGATGATTCTCGAGACTCAAAACTTTGAAACGAAAACCTTCTCAACCTCATCGATCGAACATTGAACACTTGAGACAGCTCGAAAACGCGAAACTGAGACAAGTGCCTCCTGAAGCTCTAGGGACACACCTCGGTCATCTGTACTAGGGATCGGACTCTAGTAAGTGCCAGATGATTCTCGAGACTTAGAGCTTTGAAACAAATACCTCCCGAACCTCATCAATCAAGCCATTGAACACTCCAGACAGTTCGAAGACGCGAAACTGAGACAAGTGCCTCCCGACGCTCTAGGGACACACCTGGGTCAACTATAGTAGGTATCGGACTCTAGTAAGTGCCAGATGATTCTCGAGACTTAGAACTTTGAAACAAATACCTCCCGAACCTCATCGATCAAACCATGGAACACTTAAGACAGTTCGAAGACGCGAAACTGAGACAAGTGCCTCCTGAAACTCTAGGGGCACACCTGGGTCAACTGTACTAGGGATCGGACTCTAGTAAGTGCCAGATGATTCTCGAGACTTAGAACTTTGAAGGGAATACCTTCTTATCCTCATCAATCAAGCCATTGAACACTCCAGACAGCTCGAAGACGCGAAACTGAGACAAGTGCCTCCTGACACTCTAGGGACACACCTGGGTCAACTATAGTAGGTATCGGACTCTAGTAAGTGCCAGATGATTCTCGAGACTTAGAACTTTGAAACAAATACCTCCCGAACCTCATCGATCAAACCATGGAACACTTAAGACAGTTCGAAGACGCGAAACTGAGACAAGTGCCTCCCGACGCTCTAGGGACTCTCCTGGGTCATCTGTACTAGGTATCGGACTCTATTAAGTTGCAGATGATTCTCGAGACTTAGAACTTTAAAACGAATCCCGCCCCAACCTCATCGATCAAGCCATTGAACACTCCAGACAGCTCGAAGACGCGAAACTGAGACAAGTGCCTCCTGACGCTCTAAAGACTCTCCTGGGTCAACTATAGTAGGTATCGGACTCTAGTAAGTGCCAGATGGTTCTCGAGACTTAGAACTTTGATACGAATCCCGCCCCAAGCTCATCGATCAAACCATGGAATACTTAAGACAGTTCGAAGACGCGAAACTGAGACAAGTGCCTCCCGACGCTCTAGGGACTCTCCTGGGTCATCTGTACTAGGTATCGGACTCTATTAAGTTGCAGATGATTCTCGAGACTTAGAACTTTAAAACGAATCCCGCCCCAACCTCATCGATCAAACCATTGAACACTCCAGACAGTTCGAAGACGCGAAACTGAGACAAGTGCCTCCCGACGCTCTAGGGACACACCTGAGTCAACTATAGTAGGTATCGGACTCTAGTAAGTGCCAGATGATTCTCGAGAATTAGAACTTTGAAACCAATACCTCCCGAACCTCATCGATCAAACCATGGAACACTTAAGACAGTTCGAAGACGCGAACCTGAGACAAGTGCCTCCCGACACTCTAGGGACTCTCCTGGGTCATCAGTACTAGGTATCGGACTCTAGTAAGTTCCAGATGCTTCGCGAGACTTAGAACTTTGAAGGGAATACCTTCTTATCCTCATCAATCAAGCCATTGAACACTCCAGACAGCTCGAAGACGCGAAACTGATACAAGTGCCTCCTGACACTCTAGGTACACACCTGGGTCAACTATAGTAGGTATCGGACTCTAGTAAGTGCCAGATGATTCTTGAGACTTAGAACTTTGAAACAAATACCTCCCGAACCTCATTGATCAAACCATGGAACACATAAGACAGTTCGAAGACGCGAAACTGAGACAAGTGCCTCCCGACGCTCTAGGGACTCTCCTGGGTCATCTGTACTAGGTATCGGACTCTATTAAGTTCCAGATGCTTCCCGAGACTTAAAACTTTAAAACGAATACCTTCTTAACCTCATCAATCAAGCCATTGAACACTCCAGACAACTTGAAGACGCGAAACTGAGACAAGTGCCTCCCGACGCTCTAGGGACTCTCCTGGGTCATCTGTACTAGGTATGGGACTCTAGTAGGTTCAAGATGCTTCCCGAGACTTAAAACTTTGAAACAAATACCTCCCCAACCTCATCGATCAAGCCATTGAACACTCCAGACAGTTCGAAGACGCGAAACTGAGACAAGTGCCTCCCGACGCTCTAGGGACTCTCCTGGGTCATCTGTACTAGGTATCGGACTCTATTAAGTTCCAGATGCTTCCCGAGACTTAAAACTTTGAAACAAATACCTCCCCAACCTCATCGATCAAGCCATTGAACACTCCAGACAGCTCGAAGACGCGAAACGGAGACAAGTGCCTCCTGACGCTCTAAGGACTCTCCTGGGTCATCTGTACTAGGTATCGGACTCTATTAAGTTGCAGATGATTCTCGAGACTTAGAACTTTAAAACGAATACCTCCCGAACCTCATCGATCAAGCCATGGAACACTCCAGACAGCTCGAAGACGCGAAACTGAGACAAGTGCCTCCCGACACTCTAGGGACTCTCCTGGGTCATCAGTACTAGGTATCGGACTCTAGTAAGTTCCAGATGCTTCGCGAGACTTAGAACTTTGAAGGGAATACCTTCTTATCCTCATCAATCAAGCCATTGAACACTCCAGACAGCTCGAAAACGCGAAACTGAGACAAGTGCCTCCCGACGCTCTAGGGACTCTCCAGGGTCATCTGTACTAGGTATCGGACTCTGGTAAGTTCAAGATGCTTCTCGAGACTTAGAACTTTGAAACAAATACCTCCCGAACCTCATCGATCAAACCATGGAACACTTAAGACAGTTCGAAGACGCGAACCTGAGACAAGTGCCTCCCGACACTCTAGGGACTCTCCTGGGTCATCAGTACTAGGTATCGGACTCTAGTAAGTTCCAGATGCTTCGTGAGACTTAGAACTTTGAAGGGAATACCTTCTTATCCTCATCAATCAAGCCATTGAACACTCCAGACAGCTCGAAGACGCGAAACTGAGACAAGTGCCTCCCGACGCTCTAGGGACTCTCCTGGGTCATCTGTACTAGGTATCGGACTCTAGTAATTTCCAGATGCTTCGCGAGACTTAGAACTTTGAAACAAATACCTCCCGAACCTCATCGATCAAACCATGGAACACTTAAGACAGTTCGAAGACGCGAAACTGAGACAAGTGCCTCCCGACGCTCTAGGGACTCTCCTGGGTCATCTGTACTAGGTATCGGACTCTAGTAAGTTCCAGATGATTCTCGAGACTTAGAACTTTGAAACAAATACCTCCCGAACCTCATCGATCAAGCCATTGAACACTCCAGACAGCTCGAAGACGCGAAACTGAGACAAGTGCCTCCCGACCCTCTAGGGACTCTCCTTGGTCATCTGTACTAGGTATCGGACTCTAGTAAGTTCCAGATGCTTCGCGAGACTTAGAACTTTGAAGGGAATACCTTCTTAACCTCATCAATCAAGCCATTGAACACTCCAGACAGCTCGAAGACGCGAAACTGAGACAAGTGCCTCCTGACGCTCTAAAGACTCTCCTGCGACATCAGTACTAGGTATCGGACTCTAGTAAGTTCCAGATGCTTCGCGAGACTTAGAACTTTGAAGGGAATACCTTCTTAACCTCATCAATCAAGCCATTGAACACTCCAGACAGCTCGAAGACGCGAAACTGAGACAAGTGCCTCCTGACGCTCTAAGGACTCTCCTGGGTCATCTGTACTAGGTATGGGACTCTAGTAAGTTCAAGATGCTTCCCGAG
Source organism: Diplolepis rosae (assembly GCA_030998225.1). Taxonomy (NCBI): domain Eukaryota; kingdom Metazoa; phylum Arthropoda; class Insecta; order Hymenoptera; family Diplolepididae; genus Diplolepis; species Diplolepis rosae. Next base: position 4,063,946 of record JAPYXD010000723.1, on the reverse strand, counting down.
ACTTAAAACTTTGAAACAAATACCTCCCCAACCTCATCGATCAAGCCATTGAACACTCCAGACAGCTCGAAGACGCGAAACGGAGACAAGTGCCTCCTGACGCTCTAAAGACTCTCCTGGGTCATCTGTACTAGGTATCGGACTCTATTAAGTTCCAGATGCTTCTCGAGACTTAGAACTTTAAAACGAATACCTCCCGAACCTCATCGATCAAGCCATTGAACACTCCAGACAGCTCGAAGACGCGAAACTGAGACAAGTGCCTCCTCACACTCTAGGGACACACCTGAGTCAACTATAGTAGGTATCGGACTCTAGTAAGTGCCAGATGATTCTCGAGACTTAGAACTTTGAAACAAATACCTCCCGAACCTCATCGATCAAACCATGGAACACTTAAGACAGTTCGAAGACGCGAAACTGAGACAAGTGCCTCCCGACGCTCTAGGGACTCTCCTGGGTCATCTGTACTAGGTATGGGACTCTAGTAGGTTCAAGATGCTTCCCGAGACTTAAAACTTTGAAACAAATACCTCCCCAACCTCATCGATCAAGCCATTGAACACTCCAGACAGCTCGAAGACGCGAAACTGAGACAAGTGCCTCCCGACGCTCTAGGGACACACCTGGGTCAAGTGTAGTAGGTATCGGACTCTAGTAAGTTCCAGGTGATTCTCGAGACTTAGAACCTTAAAACGAATACCTTCTTAACCTCATCGATCAAACCATGGAACACTTAAGACAGTTCGAAGACGCGAAACGGAGACAAGTCCCTACTGGCGCTCTAGGGACACACACGTGGGTCAACTATAGTAGGTATCGGAATCTAGTAAGTGCCAGATGATTCTCGAGACTTAGAACTTTGAAACAAATACCTCCCGAACCTCATCGATCAAACCATGGAACACTTAAGACAGTTCGAAGACGCGAAACTGAGACAAGTGCCTCCCGACGCTCTAGGGACTCTCCTCGGTCATCTGTACTAGGTATCGGACTCTAGTAAGTTCAAGATGCTTCCCGAGACTTAAAACTTTGAAACAAATACCTCCCCAACCTCATCGATCAAGCCATTGAACACTCCAGACAGCTCGAAGACGCGAAACGGAGACAAGTCCCTCCTGACGCTCTAGGGACACACCTGGGTCAAGTGTACTAGGGATCGGACTCTAGTAAGTTCCAGATAATTCTCGAGACTTAGAACGTTAAAACGAATACCTTCTTAACCTCATCGATCAAACCATGGAATACTTAAGACAGTTCGAAGACGCGAAACGGAGACAAGTCCCTACTGGCGCTCTAGTGACACACACGTGGGTCAACTATAGTAGGTATGGGACTCTAGTAAGTTCCAGATGCTTCCCGAGACTTAAAACTTTGAAACGAATCCCGCCCCAACCTCATCGATCAAACCATGGAACACTTAAGACAGTTCGAAGACGCGAAACTGAGACAAGTGCCTCCCGACACTCTAGGGACTCTCCTGGGTCATCAGTACTAGGTATCGGACTCTAGTAAGTTCCAGATGCTTCGCGAGACTTAGAACTTTGAAGGGAATACCTTCTTATCCTCATCGATCAAACCATGGAACACTTAAGACAGTTCGAAGACGCGAAACTGAGACAAGTGCCTCCCGACGCTCTAGGGACACACCTGAGTCAACTATAGTAGGTATCGGACTCTAGTAAGTGCCAGATGATTCTCGAGACTTAGAACTTTGAAACAAATACCTCCCGAACCTCATCGATCAAACCATGGAACACTTAAGACAGTTCGAAGACGCGAAACTGAGACAAGTGCCTCCCGACGCTCTAGGGACTCTCCTGGGTCATCTGTACTAGGTATCGGACTCTAGTAAGTTCCAGATGATTCGCGAGACTTAGAACTTTAAAACGAATCCCGACCCCAACCTCATCTATCCACCCATTGAACACTCCAGACAGCTCGAAGACGCGAAACTGAGACAAGTGCCTCCTGACGCTCTAAAGACTCTCCTGGGTCAACTGTACTAGGGATAGGACTCTAGTAAGTTCCAGATGATTCTCGACACTTAGAACTTTGAAACGAATCCCGCCCCAACCTCATCGATCAAACCATGGAACACTTAAGACAGTTCGAAGACGCGAACCTGAGACAAGTGCCTCCCGACACTCTAGGGACTCTCCTGGGTCATCAGTACTAGGTATCGGACTCTAGTAAGTTCCAGATGCTTCGCGAGACTTAGAACTTTGAAGGGAATACCTTCTTATCCTCATCAATCAAGCCATTGAACACTCCAGACAGCTCGAAGACGCGAAACTGAGACAAGTGCCTCCTGACACTCTAGGGACACACCTGGGTCAACTATAGTAGGTATCGGACTCTAGTAAGTGCCAGATGATTCTCGAGACTTAGAACTTTGAAACAAATACCTCCCGAACCTCATCGATCAAACCATGGAACACTTAAGACAGTTCGAAGACGCGAAACTGAGACAAGTGCCTCCCGACGCTCTAGGGACTCTCCTGGGTCATCTGTACTAGGTATCGGACTCTAGTAAGTTCCAGATGCTTCGCGAGGCGTAGAACTTTGAAGGGAATACCTTCTTATCCTCATCAATCAAGCCATTGAACACTCCAGACATCTCGAAGACGCGAAACGGAGACAAGTGCCTCCCGACGCTCTAGGGACTCTCCTGGGTCATCTGTACTAGGTATGGGACTCTAGTAGGTTCAAGATGCTTCCCGAGACTTAAAACTTTGAAACAAATACCTCCCCAACCTCATCGATCAAGCCATTGAACACTCCAGACAGCTCGAAGACGCGAAACTGAGACAAGTGCCTCCCGACGCTCTAGGGACTCTCCTGGGTCATCTGTACTAGGTATCGGACTCTATTAAGTTGCAGATGATTCTCGAGACTTAGAACTTTAAAACGAATCCCGCCCCAACCTCATCGATCAAGCCATTGAACACTCCAGACAGCTCGAAGACGCGAAACTGAGACAAGTGCCTCCTGACACTCTAGGGACTCTCCTGGGTCATCAGTACTAGGTATCGGACTCTAGTAAGTTCCAGATGCTTCGCGAGACTTAGAACTTTGAAGGGAATACCTTCTTATCCTCATCAATCAAGCCATTGAACACTCCAGACAGCTCGAAGACGCGAAACTGAGACAAGTGCCTCCCGACGCTCTAGGGACTCTCCTGGGTCAAGTGTACTAGGGATCGGACTCTAGTAAGTTCCAGATAATTCTCGAGACTTAGAACGTTAAAACGAATACCTTCTTAACCTCATCGATCAAACCATGGAACACTTAAGACAGTTCGAAGACGCGAAACTGAGACAAGTGCCTCCCGACACTCTAGGGACTCTCCTGGGTCATCAGTACTAGGTATCGGACTCTAGTAAGTTCCAGATGCTTCGCGAGACTTAGAACTTTGAAGGGAATACCTTCTTATCCTCATCAATCAAGCCATTGAACACTCCAGACAGCTCGAAGACGCGAAACTGAGACAAGTGCCTCCCGACGCTCCAGGGACTCTCCTGGGTCATCTGTAGTAGGTATGGGACTCTAGTAAGTTCAAGATGCTTCCCGAGACTTAAAACTTTGAAACAAATACCTCCCCAACCTCATCGATCAAGCCATTGAACACTCCAGACAGTTCGAAGACGCGAAACTGAGACAAGTGCCTCCCGACCCTCTAGGGACTCTCCTTGGTCATCTGTACTAGGTATCGGACTCTAGTAAGTTCCAGATGCTTCGCGAGACTTAGAACTTTGAAGGGAATACCTTCTTAACCTCATCAATCAAGCCATTGAACACTCCAGACAGCTCGAAGACGCGAAACTGAGACAAGTGCCTCCTGACGCTCTAAAGACTCTCCTGGGACATCAGTACTAGGTATCCGGACTCTAGTAAGTTCCAGATGCTTCGCCAGACTTAGAACTTTGAAGGGAAGACCTTCTTAACCTCATCACTCAAGCCATTGAACACTCCAGACAGCTCGAAGACGCGAAACTGAGACAAGTGCCTCCTGACGCTCTAAGGACTCTCCTGGGTCATCTGTACTAGGTATCGGACTCTATTAAGTTCAAGATGCTTCCCGAGACTTAAAACTTTGAAACAAATACCTCCCCCACATCATCGATCAAGCCATTGAACACTCCAGACAGCTCGAAGACGCGAAACGGAGACAAGTGCCTCCTGACGCTCTAAAGACTCTCCTGGGTCATCAGTACTAGGTATCGGACTCTAGTAAGTTCCAGATGCTTCGCGAGACTTAGAACTTTGAAGGGAATACCTTCTTATCCTCATCAATCAAGCCATTGAACACTCCAGACAGCTCGAAGACGCGAAACTGAGACAAGTGCCTCCTGACACTCTAGGGACACACCTGAGTCAACTATAGTAGGTATCGGACTCTAGTAAGTGCCAGATGATTCTCGAGACTTAGAACTTTGAAACAAATACCTCCCGAACCTCATCGATCAAACCATGGAACACTTAAGACAGTTCGAAGACGCGAAACTGAGACAAGTGCCTCCCGACGCTCTAGGGACTCTCCTCGGTCATCTGTACTAGGGATCGGACTCTAGTAAGTGCCAGATGATTCTCGAGACTTAGAACTTTAAAACGAATCCCGCCCCAACCTCATCGATCAAGCCATTGAACACTCGAGACAGCTCGAAGACGCGAAACTGAGACAAGTGCCTCCTGACACTCTAGGGACACACCTGGGTCAACTATAGTAGGTATCGGACTCTAGTAAGTGCCAGATGATTCTCGAGACTTAGAACTTTGAAACGAATCCCGCCCCAACCTCATCGATCAAACCATGGAACACTTAAGACAGTTCGAAGACGCGAACCTGAGACAAGTGCCTCCCGACACTCTAGGGACTCTCCTGGGTCATCAGTACTAGGTATCGGACTCTAGTAAGTTCCAGATGCTTCGCGAGACTTAGAACTTTGAAGGGAATACCTCCCGAACCTCATCGATCAAGCCATTGAACACTCCAGACAGCTCGAAGACGCGAAACTGAGACAAGTGCCTCCTCACACTCTAGGGACACACCTGAGTCAACTATAGTAGGTATCGGACTCTAGTAAGTGCCAGATGATTCTCGAGACTTAGAACGTTAAAACGAATCCCGCCCCAACCTCATCGATCAAGCCATTGAACACTCGAGACAGCTCGAAGACGCGAAACTGAGACAAGTGCCTCCCGACGCTCTAGGGACTCTCCTCGGTCATCTGTACTAGGGATCGGACTCTAGTAAGTGCCAGATGATTCTCGAGACTTAGAACTTTGAAACAAATACCTCCCGAACCTCATCGATCAAGCCATTGAACACTCCAGACAGCTCGAAGACGCGAAACTGAGACAAGTGCCTCCCGACGCTCTAGGGACTCTCCTGGGTCATCTGTACTAGGTATCGGACTCTAGTAAGTTCCAGATGCTTCCCGAGACTTAGAACTTTGAAACAAATACCTCCCCACCCTCATCGATCACGCCCGTGAACACTCCAGACAGCTCGAAGACGCGAAACGGAGACAAGTGCCTCCTGACGCTCTAGGGACTCTCCTGGGTCATCAGTACTAGGTATCGGACTCTAGTAAGTTCCAGATGCTTCGCGAGACTTAGAACTTTGAAGGGAATACCTTCTTATCCTCATCAATCAAGCCATTGAACACTCCAGACAGCTCGAAGACGCGAAACTGAGACAAGTGCCTCCTGACACTCTAGGGACACACCTGGGTCAACTATAGTAGGTATCGGACTCCAGTAAGTGCCAGATGATTCTCGAGACTTAGAACTTTGAAACAAATACCTCCCGAACCTCATCGATCAAAGCATGGAACACTTAAGACAGTTCGAAGACGCGAAACTGAGACAAGTGCCTCCCGACGCTCTAGGGACTCTCCTGGGTCATCTGTACTAGGTATCGGACTCTATTAAGTTGCAGATGATTCTCGAGGCTTAGAACTTTAAAACGAATACCTTCTTAACCTCATCGATCAAACCATGGAATACTTAAGACAGTTCGAAGACGCGAAACTGAGACAAGTGCCTCCCGACCCTCTAGGGACTCTCCTGGGTCATCTGTACTAGGTATCGGACTCTAGTAAGTTCCAGATGCTTCGCGAGACTTAGAACTTTGAAGGGAATACCTTCTTATCCTCATCAATCAAGCCATTGAACACCCCAGCCAGCTCGAAGACGCGAAACTGAGACAAGTGCCTGCCGACGCTCTAGGGACTCTCCTGGGTCATCTGTACTAGGTATGGGACTCTAGTAGGTTCAAGATGCTTCCCGAGACTTAAAACTTTGAAACAAATACCTCCCCAACCTCATCGATCAAGCCATTGAACACTCCAGACAGTTCGAAGACGCGAAACTGAGACAAGTGCCTCCCGACCCTCTAGGGACTCTCCTTGGTCATCTGTACTAGGTATCGGACTCTAGTAAGTTCCAGATGCTTCGCGAGACTTAGAACTTTGAAGGGAATACCTTCTTAACCTCATCAATCAAGCCATTGAACACTCCAGACAGCTCGAAGACGCGAAACTGAGACAAGTGCCTCCTGACGCTCTAAAGACTCTCCTGGGTCAACTGTACTAGGTATCGGACTCTAGTAAGTTCCAGATGCTTCGCGAGACTTAGAACTTTGAAGGGAATACCTTCTTAACCTCATCAATCAAGCCATTGAACACTCCAGACAGCTCGAAGACGCGAAACTGAGACAAGTGCTTCCTGGATGCTCTAAGGACTCTCCTGGGTCATCTGTACTAAGTATGGGACTCCAGTAAGTTCAAGATGCTTCCCGAGACTTAAAACTTTGAAACAAATACCTCCCGAACCTCATCGATCAAGCCATTGAACACTCCAGACAGCTCGAAGACGCGAAACGGAGACAAGTGCCTCCTGACGCTCTAAGGACTCTCCTGGGTCATCTGTACTAGGTATCGGACTCTAGTAAGTTCCAGATGCTTCGCGAGACTTAGAACTTTGAAGGGAATACCTTCTTAACCTCATCAATCAAGCCATTGAACACTCCAGACAGCTCGAAGACGCGAAACTGAGACAAGTGCCTCCTGACACTCTAGGGACACACCTGAGTCAACTATAGTAGGTATCGGACTCTAGTAAGTGCCAGATGATTCTCGAGACTTAGAACTTTGAAACAAATACCTCCCGAACCTCATCGATCAAACCATGGAACACTTAAGACAGTTCGAAGACGCGAAACTGAGACAAGTGCCTCCCGACGCTCTAGGGACTCTCCTGGGTCATCTGTACTAGGTATCGGACTCTATTAAGTTGCAGATGATTCTCGAGACTTAGAACTTTAAAACGAATCCCGCCCCAACCTCATCGATCAAGCCATTGAACACTCCAGACAGCTCGAAGACGCGAAACTGAGACAAGTGCCTCCCGACTCTCTAGGGACTCTCCTGGGTCAACTATAGTAGGTATCGGACTCTAGTAAGTTCCAGATGATTCTCGAGACTTAGAACTTTGAAACGAATCCCGCCCCAACCTCATCGATCAAACCATTGAACACTTAAGACAGTTCGAAGACGCGAACCTGAGACAAGTGCCTCCCGACACTCTAGGGACTCTCCTGGGTCATCAGTACTAGGTATCGGACTCTAGTAAGTTCCAGATGCTTCGCGAGACTTAGAACTTTGAAGGGAATACCTTCTTATCCTCATCAATCAAGCCATTGAACACTCCAGACAGCTCGAAGACGCGAAACTGAGACAAGTGCCTCCTGACACTCTAGGGACACACCTGGGTCAACTATAGTAGGTATCGGACTCTAGTAAGTGCCAGATGATTCTCGAGACTTAGAACTTTGAAACAAATACCTCCCGAACCTCATCGATCAAACCATGGAACACTTAAGACAGTTCGAAGACGCGAAACTGAGACAAGTGCCTCCCGACGCTCTAGGGACTCTCCTGGGTCATCTGTACTAGGTATCGGACTCTATTAAGTTGCAGATGATTCTCGAGACTTAGAACTTTGAAGGGAATACCTTCTTATCCTCATCAATCAAGCCATTGAACACTCCAGACAGCTCGAAGACGCGAAACTGAGACAAGTGCCTCCCGACGCTCTAGGGACTCTCCTCGGTCATCTGTACTAGGTATGGGACTCTAGTAAGTTCAAGATGCTTCCCGAGACTTAAAACTTTGAAACAAATACCTCCCCAACCTCATCGATCAAGCCATTAAACACTCCAGACATGTCGAAGACGCGAAACTGAGACAAGTGCCTCCCGACACTCTAGGGACTCTCCTGGGTCAACTATAGTAGGTATCGGACTCTAGTAAGTTCCAGATGATTCTCGAGACTCAAAACTTTGAAACGAAAACCTTCTCAACCTCATCGATCGAACATTGAACACTTGAGACAGCTCGAAAACGCGAAACTGAGACAAGTGCCTCCCGACCCTCTAGGGACTCTCCTTGGTCATCTGTACTAGGTATCGGACTCTAGTAAGTTCCAGATGCTTCGCGAGACTTAGAACTTTGAAGGGAATACCTTCTTAACCTCATCAATCAAGCCATTGAACACTCCAGACAGCTCGAAGACGCGAAACTGAGACAAGTGCCTCCTGACGCTCTAAAGACTCTCCTGGGACATCAGTACTAGGTATCGGACTCTAGTAAGTTCCAGATGCTTCGCGAGACTTAGAACTTTGAAGGGAATACCTTCTTAACCTCATCAATCAAGCCATTGAACACTCCAGACAGCTCGAAGACGCGAAACTGAGACAAGTGCCTCCTGACGCTCTAAGGACTCTCCTGGGTCATCTGTACTAGGTATCGGACTCTAGTAAGTTCAAGATGCTTCCCGAGACTTAAATATTTGAAACAAATACCTCCCCCACCTCATCGATCAATCCAGTGAACACTCCAGACAGCTCGAAGACGCGAAACGGAGACAAGTGCCTCCTGACGCTCTAAAGACTCTCCTGGGTCATCAGTACTAGGTATCGGACTCTAGTAAGTTCCAGATGCTTCGCGAGACTTAGAACTTTGAAGGGAATACCTTCTTATCCTCATCAATCAAGCCATTGAACACTCCAGACAGCTCGAAGACGCGAAACTGAGACAAGTGCCTCCTGACACTCTAGGGACACACCTGAGTCAACTATAGTAGGTATCGGACTCTAGTAAGTGCCAGATGATTCTCGAGACTTAGAACTTTGAAACAAATACCTCCCGAACCTCATCGATCAAACCATGGAACACTTAAGACAGTTCGAAGACGCGAAACTGAGACAAGTGCCTCCCGACGCTCTAGGGACACACCTCGGTCATCTGTACTAGGGATCGGACTCTAGTAAGTGCCAGATGATTCTCGAGACTTAGAACTTTAAAACGAATCCCGCCCCAACCTCATCGATCAAGCCATTGAACACTCGAGACAGCTCGAAGACGCGAAACTGAGACAAGTGCCTCCTGACACTCTAGGGACACACCTGGGTCAACTATAGTAGGTATCGGACTCTAGTAAGTGCCAGATGATTCTCGAGACTTAGAACTTTGAAACGAATCCCGCCCCAACCTCATCGATCAAACCATGGAACACTTAAGACAGTTCGAAGACGCGAACCTGAGACAAGTGCCTCCCGACACTCTAGGGACTCTCCTGGGTCATCAGTACTAGGTATCGGACTCTAGTAAGTTCCAGATGCTTCGCGAGACTTAGAACTTTGAAGGGAATACCTTCTTATCCTCATCAATCAAGCCATTGAACACTCCAGACAGCTCGAAGACGCGAAACTGAGACAAGTGCCTCCTGACACTCTAGGGACACACCTGGGTCAACTATAGTAGGTATCGGACTCCAGTAAGTGCCAGATGATTCTCGAGACTTAGAACTTTGAAACAAATACCTCCCGAACCTCATCGATCAAAGCATGGAACACTTAAGACAGTTCGAAGACGCGAAACTGAGACAAGTGCCTCCCGACCCTCTAGGGACTCTCCTTGGTCATCTGTACTAGGTATCGGACTCTAGTAAGTTCCAGATGCTTCGCGAGACTTAGAACTTTGAAGGGAATACCTTCTTAACCTCATCAATCAAGCCATTGAACACTCCAGACAGCTCGAAGACGCGAAACTGAGACAAGTGCCTCCCGACACTCTAGGGACTCTCCTGGGTCATCTGTACTAGGTATGGGACTCTAGTAGGTTCAAGATGCTTCCCGAGACTTAAAACTTTGAAACAAATACCTCCCCAACCTCATCGATCAAACCATGGAACACTCCAGACAGCTCGAAGACGCGAAACGGAGACAAGTGCCTCCTGACGCTCTAAGGACTCTCCTGGGTCATCTGTACTAGGTATCGGACTCTATTAAGTTGCAGATGATTCTCGAGACTTAGAACTTTAAAACGAATCCCGCCCCAACCTCATCGATCAAGCCATTGAACACTCGAGACAGCTCGAAGACGCGAAACTGAGACAAGTGCCTCCCGACGCTCTAGGGACTCTCCTGGGTCAACTGTACTAGGGATCGGACTCTAGTAAGTTGCAGATGATTTGCGAGACTTAGAACTTTTAACGGAATACCGCCCTAACCTCATCTATCAAGCCATTGAACACTCAAGACAGCTCGAAGACGCGAAACTGAGACAAGTGCCTCCCGACGCTCTAGGGACTCTCCTGGGTCATCTGTACTAGGTATGGGACTCTAGTAAGTTCAAGATGCTTCCCGAGACTTAAAACTTTGAAACAAATACCTCCCCAACCTCATCGATCAAGCCATTGAACACTCCAGACAGCTCGAAGACGCGAAACTGAGACAAGTGCCTCCCGACCCTCTAGGGACTCTCCTTGGTCATCTGTACTAGGTATCGGACTCTAGTAAGTTCCAGATGCTTCGCGAGACTTAGAACTTTGAAGGGAATACCTTCTTAACCTCATCAATCAAGCCATTGAACACTCCAGACAGCTCGAAGACGCGAAACTGAGACAAGTGCCTCCTGACGCTCTAAAGACTCTCCTGGGACATCAGTACTAGGTATCCGGAATCTAGTAAGTTCCAGATGCTTCGCGAGACTTAGAACTTTGAAGGGAATACCTTCTTAACCTCATCAATCAAGCCATTGAACACTCCAGACAGCTCGAAGACGCGAAACTGAGACAAGTGCCTCCTGACGCTCTAAAGACTCTCCTGGGTCAACTGTACTAAGTATGGGACTCTAGTAAGTTCAAGATGCTTCCCGAGACTTAAAACTTTGAAACAAATACCTCTCCCACATCATCGATCAAGCCATTGAACACTCCAGACAGCTCGAAGACGCGAAACGGAGACAAGTGCCTCCTGACGCTCTAGGGACTCTCCTGGGTCATCAGTACTAGGTATCGGACTCTAGTAAGTTCCAGATGCTTCGCGAGACTTAGAACTTTGAAGGGAATACCTTCTTATCCTCATCAATCAAGCCATTGAACACTCCAGACAGCTCGAAGACGCGAAACTGAGACAAGTGCCTCCTGACACTCTAGGGACACACCTGGGTCAACTATAGTAGGTATCGGACTCTAGTAAGTGCCAGATGATTCTCGAGACTTAGAACTTTGAAACAAATACCTCTCGAACCTCATCGATCAAAGCATGGAACACTTAAGACAGTTCGAAGACGCGAAACTGAGACAAGTGCCTCCCGACGCTCTAGGGACTCTCCTGGGTCATCTGTACTAGGTATCGGACTCTATTAAGTTGCAGATGATTCTCGAGACTTAGAACTTTAAAACGAATCCCGCCCCAACCTCATCGATCAAGCCATTGAACACTCGAGACAGCTCGAAGACGCGAAACTGAGACAAGTGCCTCCTGACACTCTAGGGACACACCTGGGTCAACTATAGTAGGTATCGGACTCTAGTAAGTGCCAGATGATTCTCGAGACTTAGAACTTTGAAACGAATCCCGCCCCAACCTCATCGATCAAACCATGGAACACTTAAGACAGTTCGAAGACGCGAACCTGAGACAAGTGCCTCCCGACACTCTAGGGACTCTCCTGGGTCATCAGTACTAGGTATCGGACTCTAGTAAGTTCCAGATGCTTCGCGAGACTTAGAACTTTGAAGGGAATACCTTCTTATCCTCATCAATCAAGCCATTGAACACTCCAGACAGCTCGAAGACGCGAAACTGAGACAAGTGCCTCCTGACACTCTAGGGACACACCTGGGTCAACTATAGTAGGTATCGGACTCTAGTAAGTGCCAGATGATTCTCGAGACTTAGAACTTTGAAACAAATACCTCCCGAACCTCATCGATCAAACCATGGAACACTTAAGACAGTTCGAAGACGCGAAACTGAGACAAGTGCCTCCCGACCCTCTAGGGACTCTCCTTGGTCATCTGTACTAGGTATCGGACTCTAGTAAGTTCCAGATGCTTCGCGAGACTTAGAACTTTGAAGGGAATACCTTCTTAACCTCATCAATCAAGCCATTGAACACTCCAGACAGCTCGAAGACGCGAAACTGAGACAAGTGCCTCCTGACGCTCTAGGGACACTCCTCGGTCATCTGTACTAGGTATGGGACTCTAGTAAGTTCAAGATGCTTCCCGAGGCTTAAAACTTTGAAACAAATACCTTCTTAACCTCATCGATCAAACCATGGAACACTCCAGACAGCTCGAAGACGCGAAACGGAGACAAGTGCCTCCTGACGCTCTAAGGACTCTCCTGGGTCATCTGTACTAGGTATCGGACTCTATTAAGTTGCAGATGATTCTCGAGACTTAGAACTTTAAAACGAATACCTCCCGAACCTCATCGATCAAGCCATTGAACACTCCAGACAGCTCGAAGACGCGAAACTGAGACAAGTGCCTCCTCACACTCTAGGGACTCTCCTGGGTCATCAGTACTAGGTATCGGACTCTAGTAAGTTCCAGATGCTTCGCGAGACTTAGAACTTTGAAGGGAATACCTTCTTATCCTCATCAATCAAGCCATTGAACACTCCAGACAGCTCGAAGACGCGAAACTGAGACAAGTGCCTCCCGACGCTCTAGGGACTCTCCTGGGTCAAGTGTACTAGGGATCGGACTCTAGTAAGTTCCAGATAATTCTCGAGACTTAGAACGTTAAAACGAATACCTCCCGAACCTCATCGATCAAACCATGGAACACTTAAGACAGTTCGAAGACGCGAAACTGAGACAAGTGCCTCCCGACACTCTAGGGACTCTCCTGGGTCATCAGTACTAGGTATCGGACTCTAGTAAGTTCCAGATGCTTCGCGAGACTTAGAACTTTGAAGGGAATACCTTCTTATCCTCATCAATAAAGCCATTGAACACTCCAGACAGCTCGAAGACGCGAAACTGAGACAAGTGCCTCCCGACGCTCTAGGGACTCTCCTGGGTCATCTGTACTAGGTATGGGACTCTAGTAGGTTCAAGATGCTTCCCGAGACTTAAAACTTTGAAACAAATACCTCCCCAACCTCATCGATCAAGCCATTGAACACTCCAGACAGCTCGAAGACGCGAAACTGAGACAAGTGCCTCCTGACCCTCTAGGTACACACCTGGGTCAACTATAGTAGGTATCGGACTCTAGTATGTTCCAGATGCTTCGCGAGACTTAGAACTTTGAAGGGAATACCTTCTTAACCTCATCAATCCAGCTATTGAACACTCCAGACAGCTCGAAGACGCGAAACTGAGACAAGTGCCTCCCGACCCTCTATGGACTCTCCTGGGACATCAGTACTAGGTATCGGACTCTAGTAAGTTCCAGATGCTTCGCGAGACTTAGAACTTTGAAGGGAATACCTTCTTAACCTCATCAATCAAGCCATTGAACACTCCAGACAGCTCGAAGACGCGAAACTGAGACAAGTGCCTCCTGACGCTCTAAAGACTCTCCTGGGTCAACTGTACTAAGTATGGGACTCCAGTAAGTTCAAGATGCTTCCCCAGACTTAAAACTTTGAAACAAATACCTCCCCAACATCATCGATCAAGCCATTGAACACTCCAGACAGCTCGAAGACGCAGAAACGGAGACAAGTGCCTCCTGACGCTCTAAAGACTCTCCTGGGTCATCAGTACTAGGTATCGGACTCTAGTAAGTTCCAGATGCTTCGCGAGACTTAGAACTTTGAAGGGAATACCTTCTTATCCTCATCAATCAAGCCATTGAACACTCCAGACAGCTCGAAGACGCGAAACTGAGACAAGTGCCTCCCGACGCTCTAGGGACTCTCCTGGGTCATCTGTACTAGGTATCGGACTCTAGTAAGTGCCAGATGATTCTCGAGACTTAGAACTTTGAAACAAATACCTCCCGAACCTCATCGATCAAACCATGGAACACTTAAGACAGTTCGAAGACGCGAACCTGAGACAAGTGCCTCCCGACACTCTAGGGACTCTCCTGGGTCATCAGTACTAGGTATCGGACTCTAGTAAGTTCCAGATGCTTCGCGAGACTTAGAACTTTGAAGGGAATACCTTCTTATCCTCATCAATCAAGCCATTGAACACTCCAGACAGCTCGAAGACGCGAAACTGAGACAAGTGCCTCCCGACGCTCTAGGGACTCTCCTGGGTCATCTGTACTAGGTATGGGACTCTAGTAGGTTCAAGATGCTTCCCGAGACTTAAAACTTTGAAACAAATACCTCCCCAACCTCATCGATCAAGCCATTGAACACTCCAGACAGCTCGAAGACGCGAAACTGAGACAAGTGCCTCCCGACCCTCTAGGGACTCTCCTTGGTCATCTGTACTAGGTATCGGACTCTAGTAAGTTCCAGATGCTTCGCGAGACTTAGAACTTTGAAGGGAATACCTTCTTAACCTCATCAATCAAGCCATTGAACACTCCAGACAGCTCGAAGACGCGAAACTGAGACAAGTGCCTCCTGACACTCTAAGGACTCTCCTGGGTCATCAGTACTAGGTATCGGACTCTAGTAAGTTCCAGATGCTTCGCGAGACTTAGAACTTTGAAGGGAATACCTCCCGAACCTCATCGATCAAGCCATTGAACACTCCAGACAGCTCGAAGACGCGAAACTGAGACAAGTGCTTCCTGATGCTCTAAGGACTCTCCTGGGTCATCTGTACTAAGTATGGGACTCCAGTAAGTTCAAGATGCTTCCCCAGACTTAAAACTTTGAAACAAATACCTCCCCCACATCATCGATCAAGCCATTGAACACTCCAGACAGCTCGAAGACGCGAAACGGAGACAAGTGCCTCCTGACGCTCTAAAGACTCTCCTGGGTCATCAGTACTAGGTATCGGACTCTAGTAAGTTCCAGATGCTTCGCGAGACTTAGAACTTTGAAGGGAATACCTTCTTATCCTCATCAATCAAGCCATTGAACACTCCAGACAGCTCGAAGACGCGAAACTGAGACAAGTGCCTCCTGACACTCTAGGGACACACCTGGGTCAACTATAGTAGGTATCGGACTCCAGTAAGTGCCAGATGATTCTCGAGACTTAGAACTTTGAAACAAATACCTCCCGAACCTCATCGATCAAAGCATGGAACACTTAAGACAGTTCGAAGACGCGAAACTGAGACAAGTGCCTCCCGACGCTCTAGGGACTCTCCTGGGTCATCTGTACTAGGTATCGGACTCTATTAAGTTGCAGATGATTCTCGAGACTTAGAACTTTAAAACGAATCCCGCCCCAACCTCATCGATCAAGCCATTGAACACTCCAGACAGCTCGAAGACGCGACACTGAGACAAGTGCCTCCCGACGCTCTAGGGACACACCTGGGTCAACTATAGTAGGTATCGGAATCGAGTAAGTGCCAGATGGTTCTCGAGACTTAGAACTTTGATACGAATCCCTCCCGAACCTCATCTATCAACCCATTGAACACTTAAGACAGTTCGAAGACGCGAACCTGAGACAAGTGCCTCCCGACACTCTAGGGACTCTCCTGGGTCATCAGTACTAGGTATCGGACTCTAGTAAGTTCCAGATGCTTCGCGAGACTTAGAACTTTGAAGGGAATACCTTCTTATCCTCATCAATCAAGCCATTGAACACTCCAGACAGCTCGAAGACGCGAAACTGAGACAAGTGCCTCCTGACACTCTAGGGACACACCTGGGTCAACTATAGTAGGTATCGGACTCTAGTAAGTGCCAGATGATTCTCGAGACTTAGAACTTTGAAACAAATACCTCCCGAACCTCATCGATCAAACCATGGAACACTTAAGACAGTTCGAAGACGCGAACCTGAGACAAGTGCCTCCCGACACTCTAGGGACTCTCCTGGGTCATCAGTACTAGGTATCGGACTCTGGTAAGTTCAAGATGCTTCGCGAGACTTAGAACTTTGAAGGGAATACCTTCCTAACCTCATCAATCAAGCCATTGAACACTCCAGACAGCTCGAAGACGCGAAACGGAGACAAGTGCCTCCCGACGCTCTAGGGACTCTCCTGGGTCATCTGTACTAGGTATGGGACTCTAGTAGGTTCAAGATGCTTCCCGAGACTTAAAACTTTGAAACAAATACCTCCCCAACCTCATCGATCAAGCCATGGAACACTCCAGACAGTTCGAAGACGCGAAACTGAGACAAGTGCCTCCCGACACTCTAGGGACTCTCCTGGGTCAACTATAGTAGGTATCGGACTCTAGTAAGTTCCAGATGATTCTCGAGACTCAAAACTTTGAAACGAAAACCTTCTCAACCTCATCGATCGAACATTGAACACTTGAGACAGCTCGAAAACGCGAAACTGAGACAAGTGCCTCCTGAAGCTCTAGGGACACACCTCGGTCATCTGTACTAGGGATCGGACTCTAGTAAGTGCCAGATGCGTCGCGAGACTCCAGAACTTTGAAACAAATACCGCCCCAACCTCATCGATCAAACCATTGAACACTTAAGACAGTTCGAAGACGCGAAACTGAGACAAGTGCCTCCCGACGCTCTAGGGACACACCTGGGTCAACTATAGTAGGTATCGGACTCTAGTAAGTGCCAGATGATTCTCGAGACTTAGAACTTTGAAACAAATACCTCCCGAACCTCATCGATCAAACCATGGAACACTTAAGACAGTTCGAAGACGCGAAACTGAGACAAGTGCCTCCTGAAACTCTAGGGGCACACCTGGGTCAACTGTACTAGGGATCGGACTCTAGTAAGTGCCAGATGATTCTCGAGACTTAGAACTTTGAAGGGAATACCTTCTTATCCTCATCAATCAAGCCATTGAACACTCCAGACAGCTCGAAGACGCGAAACTGAGACAAGTGCCTCCTGACACTCTAGGGACACACCTGGGTCAACTATAGTAGGTATCGGACTCTAGTAAGTGCCAGATGATTCTCGAGACTTAGAACTTTGAAACAAATACCTCCCGAACCTCATCGATCAAACCATGGAACACTTAAGACAGTTCGAAGACGCGAAACTGAGACAAGTGCCTCCCGACGCTCTAGGGACTCTCCTGGGTCATCTGTACTAGGTATCGGACTCTATTAAGTTGCAGATGATTCTCGAGACTTAGAACTTTAAAACGAATCCCGCCCCAACCTCATCGATCAAGCCATTGAACACTCGAGACAGCTCGAAGACGCGAAACTGAGACAAGTGCCTCCTGAAACTCTAGGGGAACACCTGGGTCAACTATAGTAGGCATCGGACTCTAGTAAGTGCCAGATGATTCTCGAGACTTAGAACTTTGAAACGAATCCCGCCCCAACCTCATCGATCAAACCATGGAACACTTAAGACAGTTCGAAGACGCGAAACTGAGACAAGTGCCTCCCGACGCTCTAGGGACTCTCCTGGGTCATCTGTACTAGGTATCGGACTCTATTAAGTTGCAGATGATTCTCGAGACTTAGAACTTTAAAACGAATCCCGCCCCAACCTCATCGATCCAGCCATTGAACACTCCAGACAGCTCGAATACGCGAAACTGAGACAAGTGCCTCCCGACGCTCTAGGGACACACCTGGGTCAACTATAGTAGGTATCGGACTCTAGTAAGTGCCAGATGGTTCTCGAGACTTAGAACTTTGATACGAATCCCGCCCCAAGCTCAGCGATCAAACCATGGAACACTTAAGACAGTTCGAAGACGCGAACCTGAGACAAGTGCCTCCCGACACTCTAGGGACTCTCCTGGGTCATCAGTACTAGGTATCGGACTCTAGTAAGTTCCAGATGCTTCGCGAGACTTAGAACTTTGAAGGGAATACCTTCTTATCCTCATCAATCAAGCCATTGAACACTCCAGACAGCTCGAAGACGCGAAACTGAGACAAGTGCCTCCCGACGCTCTAGGGACTCTCCTCGGTCATCTGTACTAGGTATGGGACTCTAGTAAGTTCAAGATGCTTCCCGAGACTTAAAACTTTGAAACAAATACCTCCCCAACCTCATCGATCAAGCCATTGAACACTCCAGACAGTTCGAAGACGCGAAACTGAGACAAGTGCCTCCCGACGCTCTAGGGACTCTCCTGGGTCATCTGTACTAGGTATCGGACTCTATTAAGTTCCAGATGCTTCCCGAGACTTAAAACTTTGAAACAAATACCTCCCCAACCTCATCGATCAAGCCATTGAACACTCCAGACAGCTCGAAGACGCGAAACTGAGACAAGTGCCTCCCGACGCTCTAGGGACTCTCCTGGGTCATCTGTACTAGGTATCGGACTCTATTAAGTTGCAGATGATTCTCGAGACTTAGAACTTTAAAACGAATACCTCCCGAACCTCATCGATCAAACCATGGAACACTTAAGACAGTTCGAAGACGCGAAACTGAGACAAGTGCCTCCTGACACTCTAGGGACTCTCCTGGGTCATCAGTACTAGGTATCGGACTCTAGTAAGTTCCAGATGCTTCGTGAGACTTAGAACTTTGAAGGGAATACCTTCTTATCCTCATCAATCAAGCCATTGAACACTCCAGACAGCTCGAAGACGCGAAACTGAGACAAGTGCCTCCCGACGCTCTAGGGACTCTCCTGGGTCATCTGTACTAGGTATCGGACTCTAGTAAGTTCCAGATGCTTCTCGAGACTTAGAACTTTGAAACAAATACCTCCCGAACCTCATCGATCAAACCATGGAACACTTAAGACAGTTCGAAGACGCGAAACTGAGACAAGTGCCTCCCGACACTCTAGGGACTCTCCTGGGTCATCAGTACTAGGTATCGGACTCTAGTAAGTTCCAGATGCTTCGTGAGACTTAGAACTTTGAAGGGAATACCTTCTTATCCTCATCAATCAAGCCATTGAACACTCCAGACAGCTCGAATACGCGAAACTGAGACAAGTGCCTCCCGACGCTCTAGGGACTCTCCTGGGTCATCTGTACTAGGGATCGGACTCTAGTAAGTGCCAGATGCTTCTCGAGACTTAGAACTTTAAAAAAAATACCTCCCGAACCTCATCGATCAAACCATGGAACACGTAATACAGTTCGAAGACGCGAAACTGAGACAAGTGCCTCCCGACCCTCTAGGGACTCTCCTTGGTCATCTGTACTAGGTATCGGACTCTAGTAAGTTCCAGATGCTTCGCGAGACTTAGAACTTTGAAACAAATACCTCCCGAACCTCATCGATCAAGCCATTGAACACTCCAGACAGTTCGAAGACGCGAAACTGAGACAAGTGCCTCCCGACCCTCTAGGGACTCTCCTTGGTCATCTGTACTAGGTATCGGACTCTAGTAAGTTCCAGATGCTTCGCGAGACTTAGAACTTTGAAGGGAATACCTTCTTAACCTCATCAATCAAGCCATTGAACACTCCAGACAGCTCGAAGACGCGAAACTGAGACAAGTGCCTCCTGACACTCTATCGACTCTCCTGGGTCATCAGTACTAGGTATCGGACTCTAGTAAGTTCCAGATGCTTCGCGAGACTTAGAACTTTGAAGGGAATACCTTCTTAACCTCATCAATCAAGCCATTGAACACTCCAGACAGCTCGAAGACGCGAAACTGAGACAAGTGCCTCCTGACGCTCTAAGGACTCTCCTGGGTCATCTGTACTAGGTATCGGACTCTATTAAGTTGCAGATGCTTCCCGAGACTTAGAACTTTGAAACAAATACCTCCCGAACCTCATCGATCAAGCCATTGAACACTCCAGACAGCTCGAAGACGCGAAACGGAGACAAGTGCCTCCTGACGCTCTAAGGACTCTCCTGGGTCATCTGTACTAGGTATCGGACTCTATTAAGTTGCAGATGATTCTCGAGACTTAGAACTTTAAAACGAATACCTCCCGAACCTCATCGATCAAGCCATTGAACACTCCAGACAGCTCGAAGACGCGAAACTGAGACAAGTGCCTCCTCACACTCTAGGGACACACCTGAGTCAACTATAGTAGGTATCGGACTCTAGTAAGTGCCAGATGATTCTCGAGACTTAGAACTTTGAAACAAATACCTCCCGAACCTCATCGATCAAACCATGGAACACTTAAGACAGTTCGAAGACGCGAAACTGAGACAAGTGCCTCCCGACGCTCTAGGGACTCTCCTCGGTCATCTGTACTAGGGATCGGACTCTAGTAAGTTCAAGATGCTTCCCGAGACTTAAAACTTTGAAACAAATACCTCCCGAACCTCATCGATCAAACCATGGAACACTTAAGACAGTTCGAAGACGCGAAACTGAGACAAGTGCCTCCCGACGCTCTAGGGACACACCTGAGTCAACTATAGTAGGTATCGGACTCTAGTAAGTGCCAGATAATTCTCGAGACTTAGAACGTTAAAACGAATACCTTCTTAACCTCATCGATCAAACCATGGAATACTTAAGACAGTTCGAAGACGCGAAACGGAGACAAGTCCCTACTGGCGCTCTAGTGACACACACGTGGGTCAACTATAGTAGGTATCGGAATCTAGTAAGTGCCAGATGATTCTCGAGACTTAGAACTTTGAAACAAATACCTCCCGAACCTCATCGATCAAACCATGGAACACTTAAGACAGTTCGAAGACGCGAACCTGAGACAAGTGCCTCCCGACACTCTAGGGACTCTCCTGGGTCATCAGTACTAGGTATCGGACTCTAGTAAGTTCCAGATGCTTCGCGAGACTTAGAACTTTGAAGGGAATACCTTCTTAACCTCATCAATCAAGCCATTGAACACTCCAGACAGTTCGAAGACGCGAAACTGAGACAAGTGCCTCCCGACGCTCTAGGGACTCTCCTCGGTCATCTGTACTAGGTATCGGACTCTAGTAAGTGCCAGATGATTCTCGAGACTTAGAACTTTGAAACAAATACCTCCCGAACCTCATCGATCAAACCATGGAACACTTAAGACAGTTCGAAGACGCGAAACTGAGACAAGTGCCTCCCGACACTCTAGGGACTCTCCTGGGTCATCAGTACTAGGTATCGGACTCTAGTAAGTTCCAGATGCTTCGCGAGACTTAGAACTTTGAAGGGAATACCTTCTTAACCTCATCAATCAAGCCATTGAACACTCCAGACAGCTCGAAGACGCGAAACTGAGACAAGTGCCTCCTGACGCTCTAGGGACTCTCCTCGGTCATCTGTACTAGGTATCGGACTCTAGTAAGTGCCAGATGATTCTCGAGACTTAGAACTTTAAAAAAAATACCTCCCGAACCTCATCGATCAAACCATGGAACACTTAAGACAGTTCGAAGACGCGAAACTGAGACAAGTGCCTCCCGACCCTCTAGGGACTCTCCTTGGTCATCTGTACTAGGTATCGGACTCTAGTAAGTTCCAGATGCTTCGCGAGACTTAGAACTTTGAAACAAATACCTCCCGAACCTCATCGATCAAGCCATTGAACACTCCAGACAGCTCGAAGACGCGAAACTGAGACAAGTGCCTCCCGACCCTCTAGGGACTCTCCTTGGTCATCTGTACTAGGTATCGGACTCTGGTAAGTTCAAGATGCTTCGCGAGACTTAGAACTTTGAAGGGAATACCTTCCTAACCTCATCAATCAAGCCATGGAACACTTAAGACAGTTCGAAGACGCGAAACTGAGACAAGTGCCTCCCGACACTCTAGGGACTCTCCTGGGTCATCAGTACTAGGTATCGGACTCTAGTAAGTTCCAGATGCTTCGCGAGACTTAGAACTTTGAAGGGAATACCTTCTTAACCTCATCAATCAAGCCATTGAACACTCCAGACAGCTCGAAGACGCGAAACTGAGACAAGTGCCTCCTGACGCTCTAAAGACTCTCCTGGGTCAACTGTACTAGGTATGGGACTCTAGTAAGTTCAAGATGCTTCCCGAGACTTAAAACTTTGAAACAAATACCTCCCGAACCTCATCGATCAAACCATGGAACACTCCAGACAGCTCGAAGACGCGAAACGGAGACAAGTGCCTCCTGACGCTCTAAGGACTCTCCTGGGTCATCTGTACTAGGTATCGGACTCTATTAAGTTGCAGATGCTTCTCGAGACTTAGAACTTTAAAACGAATACCTTCCGAACCTCATCGATCAAGCCATTGAACACTCCAGACAGCTCGAAGACGCGAAACTGAGACAAGTGCCTCCTCACACTCTAGGGACACACCTGAGTCAACTATAGTAGGTATCGGACTCTAGTAAGTGCCAGATGATTCTCGAGACTTAGAACTTTGAAACAAATACCTCCCGAACCTCATCGATCAAACCATGGAACACTTAAGACAGTTCGAAGACGCGAAACTGAGACAAGTGCCTCCCGACGCTCTAGGGACTCTCCTGGGTCATCTGTACTAGGTATGGGACTCTAGTAGGTTCAAGATGCTTCCCGAGACTTAAAACTTTGAAACAAATACCTCCCCAACCTCATCGATCAAGCCATTGAACACTCCAGACAACTTGAAGACGCGAAACTGAGACAAGTGCCTCCTGACGCTCTAGGGACACACCTGAGTCAACTATAGTAGGTATCGGACTCTAGTAAGTGCCAGATAATTCTCGAGACTTAGAACGTTAAAACGAATACCTTCTTAACCTCATCGATCAAACCATGGAACACTTAAGACAGTTCGAAGACGCGAAACGGAGACAAGTCCCTACTGGCGCTCTAGTGACACACACGTGGGTCAACTATAGTAGGTATCGGAATCTAGTAAGTGCCAGATGATTCTCGAGACTTAGAACTTTGAAACAAATACCTCCCGAACCTCATCGATCAAACCATGGAACACTTAAGACAGTTCGAAGACGCGAAACTGAGACAAGTGCCTCCCGACGCTCTAGGGACTCTCCTGGGTCATCTGTACTAGGTATGGGACTCTAGTAGGTTCAAGATGCTTCCCGAGACTTAAAACTTTGAAACAAATACCTCCCGAACCTCATCGATCAAGCCATTGAACACTCCAGACAGCTCGAAGACGCGAAACTGAGACAAGTGCCTCCTGACACTCTAGGGACACACCTGAGTCAACTATAGTAGGTATCGGACTCTAGTAAGTGCCAGATGATTCTCGAGACTTAGAACCTTAAAACGAATACCTTCTTAACCTCATCGATCAAACCATGGAACACTTAAGACAGTTCGAAGACGCGAAACGGAGACAAGTCCCTACTGGCGCTCTAGGGACACACACGTGGGTCAAATATAGTAGGTATGGGACTCTAGTAAGTTCAAGATGCTTCCCGAGACTTAAAACTTTGATAGGAATACCTCCCGAACCTCATCGATCAAACCATGGAACACTTAAGACAGTTCGAAGACGCGAACCTGAGACAAGTGCCTCCCGACACTCTAGGGACTCTCCTGGGTCATCAGTACTAGGTATCGGACTCTAGTAAGTTCCAGATGCTTCGCGAGACTTAGAACTTTGAAGGGAATACCTTCTTATCCTCATCAATCAAGCCATTGAACACTCCAGACAGCTCGAAGACGCGAAACTGAGACAAGTGCCTCCCGACGCTCTAGGGACTCTCCTGGGTCATCTGTACTAGGTATAGGACTCTAGTTAGTTCAAGATGCTTCCCGAGACTTAAAACTTTGAAACAAATACCTCCCCAACCTCATCGATCAAGCCATTGAACACTCCAGACAGTTCGAAGACGCGAAACTGAGACAAGTGCCTCCCGACCCTCTAGGGACTCTCCTTGGTCATCTGTACTAGGTATCGGACTCTAGTAAGTTCCAGATGCTTCGCGAGACTTAGAACTTTGAAGGGAATACCTTCTTAACCTCATCAATCAAGCCATTGAACACTCCAGACAGCTCGAAGACGCGAAACTGAGACAAGTGCCTCCTGACGCTCTAAAGACTCTCCTGGGTCATCAGTACTAGGTATCGGACTCTAGTAAGTTCCAGATGCTTCGCGAGACTTAGAACTTTGAAGGGAATACCTTCTTAACCTCATCAATCAAGCCATTGAACACTCCAGACAGCTCGAAGACGCGAAACTGAGACAAGTGCCTCCTGACGCTCTAAGGACTCTCCTGGGTCATCTGTACTAGGTATCGGACTCTAGTATGTTCAAGATGCTTCCCGAGACTTAAAACTTTGAAACAAATACCGCCCCAACATCATCGATCAAACCATGGAACACTCCAGACAGCTCGAAGACGCGAAACGGAGACAAGTGCCTCCTGACGCTCTAGGGACTCTCCTGGGTCATCAGTACTAGGTATCGGACTCTAGTAAGTTCCAGATGCTTCGCGAGACTTAGAACTTTGAAGGGAATACCTTCTTATCCTCATCAATCAAGCCATTGAACACTCCAGACAGCTCGAAGACGCGAAACTGAGACAAGTGCCTCCTGACACTCTAGGGACACACCTGGG
The DNA here is from genome assembly GCA_030998225.1 of Diplolepis rosae. NCBI lineage: Eukaryota > Metazoa > Arthropoda > Insecta > Hymenoptera > Diplolepididae > Diplolepis > Diplolepis rosae. Next base: position 4,039,161 of record JAPYXD010000723.1, on the reverse strand, counting down.
TCAACTATAGTAGGTATCGGACTCTAGTAAGTGCCAGATGATTCTCGAGACTTAGAACTTTGAAACAAATACCTCCCGAACCTCATCGATCAAACCATGGAACACTTAAGACAGTTCGAAGACGCGAAACTGAGACAAGTGCCTCCCGACGCTCTAGGGACTCTCCTGGGTCATCTGTACTAGGTATCGGACTCTATTAAGTTGCAGATGATTCTCGAGACTTAGAACTTTAAAACGAATCCCGCCCCAACCTCATCGATCAAGCCATTGAACACTCCAGACAGCTCGAAGACGCGAAACTGAGACAAGTGCCTCCTGACACTCTAGGGACACACCTGGGTCAACTGTACTAGGGATAGGACTCTAGTAAGTTCCAGATGATTCTCGAGACTTAGAACTTTGAAACGAATCCCGCCCCAACCTCATCGATCAAACCATGGAACACTTAAGACAGTTCGAAGACGCGAAACTGAGACAAGTGCCTCCCGACGCTCTAGGGACTCTCCTGGGTCATCTGTACTAGGTATCGGACTCTATTAAGTTGCAGATGATTCTCGAGACTTAGAACTTTAAAACGAATCCCGCCCCAACCTCATCGATCAAGCCATTGAACACTCGAGACAGCTCGAAGACGCGAAACTGAGACAAGTGCCTCCTGACACTCTAGGGACACACCTGGGTCAACTATAGTAGGTATCGGACTCTAGTAAGTGCCAGATGATTCTCGAGACTTAGAACTTTGAAACGAATCCCGCCCCAACCTCATCGATCAAACCATGGAACACTTAAGACAGTTCGAAGACGCGAAACTGAGACAAGTGCCTCCCGACACTCTAGGGACTCTCCTGGGTCATCAGTACTAGGTATCGGACTCTAGTAAGTTCCAGATGCTTCGCGAGACTTAGAACTTTGAAGGGAATACCTTCTTATCCTCATCAATCAAGCCATTGAACACTCCAGACAGCTCGAAGACGCGAAACTGAGACAAGTGCCTCCTGACGCTCTAAAGACTCTCCTGGGTCAACTGTACTAGGGATAGGACTCTAGTAAGTTCCAGATGATTCTCGACACTTAGAACTTTGAAACGAATCCCGCCCCAACCTCATCGATCAAACCATGGAACACTTAAGACAGTTCGAAGACGCGAACCTGAGACAAGTGCCTCCCGACACTCTAGGGACTCTCCTGGGTCATCAGTACTAGGTATCGGACTCTAGTAAGTTCCAGATGCTTCGCGAGACTTAGAACTTTGAAGGGAATACCTTCTTATCCTCATCAATCAAGCCATTGAACACTCCAGACAGCTCGAAGACGCGAAACTGAGACAAGTGCCTCCTGACACTCTAGGGACACACCTGGGTCAACTATAGTAGGTATCGGACTCTAGTAAGTGCCAGATGATTCTCGAGAATTAGAACTTTGAAACAAATACCTCCCGAACCTCATCGATCAAACCATGGAACACTTAAGACAGTTCGAAGACGCGAAACTGAGACAAGTGCCTCCCGACGCTCTAGGGACTCTCCTGGGTCATCTGTACTAGGTATCGGACTCTATTAAGTTGCAGATGCTTCGCGAGGCTTAGAACTTTGAAGGGAATACCTTCTTATCCTCATCAATCAAGCCATTGAACACTCCAGGCAGCTCGAAGACGCGAAACTGAGACAAGTGCCTCCCGACGCTCTAGGGACTCTCCTCGGTCATCTGTACTAGGTATGGGACTCTAGTAAGTTCAAGATGCTTCCCGAGGCTTAAAACTTTGAAACAAATACCTCCCGAACCTCATCGATCAAGCCATTGAACACTCCAGACAGCTCGAAGACGCGAAACTGAGACAAGTGCCTCCCGACGCTCTAGGGACTCTCCTGGGTCATCTGTACTAGGTATCGGACTCTATTAAGTTGCAGATGATTCTCGAGACTTAGAACTTTAAAACGAATCCCGCCCCAACCTCATCGATCAAGCCATTGAACACTCGAGACAGCTCGAAGACGCGAAACTGAGACAAGTGCCTCCTGACACTCTAGGGACACACCTGGGTCATCAGTACTAGGTATCGGACTCTATTAAGTTCCAGATGCTTCGCGAGACTTAGAACTTTCAAGGGAATACCTTCTCAACCTCATCAATCAAGCCATTGAACACTCCAGACAGCTCGAAGACGCGAAACTGAGACAAGTGCCTCCCGACGCTCTACCGACTCTCCTGGGTCATCTGTACTAGGTATGGGACTCTAGTAGGTTCAAGATGCTTCCCGAGACTTAAAACTTTGAAACAAATACCTCCCCAACCTCATCGATCAAGCCATTGAACACTCCAGACAGCTCGAAGACGCGAAACTGAGACAAGTGCCTCCCGACCCTCTAGGGACTCTCCTTGGTCATCTGTACTAGGTATCGGACTCTAGTAAGTTCCAGATGCTTCGCGAGACTTAGAACTTTGAAGGGAATACCTTCTTAACCTCATCAATCAAGCCATTGAACACTCCAGACAGCTCGAAGACGCGAAACTGAGACAAGTGCCTCCTGACGCTCTAAAGACTCTCCTGGGTCATCTGTACTAGGTATCGGACTCTAGTAAGTTCCAGATGCTTCGCGAGACTTAGAACTTTGAAGGGAATACCTTCTTAACCTCATCAATCAAGCCATTGAACACTCCAGACAGCTCGAAGACGCGAAACTGAGACAAGTGCCTCCTGACGCTCTAAAGACTCTCCTGGGTCAACTGTACTAGGGATGGGACTCTAGTATGTTCAAGATGCTTCCCGAGACTTAAAACTTTGAAACAAATACCTCCCCCACATCATCGATCAAGCCATTGAACACTCCAGACAGCTCGAAGACGCGAAACGGAGACAAGTGCCTCCTGATGCTCTAAAGACTCTCCTGGGTCATCAGTACTAGGTATCGGACTCCAGTAAGTTTCAGAAGCTTCTTGAGACTTAGAACTTTGAAACAAATACTTCTTAACCTCATCAATCCAGCTATTGAACACTCCAGACAGCTCGAAGACGCGAAACTGAGAGAAGTGCCTCCTGACACTCTAGGGACACACCTGAGTCAACTATAGTAGGTATCGGACTCTAGTAAGTGCCAGATGATTCTCGAGACTTAGAACTTTGAAACAAATACCTCCCGAACCTCATCGATCAAACCATGGAACACTTAAGACAGTTCGAAGACGCGAAACTGAGACAAGTGCCTCCCGACGCTCTAGGGACTCTCCTCGGTCATCTGTACTAGGTATCGGACTCTAGTAAGTGCCAGATGATTCTCGAGACTTAGAACTTTGAAACGAATACCTCCCGAACCTCATCGATCAAGCCATTGAACACTCCAGACAGCTCGAAGACGCGAAACTGAGACAAGTGCCTCCTGACACTCTAGGGACACACCTGAGTCAACAGTAGTAGGTATCGGACTCTAGTAAGTTCCAGATGATTCTCGAGACTTAGAACTTTGAAACGAATCCCGCCCCAACCTCATCGATCAAACCATGGAACACTTAAGACAGTTCGAAGACGCGAACCTGAGACAAGTGCCTCCCGACACTCTAGGGACTCTCCTGGGTCATCAGTACTAGGTATCGGACTCTAGTAAGTTCCAGATGCTTCGCGAGACTTAGAACTTTGAAGGGAATACCTTCTTATCCTCATCAATCAAGCCATTGAACACTCCAGACAGCTCGAAGACGCGAAACTGAGACAAGTGCCTCCTGACACTCTAGGGACACACCTGGGTCAACTATAGTAGGTATCGGACTCTAGTAAGTGCCAGATGATTCTCGAGACTTAGAACTTTGAAACAAATACCTCCCGAACCTCATCGATCAAACCATGGAACACTTAAGACAGTTCGAAGACGCGAAACTGAGACAAGTGCCTCCCGACGCTCTAGGGACTCTCCTGGGTCATCTGTACTAGGTATCGGACTCTAGTAAGTTCCAGATGCTTCGCGAGACTTAGAACTTTGAAGGGAATACCTTCTTATCCTCATCAATCAAGCCATTGAACACTCCAGACAGCTCGAAGACGCGAAACTGAGACAAGTGCCTCCCGACGCTCTAGGGACTCTCCTGGGTCATCTGTACTAGGTATGGGACTCTAGTAGGTTCAAGATGCTTCCCGAGACTTAAAACTTTGAAACAAATACCTCCCCAACCTCATCGATCAAGCCATTGAACACTCCAGACAGCTCGAAGACGCGAAACGGAGACAAGTGCCTCCTGACGCTCTAAGGACTCTCCTGGGTCATCTGTACTAGGTATCGGACTCTATTAAGTTGCAGATGATTCTCGAGACTTAGAACTTTAAAACGAATCCCGCCCCAACCTCATCGATCAAGCCATTGAACACTCGAGACAGCTCGAAGACGCGAAACTGAGACAAGTGCCTCCCGACGCTCTAGGGACTCTCCTGGGTCAAGTGTACTAGGGATCGGACTCTAGTAAGTTCCAGATGCTTCGCGAGACTTAGAACTTTGAAGCGAATACCGTCTGATCCTCATCTATCAAGCCATTGAACACTCAAGACAGCTCGAAGACGCGAAACTGAGACAAGTGCCTCCCGACGCTCTAGGGACTCTCCTCGGTCATCTGTACTAGGTATGGGACTCTAGTATGTTCAAGATGCTTCCCGAGACTTAAAACTTTGAAACAAATACCTCCCCAACCTCATCGATCAAGCCATTGAACACTCCAGACAGCTCGAAGACGCGAAACTGAGACAAGTGCCTCCCGACCCTCTAGGGACTCTCCTGGGTCATCTGTACTAGGTATCGGACTCTAGTAAGTTCCAGATGCTTCGCGAGACTTAGAACTTTGAAGGGAATACCTTCTTAACCTCATCAATCAAGCCATTGAACACTCCAGACAGCTCGAAGACGCGAAACTGAGACAAGTGCCTCCCGACCCTCTATTGACTCTCCTGGGTCATCAGTACTAGGTATCGGACTCTAGTAAGTTCCAGATGCTTCGCGAGACTTAGAACTTTGAAGGGAATACCTTCTTAACCTCATCAATCAAGCCATTGAACACTCCAGACAGCTCGAAGACGCGAAACTGAGACAAGTGCCTCCTGACGCTCTAAGGACTCTCCTGGGTCATCTGTACTAGGTATCGGACTCCAGTAAGTTCAAGATGCTTCCCCAGACTTAAAACTTTGAAACAAATCCCGCCCCAACCTCATCGATCAAGCCATTGAACACTCCAGACAGCTCGAAGACGCGAAACGGAGACAAGTGCCTCCTGACGCTCTAGGGACTCTCCTGGGTCATCAGTACTAGGTATCGGACTCTAGTAAGTTCCAGATGCTTCGCGAGACTTAGAACTTTGAAGGGAATACCTTCTTATCCTCATCAATCAAGCCATTGAACACTCCAGACAGCTCGAAGACGCGAAACTGAGACAAGTGCCTCCTGACACTCTAGGGACACACCTGGGTCAACTATAGTAGGTATCGGACTCTAGTAAGTGCCAGATGATTCTCGAGACTTAGAACTTTGAAACAAATACCTCCCGAACCTCATCGATCAAACCATGGAACACTTAAGACAGTTCGAAGACGCGAAACTGAGACAAGTGCCTCCCGACGCTCTAGGGACTCTCCTGGGTCATCTGTACTAGGTATCGGACTCTATTAAGTTGCAGATGATTCTCGAGACTTAGAACTTTAAAACGAATCCCGCCCCAACCTCATCGATCAAGCCATTGAACACTCCAGACAGCTCGAAGACGCGAAACTGAGACAAGTGCCTCCTGAAGCTCTATAGACTCTCCTGGGTCAACTGTACTAGGGATAGGACTCTAGTAAGTTCCAGATGATTCTCGAGACTTAGAACTTTGAAACGAATCCCGCCCCAACCTCATCGATCAAACCATGGAACACTTAAGACAGTTCGAAGACGCGAAACTGAGACAAGTGCCTCCTGACGCTCTAGGGACTCTCCTGGGTCATCTGTACTAGGTATCGGACTCTATTAAGTTGCAGATGATTCTCGAGACTTAGAACTTTAAAACGAATACCTCCCGAACCTCATCGATCAAGCCATTGAACACTCCAGACAGCTCGAAGACGCGAAACTGAGACAAGTGCCTCCTCACACTCTAGGGACACACCTGAGTCAACTATAGTAGGTATCGGACTCTAGTAAGTGCCAGATGATTCTCGAGACTTAGAACTTTGAAACGAATACCTCCCGAACCTCATCGATCAAACCATGGAACACTTAAGACAGTTCGAAGACGCGAACCTGAGACAAGTGCCTCCCGACACTCTAGGGACTCTCCTGGGTCATCAGTACTAGGTATCGGACTCTAGTAAGTTCCAGATGCTTCGCGAGACTTAGAACTTTGAAGGGAATACCTTCCTAACCTCATCAATCAAGCCATGGAACACTTAAGACAGTTCGAAGACGCGAAACTGAGACAAGTGCCTCCCGACGCTCTAGGGACTCTCCTCGGTCATCTGTACTAGGGATCGGACTCTAGTAAGTGCCAGATGATTTTCGAGACTTAGAACTTTGAAACAAATACCTCCCGAACCTCATCGATCAAGCCATTGAACACTCCAGACAGCTCGAAGACGCGAAACTGAGACAAGTGCCTCCTGACGCTCTAGGGACTCTCCTCGGTCATCTGTACTAGGGATCGGACTCTAGTAAGTGCCAGATGATTTTCGAGACTTAGAACTTTGAAACAAATACCTCCCGAACCTCATCGATCAAGCCATTGAACACTCCAGACAGCTCGAAGACGCGAAACTGAGACAAGTGCCTCCTGACGCTCTAAAGACTCTCCTGGGTCAACTGTACTAGGTATCGGACTCTGGTAAGTTCAAGATGCTTCGCGAGACTTAGAACTTTGAAGGGAATACCTTCCTAACCTCATCAATCAACCCATTGAACACTCCAGACAGGTCGAAGACGCGAAACGGAGACAAGTGCCTCCCGACGCTCTAGGGACTCTCCTGGGTCATCTGTACTAGGGATCGGACTCTAGTAAGTGCCAGATGATTCTCGAGACTTAGAACTTTGAAATGAATACCTACCCAACCTCATCGATCAAGCCATTGAACACTCCAGACAGCTCGAAGACGCGAAACTGAGACAAGTGCCTCCCGACGCTCTAGGGACACCCCTGGGTCATCTGTACTAGGTATCGGACTCTATTAAGTTCCAGATGATTCGCGAGACTCAGAAATTTGAAACGAATACCTACCCAACCTCATCGATCAAGCCATTGAACACTCCAGACAGCTCGAAGACGCGAAACTGAGACATGTGCCTCCTGACGCTCTAAAGACTCTCCTGGGTCAACTGTACTAGGGATAGGACTCTAGTAAGGTCCAGATGATTCTCGAGACTTAGAACTTTGAAACGAATCCCGTCCCAACCTCATCGATCAAACCATTGAACACTCCAGACAGCTCGAAGACGCGAAACTGAGACAAGTGCCTCCCGACGCTCTAAGGACACCCCTGGGTCATCTGTACTAGGTATCGGACTCTATTAAGTTCCAGATGCTTCGCGAGACTCAGAAATTTGAAACGAATACCTACCCAACCTCATCGATCAAGCCATTGAACACTCCAGACAGCTCGAAGACGCGAAACTGAGACAAGTGCCTCCCGACGCTCTAGGGACACCCCTGGGTCATCTGTACTAGGTATCGGACTCTATTAAGTTCCAGATGCTTCGCGAGACTCAGAAATTTGAAACGAATACCTACCCAACCTCATCGATCAAGCCATTGAACACTCCAGACAGCTCGAAGACGCGAAACGGAGACAAGTGCCTCCTGACGCTCTAAAGACTCTCCTGGGTCAACTGTACTAGGGATAGGACTCTAGTAAGTGCCAGATGATTCTCGAGACTTAGAACTTTGAAATGAATACTTTCTCAACCTCATCGATCAAGCCATTGAACACTCCAGACAGCTCGAAGACTCGAAACGGAGACAAGTGCCTCCCGACGCTCTAGGGACTCTCCTGGGTCATCTGTACTAGGGATAGGACTCTAGTAAGTGCCAGATGATTCTCGAGACTTAGAACTTTGAAATGAATACTTTCTCAACCTCATCGATCAAGCCATTGAACACTCCAGACAGCTCGAAGACGCGAAACGGAGACAAGTGCCTCCCGACGCTCTAGGGACTCTCCTGGGTCATCTGTACTAGGGATATGACTCTAGTCTGTTCAAGATGCTTCCCGAGACTTAAAACTTTGAAACAAATACCTCCCCAACCTCATCGATCAAGCCATTGAACACTCCAGACAGCTCGAAGACGCGAAACGGAGACAAGTGCCTCCTGACGCTCTAAAGACTCTCCTGGGTCAACTGTACTAGGGATAGGACTCTAGTAAGTTCCAGGTGATTCTCGAGACTTAGAACTTTAAAACGAATACCTTCTTAACCTCATCAATCAAGCCATTGAACACTCCAGACAACTCGAAGACGTTAAACTGAGACAAGTGCCTCCTGACGCTCTAGGGACACACACGTGGGTCAACTATAGAAGGTATCGGACTCTAGTAAGTGCCAGATGATTCTTGAGACTTAGAACTTTGAAACAAATACCTCCCGAACCTCATTGATCAAACCATGGAACACATAAGACAGTTCGAAGACGCGAAACTGAGACAAGTGCTTCCCGACGCTCTAGGGACTCTCCTGGGTCATCTGTACTAGGTATCGGACTCTATTAAGTTCCAGATGCTTCGCGAGACTCAGAAATTTGAAACGAATACCTACCCAACCTCATCGATCAAGCCATTGAACACTCCAGACAGCTCGAAGACGCGAAACTGAGACAAGTGCCTCCCGACACTCTAGGGACACCCCTGGGTCATCTGTACTAGGTATCGGACTCTATTAAGTTCCAGATGCTTCGCGAGACTCAGAAATTTGAAACGAATACCTACCCAACCTCATCGATCAAGCCATTGAACACTCCAGACAGCTCGAAGACGCGAAACTGAGACCTGTGCCTCCCGACGCTCTAGGGACACCCCTGGGTCATCTGTACTAGGTATCGGACTCTATTAAGTTCCAGATGCTTCGCGAGACTCAGAAATTTGAAACGAATACCTACCCAACCTCATCGATCAAGCCATTGAACACTCCAGACAGCTCGAAGACGCGAAACTGAGACAAGTGCCTCCCGACGCTCTAGGGACACCCCTGGGTCATCTGTACTAGGTATCGGACTCTATTAAGTTCCAGATGCTTCGCGAGACTCAGAAATTTGAAACGAATACCTACCCAACCTCATCGATCAAGCCATTGAACACTCCAGACAGCTCGAAGACGCGAAACGGAGACAAGTGCCTCCTGACGCTCTAAAGACTCTCCTGGGTCAACTGTACTAGGGATAGGACTCTAGTAAGTGCCAGATGATTCTCGAGACTTAGAACTTTGAAATGAATACTTTCTCAACCTCATCGATCAAGCCATTGAACACTCCAGACAGCTCGAAGACTCGAAACGGAGACAAGTGCCTCCCGACGCTCTAGGGACTCTCCTGGGTCATCTGTACTAGGGATAGGACTGTAGTAAGTGCCAGATGATTCTCGAGACTTAGAACTTTGAAACAAATACCTCCCCAACCTCATCGATCAAGCCATTGAACACTCCAGACAGCTCGAAGACGCGAAACAGAGACAAGTGCCTCCCGACGCTCTAGGGACACCCCTGGGTCATCTGTACTAGGTATCGGACTCTATTAAGTTCCAGATGCTTCGCGAGACTCAGAAATTTGAAACGAATACCTACCCAACCTCATCGATCAAGGCATTGAACACTCCAGACAGCTCGAAGACGCGAAACGGAGACAAGTGCCTCCTGACGCTCTAAAGACTCTCCTGGGTCAACTGTACTAGGGATAGGACTCTAGTAAGGTCCAGATGATTCTCGAGACTTAGAACTTTGAAACGAATCCCGTCCCAACCTCATCGATCAAACCATTGAACACTCCAGACAGCTCGAAGACGCGAAACGGAGACAAGTGCCTCCTGACGCTCTAAAGACTCTCCTGGGTCAACTGTACTAGGGATAGGACTCTAGTAAGTGCCAGATGATTCTCGAGACTTAGAACTTTGAAATGAATACTTTCTCAACCTCATCGATCAAGCCATTGAACACTCCAGACAGCTCGAAGACTCGAAACGGAGACAAGTGCCTCCCGACGCTCTAGGGACTCTCCTGGGTCATCTGTACTAGGGATAGGACTCTATTAAGTTCCAGATGCTTCGCGAGACTCAGAAATTTGAAACGAATACCTACCCAACCTCATCGATCAAGCCATTGAACACTCCAGACAGCTCGAAGACGCGAAACTGAGACAAGTGCCTCCTGACGCTCTAGGGACACCCCTGGGTCATCTGTACTAGGTATCGGACTCTATTAAGTTCCAGATGCTTCGCGAGACTCAGAAATTTGAAACGAATACCTACCCAACCTCATCGATCAAGCCATTGAACACTCCAGACAGCTCGAAGACGCGAAACTAAGACAGGTGCCTCCCGACGCTCTATGGACACCCCTGGGTCATCTGTACTAGGGATAGGACTCTAGTAAGTTCCAGATGCTTCGCGAGACTCAGAAATTTGAAACGAATACCTACCCAACCTCATCGATCAAGCCATTGAACACTCCAGACAGCTCGAAGACGCGAAACTGAGACAAGTGCCTCCCGACGCTCTAGGGACACCCCTGGGTCATCTGTACTAGGTATCGGACTCTATTAAGTTCCAGATGCTTCGCGAGACTCAGAAATTTGAAACGAATACCTACCCAACCTCATCGATCAAGCCATTGAACACTCCAGACAGCTCGAAGACGCGAAACGGAGACAAGTGCCTCCTGACGCTCTAAAGACTCTCCTGGGTCAACTGTACTAGGGATAGGACTCTAGTAAGTTCCAGATGCTTCGCGAGACTTAGAACTTTGAAGGGAATACCTTCTTAACCTCATCAATCAAGCGATTGAACACTCCAGACAGCTCGAAGACGCGAAACTGAGACAAGTGCCTCCCGACGCTCTAGGGACACCCCTGGGTCATCTGTTCTAGGTATCGGACTGTAGTTAGTTCAAGATGCTTCCCGAGACTTAAAACTTTGAAACAAATACCTCCCCAACCTCATCGATCAAGCCATTGAACACTCCAGACAGCTCGAAGACGCGAAACTGAGACAAGTGCCTCCCGACGCTCTAGGGACACCCCTGGGTCATCTGTTCTAGGTATCGGACTGTAGTTAGTTCAAGATGCTTCCCGAGACTTAAAACTTTGAAACAAATACCTCCCGAACCTCATTGATCAAACCATGGAACACATAAGACAGTTCGAAGACGCGAAACTGAGACAAGTGCCTCCCGACGCTCTAGGGACTCTCCTGGGTCATCTGTACTAGGTATGGGACTCTAGTAGGTTCAAGATGCTTCCCGAGACTCAGAAATTTGAAACGAATACCTACCCAACCTCATCGATCAAGCCATTGAACACTCCAGACAGCTCGAAGACGCGAAACGGAGACAAGTGCCTCCTGACGCTCTAAAGACTCTCCTGGGTCAACTGTACTAGGGATAGGAATCTAGTAAGTTCCAGATGCTTCGCGAGACTTAGAACTTTGAAGGGAATACCTTCTTAACCTCATCAATCCAGCTATTGAACACTCCAGACAGCTCGAAGACGCGAAACTGAGACAAGTGCCTCCTGACGCTCTAGGGACACCCCTGGGTCATCTGTACTAGGTATCGGACTCTATTAAGTTCCAGATTCTTCGCGAGACTCAGAAATTTGAAACGAATACCTACCCAACCTCATCGATCAAGGCATTGAACACTCCAGACAGCTCGAAGACGCGAAACGGAGACAAGTGCCTCCTGACGCTCTAAAGACTCTCCTGGGTCAACTGTACTAGGTATCGGACTCTATTAAGTTCCAGATGCTTCGCGAGACTCAGAAATTTGAAACGAATACCTACCCAACCTCATCGATCAAGCCATTGAACACTCCAGACAGCTCGAAGACGCGAAACTGAGACAAGTGCCTCCCGACGCTCTAGGGACACCCCTGGGTCATCTGTACTAGGTATCGGACTCTATTAAGTTCCAGATGCTTCGCGAGACTCAGAAATTTGAAACGAATACCTACCCAACCTCATCGATCAAGCCATTGAACACTCCAGACAGCTCGAAGACGCGAAACGGAGACAAGTGCCTCCTGACGCTCTAAAGACTCTCCTGGGTCAACTGTACTAGGTATCGGACTCTATTAAGTTCCAGATGCTTCGCGAGACTCAGAAATTTGAAACGAATACCTACCCAACCTCATCGATCAAGCCATTGAACACTCCAGACAGCTCGAAGACGCGAAACTGAGACAAGTGCCTCCCGACGCTCTAGGGACTCTCCTGGGTCATCTGTACTAGGTATCGGACTCTATTAAGTTCCAGATGCTTCGCGAGACTCAGAAATTTGAAACGAATACCTACCCAACCTCATCGATCAAGCCATTGAACACTCCAGACAGCTCGAAGACGCGAAACGGAGACAAGTGCCTCCTGACGCTCTAAAGACTCTCCTGGGTCAACTGTACTAGGGATAGGACTCTAGTAAGTTCCAGATGCTTCGCGAGACTTAGAACTTTGAAGGGAATACCTTCGGAACCTCATCAATCCAGCGATTGAACACTCCAGACAACTCGAAGACGTTAAACTGAGACAAGTGCCTCCCGACGCTCTAGGGACACCCCTGGGTCATCTGTACTAGGTATCGGACTCTATTAAGTTCCAGATGCTTCGCGAGACTCAGAAATTTGAAACGAATACCTACCCAACCTCATCGATCAAGCCATTGAACACTCCAGACAGCTCGAAGACGCGAAACTGAGACAAGTGCCTCCCGACGCTCTAGGGACACCCCTGGGTCATCTGTTCTAGGTATCGGACTGTAGTTAGTTCAAGATGCTTCCCGAGACTTAGAACTTTGAAACAAATACTTTCTCAACCTCATTGATCAAACCATGGAACACATAAGACAGTTCGAAGACGCGAAACTGAGACAAGTGCCTCCCGACGCTCTAGGGACTCTCCTGGGTCATCTGTACTAGGTATCCGGACTCTATTAAGTTCCAGATGCTTCGCGAGACTCGGAAATTTGAAACGAATACCTACCCAACCTCATCGATCAAGCCATTGAACACTCCAGACAGCTCGAAGACGCGAAACGGAGACAAGTGCCTCCTGACGCTCTAAAGACTCACCTGGGTCAACTGTACTAGGGATAGGACTCTAGTAAGTGCCAGATGATTCTCGAGACTTAGAACTTTGAAATGAATACTTTCTCAACCTCATCGATCAAGCCATTGAACACTCCAGACAGCTCGAAGACGCGAAACGGAGACAAGTGCCTCCCGACGCTCTAGGGACTCTCCTGGGTCATCTGTACTAGGGATAGGACTCTAGTAAGGTCCAGATGATTCTCGAGACTTAGAACTTTGAAACGAATCCCGTCCCAACCTCATCGATCAAACCATTGAACACTCCAGACAGCTCGAAGACGCGAAACGGAGACAAGTGCCTCCTGACGCTCTAAGGACACCCCTGGGTCATCTGTACTAGGTATCGGACTCTATTAAGTTCCAGATGCTTCGCGAGACTCAGAAATTTGAAACGAATACCTCTCCCACATCATCGATCAAGCCATTGAACACTCCAGACAGCTCGAAGACGCGAAACTGAGACATGTGCCTCCTGACGCTCTAAAGACTCTCCTGGGTCAACTGTACTAGGGATAGGACTCTAGTAAGGTCCAGATGATTCTCGAGACTTAGAACTTTGAAACGAATCCCGTCCCAACCTCATCGATCAAACCATTGAACACTCCAGACAGCTCGAAGACGCGAAACTGATACAAGTGCCTCCCGACACTCTAAGGACACCCCTGGGTCATCTGTACTAGGTATCGGACTCTATTAAGTTCCAGATGCTTCGCGAGACTCAGAAATTTGAAACGAATACCTACCCAACCTCATCGATCAAGCCATTGAACACTCCAGACAGCTCGAAGACGCGAAACTGAGACAAGTGCCTCCCGACGCTCTAGGGACACCCCTGGGTCATCTGTACTAGGTATCGGACTCTATTAAGTTCCAGATGCTTCGCGAGACTCAGAAATTTGAAACGAATACCTACCCAACCTCATCGATCAAGCCATTGAACACTCCAGACAGCTCGAAGACGCGAAACTGAGACAAGTGCCTCCCGACGCTCTAGGGACACCCCTGGGTCATCTGTACTAGGTATCGGACTCTATTAAGTTCCAGATGCTTCGCGAGACTCAGAAATTTGAAACGAATACCTACCCAACCTCATCGATCAAGGCATTGAACACTCCAGACAGCTCGAAGACGCGAAACGGAGACAAGTGCCTCCTGACGCTCTAAAGACTCTCCTGGGTCAACTGTACTAGGGATAGGACTCTAGTAAGTGCCAGATGATTCTCGAGACTTAGAACTTTGAAATGAATACTTTCTCAACCTCATCGATCAAGCCATTGAACACTCCAGACAGCTCGAAGACTCGAAACGGAGACAAGTGCCTCCCGACGCTCTAGGGACTCTCCTGGGTCATCTGTACTAGGGATAGGACTCTAGTAAGTGCCAGATGATTCTCGAGACTTAGAACTTTGAAATGAATACTTTCTCAACCTCATCGATCAAGCCATTGAACACTCCAGACAGCTCGAAGACTCGAAACGGAGACAAGTGCCTCCCGACGCTCTAGGGACTCTCCTGGATCATCTGTACTAGGGATAGGACTGTAGTTAGTTCAAGATGCTTCCCGAGACTTAAAACTTTGAAACAAATACCTCCCCAACCTCATCGATCAAGCCATTGAACACTCCAGACAGCTCGAAGACGCGAAACGGAGACAAGTGCCTCCTGACGCTCTAAAGACTCTCCTGGGTCAACTGTACTAGGGATAGGACTCTAGTAAGTTCCAGGTGATTCTCGAGACTTAGAACTTTAAAACGAATACCTTCTTAACCTCATCGATCAAGCCATTGAACACTCCAGACAACTCGAAGACGCGAAACTGAGACAAGTGCCTCCTGACGCTCTAGGGACACACACGTGGGTCAACTATAGAAGGTATCGGACTCTAGTAAGTGCCAGATGATTCTTGAGACTTAGAACTTTGAAACAAATACCTCCCGAACCTCATTGATCAAACCATGGAACACATAAGACAGTTCGAAGACGCGAAACTGAGACAAGTGCCTCCAGACGCTCTAGGGACTCTCCTGGGTCATCTGTACTAGGTATCGGACTCTATTAAGTTCCAGATGCTTCGCGAGACTCAGAAATTTGAAACGAATACCTACCCAACCTCATCGATCAAGCCATTGAACACTCCAGACAGCTCGAAGACGCGAAACTGAGACAAGTGCCTCCTGACACTCTAGGTACACACCTGGGTCAACTATAGTAGGTATCGGACTATAGTAAGTTCCAGATGCTTCGCGAGACTCAGAAATTTGAAACGAATACCTACCCAACCTCATCGATCAAGCCATTGAACACTCCAGACAGCTCGAAGACGCGAAACTGAGACAAGTGCCTCCTGACGCTCTAGGGACACCCCTGGGTCATCTGTACTAGGTATCGGACTCTATTAAGTTCCAGATGCTTCGCGAGACTCAGAAATTTGAAACGAATACCTACCCAACCTCATCGATCAAGCCATTGAACACTCCAGACAGCTCGAAGACGCGAAACTGAGACAAGTGCCTCCCGACGCTCTAGGGACACCCCTGGGTCATCTGTACTAGGTATCGGACTCTATTAAGTTCCAGATGCTTCGCGAGACTCAGAAATTTGAAACGAATACCTACCCAACCTCATCGATCAAGCCATTGAACACTCCAGACAGCTCGAAGACGCGAAACGGAGACAAGTGCCTCCTGACGCTCTAAAGACTCTCCTGGGTCAACTGTACTAGGGATAGGACTCTAGTAAGGTCCAGATGATTCTCGAGACTTAGAACTTTGAAATGAATACTTTCTCAACCTCATCGATCAAGCCATTGAACACTCCAGACAGCTCGAAGACTCGAAACGGAGACAAGTGCCTCCCGACGCTCTAGGGACTCTCCTGGGTCATCTGTACTAGGGATAGGACTCTAGTAAGGTCCAGATGATTCTCGAGACTTAGAACTTTGAAACGAATCCCGTCCCAACCTCATCGATCAAACCATTGAACACTCCAGACAGCTCGAAGACGCGAAACTGAGACAAGTGCCTCCTGACGCTCTAGGGACACCCCTGGGTCATCTGTACTAGGTATCGGACTCTATTAAGTTCCAGATGCTTCGCGAGACTCAGAAATTTGAAACGAATACCTACCCAACCTCATCGATCAAGCCATTGAACACTCCAGACAACTTGAAGACGCGAAACGGAGACAAGTGCCTCCTGACGCTCTAAAGACTCTCCTGGGTCAACTGTACTAGGGATAGGACTCTAGTAAGTGCCAGATGATTCTCGAGACTTAGAACTTTGAAATGAATACTTTCTCAACCTCATCGATCAAGCCATTGAACACTCCAGACAGCTCGAAGACGCGAAACGGAGACAAGTGCCTCCTGACGCTCTAAAGACTCTCCTGGGTCAACTGTACTAGGGATAGGACTCTAGTAAGTTCCAGGTGATTCTCGAGACTTAGAACCTTAAAACGAATACCTTCTTAACCTCATCGATCAAACCATGGAACACTTAAGACAGTTCGAAGACGCGAAACGGAGACAAGTCCCTACTGGCGCTCTAGGGACACACACGTGGGTCAAATATAGTAGGTATGGGACTCTAGTAAGTTCAAGATGCTTCCCGAGACTTAAAACTTTGAAACAAATACCTCCCCCACATCATCGATCAAGCCATTGAACACTCCAGACAGCTCGAAGACGCGAAACGGAGACAAGTGCCTCCTGACGCTCTAAAGACTCTCCTGGGTCAACTGTACTAGGGATAGGAATCTAGTAAGTTCCAGATGCTTCGCGAGACTTAGAACTTTGAAGGGAATACCTTCTTAACCTCATCAATCCAGCTATTGAACACTCCAGACAGCTCGAAGACGCGAAACTGAGACAAGTGCCTCCTGACGCTCTAAAGACTCTCCTGGGTCAACTGTACTAGGTATCGGACTCTGGTAAGTTCAAGATGCTTCGCGAGACTTAGAACTTTGAAGGGAATACCTTCCTAACCTCATCAATCAAGCCATGGAACACTTAAGACAGTTCGAAGACGCGAAACTGAGACAAGTGCCTCCCGACACTCTAGGGACTCTCCTTGGTCATCTGTACTAGGTATCGGACTCTAGTAAGTTCCAGATGCTTCGCGAGACTTAGAACTTTGAAGGGAATACCTTCTTAACCTCATCAATCCAGCTATTGAACACTCCAGACAGCTCGAAGACGCGAAACTGAGACATGTGCCTCCTGACGCTCTAAAGACTCTCCTGGGTCAACTGTACTAGGGATAGGACTCTAGTAAGTTCCAGATGCTTCGCGAGACTTAGAACTTTGAAGGGAATACCTTCTTAACCTCATCAATCAAGCCATTGAACACTCCAGACAGCTCGAAGACGCGAAACTGAGACAAGTGCCTCCTGACGCTCTAAAGACTCTCCTGGGTCAACTGTACTAGGGATAGGACTATCGTTATTTCCTGATGATTTTCGTGACTTAGAACTTTGAAACAAATACCTCCCGAACCTCATCGATCAAGCCATTGAACACTCCAGACAGCTCGAAGACGCGAAACGGAGACAAGTGCCTCCTGACGCTCTAGGGACTCTCCTGGGTCAACTGTACTAGGGATAGGAATCTAGTAAGTTCCAGATGCTTCGCGAGACTTAGAACTTTGAAGGGAATACCTTCTTAACCTCATCAATCCAGCTATTGAACACTCCAGACAGCTCGAAGACGCGAAACTGAGACATGTGCCTCCTGACGCTCTAAAGACTCTCCTGGGTCAACTGTACTAGGTATCGGACTCTGGTAAGTTCAAGATGCTTCGCGAGACTTAGAACTTTGAAGGGAATACCTTCCTAACCTCATCAATCAAGCCATGGAACACTTAAGACAGTTCGAAGACGCGAAACTGAGACAAGTGCCTCCCGACACTCTAGGGACTCTCCTGGGTCAACTATAGTAGGTATCGGACTCTAGTAAGTTCCAGATGCTTCGCGAGACTGAGAAATTTGAAGGGAATACCTTCATAACCTCATCAATCCAGCTATTGAACACTTGAGACAGCTCGAAAACGCGAAACTGAGACAAGTGCCTCCTGAAGCTCTAGGGACACACCTCGGTCATCTGTACTAGGGATCGGACTCTAGTAAGTGCCAGATGATTCTCGAGACTTAGAGCTTTGAAACAAATACCGCCCCAACCTCATCGATCAAACCATGGAACACTTAAGACAGTTCGAAGACGCGAAACGGAGACAAGTGCCTCCTGACGCTCTAAGGACACGCCTGGGTCATCTGTACTAGGTATCGGACTCTAGTAAGTTCCAGATGCTTCGCGAGACTCAGAAATTTGAAACGAATACCTACCCAACCTCATCGATCAAGCCATTGAACACTCCAGACAGCTCGAAGACGCGAAACTGAGACAAGTGCCTCCTGACGCTCTAGGGACACCCCTGGGTCATCTGTACTAGGTATCGGACTCTATTAAGTTCCAGATGCTTCGCGAGACTCAGAAATTTGAAACGAATACCTACCCAACCTCATCGATCAAGCCATTGAACACTCCAGACAGCTCGAAGACGCGAAACTGAGACAGGTGCCTCCTGACGCTCTAAGGACTCTCCTGGGTCATCTGTACAAGGTATGGGACTCTAGTAAGTTCAAGATGCTTCTCGAGACTTAAAACTTTGAAACAAATACCTCCCCAACATCATCAATCAAGCCATTGAACACTCCAGACAGCTCGAAAACGCGAAACTGAGACAAGTGCCTCCCAACACTCTAAAGACTCTCCTGGGTCATCTGTACTAGGTATGGGACTCTAGTAGGTTCAAGATGCTTCCCGAGACTCAGAAATTTGAAACGAATACCTACCCAACCTCATCGATCAAGCCATTGAACACTCCAGACAGCTCGAAGACGCGAAACTGAGACAAGTGCCTCCCGACGCTCTAAAGACTCTCCAGGGTCAGCTGTACTAGGTATCGGACTCTAGTAAGTTCCAGATGCTTCGCGAGACTTAGAACTTTGAAGGGAATACCTTCTTAACCTCATCAATCAAGCCATTGAACACTCCAGACAGCTCGAAGACGCGAAACTGAGACAAGTGCCTCCTGACGCTCTAAAGACTCTCCTGGGTCAACTGTACTAGGTATGGGACTCTAGTAAGTTCAAGATGCTTCCCGAGACTTAAAACTTTGAAACAAATACCTACCCAACATCATCGATCAAGGCATTGAACACTCCAGACAGCTCGAAGACGCGAAACGGAGACAAGTGCCTCCCGACGCTCTAGGGACTCTCCTGGGTCATCTGTACTAGGTATGGGACTCTAGTAGGTTCAAGATGCTTCCCGAGACTTAAAACTTTGAAACAAATACCTCCCCAACCTCATCGATCAAGCCATTGAACACTCCAGACAGCTCGAAGACGCGAAACGGAGACAAGTGCCTCCTGACGCTCTAAAGACTCTCCTGGGTCAACTGTACTAGGGATAGGACTCTAGTAAGTTCCAGGTGATTCTCGAGACTTAGAACTTTAAAACGAATACCTTCTTAACCTCATCAATCAAACACTGCAGACAGCTCGAAGAAGCGAAACTGATACAAGTGCCTCCTGACACTCTAGGTACACACCTGGGTCAACTATAGTAGGTATCGGACTATAGTAAGTGCCAGATGATTCTTGAGACTTAGAACTTTGAAACAAATACCTCCCGAACCTCATCGATCAAACCATTGAATACTTAAGATTGCTCGATGACGCGAAACTGAGACAAGTGCCTCCCGACGCTTTAGGGACACACCTGGGTCAACTATAGTAGGTATCGGACTCTAGTAAGTGCCAGATGATTCTCGAGACTTAGAACTTTGAAACAAATACCTCCCGAACCTCATTGATCAAACCATGGAACACATAAGACAGTTCGAAGACGCGAAACTGAGACAAGTGCCTCCCGACGCTCTAGGGACTCTCCTGGGTCATCTGTACTAGGTATCGGACTCTATTAAGTTCCAGGTGATTCTCGAGACTTAGAACTTTAAAACGAATACCTTCTTAACCTCATCAATCAAGCCATTGAACACTCCAGACAACTTGAAGACGCGAAACTGAGACAAGTGCCTCCTGACGCTCTAGGGACACACACGTGGGTCAACTATAGAAGGTATCGGACTCTAGTAAGTGCCAGATGATTCTTGAGACTTAGAACTTTGAAACAAATACCTCCCGAACCTCATTGATCAAACCATGGAACACATAAGACAGTTCGAAGACGCGAAACTGAGACAAGTGCCTCCCGACGCTCTAGGGACTCTCCTGGGTCATCTGTACTAGGTATCGGACTCTATTAAGTTCCAGATGCTTCGCGAGACTCAGAAATTTGAAACGAATACCTACCCAACCTCATCGATCAAGCCATTGAACACTCCAGACAACTTGAAGACGCGAAACGGAGACAAGTGCCTCCTGACGCTCTAGGGACACCCCTGGGTCAACTGTACTAGGTATCGGACTCTATTAAGTTCCAGATGCTTCGCGAGACTCATAAATTTGAAACAAATACCTCCCCAACCTCATCGATCAAGCCATTGAACACTCCAGACAGCTCGAAGACGCGAAACGGAGACAAGTGCCTCCTGACGCTCTAAAGACTCTCCTGGGTCAACTGTACTAGGGATAGGACTCTAGTAAGTTCCAGGTGATTCTCGAGACTTAGAACTTTAAAACGAATACCTTCTTAACCTCATCAATCAAGCCATTGAACACTCCAGACACCTCGAAGACGCGAAACTGAGACAAGTGCCTCCTGACGCTCTAGGGACACACACGTGGGTCAACTATAGAAGGTATCGGACTCTAGTAAGTGCCAGATGATTCTTGAGACTTAGAACTTTGAAACAAATACCTCCCGAACCTCATCGATTAAACCATGGAACACGTAAGACAGTTCGAAGACGCGAAACTGAGACAAGTGCCTCCCGACGCTCTAGGGACTCTCCTGGGTCATCTGTACTAGGTATCGGACTCTATTAAGTTCCAGATGCTTCCCGAGACTTAAAACTTTGAAACAAATACCTACCCAACCTCATCGATCAAGCCATTGAACACTCCAGACAGCTCGAAGACTCGAAACGGAGACAAGTGCCTCCCGACGCTCTAGGGACTCTCCTGGGTCATCTGTACTAGGTATCGGACTCTATTAAGTTCCAGATGCTTCGCGAGACTCAGAAATTTGAAACGAATACCTACCCAACCTCATCGATCAAGCCATTGAACACTCCAGACAGCTCGAAGACGCGAAACGGAGACAAGTGCCTCCCGACGCTCTAGGGACTCTCCTGGGTCATCTGTACTAGGTATGGGACTCTAGTAGGTTCAAGATGCTTCCCGAGACTTAAAACTTTGAAACAAATACCTCCCCAACCTCATCGATCAAGCCATTGAACACTCCAGACAGCTCGAAGACGCGAAACGGAGACAAGTGCCTCCTGACGCTCTAAAGACTCTCCTGGGTCAACTGTACTAGGGATAGGACTCTAGTAAGTTCCAGGTGATTCTCGAGACTTAGAACTTTAAAACGAATACCTTCTTAACCTCATCAATCAAGCCATTGAACACTCCAGACAACTCGAAGACGCGAAACTGAGACAAGTGCCTCCTGACGCTCTAGGGACACACACGTGGGTCAACTATAGAAGGTATCGGACTCTAGTAAGTGCCAGATGATTCTTGAGACTTAGAACTTTGAATCGAATAACTCCCTAACCTCATCGATCAAACCATGGAACACATAAGACAGTTCGAAGACGCGAAACTGAGACAAGTGCCTCCCGACGCTCTAGGGACTCTCCTGGGTCATCTGTACTAGGTATCGGACTCTATTAAGTTCCAGATGCTTCGCGAGACTCAGAAATTTGAAACGAATACCTACCCAACCTCATCGATCAAGCCATTGAACACTCCAGACAACTTGAAGACGCGAAACTGAGACAAGTGCCTCCCGACCCTCTACGGACACCCCTGGGTCATCTGTACTAGGTATCGAACTCTATTAAGTTCCAGATGCTTCGCGAGACTCAGAAATTTGAAACGAATACCTACCCAACCTCATCGATCAAGCCATTGAACACTCCAGACAGCTCGAAGACGCGAAACTGAGACATGTGCCTCCTGACGCTCTAGGGACACCCCTGGGTCATCTGTACTAGGTATCGGACTCTATTAAGTTCCAGATGCTTCGCGAGACTCAGAAATTTGAAACGAATACCTACCCAACCTCATCGATCAAGCCATTGTTGACCCCCGTCAGCTCGAAGACGCGAAACTGAGACAAGTGCCTCCTGACGCTCTAGGGACACCCCTGGGTCATCTGTACTAGGTATCGGACTCTATTAAGTTCCAGATGCTTCGCGAGACTCAGAAATTTGAAACGAATACCTACCCAACCTCATCGATCAAGCCATTGAACACTCCAGACAGCTCGAAGACGCGAAACGGAGACAAGTGCCTCCTGACGCTCTAAAGACTCTCCTGGGTCAACTGTACTAGGGATAGGACTCTAGTAAGGTCCAGATGATTCTCGAGACTTAGAACTTTGAAATGAATACTTTCTCAACCTCATCGATCAAGCCATTGAACACTCCAGACAGCTCGAAGACTCGAAACGGAGACAAGTGCCTCCCGACGCTCTAGGGACTCTCCTGGATCATCTGTACTAGGGATAGGACTCTAGTAAGTGCCAGATGATTCTCGAGACTTAGAACTTTGAAACGAATACCGTCCCAACCTCATCGATCAAGCCATTGAACACTCCAGACAGCTCGAAGACGCGAAACTGAGACAAGTGCCTCCTGACGCTCTAGGGACACCCCTGGGTCATCTGTACTAGGTATCGGACTCTATTAAGTTCCAGATGCTTCGCGAGACTCAGAAATTTGAAACGAATACCTACCCAACCTCATCGATCAAGCCATTGAACACTCCAGACAGCTCGAAGACGCGAAACTGAGACAAGTGCCTCCTGACGCTCTAAAGACTCTCCTGGGTCAACTGTACTAGGGATAGGACTCTAGTAAGTTCCAGATGATTCTCGAGACTTAGAACTTTGAAACAAATACCTCCCGAACCTCATCGATCAAGCCATTGAACACTCCAGACAGCTCGAAGACGCGAAACGGAGACAAGTGCCTCCTGACGCTCTAAAGACTCTCCTGGGTCAACTGTACTAGGGATAGGACTCTAGTAAGGTCCAGATGATTCTCGAGACTTAGAACTTTGAAACGAATCCCGCCCCAACCTCATCGATCAAACCATGGAACACTTAAGACAGTTCGAAGACGCGAAACGGAGACAAGTCCCTACTGGCGCTCTAGGGACACACACGTGGGTCAAATATAGTAGGTATGGGACTCTAGTAAGTTCAAGATGCTTCCCGAGACTTAAAACTTTGAAACAAATACCTCCCCCACATCATCGATCAAGCCATTGAACACTCCAGACAGCTCGAAGACGCGAAACGGAGACAAGTGCCTCCTGACGCTCTAAAGACTCTCCTGGGTCAACTGTACTAGGGATAGGAATCTAGTAAGTTCCAGATGCTTCGCGAGACTTAGAACTTTGAAGGGAATACCTTCTTAACCTCATCAATCAAGCCATTGAACACTCCAGACAGCTCGAAGACGCGAAACTGAGACAAGTGCCTCCTGACGCTCTAAAGACTCTCCTGGGTCAACTGTACTAGGGATAGGACTCTAGTAAGTTCCAGATGATTCTCGAGACTTAGAACTTTGAAGGGAATACCTTCCTAACCTCATCAATCAAGCCATTAAAAACTCCAGACAGTTCGAAGACGCGAAACTGAGACAAGTGCCTCCCGACCCTCTAGGGACTCTCCTTGGTCATCTGTACTAGGTATCGGACTCTAGTAAGTTCCAGATGCTTCGCGAGACTTAGAACTTTGAAGGGAATACCTTCTTAACCTCATCAATCAAGCCATTGAACACTCCAGACAGCTCGAAGACGCGAAACTGAGACATGTGCCTCCTGACGCTCTAAAGACTCTCCTGGGTCAACTGTACTAGGTATCGGACTCTAGTAAGTTCCAGATGCTTCGCGAGACTTAGAACTTTGAAGGGAATACCTTCTTAACCTCATCAATCAAGCCATTGAACACTCCAGACAGCTCGAAGACGCGAAACTGAGACAAGTGCCTCCTGACGCTCTAAAGACTCTCCTGGGTCAACTGTACTAGGGATAGGACTCTAGTAAGTTCCAGATGATTCTCGAGACTTAGAACTTTGAAACGAATCCCGCCCCAACCTCATCGATCAAACCATGGAACACTCCAGACAGCTCGAAGACGCGAAACGGAGACAAGTGCCTCCTGACGCTCTAAAGACTCTCCTGGGTCAACTGTACTAGGGATAGGAATCTAGTAAGTTCCAGATGCTTCGCGAGACTTAGAACTTTGAAGGGAATACCTTCTTAACCTCATCAATCCAGCTATTGAACACTCCAGACAGCTCGAAGACGCGAAACTGAGACAAGTGCCTCCCGACGCTCTAGGGACACTCCTCGGTCAAGTGTACTAGGTATCGGACTCTAGTAAGTTCCAGATGCTTCGCGAGACTTAGAAATTTGAAAGGAATACCTACGGAACCTCATCAATCAAGCAATTGAACACTCCAGACAGCTCGAAAACGCGAAACTGAGACAAGTGCCTCCCGACGCTCTAGTGACTCTCCTGGGTCATCTGTACTAGGGATAGGACTCTAGTAAGTTCCAGATGATTCTCGAGACTTAGAACTTTGAAACGAATCCCGCCCCAACCTCATCGATCAAACCATGGAACACTCCAGACAGCTCGAAGACGCGAAACGGAGACAAGTGCCTCCTGACGCTCTAAGGACACCCCTGGGTCATCTGTACTAGGTATCGGACTCTATTAAGTTCCAGATGCTTCGCGAGACTCAGAAATTTGAAACGAATACCTACCCAACCTCATCGATCAAGCCATTGAACACTCCAGACAGCTCGAAGACGCGAAACTGAGACAAGTGCCTCCACAAGCACAAGGCGAGCCACTGGGTAATCTGTACTAGGTATCGGACTCTATTAAGTGCCAGATGCTGCGCGAGACTCAGACATTTGAAACGAATACCTACCAAACCTCATCGATCAAGCCATTGAACACTCCAGACAGCTCGAAGACGCGAAACTGAGACAAGTGCCTCCCGACACTCTAAAGACTCTCCTGGGTCAACGGTACTAGGGATAGGACTCTAGTATGTTCAAGATGCTTCGCGAGACTCAGAAATTTGAAACGAATACCTCCCCAACCTCATCGATCAAGCCATTGAACACTCCAGACAGCTCGAAGACGCGAAACGGAGACAAGTGCCTCCCGACACTCTAAAGACTCTCCTGGGTCAACTGTACTAGGTATCGGACTCTAGTAAGTTCCAGATGCTTCGCGAGACTTAGAACTTTGAAGGGAATACCTTCTTAACCTCATCAATCAAGCCATTGAACACTCCAGACAGCTCGAAGACGCGAAACTGAGACAAGTGCCTCCTGACGCTCTAAAGACTCTCCTGGGTCAACTGTACTAGGTATGGGACTCTAGTAAGTTCAAGATGCTTCCCGAGACTTAAAACTTTGAAACAAATACCTCCCCCACATCATCGATCAAGCCATTGAACACTCCAGACAGCTCGAAGACGCGAAACTGAGACAAGTGCCTCCCGACGCTCTAGGGACTCTCCTGGGTCATCTGTACTAGGTATGGGACTCTAGTAGGTTCAAGATGCTTCCCGAGACTTAAAACTTTGAAACAAATACCTCCCCAACCTCATCGATCAAGCCATTGAACACTCCAGACAGCTCGAAGACGCGAAACGGAGACAAGTGCCTCCTGACGCTCTAAAGACTCTCCTGGGTCAACTGTACTAGGGATAGGACTCTAGTAAGTTCCAGGTGATTCTCGAGACTTAGAACTTTAAAACGAATACCTTCTTAACCTCATCAATCAAACACTGCAGACAGCTCGAAGAAGCGAAACTGATACAAGTGCCTCCTGACACTCTAGGTACACACCTGGGTCAACTATAGTAGGTATCGGACTATAGTAAGTGCCAGATGATTCTTGAGACTTAGAACTTTGAAACAAATACCTCCCGAACCTCATCGATCAAACCATTGAATACTTAAGATTGCTCGATGACGCGAAACTGAGACAAGTGCCTCCCGACGCTTTAGGGACACACCTGGGTCAACTATAGTAGGTATCGGACTCTAGTAAGTGCCAGATGATTCTCGAGACTTAGAACTTTGAAACAAATACCTCCCGAACCTCATTGATCAAACCATGGAACACATAAGACAGTTCGAAGACGCGAAACGGAGACAAGTGCCTCCTGACGCTCTAAAGACTCTCCTGGGTCAACTGTACTAGGGATAGGACTCTAGTAAGTTCCAGGTGATTCTCGAGACTTAGAACTTTGAAACGAATACCGTACCAACCTCATCGATCAAGCCATTGAACACTCCAGACAGCTCGAAGACGCGAAACGGAGACAAGTGCCTCCCGACGCTCTAGGGACTCTCCTGGGTCATCTGTACTAGGGATCGGACTCTAGTAAGTGCCAGATGATTCTCGAGACTTAGAACTTTAAAAAAAATACCTCCCGAACCTCATAGATCAAACCATGGAACACTTAAGACAGTTCGAAGACGCGAAACGGAGACAAGTCCCTACTGGCGCTCTAGGGACACACACGTGGGTCAAATATAGTAGGTATGGGACTCTAGTAAGTTCAAGATGCTTCCCGAGACTTAAAACTTTGAAACAAATACCTCCCCCACATCATCAATCAAGCCATTGAACACTCCAGACAGCTCGAAGACGCGAAACGGAGACAAGTGCCTCCTGACGCTCTAAAGACTCTCCTGGGTCAACTGTACTAGGGATAGGAATCTAGTAAGTTCCAGATGCTTCGCGAGACTTAGAACTTTGAAGGGAATACCTTCTTAACCTCATCAATCAAGCCATTGAACACTCCAGACAGCTCGAAGACGCGAAACTGAGACAAGTGCCTCCTGACGCTCTAAAGACTCTCCTGGGTCAACTGTACTAGGGATAGGACTCTAGTAAGTTCCAGATGATTCTCGAGACTTAGAACTTTGAAGCGAATACCTACAAAACCTCATCGATCAAGCCATTAAAAACTCCAGACAGCTCGAAAACGCGAAACTGAGACAAGTGCCTCCCGACGCTCTAGGAACTCTCCTCGGTCATCTGTACTAGGTATCGGACTCTAGTAAGTTCCAGATGCTTCGCGAGACTTAGAACTTTGAAGCGAATACCTTCCCTAACCTCATCTATCAACCCATTGAACACTCCAGACAGTTCGAAGACGCGAAACTGAGACAAGTGCCTCCCGACGCTCTAGGGACTCTCCTCGGTCATCTGTACTAGGGATCGGACTCTAGTAAGTGCCAGATGATTCTCGAGACTTAGAACTTTGAAAAAAATACCTCCCGAACCTCATCGATCAAACCATGGAACACGTAATACAGTTCGAAGACGCGAAACTGAGACAAGTGCCTCCCGACCCTCTAGGGACTCTCCTTGGTCATCTGTACTAGGTATCGGACTCTAGTAAGTTCCAGATGCTTCGCGAGACTTAGAACTTTGAAGGGAATACCTTCTTAACCTCATCAATCAAGCCATTGAACACTCCAGACAGCTCGAAGACGCGAAACTGAGACAAGTGCCTCCTGACGCTCTAGGGACACACCTGGGTCAACTGTACTAGGGATAGGACTCTAGTAAGTTCCAGATGATTCTCGAGACTTAGAACTTTGAAACGAATCCCGCCCCAACCTCATCGATCAAACCATGGAACACTCCAGACAGCTCGAAGACGCGAAACGGAGACAAGTGCCTCCTGACGCTCTAAGGACTCTCCTGGGTCATCTGTACTAGGGATAGGACTCTAGTAAGTTCCAGATGATTCTCGAGACTTAGAACTTTGAAACGAATCCCGCCCCAACCTCATCGATCAAACCATGGAACACTCCAGACAGCTCGAAGACGCGAAACTGAGACAAGTGCCTCCCGACGCTCTAGGGACTCTCCTCGGTCATCTGTACTAGGGATCGGACTCTAGTAAGTGCCAGATGATTTTCGAGACTTAGAACTTTGAAATGAATACTTTCTCAACCTCATCGATCAAGCCATTGAACACTCCAGACAGGTCGAAGACGCGAAACGGAGACAAGTGCCTCCTGATGCTCTAAGGACACTCCTGGGTCATCTGTACTAGGTATGGGACTCTAGTAAGTTCAAGATGCTTCCCGAGACTTAAAACTTTGAAACAAATACCTCCCCCACATCATCGATCAAGCCATTGAACACTCCAGACAGCTCGAAGACGCGAAACGGAGACAAGTGCCTCCTGACGCTCTAAGGACACCCCTGGGTCATCTGTACTAGGTATGGGACTCTAGTAAGTTCAAGATGCTTCCCGAGACTTAAAACTTTGAAACAAATACCTCTCCCACATCATCGATCAAGCCATTGAACACTCCAGACAGCTCGAAGACGCGAAACGGAGACAAGTGCCTCCCGACGCTCTAGGGACTCTCCTGGGTCATCTGTACTAGGTATGGGACTCTAGTAGGTTCAAGATGCTTCCCGAGACTTAAAACTTTGAAACAAATACCTCCCCAACCTCATCGATCAAGCCATTGAACACTCCAGACAGCTCGAAGACGCGAAACGGAGACAAGTGCCTCCTGACGCTCTAAAGACTCTCCTGGGTCAACGGTACTAGGGTTATGACTCTAGCAAGTTCAAGATGCTTCGCGAGACTTAGAACTTTGAAGGGAATACCTTCCTAACCTCATCAATCAAGCCATGGAACACTTAAGACAGTTCGAAGACGCGAAACTGAGACAAGTGCCTCCCGACCCTCTAGGGACTCTCCTTGGTCATCTGTACTAGGTATCGGACTCTAGTAAGTTCCAGATGCTTCGCGAGACTTAGAACATTGAAGGGAATACCTTCTTAACCTCATCAATCAAGCCATTGAACACTCCAGACAGCTCGAAGACGCGAAACTGAGACAAGTGCCTCCTGACGCTCTAGGGACACACCTCGGTCATCTGTACTAGGGATCGGACTCTAGTAAGTTCCAGATGATTCTCGAGACTTAGAACTTTGAAACGAATCCCGCCCCAACCTCATCGATCAAACCATGGAACACTCCAGACAGCTCGAAGACGCGAAACGGAGACAAGTGCCTCCTGACGCTCTAAGGACTCTCCTGGGTCATCTGTACTAGGTATCGGACTCTATTAAGTTCCAGATGCTTCTCGAGACTCAGAAATTTGAAACGAATACCTTCCCAACCTCATCGATCAAGCCATTGAACACTCCAGACAGCTCGAAGACGCGAAACTGAGACAAGTGCCTCCCGACACTCTAGGGACACCCCCTGGGTCATCTGTACTAGGTATCGGACTCTATTAAGTTCCAGATGCTTCGCGAGACTCAGAAATTTGAAACGAATACCTACCCAACCTCATCGATCAAGCCATTGAACACTCCAGACAGCTCGAAGACGCGAAACTGAGACAAGTGCCTCCTGACGCTCTAAGGACTCTCCTGGGTCATCTGTACAAGGTATGGGACTCTAGTAAGTTCAAGATGCTTCTCGAGACTTAAAACTTTGAAACAAATACCTCCCCAACATCATCAATCAAGCCATTGAACACTCCAGACAGCTCGAAAACGCGAAACTGAGACAAGTGCCTCCCGACACTCTAAAGACTCTCCTGGGTCAACGGTACTAGGGATAGGACTCTAGTAAGTTCAAGATGCTTCGCGAGACTCAGAAATTTGAAACGAATACCTACCCAACCTCATCGATCAAGCCATTGAACACTCGAGACAGCTCGAAGACGCGAAACTGAGACAAGTGCCTCCCGACACTCTAAAGACTCTCCTGGGTCAACGGTACTAGGGATAGGACTCTAGTAAGTTCCAGATGCTTCGCGAGACTTAGAACTTTGAAGGGAATACCTTCTTAACCTCATCAATCAAGCCATTGAACACTCCAGACAGCTCGAAGACGCGAAACTGAGACAAGTGCCTCCTGACGCTCTAAAGACTCTCCTGGGTCAACTGTACAATGTATGGGACTCTAGTAAGTTCAAGATGCTTCTCGAGACTTAAAACTTTGAAACAAATACCTCCCCAACATCATCAATCAAGCCATTGAACACTCCAGACAGCTCGAAGACGCGAAACTGAGACAAGTGCCTCCTGACGCTCTAGGGACTCTCCTGGGTCATCTGTACTAGGTATGGGACTCTAGTAGGTTCAAGATGCTTCCCGAGACTTAAAGCTTTGAAACAAATACCTCCCCAACCTTATCGATCAAGCCATTGAACACTCCAGACCGCTCGAAGACGCGAAACGGAGACAAGTTCCTCCTGACGCTCTAAAGACTCTCCTGGGTCAACTGTACTAGGGATAGGACTCTAGTAAGTTCCAGGTGATTCTCGAGACTTAGAACTTTAAAACGAATACCTTCTTAACCTCATCAATCAAACACTGCAGACAGCTCGAAGAAGCGAAACTGATACAAGTGCCTCCTGACACTCTAGGTACACACCTGGGTCAACTGTAGTAGGTATAGGACTCTAGTAAGTGCCAGATGATTCTCGACACTTAGAACTTTGAAACGAATCCCGCCCCAACCTCATCGATCAAACCATGGAACACGTAAGACAGTTCGAAGACGCGAAACTGAGACAAGTGCCTCCCGACGCTCTAGGGACTCTCCTGGGTCAACTGTACTAGGGATAGGACTCTAGTAAGTTCCAGGTGATTCTCGAGACTTAGAACTTTAAAACGAATACCTTCTTAACCTCATCAATCCAGCTATTGAACACTCCAGACAGCTCGAAGACGCGAAACTGAGACAAGTGCCTCCTGACGCTCTAGGGACACCCCTGGGTCATCTGTACTAGGTATCGGACTCTATTAAGTTCCAGATGCTTCGCGAGACTCAGAAATTTGAAACGAATACCTCCCCAACCTCATCGATCAAGCCATTGAACACTCCAGACAGCTCGAAGACGCGAAACGGAGACAAGTGCCTCCTGACGCTCTAAAGACTCTCCTGGGTCAACTGTACTAGGGATAGGACTCTAGTAAGTTCCAGGTGATTCTCGAGACTTAGAACTTTAAAACGAATACCTTCTTAACCTCATCAATCAAGCCATTGAACACTCCAGACAACTTGAAGACGCGAAACTGAGACAAGTGCCTCCTGACGCTCTAGGGACACACACGTGGGTCAACTATAGAAGGTATCGGACTCTAGTAAGTGCCAGATGATTCTTGAGACTTAGAACTTTGAAACAAATACCTCCCGAACCTCATTGATCAAACCATGGAACACATAAGACAGTTCGAAGACGCGAAACTGAGACAAGTGCCTCCCGACGCTCTAGGGACTCTCCTGGGTCATCTGTACTAGGTATCGGACTCTATTAAGTTCCAGATGCTTCGCGAGACTCAGAAATTTGAAACGAATACCTACCCAACCTCATCGATCAAGCCATTGAACACTCCAGACAGCTCGAAGACGCGAAACTGAGACAAGTGCCTCCCGACGCTCTAGGGACACCCCTGGGTCATCTGTACTAGGTATCGGACTCTATTAAGTTCCAGATGCTTCGCGAGACTCAGAAATTTGAAACGAATACCTACCCAACCTCATCGATCAAGCCATTGAACACTCCAGACAACTTGAAGACGCGAAACGGAGACAAGTGCCTCCCGACGCTCTAGGGACTCTCCTGGGTCATCTGTACTAGGTATGGGACTCTAGTAGGTTCAAGATGCTTCCCGAGACTTAAAACTTTGAAACAAATACCTCCCCAACCTCATCGATCAAGCCATTGAACACTCCAGACAGCTCGAAGACGCGAAACGGAGACAAGTGCCTCCTGACGCTCTAAAGACTCTCCTGGGTCAACTGTACTAGGGATAGGACTCTAGTAAGTTCCAGGTGATTCTCGAGACTTAGAACTTTAAAACGAATACCTTCTTAACCTCATCAATCAAGCCATTGAACACTCCAGACAACTTGAAGACGCGAAACTGAGACAAGTGCCTCCTGACGCTCTAGGGACACACACGTGGGTCAACTATAGAAGGTATCGGACTCTAGTAAGTGCCAGATGATTCTTGAGACTTAGAACTTTGAAACAAATACCTCCCGAACCTCATTGATCAAACCATGGAACACATAAGACAGTTCGAAGACGCGAAACTGAGACAAGTGCCTCCCGACGCTCTAGGGACTCTCCTGGGTCATCTGTACTAGGTATCGGACTCTATTAAGTTCCAGATGCTTCGCGAGACTCAGAAATTTGAAACGAATACCTACCCAACCTCATCGATCAAGCCATTGAACACTCCAGACAGCTCGAAGACGCGAAACTGAGACAAGTGCCTCCCGACGCTCTAGGGACACCCCTGGGTCATCTGTACTAGGTATCGGACTCTATTAAGTTCCAGATGCTTCGCGAGACTCAGAAATTTGAAACGAATACCTACCCAACCTCATCGATCAAGCCATTGAACACTCCAGACAGCTCGAAGACGCGAAACAGAGACAAGTGCCTCCCGACGCTCTAGGGACACCCCTGGGTCATCTGTACTAGGTATCGGACTCTATTAAGTTCCAGATGCTTCGCGAGACTCAGAAATTTGAAACGAATACCTACCCAACCTCATCGATCAAGCCATTGAACACTCCAGACAGCTCGAAGACGCGAAACAGAGACAAGTGCCTCCCGACACTCTAAAGACTCTCCTGGGTCAACGGTACTAGGGATAGGACTCTAGTAAGTTCAAGATAAGCTTCGCGAGACTTAGAACTTTGAAGGGAATACATTCTTAACCTCATCAATCAAGCCATTGAACACTCCAGACAGCTCGAAGACGCGAAACTGAGACAAGTGCCTCCTGATGCTCTAAGGACTCTCCTGGGTCATCTGTACAAGGTATGGGACCTCTAGTAAGTTCAAGATGCTTCTCGAGACTTAAAACTTTGAAACAAATACCTCCCCAACATCATCAATCAAGCCATTGAACACTCCAGACAGCTCGAATACGCTAAACGGAGACAAGTGCCTCCCGACGCTCTAGGGACTCTCCTGGGTCATCTGTACTAGGTATGGGACTCTAGTAGGTTCAAGATGCTTCCCGAGACTTAAAACTTTGAAACAAATACCTCCCCAACCTCATCGATCAAGCCATTGAACACTCCAGACAGCTCGAAGACGCGAAACGGAGACAAGTGCCTCCTGACGCTCTAAAGACTCTCCTGGGTCAACTGTACTAGGGATAGGACTCTAGTAAGTTCCAGGTGATTCTCGAGACTTAGAACTTTAAAACGAATACCTTCTTAACCTCATCAATCAAACACTGCAGACAGCTCGAAGAAGCGAAACTGATACAAGTGCCTCCTGACACTCTAGGTACACACCTGGGTCAACTATAGTAGGTATCGGACTATAGTAAGTTCCAGATGATTCTCGACACTTAGAACTTTGAAACGAATCCCGCCCCAACCTCATCGATCAAACCATGGAACACTTAAGACAGTTCGAAGACGCGAAACTGAGACAAGTGCCTCCCGACGCTCTAGGGACACACCTGGGTCAACTATAGTAGGTATCGGACTCTAGTAAGTTCCAGGTGATTCTCGAGACTTAGAACTTTAAAACGAATACCTTCTTAACCTCATCAATCAAGCCATTGAACACTCCAGACAACTTGAAGACGCGAAACTGAGACAAGTGCCTCCTGACGCTCTAGGGACACACACGTGGGTCAACTATAGAAGGTATCGGACTCTAGTAAGTGCCAGATGATTCTTGAGACTTAGAACTTTGAAACAAATACCTCCCGAACCTCATCGATCAAACCATGGAACACATAAGACAGTTCGAAGACGCGAAACTGAGACAAGTGCCTCCCGACGCTCTAGGGACTCTCCTGGGTCATCTGTACTAGGTATCGGACTCTATTAAGTTCCAGATGCTTCGCGAGACTCAGAAATTTGAAACGAATACCTACCCAACCTCATCGATCAAGCCATTGAACACTCCAGACAGCTCGAAGACGCGAAACGGAGACAAGTGCCTCCCGACGCTCTAGGGACTCTCCTGGGTCATCTGTACTAGGTATCGGACTCTATTAAGTTCCAGATGCTTCGCGAGACTCAGAAATTTGAAACAAATACCTCCCCAACCTCATCGATCAAGCCATTGAACACTCCAGACAGCTCGAAGACGCGAAACGGAGACAAGTGCCTCCTGACGCTCTAAAGACTCTCCTGGGTCAACTGTACTAGGGATAGGACTCTAGTAAGTTCCAGGTGATTCTCGAGACTTAGAACTTTAAAACGAATACCTTCTTAACCTCATCAATCAAGCCATTGAACACTCCAGACAACTTGAAGACGCGAAACTGAGACAAGTGCCTCCTGACGCTCTAGGGACACACACGTGGGTCAACTATAGAAGGTATCGGACTCTAGTAAGTGCCAGATGATTCTTGAGACTTAGAACTTTGAAACAAATACCTCCCGAACCTCATTGATCAAACCATGGAACACATAAGACAGTTCGAAGACGCGAAACTGAGACAAGTGCCTCCCGACGCTCTAGGGACTCTCCTGGGTCATCTGTACTAGGTATCGGACTCTATTAAGTTCCAGATGCTTCGCGAGACTCAGAAATTTGAAACGAATACCTACCCAACCTCATCGATCAAGCCATTGAACACTCCAGACAGCTCGAAGACGCGAAACTGAGACAAGTGCCTCCCGACGCTTTAGGGACACACCTGGGTCAACTGTACTAGGTATCGGACTCTATTAAGTTCCAGATGCTTCGCGAGACTCAGAAATTTGAAACGAATACCTACCCAACCTCATCGATCAAGCCATTGAACACTCCAGACAGCTCGAAGACGCGAAACGGAGACAAGTGCCTCCCGACGCTCTAGGGACTCTCCTGGGTCATCTGTACTAGGTATGGGACTCTAGTAGGTTCAAGATGCTTCCCGAGACTTAAAACTTTGAAACAAATACCTCCCCAACCTCATCGATCAAGCCATTGAACACTCCAGACAGCTCGAAGACGCGAAACGGAGACAAGTGCCTCCTGACGCTCTAAAGACTCTCCTGGGTCAACTGTACTAGGGATAGGACTCTAGTAAGTTCCAGGTGATTCTCGAGACTTAGAACTTTAAAACGAATACCTTCTTAACCTCATCAATCAAGCCATTGAACACTCCAGACAACTTGAAGACGCGAAACTGAGACAAGTGCCTCCTGACGCTCTAGGGACACACACGTGGGTCAACTATAGAAGGTATCGGACTCTAGTAAGTGCCAGATGATTCTCGAGACTTAGAACTTTGAAACAAATACCTCCCGAACCTCATTGATCAAACCATGGAACACATAAGACAGTTCGAAGACGCGAAACTGAGACAAGTGCCTCCCGACGCTCTAGGGACTCTCCTGGGTCATCTGTACTAGGTATCGGACTCTATTAAGTTCCAGATGCTTCGCGAGACTCAGAAATTTGAAACGAATACCTACCCAACCTCATCGATCAAGCCATTGAACACTCCAGACAGCTCGAAGACGCGAAACTGAGACAAGTGCCTCCCGACACTCTAGGGACACCCATCGGTCATCGGTACTAGGTATCGGACTCTATTAAGTTCAAGATGCTTCCCGAGACTCAGAAATTTGAAACGAATACCTACCCAACCTCATCGATCAAGGCATTGAACACTCCAGACAGCTCGAAGACGCGAAACGGAGACAAGTGCCTCCCGACGCTCTAGGGACACTCCTGGGTCATCTGTACTAGGTATCGGACTCTATTAAGTTCCAGATGCTTCGCGAGACTCAGAAATTTGAAACGAATACCTACCCAACCTCATCGATCAAGCCATTGAACACTCCAGACAGCTCGAAGACGCGAAACTGAGACAAGTGCCTCCCGACGCTCTAGGGACTCTCCTCGGTCATCTGTACTAGGGATCGGACTCTAGTAAGTGCCAGATGATTTTCGAGACTTAGAACTTTGAAACAAATACCTCCCGAACCTCATCGATCAAGCCATTGAACACTCCAGACAGCTCGAAGACGCGAAACTGAGACAAGTGCCTCC
This sequence comes from Diplolepis rosae, assembly GCA_030998225.1. NCBI lineage: Eukaryota > Metazoa > Arthropoda > Insecta > Hymenoptera > Diplolepididae > Diplolepis > Diplolepis rosae. Next base: position 4,002,636 of record JAPYXD010000723.1, on the reverse strand, counting down.
TGACACTCTAGGGACACACCTGGGTCAACTGTACTAGGTATCGGACTCTATTAAGTTCCAGATGCTTCGCGAGACTCAGAAATTTGAAACGAATACCTACCCAACCTCATCGATCAAGCCATTGAACACTCCAGACAGCTCGAAGACGCGAAACTGAGACAAGTGCCTCCCGACGCTCTAGGGACACCCCTGGGTCATCTGTACTAGGTATCGGACTCTATTAAGTTCCAGATGCTTCGCGAGACTCAGAAATTTGAAACGAATACCTACCCAACCTCATCGATCAAGCCATTGAACACTCCAGACAACTTGAAGACGCGAAACGGAGACAAGTGCCTCCAGACGCTCTAATGACTCTCCTGGGTCAACTGTACTAGGGATAGGACTCTAGTAAGTGCCAGATGATTCTCGAGACTTAAAACTTTGAAATGAATACTTTCTCAACCTCATCGATCAAGCCATTGAACACTCCAGACAGCTCGAAGACGCGAAACGGAGACAAGTGCCTCCCGACGCTCTAGGGACTCTCCTGGGTCATCTGTACTAGGGATAGGACTCTAGTTAGTTCAAGATGATTCGCGAGACTTAGAACTTTCAAATGAATACGTTCTCAACCTCATCGATCAAGCCATTGAACACTCCAGACAGCTCGAAGACGCGAAACGGAGACAAGTGCCTCCCGACGCTCTAGGGACTCTCCTGGGTCATCTGTACTAGGTATGGGACTCTTGTAGGTTCTAGATGCTTCCCGAGACTTAAAACTTTGAAACAAATACCTCCCCAACCTCATCGATCAAGCCATTGAACACTCCAGACAGCTCGAAGACGCGAAACGGAGACAAGTGCCTCCTGACGCTCTAAAGACTCTCCTGGGTCAACTGTACTAGGGATAGGACTCTAGTAAGTTCCAGGTGATTCTCGAGACTTAGAACTTTAAAACGAATACCTTCTTAACCTCATCAATCAAACCATTGAACACTCCAGACAACTCGAAGACGTTAAACTGAGACAAGTGCCTCCTGACGCTCTAGGGACACACACGTGGGTCAACTATAGAAGGTATCGGACTCTAGTAAGTGCCAGATGATTCTTGAGACTTAGAACTTTGAAACAAATACCTCCCGAACCTCATTGATCAAACCATGGAACACATAAGACAGTTCGAAGACGCGAAACTGAGACAAGTGCCTCCCGACGCTCTAGGGACTCTCCTGGGTCATCTGTACTAGGTATCGGACTCTATTAAGTTCCAGATGCTTCGCGAGACTCAGAAATTTGAAACGAATACCTACCCAACCTCATCGATCAAGCCATTGAACACTCCAGACAGCTCGAAGACGCGAAACTGAGACAAGTGCCTCCCGACGCTCTAGGGACACCCCTGGGTCATCTGTACTAGGTATCGGACTCTATTAAGTTCCAGATGCTTCGCGAGACTCAGAAATTTGAAACGAATACCTACCCAACCTCATCGATCAAGCCATTGAACACTCCAGACAGCTCGAAGACGCGAAACGGAGACAAGTGCCTCCCGACGCTCTAGGGACTCTCCTGGGTCATCTGTACTAGGTATGGGACTCTAGTAGGTTCAAGATGCTTCCCGAGACTTAAAACTTTGAAACAAATACCTCCCCAACCTCATCGATCAAGCCATTGAACACTCCAGACAGCTCGAAGACGCGAAACGGAGACAAGTGCCTCCTGACGCTCTAAAGACTCTCCTGGGTCAACTGTACTAGGGATAGGACTCTAGTAAGTTCCAGGTGATTCTCGAGACTTAGAACTTTAAAACGAATACCTTCTTAACCTCATCAATCAAGCCATTGAACACTCCAGACAACTCGAAGACGTTAAACTGAGACAAGTGCCTCCTGACGCTCTAGGGACACACACGTGGGTCAACTATAGAAGGTATCGGACTCTAGTAAGTGCCAGATGATTCTTGAGACTTAGAACTTTGAAACAAATACCTCCCGAACCTCATCGATTAAACCATGGAACACTTAAGACAGTTCGAAGACGCGAAACTGAGACAAGTGCCTCCCGACGCTCTAGGGACTCTCCTGGGTCATCTGTACTAGGTATCGGACTCTATTAAGTTCCAGATGCTTCGCGAGACTCAGAAATTTGAAACGAATACCTACCCAACCTCATCGATCAAGCCATTGAACACTCCAGACAGCTCGAAGACGCGAAACTGAGACAAGTGCCTCCCGACACTCTAGGGACACCCCTGGGTCATCTGTACTAGGTATCGGACTCTATTAAGTTCCAGATGCTTCGCGAGACTCAGAAATTTGAAACGAATACCTACCCAACCTCATCGATCAAGCCATTGAACACTCCAGACAGCTCGAAGACGCGAAACAGAGACAAGTGCCTCCCGACGCTCTAGGGACACCCCTGGGTCATCTGTACTAGGTATCGGACTCTATTAAGTTCCAGATGCTTCGCGAGACTCAGAAATTTGAAACGAATACCTACCCAACCTCATCGATCAAGCCATTGAACACTCCAGACAGCTCGAAGACGCGAAACTGAGACAAGTGCCTCCCGACGCTCTAAAGACTCTCCTGGGTCAACTGTACTAGGGATCGGACTCTAGTAAGTTCCAGATGCTTCGCGAGACTTAGAACTTTGAAGGGAATACCTTCTTAACCTCATCAATCAAGCCATTGAACACTCCAGACAGCTCGAAGACGCGAAACTGAGACAAGTGCCTCCTGACGCTCTAAAGACTCTCCTGGGTCAACTGTACTAGGTATCGGACTCTATTAAGTTCAAGATGCTTCACAAGACTTAAAACTTTGAAACAAATACCTCCCCCACATCATCAATCAAGCCATTGAACACTCCAGACAGCTCGAAAACGCGAAACTGAGACAAGTGCCTCCCGACGCTCTAGGGACTCTCCTGGGTCATCTGTACTAGGTATGGGACTCTAGTAGGTTCAAGATGCTTCCCGAGACTTAAAACTTTGAAACAAATACCTCCCCAACCTCATCGATCAAGCCATTGAACACTCCAGACAGCTCGAAGACGCGAAACGGAGACAAGTGCCTCCTGACGCTCTAAAGACTCTCCTGGGTCAACTGTACTAGGGATAGGACTCTAGTAAGTTCCAGGTGATTCTCGAGACTTAGAACTTTAAAACGAATACCTTCTTAACCTCATCAATCAAACACTGCAGACAGCTCGAAGAAGCGAAACTGATACAAGTGCCTCCTGACACTCTAGGTACACACCTGGGTCAACTATAGTAGGTATCGGACTATAGTAAGTTCCAGATGATTCTCGACACTTAGAACTTTGAAACGAATCCCGCCCCAACCTCATCGATCAAACCATGGAACACTTAAGACAGTTCGAAGACGCGAAACTGAGACAAGTGCCTCCCGACGCTCTAGGGACTCTCCTGGGTCATCTGTACTAGGTATCGGACTCTATTAAGTTCCAGGTGATTCTCGAGACTTAGAACTTTAAAACGAATACCTTCTTAACCTCATCAATCAAGCCATTGAACACTCCAGACAACTTGAAGACGCGAAACTGAGACAAGTGCCTCCTGACGCTCTAGGGACACACACGTGGGTCAACTATAGAAGGTATCGGACTCTAGTAAGTGCCAGATGATTCTTGAGACTTAGAACTTTGAAACAAATACCTCCCGAACCTCATTGATCAAACCATGGAACACATAAGACAGTTCGAAGACGCGAAACTGAGACAAGTGCCTCCCGACGCTCTAGGGACTCTCCTGGGTCATCTGTACTAGGTATCGGACTCTATTAAGTTCCAGATGCTTCGCGAGACTCAGAAATTTGAAACGAATACCTACCCAACCTCATCGATCAAGCCATTGAACACTCCAGACAGCTCGAAGACGCGAAACTGAGACAAGTGCCTCCCGACGCTCTAGGGACTCTCCTGGGTCATCTGTACTAGGTATCGGACTCTATTAAGTTCCAGATGCTTCCCGAGACTTAAAACTTTGAAACAAATACCTCCCCAACCTCATCGATCAAGCCATTGAACACTCCAGACAGCTCGAAGACGCGAAACGGAGACAAGTGCCTCCTGACGCTCTAAAGACTCTCCTGGGTCAACTGTACTAGGGATAGGACTCTAGTAAGTTCCAGGTGATTCTCGAGACTTAGAACTTTAAAACGAATACCTTCTTAACCTCATCAATCAAGCCATTGAACACTCCAGACAACTTGAAGACGCGAAACTGAGACAAGTGCCTCCTGACGCTCTAGGGACACACACGTGGGTCAACTATAGAAGGTATCGGACTCTAGTAAGTGCCAGATGATTCTTGAGACTTAGAACTTTGAAACAAATACCTCCCGAACCTCATTGATCAAACCATGGAACACATAAGACAGTTCGAAGACGCGAAACTGAGACAAGTGCCTCCCGACGCTCTAGGGACTCTCCTGGGTCATCTGTACTAGGTATCGGACTCTATTAAGTTCCAGATGCTTCGCGAGACTCAGAAATTTGAAACGAATACCTACCCAACCTCATCGATCAAGCCATTGAACACTCCAGACAGCTCGAAGACGCGAAACTGAGACAAGTGCCTCCCGACGCTCTAGGGACACCCCTGGGTCATCTGTACTAGGTATCGGACTCTATTAAGTTCCAGATGCTTCGCGAGACTCAGAAATTTGAAACGAATACCTACCCAACCTCATCGATCAAGCCATTGAACACTCCAGACAGCTCGAAGACGCGAAACGGAGACAAGTGCCTCCCGACGCTCTAGGGACTCTCCTGGGTCATCTGTACTAGGTATGGGACTCTAGTAGGTTCAAGATGCTTCCCGAGACTTAAAACTTTGAAACAAATACCTCCCCAACCTCATCGATCAAGCCATTGAACACTCCAGACAGCTCGAAGACGCGAAACGGAGACAAGTGCCTCCTGACGCTCTAAAGACTCTCCTGGGTCAACTGTACTAGGGATAGGACTCTAGTAAGTGCCAGGTGATTCTCGAGACTTAGAACTTTAAAACGAATACCTTCTTAACCTCATCAATCAAGCTATTGAACACTCCAGACAACTCGAAGACGTTAAACTGAGACAAGTGCCTCCTGACGCTCTAGGGACACACACGTGGGTCAACTATAGAAGGTATCGGACTCTAGTAAGTGCCAGATGATTCTTGAGACTTAGAACTTTGAAACAAATACCTCCCGAACCTCATCGATTAAACCATGGAACACGTAAGACAGTTCGAAGACGCGAAACTGAGACAAGTGCCTCCCGACGCTCTAGGGACTCTCCTGGGTCATCTGTACTAGGTATCGGACTCTATTAAGTTCCAGATGCTTCGCGAGACTCAGAAATTTGAAACGAATACCTACCCAACCTCATCGATCAAGCCATTGAACACTCCAGACAGCTCGAAGACGCGAAACTGAGACAAGTGCCTCCCGACGCTCTAGGGACACACCTGGGTCATCTGTAGTAGGTTTGGGACTCTATTATGTTCAAGATGCTTCGCGAGACTCAGAAATTTGAAACGAATACCTACCCAACCTCATCGATCAAGGCATTGAACACTCCAGACAGCTCGAAGACGCGAAACTCAGACATTTGCCTCCCGTCGCTCTAGGGACACGCCTGGGTCATCTGTACTAGGTATCGGACTCTATTAAGTTCCAGATGCTTCGCGAGACTCAGAAATTTGAAACGAATACCTACCCAACCTCATCGATCAAGCCATTGAACACTCCAGACAGCTCGAAGACGCGAAACTGAGACAAGTGCCTCCCGACGCTCTAGGGACTCTCCTGGGTCATCTGTACTAGGGATCGGACTCTAGTAAGTGCCAGATGATTCTCGAGACTTAGAACTTTGAAACGAATACCTCCCGAACCTCATCGATCAAGCCATTGAACACTCCAGACAGCTCGAAGACGCGAAACTGAGACAAGTGCCTCCTCACACTCTAGGGACACACCTGAGTCAACTATAGTAGGTATCGGACTCTATTAAGTTCCAGATGCTTCGCGAGACTCAGAAATTTGAAACGAATACCTACCCAACCTCATCGATCAAGCCATTGAACACTCCAGACAGCTCGAAGACGCGAAACTGAGACAAGTGCCTCCTGACGCTCTAGGGACACCCCTGGGTCATCTGTACTAGGTATCGGACTCTATTAAGTTCCAGATGCTTCGCGAGACTCAGAAATTTGAAACGAATACCTACCCAACCTCATCGATCAAGCCATTGAACACTCCAGACAGCTCGAAGACGCGAAACGGAGACAAGTGCCTCCTGACGCTCTACCGACTCTCCTGGGTCAACTGTACTAGGGATAGGACTCTAGTAAGTTCCAGATGATTCTCGAGACTTAGAACTTTGAAATGAATACTTTCTCAACCTCATCGATCAAGCCATTGAACACTCCAGACAGCTCGAAGACTCGAAACGGAGACAAGTGCCTCCCGACGCTCTAGGGACTCTCCTGGGTCATCTGTACTAGGGATAGGACTCTAGTAAGTGCCAGATGATTCTCGAGGCTTAGAACTTTGAAATGAATACTTTCTCAACCTCATCGATCAAGCCATTGAACACTCCAGACAGCTCGAAGACGCGAAACGGAGACAAGTGCCTCCCGACGCTCTAGGGACTCTCCTGGGTCATCTGTACTAGGTATGGGACTCGAGTAGGTTCAAGATGCTTCCCGAGACTTAAAACTTTGAAACAAATACCTCCCCAACCTCATCGATCAAGCCATTGAACACTCCAGACAGCTCGAAGACGCGAAACGGAGACAAGTGCCTCCTGACGCTCTAAAGACTCTCCTGGGTCAACTGTACTAGGGATAGGACTCTAGTAAGTTCCAGGTGATTCTCGAGACTTAGAACTTTAAAACGAATACCTTCTTAACCTCATCAATCAAGCCATTGAACACTCCAGACAACTCGAAGACGCGAAACTGAGACAAGTGCCTCCTGACGCTCTAGGGACACACACGTGGGTCAACTATAGAAGGTATCGGACTCTAGTAAGTGCCAGATGATTCTTGAGACTTAGAACTTTGAAACAAATACCTCCCGAACCTCATCGATCAAACCATGGAACACATAAGACAGTTCGAAGACGCGAAACTGAGACAAGTGCCTCCCGACGCTCTAGGGACTCTCCTGGGTCATCTGTACTAGGTATCGGACTCTATTAAGTTCCAGATGCTTCGCGAGACTCAGAAATTTGAAACGAATACCTACCCAACCTCATCGATCAAGCCATTGAACACTCCAGACAGCTCGAAGACGCGAAACTGAGACAAGTGCCTCCCGACGCTCTAGGGACACCCCTGGGTCATCTGTACTAGGTATCGGACTCTATTAAGTTCCAGATGCTTCGCGAGACTCAGAAATTTGAAACGAATACCTACCCAACCTCATCGATCAAGCCATTGAACACTCCAGACAGCTCGAAGACGCGAAACTGAGACACGGGCCGCCCGACGCTCTAGGGACACCCCTGGGTCATCTGTACTAGGTATCGGACTCTATTAAGTTCCAGATGCTTCGCGAGACTCAGAAATTTGAAACGAATACCTACCCAACCTCATCGATCAAGCCATTGAACACTCCAGACAGCTCAAAGACGCGAAACTGAGACAAGTGCCTCCCGACACTCTAAAGACTCTCCTGGGTCAACTGTACTAGGGATAGGACTCTAGTAAGTTCCAGATGCTTCGCGAGACTTAGAACTTTGAAGGGAATACCTTCTTAACCTCATCAATCAAGCCATTGAACACTCCAGACAGCTCGAAGACGCGAAACTGAGACAAGTGCCTCCTGACGCTCTAAAGACTCTCCTGGGTCAACTGTACTAGGTATCGGACTCTATTAAGTTGCAGATGATTCTCGAGACTTATAACTTTTAAACAAATACCTCCCCAACCTCATCGATCAAGCCATTGAACACTCCAGACAGCTCGATGACGCGAAACTGAGACAAGTGCCTCCCGACGCTCTAGGGACTCTCCTGGGTCATCTGTACTAGGTATGGGACTCTAGTAGGTTCAAGATGCTTCCCGAGACTTAAAACTTTGAAACAAATACCTCCCCAACCTCATCGATCAAGCCATTGAACACTCCAGACAGCTCGAAGACGCGAAACGGAGACAAGTGCCTCCTGACGCTCTAAAGACTCTCCTGGGTCAACTGTACTAGGGATAGGACTCTAGTAAGTTCCAGGTGATTCTCGAGACTTAGAACTTTAAAACGAATACCTTCTTAACCTCATCAATCAAACACTGCAGACAGCTCGAAGAAGCGAAACTGATACAAGTGCCTCCTGACACTCTAGGTACACACCTGGGTCAACTATAGTAGGTATCGGACTATAGTAAGTGCCAGATGATTCTCGAGACTTAGAACTTTGAAACGAATCCCGCCCCAACCTCATCGATCAAACCATGGAACACTTAAGACAGTTCGAAGACGCGAAACTGAGACAAGTGCCTCCCGACGCTCTAGGGACTCTCCTGGGTCATCTGTACTAGGTATCGGACTCTATTAAGTTCCAGGTGATTCTCGAGACTTAGAACTTTAAAACGAATACCTTCTTAACCTCATCAATCAAGCCATTGAACACTCCAGACAACTTGAAGACGCGAAACTGAGACAAGTGCCACCTGACGCTCTAGGGACACACACGTGGGTCAACTATAGAAGGTATCGGACTCTAGTAAGTGCCAGATGATTCTTGAGACTTAGAACTTTGAAACAAATACCTCCCGAACCTCATTGATCAAACCATGGAACACATAAGACAGTTCGAAGACGCGAAACTGAGACAAGTGCCTCCCGACGCTCTAGGGACTCTCCTGGGTCATCTGTACTAGGTATCGGACTCTATTAAGTTCCAGATGCTTCGCGAGACTCAGAAATTTGAAACGAATACCTACCCAACCTCATCGATCAAGCCATTGAACACTCCAGACAGCTCGAAGACGCGAAACTGAGACAAGTGCCTCCCGACGCTCTAGGGACACCCCTGGGTCATCTGTTCTAGGTATCGGACTCTATTAAGTTCCAGATGCTTCGCGAGACTCAGAAATTTGAAACAAATACCTCCCCAACCTCATCGATCAAGCCATTGAACACTCCAGACAGCTCGAAGACGCGAAACGGAGACAAGTGCCTCCTGACGCTCTAAAGACTCTCCTGGGTCAACTGTACTAGGGATAGGACTCTAGTAAGTTCCAGGTGATTCTCGAGACTTAGAACTTTAAAACGAATACCTTCTTAACCTCATCAATCAAGCTATTGAACACTCCAGACAACTCGAAGACGTTAAACTGAGACAAGTGCCTCCTGACGCTCTAGGGACTCTCCTGGGTCATCTGTACTAGGTATCGGACTCTATTAAGTTCCAGATGCTTCGCGAGACTCAGAAATTTGAAACGAATACCTACCCAACCTCATCGATCAAGCCATTGAACACTCCAGACAGCTCGAAGACGCGAAACTGAGACAAGTGCCTCCCGACGCTCTAGGGACACCCCTGGGTCATCTGTACTAGGTATCGGACTCTATTAAGTTCCAGATGCTTCGCGAGACTCAGAAATTTGAAACGAATACCTACCCAACCTCATCGATCAAGCCATTGAACACTCCAGACAGCTCGAAGACGCGAAACGGAGACAAGTGCCTCCCGACGCTCTAGGGACTCTCCTGGGTCATCTGTACTAGGTATGGGACTCTAGTAGGTTCAAGATGCTTCCCGAGACTTAAAACTTTGAAACAAATACCTCCCCAACCTCATCGATCAAGCCATTGAACACTCCAGACAGCTCGAAGACGCGAAACGGAGACAAGTGCCTCCTGACGCTCTAAAGACTCTCCTGGGTCAACTGTACTAGGGATAGGACTCTAGTAAGTTCCAGGTGATTCTCGAGACTTAGAACTTTAAAACGAATACCTTCTTAACCTCATCAATCAAGCCATTGAACACTCCAGACAACTTGAAGACGCGAAACTGAGACAAGTGCCTCCTGACGCTCTAGGGACACACACGTGGGTCAACTATAGAAGGTATCGGACTCTAGTAAGTGCCAGATGATTCTTGAGACTTAGAACTTTGAAACAAATACCTCCCGAACCTCATTGATCAAACCATGGAACACATAAGACAGTTGGAAGACGCGAAACTGAGACAAGTGCCTCCCGACGCTCTAGGGACTCTCCTGGGTCATCTGTACTAGGTATCGGACTCTATTAAGTTCCAGATGCTTCGCGAGACTCAGAAATTTGAAACGAATACCTACCCAACCTCATCGATCAAGCCATTGAACACTCCAGACAGCTCGAAGACGCGAAACTGAGACAAGTGCCTCCCGACACTCTAGGGACACCCCTGGGCCATCTGTACTAGGTATCGGACTCTATTAAGTTCCAGATGCTTCGCGAGACTCAGAAATTTGAAACGAATACCTACCCAACCTCATCGATCAAGCCATTGAACACTCCATACCGCTCGATGCCGCGAAGCAGAGACAATTGCCTCCCGACGCTCTAGGGACTCTCCTGGGTCATCTGTACTAGGTATCGGACTCTATTAAGTTCCAGATGCTTCGCGAGACTCAGAAATTTGAAACGAATACCTACCCAACCTCATCGATCAAGCCATTGAACACTCCAGACAGCTCGAAGACGCGAAACTGAGACAAGTGCCTCCCGACGCTCTAGGGACACCCCTGGGTCATCTGTACTAGGTATCGGACTCTATTAAGTTCCAGATGCTTCGCGAGACTCAGAAATTTGAAACGAATACCTACCCAACCTCATCGATCAAGCCATTGAACACTCCAGACAGCTCGAAGACGCGAAACGGAGACAAGTGCCTCCTGACGCTCTAAGGACTCTCCTGGGTCAACTGTACTAGGGATAGGACTCTAGTAAGTGCCAGATGATTCTCGAGACTTAGAACTTTGAAATGAATACTTTCTCAACCTCATCGATCAAGCCATTGAACACTCCAGACAGCTCGAAGACTCGAAACGGAGACAAGTGCCTCCCGACGCTCTAGGGACTCTCCTGGGTCATCTGTACTAGGGATAGGACTCTAGTTAGTTCAAGATGCTTCCCGAGACTTAGAACTTTGAAATGAATACTTTCTCAACCTCATCGATCAAGCCATTGAACACTCCAGACAGCTCGAAGACGCGAAACGGAGACAAGTGCCTCCCGACGCTCTAGGGACTCTCCTGGGTCATCTGTACTAGGTATGGGACTCTAGTAGGTTCAAGATGCTTCCCGAGACTTAAAACTTTGAAACAAATACCTCCCCAACCTCATCGATCAAGCCATTGAACACTCCAGACAGCTCGAAGACGCGAAACGGAGACAAGTGCCTCCTGACGCTCTAAAGACTCTCCTGGGTCAACTGTACTAGGGATAGGACTCTAGTAAGTTCCAGGTGATTCTCGAGACTTAGAACTTTAAAACGAATACCTTCTTAACCTCATCAATCAAGCCATTGAACACTCCAGACAACTTGAAGACGCGAAACTGAGACAAGTGCCTCCTGACGCTCTAGGGACACACACGTGGGTCAACTATAGAAGGTATCGGACTCTAGTAAGTGCCAGATGATTCTTGAGACTTAGAACTTTGAAACAAATACCTCCCGAACCTCATTGATCAAACCATGGAACACATAAGACAGTTCGAAGACGCGAAACTGAGACAAGTGCCTCCCGACGCTCTAGGGACTCTCCTGGGTCATCTGTACTAGGTATCGGACTCTATTAAGTTCCAGATGCTTCGCGAGACTCAGAAATTTGAAACGAATACCTACCCAACCTCATCGATCAAGCCATTGAACACTCCAGACAGCTCGAAGACGCGAAACTGAGACAAGTGCCTCCTGACGCTCTAGGGACACCCCTGGGTCATCTGTACTAGGTATCGGACTCTATTAAGTTCCAGATGCTTCGCGAGACTCAGAAATTTGAAACGAATACCTACCCAACCTCATCGATCAAGCCATTGAACACTCCAGACAGCTCGAAGACGCGAAACTGAGACAAGTGCCTCCCGACGCTCTAGGGACACCCCTGGGTCATCTGTTCTAGGTATCGGACTGTAGTTAGTTCAAGATGCTTCCCGAGACTTAGAACTTTGAAATGAATACTTTCTCAACCTCATCGATCAAGCCATTGAACACTCCAGACAGCTCGAAGACGCGAAACGGAGACAAGTGCCTCCTGACGCTCTAGGGACACCCCTGGGTCATCTGTACTAGGTATCGGACTCTATTAAGTTCCAGATGCTTCGCGAGACTCAGAAATTTGAAACGAATACCTACCCAACCTCATCGATCAAGCCATTGAACACTCCAGACAGCTCGAAGACGCGAAACGGAGACAAGTGCCTCCTGACGCTCTAAAGACTCTCCTGGGTCAACTGTACTAGGGATAGGACTCTAGTAAGTGCCAGATGATTCTCGAGACTTAGAACTTTGAAATGAATACTTTCTCAACCTCATCGATCAAGCCATTGAACACTCCAGACAGCTCGAAGACTCGAAACGGAGACAAGTGCCTCCCGACGCTCTAGGGACTCTCCTGGGTCATCTGTACTAGGGATAGGACTCTAGTTAGTTCAAGATGCTTCCCGAGACTTAGAACTTTGAAATGAATACTTTCTCAACCTCATCGATCAAGCCATTGAACACTCCAGACAGCTCGAAGACGCGAAACGGAGACAAGTGCCTCCCGACGCTCTAGGGACTCTCCTGGGTCATCTGTACTAGGTATGGGACTCTAGTAGGTTCAAGATGCTTCCCGAGACTTAAAACTTTGAAACAAATACCTCCCCAACCTCATCGATCAAGCCATTGAACACTCCAGACAGCTCGAAGACGCGAAACGGAGACAAGTGCCTCCTGACGCTCTAAAGACTCTCCTGGGTCAACTGTACTAGGGATAGGACTCTAGTAATTTCCAGGTGATTCTCGAGACTTAGAACTTTAAAACGAATACCTTCTTAACCTCATCAATCAAGCTATTGAACACTCCAGACAACTCGAAGACGTTAAACTGAGACAAGTGCCTCCTGACGCTCTAGGGACTCTCCTGGGTCATCTGTACTAGGTATCGGACTCTATTAAGTTCCAGATGCTTCGCGAGACTCAGAAATTTGAAACGAATACCTACCCAACCTCATCGATCAAGCCATTGAACACTCCAGACAGCTCGAAGACGCGAAACTGAGACAAGTGCCTCCCGACGCTCTAGGGACACCCCTGGGTCATCTGTTCTAGGTATCGGACTGTAGTTAGTTCAAGATGCTTCCCGAGACTTAGAACTTTGAAACAAATACCTCCCGAACCTCATTGATCAAACCATGGAACACATAAGACAGTTCGAAGACGCGAAACTGAGACAAGTGCCTCCCGACGCTCTAGGGACTCTCCTGGGTCATCTGTACTAGGTATCGGACTCTATTAAGTTCCAGATGCTTCGCGAGACTCAGAAATTTGAAACGAATACCTACCCAACCTCATCGATCAAGCCATTGAACACTCCAGACAGCTCGAAGACGCGAAACGGAGACAAGTGCCTCCTGACGCTCTAAAGACTCTCCTGGGTCATCTGTACTAGGTATGGGACTCTAGTAAGTGCCAGATGATTCTCGAGACTTAGAGCTTTGAAATGAATACTTTCTCAACCTCATCGATCAAGCCATTGAACACTTAAGATTGCTGGATGACGCGAAACTGAGACAAGTGCCTCCCGACGCTCTAGGGACACACCTGGGTCAAGTGTACTAGGGGTAGGACTCTAGTAAGTTTTAGATGATTCTCGAGACTTAGAACTTTAAAACGAATACCTTCTTAACCTCATCAATCAAGCCATTGAACACTCTAAACAGCTCGAAGACGCGTAACTGAGACAAGTGCCTCCTGACGCTCTAAATCTGCGTTCGAGGACTGCTTTAAGATGTGGAAGCACCGCTAGGAGCGTGTGGTTTAATCAAATGGGGACTACTTCGAAGGGTGCCATGGTCCGGATGACGAAGAATAGCACCAACGCGGAGATATGAACGCAGGTCGGATACTTTTCGGACACACCTCGTATATTACAATATGTATTTATTAAATCAATGCGTTACAAATACTGAAGAGGATTGTTTTTATAGTTTAAAATTGTTTCAACTTATTTATGATCCTCTTTATGATTTACTGACCATTATTATTGAATGTGGACGCTCAAGCAAAAAAGAAAAATTTGTATAATTTATCATCGGTTATTAGAAACGAGTTTCGTATTTCAGTCTCGTATCTCCTGTTATCGGCTGTTACTGCCTTCACACTCGAAAACTAATCACTAATCCCTGAAATTAATCACTGAAAATGGATCAACTATACGATATTGCGAGGCACTGCTGGCTGCTAACTAACTTTTGGTGCTACTGAACATAACATAAATCGAATTTGAGTGCTATTTATATCTGAAATTTATCGATACAATTTAATCTAAAATGGTAAATGTAAATCGCTCTTAATACAAATTTATATATAATACAGTAAATGCAACATTCTTGATAATTTTAAAAATATCTGATAAATTTTCACATATAATTAATTAATCCTTGTAAGAATGTTAGACTCTTTACGCCTGGCACCAAAAAAATGTCATATTAAGGAAGTCAAAACACGTAAAAGAAATCTAGTATATACAATATTTTATAATCGTGAAATAATGTATCATTTTTTTATAAGCGGACTTTATAATTTGTTGGTTTAAAAAAGTTACTTTTTCTTCGAGAATTTACTGAAAAATAACCATTTTAGTAACACTAATTATATTTGTATACACATAAAAAGGCTCTATGAAACCGAGAAACTCAATTTAGTATCTTCAGATTACTATACTATAGTGACATTTCCAAGAAAATAAGGTGTAATTGTCCTTACCTTCTGAATTCGTGTTTCCGAACACCTAGGAAGCGCAATTCCTGGCTGGGAGATTCGGCAGTATCGTTACGAGAGGCGGGTTGAATGTTCGTGTGGGTCGAGCCTAATGCGGGCCATTTAAACGTTATGGAACATTGTGCTATAATACGCGTTTACATAGCACGGTAGTTCGTTAGAGGGCCGTTTGTTTGCTCATGCCGTTTGAAACCGCTTCATCTTTTCGACCCCGAAGCATGAAATTCAGGGCATGCACCACAAGTCATGATTGGACGAAAGCAAGAGTGTGAGGGTCACAGGGGTCGACAAATTTCATTTATAATTTATGCGGTTCTATGGCAAATTAATTATCGTTCCTGGATAAATTCGGCGGCGAACCAATTATTACGTACACGACTTTGTGCTCTGCCCAACCCTACATATCCAATCCAATTTTGCAAACGTATGAATTTTCGTTATCGTTCATATTTTACTTTCACTTTTTTAGTATTTAAATCTATATTTGATTATTGCTTCACAAATTAATAATGAGTTACATAGAATTTCTATGTAAAAGCTGATCATTTAACCATTTATCATTGGCAGTTCTAAAAGTTGATATTCATATAAGATATATGATATATATGGTAAGTTGATATAAGTAGATACAAGTTGATATATAACGCCTTTTGGTGCTTATTCAATTTTGCATACTTTTATTGGAAAATTAGTTAATTTGAAATTCACTGGTTGTATTTGAATACTCAGAATAATAATAAGAGGACTAATTACGAGAAAAAAATTCGATGACGAATTTGCCATATCTGTCATTCTAGATGATAAAAAATAAAACATACATATAAAAATGTTACATTTATGTTTATAGTAATACAATATATTGATGCGTGAAAGTTAACAACCTGATATTTGATTACATTTATTAAAAAAAATCTCCAAAATTATTCACTTGAAAAGAAGTTAAAAGTATCCAGAATCATAATGAATTATTTTTTATGATAAGAAAAAAAATTCATCGAACAATTTTGAATAGAATAAATTAAACTATTTTATTGGCTCCGCCAAACATTTAAATACACAAGTGGATCAATCAAACGGTTTCATTTTTGTGATTACAAAATCTATGAATTTAAAAAAAAAAACATTTATTATCAACAAACTAACGTTTATTGGATGAAAATTTCATTTTGAAGTACCGAAATGATATAGCATAGACAATGCGGCAAACTCTCGAGATATAAATTAATCAAATTTTGAAATTTGGCATTAAAAATTAGTAAAATTTCACCAGTGATATGACTTTAGTATAAATTGAGGTAGTTACTTCGCGGAGAAACAGATCTCTGGAAAAAGATATTTAATTATGCTTGAAGAAATTACAGTATTATTATTGATCATATCATTTGAAACAGGAAAAATTAATTTTTATAAAAAATCATAAATGTTATTTTTTTACATTATAGATGTCGGACGCCTGTGTAGCTCAGTTGGTTAGATCAGTCGATCGGCAATAGAAAGACCTGGGCCCGAATCCCAGCATAGTCGAGAGCGTCTTTTTTTCCACAGAAAGATTTTCAAATTCTTTAAAATTTGAATTTAATTTGCATTTATTGCGTTATAAGAGTTTGTAATTGTCTACGAGGACACCTGTCGGCAACATATCCTATCTGATACGCGACTAATGATCCTCCGATAATGTAGGCAGTGGCAAAAATTTCGAACGCAACCATCTAACTTAATAATATATTTTATCTTTAATATTAAATTTTTTATAAAAAAATCATCTTTTTTTCAAACGATATAATAAATAACATTATTGCAAATTATGAAAGTATAATTAAATAATCTTTCCTGAGACCTGTTTTTCAGCGAGGCACCCAAATTAAACTAAAGAGATGAAAATTTCACACTAATTATTAGTGGTTTTTTTTCACTAATTTGAAAGAGATCGGAACAAACATTATTTAATCTAAATAAGTATATCATTTATATGGTTATATTTGGTTGATTTAAAAAAATGGTTTGGGTGAATCAATTGAATTTTGTGATACATAAAAAGATCATTATCCTAAGACCGGCTTTTTTAGAAATATAAAAAAATGGAACAAAAAGTATCTTGTTTTCAATATTTTCTTTAAAAATGTCTTTTTTAAATTTAATCTTCTGCATACATTGATTTAATGCAATCTTATTCTGTATTATAAATATAACAAAAATGTATCCCTAGAGGATAACATTGATTTTCTTTTGTTCTATAAAGCTTGGAAAGCTCGATAGTCTGTATTGATACCCCAGATTAAAAAATGAAAAGGAAAGGAAGTGAAGTGGTATCGAACAGGGAACTTAAATACTTGGACTGTTTGGAATTTTAGACTTGCATTAGGGGTACTGCATTTACTAGAGAATCGATAAAGATACGATAGATAAGAGGTCGTGACGCCCTATAGTAGCACGTACAGAGCATTGCAGTAGCATATCACGTAAGCTTGGCCGTTAAGTTCGTGAGATACCGCCGTGAAATCACGACATGAATCAAACCTCTTCCAGTATTTTAATTGGAATTAAAGTTTTTAAATGAGCACCTTTAAAGTCAAATGGCCCAATATTTTTAATTTATGTGTATCTCTATCTATATTGTATTCTGGCATCATCCACTTGTTGAATTGAAAGATTCAATCAAAATAGAACGTAAAGTTCCATCAGATTGATTTGTTGCCATTGTGTAAGTATAATGCATGTAATTGTTTTAATTTCTATCATTCTGAAAGAATGGAACTATATGAATTTTTCCTCAATTTTTTATTTACAAAATTGTTAGGATTTGATGATGAAAGTCTTACGAACTGCCCAAGAATTTACTTTTTATTAAGATATTAGATTGGGTAAGATATTTGTACGAATAGAAGATAGTAGTAAGTTCTGCTTTGGAGAACATAAAAGTTTAATAGGGATTCTCTAGAAATTGCGAAACGATCTCATGATAACACTAGAGAAATTTTTGAGTTGTGTTATTAACACTGTGTATAAAAGGATTCTATGGAATTTTTATTCATTTTTGTGTGAATTTTGGGTCGATATGATAGCAGACATGTTCTCAAACATGTCACATTACATTCTATGGAATCTGAATGGAACTTTAATTGCATTTTTAACATTCTTCCAAGGTTCTGTACAACTATAAATTCTTGTATTTTCAGGTACATATTTAAAATTAACGTTAGTAAGTAAATAAGTAAGTGAAAACGAACAAATTAAAGTTTTTTTTGAACTTAATATATGTGAGCGTTAAATTTAATAAAACTGAAACTAGGGTGTCCGAAAAATGTTATTATCTATGATTTATAATATACTTTATTTTTCAATCATATGAAACGATTTAAATAAAAATTACAGATAAGATAATTTATATTTTCTCGAACATTTTCTTGTTGAAGTATTGAAAAATTTTCAATTCCTGACATTTTAAGAGATTAGTGAATTTTATGGAATTTAAGAATATGTTCATGAAAATTTGAGTAATTTCAGAAATTTCAGAAATTATAAAGAAATTCAAAGAAATTTATCTGATTCCAATGGATTTCAAACATTTGAAGAGATTTTAAATAAAGCACTTAAATAAATCCAAGAGTTTCTTGAAGTCCTTAAGTGATTAAAAAAGATTCTAAAGATATGTAGACCGTCTAAATTAAAAAATAAATTATTCCCAATCTAAGTTTATTCAACATATGGTAATTATGATATTGAAATATAATACTAATATTATCTAAGTAGATTTTTTAAACACTATAATAATTTGAACTTCTCAAATTGTAAACAACTCTTTCAAAAGTACCTAATTGCTAAAAAAAAGTAGTTATTTTTATAATTAAAAACGAAATTGCCATGTTATTTTTTCCAAGTAATATTCGAAATTATAAGATACACTGTCAAGTAACGAAGCGTCTGAATCCTCTTGCTGTTTGACTTTCGACTCGAAAGCTACTTCTAACGAACTGGTTTAGATCAAGTTCGTCTGTTACTGTGAGAGCGGCGATGTATAACAAACGAAGCGAGTGGGATGAGGTCTTTTTAAGTAAAAAGGGTGGGTCCAAATGGAAGAGAAGGTGAAGGGATGAGGGAGAGAATATGAAAGCAGTATCGCGACCCTGTTAATTTCGGGGCATCCGTTGCATCACGAAATAGCTTCGCGCGAGCCGCACGTTTACGTGATGTAACATAGTTAACTACATTGGAAATTACAGCTCATACATGAAATTACACAGCGCGCACGCTCTGAACCGTAACGTATCCATTTATGCGAATGTGTACAAGTATACGTAGCAGAATACATGTCTACGAAATACATCCACTCTTGGTAAGTATCTCATACACATGTTTTCATGTACGCATATTTCTGTTGTACATACGAAAGCACGAAATTTTGTCATAACCATAAGAATATTGGAATGGGTGTAGGTGAATTTTGCAAACGCTATATCCGCACTTGGATTCGAGGTTTTAAATTGTTAAGCTGGATATAATGTATACCTTATTGAATACTATAGAGCGCGTGATATTACTGAGATGATATTATTGGGTGGTAAATATGGCTGATATAATTAGAATTTTGTAGCCGATGTACAAGCTAGTATTATACTTTTATAGTCTTTTAATGACATCTCCACATTACGAAGAAAGTATCATTCTTAGCCGTAAAAACTACTGGAAATGATTACACAAGCCAAAAAATCGATTTGTCTTTAACCAAAACTAAAATTATTTAAAAGTAACTCAAATGTAACTAGGTTTTGGTAAAATATGGCACAACTAGTTTATTAATTAGGTATATTTTTTATTAAAAACGAAAAAATAAATAAAACGTTTTACATAAGGACAAACGTGCTGAACTCCAGTAAGGTTTTTGAATTAAAATGTTGTCTTGCCGTGACCAGGCGTTTCTACTTAGAAATTCTCCAGTGTCTGCTGAGTAGAAAAAGTATATTTTAAGGTGGCTTCGGCGTTTGGAGTCGTATGAAGTGAGGGGCACCGTGGGGGTACGTGTTACATGAATGCTCATTGCTACTTATTTTTTTAATAATCATATGTATTATAGTTACATCTGAGTAGAAGGGTAAGAAATCGCGGAAATGCCCCCTGAAAAAAGCGATAGTAAAAATTTATTAGTTTCACCTCGAGGCGATTTTTATATTCTGTACTTTTCTCGCAATTTTCTCTTGATTGAAGTCGTCAACCCTTTGTTTTTATAATACTAATAGATTCCTCGAAATCGAAAGTACTATTATATATTTGATTTATGGGGACTTGTGATTTTGTTCCGGAGTTTTGCCGATTTTGATGAGAAATCCCATAAGACTACGTGTTAAACTGACATTTCTTCGGTAGCGATTTTTTCGGCAATGACATCGTCAACCACGATATTTTTTTTTTCCAAATAAATCTAGCATATTTTATTGAGATAATTTCTAAGTTTCAGAGCAGTCTGTAATTTTTTTCAAAAACGCCGAAGCCACCTTAATAGAACATATTCCGTAATTTTTAACAAAGTTAATTTATTTAACGATAAGCTTATCACTAAGTTTTAATAGAAAAGTCGAAAGTGAAGTTGACAAATGCTGTAAGAGTCAGAAGAGTCACCTCCTAGAATAAAATTATGCCAATAAAAGTGAATGCAAATTATAAATAAATTTTCACAAATTTACTTACGCACATGTGCATTTACTTCACGCACATATTTATGTATTGATATTTATGCCTTCAACAGGATATCCAGAAAAGGTTGAAGAAGCGAGAAACTGAAAAAAGCTGCAAAAGGGATGAAAAATACAAAGTAGAACAAAATGATGGAGCCGGTAGCTCTACCTTTTCTTTGAAAACGTTAGCCACTTGTGCACGGTACATTTAACTCTATTCTGTGGATGGTAGAGTATTGGAAAACACCAGCTACATACACGAATAACGCATCCGCAACGCAAACGCAGATGTGAACCTAACTTGATAGGCACACACAGTACGTTTCAGTTCACCCTATTGATGTACATACATTACATTAAATTGATATCCTAAAAAAATGTAGAGAACAAAAAAAATGTTCTAAGGATTTTTCAATAAACACTGAGAGATGTATGTTGCTGCCCTATAAAAGCAGCTGCTTTGTTATTTTTAGAAAATTGAGATTAATTCAAATGAAAAAACGAATATATGAGTTCAAAATAACTGCAACAAGTTTAAAGCAATCTATTTGGTCTATTTTTGATCTATAATCGTTCTATTTTAAACTTATTGCAGTTTTCTTTAAACTTAGATTTGTGTGTGTATGTAAAGGGTTTCCCAATAGGGGTGATATGATTTTGAATGTCCCTATCGGGCTCATTTGAACTGAAATTTTTGACGTCTGCTGTCAGTTGTCATCAGTAAGGTTTGCCATTTAATCATGAGTAGTTTCACGCTTCCACAACGTTTGGAAATTGTCCAATTATTTTATCAAAATTCGAGAAGTTTTGTCGGTGTTCAAAGAGCATATCGTGCAAAATATGGTCGTCATTCTGCTCCATCCGCGCTCTCAATTCGTCGAATAATCGATAAGTTGGAGAGTGAATTTACTCTATTGGATACTAAGCCTAAAAATCGTATGCGTACCGCACGTTCTACACAGAATATAGCCGCCGTACAGGCCAGTATCGAGGAAAACCGTGAATTGTCCGTGCCACGCCGATTTCAGGAATTGGGCCTGTCCAGGATGACTACCTTGCGTATTTTGCGATTGGATCTTGGCCTGCATCCCTATAAGATCATTCTGGCCCAAGAACTGAAGCCTAATGACCATCGTTTGCGTCGGGAGTTCGCGGATTGGGCTCTGGAATCAATTGAAAATGATCCCAATTTTCATCAAAAAATCATCTTTTCTGATGAGGCGCATTTTTGGCTCAAGTCTCGGGGGACATTTGGCCGATATATTCTTTAAATCATAAATGGCATAGAATATCCAATATAATAAAAAAGATTTCGATCAATTCCGAATGAATATTCAGTGTTTTTTTTTCAATTTCAAAACATATCACCCTTATTGGGAAACCCTTTATTACATAAAATTCATTATTGACACATATTTACACGTGTGATGAATATTTTATATATTATTTTAAATTAATTAGTTGAGTTTGAAATTTTTGTCACTGCCTACATTATCGGAGGATCACTAGTCGCGTATCAGATAGGATACGTTGTCGACAGGTGTCCTCGTAGACAATTTCAAACTCTTATATCGCAAATAATGCAAAATAAATTCAATATTTAAAGAATTTGAAAATCTTTCTGTAGAAAAATTTTTTCCACAGAAAGATTTTCAAATTCTTTAAATATTATTTTAAACTTTCAATATTAATGAAGCACTACATGTAACTAATGTTCAGGTAGTTGTAGGTAGTTCTGTCCAGACATAATATAATATATATTAAAGCTTTTAATTTATAATAAATGTCATGGGAATGATACACTGAAAAATAAAAGATGATTAATTAATTCATCTACTTTGGTTTATAAAATATGCGACTGTTACTTTATTGATTAGCAGAACTACTTATTTTATAAAGTTACTACCTGTGTTCTTATTATGAGAACTCGGCTAGGAAAATCAACTAGTAAAGTAGTTGTGCTAACCAAAATAAAGTAGCGATGGCATATTTTACAAATCGAAGTAATAGGTTCAATGAAATATATTTTCCAGAGTAGACACTTGCATAAACTATTAGTAATTGTAACCAGTAAACAATTTACATTAATTAACTAAAGAAAAAAAGAAAGAAAAAATAAATTTAGATTAATTTTTGAATTGATTAATTGAACTGCATTTTCTTCGACAACTATGCAAATCAGTGCCTCGTTATTCGAAAACATTCTCAAATAATTTCGACGCGTTTGCTGTATACAAAAGACCCAAGGCGTCTTTGTGAACAAACCAGGAAAGGTTTTCAACTGCAGGTGTTTTAGTAGTCGAGTGTACCAGAAATTAGGTAACTTCCTCCCCAGTGGAAAAAACACGAAGATGTTCTTTTTTTGTGAACCGGATTTTACAGCTGGCGAAATGCCCAGGCCATTAAACGTTGGATGAATTCTTTTCAACAGAGTGAAAAATATTGCCTCCATTCATCGGTAACAGTCGGTTACGTGCTCCTATAAACAGCCGACTACCGGGCCTATATCGTTCGACTAAGTTGGCGCCTTGTATTTATAGCCTGACCCAATCCCGTGATGGGTACACACCACCAATGTGACTCTCTCGACTTTCCGAGGAAACTGTCATCTCTCTGGCATTTGTATTCACTTAACTGTCTAACCAAAATTAACGCAAGGAGGTGAGTAACCGTTCAATTCGGAAACAACAATATTATATGGGTGATTCTTTAAAAAAGGGACATTTTTATGCCTCTGTGATAACGTAAAAGGGTTGAGCAACCAAGTTCTAAGAAACTAAGCTCAAAAAGTACACCGTTAAAAATTTTCGAGTAGATTGAATTGAATCTAGTATTTTATTAGAATTCGAAAAAGTATGTCTTAAAACGTGCCGGATTTTTTTTTGCGTTCGTCACCGATAGTGCGGATATTTTTGCGTAATCGTGAGTTAGAAACAATTTTTATGAATGAAATGAAAGGTTGTAACATTCTAAACAACTGTTTCCAACGATTTCAAAAACAACGCAAAGTTATGAGAATAATGGCCAATTTTGTCTCGTTTTTCATTACTGTAACTTCCATCACCGTCGACTGTACTATCGTTAAGTGCCTCTTTTTCAGAGAATCACCCATATATTTCTGAAAGCAAAACTTTAAAAAATAATTAATCATGAAGAATTTGTCTAAAAAGGTAGAATAACACACCAAAATATCTCTCAAAATCAAGAATGAAGTTTAGTCCAACAAAATTCAAAATTTTTCACCACGTCTTAGGGTAAATATAATCATTGTATTCAATGTAAATTCATATGGAAGAAAGTATAAAAAAAACAGGTGTTATTTTACTTCAAATAAATCAAGTACATATAACAAGAAAATCCAGGTCTGAGCATGGCCTGAGGGTCATGTTATTGCACCGCTAATATCTAAATTTTTAATTTACGGAACTTAGCCCAGTTCAGGGAATTTCTGCACGGATTTTAATGAAATCGTATAATTCTTGTAATATTCCTTTTGACGAATGTTTTTTTTTAATTAAATCTTAACTATAAAATTATACAAAAGTTGTTATTGCGATTTATTGAGGTTGATCATAAAATTCTATTTTTTGAAATATCTGACTATTTTATAACCAATTTAACATTTTCTACGAACCCGATTTCTCCCGAATATTTGCCATTATGATATAAATAAAATAACAATGAAATACAGTTTTCTATTATTACACAGTTTACCAATTTCCATTATTACACTGTTAGAAATGTTCGGGAATCCACAACATTTTTATGTTACAAAGGTAACGTAAAATTTTATGATATTTATGATGTTTTTGAGTAAAAGTATCTTAAAATTGCAAATAATGTACTGAATTTTCTGAAATTTTTCTTAATAAACTGTAACAGAATTTTCAGTTTCACTTAACTATATGAAACCTCAGTTACCCAAAACGTAAAATTATTCCTGTTAAAAGTTTAAGAATTCCCAGATACAAGTATCAAAATATTGAACACTTTGTAACTGAAAATTAAGAAATTGTTTCTTAAATTTACTAGAAAGTAACTTAGATTTTCTAAAATTCTATCTTAATTTTATAAAACTGTAACTGAATCAAACTCGAGTCACGCATTACGGAAAATTACTTTAGAAATTTCTAACAGTGTATATTCAACATTTTGTGATAATTGTGCAAAGTAATACTATTTTTATTTTTGTATAAATAATTAAATTTTTTTATAATTTCTGTTCAATAATCAAAATTTTATTACATAAAATATATTGATATGTTTGTTATTTCTCTTGAAAAAATAAACTTCGATTCGTCATTTACAAACTAAGATTCAGTTTTGGAGAAAATAAATTGGAAAAGAATGAAAAAAAGTCGATAGGAATCTAGGAATGTGAACGATGGTAAAAAAAAGGGAGTGAATGGCTTGACTTCACGAGCAAGGTCGTTTCTCTCTAGCAGTATGTTGAGCCAAGTTTAACGTTCAGATAGAAAGGATTGAGCTTATGACTCCCCTTACGTCTTTCATTACACCCCTTCGAGCAAGTCACCTCACCCTTTCCTTCCTCTCAACATACAGGAAGATTGAGCGTGTGAACGTGGCAGCATGCCGAGCGTGAAACGCCAAAGAGTCTTTGAAGAGGTACTTATTTTTATTTTCAAAATATTAATTTTTAAAAATGTATTTAAACCTAAAAAGCGTTCAAAAAGCCTATTTGAAGTAAGCTCTTTCAAATGTGACGATCTTCTTTTTAAAGGAACTTTTACAAGACAACGAATAATAGTGATGAAAATGTTATGAATCCAATTGAATTTTGTTTTTGATTCAGATCCTTTCTTATAATTACATATTCGATTTTTATGGAAAACATTTGAGGGCATGTGGTATTCATTTAATGTGAGCAAAATCAGAGGAATATTTTTTACATGTTTGAATTCCAAAAAAAAGAAAATTTTGCGAATAGTTGATATCATATAAGAATAGGCGCTTGTAGTCTATTTTCAGTTATGATATTGATTAAAAAATATCGATTGCAAAACTAATAACTTTCTAGAATGTATTAGTTTTTAACTTCTTAACTAAAAAAAGCTATCTACGTCTCTTTTGATGTCTCAAGTAATTCCAAAATTTTCTTTACTTTAGACATTATCATGTAGAATTCTAAAATTAATGAAATTTGCTGATTTTTTTGGTATCACATACCTTAAAACTATTTTCATATTTGAATTCTAGTTTTCAGTATCAAATTAAATAAAAAGTAGTTTCCGAAATGTTAGTGTGAATAACAGGCGAGCAAAGTTACAACAAAAACCACACGTACTGCAGAATAAAGTGGAAAGTTTATAGAGAAGAGTTTACATAAGCGTGTTCGGAATTTCGTTAAATGAATACTTTTCTCTACACTTAGTGCCTCATTGTTTTACAGAGTTGTAACGTGATTTCAGGTCTTGTGTAGAGAAGAAGGATTTTGTTACCACAACGAACATTTATCTTTGTCGGTAAGGGTCAGCTTGAAAAAAATGTGAGAGCTAGTATTGTCTCGTACCGGTCAACCGACTATTGTAGAACGAGTAGTATTTCCAACAAACGATAAACAACATTCAATGTTATTTACGGGAAACAAGGCTCTCAACGAAAAGAAGTATTTGAGCATTTCCACTAGTTTTTAATCAACAGCGAAAAAGACAAGTTTTTTACACTGTACAAAATTTACTTGAGTTAAACGGGGCAACACTTTGATAACAGAGATATAGAATTTTACTATATTGTATATATTTCCAGCAAACATAAAAAATTTAATGGTACACGTTATAAGAACGAAATGGTCCAAATTGGAATCAAAATTCATATTTGACTTTTTTATTCTATAAATGATGATGGCTATATGAGCTTCGTTTAATTGCTTTGCGTTAAAACAAAACCACTTTTTTTAATACTAACATCGTATCATTTGCACTAAATTTATATTATTGTCGGCGACTGTTACGGGAAATTCGTACATTTGTAGTTAATTAATTGAGATTAGAATTACCTTTCCACATTGGCATTTCATTTTGAAATTTATACTACTTTGCATTAAATTGTGGTGATGATCAGTTACAGAGTTAAAATGATTTTTGTCAACAATCTTATTGAAAACATTACTTACGTAAACTTGAAATATGATTTTTGTATATAACACTCACCTGAAACAGAAGAAAAAGAAGCATTTTTATTAGTTTTACTTTTTTGGGTGGAAGAGAATGAAATCTCAAAAAAATAAAGTGTCAATTTTCAAAATTTGATAATAAGTTTTCGTTTTTCATATTGAAAAGTAAATACCGCTTTCTGTTTTTTCTTAGTTATTTTTATAATATTTACTGATAAAATTTTAAATGAAGAATTCAAAAGAAAATCTAAATCATCAAATTATACTCGGAGAAAATTGGAGATAAGGAAATCAAGATTGATTACTAAAATTTCTGTAAAAAAATCTGATGTTTGATTTTTTCCAACTGATTCACTGATAAACATCAGAAGAAAGTGTAATGCCGCTTTGCAATAATTAATGGAATTCAGTAATCATTGCCAATCTGCTTCACACTCACTTCTATTTATTGGGGAATTGGTTGGAAAGAACCAAATATAACATTATTTGACAGAAATTTCAGTAATCAATCTTGATTTCCTTACCTCCATTTTTCTCCGTGCATGCATGGAAAAAGGCACTAAATGTCAATGTAAGTCCAGAATATAAATATTAGAAATTAATTTTTTTAATATAATTTACTATTTCTTTTATTTTTAAAGTTTCTATAATAGAGTCAATTTTCACCGTAAACATTTTCTGTTTGGGTACACGGAAAGAAATTCGATGGCTAAATGCATTACGTTTCGTAAGAAGAACTATTTTAGAGAGTAAACCAGAATTATTGGAAAAAGTTGTGAAAAAGTCCCATCATAATGATAAAGTTTATTATGTCAAGCATTACTCGCTATCTGTCTGAAATTTGAGTCTAATAATGAGACATGATAGCAACATTCATATCATTTTACCGAATCTTCTGACGCAAATATACGTCATCGTATAGAGCAGAGCTTTGAAATCAGCGCGTGTTTCAAAATGGAAACATTGAGGCAAATTTTTACCATCTATGATGGATACGTTTCACTTTCGAGCATTCTCATATTTCGAGTACAGAGTAGGGCTTAGAAAGTCAAATCAATAAAAGTGGATTTTACCACCTCCGATGGTAATAATTCAAAATTGAAGAAAAAACATTTTTTTCATTGCATCATTTCGTAGTGCCACTGTTGATCTTCATTGCATCTTGTCGATTCCCTTCATTTATTTATCAAGTAGCAAAAATTTTAGCCGAATAAAAACCTACCAAAATGGATCCGATCGAGGGGGAATTGAACCTACGTCCTACGGCTTTTAACGCACCTACGTCCTACAACTAACGCACTAGACTACTCTCGCAATTGTGGTTCGAAATTTTGGAACTTGTATTAGAAGTCTGCTATTCGCTGATTGCCCGACGCGTTTTTAAGGAGGAGAAAAAGTACCATCTACGATTCCAACGTTTGAACTCTGATGGAAACTTTTCCGAACGTTACGATTATAATATTCCGTAAATGCGTGAAAGCAATATTTGAACCTATGGAATGTCTTATAATGTAAACACGAAAGATATACAAGGTGCGTTCAAAAATAAACGAGACTTTTTCAAAATAGCTATTTATAGTGGCGCTATCTTCTGATGGGAATAGGAGTTGGAAAGGTACATCCTTCACTGACGTTCTATCAAAATTTCATGACCAACGGACAATTAGAAGCCGAGTTATTGCTTTATAAGGGACAGTGTGTTTATAGCATCGGTCGAAAAATGAACTTCGGACAAAGAGCGAATATTAAGTTTTGTTTGAAACTTGGTAAAACTTTTACTGAAAGGTTTGAATTAGTGAAACAAGTGTATCGTGACAATTGTTTATTCCGTGCCAGATTCCATGAGTGGTTTAAACGATTCAAAGAAGGTCGTGAAGACATCAAGGACGACGAACATCCCGGTCAGGAAAGTTTCGTGATTACACCAAGTAATATTGAAATTGTGCGTGAATTTATAAAAAATGAGCCAAAATCTTCTTTGCGATACATGGCAATGGAATTAAACATGTCAAAAGATTCAATTAATCGCATTTTGACCGAAAATTCGCCGTGTGAGGCCGCAATACCGTGAAAATGACAGTTGGCGCCTTTTGCACGATAATGCGCCGGCCCATCGTTCAACGCTTATCACTGATTTTTTGACCAAAAATCACATTTTATCCGTCAACCATTCACCGTATTCGCCTGATATGGCTCCCTGTGACTTCTACCTATTCGGAAAATTGCATTTGGCCATGAAAGGAAAACGTTTTGCGTCCGTAGAGGCCATCCAAATGGCTTGTACCGACATCCTGAAGGACATTCCGGTCAATGACCTGAAACACTCTTTCGAAAAGCTTTTGGATCGCGCAAAACAGTGTATCGAGGCCGGAGGGGACTATTTTGAATAAATAAACTCGAACTTATCAGAACAAAGCTCCTGTCGTTTCCATTTTAGCTCAGTCTCATTTATTTTGGAACGCACCTTGTACATACAGGGTGCGCCATCTAGACCTTCGGTATTTCAACATTAAATAACTCTGTTGTTTTTCAGCCGATTTTGACAAATGAGCACGATTCTGAAACGTCATTCAGTATCATGTTAACCATGAGTCAACACACACCGAAACAACGCGCTGAAATCGTAGCGTTTTACATTGAAAACAATCGTTCAATTGTGAAAATTGTGAAAATCGAAAAATGGCGATTTGGAGTAGCCTTTTCGTTCTCCGGATTTAACTGTACCTGACTTTTTTCTTTGGGGTTATTTAAAAAGCAAAGTTTATGCCAGCAAGCCAAAGACAATTGACGAACTTAAATGTAATATACGAGCCGAAATAGCTGCTATAACGCCCGAAATGCTGGCCAATGTTATGCAGAATGCGCGAAAAACAGCTGCTTTTTGTGTATCGAATGGAGGTGGTCATTTAATCGACGTTGTGTTCGAAAACTGATTTGAAATAAATGGTAAAGTATATCCTAAACAAATCTTGCTCATTTGCCAAAATCGACTGAAAAGTGTCATAGTTATTCAATGTTGAAATATCGAAGGTCTATAAATTTTTTATATGATAGTGTAAAGAAAATTTGAGAAAAATATAAAAAGGTGTGGTGGCTTTCACTCTAATAATTAACATTTTTGATTCTTCGCGAAAAATGAATCGGTGGTACTTTCACAAAAGCAACGTGTGTATATTATAGACTTATTATATTATTACTTATTATTACATGTAATGGAAGTTTTGTTTTAGTAACATATATTAAATTAATTGATTTAATTTATTTCAATACTTTCATCTTAAAAAATACAAACTTTTACTTGAATTCTAAAACACATGTGTGTATATTTTAATAACGTTTGTTAATTTTAATATGTTTTGATTGAAAAGGTATTAAATTTAATATGAATGTATATTAATTTTTCATAATATACAAATCTATTAATTTTAATTTACCACTTGTATATTAAAGTTTATTAGAATTAATAAGATTTTCAACAGTGTAGCCAAGGTAGTTCCATGTAACGAAGGAAGTCTTTGAACGAGAAAACATAGAACGCTTGAATGGCGAATATAGACGAGGCCATGCTGTGAGGGCTGTCCTGTGTTTCCTCCTGTCGTTAGAGTCGCGCCGATACGTTGACCTCTGGATAGAAGGTAATGGCCACGAGAATTTCGCTTTAACGCCACCGAGTGCCTACCTGTTGTCCTCCCTCGTCTTTCACCCCCTCATCCACCGTCTATGGCACGGGTCGGTGGCTACATTATATGCAAAGGGATGCCAGCTATGGATCGCGGGGTGAACTCTACTGATCAGTTCGTCCCTCACATACGAGCACACGAAGGCTCACGTCAAAAGACTCGTTGAAACATTTCTAATACCGTCTGAAATAGTCACCTCTTGTGTTGTAAACCTGACTATCCCTTCCTTTCAACTTCCACTCCAGATAGAGTATACATATATTCAGCGGCTATCCACCAGATTATTTTGTACTCTCAAATAATACGAATACGGGATTACGGTATCCGGGCGTATTCGTAAAAAAGAATACAGGAGCTAATTTTATTCATTTTAGGTTTCTACATGTTTGTGTCCAAAACAGATAACATTTTGTTTTCAAAATTTGGTAAATGGTGAAAAAGATAGAAACGGACGTAGATAGACTGTCGACAAGTTTGTTTTGTTATTAAAGTCAAAAGTAGTCTATCTACGTCCGTTTTGATCTTCTCTATCATTTCCCAAACGTTATAAACAAAATTTAATATATTTTGGGCGTAAACATGTAAAAACTGAACCAAGTTGTTCACATGAATTTTCTCTTTTTTTAAGTATCACATGCTATTGAATTGGAAATACTGTGGGTTTGGAATTCAAGAGCAAATTCAGATTTTTGAAAAAAAGAATACAGTGTTATTTGAGTTGGCAAATTAATCTGGTGCATTCATAATCATGTAGTTGTAAATTCGATTTTGAAATTAATAGGATTGTGAAAAAAGCTCGAAGTCCGATATACGACCGGACCGAGACTAGCTTCTTCGAGTCAAATCGAGCACGTACCGGGCTACATAATTTCAAAAGCTCAACAAATTCCGAGTTCTTATAATTCTTTGGCTATTCGAAAATTTCGGGATCTCGAGCAGGTCCACGCAGTTCAGATTTATGCACCAGAATTTATTCCTGAGAGTAAATATTTAAATGTGTATAAAAAGTTTGAGTTATTTTAAAACAATTTTTCAAAGGATTTATCCTAAAATTAGGCAGCCTTAAATTAATATGTGAACTGTTTTACACATAAGCATTCACTTCCGAGGAGATTTGGAATTTTCGGGTTCTCAACTGTTCGAAAATTCTCGAGCCTGACCGGAAAAAGTCGAGCTCAGTTCGTACCAAGCTTTCGAGCTTTTTGCAAACCCCAAGAAATTGGAGATTTTAAATATAATTTTACTAGTCACTTCAATAATTTTCATACACGATTAATTAGTTAAAATCTCGTAGGCAAATTAGCAAGAATTCTATTACATTTGTAAATAATACAGTATTTCATGAATTTCAAAATAGATTAAATTTCATGTATTCATGCTTTCACCCCCTTCTGTTTCTGTGTGATTAATATTTCGAACATGCTGATAATAATCTGTGACCAGAAATTGATACAGATATACATATCATTCTTAGTTATTCATGTTAATGGCTAAAGTCAGGAGTGCCACTAGGCAGACAAATATTAACTATGAGTTTCTATTTTCCTGCACTTTTTAGTAAATATAATTTAGTTAAAACAACGTTTTTACTTCTTAAATCTATAAATTTATTATTAAATTGATAAAAAAAAAGGATTATTATAATACTTTCATATGAGTTTTAAAAGTTAATTATCCTTCCTCTTTAAGAAATGTATATCACGTACAAATCCACAAATCAGAAAATATGAGACACACGCACCTGAAAGCAACGTTCTTATCCGGACAAAAATCTATAAAGCAGGAACCTTAATAAAAAAGAGAAACCTCCGAAACTTACTTTTTCAGAAGAAGAGAATTTTCAGTGATATGTACTATATATGTGCAGATAACTAGAGGAAGAAAACTCACAAAACCGAGGTCCACCTCCGAATTCATCCTGAAGGGCAAAAATAAAGCGAGGGGTTTCTGTAAGAACTACCTTTGGAATTAGAGACAAAAATATCAAGAACGTAACGCTTTGATTCTTCAGGGATTAGTTTTTCTGAGGTATCTTACATGCCAATTCCCCGGGGAATCTCGTTTGTGGATTCAGTGAGAAGCTGATCCCAGGATGAGATCCTTTAACTTCAACTACAAAATTTATCAAACTTTTCAAAATTTTGTTTCGGAAATAGAGGTAAAACAAATACGATAAATTATATTCGCACTGACTTATTAGTTTGAATCAAATCAGTGAAAAATACTACTAATTGAAATTATGAAGGAATAACAGGTTCAATTAATTGCTAGACTGGATTTTCATAATTTAAAAATATATATTAAATATTATAATATTAAAAACATTGAGAATTGATATATTATGATACTTTTTCGTCCCAATTTTCATTCTGTTATATTTGACTATAAAAAAATCTAAGAAAAGCTCGTAAAATTAAATTCCTTATTTACTTTTAACAAAAGATTACAGATAAGAAAACACGTCGCACAAAATTTTCATTTTTCATCAAGCTTATTTTTGTTTATTACTTTTATCTCTACTGAAAAAAATATATCTTAAATATGCCACCCATATTTCATAAGTTTACTATCTGAGAAAGAAAATTTTCTAACGTTTCTAATTTACATAGAAACAAAATGTGTCTCTAGATGAAGATTGTGTTAAAGCCAAGCGTAAAATTTGTAATTTTAAGTTATATTTTAGTAACTATCCATATTTTTCCAGTTTATTATCCCAGAAAACCTATTTTATAAAGTCTCTAATTTACATAAGAACAAAATTTGTCTTTAGAAAAAAATCATGTCAAACCCAAGTGTAAAATTTGTAATGTTGGATTTTATTTTACTTTATTCTGTATATGAATTGCACGATAAGGAAAATGAAGGTTGAAACTCACATATTTTCGGCAATTTTATTGAAAAAAAAGAAGTTTCGCGAGAGCTTTTGTCCCCTTCAGCAAAGCAATCGTTTCTCAGGATATGAACGGTCATCCCACCGACCCTTGATCCTGGTTTCGCTTAATCTTCGCCATTCAGCTCATCCAGAACCAGTGATGTCAGCATCACCCGAGCGGAATTCTGAATAATACATCAAAAGCTCCAACTGGATGAGGACGCACTCTACACATTGGCCAGGAGGCTTCTGTCTCGAAACCTGGCAGGGCTGGAAATCATGGGATCATAAAAAACACACCCCAACCCCGAAAGCTACTCTTTATTTCTATCCAGCTGACGATAACCCTCGGTTTATTGGTTTGTTTCAATGCCACATTATTCTAGTTGCTCTCTCTTATTCAGCCTATTCATATGTACGTGTATCTATCGTTATATATGTATATATATACATGCATACAGTAGCTTAATGGAACTAGTGCAGTGAAAATGGATTCCAGAATACGACTCAAGTGATGCAAAATTGGTCAGAATTTGTAGATACGTTTCAAAACAGCTGCACAAAATCCTGGGATATTAAAAGCATTGCAATTCACTTTAACCCTTTGCGCTCGAGTCCTTTTTCGCTTGGGCGAACCAGCAACTAGAAGCGATTTTTCGCATACTTTATGCATTTCTTGCAGCTAATTTGAAACATAAAAGTCACCTTTCGAGTGCAAAGGATTAATTTAAAAATTTGTACTAAGGAAGAATTGAAAAAAAATTTAGTCGAACTAAAGGTTTCAGTAATTTTTTTCACTTACAATTTTCTTTTATCGAATTATTTTGGGTGAAAAATTTTGTGAAAAATGTTATCTCAAAATGAGCCATGAAAAGTTTCAATCGGACAAAAGATGAAAAAATTGTATGGTCGAAATCAAAAGACAAATTTTAGTTGATTTTAGCTTTTTGTGGATCATATAATTCCACCAATAAAATATTTACAATTTTTATCTGATTCAAACTTTTGATGACTCATTTTATTCCAAATAAAAATTTCTACATTTGCGATAGAAAAAATCAATAGAAGAAAATTATAAATGAAAAAAAAACTTAGGAAATAGTCGGTTCGATTAACTTTTCTTCCGATTGTCTGTCTAATTCTTTCTCAAGATGATCAAATTTAATGCATCAAAAAAAATCAAAGAACACAACTTTACAATCCTACTCCATAGTTCATAGTTTCATTCTTGTTTTAATAACATGACCACCACGAATAATTTTTTTATCAGTCCACTAATTGTAAGTATTTTTAATTGACTGTTTATTTTTCAACCAACATAGACCAGAAAGAAAATCATAATCAATGTTAAACAATTTCGGTATCCACAACTGTGTTTTTGTGATCAGATTAGTATCACTCTGTTGCTTACCATGTTTATTGAATTTCAGGGTTAAACTATTACCTCAGATTTTCTGTGCGAGGTATGAAATCTAATAATAATGATTTTAGTACAAAGGGAAGAAGTGGTGTACACGATACCAGTTTTAATTGAAATGATTCCTAAACAAGATTGATCTCATACTATTTCTGCGACCTTTACACGAGGAGAAAAATATGCTATCAGATACTGTTAAGATACTTATCCTTATTCTGGGAATCAAATATTGTACAGCTAACAATGTTTACGTGCGGTTTACCATGAGTATTGTACAGCGTACAATACATATGGTAATCCCTACAATATTTTAATCTAGAAATAGAGATAAGCATCTTCATAGTAAATTATCAGTGTAAAAATTAAGAATTATAATTTATATTCCTTTTTTCACAGAAAAAATTGTTTAAATATATATTGAAAATTCCATCTGGTCTTAAATTACGTTAATTCTAAATCACAGGTTGATAGGGTCGATATGGTAGAGTTCGGTTATCATGGTGAATGATACACTCTTCTAATTATCGACATAATCGACTGAAATGATTTAGAAAAATTTGTATATAGTTCATGATATATCCGTGGCCAAATTGGCGTAAATAGATTCTGTGAGAAAAGTTTTGTGGAACCTCCGTAGCTCAGATGATAAAGCATTCGACCGGCAATCGAAAGGTCCTGGGTTCGATACCCAGCGGAGTGGAAGCGTTCCTTTTTTTACAGAAAAAATTGTTTAAATTATAATCAGTTACACATAATCTAATGAATTAACTATTTGGATTATACTGAATGACGCGTTCGAATCTACTAATAAATAACGAAAAATCGTGTTAAAGTATGTATTCTATGACAAATAATAATTCTTTTTAGGTAAGTGTGTTATTAATAAGAGTGACCGAGATCCTAATTAATTGAAAATTAATATAACTAGCGTCGTGTTTACTGTGACTAATTGTAAGCTAAAAATTACTAGACCATTCACCTCACAAAGAGAGAAATGAATACTTGGATTTAACATCCATTATTTTCTTCATATACATTGAATTTTTTTTTATTACTTTTATTTCAAGCAAGAAGTTCTAATTAAGGGGTTATATACGTTTTCATGAGTCAAAAAATCGAAAAAAATCTTATGATTTATTTCGAACAAACATACTTTCAACAGTTTATGTTCAAAATTTCAAGTCAATCCGAGCAGTAGATCGTAAGTAGCAACTCGATTTGTAGCGCGCTATCTGCCTTGCGATAGGCATCTCAAAACTTTAAACGTGATTTTCTCCAAGTGATGTTTTTTGAAAAATGCCTTTGCGGTGACCACGATATCTCAAAAACTACTTGACCAATTCATCTAATTTTTTTTTATTCTTTTCCTAGTTACAATACGGAGTACTTGAACGATCATTTTTTCATTTGCAGTATTTGTCTTAACTAATAATTTTTTTTAAATACATTTTCGAGACTCAAAAAATCGCCTTTTTTTTGCATTATGGTTTCCATATGAAAAAAAAGTTTTTTTTCGAAATTTTTCGTTCAAGTACTCGGCGCTGTAGTAAATAACTATAAATTTTTTGTCTTTTTGATTACAGTTGAGTTGTTGGCATTCAAACGTGGTCACCGCCAGACTCTGCAGAAAAAACGCGCATCAGGACAAGAGCTACAACTTTTACAATTTTCAATATTTTTTCATATTCGACCACTTTTTTTTTTCGTAAGAATATGTACTATGTATACCTGTTATGCGAGTTTCTAATAAATTATTTCAAATAGCCCAAAAAAAAATCATTAAAAATATGCCCTAAGTTTCCTGTACCAAAACGTATATAACCTCTTAACAGAAAACAACAATTTCAAATGTGTATCAGAATCTCGTCATTTGCTCGCAGATTTGAAGACACTTATTTCGTATTACTTCATGCATTACGTAAAAGGTCAAGTATCATCAAGTTTATTGATATTATAACTAGAACAGCAAACCGCATATGTATTATAGAAATCGCGATTCTTTCTACACTTCGTTAGTGTGTGAACAAAGGGCTACTTACCACAGTTGTGCATTACACTGAGCAAATTCAACCGTGTATCGCTACCTGAATGAGTCTCGTTTTCGAGTGATAATAGTATACCAAAACAAAGTAAGCCCTTTTTTTTTGAAGAACAACTTTTCTCTCTTTCGAGAAGCATGTTGAAGAAATTCAACACAGTCGGTTTTGCATCCACAATGGAAAAAAAATTCATGTCTATTCTTATATTGTACCTATTTTTTAAACTCATTAGCGTAAACAATTCATTTTTAAGTATCACACAAATATATATATTCAAAAATAAGTTGCATCAAATAGTGATTCACTAATTCAAATATATATATATCTGAGAAATCTTACTATATACTAAAAAAAGTATGAATTTTTGCAGAAGACACAGAGTTATTCGAAACTGAAATAAAAGGTCGATGAGAATTTATTCCACTGGATTAAACTTCTCTTGAAGGAATAACTATGAAATTACATTTTTTGAATGAAGAAACAATTAATTAACTTAAAATTTCTCCAACTATAGAAAACAAAGATTCATTCGACATTTAACTGGCTCCATTTTCATTTGCTTTTATCATCTTTGAATAAATTTTAATTCACTTTAAACTTAGTCTGATTTAGTTAGAATTGAATCAATGTTTTATTCAATTTTAAGAATTTGAAATCTTTCTGTGGAAAAAAGAAGCTTTCGACTGCGCCTTTTAAAAAAATATACACTAACAAAATTTCTCAAAATTCAACCATTTTTCATTTACTATAGTTGAAATTTCATCCATTTGGTTGAAAATTCATTCATTATGGTTGGAAATTCATTCAATTTAGTTGGAATTTGATTAATTTCTTTTCTAATTTCATATACATTTTGGTTGGAAATTCATTCAGCCACGATAGCCGTATAAAACTTCAACTAATTCAATTAGTTTCAATTTTTCTAATAGTCTGAAAAATTATTTAATGCAATTAAACTTTGTATTCCCATTCGTGACAGAAAGTAGCTTTTAGTAAAATTAAAAACTGAAAAAGTTAGCAAAAAGATAATATCTCGCACGAAAAGTATCATAAAAATGAAAAACCGCAGCAATTTAAAACCTGGTAAAAATATAGTTTTTCCACCCTTGACTAGTCAATTTTTAAAATTGATACAAAATTACAAGATAAAACACAAAAATTATATATTTTATAGAAGAAAGAGACCATATTATCTCTTTGAGTAATTTATGATATTACAAACCACAATCGTCGTGCTGGCATGTTCGCACTTTACTTCCTTCCCCAAAAGTTCGAGTCACTTCCCCTCTGAAAAGGTGAGTTTTCACAACCACAAAAATCGAAGCCGGTGCGTCTCGAATTTCCAAGTTCCATTTGTCACTCCCACGGAAAAGGGGATAAGGTCCAGGAAAGGAATGGCGTAAGCCCGGGGAAAGGGGAGAAGGGGCTAAAAGAACGCGGAAGTCGCGTTGCTACCGCGGGAGGCTAGAATCTGGGTGGCGTAACGAGCTCGTAACTCGAAGCAAATAAAAATACCGGTGAACCTCGAGGAGATCGTTAAGTTCACCGTTTCTATACAGGTATCAAGTCGCGTAACTCCCATCGCAATTTCACGATTTTCTTTCAAGGCACTCAATAAGATACATCAGGTGTGTACGCACACACAAAAAGACACTGCAATTCCAATCAAAATGAAATCAAGTTACCTTTCTTGATATTCCAGGTGAAAATTTACAACTGACTTGGTACCGCATCAGTACCGCTCAAGAATTTCTGTACGGGCGTGGTACTGCACTGAGAGAAATCGGCTTTGGTTCCTGTGCACATAGCACATAAACTTTTTGTACAGTAGTTGCCTTGACCAAAAAAGTTCAGAGAAGCTACTACTTTTATAGTTATCATGACAGTAATTTGGACTTTTTTGTGTATTCGGTTGTTGTGACCAAAGTTGATGATTAGAATGAGCTTTATACGTACTCCAACGGTTATTACACATACATTTTCTTTATATGTACTGCCAAGCTCTTTTGGTTACTACAACCGCAACGTTCGCTGTTGCGCTAGACAAATCAAGTATAACTTTCATTTTTTACAACGAGGTAAGCCTGTCGTGACAACTATTAAATCTTGTAATAGTCACACAATTTAACTTGCACTGCACTGGAGATAAGTAGTTACTTCCAAAAAGATATGCAGCCTAAGTTGAATCCTGCCGATTCTCTTTCTCGATTCCTGGACTATATTCCAACGTGCCAAGCATCATCAGGTAAATAATTCTATTATAAATATAGTTTGACAATTCTTTCTAAATGGTAAACGAATTTCTTCGGGGACAACGCAATGCGTTCCAATGTTGCTGTCTCGTCGTATTTTGTGAAAACTATAATCGGTCAGAAAAAGTTTATGGTGATGAAAAAAGTGACAATTTTTTAACTTAATCGACGAAACTTATCATAAAAATAATTATACCGGATTTTCTAGATCTTTTCGGTGAAACTTTATTTTTTGTAATCAAATTGAATTCGTATTTTGATAACTAGGAGAACCATACCTATAACCTCAAAAATAATTTTGGCTGGGTATTTACTGTCCATAAACAATTCATTACAAATTAATCTTAGAAAATTATCATAACTTAGTGATTCTGGTTTTTATGCAGAAAACTTAAAAAAATAAAGATGAATTTTCATAAAATAATGTAGATTCTATAAATAAAGCAATTTGATAAGAACTGTACTTGGTCATTTTAACTAAACTCTATGCGCGGTTTTACGATAGATTTTGGTTCCTATAACCGCAGCTCTTACGGTATTTCAAGTACCAGAATCGTGGTCTCAGTAACGTTCCTTGCAGTTGGAGTAAACACTTTTCCAAAGTATGACAGCCACTACCATGATTGTCATGACAACTTTAACATTTTTTGTAAAGACGATTTTAATAAAAAAACTTTGGTTTGTGAAACCCGAAATTTCTCTCAGTGTGGCCGAGTGCAGGCATAAGCCAGGCATTGCACAGGCGCTGCTCCGAAAGGTAAAATGGCTATAAGTTGTCGTTTTGTACTGGCACAGTACACGCAGAAAAAAGTTCCGTATAATATACTGAAAATCCGGTAAATTTTACTTAATTTCCAAGTACTTATATGGACAACTGGCCAGTTAACTGAATGTTACTGGGCTGAACAAGTAACTGTAATCAGATTTGGTAGTTATAAATACGAATACATAAGTGGTACTGACTTGCGGATCAGTAAATTTTACCGAGCCAATTGCTATCCTACACTGTTTCTAAATACTACAAATGCTTATTATTCTGTTACATTTCCATATCGTATAAGAGAATGTAACTTACTGTAACGGTATAGTTTACCAAAATGTTAGTGCTCTTTACGTTTGTCGAATGTCAGAATTGCTTAGAAGACAGTAGCTTTACCGATTTTCCCTAGTGAAAGTAGGATGATAAGCAGTACATTTGTATTAAGGCCTCACTGGTTCAGAATATGTGAAACGAAGTCATCCATATTTTTTAAACAAAATTAGCACACAAAAAGCGAAAAACTTCGAACGGTGTCCCTGAGCATCCACGAGGATCACGAATGAGTTCGCTTTCGGATAACACAGTTTTTTTGTTTTGGCTACTTTCTTTGTAGTTGGAAATTCCTTTGTTCACACCCAACGTTGCCGGCACACGTGATTTACACATGAATCATATATATATAATCATATATCATGACATGTGCGCGAGTTAAGCGAAACATCCAGATCGGTAAAATCTACTGATCATTCGCTAATGTGTACTATACTAGCATTGTAATTCAGTTCTAGTGAATGGTACTTATCATCCTGGATTAAATACATATGATAAAGGTATTTTTAACTCACAAGTGACAGAGTTAGATTTACTTTGATTTTACTATGAGATTTACGAAACGCTCAATAATTCCGACATTTTTTTTCAGCTATGTTAACAGTTTTTACTGATACATTTACTTAAAATCATTTACTGTTCCTGCTTAGTAAATTTCGCCTTTCTTTTTTCTGCGTGTACTTGAGATCGATACCATGCAGTACTGGGGCTGTGTCACGCCAATATGGTGCCCGACACTTAATCAGTATAATTGGCCAATATAGGCATTGCCCTTTGTTTACAACGGGCGTGATACTATGCCGTTTGTAAGAACCGATTTAAATTCGACTTTTCCACCTCGCGGCTGTATAACGTTTGGACGATACTTTTTGATAGGATACTCAGAATTAAAAAGCTTTTTATAAACGCCATCATGATATTGCTGACATTTCAGACAACTGCGGGATTGGGTTACTGTGGATTATATATAACACAATGTACAAAACTCCATTTAATTCCTACGCTGTTGATACACAATTTATAGCACAGACAAGGAATTTCATTCCGATGATCAAAATTTTATTAGAGTAAATCAGAAAAACAACAGAATATTCATTTCTAGCTCGAACTTTTACACAAATTCATTTAAAAAATGATTTGGTAATGGAAAAAAATAACAAAATAGATCTTTTATTGACAAAACGGAAGTGCTAACCAGAGTCAAATATCAAGCGTGTAGAAGATTGCAACGTTTGGAAACATAAAAATTCTATCACGGCACAAGTCTAGTTCGGCGTTCTATTGTGTAACTAGCGCCAAGCCTGGGGATTTCTAAACTGGAAGAGGTTTAAAAGATTATTAAGTGTTTACCCGATTTCAATGGACTTCAGGATTGAAAAACAACCACAGATTGAGCATAAAAGATTAAACGAATTTACTTTAATCTCCATAATTTGAATCTAATGAAACGAAATCAAAAGAAATACTGGAATAAATTTACCTAAAATTCAACATATGTACGCGTGAATAAAATTTAATGCATCTGTATAACTGAGTTCTTACTTACATAAGTGGAAAAATGTCCTTTATATTTGCATTAAAATTGAGATTTTTCAAACAGAGAAAAAATAACGCGCCAATACTCAAGTAACAAAGTATTTATTCTTTTTAGGAATTTAAAATTAAAAATTGCAATCATTATCTCATGTTAAAATGCATTTAAAAATAAAGTTTTTTGACAAAGGAATCTCGCCGATTCGCTTAAAGTGCAAGTAAATGGAATGACTAGCCGGTCTACCGAAAATTAATGAACTTTCAATCGAATTGCATCATGTGCAATAGCATGAGAGAGGAATGGGAAAGATAAGAGAGAATCTAAACCATGAATGCGTTACGTGAACGTGAAACATCGTTCTGCCCCTGGGCAACGTTCTCCATCCAATTTTCCATGAAATTCTCAGCAACTCCCGTCGAAAACCTCGAGTACAGAAAACCGCGGAAATGTCCTGGGTTGTGGTTTTCCTTAAGATTAAGCACCTCCAGTTGAATTTTCCTGTTACACAATCTTTAACTTACCAAAGCAGTTAGTTCTCTTTAAAAATAAAACTAATTATTATATATTTTATAATAAAAAATTTAGAACTTTTTATAACTGTTAATAACAAAAATAGTTTGAAGGTAATCATGTTAATTTAACCGGATATACATAATCATTTATTACGATGCTAAAATCCATTAATTTTCCGCCATGCGCTGTATTTTTACTCAAAGTTCTCGCTCCATGTGTTCAAAATTACTTTAACTTCATCTTGCAAGCTCGTCATTTATATTCATCATATTTATTAACGTGCGAAACTCAGTTTAGTAAGGAGCTCTTTAGCGCTCTAGCTTTACTCTATTTTGTCCTTCCAAAATAACAATTTCTAATTTACTATAACCCAGGACCTTCATAAATTAAAATTTGCATATAAACTTTAGCACAGTGCATCGTTAAAAAAAAAATTTCACTCTAAACAAAATATTTACTCAAGGTTCTTTCTCTTTTTCTTCTAGTTTATTATTAAATTAACTTTTATATTTTACGTCATACGGAGTTTATAATATCTCTCCTTAAAAAATACAATATTTAAAGAGAATTTGTGTGAACTAAGAGCAATTATGAAATTTATTTTTTAATTAATTCAAAGCGATGCATAAACTGTGAAATATCTATGGATGAAACATCTTTTTTTAACTGATTTTGTTAAAAATAAAGAAAACATAAACCAATTCAAAATTTTAAAAAATATCTGCCTTTTTCGATATATTTACTCTGGTAATAATTATATTTGAAAGTTTTTGAATCTAACATATGCCAAAATATGTAGAAACTCGAATTCTAAGTGAATCTTAACAATGACAATGTTCTTCCTGAGAGGAAGCAAAAGAAAGGAAACAAAAAAGGGAAAGATTTCTTTTGAGAGATTCGTACTTGCCAACTAATTTCCCCGGAAGCTGAGACTTTTAAGTAGCAATCATGAAACGGTGGCTTTTAAGTGTAACATCGGAAGTTTTTTTGTCATATCTTTTCTTGTGCCTTAGTAGTGGATTAGTATATTGTATAACTAGGGAGAAAAGTTTATTTTGCAAGTGTGTAGTTTGATGCCCGAGCAAAGCGAGGACAACAATCACGCGAATAAAATAATAGCTATTTGTTTTACTAGTGGGGAAAACGAGCAACAACCAATAAGTAATCATACGAATTAACAGTCGCTTGTTTGCCACGAGTGAAACACGTTATTTTTTTCAACACGCCTAGTGGAAATTGTACTTTTACCGTCTGTTTTGAGACGGAAATTTTTTTTGTTTTCCCCACTCGTGGGGAAAATAGCAACAGTTGTGAAATCAGCCATTTTCCCGTCTTAGAACAGACGGCGAAACCACAATTTTCACTAGACGTGTTGGGAAAATGTTTTTCCCGTGTCGCACACGATTTTGTTCCTACTAGGGGTCAAAAAATGTATTTTATTTGCATCATATGGGTCAATTTAACGCACTTTATGACCCGCCAGTAGAAAAAGATATTTTATGCAACGGAAGCACATTTTTCGCGTCATTCTGGGGCTGTTTGGTAACATTAGCAAATCCTTCCCTTGCATAAAGTATCGTATGCAACTTAGAGCCAAGCGCGTACTCGTTCTCTGCCGAATACGGCAAAGCTTGGCTCCGCGTTACATAATATACTATTGTAACCTGATAAAAACGGCAAGAGGTGACTTAGAGATAAATAACATTTTGATTCCTATATAT
Organism: Diplolepis rosae; assembly: GCA_030998225.1. NCBI lineage: Eukaryota > Metazoa > Arthropoda > Insecta > Hymenoptera > Diplolepididae > Diplolepis > Diplolepis rosae. The sequence continues at coordinate 3,958,746 of JAPYXD010000723.1, read as the reverse complement.
TCTCTTTGTTTGACTAAAAATAGGAAAATACCGATTTATAAAAACTCAAAATGAGAAAAGACCGGAGTCAACAGAATGAGTAGAAAAATGTCACTAAATTGGTCATTGGTAACCATACTTAATAGTATGAAAAATTACATAATAAAAATTCTACAGAAATTTCAAAATAAAGTCTCTGCAGAAAATGTAAGAGGGATGGAATAATATATAAAAATAAAAAGCATAAGCTCAACGACTATTAAGGTAACTCCATTCCACTCAATCTTGCCCCCAACTTATTTCCATCTATCATGGCAGACGATTTTCCCCATCTTTCACATATTTCCATCGAATGAGAATATTTTAGACTCCACTTGGGTTGACAGGGAGGCCCTCCTCTAGAGCTGAACTTGATTCCAATTGCTTACAGTTTTCTAGACTCTTGAGTCGTTTCTTTCTCGAAAAAGTTTTCTTTTTCAGATCAGAATACGGCATCCTGGCAACGGCCGTTGTTCGACTACGTCTACAAGACGAAACTTAAAATGGATGTTCACGGATTCGCCTTTACATGCATTGAAGATTTTCGATTTCACCCTCTCGCCCCTGAAGTCCGCCCTTCTCTTTTCTATACTATCAAGTAAAATCCACATTCAACCCGCGGCCGTGCCCAACGTTGGTCACCTCGAAATTTCCCAACTACCTCCAGGGGAGCGCCTTGCATCGAGAGAGCCAATTTTTAAAGGAGGATGACAGGAGGGACTGAAGACAGAATTTATTGCTCTACTTTTATCCTGTTAGAAGCAAGTACGAAATGCCGGGAGCACGTGTTTGCGCATGATGTATGTTTCGTGCTAACAATGCGAAGAGTCACATCATTGTGAATTACTTGTTATGAATGCGGCTTGGCAGAGAAGTTGATCCTTTTCCCTTACTGATGAGAATTCAATGTCTTGGTTTCCGACGTGGATTTTTCATCTTTAGGGAAGTTTTACGAGTTGGGAATATGGTTGGAGATGAATGTTGAAGATGGGAAAGTCGAAGGAGGAACGACGCCAGGAATATGTTATACTAAATTAGGGTCGTGAAAAAATGGTTTAGACCTTTGGGTGCGATACTTGTTTGACTTTTGTTGATTCTTGTAGATATTATAGAACTGGAAATTCAAGTTGATGTGACAAATATTTATAGATGGGATTTTTCTTTTCCTATAGTAAAAGATTAATGGGCACTATAAAAAAAATACTATTGAATATTTAACGTCAATGCTATAGTGGAAACGGCCTAATACCTAATGATATCCTATATATGACAGGATTAGTTATGGAATAGAGTAAATCAAAACTAATATAAACTTAAAAAGACATTTATTGACCCTCAGTCAATGATATTGATGTCAAAGATTTGATAGTTCATTTAAGAAATTGAATAAAACATCACAGTTTCAATAGTAAACGTTATTAATTCAAAATCATCTCTGAGTTTGGTATTTCACACTTAGGTTGAAAATTTTGCAGCTGGAAAATGCTGGAATTTGAAGCATTATATTTGAAAATGTTTAAAATCTCCGGTAGTTGAAAAATTAAAATATTTCGTGAAAAGCCAGACATAAATACGCAAAAGTAAATTATTATTAGTGAAATATGCAAGATAGAGTTTTTATTTCATTTATGGAAGGTAATATTATTTTATTATAAAGCTTTTATTGAATCAATAATTCAAAAATTAAGCTTTTTTAAATTTATTAAAATATGGAAGAAGCAGAACAGAATATTTCAATTGAGGATTAAGGATTGTTTGCATGTTTCATGGTTATAGAAGGAACCTTCCGATAGAAATATCTTATAATAAAATCTTTTTATTAAAGAAAACGATAAAGCGAATATTCAATATTCCTAATATTTAATTGCAAATATATACCCACGTAATCTTAGAATGAGAAATGTAGATTAAAAAACATTCAGACTGGTCAGGAAATTTATATATATTAAATTAACTTTCAAATATTTCATAATGAATTCCTAAAGTTTGATTACAATATAGAGGCTATACTTAATAATGAAAAGATGCTTTTATTGATTATAAATACCATACAGTGTCATTTGATATTTTTTGACATTGATATTCTTGGTAATCTAACAGAAAATAATTAATAAAACGAAATTATAGTTCGGGGTACACAATATACATGATGAACCGTATAATTGTTTTATTTTTTTCTCCTTGCAGTCTGATATTAAATAAAATAAAAATACCATCACTATTTATAGCTGCTCTCTAAATATAAATCAGTCAAAATCTACTAATTATCAGTGAAATTTGACTGATTCAAATAGTTAAAAAGAGGTTACTGTAAATCAGTCAAATTCCACTGATTGCTTCAGTGGAAATTGATTGATTTGACAGTGAAATATATTTTTTTAACTGGTGAATCAGTGAAAAGGCAAATCACTGATTCAATCTGTGAAAATTTGACTGATTCAGATTTAGAGAGTGTCCTTTTATTAGATTCGGAAATTCCTAATATATTTTAGAATCATCATTATGAAATAAAACATATATTCCCATAAAAAGTTTCTTCGTGTAGTTTTTCTGACTAATTTTAATCAGTTACTGAATTGTAGCGACACAATTAGTAGCTTTTAACTGATTTATCAGCTAATGTAAGTCAAAGAACTGATTATATAGCTAAACATCAGTCACTGATTAAAATAACATAAAAAAACAACCGATTACACTCAGAAAAAAAAATTGATTGAATCAAAGAAAATGATTTGTTTGAAGGACTTTCTTTGATTTAAAGAAATGATTTGTTTAAATGAAATAAAATTTGTTTGATTCAAACAAAATATCTTTGTACCAAATGAATATTTGTTTAAATCAAATTCATTTTTCTTCAAAACAAAGAAATTAATGCATTGATATATGGTCAAAGATATAATTTGTTTAATTTAAGGCAGAAATTTATTTGATTCGAACAAATATTTATTTGGTCCAAAGATATTTTGTTTGAATTAAACAAATTTTGTTTCATTTAGACAAAACATTTCTTTACATCAAAGAAAGTGTTTAAAACAAATAATTTATTTGATTCAATCAAATATTTTTTCTGAGTGTAAAACAAAGAGAACTGCGAAAAATGTTATTTTCGTAAAATCTCTAAACAATTTGCATTGTATTTGAGATTCCTTATTGCTCTTCAGATTAGTTAATTTAGCCGATGCTCAGTGATAGTCATTTTACGACTATCGCGTTTGAATTTCAGCAAGCTGTGGTTAGGTTCAGTAATGCACGACGACGGCTTATAAAGTGATAGGTTCTTGCAATTGGAAACTGCAACGTATTTTATAGACGTACGTCTCTTATGCATTCGTATGCGAGAGCTGATATACGAATTCGCATGGAAATCCCTGAGATCACAAAAGGACTTTTTCCAGGCGATTTTCCTTGCTGTAAAGATCATTCAAACTTTTTCTTGAGACGACCTCGACATTCACTAGTTCCGGACACGCGAAAGTCGTTTTGACTTTGACAATTTTCTCGAGACAAACCAACATTTCAGTTTCTTCGAAATTCAATATTAAGAAGATTTAAGAAATCTACTTTACTCAAGGGTAGAATCTCAAATAAAAAGTTATTAAAAATGTTGGTTTTTAAATATTTTAACTTCTGAAATAAAATTTCAATTTTTAATCTCTGCCATGAAAATCGATTAACTTTTAAACCACTCAAAAATACAAGAGGTACTTTCATCACCCTCATAATAACGAACAGTGCGTCCCCTCTATAGAATCGATAATCTGTAAATTTCACGGACCGAAAAAGTCCCTCTTTCCCTTTTACATCCAGAGCGAATTTTAGAAGTTACTTGGTGATTCTGGGATCTATTCACAACAAAATTAACTCCGAAATAAAAAGCAGCAGGGCATATTTCAACCCGAGTAAAACTTTCTTGACTTTCACTCGCTGTGTTTACAGCAGAAACGCACTTTACTCTATCCTCAATTGATTTGACACTGCTCTCATTCACAGAAATCGTCTCTTGCACATCAAAACGATATTTTACTCGAGTGGTAACTATTTCATCTCCTCTATTTTTATTATTTTTTTCTCTTCTTTTTGAAAAGAGCATTTAATTTTGCGCTAAAACTTATAGTTGCATGCAGGCAACTTTGCTCCAGTTACCGGGGCAAAGTTGTTTGTAGTATTTTTATAGCAGTAGAAACATCTTAGGATTGAAAAATTTCATAATTCTATTCATTGCTATTTTATGCATTGTGAAAGTACACCGAAAAAATAGCATACTTACTTCTAGTATGTCGACATACTAAAAATTTCCTCTAACCTAATATTCTAGTCTTTAGTACATTTTCCTATAACACGGGTAAATTTCAGTGAACAGATATCTGATGTGCAGTATGCGCCACGTGGTGCTAAAAACACTAAAATCAACTAAAATGGACACTGTGGAAATGTGGTTGAAAAACAATAATTTAGAAGAGCTTATTGATAGATTTTCAAGTAAGTTTATATAAAATGTTATATAAAAATAGAGAGGAAAATAAGAAAATTTTTAAACTTGATTTTTATCCATTTACAAAAAATATTTTTGGTAAAATATAGATACCTAATATAATTAATGGTCAGAGAAAATGACAATCCGGCTTATTTTTCTCTAGTTTTTAATATATTAGGTAAAAAACTAACTAACATGCGAAGGTTTCGGGGCCTCACGGAAGACCTAATCAAAGAATTCATTTTGGAAGTTGGAATTAGAGTTGAATTGTCGGAATGCCTGGCGATTTTGAAAGCAGTACATACTGTTATAAGTGTAACACATACTATCTTTAAAAGAGGGAAAAATACTTATAATAAGAGGATTTTCCTCTTCAAAATAGAAGATATACTAGCCGCGTATTTTAGTATAAAATATACTATATATTAGTATAATATACTCAAATATGCCATTTTTTCGGTGTAACGATCAACTATATTCAACGACAAATAAAAATAGTTTTCTCTAACTTAAATATTTTCTAAATTTAGGATAGTTCGAACTCGAATCAAGTCTGATTTTCATAATTACGTAATAGAATAATGTCTCTTCTATTTAAATATCAAGTTTCGATACTTTGAATATATCGTCTTACCTATATCACAAACATAATAATCCGGGAACCAAATCGATTATTTTTTTGTCATTAAAACTGTTTTTACATACACTTTTATGGGAGCTATACCGTTGCATACTTTAGGAAGTATACTTATAACTGATATAATTAGTGTATATGCACTATTCCGCAGTACATTTCACTGATTCAGGTTTAAAGAGCTCTTGACAAATAGAAAGAAATAGACAATCAGTCTTCAAAAACATAATTGATCAGAAACTTGCTCGTTTTTATTGCAGATTCTATTTCTTCGATTAGTTTTAGAATTAATGAAATGTACCTACTAATAGACAAGTAATCTTCATTTACTGGTAATTCAATTTGTCAACCAATTTGAATTCATGTTAGTATATGCAAATTCAATTGTTTAAATTAATGGAGTATCTCCAAGTGATACTTTATTCTCTACTTTTTATTCCTATTTCACATTTTATCTTTTTTTTGAAAGTGACATAATCAATGTAATTTAATATCAGAAATTGTGTCTAAAGTAATTTCTACCCAAATAAGAATATGAAACAATAATATAAAAATTCGTACAAGTATTCAAAATTAATAATTAATGACATAATTTCATAAACCTTAAGATATATTGACAATTATAGTATTTGATTGTACCGTGAAATAATTGGTAATTTGACAATCGACTTTCTCATTTTTACTGTTTCTCAATCATTGGCCGGAAAGTTGTTCATATAATTGAACCACTGGTGAACAAAAGTAGATAGGCGCTATTTATAATACATTGCGTGTATCCCATTTTGATCGACGGGGGTTTAATTATGTTTATACGGACAAACAACATTGTAGAGACCATTTTATCGTTGACAGCAAGCGCAATATAAATAACTACGTTTATTACACGTTTTGTTTTCCATTTATCTCTAGAATAATTGCATCCACTTAACTATCGAAAGTAATCCGAATCATTAATTTGTTCGTAAACAATATCTAAGTTAATCCTGAACTAATTCTCATTTGAAAAGATACATAAATTTTGGTACAATATTGTTTATAATTCTATTCAAGTTAAATTGAAGTTCATTATAGAATTTTAATATACGAGTTCATATAGAATCTATATAGAATATGAAATTCATACAGAATATCAGGTATCAATTTATTGCTGGATCATGAAGAAATCCTTTGAATCAATTGCATTGAAAATTTAAGTCTTTTTACATTCTCATCATGGATGAGAAGGTATTGGTTTTATGTGAAAAATGACTTTCGAAATTTTCATCAAATCTTTACGTTTTGAGACCCCCTGAGTCAGAAAAAAGGGTTTTTACGAAAGTGTCTGTCTGTCTGTCTGTAGTAGGTCGTGTGCGGCATAACTCTCGATAGAATTATCAAATTGAATTGAGCTTTAGTACATTTTATCGGAGCCGAAAAAGTAAGGAAAAGTTCGTTAATCAGCCACATCCAATCAAAATTGAGGGATTGAGCACTACTTTTGGGTTTTTGAAAATAACTTTTTAAAAAAATCAAAAATTTCAATACTGGTTTTTGATAGTGCTCATAAATCTCTATAAATTATCCTGATAACATTTTTTGATTAAATCAAAATTAGAAATGTTACAGCATATTCAAATTCGAAAAAAGTCAATATCAAAATTCCATTTTCCAGTTAAATTATACGAGATACGAAAAAACGTTATGATACAATATTATTGAATAAATAAAGACCTACAAATTTGAATTGTAACATTTTTTCATAAGATGCATATTTTTCTTTTTAATTAAAAAAAAAACTATTGAAAATCCAAAAATCAAATTTTTAACAATAATATGTAAAGTACGAAAAAAACGTAAGAATACAAAGTTGTTCGTTTCAAAAAGATCTACAAATTTTGTCTCACACAGTTTCTGATAAAACATATATTTTTCGTTTCAATTAAAAAAAATAAGATTAAAATTAAAAAATTCCATTTCAAACACAAAATATGTGAGATACAAAAAAAACGTTTAGATGGAAAATTGTTTGCCTAAATGAGGTCTACGAATTCTTATTAAGACATTTCGGAACAGGATGTATATTTTATGTTTTGATTTTTAATATTTAAAAAATTCGATTTTTTACACCAAAATATGTGAGATACGACATAAACGTTGTTCTGCAAAATCGTTTCCTTAAATAAAGTCTACGATTGTTTTTTCTTTTTGAGATGTTTGGAAGAAAATAAATAAATTATTTTAATCATGTAATTTATTAAAAAGTTACTGAAATGTATACAGAAAATCGAGCGCGAAGCGCGAGCGCCATGATGAGAATGTGTTCCTTAAGGCTGATAGAGCCTTAAGTAAATTGAATTTCCTGTTTCACTTAAATTCAAAAAGAAATTGAGTGACTTTGAGAAAATGTGTAATTCACATCATCTGTAATATTATTATAAAATTGGTTTGAGCTTCAGTATCAAATTATAATAAATAAACTTAAATGTATGCGAAGAGCACAAGACCGAGCGCAAAGCGCGAGGTCCAGGAAGAACGGAGCGCGAAGCGCGACGATCAAATCGCGCGCCCTAGGTGCGCTCAAACTTGCGAGCGAAGCGTGCGATGAGAATGTGCCCGCGAAGTGGGCAAATTTTTTTAGATAAAAATGTTATAAAATATTTCGAGAAATTTTATTTGACTGCATGAAAAAATTTAGTCATGTTAACTTTTTTTAACTGTCATCGACTTTTGGATAGGACAAAAGTTTTCAAATATTTTATTAACTTTTCTTAAAATGTTAAGTACTATTCCATGAAAAATTCTGAAATAGTTGTCGGAACTTTTCTTGACTTTTAGAGTGGTTGAAAGTCAATGAAAATTTCGAAAACTGTTTTAGAATTCTTCACTGAAAAGTACTTCTGATATTATAAAACGTTTATGAAATATCCAAAAAATGCTGTCACATATAAAAGTCGATGACAATCAAGGAAAGTTTCGATGACTAATTTATTCCGTGTGAAAAAATAAATATTGTGCAGATTTAAGTATGTGTATGTAAAGCGCGTAAAGCATAACGAAAATGATCTATCTCAGAACAGTAAGGGAAAATAACTTTCCAGCTCTACTGCGCAACCGCACTTCGTACTACTCCAAAATTTCTACCCAGGTACATCCTTAAAAATATTTGAACAATCCAACCAAAATTTAATTTGATCAACCATAACAAATTTGTTTTATGCAACAAAAGATGGTTCGATTGGATAGGATTCGGTTAACAAATTTTGTTAGACTCAACCAAAGATCTTGATTTATTTAAAGCCATCGACCAACCGGATCACGTGACTATATAAATAAATAATCATAAATGTTTAAATTTATGAGAAAAAAATTTCTTTGAGAAAAATTAATTTTATAATTATAAACATCTATGATCAGACAGACCTTAATTAGCGTATTTTATTCAATTCTACAAAATTTCAGTTACCTATCTTATTTTTTTATAAAAATGGGGTTACACAAACCGAAATGCTGGTAATGTAGGAATGTAGTCATGTGGCCAGGTTGGTCCATGGCCTTAACAATATGGTTTGTTACATAATATACATTTTTCTTTGAGTGTAGTAGTGCCCAATTCTGGTATCATACTTTCGTTATTTCGGGTTTTTGCTTTCTATACACGCCTCCATAACAAATTCAATGTAGCCTCAAGGAATATGAAGTATTTCAAATAATCCTTCTGACAGGCCGTTTCTGAAATACATCTACACGCGATCGCTCTGTGAGTGCCAATGAATAGTGCCCCTTTGTTACGCGGTGGAACATAGGTTCGTTTGTTAGTTTTTCTTTTTATTTCAAGCACTAATTAACATCTGAGAGAGAAACCAAGTCAGAAAAAGTGTGTGTGTGTGTGAGAGAGAGAGAGAGAGAGATGAAAATAGATTGTGGGAGGGATCCTTTTTTTCGAAGCCGTTGGGCATGCATCGTGCGTGCCGAGTCCTTTATAGACGAGAGTACCGACAGTGCCTCGTAGCTCTAGGGAGTCCGCCCTCACTTTGCCTTCTTTTTTTCCCTATCATTCGCAATACAGTGAAAGAGAAAAACTTTTTAATCAGGACCTGCACCATTTGTTCGAGTCGCCCTCGCCTGGTTCGGAGTTTCAAATAAAGATACGGAATGAGCGTCCCGACGCTATAAATCTGGCGAGAGGACCTGGAGAAAGGAGAGTAAATGGTCGGTGCAAAAGGTGCGAGAGTGAAGAAGTTAGGGGATGGGGTGGGACTGTTTCGCGGAACGACGTGCAAGGAAAATCGGAAATAGGTACTGGTACGGAAATCTCGAGTGCAATCGACAGAACCGTGAGATAGAGGGACTTCTGCGATCGTTTCTCACGTCTATGCAAGCGTGGTTCACCGGCTGGTCGAAATAGCCAGGAAGCGGTCGCTAATACATGATTCATGAACCGGAAATCTCCCAGAGCACGCACGAGCTTGCCGGCTCCTTGTCGGTTTCTTGCAAAGTTTAATTTGGCATGCAAGACACATTTGGGAGAATCGAAACGAACATTTCGTACCAATGGCTTTTACGAAGAAGAGATAGAAAGGGGAAGAAAGAAAAATTCCCGATATTTTATTCAAAAACCTGTTTTGCGTTATGAAATTTGTAAACCTAAAGTATTACTAGTATAACTTTTGATATAAGAAATTATTTGTTGAATTTCCTAGCAAAGGTTTGGGAAAGAAATTCAATCCCGAGCGAATCTGAATCATCCCAAAATCAGTTTCCAAACAATTACAAAAGATTTTTTGAATCCCGTTCCGTACAAATTGGTTAAAAATCTATCCGAATGTACCCGAGGTCGGAATGATTTGGATTGAACCGGAATAATTTGGAATGTGTCACATTGATATTCAAGTGATTTGCATCATACGGGATTCAAAACGTTTTTCGGATTGATTTAGAAACAGTTTTCAAATAGCTCGGATTGAATTCAAATCCAAAACTTTTGCCAGGGTTGCTCAAGAAATATTAGTCATTTCAAACAAGAACTTTGCAGTGATAATTCTACACGCAGAAAAAATATCAGTAAAATTTACAGGAAGTTTAGTACTTATTTGGATAACATGACTTTTTAGTAAATTTTACAAGAAGTTGAGTTCAATCAACAGATTTTCTGTACAATTCACTTAGCGTACAGTACAATCAACTTAATTCGGATTTTTTTGTATTCAGTAGATTTTACTGGACGCTGAGTGAAACGTACAGAAAATCTGTTCATTGAACTCAACTTCTGGTAAAATTTACTGAAAAGTCATGTTGTCCAAATAAGTACCGAACTTCCTGTAAATTTTACTGATCTTTTCTCTGCGTGTACTTAATAATTTATTGACAACATATATACACATTTTTTTCCAATTTTCTACGTCCAAAATTCAATTAATTTTATTGTTTCATAAAACTTATTTATTTACGATCATATAATAGATCGTTTGTTCATCTAAAAAGAGAAACAAAATACAAAAAGTCTAAAAATGTTCTTTTAGCTTTATGTAACCCATGAATTGCAGGAAACTGAGTTTTCATACGCATTATTTAACGTCCGGGTCTCAGGAGATTAATAGAGAAAATTAAAAATCCTAAGTTCTTATTAAAAGCGACAAATACTTATTACGCAATGCAATTAGACACGTAATAACTACAATTTTTAAAATGAAACCTGTAACATGTCGCTTGATTGTGTTGAATGTTTCAGATTTTAGTAAATAGATGGAGAGAGAATCCCCCAGGCTGAGTAACTCTTGACACAATCAGCAATATTCTCATCTGCTGGGATTACATGGCAATTGTACACCTAAATAATTTGACACTTGAAAGGGGTCGTGTTCGTGACCATGCGGTCCTCATGGATTCAAGTTCACTCAAACGTACTTTACAAAATTGTATATACATTTTTTATGAATTCACTCCATTCAATTATGTTCTTGATTAATTTCATCATTTAATTACGTTTTCAACCCTCTATAAAAATGAATATAGATTTCCAAAATTATCTAGTGCCTTTATCGAATGTTGCCTATAACTCACACTATATATTATAGTCAATATTTTTATCAAAAATTACTTTTTTCTATCAGCCATACCACCTATAAAAACTAGGTTAATGAAAACTAAGAGTATTCGTGCTCCAAAACAGAAATAAATAGTTCGCAAAGCAAAAGAATTTATTTTTTAAACATTTTCAAATTTAACAGCAAAAAGAATTTGTGCTAGAGTTTATTTCTGATAGCCAAGTGTTTCCGGTCAGTTGCCAGGTGAGCCAGCGGAGGATTAGTAAAATCCCAAGGAATACCGAAAGCGACGGACCGAAAAATTCGACTGGTTACTGGTATCTGCATTTGTTTTATGAAGTTGCAAACCACCAAAGCTTTTGCTTTCCTTGAAGATCTTATTTTTATCATTCTTTTTCGTCTCACTAAGTATTAACTTGAACTATTGTGTATCACGCACTGAGAAAATAACTTTTAAATAGTATGACAGTAGGAAAAATATTAAAAAAAAAAATTGAATTGGTGCTTTGAAAAAGATTTAAATGAATAATCAAAATGTGTCTACTTTCTGCAGGCATTTTAAAACTTTGTTTACGTATCTACTCGGCGTTAAATGTACATCAGTATGATCTATCATGGAAGCCTTTGAGCACATCGATCGTATTTACCACGTCTTCTTAAGTTTTTTTTCCCCTTTCAAACAGCTTGTACAAGCGGTTTTCAATGATTATGTAGTATTTACGGAAGAAGTACTTTTCACTCCAATGGCATAAAACCCAAGATGCGATTAACTCTTCATAAAGTAAAATAAATAAAAAATAAACCAGGATAAATCTGCCCACAAATATCCTTAACCTTATTTTAGCACAAAATTTTAATGGATTAAATTATTAACTCAATTATGTTGATTAAATGTCTCATAATATCAAGAAATAATCAAAAAAATTAATTTATTGAACTAAAGAATTTATATAACTAGAGGGAGAAACCCAAGTTTACAATTTTTGCCAAACTAAGTTTCAATTTAGGGAAAAACGTGTAATAGTGAGAATTTTTCGCAGCGAAATACTGAACTGTAGATGAACTATACGATAATTTATTACGAATTGTATTAAACGTTACTATAACCTATACTAAAGTTTTATATAATTTTTCGAATCTTTAATATTTTGACTGTGAAAAATTTCCAGTCCTCTAGGAATAATTACCACTGCACCTCGATTTTCCCTAGATTCCTAAAATTTTTAGAATTATGTGAAACTTTTAGTTATATTATATGAACTGTTCGGCTAAAATAGGATTTATCACGAAATTGCTAAATAAGAGAAATTACTTTTTATTGAGTATAGTTTTTATACACGTAGAAACTTTTCATAGCTATATATGTTTTATTTTATAATGATAATTCTAAAAAATATCAGGAATCTAGGGAAAATCGAGGTGCAATGGTAATTATTCCTAGCGGACTGGAAATTTTTCGCAGTGAAATACTAAAAATTCGAAACATTATACGCAACTCAAGTGTAGGTTATTATAATTAAATTATAATACATTTTTTGTAAAGTTCAGTATTTCGCTGCAAAAAATGCTCACGATTACACGTTTCTCCCTAAATTGAAACGCAGTTTAGCAAAAATTGCTTTCTGGGTGAGGTTTAGATCGAATGAAAATAAAAATTCTTATGATAGTCACTTGTTCGTCTGGTATTGTTTCAAGAATAGTATCTTTTTTAGCTAAAATTTTGAATATTTTATTGGAAGAATCCTTTTCAATTGGAAGATTTTTTTTAATTGAGGAGTCCCCTCTCCATTCCCATGTGAAACTGTTATGTTATGTGCATAAAATAAAATAAATGTGTTTGCATTATTACCACACAAGGAGTAAATAATGAACAATGCTCTAGATGCTGGAATGCATAAAGAGAGAGAAATAGTAGATTCAGCAATTTCAATTCAAAGGATCGTTCGCCTTGGAGAGATTTACTTCGAAACATCCTCTTGGAATTGACGATCGACAAACAAAACTTAGAGTTGGTATCCCAGTAAGAGATGAATGGAAGGGTGTCAATTCCTTCTCCCTCCAAAGTTTACTTATCCGCTATCCTCTCCTACTATTTCCACCATCCTTTCAATCTCTCTCACTTCTACTCCTTTTGATTGTCTCTCTCGTTTCAGCACTTTATATAAGTGTCATCTATCTGTAGCACCCTCACCACTAAAACCGTTTACATTGTTCACCCCCCAGTGTGTCCCCATCGACGATGCTTACTTTGTCAGACTCGTTAATTATACTAATAGATTTATTCAAGTGCCAGAGCTTCTTTGTTCATTTCACTCGTCTTATGTTCTCTCGCAATAATTCTCGGTATTCAGACACACGCTATTTGTCAGCGTTTGTCGGTTTGCTTAGTACTTTACAATTCATTTTAAGAAAGGAGTCCCAGAGAACTAGAGCTCGCATTTCGCATTGGAACTTTACCATTAACGAACCTCATTTTCCTTGCTGGATTTGTCCCTAGAAAAAGATAATAGATTGTGACATTTGAACCTTAACATTTTATTTTCTCTGTTTTACTCAAAAGAGCAGATTTTTGATATGTAGTTAGACGAAGTATATAGTTGATTTAAAAAAACAACCTCAATACAAGCACTGTATTATTTTTAACTATAATAAACCTCATTTTACAATTATACAAACGTCTTAAGGCTTTAAATATTTTAGAATTGTTTGAAAATTTTAACGTTTTACTGTGGTTTATATTCACCCTCAGCACTTTAGTTTAGGCTTAAGTACATACTTTGCTGAGCCAAATTTCTATTCTCAGCAGTGGATTGGCCACACCAACACTTTTGCGAAGCTCATCTTTAAAGCTTGGATTACAACACAGAAACTTAAATCCACAGTCATCAACAAGTTAGATTGCTTTCTTAAAGTTTCTCCTGATATTTTAGTAATAAAGTATGAGTCGTCAAAAGCAATGTTGGAGAATTTACCCAAATATTTAATCACTTTTATCTACTTAATTAAAATTGTTTAAATATTCAATTTAAAGTGTAAGATACATACGACAGCTACATCTGACATTCCAACACACAATGATGATTTTAAATTTCAAATATGTATGCCTAATCTGTTTCCACATTCGCTCTTTATAAATTTTAACTAAAAAACAATTAGGTTAATTAGAAATTAGAACCTGAAATTTAATGGCCCCCGAATAAACATCAGGAATTAAAATGTATACGCTGTCAAATTATAAAAGATTTGTCATTGAATGTAATATAACCAGGTTTGAAATTTTAAATAAGAAACTAAAAAAGCTTCGTATTGAACAAGTCTTAATGTAAACATAAATAAATGTTTTTTTCGATAACCACAAATGTCACCCTTAAAAATAAAAAACCGGATCACAATAATAAAATGTAATTTAATTTATTTTATTTATTATTTTATTTAATACATTTTTTACTTTTGTATTCATAATTGAAATATCCATCTCAGTCAGTGGAATTGCAATTTGGCATCCAATATTCCCTCCCAGAATTCCCCTTCTTCTGATTTACGTTCTGTATGCATCTCGTTTCTTATTTCCATACCGATCGTTTCAATAGGATAACGCATACAAACAATCAGAGATCAGGGATTCAAGCAACAAACCTTTTTCCTTGACAAGGTCGCGAATCCTCTGTCGAAAGTGGTTTAACTTTAATATTAATGACGTGCAGTTGATTCAAGTAAGTAAGACGTTGAGGGATTTATATAGTCAATATTCGAGTAGATAAAAAGAGACATAGGAAAAATGTGGGAGACAGGGTAAAGGAAACTGGGGAAGAAAGTGGCAAAAAGAGGCCTCATTTTATTGAAGAAAAGTCTTACCCGTCGGTCTTTCGTCCTCGTTGCACTATTCAAGAAGAATGCGAGCAAGAGAAAGAGAAAATAAAAGATGGAAGAAGGGAGAGCAATTTTTCAAAGAGAACCGCTCTTGCTCGGATCGAAAGCAGTTTCTTATCGCTCAACCTGAAGATACCAAAAGGGTGATTTAGATCCATGTTCCGCCAGTGAGAAACTTCATTACTGATTCTATGTTCTTTGAGAAGCGCAACCCATCGATTTAACTCGAAATATTTGAAACCGATTTTAAAGACGTCATTTCTCAAACGCCTCTAATTTCCATATTTAACTTCAATTTTCCGGGAATTTTCTCTTCTTATAAACGAGTAAAAACTGATCTTCCGGCTCGCAATTTTATCTTTAACGTGAATGAGCTTTTCGTAGATATTTAATATAATAATTAGAATTTTTAAAATTAGTATTTAAGATTCAAAATACTCACGCCAAGTGCAGTATAAAATAAAAAGTACAATAAAAATGAACTTTCGTAAAACTATGTTTCACTCATGCGATTCCTACCTTACCGATATGGATCAATCGAATCACGTGACTAAATTATACATTTATTCGTTCCTGTGAGATAACTTCTTTAATTTACAAAGTATCTTTCTGAAAATTTGGGAAACATAACAAAAGACAATAAAGCACGTCTGTTAACTTCTTTTTAGTAAAAATTTTGAAAAGAATTCGAAAACTTATCGACAATTACAGTTAACTGTGAAATTTTTTGCAAAATTTTTCCCATTTTTTTTAAAAACTTTGCCATAAATTATTTTAATCTATTAAGCCCTTTTTTCGATTTGAAATGATCGATTTGAAATCCACATGATGGATAGAAAAGTATATTGACACTCAAATTTCATTGAAGAAAATTTTAATTGGAATGCAAAAAGGACATCTTGTCCCTTGTAATCTACCTTGCCGAGAAAAAAACCACCCTTTTTACTTTAATACACACTTCTTTCATTTGTCAATTATATCAGAATCCACGTAATGGGTGAAAAAATGTGTCGAGACAGTCGCTGAATCTGATTTGTAGTGAAAACCGACAAACTTAGACATTTGTTAATTAAGGTTGTTTAAACAATTAACAATTGTTGTCCAATATCAAGTTATCACTTATGAGAACCATTGAAAAAATATTTGCAGTTACTACTGCATTTTAAACGCATTATATTTATTAGATAATAGTCCAAATGTGCATTTGTTTATAAAAACTGTTCAAATAATAATTGTACATTGTTTATTTCCATTCAATTTCTAATTAGACTTCATTACACTTAAATTCCCTCCAAAAAGTGTCCGTTTAAACAACAAAAAGCAGCCAATTCCTAAAAACCGCATTTGTTCACTAAATTGTTTGTATAACAAAAGGAAAATGTCGATTGACAAATATTTTCTTGATTAGTACTCGACCCACATTCAGAAAATCCCCATTAGGAGATTGAACTGCAATTTTGAATTTTCGGCAGTCTGGGCATGTTTCTTGAAATTGGGTCGGCAGTTAAGGGGTTAAGGGAATGTGATACTTGAGAAAAGTTGGAAGTTCATATGAGGGAAGATAAAAACGAACGTAGATAGACTACTCTTAGTTTTGATAATGAAACTAATTTTTCCGATAGATTCTGATAAAATTGAACTTTTTTTTAATCCAAGCCAGAAGTAGTCTATTTACGTCCCTTTTTATCTTCCCTTCCATTTCCCAAATTTCCAAAACTAAATTTTATTTTTTTTGATGTAAAAATGTAGAAACCTAAAATCAATATAATTTGTTAATTTCTTAAGCATCACATTGGTATATGAAATTTAATACATCAAAATCAATAATTCACGTAATTTAATTATACGCAGTTATAAACTTATTTTTACAGTGAATTTAGGTTGTTAATAATGAATTAGATTATTTTCTTTTATATGAAATTTGAATTTGAAAAATTAGTCAGTCTCACCTATAAGCAATTATACACATAATGAATTTTCATATTCAGAACAATTTTTAGCTCAAATATACCCCTATAGGTCGATTTTCTGACATAATTAACAAGAAAGTTTGGTCAAATTGCTGATTAAGCTGATTTTGAGTATTATATACCAGTTTTAATGATTTACCAGTTATCAAACAATCTACAAAATACCCTGTTTTATTGAAAATTCAGTGTGAATTAAGGTAGTTGTCGTGCCAAAAATCAGTCTCTGGAAAAAGAAGTTTTTCTATGATTTCAAGACTGGAAATTATTTCATCAGCCGTGTCATATGTAAGGAAAGACACTCTTTTTAAAGAAAAAATTTAAAAATTACGAAAAATAATTTGTTAATAATGTTTTTTGTAATAGAATTTTTCCTTACTATCGCTTCTTATCAATTTTTTGCAAAGGATTGAAGTTTCTTAAATCATAGCTTATTTTTTCGGGGAAAATATTCTCTATAACTTAACCGTTTCCAATTTTTGAAAATAAATTCTTTAATGGCTGAAATCATTAAAAATCAATTTTCCAAAACAAAATTTTTATAAACAAATTGCTGTATTTGATAATAATTGATTCATTTTCAAAAATTGGAAACGGTTAAGTTGTAGAGAATATTTTTCCCGAAAAAATAAGCTATGATTTAAGAAACTTCAATCATTTTCAAAAAATTGGTAAGAAGCCATAGTAAGGAAAAATCCTATTACAAAAAACATTATTAAAAAATTATTTTTCGTAATTTTTAAATTTTTTCATTAAAAAGAGTGTCTTCCCTCACATATGACACGGCTGATGATATAATTTCCAGTCTTGAAATCAAGGAAAAACTTCTTTTTCCAGAGACTGATTTTTGGCACGACAACTACCTTAAATTCCACAATTGGGTATATTAAATTTAATATACTGTATATGCAAATGATTTTATATACTTTTATATTAAAAGTACTAACATTTCTAACAGTTTAGATATGAGTTCACTGAAAAACATTGTCGGTAAGGTAGGAATCAAATAAGTGATACATGGCCTTAGAAGAAACAGGGGTTATTTATTTTATGAATCAGATAAAGGGCTTCCGGATGATTAACATATGAAGACATGTATTGAATGGACCAAGTAACGACTGAGATGAATTCCTAGTAAATCCATATCACCTATTATATAGAGCTAGGCTAAATAGTGGTAGATTCAATCCATGTACGGGTATAATTCAAGCCTGTGTATCAATCGCCTCAGGGTGAATGTACTAGCAATGGAGAAAGTGAATCATCAGGGAATGTCGACAAACTTCCAGGCCTAGGGAATGATTTCCCGGCGGGGTTAAGAGTTTGCATATACATTGATCTATGCATATACAAGTTAAATGTATATCCAGATACACATGTATATATCGATCCATACCTATCACTGGGAATTCAGATTGGCTAATTTATGATATCACTTGACCTGTGGATAAGTACCTCAGCCTTGTCCTGTAAGTACCACTAAACCTACATACGACTAGGAGCACTCACGTCCATTTGACGATCATATCCCTCTTACGTGAATCTGCTACCTTATTTTGTACTTCTACATAATATTATACATATACAAATATATACTTGAATATTCTCATGAAACACCAGGTAGATACAAATTATTCAAAATGAAATGACTATCTTTTAAAATTTTAGTCCAAACTGATTTATCTCAGTGTAACCATTTCTTTCCATAATTTCAATTCCATTAAGGCCATGGATCAATCGGACCACATGACAAAATTATACATTTATTCGTTCATGTAAAATCACTTTTTTAATTTACCAAACATGTTTCTGAAAAGTTGAAAAACGTAAGAAAAGACAATAAAGCACGTCTCTTAACTTCTTTTTAGTAAACATTTTTTTAAAAAGTTGAAAACTTATTGACAATCATAGTTATTGACTATAAAGATTTTTGAAAATTTCCACTCAAACAAAGTTGAAAGACGTTCTTTATCGTTTTCTGTTGTATTTTTCAAATTTCCAGGAAGACACTTTGTAAAATAAAAAAGTTATTTAATTAATAAATATTTAATTAATATTTTGGTTGAACCTTTAGAACATGACAAAGGACATACTAAAACCTTGTTTAACTCTAGAGAGTGAGAGTTTTATAGAGCCTACTTCAAGTACACTGGAACGCTGGTTTTAGCAAATCCGATTTCAAAGAGTGAGCTAAGGAGCGGTAGGACACGGGGTAGAGAGAGAGTCATTACAAGATCATCGGAGCTGTTCGCCCGCTTTAATAACTCTCTTGTAAAGGCTGCCCGATTATATGATCACAACCCGTACAGAAATTGCCCAACTTGTTCTCAAGTTCCGATCCGGGCCGGATCGGATTTTCCACATGTGGCCGCAGGGGGGCACATGGTGTGGCCCGGGTTGGAACCACATCGACTTATGATAGACAAGATTATTTTCAAATTTTGTGTTTTATTACTTGGAATATTTTTTTTATTAACGGTAATTTGAAAAGAAAATTATAATTTTAAGTGTAGAACGTTATTGTGTTTCATTATTTTTTATATCGTATATTCAATTTTGCAAAGTGAATATTTTAGAAAGAAAATTATTAATAATGTAATTTATTTTTAGATTCAGAAGAATCGAATAGTTCTACAGACTACGAAGATGGGTTTGAAAATTATACTGTTTGTATACTTTTGATTATACTGTTGCATCACTAATATGAATTTAAGAAATAAGTTTTTTTGAACCAACTATTTATTGTTACTATACGAAAACCTTTTAAATTTTACTATTTGTAGAAATACAAAATTAGAAGCGGCCAGATCAGGCCCCCATTTTACAGGCCCAGATCTGGCCCCGATCGGGTAGGGCGTTTCATTACTGGTCTGGCGCTAGACAGATTATCCTATCGGGGCCATATTTTTCCCACTCGGCGCCCCACCAAAATTTCTGCACGGGAATGCCCGAACCGTCCGTAAAACCAGCGTTCCGGTGTAATGTAAACTCCACTTCTTAAGAGTCTGCAGATTTGAAAAGATGTTTTAAATACCTCATATAAGATTGGAAAAAGCTTTTTAAAGTTTTTTGAAGGGGAAAAATTGATGCTGTAGGAGACCCGTTTTTTTAAGTGCGCTTGAATATCTTGAAGAAAACATTCGTGCAAGTTTTATATCAGAATCTCGGAAATACTCGGAAACGCATTTTACTTTCTCTTTTCATATTGCTATAGTGCATGTCTAACTCAGTTCTCCTTCGTCTGTCGCATCTCTCCGAGAGACTGAGTATATTTCCACGTGGTTGAAGAGGGTTGAGAGGAACGATCGAGTTATCTACTGGTTCGCCATATTGAAGACACTGAAATTTAATAAAGCTGATTGGTGAATTGCCACCGAGCCCCACGGGAGTTGTGTTCGAGAAGGTTATTCCAGGATTCAGAGAGATCGAAATGAGCGGATATTATTGCTCAACCCACACGTGTTGCATGTTACTTTGTCTTCAATTTATTCAACATTCGAGATTGGAAGAATTTTATTCAAGACTTTCATTTATGAGAAAAGCAATTTTTTTCACTAGTTTATCAAATTAATTATTCTGTATTCTATGAAGTTAAACTATTTTCTCTACATTTCTATTCTCTTTATGTAGGGGAGAAACGGCGAAATTGGCGCACCCTATTTTCCAGAAAATGATAAAATAAAAAAAAATAAAAATAGTTCTGTCGTGTGCATTCTTGTATGATATGTATTTGATAGAAAAAATTATAAACATCTGATTGTTTAATACAGTTTTATTGCGATTAATCGTTTTTCGGCATTTAATGGTTATGTTCGAAGCCATTGAGTTAAATCGTTAAATAATATGAATTTAAGGTGAATCAGATTAATGCAACGATTTTATAATCATTGATATTTAATCTTACGATTAGGATAGAATATTTGTATGAAAAAATAAGCATTTTACATAAAAAGTAGTTAATTAATGAACGATACACTTGCGACAAAATTGGCGCATACGAGATTCAAATCAGAGGCGAAGTTGGCGCACGTGTTGTGTTTCTGGAAACCGGTGACTGAAGTCAAGTGCTCGGATGTTTATGATTGACAATATAAAGAAGATAGTAAGTACACAATTATTAACATATCGACATATACATTTGAATGTTGCTGGACTTTCCTGCTAATCTTTTTCTTACGCTTTTTTGTGACATGGGAGGTAATATGGTTCGCAAAACTGATGTAACAACTTTGTAAGGTTATGTTCATTTGAACAATCAGTGGTTAAAATTTACTTTAAATTTTGAGGTACTAAGGCATTTCGAAAGCGATTTTTAATAATTAATTTGCAATCTGACAGTATTTTGGAAGTTTTCTCAATTTCAAGATGTGAAAGCAATGTAAGTAAAAAATTTGTATTTTTGATTTTGATTGATTGTTTCTATTATTTATAAGTCTTCTAAAGTTAATAATTGTATATACTTCTAATTAAAAATTCAAATAATTCTCTACAAAGATGATTTCAATTTGAATATTCACTTAAATATCCACAATTCCCAGCATTTTATTGTATAAATATAAAATATATTTTAACTGTGGCTGATTTATGTGAATAAAGATATAAAAGAACTTCACATATCTTGATATACTATCTCCAATTTAGTTTCAAATTATAACTACCTCTTTTCAGCAACCTTTGCTACTGCAAACTCGCAATTTCTATTAGGTGCGCCAATTTCGCCGCTTCTCCCCTATTTCAGAAAAATTTTAGTTCCTCTACTATAGATAATATTTTAATTTATAAGGAGTGTTGAAAAAATAAATATGAAAACCATTTTCCTAAATTGAAATCAGCCATAACAATGGATTACGCAGCATTATATTAAAATGTATTATACAATAAATTTGTTCCTGGTTTTTTAATCTTTACTCCTCTGTTCAAAATAATGCAACGTTTCGACAGGAAACTTTTTCCATTGTCTGCTACTAATGACATTCTGATTTATTAATGGAACAGGCGGATTTTACATTCATGTACGCATACGCATACTCTCGAGTGAATTCAATATTCAAATCGTGCGCATAGGAACGCAAATACACTTGCAATACACATTCAGAAAAATGTTTGTCTGAATCACCTAAGCTTTGGCTGAATCAAACAAATTATCGATTATTATTTGAACTACCAAATGTTTACTTGTTTTACCTAATTTGTCTGCTTGATGAAATTGGTTCCAATGCAGTAAATTTTCTGCTTTGTTTGGTTGGGATATTTGTTTCATGAATGCAAACAGGTATTTTGGTTCAAAGAACAAAACGTTTAAATCAACTAAAAATTATAAACACATAATCAGTGATCGAACGCAACAAACCATTTAAGTGCACTTGATCAAAATTTGTTTAATCTCCTACACTCAAAAAAAATATTTTTTGATTCAAACTTTTCTTTAATATAAAACATTCAGAAAGAATTATTTAAAATTCCGCATTTTATTTTGAAACGATATACTAACATGAAAATATTACTGGTAAAAAACGACAAAACTTCATAGAAAAATATATGTATATGTAATCGTATTATTCGTATCGCGGATACATTCTTGTCGCGTGTTTCGCTCGCAAATTTGAGCGCGCCTAGAGCGCGCGTTCCGATTGTCGCGCTTCACGCTCGGTCTTATATTCTTCGATACATTCAAGATTATTTTTTGTAATTTGATACTGAAGCTCGAGTTAATTTTATAATATTGTAAATGTAAATTACATTTTCTCATAGTTACTAAATTTGTTTTTGATTCCAAATGGAAAGGAAATTCAATTTACTTAACACTCCATCGACCTTAAGGAACACATTCTCATCATGACACCCGCGCTTCGCGCTCGTTTTTTTGTATACATTTCTGTAACTTTATAATAAATGACAAGATTAAAATAATTGATTATTATAAAAATATGCTAAAGTAAATTGAATTTCCTACTTCATTCAAAATCAAAAATAAATTGAAAGAACTGCAATATGCTATATTTCCTTTCTAAAAATGTATTAAACAACGCCAATGTTTGAAGCAGAACACTTACGTAGGACACCTGCTTTGGTAGTACACATCTGGCAAGTAATACTCGAAAAGCCATAAAGAGAACGAGAAAATACAAAATGAGACGAGACAAAACGAGAGGAAGAAGTCAAAGGACGAGAGAAGAACGAGAAATAATCGAGAGGGAAATAAGATTTTCTCGTATTGTCTCGTCTCAAACGGCATCACTAGTTCACGCAAAAAAATATTAGTAAGATTCACAGAAAATTCAGTACGTATTTTTACAATATGTTTTAGTAGATGTTACAAGAAGTTTAGTTCAATCAACAGATTTTCTGTACGTTTCACTTAGCGTCCAGTAAAATCTACAAAATACAAGAAAACCCGAGTTTAGTAGATTTTTCTGGAAGATAGGTGAAACGTACAGAAAATCCATAGATCAAACTGAACTTATTCTAAAATATATTGAATAGAATAATAGTGAAACAGGACTCATATCGACCCTTAGTGTTAATATTTAAATATAGTTGATGTTCTTACATTTTTCTGGACCCTAAAGCCAACTAAGAACATCAACTATATTTATATATTGAATAGACGTGTTGTAAAAATAAGTAGCGAAGTTTCGCGGGTTAATTTACCACCAAATTCAGGGTTAAAATATCACTTGGTTTTTTCCAAATTGAATTCGAACCCGTATCACTACAAACTCAAATTCCCCTCAGCGTCCAAACAAAAGTAAAATTCAAAATTTCATGAATTCGAAACCGTTCGAATCCTCAAAACACAAAAAACACGACCAAATTTGTCCAAAAAACATTACTTCAAAATAAGCAACCCTGCGTGTATGCTTAACGTTTAGCCGTAAACAAACCATAATTTAAACACAACGTGAAGGTAAACAATAACCCGAAAAACGTATTCTAAAAGCATAAATCTAGCATATGAAAAATTGCTTTTAGGTTAGATCTTTAAATCTTTGATATTTTAATGATTTTTCAATTAATAATGATTCCTGTTACAACACAGAGAAAAGTGGATGTTTAGAATTAACATCTAGATGTTTAACTATGGGACAGCCATCTTATATATTTAGTTGTAATATCTAGATATTCAGCTGTAATATCTAAGATGTTAAAATATGCAGAGATTAATATTTTAGATATTACAGTTGAACATCTAGATAATACAATTGAACATATAAGATGGCTGTCCCATAGTTGAACATCCATTTTTCTCCGTGAATGGATATATCAAGAAAGTAGTGTTACATCATTTTATTATTCAAGTCACTTCAGCATTGAGTAATTAATAGTATAAACTGTACTCAAATAAAAGACTTTCAAAAAATTGCAATACACATATTGTGAAATTATGATAAATGTATGCCAATTTCACCTTACATTACCGTGAATGCAATTTAACATTGCATCGGTATTATTAAGTTGTGGTAAACCCCAAACACTGTTGACAGTGAATGCATTTATTTAATTGATCAAACCAAATTTGTGATGAATCAACCAAACTTTTTTCCGAGTTGCTAATGCTTATTGAGTAAACCTCATGAAAAAGAGGCGAGCCTTGTCAACGATAAGCCTTATTTTTGTCCAGCGTATAAAATAACAGTAAGGCAGATAAAGTGATGGAAATGTTAGCACTGCATTGGACAGTAAAGTTTCCTCTAATTCTATTATCGCAAATAAATTAGGAAGGATCGAACGGCGATCGCTGTAAAGTTGGTCTAGTTACGGATGGCTGCATCGGACGGTGCACTCGACGTCGTATGTATTTACGTTCAGGATAAAGTACCAGAGGCAGATGGGCAGGTGGACAGATAAGTGGTCGGGGGGTAAATGAACGTGGCTTCGAGAGACATTCGAACACAGAGGGTGAAGCTGGAACAGTTATAGAGTGAGAGAAAGGAAAGTAAAAAAGTAACAGGGTGAGAAAGATAGAAAGAGAGAAGAAGAGAAAATGAGGCAAAAAAAGAGAAAGCATAAAATTGAGGATAAGGGGGTGAATGGAAAAAAGGGCGACGCGTTTGAAATACGACAAAAGGACGTACCAACTGACAATCGTTTGGCGTCGACGAGCAGTCACATTTTTCGACATTTTTTACTAAAGGTTTTACACACCTGGCGCAAATACGAGCCCCGGAAAAATCGCTTCCACGGATTCGAGTGACGGCTGTTTCAAATGCACACATCAAATTCAAGTCATTCTATATTAGGAACTCACTCCTATTTTCTCATTTGAAACGATTCCAAAAAACAGTTTATTTTATAGTCGTAAGGAAGAGATAAATAGTCGACTTGCTAAATATGATGCCTCAATGTCAAATATATAACGTATTGATAAAAATAGTGACATAAAATGTTCTAAGATTTAAAAGTCCGGCGAATAAACTTTATTTTTGTGTATGGCAATAATAAATAATTTATCTCCGAACTGTCTATGTGTTGATGTTTTATCTATAAAATTCGTTTTATGTTCTGGATACTCAGAAATAATTCTTTTTTTTTTAGTTTTCTTAACACCCACACATTTATCAATATGTATTCTGAAATTATAATGGTAGATTTAAGGGGTATTTTAGTTTGACCGTTAAAAAAAATCGATTTTTTATAAAGAGAGCAACATTTGACCCAGCAACAATTATTCGAATAGGAAAGAGTCTTATATAGACCAGGCATCGCCGATTAGCAGAATTATTATAAGTTCAATAATTTTCACTAGAAATAGTTCTAAAACTTTAAACACGTTTTCCTCAAAACCGTGTTTTTCGAGCGGATTGACATGATTTCGCAAAAACCACTGAACCGATTGAGCTCAAGTTATGAATTCATAGTTAGCACATGAATGGCTATGGTCGGAACTAGAATAAATAAAAAATAACGATTTTTCAATTAAGAAGTCAAAAACCACAAAAAAACGTAAAAACGTGGAACCTTCAACAAAGCGGGATGAAGATTCCTGAACAAGTTTTTTGAAATGCTACAGCGCCCCCTATTTAAGTGAATTATTTCATGTATATTTTTTATGAACTAAAATACTTAAGATTTTTTTGTATTGAGGTTGGAACAATGCCTTCGAAAAAACATGGCCAAACTAGAATACCCCCTTAATAATATGTGAAGTATGAAAATAAAATATTCAAATATCAGAAGTGTGAAATCCCAATATCTTAAGCATCAACGAATCAAATTCGTCCAGCAGATTATAACAGCTTGAAATGATTAAATATCCTTTTTCATTGGCGACAGAAATAAATTAAAAAGTTTTTTGAGCATTTTGTGTAAATTTATTGTATTTATATTTCAAATTTTTAAAAATAAAACCAAAAAAAGACACTTGGTTGAGATGTTTTAAAAATAAATTTATCTGAGTAATTTAATAAAATGATTAGTTTATAACTAAAAAGCAAGATATTTTCTGTTATTTAATGTTGCGTATTCAGCATAACATTTCTGATTTTCGAATAACCTGGTTCAATAGAGAAGTCGAAAATTCGTGCAAAGGACAATGTTACACAAAGTAATTAATGTAGCGAAAAACAATTATATTAGTTGTTACGTATTGAATATAACGTCCACTATATAAAGAGAGTAGAAATTTTCAAAAAAAAAACAATTTATTCAAGAGCAATTTACTATTGCAATTGCTACGTTTTAAAATTGATAGTCCTTGTTTTCCAACATTTTTGTTAAAATACATCCAACGAGGAAATATTTATTCAAATTAAAATTTCATTATTGTTTCGAGTGCCGCAACTGTATATACAATGCTAGCTGTGTTGTCATGTGAAACATTCCATATATTTTATTCATTGCTATGATTCGAATTTTGTTTGAACACGTCTATTTACACTTTAGGATAACAATGAAAATACAAACATCATTTTGGTTTAAAAGAATGTAATTTTAAGAAGTTTTGGAATTTAAGTCGCTTAAATTTCTGTGAACCCACCTCAATTTTCCAAAGGTCAAATGTGCCTGGGATACATGCAGAAGCACGAAAACAACAGACATGTTCGTCGGACCGACAAAATTCTTTTCTGTTTGAAGAATTTTCGAGGGAGCGTTATAAATTGACCCGGATGTCAGACCGATATTTGATTTATGATGGAAGGCGCCAAACGGAGGAAAACAAGGGGTGTGCCAATATTAATCCGGACCTAAAATTCGAAGTGGTAAGACAGAATTGGTGGTGGGTGCAAACATAAGCGGTAGTCCGTGTACACTTTGGCAACTAGGTCATTCCAGAGCATAGAATCCGTGTAATTTCGCAACTCAAATCGAGATCCAGATTACGTACTCAGATAACTCTCTCTTACGCTTGGCTGACCAGGCATCGAGCATTACTACTCAATCGTGAACAGGGGACTAAGTTCTTCCTTGTATAGAAAGAGGGTTTATATTATCCCACTTCTCAATATGATTCCATGAATCTATCTCTAATCTTCTATACTGTTAGAAATAATCTTAAGAGAGTTATTGGGTTGTGAAACACGTTTCTTTTTTAAAAATGCTTAAAAAGGGGAATAAAATGATACACGCCTGGCAAAAAATCGACTTCATAGAACCAAACGATTTTGTTAAATCAACCAAGATAAATGGCAACAAAAATTCACCAAGATGAGTAAAACAAGATTTACTTAGATTGAATTAAATATTTGTTTGATTAAACCAAATCGTATACCAATAAACCATCTTTTATGTCATGAAACACATTCTTTGATTGTACTGAGAAAAATCTACATAGTAATAGTAACTAATATGTCCCAACTAATTGATTTTAGTAAAAGCTACTACAAAATTTGATTAGTTTTACTAAAATAGTGTACTAAAATAGCCAATTTGTTATATATATGTATGTATAAATTAACCGCGCCATCTTAGTTAAACTAATCAAATTTATAGTAGCTTCTACTAATTCAATTATTTGGGACGTATTAGTTACAATTACCCTAGAAATTTCTCTTACTATGAATAAACAAAAAATTAGGTCGACCGCGTAATAAGAAACTTCAAAATATGCCATATTATTTTGGGTTTTATAAAGGGTTAAAATAATTTAGTTGAAATGCAGATCAAGTTTTAGAAAGAGGAAGCAAAAAATCCGTGGCTTTCAGTACAGTTTCATCCGATGAAAAGTTTTATCAAGTCAAAATTTAGCTGACTCATCTGAACATTTTTGTGAGTGCATGTTTTTAAAAAGAAGGAACGAAACCATAAATTATACGTATCTACACTGTAAGATGAAGTTTCAATTTGAACCTGAAAATCGACTAACTTTAAAATATAACAAAAACTAGGCCATAAAAAACGAACAGACATATATATATATGCGCTTATATACACTACACTGAGAAAACAGTTTCTTTGAAACAAAGAAACGTTTCTTTGATATACGGTTAAAGAAAAAAGTTCTTTGGATTAAAGAAAGTTTTGTTAATTCAAAAAAAAATTTCTTTGACCCAAAGAAATAGATTTATTTACTTTAAAGAAATTTTTTTTAAATCAAAAAAACTTTCTTTAATTCAGAGAAAAATTTTTTTTGACCGTATATATCAAAGAAATGTTTCTTTGATTCAAAGAAACTGTTTTTTTGGGTGTAAATTTAAGCCAAAATCAAATTTAAGACAAATTAAGGTCAACTGGACAATGTGACGTTGGTAATTGCAATTACAGTATGTAAGATTATTCAACAACAAATAATTTTAATCTATTTTCGGTAACAGGCAGACCTTCTTGGCTCTTTTTCTCAAGTCTGTTTGGTATCGAAAATTGAATTTTATTTAATAATTTTCGAATAGCCTTACACACTGCAATTGCAATTACCAACGTCATATGATCTGCTTGATCCATGGCCTTAAGACTAGCATATAGTGTGTATAAATTATGTTCGCCATAAAATATTTAGCCACTAAAATTTTCCTCTTCTCACATTTATACTGCTCTTACAGAAAAGGCAGATGGTTGCACGTATATATTCGCAGTAAATTTATGCATATGTGTGCGTTGGTGTAACGGGACTAGTGATTTTCCACGTCTGGCAGGACAATGGAGGTCTTACATTTTTGATGACCGCCCTGTAACTAATGCTCTACCAAGAGTGTACCTATACCCCCATAAACGTCTTATGTTGTTTGTCAGGTAATATTTCATGGCGGCCACGGGATGTGGAAGGTTTTCTTACCAGTGATGGGGTGAATGGACATTAATTCTGGCACTGAGGGTTTCTCGACTTGGAATCAGGAATCCAGAATACCACGGATTGTTCTACGAATGAAGAAAATCGATTTCCTAATAGATAAATAATTTATTAATATTATACAGATTAATGTCTCTGACGAGGAATGAAAAATATTGTTCTTTTCCAGTATTATTTGATTGATAAAGGCAAAAGAATAGAAAAAAATCTGCCCGCTTCGCGGGCACATTCTCATCGCGCGCTTCGCGCACAGCTCGCTTCGCTCGCAAGTTTGAGCGCGCCTAGGGCGCGCGATTTGATCGTCGCGCTTCGCGCTCGGTCTTGTGCTCTTCGCATACATTTAAGTTTATTTCTTATATTTTGATACTGAAGCTCAAACCAATTTTATAATAATATTACAGATGATGTGAATTACACATTTTCTCAAAGTCACTGAATTTCTTTTTGAATTTAAGTGAAACAGGAAATTCAATTTACTTAAGGCTCTATCGGCCTTAAGGAACACATTCTCATCATGGCGCTCGCGCTTCGCGCTCGATTTTCTGTATACATTTCAGTAACTTTTTAATAAATTACATGATTAAAATAATTTATTTTCTTCCAAATCTCTCAAAAAGGAAAAACAATCGTAGACTTTATTTAAGGAAACGATTTTGCAGAACAACGCTTATTTCGTATCTCACATATTTTGGTGAAAAAAATCGGATTTTTTTAATATTCATAATCAAAACATAAAATATACATCCTGTCCCGAAATGTCTTAATGAGAATTTGTAGACCTCATTTAGGCAAACAATTTTCCATCTAAACGTTTTTTTTGTATCTCATATTTTGTCTAAAAAATGGAATTTTTGAATTTTAATCGTATTTTTTGGAATTGAAACGAACAACTTTGTATTCTTACGTTTTTTTCGTGTTTCGAATATTATTGCTAAAAAATTGAATTTTGGATTTTCAATAGTTTTTTTTTAATTAAAAAGATAAATATGCATCTTATGAAAAAATGTTACAATTCAAATTTGTAGGTCTTTATTTATTTAATAATATTGTATCATGACGTTTTTTCGTATCTCGTATAATTTAACTTGAAAATGGAATTTTGATATTGACTTTTTTCGAATTTGAATATGCTGTGACATTTCTAATTTTGATTTAATCAAAAAATGTTATCAGGATAATTTGTAGAGATTTATGAGCAAACAATTTTCCATCTAAACGTTTTTTTTTTATCTCTCATATTTTGTCTAAAAAATGGAATTTTTGAATTTTAATCGTATTTTTTGGAGTTGAAACGAAAAATATATGTTTTATCAGAAACTGTGTAAGACAAAATTTGTAGATTTTTTTGAAACAAACAACTTTGTATTCTTACGTTTTTTTCGTGTTTCGAATATTATTGCTAAAAAATTGAATTTTGGATTTTCAATAGTTTTTTTTTTAATTAAAAAGATAAATATGCATCTTATGAAAAAATGTTACGATTCAAATTTGGAGGTCTTTATTTAATTAATAATATTGTATCATAACGTTTTTTCGTATCTCGTATAATTTAACTGGAAAATGGAATTTTGATATTGACTTTTTTCGAATTTGAATATGCTGTGACATTTCTAATTTTGATTTAATCAAAAAATGTTATCAGGATAATTTGTAGAGATTTATGAGCACTATCAAAAACCAGTATTGAAATCTTTGATTTTTTTAAAAAATTATTTTCAAAAACACAAAAGTAGTGCTCAATCCCTCAATTTTGATTGGATGTGGCTGGTTAACGAACTTGCTCTTACTTTTTCGGCTCCGATAAAGTGTACCAAAGCTCAATTAAATCTGATAATTCTATCGAGAGTTATGCCGCACACGACCTACAGACAGACAGACAGACACTTTTGTAAAAACCCTTTTTTATGACTCAGGGGGTCTCAAAACGTAAAGATTTGATAAAAATATCGAAAGTCATTTTTCACATAAAACCAATACCTTCTCATCCATGCTGAGAATGTAAAAATAATAGCATTATTGAAAATACAATAAATCTATAAATGCTTAATTATTATATACACGCAGAGAAAAGGTCAGTAAAATTTACAGGAAGTTCGGTACTTATTTGGACAACATGACTTTTGAGTAAATTTTACCAGAAGTTGAGTTCAATTAACAGATTTTCTGTACGTTTCACTCAGCGTCCAGTAAAATCTACTGAATACGAAAAAATCCGAGTTAACTTGATTGTACTGTACGCTAAGTGAATTGTACGGAAAATCTGTTGATTGAACTCAACTTCTTGTAAAATTTACTAAAAAGTCATGTTGTCCAAATAAGTACCGAACTTCCTGTAAATTTTACTGATCTTTTTTCTGCGTGTATGCTGATCAGCATAAACTATACCTTGCATATTTTAAAAATTAAGCATAAATATGAAGATTACATTTCATTTTTTTTAAAGATTGGGAAAATCAGTAACGGCACGAAAAAAAACCATAAAATACTATATTATACGTAATAACACCTCGTTTGAAGTTAGTAAAGAAAAATATCCTCGTTTTTTGGTATCAACAAATTTTATTGCAAGTCTCTGCCGTATGTTTCCTTTCGACACCTCCGGACTTTGCCTTCTGTTTTAAAAAAGTTCGGCAAAGTGCAACTGCAACCAAGATTCTGTGCCGTAACGAAGCACACTTTGCCGGTCGATCATGGGTAATGGTAGTAGTACCAGTAGCGTAACCTTTGATAGTAGTAGTATTGGTATACTAAACCATGGAAGCACCCTCTTTTCTCTACACTTTTCAACCTACCTTATTTTTCTTAAACTGAAGAAATAAAAGAAAAAAGGTGCAGTTACCATCGCAGCACTGCCCACTCGAATGGTCAGATTCTTTAAAGTCGTCAGAGTAATTTAAAAGAAGAGATGAACTTAGAATAGCATTCTGTATATTTTTAAAGTTGTCTTATTATCCTTTCACAAGACATTTTTTGCTTTACAGTGTCATGACACGTTCTTCTTATTCACGGGAGACTTTCGAGGATTTGTTTTCAGTGAGAAATACACGAAGAGACAGATTTGTAAAAGTATTCTATTCTTAATCTTTTTACATCGTTTCCTCAGAATTATTATTTTTCTTAAAAGATACAAGGAATGCATTTTGAGCAGATTTCTTACTAAAAGGAGAAGAAACATTTTGTGTGCAATACAAGTAAAATATTAAAAATAAGTATTTAGCTTGAAAGCTTGGAAATTGCGAGATTTTTTTCACTTTTAAAATGTAAATGAAATAAGTAGTATGCTAACCAATAAAAATTCATGAAAAGTGGGGATCCAGGTTCGAATCCGGACCAAGGCAGATTTTTTCTTGTTCTTCAATTATTTGTTTGGAAGAACGGTGAATTTTTCAATTTAAATATTATGAATCCTAGATGTTAAAATGCGTTAAATGAAATCTTCAATAAGAATAATAATTATAAAAATATAATGTTCTTGTATCTCAAATTATATGAACTTGAGGCTCAACTCCTGGGAACATTATTCGCAATCACTTTTATATATAAAAGCATCTGATTTTGAGTCATGCTTAAATAATCTAATAGCTGAACCTCGACCTCTATTATAAATTGAGGACTCAATTAATTCAAAGAGGTTTCAGCGTGAAATGGCCTAGTGATAATTGAAGAAAGTGCGCCATTACATTCTGCACCTTAACACGCGTTCGTGCGGAAAAGTGAGGTTAACTTTCTTCAGTTCAGAGGCATCGTCCGATAATTACACGATAATTGGATACGTGACTGAGTGGAAAGCTTTTCACCTAGAACTGAATCCTCTCTGGAGTCTATACTATTGTACAAATCGGAGCTTGCTAAAACGAATCAGATTCACCTTGCGAAACCAAATTAATTCGTAGTGAAAAATTACAATCGATTTCTATCCCTTCATGAAGTGCTATACGAGTATTCAAATTATAGACTCTCGAGTAGAAAAGTTCTTCTACGACTTTGTTTGAAGTTTAAAAGCTCTTTGGATTACAAGAGTTTTCCTGAGAGGGAAGCCTTAAAAGCTTTTTTACTTTTTTGAAAAGTACTTTCTCCTATCTTTGATGATGTACTGACGTAATTAATAAAACTTATTATATCATTAATAAAAAAACCACTCACGAAAGGCTTTACAGATACAGAAGTAGAAAATTGGCTCACCTGAAACAAACAGAAAAAGTATCATGTTAGTTTTTAAAAAATATACACCTATTTTCTTGTTTTTTAAAAAAAAAAAATTTTAACTTTTTAAATTAAATTTTGTTTTTAATTTTAAAACTATAAGCTTTCATTATTAAGGATAAAATCTTACAAATAAGAGGTACAAATACCCTGGTGTTGAAGTGTAAATCTGAAAACACCCGCTGAACAGCAAACTTAAAGGCAAAGAGTTTAAACGCCCCACAGCTCTTTTTTGCAAACAACGTTAACTATGCAGTTGACATTCAATTTCCTTTGATTTATTTAAACGGTTCAAAGATCAAGTGTATTTCAGTAAAAGTGAAAAATAATGGTCGATAATAATAATAATAATAAATGCATAATTGTGAGTTCAGGGCGTCTAACAAAATTTCTTAAAGAAATTTTCGTTTTTTTCCCATTTTCCTCCACACATTTTAGGTCAATTTGTTCATTTCTGAATCTTAAGGTGCTAACATTTAAGGCCGTGTGGTAAGGTCAGTCATTACCAATTATATACGAGCGCTTTATTAATAAAATACTAATTTTAATAAATTTTCCGAAGAAGACAGCAATGCAGGAAAATGTACTCTCTAAATTTGAATCAGTCAAAATCTACTGATTATCAGTGAAATTTGACTGATTTAAATAGCTAAAAAGAGGTTACTGTAAATCAGTCAAATTTCACTGATTACTCCAGTGGTAATCAACTGATTTAACAGTGAAAAATATTTTATTCATTGATTCAATAAGTGAAAATTAAGTGATTTAACAGTGAAAAGGCAAATCACTGATTCAATCAGTGAAAATTTGACTGATTCAGATTTAGAGAGTAAGGCATTACTGTCTTCTCCAGCAAATTTGTATAAATTATTATTTTAATTATAAAGCGGTCGTATATAATTGGTGACGTCAGAGTCTACCATACGGCCTTAATCTACATTTTTTTCAAAATATCTATATGCTTATTTACAATGCAAAATACGTAATTGCAACAAAGTTAAATTTTTGTTGACTTTTTTTAGTTAACTAAGATTCTTTTAGAATGCCGTGCAAAGGTTGGTTGAGCGGCAAAGATAAAAAAAATAGGAAAGCTTTTCATTGTGTATGAAACTCGTGTTAAACTTCATAGCCTGGAGATGTTGCTACTATTCATTCCCTAGTACACTATTCTTACGCTCGAATGTGAGTGAATCCCATCAAAATACGAATTGGTACCCTGGAGCTGGAGTGAATCCTTTAGAAACTCTATATGTTCACTAAAATTCTGGAGGTTGACTTTCTGGTGAAGCCAGAACAAATGTCTGTACAACTCCATAATTTTTATTGATATTTTGAATCCACAAGCATATTGAAAAAAGTCAAATTCTCCAGATTTCTCTATCAACAAGTCTGCAGCAGTAATTCCAGGCAATTGGTGTTAAAATAATAAACAAAATTTGTAAATATATTTGTAAATAATTATTGATCCTTCATCGAAAACAATAATTAATAATAACTCAAAAATTAATTAAAATAAATTAAGTACTCTCTAAATCTGAATCAGTCAAATTTTTACTGATTGAATCAGTGATTTTCCTTTTCACTGATTCACCAGTTAAAAAATATATTTCACTGTTAAATCAGTTGATTATCACTAATTGAATCAGTGGAAAAAATATTTTCACTGTTAAATCAGTTAATTTTCACTGAAACAATCAGTAGAATTTGACTGATTTACAGTAACCTCTTTTTAGCTATTTGAATCAGTCAAATTTCACTGATAATCAGTAGATTTTGACTGATTCATATATAGAGAGTACTAAATTTCATTAAGACAATTAAATTTTTCTGTCACTTTTAAAAATGTTCCATAATGGATATTAAAGAAAAGCTCTCTGCTTTTTGCAAATTCTACTCTATTTACAGGTAGATGCTTGAAATCATAATAAAACTGTACTTTTTTTGCATTAATTAATATTTCCAACATAAATTAACATTTTATTAATTTTTTGACAAACCAATATAAAAATTCTATTTATTTTCAAATTCTTTGTACTGTCTCGACAGTCTTGATCCTTACACTGAGAAAAAATTGCTATTGAATAAAAAGCATTTCTTTCCAAAAGCATGTATATCATGGATTCAAATCAATATGCTATAGAATTAGTAACATATTTATTGGTTCTTGTAGTTTCTTTTTATGAATTAATAGTATACATGCTTTTGGAAAGAAATGCTTTTGATTCAATAGCAATTTTTTCTCAGTGTACTCTCTAAATTTGAATCAGTCAAAATCTACTGATTATCAGTGAAATTTGACTGATTCAAATAGCTAAAAAGAGGTTACTGTAAATCAGTCAAATTTCACTGATTATTTCAGTGAAAATTTGAAAGAGAAAAGATTATTTTCCATGAAAAAAATTTGAAATTCCGAAAAATAATGTATTTGACAAATTTTATTTTTGCCAAACTTTTTTCCTTATCGCTTCATACCAAATTAAAAAAAAAGATGCGATTCTAATAAATCACGAATCATTTTTTCAGAAAAAAGAATCTTCACAACTTTACCGTTCCCAAATTTTGGAAATAAAATCTTTAATCACTGAAACCATTAAAAATCAATTTTCTAAAACAAAATTCTTATAAACAAATTGATGAATTTGACAATAAATTATTCATTTTATAAAATTGGAAACGCTCAAGTTGAAGAAAATCTTTTTCCTGAAAAAATAATCCGTGATTTATCAGAATCACATCATTTTTAAAAATTTGGAATGGAGCAATAAGAAAAAAAGTTTGGATAAAAATAAAATTTGTTAAATGCATTATTTTTTTATGTTTGAAATTTTTGTAAGTTTCAAATTTTTTTCTGGAAAATAAGCTTTTCTCTTT
Source organism: Diplolepis rosae (assembly GCA_030998225.1). Taxonomy (NCBI): domain Eukaryota; kingdom Metazoa; phylum Arthropoda; class Insecta; order Hymenoptera; family Diplolepididae; genus Diplolepis; species Diplolepis rosae. The sequence continues at coordinate 3,922,463 of JAPYXD010000723.1, read as the reverse complement.
CAAATTAGCCCTTCAATAATAATATTACTATTCTTGAAAGTAAAAATATCTGTTTTTACCTGAGGTCTAATTTTCGTGGATGAACTACCTTAATAAGGCATTCTTACTTCCATAAAGAGCTAACTTCACTTTTTAAAACACTAGTGGTATTGCTCTCCTTGAAAGTGTATAAAAAAAAAGATCTTATTTTCCAATTTATACAATAAAAAATCATTTTATGAAAATATTTTATTTGTGAAAATAAGTTTTATTATTTAAAGAATTAACTATCTAATAAATTATATTATTTAAAAGAAATTGAATTAATACAATATTAACATAATAAAAGTAGAAAAATCAGCTGAAATTGGTCAAATTTAGTGTTTAGTGTGATTTCTTTTTCAAAATAAAACATATTTTCACCAATAATTTTTTTTTATAAATAAAATACATTTTCAATGGAAATAATATCACTAGTGTTCTTCGAAATAAAAATGCCTTATATATTTATCAAATGAGGTTTGTTTTTTCATAGAAAACATTGAAAACTAGCTAAAAATTTTAAAACAATTCGGTTTCCCATTAGACTTTTGTAAAACCCTTTTTATACCTATTTTGACAAAAAAATCTTGATTACCTTCGGTGGATGACTTGGTTTCCATATTGGCCTTCTCAAGAAAGTTGGAGCCAGGCAAAAAGACAGAAAAGACTTAAAAGAGGGTAGGAGGGAAAGAAGGGAGCTTCAATTTCGAGCGTCCTACTAAACAAATGGGGTCTTGCCTAGGCGTGCTCACGCCAGTCGGGTGCAGCGTCCGAGTTTAACGCTTCGAAATGATGAATTATTCATTTCATTCTCCAGAATCGTCAAGGGAAAAGAGCTAAGCAAAGTACATGTTGTCGTTGTTAAGGGAGAAAACATATCGACTATAAACGCGAAGCTTATAAGCGAAAAATGACGCTTTAACCTCTTATCTCAAGGAACCCAACTCCTCTTCACTCGCGCAACTTTTTTCATCAGTCCAAAACACATTAAACTTCTACCATTCAGTAAGAAACGCTCTTCAAATGACTTTCAATCGGCAGGAAAGACTTTATTAAGCATTATTGACTCTCTTGTGATCGAAAGAATCTTTTTATTTCAATTTTAAAAACTTTGTTTTAAGTTTTGTATAAAAATAAATGAAAATTCTTCACTTTTAAAACATTAGACTAAAAATAGTAATATTTATCTTTTTTATTATAAATATTTATGATTTAATATTGTTTTACTTCAGTTTAGAATGTTTCTTTTTCTAGAAAAATAACGTGTGTATTGATTTTTTTGATCTGAAGTCATTTCTCAAAAATTTTATCGACAATACATTTTTTTGCAAAAATAACTTTATAAGCTTCAATTAAGTAATATATTTACCTTTTTTATTTTAAAAAATGATTCATGCTTCATAAATAATTATTTACCTTATAATATATATCGACTGACGCTTAACTGCTTAACATCGCAAAAATGATACATACTACTTTATTTCAATTCAGTTCTTCCAAAAATAAGATAATATTCGAGGTACAAAAATCAGGGTATATATTTCAAGTGGGTAATTTTTACGCTATTTTATCTATAAGAAGTGCTTCAGACATTCTGACTAGACTTGAAGTGGTAGTAAAATAGAGAATTGAAAGAACGGAGATGGACCGATAGAAAGTAGCAGAATAAAAAGATAAAAACTGTGAAGTACTAGATTGAAAATTAGACACACAGGAAGCGGCGAACTCACAGCATCGCGGTTCTGAATGTATCATCGGAAAGCAATAACGATTGGCCGTACCGGATCCGGAACCGGACGAGTCGTCAACGAGTGCACAATTTGTCCGACGATTGGTTCGACTCTCGGTTTCATTCGGTCCGTCTGTTTTCCCGACCCCCTTTTCCATTTCATTCACCTCAGTCAAATAACCTCTTTCAAATAACTCCATCTCGTTCGAGAAACTTTTAAACAAATGACTGTCGTTCCTCTGACTGTTATTTTAACGATTGTCGATATTAAGGAAAACCACTGCTATTTGACAAAGGAATTGCCGGCATTATTGAAAACTAACTGGAAATTTCATTATAAACCAGAAAAGAAAGATAATTTATTAAAGAAATGTGTCTATATTTTTTTCCCAATTATATATAGAATGTAATATGACATATTTACAAAAATGATGTTTGGTTGATCCGACAAAGGAATTCGTTGATTCAAAAAAATTATTTCATTGACTTAACAAAAGTCTTTAATTATTAAAATTTGTTTCATCCAACAATATATTTCAGTTAGTTTTAATAAATTTGAAGTATTCATTTGATTTAACCAAAATATTTGGTTAAGTCATTAAAGTATGTTATTCATTATAAAAAATAAATAAAACACTCAAAAAAAGATTTTATTGGATTAAAGAAAATAATTGGTTTGAAAGGCTTTTTTAGATTAACAAAAAATATTTATTTAAATCAAATAACATTTGTTTAAGTCAAACAAATTTTATTTAATTCAAATAAATTATTTTTCTAAATCACAGAAAGTCTCTCAAACAAATAATTTTCTTTGATTCAATCAAATCTTTTTTCTGAATGAAACGTATTTTTTATATCAACACATTTTTGATGAATTTAAAGCAAGCAATAAGTACGAGAAATTATTTAGATGGAAAAATGTCAACAGAAAAAAGGCTTAAAAAAATAGTGATACTTACTATTTCTAAAAAAAAGGTTTTTATTTAATGATTGAAGTCAAATTTATTGATTCTGGCAGTAAACTCTGATTCTTCCCTCAAATCTCCCATTCAAAAATAGCAGCTTACGTAAAAGTATTATGCAGCAAAATCTACTTGACTTCTTGAAAGAAAAGTTCTTGAGAAGCAAAGATAATGACCAAAGGGATTTTTATTGCAAGTAATAAAAAGTAAATTGTACTGAAAGAATATATGTACAAAAGAGCTGGAATGACAAAGTCATCAATACGACAAGATTTGCAAAAAATAAAGAAGAGGGAATGTATAAAACGATATCTGACGAGGAAGCCAGGAGCATTTACATACAAAAGGAAGAATTTCTCCGGTAGATTTTACAATAACGAATGCAGAGTGATTTCAACAAATTGAAGACTTTAGAGCAAAAGATAAAAAGAACCCAGACATTACTAATCAAAAAGTAAAGTATAACCAGAAATGCAATAATAAAAAAAACAAACATCAATAATAATGCCAATAATTTCTCAGAAAAAGAATAATAGTAGCAAATAACTAAAATAACATTTGTATAAGACTTTCTTGCAATTGAACATGCATCGTCTGATTCCTGAAAAGAATACACAATCTGAAATCTATTCAAATTTATCAAAAATTTATTTATTTACAACTCTCCCAATTCCTATTGGTACAAAACATAGCTATTGAGTTGAATTGCAATTTGCTTCGTTATCGTTATTGAAATGTAAAATGCAAACGATACATCTACTACTTTTCATCAATATCGCATTTCCAGAAAACTGAAAGTCGATCAAAAAGACAAAGTAAATTTTTCACAGATCGCTTACGCAGCGCATAAGAAAGTTTAAATACATATGAAAAGGACAAGACTACATGTATGTGAAGCAGGCAACTGTAAACGCGCTTGATAAAAAGAAGATACAAAAAAAGAAAGATAAGAATATCGAGAAAGGAGTCTACTATGGTATTTGCCCACTTCGAAAGGAAAAGACGAGAAACGTGAGGATGTGGCTATGGTGGAATGACCTGGACGAAGGGGTAAATATAAAAAGTCCCCGAACCCCCGGTTCGCTGAAAATATTTCGCAGAGTATTTTCTGACTCCGTACGTGTTTCCAGGCAAGAGGGTATATAAGGTGGAGATGTGGATGAAGCAAAGAAAATCGGGTTGAAGGGCAGAAGAGGAGGGCAAGAAGTTACGTCCAAGCCAATCAGTGTCCCCTCGAAGCTTTCGCCTCTGCATCGAGCTCAGATATAACGTAATAAGGAATGACTTCGTTTCACTACAGGTATATACAAGTAAATATCTATAACTATATATATAAGTGTATATATATATATATATATACCTCTCGAGAAGGGTACTTGTAATATTATTTGTCAAAGAAGGGTCCCGTGAAACATTGATCTATCAATTTTTTTCAGCGAAATGCTCTTTTATTTTCAAAATATAAATTTTTCTATGGGTATTCCATAATTTCAAATGAAATTGATTGTAAGTTTATATTTTTGAAGTAGCTCAAAGAGAACTTATAACATTTGTATTAATGTGAGTATTTATAAAAACATGCGTGGGAATTGTATAACCCGTGCAATAATTTCTCCATGGCACCGATTGGGTCCCGATAGGGCATCCCCTAGTTCAAAATTGAACGCATTGTGAAAGAATATAGAAATTCAGTTAGAACACTCAAAAAGAAGATTTGATTAATCAAAGAGAATTATTTGTTTGAAAGACTTTCTTTGATTAAAAGGAATGATTTAGTTGAATCAAATAAAATTTGTTTAATTTAAACAAAGTATCTATGAATCAAATAAAAATGTGTTTAAATCAAATAAATTTCTGCCTTAAACCAAACAAATTATATCTTTAACCATATACGAATGCAATAATTTGTTTGTTTTGAAGAAAATTTATTTACTTCTATCAGACGATTTTTGCTTAAATTTAGCCACCCAGTGTATGTACGCATCTGTCTGTCCTTTTCTAATGGTCTAGTTTTTTACATCTTAAAGTTAGCTGGTTTATGGACTTGAATTAAAATTTTTTTTACAGTGTTAAAGACATGTTATTTTTACCCTCAATTCTAGGTTGAAATAATACTTTCTTTTTTCTGTGCTACTTATATATATATATATATATATTGAAACAAATATTAATAAAGTGAAAATGATAACATGTATTGTATGATGAAGGCATTAGTATTTATTATACCATGAGGAATTGATGATGCCCTTTAGGTAAGAAAGCACACTTGATACAAAATATCAAGAAATTCAGGAAACACGTCGACCTAACGTTCCTGATTCGGTTCTCGTGATTCAGTTGGGTGAACACAAAAAGAAAAACAAACAATAAGAGAAAAGGTAGAAAAAGATAAAAGTGCAGTAACGTCGAAGGAAACAAAAAGCGTTTTATAAGAGGCAACTTTTAAATTTCGAAGAAGTTTTAATTCAGCTTTCCACATAATTATACTTCCTTTTACGGCTCTTCAATTGTGTTTTTAAATAATTCCATTCATATTAAGAAGGGAAGACAAAGGTCACATCTTCATATGTATAACATAAATACGAATTGCGGTACGTCAGAGAACCCTCCACGCAGATTCGCGGCATAATCGAATAATATTCAAATTTAAATTCTCGGTGCAATAAAGTGTTTAAGAATTTAAAACTTCATTTGAATTTCAAAGTGGCTGTATGTCCCCTAATCTGAACGGCTGTACGTGTAACCCTGTCAGAATATGAATTCAGTTGCTTTTTTAGTCTTTTCTTTAAAACTGAAATGCCTCGTTAATTCCTCGTTTTGGCACTCTGTAAGCTATGGAGGTTAAAAAGGAAGAACATTTTCCTTGTTATACGTTTGGGGGATGAAACAAAGCGAAGGGAAAAAGATTAGTGATTTTTCAAAATACATTTAATATTAAACATTTTAGAAAATTGAATTTTGATAACTTTACAATATGAACACTAACAACTCATCGAAAAATGATAAACACGAATTTCATTTTCTAGTAATTAACTATATAATACATTCGTTTTAAATTATACACAAATATTCGTTTTTACATTCTCATCATGAGAAGGTATTAGTTATATGTGAAAAACGACTTTCGAAATTTTCATCAAATCCTTACGTTTTGAAACCCCCTGAATCAGAAAAAACGGTTTTTATAAAAGTGTCTGTCTGTAGGCAGAATACTCGATAACTCTCGATAGAATTATCGAATTGAATTGATCTGTGGTATATTTTATCGGAACCGAAAAAGTAAGGACAAGTTCGTTAAACAGCCATATCTGACCAAAATTGCGGAAATTCCAATACTAGTTTCTGATAGTGCTCATAAATCTCTATACTGATTATTTTCCTAACATTTTTCGATTAAACCAAAATTAGGGAAGTTACAGTATGTTAAAACTTGAAAAAAAGTCAATATCTAAATTCCATTTTTCAGTTTAATTATACGAAATGCGAAAAAAAGTTATAGTACAAATAAAGATCTACAAGTTTGAATCGCAACATTTTTTCATAAGATGTATATTTTTCTTTTTAATTGAATAAAATACTTTTGAAAATCCAAAATTCAATTTTTTAACAATAACATATGAAATACGACAAAAAAGTCAGTTTGTAAAATTGTTCGTTTCAATAAGATTTACAAATTTCGTCTAACATAGTTTCTAATAAAACGTAAATTTTTCATTTTAATTTAAAAAAATACGATTAAAATTCAAAAATTCCATTATTTAAACAAAATATGTGACGTACGAAAAAAACGTTGAGGTGGAAAATTATTTGCCTAAATGAGGTCTACACTGTAAAAAATATCGGTAAATTTTCCTACTGTGTATTAGGAAATTTTTCCTAAATCCTTAGGAAGCAAAGATTTTCCTACAGAAAGTGGAAATATTTCATAGATTTGAGGAAAATTGACCGAATTTTCGTACTTATTTCCGAACTATCAGGAAATATATAAAAAAGGTTAGAACATTTCACAAATCTCGTAAGTTGTAGGAAATTTTTCCCATGTAAAGCGGAAATTATTCCACAAAAACGGAAATTTGTTCACTCTTTTTGGATCTTTTTCCACTTAAATTATGAAATATATCAATTTTTCCTAATAAACTGGATATTTCTTCGACCAAACAGTAGGAACTGTTTCCAGCTCTATGTCGGAAATATTTCCGACTATATATTTAGAAAAATTTTCGACCTATTTGTATTTTAAGCTGTGTCCGACTATTTTTGGAAAAATTTTTTACAGTATACAAATTCTCAGTAGGATATTTTTTGATAAGATGTATGTTTTATGTTTTGGTTTTAAAAAAACACTATTGAAAATAAAAAATTCCATTTTTTAACCAAAATATGTGAGATAGAAAATAAGCGTTAAAATAAAAAATCGTCTGCTTAAAAACAGTCTATGAATTTTTTTTCTTTTTCAGATGTTTGGAGAAGATACATTGTTTTTAATGATGTAAATTATTAGAAAGTTACAGGAATGCAGAAAATCGAACGCGAAGCGCGAGTGTAATGATGAGAATGTGTTCCTTAAGGCTGATAGAGTCTTAAGTAAATTGAATTTCCTTTTTCACTTGAAATAAAAAAATTTAGTAACTTTGTAAAAATGTAATTCACATCTATAATATTCTAAAATTGACTTGACTTTAGTATTATAATTATCAGCCATATGAATATAGTTTAATGTTTTTAAGTAATTCAACAAAATATATTTGACAGTTAACCAAAAATATTGCTATACACGGAGAAAAATGTATATTCTGGTTTGAACTCTATGTATTTTAACTGCGGGATAATTATTTTAAATATTCGGTTCTAATATCTAGATATTCATCTGTAATATCTACGATATTATTATCATCCTATTTTATTATTTTAGATATAGCTGCTACATATCTAGATGTTACAATGAATATATAAATTAATGGCCCACAGTTGAATATCCATTTATCTTCGTACATATTTCTACAATTATTCATCAAACTATTTTAATGCAAATACTGAAAATAGATATAAATACCCATTAGTTTCGTCTATGTACAAAATGAACACAAAATATCTGAAATACATAACAATAAATAAATTAAAATAAATAAAATTACCAAACAATAAATGTCAACATATTCATATTTACATAGTATCATATATAATAGGGATTTCAGAAATATAAATGTAAAATTACATATCTTCTTGAATAAATCTAGTATTGCCTCCTGAATAAAAATAAAGCATTCTATCCTTCATAATATTTCACTTAAATTCCCTTTTAGTATGGTATTCCTGAAAGACTCTTTTAATCGAAAAAGTCAAGTGTGCAAGGAGAGACAGAGAAGAAAAGATGTCATTCAATAACCATCGACTGGACCGCGATTGGTATCTAGTGTCCAACGATTGAAGAAAACGATAGGACGGAAATTACAGAACAATTTCGTTTCTCGTGATGTGCGCTGTAGAGGTTCAACGCTTTCAGAAAAGAGCGAAACTCTAAAGAAAATCCGAAGAAAGTTGCCGAAAAACGAAAAGGAAAAGAAGACAAACAAGCAATAAAGGAGAAAAAATATGAAAAGGAGGAATGCTCGAAAACGAAGGAAGCACAGCGGCACGGTCATTTTCGGGAAATTTCAATTTGGCGAGTATAACGACGAAAAAGTGCTTGCACCGTATTTCATATGCAGCTTACGAGGGCTGAGGCGATAGTACAATATACGTAAACAAAAAAGTGGGCGACGAGAAAATACGAAGCCAGCCAGGAAGTAATTTCCTTATTTCAACCAGGGCCTCGACTTCTATCCTCTATAGTGTTGACCTCGCATCTTTTTGAGTGAAAAGTGAAAGTAATGCTCTGATTTATTATAGGGAACGACCTGTTAAATAATTAAAGTTTTATGTGTATCTTTTCTACCCATTTTCAGTTTTTTAAAACACAAATGGTAGTATAAGAACGAGAGACACTAGCCGATATGCATTCTTAATTAAACTGAAAATGCTATCTAGTAAATATACTGCCAACCTCTATGGTAAAAGGCAAGCTAAAAGTTAATAGCAAAAATATACAGTTTAACGGATAATATATGGATATATAGACTGCCTTGCAAAATTCTTAAATTTTTTAATAAATATCAATATATTTTCCCCTTAGAATATCATGGAAAGTAATAAAATTCTGCATTTAATGAACATTTTAAAGCTTTCCTTGGCTTATTATAAAGGTAAAATTACATATGTAGAATATAAGCAACGTATCAAAAACATTGCGATAATTTTGTTCTGAATACATTTGAAGATATAAGTTAGAATAACAAAGTTGTGAATATTCAAAGCATTTAAATTCTTGAAAAATGGATTGTAAAAACTATAACAGTTGATAATGAGAAATGAAATATAAAACATCATTAAAAAATACAATAAAATTATTTTTGATATTTCTGTAAATATTTTTTGTTCTATAAGCTATTCTAAAGAAAAAATGTATTGTTATTTATTATACAAATTAGAAGCTTTTATGTAAATAACAAATAAACATATGTCTAAAGACTTTTAAACGTTAGTGCACGTATAAAGATGAACAGGAAAGATAAAACAAGTAAAACTTGAAAATCACTAATTTAGATTAAGAGAGTACTTTTCTCTATTCCGCTGCCTTTATCAATCATTTTTTTTACTTCATTAATTTTTTTAATTGAAGAAATAAGTTAAATTAATTACCACTTGTTTTAAATAATAATTTTATTTTTCTTTTATACACGGAAAGAAATGAACATCAAACTATGTGACAAACATCTTAGATATTCAATTGTAATATCTGAACATTCAGCTACTCTCTAAATTTGAATCAGTCAAAATCTACTGATTATCAGTGAAATTTGACTGATTCAAATAGCTAAAAAGAGGTTACTGTAAATCAGTCAAAATTCACTGATTATTTCAGTGAAAATTGACTGATTTGACAGTGAAAAATATTTTTTTCACTGATGAATCAGTCAAAATTAACTGATTTAACAGTGAAAAATATTTTTTCACTGATGAATCAGTGAAAAGGCAAATCACTGATTCAATCAGTGAAAATTTGACTGATTCAGATTTAGAGAGTAAAATATTGAAATAGGTTAATATGAATATCTTAGATATTACAACTGAATATTTAGATATTAAAACCGAATATGTAAGATGCTTGTCACATAGTTGAATATCTAGATATTGATCCGGAACATCCATTTTTCTCCGTTTATGTGAAATAGGTCACGTATTTGAAGATCTTAAATGACAAGTGGTATTTGGAGTTTGATATGATCTGATCCAAACACATTTTAGTACAAATCCAGATTAGTTGGATACAATCTTGGCCCAACCCAGTAATAAACAGCATATAATCCTGTCAGTTAAATCTATATGCCGCAAATGCCTTATTAAGCTTGACATGTGTGAATAGTTTGATGTCACCAGTATCTAAGCATATAACTGAATTCAAATTCTTCTCTAAGTTCATGTACCTTGAGATTATTACTAATTCGTGCAATTTCAGTAATCCTGTCAAATATTTCAAAAATGCATTTTACTATAAACTTCGTAGATGCACTGTTAGAAACTTCTACCGTAATTTCCCGAAACTCGTAACTGAGGTTTTATTCAATCATAATTTCATAAAATTAAGGTAGAATTTCAGAAAATTCAGTTACTTTTTAGTAAATTTAGGAAACAATTTCTCCATTTTCAGTTAGAAACTGTTGAATATTGCGATACTTGTATCCGGAAATTCTAAAACTTGCAACAGGAAAAATTTTACGTTTTACGGTAACAGAAGTTATATGCATGTAACTGAAAACTTTTGTTACAGTTTCTTAATTTTATCATGAATTCCATAAAAACTGTGTTATAATTCCGTATATTTATAAGATAACTTTAACTAAAATTCAATTGAGTTTCGTAATATTAAGAAAAATTTTAGAAAATGCAGTTCAATTTTCGTAATTTCAAGAGACCTTTACTCAAAAACATCATAAATATCGTAAAATTTTACTCAAACAAACAAACAAGTGAATGTGGTAAGTTCCATTTTATTCAGGAAATACTTAATGCACAAAAATTATTCATGCTTTTTTTCAAATCTTAAATTGTATTGGAGAATTGATTTTAATCATTGTTTTGTACATTATACATTTTTAAAAATGTCTGGTCAAAAATTCATCTAGCCACAATAGTGATATAAAACTTCAACTAAATTAGTTGGATTTTTTCTAACAACACGTAAAAAAAGCATACCTAGAAAATATAAATAATATCTAATCAGACGTACAGGGTCCATCCAGAAATAAACTAGCTTTCCTCTCCAAATCTTAGCCACATTACATTTTTAACATTTTCTCTAGTTAAAACATGTCAAGAGTTTCTTAGAATAGCATGACAGAGACAAGATTTTAAAAAATGAAATAAAAGTGACTTCATAAACTTGCAGGGAAAATAAAATTACTCACTTTCCTAAAATATTTATAATAATTCAAAATTTTCAATACCTCATAAGGATAGAAAATTTCCTGTCAGATCAAATTTCCAGAAAATATTGCATAATAACTAAAGGGTTTTCCAATTAGAGGTTTCATTTTGAATAGCCCGCCATTTTAGCAGCTGTCATAATAAGAGGTGTCATTTTTTGACGGATGACAACTAAAAACTATGCCATTAATAAAAATGGAACGATACACGCTTCAACAACGCACTAAAATTGTTAAAATTCACTACAAAAATGGTGAAAATTTTGCTAAAACAGTTCGTGAAGTTAAAAGTTTTCTCGGACGTCGAGAAGCACCTTCTCGGCCAGCTATTGTGAAATTGATGCAAAAATTCGAGTTGTTGGGATAAGTTAGTGATATGAAGAATCGAACTCGTGCCCGTCGTGCAAGAACACCAGCGAATATTGCTTCTGTAGCTCACAGTGTGGAAGAAAACCCAGGTTTGTCCATTCCACGCCGTTTTTTGGAATTAGGCATTTCGCAAACGAATCTACACCGGATTTTATGGCCAGAATTGGAAAATATGGATGTGGACGATGTTTATTTCCAACAAGACGGTGCTACGTGTCATAAAAGTGTCAAAGTCATCGGTCTTTTGCGTGAAAAGTTTCCAGGCCGAGAGATTTTTCGAAACGGCGATTACAATTGGCCGCCGAGATCATGCGATTAAACACCTCTAGACTTTTTTCTTCGGGGTTGCGTGAAAGATACTCTCTAAATCTGAATCAGTCAAAATCTACTGATTATCAGTGAAAGTTAACTGATTCAAATAGCTAAAAAGAGGTTACTGTGAATCAGTCAAATTTCACTGATTACTTCAGTGAAAATTGACTGATTTAACAGTGAAAAATATTTTTTCCACTGATGAATCAATCAAAATTAACTGATTTAACAGTTGAAAATATCCTTTCCATTGGTGTATCAGTGAAAATGCAAATCACTGATTCAGTCAGTGAAAATTTGACTAAAGAGCATGGTCCTGCAAACGCAGCCGTGGAGGCCATATCAATGATATTGTTTTTCATTATTAATGGCAAATCTTCCGCTATTGAATGAAATAAAAATCAAATGATTTTTCACGAAAAATTGTAAAACCCGTTAGAAAGTGAATCGTATAAAATACAATAATTTTAAGGACAAATAATGCATTTGACTGCACAATTAAATTTATTAAAGTATTTTAATAAAAGTAATGTAGACTCATTCAAGTGGAACACTGCCTACTAAATTGATATTGTTCTCGATTTTAAAAAGCCAGACGAAGCAATCGCAGTAAGGGGTAGAAAATTCTATACGAGCGAACCGAGATTTTATTAGCAATATCGCACGATCGATAAGCGCAAAATTCATAACTGCATTCCTTTAAAATGGCCTCCAGATCGTGAATCGTATCTAGTATTGTATGCAGGCAGAATTTCTCTGTAACATATTTTGTGTTCTTTATTATCCATTACGGATAGCCAAGACCCCAGTGATCGTAAAGTGAGTTGTTTCATTAAATTAAAACCTACCTAGATGAAAAAAACATTTTTTCTGGCAATCTTGACAATTTTAATTGTTTATTTAATTGAATTTTTTAAAATTCTATCTGTTCATTTATTTCAAATATTTTGTATGATAATTATTGAATTTTGTGAAAGGAACATAACTTTGAAATTCATAATATCAGTTTTTTGGCTATTATATTTTCCCGAAAAAAAATATATTTCCCATTAAAATTTGACAAATATTTTGACGCTGAATATATAATCTAAAATATATCTTATATAACATATTCCTAGAAAAAGCAGTTTCCAACATTCATTTTTGGGAAACTATACGAAATAAATTAGTTCTTTATACATTACCGAATGCGATCTAAAGCTGAAGGTATGTGGACAAATAAATAAAAATTACGGATATACTGACTTGGAAATGTTACATAACTCTTTCCTGAGAAGTTAAAAATAATTTATTAGGTATTTTTTAATCCTTCAGTAAGTTTTCAGATGGGAAATTATTAAAGGATTCCAGAACCGAGATCCGTATATTTTACAGACTAGTTCGAAAAATGTCAAGAACTCCCTTGGAAGTATGAAAAAAATGTCTTATTCACTGCAGAGTCCGGATTCGAACCCTAAGTTTACTTCTAAGTATATAACTCATTTCTATCGACTCAAACCTCGCATGGAACGAATGTTACAAACGTTTTAAAAATATCTTGGTCATAATCTATCACAGCTATCTTAGGATGTGCAGAATGACGGCTGCGCATATCATTTTACTACCAAATTCGGTAATTTTCAAGAAACTAACTTTTTTGTGCAATGAGACGAAATTTAAATGTAAAAAAATTAGTTATTTCTATCCATATCAACAGAATAATTTACTCAGTAGAATACAAAATTGAATACACAAACATCGGCTGAATATATTAAAATAATATTGGTATACACATATTTCCTCAATATATGTAAATATCGATAACAACTTCACTGCCAACCCGTAGTTGCACCGTCGGGCTATGAGTCGGTTTCACGGAATAAAACTGTTTTATGAGCAAAACTCTATACATAAAACAAAGGATTATTATGGCAATAAATTAACGCATCCTTTAGATATAAATATTTTTTTTCTTCATCAAATATAACCAAGCGAAAGGAAATTAAGTACATACATGAAGTATCGGATAAAAAATACGAAAAGAGAGTTAAATAGCAGTTAATATTTTGTTAGATAGAAATTAACTAAATTTATTTCACTGGTCAATGAAAAATTGAATTTCGATATCAATTAATCACAGGAAATTATTTACAATTTGAAGATTGGCCTCTTTCTGTAATTATTTCTATTTGCAGAAATGAACTGCAACGAGCCACGCCTGCACATCGATTCGCCATCAACGAATCAAACGATTTAATTAATTATTGCTCTTAAGTAACTACATTTTCTAGGATAAAATCGGAAATAGACTTCTCATTTTAAGTGATTATGTGGACTCGACCTAAAAAGTCCATTGATATCAGATCACAGTCTTTGGTAGGTATAGTCAGATATTTTACGAGTTCATTCCGGAAATAATAAAGTTAGTTAAATCCAATTAGATGTTTGAAAATAATTTTATTACACGAGTTGGAGTGTCACTATTTTTAAAAACACTAGTGTGCTATTAGTATTTATGACAAGGCTGTTAAAAATCAGTATCCGTAAATAATAGTTTAACTGATTTGTATACATTACCATGAAAAAAGGTCAATTGCATTCGAAAATGCCTTTCAAAGATTATTTTGAGTGACATTCATTGAGAAGCCACGTGGAAAAAAAGTTAAAATAGTGACAGTGTAAAATTTCTGTGAATTTAACAGATATTTAACTATGAATCACCGTTTTTTTTCTAAACATAGCCTATTTTTCAACAAATATTACAGAAATGCCTTTTTCATCAACATTTTCAAGAAAACTTCTTATTCTGTAAATTTAACAGGCATTTCTGTAATATAAATCGAAATACTGGAATATCTGTTAAATTTACAAAAATTTCAAGCTATCATTATTTTAACTTATGGAGTTAGTAAATGTAACTTTTTTTCTAGATGCCTTCAAAATCAACTGATTTTATAGATATAATTAAGTTATTGATTTATGTTAATGGAAAAATTTCTTATTGAGAATAAGAGAGTTATTTTCTTTTTAAACGTGTCTAAAAGCGCAAAAAAAGCGTAAAAATATATTTAAATGTTGAAACCGAACTTCTATCTGACTCTAATATTATTTTATATTAAGAATTCAGTGATATTATAAAAATATAAAAATGATTTATTATTAAGAAATGTAAATTCTATTTTAGAAAGGAAAAAACAAGGTACTTTGAATAGAATGGCTGAGCTATGACAATGAGTTGAGAGATAAGCAGCAATGGTTATCCTTGATCGAAATTAAACCAGTGAAGCTGGTGAAACGTTGTCGATTTGTGAATAACCTGGTTAGCTCCTGGTGTATCTCCTCTACGCGAATAACCAAACTTCCCAAGTACGTCGTAACCAGGAGAATAGCATGTCGTTTCCTGATTCAAGCAGCCGTCAACCACCAAGCGGAAACCATTTGTTTATAATTCCTTTGGGATGGAGCGTGATTTGCCAGGATGTTAGAAATGGAATGACGCTGCCGATGAGTCGAATTTAAATTTCTCAGATCCTCTTGCACTTCCTCAACAACTTTGTTAACGACCCTCTACGGTATACAGAATTGCTAGAGGAAGATAACGTGTTTCGTCAACCCTTTACCAAACCCCATTTTCCGGAAATAAAAGGAAAATCTAACCCCCTTTGTTAATATGTTTTTACCATACGATCACGAATTATTTTTATAATAGTATAAACTTCACAAAATATTTATAAAATTTTTATTGGTTTAACCATAGAATTTTGCTGTTGTACGGTCAACAAAATGTTTAGTAGAATCACCAAACTAATTGGTTTAATTCAACCAAAAATGTTTTTTTTGTTACTATTTTCTTAAATCAAACAAGTATTTTTGTTTGTTTAACCAAATTTTATTCGATTCATCCATAAATCTTGGTTTATTGGACAAAATGGTTTGGTCAGATAAATTATAATTGTTTTGGAGTGTATCAATTCAACTATTGATAGTTTAAGCTTTCCCAAAAGAAAACTATTGCGAAATTTATTGTAAAGTGTTACTGGTCAGAGGACTTTTAGAATCTTTGTTATGCAAATTTTTCTAATTATAATATCAAAGCTATATTACTATAGAGCTGGAAGAGATTTGCCCTGCTCAAAAGTTTGGTTGGTATTTAATCTCACATGTAATCTATAGTAAGATTATCATTAAAGACATAATTGGAATTCAATTTATATTCTATTAAAATGTATTGAAAAGAACAAGGAAAATTTTATAGGTACACTATTAGAAAATTTCTGAAATTTACGAAATTTTCAAGTTACAAATGTAATGGAAAATTATTTTAAATTCATAATGCTTTAAAAAAAATGTATCTCAAAGGTAAAGATTCACTAATATTTCCGGAATTTTCCTTCAAATTATGAAACTGTAACAGAATTTTCAGATGCAAGTATCCAAATATTCAGTAATTTATAACTGAAAGTGAAAAATTTTCTCTTAAATTTACTGAAATGTAACTAAATTTTCTTTAATTTATCTTAATTTTATGACATTGTAATTACATGAAACTTCAGTTATGCGTTTCGTAAAATTCCAGCAAAAATTTCTAATAGTATATGAAAATCCCATTTAAATTGACCGTTGGCAAATAATCCTACTAAATCCAATAACTATTCATGTATAATCATTTTGTAACTTGCCCTTAAATTATAAAAAAAACTTTATAAAATTGCAATTAGGGATTACGCACTTAACTTTCACGAGTGCGCCATAATTCTAATATATTCTGACGAAGAAATATACAATAGTCTTTGCAGAAATTAGAAAGATTCACCCATATATTTACAGCTTGTAAACTTGATTCTGGAAATCGTTTTGTAAGAGCGCATAGAACAACGAATCGACAAAGGAAAGAAAAACACAAAACCGCTTGCTTCCAAATCCGCCTCACTTCGAAACTCCTTTCCCTGAATCAAGAGAAGGGAATTTATGCAGGGAATCCCTGGAACGATCGTCTCGGCAAGCGGTAGCACCAAGATTGTGTGGATGAAATTCGAAAACGAACGATGCTTCATTCCCGTATCAAATTCCTATTCAAATAATACCCGACGAAATTATGATCATGTAAACTTTGTACATCGACCATGGAATAAAACGTCGGCATTCTAAAAATCTTTAATTCACAAAATTGACTAAAAACAAACTTCAAATCAAACTAGAACTTAAAAATCTTACAAAAATATAATGTGTTTAATTTTTTAGTCTTTTTGTTAAAAATTGTAGAGATTTCAGCCTGTTTAAAAAAATTATACATAAATCATAGTTTTTCTTTTAAAAATCTTACGTCTTTAGGATTTTCTTTTTAGTGTGGATGCACATTAGTGAGTAACTTTTTTCCACCTTAAGTAGCAAGTCCAACCATCTACTGTTTGCCTTTTTATATATGTTTTTCTTATAGCAAACGAGCAACAGACTTCGTTCCTCAGTGAAATTAGGAACAAGTCTATCGTCTTGTGGAATGGAGTATCGCTCAAAAAGGTCGAAAAGGAACGCAAAAGCTTTAATTGGCAACCAAGTCTGCCTCAAAAGGAAAGTCAGTGCTACAAAGTATAAGATACTTTCAACGTTGGAATTAATTGAACCCTTATCAAGGCTCCGCCAAAGAAAAACGTTCTATATACACTCACCAAAGATCTTTGTTTGCCAAAACTCAAGTCTGGATCAATATCTTTCGTGTGCATTTACTCAGAAACTTTACAAGATAATAAAGAGGTATTTTAAAGAGGAAATTTCTATAGCAAACTGCAATTTAATTTTTAACAAGAAACAGAAAATAAAAAGACCCTTTCACGGAGTAACATACAAGACTAAACAATTTTCAAAGGAAAGCAGTTTCATTTGAAAATTCAAAGTTTACACATCTACAAATCCTGAAAAATTGTTAAAAATTTAAAAGCCTTATATTCATAAAATTTTAGTTCTGAGTTTTAAAACAGACTTCGAATTTATAGCACTAGAAACTCAAAATCTTCTTAACGTCTAAACAAACTATAATTAAAAATTTCAAGTAATCCGAATTAATTCGAATTCTCAAATTATCAAAATTAACTTGCAAGTGAAAATGTGAAATTTCGAATAAATATCTTTTATTTTCAATGAATAAAGGTCTATCATCTCCTTTTTCGCTTTTGAGCATTTATCCATTTTAAAAGAAATCTTTAGAAAAAGAGAATCAGAAAAATCCTCTTCTCGTAATGTCCTCGATGTAGAGATGGTTGGAAAATAGTGAATTCAAAACAAGGTAAAGAAGAGAAATTCTTTCAGTCACTGCCAATGGAGAGGATTTGTCTCCATTGGATCCTTGTCTAAAACTAAATCTAGGATTCTAGATTCAGGACATGTCACTTCCATACATATACAGGTCAGATACACGTAAGCCGATTTGCCAGCGTAAATCACGACGACTTGGGTCTCGAGAGAAAACTTTTGCGGCCTATAACCTCACGTTATAGAAAAGGAAAAATGGACGAGAAAGATGCCATAAAGTGGGACAGTAAATTAGATCGGGATTCCCTGCCAAGCCTATAAGTTGATCAAGATGTACTTTCTTCCCCAAAACATTAAATATTATTAACTATGTGTTAATTAGTGAAAATAAAGTTCAGAGTCTTTAAATATGGGATTGAAAAACAATTATTATGGCCATGGATCAACCAGACCACATGACCAAATTCCTCTGAATGTTCGTGTAGGATGACATTTTTATTTTACAAAATATCTTCCTGAAAATTTGGAAAATACAATAGGAGACAGTAAAAAACGTCTGTCAACTTCGTTTGCAATAAGAAGTTATTGTCTTTCGTTACGTTACCCAAATTTTCAGAAAGATGTTTTGTAAATTGAAAAGTTATCTTACATGAACAAATTAATGTATTGTATAATTCAGTCACATGGTTACTCTCATAATCTGAATCAGCGAAATTCCGCTGATAATCAGCTATAAGTAACCACTGATTATAATCAACGTGTATATGCTGATGAACCAGTGAAATTCAACTGATATATCAGCGTATATACACTGATTGAATCAGTGGTATACTTATTATAAGTAAATTTTTTGAGAATGTAAAGAATCTTGAAAATTATGAAATATGAAAAATAAATATAATATATAATTTTGAAAAATAAGACTTTTAATATTGTATTTTAATGCTTGCTCTGTAAATATGAATCATCGGAATTTCGCTAATTCAGATGTAAAGAGATGACCATTCAGAAAAATATTTAATTGTATCAATAATATATTGAGTTAAACCAACCAAAGAAATTAATTTTTTAACTAAAAATTGTTTGTTTTACTACGATTTGCTTGAATCAAACAAATACCTCTGTTGATCGAAACAAATTTCATTTAATTCTACTAAAATTTTTTCGGTGAGTACATTTGCAATTAAATAAGAGGGACTAAATAAAAATTAATTTTATTTTCAAAATACAATTGCATTTTTCCTATAGACTCTATTAATACAATTTTTTATGAATATTTTTATCTCTGTTAGTTTCATTACTTTTAAAGATTTTATATAAATTTTTTATCAGTATTAATAAAAGATCATGTGATAATACATTTAAAAATAGTAAAAAATGAAAACATTCATTTTTCTACTCTATATATATATATATTATCCACAAAGGATGAAATCTAGACAAAATATATTCAGACCTAATTTTCAATTTTCACTGGGAATGTTTCTTAATCTCATTCTACATACAAGTACTAAGAAATTGGATATTTGAAGTATATTTAAAAGACTAATTTTATCTCCGGATTTTCCAGTCAGCTTAAGATTTTAAGACTTTCAATTAGAAAACATAACTAGGTACTTTAAGTAGGAAACCTAATAAGATTCCTTTTTATGGTCGCGGTTTTAACAAAATTTACAACATTTTTCCCATCAGTGTAAACTTCTAATGGCAAATCATCGTTTTTCCTGACGAAGGGTAGTAAATCCTGTCCCAACACCAGGAAGAATTTCAACCCTCAGTATTTTCCCCTTTGCAGAAAAGCGCCCTATATAGATCGTTAATAAAACAGGAAAGTTTATTATTGCGCGCAAGCCGACGTGATTCGAAACGTTTCGAAGAGTCCCGAAGAAACGTGGTTCTCGGGTGGAGCTTATGGTTAGCTACGATGTCCAAGAAACTGCGGGGAAGGTGCTTAAAGAATTTATCGCTGCCGGAACTAATAATACGACTAACAAAGCTATCCGCATTCTCGGTTCGCTACGAAAGAAGGCTTGCATGCCATACCGTTCGGCAAGAATCCTGATATGAACAATGTCATGCTATTCAAGGAGGAAAGATGGCAAAAAGAGAAAAAAAAAGAGAACAAACAGCCAAAAAGTTGAGAAAATAACGGAAAGAAATGATAACCTCGTCCTTTTAAAAGATGACGCTATGTGGGTAGTCCTCCAGAGCACACATATATATATATATCAAGGAGGTCAGGAAAATAATCAATTGCTCCTCTTTGTCAACTTCAAGGTCCTGATTTCGACAGAGAGCAGCGATGATACTTCTTGTACGTATATGTACACTTAGTGGCACAAGAAATTGAAAAGCAACGAACAAATCGCCGAATATCACTTCCAGAAAAAGGGATTTGACTCTAATGTATATATTGTTTCAGATCGAAGTTATAAAATAACCTTTTTGAAATATATTTGAAGTAACAAGAAAATACCTAATAAAACAGTACTCTCCCACGTTAACCTCTTCCTGTGCCATTTAGCTCGAAGAAATTTGGGCCCAAGCGATAGGGGTGAACGCGCGGGAAACAGACGAGAGTGATGATCGAAAACAGTAACAAGTATTTCCCAAAATTTATATAAAATATAATAGAAAATAGCTCTAATAATCTTGGGTCCTCTCTTAAATTATTGGAAACAGATGCTTTTATGCCATGAGTTCCAGAATATTTCCAAATTATTGGTGTATTTTTCACTTTCTGCCAAATTTATGATTGACGCTTGGACGGATTTTCAGTCCACGAGTACTACTCGTGATGTTTACGTTTGGGCAAAAATATTCATTACGAGTCAGACATGTGAAAGTACGGGAAGGGGTTAATTTTAAAATTCACTTTTATAAAAACTGATTTTAAAGAATGAAAAATGTCTATTTTCATTAAAGATGTATTTATATTTTTCAATAACATTACGCCTTTGAAAAACTGAATTTTTATAATATTCATGTTGATCTGACATTCTTGAAACCAAATATTCCACTATAACGAATAATTTTATTGCTTATTATTTGGCATTTCTCTCAAAAACACTTGTCTCGCAAATATCAATAAAATGTACACAAAGCTTTCTGATTTCCATCCATTTGGATTGTTTTATGTATTTTCCCTAGCGGCACGTCAAAAGCGGTTATAGGATCAATCTAAAATTTCATTGAATATTGTTTCCTAGAGTTTTGTCATGTGACTCCCGATTTATGAAAACAGAAATGTATGTGGTTCTTGAAATATTGACCAGACCCAGCTAGAGTTTGAAATCCACGTGCAGTCTTCAAGTTATTTCTTGGCAGAAAAATATATCAAGGTTTTTCCGCATATTGCATATTCTATATCCATCTGAAGGAATATTCGTTCATACTTGATACCAACTGGTGCGATTTTCTTTATATGCATGTAACACCTACAGCACATCACACTCCGCCTCAGCTATCAAAACTATAGCGTTCGATTGCCTGGATTCAATTGATCGCTCTCCGACCTCTTCAAAACATATTGGTGTTAGTGTTTTCTGTTTTGTGTTCCGCGTTGAATTTAAACAAGTTGTTTCGACGTAGATAGCGAATTATAGATATGGAATCTAAACGATCCGAACGCTAATTTGTGAAACAGCTCTTGTTTCGATTAGGCAGTGCATATCAAATATTTATGCTATTAAAAATTAATATAGTCTTTCTGGACATTTGTATCTCTAAGTAGATATCGATTCATATCTCTATAAAGATTAAAGAATGCCCAGAAAACTATTATCGGTATCTATATCTGAATTTATGATTTTTTTTTACCGCACGGAAAAAAATAGTTCAATAAAGTTTATAGAACTGTTCAAGAATTGGGGATACAGGCATTTACGAAAGCAAGTTTTAAAAAATTTAAAGAACTTTTCAGAATAAAATGCAGAACTTTCAATGATTTTTCCTGAATGTTTCGCATATTATTCTGAAAAATTCTGTAAATTTTCTAGAACTCGGTTCCGTAAATGACTGCATTTCCAACTCTTAAACGGTCCTATAAACTTTACTAAACGATTTTTTTTCGTGTGTAGCATTTTAATACAATTTTCAGACGTTGAATCTATAATTACAAAATTTGTAGGCAGTGACAAAAATTTCAAACTCAACTAATTAATTTTAATAACATTGAACGATGTCAGGGTGCACAGCGTAAAGTGAGCTCAAAAAAGGGGAAATAAGGTGATTTTTGCACGAAAAAGGAGAAAGATTAAACATTAATTTTTACATGTAAAAAAGAAGAAAAAAATGTTTTTTAGGAAATGTTATATTTTTATTCATCTCTATATAGTTATAATGTTCTATTCAGTCGATTTTATAAATCTAAACGAAGCATATTAATTATTGTTTTGTCCACAACGTACACAGAGAAAAAAAGCATCTGGTCATAATGACTAGGGATAATGTAGTTGGAAATAAAAAAGTGACTGTAACGAGGGAGACTTGTTGTCGCTACTTGACCCATGGCTACAGTAACATGATTTGTAGCCATGGTAGCCATATTCTGAATTGATTCTGAATACCTGGTCGTGGCGACTAGTTAACACTGTTGAAATTGTCCTTAACTCTTAAACCTAGCTATGTGAACTTGAAACATTGAGTTGTCATAGCTAGAATAACGTAGTCGCTATAACCAGTGTAGCAAACTTCACACTCGTTGAATTCGCTGTGTATTGTTTCGAGTAATGCATATTATTTTTTATAGCAACTGATAGCAACTCTTTTGAGAATTTGATTTGAAGTGTCGAGCGGCTCGAAACTGTGATTTTAAATCCTACTACTTTTAAAGTTTCAACCAGCTCTACAGATGCCGATAAACAGATTTTCAAAAGAGCTGCTATGAAAAATACAATGTTCCACGTAGTGATTTCATGCATTTGATTTTAGCAATTTGATTTAACATAACTTTATAGTTGACACTTATATATAGTGACTGTGACAACATTACATAGTCGCTGTGACTACATTACTTAGTCACTGCGACCACTTTTAGTACCTACATTGACGGGTCAACCATTGCTTGAATTCAGCCACAAAAAGTAGTTAAGGACATTTTCAACTACATATATCACGTCACTATGCCCAGGATTTTTTCTCAGTGTAGACTAAAGGAACATAATCATCTTAAAATAGAGATTTAACTTCTATACGTTTCTTTTAATTCAGTCTACAAATTTTATAAGTCTATGTGAAATATAGATTTATAAAAACATTTTTTGATTCACAACTTGGAGAAATATAAACATCTTGAACTTTTAAAGGAACTTATATGTATTTGAAAATCTAAGCGAAGTACGTTAAAGTTTTTTTGGCCCACAATGTTGTGAAACACGAATATCTTTTGAAAACTGATTTATACATCTAGCAAAAAAAACATTTAACATTTTTTGGTCCTCGCCATAGATGAATATATTTATTTGTATTATTTAAACTGAGTTAATGGTAATTAGTCTTTGTGCGCGCTCGCATGCGAAAAGAATTTTTCCGCGTAATTCAAATATTGTATTTTCAATGAAAAAAGGGGAAAAGGGGAAGATTTTTGGGAATAGGAAAAAAAAGGGAATTTCTAAAAAAAAAAGGGGGGAAACGCAGAAAAAAATAGAAAGACTGTGCACCCTGCGATGTAGGGCCTCATTGCCCAAAAGAGAAGACATTTGATAGAAAAAAGGCTGAAATAGCCACGTGTCGGTGAGTTCTGTATAGAAAATGTAAATAATATACATGAATTGCTTTTTTAAATTTTAAGCAACTTTCTTAGAAAAAGTTTTTTCCTAAAATTATGGACTTGATATCACAATATGCAAAAACATATATGTAAAAGTTCATAATCATTTATAAAGTAGAAGGCTTTACGATATTACACGTCAACAAATTTCCTTACCTAATCCTTAATCAAACATCCCAACATCTATACCACAATGATAAATAAAGGAATCACCCATTTTATCGCAAAATACATACAATTCGAAGCTAATGCGTAATTTAATTGTAATTTAATTGAGATTACAAGGGGAAATCAACGTGGGCTATACGTGCTTCTATCTACCACGCATTCATCTCCGAATGCAATTAGGCGTTCGACGTTCCCCATTCGCTTATTCCATTCAATTAGAAGCTACATTAAAAATATTTAGATTTATTAAATTTTATTTCACAGATTTTTGTTATTTTGGCCTACAAAGAAATTTTCATACCCGCAGGTATAAATTAAAATTTATGTATTTGTAAATTAAAATCCATTCATGGAAATATTTTTTTTTAATTTTTAACAAAGTTCATATTGTGAATTTTCCATATTTCCAAGAGAATATTGCACAGTAGTTGTCAAAGTACAAAGTAATAACAGTTACACCTAAAATTCGAAGAAACCGTTGTAAATTAAAGTTCAAAAGTCTGTTCTAGCCTGTAAGGAAAAAAATGCAGTAACTAGTAAAGTGAATTTATATAATTAATTAAATTGATCACAGTGTTGAGATAAAACTTGAATTAAGTGAATTTTAAAATTATTCCTTTTATATACGTGGAGAAAAATGGATTATAAAATTAAATATCCTGGTCGAATAAGTACGGGACAATCATCTGGATTATAAACAGTATAATCTAGATTATATAGATTGTATTTTAATCCAAATGGCTATTCCGTAGTAATTTGGCTAGTATATTTAATTTTATAATATTGTATAATAAAATTTAATGCTTTGAGGCTATGAATCAAGTAAACCACGTGATCTTGGTAATTGTAATTACAGTATGTCAGGTTATCTAAAAAATAATAACCAAAATGGATTTTTGTTGCCAGACAGACGTGAAAATAAAAGCCAAGAAGTTCTGCCTGGTACCAAAAATCTATTTTGGTTAATAATTTCTGAATAGCCTTATATACTGCAATTATAATTACCGTCGTCACGTGATCCAGTTGATCCATAGCCTTAATATAACTTTCTCCACATTTAATATAAAAATTCCCAGACTGGGAAAAAAATACTATTGAATCTACAGGCCTGAAAAAATATTCGTAAAATTTACTAGAAAGTTCGGTACTTATTTTTACAACATGACTTTTTAGTAGATTTTACAAGAAGTTTAGTTCAACCAACAGATTTTCTGTATGTTTTACATTGCATTCAATAATATCTACAAAATACGAAAAAAATCCGAAATTAGTAGATTTTACTGGATACATATCATTGATTGAATTCAATATGCTATAGAATTTACAGTATATTTATTGGTTCTTACAAAATATTTTTTTCATTCAATAGTATACATGCTTTTGGTAGAAATTTCATAAATTCAATAGAATTTTTTCCTAATGCATGTACGTGCATGAAAACACTTTTTTGTCACCTTTTTGAAATTGCTTCAAATTTCATCTGCAATAATAGAGATGTTTCAAATTAGTGAATAAAAATGAAAAAGCATTCAATTTTCAAATTGGATAAGGCTTTATCTATTCTGAGCCCAGTTTTTCAGAATTTTTGTCTATACACGAAGCCGGGCACATGAATCACTCCGAACTGGTCCTATCGCATGAATGCTCGTCGTGTATATGGAGAGATGAATTTGCAGATTATACACATTCATTCATTCGCGTATCAGCGGCATCGACTCACCCGTTGAACCTAACTACGAATGGAGAAAGGGAATGAAATTTCGAGTTGAATTCGTGGTAACGAGCTCGTACAAGAGGGCTTCCTGCGTACTCCAAGTACAATACGGATACTGCCCATTGCAAGCACAATTTTGCTTAGTGAAGGTAGAAGTGAGAAGAAAATAGAGATGTGTGGGTAGAAGTAGACGTAAATACAGAAACGTGAAACACTAGTGGCGATTTGTAGCTATTGTCACTGGGTAAAGACCCGATACAGCAGTTTTGACAACTAAGGGATAACAAAGGGTGTTCAAGAGGAGAACATGTGTCTCATACCTGTGTGTGTAGGTTTCTCGTGTGCTGAGATAAGTTTTTTTGTTCGAATTACGACATACTTCAACCACAAGGAGTTACCAGATGAACATTTCAGAAATTGTAAAGAGCTCGAAGAGCAAAAGTCAAATGACTCCTAGTGAGCTCTTTATTTAAAAAGTATACAATCTAAGCTATGCAAATTATACTTTACATCATTTATTGTTTCTTTGTTCAAATTTCATTAGCTTCGGGAGACTTAAAGCCACTTCTACTTACAAAAGTCATTTGGAGCTACAATGAAATAACTATAGTTTCATATGACATTAATTTGACTTTTCTAAAATCACTGAATTCACGGGCACGATTTACTTGGAACTTGATTGCCAAGTAACTTACCACTTTTTCCTACAACGTTACATAATTTACAATTATATATGAAATTTACACTACTTTTAAGAAAACGTATGTTAAATTTGCTAAAAATTGAATACAATTTTCAAAATTTTCCTTCAAATTAAGAAACTGTACCAAGAATACAGAATTTTCAATATATATATAACTGTATAAAACTCTATATACCTGTGACATAATTTTTTTTTATTTTCAAGTTTTCAGATACAAGTATCGAAATATTCAGTAATTTGTAGCCGAATATAAAACACGCTAAATTACCGATCAAAATTCCAATCTAGATGGTGAAATGAATTGAATTATTAGAAAAAGGTACGTGGCTTCAGAATTTTTCATGCGTTTTCAAATAATGTGGGAATATTTTCTCCGTGTATAAACTATGTGATAATAATCAAGATGCTGTAAAATCTAGAATATATTCACAATCAGTTAAAACAAAATTGAAAAAAAGAACAAGAAGTTATATTTTGTACACTGAGAGAAATTCGCGTCAGTAATATTGACTGATCGGTTAAGTACGTCCTATGCATTAAAATCAACTGCAGTATTCAAAAGAATCCAGAAGTATTTTTTCTGTTAATTTAACAGTAATCGACTGTTTTGTTATACTAACTGACTTTTTCAGTTGCATTATGATTTTTTAGTTAAAGTAACCGAGCTCCATTGTTGATCAAAGTACAGTCGCATTTATAATGATAACTAGATTGATTATATACTAATAATAACACAATTCTTCAAGTCAAAGTAATTATATTTGAATTTTCCCTTCAGATGGAGAAATAATTACTTTTTATTGACTTAAGATATAGTAATGAAAGAATCTATTTGTTAAGAACATTATATATCAATTTATCAAGGCATCGTTAACGTAATATTTGGAGAAAATCAACAATAAATATTTGTTATAATTCATAATTTTTTCAAATGCATAAAATTAATTTGCAATTCTTATTATATCCTACTATAGGCATTCATGATTAATTTATCATTGAAAATTGTGTATTACGTTGTTTACAAAATAACCATATCATTTGATTTTTACTTCTATGAAAGTATTTTATTTCAAATTAATTAGTTGAGTTTGAAATTTCTGTCACTGCTTACATTATTGGAAAATCACTAGTCGCGTATCAGATAGGATACGTTGCCGACAGGTGTCCTCGTAGACAATTTCAAACTCTTATATAGCAAATAAATGCAAATTAAATTCAAATTTAAATTTAAATTTAAGAATTTGAAATCTTTCTGTGAAAAAAAAAGATGCTTTCGACTGCGCTGGAATTCGAGCCCAGGTCTTTCGATTGCCGGGAGCATAAAATACAATTTTTTATAGCAAGAATCGAATATATAAAAAACACATCGTGAATACGATCGTCACGTGTTTTTTTTTTTTTTTGTTATTTCAGAAAGAATTTTCAGTTAAACTGACTGAAATTTGCTGAAAACATCTTTTCAGTAGTCGTAACTAAACTTTTCTTTTATCGTTAAAATCAATTGAACTACTTAAGTTAATATTAAGAAATTTTTCTCTCAGTGTAGCAGGCAGTCTTAGCATTGCCAAAATACGTAGAAAATGGCGCCACCAAAATGAGTAATTTCTGTCGTGGGTAAATATAACACCCGGTTTTTTCGGTGATGTGATTTGTGTTAAACTCGATGCTGCAACTTAGTATAACGTCTAGATCATAGATCTGAAAAAAATAAATAAAATAGATTCTTAATGAGTAAGAATATCGCTATCGCCTGAACTAGGGAAAAAAACAAAAAAAAATTTTTCACAAAATGGCGACTGTTTGAAAAAAAGTTTGTTTTTGCCCTGTTTTTTATATAGTTTAAAATTTTTTTAAAATAGTAAAAATCAAAATTTTCACATAATCCTACTTCGAACGATAGAGGGATATATAAAGAAGGTCCACGCCAAATTTCAAGTTAATCGGTTCATTAGAACTTGAGAAATCATGTCAAACGTGTTGAAAAAAGGAGTTTCGAGAAAAACGCGTTTAAAGATTTGAGAAAAGTTGCAGGCAGTTTTTACTCACATTTCGTTAATCGGCGATTCCTGCTCCATACATTGGACCTTCCTCTTGTTCAAATACAATTTTATACAAATGCAATTATTGCAAAGCAAACTTTTTAGTTTTGGCCAGCTTTTTCGGATTCTGTACCACTGTGGGCCGCCAGATTTAACTATAACTCCCTAAATAATTAAAATTTTTAAAATTCCTTTGGAGGAAATATTCTTAAAGGTCTATTCTTTAAAAATATGGAAAAAAATCGATTTTTTCAAAATTCTAGACTAGAATACCGCCTTAAATGAATTTTGTTAATAAATATTCTTTTAGAAGGGCATTTGAACTCAAAGCTCGCTAGACCCTGAGTAGATGTTCAGAATAGAACCTGACTAACAAAATTGTACACAGTCAGTCAGGTCTTTTCCCTTTTCAGTCTTGTCCCTCTAATATTCAACAATGTAAAAATAGACAAAACTAGCCGGAATCCTTCTGAAGTTGATTTCAAATTTCTTCCAGAAAATTCCCAAAAATAATGTCATTCATTTCCTACAGAAAAGTAAATCACAACTTTTATAATTTCAGCCAAATAGACCAGCTCTTGGTACTTTAATTTCTTTCCCAATCGCAATACAAAAGCATTAACAAATTAGTAAAATGAAAAAATCTTTTATTTTTCATGTTTCAGTTGCATATTTTTTTTTATTATTACCTGTACAATCGCAAGCGCCGCCTTTGCTTCTTGCGAATGCAAATTAGGTCTTGCAGCAACCGCAACTCCTTAAGATTTTTTAGGAAAATCTTAACTACCACCACTCAGAGGCGAAGTAGATCAAGAGTCAGAAGTCCACTAAGTTTTCTACACTCCTACTAGAGTCTCGTATACAAAAATAAACTCCGTAAGTATATATACATTGAAACACTCCTCATGGCAAATTTAAGACTTCTGATTTGCTTCATTATACTCAAATGTAAATTCTAATTTTTTTAAAAGCTTTAAAATGTATTGTGTAATTTATATTGTATGTAAAAAAAAAATTTTGTAAAAACGCATTTAAAAATGTGTTATGACATTTAAGTGTTAAATAATGTTTTAATTTTTAATAAAAGAAACTTTTTAAAATAATGTTGCTATGAATAAGAAATTAAAGAGGGCTAGCCAAAGCCAGTCTAGGCTCTCATTCTAGTTGCCCATATATGGCCCGATCATAAGGACGAGAACATTAAAATAATCTTGACAAAATAATTTTATGAAAAAATGAAATATTCTGGAAAAAACATATAGTACCGGTCAAAAGTATAGCACCGGCTATTTTTTATATCTACTTAAATGATATACAATTTTTATAAAATAAGATGTTTATAACAAATTTTCTCCCAAATACCAGGAAACAGAATCTCTACAAAAAATCACAGTATCACACAGTATCTTCGTGAATTATGAAAATCTCCCGAATTATTGGACATTTGTCAATTTTATTGAACACATTTTAAAGATAAATCTCTGTGACATTTTTTAACTCATGCTTAAAATTGTGGAAATTTTTTCCCAGATTTTACTGCGGAACTTGGAATAAGAAACCCCAGAGAATTGAAATAATGCTTGTGTCTACAAAATACATGTCTAAAATTTATAGGATTAATGATTATATATATTTCGTAAATTTTTCTCAAAAAATATACTCTCCATTGAATTTAAAAATGTTATCCAATTCATTACATACTTTGAAATTTTCAGTACTTTTTAATCCAAGTTTCGCCTTCGGCAAAAATCAGGGAAAAATATTTAAAATTTCATCATGGGTTGGAAATCTATGGAAAGTTATCTCTACGACGAGCCTAAGAACATTTAAAACTGTTCAATATTTCAGGAGATATTAATAACTTATGCACACATTAAAATTTAATAATTTCTGTGATGTCTCCTCATAGAATAATCTGAATAAATTCGAACAGGACTGATTATTTGTAAAATTTCGTTGTGTTTCTGTCATTTTGAAAAATAAATTTTATACATATTTTCAGAAATCATGAGCATTTAAATGGATGTCAAAAAACAGCCGATGATATAATTTGTAGACCTTTGTCAAATGGAATTACCTGAGTTTACCTCAACTATATAAATTTCATTCTTCTCTAAAAAACAATACTCTCGACTTGAATTAAAGTAAACAGTGAATTTATAACTATATACTTATGCAAAAAATATGTGTCAATTCATAATACATTCAAGTAGTAGAAAAAAAAACTAGACATTGAATTGTAATCTTTAACGTTAATAGCTTGATCTCAAGAATATTTGGAATTTCATTGAAGATTTCGTTGGCGCTTTTAAGTGACATATTAGTGACTTGAAACGAGGGAAAAATAAGTGGGAGAACGATTTACTTTTCTGTGGACGCTTCACGAGGTTCGACCCTAATTTTATGCTTCTTCTGAGTATTCTGGAGACACAAACACATACTTAAACAAAAATATACGTAACTACGTGTCCCGCATGAGTTTCACGTCTGTTTGAATTTCTTTTTTTCTAGGAGAGTGGAATCGGAATATACACGAAAGGCTGAGAGCAAAAGGTAGAGGTTGAGGGAGGAGAGACGAGGAAACTAGGATTATTATTAGATCCGTGTGCTAGTCGCGCTCTGCAAAGTCATTTCCCTTCCACCCTCTAACCCCCTCACAGTCACCTCTTTCCTGTTGCTCCCTTCCTTTTTTTTCTTCTCTCTCTTGCTCATTCTCTTTCCTGCTTTCATTCTCTTAGTTGGGCATGCACGACAAACAGGAAGAGAAACTCTAAGCAATTTTTAGTTCACAATCCGAATGGAGGACAAGAGGAACCTCCTTTCGTGTCGAGAGCTTCGTGTTTTTTACTTTAAGAGTTACACTCGAAGCATTTTTTTCCGCGAGAAAATTCTGAAAGGACACTCGTTTGGAAAATAAGTAGAAGAGGAAAGAAAATATGAAAGGCTCTTGCTTTATGTAAGAAGAACGTGGGCAGAACTTATTTTTAAGATGTTGCACGAAAATACAAATGTAATTAGAACAATATGAGCGAACTTGCGAGATACATGAACTCATTTTGTATCTATAGGGTGCGCCATCTCAATCTGGTTATTGGAAATATTAAATAACT
The DNA here is from genome assembly GCA_030998225.1 of Diplolepis rosae. NCBI lineage: Eukaryota > Metazoa > Arthropoda > Insecta > Hymenoptera > Diplolepididae > Diplolepis > Diplolepis rosae. Next base: position 3,890,819 of record JAPYXD010000723.1, on the reverse strand, counting down.
TTGACAATTCTCAAAAGAATCCGGAAAGTTTTTTTTTTATTAAGCTTACCCTTTTAGAATTTATCTCAACTAGTTTCCGAAAACAATATCGATTAAGTGACCGCCGTTATTGGTGAGACAAAAGCGAGCTCTTTTTTTGGCATTTTCCATCACATTGGCCAGCGTCTTGGGCGATATCGCTGCCATTTCGGCTCGAATGTTGTTTTTGAGCTCTTATATGGTATTTGGCTTGTTGGCATAAACTTGACTCTTCAAAAATCCCGACAAAAAGAATTTCAGTGGAATCAAATCCGGAAATCTTCTCTCTAAATCTGAATCAGTCAAAATCTACTGAATATCAGTGAAATTTGACTGATTCAAATAGCTAAAAAGAGGTTACTGTGAATCAGTGAAATTTCAGTGATTACTTCAGTGAAAATTAACTGATTCAACAGTGAAAAACATATTTTCACTGACGAATCAGTGAAAATTAACTGCACGGAAAAAACAGTATAGCTGTTCGACCTATACCGGTATATAGTATCTCGACCCATGCAGTATAGGTGAGACAACTATACTGGTTTGCCGCGTGACCTATACATTGCTTCGCATGCACGCGACTCTAACCTCCAAATGAGAAAAAAGTGTCATTTTTTCGAGGCGTTTTTTCGAAGCGTTTATCGATTTGTTTGGAGCATTTTTTCTTTCTTTGAAAGATCATTTTTGCGTATCGCGTATTGTTTTATCACACGCGAAAATTCACAAGAGCGATAACGATGGCATAATATTTTGTTTACGATCGCTATACATGGTATTGCCATATCAACGAACTTGTATAGCTGTCTCACCTATACTCGTATAGTTCTGAGGACCATACCGTAGCATTGGTCTGATAGCAATATTTTTTGGCTTTGAGGACCAATGGTGAATCAGTGAAAAAGTAAACCACTGATTCAATCAGTGAAAATTTGACTGATTCAGATTTAGAGAGTTGGTGGCCAGTCAATATCGCTTTTTTTCAGCACCACACAGACAAGAGTGGATGTTTAGAATTAACATCTAGATGTTTAACTATGGGACAGCCATCTTATATATTTAGTTGTAATATCTAGATATTCAGCTGTAATATCTAAGATGTTAAAATATGCAGAGATTAATATCTTAGATATTACAGTTGAACATCTAGATAATACAATTCAACATATAAGATGGCTGTCCCATAGTTGATTTCCGGATTTGACACCACCGAACTTCTTTTTTGTGGAGATTTTTTAAGAGTAAAATTTTTGCCAATAAGCCAAAGACCATAGAAGAGCTCAAAAACAACATTCGAGGCGATATGGCAGAGATATCGCTCAAAACGCTGGTCATATGTGATGGAAAATGCCAAAAAAAAGAGCTCGCTTTTGTCTCTCCAATAACGGTGGCCACTTCATCGATGTTGTTTTCAAAAATTAGTTCAAATAAATTGTAAAAGGGTAAGCTTAATAAAAAAAGAAACTTTCCGAAATATATTGAGAATTATCAGAGTTATCCAATATTTCCATTGACCAGATTGAGATGGCGCACCCTGTACTTACACGGAAATAGTGAAAACATAGCTGGTTCTGTAGATTTTACATAAAAAATTCTCTTTAAAATGTAAATTTTACAAACATTTATGTGACAGTAGCGATGTCTCATATAAAATTGATGAATTCCCTGGCGAAATTATTGGATTGAAATTTATTCCTAGCGAACCAGAGCTATTCTGAGCCATTCCGAAATCTGTTTCCAAACCATTCCAAAACATGTTTTGAATCCCCTTCAGTACAAATTGGTTAGAAAATAATCCGAATGTATGCGAGGTCTAATTGATTCTGATTGAAAATTTAGTTTTGATTTATCCGAGCTCGGATTGGTTCGGATTCATTCGAACTGATGCCTCGGATTAAGCCGGATTGATTTTTGACCCTTTTTCATTAAACAAGATACAAAACGTTTTTCGGATTGGTTTGGAATGACTTGGAATGGTTCGGAAACAGATTCCTGAATGTGTCGGAATAGCTCTGATTCGGTCGGGATGAATTTCAATCCGATACTTTGGCCAGGGTATTGTACTTGATATATGTGTAGAATTCATAAAATGTTGATACTTTATTTTTTAATTTTTAATTCCTCAAACATTTTACAAATGCAAACTTATGTTCTATGAAAGAATATTTTTCGTAGTTGAAAAATATTACGGTCTATTTCATTTATAATTTACTAATTTCTATTTTTAATTCGTATTCTCAAAAGGACGTAAAGAGTCATTGAATCTATATCTACACAAATCTGTTTGGTTGACAGATTTATAAGTTTGCATTGGAAAAATGTTTGACGAATTAAAAATTCTATTTCTCTAAGAAAAACTATGACAATTGACATATTGCTTATCTAACTCTATTTAGCTTAAAAATTATTCCATAACCGCGTGAGAATTCGTACACCTTTTTATAAGTTTCTTGAGGTAGTTGTCGTGCAAAAAATCAGGTAATATATATATATCAGGTTTCTTAAAAATGATTGGATTTTCATAAATCATATGGTTTATTTTTACGGGGAAAAATAAATTTCCAATTTTGAAAATAAGTAAAAAATCATCAAATATAGTTATTTTTTAGAAAAAATGTTTCTTTTGAAAAAATTCTCTAAACGATATCAGCCACTGAAAGTTTTATTTCTAAAATTGGAAACAGTAGAGTTGTAGAGAATATTTTCCCCGAAAAAATAAGCCATGATTTATGAAAATCCAATCATTTTTAAAAACTTGGTAAGAAGCGATAGCAAGGAAAAATTTTATTACGAAAGACATTGATAAAAGTATTATTTTTCGTAAATTTTAGATTTTTTTCATAAAAAATGTTTTCTCTTTCACAAGACATGACAAATAATATCCTTTCAAGTCTTAAAATCATAGAAAATCGTTTTTTCAATATTTTTTACATCTTAATGGCATGTGATACTTAGAAAGTGAGCAAATTTTACTGATTTTAGGTTTCTACATGTTTGTGTCCAAAGTACATAAAATTTTCTGTTTTAAATTTGGAAAAGTGCAAAGAAGATAAAAATGGACGTAGATAGACTACATTTGGTTATAAAATTGAAAAAATGTTTAGTTTTAGCAAAATATATTGGAAAATTTTTTTATTATCAAACCAAAAAGTAGTCTATCTACGCCCGTTTTAATCTTCTCAATAATTTTCCAAATTTTGAAAAAAAAATTCAGGTATTTTGGACACAAGAATGTAGAAACTGGAACAAATTGTTCACTTGAACTTTCTACTTATCTCAAGTATCACATGCCCCAAAGCACGTATTCCATGATACCTGCAGTCCAAAAGAACATCACTCTAAGTCACAATACTATGGAAGTAAGCATAAAAATATCCTCTGAACTTTATATTCTTTTTTGCAAGTACCTTCATACCATAAACGCATTTATTAGATTGCGCAATATCATTAGGACGTAAACAAAAGAGCTAGTGAAAATAGCTGTCGTTAACAAAATACCAGGATTATAAGTTGTCCTCATTATCCGTTTTATAAGCTCATGCTAAGATCTTTCAGAAAGCAGCACATAGAAATTCAGCTTCACAGAGGGTGTCTTAAATCTGAAGAAAATTGTAATGAGCAATACAAGATCGACCATATCTTGTTATACCTCTGCACTGTCTTTATTATACACAAAAAAGATATGCTTGATTCTATCAAGTCAGGATTGCCTCAATGGATTTATTCAACTCAACTGCGGTAACAGTTGCTTCATCTAAACTTTGTAAATGAATTTATCAGAAATTTAACTGAAAATATTCCACGATTTAATAAGTCTTTTGTTCGAGATAAAAATATAGTATTACTAATTTTTCCAATTAAATTATTTTTTAATTGGAGTATTTGAAGTATAAAAGCGTAGACTATTTCGAAACTCCGAATGAGCCAATATTGTATACATTAAAATTATATTATTCATCTCTTGCTAAATATAATACTAATAGACATTCCAAATGAAATTGTGTCGGCTTGTAAAAATTGGGAGATATTAATTAGTAAAATAACTATTTAACTTCAGCAAAGATCATTTCAACAGCAAATAATGGAAAGTTGAAAAAAGTTTCTCTCTGTGTCATACAGAAAATTAACTGATATTTACTATTCCAATTATATTACTCATTATTTCATTTAATCTACAAATGAAATCATTACTTCAATTAGATTAATATACATTATTTCAGACAATAATTTATAATTTATATTCATTTCAATTATTTTTTTGAGTTTAAGGGCATGTGATACTTACAGAATTGGAAAATTTTATTGATTTTATGTTTCTACATGTTTGCGTCCAAAATACATAAAATTTTGTTTCGAAAATTTGAGAAGTGGTAGAAAAGATAAAAACGGATGCAGAAAGTCGACTTTTGGTTTATTGGTCTATCTACACTGAGAAAAAAATGCTATTGAATTTATAGCATTTCTGCTAAAAGCATATGTACATCATTGATTCAAATCAATATATTATAGAATTGGCAGCATATGTATCAGTTTTATTGGCATGTTTTTTTGAATCAATAATATACATGCTTTTGGCAGAAATGCTATAGATTGAATAGTATTTTTTCCCAGTGTACGTCATTTTTATTTTGTAGAAACTGAACCAAGTTGTTCACATGAACTTGCTATTTTTCTCAAGTATCATATGCCCTTAATAATATTAATTTCAAGATTTCTTTTGATTTTATATAAAAAAGTAATTTTCATTAAATGATTATTATTTTATAATAATTCAATAGATTCAAGCTTAGTTATTTATTCATATCTAAAACGGAAAAAGAAAAAACTGGATAATAACATTTATAAAAAAAGTCGTAATTTTAATCAAGGTTAGTCCTCCTTTTTTACTCTATATATAGTCTGTGATAGGATTTAAAAATTTGGATAGAATTGTGCACAAATTTAATAATAAAAAATACCATACCTACACATTTGAAAGTACTACACATTAAACACTAAGACATTACTATTAGATTTCGATAAAATTACTCCTAGAATTTTTTTTCGCGGCTCTCTACGTCTTTTCATACCTTTATTTATGTAAAAAAAAAATTTTTTCTTTCTATGTACAATCGCATCTAAATTTCTTTACACAATTTATAATTTTTTACAATATTTTTTCTTACATCTACTTGTCAAACCAAAAAATCGGCAATTTACTCCCAAAAAACTGTATTTTACACAGTGCTATTCTCATTGCTTTACACCAAAGAAATATTTACATAGGTAATTTTAGATCTAGACTCAAACCAAAGAAAACTTTATGTGCAATATTATATGAAAATTTATGGCCTTTTTTGTGTACATTCTGAATAAGCAGCCTCATTGTCTATACCCACGATTGAGAAAAGCCTTTTGTATAACTCTACGGACTCTTTATGTTCTAAGTCATTGCAAAAAAACTATCAATTTTTCAGTTCTTCTTGCTAAAAAAGTATCACAGCGGACAAACTCCAAGGAAAATATGCCAAAGAAAAAAATGTTAAATTAAATAAAATTTACAGATTACACTTCATACCAAAAGAAATAATATTTAAAGAATTTGAAAATATTTTATATGTGTGGTATATATAATGTTACATACATGTCATATGTATGTATGTATGTGTGTATGTACGTATGCATATTGTATAGTATATGTACATTGTATATTGTACATGTATATATGTATATATTGCGTGCGTGAATTTCAATCTACAATTCCATGCACGAATGTCAATTAAAAATATTTTTTTATATTTAGACACTTAATTCCAACCTTCCAAAAAATGCTTTCTGGTATCCAGTTTGTTAGGTTATGTGAATGAAATATTTACCTCAAAGTAATATCAAAATTTATTTACCTACATGTAAAAACATAATGATAATTACTTGTTAAATTTTTACAAAAAATTTTTTATACAAGATATCCTATGTTAGCAAAACCTTTTTCTGTATTTTTAGATTTAAATAAATCACTGATGAGGGCTCCGATCAGAGCCGAAACGTCTGATTATGTAAAACTCTGAGTTTTTATCAACCTTGGACCCTAAAGCCAATTACCAACATCAACATATATCTTCACTTAGTTATTTATATTGATTGAATAATAATGATATTTTTAAGGGTCATTTTGTTCAATTACATTTGATCAATAAATTATCTAGAATTCAACCCACTGGAAAAATGAGTAACTACTCAGCGCGATCATTTTTCATAAAACATTTTTACAATATTTTGAAGTTAATCAATTAAATTACTGAAATGAATATAGTAAAAATAAAGAAAGTTTGAAAAAAATCAAGTGCTTTTACTGTTTAGAAACAAACTTGAAAACTCGTAAACACTTTCTTTATAGAGTAGGAATTATTACCTCTGTCAAGCCTACAATTTTCGAGGTAATTCGGGATTTCATTACAATAATAACGGATGACCCGGGTCGGCAATTGGACTCGCAACGTGTAGTTCAGTACGCAACCCATTCATCTACATGACCAGTAGAATTTAGGTTGAATGCAGGAAATGGAATCAGTTAGCAAAATTCATTCTGTAATTCCACGGACTACTCGAGTTAATCCATTTTCTGATATATTGTATTAAAACATTACTTTTCTGATAATTGACGTTTTAAATTAAAAGATTCAATGACCTGCGGTGTAATTTGCTTATTCCAATTACGCAAAACCTAACTTTACGAAAAATATGTATGAAAGCATTTTTAGTATCTTTAGACTGATGCTAGGAATGGTCTGAAACCTATGAAATTTTTATGTTACAAGGGTAACATAAAAATATAGGATATAAACGATACTTTTAATCAAACGCATCTTTAAATTGCAAAAAGTGAGTGGATTTTTTAAAATTCTTATTAAGGCCATGGATCAGACAGTACAGCTGACTACATCAATAAATTCAGTACCCTCAAGATTTTTCCACAATTATAAATTTTTTTAGATCATACTTTAGTACATATGTAATAGAGGACATATTAACGGATGGCTGTAAGCAATTAAAATCAACAAATAATTAATAATTAACAATTTAAAAAATCTTAGTGTCGGTAAAACGGGAATAATTTTTTCTATTGTTTATAATTAATTGAAGTCTACAGTAATTAGCTAATATGTCATTTTATTATGTCCTAAATTTTCAGCTAAAAAAAACAAATTCCAATTGTGAACAAGAAGCAGTTCTCGAAATTCGAAATAAACACGTATACGAAACTAATCAGCGACTTAGTTAAATGGGATGGAAGATCAATTTTTAGCAAAGCGCTGACTTTTAAAAGACTTACCAACAAGTTTGCCGAATTGTGCAGGAGGTTTCCATTCCGGGTAATGCCTGGGGAAGCGTGCTCTCGACCAGTATGTCTTCAGGGTGACTTTATAGAGGGCCAGCTTATTCTGCCTGTCTTGCTTTTCTTGTGCAGAGGGTCCGCATTGCGCTACAACGAACGGAAGATGAATCCCCAACAGCAAGAGTAGCGACAGCAAAGTCAGCGGCATTAAGGTAGAACGACATTGAAGCCACGCACCACTGGACATCTGTTGACATGTATTTAATCCATGTTCATTAAATTTACAATATTTATAGTCACCTATATTTATAGATCAAGCAATTCATCCCCTTAAAAAGAAAAATTAAATAATCGATACGATAAAATTAATGATTAACCTATTTACACAGAAAGTTTTAATGGGAAACATTATTAGGTTTTTTATTTTCTTGTCAATCTATTTTAGACAATTTTTATAGTTTCACTTGTACATTTCATTTATATCGTTTACCACAATGTTATCCGTCACACGTGCTATTTTTAAGTTTCTCTCTTTAGTAATTTTACAAATTAAGTTTTTACAGTTTTACCTTTTTGCAAATTTAGTTATTTAGACCAATTTTATAATTTCAAACTTGCAATTCTTTTACATCATTTTTTAACAGAATGTTCATCGGTCACACGAAAAAAATGTTTTAAGTTTCTTCCTTTGTATTTTTATAGGAAAACAAATTTTTCTGTACAGTTTTTTTACATTTAGTTTAGACCAATTTTATAGCTTCGCATGTACAATTCATTTATACCGTTTTACCACAATGTTTTATCCGTCACACGTGCTATTTTTTAAGTTTCTCCTTAGTAATTTTACAGAAAAAATTATTTGTACAGTTTTACTTTGTCGCAAATTTAGTTATTTAGTCCAATTTTATATTTTCACACTTGCAATTCTCTTATATCATTTTATACCACAATGTTTATCCGTCACACGGGCAATTTTTAAGTTTTCCTCCTTTGTATTTTTTATAGAAATAAATTCTCACTGATGAGGATTCCAACCTGAGTCGAAACGTTTGAAAATATGAAACCTTGAGTTTACATTTTTTCTGAACCCCAAAGCCAACTAAGTACACCAAAAATATCCAAATTTTAATACTAAGGGTCGATATAAGTCCTGTTTATTATTAACTAAAGTTAATTTTACTATCTATTAAATTTCAGTTAAAAGTAGAATAATACCTTTAAATTTATAATTAGAAAATACCGCAGTTTTGGTGAGATTTTTAATAAAAATTTCTTTAATAAAATGGTACATTGTTGGAAAAAATTGGCTTTAGGCTCCAAAAATGATTACTAAGTAGATTTAATCAGACGTTTCAGCTCAGATCGGAGTCCTCATCAGTGATATTTATTATAATCTAGAAAATACAAAGAAGGGGTGGCGCTAATTTCACATTTTTAAGAATAACTAAAGTATTTAAACATATAATACAAAAAAAGAGTACTTGATGTGTTAAATTAAATTTATAAGTGATAATGAAAGGTTTGGATATTCGACCAAAACAAAAGGTGTACTTAAATTGATTTCTTTGATGTGAAGCTGTATTGAACAACTTTGATCTACCTTATTAAAACACTTTAAATAGATGTGCTAAATTTCTTAGAGTAATTTACAAGGATTCCTTGAAAAAACATAAATTATATACTCAAGTTTAAACCCGAATCTACTAATAAATTCTTTGGTGCGTAGCTGAATTTAAAGAGCTTCACTGAGACCATTAGGCCTTTTTTGAACTATTTTGCCTAAAAACGAATTTAAAATATTTTAAAATACACCAAAGAAATGTATTTTCTATATTTTAATAAATATCACTGATGAGGGCTTATATATCTGAGCCGAAACGTCTGATTCAATAGACTTAATCATTTTTGGACACTAAAGCCAATTTTTCCTAACAACATACCATTTTATTAAAATTGAGGTTCAATACAAGTTACACTACTTTAAAAAATTTCTTTGCCTGCTTGAATAAAAAATAGAATTTGTTCTCACTTAAATGAGAATAATATCTTTAAATTTATCAATATACAATACACATTCTTTAGATTCACAAAGCTTTCAATTTCCTCCTGGAGTTGAAACTATATCATTTTTAGGAATTAAATTATTTTTAAAGTATAAAATTTTAAATCTACAGAGATAGAAAAAATTGAATTCTGAATCCGTGCGATTTTCTCGTTTCAGAATTTTAGGAGTTTTAGTTGTGAAACCACAATTTTTAAACTTATATTTTTTGCCTTTAACTATAGAAATTTCGCAATCCAGGAATATAAAATTTATCTAAACCTTTGATATTGAGAGCATTGTTGAATACATTTTTTAATCATAAATGTATACCGAGAGAGAAATATTGAACAAATCATCATGAAGATACTAATTTCTAGATGAAGAATAAAAATATTGTACGAGCCACTATCTATGTTGTATTGTACCTAGTGCAATACTATATTACCTGTACCTAAATATTGCACAGGTTACTATCTAAATTCCTGATCATTCAAATATTTTATTTCTCAAATAGAAATAAGTATCTCGATTTTTACAGACTTGATATTTTTCTCCCAATGTAAAGTCTCGATGATTCTAAACTTTGAAGTGATTCAGTTTTCAAAGCACAATAATTTCAGAAAAAAAAAAATTCCATAAATTTCCCTTGACTACAAAATTAAATCATTTTATTAATATTGATAACAGTTTAATTTTGAATAAATCAAATTTTAATATTTTTTTACTTTAAAGGTTTTCTTTTTGTTTCACCTAGAAATTTTTTTTATTTCAACTAAATACTTGAGGAAATTTCCCTCATAACAAAACTGTTTTAATATTCTTGAAATATAGCAATCGCAATAACTGGACTCGACTCTTCAAAATTCAAATGAAATTCAAATCGATCTCCATCGATCATGTAAACGTGAACCAACCAAAATTTCATGGTGATGCAAGCTGCAATCTTCCGCTCGAATTTCCGCACGTGGATTCAACGGACACGCGACAGTCGTCAGCAAGTTTAAAGTCATGAATTTCCGCTTTAAGCTTTTAAGCTCTTATGGATCACAAAACAGTTGCCATTTATCAAATACACCTCGAAAAAAAAACTGCAAGCTCATGCCGTTGCATGCGATGAAACATCAATTCGCAATTCTCATGAATAGTCTAGACGTTTTATATTTTTAGTACAGAAAAAAAATATTAATATTTTCGAAATACATTTCAACTAATAAAAATAATGTTATTGAATATCGCAATACATAAATACGTTAATTAAAAGTAATTTAAGATCGAAACATCGAATGGCAAAGCTGGAATTTCGATTGGAATTTTGTACCCCTCTGTATCTACACGAAACAGATTTACGAAAATTCACAACAGAATAGGTATAAGCATTTATTTTGAGAGCACTGATTTGAAATTTTTTGCTTCATTTCACAAAGTACTCTTTTATTTTTTGGGAAGACATTTTAGGGATAATGGAATTCTTTCAACACGCAGGGAATATAATTCTACCATTCGACCAGCTTTGAGTTTATGCAATTGAGTTTCAAGAACTCCCCTTAGCGAGTTGGGAGGAGCCTCTTGCCATTTTCCTTAGTTGTTGAAAGTATACTCTACCTAACAGAGCCAAAGTAATAAATTACAGGCTTCAATTCTGACACTTTGCGACAGACATCTTACACATATGTATATTTTCCGTATTCGAGGCTCTCTGAGAAAAAGAAAGCGAAAAAAATTGGTTAAGAATACCAAATAAATATTATATTATATTTATTTATATTATTTAATATAACATTAAAAGATTTGAAATTTCGTATATACACGTTATAATTAATAATGTATGGATTTCCAGCTTTCTGCACATCAAAGGTTCACGTCCCGGGCATAAATTACTCCGATTATCCCCATTTTAGGGGCTACACCACTTTGGTCGCTTCAAACAACCGAATATTTGTTTTCTTCTTAAAGTACTCTCTATATATACGAAAATGATTAGATTAGACGTAATTTTCATTTTAATCATTTTTAATAACGACTAAACCATAACGAAAAATTTAAACGCGTTTTTCTCGAAACTGCATTTTCAAAGTCGGTGATGGGCACTCTGGCTTTGCCAATTTTCAATCAATCGACTTAAATCTTTTTTTAATGGAATCATTAGACGTTTTTCTAATGAAATACGTAGGATTTTTTTTTAAATTGATATTTGCATTTTTTATGCAACTTTAAGTAACGAAATTTAGGGCTAAATACGTCTCTTTTACTTTAAATCGATGCCATTTTATGAAAAATGTATATTTTTCAAAACGGCTACGTATTTCGTTAGTTTTTGGACTAAAGAAATTAATTTTTTTTGTTTCAGTGTTTTAGCTTGAACCTGGTCCAAGTTATTCTTTGAAAAGCATAATATTTTGGTGCGGCAAGGTGGTGTACCCCTTAACTTTAACTTAACTGGTTCAAAAAATCGAATCTTTTTTTTCGTAAATTGCATCCAAATATAGACTTTCTTGAGAAAGCTGAAGGTTTTCTTCATGGGCCAGGAATAGTAGATTGACGGCGAATCAAAATTTTATTGGTGGTAATCGTATTTGAACCTTCAAACGCGTTATTCTCAAAACTATATTATTCAAATTGGTGACCACGATACCTCGAAATCTATCCAACGAATTCCTTCGAAATTTTAATGGCTTATTCAGTATTTATGTAGACGTAAGCCGAACTAGGATAATTCAGATTCATTGAGTCATTTTTTTTCATGTTGGATAAATCGTAAAAAAACGCCAAAATTCACAAAAAAATATTCAATAAAATACCGAGAATTCAATTTTCAACATTTTTCAATGATCCTAGTTCAAAGACTAGTTCTTATTTCACAGATTAAAATGCCATTTGATTTTTTTGTTATAGATAAGCAGAACACTTGCAACCTTGGTCACTGGAAAAAACTTTTTTTTAGACATGAGTGGCTAAGTTGCCGTATAGTTCAGCAATGAGAGACGATTTCGGACTGAATACATTTTAAAGTGTGCTCCAACTATGAATAAATGTGTGCTAAAAAGTTCGCAGTTGTATGTTTATTCAGTACGCCAAAAGAAATTTCCAAGAAAAGCGAAAAACAATTTCCATCACACGGGATGACCTTAAAGCAGGGTTTTGGCATCACCTTCGCTAGTTTTCCTATTTTGAATTCTCTGAATTAAATCATAATGTGGGCACATTCGGGCATCCATATCGACTTATCTGTCATCAAATTATAAATCTATTTCTGTTAATCCCATATAAAAATAAGTTCCAATTATTTGGATATAAAGGATGATGTAAGTATCCAAAACGAGGTTTTGAGGAGGTTTCCCTGAGAAAACCATAAATCGGCTATTATCGAAGAGTTGTCATTATCTTTTTTTATGTGTTATTTCATTTTTAAAAATTGTACGTTACAAAGTAATAAACTTTAGTTTTTGTTATAATTATACATTCTCATCATATGAGAATGCATTGTTTTTTTATTATATTCATTTTGAAAATTATGGCACTGTTAGCAAAATCTGAAAACTTCCTGGCAAGTTTGCCCTAAGCAGGGCAATCGTTTGCAACAGCGTTACGTCCCTCTCCTGGCCCGTGCAAATTTATCAAACTGGGGCCATGTCATAAAAGTGTCCAAGTTGCTAGTTATAAACATTCATTGAACAATGATAAACATTTTTTATCAAAACGAAATGTTTTATATCTATATTAAAGAGCTTTCAAATATTCAATCTGTCACGAAATATACGATAATACTTTTCAATTGACTAAAGCCAAAATTAATCGTTTTGTTTTCCAAGAAAATATTTTTCATCGTTTAGGAACGTTCAGAAATATAAGTACATTAAAATGTAACAAATTAATTAAAAGTGTCAACTAGTTCAATTTCACTATTAAATTAATTTGTAATAGACTTGTGTGTTTTAAACAGTGAAATTAAGTCTATGAAGCGTAATTTCTCTACGATTTGGCTATACACAAAATATCCCGCTTTACTCGTACGTTCGTCAAAGGTTATACAACCCGTACTTGTGTGCTCGGTTCACTTGAATGGCAGCAGAGTCGTAATAATGGTTTGATGGAAGCTTTCCCTGCTGTTTCTTGTTTATAGCAAGATACTAAAACGAAGCAAATTACCCTAGGAAAATTTGCTTGAGTTCCAAAACATGTAAAGTTAAGAACTATGAAATAAAACTTGTATAGTTTAACACTTTGTAGATTAGTCAATAATTATTATTCTTTATTGACTTTCTCATTATGTTAAGGGATGCTCCAAACTAATGTATCATCTCGGCTTCTGAAGTTTGTAAATTAATTAAATGACAAATATTTCTTGTATGAGAATTAAATTTATTTTGAAGTGGAACGTATGGCTAGTGCATAACAACTGATTCATGAAAATACAAAAGTAAAAACTGACGGCTTTACAAAATTTGATACTTAAATCTAATTGGTTAAGGGTATGCGAAGGTGGTAGTTCAATCCGAATTATGCCGAAGGTTACCGATGTAGCTGGCTTCTAAGGCTGGTTCCAAAGGGAAACTTCCATTGCAGTTATTGCCTCTAATGCAATTTATAAGTGCAGCTATGCCATAAATAGGTGGCTGTCCTAATCCGGGTCTCGAATTGTGGACAAACTCGAGTCTGACGCTATACCTAAGGTTTGAATGGAAATTCTTGAATCTTTTTATATTACGGATTCATACTCTCTTTGACAATTTGTAGACAATAAACGTTTACTCAAGATCTATATTAAAGTTTAGTGAAGAAACGTGATTCAGAAGTCCTTTTAAGGATTACAATACTGAGTATAAATGAAGACAAGGTAAAATTAGGAAATAGGTATATATACATTGAATTATTCTTTTTAAATAAGTAAAGTAGTAAAATTTATATTATACTAATATACAAGCATAAATTGGTAAATATTCAAACTACTTGAGCGACTTAACATACTCCCCCCGTTGAGAGGATTGCGATCAACTTGAATTCAAATTATCATTATCAATAATAGGTAACGGAGATACTTTTTTTACATTTCTTTTTAATTCGTTATTCATGGTCTTAACAGTGACCGTACGAATGATTCCGTCCTCCCCAGGATGCGTTTTGATTACTCGTCCCAGAGCCCATTTCATTGGTGGCAGATTGTCTTCCTTCAAGACGACGACGGTTCCTTCTTTGATTACGTGTTGACCGGTGGCCCATTTGTACCGAATATTCAATTCATTTAAATATTCTTTGGCCCACCGAGTCCAGAAGTGTTGACGAATTTTCTGCAAGTGTTGCCAATTTGATAGTCTGTTGGTGGGAGTGTTGCGAAAATCTACTTCTGGTAGACTCGTCAATGCATCCCCTGTTAGGAAGTGACCAGGAGTGAGGACAAGAAGGTCATTGGGATCGGAAGAGATTGGAGTAAGTGGTCGTGAATTCAAAATTCCTTCAATTTCGATGGCGAACGTATTAAACTCTTCAAACGTGAATAATTGGTCAGTGACCACGCGTTTTACATGATGTTTAAAGCTTTTAACTGCCGATTCCCATATGCCACCAAAATGTGGAGAAAGAGGAGGAATAAAATGCCACGATATTCCTTGATTACTTAAAAAACTATCACATTTTTGTTGATGCACTTCTGAATTCAGAAGTGCATAAACGTCACGAAGTTCATTGTTTGCCCCAATAAAGTTTGTCCCGTTATCAGAATAGATACTTGAAGGTTTACCTCTTCGAGCAATAAATCGTTTCAACGCTGCGATGAAACCTTCAGTCGTCAAATCGCTAACAACCTCTAGGTGAATGGCTTTAACAACGAGACAAATGAAAACGGCTACGTAAACCTTTATACGCGTACGATTCCGAAATTTTTTTTCTTTTATGAAGAATGGACCACAATAATCAACACCTACGTTTAAAAATGGTCTTGCCTGTGTCAATCTCACGCTAGGTAAATTGCCCATTACATATTTTGGCACTGACGGATTAGTATGAAAGCATTTAACGCATTTTCGAATAATCTTTCGTACCTGATTGCGTCCGTCAAGAAGCCAGAACTTACGTCGAAGTGTATAAAGAGTGGTCTGTACACCAGAATGAAAATTTTGGTGATGATAGTGTTCGATAATGAGATGAGTGACGAAATGGGAGTGTGGAAGAAGAATCGGATGTTGTTGTGAATAAGGAAGAGTAGAATTATTTATTCGTCCTCCCACGCGCATAATATCATCATTATCGAGGAAAGGATTGAGCGTAATCAATTTACTTTTCTTGTGAATGGGTTTCCCTTGTTTAAGAAAATGTATGTCATCTGCAAACTCTACCGTTTGAATTAGTTTTACGATTATCATTTCCGCATTCTTTAACTCTTCGACCTTCAACAACCCCTTGTACTGCTTTTGAAATTTGAAACGCATACAGTATGCAATGACTCGTTTTAACTTATTAAAGGACGAATATCTTTGTAAAATGTTGACGTTTGAAGTTGCAGTTATGAGACATACAATCTTTTTAGCTTCAGGTAACTCATTCAAGGTCTTAAGATTGAACTTTGGCCAGTCAGATTCCTTTTGTCTAATCCAGTGAGGTCCATTGACCCACAGTGAATTTTTTACGAACTCCTGTGGAAGTTGACCCCTTGATATTGCGTCTGCTGGATTGTCCGCTGAACGAACGTGACGCCATTGTTCGGAATCTGAATGACTTTGAATGTCTGCAACTCGGTTTGCGACAAATGTTTTTAATATATGTGGAGGAGTTTGAATCCAATGCAGTGCGATGGTGGAATCTGTCCACAACACTGTTTTTTCAAACGAAATCTTTAGAGTGGACTTGATCTGTGTCACGAGTTGAGAGAGCAATTGTGCTCCACACAATTCAAGACGTGGCAATGAAATCGTTTTCAAGGGAGCTACTCGCGATTTTGCAAATAACAATTTTGAATAGATCTGATTTTTAGAATCTGTCGATCTAAGGTAAATACACGCGCCATAACCACTCTCGCTTGCGTCGCAGAATCCATGCAATTGGACGTTGATTGCGTCATCAATAGTGATTCTTCGATCGAACGACAAGTTATTTATTAAAGGGAGTTGAGTGCAAAATTCCATCCAACTAGTAAATACACTGTTTGGAACCGACTCATCCCAGTCCAATCTCAATTGCCAGAGTCTTTGCATGATTTTTTTTGCATGCAAAATTATTGGACCGAGCAGACCTAGAGGATCAAAAATTTTAGCTATTTCAGAAAGAATTTTTCGTTTTGAATTGATAAAGTCAATCGCGACGGGCTTGGTCGTGTATGTAATGCAATCGGTTTTTGCATTCCATACTATGCCTAGAGTTTTCAGTGGTTGATCTTTATCTAACTGAAAATTCGGAATGATACTATCTTCTTCAAGACCGCGTAAAATTAGTGGTTCATTCGAACCCCACTGTCGAAGATTAAAACCCCCGAGTTTTAATAATTGAGTTATTTCATCACGAATTTGAATCGTCTCTTCGATTGTGTTTGCTCCCGTGAGCAGATTATCAACGTATAAGTCGTTCTTCAGGATGTTTGAGGCAATGAGAAATTTATGACCTTCGTCTTCGGCCAATTGATGTAAGCAACGTATCGCGAGAAAAGGGGCAGACGCAAGTCCAAAAGTGACCGTGTTTAATTCGTACGTTTTAATGTTTTCTGCTTCCTCCCAGAGTACGCGCTGATATTTGCGATCCTCTGATCGAACGAGAACCTGACGATACATTTTCTCGATATCCGCCGTGATTACATAATTATGTAGGCGGAATTTGAGGATTAAAGAAACTATATCATCCTGAATAGTTGGCCCGACCAAGAGATTATCGTTTAATGACGAACCGGTGCTAGTTTTAGCAGACCCGTCAAAAACCACGCGGAGCTTGGTCGAGATACTTGAATCTTTAATAACTGCATGATGTGGTAAGTAAAATCCACACTCATGATTTACGTCTATGATCTCGGTCATGTGTCCTAGCTGCTTATATTCGTTTATCACTTCGGTATATCGTTTTCTCAGATTAGGTTCTTTGTTGAATTTGTTTAGCAAAGATTGTAAACGTTTTTGCGCTTTGGGTCGAGATTCGCCTAACACTAACTTATCATTTTTAAATGGCAAGGCGACGATATACCGACCTGATTTATCCCGTGTTACGTGATGCTGGAAGTGCTTTTCGCATTTAAGCTCTTCTTCAGAAAATTTGCGGTGAGTTCGCACCTCTTCTATTTCCCAAAAGCGATTAATACTATTATGGAGATCGGACAAGTGACATTTTATTTCGCGCATGTGAGTTTGAGAGTTACCGGGACTCCCTCCGATGACCCAACCCAAACGTGTTTTTTGCAAACAAAGATCTTCTCCACGATTTGAGAGATCAATTTGGCCAATGCAAAACATAGATAATGTAGGACCTGCTCCTATCAATAAATCAACTGGAGCAGGTTTATAAAAATTTGGATCAGCAAGTGGAAGGTTCGATGGAATGTCAATGGTTTCGCGAGGAATGGGCTCGCTGGGAACCAGTTTTGAGATATCGGGAACCGTCAAACACATAATTGTTTTTTGAAATGAGTTGTGAATTGATTTAAATGTCAATTGAGTAATATGTTTAGTTATTGTATTTAAATCGTCCAAGGCTCCCACCGGAATAGAACATTTTTTCCTCGGTAAACCAAGACTCGTTGCGAAATCCTCTGTAATGAAGTTAGCTGAGGAACAAGTATCGAGAAGGGCTCGACCGCGAATCCATTGATTTTTACTATTATAAACATGTATTAATGCACTAGTCATTAATTGGCTAGTAGGCGCTTGAAGAAACGAAGAAAATGTTTTTTGTTCCATTCCTGTAGGAATTTCTAGTCAATTTAGTGATGGGGCCTTGGGACACTTCGAATCATGAAGCAAAGTGTTGTGAGCTTCGTTACAAATAAGACATTTACTAAAGGTACAGGCTTTATCTCCATGATTTCTTAGACAGTTCAAACAAAGAGACGCATCCTTTGCTGCTTGAACTCGCACAGGTATCGAATAGTTACGGAATTTCTCACATTTGTAAACGGGATGTTGATTTTCGAGGCAAATTGGACATGACTTTTTTGTGTGTGACAAGAATACTTGTCTCGTCGTTTTTCGCGTTTGAGATTGGTAGCGATTTTGTTCATTTAATTTTTTATTTAACGATGACTGTAACACCGGTTGCTCGGTCTTTTCTCTTTCACGTTTAGAGAGTCGAGACGCTACTTTATATAAAAATTCAATTATTTCTTCTAATCGCGGAAATGTGTCTCTTTTTAACGTTTCCTCCCATTTTTCCGCAGTTAATTTATGCATTTTCTCTTCTAAAATTTGAACTACGATTTCTTCATTAACATGTACGTCTAATGTTTTTAAAGATTCTAAGTGCTGTTGCGTCTCATCTGCCAAACGTCTCAACCCTTCCGCGGATTCTTTATCTTGAACGGGAAGACGGAGCAGAAGGCTCAAATGCCGTGAAATAATTAAACGTTTGTCTGCATACGCACTTTGCAGTAGTTTCCACGCGCGATCATAATTACCATCTGTAATCGATAAATTTTTTATCTTATTCGCGGCTTCACCTGTTACTGCAGATTTCAAATATTGCAATTTTTCGATATTATTTAAATCCTCTTGATTATGAATCATGGACGTAAACGCGTCTTTGAATGATAACCAATCTTCATATTTTCCGCTAAATTTTGGAAGCGAAGCTTCAGGTAATTTGATTCGTCGTTTTGCTACTGCCGAGTTCAAATTTCGTTCAATAATGTTATCGTTTGCTACATTATTAGGCATAAATTCTAATTTTAAATGTTCTATTTTGGATAATAAATCAAGATAATTCTCTTCCATGTCGTACCTTTCGGTTGTGTGATCATTATCTTCATCTACTATTTCAAGTTCATCGTAGAAGCTATCGAAATCGGCAAAATGCATTTTAAATCTTTCTACGCGAATGTTTAATTTGATCAAATCAGGTTCTTGTAATTGATATTCATCAATGAAAGTTTTGAACCTGGTGATTTGTGACTTTAAAGTACCGCGACGTTTAACAAGTTTTTTCAATATTTCCGCGTTCGCCATGATAGTAAAGGATATAGGACAATTACAGGATTGGACAACAGAGTACGATTATAATAGACGAGCCTACCTTTCAGTCCACGTGTGCTTCTTGGTCGCTTAATCCAGTTGATAATCCTCCGTCGTTGAGGCTGCTTCGTTGAACGTCTTGATGGTTTTGTAGATCTAGTCTTTCGCTTCTCAGACTAGATTGATGACAGCAGCTTGATCGTATTTTCAAGCAGAGCTGTGAATGTCTATAGTCACATAGGTATTTCCGAATATTCACTAGTGGCACTGTTTACGATAGTCACTGTGGTTTTTATTTTTGAGTCATAATGTTTTGATTCTTAAAACATCGCACTAGTACACTTCAAGATAATCCGGCTCGAAGGACCATGTATAGTTTAACACTTTGTAGATTAGTCAATAATTATTATTCTTTATTGACTTTCTCATTATGTTAAGGGATGCTCCAAACTAATGTATCATCTCGGCTTCTGAAGTTTGTAAATTAATTAAATGACAAATATTTCTTGTATGAGAATTAAATTTATTTTGAAGTGGAACGTATGGCTAGTGCATAACAACTGATTCATGAAAATACAAAAGTAAAAACTGACGGCTTTACAAAATTTGATACTTAAATCTAATTGGTTAAGGGTATGCGAAGGTGGTAGTTCAATCCGAATTATGCCGAAGGTTACCGATGTAGCTGGCTTCTAAGGCTGGTTCCAAAGGGAAACTTCCATTGCAGTTATTGCCTCTAATGCAATTTATAAGTGCAGCTATGCCATAAATAGGTGGCTGTCCTAATCCGGGTCTCGAATTGTGGACAAACTCGAGTCTGACGCTATACCTAAGGTTTGAATGGAAATTCTTGAATCTTTTTATATTACGGATTCATACTCTCTTTGACAATTTGTAGACAATAAACGTTTACTCAAGATCTATATTAAAGTTTAGTGAAGAAACGTGATTCAGAAGTCCTTTTAAGGATTACAATACTGAGTATAAATGAAGACAAGGTAAAATTAGGAAATAGGTATATATACATTGAATTATTCTTTTTAAATAAGTAAAGTAGTGAAATTTATATTATACTAATATACAAGCATAAATTGGTAAATATTCAAACTACTTGAGCGACTTAACAAAACTACTTTTTGAGGTCCAACAAGAATAAATACTTTTATATGCAATACAATCTGAATTATGTAGCAAAACTATAGTTCTTTTTTCATTATATAAATTTAAAATAAGTATTAAAATAGTGGAAAAAAATCCCACTATCATTAAACAGTTCTTAAACGCATTTTCTGGTAGTGTTAATTTCTTCTTACAGTCTTCCTAAATTTTACTTAGGAATTTATTTTTAACATGAGCTTAGATTAAAAATATATGAACGATAAAATATATTTTCATAATTCAAGATTTATGAACTTAAAAAAAAACATACCGAAAATTCTTAGTTACCCCCTTCTCCAAATTCACTCTGCAATACTTCCAAACCTTTTCCAAATTTCGTTATATTATATATTTAACTTTAAAAATTTTCCAACATTTCCTTATTTTAATTGCATGCAAATTAAATTAACACATTTTCGACCACGCAAACTTTTGAACTTTATAGTTATTTTACCGCTTCTGAACTTTATAATTTACATTTCTTAATTAAAAATTAGATGTAAATTCAAAATGTAAATTCAATTCAAACTTCAAGATTTTTATATAACAACTACCATAATTAAAAATGGAGAAATTAAAAACTGAGACTGTTTTAATCATAAAAAAGCGAAATATTGGAAGTTTTAAAAATGTTATATTACAGCATAAGGGAAAATTTAGGAAATTTAAAATGGGAAATCGTATATACAAGTTCGAAATGATAAAATATTTAAGTAGTTCACACGGATTTCATAATACAGACTATTATTTAATATTTAATATTACGGGCTAAAGAATGAGCTATTCTTTATAATATAGTACGTCACTCACTCTCATTTTCCAACAAAAACAATTTGTACAAAACGAAATATTGAAGTAAGCTTTATTTTACGTTACATATTTATTACATGTTTGATGTTTTTTAATAAATATTACTATCGACAAGATATAATTCTTTATCTGGGTATTTAAATAAGAATGAATGGCCCACTATTGTTGTCACTAAACTACTATAGATTTAATATTACAAGCCAAAAAATAAAAAATTGTTAATTGGAAGTGTTTTAAATTAAAAACTTTTTCACTCATTAACACATCTTATTACAGACCTCGTTTTCCAAATCTTTAAACTTTCTGAAATTCTATTTTTATCACATCACATTAAACACTCAAGGAAAAATTTGGTTAAATCAACAATATTCATTCATCCAAAAAAATATTTGATTGATCCAACAAAATTTACTAACCAAAGAATTTTAGTTACTTTGAATAAATTTTAAGTAACTATTAGAAATCAACCAAACAAATTGGTTGTGTCAATAAAATACTTTCTGAATTCTAATGTTGTTTCTGAGTCAACTTAGTTCTCTAAAAAAATATAAAGATTTCTATAAATAAATGTTCCTTCTACACAGTTAGAAATTTCAACCGCAATTTTCGGAAACTTGTAACTGAAGTTTTATTCAGTTACAATTCCGTAAAATTAAGATAGAATTTCAGAAAAATCAGTTACTGTTTAGTAAATTTAGGAAACAATTTCTTCATTTTCATTCAGAAAGTGTTGAATATTCCGATACTTGTATCTGGAAATTCTGAAACTTACAAAAAGGAAAATTTTACGTTTTGGGTAACAGGACTTTTATGCACTTACATGTAGTTGAAAACTTTGTTACAGTTTCGTAATTTTATGATAAATTTTATAAAAATTTATAAAAATGCCAAAAATTTAGTTCAATTTTCATCATTTTAAGAGACCTTTACTCAAAAACATTATAAATATCGTCAAATTTATAAAAATTTTGTAAATTTCTGAAAATTTATAACAGTTTAAGTTCGTATTCGAACAAATAAATAAGTGAATGTGGTAAGTTCCATGTATGTAGGAAATACTCAATGCACGCAAATTATTCAAGATTTTTTTTTTAAATCTTAAATTATATTGGAGAATTGATTTAAATCACTGCATTGTACATTACAAATGGAAATATATAGATTCGCTTTAATACAATCCCGATAACGACAATGTAATTCCATAACATACCGCTACGGAAGCAATAATTTCTACCTAAAATTTATCTTCTCTGATTTTAGAGCAAAACTGAACTATATTATTTATAACATTAATTAATTTCTGCCATTTGCTGCCCATTCTAGATGATTTACATGCCACCATGTCACTAATTAAATAAATAATCAATGTTTGTTACGTCAGTTTCGCTTAAATTGGAGCAAACGGAATTATGCAAAATTTAATTCATATATAGTATTTCGTAAAATATCAGCAAACTCCTTGTTCATTACAAAATTTATCACTCAAGTGAAAACATTCTTTTCTAAAAAAAGTTTTCAATTCTTCATACACGATGTTTGTATCGAAGGATTTTTTAAAACTTTTTATTGAATCAAAATACGAATCTCAACGAATGAATACATCTTTTTGCATTTATTTCATTCCTACTGAATCCGGTAATCCAAAAATAAGTAAGCTCGGGTTTGATCACTGAGCTTTGAAATGGCAACTACAGTTTGCAACCATTCTTATGAGCCTGGGTCTACGAAAAATATTTTCGTTCTGTAATTTACTATTTTTATCCTTGGTTCAGTGAATGATTTATTACTGCGAAAGGATTAAAAAGTCTATATAAATCTTTTGAACTTTGTTATTTGAATTCAATCCGAATAAGATTCTATCAGCCTCAAGTAAAGATAACATTTTACAAGCACTCTTACCTCGCCCTGGAAGTGATGTTAAAATGCAACTGAATAAAAGATAAGGAGATGTTTATATTTGAGCTTGGTGTTATTTCATACAATTTTCAATGTATATTATATATTACATAAATATTTCTTTCTCATCGTGAAGCCAAACTTGGAAGTTTTTAAGCTTTTCGTGTGTAGGAAAGAACGAGAGTAAACCTCGAGGTCGTATTTCAATAAGTATGTTGACTGATTTCAAAAAAGTTTAGCTCAATAATACTTTTTTCATTTGGTATAAAGTACGGAACCACTAAACTCTTTCGAACTTAGTACAGTCATTTTTTTTTTCACGTCAGAGCTTTAAACAACGTTTAAATAAAAATATGAAAAACTTTTTCTGTTACGTCGCTACAGTTCAAGTGAGACTTTCTTTAACACTATTGATGTATTTCCAATCATGAACCGAATAATGAACTTAGAATTACTTTAATAATTTGAAAATATGTTAAATTGTGAACAGTTATTAGGACACATAAAATAAAAATTTGTTACTGTTAATATTTTGTTTAAAATTTTTGTCTCTTCTTTTCTTAATTTCAATAAGTAGTTTATCTACTATAATTTTGTTTCTTTCTAGCTATACATTTAGTTGTTCCAACTTAGATTTACAAATGGAAGATGAGTCAAAATCAATTGATACATTAGTTAGAATTGAAGTTAGTAAAAACTATTGATTAAAATCAAGAGAGCGCTGTAACCCACAAGGATTATTCTAACTTATACGTATTTATTGAATACTTGTTATTGTAATTTTTATGAATATTTATTTTCAAAAATTCAATTTTGAATGTGAACAGTTATATATGGGTTTTATAGGTGAATTTAAAGTTTAATTATATAAATAAAGTTTTGAAATATAGAAACATATGGAGAATATTTGGTTGGTAATTTCTACAATATAGTTTGATAAAAATCGTTTATAGTGGCATTTCAGTAATTTCCAACGTCTAAGATAGTAATAGGATCCTGGATTGTAGAGTTTACATTCCGCTCAGTAAAAAGAGAGTATGAAAAGGGAAAATGATTCACGCACGACGAAGGTCGCATTGACCGTTTTAGAATCTAAATCTAGAATAATTCTTAATAGGTAAAATGATAACAGATTTGACAAAAAAATCTTTTAAATATCATTACCACACTCAGTTATACTTATTATTACACAATTAAACAAACGTTCATTCACACATATAATCGCACACTTAATCTCTACACCGTATTCGAACATACCTATACCTATCCTACCTAATTACCAACTTATTTCTCCGCATATCTTATTCTAACGATTTAAGCCTCGCGGTCATACAATGGTTGGAACTTTAAAAAAAAATCTTAGTTATCTTCCTAACTCATTCAGGATCGACTATTAAGTATCTGTACCGAATTATATCAGAAATTTTATTGTTTTAAAGGCATTTAATAGTACATTAATTATTCATTTATAAATAGATATTAACAATGTACCATTCAAAATTTGTTAAATTATGCAGTTTCAATTAAAGACGACTCATTTTCAAGGTGAAAATATTTTCTACAATTACACCATACCTAATTTTTAAGAAAAATTAAGTATTTATGAAATATATTTATTTGTTTGGGGAAGATATTTGATAAAAAAGTATTGTTTATAATTCCAGGTATGTATTAAAAATTTATTTTAAAGAACCGTTTATACAAAGTGAAGTTGTAATTGTCATCAAATAGAAATAAATGTGAATATCCAGTATATGTCCTAAAATTCGTTTTTCCCAAATTTTCTAAAATTCTTGGGGGTCATAATGCTAGAGAAATACTTTTATCCTCAAACTGTAGTCTTTGCCGAACGGTGCAGTAATTCGTATATATTCCAGAAGTGAATAAAAGATTCTTCCAATTTAATGAAAACCTTCTTTCAAATAAATAAAAATTAAATAACGGTCTATTTATAAATATATTGCAATGAGGGAATATGACTTTATTTAGTTAATAATATTTTATGAAGAATTAGCTAGTCATTGATTACATTTAATGTACACTGTTAAAAATCTTATTAATTTTGATAGATTTTAATATGGAAGTGGTAAATTAAAATTAATAGATTTGTATGTTATGAAAAATTTATATACATTCATATTAAATTTAATAACTTTTCAATCAAAATATATTAAAATTAACAGTTTAATATACGTTACTGAAAAAAACTTCCATTACATGTAATGGAAGTTTAAGACAGAAATTTCTAACAGTGATATCAAGTATTACTTTCGCAAGTTACATTGCATGACTTGAAATATTACAATGCTTCTCTTTATTCTTTAAAACATAGTAAAGAATATACTCATGAACATAAGAAAGTAATGTCACAAGAAATGTGCAAGACTTTTATCTCTGATCAACATTACTCGTGGATGACGTATTACATATACATTTTTTATTCGGCAAATGAGACTTACAGAAATAAGTGAATTTAGAATTTACAATATATGTTAAAAAATAATTATATTTTTTTCAAAATCTGTTTCCTTCTCGTGCAGCTGAAAATACTTCATGGATTTGAAGATACATTTTTTGAAATTAAAAATCACTATAACTTTATTATAAATGTTAGAAGTGAAAAGTTTGCATTTAAAAGGATTTAAATCTCATTTCATGCAAATCTGTTAATTTTCCATAAAAAGTATATTTTCATTAATAGTTGATTATTAAACTTTAATACAGTGAACTCGAGTTTCTGTTTTTCTCTTTCAAAAGCAACCAGAGGGCTGCCGGTCCTTCTGGTAAATCGTTTTGTTTTTGCAACAAAATGCAATTATCCAACGTCAATAATATTTACGGATTTTATTTGAGAAAAGCAGATGAGCAGAAAGTAAGACATTATTTTATTCATATACACGCGAACAAGAATATTCATGAATGTTATAATCCTTTCGTAAAACTTGAATTAAAAAGGGGTATAAATTTTATTTTGTTGAACGGAAAGCTTCCTGACAATTATATTTTTTAAAGATAACCTATAATCCTTAACACTTTTCCCTATAAATCATTTAATATTGAAAAGAGCCTAAAAAATGTGCATTTAATGTCATCGACCAAACTTCAACATATAATCGAAATATTGTTGTAAAATCACTTATATCTATCTAAAAGTTCTAAGGATTTTATTCTTAAGGTATCAGTGATCATTTATATTAGTATAATTTCGTGACATGTTTGTATTTATGTCTCTAGTCTTTATCTTGACCCAAAAAATATCATAATTATTAATATTAGTATTCGATAACACAGGGACTATTACATCGATATACCATACAACGTATAATTGAATCAGTATTCTGCAAAAAACTACTTTGTTGTGATGAATAAAAATAACTTGAACACTTATCGATATTCTAGTATGAGATTCGAAATTCCAATAATATAATAAAATATTCAAACGAATCTGAAAAAATACAATTACGTATTCACTTTTCGTATAATAGTAAATAAGATAAAACTAGTGCCCTCTCATTTAAGATGAGAATGTAAAAATATAGTGAACTCCACTTTGCAAGAAATTGTCATAATTTTAAAAGACTGAACAATTCTCATTTTTTAATTTAATGTTTACCTTGGCCTCCGTATCCGTGGAATTTTTATTTCGAGCAAAATTTAACACCCACAAGAACAATTCACATTGTCACAAAATTTTCGTATGTCCATAATTATGAAAATTTTCACGGAGAGATGTTAGTTAAAAATTTAATAGATTTCCTGGGAATATAGAATCGACTTCAAATTTGGTCTCGTTGAGACTCTTGGCCAATGTTAGAACAGGGTATCTCGTATTTCACGTTGTTTTCGTTGAAGCCGGCTTATTTCTATCAGAAAAAACACTAACACAAAACGACATATACACCACGAGAGACACCGCGGTACTGAATAAAGTGCGCTATTCTGAAAGCTCGTGGAGGCACGACTTGCGGTCTTGACAAACCCGAAGTGGCCCGATGTGCACCGAAAGCACCGAAAGCTCCGAAAGCGCCAAAAGCAGTGAAAGGGAAAAGGCATTTTCTAATCAAAATTAAACATTTTTGTGTATAAATTACATAATGCTACTTTTAATATTTTAGCAGTTAATCGGCACTATTTTATAGATCTTATTACACCATGGCAAATCATAAACAATCACTGCCCTTTCCCCTATTCCTTATTAAACATGGTACTTGCAGCTCCAATCTTAGGTACACCTGTTGTTTAAGCCATTGTAAAAATGTCTTAATTTTTATAAAATTGAGCTACAATAAATAAAATAAATGTTAATAAAATTTCGCATCTAATGATTCCAAGTTGAAGGAAAAATGTTAACTTTATAAAAATATATTACAAAAAACATCAAATTCCGATCTTTATGTAAAATTTCAATAACTCTGAAAATAATCAACATTACTAAAAGTTATTAGTATCGTTTCGAAGGTAAGTCTCCATAGTAATTTCTAACGGATCAAGGTATTTTTAGAATTTTTTCCTGGATTCTACCCTGGGGTTAAGCATAATACAAAATAGTCGTGAAAGTCAGAAAATGTGTAGCTTTTTACAAGAATTTTAAAAAATCATTGTATATAATATTTTAATAATATACACAAATATTTATGGAAATATTAATATTTTGTATTTATTTATATAATGTATATAGTACATTCTTTATTTGAAATGTTACAACTTTTTTGTACCATGTTTGATCCCAGGGTAGAATCCAGGAAAAAATTCTAAAAATATCTTCATTAGTTAACAAATTACTATGAAGACTTACGTCTAAAACGAGACTGAAAACTTTTCAAAATGTTGATTATTTTTAGAGTTCTTAACATGTTCCAAAAAGATTGAAATTTTACGTTTTCTGTAATATATTTTTATAAAATTAACGTTTTGCCTTTAAATTTGGAGCAGTTGTATACATATAATATATCTCTCTTTTGATTGCTGTTTTAGCTACGAACAGACTCTAAAAAGAATTGTTTAAATATGTTATGAGCTGTTGAACTTGATCAGATATATATAGTTCAAATATATATTATTCATTTATCGAAACACATTGCGTTTTTTTTTATTTAATGTAAGAAAAATCATTTTATTTTAATCTTTCAGAATTGAAAAATTAGAGGAAGGGAGGGAGGAATATAAAAAGTAACTTTCAAAGCAACTTAAGATACTTTTACCAGTAACAGTAAATGTAATGAATTACTTTTTTTTTAAAGGAATAGTAAATAGTAAAAATGAATAAAAAATAAAATAAATAGTAAAAATAAGCATTTACCCCTGTAGAGTCTCTTCCCGTCTAACATTGACGTTGAACCAAACTTCTTGTTAAAAATCAGAAAATATAATGTTCTACAGCCTGCAGTGGAAAAATAATATAGTTATTTTTCAAACCAAAATTTTCAATTGTTAAAAAAATGTTATGCATAATTATTAAGCTCAAAAATATTGTTAAAGGTATTTACTTAGTTTATAACTTGTCGAAATTATACGTTTATAGGCCATTTTATCCATCAGAAAGTTTAATGTGCGCACGCCAAATATATATAATATGTACTTTCTGTTATTGGGGTCATTTTTTAATAAAAATACACGTATGAAAATAAATATTCCAGGATTAAGAAAATGAAACTGCAAAATAACTTGAACATATAACCTCACCTCCCTATATATCTTAATAATGCTCTCAAGAATCCTATGTTAAATTTACATTAAATTTATTACTTATTTAATATAACTTTAATACTAATTAGCTAAAAATATCCAAAAAACACAGTAAAAAAATAATAAAGCTATTCAGTCAGTCTACTGGAGATTATTAATTTGAAAATCGCGTTTGATATTCATTGCACTTTCATCAGTGATTACAATCATTTCGTTCTTGAATTATGATATAAGCTTTTAGTCAATCATCATTTAATCATTAAAGCAAATAACATTTTTATTTTAAGGCCATGTGGTAGGGTTTGACGTCACCAATGGCATTCGACTGCTTTCTTAATAAAATAATAATTTTAACCAATTTTTCGAAGAAGGCAGTGATGCGTTGCATTTTTCTGCATTTCTTTCTTCTCGGGAAAGTTTATTTAAATGATTATTTTATTAATAAAGTGGTCGTATGTAATTGGTGAAGTCAGACCCTACCACGCGGCCTTAAGATGTAGTTATCGTTCAACTATTCTAAAATGAATTTTTATGGATGTACAATATCGATATACGTAAAAATTTGGGAAAGTAAAAGAAAATTGTTATCAATAGCTTCAGGTGGTAAAAATGAACATTCAAATGTGGCAACGTCGTATAGCGTATATACAGTAAACAATCACAAACGTAACCTAAGTAATCAGCTGGTCAATGGTATTGCGTGTAAACACAAATCTAGCATATAGTTAGTTACGATCCGGTTACGATTATTGTATGAGAAATACTTGGAAATTGTATGGACTTTTTTCTTGGGCCTTACTTACAAGTTGCATGAAGGTCTAAACTATTTTATTTTAATCTCGATATGGATTTCTCTATATTCGTTCAATTACTGGAGATAAAATTGCAATAACTATCTTAAGCTTGTTTCTTGCTGATTTTATTGTAATTAGGTGTTTATAAATTTGCTTAAAATGGCTATTTCTTAATAGAAAAAATAAAACATATAATAAATTTTAAGTTATTGTGCAGTTTTTCTTGTTTAGCAGCTAAAATAAGAAAACTAATTTTTAAAAAATCGGAGTCAAAAAATAAAAATTTACAAAGCCACTTTTCTGTATGATCCCAAATTTTGAATTCGCGCATTTTTCGGATTGCTCGAACAATGGACAAATCAAATTCCGAGAGTTGAAATAGGCATTTTCACTTACATAGACAGCTAACTTCACTTTGTCGAACACTGGGGGAATTGCTTTCATTCGGAATGTATACAGGAAAGAATCTTATTTTCCAATTTTGCAATAAAGAAGCATTTTTTAATCAAATTTGAATGGTAAAGAAACGTTTTATTATGCAAAAAAAACTGAACAATAATTTGAAATAATATTTAAACATTTTTATTTTGATAATTTGATTATTTAATTTAATTCTTTTTGCATAATGAAACAAATTTTTACTAATAAAATTTTTTCGAATAAATGTTTTTTTACTGCAGAAATTCGAAAACAAAATCTATTCCCATACATTTTAGGCCCTAAGAGTTGCCAATTGTCACAAAATGTATAAAAAGGAAATATAATATTTTATATTTACAATATGCAGATTGCTAATCAAAATTACTATCAATTTAAATGAATTTTCAGTAAATATTAAACGTTCCACATCTGTTTTTCAATTAGTCGAGAAGTATTGGAAATTTTTGAAATTTCAATGAAAGTTTGAAGAAAATTCAAGAATGTATATGGAAATATGGAAAGGTTAGTGTAGGTTAGTGATTTTAAAGACGTAATGAAAAAGGATCAACAGTTGTGCATATTTGTGCACTTAATTGTTTTAATTTTATGCATTTTTATTTGATCTTTACATTAGAAAAGTCACGTCATAACTTAAGAATTCAATTAGTGATCACAGTAAGTGGTGATAATAAGAAGAAATTCTGTTCGCGCTATCATTCCTTTGAGCCGGTAAAACATTTAGGTTATGTTTTGATTTAGTTTGAACGCGCCGGCATCGATAGGTTTTGCGTGAGCGTTTATTATTGTAAGCGTAGTGAAACGAAATCAAGCTTATTGTTCCTCAGTTTTTCGAAAAATTTTTTATTCTGCAAAATGTGTTCCTATGGTGATAATTAACACGTTAATTATAAATGTAAGATTGAATTAACCTAATTTATTTTCAAGAATTACCTCTTGGACTTCTCATCAGACACCGGCTTCAAATTATTACTACCTGGAAAGTACTAGAAACCTTAGAATTTATATTTGTTTACATGGAAATTTCGTCAAAATGAAAAGCATTTTCAATTTCTAGGTGAGACTCATCGTTACGCTTATCTGTAAACAACAGTTATTCTACGTACGTAACTCGTTAAAATTACTTATTTTAGTTATCTGCTTTAAATTTCCTATTTTTAATTAAAACTGCAATAACTGAAGATTAATATTTTTCTTTCTCTCAGATACAAAAATATTTCGAGTTAATTAATAGAGCTACATGGATATTTATTATTACCATTTGTGATTATATATTAAATTTAAATTAAATTTTAAATAATCAAATACAAAATTATTTATCTATTTCATTTTACAAATTATAATTTCTACAAATAATAAAAAATTGAGGGCATGTGGTTCTTTCTTTATGTGTGGAATCAAATATTTAGTTTTTAGTTTCGACATATTTATATTCCAAATAATTAAAATTATCAAATAAAATTTTGAGAGAAGCTAAGGTACATGGAGACGAACATAGCCTATTTTGAGTTTTAATAATAAATCACAAAGCGAATAAATTGCTAAAATTAAACTTTTTTGAAATACTTAAACTCTAACATAATTTGTTAATCAATAAATAAATTAAACTTCATTAACAAAACTCAATAAAACCTAATTGACTTTTTATTTTCATTTTTTTTTAAATCCGTGGATCAACCGAATTACGTAACTAAAATATATATTAATTTTGTTATATAACATAAGTTTTTTAATTCACAAAAGATATCTTTCTGAAAATTGGGGTAATCTAATAAAAGACTATTAAGAAGTTAATAGACATTTTTTATTTTCTTTTATTATGTTTCCCAAATTTTCAGAAATATATTTTGTAAATTAAAAAAGTTATTTTACAGGAAGAAATTAATGTACATTTTGATCACTTGGTCCGATTAATACACAGCCTTAAGGCCATGTATAACTCATCCGATCCCTACCTTATCGACGGCTTTCTTGTTTTTAGCATTTCCACATTAATTGGAATATCGAGTTGAAACTTTGAGTAATTAAGTAAAAAGTAGTAAAGAACGTTTATCTGGTCCTAAATGTTTATAATCATGAAAAAAAATTTCCAAAAATAAATTTGTTTATAATTGTAAGTATTAAATAGCAGATAAACGTTCATTAGTGCTTTTTATCTAATAACTTGAAGTTTCAACTCGATATCTCAATTAATGTAGAAATGCGAAGGATGAAAAAAAACCAGCATTTCAGTTCTTGTAATCCCATTTTAATGCAAAATAATATACCAAGTTGAAAATTTGTGAAATTAAACAAAATATACCAAGATCTCTCTGTCTGGTCATAAATGTTTATAATTATAAAAAAATATTTTTCTTAAAAATACGTTTTTCAAATTATAAACATCTATGACCAGAGAAACCTATTTTAATGTATTCTATTTATTTATGTTATAAAATATATTTTTCAAATTCAATAATAAATGTAGCATATTTTATGGTAGAAAAAATTTAACTAGATTTATTTATTTACAAGAATAAAAATGAAATCTGTATTTTTCAGAGTAAGTTTGATAGTGTCACCGTGACGTTCAACCCTTGTCTCAAGGGAAAAACGCGGTTATTTCGTTTGAATTTTCAGCGGTAGTCATATAATTAACAATTAGCTCCCCCATCGCGCTTCAGTCGTGGCTCGTAAATTGCAGTTTTTTGCTATGTACGCACGCACTGGATTGTCACCGCTCGCATACATAATCCTATACCCTTATATGCTTTGTGTATGAAGAATGTCGTCGACTGCTTAGCTCCAAATACCGCACTATTATCTTCTCACCGATGTCGCAAACCTAAAGTACCGACAATTGCATGAAACCGATAAAAAGGGGAAGAAATTGTCTTGTACTTTTTGTATTATTTGAGCAATTTAAGTCTCTCTTGAAATGTCCATTCCAGATCTTTACGATCTCATACTTTAATTCGTATATAGGGTTGAAGATTATCAATTTAATTTATCTAGGTCCAAACAATAAATATTATTAATCAGAATTAGTGTGTTTTGATCAATGAATCACGTCCTTCTGAAGTACATAATCAAATTACGAATATAAGGAATCTGAGCTGTAATTTTTTTTTGTGATTTTACCAAATTCGTACTCGCACCTTTCTTCCTTTTTCTCTCTAATTTCACTTTCATTCTAACTAGCTTTGGAGAAAATTTGGATTATAAAGTTACTTTCGAGGGAGAAGATGTCATCTCTCTTCAAGGGAAGCTTGGACAAAAGAAATGAGAGGCAAAGGAGAAAATAAAGGAAACGGGTCGACCTCCAAATATTTTTCTAGGCACACAATTATGTCCCAGGGGATTCCGAATTTGAACTCATCTTCCATTAAAAACTTTTGTATTTGGATATACATATGTCATGTGTCCTAACCCAAAACAACGTTTTCATGAAACTAAAGAGAATAATTTAATCTTCTAAAGGAATAAATATTTCTATACTTCTTTTACATAAATGTTTTTGAAGAATGATAAAAAGAAATAAAAGTGCGATTTATTTGAACAGTAAAAGTTTCAAGATATGTTATAGAGATCCTGATTGCAAGATTTTTCGCACTTTAAACGAGTTTCTTTTTTCACAAAACATAAAACATACATTAAAAGATATTTTTAGTTTTAAAAAATTAATAAAAGCATTATAAAATAATCTGGAGGATTTTAAGAAGCTATGGAAGATAATTTCGCTCCATTAAATAATGTAATAATTATTTCCTAAATTTATTGATAAATATTATACATTGATTATCTTATTGATTTTCTAGAGAACATATTATCTAAGATGGGAAAACCGAAGAAACGACCTGTCAAAACACCTGAGAACAATATATCAATGCATTCTAATCAGCTTCTTGAGGGCATTTGGGATGATCTCAAAGAAGGTGCTGCTAAAATTTTTAGAGGCGAATCGATGTCGGGTGTGCAATATATGACTCTTTATTCTTGCGTGTATAATTATTGCACTAATGTTCAACAAAAAATATTAGCTATACAAAAGGAAAGGAAGCAAAATATCTCAGGGGCCCATATTGTAGGACTTGAACTTTACAAACATTTACGTAAATTTCTTCATGATTACCTCGAAAATTTACGTAAGGTAAAAATACTCAAAGCTCACTAATCTTCAATCGCTTCAATTCAAACTTTTATACAACTTTTAATATATGTAGTTCCAATGGTAAACGTGTGTATTGAGTTTTAAATGCAACCTTGTTTTTTGAAGCAAATTGTTCAATTTTACTGTACAAAATTCTATTTTTACTTAGGATGCAATTTATCTGACAAACGAAAACGTACTTAATTTTTATACAAAACAATGGGAGGATTATAGATTTAGTTGCAAAGTTCTGAACGGAATCTGCTCGTACCTGAATCGTCACTGGGTGCGACGAGAATGTGAAGAAGGTCGCAATGAAATTTATGAGATCTATGAACTCTCTATGGTTACGTGGAAACGACGCATCTTTGATTTTCTTGAAAAAGAGGTGACATCAGCTGTGCTTAAATTGATAGAACAAGAACGTTACGGGGAGCTAATCAACACGAGCCTTGTGAGCGGTGCAATCAACTGCTACGTCGAGCTGGGTCTTAACGAGGGTTCATCCAATGACAAAGAAATTAATTTTAGCATTTACAAAAAATTCTTTGAAGATGTATTCCTCAAACACACAGCAGAGTTTTACGTACAAGAGAGTTCCAATTTCCTAGCTCGATATTCCATTACTGAGTATATGATAAAGGTTGAAGAGAGGTTGCTAGAAGAAGCAAAACGTGTTCAAATTTACTTGCACCCAAGAACTCACGATCCTCTACAGAGAACTTGCGAAAGAGCCCTTATCACGAATCACTTAGACGTGTTTCAATCCGAGTTTAAAAACCTTTTAGATTCTGGCAGAAAGACTTACTTGACTAAAATGTACATATTACTGTCAAAAATACCGGTCGGCTTGGATCAATTGAAGAAGATCTTAGAAAATTATATAACAGATGAAGGCCTTTCTGTTTTAGAAAAATGTAGAGACGCAGCAACAAATGTGTGTATTTTTCTAAGAATTATAATATCACTTAGCAAAATATAATTTTTATATTTTCAGTTTCTTAATTTTTATCACCTTTTTTATTTTTTTAGGACCCAACTATGTACATTACAAAGATTTTACAAATTCACAATAAGTATAGAAGTTTGATTATGAATTCTTTTAATAATGACATTGGTTTCATTGCGGTGCTTGATAAAGCTTGTGCACGGTTCATTAACAACAATGCAGTCACTAAGACATTTAAATTTAGCAGTAAATCCCCAGAGTTGCTAGCAAGATACTGTGATTTACTTTTGAAAAAGAGCAGCAAGAACCCAGAAGAAGCTGAACTCGAAGATGCTCTTAATCAAGCAGTAAGTTTTTTTACACTTAAAAAAATAAAATTCCTAAAATCAATAAAGGAAAGTAAATAACGTTTATTGTTCTTCTTTAGATGACAGTTTTTAGATATATAGAAGATAAAGACGTGTTCGAGAAGTTCTACAGCAAATTGCTAGCGAAGCGTTTAATAAATCACATGTCAGCCAGCGATGATGCAGAGGCTTCAATGATTTCTAAGTTTAAACAGTCTTGCGGATTCGAGTACACGACGAAACTTCAGCGAATGTTTCAAGATATCGGACTTTCGAAAGATTTGAACGAAAAGTTCAAGAAACACATGTCAACTTCTGCACAACCGCTGAACGTAGACCTTACTATACAAGTGCTGACTTTTGGTTCCTGGCCCGTAAAACAATCCCAGACATTTTCATTGCCAAGTGAGGTAGGAATTTCCCATTCAATATTCATTTGAAGTTTCCTGTTCAATTCATCATAAATACTAATAAATATTGTTTATTTTCAGCTAGAAAAG
Source organism: Diplolepis rosae (assembly GCA_030998225.1). Taxonomy (NCBI): domain Eukaryota; kingdom Metazoa; phylum Arthropoda; class Insecta; order Hymenoptera; family Diplolepididae; genus Diplolepis; species Diplolepis rosae. The sequence goes on along the minus strand of JAPYXD010000723.1, from coordinate 3,854,606 downwards.
CCTCTAGACAGATTCATAGCCTTCTACAATTCCCAGTATTCTGGAAGAAAGCTACATTGGATGTACAGTCTGTGCAAAGGTGAAATGCATACAACATGCTTTAAGAACACGTATATACTACAAGCCTCTACGATGCAAATGGCTGTCTTATTGATGTTTAACAATTCTCTGTCTTATACGGTGCAGCAATTAGAGGATGCCACACAGATCAGTAGAGAATTTTTAATCCAGGTAGATAAATATTTATTTAAAATGAAAAAATTTACTATATCCTAAATTTATTGATTTTTTAGGTGTTACAAATTCTTCTCAAAACTAAACTCTTGTTGTCTGATGATGAAGAGGATTTACAGTCGTCGTCGGTCATCCAACTCTTCGAGGGTTACAAAAAGTAAGATTCCTCACATTTAAGCAATATGTAAATATTGACGAATTTCATTTAAACGAGTGTAAATATTTTCATTGTATCGTATTAGCAAGAAGCTCAAGGTGAACATAAATGTGGCTTTAAAAATCGAGCAGAAAGCAGAGCAAGAGGCAACCGAGAAGCACATTGAGGAGGACAGAAAAATCTTGATTCAAGCTGCAATAGTCAGAGTTATGAAAATGAGGAAAATTCTCAAACACCAACAACTTCTGGTTGAGGTTTTTAATCAATTAAGTGCGAAATTTAAACCAAAAGTATCAGTAGTCAAGGTACAGTTTATGTTAAAATGAATATTTTACATTTGTTATTTTTTCAATTCATTCAATCTGTTTGATCACGAAACTACTTTCCATTTTCTAACCACGCATTCAACAAAATTTCTCAAGGTTATAATTTTTTGTTTTAGAAATGCATCGACATTTTAATTGAAAAAGAGTATCTAGTACGACAAACCGAAGCAAAGGACACATATAACTATCTAGCTTAATCTAGGATCAAGGATTTCATTGCTACACAGAAAAAGTAATCGACCTATAATGTACATACTTACGGGAACAATGGCTATAACTTCTTCTTAGTACATTGAAAAGTGTGAATTTACGTTTCAAATTTTATTAAACTTGCAAATATGAAGTTATGTTTTTCATTGAAAATTTGATTCTAATTATCCCTAAGCAAAGAATTAGAAAAAACTTTATTTCATTCTCCTACATTAGTTCATTCAGTTCACTGCTTCATAGATTGTAAATGTAGCTCGTATAGCTTCTTAGTGACAATACTAGTATCGTATAAAGTACGCAGAGTTAAATAAACGAAATTACCTGGTACAACCAACCTCAATTTAATCAAAGCTCTAAAGCCTTTTCGTCAGATGTCTTAAAAGACGCAAAGCACCTACAAATTAGGTGTCCTTTGCCTACATAATTAAATGTATGAGAAATGAAATAGGGTGTAGGTAAAATCTAGATTGAAAATCGATCTTACGAACTTTGCATTTAAACCCGAAAGGTTCCTTAATATCAAACACTTTATTAAACATATACATATATCGACTTAATTGAAGTTTGATTAATATGACCTGGAAATAAAATTAGAGGTAGAACTCATGAAGCGTTATTTTCGGTTTCCAGATCACTTCTATTACTTGCAAGAAAAAAAAACATAAATATAAAGGGTGAGTTTTTTATCCTAAGACATCGAAATACCTCAAGAATACGCATCGTTCAAAAAAAAAATTTCACAATAAAAACTTCTTAGTTGCGATTGGGAAAAGCGATTCCGCAAAAAAACAGTTCTTTCGTACAATGTGTATTTCGTAAGATATTTCGATGTCTCAAGATAAAAAACTTACCTCGTATGTATAAGAGATGTATCTACCCAGATATTAGATACTTGTTCTAACGCATCATTTTAGTAATTGTGTTAAGTCTACGGAAATTATCATTAACAAAAGAATGCAATGGATAAGTGTTTCATGTGTCAAATGTCTTATTTTAAAGATAAGCACATTTCATTACTGGGGTTGAATGAAGAGAAGGAAAGGTAAGGCGCGTGTTTTGTCGAGTAACTAAACCACGCAGACGGAGGGTTTGAATATTTTACAATTTCATCAGACTTTCTCCAGAGAAGATAAGAAGGTAAGAATGAAGGAAAAAAAGGATGAAAAAGAAAAAAATAGGGAATGGTATACAGTTAAGTTTTCAAGCTGCCTTCGATTTATAAAAAATACTGCAATAGTTCTTAAAACTGACTTAAGAAGCAAAAAATAAAAAAAGTGAATGTCCTTCAGAGTTAAAAAATTTATTTACGTGTTTGTCGTTTGTTGCTTTAGAAGTTGAGAAGGAAGAGTTATTCACTTCCATGTGAGATTCACAGTATTATATTAATTGCTCGTACAACCTGATAACTTACGTTATTCGTTCAAATACCTACCTCAAATAAAAACTTTGTTCATTCAAAGAAACTTTTTTCAGTTCTCAAAATAAAAAATTATAATCTCCATAACGAATATATGTGAAAAGATAATATTTAATGGCTTTTTTGTATAAAAATAATGATTGGGAATATAGTTTTATATACGAAAAAGTGTAATATTAATTTTATTAATTAACGTTTGGAAATTTTGATAATTATTGGAAATCTCACAGTTCTTCCAAACATTCCAATTTTTTTCTCGTTTCTCAATTATTTATCTGAAAGAACCGTGAAATTTCCAATGATAATAAAACATAGGTGTAGGTGAATTTGAAAAATTCACCACTGGAATCTGATTCTCGATACTGAATTGTTTTAAGGAAAAACTTTACGATTAAATATTAACTTGTGGATTCCATTTTAGAGCTTCGGATAACTTTGCTTCTCTAAGTACGGATTATGGGCGTGGAGGGGGATGAACGGGGTATAAATAAGGAAAAGCCTTCAGGCAGGCTCATCGATCGAGTCTCTCTTGCCTCCTTTTTTTGAAATTCCTGTTTACGGATACTCTAGGCTCTGGGGAAGAACGGAAGCACTTCGTACACTAAAAGTAACATTAAACGTCGATACCAGCGCTCAAAATCTACTCCAATTGTGCTGTTTTGTTATTTTTGTATGAATACTTTAGGATCTGATGAAAAAAATATTGAATAAATGTCTGATCTAATCGTAATTTGAATTATGTCAAAGAATCAATACATTAATCATTCATTATCGCAAAATAATATTTTTCTGTACGCAGTTGATTATAAAATGAAGAAAAAATAGTCGATACTTTACTATACTTCTTTATCAATGTCATTTCTCAACACTATATTATATTCCTGTTTTTTCCAAAGGAACGTGTACATCGTTAAGTTCCTGCCGAATTTATTATGTGGTTTTCACTACGGTCTGCCCGCACGCGCAGTTATACTACTTTTTCTGAAGAAAACAAGGAGTTACTATTACACATCACGCACGGAAAAAATGTGCACAGATTTTCAATTGTTTTGAATGAGCTACATACGTAAGGTAAATATACCCCTTATCTTATCGGCACTGTCCTGTCATCGGCACAACACGAGTGCACGTCTCTTTAAATACGATAAAACTATATTTTTCGTAGTATTCAAAACAAAAACAACATGTAAAAAATATCAAAAAAAATTTCAGGAATCATTTTATATCATTCATTATGATAGAATTGAAGTTATTTTCGCATGAAAAATATTTTAATATGGCGTGTCGAAACAAAAATTAAAAAGACCGAGTAATACTCGTTTTATTGACAGATTCGTTAACAAATTACATCTACTTTTTGTATTAGTTGTAGAAAAAAATATATATACTTTTTGAAATTTATCATCCAATTTCTTAAGTATAATTTCATTGTAAGCAAGTCAAATTTGTACACTTCCTATTCATACCAAAATTTTTTATATTTTTCGATAAAAATTGAAAATAAAAAGTTAAAATTCTTTCTCGATAATAGAATGAGAGTTAATGAAATGCTGCATCTAATGAGCCCACGTGGAAGTCTTTATTTGAAATTTTACGTCTTTTTTGTACCTTATTTGACCTTAGAGCAGAATCCAGGAAAAAATTTCTAAAAATATCTTCATTGGTTAGCAAAATACTATGAAGAGTCACCTTTAAAATAAGACAAAAAACTTTCTAAAATTTTAATTATTTTCAGAGTTATTAATATTTTCCAAAAATATCGAAATTTTACATTTTTGCGACATATTTTTATGAAATTAATGTTTAACCTTCAACATGGGCTCATTAGACGCAAAATTTTATTGACTTTTATGCTATTGTTGGGAGAAAATATTTAACTTGTCATTATAAAAATTTAGGCACTTGAACAATTTCAAATTAGGTGGTTGAGTTCGAAATTTTTGTTATACTGTCTGCTGAAACAACAGGTGAACTTAAAATTTCCAATGGTTGTGTAAATCAGTAGTTTTTTTTTCTTACTAATTTCAATCAGTTCCTGAATTCTAGCTATGAAATCAGTTGTTTGAGTCATCTTAACTGATCAACCAGTCATAAACCACCGATTGCATAGCTATAATTCTGTTACTAATTAAAATTAGTAACAGAAAACTACTGATTTTAAGTAAGAAAGTACCGTTTTGAGCGTAACAGTGGAGATAAACTAATAGGGCCAGAAAAAATTGAAGTTTAAGAAAACATGAGAAACTTCAGCAGAAGTATCGATACTCAAAATATACTGTATATATTTTGCTTAGATTTGGTTTCAAGTAGTTTTAATATAGCTAAATCACGTGGAGAATGACGCCACAAAAATGTGTAAATCCTGTTTGGAATATGTATTAGATTCTACTCTAGAACCGGAGTAAGAAAATCACTTTGTTTTTGCTGCTAGAGACTATGAAAAATTTCTCACTGTTGAGTGATTTTTATTTAGAAGTAAAAAAGAGTTGGGTATATGTTTTGTGAATATCCCTGGCTTTCACCTATGCGAAATAGAAGAGTGTATATGCGTCGTAAAACGTCCAGATCCACTACAACTTCACCCTCTCGTGAAATAATTCAGTTACGATGGCTCGTTCGCGACACGGCACTACACTGGCCTCGGCTGTTCTACAGTTACTGCAACCGCAAAACCCATCTTCTATCCAATCCGGCCTTCTTTACGATGGCCAACGCCATTTACAACAATAATGCCTACACTGCTTGCCAAAATGTTTTGCTCTGATAATTCGCAGAATTAAAAGAGGTTACGCGTCAGGCATAAACAATTTTAATCCACTTTAAGCTTCGATTATACCCCTGTGTTAAACACCTTTTCCTAATTATTCCAAAATATGTTATTTAGGAAACATAACTGAAAATTTTGGATTGTTCATTAATTTGTAACAAAGAGCTAGTGTCAATATTAATCGTAAATATCAGTATGTACAGATATACATGGAGAAACTTTTTGTAGCAATAAATGTTTTATTTTATAATTATAATTCTAAGAAATGTTAAGAATCTGGGAAAAATCGAGGTGCAATAGTAAGTATTCCTAGCCAACTAGAAATTTTTCGCAGTCAAAAGACTAATAATTCAAAACATTATATAAAACTTTAATATAGAAAAATTTAAAGAACTTTTCAGGATAAAATGCGGACATTCAAGAAAAATGATTGAAAGTTCTGCATTTTATTATGAAAAGTTCTGTAAATTTTGCAGAACTCTGTTCCGTAAATGCCTGTATTCTTAACTCTTGAACAGTTCTATAAACTTTATTGAACTAATTTTTTCGGTGTGGACACTCACTGTTGTTATGTTATCGTTACGTAACAGTTCTGTACAAATGTCGATTATATAAGTGTTACAGTGGTAGACAATAAAATTTATGCAACAATTACGGAACATGCAACCAAACCTTTTATTCCGTGTATTTTTTTCTGTGACTGTGACACTTATATAGGTGATTTTTTCACATAACTGTTACGTAACGATTGCGTAACAACTGTGAGTTTTAAATCCTTTAAAATATGTTCTCAGAGCATTTTATAAAATATAACAAAAACATACATTTTCGTGCACATTTCTGGATTTGAAAATAAATTAAATAAAATATAAAAATTATTGTTTCTCGCCGTTTTTTGATCATAAATCGCATCGACGGAGAAGAATTCTACGGAAGCGATCACGTACAAGAAACGCCCTCGCAATAACGTGTTGTGCTATCCTAATTCTTCCTTGTTAGGTAATATCCTCTCTAACCAGAAAAGATGCTGCTCTACCCTACAATTGTTAGCGATTATTTTATCTACAAATTGATCTCAGTCTCCCGGTTTTATACGAATGAGCAGTTCGTAGAAAGTATATATAAGAGAATCTACTGAAAAAATCAGTCTTTATTTCACGCTCTGTTCTTCAGAATCTTTTCAAATAAACTGTATAATGACATTAAACATGTTTTCAAAAATTTATCTACTAAATAACTAATTTTGATTTACATTTTTCAAAACAGTTTAACGAGATTTTTCGAATTAACATTTTCTACGAGTTATTCTTATAGAATAAAAAATTATTCCTATCAACAGAAAAATAAATAAAAGATAGTTTCATAAAATAATGTTTTTGTTTTAATTGGCATCAGAGTGGAGAGGAAATTCAATGCCTGCGCGTTAAGCTTTCAAGCACAATAACATAAAGACGAATGGCTTAATTTCATTTTTAAATGAGAACGATATTGGTGAAGTCGAAAATTGAATCGTAAATTTAACTTCATTTGTTTCACCTGTAGACACGATCCGGCTTGCGCCACTTGGTGTCGCATTTATAATCGAGCTCCCGACAAAAGGATAAGAAAGAACGACAAATTTATTGAAATTTTTATGCTAACTGCCCCTATACCTTGTCATTTTAAATTATTAAATCTTCTGATAGCAAAGTTCATTTCTTAAGTGAAACACTAAAAAAAATTAGTAATGCTATCTGCTTTATTGGTAGGTAAGCATTTTCTACAAATGTTTGTTACTTGATTTAACTACTTGAATTATTACTCTAACAGAGTAAATAATCAAATTGTAAAGGCATCAACTAACAAAAATTTCTCGCCAATAAACTAGTTGGCATAACTCCTCGTTTTTCTAGTCCTCTTATTAATTCGATTAAAATGAAATAATGTGTAAATTATAAATAAAGATTATCAGTTTTTAAGCTTTTATCCCAATATTTTGAACTAAAAAAATCTGCCCGCCTCGCGGGCACATTCTCATCGCGCGCTTGGCGCGCAGCTCGCTTCGCTCGCAAGCTTAAGCGCGCCTAGGGCGCGCGATTTGATCGTCGCGCTTCGCGCTCCGATCTTTCTGGACCTCGCGCTTCGCGCTCGGTCTTGTGCTCTTCGCATATATTTAAGTTTATTTCTTATAACTTAATACTGAAGCTCAAACCAATTTTATAATATTAAAGATGATGTGAATTACTCATTTTCTCAAATTCACTAAATTTCTTTTTCAGTTTAAGTGAAACAGGAAATTCAATTTACTTAAGGCTCTATCGGCCTTAAGAAACACATTCTCATCATGACACTCGCGCTTCGCGCTCGATTTTCTGTATACATTTCAGTAACTTTTTAATAAATTACATGATTAAAATAATTTATTTTCTTCCAAATCTCTCAAAAAGAAAAAATAATCGTAGACTTTATTTAAGGTAGTACGATCACGAAAATTAGACCTCAGGCTAAAATAGATAATTTTGCTTTCAAGAATAGCAATATTATTTTTGAAGGGCTAATTTGAAAGAGAAAAGATTATTTTTCATGAAAAAAATTTGAAACACAAAAAAATAATGTTATTAATAAATTTTATTTATGCCCAATTTTATTTTCTTATCGCTTCGAGTCAAATTTTTGAAAATGATGCGATTCTAATAAATCACTGTTCATTTTTTTAGGAAAAAGATTCTCTACAACTTGACCGTTTTCGATTTTTGAAAATGAATTCTTTAATGGCTGAAATTATAAAACAACAATTTTTCAAAACAACATTTTTATAAAGAAATTTCTGTATTTGATAATAATTAATTCAATTTCAAAAATAGGAAACGGTCAAGTTGTAGAGAATCTTTTTTCTAAAAAAATGAACCATAATTTATTAGAATCGCATCATTTTTAAAAATTTGACTCGAAGCGATAAGAAAATAAAATTGGGCAAAAGTAAAATTTATTAATAACATTATTTTTTTGTATTTCAAATTTTTTTCATGAAAAATAATCTTTTCTCATTCAAATTGGTCCTTCAATAATAATGTTGCTATTCTTGAAAGCAAAATTATCTATTTTTGTCTGAGGTCTAATTTTCGTGATCGTACTACCTTAAGGAAACGATTTTGCAGAACAACGCTTATTTCGTATCTCACATATTTTGGTGAAAAAAATCGAATTTTTTTAATATTAAAAATCAAAACATAAAATATACATCCTGTCGAGAAATTTCTTAATAAGAATGTGTAGACCTCATTTAGGCAAATAATTTTTCATTTGAACTTTTTTTATGTATCTTATATATTTTGTCTAAAAAATGGAATTATTGAATTTTAATCGTATTTTTTGGAATTAAAACGAAAAATATATGTTTTTTCATAAACTGTGTAGGACAAAACTTGTAGATCTTTTTGAAACGAACAACTTTGTATTCTTACGTTTTTTTCGTATTTCACATATTATTGTTAAAAAATTGAATTTTGGATTTTCAATAGATTATTTTTGAATTAAAAAAAAAAATATGCATCTTATGAAAAAATGTTACAATTCAAATTTGTAGGTCTTTATTTATTCAATAATATTGTATCATAACGTTTTTTCGTATCTCGTATAATTTAACTGGAAAATGGAATTTTTATATTGACTTTTTTCGAATTTGAATATGCTGTAACATTTCTAATTTTGATTTAATCAAAAAACGTTATCAAGATAATTTTTAGAGATTTATGAGCACTATCTAAAACCAGGATTAAAATTTTTGATTTTTTCAAAAAATTATTTTCAAAAACACAAAAGTAGTGCTCAATCCCTCAATTTTGATTGGATGTAGCTGGTTAACGAACTTGTCCTTACTTTTTCGGCTCCGATAAAGTGTACCAAAGCTCAATTCAATCTAATAATTCTATCGAAAGTTATGCCGCACACGACCTACAGACAGACAGACAGACACTTTCGTAAAAACCCTTTTTTCGGACTGAGGGGGTCTGAAAACGTAAAGATTTGATGGAATTTTCGAAAGTCATTTTTCACATAAAACCAATACCTTCTCATCCATGATGAGAATGTAAAAAAAAGAGTAGTGGAACTAACTACATTATTATTAATTATCCTTTTTGTTGAAGATTTTATTCAACGAATTTTAACTCTGGGATTTATAATCCGGATTCGAACCGGGGTCTCCACTTTTTCACAAAGCTTTCCGGTTAGTTTTGTCAGGGGAAAATTCAATTTGGTTATGTCCAGTTTCTAGTAGGGAACCCATCTAGTTCTAGAATGGTCATCCCGGATCAAGTAAAAATAAACTATTCCCGAAGAGTCCTAAAGAAATAATCTAGCACAACTAGACAGATTTCTACCAGGAATCAGGTTTCTTTCTTAATTTTGATCAATTGTCTTTTTACACTAATTTTAATCAGTTAAAAACCTGAAAGTATAGCTAGAATTCAATTAGTGATTGAGATTAGTAATAAAACTACTAATTTAAGTTAAGAGAGTTAACGGTTTGAGGCAAATAAAACAAATTTGAAAGAAATGTCTTATATTAATACTACTATTTTTTTTCCGATGTAGTGATTTCGAGATTTCCACATCTAACTTTGCTTTCCGAAACACTCGCGCATAAATTTTAGAGTTGGTGCGCTATACGAGGATATTACATGGTATTAACCCTCAAAGGCCCTCTAAAGGTGGAACTTAGAACATGATCGCAGCGAGACCATTTATAAAACCAAGCACGTATCGCCTGTTTATTCGAAATTCAGGCACATATGCGAAACTTTTCCCGCTTCCGCCAGACTACCACGTTCCAATTTCTGAAAAGCCGTAATTCTCATGCGCGATGCGCTTTTTCTCCCTTTTACCAGAACTTTCGTACTGATCTTCAAATAGAAAGTAAATTTTTAGTATAAAGTCAAACAAAAAATATGTATAGGCATATACTATATTTAAAATTAAACATTAACTTGAGAGTTTAATATTTATTTGAATTTCTAAGAAAATTCGTTTAAGAGATAAAGAATGATTAAATACATGTAGAAACATGGATATTCAGGTTTATCGTAACATATTTTCAATTTTTCACATGTGTATGAAGGTGTATCTACGAAGATTATTAGAATATCTCAGGAGTTAGATTATTTAATACCCAAGATTTTTGACCTGAATATTAATTTTCTATGAGCAGATATTACTTTTTAATTGGAGGTTTTCATATTCTAGTTCGAAACTTTCAATGCAAGTATTTGGATTTTTGAGCCTAACTTGTATGGAATTCTTTGAATAGGAAGTATTTTAATGAATGCCTTCAATAGTCGCTTAATTTTCAATATTTTGCAATGAAAATTTAGGCAAGTATTGTTCAAATGTTGCATTATTATATGGAAATTGACTGAATGAACTAACATGCCTTTTTTTCACCGAATTAACCTTATCCCCCCCCCCCCCCACCAATGTCTGGACTCCGAAGTTGATTTTTGCCGTTTTTGAGTAAGAATGAGTGGATTTAAAATTTCAAGTAAAAACATGTTTAGATTTAAACAGAATTTTTTCGGCATGATTGAAAACATCCTATTAAATTCTAATTTTTACAAAATGTACTTTAAGTTACATAGCAATAAAATTAATGTCTTTGGAATTAACACCCACCTATCAACGATAATTGCTAGAACATTCCTTCTGAAGTTCTATAAAGTTGTGCCAAAATTTCTTATAGGATTCTGAGAAAATGTTGTAAAATGTATTATTAAGTGTATTTAAAAAATATTTTTTTACCCCTTAACCTGCGATTTACATTCAAAAATTTTGGGCCGTAAAATTTTTGCCCATAATATTCACTTTTGGCCCGATCATCTACTATGGGCTATGCCCGTAATATTTACGTTTGGTCCGATCATCTACTACGGGCTATGCCCGTAGTTGTAGGTTAAGGGGTTAAATTTGAGCAATTTGAGCCACTTTTACACAAAAATACAAAGCAAACAAGTAAGAATAAACATATGCAAAAAAAATTAGATTATATATGTAAGAAGATAAAAAAAATCAGCATAGTGACGACGCGGATATAAACTATCATTAGCCATCCACTTCTCAATAAATATATTACAATTTATTCAAAAATGAATAGCTAATAATAGAAGTTCCCCTCTTCATTTTTGGGGCTCTTCAGCATATAGCCTCTTCTTTCTTCGGATAAATGTCCCGCCTGATTCGATTTGTGCTCAAGTTTTTCAAATCGGTTAAAAAAATATGAATAAATATGTAACGAAGCTAAATTATTAACTTGAGCACCTTTCGCGTTATTACAAAAAAAATACAGTTTTTGTACAAAAATCTGGAATAGAATATCTTCAACAAATCCAAAGATATATCATTCCAATGCTACCTACTTAAAAATATAAACATTCATACTCGAACAAATGACCTGCCTCCCTAGCTAAATTTATAAATTATAAATCCAATCACACCAACACAATCTCTCCACGGTCCTCACGCATTCCGCCCAGGTGAAAAAATCCTAAACTAGGGATTCGCCCCGGGACGTCTCCAACACCAGAGCTTGCACGCTTTATCGTCATTTTGATCATTTTGATCAAGAGCCTAAAATCGTACACCGTTTTCCAGAAAAAAATTCAAATTTCGTTAGATGCTTCAAAAATGATTAAAATAATAAATTTAAAAAAAATAATCTCGGAAAATATATTTGAAATGTAAAAAAAAAATGAGACAAGGATTTAAATTAAAATGTAATAAAGTCAGGCGCAAATTTATAAAATAGGCACTTTCACACAGCAATTGTAATTTTTACGCCAGACTTAATTACTATGAAACGGTGTACGCTAAAATAAAATAGTTTCCTCGATTTGAGGAAAAAGCTGAAAACATCCTAATCTAAATTGATTAGTAATATTGTTTCAAACGATCTAATAATTTAATATATTTAAATTTTATCTCTTGGCTTCTACTTTTATTTGGAAATAAAGTCGTTTTTAAGATAAAAAAAGTATCCAAATGAAATTGTAATTTTGCAAATAATAAGTTTCAAAAATTCTCATTATAATGTGTAATAGTAAAAATAATTTTGGCCCTTGGGGTTTCTTCGCATCGAAGGAAAAGTTCTACTATGTTTATCAAAAATCATGCTTGATTTCCTTCGATACGCAGCTTTCCCATTCGCGGAATCTTTTCTCGGTTTCAAAACAATTATAAACATTTTTCATTGGTTTTCAGTTGTAATTAATTCCAAACAAAAATTCAATTAATAATGTGCAAAATTAATATGATTTCCGCGTACCGAGAAAAGTTTAAACCTAAACTAAGAAATGGAAGTGGCGAAAATCCACTCGCTAATTAAATCAGTGAAGATTAATTAGCGGTCACTATGCGATTTAAAAAATCAAATTACAACCTGCCTCCATGTCGATTCGGACCATTCATCCTACGACATGCTCGGAGGTAGGAGGGACTTAAAATTGACTCACATTCGCGGCTCTCCCTCGTTGTAGCGATGGCAGCTTCATCCAGCTTCCTGTCCTTCAGATTCTAAAAAAATACACCATTTTTGTGTGTTTAAATAATTGATTTCTACGTTATAAGTAGATTAGATTAGGAATCACAAACAAATATTTTACCTGCTTGCAGCTTCGATGGTGAGTCCGGAGTAGGTTGGATCCAATGTAGTCCTAGGAATGCAGTAGTTCTCACTTACACGGATCAATTCGATAAAAATACTTGAATCAAAAATACAAAAGAGCTTTGGAAAAATTCTAAAGGTCATAAATTAAATCTCAAGTAAATTTTTTGAAATAGCATTTAAATATTTGAGTAAACATATTGAAGTCAAGTACAGATAATGATTTTTAAGTCGACCTGCAATCGAAAGACCTGTAGACTCAAATCCCGGTACAGTCGAAAGCATCTTTTTTTCACTCAGAAAGATTTTAAATTCTTAAATTTTCTGTAAAATTGATTCAAATATTTTGCGTTCACGCACTGAATGACTTTTCAATCACGGTCACAGATGCTTTTCACATTTAACACAAATTGGATTTTCACAACCAACCAGATGTACAACTGAAAGTTAAACAAAACAGAACTAAACATCAATAAAAAAATTAATTTAATTAACCAGAAAAATAATTGATTTCTACGCTATAAGTAGATTAGATTAGGAATCACAAACAAATATTTTACCTGCTTGCAGCTTCGATGATGAGTCCGGAGTAGATCTAAGTCCCAGAATGTAAGCAGTTCTTCTCAATCAGACAAAGGCATCCATAACTCGAAAAAATAAAAATGTTTGAGAAAGAAATTTATCGTTTATGAATCAATATTAATTTTCAGTAAAATTTATAAGAGTTCAAAAACTTTTTTAGTTTATTCGATAGATTTTTATAAATATATGAAAGCAAAAAAATTAATAATAAAATAAAACTGAAAGTAGTATATAAGTTGTAATGACCCTCAATTTTAATAAAGTGGTACATTGTTGGAAAAAATTGGCTTTAGGATCCAAAAATAATTAAGTCGATTTAATCAGACGTTTCAGCTCAGATCTAAGCCCTCATCAGTGATATTTATTAAAATCTAGAAAATACAAAAAGGGTGGCGCTAATTTCACATTTTTAGGAATAACTATAGCACTTGAACATATTATATAAAAACGATTACTTGATATGTAAAGCTAAATTTATAAGTGAAAATGGAAGGTTTGGATATTCGACCAGAACAAAAGGTGTACTTAAATTGATTTCTTTGGTGTGAAGCTGTATTGAACAACTTTGATCTGCCCTATTAAAACACTTTAAATAGATGTGCTATATTTCTTAGAGTAGTTTAAAGGAGTTCCTTGAAAAAACATCTGTCCGATCTGAGCCGAAACGTTTGATTAAATTGACTTAATCATTTATGGACCCTAAAGCCAATTTTTTCCCATAACGTACTACTTTATTAAAATAAAACTAAATTAACGGAAAATATTTCTAAAATTTTGGTTAATAAAGACGTTTTTTAACTATACTTGAACACTGAAAGTGAATTAATAGCATACTATTTCAAAATACCTTATATTTTATGTTCGAAATATTTTAAATCCGCAAATTAAACGGATTCATGAATATATAAACAGCAGAACTTGGTTTAAATCACGGTTAACAAGACTTTCGGAGTTTGAAATTAACTTGAATTTATATTGAGAATTTCAGCCGACACATACATAGACCTGAAAATACGTTTAGAAAAACAGAGTTATTCACAAATCCTACCATTTTTGTTAATTAGGTTGATTAAAATATTAACACTAGAAATACCGGACTTCTCCGTACCCCTTGACTTCACGTATAACAGGTAAATTTTTCATACTTCTAGGTGGGCTAGGGGGATGAAATTTTGGTGAGTTGTACAACCCCATAAATGATTGAAAGTCACGGAAGCGTTTGGTCCTGCGATGATTATGGAGGGGGGTAGGGCCCTCGACATACCCTCGTGGGTCAAAAATGACCCACGTGGTACTTCTAGTGTTAATAACGAAATTCCATGCATTTATTAAAATGTAATAAAAATATATTCGTGTTTAAACAAAAAGGATTGTTAAAAAGAATTGACAATCCATATTACTTTAAATCTCCTGTATTCTACTTTAAATTATAAAATGTGCGACAAATTTTTATCAAAGTTTTGAAAAACATTCAGAAACTACAAAAAGTTGATAATGGACTTTTCCATGGAAAATTGTTTTGTTATTCAACGAAAGTAAATATTAATTTTATATTCGATATATGTATAAATTAATAAAAATATTTTTGAAATATCTTTGAATAGTTATTAAAAAATCATTTTCTTAAAAAATTAATTAAAATCTTCAAAATAACTTGCTTTCCATATTTAAACATATTACAAGTTGATATCAAATACATATTATAATAAAGTATATTTTTCAAACACCAGTTTCAAATAATGAGACTGACCTAACCTATTTCTTGAACAAGAGAAATGGAAACAGTAGAGTATGTACTCTGATTAAAAGTATCATAACTATAACAAAATATACAATTTTTCACGTAAAAGGAAAGATTAATGGGATTTTGAAGTGACTCCTTTTTATCTTATCTATATAAAATTATGCTAAACACGTCTGTTTTCAAAATTATTAAATACAGTAAAAGATCTTCAGACGTTAAATCATCCGATTTACCTGCAATTCAAGCTCTATAAAGACTTGATATGTATACAAATTTAAACTAACAATGCAACAATAGGATGCAAAAGACTATAAAGATCTTTTTTCAACGCATGCGTCGCCATTTTGAATACAGAGAATTTTATTGAAGAAAGTGAATTTTCATAAATAATATATTTACTGCGCCTGCTTTCAAGAAAATTAAAAATAAAATAGATTACCATCAGCTTTCTATTACAAGAATCCGATCAAATTTGATTAAAAACCAATAGAAATGTTTATTTTTTGACTAAAAACTCGGAGCCCGATGTAACAATTTTGATGGCTGGAAGAAAAATGACTGAAAATGACGAACTTGTTGTAAGTTGGAATATGTTGACCAATTGTTTAACATATAAATGCCAATTCGAAATTTGAATTTAACCGAACGAATTTTCGATCTGCATTTATTTAGATATATAATTATACTTCAAAGACGAAAATTAATGAACAAGAATGCTTGGAATTTTTTAAAATTTTGCAAAAATTCGTTTGAGTTATTTATTGACCAAGTTAAATAATAAATACGTATAAACAATTTGGAAAATGATACGTTGCACATGCGCAGTCATATATTTTTTTGAATGAGCAATCATTGATATATATTTTCTAAAATTTTCATTATAGAGGTGATTCTCATAAAACGGCCCAGCAATTTTTACCCCGATGTTGAGTCTGTAAAGATAAATATTGTTGATTGAAAACAGTCCCTTTTAAATATATTTTCATTATAAGATAAAAACGCCTTTTATTATTAGGCCAGTAAACTACAGATGCGTAAGAAAATAAGTGCAAATATTATAAAAAACATTTAAAATTATTATAGGTTTAGTATAATGATATACATATATATCTTTTATAACAAACTCATATTACTTTCGCATTTTTATTTATAATATTCTAACGATATTTTATGAAATACAATATCCTAAATTATAATTATTGCCCTTAAAAACGGAAAATTAAGTTAGAAATCGTACACATGGTTAGATAATAATCTTATGTACATATTCACTCAAACTTTAAACAAATTATATTGAAAACAGTTGACTTAAATGACACTACATTAATACTTGATTCTTTTTATTAATTCTAATCGCAACATCAAGTATCCAAAATTAAATTTATAAACAATCCTATAATACCAAAATCATCTTTATTCAAATATAATAAAATTACCTTTCAGAAATAAGAAAAGAAAGCTTTATTTCCACATTATAAATTAGCAGTATATAAATAATGTTTTACAAAATATTTACATACTACATAAGAAGTACAAGTATCACATAACACGTGGATCACCGTCAGCAAAACTTCAGATTTTTTGGCTACTTTTATTTATGTAGTGACTCTTTCTACAGATACTACTAAAAAGAGACAGAATGACAACTTCTGCCGCAGTCACTGCATAAACGAATGTAGCCTTTGTCTTCTCTCATTGTTTTTAATTGACTATAAACTTCTAAATCTTTTCTGCTGGAACTTTGCCCTACTAGTAATAAGAAAATGATTGCTTCAAGAATCCAAAGATTACGATTCCACATGTTATTTTAGCAACTCTTCGATTTTTTGCAAAGTCGTCGCAAGATGTCGTAGCAAGTCTATACAAGAATAGTTTCCTGGCCTCAAAGTCAAACTATAACACTCTTTGTATAAATCAGCAAAGTTTTCACACCTGGAAATATGAAAATCATCAATATGTTTATATTGCCTTAAAATAATTTCATAAAATGAAGTAGTTCACTTTATTTGAAGTAAAATCTTTAACTATTCTTTACTTACACTTTTTTATGATTCCCGGTGGTTTTATTATTCCGGTAAAGCTTAATCAACGAACGTAATACAAATTGCAACCTCTGTTCTAACAAGTTTATTAAACTCTCCTCATCTACAATTTGTTTTTTTTCCTCAGTTACTTGATCATTTTCCGTATTTTGAATACTAGAATCATTTGTTACATGTGAAGAATTTAAATTCGCATTTTCAATCATTTGTGAGTCGTTCTTTCTCTTCTCACAAAAAATATTAATAACTGGTTGACACTGTAAAATTATATCCAGTCCACTTCTGTAAGCTTTAACTTTAACATTAAACACCGCCGATGCTAAAAGAATAAGATGAAATATTATAAAAATCCATAGAATTAAAATAAATGTAGCAAAAATTTATTTTAACAGTAAATTACAAAAAAAAGATCATACTTTCAGCTTGATACTCAGCTAGAGCAACTCGTTCCATTTGAACTGTCAAAAATTCTTTAATCTGTTCCAAAGAAAGGAACAGCTTTGCTGCTTTTTCGTAATTGAGTTTACACAATTGTAAGCTCGTTTTCCGTCTTACGCTCTCGAGTTCTGAATCTAGCTCTCGGTATATCCTGTGATACAAGGATGCTAATCTGTGATGTATTGTAGCTGCTCGAAACTGATAAATAGGTTGACGAGGACTGGAAATTTCAGTGTCGCAATGTTTAAGAGCTTTTTGTAGGATTTCAACGACCTCACGCTCCAGTTCTTCTTCGCTCTATAATTGGAAAATGTGAACGACAAATAAGAGAAAAATGATATTACTTGATCTAGAATTTCCTGCAATTTTAATTAATAAAATACCTTATTTCCAACAGTAGGATAATCCTGTAAAAGAGTCGCCATCGTGTACAAAGTCGTAGACAAATCCCAAGTCACGTTATCCCAGATAAGAGGGTTACATTTTCTCGTCCCTAGGACTTGTAAAGCGTTTTGGTAGCTAGTAAGAGCTTTTTCATAAAATTGACGCTCTTCTGCTTGTTGTTTAACATGCATATGAGCTCGCAGTCGCATCAAGCGACCAATATTTGCATGTAGAAGTGCCAGATTAGCCTCGTCTTGAACAGTTTCAAAAGCTTCTACTCCAGCTTTTAAATGCGTTTGAGATCGTTCAAGAAGCTCTAACACTTGAGAAGAACTCGAATCTTCTCTTTCTTGTTGATAACGAGCTGTAGAATAAAAGATTCAAGTTATCTGTGAATATTTTACTTAATTTATAAAAGAAATTTCGAAACTCACCACTTGCTTGATTCATGTACAAAACGCCAAGTTCATTATGAATATTTCCCACCCTTCTCAAAAGAGTGTTTCGATCTAAATTAGGTTGTTGTAAAGCTAAGGCTTTTTCATAACATTTGTAGGAATCGACTAAAGTACTTTCTAAACTCTCGAATCTCTGTGGTAGAACTTCAATTTCGTCTAGAAATGAATACAATTAGAGTTTTAAATAAAATTAAAACTAAACTGAAACTTGAAAACTCAAATAAACGTAAAGCATTTATGAAACTTACTGCTTTCAAGTTCCTCCATTGAACATATCTCGTCAATAGTCGAACTAATTTCATTTTTTATTTCATAGTCGTGTTTATGCTTCTTCACATGAATCCAATCTTGAACAGTCATGAATCCACAATCGCCCGCCCTTCCTAAGAAATAGCTCATCATTTGCTCGTTATTAATCCCGCAGAAGACTTCTAGAATCTTCTGACAACGTAGAACAGCAGTAATGTATCGAAGAGCAGCTCCATAGTTCCCATTGGAGTACTCGTTCTCCGCAAGCACACCAAGAATCAGAGAAGCTTTTTCGTAAAGCAAAGTTTTCAAATGAGCATTCCAGCTCCGATTATTACTTTTCTTCGGCGCTTGCCATGTCGGAAGAGTCTTGGGTTTACAAAGCAGAGCATTTGGCACTTCCTCCTCATCTGTTTTGGAAACGTTCTTTTCAGCCTTTTTATTTTTCTTTTGCTTGTTTCTCTTTTTATGGGTTGGACTGTTGTTACAAACTTCAGTATTTTTGTTTAAAGGGATATATGGCATGGGAATTGCTTGAAAAGGCTTAGCCATTTGCTGAACATCCTGTTCATGCTCTTCCTTGGATTTCATTTCTTCTCTTTGTTCATTTTCGGGAGTCTTTTGTTCTTCGTCAGAGCTTTCCTCTAATGGAAAATACTTCAAACATTCGAGTCCACTAGAAACATGTTCTAAAGCTAATCTACATCTTTCTTCAACTGAGCCAACGATTGGGGGAGGTTTGTACTTGAATTCTTCATATTCTGGCTGTTCCTTAACTGTGAAAAATTACATTTATTAGATCCTATAAAATGGAATTGAATTAGATTATAT
This sequence comes from Diplolepis rosae, assembly GCA_030998225.1. NCBI lineage: Eukaryota > Metazoa > Arthropoda > Insecta > Hymenoptera > Diplolepididae > Diplolepis > Diplolepis rosae. The sequence continues at coordinate 3,835,134 of JAPYXD010000723.1, read as the reverse complement.
AAGATTTTATTAGATGTTATTTTTCTTGTACTCACTTCGTGCTAAGGTCAGAGACTTGATAGCAGCGCTGACATGCTCTTCCAATTTTTCGGATTTCTTATCGCTTTCCTGGGTCGAATAATTCTCGCTTTGAGCATCTTCGTCATCATTCTGCTCCATCAAAACTGGATTCGAAGGATTCGTTCCAGCAGGAACATATAAATCAGATAACATATAGTGAGCTGAGGTAACAATTTGGGGGTATTTTTCTTTTGCGAGTAACTGAATGCAGTTTTTTAAGAGCATACGAATGGTTCCTCGATTTTTACAGTAATCTAGAGAATACTTCATGTTTCTGGCAACTCGATAAAGCAACATTGCCACTGGGACCGTGAAAGGACTTTGACCCTTGTCATCAGAAACTTCACTACAAAGGGAAGTCAAATCGTATAACTTAACTACGTCATCGTCTTTACCTAGAAAACAAAATATGATAATAAATTAATACCTATTGCATATTTAAAAATGAAACATTTTACATTGCTATAGAAATACAATAAAGTGCATCTTCACCCTTAAACAGCCAATAAGTATGGCCAGCTTTTGTAGCATTATTTTTCAAAAAACTCAAGATGTTCTGTGCAACATCTCTGATAACTTTAGGGCTAAACTTAGCGTCTTCTAGATTTGGCAGATCTTCAGTTTTTATCAATTCATATTTCTGCACAATGCCATCCAGATGGTAGCACATCACAACTTCAGGAACATTGCTCATAAGATTGTCCAACCAATAATCTATTCCTGTGAGGACATTAATAGGCTTCGTCATATCCCTAAGTCTAAGACTAATGCAAGGATGAGTTGGCCCACCAAATATTGGCATATCAGTGCCAACCAACATCTGAATGTTTTCGAAAGTCCAAAGAACATTTCTAGCGAAATTGTGTTTACAATTTGGGTCTGGTAATTCCTCCTCGCGAGAAGGTTCAGGTAATGAAGGTTCTAATGTTTTAACTGGCAGTGTAGGTTTCTCGCTTTGTTCTTTATGATCGGCTAAGACTAGCGAATGATATAAAAACTTTGAAACTAGGTTCTTCTGCTGTAAGGTATTTCTGTTGTTAGATTTGTGAGAAAGTCTTTTCTCCTTCTCGCCTAGATTTTGAAAAACTTGCTCACAGACGAACTTTTTTAGCCATTCCCAATCGCTTTCAGCTTGTCGAAGGAGATATCTGTGGACGTCAAAGTCGTCTAAAAGGAGAGTGTTTTCGACACGGTGGACCATCATGGATATAACACCATGACTATAAGGCATCTTCAGAAGTTTCTTTATATTTTCCGCTTCGGACACAACGTCCACTTCTCCAACGCAGTCTGGAAACATATGAGCCATTCTGAAGCTTGAAAAACTTCTGCTTTGAGGAGACCAGTCGTTTTGAAGTCCATAGCTTCCGGCTGAACTGCTTAGCCAATTGCTGGGCGGAAGATTCAGGTCGGTGTTGCATTGTAGCTGGGCGAAAGTTGCTGGAGTTTGAACAGCAGAGTATTTTACTATTGCTGTAGATTTGACTGGCTTTTTCGGCGAATCCGTAGGCGTATGAGCTGATTTCAACTGTGACAAGAAAATTGAAAAACAGGATCAAAATTAATATTGGCTGAGCACGAGCTAAACTCTTTTCTTATTTATTCAAATGCGAAGAAAATTATTTTAGAATTAAATTTCATAAAAATAAACTTGATTAAAAATCTAGGCCATTATTTAAATCTACTAGTTATTAATATTAAACCTAATCGTACAATTGGGGTTACGCTAACCCCACGACCTTTTGTTTTTTCACAAAAAATTTTCAAAGGTGTCTTCAAACTTGTGTTAACTGTGAAAATAAGTTTCATTAACTCAATCTATAATGTCCCTCAAAATTCTTTATTACGGAATGGTTAAAAATTGTATCTAAAAATCTGATACATTATATTAAAACAATAAAAATATAATAAAATATAAAAACATAATTCAAATCTTGTTTGTACTTATAGTTCTAAAAATTCATTGAAAGATGCAAAATATTTTGTTTGAAAATTAAATGATGAGTTTTTGCCTCAGTAAATTAAGATGTAGGGTATATTTTATGACAGATTGTATACCTGAAGGGACCTAAATATAAACATAATAAGAAAATTTTGTTTTTAAAAAACAAATTGTTCATCGTTGAATAAACGTTTAGAAATGTGAGTACGTATTTCTTGTAAAGACTTGTTACAAAATGTCTTTCCAAAAAATATAAGGATAAACTAGTTCACCCGCTAACAAAGGTAATTAATGAAATTTTTCTTGCTCATACAATTAGTATTCTCTAGGAAACTGGTTCTCCAAGTTTAAAAATTTTTAATGCTGCTGTAATAATATTAATTACCACTGGTTTAGAAGAAAACTAGGAAAAGAGGAAATTAAAAAATTGCACTTATCATAGAGCTTGCTTTCGACTACATGATTACTTATTTAATTCTTTGCGAAAATTGTATAGTAATATACAACAATGTATAGTTAGAAAGCAAAGACAGGTGTAACAATGCCACCAACAATAAGATGAATAAGAAATAATTAATCATAATTTAAGCATTATGGATAATTTCTTTGGTTTAATTTAAAGGAATTCCATATGAAAAAACTTGAACAAATCAAATAAAAAAATCTCAACAGCTATTTTTATTAGACTATTTATTATTTATCATAAAAAAGTGAAAATATTAACTGATTGTTATAAACAAACCTAAAAATAAATTCCATGGTTAAATAATAAATGAAAGGTGAAAATATAATATAACTTACAGTGTCAATGTGATAATCAGATTCCTCTGACATGTCCACAATCTACATTATTTGTTTCCTTAAAACAAAAAATATGAATTCTTTTATAAATAAAAAATACCCAAACGCATTGAATTGTTCAATCAAAATGCTAATACTAAATAAGGTAAATATTGTCTTCTAAAAAAATAAGTGTTCAAATTTTTCAAGCACATGCCTGAGTTACAAAAGAATAGACATATAGTTTGTAATCTCTCATCGAAACAAATAAAACTAAGAGTTATTTAACCTAAAACATTCAGAAATACACATCACATATATAAATTTGTTAACAACTATTCGAAATTCTGAATCACTGGATAGGCGCGTTAAAACTTCCTGTTTTTAGGAATTGTTTTGTACTGCACACGACGCGTGTCGCGAAAAACGAAAACACTGGAAAACGCGAGAACACACGGAAACGTCGGGAACGCCTGAACGAAACTTAAGGGAACAACAGAACACCACCAAAACGTCCAAAACCAACACAATTTAAGAGCAGGTTATCGTGCCGTTTGTGATTGGCTTGTCATACCAAGCTCGAACCGAATGTCCATTCACGCCATTGAATCAAATGAAATTGTCAATTCTGATTGGCCGCGGGTGCGTTCACAAATTTACAAAGTGTTTTTATTTTCATTTCAGGGTTTGGATGCTGGTTGGTTATGTTATTTATGCTTAAGAATGCGATTTAAACGGGATTGGATAACTTATTTAGAAACTAATGTTTCTGTGTTGCGTGTGTGCATTCGCGATATCTTTTGATCTACCTTTGTTTATTTTTCTTTACAGAGAGATTATTTTCAATAGCTAGCACATTGCCAAAGATTCCACACATTGCAGTAACCGAAAGTAGACAACGGCGATCCTTTTCGTGATTTGCCCTCATCCAGCTATTCCTTGCACTAACCTATCAACGTTGATTTTTTATACGTGAAATGGCGTAAATTTGCTCGTGCTCATCACTCTCATCAATCGATATCAAATGTGACAGTAGTGGTTAGAGTGCTATAATTATATCAACTCGTCAGTGAAAGAAGTATCATTGGGTTTTCGATCCCTGTGTGATTTTTTTGTCTCTTTTTGTGTCAAGATGAAGATGACGCAGCGGTCCTGTGAGCGATGGTGACGATTGTTAAGTTCATCGTCATCCTGGACCACAATGATTCCAAAGATAGGACTTACGCGACCGGCTCGGAGAAAATGACGGAGCAGAAAATGATTTAAATTCGTTTGGGATTGTTAATAAATTATTATCCCACCGTCAGAGGACATCGATTTGTTATTCATTCGTTCAATGACTGCAGCCGATCATCACCGTTGGGTCACGGCCACACTCAGGTAAACATTTTTTTCTTCAATGGCTTGTACAATCGTATATTCTTTCTTACACTTTTTAGATAGAAAAGTGGAATTTATTACAGTGTAAAGCTATTCAGATGTTTCATTTGTTTAATAAGTATTATGAACTTTGATAGATCCAAATTTATGTAATACTATTTTTATTTTATGTTTAGAATATATTTAAATGTTTACAAATTTAATTTTAAGTACAAAAGTAAATACAACTTCCCTAACATTTATAGGAATATCAGTGATACATGATTACCACACAGACTGACCAAAAATAATAGTTGGATGTGAAATGGGTAGTGCTTGGTGGCAATGTACTGCATGCTTAAGAGCACAAGAAGAAGATATCTGTGAGCTACAACTTAATCATTGTAATCTTTGCGATGTACCACCCGATGTGTTCATCTACGAGAGAACATTAGAGATATTGTATCTCGATGCTAATAGAGTAAGTCTCTATCATTCAATATATAAAAGTTTTGAATTCTCTGAAATTTTTTCTTGAACATCTAATTGTATGCTACTATCCTTTATACATTTCTTAACAGATAAAGGATTTGCCAAGGCCACTTTTTCAGTGCCATGAACTGCGAGTGCTTTCCCTTAGCGACAATGAAGTTACTACATTACCACCCGCCATAGCATCGCTGATTAATCTGGAATACTTAGATCTCAGTAAAAATAGTAAGAAATTTTCAACTGATTACGAAATAAAATTTCACTAAATAGAGCATCTTCATTTTAAATTACTTCTCTTTGAGTATAAATAATTATGGGAATAAGCAACTATATTTCCTCAGGTATAAAAGAATTACCTGACAGTATAAAAGAATGCAAGAACCTCCGGTCGATAGATATCAGTGTCAACCCCTTTGAGCGCTTCCCAGATGCAATCACGCACATTGTAGGTTTGCAGGAATTGTACATCAACGATGCTTACATAGAGTATTTGCCAGCGAATTTCGGTCGGCTTTCAGCTTTAAGAACTCTTGAACTTCGAGAGAATAACATGATGACTCTTCCCAAAAGCATGAGTCGACTTGTTAATTTACAAAGACTCGATATTGGTAACAACGACTTCACGGAATTGGTATGTCCCCGCCTACTTTCTGAATAAATTTCCTATTTCATTTCTTGATTATTATGTTCTTTAATTTCATAATCAAATTTTGCTTTCAGCCCGAGGTTGTCGGTGATCTAATAAACCTCACAGAATTGTGGATAGACGGTAACGATATACGCCGCATTCCAGGGAATATCGAGCAGCTTTATCACTTAAATCACTTCGACTGCACGATGAACTCCGTGCATGTGATTCCTTCTGAGATTCAAGGCTGGAGAGAAATATCGATCATAAACTTCTCTTCGAACGAGATCTACAAATTGCCAGACTCATTATGTTACTTGCGCACAATAGTGACGCTCAAAATAGACGACAATCAATTAAATTCACTGCCGAATGACGTCGGCCAGATGTCTTGCTTAGAGGAGCTTATAGTTACTAAAAACTTCCTCGAGTACCTGCCGCCATCCATAGGGCTTTTACGAAAATTGCACTGCCTCAACGCAGACAACAACTATCTACGGTGTCTACCACCGGAAATTGGAAGTTGTACCGCACTTTCTTTGCTTTCGTTGAGATCAAATAACCTCACTAAAGTTCCTCCAGAACTGGGGCATCTGTCCTCTTTAAGAGTTTTGAATCTTGTGAACAACAGTATAAAGTTCCTTCCAGTTTCGCTGCTAAATTTAACAAATCTCAAGGCGCTATGGCTAAGCGATAATCAAAGTCAACCTTTAGTGCCACTTCAACAAGAATTTAATTACGAAGAGGATATGATGGTACTTTCTTGCTTTATGCTACCACAAAAACCACGCCAGGATCTTGAACGTAAGTATTGTATTTTATCTAAGAATTGTTATTGGTTACCAAATTCAATATCCGTAGTCTTTACGATTTAAAAAAATATTAAAACCACTCCTTGCTTCAAATTTGTTTTTGCTGCTAGTGGATAGCACTCAGGAAGTTAAAAATTAAGTTGGTGAGATACGATCGTAGTTTAAAAAACCTTCAAAAATACCTTTGGTATGTCTATGAAATTTATTTACGAATGCATTATTTTAATGTATATTTGTTCGTCTTAATTTTGTTATCAAATGTGTGGATTTTATTTTTATGAAAAGCCTTAAACATTGTTTTCAATACATAATGTCTAGAAATGGATCAAAATATGGGACCAATTTCTGGTTCAATTATTGGATCTGGAAGAAGAATATGTTTTGCTGCTGAAGTTGATTCGGAATTACCAAGACAACTTCATCGAGCACCAACGCCTTATCCGAAGGAATTGCGCAATCTTGCTAGGCACGCACGTAACCTGCACCACCAATCCACGCACGATCAAAAGGCACAGTATCTTTAAAAATCCAATTCTCAAATAAATTTAATAGACTTCTTATATCTTTAATAATTAACTGTAATAAAATTTTTAGATTCAATTAGAACGAGAAAATATGATAAAAGAAGCAGTCGTTGCAAAACCTACCCCTCCAGTGAGTTTCGCTTCTATGTCTGGAACTTGTCCACCTCATGATGTAAGATTAATATTTTAATCATCACATCCTGTTCTCTTTTAAGCTTTTTCATGAAATTTAGATTGCATCTGCGTAGAGAGGTTTTTATTTTATTCCAATTAAGGCCATGTTTTACCTATCCGATCCTTACCTTACCGACACTTCTTTCGCCCTTTGCATGTCAACATTAATTGAGATATTGAGTTAAAACTCTGAGCAAGTGAGCAAAAAGCACTAAGGAACGTTTGTCTACTCTTAAAAATTTATAATTATGAAAAAATTAATTTCTAAACACAATTTATTTTTTAATTATAAATATTTTGGACCAGATAAACATTCTTTACTGCTTTTTACTCAACTACTCAAAGTTTTAACTTCATATCTCAATTAATGTAGAAATTCGAAGGACGAAAAAAAGTCTCGGTAAGGTAGAGATCGGATAAGTAAGTTATGGCCTTAAAGCCCTTTCAAATATTTTAAGTCAAGTACCTTAAGGCCATAGATCAATCGAACTACGTGGCTAAATTATACATTAATTCGTTCACGTAAGATAACCTTTTTAATTTACAAAACATCTTTCTGAAAATTTGAGAAACGTAACAAAAGACAATAAAGCACGTCTGTTAATTCGTTTTTAGTTAAAATTTTTTTTAAATGCGAAAATTTATCGATAATTGTAGTCAACTATAAACATTTTTATAAAATTTTCACCCAAACAAAGTTAACAGGCGTTTTTATCTTCTTTTGCTGTATTTTTCAAATTTTCAGAAATTTTTTTTTTTATCGATAAAAAAGTTAACTTGCAAGAAATTTCAAAAGAATTAGGTCACGTGCTCTGGTTTATCCATGACCTCGAAATCAAAACTATTTTAGAATTAACAACTTTATATCCTGCTCATATTTCCAATTTGACTTAACCTTTTCGATTGAATTACTTAACGCATGAGTGGTTTTTTGTTTTAATCAAAAGGTATCAGTGACAGCGTTATTCGAACAAAATTTATTAAAATATATATTCGATGTTTCGAAACCTGTGCAGTTATCTCTTTAGGAGCAGTTAATAATTATGAATATTTAAAACTTCTTTGATTAATTTAAAAAGAACATGTTATTAAACTTAATTTTTCAAATAGACTTGGTCCGAATGATGTTGACACTAATTCGTTTTCACTTATGTATTTAACTTCTCAAAAATTGCATCACAATCAATATTTAAAACATATTTCTAAAGCTTAATTATTATGATATTAGTTGCTTTAAATATTTTGAAAGTATATATTGCAATGACTATAACAAAAATTATAAACTTTCATTTTTAGAATATCCCTTCCGTTGAATATTATTCATCCAAATATTGCAACGTTGATAGCAACCTAGGATTAGAAATTGAGCGCAACAACTCAGAAGGATCTTCCGATGAAGCGGATAAAACTGTCCTCGCCAAGGAGAGTAACCCAGAAATTCGAGAAGCAAAGTGCATTCGCAATCCCACTTCTGAATATCTTACAAAACCCCCGACGATAGCTGATTATGTGAATTCTGCCTGGAAGCCAGATGAGTATTCTAAAACTAACACAGCCAAGATTGTCGAATCTGAGAAACTCGTGGAGCCCTTTAAAGGAGCGTCGTTTACTAAAGAGAGAAATTTTGAGAATAAAGTTGTTCCAGTTTACAAAATTAGTGACGTACCTCCAGTTCCGCCACCTTATCATATTGCTGCTGCTTTTTCGAAAAAAGCTGCCTTTTTCCAACACCTTAATCAAGGTAATTTTAATTGATTCATTATTCATGAAAAATACTGGTAGTGTATTTATTATTCTCAAATATATAATTATTTTTATTTAAATATCAGCTCCATCATCTGAAAATTTCCAAACACTTCCACCGCCAAAAATTCTTAATACACATAAATTAGAAAATTCTTACGAAGAAAATCAAAAAGAAGAAATTATCGATAACCTCTCTTCACCAAGAATTGAAAATTGTAATTCAACCAATGGTTTCAAGACCTTGAACGAAACAGCCCTTCCAAATTTAAATGTCAATAGTACTGGTATGGGTTCCGATGCCTGTGATGGAGTTCAATCTCCTGAATCTGAATTCAATCTCGAGCAGTCAATAAAACGGAGTAAAATTCCCGTCTTGCGACCGAAAAACGTCGTAGGATCAAACCTATCCAATTCATTTGCAAATCACGATGATTCGAATTCCAACGACAAATCCAAACCTATTGATATTTCTTCTTTGACGTCTTCACCCATGTACAAAAAAAAAGATCGCTCTCAAGTTTCCAATCAATGTAGACAATTAGAACGATCTACTGGATCTGTAAATGGAGTTTCTTTGAACGAAGATTCTATTTCTGCAAACTTCAATCTATCAGAAGATACGAATTCTGTAAATATGGATCTAAAAACTGACCAGAAAATGGATCAGAAAACTTACGATATATCCTGGAAAACCTCTTATGACAGCGAAACATTAATTTCTTCGAGAACTGTAAACGATTTACAAAATGAAACAAATTCAGGCAGGAGTACACCCACCTCGATCAATACTAAATCGCCAGTCATAAACTCTTTAAATTCGGAGAGAAAACCGAAATTTAAATGGATGTTTGGTCCACATAGAAATGCTAATGTGGTAAGTTTTTTAAATCACGATAATGGATACCTAAATTTTTATTATTTCATAAAAAGATATATTATTTTAGATGCCAGTCAAGGTGAGGAAAAATCCAGGCTTGGGATTCAGTATCGCTGGTGGTGTTGCAGGAGCTGAAACGGTAAGCCTTTTATGAATTTATTTTACATTTCTTATTACTTTATTTTAAAAATTTACTTTCATCCAAATTTGAAACAAATTTGATTTACAGGGCATCGTCGTGACTAAAGTAAATCCAGACGGACCAGCACAAGGAACGTTACGTCCAGGGGACAAAATTTTAGAAGTGGATGGAATAGATTTTACTAAGTCGGATCACGATAACGCTGTGGCTGTTTTGCGTGCGACGGGTGCCGTAGTTTCCATGATGATTAGTAGATACCAGTAGAATTGCAAGTAACGAAATTTATATTATATAGGAGCTTTTATCTGACGGAATGAAAAATCAACTCGCGATCTCGCAAATTTTATTTCAGTAAATAAAGCTACTCTATCGAATAGCTTTGCTGAATTAAATGCAATGCACGGAATTCGAATTTAATTTTAAACTAAATGGTACTCTTTCTATTTTTGAAAATATTCTCCATCGTTAATATGATGAAGAAGATTTAGAGTTTGTGAAACATGCATATCAACTTAATAATTTTTTTTCAAGAAGGATATTTTATATTTCCTATTGAAAAAGAATTTTACTATTTTAATACGGACTTAGTTCAACTAAAAGTTAATTGTCAGCCTTAAAACAAAGTGCTCTAAAACTTTATTCGAAAATTGAAATCAAATACTTTTTGGCTGATGATTTTTTTATTTCGAAAAAAATTTCCCATTGTAAAAATTTGTATCATTCGTCCAAATCGCAATGTTAACTTCTCTCTGTGAGAGATAGTTCTTGACTGTGTAAAATTTTGTTATAAACGCACACTCGCATTTAATGTGGCACAAGCACTCGTTAGCAACTAAACGAAATATTTCTGCTGCACTACTTTTAAGTAAAAAGTTATGAAAAGATAGAGAATATTCTTCTACTAATGCCTCATGATAGTTACATATACATTGTTGAACGTTCATTTTAAAATCTTTTACGAGGTTTTAAAAGATGAAACGATACCTTTTTCATTTTCATTGCTCAATGACTTAAGTTTTATTATTTTTAAGTTCATAAAAGTCGTTTCACAGATCACTCATAAAAATCTTTACTCTTCAGTAAAATTTTTATTGACATTAAAGGTAGAAAAATTTAAGCAGATAAAGTAGAAATTCAGTAGATTTTCTTCATAATTTGTTGTCTAAGTATAAATATTTTCGTTGTATTTTTGTTTTATTCTTACGGTTTTTCGCAGTGTGGTGTGATTCGCAGTTCAAAAGGTATTTAAGAATAGCACGTGTTTCCTTGGAAGTATATGTATAAAAGTAGGTATTTATTAAAACTTCCAGAAATTAGTTGTCGTTAGAGATTTATTCTAAATAATGTCAGTAATAACTCATACGGTGCATTTCGAAGTTTATTATCGATATTGCCCCGTCGGTTTTGTGATTATACAATGCGAGGCATATAATGCGAAGTTTTTTTTAGAATTTACGTGATCCGAATACATATAACGGAATCCTGCAATAATAAGGGATAACAACAATGGAATAGAGAACACTGCCTAGAATTAAAAGATTTCTCTGTCTAGTAAATTTGTTCTTAAATGAATTTTTAAAATCAAATTTAAAATTATGCTTCAAAATATCAAAAAAATATTGAATTTCTATTTTTTAAAGGATTTTCAGTGTATGCATTTCCAAAATTAAAATTAAAATATTAAGGAAAGATTATTCAATGTTAAAAACAAAGTTTGTAATTAAAAAGCTTAAAGTTGTAAAAGAATGTTGGTTACAGTTTTTTATTTAAATTTTTTGTTAAGCGTCACTAAAATTGCCATTTTCTTTCAGTGACATTCAACTAATCGCAGTTGATCACTATACCCTGAAAATAAAAGACTATATTTATTTTATATTTGATTTACAAATTTTGCAAATTATGCAAACATTTACGTATTTGGAATTTAATTTTGTCGGGATTTTAAAGTAAAAAAAACATTCTTTTAAAGGCTTTATCGGACATACAAAATCATTTATTTAACAGTACATATCTGCCTTCCATACCAAGATTCAACGAATCAAATACAAAGTTATGATTGTCTGCAATTATAAATTTTATATATATTATATTTTAAAAAAAGATTAGATTGGAATACGGGCATAGGCAAAATGCATTCTCTAATTTATGTAACAAGTAAGAATGAGTTTTAAAAGTATTTGAAAGAACTTTATTTAAAACAATTTTGATTCTTTCTGTTATCTAAAACTTAGTATTACATATTCTGCAAAATATTTTTGACGTTTTTTTTTTCATTCTTAAGATTTTACATAATTTTTATACTTTTATTATTCTTTTTTTACAGTTTTTTTAGTTTTTCTGTATAATATAAATTGGTTATGGCCATATTAAGCTCTCTGAATATAAACTTCTATTGAAGTTTTGTCGTGAAAATGAATTTTATCAAGAGAATAAAATTCTTTATGATTTTTTGATTTTAATTAATAGGATTTAGGATTTAAACTTATCTCAAGAAATAGTTACGGGTATTTTTAAATTCCAGATAATTATTTAAGAACGCATTTTCTTCAGAAGGCAGAAATCATCTTATGTAAAAATTTGTACTACATTTTTTTTATACCGACATCACACAAAACAATTCACATTATTTTTAGATAGTCTTTTTAGAAATATTGTGTGTTCTATATACAGAGAAATGTTACTCCTAGTCATATTAAATGAGTTTTAACTTTAAGAGATTAACGTCCATAATCAAAATATGTAATTGTATTCCACGATTGTTGCGATTTTATCCATTCGAGAATTCACTAGTACATAATTTCGTTTTATAATTATTATCGATAATAATCTTGAATAATAATTATTCATTAATTACTATAAAATTGTTAATTAATAATTCATTCTCGCAATTAGTCTAATTGTAGAAATACATAGTTTGGAAAATGTAGTTAAAATTATAGATTACCTCTGGTTTAATGGTGGAATACTCTTCTAGGGAAATTTGTTGATGGAAAATGTTCAAATTCGTTAATTTACGTTAAATTATTCTGGTGTAAATAATAGCTTTCGACATAAGTAGTGTGAATCGTGAGGATTATTGACGTACCTACCCCCACTTTCGTAGTCTTCCATACTTTAACATTTTAATTTTCAGATGTTTCTAGAGAGCAAATTTCCGTTTTATTTCCTCATAATGTGTGAAACTAAATTAGAAAAGTGGAGGAATCATATGGTGAAAGATTTAATTGTAAATATTTTTCATCGCGGGCACATTGTATGTATACACCGTTTCTAATATTCTAAACAGACTGACTATATATCATATATTTTGTATCTAGGTAGTACACAATTTGTTAAAAAACGAATACGTAACTCCCTGTACATAAAACTGAATAAAAATATTGAAGATGAAATTGAAGAATATCTATTTTTTTTTCAATTGCTCCACATAAATTTAAAAATAGATAAATAAAAGTTTAGAACAAATCATTTCTTCCAACTATTAGTATCAATTGAGATCTGAGGACATTTAAATGAGAAATAAATTTCTTTTCATTCGTTAATTTGTATAAAAATATGTAATTTTAATATTTAAACTCCTAACGCTAATAATAGTGGATTTTCCACGAAATGCTTCCATTGATTAGAGAACTTCGCCATTGTTACACCGTCAACAACTCTGTGATCGGCAGACCAGCTGATGGACAGCAGATTAACAGCTATTACAGAATCTCCTTTGCCGAATCTGGGTACCTTCTGTATTTTCCCAATTGCTCCAATCACGATCTGGGGCGATAAAATAACTGGTTTCATATGCGTTCCTCCAATCTGAAATTGAAAATTACAGAGAAGCTTAAATACACAGTCTGAATTTTCGAATTTTTTAAAATTGTGCATAACTAGGTTCTTTTCCTGTCATTTTTATTTTATTCTTTACACTGCAGTTTCTCTTAAGAGTTGACTAGTATTTATTTATTATTTGTAATAATATGTTTGTTTTGAAAAAAACCTATATATTCTAAAAGAATATTGTTTACTTCAAAAATCAATGTCGTGTTCACATCACGAAAACATATGCATATATAGAAACGGGTCGATAAATTTCATGTGCATGCAGTGAAAGACCGTTGTATTAGATAGAAATTTTAACATAATGGGTATGCCTTAGTCACTGTTAGCAAGTATAAAACATTAAACATATTTATTTTTAATCTTAAGTTAGTTAATTAAGAAATATCATTCTAAAGAATTAATCATTCATAGATGAAAATTTTTTAATTTTCTTAGTAAGAAAATAAAATATTCAGAGGAAGGAACTACTATTTTGATAACAGAAAAAAGCGTATTAATGTGAATTTTATTTTTTTTCAGCTTACTATTCCAATATTTGACAAGCAGAAAGTTCCGCCAGTGATGTCGCAGAGAGGAATTGAGGATTTTTTCCCAAGTTCTTGAAGCCTGTTCAATTCCTTGGCAATGTCCAAAATTGTTAGATTCTGAACATTCTTTATATTTGGCACGACTAAACCTTCAGGCGTGTCCATTGCGATACTTATGTTGTGCTGTTCAATCATTTTTATAGACTGTGATTCCTCTTCAAGCCAGGCATTTAGATGAGGGAATTGCTCCAGGGCTTTTGATGCTGCTTTCAGGAAAAAAGGCATATATGTTAAAGATATTCCTTCTAGTTTCAAAGCATCTTTCACTTCCTCTCTAAAGCGCATTAGTTTAGTTACATCACAATCGTCACTGTATGTGAAATGAGGAATGCTCTGAAATACAAAATTTAAATAAATTATCTAAAAGTAAGTTTAACTTTATTTTTCAAATAGTCTCTAAAATTTTTTTATCATTTTTCTAGAAAAAATTTACCATTTTCTCAAAATTTCTCTTTTTTCAATAAAGGGAGTTTTTAAATTTGAACTAAAAGCAAACGAAAATTGAACTATAAATTTCTAAAAGAAACCTAAAAAGGAGTCAATTTACCAGAGCTCTTGTCATCGTCTTCCACATGTGCTTGGCGTATCCTTTGACAGGAGACACTTTTTCACTATATTTTTTCTCAGGATTCCCGATGCGATCTTTCAAGTGAGCTAGTATGTCTTCTTTCAAAACTCTACCTTCTCTTCCGGTAGGTGTGACGTTTTTTAGATTAATATTATTTTCCAGGGCAATTCTTCTGACTGCTGGAGTGGCCAAAACTTTCCCTAAAAGATTTTCACCAGTCGTGACGTCTTTGGGGATGATCGAACTTCGATCTATTTCCGCTTTTCCCTTAGAATGATGCTCCTGGGAATTTTCTTTTTGACTGAGCTCATTATCAGAGTGCTCTTCGAGCTCAATGTCTACCAAAGGATTTCCAACAAGAGCGACGTCGTCAATTTTATAGTGCAGAGCCTTAACTAAACCATCGTAACGACTCGTGATCGTCACAGAAGCTTTATCACTTTGTACTTCGCAAATGTGGTCAAACTGAGACACCTTGTCTCCAGGTTTCACGAACCTTTAGTACATTCAAATAAAAATACATTATTTCAATTTATGAATGTAACACTAGTATAATTTAGGCTTGACGCCTTTGATAAAAGTAAATACTTTAATTTAACATTTGCAGATATCATTTTTATTTTCTTTTAGTTAAGTCAGAACTGAAAAACAATTGAAATAATACATATAGCTTAAAAAATATATTAGAATTTGAAAGTAAGGTTTCTTATTTACCATTCTTTTATTGTTACTTCGCGGATTCCTTCACCAATATCCGTTAATTTATATGGGACTATTTTTCCTTGTCGAAACGAAGACAAAGTAATGGAACGAAGATTTTTTGTGAAAGCGCTTTGAAGACAAGCATAACGAGCTGCTCTGTGCCTGGAATGGGAAAAAATGTTAGCAATTCTTCCAACAAAGGCACCAGTCGATCTGAGTATTATAAATTTTAATGAGACTCTTGAAACACCAAATTGTAACAAAAATATTTTAAGAATTATACATTTTTAAGGTAACAAATAACTATACTGAAGAACTACTTAATATTGTTCCTTCTTATAGTATGTATTTTACCCTATTAGAGTTGCTTTATGTACTCCAAATAATATTTTTACTATTGGATTATGAAGTATAATACTTTATGGAAATTTAACCTTTATAAAGCGAGAGCTCATGATTGACAATTTTATGATATTTAACCAAGCAGTCACTGCTTATAAGGGCAATAAAAAGAAACGAGATCTGTGAACGCATTATTGAGTATCTACAGCCAATACTCAATAAAATGGATAAATAACCAATTCCTACAGAAAGGATATTTGAAAACTGCGTCACTGTAACCAAGCTGTTTAAAGCATCAACACCTGCAATTCACATTGATCAGTGTACAGTTTATTCAGTCTAGCTATTTTTTTAGATTTAAAAATAATACGAGTTTACCATATTGCATTTTTACCATCTTAGACTTGTCTTTTTATAATTTATAATCCTAACTTATATTTTCTCTACTTTCATATAGATATAGAAAAAGTACTTTTTATCCAATTTTTTTCTCTTTTTCCTAATTAGAATTTTCTGATTATCTTCAATAATAAAAATCAAAACCATCAATTCAAATATAATGAATTTATATTGTATGATAATTGAATAAACTTTGTAATTGTAATTTTCTGATTAACTATTTTCAAATTTCCCGCGACAAGTTAAGTAACTTATACATGCGCACTGCTTCCTTGAAAACCGTTTAAAATTTCCGTTATCAGCGATTTGCAACTTGCATTTCTTTATTTTTTTAATTTCATTACTGGTTTTTTTCATGAAATTATGAAACTTTAAGATTCTTTTTTGCTAAATTTACAAATAAGAATTCAAGACGCGTCGAGATATTTATCTAATTAAGATTTTAAAATTCATTTTCAACGTGTGATTATTAAGTTGGCATTCCTATTGAAACATTTTGCATTCTCTTATTTTCTTGGAATTATACCTGTACCTAGAATCACCTAGAATTGGATCAAAATCTTAACGAGGAGGATGAGAAGTGGCGCTCTGACTTTTTAGCTCAAAAAAAGGAAAGGTTGTCATTGTTTGATTGAAATCATGTTAGATTTTCGTATTAGAGACGGCAATAATAAGAATGTTATATTAATTTCAAAAACCAAAGTATCATTGTATTATTTTAATGAATTTCGACTCCGATGAACAATGGCACTGGCATCTGCAGTTTTGAGAAAATCTAATTTATCTACTTTTCGTGAATCTCGAGTTCAAAGATGGAGAAATTATGCATTTAAATGAGTAAATTTATGGAGGAAATTATTTTTAAAGATATGATCCCGGATATCAAGTACTTTTTGGCGTGTTATGTCGTTTAAAGTGCATTCTGATTGTCGTAAGTTCAATATTTCTCATTGCGCGGGAAAATATATGAGGTTTTTACCATTTTAACAAAACGTTTGAGTTTTGATTTTCTAGTAAAAAATGTCTACCACCGTGGGATTGAAATCTTTAAATGTAAGCAAACTTATTTTATGACTTTTCGAACTAAATATCTAAATAATAAAAAAGTTATTGGATAAAGGGAATACATACTTCTTATCCATGAATAATTTTGAAATGGTGTCTTTTCAACTATAGTTTTCTTTTTCTTCAATATTTACTTCTAATTTCATTAAACTTGTGAAGCTTTAAATAGAATTAGGCACAAATACTATTTCAAAGATCTTTATTTTCAAAAACTATTTCAATTTTCTGGTTAATTAAATTTATTTTTGTATTGATGTTTAGTTCTGTTTTGTTTAACTTTCAGTTGTACATCTGGTTGGTTGTGAAAATCCAATTTGTGTTAAATGTGAAAAGCATCTGTGACCGTGATTGAAAAGTCATTCAGTGCGTGAATGCAAAATATTTGAATCAATTTTACAAAAAAATTTAAGAATTTAAAATCTTTCTGAGTGAAAAAAAGATGCTTTCGACTGTGCCGGGATTTGAGTCTATAGGTCTTTCGATTGCAGGTCGACTTAAAAATCATTATCTGTGCTTGACTTCAATACGTTTACTCAAATATATAAATGCTATTTCAAAAAATTTACTTGAGATTTAATTTATGACCTTTAGAATTTTTCCAAAGCTCTTTTGTATTTTTGATTCAGGTATTTTTATCGAATTGATCCGTGTAAGTGAGAACTACTGCATTCCTAGGACTACATTGGATCCAACCTACTCCGGACTCATCATCGAAGCTGCAAGCAGGTAAAATATTTGTTTGTGATTCCTAATCTAATCTACTTATAACGTAGAAATCAATTATTTAAACACACAAAAATGGTGTATTTTTTTAGAATCTGAAGGACAGGAAGCTGGATGAAGCTGCCATCGCTACAACGAGGGAGAGCCGCGAATGTGAGTCAATTTTAAGTCCCTCCTACCTCCGAGCATGTCGTAGGATGAATGGTCCGAATCGACATGGAGGCAGGTTGTAATTTAATTTTTTAAATCGCATAGTGACCGCTAATTAATCTTCACTGATTTAATTAGCGAGTGGATTTTCGCCACTTCCATTTCTTAGTTTAGGTTTAAACTTTTCTCGGTACGCGGAAATCATATTAATTTTGCACATTATTAATTGAATTTTTGTTTGGAATTAATTACAACTGAAAACCAATGAAAAATGTTTATAATTGTTTTGAAACCGAGAAAAGATTCCGCGAATGGGAAAGCTGCGTATCGAAGGAAATCAAGCATGATTTTTGATAAACATAGTAGAACTTTTCCTTCGATGCGAAGAAACCCCAAGGGCCAAAATTATTTTTACTATTACACATTATAATGAGAATTTTTGAAACTTATTATTTGGAAAATTACAATTTCATTTGGATACTTTTTTTATCGTAAAAACGACTTTATTTCCAAATAAAAGTAGAAGCCAAGAGATAAAATTTAAATACATATATTAAATTATTAGATCGTTTGAAACAATATTACTAATCAATTTAGATTAGGATGTTTTCAGCTTTTTCCTCAAATCGAGGAAACTATTTTATTTTAGCGTACACCGTTTTATAGTAATTAAGTCTGGCGTAAAAATTACAATTGCTGTGTGAAAGTGCCTATTTTATAAATTTGCGCCTGACTTTATTACATTTTAATTTAAATCCTTGTCTCATTTTTTTTTTACATTTCAAATATATTTTCCGAGATTATTTTGTTTAAATTTATTATTTTAATCATTTTTGAAGCATCTAACGAAATCTGAATATTTTTCTGAAAAACGGTGTACGATTTTAGGCTCTTGATCAAAATGATCAAAATGGCGATAAAGCGTGCAAGCTCTGGTGTTGGAGACGTCCCGGGGCGAATCCCTAGTTTAGGATTTTTTCACCTGGGCGGAGTGTGTGAGGACCGTGGAGAGATTGTGTTGGTGTGATTGGATTTATAATTTATAAATTTAGCTAGGGAGGCAGGTCATCTATTCGAGTATGAATGTTTATATTTTTAAGTAGGTAGCATTGGAATGATATATTTTTAGATTTGTTAAAGATATTCTGTTCCAGATTTTTGTACAAAAACTGTACTTTTTTTGTATTGACGCGAAAAGTGCTCGATTTAAAAATTTAACTTCGGTATATATTTATTCATATTTTTTTAACCGATTTGAAAAACTTGAGCACAAATCGAATCAGGCGAGACATTTATCCGAAGAAAGAAGAGGCTATATGCTGAAGAGCCCCGAAAATGAAGAGGGGAACTTCTATTATTAGCTATTCATTTTTGAATAAATTGTAATATATTTATTGAGAAGTGGATGGCTAATGATAGTTTATATCCGCGTCGTCACTATGCTGATTTTTATCGATTATTCCAAGTACATTCTTTGTTGATTATTTTATCTGTTTAAAGCAGCTGAATTCTTCATACGAAGTGTTATACATAAAAAAAATAGTTAATTTGACTCTTTCGTAATTTAAAAAATTTAACATTACTAATTGATTGATTTACTCAACCATTTTTCATTGCTGATGTTGCAGATGGCATTGTCAATTCAACACTGAAAAAATGGTTAGTTAATCCGACTACTTCGATATGTAAAAAATGCCATAGCCACTTTATTAGTTGTGCTGACTAAAAGGTCACAACTATATTTTTTTAGTAAGCAGTACCAAAAATTTTGTAAATGCTACTAATTTTTTTTTGTAAAATTGATCAAATTAATTTATTTTGAGAAATGTAAATATTTTATTTCCGTATGCAATATTTCGTGTGTAAACATGACTTGCAATTCTATGGTAATAGTAAACTTTAAGAAATT
The DNA here is from genome assembly GCA_030998225.1 of Diplolepis rosae. Taxonomy (NCBI): domain Eukaryota; kingdom Metazoa; phylum Arthropoda; class Insecta; order Hymenoptera; family Diplolepididae; genus Diplolepis; species Diplolepis rosae. The sequence continues at coordinate 3,815,322 of JAPYXD010000723.1, read as the reverse complement.
ATTGTTCAGACGAATTAGATTTTACCTGCTTATCAACTGTTTTGAATCGTTTTGAAATCGTAACATATATTGATTTCTTAAAATTTTGCTTTTGTTCTTCATCAAAATGAGAAGAATTAAATCATGGTAATTTTAAAGTATAACTGTAAACTGTTGTGTAGTTTTTGATGAAAAACCTCTCAACAATTATCATCCTTTGTTAAATTTTGAAAAACAGTAATTAAAAAAGTTTTTCTCCTAAACAATTCTAACCTAAGAAAGTTCCCATCGACATTAACAAAAATAAAATAGATAGAATGGTAAATTTAATATTTTTTTTCAATGTTGCAATTACTATTTTAATCATGTACGGATGAAAAAAATTAATCAGTTTCTAATTAAGATATTGGAATAGTTTTTGGTACAACTTTTCTCCGTTATGTCGAAAAAATATATATTTTCGTAATAACTACACTGGATAAATAGTAAAAGCAATTAAAGCAATTAAGTAAGTTTTACAAAAACGTATTGGTAACACCTATTATAAGCTCGATACAATGTGGGAATGCATGAAAATAGTCGCGGCTACAAAACGGACCGACTAATCGGATTTTGTAAGTTTTACTAAAAATTTTAATTATTGCTACTCAGTTAATATTGCTGTAAGAACTAAGGTTCTTAGATGATACAGACTAAAAAACATACTTGTGACCCTTTCTTACAAAAAAAATAGGTAACCACGACTAATACTTTCTCTCAGTGTACTTCTTTGTTGATGTTATTATCTGAATTGTTATTACAAGAACTCGGGTAGTAAAATCGACTAGAGAAGTAGTTGTGCTAACTAATGAAGTAGCAGTGGCATATTTCACTAGTCTGAGTAGTGGGTTCAACTAACTATTTTTTTCAGTGAACAATCCGAGTAATAATAGCAACCAAAGAAATAAAGTTGTGGAAACTAATATAGAATTGCAGTGTGGCATACGTTCCACAAACTGCAAAGTAATTTTAAAAAAATCTATAAAACAAATTGCACTTATATTCTTTTTAAAAATTTATGAAGAATGCATTTAATTGTATTTCACTAAATTATTTTATCCGGAATGCTTCTCATCATTCCTACTAGTCACTATTAATTTGATTATGAAACTTGGATTCCATAAAATTCCTTTATTATTTCTATGAAAATTTCTCTGAAATATCCAAATATTTTATTTTTTACCTAATGTCCATGGTATTCTCATATAAATTTCATAACTTTGATTCAATTTCAAAAAGTAAGAACTTATGTTAAGAGAATTCATAAAAATTTCAAAACTGAATGAAAATTTAATCTTGAAGTAACTTTGATTCACTTAGAAATAAAGATGAATGATAAAGAGATGATAAAGCAGATTAATTTTCTTAGTCTTTCAGGATTTTAGCTAATTTTGATAATATGAATATTAACAATTATTCTGCATCCTCGCTTTTATATAATGGAAGTAAATAATATATATTGAAACTTTGTCTTCAAATGAGAACTATACTTGAAACTTTACCAAGCCTGCCTTGAATGTAATCATTAAAAAACGGCAATGCAAATAATTTTTCAGAGATTTTGCCGTATTTGCTTTTATAGTGGAAGTTCACAAATATTCATTAATGTTCAACCAGTTTTTCTCGTAAACTAAGATGAATAACGAGTCCTGCAAGAAAACTTGTTACGTCACTTAGCATGCTTAGGGAATCTGACATGAAAAATGGACCAATTCGTGAAAGTTGTGTGACGAATGAATGCTGTCTTCCAATATATGTTACAGGAGAATATATGCATATTTTCATCAATAGTAGATTTATTAGGTTTCGTGCTATGGAATGACGGTTCCAATCGATAAACACATAACTATGAAAAACGTACGTCATAAATGCGTTTTCGAAAATATGCCAGAAAAGTATCGAAATACTAAAAATTATTTTCATATTCGTCATGAAAAATTGTGTAGCCCATATTATATACAATCAGAAAACATTTTTATATTCAAACCAAAGTTGTTTTAATGAAACAAATAAGTATATTGCTCTGGGGTGAAAAAGACATTATCTTAATTGAAAAGAATTTCTTAGCTAATAATTTTCTTTTTTTTAATTAAATAAGAAATTGTTTTTTTAATTAAGAAAAACAATCTGTTGAAAAAACCATTTCAGTTAATTTTTAATAGAAGTGTTTTCTACACAAAAAAATGTCAGTTAAAACAACTGAATTTCTGACAAGGCCATATTTAACATTTTTTTCTGGTTAGTTTAACCATATTTTCTAGTTATTTCTGAAAAATGTGGTAAAACAACCGGAGTTTCCAATTATTTTAACCAGAATATAATGTTGAGTATGGCTTAACCGGAATAATGGCCAAAAATATTACAGAAAGAGTTCGATACTTTTATTTTTCTTCACCAATTTTTACAACATGAGAATAATGTAAATGAAGAGATAATAAATCGTTCTGTTCTCTCGATTTGACGGTAACAATCAATTATAAAGTATATCCAGGTCATTAATTAAAAAGAGCCCACTAATAAGACTGAAAATATTTCAGTATAGTTAAATTACGTTTTCTTTACTTTTCCTCTTAAAACAAAATTGAGTCAATAATACAATATGAGTGAAATATGATTAGAATTTATCAATATTGACTTACATTTTTATGAATTGAAGGAATTATTCGTTTTAAAATATCCAATATCATTTCTCAGCATTCGCTGGCATATTCGATAGTTTTTTGTAATTGTGACATTGTCGACAGTCTCTATGTAAAAGCCATTTGGTCGATTAATTTCTTATCTTGCATGGAATATAAATGATGATTAGATGAAGTTCCAAGATCACAAACACGGATAAAATATTGCTGAAATAACGCGAGTTCTCCTATGGAAATAAAGCTATTGTCCAATGGGCAAGAAGTTTAAGTGGAAACATTGTTCGTATGATATTCGCTTCAAAAGTTAGTTACTTACTGAACTCACATGTTTATTCAAGAATGATGATATTATACGACTTCTTGATTCGTCATTATGAAAGTAAGAGTCAATGACATCGCGATAACAAATTCACTGAAGGCCGGAATATATCTTTTTCGTAACACGCACTCAATCTCTAAGAAATACTGGATTGGGCATTTAATGCAAACTGCCTGTTCACATTAAACTTGAGTAAACTCCATTTTATTTAGGGTAATGATCCACATGTGACCGTTTTGTTGTTTAAAAAGTACTTGTACGTGATAGTGTGGTCAAGTTTAATAGTGTATACTATAATGACCATGACATACACAATTAGTGCATGTGAATATAGCACTTTGAATATTTATATTTTTTGGGGAAGGAGAATTAAATAAACAAAAATTAATGCGATACAAATTTTTATTCAAATTTTTATCTTCAAACAAAAGTCAGTTTTGCAATTTTTTACGAATTTTCAACTAAACCTTTGATTTGTAATTATCATTTTTATTTGATGATTAAAATGTGCAACTCATAATATTTATGAATTAACTATCGCTTGAATCAATCTCAGTATGGATTGTAAAATCTGTTCACTCAGAAAAAATATTTGATTGAATCAAAAAAATTATTTGTTTGGAACACTTTTTTTGATGTAAAGAAATGTTTTGTTTTAATGAAACAAAATTTGTTTGATTCAAACAAAATATCTTTGGATCAAATAAATATTTGTTCGAATCAAATAAACTTCTGCCTTAAATCAAACAAATTATATCTTTGACCATACATATATCAATGCATTAATTTCTTTGTTTTGAAGAAAAATTAATTTGATTCAAACAAATATTTATTTTGTTCAAAGATATTTTGTTTGAATCAAACAAATTTTATTTCATTTAAACAAATCATTTCTTTAAATCAAAGAAAGTCGTTCAAACAAATTATTTTCTTTGATTCAATATAATATTTTTTCTGAGTGTTGTTACATTTTGTTGTCACTGAATGGAATGATTTGTAATAAATTTTATTTGAATTACTCATTGAGTATTTATTAGAATAAAATTTTGAATTTCTATAAAATAAGTACAGCTGGATCTTTATCATTTGACATTTAGAAGATTTGACATTTTTCCCCAGCTCTGCCATTAGTGTTCTACATATGTAGAGGTAATCGTCAAATATATGTCTTATAGACACTTTGTGTATGTAAATATGTAAATCTTTAACTGTCAATTGTAAACGAATACGACATTAGTTTATCTCCCAATTTTTCGTTTAATTCTTCATGAATTTCTCAAAAATTTGTTGTCTCTTTTGTACCATTAAATTGACTCAAAGGCATTTTATCATAAATGTTAAAAAAAGCTTAAACATAAAAACTGAGGGAAAATCATGAAAAATTTTGAAAAATGCAGGCCACAGCACACAATTCTTTTTCTAATATATCAATATATGATTAACAATAACAATACTATTGCTCACTATGGCAATGACAATGACACATGATAAACGTTTCAAAAAGTAAATACATATAATGCTTCTCGACTCTAAGATTATTTTCTTCAATTTTTGAAATCCATTTTTAAATTTTTCAAACAAACATGGATAGCATAAATAAATTATATAACTTATAACAAGTATTTACAAATAAATATTCAATTTATCAACAATATACCTCTATCTTCACTATACAAAAAAAAAAACATTTTTAATATGCTCAATATAAGTAATATTTATACTAACATTTATACTGAAATTATAAAGGAGGCCGGGGCGGAATGGAACACCGGGGTAAGACGGGACAGTAAATTTTCACGTAAATTATGTGGGTTTTGAGATTATTCTTTTAATTATATTTTACACCTTTTACATTTTCTGAGAATTGCAAGATCATTTTTTCTATCCATTTCTAAAAAGATAAATCTTAAAATCCAGATAATTTACCTGAAAATTTACCGTCCCGTCTTACCCCGGTGTTCCATTTCACCCCGGTCTCCCCTATAAAATAATTTAATTAACTTTCGATCTATAGTCTAACACAAAATTTTATAAACACCAGTTTTTAAGAAATTTTAATTTTTTTAAACTACAGCACACATGCAAATTCATCACAGTTTTCCTCAAATTAATCGGTTAATCCACTTAGAAATAAATACCATGATTTTTAATAACGGCTTTTTTCAAAGAATGTTATAGTTTTAATTTTCACACGAAATCAACATATAACTTATATGCGATCCAATTAGGTTTTTATGTGTGTCCCTTTATGGATCAAAGCTCGCAAAAGCTGTAACGAAATATTACATAGATCTTAGAGTAGAATAGATGGGACCAGAAATGGTACAACATATTATATCTGGAAACCTAACTCTGACATACATAGAATCTTAAGTAGCTCTGAAAATGTAATAAGTTATCAACATCAGGCACGTACAGAAGCTGACATTAACTTTTATGAGATATCACGGTCCCCGTATAAAATCAGAGGATATTATATCTTTTAGTTTCTGTGCGAGGATATTTATTAACTAGAGAAAAGAAGTGCATAAAAAAGTACAGGAAATTATTGTTATGTACAAGCAACATTTTATTTTTACTTTCAAAATTTTTTAATTTTAGGCAAGAATATTATTTAAAAAATTCAAAATATAAATTAATGGTGATTTTTAATTTGAAAATAGTTTTGACAGACGAATTTGAGAAAAAGTTAATTGATTGACAGTCATTAAACTCAATGCTCGTGTTTCTCTATAATTACGGAACAATTTGCACATCAGCTTGACGTTAAATTGACGTTCGGAATAATCTGTTCCGGTTCTAAATCGTTTTCTGAACTTACTGAGTCATAAAACCCAGAAGAGGGATGATTTTCCAAGTTAAGTAGTTTTAACTTCGTGGGGCCTACATTTCAAAAATTGTGTAATTAACATCTATATTCTTCCCAGTAGAATTCAAGCAAATTAACTCTTCGTTAATAACCGCAAAATATGATATTTTGTTTTTCCATCTTTTTCTATTTTCAATTAAAATAATTATTAGTTTCAGATTTCAAAGATGGATAAATTTATAGATTATGTTAATTAAAAATTGATATGAATTGATCAACTTTTAATCTTAGAGCCGATTTTGATGAGTTATATTATAAACTACGTTACAGGACACAATCTGAATGATCACCATTTTAAGTTTCTATTTTTATTACATAATTCTACTGAAAATCACAATGAATTATAGTTCAATGTATTTTATTATTTGTCAAAGTCTTTTGCACTTGAACGCGCACTATGTCGTGAAGAAACACTGTTTGGCATTTTTTTTACAAATTTCCATACCTCGATAAAATTAATCAAGATAAATATCGAACAGCACCGTCTTATACACCAAGTCTCAATTGATATATATTATATAATATATACTATCACAAGACTTAAAGTTGAGCTATTTGTTCCTTGTTAAGTGTTTTATTTGAGGTGTTCGACGATAATGAGATTTCAGTCACACCTACAGAAGTTTGCACTGCTGCTGTCAATGCACTCTGTAAAGGAATACTTTCTTTTATCATCTCGCAACCTGTATCTGAAACATAAAAATGTGCAACTTTGTATGAAAAACATATTTTTATTATATACTTTATAAATATTTTCAGGCACATAAGGATATTTTGATCTTAATGTTTTTATTCCTTTATTTCATTTTTTCACTTTCTAGGAAAATATTCTCACAGAAATAATTCTTACATCTAACAATTTTTTTAGTTTATTCCATTCAATTATTTAATTTAGAAAATCAATTATTTTATTCTCTATACTCTCTCTTGCAAATACATAAAAATTTGATTATGGAAAATTTGATAAAATTGTCTTTCTAGGTAATTAGAAGTTTTTAGAAAAAAAAAAAATGTTTATTAACTGACCACCAATCAGTGGCTAACCAGCCGCGAATTAGTGGCTGGCTAGCCGCTGATTAGTGCCTGACCGGCCGCTGGCTTGAGGCTAAACAACTTATCGCTTGTGGCTGGCCAGCCGCTGACCATCGGCTGATCGAACAAAAACATTACAGGTCTGGCTAGCCCCAGACCAAGCCTTATAGTCAGCGCCAGAACTGTAAACCAGACAGCATGGTCTGGCGCTGGCCAGCGCCAAGAAATTTTTCCTAAAACTAGAATTTTTTAACAGAAAATTTTCTTTTTTTTTGCTTCAACTGGTGCTATCTTTTTAGAATTTTTCGATTAAATTTAATTCTAAAATGCAATTTTAAATGCGATGAATAGTTTCAATAGTGGACGATAAATCAGCTTTAATATTTCCATGAATTGACAGAGTTTGTCCAGGTTTTCGAGTTACTTAATATTTCGTAAAATATAGTAGTCAAAAGAAATGTCAAAATTACTAAAAAATTGAGTTAATTACAGTAAAACCTTTATTTTTGAATCTAGAACTAATTTTTTGGAGTGCTTTATTTTAATTTTGGCAATTCTACATGTCAACATGCAATTAGTTTGGTAATTATTGAATAATAAGATAATGAGTGGTTTGTAACGAACATCTTTATTTAATTAGTGTTTAGAATCCCTTTCTAAAAATCTATGGCATTATTTCACACTATATTCACTGGATTAATTAGTAGCTTCCAAGACTTTTGAAACAACGGATTATTAAACTATCTTTACGTTGAGTAAAAATTGATTAAAGGAAAGAAAAATTAATTTCATAGAACGAATATCTGATTGTCTCAATGAGCCAGGCTGAAATTTAATTTTCATATCAAAGAAGAAGAGGAGTTATTGAAAAGGTTTTCGCTAATGAAGAGATAAATTCGTAGGATAATGGTTAACTACATGTAGTACTTCCTAACTCCACAAAATATGAATAAAGGATCGAACAGCCTTCAAAATGATTATAAATCATTTAATTTATCCTATTTTTTGTATACTAACTAACCCACTTCAGGAAGGTTTTCCCTGCAATATTTTTATCATATCTCCATATTTCAGCATGATATTTTTTATCATTTCATGAAGATTTACGAAGGGAAGGTAGCAGAAGTGAAAAAAGTTGCATAAAGAAAAATGAACTATCAGCAGATAAGTATAATAGGAAAGATAGACTGATTTAATGGAAAATCAAGAAAAAAAGAAATGTGGAATCATGAGGCTTTATTTTACAGTATATGTGCAGCAAAAAATAAATTGTATCCCTCAAGAAGTTTACTCATAAATCTTGTATCACGTGATGACAAATGTCCTCCAAAAAGTTTCATCTACCTTTGTATGAGGGAGAAAGTTCTATTCAACCCCTCAGTCTCGAAAATTTATAGATTAAATAAGGTTGTTTTACCCAGTATTTAGGTAAATGAAACATTTTTCAACACTTGTCACAAAATGTTGCAAGATAAATGTCGCGAATTCCGAGGATGAGTAATTGAGTATACAAGTGGTGGAATTTATTTTAAAAGTTTTAAAACTTAGGGGTTGGAAATAGGCGTGTTTGTCAAAATTTAAGCAGATAATATTTTCTTTGTCAACAAGTCTTATCAAATGCAATAAAAGTAGTAGATATGATTTTGTATAAGATTAATACACGTCGTAAAATATTCTTTAGACTTGGCAGTTTTAAAAGGAGTTTTTACTGACATTTTTCATTACCTGCTAATTGAAAACACGCGAATAAAATAAACTAAAGAAATTAAAGATTGTAGAAGCGAAATAAGAAAAAATTTAAGAAATCTACAGAAGAAAGAAAGAAAGCAGGCAGAAGAATAGAAAGAGTATATAAACTGCCAAAAAAGGACAAAACAGTAAAAAGCTATTACATTAAGGGAAGAAAATTTAATGAAATATAGAGGTGATTAAAGAGAAAGAAAGCAAGGAAAAATAATGCCTAATATTTTTCAGAAGTGTTGTAAAAGTATGTTAGATATGTATAGTAATAAAAAGGTACTCACACTTGGACATGGAGGAAGTACCTACACTACTGCTTTGTTTCTTGAATGTACTGCCTCCCATCGTGACTTTTCCCCTAATATTCTTGTCTGGCTGAAAGATGATAATATAAACTTTGGGAGAATAAAGGCAGACTAAAGTTACTGAAGCACTTAAGCTTATAGCTATACAAAGTGTCGTGATTTGCGTCTCGTGAGCATTTCCAGTGCCGAAGTAAATCGGCACGAAAGCTAACCAAATGATACATGTGGTGTACATCGTGAATCCGATAAACTTGCTTTCATTGAAGTTTTCCGGAATTTTTCTAGTTTTGACGGCGTAGATAGTCGATACAAGGATCAGGGTGGCGTTGTAGAGTTGTGAGAAGAGGAAACTCATGTCCTGAATATTGCATTTGAGGATCACCTCCTTTCGATTAGGGTACCAATAGCGGGTTCCTGGGGGTTCCACAATCATCCAGACCAAAGTCAGCACCACCTAAATCCAACAGTTGAAAAGAAAAAAATATCCAGACTGGAGGTGAAGGATATGTGGAAATGATACTGGTACCATTTAAATAATTTAACCCATTGGCCTATTTTGACGATTGCACTCGACATTTAAAAAATGGCTATTGCGTGGTTTGATGAGTGTAGCTCAATAAATCAATAAATCAATAAATTCCACGACATTCTGTTGCATTTATTGAGGTTTTTGTCCACCTTCATGAATTTCCTGTTAAACTGAAAATTATATCATATTTATATACAAGTTTTTCCACAGAAAAGTCATAGGCCAATGGGTTAACTACTTAGCTCCCATTTTATTTCTTTCATATTCAAGGGAATACACATAAAAATAAAATTATATATTATTCAAGGCCATGGATCAATCGGTCCACGTGACTAAATTATATACATTAATTCGTCAATGTGGGATAACTATTTTCATTTACAAAATATCTTTCTGAAAATTTGGGAAATGTAAAAAAAGAGAATAAGGCATGTCTGTTAACTTCTTAATAAAATTTTTGAAAAAAATTAGAAAACTTATCGATAATTACAGTTAACTGTAAACATTTTTGCAAAATTTTCACTCAAACATGGTCTACATGGTTTTGACGTCCTATCATTTTTTCCCGCCATATATCGGTCATTGCGAAACCTGCAATTTTTTTTTCAATCGGCGATATCTCCGGTTAGAAAAATTAAAATAATATATGTAAATAGTGAAATGGAAAGCTGAAAAGTGGCTCTTTTTTATGGTTTTCTCATATTTAAAAAATAATAAAAATTCGCGAAGTTATCGATGTTCAAATATAACGAAAAACCGTGTTTTTCGCACTTTTAGGTTAGGATTACTCGAAAATCTGACGTGATGGAGTAATTCTGAACCCGGATTCGGTTTCTACGCCAAAAATGACTTCGGAAATGACTATCGGTATTTCTATAACAATCACAACCTCATATTTTGTAGACCTGTCTGATGATAAGTAATGACTGGTACTATATGTAAGAACAAAAATTCCTTCTTTTTATATAATTGTCTTCACATAACCGTAAAAAAGTTCAGTAGAAAACAAGAAAAATCAGGGATGATTATTTTTATGATTTCATTTGGAACTTATGATTAAAATGATAGAAACAAAAAAGGATGAAAGAAAGAAAAGAAAGGAGTTTCGGATGTCGTCTTCATTTTTCATTCCGCCTATTTTTGCTAAGGGTTCTTGTTTTTCTTTATTGTAAAGGATGAAAGTTTAATGGACCGAATTAAATCGCCATTAATTCTTTTTACTTTTTGAAAGGTTTATTTTAAATTGCTAAACGGAGAAAAATATTTGTCTAAAATTACCAAACTATTCGGAAACGCATGATAAATTCTAAAGCGACGTACTTTTTACATTCTCATCATGGATGAAAAGGTATTGGTTTTATGTGAAAAATGACTTTCGATATTTTCATCAAATCTTTACGTTTTGAGACCCCCTGAGTCATAAAAAATGGTTTTTACGAAAGTGTCTGTCTGTCTGTCTGTCTGTCTGTCTGTAGGTCGTGTGCGGCATAACTCTCGATAGAATTATCAGATTGAATTGAGCTTTGGTACAGTTAATCGGAGCCGAAAAAGTAAGGAGAAGTTCGTTAACCAGCCACATCCAATCAAAATTGAGGGATTGAGCACTACTTTTGTGTTTTTGAAAATAATTTTTTGAAAAAATCAAAAATTTCAATACTGGTTTTTGATAGTGCTCATAAATCTCTACAAATTATCCTGATAACATTTTTTGATTAAATCAAAATTAGAAATGTTACAGCATATTCAAATTCGAAAAAAGTCAATATCAAAATTCCATTTTCCAGTTAAATTATACGAGATACGAAAAAACGTTATGATACAATATTATTAAATAAATAAAGACCTACAAATTTGAATTGTAACATTTTTTCATAAGATGCATATTTTTCTTTTTAATTAAAAAAAAAACTATTGAAAATCCAAAATTCAATTTTTTAGCAATAATATTCGAAACACGAAAAAAACGTAAGAATACAAAGTTGTTCGTTTCAAAAAGATCTACAAATTTTGTCTCACATAGTTTCTGATAAAACATATATTTTTCGTTTCAATTCCAAAAAATACGATTAAAATTCAAAAATTCCATTTTTTAGACAAAATATGAGAGATACAAAAAAAACGTTTAGATGGAAAATTGTTTGCCTAAATGAGGTCTACAAATTCTCATTAAGACATTTCGGGACAGGATGCATATTTTATGTTTTGATTTTTAATATTAAATAAATTCGATTTTTTTCACCAAAATATGTGAGATACGAAATAAGCGTTATTCTGCAAAATCGTTTCCTTAAATAATTGGTTTGAGCTTCATTATCAAATTATAATAAATAAACTTGAATGTATGTGAAGAGCACAAGACCGAGCGCGAACCGCGAGGTCCAGAAAGAATGGAGCGCGAAGCGCGACGATCAAATCGCGCGCCCTAGGCGCGCTCAAACTTGCGAGCGAAGCGCGCGATGAGAATGTGCCCGCGAAGCGGGCAGATTTTTTCTAATAATTCACATTTATTCGGATTTCTATTATAGAATACGCTAATTTACCCATAAAAATACTCATGCAGATAGTAAAAAAAATTGAATCATTAGAAAATTTTACCATCTAGATGGAGATTTTTATCGGTAGTTTAGTGTATTCTATATAAAAATGGTTAGTAAAACCAACTACTTCGGTTTGTAAAATATGCCTCAGTTATTTTATTAGTTAGCGCAACAATTTTTTTTGTTGGTGTTACTATCTCAATTGTTATCACAAGAACTTGGGTAGTAACACAAAAAAAATTGTCGTGCTAACTAATAAAATAGCTGAGGCATATTTTACAAACCGAAGTAGTTGGTTTTACTAACCATTTTTTTCAGTGTAGGGGCGAAACTCGCAGTTTCTTCCCGCTTTACAGGTACCGAAAATCGGATTTTCAAAAGAGGCGCTATGAAATAGTATATTACATTACGAGGGGCGAAACATAGCGATTGCAATGAGTGTGCACTGTAAATATTATAAAATGAATAATTTAAAAATTGTAAACTGTTCCCGCCTTTCTCCATATGTGTCACAAAATGCACTTCAAAAAATAATGTTTCCATTTTTGCATTCTCATCATGAATGAGAAGTTATTCGTTCTATGTTAAAAATTATTTTTGAAATTTTCATCAAACCTTTACGTTTTCAGACACCCTAAGTCAGACAAAACATATACTCGATGACTCGATAGAATTATCGGATTTAACATCGAGCGCGAAGCGCAAGGTTCACATATTTCGAATCGCACGGAGAAAAAAAATCGTTTTTGCTGTCCCAACTTTTTAGTTTTCCCAAAATAGCTATTTGTTGGACCAATAAAAGACTTTGTTATTGTTTTTTGTTTGCTAAACATTTTTTGGGACAACTAAAAAAAGTTTGTCAGTTCTATATCAACAAATCTTTTTAGATCAAAAACCTCGAAGCACGAAGCACGACGATCGAATTGCGCGCCTCAGGTGCGCTTAAAGTAGCGCGCGAAGCGCTTGATAAGAATTTGCCCGCCAGGCAGACAGATTTCTTTAACCCTTTTGGTGCCGGGCGAAAAATAGGTGCCTATGCGGGAATAACCGGCCGAATTTCACAGTTTTACTAGGATTTGGGAAAATGCTCATAAAAACCAAACGAGAAACAATATTTAAATGATTCAAAAAGCAGTTTTCAATCAGATCATTTATAACGTATTACAAATTTATTTGGATTATTTCTCCCGCAATGCGAATAGTAAAGCGCTACGAGGCGCGGGCCGATATATCGGCTCTGGCACTTCTCGCCAGTGTAGCAGGAGCCGACATATCGGCTCCCGGCACTAAAAGGGTTAAGTGTATTTAGCACAATATATAGAGAAAGGAAGGAAGAGAATACAATTTTTAGAATAATTCTTTCAAATACTCTCACTGCTACCAACTTGAAAATGTAGTAACTAAATTGATTTCCTAAATAGGTACCTTATTGTTACCAAGTGAAGATTTCTTATTCCATCATCACAATAACAAATTAAATATATATCATTAATAAAACACCACCCACCTGAAATGCAATCAGGGCAGCAGCAATGCAGACTTGAGAAGTGGGGCTAATGTACCTCAACCTTACGGCTGATCTAGTTGCTGACTCAAAGATCCTCGCAATCCTATTAGTTTTAGTGAGCAAAGCACCATAAACAGCACTAAAGCTGACGCCAACACCAAACCTCTGAACAATGCAGGTGACTGTGCTAGGGGTTGCCAACAGTAAAAAGGTGTTTAGGTAACAGAATAAAACTCCAGCCAGGAGGATGATGGTCAGTTCTCTTCCGGAAGCCCTAACCACTGGGGTATCTCGATGATGGAAAAGCAATCCTGCCACAGTAAGAGTTGCTACAATCCCCAAACAAGATATCACTGCAGGCACTATGGCGAACGCACTAGTCCATCTAACATGCTTGATCGGCAACTGGTAGCAACCTTTCTTGTCTGGATGTGGCCATTTTCCTGCTCCACAGTCTTTGCACGTGATTTCATCGAAGACATATTCGTATTCCTCGCACTGATCGCATACCCAGCAACAAGTGTCACCCTGTTGCTTCTTAATCATGCCCGGTTCGCAAGGTAATGAGCACGCTGATATCGGGATATCTTTTGCTCCACGTGCCCATATCAGTTTCTCTGTTTGGATGTCAAGAGATTCGATATTTGCCCACTTTCCCACGACCTGAAAATGGAGCAGTGAAAATATGTGGGTATGAAATATTTAAGGTTCGATTGCGACAGAAATAAACGTCTGCTATTATTGCTGGGGTAGATATAGTTTGTTGGTGGGGTAGGAAGAGGGGTCAGTGATCGATTAAACCCGTGAGACATCTACTGATTCTTTTTAGAGACCATAACTATACCGAGATTATGAAAGATATTTTCTGGGATAATAAGAATTTCTGGTATAAAGAATCCATATATTATGTAACTTTTTCTTATCTTTTTTGCTCCATATCTCCCATATACAATAAAGCGAGACATTTTATTCGATATGAAAAACTATATTGTGACAGATGGTCATTTAGTAGAAATTGCTTAAGAAATTTTTGTATACGAAATCTTCATTTATGATAATGAAAAAACTTTTGTTAGATACACACAAAAAAGTGCAGTTGAAACAACCTCTCTTATTTTCAATCAGTTGTTTTAATTACTGATTCAAATTAAGAGATACTGGGACTCCGTTTGGACCAATTTAACATTTTTTTTTGGTAGATTCAACCAGAAATATCAGATTTTTTTTAGAATTAACAAGATATTCTGGTTGGAATAACCAGAATTTTAGTCGAAACAATCAGAATCGAATGTTTAATATGGCCTAATTATAATCTTAAGTATTTTAACTAGACATTTTTTGCGTGATATTTGTGAATTCTAGCTATAAAATCAGTAGTTTTGAGTGATATTAACTGATCAAGCAGTTGGAAACATCTTATTTTATAGTTAAAATTCACACACAAAAAAAAATTCCAGTTAAAACAACCGGAATTTTGGTTAGGTCATATTTAACATTATTTTCTGGTTATTTCAACAAGAATTCTAGTTATTTCAAACAGCTTTTCCAGTTATTCCTTAAAAAAACCTGGTAAAAATAACCTGAATTTCTAGTTACTTTAACCAGAAAATAATGTGAAATATGGCCTAACTGGAATTCCGTTTGTTTTAACTGGACTTTATTTTGAGTGCTGTTACTGATTGGAATTAGTACAAAAAAACTACTGATTTAAGTTAAGTGAGACTGGAATTCTAGTCGGGCGATATTTAACATTTGTTTCTAGTTGTTTCATCCATAATTCAGGTTATTTTCACCAAGTTTTTTAGAATCAACTTGGATATATGGTTGTAATAACCAAAATTCTAGTTAAAACAACTAGAATCGAATGTTACATATGGCCTAATCATGATTTTGGATATTTTAACTATATATTTTTTTGAGTGATATTTGTGAATTCTAGCTATACAATTAGTTCTCTTAAGTAATATTGACTAAGAAAGCAGTTTAAAACAACTGATTATATAGCTAGAATTCAGTTACTGATTGAAGTTAGTATAGAAAAAACTACCGATTCAATTGCGTTAAGAGAGACCGAAATTCCGGTCGGGGCATATTTAACATTCGTTTCTGATTGTTTCAACCAGAATTCAGGTTATTTTTACCAGATTTTATAGAATTAACAAGAAAATCTGGTTGGCATAACCAGAATCGAATTTTGAATATGGCCTTACCATTATTCCCTGTATTTTTAGCGAGATATTTTTACATTCCCATCATATGAGAAGGTATTGGTTTTATCATTGTGTGATATGTATTAAAATTGAAGATTTTTCTAACCATGTGGTGATACTGTATGCTGATTTTCTAACTTGTTCTACTCTCTAAATCTGAATCAGTCAAATTTTGACTGATTGAATCAGTGATTTGCCTTTTCACTGATTCAGCAGTGAAAAAATATTTTTCACTGTTAAATAAGTTAATTTCCACTGATTCATCAGTGAAAAAAATATTTTCCTCTTCCAAATCAGTCAATTTTCACTGAAATAATCAGTGAAATTTCACTGATTTACAGTAGCCTCTTTTTAGCTATTTGAATCAGTCAAATTTCACTAATAATCAGTAGATTTTGACTGATTCAAATTTAGAGAGTAAGAATTATTTTTTTTATATTATGATTAAAATAAGTATAACCATCAAAAATTTACAATATCATAACTTTTGATTTGATTATATTTCATTGATATTTTCTGGGATTAGATTTTAATTACTTCACCTTATAGTGGTATTCGTTATTGAGATTTGTTTTTCGGAAATTGAGTATCTCATAACGAGCCAGTCCATCTCCATTCATGTCGAATTTTACCTCACTCCCAACAGGATCTATAACAAAGTTACAAAGTAAACACCTTTAATTAAATTTCTAGGCTGCTATTCAAAGCTCGAAACGCTCGATATACAATTTAGTTTAAACGACCAATTCGAATAATCGTCATTGATAGAATTGTCATAAAATTACTTCAAATTGCAGTCTTTATACATGTGCCTTTGGAGTAGTTGTCGTGCCAAAAAACGGGTCTCTGGAAAAAAGTTTTCCTAGACTCAAAAAAAAGTCCAGTTAAAACAACCGGGATTCTGGTTAGGCTACATTTAAACATTATTTTCTGGTTAAAATAACTATCAGGTTATATTTACCAGATTCTTTATGAATTACTAGAAAATCTGTCACTTATCCTTCCTGTGCCGTTAAGGCTAGGAACAGATAAATTAAATGAGTTACGTGCCTTGTCTTACAGCAACTTTACTTAGTTTAGAATTTTGCATCGGGATTATCGGCGGACGACCCCGTCATTCGCTTTACTTTATAGGCTATCAAGAAGATAATCTCATTCATTTAGATCCACATTACTGCCAAGAAACTGTAAATATGTGGAAGCCAGACTTCACTCTTTCTAGTTTCCATTGCGTATCACCTAGAAAAAAGCTCCTTTCAAAAATGGATTCTAGCTGCTGTGTGGGATTTTACTTACACGAGAAATCCACCTTTGAGAACTTCGTTAAAATAGTAGAACCGGTGGGTAATGAATCAATGAGAAATGCACACCACTTATAAAATTTAGAAATATTATTAAGTTATAAAGTGACATGTTTGATGACATGTCTGCTATTATATTGACCCAAAATTCACAACATTTTTGTTAATTTCTCATTTTTTTTGCATTGGGTCAGTTTCTTTTTATTTTCTTCTATTAAAATTATCAATGTTATTTATGATAAAAAACGCAAAAAGAGAAGTTTTCATAATGTATTTGGAAGAATTTTTTTTGCAGTTTTTGGTTCTCACACTCTAAAAACAAGTGTGTTACTTCTATACGTGAAATACGATAGTAACTTTTTAGGCATTTGAAGTGTGTATTTTTAAAACACATTACAAACGTAACGTTTAATTTTCAAACACTTTAACGTTTTGTATCCAAAATATGTGTTAAAAATACACACTTCAAATGCCTAAAAAGTTACTATCGTGATTCACGTGTAAAAGTAACACACTTGTTTTTAGAGTGCATGAATCAAAAGATGGACTATCCAATGTTCCTGTTTTGTAATGAAAGTGGAGACGATCTCCGACGAAAATTAGAAGTGGATAAAAATCATCTTTCTTCTTCGATCACGACTAATGGTCGGGGTAAAAATGAGGATAATACGCACTATGGGTGTGAGGACTTTGAGGTTCTGTACGGAAAGAATTTGTCGCTTAAAAAGTCATCGACTTTGTGTACTACTCGTGGATAGGTTAGAAAAGTCGACTAAATATTATGAACCTCCTTTTTGAAGAATATGATAGATAATCGCTGAAAATGTAAAACGTAAATTCGAAAGTTTAAGTGACAGTCGCGGCACCGAGAATCGAACGCTCGCACGCACGCACGCACGAATCCTAACCCAATTCTAATCGCACATCACATTCAGAGTTTGAAGGCAGAACTAAAATAATAGATAAATTTCAAATTTGACGTAATACACTTTATCAAGGTAAGCATATACTTACACGGAGAAACTTTTTATATCAATTTTTACTATAGTATTTTTCAATTTAGGAAAAAACGTATCACTTTGAGAATTTTTGTTGGTAAAAATACTAAACTTTATAATAATGATATGAAACAGTAGTATAAACCATAGCAAAATTTGCTATGAACTATGCTGAAGTTTCATATCATTATTATAAAGTTTAGTAACTTTACTAACAAAAATTCTCAAAGTGATACGTTTTTCCCTAAATTGAAAAAATATAGTAAAATTTTAGAAGACGGCATATAAAATCTGATGGACTTTAGAATACAATTTACAAAACTATTTGTTTGAATTACATTAATTTCAAATTATTCGATAGTCTTTTCAAATCTATGACAAATGAATCCAAAGATTATGAAACTTTTCATTACTTCTTAGAAAAGATCAGTTATTGTTTAAAATACTTTTATAATAGTAAATACGCGACTTTTTTTCTTCGACCTGGTTTTCTAAAAGTTATTCGAATTTTTTCTACTATTGCCTAAAAGTCATTGAAACCTTACAAGACTTTCTCCGATTTTACTTTCTGTCCACGACTCTTCGAATAGTCTGTTAAATTTTAAGCGACAAATTTCTTCCGTGTGTAAAGCAATGAGGGTATTCGAAAAAATTACACATGTACTTAAAGTCAATGATGTCAATAGGATCCGTTGACTGCTTTCGATAGATTAATGCCCTCTTTAAAGTCGAACTATTGAAAGTCAAAACAACCCGAAAAAATTGTATCTTGACATGTTCCTGCACATGTCCTTCGTTATATTGACCCACAGTGATATATCTGTGATATTTAATTTGGCATGGGGTCAGTTTAGTTCCAATTTGTTTATGTCGTAAAAAACACAAACATCAGAAAGGCAAACGTTTCGGCCACAAATGGGGGCCCTCTTCAGTGCCAACAATTTTAATTTGCATTAAAAATAATAATTATAAACTAAACAAGCAAAACTCATGCAACTTAATATTTATTTTCTTTTTGTTTTTGTTTTTTTTTTTGTTTTATTCTTATAATAAATTTATTAATAAAATTAGAACATGCGAATAGACCCTTCACATCTTCCACGAATCGGACACGAGAGGACTTCTGTGTGAGGACGATGCTGGAGGGTCTATTCGCATGTTCTAATTTTATTAATAAATTTATTATAAGAATAAAACAAAAAAAACAAAAACAAAAACAAAAAGAAAATAAATATTAAGTTGCATGAGTTTTGCTTGTTTAGTTTATAATTATTATTTTTAATGCAAATTAAAATTGTTGGCACTGAAGAGGGCCCCCATTTGTGGCCGAAACGTTTGCCTTTCTGATGTTTGTGTTTTTTACGACATAAACAAATTGGAACTAAACTGACCCCATGCCAAATTAAATATCACAGATAACCCGAAAAAACTTCAAAAGGTTTCTCAATCGTTACTAGAAATTCAGGTTATTTTTACCAGATTTTTTAGGAATTACTAGAAAATCTGTTTAAAATATTTTAACTGGACTTTTTTGTGTGTACGATTTTAAGACATGAAATGATGTTATCAGTCGAGTCTTATAAAAAAAAATTTTTTTATAAAATTATTTTTTATAAATACGTTAATCTTGAAAAATCTGCGCCGCCATTTACAACAATGTTACTTCCTATGATATTTTATTAAATCCACATTATATAGATAAACTCAACACAAAAGAGTTTTCAGTACTTGCTTTCATTCCCTTGTGAAAGAATAAAAATGAAATGTAAAATATTTTAAAAAACGATAGCCAAGTCCCCTTAAGATCCAATTGAACCACCTTCTGATAAGTTTCAGATAAATTTATTCGATAAGATTCAGCATGCAATAATTTTATTTGGAACTTATCAGAAGGTTGGATCAGTCGGTCCTGAAATGCTTAAACTGTCCTTATTGAGCTTTACGAGTACATTTTTATTTACACAACATCCTTTAATTATGTGTTACAGTTTATTCTAATTTTAATTAATAAAATTACTTGTAAAGCTGTCTATTTGAATTCAAGTAGATAAAAATTAAACAAAAATTTGCCTTCACTTTATATTTGGAGTATGAACTCCTATCTATTAATTTATATACTTTTTTCTCGGCTTTGAGAGTTATGTTATCTTAAAATTTTAGCACTAAAATGCCGGGGCTAGAAAATGTTTTATCTTTTCCTCTTTTCTTTGCACTCTTGTCTGAGCTTTGTCTGTTGTATGTAGAATGGCATCATCTAGATGTGTATAGGTATATTATATCTCTTTTCCGTTAACGTGACTTACAAACCGCGCTGTACCGAATAAAAGTCTGGATTTCTAAGAGTAAATTATAGTGAATCTGTTGAACTGAAAGACGATAAAAAGAAGACGATATTTTCTGCACGTTCTATATCAAGTCGATAGCAACAAAATCGATTTCTAGAATACATAATATGTAGGTCGCTACGGAAGTTTTGCAATATAGGCATATGTTTAGTTTAGCGTATCTCTCTATATAGGGCAAAACCAATCATTGAACAAACATTAAGTCCAGCATTCACTAAAAAGAGCAAAAGTGGTGCTTTGTTATTTTGGTCAGTATTCCTATAATATTACAAATTCCGCTTCGCTCTTTTGATTATATGTCGCAAATTGCAAAACTTTTGTAAGAACCTATTAATATACAGAAGGACATCTTGAAACTCAACTCAATTTTTCATATTTCATATGTTTGAACTTCTATTTATCAATGATTATTTGCAATCTTATTTATAATCATAATAAAAAAATTTAAGCGTTGATAACAAATTAATTAGTTGAGTTTGAAATTTCTTCCACTGCCTACATTATTGGAGAATCACTAGTCGCGTATCAGATAGGATACGTTGCCGACAGGTGTCCTCGTAGACAATTTCAAACTTTTATATCGCAAATAATTGCAAATTAAATTCAAATTTAAATTTAAGAATTTGAAATTTTTCTGTGGAAAAAAAGACGCTTTCGACTGCGCTGGGATTAAAATTCATGATAATAAAATTAATCTAATATTGATGTACAAATTGCCAGAAAAATTTCTATTTTTTCTAGAATGCAACACAAAATTTTTAACCCGATGAAAAGCAATGAAATGTTATATTTACTTTAATTACGACTGTGTTGGGAAAAAATTCTCAGGTGGAAAATAACTTCCGTGTTGTTAAATATTAAAATTTCTTGTCTCAATGCTTTTAAATTCAATTTTATTTAATCTCATGAAAAACTTGATATTCAAAATATTTTATTTTATTCGAAGCCAAACTTGTATATAAAGAAAAGAAAAAAGTATAGTTACTCTTATTTTCAACAACATTATGTTATTGCAGTTACATTATATAGTAAAAACCAAGCATACCCGTGCAGAAATTGCCCAAATTGTTTCCAAGTTCCGATCTGGGCCCGATCGGATTTTCCACATGTGGCCGCAGGAGGGCACATGGTGTGGCCCGGGTTGGAACCACATCGGATTATGATAGACAAGATTATTTTCGAATTTTGTGTTGTGGTCCTGATATTGTATAATGACTATATTGATATTAAAATGCCAAAAGCAAAAAGTACATGGCGAGTCCGGAAATATTTTTTTATTAACGGTAATTTAAAAAGAAAATTATAATTTTAAGTGTAGAACGTTATTGTGTTTCATCATTTTTTATATCGTATATTCAATTTTCCAAAGTGAATTTTTTAGAAAGAAAATGATTAATAATGTAATATATTTTTAGATTCAGAAGAATCGAATAGTTCTACAGACTACAAAAAGGGGTTTCAAAATTATACTGTTTTTATACTTTTAATTATACTGTTGCATCACTAATCTGAATTTATGAAATACATTTTTTTGAACCAACTATTTATTGTTATTAAACGAAAAGCCTTTAAATTTTACTATTTTTAAAAATACAAAATTAGATGGGGCCATATCTGGACCAGATCGAGCCCCCATTTTACAAGCCCAGATCTGGGCCCCATTAGGTAGGGCGTTTCATTACTGGTCTGGCGCTAGACAAATTACCCTATCGGGGCCACATTTTTCCCGATCGGGGCCCGATCGGCGCCCCACCAAAATTTCTGCACGGGTATGTAAAATAAAATTCGTTATAAACTATCAATTTATTATATTCAAATAAATTTATATTAAATTGTAACTTTCTAACTTTGAAATAGTGAAATTTCACTGTTGAAATAGCTACGTATGGGTTACTCCTTCACTTCTATAAAATTGTCACTGAAAATCAGTGAAGTTGTCATTGAAGTAGATCAGTAAAACTCAAACCGTAAAATAGATTTTATATACTGATCAACTTCCATGACAGTTCCACTGATTTTCATTGGGAATTTTATAGAAGTGAAGGAGTAACCTATTTGCAGTTTTTTTAACAGTGAAATATCACTGATTCAAGTTTAGAGGGAAAACTTTAATTAAAATTGACTCATATTACGTATTAAACAAGAAATAAATCAAGATGATATAAATATTTTGTAAAAACATTAATTTTCAACAATTTTTAAAATTTGAATCAGTATTGTTTTTTACTAATTGCAATCAGTAACTAAATTCTAGCTATACAATCAGTCGTTTCCAACTGTTTAATCAGTTGATATGACTCAAAACAACTGATTGTATAGTAAGAATTTAGTCACTGATTGAATTTATGAAAAGCAACAACTGAGTCAAAGTGAGAGAGAACCTTTACTTCTTGCAAAAAGGAATCTTAAGGTTTCTAGGCACTAAAACATATTACAATATCATGTTTGTGGTGTACCCATTTACTTAACTGTCAACATTCCACTTTCGATGTATTCTGAGCACACAGAGATAATTTAGGTCAAACCCTTTACTCTGAGAGTAGCACTCAGAGCTGTGATCTTTCTCGCAAAAATTTTATCTTTCCTCAACTTTCTTTACAATTAACTGTACACCTATTTCTATGGCAAGGCAAGGATTAAAGTTCAACACTGAGTGATCGATGAGTATCCATAACTTTTATGTCGGTGATTCAGCCCTTTTCAATGCTTCTTAAGTATAAGTTTTCACCCTAATACGAATATATATATCAGTTGTTTACGTTACAATTTTCAGGGGAAAATTTATCTTTAGTTGAATCCAAAATTCAGACGAAGGTAGTAAAAATCAACTAAATTTTGATGACATTAATTCAACTAATTTTTAATCAGGTTTAACTAAAGCAGTAAAACTTATCAGAAATGTATATATGATTATAATTATATTAATTTTTTCACGTAACTTAAAGTAATAAAAAGAAAATTTATATCTGTTGGTGGATAATCTAATCTAAGGCTAGATACTTATTTTTATTGCAACAAAGTTATAACAAAAGTTATTAAAGCAGTAACTTTTTCTGCTTTTTCTAGAATGATATTTGATCCTAGAGGTGTGCAGAAAAAATAAAAAAGTCAACTCGAATCGACATTTTTCATGTATGTACTTGCAATTCTGAACGTTCAATGAACGATGAAATTTTTTTTTAAAACGAAACGATTATTGATTGCTTTAGTAAATTAAAAAATAGCGTATATTTTTTAAAATATTGTATATTCGAAAGGGCGTGAATATTTCTACAATAAATAATTTCGTTTTGAATAATCGTTGAATGAACGTTCAGAATTATAAATACATACATTTTTTTCAAGTCCAATGAAGCCAAAGAGTTTTGAGTGCCATCCTTTTTCATAAGGGGAAGCTTCTCAAGGTGGTTAAACAAATTATTAATTTATTGTAAGTTTTTAAAAAATTCTCGTTGGGAATACGACTATCAATTAAAAATCTTAATCAAACTAGTAAAATATAACGTCTAACCTTTAAAGGACACGTTCAGTAGGTATTTCCTGTAGAATTCCCCCTTATCATATGTAATCATTTCATTGCACAGCCCCTCGTCTTTTTGACAGATGTCTTTCTGTAAATTATGCAAAGCCAGAGCGAACGCGTAAACTGCATCAACAACAAACTGCACCTTCGACTCCTGAACAAACCGCAACTCCGGTGTGAGCCTCAAATCAGGAGCACACACATGGTAACTCTTATTGGTAACCTTTCCAATATTTTTTTTTAAAATACACCCAAATATTTCCTCCCAATATTCTCCAAACCAAGGATTCCTTCTGTTATTCTCTGGCGTCAAAGACGCCATGTAGTCATCAAATTGCGGAATATTCTTTGAGTGTAGCTCAACAGTAATAGCACCTTCAGCTTCCTCTTCTAAACCTTCCACCAATTTCATTTGTCTTCCCCAACCATCACTCGCAATCCACTGGAAAGGCTGTGTTAGGTTGGACCTCTTCGCAGCTTCTAAAATCTTCCTCGCATCCTCAGCCCTCGTGAATAATACCACTGCTCTTGCATTAGGTTTCTTACTCAGTTTCTGTATGATCACATCAAAAACTTGATCATCAGCCGTACTTGGGACCTTTTCAGCAGCAGCTATACAAACATTCCTTTCCGTTGCTTCTCTCGTGAAAACCTCGATTCCATATTCTCCATAAGACCCCTCAGAATAAACTGTTGATACATAAGACCAATTAGCACTCTTCACTACGTCAACTAAAGCTATCGACTGATAAGTGTCTGGAGGGACAGTTCTAGCAAAGTAATCAAACCTTGTCTTATCACTCAAAGCCGAAGCTGTAGAGGCTGGAGATATTTGGGGAATATGGAACAACCTCAAGAGATTTGCCACCTGCAGAGAAACTGAACTATAAGACCCTCCAACCACTCCAAAAATTGTTCCTGAATTAACCGTTTTCTTCATCCGTGGTAGGGATTTATCCGCACATTCAAGGGCACTTATATCCAGATTAGATAGAGAGGCA
Organism: Diplolepis rosae; assembly: GCA_030998225.1. Taxonomy (NCBI): domain Eukaryota; kingdom Metazoa; phylum Arthropoda; class Insecta; order Hymenoptera; family Diplolepididae; genus Diplolepis; species Diplolepis rosae. The sequence continues at coordinate 3,790,449 of JAPYXD010000723.1, read as the reverse complement.
CGTACAAAATGAAGACTCTGATTCAAAGCGTAAGTGTCTCTACTACAGGTGTCCAGAATGTGAACTCCAAGTATGATGTTCTCGAGAATACTGTTATTTTTATTGATCAGATCGACCGCGAAGAGCATTGCCTCCAGCCGTTGGACTCCTCTGTGGTATATTTTTGGACCACACGCAGAACCACCCTTCTCGTGAACCGGAAATAAACCTCCCAGAACCACGTCACCCGGGATCAAGATAGCCTCTCTCTCGCTAGGCACTTTTGGCGACAGGGCCACATCGACAACTCGAAACGATATCAAAAAATTCACGACAATAGAGACTAAAACAAGCATTTTAACAGAAGCTCCTGACAGATCAACTATTCCTTCAAATTCACTCCTTCGAATACCGGAGTCTCATCCCCTAAGGTTGATGTTTTCATCTCTAAGAAAAAGTAAAGTGTGAGGAGCGGTATTGATATTTGATCCTCGTGGTTGAAAGCTTTCCGTCCTTAGCAACTAAGAGTCTCTTCTAATGGGCGATTTTTAATGAATCGGAATCGAATCTCAAGTTTCAAGGATCTTGAGCCGCTTCAACGTCTTTGATAGTTTCATTTCCTCGGAGTTCATCTTCCATGTGATTTTTCTATGAATCTCAGTCGTATCGAGTTATTTCTCTAAATTAATATTCTCGGTAATAGCTCAATTTCGAGCTTGAGTAGGTTACATCTTTTTCAAATTTTTCTTCTATTGTCAAAGCTCTGTTTTTCGAACTTTCAAGTAGATCGACATAAAATAAATTGATTATAGATCAAATTCTTATTTCTAATTCCAAACCCCATTACTGATCTAGTCTTAATTCCATTTAAGCATCACTTCCCTCTCCCAGCTTTAGTAGTCTTTCCTGTAATCACAGACCGGAAGTTGCCATAAAATTAAATGATCAGAAACCAGGAATGTATAAACGATATTCTATATAAATGATTGTGAATATACCCAAGGTTATTTATTTCTCATAAATTTTTTTAATAATAAAATTAGACACTTATAGAATTGCAGAACCTTTGAGAAGCACGTGTGTGTACTGAGGTGTGTAGATGCAGAAGTAGGCACAGGAACGAGAGTTAGAAAAGTGGGAGTCAGAGGGAATTCAATTTAAAGTTCACACCTCGCAGGCATTCCTGTTGACAATCATTTACGGAGCAATTTGTTGCGGTGGGAAAGAAGTGAAGAGTTTCTTAATAGCCAGATTGCAATCGCCATAGTAACAGACTGACACTCAGAGCCTGGAAACCCGTCCTCATCCCCTCGTTAGCAGCCGTTTTTCCTTTTAGTTCCCGTCGACCTCTTAAACCTCTTGGAACCCTCTAGGCGCAACACTTTACCAAATGAGTTCTAATTCATGCCCCATATCCCGTTCCGCAACCCCTCGTCATTGCTCATTTCGTACTGGCTCTCTTGTTAGTTTCCTAACATCGCTTCGCTCATTAGCAGACAACGCGTGTTGCCTCTCAAGCGACTCAACAATGAACCATTGGGTGTTTCGAGTAACAATTGATCCCGCGAGTAGATGCTTACTCTCTGAGTACCTAACCCAAGCTAGATCTAATATATTTGAGAGAAGGCATTGCTTCATCATTTCATTTTCTGAGTATCCAATTCACCGTGAATAATTAGTTTAGCATTTAGTACTTTAGCAATTTGTAAATCAGTATTTCAACAATGCTGTTTTTCCAAATCCCTGGAATTCAAGATACCTTGGAGAGAGGTGTTTGTAGAATGCGTTTCCACCACAGTTGTTTGTTCCCTAAAGGGAAATCGATATTCCCTCCCGGGAAAGCCGTGGTTAATATCATTCCGTCTAAAATCTCATGCTTTTTCCTATCGAGACCTGCCAAAAACGGCGCGCTTTCTAAACGCGTTTCAGGCGCCCTCCCGAGATCCCGACATACATTCGCCTCGGTCAGTGGGTCTCACACAACAAAAACAAATCAATAGATCCTTTGGCATGCCAAAAACGGCACCCTCGTGGTCCACAGCTTTTACTTTTAACGGCACTCAACCCTATCGACTCAGGATCACATCTCATCATCTTCAATCCGTCACCACTCTTCTCTGGTTAATTCAAACCCTAAATTGGTCGCTTCCAAATTTATTTTATTCTATTTGCTTTGTCTGGCTATCGTTGCTTTGAATTTATTAGTTTGGAATTTATTATCCTTTTTATTACTCACTTCAAATTGGTCCTTTAGAATTATAGAACCATGTCCTTAATCACTTTATTTCTTCAGTCACCACCTAACTTTACATTCACCACTTTCAAATCACCTCAAGAATTGTGTCTGTCACAACATTTTCCGCCGTGTTCCTCTAATTTGAATTTGCATGAAAGGAATATTTTGAGATGAGTTTGAAATAAGGAGTCGCTCTACAAATTTTTTTTACCAGAAAGCACTTAGAAAATAGCTAGTTTACCACTTTTCTGAAGTGGTTATTGAGATTCGGGAAGGATCATTTGAAATTTTGAAAAAAAAATCGAGATAGGAAAGGAAGCATTTGTGAGCATCGCGAAATGCGCGACCGATGTCGCCGCGACAGCACGACTGACCGGCCGGCCGCCCTACGAACGACCGACCCTTCTCTCTTTCTCTGTCTCTCAAATTCATCCCTCTCTCTCTCTCTCTTAATCACTCCCTCTCCCTCTGATCAGATTCTGCTCTGTGTGCTTCCTCCCCCTTTCCTCCTCAACCATCCCCTTCCTGCTGGATTTTCCTCATTCGGGGTTTCTCGTTCCTCCCTCACCCTCTTGCTTTTCTTTACTCTCAGCCCTCTATTTTCATATATTTCCCTCTTTCGAATTTCTCTCTCTCTCTCTCTCCTTTTATATTTTTCTCTGGCATCCTCTGTTCCATTTTTCTCTTACGCTTTTATTTTCCCTTTATTATTTTCCTCTTTTCCTTTTTCTTACCCTTTTACTCTCATTTCACTGTGAAAGAGCAATAGGTTAAACGCAGATCACTCAGAGGAAATTAAATGATCTTCAAATTTCTTTGAGATCTTGATCCTCTCATATTTTTGAGATTTTGCTTGGCCGATTTGTGAGTATTATTTGCAAATTCAGCAATAATGTGTTTTTCTCTGAATTTCAATAAGCGCATGCCTGGGGAAGGGTGAGAGAAAAGAGGGAGGTGTAGAATTGAAAAATGAAAAATTTTCGAGGAAAACGGAAAATTTGTTTTCCTGGCAAAAATGGTAATGTGCGTGTCTATCTAGGGGTGAAAATGTCGATAAATCTGAGCGTAGATTGCTGTGAAAGTGATCAAAAAGCAAGGATCCTTGTACGTTTTCGTCGACCGATCTATGTACTTCGTAAAGTAGGATTACTGGTGATGTTCGTCGATAAAAGTCTGATATTTCTAGAACTTTCCAGGTCAAAATGTATACTTTTAGGGATTAATGTCGTTTTTTATGATATAGAAGTTCATTTATTATAGAGAAAGCGTGCTAGTTTTACGTTCGTTGGTTTTCCTACTTGGTTTAGGTTAGCTGAGTGCTTTCTATAATTAGTTTCGACTTAAGTTTGAATATCTAATCTTATTTTGGTGCTTTATACTATAATTGAAATGATGCATATAGTACAAAGGAACTAATAAATTAAACAATTTATTTTGCTGTTACTGAATTACCCACAATGTAGAGAATCATTATTCGCACAATAAATAAGATTTCTGACAAGATATTTTTATAATCTCCAGCACTATAAAAAATTATTACAAGCCTAAAAATTGACTAAATTTGAGCTGATGCAAAAACTAGATCATTAGAAAAAATAGTCTTATACGTTTGTGCATTTGGTAACTTTTGAGAGAAAATGAAGATAAAATCGTTATATTTTTTCTTATTATGATTAAATTTTTCAATTGTTCCATTCATGATATACTTGAACTCCAGAGCTGTAGATTTCATAGGCAGTTTTTGCATAAACACAAGTGGATACTTGAGTTTAAATGCGCCAGGTCCCATTCATCAAGAGCGTCACATTCATACTGAGATTACATTTAGGTTTTAGTACCTTTAAATCCTTAGTCTGTAATCGAATCCTTTTAAATTCAAATAAAATGTCAACAAAGTTCTTGTTAATGAAGCGATTAATTTTTGAAGCTTATTTGAAATACACTTTTTTTAGTGAGTGCCTTTCTTGTACACATGATTCAAAGTTATGGTATAAACCCTTTTTGCAAATTTTTTCTACGTACGTAGAGTTTTTGCCCTTAAACATACAAAAAAATTAAAATATTAAAAGTTTTAAAAGTTTTTAGAAATTATAATTTTTGATAAAAAAATTGTATTTTGTTTTTCTGGTCTAAATAAAAACAGCGACATCACGGTTTAGTATACTTCTGTGAAAAGAGAAACGTTGAACAAGTACCTAAGTAGCATTCGTTTTGAAACATTAATTCGACTGGATCCAAAGTGAAATTAATAGGGAATTGATTAAATTAACACTTACTTTTTGTTGTTGACATTACAATGCTCACTTAAATTTATACATAACTAGCTGAAAAAAAGTTGCATCAATCTTATTTTTTTCAGACCTCAAGATTTTATTTTTCATTGATAGAACATAGAAATTATTTTAGTTCCAATGTGCTATGAAACAAATATTTTATTTTCCTATTCGCAGTTTTAGAAGACAATTTGCAAAATTAAATGAAGCTGGTGACTCAATTTTAGTCAAACTGAAAATAAATCGAGTATTAAATTAAAATTCCTAATTTCGATTCGAATAGGTCATGCAAAAAGAAACAACACGTGTAGTATCCAATTAATTATAATAAATATGATTTTATCGAATAATGATCATAACGAGTCCATTATTGCCATTAATCTTATTGAATATTATACATATAAAGTAGACATGAGAACTTTCGATTTATACCACAACGCTTTCTGCTAAGATATTTTTCTTTTTTTTCTATTCCATTTTCTGATACGTCTCAGTGAATGCATTTAGGGAATGAAATTTAATTAAAGTTAATTTACTTAGTGCGTTCAAAACTTAAAGTTAATTAAGATCAGCATGTGGTTCGCTTGGGAAAAGGTAAGAAGGCAGAAAATATAAAACAAGAGAAAATTGAGAAACCCGTGTCTGCACCTGCGTGTATAATTTTTTCTAAACTATTTCTCAAATTAAAAACTTTAAAAAATATCAAAAATTTTGCTGATTTTAATATGCATATTTAAATATAGGAATAAGCATTCAATGCAATTAAGAGTGAACCAATTAAAATTAGAGAAAGTTGATGATCTTTTTAGTTGAAGTTGCACGGTGCGTTTTAATTATTTATTTTTAAGTTATAGCAATAGTTAACTATATCGGAATCAAAAAGGCATGTAGTTTTTCTTTCAAGATAAATAAATATCAAATATGTCTTCATAATATGTTAAAGAAATAATCAATGGTTTTTGATTTCAACAGATAAACAAATTTCAACCGATCAATACTCCATGCAGTATTTTAAATCAGAAATCAGAAACTTCTCGTAGATTTTAGTAGTCAAATCCAAATATGCCAATAAAAATGTTCTGTTATTGCATCCGTTTTTTCAAAAAATTAATGTCATATGTGCAAAAAACGTGTTTTTCGCGATATTTAAAAAATCGTACAAGATAAACCCGACCTGATGGATTCTATAAAAAAGTCTAGAATGGAAGCTTAATCCTTGTACTTAATTGCAAAGTAAACTTAAATAGTTTCTGTAAAGAAAAACAGTACTCGAGTTATAAAAGAAATAATTACACACTTTTTTAGTTAGAAATAAATGATTAACAAATAGAAGAATAAAAGGAACTTAGTAAATACAATTGGATTTTCACGTACTTTTAGAAAATGCTGTTTCATCAGATATGAGTAAGTGCAGCAAATACAAAACTGCATTATTGCACATTTTAAATAGCAAGTTTCTGAATTGTGCCATCAGATCGCGCTCTAAACGTATCAGTTGGTATCAGTCCTCTGAAATTGACTAAAGTTTCAACTCCAACCATCCTTCATTTATTACAGAAAAAAAGTTGAAACAGATCACGTATATTTACTTTCTTTATCAGTATTGAAAAGTTAGAAATCTCTTGATTCATCGACTTCAAATAAAGGAATTTTTTGCACAAATAAAAGCATCTGTCAAGCGTGATTCAAAATGGTGTTGTGGAAGGTTGCGGTCACCCTTGACGTTAAATATCTTTTCCCTTGTTAATAATGCGTTAAATAACACTATGGGAACTTTCAATACGCTTACAATTCCGCGGGTGAAAATGTAAATACAGTGAGTGGGATACAGGAAACGTGTTTTCTGAATTTTTTATCGTATACTGTTTATTTCTGGGCATGAATGGCCAAGTGCAGTCTTCACAAGAGAGGTTAGGTAAGTCAATCAAATATATTTTTTTTACTACAAAATAAATATGTAGATTCAGAGTAGCTCAATATAGATGCAATCATATACAATAATAATATTCCGAGCTTGATTACCTATCAATGACATTTCTTAAACCACGTGTTTCGTAACACTTTAAAAATAGTTTCAATTTTTTTACTCCTTTTGAATATGTGTCTTACATTACCATCGTGACGTGGAAGTAGATCAGAAAGAAATTTTATGGGATTCCGTTGGTTTTTTCACTTTTTTATTTATTATTTAAGTATTAATCATAGCTAAAAATAGTACCTAAAGTGTTATTCAATAATCATGTTTTTCCACATGTTGCAGTTTTGTTTGTTTAACATTGTTTGTTTTTTCAATTATCAACACTCTCTTAATGCTGTTTTACTGAGAAGAAATAAACTCTCCTTCTACTTCTAAAAAATTTTGCTTTTAAGAAATATTAAACGAGGAAAAAATTGCTATGAAGTTTTATCTTATTTAAATTCGCTATATTTCGTAATGTTTTTAAAAAATCTGTTAATATCATTACATGTGTTGGTTGATAATGTTTTAGTTTATTATATTCTGAAACATAATATCCGTTAATTTGCCTCTCAAGTATTTTCGACCTTAATTTTTTATTTTTTTCAGGTGGTTTTAGCAGTGCAAGTACTAACTGGTTTACCAGTTTAATACCAGCAGATCATGCTTCTAATGTACAGCGAATCATACCCATTGCCAAGAGTGAAATACCTTTGGATGATTCTGTTACTACTGCTGAAGTTGACGGTAAAGTGAAGACAAAATTACTCTCCATGTGGAACAATGTTAAATACGGTTTGTGTGAGCACTTTCAATAAACTGTACAACTTACTATTTTATAAAATGATTTATGATACTGGAAAAACGTAGAAATCGTTCTCTTACATATATATATATATATATTTTTTTTTTTTTCTTATTAAAGGATGGACCGTGAAAATGAAGACTAATTTTTCCAAAGAATTCCCTGTATGGTTACTGGGTGCTTGTTATCATAAAAAGCCAGTCGAGTCTTTAGAAAAAGCTTCAGAAGCTGTGGATGTTGAAACTGGAAGTGAGATTTCTTTAGCGATTGACGCCGCTAACTTTGAGGAAGGAATCGATGGGTTTAAAAGAGACTTTATGTCTCGCCTCTGGTTGACTTATAGAAGAGAGTTTCCTATCCTAAATGGTTCGTCTTTTACCTCAGACTGTGGTTGGGGATGTATGTTGCGAAGTGGACAAATGATGCTTGCCCAGGCTCTAGTTTGTCATTTTCTCGGTAGAGGTACACATTCCTTTTTAATTGATTAGTCTATTTATTTTCAGCTAAATTATTCTAAAAATCTTTATATTATACTAAAATTAGTAACCTTATTTTTGTAGATTGGAGGTGGCAGCCAGAGCAGAAAATTCTACGAAATGTGGAAAAGGAGGAAGATGAGAAACATCGCATGATTATCAAATGTTTTGGTGATCAAGCTGGACCTTGCTCTCCTTTTTCCATACATACACTTGTATCTTTAGGAGCTTCTACTGGAAAAAGAGCCGGCGATTGGTATGGCCCGGCCTCAGTAGCTCACATTTTGAGTCAAGCTGTAAAACTTGCAGCATCTACCCATAAGGAATTTAAGAATGTGACTGCTTACGTTGCCCAAGATTGCGCGGGTAAAATAAGAATTAATTATATATTCATGTGTTATTAAACATTCTTATTTAAAATATAAGATTTATTTCAGTTTACTTGGATGATGTGAGACAGTTATGTGAAACTGCTGATGGGAGGTGGAAGTCACTTATCCTTCTCGTGCCGTTAAGGCTAGGAACAGATAAATTAAATCTGAGTTACGCGCCTTGTCTTACAGCTTTACTTAGTTTAGAATTTTGCATCGGGATTATCGGCGGACGACCCCGTCATTCGCTTTACTTTATAGGCTATCAAGAAGATAAACTCATTCATTTAGATCCACATTACTGTCAAGAAACTGTAGATATGTGGAAGCCAGACTTTTCTCTTTCTAGCTTCCATTGCGCATCTCCTAGAAAAATGCTCCTTTCAAAAATGGATCCTAGCTGCTGTGTGGGTTTTTACTTGCACGAGAAATCCACCTTTGAGAACTTCGTTAAAATAGTAGAACCGGTGGGTAATGAATCAATAAGAAATGCACACCACTTATAAAATTTAGAAGTATTATTAAGTTAGTTTTCATAATGTATTTGGAAGAATTTTTTTGCAGTTTTTGGTTCCCATGAATCAAAAGATGGACTATCCAATGTTCCTGTTTTGTAATGGAAGTGGAGACGATCTCCGACGAAAATTAGAAGTGGATAGAAATCACCTCTCGTCTTCAATCACGACTAATGGTCGGGGTAAAATTGAAGATAATACGCACCATGGGTGTGAGGAGTTTGAGGTTCTGTAGAGCAATGAGGGTATACGAAAAAATTGCACATGTACTTAAAGTCAATGATGTCAATAGGATCCGTTGACTGTTTTCGATGGGTTAATGCCTTCTTTCAAGGCGAAGAATTGAAAGTCAAAACAACCTGAAAAACCTTTGAAAGGTTCCTCAATCGTTACTTACAGTATGAAGAAGGGGGCAACCGCAATTACTTTTTTTTAACGGTGAAGTATCAAACGCTTGCACTCTTTTACGAATTCACACATCGTACATTTTTAAAATATAAGGTTATCTACATTTTTATCTGACTGCAAAGGACGCATAACAATTTAATTGACCGGATTACCACATTGCTTGCTTAGATTAGAACATGATCAGAATTAAATTATATTTTATAGACCATCGTTCGGGTATTATAATTTTAATTTATTGAAAATATTTCGTATTCAAGATAAAAAGGAGAAAGTACGACCTTATATAATCTAAATTAGATAAATCTTAAACGAGGTGTACCATTTTTTTCCTCTTTATTTGGTTCTTCGGTCTCAAAATGATCTCAAAATCGAAAAATTCGCATATTGCGTAGGTTTAATTTAGATTTATTTTTTTTATTTATGGAAGTGATGACGAGTAGTTTGATTAAATTAGCTATGAATATTTTCCATACAGCTTATTACAAGCTTTCAATAGGGATAAAACAGTTTTGATATAGGACTCCTTGCTAAGTGCTTTCAAAAAATAGTTTCAATTGAGAGTTTATAACAATAAAAATATCTTTGCATTGCAGTACATATTATATCAAGATATGAACATAAATGCAGACTTGGCTATGAATATTAACCAACAATGTAGATTTGTGATTAAGTACTTAGAGAGACTTAATTTGTTTATTTTAAGTTATTTATTTATTCAAATTCGACAGGCAATCGAAAGACCTGGGCTCGAATCCCAGCGCAGTCGAAAGCGTCTTTTTTTCCACAGAAAGATTTTCAAATTCTTTAATATTTGAATTCATTGGCATTATTTGCAATATAAGAGTTTGAAAATGTCTACGAGGACACATGTCGACAATGTATTCTATCTGATACGCGACTAGTGATCCTCCGATAATGTAGGCAGTGACAGAAATTTCAAACTCAACTAATTAATTTGAAATTATTTATTTATTATTAGACTTTTCTGAAGCCTCTCGCGACTCATTCCTTCGAATTAAGGAATATTAAGGAACAAATAAACATATGTGACGATTTCAATTTTATCGTTTTTCAAAAGTAATAGTAGTGTAAACCAGATTGATAAACGGTTGATCTACAAAAAAAGAAACAAAGAACTTCGAGCTTTCGACTGACAAGGTCGTTTTTCCCAGTGATTTGTATAATCAATGATAATGTAATCAATGTATGGAATGTTTTATTTGATGTTAAAAGTTTTTTTTTTTAAATCAGAAATCCTGAGTAAATCAGAATAAATTTTCTTCTAACAAACGAAAAACTAGACTTTTTAACCCCGTCTAATTGAATTTGTTATTTTACTATAGAAACTTTTCAAATACTTGCATAAAACTTTTATTACTGAATAGTCTTTATTATCGGTAGAAATTCGCTAATCAGGGTACTCAAAGAAGTTTTTATTATTTACATCAACAACACTCAACGTTTGCGCGCTTCTTTTAAAATTTGACTACATAAATTAATTTCTACAATATTATCTTTTATATATATTTACAACATGTGCGTATTATAGATTATAACATTTGAACAATCGTACGATTAACAATTAAATTCGTCATTTTACTTATATCAGTCATTAACAATATAGCTAAAGCTTTTTGGTAGTTGTTGATCTGTGAATATTCGTTGACATGGTAAGCGTTCGAGTGGTAACTGAGAGAATTGGTAATTAATAAAACGTATAAAAAAGATGGATGGATGCTTTACATTGATTGGAGCAAACGAAGGTTACATTTTTATTAATTGATCGACGCATTCTTTAATTTGCGGCCAAATCGCGTCCGTTGTACTTCCAGTGAAATCATAAAGGATTCCATTTTGCCTATAATAATTTATAACTGGTTCGGTTTTTCTAGAGTAATCATCCAACCGTTTTTGAACGACTTCTGGTCTGTCGTCTGCACGTTTTTCCAAAGGCTCTCCAGTTACGTCATCCTTTCCCTGATAAAAGAAGGTAGTTTTAATTTTTTGAAATTGCATAAATAAACAGAAATTTCAATTGAATTATTAGGTAATCAATAGTTAAAAATATCTTTTGATGAGGCCAAGTACTGATTCTTTTGGGTTAGATAAAAGCAAATATAAATACTCGCTGCACTCTTTGAATCATTCTGGCATGATATCAATTTTAATGGAACAGAAAATGAAATAGATTTATTTAAATATCAAGAAACTTTAAGACGTTTCTTAAGTTTTACTTACTGGCACTTTAGGGTCGTTAAATCCGATATTGTAGACTCTACCACTGGGTAAATGAACCCATCTGTTTTTAACTCTTTCTAAGATAATTGAGTGAGGCACTGTCAGGTTTAAGACGACATTTACAGGATGTATTGTTTGCAATTTTTTTGCCTGTTCCAAAGTTCTTGGGAATCCTATGTGCGTTTCAAATAAAAATCAAGCTTGATATATAATAGTATAAATTATTTTAAAGAATGGTCTTTTATTATTCGTTAAAAAAAGTAATTTCGGTTTTACGAAAATTCGGTTTATGGCCATATTCAAAGAATTAGTAAAGTGAATCAAAGGAAAAAAATTGAGTCGAAACTTTAAAAAAAAAAGTAGTCAATTTCAGAGGTTAATGGCAATAAGTAAAAGAGATATATAAATTATAAGCTATAATAACATTTCAAAAAACAGCAAAAAATTCACTATAATTTTAGTTTTAAGTTATTAACTTACCATCGAGAAGCCAATTTTGCTTTTCAACATTTTCAATTTCTTTACTGATTAGGGAAATCATAATATCGTCTGGTACAAGGTTACCAGAGTCCAAGTACTTTTTTACTTCTTTGCCCAGTTCTGCAAAATAAAATCGTAATCAAGAATAAATACTAAACTAGATATATATTTATTTCGAAAATGGAACTCTAGGAGTAAAATATAGGAGTATGCGATAACAATACTTATTTGATACAAAAAGAAAAATAACTTTAATTCAATGATGAAAATATTATTTATAGAATTTAACGAAGGAAGTCTATCGTCTATATATATTGTTTACTAATAATAAATTTTAAAAATTTGTATTCATTTTGTTATTTTGGCATAGGGTCAGATTCGTATTATTCAAATCTGACCATATGCCAAAATAACAAAATGAATAAAAATTCTGTGAATTTTAGGTTAATATAATAGCAGACATGTTCTGAAACATGTCACATTATATAGTAATAAATTTTAAATTCTTATTCTACTACATTTTACGTTACAACCTAAAACACTTCAACTGTTTTCTGATATATTCCAAAATTTACTATAACTAAAAGGATAAAGTTATGCATAAAAACTAAGTAGTTATTTTACTCAAAAAATTACAAATTTTTCTCGGTAATCTATCAGAAAGAAGTTTTAGAAAAAATCCAACATCGAATTCTTTAAATATGAGGGATAAATATATTATTTTATGTTTATGTTAGGTAATCACATAATGATAAATATAATGCCAATTAATATTTGCTCAATATAAAACAAAGTTTAGTTTATAAATTGTTCAAATCAATAATTTAATCAAAGTATTATAGAATAATAATAAATTTTTAAAAATTTCATTTAAATTTCAAAAAAAACGAAAATTATTCAATGTTCAGTGCATCGATAAATAAAAAAAAAACACCATAAAAGATAAACATACCGGTACAACCGGCAACGTGCAATCGAAGCTTATCGCCACTGGAAATATGAGCTACTTTAAAATTTTTTACTATCCTGGAGGAAACAGTTCCTTTACCAGAAGCTGGGGCCCCAAGAATAACAGCCCTGAAGGCTGAAGCCTTTGCATAGCACGTGGATAGAACTACCATTGATTACAGTTACGTTTTGTATTGTAATGAAAATTTCACATAACATTCGTCTTTCACTGTTCACTTGATGTAATTTACTAAGCTATACATATCATCACCTGCTTGTTGCTTTGCAAACCTCTATCATTTTATGAAGGTCGACCGAACTTTGACCGGCGATTATAAAACCGAGTATTATCGAGCGAGAAAACGTCACTGGTGGTCACTGGCGTATGTTCACATCGACAATACCCAATGAGAAGTTTCTCTAGTATATGTAGCCATAAGCACGTGTGACGTAAATAAGGTTGTAGCGTTTTAAGCCAATGAAATGATATGATATGTATAATACACTGGATTACAATCAATTTGAAAGTGACTCAATGGTAAAGTGTGTGCCGAGTTAAAGGCAAGCCCGAGCCTAAAATTCTTAAATTCTCGGCACTTTAAAATCGGGTAACGTTACCGAGAACGTTACTGTAACATACCAAAATCAAGTGAATCTGAGAATTAATGCTTTTTAAAATTATTTTAAGTTTATGAACATTTAAACGTATAAAAATATCAACATTAGTTACATGTACAAAGTAATTAAACATTTCCAAATATAATAGCAGACATGTTATCAAACATGTCACTTTAAAATTTCCAAATTAGTTTTCCAACGTTGTTTCACCTGAAAAATGATTGTAAACTCAAAAAATTGAGTATTTTATAAATTATTACATATTTTTCTATGTATTTAATATACTACATTGTCTAAAATAGGTATATAAATAAGGAAATAAAATTATTTATTGTTCAAAATATTGATAGCGTATTCAAAATAAAATTAGATTTAATCATTATAATGTTTATTAACATAAATATAACCCTAGCGAAAGTATCGGATAGGAATTCATTCCGAGCCAATCAGAACTATTTCGATCCATTCCGATATCTGTATCCGAGTCAATGCGAATCATTCCGAACCAATCTGAAAAACGTTTTATATCTCCTTTGATGAAAAACGGTAAAAAATCGATTCGATCTAATCCGATTTAATCCGAGGTAACTATCAGAATGAATCCGAAACCAAGTTTTCAATCCGAATGAATCCGCGGTCGGAATGATTCGTATTAATTCTGACTGAAAATTCGGTTTGGATTAATCCGAGTTCGGATTCATTAGAATTGAAAACTTGGTTTCGGATTCATTCAGATAGTTACCTCGGATTAAAACGGATCAGGTCGGATCGATTTTTTACCGTTTTTCGTCAAAGGAGATATAAAACGTTTTTCGGATTGGTTCGGAATGAATTCCGATACTTTCTTTGATACTTTCGCCTGGGATATTAGGCGGTAATTTATTTTAAAGTTACCTTCTCGGTAACATTCTAGAGAACGGTTAAATTACCGGGGTAATATTACCCACTAAGAACTCTACACGCTCTACCCGATCCAGCCCGAGCGGCCATGTTTTATATGGAGTATTCAGTGGAATATGATATGGTGGTAAATTCAAATGTGTTATGGAGAAGAATATCAAAAAAATATGCTCGCTTCGCAGGCACATTCATATCGCGAGCAAATTTTAGCGCGCTTAGGGCGCGCGATACGATCGTTGCCTTTCACGCCCGGTTTTATGTTCTTCGCATACATTTATGTTTATTTCTTGTAATTTGATACTGAAACTCAAGTCAGTTTCATAATGTTGTAAATGTGAATTACATTTTTTTAAAGTTACTGAATTTGTTTTTGATTTCAAATGAAAAAGAAAATTCAATTTACTTAAAACTCTATAGGCCTTAAGGAACACATTCTTATCATGAGATACTCGCGCTTCGCGCTCAATTTTTTACTTTATATCCATTAAAGCCACATTTGCTTGAAAAAAAATTTTGAGCGCGCCTAGGGCACCCGATTCGATCGTCGCGCTTTGCGCTCAGTGTTCTATATCTTTTACATATACAAATTACTACATTTGTTTTTGATTTCAAGTGAAAAAGAAAATTCAATTTACTTAAGACTCTATAGGCCTTAAGGAACACATGCTCATCATGATACTCGCGCTTCGCGCTCAATTTTTTACTTTGTATCCATTAAAGTCACATTTGCTTGAAAAAAAATTTTGAGCGCGCCTAGGGCACTCGATTCGATCGTGGCGCTTTGCGCTCAGTGTTCTATATCCTTTATATATACTAATTACTACATTTGTTTTTGATTTCAATTGAAAAAGAAAATTCAATTTACTTAAGACTCTATAGGCCTTAAGGAACACATTCTCATCATCACTGTGAGAAAAATCTGTACTATATTTAGTATACATGTAATGGAAGCATGAATGCACAACATGAAATTAAATTTAGTTTACCGGCGTATACTAAATTTAGTATATGCGTGTACTAAATTTATTATACGCGTATATGAAATTTAGTATATGCGTATACTGAATTTAGTATACATGTATATGAAATTAAGTATACGCGTGCACTAAATTTAGTATACGTGTACATGAAATTTAGCACACACATATGGTAATTTTACTGATGGGTATACTAATTTTAATATATGTGTACTAATGCTAGAGAACCAGTAAAACTCAAAGTATAAGGAAAATAATTAATATAAATTAAAATTTGTATTTAATTGTTTTCCTTATCGATTTGAAGTTAAATCTTTTTTTCTAAACTTTGTCTGAAAGGATATAAATGTTACCATTAAAAATAAAGTATATTGCGATTTGTAATGTTTTGTTTTACAATTATTATTCAATAGGGTATATTGTAAAATAAATACAGTTGAAGTACAGAGTATCACTTTATTAAGAATTATTAATAATTATCAAAGATAATGATCCTTTTAGCGCCCTTCACTCTTTTGTCGCCTGGAGACAGAGGGTTAATGTCAAATATGAACCTGAAGAAATAATTTCATTTTGTAAATATGTACTTGAAAGACACGTAAAAACTATATGTATATTGAATGAATCATCAAATAATTACCTTTGAATGAACTCTAAAGATTTTGGCAATTCCGCAACGTATGAATATCCAAACACGTAGTACGATGCGAAAGCAACTTGAATTTCTTCCATAACATCTTGAACTCTAATGAGTACGCGATCTAAAAAAATAGTAATAGCACTTTCAGCAGAAAATCGGAACGTCTTCTAGAACTCTCCCGTTTTACCCAAAAAGATGTTTTAGACCTCTAATAGATGATCTTGTGTTACTTGGGCAAGATCAACTTTTTTTCGCGCGTTAATGTAACCTAAAATGTCTATCTACTTCTGGAATTTTTATTTTATTTTTTTCACATTTCACTTATAAAGCTTCGAAATTCTGGGATACGTAAATTTACATTTGTAAACGAGTAAATAAATTAAACCTTCCTTTTGAAAAAAAAAATGCAGATCCAAACAATCCGAACTTTTGTCGATCCAACAACGTAGTTAACCACAAATACATCAGCATGCGAGTCTGCATGTTGCATGATCCACATAACTCGAAACGCGCTTGCGCAGATAAATTTCGTATACAGATATAGGAATTTTAGTATACAGAAACTCCGAAATTCATATACGTAAAAGAAACTTAGTGTACACTTAAAAAATTTAGTCTACCTGAGTATACTAAAAGGACCAAGTGTTGTAAATGTAGTAAACATATAGGCAATTTAATATACCCCTGTATACTAAAATTGGAAACATTTCTAACAGTGATGATACTCGCGCTTCGCGCTCAATTTTTTACTTTGTATCCATTAAAGTCACATTTGCTTGAAAAAAAATTTTGAGCGCGCCTAGGGCACTCGATTCGATCGTGGCGCTTTGCGCTCAGTGTTCTATATCCTTTATATATACTAATTACTACATTTGTTTTTGATTTCAAATGAATAAAAAATTCAATTTACTCAAGGCTCTATCGGCTTTATAATGAACATGTTCTCATTGTAATATTAGCGCTCGATTTTTGCTTTATATCAATTGGAGCCACATTTGCATTATCAGAAACTGTGCCAGACAGAATTTAGAGACCTGATTGAAACGAAAAATTTTGCATTCTTACGTTTTTTCGTATTTCACATATTCTGGTTAAAAAATTGAACTTTGGATTTTTAATAGTGTTTTTTTAAAGTAAAAAAATAATACATCTTATAAAAAAATATTGCCCTTCAAATTAGTAGATCTTTATGTAGTAAACAATTTTGTATTTCATCGCGCCAGCACTGCCGGCGGACTTCCAGCGCTGGCATGATGCTAGCAGAATTCCGAAAGGTAACACCAGCTTAGTGCTGACTACCAGCGCTGAACACCAGTGCTTCGCTAGCGCTGGTCTTCAGTGCTAAGTGTTGTTTGTTTTATATAAATTTCAGAATGAATGCCCATACATTATTTAATTCATATAGCATTGTGTTACGTCGTGCAAATCAATTAACATAATTATTGTTGATTGTGAAAGCACAATGTTAAAATATAGGAACTATTTTGGACTCTCTAAATTTACTACTTTTAAGGTGACTACAAAAGTTTCCAACATTTAACGTTTTTTTTTTTACAATTAACAATTGCGTTATTTTTTGGATGCAATAATCCAGATTATACCGCCTATAATCTATATTATACGATATAGTTTATAATCTAAATGTCTGTCCCATTAATTATGTGACCATAGGGTATTCAATACAAAAAAGGGGTTAGGGTTAAATGTCAAAACAAACAGTTATCTTCTTTAGCAGGAGCTTCAATGCTGTATTTGCTGTTTTATGGCGGTTTAGAATAGTAGAATCATTTTTAAACTATTATTAACTTTTCTAAACCGATATAAAGTGGAGAATAGCTTCGAATCTTCCTGGTTCTTATTATTTTTTTGCTTAAATAGTTCAATTTTTATAAAATCGATTCTTTTTTCGCAATCAATTAATAATATTGATCCTTGAAAAACGAAGAATCGTCCATCCTCCCTACCAGAAAGTCAATAAGCAAGACACATCTTTGTCAACACACGGAGAAAATTCATTTGTGAAAATTTAAACAAAAGTTAAGTAAAGCTGGGACATAGTGGCTCTTGGTGAAAGTTTAAAATTTTTTGCGTATTCATTCAATAACGAATTATAAGGTTTAAGGTGGCTTCGGCGTTTGGTGTCGTATGAAGTGAGGGGCACCGTGGGGGCACGTGTTACATGAATGCTCATTGCTCCTTATTTGTTTAATAATTATATGTATTATAGTTACATCTGAATAGAAGGGTAAGAAATCGAGGAAATGTCCCCTGAAAAAATCGATAGTAAAAATTTATTAGTTTCATCTCGAGGCGATTTTTATATTCTGTACTTTTCTCGCAATTTTCTCTTGATTAGAGTCGTCAACCCTTTGTTTTTATAATATTAAAAGATTTCGTGAAATCGAAAGTACTATTATATATTTGATATATGGGAACTTGTGATTTTCTTCCGGAGTTTCGCCACTTTTGATAAGGAATCCCATAAGACTACGTGTTAAACTGACATTTTTTCGGTAGCGATTTTTTCGGCAATGACATCGCCAACCACGGTATTTCTTTTTTCCAAATGAATCTAGCATATTTTATTAAGATAGTTTCTAAGTTTCGGAGCAATCTGTAATTTTTTTCAAAAACGCCGAAGCCACCTTAATCAACTGTTTTAGAGTTAACTTAACTGTTCAATTAAACTTTATAATTCGTTATTGAATAAATACGCAAAAAAATTAAACTTTCATCCAAAAGCCACTATGTCCCAGCTTTACTCAACTTTTGATTAAATTTTCTGCGCTAATAATGTAGCGTCCCTGGCAAAATTACGCCCAGAATTAACCTTGAGGAAACATTCTACTAAGGTATTGGATTGAGAATTTTTACATTATAACATGACATATTTAAAAACATGTCTGCTATTATATTGACCCAAAAATTACAGAATTTTTATTCATTTCTTGATGTGTTATCATAGGATCAGTTTCTTTTTATTTTCTTCCTTTAGAAATTTGTGTAACACTATTTCTGTAAAAAATTAGACAAGTTGATTTGTAAGAGTAAATAGAATGCACTAAGACAAGTCTGTTTGATCTTAATTGTTTATAATTATAAAAAAAAATTTCTTTGAAAAAAAGTAATTTTATAATTATAAACATTTATGGCCAGTCAGACCTATATTAGTGTATTTTATTTAACCCTCCGATACCCACCTTAAAAATTATTACACGGGTACCAAGCCCTAGAGGATTTCCCCTGCGTGTTAGAACATCTGCAGTGTTGCCAAATGTATGTATACTTGGCTGAACATGTAACATCAAACCTCGTTTATCGGGATTTCGAGGGGCTCCCCATTACCACCTTCAGTCTCATGGTGGGAGTCCCACCACGCTTTCACCTTACCCCACTTCATGTCACTATGTAGAAGGAGTGGTGGCTGGAGGAGAAACAAAATGTCCCGATAAATGAGGTGGCGAGATCCCGATAAGTGAAGATCCCGATAAATGAGGTTTTACTGTATACTCAAATAGTGTGGAGTAAAATGGCATATATAGAAATGATAATTTTTTCCTCAAAAATTTTTCATATCTACCATTGATAATTTTTAAATGAAAAAAATAAGAGGAAACTGGTCCTTTGGCTAAACAACAAGAAATGAATAAAAATTCTATTTAGGTTTTAATAGATTACAACTATTACAAAGCGCGTACAGCAAATTTTTTTCGATGTGATGCAATGAAAATGATATGGCATATTTGATAGTGCATGACCTTGTTTACTAAAAATTTTAGCTTTCTTGACGCAGCCAATAAAAAATGCTCACGCTAAAATTACGTGGAAGGTATGCGTGGTATATGTTCCCTTTACTGTACTAACGTGTCATGTACGTAATATAGTTATACAGGAATCTGAGAACCACAAAATATTTCCACTTCGTCTTATAGATATCATAGTCTTAATTTGAAAATTGTTAGTTTACTAATTTTCTTTTAAAGCAGAAAATATGAAAATAAGTTTTGCTGTCCTAGTGTGCTTCTCGGCAATTGTAACTGGTAATCTTTTAAATATTCATATATAATATATGTGGGAAATAGGGATCAATATAATTAGTGCCTTGATTATAATTAACGATGTACTATATAATTACGGTAAAATAGACTAATACATTTCTGCCTTTGTACTCGAGCGTGGCCAGCACTAAGGTGAATTTTTAATTTGAACTTCGTGGGCTAACCGATCTGGGCTAACTCTTTTATTTTTATGTTGGTCCTACTGTTACTGACATCTGTGCCAAATTTCATGTCAATGTCATCATTTGTTAGATAGTTACGCTTATGTTGTCTAAACGACTAAAAGTGATTTTTTCGATTTTTACAATGTCTGAATTTGTTGAGCAAAGAAGTGCCATTAAATTTTGTTTTCCGGAATGAAATTTCAATTGCGGAAACGTTCAGAATGTTGCAGAAGGCCTTCGGTGATTTGACCATGTCGCAAAAAAATGTTTATAAGTGGTACAAAGACTTCAAAGAAGGCAAATAACGTGTTGATGACTTGGAACGCCCCGGACGACCATCAGCATCAAATGGCGAGCAACACTTCAATCAAATCAAAGAATTAGTGCACAAAAATCGTCGATTGACAATTAGAGACCTTGCTGACACTATTGGCATTTCAAGAGGATCACTCAACACCGTTTCAAAAGATATTTTGGGCAGAGAACTCGTGGTTTTTGCATCACGATAATGCGCCGTCTCACACTGCACTCGTTCTTCGTGACCATTTCGCCAAAAACTCAACACATGTCGTTCCACAACCACCATATTCGCCTGATTTGGCTCCGTGTGACTTCTGGCTATTTCTCAAACTCAAAAGACCAATCCGAGGACACCGTTTTGACACGATTGAAGAGATACAAGTTGAATCGAAGAAGGCTTTGCAGGCAATTCCGGAAATCGAATTTAACAAGTGTTTTGACGATTGGAAAAAACGTTGGCATAAGTGCATCATATCGGGAGGGGATTACTTTGAAGGGGATGAAATTAATTTGGATAAATAAATGAAGATTTTTCATTTTATAACAAAATTCACCTTCGTTTTTGCCCACAGTAGTAGTTCGCGAGCTTGAGAAATAATCTCACGCTGCATGCCTTTCGGAACCACCAGTAACTTTGTACCCTCTCTCTCGCGATCGAGCAGACCACCTTCTATAAGATATATTATGTGCCTAGGCGCATAATGAGGGTCGTTACGCGATGAGCGATAATCCTCGCAGGAGATCGAAGCCAAGGCGTAGTTGAGGCGTAGCTGAGGCAAAGCCGAGACCAAGCCGAGACAAAGCCGAGACGAAGCAGGACGCGATCAGTGCTGCGAGCATTTTAAGCGAGTCTCGTAATTACCGGAATTGTGTGCATTGGCGCATATTCTATTTTATGTGACTTCGGCGCATTTACGAGTTTTTTTGCATACACTCGAATCCAATCTGAAAAGGTCGAAATTACCGTGATTATCGCCCATCTCACTTGACATTTTGCGAATACTTCCGGTCATTTTGATTTTCTCGATCTTGTGTAGTAGTAACGTATTGTAATAGACGCATGCGCAGTTCAAATGTTCAAGGCTTTGTCAATACGGTGCCAACGCTGTACGAAGAATAAGAAGAATAAGAAGAAGATTACGCTCCGCTGTATGGTTATAGGCACATGCGCAATTCAATTTTTACATTATTTTCCTCTGTATCGTAATACGAATTTTTTTTCTCAGTACGATTTTTATGCAGCCTTAATAGTTTTTTAGATAAAGATTAAAAACACTCAATTTTTCCTCATCAAAAAAGATCGAAAATCAATGTTTTTCAAAACATAAATTGCTATTACTTGGTCAATTTTTAACGAAACCGTTTGTTTTTTTTATCATTAGACGTGGAATACTTTAGCGGAGCCAATGTATTAAATGAATTTTAATGTAAATAAAAAACCATATTTTTGTGGTTGTCCCGGTAGAAAGTCTCTAATAAATTTTCGATTTCGGAAAACTTTTAGCAACAAAGTTGTTTCTTACCGTTAGAGGAAGTTTTCTGGCAATTTTCAGAAACATTTGTTTATTATAGCGAATTTGGCAGCGATGTATTTCGTGCGTGGACAGTAGTTTTCTGCCATCTCGAGCGCTCGGCTAGTTATTGCTGGTGGCCCTTCATTAATCCCTTGACTGCAGATGACGTGTATACACGTCATGGACTAGGTGGACCTAAACTGCGGATGACGTGTATACATGTCATGAAGGAAAGTTCCTGATGAATTGATGGATTTCATTGAAAATTAGTACTAAAGGGTTATTTGGGTCGCTGAATATGAATTCGAGGTAAAAATTCTAAATTTAGAAATGGCTGATCCAATATGGCGACAATAAATTTTGAAAAATCCAATGAGTTGGCGGATTTAGATGAAAATTGGTACTAGGGGATTATTTGGGTCGCTGAATACGAATTTAAGATTAAATATCGACATCAGATACGTTTTCAGTGAACCAAAAAAGTCCTAAGTACCAACTCTCATTGAAATCCGCCAATTCATTAGATTTTTCCAAATTTTGATTCGCCATATTAGATCAGCCATTTCGAAATTTCAAATTTTGACCTCGAATTCGTATTCAGCGACCCAAATAACCACCGGGTACCAATTTTCATCCAAATCCACCAACTCATTGGATTTTTCAAAATTTTTGGTCGACATATTGGATCAGCCATGTCAAATTTTGACCCCGAATTCGTATTCAACAACCAAAATAACCCTTTAGTACCAATTTTCAATTAAATCCATCCAGTAGAACGTCCCGCACATTTTGGGCCCACTTTGCGATTTTCGGTCTGCATAATGAAGGGGTTATAATATTCGCTTCGTAGTTCCAGACGATTTCATTGCAACATTCATTATAGAATAATAAATACAATATAATTATGTTAGACGTTATTACAATCTAATCTACAAAACGTTCTCTCCAAACCACTTATGTATTGACTGCGTCTCGTGTCAATTGCGTAATTTTCTATCACCGAAGATTCGATTGGAAGATTCTGCGTATACTAGATTGGATTCGAGTGTACGCAGAAAAACTCGTAAGTGCGCCGAAGTCACATAAAAACCTACGCCTTGGCTTCGATTTCCTGCGAGCATTGTCGCTCATCGCGTATTATGCGCCTCGGCGCATAATATACTATTATTTTCATAATATAATTTTTTTACGCAGGGGTGATTTCAACATCATTATGGGGAGGCAAAATAACTGGTATAATACAGAAATCCTTCATCAAAAACCCTGGTCTTCTTGTAATAAGACAAAATGAAAAAAAGAAAAAGCCAACATTCAAATCTCCTAAGAAGGGACTTGCCAGTCTCGTGTCCGAGCTGTACGCTTTAACAGCAGCATTTTGTATTAAAGAATACGAAAACCAACCTGGCTTTGGTGGACTTTTTGTAACTCGCGCACAATCCACCAGGATAATTGATATAATGATTTCCCATAATCAGTATAATCCCGAAAATCAATACGAGTACGATATTGGTATTATAAAAGTAAGTGGTTTAACAAGTTTTTGGAGAGTGTCATCGCAAAAAATTTAAGACCATGGACCAAATTCCAAGCAACGTCGGTAATTTTAGTTTCAGTATGTATGTTATTAAAAAATTATCACCTGAAAACGATTTTCTGTACTAGACAGAACTTAGCTTTACTGTTTACATCTATTTATCACAGAAAATTCTTTTTGGTTATGATAATTTTTTAAAAAACTAACTGAACATAAATAAATACTGTCTTAAATCTTCTTTTGATTTGAAAGTCGGTTCCCAATTTGCCGATGTATATACACAGATTCTCTCTACAGCCTCTGCAGTAAAAATTAAGTAATTGCAAAACAAAATTTGTTCTTTATTTTTTAATTCAATCAGCTTTTGACTAATTTAGATTTAGAATATGATTGTTACTAAGACTTGAGCTTCTTTGCGTTTTCTTCCCAAAAATCAAAAATATTGTCATTTATTGTGCAATAATTATTTAATGATTGTTTTCCTAATAAAGTTAAAGGTGGGGTTCAAGGATGTGCGTACATTTGAGACTAGTTTTCATATAAATCTTAATTATGAGGACCGATTTCACTTTTATGGATACGATTCTGCACATAATGTATTGACCGTATGTACAATAAAAATTAAGAAACTCAAAATCTTTAAAACTACATCTTTAAACTGCTTCACGCTTTACTTTTTAATATATTCTACCAATTTTCATGGTAAATCTGTAGTACCTGCCAAATTGCGGCTTATTATCTTTAAT
Organism: Diplolepis rosae; assembly: GCA_030998225.1. Classification (NCBI taxonomy): domain Eukaryota; kingdom Metazoa; phylum Arthropoda; class Insecta; order Hymenoptera; family Diplolepididae; genus Diplolepis; species Diplolepis rosae. The sequence continues at coordinate 3,766,312 of JAPYXD010000723.1, read as the reverse complement.
ACTTTCTAAGTTTATTAGATAGATTATTGTAATATGTATAAAGGTACCAAGAGAAAAATGGAGATAATGAAATCGGGATTGATTATTAAAATTTCTTTAAACAAATTTTACGTTTGGCTTTTTCTAGCTGATTTTGCAATAAACAAGAGGGAGTGCAATATTGCATGGCAATGATTACTGAAGTTGGTAAGAAACAAACGTGAAATTTTTTCACAGAAATTTCAGTAATAAACCCGATTTCCTTATCTCCATTCTTCTCTGTGTAGACTACTCTGGAGGGACTGAAATTGACAATAATTTAAAATTTTAAGAAACTCGAAAAATTCGATTTCTCAAACCTTTTTAACGAACGAATTTAGACCAAAATTAAGACAGGCAAGCTCTTTTTTGCATCAAATAATCATAAAAACCCAAAAAAAAAGAAAGAAAGAAAAAAGAACACAACTTCCTGAGCAGTTATAGTACCACAACTTATAGCACTGTATTTTTCTCTGCGTTTCGCATTTGATACAAAATTAAATAAATCAAAATAAAATTTGCTCTGCAGGAGGTGTTTCTCTCAGTGTTGCGTGATAATCGCCATAATAGAAGGACTGACAAATCAATTTATGTAAAACCAATGCAGAAAGGTGGAAACGAAACATTTGATAATGTATGTGTTGTCGCACTTTTTATACAAAAAAATACAAATGAAAAGACTTGGGGGAAAGTCCGGTAGCCTCGGCCAGTCGTGACTTTGAGTAAACTGTACCTTCTGCGATGATAAATCAACATTTTTATCGTTCTTAATTGTCCCAAAGCGTAATCTTGAAGATATCGATTTATATCACTGGTCAGTTTAAAAGGAAATCAGGTTTAATTATTCCATCTCCAGAAAACAAAATCTAGGTTTCATTTTATTACTTGCTGAGTAAATGTTTCTATATGTTTCAATGTATTAAATTTGGCAGTTTTTCCTCTAAAAATATATTTCTTGTTGATAAATTATTTTTAAAAATATCCAAATATTATTTATTTCTCGGTGGCCGGGGCTACCCAACACTATTTTTCAATAATCTATTTCAGACCTAATTTCAATCGCTTTGTTTTCTCCTTGAACATGATTATTTCTTATGTATCTATTTAAAAGTTGTTGGTAGAAGCCCTGCCATTATAACTAACTTTATAAATTCATATTTTGCTCACTGCCAGCCGAGTTATTGATAAAAAAGCTTAAGTGGCCGGTACTACCCGACTCTCCCCTATTATTTTGATTTTTGGAGAAATATATAAAAACTAATATTTTTCATTTTAGAGTGACATTGGGGGACCTGTACTTAAATTTAATAAACTCATAGGAGTTATTTCCAAATATTCACCAGCACCCGGTTCCCAGGCTTGTACACTGATTGGACCACATTTGATGAAGAACTTTGTGGATCAAGCACTACCGAATGAAGTGCTACCGGGGGCAGTACTACTGGAGAAACTACCGGAGAATGCACTACCAAATTTTAGTCACCAGACCCCTTGAAGTTAGTTTGAGAAACTTATAAAATTAAGGGAAAACAAATAAAAAAGAGTAGCAATCAAAAAGCAAACGCGTTTTAATGACACCTATCCTTTTTGCCTTATCATCATGCTCTGTATACAAGAGTAACATTGTAGAAATTATCCGGAATTATTCCAATAATTGAGTAGGCCAAATTTTCTGTTTTAGGTAGCAATAATTGTTTTCATCTGAAATAGGCAGAATAAGCGCTCTTTAACTGTCCGCGGAGCGGCAGTGAAATAGCACTTTATTGTACTACTGCGACGAGCGGCACGTAAAGTAACAGAAAGGAAGGGGAAGTGTGAGAGAAAGAGAGATATATACTCTATTTCGAGTAAAGTTAACTTTTTCAATCTGGTGCATGGTACATACACAGAGAAAAATAGCATCTGGTCATAATGACTAGGAATAATGTAGTTGGAAAAAAAAGTGACTGTAACGAGGGAGATTTGTTGTCGCTACTTGACCCATGGCTACAGTAACATATATCACGTCACTATGCCCAAGATTTTTTCTCAGTGTAAATGCGAAGAATTAAAAAAAAAAATTTATTAGTCTAAGAGCCTTTCTTTGTTCTCGATCGGACTAAACAATGAGAAAACCATTTTGGAGAGTTCGGGAAATGTTACTAGTAACTTATAAATTTTATATTTTTTGCTTTCTTATATGCACAAACTGTTTATACTCTAAGTTTGATAAAACCCAAAATCTTCAGAACGGTTGTAAAAATGCGAAAGTCACATAAGTACTTGTCAAACCTTAATAATGATTTACGATCGAAGTTACGTGACAGGGAGGGACCCCCGGAGTCAAAGATAGACTTGTATTTTGACACCTTTAAGTGGCCGCACTTGAGATTCTGGGAACGCACGTGGGCCTGACACACACTATTGGTCTAGATCATATCCGCCCTCAACGTTTTAGGGGAAAAATCTCACCCTATGAGATTTTTTAGAAAGATCCGAAATCGAAACTAAAGTCATGAGGTGGGGACTTGTGATAAAAAGACTAAAGGTTTTCCCAATAAGGGTGATATGTTTTGAAATTGAAAAAAAACACTGAATATTCATTCGGAATTGATCGAAATCTTTTTTATTATATTGGATATTCTATGCCATTTATGATTTAAACAATATATCGGCCAAATGTCCCCCGAGACTTGAGCCAAAAATGCGCCTCATCAGAAAAGATGATTTTTTGATGAAAATTGGGATGATTTTCAATTGATTCCAGAGCCCAATCCGCGAACTCCCGACGCAAACGATGGTCATTAGGCTTCAGTTCTTGGGCCAGAATCATCTTATAGAGATGCAGGCCAAGATCCAATCGCAAAATACGCCAGGTAGTGATCCTGGACAGGCCCAATTCCTGAGATCGGCGTGGCACGGACAATTCACGGTTTTCCTCGATACTGGCCTGTACGGCGGCTATATTCTGTGTAGAACGTGCGGTACGCATACGATTTTTAGGCTTAGTATCCAATAGAGTAAATTCAATCTCCAACTTATCGATTATTCGACGAATTGAGAGCGCGGATGGAGCAGAATGACGACCATATTTTGCACGATATGCTCTTTGAACACCGACAAAACTTCTCGAATTTTGATAAAATAATTGGACAATTTCCAAACGTTGTGGAAGCGTGAAACTACTCATGATTAAATGGCAAACCTTACTGATGACAACTGACAGCAGACGTCAAAAATTTCAGTTCAAATGAGCCCGATAGGGACATTCAAAATCATATCACCCCTATTGGGAAACCCTTTACTTGGATCCCTCTCTGCACATTACTATTATGCTAACTCACTCACACTCGGTTTTTGGTGAAAACTCTTGGCACGCGTTTTTCCTATCTCGGTTTCGCGAAGTTTATCTCGTCCGATTGAATAATAATATCCTATTGTGCTAAGTTGAAATAAAGAGTTTAAGTGGAATTGACTGTTACATTTCATCTCCCGTTCCTATCTTCATAGGCCGACCGAAGGCCTCTAAATAAACAATTTTAAATTCAACCCACCCAATAAATCGAATATCGACCTATTCGATATTTTCGATTATCGGGCGTTTTCGAGTCTGGGACGTCACATAATGTGACGCAGTGATCCCAGAACGTGGGAGATGGCGGCCCCCACCATAGATGCCTCGAGCTCGTTGTGTCTTTCTCATTCAACCAACCTATGGCAGTCGAGCGAGGAAGAAGCCATGAGCTAGTGGGATCTATGGTGAGACAGTGTGTCCAGATTTGACACGCGAACGTTACGTACACAACGCCAATAGCAGTACGTACGTGAGAATGGTTGCGCGCGCAGCGTAGTGTGTCTGCTGTTCGCAGTGGTTCTCTGTGTTTTCTCTGGTTGCAGGCTCCTTGTCAAGGAGAGAAAACCAGAGAAAACACAGAGAACCACTGCGAACAGCAGACACACTACGCTGCGCGCGCAACCATTCTCACGTACGTACTGCTATTGGCGTTGTGTACGTAACGTTCGCGTGTCAAATCTGGACACACTGTGGTGGGAGCCGCCAGCTCCCACGTTCTGGGATCACTGATGTGACGACCCGATCTCAGGGCCGTCCTCACGAAAACTTCACGAACTAAATGTCGATTTCTAGACGCGTGGTCCGATTTGGAATCCTATAAATATAGGAATGAGGATTTCTCAACGTTTTTTAAAAGAGCTCTTGACACATGAATTCTAGCGAATAGTCACATTTTATTTTTAAAATATAAGTAATCAAAGTAAAAAAATGTTCAAAGAAAAATCCGCACACAAAAAATGTATCAGACGTAAGTGAAAAAACATATATAGAGAGTGATCCTTCGAAGCATTAGTATGAAATGAATTTGTGATTTACTACCTATTTGTAAACTAATGAAAATAATTGTTTCACTGCTTTAATAGTTTATCAATCGTAATTTCGTGCGTTTTCATATAAAAAATTACGAGGATACGGATAAAAAAAATTATATTGGGGTGCTAGAACATTTTCGTCGTTTTTAATAATATCTGAAAACGCAAATTATTTTATTTTCCACCATTTTTGATACTTATTGAACAGTTGAAAACTATAACATATTTGTCACGTTAAAGTGCATCGTGTCCAAATTGTCATACTTTCAAGGAACGAAATTTTCAAAACCAATATTTTTCTGCCCACATTTCTCTTGTTACTCTTAAAGCAATAGTATTTATTTCTCATACTCACCATGACTTCAAAAAAACTAGCTAATGAGTTACTTTTCCCATTAAAATTTTAAGAAAACGTTTCTTGTTCTCAAGGTAACGATATAAGTAGGTAAACAATTTTTTTCAACAAGCACGTTGATTCTGCGGAGCATAGAGCTCCGTGCAGGGGACACGCCGAGTAGTGGGGGAAGTGATGGGAGAAGAAGAGGAGTTGAGGCATTGGGCTGCCGATCCGCACGCGTTTGCAGACTCTTTTTCAATAATTTATATCTTTTAAAATAATGCAGATAAAACATTTCTGATTACACCCCTAGAAAGATCAGTTGAAGAACATATAGAATCAATCATAATCCTAAAATCAATTTTTTGCCTCGAAGGCCCCTTTTCTCGGATCGCGTCACATTTAAATAACTATGTTTCATGTTTCATCCTTTTCTGACCGTTAATTCGTTTTACGATAGAACCGCCTTAAGGTAGTACGATCACGAAAATTAGACCTCAGGCAAAAATAGATAATTTTGCTTTCAAGAATAGCAATATTATTATTGAAGGGCTAATTTGAAAGAGAAAAGATTATTTTTCATGAAAAAAATTTGAAACATAAAAAATTTTTTATTCATTTTTTTAGGAAAAAGATTCTCTACAACTTGACCGTTTCTGATTTTTAAAAATGAATTCTTAAATGGCTGAAATTATAAAAAAACAATTTTTCAAAACAACATTTTTATAAACAAATTCCTGTATTTGATAATAATTAATCCAATTTCAAAAATAGGAAACGGTCAAGTTGTAGAGAATCTTTTTTCTAAAAAAATGAACCGTGATTTATTAGAATCGCATCATTTTTAAAAATTTGACTCGAAGCGATAAGAAAATAAGTTTGGGCAAAAATAAAATTTATTAATAAAATTATTTTTTTGTGTTTCAAATTTTTTTCATAAAAAATAATCTTTTCTCTTTCAAATTAACCCTTGAATAATAATATTGCTATTCTTGAAAGCAAAATTATCTATTTTTCCCTGAGGTCTAATTTTCGTGATCGTACTACCTTAAATCAGTGACATTCAGTGAGCTACTGAATTAAACAAATTTGTGCATTACTATACGATCAGAAAAAAGTTGTTTTGAATTTAAGAAATAAATGTGTGCGCAGTTGCATAGTCATTTCGTAATATAATTTATGCGCCTCCGGCGCGTAAACTCGTTTTTTTGCTACAGTTAAGAGTAGCGCAATGTTGTGTATTGCGCATGTGCCTATAGCCATACAGCGGAGCACAATCTTCTTCTTATTCTTCTTCTTTTTCGTACAGCGTTAGCATCCTACTGACAACGCCTTGTACATTTGAACTGCGCATGCTCTATTGCAACGCGCTACTACTACACAAGATCAATAAAATCAAAATGGCCGGGACTAGTCGCGAAATATCAAGTGTAATGACTAGCGCCGCAAACAACTACAATACTAGATTAGATTTGAGTGCACGCATAAAAACTCGTATACGCACCGAAATCACATAAAATATAATATGTGCCAAAGCACACAATTCGGGTAATTACGAGACTCGCTTAAAATGCTCGCAGGACTGATCGCGCCTCGGTTTCGATCTCCTGCGAGCATTGTCGCTCGTTGCGTAAGAACCCTCATTATGCGCCTAGGTACATAATATACTATTACAGAAATATTTTCTTTGCTGTAAGGAAAATTTTTTTTACGTTTTAGGTAATAAAATTAAATAAATTATTTCTTGGATTTTTTCACAGTATTGTGTTTGAATCAAGAAAATATTTTTTTAAATAAAATAAATAATGGGCAATCCATGGCCTAAATAAATTACGAAAACGAAAGTCAGCCTTGTCAGTGTTGTTTAGCGTGCGGAAAGCTGATTTTCCCGCACTAGTGCGGGAAAATTAACTTTCTAGTCTTAATAACCCTATACAAAACCTTTCTAAATCATTTCAGACGATTATGCCGATAATTAGAAGAGTTTATCACTCACCATGATAACAGAACTCTACCATATCGACCTTATCAACCTAGATTTAGAATTAACGTCATTTAAGACCAGATGGGATTTTCAATACATATTTAAACAATTTTTTCTGTGAACCCTGTTCTTATAATAAGACAAAAGGAACCAGGTCGGACATATAATAACAATGGCCCCAAAAAGGGTTTTGCCTGTCTCGTGTCCAAGCTATATGCTATAACAACAGCATTTTAAATTAGAGACCATGAAGAAATAAAAGACTTTGATGAAGTTTTGTAACCCATGCAAATTCTCTGGGAAAGATTAGTGGATTAATTTCCCACTATCAGTTTAATGATAAGAACGGTACAAATTGTTTATGTGCTATATACCGTTCGAAAAAGCTTAAAAAACTTTCAAAAATCACCCCCAAATGTCTTGTAAAAAAGATCGTAAAAAAACTTTAAAGTTTGTATCTTGAACGTGTTAGGTGGGCAAAAGCATGGGGAGTCGAGTGTACTACACGGGGTGAAAAGTCCGCGGCCTACCAATGAAAAAACCAATTTTTTGTGTGAAATCATTTTTACTCTTACACACATCATGTATTAAAATTTGAAAAGAAAGTTTGCACCTACCGATTTGGGTTCCCCGATAAGAACTCGGCCAGGTTCGCAACAAACATTCTGCTTAGGTTTTAATAGTGTAGCACTACTACTTTTATTGCAAAATACGTACACCAAATTTGTTTTAAAAGGTACTGGTACACTTTAGAATTTTGAAAAAATCGATTTCGTTTTTTTTTTAATTTTTCAACTCCTTAAACCTTTAAATATCTTCTCCTAAAATATTTTCAAAAAATTCAAACTCTTAACACCAAGAAATAATATCAATACATGAAGTCCAAAGACGAAGAGCGGATTTTATTGGCTGGAAAAGCGACAAACGCATCTACTAAAGAAGGCCGTTTGGCCCAAACAGAGGCCCGTCAGAAAGATGAGGCAGCTTACCAAGACAGTGGCCTGTTGCTGTATGGTCCAGGAATATCCGATTAATTTATTGTGAGTATTAGAACTTGATTTTTTTGAAAATATTCAATAAAAAGTACTAGTCAAAACTTTGAACGCGTTTTTCTCGAAATGACTTTTTTTCAAATCGCTGACAGATTATCTCCGGAACTACTGAACCGATTTTCAAACACCATGCTGGGTTTTGTTTATTGATAAGTCCTGTATGAAAATTTACCGCAATTAAGCCAAAAAATACAAATTTAATATTTTATTGACCCAAAAAACAGCGGAAAAATAGGCCATTTTTTCAATGAATTTTTCAAACGCCCGCCATTTTTTTTCTTGATTTTTTTAAAAATGTAGTGAATTGTCACGTAAGCAACCTTTCTTTTAGAGAAACCATATCATTTTTTTTGTTTCAGACTTGCCGATCCAGAGATAAACTGTCGGCCATGCGTCAAATTTTTTTTTGATGTTCGATTTTGGCGCTCCCTGGATTTGGGCCATAAAACAAAAATTTAAAATAAAAATTTGTTTGTACTCCACAAACATGTATTTACATGATAAAAAAAGTTTCATATAAATATATATCAATGGGACTGAGAAAAAAATTATTCAAAATTGCCTTATTTTTAGCCTTCTAAAGTGTACTAGTACCTTAATGTGACGCAATAAAAATGATATGAAATATTTGATAGTGTATGCTCTTTCTTACTGAATATTTTAATCTTCATGGTGCAGCCAAAAAAATATACTATCGTAAAAATTACGTGGAAAGTATACGTGGTATATGTTTGTATTTCTGTACTAACGTGTAATGTACACAATATAGTAATATAGAAATCTGAGAACCACGAATTATTTTCACTTCGTCTTATAGATATCATAGTCTTAATTTGAAGATTATTAGTTCAGTAATTTCTTTTTAAAGCAGAAAATATGAAAATAAGTTTTGCTGTCCTAGTGTGCTCCTTTGCAATTGTAACTGGTAATATTTTGAATATTTATGTATATAAATCTATTTTATTACACTGTTTAGAAAAATATAAATTTGAGGCCGTGGCTTAACTGGAATACCTGACTAAATACAGTTGCAGATATTTCTGTAAGATACATTTTTACATTCTCATCATGGATGAGAAGGTATTGGTTTTATGTGAAAAATGACTTTCGAAATTTTCATCAAATCTTTACGTTTTGAGACCCCCTGAGTCAGAAAAAATGGTTTTTACGAAAGTGTCTGTCTGTCTGTCTGTCTGTAGGTCGTGTGCGGCATAACTCTCGATAGAATTATCAGATTGAATTGAGCTTTGGTACACTTTATCGGAGCCGAAAAAGTAAGGACAAGTTCGTTAACCAGCCACATCCAATCAAAATTGAGGGATGGAGCACTACTTTTGTGTTTTTGAAAATAATTTTTTGAAAAAATCAAAAATTCCAATCCTGGTTTTTGATAGTGCTCATAAATCTCTAAAAATTATCCTAATAACATTTTTTGATTAAATCAAAATTAGAAATGTTACAGCATATTCAAATTCGAAAAAAGTCAATATCAAAATTCCATTTTCCAGTTAAATTATACGAGATACGAAAAAACGTTATGATACAATATTATTGAATACATAAAGACCTACAAATTTTAATTATAACATTTTTTCATAAGATGCATATTTTTCTTTTTAATTAAAAAAAAACTATTGAAAATCCAAAATTTAATTTTTTATCAATAATATTGGAAATACCAAAAAAACGTAAGAATACAAAGTTGTTCGTTTCAAAAAGATCTACAAATTTTGTCTGACACAGTTTCTGATAAAAGATATATTTTTCGTTTCAATTCCAAAAAATACGATAAAAATGAAAAAATTCAATTTTTTAGACAAAATATGTGAGATGCAAAAAAAACATTTAGATGGAAAATTGTTTGCCTAAATGAGGTCTACAAATTCTGATAAAGAAATTTCGGGACAGGATGTATATTTTATGTTTTGATTTTTAATATTGAAAAAATTCGATTTTTTTCATCAAAATATGTGAGATACGAAATAAGCGTTGTTCTGCAAAATCGTTTCCTTAAATAAAGTCTACGATTGTTTTTCCTTTTTAGATATGTGGAAGAAAGTAAATTCTTTTAATCATGTAATTTATTAAAAAGTTATACTGAAATGTATACAGAAAATCGAGCGCGAAGCGCGAGTGTCATGATGAGAATGTGTTCCTTAAGGCCGATAGAGCCTTAAGTAAATTGAATTTCCTGTTTCACTTAAATTCAAAAAGAAATTCAGTGACTTTGAGAAAATGTGTAATTCACATCATCTGTAATATTATTATAAAATTGGTTTGAGCTTCAGTATCAAAATATAAGAAATAAACTTAAATGTATGCGAAGAGCACAAGACCGAGCGCGAAGCGCGAGGTCCAGAATGAACGGAGCGCGCAGCGCGACGATCGAATCGCGCGCCCTAGGCGCGCTCAAACTTGCGAGCGAAGCGCGCGATGAGAATGTGCCCGCGAAGTGGGCAGATTTTTTTTTACATAAATATCTTTGTGCCAAATAAATATTTGTTGGAATGAAATAAATTTTTCTTCATAACAAACAAATTATTGCATTCGTATGCTTGGATTTCTACGGTTGACAGTGATAAAATTGTCAATATCTCTTCCAATTCTATCTTCCTTGAGAAAAATATATTGCAAAATTGTTACTAAAACTCAAGAAAGGCGAACGTGCATTATGTTTAATAATATTTGACAAATTTTCAAAAAGTCATGTTTTTTGTATTGTATAAAAACAGTTATCTTACACAAGTGTATTCACCTATATTTAGTTACATTGGCTGGTAAATCTATAGCCTTAAATTTATATTTTTACTTAGTTCCTGAATATTTTAAAGACTTTTTTTTACTAAATAACAGTTTATCTCAAGTGTGTTTCGCGATTTTTCCAATGGATAAGAATATCGAACAAAGAATTCGTCTCCAATTTTGCATTGCAAATGGAATTTCGTGTGCGTAACCGCTGAAAATGTTACAGAAAGCTTATACAGAGAAAAACAGCATCTGGTCATAATGACTAGAAATAATCAGAATTTGAATTGATGTGTCGAGCGGGTCGAAACTGTGATTTTAAATCCTACTACTTTTGAAGTTTCAACCCGCTGTACAGATACCGACAAACAGATTTTCAAAAGAGGAGCTATGAAAAATACAATGTTCCACGTAGTGATTTCATGCATTTGATTTTAGGAATTTGATTTTACATAACTTTATAGTTGACACTTACATATAATGACTATGACAACATTACATAGTCGCTGTGACTAAATTACTTAGTCACGGCGACCACTTTTAGTACCTACATTGACGGGTCGACCATTGCTTAAATTCAAACACAAAAAGGAGTTAAGGACATTTTCAACTACATATATCACGTCACTATGCCCAGGATTTTTCCTAAGTGTACAGTGAATCGACTTTATCAAAAACACGTGCATTAGAGTCCCGTCATCAGTGAACAAAATCTCGCAATTTCCCCAATAGTGTGCATTGGCACGTATTCTATTTTATGTGCCACCGGCGCGCAAACTCGTTTTTTCGCAACAGCTAACAGTAGCGAAATGTAGTATACTGCGCTACAGGGGAATGAAATGTAAAAATTGAACTGCGCATGCTCCTATAGCCATGTAACAAAGCACAATCTTCTTCTTATTCTTCTTCTTCTTCGTACAGCGTTGGCACCGTACTGGCAAAGCCTTGTACATTTGAACTGCGCATGCTTCTATTGAAATCCATTACTACTAGACAAGATCGATAAAATCAAAATGGCCGGGACTAGTCGTGAGTCGTGACATATCAATTGTAATAACTAGCGCCGCAAACAACTACAATACTAAATTAGATTCGAGTGTACGCATAAAAACTCGTATACGCACCGAAGTCACATAAAATAGAATACGTGCCAATGCACACATTCGGGAAATTACGAGACTCGCGACAATGCTCGCAGGACTGATCGCGCCTCGGCTTCGATCTCCTGCGAGCATTTTCGCTCGTCACGCAATAATCCTCATTGTGCGCCTAGGCACGTAATATACTATTATGTGACTTCGGTGCGTATACGAGTTTCTATGCGCACAATCGAATCTAATCAAGTATTGTAGTTGTTTGCGGCGCTAGTCATTACACTTGATATTTCGCGACTAGTCCCGGCCATTTTGATTTTATCGATTTTGTGTAGTAGTAGCGTATTGCAATAGAGCATGCGCAGTTCAAATGTACAAGGCTTTGCCAGTAAGGTGCTAATGCTGTACGAATAAGAAGAAGATGAAGAAGATTGTGCTCCGCTGCAAGGCTATAGGCGCATGTGCAGTTCAATTTTTACATTTCATTCCTCTGTAGCGCAATACACAACATAGCGCTACTCTTAACTGTAGCGAAAAAACTCGTATACGCATCGAAGTCACATAAAATAGAATACGTGCCAATGCACACAATTCGGGAAATTACGAGACTCGCGACAATGCTCGCAGGACTGATCGCGCCTCGGATTCGTCTCGGCTTTGTCTCGGCTACGCCTCGACTGTGCCTCACCTACGCCTCGACTACCCCTTGGCTTCGATCTCCTGCGAGCATTGTCGCTTGTTACGCAATCACCCTCATTGTGTGCCTCTAGCGCGTAAACTCGTTTTTTCTCTACAGTTAAGAGTAGCGCTATGTTGTGTATTGCGCTACAGAGGAATGAAATGTAAAAATTGAACTGCGCATGCGCCCATAGTCATGCAGCGGAGCACAATCTTCTTCTTCTTCTTCTTCTTCTTCTTTCTTCTTCTTCTTCTTCTTCTTCTTCGTACAGCATTAGTACCTTACTGGCAAAGCCTTGTACATTTGAACTGCGCATGCTCTATTGCGACACGCTACTACTACACAAGATCGATATAATAAAATGGCCGGGACTAGTCGCGAAATATCAAGTGTAATGACTAGCGCCGCAAACAACTACAATACTAGATTAGATTCGAGTGTACGCATAAAAACTCGTATACGCACCGAAGTCACATAATAGTATATTACGTGACTAGGCGCACAATGAGGGTTATTGCGTGACGAGCATTGCCGCGAGTCTCGTAATTTCCCGAATGTGTGCATTGGCACGTATTCTATTTTTTAATAAGAAGAAGATTGTGCCACGTTGCATGGCTATAGGCGCATGCGCAGTTCAAATTTTACACTTCATTCCTCTGTAGCGCAATATACTACATTGCGCTACTGTTAACTGTAGCGAATAAACTCGTATATGCACCGAAGTCACATAAAATAGAATACGTGCCAATACACACAATTCGGGAAATTACGAGACTCGCGACAATGCTCGCAGGACTGATCGCCCCTCGGCTTCGTCTCGGATTTCTCTCGGCTTCGTCTCGGCTTCGTCTCGGCTTTGTCTCGGCTTCTTCTCGACTTTGCCTCACCTACGCCTCGACCACGCCTTGGCTTCGATCTCTGCGAGCATTGTCGCTCGTCGCACAATAACCCTCATTGTGCGCCTAGACACGTAATATACTATTACATTATTAATTTTACACAGATTATTTCGTAAATAAATATTGATAGTCACGGGACCGGACACAGTCTCATATTTATTATATATTTTATATTCATAACATGATATTTTGTTGTGCAGCAATTATTCCAACATCATTATGGGAAGGCAAAGTAACGACTGACAGGAAGTTACACTCCAGTAAGAACCCTGGCATTGCTGTAATAAGAAAAAAGGAACCAGGTCAGACATATTCAAACAATGGTCCCAGAAAGGGTCTTGCCTGTCTCGTGTCCATGCTGTATGCGGTTACAGCAGCATCTTTAATTATAGAACATAAAAACATAAATGAATTTAATGGACTTTACGTTACATATGGCAAAACAGTGAAGAATATTGGAGGATTGATTACCCATAATCAGTATAATCCCGAAAATCAATACGAGTACGATATTGGTATTATAAAAGTAAGTAATTTAACAAATTTTTGAAGGGTTTCACCGCAAGAAATTTAAGACCATGGATCTAATTCCAAGTGACGTTGGTAATTACCGTTCCAGTATAAATGTTTTATTAAAAAATTATTACCGGAAAAATTTGTTTCCTACGAGAGGGTCATAAAGTGCATTTCATTGCCTCCTGCGGGGCGAACAAATCCAGTTTTCAACCCCCTTAGTAGGAAAAAAATGGTGTACAAGACTGGAAAAGCATTTATTTTCCCCAGTTGCACAATATACTATTTTCTACTAGCGGGTCATAAAGTGCATTTTATTGCCTCCTGTGGGACGAACAAATTTATTTTTTGACCTCCAGTAGCAAAAAAATCGTCTGTAGAATAGACATTTTTGTATGTAGTCTTCAATTTACTGACGTATACACATAGATTTTCTCTACAGCCTCGACAGTAAAATTTAACTAATTGCATAAACAAAATATGTTCTCTGTTTTCTAGTTCAATCAAGTTTTGTCTGATTTAGATTTAAAATGTGTTACTGGGACTTGAGTATTAGTGACTAGTATAACTGAAACTTGAGCTTCTTCGCGTTGTTTTTCCTATAATCAAAAATATTATCATTTATTATGCGGTAATTATTTAATCTTTATTTCCTCTTAAAGTTCATGCGTGAATTCGACCGAGCGCAGACACTTACGATTGGTTTTGATCTAGAAATTACACCTATGGACAGATTATTAATTTATGGGCACCAATCTGGATATAGCACATTAGTCGTATGTATAACAGAGATTAAAGAAATTTTGATCAACCTTCACTATTTGTATCATTGTTTGGGAAAATGTCTACTTTTTACATTTCGCCAGTTTCTATCAATTTACATGGGAAATTACACCTGCCACATGGTGGTGTATTATTTTCAATTCTTTTCAAGCTTATTATATAGATCATTATACAATGTGTAAAGATAACTTGCCTAAATTGACTGCAGTTCTCAAATTGTAACTTTATATATTTTTCTTCGTATCCCATAAAAATACAACTGGCGTGGCAAAAATATCAGTAAGCAAATGATAAAATGGTTAAATATTGTATGGTACCATATTTTTTTTAAACTTTGCAATTAAGGATCCGAATCGAATAACTCGCCAGACGCTCGAACACGCCAGAATTGTTAGTCCCTGACGTCATATCAAGCTGAAATTTTATCAGGTGTACAAATAAGTTTCCGCCATTTGACAAAAGTTGGCGTCACCAGTAAGTTTTGGTTGAAATTGACAGATGTAAACGTCACTGTCGTAAGGTTGGACATCTGTCAACATCATAACCTTGAAATGTTAGTGAATTTTCATCAGTATAATGTATTCTTTTGTGTGCGAAAATTCGAGCTTTGCGCCGAATAAGCGTCATTTGCGGGCACTTTTGATTTACTTCTTCAATTTGAAGAAATCTGCAGCTGAGGCGCATCGATTACTTTTAGAAAAATATGGTGAAGCTGCCTTAAGTGAAAGAAGTTGTCGTGAGTGGTTTAAAAAGTTTAAGAACGGTGAATTTGACATCGAAGACAAAGAACATAGCGGAAGGCCGGAAATGCACAAAGACGCGGAATTGGAAGCATTATTGGATCAAGATTCGTGCCAAACGCAAGAAGAACAATACGATGGACAATACTTCTGAGTTGGAACAACTTAGAGTGAAAAATTTGTTCACAGTTATTTGAGGAAGATTTTTGGAAATTTCCAGATCGATGTAATGAAAAGTGGTGGAAACATGGTCTTTTTAATATAATACCCGACGCTAGCAACGATAGCTCCATGGGCACCAAACATCATCGGGCACCGTATTTACCTTTCTGCTTCCCACTTCATTATACTTATAAAGCTATCCTTTCTGGTGTTGGGTGTTATATTCAGAAAACCATATTTTTGCCAATTTTCATTGCACTGATCTGGAAATTTCCAGAAATCTTCCTTAAATAACTGTGAACAAATGTCTCACTGGAAGATGTTTCATCTCTGAAGTTTCCTCTATAGTTTTTCTCGGTGAAACTACAAAAACATGGTTACCGACCGGCCTCAATTTTCAATTGAATATTAATAAAAAAAAAAGAAGGATTTTCAGGTTTTTGTTTACTTTGCGAGCATGACCAGATCATATATCGTGTGTGTGCCAAATTTTAATCGATTTAAACATCATTTGGCCAACTTACGACGATTTATATTTGAAAAACTCATTGAATATATCAGTTTCAAAACTTTTCAGTTTTCAATTTTTTATATTGAAAATAATCATGCGACAAAAATACTTCAATTACAAAAAAGTTCCGTCTCGTCATTTTCCACATGCTTATATTGTTAAAGAAATGATTTTGCGACTTTTAAAACTTCAGGTTGATATGACATCAGGGACCAACAGTTCTGGTGTGTTCAAAAGTCTGGCGAGTTATTCGATCTGGATCCTTAATTAATGTAATATCAAGTAAAGAAAAATTAAAATAAAATCCTCTTCACAGCGGATTAATGTTAAACTGTTGGTACTGGATGTTAATAATAAAAGAAGGGACATAATTTATGTACAAGCACATAAGAATTCAGAACACTTGGACGATGTATGTACTCTTGTTACATTTTTTATCGGAAAAAACAGAAATGAGAAAAATTGTCATTTTCACGTTTTGAACAGTATTTCAAATATAATATTCTTATTTTTAGAATGACATCGGGGGAGCTGTAATCATAAATGGTACACTTGTAGGAATTGTTTCAAAGTATGCTCCAGTACCATATATCCGCACTTCTACTCTATTTGGAACAGATTTGACAAAGAATTTTATGGAGAACAATCTACCGAAGGAATTACTTCCAAATACTCGCCACGCAGGTGCAAGTTCCACTTAAAGTAGAAAATAGAGGCAAATGGTTAAAAATAATTCAAATGCAGTGGGAAATTTTTCGCCCGAAATTACGTCATTTCAGTTTGTTGGTTTAGTAAAAACACTGTTAAAATATACATACACGCACTTTTGACAAACTTTACCTGGAAAGACTTCAGTTTTATAGACAAGAAGTTAAGATTTTCACTGCGTAATTTTAAGAGCTTCTTGGAATTGTTTTAAGAAACATATAAATTTATTGGCAAACTATCAAATAAAACAGTGTATTGATAAATTAATCTGCCTCTAATTTATTTACAAAGTAGCAACTTATTTCTTGTTAAAAATTTCCATTTTAAACGGTGTTTCAAAAATTGTGTACTTATTAAATTTTTTCAACATAATCTGAATTGTTTCTCAAATTTTTCCAAAATACAAAGGAACAATAGTATTAAATTGATCAAAGACTTCACTTTGTATATCTATATCTACATTACTACTCTGTCGGTTTTTAATTTGTTCAATCCTAATTTTAACGTATTTTTGAATAAAGTCTTATAGGTAATGATTCAAATATAAAATATTTCAAATAATATTTAAATTTTTTAAATGAAATGATTCATATGAGACAAATTAATAGCTCTGTTGACCATATTTTTTATTGCCGCAACTTTGTTTTGGAAGAGATGAGTTGATATGAAATTTAACAATCTACCAAAATATGTGTTCCAGTTTATACTGCTCGTATAATTTAAAAATTGTAAACACATAAATAGCTATAATTTTATTGCAACTTACACAAATTATATAACAGCATTATGCGAATTTCGCGCGGAAATGGATAGCCTACAGTTTAAAAAGGCGCTAAATTCAAATTATAAAAAATTTAAAAGTAAAAAATATAGATTTTTCTCATGCAATAGCATAAATAATATAGAACAACTATATATTATTTGAACTCTGTAATTAATTTGTAAAAATAAATATGAATTAATTACTAATATATTTCTTCAAACAATAAGATCTTTAAATGCTCATAAATGATCTATAAATGCTTGAGCGCTGAGCATGTTGCTAAGAATAAATTATGAAAAATTTAAGGCCTTGTTTGACTTATCCGATCCCTAGCTTACCGAAACTTTGTTTGTCCTTCGCATTTACACATTGAGTTATCGAGTTTAAATATTGAGCAATTATAGGTGAGAAGCACTAAGGAAGGTTTATCTGCTACTAAATATTTATAATTATAAACAAATTTATGTTTGAAATTTTCTTTTTTTATTTTTAAAATTTTGAGACCAGATAAACGTTCTTTACTGCTTTTTACTTAATTAATCAAAATTACAACTTTATATTTGAATTAATGTAAAAATTTGAAGGACGAAAAAAAAGTGTGGGTAAGGTAGGGATCGGATAAGTCATACATGGACTTAAGAACAAAAACACTACTTCACGACATCCAGTATAATTATCTCTCGCACTGCAGGTTCCATTAATATAGTTTAAGCTTAACCTAAGTTTACAATTGGTGTTACCTTAGTCTATTCTTCGAAACTTATCCTTCCAATTGCTAAGATTATACTAAAAATTCTGATCAGTGTTATTTCTTTATTAGTTCTTCCTTTAATCAAGTTTTGTTGATTTCTCTCGTATATATCTTTCCCGCGATGAAAGATCCACGTAGTAAAAAATATTAAAAAATCTCTGAGACCAACCTTACACCGATAAGCGGAAGGTAAAATACGCGCGCATAGAATGTCCGGGAGGCGTGAAACTTTAGCCTCGAAAAGAGCGTGAAAGACGGGCTCCTGCTGTGTTGTGCATTCACACGTAATTCGAAGTTTTTTACGTAAAATACATGGTAGTTTACACAAACTAAAATACGTATTTTATGTAATTTACCCCTACCATAGAAAAAATCACATTTGTAAAAAATTAAAGACGCAAAATACCTGGTACATGACTGTAAAAAACTAAGTAAATTACGTACCCATCTCTGCAAACGAACATGAGTTCAATGAAATCTCAAATATTAGGACTATAAGCGTTGACAAAAAGCGCGATGCAGTAAAAGATACGCAGTAGATTAATTATAAATATTTTAAAATCACGAAATTAAAGGAATTTGTATATTTGTTCAAAAAGGTTGTATAATAAGTATGGTATATGTAAGCTATAACTATAAATATAACTATGACCATAACTATATATGTAAGCTTCTGTGAAGATAGGTTTCTAATGCCTAAAAAATCGATTTTCAGTTTTTTCATTTCATTTCGATTCGCTTTCTGTCTTATTTTCCATATTTCTGTTCCAGCTTTATTATAATGTTTGGATCGAAACATTTAATGATATCGCTGGAACCATTAAATACGTCAGATATTTACTTTAGCTGAATCAAAGATCTTCTTAAATTCACTTGTTCGTTTCCAGCTAAATGTTTAGCTGTAACAAGGATTATCTTCCGTGGCACAGCTGCACTTTTTCCCGTGTAAATACATGAAAAATAATTTGTTTACCCCACTATATTTGATCGCGCATGAAGTATATTTAGGATTATAGTTAAGATAACTTCTAATTTGATTATTAAGAAGTGCTAATTTGTTTGGTTCATCGAAATGTGACATGACGATTGTCCGAATTAGAATGGCAATCATACTTCTGTAAAATGATATTGTTTTTGATCCTGACTCTTCTAGTCGGATACTTTCGCGCCTCGGCGCCTTAGATTAAGTTACATAGTAAACAGTTTGGCACATTGCTTTTTTCGGTGCGGCCCTAAGTGCTCAGCGGCGATTCTCAAGAAACATTGATAAAAAAGATCATATAAGCTGCCGTTTGTGAGGCATCAGATTCATTCAAAAACGAAGTCTTGTTCTGTACTAGTGCTCAGAGGAGTCTATTTCCATCAATTATATAAAGAAATAAAAACTACTTCACATCAATTCCAATTTCTATCCGAAACTTCTTTCATGAGATTAATTTCTGATGAAAGGCACCTACACGACGGTGCATAAAATTTTGGTCCTTCGAGCCGGATGTGAAGAAATTCAGTCAAAGCAACACACAAGTTATTAGTGCAAGTTAAGAAGTTAAGTGAGTGCACAAGGCAGAAAGAACGTTTAATACGAAGACACTTTCAACCTCCTATTGAGGAAATCATATGCGACATCAACCACATACGGCGCAATTATACGAAAAGCTTTTCATACGTCTCCTATAAAAGAAATCTAAGGTCATAGCGACCACATGAAAGGTCACAGCGACCACACGAGAAGTCACAGCGACCACACGAGAGGTCACAGCGACCACACGAGAAGTCACAGCGATTACACGAGAGGTCACAGCGACCACACGAGAAGACACAGCGATTACACGAGAGGTCACAGCGACTACAGGTGACGAAGCGAAACAGCGTACTCATTCAACGATACGAGAAAACTTCTTCACTTAAGCGATCTACACCTTGTCAATTTAATCATTAAGGGTGAGTGTTCTCTTTGTGAATCACCAAAGAAAAACGTAAAATTGAGCAGTGTTTATTTTATCATTTAAGTAAAAAGCGTCGACTAATTTAAATTCTCTTTTTTTTTTAACGATTTTGCCTCTACTTCAAAATGACTGACAACGAAAATTTGATTAAACTATTAAAATCACAGCGAAACGCGACTAAAGGTCAATTAAATAATTTTAAAACATTTTTGGAAAATTATAAAAAGGAAACAGATTTTATCCAACTACAATTGCGTTTACAAAAAATAAGTAGTTTATTTGAAAAATTTGATTCAATATGTGATCAGTTAGACACGTTAGATGAGTCAGAAGAAAGCATAAATGAAAGATTCTTAATTTTAAACGAATATTATGCCATTACGAGCGCTGCTCAAGAACGTATATCTGAAGTTTGCATGCAACAAAATGCAACGACGCTTAATCGAACCGTTAGTGCGAGCGGCTCGGTAAACGAAGAAGGAACTTCTTCATCAGGATCAAAACGGAATAAATTAAAACTACCGTATAGTGCAGTACCGAATTTTGGCGCTCGACTCGATCAGTGGCTTTCATTCAAAAATTCATTTCTTTCGATGATCGATAGTCGCGACGATATCACTAATTCAGAAAAATTACATTATTTAAAATCAGCTTTACAAAATGAAGCATTAAGAAAAATACAAGTTCTCCCAATCTCAGATGAAAATTATACCCACGCATGGGAAATTTTAAATAAAGCGTACGAAAATAAACGGCTGCTGATCTCTCAGCACCTATCTTTGTTTTTGAACTTGCCTTGTCAAGAAAAAGATAATCATAAAAGCATTGAATTCTTAGCTGATGAGCTTCAGCAGCACGTAAAGTCACTGGCAATTTTAAAAGTGAATATTTCTCCTGAAATTGTAGTTCAAATCATCCATGAGAAACTAAACCAAGACACGCGTAGAAAGTGGGAAGATTCGTTAAGTCGCAATGAATTCCCTTCCTTAGATCAATTGATTGAATTCTTATACAAAACAGCAGTAAATTTATCGCAAGATAAGAAAAGAATACATTCAAATTCATGTAACGAGGGATCATCTGCGAAGTTCCGAAAATTAGAATATAAAGGCGTTGCTAAATCGTTCATTACGACAAATAAAAAATGTCCTGCATGTTCAAATGAAGGCCACCCATTATTCAAATGCGAAAAGTTTCGAGAATTATCAGTAACTCAAAGAATAAAAATTGTTAAGGACGCAAATTTATGTTTCAATTGCTTGAGAAATCATGGAAAAATCGAGTGCCGATTTGGTAATTGCTGCATATGCAATAAAAAACATAATAGCCTCTTGCATTTTAGTAAAAGTGAAAAAATAAACGAGAAAAACTCAAAAAATTCCGAATGACTATATGAACCCGATGATATTAGTGTTTGTTTGTCGTCTCAAATTACTTCCGCGTGCACCGATTTGATGACAAGCGCTCTGGTGAAAGTAACTGATAATTATGGCCTTCAGATAACATGCAAGACGTTATTAGATACATGTTCAACAGCTAATTTTATAACTAAAAAATTAGTAAATCAATTAAAGGTACATAAAACACAGTGTTCATTAACAATTGGAGCAATGAACGATTTAAGCACGACAGTCGATTATTATACTGAATTAACGATCCAATCTATGCATCCAGACTATAAAAAATCACTTATATTTTTCATCGTACCTAAAATTACAGATTTAGTTCCGGGCGAAATCGTTCAGAGAGAAAAATTGCAGATTCCGAAAAATTTAAAATTAGCTGACCCATACTTTTACAAACCATCTGATATAGATATGTTGATAGGAGCAGGTCCTACGCTATCTATGTTTTGCAATGGTCAAATTATTTTATCTGATGGTGGAGAGTTAGTATTACAAAAAACTAAACTTGGCTGGATCGTAGGCGGTAGCGTGAATACATTCAAAGTTTCAAAATCCTCTCAATGCATGACAACAAATTTGCAATTTGACTTGGAACGGTTTTGGACACTGGAAGAAGTAAATATTTCAAAGACTAGTTGGTCAAACGAAGACTTATATTGCGAAGAGCATTTCAAAAAACACATAAAACGAAATTCAGAAGGGAGATATATTGTTGCTTTACCCTTCAAACAAAGCGCGAAAAATCTAGGCGAATCGCGACAAATTGCTCTTAAAAGATTAATGTTTCTCGAAAAAAGGTTCAAGAAAAATATTGATCTTAAAAATAAATACACTGACGTGATTAATAATTATTTAGAATTGAATCATATGTCTCCAATTCAAACAACAGACGCAAGTGGATTCTATTTACCGCATCACGCTGTAATAAAAGAATCAAGCAATACAACTAAATTACGCGTAGTTTTCGACGCTTCTATGAAATCTACAAACGGCAATTCATTAAATGACAACTTGCCAGTTGGACCTACTATACAAGACGACTTATTTAGTCAGTTATTACAATTTCGTACATATAAATACGTAATAATTGGAGACATAGAAAAAATGTATCGTCAATTTCTTATTCGCGAGGAAGATCGGATATATCAAAAAATACTTTGGTTCGATAACGGAGAAATTCGAGAATATGCCCCTTTTTTAGCAATACGGTGTTTACATCAACTCGCGGAAGACGAAGGAAATAAATTTCCATTAGCTTCAAGGGTCTTAAAAAAGAACATGTATGTTGATAATATGCTTACAGGTGCTAATTGTAAAGATGAGGCGCGCGAAATTTGTCACCAAATGATTAACATTTTACAAACTGCAGGTTTAAAAATGTATCAATGGGCATCTAACGATAATGAGATTCTTAATGGCATTGCTAAACGAGATCTCGATGTGAATTTCGATTTCAGTGAAGACAATCCTTTGAAAACTTTAGGTTTATCTTGGAAAGCCAAAAATGATGTTTTTTTATATGAAATAAAGAATATTAAAATTGACAGTAAAATTACAAAAAGAAAAATTTTATCTGATATTGCAAAAATTTTTGACCCACTAGGTTTTTTGGGTCCTATAGTGTTATTTGCTAAAACAATTATGCAGGAAATGTGGCAAGCAAAAATTGAATGGGACTAATCAGTTCCAAGTAATATTCATTATGCATGGAATGAATTTAGCTCTCAATTAAATGACATTAATTCTATCAAATTTGATCGGCTAGTTGTTATTCACGATGCGCAGACAATCGAAATTCACGGATTTTGTGATGCAAGCCAAAGGGGCTACGGAGCATGCATTTATTTAAAATCGACAGATTCCAAGGAAAATACTAAAATCACTCTATTATGTTCAAAATCTCGAGTTGCACCGTTGAAAACGAGAACTATACCTCGATTAGAATTATGCGCTATGCAGTTATTAGCGAGTTTGTACAAGCAAGTTATAAACGCGCTAAATATAAATGTTCACAACACATATTTATGGTCCGACTCGAGTATAGCTTTGAATTGGATCAGAATGGCGCCTAATACGTTAAAGACTTTCGTTGCAAATCGGGTTGTTGATATACAATTCAAAACAAACATAAACTGTTGGTATCATGTTCGTTCATACGACAATCCAGCTGACGCGATTTCAAGAGGTCAATTGCCCTACGCCTTTGTAGAAAATATAATATGGTTTTATGGACCACCGTGGCTTGAAACCAAAAAAGATCAATAGCCTGAATCGAATATTCCCGGTATAAAAGAATTACCCGAAAAACGAAAGGCATGTTGTCTATTACTCAATCCATATACAACTCATGTTTATAGTTTTTTGGAAAAATATTCTTCATTTACAAAATTAACTCGGATCATAGCCACGTGCCTTCGTTTTATCAAAAGATTTCGCCAAACAGGCCCTTTAAAATTCAATGAATTAGAAAAAGCAGAGAAAATAATCATAAGACTCGTGCAAAAATCTGCTTTTAGTTGTGAAATTGATGACCTTAATAATAAAAAATATTTAAATGAGAAAAATCGGTTAACATCATTGGACCCATTTTTGGTTAATGACGGTATCCTGCGTATAGGCGGCAGAATTCGTCGAGCTAATATTTCATTTTCAAAACGTCATCCAATTATTTTACCGCGAAATAATCATGTTACTGATTTAATAATCAGACAATATCATTTTTTGAATTATCATGCAGGCATACACAATACTTTATACAATTTAAGAGAAAGGTTCTGGCCTATAGACGGACGGAATCAAGTCAAAAAAATAATACGCAAATGTACAGCGTGTTATCGCGCTAAACCGAAATTCTTACATTACAAAATGGGAAATCTTCCCAGTATCCGTATACGAGAATCAAAGCCGTTCAATAATGTCGGGATTGATTATTGTGGCCCTTTTTCTATTAAAGAGAAAAAATTTCGCAATAAAAAATTCATTAAATGTTATGTGGCTATATATGTCTGCATGGTAGTGAAAGCCGTACATATAGAAATAGTCGAAGATCTTACAACTGAAGCATTCATAGGTTCACTTCGTCGCTTTGTGTCGAGACGAGGTGTGCCAGAAAATGTTTATTCTGACAATGGAACAAATTTTCACGGGGCCTATAATGAGTTAAATAAATTATATGAACTACTTAATTCAAATGACCTTCAAAATCAAGTAAAAGAATTCACAACAATTCATAAGATTCAATGGCATTTTATTCCTCCTCAAGCACCGAATTTCGGTGGCTTGTGAGAAGCTGTAGTTAAATAATTCAAACACCACTTTCGACGCGTTGCTTACGATAAACGATTTACATACGCAGAATTCGAAACCTTTTCAGTCGAAGTAGAAGCAATATTAAATTCACGCCCAATGACGCAAATGTCAACCGATATAAACGACTTATCAGCCCTTACTCCTGGGCATTTTTTAATTGGTGATTCTATAAGGAACCTACCCGAATGCGAGTATAAGTCTATTCCAGAGAATCGATTAAATGCATGGAAAAATTTAACAAAAATAAAGCAAGAATTCTGGAATAGATGGCACAAAGAATATTTGAACAGTCTAAATATTCGACGTAAAACACCAAATGATAATAAAAATGTAAAACCAGGCTTATTAGTATTAATAAAGGAAGACAATGTTCCCTGTATGGAATGGAGTATAGGTAGAATAGTCGAAATTCACCCAGGTTTAGATAACATTGTCCGAACTATAACTGTTAAAACAAAAGGTGGACTTAAAAAACGCCCTGTATCAAAAATAGCTGTTTTACCTATATACGACGATGTATCATAAATAATATTTTATAAAGGATGTTTTGATCGTTACCCTCTCAAAGGGGGGAGTATGTTCGCGCATGAAGTATATTTAGGATTATAGTTAAGATAACTTCTAATCTGATTATTAAGAAGTGCTAATTTGTTTGGTTCATCGAAATGTGACATGACGATTGTCCGAATTAGAATGGCAATCATACTTCTGTAAAATGATATTGTTTTTGATCCTGACTCTTCTAGTCGGATACTTTCGCGCCTCGGCGCCTTAGATTAAGTTACATAGTAAACAGTTTGGCACATTGCTTTTTTCGGTGCGGCCCTAAGTGCTCAGCGGCGATTCTCAAGAAACATTGATAAAAAAGATCATATAAGCTGCCGTTTGTGAGGCATCAGATTCATTCAAAAACGAAGTCTTGTTCTGTACTAGTGCTCAGAGGAGTCTATTTCCATCAATTATATAAAGAAATAAAAACTACTTCACATCAATTCCAATTTCTATCCGAAACTTATTTCATGAGATTAATTTCTGATGAAAGGCACCTTCACGACGGTGCAATATTGAATGAGAAAACTATCAACGAGGTAAAAATCACTAGCATAGTAACACTGGTTTATGCCGCACAGAAAAAAATAGTTATCGAAACTTTCTTTGATTGTCATCGACTTTTAGATACGGCTGAACTTGTAAACAGATTCATTGACGATTTCAATAATTTCATACACCGTTTAATGAAAGCTTCTAAAAAAGTTTTCGAAATCCTTATTGACTACGCGGAGAAAAGTGGATTATAAAATTTAATATTTAGGTCCAGTAACTACGGGACCGCCATTTATATTATAAACAGTATGATCTAGATTATGGAAAGTATAATCCAGATTATAAGATTATAATCTATTTTTCTCCATGTAAAGTTAAATATTTGTTTGCGATTCATTTTACAAGATATATAAAATTGGCCATCATTTAAGAGTGTGGAAGAAATAATTGTGTCTCAAACCCGAAAACGTGGCCAAAATTCGCAAAATACACCCGAATAAACTTTCTAGCAGTTGTCTAATGGGGTCAGCTCTTGCACTCTTCGCCTACCAAAAAGGGCATCGCTCGATCCCCGTATGGGCCTTTAGAAGGCCTACGTATCCCAGGTGGAAATTTCTGAATTCCGCCGGAGTTCACCACCGGTGTAGTACTGGCCCAGTACAGATAATCGCCAATTGACCCAGTACTAGCGAAAGATTCGCTCCACGATCGAAGCAGTACTAAGCCGGTGGTACAAAAATGATTTTAGTAAGTCAGTGCTTTGACAGTACTGACAGTACGAGACAGTACTGGGCTGATCGCACATTTCCACCTGGGTACACTGAGAAAAAATCTTGGGCATAGTGACGTGATATATGTAGTTGAAAATGTCCTTAACTACTTTTTGTGGTTGAATTCAAGCAATGGTAAACCCGTCAGTGTAGGTATTAAAAGTGGTCGTCGTTACTAAGTAATGTAGTCACAGCGACTATGTAATGTTGTCACAGTTACTATATGTATGTATCAACTATACAGTTACGTAAAATCAATTGCATAAAATCACTACGTGGATCATTGTATTTTTCATAGCACCTCTTTTGAAAATCTGATTGTTGGTATCTGTAAAAGTAGTAGGATTTAAAATCACAGTTTCGACCAGTGATCCCAGAATGCGTAAGATTTTTGCTCCCACCATGCATCCCACCAGCTCATTGCGTCTTCCTCATTCAACCAACTTCGTGCAGTAGAGCGAGGAAGAAACCATGAGCTGGTGGGATCCATGGTGGGAGCAAAAATCTTACGCATTCTGGGATCACTGGTTTCGACCCGCTCGATACATTAAATCAAATTCTCAAAAGAATTGCTATCAGTTGCTATGAAAAATAATATGCGTTACTCGAAACAATACACATACACAACAGATTCAACGAGTGTGAAGTTTGCTGCACTGGTTATAGCGACTGCGCTATTCTAGCCATGAGAGCTTAATGCACAGTGGGTCCACTCATATAGGAGAAAAGGGGAACAAATTATAGTGTTTAGTATCAACAAGTGGTGGCGCTATTGTCGCTACCGATGTAGGGAACCAGCCCCCTGCATCTTAGCCAGAATGCACGTAATCCGCGAAACGAAAATGTCACAAGAATTGACCGTGGCCGCTAGGGGCGCTGATTGTTCATGAGGCCTGAATTCATTTTAATGCATGGGAAAAATGCATAAAAATTAAATTTTTGGGGATAAAAACTACTTGATCATATTTTTTTTTACAACACATTAAACTAGAAAGTTTTAAATATTATTTAAAGCAATTTTTACTGATATAAAGGGTAATATGCTTGAAATTTGGGCGAAAATTGGCTATTGAAATTCCATCAAATTGAATTATAATACGGGTATTAATTGTATCATCTTGATTTTCTTAGAAAAATTAGATTTTATTATACGACATTTTGTTTTTTATATTTTAAAACTTCTCAGTAATTGAAAAAATTACATTTTTATGAACAAAACTTTCACATAAGGAATGAACGTATATTTGGAAAAGTAACAAATATAAAGAATTTATAAAATTCCTTTATAAGTATTTGAAAACACTAAGAACAAAGATGTTTGTAATAAATAATAATCAACATAATATACTATATTTCATAATAATATAATGGATATTTAGATCTCATATGCACATAATTTATTATGTGTATTTTATCTATAATTAGGGATGGGCGATCTCGATTCGATTCTACGGAGATCGATCTTTTTTACTCGATTAATCGGTTGGATTGATATTTTTTTTCGACCTTTACGAACGATTCTCCTTTCTTTTTTTCCTGTTTCCTATTTCTATGAACTGTTCCTATGAACTGTTTTTTAGTTTAAAAGTGAGATCAAGGGGTCGACCACGAGAATATCCTTAATGTGATATACAAAGTATATTAATATTGTAAACTTTATAATAATACTTCATATTTATGCCAGAAGTTTTATCATAAATAATACTTTAAGTGATATGCAAAGTTCAAAGTATATTAATATTATAAACTTTATGGTAATACTTCATATTTATACCAGAAATTTTATCATAAATAATACTTTAAGTGATATGCAAAGTTCAAAGTATATTAATATTATAAAATTTATAGTAATACTTCATATTTATGTCAGAAACTTTATCACTAATAATACGCATTGCTTTAGAAATTGTGCAATTTTAAAAAATAAAAAACGTTCCTGATTCGCAAATATAGTGTGTTTTTTAAGCCTAATTTCCTTTTTTATTGATATAAACACTTTTTTATTTTGATACTTTAAATTCACAAAATATGCAAGTAACAATTATATCTCCAATAATTATAAAACATTTTAAAAAAAGGTTATTTTACAGAAATTTATCATTTTCAGAGAAAGGTATCGATTTTTGAAGATCGATTCAAAAATCGATCTTTTTAACCGATTAATCGATCAAATTGAATCAATAATTTCAGAATCAATTCTTTTTTTTTAATATCGCCCATCCCTATCTATAATACCTTAAGTTCAGTCGGTTAGCTTTGTTGATTTTTTTATTCAAAGCGTTTTAAATTTAGTATAGATTAAATTTTAATAAGTTAAAGGCGCTCATGATAAATAAACCACAAAACAATGCACTTTTTCAGAGCATTACGTGTAGCCTGTTTTGCAACCCACAGCAACAAATTTCTGCATTTTCACTTAAATTTTTATATCACCGACTGTTAAAACCATTCCAATTTACCTAAAAAGTACACAAAAGCACTTCAGACACCAATTTTTCACAAAAAACGTTAAATTTCAATGTTCTATAATGCCAATCTGTATAAGGTCGGCCTCATGAACAGCCAGCGCCACGGTGGCCAACGGTCAACATCTGTGACATTTTCAACTCCAGAGATTATTATTTATTACAAACATCTTTGTTCTTTGTGTTTTCAAATACTTATAAAGGAATTTTATAAATTCATTATATTTGTTACTTTTTCAAATGTACGTTCATTCCTTATGTGAAAGTTTTGTTCATAAAAATGTAATTTTTTCAATTACTGAGAAGTTTTAAAATATAAAATACAAAATGTCCTATAATAAAATCTAATTTTTCTAACAAAATCAAGATGATACAATTAATACCCGTATTATAATTCAATTTGATGGAATTTCAATAGCCAATTTTTCTATTATAATATGTAAGACTGATATAATATCAATAATATTGATAATATAAATAAATATTGTATTTTTATTTAATAATCACAATGTAAATATTAATGTTAAAACGAAGATAACAGAACTTTGATTTCAATTTCCAGCCAGAATTACAAAGACAATTTTCGCCCAAATTTCAAGCATATTACCCTTTATATCAGTAAAAATTGCTTTAAATAATATTTAAAACTTTCTAGTTTAATGTGTTGTAAAAAAAAATATGATCAAGTAGTTTTTATCCCCAAAAATTTAATTTTTATGCATTTTTCCCATGCATTAAAATGAATTCAGGCCTCATGAACAATCAGCGCCCCTAGCGGCCACGGTCAATTCTTGTGACATTTTCGTTTCGCGGATTACGTGCATTCTGGCTAAGATGCAGGGGGCTACTAATTGACGACCAGTCGTTCCTACGATAAGACGTTTATACGTCACTTGTGACGTTTGTAAAAGTAATAAATACTTTTTTATTGTTGATCTGATATATATGGGTCATTCCATATCAGATTGACAGTCGATGTCGCAGATTTGAACAAGATAATTTTTTTTCGGTTCTTTATCAACAATAAATAGACACGTATTTTTTTGTTTGGCCAAAAAAATTTTTCTTAAAAGTATACGATTTGATTCTAATCAAACTCTGTTTTTTCGGAGTTTTAAAAATTAAATTAAATTCTGTTGAATTATTTTCTGTGAGTCTAAATCTTGACGTCAGTTTTCTTAAAAAAATACTTGTTATATATTATCTTCTTTACTTTTTTCATTCAGATATAGGTTTAATAGTGTAGCACTAATACTTTTACGAAAAAGCACGTAGAGCAAGTTTTTAGCAATGTAACGCGATGAAAAAGACATGCAAATATTTGATAATGACACAGCAAATCAAAAATACTCATATTTTAATTGCGTCAAAGGTATATGTGATATATGTAGCCTTTACTTTATTAACGTGTACTGTACATAATATAGTATTATAAAAATTTGAGAACCACGAATATTATTTCTTCTTCATCTTATAGATACGACAGTCTTGATTTGAAACTTGTCAGTTAACTAATTTTATTTTAAAGCAGTAAATATGAAAATAAGTTTTGCTGTTTTACTGTGCTTCAATGCAATTTTAACTGGTAATGTTTTAAATAATTTTAAATATATATCCATTTTATTATACTTTCTAGAGAAATATATATTTGAGACCGTAGCTCAACCGGACTATGTAACCAAATACAAATAAAAATATTCCTTTAAGATTTTTTCTGAAAACAATTCCGGTAAATTTTGATGTTCCGTGTCTTATTTAGGCCATGGATTACCCGAAGATTCTTATTTTACTGTCATTTTAGTCCCTGTAGCCCCAATTCGATACAAAATGAAATTCCGAGTTGAAAATTGGTAAATGTTTTCAAAGCGGTGTGATGAAAGTTGCATGGAATTTTGCAGTGTATGTTTTTTGTTAATAATCTGTTTAGCCTTTTTAACATAGCTTCATTTAAATTATCTACGTTAGCATTACGTTGAAAGTCAACGTGGCATATGTTTCTTTTACTGTATTGACGTACAATGGTTTACGTTAAAAAAAGTTGGCAAAAATATCAAGGAGTCGTTCAATTTCAACGAAATTTCGGATACTAGGGCGTTCGAGTTGCTGATTACAAATCTTGATCATATTAAATAGAATAAAAAAGTCACTAAGGAACTTTTTTTACTTCTAAATTTTTACAATTATGCAAAAGAATTTCAAATTGATTAGTTGAGTCTGAAATTTCTGCCACTGCCTACATTATCGGAAAAACACTAGTCGCGTATCTAATAGGATACATTGCTGAAAGGTGTCCTCGTAGACAATTTCAAACTCTTATATCGCAAATAAATGCACACCCACATATATCCGATTTACCAGAAAATAGTATATTACGTGCCTAGGCGCACAATGAGGGTTATTGCGTGACGAGCGACAATGCTCGCAGGAGATCGAAGCCGAGGGAGTAGTCGAGGTGTAGCCGAGACGTAGCTGAGGCAGGAGATCGAAGCGGAGGCGCAATCAGTCCTGCGAGCATTGTCGCGAGTCTCGTAATTTCCCGAATTGTGTGCATTGGCACGTATTCTATTTTATGTGACTTCGGTGCGTATACGAGTTTTTATGCGTACACTGGAATCTAATCTAGTATTGTAGTTGTTTGCGGCGCTAGTCATTACCATGGAGGAGTATAAGGAGACGTATCAAAGCCATTGGTCACGTTGGAGTTTTCCGGAATAATTCGAGGATTCGGGAAATAGAATAATTTTGCTGAATCGAACTCCAGCGCTACTGTGGCCGTACTGCGCATTAATAGCAATTAATAACAAATGTTCGCGTGACAGACTGAGGTTATGAATTTCTTGTATTACTGCATAGAATAAGATAAAGAGGACAACAATTAAATAAGAAAGAGAAGAAAGAAATAGTGAAAGTGTAAAAAATCGAAAAATAAAATAAAGTAAGTAACTGCCTTTAAAATTTATATATGTTTGGTTATAAATGCGGTCGATAGTTATGTAAAATGCGTTTGATTCAAAAAGTTATTTTTGTTTTTAATTTTTAATATTATTTTTAAATTCAATTTGTTAAAACATACATAATGCATGTTCTTACAATAGATTTTAAAATATATTGGTCTCGGAGATTCAGTGGATTATAAAAATTAATGTTAAATTTATTTGTATGCTTTTAATTTGTAGATATGAGTACGAAATTGGAAAAACGTAAGAGGAGCAGTAAATGCAGAAAGGATCAGATATTTAAAAGCTTTCAAGAATCACTGCATGAAATAGAATTACCCTCGCCACAATGGGGTTTCGTAAAAGGTAATAATAAATTCTTTGGGTTCCAAAAAGTGGAAACTTCTTGCTGCGTTAAGAAACGAATTGCTGTATTTCGCAATAGGTATGTAAAAGTGTTTGTTGATGACAAAATTGTTTCATTGTATCGGGGAAAACGAATCAAAAATTTACCGGAATTAATTGAACTTTTACAAGCTGTTGACAAAATGGCTATTTAAAAAATAATTTGCGCTACTCACAATGTGTTTAATAATTTTTGTTGTAACGCTGGATAAGAATTCTGATGAAGTGTAATATTTTAGTGGAGAAGATTCTCAAACGTCGTGGAAATTGTACACGCAATTTAATTTGTGAATTAAAATAATTAGGAGTGCCAAAAACGTTTCACTGGGCCTATAATCATAAGTTTATTAATTTAACGTTAATTTACGTTGAAATATGTATATAGAATAAAATTTGTAAATATATATAATTTCTTTTTAATGTATGGGAATTTTGAGTGACTTTGCTTAGACAATAAATAATGTCAACACAAAAAATATGTTTTATATCAAATAAATTATTTATTTTAACAAAACAATATGTCAACGTTAATAAAATTTGTTCTTTTAAAGTATTTTAGTTTTAATCACAGTCTTGCGTAGTGGTGTTAGTCTTATCTATCAAAGCAGAACTTTTCCTCTTAGTGTAGATTCTCTTGGGCTTAGAATTTTTATTTTCTTTAGGTGTCATCTTTACTCTCTTAGGGTTGGTAGGATTTTCTTTCTTCACAGTTTCATTCGTGATCGAGTTTGGTGAGCTTCTCCTCTTCCTGGATTGTGAAGGTGCCTTCCGTGTCTTTTCCTTTGGTTCGTTATCTTTGTTCATGTGCTTCCTTTTTCTTCTTGTTGCAGTCTTGGTAGTAATCTCTGGTCCTTTTTCCTGTGAGTAACAAGCTTGAATTCCATTGTAGTCTGGAGCATAAGATAGTTTAGCGAGTTTTCTCTGCTCCTTTGTTTTCTCCTTTTCTAAACTGTCATTTTTGTTGGACTGTTTTGAGATGAACATCATTCTCGTCGTAAGATAAAAACATACGACGCTGTGAGTCATCTGTCACCTATACTGCTCACAGCCAATCATTGGGAGAGGGGACAGTGCTTCGATTTCGTCTGTTACACGGAAGATGGTGTCCGCATTCAAAGATTCCGTTTGAATAGCTCGCAGTGTTCCGCGTTCTAGCAAAGAAATCAATTCAAACAGTTGAATAGATGGGTGGATCAAATATCCTTTTGTCCTCGCATAAATCAATTTATGCCTCTCTGGAACTTGTTCATCTACCCTTAAAATTAATGCCGCTGAGCAGATTTCGCAAATAGCAATCCTACCATTTGCATTTTTAAAATTAGCGAACCTTGCAACTCTCCTAGCCACGAAACCAGCTACATATGTCAGTACATAATCTGAGGTCCCATATTCAAAGTAATCATGCTCATCTAATAGAGTGGCAGCATCATACAAAACTTCAGTACTTCTTCCTTTGTCGAGAATTGAATCTATTTTGTCGTTCCAATGATCTCTTCTTTCATCAGCATCTGTGATGTCCTTAATACTGAGTAGAACATCAATTATTTCTCCTCCAGAAATATTGCATCCTTTTGGAGTCTTTACTAGAGAGTACGTAGAGATCAATTTATACATTTGTATAAATAGCACCGAATCCGGGTGATCGTTGGAACCACAGCATTCTCGCATCAGCCCGAAGAAGCGCTGACAGAAAATAATAGAATTGTGAGAAATTTGTACTACAAGCAGTAAAGTTAAATGTTAAAATCGATTTATATGCGTACCTCCAAAGTATCTTGATTTAGCCTGGCTGTCATAAGATATTGAAATTCACACTTTGAAATTAAAAATGTACAGATTTCCAATGCTGCTTGCAGGGAAACTTTGAAACCATAGGCATTCGGAGAAGCAATAAATTCAATCTCCCTTATTTTTGCTTCTTCTTCCCATTCCTGGAGAAAGCACAAGAAACTCTCAATAGCCTTTCAGGAAAAACAGAAAAAACATTGATTAAAAATTATTAAATACCAGGTGGATGGTTAAAAAATGGTGAAATGTGTCGAGCCGTAAATAATATTACATAGGCAAACATTTACCTCCCACGTTTCATTTCCAAGTTTTAGAGAATTTAATGCGGTTCTGCTATTCATGGCAGTAATGAGACTCCACACTCTACGACAAAACCTTATGGTTCCTTCGCAGTCCGCCAGATCTGAATGATCGTTTCGAAACAGCTCCATTGCCTCCGCTACGTGGAAAAACTGAAATTTAAACAATTTAACAATACTTACTCTTTTTCAATTTAGACTACAAAAATATAAAGTTTTATTCATACTAAATAATACGTAAGATTTACGAATTTTTTTAATTTAACGTACCCGAAAAGCAAGCGCAACATTCATCTTTTTATAAAATTCGGGTTTAATGTGACTCTCAGTCAGTTTAGGAGAAACTTTCAGATTAAAGAGCTTAGGATCTTCGATTTCTAGGAGTGCGTACCAATGCTTCAATGAGACGAATCCATCTGGTGTCTGCATAAAACAATATTATAATGTTAATAAACTTTTATAGTGTGTAGTAGCAATTGCACGTGTATCGATATTTCATTGTCTTACCCAAATCATTTCGTACTTTCCGTGCTTTGAGAGGAAATTGCGTAGACATTTGATTAAATGTGGGAAGTCAGAAAAAAACCATAGTCTGCGAGCGGAATTCACAACATGTTCCACACTTACTTTGTCGGGAGACACTCCAAACAAATCCCACATTGTTCTATTCCAAGAAGCACCATCCGTCACAACTCCATCAATTCGTAGACCTGCTCTCTCACCTAGAATGATGGATTCCATAACAATTTGATGCAGCACCGTCCCACTAGCGCTTCCTTTACTGAGAAAACATCCTAGAGTTTGCACCCAGCCACCTTTGAAGGGTTGAAACATGATCACGAGAGCATGATCTCCTTTTGCATTTACTTGATGTTTTGGAGTGTACTTCCCCAGATTCGTGAAACCTTCAAATCTCAAATTCTGTCGATTGAAGGCCAATGTCTTGAATAACTTCATCTCATCAATAAGAATCATGCTTAGTAAAAAGAGAATAAACATTATTCGTCCTTTGTGGAGTAGCAGGGCTCAAAGTGAGAAATCTCCAGTTTAATTTTCTTAATTATAAAGTATACATACCTCTCAAATCACTCTGATCATTAAATGTTGCTAATTTCTTCTGAAGTACTCTAAAAATACTTTTTTGAAAGCCATACGAGCCTCTCACAGATTTAATGTATCTGTTCAGAGTTTTTTCAGTGGGCAAAATTAATATTTTTCGTCTTCGCAAATGATCATATGTTTTTGAACTTTTGATTCTCAACAGTATGCACTCGTAAATCCATTGGCTCGAATAACGCATAGCTCTTATGTTCTTCACTTTTGAAGCAGAAAAACACGCTGCAATTGACAACTGCTGTGTTTCTGGTAGCTTAGAGCATGCGTCTTGAAGTACTTTTTGGTCCGATTGTGCACATTGATCCTGAAGACGTCTAACCTGCGTCTTGAATTTCGTAACCTAAATAAAATATGAAAACATATATATATGCAAATACATACTATTATTATTATTATTATTGCACAAAAAAAGACGAAGAAAAGAACCTGAGCTTTGAGTCTTCTTGATTTTCTTTTTTCATTCTTCCAAGCATATCCTGGACAGTTGAGCGCGCTGCAAATGATAAAAGTTTATTAAAAAGGGGATTAATTTATGAGGATTATCATGCAATGGATACATTTAATTTATTTTTCACTAAATAATTGTTTTTACTTCTATAATATACACTGATCACACTTATTAATACCTTGTCGTGTGTGTAGCTTTTCTGCAAGGAACGATATTTTTGTCTACTGCAGAAATGATTTTTCGAAGATCATCTACTGTTTCTGCTTTGCCAAGCCCAAGTACATTGACATGCTTTCCTTCTACGTAAATCTGAAAACAAATTTTCCTTGAAATGACTAAGCGCTACAATGGAATTGAATATTCAATAAGAAATTTTAAAAATTTATAAGTTATAATTTTTTCGAATTAATGAGCAGAAATGACCGATATTTCAAAATATACTACTTACACTAATTGTCATATCTGGTTTGAGCACAATTTGTTTCTTGACTTTTGAAGCATCGTCTGACCAAAGAGACACCATTATACATTGAAAAGCTGGAGTATTTACGACATTTGACAACCAGACTCCAGAGCGAGGCAGAGGTACGCTGTTGGGATCATGGTTTAATTCTTCACACACTTTTATAAATTTGACTTTCTCCTCTACTTTAGTCTTTTCACATTTTTCTTTAACAGAAACTTGTGAAATAGTTTGAGTTTCAAAACGTGCACATGCTTTAGAAAAATAATTTGGATCACCATCCACTTTTGAGGAAGACTTATTCAAGCCATGCAAAGAAAGAGGGCAATCAGTTGAAGGTTGTTGTAAAAACGTACCACTTTCTTTCTGTGAATGTTTCTCGTTATCAGGTACCTTTCTTTCTCCTAGGAAGTGTGCGTATTCCAGTACCTTTTTTGGAAAAATAGACGGCACTACATTTGCCTTCAACGCTGGTTTTTTCCTTTCCATGGAGAAATATGTTCCATCAGGCATTTTGCACTCAGGATAGTTCCACCAAATATCTTCATGCTTGAAGTGCAGATGACACAAGACATCAGTACTTTTTAGTGACTTCTTTCCTGGTCCACACGCAGATGCAGATATTGCATTCTGCCAAATTTGAAGCTTCTCTTCCTGTCAAAGAAATATTTTAAAATAAGTTTTATTTATAAAAAATGTTTTCCAATAAATAAGGAATACATACTTTACACTACACGAAAGTAAAGGAATGTTATTCATTGAAAACATGTTGAAGTACTTAATTAGAAATTTAATTTCAATAAAAGTTAGATAAAATCTGCATCAAAGATTACAGTTAAAATAAAGTTATAGTTACAAATATTGCAACTCAGGTTTGGATTACTTACCGTTCTTGGTGCACGAAAAAAGTGTCTTCTTCCCCCATTTTCCGAAAATTAGATTTTAATTCAGTGGTAGAGTCACAGCCGGGAATAAAACATTTCATTCTCTACGACTTTTCAAATAAAATGGACCGAAAACCCACGAAAGTGTCAACATTCAAATTGGTGGTTATGTGTGAAAACAGAAAAAGCCGGAAAACAAGTCAGATTCTGTCCAGCAGAGGCGTTGAAATTCGATTAAGCAAAATTATTCTATTTCCCGACTCTACGAATTATTCCGGAAAACCACGACCAATCCAAGTCGAGTTCCCCAGCCTAAGATACGTCTCCTTATACTCCTCCATGGTCATTACACTTGATATGTCACGACTAGTCCCGGCCATTTTGATTTTATCGATCTTGTGTAGTAGTAATGGATTTTAATGACGCATGCGCAGTTCAAATATACAAGGCTTTGCCAGTAAGATGCTAACGCTGTACGAAGAAGAAGTGAGAAGAAGAAGAATAAGAAAAAGATTGTGTTCCACTGTAAGACTATATGCGCATGCGCAGTTCAATTTTTACATTGTATTCCTCTGTAACGGAATACACAACATTCCATTACTCTCAGCTGTAACGGAAAAACGAGTTTCCGTCCCTGAGGCACATAATATTATATTACGTGCCTAGGCGCACAATGAGGGTTATTGCGTGACGAGCGACAATGCTCGCAGGAGATCGAAGCCGAGGCGCAATCAGTCCTGCGAGCATTGTCGCGAGTCTCGTAATTTCCCGAATTGTGTGCATTGGCACGTGTTTTATTTTATGTGACTTCGGTGCGTATACGAGTTTTTATGCGTACATTCGAATCTAATCTAGTATTGTAGTTTTTTGCGGCGCTCGTCATTACACTTGATATGTCACGACTACCCGTGTAGACATTTCGATAGGGCCCTAGTGGGGCCATGACGAATTTTCCCTATTTCTAGTCGGGATCTAGCGTGGAAAACTAGTCAGGGCCCCGTCGGTAACGTAACGCTTTTGTCGAGGTGGGCCCTACTAGACTTTCTAGTAGGGGTTTAGTGAGGTCAGCCCTTACACAACCCCACCTACAAAAAAGGACACCATTAGGGCCCTATTGGGCCTCCACATTAAATTTAAGGCCATATACCAGCAGAGTCACGTGACCAATTTTGTTCAGGTATCAGTTTGTTTTTCTAACTACTCTTATGTAGTAACTTCTACCGCGTATGTTTATTATAAAAGCTTCAACTGATTTTACTGTTCACCCGATGTTAATTGAACTACATGTTTAGTTATTGTTATTACCTCGACACAATAAGATACACACACATACACACACGTGCTCACATATGATTATTATAATTACTTGCGAATTCAAGTCAAAATTATGAAAAAGTTTTCTTAAATGTTCTTGCTTCCTCTTAAGTATTGATCTTATCCAAGACCGTGTTCAGAAAATCTCCATTTTTCTCAGATAAGATCAAATTTTAATGGGAATAAAGAATAAAGGCTATGTTGTATCTAATGGACCTAACCTTAACCACAAATATTACAAGTAGGGATTCTCTAGTCGGGGCCCCGCCAGATGCAAAATATATTTACTTTCCTGTGTAAAAAAAAGTTTAATCAATATAGCTTCACACCAAAGAAATCTCAGTATGTAACTTCGTGTATAAACTTAATTATGTGATATTTGGTGTAAACAGAAGTTGTTTCAAGATTTATGTACATGAAGACTCAATTAAGTATTTCCATCGAAAAATATATATTTATTAGGTGCGCAACTAAGTTTCCGCTGTTTTTTTATGAAAATGCAACTTTATTGTGAAAAAATGGTTAGAAATGAATCATTCAAAGTATTGCCCATCATTAGCTAAAACTTTTGCCCATCTTTCTGGTAGAGCTCGAATACCGTTACGGTAAAAGTGTTCATCTCTTGAGGCTATCCACGAATCAAGCCATTTGTCGATGCCTTCATATGAGCGGATCTGCTAATCAACAAGACGATGTACCATCGACCAGAACAAGTAATAATCGGATGGCGCAATATCTGGGCAATACGGCGGGTGGGGTAGGACTTCCCATTTGATCGTTTCCACGTAGGTTTTAACGGTGATTGGCAACGTGAGGCCGAGCGTTGTCATGCTACAGAATCACTTTTTCGTGCCTCTGCTCGTATTGTGGCCATTTTTCGCGCAGTGCTCGGCTCAAACGCATCACACGCAAAAAATTAAATGCTAATAATCAGCATTTTCGTGCAGACTTTACTAGGAGAACAAATCATCGCGTCGCTTCTATTTGTGTTGTGAACGCATCTTTATGCACATTCTCATATTTATTATATATTTTATTTTCATAAAGTCATTTTGTTTGTGCAGTAGTTATTTCAACAACATTATGGGAAGGCAAAGTGGTAGTGACTAATAGGAAGATATACCCTGGTAAGAACCCTGGTATTCTTATAATAAGACAAAAGGAACCATATAAGGGATATCATAACAATGCTACTAAAAAGGGTATTGCCTGTCTCGTGTCCGACCTGTATGCTGTAACAGCAGCATTTTTAATTAAAAACCATGAAAAAAAAAAAAACTTTGATGGACTTTTTGTAACTCGTGGACAATCCTTGGGAAATATTAGAGAAATGATTTCCCACAATCTGTATAATCCCGAAAATCAACACGAGTACGATATTGGTATTATAAAAGTAAGTAATCTCAGAAATTTTGGAAGGTTATCACTTAAGGAATTCAAGGTCATAAATGAAATACCAGATGACGTTGGAAATTGCAGTTTCAATACATACACTCCCCTCCACATGCTTTTGCTCACCCAACGCTGTCGACTGTTCCAGGATACGAGCTCTGGTCATTCGATTGACTGTAAAATTTCGAACTCAACTATCTAATTTAAAATTATAACAAACATTACTTATTTTTTTATAGGTGTAAAATATGTATTTGTAAATTCTTTATGTAAAAATAAACATTTTCTGTTCTTAGAAATATTTTCGAAAACCTAATATTTTATGAGATACTGACGTTTGAAAAGACGTGTCCATCAGATGAAATTTTTTTTTTTAAATTCGGCATACCACTTCTTTATTGTTTTATTTGATGGAGAAGATGTGACATAACATTCATCAAGCCATTCCTTAGTTTTGGTAGTATTTTTTTCCCATTAAAAAGCAATGTTTAATCAAAACACGAAATTCCTTGGAATCCATTTTTTCACAAACAGCAAAAGTAGCGTCACTTTAATGACTATAACTCGTGAACTATGAGGTGTACAAATAAGTTTCAGCCGTTTTTTTATCAAAAATTGGGCATTTAGTTGTGAATGAACGGAACCTTATGTTTTATTCGAAGTATTGTTCATCGTATTTTTCTTCTTGCGTTTGGCACAAATCTCGATCCAATAATTCTTCCAATTCCGCTTCTACGTACACTTTCGGCCTTCCGCTGCGCCCTTTGTCTTCGATGTCAAATTCACCGTTCTTAAACTTTTGAAACCACTCACGACAACTTCTCTCACTTAAGGCAGCCTTACCATATGTTTCTACAAGTAATCGATGCGCCTCAGCTGCAGATTTCTTCAAATTGAAGAAGTAAATCAAAAGTGCCCGCAAATCAGTGATCCCAGAACGTGGGAGCTGGCGGCCCCCACCATAGATGCCACGAGCTCATTATGTCTTCCTCATTCAACCAACCTATGGCAGTCGAGCGAGGAAGAAGCCATGAGCTGGTGGGGTCTATGGTGGGGGCCGCCAGCTCCCACGTTCTGGGATCACTGCCGCAAATGACGCTTATTCGGCGCAAAGCTCGAATTTTCGCACACAAAAGAATACATTATACTGATGAAAATTCACTAACATTTCAAGGTTATGATGTTGACAGATGTCCAACCTTACGACAGTGACGTTTACATCTGTCAATTTCAACCAAAACTTACTGGTGACGCCAACTTTTGTCAAACGGCGGAAACTTATTTGTTTTACTTATTAGTATATTATTTGAAAATTATCACCTGAAAAAAATGTTCTGCCCTGAAGAGAACTTTTCTTTACTGTTTGCAGCTCTATTTTTTTACATAAAATTCATTTTGGTTGATAATTTTTATAAAGGGTTTCCCAATAAGGGTGATATGTTTTGAAATTGAAAAAAAACACTGAATATTCATTCGGAATTGATCGAAATCTTTTTTATTATATTGGATATTCTATGCCATTTATGATTTAAAGAATATATCGGCCAAATGTCCCCCGAGACTTGAGCCAAAAATGCGCCTCATCAGAAAAGATGATTTTTTGATGAAAATTGGGATGATTTTCAATTGATTCCAGAGCCCAATCCGCGAACTCCCGACGCAAACGATGGTCATTAGGCTTCAGTTCTTGGGCCAGAATGATCTTATAGGGATGCAGGCCAAGATCCAATCGCAAAATACGCCAGGTAGTCATCCTGGACAGGCCCAATTCCTGAGATCGGCGTGGCACGGACAATTCACGGTTTTCCTCGATACTGGCCTGTACGGCGGCTATATTCTGTGTAGAACGTGCGGTACGCATACGATTTTTAGGCTTAGTATCCAATAGAGTAAATTCACTCTCCAACTTATCGATTATTCGACGAATTGAGAGCGCGGATGGAGCAGAATGACGACCATATTTTGCACGATATGCTCTTTCAACACCGACAAAACTTCTCGAATTTTGATAAAATAATTGGACAATTTCCAAACGTTGTGGAAGCGTGAAACTACTCATGATTAAATGGCAAACCTTACTGATGACAACTGACAGCAGACGTCAAAAATTTCAGTTCAAATGAGCCCGATAGGGACATTCAAAATCATATCACCCCTATTGGGAAACCCTTTAGTAACTTACTGAGCATAAATAAATAAACAATGTCTATGAATCTTTTTTTAACGAGAGCTGCTCTCTAAACCTGAATCAATGAAATAGTTACTGATTATATCAGTGAAAATATATCAACTGATGAATCAGTGCCCTGCTTTAGTTTCACTGAGGAATCAGTGAACGCGTCACGTGAACATAACTTTTGAATTCGCGAATTCAAAACTTTCATCAACACTTTACTGATTTATCGCCCCTTAAAAATAATAATAATTACGTAATTTCGTTTTAGTGTTGTTTAGCCTAAAATAAACGAGTTCATCGATCGTTAAAATATATTGCTGGTTTTATTACTCGCACATGAAGCTTTCACTGATTCAATAAGTGAGTTCAATCTATTTCACTGATTCATCAGTCGAATTTCACTGATTCTCAGTGAAAGACTTATAGCTGCTGCCATCAGTGAATAGTCACTGCGAATCAGTGACCGTTCACTGATTCAGGTTTAGAGAGTGGCTTTCAATCTGGCAACGTACATACATAGATTCTCTCTACAGTCTCTGTAGTAAAAATGAACTATTTCTATAAACAAAATTTGTTCTTTGTTTTTTAATTCAATCAATTTTTGACTGATTTAATTTTTGAATGTGTTACTGTGACTTGAGTATTAGTGACTAGTGTTACTGAAACTTGATCT
Source organism: Diplolepis rosae (assembly GCA_030998225.1). NCBI lineage: Eukaryota > Metazoa > Arthropoda > Insecta > Hymenoptera > Diplolepididae > Diplolepis > Diplolepis rosae. Next base: position 3,723,374 of record JAPYXD010000723.1, on the reverse strand, counting down.
TCTCTGCGTTGTCTTTCCTGAAATCGAAAATACTATTATTTATTGTGCAATAATTATTTAATTATTGTTTTCCTCTTAAAGTTAATGGCTGAATTTGACAGAGCGTCTACATTAACGATTGATTTCAATACATACATTTTACCTAACGACTACTTATTCTTTCATGGATTCGAATCTGGATGTTACAAATTATTGGTATGTATAACAAAAATTAAGAAAGAAATTATGCTTAACTTTCACTATTCGCATCTGAGTGAAACGCTCCATTCTATTTATAAACAATTTAGCAATCTTGGTGAGTAAAAGACTCAAAAACTTTGCTGCTGCATCTTCAAATTGCTTCACGCTTACTTATTATTATATATTAAAATTATTAAAACATATTATTTCTCCGAATCCCATAAAACACAACTGTCTGAGTGAAAATATCAGTATACGAGTGATGATATTGTGATAATTATGATAATGTACGGTAGCATATTTTTTACATTTCACAATTGATATAATATTAAGTGAAACAAAATAAAAATAAAATCCTCTTCACAGCGGGTTAAGCTTAAAGTGTTGGTAGCGGATTTCCCCAATGTAAGAACAGACGTATGTTATGTGGAAGCACTAAAAGAGTCCGAACACTTGAACGATGTATGTACTTTTGCCACACTTTTTGTCGAAAAAAACAGAAATGAAAAAAATTGTCATTTTCACGTATTGAACAGTATTTTAAATATCATATTCTTATTTTCAGGATGACATTGGGGGACCTGTACTTAAAGGGCAAAAGCTAATAGGAGTTATTTCTAAATATGCCCCAGTAACAGAACACCGCGCTGCTACACTGTTTGGAACAGAGTTGATAAAAGAATTTATGGAAAACAATCTACCGAAGGAAGCACTACCAAATACTGTCCACGCACGTGCAGGTTCCAGTCAAACTAGAAATTTGAGGCAAATAGTTGAAAATAGTTCAAATGCAGTGGGAACTTCTTGACTCGAAAATACGTCATTTCCGTTTGTTGGTTTAGTAAAAACACTGTTAAAATATATATACACGCACTTTTGACAAACTTTACCTGAAGAGACTCCAGTTTCATAGACAAGAACACTCTAAAAAAAGTCTATTAATAATAGTGAAATTACGTTCCTTTCAGAATGCATCTATTTAAATGAAGCAGATTTCTTTTGTCTATCAACAGAATCTTTTCAGTGTTAAAAAACTCATTTGTAAAATGCAAAACGAAAATTGCTTTACCGATAAACGATTTACTTTGACTCTGAAAAGAAATCCTTTAACTATTAAAGGATTGCATTGGTAGCCTAGCGGACGAAGTGCGCCTGCGCATGAATGAGTGTACATCATCTTGTGCTTAACAGTGCTTGACCTCATATTTCATTACTTCTGACAATCGAAGTATTATAAATTTATTGATTTTTGATGCTTTTAACCATCGAAGGGTTATTAGTCGCCCTTTTTTAAATGATTTTGTAAAGCGTCCTTGAATTTCATTGAATATTATGTGTTTCTTTAAAGTTGTATCTTAAGATTTCTTTAAGCTGAAAACTAAGACGGATCGTTATTATAGTATTGATAATGATCGATTTGATATTAGCATTTGTCAAAGTTGGACTTGTGTACATTTCTTATAGGTGATATCATACAATTTGTTTTCTCTCATCCCTGAAATTATATTCCCTTTGTACGATAAAGGATTTCATTCCCAGACCAAAAGAAATATTTTGACAGTAGAATGATAGCATTTGAAACGACAATCCTTCAACTGTTAAAAGATTTCCTCTTTTGACAATTTTTAATAGAAAATCCTTTAATATGTAGTGACAGGAATCGTTTGACAGTCAATAGTCTGTTTTTATAGTAAACTTAACATTTTCACTGCATAATTTTAAAAGATCCTTAGAATTGTTTTAAGAAACTTATGAAATTATAGACAAAATATTGAATAAAAAAGTGTATTTATAAATTAAATTGTCTCTAATTTATTTACAAAGTTCGAGGTCAAAATTCTAAATTTCGAAATGTCTGATCCAATATGTCGACCATAAATTTTGAAAAATCCAATAAGTTGGCGGATTTAGATGAAAATTGGTACCAGGGGGTTATTTGGGTCGCTGAATACGAATTCGAGGTCAAAATTTGAAATTTCGAAATGGCTGATCCAATATGGCGAATCAAAATTTGGAAAAATCTAATGAATTGGCGGATTTCAATGAGAGTTAGTTTCTGGTTGCCATATTGGATCTTCATTTCCCATATCAAATTCGTATTCAGCGACCAAAATAACCCCTTAGTACCAATTTTCAATGAAATCCATTCAGTAGAACGTCCCGCACATTTTGGGCCCACTTGCGATTTTGGTCTGCACAGTGAAGGAGTTAAGTTTAAAAAAAAAAAATTCAAAACCAAATTTTGAAAAGTTAATCTGGCACCACACACCATAAAATACGATAAAAATGATTGAGCCAATTCATTTATATACCATAATTTAAGGCTCTCGAAATATCATGGACCGGAAATCGTAACATTTTTTTTTTTCAACATATTCGTTGTGCTAGCTTAACGTTATGAAATATTCGAAAATCAATAGATTAAAATGATTAAGCCAATCCATTCTCATAGCATAATTTAAGGCTTATTTAAGAGTCTCGAAATACCATGAACCGGAAATCGTAACATTTTTTTATTTTTTAACATATATGTTGTGCTATCTCAAGTTATGAAATATTCGAAAATTAATCAAACAAATTGATAAAGGCAATTCATTCTCATATCATAATTTAAGGAGGTCCAATCAGCTATAGCTGACTGCCCTATCAGCTAGCACCTCCAGTACATAAAAACCTTAAAGTTCAAAAAACTAACTATACCCGAATTTCGGGCTATTTTCGGGCTCTTGAAATACTCAAAAATCAATTTCCAAAAAACAACCCCTATCACTATGGGGCCGTTCACATAATACGTCACGCCTTTTTCATTGGCTTAAAAGAGATAAGAATAAAATTGTCGTGAAGTTGACAACGACAAAGCTACATAAACAAAAGAAAAGTAGAGTTACGTATTATTTGAACAGCCCCTAACAAGCAACCCTTAATTTTGAAAAATACTTTTTGGGAAAAATAAACTACTCCAGAATTTTGGGCTATTTTTGGTCTCTTGAAATACCCAAAAGCAATTTTTTTTAAAACAACCCCTATCACTGAAAAGCAACCTTTAATTTTAAAAAATACATTTTGGACAAAAAAACTACTTTAGAACATCGGGCTATTTTCGGGCTCTTTAAAAATGTCTTTATCGATTTTTGGGTTGTAATCCTTAAAATCAAAATGCATCATGGCATGGCCATGCAGAGGCGACTTTGTATAAAAATCATCTTTTTGGGAACTTCATGGTCTAGGAATACTCTGTGATTTTCGGGCTCTTCAAAAATGTCTTTATTGACTTTTGGACTGCAACCGTTAACATTAAAATTCACCCCAGTATGGCCATGTAGAGACGACTTTTAATAAAAATCACCCTTTTGCAAACTTTATGGTTTAGGAATACTCTCTGATTTTCGGGCTCCAACCCTCAACATCAAATCGCACCCCTGCATGGCCATGCAGAGACAACTTTGAATAAAAATTATCTTTCTGAAAACTTTATCGCATTAAATTAATCTCAAATGAGCCATAAATTGTGGCATAGTTTAAAACTTCATATGACAAGTGTGTTGTGCCAGCTTAATACACCTATGGTAGTGTAGACAGCAACTCATTCACAAAAATTAATGTAATTTCCTTTCACAAATAATACGCTTTTACTAAAAGCGTTTTTGAAAAATAAATAATAAAATGCAATCGGTGAAATCTAATGAAAACTAATTTTGAACACTATGGAAACTTTCAAATATGAAAACCAGAAAAGAGAGATGAGGTGTAAATTTAGTTTTGTTCATAAAACAAAAATACCTGAGATTTTTTGAATTTTTTGAAATTAGCTTTTTTCACTCCATAAGGGGTTGATTGAAACTGAGGGACTGAAGTGAAGCAAATACTCTGCGATTGATCAAGTTTGAATTACTATTTCGTATAACTGGTAAATTATATCTGTGATAATCACAATTTCTTTAAGAAAAAGGTATTTATTTATAAAACAGGATGATTTTTTGGAATAAGGCTTACTTTCGAAAAACTGAATTAGGTACCATATCAGAACACTTGGTTTTAAAAATTTTTGGGCAACTTTGAAGTGTCATGGCTTTTTGGAATTTGATCGCAGCGAAAAATTTTATTAGGCTTTTTTGTAGAACTATTCCGGGGGGGGGGGGGGGCAGAACTCTGATCAGAACTGTTGAAACTATTCAAAATTTTATTTTGAATTCCGAAAGTGGGGGGGGAGCGTCAACTTAGCCCCCCACTTTGAAAAACTGATTTTTGAACTATTTAAACCCCGGAACTGTTTTTAAAAACTATCAGGAAGTATAGAACTATTCGTAAAGAGCTCAGAACTCTAAAAAAAATTTGTTTTTCCAATAGTGTGGGTGCAGCTTCACAGACATATTAAAATTATTATTGTCAACACAAAAATTTTAAGTTTCTACATGTTTGTGTCTAAAGTACATAACATTTTCTTTTTAAAATTTGGTGAATGCTAGAGAAGATAAAAACGGACGCAGATAGAAAAATTAAAAAAAGTTCAATTGTAACAAAATATATCGGAACATTTTTTTTCCTTGTAAAAACCAAACATAGTCTATCTATGTCTATTCTTATCTCTACTGGTTTTCTCGTACTGGCACCAGCACTGTCATACCCGTACAGACGCATTACTGGTTATAAGTAAAGGCACAATACATTATTTGATTTATAAATCAAAAATGATTAGTAGATACTCATATTTTGCATACTTTTTGAAAATGATCCCACGAAAATTATTTTAATTTTTTAAAAATGGGACCATTCATAAATAATTGATCCATATTTATTGGCTTTTATTTCCTACATTAAGCTTACTTTCAAATTTAAATTTTTCATGTCAGGGTTCCAACTTTCCACCCTAATTCAGAATCTATGTCTCCTTTTTGCATAAAAGCCCTCAATTCAATACTGAATCTTTTACAAATCCCAGACATTAAAAGCGTTGGATAGCATCTTCAGCATTTATTATTTTTATTATTCTATGCTATTGTCACTATTACTAAAATAAATACACGTTATGTATTAAAATTTGAAAAAAAAAGTTTGCCCCTGCCGATTTGGGTTCCCCGATAAGAACTCCGTTAAACCGCAGCAAACATCTTGCTTAGTTTTTGATAGTTTAGCACTACTACCTTTACTGTAAAACACGTACACCAACTTTGATTTAATGTGACGCAATAAGAATCATATGAAATATTTGATAATCTATGTTTTTTCTGACCAAATATTTTGACCTTCTTGATGCAGCCAATAAAAAATACCCACGTTAAAATTACGTGGAAGGTAAACGTGGTATATGTTTGTATTCCCGTACTAACGTGTAATGTACATAATATTTATCTTTATTATATAAAATTCTAAGTACCACGAATATTATTTCTTCTTCATCTTATAGATAGGACAGTCTTGATTTGAAACTTGTCAGTTAACTAATTTTATTTTAAAGCAGTAAATATGAAAATAAGTTTTGCTGTTCTACTATGCCTTTTCGCAATTGTAACAGGTAACCTTTTAAACATTTATATATATATCTTGTCTGTTTCAAACAGAGTTTTGCTTAAATTTCTATAGTCGGTGAAATTAGCAATAACTCTTCCAATTTTATCTTCCGTAAAAAAAAGTATTACAAAATTTGTACTGAAATAGACAAGACTTCATTCCACAATAATGTAATTCAAATTAATGATAAATTCTACTTTATAAATCTGAATCATTGGGATTATCATTGGATTAAAATCAGTGAACCACTTTTGGCTGAGCAATCAGTGATTTTTCATTGGTTTTCAGTAGAAAACCACTGATTGCCTAGCCAGAAGTGGGTCATTTATTTCAATATAGTGAGAATCTCACTGATTCGGATTAAGAGAGTATACAGAATTTTTCTGAAAATAACCTAGGTAAATTTCGATGTTCCGTCACTTATTTAGGCCATAGATTACAGTACATCTTCTATGTTGATAATCTTTTTAGCCTTCTTGACGTAGCTTAATTAAAAATATTGGTTTCAATACTAAAAATTTTAGGTTTCTCCATATTTGTGTCTAAAGTACATACAATTTTCTTTTCAAAATTTGCTGAATGGTAGAGAAGATAAAAACGGATGCAGATAGAAAAATAAAAAAAAGTTCAATTGTAGCAAAATACATCGGAACATTTTTTTTCCTTATAAAAACCAAAAGTAGTCTATCTATGTACATTCTTATCTTCTCTACCATTTCCCAAATTTTGAAAACAAAATTTGACGTATTTAGACACAAACATGCAAAGACTGGACCAAATTGTTCACATAAACTTGTTACTTTTCTCAAATAACAAATATCCTTAAGAAAAAAAAAGACTAGTGTGAGTTACTCTGTAAAAATCATTTTTTCTACACGGAGAGAAAAACATAGCACATGCTGCTATAAAACATAGCCGCGGTGATACGGTACGCGTGGCATTAGTCCACGAACGATTGAAGATGGAAACAGTCGCTAGAAACATAGCGATCGGCGCTATGTTACATATGTAGATATCACAGGGTGGCCGTTGGACCAGGAAACCGGGAAATGACCGGGAATTTTTTAAAATTTTTAATAAAAAACGATTTTAATTTGTTTTAAATGTGTTACATAAAGTAATTTACTTATATATTATATTATGCATTTCGAAATTCCCGCCTTATTTGTGCAAAGCTAGCAAGCAACTTGAGTGCAGGAGTGTGAAGCAATTTACGTCGAAAACTGTAGTTAATTACATATTTAACGTAGCGAACCTTACAAGAGTATGTATAATCTCTCTTGTTGCGTTTGTTTATGCAATTAATTATAAGTGAAATTTAAATCTTCATTCCTCTTAATTCAACAAGTGTCAAAATTAAAATCAAAATATAAAATGAGCAAATCTGAAGGAGGAAAAAGAATGAAATGCACAAATAAATCCCATGGTCGGAATTGAATTTCAAGTGTTTAAAAGAAACTGGTAAAATTGTGGCAAAATGTTTATAGTGTGACCAAATTTTAAAAAACACTGCTTACGATCGGCTTTTAGGTCACAGGTAAGTAAATAAAAATAAAAATCTATTAATTTATTTGTTTATTATCTTTTGATAATCACTGGAATATCAATAATTTTAATAGAAAACCTAGAGAAGTTATAAATATTTACCGAACTACTGTAATATGTTATATTCAGGATAACGTAAATTTCTTTTCAATAAATATTATAGTAATATACAGACTTTATAATGTTTGTTAATGCTGTGATCCCTTTGCTTTATACTTATACTAAATTATTGTTTTATTTATGTTAAGAAACGTCTGCAAAGTTAAATCGACGAAAATATACAATTCTGGGAATAACAATCATCCATCTCAAGAGGACCTTACGGAAATAAAAAAACCTTTTAAAAAACGTAAAGTAAAGCTTATAAGCTTTTCAGTGATCCTTTATTTACAGCAAAATAAAATAATATTGATAGCTTTAATAATAATGCTTTCGACTGCGCTGGGATTCGAGCCCATAGTATGTATAGTTTTATAAAGTCTATATCATTCGATTTCTAACTCAAGAAAAAAAATTTTCATTGAAAAAAAGTACTAAAAAGACATAAACTAAATTTAATACTTATATTATAATTTGTGCAAAATTAAGAACATTTTTTATTTCTTTTGTGAAGCATCTTTACTATTAAATAATTTTAGCCACGGTTAATTCTTTTTAATTGACATGATATTGAAGTTTTATTTCATATAAGCATTAAGCACAAGACTTACTTTAGCGTTATTGTTTAACAGCACTATTTCTTCTGAAGAAATATTGCTTTTATTGAGCATAAGACTAATACTTAAAGTGCAAGTGCTATCTTGCCTTTTGTCAATATGCATCTGCTCATCTGCTAGCAAATCATTTTCAATGCCAATGCATCTTTTCCTGGAAAAAAGTAATTTTCGTACATTGGCCTACCACCCTTACTTATGTTTAAATTATAATTTTGACATTTATTAACGAAATGACAAGATTCGCGAACGATACACAAAAATTAGGTTAGCTTGCGCACCCGCCAAAACTTAAAGTCTAGCATACACGTAAATTACGTGTAGAAAACCTCCACGTAATATACATAGTAAATTACGTTTCCATGTTGACTGTGACAGCGACTTTAAAAATTGTCCATTTCGTATGATTTCGTGACTTCGGTATACCAGGAGAAATTTAATTTCAGAATATTCAATAAAAAATATTTTAAAACTTTAAAAACCCATTCCATTAACTGTTATTCATTGGAAACTATTTTTTTAATGACCGGGAAAAAAATTTTGATGACTGGAAAAAAAATATTCGATGACCGGGAATTATTTTTGTCGATGAAAACGGTCACCCTGTATTAAGACCGTAGCGACTTCTCCAGTGGAACATTGGAACGATTCCAATGTTACATTGCCGCTACTTCCAATATCTTTTGCTCCTCTTCCGCGATTTCTCTCGCGTAGAGAAATAACTGACGAATGTTAGTTGTTTATCAGTGTTGTGTGCGGAGCACTGAGAGACTTTTCGTTAGAGTAAATCATACCAATACATTCTATTTTAATATGATATTGTTTCAAAATGATGCAATCAGGGTTTACGGATCAGAAATTAATATAGTGGTTTTCAAGCGGCGAAGTTAATATTTTCATTTGAATTAATGGAATATATGTTCTAGTAACTGTTATAAAACCTACTCTCTAAATCTGAATCAGTCAAATTTTCACTGATTCATCAGTGAAAAAAATATTTTCCACTGTCAAATCAGTCAATTTTCACTGAAATAATCAGTGAAATTTGACTGATTTGTCTCGAGCTTCAGTATCAAATTACAGAAAATAAACTTATATTAAACTTGCGAGCGGTACGAATATGCCCGCAAAGCGGGCAGATTTTTTTATTTCAGATGATGCTTTACATCTACTTTACATCTTCGAACAGAACGTAAAATCAAAAGAATTGGAATTTTTCAATACTTTTTTAATGCAAAACCTCTTATACTGGGGAATTATCACGATCACATTGATCAGAATATTATTATACCGAAACGACAACTTAAAATTATATTTTCAGTAAAATTATATGTGATCATTGAGTCGTGTTTCTTTTTATTGGCTTGTTTTAACTTTGTCTTACTGACTCGACGAATTTCGGTGGCATAAAAATTCGAAGAAAGATGTTTTCGGTCTTGTTGCGTTAAAAGCAGGTAAGAAAATTTCTACATCATGTAATAGCTGGATTGTCCTTCCCTTTTGAGACCTGAGAACACTATAATTTTACTGATTCCATTCAGAGGTCCATTTCGCACTGATATGAGCATACAATATATATACAGTGAAAATGAATATGTATTTTGAAAATTATATAGACTTATTAGTACCAAGTTACAAATTTTCACTTAATTAGTAAAAAATACAAGAAGCCTTATAACAACGCATATTTTTGACCGTAATTTTACTCATTTCTGCATATATTTTAAGATCATCGGGAATCTCCCATTTTGCGTACATATTGATGATATTTAAAAATACCCGCTGTTTTAAGCGATCTATTGATGGTCACATTCCCCTATATTGAATTACAAGCCTGGAAACGAGAACTGACTTCCATTTATCATTTGCGATAACCATGGTTTTAAAACAAGAAAAAAATTATGCAATTGACAGTTGAAATAGGATCATCAGCTATAAGATTGTGAAGTTGGTCTATTTAATTTTTTTATGCACTAAGTTTATTATTTTAATACAAATTTTCAAATCATAATGAAAATACTCCACGGAATCTGTTCCATGAATATTCGATATAAAAATTTCGAATGTGGATTTCACAAGACTTTCCATAGAAACTTTGCAAAATGCCTTTAAAAAATTAATGTGCGAAAATTTAGTCAAACAAACACTTTTGTATCCTTACGAACGTTACTAAAACAGCGAGTCGTCGCATCGCTCCTATATTTGTGTTGCGAACGCATCTTTATACATAATCTCATATTTATCATCAATTTTATTTTCATAATATAATTTCCTTTGCGCAGGGGTGATTTCAAAATCATTATGGAAAGGCAAATTAAGTGGTGTAACAAGGAAAACCAACGTTAATAATCCTGGTCTTCTTGTAATAAGACATAAGGGAAATCATTTAAAGGAATCATATAAACATACTCAAAAGGGTCTTGCCTGTCTCGTTTCCACGCTGTACGCTGTAACAGCAGCATTTGTAATTAAAGACCACGAAGGAAAAGAAGACTGTGGTGGACTTTTTACAACTCATGGACAAAGGGTCAAGAAAATTGATAAATTGTATACCTGTAATGAGTATAATCCCAAAAATCAATACGAGTACGATATTGGTATTATAAAAGTAAGTAATATAACAAATTTTCAAAGTGTGACACTTAAGAAATTAAAGATCATTGAATAAATGCCAGGTGACGTCGATAATTCAATGCCCGGATTGAATAAGGGAACGCGACGCTTGAACTGGACAGTGCTATCCCGATAATCAATAAAAAGTCGAAATGCATAAAAATTCGAAATAAAAATATGTGCATTCATGTAAATTATGTATAGATTATTATACGAAATACAAGTCAGACTTGTGTGAATAAATTCATTTTTATATTTAAACAATAAAATTTAAAACAATCTCCGAAAAAGTAGGTGAAAATAGAAAAAAACCTTCGAGAATACTCAACAGGTTGAAACTTGCTAGCGCTAGTGCTCAAAGCGCTCCACGTGATCGCGCGACGATGCGCGACAGTTTTTTTTAACTCGGCACTATTTTTTTGTTTATGAATATAATTGCGTGAAAGTTTACAAAAAACTTCCTTGAACCCTAAGGAACAATTGCCTCGCTGAAAGTTTTCTGAGTCCTGAAATTTTCTCGACTCTTTCTTCACGAGAACGTCGCAGCGCACAAGTTTCTGAGGCCCTGAGTTTGTTATTAAATACATTATAAACAATAGTGATTTTTATTGTTTTTTAAGACTCGACGGCTCCACTAGATTCAGCAAAATAAAATGGTGATTTCATGGTGAATCATTTCATTGTGAATTGAACGAGTAATACCGAATTATATATTTTAAAAAACATTGACTATTCATCTATGCAAAAACGACGTTTTTTAATTTTTATCTCGAAAACCATTTGTCAAATAAAAAAATTTCAAATAAGAAAAAGATGCACCTCGACGCAAAGAGCAACCACATATTTTTTGTTTCGAATTTTTATACATTTCGACTTTTTATTGATTATTGGGAAAGTACTGTCCAGTTAAAGCGTCGCGTACCCTTATTCGATCCGGGCATTGAATTGCAGTTTTAGTATGTACCTTATCGAAAAATTAATCACTGAAAAAGATTTTCTGCACTAGACAAACCTTTTTTTTAATAACTTAGTGGACTTAGATAAAAATTGTCCATAAATCTTTTTTTTTATTTAAAATTTAGTTTCCAAGTTCTCGACGTATATACAGAGTGGGCACGAGTGGGTTGCAGAATAGGAATATAGTGTTAAGATTTCAAAGTGAATGTTTGATAACATGTCTATTATTTTATTGACCCAAATTCATATAATGTTTGTTCATTTCTTTGGCATAGGGTCAGTTTCTTCTTATTTTCTTTGATTAAAATTATTATTACATTTAAAAATGCGCAAAAAGAAAGAAAGGCAAACGTTTCAGCCACATATGGGGGCCGCCCTCTTCAGTGCCATAAATTCAAAGATCAATTCAAAATTTCTGTAAAAAATTACAATATAGAAGATAATTAAAAAATCGGCCCGCTTCGCGGGCACATTCTCAGCGCGCGCTGGGCGCGCAGCCCGCTTCGCTCGCATGTTTGCGCGCGCCTCGGGCGCGCGATTCGATCGTCGCGCTTCGCGCTCCGTTCTTTCTGGACCTCGCGCTTCGCGCTCGGTCTTGTGCTCTTCGTATACATTTAAGTTTATTTCTTATAATTTGATACTGAAGCTCAAACCAATTTTATAATAATATTACAGATGATGTGAATTACACATTTTCTCAAAGTCACTGAATTTCTTTTTGAATTTAAGTGAAACAGGAAATTCAATTTACTTAAGGCTCTATCGGCCTTAAGGAACACATTCTCATCATGACACTCGCGCTTCGCGGTCGATTTTCTGGATGCATTTTTGTAACTTTTTAATAAATTACATGATTATTGATAAATGTATTTTCTTCCAAATCTTTTAAAAAGGAAAAACAATCGTAGACTTTATTTAAGGAAATGATTTTGCAGAACAACGCTTATTTCGTATCTCACATATTTTGGTGAAACAAATCGAATTTTTTCAATATTAAAAATCAAAACATAAAATATACATCCTGTCCCGAAATTTCTTTATGAGAATTTGTAGACCTCATTTAGGCAAACAATTTTCCACCTAAATGTTTTTTTTCTATCTCACATATTTTGTCTAAAAAATGGAATTTAAAAATTTTTATCGTATTTTTTGGAATTGAAACGAAAAATATATCTTTTATCAGAAACTGTGTCAGACAAAATTTGTAGATCTATTTGAAACGAACAACTTTGTATTCTTAACTTTTTTTGGTATTTCCAATATTATTTTTAAAAAATTGAATTTTGCATTTTCAATAGTTTTTTTTTTAATTAAAAAGAAAAATATGCATGTTATGAAAAAATGTTATAATTTAAATTTGTGGGTCTTTATGTATTCAATAATATTGTATAATAACGTTTTTTCGTATCTCGTATAATTTAACTGGAAAATGGAATTTTGTTATTGACATTTTTCGAATTTAAATATGCTGTAACATTTCTAATTTTGATTTAATCAAAAAATCTTATTAGGATAATTTGTAGAGATTTATGAGCACTATCAAAAACCAGGATTTGAATTTTTGATTTTTTCAAAAAATTATTTTCAAAAACACAAAAGTAGTGCTCCATCCCTCAATTTTGATTGGATGTGGCTGGTTAACGAACTTGTCCTTACTTTTTCGGCTCCGATAAAGTGTACCAAAGCTCAATTCAATCTGATAATTCTATCGAGAGTTATGCCGCACACGACCTACAGACAGACAGACAGACACTTTCGTAAAAACCATTTTTTCTGACTAAGGGGGTCTCAAAACGTAAAGATTTGATGAAAATTTCGAAAGTCATTTTTCACATAAAACCAATACCTTCTCATCTATGATGAGAATGTAAAAAAAGAATTATCATAGAAATTAAAAAATTATCTCATAGCTTGCAATTCAAAATGAAGTAGTCCATTATGCAGCATCACGAATTGAAAAATTACTTGAAGTTCACTAGGAAGAAAAACCGGATAAAATGAAAAAACATAAAAAATTTTGCATACGAACCGACCAGAATTTTTTTTAAAATTTTATTATTAAAGAAGGATGCCCAATTGGTTATCAATGACAAAACGCGAACAAGGTTTGCATTTTTGAAAACTTTTCGTGAGGACTTTGTTACCGGAGTCTCTCACAGAATGATCTGAACTGTTTTAAAAACCGACTCGGGACATGTGGCTTTGCTGACTGACAATTTTTTTTATATAAGCAATCCTGAGAGGTTCTTTTCCTCCTTGAAGAAGACTATTGTCCTATACCTAGTCAAGAAATTCGAGACGTTTATGGTGATTTTCACTAGTGGACGAAGGCGTGTATTTTTCAAGAAATCGATTTTGTATATAAGCTTCACGGACAATCCATTTTACACTGAATTTGCAAGCAAGGCGTTACATAAAGATAAAATATTATAATATCCAAATATGTAATTTTACTCCATACTTTAAAAAAATTGAAAGTTGTTTATTTTCACATTCAGATTTATTCTGTGTTGTTTTGGAAAAATGATAATAAATTTATCTTTGAAAATTAATGAAAATGCAATTTGAATATTCGTGATATTATGTATCATATCTGAAAGTATTATTAAATTCAACTAGTTCTGGAAATGGTCAGAACTGTTAGATATTCTAACTTTATAGTGAATGTGCCATTTTTAAAGTGACATGCCTGATAACATGTCTAGTATTATATTGACCAAAATTAATAGAATTTTTGTTAATTTCTTGTTATTTTGGCATAGGGTCAGTTTCTTCTTATTTTCTTTGATTAAAATTATTATTACATTTAAAAATGCGCAAAAAGAAAGAAAGGCAAACGTTTCAGCCACATATGGGGGCCCTCTTCAGTGCCATAAATGCAAAGATCAATTCAACATTTCTGTAAAAAATTACAATATAGAAGATAATTAAGAAAAAGAATTATCATAGAAATGAAAAACTTATCTCATAGCCCTACAGTTCAAAATGAAGTAGTCCAGTATGCAGCATTACGAATTGAAAAATTACTTGACGTTCACTAGGAATAAAAACCGGATAAAATGAAAAAATATAAAAGATTTTGCACACGAACCGACCGGAATTTTTTTCAAAAAATGTTTATTATTAAAGAATGATGCCAAATTGGTTCTCAATGGCAAAACGCGAACAAGTTTTACATTTATAAAAACTTCTCGTGAAGACTTTATTGCCGGCGTCTCTCACAGAATGATCTGAACTGTTTTAGAAACCGACTCGGGACATGTGGCTTTACTGACCGAAAATTTTTTTCCTATAAGCAATCCTGAGAGGTTCTTTTCCTCCTTGAAGAAGACTATTGTCCTGTACTTGTTCGCGTTTTGCCATTGAGAACCAATTTGGCATCATTCTTTAATAATAAACATTTTTTGAAAAAAATTCCGGTCGGTTCGTGTGCAAAATCTTTTATATTTTTTCATTTTATCCGGTTTTTATTCCTAGTGAACGTCAAGTAATTTTTCAATTCGTAATGCTGCATACTGGACTACTTCATTTTGAACTGTAGGGCTATGAGATAAGTTTTTCATTTCTATGATAATTCTTTTTCTTAATTATCTTCTATATTGTAATTTTTTACAGAAATGTTGAATTGATCTTTGCATTTATGGCACTGAAGAGGGCCCCCATATGTGGCTGAAACGTTTGCCTTTCTTTCTTTTTGCGCATTTTTAAATGTAATAATAATTTTAATCAAAGAAAATAAGAAGAAACTGACCCTATGCCAAAGAAATGAACAAACATTATAGTGTTAAGACTTTAGTATACTGTATATAATCTGTTTTACTGACTGAGAAAAATGCGCTGTATGCTAAACTATTTTATACTATACAATTCTTATGCTGCAACCCACTCGTGCCCACCCTGTATATATATATATATATATATATATATATATATATATATTGTGACCGAAACGTTTGCCCTTTTTAATTTTCATGTTTTTCACGACCTAAAAATCAAGAAATGAACTGAACCCATGCCAACTTAATTATCACAAATTCATTCCTTCCATGTTTTGTAATATAATAACTATGTGACTGATGCAGTTCTAACAACTGGCGATTGGTTTTATTTTATCTACGGCCATGTCCATTTTAAGTTTTTCTATGTTAAAAATACTTATGTTTGAATTTAATATTAATAGATTCAATAAAACTGCCCTTTATTTTATTTATCAGTCGTTTTTATCTCTCCTAAAATTCGCACATAGTTAAACGGGCATCAGTCCAAGATTTTTAAAATTTGATTGTGTATTCAAAAATGATTGGTCATTCGTATTTCCTTATCAAGATATTTCCGATTAAGGAAAATAAAAGAATAAGACATTTAAACCTGATAGATTTATGCTTGCTGCTTAATAAAATAGGTTTTTTCGATTTTACGAAAATTAGCTATACGCTGGACTAATACCTTTTTATAGAAATTCGTGATTCAACTAATTGCATAAACAAAATTTGTTTTTAGCTGTATTATATAATATGAGTGTTACTGGTAATTATTTATTTATTATTTTCCCCTTAAAGTTAAAGGAGGAATTCAAGACTGAGATTATGTTTGACGTTTCTTTTAATACGAACATTATGGATAACAAGTACTTTACCTTTTATGGATACAATTCACCAAATAATAAACTGAGCGTATGTATGGTAAAAATTTTGAAAGGAATATTGTTACCCCTTTATTATTCGCATCTGAGAAAAACGTTCACCTTCTAATTATAAACTATTGAACAATCGTAGTGCGTGAAGGATTCAAGGAGAAACATGAAGATAAGGAAATCGGCATTAATTCCTAAAATTCATGTAAAAAAATTTTACGTTTGCTTTTTTCCAACTGATTTTCTAATAGACAGAAGAGGCTCTAATTTCTCTTGCAAATGATTACTGGAATTCAGTAACCATTGCCAAGAACTAAACGTAAAATTTCATTCCAGTAATTCCAATAATCAATCCCGATATTCTTGTCCCCATATTTTTCTCCCTGCTCAAAAACTTTGAACTACATCTTCAAACTGCTTTACGCTTTACTCTTTATTTTGTTATTATCATTGAAGTATATTAAAAATATTGTTCAGAAAAAGGTCTGCTTTTCATATTTCGTCAGTTTCCGTCAATTTTCACGGAAAATCTGTGATACCTGCCACATTGCGGCCTATTACTTTTAATTCTTTTCAAGTTTATTGTGTAGACCATTACAATATGTAAAGGTAAACAGGCTAAATTGACTGAAGTTCTTAAATTGTTACATAATATGTTTTTCTCTGAATCCTATAAAAACACAACTGCCTGAACGAAAATATCAGTATACGAGTGATGAAACGGTAAAATATTGCATGGTACCATATTTTTTTAAGTTTTGCAATTGAGATGAAATCAAATATAGCAAAAATAAAATTGAATTCGCTTCACAGGAGACATACCTTGTAAATATGCATTCTAACTACGATAATAAAAGAAAAGACAAATCTATTTATTTAGCACCATACAGAATAAACGAAATCCTGGACGATGTATGTACTTTTGTCACACTTTTTGTCATAAAACAGTAAATTGAAAGAATTATCATTGTTATGTTTTGAAAAGTATTTCGAATATAATATTCTTATTTTTAGAATGACATTGGGGGACCTGTACTCATCTATGGTGCATTTATAGGAGTTATTTCTAAGTTTTCTACAGTACCAAATATCCGCACTGCTACTCTGTTTGGAACAGAGTTGATTAAAAACTTCATAACTGCCCATTTGTCGAATACTGGCCACGCAAGTGCAGGTTCTAGTCAAAACGAGGAGACAGACGAATAGTTAAAAATAGTTTAAATGTAATGTAAGAACTTTTTGAACTCGAAATTATGTCAGTTCCGTTTTTTGGTTTAGTTAAAAAGCTGTTAAAATATACATTTAAATATTCATTCTTGCTGGAATTAAATTATCTCTAATTTATTAACAAAAAATATAGCACTTTATTTTGTACTAAAAAGTAATACAATTTTAGGATCTGGCTCTGCTTTTTCATGTTTCCCTAAAATAAAAATACAAAGGGTAATACAATCATCGTTTCAATAAAAAAAATCTGCCCGCTTCGCGGGCACATTCTCATTAACAGTACTTTTTCGTTACACGTAGACCGAAAAAAAATCTCAGTATGTTTGACTACTTTTTAACTTACTTTCCATAATTCGTAAAGGCCCCAAGTGTCATTTTTGAAGTTGAGTGAACTGCAGGAACATAGGTAAATCAAATAAGAGCAGTAGTTGAATCGATGAATATTCTTAGTAGATTTCAAAACTTTATTTACTTTCAAAGCAGACACTAACTTTTTACTATTTTTATAAATACACACCCCCCTCTACACTACATAATCGCTCGTTTAGGCATTATTAAAAATTATTCTTAACGCGGCGGATTCGAACCCTCTCCACTTATAATTAATTCATTACTAATGCTAACGACTAAGCCACTCGGCTGCGCACGCTTGGAATACAAGAAAGAAAATAGCGCTTATAACCTGCAACTACAGCAGGGCCGTTTAAAAAGTGTTTGGCACCCGTGCAATCGGGAATTTTTTAATTTTATGCCAATTTATGATTCTGATTAAAATTTTTAAGATTTTTAATTATTAAATGGATTTTCTATAAAATAAAATATTTTTGAAAGAAACAAATCAAAATTTTGAATTAAAGAAGATTACATAATAAAAAGAATTATATAAATTTTAGAAGTGACCGGCAATCGAAAGACCTGGGCTCGAATCCCAGCGCAGTCGAAAGCGTCTTTGTTTCCACAGAAAGATTTTCAAATTCTTTAAATATTAATTTTTATTATTGTATATTAGTGATACTTTATATAGATTATGATTCCTTTAATTTTTGTTTTCAAAAGTAAAATCAACGTATGTTCAGAATCTAAAAAATTTGAGTTTTTCCAATTCCAAAAATATGATGAAACTTTTGAATCGAGAAAATTATCTCATAACGAAATTATGCATTCAAGTTCGCAATAATAAATTCCAACTAATGAAGTACTATTAAAAAGAGATAGTACACTTATTTAAATACTTATCATCAGTTTGTTTTTCTAACTACTCTTATGTAGTAACTTCTACTGCTTATGTTTGCCATGGAAGCTTTAATTGATTTTACTATTCACTCCATGTTAATTGAACTACATACTGTAAAAAAATAGGATGAATTTCCTTCCGTGGTACGGAGGTAATAGGAGGACCTTCGACTCACGTAGTGAATTTACCAATAACAGTAAAATTACCCTGTCCAGGCGAATTTACTATCTGTATCAACTAGAAATCCCTCTAGTGGTGAATTTCACAAAGTGTGAAAGTGCAATTAGCACATCATTGCGTGCTGTTTTACCTCGGCAAGGTGAAATTCCCTCCGCGAGGAAATATTGTACAGAAAAATAAAAAAAAATTGTGAACTTCTTTTTCTTAACACAAATTCGAAATATTCATTACATTAATGAATTAAATTATTAACTCACAATTAAATTTCACAACGTACATAATGAAATAATAATTATTGAACAGAAAGAATAACATAACATATGTATAAGAACCTGTAACAGAATAATTGATTAAGATGCCAGGATTCGAACGCAGGAACACAGGAGTAGAAGTCAGGCATGGTGACCACGAACCTACGAAGAATAATTGGGAGAAAATATTTTTTATAGGAATTGATATAGTGAGTCTGTAATAATAATTAATCAATATTTCCACACTTTCATTTTTTCATATAGTCCAAGTTTTGTTACGTTTTAAAAGGGAAAAAAAATTCATTTAAAACTTTATAATATTATTTTCTCGTTTCAAGTAACCTTTTTTGAGTTGTTTCAATTTAAAATTATTTACAATTTTGAACGCTTTGTATGTTTTCTAAAGTATAAACATTTTGGATGTTTAAATTTTCAATTGATTATTGTTGTGGTTGTTATTTCTGACTTTTACAATTTTGAAAGATTTTAATTTCAAACATCAGTCTGATAGTACTTAAAATTGAAAAATTGTTTGTGAGGTCTTCGATTGTGAAAATGGGAAATTGGGCCAGAAGAAAACAAAATGGAAAGAATTCAATCACGCGATAATTAAGTTCTATACAGGGGACGATTCCTTTGGTACCGCGGGGTGGAAAGGAGGGCTGGTGGGGTAGGTGGTGATTGTTGGTGCGAAACGGTGGTCTTCGTTACTGAAAACGGGCAACCCAGATAGCCCCTGGTTAGCAACCGGATTCAGTCAGACACGTTGCAAGGCGGCTCTTCTTCGTCTGCTTCCCTTCCGCTTCCCGGATTGAGTCAGACTCACAGCAGAGTGGTTCTTCTTCTTCTGCTTCCCTTCTCCTTCCTCTGCTTCTGATTCTTCTTCTTGATTCACGCCGCGTGGCTGGGCCATGGTTAAAAGGCGACATACACACACGTGCTCGCCTATAATTATTATGATTACATGCGAATACATGTATACGAATACAAATAGATTTTCCGTACTTAAGCGAAACAAGGAATTCCTCACTGGCACCTGACAGGGTCCCTATTAGTTTTTTCTGGCCTAGAAATACTAATCGGGTGCTAACAATGCCCCTACCAGTTTTTTCTATATTAGGAGATTCTATTATTATTTTATTATCTATTATTATATAAATTCTATTAGGAACCCAACTTTAAATAAGGAAAGATAGGGAAATTTCTACACGGGATTCTTGACACAGCCAATTGAAAATACATTTTAATTACGTCAAAGGTATACGTGATTAATCTAGCCTTTATTTTACTACCGTGTAATGTACATACTATAGTATTATAAGAATGTGAGAACCACAAATTATTTCTTCTTCATCTTATAGATACGACAGTCTTGATTTGAAACTTGTCAGTTAACTAATTTTCTTTTAAAGCATTGAATATGAAAATAAGTTTTGCTTTTCTACTGTGCTTCACCTCAATTGTAACTGGTAATATTTCAAATATTTAAACACATATATATATATATATCCATTTCATTATACTTTTTAGAAAAATATAAATTTGAGTCCATGGCCAAACTAGATTACAAAGAAAGTCTTTCTTGTATGTTTCAATTAGAGTTTTTCTTAAATTTCTATAGTTGACTGTAATGAAATTGGCAATAACTCTTCCGATTTATTTTTCCGTAGAAAAATATATATTCATATTAGTCCCTGTAACCCCATTTCCATGTACGGAGAAATATAGTTCGAGAAATCTTACTCAACTTTTATCAATGTTGCGACATATGTGGCGTGGAAGGAAGAAACCCGGCTAACAGCACCAAAGACGAAATTTTAGTTATCCGGGTTTCTTCGTTCCACGCCACATATGGACAAGTTGGTGATTAAATGTTTTCTTAAATGGTAGAAAAAATTGAAAAGTATTTAATGAAAGTCACTGAAATTTTAAGCGACTAATTTTTTCCGTGTACCAAATGTTAAAGTTTGCATCACTGTTTGGTAATCTTTAAAAGTGTTGAGAGAGCATTACGTGGAAAGTCAACGTGTCATATGCTACCTTTGCTGTATTGACGTGTAGTACATAATAAAATGATATGAGAATTTGAGAACTACCAATTCTTCCACGTCGTCTTATAGACATTGCAGTCTTGAATCAAACATTGGTAGCTGTCTAATTTTCTTTTACGGAAATGAATCTGAAAATAGGTTTTGCTGTTCTATAGTGTTTTTCTGCAATCTTCACCAATATTTAATAAAATTTCAATATATATTTATTTCATCATACTTTTTAACAAAATTTTCGTTTAAATTTATATTTCTACTCGATATCAAAAAATTCGAAATAAATTTTTTTTTCATTCTTTAAATTTATGTATCATGCACCAGATTGAAGAAGTGAAGTTTAAGGTAAATGACTCAGTGATCGTCATTTTATTCTTGAAATTTGACAAAGTACTAAAATAGTATATTACGACCCTAGGCCAGAAAGTTTGAGTTCCTGGCGTAGCCGAGGCATTCATATCACATACGCCAAGGCATCCAACATTCTGGCTGTGGGTCGTATACTATTTTTCTTGATCTCCAGCCGAAAGTACGTCCAAAACCGAGGCGAAGCCAAGGTTTTGTAGAGGGCAGGGGGTCGCCTCGGTTTTTGCTGGTCGGGGCAGGCAATAGAAACTTTAAAATAAAATGCAATCATACAATAACTGCAAAAAAAAATTGAAAATCAAAATTTTTTTTAAATTACAAATACCAGAGAAAATTTATTCTTCGATAACAACATTAATATTGATCATCAGTAACTTTAACATCACACACCCAGTAATACTAATCTTATTACAATAATTATTATTACTTTTATTAATATAATTATTAATATAAACTAAACCGTGTACACTCGAGATTCCCTATAACGAGAAGCTCGAGCATCGGAGACCTCTCTGCATCGAGCGCGAGAGGGATCCCCTCCATATCCTACTTGTTGCTATGCGTTGTTATGCGTATTATATGATGCGCGCAGTCAGTCAGCCAGTGATGCAATGTGATTAATTGTAAAGGGTTTCCCAATAGGGGTGATATGATTTTGAATGTCCCTATCGGGCTCATTTGAACTGAAATTTTTGACGTCTGCTGTCAGTTGTGATCAGTAAGGTTTGCCATTTAATCATGAGTAGTTTCACGCTTCCACAACGTTTGGAAAT
This sequence comes from Diplolepis rosae, assembly GCA_030998225.1. Classification (NCBI taxonomy): domain Eukaryota; kingdom Metazoa; phylum Arthropoda; class Insecta; order Hymenoptera; family Diplolepididae; genus Diplolepis; species Diplolepis rosae. The sequence goes on along the minus strand of JAPYXD010000723.1, from coordinate 3,701,149 downwards.
TGTCCAATTATTTTATCAAAATTCGAGAAGTTTTGTCGGTGATGTTCAAAGAGCATATCGTGCAAAATATGGTGGTCATTCTGCTCCATCCGCGCTCTCAATTCGTCGAATAATCGATAAGTTGGAGAGTGAATTTACTCTATTGGATACTAAGCCTAAAAATCGTATGCGTACCGCACGTATCTTGGAAAACCGTGAATTGTCCGTGCCACGCCGATCTCAGGAATTGGGCCTGTCCAGGATGACTACCTGGCGTATTTTGCGATTGGATCTTGGCCTGCATCCCTATAAGATGATTCTGGCCCAAGAACTGAAGCCTAATGACCATCGTTTGCGTCGGGAGTTCGCGGATTGGGCTCTGGAATCAATTGAAAATGATCCCAATTTTCATAAAAAAATCATCTTTTCTGATGAGGCGCATTTTTGGCTCAAGTCTCGGGGGACATTTGGCCGATATATTCTTTAAATCATAAATGGCATAGAATATCCAATATAATAAAAAAGATTTCGATCAATTCCGAATGAATATTCAGTGTTTTTTTTTCAATTTCAAAACATATCACCCTTATTGGGAAACCCTTTATTTACATAGTTAAAAGCGTATAAAAAAGATTTCTGTGAGTATTGAACATGGAATTAACTTATTTGACGGTATGTACTCAAAATACTAAAAATATAATAATATAATAATAAAAATATCTATGCTAATCAGGTGTATTTTTGAATATTTTCAGAAAAAAAAAGTCTTGACAATGAATAAAAAAGTGGAAATTTTGACAAATTTGGAAAACGGGATGAAAAATTGGAAAATTTGCCAAAAATACAACGTTTCAAAGTCGAGCGCGCTTCATTCCGTAGTAGTGGGGGAAGAGGGGTCGATCGTCTGCTCGTTATAGGGAGGCCTTGTTACAGGGAATCTCGTTATAGGGAATCTCGAGTGTACATAAAATTTTTGTTTTTCTTTTTAAGAGTTATACGATGAATTTAGCGACACTACTGAGCCGAAAAAAACAAAAAAAGGCCACAAAAGTCCTTCTTTCTGTAGTGAAATGCTGCCGGGAGGACCGTACTTTCGGCTAGGAGATCAAGAAATAGTATATTACGACCCTAGGCCAGAAAGTTTGAGTTTCTGGCGCATGTGATATAGATGTTGAGGCGAAGCCGAGACATTTACATCACATACGCCAGGGCATCCAACATCCTGGCCGTGGGTCGTATACTATTTTTTTTTATCTCCAGCCGAAAGTATGCCCAAAACCGAGGCAAAGCCGAGGTTTTGTAGGAGGCTGGGGGAGGTCTGCCCGGAGGTTTTTGCTGGTCGGGGCTGGCATTAGAAACAAATTTAAAATAAAATGCAATCATACAATAACTGCAAAAAAAATTAAAAATAAAAAAAAAAATTAAATTAACAAATACCAGAGAAAATTTATTCTTAGATAACAATATTAATATTGATCAACAGTAACTTTAACATCACACATGCAGTAATACTAATCTTATTACAATAATTATTATTACTTTTATGAATATAATAATCAATATAAAATAAACCGTGTACATAAATTATTTGTTTTCCTTTTTAAGAGTTACTCTTTCGTGCATACAGATGAATTAAACAAATCAAACAAACGAATTATACGATGAATTTATCGGCACTACACTGAGAAAAATATATATCTGAATTTTTCCTGTTTTTTATAGGAATTCTACCTCAGGGGGTAGACAATAAGAAAATTTGCTAGTTGAAAAGAAGTATATACTATTGCGAAAGTGAAATAAGAGGATAAAAAATGAAAGTATTTACTTCTTTTTATAGGAAAGTTGTTATTCAAATTTTGACGGAAATAGTACCTTACTTACAGAAAATATGTACAGTAACTGAATCTAAAAAAGTCCGATAAATTATGGGACTTTCTATGGTCCGTCAGATTTCTGATAAATGATCGGAATAAAAACCTCAAGTTCAAGGCAGATTTTACTGGTTTTTTTCGGACTGATGGCATCAACTATACACGACTCCGTGCATTAGTGTACGGCGTGCTCACGTGAGCAGTGTACTTTTGTGCGTGTGTATACAGGCGTGAGTCATGCTCGAATGTAGTAATGTATTTTAGGCGCACAAAGTGACTTAGCGTACATGTGTACGTGTACCTATTTGAAGAAGTGAACTTGAAAAAATATTTATAAATTTTTGCTATTTTTTATAAAACACTACTTTATATGAAAACACAAAGCTTCGTAAAATTAATGACTTTGATGAAGTCAACTTTAATTTTTTTTATAGAGTCCGGTCTATTTATGAAATGCAATTTTTTATAAAAAAGACGAATCCTTATAAAAATACTGACTTTTCATAAGGTCAACTATACAAAAATTTTATAAAGTTTAGTCTTTTAATAAAAAAAAGTTCCTTATAAAAATAGAAAACTTTATAAAACGTTCACAAGGTTATAGTACGACTTAGTAACATGGATTATAAAGAATTGTCAAAATCATTGATAATCCAATTAAATGTAAGATTATTTGTGTGCCGATTACTGCAACTACACGGAAAAAATAAGTACTGGGAAATTTACTTGACAGTCTACGACTTTTGGACAAAAAGAAAGAATGTTCTAGATTAATTGAAGCACAGTCAAAGAACGAAGTTCTTTCAAATTTTATTGTATAGTTTTTGAAAAAAATATAGAAAGGCAAATACTTCTTCTAAAAAGTGCTTCAGGTTTTAAAAGAATTTGGATAGTATAATTTGTCGAGAAAGAGATGAATACCTGCTATATAAGTCAAAGAAAAATTCTTGAACTGTGCTTGAAAGCCTTATGGAATTTTTACTGACACGATGCGCAGTTGTCAATGTCAGTTTTTTAGATACGTACAATTTTTATTACTTAGTAAATTGAAATAAACTTCAGAAATTATGAAATTTCTATCTCTTTATATTAAGAATTTCATATTAAATCTTAGAAATATCCAATCTTTGAACTTTATTTTCTTAAATGATTCATAGAAATTTTACATTTTGCGTACTCAGAATTTTCACGGATTTTCCACTGAATACTTTTGGAAGGTTCTATACTTTTTCCAGGCTTATTGATCTAATTGTACAAGATTAAATATTATTTAATTTTTATTTTTTATTTAAATATTATCTTTGAAAACGAGGATGTTTTTTTAAGGCAACGGAATTTGTCATAATTATACATATATAAAACAATTTTTTATTCATGCTAAAACTTATAAGCATGAATACGGAGAGTATCAGCTTGTAAGTGACTACGAAGAAGAAGGAGTGGTCACGTGATTCTTAAGGATAGACAGGAATACCCCTCACTTTTAAATTTGTGATGCATATATTTATATGAATTTTCGTATATTAGGGAGATATGAAATTATTTGTAGCCATTAATTTATTAAAAGCATTTTATTACATTTTTTTAAGCGTCTTTGGAATCCGTACTTATTTTGAGAGGTACATTTTTTTTCTCATGAAATGCATAAATGTTTTTGAAATTCTTTATTTAGCAGTTCTTTCCAAACTATCGTTTATGTATATATTGCTACATACACGGAAAAAAATGAAATGTCTGCTACTGCTAACTGCAGTTAGCTGTCGACTAGTTAATTGTGATTGATAAAAAGTTTGCTGAGAGAGTTAACAGTTTGCTGGGACAGTTAAAAAATGTTAGCTGCAATCGAAGTTGAAAATTTGCATTGGACTCCTTAGCGTATTAAGAGAAGTAGCTAATCATTTGGTTGTTGCTGCTAAAACAGTTTACTTTCCTAGAAAATCTTAAAATTCGTTCTCGTAGCTTTTAAAATTTTGCGCTGATATGTAAGAAGTTAGCAGCGGTTGCTAACGGCTGCTTAGACATCCCGCGTTTTTTGTGCTGCTCATGCGCACAAAGCGCGACTAGTCAGATATTGTGCTGTAAATGGAAAGTTGTACACCTGTCCCGTTGTTTTAAATTTAATTTATAAATAATTCGACGATTCGCGTTAATTTATAATGCAAATGACTGATTTGTAACTGATCTCTGAATATTGTATTGTAGGTTTTGTAATAGGTTCTTTATTGTGCTATTTATTATCTTCTTACTGAGGTTATCTTAATTCTAAGTGTTGTATACTTGTACAATTGAGAGGCCGCAGATGCCTCGCGGCTGAAGTATGAGCGACGTTTAGAAGCCTCCCCATTCTTAAGCGAAGAATTTTTGAAAACATTATATTGGACTGGCAAGTAAGTCGCTACTGTTCCCGGTAATGTTTCTACTTGTAGCTATAAGTTTGGTTATCAAAGCAGCTCACGTTTTATTCTTATTCTTGAAAAATTATGCTGTGATTAAGGTTAGAACTGAATCGGTTTTTTTTCGTTTTTAATTTTGCAGGTTACGATATGCCGCAAGAAATTAGTTGTTTTGATATAACTTGCCAGCAGACTTTTGTGAGTATAGAAGGGTTACGAGATCATTTTTTTCTTAAGCACCCAGGTGTAACTGTATTTAAATGTAGGTTTGGAAGTTCAAAATCAATGATTTTGAGTGCTACCTCTATTTGCAGCAATTGCTAATAAAATTAACTAGTACTTCAAACGCTGTTAGAACAGGAAGATAACACGACCGATAGGCTACTGCTCACAATTGTTGTTACCAGTGCTAACGTAAATTAGCTGGCATCGCTAAAGTACTGTAGCGAATAGACGTTAGTATTATCAGCTAAGACATTCGCTGTCCGTATATCAAGTAACTTTCTTAGCTGTAGTAGCGAATATTTAGTTAATGCAGCTAATTATTTTTTTCCGTGTATTTGTGTTTTATATGTAACAGAAAAATATATAAATTTTTTACATTTTAATGTATATTATTATGACAAATTATAGCATGAATTGTGCCTAGTACAGCAATCGCTTTACCAATTGCGAATCAATTGTTTTACAAAATGCGGGAATATTTCTACTGAAAAAAAATTCAATCATGCATTCGAAAATTATAAGAGAAATATGTAAGCTTTAAAGTAATTAAAATTTATTGTTTGTACTAGGCGTTTACGTACCATCGTTCGGTTCCACGTTTTCATTCATTTATAATTGCACATATATTGACAATAAAAAAACGCATTCAAGGTTATTGAAACACGACTGTAAACAATGATAAACAGCGAAAACGCGTGAAACTATTCGTTTAGGCGCATGAGCTGATAATCAGTTCTTCAAGCTGGTGGCGAAGAAGTGGGAACCCCTCCGTTTTTGCGATAAACGGGAGGCATTTGATTGGAAGGTGTTGCACGGAAAAAAATAATTAGCTGCATTAGCTAAATATTCGCTACCACAGCTAAGAAAGTTACTTGATATACGGACAGCGAATGTGTTAGCTGCTAATGCTAACGTCTATTCGCTACAGTACTTTAGCGATGCCAGCTAATTTACGTTAGCACTGGTAACAACGATTGTGAGCAGTAGCCTATCGGTCGTATTATCTTCCTATTCTAACAGCGTTTGAAGTACTAGTTAATTTTATTAGCAATTGCTGCAAATAGAGGTAGCACTCAAAATCATTGATTTTGAACTTCCAAACCTACATTTAAATACAGTTACACCTGGGTGCTTAAGAAAAAAATGATCTCGTAACCCTTCTATACTGACAAAAGTCTGCTGGCAAATTATATCAAAGCAACTTATTTCTTGCGTCATATTGTAACCTGCAAAATTAAAAACGAAAAAAAACTGATTCAGTTCTAACCTTAATCACAGCATAATTTTTCAAGAATAAGAATAAAACGTGAGCTGCTTTGATAAACAAACTTATAGCTACAAGTAGAAACATTACCGGGAACAGTAGCGACTTACTTGCCAGTCCAATATAATGTTTTCAAAAATTGTACAAGTATACAACACTTAGAATTAAGATAACCTCAGTAAGAAGATAATAAATAGCACAATAAAGAACCTATTACAAAACCTACAATACAATCTTCAGAGATCAGTTACAAATCAGTCATTTGCATTATAAATTAACGCGAATCGTCGAATTATTTATAAATTAAATTTAAAACAACGGGACAGGTGTACAACTTTCCATTTACAGCACAATATCTGACTAGTCGCGCTTTGTGCGCATGAGCAGCACAGAAAACGCGGGATGTCTAAGCAGCCGTTAGCAACCGCTGCTAACTTCTTACATATCAGCGCAAAATTTTAAAAGCTACGAGTACGAATTTTGAGATTTTCTAGGAGAGTAAACTGTTTTAGCAGCAACAACCAAATGATTAGCTACAACTCTTAATACGCTAAGGAGTCCAATGCAAATTTTCAACTTCGATTGCAACTAACATTTTTTAACTGTCCCAGCAAACTGTTAACTCTCTCAGCAAACTTTTTATCAATCACAATTAACTAGTCGACAGCTAACTGCAGTTAGCAGTAGCAGACATTTCATTTTTTTCCGTGTGCGATAAACGGGGTTTTACTGTATATTTGATTTTTATAATATTATTTCTTTTATGCAGAGGTGATTTCGACATCATTATGGAAAGGCAAAATAACGACTACCAAGAATTTGCACAACATCAATAACCCTGGTCTTCTTGTAATACGACAAAAGGACCGAAAGGGAGAAGGATCATATAGATCTCCTCGTAAGGGTCTTGCCTGTCTCGTCTCCGAGCTGTACGCTTTAACAGCAGCATTTTTAATTAAAGACCACGAAGGAAGAGACGACTCTGGTGGACTTTTTGTAACTCGTTCAAGATCCAAGACGGATATTGTTCAAATATTGGCACATAATGAGTATAATCCCCAAAATCAATACGACTACGATGTGGGTATTATAAAAGTAAGTAATATAACAAATTTTCAAAGTATGTCACCGTAAGTAATTGAAGACCATGGACTAAATGCCAGGTGACGTCGGTTTTTGGAGGGGAAAAACAGTATAGCTGAGAAAACTGTACAGAATTTTAGTTCAGCAAAATACCTGTCGTGACTAGACGATATTGGTATTGTAGCTTAACTGAATGCGTGACGCACCGAGATGCGTATTTTGCCATCGTACCTTTATAATTTCGTTCGTGCAACGATAGAAGTATAGCTGTTCGACCTATACCCTATACCGGTATAGTATAGTGTCTCGAACCATACGGTATAGGTAAGGCAACTATACTGGTTTGTCGCGCGACCTATACATTGCTTCGCATGCACGCGACTCTAACCTTGAAATGAGAAAGAAGTTCCATTTGTTCGAAGCGTTTGTCAATTTGTTTGGAACATTTTTTCTTTGTTTGAAAGATCATTTTTGCGTATCGCGTATTGTTTTATCATACGCGAAAATTCACAACAGCGATGGACGAGTGGATGAAGAAAAAATTGACTGATTGGAGATTGAGAAAATATATGGAGGCTTTCGAAGGTAAGTACTAACATAGTTAACATACATCTATAGAACATGCGACAACTCTATCGCATGCATTGTTATAACAGGCATAATATATATGCTATACATCCTATTGTCATGCCAACGAACTTGTATCCTTCGTGGAGCAATATGACGTTCAGGAATACCAGTATAGCTGTCTCGCCTATACTCGTATAGTTCTGAGGACCATACCGTAGCATTGGTCTGATAGCAATATTTTCTGATTCTGAGGACCAAAATATAGTTCTCTCAGCTATAATGTTTTTTCAGTGTGATTATAATAATTTTATTGATAAATTATTAAACGTATCAGATGTACAAATAGGTTTCCGCCTTTTTTACCAAAAATTGGGAATTTACTGTGAAAGAACGGAACCTTATGTTTTATTCGAAGTATTGTCCATCGTATTGTTCTTCTTGCGTTTAGCACGAATCTTGATCCAATAATGCTTCCAATTCCGCGTCTTCGTACACTTTTGCCCTTCCGCTACATTCTTTGTCTTCGATGTTAAATTCACCGTTCTTAAACTTTTGAAACCACTCACGACAATTTCTTTCACTTAAGAGGTTCGCCTTATGAAACGCTCGGAAAAAAGATTCTTTTTAATGATTTTTGTTTGTCAAGAAAGAAACGATATACAACCATGATCTTTTACATTTATTTTCAGCTACTTCTGAACAACATTGCAAAAAAAAACCAAGTCAAAATTTTCCAAAATGGCGGCGTTATCCATGGCGGACTGGGATGCTTCACTATTTTTTTCTGTTAAAATCAAAATTTACGATTTTCCGCAGTGAAATTTGTTAATTTTGTTGCATAAACAGTGTGAAAAATTGATAAAATTATGAATATCTGTGGTTCATATATAATAATTGTTTATTATCAACAAAATAAAATGTAGTTGAGGTCAATCGGTTGAAAACTTTTTGTGTAATCCTGCACAATAGTTTGAAAAATGTGGTTTTGAGAAAACGCGCTTCAAAGTTTTTGTAAGATACAATTAGATCATAACAAAACTTACAGAGGTCAATTCCTAATCTGTTACTCCCTGTCGATACAACAAGCCCTCCGCTTCCTCGAAAAACTCGTTTTGTTGCTTTTTTCAGGTTTTCATGAGACGAACCCCTTAAGGCAGCCTCACAATATGTTTCTACAAGCAATTGAAGCGCCTCAGCTGCAGATTTCTTCAGATTGAAGAAGTAAATCAAAAGTTCGCGCAAATGACGCTTATTCGGCTCAAAACTCGACATTTTCGCAGACAAAAGAATATATTATACTGATAAAAATTCACTAATATTTCAAGGTTATGTTGTTTACAGATATCCAACCTTATGACAGTGACGTTTTACATCTGTCAATTTCAACCAGAACTTACAGGTGGCAACAACTTTTGTCAAACTGCGGAAACTTATTTGTACACCTGATAAATAATTAAATAATGTCCATAAATCTTTTTTTAACTTAAAATTTGGTTTCCAATTTCCCAATGTATATACGTAAAGTGAATGTCCCAATTAGTGACCATGTAATGAATGGATAGTGCATTAAAGATAGGCTTATATTGATGAAGTTTGTTTTTTTTCTGATTGTTTATTTTTCCAGCCTGTTATATCACATTATTTTACATTAAAATGTAAGCATTGGCACTGCAATCCTTCTGAAATTAAGATGTATCATACATTATGATCGACATGTTTTTGAATCAATTAGTGACCAGCAATGTTTTCGTAGGCCGTATTAGTGACCGATGTTTGACCCAATTACTGACCGCTATTAAACGCAGCTACAATACTATTTACCGATTGTTAAAATTTATATTCTGTAATTGAATAATTTAGGTAACAAAAATTTGCAATAAATTATAAATGTGTGAGTGGTTAAAACCAATTCAAATCTAAGCAATGATTAATAGTTATTTAGTGGTCACTAATTAGTGCAAAAAAAATAGTGTTCCTATTAGTAACTCTTGTTACAATGGATACACATGCAGTCACTAAAATGTTTGTTCAGTCTTTTACTGGCTAAAGATACTGGATTACTTCAATAACATAGAAAGTTTCAATACTTTGATGCAAATGGTCATATCGAGGGACACGCATAAATTTTTTGTAATTGCGATTTTTCTCACTTGTATGAGCTTTCCTCGCTTAAATTTACACTTTATGCAAGTGACCAACTGCAATATTAATCTCGATAATTACTTTTGACGTAAGCGGGCTCGAGGAGATTGTTATTGTCTGCAGCCATCTTGCGCTTGAAATATTACGAAAGTTGAGGCGCGCAACTCAAACGAATATATAACTTATTTCTTTTTGCATAAAGCAAAATTTTACTTCATATGTTTTCTTCAGTCTTTTTCGTGATATTTCAACTGCTTGTAACCATTTTTGAGAAAAATCAAAATTTGACCTTCATTTTCGAAAATCAAAAATAAATTTGACTTTTTCTCAAATTTGGACCCATTTTATTTTTTTTAAATCATCTAGTTAAAAAGCTGAGATTTTTTTCTATAAAATTGCAAAATTTCAGGATGGCTATTTTTTTGTTTTCGAGCAATTGTGCGATGAATAACCGCGGATGCTCCGCCGGACCTGAGGCCGCGCAACCGTTCGGTACCGTCCTGACGCCGGGGAACCCGTAGAACACCCTCAAGCTAACTTTTTACATTACATGCTGAGTTAAAGTATTTTTTCTTATGGGGAACGAAAGTAGTGGAACTCTAGTGGTAGAAGTGACGAAGCAACGAAACAAGTGAAGACAAATAAAGAAACAAACCTTGTCACGTGATGAAATATATATTTAAATTTTGAGGTTAGGTTTCTAAACATCCCACATGTATTTCACAGAGAGCTGTTACACTAACCGCGTATGATATCATGTAATGTAAAAAATTAGCTTGAGAGTGTTCTACGGGTTCCCCGGCGTGAAGACGGTAGTAAACGGTCGGACGGCCTCAGCTCCAGCGGAGCATCCGGTTATTCATCACAAAATTGCTCGAAAACAAAAAAAAATCCATCCTGGAATTTTTTTATAAATGGTTTCAACCATTTGAAAGATCACGAAAAAGACTGAAGAAAACATATGAAGTAAAATTTTGCTTTATGCAAAAAGAAATAAGTTATATTCGTTTGAGGAAGAGGCTTCCCATCAAAAGTCTAAAAATTACACACACACACACACACACACACATACCCTATTTAAGCAGATATATGTCAAAAAGAAAAAAAATTTTTTTTAAGAAGTACCATCAAATAGGACTCCAATCAGCCAAACTTTAAGCCCGATCGGACGACTTCGTTTTTTGGGGTGGTATCGCTTGAGAAATTATGCCCCATATATGATTTTATAATAAAGTTAAAGAAATTTGAGATTCCTCAATGATTTTATTAATATTTAGTACAAACATATCAATTTAGTTATCCCGGCGAATAAAAATTGTTGTCACTAATTGAGACATTCACCTTATATTCTCTCTATAGCCTCTGTAGTGAAAATTAACTGAATCGCGAATAGTAGTTAAATAAGCCTCAGTCACAATTTTAGCGATTTTCAGATTTTGATGGTTCCTAATTTTTGAAGGATTGGGCTATCATTTCGTGTAATTCTAACAACTCGCGATTTGTTTTATTTTTCGATTTCCCGACAGTTAACTTTGGTGGGCTGATGCCCTTTTAGAAATTCGTGATTGAACTAATTGAATAAACCAAATTTGTAATTAGTTTTGATATAATATAAGTGTTACTGGTACTTAAGCTTCTTCGTGATGTTGCCTCTAAATCAAAAATATTATCATATATTGTGCGATAATTATTTAATTATTGTTTTCCTCTTAAAGATAAAAGATCCATTCCAAGAAGCGTGTACATTTACGATTTCTTTTGATGTGGACATTACGGAAAACAACCACCTCAGCTTTTATGGATACGAATCTCAAAAAAATGTATTGGCTGTATGTATAATAAAAATTAAGGAAGGAATATTGCCAACCTTTTATTATTCGCATCTGAACAAAACGATTACCTAATATTTTATAACCTATTGACAATTCGTAGTGAGTGAAGGATCCAAGGATAAAAATGGAGATAAGGAAATCAGCATTGATTGTTGAAATTTATGTAAAAAAGTTTTACGTTTGGTTTTTTTCAACTGATTCACTAATGAACATAAGGGAGCGTAATATTGCTTGGCAGTGATTACTATAATTCAGTAATCATTGCCAATCTGCGCCACACTCTCATCTGTTTATTGGGAAATCAGTTGCAAAGAACCAAACGTAAAATTTCTTTCCAGAAATTCGAATAATCAATTCTGATTTCCTTATCTCCATTCTTCTCCGTGCTCAAAAACTTTGAAGCTACATCTTCAAACTGCTTTACGCTTTACTTTTTATAATAGTGAAATCATTAAAACATATCAAAAATATTGTTTGGTGAAAGGTCTGCTTTTCAAATTTCGTCGGTTTAAACACAACTACCCGAACGAAAATATCAGTATGCGAGGGATGAAAGGGTTAAATATTGTATGGTACCATATTTTTTTATGTTTCGCAATTCATATGAAATCAAATATATAGCTAAATTAAAACTAAATTTGCTTCACAGGAGGTAGATCTTTTATTGTTGGGTTCTAGAAATGATAATACAAGAAGGGACATGTCACTTTATTTAAAACCAAAATTTCAGTTATATCAACTGGACGAAGTATGTTCTTTTGTCACACTTTTTTGTTGAAAAAAAAAAACAGAACTGAAAAGAATTATCATTCGAACGTTTTGAAAAGTATTTTAAATATGATATTCTTATTTTTAGAGTGACATTGGGGGACCTGTACTCAAAAATGGTGTACTTGTAGGAGTTCTTTCTTACTTTTCTCCAGAATTAAATGTCCACACTTCTACTCTGTTTGGATCACAGTTGACAACAATCTTCATAAAGGCCAATATACCGAACGCAGTGTTAAGGAATGCAATGTTATCAACCGAAGCACGATTACATTTTGACCAAGCAGATGCAGCTTCAGTTAAATAATGTTAAACACTTAAGCAATGTGAGAACTTTTTGCATCCGATATTATGTCATTTCCGTTCCTTGGTTTGGTTAAAAAGCTGTTAAAATATACATTTAAATATGCGTTCTTGATGGACTTGACCTGGAAGGACTCTGGTTTCATAAACAAAAAGTTTAGGCTTGCACTGTATAATTACAGAAGCCCCTTGGAATTAGGTTTCAAAACTTATAAAATTATGGGCAAACTATAAAATGAAATATAATATTGAAGAATTAAAGTGTCTCTAATTTATTAACAAAGTAGCACTTTGTTTTTTACTAAAAAGTAATACAATTTTAGGACCTGGCTTCGCCTTTTCATGTTTCCCTAGACAAAAAATACAAAAGGTAGTTTCAATAAATAAAAAATTTAACAAAATTTAGAATGCGTTTCTCTCATAACTATGTTTTTTAGAGTGGTTAATATGATATCTTGAAAAACGCTGGACCGATTAAGCTCAAGCTTTCAAAATATTTGCACTTGATGTTTTGCTATAGCCCGAATTAAAATAAATACAAATAATGATATTTTACTTTCCAATAAGTCAAAAACCACAAAAAATACCTCAAAATTCACAAAAAAAATGTCAAGTAAACGCCATTTTGCGAATTATCAATATTTTTTATTAGTTTTGGACCCGGCAGTAGCCACACACATATTTTAAGACTCTTTGATTTTTGTTCAGACGCCCCGGAGCAGCGGAATCATGTAAACCAGATGGGGGATGCTTTTCCGAGACACACACTGAGAAAAAAATGCTATTGAATCAAAAGCATTTTTTTCCTAAAACATGTATATCATGGATTCAAATCAATATGCTATAGAATTAGTACCATATTTATTAGTTCTTGTAGTATATTTGTATGAATTAATAGTATATATGCTTTTGGAAAGAAATGCTTTTGATTCAATAGCATTTTTTTCTTAGTGCATTCTTTGAGATGCTACAACGCCCCCTATTTTTATGTTTTTTTTTATGTCTGCGTATTTTTTTAATTTTTACTTGTTAAAATATATTTAAAAAGTCCCCCTAAAACAATTTAAATCAACTTTTTTTATTGACTTTTGAAAAATGTAAAAAAAGGATGGTAAAACTATAATACCCTCTTAATTATCACTGAGTGAGATTGGTTACTTAATTTTTTATACTCTTTTTGAAGGTCAGGTCATATTCGGATGAGGATTTTTTCAATAGGGTATCTATCACTTATCAAAACTTAAGCACCAAAAAACTTCATAATAAATCAAAATTGATATTGATTTTTCAAAAATTTCTTGATAATGTAAAGTAGTCTTCTCTTGAGCGCGCCGCAGGTAGGTTTCTGTTAATTTTTTTTCATTTTCAATTCTCTAGACGTCACTTTTGAGGTTAAGTTCGTCATGCTGAATTTCATCTCAGAGAATCTTCATTGTTGATCAAATTTTTATTTATTTTGCTTACATTATTAACACATTATTAAAACAGGAGGGATAAGTCATTGCAGAGACCGTTCAAAGTCAATTTTGTTTGAAATGCTTATTTCAGATTATATTGACACACGGAGAAACTTTTAATTGTAAAATCTAGTATTATTATATTTATTTTTATTAAAAGTCAATAGGAAGCGAGGATATAGTAACAAAACTAGATTTATTTACCATAGCGGTAGGAGGAAATACATTTTCTGAACCAATTGTAAATATAGTGCAACTTTATAAATTACCATTGAGAGTTGCAAAGATTAATATCTTTGACGGCAAATTGAAACTAGACATAAGTGATACCTATATAAATAAAAAGTAAAACTATCTATGCAAGAATTGGTCTTTTGAATAATATAAATTGCAAAATAGTTTAGAGAAATTACCATTGTCAATAGTAATGAACAATGAAGAGAGAAAGACTTGAATATTTTGCAATCGAATACATTATATATTGGAATAGTACGTTGTCAAAATTCCCATTGGAAATATTAAATGTACTGCCGAGTGACGTCAGATACGCCGAACGTTTCTGATACTACCCGAGGATCGCTCCATGTGCTCGTTATGATTATTTGTCGGTAGCCGATATAGTAATATATTTTTACATTCTCATCATGGATGAGAAGGTATTGGTTTTATGTGAAAAATGACTTTCGAAATTTTCATCAAATCTTTACGTTTTGAGACCCCCTGAGTCAGAAAAAATGGTTTTTACGAAAGTGTCTGTCTGTCTGTTTGTCTGTAGGTCGTGTGCGGCATAACTCTCGATAGAATTATCAGATTGAATTGAGCTTTGGTACACTTTATCGGAGCCGAAAAAGTAAGGACAACTTCGTTAACCAGCCACATCCAATCAAAATTGAGGGGTTGAGCACCACTTTTGTGTTTTTGAAAAAAAATTTTTGAAAAAATCAAAAATTCAAATCCTGGTTTTTGATAGTGCTCATAAATCTCTAAAAATTATCCTGATAACATTTTTTGATTAAATCAAAATTAGAAATATTACAGCATATTCAAATTCGAAAAAAGTCAATATCAAAATTCCATTTTCCAGTTAAATTATACGAGATACGAAAAAACGTTATGATACAATATTATTTTCTACATAAAGTCCTACAAATTTGAATTGTAACATTTTTTCATAAGATGCATATTTTTCTTTTTAATTCAAAAAAAAAAATATTGAAAATCCAAAATTCAATGTTTTAACATTAATATGTAAAATAAGAAAAAAACGTAGGAATACAAAGTTGTTAGTTTCAAAAAGATCTACAAGTTTTGTCTCACACAGTTTCTGATAAAACATATATTTTTCGTTTCAATTCTAAAAAATACGATTAAAATTCAAAAATTCCATTTTTTAGACAAAATATGTGAGATTCAAAAAAAACTTTGAGATGAAAATTGTTTGGCTAAATAAGGTCTACACATTCTTATCAAGAAATTTCTCGACGGGATGTATATTTTATGTTTTGATTTTTAATATTAAATAAATTCGATTTTTTTCACCAAAATATGTGAGATACGAAATAAGCGTTGTTCTGCAAAATCATTTCCTTAAATAAAGTCTACGATGACTAATTTACATCATCTTTAATATCATTAAATTGGTTTGAGCTTCAGTATTAAATTATAAGAAATAAACTTAAAGGTATGCGAAGAGCACAAGACGGAGCGCGAAGCACGAGGTCCAGAAAGAACGGAGCGCGCAGAGCGACGATCGAGTATTACGGAGCGCGAAGCGCGCAATGAGAATGTGCCCGCGAAGCGGGCAGATTTTTTTACATTTGAATATGGCGCCTGTCTAACTTACGATTTTTTCCAGCAGAGGGACTACCGAGCTTTTCCTCACAAATCGTAAAAGTTTCCACAGTTCAGTATATAACGAAGTTGCTACATTGTAAATGACAAAATTGACATATCACTGTGATGCGTTTATGAATGTGTGCGTTGTGCAGTTAGGTTAAGTTGCGTTGAATTAGTATTTGAGCGTGCATTCTTATGTTTATATTATTTATATTGATATATATATATATATATGTATGTAAATATGTAACTATGTTTATAAATACTCTCTCTATGTAGCTTACAAGATCTAATAAGAGCTATGGTAAAATTTACGAATGACTGATTTTTTTATATCATGGAGGTGCAATTATTTCCTATTTTCGATAGGAAAAGTTATAAATGTGGTTCCACTATCTCCAAAAGACTATGGTAATTCGGTTAGACAGAAGATGTGATTTTACTATTGTCTTTTGTAAACTTAACATTCTTTTCTATCAATTAATGAAACATTTATTGGGTTTACTTCAATATAATTCGTTCGATGTGTCGATTACTATTTTACTACATCAAGTAATAAAATTTGCTTTTGTTTTAAGGCATAAGTACAATTATATCACCATTTTCTCCAATATTATTAGTAAGTGCATAGTTTAATATTCAAAATAGTAATTTCTAAAAAAGTGACGTTATATTCTCGTTTCCTATTGACTTTTAGTAAAAATAAATATAATAATACTAAATTTTACAATGAAGAGTTTTTCCGTGCACTATTTGATTCTAATCAAACTGTTTTTTCGGATTTTTAAAAATTAAATTAAATTCTGTTGAATTATTTTCTGTGAGTCTAAATCTTAACGTCGGTTTTCTTTAAAAAATACTTGTTATATATTATTTTCGTTACTTTTTTCATTCTGATAAAGGTTTAATAGTATAGCACTAATACTTTTACGAAAAAGCACGTACAGCAAATTTTTGCCAATGTGACGTGATGAAAAAGACATGAAATATTTGATAATGACACAGCCAATCAAAAATACTCACATTTTAATTGCGTCAAAGGTATATGTGATATATGTAGCCTTTACTTTATTAACGTGTACTGTACATAATATAGTATTATAAAAATTTGAGAACCACGAATATTATTTCCTCTTCATCTTATAGATACAACAGTCTTGATTTGAAACTTGTCAGTTAACTAATTTTATTTTAAAGCAGTAAATATGAAAATAAGTTTTACTGTTCTACTGTGCTTCAATGCAATTGTAACTGGTAATGTTTTAAATAATTTTAAATATATATCCATTTTATTATACTTTCTAGAAAAATATATATTTGAGGCCGTGGCTCAACTATATTATGTAACCAAATAAAAATAAAGATATTCCTGTAAGATTTTTTCCGAAAATAATTCCGGTGAATTTCGATGTTCTGTGTCTTATTTAGGCCACGGATTACCCAAAAATTCATACTTTACTGCCATTTTAGTCCTCTTAACCCCAATTCGATACAAAATGAAATTCCGAGTTGAAATTTGTAAATGTTTTCAAAGCGGTATGATGAAAGTTGCATGGAATTTTGCAGTGTAAGTTTTTTATTAATAATCTTTTTATCCTTTTTGACGTAGCTTAATCAAAATTATCTACGTTAACATTACGTGGGAAGTCAACGTGGCATATGATTTCTTTGCTGTACTGACGTATAGTACATAATATTATTAAAATTATGAGAATTATTATTATTATATATTATAAGAAGAATATAAGAGAATTATAAGAATTTGATAATTACAAATTTTTGCCACATTGTCTCATAGACATTACAGTCTTGATTTGAATACTGTCAGTCAACTAATGTTCTTTCTATACAATGAATCTGAAAATACTTTTTTTTGTTCTATTGTGCTTTTTTACAATCGTCACTAGTAATCATTGAACATTTTTAAAATTTTTTATTTATTTAAAAAAATAGTTTTCATAGAAATAAGAAATTTATAAATATAATAATATTCCAATATTTAAACATATCATAGATGGCGTTGGAAAAAGGACCACGCAAATTTCACTGCTGCGGGCGTTGGTAGTCAATTAGTCCAAGCAACAGGGCATTTATTATGAATGATTTATGACATTATTTATTTCAGAAAACGGTTTGTGCCATCAGAAGAAAGGTTGGTCATAGAGTAATTGTGTCATATTTTGGACAACGAAATATGATTTATAAATTTTTTATCAACATCTAAGACCAAAAAATCGATTTTTTTTTAGTTTTTTGTTCATAACATTGAAGGTAATCATCCAATCTGGATAACATCAATTGAAAAGTTGTAGAGAATTGAATTGCTAACAAAATGACCCGTCGCTCGATCTGATTGAATAATTAGAAGCGGAAAAAATTAGGAAAAACCAGCAAATTTAGCTTTTGTTAAACAAATTAATATCTCAGTTAATTTTTAACTTTTTGAGTTGAGGTTTGTTGGAAAAGTAGCAGACTTTATGCTCTTCAAATATATAAAAAAACGGACGCTTTGAGATAATATGTTATCGCGCTATTGACACTTTAATTTTTTTTAATCCGTTAACTGTAAAATGTCTGCTTGGCGCAGAGGTGGTCCGATTTTTATTTTGAAAACGGCTTTTAAAAATATAAATCAAGCACAACAGAACGTCAATGTTGGTTTTTCGCTAAAATGTTGCACAGTTCATTTAAAAACGTCCCAAAACATGACTTCAAACTCCTGAAAACAGCAAAGTGACAGTGGTGAGGGGAGAAGGCGAGTAGGCTTACTAAGTCACTTTGCTGCGTTCAGGCGTTTGGAGCCATGTTTGGGACTTTTTTAAATACACTTCGCAACATTTTAGCGAAAAACCAAGATTGGCGTTCTGTTGTGCTTGATTTATATTTTTAAAAGCCGTTTTAAAAATTAAAATCGGACCACCTCTGCGCCAAGCAGACATTTTACAATTAACGCATTAAATAAATTAAACATTTATTAAGAATTATAACACCTTTCGGGAAATATCATCAAGAATGATGGTAAAAATTGAAAATTCGTATGCCAACTTTTTTTTTGACAAAATATATACCTTTAAAGATGTGTATGCATATCTTTCGCGTTTACAATATATAAGATATTCCATAGGTTGAAATATTACTTTCACGCATTTACAGAATATTATAATCGTAACGTTCGAAAACGTCCCCATCAAAGTTCAAACGTTGGAATCGTGGATGCTATTTTTTCTTCTCCTTAAAAACGCGTCGGGCAATCAGCGAACAACAAACTTCTAATACAAGTTCCAAAATTTCGAATCACAATTGCGAGAGTAGTCTAGTGCGTTAGTTTTAGGACGTAGGTTCAATTCCCCCTCGGTCGAACCCATTCAGGTAGGTTTTTTCCGGCAAAAATGTTCGCCACTTGACAAATAAATGCACTGAGAAAACAGTTTTGTCAAATCAACAAAAATATTTTGTTAGTATTTAGCTAACAAAATTCTTTCGTTGTGGCAACAAAACATTTTGCTATATCAATCAAATTTTGTTACTTAAACAAAATGTTTTGTTGGGACAACAAAATATTTTGTCAGGACAACAAAAAAAGGTTTATTGGATAAATTTTTTTCTCAGTGTGAAGGGAATCGACAAGGAGCAATGAAGATCAACAGTGGCACTACGAAATGATGCAATGAAAAAAAAAATTTTCTTCAATTTGAAATTATTAGCATCGGTGATGGTAAAATCCACTTTTATTGGTTTGACTTTATAAGCCCTACTGTAGTCGAAATATGGGAATGCTCGAAAATGAGACGTTCCCATCGTACTCTCTAAATTTGAATCAGTCAAAATCTACTGATTATCAGTGAAATTTGACTGATTCAAATAGCTAAAAAGAGGTTACTGTAAATCAGTCAAGTGTCACTGATTATTTTTTTATTTTTATTTATTTTATTTATTATTGACAGACAAAAATATTTTTTCACCGATGAATCAGTGAAAAGGCAAATCACTGATTCAATCAGTGAAAATTTGACTGATTCAGATTTAGAGAGTAGATGGTAAAAATTTGCGTCAATGTTTCCATTTTCAAAGACGCGCTGATTTCAAAACTCTGCTTTATGCGATGACGTATATTTACTATACATCAGAAGGTTCGGTGAAATGATATGAATGCTGCTATTATGTCTCATTATTAGACTCAAATTGCAGACAGACAGCGAGTAATGATTGACATAATAAACTTTACCAATATGATGGGACTTTTTCAAAACTTTTTCCAATAGTTCTGGTTTACTCTCTAAAATGGTACTGCTTCTCGCGAAACTTACCATAATACATTTAACCATCAAATTTCTTTTTATGTACACTCCGGGCGTCACCTGCTGAACACGTTAACCCACCGCTTCTCTAGAGTTAAATGAAAGCAAGCAAGTTTCTTGAGGAAATTCAGTTACTAGAAAAACAAGTCATCGCATCGCTCCTATTTGTATTGGGAACTCGTCTTCATACCTATCCTTATATTTATCATAAATTTTATTTTCACAATATAATTTTTTTTGCACAGGGGTGATTACAACATCATTATGGGAAGGCAAACTAACTGGTGTAGATCCGAAATCAGCCCTTAAAAACCCTGGTCTTCTTGTAGTACGACAAAAAGAAAGTGGTAAAAAAGGAACATATAAATCTCCCAAAAAGGGTCTTGCCTGTCTCGTGTCAAAACTGTATGCTGTAACAGCAGCATTTTTAATCAAAGACTATGAAAAACAAAATGACTTTGGTGGACTTTTTGTAACTCGTGGACAATCCGCAAGGAATATTGAAAAAATGAATTCCCATAATCAGTATAATCGCAAAAATCAATATGAGTACGATATTGGTATCATAAAAGTAAGTAATTTAATAAATTTTTGAAGATTATCGCCCCAAAAAATTCAAAGCCATGTATCAAATGCCAGGTGAGATCGGAGATTGCAATTTTAGTATAAATGTTATTTAAAAATTATTACCTGAAATAGATTTTCTGCACTAGACAGAACTTTTCTTTACTGTTTACATCTCTATTTTGTACAGAAAATCCATTTTGGTTGATAATTTTCACATTTTCATCATATATAAGAAGGTAAAGTAAATGTGGGGGTTATCGTCAGTGTACCGGTTATCGACAGGTGGCGCAATTTTTTCCTATTATTAAGCTGTTGTGTTCTTCACTGTGACGAAAAATTATTTTTTATCAATATTTAGTCAACACAGGATCGAATGAAAGAGGTTTTGAAGTGAAAAAAGTAAGTTTATTGTGCATAAAAGAACACTTAATGAGACCAGTCAGGATGTTTGGTATAATCGAGTAAAATTCGTGGAAGTAACATCACAATGCAGTAAGAATATTTTTAACAGACATATATTTTAATAAACATACAAGTTTAAAAAATATTTTATTCAATATTTTTTAAAATTAATATAGCCAATGACAGGTGCACCGTTACACTTGTTTCTTCGGAAATCGACACAACCGCCGGACACTCGTGACACTCCTTATTGACAGGTTTATGAAAGAATTACTTTTTGAACTAAATGCAATTGATATCATGCATGAACAAGTTAACAAATGTGTTGTGCATGTATTAATCTAGACGCGGTTCAGTGTTCAGTAACAAACAAAAAAAAATTTCTAAATAAGAAAATAGTAGAAAATAGTTGATGCCGATCAATACAGCATCCTATAGAAAAATCTACATGGAATGACCTGCTAATTTGAGTAGCTTATTTCTTAAAGCGAGTTACGTTTTTGATCATCGAAAGTTTATAAATTATTAAAATACCGCTTTAAAACTTTAAAGCCTATGAAAGAAAAAAGAAAGCATAATATATATTACTAATTGTAAGTTTAAAAATTTTCCTATGTGAGATATATCCTTTTCATTATTATTCACTAATATTCTCTTAGGGGCCGTTCACATAATATGTCACGCGATTTTTAGCTATTCCCCCTCCCCCCCGTCCCCCCATGTCACACATGGTCCCAAACATCAGCCCCCCCCCCCCTTTCGATGTCACGTCACACCTCTTAATTTTATAAAACATTTTTCGTTAACGCGGACAAAATCCAGTAAAAAAAGAAGCTATTTATTAATATTGTAGATAATCTTTTCAGAACTTTTTTTCAAATTTCGTGGGTACACATTTAATGTGTGACGTAACGCAGAGGGCAGACCCCCCTCCCAACATGTCACACACGTCACAATTTGCAGACTTAAACAAATTTTTTCTATTAAATAGTTCTCTCTGAATTCATGTTTTCTTCAGATAACCTCGAAAATAATATAAGTAGTCCTATTTACTATTCTTCAACGATTTCCAACCATTTATACACGAATGTGCCGAATACTCCAACAGCCACGTTCCAAACCTGCCGATAACTCCAGCATTTTCGTATTTACAATATTTTAAACCTGTTAAAAATCTCACACAGACGAGATACTAAAGAACTTTCCATTTATTGTGCTATAATTATTTAATTATTGTTTTTTCCCTTAAAGTTGGATAGTGAATTCTCCCGTTCGTCTTCTTTTACGATTGGTTTTGGTACAATTATTATGCCTAGCGGAAGATTATTCTTTTATGGATACGAATCTGAATGTAACACATTAAGCGTATGTTTAACAAAAATTAAAGAATAAATTTTTCTAACCCTTCACTATTCGCATCTGAGCAAAACACTCACCTTCTATTCATGAACAATTTAGCAATCGTAGTGAGTAAAGAACTCAATAACTTTCAAGCTGCATCTACAAACTGCTTTACGCTTTACTTCTTACATATTATATATCAAAATCATTACGACATATTTAAAACGTTCTTTGGAAAAAGATCTACTTCTCACATTGTGTCAGTTTCTACCAATTTTCATTGAGAATCTGTTATCTCTGCCACTTCGTGGTCTATTATTTTCAAATCTTTTTGAAATGATTACTAAAACCATTGCAATATGTAAAGCTAGGTTGCCTAAATTGACTGAAATTCTCAAATTGATACTTTATATAATTTTCTTTAAATCCCATTAAACACAACTACCCTAGCGAAAATATCAGTATGCAAATGATGAAAGGGTTAAGTATTGTATGATACAATATTTTTTTTACGTTTCGCATATGACATAATTTCAAATTAAGTAAAATTGAAATAAAATTCTCTTCACAGCGGGTTATGCTTAAAATGTTGAAACCGGATGTCCCTAATACAAGAAAACACGTACTTTATGTAAAACCAGCTAAGGATTCAGAACACTTGGACGATGTATGTACTTTTACCATACTTTTTGTCGAAATAAACAGAAATTAAATGAATTATTAATGTCATGTTTTGGAGAGTATTTCAAATACAATATTCTTACTTCCAGAATGACATTGGGGGACCTGTACTAAATGGACAGCAACTAATAGGAGTTATTTCTAAATATGCCCTAGTAATAGAATACCGCGCTTTTACACCATTTGGAACAGAGTTAATAAAGGAATTTATGGAAAACAATTTACCGAAGGAAACACTACCAAATACTGTCCACGCACGTGCAGGTTCCAGTCAAACTGGAAATTCGAGGCAAATAGATGAAAATAGTTCAAATGCAGTAGGAACTTCTTGACTCGAAAATACGTCATTTCCGTTTGTTGGTTTAGTAAAAACACTGTTAAAATATGCATATAAGCACCCTGGAATTAGTTTAGAAAAATAAAATTATGTGCAAACTATTGAATAGAAATTAATAAATTAAATTTCCTCTAATTTATTTACAAAGCAGCAAATTAATTTTCAAGAAAAATTTAGAACAGAATACGAATTCATATCACTAAAAACTCACCATCACATTAACGTCCAAGCAAAACTTGGGTACTTTATCACTTTTCAGGTGTATGGGCCCTGAGTTGTTTACTAATATATTAAAACACTGGATTTAAACATTAATAAAATAAAGGTTTGTTTGGTGTTCATTATGGAACGATATACTTATATATTAAACTTACTTGTCTACCTCTAAATTGAGAGGGCAATAGAAAGAGAAATTTGTCGTTTGTTACTCATGTTATTGCAAGCCAACGGCAGAAAGTCTTGTAGAATGTTTTTGTGTTTCTTGCTAAGTACACAAGAAATGAATCTGACATGCACTTGTTAACAAGATAGGTTAGTTCGTCCAGATTTCAGAAAAGAATCACTATTGACCGGAACACAACTAAATGCGACGATTCACGTAGTTCAAAGGAACTGAACAGCACTACTGTTGCCGGACTTGCACCACTCAAGGATCAAGGATTTTATTTACCAAGTGCCGAAGATAGAGTTGTGCTCTAAGATACCGACGAGACTTACGCGTATCGAAGGGTCTGCTCAGATCGTTGACTGTGATGGTCCGAAATGAATCAAGTTGACTGTACAACTGCTCGGAACTTACACTGAGAAAAAATCCTGGGCATAGTGACGTAATATATGTACACCGAAAAAAATCTCTTCCGAATTTAGCACAAATCTGAATTTACTAAAATCGCAACACATTCGTTTTACTTTTATTGCACAAATTTAAGCGAATTTCGTATGAACATCAGTATGCCAAAATAGCAAAGCCGATATACGAAGAAAGTACACCACTTTGCTTGCGAAAAACGCACGGCTTTCTTCGTATTATTTTATACCAATATCACATAAAAAGTCGTTTACGAAAATTGTAACGGCACCTCATACGAAATGCGTAAGAGATTTTTTTCAGTCTAGTTGAAAATGTCTTTAACTACTTTTTGTGGTTGAATTCAAGCAATGATTGACCCGCCAGTGTAGGTACTAAAAGTGGTCACTGTGACTAAGTAATGTAGTCACACGGAAAAAAATGAAATGTCTGCTACTGCTAACTGCAGTTAGCTGTCGACTAGTTAATTGTGATTGATAAAAAGTTTGCTGAGAGAGTTAACAGTTTGCTGGGACAGTTAAAAAATGTTAGCTGCAATCGAAGTTGAAAATTTGCATTGGACTCCTTAGCGTATTAAGAGTTGTAGCTAATCATTTGGTTGTTGCTGCTAAAACAGTTTACTCTCCTAGAAAATCTCAAAATTCGTACTCGTAGCTTTTAAAATTTTGCGCTGATATGTAAGAAGTTAGCAGCGGTTGCTAACGGCTGCTTAGACATCCCGCGTTTTCTGTGCTGCTCATGCGCACAAAGCGCGACTATTCAGATATTGTGCTGTAAACGGTAAGTTGTACACCTGTCGCGTTGTTTTAAATTTAATTTATAAATAATTCGACGATTCGCGTTAATTTATAATGCAAATGACTGATTTGTAACTGATCTCTGAAGATTGTATTGTAGGTTTTGTAATAGGTTCTTTATTGTGCTATTTATTATCTTCTTACTGAGGTTATCTTAATTCTAAGTGTTGAATACTTGTATACAATTGAGAGGCTGGACTGGCAAGTAAGTCGCTACTGTTCCCGGTAATGTTTCTACTTGTAGCTATAAGTTTGGTTATCAAAGCAGCTCACGTTTTATTCTTATTCTTAAAAATTATGCTGTGATTAAGGTTAGAGCTGAATCAGTTTTTTTTCGTTTTTAATTTTGCAGGTTACGATATGTCGCAAGAAATTAGTTGTTTTGATATAACTTGCCAGCAGACTTCTGTGAGTATAGAAGGGTTACGAGATCATTTTTTTCTTAAGCACCCAGCTGTAACTGTATTTAAATGTAGGTTTGGAAGCAACTGCTCACAATCGTTGTTACCAGTGCTAACGTAAATTAGCTGGCATCGCTAATGTACTGTAACGAATAGACGTTAGTATTAGCAGCTAAGACATTCGCTGTCCGTATATCAAGTAACTTTCTTAGCCGTGGTAGCGAATATTTAGCTAATGCAGGGTTAAAAATCACAGTTTTGACCCGCTCTACAGCTACATCAAATAAAATCCTCAAAAGAGTAGCTAACACGCTAACAGTTGCTATGAAAAATAATATGCATTACACAAAACAATACACAACGGATTCAACGAATGTGAAGTTTGCTGCACTGGTTATAGCGACTACGTTATTCTAGCCATGAGAACTCAACGTTTCAAGTTCTCGTAGCGAGGTTTAAAACTTAAGGGCAATTTCAACGATGTTAACATGGAGAATAGACATAAGGAGACCAAACCAGCCCTATCCGACGACGGCCTTTTTCAACGTTGAAAAAGTCGTCCGTTAGTGATGCCACTTGGAACTAATCCGTAAGGCGGCGCCACCTCCGTCCTCTCCGATTAAAGTATTATTTTATTTGGAAAAAATTGATAAACAATTAAAGTTTTATGATTTTATTTTATTATTATTTCTTCATTAATACTTCTTTACCAATATCGATAAAAATGGAAATATTAGCAATATATGTATTTATTGCTTTTCTTCATTAATTGCCTTATTTTATGTTTATAATACAAAATACTATGCATTGCATTATGAGTAACAAGACCTTATCATTTGATCTAATATAGTTGCTTTAATAAAGTAATAGTATTAATTAATGGAATGAATAATTATATATAATTAATTCAAGCAATCAATTATTAATGATCTAATAAAAAATTCAATTAATAAATTAATCGAAAAATTAAAATTGTCTATTATTATATTATTATGAAAAATTAATCATATTTAAATTATTTTAATGAACTAATATGAAACATTATTGAACGTTAAATTGACAAATAATTAAAATATTTAGTCAGTAGAAATCCATAAGAAATCGCACTGAAATAATTGCGCCATGGAGAGAAAAAGTCGACCCATAAATTTTTTTTTTTCATATTTGCAAAAAATTGTTATAGCACCTATTAAAAGGGTGTTCCATTAAAGCAAAGAAACTTTAATATTTCATGCGGAAATTGTCAATATTCTGATCCATTTTTTAAATTACAGTATGCATGAAAAATATGCAATCAAACTAATAAATGAACCACTCAATAGAATTTTTCTTAAAATATATTTTGGACACAAACATCTAGTAACTGGACCACATTCATTACATGAACTTGCTACTTCTCTCAAGTATAACATTATTATATTTATTATTATTATTATAAATATGGCTGGGACCCCGAAGGGCCCCTGATGCTTGGGTAATCCCGTTGCATCACCAACTAAAAACCTCATGCGCGACCCCACAGCCCGTGCCAAAGGGCAAGGACCTGGGCCACGTTTTTGGTCTGAATCACGGCTACGTCTATGGAGACGTAGCCCGTGAGAGAGAAACTGTCGTTTGTCCCCAATTGCAGGACAATGGCAGAGTATATGGGTGGAAGTTTCATTGTCTTCCCCATATAGTCGACAAAGTGGACTTTTAGCAAGCCCTATATTATGTCTATGGTAGGCGAGGTTGCCGTGACCAATAAGCACTTCTGTTATGGTCAGGGTTGTAAAATTACGAGTAACTCGAGGTTTTCCATGTAAATTACGTATTATACGTAATATACGTAATTTACGTCGAAAACTGTAGTTAATTACATATTCAAGGTAGCGAACCTCAAAAGAGTATGTATAATCTCTCTTGTTGTGTTTGTTTATGCAATTAATTATAGTTAAAATTTAAATTTGCATTTTTCTTAATTCGGCAAGTGTCGAAATTAAAATCAAAATATAAAATGAGCAAATCTGAAGGAGGAAAAATAATGAAATGCGCAAATAAAATCCCATGGTCGGAATTGAATTTCAAGTGTTTAAAAGAAACTGATAAAATTGTGGCAAAATGTTTACAGTGAGACAAAATTTTAAAAAACAGTGCTTATGATCGGCTTTTAGGTCACAGGTAAATAAATAATTGTTTATTATCTTTTGCTAATCACTGGAATATCAATAATTTTAATAGAAAACCTAGAGAAGTTATAAATATTTACCGAACTACTGTAATATGTTATATTCAGGATAACGTAAATTTCTTTTCAATAAATTTTATAGTAATATACAGACTTCATAATGTATGTTAATGCTGTGATCACTTTGCTTTATACTTATACTAAATTATTGTTTTATTTATGTTAAGAAACGTCTGTAAAGTCAAATCAACGGAAATATACAATTCTGGGAATAACAATCATCCATCTCAAGAGGACCTTACAGAAATAGATAATCCTTTCAAAAATCGTAAAGTAAAGCTTATAAGCTTTTCAGTGATCCTTTATTTACAGCAAAATAAAATAATATTGATAGCTTTAATAATAACGCTTTCGACTGCGCTGGGATTCGAGCACAGGTATTTAGATTGCTGGTCGACTGCTAGACCTGGGCTCGAATCCCAGCGCAGTCGAAGGCGTCTTTTTTCCACAGAAAGATTACATATTCTTTAAATTTGAATTTAATTTGCATTTATTTGCGATATAAGAGTTTGAAATTGTCTACGAGGACACCGTTTGGCAACGTATCCTATCTGATACGCGACTAGTGATTCTCCGATAATGTAGGCTGTGGCAGAAATTTCAAACTCAACTAATTAATTTGAAATAAATTAATAATATTTAATAATTTCATATTCAATAATTGAAAACTCAAATTTTATTTTATTTATAAGCTTAATTTTTTGACATGTCAGTTGTTGAGTCTTAAGATTTAGTAAAATAGTTTTATAAAGTCTATATCATTCGATTTCTAACTCAAGAAAAAAAATTTTCATTGAAAAAAAGTACTAAAAAGACATAAACTAATTTTAATAGTTATATTATAATTTGTGCAAAATTGAGAACATTTGTCATTTCTTTTGTGAACCATCTTTACTATTAAATAATTTTAGCCACGGTAAATTCTTTTTAATTGACATCATATTGAAGTTTTATTTCATATAAGCATTAAGCACAAGACTTACTTTAGCGTTATTGTTTAACAGCACTATTCCTTCTGAAGAAATATTGCTTTTATTGAGCACAAGACTCATACTTAAAGTGCAAGTGCTATCTTGCCTTTTGTCAATATGCATCTGCTCATCTGCTAGCAAATCATTTTCAATGCCAATGCATCTTTAATGGTGCTTGCGCACCCGCCAAAACTTCAAGTCTAGCATATACGTCAATTACGTGTAGAAAACCTCCACGTAATATACATAGTAAATTACGTTTAGAAAACCATGTAAATTACGTTAGGTATTTTACCTTCGCAACCCTGGTTATGGTCTTTACATCGGCTCTACTAAGTCTGCGCAGATTTGCAGTTCGTTTGAGGTTTAGATATTCCCCCATGAGGGCTTTGGCTTGTGTGCATGCCGTAAGTATAACATGCACTTAATATAAATTTCTAAGAAAATGAATTGATAAAAAATGTCTTAATTTCACAAATAAAAAAAAAGTCTAAATAACGATAGAATCAGTCACATGCAGTATAAATATATGCTTGTATTTTGTTATGAATATGTTCACCAATTTCTTTTTCACGTGCCGAAAAGATATGTATAATTGAAAATGATATTATGTATACACTCATGTTTATGATTGAATAAATATGCACTAAAAACACTACATTTCAATAATAATAAAAACAATGACTTGAAATTACGAAATATTTCCTTTTTTCCGATAATTGTTTAAATTTGTTTATGAACACCATGCAAAACAATACCAGAGATGAGTTGGGAGATTGCTAAAGTAATGGAATAAGAGAATTTCACAAAAGTGGGCTGATAAACGCGCCCTCTGAACGCGTTGCGCAAAAGGTGTACTTTGCGCGTCGGTAAATAATGAAAGTTAGAAAATCCAGAAATGATTTACCATCAAAATTTCTATGGAGGGGCAGCGGCGCGCGGTGCCCTTGTTTCTTCCTCGTCGCTCTTGCACGCGAGAACGACACGTTCCACTTCTCCTTATTCTCCTCGCTTCCTTCATGCAATGCTATTTTTAGATTTCACGCTTTCGGTATTTCGGGTATCGAGTCGGAATTGAGAATTGTGTATTTCTGTCGAAACCGTGCAAAAGAGGCGCGAAGCAGACGACAATTTCAAATTTACGAAATATGTTATTTAAGAGACAACACTTTTTTTCAGATATTTTGGAAAAAATCTGCCTAAAATAAAAATCTGAAATATCGTGTAAAATTTTATAAGCATTTAAACACTTCAAAAATAAACTTTCAGTAAAATTTGATGCCAATAAATGTTCCAAATTTGAATCAATATATATTTTCCTATTCAAATTTCCATACTTCTTATCAATTTTGTGCATTTAAAAACTTTTTAGTTAGAGAGATATTTTCTATTAAGAAGAGATAAACATAAAATTCAAGTTTAAAATTTACATTGTCAGTTTTATGTTAGCAATATTTTCATCTCACATTTTTGTAGCCTAAGCACAGACTAATCATTAAAAAAATGGAATGGTCTATGGAAAGGAAAAATTTTCTAACAGATGTGGATAAATTAAGAAGCTAAAATATGTGTTCATTAATATCTTCATATGAACATGTAAATATTTATCGATATTAAATTTTACATAAAAATTTTTGTCCGAAGTGTTCAAATCTTGTTACAATATGACAAGATCATATGGACGAGTTCAATTTTTTTAATGAAATATTTTGTAATTTTTAATTTGTCTGTTCTTCTGAAATCGGAGGAAGATTTGAACAGTAAACAACAAATTTTCCAATGGAATTCAAGGTCAATAAATGCTTAAAGTTTTATATTAAAATTTTAATTACAAAATTTTGAAGCTTTGTAACTATAACATTTTTTGGAATTTACATCTTCTACATGACAATTTGTATATATATATATAAACTACCATCGGAAATTACAGAGGTTGACCTGGAGTTTCAACTTTCGTTAAAGTGATTTATTTTATAGAAAGATATTACAAAAGAAATTTTAATTTAGATCTCTTTGAAGGAAATTAATAAGTATGTAAAAAAATTAAAATTTTAAAAGATTTTTTTTAGTATGTCTTCATAGTGATTTGTTAACCTAATTAAAATATTTTTAGAAAGTCTTTTCTGGATTCTATATGCTGGGGTTGAACATGTTACAAAAGGTCGTGTAATTTTAAAAATGTGTATCCCCATACCAATGAAATCTTAAAGTGTGCTGTTCGATAAAATATTAGATATAATATATTTTACTTTTGAATAATCAAACCTTTTATTTATACTTATATATTGAAATTTTCATTTATAATATGTTATGTATTCTGAAAGTTTTTTCAAAATGTTTTATTCTAAAAGATTTATTTTCAATTTTACTTCATACCAAATTAAAGTTAGTGTACGATTTCGTGTGCTAATTTTGA
The DNA here is from genome assembly GCA_030998225.1 of Diplolepis rosae. NCBI lineage: Eukaryota > Metazoa > Arthropoda > Insecta > Hymenoptera > Diplolepididae > Diplolepis > Diplolepis rosae. Next base: position 3,670,180 of record JAPYXD010000723.1, on the reverse strand, counting down.
TATAATTTATGTATTTTTCAAATATTTAAACCTTTTATACTCAAACATTCAGAATTATTTTGAATTCAAAATGTTTTAATAAATTGCATTGGCTTTAGGGTCCATAAATGAAGAAGTCTATTATAAATTAAATGAAGGGTCATAACAATTTACTATTTTAATTGTTTTAATAAAACATTGAATAATTTAAAAACATTAAACATATTAATACGTTCATAGTTACATACTTAAGTTTAAAGAATTTGAAAATCTTTCTGTGGAAAAAAGACGTTTTCGAATGCACCGGGATTCGAGCACGGGTATTTCGATTGCCGGTCGACTGTATGTACATTCGTGTAAAAATATTACTTCACACCGAATAAATCTCAAAGTGCAAGATCGCATGCGAATTCAAATACAATTTATGCTTTTTTTGTAATATTTAAAACCTTTCTTTACACAGACACATCCATCGGAAATTAGAGGTTCATATGTTATTTAAGCTATTGTTAAAGTAACTTAATTTTTATAATAAAAGGTTAACATTTTTTCATGATGCTAAAATAAAAGTTAACACAGTTTTGCTTCTAATAAGCCCAAGTTAAGAGCATAATATTAATTTTGTAAAAATATACTACAAAAAATCTGCCCGCTTCGTGGGCACATTCTCATGGCGCGCTTCGCTTGCAAGTTTGAGCGCGCCTGGGGCGCGCGATTCGATCATCGCACTCGGTCTTATATTCTTCGGACCGTAAAGCCAACTAAGAACATGAACAATATTTGAATATTAATACTAAGGGTCGATATAAGTCCTGTTTCATTATTATTTAAATTTATTACTTGTAATTTGATACTTAAGTTCAAGTCAATTTTATAATATTATCGATGTGAATTACATTTTCTCAAAGTTACTAAATTTGTTTTTGATTTCAAATGAAAAAAGAAATTCAATTTACTTAAAGCTCTATCAGCCTTAAAGAACACATTCTTATCATGAAACTTGCGCTTCGCGCTCGATTTTCTGTATATACATTTCTGTAACTTTCTAATAATTTACAAGGTTACAAAAAATCTATTTTCTTCCAAATATTTAAAAAAGGAGGAGAATTCATAGACTCTTTTAGAGAAAACGAATTTTTGTATTATCGCTTATTTTGTATCACACATATTTTGGTTCAAAAATGGAATTTTTTATTTTCAATATTGTATTTTTTAAAACCAAAACATGAAATATATATCTTGTCAAAAAATGTCCTACTGAGAATTTGTAGACCTCATTTAGGCAAATAATTTTCTAGCTCAACGTTTTTTTCGTATGTTACATATTTTGTTCAAATAATGGAATTTTTGAATTTTAATCGTATTTTTTTAAATTATAATGAAAAATATACGTTTTATTAGAAACTATATCTGAAAATATTTGTATATATTATTGAAACGAACAATTTTCCATTCTTACGTTTTTTTCGTATTTCACATATTTTAGTTAAAAAATTGAATTTCGGATTTTCAATGGTATTTTTTTTTTAATTAAAAAGAAAAATATACATCTTGTGAAAAAATGTTGCAGTTCAAACTTGTAGATCTTTATATCATATAGGTTTGGTTTCGTCGGTCTTGCGGTCAATAAAACAACATTCTATAAAAAACTCCTTCATTATATTTGGTCAAAAATTCTCCTATGTTTCAACCTCACTGCGGGTCTTTTTCAAGGAATATATATGTCACTAAAAATTGAACAAATCAATTTACCATCAAATTTCTTTTTCCAAAGAGAACTATTTTATATGTTGTGTTGATATAATAAATAAGTACTTACATAAATTACAAAAAAAACGAAAGCACACATGAAGATTCAGTCTTATTCTTGAAAATGTTATTAAAATTAAAGCCTCAAAGATTGAGGGCTTCAATAATTTAAAATTACATTATAATACGGTGTGTACAATCCGATGAAGCAACGCAAACTTTAGGATAGAGAGACGAAGATACGATAAATTGAATTAAATTCACCAAAATGAAAAGCGTGCTAAAGCTTGAGAACACAAACTTGAAAATCATATGTTAAATAATGCCATGGCAAATTCGATTAATATTCATAATTTCAGCCTTACAATTTATTGAAATATTAATATTTTTATTGATATAAATTGATTCAATAATTTTTCTTTAATGTTACTTTATTGACCTTAAGACCGACGAAACCAAACCTATATATGATATAATAATATAACGGTCGAAGAAATGGTCATCCGTTCTTTATAAAGGAAAAAAAACAAACAAAAATTCTAGCCTGTTGTTTACAAATTTCTAAGTTTTTCGTTCATTTTATCCGGTTTTCTATATACAGTGAATTCTACATATTTTTTCCAATTCGTGTTGTTGCTTACTGGACTTCTTCATTTTGAATTGCAAGCAATGAGATAAGTTTTTGAGTTTCATTATTATCCTTATTTTAACTATCTTCTACATTTTTATCTTTTACGAAAATTTTGAATTAATCTTTTAATTTATGGCACTGAAGAGGGCCCCCATATGTGGCCGAAACGTTTGCCTTCTCTCTTTTTTTGCGTTTTTTATCGTAGGTAGCATTGATAATATTAATAGAAGAAAATAAAAAGAGGCTGACCCAATGCCAAAAAAATGAGAAATTAACAAAAATTCTGTGAATTTTGGGTCAATATAATAGCAGACATGTCATCAAACATGTCACTTTACAGTTATTACTGTTGTAGATCTTTATGTAGTAAACCATTTTTTATCATAACTTTTATTCGTATCTCGTATAATTTAACTGGAAAATGGATATTGACTTTTTTCAAGTTTTAATATACTGTAACTTTCTTAAATTTATTTTAATTGCAAAATATTATCAGGATAATTAGTAGAGATTTACGAGAATGATCAGAAACCAGTCTTAAAAGTTTTGGTTTTTTCATAAAGTTTTTTTCAAAAACACAAAAAATGCTCCTATTTTGACAATTTTTGTCGGATGTAGCTGGTTAACGAACTTGTCTTTACTTTTTCAGCTGCGATAATGTATGCATAAGCTCAATTCAATCCGACAATTTTTTTCTATCCAGAGTTATCGAGTATATGACCTATTACTACTGCAGACGGACAGACAGACAGACAGGCAGACACTTTCGTAAAAACCGTTTTTTCTGACTCAGGGGATCTCAAAACGTAAAGATTTGACGAAAATTCCGAAAATTATTTTTCACATAAAACCAAAACCTTAATTCTCATATGATGAGAATCTAAAAGACATCAAATTTAGATCTTTCTTAATAATATTAATAACTCTAAAATTAATTAACATTGTCAAAAGTCTGTAGTCTCATTTCAAAGGTAAGTTTTCATAGTATTTTTCTAACTAATTAAGATGTTTTTGGAATTTTTCTGCTAGATTCTGCTCTAGAATCAAAGATGGTAATGAAAAATCATCAAATTTCAAATGATGATTGTACTACATTCATTTGAAGAATTCAAAAAATCCAAACTATCAATATTTTGATAAAAATTTCTAAATTTATTAAAATATGATATACGTCGATTTTTAAAAACTTCTTGAAGAAGCTACATATTTTAAAAATTGCATTACTTTTTTGAATTCTGTTCAACCCCAAGATAGAATCCAGAAAAGAATTTCTAAAAATATTTTGATTAGGTTAAGAAATCACTATGAAGACATACTGAAAAAACCTTTTGAAATCTAAATCTAAATTAAAATTTCTTTTGTAATATCTTTCTATAAAATAAAACACTTTGACGAAAGTTGAAACTCCAGGTCAATCTGTAATTTCCGATGGTAGTTTATATATATGTATACATACGAATTGTCATGTAAAATATGTTAAATTCCAAAAAATTGTATTCAATGTATTTTATTTTTTAGCAACCGTTTGTCGACTTAGCTTCATATCAAGAGAAGTTTGAGGTGTAAATTCACATACAATTTATGTATTTTTTTAAATCAGCAAACACTTTATTTACATTCATCTATTGAAATTGCCATATGTCTTAGGTAAGAAAAGATAATTTTGCTTCCAAAAATAGAAAAATTATTATTGAAGAGATCATTTCAAAGAAAAGAGATTAATTTCCAAGAAAAATATTTGAAGCATAAGAAAAAATAAATTTAACAAATTTTATTTTTACCCCGACATTTTTTCTTATCGCTTCAAACCAAATTTAAAAAAAATGATGTGATTCAAATAAATCAAGAATCGTTTTTTCAGGAAAAAGACCTAATACAACCTAGCCGTTTCCATATTTCTAAAATGAATAAGTTTTTACCAAATTCAGTAATTTTTTTACAAGAAATTTGTTTTGGAAATTTTATTTTTAATGCTTTTAGCCATTAAAGAATTTATTATAATTTCCAAAAAATGGAAACGGTTAAGTTGTAGAAAGCCTTTTTCTTAAAAAAATTATCCGTGATTTCACAGAATCACATCATTTTCTAAAATTTGGTATGAAACGATAAGAAATCAAGTCCGGGTAAAAATAAAATTTGTTAAATGAATTATTTTTTTATGTTTTAATTTTTTTTCTTGGAAACTAATCTCTTTTCTTCCAAATGATCTCTTCAATAATAATATTGCTATTCTTGAAAAAAAATTTATCTATTTTTGCCTGAAGTCTAATTTTTGTGGATGAACTACCTGAAATCAGCAAAAACTTCATTTACATTTATTTATCGAAATTTTCATGCCAAAGATGTTACCTATTACAAAAATGTTCAAACCCTTCATTTTTTAAACTTGTATTTCATCTTGAATGATATCTTATTATAAAATATTCTCTACATAATTTAAAAAAAAATGCTGAAATCGATATTTTGTTACGAATCTTTAAGCATTTATTGACTTTAAATTTCATTAAAAAATTATTTTTCAAGTATTTAAATCATCTTAAAATTTCACAAAATCTTTTAGATACTTATTTAAGATCAATATTTTTCAAAGTATATAGAAAAAAAGTGTAATTTTTTTAATGTTATATTCCGTAATTTTGAATTCTGAGTCTATTTCGCGCCTCCTTTGCATGAAGTCGAGAAAAATACAATTTCTGATTTTAACTCGACAACCGACAGCGTGAAATCGAAGCAAGTTAGTGGGGATACACTGACATGACGCGCTTCATTGTGTGTGCTCCCACATGTTATTATAACAGCGCGGACCTTTAATTTTAGTTCGAAAAAGATTCGAAAAATTCATTTTAGTTCCCAAGAGCATTTCGCAATAGGGCGCGCTGCGGAAAATCACTCGAAATTAAATACATTACTTTAGCAATCTCCCAACTCATCTCTGACAATACTTTCATAGGAGAGGACAGAGGTGGCGCCGCCTTACGGATTAGTTTCCATCTGGCATCACTAAGGAACCAAAATTTACCTCGTCGTCGGATAGGGCTGGACCAAACTAATGTAACTGAAAATGAGCATCTTTTTGTCGGAAGTACTTTGACTAGTTGCCACGACCAGGTATTCAGAATATGGCTACCACGGCTACGAATCATGTTTTTGAACAAAATTCACTAATATTTCAAGGTTATGTTGTAGCAGATGTCCAACCTTGCGCCAGTGACGTTTTACATCTGTCAATTTCAACCAAAACTTAATACTGGTGAGGCCAAATTTTGTCAAACGGCGGAAACTTATATGTACACCTGATATAATTTACAGATTGGCCATGAGTGGGTTGCAGAATAGGAATAGTGTTATGACTTTAGTATACCTTACATAATCTGTTTTAGCTACTAAGAGAATCGCATTGTTAATAATGTTCAATCAATAATAAAGTTAATGATAATAATTAATAAATTTAACAATGATAAATTAATGACCTATAACTAACGTGACTAACGTGTAACGGTGCTAAAAGTACATCTGGTGAAGAAACTTAGCTGCAGCAGCTGAATAATAGCTATTAGACAATCTTTTTTTTGTGTTTAGATCGTTCCATATCCAGGGGGTTCCATACTTTTTATATTATTTTTATTATTCTATGCATTTATGGATATTATTATTTTTTTTTTTTTGGTGAGGAGGAAAAATGGCGAAATCTTTTATAGACGTTGTACAGGACCCTCCTAGGACGGGTCTAGGCACACCTGTTAAAACCAAAAAACCCCCTCTCTCGAACCAATACACCGCCCGCGGAACCGCCTTTCGGCTTTAAACTTCGCGGGCAGTTGGTTCCAGCTTAAAGTCGCGTACACAGCCAATCAAAAATACTCACGTTCGAATTACGTAGAATGCATACGTGATATATATATATGTTCCCTTTCCTGTACTTACATGTAATGAACATAATATACTTTAATATACTTATTAGTTATAGATAGGACTTGTATCGACCCTTTGATGAATATTCTTTCATTATTTCTGGACCCTAAAGCCAATTTACACATATATCGAATATACTTATTAGTTTTCTTAAAAAAATACTTGTGACGTAATGAAAAAGACATGAAATATTTGATAATGACACAGCCAGAACACAGCCAATCAAAAATACTCACATTTTAATTACGTCAGAGGTATACGTGATATATGTAGCCTTTATTTTACTAACGTGTACTGTACATAATATAGTATTATAAAAATTTGAGAACCACGAATTATTTCTTCTTCATCTTATGGATACGACAGTCTTGATTTGAAACGTGTCACTTAACTAATTTTATTTTAAAGCAGTAAATATGAAAATAAGTTTTGCTGTTCTACTGTGCTTCAATGCAATTGTAACTGGTAATGTTTTAAATAATTTTAAATATATATCCATTTTATTATACTTTCTAGAAAAATATATATTTGAGGCCGTGGCTCAACTATATTATGTAACCAAATACAAATAAAGATATTTCTAACAAATTCCTCAAATTTCAAAAAGTTATCTTGCAGCAATATACTTACCTGTGTTTAGTCACATGGACCGGTAAATCTATAACCTTGAGTACATATTCTTATTTAATTTCTAAATATTCTAAACATTTTTTTGTTGAAGAAGTGAAATTAGTTTGAATGAATGAATTCTATAATACTTCGAATTCTTAGAGTTATATAGGAACTTCCAATATATGGGAATCGGAAATACTCATTGCCATGCATAGAAAAAAATAGTTCGAAAAACTTTACTGAACTTTAGGCAAATTATGATTCCGTGGCGAAATCTGGAATAGAAGGTGTAGAAATAAATACAATAATTTTATTTTTCAGCGATAAAAACTAGGAAAACATCATGTACCTGTCATTGAAGGCAATGCAGTGGTTCACCATTTGCGGAACGTCTCCACCGTCAAGATTGGCTGTTGTTAGAAGTGAGACAAAAGTATTTGCGTCTCACTCCACCAATAGTTAACCTTCACGATTGAAACGTTCCGCCAATTGTGAACCACTGCACTGCCTTCAATGACAGGTATACGATGTTCTTCTAGTTTGTATCTCTGAAAAATAAAATTATTGTATTTATTCCTACACCTGCTAATTCAAATTTGATTGCAGAATCATAATTGCAATGCTTTAACTGTTTTTTTATCGTTCTTAGCCATAATAATGCGAGGTCAGAGAACGGCCATAGAACAGTCAGAGAACGGTCAGAGTATTCTCTGGCCGTTCTCTCAACCGGGTCCGCTAGGGGACTCGCTCGATTCACGGTGATTCTTCCGAATCTTACTGATGAATGCGGCTTTCAAACTTTCAGAATCAATCTCTAAGATTTTACTGAATCAAGCTGATTCCTCATATGATTCTGAAAAATCTTTCGACGAGTCACTGATTCTGAATCGATTATAAATATGGAAAATCATTGATTCTTCTAGTGAACGGCCCCTCGATGTAGGCAGTGGCAAAAATTTTGAACTCAACCATCTAATTTAAATATTAAATAATCTCCAATTTGCCCATGCGTAATACATATAATATGTTTTGAGGCAATGAATCAGAAAATAGGCTTTGCTGTTCTATAGAGCTTCTTCGCAATCTTCACTAGTAATATTTAAAAAAAATTTAAATAGCACTACTACAGACAGACAGACATTTTCGTAAAAACTGTTTTTTCTGCCTCAGAAGGTCTAAAAAGGTAAATATTTAATGAAATTGAAAACGATAATTTGAAAAAAAAATTATGATGACAATTTAACCAAATTGGTATTAAGTACAAAAGTACTCGAAACTGGAAGTAAAAGAGTGGAAACTAAGTCATGTACGGAGAAAAATAAAGATAAGAAGTAAATATAGAGTGAAAAATACTTCACAGATCTAAATGGAACATTTTCTTATCATTGTTAGGAAATATCATTGCGCCTTATATCGGAGTATTATGAATCCAGTAAATGTTGCTACATACACACGCAGAAAACTCCGTTGTTAAGTATAAGAATTTTTTGCTTAAGATGACCAAGTCATGTCACAACCGATTCATTCTTCTGCAGTAATTACCCACTTGGGTATTGTAGCCGATCTACTCGATTACAGTGGCCAAACTAATCGACTGTCGAAACTGACTCTATACGATCGATTCGAAGAGACCGGCTTGATCGGCCGCATAATAACATAATAGTATATACTATTTTTTGCATAATCTGCATAAGAACTGAGACTTCGAAAAATTGAATAATTGCAACATAGTACAACAGCTAAACAAAAGACACCTGATGATCGATCTGATGATGGATTCATTACGTCTTGCCAGAAGAAGTTGATATTTGTTGATATTATGTGAAAGTTTAAAATAAATTATATAAACTGTTAGGCTAAAATAGAATTTTTCATAAAACTGTTAGATGAGAAAGATTTTTTTTTCACTGAATTTACTATAGTTTTTATACTTAAAGATTGACAAAAGATTCAGATAGAATGAGAATAAAAATTCTTATTATAGTCACATATAATCCACCTTTGAATAGGACTGAAATGGTAAAAAAATCCATTGATTTCGTTCCTGCGTGTCTTGCGACTCACGGTTTACTCAACTCTCGAGTGAAGCGTAGAGTAGAATAAACGGGAAGCTCTAGTATTTTTGTGATTGAATAAAAGATTGGTTTATTATAATTATACTACGAGTAATAATATATATTTTTAGAAACCTTTGATGCACCCTTTCATACTTTACACTTCTGAATTTTCCATGGCCTCAAAGCGAAGTAAAAATTTATGTGACAAGTGAAGGTTACCTCAGAACGGGGTAAAAAATTATGTAACAAATACATAATGGTTACCTCGGAGCAGGGTAAAAATATATTCTCTTTTGGGATAATCTTTATATTACCCATAACCAAATTACCCTCAGAGTTTTTACCTGCAATACATTTTACCTTTTGTTTTCTCTATGCGAGGAAATTTAGTCATACAATCACTTTTGTGTGCTCATGGACGTTTCTGGGAGAAAAAGTTATCGCGTCGCTCCGATTTGTGTTGCGAACGCATCTTTATACATATTCTCATATTTATCATAAATTTTATTTTCATAATATAATTTTCTTGCACAGGGGTGATTTCAACACCATTATGGAAAGGTAAACTAACTGGTTCAAAGCAGGGAGCCTGCCTTAAAAATCCTGGTCTTCTTGTAGTACGACAAAAAGAAAGCGGTAAAAAAGGAACATATAAATCTCCCAAAAAGGGTTATGCCTGTCTCGTGTCCAAGCAGTATGCTGTTACTGCAGCATTTTTAATCAAAGGCCTTGAAAACAAAAATGACTTTGGTGGACTTTTTGTAACTCGTGGATTAAGCAGCCTGGATATTGTGAAGATATGGTGCCATGACCAGTATAATCCCGAAAATCAATTTGAATACGATATTGGAATTATAAAAGTAAATAATTTAACAAATTTAACAAGTTTTGTAATATAGTATCTCTGTGACTGCACACTGAGAGAAATCCTATTAGTAGTGCTGACTAAAAGGTTACAATTATATTGTTTTAGTAAGCAGTACCAAAAATTTTGTAAATGCTACTAATTTTTTTTGTAAAATTGATCAAATGCATTTATTTTGAGAAATGTAAATATTTTATTTCCATATGCAATATTTCGTGTGTAAACATGACTTGCAACTCTTTGGTAATAGTAAAATTTAAGAAATTATTGTACAGACGAATTAGATTTTACCTGATTATCAACTGTTTTGAATCGTTTTGAAATCGTTACATTTATTGATTTCTTAAAATTTTGCTTTTGTTCTTGATCAAAATGAGAAGAATTAAATCATGGTAATTTTAAAGTATAACTGTATTGGTAACATCTATTATGAGCTCGATACAATGTGGAAATGCATGAAAATAGTCGCGGCTACAAAACGGACCGACTAATCGGATTTTGTAAGTTTTACTAAAAATTTTAATCATTGCTACTCAGTTAATATTGCTGTAAGAACTAAGGTGCTTAGATGATACAGACTAAAAAACATACTTGTGACCTTTTTTTACAAAAAAAAATAGGTAACCACGACTAATACTTTCTCTCAGTGTGAGGCAGTTCTTAAAACTCTCGATTAGGTTTATTTTATTTACGGCCATGTCGCTTTCAAGATTTTTATGTTTAAACAACTTATTTTTTAATTTAATATTAATAGGTTTGATGAAACTGCCGTTTATTTCATTTTACAGTCGTTTTATGCCTCCTGAAAGTCGCGCATTTTTAAAAGGGTATTAAAATGATTAGTGCGATTTGGATTTCTCTATCGAGGTATTTCCGATAAAAAAAACAAAGAAATAAGACATTTGAATCTGATATTTGCTGCTTGACAAAACACGTTTTTTCAATTTCCCAAAAATTAACTCCACTGGACCAATAAAATTTTAGAAATTCATGATTCAACTAATTGCATGAACAAAATTTGTTCTTACATTTATTATATGATATAAGTGTTACTGTAACTTCAGCTTCTTCGTGATTTCGTCCCTAAAATCAAAAATATTATTGTTAATTGTGAGATAACTATTTAATTATTGTTTTCCTTTTAAAGATAGAGGCAGGTATCAAGGATGCAAGTGGTATATTTACGTTTACTTTTGATCCACCCATTTGGAGATTCAACCAATTTACATTTTTTGGATACGATTCTGAAACTCATATATTGAGCGTATGTATAATAAAAATTATGAAAGGAACATTGCTACCCCTTTATTATTCGCATCTGAGCAAAACGCTCACCTTCTAATTATGAACTATACTGAAAAATCGTAGTGAGTAAAGGGTTTATGGAGAAGAATAAAGATAAGGAAATCGGCATTGATTGCTGAAATTCATGCAAAAAAATTTTACATTTGCTTTTTTCCAACTGACTCTCTAATAAACAAGTGATTTTAATGTTGCTTGGTAATGATTACTCGAATTCAGTAATCATTACCAATCTGCTTCACACTCTGATCTGTTTATAGGGGAATTACTTGCGAAAAACCAAGCATAGAATTGGTTTCTAGGAATCCCAGTAATAATCCCCGATTTCCTAATCTCCATTTTTCTCCGTGCTCAAAAATTTTAAAGCTCTATCCTCAAAATGCTTTACGCTCTACTTTTTATTGTATCGAAATCATTAAAACACTAAAAACATTGCTTAGATAAAGATCTATTTTGCTTAGGTGAAAATATCAGTATGCGAGTGATGAAAGGGTTCAATATTGTATAGCACTTTTTTTACGCTTAGCAATTAATATAATATCAAGTAAAGCAAAATTAAGATGAAGTTCGTTTTATAGACGGAAGAGCTTAGTGTGATTTTAGACACAACTACTACAAGAAAATATAATCCGGTTTTTGTAAAACCATGTACAGATACCATAAGGTTGGACGATGTATGTACTTTTGTCACACTTTTTGTAAAAAATAAAACAGAAATTAAAAGAATTATCATTGTCATATTTTGAAAAGTATTTCGAATATAATATTCTTATTTTTAGGATGACGTTGGGGGACCCGTTCTTAAAAAGAATGCACTTATAGGAGTTATTTCTAAGTTTAATCGAGAAGGTCGCTACGCTTGTTCAATGTTTACAGATGAGCTTATAAAGGAATTTATGGAGGAAATACTACCGAAGGAAGTACTAGAAAAGGCTATGAACTTTGGTGAAGGTTCCTGGAAATCTCAAAAAAAGAAGCAAAAAGTTTAAAATAGTTTGAATGCAGTGTGAACACTTTTTGGACTCGAAATTACGTTATTTCCGTTTCTTGGTTTAGCGAAAACGCTGTTGAAATATATATGTTTGATTGGTCCACTAACCCAGTAAGAAGGCTTGAATTGAATAGAATTGAAAATTTCACAGTTTAACGTGAAAGTAGTGATTTTTTTATTTTACTTAATACCTGATTTTTCCCTGAAGTCTAATTCACATAGCGGGGATTGGTTTTTTGTAAATCTTAATTCTGTTCTATTCACAAAACGTACTATCATTTTTGTTAAATTCCATAAAGTAGAATATATTTTTATTTTGATTATCTATATTATATTGTTTTGTATTCCGTTAAGAGGAATACGTTATAGGTTTATTTAATTCATTCCAGTTCTTGAAATCAATTAGTGTATGAAATTGCGTTTGATTCTTTTTTCTGGAATATAAATTTGAAACATTTAATTTGAACGAATTGTACTTTATATTAAGAAGAGATTGTGTACTTTTAATTCCAATATTTGAAATTTGTTTCGTAGGTATTTTATTCTTATGAATTCTAGGTACAAATGAAATGAACCTCATACATTTTAGAAAGTTATAAATAAATATATAAACAATTGAATATCTTTTAAACGTCAACTTCATAAGAAAGTGTTGGTTAAATAACAGTGAAAATATAACTTATTACAGAGGTTTAATAAAGAAACGTGTTCACAGTATTTTTATCTTTCACTCTCTCACCCTTTATTTCCAGTCATCAAAAAATTGAAATTATTATTCAAATATTTGGTTGCGTAACAAAAAATTTATTTTAATTCCACAAAGTAGAATAAAATTGCTATTATTTTCTTCGCATTCTCGTATTTTTTGATTACCTTTAATTCACTTCCTTTTCTTTTCCTATGTTAATTAACATGAATTGGATTATGCTTTTTTTCTTTTACCACTAACAGAATAAGACACAAAGGAAAAATCAGGTATTAAATGGAATTAATTTTTTTAATCCTATTCAATTCAAGCCTTCTTACTGGGAAGTCAACCGCGGTTACCGCTTTGTCATCGCAGTGGGTTGACGCGTCGCGTGGCTTTTCAATAGTGGGGGTAAGAAGAACGATCCATCGTCCCGATAGACGAGTCTCTAATGTCCCGATAAACGAATCCTGACTGTATATAAATATGCGTTCTTGCTGGACTTAACCTAGAGGGACTTTAGTTTCAAGGACAAAAAGTTAAAGTTTTCACTGCATAATTTCAGAAGCCACTTGGAATTAGTTTAAGAAATTTATAAAATCATGGGTAAATTATTGAATAAAATGAAGTATTAAGGAATTAAGGATTCTTTAATTTATTTTCAAAGTAGCACTAAAAAAGAATAAAATTTTATGACCTGGCTCTACCTTGTATTTTTCAATAGCTCGATCTCGAGCCCGGCTTTATCCGAACTCAATTTCTGAGTTATTTGTGCAAGCGAACAATTCTAATGAGGGATAATTCACGACTACCAATGAATATAATGTGAATCATACTCGAAATCTGAGCAGATCTTGGCCATATTTGGCGTTTTGTGTGAAATATAGCAAAGGCTACATTGGGCTACATCTTCAGATTGGAGCCTAGTTTTACCACGCCTGATGCCCGGTTTGGGCCAGGCCTTAATCTCTGAACGGGATGTTATTTCTATTATTCTGTTATTATCACTATTATTAAAATAAATACACATTCTATATTGATATTCAAAAAACAATTTGCATTTAACGTTTTGGGTTCCCTGATAAGAAACTCGGCCAGGTCCGCAGCAAACATTCTGCTAGAATACTAGCACTAATACCTTTAAGGCTAAGCACGTACAGAAAATTTTTTCCAATGTGACACGAGTAAAATAACATAAAATATTTTGTTTCTAGCTAAAAATTTTAGCCTTCTTGACGCAGCAGATCAAAAATATTCACGTTAAATTTACGTTTAAAAAAAAAAGTTCAAAAAAATTGATACTTGTCGTTTTATGGTATGACAAAATAGCGAGTAACAAGAATTTATACCGCATTTCAAACCCTGGGCTCCTTATAATAAGATAAAAGGAAAACTTCAGGAATATTCCAAGCTCCCAAGAAGAGCCTTGCTTGTCTTGCATCTTTAATTAAAGGCCATGAAAACAAAAACAAGTTTGATGGACTTTTTGTAACTCGTAGTCAATATGTAGGAAATATTAATGAGTTGATTCCCAACAATAAGTATAATCCCAGAATTTCAGTATTAATTTTATTAAAAAATAATTACCTGATAAAGATTTTCTGCACTAGAAAGATCCTCACGAAAGATCTTTCCTTTACTTTTTACTTATTTATTTGTTATAAGAAGCTATTTTAGTTGCTAATTTTTTTTAATAGCTTGCTAAACCGAAAATAAATACTATCCATAAATATTTTTTTGACTAGACAGTCAGTTTCCAATCTCCCGGCGTAGGTATATACATAGATTCTTCCTACAGTCTCCGCAGTAAAAATTAACTAATTGCATAAAGAAAATTTGTCCTTTGTTTTTCAATTTAATCAATTTTCGACTGATTTAGATTTAGAATTTAAGTGTTAATGGGACTTTACCGTCTACTCGTTATCATCCTTAAGGTCCAAAATATTATCATTTGTGGTGCAATAATTATTTGATTATTGTTTTCCTCGTAAAGTTAATGCATGGATTAAAGAAATCTTCTAAACTTACGATTAGCTTTAGTACGAACATTATGCTCAACGACAAATTATTCTTTTTTGGATACGAATCTGAGAATAATGTACTAGTCGCATGCATAACAGAAATTAAGATATAAATTTTGCTAACCCTTCACTATCATATTTAAGAAAAACGCGCATCTTCTATTTATGAACAATTTAGCAATCACTGTGAGTACACGAAGAAAAAAATCTGACTATAATAGCAAGAACACTGGTCAAGCTTTTGTAGCAGGTTTCGTTCTTGCTATCCTGGTGAAGAATTCATACATTTTAAGCAGCGATTCCTTTATGCTAAAAAGGCACGAAGTTTTATGCTTTTAGAGCAGTTGTGCCTTGCGAAAATAGCTGAAAATTCACCTTGTCACACCTATTTTCGAACGCAGCACCTAACGTATTCTCTCGGTTGTAAGAGAACTCTTACTAAAATAGGATGAGATTTCTTGCAACCATAGGAAGGCGAAGGTCAAACTATTTTCGCAAGGAACATTGCTCTGACAGCATTTGACACTAGCAATAATGGTATGCACTTGATTTTTTTATAGTATAAGGCATTTCATACTAAAATTGCATGAGTTGGTGTCAATGTTGGTAGAAGCTCATACCAATTTCGCACATCAAGTTCGGTACTTTAATTAATAGGAAGAGCTCAGTTTATTGTTGTTAGATTTTTTCTCCGTGTAAAGGACTCAAAAACTTTGAAGCTGCATCATCAAACTGCTTTACGCTTCACTTCTTATTATATATTAAAATCATTAAAATATATTAAAAACATTTCCTAAAAAAGGTCTACTTTCCATATTTCGTCAGTTTCCGTCAATTTTCATGGGAAATTTATGTCACCTGCCAGATCGTGGCCTATTATTTTCAATCCTTTTCAAATTAATTATATAAAACATTGAAATATGTAAAGGTAGGTTGCCTAAATTGATTGAAATTCTCAAATTAATACTTTATATATTTTTCTCCAAATCCCATTTAAAAAAAAACCTATTTGAGCGAAAATATCATCATGCGAATGATAAAAGGGTTAAATATTGTATGTTACCATATTTTTTTCTACCTTTCGCAATTGATATATCAAGTAAAGCAAAATTGAAATCAAAACCTCTACACAGCGGGTTATGCTTGAAGTGTTGGAACCGCATGTCCATAATACAAGAAAAGATGTACTTTATGTAAAATCAGATAAGGATTCAGAACACTTAAACGATGTATGTACTTTTCTCATGCGTTTTTTCAAAGAAAAAAAAAAATAGAAATGAGAAGAATTGTCATTTTCACGTTTTGAACAGTATTTCAAATATAATATTCTTATTTTCAGGGTGACATTAGGGGACCTGAACTTAGAGGACAGCAATTAAAAGGGGTTATTTCTAAATATGCTCCAGCAACAAATTGTCACGTATTGTACACTGTTTGGAACAAAGTTGATGAAGATATTTATGGTAAAAAAATCTACCGCCAGAAGTACTACAAAGTAATGGCCACGCAGATGCAGATTTCAATCAACCAAGAAGATAGATCCAAATGGATTTAAATAGTTTAAATACAATGTTAGAACTATTTGACCCCTGCAATTCGTTTTAATGACTTATAAAACTACGGGTAAACTATTAAATAAGATATTGTATTAAAGAATTAAAGTGTCTAATTTATTCACAAAGTAGCACTTTATTTTTTACTAAAAAGTAATAGAATTTTCAGACCTGGGTTCGCCTTTTCATTATTTTCTAAAATAAAAATACGAAAGATGGTACTGTCCTCGTTTAAATGAAAAAGTAATTCAACAAAATTTAGAAAATGCTCCAATTAATTATAATCTAGATTGTTTTTACAGAAAAACCTTTGTAACCTATGTATGAAACATTGGCTTTCTCCTGCAATTTCACAGTTTACAGTATTATAGAACATTAAGTGAACTTTTAACAAGATTTTTAAAATATATTCAACTTTCTTTAAATTTGTGGCATGGATGTCTGTACTTTTACACAACTTTTCAATCATTATTTATCCCCTACGTTAAGTATTTATCTCTGGTATTGCAGGTTCGATGAATGCAGTTTAAGCTTACCCTAAGCTTAGTGCTACCTTATTCTATTCTTAAAAATGTATTCTTATCGTTGCTAAGATTACACTAAAAATCTGTCGAATTTCATCCCGCAATTTTCCCGGCATTTAAATTCAATTTGTTAGACAGGAAAAACTAGGCATTGTATTGTGTTTTCTTTCGCACATCTCCTTGTCAATTACATCAAGTGATCGATTTTAACTGATATTACAAAAAGAATCTTTTTTCTAAAAATATTAGCGTGATATGCTCACATTGTGAGTCCGGCTCCACCTTTTCAGTAAAATGTATCATTGAACTGATATAGAAGTCAAAAACTGGCATGATGTCTAATCATAAAAAACATCACAAAACTTATTTATGTGCAAACACCATATACATACATAACATAATGCTTATATTTTTGTGAGTTGGTTGTGTCTATCAGTGAACGTGGGACTTTAAAAAGATGCCCTTTACCAAAGTTCGCCATCTTTCTCTTTTGCTGGCACTTCTATGACTCGAGGTTTGTCGATTATCCTGGCGGTACGGTTTCCTTTTTCCACGATGCCGATGATCCACGCCTGATATCCTTCCTGTTTCTCGATGTCTTTGCAATATGCTGCCGCCTACAATTGATAATATTTAATAATTTAATCAAAATCACTTTTCGTTTTTTCTATTGTTTATTTTGTCAGAAAATTAACGTCACCAATGTGATAGATATCCACAAATTGGCATGGGATTTTCTAGTTTAATCTGCCTGCTTTTCTTTAGAGTTATTCAAAATTAAATACCCTACTGTATAAGCAGGGTGAAATAAAACTATACATTCAAGTATTTAATTCGAAAATGTTGGGGTTTTCGTTGAATAGAAATTATTTTGAATCACACCTGTTCTCGAGGGAGGCATATAAGAAGTCCTCCACTGGTTTCTGCAGAGTGACCTTGCAGAAGTTGGAACATATTGCCGCATGCTTTCGCGACAGCTGCCATTTTCGCGATAACGGGTAAATTGTGAATGACAAAAGAAACTTCGTTCTTCTGGTGCTTTGCTAGATTTTGGGCGTGACCTAAAAGACCAAAACCGGTAACGTCTGTTGCTCCATGAGCGTTGTACTTGTGCATCAGTCGAGCCGCTGGAAGAATTTCAAATATAAAAATATATTTACACGTTAAACTATACATTTTTAGCATTTTAATGATATCTTATAAAATATTTAAAGAATTTGAAAATCTTTCTGTGGAAAAAAAGACGCTGTCGACTGCGCTGGGATTCGAGCCCAGGTCTTTCGATTGCCGGCTATTTGTCAGAAAATTAACGACACCAAAATGCTAAATGCTCACAAATCGGCATGGGATTTCCTAGTTTAATCTACCTGCTTTTCTTTAGAATATTTCAAGATAAAATACTCTACTGTATAAGCAGGTACGACACCTTTAGAATAAAAAAATAAAAAAACACGTTAATTTTATTCTCTACCAACCTATTCTATTCAGCCTGGACATACTATCCATTGCCCTCTGGTACGCTTTCCTAACATCATCTTCGCTCACCACAAGCTTAATTCGGTTCCAACGATCTGGTTGATCCAGCCACTGATGTGCATTTACTGCTACTTGCGTTCCCAATGGTTTTGTTAAGACGAGAACGTCCCCAACTACGGCATTGTCAGGTCTATATTAACAAAGATAAAAACTTTATTTCTAAAATTCTCATTATTTCGTTACTTTTTCTTTAACTTTGCATTGCTTCATTTTTGTTTATTACAATTTTTCATTATCACATAAAAAAATTTTTAATTTTTTAAATATTTACAATCAATGTGATTAAAAAAAAAAAATTTAATTGAAAATCAAACTGATTTTAAGAATGAACCACTCTGAAAGTTAAACTACTTCTTAAATAAATTAAAAATGATGAAATTTCGTTTTTCTTATTTTTACCAAAACCAATTACATAAATGTGAAGAAAAACGTATATAAGGGAAATTACAGTCTAAGCATCGACCAGAAATCCTGGAGTCAACCGTTATAGGAGTATATCTTTTTTAAATACTCTGCTTCTCAATGCTTCCATGTTTTAATTCAAAAGTTTTTAAGATTTTTTCTTCTATAAAGCAATATGTTTTTGAAAGCTTATATTCCAAAAAACAGGTAGTATAAAATTGCTAGATTTTTCTTTGCCAATTTGAATAGTAGAAGTTCAATACATTTTAGAGATATTCAAAATTTTTGTTACTTACAGAACCAGCCTCGATAATATCTTATGAAAAAAAAACTGTTACATACACAATGTACTCATTTGGTTGACAAACGGTAGAGGCAACACCCCCAATGGTGCACCATGGGTTGACAACGGTTTGACCTCCAGTTACAGTTGTACCTGCTTCTAAAGCTGAGTCTTTAAAACCTCTCATGATTAAAGGAACCACAACGTCCCTCTCTTTTTCAGTCATTTTGGTACTGACTCCCAACAACATTAACATATTGTCACATTCCGTTACTCCCATCGCATACAAATCACTGATGACATTTGCGCACGCGATTTTACCTGAAACACGCCTCAAATTTTCCATGTGAAGTAGCATGTTTCAATTGAAATTTCAACTCTAAAAGTCGATGGTTTAATTTTTAATTAAACATTAGAAAAAAAAATTAAAATAAATTCAATGTAGTTTATTTATATTGGCATTGGGTCATAATTTTCCATTAAAAAACAATGTTCAAGCAAACATATCAAAAAATTTTTAAAAGGGCAGAAAATATATTGTAGGGATGAAAAAGGCAAACGTTTCGGCCACAAGTGGGGGCCCTCTTCAGTGCCAAATTTAATGTACTTAGTGTCTAAGCTGTAAACGTGCAAGAAAAGTTATTAGCACTAACATTAGATTTTTTTGTTTTTGTTTTTTTGGTATTTTTTAATGATATTTTATAAACATGCAAAACTTATGTGAGAAAGGAAGATGGTAAGCTCCAAGGCATCTAGGAACGAGACCGCTCCAAAACACAGCCTTAAAAAAGTGTGAGAACTCCTATCTTGCAGATCCGCGAAGAGTGAATCCGCAAACTGCCCCTCCTCAAAGGTACACACGAGAACCACCTATGGACACTGATATCTCCTACAAAATAAGCACAGATCCTGCAGAAAAAACATCACCATCCACAAGGGGGCTCACAACACCCACAAGAAGTAAGCACTTCACAAAATCACAAAACACGAACCCGGACGGAAACAGATTTTTCGTTGAAGGGCAAAATCAAAAATTGATAGTTTTTATTTCAATTTTTAATCTTCTATTTTCCTTTAAGACACAGAGGCGGCAGATAGAAGTAGCCACACACTCTGTTTGGTGTCAAAAAGGAAACTGATTTGAGAAGAGAGCAGTACCGTTTGAAAACTAGCGTAAAATTTTAATATATACAGTGAAAATTTGTTGTGGAGGGTCAAGTTACAAACGCATAAACAAACCCCATACACGGTCTATGTCCTGGAAACTCGGGACCCGAGTACGCTTAAGTGTTCGGAGAGCGGAGAGAGAGAAAGAAGGGTTTCAGACCTTTCATTGTTTTGCAACTCTCTTTCTAAGAATATGTTTTTTTAATCATCACATTTTATTTTATTCCAAAATTACTTCCTCCGAGGGTCTCTCTCAACATGTGGTCTGAAACCCTTCTTTCTCTCTCTCCGCTCTCCGAACACTTAAGCGTACTCGGGTCCCGAGTTTCCAGGACATAGACCGTGTATGGGGTTTGTTTATGCATTTGCAACTTGACCCTCCACAACAAATTTTCACTGTATATATTAAAATTTTACGCTAGTTTTCAAACGGTACTGCTCTCTTCTCAAATCAGTTTCCTTTTTGACACCAAACAGAGTGTGTGGCTACTTCTATCTGCCGCCTCTGTGTCTTAAAGGAAAATAGAAGATTAAAAATTGAAATAAAAACTATCAATTTTTGATTTTGCCCTTCAACGAAAAATCTGTTTCCGTCCGGGTTCGTGTTTTGTGATTTTGTGAAGTGCTTACTTCTTGTGGGTGTTGTGAGCCCCCTTGTGGATGGTGATGTTTTTTCTGCAGGATCTGTGCTTATTTTGTAGGAGATATCAGTGTCCATAGGTGGTTCTCGTGTGTACCTTTGAGGAGGGGCAGTTTGCGGATTCACTCTTCGCGGATCTGCAAGATAGGAGTTCTCACACTTTTTTAAGGCTGTGTTTTGGAGCGGTCTCGTTCCTAGATGCCTTGGAGCTTACCATCTTCCTTTCTCACAATAAGTTTTGCATGTTTATAAAATATCATTAAAAAATACCAAAAAAACAAAAACAAAAAAATCTAATGTTAGTGCTAATAACTTTTCTTGCACGTTTACAGCTTAGACACTAAGTACATTAAATTTGGCACTGAAGAGGGCCCCCACTTGTGGCCGAAACGTTTGCCTTTTTCATCCCTACAATATATTTTCTGCCCTTTTAAAAATTTTTTGATATGTTTGCTTGAACATTGTTTTTTAATGGAAAATTATGACCCAATGCCAATATAAATAAACTACATTGAATTTATTTTTGGGTCAAGATAAAAACTGAAGACATTAATACAAACATGTCTCGAAATTATTAAAATATATACTTATCAATAAATGTAATAATCATATAAAAGTATGATTTATTGCATTCAAAAGCTAAAAAATTCAATCGTATTAATTAACGAATATTAAGTTAAAAGCGATATTGTTTGAATTCTCACCCATCATATATGGATCGTCGACTAGAGGATAGAAGAAGTCTGTCGTTTGAACTAGACTTAGGCCACCATGTCTTAAAGGAGTGACAGAAGAATCCATACCAATGCCTTTAAAATGAAATAAGTTCTATAATTAATCAATCTTTAATTCATATTTTTAGAGCGGAAATAATGTAAATTATATGCAGGGAAACACAAAACACGTGGGAAATATTTTAAGGGCTAATTATGGTTTACAAGCTAAAATTGGTAATTTCTTTAAAGATTACTTTTATCATCATTTGAATTTCCCTGAAACGGAGTTTCGCAAAGCAAACACTATTTTTTATTATATTTCCTATCATTGAAACCGTTTTCCTAATAATATTCAACGTATTCTGAAACCAAAATTGACCACTTTTAGTCTGCGAAAGACTTTTCCATAAGATCCCGTGTTTTACACAACTCAATTAAACAGTAATAATTCATATTTCAACCTAGGAAGGCCTTATAGGAGAGGAATTATTCGAAAGAGGACATATTTTCTTGCCGAAAAAACTAATTTTGATCATGTTTCAACGTGACCTATCCAATAGACCATTTTACCTATCGGAAAGTTTAGTGCGCATGCGCCAAACATATATGAAAATAAATATTTAAAAAATATTGAACTGAGAAATGACTTTTTTAGCGATATACATACTTATGTTTTACAGTTTTAAGTAATTCAGAAATCATCAAGAGTGAAAAATAAAAAAGCATAACCTCATCACCCTTCATATTTTAAACATTTTCTGAACAATCCCATATTTATATTGAATTTATTATTCATTTAACACATCTTTAATACTCATGAGCTAAAAGTATTGAAGGAAATATAGTAAAAATAAAACTATTCAGCCAGCTGTCTAAATACCATTAACCTCAAAATCCCGTTTAATATTCAATGGTGATTCCCTAATAATTACAACTATTCAGTTCTTGAAATATAATGTTAAATATTTGTAATCATAATTTAATCATAAAAGAAAAGTGTTATTTACAGCTTTTTACATTCTCATCATGGATGAGAAGGTATTAGTTTTATGTGAAAAATGACTTTCGAAATTTTCATCAAATATTTACGTTTTGAGGCCCCCTGAGTCAGAAAAAATGGTTTTTACAAAAGTGTCTGTCTGTAGGTCGTATACTCGATAGAATTATCAGATTGAATTGAGGAAACTAGACCATTTTTTGTGTTTTTGAAAAAAAATCAAAAATTCTAATACTGGTTTTTGATAGTGCTCATAAATCTCTACAAATTATCTTCATAACATTCTTTGATTAAACCAAAATTAGAAATGTTACAGCATGTTAAAACTTGAAAAAAGTCAATATCAAAATTCCATTTTCCAGTTAAGCTATATGAGATATGAAGAAAAGTTATACAAAATTATTTTCTACATTATGATCTACAAATTTGAATTGCAACATTTTTTCATGAGATATATATTTTTTTTTAATTTAAAAAAATACTATTGAAAATCAAAAATTCAATTTTTTTAAACAATAATATGTGAAATACAAAAAAACGTAAGAATGCAAAGTTGTTCGTTTTAAAAATATCTACAATTTTTGTATCACACAGTTTCTGATAAAACATATATTTTTCGTTTCAATTCCAAAAAATACGATTAAAATTCAAAAATCCCATTTTTCAGACAAAATATGTGAGATACAAAAAAAACGTTTAGATGGAAAATTATTTGCCTAAATGAGCTCTACAAATTCTCATCAAGACACTTCTCGATGGAATGTATATTTTATGTTTTGATTATAAGAAACAGTATTGAAAAAATTCCATTTTTGCCTAAATGTGATATGTTTATTAAAAAGTTACTGAAATATATACAGAAAATCGAAGGCGAAGCGCCAGTGTCATAATGAGAATGTGTTCCGTGAGTGATTATAAGAAGTAAACTTAAATGTATGCGAAGAGCATAAGACCGAGCGCTAAGCGCCAGGTCCAAGAAGAACTGAACGCGAAGCGCGACGATTGAACCGCGCGCCCTAGGCGCGCTCAAACTTGCGAGCTGTGCGCGATGAAAATGTGCCCGAAAAGCAAGCAGATTTTTGTTGTTGATTTTATTGTGTTTAGTTATTCATAAATTTGCTTACAATGTTCATTTCCTAGTATAAAAATTAATATATACACAAGTTTGCATGAGATCTTTCATTATTTTATCTACCTGCTTTTCTTTAGAGTACTTTCCCATAGTAAAATACCCTACTGTATAAGCAGGAGGAATAGCTTGTACCTCACAAATTTCAAATTTCGCGCGTAAGCTTAATCAACGGATATACAAATTTGTCTGACAAATAATGGCGGGAGACAACGTGACCACCATAGTGCCAGGGCCGGCTAAAACTCTAAAACCCAACCCAAACTCTCGCACAAAAAAAAAAAAATTCGAAAAACTTAAAATTATCAATTGAACCCATTCCTAAATAAAACTTAACCTTGATAAAATATTTTTCCTCATCACTGAATTTAAAATTTTCTGACCATATTTAAGAATTTGTAATTCTTTTCAACAATGACGCTCAGTTTAATTCATCGACTATTTGAAGACCTTAGGAAAATCAGAAGACTTCAGTGATTCATCTATAATTTATCGCATCAATGAAAACCAAGTGAAACTGTTTGCCGGTAACCAAACCGGCATTCCACCAAAAGATATGTCGACCCATCATATCGAAAAGTGCGATGTCCAGTGGTTCAAAGATTCCCAGAGTAACAAAAAGCAAGAGTCAAATTACACGTGGCAGATACTTACCAATGCGTGGAATAGCCATGTGCAGAAAGTGGGCATGTTCATGATCCTGGGCGCTACCATCGTCAGCCTGTAGTCCCTCGAGGAGTTTACCAAGAACCTCCTGAGGGACTTTACACCCTCATCCTTTTAGGTCAGCAAACCTTGTGAGACGGAAGGTTGCGTCCAGGTCATGTGCCACTGGATCAAATGGTCTACGCAACGCCAAGGCATTTGGATTCCCTGCTAGTTCAAGTTGAGCTACGGACAGGGCGTCTTGAGCAACCGGGGTTCCCTGCAGATCCGCCATATTGTTCTAGACTGTACTCTACTAAGCCGGCTCGTTCAAGGCGCGCTTCGGAGTTATACAAATGGCTCTTCTTTTTTCTATATCACTGCCTTTGCACCTTGGTTCTCACTCAAAATGCAATGTAGTTGTCTAAAAAATAAACAGCATTAACAACAATAGCAAACATACAGCCACTAATTATTTATGAAGTGTGCGCGAGGAACTGACGCGAACTCACAGTAAACGGGAATTATACTTCGTACCGACAACGGCGTCGACTATGCGGGATCGTCTGTGCTGGCAAAATGGACGATTTCAGCTTTCTTGAGTTTCAGCTTACCGGAAGACGCGCAAGCCGACGCAAGCCCCCACGATGTCCCTACCCTGGGATTGCTAAGCGCTGATTGGTTGGATTTGAAACTGCGCGTGCGTAATTGATGCTCCGAATCAGGGACGTGTATATGAAATAATGGGCCTTTGTCTTTCGATAGCAGAATCGCTTTGCTTTTGGGTGATAATTGTAGACGGTAAACGGTCTTGCTTCAAAGATGCGGACGTACAGGTTATTTCAAAAGTTATATAGTATAAAAGGAATGAACAATTTTTCTCTTCATAAAATTTGTTTATTTAAAAAATATGTAAAATTAATTGTGGTCAATTTTAAAAATAAAAGTGGTGAATTTAGTAGCTTCAGGAAGAACATTTTTCTGCGAGCTTTTTGAAAATACGATGGATATATTGTACTTGTAAGAGATCAATTTTGGGAAGAAATTTCATTCCTGCGACATTGCGAGAGACGTTTATACAGTCAAGAGAGTAAGCACATTTTTGTGTTCAGACTTGATACCGAAAGTGGGTAAAAATTAAAAAATGAAAACTGAGTAGAAAAAAAAGACGATAATTTTGGGTTTTTATTTTAAGGACAGTTCCCAATTTATTTATACATATTTTATAATCATTTTGAACAAAGCGAAATGTTTGAGTGATATAGAAAATTGGAATTAATTAAAAATGTAGATGTTTTTGAGTTTGAAAGAAGTGCATCTTTGGATGAAAAATTGATGTCGCATTGAAAAATATATAAACAGACAACTTCATCAAGCAAGGGGTTTATATTTTTCGGAAACATGTATAGCCTTAAGAAATTTATTTCGGATAACAATTATGATTTTTTTATAGGCGGAATCGATAAAAAAAATTTAGTTGTTTTTGGTTAACTCATTCTATTCAAGATCAAATTTTCCCTGCTTTTACAATAAAGAAAACTTTTTAAAAGGATAATATAGATGAAAATAAACTAAGAGGATATAAATACTTCAACTAACTTTTTTCGACTAATCGGTTCAATATATCTTCCTTAAATAAAAATTGTCAATACTTTATTCCACTTTAATATCTTTTATAAACAATTAAATGATTTATTATTTTTCATCAATTTGACTATACCAATAAGGGAATACTGGCTGATATAAAGAAAATTATTTAATCTGTCTATCATGCTTATTACTTGATTTACAAAAAAAAGCACTACAAAGGAGTATATTCTTGTTTCTATAGTTTCCTGTAGAAGTGTAAAACTTCTATATATGAATGTAGGATGTTGTATGTATAATTTTCTATTTTCTGGAGATACTTATCTGTGTCTGATACAAATACTTGCTATACGCAAAGTGCAGTTGTATTTCAAACGAACGAACGCTTGTTAGCGATATAGTAACCCCCTCCCCCTTACATTCTGCACCCACACTATACCAAACATTTTAGGCTCAACAACCAAACAGTGGCTCTCATTTTCTACATTTCATATTCACCAACAGAGATTATGGGTGAAATAAAAGCATTCTTTTATTGAAAAAGATTGTTCAAGTACTTCAATTAAAGATCAATTTAATTAACGTAATGATAAAATTTTATTACTTATTAAGAGTCTTTTCTTTTTTTATTCTCATCATATGAGAAGGTATTGGTTATATGTAAAAAATGACTTTTCAAATTATCATAAAATCTCGACGTTTTGAGTCATTCTGCGTTAACCAGTCATTTTTGACCAATCGTTCTGGTTTTATCAATAAAAAAGGTTTTTGTAAACATCAAAAATTTAATTGTCCCGTTAAAATATACGAGATACGTCATAAATGTTGAGAAACAAAATCCTTTATACCAAAGAGATCTACAAATTTTCTGGTGGTCATTTGTCCATAGGAATTAATCGAAAGACCTGGATTCTTTTGTTTATTAATAAAAAGTATTATTAGAACTAAAAACTTTTTCGTTGTAATCGTAAAAAACGTTATCAAAAATGAAAAATTCCATTTTCTACCTATTCTATGCGAGATACGAAAATATCTGAAAATTTTATCAAAATTCAGTTGAGTTTCATGATAATAAGAAAAATTTCAGAAAATTCAGTAAATTTTTCGCAATTTTAAGATACCTTTACTCAAAAACATCATAAATATCGTCAAATTTTACGTTGCCTTTGTAACATAAAAATTTTGTTAACTTCACACCAAAAAAGAACTTTTTACAAAATGTTAATTCAGCACGCATTTTTATAATATTCATTGGCAAATCTGTTATACTTGTAAAAAAGTGATGAATGGTACTGAAATATCTGTTAAATGTACCGAAATTTTATGCTGTCACTATTTGAACTTATAGACACAAGAAATGGAACAGATCTTTTTTCCTCGTGCTATTTTATTAGCTAACACAATTAATTTTTTATTGACATTACTCTCATGGTTGGTAGAGAAAATGTCTTGTTTTATACCTATGAGATATTCAAAATATTATATTGAAACAATGTTATTAATATTTCATATAATTCATAAGATAGCACTTTTATCGACCCTCAAATAATATAATTTCATACGATGTTGTTGTTAATAATTGGCTTTAGGGTCCAGAAATGATAACTCAGGAAGTTATATACTTTCAAAAGTTTCGAATCTAATCGGAGTCCTCATCAGTGATCTTTATTTCTAAACTTTTAAAACAGTGGATAAAATATTGCACATATGAGCCCTATTTTGGAGTAAACTTTGGTAATGTGAAAAATGTAAAAAAATGTAAAATATCGTAAGAAAATTGACATAAAATTGTACAGAAAACATCGATAAATTACCTAAAAACTTCCTTAGGAATAATAATAAAATTCTAGCACATAACTCTGAGGTAAATCAACTAAAAAAACTAAACTAGTATATTACATTTTTTTACATTTTTCACATTACCAAAGTTCCTGAGTTATCATTTCTGGACCCTAAAGCCAATTATTAATAACAACAACGTATGAAATTTCATATTATATTATACAAAAGAATTTTGGAGCTATTTCAAAAAATTAAAAAGCTATACTCATTGTTCGAAAAAACCAGAAATTATTTAAATTTATTGCAATAATGTTAAAGTTACGAATATCTTCGGAGTATTTTGAGGCTAAAACTTATTTTTCAAAGAATAAGTAAATACATCCTGTAAATCTAGGGAAATTTATGTTTTTTGGAGCAGGGTGACACAACAGGAACGATTCCCTTTTTTAACTCCGTAAAATGTTAAGAATGTGGAACAAGTTATAGGTATTAGTGTTAAATTTTTCAAATTGATTTATTAAATTTCTATATAGCCAAACATTACAAACACGAGTAAATAAAATTCAAAAAGTAAATTGAAGAACGCATTTTTACAACCACTAAAAAGTTCTTATATTTTTGCGGTCCATGCCATACTTGACTTAAAATAATATCGGAGTAAATTCCAAATGAAAGAATGTGATATGTTAACTCTTGGTACATTTATTACTTTTGACATCTGGTATAAAAATACTGTTTGATCTATATGGGATTTCGTACTCCGAAAAATACTCGAATCTCTCATAAGCTTGTAGAAGCAAAATTGTCTTGGCATACTTTATCAGAGCCCAAAATGTAAAGACAAGTTCGTTAACTAGCCACATACGACCAAAATTTTGAAATAAGAGCATTTTTTGTGTTTCTGACAATAAATTTTAATTAAACCAAAATTAGAAAAGTTACACTATATTAAAACTTGATAAAATTTAAAATGAAAATTCAATTTTCCAATTAGACTGTATAGGAGATTCGAAAGAAACGTTATATGATTAAAATTTGTTTACTACAAAAAAATCTATAAATTTTAATTGTTACATTTTTGTATGACATTCTCATTTTTAATTAAACAAAATACTTTTGAAAATCGAAAATTATATTGTTTAAATTTTGAATATTTTTGGTGTACTTACCACACGCAGAAAAATATTTGTCCAAAATTACCAAACTATTTGGAAACCCATGATAAATTCTAAAGCAACGTACTTTTTTCTAATAATTCACATTTATTAGGATTTCTATTATAGAATACGCTAAATTACCGATAAAAATCCCCATATAGATGGTAAAATAATTCAAATTATTTTTATCTATATGGGGATTTTTATCGGTAATTTAGCGTATTCTATAATAGAAATCTTAATAAATGTGAATTATTAGAAAAAAGTACGTCGCTTTAGAATTTATCATCTGTTTCCAAATAGTTTGGTAATTTCAGAAAAATACTTTCCTCCGTGCAGAATATGTGAAATACGAAAAAAACGTTTAGATGGAAAATTATTTGCCTAAATAAGGTCTACAAATTTTCATAAGGATATTTTTTGACCGGATGTATATTTTATACTTTGATTTTAAAATACACTAATTGAAAATAAACAATTCCATTTTTAACCAGAATTATATAAGATACGAAAAAAACATCAAAATGCAAAATCGTTTGCTTAGATAAAGTCTACGTATTTTTTTTCCTTTTTGAGATATTTGGAAGAAAATAAATTATTTTAATCATGTAATTATTGAGTTAATTAACTAAATGAAATTACATTTTCCATTGAAAATCAAAAAAACTTAGCAACTTCTATGTAAAGGACATAGACTTTTCATAGCTCTTTTTATCCGAGATAAAATTTTTCACACTTTCACTGAAAAAACTCTATATAAAAATACTCTTAATAAAAAAGCTCATAAAATAGGCGCTTCGACTAACTTTTTTCCGATTATCAGTCCAATTTTATCATATGACAAATTCATAATTTCAAGAGTAAAGTTTATGATCATGGAATACAGTACTTTGACTGTTAAAATGTACAGAATTTGAAATACCTGAGAATTCAGGGACAGTATTACAGAATGGTAAGCGATTCAGGAAGTGACTATTGGGGCTTATATAGGGTGTGCCATAAAGATCAGGGCACCTGATTATTTTAGTAACCATTAAGTTTGACAAAAAATGACCTTCAAATAATTTAGTTATGGTAAAATCAAGCTCACCGTCACATACTTCTCAAAGAACTCTAAAATTTTTGTTAGAATCATTTTTTGTCAAACTTAACAGTTTCCAAAATATTCAGGTGTCCCGATCTTTCTGGTACACCCTGTATATGTATTATGTGTTGGTGTGGAGGTTGAAACGCTGAATGCGACACGACTGCTGGCTGCTAGAGGCTGCTAGCTGTTACGCTTCCGACTCCAATACGGGATACGGGATCTCTATCTCTAGTTAGTCGTGTT
Source organism: Diplolepis rosae (assembly GCA_030998225.1). Classification (NCBI taxonomy): domain Eukaryota; kingdom Metazoa; phylum Arthropoda; class Insecta; order Hymenoptera; family Diplolepididae; genus Diplolepis; species Diplolepis rosae. Next base: position 3,639,925 of record JAPYXD010000723.1, on the reverse strand, counting down.
TCGTGTTCAGTCTTCAGTCAGCTCGAGTCAACCGAGCGAGGCAAGAGCCTCGATATAGTTTATGGATCGTAAATCCAAATCCCTATCCATAGTCCCTCTAAACCCTAAACCGAATTGTCAAATTTTGCTCGTGGCGCGGAGTGGAGACCGTCATGGTGACGAGACGTCATCGATCGTCAACATGACAACTAACAATAACTCATAAAGTTCCTCATGTTTCGACACATCCTCTTTTTTTCTTTGTTTTAACATTCAACTTCGGAGAACAAATCAAAAATGCAGGAACCTAATGATCAATTGTCCGATACAGTGTTATTGAACACCTTCATTGTCAGAAAGAAAAGATGCCGGGTTTACCTTCATCGAGGAATTCTCACTTGGGAGACAGAAAGACCGCCTCACAGTAAGTGTATAATAACGTAAGATAATTATGATAGAAATGAAGAGCGCATGTGGGTCAAAGTAAAGCGGTCGCTAGGTCGACTACAATAGTGAACATCGAGTTGAATGTCCAAGTTGGGATTATAGTCAAAGGTTTAGAAAACATGCTCGGTTAATGGACCTAGCGCCACAACCCTGGCTTGGAGTCTTCATAACTAAAAAAAATTCAAGTGGAATTATGCTGTTCAGATAAAAGATATTTACAGTAGTCTTCATTATTAGGAAGTATGTTTCTTTCATTAATGAGACAGATTATTTACCTGCTCCAAAATACAATACTAAATCTATGCCACGGACAAATTGCAAGTTTAGATAGATGATATTTAGGGTAAATGTTTTTTGGTTCAATTACAATTACAGGTCAACTTTTTTTTTTATATTTTAAATACTGTGATTTTGAAAGGAATTGTTAGCGTTGAAATAATCATGTATCAAATTTTCCAATTCCGATTTATTAAAAATCGTCTTTGATATTGCAATTGTTAATTTTACTGCGTTTAGACAATTATTTAATTTTTATACCAAAAAAAGATTTAATCGGCGACATTAGTTGAATCATACAAATATTTTGCTTCAGTTAAAATATCTGTTTATCTCATACCGTTTATTGGAGATAATATTTTTTTTTCACTGAAACAAAAAACTTTGAGTCAAGAAATTCATTTATTTACTTTTTTTTGGAGCAAAGAAAATATTATCTTAGTATCTTTTCTGTAATAACTATATCAAAAGCTGATATATTCTGAACAATCATTTTACTGTTATTGAAGCTGTTTAGGTAGTTATTACAATAACGATTGCCTTTCGCTATGCAGTTGTGAATAACAATGAACAGTTTTGCACGACAAAAGTGTCTAAATTTCAATTTGTAAGATTAATTATAAATGATTTCAAATTAATTGGTTGAGTTCGAAATTTCTAAAGCGTCTTTTTTTCCACAGAAAGATTTCAAATTCTTTAAATTAATTATAAATCTTTATTATCATTCCGATGTGTAATAAACTAGTCCGGACTGAGAAAACAGTTTCTTTGATATACGGACAAGGAAAAAATGTCTGAATTAAAAAAAGTTTTGTTGATTCAAAAAAATTTCCTTTCATCCAAAGAAATAGATTTGTTTACATAAAAACTGGTTAATTTTGGTTTTAAAATACGTTGAATATTTTTAGGAAAACTGTTTTAAAGATAGAAAATATAATAATAAATTCGAATTACTGCCAGACTATTTCAGGTGAATTTTAGCAAAAAATACCGAAAACAATTTTTTTATGTATATCAAAATATTGTATGACTTTTAAAGAATCATATGAATGAATAAACACTTTTTTATTAAAGTTATTATCCACTTTGTTATTTGAAAAAGCCCAGAAAAAAACCACATTAATAGTTACGTCATTCAATAACTAACAAAATTAACAACACACATAATTTGATTTTACGCAATAATTAAATTATTTATGCAGTGAATCTAGGATATATAAATAATAAAGTGAATTATTTTCTTTCAAATAGATACATATTTATTTTTTGATTATTATAAATATCCAAGTATTTGAAAAATTAGTTTTCTAAACCTAATATAAGCATTTCAACACGCCATGGATTTTCATATTTAGAGACATTTTTAGCTCAAATTTACCCCTGTAGGTCACATTTCTGACACAATTAACAAAAAAATAAAATAATATAGATAATTAAGTTGATTAATTAAGTTGATTTGAAATATTATCAATTAGTTTTAATGATGTTCAAGTTATCAAAGAATGTAGAAAATGTTATGTTTTCTCCAGACTTTGATGCATATTAAATATTATATACTGTATATGCAAATAACTTTATATACTTTTATATTCAAACTAATAAACAAATTTTAACATTGTAGGTATACAAACAATAAATATTTGTCTTTTTGGATTATGTGATTCAAACAATAAAAAATCTATAATTTTTATCTGTTTCAAACTTTTGAAGACACATTTTATTCGAGATAAATTTCTCCACATGTTCACTGAAAAAAAACGAAATAAAATAAAATTACAAATGAAATAAAGTAAGGAAATAGTCGGCCCAACTAACCCATTTTCCGATTGTTTGTCCAATATTTCTTTAAGGAAGCAAAATTCATGTGTAAGAAAGATGAATTTTTTGTGATGCAGAGGGAACGGTCCCACAAATTGAACTGGCCTTGTGTTTTACTTAAACGCATTTGAACCGGTTAACCCCGAACAAAACTCGTTTTGCTTATAAAAGTCCACTTCTAAATACATATTAATTATGCATTCACATATTCATGTATGTATATTTTTACAGTGCAATATAATAATGAAGTAACATGATTTTAAAACACTTTTCAAGTTAATTTTGCATTTGGCATAATATTATTAATGCATTATGACTAAAAAGAAAATGACTTACTTTCCCTACTTTCTATACTATCTAAATTAGTGATAATGAAGCCACTAATTTGCCTTAGTGGAAAAGTTGACTAATTAGTCATCATTTTCTGCTAATTATTAGTAATTTTTTCCTAAATGCTTATATGAAAAGTTATACTTATTGAATTTGTACAAAATGAACAATAATCAGAAGAAAATGACTAACAATTGAGGCGCTTAGAGCAAAAGGAAAGTAAATATTGTTGTCATAGAAAAGTGAAACATAAAAACGGTTGTAGCAAAAGGAAGACAAATCTTCTTCAGTGGTAAAGCGAAACAAAAAACAATACGAAAAGAGCAACTCGGTTGTCCTGCTTTTTTTTGTTTCGCTTTACCGCTGAAGAAAACTTGTCTCTCTTTTTCTCCAACTGTATTTTGTTTCGCTTTACCGCTGAAGAAGATTTGTCTTCCTTTTGCTCCAACCGTTTTTATGTTTCACTTTTCTATGACAACAATATTTACTTTCCTTTTGCTTTGAGCGCCTCAATTAGTGATCATTCCACTGAAGTAAATTAGTCACTTAATTCTCACTATTAATTCAGATTTAAAGAGTACCTCCGCATACAAGTAAAGTGCATTTTCATATTTCAGATATCAAATTTGATTAATTTTAAACTGAACTACTGAAATTCAAAAAGCTTGAAATGTGAACTGCAAATGACAAATTGTAGCTACTTAAAATCCAGTAATATAAGTACAAGTTTTGTTGAAAAAGTATGTTATTATCAAAAACAAAAATATATAGGTTAAACGCGCATTATTCACTTGCATTTTGCAATTTGTTTTGAAATAATATTATGACATAATTATATCCTATTTTTAAATATTGCATCAATTATGGTATCGTTTTTGGGTTTTATTTAGCATTTGCAATCCTGGTCAATTGATTGGATTGTCTTCTTTTTTATTTTATTGCTGTAAATTGGGTTAAGTGAATTTGATTCATAACATTTTGTAGTAAAGTGAACTTTAATTAATCTGAAAAGTATATTCTTCTTTCTAAAATATACAATATTTTTACATTATTGATTTTTTTTATCGCAAAATATTTGCAACTACGCTCACACATAAATATGCATATGACGTCGGTATAATTTCTTATACTCTGATGTTTTAAATTATTTTATCTCATACATTCTTGGAATTAAAATTTATTAATTCCAACAAAGCATGAACTGATTATAAAACGATGATAGTTATGAATTTTCTCAAACTGCTACTGCAGCAAAATTTGATATTGAAGTCTTCTAATCGTTATAACTGAATAAAAAATTTACTTGCGTAACTGTTATAAAAAATAAAAACAGCATAATTCTCAGCATTCTGACGAAACACGAAATAGGCCATGAGAAGAAATAACTGGAAATTATTTAGAAAAATTAGTTATTAAATAATCATTTTTATTTTACTTTTAATGTCATATCAACATCACAACCTTCTGGAAAAATTATTTTTTCTTTTCTAAGCAGACTAAATGCTATTCTAATTATCATATATAAAGATATTACTTGTGCATTTTGATTAAGAATTGTCTTAAATCTTATATTTGTATTGATCATCTCATATATTTAGATTTCTCAATTTACTAAATTTCTTTTTTTGATTAAAAGATAATTGTTGTCAATTATTTCACACTTTAATAAGTTCATATAGTTTTGCATTATATCGATTATCAGTTTCCGTCTATAATAAGGTCCATGTTGAAAACAATCTAACAAAGTTTACTTTTGCCTCATATTTTACATCTTACTTGTACTTCCATTTGTTTCGTAATTGTATTATAAATAATTTGTTCTATTATTGTAAAATGTCTAAACTTTTCTTTAAATCGCCATCTTTGTATATTATATCTTTATTGGATTTCAAAGTTTTCAAATTCTGTATCCCTAAAACAAAAAAAGATACATGTTTGAAAATATTGAAAATTGTTAGTGTGAAATTTTTAAATAGAAAAGGTTATTATATTGGAATCTAAAAAGATCTTTTATTTATAAATCATTTCAATTTTGACACGTTCGATGCTTTTATTAAAATATGTATTTTTTAAAAAGGTCATGGATACTAAACTAGACTTCCAATGGTGGAAATTTCTTCCCCAAAAAACCTTGAAAAATAGAAAGTGTTTTGAAGTATTTTACTAATCTTTATAGAAATTAAGATATTCCAAAAAAGATTTATTGCAGTATGTCGCAAGAAAAAAAAACATGGGCATAACCCGCAAGTTGAAGGTCATAAACCTTGAATTCTGGAGACCATAGAAACATTCTCAGCAAACCAATTTAATGAATAATAATTAGCGTTCTTGAAAACCGATTCTGACATCAGCCTAAATAGCTATCCCTGAAAATGTCTTCGGAGCTGATCTGAGTAGCTATTTTAAATTTTAAATGTATAAAGTATTATAGGTGTGAAAGTACCTATTATATAGTATACGATAAACCTTACAAATATGTATAAATTGAGAAATATGTACGCTTATCAGAGAAATTTTTTTCTTTCAATCAGAGAAACAATTCTTATAATTAAAATAAGTTTTTTGTAAATTGAAGTGTTATAAAATAATGAATTAATGATTACATTATTACATGGAAAAAATTGGAATTGAATCACAAAGACATTGTCTTGAATACACTCTTTGAATATATATAAACTGCTGAAAATTAAACTAAATTAATAAAAGTCGTTCACTAATTCATAGTGATAACAATTTCTACTAATTATTATTCATTTTTTTACTAACTACTTGTCAAAAAGTATATATCCACTATAATCGAATTACTAGAAAATGACGAATAATTGATAGAATTTAACTTTCGTGATCCAAGAAAATTTTACTTGATGCAAGGAAATGCACTTCAATGAGGAAAATTGATTTTCTTCAATCAAGAACACTTTTTGCATCAACAAAATACTGTATTGTCCATATTTGAGATAATATTTTCTTGATCCAATGCTAATTTTTTCCGTGTATTTGCTCCTTTTTTTGACTCTATACCTTTTTTTGAAAATCTATAAATTGAATTTGTTATATTATATTTCCTGAGTCGATATGTGTTTACAAAATTATATATTTATATTAAATTTAACTGAGGTAACCTGGATCTTATTGCAGAAAATGCAATTTTTTATGAAATTAAGAAATTCAGCATTAAAATTTATTCACTCAAGTGATGGTGCAATCAATAAGTAATTGTTAATTAACGAATTACAACATTCTTATTATATTTTCAATCAAGCGGAAAAAGCCTTTCACTTTCAAGTCTCAACCTATTCAAAAGATTATGCTACCATTACCTTTTACATATTTATTCTATCAATTTTAAGTAAAGGATCCCGAAATCTTTTCAGTAATGCGGAAGAATTTGAAGATACGTGTGATTTAAAAGAGTAAAACTGGCGCAAGTCATGTCCATTGCCAAGAACAGAATCTTTAGCTGATAAAAATTATCGAACACTTGATGATATGACCTTGGCCTACTTTTAAGAAGAAGTGAAAATTACATTTATTTATTCATTTTAAAGCAATAAAGTTAGGGACCTTTTATTAATGCATGAGCTTTCTAAAATTTTAGATAACATATAAATCTTCATAATTAACGCATTAAGCAATCAGTGATCGGAAGTATAGAACTAAATACAGAAAATGTTGTTTAGAGTTGATTCCCAGTGATTTGTATACTTTCACAAAATAAATTTTTTAAATTTTTATTCAGAAAAAAACTGAGAAAATTTTCAAGTTTTTCATAACCAAAGATACGCAAATCGCTTGAAAGTGATTCCTACTGGTTTAATCATCACTATGGATAAGAAAAAATTCAAAAAAGATGTCACGTTCTTACAAAACAGAAAAATTAACTCAGACATTTTTTTTTCATTGATGTTTGGAGCTTGTAATAAATTGAAGAAATCTCGCTTCATTATTCAGAAGATATTACATTTTAAACATTATTAAAAATCAATGCATTTATATAACATATTTTAAGTTTTTTGTAGTTTCATTACTAAATCATTAAAATTATTTTAGTTTTCCATTTCTACGATACCGATGAAAAAGATATAAATTCCACACAATATACTTAGTCTCAACTTAAAATTTTGTTTCATTTTTCAAAACTATAATCATGATTGCTTATAGCAGCATTCAATTATTTTTATTTGATATATATATACTAACTTTTAATTAACGATGATTTAAACAAAATAATCATTTTTTTTAGATAGATGGACGTTGCCACTGGCGGATGTACTTTCAGCTTCCTATGGAAACGATTGGATTCCTATAATGAATAATATTAAGGAAAAAGATCCAACGACATCAGTGTCGTCACCAAACGTGTCTTCGACAAGTCTTATTTTACACTACGCATCTTGTGCACCGAAAAATAAATGGAGGCATCATAATGTTACAATGAGCCACACTGATCCAAGACAAATTGGTTCCTGGATGAAAACCATTCGAAATTATCTTTCTGGTATGTTTCTGGTATATTTATTATCATTATATTTATTCATAGTTTATTACACGGAGAAACTTTTCATATCAATTTTTACTATAGTATTTTTCAATTTAGGGAAAAACGTATCACTGAGAATTTTTGTTAGTAAAAATACTAAACCTTATAATAATGATATGAAACTTCAGCATAGTTCATAGCAAATTTTACTATAGTTTATACTAAAGTTTCATATCATTATTATAAAGTTTAGTATTTTTACTAAAAAAAATTCTCAAAGTGATACGTTTTTCCCTAAATTGAAAAATACTATAGTAAAAATTGATATAAAAAGTTTCTCCGTGTAGCTATAATTTTAAATTAAAAACTTGTAGTGACAAATAAATATTTACTTTTTTCAGAGACAAATATCATTGGAGTGAAATTTTAAGTATTAAAAATGCAAAACTAATTTTTTTCTCAACATAATATTAGACAAATCTAGTATCAATTTAAAGCACCTTAGATTTCCAAGATGGAAATTTTGAATAAATTAAAGTTTGATTAAGTATTAAATTTACTTTCAAACCTGTCAAGATTTCAAATGAAGTAAATTTTAGAAAACCACTAAGAAACTTTATCATGACCATAAAATAAATTCAGTTCAGTCAGCTTGACATAGAAAAATAGTATAATGTTTTTTAATCATTTGATTGCTGTACTCGGCTTTTCTATAAAGAAAGCAAGCTCACGAATGCATTCTAACATGATTGCGTAGGCATTAAGTTACAGTATTGATTTTTTCTATGCCTGTTATTGAATGCCAACTTTCGTATTGTAATAAAATAAATAATTTTTAATCAGAATTCTCCTTCAATAATAATTAAAAAATTCAGGTGAAACAAAGGGCAAATCATTTTTTTTAGTATAATATAAATCCATAATGATAAGTGCACGTTTAATGTGCTAATACATTTTATTTCTCGAACAAACTCTAATCACTTGTTCTCTGGATAATAGAACTGTAACGACTGTTTAAAGAGACATTGAAATTATATTATTATCTCGGTGCAATAAAAGTTTATTTAGAAAAAAGAGTTTAAAAAGTATATTTTTGTTTTCTTAAATAAATTCATTCGTGTTTATTATTTTTTCTAAATATGCGCTGAGAAACATTGATAAAAAAAGTTAGAAAACCAAAATAGGACAAAATTAATAATAATATTCGTGGAACTGAATTTTTTTAATAATTTTATTTAGCATTTTTAAAAGTAAGTATTTGAAAAATATATGCTAATATGCCGAAAATTTTAATTTTGCAAGGTTTTAATTTGTAGAAAGACCTTTACGCATTATTAATAAGTATTCAATAATTATCTATTACCTTATCCGATTTTTTTTAATTGCGAATAATTTGTTATGATTACTAATTTTCAAAATCATTGTTCATGATTCAGGTTTGATACATAGGCCAAGGAAAATCATGGTTTTCGTGAACCCGTTCGGCGGAAAAAAGAAAGGTCTAAAAATTTGGGAGAAGCAAGTGCAACCTTTGATGGCCATTGCAGGAATTGAAACTAAACTAATAATCACCGAGAGGGCAGGACAAATTAAAGAAACTCTGCTCACGGAAAATTTCGACGATATTCATGTAAGAAATCAAACTTCTTTATATATTTAAAAAAATTTTGAGACTGAAATTTAAATAAAAATTCAATCCCGATTTAATTACAGTAATGCATTTTTTTATTCAGAATAATAGTTTTGGACATTTAATTCAATTTTAAATAAGTAACTAAAAATGTTTCAGGCAGTGGTATGTGTCGGAGGAGATGGTACTTTTGCAGAAGTCTTTAACGGATTAGTTTTGAGATCTGCGAAAGATCATCAAATTGATCCTAATGACCCGAATGCTATTTTAGCAGGCCCCAAATTGCCTGTAGGTGTAATTCCTAGTGGAAGCACCGATACAGTCGCTTATAGTTTACATGGAACGACCGACGTTCAGACTGCAGCCATTCATATTATTTTTGGAGACACTGCTGGTTTAGATCTCTCTTCAGTTCATGGAAATGATTCTCTACTTAGGTTTTATGCGAGTGTACTCAGTTATGGATATTTAGGCGATGTGATCCGAGAAAGTGAAAAATTCCGTTGGATGGGACCTCAAAGATATGATTACTCGGGTAAATGAAAATCGAATATATATTTCAAATTAAAAAATTGATAATAGAAAGAATTTCGTAAAATTACATTTGAAATATAATATAAATGTTTATTTTCTGCAGGTTTTAAAAAAATCATTGCGAACAAAGGATATGAAGGGGAAATAGAGCTTTTATCGGACCCCTGCCATCCAGCATCTAGCACTAAATGTTTGAAGAATTGTAGTCGATGTATTCAACATATGCATCAAAGTATTCCAGACAAAGAAATTTCCAGTAAGCGAAAAAAAATATATTTCATTTAGTCAGTAAGAATGATTTCACTCAATCTTTTGAAAATATATTTTATGATATTTTTGTTAATTTCTTGTTATTTTGATTGATAACCAATTTGGCATCCTTCTTTGATAATAAAATTTCTAAAAAATTCCGGTCGGTTCGTTTGCAAATTTTTTTATGTTTTTTCATTTATCCGGTTTTTTATTCACAGTGAACTCTAAATATTTTGTCAATTCATGATGCTGCATAATGGACTACTTCATTTTGAATTGCAAGCTATGAGATAAGTTTTTGAATTCTATGATAATTCTTAATTTAATTATTTCCTATATTCTAATGTTCTACAGAAATTTTGAATTAATCTTTGAATTTATGGCACTGAAGAGGGCCCCCATATGTGGCCGAAACGTTTGCCTTTCTTTCCTTTTGCGCATTTTTACATCTAATAGTGACATTTTTAATCAAATAAAATAAGATGAAACTGACCCTATGCCAAAATAACAAGAAATTAACAAAAATTCTATGAGTTTGGGTCAATATAATACTAGACATGTTATCAAGCATGTCACTTTAATATTTTATAATATTGTATAATAGCTTTCAATTTGAATTTAAAAATACATGAATAGAGAGGATCTAATATTAAGATTTTAATTATTTTCTTTTTAAGGGTGGCTCACTGTCAGAGGAAAGTTCTTTATGGTAAATGGGGCGAATCTTTCGTGTGCATGCTCAAGAAGCCCAATGGGTTTCAGCCCACATTGTCATATTGGAGACGGTTGCGTGGATGTTATTCTTGTCAGGCACACATCTCTTATCAATAATATTAGAATGCTTCTCAGGCTTAGCAGTAAGGATAAAAGTTTAGTAAGTTTAAAACTTCACTTGTTAAGTAATAATTTACAGTTATTTGTATTAAGACTAACATACTAAAATCCTGATTAAACTATTTTGATAAAGAGCTATAATAAATATTCAACGAGTAGGTAAAAGTACCAAGAGTTACATTGCATTAAGTTATTAATATAATTATGATTTTTTTTCTGAATATATTAGATATAAAGGGTCATAAAACGATAATTAGATTTCAGTGAGTCACAGACTCTAATCATTGACTGATATATTTGTTTCTTTTCAGTATGACTTACCGTTCGTTGAGGTGTATAGAGCCAGAGAATTCACGTTCAAGGCCTCGCCTACAATGCATTTATCTCAAAATGGAAATAGCATTTCACTTAATTCTGGACTTAGTGTCTGGAATTGCGACGGTGAGGTAATTCAGGTTCCCAACGTGAAGATAAGGTAAAGTAATCTGCATTCGGAAATTACTAATTATTCAATTATATTGTGTTATATAATTCAAATGTTTTTCTCAACAGGGTACACTGCCAATTGCTGAAGGTCTATACAAGAAGAACTCCAGAATCAATAGAAGAGCCGACATGTTTTTGCTCTATTTGAAGAACTGACTTTTATTACTTGCTGTAATTTTCCACCAAGAGAGCATTTATTTTTGCTCAAATTTTTCAATTCGTTTTAAGACCATGGATCAACTGGATTACTTAAACCACTTGACGTCAGCATTTGCAATTTCAGACAGTAAAGTTATTCAAAAATGAATAATTAATTCAAATATTTAAAGAATTTGAAAATCTTTCTATGGAAAAAAAGACGCTTTCGACTGCGCTGGGATTCGAGTTCAGGTCTTTCGATTGCCGGTCAGCTAATTAATTAATAATTAATATTGATTTTCTATACCAAACAGACGGAAATAAAAGAGCAGAGAAGGTCAGTTTGATACAGAAAATCCATTTTAGTTATTGGTTTTTCAATATCTTTAGACTGAGAAAAATATGCTATTCAATCTACAGAATTTCTGCTTGAATCATGTATATTATTGATTGAAAAAAATATGCTATAGGAACCAATAAATATGCTACAAATTCTATAGCATATTGATTTTAATCAACAATGATATACATGATTTTTGGAGAAATTCTATGGATTCAATAGCATTTCTTTCTCAGTGTACAGACTGTAATTGCATTTACCAACGTCTCGTGTTTGGTTGATCCATTTAAGCAAAAGAATTGTTACAATTGTTTTTACTTTTTCAAACATTCCATTAATCGTGTCTTACACATTAAGAAAAAGCCTTAGAGCGTTTTATTTTATTTCAAAATAATTTATTATTCTAATAGTTAGGATAATAATTGTTAACAATTCTTTCCTCTTTGGCTTTTTTTTTAGATTAAGAACTCGATTATAGTGAATAAAAAAAATTATATTTATATTGTTAACGTGAAAAGTTTAGGTGCAAGGGAATTGTTACAGATTTTAAGTAAACACATAAAAGCGGGTTTTTGTGATAACTAAAGTAAAAATCAATTTGGCTTTGAAGTCGGATTAAAATAATATAAAATACCTCAAATATGAGAATCTCTGAATAGTTAAGTCCTAATTTTAAATACTTTTACTCTAGATGATTCGTTTTGAATACAGAATAAAGGTTTTTAGTACCTTATTGAAAGATGTCAAAATAAAACTTGACATTTTTCCTGACAATGTACTTAAATTTTCAAGGAGAGGTAGTACTACAAATTAAATTATGGAACCATGACGTTACGATAAAACAGGTTCTAAAGACAAAAAAATAATTTAAATTTGCATATTGCACCTCTTTAAAGAAGTGCATGAATTAGAAAACCTTACAGAATATATTTATTAATTGATTTAGGATATTACCGCAATATTATTATGTTCCTTTTTCTGTATCTGTATGGCTTTCAATATTTTTGAAGTAATTTCATTTGCCTACATTGGGGTTGTGCAAATATCATATAAGTAATTGTATTTTATTAAGTAACTATGAAATACTTCAAGCATTAATTTACCAGAGTAACTTGTTTTTTAGTCTCTGTTATTAGTATTGCTGTAACATAAGTATTTTTCACAGTATGTATATTATATAGATATTTTTTTGGATAGGGTCATGATTATTGTATTATATTTATTCGAAAAAGAAATTTTAAATGTCCAACCGACATTGATATCTTGCAGGGTGCGAACTATAAATCTCTCATCTTTTTGCTAAAATTAGGTATTTATAAGTTAAGTGCTTTGTTTTATAATGAAAAAAAATGTTTGAAGATGAAGTTTCATAAAGTGTTGTTTATGATGATACATTCCTTTTAATTATTGCAATTATTTATTTCAGGAGTCTTATTACCTTAAAAAGACAAATTTCAAGTAGGTATAAAATAATAAAAAATTTAAGTTACTCTTTATACAACCTAAAAGTTTGTATCTTGAAGAACTTTTTATTTGAAATTCAGTACTGCTTTATACACTGTATTTTTCGAAATAATTTTCAACATTATTATTCTTATTTAAATAAACATCTTTTTAACAAACATTACTTGTTTGAAAGAACTAAACCTGACATAATTTTTTAGGAGTTTTCCTTAAAATTTGTCTGGTATAGAAACAAAGGTTTATATTTCAATGAATTATTACTATTATTTAATTTAAAATTATATATTTTTTATTTTTACCATTTATTAATAAATTATGTTATACATTAGGTATAGGTGTTTTTAAAGTTTTTAAAACACGAATCGAGAGATCGATCATTAAAATCAGGCGCATGCGTGAAATGGCGTGAAACTTCACGTGCAATCCTGGCAGAAGTCACCTAGTGCTGTATTCCTTCTGCTAAAAAATAATTTAGAATACATCTATAAAATTTATCATCAAAGAAAATTATTTAGATTCGGATTAAATGATACAAAATGTTGGTCACAAAACTATTTGCTAGGTTAAAGATTTCAGGTAATTATAAATAAGAAAAATCATTTTTGCATTGGAAAGAGGTTATGTTGATAACGCACTCTAATTTTTAAATATAATATATGAAATTTTAATACGTTTGTTCACAGATTCTATAAATTTTTTGCCTGGTCGAATAACGAAGACAGCAGGTCTCCGTGTTTTTGAAGTTCCGCCAAAATATGGTAATTAAATGCATTAATTATAATTAAAATATGAGGTAAACAACAACACTGAGTTTAAGATTAACTATTTTTTTAGATCTTGAATATCCCGAAAGGAAAAAACTTAGGATTTATGAAAAGGTACCACAGTATCCACCACATATGAAGGCCTTTAAAATGCAAAAAAGATTACGATATATGAGAGGTGAAGAACAAACCCACAACTTTTTATTACACAGGCAGTATGGTGTCGTAGTATGTATAAAGAATTTTAATAATTCAAGAATATTTTGGAAATTTATAATAGCCATGAGGTATTTTTATTCAATTATGCAGATGGTTATTGTATTTTATGGATGATCAAACTTTTCGAAGAGTATTTTAAAATGAAAAAGTTTTCAATAGAATCTTTTACACAATTTCAGGCACAAATCGGAGGAAGATTAAAATATGGACATTTTGAGATGATACGTTTCGTTATGGGGAAAAAATTGCCCAGTTCCTGTTTTGCCGTTTACCGAGTAGATCCTCCTTGGCAACCGGTTACTAAAAAAGTTAGTTCTCGTAATTTTAAGCAAATTGATTTAACGAGAGGATCATAATTTAATCTATACTACAACTAAATTATGACTTTAGGGTCAGGGAATGAGAATGGGTGGAGGTAAAGGTGCGATTGATCATTATGTGACACCCATAAAGGCAGGTCGTGTGATCGTGGAAGTTGGAGGACCTGTTGAATTTCAAGAAGTATACAAATTTAAAATTAATATTATTATAAATTTTGACTTGTTAATGTTATAGAATAACAACAGTTTTCAAATAATTATTCAGGTAAAGAAAGCTCTGGACGAAGTTGCGCACAAGTTACCTTTTAAAGCAATCGCCGTAAGCCAGGAAAAAATGGATAAAATAGCAGCACTGGAAAAAAAGAAAGAAGAAGAAAACTTGAATCCTTGGACTTTTAAATACATTGTTCAAAACAATCTAGGTGGCTGTACTAGGTGGATATCTCCTGTTGATAGAAAGTGGTTTGGGAAACATCGATAAGTATAAAGTTCCCAATTTTATTATATTTATTCATAATTAATAAACGAATCTTTATATGATCAAATTTATTATTGCGCACAACACATGATTTTGCAAACGTTTAAAAGATTATGAAAAATATTAATTCTTCATATAAATCTTCCTCTTATTAAAAGTAATTCAAAGATATTACTATTTCGTTCTTTAAGAAATAAAATATTAGTTATTTATTCCTCAGGGAGTATTTTATGTTTATTAGTAGCGAATAAGTATGATTAGACTGCAAAGGACAAATTTATCTATATTGGCAAGTTAAGTATCTTAAGCTATTTACAGTTTCAAAAACTGTCGGTAAATAGATAAAGAAAATTAAGATAAAAATTCTATAATCTTGAAAATTAAAACTCTGCGTATCAAAAAAGAAAAAAGTCTGAAGTGCTTCAAAATGTTTATTGTTGAATAATTCGATTTTATGAACTCCTGAATTTTCCTGAATTTTTCTAGAGTATTAAATAATAAAATATTTTTGTATCTGGAAGGAGGTAAATTTTCAATCAAATGAATCAATAATAAAAGGTCGTAAAATTTCTTTTCTAATAGTTTCACAATTTAATCAATATTCCTGATTAATGAAACAATGAAAGTGATTTCAAACTAAAGCTTTGAAAAAAATTTTAAGTTTGATAATTTTTGATTTAGAAAACAAAGCAAAGGTAATTTTTCCCTATTTTTTGTGATAAAAGAGTTAGATGAAATAACTGATGTCTTGATTGTATATAGTACAATTACAATATTTTATATATCTTTGACGACGGTTTGGTGGTAACAACAGGTGAATACTACATATTGTACATTGAATAGGCAATAGTCGTATCTTAATATTCATTAGCATATCGTCGACGACGATGACAACAATGGGTGATAATGAGGATGATAGTGTGAATGGTATTAATGAACTAGTGATGCTGATGACGGCGAGGGTGATAATAACTTCGCTTTCTTATTAACAATAAATTCTCGTGGCTCGTCATCATCGTCGTCTTCACAGTAGCGCTTGATAACATACTGATAATTGCTGCTTTTTGGATTCGTTATCCTTATAATTAAATATAGTGACGCTATGTAAAGGAATGATTACTCGTCTTTGATTCCTCAGCAGGATTAATCTCTTATTTCCAATTCCACGACGAGATCGTCATTAAATTACTAGATTTCCATGAGGCAATTGGCAACGTCTTTGAATCACCAAATCTGAACCTTAACAATAAAATTATCAGATCAAATCGTTACTAAAAGATAATTACAATTTTAAGACTTAATTTACAATTTTTTTAAATTATAAGAACCTAAACTGAACATTTTCCTGGCTGTAAAATTCGATGAATTCTAAAACTTAAACCTTTTGTGCGATTGGGTTCCCTAATTCTTCTCGGCGAATCAATCGTCGATCTACCGGCTCAATTCCTAAATAATATGCGCTGACGTTTGTACTTCAACGAATATACGACATTGACTTGACAAATGATGTAGAATTAAGAAACGTCGCAATCCGAAATCTTGAGACGATATGTTTTCATTTTTATATAGGATTTAATTGAAAGCTATCGGCTGATAAACAGTCAACGACCCGTCACACTATGAAATTTATAATACGCAAACGATCCTTTCTTTGATAAGACGGAAGGTCATCTGCAGAATACTTGAAAATACTCCAAAACTAAGCGATTAATACAACATTCTCTGTTAATACTTTGTATATATATATCCTGTTCTGAACTGTACCTGCGATCGATAGTCAAATTCGACTAATTAGATATCATACCGATCGCGAATGATTGTTACAAGTAATTTGTGATGATGATAGATGAAAAAGCCACAGTGTCACGACTGAAAGAAAGAATAATAATTGGGAAGAAGTAGTTTTAAAAGCTCAGTGAAAATTCCGCGACACTGCGTAAGATGAAAAATCGAAAGGATGGCGGTCAGTCGTCAACTGTAAAAATACAGTGAGAAGGGCGTATTTGCAGTTAATTTTAGGTATATATAATAGTATGTATATAAATTTTTTTCGTTTTAAATCGCGCACGCTACACAACATTGCGATCTATATTTGCAGGACACGCGACAGCGAAACGGCAACCTGCACTGGACTAGAATCTCAAAGAAGGGGTATTCGGCGTTTCTAATTTATTTAATAGTACTTTTCAAGCTTATCATTGTCTCGCAGTCACCGCGATTTGTCGAAAATATCGCTCTCGCATGTACACAGTACTAAGTGCCACATAAAACTTACGGCTTGCTAAAACACACATTTACTTATAGATAGATAGTTCGACACGCAGTCCTCATCATTATGCTAGCAAACCTTTTTCCCTCTTTCGCCTTTTCTTCGATTTCATCACTTAATTCCTACGGTGCTTCATCGTGTCACTTAAAATTATATTATGGCTAAACATTGTCGGCGTCAGCGATTTTCTTACGTTCAATTTGTGGACTGCGAAATATGAAATTCAGGCTTTTTGAGAAAGTTAATTATGGAAATGGTCAGGTTTACAAAAATAGAGAAGTCCCATTGCAGCATTCGAGGAATTTATGAATTTATGATAAATGTTCTTTTGTTACGAAATAAAATTGCAATTGAGGGATTCTATGGTGAAATAGCTTTACTAACGTTTGAAAATTATCTGCAAATAATTTGTATATATCCTATTTATAATGTTTCAAAAAAAATGCAGTCGAAAGCGTCTTTTTTCCACAAAAAGATTTCAAATTTTTTAAATTTGAATTCAATTTGCATTTATTTGCGATATAAGAGTTTGAAATTGTCTACGAGGACACCTGTCGGCAACGTATCCTATCTGATACGCGACTAGTGATTCTCCGATAATGTAGGCGGTGGCAGAAATTTCAAACTCAACTAATTAATTTGAAATCATAAAAAGTACATCATTTAAAAATTTTAATTTCATTATCGAATCCTTCAAATGCTAAACCTGAAATTTCACAGCCACCAAATATCCCGTAATATTTATCCTCAGGCGATACTTCTCGGTAGCAGAAATGTCAATTTCCAAACTAAATTTCAACTTGCAAATCGACTTTTTCTAGAATTGCGTAGAAAATGTGTTAGCTAGAATCGAATACACGATTTCTACAGATTTTGTCAAACTAAATCTACTTTACCTTCGCAATTAAAATTTATTCAGTATATTTTTACCCAAAAAGGGTCCAATTTCACAAAATTACAAGTTTATAAGTGAGTTGTACAAGTCAGAAGATCAATGATTTTTTAAGATCGTAAAATAAAAATAAGTCAAAATAATGCAAAATTTTAATGAATTATGTGCAAAATAATGATCTCATATTATTTTACCGACTTATTTTAATTAAATATAAAAAATTATTACTTTTTGGACTTGTTCTTGTGAAATTTTCGTATTATAAAATTGGTCCTAAGTGAACAAAGTTGAAAGGTTCAATGTTTGTAATAAAAGTGGTGTGCAGTCGATTCCAAACGAAATGGGAATAGCAGACGATCTTAGCGCTCGCCACAAGGAAGCGTAGATTAATTATACAATTATATTATCCTCGAATCTCAAATGATCCGAGTTGTACCCGAGGCTCATCTTGCGGCAAGTTTACAGTTATAGATAGTCTAAAATAGGTAATAATAATAATAATTTTTCGCTATCGCGTAATATATTTAATATAATATGTATGTTTATATGTACACAGTCTTATAAAGCAAAATTTACAAACATCACAACGCACGGTAAGATCGAACGAGTACATCATCTTTTCGAACGTAACTCATAACTTAGGCAGACTTTGTTGATTTCGGCTAGAAGACCACATTGACACACAGTAAAAAGTTTAGTTCAGAATAAATCAAATTTATTATCAAAATTACCACATAGAGATAATTTTGATCAAAAATATCGAGATTAAAAATACTTCTGTTTTTTACTGTGCATCTAATCGCACAATAAGTGCGAATATGCGAGAATCAATTCATTTCTATAAACTAAAACGTAAATAGGTAATACTGTAATGAGTTGCAAGAATTCGTGGTAGCTAACGATTCAACTCATCTATAACGTTTTCATCATTCACAAAGTTTTTAACGTTCATGACGATTAATACGTTTTTAAATAAACTTTAGGAGCTGCGAAGGATTCGTGACGTCAACCAAACGATTGACAACACCACAAGGGGTCCCTTGTCAAAAAGAACCTTGCAATACGTATTTACACTCGATAACAATTATTTATTTTGATTTGAGATTTATTTCTCTCTGCGATGATTACAGTTACTTTTACAGTGATAAAGTGCAATGCGGAGTACAAAAAGACGAAGGAACACTTTACATGCATAATTCGTAGGACCGCGATTTAATCGTTTGATAGGGAGTTCATCAAACGAAAGTGATGTGAGTTCCAAGAACAGGTACTCAATGTAATGATACTTCCTAATGCTGAATTAATGTTCAGAATAAACCTCAAACTTGAATAAGAAAGATTTGAAATTTCAATAAGAATATTGTTGTGAAAATGTCATGAAAATTTCAATACAGTTGAAACCAATCATTCTATTTTTCTGAGACTTCATTTCATTTACTTTCTATTAATTTCATGAGTGCGTGAAAATAAATGATTATCAATTTTTTTTTAAATAAATAATATCTTAAATCCACATAATCATTGATTTTTTATTCAGAACTAAAATAATAGCTGCCAATATTTTAAATGCTTCATGGTGATTCTATTGAGTATTATTTTGAAATTGTTTGTAACAGAAATTCCTTAGATAAAAAAAAATATATAAAATAAAAAAGATATTAAAGTTTTAATTTGAGGTTTCTCCTGTGCACAAATCTAGCATGAAAACTATGTGTTTCCAGGAAATTTTAAATACCATGATTGCACGTATAGATTTATCAATTGATGACGTAAACAAGAAATGTAAAAATCAATGGGTAATTTGTCTATAATATTTTTAGGATTATAGCCTGATTGTGATTCTATCAGCTTCTCAGAAGTGAAACAAATCGAGAGCTGATTATACAAAAAAATGTAAAATTATTCAAAGAACATAAAAAAATAAATTTATGGTATGGATATTTTTCATATTATAAAAATAATATCTCGTGGACCATTTACTTTTTTTATAGTTCACCTTCAAAATATGAAAATGCACGAAAAGACAAAATAGGAGAAAATATTGAAGGTGTCATAAACGGTGAATTGTAAAAACAAGAACTGATGGCAACATCTGACAGCATGATGACTTTTCAGAATTGCAATGCTAGGATTTAGTTCTGCATAGAACACTGTTTACGATTAAAATTTGGACCGATTTCGAAAAGAAGAAATCAAAACCAGAAATAGTTTGAATTAAATCTAATTACTGCGAGACGACTTCACGTCCTTCGCGGTTGCGATTCTATTAAATTGGAATGATAATTCATTTCGAATGAGGATGATTTATCCGAATGTGGATGATGTACATCGAATGTCTAGAAGTTTGCCTCGAATGTGAACCGCGAAAAGAATGATTTCAAAATAGCTGTTACGCCCATTGATCTTTTATACCATCAGTCACGTATAGCTAATTTTAAGGTCGATTATTACGCGTAATTCTATGCGCTGCTAGGAAGCTGACTAGAATATAATCTACGATAAGTTCGAATCTCCCTGCTTGATTCGCTCTACACAGGAATCGTAGATGGCAAGAAGAATCACTTTGTGCACATCCGCGTGCAGCAAAGCGACAGGGAATCCGTCCCTCGCATTTATTGCTTATTAATTAAGCTTTCCGATAATCCTCGACTCGTTTTATATTGACAATCTGATCAAGAAATCGGTTTGAACACGACGTGATAAATTGGAAATGAGTAATTTAGAAAAACTAAGCTGTTGTGAAATAAGAATCAAGAAGTACTGAAAGTTTTTCCATTTTTAATACTTTTACTTATTATTATCTGCTTTTATTTCCCCCTGTTCAGGCAGAATTTAAAAAACAAATGAAAAACTTTTATTGTCATTCAAAAGTTTTGTACTATTTGAATCCTCCGTTTCATCCTAGACTTTTATTAAGAAAGTATTTTAATCAATTATTCCCCTTCACAATTATTAATTTCTCTTCAAAAGTCAATTTTTCCACATTCACGTCTGTTATTAATAAAAATAAAATACAAATTAAAGGTCAATTTTCTTTTGATTTTCTGATTGAAACTTAAAATTAAAATTTAGTTATTGATTTTAACTGATTAATTTGAAATGACCGATCCTCAGAAAAATAAAAAGCCGGTTTCAGCGACTTTCGACGAGTCGGGGAAAGTCGGAAAAGTCAACGCGTCTACGAGCTATGATCACCTAAGCGATCAAAGGCCCTCTTTCAGGCATTCGATTCCTTCAGGTTATCAAAGTACTGCATGATCTGATTGTAATCCATGTCGAGATTGAGATCATCCATGGGCACGGCTTCCTCCTGCTCATGATTAGAAGAGCAAGACGAAGAGGAAGAGGACGACGAGAACATTGGATTGCCAACGACGGTAGCCCTCTTCACTTCTCTCGATTTTGCATTCTTAACTCGCTTTTCGTCATTATTTCTAAGCTCCACAAAAGCAAGCTCGTTTTCTTTTAAATTCCCCGTTGAGTTTTTCGATCGGTGAACCTTAACATGGTGTTTTTCGTGATGTTTACTATGATGTTTCTCATGATTTTTTTCATGCCTTTCATGATCTTTATCATGATGTTTATCGTGGTGTCGATAATTACCATTATGGCTTGCACTAGCAGTTCTGTGATGACGCTTTCGTGGAGTGTCTGGAAGTCGAACTAGGACTCCCGTGTTTCTATGGGGAGGAACTGGAGGTTTGTAATCGTCGTTTCCGTTTGCATTGTCTGTGATTTTCGTTGTCGAAGTTACTGATGATGAAGGCAAGACACCATGAGGAGGCAGAGGTGGTGGAACATCGTCGTTGCTGTAAAAAAATTACCTTTTAAAATGCCCAATTGAAAATAAAATAACTACAAAATTGGATAGCTTCGATTCCGTACATTAACAGAATCATTCGTTATAAAAAAAACCAAAATGGTCTGCTCAACTAATGCTTACTTATTTAATAATGACGCATTGGCTGTCGGAGCACTTGGAGCGGTGAGAGGTTTTGACGAATTTACATCGTTCGTTTTTTTTATGAAGCTGCATGACGTTCTATCCCTCTTGCAATAAGTTGTTGTGTCAATGGGAGCTGAGGGAGTATTCCGCTCTATCGAGGGTAACTCGATGTGGTTAGGATTATCAAAACTCGTGCCCAACTCAGCAGCATCCGTAAGCGGATTATTCTCTCCAGCGAGTGGGTTGCTGGTTACGCGAACCTTAACAAGCCGATCAATAAACAGAATTTAGTATCCCATTAGTAAATCTAGAAAATTATCACAAAATCTTATGAAAATAATAATAATTAAATTTGCAAATAATTTTGAAATTTTTACAGAACTCTTAATTATTTCTACAAAAAAATTAATAACCTGTTGTGGTGCGTTTCCAGCTCTTTCCAAGGTAGCCCTACCAAGCCAAACCCAGTCGTGGGCGTTCGTTGTTGATTCCCTAGGCCTTCGAGTTTGTGCCAGTTGATTCGCAGCGGCCCTAGCAGCTCCAAAAACAGGAAGTCCGGGATGAGAAGAGTCCATGGGCTGGGGCTTGAACTTGCTGGCGTACACCACACAAGAGACGACGAAGACAACGATGGCGAAACAGAAGGCCGCCAGCAGAACGTACATCCCTATTTCTAGTGGTGTCATCCGAGGTCCACCTTGATGTCGAATCCCGACGCCACCCATTCCCCCTGAAGACATTCCATTAGCTATAGCCATGCGGTGCTGTCTTGCCTGCATCGTTGGTGCGTGGTCGTTTTCGTCTTTTAGTGGTAAACCTTTGCACAAAAATTAGAGAAAGACAGAGAGAAAGGGGCGGGAAGCGTGCAAGCGTGTTGAGAAGCGAGACATTCAGGCGCAGCATCTGAAGCTAAGACGTCCATACCAGATTTGGATTCAATTACAATTTTATTTTTCACTTAAATTTGAATATAATTTGGAATTTTAATAATTTTGTTAGAAATCCAGATCTGGTAAACATAGAAGACGAAGAACTGGAGGGTAAGCACTGAAAAAATTTTCTTCTTTCGAAGGAGAAAGTATAAACCTTATGACGGACGACACACGACACAATAAAAAATAAACTTAGCCGGTATTTACCGATTAAGATGTCATTGAGATCAGGTGCGACATCTTTGCCATTTTTTCTTTCCCTGTGATGGGAACCTCCACCAAGGGTACCTCCATCATTTTGAACGAACTCGGGTCTATTGGGTAGATCACTGGATGCAAAGTCGACCTCAACATTCGCAGATGCAGTAGCTAAAGGAAGAGAAGGTGTTCCTCGAGGAACAGCACTCTTTGATCTTCTTCCAGAGAGTCTGCAAACATCTGCGAGATGAAGGGTGACTTTCAAAAGATCCCCTCGACCTTCTCCCACTGCGATGACACGAGGATGATGAGATGCAACCATTGGAGCAAAAGCCACGACTTCTGGGTCGAGACTTTCGACGACTAGATGGTAATCAGTAACCGATATTTCTCTTAGAGGTGTTCGAGATCCATCGGAGAACTCTATATCGATGTCCAGCAAACCTTCCTACAAATTTATAATTATTTTTTTATATTTTTTTTTAATTTGACAAAATAACTCATTCTTTAATTTCAATTGAATTAACCTGATATTGAGCAGTGAGTCTTCTGGTCACCGAAGTTTCCGCAATGTATCCATTTTCGATTGCAGTATCTGGAGTTATCAAGAGTTGAAGACCAGATACAACTTTTACGGATAGTTGAGAGATAGCAACTCGATCATTTCCAACTCGTACTTCCTTTGCTCCAATTACTCTTCCTGTGATCGGTGATAGAACTTGCACTTCTGTTCTACCAATACTTCGACCTTGTACTATTTTACCCTGTATTAAAGTTGCGATGCGAGGATCGGAAACCCGGAGCATAGCGAACACCAAATCTGTCACTCGCAACCACGTTCGTCGATTCACAAAATAAGAAACCCTTCCTGAATCATGATCCGCTGCGAGAAACCTAAAATAATTGATTTATTTTCAAGATTGCATTGTTTCATTTACAGAATAAATATACTAAAAAGTTTCCAAAAACTTGAAGAATTTAAATCTTTCAGGTTCTGACCTCGCGTGAATTTCGATGGGACTCTGTTGGAAGCGAAGTCTGCAATTCACGGTTGGATTTCTGTCAATGGAATTAATTTCATCCCATTTGTGACCTTGATATCTCAAGGATTCATCGTCTTCTTCCTCTTGATCTAAATCTTCTTCTTCCTCTTCTAATGTCTCATCTTTAGTATCTACATCTGTAGTTTCAGTCGCAGAACTTGGACTCCTTTTCTTTACAGGTATTTTTGAATCTTCACTTTCCTCTGTTGAACTTACGTTGAGGCTTCGTTTATTCTTTGAGATTAAATGGTCCTCTGGAACTTTCCAACTCTTGATCTGATTGAGTCGGGTATCGCTCACAGTCACTTCCAACGGGAATTCAGGCATCCAAACTGTGAATCTTGCTAGACCTGTATATGTGCCATATTTAACGAGAACGGATGCATTACTGGATCCTCGAATTTCAGAACCATCGACGTAGACGCTGCTACATGAAGAGGATACCTGAAAATTGAAAATCAATTTGGTTAATAAATTAGTTCTTAAATTAGATTATCACTTCATAACTAACTGAATCAGACATGGTGTCTCCTAAAATTCTTTTTTTTCCAGTTTATTCTTTCAAAACTCCTAGTCATTTCGAAAATATGAAACCACCCATAAAAAGCTCAATTTTATTCCCGTTCAATTCATCTGAATTCTGAATTAATATAACCGAATCAAAAAATCAACTAAAATTGATGCAATGATTAATTTGGGATAGTTCAAGTAAATTTAGTATTAATTTTTATGAGTTTAGCCAAATTCATGATTGATAGTTGAATCAATTTTATTGAAATTAACTTAAATGATAGGTAGTAAATTTAATTAAATCAAACAAAAGATATATAAATAAATCTAAAGTTAACATTCAATTATTTCAACGATAATTGGATTGAAATCTACTAAATTTATAGCAGTTTATAAATAATGTTTCAGTTATATTAAATTCATTTTTCAACTAAATTCGAAAGAAATTTATGATAAATTTAAACTAAAGAAAATAATCCATGTAGATTCAATTGAATAAAATTAATTAATTAAATTTAAATCCAGTTGTTTTCATATAGATTCAGTTGAATATCGGTAAATGGTCTTGAATTATACTGCATATTCCTACTTTAATTGCCTTCTAACTCAGTAAAAATAAGTTGAGTTTACTTAAAAATTTAGTTGCATATATAGGAATTGATTTTGAATTCTGTTAAAATAAAAGAAATTTAAAAATTTTGATTTCAGTTTATTATAATTTAAGTAATCTAGTTTGATTGTCTTTATAAAATTTCTTTCCTGCTCTCGAAAATCTCGAGTTATTCCTAGTTTTCTCATTTCAGTCTGAATTCCCGGTTATTTTTTATAAAGGGTTTCCCAATAAGGGTGATATGTTTTGAAATTGAAAAAAAAACACTGAATATTCATTCGGAATTGATCGAAATCTTTTTTATTATATTGGATATTCTATGCCATTTATGATTTAAACAATATATCGGCCAAATGTCCCCCGAGACTTGAGCCAAAAATGCGCCTCATCAGAAAAGATGATTTTTTAATGAAAATTGGGATCATTTTCAATTGATTCCAGAGCCCAATCCGCGAACTCCCGACGCAAACGATGGTCATTAGGCTTCAGTTCTTGGGCCAGAATCATCTTATAGGGATGCAGGCCAAGATCCAATCGCAAAATACGCCAGGTAGTGATCCTGGACAGGCCCAATTCCTGAGATCGGCGTGGCACGGACAATTCACGGTTTTCCTCGATACTGGCCTGTACGGCGGCTATATTCTGTGTAGAACGTGCGGTACGCATACGATTTTTAGGCTTAGTATCCAATAGAGTAAATTCACTCTCCAACTTATCGATTATTCGACGAATTGAGAGCGCGGATGGAGCAGAATGACGACCATATTTTGCACGATATGCTCTTTCAACACCGACAAAACTTCTCGAATTTTGATAAAATAATTGGACAATTTCCAAACGTTGTGGAAGCGTGAAACTACTCATGATTAAATGGCAAACCTTACTCATGACAACTGACAGCAGACGTCAAAAATTTCAGTTCAAATGAGCCCGATAGGGACATTCAAAATCATATCACCCCTATTGGGAAACCCTTTACCTAGTAAACATCCTGTCATACACTTTTCCAGACGGATATTAAATCTGAAAGTTTTAACTGTTTGCAAATAAATTTTCATGAAAGTTTAGTTATTCTTACTCTAAGAAATCATTCAAGTTTTGATAAGTTATTAAACTGACACAAAATATATCAAACATTTTGTAGAAAATAAATTAATATTCACCTATTGAAAAAAATATTAAAATTATAACTCAGGAAAGTAATGTCTCAAACCTTAAGAACACTTTCATCTTCAGAATGGCAAGAAGATTGTAAAGTTACATCAGCTACTTTTCCTGCTTGGCTAACGATGAAAACCTTCATTGCCTGAGACACTTGTCTACCAGTAAGCACCGCTGTGTTCATTACTTCCCAGTTCTAGAAAGACAAACAGACCACGTTTTACAATCTGTACAGTAGATACAATGAAAAATGAGAAGTTGCCACACAATAACACATCGTCCAAACAAAATTTCTTTCAAGCCGAATATTTTGAAACAGTTTAAGCCCGTTGTTTTTTATTTTGAAAAGAAATTTTTAAACTTAGTCTTTGATCCAACTATTCAACTGCCGACCTAAAATTCAATTTTTTATATACTTTTCTAATTACTATACATTCAAATAAATTGATGAAATTTCTCCCATTATTAAAATAAATTACATTATTAATAAAGGAAAAGTAATTTTTTTATTTAATATAATTGTGTATCTAAAAAGTAAATTCTAATGCTTTTTTCTCATATCTGATTTTCTAATGAATTTTTAATTATTTTCAAACAATTTCCTTTTGTACAAGTTTAGATGAATTTAATTTCTAGAAACTGAAGAAGTAAAACTGAAATTTGTAGAAGACAGGAAACGAGAAAAAGATAATTAACTTCAATAAAATGAGAGTAAATAAAAGATAGTACTGAATATAAATTGATGTTAGGAGAATGGGATAGTTTAATTCGTGAGACCGAATGCCTGGTTATCGATCCAACGAGACTTTTGCACTATGGCTACCAGGCTCTCAAACGGTCGTATGTCTTGGTCCATCTTCACACTGGAGAGGCGAGACCAACTTCGTCGAGAGATCTTAACCCCTTGGGGATTTTCTTCAAGACACGATGAAGTTCATGCCCAAGCACTACAGTCAGACTTTCGTGGAAACATTCCACTTAGTTCGCAACCCAGTGTCGAGAATGACGTGTCTGTAATATCCTTTATAAATAAAAAATGGAAATGACCTACCAAGCAAGGGCTTCTTAATTAAAAACTTTATTACTAGAATCGAGAAAGACGCTGGCAATTAGAGAACCGGATATGCATGAAACTTCGAGTTTCTAACGAAAAAAAAATCAATCAGTGCCTCTGAACAAAAAATAACACGCTGCTTTTCTACCTATTAGAAATCTTAATCAAAACCATTTCAATTCAATATCACCATTTATTTTATCTATCTCATTTATAAGTTTTTTTTAAAAACTACTAATATTCTGAATAAAACATCTTGAATGTTCCAACAAAAATGTTGTATTTCTGAATATTTGAATTTTCTATTCAACTAAAATTATTATTATTTTATTCAATCGCCGAATCGTCAAATCTTTATTTATCCTGATTTTTAAACTAATCAAATTTAAAAATCGACGGTTATAAATCCCAGAAACTAAAATGCGTTGAATAAACTCTTCAACAAATGATAATCTAATCAAAGTACTCATTATTAGATATTATCAATTCTACGTTTTAGTTACATAAGTTAGTATTGAAAACATCGATAATTGACCAGTATTGCTATATTTATTAAACTTTTATAGATATATCGTCTAATTTTCCTTTTCGACGAAATGTTCTAAACGAAAATAGTGTTTTACTCAACTGGAGAATTTTAAGGCCTAAATACTAATTACCAAGTTCAAAAATGTAACAATGTTTAAACAATTTTCCTTAATCTTTAGAAGTTTTTAGTTATTACTACACAATTTGTTAATTGAACTCGACTTGAGGTTTTTAAAGACTAAGTTTTCTCTCCCCAAAATCTAAAGTTATTTATCTACCGAGGCTTTTATCTTGTAAAGCTTGAGTATCAGGTGAGTGTGTTGATATGGTTCTGATTAAACAATCAGATGGTGGCCCTTTACCTTTGAAATGGGCAGGACCGCCTGAATATCATCCTTCTGTATCTCGAGGCGCGCTTGCACCTTTCCCCTTTCCACACGATGATGATGATGATGATGCTGCTGTTGGCTTAACTGATACATGGCAGGTACGGAAACGTTATCCTCCTCGCCTTCGAAGGCATATCGTACGCTCCACACGATTCTTCCTCCGTCCCAGTTTCCCCCTGCACCCTCATCGCTCGCCTCCAGTAGCATCGTCATAATCTCCTCTGCTAACCTGTCAACAAAAGGAAAATGTGAGTGGAGAGCAAACACATTAAAAAAAAATATATATATATCATGCAGAAAACAGCCTCAGAAAAAAATGATATGCTGATGTGTTCCCAAATAAAGAACTCTTAAAAGGAGTTTTCTCTCAACCCTTTAACCAAATTATAGATCAGTTAAATGGTTTTTTCTTTCGATTCTAAAATCCCTAATTCAAAAAATATAAATGAAAATAGGAAGCAAATTTTATGATAAAATCAAACCAGGTTCTTGTGAAAGAGATAATTTTCTAGAAAAGGTATTTTTTATATTGTTTGATTAAAAATTGGTTCTGGGAAGAGAGTTTTATCTGGGTTGTAAATAATTTCAGCTTTCGTCAGTCTATAATATACATATTCTACCATTTTTTGTTTTCCTCTGAGAGAAAGAAGGCGTCTCGGGTCTGAGGATAATTGCTAGACTTTGGACGTTCTGTTTCATCGAAGAGATGGGAATAACAGGTTTCTAACTTGCGCAACAGACCACGAAATTTTATTAACTCGTTCACAGCAGTATTCTGTGAAACGGACTTGTTTTCTTAATAAAAACATGTAATACATAGCTATTCGTTATTCAATTATCACAGCCCATTCGTTCTCTTTATATTTTCGACTCAGATGGAATTTACGTAAATAAAATATAACTCCTTTTAAAATGTAAGTAATCTTCCATTTTCAATTTATTAATACTACTTTTCAATTAACCCGAAACGTATTCACTATTTTCCCACGGTATTCTAACTCTTTATGTTTCAATTCTTAAGTATTTAAATAATATTATGACAATAATTTAATTTGAAGGCTTTCAAAATCCTGACTACTGGAATTGAACATCTAAAATGAAATATGAAAAATTGATGATGTAAAATGGAGTTGTGAGTGAAGCATTGATTTTTCATTTATTCAACAAGAAGTTGAAAGAAAATATAAATTTTACTCACGCGTTTGGTAAGCGTGACACGTTCTCTTTCCTTCTAGCCGTGAAGGTGGCTGCGGTGTTCTTCATATTGATTTTGGATTCTACTATCCAATCTGGATTGCTAGACGTTGCATCCAGGATCTTAACGTCAGACTTCACCCGGGCTCTAAAACAAGAAAGTAAATGAAAATAAAGGTTATGATGTCTTAAAGCTTCAGTGTATTATATCTTCATGAATAAAAATTTCACAGTCACTTCCTTGCTTTTAAAAATGCTTCTTTTGTCAAGGAAAGTTTTTTTTCACAGATATTATTATTCAGCTACTATATTATGACTAGTTATTTAAATAACAATGGAAGATGGTAAACTTTTCTATTTGAATACAAAAATGTTTAGTACAATCTTCAATATTTTCGGGTTTAATTTTCGTCTTAAAAAAACTGTTAATACTGCTAACTTTTGTTAAAAATCTAATGCAATTTAATTTTTAAATAAGTTCATTTTAAGGAATTATAAAAGTTCGAAACTGAATGTTAAAAAGTTTTCGAACTTTAAAAGCCCATATATTAGCTTTAATTTCACAGTTTATTTAAAACTCTAACTTTAGAATAAATACCAATATCATTTACTTGATTACAAATATAATAAATGAAGCTTATGTAATCAGGTCGCTTTTCAGAATATCCTTAGTTCACAAATAAACTACTGCTATTGGTGTAAATTGAGATTGCGTTATATAATTGCACAATAATTATAAATATCTGACCTGAAATCCCGAGTCTTGGTAAATTACATATGTAAAGGATATAGGTATATTTAAATTTCGACATTAATTTAATCCATCTATTTACAGAACTTCTCTTAATATCAGTAATTAGTATCAATAATGACTTTAATTCTGAAAATAATTCATAATTCAGTATCAAGTTATCTTGAATATCTGATAAACAATTAACACAGTAATAAAATCCATTTAAAATAAAAATCCGCATATAAGGGTATTTTTTTCCAAAAAGCATTACTGTTTCCCTGAGACAATATTTCGAGAGACGAGCAAATTCACATGATAATGTAGAAACGGAAATCGCTAGTTTTAATTTTCAATGAGAAAGCGTCTAAATCTGTAATAGGCTCTGTAATGTGAGCTTATTCAGAAAAGTCAGCGTGGCAAATCTCGTCTTCGTCCGGTAGTGATTGCTAGGTGAAATTGTAATCATGTAAAACTTTTACTTTGAGCTTGATGTTCTCATTAAAAAGGTAGAAACAAGGTTTCACGTAACACAAATGAAACTCGCAATTATCGAAGTTCTGGGTAATCGCGTGAAAATTTCAGTTGGATCGCTAGATTTCCATATAAATTGCCCATCGATTTTCTCGACCTGTGTACATAGGGAGCATTCTCTAAACTTTAGAATCAGTAACCAGGAATTACAGAAATTGCAGGCTTTTGGAAAAAGCAAGCCTTCATTTATTCTTTTTTCAAATGGAAATAAAAAGAGAGCTTTACGATAGATTACTCTCCACCGTCAATTATGATTCTACTGTACGTGGTTTATATATAAACCACAGCTGAAACGTTTTAAAAGTAAAATAGCTTTAAAACTCTATACTATTTCATAGAGAAAAGCCGTTTTTAAAACATACAATTTCATCAATGTTTTTATTTGTAAAATTTCGATTTTCATTTCTAAAATTTCTAAGGACTTCAAAAATAAGAGAAATCAAGTCCCAAGGAAATTGAATTTTATCGATTGCAATCGAGAGATATGTAGTAGTTTCGAGTCTTCCGAAAACGTCAGACAACTCTTTTCCACGTCTAGCATCTTCACCCCATCAATTAAAATCGTTAATCTTTAATTCTATACATTCAACTGTGGTTTATAAAGAACAAACAATTTCTCTACAATACCTGAGAACAACAGCAGCAACCGGTGGTCTCCCTTGCGCACCTTGACGAGATGAGTGCGAATGAAGAAAAATCGGAACATGGAGCCTTGACATGGGATAAAGAGGTCCATGGGGAACTAAAAGAGTAAGATATTCATCGGTTTTGAGCTCCTTGTAGTCCTCGCGGTTAGGAGCCAGGGTAACACTCCCCAAGGGCGTGACTGGTTGAATTTGTACCCTTGGTTGACAAAAGGGTGAAGATCCTGAATTAAGAACATGCGGAAGCGAGATATCCTCGGTGTTTCTAGGTTCGAGGACGGAATAGGAAAGCTGGACAGTTCTTGGCAAAGTCTTAGGGACCTTGATTCTCCCCGAGGAATCCGGAGGTGGTAAGGGTGGCCACCAATTAGCTGGTATAGTGATCTGGGCTAAACAGACGCCGTCTTCTCCGTCGGGACTGCACGCAGCTGTCAGGGGGCCATTTCCGGAACTCGATGTGTCCGTCGATCCAGACCCGGAAGAGGAGCTCAACCTGCTGCTTCCAGTGCCTCCATTTAAAGAGGCGTGGAGCAAGACGCAAACTCTTTGATGACGTCCCAGAAGCAATTGCCTTCTACCAGTTGCCTCACTTCCTGTATGGAACAACACCCTGGAAATGAAGACATTATTTTTTAGCAGGCAATTAGCAGGTTGTTAGGTTTTAAAGTCAAATAATTTTTAATTTCAGTCTTGCTAGGCATCTTTTGGAAACCTTCATAATTTAATTTCTGCCTCTTCGGAGATTAGAAAATTACTATTTTTAAACTCAAATCAGATATTTATTATAATACTTTTATAATTATAATAATTATAATTATAATACTTAATTTATTAATAATAGTGAAACAGGACTTATATCGACCCTTAGTGTTAATATTCAAATATTGTTGATGTTCTTAGTTGGCTTTAGGGTTCAGAAAAATGTAACTCAAAGTTTCATATTTTCAAACGTTTCGACTCAGATTGGAGTCCTCATCAGTGAGAATTTATTTCTATAAAAAATACAAAGGAAGAAACTTAAAAAATTTGCACGTGTGACCGATAAACATTGTTGTAAAAAAAATGTAACAGAGTTGCGAGTGTGAAACTATATAATTGGTCTAAATAACTAAAAATTTGCAAAAAAATGAAACTGTAACAAAACAAATATTTCTGTAAAAATACTGTGCGGGGGAGAACATTAAAGAATTGCCCGTGTGACGGATAAAAATTGTGGTAAAAAACGATATAAATGAATTATACATGTGAAACTATAAAATTGGTCTAAATAACTGAATTTGCAACAAAAAAAATGAAAACTGTACAACAAATTTTTTCTATAAAAATACAAAGGGAAAAAACTTAAAAGTTTGCACGTGTGACCGATGAACATTGTGGTAAAAAAGATATAAAAGAATTGCAAATGAGAGAATATAAAATTGGTTTAAATAACTAAATTTGCAAAAAAAATGAAAACTGTACAAAAATTATTTTGTTGAAATACTAAGAAGAGAATCCTAAGGAATTGCGCATGTGACGGATAAACATTGTGATGAAAACGGTATAAATACATGTGAAACTATAAAATTGGTCTAAATAACTAAATTCACAAGAAAATAAAAACTGTGCAAACATTTTTTCAGTAAAATTACTAAGAGGAGAAACTTAAAAAATAGAAATTGTGACGGATAAACATTGTGTTAAACGATATAAATGAATTGTACATGTGATATACTATAAAATTGGTCTAAACTAAATTTACAAAAAAATAAAAACTGCAAAAAAATTTTTTTCTATAAAAATCCAAAATTGCACGTGTGACGGATAACCATTGTAGAAAACGATATAAATGAATTTTACATGTGGTCTACGTTAAAATTGGTCTAAACTAATTTTACATAAAATAAACACTGTATAACAAAATTTTTCTATAAAAAAATCCAAAGAGAAGGAACTTGAAAAAATTGCACGTGTGACGTATAAACTATTGTGGAAAATGATATAAACAATTACACATAAGAACATCAACAATATTTGAATATTAATTTATTAATATTTAAAGAATTTGAAAATCTTTCTGTGGAAAAAAAGACGCTTTCGACTGCGCTGGGATTCGAGCCCAGGTCTTTCGGCAGTCGAAAGCGTCTTTTTTTCCACAGAAAGATTTTCAAATTCTTTAAATATTCGAATTCAATTGCATTATTTGCGATATAAGAGTTGACAATTTTTTATAGCAAAACTAACAAGGTTTCTGCACTTTTTAAAACAAGTTAATGTGAGGAATTTCATTAAATTTTTAATTCGCATTCTTAATAATTCACTACTTTCATTTTTACCGGTTCCAATCCTATATTTTTCTGATATTTTAACATTTTTATTGTATTTTTTTTTTCTGAATGAATGTTACCAAATGCTAATCAATTTTCAATTTAGAAATTGGACACTAAAATTCATTATATCTCCTTAATACTTTTTACACTATCGTAAATAACACATTTATATTCATGAATATAAATTTATACTACATATAATATGTAAGACTTAAGAAGGAAGAAAATTTGATGGAAATTTTTCGTTTTAGGAAAAGCTTGCCAAGATTTCAACGTTTTAGAGTATCTCGCGGTATTGGAAAACTCAGAAAAGTAGGAGTTGCTGGTCGGATTGATAAGTCTAAAAGCACTTACATCTCTGAAAGATTTGGGCCACACGTATATTACGAACATCATGATTTCCAAAGATAAACTATGATATACGGCGTTACTTTATCTTTTCTATTTTGGGGATTTATCAGACTTTTACTCTTCATCAGCACTCTTTTGTTAATATAGGTTTTAAATATTTACTAAGATTGCTAGATTATCTCGCACACGAATTCGAAAAAAATAGCTTGGTTTCCAGAATTCGGGTTATTATTTTTCAGTCGGCAGCATTAAATATTAGAATGATATAAAATTCAAATCCAAATATTTAAGGGGGGAGATATAGAACTTTCAAAAAATCAAAAATTTTTTTTTGCTCAAATCGATTGAAAAACTATTCAAAAATATAATCCACCAACATTCATGACCCGTAAGTTGAATGGAACATATTTTTTCATGTACAAAAACTTTGAGGCTCATTTTCTCGAAACAAACTTTTTTTATCCGGCCGTCAAGATTGCGAGCAAACTATTCAACCGATTTACTTGAATGAAACGGTATTTTATAGATAATTCTATATTCAAGTGCGTGGTAGGGCGCTTTTTCGAGAAAAATAGTATTTCTACAGTTGTTTAACTATTTTCATGTCAAAAAACACGGGTAAAAATGGCACCTTTTCACGAAACGCATGAAAATATACCCAATTTTTCGAAATTCTCAAAACCCCCCTGCTATGCACTCGATAAAAGCTTCCCGATTTATAAAAAATTTTCTTTTATTGTTTCAGATGAAAAACCTAGCCAGGAAGTTGACGGCCGCAAAAAATGTTAGCAGCGACGCTATCGACGGGATCCGTCATATTTCCGCCATTTTGTATTTCTCTATCATGAAAAAATTGTTTTTTTGAAGTTAAATAATGCCTTCTAATATATGCAAAAAATCCGGACTTGCTTCGTTTTCAGTCTCCCAGAATAAAATTGAAAAAGCTGCTTTTTTTAAGGGTTCTAGAGGTATCTCCCCCCTTAAGGTAGTACGATTACGAAAATTAGACCTTGAGTCAAAAATAGATAATTTTGCTTTCAAGAATAGCAATATTATTATTAAAGGGCTAATTTGGAAGAGAAAAGATTATCATTCATTTTTTTAGGAAAAAGATTCTCTACAACTTGACCGTTTCCGATTTTTGAAAATGAATTCTTTAATGGCTAAAATTATAAAAAAAAAACAATTTTTCAAAACAAAATTTTTATAAACAAATTGCTGTATTTGATAATAATTAATTCAATTTCAAAAATAGGAAACGGCCACGTTGTAGAGAATCTTTTTCCTAAAAAAATGAACCGTGATTTATTAGAATCGCATCATTTTTTAAAATTTGGCTCGAAGCGATAAGAAAATAAGTTTGGGCAAAAATAAAATTTATTAATAACATTATCTTTTTGTGTTTCAAATTTTTTTCATAAAAAATAATCTTTTCTCTTCCAAATTAGCCCTTTAATAAAAATATTGCTATTCTTGAAAGCAAAATTATCTATTTTTGACTCAAGGTCTAATTTTCGTGATCGTACTACCTTATGAAATTTGCCCCTAAATTTTCTCAGATCAAATTTTTTTTACAGATATTTGCATCTGTGATTTTTAGTAAATTACACTTTTGAGGTTCTAATATTACTTTTTATAAAGTATCTAACACGTCAAGATCATCAGTCATGGATTTTTTTAAATGGCTCGAAGCGCCATTTTCATGAAAACCTGTCGTGACTGACGGTTTTCGAAGTCAGGTTCGTGATCAACACTTTCGATCTAAAGAACTACTTCTAGATTCAAGTGTAAAAGTAATTTGTTAAAAGTTTTTTAAAATACCTGAGTACCGGTGAATCCCTGGCTACACTGTTGCTAACCAGGTGAGCCGACATGTCTAGGTGCCTGGCACTTAGTTCCTGAGCATCCAGCAACGTGCTGCTTATCATCGACGCCGACAATGTCGAATTGTTCGGACCTTTCCGAAGATCTGGTATTGGAAGAGTGTCTATGGGATCCGGGACGATGTATCTAGCCGGAACAGTTTGCTTTGTGCTGAAAGGACCATAGGTCGCCCTCACCGAGACTGGCTCAGTCGTCTGGAAGACGGTGAATTTGTCGATGGACAGGATCGAACCTGGAGGCGAGGCTGTCACCGTCGTTATTGGAGTTATCGGTTCCGATCGCGACGCCGACGGATAGTATTGCCTTGGTGTATGTTTAAGAAAAAAGCCACCATCCTTATTCTCAAAGTGCACTTCCACCGAAGCTGCTACATCTAAAAAAAATAGAAAAGATAAATCGTTAAAAGTAATTCAATATTGAATTCAACAACTCTTCTTTCAAGTACTATAATTAATAATTGCTCATGCTGCTCACAGATTAAGAAATGTCTTGTTTATTATTACGAGACACTTCGCATTGAAGATATTCAGTATATGCTCTCTCAGTTTTACATGGAGAATCGCAAGTACGTACTTGAAAACCACGTTACACAAATCCACTACCAGTGAGATACGGACTCAAGTGGTCCAGGTCAAAGAGTCAAAGAGCTTCTAGCTATACGGTTAACGAACCAAGTTTGAGATTTGCCTTCTGCTTCATCGTTCCCAAAAGTATTTTCCCTCATTAACGAATCATGAAGCAATTAATTTTGCGAGTATATAAAATCTAACGTTATTTAAGTTAACCCATTAACGCCCAAAATCACAAACTTTTTAACTCATTTTTGGCCCTTGTTGACAAAGCGAAGAAGGGAATATATCATGACCAAACCTTGTATACATAATGGTTTTGGGTCTCCTCTTTCGATTTATGAAGTCAAAATTACATTATCGTGCACTGGAAAACCAATATGGCGGATTTTATTAAAAAAAGTACCGAAAATTTGAAATTTTTTTTTTATTCTTTTTTTTTCAAATGGATAAAGCATATTGATCTATTTCAAACTATGGACAAAGGTGGACAAAATAGTTTTAGTTTATGAAAAATATTTTTTGGTCCAGCTCCCAATATTTTATCTTTTCCAAAATGGTGGAAAACTATGGAAATTTAAAAAAATAAGCGTTTTTTCATAACATTTCTAAGATAATTGGATAATACACAGAATTTTATTGATCAAACTGTCAAAGTTTGATTGAATAATTATGTACAGACCTCTTCTAGTATATGTAATGACCTGATTAATGGCGGATCCAATATGGCGCTTGGGGAACTTGGGAAATACCGAGTTTTTTCAAGATTATCGTTGATGAAAATTTCTGAACCTTTATTGAATTCAATTTTCCTATGTTTCTTGGCACATTATATGAAAATCCGGTGACAGTGTTAGAAAATTCAAAATGGCGGATCCAATATGGCGTTCCGAATATTTTTCAGCGGAAAAAATTCGTAAAGTTCTGAATTTATATTTCACGATCTGCATATTCTCCAACGCTTGATGTATGTGGCTAAATGAAGTTGGATGATGGATTTAGTAAATGAGTAGTTTGAATCAATAGGATATATTTTAGAGTGAATGAGTGGATCGAATCAATATGATCTATTTCAGAAAATAAAAAAAATTCTTATTTTGATCGTAATAAATATTAATTCATTTAGTTACAAGATTATATACTTTTTTTTGTCACATCACTCATACCAGTAGTGGAATTTTGAAGCATGAAACTTCTGTATGAAATTGAATTCCTTAAGTAGATCAAATAATCACTTTTGACCATTACATTATGAAAACTAAGCCAAGTAGAAGTCGAATAACTTCATTTAGTCCCATACATCAAGCGTTGGAGAATATGCAGATCGTGAAATATAAATTCAGAACTTTACGAATTTTTTCCGCTGAATTAGCGATCTCAATTAAAAAATGTCTAGAGACATTTTTGATCACATATTTTACATAAAATACGAAAATATTTTTTTCATTAGCATATTATTAAATCTTCAATATACGGACCGACATATTGGATCCGCCATTTTGAATTTTCTAACACTGTCACCGGATTTTCATATAATGTGCCAAGAAACATAGGAAAATTGAATTCAATAAAGGTTCAGAAATTTTCATCAACGATAATCTTGAAAAAACTCGGTATTTCCCAAGTTCCCCAAGCGCCATATTGAATCCGCTATTAATCAGGTCATTACATATATTAGATTATTCAATCAAACTTTGACAGTTTGATCAATAAAATTCCGTGTATTATCCAATTATCTTAGAAATGTTATGAAAAAACGCTTATTTTTTTAAATTTCCATAGTTTTCCACCATTTTGGAAAAGATAAAATATTGGGAGCTGGACCAAAAAATATTTTTCATAAACTAAAACTATTTTGTCCACCTTTGTCCATAGTTTGAAATAGATCAATATGCTTTATCCATTTGAAAAAAAAAGAATAAAAAAAAAATTTCAAATTTTCGGTACTTTTTTTAATAAAATCCGCCATATTGGTTTTCCAGTGCACGATAATGTAATTTTGACTTCATAAATCGAAAGAGGAGACCCAAAACCATTATGTATACAAGGTTTGGTCATGATATATTCCCTTCTTCGCTTTGTCAACAAGGGCCAAAAATGATTTAAAAAGCAGTGTTGCCGGAGTGAGCGCTCTTAACTTCCCGGCAGCTCGATAGAAAATTCCCAACTTTTCCCGGCCAAATTTCAAAACTTCCCGGAACTTTCCCGTAAATTAAAATCATCTAAAACTTCTTAAAATTGTTTAAATATTTTAAACTCTGTTAAAAATATGTCTTATCCTAGGTTTTCATAGTTTTTAAAAGATATATATTTGTTAATTTCGAAAAATAATGAAAATTCTAAATCAAATAATTGTCCATCGACCTCAGTCTTTATGTTCTTTACGTTGATGAACAAATATTATTTTGAAAAATTATGGATAAAAACCTGTAGGAACTAAATTACTCTTATGGTAAAGTACCACATGCCCTACTAGAGACAATATTTTACTAATAAACGTATAAACAATATATGCGTACTGATCACGTTTAGAAAATACTTTACAGAAACATAACCTTACTTTTCTATCTTTTCACTCCTATAATCAAAGAGAATCAAAATAATTATATAATTTATACTTACTGGCATATACAAGGTAATTCGGGATTCTCTTTTCTAATCAAAAATATATCCATTTCCGAATTCTATATTTTAAAAATCTATTTCAAATTCCATTCAATGGATTCTTTTTTGGAACTTAATACTTTTATCCAATCAACATAGATACTGTGAGAACGTTTAGGCTAATTTTACACAAAAGCGACTAGCAAGAGATGTGACTCATTCATTTGAAAACCTGAAAAATCTATTCATCTCACTTTAGCATATGACGTCAGAAGGAGTTAGAGTGAAATGAATAGCAATAGGCCTTTTCCACTTGGTGGCATGAGAGCACTATAACATATGAAAGCGCCCTAAGGGCCTGCAACTAATAAAATGCTTTTTTTTTTATCAAAACTCATTGTGATTGGTTGTATTTAACGAAAGATCTCTTATTAAATCTTCTATGCAAATTTAATACATAAAAAGGCAATTATAAGACAATATCCCGGAAATTCCCGGAATTTCTTGACATCCCGTAAAATTTCCCGGATTTCGGGAAATTTCCATGCAATTGGCAACACTGTTAAAAAGTCTGTGATTTTGGGCGTTAATGCGGGGAACACTACAGTAAAAAAAATTTTTTTCACATTTTTTTTTATTGGCTAAAAAAATAGTTTAGACCCTTCTTAATACGAATTGCAATACAAGAATGCATATCTTGGTTGCTTTTATTATTAAAATGTCGACAATAGGACCGCATTGTTTCTCTTTTTGTGACAAAGCCGACGCTCAACGCGTAGCTGCAGCCGAACGCTCGATGACCGACGCCGCCAAAAATGCACGAAAAACATCTTTATCGAATCATAAAGAGCAAGATGACGCAAATTTGATAGCAGAAGGGCCACAGTATGGCGCTGGTATGGCTGAGTAAAGGTAAATCATCGAATCGCTTAGTTACAAGTAAAATATTCTCGTCGGAAACTTTAAATGCGTTTTTCTCGAAACCACTTTTTACTACCTTACTGGAAGGATTACTGAAAAACTACTAGACCGATTTTCATAAAAATTTTACTCAATATTGCTTAGATGTATTTCTAGGGAACATCATAGCCTTTTATTTGTATCTTAAAAAATTAGTTTGTTATAAACAAAAATAACAGTCTATTTACGGCCGAAAATATTGATTTTTAATTAAAAATGCGTCATTTTAATAAAAAAAGTGATATAGCGAAAATCCTACGATGTTCCCTAGACAATTAGTTAACAAAAAAGAAAAAATATATATAAAAGCTTTATGTTACAGATTTTCCGAGAAAAGCTTCCAGTAGTTGGACTCCTCCACAAAAAACATGAACTGGAAAAATGCTGCTGCATCGTCATTTTTGGAAAAATATTTCTACCAAAAACCACTTTTTTACTTGTTATTAATGAATAAACAAAGAAAAAAAACCAAAATGTTGTAACTTATTTTGTCTTTCTAAAATAAAAATTCAAAGTCGAGCCTCATTTTCCTACAGTTACTGTAGTGTTCCCCCTTAATTGAATCCAGAATAAAATTTCGTGGACGATAATTATTTTTTTCAAATAAATTGAAAGCTAGGATGAAATGGAAAATTGAGTAAATAACTAAATACTGAAAGTAAATTAAACAATTCTCTCTGGATATACGGGATTTTAATTTTGGAAATACTGATTTCATGATCTATTAATTTCGCTTTGGTGCTATTATAGGTAGAGTGGATAATTTAATTTTACAAATTTTGGCACTTGAGCAAATTTTGTGGTCTTAGGTCATTCCTCATTTGCCATGACAAATAACTCCCACTGTTTTAACCAGAGCTCATATTTAAGTTTTGTTTAAGTTTTTATTTCACTATTAATTAAATTATAAATAAATAACATGCTGGAAAAATTTTTTGTAAAATTTGTTTTAAATTTATCAAAAAATTAAAAAGAGTATAACAGAATGATCACCATCTAAAATTCATTTTACAACATAGTAAAAGCTTCATTCAAAAATTATTGGCTATTCTCCAATCTCGTTTTGGCGAGCCGCATTATTCGTTGCACTTTGCATGTACAACTACAGGCTTAATAAAAACGGTGTCATAAAGCCATTGAAGAAAAAGCGCTGGAGCAAAGGGGAAAAAATATCCGACACTTTTCAGAAAATTTCACAATGCTGAGCTGGAATAATAAATGCCTAGTATATATGCATCAAGAAAAATAAATACATACAATACAATTGTTTCGATTGGTTAATTATAATTCTCTTCATGATCAAGAATAGTATACATAGACAGCTCTAATTTCTAAAAAGGATATTGAACAGTGTAGCTTTTTAAATGCTATTTCATAGAATGGAATATTGCCTCGTCTTTATTAAATTTTGCTCACTCTTTACGCATAAAACAAGAGCATAGAGAAAAAACTAATAAAAATTTTTACATTCGTAAAGAGAAAAAGAGAATAATTAAAACCGCTTTGAACCATTAAATTGACGCTAGTTCAATAGCTTTCTGCCTTAATTACTTTTAACGTGATTAGCTTAGTTGGGAAAATAAAGAAAATAACTAGAATTGTCAAATAAGAACAAATTGCGATAAATTTTATTTTTATATTTAAACTAATAGTTAGTATTATCAGTTAAATACAGTAAATAAATTTGATTAAAAAACAATTTTAAAACTATAAAATAGATTATGAACAGATTCTCGTTTTGAAAACTGGTGTGTGATTCTTTCGAATGCGTTTTCAAGATTCTTTGGTCATCTGTTGTAAAATTCTGGTTTTGATAAATGGCGGTTCAGACGGTTCAGCTTTTGTAGGGTGGTAGGTCGAACCATTGATGCACCTTTTTCCCTCCTTCGTCCAAGTCGTACTCAACACACCTCTTAGGAAATCTGCCGAAACCATTTTGTACTTAAATTCTGACCTCAAAAGATCAAGGACCGGTGTCCGTGGTTAGTCTTGTTACGAAGATAAACTCGATTCAACTTCAGTGACTAATAGCTGCCCTCAAGTCGAAGCTAGATTATCTCGAATTGAAAAGATTATTCTTAACTTGACAAATTTTTCAAGTCACATTTCTCAATGAGATATACTTTATCTCTTTTGTGTCTTTCGAACATTAAAAATTTGAATTTCATACTAATGTCCTTAATGGTCAAGATAATTAAAAATGAAAAGGGATCAATGATAAAGATCTTAAAAATTGTCTTAAATAAATAATTAACACGTGTTAAATCATTTGGATATTTAATAAGATCGATCTTTTGAAAAACTAAAATATAATTCAAATTTAATAATTATACAAGCTGAAATTTCATTAAAAACGAACGTTTTTGTATATTTCAAAGAAATCAGAGCTTTTTGAAAAATTTGTTCCAACTTTCTATTCTCAATAAATCTGGCATTATAATATAATGAAATTCGGAATTTGCGTTGGCATTTAAGTAAGTTAAAAATTAAAAACAAATCAAGAATTTCTATAAATTATAGTTCTTTTTAAATGAAAATAAAATAAATCTAAATTGAAATTTGCTGGCTCTGTCAGATTTATGTGGACCACAGTCGTAAACAGTGAAATATAAGAAGATAAATTTTATGAAATGGGGACCATTACCTAGAGTATCGTTTACAGATTCGTATCGGATAATCTTCACGGAAGCACTTAGTATCTAGAATGCTGAAGTAGAGGGTTCCTATTTTGCTGCCAGCCCCATCCTGAGATTGTTGAAGACAATTGTAAAATTTCTCATCACAAGAGCAATGCACCCTGTCGTTGACAAACAAGATGGACATTTGTGACAAATGTAGAAGAATAGCAGTTTCAAGAGCCCTATATTATTGCAATAGTAGAAATTGAAATTCATGTCAGACGTGAATTCGAAATCGATTACCAAAGGGGTGCAACAATTTTGTATTCCTCCCTCACTTCCTTTTATTTACTTCAGTTCATACACCCCCAAATTCCCTTTATATTTGCCAATCAATGTGCATTTAATTCACATCAATACAAAGAAAGATTCTGAAAAGAAGTATATCTACTCGGAAACTCTGCATAAATCATCTTTCTGTCAAAAGATATATGAAATAACTAATGATACCATTATCAAAGGCTGTTATAATAATAGACAATGGAGCTGATGAAAATGCAGAAACGTCGTATAAATTAATTTTTAAGTAAGATCGATTTGGGTGCTGGTTGAAAAAGTTTCAGAATTTGCCCTTAATTCAGAAAATTTATAAAGTAATTTAAGAGAGTGCACAATGAATTCTATTATTTAATTTGAATACTAAAAGTTAAATTCAATTTACTTTAAAATTGAATTCATTTAACATCAAAGAATAATTGTGTTGAAAAAACTTTAAATTCAGTTTAAATTTAAAATTCCGATTTTTTACAAGTTTAGGAAAAATACTCAAATAAATACTTGCATCAACTACTTTACTAATAAAAATTGTCTACAAATTTTTGCTAGTTGCCTCTACTAATTGTTTGAAGTAAATATTCAGTTGAAGTAAGAATTCGAGTAATTACATCAAATATAATAATTAATTGCTTATATTAAAAGTCTCGAGAACCATATAAGACTTTATGCAATATGAGTTCGTGCATCAATGATCATGTATGTTAAATCTTAGGCCATTTTCTAGTTTTAGGGAAACTATCATTTAAAATCAGTTATTTTTATCATTGCTGTAATGGCAGTAATGTACAAAACAATGCTGTTGACAGTGGCGTAGCTTCAACTTGCGGGGCCCAGATGGAAAATTTCTTTGGGGCCCCCCTAACTAAAAAAAATCTCAATATATTTATGACCAATCTCTAGATAGCCTAGGAATTTGGGGGCCCCGGTGATTGCCGCCTTGAACACCCCTCGGTAACTACGCCACTGGCTGTTGAACTACAATTTTATCTTGAGTAATTGAACGAATCTAGAGAAATTGATAAAAAAAAAGTAGAATAAAATAGTTTAGATCTTCATGCAACTTGTAAGGCTCAGGAAGATAGTTCATGCAGTTTCCGACTATTCCTCATACAAAAGTCGCAACTTGAATTAATTTTAATACACATCGATTGCACTTGGTTACTCTCATTACCTGTGACAACGTCGCACACATAAACAGATGAAAAAGTTTTATTGTATTTTTATTGTTGTATTGTTTACTGTATATACGCTATACGACGTTGCCACATTTAAAAGTTCATTTTCATTACGTTAAACAATTAATTTCAAATTAATTAGGTCAGTTTGAAATTTTTGTCACTGCCTACATTATCGGAGGTACGCTAGTCGCGTATCAGATAGGATACGTTGTCGACAGGTGCCCTCGTGGACAATTTCAAACTCTTATATCGCAAATAATGCAATTGAATTCAAATATTTAAAGAATTTGAAAACCTTTCTGTGGAAAAAAAGACGCTTTCGACTGCGCTGGGATTCGAGCCAAGGTCTTTCGATTGCCGGTTCTTTAAATATTTAAACAATTAATATCAATTTTTTTTAAATTTTAAAATTCTTAAGTATGTCGATATTGTACAACCACAAGAATCATTTTTTTCCAATATCGCGATTTTCTAAATCGGATTTACATGTATATTCATGTTTAAAATAAAATAGAATACG
This sequence comes from Diplolepis rosae, assembly GCA_030998225.1. Taxonomy (NCBI): domain Eukaryota; kingdom Metazoa; phylum Arthropoda; class Insecta; order Hymenoptera; family Diplolepididae; genus Diplolepis; species Diplolepis rosae. The sequence continues at coordinate 3,595,173 of JAPYXD010000723.1, read as the reverse complement.
TGGATCCTCGCTTTTTCACTGAAGTTTTACCAATCTGTCAATGCCTGAGTGAATTAATTTGACAAGTTTTTAAAATTCTCGTTCTGATCTCGAAAACCCCCGTTGGTATACAACCTGTTAGGAAAAAAGACTCCTGCTGAGTCTTATAATTTTTAAGATGTGACAACATTAGAGACGAAAAGCATTCTTCGAAGAATTCGTGTTTAGTAAATTTGACACCGTAACTGATGGGAAACGGAATTTACATAACCTGGTATAAAGAGCAGAATTGGTAAGATTGTGTTTAGTCTCCATGGCTTCAATTACATCCTCGCAGTGATCGTGTTTTCGGCAGCAGGAATCTGTCTCTGCATAATCTCCAAGGTCATCGTAATTTTCAGCCACGTTTCCACTTCCGCACCACTTCGTGCCTGCACAGGATACACATGTATGCCCATCGAGTCGTGACAAGTTCGTGGATCACGTTTTACGAGTACAGACAACTATCAGACGTATCGGAACCTCTCCTGGGGCTCCGAGTACTTCAGAAATGTTCAATTGAAACGAGTTTTTCAAATATTTCGCTCAACATTGCAAGTTAAAGAAACTCATTCTCGCTTTCGAAACCTTTGTATTTTCACAGTTATACTATTCAAATTTCTTTGATTTATGATGAAAACTTTATTGAACAAAAATCTAACCAGAATTTGAACCGATTTTAAAGCCAATATCACGTTGCTGTTTAGAATTTGTACACGGGAAAAATGATCTATTAAAATTTCTAGAACAGTTCAGCCTTTTGGGTGAGATTTTAGTAATTATTAATTTTTAAGAACTTTCCGTAAAATTTGTTAAATATTCGATATATATATATAAATTGGCTTTAGGGTCCAGAAATAATGAAAACTCAGTTCTTACATTCTTTCAAACGTTTCGACTCAGGTTGGAGTCCTCATCCGGTTAACCAAAATTGTTATCTGTCACACGTGTTACTTTTAAGTCTTTCTTGTTGGTATTTTTTTTCAAATTAAGGTTTTACAGCTTTACCTTTTAGCAAATTTAGTTATTGAGACCAATTTTATAATTTCAAACTTGCAATTCTTTTACATCATTTTTACATTCTCATCATGGATGAGAAGGTATTGGTTTTATGTGAAAAATGACTTTCGAAATTTTCATCAAATCTTTACGTTTTGAGACCCCCTGAGTCAGAAAAAATGGTTTTTACGAAAGTGTCTGTCTGTCTGTCTGTCTGTCTGTCTGTAGTAGGTCGTGTGCGGCATAACTCTCGATAGAATTATCAGATTGAATTGAGCTTTGGCACACTTTATCGGAGCCGAAAAGTAAGGACAAGTTCGTTAACCAGCCACATCCAATCAAAATTGAGGGATTGAGCACTACTTTTGTGTTTTTGAAAATAAATTTTTGAAAAAATCAAAAATATCAATACTGGTTTTTGATAGTGCTCATGAATCTCTACAAATTATCCTGATAACATTTTTTGATTAAATCAAAATTAGAAATGTTACAGCATATTCAAATTCGAAAAAAGTCAATATCAAAATTCCATTTTCCAGTTAAATTATACGAGATACGAAAAAACGTTATGATACAATATTATTGAATAAATAAAGACCTACAAATTTGAATTGTAACATTTTTTCATAAGATGCATATTTTTCTTTTTAATTAAAAAAAAAACTATTGAAAATCCAAAATTCAATTTTTTAACAATAATATTCGAAATACGAAAAAAACGTAAGAATACAAAGTTTGTCGTTTCAAAAAGATCTACAAATTTTGTTTCACACAGTTTCTGATAAAAGATATATTTTTCGTTTCAATTCCAAAAAATACGATTAAAATTCAAAAACTTCATTTTTTAGACAAAATATGTGAGATACAAAAAAAACTTTGAGATGAAAAATTGTTTGGCTAAATAAGGTCTACACATTCTTATCGAGAAATTTCTCGACAGGATGTATATTTTAATTTTTTGATTTTTAATATTGAAAAAATTTGATTTTTTTCACCAAAATATCTGAGATACGAAATAAGCGTTGTTCTGCAAAATCGTTTCCTTAAATAAAGTCTACGATTGTTTTTCCTTTTTGAGATATTTGGAAGAAAATAAATTTATCAATAATCATGTAATTTATTAAAAAGTTACTGAAATGTATACAGAAAATCGAGCGCGAGTGTCATGATGAGAATGTGTTCCTTAAGGCCGATAGAGCCTTAAGTAAATTGAATCTCCTGTTTCACTTAAATTCAAGAAGAAATAGAGTGACTTTGAGAAAATGTGTAATTCACATCATCTGTAATATTATTATAAAATTGGTTTGAGCTTCAGTATCAAATTATAAGAAATAAACTTAAACGTATGCGAAGAGCACAAGACCGAGCGCGACGATCGAATCGCGCGCTCAAACTTGCGAGCTGCGCGCGAAGCGCGCAATGAGAATGTGCCCGCGAAGCGGGCAGATTTTTTAACATAATTTTCATCGGTCACACGTTCCAAATTGTTCAAGTTTCTTCCTTTGTATTTTTATAGAAAAATTTTTTTCTGTACAATTCATTACATTCAGTTTAGACCAATTTTATAGGTTCACATGCATAATTCATTTATATCATTATATTACAATGTTTCTTTAAGGTTCTCTTTAGCAATTCTACAGAAAAAATTTTTGTACTGTTTTGTTACAGTTTTACTGTATCGCAAATTTAGTTATTTAGTCCAATTTTATTTTCACACCTGCAATTCTTATATCACTTTTTTACTACAATGTTTATCCGTCACACAGGCAATGTTTAAGATTCCTCCTTTGTATTTTTTATAGAAATAAATTCTCACTGATGAGGACTCCAACCTGAGTCGAAACGTTTGAAAGAATGTAAGAACTGAGTTTTCATTATTTCTGGACCCTAAAGCCAATTTATATATATATCCAATATTCATCAAAGGGTCGATACAAGTCCTATCTATATTAATTTGTTAAATTATTGATAAATAACAGCAAAACAGTTCAGAAAAAATGCAGAACCTGTTCACCAATACTTCAAAAATTCTAAGCAGTCAATGAATAATTCCAGGATTTTTTATTATTTTTTTCTGAATATTTCAACATCTTTTACTGAAATTAGCTAATTATTTACGATTTGTAAATTCTCGTCTAAAAGTGCCAATCTTTTCAGTAAATTTTAATGGGCTCTCTTTCCCGTGTAAAGAAAGTTAAAAATTCGTTTCTTAATAAATACCTTTTTTATAAATAGTTAAAGTTGATTCAATTTTCTAAATATTTAAAAATACAAAAGTTTTCTAAATTCAATTGAACATATTTGAAATAAATTTCCTCATTAAATGGTAGAACCTAATTTCAATAGATAATTATTTTGAACATTATTTTATGAATAAACTTATAACAAAAATACGTTTTATTCCTGGTTTGTGGCTCCTGTGATTGTTCTACTTTTTATCAAGTTTATTCCTTTTTTTGCTAGAGACTCTAACAAAGTCTTTGAAAAGAAAACTTCCCAAAACTTTATTATTGCGAAAAGTTTTCATTACAGGATAATGACTAGACTGAAAACCCCCATTTATCGATTTTTCTTTCACGAACAGGTATCGCTATAAAATTGCGTGAAATTTACGTTGAAAGTTTTAAATGTGAGATCGGTGAATGTTCAAAGTTTGAGAATTTAAAAAAAAGTTGAATGAAATATGTCTTACCTGGATAAACAATATTTGAACTAATTTGTTTATTTTCAATCGTAGCGTTTGGAAAATAATCAGAAAAATCGACTCCAATTTTCCAAGAGTTGGCAAATCCAATTACGATTAACTTTATCCAGAATAAATATGTTATTCCTCGTTTTAATGACATGTTATTCAACCTATAAATTAAAAATTTGAATTCCAAATAAAAAAGATCTTCAGTTAGCAAAACTAAATTAACTAAATCCAGCTTAAGGAATGAAATAAACTCGTGCTGAAAAATCGCAACTTTTTATACAAATTTCCCTCCCCAAAATGTACATATAAACCAGTTAAACAATCTTAAGACGCGAGTTGAGTTTTATATAAGTGAAAAACGGAAGTCGGTATCATTCCTGGTCCCAAAAACTAAATGATTACATAAATTTCAGTTAATTTCAATTATCTATTGAAGTATTCAAAACTTGTCAGATAGTTTTGATAATTCCAATAAGCTTTAAAACTCGAAAAATGATTTAATTCATTATTTTTTATTTCAAGCTTGAGAATATAATTCTACTTGAATAATACAATTTTAAAGCTTCTATTGTTTCGCTAAAAATATCATTTGACGGATGTAAAAACGTTAGTACTTCACAGAAAGCTCTTTTCTCTCCAACTTGTACAGCAAGGTACTTAACATGGAGAGAGGATCTTTGAACTTCAACGAGAAAAGAAAAATGAAATTACAGCACAAAGATCGATCACACCTGGAGAAGTGTCCGACAAATGGTGGGTAAAGAAACTTCCTGGCTTGGCACTCTGAGGTAGACTCTGCATTCTCTAGACTCAAGAACACTTAAATTTTGTCCTTTCGTATTCCTCATACTTTGGATAATCATAGAGAGCTGGACAGAGGAAGTGTCTTATATTTCGTGGTCCAACGACTCCGTTTTGACGACGAGCACAATCTGCCAACCAAAGTCCAACTGAGGTAATTTTGTCTTCAGAGACCTTTGGTCCAATCCCAGGAACTTTGAATAGTTCACATGGATTCGGAAATTGAACCTTCATCTTACTGACAAACTCCTCTACAGGGTCCACAAGGGATTTAATTTCCTCTGCTGGCTCTTCCTCTTTCACCTCCACACATTCGCAAATCCCTTTTAAACAATTTCAAACATTTTTATAATACTAATAGGGATCACAGTGGCTCAAAAGTTCAATTTATAGAGAAATAAGCGAACTTTTTAAAAAGACGGATATTTTTAATATTTGAGATGATATTTAAATATTTTAACAATGAAATACGTCAGGTAAGAAACTTTTGTTCATCACAAGACTATTTTTGTTTAATTTATCAAATTGTATTTTCAAAAGCAACCTTATTTAAACGACAAAGTATTTTGAATCAAGAATGGGGTATAAAATGTAATCAATACATTTACAAATTAAATTAGAGATAAGTGAACTGAAGTTAATTACTCTTAAAAGAGCTACTGAACGCTTCAATAATTCCTCACCTGTATTGAAGCTCGAAGGACGAAAGACTAATAAGCTTATTATTACAGGGTAAGAAACGAGGCCATAAAGAAATTCGATAATGATCTCGTTAATGAACTGGTGACTAATTAAAATTAAATTTAAAAAAAATATCGATGCTTGCCTTCTAACAATTTTTCCAAGCCTGTAGGCCGATGATCAGTGAACTGATCATCAAAGATGCTGACTTCTGACTCTTCACCTTTAATCGTGTAGCTATAATCATCTTCCTCCTCATTTTCTTCTTCCTCCTCATTTTCTTCTTCCTCCTCAACCTCATTTTTCTTTTCATCTGCCCTCTTCCACTCTTCGACATTCTACACGCGATGATATGTTTATGGCTTCCAAGCTCCACTTATTATTTTTTTAAAAGTAAAAAATAACTTGTTTTCTCTGACAGAAAAGAATTCTTCTAGAATATTTACAAAATCCTTTCGAAGATTAAGAATACATCTACTGAAAATCAAGTCTTTTTGAATATAAACGAGAGATTAAAATAGAAAGAAGATTTTCCGGTTTCAATGGAAAAAAGAGTTAAATAACGAAAGGAGAAAATTTGAATAGAGAAGAGAGAGTAGATAATAGGAATGAATTGATGGTCATCTGAAAGTGGCCCAGAACAGACGATATCGTTTGCTCTACTATGAGTTTAACGATAAAGCATGAGACCTTCAGACTCGCCTTATCGATCAAAATAAATAATTCCTTGGGATAATCTAGACATTAGCAAAAAATAGAAAAGTTCTAAGTTGAAAATCCTAGGACAGAAAAGAGAAAAAAGTGATAAAGGACGACTCCAAATTACGACCTTAATAATAAAGCACGATATGAATTATTACTCAAAACTGAAATAGTTTCTAGATTAGCAATAAGCCATGCTGCAATTCCTCTCTGCAATACAAATCCAGATTGCAATATCTTAGCAACTTTACCTACTTATTTACGTTTCTTTGAGACCAACCTCTGGTACTTTGCTATCCAAGATGAATTCCTCAGTTCAACTTGGATACTAACCATTTATTCTCGGCTCGTAAACTTTATGAATGATTCATACCTTCGGATCCAATTGCTTATTATAAATTGCAGCATGAATAGAGTATCAGGAGAGCTTTCGTTTATCTCTAGGTATTGGAATTCTCTGAATCACCTCAAAGATATCCTCAACGCGAGAAGCTTCCTTCGTTTGAGGTTCCAGATCATTATTAATAGCATGATTTGGATCAGAGTGATCGAAAATGGTTATGACTTTAGGATCTTCTTTTTTGTCTGCAACGATATCTTCATCTTCGCCAAATCTTCCATCTTTAGTGTCCCTCTCGTTTTCAAATACATTTCCATTCACTACCTGCTTTTCCATCTGAATTTAAATCGTCTCATTTAGAATTATAACACTGACTTACCGTTCAGTATTACAAATTGGTTTAATATTTTATAGATATTCTTTTTTATTAAACTTATGATTAATTTACTGGTTCTCGAAATTGGTTCCGGTCGAGTTCGTCTCCAGAGTCTTGGATGACCTCGTCCTTGGTAACTTCGTGACTTGACTCATCTGCTCCTATGTCTTGAAGATATAACTGCAATTTGAAGCATACAGAAAGTGTTATAGTCACGTCGTGATCAAAAATCGATTATTATTATTCTGTCCATTGCTTCCCACTTCGGCACTATAGAGAAACACGAGAGTTATTGAAGGCCGACTTGAGATTTGTATCTTAGTTATAAATAGCTGCAACTTGCGTGGGTTCAAGATAAATAGAATTGATTAGGCAACAATATTAATTGTTTTTCGAGACTGAAAAACTTACAACCCTTTGAAATCCAAATTCTATATTTAATTATAATATAACTAGTGACACATATTCTAGAGTTCTTAATTCTTATGACAGAAATTCAAACTGATTGAGATATTCAATAGACGTGTGCATTCTGTCGGATCGAATGTCGCAAATTCGATTCGATTCGCCTTATTTGTTGGATCGGATTTTTTCGATTCGATCGGCCGCCCGTCGAATATCGAATATTCGAAATTCTACGGAGGCCAATATCGGATCGGAAATCGAATCGAATCTTTTTGCACACCTCTAATATTCAATTGGTTATGAATTTTTAATGCATCTAATTGATTTTAGAACACGTTTTTAGAATACTTTAAGTACCTCAGTTTCTTGAACTATTTGATCCACATAACAATATGGAAGCTCTGAGATAGTTTCTTTGCTGGCTTTCTCTTCCCCTTCTTCTTCTCCTTCTTCTTCTTTTTTTTCTCTTCTTTTCATTTTATACTCTTCTTTCTCTTCAGCGATCTCGGATGCACTTTCACAGAAGCAAACTTCTGAAGCTTCCGGTTCTCCTGTGCAATTGAGATTTGCGAGATATCCGTAAAGGCTGAGAAACGTTTTCACCGGTATCATCGCAGATCCGCCCTCAGGCTCTTCTGTCAACAGCTCGCACAAGAATACCATAGTCTCGAAAAGGTTCTAAAGCACGACTTAAAAATTTCACGCCTGCACGCTACTTTACAATAAAACAATTAATTAAAGCGTAAACTTTCACAGCTGTTGCTTGAAGTTTACTGAAAAATGTAAATTTTCATAAAATAGTTTTGAGAGACTTAGAAACTCACTTTATAGAATTACAGGGTGACTGTTTTTATCGACGAAAATAATTCCCTGTCATTTTCCGGTCATTAAAAAATAGATTCCAATGAATAACAGTTAATGAAATGGGTTTTTATAGTTTTAAAATATTTTTTATTTAATTTTCTGAAATTCAATTTCTCCTGGTATACCGAAATCACGAAATCATACGAAATGAACAATTGTCAATAAGGCGGGAATTCCGAAATGCATAATCACTTTATGAAACACATTTAAAACAAATAAAAATAACACAGGTCTGCAAGGTTTTGTTGTTGAAAAGCTATGGGTCGTTTCCGGAGTAATTTTTGACGTAGAACCTCAAATATCTCAAAATTCTGACGTGATAGGCTGATTCTGATTTCGGATTCGGATTCTACGTCAAAAATTACCCCGGAAATGATCTTTCGTTTTCCAACAACAAATACAAACCCATTATTTGCAGACCTGTGTAATTTTTTATTAAAAGTTAAAAAAAATTCCCGGTCATTTCCCGGTTTACTCAGGTCACCGAAAATTCCCGGTCCAGCGACCACCCTGAATTAGAAATTTAAAGCTGAGGTAGAAAAATAAATAAAAAATTGTTTTTTAAACGTTCACGTTATGTAAAAGGATTAATTATTTTAACGATATAATAAAATAAAGATTTTTCTTTGTAATGGATTTAATTTTTCTACTTACTCATGATGTATCGTTTGAAAATGAACGCAATTTGAACTCACCTGAAACAAAAAGAAAATTTTTGTTATTTATTTTAGATGTGACTGATATAGAAATAAAACTGTAAATAATTATTGAAGGTAACATTATTCGTAAAAAAGAGAAAAAGGAAATACAAAATAGAGATACCAACATTTCCAAGAAGTCCGCAGGCTATTGCCAGAAACCGATAAAAATCGCAATCGCGCTCCTTCAGAAACTGGCCAATTGTCCATATCTGATAAAGACTGGCTTCCGAGAAACCGATTTCGTGCCAACTGGTTAAAAGTGAATCTAAAGTTACTCTATCGACGGGACCATACTGATTCAATAGTGTCTTGAGGTATCCAGGGGTAATTCCCGAAGAATGTTCAAAAGGTGGATACTCCAGTCGTTTCTACAGGTTTTTTAAGATTTAAAAAAAATTCAACTCATCTGTTAGTGAACAAATTCTAAGGAACTTTTCTTACTTTATTTAGATAATACACAACTTCCTTCTAAATAAAGCAAGAGGAGTTCTACTTTATGAATGTAAACTATTCTCGCTCTATTAGATCAATGCAAAAATATACGTATTTAACCCAAATTAACCTCAGTTAACCCATTTTAACTCAATGACATATTGTGCATTTTAACTTTGCATGAAAAATATCTCAATCAATGTTAAATTTAAATTATCAAACTAATTATTCTGTGCAAATAAAATCAGGTAAGTTGTCCAATATTTTTTTGTCCCGAAATTGTACTTCTGTTTGAAAGAAATCAAAAACTCAAATAAAAATTATGTTGTATTACTCAAAACTAACATAGCTATTTTTGACTATTATAAATGATTTGGAATATCAGTGTTCATTGTGTTCGATTGAAACCAGATAGTGAATTTAATTTATGAGTTTGCTTTTACAAGTAATTAACTAATTGTTCTGCAATGTTTGTGATGTGTTGAGTAAGTTTCAAACCAGTGTCAGCTTTTTCGTGGATAATTACAGGGACACTAAAATAAACTTTTAGTTAATAATTAACTAGTACGAGAAACAACGTGACTCTATAGTTTCAATAATATCTGCCCCTAATAAAACTTATAATTGAGATACGAAACTAAAAGCGCTTCATAAACAGAAATGACAGAATGCGAAAATGAATATGGGCTCTAATAATTAACAAAAAATACTGCATATGACAAGCAACAAATAAAATAATTGAATAAAGTTTGACTGAAATTATTAAATTATTTTAAAATTTTAATTCATCAAAGTAATCCAATTTATTTCCAATACGAACGATTTAATTATTTTTTACTATTATATTTATTTACCCGAATATAATATTTAAATTTGATTTGTGTTAGAAAGAAAGGAATATTAGCAATCAATATGAAATATTTCCTTCTGAGAGTAAATGAAATCCCGTGTTAGCGTATTTGGCCAAAATGTACTCTGTAAGAACTTTTAATGAAGAATTAATACCACAAATCTCTAGAGTAACATTCATTATAATCCCTACTTACACCATCAAGATGCGTTAGTATCTAGTGAAAGAACATCCCTACAATTGATTTTCTGTTCTGTTCGTTAAGCCCTATTCAGTACAACAGATTTCATTTCCTGGGTGAGATTAAAATGGGCATTCTGCTTTTTTGCTACTATCCCCTGAGGGAAAAGTGACGAATGAGTCACTAGTCATTTTGCATCAATTTTCCGAGCGAGGGTGAATTAACATAGTAAATATCCAATCAGAGTAAAAATATTATGAATATTTTGCAATATTTATTATTTTTAGAATAAAATATTGACAAAGTGTAAATTAAGTCATATAAATCAAAATGAATTCTATTAAGGTCAACCGAATTACGTGATTAAATTTACAAGTAAATATATTCGTGTAAGATAACTTTGCACCAAAATATCTTTCTGAAATTTTTGGAAATATGATAAAATACAATGATGAACCTATCTTTAGTTCTTTGCATTAAAAATTTGTCCAAAAATTCTTTTTATATTAAATAAAACTAGAAAATGTATCGGAGATTAAAGTTAACTGTAAAATTTTTTACAAAATTTAAAAAAAAGCGAACCAGACAGATGTTCATAATGTTATTCTATTATAGCTGTAAAATATTCAGAAATATTTTGCATATTAAAAAATTTATCTTACATGATTATAAACTATAAATTAGTCACTTGGTCGGTTGGTCCATAAACTTAAGGGCATGTGATACTTAGGACATTAGCAAATTTTATTGATTTTAAGTTTCTACATGATTGTGGCCAAAATAAATAAAAATTTCTTTTAAAAATTTGGGAAATGATAGAAAGGATAAAAACAGACGTAGATAGACAACTTTTGGTTCAGAAAATGAAAAGAAGTTGAATTATACAAAATCTATCAACTTTTTTCATTATTATCAAAACCAAAAGTAGTTTACCTACTCTCTAAATCTGAATCAGTCCAATTTTTACTGATTGAATCAGTTATTTGCCTTTTCACTGATTAACCAGTTAAAAAATATATTTCACTGTTAAATCAGTTGATTATCACTAATTGAATCAGTGGAAAAATATTTTCACTGTCAAATCAGTTACTTTTCACTAAAGCAATCAGTGGAATTTGACTGATTTACAATAACCTCTTTTTAGCTATTTCAATCAGTCAAATTTCGCTGATAATCAGTATTTTGGACGCAAATATGTAGAAACTGAACCAAGTTGTTCACATGAACTTGCTACTTTTCTTTAGTATCACATGTCCTTAATGAAAAATAAAAAATAGAACTTTGTATTCTGACTGTAACGAACTTTAACAGGTGGAATGTTGCCATCAGCGAGAGCTCGAAAATAAGCAGAAGTCCATCTGAGTAAATCATAGGGTTGGGTTCGAATTGCAGCTTTGGCGTAAAGTTTTAAGATGTATGGGAAGTTGATAGGAATATTAATCTGCTCGGCGCAGTACATGTGCTCCACCGGATCTGACATTTTAAGATTTCCGGTATTCGAGGAATTTAAGAGGTCTGCTCGTAAAGCGAATGAGGCAGATTAGACTTGTAAAAGTCAACGTTCGTCAAGCTCTGTTGACAGCTACTTAGAGGTTAATAGTGAAATAAGCAATCATCATTGTCAAGGCTACGTTTACTATACGGTTGACTTGTTATTTGAATCATAATCTCCATAGTGAATGGACAATCAATGCAACAAGTCGTTATTATTCATTTCCTATAATTTGTCACTTTCGGAAAAGCATCATAGATCATAACTTGTGTTGATTATATGACTAATGGCATTGAATTTTATTTTTATTTTCAAAACCGATAAATTAATTTGTTAATTAATGTTTCTTATTAAATTACATTGGTTCATTAATTAGAGAGAGAAAAACAATTGTCTAAAATTACTAAACTATTTAGAAACGCATGATGAAATCTAAAGAGACGTACTTTTTTCTAATAATTCACATTTATTAGGTTTTATTAGTATTTAGCGTATTCAATAACAAAACTCCTGATGAATGTGAATCATTAGAAAATAGTTTGGTAATTTTCGACAAATATTTTTTTCAAAGTACAATCATAATATATCCGTTTCTTTATCCATAAGAGGAGAAAGAAATAATTCCAATATTTTCTGAAACTCCCGATTAGATAAGAGAATATTGTCGGTAGATTCGAACTCTGTTTGAGAAACGACGAAATTTTAAAGATATCGTTTTTATAGGTGTAATAGATTTCTTGTGCAGGTAGTATCTAAGTAAAAGCACTTCACTTTATATTTACGATGTGACAAGTTGGTATCGGAAAATGTTTTGGCTCGGAGTCAAGTACAGATATCTTCGAAAACAGAAATATGAGATAACATTAAAGTTCGTCATATACGCTAATTGCATTAAATCAAGAAAATTTATATTAAAAATAGTACTCAATTTCAATAATAACTGGAGCGAAGAGATTGAACATCTTTATCATTATAAATATTAGATAATCCTATTCATAGGAATTCAAAATAACACTTGAAAGATTAAGTATACTGAATTATACTGAATTAATACTGAATTGCGCACACTGTTAGAAATGTTTGCAATTTTAGTATACAGGGGTATATTAAATTTCCTATATGTTTACTAAATTTACTACACATGGTAACTTTAGTATACTCAGGTATACTAAATTTCTTTTGTGAAGTTATATGTATACTAAACTTTTTAAGTGTATACACTAAGTTTCTTTTACGTATATGAATTTCGTAGTTTCTGTATACTAAAATTCATATATCTGTATACGAAATTCATCTGCGCAAGCGCGTTTCGAGTTACGCGGATCATGCAACATGCAGACTCGCATGCCGATGTATTTGTGGTTAACTACGTTGTTGGATCGACATTTGATGCCGGACAAAAGTTCGGATCGTTTGGATCTGCGTTTTTCTTTTCAAAAGGTAGGTTTAATTTATTTACTCGTTTACAAATGTAAATTTACGTATCCCAGAATTTCGAAGCTTTATAAGTGAAATGTGAAAAAAATAAAAATTCCAGAAGTAGTTAGACATTTTAGGTTACATTAACGCGCGAAAAAAAGTTGATCTTGCCCAAGTAACACAAGATCATCTATTAGACGTCTAAAAAATCTTTTTGGGGAAAACGGGAGAGCTCTAGAAGACGTTTCGATTTTCTGCTGAAAGTGCTATTACTATTTTTTTAGATCGCGTACTCATTAGAGTTCAAAATGTTATGGAAGGAATTCAAGTTGCTTTCGCATCGTACTACGTGTTTGGATATTCATACGCTGCGGAACTGCCAAAATCTTTAGAGTTAATTCAAAGGTAATTATTTGATGATTCATTCAATATACATATAGTTATTACGTGTCTTTCAAGTACATATTTACAAAATGAAATTATTTCTTCAGGTTCATATTTGACATTAACCCTCTGTCTCCAGGCGACAAAAGAGTGAAGGGCGCTAAAAGGATCATTATCTTTGATAATGATTAATAATTCTTAATAAAGTGATACTCTGTACTTCAACTGTATTTATTTTACAATATACCCTATTGAATAATAATTGTAAAACAAAACATTATAAATCGCAATATACTTTATTTTTAATGGTAACATTTATATCCTTTCGGACAAAGTTTAGAAAAAAATATTTAACTTGAAATCGATAAGGAAAACAATTAAATACAAATTTTAATTTATATTAATTATTTTCCTTATACTTTCAGTTTTACTGGTTCTCTAGCATTGGTACACACATATTAAAATTAGTATAATCATACAGTAAAATTACTATATGTGTGTATTAAATTTCATGTACACGTATACTAAATTTAGTGCACGCGTATACTTAATTTCATATACATGTATACTAAATTCAGTATACGCATATACTAAATTTCATACACGCGTATAATAAATTTAGTACACGCATATACTAAATTTAGTATACGCCGGTAAACTAAATTTAATTTCATGTTGTGCATTGATGCTTCCATTACATGTATACTAAATATAGTACAGATTTTTCTCACAGTGCAGGAAGTGAAATTTCAGCTTTTCAAAATTCGAATCAATAAAAACAATCATTTCTCAAATTAATATCGTGATTAAAAAAACTCGATGTATTTTTAATTTTTATAAATGTAAAAATAACACGTCAATACCTTTGTCTTGGTTGATAAAGACTAATTATAATTTGAAGCTTGATTATAATGATAAATTTGTTCGGACAGTGTTTCAAATTTTTATATAAAATTGATTTTAGGAAGAATGTCCTTATTTCGTTTATACCAAAACATGATCACATTTAACAAATTTTGTATTTCTAAAAATGACAAAACTATTCATAATCTTGTGTCCCAACTATTTATATTTATATCCTACGAATTGACAGATCCATATAATTTAATTCTTATAACCGAAAATATCTCCTTTTTGTCAATTCGAATAAAAATGCCAATCAACTTCCAAAAAGGTTTTAAGGTCGCGGATTAATTGGCTCACGTGGCTGAATTATACATTAATTTGTTCATGTAAGATAACTTTTTTAATTTACAAAGTATCTTTTTGAAAAGTTAAGAAACGTTACAAAAGACAATAAAGCACTCTTTTAACTTCTTTTTAGTAAAAATTTTGAAAAAAATTGTAAAATTTATCGGTAATTACAGTTAACTGTAAATTTTTTTGCAAAATTTCCACTCAAACGAAGTTAACAGACGTTATTTATCGTCTTCTCTTATATTTTCCAAATTTTCAGGAAGATATTTTATAAAATGAAAAAGTTATCTTATATGAACTTCTACAGAAATTTGGTCACGTGGTCTGGTTGATCCATGGCCTTAACAGAAAATTTAGAAATCCCACTTAGTTTACAAAGAATCAATCTCCTTTTACATCTTCAAAGACAACAAACAAAATAACGAAAAGCAAAGAAAGACTGGTAGGGTAAACATGTTATTTTTTTTGGTTGAAATCCAAAGAAAGATTCAATTGGTCACTGTTAGTTAACGAGGGTGGGTCCTGGAAAGGGGATAATCTTGATCGCTACCTTATATGGACATCCAGGAGACGTGCCTAGAAGAAAAGAATGAAACCGAATCGAACCAGGGCGGGGATCGGGCTCAGTATCGATTAACAAGGTACAAGTTGAACGAAAGGTAGAAAGAAGTAAAGGAGATACCAACCAAGCCTGCATATAAGGTGAGGGGGGAAAGGAAAGAATCGAGAGAATCGATTCTGCTTTCTGAAAAAAGTAGGCACCTTGTTTAACAAGCCAGGTCGAACGATTCTTAAATAAATAACTAGTACATCAAACATCAAGACACGTGTGCACGTGCCGATGATTCATCCTCATGATTAATCATCTTTATTTACATCGAACTTATCAAAAATATTCATCAAGCAAAACCCAATCTCTTTTATCATTTTTTTTTCAATAAATTTATCATTTTTTTCAAATACGGAGACGATCAAACGTCGAATGGTTTAGATATTTTATTTAAGAATTTAGGATTCAGTTAGGGTAAGTATATTTTTACTCAATTCAAATAAAAACTTTGCTACAGATAATATTTTGGGAAACTGAGGGCAATGAAATTTCAATGAAAGAGAAAAAAGTTGTAAGCCAATAATATCTACTTCATGGCAAGAATGTAAGATTAACTATAAGTAGATTTCTTTCTCTTCTCGAAAATCTCTTTAAGATGCACCCCATAAATTTTGGCACCCTTTCTAGTTTGTGGATTTAACTGGCTCTCGGGACCGTGAAAATGCATGAGAGGGCAACTGAGCTTTGAAACTATTAGTCAAACACTTTTCGCCTTAGTACTTCTCAATACTCTTATGAGAAATATGATTATCAATACTTATTTGCACTGCATTAAGTTTCTAACAAATGTGGTGAATTCAAAATGATGGATTATTATCACAAACTTAAAGCACACAGACTTTAAGGGCATGTGATACTTGAGAAAAATATGTACTTAAAGTTTTGAACGTTCATTGAACGGTGACAATATTTATTTTTCCATAAAAAAATTAATTATTATATTTATGTTTAGGGCCCTTCAAATATACAATCGTTCATGAACAATACACTATTTTTAAATTTTCTGGACCAAAAACTAATCATTTAGTTTAACAAAAAATTTTTTCCATCGTTCAATGAACGTTCAAAACTGTAAGTACATGAGAAAAATAGCAAGTTCATGTGAACAACTTGGTTCAGTTTCTACATGTTTATACATCCAAAATACATAAAATTTTGGAAATGATAGAGAAGGTAAAATTGGATATACACTGAGAAAAAAGATTTGATTGAATCAAAGAAAATAATTTGTTTGAACGACTTTCTTTGATTTAAAGAAATTATTTGTTTAAATGAAACAAAATTTGTTTCATTCAAACAAAATATCTTTGGACCAAATAAATATTTGTTCGAATCAAATAAATTCCTGCCTTAAATCAAACAAATTATATCTTTGACCATATATCAATGCATTAATTTCTTTGTTTTGAAGAAAAATTAATTTGATTCAAAAAAATTTTATTTCATTTAAACAAATAATTTCTTTAAATCAAAGAAAGTCGTTCAAACAAATTATTTTCTTTGATACAATCAAATCTTTTTTCTCAGTGTAGATAAACTACTTTTGGTTTTGATAATAAAAAAAAAGTTGATAGATTTTGTAAAATTCAACATCTTTTCATTTTCTAAACCAAAAGTTGTCTATCTACGTCTGTTTTATATTCTCTACAATTTACAAAATTTTGTAGACAAATTTTTATTTATTTTGGCCACAATCATGTAGAAACTTAAGGCCATGACCTAGGTGGACCACGTGACCAAGTAATCAATTTTTTTTTCGCCCATATAACTTTTTTTTAATATAGTGGACAAATAAGTTGTCTTTCCGGTATTCTGCTGATGTAATAAGTGATTTTCTTTTTAACGTTTCGACCGAGTATTTAGTCCTTCTTGAGAAGGCCCATCTAGGACATGGCCTTAAGTTTCTACATGATAGTGGCTAAAATAAATAAAAGAAGGACCAAATACTTGGTCGAAACGTCAAAAAGAAAATCACTTATTACATCAGCACAATACCGGAAAGGCCACTTATTTATCCACTACATTAAAATTACCGGTAATATCTCTTTACAATAAATTTTTTTATGATGAAAATACCATTCTAAAAAAAAAGTATATCGTTCCATTTTATTAATGGCATAGTTTTTAATTGTCATCTGTCAAAAAAAGACACCTCTTATTATGTCAGCTGCCAAAATAGCGGGCTATTCAAAATGAAACCTCTAATCGGAAAATCCTGTAGTTCTACTAGAAAAATAATATTTTCTAATGCGGAATAATAATATCTAGAATTACCAAGATATTGTAGAAATATTTTAATGGATAACTTTCATAAAATATTTTTGTCAAAGATCGAAGTGCTAAAAGGTCGATAAAAATCCTCTTTACAATAATGACTTTACAGCATATGCATATCACCGGATCAATTAATTCAGAATAATGCCCTTGACTAAAAGGTAAGAGTAGTTTTCCGTAATTTGCTTTTACACAGAGTCGGCTTTTATTCCTGAATTTCCGAGATTACAACCATCGAAAGAAACATACTAGTGAGCTATTTTAATAAGATTCAAGTAGGAGGATTAAACTCTTCTCATTACACGGAGAAACCCGAATTTACAATTTTTGCTAAACTGCGTTCCAATTTATGGAAAAATGTGCATTGGTGAGAATTTTTCGCAGCGAAATACTGAACTTTGGATTATCTATATGATTTTTGTTCATTTCTTTGGCATAAGGTCAGTTTTTTCTTATTTTCCTTGATTAAAATTATTATTAGATTTAAAAATGCGAAAAAAGAAAGGAAGGCAAACGTTTCGGCCACATATGGGGGCTCTCTTCAGTGCCATAAATTCAAAGATTAATTCAAAATTTCTGTAAAGGATTGGAATATAGAAGACAATTGAAAAAAGAATTATCATAGAAATTAAAAACTTATCTCATAGCTTGCAATTCAAAATGAAGTAGTCCAGTATGCAGCATCACGAATTGAAAAAATATTTGGAGTTCACTATGAATAAAAAACCGCGCGGATAAACTGAAAAAATATAAAAGATTTTGCACACGAACCGACCGCAATTTTTTTCCAAAAAATGTTTATTATTAAAGAAGGATGCCAAATTGGTTCTCAATGGCAAAACGCGAACAAGTTTTACATTTATGAAAAATTCTCGTGAAGACTTTATTACCGGCGTCTCTCACAGAATGATCTGAATTGTTTTAAAAACCGACTCGGGACATGTGGCTTTGCTGAGATAATTTACTATAGATTGTATCAAACTTTACTATAACCTATACTAAAGTATATACCTAGATTCCTAATAATTTTTAGAATTATTATTATAAAATAAGACATATTTTGCTATGAAATGTTTCTCCGTGTATGCGACTTACATATTTACATCTGTCGAAATCAATCATTTGTTTCAATCAAAGATATTTTCTATTTTAATAGTAAATAAGTTTCTGAATATTTTTAATAACACAATTTCCATCAACTTTACTTTGGGAACCTAACATTTTTTGTTTCCAAAATTCATCTTTTTCATTCTTCTGGCAGCCATCAGAATATTTAGTAGATAAATCTTCTTCTTGGAACTTTTGGAAAAGCT
The DNA here is from genome assembly GCA_030998225.1 of Diplolepis rosae. Lineage (NCBI taxonomy): Eukaryota > Metazoa > Arthropoda > Insecta > Hymenoptera > Diplolepididae > Diplolepis > Diplolepis rosae. The sequence continues at coordinate 3,576,439 of JAPYXD010000723.1, read as the reverse complement.
AAATTTTATGCTCTAGAGAAATGATCTTCAATCTCTCCACGGAGTCATCATCCAGCACATTTTCTTCTTTCCTCCTTTTTATTCCGAGAAATATCGAGGTCAAAAGTATTCGTTGTCAAGGGAGTCATTTGGCGTGATTCTGGTATCGGATGTCTTTCTGCAATTTGTGGGACCCACGACCTTGTAGTCTTTGGAATCGATGTGTTAATACGGCACTGCACGTACGCAACCCATTCGTTTCCCAAGAACAGCATCCTTGTAGTTCAATATCACTTTGTGTGAGATCAGAGATGAGTTGCATCACACCTTAGACCCATTTTAGAAAAACCAATTAGAAAGGATTTTTTAAAAGGGATAAACATTTACTGCAAATGTAAAATTATACATTTGTCCTTATAACGTTTTTCGATCGAACAAAAATTACAAAAGTTGAAGTACGTTAAAACTTGAAAAAAGTCAATATCAAAATTCCATTTTCCAGTTTAATTATAGGAGATACGAAAAAAACGATATGATACAAAATTGTTTACTGTAGAAAGATCTACAAATTCGAATAGCAACCTTTTTTTATAACATTCTCATTTTTAATTTTAAAAAACACCATTGAAAAACGAAAATTCAATTTTTTAACCACTCTCTAAATCTGAATCAGTCAAATTTTCACTGATTGAATCAGTGATTTGCCTTTTCACAGATTCATCAGTGAAAAAATATTTTTCACTGATTCATTAGTGAAAAAACTATTTTTCACTGTCAAATCAGTCAATTTTCACTGAAATAATCAGTTAAATTTGACTGATTTACAGTAACCTCTTTTTAGCTATTTGAATCAGTCAAATTTCACTGATAATCAGTAGATTTTGACTGATTCAAATTTAGAGAGCAGGATATTTGAAATATGAAAAAAACGTAAGGATGCCAAATTGTTCGCTTCAATAAGGTCTACAAATTTTGTCTGACACAGTTTCTGATAAAATGTATATAATAATATATATAATAATATATATATATAGTAATTTTTTATTTGAAATTAAAAAAATTTAGCAATTTGTATGTAAAGGGCATAGAACACCGAGCGCGAAGCGCAACTATCAAAAACTCCGAAGCGCAAAGCTTTTATTTTTCAAAAAAATAAATAAATGTCTATACTAACTTTTCAAAAAAAAAGGAATGTTTGAACAATGGTTCGTTATATCCATAAAGAAAGTGGTCAAAAATGAAAAAAGTGAACAAAACGCAAATTTCAAGGTAGATGAGTCGTAGACCATATGGCTTTACAGTCTTGAATTTGCCCCGAGGTTCAGGTTCACGGTACATAAATTTTCATGGACGCAGATGTTATTTTGTGATTCTTAGGTGTCACGTAATCGACGCTCAAAGAGTGAAGCTTCCCTTCGTACTGGTTCAAACGTGCTAGCAATAAGTATAATATAACGGGTACCAAGTATTGAGAAATAGCGGTTTCGTTTGTAGGATGTCGAGAAGGGGCGATTTTAAAGCACGTGGCCAAGTGAAATTGGCATGAAAAGAAATTTTATAGTTGGAATGGTAAGAATGATGAGGGGGCAAAGCATTTTTATATAAAAGCTATTGAAGAGCCTCGAGTAATTGGTACTTTAGAAACTGCGCAACAAACCTTCATGGTGGTCGAAATACCACATTCCCCTCCAGATCTGTATCTTTACAATGCAAAAAAATGGATGTTTCTTCAAAATAGCTATTCTACAGTCATTTGAATATTTATAGAAAAAAAGGACCCCTAAATAGATATTTTAATAGAATAAAATACTTTATATTTTGAAAAAACACAACTTTTTAGCATGATGAATTAAATATATATAAGTGAAAATGGAAGGTTTGAATATTTGAACAAAAAATAATTATTGTTTCACAATTAGGATGGTAGAGTTGAAAGCAGTCGACCGGAAATCGAAAGACCCGGACTCGAATCCCTGCACAGTCGAAAGCGGCTCTTTTTCGACAAAAAGATTTTAAATTCTTTGAAAATAATTAGTGTACCTAATTTTGTAAACGGACTTTTACGAAATGTGTCTTAGTGTAAAACAACCTTAAATACCACATTTCTTTGACACATATGACATGAGTTCCATTTTTTGGAATAAATACTTCATAAAACTTGAAAAACGTAACAGATTACAATTAAATACATAAGTGTAAATGGATTTTTTCCCAATAATGATGTATCAATATTTAAAGAAAGTTAAGAGTCAATACAACTTGCGTTTTTATTTACCTAACTGAAGTTTGCAAATTGTTTTTGATTATTATATGCCTTTTTCTTGCGAAAATAGCAATTGATTTTAATTTTCGTTTAAAAAAAAACGTTGCGAACTTGAGTTAGATTTTTATTTGAACTAATTTTGAACTTGGAAACTCTTGTAAAGACCTACACGGAGAGAAATTTAAGAGAAAAAATGCTTAAAATCAGAGGAGAAATGACCATACTTGACAAGAATGACAAGACAAAGTATATTTACAGTAAATGTTGCGAAAAGTATGGGAAAAAAAGCCACATGCCCCGAGTCGGTTTTTAAAACAGTTTAGCTCGATCGGTGAAAGACTCTGGTAACAAAGTCCTGAAGAAGAGTTTTCAAAATTAAAAATTATTCGGGTTTTGTCATTAATAATCAATTAAGCATTTCTTCCCCGGCTGGTCGATCGAAAATTTCTAAGTTTTGTTCATTTATCCGGTTGATTATATACAGTGAATTCTACATATTTTTCCAACACGTGTTGACATACTGGACTTCTTTATTTTGAATTACAAGCTATAAGATAAGTTTTTGAATTTTTTGTAAATAATAAGTTTTTGAGTTTTATGTTTTTCCTTATTTTTGTTATCTCCTATATTTTAATCTTTTAAAAATTTTTTAAAATAATATTTTAATTTATGGCACTGAAGAGGGCTCCCATATTTGGCCGAAACGTTTGCCTTCCCCCCTTTTTTCGGTTTTGTTATATCCAACATTGATAATTTTAATCGGATAAAATAAAAAGAAACTGACCCTATGCCAAAACAAAAAATGAATAAAAATTCTGTGAATTTTGGGTCAATATAATAGCAGACATGTTCTCAAACATGTCACATTATGATATTTTTAACGTTTGTCTTGCGATTCCGGGCATATATGGTAATTTTTTCCGTATCTTTTTTTCCGTGTAAAAATCCATTTGAAAATTATACGAGTATCGATGAACATCGTTAGTAGCAACGTACAAAAATTATCTTCTTCCATTGTCGTGTTTGATTATTTAAACGCCTAATAAAGAAAATAATGAACGCTTTCTAGTGAAATGAACATTGCAACTGAGTGTGTCGGAGAGAATAGTTGAAATGTAAAAAGCAATTTTCATTTCGTTGAACTCGGCTTTGTTTCCTTTGATCATTCGCTTCAATTGCGAAACTGTCGTCGTCGTCGTCGTCGTCGGGGCGTGTGTGCTCTCTTTATGCTCTTGGTGTTTAAATGGAAGGAAAGCTTTAGTCCAGACCAGACGTAACCATCCGAATTCCAACGAAGGCATTCGACTTGACGATCGTGATTTGAATTCCGGGCAAATTAGAAATCATTTAAGCTTTACGCCCAGCTTTTGTATGCACAAATCCATTCCACATTCTTCCCACGGAGATGAGTCGAGTGAGCGTTGACAGTCTCATTAATACCAACCATGACTACATGAATGTAGATCAAAGTAGACGGATTAAATTCCGACTCCCAGAGACTCTTCTAGGGTTTCATGCCAAGCAAGACTCGCTCTCATTATCTTACAAATCTGGCGCAACTCGTGTCGTCTCCGACAAAAAGAGATACTCAACTCAAGCTCAGGAAGCTTCATGAAATTGGACCCTTTTCAGTATTTCAATTCAACTTTTTAAAGTACTAGAGACTCGAGATTCAAGTTGTGAAATTTACCGATAATCGACACCTAACTTCTCCCTGCAAGTCAAATTGAATGATTTTTTTTCATAAGGTAGAAATTCAGTTTAAAAGATATTTAAGTTTGAGATTTATTGAGTTTCAGATAAATTATTCGATTGAGAGATTGTTGATTTTGGGCAGAGCCAAACAGGAGAGTTTTTAATTTTAAAAAATCTGCCCGCTTCGCGGGCACATTCTCATCGCGCGCTTTGCGCTCGGTCTTGTGCTTTTCACATACATTCAAGTTTATTTATTATAATTTGATACTGAAGCTCAAACCAATTTTATAATAATATTACAGATGATGTGAATTACACATTTTCTCAAAGTCACTCAATTTCTTGTTGAATTTAAGTGAAACAGGAAATTCAATTTACTTAAGGCTCTATCAGCCTTAAGGAACACATTCTCATCATGGCGCTCGCGCTTCGCGCTCGATTTTCTGTATACATTTCAGTAACTTTTTAATAAATTACATGATTAAAATAATTTATTTTCTTCCAAATATCTCAAAAAGGAAAAACAATCGTAGACTTTATTTAAGGAAACGATTTTGCAGAACAACGCTTATTTCGTATATCACATATTTTGATGAAAAAAATCGAATTTTTTTAATATTAAAAATAAAAAACATAAAATATACATCCTGTCCCGAAATGTCTTAATGAGAATTTGTAGACCTCATTTAGACAAACAATTTTCCATCTAAACGTTTTTTTGTATCTCACATATTTTGTCTAAAGAATGGAATTTTTTAATTTTAATCGTATTTTTTGGAATTGAAACGAAAAATATAAGTTTTATCAGAAACTGTGTGGGACAAAATTTGTAGATCTTTTTGAAACGAACAACTTTGTATTCTTACGTTTTTTCGTATTTCGAATATTATTGTTAAAAAATTGAATTTTGGATTTTCAATAGTTTTTTTTTTTAATTAAAATGAAAAATATGCATCTTATGAAAAAATGTTATAATTCAAATTTGTAGGACTTTATGTAGAAAATAATATTGTATCATAACGTTTTTTCGTATCTCGTATAATTTAACTGGAAAATGGAATTTTGATATTGACTTTTTTCGAATTTGAATATGCTGTAACATTTTTAATTTTGATTTAATCAAAAAATGTTATCAGGATAATTTTTAGAGATTTATGAGCACTATCAAAAACCAGTATTGGAATTTTTGATTTTTTCAAAAAGTTATTTTCAAAAACACAAAAGTAGTGCTCAATCCCTCAATTTTGATTGGATGTGGCTGGTTAACGAACTTGTCCTTACTTTTTCGGCTCCGATAAAGTGTGCTAAAGCTCAATTCAATCTGATAATTCTATCGAGAGTTATGCCGCACACGACCTACTACAGACAGACAGACAGACAGACAGACACTTTCGTAAAATAAAAACCGTTTTTTCTGACTCAGGGGGTCTCAAAACGTAAAGATTTGATAAAAATTTCAAAGGTCATTTTTCACATAAAACCAATACCTTCTCATCCATAATGAGAATGTAAAAAGAATACAAAACTTTTTATGTAATAAACTTCTATGAAAGATTTTATAGCATTTGCATATCTTAAGGTAGTTCGTTCAGGAAAATTAGACCTCAGGCAAAAATAGATAATTTTTCTTTCAAGAATAGCAATATTATTATCGAAGGGCTAATTTGAAAGAGAAAAGATTATTTTTCATGAAAAAAATTGGAAACACAAAAAAATAATTTTATTTTTGCCCAAACTTATTTTCTTATCGCTTCGAGCCAAATTAAAAAAAATAATGCGATTCCATTAAATCACTGTTCATTGTTTTAGGAAAAAGATTCTCTACAACATGACCGTTTCCTATTTTTGAAATTGAATTAATTATTATCAAATACAGCAATTTGTTTATAAAAATTTTGTTTTTCTAATTTTCGTGAACGAACTACCTTAAAGTGGAATAACCTTTTTAATCATTTTCCCGCTTTTTTTAGTATTTTGCTAATGAAATGAGCATTTTCCATTGTAAAGTTTATCCCTTTGATAAAAAGTGTGAGGAAAAAGTTGGAGCACAAATAAAGGCTCTTCTTTCTCTGATATGAATTCAGAAAATTGTTCGTATACGTGTGATTGAAAAATGGTCAGGTATTTAAAATAAATTCTGTGCTTCAGAGATAATCGTAGTATGAAGACATTTTACTACATTTTGCTTTGTGAATGTTACAAAACGAATCACACGAATAATCTTCATAACTTTTGGGTTTTGATTCACCTTACGATTCTTATGAATAGAGGGAATTTTACCTTACAATAGACATGGAAATGAATACAGAGAGATTCTGAAGAGACCCACAAGAGGTCAAAATTCAAAGGCATAACAATATTCAACCTCGAGAAAGAATATAAATTGGATATTAAAATATATCTTATTCATGAAGCGAAATACTGATAGAGGATATTATTTTGAATTTGTTTAGAAAGTTGTTTAATTTCCTTGGAAACGTTTTTTAAAACGAAGAACACAATTTTGGAGATTTATTTCAAGAGTTCCAAGATTAGTGTTTTAATTTAAGTCTATTTGTTTGGCATTCCTTTCAGAATGGTTGTAGAACTGGAAGGGTTTATATTCTAAAAATAATTGAAAATTTGGGAAAACTATTTTTTCCTGATTCTGATGTCCAAGAAAGAATTCAAAAAGCAAGTTTTAAAGCAACACATTCTTTTTTCTTATGATATTTTTTTGAAATATTTTTGAAAGGGTTTAAGAGCATGTGATAAAAGAGAAAAGTAGCAATTTCGTGTAAACAATTTGGTCTAGTTTCTACATGTTTGTGTCTAAAATACACAAGATTTGGTTTTGTTTGATAATAAAAAACAAATGTTAATAGATTTTGTGAAATTGAACTTTTTTTCATTTTCGAAACCAATAGTAGTCTATCTACGTTCATTATTATCTTATCTACGACTTCCCAAATGTAGAAAACAAAATTTTATGTACTTTGGATATAAACATTCTAATTTTTTGAATTATTAATTGGACTTTATTTTTGGAGCACAACATTTATACAAATAATTTTTTGAAAAATGTTTACATTCTCATCATCAATGAGAAGGATATTAGTTTGATGTGAAAAATGACTTCCAGAATTATCATCAAATTTTTATGTTTTGAGACCACCTGAGTCAGGAATACGGTTGTTACAAAAGTGTCTGTCTCATAACGTTTTTCAAATAAACAAAAATTAGAAAAGTTAAAGTATGTTAAAACTTAAAAAAAAAGTCAATATCAAAATTCCATTTTCCAGTTTAATTATAGGATATACGAAAAAAGCGTTATGATACAATACTGTTTACTATAAAAAGATCTACAAATTCGAATAGCAACATTTTCTTATAACAGTTTTATTTTTAATTTAAAAAAACACCATTGAAAATCTAAAATTCAATTTTTTAACCAGAATATTTGAAATATGAAAAAGACGTCAGAATGCAAAATAGTTCGCTTCAATACACTCTAAAACAAGTGTGTTACTTTTACACGTGAATCACGATAGTAACTTTTTAGGCATTTGAAGTGTGTATTTTTAACACACATTTTGGGTACAAAACGTTAAAGTGTTTGAAAATGAAACGTTACGTTTGTAATGTGTATTAAAAATACACACTTCAAATGCCTAAAAAGTTACTATCGTGATTCACGTGTAGAAGTAACACACTTGTTTTTAGAGTGTAAGGTCTACAATTTTTGTCTAATACAGTTTTTGATAAAATGTATATTTTTCGTTTCAGTTTCAAAAAATACGATAAAATTTACATTTTTTATACAAAATATGTGAGATACGAAAAAAACACTATTGAAAATAAAAACTTCAATTTTTTAATCAAAATATATATACAAAAAATCGAGCGTGAAGTCGGAGTATTATGATGAAAATGTGTTCCTCAAAGCCGAGAGAGCTTTGAGTACATGGAATTTCTTTTTTCATTTGAAATCGAAAAAATTTAGCAATTCGTGTAAAGGACATATTTTATAAAACACCGAGCGCGAAGCGTGCAATAAAAATGTGCCCGCAAAGCGGGCAGAATTCTTTTTTCAATATATTCTCATCATGTTTCTGGTAATTTACTATCATGAAAAGAGCTTGCAAAGCAATAAAAAAAAACAGTTTAAAAAAGAGAACAAGAGATTTTTTCTTGTGACTAAAGTTGGTATTTGAATAAAATAGGAAAAGATTTAAGGGAATTTGGATGGGGCTGGATAGAGCGAATGAGGAATAGAGATCGGTATTTTGTCGGGACGTGCCACAGGAACGATCATCCCGGAATAGCTCTGTGTACCTACATATAAATTCTGGATTGAGCTCACGAGTGCTCGCGTATGCGTTTCACGATACACGAGCAGGGATAATAGGCCCGCGGTCGTTTCGAGCAGGTGTAGGATGTAGAAGCTGAAAGGCGAGTAGAGAAACGACCGGATGGATACAGGAAAAACTGGGGCTCACGATACTATATGGCACTCAAGAGGAAACTAAAATTTTGAATAGCGTAAAACTCCCCTTTCAACCCTCTTTTTACCGCAAATATTTACCTGCAACTTTTACCTTCTGTTATTTTTTTTTCATCCTCTTATGTATACAAACATATTTATCTTTTGAACGTTAAGAAATTATTTCTATTACAAGATCGCATTTTCTACAATTTTGTAATTAAATATTTTTCCTTGTGCAATTTTAATTCAAAGAGACTCCCTTGTGTATGCATTTTAATTTACATATTTTAGTGATTTTTCCAAATCATTTCAGTCGATTATGTCGATCATTAGAAGAGTGTATCACTATCAGTGACAACGGAACTCTACTACATCGACCTTATCAACCTGTGATTTAGAATTAATTTATTATAATTAATTAATTCGACTGGCAATCGAAAGGTCCTGGGTTCGATACCCAGCGGAGTGGAAACGTTCCTTTTTTCACAGAAAATTTCTTCAATTACATATTTTAGTTTTAAACCATGTAAAGATTTTGTAGAAATCATGAAATAAAATTGTTTGATGTTCCACTGGGTGTTAGAGGTATTTTAATAATAACTTTTTTATTCTCAAGTCTTGAAAATTTCAGTAACAACTGAAACATAATGTTTTGTTGGAACAAAAAGAAATAAATAATTAAAACTTGAATTTTAACCTCATTAAAAGTTTGTTTGAATTTACTTTTATGCGGATTATATTCTAGAATAAAATATATTCGATGGTGAAATATTAACGTATTAAATTACAAACACTAAGGAAATATCCCTACACCGAAAAAAAAATTTTTCCGAGAGTCAACTATCACCCATAGTTAAGTCTAACCTAGTTGAAATAACACGGATTCCTGTTTAAGAGAATCACGTACATATAGTTGAAAAAACCAATATAAACCTTGTTACAGAGAAATAAAGAATTCTAGTTCAATTAACAATTAAATTCAATTAATATTGCTATGTTATTATTACAAAACTCCGCTGTAAAAAGAACATCTTCTGTATTTATAAATTTTTCACTGTGTAAACAAAAATTTATTTTTGTCAATAATTCTTTAAAATCCACTTTTATCAATATAAATTTTGCTCTAGTAGATCATAAACGTAAAGTTGTTTATTGGTTACGTTTAATACATGCGCCTGAAAGGATCTGTCCGTCAAATCAACTTGTTTTCTTTGTTTTTCTTACTAAACTTGAACTTTTTCATTTCAACTAGGATTGCAAAGTTGGCGCCTGTCCTAACTAGGCAAAATAGTATACGGGTACAAGGAATTTTTTTCGGTGTATTAATACCTTGCATTTTCTACAATTTTTTAAAATTAAATATTTGTTCTGTGAAATTTTAATTTAAATTATATACAAGCTTTACAAAAATTATGAAACAACATTTTGTGATGTTCTATCCTGTCTTAGAAGTATTTTAAGTCCGAATTTTTTATTCGAAAGTCATTGAAATTTCAATACCAACTGAAAAATAATATTAGAATAAGAAAAAAATTATGTATTAAAAATGAATTTCAATATCATTCAAAGTTTCTTTGAATTTACATATTTTTATTTGAATTATATTATAGAACGAAATATATTCGTTGGTGAAGTATTAATTAAAATTGAATCTAACTAACAGATTTTCCAAATAGAAAGACATTCATGTACGCATAACCTAGATATATTTCAATTATATCCTTGACGAAATTTAGGACAAAAATACTTTTCATGATAACTATAGGAAATATTGTATCATAGACCTAGGCACTGTCATGCCATTTTTATGGTGTTCTCGAGATATTATCACGATGAAAAGAAAAAACCCGCACGAGGGGAGACTTATATAAATTATGGAAAACTTTTGTGATAGGCAAGAACTATGTCACACGTATACATGTTGTTTATACTTGTATTGAGATGTATTATGTAATTGCACAGCAGAAACGTGCACACAACCCTTATTGCCGAGGGACATCACTGATATTGTTGCGATTTATCCTAGAATTGTCTGTTATCTCGGCTTTGTAAATCTAATTTAATGGCAGACATGTAAAATAGTATACTGAGATTCAGAAATGTACTTTATTCCACAAAATATAAATGAAGTATAGAAAATTAACTCAAGAGATCAAAATGATATTAAATTCCTTTAAAATTTCAGCTCTTAAATTAATTAAAGCCCTTTTAAGGCCATGGATAAATCGGACCAAGTGACTAAATTATACATTAATTCATTCATGTAAGAAAACTTTTTAAATTCATAAAAAATCCTTCTAAAAATTCGAAAAACGTAACAAATGACAATAAAGTACAACTGTTCATTTATTTTTAGTAAAAATTTTGAAAAAAATTTGAAAACTTATCGACAGTAATTACAGTTAAACGAAGTTGAGAGACGTTCTCTTTATCGTCTTTTATTGAATTTTCAAATTCTTTATTTCGAAGAGATCTACAAATTTACTCATAACCATTTTTTCATAGGAGTTATATGTATTTTTTATTAATGAAAATAGTTATTAAAAATAAAAACTTTTGGTTTCCAAAAATCAATATGGAATAGAAAAAAAATTTTGGTGCCAAATTGTTTATCTCAAGAAAATATACAAATTTACTATAGACCATTTTTTGATCGGAGACGTAGTTTTCGCTTTGATCGTAAAAACGTTATCAAAAATGAAAAATTAAGTTTTGCACCAAAATCTATGCGGGATAAGAAAAAAATGTTTGTAAACAAAATTGTTCGATTAAAAAATATCTACAAATTAACTATTGATTATTTTTTCACAGGAGTTAAATATTTTATTTTATTCATCCAAAACAATTTTATAAGAAACAAAAATTCAATTTTTCCGACAAAATATACGAGATATGGAAAAAATGTTAAGAAACAAAATTGTTTTTTTCAAAACATCTAAATCTTTGGTGTCAACCAGTTTTTCATAGGAGTTATATCTTTTGTATCTTGATGGAAAATTTAATTTTTAGATGCAAGTGTTCGGAACGCGAAGCGCTACGACCGACTTGCATGCGCTAGGCGCCCTTATACTTGCGAGCGAAGCGTGAAATGAGAATGTGCCCACGAAGCAGGGAGATTTTTTTATTTTGGAAAATTTGATATCTCAAATTAATACAAAATATAACATTTAACCGACGGCCTTTGAATTCAAGAATTTATTACTCATAAAACTTGTTATAAAATAAATGCAAAATAGGACAAAACGTCGCCAAAGGTTTTAAGTGGTCTGGCAAGAAAGCGTCTGCTATAGGTCGATTGTTTATAGCAGGTCAGAGACTTCAGTAGCATTCGCTGAATGCGAGCAAAAAGCGCACTTTGGATTCATAATTCTTCCGTCTAATTTACATGTTTACCAAGCGTGTAATTTACATAAAAGCTTATATTGGCATATGTGTTGCTCGACGTTTATATTTGTATTTTATGCTTCATTGGACAAGACTTGAAATAATGTATATATTTCTAAATATCTATGCCATAAACATTTTACGTCATTTTGATAAAAAATATTTGAATTTATGAGCTTATCACAAATGCGAATTCAACATAAGCGTCCAAACTACAATTTAATTTTATTATTTTTATTCCATTTATAGAATAAAAAAAATCTCGGTTTACTAATTAAATTCTAGTACAATCAACTGGTTGATCTTACCAGTTCTTCCTATGTAGATCATGAGAAATAATAGTCTATTTTTCGTTTGATTTATTCAGCAATGCACTGAGAAAAAATATTTGATTGAATCAAAGAAAATAATTTGTTTGAACGACTTTCTTTAATTTAAAGAAATGATTTGTTTAAATGAAATAAAATTTGTTTGATTCAAACAAAATATCTTTGAACCAAAAAAATATTTGTTTGAATGAAATTAATTTTTCTTCAAAACAAAGAAATTAATGCATTGATATACGGTCAAAGATATAATTAGTTTGATTTAAGGCAGAAATTTATTTGATTCGAACAAATATTTATTTGGTCCAAAGATATTTTGTTTGAATCAAACAAATTTTGTTTCATTTAAACAAATCATTTCTTTAAATCAAAGAAAGTCGTTCAAACAAATTATTTTCTTTGATTCAATCAAATCTTTTTTCTCAGTGTGTTTCTTTGTTTTAAATAAATAAAATCTTTAATTGATACAAATATTTTTTTTTAGTTTAAATCAAATAAATCATTTTTTAAATTTAAAGTTTCTAATTCATTCTAAAAGAATTGTCAATTTTTCAATCTCTTTTTCAAAGTATTTTAGTCAGGAGCAATTGCAAGTTTTTATCGATGCATAAAAAAAGACGTAAATAATAAAATTCCCAGTCAAAGAAGCCCTTAATTAGCGAAAATGTTTTATGTATTTTTTAAATCCAAAATAAATCATTGATGATGGCTCCGATCAAAGCCGAAACGTTTGATTGTGTAAAACTTTGAGTTTTTATTAACCTTGGACCCAGAATACATAAAATTTTATTTTTTAAATTTGGGAAATGATAGAGAAGGTAAAATTGGATATTATATAGACTACTTTTGATTTTGATAATAAAAAATTTTTTTTTTATAGATTTTGCTAAAATTCAAATCTTTTTCATTTTTTAAACCAAAAGTAGTCTAACTACACGGAGAAAAATGGAGATCAGAAGAATATGAATGCTTACTGGGAAACAAGAAGTGGTTGCTCGAAAATAGGAATGATTAGTAGATAGCAGAAGAGAGAATCACGGAGTTTGGGAATGAATCCTATACTGTTCAAAACTCTCTTTTCTCCTTTAGTAATCGTTCATATTCTTATGAACTGCATTTTTCTCCGTGTACGTACGCTTTTATCTTTTCTACCATTTCCCAAATTTTGGAAACAAAATGTTATGAATTTTGGAAACAAACATGTAGAAACCTAAAATCAATAATATTCGCTAATTTGCTAAGTATCACATGCCCTTAGTTCAATGAAATCTTTTTTCTGAGTGTTGTATATATAATTAAAAGTATTGTACCTTGTATTGGCCCTTAATATCAATAGAATGGTATGTTGTGGTATGACTACGATTAAAATACGCAAAACTGAATTGGTTGAGGCTATTAGGGATTTGATTGAACTATTTTCCTAAACCATTTTAAACTGTGTTGAAATATGTTAATATTTTTATACATAGCTTATAAATAGTATTAAAATAGTTTCGGAAAAAACTAGTCAAGAGATAGCCTTAATGGTCTATACCAGGCTATCCATATTCAGCTTCGCACCAATGTATATATCCAAACTTTCCTTCTTGTATTTAATATATCAAGTACTTCTTTTGTGACATATTTTAAGCACTCCAGTAACTCAGAGAAAATATGTGAAATTATTGCCAGCAACCTTTTTTGTATTTTCTAGATTTTAATAAATATCACTGATGAGGGCTCCGATGAGAGCCGAAACGTTTGATTAAATTTGACTTAATCATTTTATGGACCCTAAAGCCAATTTTCCAACAACATACCATTCTGTTGTATATATAAATTGCATTACAATCGGTTAATTTTTTCGAAAGATATCGTGTCGTAACTCTCCATAAACAACTACAGACAACAACGTAAAAATGGTTTTTTCTTACTCAGGGGGTCTCAAAACGTCAAGATCTGATGAAAAATCGAAAAGTCAAATTTCACATAATACATTCTCGCATATGTGACGAGAATGTAAAAATTGATAAATTAGAATAACAATAGATAGGTCAATAAAAAGTAAATAGAAAGCTAATGTTTTCTCGATTAAGGAGATATAGAGCTTCCTTAAGTCCTTAAACACCCAAATATATTTCAAGTCAACAAACAGGTTTCTAAAAGTGTTCATACTTTGTATTTGTTCAAATGTTTTTATGAATTTGGAATCTGACCCATATTCGAAGTTAAATGTCAACTCTTTAGTGAAGCGCCTCGACCTTTTTTTAATGCTAGGCAACAAAATAGGGTAACATACGGAACTCGTATGATTGATTACGTTTCCAGGAGGCAATGACGCCTGGCGCAAAGGCAAAAGATGTCGATAAAGCGACCACGTGCTGCAGTCCGGTGTGGGTGGCGTCAAGACGTGCTAACGACGAAAGGGGCCAAATGACTTTTATGTTCATCCACTATACATGTTTCTTCAGTCTCCCCTGAAGAGTCTTTCGACACAACTTCCACGTAAGCAGTTTTTACTGTGGGAGCTGTAAAACATCACTAATTTACTAGTGGACAGAATGAAAAACGATCCAACAGTGGCCTATAAAAAACTTAAAATTCTAACTTTTTTTGACCCATTTTAATATTTTAAGGGGATCTCTACTCTAGAAGGCGTTAATTTCTCTGACAAAAATACTGTTGAGTGTAAAATTCTCAAATTTTATACACATATGGAACACGCTTAGGGCGCGCGATTCGGTCGTCGCGCGTCGGGCTCGATATTATATTTTTCGCATGAATATAACTTTATTTCTTGTAATTTAATACTGAAAGTCAAGTCAAAATTTATAATATTTTAAATGGGAATTACATTTTCTCAACGTTACTAAATTTGTTTTTGATTTCAAATGAAAAAGGAAATTCAATTTACTTAAGGCTCTACCAGCCTCAAGGAACACATTCTCATCATGACACTTGCGCTTCGGGCTCGATTTTCTGTACACATTTTTATAACTTTCTAATCATTTATATGATTTTAAAAAATCTATTTGCTTCCAAATATCTAAAAAAGAAAGAAAATTCGTAGACTTTTATTTTAACGCTTCTTTTATATCCCACATATTTTGGTTAAAAAAGGGGAATTTTTTATTTTCAATATTTAAAATCAAAACATAAAATATATATTCATAAAACTTGGTACGTTTGCATTGGCTTTACTTCCATTTTCGCTTATAAATTTAACTTTACATCTAGCACTCGTTTTTTGTATTATATTTTTTAATGCTATAGTTATTTCTAAACATGTGAAATTAGCGCCATCCTTTTTGTAGTTTTTAGATTTTAATCAATATCACTGATGAGGCCAATGCAAACGTACCAAGTTTTATAAATTAAATCAAGGGTCAATACAATCTACCATTTTAATTATAAAATATATATGTTGTCAAAAAATGTTCTACTGAGAATTTGCAGACCTCATTTAGGCGAATAATTTTCTATATCAGCGTTTTCCCGTATCTCACATATTTTGTTTAAAAAATGGAATTTTTGAATTTTAATCGTATTTTTTTAAATTGAAATGAAAAATATACGTTTTATCAGAAACTATGAACAAAATGTTATTAGGATAATTAGTAGAGATTTATGAGAAATATCAAAAAACAGTATTAGATTTTTATTTTTTCATTTTTAAGTTACATACAAATTTTACAGAAATTATAAAACAACATTTTTTGATGCTGTATTCTCTATTAGAAGTATTTTAATTCCGACATCTTTATTTTTAAGTCATAAAAACTGCAATAACAACTGAAAGATAATGTTGGAATAAAAATATAAAAAAATAATTAAAACTCAAATTTCAGTGTCATTAAAAATTTATTGGAATTTGTTTTTATTTGAATTACATTCTGGAATGAAATATATTCGTTGGTGAAGTATTAATTAAATTTGTATCCAACTAATAGATTTCCCAAATAGAAACACATTAATGAACACATAACCTACATTTATTACCATTATATCCTAGACGAAATTTAGGACAAAAATGCTTTTCATGATAATTAGGAAACATTGTAGGTACAATAAACCTTGGCGTTGTCACGACATTTTTATGGTGTTCTCGAGATCCAGATAGACAAGAAAACCCGCATAAGAGGAGGTTTATAAATCAAACTCGAAATTTCATTTTTTCGACCGCTTTGAATATTTTAAAGGTGCTCCACACATATAAAAACAAAAATCTAATGGTTACTCTTTAAATTTTTATAGTGTTGAATTCAGAACACCGTTACTCACAGTATCAAATTGAACAATTTTAATTTTCAAATATTCCAATCCATATCTATCTCCGGATTTTATTTCCAATAATATTATGTATAATTTTTTATCTTTTATTTTTATGTATTTTCGTATGCCTTTTAGTTTTACGATTGCACAGCAAATTTCAATGAAGCCTTCCTCAGTTTTGTATTTTGAACACAACCCATTCCTGATTTTTATTAGAATCTAATGCAAATCAGAGACTAGTTATCATGTTCAAAATGCAAGGATGACGAAGGCTTTGAAATTTACTGTACATATACATATATGCACTAATTTGAAGTGGATCACTAACGATACACCGGACATAAATGGGTTCAAATGCTTTCAATTTGAAAAGCCACTCCATTTCTGAATGAAATTAAATATTGATGCCAACATAACATCTCGACTACGCCAGTGGAACAAAGAAGCTGGAATTGTGGCGAAATACTGCATGCTTACAAATTGTTGTATTATGTGCGCACATGCACTAGGGATTCGCGTAAAAGTCTCTTGTGTGAAAAACGTGCCACTTCTATAGCTATTAAATCGTAAAATTCAGAGCCGCAAAGCTTAGAGCGAAATGAGGCGAAAACGTCGAGACACTCAAGGGATTGTCTTCTTAGGTACGAAATCTCAATGGAAACGTCTTTTTTCGGTCTCTCTCCTTCAGAAATAATATCCTGTGTGCAAATAAACAGTGTTAATAAAAATTTATCAAATATAGTCAATGGTACAAAATATAGACTAAGCAAATTGAAGAAGCTCTAAGGTATTAAAACTAAAAATATATCATTGAATTCTTCAATTGAAGAATGCACTTTAGAAAGTTTTTTGACAAATTTCATTACTTTAAAACCTATTCCAACAACGATATCGGTTAAGTGTGGCTTGCGGTGAATACTCTCTCTACATCCACTCGAAAAATATTTACCTACGAGGCACGTTACGTACTTTTTTCATTAGCGGTAGTGAATTCACTGTTTCATATTTGCTTTGTGAGTATGCTAACATTTAACAAAAAAGCATGTTCCAGCGGTTAGTAAAATAGGATTACATGACTCTCATCTGCTTTTAATGCACTTATTTAAGTAAAAAGAGAATGAGAAACTGTATAGAAATCAGATAATAAAATAAAAGAAATATAAATAATAGAATTTCTTAATGATTTAATTTAGAGAGTTTAGACTGTCAAATCAGTTAATTTTCACTGAATGAATTAATGAAAAAGATATTTTTCACTGTTAAATCAGTTGATCTCCACTGAAGTAATCAGTGAAATTTGACTGATTTACTGTAACCTCGTTTTAGCTATTTGAATCAGTCAAATTTCACTGATAATCAGTAGATTTTGACTGATTCACATTTAGAGAGTAATTGTTGCAGTGGACAGATGTTTGTATTGCAGATTTTCATATGGGTAGGTAGGAAAAGAAATTGAACAAAGAAATATAACGATTCATGAACGAATGATTCGAGAACAGGGCTCTTGATCTATGAAGTGCCAAGGGGAGGGTAAATCCATAGGGGAAGAGTAAGCCCTATTTCATGTACTTCAGCACTCTTTCAAGCTTACAATAAAACAGTTAGATTTAAAACCTTTCTATTTTAGTGTTTACTCTCTCTTTTGCTTTTTTAAGTACCTTTTCAATTTAAAAAACTATTGAAAATTGTCAAACGCTTTAATACTCCAGGTACATTTCTTTATCTATATTCATAATATTTTAATGAAAAAATATATTCTATATTGGAAATTTACTTACAGTTCTAAACGTTCATTGAATGATGAAATTTTTTTATTCAAAGCGAAATATTTTATTATATCCATATTCAGGGCTCTTCAAATGTAATATACAATCTGTTAGGGAATATACGCTTCTTTTTAATTTCCTGGGGCAAAAACCAATAATTTTTATTTGAAAGAAAATATTTTTCATCGTTTAATGAACGTTCAGAAATGTAAAAAAGGACCAAGTTACATAGTTAAAATTCCCTTTGCATCTATTTCTTCCCGTCGGGTGGGTTATGAATGAACTATTTTACTAAATATTTTCTTAAAAAATTTAGAAGGCATTTCAAGAAAACTGTATCTCATAAGATTAAAACTTCTAACGCATTCAAAAATATTTCGTAACATTCAGAAAATAAATTTTAAATTGGAATTCAAAACAATTCATGAAATTGAATAACTTTAAATGATTTCAAAGAATTTTCATTAACTTTGTGAAAATTCAAGAATGTCAGAAGACGTTTTGGAGTCTTTATAAAGAATTCATAAGACTTAAATTGATTTCAAAAAGTTTTATGGACTTCGAATGCAATTCGTAAAATATTAATTACTTCAGGTACTATCAAGATTTTGAATGGAATTCTTAGAAATTTCTATTCGGGCTCCAAAAACTTAACAGCAATAATAAACTCTCTAAACCTGAATCAGTGAACGGCCACTGATTCGCAGTGACTATTCACTGATGGCAGCAGTTATAAGGCTTTCACTGAGAATCAGTGAAATTCGACTGAAGAATCAGTGAAATAGATTGAACTTACTTATTGATATCAGTGAAATATTCAGGTAGAAATAAGAAAACCAGCAATATATTTTAACGATCGATGGACTCGTTTATTTTAGGTTAAAAAACACTAAAAACAATTACATAATTATTATTATGTATCGTAATCATCATTGTGTATAATAATATTATGTATAATTAAAAATTAAAGATCCATCGTAATGTGTAGATGAAACTTTTGAATTCCCGAATTTAAATGTTATGTTCACGTGGCTCGTTCACTGATTCCTCAGTGAAATCAAAGCATGGCAATGATTCATCAGTTGATATATTTTCACTGATATAATCAGTGACTATTTCACAGATTTAGGTTTAGAGAGAATACATACATTTTATGAAACTTAAAAAATGTTTACCTCCTTTAAATTAATATAATCTAGCGCAATTAAATGTTAATTTAAATTGTATTTAAACTTCTTATAATAGGTTGCGATATTATCCTACATTGTCGATAAAACAAGACCCACCCTTTGTTCTTTAAATCACCCCCACTTAACCTAAAAACTATAAGATGAAGTGGACCAGAATAATAGTTTTTCCACTGCAATGATTGTCCTAACATCAGATTTTTTAAAAATTCGTCCTCTGGATAAATCTTCTTCACATACCAAATCAATAAAAACATTCATACTCTAGATCTTGATACTTCCTCCACCTACACAAACTTCAGAAAGAATACTTTCCTCTAGTTTCTCGAAGATCGAATGACATCCTAATTGGTCATTTCATTCTGTATTCTCGGAAGCTAGACAGTCACGAAAGTACACAATTTATTATCTGGAAGCAGCTCACGTTTCAGAGCGTACTCAACTCAGTAAAATCTCCGTCTTGAATTCGAAAACAAAACGAAAACACAGAATGCCGGACGTCGGCGACATCCTTGTCTCGAATAATAATACGCGAATAAACAAGCGAGCGGAACGTGGAGAACATTGTCCCATCGCTTAGGACAATGGATTATAGGATGTAGAAATAAGAGAAACAAAAAAACTAAATTCAACTCACCGGCGATGGCAAAGAAGAAAAAGAATATCCAAGACGTATCCATGAGTCGGCCGGTGGCAAGGCGTATTTGAAAGCTCGTCGCAAAATTGAGCCTTTGGTCCATTATACGATGCACATAGTAAAAATTTAAATAAATGCTGTTATCTTGTCACACGCAGGAACCTCCTGCAAGGACGAGACGACGCTTGGCGCCGTCCGAAGAAAAACACGCGCCCTACCAGCACCACGAAACGTGTCACGCCGTGACCTCCGACGACGGTCGCGCTTCCTCGTTTCCCTCACATATTTTCCCCACTTTATCGGAAAAGTCTTGCTTTGCGTAAGAAGACCATCGGTGCTTGTCCCGAAAGTGAGGCTAAAAAGAATTTTTTATCAAATTAATGCAGCGATTTTATCACTGAATGCGCTTAGTGCACGATGCACGAGACGATCTTTTGCCGATTCTGGGCTCAGCAGAACGCGTTTTAGCTGCCAAGCTCTCACCTCTCACCGCCGCGTTATTCGGAGTATTGACCGGCTTCGTGGTGGTACGAGGTGCGGTGCATCGGAAGGCAAGGGACGCCTCCCCCACCCCCACTACAAGTCCATCCAATCCCCCGCTAAATGCGCGCGCATGCATGGACCGAAACAAGAGAATGGATCACGACGGGAGCTTCTGGAAAAGAAGCCTAAAGCAAAAATCATCACAGGGAAACCTCTAAAAACTTACTGCACTTTTACTCATGCTTCAGAAAGAGTGGTGCAATTCTAAGATATAGTTTCATAGTTGAAGGAGATATGAAGTTTTCATTCAATCATTCTATTATGTGGTAATCATTTTATAACCCCCAAAGTTCAGTATACTTCATGAGATTTTAAAAATTTTTCGATGACCATTGAATTTTAAAAGATTTGAGCAAGGAAATAAAAAACTATTCATAGAAGTAAAAAGGGATTGAGTTGACTTCTTAAGACTTTATTGTACTTTAGAGGACTAAATAAAAATTAAAGGGACTTGAATTCTTGGACATTTTCTGCGTATCTTTAAAAAATTCAAATACTTTATGAAATTTTATTGGGATTTGATGAAAATAGAAGGAAGAAAGGAGTTCGAAATTTGAGTTCTCATCTCCTTTGGAAGTATTTTTTTCAGTAAATTTTTTAGTGCTTTAGAAAAATTCTGGGCCAGAACTCAGGTTTTCTACTGAGCCGATAACATTTTCTGCCTATAAACAAATCCATTAAAAGGATTTGAATGCGAGATTACATTTAGTTTAGATAAAAATTTTTAATGAATTTATATCATTTTATGCAATTTATTTAATTCGATTTGAAAATTAGCTCCTGTATACAGACCTCACTTCTTGCACAGGTGCAATTTTGATGTACTACAATTATCGATTATTTGTAATTTGCTGAATACGATTTAAAGTTCTAAAATATTTTTGTACCTTGTTTAAATCTGGAATTCATATAATATGTACGTATCGGTTATGAAAAACTAAAAAAAATAAAAGTTATTTAAATTTTGTTTACCGACTGTGTTTTGCTTCTTGGCGCTGCTGTCACCAATACAATTTTTTGGAGGTTATTTTTTTGGAGGGATATAGGATATAGGTCCATGAGAGATTACCATTAAGACGCGTCTTGCAGTCTCTTGCAGCGTGGTTTGGGCCGTTTTAACTATTATAAACAAATTTATTTTCTATTTATCTTGAATAGTTATAATTGTCAACACTTGTATACAGCTGTGCAACATGGAATAGTATTCTGCATGTAGTGTTTACCTTGTGTTATCATTTATTAGTGAAATCCTTACTAAATTTATATAAAGTTAATCCACTATGGCAACTGAGAAAAGTAATCCAAAGGACGTAAGTCTTGAAGAAAATAATCTTCAGGAGGAACTTACTAAGCGGGCTGAGAGAAATCGTCAAAAAGCTTTACTTCTCAAAAAGTCGAAAATTGTCTCTCATCCTTATGCCAAAATGTAAGTTTAATTTTCTTTTATACATATTTTACTTATTTTTGTATACTGTCTGTTGTCCCTGTTCCCAGCAGATATAACGTTTATTATTATCTACTGGTGGTTGCAGTGTCAATTATACAAACCATACTAAGCAGTTATTTTATTTTTATAGATAAATCTACATTTATAACAATACCTTTGTATAAATGTTACATATTTAAATTTTTCTAATACCTATATTTTTTCTCGAAAATTTTTTGATTTTATCTGGGTTTTTTTAGAGAAAATTCAGACTCATCAACTGGAAAAGTTATAAAAATACAAGGTCAGCGATTAATCGATAGTGGGGCTGGTTTCCTCATAGATGACAGCGATGAATTGGAAAAGGAAATGGTAAAAATTATTATGAGCTAATACTACAATAGTTATTACTTTAGGTAGAGCTTCTCTTTATTTTCACTAACTACACTGATTTTTTATTTGCTTTTAGTTTAAACTTGTAGATACTCCAGCACCAATTGTCAGTGGCTTACCCACGTGTCAAGAATGTAATGAGGAATTCAAAGATTCGTTTTTATTTCAAAAGTTCGATTATCCAGTTTGCGACTCTTGCAAGTAAAAAACGACTTTTCTTATCAGTTAAAGTAACACGTAGAATAAAATCTTGAATATTTATTTTATATTTTAGGGATAATGAAGAAAAGCATACGCTGATCACGAGAACAGAAGCAAAAAAAGAGTACCTCTTGAAGGACTGCGATTTTGATAAGAGAGAGCCCCCGCTGAAGTATATAATCCGAAAAAACCCACACAATCCACGTTGGGGGGAAATGAAATTGTATTTACAACTCCAGGTGGAAGAACGAGCTCTGAAAGTATGGGGCTCGGAAGAAAACTTACTCACTGAACGCAAATTGCGAGATGAAAAGCGCGAGGAAGGGAAGATTAAAAAATTCAATAAAAAGGTATTTATAATTATTTTATTTTATTTATATAATTTATAATAATTACTTAATTTTTCATTAATTAATCCTATTAGATTTAATTTGAAGTTCAAAAAATTCTAAAACAATCTTGATAATTTTATGAATAAATTTTACATTGTTTCTTTTCAGATAAAAAAATTGCGAATGGAAGTAAGAAGTTCGATGTATGATAAAACACAAAAAGCATCTCACGTTCATACTTTCGGACCAGAATTGTACGATGAGGATGATGATACATATTCTCGTACGTGCACAACCTGTGGATACGAGAATTCCTACGAAAAAATGTAATTCACTGACTTGTTTATGATGATAAATTGAAACTATTTATTCATCATTTTTAGAAGCATTCATTAGGTTAGTTTGAAAAAGTACAAAAAGATTAGGTTTAATAAGTTTTAAAAACTAATATTATGTTAATTTTTTTCTATAAAACATTATGTTCATGGAGGATTTTCATATGCACTATAAAATCTAGCATTCAATACATCAATAATTGCATTGAAAAAAAACACTTATTTTTAATTTAATTATATCTTTTAACGTATATAAGTTTTCAAAATTATTTACGATTAAAAAAATTGGCTAAGAAAGTGAAATGACTTGATTAAATTTCGATATTTTGCATGCTAATTAATATTATCTTTATTTATGTAAAAATAGGTACATTTTTTAGAAAAGCAGTATTTTTTTAATACGTTTGCTTAAAGAGCCTTCAAAATATAAAATTCACGAGTTCTATTATACAATTCTCACAAATAGTTGAAGAGATACTCTGTGTTAGATGTTCTTTGCGATATAAATAGATTATGATTGTCAACAAACCGTCTTACGTGTATTATCTGTAAATACTATTCTAAATGTATACAATTTCTACGACAAGTCATAGTTGACCATTTTTAAATTGATATCTTGAAACCCACTGACATTAATTAAAATAATAAATACTAAATTAGTTGATTTTAAAAACTGTATACTTTTAATAAATAATGACTGCTTTAATGAGTCGTTACTTCAATAGGAAATTAATTAGATGGATCATATTTTTGATTGGAGCATTATAAAGATAAACTTCATCAATGATTCTTAAAGAACAGGATTGCAGAAAAATAGTTTGATATCTTACTCCTAACATAAATACTTTTCAGGACCAGCCTGGAAAGAAAACAGAGATGAATGTTAAATAAATAGTACTAAAATGTATAATGAAACTAATCCGATATGAAAATAATCGCTTTCCCAATGGCTGCTTTATTGTCCAGTTATTAAGCCTTAGTTTTGCGTCTTCCGAACTTTCCACAGCGAGATAAATTCTTCACTTTTGAGGGTTTCAGACTGCAAGTATCACCGTAACAGCCGGAAGAGTCAGATGAAATTGAATCTGAAGTAAAAAATTAAAAGTTTGTTTTTTGTTCAACATTTATATTATTTAGCAATTATTTTATTCAAATTTCATTTTATTTTGATGCTAGTAATTAAAAATAGACAAACCATTTCGACGAGCAAGTTTTTTCTTTTGTTTAGCAGTCCTACCCGTCTTTTTGGGCTTTGGCGGCGCTTTTTTTTTAGCCCCTGATTTTCGCTTCGGTTCAGCTTCGGATTCCCAGCAGCAATCTGAGTAAGAACAGGAACATTCCGATAAAGAACATGAGCAATCAGAGGAGCTGTCTGAACTATCAGTTGAAGATGAGCAGAAGCTACTGCTCGATGCATCCGAATCAGATTCTGAAGATAGAGCACAACAATTTCGAGTTGATCGCGACCTTGATTTTGATTTTTTCTTCAATGATTTGATTGGAGCCATGTTCTAAGACTGTAAATTATCTGAAATCATTCTATTATTTAAAATATTTGTTGTACAATTAAAATATATCTAAAGTCTTTCATACTAATTTTAAGTATTTTTAAACTCTACATTTATTATGTTATCATAATTTAAATGTCTTATACTATTTATATCATAATTTTAAGTTTCCATAATAAATTCTAGTGTTTATGAATATATCTATAAATAGTAGAAACCATTGTTATTATACAAACTCGCGACTTCATAAGTGACCTCAGAAAAATATCAAATCAAAACTTTCCAGTAAAATATAGAAGAAATATTTTTATTTTAATGTAATTAATTTGTTACATTTCTAATTTAATTATAAAAGCAAATCGATGAATTTATATTTCTAGTAAAACTATGTTTTTAACTTTAATTTTTGATCCTGATGTTTCTTTTTAAAACTAATTTTATATCAGTGAATAGATAAAAGTTGATAATGTTGAATTACATGCAAGAATAATATTTTAATACTAAATTGAATAATTTATCGTAAATATATCAATTACTCACTTCATATGATTTTAGTTGGACTCACCTAACAGTAAGCTGGAATATTTCGGAAGAGCTGCCACACCACTATCGCTTTACAACAAAGACTAAATACTGTCACTGACAATGACAATCGACGGTTGCGAATTTAAAAGGATTTCCATTAAATTTCCCTCACGTCGCTTGTGAGCTTCCAAACGCAATAGATAATATTTTTGTCTCACATCGAGAAACGCTTATACAGATCAACTTTTAAAATATATATTCTAAAATTTAAATTATATATGATATATACGATATTATAGTATTTTTGACGAATTTTAATTCAAAAATAGTGAAAAATAATCAGAATATTGGTAAAAAACCCGCACTCTAACTAGCGGAAAATACTGAAATTATTAGATTTTTTTATTAAAATTTGAAGAATATCACAAAATGTTTACACATTTATTTCAAATACTAATAATATTTAAAATAAAATATTCAGATTGTGTTAAATTAATTTTTTTATTATGTATCCGATGGCGGTATAGACCCAACAAGTTATATACAAATTATTTTAAGAGTATGGATATTACTCTTATTAAACCCATCTAAGGCGCTGCAAATGACTTGCCAGCAAAATTATTTAATAAATAAAAGTACTTATCAACAAAGTTATTAATCATCTTGTGAATGTTCTTTTGACAGGTACATTTCCAAATTCTACAAAATAAAACTTTCCTCCAACTTCTCAGTGCTCTGCAGTTTCAAATTCAAAGAACAATTACTTTGAAAAATCTGTTTCTTAAGTATCACAAGTTCACCATACTTTATAAACAGACTTAGTGACGTTCTCTTGCCTGCACTCCGATAAATTTGAAAAAATTGTAAATTATTCTAAACTTAGACTATTATGTACAATGCAATAACGGAAAACTTTATCGTCTCCTTAAGCCGTAATTACACCCTATTAAATTGTGCATACTACCCAGTTAATTATAAATAAACTAAACTGTGGAATACCTCTGCTTCGTACATCCGGAAGATCAGTATTTTCGTAGATGAAGTAATTTTTACGGAAATAGTATGATAATCATTGACGAAGCAGATAAATAATTCTTACTCACTATGAGTAAATAACTTTAAAAAATTGAAAGTTAACTCTCTTTCAGTCACTGAGATATTCTCAAAAATAAAAAATTGATTAAACAACATCCCATGATTCAGATTAAATTATACACTATATTCAAAATTTGCTGAATAAAATATCAAATTATTCTACATTTTGTATGAACGAACGACCTTGATTTTGTGATAAGACTACCTGAAGTTCAATTGCACAATGCAATATGTAATAGTTACATAATATTCTACTGAAAAGGACCTCCGAGTTAGTAAATAAATTAATGAGAATACAACAAATAAGATTAATACATCTGATACGTCGAAACATTGAAATACGTCCTTTGTCTTTATAAATCAGACTTTTGTATTTCGTCAAAATTATTTGACATTTCGGTGTTCAATGGTCTATGCTTCTATCATGATATGTTTTAACAAGAGTTATTCAAGAATAATTCATTAATGCAAATTTAATTTCAAATTACTTCCTGAAGTTTTTAACTTCTTTTTAGAAGTCATGCACATGGAGTAAATTTGCGTAAAATTATTCGTATTATCCAATTTTTAATCGGAAAAATTTTTAATGACAATTCGATTGTGTTGCTATCTACTCTTATACATATAATATATTTATTAGGAATTCGAGGTTAAAGAATTTATTGTCCGTCGAGATTAATCAACCCTCTCTGTCTTTGGCACGACATTATAAGCAGCACTTTTTGTCAATCAATTATTATAAAAAAAAAATCAAAAATTTCAGTTAGTTATCAAAACTGATTTATACAGAAAGGGTTCATTGCAGTCATTTATAATAAAGAAATACCTACTTTACTTATACTATTAGAACCAAAGGAGTAAATTGACTTTTTCCTTAGATCCAGTTGCACTCTCCTTACAATGATTTACATTTTTTGTATAAATACATAATTAAAAACGATCTGTTTGTACAATATTTATAACAAGAAATCAAGCTCCTGCTCTCTGTACTTTTTCTATTATTACATTTACAAGAAACTGGAACTGGTTCTAATGATGAATTAGGTGATAGAACTTAATGAAATGATGACTGAAGATAAGATGGTTCGCAATGATATTTAACTTTCGTCCTCTTAAGTTTTGATTCTTAGATCATTTCCAATTTCCTTTAGATTAAAATAATATTGAAAAATTAAGGAAATGGTCAACTTGATGAGACGTCTTGATGGAAGTTGATGAATAAATTCAGGCTACGACTAATACTACGATCGATGTTTGGAGTCTATACACATAGCTTGAAGAGATGGCAGGACACTGGACACTGTTAAATTCCCAGATGTATCGCACCGCGATACAGGTACTGGGTTTCCTATCATTGTGGAAGATCTGAAATAAAAAACGATACATTCTTAAAAGATCCCACCAATGTTATTTACAATCTAATTGTAAACTTGTTACACTCTTTTTTATCGAAAGAAGTTGATAAGGTTTTTTTCACTTACCTATTATGTCTAAGATGACTTTTAACTAAATGCCCAGCAGTTAAAGCAGCCATGAGCGAAAGTTCTCCTGCAAGAACCGTGGCGCAAACAATTCTTGCTAGCTTGCTCGAATTCTGTCCAGGATCATCCGAATGTGCTCCCTTGACTCCTAACATTCCCAAACAAGCACCTTGAGCTGGAAGTCCAGTGCCGCCACCAACTGTACCAACTTCTATACTCGGCATCGTGCACGAAATATAAAGATCCGTTCCATCTGGACCCCAAGGTTCCATCAAAGTCATGCAATTACTACTACCAACATTCTGAGCTGGATCCTGGCCTGTTGCAATAAATATTGCAGTTACAATATTTGCAGCATGGGCATTGAATCCTCCAATACTTCCAGCTACCGCAGATCCAATCATATTCTTGCTAATATTCGCATCCACTAAGCTCGGCACTGACGTCTTCAGAACAGTTGTGACGATATTAGCAGGTACAATAGCTTCACAAACAACGCTCTTTCCTCTTCCCTCAATCCAGTTAACTGCTGCTGGTTTTTTATCTGTACAAAAGTTGCCACTTAAGGAGAGAATCTCCATATCTGGAAAGTGTTCCTGGACAGTATGGAGGGATTTTTCTGTACCCTTGGAAAGCATATTCATTCCCATAGCGTCTCCGGTCTTTGCCACGAATCTGATAAATAAGTGCCTCCCAGCAATTCGAATGTGAATCTTTGTCAATCTGGCGAATCTACTAGTCTTATCAAAGCTGTTCTTCATTGCATGGAAATTCTCTGGAACTTCCATCCAGCCCATGGCTTCACTGGCCCTTACTACGTTAGGGAATCTGACGACAGGGCCTCTTGTCATTCCATCTGCTACGACTCGACTAGTAACACCACAGTTCAAAAGCGCTCGACTTCCTCGATTTGTCGAGGCTACGAGACAGCCTTCTGTTGTGGCCATTGGAACGTGAATCAGTTCGCCATCGATTTTAAGAGGACCAGCGACTCCGACTGGGACTGGAACATACCCGATTACATTTTCACAGCAGGACCCGAGAACTTTGCTATAATCGTAGCTTCTATATGGAAGTTCTTGAAGGTCCTCGGTAAAGTGACCAATGTTTCCAAGGATAAGGCGTCGAATTCCAACTCCGCGTTCCATATCACCAACGGCCTTTTCTAGTTGATAAGGTTGGATGTACTTATGCTTTACAAGATCGATGACTTCTTCGTCTGTCAGAGCATCTGCTCCCAACTAAAAAATAATTAATTAATTCAAAATTTCTAACCTGGAAGTTTTAAAATAAAGCGAATTATAATATAAAAACCTTTTTAATTTGAAACTGTTCGAATTCAATGATCTTTGAATCTCAAAGAATCAAATGATCAAATATTTAATTATCAAATGTAAACAATTTAAACTTAAAAATACTGATCTTGAAACGTAATTTAACATGATTCTAATAACATTCTGGGTTCTTTCAAAAATATACGCAAGAAAGGAGAAAGGCCGTGATATCACGCAACTGATGTCAAAATTGAAGTGCAATCACAATCACGTGATTGACATGAGACTATGTAAACTTTTAGAAATATTTTTCAAACAACTTTTTTTCAATCTTTTGAAAATTTAGCTAATTTTATATCAGAACTCTTCTTTTATTATAAATGTCACGTGCTATATGTTCATTTAATATCAAGCTGCATCTGATTTTTAAGCTCTATGATTCTTAGACTCTGAACTTTGATTTCAAACACAGGGGTATCATAAAATTCTATCATTTGTGTGACATTTTTTTATCTCGTAGTATCACTTTTTTTTGTTCCAGCATATTACTATCCGAATCACGTTCGAACTTAATGCAATTACTATTACCGATAGATGCATTATAAAGATATTCAAATTAGGTGATATAGCCATCATTTTTTTGTAATTCTAAAAAGTTTTACATTTTCATAATTTTTATTAATTAAATTTCAGTTAAATATATGTCTAACTATTTCGAAAATTTTATTACTCCAAAAATTTGCAGAATATTATAAATTTACTAGAAACAAATAAAAATAACTCAATTCAACTACAAAGTATTAAATAGCCATTAATACAAACAATACAAATAAATGCTCCGAGATAATTGTATTGAACCTTCTTAATTATTATAAATATTAAAATTGAAATGCCGACTCACCTCAGATCTGTAAATTGAAAGGCACTCTTCCACAGTTCTAGAGACTTCAGGAATCTTTTTGGAGCTTTCGTTAGATGAACTGGCAAAATTAACATCATCAGTTTGGACCTCCTTATCAATAAGCTTTAAATAAGACTCGTCATCTTCAACTTCAATCCAATCTCCACCCATTCCGGAAAGCGGAAAGATAGTTGAGTGCATAGTGGGCATCGCGGATTCGAATCTGCGTCTGGTATGTGCCTCTAAAGTAGTAGCAGCCGCATGCATAGTTTCCACCGTTCCTTCCTCAGCGACGCTTTTCTGCGCGGCTGCGCTCTCCTCCTTAAGCCGCAGTTGTTTCGCAATATCACCCCTATCTTCAAAGAAAACAAATTTGATCGCTAACGCCGCTAGAAGAATCACAATAACGACGTTGTCAGCGCTGAATGGCATCCAGTTCGAGAAATACTTCTTCAATCCCAACTGTGAATCCGTATTGTTCTCGTCGTTCAAAATCAAGCTTGGATTTACGGGCAATACCGACTCCTCAACGATTTCGTCGCCTTTTCCCTGTTTGAATGGCCATCGACTGCAAAATGAAGTGAACAGATTTTTCTTCTGAAAAAGATATTGCTTTGAAATTATAGTCTTGGATAAATATTCAGAAGGGTATTTTAATAATGGGATTATGCACGCGTAAGAAATCCTTTCCTCAAACTGAAACACACGTCTCTATCCTAACATGGAAGACTGAGACTCAGGCATCCACCACTCCATAAATCTTTATTTTTAGTTTCCGACTTTAGTCCATTCGAGTCAGAGATTTTTCTTCAGAGTATTGTTAACGATCTCATGTAATATTAAACTCGCTTCGCGACGCTTATTTTTATCGGCGTGGTCCCGAGTTCCATTCATTCGCGCAAAGGTACCAGTTTTGAATAAGAAACACCCAACAAAGATCTGTTCGACGTCAAAGATCGAAATAATTTAGGAGTCGGCCACTCGAGTCCCGAAACTCCACTGTAAACTTGCTGGTGAAAATAATACTTTTAATACATACCATACACAGTTCTCGGTTTTTCACCACGTGATTGATTTGCATGCCCATATCCTATTTGGAAGAAAACTACCAAAGCTCTCAGATACAATCTCTCCTCATGGAACTTGGATAATTCACTGAATATGCACTGTCCACGCATCTACGTTAATGTCTTCACGAGTGACCCTGACTCGTTGAACTTCGCGACAAAAAGATTTCTTCGTCTCAAGAGTTACTGAAAAAATCCATGAGGTCAGATCTAGAGATAGCTTTTTAACGGTGGAGCTTTTTTTTCCTCGTTCAATCCCGCCCAGGGAAGAAAGTCATGATGGTCGCACTGAATTACATCAGCGAGAGATTTAAAAAAAACGAAATCTTAACAGATTAGAATAACTGAGTCCCTCTCTTATGTCGTTAGTACTATCCCACGTGGGATTTCTAGGTGTAGGTCATGCTAAACGGAATCCAGAGGCTCTCAATAAGGTACGAGTGGTTTCATCACTCAACGTACTCAAAGGCCACAAGTTTCGTAAGAATGTTGTAACAAAAAATTAGGATAATTTCCGCGGAGGTTCTCATTTCAGAATTAAACCGGTTACACTACTTCTTTTACCTGCCGACTTTTAATTCGATGTCTTATCATTGGCGAGAATTAATTTTTAGTTTTAAAAACTGAACAATTCATCGTTGGAATTTAATTTGCGTTTCTTAATATTTCATCCGGTTCTTGTTGCAGCATATGATTTACTTAAATTTTATTTTAAAATTTTATAATTATTATTTAAAAATCATCATTTTTTCTAGAGTAACAACTTGCAGATTTATTAGATTTATGGAAGCTAGAAAAATACCTGTGAGCATGAACTATGAAAAGGCCAGCGATCATAATAAGTTTAACTCGTTCGACGACTGGATTTGGTTTTCGGTCCTCCTCGTTTAGCGGATGTATCATTAGTATTTTGTCCGCGCCCATTACATGGTTTCCTCGAGACAACTGCAAAACAAAAGACATTTCTCTCCTTAGCAAAATGAATCAGAGAAATCGAATGCATTATTCAATCCCTTGATCGGTTTTTTACTTTGTCAAATAATGAATTTTTTCAAACGAAATCGACAGTTATTAAACTAAAAATTGTTCATCTAATTTGACAACTTTAAACTTTATATTTCCTTAATTTTTCTCTATATTTACCTCTAAAATAAGTGATAAACAAGCTGGATAGAAGGTCATGAAGACAAGATAATTGACGACAACTCCCAGGCAAGCAAAA
This sequence comes from Diplolepis rosae, assembly GCA_030998225.1. Taxonomy (NCBI): domain Eukaryota; kingdom Metazoa; phylum Arthropoda; class Insecta; order Hymenoptera; family Diplolepididae; genus Diplolepis; species Diplolepis rosae. The sequence goes on along the minus strand of JAPYXD010000723.1, from coordinate 3,544,183 downwards.
GTACAAAGGATTTCAAGTCTTCTAACTCCAGAGAGGGAACCGATGCCGATGAGAAGGATTTCGACGAGGGTATCGAGAGTGATAGATGGACCCAAAAGGATCATTCCTCGAGCAATGTTAGCTCGAACTTCCTCCTGACTTCTGGAACTGAGGGCGATTTGAGCCAACAAACGGGCCTTGTTCAGATCAATGACTAGCAGGAAGAAAAAGAAGGCGTCTCTGAAACAGATTATATTTTCATTTACATCTTTGTTGCTGGCTTTAAATATTTGGAAAGTTTTTAATGTTGTTGCAATTACTCACTTTAGATCAGAAATTGCGCTCTGACCAAAGTTCACAACGCTTGAGGTGAAAACGACACTGGAGAAGACGGTAAATAGCCCTGCACCACCTGTAAAATTGAATTTCTTATTGTCAAAAATTAATCTTTTCTATTTTTATTATTTTAATTATTTATTTTTTAACGGGTCACTGATTTTCTTAGATTTTTGTTAATGAAATTGAATTATTTTAAAATAACAATATCTGAGATGCATTGAAAAAAAGAAACGCTTGGATTCCCATAAATGACTAATTTTGATAAGCTGATTAAAAATTCCGTTTTCAAAAAAATGATAAATTTTCATGAATATTGATTTTTTGTCATTTATCGATATACAATTTATTAGGGAATTCGGTAATCCTGATAGACAACGACCTCGCGTAAGGCCTCGAATGAAACGCTATCGCTTTCTATGGAACTTTCACTCATGCTCAAGGCTTTCACGCGTCTTCCAAAGAGCCAGTGTTATCAATAATCACACTGGCCCCAGCTATTTCACGCAACTATTCAACTTCAACGCAATTATTTGCAATAAAAAAAATCACTTTAAACATTAATTTTAAATTTAAAACGAAGATTTTTAAATTAAATAAAACTATATCTTTTAAAACTGTAATCAGGTAACATATTTCGAATTATGTAAATACAAATTTTCATTCTATACACTTCTAAAATTTATTATTGAATACAAAATGTCAGATTAGAGACCAAAAATAAAATTAGGAAACCCCGTACATTGCTGTGTATATTTAAATTTCAAATAATAATCATTGTCGCCTAGACAAGAATCTTCAGACAAAATAGCTTGAATTCAAATCTAGGGTAAATACAATAAATCCTTGCACTAATTTTAAAACTAAATTCAAGAACGAGCTGATGTTTTGTCTGAGATCTAACACTTTGGAGGAAGCAATCATCCTAATTACACAAAGATTTAAACACAATTAGCATAGTTAAATAAATAATCGACTATCGTTGACTTTGCACACTCAGTAAAAATTTTAAGAGTACAACGATCAACTGTCTAGTGGAAGAAAACTCAATTTGTTTTATCTCTTAAAAATATGAAAAAATTAATTATCAACAATCACGAGAGGGAATTAACAAATCACAAGCGATTTTAATTGATTTATATTTTAAAAAATCCCTATCCAGTTACCCTTTTTTTTCAAAAAGATTAAATTGGTCAGAATGATAAGAGTTTCATAGTGATTCTGTGAAAGTGTAAAATCTTGAGAAGATAACAATTTTTTACTTACCGAGGATATACTTGGAGCCTGTGTTTTGAAGATTTCGTAATTGGTGGTAACTAAAGAGTATTGCCAGGCAGCGAATTATGGTCATCAATATCACATCGGCAGCATTTTGTTCCTGGGAACAAAAGAATGGAAAAAAATGTAGTAATTTTTTTTGAAAATTAAAAAATATCCTTGTTAAAATTTAGAGAATTATCCGACCTTGACATTTTCAAACTCTGACACACGAAATAGTTTAAGGACGCTTAGGAACTTGATATTCTGTACCTAACTGGGAAATTATAATTCTGTCTTTATGGGTTAAGATGTTATATAGTGATAAAACAATTTATTTTCAAATATGAAATAAAAATATTAAATAAACAATATTAAAATTCGAAGAAATGTTACTAATAAATATTAAAATGGGGACTTTTTTTTTGAAAGAATAAGTGAAACTAAATATCATTATTAAAACTTAACATAGGAAAATCATAAATGATGAAATTTTAATTTTTCATTTGTTCAAATCAACTTATTAAATTTGATGAAATATCTTAATTTATGCAATCTAAGATTGACCATTCGAAACTGAATTAATTACTTTAACCTTGAAATTTAAAAAATCTTTCAATTTAAATTGTAGAACTAATATATTCTTGATTGTGAAATTGAATTTCTTATGAAGCAGAGAAATAAATTTGATTTTGAATTTAAATTGATTAATATCAAAATTGCAACTCTTACAATAATATAAATGAATTATTATTGACAATGTAATTTTATTCTTACCTCAGAAGCACAGCGATCATGCCAACAATGCGTTTCAGGAACGCTTTCCTCTTTTGTTTGACTATTTCCTGTTTCAATGTTGAGAATGCATGCGGTTAGGGTGAACGTTGCGACGATCACCTCGAGAGGATGGCTCGCACAAAAGCGACCATGCGATTCAAATATCGGTCCCAGCATCTTTTCTTCTAGGTGAGTGAGGCAAAAAAGAGTTAACTAAAACAAAAAAGAGATGAAAATTTAATTTATTTGAAAAACAAAAAAATCTAATCACTTATCAAGTTTAACAGAATTCTGGAACTAATTCCATGAAAACTTCATGGATTTTTAATATTTTTATTGACAATTACTTTTTGGAAATGAGTGTTAGTTATCATATATTATCTAAATAGAGTTTTACATTTTAATAACAGTTGGTAAATCTATGTTATGAAATTGTCGGAAACACGGTTATAATTATCCAAGGCAAGCTAGGTTTTCAGCGGGTGTGATTGGACCATACATTTATTGCACTTTAAGTGCATATTGCGTGGTGATCAAGAAATAAAAAATCTTTGACATACCATCGACTTTTTCTTGCCTCATGTCACAACTGTGCATATCGAAAGCGATGGGATAATTTAATACGTATTAGTAATGTGGTTGTGAGATGGCTTCATACTTTCGTTTTAATTTTCAGGCTTCAACTCAAATTGAGAAGATATTTCTTGATTTCATTAAAATTAAATTACAGTTATTCACAAAAAAGGAATTTGGGACAAATGAAATTAGTAATTAAATAAAACAGCACAGCTTTCTAAATTCTGTAGATATTGCAACAAAATTTTTAAATAGAAAAAAAAATTGTATTGGAGGTCAAGATCAATCAATTTTTAAAAGTCTTATCAGCTATGAAAGTTTTAGATTCCAAAAGAAAAATGAGTATAATATTTCAATATTGAAGGATTCATTAGTTATTACAAGCTGATAACAAAAATAAATATTTGTGATTAATGTGTTAAGGTGAAGAGTGTCAACTATTCACCTATTAAAAATAGAGAGATGAGAATTGAATAAATCACGTGTTTTAAGAAGTAAACCTAATAAGCATTATAATTATCCATTAATATAAAACTCCTTAGTTAAAACTATCAATATTTAAAGTTCTGTAAGTTTTCAGAAAAATGAAAAAAGTTTTTTAGGACTGAAAGTATTTTTATAATCCTTCATTGTCTAACATATTCCTATAGTACAATAAACAATTTAAAAAATGAATAATAATTCTATGAAAGCTTTTGCAGTAGATAAAGGCGAGTAAAGTCAGGCAATGAATTGGATAAGGAAATATAGAGTGACTGAGAGGATAAATAAAGGACATGGAGGGAGATTTGATGATCACACTTATTTCTGAAGTGCATCACTCGTAAAAGGCCGACCGGCTGACAAAAACTCTTCTCATCTACTGGTTCATTCATTTACTCAACTCTTGTTATATTATAGAAACTGATAATTTATTAATCTGATTAAAAATAACACTACTCAAAAATTAAGTAAAATTGTCATTAAAGAACTAAATCAAATTAACGTTCAAATACTAAAGCAAAGTACACATTCTATAACCGACTTATTATATTTATTTCTTATATTTATAACATTTCAATAGAAGAAAAAGACAGCGAGTTTGCAAAATGCATTAATTATTTTATTCTTCCTCATAAATCTCTTTGTGGTATTTTCATAACGTGCCAGCAAATGCGGTTTATACTTGGCCCTGACTTTGATTGTTAGTAGCTAATTTTGTCTTCAACATTCATGACCACGTGTAACGGTAGCCCGAAAAACTTGTCACGTATAAATTACATCACAGATATAAAAATTTCTTTGAAATAGATCGGAACATCAAATGATTTAAGAAGACTGTAATTAAACTAATTTAATATAATTTTCTCAATCTGACTGAACATTTATCAACCTACATGAATATTTTTTTATTTGAATTAAAATGTAATACAACAGAAACGTTTAATATATTTTCATTACCAGAACGTCTCAAGAATATGAAAGTTCAAATAAAACGTTTTTAAGAAAGAGAAAGGTTACCACGAGATGTTTTTTGACTAGACAGTAGTGGCCAATGACAAAAGTCTCTTCGATACTAAAAAACATTTCTGAGAACGTTTAATGTTCTATTTTTTGAATATGTTATTGAATGCATTGAAATATTCTCGATTGTTCGCGAAGCTTTTTCACTGGGATCTTTGAAATTCAGATTATCTGGAGATAAGCTGAAATTTTTTATTTCTGACTGTTCTCTAGGCGCATCACGCATTCTAATGCTGAAGGGGAGTAAAATAATAACAATTATTTCACGTGCCATATGAACAATAAAATGATTCTTTATAAGCCGATTAAATTTTAATCTTTATTTTTATTAAATTCATCCTTATTTCACTGATTTAATAAAATATAAATTCTGATTCGAACAAAGATAAGTTCATTATTTTGAAAAAATTCGAAGAGAATTAATTTTTTACCATTTCTTTATACGACACATCCACCTCAGTACTCGAAAATATAAGAAACAATTAAGTCTAAAGGCAATAGTTCAAAAATTCTTATGTGACAATATCCCAATACAATTTTCAATACGCTTCGATAATCTCTGCAAGTCTAGTTTACATTTTAAGATTACTAATATCTGTTGATTATCGAGTTCTGATATTCTAAAGTATTAATAGAATTAAAAAAGATTCATCTCTATGTCAATTCTAAAATGGACTACCATTCTTTCTTAAAAATTACATCTCTAATATTTGCTACGAATAGCAACAATTTAAGATGATTCAATATAATCAATTATAATTCAATAAAATGAAAACAAAAACTATAATTTATGTTCACAAAACCTTCGATTGACGGGGTTCATTAGAAAATGAAAGTTTAGTGAAAATCCAGTGTCAAGAAAGCAATAAAAAGTTTAATGACCCCGAAGTAAGGAAGTGTGTAATCAGTTGCAAATAAGACCTTCCTTTACATACCTACTAAGTAAACGTTCAACCCAAAATATCCATCGACTAAAAACCCGATTTTAGTGAGTCAGACTTTGTCTCATGGCCTAGGTGAACGGATTTCAAACGCTGACTTTCCCAATGCTTTTTTCTTTAACGAAGGTAAAAAGAATTAAAAAACTGTAACGCGCTCCGAAAGCGAAAGGAAAAATGAGAAGTCTGCGAGAGCAGGTTGCTCTGTAATAATATAAGGGTGTTAAGAAATCACTGAAGGACTCTTTTGATGATTGATTCGAAAGGTAAATAGCAGACACGAACCGCTCGGTTGCGGAGTCGCGTCTCAACTGACTTTTCTGAGCCAGATCACGTTTGAAGTTTGAAGTCAGTCTCTTGATCCCTCCGCGAAAGGCCGATCGTCAAGGTCCGGAAGAGTTCGGTCTTTCACGTCTCCCATCAGCTCCAATTATCCATAAAAATAGGGTAACTAATTTTTAGTACCTTCGAAAATCTCACCTAGAATCAGAGAAAAAAGTATCAATAAATTGCTTTTTTTAAAGATCACAAAATTATACATTTCAATTTGACCTTCAAACAATTTGAAGTTAGAATTAAATTGAGAATTAAAATTTAATTTGAATTTTAAATAAATCATTTTTTTTAAATTTAACTTAAAAATAATTTGACTTCTAATCTAAAATGAATAATAATTAGAACCATTCTTATCTTTGAAAATTAATTTTTTTAATTTTTATATTATCATTCATAAAAACTGAAGAAATTGCCTGAATGTCTCAAATTTTGGAGCACACGAAAAACAATTATTTTATATTGTATATAGTAAAACAGATTTTTTTAAATTGCTGTCAGTTTTTGAATTATATGTTTCTTTTTAAAATACAAAATTTTAGATCTAAAATTATTTTCAATTCTTAAAAACATAAACACTATACACATTTTCTAAAATCAATGTCAAAATACAATTCCAAGAAAGAGATTTCACTTAAATGGTAATTTAGAATTGAAAATTTAATTTTAATATTTAAGGGATACTATATGACAGTAACGAAATTCCACACTTGGTGTTTTACTCGATCGAACTTTCATGTGACATAAGATGTCTCGTCTTTACGAAATATTATGGCGTTATGTATATGAGGTTTCGAAGTGAGTGAAAACATATTCATTCTATATTTAGCGCATTCCTTTTAAACATTTGCTAAAAAGTCCACACCCAAGTAAAGAACTAAGAAAACTTTTTCAAATTTAGCTAAGCCCAGAAAATAATTCTTTTAAAACCAAATATTATTAAAGTTAGTCACTTTGATGATTGCCAAACATTTGAAGCAATTTCAATCGATTCTATGAAGAAGTTTGACGCACTCGTTATACTTATTACGTCATGTAGGAAGCCCCAAAAATGAGATCAATGCATTTTTTTAGAATTGAAAAGTAAAATTTAGCTTAAATTCTTGAACAGAATCAAAGCTCAAAGTAGTTCGAATTTACTTATTAGACTTATATATATATAAAATACGAACCAATAATATAAAATCATTACTTTTTCTATACATAAAATTTCAATTTTACTATTATGAGAGTCAAGCTCATAAATGTTTTGCCTTTACGAAGGGTCAGTGGATTGCAATTAAAATCTACCTATTTATTTCGTGAGCGTCATTTATAACTATTTTGCTATAAAAAAGTAATCAACTTTTTTGATTTTTAATACAAGTTTTGTTACTTGTTATTTTTTAATGTTCTAAAACGATGGGTTAATCGTGATTGAAAATTAATGGTAATGAAAACTAAAAACTACAATTTCAATGTTTATAGACGAGTTTTTCAAAGTTAATGTAGTTTTTATTTTTCTTTTGATTCGAATTTAAATTAATCTGCTCGTTAGTTTCAAAATTATGATTAAAATTAAAACTTCATTTCATAAAAATTTTTTATGCATTAAAATTGGTTATTTTAACATATTAAGTAACATCTTGTAAATATGTAAATTTTATTCAATAATGAATTGTTTATTAAGCTATAACTGAAATCGTTTATAAACTGTTAATTTTTTGTTTATAAAAACTGAATTTTTATAGATGAAATAAAAAATTTAAGGTTTAGCTCCTCGAATACTACCAGAAACTGATATTAAAAGTTCTGAATTTTGCAGAAAATTGTTTTAAAAATGTTTGAAAATGGTCCAACAGACAGACATTGTACTAAAAATCGTTTTTTCTCACTAAAAACGTGGAGATTCGATGAAAATTTGCAGTCATATTTTACATAAAATCAATATTTATTTATTGATGATAAGAATATAAAAATTGAATTAAATTAATTTTCAAGTATTGATGTATTATTGATAAAAGGAAGCAAATTGAGAGAAGATCATAGTAGTAAGTTGTGACGCGTGAAATCAATAACCTTGAGAATACTAACTTGGTAATTACTTCAAATATATTAACTTGCAGAAAATTATAGCGATAAGCTAATTTATTTTGAGTAACACATCAATTAATTTTTAAATAATTGAGGAATCATTGTAAAAGTGAATTCTGATTTATAAGAAGTAAATAATTGTGGATACGAGAATAGAACAAATTTTTATGCAGAGCTATTCGAATTAGGACTGATGAGAATCCTTTCATCAAAGTAAAAATGAAATTCGTTGGTGAACCTTAATAGTGAAAGTATACGGTAAAATCCAGAAAAAGCTATATACAATAGTTGGTAAGAAAATGAACTAATGAAAGTAGATGCAATTCAATCGAAAACTTAAAAAAATTAATATTTAATATTTGAATCCAAAAACTTTTAATTACAATAAAATACTCTTCAACTTTAATAAAATGTCTACCTTATCTGGCTATCAATGTAAATTATCATGGTAGTTATTATTTTTAATAATTTAATAATAATTTAATTTAATATGTTGCGACGACAAAATAATTTTCATAATGATTTAATATATAGTATCATTTGAATAATGGATGACTGGTGATTCTGGTGCGGAAATGCGATCGAAAAATGGTTTGGTGTAATGAATAATCTTTCACGATAGGTAGGATCGTCACCTGTCGTCACATAGATTTCTTTAAACGAACGCAACCAGCATACTCATCATGATTACAAATGAATACCTTCTCAGAAGTTTGATAAAAATTATTTCTACACCCAGGAAACAGTTTCTTTGATTTACGGTCAAAGAAAAAATTTCTTTGGATCAAAAAAAAATTTGTTTAAATCAACAAAACATTATTCAATTTAAAGAATTTTTTTTCTTTAACCGTATATCAAAGAAATGTTTCTTTGATTCAAAAAAACTGTTTTTTCAGTGTATCATATTCAGTAATATATAGATATATGTATAAAAATGTGTTTAGGAAACAATGAGAAATAGTATCAAATACGACTATATTATTATTATAACAAAGTCTCTTTAATTGTTTATTCATATATGTTAATTTATAACTACAGTTGACTCGGGTGAAAACAAAATATGAGTAATTAAGCCAAATATTTTATTAGTAGGAATTTTTCTAGAAATTTGTATTACTTGTCTCAATCACTTCATTATTTGAAATAACAATTGTTTGTTAATGTAACAATTGGAGTAGTTACATACGATGTAAATAGTTACAGCTATCAATTTTTATCAATGTATCAATTGTTTATTAATACTGAAATCTAGGACTTTCTTAAATAGGATTTTCTACACTATATCTGTCACCTTTCAATTCACGGGAGACGTTTACGGATTACGTTATCACGTTAGACAACCTTGGCCCCCTTCCCTTAACCTAAAGCTGCATGATTTAGAGGTTGTCATAACCGATTATTATATTAATAAAACAACAAATTATGATTAGGGTGAGAGTACCACGACCTTCAATCACTACACCCTGTTCTGGCACATCAGATTTGACATTAAAACATAAGTTACATGACATAGTCATTATCCGAACAAGTGGAGAGTGTCCTAAAAACCTAATAAACGTGATCTTACTTTATATAATATAATTTGCTCATTTAAATAATGCATGTAAGCTCTGCATTTTTTTTTTGCAAATTTTGCAATTTTTTAAAATGAAAATTGAAAAATGTGAAAACACGGAGTCACCTTACTCAATATAATCAATTTTTTAACAATCAAAAATATTTTTTATTAAAAACCTAGAAAAATCACAGTTGAAAAAAAATTCTTTGCTCATTTCCCCACTTTTCCTAGCCTTCAAAAATTGCAGGTCGCCTCTTAGTTTTTCGGTTCACTGGACATGATGTTTCTGCATCGATTTTTACATTATGAAAAACTCCAATGACGTTAAACGTCTTAAAATTGTATCTCGTTTATAAATATACTTTTCAAACAAAACTTCAAATTCGATTAAGATTTTCATGAAATATTTTTTAATTCAAAAGTTTAGTTCATCAATAATATTATTTGAATATATATTTAATAGTAAATAATTTATTATTTTACTATATTAATATTATTAATAAAAATTGAATAATTGAATACGATGTTGGTGTTAATAATTGGCTTTAGGGTCCACAATTATTATTTGAGGGTCGATACAAGTCCTACTTTATAAATATAAAAATTGAATAATTTCAATTTTATTATTGGTATATTAATATTATTAACCCATTGGCCTATGATTTTTCTGTGGAAAAACTTGTCTAGAAATACGATTTAATTTTCAGTTCAACAGGAATTTCGTGAATGTGGATAAAAACCTCAATAAATGTAACAGAATGTCATGGTACAAAACTACAGCTACAAACCGCGATTTTTGAACAGGCACGCTACATTTGTCTAACCACGCAGTGGCCATCTTTTAAAATTCAAAATACAGTATAATTAATCAAATTAAATTTCTAAATGGAATCCCAGTGAAGTTGGAGGTCTAGGGCGAGCCTTAGGGACTTTAATTACTAATTTTCCAATGTCAGTATATATTTCATCTCGAAGGTGATGACGTAATGAATATAAGGCTTTTCCTGTCTTTGGAAACCCCGTGTATTCAAGACATAGAACGTCCTCAAAACAGCAAACAGCCTGACATTGAAGTTGACAGACTATCGAATGTCTACATGTCAACTGGAATAACATTCCTAATAAAAAGCACAAGGCTACTGGAAAAAATCTCTTACGAGTCCATGAGAAAAAGCCGCAATAATGGCAATTGTCAGCTTCTTCAATGCACATAGTCTACGTGAAACTAATACCGTTTATTTTGTGAAATCACAAAATAATCAAACATTTCTTTGTTTCATGAATTCTAATCGCAAGTAAATTTACTTAAGATCATATCTAATTTTAAAGTAGTCTTATCTTCTGACACTATATTTCAATTCTTAAACATTATTGAAGAAAATAAAACTACTCCTCTCTTAAAATAATTCAGAAATAATCAATAAAACCTCTGTACTTTATTTCTAGTTTTTCTCGAGATAACCTCAAAATTTAGAATGAATGACAATGTAATAAATTCCTTACCTTTTAAATTGAAGAGTTGACAGATTTGTGTTCTAGAAAACTCTTCCTTCCTTTTTTTTGTTTTTTAATAAAATAAGACTTATCATTATAAACAGGTAGATGAAATTCACACGTGAAACTCACGATGGTACTTGGATAAGATTAGACAGGTCACGTCACTATAAATAAAGCAAACGCGTAATTATGTAATGTAAGACGAATTTTTGAAACTTGATTAAAAATATTGTATCGACAATTTAATTTTATTTAATCATTTACTTTCTACACACATTCTTTGAGTCAATTCAAAATATACGATAACTTTAGAGTGCTCCAATTTTATTCTTACGAAGAAGCAGACGAAAACGTGAGAACTGATGTAATGTTAGTTAAAATTTCGTCTTAGCTGTGACATCTGTTGAAATTTTAGCAAACTTCGAACTTGAGATAAGGTAGGTAATAAATTTAAAGTGACTCTCATTTTACCGACGGTCAAACTAGTAATATACATACGTGTATGTAGTTCATAAAATCTCTAGTTGAACGTTTCCTTCCACTTCCTTCGTTTTCTTCTCCGGCGTCTCCGGCCATCTCCATTCTCCGGCATTGTTGCACGGTTAACCTCAAAGTCCAGTTTAAAAAAGAGCAAATTCCTATTAAATTTGTGAAAATGTTAATGCAAACGTGTTTCTAGTTTTTTGGATTTTAGTTAATAATGATTGAAAATAAATAAATGTCTTGTCAAGTACAAATGTCTTGTCTTCGCGTACAGTCATCACGATGCTAGTATAACCTTAAAGACTTTATAATCGTTTATATAAAGATTTATATTTATATTACCAAGATATAAAAAAAATAGTGTAAAAATGTTGCTAAGTTTTGTGCACTTGTCGACGAAATGTTTTCCAAGAATTAACATTGCAAAAGTTTCAAGCACGAATTTGTACATTCAAGCCATTCAAGTGCAGAAATATTCCAGATTCACAAGTCGGAAACCTGCTAAAATCGTCAACGAAGATGAGCTTTTTGAAGTTGAGGAAGCTGCGTATCCCGCAGAGAGAGATAATTACCAGCAAAACTTTAAAAATTTGAAAAAATTAGGAGTTGACACTTCCGCAGAAAGTGACTTCACTGAGCTTGATAATCATGAAAATGATTCGTCGTAAGTACTATTATTTATTATTAATTAGCACATTTAAGTGCATAGAGTAAAGATAATATTTTTGAGGCTAGGAATCACTCAATTTCAAAACTCTAAAGAAAGAGAATTCAAAAACTAATTATTTTAATTTTTGAATTATTGCTAGCGATAATGCCAAACCTAAGAAACACAGTTTTCGAAAACACACTTTGAATAAACGGAAAAAGAAAACAGAACCGAAGGTTGAAACTGGAGAAAAGAATATCTTCACCAAGCTGTACGAAAATGAAAAACTTCTATCGTGAGTATAAATTCTTTTTTATAAATTATGATATTTAACTATGTAAGATGTGAATACATTTTTTTATCAAGAACTAAACTCAAGAAAAAATAATATTACTGTTATAAAATAGTGATTACTAAATAATTATTATTTTTAAACTGCTCTTAGTTCTCAGATGGTGGAAATAAAATCAAGAAAAAAAAGAAAGAAAATGGATAAAATTGTTTTGGAAGGGACTCGTCTCATCACAGATGCCATTGAGGCTGGACAGCTTCCGGAAATAATAATATTTAGCAATTTTACTGATTTGAAAAATATACCCGTGTCCGAAAAGAATATCAAAATGTATAAAGTACCTTACCGGACGATTCAATTGTGGTCAAGTTTGACTACCCCTCCAGGAATAATGGGTGCGAATTATTAAATAATTTATGTGTAAGAATTGAATTATTAGATTAAATTTTTTCCAGGTATTTTTAAGACTCCCGACGTTGAAAGGATTGAGCCTTCAGATTCATTGCCAATCACTATTATTTGTGATAATATTAGGGATCCTGGAAACATGGGATCTATTCTAAGAGCTGCAGCCGGTGTTGGTTGTGATAAAGTTATTCTAACTAAAGGTAACAGAATTTAGAAATTTAATTTGAAGTTTCAAATTTTAATTATTATCCTATTTTCATAATAACATCTATTGCAGGTTGTGTGGATCTTTGGGAATCTAAAGTTTTAAGAACTGCAGCAGGTGCACATTTTCGCTTACCAATTTATAATTCCAAAGAATGGGACGAAATAAAACTATTAATCAGCACAGGCGCACATATAGTTGTTGCGGATAATAAAGTGAATGATGAACAATCATCTTTTAATGAAGATGAATCACTTGTCAATGAAGATGAATCGCTTGTCAATGAAAATGAATTCGAAGAGATTGAACAAAATGGAAAAAAAGTCGAGGAAAAGAACAAATCTAGAACTAAGTCAAAGAAAATAGAAAATTTAGACTTCATTAACGAAATTCCGTCTGTACCATATTTTTCTATAGACTACACAAAAGGTGAAACTGTAATTATTATAGGTGGAGAAACGGAAGGCTTAAGCGAAGAATCTTTTCGATTCGTGAATGATACACAAGGAATACGCGTTAATGTACCGTTGAATAATGGAGTAGAAAGTTTAAACAGTGGAATGGCTTTGGGAGTTATAGCGTTTGAGATCAAAAGACAGTTTCTTGTTGCAGCACAAGAAGCTCAATAAAGTTTTATTTACTTGTAGGTAAATTTATTTGTATAATTTTTCTTCTTTTCTAATCATCATAATTTAATTAGAATGGATATTGAAGTCAAATAAACTGTACGCTTAGTTTTTTATATTAAATTATATATGAATTATTTACCTATGAATCGAGTTTGAATTCTGACTTAAAATTCATAATTCAAGAAACTGAATACTTTCTTGCATAAATTTAAACATACATTTTAATAATCATTATCAAATTATTTTACTATTCGCTTGAATCACAAATTCAGTTTTTATTCTAAAAAACAAAAAAATGCTTATTACTTACCTAATTATTTTTTTGTTTATTATTTTTGCTTGTACATTTTATTATTAAATATTTTTATAGATTGGTACTTGTTTAGTTTTAATTTCGCACAAAAGCGCCAAAGGAAATAGTTCAATTGACGAGCTAATAATTTTAAGTTTCAGCAGTTGCGGTTAATGCGGTTTAGGTTAGAATCTTGTTTATCTTTATGTGTATATCGGGTATATCGCGCCAAAATACTTCGCCAACTTTTGCAAAGAACGAACCTTTAATCTTTGTTAATTTTTGTGTTCAGAAAAGTTATTCTTTAATTATGTCAATTGAAAGAGGCGCATTATTAGTTTTGGAAGGATGCGATCGTGCTGGTAAATCAACTCAAGTGAAAATGCTCCTACAAGCATTGAATGATCGCTTAATTCCTGCAGAAGCTATATCTTTTCCAGGTAATTTGCGAATTTTATAACTTTACAAAACGAATATACCTTTTTCCCTCAGAGAAGGAATTATTTAATCAATTTTCTCTCTCATCGTGATATAGTATTTAAATTTTTTGGAGGTTAAATATTTTGAGGTTAGTTCAACGTTCTCGTCATTCATATAGACCTTTTTATCCTGAAAGGCGCTGCTGCGCATGTGCCGAAATTTGACGTCATTTCCGGATTTTTCGTCAAGTTTTGTATAGAAAAACGATATTTACTGTTATAAATTAATATACTAAACAAATAAAAAAGCATAAATATTAAGAAAACGAAAGAGGCGAAAATCCACAACAAATTGAAAAAAAATCCGGTGAAAAACAGTAAAAAGTGCGGTTAAATCGTCAAATAGGTGCGAATGTTTACTACATGTTATAGTAGAATTTGATAAATATTGTACCTGCGTTACGTACATTCCTTCACTAGTTTTTAAAAATTTACATTAAACTTAAGAAATTACAAAATACATGTTTAAAAAAGTATATTTTAATTTTTTTGTTAAAACTACGAAATAATTTTTAATTTTCAGATATTTATTACTACATACTACAGTGAAATACTATGCTGTAGTTAAAAAAATTTTCTTAATATTATGAACTTATTTATTTCTGCAGGCTATAGTAAAAGTAAGAAAAAACATGTCAAACATTCAGTTTATTTCATTTTAAAGAGTTACAAAGATGTTATTTTTAATATTATTGAGGTATTTACTTCTGCATGGTATCGTAAAAGGTTGTTTTTATAAATGAATGTCAAAATGTAAAAATGAAAAAGTACATTTAAAAATGTGCTGCAATGTGATACTGACGGATATAAAAGTATTGTATGGTAGAAGTTCTGTTTCAAATGTTTATGTTATGGTTATAAAATTAATCGCATTCAATAAATTTTTAATATAGTACAAAAATTGAATTGATTATTTTCCAAAATAACTTTAAATATCTTTTCTGCATACAAGACTTGACGAAAAATGCATTTGTCAACAGCAGTCAACGGGGTCAATCGATGACAGATGTAAACATTCGCACCTATTTCACGATTTAACCGCACTTTTTACTGTTTTTTCACCGGATTTTTTTTCAATTTGTTGTAGATCTTCGCCTCTTTCGTTCTCTTAATATTTATGCTTTTTTATTTGTTTAGTATATTAATTTATAACAGTAAATATCGTTTTTCTATACAAAACCTGACGAAAAATCCGGAAATGACGTCAAATTTCGGCACATGCGCACCAGCGCCTTTCAGGATAAAAAGGTCTATTGTTTAAACTTTGCTGAGTTTTTAAATCAATAACTTATAAGTTGCTTTAATGTTTTTGCAGATTCTTAAATTTCTAAATGAAATAATAATTCTAATTTCTTTAATGAAAATATAAAACATTTAATTAATGATCGAAATAGATTTGAAAGTATTTAGTTATTTACAAGTATTTGTAAGTTACAAATTGGTAATCATTTAAATAACAGTTTCCTTTTATTTTTTAGATAGAACAACAGTCATTGGTTTCAAAATCAATCAATATTTATCGAATAAATTGGATTTGGATCCAGAAGAAATTCATCAACTCTTTTCACAAAATCGATGGGAACGAGCAAACGATATGATAAAAACTCTTAATTCTGGGAAAACTTTGATAGTCGATAGGCAAATATCACATTTTTTGGATCTTTGTTTGGAAAATTAAAGCAACTTCTATAATGTCTTTTTTAAAACAGATATGCTGCTTCTGGAGCAGCTTACACAGCCGCAAATACGGGAAAAGATCTGGAATGGTGCAAGAAAGCAGACAAGGGACTTCCAAGTCCTGATCTCGTAGCTTTTCTGAACATCGACGAGGAATCTCAGCGCTCTCGAAGTGAATGGGGCCAAGAGAGGTTCGAGAAAACAGAACTGCAGCGCAAGGCAGCTGACAATTTTTACAAACTGAAAAGCGAAAACTGGGAGGTAATCGATGCTAGTCAAGACGTTGAAGAAGTCCATAAACAACTACTAGACACAGTACTTAAGGTTATACAACAAGTGAAGAAAATGCCGATTGGAAAATTGTATCATAATGATTAAGAAATTGATAGAATTTAGCTTTAAGGAGCAAAAAGAAAACAACTTTATTTGGACCCAAAAAGTGCAATTTACGTATAAACTTCTCATGAATGACTGAATGCAATTTATTTTTGTGAAATTTGTTTTTATGACTTTAACTTTACGTTAAAATTAAATGAATATATCATTTTCAAGGATAGTTTAGGATTTAATAACTGCTGAAATTTTTGCAAAAATTTTGCAAAATATTTTACGAATTTTTTTTGTTGTGAAAAATTGAAATTTTTACATGCATTGTGAACAAATGGTTGATTGTGATTATTCGCCAGTCGAAAAGTGTTGCGAAAATTATCTATTTATATTCTTGAATATTTTTCGAATATACAGGTTAGATTCATTTCTCTTTGTTAAAAATAACACTCATTTCACCATACAAGACATCGAAAATACCCTCAAATCGTCCTCCATTAACTTTACTTTTTGAAATTTTAATGAGCACAAATAATAAGAAAAGCTCGTGAATTAAATAAGTAATTAACTTGAATTTCTGGATAACAAACAATTTTTAGCAGTTATTTTGCATTGTAATACTTACATTTTCGTTACATTTTTTTATAAAGTTTTGCCCGTTAAAAAATTTAGTCCGTTTTAAATAAAAGTGGTATACAAAATGTATATTGGTTTTCCTAGAATAATATATTTTTTTAGCATCGAGTTTTTACAAATATAGACGGTTAATTGTACTTTCATAGCACTTCATATTCCATAAGTGGCTGAACATTTGCCAAGCATAAAATTTTTTTTCAATTATAAATTAGTCATCATCGCTGTTTTCGTTTATAACTGTAAGTTTGTATGAAAACCAATTTTACTTTTTGTATACTACTTTTATATAAAACGGAAATTTTTTGAACGGACTAAATTTTCAACGGTCAAAACCTGTATATTCGAAAAATATTCAAGAATATAAATAGATAATTTTCGCAACACTCTTTCGACTTGCGAATAATCACAATCAACCATTTGTTCACAATGCATGTAAAAATTTCGATTTTTCGCAACAAAAAAAATTCGCAAAATATTTTGCAACATTTTTGCAAAAATTTCAGCAGTAAACCGCGTTAGAGATTGATCACCAAATAAATTTTTTTTTTCATATGTCTACTGTTATTATAAAATGTGCTTTAATAGTAAGATGTTGGAAGAATGCGTATTTTGACGGTTTTTATTTATTTTTTTTTCCCCGTCCACACCTTGCAAAAATCTGCAAAAATTCTGTTTTAATCATCGATAGGTAACTAATGAATAGAATAATTCAAAAGAGTGATTGCGCAAATCAAACATGAACAAAATTGCGTGCAAAAATTTTCGCAATTTTTTGCATCGCGAATTATGCATCAAAAAATCTGCAAAAATTTACAAATGTGTTTTCTATTGGAAAAAACAACCCTGATTTTTTTCAAAATTTTCCTATGATTAGTTTATCTAAAAAGAGAAAAAAACGAAAATGGTAAAATCCGCCATTACCAGGATCATTTCGCTCAATGTAATTATAATAAATAAAACAAGATGTGAAATATTAAGTACAAACAGACAATGAAGAATAAATGCACACTAATAAATTTCTGGTGTAAATATTGTTGATGTGTTAAAAAAATCCATTAGGTGCTTTAATCTAAAATATCAAGTTAAGTTATTAGATCCTAAAATATCCTTGAAAAATGACCTATTCATTTAATTTTAACGTAAAGTTAAGTTATTGATACTAGAATTTCCTATCAGTGTAGTAAAAGCTCCATGTTAAAGAAAAACTGACTTAAAGTATTGTAAACTCTAAACCGTGTTTAATACTATATGATTAAGAGTTTCAAGTACAGTGGTGATTTTTCAGGGATATTATAAATTGTAAATAGCTGCAAGATTAAAATAAAAATTTCAATTTACAGCGATAATTTTATAGTTAGAGTTTTTAGTTTTAAAAGTAATTAAATTATCGATTTTGAGAAAGGAGTGGCAATTATATTGTAATTTTTCAAATATTATTTATAAATTAATTTAATTTCAGGAACCAGTTAGGAAAAAAAAAGTTGTGCCCCTGAAAGTCTCAAGTTGTAAATCCTAAAATATTAATTAAACCTTTGCTTTGCAGGGACGTCGCATACGTAAATTTCTATCTATGTGTGTTTGCAATGAAATTAACTCCTGCTCGTGAGGAATAAATGGAATATGTATGCGTTTAGCATGACAAAAAAGCTGAGCTATGTATACGAAGCCTTGAAAATGCCGAGCCCCACGTCCCATTCCACCAATCAAAAGCCAGCTAAAGTCTGAATACACAGAACAGAATTGAAGAACTTTCACAGTACTCGTTTCTAAATAGCTAAAAAGAGCCTTCTTCCAAAGCCCTTTCGTAATCAAGGACCTTCCGTTTGAATAATGATTTTACTCTTATCCTGATTAGATAACCAGTATTTCCTTCTCCAGATAATGATAATGATGTGAATGATAAAAACACAAAAAATTGTATTAAGTTCACATTATTTATCATCTTTAATCTAACTGAACTCAGATTAGATATAGTTTTTTTTTATTAATAGCTGCATGCTTGAACAAATTTTAGAGCCATTCTGTTAGATAGAGGAATACTTGTATAAGAATTCTAAATTTTCATTTGAGCACGTTTTTGACTAAAATTGAGAGTATTTTGTTTTTAAATATTCTTTTATTGATTGATACATCTTTTTTCTTTGATTAGTACCTGGTTATTTGATCATTTCTAGTCCTATTTCATTTTATTTTAAAGAGTATCTTTTCAGGTGGATTGTCTTGTGGCTAGAGTCCATGGAAGCCAAAAATACAGGTTTTATAAAATTAGAATACATCATTCTTTCTCGCCTGAAGGAGATAGAAAAGGCAGTTCTACTTCAACCTGAAGGGAAACGACAGATCTGAAGTCAGATAGGAAGATTTGGACGCTGAAGAACATTTTTTTCGGTCTTTATGCTTTTAGGTGGTCACGGAATTTAAGGAAAGGAGGAGAGTGCCATCGGTTTAAATTATCTTTGTGAAACAGGAAAATATAGCATTGAGGGGGCGGAGGCCTGAGTCTGAAAGAACGAGAGTGTTTCCTCATCCCCTCAACAATGTGGCCAGTAGAAAAAAGAAATGAGATGGAAAGAGAAAACGCGCGGTTATATCGATTCCGAGGAAGACCGCGCCCTGCCTGGCCTTTTGCCTTTCGAGACCATCAAGCGTCAACCGTATGCTTAGTCCCGGTATCAACATACCAGATACGTGACCAAACACACAAAAAGGACCATTATGGCTCTTGTCTTCTATCTATTCCAATCTACTGCAGACGTTTTCTATTAATTATTCAAAACTTCGGCTAATCTGATTTAATTTCTTACATTTTATATTTTATTGATTTAAACCGTTTTTATTTTCTTATAACTATTTTTAAAATGTATACTTCAAAATACGTTTATTATTTTTGTAATTATTCTAAAATCAAAGATCATTTAATTTAAGAAAATATGAAGTATCCATTTTTTTAAATTATGTATTTTTGGGATTAATTAGATGCAAATATTTTTAATTTAAAAGTCTTTTTTTTTATATATTTTAAATTTGCTATCTTGAAATCATCAGATTTGATAAAGGAACATTTTTTTATAAATTAACTCTCTGTGAATTATAGTTGTTATAAAAGGTAAATTGCAAAGAAAAGTTATAAGAACTACAGGTCTATAAAATTGTTTTACTGTCGCTTAATTTCGAAACTTATATTATAGAACTTTCCCTGAATTAATAAAAGTCAGTAATATGTTTTTATTCCCTTGAATTATGCATGTCTTAGAAAAAGGAATAAACATTTAGCCTCGGTTACCTGAGGATCATAAATGACAATAGTATAAAAATGTTCTTTAAATTATAAACATTAATTATAAGAGTATATAAATGGAATTTAATTTTATCAATAGTTAATTTTAATTCGCTTTAACCACAAGATTTTGTAATCTCTTTAAAATTACTTATTTTTATAATTCATTTATTTATATTTTTTATTTTAGTGTCTAATTTACTTTTAATTTTCAGACATCGCAAATATCTCCATTTTCCTCGACATTCAGATTAAATCACAATGTAGGTGGAGTTCCCTCTGATGCAGAGCGCAGCATCCCTTCACGGACCACACCTTCGATAAGGAAAATGGTGGAAATAGCCAGGAAGAGTAATCATTAAAGTCTCCAGATTATCGTCGGAAAAATTATTTATCTACTAATTACAACATGAAACTAATTATTAAAATTGTTTAATATTAATTTTAGGAGACAAGAGGTACAATTTGAAATTAATTTTTTGGAACTGATTCTATGAGTACGAAATCAAGTAAAGAATGTAATGAGAATGTATTGTATCTTAATTTTAGTATTCATTACTAGAAGTCAAAGTATTAAGAATATACATAAGAACAGAAACTTTTAATTTATGTACGTTCGTTTACGTAAAGCAGTGGCTCGATATCTTTCTTTAATTCCATTGAGGTCGAGAGATTGGGTGTTTACGCGGTTGTTCGCAATGACCCAAGGCACCCTATTCCGAGGTGACGATAACCCCTGGGGTTCGGAAAGTTCTCCAGTCTCGAACCAAGTATAAATATAACCGAGAGATCAAGATTATGTGATCACGATTGTCGAAACCGAAGTTCAGAGACGACATTCGTGTGAAGGCACTAGAATATTTTCTTTACACGAAACATTCAAATATATGTGGGCTTGCTAAGGAAATTTTTAAAATTATTTTTCACGAAGATTATAACTTTCGTGTCTGATGAAAATATAACCAGCTCGTATCAAAAATTGAAGTGAAAAAATAATTTATTCGATCATGAAAAACTATTTTATTATAGAGCGAGAGTTTTTTATCTTGAGACATCGAAATACACCCAGAGAAGAATTTCTTTGAACCAAAAAAACATTTCTTTGACACAAGGCAAAAGAAAAAAATTTTATTTGAATTAAGAAAAGTTTTGTTGATTCAAAAAAAATTCCTTTAATGCCAACAAATCTATTTTTTCAGGTCAAAGAACATATTTTGAATCAACAAAACTTTTTTTAATTCAAAGAAATTGTTTCTTTGCCCTGGCAAAGGTATCGACTTAAAATTCATTCCGAGCGAATCAGAGCTATTCCGAGCCATTCCGGAATCTATTTTTGAACCATTCTGAGTCATTCTGAATCAATCCGAAAAACATTTTGTATCTCGGTTGATGAAAAATGGCCAAAAATTAATCCGCTCAATCCGTTTAATCCGAGTCGATTTAATCCGAGCTCGGATTAATCGAAACCGAATTTTTGATCCGATCACTCTGACTTCGGATTCATTCGGATTAATCCTGATTGAAAATTCGGATTGATGGTTCGGAAACAGATTTTTGAATGGCTCGGAATAACTACAAATTAATAACTTTTTGAAGAGTTTGAAGAGGTCTCGAGGTACTGAAGATATTTTCAAAAACAATTAAATACGCAGAAAAAAATCCATCTAATCCATCCTGGTGAAAGTTTCGGATTGGAATTCAATTCGAGCGAATCAGAACTACTTTGAGCTATTCTGGAATCTGTTCCCAAACCATTTCGAACCAATTCGAAAAATATTTTGAATCTCATTTCCTGCAAATCGGTAAAAGCCAAGTTTTTAATCTGAATCAAAGCGAATCAATCCGAATGAATTCCAGGACAGAATCATTTAAAATGAACATTTGATTTAGATCTACCAGAGTTTGGATTGATTCAAATTAAAGTCTCGTATTGAATCGTAATGATTCGAATCGATTTTTAACTGATTTAAATCGAACCAGATTCAAAACGTTTGTCGGATTGGTTCTAAATGATTCAAAAACAGGTTCCGAAAGGGATTGGATTTGATCGGATTGATATATCCGAAACTTTCGCCAGAGCAACCCATCCGAAAAATGAATTGAACTTACATCTTTGATTAAATCAAATAACATTTTTTATCCATTTGACCAAATCGTAGTTGAACAAATTATCTGTATTTTTACCAATTTAAATACCGCATATAACTCATTGACACTAAATCATCATCTAAAAATCCCACAATTATTGAGAAATTTTGAAAGGAATGTTTTTTTCGGAAAGAAATCGTTTACACCAAGAAATCATATTAAAATTACTCTCTAAATATGAATCAGTCAAAATCTACTGATTATCAGTGAAATTTGACTGATTCAAATAGCTAAAAGAGGTTACTGTAAATCAGTCAATTTCCACTTTTTGCTTCAGTGAATATTAACTGATTCAACAGTGAAAATATTTTTTCCACTGATCCAATTAGTGATAATCAACTGATTTAACAGTGAAATATAATTTTTAACTGGTGAATCAGTGAAAAGGCAAATCACTGATTCAATCAGTAAAAATTTGACTGATTCAGATTTAGAGAGTAGTCAAAAAATAGTTTCAGGAATTTAATTTTGAACTTAACCTTTTTATAATAATTAACTATTTTGTCAATTTAGAACTCTGCTTAAATTGAAAGCAAATTTTATTGAGTGAAAGTAAGTTTTCGCAAATTTAAATGAATGAATTATAAATTCTGGTGAATTAAAAGTACTCTAAAAATCAATTAAATTCAAGGAAAATTATATTGGTAATCATTTTTTTTACATGACCGTCAATTTTGATATGATAAATTGGAAAGTGACCTGGGATTTTTTAGCGAATTTTATTATAATTGTCAAAGATTTTTTTTGCAAAACTTGAGTCCTGATGGATAAATTATTTTTCTAATTAATTTATAATTTATATAATTAAAATAATTTCTAGTTAATAATTATTTCTCATGAATGATAAAAAAACTGAAGCAATGAGTTAAGAAAAATAAATATATATGTGAAAAATATAAAAAAAATTATCATTTTTTAGAATTCCAGAGAAGTTAGACCATCAATTTTTAAAATGCAGGCCCATTTGCACGCATAATTCGTACAGGCAGCCTACACTTCGACGGAAGCAAGTGGCGCGTTGTCAATGAATATGTAGGCTGGCCCTCGACCTTTCGAGAACATACATATTCACAATCTCGTACGTATGTATGCACATATCTATAGGGTGTCTCATTTGATGCTAAGAAATGCGGAGACATCTATGTATAATTAATATTGGCAGACGACCGAACCAACTAAATGACTTTCACTATTTGGAATGACAAAGTTTTAAAACGTGGGTGACTATTTTTGAATTTATAATCCATGACTGAGTTTCTCAACAGAGGACGATCAAAATTAAGTGAAGATTAAATTTCAAAGGACAATCTACCCTGATTAAATTTTTGGACATGAATTCAATTCGAGCCATTCCGAACTATTCTGAATTTTTTTTTTTTAATATTAACATTCTGGACTATCGATCGATGCAAATCGGTTAAAAACCAATCTGACTCAGTCCGATTCATTCTGGTTCAATTAAAATGAATCCAAGCTTAGATTGGTCTAAACCTAATCCATACCAAGTTTTCAATCCGAATCAATCCGACCTCGGATTCATTTGGATTGATTTTTGACCGTTTTTCATCAAACGAGATACAAAACGTTTTTCTGATTGGTTCGGAAACAGATTCCGAAGTAACTCGGAATAGCTCTGATTCGCTCGGAATAAATTTCAATCCGATACTTTTCTAGGGAAGAAATCAATGTAAAAAAGTACTATGAGGAGTTACTACTCTCTAAACCTGAATCAGTGAAATAGTCACTGATTATATCAGTGAAAATATATCAACTGATGAATCAGTGCTCTGGTTTGATTTCACTGAGGAATCAGTGAACGCACCACGTGAACATAACTTTTGAATTCGCGAATTCAAAAGTTTCATCTAGACGTTACACAATATAATTATACACAATAATAATTACAATATATAATAATAATTACGTAATTTCTTTTTAAGTTGTTTAACTTAAAATAAACGAGTTTATTGATCGTTAAAATATGTTGCTGGTTTTATTATTCCCACCTGAACATTTCACTGATTCAATAAGTGAATTCAATCTATTTCACTGATTCTTCAGTCGAATTTCACTGATTCTCAGTGAAAGCCTTATAACTGCTGCCATCAGCGAATAGTCACTGCGAATCAGTGGCCGTTCACTGATTCAGGTTTAGAGAGTAATTTTAAATAAGATTGACATTTGACTTCATCAAAAAATATTATATTCTGATTTTTAATGGTCTTAGCATAATTTGAGTGAAGTTTTTATTTTATTCACTTTAGTTCACTTTTAATTTAGTTGGAATTTCAGAAATTTATGTCACCATAGAGATAGACCTTCCATTAAATTATAATTTCTGAATTTCGTAGTTTTCACATTTAATCTTATTATAGTTAAATTAAATTCGCTTGAATTGCTTTGAACATCTTTGCATTGAGCTTAATTTATAATAATCGAATGGACTTAAATTATGTAGAAAGTAATTAAAATACCTTTGAATTCATGGCTAATTTGCATATCTAAATGAATGAAAAACCTGGTTCGGATTCATTAAGATTGATGCCTCGGATTAAGTCGGATTGATCTTTGACCGTTTGTCATCAATCTTGGTACAAAACGTTTTCCGGATTGGTTCAGAATGACTCGGAATGGTTCGGAAACAGATTCCGGAATAGCTCTGATTCGCTCGGAATGAATTTCAATCCGATACTTTCGCCAGGGGTATTTTATAGAAGAGGGAGTCAGTTTTAATTCCACCTGAGTTTATGAGGGGAGATTTAGCAGAATGTAGGGGCCCCGGGCAAAAAAATTTAGGGGGCCCTTTCTTCTTAATGAAAGGCCCGCGTGGGCCTTTTTTTCCTTTTTGACTTTTTTTCCACCGCATTCAAGAGGATCCACGCGGGGCCCGGGGAAAATCCCCCCCCCCCCTCCCCAGTTGTGCCCCTGGTAGAATGTCACAAATTGTTACGTTATATACAATAGGACTACGTTCTTTTTTAATTTAAAGAATTAATTCCTAAATGAATCACCCGGTATAAAATAATCCGTATGAAAGTCCGTGTGAGTTTCTGGTTGATATGTGTACACACTTTAGCGGACATGCAGGTTACGATAGTCGCTTTTACCGCCGGGGTCGACACGTACACAACTATATATATTGGCAATGGTCCTCCCTCGATTAACCTTTGCTTCCTGCTGTACAACTGCAACATCTTCAATTGACGCACTACTCTCTGCTTGCGTAAACTTTTGCCTCTATTTTTTTGACCTATGCGCAGTTATACAGGTTGCATATCGTCGACTTTAGTACCTATTTATCTATTTTTCATAAACACTTCATCCATGTAATATTTTCGCATGGTATTGCACATTTATGACAATATTCATTCACGGAGAAACTTTTGTTTAATTAACAGGCATTTCAGTAGAATCCAACGCTTTTTTGTGAACTTAACTGATTCCTTGATAAATATTACATAAATACCTGTTGAATCAACGGTTTTAAGAAAATTCCTTATTTACTTCAGAAAATTCATTTTCTTATACGTTAGAATGAATTATCAAGTATTGTCAAGTCACCCCGTTACAAAATTAAATTACTTTAATTGTAAAAGAAATAAGCAAGCTAGTTAAAAAAAATTTGAAAATGATATTGGTTACATTTATTAATATTTTTTAAAAGTAAAGATTTTTATAAATTTTGCTAAAGAAGCAGTTTTAGTAAATTAATTTGATGACTTTTTGCTACATCAATTAGTCAAAAATTAGTAATTGGAATAATAATACATCAAGGCAATTGAGTTAAGGGATTTTCAATTACGTTGATACAAATTAGTCATTTAATGTAACGAGTAGAAAAACTACTGATTTGAATTAAAAGAAATTACTATCTGTTAGTTTAATCTCATTAATGAAAATCTAGATAGATAATTTTTCTTATGGAAGGAGGTTTTTGAAGATTTAAAGAGCTCAATTTCAATCATTTAATTTTTTTTTCTAATTTGATGAAGTGACTCATTACTAGTTATACAAACAACTATTTTAAATCACATTCACTGGGAAATCAGTTGAAATCGACTGATTACATAGGTGCATGGAGAAACTTTTTATAGCAATGTGTGTTTTATTTTATAATGATAATTCCAAGAAGTATTAGGAATCTAGGGAAAATTGAGCTCCACTGTTAATTATTTCTAGCGGACTGGAAATTGTTCTTAGTCAAAATACTATCTAAAGATTCGAAAAGTTATATTAAAATTTAGTATAGGTTATAGTAAAGTTTGATACAATCTGTAGAAAATTACCATATTTCGCTGCGAAAATTCTCACTTTGACACGTTTTTCCCCAAAATAAAACGTAATTTTGCAAAAATTCTAAACTTGCATTTCTCTGTGTGATATTGCGTGACTGATTGGAATCAGTTTAAAAAAACTATTAATTATTATAAAATGAGTACTCTCTATAGATTTTGAATCATCGAGAATTCGTTCATTCTGAATTAGTGGAGAAAGTTACTAATTTCTAGTAACATTTAACCAGTTAATAAGTGAATTTAACTGCTTTATAGTGAAATTTGACTCACTGAGAGTGCAACTTTAACTAATTTATAGTTAGCATTCCTTACTGATTGAAATCGAACGCATTCTCGTTAATACATTAGTGAATTTGACTTTAAATTAGTTAATAGTGATTAATTAAGTTGTAGAGTGTAAGGTATTTTTTGCCTGATCGTACTTTTCTGCTATAATATGAATTATAACTATCGTGCGATTAATAGCTCGATACGGGTGTTTTCGATGGCAAACAGTACGCCCTGTCAAAACATTACGTTGCGTCGTCGGGACGTTACTCTAGAGGGGTCAGTGTCACGTCGTGAACACGCAAAGTTCGTTGACTGTACGAGCCCAGTCGTGCCAACCTCGGACCGGTTGGTCCACCCTTTCGTCTTACCCTTCGTATCCTTTCTCTCGTCATTCCTTTCCTCGTCTTTCTCGTTTTCTTTCTTTCATTTTCTCCCCTTCTTCGATTTATCCTCTTCCCCTTTATCTGTTTTTTTTTACTTCCATTTTCTATTTCATAATTTTAATTTTCCCTTTCATTTATTTTATCCTACTTTGTGATTAAAGCTATGGAAGAAAATTCAATCCGCACAAATCAGAGCCATTCCGGAATCTGTTTCCGAACCATTCAAAATCATTCCGAATCAATCCGAACTCGAATTTATTTAAAACTTGGTTCGAATTCATTTGTATCCTCGGATTGAAGCCGAATTGATCGGATTAAATCGGATTGATTTCTAACCGATTTGCATTAAACAAGTTTTTATAAGTTTTTTGGATTAGTTTGGAAACAGATTTTGGAATGACTCAGATTTTCTCAGGATGAATTCTGATCCGAAAGTTTCCCCGGGGTTGTTACATCCTTTATTTCTTCATTTCCACTTTATTCATTGTCGAATTTCCTTCTTTCTGTTTATATTATTCATCTTTATCATTCTCTTCATTCTCTAAATCATCCAACAAAATTTGATAAAATCAATTGAAATATTTGTTTAGTTGAACCAAATCGTAGTTTAGCAATCTTTGGTTGAATGGGTTTACATTTTTTTTGCACATAAAAACGTAAGTTTAAATTGTATGTAGCAGGAATGAATTTGACTCTAATCAAATTTTGATCAAGGTCTAGCTAAGGTGAACTTTGAACTTTTTGAGTAATTTTAAATTCACGTTTTTGTGTTTTATATTAAAATCCAAACGTAGTTGATTTGATTCTTAATGTTGTTTATTATTTGCGTTTACTTTCTTTTAAAATTTTTTATTGATACTTGTCATTATTAACATTTTAGATATTAACTCAATAATTCAAGGCAAAAGCATATAATATATTGATACATTGAGGCAGTTTTCAACTCGACAAAATTACTTTATTTCTAATTTAAATTAATTATATCAAACATTACATCACTATCAATTGAAAATCTAATGAATTTTACTTTATTTTACAAACATTTATGATAAACACTTATTCTAAAATAAACACTGTTAGAAATTTCTACCGAATTTTCCGAAACTCGTGGCTGAAATTTTGTGCACTTACGATTTCGTAAAATTAAGATAAAAAAATTGTAAATTTATAAAATATTTTCTTAATTTTTAGTTAGAAATTACTGAATATTCCGATACTTGTATCTGGAAATTCTGAAACTTGCAGCAGGAAAAATTTTACGTTTTGAGTAACTGAAAGTTTTATACAGTTACATGTGACTAAAAATTTTGTTATAGTTTGATTGATTTAAGATGAATTTACCAAAAATTCAGTAATATTAAGAAAAATTACAGAAAATTTAACACATTTTTCGCAGTTTTTGAACAGTGTATATACATATACTCTACTTTCACAATCCGCGCAGTAGAACAATGCAGTGTGTGGTCAGCCATAGTCCTAATTTGACTAGTCCTTGTAAAAAAATTTCGAATTTCAAACAAACCTGGTCTTTATTTTTCTTACAACTAATATATACATTATAAATTACTAAAACTGACTTCATAAATAAAGGTTTATTAACTTCGAGATTTTATGTTCGTTATTCGTATTACTCCTTAAAAAAAGGAGAACCTTCAGGAATTTTAAAGACTTTTGAACTGTTATTATACCAGAAAGTAATGGCGGTAAGATATTGCTTTCTGAAAATGCATCAGAAACTACTGCTTTTACTTTTGACCAACTAATAATACTCTACGAAACACGAGCCCTATATAAAAATGTGTACAAGCATCAATTAACAAAATTTGTAATTTTCCAGTATATCTTTTACATAAGATGAAAAAAATATTGAAGATATGTGTAGACTATGAAAAAAATATTCTTAGCTGATTAAAAATTTGAAAAAAATTAAAATTTGAGTATAAAAATGAATTATGCTGTTTATGCTCTTATATTTTAAATATTTTTCTAAATCAAAATTCGCTAAGAATAAATTAGCTATTTGAATTTGTAATTTAATAATCATTAAATTTCAAATATATGTGCACATATACAAGATTTTTTTTCAAAAATGATAATCTTAATGAAGAATGTGAATTAATTTGCAGTTTAAAGTGAGGCTAAGAGCAAGTTGATCTATGATGCAAGTTTTATAAACTGTAAATTCACAATGGGTATTTGGCCTTTGGATGCTGCAGACTACGTGGGCCTTATCGAGAATCTTGGTAGGAATTGAGGTTCACGATCCTATCTTATGTCGAGACATTGATTTTCCATATTCAGAACCGAACACGATGATCCATCACTCCAATGCACACTCGCATACCTCACAATGCAAAAAGTTATTCTTCTCTTACTTCATTTCTTACATTTTATAAAAATATCTTTCTAAATTTCCAAGAACCAGAAAGGTTTTTTACAATCATTCATAACCTGAAAATTCATGTGTTTTTACTGAAAAATTTTATTGACATTTATCTAAATTCAGAAAAGTTTTGCACGGAAAACTTTAAAGGTACAACTTCCTATATGATTTGAAAAAAATTTTTTGCTTGTCTCAATTGAAATAAAATTCCGAAAATCTTCAAATGAGATGTCTCTTCAAATGGAAATAAAATTTCAGAATAATTTTTAGTACGAAGAATCAATCACAAAATTGCCAGCAGTATCTAAATTTGAATCCGTGACATTTCACTGACTCAGGGGAATTTCACTAATGTAGTGTCTGATTCCTCACCTTTCTAAATTTGAATCAGTGATTCAGATTTAAAGAAATGATTTAAAGAAATGAATATAGTATTGGAAGTAATTAACCAATATATGTTTTGAAATGTTTATATAAATCATATAGGAAATATTCAATGACGTGCCGCACTGAGAAAAAAGATTTGATTGAATCAAAGAAAATAATTTGTTTGAAAAACTTTCTTTGATTTAAAGAAATGATTTGTTTAAATGAAACAAAATACCTTTGGACCAAATAAATATTTGTTCGAATCAAATAAATTTCTGCCTCAAATAAAACAAATTATATCATTGACCATATATCAATGCATTAATTTCTTTGTTTTGAAGAAAAATTAATTTGATTCAAACAAATATTTATTTGGTTCAAAGATATTTTGTTTGAATCAAGAAATTTTATTTCATTTAAACAAATCATTTCTTTAAATCAAAGAAAGTCGTTCAAACAAATTATTTTCTTTGATTCAATCAAATCTTTTTTCTCAGTGCGAATATTGTGTGTCTGACTTTGAAAAATTCTAAGACTACACTTGAAAAATTTCAATACTGAAAACAAATCCAATAGGGATTTGAATATTTCTTGTAAATTATTGAAATAATTCGATAAAAGATTATTTTTTCAATTTACTAATGAAAAATTTCATCACCTATGTATTGGAAAATTACGATTTTTTTTACAGTGTAGATTTTATAATAATTTTTTAAACTAGGGAGAATTGCGTACTTCAAATGCCATTTAGTGTTTGGCGTCTTCTTTTTTATGTGTTTATTCAGATTATAAATGATGATTATAAAAAGCTGAATTACTTATTCCATTAACCGGAAAAACCGGCTGAAACAATCAGAAATCGTGGACGCAGGAATTTCTAACATTGACATAACGATTAATTGTAACGGCTTTATTGCAAACAAGTCTAGTAAATATGAATATATTTCCTAGGTAACTTCTTGAAAATTTTAAACTCTAAAAAATAATTTAAATTTATGTGCATAAAATGTCACTATTGATGAGAGAATTCAAGAGTTTTTAAATTGTAATTGATCCAAAATTAAAATTATATGAACCGAACGTTCCAAATGAAATTTTTCTCAATTTTGAGTTTTACTGTTGAAACTTTCATGAGCAATAAATAACATTTATGGTAAAACGCATTTTCCTTCAATGGAACCTCACGCATCCAAGATTTACTGAATATATACCATTTGTTTGCACCGTCATCGTGCATAAGTTCTCGACTTATGCCTCGAGTACCTGCAATACTTCTTTTACATTATGGAATTTTTCCGAAGGTTGCAGACACTACGTCATGAATTTTCTCACATGTTTTTATGTTTTTTACCATAAAGAAATCTTATTTCAGTACATGTCTAAAAATGTTAAGTTCCAAAATATGGATGAAATTTCAACTCTCTAAACCTAAATCAGTGAAATAGTCACTGATTATACCAGTGAAAATATATCAACTGATGAATCAGTGCTCTGGTTTGATTTCACTGAGGAATCAGTGAACGCGCCACGTAAACATAACTTTTGAATTCGCGAATTCAAAAGTTTCATCTAGACGTTACAAAATATAATTATACACAATAATAATTACAATATATAATAATAATTACGTAATTTATTTTTAGGTTGTTTAACCTAAAATAAACGAGTTTATCGATCGTTAAAATATATTGCTGGTTTTATTATTCCCACCTGAACATTTCACTGATTCAATAAGTGAATTCAATCTATTTCACTGATTCTTCAGTCGAGTTTCAATGATTCTCAGTGAAATACTTATAACTGTTGCCATCAGTGAATAGTCACTGCAAATCAGTGGCCGTTCACTGATTCAGGTTTAGAGAGAAGGATCAGAGACATTATAAATAAATCAAAAATATCTAAAGACACGAAATAAAAGACTGAAAGAAAAATAATGAAAAGAAATTTACATAATTGTTATAATTGGTAAAAAAAGCATACTTTTCGATTATGTAAACTATTGGAAGCACACTTCTCAGGGATTTAAAAAAGTTCTTAATTCGCATACTTGTAATAATTCAAATCTTCCCACTCTTTCCCATTAATTCTTGGGGAAAAGATGAAAGTTCCCTGTAAATCTCTGGTATGTTAGTAACGATATTTATGAAAAAGAATGAAGTAAGAAGAATAATGGCGCACATTTTCGTTCTTCTCTTTGGCGTCGCGTTGTTCCACCACGAGACCGACGCTTCTAAATATAATCGAGTGACACTTGTTCCGTGTAAATCAACTCGCATTGAGCATCCCAGCGTGAAAAAAAGCGATTGCACCACGTACATATAATTGATGAAGAGTAGTATAAAGATCCCTTTTTATTGGTGATACTTCAAAGAGATTCTTAGTAGATACAATGTTTATTAGAGTCGGACAATAAACTTTATTGTTTTTAATGTTTGGTGTAAAGAGAAGAAATGTGAGGAAAATTTTTCCAGAAAAATAAAATTTTCAAGGAATTTCCTTCAAATTGTTTTGAAATTGTCATTCAAATACTTATCTGTCCGAGCGTAAATATAGAATCAGACCTTGATGACAATGAATTGATTATTTCAGAATTGATGATTGTGAAAGTACAATGAAGAAGATTGTACATGTGTCAATTTGCAAATAAATGTGTGTATTGAATGAAACAAATGTCTCTGTTGACAAATTAGTCTTTCTGTTGTACATGTAACAAGATATTTGGAATTAAGCAGCATATCATTATTTAGTATATATAATATTAAAAACTTGGTCATCCAAAAAAATATAGTTAAACGGAATAAAATTTTGTTTTGTTATTATATTACCAAGGAAAGTCTGTCTTTGATTCAAACAGAAAAATTTGCTCGATTTTAATGTATAAAAAATAGTCACGTACTTGCTTAAAATAAATGATTTACTTTAATCAGAAAACATACATTTTTTGCACTTGCTTTTAACCATTTACATAGAAGCTTCTAATTTATAAAATACCAAAAATGAATTTTTTTCTTAGAATAGAATGAGAGGTAACAAATTATGCATTTAATGACCTCAAAACGAAATGTTTTAATCCATTATTAACGAAGATATTGCCAAAAAAAGAAAAAATTCAAAACTTTTTTAAATTTTGAATAACTCTTAAATAATGAATATTTTTTAACTTTTCTGGACTCATTTCAAAATGAGATTTACGTAGAATGTCAGTAATTTAACAAGTAAATTGTAATCATTTTTTCTTCAATGCAGTCAAATCTGAGGTGAGAACAAAAAAGTTGTAAAACTTCAAATTTGTGAAATTATTTATGAAAAAAATTTTTAAAATAATTTTATCGTATTTTTTAATGATGTTTTGTATTTTTTTCATACTATCAATTTTTATAATTTTTAAAATCCATTTTTCTCATCCATTCTCACAACTTATTTGTATTTCTAAATAACATCAATAGTATCAAGAAAAAATCTATTAAAATATTTTTGATACATTGCTAATAATCTATGTAAATTTACTTTTATAATAAGCTGAGAAAAGTTCAAAACTGTTTATTTTTTCAAGAGTTATTCAAAATTCAAGAATCTTTAAAATCTTGACTTTTTCGCAATATTTTCGTTAATAATTGACTAAAACACTTCGTTTTGGGGTCATTAAATGCAGAATTTTTTTACCTTTCATGTTATTCTAAGGAAGAAATTCATTGTTAGGTATATTATAAATTAGAAGCTTTTTTGTGAATGGTTAAAAGAAGTGCCCGGCGACTTTTGCACAGCAGTGTATATTTGAATTTTTGGAAGTATTTCTTTAATTCAAACAAATATCAAAGATGCGCAAATTTGCTGAAGCAAATGCGTTTTCCGATCATATTGCTATACAGTCAAAAAATGGTATCTTTGATTTGAAGAAATTTCTCCATTATTTTTTTTCTCTTTGAATTAAGGAAATAAATGTCTGCACAGTCGCATAATACATTTGTAATGTGATTTACAGAAATATTTTCTTCAACTTAAAGAAAAAATTTTCTTCGTTCAAGGTTATAAAATTAAATAAATTATTTCTTACGTTTTTGCCATTACTGTATTTGAATCAAAAAAATCTTTTTTTAAATTAAATAAATAATGTTAAAAAATAATTTCTTTTATTTAAAGAAGGTAAAAACGTGATTTATTAAAATCGAATAAACTTATACTTGTTATAGAGGTATTTTTACTTTGAATTAAGGTGGTCTCCTCATCAGTGGCTCATAAAAAAGGTGGTTTTTTAGGATTTTTTTAAAACATGAAAACAGCAAGAGAAACAAATGATCTTTTGCGTATCTTTGAACATATATTTATTCAACAATAAAAAGTTTTTTGAATGTCAAAATAAATAAAAATGGCGGATTTATAAATAATCTCGCGCAGTAGCTCGCCGTGGACAACTCAAACTCCGTGAAAAATTCAGCCTGCAATTTTTACCTGAAACAAAAAATTAAAATACTTCCTTATTCGGAAGGCTTTTCTGCACAGTATAGTCTATTATGGTGATTGAAAGTTGAAATTTGAATATTTTAGTCATTTTTTAATAAAGTACTCGATTTTTCGACCTTTTTTAGCAGTAAGTGCGTTAATAACATTATAAAAAGAGATTTTTTAATACATTTTTTTAAATCAGTCTGTGCACAATTAAATTATCTAAAAAACACTGTTTTACTTGTATACATAGCTTTTATAGTTTTTTTGTAATCGTGCACGGAATTTCAAAAAACATGGTTTTCATAAAATGGGCTTTAAAGTTTTTCGAAGGAAAAAAATCAAATTAAAAGAAACTTACAGGCATAAACTACTTTGAGTTGGACTTTGAAACTTTGCAAGAATATTCTCAGATAATAATTCTAACGATTGAAGCAACAAAAAAAATCGATTTTTTGAAGCTGACTGATGAGGAAACCCCCTTAAAGAAGTAAAATTTAAAAAACGATTTTTAAAGAATTTTTAATCCTTCCATGGAAAAAAGACGCATTCGACTGTGCCGGGATTCGAGCCCGGGTCTTTCGATTTACTAATGATCCTCCGATAATCTAGGCAGTGGTAAAAGTTTCGAACTAAACCATCTGATGTAAAAAACGATTTCTTAAATTGAAATAAAACTTTTGTCTGGGTGTGACCCTTAAATATAACAAAATAGACCCTAAAATTAAATCAATAATTTGCCAAATCTAGTTGATCTCGTGTGGAAACATTTCCTGGCGCTAGTTAGCCCCAAGCTAGCTTGAAACCGTTTCTTTCCATTTTTTATTACTAATACATTAATTTAATTAAATCAATTAACTTAAATAATTAAAATAATTAAGATATTATTAAAAATTCACAAATTAAAAGGTTATATAGTTTATTAAAAAGGAATCATTGAATTATACACAATTTATTTTTAAAGTGAAACGCGAAACTGAATAAAGAGTATGAAGCACGTGAAGAACGAAGACGGATGTTGACAGCAATGACAGGGTGAGATCCTTTACAATTTGTTAACATTGTGTATATGAAAGTAGTATATATATGAGTGCGTATATGGGGGGGGGGGGGCTCAGACGTCCAGGGGGTTGTTGCCATGCTAAGCAAGGCAAAGAACTCTTGGACGACCGCGCCCTGGTTGTAGTAATTGATTGAGCCGCACCCTCAGTGGGTGTTACCTCCCTACCGTAAAAGCTTGTGTATAATCACAAGCAGAAGAAATTCTATTATTATGGAAGTTTAAAAAACTGAGTTTTATTCAAAATTTAATGGAAATCAGAAAGAGAAATAAAAATTAAAAAGAAATTTTTGACCAATGCTTGGACGCAAAATGTGAGTCATTTTTTTGCATTAATAATTATGATGAGTTAATTATTAATTGGATTCTACATTTTCAATTGAATGTCCTATGTTTAGTTCATTAATTGACTTGGAATTATGAATATTAAGATTTTGTTGCTAATTAACATTTTACTACACGGAGAAAAATGAAGATAAGGAAATCGAAATTGATTACTGTAATTTCTGTGAAAAATGCTAAGCGATGTTACACTTCTTTCTATTTATTAGAAAGTCAGTTGAAATTCTCAGATTAAAATACGCTTCAGCACAGTTTGTCAGAGCCCAAAAAGTAAAGACAATTTGGTTAACCAGCCATGTTCGACCAAAATTTTAAAAATTAGAGCATTTTTGGTATTTTTGAAAACTACTTTTTGGAAGATCCAATATTTTATACTAGTTTCTAATAGTTTCTAGCAAGTTATACAAACTGTCGTTATTAAATTTGTCAATCAAACCAAAATTCAAAAAGTTATGGTATTTTAAAACTTAAAAATAATACATAACAAAGATCCATTTTCCAGTCAAATTATACAAGTTACGAAAAATGGCTATACAAAATTGTTTACTAGAAAGAGTTCTACAAATTTGCATCCGCATATTTTTTTATAAGGTGTATATTTTTTGTTTTGATTAAAAAAAAAACACTTTTAAAAATAAAAAATGAAATTTTTGAACCAAAATATACGAGATATGGAAAAAACGTTAAAAAGGCAAATTGTTTGCTTCAATAAGTTCTACAACTTTTCATCCACACATTATTTGAAAAGATATATATTTTTCTTTTTAATTAAAAAAAAAAATACTATGCAAGATCAATAATGCTTTTTCTAAACCAAATTTACGAGATATAGAAAAAAGTCATAATGGGAAATTGTTTGCTTTAATAACCTCTACAAATTTGCATTCAAACATTTTTTGATAAGATGTATATTTTTTGTATTGATTTAAAAAAAAACACCTTTGAAAATTAAAAATTCGAATTTTTTTACCAAAATATGCAAGATATAGAAAAAACGTCAAAATGCAAAATTTTTTTCTGAAAAAAATGTCTACAAATTTTCATCCACACATTATTTAATGAGATATTTTTGGTTGGATCAAAATAAAACACTTTCGAAAATCAAAAATTCAAATTTTTGAACAGATTGTGCGACGTATGGAAAAAAATTATAATCCGAAATTGTTTGTTTTAATAAGGTATACAACTTTTCACCAAAACATTTTTGATAAGATGTATATTTTTCTTTTTAATTTTTCAAAAGTACTATTCAAAATAAAAAATGCTATTTTTAACCAAATTTTTGAGATATGGAAAAAATGTCATAATGGGATTTTTGAAGTGTATGCTTGAGGACAAAAAAAATATTAGTTCTTTGTGCAAAAATAGATAAATCTTTCTTTCCAGTTCTAAAATTACATCGATCATGATCATTTTCCTATTTCTTTTTTAAAACAAGGTGCTCACCCCTTTTTTCTTCTTCTCGGTCTTCGTTCGATCGAGACGCTTGTTAGGTATCTTGCCGAGTGACCTCCATGCGGTTTCGATATCGTATAAAGGTTAACGAACTTGAAAACAGGACCTTACTTCGATCCTGTCTTGGCATCGGATCCCAAAAGAAGTTTCGAAGAGGTTCAAAAGAAGAGCAAAAGATTTTAAATTGATTGCTGCAGCATCGTCCAATATCATGAGACAAAAAAACTTTCTTGTATATTCTTGCTACAACTTTATGCAAATTTTCATAATCTCTCTCCAAAGATTGAGAAAAATTTTGATTCCAATTTACTAAAATTTTATAACTATTCGAAATTTACATTTTTCTAATCCTATATATCTTATATCAGTCCACCAATCATATCTATAAGTATAAATATAAGTGATAACCATCACACACTGTTAGAAATTTCTGTATTAAACTTCCATTACATGTAATGGGAGTTTTTTTCAGTAACGTATATTAAATTTAAAATACTTTTATCTTAAAAATTACAAACTTTTATTTGAATTTTCATACACATGTGTATATATTTTAGTAATTTTTGTCAATTTTAATATATTTTTATTGAAAAGTTATTAAATTTAATATGAACGTATATTAATTTTATACTTTCTAAATATGAATCAGTCAAAATTTACTGATTATCAGTGAAATTTTACTGATTCAAATAGCTAAAAAGAGATTACTGTAAATCAGTCAAATCTCACTGGTTACTTTAGTGAAAATCAACTGATTCAATAGTGGAAAATATTTTTTCCACTTATTCAATTAGTTAAAATTAACTGATTTGACTGTGAAAAATATTTTTTTCAATGATGAATCAGTGAAAATGCAAATTACTGGTTCAATCAGTGAAAATTTGACTGATTCAGATTTAGAGAGTATAATATACAAAAATATTTATTCTAATCTACCATTTGTATAATAAAGTCTATTAAAATTAATAAGATTTTTTCTTTAAGTTAAAGAAAATATTTCTGTGAGTTACATTGCATATATGTACACTGAGAAACCCAAGTTTACAATTTTTGCGAAATTACGTTTCAATTTTAGGAAAAACATGTAATTGTAAGAATTTTTCACAGCGAAATACTGAAATTTGGATGATCTATATGGTCATTTACTATAGAATGCATCAAACTTTACTATAACCTATACTAAAGTTTCATATAATTTTTTGAATCTTTACTATTTTGACTGCGAAAAATTGTCAATTTGCTAGGAATAATTACCATTGCGCCTAAAATTTCCCTTAATTCCTAATATATAAAAAAAATATTATTATAAAATAAAACATTTCATTTAAACAAATCATTTTCTTTGATTCAATCAAATATTTTTTCTGAGTGAGTGTCTTTAAAACAGGAATATTTTTTTTTATTGTTTACAACTAATTAAAGTCTACAGCAATTCGCTAATATGTCCTTTATTATGTCCTAAATTTTCAGTTAAAAAAATGCATTATTGTGGAAAAATCTTGGGGGAAATTGTTTTAACTGATTTTATTGATACACTCATAAAAAAAATTTGATTGAATCAAAGAAAATGAAAATGATTTGTTAGAACGACTTTCTTTGATTTAAAGAAATGATTTGTTTAAATGAAATAAAATTTGTTTAATTCAAACAAAATATCTTTAAACCAAATAAATATTTGTTTGAATCAAATTAATTTTCCTTCAAAACAAAAAAATTAATGCATTGATATATGGTCAAAGTTAAAATTTGTTTTATTTAAGGCAGAAATTTATTTGATTCGAGCAAATATTTATTTGGTCCAAAGACATTTTGTTTGAATCAAACAATTTTTGTTTCATTAAAAAAAAACATTTCTTTACATCAAAGAAAGTGTTTCAAACAAATAATTTTTTTGATTCAATCAATTTTTTTTTCTGAATGTATAGTCAACTTTACTGGTTGATCCATGTCCTCAAATCAAAGAAACTTTTTTCTGGGTGTATACATAATGCAAGCAATATTAATTGTGTGCATAAAATCATTTTTCTAGCAATATATACAAGCAGATGCACTGTCATTAAAACAATGTTACATAAGATGTTATATACTCTTGTAAAACTGTTGCTTTGAAACGTTTGCTTGGAATTTAGTTATTAAAGAAGTATAAATACAGTGAGCAAGAATAATAAAAATATATACCAACATCAATCACGAACCCTTTCATATAAAAATTCTATAATGGATAATATATCATAAAAATAAAAATTACATGATTTTGTACCGTAAATAACGTAGTTAACCGGTTTTATTCCCTAATCAGTTGCAATCTCTGACTTATAGGCATCAGAATGTCTTAGCCAATGTGAGTGGGCGCTTCTTATACTTTAAAAGTTAAGTTGTGTAAGTGCTAAGTTTTTGTATCTCTGCGTATATTATATGTACGCTTTGGGCCTTAATAGGGTATTAAAAATGGCAGGAGAGGGGGTGATAGACGACGACAATGTCTGTGGTGATGATGACAGTATAATGTCACGCTATGTGGTGTGATAGAAAGATATTAAAAGCAACTTTCCAGCTAGGGGTCAAGCCTCAACCCTATCACGAACTCACCCCTGAGCAACCTTACCATGGAAGGTTGCTGAATGATCAGACCATTTCCGTTTAGATTTATACGCACGCGCTAAGTTAAGAATTGGGGATTCAATAAAATGACAAAGCCATTTTAATTAAAGTAGTCTGGATATTGGATAGGTCACCTTAAAAATGGATTAAATTAGTTTTTTTTCGGATGTGAAATATTTCCTTTTTCGAGTGATGCCCTTTTTATGGACCCTTTCTATGGACACTTTCTAGATACAAATTTAAGAATTATCACTGTTTAATCAGGTCGTGTAAAACATGCGGGCTCCAAAAATTGTTAATTGTTAAACTGTTTCAAGGCTAGAAAATCGAATGAGAATTTTTAATTACTGCTCATTTGTATTCACTACCAGTGTTGGGTAAGTTCCTCTATAAAAAGTAACTCGTTATTACCAAATTTTTATGTTACGGAGGTAACGTAAAATTTAACGATATTTATGATGTTTTTGAGTAAAGGTATCTCAAAATTGCGAAAAGTTTACTGAATTTTCTGAAATTTTTCTTAATATTATGAAACTCAATTGAATTTTTATAAAATGTATCTTAAAACTACCAAACTGTTACAGAATTTTAATGAAATTTATTATAAAATTACGAAACTGTAACAAAATTTTCAGTTACCCAAAATAAGGCCATTTTGATTAAACTAGTCTGGATATTGGATCGGTCACCTTAAAAAGGGATTAAATTAGTTTTTTTCGGAAGTGAAATATTTCCTTTTTCGAGTGATGCCCTTTTTATGGACCCTTTCTATGGACCCTTTATAGGTACAAATTTAAGAATTATCACTGTTTAATCAGGTCGTGTAAAAAATGCGGGCTCCAAAAATTGTTAATTGTTAAACTGTTTCAAAGCTAGAAAATCGAATGAGAATTTTAAATTACCGCTCATTTGTATTTATTACCAGTGTTGGGTAAGTTCCTCTATAAAAACTAACTCGTTGTCGTTACAGTTACTTTTTTAAAAAAGTAACTCGTTACAGTTACTGGTGAAAATAACTTAAGTTACTTTTCATATCCCCCCCCCCCCCCCCACCTACATAATTCTTCAATCCGGAAAGATTGAAATAAAACAAGCAATCGCGATGTCGATAATCTTTCTCTCTAAAGCAGAATCAGTGAACGGCCACTGATTCGCAGTGACTATTCACTGAAGGTAGCAGCTATAAGTCTTTCACTTAGAATTAGTGAAATTCGACTGACGAATCAGTGAAATAGGTTGAACTCACTTATTGAATCAGTGAAATCTTCAGGTGGGAATAAGAAAAGCAGTAATATATTTTAATAATCGATGAACACGTTTATTTTAGGTTAAACAACACCAAAGAGAAATTACGTAATTATTATTATACATTGTAATTATTGTTGTGTATAATTATATTATGTGTAATTAAAAATTAAAGATCCATCGTTATACTTTAATCGTTCGCAGGAACTTCGCGAATTTAAAGATTATGTTCACGTGGCGCGTTCACTGATTCCTCAGTGAAATCAAAGCAGGGCACTGATTCAGGATTAGAGAGTTTGTTTTCTCGCCGCTCGCAATTTTTAAAATTCTCATCCCTTGTATAAAAGCAATCAAAAGAAAGATATATACAAAAAAATAGTATAAGTAACGAAAAAGTAACTGAAAAAAAGTTACCAATTATTGGGAAAATAGTAATTAAGTTACGTTAAAGTTCCTTTTTTGAAAAGTAATGAAGTTATTGAAAAAGTTACAAGTAACGGAACTTTTAAAATAACTTCGTTACTTTGAACGCGTTACTACCCAACACTGTTTACTACCAAGCTATTTGAAGTGAATTTAAACAAAAATATCGAAAAATAAGATCTCTTAAGGATGTAGTCTCATGTTCGGGCTTCGAAAAATCGATTGTTTCACATTTTTCACAGCTGAAAACAATGTCTATGAAGAAAAGGAAGGTTTACTCTATGCATACCAATTGCACCAGGCATAGCTGATTAGTGTAAGTATAAATTTTTTATAAGAAATCTGAAATCAAAACTTTAAACGTATTTTTCTCGAAACAAATTTTTTTTAAGCGGCGCGAGTGATTAAAAAAATTCTATCTAACTGATTGCTTTCTTTTTTGCACATGTTATTCTACACAACAATGGCTCTGTCGGGTACTACAATTACTTAATTATAATGATTATTTCTTTTTTTTTCACCGATTTTGAACGAAAAAAATCATGATTTTTTAATTGTGTTTTTATAAGTCCGCCATTTTGTTATTTATTGATAAAAAAATTTATATTTTTTGTGGACGGAGCCACAGGCATTCAGAACAATAATCAATTTAATTTTTTGTTTCAGATGACTTCAAGTGCCGTAATCATCCGCGTCACGCACTTACCTCCTTTTAAAAATCTCTATTTTAGCTTAAAAAAGCAATTATAAAATTGTGTAACATTAGCTTAAAATTTTTTTTTATAGTTTACTATGTTAATAAAAACATGTAAAAAATTGAAATTATTCAATTTTATTTTATTTTTGTAAATAATCCTGAAATAAGCTTCTGAAACGGGTCTGAAGACGAGATTACATCCTCAAATAACATCAACTCGAA
This sequence comes from Diplolepis rosae, assembly GCA_030998225.1. NCBI lineage: Eukaryota > Metazoa > Arthropoda > Insecta > Hymenoptera > Diplolepididae > Diplolepis > Diplolepis rosae. The sequence continues at coordinate 3,501,666 of JAPYXD010000723.1, read as the reverse complement.
CTGAATCAAATCAAGATTTAAGTTAACTTTTTATTTTTAATTCAAAGCTTTTTTAATTAATATCGGCCAGAATGAAAAATCAATACTTATTTTATTAATTGATAAACTGGGAAATTTTTGAATTTAATTCAACATTGTAGAAAAAGTAATGGACATGGCTCTCAATTAGCTTTTCCATTAACCGGATTAATTAAAGGAATCGAAATCAAGACGGTCATCAAATAGAATTTAATCTTGTTTTCAATTTGATAGAATTTTTAATCTTGGACTTATTAGGTTTTATTAACGGTTCTTGTCGTCAGGTATAATTTTAATAAAACTTTAATTGAGCATATGCAGAAAAGCTTATTATATACGGTTGACCAAAGTTTTAGTTGATTCAAGTAAAGAATTTGTTTAATTTAAATAAATATCCTTTGTTTGGATACGATTCAGTGGAATGAAACAAATATTTCGTTTGGTTCAATCAGGTACATTTTTTCTGGGTGTGCTGAACATTCAAAGTTGAAAAAATGACCTAAAGAAAATTGAAATGTTTGAACTATGATAATATGATAGATATTCGATAATTATTGAAGATTGATATAAGAAGAGTACTTTCTACAATAACGTTATAAACGACATTTCAGTAGCCATGAAACATATACTTAAAGTAATTATAACCTTCCCATCTTCCTATTGCTATTGAAGTGCTGTACACGCCTCAGGTGGTACTTAAGTACATCCTATATAGTAACAGCAAACAATGAATTGAAAATTATCTTTTTACAGTCGTTTACTCATGTACGCGCTTGGATATATCAAGATTTAAATTAACAGTCTTACAGCGTTCATTAAATCTATTATGACTAACTGATGTGAATAGCAATCTGGATGAAAGTCTGTTGAAAATAGCAGCTACGTAGTATTCATTGCTCGTGCTTTAGCTACAAAAAAAATCTAGGCTATTCATATAGTAATTGGATCAGTTTAAATATTATAAACCATATGAGAATCGATTATATTTTATTTTTTATATAAATTCCAATTATTCTAGATACATATACTGGTAAAAAAATACTATTGAATCAATAGCATTACTTTCCAAAAGCATGTATATCACGGATTCAAATCAATATGCTATAGAATTAGTAACATATTTATTGGTTCTTGTAGTATATTTTTATGAATTCATAGTATACATGCTTTTGGAAAGAAATGCTTTTGATTCAATAGCATTTTTTTCTCAGTGTATATATATAGTTGATTGCACCAAAGATTTACATTTAAATAATTTCTTTTGCTCTCTTTGATCGACAATATTTAACACGTATTTTTACATTGTCATCATACGAGAAGATATTGGTTTTATTTTATTTTAATATGATAATAAAACTATTTGTGTAGTAAATTTTTAAATAATACTAAAAAAAGCATTTTATTTTAAAAATTTCTACAACACATGAAATTTACGCTTTTTTCTGAACTGTCGAATGAAGTTTATTGGAAATTAATTAAATTTTTTGTTAATGAAACAAACGGGCAAATTTATAAACAAATAGATTTTTCAAATTTGGTACTATTTTTTTCGTTTTTTTTTTTATCGACAAATCGTGTAACATCCGTGCTCGGAGAGCGTTTGAGCGGGATGCTTGACTTACTTGCACTGGGAAAAAAATGCTATTGAATCAAAAGGATTTCTTTCCAAAAGCATGTATATCATGGATTCAAATCAATATGCTATAGAATTAGTAACATATTTATTGGTTCTTGTAGTATATTTTTATGAATTAATAGTATACATGCTTTTGGAAAGAAATGCTTTTGACTCAATAGCATTTTTTTCTCAGTGTAGCAGTAATTTATAATTTTTGTAATCCTAAGGATGTTGTTTAGGATAAGGGATAGAAATCGAAAAGATTCGGATATGAGATTTCAAATTCTGGTTTTAATTGGAAAAATGCTTTTTATTTCTTATTGGAATACTGAGAAAAAAATGCTATTGAATCAAAAGGATTTCTTTCCAAAAGCATGTATATCATGGATTCAAATCAATATGCTATAGAATTAGTAACATATTTATTGGTTCTTGTAGTATATTTTTATGAATTAATAGTAAACATGCTATTAGGAAGAAATGCTTTTGACTCAATACCATTTTTTTCTCAGTGTAGCAGTAATTTATAATTTTTGTAATCCTAAGGATGTTGTTTAGGATAAGGGATAAAAATCGAAAAGGTTCGGATATGAGATTTCAAATTCTGGTTTGAATTGGAAAAATGCTTTTCATTTCTTATTGGTACACTGAGAAAAAATGCTATTGAAACAAAAGCATTTCTTCCCAAAAGCATGTATATCACGGATTCAAATCAATATGCTATAGAATTAGTAACATATTTATTGGTTCTTGTAGTATATTTTTATGAATTAATAGTATACATGCTTTTGGAAAGAAATGCTTTTGACTCAATAGCATTTTTTTCTCAGTGTAGCAGTAATTTATAATTTTTGTAATCCTAAGGATGTTGTTTAGGATAAGGGATAGAAATCGAAAAGATTCGGATATGAGATTTCAAATTCTGGTTTTAATTGGAAAAATGCTTTTTATTTCTTATTGGAATACTGAGAAAAAAATGCTATTGAATCAAAAGGATTTCTTTCCAAAAGCATGTATATCATGGATTCAAATCAATATGCTATAGAATTAGTAACATATTTATTGGTTCTTGTAGTATATTTTTATGAATTAATAGTATACATGCTTTTGGAAAGAAATGCTTTTGATTCAATAGAATTTTTTTCTCAGTGTAGCAGTAATTTATAATTTTTGTAATCCTAAGGATGTTGTTTAGGATAAGGGATAAAAAACGAAAAGGTTCGGATATGAGATTTCAAATTCTGGTTTGAATTGGAAAAATGCTTTTCATTTCTTATTGGTACACTGAGAAAAAATACTATTGAATCAATAGCATTACTTTCCAAAAGCATGTATATCACGGATTCAAATCAATATGCTATAGAATTAGTAACATATTTATTGGTTCTTGTAGTATATTTTTATGAATTAATAGTATACATGCTTTTGGAAAGAAATGCTTTTGATTCAATAGAATTTTTTTCTCAGTGTGGATTTCCTCGGATCAGGTGTACGTCTAAATATATACAACTAAGTACACCTAATCCAAGCAAGTCCGCAAGTAAGCCAAACATCGCGCTCCGAGCGTGGAAGCTACACTTTGAAAATTCATTCCACACAAAGTATTGAGCTATTTTCAAATTTTTACAGTATGCTCTGGAATATTAAAAGAACATTTATCGATGAAAAAAAACCAAACAAAAATTAGTACTGAATTTGAATAAAATGTATTTGTTTATAGAATAGCCCGTTTTTGTTTTACCAAAAAATTGACTCGATTTCTAATAAATTTCATTCGAAAGGTTAAAAAAAGCGTAAATTTCATGATTAAAGAAAATTTTTTAAAATAAAATACTTTGTTTAGTATAAGCGATTGTGAAAAAAGTACAAATTAAAAAATACATGTCGAATATTTTTAATTAAAGAACGTATACAAAATGTAAAGTTTTTACTATTTCATTAGGTCTTTGTAGTAAAAATAAAATTAAAAAAAAAACAGTTTACTCAGAGAATCTCAAGTTGAGGTTTAGATATAAATAGTTCTAGAAAATTTACAGAAATTCTCAGAATAAAATGTGGAACTTTCAATAATTTTTCCTAAATTTTCAATATTATATTCTGAAAAATTTTGTAAATTTTCCAAACCTGTTCCGTAAATGCCTGAATCCCTAACTCTTGCACAGTTCTATAAACTTTATTGAATCATTTTTTTCCGTGACAGAAAATTTTTTTGGAAAAACTCCTATAGATTGTAGAAATTTTTAGTTATGATAAGTTATGTTATGATAAGCTATGATAAATTTTTACATAGCTATAGGAATTGAGCTGAAGTTTGTGACGTCTCGTGTGACGAATTTTTTTTTTTCTTTCTTCGTCGTATGACCAACAAGACAGTCAAAAATTTGCAGAATAGTAATTTTTGACAAAAATACATGTTTTAATGCGAAAAATAAATTTTTGAAGTTTGACAAAAGCAAACAATTTCTGGACAAACTCGTTAAATTATCTCGGAAACTAAGAAAGTGGCATAAAATAAAAATTTGGTTTTTGATTGCAGATACATTGTGCTACTTTAAAAAAAATATAAATTTAAATTTGAGTTTGCGGAGCGAAACCAAAATTACGAAAGTTTGACCCGGGGAAGCCATTCCTGGACAAACTCGTTAAATTATCTCGGAAACTAGGAACGTGGCATAAAAAAAGACTCAGGTTTTTGATTGCAGATACAATGTGCTACATTAAAAAAAATATAAATTTAAATTTGAGTTTGCGGAGCGAAACCAAAATTACGAAAGTATGACCCGGCGAAGCCATTCCTGGACAAACTCGTTAAATTATCTCGGAAACTAAGAACGTGGCATAAAAAAAGACTCTGGTTTTTGATTGCAGATATATTGTGCTACTTTAAAAAAAATATAAATTTAAATTTGAGTTTGCGGAGCGAAACCAAAATTAGGAAAGTTTGACCGGGGGAAGCCATTCCTGTACAAACTCTTTAAATTATCTCGGAAACTAAGAACGTGGCATAAAAAAGACTATGGTTTTTGATTGCATATACAATGTGCTACATTAAAAAAAATATAAATTTAAATTTGAGTTTGCGGAGCGAAACCAAAATTACGAAAGTATGACCCGGGGAAGCCATTCCTGGACAAACTCGTTAAATTATCTCGGAAACTAAGAACGTGGCATAAAAAAAGACTCTGGTATTTGATTGCAGATATATTGTGCTACTTTAAAAAAATATAAATTTAAATTTGAGATTGCGGAGCGAAACCAAAATTACGAAAGTATGACCCGGGAAGCCATTTCTGGATAAACTTGATAAATTATCTCGGAAACTCAGAACGTGGCATAAAAAAAAAACTTGGTTTTTGATTGCAGATATATTGTGCTACATTAAAAAAAATATAAATTTAAATTTGAGTTTGCGGAGCGAAACCAAAATTACGAAAGTATGACCCGGGAAGCCATTTCTGGACAAACTCGTTAAATTATCTCGGAAACTAAGAACGTGGCATAAAAAAAGACTTTGGTTTTTGATTGCAGATACATTGTGCTACTTTAAAAAAAATATAAATTTAAATTATATATAATTTAACGAGTTTGTCCAGAAATGGCTTCGCCGGGTCAAACTTTCCTAATTTTGGTTTCGCTCCGCAAACTCAAATTTAAATTTATATTTTTTTTAAAGTAGCACAATATATCTGCAATCAAAAACCAGAGTCTTTTTTTATGCCACGTTCTTAGTTTCCGAGATAATTTATCAAGTTTGTCCAGAAATGGCTTCCCGGGTCATACTTTTCGTAATTTTGGTTTCGCTCCGCAAACTCAAATTTAAATTTATATTTTTTTTAATGTTGCACAATATATCTGCAATCAAAAACCAGAGTCTTTTTTTATGCCACGTTCTTAGTTTCCGAGATAATTTAACGAGTTTGTCCAGGAATGGCTTCCCCGGGTCATACTTTCGTAATTTTGGTTTCGCTCCGCAAACTCAAATTTAAATTTATATTTTTTTTAATGTAGCACAATATATCTGCAATCAAAAACCAGAGTCTTTTTTTATGCCACGTTCTTAGTTTCCGAGATAATTTATCAAGTTTGTCCAGAAATGGCTTCCCGGGTCATACTTTCGTAATTTTGGTTTCGCTCCGCAAACTCAAATTTAAATTTATATTTTTTTTAAAGTAGCACAATATATCTGCAATCAAAAACCAGAGTCTTTTTTTATGCCACGTTCTTAGTTTCCGAGATAATTTATCGAGTTTGTCCAGAAATGGCTTCGCCGGGTCAAACTTTCCTAATTTTGGTTTCGCTCCGCAAACTCAAATTTAAATTTATATTTTTTTAAAGTAGCACAATATATCTGCAATCAAAAACCAGAGTCTTTTTTTATGCCACGTTCTTAGTTTCCGAGATAATTTATCGAGTTTGTCCAGGAATGGCTTCCCGGGTCAAACTTTCGTAATTTTGGTTTCGCTCCGCAAACTCAAATTTAAATTTATATTTTTTTTAATGTAGCACAATATATCTGCAATCAAAAACCAGAGTCTTTTTTTATGCCACGTTCTTAGTTTCCGAGATAATTTATCAAGTTTGTCCAGAAATGGCTTCCCGGGTCATACTTTCGTAATTTTGGTTTCGCTCCGCAAACTCAAATTTAAATTTATATTTTTTTTAAAGTAGCACAATATATCTGCAATAAAAAACCAGAGTCTTTTTTTATGCCACGTTCTTAGTTTCCGAGATAATTTGACGAGTTTGTCCAGGAATGGCTTCCCGGGTCATACTTTCGTAATTTTGGTTTCGCTCCGCAAACTCAAATTTAAATTTATATTTTTTTTAATGTAGCACATTGTATATGCAATCAAAAACCAAAGTCTTTTTTTATGCCACGTTCTTAGTTTCCGAGATAATTTAACGAGTTTGTCCAGAAATGGCTTCGCCGGGTCAAACTTTCCTAATTTTGGTTTCGCTCCGCAAACTCAAATTTAAATTTATATTTTTTTTAAAGTAGCACAATATATCTGCAATCAAAAACCAGAGTCTTTTTTTATGCCACGTTCTTAGTTTCCGAGATAATTTATCGAGTTTGTCCAGAAATGGCTTCGCCGGGTCAAACTTTCCTAATTTTGGTTTCGCTCCGCAAACTCAAATTTTAATTTATATTTTTTTCAAATTAGCACAATGTGTCTGCAATCAAAAACCAGAGTATTTTTTTATGCCACGTTCTTAGTTTCCGAGATAATTTATCGACTTTGTCCAGGAATGGCTTCCCCGGGTCAAACTTTCGTAATTTTGGTTTCGCTCCGCAAACTCAAATTTAAATTTATATTTTTTTTAATGTAGCACAATATATCTGCAATCAAAAACCAGAGTCTTTTTTTATGCCACGTTCTTAGTTTCCGAAATAATTTATCAAGTTTGTCCAGAAATGGCTTCCCGGGTCATACTTTCGTAATTTTGGTTTCGCTCCGCAAACTCAAATTTAAATTTATATTTTTTTTAATGTAGCACAATATATCTGCAATCAAAAACCAGAGTCTTTTTTTATGCCACGTTCTTAGTTTCCGAGATAATTTATCGAGTTTGTCCAGAAATGGCTTCGCCGGGTCAAACTTTCCTAATTTTGGTTTCGCTCCGCAAACTCAAATTTAAATTTATATTTTTTTTAAAGTAGCACAATATATCTGCAATAAAAAACCAGAGTCTTTTTTTATGCCACGTTCTTAGTTTCCGAGATAATTTGACGAGTTTGTCCAGGAATGGCTTCCCGGGTCATACTTTCGTAATTTTGGTTTCGCTCCGCAAACTCAAATTTAAATTTATATTTTTTTTAATGTAGCACATTGTATATGCAATCAAAAACCAAAGTCTTTTTTTATGCCACGTTCTTAGTTTCCGAGATAATTTAACGAGTTTGTCCAGAAATGGCTTCGCCGGGTCAAACTTTCCTAATTTTGGTTTCGCTCCGCAAACTCAAATTTAAATTTATATTTTTTTTAAAGTAGCACAATATATCTGCAATCAAAAACCAGAGTCTTTTTTTATGCCACGTTCTTAGTTTCCGAGATAATTTATCGAGTTTGTCCAGAAATGGCTTCGCCGGGTCAAACTTTCCTAATTTTGGTTTCGCTCCGCAAACTCAAATTTAAATTTATATTTTTTTTAAAGTAGCACAATATATCTGCAATAAAAAACCAGAGTCTTTTTTTATGCCACGTTCTTAGTTTCCGAGATAATTTGACGAGTTTGTCCAGGAATGGCTTCCCGGGTCATACTTTCGTAATTTTGGTTTCGCTCCGCAAACTCAAATTTAAATTTATATTTTTTTTAATGTAGCACATTGTATATGCAATCAAAAACCAAAGTCTTTTTTTATGCCACGTTCTTAGTTTCCGAGATAATTTAACGAGTTTGTCCAGAAATGACTTCCCCGGGTTAAACTTTCGTAATTTTGGTTTCGCTCCGCAAACTCAAATTTAAATTTATATTTTTTTTAATGTAGCACAATATATCTGCAATCAAAAACCAGAGTCTTTTTTTATGCCACGTTCTTAGTTTCCGAGATAATTTATCGAGTTTGTCCAGGAATGGCTTCCCCGGGTCAAACTTTCGTAATTTTGGTTTCGCTCCGCAAACTCAAATTTAAATTTATATTTTTTTTAATGTAGCACAATATATCTGCAATCAAAAACCAGAGTCTTTTTTTATGCCACGTTCTTAGTTTCCGAGATAATTTATCAAGTTTGTCCAGAAATGGCTTCCCGGGTCATACTTTCGTAATTTTGGTTTCGCTCCGCAAACTCAAATTTAAATTTATATTTTTTTTAATGTAGCAAGAAGTATGTGCAATCAAAAACCAAAGTCTTTTTTTATGCCACGTTCTTAGTTTCCGAGATAATTTATCAAGTTTGTCCAGAAATGGCTTCCCTGGTCATACTTTCGTAATTTTGGTTTCGCTCCGCAATCTCAAATCTAAATTTATATTTTTTTTAAAGTAGCACAATGTATCTGCAATCAAAAACCAGAGTCTTTTTTTATGCCACGTTCTTAGTTTCCGAGATAATTTAACGAGTTTGTCCAGAAATGACTTCCCCGGGTTAAACTTTCGTAATTTTGGTTTCGCTCCGCAAACTCAAATTTAAATTTATATTTTTTTTAATGTAGCAATAAGTATCTGCAATCAAAAACCAGAGTCTTTTTTTATGCCACGTTCTTAGTTTCCGAGATAATTTAAAGAGTTTGTCCAGAAATGGCTTCGCCGGGTCAAACTTTCCTAATTTTGGTTTCGCTCCGCAAACTCAAATTTAAATTTATATTTTTTTTAAAGTAGCACAATGTATCTGCAATCAAAAACCAAAGTCTTTTTTTATGCCACGTTCTTAGTTTCCGAGATAATTTAACGAGTTTGTCCAGAAATTGTTTGCTTTTGTCAAACTTCAAAAATTTTTTTTTCGCATTAAAACATGTATTTTTGTCAAAAATTACTATTCTGCAAATTTTTGACTGTCTTGTTGGTCATACGACGGAGAAAGAAAAAAAAAAAAAATTCGTCACACGAGACGTCACAAACTTCAGCTCAATGTTATAGGAAAGATCTACACTGAGAAAACAGTTTTGTCAAATCAACAAAAATATTTGGTTAGTATTTAGCTAACAAAAATCTTTTGTTGTGCCAACAAAACATTTTGCTATATCAAACAAATTTTGTTGGTTAAACAAAATGTTTTGTTGGGACAACAAAATATTTTGTCAGGATAACAAAAAAAGTTTTGTTGGCTAAATTTTTTTCTCAGTGTATAGAACAATTGCAGAATCCTAACACAACAAAGCCGTCACAAAGAATATTGTCCATCGTGCTCAGTAAAAGTAATCATCAGTAAAAGTCGGTGCCTTTATTCTAAAAATAATCAATCTAACGGTTCATAATTTCCTACAGAATTGGAAAAACATAAAGATATATTAATGTCAACTCAGTATAGATTTTCTCCAAAAAAATGGAAGTAATTTGCCCTTTTCTTAAAAAAGGCTCTAATCCCTTGCCTCGACTATTCGATACTTGACCTCATAATCTACTGCATTCCCCTAAATACATATAAAGTATTTAAAAACTCCCAAATTCCAGTATTCTTAATGTGTAAATGATGTACTGCTTTCTCTAAATTTCTATTTTTAATGGAAGTAAACTTCAGATTAACATAATTCCATATTACGGGAGATGAAACTTTAAAAAAAAAGGATTAATGGGATCACGTGACTTATACATTTATTCGTTCATGTAAGATAACTTCTTTAATCAACAAAGTATCTTTTTCAAAATTTAGGAAACGTAACAAAAGACAATAAAGCTTATTAGCTTCTTTTTAGTAAACTTTACAAAAAAAAAAAATTTGAAAACTTATCGACAATTACAGTTAACTGTAAAATTTTGCCAACATTTTTTAAGATGCCTATAATTTTCGATAAGTTTCCGATTTCTCTTTAAAATTCTGTCTTATATAAATTTCGTTCTCGAAAATTAACAAAACGCAATAGTAATCAATGTTCCTTTACACTGTTAGAAATATTAAAAAATATACCAAATTTTTATCTTAAAAAGGTCAGGTAAAACGTAACGTAAATTTTTTGCAAGATTTTACAGTTAACTGTAATTGTCGATAAGTTTTCGATTTTTTTTTAACATTTTTACTAAAAAGAAGCTAACAGACATGCTCTATTGTCTTTTGTTACGTTACCCAAATTTTCAGAAAGATACTTTGTTGATTAAAAAAGTTATCTTACATGAACGAATAAATGTACAATTTAGTCACGTGGTTCGATTGATCCATAGTCTTAAATTTGTTTCATTTTCTGCTCATCCTTTGTGGTTAAGTATCAAATCTAAGGAAGGAAACATGGACACGGATGAGTGAAAATCGACACTCCGAAGTATCGTTCACCCTTGAGTACTACTTTCCTTAAAAGAGGGCCCTACGAATCAAGACCAAGACCCAAACCAGACCCAGTGAAACAGGCTTAAGAGTTGTTTGACCAGCTGCCACACTATCGCTAAGAATCCCTTCTTCCACCCCCCCCCTTCCAACACACTCCTATCCCCCCCCCCTTACTCATATTTTCTCTTTCGTTTTTTTCTTTTTTTCTCATGACGAGTTTACGCCGCTTTCCCAATTTCACGTTTTCTAATGCTAGTGTGAGAATACTTACGTGTGACTTTAATCACACATGTGTGTGTTGTGTGTAAGTGTGTATTTGTGAATATGCTACGTCACACATATATTAGCAACACATTTTCGTTTTCGTCGACTCGAGAGGCTTCCTGTTGCCAGGCGAATGGAAACAATTTCGCTACACTTGACGATTTTATTCTCACACTGTCAGAAGCATTATCAAAGTTCTGGAGCAAAAAGGAACCTTGTTTATTACACATATGTGTATTTCGGTTATCTTCTGATTATATGACGTAGGCAGCAAGTGTGCTTATCTTTTTTCACTGGAGAAACATTTCTCTAGCATGAAAGAATTATCGAAAAGTTCAATTACTTCTGAAGTTATTTTTATTAAATTCTGGGATTATCAATATGAGTACTTCATACATATGTATTAATTGAGATATCATTTTTGTGCGAATATTATTATACACATTGTTAGACTACAATTTAACTTCGATAAGTTTGCATTTTCGGGGCTGTAGGAGAAGATTCTAGGCAATGGAAATTTACCAGTTTTCCCCTCCACTGAAGTTATCTTCATTGACTTGGGCACTAGACTGTCAATTGTTTTTGAATTTTCATTAAAGTGGGGGGCATATTAATATATATGTGAACTTTCCTTCGGAGAGGAGTGAAAACTTATCGGAAGGAAAGTTATCGGAGTTGGACCAAATAAGGAAATTGTCTTGGCATTGAAATATCTATAAAGAATGAAATAAAAATGATATTTTATGTATTGAAAATAAATTCATTCTAGCAGTGAAAATTTATCGAATTATATCGAAAAATTTATATGAAATTTCAGGAATGCAGTATCCAAAAAAACTCCATTTTTGCGATTTATGAAATAAAAAATCCATAGTCAATTATATTTTTTTGTATCTGAACAAAAATTACAGTTTAAGGACCAGCATTAAAATTACCTGTATTTAATTATAGAAATATATCTAATGATTATTACAGTGAACCGGAACAAATAAATCATAACACTTAATTTAGCTAAGAACGCACGGAACGCAAGAAAATATGCATAAATATTACCAAGCATGCATTACATTTACACGCAAACCTGTTTTTACAGAAATCAACGGCGCCGATCGCTCGCTTCGAGCATGGGTCAAGTTCGATAAGATTAGAAAAAAAGAGTTCCAGACTTTGAGAAACGAATTAAATTATGCAAACATATTTTCATTTATTACCTTTTTTAAGCTTTAATATTTCTTCACTTTGAAACCTTGAATAACTTTTAATCCGTTCGATATTCTTCCATTAGTATAAAATTCATAATCAAATGAATTGAGCTTTCAAAAATTATATTTCAAAGAGAAAACATATATCACCTGGGTCACGGGACCATTTAAACGAATTTCAGTTTTTTCATAATTAAAATAAAATGGTACGGTACTGGAAAAAATTGGTCCTAAAGCAAATTTTTTCCATCAACGTACCATTTTATTTAAATTTAGGGTCAATAAAACTTACACTACTTTTAATTTTTCATAATTATTTCTAAATATGAATATTATTTCTAAAACTCAGTAAGTATTATAAGCTGAAATTTGAAAAAATTAGAAAGAACATATATTCAGATTATTAATATTTAATTTTATTAAATTTCCTCAGAATTATTATGAAATTAACTTAACTTTAATTAACTTTAGTTAAATGAAGTTTTAAATTGTCTGATATTGACTATAATTTATCTACAGGGTGTCCAAAATTATATGTCAAAAGTAATTTGTTTTCGTGCATAAGTACTAAGTAGTCTAGAGTTAATTTCTGAAGCTTTGTCTTTTGCGTTTAGTTTGTTCGAAATATTTGATTCAAGTGTAAGAAAAAAACTGTTTTCTTTAATTGTTTCATTGGAAAACATAAATAAAAAAAACAATTTTCTCTGGAAAGTATCCCTTGAACATTCCTATATAAAATTCTCAGAGTGCAAATATTGAATCAGGTAGTCTGATTCTAATCTGATTATAATCATAGTTTAGAATCTGATCTGAGTCATATTTAAAAAAGTATTTTCTTATGAACTTCAAACTGAGATATTAAAATCTGAAGTTGATTTCTTTTTTCTTTAAGGCCATGGATCAACCAGATCACGTGACCAAATTCCTGTAAAAGTTCGTGTAAGATAAATTTCTTATTTTACAAAATATTTTCTTGAAAATTTGGAAAATACTACAGAACACGATAGAGAATGTCTGTCAACTTCGTTGGAGTAAAACTTTTACAAAAAATTTTACAGATAGCTGTAAGTTTCGATAGGTTTTCGAATTTTTTTCAAAATTTCTATAACAAATAGAACACTGTTAGAAATTTTTACCGTAATTTCCCGAAACGTGTAACTGGAGTTTTATTCAGTTACAGTTTCGTAAAATTAAGATAGAATTTCAAAAAATTCAGTTAGTTTTTAGTAAACTTAGGAAATTTTTTTTCAATTTTCAGTTAAAAAGTGTTGAATATTTTGATACTTCTACCTGGAAATTCTGAAACTTGTAACAGGAATAATTTAACTTTTTGTGTAACTGAAGTTTTATGTAGTTACATGTAACAGAAAATTTTGTTAAAGTTTCGTAATTTTATAATAAATTTCATTAAAATTATGTTATAGTTTGATAGTTTTGAGATAAATTTTATAAAAATTCAGTTGAGTTTCATAATAGTAAGAAATATTTCAGAAAGTCATTAGACATATTTTTTGCAATTTTAAGATACCTTTACTCAAAAATATTATAAATATCGTCAAATTTTACGTTACCTTTGTAACATAAAAATGTTGTAAATTTCCGAAAATTTCTAACAGTGAAGTTAACAGACTTGCTTCATTATCTTTTGTTACGTTACCCAAATTTTCAGAAAGATACTTTGTAAATTAAAAAAGTTATCTTACATGAACGAATTAATATATAATTCAGTCACGTAGTTCCGATTGATCCATGGCCTTAATAAAAATTATAACCAAATTCACACTATGAGTGAGTAATGTTTTCGAAATATTTTGAAAAGACCTTTTTAAAAATGTCTTTTTAATCAAATAAAATTTTTTATCTAGATTTTAAATGATTTGATTAAATGAATCAAATAATTTAAATAATGGTTAAATAATTGTCAGATATCATAAAATAAAAGTAAATAAATATTATCTAATTTCGAAAACTAATTTTCCCATTTATTAAAATATTCCAATTATGCTCGAATCTAAAATACATTAACATTTTGGATATGTTGTAATCATTGAATTTTGCAGAATACTTGTTTAAAAAAAAGCAATTAAGTATACTTATAGCAAAATAAATTAAATAATTCAGCACAGATTAAAGTATCTTTATTGTGTATAATTAAGAAGCCCCTGAATATTGAGCAAAGGTCTTTTTGTGTCTACAAAGTGTAAACTCTAAAATTGCTCATGCATTGACTAACTAAATTCTGAGGATGATTCATCGGGTTTAGGTTTGCTTCGCAGACGAATCGACCTCTTTCTCGTTTCTTCTCCTTACATGTGGTCTTGTGCACACATAATATCAGAATATATGTGCTTCTTCGCAAATATATACATATATGTGGACACGTTCTTGTATAATTTCCTTTTGCTACCAGGGACTGCATTTATTGTCTCAAGATTGATACTCGTGAGGACAATCGTCTCAACATTGCACTATAAACAAAATAAAACTCTTCAAAATTACATTCATAAAATTTGTCTTTACCAATTATTTATGATATATAGGATGGCCACAAGTGGCTTGCAAAATATTCTATATGTGCGAGAATGAAAAACTTTCGCGAAGACATATTTCTTTCAAGCTATAATTTTAGTTTCTCCTCAAAATTGTCTACACATAGAAATTTTTTTCGCAGAAACTCCTATAGATTATAGAAATTTTGGGTTATCAAGCAAATCGTGATAAGTTTTCACATAGCTATAGGAAAAATTTATAGAAAAATTTCAGAATTAAATCTAAGAATAGGATATCTTCCTATTCTTACATTTAATTTTCTTTTCTTGCATTTAATTCTGCAATTGTTCCATAAATCTTTCCTATGGCTATGTGAAAACTTATCACGATTTGTTTGATAACCCAAAATTTCTATAATCTATAGGAGTTTCTGCAAAAAAATTTTCTCAGTCTACAATAATGACAATTTTTGACTAAAACTTTGGTAAATGGAAAAGGATATATTAAGGGGGTCTCCTTATCCAGAACCAAAAAGAAAGGTACTTTTTGCTAATTTTTTTTAAGCAGAACATATCTGAACTTGTAAAAATAGTTTTTTTATTTGAAAACGACAAAAAATCTCGGACTAATCGAAGATCCCGCGCAGCGTCTCGTCACGGACAATTGAAATTGCGTGCATGATATTGACCAAAGTTTTCATCTGAAACACACATATATATTTTTTTTTTAATCAGAAGAGCCTTCGCTTATAATTAACCTAAAAAATTGTAAAAAGGAAAAATTTAATTTGTCTTTTAAGTTACTTTTAAAAAAAATCAAATTTTTCGCTCTTTTTTTTTTGTTGAAAATGCGTTATATATAATGAAAATAAATACTGTATCATGTAAATTAAAGGGTTACTATAAGCGCATTTTAATTGTCTACAAATAAAAAAAAAATTTATAATAATAGCTTTAATGGTTCTTTTTTAATCGCGCACGCAATTTTGAAAGATGTGGTTTCGAGAAAAAAAAAATCGATTTTTCGAAAGTTCTGGATAAGGAGACCCCCTTAATGAAGTGTTCTAGACTTGAATTCTTTTTGAAAAAAATGCTAATATCAATAAAACAGGGATTCAATTTTTGAATTGTTCAAAATTTCAGCCAAAAATATTTATAATTACCAAACAATTTTGGGTGAAACTAAAGTTCTACTCTCGATCATGTGACCCACTTATTCCACATCCTCAGGAGATTTTAAAATGGTATTTTATTGCAATTAGTAAATTATTTAAGAGCGTTTTGTTTTGAAAGAGGAGCTGAACTACATCTGTAGAGGAAGTAGTTAATATATCATTGAATATATTTCAGGAGAAGTAACATGGATTCTTGGACAGAAAAGCGAAAAGTGAAAATCGACACATGTGGTTCGCACGTGTCTGTTAGTATCGTCCGTGGACTACATGGGAAACTATCTAGAATCTACACAAAAACTTGCATGCCTCTACCCTCTTCTCATTCTCTCTTCGTTTCTATATTTCGCCTTCACAATGACCATGTATTCTCTCAATAACACCATGTGCTCCGAATGTTCAGTGTTCTCTAATTGAGCGAGCCTCCTTGGAATTCTAAATATTTCGAACTCACATTTTGGCTATGTTATGTTATTACTTCATTGCATTATTGCACTGCAGTTATAAAATATATGGAAGCAAAGCATTAAATTATACTAAAGTGGTTCATCTTTGATTCATTTCATTTTAGTGTATGGTTGCCACTTTCGAAATCTAAAAATTTTTGTCATTTTCTGACTTGGATACATTGTTTTCTTCTAAACCAAATCATTAAATCTTTTGGTCTTCAGAAAGAAAGACAGGTGTTGTTTTCACCTCGACTTCGATATCAAAACGACCTCCTATACAAACGAGCTGTTGAGATATCCATTTCAACCACTTTCCGGTGTCATATTTACATCTATGATTGGCTGATGATTCAGAAGAAGTTTAATTGAAATAAAATCAACATCTTTTTCTAACTGTAGATTGTTCTTCTATGTTGATAATGATATTTTATAACTCCATTCACGGAAAAGCTACACTGTTAGAAATTTTCGGAAATTTACAAAATTTTTATGTTACGAAGGTAACGTAAAATTTGACGATATTTATGATGTTTTTGAATAAAAGTATCGTAAAAATGCAAAAAATGTATACTGTTTTTTCTGAAATGTTTCTTAATATTATGAAACTCAATTGAATTTTTATAAAATGTATCTTAAAACTACCAAACTGTAACAGAATTTTAATGACATTTATTATAAAATTACGAAACTGTAACAAAATTTTCAGTTACCCAAAACGTTAAATTCTTCCTGCTAGAAGTTTCAGAATTTCCAGATACAACCCCAGAAAAAAGTTTCTTTGATTCAAACAAAATTCCTTTAAATCAAACAAAGAAAAGAAAAGTTTTTTTGATTTGAAGAAATGTTTTGATTATTTTTCTCTTTGAATTAAAGAAATAAATATATACGCAGTCACATAGTAGATACAAGAAAACATATAAATTTACTTCAGACCATTTTTTTACCGGACACGTAGTTTTCGTCTTAATTGTAAAAAACGTCATCAAAAATTCCATGTTGCACAAAATCTATGCGCTACACAAAAAAATGTCAAGAAATAAAAAGGATCGTTTCAAAAAAATCTACATATTTGCTATAGAATATTTTTTTATAGGAGTTTATCTTTTCTTTTATTCATCAAAAACGTTTTCATAAGAATACAAAATTACGGAAAATATCTAAATTAACAAAATTGTTTATTTCAAAAAGATCTATTAATTTGCTCATGACCATTTTTTCATTGAAGTTATATCTTTTGCTTGTGATTGAAAAATATTATTAAAAATACTTTGGGCCACGAAGCGCGACGATCGAATCGCACGCTTAAACTTGCGAGCGAAGTGAGCCGCGCGCGATGAGAATATGCCCGCAATGTAGGCGGATCCGTTTAATTAACATTATTATTATTTATTACACTTCAAGATTATTTTATTGTAAAAGTAAACACTTATTAGTTTAAATTGAAGAGAAATCAGTATCAACTCTATAAATCCGAGTCAGTAAAAACTCACTGATTCACCGTGAAAAATCACTGTTTCGGATGTGATAAGTCTTCCACATAGAAATCAGTGAAATTTACCTGATTCCACCAGGGAAACTCACTAGTTAATCAGTGAAATATACTGGTGAACAGTGAAATTTGCTGGTCAACCAATGAGTTTCCCTAGTGATATCAGTTAAATTTCACTGATTCTATGTGGAAGACTTATAACATACGAAACAGTAGTTTTTCACAGTTTTGGATTCAAGGAGAAGTATTTATTGGTATCCAGTGATTTCTGTAGCAGTCTTGCTATGTTAAATAGACATCGAAGCGGGGGATCTTTATTAGTTGCTTCAAAGGCAAATTAGATATAAATAACGTAAAGCGGTAATATAAATGTACGATATAGGTTCATTCAGACATGGAACGACGACGAGCCACGCTGGCATCATTAATGATGTCAACCGACAAGTTGTTTTACAGGTTGGAGTTAGCTACAACTGTCCTTTTTTACATTCTCGCCATATTCATGGCAAGACATATTTCGTCTACAGATTTGCCTTCTTTCTTGTATTATTCTGATGTAATATGATTAATATATTATATAAGGTGAAATTAAAAGATCATAAATAAATAATATACATTTAATTCAAATGACATCCTTTAACAATTTATTATGTTTACTGCACAATATAATTTTATAAATAATATTGTTTATTATATGTTTTACATTTGAGAAAATTCATTATCATTCATTAAATTTTCTAAAATATTTTTAAAATGATAAAAACTATTACACTTAAAATAAATAGCTTTACTAATTTTTATAAAAATTAAGTCCGATTTTAATTTTAATTCAAAAATTTTCTTAGGTACAAACTCAAGTATGTACATTATTTTTTATGCTGAAATGACATGAATAATTTCTGAAACATTCTTTTGTGAGTGGGAATTTAATTTGAAATGTTAGGATAGCAAAATAAGTCTTGCAGTTAAATGACGGAAGTGATTATTTTAACTGAATCAATTATTCGAACTGATTTGCAATCAATATTAAAACTTTCCATAGCTTTATTTAAAATTAAAATTTTTTTTGATGATTATAAATTCTATGAAGTCTCTTTATAAAATAACCAAAGATTCATTTTAATATTCGATATATGTATAAATTGGCTTTAGGGTCCAGAAATAATCTTCCTTTGTATTTTTATAGAAAATTTTTTTCTGTACAGTTCATTACATTCAGTTTAGACCAATTTTATAGGTTCACATGCATAATTTATTTATATCATTTTATTACAATGTTTCTTTAAGGTTCTCTTTAGCAATTCTACAGAAAAAAATTTTGTAGTTTTGTTACAGTTTTACTGTATCGCAAATTTAGTTATTTAGTCCAATTTTATTTTCACACCTGCAATTCTTATATCACTTTTTTACTACAATGTTTATCCGTCACACGGGCAATTTTAAAGATTCCTCCTTTGTATTTTTTATAGAAATAAATTCTCACTGATGAGGACTCCAACCTGAGTCGAAACGTTTGAAAGAATGTAAGAACTGAGTTTTCATTATTTCTGGACCCTAAAGCCAATTTATACATATATCGAATATTGATCAAAGGGTCGATACAAGTCCTATCTATAATAATTCATTTTAATAAATACTAAGGGTCGATATAAGTCCTGTTTCATTATTATTCATTTTAATTATTGTTCTTAAGAAAAATGATGTTAATAAAATTTCCTTCGTCAGCTTCCTCATTTACGTCAAAATGCTCTCTATATTTGATTCAAATTTCCATTATTTACGTAAATTTGGTGTATTCGCACTGGACAATGTGAAATCAATATCTAATGATTGTATGATCTTCTAATATTAAAGATGTAACTTTTTATTTCATCTAAAGAGTCATCATCTGCAATAAAAAGTTTACGTCATAAAAAATTACCATATAATTCAAGACATCAGCAATGAAGCAATATTAATTGCCTCTAGTAAGTTTATAATTTTATGAAAAAGTTATAAAAAGATTATTAACAAGGGCAGGAGTTATAAAGCGATATTTTCATTTTCTGAGATGCTTGGTGGCAGTCAGCAGAAAATGCTGAAGCAGGTGCTAATTAAACCGTGCTTGGTAACAGGGTTATGGGTATATATATATATATATATATATATATATATATATATGTATGTAAACTATACAATTATGCTATATATAACTGTATAGACAGAAAAAAATTATGCACATATATTCTCTTGCGTGCTAATCGAGGCGAGATTATTATATGCTTTTTCTTTAATTAGTAATAATTTATCAAGCCCTCGTGATCTTCTGTTAGGCGTACCTTTCCCCAATGCTAAATAGGTATACTTTTTATAAAGTATGTTGACTTTTCAGGCTCACATAATCCGGATATACATTTCAGTGAAAAAAACTTTAAGAATCGATTTTACGCACTCTTTCTCCCCAACCTCTCTCGAGCTCCAAAATATAATATTAAGAAATATTTGTATATATGCTAAGTGAAAAGTTACAGTTAGACATTTCTACCGTAATTTGCCAAAACACGTGACTGTTAGAAATTTCTGTATTAAATTTCCATTACATGTAATGGAAGTTTATTAAATATATTAAATTTAAAATATTGTACTTTCATCTTAAAAAATACAAATATCTATTTGAATTTTAATACGCACATCATGTGTATATATTTTAATAATATTTGTAAATTTTAATATATTTTGATTGAAAAGTTATTAAATTTAATAAGAAAGTATATTAATTTTTCATAATATACAAATCTATTAATTTTAATTTATCACTTGTATATTAAAGTCTATTATAAAATTAATAAGATTTTTAACAGTGTAATTTTTTTTATTTTTTAAAGAATTTGATATCTTTCTGTAAAAAAAAGACGCTTTTGACTGCGCTGGGATTTGAGCCCAGGTCTTTCGATTGATTTATTTGATTTATTATATATATATTTTTTATTTATTATTTTTTATAAAAATTCTGTTAAAATTTGGCAGTTTTAAGATAAATTTTTTGAAAATTCAGTTGAATTTCGTAATATTAAGAAAAATTTCAGAAAATTCAGTAAATTTTTCAAAATTCCAAGATACCCAGGCGGAAAAATCGGTGTACTGCTAATCCTTACAACCGGCGCGGTACCGTTCCGGTTGTAACCCGTGAGTAATGCCAGTGCTGCCGATCAGCACTGTGCCAAGCGTTGGCACACCACTGGCGCGGCACTGGCTAAACACCGGCGCAGTACTGCTTTTCAGTGCTGGCAAACAACCAACATTTGTATATTGCCAAGCATCGGTGCAGCACTGAATCAGCACCGGCGCAGTACCAACATTCAATTTTGGCAAACAACCAACTTTTGAGTAATGCCAAGCCTTTCTATCGCCTTTCATTGCCGACAAACATGTTAGTAATGCTATGAGCAGTACTCTAAAAAAATCAATTACATTCTACACATTCGTTTGTTTGCCCGCATTGGTGTGATGGAAAGAAAAATTTCGCTGATCGAAAAACAATTTTATTGAAGTAAACCAAAGTTTATTGCTTGAATTAGTTGAACTTTCCATCGATTGGTTTTATGATTGTACCAAAGTATGCTGCGGTTCCAAAGTTTCATCATATTTTTGAAATTGAAAAAACTCAAAATTTTCAGATTCTGAACATACGTTGATTTTACTCTTGAAAACAAAAATTAAAGGAATCATAACCTGTATAAAGTATCAATAATATACAATAATAAAAGTTAATAATTCTAAAATGCATATAAATCTTTTTATTATGTAATGTTCTTTAATTCAAAAATTTGATCGCTTTCTTTCAAAAATATTTTATTTTATAGAAAATCGATTTAATAATTAAAAATCTTAAAAATTTTAATCAGAATCATAAATTGGGATAAAATCTAAAAATTCCCGATTACACGGGGCCTATACACTTCTTACACGGCCCTGCAGTAGCTGAAGGTTATAAGCGCTATTTCCTCTCTTGTATTCCAAGCGTGCGCAGCCGAGAGGCTTAGTCATTAGGTTAATAATGCCGTTAATTGTAAGAGAGGGTTTCGAACCCGCAGCGTTAAGAATAATTTTTAATACTACCTATACGAGCGTTTGTGTAGTGTAAAGGGGAAGGTGTGTTTGTAGGTAAGTTTGTATATAAAAATAGTAAGTTAGAGTCTGCTTGAAAGTAAATAAAGTTTTGAAATGTACTAAGAATATTCATCGATTCAATTACTGCTCTTATTTGATTTACCTATGTTCCTGCAGTTCACTTAACTACAAAAAAGACACTGGGGCCTTTACGAACTACGGAAAGTAAGTTAAAAAGTAGTCAAACCTACTGAGATTTTTTTTCTGTGTACGTGTAACGAAAAAGTATTGACAATTTACTGAGAAAAAATTTTCTAGCTTGAAAACAGATTTTTTACTGTGGAAACAGTAAACTTAACTTTTGAAGTGACATGTTTGATAACATGTCTGCTATTATATTGACCTATAATTCATAGAATTTTTTGTTCATTTCTCGTTATTTTGGCATCATACTGGACTACTTCATTTTGAATTGCAAGCTTTGAGATAAGTTTTTGAATTCTATGATAATCCTTAATTTCATTATCTCCTATATTCTAATGTTTTACAGAAATTTTGAATTAATCTTTGAATTTATGGCACTGAAGAGGGCCCCCATATGTGGCCGAAACGTTTGCCTTGCTTTCTTTTTGTGTATTTTTATATGTAATAGTGAAAATTTTATTCGAAGGAAATAAAAAGAATCTGACCCTATGCCAAAATAACGAGAAATGAACAGTAAACTTAACCTTCCAAGCGAATATCCCTCCGTTGCCGTTAAAAACGGTAAATATTAGAGTCTTAACCCGAACTTTCCCTGTACTTTTTATCTAAGTACAATACAGATTTTCGGTACATTTTCCAGTACCGCCCCATTACTAAAAGACAACTCCCAGCCGAGTGACATTTTTTACTAGTGCCAGCACCGCACCAGCACTGAAGGCCAGCGCTACCGCAGTACCGCTGGTCAGCACTATGCCGTTGTTAACTATCGGAGTTCCGCCAGCACCACGCCAGCACTGAAGGTCAGCGCTAACGCAGCACTGCTGGTCAGCACTATGCCGGTGTTACCTTTCGAAGCTTTGCCAGCACCGCGACAGACTTTATGAGGATCTACTGCCAGCACTATGCCAGCGCTGGAAGTCCGCTGGCAGTGCTGGCGCGGTGCTGCGCCGGTTGTAAATTTCCGCCTGGGTAACTTTACTCAAAAACTTCATAAATATCGTTGACCTTTATGTCACCTTTGTAATATAAACGTCTTGTAAATTTCCAAACATTTTTAACAGTGTATGCTAAATGGAAACTTATATATATACATTTTGCAGTTTTATGGTAATACAATTTGTTCAAGTTTCAATTTTAGCCCAGGTTTATTCTTACCAAAAACAGCTAAAATCTTTGCAGTTGTTTAAAGTCATGGAGTAATCAGACCACGTGCTCTCTAGATTTCAATTAGCGAAACTGTTTTCTAAGTTAATTCCAAAATTAACAATTATAGTAATTTTTATTTATGAAATATACGCGTAAAAAAAATAGGATATTCAATTTGGTTATTATTTTTTAAAATCACTTTATAGATTGGTGTACAATTGCAATTACTGAACTCACGTGGTCTAGTTGATCCATGGCTTTGAAAAATATATGTATGTATAAATACATATATACAGAAAATATAGAACTAGTATAGTTCTAGTGTAGAATCTATATTCTACACCAGATTCCGGGTAAATATAATATCAGCCTCTGGGTGATATTTTTTCTGTGATACATACTGATTGTATATATAATTAGGACTTGTATCGGCCCTCAAATAATAAAATTTATACGATTTTGTTGTTAGTAACTGGCTTGAGGGTCCAGAAATAATAATTTCGAAGGTTAAATCCTTTAAAATGTTTCGAATTTGATCTGAGATCTCTTCAATAATCTTTCTTTCTAAAATATCAAAAGAATTAGCTAAAATATTGCACTTATGAACCCAATTTGGAGTAAACTTTGGCAATTTGAAAAAACTAAAAACATGAGAACATTTACATATAAAATTATACGGAAAATCTATGATAAAACACATGGTTAAACAGTTTCGTAAAATTAGGATAAAATTTCAGAAAATTCAGTTATGTTTTAGTAAATTTAATAAACAATTTCTTAAATTTCAGTTACAAAGTAACTTCACTCAGAAAAAAGTTTTATTTTAATTCAAGAAATTGTTTTCAACTTCATTTCTTCTATTCAAAGTAAAAGCACCTTTAGAATAATTATATATTTATTTGATTTCAAGAAATCACGTTTTTAGCCTTTTTTGAATAAGATAAATTATTTTTTTAACGTTATTTATTTGATTTAAACAAATATTTTTTCGATTCAAATACGCAGTACTGGCCTCGGGACCTCGGGCAAAAATAGATAATTTTGCTTTCAAGAATAGCAATATTATTATTGAAGGGCTAATTTGAAAGAGAAAAGATTATTTTTCATGAAAAAAATTAGAAATACAAAAAAATTATTTTATTAATAAATTTTATTTTTGCTCAAACTTATTTTCTTATCGCTTCGCACCAAATTTTTAAAAATGATGCAGTTCTAATAAATCACCGTTCATTTTTTTAGGAAAAAGATTCTCTACAACGTGACCGTTTCAAATTTTTGAAAATTAACTCTTTAATGGCTGAAATTATAAAAAAAACAATTTTTTAAAACAAAATTTTTATAATCAAATTGCTGTTATTTGATAATAATTAATTCAATTTCAAAAATAAAAAACGGTCACGAGGTAGAGAATCTTTTTCCTAAAAAAATGAACCGTGATTTATTAGAATCGCATCATTTTTAAAAATTTGGTGCGAAGCGATAAGAAAATAAGTTTGCGCAAAAATAAAATTTGTTAATAAAATTATTTTTTTGTGCTTCAAATTTTTTTCATGAAAAATAATCTTTTCTCTTTCAAATTAGCCCTTCAATAATAATATATCTATTCTTGAAAGCAAAATGATCTATTTTTTCGTATGTACTATGCTACTGCGCAGACATTTATTTCTTCAATTCAAAGAAAAGAAAAACAATCAAGAAATTTCTTCAAAACAATGAAACTTTTTTCTGGGTGCACACTGTTAGAAATTTCTTCCGTAATTTCCCGAAACATGTAACTGGAGTTTTATTCAGTTACAGTTTCGTAAAATTAAGATAGAATTTCAGAAAATTCAGTTAATTTTTAGTAAATTTAAGAAAAAATTTCTTAATTTTCAGTTAAAAAGTGTTGATATTCTGATACTTCTACCGGGAAATTCTGAAACTTATAACAGGAATAATTTAACTTTTTCGGTAACTGAAGTTTTATGCAGTTACATGTAACAGAAAATTTTGTTATAGTTTCGTAATTTTATAATAAATTTCATTGAAATTATGTTATAGTTTAATAGTTTTGAGATAAATTTTATAAAAATTCAGTTGAGTTTCATAATATTAAGAAATATTTCAGAAAGTCATTAGACATTTTTTGCAATTTTAAGATATCTTTACTCGAAAACATCATAAATATCGTCAAATTTTACGTTACCTTTGTAACATACAAAATTTGTAAATTTTTGAACATTCTAACAGTGCATGTAATTGCATAAAACTTAAATTTAAGTTAAATTATTCCTCTTACAAGTTTCATGATTTCCAAGTACAAGTATCAGAATATTCAACACTTCCAAACTAAAAATTAAGAAATTGTTTCTTAAATTCACTAAAAAGTAACTGAATTTTCTGAATAAATTCTATCTTACACAGAAAAAAAAAATTTTCTGAATATTAGAATTATTTAAAGAATTGGAAACTCTTTCTGTGGAAAAAAAGACGCTTTCGACTGCGCTGGGATTCGACCCTAGGTCTTTTAATTGCCGGTCGCCTGCTCTAACCACTGAGCTGTCTGCAATGTATCCTATTTGATACGCGACTAATGATCCTCCGATAATGTAGGCAGTGACAAAAATTTCAAACTCAACTAATTAATTAGAATTATTTTCTGAATATCAGAAAGTGCTTTCTAGATTTTAGTAATTCGGCAGAACGGTACAAAAATTACTACACATCAGCGAATAAGTACTGAATTTATGAAAATCTTCTGCTAAAGTCGAGTAAGTCCATTACTAGATTTCACTTGCTGAAAATAAGTTTACGGTATCCCGTAAATTAGTAGGCTATTGCTGTCAAGCCAGGTGGAAATTTACAACCGGCTTGGTACTTCGCCAGTACCGCAAAAGGATTTACAGTACTGGCGCGGTACTGACATAGTGCTGGCATAAGCACGGCCTACCACCGGCACGGCTCCAAAAGGTACCTTGGCTGGAAGTTGTCCATCGGTACTGGTGCGGCACTGGACATCGCTACCATGCCAGCACTGAAATCTGTACTGGTTCTGTACTGGCATTACTCCGATGCCGGTTGGTAGCCGACACTTGGTCTCAGGACTGGGGCTGTACTATGTCAGTACCGCGCCAACCCTCGGCCCGGTACCAACTGTCCAGTACAGGCATTGCTCCTTGTTTACAACTGGCACGGTACTGTGCTGTTTGTAAATACCGCCATGAATCCGACTTTTTTCCACCTGGGAACAAGCAAATTCTATTCTGTTTTTTAGAAACATGAAGATGCTCAAAATTAGCTGATACGTCTTAACTTTTAGCATATCATTTCATAAAATTTAGCGTAGAGCATACCGAAATTCAGAGCCAAAGATTTACTGTTATTCAAGCATGAAAATATTCATGAGCAGCAAGAATTTTCTAATTTTTAGCATATCACTTGCTAAAATTCAGTGTGTATCTCATTGTACCAGGAGTGTTAGTTGCAATTTGCCGGTTTTACTCATAGATGTCGCTAGAGATATGTATACATTTCTATGATTTGGCATCTATGTCATATTTTTCTATGGACAATAACCTTTAAAAATACACAATTACATTCAGCCAAAATAATAGCATCATAGTTGTTTACCTCAGTGAATATGTCGAGTTTCGTTCCAAGTAAATCGCATTTGCGGCATTCGTTGCTTTTCTTATTTCATCAAAAGAAAAAAGCAGTTAAAGCTCATCGATTGCTGGTAGAAACTTATTGTGAACATGCTCCAGTGATTAGAACATGTGAGACATGGTTTTGTCAATTTAAAAGTGGAGATTTCGATTTAACAGACAATGAACATCCTGGTGTAGCGAAAAGGTTCGAAGACGAGGAATTGCAGGCGTTATTGGATGAAGACCCAACCCAATTGCATCAACAATTGGCACAAACACTAAATGTGACCCGAGGAGCAATTTGCCAACGTTCAAAAGCCATGGGAAAAATCCAAAAGTATGGAAAATGGGTACCACACCAACTGAACGATAGACAAATCGAAAAACCATTTGTGAAATGCTGCTTCAACAGTTCGAAAGGAAATCTTTTCTGCATCGAATTATCACGGGGGATGAAAAATGGATTTATTTCGAGAACCCGAAGCGGAAAAAATCATGGCTTTCACCTGGTGAGGTCGGCCCATGGACTTCAAGGCCAAATCGCTTTGGCCGTAAGTAAGTAAGTTTGGTGGGACCAGTGTGGTGTGGTGTACTTCGAGATATTAAAATCTGGTGAGACGGTGAATACGGATCGCTACCGACAACAAATTATCAATTTGAATCATGCGTTGATCGAAAAACGGCCGGAATGGGCCCGAAGCCATGGCAAAGTTATCCTACAACATGACAACGCACCGTCTCATACCGCTAAAGTGGTGAAGAACACATTAAAAGCATTGAATTGGGAAATATTATCGCACCCGCCGTACTCTCCAGACCTCGCCCCGTCCGACTATCACCTTTTCGCATCGATGGGACACTCACTCGCAGAGCAGCGCTTCGCCAATTTTTAAGAAGTCGAAAAATGGCTCGTCGAATGGTTTGCCTTGAAAGAGAAAAAGTTTTTTTGGAATGGTATTTTGGTATGGCCTGAAAGATGGGCAAAATGTGTAGAATCCAATGGTCAATACTTTGAATAAAATTTTTTTGAGATTCCCTTGAAAATTAAGTGTTTTCTTTATTGAAAAAACCGTCAAACTTCAACTAACACCCCTGGTAATGTTCAGCAAACTATATTCTTTTATGAGAACCGGTAGTCTAAGCGTAGACTAGCGTAGCGGTTAAGATGTGAGCGTGTCATTTCGGCGTCCGAGGTTCAAACCCCAGCGAGGGCGATTAGGTTTTTAAGGATAAAATTATGTAATAATCTGCCGGCGAAAATGATAAACAATGTATAATAGATAAAAAAAAACGAATAAGTGTATCCGAAATTTTTTTTTTTTATTGAGACACGGAATAAATATTCTAAAATCTAGCGATATTCTGAAATCCGGAAAATCTATTGCTACAATTTTAAACATTTTACTATAATTCAGCAAGTTTCAGGAAATTACGGTAGAAATTTCTAACATTATAGAAGCCAGGTAAATATAATACATTGCTTTTTCGTGTACGTGTTAGATTTTCTGGATAAATAATTGGTTTTTTGCAAATTTTGTATATAAATAAAGGATATTCAGTGAATTTTAAAAGTTTTACTTTTCTTGACATCGTCAGATCAGCAATGATCTCGCGTATAGTTGCTATAAATAAAGTTGGTGCGGTATGCGCGTGGGTAGAAATGCTTGGTTGCGTGAAAACAAATATCCAGGGCTGTTTCTAATCTTTTAAGAACCTGAGGTACCAAACACTCCAACACTGAATAAATTTTAATATACACTCTGAGTAAAATCTAGATTATTGTTAATGAACATGTGTAATGGAAATTTTTTCCATGCATGCAAGAGAAAAATCAGTGATGCATTTGATTTAATGCACTTGCTTTTGCTTTAAATTCTGAGTAAGATCATTCCTGAGTTCATTCATTTTCATTTTAAAATTTCTTTTCAATTTAGAAAATAATTGCTTCTTGGCAACCACATGGTTTATGTTCTTGACGAGTTTCTTCAAAATGAAATGTTTTAAAACAACGTTAGGTTGTGCGTTCGTTATGTCTTCACTGTATTGTGCTTAAGTTTAAACTCCTACAGGAAAAGTAAACGAATTTTTAAGTACTTTTTAAACATGGATAGTTTAGGGTGTAAGTTTATTATTTATTCTGTTTTAAACTTACATTACATGTAATGGAAACTTATTTCAATAACGTATAGTAAATTTAAAAAAATTTCATCTTTAAAAATACAAACTTTTATTTGAATTTTAATACACATGCGTATCTATTTTAATAATGTTTGTTAATTTTAATATATTTTTATTGAAAAGTTATTAAATTTTATTTTAAAGAATTTGAAATCGTTCTGTGGAAAAAGAGACGCATTCGACTGTGCCGGGATTCGAGCCCGGGATCTTTCGATTGCCGGTCGAAAAATTTCTAACTCAACCATCTAATTAAATTTAATATGAATGTATATTAATTCTTCATATTATACAAATCTATTAATTTTAATTTACCACTTATATATTAAAGTCTATTGAAATTAATGAGATTGTTAACAGTGTATGTAGGTAGAGATCTGTAAATTCAAATTTATTGTGAAAGCATAAAATTATAAATATTTGCTGTCCAAATTTATATTTAACATAAATATTTTGAGTGAATTATTTGAAATGGCTATTCTACTATTCTATTGCATGCTATTCAATTGCATCAATCGTATCCTATAGGAATTAATCTCTACTTTTAAAAACTTCCATCACGCCTTCTTAAGTTTTCAGGTTACCAAAGTATAGTAACATTTCTGACTAAAAAGGAGAATCAAAATAATAAGATATTATCAAAAGAAGCATAGCTGATAGGAAAAGTCCGTTATGGATGCTACCAGCAAAGTGATAAGAAGCATTCTCTCCTTATTGGCGAACCGAAGTTGCAAATATTGAGGTCAATGAAGATAAAAGTTTACTTATTCTTGATAAAAAATATTTCTTCACTGTGGACTTTTTTTTCACGTTCAAATATTCTGCTCTTTGAAAATAGTTTAAATTTTACATACTTACACACCTTAACTAAGCATTAGATCAAAAATTTACGTTAGTTTGATTCTTTAATCGAAAAAGGAATAATTTTATTTGGTTTTTATTTTGTGTACTTTGATCAGATATTGATTTCTCTTATAATTATTTTTAAATTATGATTTTGATAAATCGTTAAGTACATATTCTAATGGTCTAAAATTATTCTTCGAGGAGGATAAAAAAAAACAATTTCAAAAATCACTCAAGATTTCTTAAAACAATGTAAAGTTATTCGTGAGTTAAGGTGAAAAGAAATACTCGTTTTATAATATTATTCGATACAATTTATTATCACAGACACATAAAAAGTATGACATTCATACAACCCTTTAATGTTTAATTGGCACAGAATAGTCCATTGATAAAAAAGGAGAGAGAGAAGAATAGGGTTAACATGGTCTGAATAGATGATAATGTCATGTAATTAGCTTGATCTCTGAAAATGTTTGAAGAGTAACTCACCTACAATGGTAACAAGAGGAAAGAGGGGGAAGGATACAAATGTGAAAATTATGAGGGGAGGGGAGACTTGACATACAATGAAGACAGAATTGATAATAATGAATGAAAGAAAAAAGTTACGAACAATACAAGAAAAAAGAAGGGAATAATGATACAGAGAAAGAAAGAATAGAAGAAATGAATAAAAAAGGATAAAGGAAGTGAAGAAAGGAAGCAATTATAAGACAAAAATAACTTACGAACAATCAAATTTCATATGAGTTAATTAGTACACCCTGAAAAAAGTTTTATTTAAATTGAAGAAATAGTTTTTTTAAACTTAATTTCTTCAATTCGAAGTAAAAACACCATTAGGACAAATATAAATTTATTTGACATTTATTTCTTCAATTCAAAGAAAAAAAAACAATCAAGAAATTTCTTTAAATCAAAGAAAGTATTCTTTCACCGTATAAAAATGCACAAATATTTTTGATTCTAAGAAATTTGTTTTGAATCAAAGAAACTTTTTTCTGGGTGTAAGACTTTTTTTATTTATTATTTTATTATTTGGAAATTTTACCATTAATTACTCATTATTGACTCATAATTGACCAATATCATGAATAATTAAAATAATTATTGACTTTTTTTTCTTTTTTCAGTGACTTTTGATGATTTCAAATTCAACCGGTGTTTATTTATTTTTTTTAAATAACAAAAAATTGATAAAAGTTGACAATGACAAATGTATAAGACATATGAAAAAAAGAAGACACATAATTCAACAGGTATTTTAGTTTTAATAAAAAAGTTTGATTGTTGCATTCAGAATTCAATTATGTCTTTGGGTAGACCAATAGCATAGCAGAATATTTAATTTCGATTTATTTAAAACGGTTTTAAATTATTTCAAATTACAGTTATCGACTTTTAAATATTTTAATTCCGGTTTCAGTTGCCATTCCTATCATTCAAAGGCAAAAAAACAAAAGAAGAATAAAATAATTAAAATTCACTTTAAATCTAAATTTTATAAATCAATTCCCCTGCAATCAGTAAAAATTAACTAAACCGCTGTTAAGGAATACTGATGAGCGACAAAAATAGTTACTTCAATTGTCATCTTTTTGTCATTGTTTTAAATTACAATTAAAAAGAATAATTAATGTGCTTCTTGCTATTTCATAACTTATTTCTAACTAATTTAGATTTTGAGAGAAGAAGGAGAGAATAAGGGAATAAATATGGTAAAAAAAAAGAAGAGTGAAAAAATGAAAAGAAATAAAGAATGAAAGAATGAGAGAGAGATAGAAGGAGAAAGAATGGCAGAAAGAAAAGGACAGAGAAACATGCTGCCAGGACGAGGACTGGCAGGATGCGTTGCAGCTGCCTCGTTATTTTCAGGATTTTATGTCTAGAGCATGACGCACTGATGTTCTCAGCTCAGGAATCTTTATTGCCGTTTTATTCGCAGACGGACCGGATTTGGCAAAAATCGCGCAACACTTCGCGACACTCGATCGCTTTTATAGAAAAACCGTTACTCTCTACATTTCGAATTAGTGCGAAATTGTTCACTCCCCAATTAGTGAAAAATTGACTAATTTTCAGTAATATTGAACTAATTATAAAATAAATTCAACTTATTCATAGTAAAAATTTACTAATTCAGAGTTCAAATTTGACTGATTTTTAGTGAACATTTCTTACTAATTGAGGGTGAACGAATTACCGCTAATTCAATAGTAGATTTCACTCTCAATTAGTTAATATTGACTAATTTAGATTTAAAGAATAGGTATAAATTTTTCTAGCCTAGAATATTCAGTATCTGAAAACGATAAGTTATACTGCATTTTTGTCGCTATCATGGAACAGATAAGAGCCTTGAGACCACTTCACTTCCTTTCAACTTAACATGGTCCCATAAGAAAAGATAAACGTTCGGAATTCATCTGAATCTTCTAAAAGCTGCTCCTTTTTTATCTCCGGCACGAAAAGAAAATGATTGTTTTTAACCTTTGATACCTTTTAAGAGAAATAAGAAAGAATGATGAAAATAGCGGAAATAAACTAAGAAAAATACATTTATCGTAAAACCAAAATGAGAAAAAAACATGCAAGAAAGAATTGATGATTAAATGTCAATTCTACTTTAAATCAAAAATAAATTCTGCACTAGGAATTAATTCAAATAACACCAACCAAGTATTAACTGTGTTAATCACATACAGAGATTTAAAAGGAAGCAGAACTATAAACTTCGAGGTGAGAGAGCCATCAAAGTTCGTATTTGAATTATTTATGATTCAAACTTTACATTCAAATTTGTCACATATATATTGAACATTTTTTTAAAACAATTAACTCATATTTCATTCTTCAACTTGTCGAAATCCCTGAGTGAAATGACTGAAAAATAAAAGTCAGTAAAACTGTTACTTTTTACAAAACAGCGTAGATTTTCTATTCTTAAAAAACTTCCATAACGAAAATAGATTTTATGGGCACTGTTAGAAATTTCTTCCGTAATTTTCCGAAACACGTGACTGGAGTTTTATTCAATTACAGTTTCGTAAAAATAAGATAGAATTTCAGAAAATTCAGTTAATTTTTAGTAAATTTAAGAAAAAATTTCTTAATTTTCAGTTTGAAAGTGTTGAATATTCTGATAGTTGTACCTGGAAATTATGAAACTTGTAAGAGGAATAATTTAACTTAAATTTAAGTTTTATACAATTACATGCACTGTTAGAAATGTTCAAAAATTTACAAATTTTGTATTTTATAAGGGTAACGTAAAATTTGACGATATTTATGATGTTTTTGAGTAAAGATATCTTAAAATTGCAAAAAATGTCTAATGACTTTCTGAAATATTTCTTAATATTATGAAACTCAACTGGATTTTTATAAAATTTATCTCCAAACTCAAACTATAACAAAATTTTAACGTAATTTATTATAAAATTACGAAACTGTAACAAAATTTTTCTGAAATTCTATCTTAATTTCATGAAACTGCAACTGAATAAAACTCCAGTCACGTGTTTCGGAAAATTACGGTAGAAATTTCTAACAGTGTACACCCAGAAAAAATTTTCATTGATTTAAAGAAATTTCTCGATTGCTTTTTTTTCTTTGAATTAAAGAAATAAATGTCTGCGCAGTCGCATAGTACATACATAATGTGTTACTTTTTACAAAACAGCGGTAGATTTTCTCTACTTCCATACCGAAAATAGATTTTATGGACACTCTTAGAAATTTCTAACGTAATTTTCCGGAACACGTGACTGGAGTTTTATTCAGTTACAGTTTCGTAAAATAAGGCTAATAATTAAATTTAGAGACATAACGTGACACTCCCACACAATCCTATGCAGAAATTTCGTCATGGCCTTGGTAGGGGCCAGATTGGGAATCACGAATTGGGGATGAAACACACGACCCGACTGGTGCCAGACCTGGCTACTCGGAATCCGATCGGGCTGTAATCGGGGACTGACCGGGCCGTGTGTTTTATTACCGGTCTGGGCCATGATTGATGATTTCTGGACGTAATACATAGTTTTGAGAAATAATCTTAGATATTGAATAATACTTACACTATTTTATGAAGAAACAAAATCTGTTGCATTTACTGTTTTCATTACTTAAAATAGTGACAGCGCCAAATTTCTGTGAATCCAATAGATAATAGTGTATTTTTCGATAGATATTAGAGAAATGCATGTTGAATTAAAATTTTGAAAAAATTCCGTATTGTGTAAATTTAATAGGCATTTCTGTAATATTTATTGACAAATCTGTTATGTTACAAGAAAGAGGTGAAAAGTACTGAAATATCCGTTACATTTACAAAAATTTTGTGCTGTCACTATTTCAACTTATGGATTTAGGAAATGTAACAGATTTTTTTTTGTGTTAAAATGTTCTGAAATCCATGTAGTTTTCGAATTACTAAAGTAAGAAAAAATGATATAAATATTAAAGAATTTGGAAATCTTTCTGTAGAAAAAAAGACGCTTTTGAATGCGCTGGGATTCGAGCTCAGGTCTTTCGATTGCTCGAATCCCAGCGCAGTCGAAAGCGTCTTTTTTTCCACAGAAAAATTTCAAATTCTTTAAATTTGAGTTTAATTTGCATTTATTTGCGATATAAGACAAAAATTTCAAACTCAAATAATTAATTTGAAAATTATATAAAATTTGCGATAGTTTTGAATAATTCCTAAATTTGCTTTCAAATCACTAAAGTCTAAGCGTATTTTCAGGTAGAAGCATCGGGATGTTCAATTATTTTCAATTAAAGATGAAAAAAATTCTCTTGAATTTAATTGTTTTTAAAATTTTAAAATTAAAAAAATTTTTTTTATGCATTCACATAAGAACTTCTAATCTATAAAATACCTAGCAATGAATTTTCGTCTTAGAATAACATGGAAGAAAACAAAATTCTACATTTAATGACCCCAAAACAAAATGTTTTAGTCCATTGTTAACGAAGATATAGCCAAGAAGAGCAAAAGTTCAAAGCTTTTTTAAATTTTGAATAACTCTTGAAATAATGAATATTTTTTAACTCTTCTTGACTCATTTCAAAATGTGATCCAATAGAATGTCAGTAATGTAAAAAGTAAATTGTAATCATTTTTTCTTAAATGCAGCCAAAATCTGAGCTCAGAACGAAAAAGTTGTAAAACTTCAAATTTATGAAATTATTTATGAAAGAAATTTTTAAAATAATTTTTTTTCATACTTCTTTACCTCTTCAAAACTTTGAAAGAATAAATTGACATTGCACATAGTTTACTTGCAAACTGACTAATAAATTGTGAATTGACTGAGAATTTAATAGTGGCTTATAGTTTAATTTGATAATTATAAGGAATTTTACATTCGGTAGAAACGTTCTGAAATTCGGGCAACTTTTAAGTTACAGATATGTAACGGAAAATTTTATAAAATTAACAATATTTTTAGAAATCGTATCTTAAAAATGCTAAATATTGACTAAAATTTTCAAAATTTTTCTTCAAATTACGAAACTGTACTGAATTTATCTTAAAATTATAAAAGTGCAACAGAATTTTCAGTTACATGTACCGAAATATTTAGTTATTTGTACCCAAGTGCGAAATTAGATACGGCCCAATACTGGCCAAGCATCGCCAAAAATTTGCCGAAGATCGGCTGCCAATATCGTGCCGTTGCTGGAATGATAACTCCGGTATGCACTTGGCGGCCGATGCTGGCCCAAACTCTGGCTGCCAGCACTTGTTTTCGGCACAGTAACGGGCCAATTCTGTGCCGAACTCTGGTTTTCTCAATTCCGGAATGGTTTGCCGTGGTAAAAGTGACACATGGCCCAGTAATGTGCCGCCCATGAGCCCGACTCTGGCTCTTCTACTTTCAGAACTGGATGCCATAGTAAAAATGACAATCGGCTTGGTATAGGGCCGATACTGGGCCAAGTTTCGGCTGAAGGTCGGTAAATTTAAACAGTCGAAAAAGGCCGCCGTCGTCGGCCCAGCACTTGACCGATGCAAACAGTGACACTGGCCCAATAACAATTGCCGATTCTTGGCTGCCGAGATTGGGCCAATATTGTGCCGTATTATCACCTTCGGCAATTCGCACTTGGGTAATTGAAAATGAAAAGAATTCCTTTTAAATTTATTAAAAAGTAACTGAATTTTTTAAAAATTCATCTTAATTTTGTTCAAAATTTTTAACAGTGTATATATGAAAATCTGTATGTTTAAATGAACGAAATCATTTTTCTTTTCTATTTGAATTTTGAGTTAAAATATACTATTGTTATATCCATAAATGACAGAAAGAATAATAAGTATTTTGCCCCATATAATTTATCAATAAGGCCTTCTTGGCAAAATTTTTAATTTGAAATAAAATGCAACTACACGGAGAAACTTTTTATATCAATTTTTACTATAGTATTTTTCAATTTAGGGAAAAACGTATCACTTTGAGAATTTTTCTTAGTAAAAATACTAAACTTTGTATTAATGATATGAAACTTTAGTATGAACTATAGTAAAATTTGCTATGGACTATGCTGAAGTTTGATATCATTATTATAAAGTTTAGTATTTTTACTAACAAAAATTCTCAAAGTGATACGTTTTTCCCTAAATTGAAAAATACTATAGTAAAAATTGATATAGAAAGTTTTTCCGTGTAACAATTTCAGAAATTTAAACTGCCTAAAATAGAATCAGTCGGATAAAGGTAAACATTTTCTTTTCTAACAGTCTACACGGAGAAAAAAAACTGTTGAATCAACAGATGTCATCTGCTGGAATAGGTACAGCAGATTTTTTTTGTAATATTTACAAATTTTTCTGTTGGATTCACAGATTGTTTGTAAACTCAACAGATGAACCTGTAAAATCTATAGAAATGTCTGTTAGAATTACGAATTTCTCTTTTTTCTTGAAATCCGCAATTCTAACAGACATGTCTGTAGATTTTATAGGTTCATCTGTTGAGTTTATAAATAATCTGTGAATCCAACAGAAAAATCTGTAAATATTACCAAAAAAAAACTGCTGTCCCTATTCCAACAGATGACATCTGTTGATTCAACAGTTTTTTTTTTCTCCGTGTAAAACCCTAAACTGTAGAAAAAAATAGTGATTTTACGTATTTTTGGGTTTAATCCTCCTGGAATATTTTTTATCGCGAATCACGAAGAGAAAGTGATCTCCATAAAATTGGTAAAAAAAGCTAAATTTATCGACAGAAGTTAGATGATAACAATACTTACAAACAGTTATCAAGTATTCGCCAAAAGAGAAATGGACTTGTGTCAGTAGTGTCACAAGTCCATTCCGGTGCGATAAGATACAAAACTTATCTCGTATGAGTGAGCAGGCATATTTATGAAGCATCATGCAATCCTACGCATTTTTGTACAAAAAAAATGCCTTCAGATCAAATTATTTTTTGTGCTGCTGAATAAACATTTTATGTAAATGCCTATCTTCTGTAAAAATGACAATCATTCAATTTTGCTGATGCGCTTAACGACATCAAATGGGAGGTTAGCTATTGATTAATTCTTTCCCTGTTCTCTCGTTATTTTCAGATTAACACGAATTCACATTCATTTAAGGCCATGGATCAATCAGACCACGCGACTAAATTATACATTCATTCGTTCATGTAAGATAACTTTTTTAATTTACAAAGTATCTTTCTGAAAATTTGGGAAACGTAACAAAGTACAATAAAGCACGTTTGTTAACTTCTTTTTAGTGAAAATTTTTTTTAAAATTCGGAAACTTATGGACAATTGCATTTAGCTGTAAAATTTTTTGCAAAATTTTCACTCAAACGAAGTTTACAAGACGTTCTTTATCGTTTTCTGTAGTATTTTCCTAATTTTCAGGAAGACATTATGTAAAATAAAAAATTATCTTACGCGAACTTTTATAGGAATTTGGTCACGTGATCTGGTTAATCCATGGCCTTAAGGCATGTATCAACTGAGTCACGTGATCAAGAAAAGTATTTTAGTTTATCTTAAAATTTTTCCGCAAAAATGAATATTTTTGAATAAAATTTTGGGATATACATTTCCTTCATTATGTCCTGGAGCTTCAAACAAAAATTGTGTAAAAATTTTAGAAACAACTGAATGCTTTCCTCAATCACGTGATTCACTTGATAACGCCCTTAAAAACAGTTCTACGCGCAGAAAAAGAATTAGCTGCTGCAGCAACTAAGGATTAGTTATTCAAAAAATTGAACTCATAATTAGCTGTGGTAGCAAATTTTTTGTCTATTTTAACAAAGAAATGAGCTCTCACGGCTGATTTTGAGTCAAATATTTCAAGTAGCTCATTTTTAGCTGCTGCAGCTGAGTTTTTTTTCTTTGTGTTTTTATTACAATTTCAAACGATGTTGTTGTTAATAATTGGCTTTAAGATCCAGAAATAATAACTCAGAAGGTTAGATACTTTCAAACGTTTCGACTCTAATTGGATTCCTCATTCGTGATATTTATTTCTAAAATAAAAAAAAAAGTAGCTAAAATATTGCACATATTAGCCCTATTTTTAGTAAACTTTAGTAATGTGAAAGAATGTAAATAACTGTGAGGAAATTTTAAGCTTGTTTTAATTTTCCGCACACTTAAAATTTTACCGCACTTAGTGCGGGAAAATCAACTTTCCGCACGCAAAACAAGACAAACTTTCGGTATAGATTGATTTCCTTCTAGTTTTCTCTCTAAATTTAAAACACTTGAGATGAAAATGAATTCTATAGACTTGGTAATTTCAAAAAAAGTTTCAAAAATCCACTTTTTTGTGGTTAATTTTAACATTCAATTAACAAATATTATTATAGATAAATTTACTTAATTAAATTTATTACTGAGTGCAGAGCATAAATTAACCATAAAAAAGAACGTAATGTTTATCTAAAATATATTAAGGAGTAAACATTGGTAATGTGAAAAAATATGAAAAACTAACACCCCCTCAATGGAATTTTGAATTCTTTATTATTCGCGAATTTACAGCTTTTTCTCAGATATTTTTAGGTACACATACCAAATTTACGGCTATATTTAATTCAAGTTTGATTGCCCATCTTCATTTTGAATATGTGAGAAATTGAAATTTTTTTCTTGAGAATCAAATATTTATCCGCCCCTGAAATTGAAATAAACTTGTATTTAAACGGCTGTAATTATGAATCGTTCAAACCAAAGTCGTTTAGACTTTTTTGTATTCTCCCGTCAATTTTTCATCGGGGCTATTAAGTGGGAATGGAACTTTGACGTGGAAATGAGCTACTGAAAATAACTATAAAGTCTCGTGGTTTCAGTTTCCTTCGTAGAGGCACGATTAGGAAGTGCCAATCGTCTCGATCGCCTTAGGGGGAAAAGAAACAGTTAAGAAAACTCTCGTGGTCCATCCAGCCTCTTTAGCGAGTCTCGTCGTTTTACTCGACCATAGAACTGAAGTTAATTATAGATTGTTATCCCACAAGAGTGGGAGTGATGAACTAGCAACGGAAAGAAGTGAAAAAGATGAAATGTTGGCGAGAGATATAACGAACATGCGGTGGAGGACCTAAAAGAGAAAATGAAAAAAGAGGAAAAATAGCTAGAGAAGGAAATACAAACAAAAATGAATTTAGGAAAGAAAGGATTGAAAAAGAAGAATGCTAAGAACAGTAAAGAAGAAAAAGTATAAATTTCTAGCAGACTAGAAAAAAATATATAAACAGGGATGAGAGCGAAATTTAGAGAGAATAATTTTGTATCGTTTTTGAATTCCCCAAATGAAATAATTTCAATTACGAATTATTTTTTAATTGTTGATGGAGAGAGAAAGAATTTATTACAATCAAGTAAATAAATGAAATTAACGTGAATTTTGTTTTTATAAAAATTGAAGTTTACTATGCTTTATTAAATACGCACATTATCTTTTCATATTTAAGAGGTTAGTTTTCTATTTACATGAATGATAAATTCATTTTTTCTATGATGAGAATTATTTACTCAAGAAAGGAATTTCGGTGATTGACACTCAAGACATTTTCTAGATTATTACTCAAAAATTTGTATTCAAAACTGATTCATTGATATTTATCATTTTATAATGTCTAAAAAAGTATTAGAAAATAGTATGTTTCGTATCAAGTTAAAATACGCTTCGCACGTGATAAGAGCGATATTTTTTATTCGCTGTATACCGAAAGTTAGACCTGTATGTCGGTATCGTTTTGCTTGCGAAAAGTTTATTCCTTCTAGTTTTCTCTAAATTTAAAACAATTGAGATGAAAATGAATTCTATAGACTTGGTAATTTCAAAAAAAGTTTCAAAAATCCACTTTTTTGTGGTTAATTTTAACATTCAATTAACAAATATTATTACAGATAAATTTACTTAATTAAATTTATTACTGAGTGCAGAGCATAAATTAACCATAAAAAAAATGAAATGTTTATCTAAAATATTTTAATAAATGAGTAAAGTACATTTGAGAAAATATTTTTATTTTCTTTAGGAAAATAATTAGTACAAATAATAATGTTGATGGAAACGTATTATTTGAATCTGAATCAGTCAATTTAATTCAATACTTTAGTAGTCAATAATTACTCAAAATCAATCATTTCCGTGCAGAAATTGCCCAACTTGTTCCCAAGTTCCGATCCGGGCCCGATCGGATTTTCCACATGGCGAGTTCGGAAGTACAGAATCGTTGGTGAAATTTCTTATATCCGCATTATAGATCAAGCTAAGTTAATTCACTAGATTCATTACATAAATCCTAACATTATAATGAACTAGATTATTACTTGGCATATTTTTTTATTAACGGTAATTTGAAAACACAATAACGTTCTACACTTAATATTATATTTTTTTTTTCAATTCACTTTGCAAAATTGAATATACGATATAAAAAATAATGAAACACAATAACGTTCTACGCTTAAAATTATAATTTTCTTTTGTTTAATTATTTTTTATATCGTACATTCAATTTTGCAAAGTGAATTTTTAGAAAGAAAATAATTAATAATGTAATTTATTTTTAGATTCAGAAGAATCGAATAGTTATACAGACTACGAAGATGGGTTTGAATATTTTTGATTATACTGTTGCATCACTAATCTGAATTTATGAAAAAAAAAAATTTTGAACCAACTATTTATTGTTATTAAATGAAAACCTTTTAAATTTTACTATTTGTAGAAATACAAAATTAGAAGGGGCCATATCTGGGCCAGATCGGGCCCCCATTTTACAGGCCCAGATCTGGGTCCGGTCGGATAGGGTGTTTCATTACTGGTCTGGCGCTAGACAGATTACCCTATCGGCGGGGCCACATTTTTCCCGAACGGTGTCCGATCGGCGCCTCACCAAAATTTCTGAACGGGTTAGCTTAGAGATTAGCAGAAAAATAAGTGCAACCAAAAATAAATGTAATTTTCACAGTAAAATCTTTTAGTTTGTGGGTTAAAACCTTGAAAATTTGCTAATATATACTGATAGCGCAAAATTATGTTAAAATTACATATGAAACTTGGAAAGTTAAATAATTCTTCCGATAATTATTCACAGGTTATCTTCACTGGAAATTCATATACAGAATATCAAGCTGTCTTTCTCGTTACTTTTCCAACACCTTTAGCAAATTAAAGTACTGAAACAATTGAAATTTTTTGTACGAGCCAATTTCATCAAGTGCCTCTCTTTTATGAATTAGTAACGATCTTAAAAAGCAAATTAGCACCAAAGATCCTTGATAAGTTGCGAAGGGATTACACGTGTAAATCGACTTATTTTATAACGAGACCAGACCTCGTCTCATTAAATCAACAGGGAATTCAAATGAGTTCTCTCATATAAAATCCGATATGGTAACTTATCTTAATAGACGTGTGTAAATTTGATTAAAAATTTCTGATGCTAAGCTGTTAAGTTTTGATGTCGATACAAGGAAATCCAAGTTTTAAGTAGAAAGACCTTTTATAGTATAGTAACTTTTTAATTAGACTAAGAAAAACGTTTTTTTCTACTATCGGTTCACAAAGTGGATTTTATTGCCCCGTGCGGGGAAAAAAATTCATTTGTTAACCCCATGGTAGAATAAAAATCGTGTGCGACACAGGAAAAACATTAGTTTTACTCGCATCAAACTTCACACACGAAAATTAAATTTTTTTTCTTCCTAGCTACACAATATACTATTACAGTCGAGACTCGTTTATCGAGACATTAGAGACTCGTCTATCAAGACGCTCGATCATTCCCCTCACCATTGAAAAGCCACGCGACGCGTCAACCAATTACGATGACACAGCAGTGACCGCGTTTGTTTCGACGGACCAATCGAACGCTTCCCCTAAAACGAGTCTTATTAGGTGGGAGCCCCTACCGCGTTCCGATAAACGAGGCCCATTCGATTCGGGGTCCTCCCGATAAACGAGTCCCGACTGTATATTTAAACAGAATTGGTTTATATGAAACAAATCCGTGCATTAATATAGGAGACCAAAATAATATATTGTGCAACGAGTAAAATAAATCTTATTCCTGTGTTGTACATGATTCTTTTCCTACTGGGACGTCAAAAAATAGATTTGTTTGCCCTGCAGGGGGCAATAAAATGCACGTTATGACCCGCTACTAGCAGAAACCATTTTTTTCGAAAAGTAGTAGTAATTTTTTTTTCAAGCAGGCATGAATTTGCTCTTTTTCATGCTTGTAAGGCGGGGCAAAAATATTTTTATTTTTGATTAGATCCAATTTTTCAGTTGACTCTCTTATGATTTAAAAAAATATTTTTTTCTACTAGTGGGTCATAAAGTGCATTTTATTGCCCTCTGCGGTTTAAATAAATCCATTTTTTGATCCCTTAGTTGAAAAAAATCGTGTTAAACACGGGTAAAACATTAATTACCAATTACATTAATTTGAAATCAATATCTTTTTGGAAATTCGGAAAATAGGACAGAATAAAGAAAATCTGTCGTGTTCGTTTCCAAAAAAGTTTTGCGAACAAAATTTTGCAGAAATAAAATTGGAAAAGTTATTGGCAATTGCAGTTAACTTTGAATTAATTTGGCAAAAATATCACTAAAATTAACCAGACAGACGTTCCTTTTTTTGTACTTTGTCATAACTTACAAGTTTTCACGAAGATATTTTGTTTGCGAAAAATTTATGCTATATACATGAATATGAACTATAACGTGAGTAATAAACTTCCATCAGCTGCGCAATAACATATATAGTATATTGTGTAACTAGGGAAAAATTCCGTGTCGCACACAATTTTTTTTCTACTAGGGAGTTAGAAAATGGATTTGTTTGCACCGCACGAGGCAATAAAATCCATTTTATGACCCGCTAGTAGAAGATAATTTTGAAGGGAATTTTTTATTTTAAAATTCTTATTTTATCTATTTTTCGCGTTTTTTAAGATTACTTTCTTAATCAAGTCGATTTCATTAATATACCAAATTATTGCAATACAAAGTCTTTTTTATAGAAAATTAAACATTTTTTTAAAATCCAGAACCAAAATTCGAGATAATATCCCATTTAGAAAATACAACAGAAGACGATAAAATACGTCTTTCAATTTCATTTGAGTGAAATTCTGTAAACATTTCCACAGTTAACCGCAATTACCGATGAGTCTTCCAAAAAGTTTACTAAAAATAAGTTAACAGACGTGCTTTATTGTCTTTTACTACTCTTTCCAAATTTTCAAAAAGATGATTTGTAAATTGAAAAAGTTATCTTACTGAACCAATTAATGTATAATTTAGTCACGTGAGTCAATTAATCTATAACCTCAAAAAAAAATCATTATATTCTCTTAAAAAAAAATTTGTGTAGAAAAATTTTAGTCTATAAGTGAAACCGTGCCTTTTCATTAAGGTATAGTTCATGATAAACTTAAGGGAAAGCACAAAGGTAAGTTCGTTAGACAAAATTGGGATAGATAAAATGTGATGATACAAGGATCGGATCCCATAAGGAGGCGGCCATAAAACTCTCTGCCGCCGAGTTACCCGCTGAGTGAAGTGAAGAGAAACCTTACCCAGCCGTTTAACGTTTTATGACCTACCAATATGTTCACTATGTTCGCCCAGTTAATAAGCCACTATCTCTCCTCCTATAATGTCTCAATATATTGACATTGTGTAAAATGTTACTCATAAAAAATCTTCACTATGTTTCTCAGCCTCTAATAACACGTTCTTCGATTTACTTTACATTTCATAATAAAAGATATTAGCTCCACTTTTAACTTAAATATTCTTTACTCTAAATTTAAATCAGTCAAAATCTACTGATTATCAGTGAAATTTGACTGATTCAAATAGTTAAAAAGAGGTTACTGTAAATCAGTCGAATTTCACTGATTATTTCAGTGAAAATTGACTGATTTGACAATGACGAATATCTTTTTCACTGATGAATCAGTGAAAAGGCAAATCACTGATTTTCAGTTAACAGTGATTGACCATCAGTCAGAAGTCAGTCTCTGATTGAAATCATTAAA
This sequence comes from Diplolepis rosae, assembly GCA_030998225.1. Classification (NCBI taxonomy): domain Eukaryota; kingdom Metazoa; phylum Arthropoda; class Insecta; order Hymenoptera; family Diplolepididae; genus Diplolepis; species Diplolepis rosae. The sequence goes on along the minus strand of JAPYXD010000723.1, from coordinate 3,457,414 downwards.
AATTCTAACTGATTCAGATTCGGAGGGAAGACATTTAAAAATTTGAAAAATCGCGATTCAACAAAATTTTCAATTAAAAAATTGTATTTCAAAGCAATCATTGCTCTGAAACTAACCATTTTCTATAACTTTGAATTGATGTAATTAGGAATTATTAATAAAAATATCAGGTAAATAAAAATACTCACACTTTTCTTTGGAAAATACTGTTCAAAGTGTAATAGAAAAAATATTTTTTTATATAAATTTGTGGGAACAGACGAACGATATATGCCTGATAGAATCTACGAAATTGAAGACGTCAAGCGTTTCATTTGTTAAAAATTTATTCTTTACCACGAAATTTAGTAATATTTTCTATATAAATTCAACTATAATCCATCCCAAAAATTAATTCTTCACTCTCTAAATTTCTGTTATAAAATAATCAAATAGGCATAATCTTCAAAATGAAAATTCTAGTTTTATAATCTTTTGAGTTTTTTTCACTTTTGTAGATAATTATCCACTTACAAAAATCTAAAATTATGAAAATTTAAGGATTTAAAAAAATTTTCATCTACTTTTTCGGAGGTCTTGTTAGCAAATTTAAGTCACTAAATCGTGAAAATTTCAGACGTGAATCTTTTATTAAAAAATGCATAAATTATAAATTTTAATGAAATTTAGAATAATAAATTTAATAAATTTAACTACGTCGGGGAAAAACGTGTCATAATTAGAATTTTTTCCAGCAAAATACTTTGCCCAGAAAAAATTCTAGTTCATCTAACCAAACTATTTTGGCTAATGAACCTGGATTTTTGTCTGAACAAACAAGAATTGATTAGATCAACAAAAATGATGTTGAGTCAACAAAAATATTTGTTTGGTTTAGAAAAATCGTAGCAATCGTTTCAGTTGTATGAAACAAATTCTCAGGCACTTTGTTGACCGTATGACAAAACAATTCTATCATTGAACCAACAAAAATTTTCTTCATTCAACAAAATATTTTTCCGATGCCCTATTTTTCCTTATAATTTGTATCTATTCAGTATATTTCCACAACAGTGATTTATATTTCGACTCAATATTAGGTTGTCTTTTCCGTTTGATGCAACAAGAATTCTCCTACTTTGCATGAAAATTCGATTTAAATTGAAAAATCGTTCTTTTTGACAAGGAGTCCTTCCAATAAATAGTATCATACGTATAATCCGATTAACGTGTTTCCATCATAAATTGCTCTTACGGGACTTTGTCTCAGGATGTAATAAATGTTACATCTATCCCATGATGTATTTCGTTCCTTTTTCTTCAGATCGTAATTGGCCCTGGAGGCCACCTATGCTCAACGAACCAATACGATCTATGTAGACTCCTCTCCCTTTCTTTCTCTCTCTTTCTCTTCTTCTTACTCACTCATATGCTTTCTCGAATAAGCGTTTCCAATTCGTTTCGGTAGCCGTGCAACGAGGCCCTCCGATGGATTTTATATTTAGAAGGCATGCAGTTAACGCGCTCATAAATCAGCGACATGCTACGGCAAAGATAAGGTCGAGTCGGTGTTCGGCTCTCTTCCCTACCAAACAGTCCAAGAGCCAAGACCCAAGAGCTTTCTTCCATACTACTTCAAGTCTCAACTCAGATCTGGACAGTGTTGCCAAATCGCCTCAATAGAATATTATCAAGATCCTCCGTCCCTCACATGAATCTCTTTTAACACCCTTAAAGAATCTAATTTTTCAATTCATTTTTATGCCCCATCATAGAAAACTACAACCGGAAAAAGATTTTTTTGAATTCACCCAATTTTTGTAGGTTTGGTTGATTTTTAAAAATATTTGGTTCATCCAGGAAAATTATTCCATTGACAAAAAAATTTTTTGGTTTATCTAACCAAATAGTTTAGTTCTAATAAATTCCAAGTATTTACTAGATGTAACCAAAAAATGTGAATAAGTTAATAAAATAGTTATACTTCTAAAATTTTCTCTTGTTTTTTTTATGTCTGAGTATAATTTTAAAAGGAAATTACATGTATTATTACAAGCTTTAAAAACCTTTTAGGGTGTCCTCATCAGGTAAACTTAGTTACTAGAATTTAGTGTTTTCATTCCGATAATATAGTAAATTCAAAGTATGTTAGTAATTTAAATATTTTTATAAACTTACAACACTCAGAAAAATATTTGGTTGAATCAACAAAATTGATGTTGGTACAACCTTGGCATTTTGTTGTTATACGGACAAATCTCTTTTAAAAGCCTTAAAGAATCAAATTTTTTAATTCATTTTTATGCCCAACCACAGAAAACTACAACCGGAAAAAGATTTTGTTGAATTGACCAAATTTTTATAGGTTTGGTTGATTTTTAAAAATATTTGGTTCATCCAGGAAAATTACTTCATTGACTCAACAAAATTTTTTTGGTTTATCTAACCAAATAGTTTAGTTCTAATAAATTTCAAGTATTTGCTAGATGTATATAACCAAAAAATGTGGATAAGTCAATAAAATAGTTATATGCTTCAAAGATTTTCTCTTGTTTCTTAACGTCTGAGTATAATTATGGAAGGAAATTGTTGATGTGAATAAATGACTTCTTCAGACTAAGTATAACATGATTACAAGTATTATCAAAACCTTTGAAAACCTTTTAGGGTTTTCTTATCAGGTGAACTTAGTTATACTTGAATTTAGTTTTTTTTTAATTTCCATAAAATTCAAAGTCTGATTATGTAAAACTCTGAGTTTTTATCAACCTTGGACCCTAAAGCCAATTACCAACATCAACATATATCTTCAATTATGTTAGTAATATAAATATTTTTATAAACTTACTTACAACACCCAGAAAAATATTTGGTTGAAACAACAAAATTTGTGTCGGTCCAACCATGGTTTTTTCTTGTTATACGGACAACCAAATTTTTGGTTGATCCAGGAAAATTATTTCAATGAATCAACAAAATTCTTTGGTTTATCCAACCAAATATTTTAGTTCTAATAAATTTCAAGTATTTGCTAGATATAACCAAAAAATTTAGTTAAGGGGATTGCCACCTTTAATTGATATATTTTTGATTTTTTAAACATTTTCCAAAAATGTTATTTTTTTTATTCTCTATACTCTTCTGAGTATGTGTGTAAATTCCCAGGGCAATCTGCTTCTTTTTCTTCGAAAAATAAATAAACTTAAAAGTTACTACGATTTAAGAATAACGGAAAGCACTCTAGCTAAATAATAACTACAAAATTGTTTTTAAATATTTTGGGATATTTTTATTTATTTTTTTATTTTATTTGTAACTTTTTTTTCATTTATGTTACCTTATTTTTCATAATAAAAAAGTTGCTACACATTTTAAGAAACAAAATAAAAAAGAACCATGTCAGTTAGTTAAAAAAGAAAAAAAGTTATTTAAAATAGAAAAATGGCAAAATATGCCCAAAAAAATTAAAATTTCCAGTTTAAAAATACATAAAAGTGCTGGAATTTTTAAACACCCCAGAGAATAATCCAATGAACAGCTTCCTTCAGTCCGATTGAATAAAAATTAAGATAAATTATATTCAGTTAAAAAAAATGAAATATCAAATAACTATTAATAAGCAAATAATTAATTTTGTCTAAGAAATGTATTGTTGCTTCTTCAAACCGGCATTGAAGATTTATTGCTTCTATAAACTTTCATTTAGTTTGAGGTTATGTCAATGGGTGGAAATTCTTTATGAGCATGTACTACATTGATCAAGATACTACTTAGTGTAGTTTCGGCAACTATTTCTTGCTGAAATTTCAGGAAATGATAAAGGATCTACTAAAAGCAGGTCTCGTGTCTTTGGATTGATTAATCAAAAAAGTTATTTACTGTAATACCAACTTAATAAAAAAAATTATTTTGTTGGGTCAGTCATTTTGTTTCATAAATCACATCTATAACACATGTAGAATACGTTGATAAAAGGATTTTTCGAAATTCGATGTCGTTGGTCTAGGCATTGCAGAGTAATGGTGAATAAAATTATCTTCGTGTAATACGTACTTGAATTTTCAAACGTGTTTTTTTTAAAACAACATTTTTTAAAGCGGTCATATCTTAAAAAGTTTTCAACCGATTTTACTCAAATTTCATACAAATCTTCTATGCACCTCTAGTTTTTGCTTGAACTAAGATAATTCAGATATCTTATCTAGTTTTTTTTTATAAGCTTAAAAAGATGAAAAAAGACGAAAAATTGACTTTTTTTTCAAACCTTCGTTAAAAATACAAATTACAATATTTTTATTTAATTATACTTCATACAATAGCCACAGATCTGCAGATTAAAATGCTATTTCGTTTTTTTGATTTCAGATGAATAGAGAATCTTCAATCGTGGGCGCCATCCACCCACTTTTTACCACATGAGCATTTAACGAATTTGATTTTTACCCGAATGTTTTTCTTATCGCTTCATACTAAATTTTAAAAAATGATGTGATTCTAATAAATCACGAATCGTTTTTTCAGGAAAACGATTCTCTAAAACTCAACCGTTTCCAATTTTCTAAAATGAATAATTTATTACCAAATTCAGCAATTTGTTTTGGAAAATTGATTTTTAATGTTTTCAGCCATTAAAGAATTTATTTCCAGAAATTAGGAACGGTAAAGTTGTGAAGATTCTTTATCCTGAAAAAATGATTCGTGATCACTGATCACTGATTCATCAGTGAAAAATATTTTTCACTGTTAAATCAGTTAATGTTCACTGAAATAATCAGTGAAATTTGACTGATTTACAGTAACCTCTTTTTAGCTATTTGAATCAGTCAAATTTCACTGATAATCAGTAGATTTTGGCTGATTCAAATTTAGAGAGTATAATTTTCGTGGACGAACTACCTTTTAAGCTATAGTGATCCTATGAAGCGAAAATCATCACGAAAAGATAAAATACTCTCAAACTAAATCTTATACTATAAGGATCTCTTAAATTTAGAGGAAAGTCAGTGTACGACCCAGCCTAAAAAATACCGTCAACGATAAATATAGAGACTTCCAGAAACTATTGTAAGTCGATCCAAGACAACCTAACTAAGACAAATGTTTTCCTTTTCAGGATCGGAGGTTATACCTAAAAAAGAGAACCTCCGGATAGTCTCGATTTATCCCACGGGACCATCGCCGAGTCAAGTGTCCTTTTTCCACGGCCCAGTCACAGACCCACGCAGCGCTTTTACGATCGAGGCACCATTTTCGAGATGCTACATTCCTGGCGCGCCTTCTCGCTCCTGGGCCCCGTAATTTCATTTCCAGATGCCTCCTCTCCAGCTATGCTACACGCATCTTTATACATTATACAGTTGACATTTGCATTCACTTCGACGCTTCAGACCGTTTAGGCAACCTTAATGTAAAAAAAAAAAATTCACTCGACCTCCAGTCAAGGCAAAAAATCAAAGTGGGGAGTGGATGACACGATCTTAAGTTGACATTCGTGATTTTATAATCATGCCCAAGATACGATAAGAAAAGAATTAATGCGAAAGGAATTTTTAATGCGTTTCCTGTATGTTTAAATTTCCATTGACATGCAGTGGTGAACAAAAAGTTCTTATTTGCACTTTGAATTTCTAATTACTGCTTATGCAACTAAGTGGGTGACTTTTTGCTTTAGTAAGTAGGGAAAATTTAAGAAATTTTAAGACGAACTGATTCTCAGTAGGAAAAGGTACTAAAATTTTAAGGAAAATAATTTCTAAATCCGAATCAGGGGAAAACTTATTTAAATGAAATTAAAGCATTCACTGTATTAATTTGTATTAGTATCTGACAAATTTCAAAAATCGGAAAAGATTTTTGTTGAATTTACAAAGCAACTGAAATATTAGGTTGGATCAAGCAAATTTTACAGTCCGAAAAATATTGTTTAGTCATTTTGTTGCATCAAATAAACATTTTGTTGGCCATAATATAAGAAAAAATACTACGGTTGAATCAGCACAAATTTTGTCCATATTATATTTGTGTTTTAATATTTTAATATTTATTAAAGTTCTAAATATGTTACAATCAATTTCTATATTGAATTAGATTTTCTCAAAGTTACTAAATTTGTTTTTGATTTCAAATGAAAAAAGAAATTAAATTTACTTAAGACTCTATTACCCTTAAGGAACACATTCTCATCATGACACTTACGCTTCGCGCTCAATTTCTTGTATACATTTCTGTAATTTTCTAATAATTTACATGATTTTCCTATTTTTTTAAAAATATCTAAAAAAGGAAAAAAAATCGTAGACTGGTTTTAAGCAATTTTTTATTTTAACGCTTATTTTGTATTTCATATATTTTGATTAAAAAATGGAATTTTTGGTTTTCAATATTTAAGCATAAAATATATATTTTGTCAAAAAATGTCCTACTGAGAATTCTTAGACCTCATTCGGGCAAATAATTTTCCGTCTTAGCGTTTTTTTGTATGTAACATATTTTGTTTAGAGAATGGAATTTTTGAATTTTAATCGTATTTTTTAAAATTAAAATTAAAAATATACGTTTTATCAGAAACTGTCAGACAAAATTTGTAAATCTTATTGAAATGGACAATTTTGCAAACTTGCGCTTTTTGTATTTCACATATTATTGTTAAAAAGTTGAATTTTGGATTTTCATTAATATTTTAAAAAAAAATTATTTAGTTGAGTTCGAAATTTTTGCCACTGTCTTTTTTCCACAGAAGGATTTCAAATTCTTTTTAAAAATTTTTTTTAATTGAAAAGAAAAATATACATCTTATGAACAAATGTTGCGGTTCAAACTTGTAGATCCTTATATAGTAAAATATTTTGTATCATAACTTTTTTTCGTATATTGTATAATTTAACTGGAAAGTGGAATTTAGATACTGACTTTTTTTCAAGTTTCAACATAGTGTAACTCTCCTAATTTTAGTTTAACCGAAAAATGTAATTAGGATTATTAGTAAAGATTTATTAGAACTATCAGAAACCAGTATTGGAATTTTTGATTTTTTCATAAATATTTTTTCAAAAATATAAAAAATGCTCCTATTTTAACAATTTTTGTCGAATATAGCTGGATAACCAACTCGTCCTTAATTTTTCGGTTTCGATGAAGTATGCCAAAGCTCAATTCAATCCGATAATTCTATTGAGAATTATCGAGTATATGACCTACAGACTGACAGAGAGATAGAATCTTTCGTAAAAACCGTTTTTTCTGACTCAGGGAGTCTCAAAACGTAAAGATTTGATGAAAATTTCGAAAGTCATTTTCCACATATAACTAATACCTTCTCATATATGATGAGAATGTAAAAAATATCAAGACCTAGCTGCAATTATTTTGGAGCCTTAGTTCTTAAGGTGGCTTGAGCATTTGGTGTCGTATGAAGTGAGGGGCACCGTGGGGGCACGTGTTACATGAATGCTCATTGCTACTTATTTTTTTAATAATCATATGTATTATAGTTACATCTGAGTAGAAGGGTAAGAAATCACGGAAATGTCCCCTGAAAAAAGTGATAGTAAAAATTTATTAGTTTCACCTCGAGGCGGTTTTTTATATTCTGTACTTTTCTCGCAATTTTCTCTTGATTGAAGTCGTTAACCCTTTTTTTTTATAATAAATAGATTCCTCGAAATCGAAAGTACCATTATATATTTGATTTATGGGGACTTGTGTTTTGTTCCGGAGTTTCGCCGATTTTGATGAGGAATCCCGTAAGACTACGTGTTAAACTGATATTTTTTCGGTAGCGATTTTTTCGGCATTGACATCGTCAACAACGGTATTTCTTTTTTCCAAATGAATCTAGCATATTTTATTAAGATAATCTCTAAGTTTCAGAGCAATCTGTAATTTTTTTCAAGAACGCTCAAGCCACCTTAAGGAAAAACATTCTTGAAATCGAAAAGGTAAGAAATACTAAATTTTCAGTCCGAGGTCACGAAATGAGGCAATGATAAGACAGTAATTCATTAGATAAGAGAATATCAAGCACTGTCTTTATACTTTTTATCTCACATTCGCCAAACAGTCATTCTTCATAATAAAAATTCTAACTCGAATTTTTCCGTTAGAAAAAAGCTGTTTCTTGCCTCGGTGTTGAATTTTTCTCTGCGTTGTCGGAGATAACGTTGACTTCGGAATCCTGACGACATCTTTACCTGACAGTATTAGAAGGTTCAACTTCAATCTAATGCTGCCCGGTAAGATGTGAACAGATACTCCGCCCGACGAAAACTCCACATGTTCCTTGGTTCGATCCTTCGAGTCCTGCTTGTTCCACTCAACCACAATCTACACTGATATCCTTTTTTTCTTCATTCCTTTTAAAATTCTTCTTTTTTTCTCTACTTTCCGTCCTTAAGATCTCCAATGAGAGAAGAGTCTCGATAGATGGATAGATGTGCCAGTTAACCGGGTCCCATTACGGTTCGAGATAAGATCCCGTCGAGGAGGGACGATAGGAGCACGAGGAGGGGTGAGAACTGGCAAACTGGGGAGGGGCTAGAGAGGGAACGGAGGGCAAAACCGCCTGCCGTATTGCTGAGGAAATGAGAGGCAAGCAAGTTTTATGTAATCACCGAACGATTCTCCAAGCTTGGTATTAATACCAGCAATAAATAAGCGCCGCCAAGGAATGGAAGGAAGGGAAATGTAAAAGACATAGAGTAAGAGAGAGAGAGACTCGATCCTTAAGCTTCTCCACTAGCTGTTTTAGCTTCGGTTCAATCTCCCGTCTTTTACTGACTGTCTTTAGCACTTTTTTTCTCAGGGACGACCTTAAAATTTTGAAAAATGCATTTTTTCAATAATTTTATATAATAAATTATAGAACATCTTGAAAATGTTGTCTCAACATTTCAAGACGATTGGAGCGAAATTGATTGAGCTAGAACGTTTTGAAATAAAAAATTTATCAAGGTTTTATTCTTATTGGAAACTTTTAACGCGTTTATCTCAAAACTACTCTCTAAATTTGAATCAGTCAAAATCTACTGATTATCAGTGAAATTTGAATGTACTTACAGTTTTGAACGTTCATTGAACGGTGACAAAATTTTTTTTTCCATAAAAAAATTAATTATTATATTTATATTTAGGGCCCTTCAAATATACAATCGTTCATGAACAATACACTATTTTTTAATTTTCTGGACCAAAAACTAATCATTAAGTTTAACAAAAAATTTTTTCCATCGTTCAATCAACGTTCAAAACTGTAAGTACATGAAATTTGACTGATTCAAATAGCTAAAAAGAGGTTACTGTAAATCAGTCAAATTTCACTGATTATTTAAGTGAAAATTGACTGATTTGACAGTGAAAATATTTTTTCCAATGATGAATCAGTCAAATTTTCACTGATTCAGATTTAGAGAGTACACTTTCGAATTCGGTCGACACGATTTCTCAAAAACTAATGCAGCGATCTGTTTGAAATTTTTCAGACTTGTTTTATAAGCTTGTGCGTGAATAAAGGATTTTTTTTCCAATGATTAGAACTCATTTAAAAAAAAATAAAATGGTCGATTTTTTGTAACAAAAATCGTGATTATCACTTCAAAATTCTCTAAAAATTCAAAAATTAATGTTTTTTAAAAATATTTCGTTCAAGCAGAAGACAAAGTCATCCACTAACGAAATCTTTTTGGTTTTTTGATTTCAGATGATCCTATCTCGAGTTATCATGTCCACGAGATAGACAATTTTTTAAAGATATCTATAATAATTTTTTAAAGAGCCTTCGTAAAATATACATAGCTACTATAATTATTATTATTTTTTCAAATTAATTAGTTGAGTTTGAATCTTTAAATATTATTATTTATTTATGAAAAAATGTCTACATGATTTCAAAATGTTACCTAATGACATGCAAAAGTTTTCAAATCAATAAATTCATTTTTTTATACAAAATTCGAGAAAAATACTATTTTTGTTGCTAATGTTCATCACAGTTCGGTAAAATTTAAAAATGTAGAGTAAAGCTGCAGAATGTACGTCACAAATTATGTATTTTTCATCCAGGATAAAGTAATAATGATTTTATGCATTAATGCCAACAAATTAGACTCCACGAAAATCCAATCCATAATCATTAAAAAGGTTCAGAAAAAAGACTTTTTTCAATAAAAAGATACTTTATATAAATTAGACGATTATTAAAAAGTTTATTGTCGATAAAAAATAAAAGATTTTGGGAAGTATCTCACTCGAAAAAAGTTTAGTTAAACAAAATAGAATTTTGTTTCAATGTAATTTGTTATTTTCAAATTTGTAAAGAATTTGAAACCGTTCCGTGGAAAAAGAGACGAATTCGACATTAGTTCAGCTACATAAAAAATAAATAAAGAATTTGAAAATCTTTCTGTGGAAAAAAGACGCTTTCCACTGCGCTGAGATTCGAGCCCAGGTCTTTCGATTACCGGTCGACTGCTCTTTTAATTCAATTTTACTTCATGGTTCAAAACTATTCCTTTATTATTTTTATAGGACATTTGATAATGACAAAGTATTAATCTTTTACTTTTAATCTGCAGAATTATTAAACAATTAATTGCAAATAATGATTTACAAAAATTTGAGGAATTGGAAATCTTTCTGTGGAAAAAGAGACGCTTTTGATTGCGCCGGGATTCAAGCCCGGGTCTTTCGATTGCCGGTCGATTGCTCTTCTTTCCCTCTTTGAAACTTTGAAAGAATTAATTAAAATTGGACATAAGATTATTTTAGGAAATTATACGAAATTTACAATATTTTATGAAAACGTATCTTGAATATGCTAAAAATTGACTAAAATTTCCGAAACTTTTCTTCAAATTACGACACTGTACTGAATTTTTCTCAAAATTATGAAAGTGTAACAAAATTGTCAGATATATGTATCGAAATATTCAGTAATTTGTAACTAAAAATGGAAAAAAACGTCTCTAAAATTGATTAAAAAGTAACTGGATTTCCTGCAAATCTATCTTAATTTTACGAAATTATAACTGAATAAAACTCCAGTCACATGTTTCGAAAAATTACAGTAGAAATTTCTAAAAGTGTGTACATAAAATTATTAATCAAGTAAAAATGTCCCTTAACATGAATAAGACTTTTCACTGGGTATAGTTTTTGCAGTTTTTTGATTATCGAATTCTCTCGAATGTCTCTCTTAAATATTCAAACCCCCGAATAATGGCTGCATTTACATGCAAGTGTCGTCGTGGGAGCCAGCAAGCAAGGTCTCCTCTCTAAAAATGTATGCAGGTGCCTGAAAAACTCACACATGAGCCATTCATCCTTTTCGAAATTGCGTCCCTTCTTTCTATCACAATTCACCAGCTTGAAGTCTCGCAGGTAACACAAAAGGCTCAGTATGGGGTTTTCAATTTGTGTAAATATATGAAAAACTCCCAGGTATCGTCAATTCCCTTTTCGAAAAGTCCACTTAAAGATTTACTGCTATTTTATTCAGAATGGACTCAAGCCATAGCAAATCGTTAACAATATTACAGAGAAAAAATCGTTTAAACATACAGAAAAAACCATAAGTCTTCGTCAGTTAATATACACCGACATCATAAATGATTTTTGTACACCCAGAAAAAGTTTTCTTCATTTTGAATTAAGGTCGTGTGGTAGGGTCTGACGTCATCAATTACTTACGACCACTTTATTAATGAAATAATAATTTTGAAAATTTTTTCAGAGAAGACAGCAATGCATAGCGTTTTTTCGCATTGCTGTCTTCTTTGGAAAATTTTTTAAAATTATTATTTCATTAATAAACTGGTCGTATGTAATTGATGACGTCAGACCCTATCACACGGCCTTAAACTCTTATTGGTAAATTGAGTAAATAAAAATGACTCAACTTTTAAGCCAAATTGGGACATATGGACAAGTTAGAGATTATTTAATATTCAAATTTCAAGCATTTGAAATCATTCGCAATAACTTCGAACTCAACCACTTAATTTGAAATTATTTAATATTTTTAAAAAAATTATTGGGATAATTTATGACGTACTAACAGGACAGGATTTACCGACGAGGGCGCCCTGGGTAAACTAGAATAACCGCCCCTCCCCTCTATTACTTCAAGAAATATTGTCAAGGCGCGAGTTTTTAAAAATAAAAACAGTTATTACGTTTTAATAACATAAATCCTCATTTTTGCCGCCCTCTTTGAGGCGCCGCCCTGGGCAGCTGGCCATGTTGCCAAAAATTTATATAAAGTTCAAAATTGCACATTAAAAATTATTACAATAAAATTAAATAATCTTAAACTTGTCCACATGTCCCAACATTGCTTAAAAATTGAGTAAAGCTTCTCAAACTATCTATCTCCGTGTTTGATTAAAATAAATCTATTTGTATATGGGATAAGAAATTTAATAACTCAAAGTACGAACTTTTTTGTAATTAAAAAACTTCTTCTTAGGCATGAATCAAGTTTATTTGAATAAAGTAATACTTTTATTAAGTCAACGTACGAATAAATTTTCACTTGATGGAATATTTTTTATCGGGTGTATACATGCCACCGAAAAATCTCTGAATCTCATATTTTCAGATTTACAGAATTCTTTCTTAACATTTACATACGTGTATGTATATGTAAGAGTGACACGTTTTGAGTATTTGATAACGAAAAAGTGAACAGACTGAATACACAAAATCTACAGTTTTATTTCGTACGTCATACAGTATTCCAAGGCCAACACATTCCAAGATAATCAACTGTAAATATTACAGAACAATTTTTAATTACTGTCACAGAGAGTAAGAGAATTTTTTTTCATCAATTTTATACATGGAGATTAATTGCTTTTTCGTAATTAGCAAGAATGAAGCATTAAAATGAGCAAAACTTAATATATATATATAAGATATAATAAGCATTGACTAAAATAAATACAATTTTACCTGGAATAGTTGAAAAAAATGTGAATAAACAAATTTTATTCTATGCGAAAAAGTGCAAAAGTTTAAAATGTGAATGAAATATAAAGATAAAAAAACTGGAAGGGACTAAGTTTAAAAATAGGAGAAATTTGAAGAGTAAGGCGGGAATAAGTTGCGATTCGCCAGTCAAACGAGTCTTCCGGGCGTCGTTATCGCGGCAACTCCGCCTTTATGCAAATTACTAAAGCCTAATATCCATAATGAACATTTAATCCGCTGTGTAAAGATGGCCGCTGTTCAATCCCGTTGACCGAGAACCTCCATGCTTATGCATGTTGTACGAATCCTCATAACGCAGTGTTTACTAAGCCACATTAATTATTCCAACTGATATTAATTAATTATTTTTAAAAATAAATAACTATTTAATTTATGCTTTTACTTAATTACGATAACAATATACTTTTAGACTGATGAATAACAGATTAAAAGAAACTGTTGCATTCAATAATTTCATACTCTCTAAATTTGAATCAGTCAAAATCTACTGATTATCAGTGAAATTTGACTGATTCAAATAGCTAAAAAGAGGTTAATGTAAATCAATCAAATTTAACTAATTATTTCAGTGAAAATTGACTGATTTTATAGTGAGAAATATTTTTTTCACTGATTCATCAGTGAAAATTAACTGATTTAACAGTGAAAAATATTTTTCACTGATGAATCAGTGAAAAGGTAAATCACTGATTCAATCAGTGAAAATTTGACTGATTCAGATTTAGAGAATAAGTTGAAATAGTGACAGCAAAAAATTTCTGCAAATTTAACCGATATTTCAGTACTTTTCACCGCTTTTTTGTAAACATAACATCAAATTTGTCGATAAATATTACAGAAATGCCAGTTGACTTTATACAAAATGATGAATTTCCTCCAAAAAGTTAGTTCAAAGAGGCATTTATGTGATATTAATCGACGAATCTGTTACCTTTGCAAAAAAATAGTGAATTGTACTGAAATATGTGTTGAATTTAGAGAAACTTTGTGCTATCACTATTTCAACTTATGGATTCAGTAAATGTAACTGATTTTTCGATCCGTGACACTAATGCAAATTTTCGATAAAATTAAAATGTTTTTGAAAATATGATCCTAAATTAAAATTAATTTTAGTGATATTTTTATTGAAAAGTTTTTCTAATGTCGTGTGAGGATGAGTATGGGAAAATATTTTTCTCTTGTAGACTGCAAAATGCTAGCAGACATGCTTTTCTGTGGCTCGGAGTTTATATCTCACTAGAGTTTTTGCAACGACTTGCCGGTAAAAAAAGATCTTCGTCGTTATACATATATAAGCGAGTGGCGAGAAGCAGCAACGCACGTGTGTCTACAATTTGCAGACGACTTGTGGGAGAGGTTCAGGGACGTGACCATGATCTCAAAAACCCACGGAGTAATAAAAAAAGATTTTGCTAACAAAAAAAAAATGCGACTGTCTAATATCAAGGAACCAAAGACCACGGTATTAATCAATCCCGAAAGCTTTCGAAATTTTTCGACACCTTTTCATACAAAACATTGAAAATGATGTATTTATTTTAAATTTAAAAAATTTGAAAACTTACGTAAGTTATTTACAATATCTTCAATTTTAATTCTTCTGTCATTTAGTAAAATCCTAAGAAGCTCTACTGGCTTTAAAATTTTGTAAGCTGTTGTCGAATCAAATATTGAGTAAAATTATGAAATCTTTCGTTATCTTGTAGAATATAAAAAGAATTGCAGTTTCCCTTAGCGTTATTCTACAATAATGATTTTTTTTTGGCTGAAACTTCGGGATACGATAAGGGACATATGACAAATTTCTGTAGATTTAAATTAGTTTTGAATAATTAAAGTAATTTATTCTTATTTTACCGACAATAAAATTTTGTGATTTTTCGAAACTAATTAAAATCCACAGTCATCGGTTAATATATGTCCTTCATCATGTCCTATATAGTTTTAGCCAGAAAAATGCATTATTCATAATTAGGAGTTGAATTAATTTTTTGATCACGTGACCCACTTAATCCATGCCTTTTAAATTGTATTTAAATTTTATGAGTGGTGAACCCTTATTGTATCAAAATTCAAAATATTGTCAATAATATGAAATCCTATAAAACAAATACCATTTTCAGAACATCAAATATCTTTAAATCTTTAAATTTGATATACGCTCAGAAAAAATTTTTATTCAAATTTAAGAAATCGTTTTTTTCAAGTTCATTCCTTCAATTCGAAGTAAAAACGCCTTTAGGACAAATATACAAAAAACTTAAGAAATAATTCATTTAATTTCATTATCTTTGAACGAAGATAATTTTTTCTTTTAATTAAAGAAAATATTTCTGTAAGTCACATTGCGTATGTACTATGCGACTGCGCAGACATTTATTTCTTTAATTCAAAGAAAAAAAAACAATCAAGAAATTTCTTTAAATCAAGGAAACGTTTTTTTGACCGTATAGCAATGCAAAAATTTTTTTGATCCAAAAAATTTATTTTTGAATTAAAGAAACTTTTGTCTGGGTCTACACTGTTAGAAATTTCTATATTAAATTTAAAATACTTTTATCTTAAAAAATACAAACATTTAATTGAATTTTAATACACACGTGTAAATATTTTAATATATTTTTATTGAAAAGTTATAAAATTTAATATGATGTATATTAATTTTTCATAATATACAAATCTATTAATTTTAATTTACCACTCGTATTTTAAAGTCCATTAAAATTAATAAGATTTTTAATAGTGTAGATTAAAAAATCGAATGATTAACCTTTACCAAATTAAAAATGATATGCAATATTTTGATTTATTCCTGAAAGATAATTTGTTAACAATGGTTATACAAATGAGTTCGAGGTTCGAGTAGGAAGATGGAAAAGTAACTATTTAAAAGTAACGATAGTGTCAGCAATAAAATAATTTAGAAGAGTTAAAGGAAGTAGTATTCCCACGCGAAAATAAGCACATTGTATAGTGTTGGCAGATGTAACCGCAATATAGCTTAGGTAAATAGATACTAAACGCTGACTGCTCGTTAAATTGCTTTATGTATTGAAACATCGTCAAGTCTAGAGAACGAAGGTGCGTTCTTGCTTGTCATCTAAATTATGAAAATCTCTTCTCTCTTCTCCCTTCAATTTCTAATAAGTAAAACGATATTAAGTGTTAGGAATTTCAGTCCCAATACAAGATGAAAAATATTAACTTTCAATTTATGACAAATCAGTTACTACTATCTTTGGATTCTTGTTTAATTATATAATAAATTTTAATTACCTAGTTACCTAACTTTCACTAAATTGAAATCTACTGATTATTGAATTACTAGCACTACGTTTCAGTATTTTTTTGTTGAGACATTAAAGACAAATTCTTAAAGAAAATTTAAATACAAGCGATAATGAATTTAAGCTCATGTAAAATTGATCCAAAAAAGCAAAAGGAATATAGAAAAAGAAAACACCTATTAATTAAGATTTAATATATATATATAAATGTATTATTGATGTTTATTAGGATCAAACTTTACATTTCTTTCAAATGTGAAAAATTATTCACGATAAAAAAAATTACATTTAATATTTTTTTTTTTTAATTTAATGTCGAAGAAAGAATTTATCTTCCACTTTGGCGTCCTCGCCTGCCATGTGCATTTTATTGCAGAATTTACGAGATGAGAAAACATTGTCTCAGCAGATATAAGTTGAAATTTACTTTTTTTATCGCCCATGAATAATATTACTGAAACAAATATAATTTGCTTTTTATTTTAATTTTAAAGTAGACGGAAAAAAATAGTTCAGTAAAGTTTATAGAACCGTTCAAGAATTGTGGATACGGACATTTACGGAACAGAGTTCTGGAAAATTTACAGAACTTTTCACATTATTTAACTATTTTTTCGTCTAGTTTCTTTTGTACTAACTTCTTAGTGAATATTATCAAAAAAACTGATTACATTAGGTAGAAATCATTCACTGATTGTATTCAGTACAAATATTATTGAAATTGTGAGTTTTCCCGAAATCTGAAATAGTGAAAAGTAACTGATAAAAGTTGTTTTTTGACTGATTTTTCGTTATTTTATCGGTAACTTTCAACTTGAAATTATTTCATAAAATGGCATTTAACCGAAATAAGTATTTATTTAACACGTATCGAGAAACTTGAATAGAAAATTTGATTCTAGGCCAATAATCTGTTTACTTGGTTAATATCCACAAATGGATTTTCACATTTGAATACATTTCAATAAAGCGAAATAAATGTATTTTTGTTGGTGCAAACTAGCTGCGTTCCAGGCATGAATAAGGAGAAATGTAAAAGCTGCTTATTATTATTACACTTGGCAACGAAACGGCGCAAGTGAGAAAGGGGGCTTCTGCTACCCATTACGCATCTCTATACCTACTCGGATAAAAATAATGTTCAGAACATTTAGTTACCAGGATCTCTGCAGGCTGCCAACTTAGCGACAGCGTTAGACGAAACCAAATGGCTTGCTTCAATTTTTAAAAAAATAAATATTTCTTCAATACGAAAGCAAAATGCCGTCGAGGAATTCTGGTTCCCATCCGTGTGAGGAAGAACAAACGATCTACGTGGGTTGAAATCGATAAAAGTAAATTGCACGGTAAACTTTGACCCTCAACTGGAAAGATTGGGTCAAACTGATATAGCCTCGTTACTGATGAAATTTTATTTAGTTCCTTGATGAACCCGGCATTATTTATAGGGGAAATATTTTACTTGATTTCTCGTTAGTTTAATTCAAAAGTTTAAATGTGAGACAACATCTATTTTTTAAAATATTTATTTATATTAATTTATTTTTGAGCATGATATTTTAATTTAGTTTATGATTAATGTTAAACTTGAAATATTTGAAAGATTCTAAAGAAAATAAATATTTGATTGTTCTTGAGGTTTAAATTTTAAATAAATAAGAGAATCACGTGATTAATTTAATTAATATAAAAAGAGGGGAATTTTGTTTTTTTTTCTTCTGTTAGAATGGTGCTTCCTCTCCCAACGTTTGTGGATCGATTATCTAAAGTATGTTGATTTACTGCATTTTCGGAGGAGCTTCCTGTGGCGATCAAATTGACCGGCAGACCATCCGATCGTTTGTTCGAGAGATCTCAGCAGGAAAGAGTGGAAGAGAATAAAATAAGAAACAGAAAGAAAGTCACTAAGAAGTCAAAAATACTATATATGCTAAGCTAATTTTTCTTCTCTACGTCTAATGATAAAAATATCTTTCAGAGTCTTTTTCATTTAAAGACGCTCATATTGGAAAAATAAATTGATGAGATAAAAATAAAGTAAAATTAAAAAATAAAATTTACAGATAATTTTTATTAATCTAAATGTGGGAAAAAATATTTCATAACTTTTCCTGTTTTTCAACAACCTCTTTGCATGAAAAACCACTCCCCAATTTCATGCAAATAAAATTATATTTTGGGACTATAGTCCGCCATATTAGATCAGCCATTTTGAATTTTTCAAGTTTGACTTCTAATTCGGAATCAACGACCCAAAAAACCCAAGATACCAAGTTTCATGCAAGTCAGATTGACTTTTCCAATTTAGATCCGCCATATTGAATCCGTCAAAATTTTAGAATATGACTTCATATTCGCATTACTGGCATGCTTTCTAAGTAATTTCAGAAGAAATGAATATTACGAAAGTCACCCTCAAAATTATGTAAATTTCAAAAATTTTGTCATCCTTCACGATTTTTGAGAGGGTGTGTACAAAGAGGAGTGACTCCAAAAGGTTCGATGATTTTTCCGAAGTTAGTACTATCTTTAATCTTCAAAAGAAGCCCATAACGAACATTCTGCGTTGATTTTTGTGGAAGTAATGAATTTTCGAAAGTAGTGGTACATAATATATCTACCGCCAGGTACGAAAGGGTTAATTCCAAGTGGATTTTTATAAAATGCCTATACTTACGTATTTTAAGGTCCTTATTAGGGAAATAACCACAAAAATACTCGTAAATTTGACCTTCCGGGTCAAATCTAAAAAAAACATATTTTTTAATCAGTCTCCTTCGATCTTATTTAAATTACGTACACTTGATTATTTTGAGACGCTGATTATGGAAATGACCTTGAAAATATCTGCAAATTATATTTTCAAGATCAACGCTAAACAAAAATCTCATTTTTCAACAGTTTTCAAAAAATATTTTGAAAAAGTTATTTGTTAAATCAAAACAGACTTTTTAAGGTAGTTCATTCAAGAAAATTAAACCTCAGGCAAAATTAGATAATCTTGCTTTCAAGAATAGCGATATTATTATTGAAGGGCTAATTTGAAAGAGAAAAATAGTATACATTACTCGAAACAAAACACAGCGAAAGCAATTCGTGTGATTGCAATCGCTGTGTTTCGCCCCTTGTAATGCAATATACTAATTATTTGTGTTCCAACTTTTTTTCTTATAGCTTCTAACCAAATTTTAAAAAATTATACGATTCTAATAAATCACGAATCATTTTTTCATAGAAAAGATTTTCTACAACTTCACCGTTTCCAATTTTTGAAAATAAATTCTTTAATGACTGAAATTTTTAATTAAATTAAAAATCAATTTTTCAAAACGAAATTCTTATAAAAAAATTGCTGAATTTGATAATAATTGATTTATTTTTTAAAAATGAAAACGGTTAAGTTGTAGAGGATCTTTTCCTTGAAGAAGTGATTCGTAATTTAATAGAATCGCATAATTTTTTAAAATTTGGTAAGAATCGATAAGAAAAAAAGTTTGGGCAAAAATAAAAGTTTAATCGAAAATGATAAAAAATTACTTTAAGAATAAAATACGCGTTGAGAAGAATAATTTAGAAAATTGTAATAAACTGTTGACTAATTTTCTAAATATTTTTCCTCGATAAAAACTTATTCTCAAGTACCTAAAGTATGGAAACTATCACTAGCAGAGCAAAAATTATTAGAACCAAAATATGCATTTTAAGGAGATCAACACCTTTTAAGATTGTCCGAAATTTACCGTATTCACTACGATAAGTGTGAAAAACTATTATTTTTATGGGTTGTATCATGAAAATGGAATTTTCGTCTATTTTTACAATGATATTCGTAATCAGCGCTTCACAATACATAAGTACAGATAGTTTGAAAAAAATCAAAGATTTTTTGGAACTCCGCCCATAATTTTGCCATTCTCTAAATCTGAATCAGTCAAATTTTCACTGATTGGATCAGTGATTTACCTCTTCACCGATTGACTAGCGAAAAATATATTTTTCACTGGTTTATCAGCTCAAAAATATTTTTCACTGTTAAATTAGTTAATTTCCACTAAAATAATCAGTGAAATATTACTGATTTACAGTAACCCCCTTTTCGCTATTTGAATCAGTCAAATTTCACTGATAATCAGTAGATTTTGACTGATTCAGATTTAGAAAGCAGCATGAACATTTTTGGATGATTTAGTATTCTTCAAAATGCATGGTATTTCGAATAAGAGAGAAATGTCCTGGATGAGTTCGAGACAGTTAAAATATCTCATGAGAAACGATGAAGGCGGTAAAGGGGGTGGGCAGCGTCGTTTGTTGCCGACCAAATATGGTGCGATGAAGCGACCTTACGAAACGATGGCGCGAAGCGGTTCATTAATTGGGGCCGGCAATGTGACCATCAACGATAGAGACCAACTGATCAGTCGGTTCTCAATATCACAGGCACTTAACTGTCTGCGCCTGCCTTATGACACTGGCATTCGACTACAGTGAAAAAAAGGCCTCTAACAAACACCAGACCCAAAAAGGGAATTCGATGAGAGAGAAATAAAAATTCTGAAGTATGAGGGTTCAAATTTGAATATCGCCTTCGCCAGTCTCTGCTGCGCAAGGAAAAGATTTATTCAAACGAGTCTTGAGAGAAAATGTCTTCCTCTGAAGCCGGTTTCTCAACCTGAAGTTTACTCTCTAAATCTGAACCAGTCAAATTTTCACTGGTTCATTAGCGGAAAAATATTTTTCACTGTTAAATTAGTTAATTTCCACTAAAATAATCAGTGAAATATTACTGATTTACAGTAACCTCCTTTTGGCTATTTGAATCAATAAAATTTCACTGATAATCAGTAGATTTTGACTGATTCATATCTAGAGAGTAAATTACTTATCTTCGGTCCGAAGTCATAGCTGAGTAAAAAAATTAAATTTAATGAAACTGCGAAACATTAATGGGAGGATCTATCACAAATTATTAATCTTAGTAGAGTTTACAAACTAGTTCAATACAAAAAAAAATTGTTCATTGGAACAAAATCGTTTCGTTGAATTCACAAATTACTTCATTGACTTGACAAAAATTTTTAATTGAGTTTAAAAAATACTTTGAAATATTAAAAATAAGTAAAATATTTAGTCGGATCAACTAAATATATTTCTAAGTGTTTATTGAATTTTTTTTAAATATTCAAATATTTTTTGAAGATTCAAAGGTTCCAGCCATTCCGGAATCCAAAATTCGTTTCATGGAACCGACCCTCCACCTCTCCAACTTTTCTCTTAATTATTTCGGTACTGAATGAATAGTATTATGTTCATATTAAATAGAGTTTATTAAAAATACTGTTTCGTGCGACATGTGTGCTTTGCAGAGAACTTGCTAGGGTGGAATGGCGAATGACCGCATGCCAGCAAGGCAGGTGCGAGTATGAAAGGTCGTAACGGACATGTTCCTGCATTTTTAGCATCTTTGTTTCTAACTCACCTCGACAATTCCGACCTTTTCTTCGGGATCTGCTCGATTCAATCGACATCGACGATATCGGCTAACTCAAGCATCGTAACTCGAAAAATGAAATTAAAACGCAAAAAACTTTACAAATCGGCAAAAAGGATAGAAATGGGAGCAATTTACTTTAAAAAGAATTCTATATCAAAAGAATGGAAAGAATTTCGACTCTTTACGATCAGCAGAAAAAGTTCTTAAATTTGACCGAGATTTCGAGTGAAATATTCAATTTTCAAGCTCCGGATATGAAGGTTAAGAACTGAGGTTAAAAATGTGCAACCTGGTGGTATAAAAAATGTGAAATGATTATTTTCTTTTGCAATCTATAAAGTACAAAGATCTAAAAATCGATAGTGAAAGTATTTAGTTTGGATGCGATAAATGAGGTTTTACTCCGAAATAGGTTTAGGATTCAAAATTTCAAGACATTCAACTGAAATTCTTAGAATCCAAAGAAATTCAAAACTTAATAAATCTATAAAAATTTATAAAATTCGTTATAGTTACTAGCAATTTGAAATATTCAAAGTCAAAAGAAAGAAACCTAACCTCTTTCAGAGTGAGATCGCATTCGAACCAGAACGTTCGAATTTCTCGAAATTTCTGTGACAGGCATGTTACACATATGCAGAATTAATTACCTTATAATTTTTTTGAAGAAAGAAACTTAAAGTTCCTCGGAATTGGAGATCTGAATCGAGGTGATAATGAAGAATTTGTCCATTTCTCACGCCACTGTTCACCGAGCTTGGTCGGTAAAATCACTCGAGCACATTTTTATATTAAACGGATTTGAAATTATACATGTGCTACTCAGTACGTGGGACTTGGGTAGCAACTATCAACGGTTAGTTAAAAAAAGGAAGTCGTCTGCAAATGGTGAGCAGATGGGGATTGGATAGAAATAAGGTTTCAGCAAACTCGTTTCCGCCAACGTGAACACGCGGAGCGTCCGGCGGATCGCACGCCTCGTTTTTTCTTGGAACTACTTTCGGAGCAAAAGGAACGAATCACTTAAAGGTTCGTTGTTTTACAGTCGCATTTCCGTGATTAATGAACTGAACGAGTAGAGATTTTCAAGGACAAAAGCGCAGCACGAACAAATTGTAGAAAACTGAAGAAATGACCTCTTGTTGGAAGAGAACGGGATAAACTGAACTGCGCGGAGGCTGACGAGTACTGGAAAGAACCAGTGCGCTTCGCGATCGCGCCGGGGGGACCGGTCGACGCTTCTAAGATGGAATGGTAGGAGAAGTCTCATGGCGACGAGAGGGGTGGTTACTGGTTAGAGTTTCGGGGATGCTGAGTGGTGGGGGTGATTGGATAGGGGGAACATGTGTGCATACTGTGCATGCGTGTTCTTTTTCGTGATTTCTTCTTCCTTCTTGAAAATTCAAGAGGGTGACTTCTTGGAATTCAGCTTACCCACCCCCATTTTTCTCAATGGCAATATCCTTTTGAAATGGAGTCGAAATTATTATATAATTATTAATTTTTTAGCCATTCATTATCTCCAAAAAAATATTAGATTTAGGTCTCGAAGAAACAGGAAGCATTCAGAAATTCACTATGGTGCACTCAGAGAAATTCAATTTTCGTGTTTTCCTTCTTTGCATTCGCTTTCACTTACTTTTTGAGTTCAAGAAAGTCGGGTGAACCATACTTTTTATCCTGGCTGAAAGATTAAAAATAAATACATTTTTTTCGAGTGCACACGAGTGGCATCTTGAACGAACCCAAGAAAAAACTAGTTTTATTAAACTTTTGAATTTATTGACAAATTAGAAACCATATAATTATTAATGATCAAATTATACATGAATTAATATTACAATTCATTAACGAGCAAATCTGTTGATTTATCATCCTCTAATATGATGACTGATAATGATTCTAGGCCCGAGATAAATCAATTTTATAAAGGCGCTTTTTTATTATAAAAATTGAATTAACAAACTTTTTAACGAGATATTTAAACATCTGAGCAAATTTAGATATGATACTCCTAATTGAACGACAAAATTATGTTAAATATTAGTTAATCAGCAAATTTAATTGTCATTGATAAGAATTTCTATCACATATTATTTCGTCATTTTATCGTCTTAGAAAGATAACGGTGGGTCACATCATCCATTAGGATATTTATTTTATATTATTTACATAATTAGCACATTTTGTCATTAATGTCATTAATCTTATCAAGAATAATATCTTCTGATCCCGTGTTTTGCTGGGTCAAAAATTTAAAAACTTTGAAGAAAATCTAGATTCATTGCAAAACAGGCAACAATATAATGCGATAACATTTCTGCAATTATGTTATTAAGAATAACTCTTATTGGAAAGTATAATTACCCAGAAACATGAATTAAGAAAGAGTTATAAATTTTTATTGTTGGAATCGATAGATGAATTTTAGTTGTTATTAGCTATTTTTGGATTGTATGATTGCACCAATGAAAAATCTATCATTTCAATCTGACTCAAAATATTGATGACTCATTTTATTCGCCATAAAATTGTCTATACTTACACTGAAAAAAACTAAATAAAAGAAAATTGAAAATGAAAAAAACTAAAGATATAGTCGCTTCGACTAACATTTTTTAGGACTACCTGCCTAATTCTATTAAAAGATCCTAATAAAAGAATAATAAAAAAATTATTTTTGAAATGATCTTGCCTTTTAAAAGTTAGAACCAAAAGGGTTAGAAGAAACGTTGTATTAAAAAGTTCCTAATTGATTCGCTGGATAAATTAAATTTTAACGAACTGCCCCCCCCCCCCCCCCACTTGACTCAATTGTTCCAAACTGGTCCAAAAGGGTCAATGTACATCTAAAGAGCGATTCGTCGACCTTTGATATTTATAATCTACGTCATCGTCATTGTCGTTGACATTATTCTGTTTCGACCACTAGACTGCATATATATATATGGAGTTTATTGACTTTTGATTGTGCTTCCAAACGAAGAAAATTAAAGTTTAAATATGGTACACATTTATGTCGTGTAATAAATTACTACTTAATTACTTGTATTTTAAATTACTTAAAAATTTTCTGGAGTTTGTAGTTTTTGGCAAGTCATTTGTTTATCTCAAAATTGTTTACACGTAGAGACCTCTTTTTGTAAAAAGTCTGAGGAAGTGTATTGAAAAGAATATGTATGAAGGTAAACTGAATTGCAACGTAGAATCTAAATTCGACGTACGAGAAACTAATGAGCTTTGAATGCTACATTCTTGTTCCAGGGATAAGATATATATGTAGGACTGTCAACGTGGATGAACAAAGCAGCCCGAAATAACCGTTTCGAAGCCTTCAGTGTGACTCGCACTCGCTGTTTTCGAACACTCTCGACCCCCAATTCTTACAACTTATTCTTCTCTTAAAACTCGAACATTTTAGAATCAAGCTGATTTAGTTAAATTAATAAAATTTATAAAAAAGAACTAGTCACAAACAATTATATGTTTTAAAGGCCATGGATCAACCAGACCATGTGACGTCGGTAATTGAAATTACAGTGTGTAAGGTTATTTGAAAATTAATAACTAAAATAAATTTTTGGTCCCAAACATACCTTCTTGGCTCTTTTTTCCATGTCTGTCTGGTACTGAAAATCCATTTTATTTTTATTTTTTATTTTTGAATAACTACAAATTGTGATTGCAATTACCGACGTTACGTACTCCATGACTCTAAGAATACTAGTTAAAAATTTCGAAAAATGGATAAGTTACCAATTATTTTGAAGATATATGTTGATGTTGATAGTTGGTTTTAGGGTCCAAGGTTAATAAAAAACTTAAAGGTTTACATTACCGGACGTTTCGGCTTTGATTGAAGCCCTCATCAGTGATTCGTTTTGAAGCTAAAAACTACATGAAACAATTTTGCTAACTTAGGATTTCTTTGACGGGGGATTTTATTATTTTAGTTTTCTTCATATTAATCGATAAAAAACTTGGAATTGCTTCCGACTAAAATACATTAAAAAAGAGATTGAAAAATTGACAATTTTTTACAATTAATTAAAAACTCTGAAATGCATGCATAGTATCATGCCTCCGAATAAAATAATTTGAGAAAGCAAATTTTTTGGAATAAACTGTCAATTTGAAGCTACTGCTTGTGGTTTGGTTGGGGTTCGAGGACGACTAAACGACATACCTCCATAGCCACGTCAGACATAACCACTCGGAAGAATTCGCGGAGTATATTAGTAGGCCATGACGAAAATACCAGGCAGAGCAGCTAATAGCAATAGCATCGAGAGTATCTGGACGGCATTGACCGCATCAAGTTCTTCTGTCCGTTGGCCGGTCATTCGCACTCTTCCTCTGGTGATTCCTCAGGTCGACTTTTTGGGTGGTACCAAATTAGTTACACTCAAGTAATTGGTCGTCAGGTAACATAAGATATGGGTACCCAAAGATTCACAAGCATCCGAAAAATCGAGATATCGGCTATCCCAAAAGTTAACCTAATTGGACTATCTCAGAGCGATATACTGCATTTTTTAGATCTTTTTCCTTTTCTGAAATGATAAAATTGTGCTATTAATTGAAGTATGAATATTTTACTTCATTTTTGAAAATTATTCCAGAGTTATAGTTCATTAGACTACTTATTTTCAATACAATTTTCCATTTTTGTTTTTTTTATTCTTTCTTGCGGGAATATGACACGCCTTCATTTGTAAACTGATTATAAATCATCTACTAGAATAAACAATGATACTGCAATGTATCAATCAAAATTTAAAGTAGGTTTAATGAACGTGCCTCTATCAGTATTGCATTTTTAACTCTAATTTAATTGAATGCCCAAAACTTTATTTCGATTTAATGGAACGATGAAAAAAAGAAAGCTTGATACTAAAACCGGTTCCTTAGAGTCCAGAAGCGCATAATCGTTATGTCAAGTATAATATAATAATAAGTGTATTGAGATGCCTAGAAGAAAATATTTCTAAACTTTAAAAACGCTGACCAGCTTTAGAAAAAAAAATTATTTCAAAAGAAAAATTTGTACATGAGGATTTAAAAGAGATTCTTCTACATTTATGATGGCAATGGATCAAGGCCATTTGGTTGAGTATTTAAAAACATCATCAATAAAAATGCACTCAGAACTAGAAATTATTCTTAATTCATTCTAATATATCGTAATATTCTACAAAATTAAAAATGTATAGAACTTTCACCAGAAGCAAGTTTTCAAACTTATTTCCTTTCCTGTCTTTCGAAATTCATCAGGCCAAGCAATTATGAAAGTTGACGGTGAAGTTAGCATACCAACGACTTTCTTGACTTCAAGAAATTTAATGTTATCAAAAATCATTAAACAAATTAGAAAATTTCAGTGAATTATGTACTTAATTATCCATAGGTAGCTATAATTTGCTTCAAATGTATAATAATAAACTTACGAGTATAAAATTAGACATGAGAGGTTCCTTAAAATATTTCCAGTCATGAATACTATTTTCTTCGAGGAAAGAGTATTTTGAAACCACAACTACTCTCTTTTTTAATATATCCTTAAATTCCTGAAATAAACTCTGGCACAACATTTTATATTCTTAAAATAAGAAGCAAGATTAGTATGTTATAAACAATAAACTTTCCCTTCAAAATTTAGCATCGATAAAATTTTGTTATTGAATGTTGAATTAAAATATATTTTTAAAATGTTTATTGAAAATTTGAAACATTTACTCAATTATAACTCAGTCTATAATTTGCGTGTCAACAAAAAAAGCGAACTAACGCGTCTTGTCAGACTTATATTCGATTTTAAATATAAAGAATTATTTTATGAACTTTTTATATGGCAACATCCAATAACATTTTTATTATTTTTATTTCAAAAGATACCCAATGGTTTTATTTAAATGGTTTGATTTTATATTGATAAATTTATTTTTGTTTGCCTATAAACTGAGAAAACATTTTTATACTGGTAGAGTTTATCCTTTTATATTATGCATCTTCATGGACTTTTTGTGAGATCATCTGCTACGAATAAAACATTATAGTTGTGCTTGTTTACTTTCAGTTTTATGTACAGAAAAAAATTCTAATCATGATCAAACTAGGCAGCCACTTTTTACTAGATGCCTGTTTAAATGACTACATATAAATCAAGAAAATGCAATCAAGGATAAATCATTTGATTTTTAATTATGAAAACCCTTTGAATTCTAATTACGATAATAATTTTTATTTGAGTAGAAAATATCGATTCTAAAAAGCAATTCAATTTCACCCTGAAATAAATTTAGATAAGTAATTACTGAAGTATAACTTATAATAATTAATCTTAAAATAATCTTAATTGACCTTAACTTGCCATTTAAGTTTCAAATTTAAACAACTGTTTAAGTGTTAAGTTGAGTAGAGAGAATTATTGAAAATTGAATCTACTACCGTATCACAATTAAAAGTATAAAAGTCAATAAATTTTTGATGAAAAAATTCGCTCTTTCTTGATATAAATGACAAAACGAACCTTCACCGTTGGCATCGCCTTCGCAAGGGGTCAGCGCATCCGCTTGCGTCACGATTTCGACGACGGCCTGATGACCCTGTTGAACACTCGGACTAACTGGATTATCATAACGATTTACAAATGTGGCATTGCATAGTAACATCCCTTCTAGTCAGATCCATACTTGTTCCTCTCTCTCTCTTAACATTTTATTCATCCCATTTTGATCCAAAGTCTTAAAAATGACATTTTTAACATCATGTCCGATACGATGAGACTTATCTACATATGAGCATGTAAGAAAATAGGATAAATTTAATTTTTAAAAAATCCTTAAACTAAGCTGGATTGTTTTCAATCTATAGATAATAAACATTGCTCGTTTGAACTTAAAGACACTAAAATTAATAAATTATCTTCAATAACTATCACAATAGTTTTATTTTTTCCTTAAAATTATTATTACTGACTTTCTGAGCAAATACTAAAAACCAAATGGTGCCGCTACTCTTAAATAAAATTTTCAACTATCTTTTGTCATGGGTGAATTTATTGTTAAGAATATTATATTAATCCATCGTTAACAACAATTTTTTTCAAATCAATTTTAGTTAATGTATATTACAAATTAAATTATGTACAAAATTTCAGTTTTCCTCTAACTATAACGCAACTTTAATTAAAAAACTTAGACTGAATCAAAATAATATCATTGAATGCTACAAAAATTCCATCGATTCTGTTTTGTTATTGAAATTTGATTCATTTCAAAAACTTGTTTATTTTCATCAGAATTCGGTAAAGCGATTTCCTGCATTTCTCTATTACAAATTAGACTTTTGATTTCTTTTCCAATTTGTTCTCTTTCAACATTAGCAGTAATATATTTTATAGATCCTGTGTTTCTTTTTGATTTTTTATTTGGGTGTGTTTTTCCTGCTATAACTTGAGGATTAGCTATAAACTCATTACATTTTTTCATTATACTAAACTTTTTCAATCTTTCATTAACATCTAGGGTCATTGCATATCTGGCAAGTTCCAATGATTTTTGTAAACTTTTCATGTAATTGACACCAGAATAAACTATCTGGAATTTGAATTCATACATTTCGTAAGATAAAAATAGAAGATATACATGATTATTTCGAGAAAACTTAATATAGTAATCTTGATGTTAATACCATGTAATTTATTACCTTTGCCTTCCTCACAGGTTGTTTGCCGCCGTCTTCTTTGAAAGGTTTAATTTTTTCAGGCTTTAACCATGCACGTTCTACTTTTTCTTCGTTGAAAAACGTCACATGATATTTTACCTGTACATACGTATTTTAAAAATAATTAGTCATGAAATTTTGAAATCTTAAAGTGATTAAGCGTTCTATTTTGAATTTAAATACTAATTATTAACAAAATTGAAATGACAGTGAAATGACAGTGAAATAAAAATTATAAATTTATAAATGATTAGTAATAATAAAATGTGTTATCTTACCGGAACTAAGGAATCTTCAAGCTTGTAATAAGTTTGAGTCTCCGGAGAATCGTCTATAATTGCAGGCCACCATGGAAACCCTTTTATTTTTGCCCAAACGATACTACCAGTGTTATATTCACTTGTTAAAATCAGAGACTCGTCTATTAATTGTTCAGGGATGTTGCAAGAAGAAAAATGATTATCTACAAAAATTGTGAAGTTATTTATATGTATTGACTTTGACCAATAATAATAAATTAATAGTATGTACAAATCCAAAGAAGTTTTAAAAGCTCGGACTCGAGCATTGAAAATCTAATATAAACATTTGAAACATTGCAAAATTATATTTGTAATTTTCATACCACGGTTTTGAGAACAGACCCAACTTTCTGGAACTGATAAAGGGTCGTGAAATTCCTTTACGAATCTCCATTTTTTACAATTTTCATTACAGCACTGAATCCATAAGCCATCTTCTTCTTCTATACTTGAAAGCGAACGTTTTTGACCTTTCTTCATATTTTACTTCAATTGTGCTACTAAATATTTTACTGAATTCTGGATCGCTAGAAATTAATATATTTTACACTAATAAAAATGTAACTGAAACATTAAATCAATTCAATCGAATAATATTGTATTGAATAATACTTAGGATATCATAAAATCAATTTGAAATATTAACACTCGCTTTATACGTTATTTCCCTCACTTTTTTATTTAATTTAAAAAAGAATTCTGATGATAAATTTATATACTTTTGTGCTTTATTAAAAAATTGTTATCTAATAGTATATTACATTACAAGGGGCGAAACAGAGCGATTGCATGAGTGTGAAGTTTGCTCTGCCCGAGTGAAACGAGGGCTGCAATCACACGAAATGCTTTCGCTGTGTTTTGTTTCGAGTAATGTATACTATTTTTCATAGCAACTCTTTTGAGAATCTGATTGGCTGCAACCGTGGAGCGGGTTGAAACAGCGACTTTCAACCCTAGGGTTGAAAACCGTAGTTTCAACCCGCTCTACAGGTACCGAAAATCGGATTTTCAAAGGAGGCGCTATGAAAATTATTTTTCATTTCAACATCTGAAGATGTTCACCATGAGCTTAATTGTTTTCTGAAATCAATAGCATATTGTTATTTGTTTGTTTTATTTTTGGCAAAAAATTCTAAGTTAGCAACCTTGGCACGTTTTGGAACGTTCAAATTAAAATACATACTGGACGTACTGAACATAGAGAATTACATCTGAGCGCTATATGCATATCAATAAAATCAAGTAAAATGTAGGAACTAACCTATAAATTTACCAACACATGGTTTTACCATCTACAGCATTCTAAATTAAATACAATGGCAACTCGTATGTGGTTACTGGATTAGAAATGCAATTGCAAACTGTATTAATGAAACAATTGTTGTTATTATTAACAATATGTATATAAGTATCATGATTAAAAGAATCCATTTCGCAAAAATTTCTTTGCGTTTTGATAAACAGTTTCTATTACCATCAATATTTGGCCTAACTGTAGGATAATAAATGCGCGGGAAAACTGTGAAAATACAAATTCATCTTCTTTTTTATGTCTAACATAATCACATTTAAGGAGGTTCAACCGTTTCTGGGGGGCATTTGGAAAACTTAACTAATTATCACATTGACAGAAAAAATTAAAAACTTAATTTTTTAGTAACAATTGCTGGAGGTCAAAGTTCAATGCAGTTTTTTTCAAGTTTACTCTTTAAAAATCATCAGATATTAAGGAATGATGGCTCATTTTCTTCTTTAAACAATTTTAAAAGACTCCACCGTCTCAACTTATTAAATTAATCTCTCATTTTCTAACTATAGCTATTTATTTATAAAATTTATATAATTTTTCAACATTTTTATTAGCAGTTAGTAAATGAGTGACTAATTAAAAAATCTAACATAGTGGAGTTTTTTTTAAAATGTTAAAAGAAGAAAATGAGCCATTATTCCTCAAATTGCAATCATTTTTAAAGAATAAACTTGAAAAAGCTGCATTGAATTTTCACCTACAGTCATTGTTATAAAAAAAATAATTTTTTATATTTTTAATTTTTTTCTCGATAGAATGAACATTTTTCTCTTAGAACATGTAATTAAGAACAGCTCAAAAAGATTTTAAAGTGATAATAATTAATATTTTCAAGGGTTTCCTAGCCATGGTCGAATTTCCTTAAGAAGTTTAGATTGAATAAAAAACAAATTTCGAACAAAATTTTATTTACAGAAAAAGTTTAAATTTTTTTGCAATTAGAAACATTATAAATAATTCAAAATATTTCATATTTTTTTCCCATGAACCAATCTAACAAGTACGTTTTAGATAATTTATCAATAAAAAAATTTTAAATAAAATTCTTTCTATTGATTGCTTTTTGGAAAAATTTTCCTCAATATCTCGTCTATCTTGCTATTTTTTTTCAAGGTTATTTCAGGCCACTCAGCTACATATTTATTATTTTCTGGCTGCGATCCTCTTACGAAATCACTTTCGTCAGATGAATATAAAGTATCTTGAGATGATAGCTCATTCTGATTTTTATATTCTACTTCAAAATATAGCCTATCATAGCTATCGTTTTCCATTTGATACATTTCCTCACGACACCGCGTTTCTTCATACAAATCCTTTCCAGTTTTTTTCTTGTAATCTTGAGCATAAAAATTCACATATTCGTTAATTGCAGCAAGATTTTCTTCCATATCGAAAGATGAAGATGTACATCTACTGTCACTCCGAGAAGAAAGAACATCAAGGCCCTGAGAGCCTTGATGTTCCTTAGGCAGAGTTTCTTTACAGAGCTCAACAGAAGCTTTAGCTTCTCGATATCGTGTGCAAAAGCTAAATTTTTTCAGTCTCTCTGAGATGGCCAAGGGTATAGCCGATTTTGCAATCTGAAGACATTCTTTTAGTTGATTTTCATAATTGATTCCCTTGTAAACCAACTGTAAATGAAAGTAGATAATAATGAATAGAAAATATATAAAAAACTGGTAGAATCTATAGATAGCATAATTTCTATCGTAAAAATGAAAACTGAAATTACTTTTGGTTTTTTTACAGGAGGTTTGGTATCCTCTTCTTTCAGAGGCTTTATGTTGTATTTACTGAGCCAAATACGCGAAGGTTGTTCCTCGAAAAAAGTAACGTGGTATCTTATCTGCAAAAATGAACATTCTTCCAGTACTCTTAAACTATTTGTATGATTAATATATCTAATAAGTATACACCTTAAAAACTGTGCTTTTGGTAGATGTCATAATTGAATTTCCCAAGAGAATGTGAATAAAATAAAAAATACTTTCACTTATCCTGGATCAAATACTTCAAATTTATAATTTTAGAGAATAGAATTTTATTTCTTATTATTGAAAATTTTCTAACGGGAGTAATCGATGAACCCTTGAGTTCATAATAGTTTAGGGTCTCTGGACAATCATCGATCATTCCTGGCCACCACGGGTAACCGTTTACTCTAGCCCACACCAAACTTCCAGCATTAAACTCATTTTCTATAAGATCTTCTTCGTAATATTCGAAATTTGGATCTTGCGGATCAACACAAGATGAGTATTTTTGATCTGAAATGTAAAAAACAAAGCAAGGTTTAGTAATGTTGTTTTTGTAAATTATTGAAGATGATAATAAGTTTTTCTTTCGAGAAAAATTAGTAACATTTACCAGAGTTCATAGAGCAAATCCATACTTCAGGAACGACTACGGGTTCACGGTATTTTTCGACGTATCTCCATTTGCCACATTTTTCATAGCTACATTGAATCCATACACCAGTATCTCTTCTTTGGTGTAACCATTTGAGTTTTTCCCATTTGTTCAAATGATTGTTGGGTTGAGAAAACTTACCTGAATATCGTAAATAAGATACAAAATAAAGTCAATAAATAATTTAGGTTATGAAGGAACAAAATATTTGAAATCAAAAGATCGAATCTAAATTTATAAATATAATTCAAGTTTTTTCTCTCTAATAGTTTGAAAACGTGAGACCATTCAAAATTTATACCTAATGCTATTTAAAGCCACCTGTCCAGTTAAAATGTTTTAATGCGGATATTTCGGGATTAGATTCTTCAGACATTCATCTCCTTTTTAGAAATAATTAATTGGACACGATTGGATCCGATTGACCCAATTGAGAACTAATCGTGTCGCCCAATTAATAATTTCTAGGAAAGTAGTAAATAACTCATCCTCACCACTTTTGATGGAACTTTGCAAATTCGACATGTTCTTATCAATCTTTTTCTTGTCATTTCGTGCCACTGGCCTCGTCGTTTGATAATAATTTTTTTTATTCCTGGGTCTTAAGTTGTAAGGAGAATTAATTTTGGTGTAATTTGAATCCATGTCAATCCATGAGCCATCTTCTTTCATATTTCACTTTTGTTGTGCTATGAAATATTTTTCTAAATTTTAGATCTCTGCAAAATAATGTATCTAACATAAGTGAAAAAGTAACAGATATTTTAATTTTATTAAATGAGAAGAAAATAAAACTTGTGAACTAAGTTTACTTTTAAGGTAAGGCCTATTTGTTTAATTTACCTTTTGATGGAAAATTTCAAATTTTCAATCTATACCTGTTTGAATGGAAAAATTTACTAAAAGTAGAATTACTTGTAAGCGCTAAACAAATAAATAAAATTAGATGAAATCTAGGAACTAACCCAGGAATTTACCAACGTATGGTTTTGTCGGTTATGTAGAAGACATTTTACCTACCGACCGACAGGTGCTGCCCCTTTCGATAAGATTCGCAGCGATCTCTTGATAAATCGCGGCAAAATATAAATCATGAATTATGCTTATTTTTTGCAAAACTTTCTTTTTCCTATTTTGTCGCACAACAAGAATTTTTATCGTTTTAAAAACCAGTTTGTAGCAAGTAAGGCTACTCCGAGCTAATTTTATCTAAATTTATAGTTACATTAAATAAAAAACACCAGAATTCTTTATCAATAGAAAAAAGTTATATAGCAGAAAATATTTATACTGTTTACAGCGGCAAGGGTTGTTTTATGGAAACAAATGATTTATAATTCAACAATAGCATCTATATACGTAAATGAGTGAAACTTCCTCTGAAACTGGAATCCTTTTGGCTCAGGGAATTTGGGATATTGGAATTGGATCTTGAGGATTGATTGGTAAATAATTCCTTACCACTGTTGCTGGCATTCTGCAAACTTAACAAGTTTCCATCAATACCCAGGTTTTCCTTATCGTTTTCCAATGTTTTTTTGATGACTTTCGTTTTTGTAACTATCGTCGTATTTTTCAAAATATATTTTCTATTCCTGCGCCTCAAATTGTATGAATGTTCGATCTCAACAGTTTCCTCAACTTCGTTATCAAGCTCGTTTTGCTCCACGTGCTTTATAAAAAGTTTCGAGTCTTTTAATTCTTTTCCTGCAGATGTCGGTGGGAATTGCGTTTTTGCTTGGTTCTTAACTAATCCTTCGTAGATTAAACTCTTATCTTGAATGGAGTCTATTTCAACATCCTGCTCGTTATACAATAACTTCTTGGGTTTAATATCCAATTTATTTACTTGTTTTTTATTACAATTAGACTTTACAGGTGCCATTGGTAGTGGAGCTGTGCTCATAGTCGGTGGGGTATTCATTCCATATAATCTAAAAATATAATTAACGCAAAAATTCATATATTGATCTGAAAATAAGAATTGAGGCCATGTATGACTTATCCGATCCCTACCTTACCGACATTTGTTTTCGTCCTTCGCATTTGCACGATAATTGAGATGCCTAGTTCAAAATTTTGAGTAATTAGGTAAAAAGCACTAAGGAAAGTTCATCTGTTCCTAAATATTTATAATTTAAAAAAAAAATTATTTTTGGAAACATGTCTTTTAATAATTATAAAAATTTAGGACCAGATAAACGTTCTTTACTACTTTTTACTTAATTACTCCAAGTTTCAACTCGATAGCACACCCTTGTAGAAAAAAATAATTGGACCCGATTGGGACCGATTGATCCAATTGACCCCATTTCAAAAACATCATTGAAACCGATTTATTAATCGGATTCAATCAGGCGAGACCATTTTGAATCCGATTAATAAATTGGTTTCAATGATGTTTTTGAAATGGGTTCAATCGGATCAATCGGTCCCAATCGGGTCCAATTATTTTCTTCTACAAGGGCAATTAATAAAGAAATGCGAAGGATAAAAAAAAGTGTCAGTAAGGTATAGGGATCAGATAAGTCATTTATGGCCTTAATAGACTTTATTAATTTTTGTATAAGTAAAGATTATGAATAAATGTCTGTAACTTTGGGTCAATTTTTTATTTTAGTCATAGATGTAATTAATTTTTTGTTTTCGAAATGAATTTATGTTTTAATTTGAAGAGAAATGTAATATTTGTAAACCAAAGAATCTCATTAAAAATTGTATTTAAAATAACTTTTTGTATCTTTTTTATCTATGTAGATTTTAGTGGGTAACTCCAAACACATGAAATTTGAATAAAATAACTTTTAAAGATTTTTTCAACAGAATACCTGGGGTTTTGATAGTCGAATAAAATTATTTTGAAGTAAAGTCTGATAAATTTTACAAAAATGTTTAAGCAAAAAATCTTGAAATAATTATTAAAACGTTCAAAAATACAAAATTGATCAAATTTAAAAACTTTTGACATAATAACCTCCATTTAAAACTGAAATTCGATTAATCAAAAAATTATCAACAAACTTACCAAATTCACTGCGGTCGCGATAATGAAAAAATGCTCGATTAGATTACTCGTGAAGCTTTAGAAAATTAAGTGGTAACCAATTCTAACCGAGAATGTCGACGCGTTAATTAGCGATAGAAATAGTTTAACGATACTAGGAAATAGGGGTTCACAGATAATATTAAAGGGAAAACACCTGAAATTTGTCACATATCTAGTCTGGATGAAAATTTAAAATTTAAAAATTGTTCTTATTTTTAAAAATACTCATTGAAATAATTGATCTTTCATTAAAAGATCAAAATTGATTCATCATGTACTACTCACAAGTATCATGCGAAAGAAATCTAATTCATGTTCAATCATAATCTATCAAAACAATTATCATTATGGAGTCAAATTACGAATTAAATTTTTTTCAAATATAATAATAACAACAAGGTATTGAAAAAACAAAAACGGGGTCCACACTACTTTCTACAAAGAGATTTTCTTATGTTTCTAATTTTTAATTTTCTTTCACTTTCACAAGCATAACCTACATCTTAAAGTTGAAAGAGGGATTTAAATTATTAAATAAACTTGTGATAAAATTTGATTGATCAATTTAATACAAATCAACAAAGCCAAAATAAATTTGGATAATGAATGAAATTCGCGTTGAAACATTTTCAAATTATCGTTGATTTGTAAGGCGCGGTTCCGAAATCCGACGGAAATGGCCGAGTTGTAATTCGGCTTTTGCCAGCAACCCACATGGAAAATGGAGGTAGAACTAGAATCACTAGAATTGAGGGAGCGAAGCAGCGATTGAAGCGATTCGCCATCGTTGATGGCAGTTGATGGGCACGAGACGGGTGTTCTGACTTCAGTACGTTAAAACTGTCGTCACTAGTGCAGTTTTTTGTGTTTAACGCAAGTATAAAGTACATCAGGAGGCAAGGAAAGACGCTACGGCTCCAGATTGAGGTGAGTTTATACATGTAGCGTGCAATCGTAGCCAGAAAAAAGCTAGAAGGAACGATTAATTCTTTGCGAACCATCCGTCGGTTTTCCGAGTGTATAAACTCTGCTCGAGGCGCATGCGCAATAGCGGGAACGATAAATTCACGCGCTACACTTCGATCATTTTATTTGCTCTATTCAAGAAACCAAATTTTTATCGATTTTCAAAAATTGGGAAGTACTACGCTAACTTTTATTTTTAGTTTCTAATCTACTTTTTAAATATAATTCCCAGAATGCAAAATGTTTTTTTTAAAGGACATCTACCGCTTTTTTACGTTTTTAAACGTTTTCTGTTATTTTAGAAGGTTTTGATGAATATAGAGTAATAAAATTGTGAAGTCTGTATATAAAATCGGTTGATAAGTAGCACTTATAAACCGTTAAAAGTCTCTCAGTTTGTAGAAATTGAAAGTTTGGTTAACTCTTCATGTTTACACACGTGACCTCTGTCAGGTTTAAACTTGTTATAAAAATTAGAAGTAACGTTTTTTTAATGGTTGAGCACAATTTCATTGTAGATTCGAGCCTTTTATCAATATAAAGTTAATTTAAGATAATTATTTATACTTAGGATTTTTTTTAAACAAAAAAGGTTATATTGCTAAATTGAAAAATTGCAAATTCAACTACGTTTTTAAAATTACTTGTCCTTGAAATTGTGTTTGAGGATGCAAATACATCTAAAAGTTGTGAGTCAAGTTTAAAGTATCTTTCTTTCTTTTTTAGATAACCCAAGATGTCTTCGGCTCAAGTGGATCGCGCCACGAAGCTGAGCAATCCAGGCAAAAAAGAAAATGAGAAGTCACGCAAGCCTTTTAATCCAGCTCACAAGAAGTACAAGCATGATGACAATCGCCACTTCAAATTTGGTCGCAAACGTCTGCAAAGTTTCACCGGAAATGGAAAATTTTGCCCTCCTTACAAGCGTCGCAAAAAGGAAGGTATCATAATCCCACCAACAAAATTTCTCCTCGGAGGTAACATCTGTGATCCTTTGAATTTAAACAGCATGCAAGATGAAGAAGTAAATAGAGCTATGAATGCTGTTACGCCAAAATCGAGTCCTCTTCCCACTCCAAAACACAGGAAGGAACCAATCGAAGTGATCATTCCTCCCAATATCTGTGATCCTCTGAATCTGAGCAATTGCAACGATAACGAAGAATACGAAAAGCAGTTGATTTCGCCCACGAAAAAAAGTTCTAAAAAAAGGAATAGAAAAAAGAAACGAGCACTCTTTGGTTCTGGGAAAAATGAAGTGAGTGATACAGCGGAAGCAAAGGAAGAACTTCATCCTGTTGAGAATAAAGAGGTTGCATCAGAAAATCCTCAAGTTGAGCCTGAAAACGTTCCTGCACAAGCTGTTTCTCCTCTAAAGGAGTCAGAAAAAGAGCCAAAGGTCGAAAGTCCGCAGAAGGATAAAACCAAACTTCGTTTGAAGGCATTAGAGGAACCAAAAGACAAGAGACTGAGGAAAGTTGACGTTAAGGATAAAATCGTTAGTCCTGTTATTCCGCAACCTGGAGCCTGGAAATCCAGAATGCCACACAGACCCTGCCAAGATAAGAAGAAAAAGCCACAGCAAATGCCAAAATTCAAACCTAAAGATGCGCAGTTTCAATATGGAAATTATAATAGGTTAGCAATCATAACTTTCTATTTAGGAGCTTAGTTTGCATGTTCTCACATTTTGTAAATTTTATCTAGTAGAAAAACTTTTATTAACCAGGAATTTTTTTGGTTAATTCAAGTTGTCATTCTGGTTAAGAATTTAAGATCTGTTTTGAATAATCAAAATTAAATCGCATTAATGCTTCATATTTTCAGGTATTATGGATATCGTAATTTGCATCAAGACGTGGATTTAAGGTTAACAGTCTTTGCTCAACGAAAAGAACTTTTCTGTGACAAGGACGTTCTTGACATAGGGTGTAATATCGGTCACATTACATTATCAGTAGGTCGAGATTTTTCACCTCGCAGTGTTACGGGAATCGATATTGATCGGAAGCTTATCTCAATTGCTAGGAAGAATATTAAGTATTACGTTAACTGCGTTCAATCTCCAGCGAGTACAGAAGACGGAACGAATAATAAGGATACTGACGCGAATTTTTTCCCAATGTCTATGCCAATTATGTATGGACCTATTGATATTCCTGGGTTTTCGAAAGAAAAGAGTCACAAGGGCTTTCCTTATAACGTCACCTTTGTACAGGTATAATGATTAAAAACTCTATATGTTTATTTACATGTTAATTTTAAAATTACTATAAATTATTTGACTTTCAGGGTAATTACGTCCTGGAAGATGATTCACTCCTTTCCTCCGAGCAGCCACAGTTTGACGTGGTTCTTTGTCTTTCAACCACAAAGTGGATTCATCTTAACTTTGGTGACGCAGGATTAAAGCAGAGTTTTAAACGTATGTTTGCTCAGTTAAGGCCTGGGGGAGTTTTGATATTAGAGGCACAAAACTGGAGTAGTTACGGAAAAAAGAAAACACGCACAGTAAGTATTTTATTTCAAATAAATTTAAATCTAAATTATTGTGTCAGTTGAAAAATTTTTCACTCATTATTTTTTATTATCCTAGGAACGTATCTTCAAAAACTACCAAAATATCAAGTTCTTTCCGCATCAGTTTACGCAGTATTTGCTCTCACCAGAGGTCGGTTTTTCTAAATGCGAAGTTGTCTCCATTCCTCCTCATCCGTCTAAGGGGTTCCAACGTCCCCTTCATCTTTTTACAAAATCTGGTCCAGTCCAGGATAATACCTCGGTCAGATACGAGCATAGGGATCAAGAGCAGAAGCAACAAGCGCAACGATATTACTGGAGGGATCTATTTCCTACAGAGGTATACATACCAGCAGGAAACAATTCCGGAAGCAGCCAAAGAAGTACTGTCTCCCTTAGCCAATATGAATCTTTGGAAAACGTCTACGCTCCTCTTGGAACGCCTTCCTACCTTCTAGGCACTCCAGCTCACATTAATGATGGTACTCCTAATGCTAACGAGAAATTATGCTACGCTGAATTAAATATTCCAGAGGACTCTATAGTCTTAGATAGTCCTCGAGAAGACGATAAGGTGAGTGAAAAAGTTCAAGATTATTCAAATCCAAGCGAAGAGACTATTCAGAAAATGGAAGAGGAGACGAGTAATTGCGAACTTGCATCAAACGACACGTGAATTGAAAAAGGTTTCGATTAAACACGATGCTGATGTAACCAGATCGTGGCTCCAGTACATATGCTACCTTCAATCAGTTTCTCTCTTTTTTTTATTTT
Organism: Diplolepis rosae; assembly: GCA_030998225.1. Lineage (NCBI taxonomy): Eukaryota > Metazoa > Arthropoda > Insecta > Hymenoptera > Diplolepididae > Diplolepis > Diplolepis rosae. The sequence continues at coordinate 3,416,616 of JAPYXD010000723.1, read as the reverse complement.
TATTTTTTTTTCATTCACTGACAAATTATTTGAAGTACTTTCTACTTTGATAGGAACAAGAAATTGCAGAGTTTTCATTAAAAAGAATTTTTTGTCTTGTTAATAAATTTTTAGTTGAAATATTTAGTAAAATATTTTGCTTCTTTTGTGAAGTTCATATTGGTAACTAAATAAAAAAAAGTTAATGATAACTTATTTCTGGATAATGGTATAGAGTAGTAGTCTTTTTGCACAATTTTATTAAGCATATAATTGAAAAAGGGCTTTTTAAGTAAAAAAAAAAGTGTAATAATTTTGACCATTCATTCAGTGAATATATTGTTTCTATTACTGCATATTTATTTTGTTATGCAATTTTTCGATCCATGAATAGTTTTTAATTAAAATTCTATTCAGTGATTCAGTCTCTTTTTTTTTAAATTCTACATTATTATTATTATTATTATTATTATTATTATTATTATTATTATTATTATTTTTTCCTAGAGTTGATTTTAGTTTCTGGATAGAATTCATTAACAAGTGACAAAAATTTCCTTCTCTGTATTCAGAGTGTATGTATTCTGCTAGACTAGTCAAAATTGTTAATCTCAGTGGGCCAAACTCGACGCTTTAGATAATTCGTAGCCACAGTGAGAGCTTCCATTTGAAACTTAACGTTTGTACTTTGCATTTCCATCAAAAACGTATGATAAGAATTTCGACAGTAGCTTTATGACAAATTTTTAATAATGAGAAATCTTTATCATCGAATGAATATTCTTAACTTACTGCACATCACGAAATGCCTAAAGCGTTCAAATCTAAGTCTTACTACAAATCTAGATCATAATACAAATATAAATTTTACTACAAAACAGAGAAAGTTTATACATGTAGCCCTAGTTCTCTAAATTGTGTTCCTATTAATTTGGTTAATTATGCTAGGTTTGCCAGACTAGGTTGCTCATAATTATTTTATCCTTCAGAACAAAATGCTTCGATGTGAGGGAATTGTTACTACTCACGTAAGGTAAATAGATAATCAATGAAGTAAAGAAATCAATATTTCTTTGGCATATTATTGATCCTGGCTCTTATTATATTTTACATGATTTCAGCCTCAATTGAAAATCCTAAATTTTCTTCTCAGTTCATAGGATCACTTGAAATAGCAAAACTATTGGAATTTTCTATCTAAAATTCTCGGTCAGTGACACGAATTTGTTTCTTCTGCTATTGTTTTCATAACCGATTCTGGTAGACCTTTTGCAAAGGCTTCTTTTGTACATATTTAAGGTGTGACTTTCGGATATGGCATTGCTTGCGAGATTGACCATAAAAGCTTCAGTTTCACTTCAGTCTAAAAGCGCAAGCGTATCAATTCAGTGCGCAGAGTCACAGAGTGCAACACTCTTGAGTTATGTACTTGTTACGTGTATTACGTATGAGATAACCGAGTGTGAATTGGCTGTGTCTGTGCGAGTGTAAATCGCAAGGTAGATCAAAAATACGGTTTATTCGAAGACTGATTTCGGACTTTATTACTCGAATAATGTTACAAGAAAAAGAGAGTAGTAAGAAGAAGAAAGCTGCAAAATAATTTAAGAAGCGGAGCTGGTATCCCATACAGTTTTCAAAAAGCAGAAGTTATCGCTCACTTCGCCATTGTGTAGCGTGTCATAAAGTGGAATATAAATGTTTGATGACAGATGTTTGAAAACAGATTCATAGAAAATTTCAGCAAAACTGTTTTCCTCCTTAGCTCGTTTTTTTATATGTTGAGGCTTTTTTAATCTCTTTCAAAAATATAATTATTTTTTTTTACTCTTAAAAATTTCCTTAATGAACTTGAACAACGTTTACAACAAAATCATGACAGAATCAAAGAGTATAAAATAAGTAATTTATAGAGAAAGTTTCAAAACACATTGTGGAGATTTTTATTAAGAACTAAAATGTATACCTCATTTTAACAATTGCTTCAAAGTAGCTTAAATATTTCAAAATGTTCTTTTCCAATAAGTTTTGTATAAATTTGAATTTGAATTGGCAATAAATGTATTTAATAAACAAAAAATTAAAGTTAATCTAATTAAATTGAAAATTAGATTGAATTATATCGTTAACATATGATACAATTTTCAAATTCCTTTTCAACTTTTTTAATTTTGCATTGTTTTTAATGCAATAAAAATTATTATTCATTCGGTATTTTTAAATGTTTTAAACCGTAATTGGAAATCAAATAACTTGTATAAAATGTATAAATGTATGAATTTTCTAATGTGTTATGAAATGTACGCAGACTAAAAATAGCAGTGGCGAGGAAATGCTATATTGTGAGGGGCATAAGAGAGAAAAAAGATGAATTGAAATGTAGAATTGTAAATTTCTGTAATATTAGAGGCGAATGAAATCGTTTAAATATACATTATTTATTTCTATACATATATTAAAGTGCGTCTTTCGCATTTCGTTGATGAAAAACGGGACGATAGGAAAGTATCGTGTAATATATAATTATTGTATAAGATTTCGGTGTGTATAATACTTGGCGCGACGATTTAGAATGAAATTAAATATTACATTATGAAACTTTTATACGCAAATGCGAATGTAAATTAATTAATGATACCGCGAGTCTCATCGTCCCCTTTTTCTACTATCTACTTTCGACTAATCGTTTTTTGCTATAAGCAGCTGAAGTACGATTGTTATGTTGGGATCACAATGTAACAGTAAAGGGACTTAGCACAAATGCATTTGAGGCGGAAAAGTCTACCCCAAATTTTATCAACAATCGTATAAAAAGTAATAATAAGATTGTAACACAGTTTGGTCTCCTTACTATTACATTGTGGCTGTAACCAAAACTGTAAGTAAAATATCGCAAAAAAATCTGAATCTATTGTCCGGAAAACTCAGTAAAACGTGTAAAGTATTTGTTTTTTTTTGCAAAATTTTGATGAAATCATTTTTGCTAAATAAAACCGGCCGTCAAAGTGAAGTAAACGTCTTAAGACTTGTACAGTTTTGTTTTTTAATTTTATAGAGAGTGAGTTTAAGTTATGAAGATCTTGCAAGGTGCGATTAATTTTGGAAACAGCTTTTACCAAACAAATAAGTCTAGCACGATATTATGGAAAAGTTTTACAAGTCGTTTAAGACGGAAATAAGTTACTTATAGAACATTATTATTGTATGAGATAATTTAATAAAGTAGTCGATCGTACCAATAAATTGGGTTTTATTGGCTGAGAGATCCTTGGAAGTTTTTCTCTTCTTTAAATAGATTTTTTTTGGCTGGAGTTAATTTTTTATTTAGTTTATCATTTGTTTTTCATTGTTTAGTTTTCTCTGATTTTAAGAAGCTTAATATTGTGTGAATTATGAATATTAAAGTATTTAGAAATTCAATGTTCGACTCAAAAAATTATTGTTTGAAATATTTTTAATCTATTTCAGAGGTCAAAATTGTAGTTTTTAGAGTTTCAATGACAGATATGATTAATAATTTATATTTTTTTAGGTTTCAGGATGGTTTGGGGGAATTTTTAAAATTAAATTTTTCTTTAATTTTCAGGTTTATGGTGAGGATTAAATATAAATAATGAGTTTTTTCATGATTTTTATTGAGACTAGAACTTTTTCCCGGACGTTTGGACCCTTTTTGAAAAGTCCTCACGTCCACCATTTCTACATGTATTACACTTTATCATTATGATGTGCATTCTGTTTTTCTTTTATATCATAAAACGAGTGAACGAAGATGTTATATAATCTACGTGTTGACCTGCAACAGCTTCTTTTAAATATGTATTTATAATATTTATATATAATACGTATACTTTTAGTACGTGTGCGTGTTACAAATGGCAATGAAGGAGCGAGGACGAGATCGATATCGAATTTATGAAACTAATTATTAAGGCTATTGACGATACTTATAACTATCTAGAGACGCCAGCGCCTCATTTCATTTTTTATTTTATTTTTAAAATTTTTTTACTCTATGATCTCAAAGATCTTCTACTTTACATAATCTATCTGCTCTAACTACGTGTTATTTTCTTATTCCTTACGTAATAACGTGATAACCGTCATGGGTATAGTTATATATCGTTCAAGGCGTGAAAAGATGTGGTTTTAAAAAATTTTGGGTTTTAATTTCTCAAATTTGTGGCTGAGATCTATTGGTAACTGAACACTTCCAGCAAATAGCAAAACAATTGTACCCTAATTTTTATTTCAAATTATCTTAAACCTCAAATAATTTGCACTATTTCTCAGAAGAAAATTTACTTGAATTGAGAAAAAAATGTAGCTCTCAGTATTTCATAAAATTCTGAATAAAAAATTTATTGAAAGAATAGAAGCGTGTTTTTTTCAATGCAGTAATATTTACTTGAATAGCAAATGTTATTTTGAATATCTATCCCAAATATATTTTGAAAATTTCTGCCTTGAATTTTACTACAGCATTAAAATTCGCAAAGAAATAATACATTCTTTTTTGTGATATAAAATATTCAACAATTTCAACAGACCAGCTGTATTGAAAATTTCTGAAGTACAAAAAGAGAAATTATTCTTCGTCAGTAACTTAATTGTCATTTTAATTGAATTTAAAATAATTCATGTTGTAAATTGGTATGGTAAAAATTCAGCCTTTGTGTTAATATGACACAATCTTGTTTTAAATCTTGCTGGAATCGATAATTACTATGTTTTATTAAATCGTATTAGGAATTTACTTAAAAAACGTCGATTTTCAGAAAGTTCTCTTTCTAATACAGTGACAAATTTATAATCCTTAATTCGAAACTAGTATTTTTGTAGGCCTCTACTTTTAAACTGACTCGGAATTGAAAGTATTTAAAGTTTTATTTACTTACTCTGAAACCTGAATAATTGAGGCTTCAAATGCAAGAAGGGGATAAAATATTTGACTTTGAGTTGAAAATTTTTCTAAAAATGAAAATTCACAAAGAATTTTTGACATTTATTAACAAAGAACCAATAATTTTATATATTTTTATTGCATTTGAAGTCTTAACTGAAGAACTTAATCTCTTTAACTAGAATCTAATTTCGTGATTTTGTAAATTTACAGGTCTGGGAGAAAAACTGTCTAAATAATTGACTAGTCAATAATCTGGATGAAATCTGCTAGTTTTTCTAGCACTCAGTGTCTTATTTTTAAGTGAACTCATCAAGTAAGGCTTCTAGTTTGGATTGCACCGATTTTACTTAAAATATAAGTAGTTTAGTATAGAATTATAAATTTAATCGCCGAAACATAACACGACTGAAATGGAACATAAAAGAAACTTTACCGTGTAATCTGATCCATAGTTTTTGATCAAAATTATTAAAGAACCAAGCTACTTTTTTTATCTGTGCAGCCAATTGAAATTCAAAATCTGACTTAAACGTTAAGCAAAATCGGTGCAGGCCTCAGTTCACAAATATCATGTAACTGAATTACTGCAAATTGGTTTTGCAAACAGTACAAAACGTCAATTCTAGGTGGAAGTGATGTCATCTCTACTTCCAGTGGACGCACGGCGTTTAACAATTACGTCTCGACCTGAGAAGTCAGAAACGCTTGAAAGTCAACTCGGAGCTAAACTCCGATGTGGAGATACAAAGGTCATTGGCTCAGAATGAGAAACTGAAGATTTACTCGTCAACAAGTTCCCAGAGCATTAAGGCAGCGTCAGTGCCACCAACGGTGACGACGTTTTGATCGTTGTACAAGAAGCGAGCACAGGCTACAAGGGAGCTGTAGACCTTCTCCTCGACGTATTCGGCCTTTGCACTAGTGCAAGGGTACCTGAACAGACGCAGGTACCCTTCAGCGTCTCCACTTACAAGCATATCGTGAGCTGCCGAACGACTCGCGGTTGTCAAAACCGTCGTCAGAGGATAGTAACGATTGTTCCACATTCCTGGAATTAAGAATTTTGTCAAAAAGTTGGCCATGATATAAAAAATTTACAAATTTCTCTTTTTTTTATTAAAGTTGAGGAGTTTAACTAATTTTATTAGATAATTTCATCAAACCACACTACTGGTTAAAATTATTGACGCGTCTTCTTAAACATTTGTTTTCGATTGATAATTTATAAAAAAATAAAGAAAAATTTGTCCATTATGAGATTTAATTATTGATCACTTATGAACCACGAATTGAATTTGGATATTTAATCATTTTTATAAATCCTTAAAATGTTAAAAAGTTTTGTAAAACTGAAATTTCTATGAAGTTTCAAAGCTTTTGTAGTCTTAGTTAATAACTTAAATTGCATTTTCTTTAAAATAAAATGTGAATTTCTGTTTTGGTAGATTTTAGAAAATTAATTTTTGTTATTAAGATTAGAGTGCGAATAAAATTATATAACACAATCATCATCATTTTATGTATATATTGTATAAAGAAAAAGATGTATCATAAGATTTCTGAAAAATAATTACCTGATACCACATAACCAACAGTACAATTGTAAGTGTGCCATTTTACATCCTTCATAACCAATGGACTCTTCTCTGATGACAAAGCTTTAACATCCCCTGCGAAATAAAAAATGCATTATATTATTCGAAAAATTGGAAAATTTGGCAATATTTTTTATCAAATATTTTGACTGGGAAACTTACAAAAGACCAAATCGTAATCTTGAGTAACAGTTTGTAAAAATCGACTATCAGAACTCCAGTCGAGTTGAACCAAGGGTTGGGTTCCTCGGATCTTGTTACTTTTTTTGTAAGAAAATCCATCTCGTGATACCCTGAATAGATAAACGCTTCCATTCTGTGAACCCATCGCTACCATTTCACCGGCTATAAAAAGAAAATTGAATATCGATTGGGTGATTATGCGTCTGAAAATTATCATAAAATAAGAGAATGAGAAGCCGAAGCAAAAAGGGAACAAAAATAATTTTAGGGAGTTTCAGACCTTTTTAATTTTTTAATGAAACTAATGGTCCTAAATTGGTAATGATAACAACAATTTTTAAACTTACTAGGATTGTATCCGATACAAGATAAAGGTGATCCACAAACTCTCAAAGTTGCGACTGCGGCTCCAGTATCGGCTGCAAGAACTAAAAGATGTCCTTCTGAAGAACCAGCAGCTAGGGCTACTCCAAACGGATGAAAGGCTATACAAATGCACTCAAAACCGACCTGGCATTGTAAAGAAAGAGAAAAATTAGAAGTAACTTATAATTTTACTTTTTTCAGATCTATATTTTATTTTCATTCTGTATTTTCTCTTAGTGTTATTTGTTATTTATATATACAGGAATAGTATCAGATCATTTCTATCATTTTAAATAGATTATTTCAATGTTTTAGATACACTGATGATGAAATTGTACCTGAGTTGTCCAAAGCAACTTGTGTCGTCTCCATAAAGCGATATTTTTATCGTGGCCAGCAGTGACAAAAACTTCGTCATCTGGATGGACAGCCAAACCCCAAAGCTGCCTCCCATGGCCGAATACAACCTGGTTGAACCTTCTCTGAAGTGAGCCTTCCAGAATATTATTTCGAGTGGTGCCAACGTAAATGTTGCCATCGTTTCTACCAGGACGTTGAGGATAAATACTTCGCACTCCACCGGCAGATTCTGGCAACTGCATCACGTAAATTAGAAAAATAATTAATTATCGGAGACTTCTTTATTTTAGAATAAATTTAAAATTATTATAAAAATTAATAAAAATTACCTTAGTGTCGGTAATGCGTTTGTAGTTTTGTAATGAGTCCCAAGCTGCGATTTTCCGATCCTTTTCTCCACCGGAAAGCAAAGTTCCTTCTGAGAGCATCACTAAGCAACTAATTCCTTTATTGTGAGCTTCGAATTCCATTCTAACAAAATAAGCTCCATCTGCATCCACAGAATAAACTGTAATGAATCCGTCACTATCAGCTGTGACGACGTCACCGTCTTGTTCGAACTGAATACTCGTTATGTGTGTTCGAGAAGGCTAACAAAATATTATAATTATTATGAAATAATAATATTAATTAGGTGCTGTATTATTTTCCTTTAATTATTAGAGCATTATATTTATATCTGTACGTTATGCAAATGCTCACAGGTTTAATAATATCTGTCCTTTCGAAGAACCCATCCTTCCTTCGATTCCAAAATGTCAAGTGACCCCGACCATGTGTAATTAAAAGATTGTCATCAAGAGGATGAAAAGCTGCTCCAGTTAAATCTTCTTGTAAAGTCTGTGAGTTGAATAAATAAAAATCAAATTTATCCGCTCAATTTTTTCTATATTTTGACTGTTAGTAATTTTTTATTAACTGCTAATATTAGTTTATTAATTCTTAATCTGAAATTAAGTAAAAATTGTTTCCTGTTTAGTTTTTAATCATTATACCTGTTATGAAATTATAAAATTGTATTGCAAATGAAATGTTTCAAAATACCTGTAAAATTGGATTTAAAGTTTTAAATAATTAAGTTTAAGACAAACTCTCAAAAGAAATTCCGTATTTATGATTTTCTAAAAATATTTTTATTTATATTATAACAAAAGAAATGATTTGAATTAATATTGATTTTTAGTAAACTTTTATAGTCGGATTTAAAGAAAGGGTCTTTTTTTCTGAACATATAAGGGAAATCTCCCTGATTTTATTTGAATTTAAAAAACGACACTTCACTTACCGCTACTTTTCCAAGTAAATGACCCCATTGCCATTGCCATACTGAAAGAATTGCTTCTCTGCCAGCGTCGACAACCAGAACATAACTACCACCATTCTAAAAAGTATTAAGAAACCACTATTGATTCAATGAATTTTTGTGAAAATTGAAAGCAAAGTAAACCTTTAAATAAGATTAAACATTTTTTAAAAATGATTTTGAACATTTGTGATATTTAATAATAAATAATTTTTATTTATTTAAATTTAAAAAACGAATCTAATTTATTTTAATTCAATAAAGTTAATTATATAATTTATTAAAAGTACTTAATAGTTTACCAGTTGTGAAAATGCTAGAGCGGAAACTCCCAATTGAAATTCCGTCATTCCAAAAACGTAGAGAGTGAGAAGAGTTTCTGTCGACCAGATGCGAACATGAGGCTGTGCTTTTCGATGTCTGCCGGCTTTTTGACCGGAAGCTACTAATTCCCTGCTAGGATGTACCTTGAAAATAAAAATAAATTTTATTTTTTCAAGAAAATTTTAATCTAAGAAATATTTCCAATCCCATCAAAAAACTGAATAACCCTTTTTATGCCAAAAGTAAAAAAGTAGTTTTTTGACTTATTTTATTTAATTATTGATTGATTTACTTCTAATTTTGATTACCTCCATGCAGGTTATATCTTCAGTGTGTCCAGCGTAATGTCGTTGAGCATTTTCTTCTCTGTCGAAAAGAACAGCAACGGCAGCAACGTAATAAAGAAGTTCTCCGCTTGGCAGTACCCAAAGATTTCTTCGAGTGTCAGTTCCCCGATATCCGTAAACCCATTCTAACTGCAATTTCTTATCCGGTGGTGAATTATCTACATGTGGTAAGTGTGAAGGTGGGTAAAAAGATCTTCTTAAACCTCTAATTGTCACTCTCGCTGGTTCCTCGCGAAGTACTTCTACGACACTGTAGTCTACAATTAAAAATTGACAATATTATTATCAGAACAAGTAAAATTAATTTTTACAATTTTCTCTTAGTCTTCTTTGGGAGGGGGGGGGGGGGGGGGGGTAAGATATTTAAACTATTTTTTTGCATTTCAAAAATTTTTTTTAAACGAATGCATAACATAAGGTATCCCTGGGAGCTTTTTTGTTTTTTTTAAATAATTATCAATTTTACAATAACAAATTTGCCCGATTTTTTTTTTAGCGAAAATCGGTTTTTCGGCTTCCAAGTGCTACGAAAAATTGAAAAATCGAAAAAAAAAATCCTACCAGGGTTACCTCGAGAAACATATCCTTTAACAAAAGCATTTTAATTTTTTTGTTTCAAATGATCCTGTTGCAAGTTATGATGTACACCCCAAAACAACTTTTTTTCGAGGCGCCTCCGAAGATTCGCTGTCATTCGCTCAATTTTCAATATTTTCTAATGAAAATTTAGGAAAATATTGTTCAAATGTTGCATTATTATATGGAAATTGAATGAATAAACTAACACTATCTGTATCGCCAAAAAAATTCTTAAAAACATGCCTTTTTTTCAATGAAATAACCTAACCCCCCTCCCTTAATCTATTTACATCCTCGTAAATATTTGAAAATATTTTACAATTTTTTAACGTCACTTTAGATTTCTTTTATCTTTTGCTCCAACTTTTTTTCTTATCGCTTTTTACCAAATTTTAAAAAATTATCCGATTTAAAAAAATTACAAATCACTTTTTCAAGAAAAAGATTCCCTACTTCTTTACCATTTCCAATTTTCGAAAATTAATAAATTATTATCAAATTCAGCAATTTGTTTATAAAAATTTCGGTTTAGAAAATGTTTTTTTAATGGTTTCAGCCATTAAAGAATTTATTTTTAACCCTTTTACTGTAACGCTTTTTTTTGTACCCTTTAACTGTAACGTGGTGTCAAATCGACCCAGGGGTTGAAGAAAATAGAAAAAAGCATCCAAAAAATCTGAAAAAATGCATACATGTAGCTCGGGATTTCTACTTTACGATAAAAATTTGATATATGAAGTTTTCGTCATTTTTTTATAAGATAATTAACAATAAACAAACAAACTCATGGATAATACGGGAACTTTGAAATTTCGGGGTGGGTCGAATCGACACCACGTTACAGTAAAAGGGTTAAGGTAAATGTCGCGCCAAAAATCAGTCTCTTGGAAAAGAAGTTTTTCTATGATTTCAAGACTGGTAATTATATCATCAGCCGTGTTATATGTAAGGAAAGACACTCTTTTTAATAAAAAAAATTTAAAAATTACGAAAAATAATATTTTAATAATGTTTTTTGTAATAGGATATGTCCTTATTATCGCTCCATACCAAATTTTCAAAAATGATGCGATTCTGATAAATCATGAATCATTTTTTTAGGAAAAGAATTCTCTACAACTTTACCGTTTCCGATTTTTGAAAATGAATCAATTATTATCAAATTCAGCAATTTGTTTATAAAAATTTCGTTTTGGAAAATTGTTTTTTGATGATTTCAACCATTAAAGAATTTATTTTCAAAAATCGGGACGGGTAAAGTTGTAGAAAATCCTTTTCCTAAAAAAATGATTCATGATTTATCAGAATCGCACCATTTTTGAAAATTTGGTATGGAGCGATAATAAGGAAATATACCATTACAAAAAACATTATTAAAATAATATTTTTCATAATTTAAAAATTTTTTTTATTAAAAAGAGTGTCTTTCCTTACATATGACACGGCTGATGATATAATTACCAGTCTTGAAATCATAGAAAAACTTCTTTTTCCAGAGACTGATTTTTGGCGCAACAACTACCTTAAAAATCAAAAACGTTGAAGTTGTGGGAAATCTTTTCTCTTAAAAAATGATTCATGATCTATTAAAATCGCATAATTTTTTAAAATTTGGTAAGAAGCGATAAGAAAAAAAGTTGGGTCAAAAATAAAATTATTTTTCTGTGTTTCAAATTTTTTTCATGTAAAATAATCTTTTCTCTTTCAAAATAGCCCTTCAATAAAAATATTGCTATTCTTGAAAGAAAAATTATCTTTTTTGGCCTGAGGTCTAATTTTCCTGGAAGAAAACTACCTTAATAATAAAAGGAGTATCTTACCATTGACTCGTACTACTTCGGTCTCAGGGGCGTAGAGAGCACGGGGTCTGCTCTTGCTGCGGGCCCTCCTCTGTCGGGCAATATCCTCTACAACAGTTGGTGGTCCACGGGACCTGGACCTCCTCGCCGGGGATCCCAAGGCTGTGCTTATTCCTGCCCCTGTTCCAGTCCCCAAATAGAATGTATCCACGTCTGCAAATTCATTTCTCAATTGGGAGAAACTCCGCACCTGTATCAAGGACAAGAATGCGATCAAGTTCGATCGATGTTGGCCCTTAGAGGAGACATAGGGCGTGAAGTGGGCGTATAATTTTCAAAGGCTTGAGAAAATTGGCTGATTTGAAATTCATATGCGGTCGTGACCTGAAAGACGGATCTCTGACCTTTTTCTTCAGGGCGTCCTAGATGTGCATACCTGTGGGTGTATAATCGTCTGATAGTGAAGGAAGAAAAGGAACTTTCTAAAATCCAGGCCGAGGATGAAATTTCCATGAGGATAAAAGAAATCACGACTTATGAAAGATAAAACAAACACGATGAGGGAAGGAAATTTCCTTGTGGGCAGAGCCATATTCATCATAGGAATCGGAAGTGGACCGTGGCCTTGCTTATAAAATGTTTTGTGATTTGAATGCCAGACACACGGAGCGAAATTATGGAATCGGCATGCTAAAATTATGGTATACTATGGTACATGTTTACAAGGCGCATGCGCGGCGCGAAATTCAAATTAATATATCTTCAAATACTTCAAAGTGTAATATTTTTTATATATAAAATGCTAATAACATTTTGTTAATAAATATGATAATATTATGTTTTAATAAAACTATTTTAATAATAATTATAACACAGTTTCTACTTTTTAAAGTCTTTGTATTTTGTAACATTTACTTAAAGTAACTCATATTAAAGAACATCTTTTTTTTATAAAACAGCTTATAATCTATAAAAAGCAAGTATAATATGTAATTGCCTTTGGAATGTCTTTACGTAAATCACATGAAAATTAACTCTACTCAGCCTTCATTTAAAAAAATGATTGATTGGTCAAACATGCTTCATATAGGGCAAAAAACAATTCTCATTGGATAATGGCTATTACGCTTTTGTCTTCATTACATTTCGGTTAAATGAAAAATAAAAAATAGAAGTATTTTTAAATTATGGTACATGTAAGAGGTATGGTACACGAGGGATGGTACATGGTACAAGAGGTAAAATTATGGTACGATTACCAATCGTATCTGAGTTGAATTTTAATCGACGATCACGGCTCTCGGCTGGTTTGTTGCTCGCCTCCTTCGTTGAGGCAGGACCGAATAGGCCACGCACAAAGGTGGCGCTTAAGTGGAGCTCTCTTATATGTATTTTTGATCCAAGAACGTGTTTCCTTTATTTCCTTTCCTTCCATTCTTAGTTGATATTTACAATGACTATTAAAATTTTTATTAATGTTCCAGTTTATAAGAATTTTAAGAAATGAAAAATGTTTACATATCATTGTTCTATTCGTTAATATGGGGATGATATTAGATTTAAATAATTTTTAATAATCACAAATAACAATAAATATTTTTTAAAATTTAGAATAATTAGAAATAAAAATTACTAATGAACAGAATCAAAAATACATATAAGAGGGCTCCACTTGAGCGCCACTTTTGTGCGTGGTCATTTCGGTCCTGCCTCAACGAAGGAGGCAAGCAACAATCCGGTCGAGAACCGTGATCGTCGATTAAAATTCAACTCAGATACGATTGAACATTTTTAATCGTATCTCGGGTACCCATGAATATTTTTCAAGTTTTCTTGGCTTAAATTAAAGAAAAGATTTTAGACTTTATGTCGTATAATTTTCAGATTTTGAAAAAAAATTTCTTAGGTCATACAAAAAGTTGAAGTTGAGGTAGAGAATTTGAAAAAAACTTGAAATTTTTTTTTTAACTCCTCACGTGCTGTATTATTTTCAGAAAGTCAAAAAAATATTCATTGAGCATCACTAGACGTGGAATTTCGTAAGCTTTCCAACTGTAATTTTAAAAATGCCCTATCTCTTTTTTTCACCGAGATATCGTGGTTCAAAGTCAGCAGTGATTTTTAATAGCGATCACAAGCACCGTGCGCACAATTTCCGACGGTAGTGTAAGTTCATGAGTTACAATTTCTATCCAGATATTTACTTTCTATCGCTTACTTTGATTTTAATCAGATTTTATTTATTTACATATTTTTTCTATTTGATTTCATTACAATTATTAATGTCTAGAATTTATTCGTATTTTTTTCTTATCGATAGAATTCTTCCGAAATTCTCTGGAAATTTTAAAGGAACAAAATTGAAATTCAATTTACCCAAAAATGAGAAATGAATATGTTCAAAGTTTCGAACTATTCAAATTTTCCAGTTGAAAATATTTTATGTTTTCAGTCGTGAAAAATTAAAATATTTTCTTTTTGATTGTTTTTTTAAGAGTGGGTTATTCAAAGTGATTAAAATTTGTAAAAGTTTCCCCTTATTATTAGTCTTGAGATACTCCATTCTTTGAAATGTCAAAAGTGACAACTTCTTATGATTGCAAAGTAGATATTTTATTTTTAAATTTTGTGGAATGGAACTTTTACTCCGAATGGTACGGGTGACCTAATCGACTCTAGGCCTTGAGGTCAAAATGCAATGCCAGATGATTGGCCATGGCACTCACTAAAAGTGAGTAATATTTCACTCCGAAACCAGAGTAAATTACACTTTAGAGTCAGGAACGAGCGGTTATATCTCTTCTTCAACTGAAATTTTACTTTGACTGCGTGATATTGTCACTTCAAGAATTAGAGTGATATATTTCACTCCAAGCACTGGGGTAATATTTTTTTCCAAATTCCCGTGACTTCTTCATTTCATTGGAATTTCATTCCACTCTTTCAGTACGAAAACCCATTTCAAATGAAGGTGTGATTTTCTACTCTTACGAAACGTTGGAAATTCACTTGCAGAACTTTAAAAAGACGTTCGAGTGTAAATATGTGCATAATGACGAAGCAAATCCATGCGTGTTCTCCCAGTGATCTGGATTGATCGATCAATATCTGAGACTCAAGATTTGAAGTATCACACGTTTTATCAGTTACTTATGCAAATGAAAGACGCGCGCGACGTCGTCCTTATAAAATCTGTTTGAATAATTCTTGTCCATAAATATGCATGGGCAACTAAAGGGAGAGGGAAGAAATGGCAGAAACCGCGTTCTCAGGAACGAACCGAAGCGTGACGATCGGGGTCGACTTTATTCGAAATGACAGAATAAGGTCGTACCCGCCCGAAGAACTCAAATTGAGTATCTTGTGCACCTGGACAATTAGTTTTATCAACAACATAATTTACTTTACAAACAATTCGATTTACATTAATTAAATATTTTTACATTCTCATCATGGATGAGAAGGTATTGGTTTTATGTGAAAAATGACTTTCGATATTTTCATCAAATCTTTACGTTTTGAGACCCCCTGAGTCATAAAAAAGGGTTTTTACGAAAGTGTCTGTCTGTCTGTCTGTCTGTCTGTCTGTCTGTAGGTCGTGTGCGGCATAACTCTCGATAGAATTATCAGATTGAATTGAGCTTTGGTACACTTTATCGAAGCCGAAAAAGTAAGGACAAGTTCGTTAACCAGCCACATCCAACCAAAATTGAGGGATTGAGCACTACTTTTGTGTTTTTGAAAATAATTTTTTTAAAAAATCATAAATTTCAATACTGGTTTTTGATAGTGCTCATAAATCTCTACAAATTATCCCGATAACATTTTTTGATTAAATCAAAATTAGAAATGTCACAGCATATTCAAATTCGAAAAAACTCAATATCAAAATTCCATTTTCAAGTTAAATTATACGAGATACGAAAAAACGTTATGATACAATATTATTAAATAAATAAAGACCTACAAATTTGAATTGTAACATTTTTTCATAAGATGCATATTTATCTTTTTAATTAAAAAAAAAACTATTGAAAATCCAAAATTCAATTTTTTAGCAATAATATTCGAAACACGAAAAAAACGTAAGAATACAAAGTTGTTCGTTTCAAAAAGATCTACAAATTTTGTCTCACACAGTTTCTGATAAAACATATATTTTTCGTTTCAATTCCAAAAAATACGATTAAAATTCAAAAATTCCATTTTTTAGACAAAATATGAGAGATACAAAAAAAAACGTTTAGATGGAAAATTGTTTGCCTAAATGAGGTCTACAAATTCTCATTAAGACATTTCGGGACAGGATGTATATTTTATGTTTTGATTATGAATATTAAAAAAATCCGATTTTTTTCACCAAAATATGTGAGATACGAAATGAGCGTTGTTCTGCAAAATCGTTTCCTTAAATAAAGTCTACGATTGTTTTTCCTTTTTGAGAGATTTGGAAGAAAATAAATTATTTTAATCATGTAATTTATTAAAAAGTTACTGAAATGTATACAGAAAATCGAGCGCGAAGCGCGAGCGCCATGATGAGAATGTGTTCCTTAAGGCTGATAGAGCCTTAAGTAAATTGAATTTCCTGTTTCACTTAATTTCAAAAAGAAATTGAGTGACTTTGAGAAAATGTGTAATTCACATCATCTGTGATATTATTATAAAATTGGTTTGAGCTTCATTATCAAATTATAATAAATAAACTTGAATGTATGTGAAGAGCACAAGACCCAGCGCGAAGCGCGAGGTCCAGAAAGAACGAAGCGCGACGATCAAATCGCGCGCCCTAGGCGCGCTCAAACTTGCGCGCGAAGCGCGCGATGAGAATGTGCCCGCAAAGCGGGCAGATTTTTTCCCTTATATTTCTCAAGACTGAAAAATCAATTAGAGAAGAATGTCTGGTCATTATACAAGGTTTGAATAGATATTGGAAGTGTAGGGAAGTCAACTGTGGACATAATGTAGTGGAATTAGAACAAACCTCTTGTCCTGAGACAGTAAACATTCTCTTGGCACCGTTCATTTTGAGTACTTGGCCCAGATCCTCGAGCACTTCCTCGAATGGCTGGGACGTTCGAAGATTCAAGAGCACTCGACACTGCAATAATACCCCATAGCAATCTTAATTTACTAAATGGAATTTGTTATTATTTAGCAATTTAACGTAACCAAAAACTTAACGTTTAATGTAAGGCTTGATTTTTGTGAAATTAAATATAATTTTAATTCAAAGTTTGAGACATGCTAAAAGACATGCTGTTTGTTTTTAAATTTTTTTGATAAAAAAGGTAAAATTTCGAATATCTTGATCTGAGGATATACAATTGGGTCTCTTCATTAAGAGCTAACTTCATTTCGTCTAATTCAAAATTTCAAGAATTCGAACCCATTCGAATACTCAAAATACAAAAAATGACCAAATTTGGACCAAAAAAGTTTCCTAGGATTAACGATTATAAGAAACCAACAAAAAAGAGGAAAGAAAAAAAGGCGACCTTCCAAAACCCCTTCCTTCTTTTTCTTTCTCTTTTTACTCCTTTTTCCTCTTTTTTTGTCCTCTACTAGTTACTTATATTTTCAAATTTTTGCAGTTAAAAAGCATTATTCGGAAAAAATGTATTAATGAAAATATTTTTTTTATACAAAAGTAATTAAACTGAATAATTAAATTAGTAATGTAAAAAATTTGTCCAAATTAGATAAATTTATTGTTTAATTTATTTTCTACAAAAAATCATATTTTTACCAGTGAAATTTTTCCAAAAATGCATCTTTATTGCAGAAAATGAAAAATAAGATACGTTCCCATACATTTACAATGAAAGCAATTTCTTCAGTCTTCGGACAAATTATGTTATTTGTTTATGGAAGTGAAAATTCCTAATTGACTCTCATTTGCATGTGTTTTAAAGTTCCCATGACTTTAAAATAAAAATATTTGATATTTTCGTATTAAGAGAGTGAAAAGAACAATAGTTTAATCAATTTGATTTTTAGAATAATCTTTAAAATGAATTGAAATTTTAAGCACTTTGAGCTCTTCGATTTTTAATTTTGGAATATCGTACCCTTTATGCGAAAACTGCGAATGTACTAAATCGAAGTTTTGAGAAAAACGAAGAAAACTGATCTCAGTTTTAAAAGAATTAAAATTAAAAATACAATTGGAAAAAGAATGAATTTAGATTGAAGAACTACACCATTTAAATTGCATCGAAAATTCATATCAGTTTTCTTCATTCTTCTCAAACCTTCGGTTTTGCACATTTATGGTTTTTCCATAAAGAGGACGATATTCCAAAATTAAAAATCGAAGAGCTCAAAGTGCTTAAAATTTGTATTCATTTCAAAGATTAGTTTAAAAAACCAATTTATTAAACTATAGTTCTTTTCACTCTTTTAATGATTTTTAATCAATTCTTAATTGCGAAGTAACTCAAATCGAAAACCCGTTGAGAATATACTTAATTAATTAAGAAACTTGTGAAATTAACCAGATCTTCAGTTAAATTAAATATGAAAAACTAGTAACCCTCTAAGTCAACTGGTTAATTTTACTAATTATTCTACGGTCAGAATTACAAACTGACAGTTCACCAAAAAAGTGTTCTTTAAAATAAATTTGAAACGTTTTGCTGGTGGACTTGTATGTGAGAAATGAAGAAAATCGCTAAAATAAAATACTTACTTGAACCGTGTGATCGAGGTTGTTGACAATGCGAATGACGCGACCGGAAGAGGATTTTCCACCGCCAGGAGGGGGTGCTTCCTCGGTGATAGACGCTTTCCTGCTAAGACTTGCCACCGCAGGGGTGCTTCTGCTTTGCCATACTCCAACCCCAGTTCCCCCACCCAATCCTGTACCGGCACCACCGCCTCTGCTTCCACCACCACCGGGGTTCGCATACCACGTATTGCTTTTTTTTCCGTAACTTGCCGGCTATAAAATCAAAAGTAAATTTCTTCATTATATCAAATTTTTAAAATAGTTATTTCAGCTAGTTTCAAAATATTTTGAAAAGTATATTTCATTCTTATTTTAATATAAGGTTCACGAGCGACATTAGGCTACAAAACCACCTAAATTGTCAAGTTATAAATAAACAGGGGTAGATTATTATCTACCCTTCTTATTTTTAAAAAGATCTATCAATTAAAATTATAATATATTACCGTCTTAAGATATTCTGCTCAGGAAAAATCAAGTCAGAGTAAAATATGTATTTCTATTTTTTGAGGTGATAGTCCTCGTTAAGAATGTGGATTTCATGTAGAAATATTTTATGCTTCAGAGCAGGAATTGAAAAAAAATGTAAAAAAATCTTTAATAATCACACCAAGAGAACAGTTTGTTTGAATCGAATAAATTTTTTTTTATTCAAGCAAATTTAATTGAATACAAAGTAATTATTTTAAATTTCAGGAAAATGATTTATTTAAATCAAAAAAACTTTTTTTAATTCAAACAAAATGGACGAAATATAAGTCCAAAAAATTTATTGCCTATCGAGTTATTAAATTCCAGAAAACTATGCACGAAAAGTCCCGCAGTTTCTAGTTTTCATTAAATTACGTTTTAATTTGCAAAAAGATGAGACAGGGTGAAAATTTCTGTCATTTAAAATATTAAATTAAAACAAACAAAATTGAAAAATAAGAAAACAATCTTTATTAAAAATTTTATCAAACTTTACGATAAGCAATGTAGAATATTCAATTGTTTTTCTAAAGTTTAATATTACTGCTGACAAAAATTTTCATCATGACCATTTTTTCCACAAATTTAGTAAAAATTGTAAACGCGGATCTTCAGTGTAATTTTGCAAAAAAAAATTGTTCAACATTTTAGTTTAAACTCTACAGACTTTCAAGTTCAAGCTGTACTTAATTTGTTAGAAAGGTGGTTAATGAACAATAAAGGGCGCGATACAGAATTTTACAGTTAGGAAAGGAATACATTATTCATGACTATTAAGACACCCTATACTGCGATTGAACAATCACGCCGCAGTACTAACGGAAGTCAGACTAAAATCTTTAGTGGTAGTGCTTGTTGAATTTTCATACATATTTAAAAATTATTCCATAGAAACTAGTGATAGCGGTATTTTAACTTGGACACATTCTAGTAATTATTGCTAAGTAGAAACGGACTACTTAGTTTTTAACACCCAGGCATTTTGGAAAATTATCCCTTAGAAAAAAAAGACAATTTGATCAGTATACTTTCTTAACATTCAGACATGGTCTAAAAAATATTCTTCTGTAGAAACAGGTTGCCTGATCGGATTAAAATTGCAAATAGTAGTGGTTTTTATCCTTCATACACGTTATAAACATTTTCTCTCAGTGGAAAGGGGCCATTTGGTCAGACTAAAACTTCATGAACGGCAGTAGAAAACGAAATTTTAGTCAGGCTCAAAGCTCCAGTGGCAGGAGTCTTTAACACTCAGACACGATTGAAACATTATTCATAAGTAGAAACGGACTCTGTGGACAGACTGAGTGGCCAGTGGTAGTGGTTTTTCCCATCCAGACTACGAAGCGCATAAATATCCCCTAAATTCTATGTTTTATAACATTTAGTTTTACGAAATTCATGTGACCGAATTATAATTGGTCATAATTCTCATCATCCCGAATCAACATTTAACCTTATTTTTATATTTCCGAATTGTAATTTAACCTAATTTCCACTCCACCGAATTGTCTTGTTACAGAAAACTATTTGATCTAAAATACATCGGGCTGAAAAATGACGATGCCAATGTCAAATTCTGATTGACTAAATTAAATTATAAAGACGAATGCGTTTCTTTTTCTACAGAAAGATTTAAAATTCTTTAAATATAATTATAAGAGTTATAACAAATGATAATTCGGGTAAATAAGAATTGGGTTTAATGGTGATTCGAAAATATAAAAATTATGACAAATGATGATTTGGAAGAATAAAAATGGCAAATTCACATACATAAATTGCGGTAAAGTGAATTTTATAAAATGTAGGATTTGAAGGATATTAATTTTTTTTTTAAATTAAGCTGGGGTAATACCTGCATCATCTCTGCCGGCAAGGATATAACTTCGAAGGAGTCGCTCATCAACACGATGAAGCTGTCGCAGGTATTTCGGATAAAATCGTCCTCAGAATCGCTGAAGTCTTCAGCGATGCGATCGACGAGGTCCGGCCCTGAGTCCGAACGGTATGAAGAACTCGGCGACTCAATGGTGAACGGCTCAATGAGACGAAAATCTTACCGGAAGTCCCTAAGCCCAAGGGAATCGTTTCATACTTCCCTTATACGTTAATAAATGAATCGTTTAAAAAAATATGCAACTAAATTTAATGTATTGAACATTTAAAAAATTAAAGTAGCCCATATTTTTTTCAATTTTAATCAAACTGACATTTAAGTTTTGGGAAACATTTGAATTGCAGAACAGTAGCATTTAAAAAAATTATCATACCACGCGATCGGAAACACATTTTCCAAGATTCCGTGTTTTTTACGTATAATCGTGCATGAAAAGGTTTTACAATGAACATCTAGAGCCAGGACAATTTGCTAAATGTTCTAATTTTTATGCAAAAATTAAAAGCAGAAAGTAGTTGCTAAGCTGGATTTTATTTAATGAATAAACCATATTATTGCAATAAAAATAATGCTTTTATCATAAAAAATACAAAATCAAAATGAATAATTCTACAATTTGATTAAATTTTTGTATCACAGAATTTTAATCATCGCAGCAAAGCAGTAGATAATTGAATGGAATTTTGGATTATAATGTCGTCGGCATTATCAATGATTTAGGAGGTCGTCAGCTTTGACGCTTTGGGAAATAATGGTCGCAAAAAGCGAATGACGTCATTACATGTAGTTAACCCATTTCGCGTTCAAAGCTTCAGAGTCCATAAATTTGCGACTGATGTAATGTTCTTTCACACTCAAGTATTGTTCTTACTCTTGACATAATATCAATTTTAATTCAAACGATTCATCAAATTCCTTTTTCTTGAAAAAAAAAATTAATTTTCACTAATTCTAATAATCATTTTAATTAATGACTATTTTTTTTTATTCATCGACAAGCTTCTAAAATCCTTTATGACCTATTAACCTAAAATTGTTTTCCATTCACTTTTTATATTCCATTCACATTTTTAGTACTTTATTTTAATTCGATAAAACTGAGCGATGGAAATTTGATTCTAATTATGAATTTTGGAAATGACTCGAACTTAAGAAGCACAATCCTAAACTAAGTCTTTTGTTAAAGTATGAAACTAATGAGAAAAATTTAGTTTTGAAAAGTAAAAATTTTTTTTTCAAAGACTCACCAACAAAGATTCTTTTTAGGTATATTATTGTTGCGCACTCACGTACGCATTGAAATACACGATCACATAATTTAGCCGAAATTACTTTCCCGCAATGATCGTCATGGGAAAGTTAAAATCGCGATATAAATTAATTTCCATTTAAAAATTCTCAAAAAAGTGATGAATTATAATAAAAAAGGGAATATTCTTTGGATGCTGTTGGTGGGAGCCAAGCACCAAGTGTTGTGTACACGATGGCTCTCAATCGACTACTGGTGGAGCGTAACCAACCCCTTAGGATCCTTAGGACCTATACTAAGGTCTAGTAAACCCCCACCAACCCCCTTGCAGTGGACTCAAGGCCAGCCGCAGCTCCAGGGCCGGTATTGGGGAGACCTCGCCGATACTGCATGCTAATCGAGACATTGCACCTCTCCTCAATTTCAGCTTCAGGCTTTCCAGAAGAACCAAAGGTCATATTTTATGGGACCCTCAATTCAGTGAGAGAGATATTCGAAGAAGGCCGAATAAAAATAAAATATTGTATAACATTTAACCTGAAGATGTCATGAAACCGTCTTCACTTAGAAAACAAATTTTTTCGATTTAATAAAATCGTTTTATGGTAATTATAGAGTACAGGGCCGACTCTACCATATAAGCGAAATAAAAAGCCGCCTAGGGCGGCAAAATTTAGTGGGCGGCAAAGTCGGGGTGAATTTTTGATTCTTATAACGAGAAATCGATGAAAAAAATATAAAATATCCATCTCTTATTTTAAATTTACTGCAAAAAAAGAATGTTTTAAGTGAAAAATCTTGATTTTTATTGATTTTATGGCGAAAATATAATTCAAGATTGCTTCAGATTGAAGGGGCGCAAATATTTACTCTGCCTAGGGTGCGAAATTTTCTTAAGCCGACCCTGATAGAGTATTTTATTAACTTGAAATTGTTTTCTTGAATCTAATAAATATCTGAAATTTATTAAAAGCTATTTAAATATTTGATTGGATGAACCAAATATTTTGTCTTTTTCTGAGTTTTCTGTTGAAATGTTTTATTTTTCGTGGCAGAACCAGAATTATCTATTTTTTATCAGTTTTTATAGAAATTGACGCATAATTTCAGGTTAAAATTGCTGCATATTAAAGAAAAATTAAAATTGGTGAATTCTTTTTTTTATCAGCTGAATAAATTTACACTTTTTTAAAATCCGCGAAGCAACTTGAAAAAAAATTTAACAATTTCAAAATGGAGGGTTTTTCAAATGTTTAAAAAAAATCAATTCAAAAAACCCATTGATTTTTTTCTGGTAAAATATTTCCTCAGGAGAAATAACTCAATTTTCTTCTTTAAACTATAGCTTCTGAAGTGTTTGAGACTGAAACATTCTCATCAATTTCAGACGGTTTTTTCAATTTCGGAATTGATTACATCTTTTTTATATTTTATATATTTTTTATATTTCTCTGATAAAATAGTGTTCTATTTCTTTCTAGTAATTTCTTCAATGTGATCAAATTTATTTGTCATATTTGTTCCAAATTTTGTTGATCAGAAATAATAATTTTCGAAATCCATCACAACTTTGTTAACTAAAATTCTCAATAAGAAAAAATGCATATATAAAAAATTTAATGACTTATCCGTTTTTTAATTTTCAATAGATGTTTCAGCCATTCCTTCAAGGTTGTGAAAAATTAATCTAAATTTCTATTTTACTTTTTCCCTCAATTATTTTTATTTAGCATATATTTGCCACAGATAGTTAAAAATTCATATTTTATGGCTCTTCAGGTTTTGTAAATCTACTTTTTATTGACTGACTAAATTTTCATATTCGATCTTCAATGTAGGTAACTCTATGTTTTGAAATACTTCGTATGCGGATGTGTCGGTTTAAGAGAGTTCAATCCTAATCAAACCAGCCATTTTAAAAAGGCCATAACTGCATGATAGTGAACTTTAGAATAGGCAAAAGATTGATTAATAGGAAAGTCAGGGACTTTCAATATTTAAGAGGATTAGAATATTTATAAGAAATTGCTATCTATGATTTTTATTATCTTCATGACCATTAGACCTTTCGCACACTTATATGCATATTATGTTTTTATTACCCTTTCACTTTAAAATTTGTACCATAAATTATCTGTGATAACAATATTTATCATCTAGTTATCTCTTATGAAGAATTGAAAGAAAGGGAGTCATCCCGTGTAACTGGTTAAAAAAATCGAATTTTTGTTTCTTTGCATAAATTGCACCCAATTATAGAGTAAAATATGTGGCAGATAGCAGATTGACAGTGAGTCAAAATTTTATTCGTGGTAATTGTATTTGGACCTTTAAACGCGTTTTTCTGAAAACTGTATTTTTCAAACTGGTGATCGAACTAGGATAATTCTGATTCATTGAGCCGTTTTTTTTCATGTTAGAGAAGTCGTAAAAAAAACACCAAAATTCACAATAAAATATTCAATAACATGCCGAAAATTTCATTTTCAACATTTTTTAATGATCCTAGTTCAAAGACTAGTTATTATTTAACAGATTTAAATGTCGTTAGATTTTTTTGTTTTAGATAAGCAGAACGCTTGCAATCTTGGTCACTGTAAAAAACTTTTTCTAGAGATGAGTGGCTAAGTTGTCGTATAGTTCAGCAATAAGAGACGATTTCAGACTGAAATCATTTTAAAGCGGACTCCAAATGTGAATAAATATGTGCTGAAAAGTTCGCAGTTGTATGTTTATTTAATTCGCCAAAAGACATTTCCAAAAAAAGCGAAAAAAAATTGCACATCACACGGGATGACCTCCTTAAGTCTGGAGGTTTTAAAAGCAAGAAGACCAGTATAATTTTCTTTTGAAGCCGTTGATGGACACTCGGTAATGAAAATTGGTTAAATACACGTGTTTTCAAATCGAGAAAGAGCTTTAGAGCTTAAAATGGAAGTGGTAAAGAGGCCGAGGCCTACTTAAAAGAATTTGATGGCTCATATTGACTTCGCCCACCTTTCGGTCAATTAGCTTAATAGCATCCCCTCCCTCTTTGCAATCAGAATTAACTCAGAAAAACCAAGAATTTGCGAGAGCTAATGGACTCTTGCGGAAAATATCGACTCATGTTCTCACATCATGCACGGAATCTGAATTCTACAAATTTTTATTAGTTTTCGTTTTTATACTCAAACTAGTTATAAATATATACCAAACAAAAGAAGTATATCTTAACAATTAAAATTATTCACTAAAATATCTTAATCTGCTGTTTTTTTTCACATAAAACCAATTCTTTTTGAATGTAAAAACAGCTCTATTAAGAAATTCTGTAAGTTATTTAGTATCCTGATGATTAAACCTCACTTACACAGAGAAAAATGGACATGAGCTAATCAGGGTAAATTAATAAAATTTCTGTAAAAATATGTTACTTTCGGTTTTTCCCATTTGATTCTCCAATAAACAGAAGAGAATGCAATGTCGCTTAGTAATGATTACTGGAATTCAGTAATAATGGCCAATCTGCGCCACACTCTTTTCTATTTATTCGGAAATTAGTTGCACGGAGAAACTTTTTGTATCAATTTTTACTATAGTATTTTTTAATTTAGGGAAAAACGTACCACTTTGAGAATTTTTGTTAGTAAAAATACTAAAATTTATAATAATGATATGAAACTTCAGTATAAACTATAGTAAAATTTGCCATGAACTACGCTGAAGTTTCATATCATTATTATAAAGTTTGGTATTTTTACTAAAAAAAATTCCCAAACTGATACGTTTTTCCCTAAATTGAAAAATACTATATTAAAAATTGATATAAAAAGTTTCTCCGTGTGGGAAAAACCAAACACAACATTTTTTCACAGAAATTTTAGTAATCAATCTCGACTTCCTTATTCACGGAGAAACCCAAGTTTACAATTTTTGCTAAACTACGTTTCAATTTAGTGAAAAACGTGTCATGGTCTGAATTCTCCGCAGCGACATACCAAACTTCAGATGAATTATATTATAATTTACTGTAGATTGTATTAATCTTTACTATAATCTACTATTGTAGGTAAAAAGTAAGGTAAAATTTTAATTTAAACTTCGCGGGCTGTTACTGACATCTGTGCCAAATTTCATGTCAATCTCATCATTTGTTACATAGTTACGCTTGTGTTTTCTAAACAACTAAAAGTGATTTTTTCGATTTTTACAATGTCTAAATTTGTTGAACAAAGAAGTGCCATTAAATTTTGTTTGCGGAATGAAATTTCAGTTGCGGAAACGTTCAGAATGTTGCAGAAGGCCTTCGGTGATTTGACCATGTCGCAGAAAAATGTTTATAAGTGATACAAAGACTTCAAAGAAGGCAGAGAACGTGTTGATGACTTGGAACGTCCCGGACGACCATCAACTTTACTTTAAAGGGGATGAAATTGATTTGGATAAATAAATAAAGATTTTTCATTTTATAACAAAATTCACCTTAGTTTTCGCCCACAGTAGTATACTAAAGTTTCATATCATTTTTCGAATCTTTAGTTTTTTAACTGCGAAAAATTTCCAGTCCGCTAGGAATAATTACTATTGCATCTCAATGTTTCCTAAATTCCTAATATTTTTTAGAATTATCATTATAAAATAGAACATATTGCTATACAAAATTTCTCCGTGTGTCCATTTCTCTCCATGTACAGGTAAGTTTGTTTTGGCGGTTAATTTTGTTTGTTTCTCATATTGAATACTCCATTCACAATTCGAGCCAGGAGAGGGGAGGACTTTCGATAAGCACTTGCATAAACCCAAAAGCCTTTGTAGGATAAAGAAGGTTAAACTGTTAAACTGTAGTTATCGTAGTGTATGGACGTAAGCGTACGATAGTACAAGCATGAATTAACTCAGGGTCAAGGTTAGATCCTCCACAGCTTATTCACATACTATCCTACCCTTTCAATTTCCAGCTTCAACGTCCTTAAACCCACATATAGAGATCATTAGTATTTCAAATTTTCAGTTTCTCATATCCCCAATATGTTTAATTAATTTTTACGTCTTTAGTATATTTTCACATTCTTATAATGGATGAGAAGGTATTGGTTTTATGTGAAAAATGACTTTCGAAAATTTCATCAAATCTTTACGTTTTGAGACCCCCTGAGTCCGAAAAAGGGTTTTTACGAAAGTGTCTGTCTGTCTGTCTGTCTGTCTGTAGGTCGTGTGCGGCATAACTCTCGATAGAATTATTAGATTGAATTGAGCTTCGCCACACTTTATCGAAGCCGAAAAAGTAAGGACAAGTTCGTTAATCAACCATATCCAACCAAAATTGAGGAAACTAGACCATTTTTTGTGTTTTTGAAAAAATCAAAAATTCTAATACTGGTTTTTGATAGAGCTCATAAATCTCTAAAAATTAGCTTCATAACATTCTTTGATTAAACCAAAATTAGAAATGTTACAGCATGTTAAAACTTGAAAAAAGTCAATATCAAAATTCCATTTTGCAGTTAAATTATACGAGATATGAAAAAAAGTTATCACACAAAATTATTTTCTATATTAAGACCTACAAATTTGAATTGCAACATTTTTTCATAAGATGTATATTTTTCTTTTTAATTTAAAAAAATACTTTTGAAAATCCAAAATTCCATTTTTTTTTAACAATAATATGGGAAATATGAAAAAACGTAAGAGTGCAAAGTTGTTCGTTTTGAAAAGATCTACAATTTTTGTCTCACACAGTTTCTGACAAAACCTATATTTTTCGTTTCAATTCCAAAAATACGATTAAAATTCAAAAATTCCATTTTTTAGACAAAATATGTGATACAAAAAAAATGTTTAAATGGAAAATTATTTGCCTAAATGAGGTCTGAAAATTCTCATTAAGACATTTCTCGACAGGATGTATATTTTATGTTTTGATTTTACATATTGAAAAAATACCATTTTTTTCACCAAAATATGTGATACGAAATAAGCGTTGTTCTGCAAAATCGTTTCCTTAAATAAATTCTACGATTGTTTTTCCTTTTTTCAGAGATTTGGAAGATTTATTAAAAAGTTACTGAAATGTATACAGAAAATCGAGCGCGAAGCGCGAGCGTCATGATGAGAATGTGTTCCTTAAGGCTGATAGAGCCTTAAGTAAATTGAATTTCCTGTTTCACTTAAATTCAAAAAGAAATTTAGTGACTTTGAGAAAATGTTTTTATAACATTTTTCTATCTTCATATTTCTTTGGATTAATATTTATGGCCATGGATCAATCGAACCACGTGACTAAATTGTACATTACTTGTTCATGAAAGATAACTTTTTTAATTTACAAAATATAAATCCGAAAATTTGGAAAACATAACAAAAGAGTTAGAAAACTTATCGACAATTACCAGGAAGACATTTCGTGAAATAAGAAAATTATCTTACACGAACTTTTACAGAAATCAGGTTCAGTTTCTTCATGTTTCCGTACGTTTTCAAAATTTGGAAAATGGCAGAAAAAATAAAATGGACATACATCGACTACTTTTGGTTTTGATAATAAAAAAAAAAATTTCGGCAGATTTTACTAAAATTAAACTTTTTTTTCATTTTTCAAACAAAAAGTAGTCTATCTACCTCCGCTTTTATCTTTTCCACTATTTTCCAAATTTTGAAAACAAAATTTCATCTATTACGAAGACAAACATGGAGAAATCTAAAATCGATAAAATTTGCTAATTTGCCAAGTATCAAGTTCATGTGAATAATTCGGTCCAGTTTCTACGTGTTTGTATCCAAAATACATAAAATGTTGTTTCCAAAATTTGAGAAATGGTAGAGAAAATGAAAACGGCCGTAGATAGACTACTTTTGGTTTTAATAATGAAACAAAAATTTATAATTTTCTTTTATCGGGTTTTTTCAGTGTATGCATGGGAAATGTCATCTTGAATAAAATGAACGATTAAAAGTCTAAATCAGATCAAAATTATAGATTTTTTAGTGGCGGAATCATATTATCCGGAAACAGCTAAAAACAACTAAAATTTGTCTATCGATTGCAACCATAAAGTTCTTAAAGTTCTTCCTTAATTTCAGTATTTCTGTATTGTTATTTTTTGATATTTTCTTTTGTTCAGTGTCCTCTGACAGGATAAAATTTTAATTATTGTTATTTTTCTACCATTTTTTTAGTAGATTGAAAAGAATCAGAAACTTGATAACAGTAGAAATGTTTGTTTTTTGGAAAAAAGTTACTTTCATATTAATTAGCTGATGGGTTTCGACCAAAGATTAGGTCCTTATCAAGACTGAAAAAGGAGGGAAAAATACATTATAAAGGGATTGCAAATTGTAAATTGAAGGTTTTAAAACATCAATTTAAAATTCGCCTCTCATTTCTTACATTTAAATGGATATTCAATTATCCCCAATTTATTGTGAAAATATGTCATCATCATCTTGAAACAAATTTGAAATATGTTGTCCTTTTAGGATAAGTTTGTTTCTCCTCAAATGATAGAAATTTAAAAAGACATTTGTATTTGTATTTGACAATTTTTGTTATCTCCTTTCTGGAAAAAGATAGTTTTGAAATAATGTCTAATGAAAAATTCTGTTTCCAGCCGATTAAACATTTAAATTAAACTCTGCAGCCTCTAAAAATAATTTAATTGGCAATTTAATTATTAAAAAAGAGTTTATTATTTTACCTTTGAGACTTATTTTACATGTTATGTTTGAAAATGCCTGCTTGGAATATATTTCAAATTGATAATACACATACAGTTGAATTACTAAAATTTTAAACAGAGAAGAATATCAATTTGTATCCAGTGACGAATTTAAATTTCAAATTATCTAAATATGCTTCTAAACTTTTCCTTGTTATTTTCTCCGAGAATGAGACAACGATCGGAAACGCGTGATTCGCATGGCATGTCTTACGAGTAAGGCGTCCTGAACCCATTCTAGGTAACCTCCTTTTTCAGACTTTTATCACGAAAAACGATAAAAAGTACTTGCGATAATACAATACTGGACGTGGCACGCGTGAGGAATTGCAGCTTGATACGTCTTTAATAGTTGTATGAAAAAGCCTATTGGTGCGAAAAGTGCATTAAGGGACAAAATTGAGGTCACCATAAATAATAATAATTATCTTCCGAATCACATCTCGACTCAGATGAATTAGGTTATCGACATGCGAAATTTTGCATGCGTGAAAGCATTTGGTAATAAGTATTTCAGTAGTAATTTGCCAAACTGTAATAAGAGGGTGATAAAACGTGACTAGCGTGACACATTCTCATCAACTTTTAATATATGTAGAACGATTGACATTAAATGCATTTAAAAAAAGTGGAACTTTCTTCGTTAGATTTTTCCAAATGCTGTACCTACTTATGAAATTATACGTCTAAAATGTTGAAAATTATATTACACGGAAAAACCCAAGATTACAATTTTTCTCAAACTACGTTTCAATTTAGGGAAAAATGTGTAATAGTGAGAATTTTTCGCAGCGAAATACTCAACTTTAGATGAACTATACGATAATTTACTATAGATTGTATCAAACTTTAATATTACTTATACTAAACTTTCATATCATTTTTCGAATCTTTAGTATTTTGACTGCGAAAAATTTTCAGTCCGTTAGAAATAATTACCGTTGCAGCTCGATTTTCCCTAGATTTATAATATTTTTTAGAATTATCACTATAAAATAAAACATATATTGCTATGAAAATTTTCTCCATGTAAGGAACATACCCTATGTGAAAAATTCCACTTGCACTGTTAGAAATTTCTGTATTAAATTTCCATTACATGTAATGGAAGTTTTTTTTAGTAACGTATATTAAATTTAAGATACTTTCACCTTAAAAAATACAAACTTTTATTTGAATTTTAATACACATGTGTAAATATTTTAGTAATTTTTGTCAATTTTAATATATTTTTATTGAAAAGTTATTAAATTTAATATGAATGTATATTAATTTTTCATAATATACAAATCTATTAATTTTAATTTACCATTAGTATATTAAAGTCTATTAAAATTAATTAAATCTTTAACAATGTACCAATTGCATTTAACCGCTTTCTTAATAAAACAACAATTTAAAACCCGTATCACTACGAACTCAAATTCATTTTAACGTCCAAATAAAAGTATAATTCAAAATTTCAAGAATTAATTTTTCATAATATACAAATCTATTCATTTTCATTTACACTCTAAAAACAAGTGTGTTACTTCTACACGTGAAATACGATAGTAACTTTTTAGGCATTTGAAGTGTGTATTTTTAATACACATTACAAACGTAACGTTTAATTTTCAAACACTTTAACGTTTTGTACCCAAAATGTATGTTAAAAATACACACTTCAAATGCTTAAAAAGTTACTATCGTGATTCACGTGTAAAAGTAACACACTTGTTTTTAGAGTGTACCTCTTGTATATTAAAGTCTATTAAAATTGATAAGATTTTTAAGGCTGTGGAAAATTATATGAAAAATGATAAGAGTGACTATTTTTTTATTTAATGATTGTTTCAGAATTTTAAAATATTAAAATTTTGAATGCTAAAGTTGGTTCCGAGTGATGGAAAAATGCACTTTATAAATTATCTATCATTTAACTTTGAGAACTAAAATTTAAATATTTCATAATTCTAAAATAATCATTAAGTACAAAAAAATGGGCATAGGAAACTATATAGGAAACTACATGGAAAACTATTTAGAATCCATATTCAAATTAGGATAGTTTCCCATACAATTTTTTAAATAATAACTCATATGGGATTTTTCAATAAAGTATGATTACGTAATTAAAAATTATCATGTGAGAATATATATTTATAAAAATTAAATTCAGCAATTCAAATTTTAAATAATAAATTAAATCCAATGTTTCTGCAATTCCGGATGATAGGCTCTCTTATTTACTACAATAATATGCATAATAATAGGTGATAGTGTTAGTAGATGGAATACGTAATCAAATAAATTTATTCCCGTGAGCTGTTTGAATCAGAATTGTAATGAGGAGGCCATTCAGAACTTGCAAATTCGAAATGTAGATCAATGTTGAAAATTTATATCTCATTATGCGGCAACGCATGTCAGTTATCACCTTAAAGGTTCTCATAACAAAGAGAGTAAAATGAATAAAAAAGTGTCTATTTGATGAATAAAAATTAGGAAATGTATAAATTTAATCGGTTGTTGGGAAATTGTACGTGTAGCTTTTAATCAACGTCGTGGAATCTGTTCAAGGTTAGTGGCGAGTTTATTGCCGCTTCGCGTTACGTTCAACCCGAAAGGCGATGACGACCAGAGCATTCCGGCATATAATGTCGAAGAGGTCACCGGAAATCTCTACTAGCGATATATATGTATGAAATTTAAATGGAATTTTTATACAATTTATATTAGCTCCTGTTCTTGACATATTTACATTCTGAACAGATTTCTGTCGAGATATCCTTCAGATTCCAAAAAAATGACACGAAAGTTTTACCAAAATTCTACTGGAAATCCAGAATGTCGTATGAAATCAACCAAAAATTTTAAAATGCATTTGTAAAGATGCAAAAATATATTATTTTCTTATGCAGCCATAAAAAAAAGTACAAGAGGTAAAAATTATGTTTTGAATCGAAAAAATGTAGGATTTAATTGATTTAATGCAGAAATACTATATTTATAATAATACTATATTATTTGTAAATTATAGTTTTTAAAATAGAATAATATCATTAGAATTAAAAGCAAATATCACTTCGGCTGACTAAA
This sequence comes from Diplolepis rosae, assembly GCA_030998225.1. Classification (NCBI taxonomy): domain Eukaryota; kingdom Metazoa; phylum Arthropoda; class Insecta; order Hymenoptera; family Diplolepididae; genus Diplolepis; species Diplolepis rosae. The sequence goes on along the minus strand of JAPYXD010000723.1, from coordinate 3,383,744 downwards.
CCCATCTTTTACTACTGAAAAAGTAATTTGTGTGTTGTAAAATTTCAAGCACTGAGTTACTATTTGCAATGAATTTTCTAAAAGTCCTTCCAAAGATTTTATTTTGATTTGGTTTTTTTTCAAATTCCAACACCTTTATGTATTTTTAAACCAAAAATTTTGAGGGTTTTGAGCATTTTTTTGACATTTTTTTACTTTGAATAACTTTTCTGTTTTTTAACCAATTGTCATAATTCTTTTTTTATTTTGTTCCTTACAATGTGAAGAAACTTTGGGTATGAAAAATAAGGTAGCGTGACTGGATAAAAAGTTACAAATAAAATAAAAAAATTAATAAAAATATCCCAAAATTCTGAAACTTGTAACAGGAATAATTTTACTGTTTGGGTAACTGAAGATTTATGCAGTTACATGTAACTCAAAATTTTGTTACGGTTTGGTAGTTTTTTTAAGTCTTATGAAAATTCAATTAAATTTCGTAATATTAAGAAAAATTTCAGAAAATTCAGTACATTTTAAAAAACATAAATATCGTCAAATGTTACGTTGCCTTTGTATTAAAACATAAAAATTTTGTAAATTTCCGAAAATTTCTAACAGTGCACTAAAAAAATTAGGGAATGATTGTTCGCTAATTCATTTTAATCCTTAAATAATTTGAAACACTCGCTACTAAAAAAGTTTATTAGTAAAGAAATAATCATTCTCGCTGCCTAATAAATTAATAAAATTTATAAGGAGTGAATTATGTCAGAATAAGAGAACTTTTTAAGGGTGGAGAAAATTCCAGGTATTATACAGCTATGCATCATTCTGCACGTGCCAAGGCCAAGGTCGTTGCTCGTCACGCGTTTTACGTTTACGACGTTAGACAGGTAAATGGCGTTATTCATGTGTAGTGTATTGGTTAAGTACGCGTCGTCGCGTGTAAAGGGTTACTACCTGCTGGGGGTTACTACGGGTGCTCAACCCTTGGCCTTTGACGCATCTCGTTCTCAAAAAGATCTGCATTGAAATCCTCATCTCTTATAAGGGTTACTTTTTATTGAGCATTTTAAAATTGTGCAAAATTTACAGAAAATTGATTTTCATTTTTAATGATTAAGGTAGTTGTGGAGCCAAAAATCGGGAGTCTGGAAAAAAAGTTTTCCTATGATTTTAAGACTTGAAATTATATCAGTTGTGTTTTATGAGAAAAAAACATTATTTTTTATGGAAAACAATTTTAACTTACGGAAAATAATACTTTTAATAATGTTTTTTATAATAGATTTTTTCTTACTAGCGCTTCTTACCAATTTTTAAAAAATGTCTGGATTTTTATTAATCGTGGCTCATTTTTTCGGGAAAAATATGCTCTAAAAGTCTACTGTTTCCAATTTTAAATATAAAGAAAAAAATCATCAAATATAGTTATTTGAAAAAGAAGTTGTTTCTTTTCTAAAAAATATTTTAACGATTTTAGCCACTGATAAATATACTTTTAAAATTGGAAAAAAAGCCATGATTTGATACAATCGTTAGTAAATTATCATACAGTTCATCTGAAGTTCAGTGTTTCAATGTGAAAAATTCTCACTTTGACATGTTTTCTCTAAATTAAAACATAGTTCAGCAAAAATTCTAAACTGAGGTTTCTCCGTGTTTTAACTTGAATCGAATTTTCTGAATACTGATTTCTCAGTGAATTTGATCCAAGAAATTAATTAAAATGCTAGGAATTAAGTTAGTGAAAGAAGATATACACTGATTGAAATAAAAAGAGTGGTACATGAATGTTTTATCGTGTTCAAGAAGTTCTTTAATTCTGGCCTCAGAATAAATCAGATCTTATTTTTAATATATGGGCATATCAGAATAAAATTTTTAAAATTGCATTTTCTAATTTTTATCAACTTTAAATATTCAAATGTATTCCATCAGTTTATATTGCACGTTTAATTTCAAATGACAAACACTCAAACAGCTAATTTATTAAAAATTCTTTAAATGGCAACAACATTATTTAAATTTCGCGCGAAAATGAATACTCAGAAAAGGGCGCTAAATTCAAACTATAAAATAAGTAAAACTACAAAATAATAAATTATTTGCATGAAACAGTAAATATCATAAGATAGCCATAAGGTAAATATATTTTATGATGAATTTCTCAAAAATTATATGAATTAATTAGTGATATATAAATAACAAATCGCATATGATATTCAATTTTGTCTAAGCCTTCCAAGCCTAACATAATGCATTAGACTTTGGTCTTCTGAACTAGCGCTACATTCGTTAGTCCGTTGACTTTTTATGCGATTGTAAGTTGGAATCGATCGTCATAATAGGATTTACGAGTTCAGTTACGGTTACAATTACAATATTAAACAATAATTATAATACGTATATTCTCGATTTTGTACGCTCTTTAATATCAACTAGTATGAATGTGCAAATTATCAGTGCAAAACGGAGAATGATTTTTCTTTAAAAAAGGGAAAAGAAAAATTATCAATCTAAATAATCCAGTTACCATTAAAACGACATTAATTTTACATTTTGAAGGCATTTACAAGTATGGTCACGTGACTATTAAAAAAATTGTTGTGATTAGTTTCTGCAAAATTTTGCACAGTAATAATTTGTTTAAATGATATTTTAAGATCCCAAGGAGAAATTTTACAATGGCCCTGGCCGGGCCCAGACGGGGGAGTATCAGATCGCGGATGAAACACACGGTCTGACCTGGACCAGTTCTGTCAGCCCGACTTCTGATCGGGGCCCAGTTGGGCGCGGCGTTTCATAACTGGTCGCCGCCCTGATATGGCAATTTCTACCCGGGATACAATAATTAAAAGTAATTAATATTAAATAAACAATAATATCTTCCTGCATGTCTTTTATTATTCGCCAAACTTTGATCATGAAAAATTTATAATCCTAAAAGAAGAAAATTATATTGTAAAATTATCATTTTCATAGTCGGTAAAATACTTTTCTCTGCATGTATATAAAAATAATTGTGGTAATATTTAAAATTTTATAAGTAAAACACATGGTAAAAGTAATAAAACACAAGAGAACTTTATAATGCCTGATTTAATATTTCTCTCGTTTAGTTCTTATCAGTTTTAGAGTTGATTGGACTCGAGCCACTAATTAATTACCATAACATAATGTAAGTACAAAATAGTGTTTGCATTTTTATCGATATATCTGTGGAGTGGCTCAATGTAAACGTGCAAGGAGAAATAATTTTCAATCTGTAAAGCATTTCGTCCAACACGCACGCATGTACAAAGCACGTATGTTTTATGGCTTATAGAACGTATCTCAGCATCGTTATATGGAATTAGTAATTACTATACCAGTGCGTGACAAGTAAGAAAGTAAGTCACAAGACGTATTATCGTGTTACTAATACTAAGTACCAAGTACGAAGGGTTGACGAGGTGGTTGTCCTACTTATGACACAAACCGCCAAGAAATGGGAAAAGAGAATTGAGATGATTTTAACCATGCCTCTTCAAATTTAAAAAAATGCTAATTAACTAATCGCAATCATTAATATGAATGTCTTCTTATTTGAAATTTCTTTTTATAGACTGGAAATAATAAAGCAGCACTTTTAATATCATTCAATTTATATTACTTTTAAAAATCTTAATCGTATTGCATGAAATAAAATTGTAATAATTAATTTCATTTTGATATTTTATATTTAAAGGTTCATCTTGCTTTTTATGCCTTAAAGCCGTATGGCAGGGCCTGACGCTACATTGTTAGAAATTTCTGTATTAAACTTACATTACATATAATGGAAGTTTTTTTCAGTAATGTATATTAAATTAATTTTTCAAATTCTTTAAATATTTGAATGTATATTAAATTTAAAATACTTTCATCTTAAAAAATATAAACTTTTATTTCAACTTTGATACACATTTGCATATATTTCAATAATTTTTGTTAATTTTAATATATTCTGATTGAAAAGTTATTAAATATAATATCAATGTATATTAATTTTTCACAATATACAAATCTATTAATTTTAATTTATCACTTGTATATTAAAGTCTATTAAAATTAATAAGATTTTTAACAGTGTACCAATGACATTTAACCGCTTTCTCAATAAAACAATAACTTAAAACCCGTATCACTACGAACTCAAATTCATCTTAACGTCCAAATAAAAGTATAATTCAAAATTTCAAGAATTTGAAACCGTTCGAGTTTTCTAAATACAAAAAACGACCAAATTTGAACAAAAAAAGTTTTCTAGGATTAACGATTATGAGAAACCAACAAAAAAGGAGGAAAGAAAAAAGAAGGCAACCTTCAACAACCCCTTCCTTCTTTTGCTGCTGGCGCTTCCGGTGGAATGGTCACCCTCAAAAAGGTGACAAATTTTTATTTTTTCAGCTTTAAAGAGGGTGCGTGAAGAGCATGAAAATGTCGGAGAGTTGTTTCTTATGTAGATGGTTGTAGGTACTCTCTAAATCTGAATCAGTCAAAATCTACTAATTATCAGTGAAATTTGACTGCTTCGAATAGCCAAAAAGAGGTTACTGCAAATCAGTCAAATTTCACTGATTACTTTAGTGAAAATTAACTGATTTAATAGTGAAAATTATTTTTTCCACTGATGAACCAATAAAAATTAACTGATCAGTGAAAAGGAAAATCACTGATTTAATCAGTGAAAATTTGACTGATTCAGATTTTCGTTTTTGTTGGTTCCTCATAATCGTTAATTCTAGAAAACTTTTTTGGATCAAATTTTACCGTTTTTTGTATTTTGAGAATTTGAACGGTTTCGAAATTTTGAATTACAATATAATTTTAACACATTTTTCAAAGAAGACAGTAATGCGTTGCATCTTTTTGCAGTGCTGTCTTCTCCAGAAAATTTATTCAAATTATTATTTTATCAATAAAGGGGTCGTATGTATTTGGTGACGTCAGGCCATAACATACGACCTTAAGGATCTTTGAATTTTGGACATAACATTAAATGAATTTATCACGCATTAAAAAAAATATATTTAACACGCTTAGGAAATCAGTCTCGTGTTTTTTCACATATACTATGCATAACGCGGTCTACTTATGCAAATCGGAAATATCTGATATCATGCGATATGCAAATCATTATTATTTATTCGAGAAACCCCCCTACAGGGTTCTAATTTACTTCAATATTTGTTACTGGTAATTAAAATGCACAACAGTTCATGGCAAATTATTCATGTCATATACTTAAAGAAAGTTATTTTTCAAGTATTGGCGAGAGTATTTTCAGCTTTAAATTGTACAATGAATCAAAGGCTCCTTTATACCATTTCATTTTTTATTAATCTCGAGAAGAACCCGTGCAGAAATTTGGGTTCTGCGATCAGAACCCAGCCAGGGCCATGGCGAAATTTTTGCTCGGGAATTCAAGATCTTATAAATCATATTGAAATTGCGAACCTGGATGATTCGTAAAAAATTATAACTGAAGTGTTTTTTATATATCTGATGAAAAGGCCGAAATTCTATCTAATTAATCATTTATTAACAAGATCAGCTTGTTGAATGGTTGAATGGCCACTTTGGTACACGCTTCTAAAAAATCTTTTCAAGCAAAATGTACGTGTTTGATAAAAATCTGAAACGAAAAGAGTAAAGAAAACTTTGGAATATTATATGAAATAATTATAAAAGTAGCTCATTATATAAATATCTCTTCCCCTGATCACTTAGACGAAACGAGAGGAAGAAAACGCTGTTATCGTCCCTTTTTCTTATCAAATAAATCTGAATCGACAGATATTTTATTCCGCGAGCGCCTTGAAATAAGAGCGATAAGTAAAATGAGAGGAAATTGGTGAGAAAAAAATCAGCTAAGGGTAAAGTGCACAGGATAATTTGCACTGGGATACACTCAAACTGTAATTAACTATATTGCCAACTATATCAGAATAAAGTCGGGGTAATCATGTCAATTAAACTTGATTGCCGTCAAACATGCACTTTCTGATTTCTCGAACGATTTTTCTGATGCTGACAATTTTTATCCTGTTTTATATATTAATGTATATATATATATTAATAACTTTGACAATTATGTCAAAACATAATCTTCTTTTTCACCAATGTAATTTTTTAATGTAGTTTAGAGGTTTATTACATAAACAATTCATCAACAAATACTAATTAGAGGAAGCGTTGAGGAGTATAGTTTGTTCGGATATGCAAATTAGAATGTAGGCAGGGAATCAATAAATGGAGACATCAATGCCGGAACTCTATCCTCTGTGTCGGGAATAAAGAAATATAAATTTGCAACCAATTACTGCAAAAGTCGATCAAATTGAAAAAATCCTTTTGGCGTAAAATAATTTTTCCTTTAAAATTTCATTCTAAGGAAATTTGAAATAAAAATAAATTATTATGAATGTGTTTTTGGTAACTGCTAATTAAATAGGAGATGAGTTTTTACAAGAATTAAAAATGATAAAAAATAACTCATGGATTTTCAAAAGTCGATATAGGCGGCTCTTATGATTCTAAAGACAAATAAATATATTTTCGATAAAATTAAATGGACTTTTTCTTTTAAGGCCATGTCTTACTAATTCGATCCCTACCTTACCGACACTAAGGAACGTTTATTTGCTCCTAAATATCTACAGTTATAAAATATTTCGACCAGATAAACGTTCTTTACTGCTTTTTACTTGATTACTTTAATTTACAACTCGATATCTCAATTAATGTAGAAATTTAAATGATGAATAAAAAAATGTCGGTAACGTAGAGATCGAATAAGTAAGACATGGCCTGAAGAAAAACGCGAAAGAGCATGTTAGGTTACATTCAAAAGTTTCGAGCACATTTCAGAAGAGAAAAAAGGAGAAAGATATAGGAAGTCTTTTTCACAATTACGAAACGAAGTTTCGCAGTAAAAAACTGCGTTTCACAGGGGCGTAATACACTCATTTCAACGCTTCTCTAACTTTTTAATGCCTTTTTTGTAGAATGATTCATCCTTGCTCTCAAAATACACGGAGAAAAAAAAACTGTTGAATCAACAGATGTCATCTGCTGGAATAGGGACAGCAGATTTTTTTTGTAATATTTACAGATTTTTCTGTTGGATTCACAGATTGTTTGTAAACTCAACAGATGAACCTCTAAAATTTACAGAAATGTCTGTGAGAATTACGGATTTCTCTTTTTTCTTGAAATCCGCAATTCCAACAGACATGTCTGTAGATTTTACAGGTTCATCTGTTGAGTTTACAAACAATCTGTGAATCCAACAGAAAAATCTGTAAATATTACAAACAAAAATGCTGTCCCTATTCCAGCAGATGACATCTGTTGATTCAACAGTTTTTTTTTCTCGGTGTAGATCTCAATTTCAGTAATCACTTCTTCATTGGAGCTAAATCTCTTTCCCTGGAGCATTTTTTCAGGTCAGCAAAGAGCCAGTAGTCGCTGGGGGCCAGATATGAAGAATATGGTGGATCAGGAAACAATTCGAAGCTTAATTTATTCAATTTGACCATCGTTTTCATGGACTTGTGGCACGGTGCATTTTCTTGGTGAAAGAGCACTTTTTTCTTCTTTATTTGGGGTCGTTTTTTCGCAATTTCTACCTTCAAACGCACCAATAACGCCATATAATATTCGCTATTGATGGTTCTTCCTCTCTCAAAGTAATCGATGAATAAAATACCGTGCGCATCCCAAAATACGGAGGTCAAAACCTTACCTTGCATCACTCAATAAGTTCGTAGTATGACTAATAAAACAACAAGTTTTAGGAAAAATTCGATTTCATTCATCAACATAGTCTCCTTCAAGAGTGATACATTCATTGCAACGCTTCTCTAACATTTCGATGCCTTTTTTGTAGAACGATTTATCTTTGGTCTCAAAATACGCTTCAGTTTCGGCAATCACTTCTTCATTGGAGCTAAATCTCTTTGCCTGGAGCATTTTTTTCAGGTCAGAAAAGAGACAGTAGTCGCTAGAGGCCAGATCTGGAGAATATGGTGGGTGAGGAAGCAATTCGAAGCTTAATTCATTCAATTTGACCATCGTTTTCATGTACTTGTGGCACGGTGCATTGTCTTGGTGGAACAGCACTTTTTCATTTTGCATGTGAGGTCGTTTTTCCTTGATTTCTACTGTATCAATCGATCCAGTAATGCCATGAGATACTCGCTATTAATGGTTTTACCTTTCTCAAGATAGTCGATAAACAAAATACCATGCGCGTCCCAAAATACGGATGCCATAACCTTGCAAGCCCACTGTTCAGTTTTTGGTCGCTTTGGGCGGCTTTCACTAGCTGCTGTCCACTCAGCTGACGATCTTTTTGTTTCAGGTGTATAGTGGTGGATCCATGTTTCATACATTGTCACATGGAGACTAGATATAAGGAGACCAATCTCCATATATCCATTCCCGAAATGAAGTTTTGCCAAGTACATAGTTACAAAACTTCCCGATGAGGGCATGTGTGTTCCCTGGGTGCAAAATGGCGACGTCTAATACAGGATGCTTATAAACCGTGGATGCTGCCATTTTGCACCCAGGGAACACACGTGCCCTCATCGGGAAGTTTTCTAACTAAGTACTTGGCAGAACTTCATTTCGTGTTTTGTGAAGTACGGCCATAAGAGATTAGTCTCCTTATATCTAGTCTCCATGCATTGTCACATACTGACGCAGAAAATCCTTCTAACCTCGCCTGAACAGCTCCAAACAGCGCTCTGAATCCTCGACACGTTATTGTTTTTGGTCGGGTATGACCAAACGCAGCACCCACTTCGAAAACAACTTACGCATCCCAAAAGATTCGTGCAAAATTGTAAACACACTACCTTCTAATATCTTTAAGGTGTCAGCTATCTCACGCAACTTTAATTTAAGCTCGCCCAAAACTATTTTGTGGACTTTTGTTATGTTTTCTCGAACAACTGCAGGTTTTGGGCTACCAGAGCGTTCAGCGTCATCGGTGTTTGTACAATCGCGTTTAAATTCGGCATACCAGTCGCTGATTGTTGATTTCCCTTTCGCCCTATCGAAAAATCCGAATCCGACGCCGGATCCTAATAGGATCCTACGCTGGAATCTGCGCCGGAACCTACGTCGGAAACGTATTTGGAACCTGCGTCGGAAATGTAGTCGGAACCGTTATTGGAATTTGGGACCGGATCCACCGTCGGATCCGACGCTTTCTATTTGTATCCTGACAGGAAAATTTGTAATTTTTTTAAAAAATTAAAAAAAATAAATTCTTAGCTAAAAGTACTAATTCAGGCCTCTTCTGCAACTTGCTAAGTGAAAAAAGGGTATTATAATGAGGTTTATTATTCAATATTGGAATTATAAATAGGCTATTGCAAATGTTTCACATATTTCAAACATAGATTCAAATACATATATAATTCCAATATTGAATAATAAACCTCATTATAATACCCTTTTTTTACTTGGCAAGTTGCAGAAGAGGCCAAAATTAGTACATTTAGCTAAAAATTTTTAAAAATTTTTAAAAACTTACAAATTTTCCTGTCAGGATACACATAGGATCCGACCTCGGATACGATGGTGGATCCGGTCCCAAATTTCGACAACGGTTCCGACCACGTTTCCGACGTAGGTTCCGAATACATTTCCGACGAAGGTTCCGGCGCAGATTCCAGCGTAGGATCCGACGCAGGATTCTATTAGGTTCCAGCGTCGGATTCGGAGATGGATTTTTCGATAGGGATGCAGAGTCCCCACAACGCTTATCAAGCCACTACTTTGCTTCAACAGTATTTTTTTCCATTAAAAAGCAATGTTTGATTAAAACTCGAAACTCTTTTTATCCATTGTTTTGAAAATGACAAAAGTTGCTTCACCAAAACCTCTGCAACTTCTGAACGAAACGTCAGATTGTCATGAAATTTTGGCACTTAACGTTTGAAGGTTGGTACTATCCAGAAAACATATGGTTTTAACAACCGTGGCGCCATCTATATGTCAGGCCGGAAACTTATTGAGTTATTTACTATATTATCACTGCATTATATAGCACAAAACTTAGAGTATATGTATAAAAAATGAATTTATAATTTCGAAAAAATATCTCTTCATTGATTTTATTAATTCAAGTTGAACGAATATTGTGATATATCACGGCCTATATATTAAACACCAAGTTTTAATAAATTCAAAGTTAGAAAATAATTCCTCCCTTTAGAGGTTTCAAAATTACAAATTCGATTGAAATGTCATATATATTTCTGTATACAATTTCATCATTTGTTTCCTAAATATATACTTCATGATTAGTTATTAAACATTCCAAATAATCCGAGGGCTGAGCATAGAAAAATATACTATAATTTTAGTGAAACTAATTTAACAATTTGTTTATACTTGACTAACTTAGCTGATAATCTATTTGTTTATTTAAGATTTAGACAAATAAGTCTTGTACAAAATCTACAATATTTCTTCGCAAAAAGTAAGCCATTCGAGGTAAAAAGTAGACACTGGAAGCCTCTCTCGTGAAGGAGCGAAACGAATAGTGCTAATTGCATCTGGTCGAATGTAAGGGAGGGAAAATCGAAAACAAGATGCAAACGAAGGGAGTCATATTGCCCAGTGCATACTCTAGTCTATAGTGTGTAGTGGTTAGTTATCGATCCTCGCGCCGCTGACCGGCGGTCAATGAGATACGGCTTTTCCCTCACCCTTCTGGAAACCTCTTTAACGGAAGTCGTGCCTGACCCCTTACACCCCTTTCGCCCCTTACAGCGCACGTGATTCACACACGCCATTGTATGCCTACAAAGCAAGATTTACAAAGTGTACAATGCAGAATATGTGGATAGAGGTATTAAGGAATCAAGGAGTCAATACTGTGATTACTGTCTAACGTTGGCCAAGGCCAGACCTGCATTTTGTCCCTAGGAGGGAGGAAAAGTAACTGGTCAGTTTGCCCTGATTCTAGAGGGCACGCACTTGCATACAATTTTTATCAAGCAAATTTCCCAGAGATGGCAATATCATTTTCAGATTTAAGAGGAACTTAAGTATTTTTTAGTGATGGGAAAAGTATCGATAAATATATATAATATATATAATATAATAATATATATAATACATCGATATACCGCCGTATCGAAAAGTATCGATAAATTTTTCTCTTAACGATTCCTGACTTGCCGTTGCTTGCCGCGTCGACACCGTTCAACGGCAACGGCTTGCGCTGAATATTGATATTTATATTCTGATCCTCTTTAATTGTTTTTAATAGTGTTAATAATTTTTCAAAATGTTCAATTTCAATCATTTTATTATATTTTTTATAACTCAAAAATTGTGAAATATAAAAACAAAAAATAAATAACTTTTGTATTTCTTGTATTTTTTATTGTATTTCAATTTGTCATTAATTTGAAATTATTTTTAAGTTGCCAAATTGTTAAATAAAGTCAGTTTAAGATGGCGAAGGGTGGGGGATGTTATTGATAAATATCTATATTATCGATATCTTTCCCAAAAGTATCGATATGTATCGATACATTTTTTTACGGATATTTCCCATCACTAGTATTCTAATAATTCTAATTGTAATTGTAAATTAAATTTTTAAAATGAATCACTGATGCGATTTTAAATTCCGGCTTGAAATTCGAAAGTGGCTCTGGTCAGATTCTATCTAGGTCACATTAATGTGAAATCAAATAAATTTCTGCTCTTCACTAGTTTTTAAGTTAAAAACAGTGCCTAGAGTTTCGGTAGCAAATTTGCACTGAAAATTCAGTTCTAGGAGAAATTATAAGTTTAGGAAACAAAAACAGGATTTGCAAGCCTATAATATCAAACGCAAAGTAAAAAGTCTTTTTAAGAAGGCATTTTAGATCAAATAAATTACTACCAAAATTTCCAGTTTTTATAAATTTGATGTATTTCAAAATTCACCAATTGCTAACATTTGCAACAAATAAACTTCTAATTTAAACTAATTAAAATTGATTTTGTTCAAATAGAAATACAGAATTTTTCCAACAGTAGGGACAAATCTAATTAGTATAGTAAATAAGACGTTAGAACATAGAATTCTCGATCGAGTGATTAAATAAATGAAAACAATGACGGTAAGACCGCGTTGGTAATTCAAACTAGACGTAGGATCGGAAGTTGAAGTAGGGGTAGCGATCTACTTTCAATGACAATGTGGAGGGATGGGGATAAGGAGAATTAAAAGGGGTGGGTTTTTCACAATAGGGGAAATTTATGGAGAGGGGGTTGAGTTAGGTCTAGAGCGCAAACTCATTACCCCTTAAAATCCTCCCCTAACTCCTATATCCTTCTTTATCCCCTCTACAATTTTGACACCCCTAATCCCTTAATTGGTGAGGGTGGGGTGTCAAATAAGAGTCGGTTTAACCCCTACTATTTTCCCGCCTCTTATTACGCAGGTGCCAACCCCTTCTTGGCCACGTGCTTTGTGTAAACATCAGCTTTCGTGATCTCTATGGGCCATTCAATGACTCCCTTCTGAACAGGTCAATTCACATGATTTATTCATTAACTCTAAGTGGAATCACTTGATTCACGAAAATCATAACTATTTTTAATTATCAAGTATTTTGTACCAGCTTATTCAATTTTTAATTATTATTAGATATATTATATTCTTGTTGTATTATTATAGTATTTTTTTCAATTATTAATCTTTTTTATTGTTTAAAAATAAATTCGAACCTGTATCACTACAAACTCAAATTCCCCTTATTCCCTATTCCCCTCGGCCAAAAAAACGTGCTTTTTTTAGAAATTTTTTTTGGGAACGTATTTAAGATAAACATTTGAAATTTTTTCCAGTTGTAGGTACAAGTTTATTGTACAAGTACAAAAAGTTCTTTTTCACTTTATACTGAAGCAAAACTAAACGCGTCTTTCTCAAAACTATATTTTTTGGCCTTGCGGAAGTGATTTAAGCCAGACGAGTTGAGCAATGGCCACGACATTTTTAATAGTCGTGTATCAAGGGCTTAGCTATGGCTCGTACTAGAATCTTCAAAAAATATTAAAAATTTTTCATTTTACATAACAATTAGTATCGAAAAAAGTGGGCAAAAATCGAGTTTTTCATTCAAAATCGCATAATTTTTTAATTTTTCATTTTTTTTTCGAAATCCTAGTACCAGCCAAAAACAAAAGTATACAAAGTAAGAATATATTTCATTTTTGTGTTTCAGGTCATCTGAAACAGCGGCAGGACTTCCAAGAGTGGGAAAAATTCGTTCGGAGCGCCGCCATTGTTCAATGCCCCCCCCCCCCCCCCCACACACACACCTTTGCATATTTCTACTGAAAACTTTTTGTACTTGTACAATAAACTTGTACCTACAACTGAAAAAAATTTCAAGTGTATCTTAAATACGTTCCCCCAAAAAAATGTCTAAAAAAAAGCACCTTTTTTCTGCGGAACAAAGTAGAAACCCCCCTTAACGTCCAAACAAGAGTATAATTCGAAATTTCAAGAATTTGAAACCGAACTCTTAAAATACAAAAAAAAAACGACCACATTCTGACCAAAAAATATTTTTTAAAATAAACAATTATGGGAAAACCAACAAAAAATCGTATAGTATAATTTATGTTGTGTTTAAATATTCAAATCGTCCATTTTTATTTATATATTTAATTTATAATGTAAAAAACTGGGTTTTTGAGTTTGAAAGTACTTTATCCTAAGAAAATGATAATTCAACAATCCTCCCTTTTCTCTACTTTTTAAATTTGAATAAAAATCACTGATGCGCTGAGACGTCTTATTAAATGGATTTCATCGTTTCTGGAGCCTAAAGCCAATTTTTTCCAACAATGTACCAATATTTTCAAATAAAAACAATGCATAGAAGAAATGATAATTGGTTTTTATAAATACTATAATACTTTTATCTATTTTATATTATTTCCATACTTATTTTCTATCATGATTAATTGTTTAATAATTGAATTTTAATTTTTAATAATTTAATTCCATTCACATCAAGTAGACTGAAAAAAGTTTCCGAGAATTTCCCCAGAACTTTTGTTTAATCCCCTGACTTCTTAGAAATTTTCCCATATACTGTAAAAATAGTCACTTTAAAGATGATATTTCCAACTAAAAAATAATAGAAAAACTTTCAATTACATGAGAAAATAAATTTTTCAACTCAAAGAAAAGGCAATTTAAACTAAGAAAATTTTGGAAAAATTCTTGATAGTTGTTTATCCAAATTATATACTGCCATTACTGATGAGTTTTGCTTTCAAATTATGTAATCAGGACTTAAATAATTAAAGTTCGTATATTTTATCTGTACGAAAGTTTTTTTCTAAAATGTTCGGAGTGCAATGAACTCACAAATTTTGATCATTTTTCCGATAAGAACTTTGGATATTTTCCAAAGGGTTAAAAAAATTCTCAAAAAAATTACCCAAACTTATATGTCCATTTCTTCCCGAACATTTTGGTAAAATTTTTCCAAATAATAGAAAATTTTCTACAATATCTCAGTCATATTGAAAATGATATTTGCCCAACAAAAATAAGACATTTTTGAGAATATTCCGGATAGTGTTTACGTTATCCTTGAACGCTTAAGTTCTTGACTTGGATATCAAAGGGGATTTAAAATGAGGAGTTTTTCTTATGTAAGAGTAATTTATTAGCAAAAGCTGTTACTTAGTTAAGTGCAGGAATAACAGGGTTGGCACTATTGACTTTGAAGGTTGCACCTTAAAACCTAGATGTTGAAAACGGGTGTGTCTTGAAGAAAAGTACCGCATCGTTAATGGGATGCGGCACCCTTTGATTAGCCCTTGATCTTTTTCCAATTTTATGAAATTTAAAAAGGAAAAACACCTCCAAATTATGATATTATGGAAGTTAGCTCTGGAAAAAGTTTCGGAAAGGAATCCAATTCAAATAGATTCGAGCCATACCGAAAAAAGTTTTGATTAAAATCGGTCTAAAATCAATCTGACTCAATCGGGTTCATTCCGCTTCAATCCGAGGCATCAATTCGAATAAAACTTGATTTGGATCCATTCGGATTGATGCCTCGGATTAATTCGGATTGATTTCTGATCGATTTTAATTAAACTGGATATACATAACTTTTTTCGGAATGGTACGAAATAGTTCTGATTCTCTCGGATTGATTTCAATCCGAAGCTTCCATCGGGGAGAATAATTTGTATTATGGTTTTCAAGGTGTAAATCAATCTTTCTGGTACTAAGTAAAATATAATATATTCAATTTTAAACATATACATACATAATTAATAAGTATAATCTCTGATTTGTGCCATTAAGGACAAACTTGAAACACGATATGGATATTGTATTCGCATACAAAATATTTTTCCATGGTCATTACTCTCATTATACCTTTTCCTTAAAATTTATTTTCACCCTGACCTCCTTATTTTCGACTTCCTCGACACCTACTCGTG
Organism: Diplolepis rosae; assembly: GCA_030998225.1. Taxonomy (NCBI): domain Eukaryota; kingdom Metazoa; phylum Arthropoda; class Insecta; order Hymenoptera; family Diplolepididae; genus Diplolepis; species Diplolepis rosae. Next base: position 3,368,243 of record JAPYXD010000723.1, on the reverse strand, counting down.
ACCCGTCTTAGGGGCAATGACCCAATAACAAAATTTGCTACATTTGCCAGATATTAGCTTCGTGAAAAAGCTTTTATCATGAGATATATCGAAATGACTTAATCTTAATTTCCGGGCAGTTAAGTCAACCGATTTGGCTATTAAATTCTACTAATGTTGTCCAAATCCAATTTTTATTCAGATAAAGAAATCAAATAATTATTATTCTTGATTTTGATCTGTAATTTAAAATAAATTTGAATTTTTTAATTTCTTAGTTGAATTAATGTAAATTTCAAGCTCTTTGGTACTCGAAAAACTATTTATTTATTATTTCATTTTATTTGGGTTTTCCTATTTTTTAAATGCCTTTTTTAAATGACGAATATCTAATTTAATCAAAGGTATCATATCGAATAAATCCGAAACAAGTTTTTAATTCGAATGAATCCGAAGTCAAAATGATCGGATTGAAGATTAGGTTTAGATTAATCTGAGCTCAGATTGATTCGAATTGAAGTCTCTGATTGAATCGATTCAAATCAGATTTATTTTCAACCGATTCGCATCGAACGAGATTTATGTTTTCGGATTAAATTCCAATCCACAACTTTTTCTATGGAATATTTTATCTAATAGTTCATTGAATAATTATTCCAATTTTTTTTTGGCGCGAAATTAGTATTGGATATGCCAATACTTTAATACTTCATCCAATACTTTTTAATCAAAAGAGCAGTTACAGCCCTATATAAATTTTTGGGTTAGAATTGAATCTGAGTGAAACCGAGAAACTCTGAAATATGTTTCTGAATCATATAAAAATCAATCCAAACCAAGTTTTCGATCCTGATGAATCCGAATCAATCTGAACTCGAGTTGATCCATACTGAATTTTCAATCCGAATGAATCCAAATCATTCCGATCTCGGATTCATTCGTTTTGATTCGAATTTAAAACAAGGTTCAGATTGATTTTGAACCGATTCACGACATTAAACGAGGTTCAAAATGTTTTTTGTATTGGTTTGGAACGGCTCGTAAACAGATCTCGAAATGGCTCCCATTCTCTCGGATTGAATTCCTTTTCGAAAATTTCGCTCGCTAGAAGTGGCATTTATTTTTCTTCTAACCAGCAAAGTTACGTCTCTTTTCAAATGTGATTGTCAATATTGTTTGTAGCCAGTTTTAAATTTGATCTGAATTATTCCGGAATTTGTATCCGAAGCAAACAGTTTCATTTTAATCCAATCCGAAAAACTTTATAAATCCCTATCGATTCAAAACGGTTGAAAATCAATTCTCCTCAATCCGATTTTTTCGATTCAATCAGAGATGCTAATCCGAATGAATCAGAACTAAGTTTCCAATCCGAATAAATCAGGATAAATCCGAACTCGAGTTGATCTAATCCAAATTTTTAATCCCAACCCAACAAAATGAATCCATGGTCGAAATGTTTCGGATTGATTAGGATTGGAAATACAGTCAAGGTTAATCTTTTATTTTTTTCTAACCAGCAAAGTTATACGTCTCTCATCGACTGTGATTGTTGAGATGTTTAATTTTTATTGCGTGTAGCCAGTTTTAGGTTTGATCTGGGCCAGATACACGCAAGTACAGTCCGGTTACAATATTATACGCAAGTTTCTTTATAAATCGCCCCCTATCGTGTCCAGCACCGGACACCTGGTCGTTACCTGAACACTGCGAACTCGGGAAGGGCTGGTTGGTCAGCCCTGCGCCTTTAACCTGCACGCGTATCGAACGTAGAACTTAGATTTTAGAAGCTAAACGGATATATTTGCCTCTGATGGTCACTCTTTTAAGAGCGTTCGTAACGTCCGCAAACCAAATATTATTGGTCTCGCTCGATAAACTTGTTCCACTTTCCTTTCCGACTTAAATGAATTCTAAGTTAGCTTTTGTCGGGTCACCAAACTCAACAAATTTGTAAATTTATGCAAGAGTCTATCCAACTTTCTGAAGGAATCGATCCAAGTATACATTTTTTCTTTAGGACCCTGATTTGTGACTACATGTCATTAATTTTATTTTGGTCCATATTAAGTTTCCTAATTAAAGACTATGAAATTTTGTTTTCTTGTATTTATGATTTTTTATGTCGAGAAAAAATGAAACAAAAATTCTCTGGTGAAATCTTTGGATAGAAATTCATTCCGAGTCATTTCGAGCTATTCCGAGCCAATCCGAAGTCTGTATTCGAAAAAATCCGAAAAAGTTTTCAATTTTGTTTGTTGCGAATCAATTAAATATTAATCCGTCTAAATCCAAGTCAATCCGAATGAATACGAACCAATCCGAATACGGATTAGTCTAATCTGAATTTTCCAACCGATTGAATCCAAGTCAATGCGAATTCATTCGGATTGACTCGAATTGAGACGGATTAATTTTCAACTGGTTTGCAACAAACGGGATTGAAATATTTTTTCTAATTGGCTCAGAATGACTCCGATATAAATATGAATTTCTATCTGAAGCTAGGGTTATTATTTAAAGTTGCCGATTTTTTTCAATATCTACAAAATATTCAGGGATTATTGATCCTTTAGTTGTTAAAATGATTTTTTAATAAATTGATAAATATTCTTTACAACTCTACTGTTTCCAATTTGAAAAATAAGTCTTCAAATATTTTTTCTTAAAAAAATAAGTCATGATTTATAAAAATCGAATGATTTTTTTAAAAAACTGATAAAAAGCGATAGTAAGGAAAAATTCTATTACAAAAAACATTATCAAAAGTATTATTTTTCGTAAGTTTGGAATTTTTTGTATAAGAATTATTATTTTTTCTTTCATAAGACACGACTGATAATATCGTTTAATGTTTTAAAATCATAAAAAAACTTTTTTCTCCAGAGAACTGATTTCAGGCACGACAACTACCTTAATACAGAATATTTCATTTTATGCAGAAAGAAAAAAAAAGTTTTAATTAATCGTTCTGTATTAGAAACATATTGATAATTATAGCAATTACTTAATTGTCTGAATGAACAAAAAAATAAAAATTACGAGCCTTTAAAAATCGAGATTTAGGCTAATCGAAAAATCAATGAGTTTCTCCTTAAATTTGAACTCATCAAACTGAATTGCTAAAGTATGAATTTAAAGATCTGTTGTTTGTAAAATTTCAAAAACTAACATTTCATGACAGGAAGTTTAAGAAAGCAATGAATATTTGAAAAATATTCGACAAAAGGAATAATAAGTTTTTGTTTGGTTTTTTTCGAGGGGTCATTACATATAATCAATATTACCTTTTCATTTAACTTATAATCATGTCAGTTAGCAATTGTATAATATTAGTGTTCGCATCAGTCGCTGCTAATCAAGAACCAACATCTCTTGCGTGCAAAGACAGATGGAGCATACAATAAAAATTTGAATTTGTAATTTATTCATTTTTCATAACTGCAGGTCTACTGAGTTATTACCCTGAATTTTCTTTTTTCTCAAGTGATGAAAATATTCACATTTCTCTTGATAAAAGAAACTAAACAAGAAAGAGGCAATTTCCTAATCACAGCCTTTATGATAGACTTGACAATTCTAAAAATCAACTGACCTACTCCGACAGAAAATCTTTTACCAGACCATAAGCTTTGATATCATGTATAAACCTTTTTAAATATTCCACGAAAGGAAATGGCTCAGTTAAGTCAAGAATAAACTACCTACTTTAAATTAGGGTCGTTCAAAAATAATTTCCAATAATAAATTTGGTTCATACAAACAGAATTCTAGTTATAGAAACCAAGTTTTGTAATTATTCTAACAAGATTTAATTAAAATATATATATAATTCTAGTTGTCTTTTTGCAAAAAGTATTAAATATATGTAATATTGGGTAAAATATTGGATAAAGTATTGACAGACCCAATACTACTTATGAACTTCAAGTATTCGATCTGTAAATACCTGATCCAATACTTCTTCGAGCACTCTATCCAATACTTAACAGGAAAAATATTGAATGAAATATTGGGTAAAATATTGGATAAAGTATTGACAGACCCAATACCAATTATTAGACGCAAGTATTCGATCTATTAATACTTGCTTCAATACTTCTGAAGTACGTTTTGAAGTACTTGCAGTAAAAAATATTGAATGAAGTATTGACCAAGTATTGGATAAAATATTGACAGACCCAATACCAATTATGAGCCCCAAGTATTCGATTTGTTATTATTTACTTCAATACTTCTCCAAGCACTTCATCCAATACTTAACAGAAAAAATATTGAATGAAGTAATGGGTAAAGTATTGACAGACCCAATACCAATTATTAGCCGCAAGTATTCGATTTATCAATACTTGCTTTATTACTCTCTGGAGTACTTTATGAAGTACTTGCAGTAAAAAATATTGAATGAAATATTGACAGGGCCAATACCAATTATGAGCCCCAAGTATTCGATCTGTAAATATTTGCTTCAATACTTCTCCAAGCACTTCATACAATACTTAACAGAAAAAATATTGAATGAAGTAATGGGTAAAGTATTGGGAAAAGTTGTGACAGACCCAATACCAATTATTAGCCGCAAGTATTCGATTTATCAATACTTGCTTTAATACTCTCTGGAGTACTTTATGAAGTACTTGCAATACAAAATATTGAATGAACTATTGACCAAGTATTGGATAAAAAATTGACAGACCCAATGCCAATTATGAGCCCCAAGTATTCGATCTGTAAATACTTGCTTTAATACTTCTGCGAGCACTGTATCCAATACTTAACATAGAAAATATTGAATAAAGTATTGGGTAAAGTATTGGATCAGGTATTAGCAGATATAATACCAATTATGCACCACAATTATTGGATCTGTCTTTATGTTACCCAATACTTTATTCAATACTACATTCGTTTTTTTCCATAGAAAATTGCTTTTCGAGCGGATTCTAATTTTTTTTCGCTGATTCCTCTTATTTTTATTTTGAAAAGAAATGCCGTAAAGAGAGAAGGCAAATTCCAGTAATTATAACGCATAAGCTTGTTATTAAATTTTCAACTCACTTTGAAAGTTTTGTAGCTAGATACGACGTACGAGGCTCCATCCTCGAGTTCATCAAGGTTGAGCTTCCGGTCCCCATCCATGGAGAAGATGTGACGAGCTCCTCTCGGAAGGTCCAGCCGCAAGGACAATCTGTCCAACAAAGCTTCCAACGAGCCGATGTCACGTCCGGGTTTAAATCTAAAAATTAGATCAATTTTTATTTCACTTTTATGTATTTAATTCTAAACCAATACAAAATTTCATTTCAATTCCTAATATCTGTAATTTATTTCAATTGAAAAGTGTACTACAAACTTTTATATTTTCAAAATAAAAAATCTCAGTTAGGACTTTTTGGGAATTTTAAATCTTGAATGTTTTACAATTAATAATTTTCAAAATCTGAGACCTCAAGATACAAAATATTATAATTGATTTTTTCTTCATTTCTTATAATTAGTAATCGTTTTAAGAATTCACTTTCCAGATACATATATATGCAGATTTTAATGAATTATAAAATGTAAAATATTTCGGAAAAAGTATTTAAACTAATAATTTAAAGCCTGTAGCTAAAAAAGGTAAAATATAAAAGCCCAAGAAATTTTCTGTTACGTTTATCTTGATATGAACTTATATCGATTTTTTTATGCAATACACTTGCAATAGTCACATTTCTTATAAAATCTTGACTTTGAAATACATTTTCTTGAAAATCGCATATGTTTTGTTCATGGAGACATTTGTAACTACAGATAGGTAACGTTGAATTTGCATTGATTTTAGATATCTGGTCAAGTTACCATTAATCTCTTATGTTACCTGACGGCACCTCTTGTTAAACACGAGGCGTGAATTCAGAGTTGTGTTTCTTCAACCCGATTGACTCAGTTTAATTATACAGAAGAGATCGATACAAATTTGGTTCATTGGTAGGTTTTAGTCCTAGCAAACATTGCCAACAGAAACATTTACATTCTCGTGACTAGGAAAAAGTTTTGTTCATTTCTCATGAAAATTAAAATCAATTTTTACTACTGCGAGTACAATTAATTACGTTAATTAAAAGGAATTTATTGACATTATAGTAAATTTTACCTGTCAGATTTATCATGAATTACTCTCTAAATATGAATCAGTAAAAATCGACTGATTATCAGTGAAATTTGACTGATTTAAAAAGCTAAAAAGAGGTTACTGTAAATCAATAAAATTCCACTGATTGTTTCAGTGACAATTAACTGATTTAACAGTGAAAATATTTATTCCACTGATTCAATCAGTGATAATCAACTGATTTAATAGTAAAATATATTTTTTCACTGGTGACTCAGTGAAAAGGTAAATCACTGATTCAATCTGTGGAAATTTGAGTGGTTCAGATTTAGAGAGGATACATCAACACACTAGTGTAGAATCATCGCGTAAAATAATGTTCTTTACATTGAATAACAAATTTTTAGCATTTCCGAAATTCTTCTCAGTATTTTCAATCTATTCTATAAACAAATTTCAAACATGAAATGAATTTTTGTTTAAATTTGTTCAATAAAAGCGGAAATAAAGTGCAGGCACTTTTGCCTATTTATTAAATTATTTTCAAGAAACTTTAATTATTGTATTTCAAGTTGGACGTTAAATTCAAACCCTTCAGACATGACTCACGCGGTTTATTTTATTCAGATAATGACATAGTGATTTACATATTTCGTATGATTTAAATTAACGGCCTTGCCACTTCGTTAGACTTTTTAGAAAATTGAAAGTCTCTTAAAGAAGTTTAATATACTCCGTAATATGTAGAATTTATAAAAACAATCTACCACTAATTTATTGCTCTTACAATTTAGTATTCCCCTTCCTTTTATAAAATCTTTTCAATATATTTGAAATTACTATAATATTTATTTATTTTTTGATTGCCACTCCTTAAATTTTCAAATTGGAATTCAATTCGAGCGAATCAGAATTCTTCCGAACCAATCCGAAAACGTTTTAAATCTTTTTTGATGCAAAGCTGTTGGAAATAAATCCGGTTCAATTCGAATAAATACGATGTCAGAATGATTCGGATTTATTCGAGTTGAGTCGGATAGATTTTCCACCGATTTGCATCGAGCATCATTATAGAATTTTCTCAGATTGGTACGGAAATAGATTTAGGATTTTCTCTGATTGAATTCGTTTCCAAATTCACGCCGATTTTCTCCAATTAAAATATTCATCTTCCCCTTTGAAATAAACAATCTAAATTGAATTTTTTCAACCAGCCCGAATTAGGTTCCCCCCTAAGGCCATGGATCAATCGGACCACGTGACTAAATTATAAATTAATTCGTCATTATAAGATAACTTTTTTAATTCACAAAACATCTGTCTGAAAATATATAAAACGTATCAAAAGACAATAAAGCACATCTCTTAACTTATTTTTAGTAAAAATTTTGAAAAAATTAGAAGACTTATCGATAATTATTTGAATATAAAAATCTTTGCAGAATTTCAACTTAAACGAAATCGACAGACGTTCTTTGTCGTCTTCTGTTGTATTTTTCAAATTTTCAGGGAGATATTTTGTAGAATGAAAAAGTTATCATACACGAACTTTTACAAGACTTTGGTCACGTGGTTTGGTTGATCCGTGGCCCTAAGCCTAATTCACACCGATCCTCCTCCATGTAAACCTCCATTCCTGACAATAATTCCTATATAGGAATCCACATGGGAAACTACATAAATTCTTTTAGATGAGACCTATAGAATTTCGTACCGAAAACTACGTAAGGTCCTATACAGATTCCTATGTAAGGGACTATGTAGGCCCTTATATAGGAATCTATGTAAGTCCCTATGTTATATATAAATTCATACATCAGAAATATTTGTTTCTATAAAAACTTAAAACATCTGTGCAGTAGTTTTTTCTCACACCTAGGGATGCGCAGTAGTTCCCCTTAATTTATAATCATGTGTATACCTATAGATGTAAGAAAAAACTACTGCGCCGATTTTTCAAGTTTTTCATAAAAAATGATTTGATGTAGGAGTTTATCCAATATAAAAACTTATCTGAATCTCAATATTAATTTTTACATCTAGAAATCTTTTTTTATAAAAAACTTAAAACATCTGTGCAGTAGTTTTCTCTTGCACCTAGGGATGCACAATAGTAGCTAAATTAAAGAGAATTACTGCGCACCCCAAGTGTGAGAGGAAATTACTGCGCAGATGTTTCAAGTTTTTTATAAAAAAGATTTCTGATGTAAAAATTAATATAGAGTATCATATAAGGAGTTACATGGGTTCCTACATAAGAACCTATATAAGAATTTACGTAGTTTCCCCTGTCGAGTCACGTGAACCGAACTGTTACCGAATTGGGTATCCGAATTTCGGTAACATGACAGTATACTGAATAAATGGCGCTAAATTAACCCTTTGCGGTCGAGCGCTTTTTCGAGATCGAACAAATTTTGTTGAAGAAAGCGAAATCATATACTAAAGCGTTAAATATACGACGTTGATTGAAAAATATTTGGTTTAATGGAATTTTAGACTTTATTAAAGAACAATAATACTTATTATTTTAGAATAGAATATTTTATCCTAGCGGATAGAAATGTAATGTCGTTTGTGTGGCGAAACTCCACCGTAAAAAATTCCTTGTACCCGTCTACAAGGAATTAACTATTTTACCTAGTTAGGACAGGCGCCAACTTTGCAATCCTAGTTGAAATGACACAGTTCAAGTTTAGTAAGAAAAACAAAGAAAGCAATTTGATTTGACGGACAGATCCTTTCAGGCGCATTTATTAAACATTACCAAAAAACAATTTTACGTTTATAATCTACTAGAGCAAAATTTATATTGATAAAAGTGGGTCTTAAAGAATTATAGACAAAAATAAATTTTTGTTTACACAGTGAAAAAGTAGTAAATACAGAAGATATTCTTTTTACAGCAGAGTTTTATAATAACAGCATAACAATATTAATTGAATTTAATTGTTAATAAAATTAGAATTATTTATTTCTCTGTAACAAGGTTTATATTGGTATGTTTAACTGTATGTACGTGATTCTCTTAAACAAGAATCCGTGTTATTTCAACTAGGTTAGACTTAACAATGGGTGATAGTTGACTCTCGGAAAAAAAAATTTTTCGGTGTCGTCCGCAAAGGGTTAACACTTGAAATGTTGATTGTGTGATTCTTTCTAGAAAATAGAAAAAACACGTCGAATTTTAATTTTGGAAAATTAAGATGCAGTCGAAAACTGTCTCTTGAAAATAATTATTTACAGAACTTTATTTTAATACATATGTACTACCTTCAGTGAACTTGCAAGCCTTCACAAGAAGTGCAAATTCGACATCGTGTTTTTTTTTATTTTTAACATCCAGCAAAAATAAAATTATCGATTTTCATTGTTAAGTTTAATAGGTCAATTTCAACAAAGAACCACACTATTAACATTTTAGGTGTTAATATTGCGCCATTTATTCAGTATACAATCATCTTACCGAAATGATACCCAATCCTTACCGAAATTATACCCAATTCGGTAACAGTTCGGCCGACGCCGAACTAAATACCTCATGGGTATTTCTTATAGGAATTGCATGTTTTGCAACTAACCTGAACTCGACTCCGGGAAAGTAAGGATCCCCATTTTTGTAGAATGTGACTCGTCTGGCTCTCCAATACCCAAGGTTATTGTATCTAGCCGGTTGGGCCGGCTCGTGTCGGCTCTTTGGCCTGGTCTCCGGCTGCTCCGGAGGCGGCATGCGGGGACTGGAGGGTCTGCTCTGCCTGTTCCAGTACCCGCCCATGCCGCCACCCCCACTCGAGCGTAACTCCCCCACCCCTGCCCCCAACCCCATATCCTTCATTGCCATACCCATTCCCACCCCTATTGTTCCCCTACGGCCGTTACTAGTCAAAGAGGGTGCCGCCACCACCGGACCTGGCATCTCCTTCTCCCTAACTGATTCCACCTCCACCACATCCTCATCCTCTTCCTCATCCATCTCCCCTACTCGTACCCTATCTTCCTCATCCTCTTCCTCGTCTTCTTCGTCCTCTTCAACAATACCACCAGATGGTATTGTATTCGGCATCGCTGTTGAATTTTGCTTCGGAGAGTCGTCGTGACGTGGCGCCTCCTGGTTACGATCCTCCTTTAACTCCACCACTCCAGATCCTTGCTCTTTACTCAAGACACTGTTTGATGTCCCGGTGCCGTTGTCCTCGTACTGACCAAGTCGAGAACCCGCCCGGGAAGAGCTCTGGTTATGAGCTGCTATCATAACTTTCAAAAGCTAAGATTTTTTCTTGATTCTCTATTTACTGTACTTTTAAAATTTATAGAGTCCGGGACTTTTCTTAGCTGATGATGATTTACTTCATGGGGCTTATTGTAAATATTAGATGTTTTGACTCATTAGAAGTGGTTTCTTCCGTCTCTTCAAAATCTTTGATATCTTCTGTTAGGAAACGATGGTGTTGCTTCCCAAAAAACTTTGCCTCATTTGTAATGCTCTTAGCATTCTTAATCTCCTTTGGAACAGATTGATGATAATTTTGGTCTCATTTGTCAAAGACAATAATTAGCAAAAATCTTTGTTATATTTTGTAAGAAGATTTCGTATTATTTTTGTTTGAAAATTTTTGTTAAGCATTGAAAAAATTGATGTGCTGTTGAAAACATTTGTTTTTGTTAATCGACTGATGAGGAAGTTAATTTTATCTCAAGTATTGATCTCTTTCTAAAGTGATTAACTGATGAGACCTGAAGGATCTGACTCAGCCAAAATCTCGTGTCTTGGCTTATCTGATCGCTTTTGCAGGTTTTACTTAATCAATATGATGATTACCTGATTCCAAAAAAGAAACAAACCGCACAGAATTTTTTTCCTCATATGCAAATACGACGGGTCGATTTTTTCGAAGAATGTATTTCTATGATTACTGCAGATTTTCTAATAATTCTTATGTTCTTATGTTTATTCTATTCGTTAACAGAATAGCACAAAGGGAATAAATTAGTCGTAAGGTAGTTTTATCAGTTATGCACACTATCAGAACTAATTACTTAATAGTTGAAAAAATAGTTTCTTCCGTTAGCTGATCAATTCCAAACAGATTGGTCTATCCGATTCCTTATCAGATCACTTTGTTCATCTCTACCTAAAAAGTGTTTCTTCTCTGTTATTATTCCATTAGAATGACTTACGGCGAATTCGCGCACTAAAATTTAATTAATCATCACTTTGAACTTAAGTGTTGTGATTCTTCGATTCGCATATTGAGGCTAGTCCTTTCACTGATCCCAAAAACTACCACAATCCCTTATAATTGGTACTACTAAGACTTAAAGTTTCTCGCTTAATAGTCTACCACCCAAGAACTAGTTTCAAACAATTTGACAAAATAATTTTCTCCCACGAATAAAATCTTGCCCGATAAATTATACAATAGTTTTCTTTTATTTTCTTTCTAATCACTTGTGAATGTTGAACTCATATATAACATCACTGGGGATTCGTTTTCAAGGATATTTCCCAATGCCATTCCTGTCCCTTTAATTATTAATTAAACTACTAAATCCCTTGCACTTTTGAAGATCGGCGAAGGTAGCGGATCCAAGGTCGTTCTTGGAGGGTGTCAGTCACGATAGAAAATGTTGTTCAGGTAACCGTTTGACGATGCCTTCGGAGGATAAGGCTTACGAATGCAAATGTTCCCGTCTCGCCGCGAATTGCTTACATATTCATGCCGCGCGTCCTTCGACTGTGGCGTCCCGACGTTGAGTGTCGCTCGTACGGGCGTCGACGTCAACCTGGTGTCAGTGAACCAGGAGCCGAGAGCAGCAGAGGCGAACTTGTTGCATGAAGCAATGTGACGAGTACGACGCAAACTCGAGGAAGCAAAGCTTCCGATTCGCTAAGACCCCTTCGACTGGGAATTGGATTGGTGATTTGAGTACTAGAACAACCCTCTCCTTATTATTGGATCAACTTCCGGAATCGGAATGGCCGACGAAAGCGCAGCGTCCGAGGGAGAGAGTACCAGACTAAGAGGATCGAACTTCTTGGTCGAGCAAAGTGCACTGACCCTGGTGACTATATAGACTACTTTATGTTGCACTATGTGCAACGCTAGGGTTGACCTGGCTGGGCCACTAGGTGGTCAGGGAAATAGACGGTGCAAAGGAAGAGCTAATTTTGATTTTATAAATTATCCAATATTAGTAATTTCGGATTTATTATATTAATTAATACTCAAGGGGTTGACAATTGAGACGCTTAGAGCAAAAGGAAAGTGAATATTGTTGTCATAGAAAAGTGAAACATAAAAACGGTTGGAGCAAAAGGAAGACAAATCTTCTTCAGCGGTAAAGCGAAACAAAATACAGTTGGAGAAAAAGAGAGAGAAATCTTTTTTAGCGGTAGAGCGAAACAAAATAAAATTGGAGGAAAAGAGTGACTCGGTTTTCTCGCTTTTGCTCCAACATTAAAGCAGGAGAACCGAGTCACTCTTTGCCTCCAACTTTATTTTGTTTCGCTCTACCGCTAAAAAAGATTTCTCTCTCTTTTTCTCCAACTGTATTTTGTTTCGCTTTAACGCTGAAGAAGATTTGTCTTCCTTTCGCTCCAAGCGTTTTTATGTTTCACTTTTCTATGACAACAATATTTACTTTCCTTTTGCTCTAAGCGCCTCAATTCGTTAAGTGAGATGTACAGTTGAGTTGAAGTATCGTGAAGTAGCACATCACTCAATAAGTTCGTAGGATGACTGATAAAACAACAAGTTTTAGGAAAAATTCGATTTCATTCATCAACATAGTCTCCTTCAAGAGTAATACATTCATTCCAATGCTTCTTTAACATTTCGATGCCTTTTTTGTAGAACGATTTATCTTTGGTCCAAATCTGAAGAATATGGTGGGTCAGGAAGCAATTCGAAGTTTAATTTATTCAATTTGACCATCTATTTCATGGACTTGTGGCACGGTGTATTTTCTTGGTGAAAGAGCACTTTTTACATTCTCATCATGGATGAGAAGGTATTGGTTTTATGTGAAAAATGACTTTCGAAATTTCCATCAAATCTTTACGTTTTGAGACCCCCTGAGTCAGAAAAAATGGTTTTTACGAAAGTGTCTGTCTGTCTGTCTGTAGGTCGTGTGCGGCATAACTCTCGATAGAATTATCAGATTGAATTGAGCTTTGGCACACTTTATCGGAGCCGATAAAGTAAGGACAAGTTCGTTAACCAGCCACATCCAATCAAAATTGAGGGATGGAGCACTACTTTTGTGTTTTTGAAAATAACTTTTTGAAAAAATCAAAAATTCCAATACTGGTTTTTGATAGTGCTCATAAATCTCTAAAAATTATCCTGATAACATTTTTTGATTAAATCAAAATTAGAAATGTTACAGCATATTCAAATTCGAAAAAAGTCAATATCAAAATTCCATTTTCAAGTTAAATTATACGAGATACGAAAAAACTTTATGATACAATATTATTTTTTACATAAAGACCAACAAATTTGAATTGTAACATTTTTTCATAAAATGCATATTTTTCTTATTAATTTAAAAAAAAACTATTGAAAATCCAAAATTCAATTTTTTAACAATAATATGTGAAATACGAAAAAAACGTAAGAATACAAAGTTGTTCGTTTCAAAAAGGTCTACAAATTTTGTCTCACACAGTTTCTGATGAAAGATATATTTTTCGTTTCAATTCCAAAAAATACGATTAAAATTCAAAAATGCCATTTTTTAGATAAAATATGTGAGATACAAAAAAAACTTTTAGATGAAAAATTGTTTGGCTAAATAAGGTCTACACATTCTTATCGAGAAATTTCTCGACAGGATGTATATTTTAATTTTTTGATTTTTAATATTGAAAAAATTCGATTTTTTTCACCAAAATATGTGAGATACAAAATAAGCGTTGTTCTGCAAAATCGTTTCCTTAAATAAAGTCTACGATTGTTTTTCCTTTTTGAGATATTTGGAAGAAAATAAATTTATCAATAATTATGTAATTTATTAAAAAGTTGCAAAAATGCATACAGAAAATCGAGCGCGAAGCGCGAGTGTCATGATGAGAATGTGTTCCTTAAGGCCGATAGAGCCTTAAGTAAATTGAATTTCCTGTTTCACTTAAACTGATAAAGAAACTTAGTGAATTTGAGAAAATGACTAATTTACATCATCTGTAATATCATTAAATTGGTTTGAGCTTCAGTATTAAATTATAAGAAATAAACTTAAACGTATGCGAAGAGCACAAGACCGAGCGCGAAGCGCGACGATCAAATCGCGCGCCCTAGGCGCGCTCAAACTTGCGAGCGAAGCGGGCAGATTTTTTCTTCTTCATTTGGGGTCCTTGTTTCGCAATTTCTTTCTTTAAACGCACTAATAATGCCATATAATATTCGCTATTGATGGTTCTTCCTTTCTCAAAGTAATCGATGAATAAAATACCGTGCGCATCCCAAAATACGGAGGTCAAAACCTTACCAGATGACATTTACGTTTTTGGTCCCTTTGGACGATTTTCACCCTTTGCTGGCCATTCAGCTGACTGCCGATTTGACTCTGTAGTGTAGTGATTAATCCATGTTTTATCTATTATCACATACGGCATAAAAAATCCTTTTTATTTATTTTCATGCTCAAATGTTTATGCAAAATGGTTAATACACTGCCTTCTGATTCTGATTTTGCGTAAAAAATGAAATAAAGTGTAACAAAGTGTGTGAAATGTTAACGAAGGCCTGTAGTGAATCTGCTATGAGTAAAAAAAGAGTTTACGAGTGGTATAAGCGTTTCTAAGATGGCCGGGAAGACGTTGAAGATGACGAACGCCCCGGACGCCCCAGCACATCAACAATTGATAAAAACGTGGAAAAAGTGAAAGAAATGGTTATGAACGATCGCCGAATGACAATCAGAGAAGTCGCTGATGATGTTGGCATATCGATTGGCTCATGCCATGCAATTTTTTCGAATGTTTTGAGTATGAAACGCGTGGCAGCAAAATTTGTTCCAAAATTGTTGAATTTTGAACAAAAACAGCGGCGAATGGAAGTTTCTCAGGAGTCGCTAAATGAAGTCAACGACGATGCAGAATTATTGAAACGTATTATAACAGGTGACGAAACATGGGTTTACGGATATGACGTCGAAACTAATTTGATACAAATGTCTTGCAGTATCTTAAAATATCTCAAAGTACCTTGAAATGTCATGGAATATTCTGAAGGACCTTAAAATATTTTGTAGTACACTCGAGAATCCCTATAACGAGATTCCCTGTAACGAAACCTCTCTTTAACGAGCGCGTCACGCCTTCCTATAACGAGCAGACGATCGACCCCTCTTCCCCCACTACTACGGAATGAAGCGCGCTCGAATTTGAAAAAGTAATCAATGAGTTTGATGGCTTTTATCACAAATTAATGAATTAATCACAAATTTTTAGTATTTTGAGTACATACCGTCAAATAAGTTAATTCCATGTTCAATACTCACAGAAATCTTTTTTAAACGCTTTTAACTATGTAAATAAATTATTCACAGAGCCTCACTGATAGACTGACTGCGCGCATTATATAATGCGCATAACAGCGCCTAGCAACAAGTAGGATATGGAGGGGATCCCTCTCGCGCTCGTTACAAAGAGGTCTCCGATGCTCGAGCTTCTCGTTACAGGGAATCTCGAGTGTACTTTGAAATATTCTAAAATATGTGAAGTATCCTAAAGTGCCTTAAAGTATCCTGAAATATTTTGAAGTATTTTGAAATATCCCGATGTACCTTGAAATATCTTAAAGTACCTTACGATATCTTTAAGTACTTTGAAATATCCTGAAATATCTCAAAGTATCTTGAATTATCCTACAGCACCTTGAAATATTTCACAATACCTCGAAATATTACGAATTACTTTGAAAAATCCTATGGTACCTCAAAATATTCTAAAGAGCACGGAAAAAAAGATCTACTGCATTTGCTGAGTCTATAAGTTAAAATAGTGACAGCATAAGGTTTCTGATAACTTTGCAGATATTTCATTACAATTCACTGCTTTTTGAAAAGATAACATATTTATCTACAAACATTACAGAAATGCCTGTTAATTTAATATTTTGAAGAAAATACCGTACTCTGTACATTTAACAGGCGTTTTTATAATATTTATTGACAAATCTATTATGTTTAAAGGAAAGCGGTGAACTGTACTGAAATATCTGTTAAATGCACAGGAATTTTATGCATCTTGGTATATGAAATATACTGAAATACACTGGAATATCTTGAAATATCCTGCAGTACCTAAAAATATCTCGAAATTTTATGAAGTTCATTGAAATATTTTGAGCTAAAATTCACTGTTTTTAGTAAACCTAACAGATTTATAGATAAACATTTTAAATTTGACGCTGAATATTATAGAAATTTTTGTTAAATTAATATTTTGAAGAAATTACCTTATTCTGTACATTCAAAAGGCATTTCTGTAATACTTATCGACGAATCTGTTATGTTTAGAGAGAAGCGGTAAATACTATTTTCACTTATGGACTCAGTAAGTGTGGCAGGTTTTTTTCTCTGGTGTTGAAATTGTTTGAAGTATGTGAAATATCAAGAAATACCTTGAAATATAATAAAGTACCTTGGAATATCCTGAGGTATTTTGAAATTATCTTAAGTATGCAAAGTTTCTTGAAGTAAGTATACATAAATTACGTAACAGGTTTTTTTTGGGGGGGGGGGGGGGGGTCGCAAAAATGTTACGATGTTTTACATTGGATTAATTAATTTCACTTATTTTTTAAATCTGAAATGTAATATACGTATAACTAAACTTTCCATGTCATATATTTCTGATTATTTAATTAAATATTTGTAGATTTAAAAGTAAAAATCAGTTGATTTAAACTGATTTCTCTTTGTATCTGAAAACTTTTCAAGTGTTTAGAAAAAATCCTAAAATCTTTTGAAATTTCTTGAGATTTTCTGTAATTATTTGGAATACTTTGAAATAATGAAAAATATAGTAATTGGATTTCTGCAAGAATTCGGGTCAAATTATTTGTTGAAATGCCATTAATATTATTATACAAATGTTATTTTGATACCAATTAAGTATTCAGTTTGTAAGATAAGAAAGTGAAAAAAATTTTAAGCAAAAGTTTAAAACTTGCCTACTTTAATGCAAAGCAATTTTTTTTAATTTGAGAAATTTACAATTCTTTCACATAATTATTCCCTTGATGGAAAAAACTACTTTATATCATATCAGCAGATGTAATTTTTCATGCGAATCGTGCACAATATCTTGAAATTTCCTTCAATTAGCTCAAATTGTAGATACTAACACGATTTTTTAAACTTTAATTGAACAGTTGAAAATACAAAGTCCAAAAAAAAGTAGTCCATGTTCAATACACTCAATTGTTTAAAATTAATTTTGAATATACATAAAGCGATGCCTACTACTAAATTTAAATAAAATCAATTTTAATTGTAAAGTGCTAAAACATTCTCAATTTATTACAAAGAATTATAAATTCACAAATTTCCTCCACTCTCTAAATCTGAATCAGTCAAATTTTCACTGATTGAACCAGTAATTTGCATTTTCACTGATTCATCAGTGAAAAAAATATTTTTCACTGTCAAATTAGTTAATTTTAACTGATTGAATCAGGGAAAAAAATATTTTTCACTGTTAAATCAGTTGATTTTCAGTAAAGTAATCAGTGAAATTTGGCTGATTTACAGTAACCTCTTTTTAGCTACTTGAATTAATCAAATTTCACTCATAATCAGTAGATTTTGACTGATTCAGATTTAGAGAGCAGGCTTAAAGAATAAAAACTTTAAAGGAACATTAAGGTTTCTATAATTACGAAAAAATTGGACACTTATTTCTCAGCAGGCTATAATCTTCACTTCTTGCTATGCAAATTAGTCTGATCTCTAAGTAAAAATTACGATAAAGTGTGATAAATAACCCTATTTTCTCTTTTTAACTATTATTCACTTATCTTCTTTTCTTATTTGTTTATATTCACATAAATTAATATAATATGTAAATATTTAAATTACAGAGATACTTTTGAGTACCCGAAAAAATATTTTTCCAAAATTAATTGATGATATTGATCAAATATTGATATGTAATTAAAAAATAAAATTATGATTTTAAATTCAATAGAAATACTAGAAATTTTAGATTTTCCCACCGAAAACGTAATAACACATAATCACTCTTACTAAAGTGGAAAACAACCGGAGGAGGTCACGAAGCAACATAGTTTTAGTCATCCGGGTAATTTATTATGCAGCAGCGATTATCATATTTTCTCATATTCCCAGAATATAAGGATTATAATATTTGCAGTTCCTATATATACTCGATAGAACTATAGGACTTGCGTGCAAACGTTCACGTAAGGCTTTCTTCTCGCTACAAGAAATATAGTAAGATCTATGCCACGAGCCTTAACTAAAATCACCATTAAATCAAAAATTATTCACCGGGGCGTCGAAATTCTGAAGTTAAACGCCCTTTGCCTCCAAGGAAGTGATCGATGATACAATTAATTCTGCAAAAATTTTTTCTCCAATATCTTCATATCTTTTTACAACCATCAAAATTACTCTCTATCCGCTATATATGTATATTAAATAATATTCTAATTAAATGAAGAAATTTTAGTTCAAAATTTTAAGAATTCTAAACTATTTCAACCCTCAAAATATAAAAAAACGACCAAATTATACTCCCTTTTATAAAAGGATTACTTTCCCTCATTCTCGTAAATCAAGAAATAAAATCAAAATTACTTTTGAGCACGTGAAATTTCAAACATAAATAATTTTTTAATGTCGCATTAACAAGATTACGATATTGATAATATGTTAAATGTTTCTATATAATATCCACATTCCAAAAACAATATCCTTTATAACTCTTGAAATACTGTACAAATTTTAGTATCAAAAGTTGAATATTTTATGGCAATTTTTTCAAGTAGTAAGGGTGGAATTTAGAATATATACATTTTTTTAAATTTACAGAATGAGAAAAGGCGATAATTGTTTGAATTTAGAGGTAACACCACTCTAGCGACTCGAAGATCATGCATAATTGGGGAATTTTTTTCTTTTTTGGAAATATAATAAAATGAATAGAAATGTATTGGAGGATAAAAATTTTTTTTTATTGGAATAACAATACAAAATGGCGATTTTCCAGAGTCATTCGTGCACGACTTTTTTGAAAAGGTATTTTGGGGTTGAAATCTCCAAGGAACTTGAAAAACAATTTTTTTTTTTTATTGAACCTTCAATTTGCGATGCCTGCTTCATATAATTTGGCCTTCCAAATTTTTAAATCATTCCTCCTCTTCGTTTTTTCTAGCTGCTTCAAGTGCTAATGACTTTTCAAAAAATTCTAGAGTGGTGTTACCACTTAAGGTAGTTGATCCACGAAAATTGGACCTCAGGCAAAAATAGATAATTTTGCTTTCAAGAATAGCAATATTATTATTGAAGGGCTGTTTTGAAAGAGAAAAATAATTTTATTAATAAATTTTATTTTTGCCCAAACTTATTTTCTTATCGCTTCGAGCCAAATTTTTAAAAATGATGCGATTCTAATAAATCACGATTCATTTTTTTAGGAAAAAGATTCTCTACAACATGACCGTTTCCTATTTTTGAAATTGAATTAATTATTATCAAATTCAGCAATTTGTTTATAAAAATTTCGTTTTGGAAAATTGTTTTTTAATGATTTCAACCATTAAAGAATTTATTTTCAGAAATTGGAAACGGTCAAGTTGTAGAGAATCTTTTTCCTAAAAAAATGAACCGTGATTTATTAGAATCGCATCATTTTTAAAAATTTGGTTCGAAGCGATAAGAAAATAAGTTTGGGCAAAAATAAAATTTATTAATAAAATTATTTTTTTCTGTTTCAAATTTTTTTCATGAAAAATAATCTTTTCTCTTTCAAATTAGCCCTTCAATAATAATATTGCTATTCTTGAAAGCAAAATTATCTATTTTTGTCTGAGGTCTAATTTTCGTTATCGAACTGCCTTAAGGTAGTTGTTGCGCCAAAAATCAGTCTCTGGAAAAAGTTTTTCTACGATTTCAAGACTGGTAATTATATCATCAGCCGTGTCATATGTAAGGAAAGACACTCTTTTTAATAAAAAAAAATTTAAAAATTACGAAAAATAATATTTTAATAATGTTTATGTAATAGGATATTTCCTTATTATCGCTCCATACCAAATTTTCAAAAATGGTACGATTCTGATAAATCATGAATCATTTTTTTAGGAAAAGGGTTCTCTACAACTTTACCGTTTCCGCTTTTTGAAAATGAATAAATTATTATCAAATTCAGCAATTTGTTCATAAAAATTTCGTTTTGGAAAATTGTTTTTTAATGATTTCAACCATTAAAGAATTTATTTTCAAAAATGGGAAACAGTAAAGTTGTAGAGAATCCTTTTCCTAAAAAAATGATTCATGATTTATCAGAATCGCACCATTTTTGAAAATTTGGTATGGAGCGATAATAAGGAAATATCCTATTACAAAAAACATTATTAAAATATTATTTTTCATAATTTAAAAATTTTTTTAATTAAAAAGAGTGTCTTTCCTTACATATGACACGGCTGATGATATAATTACCAGTCTTGAAATCATAGAAAAACTTCTTTTTCCAGAGACTGATTTTTGGCGCAACAACTACCTTAAGAGCGTCTTCCACACATGGGCCAAGATTTCGAGCCTATTTTTGGAAATTAATTGCGAAGGAACTACACAAGATAATTAGGAAATTGGGCAGAAGTTCAAGATGTCACCACCCTGGAGAAAGTATCGGATTGAAATTCATTCCGAGTCAATCAGAACTATTCCGATTCATTCCGATATTTGTATCCGAGCCAATGCGAATCATTCCGAACCAATCCGAAAAACGTTTTGTATCTCGTTTGATGAAAACGGTCAAAAATCAATCCGACTTAATCCGATTAATATCAAGAGATCAATCTGAATGAATCCGAACCAATCGGAAACCAAGTTTTCAATTTAGATCAATCCGAATCAGTCCGAGCTCGGATTGATCCAAACCGAATTTTTAATCAGACTTAATATGAATCGTTCCGACCTCGGATTTATTCGGATTGATTCTCATTGAAAATCCGGTATAGATCAATCCGAGATCGGATTGATTCGGATTGTTCTGTATTGAAAATTTGGTTTCAGACTGGTTCAGATTCATTCTGATCGGTTCGGATTCATTCGGATCGATGTCTCGTAATTAATCGGATTAAGTCGGATTGATTTTTGACCGTTTTTCATCAAACGAGATACAAAACGTTTTTCGAATTGCGGTTCGGAATGATTCGCATTGGCTCGGATACAGATATCAGAATGAATCGGAAAAGTTCTGATTGACTCGGAATGAATTTCAATCCGACACTTTCGCCAAGGCACAGACGAAATTGAAAAAATTCAAATTAGCACAGGAAGTTAAAATGACCATAATTAACGCATATTCCATGGTTCTCTAATTAAATAAAATTAACAACAAATTGCGGCTCAATAAAAGAAGTCGAGACTGTCGTGTGGAAAAAATATCTCAAATTTATGAGAAAACGAAAAGCGTGTCTTGTCTATATTTTGATCCAGCAACAACGACACTCAAAACAATTTATTTTTCGCAAATCGATATATTTATTGGTCATTGCTAACAAAATCTTTAAAACATTAACATTAATAAGGTTAATTAATGTGATGAAAATGATAAATTTAAATAATTTTTATAAATGTTTACTATTCTTGAATCCAAGCAAATAGAAAAGAGTAGCTTTTACATGTGTTAGGTATGTTGGATCAAAAATAAATGATCAATAATTGTTCTTATTGAATAATTAAAAATTTATAAACTTAATGAATTGGAAAGGGGTTTCTTTGCTGTACGTTTTATGCTTAATATTATTTAAAAACTGTATAGTTAGGTGAATGAATGTAAGACATTTTCCTAATGGCTCCTTCAGCAGGAATGGAAAGAAATTGACATATAAATAATTTTTTTATGCGGAAGGACAAATTCATAATGACGTCTTTATACCCCATCATTAATCAGATCATGTTGCTCAAGTCACGAATGTTCCGATGCTTACTACAAAAAAGTACAGCGCTGACTCTGCAACAGTCGATGGACACGCAGAAGTGACCATGCCCCAGTAATTTTTCCAACTTTAGGCACGAAACTTCTCTTGCTCGCATGCAGGCTTAGAATGTAGAAATTTTTTCTGCAGAGCTCCTTCGAGGTTCGGATCGATTCACAAGATGAGATTTTAGATGTTTTTCGAGACTGCACTGAGAAAAAAATTTAGCCAACAAAACTTTTTTGTTATCCTGACAAAATATTTTGTTGTCCCAACAAAACATTTTGTTTAACCAACAAAATTTGTTTGATATAGCAAAATGTTTTGTTGGCACAACAAAAGATTTTTGTTAGCTAAATACTAACCAAATATTTTTGTTGATTTGACAAAACTGTTTTCTCAGTGTGCTATAAAGAATCAATGCAAAAAATCTTTATGAAGTTTTTCAGCTATAGGATAAAAACTTTACGGAATTACAATGTAAAATTAACTTTTTACCGTAAAGTACAACCTTATAACGTGTTTATTTCATCTTCTCTAAAAGTTTCTTTAGAAAATATACAAAGAAAATGAATTTTATATTTTGATGATAAGCATGAAATGAATTTTCGTTTTCCATCCCTGGCGAAAGTATCGGATTGAAATTAATTCCGAGTCAATCAGAAATATTCCGATTCATTCCGATATTTGTATCCGAGCCAATGCGAATCATTCCGAACCAATCCGATAAACGTTTTGTATCTCGTTTGATGAAAAACGGTCAAAAATCAATCCGAATTAATCCGATTATTTCGAGACATAAAAGCGAACCAATCGGGATTGATTCTGATTGAAAATTCGGATTGGATCAATCCGAGCTCGGATTGATTCGGATTGATCTAGATTAAAAACTTGGTTTCAGATTGGTTTGCTTTGATGTCTCGGAATGAATCGGATTAAGTCGGATTTATTTTTGCCCGTTTTTCATCAAACGAGATACGTTTTTCGGATTCGTTCGGAATGATTCGCATTGGCTCGGATACAAATATCGGAATGAATCGGAATAGTTCTGATTGACTCGGAATGGATTTCAATCCGATACTTTCGCCAGGGATCAAATATTTTTAGTTATTATTTAATAGTAACTCAATATTGTAACATTGATACCTTGGAGAAAGTTTTGGAAAGGAATTGAATACGAGTGAATCCGAAAAACGTTTTGAGTGTTGTCTGATACAAATCGGTTGAAAATTAGAATCAATCCAATCTCGAGATGATCTACGACAATTTTTCAATCGGAATCAATCTAAAGTCCGAAGGATTCAGATTAAAAATCTGGTTTATGCCAATACGACTTGAATCTATTCGGATTAAAAAACTTCATCGGATTGGGATTCATATCGAACGATATTTAAACCTTTTGTCAGATTGGTACGGAATGGTTCGGAAACAGATTTCGAAATGGCATAGAGTATCTCTGATTCTATCAGATTGAATTACGCTCCAAATCTTTTTCCAGCGTGATGATTTGTTACACAATCTTACCACAAAATGTTTGTTAAATTTTTTTGGTTGAAAACAACAGATAAGATTTGCTGATATAAATTTGACCCTAATAAAATGAATGCACATTTCATGCTACTGATAACTGACATGATAAAGGCTATCCTATCCATTCCTTACAAAATTTAAAGAACTTAAATGAAAATAAATCTTATGAAGTCTATACACCGTTAATTTGAAGACTCAAAGTAAGAAATAATTTTTATAATTTTCTCATGAACGCATCAGCTCAACAATTGCCCATAGTTTTCATTTAGCATTAGAAAAAAGGAGTCTATAAACGTTCAAAATAAAAACTATTTTAAATAGAGAACGATGCGGGTCTTATTGTGCTGTTATCGCCTTTAACTTGTGCCTGCCGTCAAGTCGTTGTCGTGAGCAAGAAGCAAAGGGTTCCGCGGAACTAGCGATAAACGTATTTTGTGATGCTATCTCTAATATACGGTTAAAAATAACGTAAACTTATTATACTCATGGTAAAAGCCACGAGTGCACACGACAGGGCAGGCACGCGTGAAACTCCGTCATGACACTGTGAAATCAATGGCTTTCAAAATCGACCAGACATTTTCTTAAAAAGTAAAATTATTCTGATAAACTGTGACTTTATTTAAATTAAATAACAGGAACAGTTAAGATTAGTCCTTAGTATTTTTTTTTCTTTTTTTTCTTCTTTGGTGAAGGATTCTCAGTTTCTGAAGCCATAGTTTCAACATTTAATGGAATAAAATCCGCTGTTTCTACATGTTTTCGTTTCTTCTTCTTTTTATTAGATTTTTCAATCGTATGATCATTCTCTTCATTAAGAGCAGTTTTAGATTCTGGAAATTTTTCTAATGAGTTAGATTTTTCATTAACAACACTATCTTCCAGTTTTTGAGAAAGATTTTCTAGTCCCGTGGATTCATCCTCTTTAAGTTTATTTTTATTTTTTTTCTTGTGCTTTTTTTGCTTCAAATTTTCACAATTTTCTTTTGATTCTGGAATCTCTCCATTTTCGTTTTCTTTCTGGACTTTTGTTTCTTCCTTTCCTAAAGTTTCTGGATTTTTATGGTTTAATTTTTTTCTTTTACGCATTCGCTTTTTCTGTGAAGCAGTCAACTGCCTTTCACTTGTTTTTTCAGTTTTTTCAATTTCCTTTTCTAATTTTTTTTCTTCGTCATCTTTCAATTTACTTTTAAATTTTTTCTTCTGTGAATTGCCGTCTTTACCAAACTTTTTAAAATTAGAGTTTTCTTCTCCTTTGACTTTTGATTTCCGCTTGTACTCAGGCAGAGGGACTTCAAAATTTCTTTCAAAGACAGCAACAAAAAATCCATTTGTTAGGTCCACTTCCGGTCTTGCGTAGAGACAATTATCTCTGCATTCATAATCTAGAGAGCTAAAGTTTATCCAGTTTTCTTGAAGGAATTGCTTAGGAGATACAAGTTTGTAAGCTTCTCCGATGTCAGATAAAATTTCCTCTATGACGTTTTCGTTTTCCTCAGGATAGATTGAACAAGTGCTATAAACCACCTTCTTCGCTGACGGAAAATTTAAAAGAGCATGACGAAGAAGAAGTACTTGAAATGATTGAAGACTTTTCAACCGTCCTGGGGCGCATTTTTCATTTTTTCCATTTATGTTCTCTCTATCCACCATTCCTAAAAAAATGTTAAATAGTTCATAATTTTTATTGAAATTTATCTTGACTCGAGTTCGCATAAAAAGTGCTTATAATTTATTAAACTTAATAAACGTTTATTTCATCGATAACAAATTCTTGATATTTCTTTTGAAATTGAATGAAATTTATTTTGGAAAGTAAATGAATTATTACCTGTGCCAGAACAACTTGGATCAACTAAAATGTATTCTACATTATCGCACTGTTTAGAATCAATATTTAAAGCGTCTTTATTGATAGTTTCCACACAAGTGGAATCCGTGTGTTGAACAAAGGTACATAGTGTTTTGTACCTTCTCTCGTCCATTTCTATTGAGAAGATTTTCCTGGAAAATTTAAGTTTCATATAGTCACAGTAAATTTTATGAATGTTAGTAGAGATAATAATAAAAATTGTATTTCCTAAAATAACTATTTCATGTTATAAAGAATGTTTTCAATGTTTACCCTTGATTTTGTAAAATTGCAGCCAAATGCGTAGTTTTCATTCCTGGAGCTGAGCACATATCTAAAACCGTAGATCCTGTAGGTGGATTCAAGAGAAAAGCTGGGAAACAACTTGCCTAAAAATACATTTTTATTTAAAACCCTTTGAATATAAAAATAAAAACTCGAATACCTTGTTTTTATTAGTACCTTGTCTTGTAAAATAATTTCTCCAGTTTTATACCCAGGATGATCGAAAAACGCAGTTCCAGGTGGGAAAACAAGTAACTCTGGAATGTGAAAGTCTTGAGCAAACGTCCACTCTTCCATATTTGACAACCTTTCTAAGAAAGAAGAATAATTCTCAGAACTAGGTAGCAATTTCCAACCTTCTTCTTGAAATCCTAATATTGCCTCGTTCACTGGCATCTTTATTGTGTTGACCCTTACATATCTTGGTTTCTGAACTGAAACATTTTTCCATTCGAAAATAAATTTAGTAAATAAAAACTAAGCAAAATACAAAAACTGATCCCGCAATTTTTTTAAAAGGCAAAAAAGTAAAATACCTTTAAATTCGTGATTGATAATAATAGTTTAGCATTCTCAACTAAATCTCACAAATGATATTCAAATAATCATTTATAATAATCTTATATTTTAATGTAATTGGAAGAAAGGAACTTTCAAAGTAAATAAGTTCACGTTTATTAAATTTCAGAATAATACATAAAAAATGAAAAAATCTTATAAAATAGTTTTTTTTATTAATCTCATAAGTTCAGTCATCACTCTTCTTTTTTATTCAGATCTTCTTTGGAATCTGTACGCTCTTCCAGATTATCACTCGGATCGTCTGGTTCTTGAAATCCAAGATACGCGTACGCGGCAATAATCATGTTTACAGTTATAACCGCCGATAACACTGAAACGCAATTCGTCATAAATATATCGGAATGCAATTCTTGGTCCATAATATGCCTCACGCCGAAAAAAACTGCAAAAGGCAGAGTAAACATAGCAGTGCTGAATATCAAAAGATATCCCAAAACAAGAGCTTCACTCATCACTGCTGCTTCGTGAATATTTTCCAAGTCCTTTTTTTCGTTTTTCGAAGATATGGCTTTGTCTTTTTGAGTAACGCAGGACAGTAGAGTTTTGAATCTTGAATGTCTACTAGATTGAATTCTATTGTTGCGGATGATCAGAACCATGGATCCGGAAATGCAATCTTCTTAGATATCAGTTTTCTGGAAGAATAATAAAAGAGATGGTTGAATTGAATTACCTTTTTTGGTTTCGAGAGGGGCTACATCTTCCGTGATATTTTTCACTTCCTCTCGCAATTCCTTTTCGTAAGAAAGGACAGTTTGAATAGGCTTGCACTCTGAATTCAAGCACTGCTTGCCCCATAGTAATTCTGTTATGAGAACTCGGGTTAACCAAGGGTCCAAACGCTGCTCCTTGAAGAGGATTTTGGTTTTGCGTATAAGCTGATTCAATTGATCCCCATGGCGGACGGTGTTAAACGCCAATGCGTACACAGCCTGCACATTCTATGTTACGGGAAATAGAGACAATAATATATTTTTTATTTTAAAATTTAAAATTTAATTAGGGAAGTTTTGTGATGATTGAATTTTTAAGTTTTGAATATTTTGCTGTGGAAGTTCACTCAACATCAGAGCCAAGAGAGATTGTGAAAATAATCACGAGGATGCACTCATCAATCATTTTAAACGCTCCCTGGTTGAAACATATTTTTGAAATACAATTTTTTGCTCAGATTAAAATTTTCAGATTATTGTAAAAACACATTTTAGCCATGGCTTTCAAAACGCAATACATATATCTAAAAAGTTATAAAAAGCATTGAGAAACATTTAATGTCTTCTTGGCATTCAAGAAAATTAAAAGTTAAATACAAAATTCGTTTATTGAAAGTCTAGATTGAAAGATGATAAAAAATTGAGAAGGTAATAAAATTAAAAAATCTACATTTTTCAAAATCATGGAATTCGTGAGTTCATCAGTATTTCTATAATCTATTGCGCAATATGCTGAAAAAATTTGCATTTTTGTATTATTGGAAATAGTTAGACAAAGTTGTCAAAAGCATAAACTTAGTCATCGCAATAATAAAAATTCTATTTTTGTATACATTAGCAGAAACAAAAAATTCTAAACACGTGACAACTCACCGTGTGCTTTTGCTGATAAATTAATTGTTTAAGGCTGGCTCCGTTTTCCTGGACGTTTTGTACAACTTTCGAAACGGTTTTGTACAGTCTTGGAACTTTAACAGAATGAACAAAACCCTTAGACATGTTATAAATCACATTCCCATACAAAGCCAAAAATTATAAATTCCAGGCAGGTCCTCTAAGTTTGAGGTTATGTAAATAAAGAAGGCGTTATCATTCTGCGCGCTGCCGGCGGCCATTTTAAAAACTAATTCATAGTAATTTCTGGAGATTGTATAGAAATCTGGGGGAAAGTACTCATCATCTCCGACGCTCCGACGGAGATTCTCCGTTTGTCGTGGAATGTAAATATGTAATGGCTGACTTGTGTTGTTTTTACGTGCAGTGTTGATTATTTTACATTGCATTTTATGTGACGGGTTCTGAGAAATTGGTATTTTGCTGAATTTTCCAGTTAATAAAGACGAGGAAATTCATCGTGCCTTGAATGGTTAGGATTTGATAAATAAGAGAAGTTTTAACAAATGTGCTCGGCATCGAGGAAACCTATAAAAATATCTTGACACTTGCATCGTGCACATTTTGACT
Source organism: Diplolepis rosae (assembly GCA_030998225.1). NCBI lineage: Eukaryota > Metazoa > Arthropoda > Insecta > Hymenoptera > Diplolepididae > Diplolepis > Diplolepis rosae. The sequence continues at coordinate 3,339,566 of JAPYXD010000723.1, read as the reverse complement.
TACATAATGAAAACAAAGCAAGTTTATTATGAGAATGAGAGAGAAGACTGAATTGAGGTCGGAAAAATGGAGCATCCGTTCCTAGAAGTGTTTACCCACTGCTGTGAGTCATAGGCGACAGTCCAACGTGGACTTGCAATCGGATTTTGGTTCATCGTTCGGAAAACAAGCCCTCATCATGGTTCACACACCAAGTGCGTACACTTACAACTTTTGGACAAAGACCCCGACAGAAGTTGTTGAGCTCACGTGTCTTATGCCAAATGGAGTCTTCATCCCACTGGAAACTAATCGCAATACTACTCTTGCTGAAATCAAAGAGGTGAGGTTTCTTATTTTGTTTGTATTCAATCAGATTCCAAGTTTTTGTTTACGGTATATCTATACCTTCGTCAGCGGGTAAAATGGGCGGGAATATTTAACTTCCGTCATTAGCGGGTGCATAGGAAAAGGGTGATGGCCGAAACAACAGAAATATTTAACTTTGTGCATTTAGGAATATGTACTGGAAGAAGAGACGGACTGAATAAGAGAAATAGATTATTCAGTCTACTTGTAAGATTTTTTTTCTTCAAGTAATTTAATAAAATATTTTAAATGCTGAAAATGTGTTTCAGTAGTGTGATACTCATTTGACTTAAATTGAATTCTAAAAGCTATAAGTGGTGCAAGAATTAAAATGTATCTTTTCTTAGAATTGTGTGAAAAAACTTATCTATATTTCTTGAAGGGTCAAATTAAGGTATTTCTTTTATTTCGGCCGTTAATGGGTGAAATAGATGCATTTAAATTTTTTACTTTATTAATGTTAGGAAATTGGAAGTAAACATTTACAATTCATTGTATTTCCGTTGATTGTTTGAAAATAGCGAAAGCAAAATTACAGCATTCTGTTAAAATTGCATTTACGTTTCAAATAAGCAATGATTATACTGTAAAACCATTGTTTTCTAAAATAATTTAAATTGTAAACAAATAAATAAAAACTCTTATCTCACTGGTTTTATTTATGCCTGATCATCATTATTCTGCTATTTCTTGATTGGGTACTTGAAAACATGTGAGAGAATCATTAATTTTAACTTTATTATTTATACATATATAAGATTGCTGTGATATTATCCCTTTTAATAAATTAGAGTAATTTGATTGTAAAAGTAACTTCTATGTGATTCTTAATTTTAAATTGTTTAACAAAAAAATATATAATTATAAACAAAAGCTTTAATAACTTTAGATTGCAATATTTGGGATATAATACTATTTTTAAGGGAAAGGCAGATTTTGAATTAGCTTTTATTTTAATTTTTTTTATTTTATATACATTTAAGTGATATTATATCACTCTAATAAAAACGAATATTCTATCGAAATATTTTTATTGCTTTTTATTTACACTTCCGATAAGAATTAATAAATATAATCACTTCAAAGCCAGTTTTATTTCCTTTATCAGTTTACACGTAGAAAAAATATTGTCCTTCTAAAAAATAAACAAATAAATTAAACTCTGATAAGTTAGAAACACGTGCTTTATTATTTTTTGCTAATACGCTTATAACCAATTCTTCTGATAATTCCAATAAAAAGAAAATAATTTTTTATGTATTTAAAAATTTCCAGGACTTATGGGATGAAGCCAGCAAGTATCCTCTGCATGGGACTTTAAAAGATGCGCAGTCCTATGTCTTCTCCTGCATCAACTCAAACGCTGAGGCTGAAGAGTTACGAGATGAAACCAGAAGATTATGTGATATAAAGCCTTTTTGCTCGGTACTGAAAGTGATCGAGCGAGAAGGAGTAAAAGGAGACAGAAATTTAGACTCACAGATCGGTCTACTGATCGGGAAAGGGTTGCATGAATTTGCAACTCTCAAAAATTCCGAAGTCAACGACTTTAGATGGAAAATGAGAGTCCTGGGAGATGAGATTGCACTTAGCAGACAAAAAAAATCATGGGTCGAAAAAGTGCAGTACCAGTTTCCCTCCAGGCTAGCAAATAATTCAACCCTGCCGAAACACATTGAATCTAGACTTAAAGATGGAAATATCGTATTGCTCACAAAGTTCGAAAATACAGAAGTGAGTAAATAACTAAACTATTAATCGATTTAGCTAAAAAAATTATTCTATTACTAATATAATTAATATACAATATTTCCTGTAGGAAAGAGATAAAAACAATTCATAAAACATTCAGCGTGAATCTATGATACAATTTCAGTAGTACAATTTAATCTTGAAATCATTTACTCGATTTACTGGAAATGAACAATACCGGATATTTTTTTTGCTGGTCCTTTAATTTTTTCAGTAAGCCTTCTTTTGGATCTTTTGTGTCTGATGAAAATCGCAAAGATTTTTTTTCCTTGTTTTCGTCATCCTGTCTTTTTACTGATTTTGCCATAGCTGATTTTAATGTCGAAATGTTACTTGCATTAGAAATATTTTCTTTATTCGATTGAGATTCAGGATTAAATACAACAAGCTGCATATTTGTCTTGTTTTCCATTTCTGGTAAACCAGTGCTTGAAGAAGTCGGTAAAAATTTTGCCATCTCATCTTCCAATTCTATTTTCAATGTACTATTATTCGGATAATCAGATTCAATGACTTGTGTAAGGGACATATCATTTGTGAGATTCACAGTTTGAGATATTTTACTCGAAGAATTTGCATCATGGTTAAGTAGGACAGTTTGATTTGATGCAAGTTTCGAGTTATCTGTAGCACTGGTTAGAGACATTTCTGAAGTTTCAGTATAATCTAAGTTCGGAACAAGGAATGGTTTTGGTCTGATCAGGCTTTCGAGTGAAATTTCAGTTTCGTCTACTAATTGTGGCTTAATGCTCAGCTCAATTTCGTCATCATCAATATCAGCATCTAGTTTTAGAGTTTTGTCGCTCACTTGCTTCTTTATCATCTGCAAGATTTCAATAGACGATGAATTTGGATCTGCTTGTAGTTGACTTTGCACGGACAGAAGACTTGCCTATTTAAAATAAGGAACGATTATATTGATACAATTTTATTTAGTTATAATTCAATTAGAAATTTATAGGACAAGAACCTCCAAAGACATTGCTTTATATCTCCAGTATCTTAATCGCTTTCCAAACTTGTAAGATTTTTCCTCTTCGAGCAATGTACGAATTGAGTGATTTTCGATTTGTGTGTGGAGCTCTTCAATTTCTTTCCTCTTTGAATTCAGCAGGGTTTGAAAATAACTGTGAATGTGATTAAAGTGAAGAAATATACATTTTATGATATGTTGACTCAATTGTTGACTCAATCTTGAATTTCAATAAAGTGTACCTTATGTTGGAACTAGGCTGTTGTATTTCGAGTTTCGTCTGTTTATGCTTTTTTTGTTCTTCTTTCAGTTTATTTTCTAAATCCGCAATTCTGTTTTTGTAAGCGTCGATAAGTTTCGTCTCTTGCTCAACCGCATCTATTGAAGCATCTTCCCATTTCCTAATTAGCGCCGCTCTTTCAGTTTTTAAAACTTTAATTTCATTCTCCTTCGAAAAATAAGATCGTTTCATTTCCAAGTATCTGGTGCGCATCATGTTCATTTTTTCCATCGTCATCTGTCGACGATCTTCCACTTCAGCGAACAAAGAGTTTCCTATAATTTTGTTATAAATAATTTATTTTTAAAAGTTTTTTTACATTTTTATTTTAGACTTGATAGAAATTGATTGTTTCACCTTTTTTAGAATCAGTCACAGGACTAGTTTTTATTGTATTTAATTCTAAGCGATATGCTGCGAGTTCTTCTTGAGTACTTTCTATAACCTGATTTTTTTCTTCTACACGTACTCTGAGACCCTGCAATAGGAATTTTTTAAGTTACCAAAAGTTCGAAAAAACGAGTTTAAGGGCATGTGATACTTGGGAAATTAGCAATTTTTATTGATTTTAGGTTTCTACATGTACATAACATTTTCTGTTAAAAATTTCGGAAATGGTAGAGAAGATAAAAATGTACGTGGATTCGTGGATAAACTAATTTTGGTTTCAAAATTGAAAAAAAGTTTAGTTTCAGCAAAATATTTCGGAAATTTTTTTTCATTGTCAAAGCCAAAAGTAGTCTATCTACGTCTTTTTTTCATCTTCTATACCATTTCTCAAATTTTAAAAACAAAATTTTAGGTATTTTGGACACAAACATGTAGAAAATAGACCAAATTGTTCACATGAACTTGCTAATTATCTTAAGTATCTCATGCCCTCAAACAAATTAAACTCCTTAAAATTTTGCTGACATTTATTAAATTCCATTCAAATAATATCTTCTCAATTAAGTTATTTTAATATCCATCAAAACTATTTTGGAGTTATGTAAATTCAAGGCATTAAAATGTATTGTTTACCTGAATTATATCTTTTAGTTCTGAAATTTGTTCATTAAGGGATTTGCTAGTTACTTCGTATTGGAAGAGCTGATTGTCTCTCTCTTGCAAAAGATTGCTGAGCTCCGTTATTTTGCTCTCTTGTTTCTCTGTCTCTTCTTCATAAACTGATTGTTCTTGTATAGGTGGCATTTTTAATTTGAGTTTTAAATGTGAAATTTCATTCCGCATTTCATCAATTACGTTTAATTTGGAAAGTAAATCTTCTTCAATTTCTCCTATGCGATTCTCATAAAATTTTCTTTCGTGATTATGCCTAATAATCATCATCCATTAATAACTTAATACAAGAGCCATATTTACATGTAGATTATTAAACAAATATGACTTTAAAATAATGGTGAATACTTCATTAAAAATTTTACATACTTATCTGTAAGTTCCTGAACTTTATTATTAATTTTCTGTGCTTGTTGATTCGTGACTTCATCCAGGAGTTCTTTGACTTCCTTATACATTGCATTTGTTGATTCCAATTCGCGACGCAATATATGAATTGTTTGCTGATATTCTTCATTTTTATTTGTTAAACTAGATACCTGTTTCCTGAGTTCAGAAGTTTCTTGTAAAGACTCATTTAATAGAGAATCAATACTATTGTTTGTGAATGACTCCTCGGACATTTTGAGGTTAGGATCCTTAACTCACAAGTTTCGATTCATAAAGCCTCAATTATTTAAGAATAAGCTGAAGGAGTGTTAGTTTGATTAAATCACTAAAGATATTTTTAATTTTTGATTAAAAGTCTTCGTTTTTTATTAGTATTTAAAAACACCGTCCAAGAGTTCATAACCTTTATAACGGTCGTTTAAATTTCAAACGAAACGAAACTACCTTGTTTACGTTTTGTGTTTTGTTGGTAAAACAGGACTCAGCGGTGTAACGCTGACATTTATCACTTAGTAGGTAACATAAAATATTAAAATTGTTGATATTCTATTTGAATTATTATTTTAGAAGATTTTTTCTTTAATTATTAATTTTCTTATTCATATAAATTTAAAAAATTCTCCTTATTTCTAACTCCTTTTTTAAAATAGACTAATATTTTCCAAAACCCATTATATGCCAGAATTGATGAACTGTAAAACTTAAAAAAATATTATGGTTCTTTCTTTTAATTGCAGTTAGAATTAGATAGTTTTTATAATGAAACTTTTTTATTTGCAGACGACATTCACTTTCCAAGTATCGCACACGACAACTCCGCACCAATTACTCGTGCAGATTTTAAACAAAAGAGCAAATACTATGATGTCTCGAGGAGAGAGACCCGGAGATTTCATGCTAAAGGTATGCGGACAAGAAGAGTTCCTAATTGGCGAATTCCCTCTCATCCAGTTCATCTACATTCAAGAATCTTTATCAAGGGACGTGACACCCGTCCTTCTGGTACTCAGCGTAGATAGTGTTCCTATCGACAAAGAAAATATATTTGAAAACCCCGAAGCAGATTCTTTAAAACGCACAAGACCTTCTTTTTCTACTCTAACCTTGCGTAAAAAAGGAAAACATATATCAGTCTGGAAAATAGAAGACCAATTTATGTTCCAAGTTAATGGGATTTCCAGACTTAATTGTGACGCTGCTCATCGTACTGTAGAGGTGAATTATTTTTTTTTAAATATGCAAATAATATTCATCGAGTATTTTTTGTAATATTATTTATTTCAAATTGATAACATATCTTCTGTTTAGATTGGCCTTCAAGCTGGCCTCTTTCACGGTGGAAAATCGCTGTGTGAGAGTCAGAAAACCAAAGAAACAATAGTGAATTTGGACGGTAGTTGCGAGTGGGAGGAAACGCTCAAATTCGACATAAAAATCAGGGACATTCCTCGAATGGCGCGACTTTGTTTCGTGCTCTACGAGATCAGCAAGACTGCAAAAGGGCTTAAAAGTCGAAGACTGGTAAAAGACTCTAAACAAGAGTATTTTATAAATCCACTCTGTTGGGCGAATACGACTATTTACGACTTTAAGAGTCAGCTCAAAACAGGTGCCATGACCCTTTACACATGGACTTACGCCGAGGACATGCAAAATGAAGATCTTCTTCATCCCCTTGGAACCGTTGTGTCTAATCCTCATATCGATCGAGCTTCCGCTCTGATGTTAACGTTTCCAAAGTACGATTCAAATATTTAGGAAATTGTTGTTTTCACATTTCTCTACTTCGTATGTGTGATTTATAAATGTTCATTTTTAATTTATGTTCTCTTAATTTGTTCAGTTATGGAAAAGACAAGTCTGTCCTCTATCCTTCACCCGAAAAAATGGTAGAATACGCGGCGAAGCTTCGAGAATCTTCTGAAGAGGGGGTCGAGGAAGAAGCGAGTCAGGAAACAGACGCAAACACGCTTCAACAATTGGAGCAGCTGAGAGCTTTAGCGGATAGAAATCCTTTACATGAGCTTCACGAACAGGAGAGAAAGACTATGTGGCTTTTGAGACATCACTGTTTAAGAAAGATTCCAACTCTTCTAGCCAAACTCCTTCATTGTGTGGAGTGGAACGATCACAGGTATTTTGAAAGAACTTGTACTTTTCTAATACTATACGTGCGATAAAATATCTTCTTTCAATAATATTTTTTATCTATTAATAGGGAAGTTGCAGAAGCCACTGCACTGATACAGCAGTGGCCAAAATTACCAGTAGAGAGAGCTTTAGAATTATTAGACTATGCTTACGCGGACCAAAATGTCCGAAGCTTTGCAGTTAGGTGTTTGTTGGATGTGAGCGACGAAGATTTAAGTCTCTTTTTACTTCAGCTTGTGCAAGCCTTAAAACATGAAAATTATTTGTCTTGTGAGTTGACTGAGTTCTTACTCAGAAGGGCACTTAATAACCAAAGGATTGGTCACTATTTATTCTGGCATCTCCGGTAAATTTCAACTAAGTGATAAATAATTTTTATTGCTTGTGTTTGGTTTATTTTTTCTTATCACATTACATTTTTTTACAGATCTGAAATGCAAGTAGGCTCTGTTTCGGTACGATTTGGTCTGATTCTCGAGGCATATTGCAGAGGAAGTCAACAACATATGCGAGCACTTTTTAAACAAATGGAGTGTCTAGACAAATTAAAAACAAGTATGGAACAGATCAAGTTACGTGGAAAGGATCGTAAAGGCGTTTTACAGGCTTTTCAAGACTTTATTCAGGAACCTCATTGCCAAGAGGCTCTATCGAACGTCCTTAATCCGTTGGATCCAAGCTTTAGATGGAAACGCATTAAGTATATCGATTTTAATTTCCTTTTTTTATATTTGAATTGTTCTAATATCATTTTCTCTTATTGTTTTTAGAATCGAAAAGTGTAGAGTAATGGATAGTAAACGACGCCCTCTTTGGCTCGCATTTGAGAACATTGACCCCTTTGGTGATGACATATATATTATTTTAAAGCACGGAGACGATCTGAGACAAGATATGCTAACGTTACAAATGCTCAGAATCATGGACAAACTCTGGAAAAGAGAAGGACTGGATTTACGTATGAATCCCTACGGTTGTATTTCTACTGAAAATCGAGTAGGTTTAATCGAAGTCGTTCTCAACGCGGAAACCATCGCTAATATTCAAAAGGAAAAAGGAATTTTCTCAGCTACTGCTGCCTTTAAGTAAGTCTTTATATTTCAATATAAATATCAGTTCATACTTTCTAAATGCGTCTTTTTAAACCTATTTATAATTTTTGTTTGTTTTTCATTTACCCAGGAGAGGATCGCTCCTGGCTTGGTTAAAGGACCACAACCACAGTGAAACAGAGTTGAACAAAGCGATAGAGGAATTTACGTTAAGTTGTGCGGGTTATTGTGTTGCGACTTACGTCCTTGGTATTGCAGATCGACATTCAGATAACATTATGGTGAAGAAAACCGGCCAGTTATTCCACGTAGATTTTGGTCACATTCTGGGCCATTTTAAGGAGAAATTTGGATTTAGACGAGAACGCGTTCCGTTTGTTTTGACGAATGACTTCGTTCATGTTATAAACAAAGGTCAGACAAAGAAGGGACAAGCCGTTGAATTCCAGCGCTTCCAAAATTACTGCGAGCAAGCTTTCTTGGTTCTCAGAAGACATGGGGGACTGATCCTTTCTCTTTTCGCTATGATGATTTCAACTGGACTTCCCGAACTTTCGTCAGAAAAGGATCTTAATTACTTGAGAGATACACTAGTAAGTGGAGCATCATTACCTCATTTGAATATAATTTCTTTTCGGTTTATAAAATATTTTTCTTTAATTCTGAAGGTTCTCGAGATGTCTGAAAACGAGGCGCAGAAGCATTTCAGAAGCAAATTTGATGAGGCTCTTTGCAATTCATGGAAGACTTCACTCAACTGGGCGTCGCATAACATGGCCAAGAACAACAAGACGACGTAAATTTGCATTCTTCCCTGTGTGGTAAGACTGTCTCGTTTTTAATCGATAAGCAATAGTTAGACGAGGAAAATATTCCTTGAGTATTTTGCAATTTCGATTTATTATTTTGGACTATATCTTGGAAGTAAAAGAGTTGAAAGCTCTGAAGTGGTTAAAAGCATTGAGATTGGACGAATATCTTCAGCTCTTTTTTTACTTTTTATCTTCGATTCGGAAATGCATCGAATCGTAACTAGCATTGTGATAACTTGAAGCAATATATACTGGCTAGAACGCGTTTTTGTTGCATCTTTTCCCAAGGATTTATATAGAGACTCAAACGGATTTCACAGAAATAGATTAACAACGCTTAGAAGTATCTATTTCCAGGGAAATGACGAATCTAACAACGCAAAATTCAATAGCCATCAGACAAAAAGTATTGAAGTTAAAATACTAATTCGGAAAATAATAGAATAAAATTGCAGATTTCTTACAAAATCTTATGATTTGCATCTTCAAGACTCTTGAAAGAAGTACAGCGAGTACGAAACCTTACTGTGAACTTCTTCGATTAATAGTGAATGAGTGTAAGAATAAATAATTGTGGATTTGAAGTGTAAATAACTTAGAATAAATTGCCGTAAGAACAGTCCATACGAGCATCGATATGATTAGTATGAATGACGATTAATATGAAATGAACCAATTACAAAACCGCACTCGACGTTTTATAGAAATGTCCATGAAATGTCGCTCGAAATGCGAAGTTGTTAATTTTGGAAGGAATTCAGTGAAATCTGTGATAAAATGCAAGCGAAAGCGGAAAGGGATAGAATGAAGGAAATCTCTGTTTACTCTTTTTCACTTTATCGATCTTTTTTTTTGTTTTGGTTCAGTTCTTTGCCCCATGCAGTCAACCTGGTGGGCTTTAAAAACTAGGCAAAGTATTAAGATTTACATTCGATGAAAAGTATTCTATTAAAGATTAAAACTAACATCACTTGCTTGGAAAGCAATGCGAAAATTAACAGAATTTTTAAGCACTTTCCGTAAGTGAGTAATTGAATATTATCTTTTTGAATTCAAAATCTAATCGATTTTGATGATGAGAGAAAATGAGTAGCACAATTTTGGATAAACGTATACTGAATAAAAGCGCAAAGCGAACTTTGCAGAGTTTGGAAAAAAGAAAGAATTCTGTGCATAACTATTCTTTAACTCTTTAAAATTTGTAAGGTTTAAAATGTTAAATTTAGAAAATCAAATTTGAAATCTTTAGTATTCGAGTAATTAAATACAAAATTCGTGTAGTAATAGTTTGGTACTGAGAAATTGATTTTACAAAACAATTTGACATTTCCAAACTTTCAAAGACTGGTTTCTGCTACAGCGCTAAAAAATGATAGTAAAATCTTACTTAAAATATATTTCTTTACGTAATATGTTTTTTTATGGGCGATGAGTGTCTTTTGCTCACGCCAATAGAGAAATGAAGTCGTATGTTCTACTCAATCGGCCAGTAGTGGTCTTTAGTGCTGAAAAATTTTCTACTTACATTTGCGCTAGTTATTTGTAAAATGTCGCAAAGTTCTTAGGTATAAATGAGTTTTTCAAGGCCTCTTTCATGCTGTAAAGTCACAAGAGAAAGCTTTTTAGGTAATCCCATTAAATTCTTTTGTGACTTGAAAGTTTTAACAAAGTGAGGCTTTGAAGAGGAGAAGTTGGATGAATGATAACTTAGACAATTAATTGAATTCAAGTTTTAAATATAAATTATAATATTTCAGCTTAGGTAGACTAAGGTCTCATTGATTGACTTTTTTTTCTATAAGACCAATTATTGTTTTGGTTGATAAAAAAGTATAATCCAAATGATTTTATACAAAACGAAGAAATAATTGATCCACTTTTCCTCAGTAGTAACTTGAAATTTCTAGAGTACTAAACGTATGCAATTTGTAATAGGAAATTCTCTTTTTTGTTCCTAGGCTTAAGGTTTTTCTTTATTCGAACGAGATTAGCTTAAATTGATTAATTTTCTTTTCTGGAGTCGATAAAGTTGGAAACGAAAAATATTCTTGTTTCTAACTTTTAATTAGGTAGGATTTTCGAATGTATATCGAGAGACGCAAATTTATTTCTCTAGAATGGAAATTTTGAAATTCTAAAAGAAGGAAAGGAATGATTGAATGATAATTGATTTTCAGTTATCAGTAGGTGTGATTATGTTATACTAATATCATTGTAAATACCGAAAAGCATATAAAAATACCAAATTCATTGTACGTCTGCGTTATTTATAAAGTCATTGTACGAAGTAACGAACAAAATAAAACTGTAATACATAAATTAGCATGTCTTACATTTTTGCAATTGAAGCACTTAAATAAGTTTAGTATAATTTAAATAAGATAATTTAAACAAATTTGGGAAATAATAACTTTTATTAATTGTGATTTATTTTTAGGTATTAGTTTTTAGAACGAATGTATTTGATTTAATAACTTATTTATAAGAAATATAATAAAGTTTCGAGGCAAGGAATTGTATAAATGAGAATTTTGGAAGTAGCTGAAGTTCTCGCAAGAGTTGTACACTGAGAAGAAAAATATCAGACCTTCAGTTACGTCGCAACACTCGCCGTGGTTGTGTCTGTAAGACCTGTTCTCAATATGACGTACCGAGTGATTCTCACGTGTGAATTATTATCTTAAATCCTTTTTTTAAGAATAATTGTTTCCTAAATTATATTAATAATATTAAAATTATTGTAAATTACTTTTTTATAAAATTGTATCGAAAAGACTCGATTGTACAAACTAAAGCCAAACTTGATACATTATAGAACTCTAATAAAAACACATAAACTGATGAAAATTATTGAAATATGACAAGGGATGTAATATTTAAGAGTTTGTGCAATTAAATTTGGAAATTAAAATAAGCAAGTATTAAAATTAAAATATTTAAAGAATTTGAAAATCTTTCTGTGGAAAAAAAGACGCTTTCGACTGCTCTGGGATGCGAGCCCAGGTCTTTCGATTGCCCTAATTAATTAATATTAAAAAAAAAAACAAAAAAATTATCCCTGAAAAATAAATTTACAATAAGGAAATTCAAAATATCGAAGATTGTTAAAATTATTTTTTGGTTCTTTAAAAATTTTTAACACTAGACTACCTTAATTCTCTTAACAATTACAGACGAAAATAATGAACTCTGGTCTTTATAACTTCGATAAAGACTTTTCTGTTTTATATTTATATTACTGAGATAATTTTTTTCTTTACTGATAATTCTACAACACCATATGAAAAAACTAGGTATGCAATATAAATATTTTTTATTAAATAAAATATTAAAAGTATTCAAATATGTTATCGTTTTTCAAAATAATTTTTAAATAACGTATATTTGATGTGAAGTAATTATTAAGTTTCTTTAAATGAGTATTCTAATGATGAGGATGCTTATGGTGGTTGAATAGTTCATATTGTTTATTGTTGCTTACGTAAAACTCATTTCGTTACGCAAGTCAAGCATATCTTCATAAAACAGACACTTAAATCAAATGCGTGAAACCCACAATTTTAATTAATTCCTGATAAATGAGAATAATAGATTTGATTAATTGAGTTTTTTTTATTAATTAACGTAAATTTCTAATAGAATTTATAAAAATAAACCTTCGTATTCATGTTTCTATAATATGCTATTATAAACCAAAAAATCTTCAAACCTTTAAAAAAAATGTTTAATAGTTAATTTACTTGCAACAGAAGATTACTATATATTTAATATAATTAAAACTGTCAAAGTTATAGCAAAGAAACTAAAATTAAACATATTTAAACTGTGCAGTTTAAAAAAATCAAAATTGTAGGTTTTTCACTCTGACTGGCAAATGTGGAAAATTAAAATTTTTTTAAATATACATTGAACCAGACTTTTCAAATATTCGCTGACAAATGTTATCAAATTTAAATACATAATTTAGACTGTATACGGAAAATTAGTAAATCGGACATACAGGATGTAGTTTGAAATTGGATATATACACTCGTGAAAAGGAACAAAAGTTAAAGCACATGTAATATCATAGAGTAGACCCTATTAGTTTATTAATAAGTCATCTATCTAGGAATTGTACTTTAATATTATCTATAAATCTAATTATTTTATCATTTTAAAATAAAGCATGATTTATTTATAATTGAAGCTCCGCTGATAAAAAAGGGATATGCACTATTTATGATACATTGCGCATTTTTTTTCTGATCGCCGAAGGATTATTTTTATAAGTATTTCTACTTTTAACACAACTTTAATTTTACAATAAATGAAAATAAAATTTAACTTTTTTGTTTGTTTTTTAATTGAAAGGAAAGTTGAGAAAATTGATTGATTGAAATGGAGTTAGATCATGACTCACGAAGAAGTGGTTAATCGATTATGTATCTGCGTTAAAAGGATAGAAGCTGTTTACACGAAACTTGACAATTATTAAATCAAAGTTTATATTCAATTTGGACAAGAAAATAATCATCGCAATGCCTACCACCGAGGAAACTAAGCCACTGGTGTCTACTGCCCCAACTTCATCAGGAAAACAGAGAGTTTCTTATCGATCAGTAGTTTTTGTAAGTTAAAAAATTATTTATATTTTTTAAATTTTTTATATTTTTAGTGAGAAATAGTTCACCTCGTTTAAAAACTAACATATTTTCAAGGTCCAATGTTTAGAAAAGAATATTTTGAATTCTTGCAAAATTTTTAAATAATTTAAATTTTATAAAATTATCTTCTGATGACTTAAATAATGCACTCACTTAAAGTAATTTATTTTTTTAAAGCAAATAGCAGATTTGCCAAATATATTATTTTGTATCATTTACGTAACAAATTTCTTGAGCTCTAAGAATATTCTGATACGATGAAATATGATTCAAAGTTGGCAATCTTGATTATAAGTTCATATAATCTTAAACATGATATATTTAGAATATATATGTGATACATAAAGCAAAATAAATATTACTTTCTATTCTAAGTTTATACAATAATCAATTCAATTTCAGTTAATAATATAAAAGATAGGATCTAAAACATTGTTCAGAATGATTAAAAAATGGAGGACTTTTAAATAATGAGGGTGCAGAGACTGTTGAAGCCCCATCGAGAATAATGGTGGAAGCTACATTTGGCTTCTTACTAGAAATTGAATACCAGACAAGAATTATTTATTTAAGATGATGATTAAATGCACCCTTATTATTGATCATTCAATGCAAGTCAATATATTATTTTAAAAACTGTATCAATATTTTGCACAAAAACGTAAAAAGTAATAAAAATATTTCAAATTTATCTTCGAGAAAAATTGAAAAATTATTAATTATTTTAAATTAATTCTCTAATTCAGATAATTCCATTTTTATTCGCAGGATTCTCATTTTGGGATTACTTCAAATACTAAAATTCCAGAAGCTTCATTGCGGATGGAAACGATCGTTGATTCGACCTCAGAAAAAATTGATGCTGGCGATTCATATGACAAAATCACTTACACTTGGAGCGATGTAAATGTATATGCTGCTACTAAAAATGATCGTTTTTGGGATTGCATATTTTGTAAAGATTCCAAAGAACCTATCCAGCAAAAACATATCCTCAAAGAAGGTAAAAAAATTAATTTGAACTTGAAAATTAATTAAAATTCAATTATTTTTTAGAGGATAAGATAATTAACGGTAAATTTCTTGTTTTAGTATGTGGCGCTGCATATCCTGGGGAACTACTTGTCATAATGGGATCTTCTGGAGCTGGAAAAACGACACTTTTGAACGCCTTGACTTTTCGTTCTGGCCGAGGTGTTACCGTGTCTGGTACCATGGCTTCCAATGGACGTAGAGTAACCTCTAGTGTCCTGACCTCAAGGATGGCTTACGTCCAACAAGATGACCTTTTTGTTGGAACCCTTACAGTAAAGGAACATTTGCTTTTCCAAGCCATGGTACGGATGAATAGGCATATTCCTTTCAGGCAAAGAGTTCACAGAGTCGACGAAGTCATTTCGGAGGTTTGTCTTTCATATTTTTCAAGTTCTAAAAAAATTAAACATTTTTCTCAAACATTGCATATATTTTGATGCAAATTTTCAAAATGATTTTATACTATTTTCAGTTGGCATTGACCAAATGTAGAAATACAGTAATAGGAATACCAGGAAGATTGAAAGGACTCTCAGGTGGCGAAATGAAACGTCTTTCCTTTGCTTCTGAGGTGTTAACAGATCCTCCTCTTATGTTTTGTGATGAACCTACATCCGGTCTTGATTCTTTTATGGCACATCAAGTTGTTTTAGTTTTGAAAGCTTTAGCTGGTAAGAAACAATAATGCTGGTTTAATTTGAAAAATAATTTAAAATTTAAACGTCTTAAATATTGTTCTGATAAAAATAAATAAAGAAAAAATCATAAGGAAGCAGGAAAGAAAGAATAACACTACCAATTCTTCAATCAAAAAACTATTATTTATTTATTCCGTGTTGATGATATAAATTCAGATTTTGGGATAAGATTCTAATAGTTAATTTTTAAAAAATTGACAGCACGAGGAAAGACAGTTGTAGCAACTCTTCACCAACCATCATCTGAACTATTTGCACTTTTTGATAGGATTCTGCTAATGGCTGAAGGAAGAGTTGCTTTTATGGGAACACCAGAGCAAGCTTGCTTGTTTTTCAGAACGTAAGCTTCATTCATTCTTCATACAAAAATAACCTTTTAAATTAAATTGAAAAATAGTCTTAACACAATAAAGACAAAGAATTAAATAATTATTTTGGGATAGTTTGGGAGCTGATTGCCCGAGCAATTATAACCCAGCGGACTACTTTATCCAAATGTTGGCCGTTGTTCCTGGAAGAGAAGCATCTTGTCGTCATTCGATTAATACAGTCTGTGACACTTTTCAACAAAGTGATCTGGGGACGAAAATTGCCTTGGAAGCTGAAGCGATTCAGGGCGAGTATGAAGAGTTAATTGATTGGAAAATGGGTTCCTCTAGGATATCTTCACCCTACAAGGCATCTTGGTGCGAACAATTTAGAGCAGTTCTTTGGCGATCCTGGCTCTCTGTTATCAAGGAACCCATCCTCATAAAAGTCAGATTATTGCAAACTGTGGTATGCAAACTTCAATAACAAATATTTCAATAAACTCTTACTGCAATAATTTTACTTTGAGCGATGTTTCTTTTGCCAAGAATAAAAATAATCAAATGAGTTTTTGGAAAAAATTTTGTTTGAAAATGCATTTTCATCCTGAAATATGATACCAAAATTTATTTTACAGATGGTATCTTTCTTGATTGGAATAATATACTTTGGACAACGTCTGGATCAAGATGGGGTGATGAATATTAATGGAGCTATTTTTATTTTTCTTACAAACATGACATTTCAAAATGTGTTTGCAGTTATTAATGTAAGTTATTCGTTAAATTGATCTAGTCTTGAACAATTACTTTATATTACTTGTTACATTTTTCGAACTAGTTTGTAAAAGATTCGTTTTTTCTAGGTCTTTTGTGCTGAGCTACCAATCTTTTTACGAGAACACCGCAATGGAATGTATAGAACTGACGTTTATTTTATTTGTAAAACCTTGGCAGAGGCACCTATTTTTCTCGTAGTACCGGTTGTCTTCACAATGATCGCTTATCCAATGATTCGTTTATATCCTGGAATCGATCATTTTTCCATCGCTGCTGGGATTGTGGCTTTAGTAGCGAATATTGCAACTTCTTTTGGTAAATAGTTCCTGTAAATATATAATATATGTAGACATTCTTTGAAAGGTTTTTAAAATAAGAAAAAATAGAATTTTTTATTTTACCATTTATTTAATTTTAAAAAATTAAGCCTTTGACTCATTATTAATTAATTATGTGTACATCATGAAGGAGTTGAATTGAAAATACGTCCATCTGAAATTTGAGTCGTTTTTCAAAATTAGAATATATTTATTTGCATGTGATAGAATTACCCTATTCTCGTATTACCCGACGGCTGAATGGATATGGTTATGATATCCAATGATTTATCTACAATGCCTCTTCGTATAAGCTGTAAAGATGGTTATACAATCATAAAAGGACAACTATTTCTCTGGTATGCCTTGCACTACTTTCATTCAGTGTATCGGATGTAAAATGGACTCTATTGGCAATTTGATCTGGCATTCCTCTTTTAATTTCAGCCATTAAAATATCACATTTTATTACTTTAACATTCATTTTATTTTTATTTCAGGATATCTAATTTCCTGTGCAAGTACGAGTATTTCCATGGCTTTATCAATAGGGCCTCCAGTTATTATCCCATTTTTACTTTTCGGTGGTTTCTTTCTTAACACAGCGTAAGTTTCTAAGATAATTGAAAATTTTAAAGTTCTGAATGATTATGCATTAAAAATATGAGAACTGCTAAGATAAATTTTATCTATTCTTTTTTTTAACAGTTCCGTGCCAGCATATTTCAAATGGTTTTCGTATTTGTCCTGGTTTCGTTATAGTAACGAGGCTCTACTTATTAATCAATGGGCAGAAGTGGAATCAATTGCGTGCACTCGAAGTAATGCAACGTGTCCAAAATCTGGTCACATGGTGCTTCAAACTTATAACTTTAAAGAAGTGAGTTTTGAAAAGTATTTAAATTCATTAAAATTGTTTCACAAATATGGAATAGTGAAATCATAAAGTTAAATTCAAAGACGTTTTGTCTTGACTTGTGATACTGTGTATGGATATTTATTTCCTTGTGATGTATTTAAATTTTTTGACATGCTAAACTATCAGAAGCTTATCATATAACACATGAAACTCTTCATTCTATTTCACGTAGTATCAGTTTACAGACAATATTAATTTATTTTCTCACCTTTTAATTTAAAATAACTATTGCTGGTTCTTCAGAATTATTCAATTCTTTCTTTTTTTTTATTTCAGGAAAACTTTTTGTTGGACATCATCAGCTTGTTTTTTCTTATTATTGCGTTTCGATTTTTAGCATTTCTGGCTTTACTTTTAAAAACCTACCGCTCAGCGTAAATATACAAATCTTTTGAATATTTGTTAGAAACAAATAAAAAATAAAATCAGTTTTGTAAGATTTAATCAACTTCTATTAATTTTACTCCAAGCCACCTAGATTATTTAAAAAAAAAACAAATATATCGCAGTTTCCTGTCCGGTAATTAACCACATCAACATCGTATCATTGTAAACCGGTTGCCATTGAAACCGTGTGACCACAATGAACTTCTTGAAGAAAAAGAATCCTACACATACCCCGAAATCGGTAGGGAAAATTTAAATAAATAGAAAAATTCAAATGTTCTATTTTTTTGATAAGAAAATCTGAACAAATTTTCTTTTTTAAAGTAAAAAATACATTTGATGATAAAGAAAGATTCATAATCAAATTATTTCTTAGAATATTTGATTTTTATTCAAATGTTTTTCTAATTTGCATCGAAGGCCTGTCTGGATTAAGAACCTGTGACCGTATTTTTTTTCAAACTGTTCGACGGTGTTATTGAATTTCATGAAAACCACGAAGATTATGGTCAATGAAACTGTCAAATCGATCATTTCCATTATTATTATGCATTATTCTCTATTGAAAGATAAATTCTGAGTCAAAATCAAGATTGACCACAGGACATCGATAGAAAAATGTCCCTTCCAATACGTTCTTGCGACTCGAGAAGATTATGGTATGTAATAGAAAACCGAAACCCTATACGTTCGAACGGTAAACAGAAAGACCTCTACCAATGAACTGTTCAATATAAAGTAGAAAAATACAAATTACAAAAGATTATAGATTATGTGTTCTAATGTATCAAAAAGTTTTGCCTTCAAGGCACTTTTTGTTATTTGATCTTTAAGATCAATTAAATTTTTTTACCCTTAGAAGGAGTGGGACAATAAGTTAACTTAAGTTAACTATTAAATTCAAGAACTTTCAGTATTAGAGCACTTTATGAAATCCACATTTTTTATTTATTTTTAGGACAGTGTTAAAATGTTCAAGAGTCGAAAAAGTAATTAATTTTTTTCCAAATATGTGTAACTTTTATATAAACAAATGCATCAATTTTTTCTGTCTTTACTTTGGTATTAAAATTACAGAATCTTAACTATGGAATGATCAATGATTTAGACATTTTAACATCACAACAAATAAACAAGAGGTCATATTTGAATCAGTTCTGAAAGAGATTCTTTAATGCGTTTCTCAAAGAAAATAAAAATATTAAAATACAATGCAAAGTAATCGAACACATTAATTAAAAAATAGCACAAACGTAAAATAAATAAATAAATAAAGTTATAAGTATTTACACGCCCCTGAATTCCGTTCTGAAAAGCTACTCGTTTTCATCCACTCTCTTCAGACTTTCAGAGTTCTATACTTCTTCTCGCAGTGCAAAGGCTTCCTGCCCCTTGAACAGACGCATGGCGACAGGGAGATTCGAACTGGTATACGGATTTTCATAAAATATTTTCCCTTTTTTAAGGGAGGAATTTACAAATTAAATCATTGAAATAAAAACGGAAAAAATACGAGTCCGGGTAGATTTATCACACCGAATTCGAGCGGTGTGCGATGTTCCAAAAATCATTTAAGGACTTTAAGAGTGAAAGTGGTGTGAAGGGTGTGACCCTTACCTGGCAAAATCTTTGTGTTTATGCATTGGATCGAAACCGAACGATTTGCAAACAGTTAATCAATAATGGTAGATGTTTGATTTCTGTGTTAAATAAAATTTAAATATATTAAAAAATGTAACTTCTCACAATACTCCAATTGGTTTCAGTGAGAGGTGCAGTTAAACCAGGAGATCTTACAGCAATTTTGGGAGGAAGGTGATTATTTGATGAACTTTGCAAATCATTTTTTAATTTTTCGTTGAATAATCTATGATTAAAAACGATTTGTTAATATTTGTTATCATTTAAATTTCAAATTACAAATACCTTGTTTGTATTGAGAGTTTAAGCCTGATGTAAAAACAACTAAATTTGATGATTTATGGAGTAGAATGCATTTTTTAGAAAATTCTAAGTGTAGATATTACAGTTCGGAAATAATTAATATTTTATTTGAAAAATGAAACGTTCCTTTAAGCATTTTTTTAAAAAACTGTTATAAATGTTTAACATTTGCAATTATCCGACAGTGGATCAGGAAAAAGTTCTTTGATGACAGCTTTGGCTTTTCGAAGTCCTCGTAAGTAATATTGAAATTATTTCTAAACAATTTGAACGTCTGATTGATAAAATATTACTGGAAAATGCAATTATTTTTGTTATTATTTTTATTAATTAACACATATAATAATAAAATTTAATAGCTGGTGTCATTGTCCATGGAGAAATCAAAGCGAATGGAAGAGAAGTCGATTTATCTTACATGCGACACCACAGTGGTTTTATGCACCAAGAAGATGTCTTTATAGGAACGATGTCAGTGTCAGAACATCTTTGGTTCATGGTACGTATTTTTGTATTAATAATTATTATCAAAATTTGAAGCAATACCCAACTGTAGAAAAAAATCAACTTTTAATTATAATTAATTTTTTTTCTGATATAGGCTTGTAAAGAAGTTATTAAAAATAATCGGTTATTAATTCTATTATATTTAATTAAGATTATACTATTTACTATAACAAAATGCAAAGATTAGTATAAATGTTTCTAAGTGATTTTGGTTTATAGTGACTTTTAACTTAATTATAAATTATATTTTGCTAACAGGCTAGAATGAAGTTAGACAGGAGGATTACATCTCGTAAAATTAGAGAACGAATAGAAAATCTTTTACGTGAAGTGGGACTTGCTTCCAGATGTAATGTTCGAATTGGAAATGGTGGTGATGATAAGGTTTTATCAGGTGGAGAAAGGAAAAGACTTGCTTTTGCTACTGAGGTATGAACTATTCTCTATTAATACTTTATCAATACTCATTTTAAATTTCCACTTGGATTATCATTCTAATTGATTAATTTATTAATTTATTACTTTTTAAAACAGCTTTTAACTGATCCAAAGATTTTATTTTTGGATGAACCGACGACCGGTCTTGACGCACATTCAGCTAGTTTTCTTGTATCACAATTAACTTCCATTGCTGATCGAGGACGGACTGTCCTTTGCACAATTCATCAGCCAAGCTCAGCAATTTTCAATCTATTCCACAAAATCATTTTAGTTGCTGATGGAAGAATTGCTTTTGCCGGAACAAGTGAGCAAGCCATTCAGTTTTTTACAAGGTACACAACTTGAAGTTATTTCTTTAAAAATACAAATTAATATTAAATCAAATCAATTGATCAGAAAGTTTGAATGCAGGATTTTCAATCTTTTTAATTTTCTTAAGGCACTGTTCAGTTTGATTCAACTTTTTAAATATACAAAATGAGTTAAGCTTTTATTAAAAAAATAAACTAAATTAAAAATTATAGTCAGGGATACGAGTGTCCAGTTTCATATAACCCTGCAGATTTCTTGGTGACAACCTTGGCAATCACACCAAGAAATGAAGATAGTAGTCGAAGAGCAGCTCAAAGGATTTGCGATGCCTTCCTCTCGAGCGATGCTTGCAAGGAAATAGACATGACTATACAACTTGAAATTCATGTCGCAGGAACATCTAGCGTAACTCCTTTTTATTTAATTTATTATATTAATTATTTTGTACTGGAAAAACATCATGAAGATATCATACTTCATTATTCATTTGTAGCAAAGAGCAGATTCTAGGGGAATTGATAATTTGTGAGTGAATTTTTCTAATAATTATTAATTTTTATTAATTTAATTAACAATATTGATGAAATTTTTTGTAAAGTAAACAACCCTATTGTTGGTCAAGAATTTATTGGCTAACGCATCGAGGATTTATTCAAGTTTTGCGTGATCCATCAGTTCAACTTCTTAGGATCGTTCAAAAAATGGTACTTCTCAGAAAGAAATGAATTAATATTTCTCAACATGATATTATATTGATAAATTAGATTTTCAATTATATTTCAGAGCGTGGCGACTGTTGCTGGTCTTTGCTTCGTAGGAGCTGTTAAATTAGATCAATTAGGTGTCCAGGCAGTTCAAGGAGTAATTTTTATTCTCGTAGCTGAAAATACTTTTTTTCCAATGTATTCAAGTTTGGCATTAATACCCCAAGAGCTACCTCTTTTTTTAAGAGAATATCGAGCAGGAATGTATCCTGCTTATGCTTATTATACTTCCAGAATGTTATCATTGGTAAATAATTAAGCATATTACATTATAAATCGTAATTAGCAATAATTTTATTATTAATCTTTTCCAGCTATCTCAAAAGCTTTTCATTGATTAAAAAGCTATTATATTCTTCATTTATTTTTATTCTCTTAAATATATTTGTGAAGTTTGAGTTAATAAAAATAATTCAAATTAATTCAATAACTTTTGGGTATGAATTTAAACTGATTACTTTGATACCAGATTCCAGGATTAATTATCGAACCAATATTATTTGCTGCACTTGTTTATTGGTTGTCGGGTCTCCGGAATACAATGGAAGCATTTGGTCTCACGCTTCTAGTTTTAATTTTTACCATGAATGTCTCAACGGCCTGTGGTATGTGTATTTTTAATTCAAGTGATTAATTAAAATTCTTTTACTATTGAATGTCATAAATAAGTATTTTAGAAAGGAACCCCTAGTGGAAATGTTTGCTCACAGTAAAACACGGTTTTGTAAAATTTAACAAGTTATTAGAAATATCTACAAAAATTACAATTCTTGTTTATTTTAATCTATTACAAAAAAACATTTCGACTAGAGGAAAACAAACTCAAATTTGATTTTTATATTGTAATTGAAAGTTAAATATTGATTTGTTATTCACCTAGGATGCTTCTTCTCAGCAGCATTTGAGAACGTTCCTGTGGCTATGGCATACTTAGTGCCTTTCGATTATCTTTTGATGGTCACGATGGGACCTTTCGCAAAACTTGAGTAATTTGATATGTGTTTTTTGATTTTTTATACTAAAATTTAAATGAAACTCTTTTTATTTAATTTTCATTTCAGTTCACTACCAGTTTACATCCGATGGGTGAAATATCTTTCCTGGCTTTTACATTCTACAGAAGCTCTTTCGATTGTTCAATGGGCAAATATACAAAACATATGTAAGTATTCAACATTTTTTCAAAATGATGCTTATTTAACATCATAGTTTTAAATATCTCTTTTTTAATGTAGCATGTGAAACGACAAATCCAGACCTGCCATGTATCACAGATGGATCTGCAGTGCTTGAACACTACGATTTTAACGAAAATAATTTCTGGCAGGACCTTATCATAATGGCTATAATTTATACAATTTTCCACCTTTTAGGGTATATTTGTCTATGGAGACGGTGTCGGACCAAATAATAATATATTCTATAAACAATTAGTATTTGAGAAACTATTTAAATATAGATGTAACACTGTAAGTAAAATAAAAATATTGAACTGGTCGATTAATAATCGAGTTATAAATAAATTAATTACTAAAATAATTAATTGAAAATTTTGTAATTATTATAAAAATTAATTACACGCTTCTATCTCCCTTCGACGACTAATTTGTATTAGTTTCTAGATTTCTCTGATCATTATATGTATTCAATTATTTGAGATTAAAAAATTGGTTGGTGATTAAATATTACTTTTGATAGTGACAATAAAAATGATTTAAAAATCATTTAGAAATTCATAATCAATTGAATTATAATCACTTATTCAATTTTCTGTTCAGAGTCACTGCTGCAGGAACAAAGCTCATCTGAAAATTCCAGAGATAGAGGATTGTTAAACAATCGTTGAAAAAATGTCTTTTCATCGTCTGCGTTTTTTTCAATATGACTAAAGATCTCCTCTTCCTTTCGTCTTATATTATCCACAGCTTCCAAAGTATCCACAGATGAAATAGTCACGACTTCAATTTCTTCTTTCAGCGATGAAACTTCGGAAATATCGTATTTTAAACTATCATGTTGACTGTCTTTATATAGAAGAGACTCAATGTCCGAATTATTGTTTTTAAAAGTAGAGATTTTGTCAATATTTTCATTCCTTTCCCCAGAAACCTCAATTTCTTTATTCTTCAATTTTAATCCAGAAGAACTGTTTGAGTCTTGGATCGCTGATTTCTCAGATTTATCAATTCTAAGAGATTGACTTAAATTTTCACTATTGAATGATGATAAGCTTTTTGTAATTTTGCTGATTGTTGAAAATACAGAAGCACCCTTGTTATCTTCGCCATCTATAACAAGTTTAGATTTTTTGGAAGAAACACTTGCAGAATCCAAATTCTGTAACTGTGAAGATTTGGTATCTTGATTAGGTTGCCAGGTTCTTTTACTGCTTCTTGAATGAGAAGATATAGTGTGTGAATTCGTCTCCTTCGGGAAGCTTAGCTGTGATAAATTCGAATTCTGTAAACAAAAAGGAAATAATATTAAATTCTCTTATCAACTGATTTTTAACCCTTTTCAATAAAAGAAAAGAAAAATAAACTTTTTAAACAAAATAATGTAATTAATGTAATTAAATCTATCTGACAGTCTTACCTGTGGATTTAAATTGCTTAGATTACTCCTATCACTATTATCTTGAGAGTCGCTTCTTTGCAAATCATTCTGATCCAATGGACATTTTTTGGGATCAACCTTTTTTTTCGAAAAACCAAATTCGTACAGAGACGAATTTTGCGATCCAGAAAGAGATTTATTAATAGGCCTTAATTTCTGAAAACTGGATCTGATCGATGAAGAATTTTTTTGTTTGAAGAAAGCAAAATTGCTGATATCTGTTTTAAGACTTTCAGTCAGTTCTAATGAATCAATTCTCTTACATTGCTCCATATTGTTGGAGAAACTGGAAATTGGATTGATCAGAATTGGCATTTTGAAGACAAAGTTTTGATCAGGTTGTTCAGAGACGACAATGTTTTGCTGAACGATAGATTCGATGTTCAGTCGTGGAATCTCTGAATCGCTGATCATATGATGAACAGATTGATGACTAGATTGATCAATATCAGAATGATAATTAGATTGATAAATATTAGACTGATTAATATATTGTTCAATACTAGACTGATGATTGGATTTATGAAGGTCAGATTGATAATTATTGTATTGATGAGCATTATTTGAATTGGTCAAATTTATCTGAGTAATTTTTGAACTAGCACTTGTCTGAACAATATTGGATGCAACAGAATCAATCTGATAAACATTGAAATTTCCAGCTTCAGCATTGATTTGATGAAGTTTGAGAGCATCAGTGCTGATTTGCAGAGCAGGGAATTCAGTATTATTATTAAGAGTATTGGAAACAGCGACATTATTCTCCAAAAGGTTAGAAGGACGAGCATTATTTTCAAAAAGGTTAGTAATTTTTTGAGTTGGCAGAAGTTTGACAGATTTTTCTTGAGAGTTCTGCTGAAGAATTTTGCTTTTCACAGAAGAATTTTTTTTCTGTGGAAATTGGAAATTCGTGCTGTTTTGTAGAAGCTGCGTGGCGATTTGAACATTCTCAACTGTATACTCTTTGGTGATTATTAGTTCTAATATTTTCGAAACGCAAGCATAGCATTCTTTCTCCCAGGAAATTTCTGGCGTTTGAACAAGTGGAGGAGGCTAAAAAAATTAAGAACATTTTTAGAGTAAATAAGTTTATGGAGAAAAATTGTGCAATATAGTAAATAAAATTGTTTTGTTACCTTGATATTCTTGGCTATTTCCTTGACCAGTTCTTTAGCATTGTCGATGACTGGTTTCGGCATTCTAGCAGCTGAAGCTGCAGAGATCCCATAATTCTCGACGCAGGTAACTCCATTTCTTAGTTTGTAAGTATATTTTAATCCCCACTTGTCCAGTTCATTAGGAACACATTCGAAAAATTGACTGGAACATCACAGGGAATATTATTAATCATTTATGAAGTTAAATTAATAATATGAATTGATATAAACTCACTTAACGACATTGTGATACAGTTCAGTCAATTTGGTCAAGTAGATAAAATGTGTGCAGTTGAATATGAAAGCGGAAGTATCTAGAAGTCTTTCGCAAATCGCGAAAGCCAAAGCAGCGCCTTCTTCGACATTAGTGCTTCTGCAAATCTCATCCAAGACTATCAAAGACTGCGGAGTCACGAATTGCAAGATGTATTCGATTTCTTTTATCTGAGGGAGCAAAATGAAAAAAGCGAGAAATTATTTTGATTACAGCCCAAGACAATAATTAAATTAATTAAATTAATTAAAACAAAATTAAAAATTGCCTCTTGAACAAAAGAAGATGCATTGCTCTCAATATCTCCATGAGAGGGACATAATATGCAAAATATTCGATCTGCGATTCGGATGTTGGCATCTGAAGCTGGTAAATAGCATCCAACCTATCTCAAATAGAAATTATTATTACTAAATAATTGAATGGACAATTATTAGTACTGAATAAATGAAAAAATTTTATTTCATACCTGAGCCATGATATTCAAGAGTACTACTTGCTTCAGATAAGTCGTTTTTCCACTCATATTCGGCCCAGTTATATTATGAAAATTGTAAGCAATGGAAGCTTCCTGAAGAAAAAATGAAAATATCAGACAAAGTTTCAAAAGAAAAAATATAAATTGAAATGATCAATAAATTAAATAAAACTATTTTAGCCAAACTTACGATGTCATTTGCCCTTGGAAGTTCTGTCCCAAGGATATCTAAAATTGGATGCTTTGAGTCAATCACTCGAAGAGTTTGACCAAACTTCGGTTTCACGTAATCGGGAATGGCACTGATTCTTGCCAAGGACATCACTAGGTCTAATTCTGCAATGTCCTCACTAAGTTGAAATAAACAGCCAATGTGTTGTCTTACGCTGCTTATTAATGTTTCCAAGATACTATGGACACACAAATTTTTGATGTCTGAAGTTTTATCAGAGAATATATAAAATATTTAATATAATATATCAGAATTTACCAATTACTCATAATATGAAGCTCATCACGAGCATCTTGGCATTGTTGACTCAATGCCATTAATAAATCCGTGGTCATATAAAGGCTGTTCCTTTTCTTTTGTACCTAGAAATATTTTAGATTTCACCAGAACTATGAATAAGATTGATAATTGATAAACACATAATTTGATGCTAGAAGTAACAAATATCGTTTATTATTTATGGAAATGTTAGGAATTAAAGTATCAAATTTAATTTATTAGTAATAAAATATCTATGTTTGATCGTACTTCCATGAAAATGTCAGGCAGATCATCGATTTTGAAAGTAGAACGTTTTGGTATGTCCATTTGAATGTGGTATCCAAGAGAAGCATTGCATCCAATTGTTAAGGGGAGTTTGTGTTCTTTGGCTAAAGATTCGACTACAACTATTTTATAAAAATGTTAGAATAATTATGAAATTTTTAATTTATTAGCAATTCATAGTCTAATATTAATCATTTATATTTGAATATTTATTTACTTCTTGTTTGATCAATAAGTTCACAGTAAGTTTGACGAGCAACGTCCAGCATATCGTTCATTCCATCTTTCAACGCAAAGCAGCGTTGCATATTCGCAGATGTATAACCATTCACAGATCTTGCATCGCTCTGTATAATTTCCAATATCTGGTCTTTAATCTTGTTGAACCGTGAGTCCTTTAAATTCTAGAAATTTAAATTTGAAAAACAAGTAATTAAAAAATTTTCTGAAAAGATATTGAATTTTTTAAATAAATTGATAGGCATTGAATTTAATTTTTCGAACCTCGCGAATTTTTATTAAATTTGGTGATGTTGCAATATCGAGAGCAGAAGATAGTTGAGGGATGATTTCTAGACTAGTTTTTAACAGCAAAACGTAATTAAGATTTCTTTCAGCAGCTTCTACGCATTCATTGACAAACGCAGCTCGCATGGAAAGGCCAAGAAGCCGATCAGCTCCAAAAAGTTGTTTTACGATTGGCTAAAAGAATTTGTATTCATTATTGATTTCCACCTAAAGGTTATTTTAATTTACTCATTTGTACTTGGAGAATAGTATGAAGATTCCTGTTTCTGACAAGTTCGGAGACACAGATTTGGCGTTTTATAATTACATCTTCGACGCAGGGTGGTTGTAATATTGAAGAACGTAAAAGTCGTCTTCCCATGGGAGTCACACATCTATCCAGAGACGAAAAAAGACTGTGATTTTTCTGGGGTCCCTGACTCGACACTAACTCGAGACAAATAGCACTTTCCACATCTAAAATAATGATAAATAAGTAGTTGCTATATGAGATTAGAGTATTTATTAACGAAATCAAGTATTTCAATTTACCTATTAGTGTTGCACCTTGAGAAGTTTGAAATTCAATTTTCATAGACTTTGGCTCGTAAACAATATGCTGAATATGCTCCACGTACTTTAAAAGAGCAGCAGTTGTAGCCAATGCGTAATACCTGAAAAAAAATATCAATTGAATGAAAAATTATATAAGAAAATTTTAAACTACGTTTTAAAGATTTCTTTATTTGGTCAGATCGATATTTCCTCTGTTTATGCCAGATCTCATCAAGGATTAAATATTGCTATCTTTTTCAGTGAAGAGTTGTTGTTTTTATGTACGTTATGAAGGATGTAAGATAGTTAAAATCGTCTTTAAAACGGTTTTCTTCAATCCTTTTTACAATAAAGCTTAACAAGAAATGTTAACACTCTCTTCTATTCTTTATAATTGTTTATTTACTTAGGAAATAAGATTTTTAACTTACTTTTCTTTGACGACTAGTTCTATAGTAGAGAATTCACTAGAGCAATGTGTTTTTATTCGATCTAATCCATTTTCCTCATTGAAATGTGTTCGCCAAATAGGCGTAATATGAATTCTTTCGAATTTGCTCTTGATTGTGTTGAAAAGTTTATTTCGTGGATTTTCTCCACACATTGTCTCTGGCATGATAATCTGATGAACATAGAAATTAAGTATAGATAGAGAATTAATAAAAATGTTTACATTATCATCAGATAATGGTCATAATTATAAAAAATAAAGGAAATGAGTACTTGAGTAACTTATAAAACAATGAATCAGTCAATCTACTGCAATAAAACCTATTCCTTTCAAAAAATATAATGATGAATTATGAAATTAAATTAAATTGTTAAGGAGTGCCTTTTCTAATAAAAAGTAAATGAATTATTCATTTTTAACCTCTGTAGGATTAAATAAGTGGATTTTCGTCAGTGTATTCACGTAAGTTTGGCTATCGCTAATTTGACTCATAATCAAATGAGGATATTTAACATCTATGGCTGCCATCCCAACTTCGCATCTTGCATCACCTCTTCCTGATGTTATGGCTATAAATTGAAATTTGATAACGTTTATGATTTGATTAAATGATTAACATAATTTTATTTTTGAAATTTGATTGGAAATCAAGCAATTTATATTTCAAAACTAGTTTATTTTACCCATTATGACTGTGGAATCTATTGCACTAACTGAAGTGGAAGTAGTTTGATGTACATTCGTAGAGCTAACATTTGAAGGGGGACAGAAACAAATAATCAAAATTAAATTTTTCGAATAAAAATTATTAGAATTGGGTTGCAAGTTTAACCAACAAGTTATCGTACAAATTACCAAGTTAAAATTCCAACAAAGTAATTATCAGTGTAAGAATTTTTATACCTAGAACTTCTCATACGCGCCGATGAAGAAGACGTAATCCCAGTACCTCGTCGTGTACGTGAAGGAGTTCTAGCAGAACTTGAAGATGGTATTCCATTAATCAGGGGCTGGCTGATTTCACTTGAAGAAGATTCTGTAAGATTTTAATACAAATTAGAGCATAAGTATTGAAATGCTTAAAAATAACTGTTTTACAGATTTCAAAACTACAGTTTAGGAAGTATATGAAGAACGTATTTGATAGAAAGTAAATAAATAATTTTGAACTGGATTTTTATTTCAATTGAATAGCTTTCCAGAAGTTTATTTATCAATTGAATAGCTTTTGTTCCTAATTCAAATAAAATTGAATTAACGGTTCTTAATTTTAAAATTCATACAAACATTTTTTCGCTATAAATTTTTTATTCAGAAATTATTAATTTCTCATTAAGAATGTCAGAAAAAGTAAAGTAAAAGTTTTTTAGAATTATAATAAAGTTAACAAATATGTTATTGATTGTTAGATCATTTTTATTTAAAAATTGTTCAAGTGTAGTACACATCATAATGTGTTTGAAATTAAAACGACGCTTTCGGACCAAGTAATTTTATTTAAAACAGTTCCAATGTTTATTCCCTGATGAGGAGACATTTTATTGTTCTCGAAATGTTGGAACTGTTTTAAATAAAATGACTTGGTCCGAAAGCGTCGTTTTTCTTTCAAACACATTATGATGTGTACTACACTTGAATTTTTAATATTCTCGAACGTAAAAAGCTCAACATATTAATTAAAAATTGTTAAATTAATAACTCTTTTAATACAGTTTTTAATGTTACTAAAAGACTAAAATTAATTCAAAATTTACATAAATTTCTTTTAAAAAGCAAAATCCTGTAAATTGTTTATTTTTCTTACATTAGTTCTCGACTTTTTCAACTTTCAAAAGAATAAGATTTTTGTTTTCTTACGATATTTTGGCACGAAAACTCTGTGAACAATTGGTTCTTCAATATGCGCTCTATTTATTCTTTGATCTCTTCCCTTGCCTCTTCCTCGTCCACGAGAAATAGGTCTTACTTTAGCATTTTCCATTCGAATCACATTCATTGCTTATCAATTTTAGATCTTTTTGCAAACTGTTGCTTGCCGCTGCAAATGCAGAGACACACCGACACGCCGTGTTTGCTTGTGAGGTTCCACACGGTTCAGTGGTGGGGGCCGCTAACTTCCATGATCTGGAAACAGTAATTCCGAGAAGGTTTAACTAGACATAGTATGTCCAGTGTTCGCAGAACGTGGATGCAAACGGCCCCCACCACTGACTTGTGTGGATCCTTAC
The DNA here is from genome assembly GCA_030998225.1 of Diplolepis rosae. NCBI lineage: Eukaryota > Metazoa > Arthropoda > Insecta > Hymenoptera > Diplolepididae > Diplolepis > Diplolepis rosae. The sequence goes on along the minus strand of JAPYXD010000723.1, from coordinate 3,308,644 downwards.
ATAACCAAACGCGGCATGTCGGTGTGTCCCCACTTTCTCGCTTCGTTTCATGTGTCGGGGCCAGTCGGGGCTGTTGAGCCAAGATCGAGAATTATTATGTTTCTCTCGACTTTGTGTAAAAGTGGCGCGAAGCAGACGATAAATTTAAAATGCCAAAATATATAATTTAAGATATTACTCTTATTTTTTAAAAATTCAAGTGTAGTACACATCATAATGTGTTTGAAAGAAAAACAACGCTTTCGGACCAAGTCATTTTATTTAAAACAGTTCCAACATTTCGAGAACAATAAAGTGTCTCATCATCAGGGAATAAAAGCTCTTACTACAACTACCACATTAATATTCAATTTCCATATCTGTAATAATAATTTGTTTTATAAAGATTGTAATAATAGAATATTATCAAAGTATTGTTCAAAAATGATGTACCTTAAAATTGTAAGAGTTAAACCACAACAATAATAATTTACACATTCACAGTATGAATTAAAACAAAGTGTGAAATTTTGTTTGGAAGCAAGAGCACACGGCTCTGCTCCCGACTTAAATGAATTTTAAAATTCTCGTTTACTTATTATTATAATATTACAGGAGCGTATCGTGAAAATTTAAATTACGGAGTCATTAAGGTGGCTTGATCGTTTTTGAAAAAAATTACAGACTGCTCTGAAACTTAGAGATTATCTTAATAAAATATGCTAGATTCATTTGGAAAAAAGAAATACCGTGGTTGACGATGTCATTGCCGAAAAAATCGCTACCGAAAAAATGTCAGTTTAACACGTAGCCTTATGAGATTCCTCGTCAAAATCCGCGAAACTCCGGAAAAAATCACAAGTCCCCATAAATCAAATATATAATAGTACTTTCGATTTCGAGGAATCTATTAGTATTATAAAAACGAAGGGTTGACGACTTCAATCAAGAGAAAATTGCGAAAAAGGTACAGAATATAGAAATCGCCTGGAGGTGAAACTAATAATTTTTTACTATCGCTTTTTTCCGGGGACATTTCCGCGATTTCTTACCCTTCTACTCAGATGTTACTATAATACATATGATTATTAAAAAAATAAGTAGCAATGAGCATTCATGTAACACGTGCCCCCACGGTGCCCCTCACTTCATACGACACCAAACGCTCAAGCCACCTTAAGAAAGTCAAATCTGGTTAAAACTAGATAAAAATTTAGGAACAACATAAGATAAGATGAGATTTTTTTCTCAGCTTTTTTTAAGAGATTAAAAATAAATTCTTACATTCATTTTATAAATTAAGTAAGAAACGGAAACCAAACATAAGTAAGTAAAAACAAAAAATTAGATTTTTTTCAACTTTTATAAAAGGAATTCCAGGATAGTATTATAAGATTGGTTAAAATGTTCCAAATAATCAGTTTTATGTTATTTTTATGTTCCTCTCTACGAATATGTAAAGGTCTTTTTGTCTGTCCCACGTATGTTTTACCACACTTACAATTAAATTTATAAACTACATTATTTTTATCTGAGGAAGATACAGGATCCTTACCTAATCTTACAAACCTGTTTAATTTTGAATTTATTCTATAAATGGCGTTTATTTGATATTTGTTTAAAACTATCTTTATATTTTCATAAACAGTGCCATAGTAAGGAATTGTGATTATTTTGTCTTTTTCTTTGTTTTCAATATCTATGTTTTGTTTGGGTTTTGTGATTCTCTCATTTAATTCAATAATTATTTTATTAAAATGTTTTGTGATTATATTTTTTGGATAATTATTTAGCTCTAAATAGTTCTTGATAATATCTAAGTTTTCATTATGGAAGGATTTGTCGGCAAGTAAGATAGCGGAGTCAACCACATTTTTTATTATTCCAATTTTGTGTTGTAAAGGATGGTTAGAAAAATAATTTAAGAACCTACCAGAATAAGTGTTTTTGCGGAACCAATTAGTTTTTATGGAATTATCTTCATTTTTCATGATGGTTAAATTCAAAAAATTTATGGAATTGTGTTTGTTTTCAATTTCATATGTAAATTGGAGTCTATCATGATAATTGTTAAATCTGGTTAGGACTTTCTCAATTTTATCTTTCGGAATGAACATAATAGTATCATCAACGTATCTATAATGAACTGGAATATTGAAATCAAAATTTTCTAAAACATTTGTTTCTAAATCTTGCATTACTAGGTCAGCTAAAATAGGAGAAATTGGAGAGCCCGTAGGGGTTCCAAAAAATTGTCTGTAATAAGAGTTATTAAATTGAAAAAAGGTGTTGTTCATTAAAAATTCTATTCTATCCTTAAATTCTTCTAAAGGTAATTTTGTGAATTTTTCAATATAGTGCCATCTTTTATCTATGCTTTTTTTGTATTTGTTTGATTGGAATGTTTGTGAATAATGACGTCACATCTAATGAAACCATTATATAATTATTTGGAATTTGGTTTTTTATTATGGTATCTCTGAAAGATAAAGAGTTTTTAATAAAAGAACGTAGTTTTGGTAATGAATCGCTAAGGATCTTTTTAAAAATTTTAGACATATTATAAGTGGGACAGTTCACGCAAGAAACTATCGGTCTTAGTGGACAATTATCTTTATGTACTTTTGGTAATCCATAAATTCTAGCTAATAAGGAATTCGAAGTGATTAAGTCTTTTCTTTTTATATTTTCGTTTAAGCAACCTTTCTTTCTCCAGTTATCTAGTTTTTTGAAAACATTTTTTTGTAATTGTGTTAGTGGGTTTGAGTCAATTTTTTCATATGTCGTATTTCTTTCAAACACATTATGATGTGTACTACACTTGAATTTTTAATATTCTCGGACGTAAAAAGATCAACATATTAAATCTTATTTTTTAGATATTCCCAAGAACATTCATCTAAAATGAATATCTAAATATTTTTTATCTTTGTAAATTAACTGCTTCGATAAGAGAATGATATGGAGAATATTTTATTTCAAGATATGAGATAACATAAAATTAAATTTTAAAAAATAGAGGATTTGAATAGTTAAACAATACGCTAATCATATGTAAATTTAAAAACGAAATTATACAGGAGGATTTCTCGGCTATAAGGTGCCATTGAAAAACATTTCATTCGAATAAAACACTTTGAAAAGTTTTTAAAATACATAATACTTTTTATATGTAAATTTCATTATATATCTGTAAATAAAAGGTTTCAGTATTAAAAAAAACCAAAATTATATCCAGTGACGGCAGGAGGTTGGTAGGGTGAAGGAAAAGCAAGGAAATGCTCCAGCGTTTCCAAAGTTGTCAGTTCAGGCCTGATCATAGTTTATGCAAGTTATTAATGGTCTCGCGTAACCACAGCGCGCATGTCTTGCTGGTCACCCTGCACAGAACAACCATATGCATTACTTGATTAAATAAACGTTCGAAGAACAAATTATAAAATTATTTGAAAACGATGTTTTTTTAACCCCCTCCCCCCACCCCCCCAAAAAAACCAGCGTTCACCGGACCCGAGAATTTTTGTTCTGCCGTCCCTCATTATATCTAAATTTGCATACAAAATTATACCTTGCAATTTCTCTAATATTAAATAAAACTGAAAAATATCTATTTTTTCCAATCACATAAGTTTAATTTAATAATTATGTATTGCGTTTTCATAAATACTGTTATGTTCTAACGTTATTTATATTTTCAGCTACAGAATTTGTATCAAAAAAACTTATCTCATTTTAGTGCTGAGCAAGTACATATCCGTCTTATATATTTAAATAAAATTCTTAGAACACATAAGAATACTAATATTGCTTTACCAGTAACATTTTCGTACTTCCTAATCTTTTCAAGCTTTCAAGGTCTGTTTGTCTATCAACTATTCAACATAGAAGAAGAATAATTATTATATATCGTGGAATAAAAATGCAAATTAACATAACGAAATATAACACGTAATCATTAAAATTATGTAGAATCATCAGAGTCAAAAAGATCTACTGCTTCAATTGTAGAATTTTGTTTGTAACTGTCCTCGTCGGAATCTGACCAGTCTTCTAGATCTCCACTTTCGGACTCAATGGAGTTATATTCTTCACCTATATCTATCCCCGATGAACACGAAAAGTCTATTCTCATCTGCTTCTTTCTAGTACTAGAATTCAACAATTTCAGGTTATGGGATACATATGCTAATTCCCCAGCTTTAGTTGTTCTCAATCGATTTCTTTTTATCGAATGTACGTTTCCATATGCGCTAAAACTGCATTCTGTTGCAGTGATCCCAGAACGTGGGAGCTGGCGGCCCCCACCATAGATGCCTCGAGCTCATTGTGTCTTCCTCATTCAACAAACCTATTGCAGTCGAGCGAGGAAGAAGCCATGAGCTGTTGGGGACTATGGTGGGGGCCGCCAGCTCCCACGTTCTGGGATCACTGTTCTGTTGCAGCAGTTGATGCAGGCAAGCTTAATATATCGGCTGCGATAGAACTTAATTCTGTACCGCAGAACATTCCAACCCACCACGTTATAGGGTCAGAAGATTTAGCTGCACTTTTGACAAAGCTTTTGCTGTATAAACCTCTGATACTCCTATATTCAGCAAAGTCCTTTTGAATTTCGGAAATCAGAATTTCCTCATTTTCGTAAACGTGTTTAATTCTATTAAAAATGAACTGATGTCCTTTAAGTTGTTCATCACCACTTAAATTTTGTTTCTTACCAAAGAAAGTTATTTGTGCAATTTCTTGTGCTAATTCAGGTATAATTTTTGTTTTTTTTAAATATTCAAACCCTTCTTTTATACAGAGAATATCATTGGAAATTATAGGTTCAACTGTTGTTTCAGGTATTGATATTTTGTTTTGAAATTAACCTAAATCGAAGCGAGGAAGTGGGGACACACCGACACGCCGTGTATATATGCTCGAGGTATATAAAATCGCGATAGAAGCACTCGAGAATCATCATTTATTTTCACGTTAGCTCATTAATGCCGATAATATAAATTGATAAACCGTCAGTGAATTAGTTATTATTAAGCTAACAAAATGAAGAAAGATTTTTCTGTCCTGCTATGCATTTTTGCCATAAGTTCTGGTAAGATTTTTGAAAAGTTTTGAATATTTTTATTTTATTATTATTTTCACACGAAAATCTTATTCAAAGGGATCCGTAACCTTAAATATTTTTACTTTTTGAGTTTAGACTTTCCATATAATTCTTTTTATGTTTAGTACCTTTATTTAGAAAGGTTATGGGGCTTTTTAAAGCTTCCAGCACCTTTATGTACTTTTCAACTAAAAATTTTGAGTTTTTTGGGCATTTTTTGAACATTTTTTGACTTTGAATAACTTTTTTGTTTTTTAACCAATTTTCATGATTCTTTTTTTATTTTGTTCCTTAGAATGTGTAGCAAATTTTTAGTTATGGAAAATAAGGTAAAATGACTGAAAGAAAGTTACAAATAAAATTTAAAAATCTGCACGCTTTGTTTTTAATTACAACTGAAAAAGGAAATTCAATTTATTTAATGTTCTATCAGACTTCAGCAACACATTCTTATCATGATATTCGCCTTCGCGCTTGATTTTCTGTATACATTTCTGAAACTTTCTAATTATTTACATGATTAAAAAAAATGTATCTTCTTTAAAATATCTCAAAGAGGAAAAAATTCGTAGACTGTTTTTAAGCAAACAATTTTTTATTTCAACGCTTATTTTGTATCTCATACATTTTGGTTAAAAAATTGAATTTTTTGTTTTCAATAGTGTTTTTTTAAAACTAAAACATAAAATATACATCTTGTCAAAAAATGTCCTACTGAAAATTTGTAGACCTCATTTGGGCCAATAATTTTCCACCTCAACGTTTTTTGCGTATGTAACATATTTTGTTTCAATAATGGAATTTTGAATTTCAATCGTATTTTTTGAAATAAAAATGAAAAATATACGTTTTATCAGAAACTACGTCAGACAAAATTTGTAGATCTTATTGAAACGAACAATTTTTCAAACTAACGTTTTTTCTTATTCCACATATTATTGTTAAAAAATTGAATTTTGGATTTTTAATAGTATTTTTTTGATTCAAAAAGAAAAATATACATCTTATGAAAAAATGTTGCAGTTCAAACTTGTAGATCTTTATTTAGTAAACAATTTTGTATCGTAACTTTTTTCGTATCTCGTATAATTTAACTGGAAATGGAATTTTTGCGTTTTTCTGAGATTTGTGAGCACAACTGTGTTTTTAAATTTTTTCCGGTAAAGAGAACATTTTCCTTTAATATTATATATTCTCTAAAAGCATTTCAAAATTTTAAGATGGTAACTAATTAAGTTTTCCAAAGGCTTCCTAATCAAGATCGAACTTCCTTAAATCATACTTTTACTCAACTGGAATAAATTCTGATAAGTTTTTTGTAAAATCAAAAGTTTCTGGTTTTTTTTTTTTACTTCAACTCGCGGCAATTAATATATAAATTGACACAATAAAAATTGATAATAATGTTTACCTACTTGATCATAAAATGTTATACTTCAAAATTTAAATACATTTTCAAATACTTTACATTACGCAAATTTTGTTATTATTATTGGTATAGCATAGTTTAAATTTTAAATACACATTTTAGCTCGATAGCAATTCAAAATTATATTCTGATTAATTAATACTGATATACTAACTCGTATAATATTGTCACAATCTTATGTTTAAAACGATTAAGTGATTTTGCGTCAGCTGCATACACTGAGAGAAGAGATTATTTATATTTAACAAATCAACCTATTTGGCGTTTACATTCGAAATTCGTGTAGTATTAACACTAGATTTACGAGTGTTGATTATATACCTACTTTTACTGAAGTGAGCTAATTTGACTCATACAACAAAATTGAAGCTTTTTGCAAAAAACAGTTCCAACTAAATTGAAATAAAAGATTTGTTATTAAAAACTTCATGGAAAACATTTTTCAGTTATTATATTGGATCTATAACTTAATTCGTGCGGTTTTTTTTTCAAAATTTGAACGTTTATTCAAGAAAAACATGTACAATAGTATTATTCAAAGTATTGCCCATCTGAAACTATGACTTTTTCCCATCTTTCTGTCAATTTGTGAATTCCATCCCAAAAGAACTGCGCCGGCTTGGTGGCCAAGAATGAATTAAGCCAATTTTTGTTACCCTGCTCTCATGTGAACCATATTCCAGTGAGGGCGTCCTGCATCAACCGGAACAAATGGTATCAGAAGGGGCAAGGTCTGGGCTATAAGGCGGGTGGGGTAAAACTTTCCATCCACTGTTTTCCAAATAGTTCTTAACCGGAATAGCAACATGGGGCCGAGCGTTGTCATGATAGAAAATTATTGCCTCGTGTCTGGTCGCATATTCCGGGCGTTTTTCGACTATTGCTCTCTTCAAACGGATTAATTGTGTTCGGTAGCGTTCTCCATTGATGGTTTCACCCGGTTTTAGCAGCTCATAATACAGCACACCCTTCTGATCCCACCAAATACAGAGCATTACCTTCGCGCCATGGATATTCGGCTTTGCCGTTGATTTGGCTGGTTGGCCGGGTTTCACATATCATTTTTTGCGCTTGGGGTTGTCGTAATGGATCCATTTTTCATCACCAGTAACAATCCGATGCAAAAATGACTTCTTTTTGTAGCATTCCAACAGCATTTCGGACATGCAAAACCGTCTTTCAACGTCCCTCGGCTTGAGTTCATGTGGAACCCAATTTCCTTGCTTCTGAATGTATCCGGCTGGTTTTAAACGTTTTGAAATGGCTGCTTGAGTGACTCCCAAAGATTCTGCGATATCTTCTTGTGTTTAGCAACAATCTTCATCGAGTAATGCTTCCAGTTCATCATCTTCAAACTTTTTTGGCTGCCCAGGATGTTCTTCGTCTTCCAAGCCAAAATCACTACTTTTAAATCGTGCAAACCACTTTAGGCACGTTCGCTTAGCTAGAGCATGTTCACCATAAACTTCCACCAAAATACGATGACTTTTGGCAGCAGTTTTCTTCATATTAAAGTAATGAAGAAGAACTCCCGCAAAAACACTTTTTCAGGCACAAAGTTCGACATATTTGAGTGAAAAAAAATGATTGTTGTTCACGCCTCAAATGAATGACATATACAGAAAAAGACGCACAATGACAGTAGCTTCCCGACGCATGTTCAGAATATTGGAACGATGGAATAATAATCAAGTTACGCCATCTCTTAGGCAACCGCAAGAATTAAGTTATAGATCCAATATATATAGCAATAGAATTTTAAATGAGTCAAATTGGCTCAGTCCGTAAATCTAGTGTTAAGAAATTTCTTTAATATTAGTTGAATGAGCAGTTTATCCAAATGCCATTTATTTTTAGTAGCATTTCCTCGAAATATACTATCCATGGACTTAAAACTATACACATTTTACCAGTAAAGTTTCTTTATTTGACATTACAAATATGACAACTTGATCCAAATGTTAGCATATTCTCAATCAAATTGGGAGATTCTTAAGGTGAAAGAAGAACTTGTTTACATGAAACGCAAATTCATTAATAGTTAACGAATCTCTTTTGGTGTAAAGACGGCATCTTTTTTACGATTAAAGATGAACTTGTTTTCATGAAATACAGATTTGGTGACAGTTAACGAATCGCATTTAATGTAAACATAACAACTTCACGTATGTCTGATTAGCCAGTCTGATCTGTTGTAACCGCGGACGTGATTTATAAATGTATTGTTGCTCAATTTTCAGTGATTTTGTTTGAGCATTTGTGAAAAATTAAGAAGATGGATTTCGAAAATATGCTACAGTCATAGGAGATATACCATTTAAAACGTTTCGTAATGAAATTAGTTGATAAATTAAAATATTTAAGATAATTTGTTAGCACTGGTGTGTGTGTTAAATGTTCCGTACTTCACTTTTAATTTTTAAATATTGTAGAATAAATGTCAACGTATCATTTATCACAATCATCTTCTAGATATTATAAAACACCTGATAGTACTGAGTAGTTAAGTACTAAAGTGTCTATTTTAGACACAATCCCCCTATATTAATTCTGTAGAAGTTGTAACTTTGAAATGTCTTCGTATATATGTGTACAGTCAAACCCCGTTTGTCGCAACTTCCACTTGTGATAAAACGACTCTTTCGTGTATGGCAATAAATACCTCCTTCTTCTGCCCTTTCTATCTATCTAGGGGAAGGCCTATGTGACACACCCAACCAATCAACTAAAAAGCAGAAAAATAAGTGAGGAAGTGCGCGGCAATGCTCATGCGCCAGCAAGCAGCTGTGATCAGCCGGTGGCTGTAGTGGGGGGCCCTCCGAAGTTGCAATAAACGGAGTTTGACTGTATACCATTACCCGTTGCAGGAGTAATTGTATATCATTTTCGAAAAATAGAAAAGTTTGATCACCTATAGTTATAAAACCTCTTTGGTTTATAAAATAGAGTCAAACTATATCATTAGGTAGTAATATTGATAAATTTAGATTAAAAATACAGAAAAAAAACTAGTTATTATATTTTCCTGGATTCTGATGTAATATTTGGAATTAAGAGTAGATTTTTTGCCAGAAACCGGATAAATATATTACCTGGAAGTCGACTTTTGCCTTCTTGGAGCAAAAAGGAGTTAATTTTAATTTTAGGCTACAAAACCATTTTTAAATTCAAACTATTTCTTCGGCTCCATATGAAAGCCTATTCAAATTTAAATAATTGAACTTTTATAGGGTCTATTACGAGTAATGTTTATTTTTGTTTGAGAATACAATTTTATCCTTTAGCAGGAGTAATTGCGTTATCATCATTAGAACGCAAAGTAGGTGGTGTAAGGAAAACTACCAGATATAATCATCTTTTGCTTATGGTAAAACATCCAAGGCTTGGTCGGATTGCTACTGCCACTCCCATTGGAATATATTTTGCTATATCCGCAGCATCTTGTATTAGTAAATATGAATATAAAGAAAATTTTGACGAGGTTTTCTTATTTTTCCGACAATACAATTTTACTGTTGAAGCTATGGCATCGCATCCTAGATATACAGGATCAAGGAGTCATGAGTTCGATATCGGTTTTATACAAGTAAGTACACTCGAGATCATAGCACACACTGCTATAAAACATAGCGGCGGTGATACGGTACGCGTGGCATTGGTCTGCGAACGATGAAACATTGCCACAGACGCTAGAAACATAGCGATTGGCGCTATGTTACATAGATATTAAGATCGTAGCGACTTCTCCAGTGGAACATTGAAACGATTCCAATGTTACACTACCGCTACTTCCAATATTTTTACCAATACCTTTTTGTTTCTCTCGCGTAGAGAAACAACTGTCGAACGTTGGTTGTTTATCGGTGTTGTAACATATTGGGTTGTCACAGAAGTAATATCCGATTTCACACATAGATGTCTTTGACCATATTTTTGAATAGCCTCTTTCAATCTCATGATTTTTTCCTTCTGGCATTTTTCAGCTGTCACTCTTAGCTTAATTTACAAACAAATTGCGCGTAACTTCGTTTACAGTTTTTAGTTTGGCATCAGCTTTAAGATGGAGTGTGCTGAATTGCATCAAAGAAAGATTATGCTGTCTGTTTAGTGGAATTGAAAAGGCGTGGTATTTTTTGAGCTGCTTCCAAGGAATTAAACGATTAATTCGGATGTCTACTGTCGTCAGCTGAACAAATTGAACGCAGCGGCCAAAGAAAAACGGTCAGAATTGGTCAATGGTAAAGAGTGAACCTTTCCATTTTAGAATACAACACAATATCATTCAAATGACTACCATGGCTGGCCTTACAGTACCCCATTCGATCAACCCAATTCAATGGCGAGTGTTACCGTGTCATGCTAAACGAATTTTTGTTTCCAAAAATTGAAGAGGATGACATGGACGATATTTGATTTCAACAGGACAGGGCCACTTGCCACATAGCCAATGTAACAATCGATCTCTTGTGCACCGTTTTCCAAAATCGAATAATCAGCCGAAATTCTGATGTCAATTCGCTTGCTCAGAGCTGTGATTTGACCCCGTTGGACTATTTTTTGTGGGGAGCCGTTACGGATAAGTGTCACGCTAATCATCCAGAGACGATTGAGGCTTTAAAACACGAAATCGAAGTTGCCATTCATGGGATTGAACGTCAAACAATCGAAAATGTACTGCAAAATTGGGTTGATCGAATCAGGTACTGTAAGGCCAGCAATGGTAGTCATTTGAATGACTATAGCCGATTCAAATTCCAAATTTTAGATGACCCACCCTGTATGAGCATGGAATCATGAGGTTACCAGAAAGATGGCAAACGGTCATTGAACAAAATGGAAAATATATCATTCATTGTATTTAAAAAAATGTGTTTAATTTATATGATAAAATCGGTAATTACTTCTGGGGCAACTCAATATATACTGAGAAAATATGAATAACGTGAAAAACTTAAATTCAATATATAAATTAACCTATATAATAACGAAAAAATTATTCTTGGATTTTGGATTATTCTCAAATCAATCATTTTTGGGTAATACATGCTTTTAAAGTTGTGATTAGTTCAAAATTGTGAAAAATTGTTAGTCAAGAAATTTTGAAAATTTAAAAAAACTTTTAGACTTCAAAAGTAGTTGGAATTTAAAGATTTCAAAAATCAAAAAAAGTTGTAAAAATGTTAAGACTTTAAAATATTGAATAATTTTGTTAAAATTTAAATATTTATTTTTCAATCGTGCTAATGTTGTCATGTAATGAATTGGACACAGCGCTATGGACTAATTGCTGTAAATCAATTGTTACATAGGAAGATTGTCTAAGTCGACATAACAACGATTCCAATGTTGCGCATCTGAACTATTTCAATGTTACAAAGCAGAGATCCCTATATCACCGCTCTCGTGCGACACAGCTTTATTTTAGAGGGCGCACGGCTATGAATTATAGCAGCGTGAGCAATGTTCTTCTCCCAGTGTATATAGGAGCGCGTCACCGTTCTCTACAATGAGCAGCTGATTAACCCCTCTTCCCCCACTACTATGGGATAAAACGCGCTTGAATTTGATATATAATATAAATAAACATATATATAAACAACAATATATATAAACATTAGATTTATCGAACTGTATTTTGAGTACATATCTTCAAAGAAGTCAATTCCATGTTCAATACTCTCAAATTACTCTTTCATACACTTTTTCACTACTTACTATTATTCACATGGCATCACTGACTGCACGCATCATATAACGCGCATAACAACAAGTAGGGTTTGGAGGAGATCTTTCTCGCACTCGTTGCAGAGAACACTCCGGAGCTCGAGCTTCTCGTTGGAGGGAATCTCGAGTGTAATTTTAAATACAAATTTGTCTTTTATTTCGCAACATATATTCTTCTGGAATAATCTGAGCTGCCTTCATTTATTAGAAATTATCAAATTTATTATATTTGAACTAATAAATTTTTTACCATTTTTAATCGGCTAATTTTAGTTGATTGTATTGTTAGAATCAAAAATTAGTCACTGATAGCAAGTAGCAAAAGAAACAACTTATTATAATTAAATCAAGTGATTACTGTTTTTATTTTAAAGACAAAGGAGCCATTTGAACTTGATAAACTAAATCATTTCAGTTCAGTTACTCCAGTAAATGTTGATGATCCTCTTTTATTACGTGGATTCGCCTTTGAAACGGATATTTCCTGCGTATGTATAATAGAAATTTAAACAAATGTTTTCTTATTAATTATATTAAATAATATATAGAAACTTCAAAATGAATTTCGTTTTATAGCTTGTGCCTATTAAATGTATTACTTACTGTAATACACTTAGACAGGATGAACCTTTCAATATATTACCAGTGGAAGGAACATACGCATGGTTTGAGGATGTATGTACTTTTAACGCATTTTTGTAAAAAAAATACAAATAAAAGTTATGATTTTTTAAATATTGTAAACAGTATTTTAATAGCAATATCTTCTATTTTAGAAAGACATCGGAAGTCCTATATTTAAAAACAAAAATGTCGTAGGACTTTTTTCTAAAGATCCCACGTCTCTATACCAGGTTATTTATTGTACATGGCTAGGACAAAAGGATATTGGAGAGTATATCCTGGGTGTACTGCAAACTCAAACCTTACCTCCCAATATAGGTAAGTCAACACTTTTACTCTTTCTATATTTCAAAATGCAACTTAATAATGTTTTGAATTCATTTTTTAGCTTTAACGTTGAAATAATGGCTAGGATAAAAGGACATACAAATAATTATGAGGTGTACACTGCTAAGTCAAAATTTATGCCCCGAAATATGATGAAAATGAAGAAAAACGACTTAATAATCTGTTAAATGTATTGTTCAGCTTCTTTCCTTTAGATTAGAGTTTCTACGCTCCTTGGTAATACAGCCGAACTACCCTGAATGTGGAATTTATTCGTAAAATTTTCCACATCTTGCGTGAGATTCATATTTTGCAAGAGTGGAGATTTTAATATGGTTTATGAGCTTCAGAGAGGGGTGGAAAAAACTCTCAACACGCGCTTACGTTGTCGAATTCGCGACCACTCTCTTGGAATAGTGCCACGTGCTGCTTCCGAATGCCGGCTTTCGAAGCAACAGCACGATGGTGGGGGCTGTGTGCGCTTGAGAATTAGGGGAAGTGGCATTATTTGTAGAGTGGACTGTAGTACAGGCGAAAGAGGAGCGAACGAGGCCACGGAGGGAGCGACGATAATTCCTGGAATTTCATTTTATTCGTGACTTTCTCCTAGTTTGAGCTTTTATATTCAATCTGTTGATTGTTTTTAAAAGTTTACTAACAAATATTACACATAATGGGGGTCCACCTGTCTGCTGGCGGTACTACGAGCGCTTTTTCAGGAATTTTTTTTCGGAAGAACTACTTAAAAATTTTTAACGAATTATACGTTATTTTGAAGCTAAATTTTTCTATTTTACTGTGATTTTTCAAAAGTGTAGTTTGAAGCCAAGATTCCGCTCGAAGTACACACGTAGGATTTTGTCAAAATTTTGAAATTGATAAAATGGCGGTCTTTTTTCCGAAAATCGATTGTTTTAATGCATTTTTTCGTGATGTTATGAGCTTTAAAAAATCAAAATTTCATAAATCGCTACGTGAGTATTTTGAGTAATCTTTGTAGAATTAATCAGTGAAAATTTCCACGTGATTTGTTCAGTATATTTTTTTCTATCATGCCCACAAATTGCAAACACATAGTATTGAGAAAAATGTCTTCAGAGTTTGAAAGGTTTGTGTATAAATAATTCATGCATCCATACATTAATCCTCCGATACCAAACATATGAGGGATTCCCTCAGTGGGGTCAGTTTTTTCAAAATAACTTCTAATTTACGTTTCACACAGTCTGGTCCGTTTGAATACCTTTCCACGAATTATTCCTGAAGTTTTTTGTAGCAATAAAAAATGTTCAAGTAGAATACTCATTCAATAATTAATTCTAAAAACCAAAGGTGACGTGAATTATGAGGGAAACCCTCCATAGGTTGGCTTTTGTGCAATGGAAATAGCTTGAGTTCTTGAGTGCGGTGTTGCCACATTTTGATGTTACATGTTCTGCCAAGTAGTCGCAACATTTGGCAACACTGCAGATGTTCTAACACGCAGAGGAAATCCTCTAGGGCTTTTTATTCATGTAATGATTTTTAAGGTGGGTATCGGAGGATTAAGTAAGCCGAATCCGTGAAAATCATTTTACGGCAACATTTATCACATTCTAAAGATGTTTTCCGTGAGATGTAGATAGCTTATCTGCAGAAAAAAATACAATATTATCATTAATAGTTATTCAAATATAAATAATTCTTTATGCTTACGTACTGTGTAATTCCAACAAATATTCTAACGTTGTGTATTTTTAACACTCAACTGAAAATTTACTGCAATGTGATTTATAGGCACTATTAAAATTTTTTGCCTGAGTTTCCCAAAAAACTTAATTAAAGTTTTATGTAGTTACTATTTTGTTAAGTTGAGATGAATGTAAGGAAATTCTGTTACTTTTTAATAAATTTAAGAGCAAATCTCTTAATGTTCCAGTTACACGCTTTATTTATTTATACCCCTATATCTAATTTTATTATTATAATCATTAAATAAATTAATTAGATTCGGACGATATGGAATTTGTTCTCGTTTAAATTTTGTGAATAATAAAATATATTTAATTTTGGTAAATGGTGACAGTTTATTTGATGTTTCCTTAAATTCGCTAGAGTCTCGAAACGTTTGAAAATTTCAATACGTTATTTTCGCTAGAGCTTGATAACGAATTTTTATAAAATTAAAAAAACGATTAATCGAAATTTGTAGAGTGTTAGTTTATCTAGATTATGGTGCTAATTTCCTGAAAATTGTTTTGAAAAATTCATTTTAGTTTAGAGTTTATAGCGAATTGAAATATGACTTGAAATGTGCGCGTTTAAATTTTCTATTGGATTTTGTAATTAGAGGAAATTAAATTTGAGATGGATTTCAGGGGTAAACCTTTTTAATCGCCAGAGGTTCAATTCCACAAATTACCGTTGAAATTCAATAAAAACTAAAGACTTGTATAAAAATAATTAATATGTTCACAAATCATTCTTATTTCTTTATGTAGTCTAAGAATGTTATATATATATATATATACATAGTGTTGTGTATTACTATACAGAGGAACATAATGTAAAAATTGAACTGCGCATGCACTTATTACGATACAGCGGAGCATAATCTTCTTCTTCTTCTTCTTCGTACAGCGTTGGCACTGTACTGACAAAGCCTCTTACATTTGAACTGCGCATGCGTCTATTACAATACGCTACTACTACACAAAATCGAGAAAAACAAAATGGCCGGGAGTATTCGCGAAATGTCAAGTGAGATGGGCGATAATCACGGCAATTTCGACCTTTTCAGATTGGATTCGAGTGTACGCAGAAAAACTCGTAAATGCGCCGAAGTCACATAAAATAGAATATGTGCCAATGCACACAATTCGGGTAATTACGAGACTCGCGACAATGCTCGCAGGACTGATCGCGCCTCGGCTTTGCCTCAGCTATAAGTATAATTTTTTCTGCACCTTAACCCTTTAAATTGTCCATGGCAACAAATTCAATGTTTGAATGCCGTCAAACGAGGTAACTTAAGACATGTGGATTGATTTCGGACAGTTCTAGGTTCATAATTTAAATTGCTCAAGGTGGTTTTAATTAGGATCAGCAATCAGTTTGAGTTTGTACTAATTGTAGATCTTAATTAAAACCACCTTGAGGGAATTG
The DNA here is from genome assembly GCA_030998225.1 of Diplolepis rosae. NCBI lineage: Eukaryota > Metazoa > Arthropoda > Insecta > Hymenoptera > Diplolepididae > Diplolepis > Diplolepis rosae. Next base: position 3,292,313 of record JAPYXD010000723.1, on the reverse strand, counting down.
AATTATGAACTTAGGACCGTCTGAAATTAAATCACACGTTCGAAGTTGCTTCGAATCTACATCACAAAAGTTGGAAAAAAAGTAATTCTAAATAAAATTCTGTTCAAAATATAATTTGAGGCAATCTATCATTTCTGTGACAGATACAAAAATTCCGAAAATTTGAAAACTCATTCAAACGCAAGTCAATGGATTTTAATTTTTGGAATGGGTTTTCACTTCTACTGAATAAAATATCTGTCAGTGAAATTATAGATTGCCACAAATTGTATTTTGAACATAATTTTATTCAAAATGTATTCCCCGTTCGTTAGAAAAAGACTTAAAGACATTTAGAAGAAGACGGACACACTTGCGTTCGCGTTTCCCGCTCCCGAAATTATTGCACTCAGGTGACTCGGGTCCAGTGTTGAAAAAAAAAAGAAAGAATTGTTTAAAAAGAATCGGAGGAATTAATCGAACTTTTGATAATCGAATCGAGATCGCCCAATTTGTTGAGTCAAAAAACAATGGCTTATGGAAAAACATATCAGTAACTGGCGAATGCGTCAACAAAGCGTGTATGATAAACACGAGTTTGATGCACGATTATACAAGTTTGTTAGGCCAACTAACGCTCGTTATTGCAATGAATGCGTGATCTCAGAAGTTTTTTGGGCTAACAAACGCTTGTTATTCCAATAAATTAAAATAACATTTTAACACTGCAAATGTTGGTCTGCTAATATTTAACATTCAAACTAAAAACAATATCCTTTCGATGACATTAAAAAATAATGGCTCCACAATAGAAGTTGAGGCTCAATCAAACAAATCACTAATGTATGTTTGTTACTCCACCAAACAAATCTGAATGAAGCATAAAAAAAAAGATATCCGTATAATAACATTTAATGCGCCATCAAAGTTGCTCGTATCAAAACGTCGACAATGTCGCGTCAAACATAATTCTAAGCGTGTGCATTTAAACTAATAGATTTTTTACCATTTTTAATTGGCTAATTTTAGTTGATTGTATTGTTAGAATCAAAAATTAGTCATTGATTGCCAGTAGCAAAATAAACAACTTATTATAATTAAATCAAGTGACGTTGAATGTATTAGATTAATAAATAAGGAAAGGTATTAAAATCAAAAACTTATCTCATAGCTTGCAAATCAAAATGAAGCAATTCGGTATGCACAATACGTATTGAAGAAATATGTTAAATTCACTGTAGGCAGAAAATCGGATACAACGAGCGAAACTTAGAATTTTGCAGAACGAACCGGCCGGAAAATTAACTTTTTTATTTATTTTTTTTATGATGGCCGAAACGTTTGCCTTACTTTTTACGGTTTTTTTATATATCTGCCAATGATAATTCAAATTTGAAAATAAAAAGAATCTGACCCAATGTAACGTCCTGGTTACTCACCTTTTATTATATTATTTATTTTTCCTCGTTTCTTGTTCAGAAAAGAGACCTGAAAAGATTTCTTACCGAAACTTCTTTGAGGAGAGTTCCGAGATTCAAGTCACTTTTTCGAGGAGAGTCACTTTTCTTAGGAGAGTTCCAAGGTTCAATATGGTCTGAGGGTCACCGAACATTTGCAGATTTGCAGGTGCTTTTATAGACTGTTTTTTCGGTCGATACCGACATGAAATCCGCCATTTTTTTTATCGATACTGACATGACATTTCAAGGAGCTGCCTAAAAGCTTTTCTTCCACCTAGATGAGACCATAATTATTTCCATGAAGATTCCAACGCTTTCTTTAATTTGTATCCATAGCGACAAGATTCTAATTTTATTCCCACTCAGTAACAGGTCTTCTAAATTTTCCTGCGTGTTCCTCTAGCTTCCCTATTTCCCTTAGGTGAATGGACTTTGCAGGAAGTAGAGGGTTAATGGTTTGTGTACATAACGCATTATAACGCATTCCGATGGGGTTCCCCAATGAGTACAATTTCGTTTTGTCTAGACATATAGGGTTTTTCGACGATCGATATATATAGATACCTGTTGCTTTTACATGTTTAATATTTTTAAATTATTAATTTTACACATATTATTTTGTAAATAAATATTGATAGTCACGGGACGTGACACCAATGCCAAAATAACATAATGAATAAAAATTCTCAAAATTTATACCGCGAAATATGATTAAAATGTAAAAGACGACTTAATAATCTGTATAATGTACTGTTTAGCACTTTTCCATTAAATGAGAGTTTCTGCGCTCTTTGGTAATACAGTCGAACTACCCTAAATGTGGAATTTATTTGTAGAATTCTCCACATTTTGCATGAGACTCATATTTTGCAAAAGTGAGGATTTTAACATGATTTATGGGCTCCAGAGGGGAGTGAAAAAAATTCTCAACGTATTTAAGGGGCTAAATTTGACCTATATTACATAATTTTTTTATAGAAAAATATTGAGATCCAAGCGACTTATGCGCTGCCTTCGAAGGCGCCAAAAAAAAGTTTCTTTACTGCTGACATGATTCCGGCCGATTGAGTAGCTGAAACCGAAAAAGGAAAAAATGTCGTTAAACTGGAAGGTATTTCCTGTACAATGGCGTAGGATTTTCGAAAAATATCAAAATTTAACAAAATGGCGTAGTTATGAAAAAAAGTCTGTTTTCTTGCCTATAAAATGGTCGTTTTTTCAATGCCAAATCGTCAATTTTCATCCAATCAAAAATCTCCTACGTCATTGTAGAGTAAATATATTCAATAGTATTCAGTAAAAATTTCAAGTCAATCGGATAATTGCTCTTTAATTATTATATTATATATTACCTATTATCTATATATATATATATATATAATAATAGATATATAATATAGATTCCTGATTTGTAAGAGGTTAGGATTATTTTAAAGTGTGTCCACGTAATTACATAGTCACTCAGTAAACCTTATCTTATTTGAGGTCAGAACTAAAGAAAGACCTGAAAGATCTAGAAAAAATTAAAAACTTATTGCTTTTATCAATACAGGAGTGTATAATTAATGTTTTATATGATTTATAAGAATGTCAGTATTTTTGAAAATTTTTTACTCACTTTGGAATATATTTAGTTAATTCAACCAAAATTTAGTTGTATCAATCAAAGAATATGCTTATTTGGGGTAAACTTTTCAAATCTCAAGCTGAAATTCTAAAGAAGTAAAATTTCATTGTTTTCAAATTCGAAATGAACGATCACACAAACCTCTATATACCAATTTTTGTGAATTTTAGCCAATTCGTACAATTTTAGAGAATTTCACATTCGTTATTCTGGGTCCGTCTTTTTCTAATTTTGAAATTTCAGATTCAAAGAGAACATCCCTACTTTTACACGATCTCGGGTACTGGGAGAATTGATTATTTTATCCCTACTCTCAATTGTTTATTCCAGCAAATAGACTCTGTAAACAATTGTATTTTTATATTTAATTCAAGGCTATTCAATTAAAAATGCGTATTTTTTATTTATTTATCTCTATCAATTACGTAACTAATTATCTACCAGTTACTAAGTGTGCAAGATTTAGGGAAACAATTTGGTGTCGAAAATTTAATCAATTATATATAATTTCAAATTAATTAGTTGAGTTTGGAATTTTTTCGGAAAGCGTTTTTTCTTCCACAGAAAGATTTCAAATTCTTTAAATTTATATATAATAAATTGTGCAAGAAAAAATAAATATTTGGTAAAAAAAGATGCTTAAAAAAAATATAGAATATAAGATCAACAAATTTTGCAACATAAAAAGAGTGCAGCTAAAGCACCAGTAAACAAATCAAACGAAATAATAATTATTATGCATAAAATTATAAATAAAAATAAATAATTAATTGTTAGCTAACCCAACTAAATCTTCAGCTAATTTTAATTATCTGAAACAGTTAACAGTTTTTATATACAAATTAAAAATATAATTTGGTATGATTCAATTTGTACCACAAAAATAACTGACTACGTGAATAATTTACGTGGAAATTTTTTATAATGTGTATTAACGTTCAATGTAAATAATATCGCGATAAAGTTGATTCATTTATAGATATATACTTACCGATACTATTATCTTAATTTTAAAAACGTTAGTGAATTAGTTTTTTTATGCTAATGAAAATGAAAGTTTTTCTTGCTCTAGTATACATCTTTGCAATAACTGGTAAGTAATTAAAACTGCTGTAAATAATTTTATTTCATTATAATTTAAATTATATTAAATAGCTGGGAATGGGTTACTTTTTTGCTTCATTGAAAACTTCACTGACAATGAGAAAAACAGTGAAACTGTCACTTAAGTGGATCAGTAAAATCGGTTTTACTTTCAAATTCTTTAAAATATTTTTAAACTTACACTTTGAAAATTCTTTAAAAAATTTCGTTACTCAAGTTTTGCGCTACGGGGGAAATTAGCCATATACTATTTCATTTTTAAAAAACAATTTTGTCATTGTATAGGGGTAATTTCGTCACCATTATTGGAGAGCAAAATCATGGATATACCATGTTGTGGACGTTATCACTTTAAAACTGGGGTGGCTATAATAAGAGAGCAGGAAATTGGTCCGATTGCTGTTGCTACTGTTATATCCTCGAAATTTGTTGTAACCACAGGATTTTGTATTAGTGAACATGAAAATAAGAATGATGGCAGTCAACTTTTCTTAGTTGTTGGACAATCGAAAAATATTATTGTAAATATGAGAACCCATCCTAAATATAATCCTTCAATATCAGATGATTTCGATATGGGTATTATGGAAGTAAGTATTTCTAACAAATTTTCAAGGGTTTAAAATCATTTTATAATTATTGCTTCTACTTCAAAGGTGAAGGACTCAATATATCATTATCGTTGGACTGCGTATGATTTAAATGCACACATTCAATATTCGGATATTCTTACAATTTATGGATACAATTGTAGATTTGGTGGCCCTTGTGTATGTAAGATAGTATTAAAAAATTTTTTAAAAATATTCTATCTGGTAGCATATTTTTCATCCTTTTCAATTTATGTTGAATTAAATGAAGCAACATTGAAATAAAATTTGACTTCTAGTTCATGGACGTTAGAGTTCTTGGAGTCTGCGATGACGTTAGAAAGGACAAACCATTCTATGCAGTACCACTTAGTAGTAGAAAAACCACTGTGTTTGAGTCAGTATGTATTTTTATAATATTCTTCTCGACTAACATATAAATATAAAAGAATGACAGTCTCGACATTTTGAACGATAGTTTAGATTTAATATATTCAATTCTAGATAGATGCTGGCAGTCCTGTGTTCAAAAATGATAAACTCGTAGGAATTTTTTCTAAACATTTTCAGAATACCATAGTTTGTACATGGCTTGGAAAAGTCGAGATAAAAGAGTTTATTGAAAATACACTAAAGAATGGAAAGTTACCCAGTAGAGCCGAATCCTTCCAGTCTGGACATTACATTATGTAATACTACTTTTTATTAATTATTTCAAGCTATAGAAATTTTATCACTTTACTTCCTATTCGAATTTGATATTTTCAATATTATTTATGAATGCAAGAACTTGCTTACTTTTGCAATTTTATTCACAAAATTCTACTATTTTCATATAAAATCTGATTTTTCAGCTCAGCATGCAATGTAATAATAATGTGCATATAACGTCACCAAGAAATGTATTTATTAATATTTATTGATCGATTTATGTACAAATTCAATATTTTCTGTCCAGTTTTACTGCAATTTGGAAACAACAGACTTAAATACATAATTATAAATAATACAATCACAATCACTATCATTTAGAAATAAATAGCATATTACTATCGCTCCCAAGAAGAAAATTTCGATAGATTCTTCACGTACAATATTTACAAATTGTTATTAAACGTGGCCAAGTCTAGTTTCCAATGTACATAATTATCTCGTGCACAATTTTAAGCAATCTCGCGAATATAAGCTGCTCTACAAGAATATAAAAAGAATACATCGAGCCTTAATCAAGAAAAGCTTTGCTAGCGATTCAAAATTATTCATAATTTACAAAAAAGAAACGCTAATATTTCCTTAAGCTTTATTTTCTATGAGAAAATTGCTCTCACCGGTCACACACTGTCTTTTTTTTTAATAATTCTTCGATAACCCCTCGCCTATCATAATATATACAATAATAATTCGCTCGTTTCGATTCGATTATCACTTCATTTCATAATTGTCAACGTCAAAAGCGAAATTTATAATCGTTTTACAGGCGATATATTCCTCTTTGATAACCACAATTTTATAAAAACGTCTTTTCTTTCTTCCTTTCTCTCAGATACGGAACAATTTCCCGGATGAGATTCCATGATACGTTCTACTAACTTATTGTCGTATCGCAGTAGCTAGAGTTTTGGAAAAATGTATTCAATCTAAGCTTATTAGCTAATGCGAATCTCTCGCAATCGTTAAATGATTATAATGTTAATAGTAAAATATAAATCCAACCTTAGACAGATATCATGAATCGAAATTTCTTATCAACAAATATTAGCCAAGTACATTCATTTGATATAAATCTGGTATTCTTCAATACCAAATTCACAAATTCTTTACAAGAATTCTTCACTAATCAAACAAATCGTTCGAAAGTCACTAAACCATCCCTTCATATGTATTTGTTTATTCGTTCGTAATATGAAGCGTATGTACAAAAAAATTGCACTATCACAATTCACAATGATGTGTAGATAATTGACAATGTGTAGATATTATAAGATAGAATTCTGTCTTACATTCAACTTTCATACTCGTTACTTTCCTTGAAGGAAATATTCTGTCAGCCTACATAAACCTCCATCGATGCGCAAATAATAAAAATAATCTTTCAAATACTGAAATTATTCAATTCTTTAATGCTCTATCCATTCTGGCGCTAATTAAAAATCTATGCCGCAGATTGGTCCAACATTTTGGCTCGTCAAGATTGAAAACACCAATGATATGAATGTTATTTGAATTAGAAATATTCTCTCTCACGTTAAACATGACTTTCTAGGGGCACTTTGTAAACTTTCGATGTGAGGCTCCCATCTGGGAGGGACTGAGGACGCGTGTTTGTAACGTTAAATACAACGTTGCTGGGTCCGCGAAAACTAACTTCGATAAGGAAACTAGTGTCAGCGAGGTTGAAGCGATTACTGCTGAGATCTGGGGAACTCGTGCGGAGTTGACTTTTTTTTGTTGGTTTACTGTCGTTTTTAATAATCTTCTCGGTCTCTGCGTGGAGCTTGTTATCCAACCAATGCACTTTGTCGAAATCCTTAGTCCCACCGACGGTGTGTCTTCGTTTAATAGAACGTTCAGGCATTCCATTTTTCCTTTTGAGTTTTGTCGCACTTTCCTTCCTTACAGATTGTCTTCTTTTGCTGATATTAGATTCTGTCTTTTCAGTTTTAGTCAGAGACTCAGATCGCTTCAGTTTACTGTTTGGGGACTCAGATCGATCAGAATGCTTGTTGAGGCTTTCGGAGCGTTTTAGTTTCCCATTACTAGGAGAAGTGAGGGGACGGTCTGAAGAGTGTTTGTTCAAGCTTTCAGATCTTTTGAGCTTTGATGTTACATTTTCAGTTCGTTTGTTAAGAGACTCGGATCTTTTTAATCGAGATCTGGGTTCAGAAGTTTGACTCATACTTTCGAACTTTTTTAGTTTATTAGAGTAGGAAGGGTCGATGGAGTCTGATTTTTTAGAAGAGTTTTCTGATTTTGAAGAGGTATCAACCTCATGTCGAGAAGATGGAGAGCTTGTGGATGATTGGTTGTCTTGAGAGTCAGATGAGGCTTCAGGGCACCTTTGTTTTGTCAAAGAAGATTGCTCAATGGTTTGGTCTTTTTCACTTGTGTCGAGAAATGTTTTAGAAATTGTTTCGTCCTCTTGAGATTTTTTATTGGAGACATGGCGATCATTGTCCGGCAACTCGGCCACGCTGGAATCAGTAGTATCCACTATTCCTGAATCTGAGTCCTTTTCGGGAATATTCTGTAAACAAAGCATAAGGCTTTAGTATAGTTTTAGTAAAATATATAAATTAAAAAGCTAGAAAAATAATGGGATTAAACAGCAAGAAATTAAAAAATTATAAAATATGGAAATCGATGATATCTTATGATTTGTCAATTAAAGATGATTAAAAATTCGAAATTTAAAATATTACTAAATGGAAAGTTTATACCTTTATTTGCAAAATTGTAAAATCAAAATTGATAAAATATTTTTTTGGATGATTTCAGGTATTTAGATTATTACGAAAAAAATCTCTGAATTAGCAAATATAATGAACTTACATTTTTTTGACGAAGAGATTTTGCTTTATCAGTAGTCGACCTATGTAAACTAGGATCTCTATAAACTTCAGGTGTATATTTAGCTGGAGTGTGCTTGGTAGGTTTTTCTTCTTTGAGATCAATGGGAACGTTCCTAACACTCGGCGTTTCGATGGACGAGGGAGGTTGACTCGTCGGGTTCACCAGAGACTTCCATTTGCGATCGAACGTTGATGTGAGGCTGGTTAGTAGATCACTACCTGTAATCAGAAAATTCTCTGTTAATTTCGTTCTCTTCAATAAAAAATCCCCTCTTAGATAAAAAACATTGAAAGCCTCAAACGATCGGTTATTATTGAGCGCAAAAAATAAACTCCGGCTGTGAAATTACACTTTGTGACGTCGATATAAACACTAGAAGTAGAAAAAAACAATAAGTATCTTAGGTGCGTTGTTGCTAATTGCGTGAATTCATTCCTGAAATCATAATTTAATCAGAACAATGGAGTAAGTAGCGACGACAGTGATTATGTCGTGACAACAGCAACAATGACAGCAGTAACCATCTAATATCAACAAAAATAGTGTCCGCCATAGTCATAATATTAGTTCCGATTCGATAATCTATTCTTAATTAAAATTATTCTGTTAGAAACAAAAAAATTGTCCAATGCATTTAGTTTGGATTATAATTTGCAAAAGATTCTTGCACTTTCTGCTGAAGGTATTTGTGAGAAAAATGTGAATATGGAAGAAATATGAATAGAAATTAGTGTAGTGCTAATAAATGCAGAATATTTAATTGACCTGCGGCTGAGGTTTGAGAAGTGGATCAAGATCATGAAAGATCCTGACGAGAAGGAAAATAAAACCAAGCTTGAGATAAACGTCACAGATTTGGCAACAAACGAAATAATAAAAATTAAAAGCCATTCGGACGAGCCAGCCTTTTGCTCCACGGAAACAGTTCGCGTTCCGATTTACCTCTGAGAATTCGATTTACAATCTTGGAGGATACCCCGACACTGTCTTCAGATTCTGGAATCCTTGGCTGGAGGAACTGTAACTGTGGCGAAGACTGCTGTGATTCGGATGACGGAGTTGGCGAGGTGGTTGTTGCTGATGTGGTTGTTGCTGCTGATTCTGCTGCTGGGATAGTTGGTAAAGAGGAGGGGCAGGTGGTGAATAGGTTTGGGGAAGGTGTTGGTGCTGGTTTTGGGATCGGTGTCTTCGTGAGGGTGCCATCGGCCCCTGCGGCACCGTGTAGATGGGCTGATATGTAGCACCAAAAACTCGGGCTTGCTGCGTGCCTACGCGTTCAATCCCATCATCAATCGTACCATTGCCAGGTGCACACAAAAAGGGGTTTTCTTTTCTTCTATGGAACTTTACGTAATAAATCTAGCCATTGAGGTTAAAGACATTTTTATCAATTTCTTTATTTATCAAATTTCAATCTCTAATTAAATTAATATTACTATTCAAAATCATCCGTACATCTTCTACTCAGTTACTTAAATTGTTTCAGAGATCACAGCGATTCAGTAGTTTAATTTTAGAAAAAATAGGTTGTTTTCTTTTTAAATGAGAAGTAATTTTATATTTTGTTGTGGCTTTCTTTAATCTTTTGTTTTTCTGGTAATTATTAAAAGAATAATTAGAATTTCGAAAAACTGGGAAAAGGGAGATGAAATTTTCAAATGTAAGAAGATATTAAAGTCTAGCGGGTGGGGGTAAGGAAAAAAAAAGAATTAACACTGTGATCTCTGTTATTTCTCAGGATGGACGGAACATTTGATTCTGACAATTTCCAAGCATTAACATAGACACCACGAAGCAAAAATAATGTTCATGTGAATGATTTAGATTCCTTGTAAAAATGTTGATAGCAGAATTTTATTCAATGACCATGAATTTAGGACTTAGGATTTTTAAGAAAATGATAGCAATTTAAAAAAGGATGAAAAGACATTTAAGCTCATTGACTGGCTTTATCCAAATTGTAAAGTTCCAGAATTCAGACCAATATAATAGGGTAAAAAAAAGACAGATCCTTGTTTCTTAAATTTATAAGAGCGCAGGCATTTTATGATCAGAGTACCACGTCATGTTTATCACTTGTTTGGCGATAAAATAATTCATTTCCTTTATTAGATTAAATAACAAATTTAATTTTGCCAATAATCATAACTAATGTTCTTACACAAGTTCAAGAAAAAACAATCGGAGTACGTGGCACTCTACCAAATACAAAACAAGCAGCCAGGCAAGCGGTGGAGTAACAAGTACAAGAAAAGCTTTCCGAAAAATTGTATCTAAAAAAATTGTCAAATTTTTGAATTTATAATTATTTTATAAAATTATAAAATTTGTTTTCGTACTTTTAACACAATGAGAAGAACGGATGATAAATAATGAAGTATATAGATATTTTGAAACGCTTTTTATGTTTTGATTATTCTGTTTTTGACACTGATTTTGCAAATCAAAAGGCAGCGTCTACACGCAATCAAAAAATAATATTTACTTAGTTGTTAAAAACCACTTTTCAAATATGACAAATTTTAATCTTTGAATGTCAAAAAGTTTTAAAAGCATTAAAGTTGAAACAATCAAATAAATAACATATTTATAATCTAATGTTTCAAACTGGTAAGTAGAGAAATTTGCCTATGTTCAAAATAAAAATAAAATGCACTCAAAAACGATAAAGAGAAGAAATGCATTAATTATTAACATTTTTAAATGCTGGAGTTAAACAAAACTCAAAAGCAATTCCAAACTGTTAACGCAATTAAAAAAATTTTCGTTATTTTTTCATTAGATAATTCTAAAATTTTCTTGAGCACGTGAATTTTCAGGCATAATCGACATGCGATCTTGCAAACTAAATTCTAGTGCAACTAGCTATAAACTTCAAAGAAGCAATTTTTTTTCATTGCATTAAAATTGAAAAAGTTTGTGTCTGGAGTACATGACGACCGAGAAATTTGCACACCATGCTCGAAAAAGAAACGACAAGCACCGGTCATCTGCGTGATAAAAATATAGTTTAAGCATTTCAGCTCTTAGTAAGGATACAGACATTGTAACGAGGTTAACATAACGGAAATAATCGTTCGATTACAAGAAGAAGTACCTAGAAAGCTTTTTGTTAATAGTGAGAATCTTCTGAGTCCAGTGTAGAAAACAAGATCCGGCTACACTCACCGATCGTCAGAAGCAAATTACAGAAAGAGAAAAATGCAGAGAGAATAAATTAACATAGAAACGGGCTTTTGCGCGTAAAATTAAGGTAAACATAATAATTTAAGAACAGGACAGACAGAAATGGGTAAAGTATCTTCTTCCAGGAAATTATCTATTTTACAATTCAAGCGATGACAATGAGTTATTAAATTAAATCTACTAATCCATCTTAATCTAAAAATACAAATTCATAATAAAAAATGCAATAAAATTATTTTTTAAAAGGTATACAGTTACCAAGGGCTCTATTCCAATTAACACACAAAGAAAAATAAATTTTTTTCCACTTTAAAATAATGAATGCAAGAGATTTTTAATTCATTGACAATTCATTGTCAACACTTATGGTGAACATAAAATTCTTATTGAATTCACGTTAATCGGTCTGGTGTTCTACTTACAAATGAACTTTTCATGACCATAATAGGTCGCAATTTGAATTATTTGAGTGTACTGGGTTAAAGCGGTTAAGACATAGACTAAGATCATACAGATTCTAAAACACGCATCCGCTTGTATGAAGATTGAATTGGATTTTTGACTCAGAGGGGAAAAAGCGCTTTGGGTTAAGTTGGAATTGGCGTAAAGTCTAATTAGTAAATTAGGATACTGACCATCGTCTGAAATATCCCCGGGCAGTCCTCGATGTTGTTGGGAAGGTGATGACGAGGGGTAGCCGTGAATTTCGTGCAGCGAGTCTAAACTTCCATAGCGAGTTGGTGCCAAGAAATTAGAATCCGGTGACTGTTAGAGCATTAAAAAAATTAATTTAAAAATAAAGTATAATAAAGTAAATAAATTATAAATTTTATATTTAGAGCTAGAATTTTGTTTAGCCTATTTCTGAAATATAAGAAAAAGTCACCTCTTTATCCGTCTTGAATTTCTTGATGACGCCGTTGTTCATTTTCTCGCCCAAGATGTTGCTTAGTTGTGTACTGGCTTGAGCTTTTTGTCTCGCAGTTGGCTGTTGTTGCACGGCGATCGACAAAGGCATAGCTCTCGTAGTGGATTTGGACCTGACATGACAATCCGTGAAATCTAAGGACGATCTATCAGAAAGTCTTTCGTTTAAACTAGATAACCTTTCAGAAAAGAAAGTGGGAGTGATGGTGGTATCGACAATAGTATCAAGAATATCATCGTTTTCCATTTCAGATTTTGCTAATTGCCACTCCTTCTCGATTCGTTTTCTCTCCTCCTCTCTTCTTTCAGCTTCTCGTCTCTGTCGATGTTGATCTCTTTGCAGCATCGTCATTGTTTCTTGCTCAAACCTCCTAATCCTCTCTTGAGTCGTGGCGCTTAATCCTGCGTAGGTTCTGATAGCGACTTCGTCGTTACTTTGCTTGGTCTCACTAGAAAGATTTGACATCGTAGAAACAGTATCTAAACTTCCAGGTCCGTCGTTTGAGACTTTTGATGTTTCAGAAGATGGTACTGAAGTTTGTTGTTCTTGCTGCTGTTCTTCAGATGGCTTCTTTGAATATTTTTGACGAGAATTGCTTGCACTGTTTGGAGGACTGTTGTTATTTCGATTTCTGCTGGGTTGACCTTTATTTTCGTGCATTAGGACGATTTCGCTAACAGAACACTGTCGTTCGTTTAAAGCCATGCTCTGACGAACTGCCGGTGTAATTTCCTCATGTTTGCTCTTCAACTAAAAGAAGAAAGTATTAAAATTATAACTGTGTTAAGATACTTAAAGAATTTAAAACATACCTTTTCGTCTTCGTGGTCGTCGTTGTCATGCTCGTCGTGTCCTTTTCTTCTCCTCTGGATTTTCCTATTAGCTGCGGATATGATTGATGATACAATATCCCTAGCTGTGATCATTTCACGCATGCCTGTTGTGTCAAAATAAAGAAGCGAACAAAATAAATGTGCAACTAATGAGCTTAAAGTCCCGTATTGCTGTTCTTCGCTTTTTATGTAGCCTTGAAGGTCTATAGAAACAAATAAAAAATCTCCAGTTGTTTTACGAAGTATTTAAAAATAAAGTACTAATTACAAAATTCGAAATTGCATCTACATTCCCAAAAAGTTACATAAAAATATAAAAAAGCAATACGAGTAGAAAAAATAAATAAAATTAAAGTAACGAGCTAATGTGTGGACACTAATGTATGATTTTATAAAATTAAAATTTCACTCAAGACAAAAATCATTGGTTATTATCAGTTTTAAAGTGAAAAATATACAGGCACTTTTCTATCTACAAACAACAAGAATAAAATCTTAAAATTAAAATCATCAAGCTCTCGAAACAAAAAGACGGATAAAACAGCGACACGATCAAGTGATACACATAATCAAATATGCAATCTACGCTCGTCACGTCTGATCGTACGAGTAGAAATTATTTCGCCAAATACCTTCAACTTTTTGAATGTTGTTAAGCAAGAGACTGTGATTCGCTGCTTCAGACTCGTTTCCATCTGCTGGGAGACTCAAGTTTACTGACAGCCTGCTTAAATCGTCTAAATCCTCTTCTGAGAAGAACCAATCGACCTGTGGTACATTATTGACAAAAAATTTAATTTATATTTACAAAAAAGTAACAAAATATTTTCTATAGAACCCATTACTTTTAATACTAACATTATTTAACAAGCTTTCAACGATTCTGCATTGATGTGACATGTCAGTAACCATGGTTACCATATTATCCCTCGATCCACTAGCTCTGACTAAAGTAGGTCCGAAAACTATAGCTAAGTTCTTTGCCTCCATTTTATTTGCCTCGCTATGATCAACGACCTTTTTTAAATGGAACATGAGATATTTGAGCGTCTCAAAATGATGTTCAGGCAAGTCTCTTAGCAGTTTTCGAATTGTTGCCATTCTTCGCTGTGGATCTTCTATTTTATCGGCGTCGATAAACATCGGATAGAGCTCAGCAGTGAGAAGAGAGTCTGGGAGTTGACGGAAGAAGGACTTAAGCAACGACGATATCACGTTGACGTCGCTCCACCTTGGATCCTGAAGATTGATATTCTCAAAACCTTTATTGACACTCTCTGTTAATTGCGAAATTGCTGCTGTGTTTCCCGGAACTCTGTAGATACCGATCACCTCCAGGCCTCGGGCTTCCACGATGCTTGTACACATTTCGACGATCAAAGGCACGAACTCCGAAAATGATGACTGAAGATAATAAGAAATATGTTTTCAAATAGACCATAATATCGAGAGATTGGAAGAGAAGTAATTCAAATTTCAAACTTACCTGTGGGCAAAGTTCGAGAGGCACTTTGAAAGTAGCTCCCTCAGGAGGAAGTTGAGCAGTTGGCGAAGAAGGTGAGCCAGCTTGGCCATGCATTTTTCTAAATTGTTTTGCCATTCTTCCCTTCCAGGTTTTCGATTTTGGAGAAGGCAAGGGTTCGACAGTTTGACTTGGCTTTCGCGTTTTATTGACTGGCGATTGGCCTGTAGGCGAACGATTTCTAAAGGATGTCAGCTTTCTAATTCCCTTGTGACTTGGTAAGGGACTCAACCTTTGACCAGCACTTTGAACCGTGTTTGATGTTGGTCCTGGTGTTTGAGGAACAGCCTGTTGTTTCGTAGTACTCGTGGCGGCATCCTATTAATGCAAAATTAATAAACAGTAAATTAATAAAATCGGTCTTGGAAGATGAAAAAAATCAAATTAATAAATTAATATTAATGATATTATACTTACAGAAGGTTTCTCAGAAGCGAAAATTTTAAATGCTCGCAACCAAAGAGCCATAGAAGCAGCATCCTCGGTTTGCAAAAGCACTTCTGCCATGGGATTTGTTATACGCAGAACATGTTTCCGCTTCGTGTAATCTTCTGCAACGTCCACTGAAGCACATCTTGTATCTACAGTGGGCACAGTGTCGCCTTCGCCGGTTGTTGATGGGCTCTGAAAATTAACAATTAAAATATTATTTATATTTCTACATCACACAGCAATTGTAACTGAAGATTATTATTTATTTGAAATTACATACTTGACTGTGACGATCCTTATAAAAGTAAAGAGTCTGACCCCGAAGAACGCCCCAAACTTGCTTCCAGGAACGATCGGTGGATCGCTGGAAATTGAAAATGATATTTATGATAATTGACATTGTTTTAAAATTGATAAGCAGTTGAAATGATGTTCTCGTATTTTTGTCAAGTGAAAAAAATAATTTTATTTAAGACCTCAAGATTTTTAAATCCTATAAAATTTAATTTTAATTTAAGAAACCATATCATTTACATACAAATCTAAGAAGAAATAGTTTTTGCAGAGAAAAGGGTACTTTGATTTCAATATCTCAGAGAATTAAAAAATATAATAATATAGAAGGATTTTCACTTACTTTGCCATCGAGCACAGTGAATTTGACGTGAAGAGATCCTTCCCGTTCGATAGGTTCTGCGTCTTTGGGTGTTCCACTGCCGCTGTTGGAGCCAGTCGAACTCAGGATGCTATTCCTACAAAAGAAGATTCGTAGTCTTCATTAACGCTCCTCATTAAACTCAAACTTCCTTCGGGACTCTTGCGCGTGTTCAAAATGCGCTTTATCAATGAGATCCCATCATTCTTCAAATAAAACTTTCAATATTAAAACACTAAAGTGTCTAGAATCCCGAAAAAATATATCAAACGACTAGTCTAATACAATCATCTCACAATAAAAATTTGCTATCTGACATTGGACAAGTTAGTGAATTTACTGATTCACATTTCACACCAACACAAGCAAGACATCCGGGCTTTTTCAAGCGTGTTAGTGCATTGCTTACATACAACTGACGACACATTCTACACTTATAATCGGTATTTCGTTATGCTTATGTACAGTTGAGAACTCAGTGTCAGACATCGAGCACCGATTCAAGCGTTTGTTCAACACTGCTCACTACCTGCCATCGATTAATTATTAATCACTACATACTATTCTTTAGCTATGTGACTTTCCGAGCTCTCTGTAAACATCTCCATCTTTTCTACATGTCATTGTACTTGCAGTGCGTCACAACAATCTGCGTACCAATGCATACAATCATATGCATGATATTTATTGCGCAGAATACTGCCACGATTTGTCATGTTGTTACTTTTTATTTATTATTCAAAACCATACGGACCAAAAAGTTATGCGTACAAGACTCGAACGTTAATTTTATGCGAATATCACGCTATTCTACGCACACAACGTCAAACGTCACTTAAGGACTTCAATCGAAAGTACGATCCGATTTCATTTTTTCGCATCTATTTAAAGAAAGCAAATATAAAATACTAAATGAATAACAATTCGGTCTTGAATTTCGAATCGGTCACTTCTATGAAAAATCAAATCGTAATTTCGATTAAGTTTAATTCAAAGGACAATTAAAGCTTCAATTTTTAAGATTCAAAGTTTAGAGAGTTTTTTTAGAAAAAGAGATTTTTTCTGATAGAACTATAGCGGCGATTGGTTCAAAACATTGACAATGAAAGACGATGGCGACAAGGGATGCAGCTTTGTTTTTTCTATCAAGAACCTTTTCTCTTCTCACCGATGCGAATGCCTTTGCGAATGCAAGTAAGCGCCCTGTGTCATGTCCTCGAAGAGACGTCGAAGCGGCGCAATGTCGCTTGGAAATAACGGTGGTCGCCATCGTTTATGAACACTGGAATCATGGACATGTCCAAATTCCTAAAGTATAGACACCCCACGCACAAAGTGATCACTCACACACAGAATAATCTGCTGACGTCTAAACCTCCCATTCGCTTTCTTTCAATTTTTATATTTAGAAGAAAAACCCCCTTTTAGAATATAAAAAACAATAGAAAATATGTTTCATGATTTTACCTCCGGAGCGACTGAACTGGCTCGGAGTCACTCAGTTCTAAATCACTGTCGATGTGCATTCGCTCTCCCCAAGTAGCTTTCAAATACGAAACCCGTCTCGTCGTCCTATCTTCATCACCTGGAATTAAAAAGAAAATATATATTTTTTTAAATTCTACAGTGGAGACCGCAATTGCTCGATTCTGAAGGTACTTTTAATTCCAATTTATTATGCACTTTTAAGGCAATACTTACTGTTCTGAACATTCTTCTGCCGTCTGAGAACAACCCCATTACTATCTTCGTCGTTTGGACCTGCAGACAAAAATTATAAGTAAGACTATCACAAAAAAACATAATATAATGTTTGAAAACTTATAATTTGTATTTTTTCTAGTTCCTGACATTTCAATGTATTTTGATAGTCAAACCTTAAAAATTATGAGTTCAATTTTGTTGATTCAGGAATTGTCAAAACCCATTCCTTCTTTCTTTCTAGCCTTGAAAATTTTAGAAGCTTTTTCAACTTTTATAACAAAGAGGAACAAATGCATAATTAAAATACTGCAGGAGACTTTTATAAAAAATATAGAACAAATAAAGGGAATATAATACAGACTATGGTCCCTGTAAATAAGTGATAAAGTTATAATAAAATCCTCACTAAAAACTGTTAGAGATTAATCACATCCCATAAAAAATTAAACAATCTTGCTCTATGATTGGATGCGTAATAATGGAATTATGATAAATTCAATTCACGATTAAATCACAAAGTATTTTATTACTCATTTAGTGGATTAAAAAACGAGAATGCATCAAAGTCGTCAAAAAAACTGTCCCTAGCACTGACTTTGTCGTATTATTAATTTTTAATTATCAATAATTTTAAATCGAATACTCCAAAATCAATGCCAGTTTCAGTCTGTTATTTAAAAAACTGGTTAGTAAAGTCAGTAGCTTTCATAAAGCGTTACCTAAGAATATTATTCCAGACATAAAATTAACCAAAAGAAATCAATAATTAAAATATGAACAAAGAAGTCACACCAGACCAAGTGCAAAATAATGGAATCTAGACCCTGACCTAAATTTCTTATAACCTTGGAATTATCCAAATCAGGCTGCATGGATTCAGACTGATGGCAGTGACCATTGAAACGTTCATCAGGATTTTCGAAGGGTCGAAGGGGATTAAGAATCGTCAGTTGATTTGGTCTGACTGGCGTGGGCGGACTTATAGTTACCGTTGGGGTCGGTCGAGGAACTTCGAAATTGGGAACGACGTCTGGAATCGACAAAGGAGGGAAAGAAACTTTTGCCCTATTAGGCTCTGAAGATTTCATCGCAGATGCTGCATTCTGTCGATTCTCATTTTCTGATAAATTAAAAAAAATATCAAACTATATATCCAATGATGAAAATAATCTATCCGGAAGAAAGTTAACTTATAAGTATTTTTTTTGTTCTAGAAAAATGTATAATTGCCACAGATAAGACTAACCATTTTGAGATCTGACTGCTTGCAAATAACTGTCTTGTCTTTTGGCTTTGCTGTGCTTTTCTTCCAAATCCTCTTCAGATTCAGTTTGCCAAGTGTGTCTAGCATTCCTACTGGAAGAATCGTTCACAGCCCCCCATGAATCGGCACTGTTGCTTCGCGCTCTTAATCGTACAGGTTCCATTTCCGTGGGTGGTTCTGTTGATGAAGGGAAAAAATGATTATTTTTAATTGCTCAGAAAAGAGGCTAAAGTTTACTCAGGCAATATTTATAGTTTGTCACGTCCATCGAACAAATAAAACAATCAATCTCATGAAAATTTCCAATATCTTATTTCAACCCATATGAAAATATGTTTTTACAATAAAATACAATAAACTACAATAATGTGACGCTTTTTATATTCGTAGAAATTTGTAATTAGCTGTTCAATTTTGTAAAACTGTTCAAATTCTATAAAATTGCAAAAACACATTGCCACCAGGTATAATACTATAAATTAAAATGTTTAAATACTGTGCATTGAATTTTGAAACCTGTAAAGCGTATTTTTAATAATTAAAAAAGTTCTTAGATTATTAATAAATGTTTCAATTATTAAATTTTAAGTAGAAATTTCGTCGTAAATAATTAATAAAATAGCATGCGTACCAATGCTTAATTCCATTATTACAGTAGTGTTTAGAAAAATGTATTTTCTTTCTTTAAAGTTTTAGCAAATTATTTACACGCTTTAAATTCATAAAAAATGTATTCTCGACTCTGCTTACATCGATAATATAGAATAAGAGATTCAAGGTATACCCAAGCTCAGTTTACAGCGAATTACGCAGACAACATCTATTAAAACAGTAGAGTTATATCATTCTCACGGAAAAAACGACAGAGAGAAAGAGGAACTAAAGATAATGATTAAAAAACGGTTAAAATCTTTTAAGAAAAAGAATGTGTAGAATGGTGAATTTGGGAAAATTTTAGAGGATCCATGCACAGAGAAGCAACATAGTTTTTTGAATTACGGCTTGAGTGGAATAATTTCTGTCCTTTTATGACAGCGAGAGTCAGGAGATTAGTTCAAATTATACTTATGAAAGGCTGTAGGATTGGGATACAGAAAAGGGTCCGTATTTTGCACCGATTTTGAAAGATTCCCTTCTACCTTTGAGTTTCCTATACCCAGTCGGCGGTTCACAATGGATGTACTTGCTGCCTATGGGTATGGTTCTGTTCCCGGACAATCCACTACCTAGATGATAATTATTTTGTGAAAAGCGAACCGAATTTTATGAGTGAAATGTAATTTCTGCCTTGAAGAATTATCCAATAACGATGTCGAATTATTGAAATAATAAAGATTTTAATTAGCCTGCATATAAATTTGCATGTACTTGAAATTTTACACTTTGAAGGTTTAATTGGAACAATTCAACATCGTTTTTGAAATAAATTAACAAAAATATTTACCTTCATCAAGCGATTTGCTTTCCTTTCCAAGGGCCAGCCTTCTTGGATCTTGAGACTCAGCCTTAGATTCAAATTCCCTTTTCCTAACTGCAACATTTGGAACACTTCTTTTACTAGACAATCTCGATAATTCACTCTTATAAAGACTCGTTCGATCGCTCGCGGGTTCGTCATCGTCACTCATAAGTCTTCCGGACTCAAACTGCTTTGCCCTTCGAGAAACAATCTGCAACCCTTGAGGAGGAACAGGGAACTTATTATTGCCCTTTTTATCAAGTCCTGGGGATGAGGGAAGTGACGAAGATCCATTTCGGGTCTCTTGGCCCTGTTGTTGAGCAGCGCTTGTTACATTCTCATGAATTCTCGTTAAGGTAGTAATAAAGGCAGTTTTATTTGCAGTGTTATTTCGACTTGAGGAAGTATTAGAGTTTGTTCTAAGCTGCTCGCCGTTCTTCGAAACATGATTTTCCTTGGACGCTCCGCTGTTATCAGTTGGCACATAGGGAGTGGCATAAAAGCGATCTCTAGTATCTCTATTACTTTCCATCTGTTCATTTCGAATGCGTTGAGAGTTTGAATTAGAAAACTCCACATCTGAATTTGATGAATTTTGGACCTTGTGGACATTTTGATTGGAAGGTTTTAGAGGTTTGAGTCGCTCTTCTGGATAAGCTGAAGAAGTCTTTTGCCTAAGCAACTGTTGTTGCTGTTGAATAAACTGCTGCTGTAAAAATTCACTAGGAGGCCAGACTTGTCTTTGCAGTTTCTGCGGTCTTGCATAAAATTCCTTTTGAATGACACTCTGGCTTTGAAGTGGGACAGTTGGATTTTCCGTTGAGAGCCAACCGGTCGGCTGACTTGGTCTCCGGAGAAATTCCTCTTTTTGCTCAAAGCTCTTCTTCAATCTGTCCATGATATGGGAATTATCCAAACCTTCATTACCTGTAAGCGTTGAGTTTGATTCAAAAGAGGAAAAACTGCTATCTTTGCTTGCAGGTGAAGAGTCTCTACGTGAGTCTATACTGAATCTTGAATCAAACATATTCGCGCTTCCATACATCGTCATTTCAGATTCACTAACAGGACCACTTCCTTCACTGGCACGGCGTGTCACGACCCTTCTTCCTGGACGGTAGATGGGAACTTGAGGTTCCGCTCGAGAAACAGGGAAGCGGTGTCGGTCTAAAGATTCAGTGACGGTCGAAGTTTCGGGCTTTACTCTCTCATAGATCGGATCTTTAATTCGATCATAGATCCGATCGCTACCAGTTCGAGAGTAAATGGAATCTGGACGCGTTCTGTCGTAGAGATCGTACCTGAAAGAAGCAATTAAATATGATGTAATTCATTACAAATTATTCAATAATCATTGTCTTTAAATCACTTTAAATTGTAACTTGATTTTATTTGACATGCAAGGAAAAGTTAATCAGGAAAAATTTGATCAATCTACCTTGGAGTATCGTGTAAGTTTCTGTTAGATCGTAATGCCGGATCCAGATTGTTCTTCTGATTGAGCGACAGTGGCGAAGTTCTTCTCTGCGTTCTATCGTCCAGTGGTTTCCTCTGTAGAAGAGCAGGGGCCGAGGCCGAGGATTCATTAGCGATCGCTTGATCTTCGGAGAGACAAGAGGAATCCTTGCGCAGACCATAGTGAGAAACAGTGCCCTGATTTTCAGAACCAGGAGGCGAGCACATCCAGGACTGCCTCGCTCGGGCTGTGTTCGCTGGAATCATGCCGATGGCTCTTTTTTGTTTCTGCGAAAGCCTCTCTGGCGATCGCAATCGTGGCCTCTGATTCGTCTCAGGATTATGAGCTGTTTCTCCAAAATACTGAAAAAGCAAGTTCTCATTTTTAGATCGAGTCTTTGGTAGAAATCGGGAAAAGACTAGAATTAAATCAATTTTTGGTAAGTACCCTCTGCAGAATATCGTCTTCTTTAGAAACAACGAGGAGACGCAACCAAGGACCAGCTTGTTGAATTCGTTGAACGACACTTGAGTACTGCTCTCCTCGTGTTGGAGCTCCGTCGACAGCCACAACCCTGTCACCAGTTCGAAGCCCTGCTTCCGCTGCTGCTGAATTTGAACGCACTTGTTTCACGAAGATCGTGTCCATCGGCTCATCAATCTTCGTCCGCTCGTGTCCTGGCAACATCTGTAATTCAAATAAAAATTAATTTCAGTTTCTTTAAATTTAAAATAATGGAATTAAGGCTTAGTTTAGAGTTTTTGTAGCGATAAATAATTTTAAAAAAAAATACTTACGTAACAGGACTCGGGCGGATACACGATGAAGTGACGGAGGGTAAATCCAAAGCCATTTTCACTGCGTCGCAAAAGTAAAGTGCGGGGACCCCGAGGTGGGGAATCCTGTATTGACTGGCCACAGGAGGTGGAGATTGTTGTAGAAGGTGTTATCGGAACCGGTGCTGGTGCTGGAGGTGGTGGCGAAGCGTGCCCTACCTAAAAGGAAAAAAGGGACATGATTAGACAAAAATAAATAAGATTTTATACATTTTGTCAAAGGCTTCTTAAAATACTTCAAACACTAAATTTCATTAAAAATTTTTGTTAAAAAAGTTTTTCAAAAAATCATTGTTGTTGTTGATTTATAATAGCCTTTGGGATTTAAATACTTCGGATACACACGTAAGTAATCTAAACTTAATACCGTTGTAAAATCCTTGGACGCATTTATATTCATTCAGTGTAGTTTTATATGATTTATGAATCGCTTGGGAGGCGGAAAGAGGAGAGTCTTAGACTTTATTAACCACAGGAAGATTGTATCAAACTATGTATGACGTCATGTGATTATTATGTCAAAAAGGTTAAAATGTAAAATCACTTGTAAAATTTTTTCGTGAATTGACCATTCAGTAGAAAAATATAATGAAGTAGGAAGCGACAAGAATTTAATTGCTGATATAAAAATGAATTTGTATACTTATAAGAAACTTCGACAAAAAAATTTAATTTCTTGTTCATTTTGATTGCTTTACAGTATTAATTTTGGTTTCTTGAAAAAAATCTTAAAGGGGTCAATCAAATTATAAAATACAATATTGATTAAGTTTGTGAATAATAGTAATTGAAATTACTTGAAGAAAAGATACTCAATTATATTCACATTTTTGTTTTGTATTAAGCAAGTTGCATGTAATACAATGAACCGGAAGGATCTGAACGAGTAATTATTTTATGAAGCCGTAAAATAAATCTTTACTGATAGTCCCTAAAAGTCATTTAGATAATAGGCTATCACATACATTATATACAAGCACAAATAACGTGCATAGGAACGACCTTAATTGTCTGCTTCATTGCCTAGGTTAACCCTTGTTACGAGACCCACGCCACGGATGTAATCACTAAATCACTAGGTCTAGGTAATACTAGTAAAAAACAAACATTAAATATCCTAAATTTTGAGATGAATCATAACGAAGAATTGTTAAGTAATATCTTTCTTGAGAGGTAGAATTTTTATTCCTTTATCGATCACTTTAAAAATTTCATTTAGAATTTTAAATTTACAAATATCAAATAAAACTTTATTTCATCTTAACAAATGGTGTGCAATTTATAAAAGAACCAGCAGTTTTTCAAGGCAAGAAACATTTTTTGATGAATAATTGAAAATGATTTTAGTAAATATCAAAATTAAAGAAGAATTTTGTGGTCTCTTGACTAAAGATTCAAATTTGGTGGATAAGTGGAAAAGTTGAAAAATTGTGGGTGCTTTTAAAATGTAATCATCCCATTGGTCATCGAGTGACACGTGACGCTGTCATGCTGCAGGGATTTTCAGAGGCAACAGGCTTGACCGGCTTCTCTACTGCTTACGTCGTGGGCACTATGTATACTTTTCAGACTACTCCTCCTCGGATTTATATTTAGAAACATGTGAATACATTAAGGCACATAGGGTGATTCAAAATATCACAATAGATTTTGAAAAACTACACGAACACTATTGCCAATAAAATTAATTTATCTACTCAATTTCAAGGTTTCAGTAGACCCAAAAATCAAGACATTTTGCAAAATTAAATTACGTTTCCTTAATTAAAAAAAAAAAAAAAAAACAAGAAATTTTACAAAAACTGGATTTAAAAAAAACTGAACCCCATTTTCAAATTTGCCAAATTCTTGAAGCTTTTTAACTATAAACGTTATCAGCGAATTTGAGTGAAAAGACGAATTTATTTTTACGATTCAAACTCATCAGAGCTGATGCAATTTTAGGGACCTAAAATAAAATGAGGATTGGAGTAAAATGAAAATAAAACTAGATTTCAAAATTATAATTTGGATAAAAAAGTATTTTTCTTCATTGGCTTTTAATCATCTTTCATGCAAACTACATGGAAATAAATATTTATATCTAATAAATAATTTTTGAAGTGACTAAAAATGCTTTAAATTATGATTTCTTCAACACCTTGTGTATCTCGATAAATCTCACATTGGACTTATCCGCAAAAAATAAACAATTTTCATCTATTGTCAGTCCGAGTTCAGCATAATTTATTACCAATAAATTGTGGATAATCTGCCGCTTAAAATTGTACAAATACGCTTCCATTGTACCAAGTGAATGAATTGATTTTGAAGGATTTTTATGAAAGTGAGTTTGGTCCTTGGAGAACTTTAGGACGTTTACTTCTTTTATCCGTTGACATTTAAAACTTAAAAAATTAAAAACTTATGATTTTAAACTCAATAATAATTGAAAAATTAATTTTCATTAATAAAATTAAACTGCCGGTTAAATTTTTTTTTGAGAAAATAGACTAAGTGGATCACGATATCAAGACCAGATTTTTAATTTTTTCTCAAACCTTCCTACAATTATGAATATTTTAAGCTTAAACTTTGGGACATGACAAAGGACACATTAGGGAAGAATTGCACAAATAATCGGAAAAAAAGTCTTATTTTTTTCATTTATCATTTTTTTATCAAGTTTTTCTTTTAGCCAAAGTGTGGAAATTTTTATTTCGAATAAAATGAGTCATCAAAAGTTTAAATCAGATAAAAATTACAGATTTTTTATTAGCGGAGTCACATCAATCAAAAAACAGTTGAAAAATTATTTAAAATCTATAATTTTTATGCGATTCAAACTTTCCATGGCCTATTTTATTCGAGATAAAATTTTTCACGCTTTCACTGAAAAAACTCAATAATAAAATATTCTGATTGAAAGAAAACTGCTTAAATAGTCATTCTGACTAATGTTTTTGCAATTATCGGAAGAATTCTCCCTTATTAAAGGAGGATTCTAGATTTTAGTTCATTCTTAATAATTAAAAAAATGGATTCCTGTTTTACCGGCATTAAATTTTTTTTATTTGTTCGAAACCAGTTCAATTCTACAACCTTACGTTAATGTATCTTTTATATTGTTGAAATGTTTTAACCGGAAATATTAATTATTGTAGACAAATTTCAGGAAAAAATAACATTTTTTTCTTTATCTTATGGCCCACTTAATTAATTAAAATCTGATAAAAAATGAATTTTTAAACCGAAAAACTAGATTACTTCCAAACTAGATGATCTAATACTAATATTTTTGAATAAAAACTAGGATTAAAGATATCATTTTAAAGTGTATTCGAATATTTAATGAAGTAATTTTTTTTTTTAAATTCAAGAACAACTAAATGTAAAGAGTCTATGATCTATATCTATGAGTTGTTTGCTCCAAAAGGTACGAAAACAAATACCTTTGTTGAAGGCCTTTAGTTACTGCGTGTTACTTTATGAATTGAAACTACAACTGAACATATGGAACTTATTTTTTATCTTTCTTTTAGAGAAATGTTTAGTTTCGTTTCTCCTTTCAAAAATTAATGTTCAATCCTTAAATTTTAGTAACATCCTACTTTTAAATCTATTCATAATTAAAATTAAGCAATGGGTGTATTTTTTCATTTTTAAGCTAAAGAGACATTTTTTGATAAGTATATAAAACTGATTTCAAGCAAAATTAAAATTAAAATAATTGCATGCTTTTTTGAATAAAGATTAGATTATGGTGGATGAGTGGACAACTGAAAATGAAAAATCTCTAAATTTTTTACTTTAAAGGAACAATAAAGACAAGCATTGACACAATAAAATAGTTCGTTTCCGTTAATATTCTATAGATTATCGCTCTTTTACTTCCGACTTTTTTGAAATATTACTGTATTTAAATAGATGACAAATAAAGTTGGCAAGTTCACAATTGAATAGATCCATTTGTCTCAAGTAAGAATATTTTGGGAAGAAGTTGTAAGTACACTTTCGTAAACAAGAAAGTACTGACGCTGAGTAAATAAGTAATAATTTTTAAAATATTTTCTGACTGAAATTAACAATATTTTAATAAAAGTAATTTAATTTTTAATTATTCACTGAAATTTCATTCAAGCTTCAGTTTATTTATATAATTTTAAATAGTTTATCAAATTCAGACAAAAAATAATTTTTAATATCTATCAGTCATATAAAAAGGGAAATTGTACGTGGCAGAGCCGAACGCACGTACGTTTTTCGCTACTTTTGAGGTTATGTACAGGGCACAAGAAATTTTTTTGGTTTTTTTCTCAAATGTCATCATTTAGTCCTACTCTTTACCTTCAAAATGAGCTATTAAACAGTCACGAGCGATTTTTTTTCACAAAGATACGGCCATATCAAGTTTTGACATTTATCCGAACAACCTTATGAGCATTCACATTGATTCTTTGGTGCATACCATTCTGCATTCGAAAATTTATCTTGAAAATTTGTACTTGAGGGTTTTGATGGTCTGTGAATAAGAATTTACAGTCAGAAAATTGACATTTCCATTTCTAAGATGGCGGATCAAAATTTACGAAATTAAATTAAATGTCAATTTTCTGACTGTAAATTCTTATTCACAGACCATCAAAACCCTCAAGTACAAATTTTCAAGATAAATTTTCGAATGCAGAATGGTATGCACCAAAGAATCAATGTGAATGCTCATAAGGTTGTTCGGATAAATGTCAAAACTTGATATGGCCGTATCTTTGTGAAAAAAAATCGCTCGTGACTGTTTAATAGCTCATTTTGAAGGGAAAGAGTAGTGCTAAATGATGACATTTGAGAAAAAACCAAAAAAATTTCTTGCGCCCTGTACATAACCTCAAAAGTAGCGAAAAACCCCATTTTTCGAGCACATAACCTCAAATATCTCAAAATCCTGACGTAATAGGCTTAATCTGATTTCGGATTGATTCTACGTCAAAAATCACCCCGGAAATGATCTTTCGTTTTCCAAACACAAATACAAACTCATTATTTGCAGACCTGTGTTATTGAAGCATTTTTCAAAGAAAGTTGTGCCAAAAATCAGGTTTCTGGAAAAAGTTTTTCATGAAAAAAATGTAAAACTTACGAAAAATAGTACTTTTAATAATGTTTTTTGTAATAGAATTTTTACTTATTATCATTTCTTACCAATTTTTAAAAAATGAATGGATTTACATAAGACATGGCTTATTTTTTCGGGGAATATAGTCTCTACTACTCCATTGTTAAAAATTTTTAAATTAAAGTTTTCAGTGACTGAAATCGTTGAAAAAATTTTATAAAAAGAAACATTTTCTAAAAAAATAGCTATATTTGAAGATATTTTATTTATTTTTAAAATGGCAAACAGTAGAGTTGAAGAGAATATTTTCATTGAAAAAAAGCCATACACTGTTAGAAATGTTCAGAAATTTACAAAATTTTTATGTTACAAAGGTACCGTAAAATTTGACGATATTTATAATGTTTTTGAATAAAAATATCTTAAAATTGCGAAAAATGTACTGGGTTTTCTGAAATTTTTCATAATATGAAACTCAATTGAATTATCATAAAATGTATCTTAAAATTACCAAACTGTAACAAAATTTTCAGTTACATGTAACTGCATAAAACTTCAGTTACCAAAAACCTAAAATTATTTCTGTTATAAGTTTCAGAATTTTCAGATACAAGTATCAGAATATTTTACGAAACTGTAACTGAATAAAACTCCAGTCACGTGTTTCGGTAAATTACGGTAAAAATGGCTAACAGTGAAATGCATAAAAAAAAAAACAATTTATACAAATTTTATCTAGTTAGACACTTTAAATTCCAAGCAATTCGAAAAAGTTGTCAGTTTTTACTGTTTTTAGTTATTAATAAGAATAAGAAGAAAATAGCGTCTCAGTATTTTAAAAATTCGAATAGTTTTGAATTGCTTCAAATTTTGAATTTAATTAATATTCGAATAAAGTTCTTAATGTTAAAAGTTTAAATGAATATTTTTAAACGCATTTAAAGTACTGAAATAAATATGAATAATAAATTTACTCTCTAAATCTGAATCAGTCAAATTTTCACTGATTCATCAGTGAAAACAATATTCTTTACTGTTAAATCAGTTATTTTTCACTGTTAAATTAGTGAATACAATATTTTCCACTGTTAAATCAGTTAATTTTCACTGAAATAATCAGTGAAATTTGACTGATTCGTAGTAACCTCTTTTTAACTATTTGAATCAGTGAAATTTCACTGATAATCAGTAGATTTTGACTGATTCCGATTTAGAGAGTACCCTAATATTTTCAGTCATTTGACAAACATATCTTTATATTTAGTCATATTTTGTGGAAAATTTTGAAAATAAAATCGTTTATTTGAAAGGTGGGTATAACTTATCAGAAGCTCTAATTGAAACATTTCAAGAATTTATAATTTCCAAGATAAGCATAAATTCTCGTATAAATGCGAATCCGAGCCAATTAAAAGATCGATAAATAAACCTGTACGACCAATTTACTGTTTTACGATAGTTGTAAGTGTTACTGACATAAGTTGCTCCTAAATCCAAGGTCATGGCATCAATGTGACTACTTTTGTCTAGTTAAATATTTATCCGACACTTGAAGTATTAATATTCTACTTAAATTTTAAGATAAAATATAAATAGACCCAAGTAAAAAATAGGAACCAAATTTTTATTAAAAATAATTAATTAAAGTCCAAGTTCTGAATTATTTGAAAAGTTGTCTTTTTCCATTTATGTGAAATAAAAATAGCTGAATAAATGAAATGATTTTCATTTTCTAAGGAATGGATGACATATTACATTTTTTATTCCCTCTGCGTGAATATAAGTGATAGTTTAAATTCAAAATGTGATAAGTAGAATTGGTCTTACGGAATAGTTTCTAAGTTTATTATCGTGACGGTAGATCTTAGAAAATGGCAAAAGGTGCTCGCCTTCTGACATAAATCAGACTTGTGGTTGGGACGAAAAGCAATAAATTTCCTCATTTTAAAATTCTATTTGCTCTTATTGCAAAGTTTTCTAATTCTATAATTTTTCACAAATTAATTGACTTCGTATGCTATAAAGTCATTTTTATATCTTTTAAAATTTAATTAACAATTTATATAAAATATTTGCCATGGATAATAGTTCATTCAATCTGGACTTTATTAAAATTAAATTGATTTCATTTTAAAATAGTTGACTAAAATTTCTGGACTATAGTCATGCATAGTCAGTTAAATTATCAATTAAGAGACGAATGTACTCTTTGTGTCTATTCGACGAATTTTCTCTGCAAATGTATCGACACTTTAATCGTCGGCGATAAAAGCAACTGATAATTAATAGATAACATTCCGTGTCAATCAAACTTGAAGTTGTTGTATTATACAGATACTTTTTTTGAGATTTTAAAACTAAAATAAATTCTCGAGGTTTTCTGAATCACAGGACTTATCGATTTTTTCTTACTAATTTGATTTACACTTCAATGCAGTTAATTTTTTAATAAATTTAAAAAAAAAGAAAAAAAGACAGAAAGTAATTGCTGAAAATTCTGTTTAAATTGGACTTTTCCAACTAATCAAACAAAAAATAGGCTGCCTATATCCGTTTTTAAAATTTTCAAGATTTTTCAGATTTTAAGGTAACATTTTTTTTATTTTGTCCATAAACATTTAGAAACAAAATATATAGCTCCTATGAAAAAACGGTCAACAGAAAAGTTGTAGATCTTCTTGAAATAAACAATTTTATTTCTTAATATTTTATTCGTATCTCGTATATTTTGGCGGGTAATTTGAATTTTTGACTTTTATTAGAACGTTTTTGATGAATGAAAGAAAAGATATAACTCCTGTGAAAAAATAGCCAGAAGAAAACTCGCTGATATTTTCGAGACGAACAATATTTTTTCTTGACATTTTTTTCGTATCTCGTATATATTGGCGGGAAAATTGAATTTTTTATTTTTATAAGAACGTTTTTGATGAATGAAAGAAAAGATATAACTCCTGTAAAAAAATAGCCAGAAGTAAACTCGCTGATCTTTTCAAGACGAAGAATGTTGTTTCTTAACATTTTTTCCGTGTCTCGTATATTTTGGCGGGAGATTTGAAATTTTTAGTTTTATAAGAACGTTTTTGATGAATGAAAGAAAATATATAACTCCTGTGAAAAAATAACCAGAAGCAAATTCGTTGATCTTTTTGAGACTAACAATATTGTTTCTCAACATTTTTACCGTTTCTCGTATATTTTATCGGGAAAATTAAATTTTTGATTTTTGTAAGAACGTTTTTCATGAATGAAAGAAAATATATAACTCCTGTGAAAAAATAGCTAGAAGCAAATTCGTTGATCTTTATGAGACGAATAATATTGTTTCTAGGCATTTTTTCCGTATCTAGTATATTTTGGCGGGAAAATTGAATATTCCTTTTGTCCATAAAAATTTAGAAACTAGAAATTTAAAATCAATAAAATTGGCTAAATCCTCACGTTCGCATGCCCTGAAAATGAATTATTGTATATATGTTTAAAAATTTCATTGAGAATTGACGTCGTAAACAATATTAATTTTTTATTCATGAAAAGTAATTTTAAATGAAAATTTAAATCGCAGAAATAATTTTCAAAAATTCGTATTCAAATATCTAAAGCATTTATCAAAATGAGTGGCAGATTTAACCAAATCACTGTTTGTCCACTTTCAAACTACAATCTATGAGAAATGAGTAAGAAATTAAATTTCCAGAAATAAGGAAATGCACGTCCAATTTAGAAGAGCAAATGAGACTAGTAGTCAAAGTTTCCTACTTTCTTCGAAGTGGAGTAGCCATTTAATTTTGTAAAGATGAGGTGAAATTTACGGAGACGTTAATTACTTGGTTCGTGGGTAAGGAATCGGACTGCAGATCCAAGTGTTGCCAAGAATTCCGCAGGGTGAAGAAGAGATGTGTAGGAGAGTAAAACGAGTAGAGTGCAGAGAAGAAGGTGGCAGCTGTCCAGAAGGTGAAATAGCAGAGCATCGAATTTAAGACGACTGCAGCTCGTTATCCGCCTGCACGTACGTTCCTATTCCTTTCGATTGGATCCGAATAACGGCTGAATCAGCCAAATACTTCAATAAAAGAACAAAAGTCAGCCTACCATGAAAACAAAAAATTTATTTATTCTTCCAAAAGTTTCGGAACGTGATAAGCCTCTTGAAAATGTTCTTGGCTTAAGAGCCAAATTCAGCACTTCTTCTATTTTAATTATAAAGTTTGAGAAAATTATTTACAAAAGTCATAATTTCACTAAGATTAGCTCTCGTGACTTATTTTAGTTTGAAACAAAAAATGTTCAATCATTTTAATCTTTTTCTTCGGACACAAAATATTTTTATGAAAATTTGGGAAATACGATAAAATACAATAATGAACGTATGACTAGTTAGTTTTTGTAAAACTTTTCCAAAAAAATGTACAGTTATTTGTAATTACCAGGAACGTCTCTAGATGTATTTTCTGTAAAAAAATATTCGCTAAATTTCTAGAAAAGTATTTTTTTTCATTTTTGTATTATTTGTTAAAATTGTAACGTTAAGGGAACAAAAGTTTTGTTTCTTTTTGGGTAACAAACAGTTAATTTGGAAATTTATGTAAGTTCATTGTAATTAAAAAATTAAATCAATAAAAACTTTGAAAGAAAGAACTCTCAAGGGTTCGAAAATTCGAAATTTATTGAATTTTGAATGTAGAATTTAAAAAAAATTCAAAAACCCCACGCTTGCTCACAAATAGTCAAAAACAAATTCGTTGATATTTCCGAGACGAACAATGTTGTTTCTTAACATTTTTTCCGTGTCTCGTATATTTTGGCGGGAAATTTGAATTTTTGATTTTTATAAATACGTTTTTGATGAATGAAAGAAAAGATATAACTCCTGTGAAAAAATAGCCAGAAGCAAACTCGCTGATCTTTTCGAGACGAACAATATTATTTCTTAACATTTTTTTCGTATCTCGTATGTTTTGGCGGGAAAATTGCATTTTTGATTTTTATAAGAACGTGTTTGATGAATGAAAGAAAAGATATAACTCCTGTGAAAAAATAGTCTGAAGCAAATTTGTTGACCTTTTTGTAACGACCCAATATTTTTTTCTCCACCTTTTTTCCGTATCTCGTATATTTTGGTGGGGAAATTAAATTTTTTATTTTTATAAAACTTTTTTGACGGATAAAACTAGAACCATTTGTCAAAAATGGCTGGTCTTTTTGGGCCCTCAAGGAGTGTGCCAAAGCGCAATTAAATTCGATAATTATTTCGAAATTTATCGTGCTTATAAACGACGATGACGGACACCACCGTAAAAATCATTTTTCTTACACAGTGTCTCAAACCGTCC
This sequence comes from Diplolepis rosae, assembly GCA_030998225.1. NCBI lineage: Eukaryota > Metazoa > Arthropoda > Insecta > Hymenoptera > Diplolepididae > Diplolepis > Diplolepis rosae. The sequence goes on along the minus strand of JAPYXD010000723.1, from coordinate 3,259,286 downwards.
AAATTTTACGAAAATTTGCAAAGTAATTGTTGACATGAAACTAATACCATTTCATATGATGAGAATGTAAAAATATTTAGATTAATTTTCGTGAAGTGAATTTCAATTCGACTTCATTTTCAACCCTCCGAATACCGGGCGGGGTCACCAACGACCCCACGTTCTTGTTTTTCTAATGTAAAATTGTGTCAAATTTTTCACCCGGTATTTGTAGGGTTAAGGTAAGTTGTTTGGTAATGAGGATTTGAAATTAAAAAATTTTATATTTAGAGACGCTATAAATCAATTACAATCCTGAAGATAAAAAAATGTTGATAAAAAAGTGACTTTGAACCTGAAGGTATCAAGAATGATAAAAATGTTTTATATATTCAAAATCTATCTTTTAGGACTTGTATTTTAATTTATTGATTAGAATTTTTGAAAAGACAATATTCAGAGATTCTATAAAAAAATAAAAATTCTTTGATCCGAGCTAAAAAATTGTTTGACAAAGTAGTGATGAGGTGAAAAATGTTGCGATTTTGGCAAGACTGGTCGTTTAGAGAGAAAATTTTCAGAGCTAGTGATCTGAACAGAGAAGAGTTTGAAGTTGGTTTGAATCGGTGCAGTCTCTCAGTCAATCCCACATCGTATCGGGATTGCTTTTAAGATGGACGAGGAAACGAATTACGAGACGATCGAGCGCAGTTAAATTTAGCAAGAAAGAGATAACATCGTCGTAGACGCAACGTGAATTTACGAGAAACTTGCCCGGTTTCTTTAAAGTGGCGATTTAGTCAGAAATACGTCATTAAGGAACGAATCTTGGCCAATTTATCACGATTTCTGCCGACAAATAATCTGATTTGTATTTTTAGTAGTAAGCCAATTTCAAAAGATTTTTCTTAAGATCATTAGACTTGTTAGACTTTAAAAAAATGTTATGATTAGATAAAGTAAACATAATTTCAGCTTTGAGATCTATTTTTCACACAAGATGTTTAATTATAAATCAGTTATAAAAACCGAAAACATGTTTAGTGAAATGAAATTGATAATAAGAAAAATATCTTATTACGTAATCAATAATTTATCTAGATTCTCGTCAGTTGAACGACGACTCGAACAAATTGGACCACAAACGGTGGTTTACTATACTTGAGGTTTTCCGCCTTATCGAATTATTTCCGCATTCACCGTCTCGAAATCTATAATAAATTTGAGAAATCACTTTATTTCTATCTTGATAAATGCGGCCACTCTATCAATTTAATTGTGTATCAAGAGTAATGACGTTTGACGATACAGTCAGACAATATATCAAACTAATAAAACGTAATTCATTCGAATAAAATATAAAGCAAATTTCACTTGAAAAAAAATAAGATCAGTAACAGTAAAGAAACAGTTTATTCAGGTTCATCATGTTTTTAAACTTGTTAATTTCATTGAATGACCGGATAAGAAAATTCTATTTTTGCTCATGGACCAAATATATATAACACTGTTAGAAACGTTCGAAAATCTAAAAAAATTTTATGTTTCAAAGGTATTTTAAAATTGCGAAATGTGTACTGAATTTCCTGGAATTTTTCTTAAAATTATGAAACTCAACTAAATTTTCATAAAATGTATCTTAAAAATACCAAACTGTAAGAGAATTTTTATAAAATCTATTATAAAATTACGAAACTGTAACAAAATTTTCAGTTACATATAACTGCATAGATTATATCATTAAAATAATTTATTTTCATACAAATATCGCAAAAAGAAAAAAATGCGTAGATTTTATTTGAGCAAACAATTTTGCATTTTAACGATTTTTTCGTACCTCACATATTTTGTTTAAAAAATGGAATTTTCGAAAAATTTTGCATTCTTACATTTTTTTCGTATATCACATATCATGGTTGGAAAATTGAATTTTTAATTTTCAATAGTATTTTTCTAATTTTCAATATTATTTTTCTAATTTTCAGAAAGATGTTTTATAAATTAAAAATTTTTTTTCTTTTATATGATACGACTGATAATATCATTTTAAATCTTAAAATCATAGAAAAACTTTATTTTCCAGGAATACTTTAAATCTTTCAAAATTAAATACATTAAAATTTTTTGAAAATTGTGTATAAAATATATAAAGTAAATTTTAATATTTCTATAATTCACGGATATTTTTAGGCACAAAAAAAAAAAAATAGAGACATGCCATCAATAAAATATAGTCATATCTCTAATTAATTCTTACAAGTCTCCAATTAACTGAATATAGAAACCGTTAATGCTATTATTCAATACATATTTCTAAAGGAAAAGGTTCGCTTTACCGGAAAAAAATTCAAAAACGTAAAAAATGTCTTTTTTAGAAAGAATGAATCAAATTTTATTATGAATTGGTTAAATTCACTTATTAATTAATTAAAGTAATTTGAAATTTAGAGAGTATGATTAAATCACGTGGCCTGATTGGTCCACGGCCTTGAATCAGAATTATTACAAAACTAGTATTTCAAATAGTGCGAAATCGTTTACTAAAAACCTTCTAAAGTTTTTCTAGTCTCTAAATCAGTAACAACTCACTGATTCACAGTGAAAAACCACTGTTTCGAATGTTATAAGTCTTCCATATAGAAATCAGTGGAATTTACCTGATTCCACCAGGGGAACTCACTAGTTAATCAGTGAAATATACTGGTCAACAGTGAAATGCGCTGGTCAACCAGTGAGATTCTCTAGTGACATCAGTTAAATTTCACTGATTCTATGTGGAAGACTTATAACATTCAAAATAGTGATTTTTCACAGTTTTGTATTTAGGGAGTACTTATTCAATTAGTAGTAGTTCAATTTTAATTAATTAATTTAGTAATAAAAGTTTAATCAAATGAATTAAATGAATTTGAACTATTACTAATCGAATTAGTAGAAAAGCTTACTAATGCAGTTAGTAAAAGATTTCGGACTTTTTCAAATAATAAGTTTATAATACTTTAGACTTAAAGAGTAAATTAGAATTCGTAAAATGGATAAATAAACTTTTTCGTGCTTCGAAATAAAATTGCCAGCCCAGGCATGAAATGGGTGCAGGTGTTTTGTGATTCGCAAGGCGTTTCAGTGACTATTATTTAGCAATATTTATACACATATATATGTGTACTTGTGAGAGGACCCATAAAGAATTTGGATCCGGTAGATGGATCACAAATACCATTATAACGGTATTGATCATTGCGCGTCACGTGCGTAACACTTTTTTTGCACACGTTCTTTGGCAATTACGCAATCACTTTGCACGAACAAAGGTGTTACAACTATCCATGAAAATTTCTATTTTTGCTTCAGTTTCTAAATTTTTGTCTAAAATTAAATCCTTTGATGCCATTCAACACCTTTGGATTCCTATATTACCAAAAGTAATCACAGTTAAGAGTAAAGTTAAAGTTTCGTGGAATTAAATAAAAGGCACCAAGGAAGGTCTGTTAAATTTTTAATATTTATAATAACAAAAAAAAGTTGTTATATAAATTTTTTTTTTGCCAGCACGACTAGTGAAAATTGTACATTCACATCTGTTTTGAGACGGGAAAAATGGCTGATTTCATAACTGTTGCTATTTTCCCCACGAGTGTGGAAAATAGCCATTTTTTCGTCTCAAAACAGACGGCGACAAGTACAAATGTCACTAGACGTGTTGGGAAAAATAACGTGTTTCACTCGCGGGAAAAAAGCGATTGTCATTTCGTGTGATTGCAGCAGAAAATGACTATTTTCCTCATTCGTGGTGAAAATAGCCATTTTCCCGTGTCAAAACAGACAGTGACATGTACAAATGTCACCAGATGTGTTGGGAAAAATAACGTGTTTTACTCGTGGAAAAAAAGCGATTGTCAATTCGTGTGATTGCACCACTTGCCTTCAACTCGTAATGCAAACTTCTCGCTCATTGACAATCGCTCGTTTTCCCCACTAGTAAAAGCAAAAGCTATTTCCCAACTGAACATCCTACTTTCACCATTTGTTTTGAGACGGGAAAATGGCTGATTTCATAACTGTTGCTATTTTCCCCACTCGTGGTGAAAATAGTCATTTTCCCGGCTTGTCTTGCAAACCTTATACTCGTTGGCAATTGCTCGTTTTCCCCACTAGTAAAACTAATAGCAGTTTTTCAACTTGATATCTCATGTAAAGTATTTGTTTACAGGTGAAAAATTGTAGGTGCGTTGGAATTCCTGGGTAATATATGGCTTTAATTTTAATTTTTAACTCAATAATATTACTTAATTTTCGAATCGCATAATTTTTTAACAAATCAAAATCTTATTTTTAAATTTCTTATATATTTATTGTAATAGGTTAAGGCTTTTAAATTTGATCTTAAAAGTATGAAAAAAAAAATTATTGAGGAGGCATTTAAACTGGAAATTTAATAGGAAAAATTTCCTCAAATTTTAAAAATAAATTATTTAATAATTCCAGGAATTGTAAGGTAATTTTCATTTTTTCCAGGTATTGTAATACTTTTCTGTTAAAATAAATTGTTACATAAGTTTCGCATCATTTTCTCAAATGAGGAACATTTCCTATGAAGTTTTGAATTTTCGAGCCTCTAAATTTACAAGTTTGCAAATAAAAATTCTAAATCCAAATTAAAATTAAAAAAGGAATGAAAATTTGAACGTCTTTAAAATTTTAAATTCTCACCTTTACTAGATTTAAAATTTACAAAACTTTCAATTCAGAAATTCTTGAATCCCAAAAGTTGCTGTTTTTAGGCAAATTTAAAAAATTTTAAAGTTTTAAAAAATGTACACTTCTTTAAATATAGATGACCGGGAACTTGGGATATTTTGATCCTAAAAATGCGAAAATAAGATTTTTTTTCGAAGGAATGTTACCAATTCAGATGAAACATTACCTCCAGATCAATTATTTCATACACGTTATAATTTTTAGTAATACACGAAAAAAATAGTCCAATAAAGTTAATAGAACTGTTCAAAAATCGGGGATACAGGCATTTACGTAAAGAGTTCTGGAAAATTTACAGAACTTTTCAGAATAAAATACGAAACTTTCAATAATTTTTCCTAAATTTTTCGTATTTGATTCTAAAAATTTTTGTTAATTTTCCAGAACTCTCTTCCGTAAATGCCTTTCCGGTGTGGAAAAATTTCATGGCGCTGGCCAGCGCCAGACCAGACTGTCTGGTTTCCAGTTCTGGCGCTGACTATAGACCTGATCTGGGGCTGGCCAGAACTGTAACGTTTTTGTACGATCAGCCACAAGCCAGCGGCTAGTCAGCCACTAATTCGCGTCTGGTTAGTCACTAATTGGTGGTCAGTTAATAAAGTATTGATTGAAAAACCATTTTAATTGAACATTTATCGATTTCGATTAAAAATCCTAACCTCTAAAAGTAATTCAATTTTTTCTTATATTCTTCTTTATTAGATACACGGGGTTTGCATACCTTTTAATTAAGGAATAGATCACCGTTTGACAAGAAACATTCTACTTTTCATGCATCAAAAAATGCAGTCAAACTCTTGCTCAGAAACTTCTGACAGTTTATTCGATTTGTCAACACATTTGAGCGATGAAGACTAGCAATGTGACGCGCAGTCACAACTTAATCTTCGCTATTTTTGAAATCAAAAAGTAAGTAGTAGCAATATTTTTAAAAAGGAGATACTTGTTTCCGGTCGCTTAATGATTGCTTCTAAAAACTTGTTACTAACCTATGAATTTTTCGAAACTTATAAAAAAAAATTTCGTTCGCCACATATACCAACTGTTTTGTTATGGAATGCTTATCAGCGCCAGATCTGAGCCAGACCAGAACTTCCATACTAGCCGGTCTGGACATTGCCAGACCTGAGCCACACCAAAAAATAATTTTTCCGAAAGTCAACTATCACCCGTGTGGAAAAATTTCATGGCGCTGGCCAGCGCCAGACCAGACTGTCTGGTTTTCAGTTCTGGCGCTGACTATAAGGCCTGGTCTGGGGCTGGCCAGAACTGTAACGTTTTTGTACGATCAGCCGCTAGTCAGCGGCTGGCCAGCCACTAGTCAGCCACAAGCCAGCGGCTAGTCAGCCACTAATATGCGGCTGGTTAGTCACTAATTAGTGGTCAGTTAATAAAGTTTTGGTTGAAAAACCCATTTTCGGTCGCGTAATAAATCTTTCTAAAAACTTGTTACCAACCTACAAACTTTGTTTTCATTGAATGCAGACCAGCGCCAGATCTGAGCCAGACCAGAACTTCCAGACTAGCCTGTCTAGACATTGCCAGACCTGGCCCAGATCAGACAATAGACTGCCATGAAATTTTTCCACATGGGCACCCATAGTTAAGTCTAACCTAGTTGAAATAACACGGATTCCTGTTTGAGAGAATCACGTACATACAGATGAACAAACCAATATAAACCTTGTTACAGAGAAATAAAGAATTCTAGTTCTATTAACAATTAAATTCAATTAATATTGCTATGCTGTTATTACAAAACTCCGCTATATAAACAATATCTTCTGTATTTATTACTTTTTCACTGTGTAAACAAAAATTTATTTTTGTCCCACTTTTATCAATATAAATTTTGCTCTAGTAGATCATAAACGTAAAGTTGTTTATTGGTTACGTTTAATACATGCGCCTGAAAGGATCTGTCCGTCAAATCAACTTGCTTTCTTTGTTTTTCTTACTAAACTTGAACTTTGTCATTTCAACTAGGATTGTAAAGTTGGCGCCTGTCCTAACTAGGCAAAATAGTATACGGGTACAAGGAATTTTTTTCGGTGCAGATCAGACAATAGACTGCCATGAAATTTTTCCACACGGGTTATTGAAAAGTTCTATAAACTTTACTGAATTATTTTTAGCCGTGTAAATAATTAGTTCGAAAGTATTTCTTCATCTAAATTGGTGAAATTCCTCAAACCTAGAAGGTCGAATATTATGTTTTCTTTCCATTTTAGAAACTTAGATAACAAAATCTTTTAATTTTTCTAGCCTCTTCAAACTCAAATTTAATATTCAAAATTGATGTGTCTAATGTTATAAGACTCAAGAATGGACCTCTAGACTCTAGAGACTTAGCACCTGATTATGAGAGCGGAAATAGTACAAAACCATGTTCTCCCGTGACATTTTATTAAAGTTCGAAGGCATTTTAACCCAACTTATATTGTGACTAGATTACGTCAGAGCAGTTTGTCTTATATATATATCTAAAGTCGATGACGACGTCAGAATCAAGTGGAAAGCCTCTGGGGTCATGACGCTCACTTCTTCTCGATTAGATCTACGCTACTCATAGTTTGAGATGAGAGCCGGATTACGATACAGATACAAATTCAGATCTGAAATCCGATACATTACCGTCTATAGTGAATGCCGTTTTGACATAATTCCCTAGATTCGGGACCTGAATAGTTCAATAATCATAAAAACGAATGACTGAGGAAAATGGAATTGAATAAAATACTACTGTAACTATAATTCAAATATAAATATCCCGGGATTCTTTTACTCTATTTACAATGATAAATGGCACAAAATAAAATACAAATTTAGATATTTTCAAAATTAAGGTGACAGATATTTATGGGCCATTTATTAACCAATTGCGAAAAGACTTCAAGGCCATGGATTAATGGAACCATGTGACTAAATTAAACATTAATAAGTTCATCTGAGATCACTTTTTACAGTCTCATCACATATGAGGAGGTATTATTTTTGTGTGGAATTTGACCCCCACTTTTTTTTTAATGAATGTCCACGTTTCCTGGTCTTCTGAATCCGAAAAAAGGATTTTTTAAATTCTGTCTGTCCTCGACATTGTCGTTATCTGTGGATACGATAATATTTTCAAAAGAATCCTCAGATTCAAATGCGCTTTGGTACATTTTATCAGAGGCCGACCAAAATTTCAAAAATTAAAGCATTTTTGGTATTTTTGAAAAAAATTCAATAATTTAATACTAGTTTCTGATAGTTTTTAGAAAGCTCTACAAATTGTCCTCATAAAAATTTTCAATTAAACAAAAATTTTAAAAAATAGGAAAATGAATAATAAAAATCCATTTTTCAGGCAAACTATACAAAATACGAAAAAACGTTATTACACAAAATTGTTTACTAAAAAATGTTTTAATAATTTTCATCCACGCATTTTTTGATGAGATGTATATTTTTTTGTTTTTATTTTTGGAAAAAAACTTTTTAAAATCAAAAATTCGATTTTCCAACCAAAATATGCGAGATATTTAAAAAATGTTATCACATAAAATTGTTTACTAAAAAAAGTTCAACAAATTGGAATTCACACATTTTTTGTTCTTATTTAAAAAAAAAAAACATTTTTAAAGATCAAAAATTCGATTTTTTGAATAAAATATGCGGGATATGGAAAAAACATTATAATGCAGAATTGTTTGTTTGAATAGGATATACAAATTTTCATCAAGCCATTTTTTGATGGAATGTATATTTTTCTTTTTTATAAAAAAACACTTTTTACTATGTTGTGCAAGATATTGAAAAAGCGTTACAATGCAAAATTGTTTGCTTAGATAAGTTTTACGAATTTGCATTCACACATTTTTCAAAATGATATATTATAAGATAACTGAACAGGAAGCAAAAATAAAACGCGAAAAAATATGATGCGAGAAAATAAAAAATCATGAAATTACGAAAATTTATATATATTACAGGGAAATCAATATAGACTTATACTGGTTTTTTTTTTTTTTTGAATCACGAGTCTTAGTTCCTTGTTTTCTGTAAATTTAGGAAACAACCAAATACAATAAAGCGCGTATGTTAATATCTTTTTAGTAAAAATTTTGAATAAATTGGAAGACTCATCGATAATTACAGTAATTTGTAAAATTGTCACTCAAACGAAACTTACAGACGTTCTTTATCGTCGTCTCATATATTTTCCAAATTTTCAGGAAGATATTTTGCAAAATGAAAAACTTATCTCACCAGAACTTTTACAGGAATTTGGTCACATGGCCTGGTTGATCCATGACCTTAAAAGTTCTCACCAAATTATTCGGAATAAGAACATATTTTAATATAAAATTGGAATAAATTCTGTATTCTTATATTTTATCTAACAAGTTCAATGCTATCTAGTTTTTTAAAACATGAAGTTCCTATAATTATTACGACAGCTATGCCACTCTGGATTTTACGGTCCACTTCTTTAAGAATAAACTATATATTTTTTTTTGCTAACTTGGTGACCTTTTACACAGAGTAATAATCACGAATAAAAAATCTGAAAAGTTCATACTTCAAATAATTTGTAGAGAGCTTTTAAAACCTGTTTGCTCTATATATTTTAGTAATATCAGGTTCAAATGCTTTGGCATTTAGAAAATTTATTTAAATTCTAATTGGCTTTGATTTTTAATGAGTTTCAGAGATTCATAGTATCGGAATAATTTAATGACTTATACTCTCTACATTTGAACTTGTCAAGGTTTGACTGAATTGAAATCTGTAAATGACTTTTGTTTATGTGATCAGCCATTTCAGACTTTAAATTGACGGAAAATAACTAAAATAATAAATAAAAAATAAGAAGAAACGTCCAACTACTGTTTTTGATTCAGTCGATTTTTGCCTGATTCAGATTTAGAAAGTAAAATTTCAAAAGCCTAAGGTGTATTGAAATTTATACTTCCAATTTTTGATGCCTTTGGCCTCGGATTTAGCTTTGAAAATTGGATATTTTAACTTAGATCGCTATAAAAATTTATTGGGTTAAACTAAGTGTTTAATTTTAGAGCTTTTAGGCATTTAATGTTTCGATATATTTGAGTAACTTAAATTAGAAAATCTTATGATTCAAAAATTTTTGAATTCTGAAGTTTTTAATTTTATGATCTTAGAATTTTTAAAGTATTCAAAAATTGACAGATTTATAATTAAAAAGTTAATTAAATTCAACAAAAATTCATTAACCTCTTTTATTGCAAAGTAATTAACATATTTCGATTTTATAAAAGTCAATTTTCAGTACACATTAGTTAATTATTCTATTTTCTCAAGCAAATATTTTATTATGAAATAAATAAATAATCTTTTTGAATTTCATTTAGAACTTATTCTACTAATTTAATTCAATTATTCATTTTTACCCATTTAATTATCTGATCCAGATGTCTTAAGAAGTCACTTAAAATCAACTGATTAAGTAGTTAAAAATAACTAACAAAATGAAGATAATTAAGAAAACGACAGATCAAAATTGAAAGCATCAATTTAAATTCAACTATTCTGAGTACATTTTTCCTCATTTTTCCATTTCTCAAGAATTTACTGAATTACAATCAGTCATTTTTTACTAATAATTCATATTTAGAAATTAAAATCCAAAAAATTTTGGTTTTTACAAAGCGATTTTAAAATCTTTATCTTGATTATTCTTTTCATCCTTGAAAATCATTATCTGAATCTGAATTAGTACTATTTAAATTAGAATCAGTGAGATCTTACTGATGAAATAGCTAGCAATGGGTTACTCTTCCACGTCTGTAAAAATTTCACTGGAATCAGTAGTATTTCACTGAATAATAGTAAAATTGTCACTGAAATCGATCAGTAAAATCTGATTTGTCAATTAAGCTTTAACTGTTCGACTTCAGTGACAATTTCACTGTATTTTAGTGAAATACCACTGATTGTCAATGAAATTTTCAGTGCAATGAAATAGTAGCCCATTTCCAGCCACTTTTTCAGTAAAATCCGAACGATTCAAATTTACCTCTTGATTACTAAATAAATTAGTAAAAATCAGAGCTAGTAGAATTTCTTACCAAATCATTGGGATTTCTCATTTTTTCAATTAGTAATTTTATAATAACGGGCCGATGCTGTGTCGAACTCTGGTTTTTTTCACTTCCAGAATGGTTTGCCGTGGTAAAAGTGACACATGGCCCAGTAATGTGCAATATATTTTAACGATCGATGAACTCGTTTATTTTAGGCTAAACAACACTAAAACGAAATTACGTAATTATTATTATTTTTAAGGGACGATAAATCAGTAAAGTGTAGATGAAAGTTTTGAATTTGCGAATTCAAAAGTTATGTTCACGTGACGCGTTCACTGATTCCTCAGTGAAATCAAAGCAGGGCACTGATTCATCAGTTGATATATTTTCACTGATATAATCAGTGACTATTTCACTGATTCAGGTTTAGAGAGTGGGCTGGACTCTGACTCTTCTACTTTCGAAACTGGATGCCATAGTAAAAGTGACAACGGGCTTGGTATAGGACCGATACTGGGCCAAGTTTCAGCTGAAGGTCGGTAAATTTAAACAGTCGACAAAGGCCGCCGTCGTCGGCCCAGTACTTGACATATGCAAACGGCGACACTGCCTCAATAACAATAGCCGACTGTTGGTTGCCGAGATTGGGCCAATATTGTGCCGTATTATAGGTAAATGAAGTTCGCAACGTTGCTGTAGCAACGGAAAAGTAATTTTTGGGCATTTGGTGTTGAAAACGACAAACATCCCCGCTAGGTTTGGGGATGAATTTATTTTCCTAATTAATTGGCACTAAATGCTATTTTAGGTATCGAGCATAGTTTGATTTTCCAAATTTTTCATTCATATTTTTGGGCATTTTGGTGTTGAAAACGACAAACATCCCCGCTAGGTTTGGGGATGAATTTATTTTCCTAATTAATTGGCACTAAATGCTATTTTAGGTATCGAGCATAGTTTGATTTTCCAAATTTTTCATTCATATTTTTGGGCATTTGGGGTTGAAAACGACAAACATCCCCGCTAGGTTTGGGGATGAAAATTTTTTCCTAATTAATTGGCACTAAATGCTATAATATTCAGTCCTAAAATTTTAGGTATCGAGCTTAGTTTGGTTTTTTGTTTTTTTTTTACGTTTCTCGGTATTCAAGGGATGAAATGCATGCGGAAGGATTGTTTTCGTGCAATATTGCTATTTAGACTTGATTAAAATAGATTTGAACGACTAGAACCGTTTTTTTTCCCAAACTTGGAACTTTACTTTTTCGTTGCTACAGCAACGTTGCGAACTTCATTTACCTCGTATTATCACCTTCGGCAATTCGCACTTGGGTTTATATTTAATCAATAGATCATCAGAGTTAAAATGATCAAGAATTTAAAACCATCTCTGCGAATCATTCCGATGACTCACAAAGTAGGAAAATTAATTAGGCAAGTGTGTTAGAGTAGGATTTATAAATTGAGGCTGTCATGAAGAGTGAAGACGTAAATTATGTCTTTAAAGTAACTTGGATTGAGCAGTAGTTTCCCAAACTCCCGCACTCTTCTTTCCACCTACCACCTACATCTTGATGACATCAAAACTCAACGTGTGTAGATATTCATGTAGCGAGGTATTCTTTATACGAGAGGATTTAATAATTGTACGACACGTGCTTTTATTCACGTGTCGCTGAGCATGACTTACGTTCAGTAAAATTATACGAAACGAACGAAATGGAGACGAGCACAATGCTTTTTGCTAAAGTGAAATAGTTATTCGAAGCGTGGCCAATCGAAAACGGAAAGAAGCCAGCGGAAATACAATATCGACTGTCATCGGTACAAGAATAAACAGGTGTAATAAATTGCTGAAAGTAGTTTATAGACGATTCTACCGACTGGAATTTAATGGTCGACTTTTAGCGGCTGTCAACCAGGATTACGATTGCTAATAATTTTCGTTAATTTAAAGAATATATTTTCAACGGTTCTTGAAATTTATACAACCAACGATTTCTATTTTATGGGACGTAATTTACTAAAGAGATCAAAAAGATTTCAATTTAAACATTAATTTCGATTTCGTGCCTGGCAGAGAGACTTTTTATTAAAATATTTATAATTTTTTATCAGCCTTTCAAGTTGATAAAATTATTTCAGACAAAGAATATATTTTTTCCAATAAAAATGTTGTAGTTGAATTTCATTGAGACTTTTTTTTTAAATTAAAGAATTTATTTAAATATATTTCGAAAAATTCAAAGAAATTTTTATCAAACGTATTGTATAAAAAAGTTCTTAAAATTTTAGGACAATTTTATTAAATCTTTGGAGTTTAAACTAAATTTTGTTCAACTTGCGTAAACTAGTTTGTATTTCTTATAAATATACGAAATTTCAGAACATCTTACATTATTTCAGAAGAATAGAGATTATTCTAAAAAAAGTCTATCATATTCAAAAAATGACATTTAATACGATCACTAAACAAAATTTCAAGATGGTGTGCAAAATCTTTAAAATCTTTATAATTTTTATCAGTTTTTCAATTTTGATAAAGTTATTTCAGAAAAAGCATATATTTTTTCCAAAAAAATATTGTAGTCGAATTTCATTGTTAGTCTAATTTAAATTTAAGAATTTTTTGGAATATATTCCGAAAAATTCGAAAAATATTCAATCAAACGCATTGTATAATAAAACTATGATAATTTTTTTAAATCTTTAGAGTTTAAGGGGGTCTTCTGGTTCGTCACTTTGAAAAAATCGATTTTTTTTTTACATATTTCTCATCTGTATAGTGTTAAAAATATGATCTCAAAAGGATTTCGCAAAATATGTAGTAGTTCGATAGTAATTTGTTGTCGAACACGGCCGCGCTTGGTCTTTCTTAACCGTTTTTTCTTGTTCCAAATATTTGAATGCCTTTTTCCTAAAGTTACGTTTTTTGAACTGGTGCCGGGAATTACGCAAAATCTGTTCGACGGATTTCACTCAAAATTTTTTTTTAGATTCAGCAAACACATCGCTATCGTCTGCTCAATTAGCTCATAAATGCACGGAGAAAAATGGATGTTCAACTATGGGACGGCCATCTTATATGTTCAATTGTATTATCTAGATGTTCAACTGTAATATCTAAGATATTAATCTCTGCATATTTTAACATCTTAGATATTACAGCTGAATATCTAGATATTACAACTAAATATATAAGATGGCTGTCCCATAGTTAAACATCTAGATGTTAATTCTAAACATCCACTTTTCTCTGTGTATGTTTATTTTTGTTTTTATAGTATCTCAAACATGAAAAAATTATTGTTTTTAGAAAAATTGCTGCCATAATAATAAATTTATATATTTTCAAATGATTGAGCACTCAACGATAGTCAATGAAATAACGAATAAAATTGTATTTGGGTTATTTGTTTCAGACCACTTGGATAGGCTTAATCGTCGGCACAAGATTTTTTGAAGGTTCCGGTCAAGGTCATACTGACGTCACGAGTGACAAGATAATGAACTCAAAATATTTTATAAGAAAGACATTAAAATGATTCATTCAATAAAAAAAATTCTCGTCATTATCTTTCGTTGTTTGCTTGCAATTAATTCTTAAAAATGCGTGTTCACATCAAGCCGCGAACCAGAAGACCCCCTTAAACTGAATTTTCTTCAACTGACGTAAACTAGTTTGTATTTCTCATAAATAAACGAAATTTCAGAACATTTTACAATATTCCAGAAGATTGGAGATCATTCTAAAAAAGTCTAGAATATTTAAAGAATGACATTGAATAGCACAACAGAAAAAGTATGAAGAAAGTGTGCAAAAGCTTTAAAATATACTAATTCATATATAATAATTCTAATAGAACATTCGTTTAAATACACTAAACATATAAATGTACCGATATTGCAAAAATAACAAATATTAAATACGTAGACAATTTTTATATCTTATTTTTTATTCCGTTATTTTACAATTGAAAGTCGAAAGTGAAAGGATGAGTTCAGAAAAAGTACCTAGAGGCAACTGTCAAGTATCTATTATATTTTGAAACGGAAATTTCTAGTGTAACGATACTCGTTAGAGATTTCCGATCTATAACAATGGCACCTTAACAAATTATCTGACAATGAGTGTCCACTTTTCTCTCCGCTTCTATCAGATTATCGATTCCAAACAATGTACTTTCAATTCACTATGGTCTAAGAAAAGCTTCATCATTGAAATAAAACTTTATTTCATTTTTCCGTACCCTTGTGCACTGGAAAATCCAAACGTAATTAATTTTTTCTTTTAATTAGACCTTTTCAACAATTTTGGAAAACAAATTTTTCAAAAATTCAAAACTTCCAATCTTGGATCCCTGTGGCACTCATAAAGCTCGACAAATTATTTCAATAGCAGTTTTTGATCCGACACACATATTGAAAAATCAAAAATCAAATTCCACTCAAATTACATGTGATGTGAAAGAAAGTTGAGGAACAAAATTATTTGGTGAATGAAGATCTTAAAATTTCTTCTCTACATATTTTGTCATAGGACGTATATTTTTTGTTTTAATTGAAAAATATTAACATTGAAAATCAAAAGACCTATTTTTAGTCAAATTATGTAATGTATGAAAAAAATGTTTATATGCAAAATTATTTCAATGGTATTTTTTGTTCCGACACAAATTAAGGCCACCTTTAATATTTTTATTTTTATTGTTTGAGTTTAGACCTTCCATATAATTTATTATGTTCAGTACCTTTATATAGAAAGTTTTTGGGGTTTTTTTTAGAAATTCCAACACTTTTATGTATTTTTAAACTAAAAATGTTGAGTTTTTGGGCATTTTTAGACATTTTTTGACTATGAATAACTTTTTTATTTTTTAACCAATTGTCATGATTCTTTTTTTATATTGTTACTTACAATGTGTAGAAACTTTTTGGTAAGGGAAATAAGGTAACATGACTGAAAAAAGTTACAAATAAAATAAAACAATAAATAAAAATATCCCATAATATGAAGAAAAACAAATTTTGTAGCTATTTTTTTAGCTAGAGTGCTTCATACCCAAAATTTGCTACACATTATGGGGAAAAAAATAAAAAAAGAATCATGACATTTGGTTAAAAAATAAAAAAGTTATTAAAAGTCAAAAAATGTCAAAAAAATTCAAAATGTTTAGTTTAAAAATACATATAGGTGTTGGAATTTTTAAAATCCCTCAAAAGCTTTCTAAATAAAGGTACTAAACATAAAAGAATTTTATGGAAGGTCTAAACTAAAAAATATAAATAAAAATATTAAAGAAAGATACGGCATTCTGACAACATTTAAAAATCAAATTCCATTTTCCATTCAAACTATATGAGATATGAAAAAAGTTGAGGACCAAAATTATTTGCTGAAAAAACATCTAAAAATTTAGTTGAAAATCAAAAGTCTTATTTTTAGCCAAATTGTGCAATGTACGAAAAAAAAGTTTATACGTAAAATTATAAACTCGAAAATTTTTAAATTCTTCAACACAATATCTTCCGAAATCTATATATCTGCCTACTGAAGATAGGCGCTTAAACCTGCGAACATTCATCATTGATTATCAGTCAAAATTACTGATTCAGATTTGACAAGCTTTTTTTATGAAATTCTCATATAAGGAAATAATAATAATAAACCCGCAGAAAATAATTCTTAATAAATTTATGATATGTAATATTCTCTCGATTTTATTTAAATTGAGTATTTGAGATTTTATTACTCTTGTACCGATTTATATAATCAGATCCAGCTTTCTAATCTAACTGGAATATTGATATTGAAGTTCAATGTATCTTTTTCTGAAATTATTATTATAATAAGAAACTTGTTCACCGCTTCAATAAATATATTTGTTTTGAGTCTATGAATAAGCCGATAACTTGAGTGAAATTTAATCTTCTAATAAATTAACGAGTGATGGGAACTCAAATACCGAGCCTGGCATTATTTTACTGTCTTTTCCTTTCTTTTTCTGATTCAAGTATTTGTGGAATCTGGACCGATCTTGATCTCGTTGTCATTTACCTATTTTCTTTCATCACCGCGCAAATTACTGACAATGAGAAACGGTAGTGACGAGTTTATGTCACGTCTGAGTTAGTCTCGTTCCAGTTGATTCAGTCTGAATTCTTTACATTTAAACATTTTTCATCTTAATCTGAATTTAACTGAGAAGAAAAAACACTGCACATTCCTCAAACAGGTGATAAGTAAATTATAAACAATCTACTTGCTCTCTAAATCTGAATCAGTCAAATTTTCACTGATTGAATCAGTGATTTGCCTTTTCACTGATTCATCAGTGAAAACAATATTTTTTACTGTTAAATCAGTTATTTTTCACTGTTAAATTAGTGAAAACAATATTTTCCACTGCTAAATCAGTTAATTTTCACTCAAGTAATCAGTGAAATTTGAGTGATTCGCAGTAACCTCTTTTTAGCTATTTGAATCAGTGAAATTTCACTGATAATCAGTAGATTTTTACTGACTCAGATTTAGATTTTCCTTCAAAACATTGTTTTAGATAAAATGAAAATAAGTATAAGTATTTTTAATTTTAAATAAAAGATAAATTTACTCAGGGTTATTAATCAAATGGACTATGTTGTAGGCAGTGACAAAAATTTCAAACTCAACTAATTAATTTGAAATTATTTAATTTACAAAATAACTTTTTGAAAATGTGTAAAACAAAAAATTAACCTATTTTTCAGTGAGTATTTTAGAATAAACTTTTTTCAATAAAACTGGAAAAATTATTGAAAATTACACTAACTTCTGAAATTTTTTATAAAATAAATAAAACAAATTTTACAGAGGTTCTTTACTGTTGTATTTTCTAGATTTTCAGAAAGATATTCAGTTAACTAATAAAGTTAATTTATATGAATTTGGTCACGTGATCCGATTAATTTAAACAATTAAAACTCTAAGTATATTGATTTAGAAAAAAAAAATAAATCAAAAAGTACAAAAACCTTGACTTGAATCTTACACGCAGAGAAAAGATTCTTAAAATTGACAGGAAGTTCGGTACTTATTTTTGCAACTTTGCTTTTAGTCAATTCTACAAGAAGTTCAGTTCAAATAACAGATTTTCTCTACGCTTTATTCAGCGTTCAGTAAAATCTACAAAATACGAAAAAATCCGAGTTTAGTAAATTTTACTCGAAATTTTACGAATTTTTCCTGCGTGTATCATTGACTCTAAACGACAATAAAATAAAAATAATAAATAAATCTTTAAAAATTATATCCAATAAGAGGTTCCAATAAAGTATATCAGTAATTTGAAATCCTACATACTCGATAATTATTCTGAAAACATTTTTCGATTAAACTAAAATAAGGAAAGTTACAGTATGTTAAAACTTGAAAAAAGTCAATATCTAAATTCCATTAATCAGTTAAATTATACGAAATACGAAAAAAAGTTATGACACAAAATTGTTTACTACATAAAGATCTACAAGTTTGAATCGCAACATTTTTTCATAAGATGTATATTTTTCGTTTTAATTTAAAAAAATACTATTGAAAATACAAAATTCAATTTTTTAACAACAATATATTCAGTTCAAATAACAGATTTTCTCTACGCTTTATTCATCGTTCAGTAAAATCTACAAAATACGAAAAAATCCGAGTTTAGTAAATTTTACTCGAAATTTCACGAATCTTTTCTGCGTGCATCATTGACTAAGCGAAAATAAACTAAACATAATAAATAAATCTTTAAAAATTATATTAAATAAGAGTTTCCAATAAAGTGTAACAGTAATTTGAAATCCTCACTCGATATGAATATTTTTGATATTTAATTATCCTCCGATTGTAGTTTTAAGTTAAATTAACCAATTTAATAAATAATAATTAATAATAGTCAATTTTAGAGATTTTTGCATTGCAGTAATTAAATGTCATCAAATAACATATTTCTTGCATAATCAAAATGTGAAGGCGAGACGTGACTGCAGAGCTCGGACCGGAAACTGAAAGAGCACGAAGACCGGGATCATCATGAATGGTTTCTAAGACCGTTATATTCGTTTTTATTTGTACTTCGCAATTTGCTGCGTGAATCTTCGCGTAATGAGTTCTATTTCACCTTATGCATCCGATGTACTTGGTACCGTTGAGGTGAGTGCATACAGTAACCAAGTACAATAATTTTCTCCTACAGAAAAAAAAAAAGTTCGCCAACGTAAAGTCTCAAGGGTCAAGGCATACGTAATATATTACAATGTCAAATCAATCAAGCTAAAAAACCAGGACGTGGTGACTATGTCGAAAACAAATCGTAGAAAATAATAAAAATGTTCAGTCGCAGACTTAAGGTTATTTGAAATTAGAATAAAATCATTGTTTCAATATTTCAAGTTTCAAAAAATTTCATAATAATGTCCCTTCAACTCTATTTTTAAAGTTTGTAAAATTCAGGACTCTATACTTTGAAATTTTACCAAAATTGAACGAATCAATCAAATTTTACTGATTACTTCAGTGAAAATTAACCGATTTAGCAGTGAAAATTATTTTTTTCACTGGTGAATCGGTGAAAAGGCAAATCACTGATTTAATCAGTAAAAATTTGACTGATTCAGATTTGGAGAGAATATATTAATTTATTCCTGTAAGGTAACTTTTTGAATTTACAAAATATATTTCTGAACATATGGCAAACACAATAAAACACAATGATAAACGTCTGTTTACCAAAAAAGTTGGAATAGTATTTTTTAAAGAAAATAAAAATGAAAGAGTTATCAAAAATTAGAGTTAAATGTGAAACTTTTTATAAATTTTTTTACAAAACTTTGATAAATTTTTAGCATTTTTCCAAATTGACTTCTCACAGTGAAATTTGTTTTTGGAAAAAATAGAATCCTTCGAAAATTCCATGATTTTACAAAAGTGACAACGTGATTAGATTCCTACCTTACCAGCATTTTCAATTTGTGTAACTCCATTTCTATAAAATATGAGATAACAAGTTGAAAATTTCTGAGAGTAAACAAAATGATCTAAGACAGATCTGCCTGGTCATAAATGTTTATAATTATAAAATTACTTTTTTTTAAAGAAATTTTGTTTTTATAATTATGAACATTTATGAAAAGACAGACCTATGTTGGCTTATTTTATTTAATTCAACAAATTTTTAGTTGCCTATATTATTTTTTATAGAAATGGGGCTATAGAAACTGAAATGTCAGTAAAGTAGAAATATTTTCATGTGACCCGGTTGGTTTATGGCCTAAAGGTGAACAATCACTCAAGATTAATTTCTGAAGGTCACTCAGCAAAAAGTTTGCATGTTACAACAAAAATTCAGTTGTTTCAATTTTAATCAAACTTTTGTTCCATTCGACCTGATTCTGGTAGATTCAACCAAAAAATTTCTTACAACTGACTCAATATTTTTTTATATCCAAGAAGAAAGGTTGTCTCAATTTAATTTTATTATCTGAGTTGGCATATATCGACCGAGTCACGTAATCAAGAAAAGTATTTTCGTTATTTTATGAATTTTCAACAATGACAATTTTTGCCTTTAGTTTCAATAAATGATGAAATATATAATAAATGAGGTCTGTAGATCTCATTTATTATTAGATAATTTTCTAATAATTCAATTTATTTTACTACACTATTTTTCTTACATTTTCTATTACATGTAATGGAAGTTTTTTTCCGTAACGTATATTAAATTTAAAATGCTTTCATCTTGAAAAATACAAACTTTTATTTAAATTTTAATACACATGTGTATATATTTTGATAATGTTTGTTGATTTTAATATATTTTTATTGAAAAGTTATTTAATTTAATATGAATGTATATTAATTTTTCATAATATACAAGTCTATTAATTTTAATTTACCATTTGTACATTAAAGTCTATTAAAATTAATTAAATCTTTAACAATGTTATTTGCCTAAATGAGGTCTACAAATTATTATCAGGACATATTTTGACAAGATGTATATTTTATGTTTTGATTATAAGTATTGAAAATAAAAAATTCCATTTTTAACCAAAATATGAGATACATAATAAGCGTTAAGATAAATAAAAACAGTTTATTAATTTTCTTCCTTTTTTAGATATTTGGAAGAAAAGAGATTTTTTTAAATCATGTAATTTATTAAAAAGTTACTGAAATGTATACAGAAAATCGAGCGCGAAGTGCGAGTGTCATCATGAGAATGTGTTCTTTAAGGCTGATAGAGCCTTAAGTGAAATGAATTTCCTTTTTCATTTGAAATCAAAAACAAATTTAGTAACAGTAGAGTTTTAGAAAATATTTTCCCCAAATAATGAGCCATGATTTATTAAAATTCAAAAATTGGTAAAAAGTGATAGTAAGAAAAAATTCTGTTACAAAGAACACTATTAAAAGTATTATTTTTCGCAAGTTTTAAATTTTTTTCATAAAATATAATATTTTTTCTTTCATAAGACAAAACTGATTATATATTTTCAAGTCTTGGAATCATATGAAAACTTTTTTTTCAGATGTTTTTTGGCACGACAACTACCTTAAGGCCATAAATCAACCAGACCACGTGACTAAATTTTTGTAAAAGTTTATGTAAGATATTTTTTTCGTTTTACAAAATATCTTCTTAAAATATGAAAAATACAAGAGAAGGCGATTAACAACGTTTGTCAACTTCGTTTGAGTGAAAATTTTGCAAAAAAATTTACAGTTAACTCTAATTGTCTATAATTTTCCCAATTTTTTTCAAAATTTCTACCAAAAATAAATCAACAGTCGTACTTTATTGTTATTCCTTACGTTTCTCAAATTTTTATAAAGATACTTTATAAATGAAAAAAGTTATTTTACATGAACGAATAAATGTATATTTTAGTCACGTGGTCCGATTAATCCATGGCCTTAATTAAAAATAATAGTCTAGAGCGAATGTTTAAATTTTATCTCGAGCTTAAAATAAATATATATTTCTGTGAAACATTGAAAAACCAAACAGAAGTAATATTCATTCTTTTTATCAAAATTTGTACTAGTTGAAATTGAAATCTGCAACTTGTATGAATTTTATTTTAAAAATCAAGTTCTAACGACAAAGTTAAATGTCATACGCCGACGTTGGACGTTACGTAAATCATGCACTGGCATTATTAGATTTGTTCTGTTGTAGGATATGCCAGGTGGTAAAGAATATTAAAGCACGACGAGAAATTTTATCACAAAACGCGAAAATTGGTTGATTGGCACGCACCACGTGTTTGACAATGAATCGCTTCTCGTCACATGGTAGTAACTCACCTGAGAATTAATTGAGCATGAATTACTCAAAAATCCGTTGTCGATATTCAAGCCGTGAAGTAATCCTCGGAATCGCAAACGTCACCGACACAACACACAACTATGTTGTTAGCATATAATCACCTCCACTGTCATCAGCACTAACACCAAGAAAACTCTGTATAACCCACACAAGAAATGAAGCACCAGCTACTGTTTAATACAATTGCTTATCAGTGATTCGCGTCATATATGATTGCGAGTTAAAAGCCTGCAGTTCCGAAAGCAAAGAAATTATTCAAGTGATGTTCAAAGGAATTCTGAATGAGCACCACTGCTTAAAATATCGTCCAGAGGAAGATTTTAATAGCGTCAAACAAATATTTTTTTAAATAATACTGTTAAAAGAGAGAATATCTATAAATTAAAATTGAATAAAATGAAAGAATAGAAAATTATATATTTTTAAAATCTGTAAAATTAGGTACATTTTTAAAATTTAAGATTAATTAAAGGAAATTAATATGTAAAAATATGTAGTCTAGAATAAATTAATAAATTATAAGAAAGTCTAATTTTATTCAAAATTTGGATTTATAAATATCCAGAATATGAATTCTAAAAAAGAATTCAATTAAAAAAATGATTAATGAACATTTTTGGGACAATTTTTATTTATTTATGAAGAGTTTCAAGTTCAGTGTAAGCTTATCTGCGTAAATTTCCAAACCATAAATACATATTCTGAATAATTAAGAATGGCGCATTACTTGAATAAAATCCCAAATAGACAAAAAAGTTGATGAAAAGCATACTATATTCCATGATTAAAACTCTGACAATAATTTTGTAATAAATGTAACAATTCAAAGATGATAAACACACTTCATCATGAATTAAAAACTGAAAATTTCTAGTGCAAATGGAACTATAGGACAAACAAGCGTTTGTTATGTTCTTACTTATGGAGTTGACTAACATAATCCATCTATTTCAGAGCACAGAGCAATAATTGTAAAAAGTAGAAATACACTGACAATAAGCAGAAGGTCATTTAAGCTTGATAACATATTTGCTAAATAAAGTATTATTGGTCACCAATAATCAATAATTTAAAACAAATCCGTTTGAAGGAGAGTCTCATTAAATTTTCATTTTCCATCACATCAAAGAAAAAAAAGTTTGAAATTCAATTCCATAAAATTGTACTATTTTAAATAAATCTTTATGAACATATTTAATTAGAGCAAGATGAAGAATAATGAAAATACAAATTTACCAATACAACTGAAATCAATTGATTTATAAAAATCCAAATAATTCAATAATAAGCAAAAATATATAATATTTTGTACGTTTTTATTGGCTTTAGGATCCATAAATAAAGAAGTCTATTTAATCAGACGTTTTGGATCTGATCGGAGCCCTCATCAGTGATATTTATTAAAATCTAGAAAATACAAAAAATATGAAATCGCTAATTTCACATTTTTGAGCCGAAACGTCTGATTAAATAGACTTCTTCATTGATGGACCCTAAAGCCAATTAAAACGTACCAAATATCATAAATTAAATCAAGGGTCAATAAAATCTACCATTTTAATTAATAAGCAAAAATTTCAAACTCAAATAATTCAATAATAATAATTGAGTAAGTCTCCTAAAATAAAAACAAACAAGACATCTTTCCATCACCTTCTACTCGCTCATCAGTAATATTTACAAGTAAAATAATTTATTCAATTGATTAACTTAAATAGACCCTCAAATACTTTCTATAAAAATTCCCTTGAATAAAAAATCCAAAAGGTATTTAATAAAAGTGAAAAAAATGTGCTTTTCATGAGCCTCTACCATTGAGTAATTAACAAATAGAATAATAAAGTACTGTCAGTACTTTTGACTGAGCGTAGGCCTTGTAACGTGTAGTTAACGAAACGACAGAAATTCCAATTGAACGAGCTTAATATCACTCGTGAGCACTAATTCACTGATCTTAGCTTTGGTCTTTCCTTCACTGTCTGTTACTACTTGGATAATTAACAGTACGAATGAAACTCGAGAATTCGAGATGGAACTGGACTTAAACGAATTCTCTTATTTTACAGTCGAAAGAACAAGATAAATTGATCGTTTAATTTTCGTAAGTCCACTGGTCGAAAATCGAAGGATCGACTATCGAAGATGAGAGTGAACATTTTATTTTTGCAATTCCCGCAATTTGAGAAAGAGAAGTTTCGGCCGACCTAACCTGGCCCGGTAGGCGGTAGGCGCAATACTGCTGGATAACGTCGTGGTCGAGTCAGACGTCACCCTCCTCGTCTCCCTTCCCACGAGAGGACGTAGTACGCATTACCGGAGGTGTTCCTCATGCCATCCGGCTCGATCTCGTCAATTTTCGTCATGTTATACGTCCGCAGGAAGCAAACTGTACGAGACTCCCGGCAATTTTGATCCTTTTTAATCAATCGAGTGAAAGACAAACATGTGTCATGATCATTTATTTCAATTTGAAATACATTCTTAGAAATTTTCGGAAATTTACCAAATTTTTGGGTTACAAAGGTAACGTCAAATTTGACGATATTTATAATTTTTTTGAGTAAAGGTATCTTAAAATTGTGACAAGTGTACTGAATTTTCTGAAATATTTCTTAAAATTATGAAACTTAACTGGATTTTCATAAAATGTATCTCAAAAGTACCAAACTGTAACAGAATTTTCAGATACATGCATAGAAATATGCAGTAATTTGTAACTGAAAATTGAAAAAAATGTCTAAAATTTATAACATTGTAATTGAATTTCCTTAATGGGACTAGGAAGTCAAAAAATCGATTTTTTTATTACATTTTTCAATAGCATTACTATTGAAAAGGTAAATGCCAAAGTTTTAAATCGTTTGGATGAAAAATGAAAAAATGAGAGACAAAAAGGCTGAGCGCCTTTCGCAAAAATTGACGGGCCGCAGGAAATAGAAGCTTATTTTATTTTTGTTCCGTTTTGCAGTGATTGCAAAAAAACGGAGGTTCAGATCGGTTTGAAAAAATTTTTGCTTTCGCAGAACATGTTCCTTTACAGGCTGAACCTCCGTATTAAGCTGTAAAAATTTCTGATTATGAGAAAAAAATTCGTAAACATGAATTTTTTGTGAAAAATTTTCACTTCTTAAAATTTTCTTGAATTTCTTGAAAAAATTTTTATTTTTTTTTATTTAAACAGGTATTCTATTCAATTGTTATAAATAACCCATGAAAAAAAAATTATTTATATCTTGATATTTACTTTTTAATTAGACTTTGAAAATAGGATTAGTTTGACTTCCTAGTCCTCTTAAGTTTATTTTAATTTTTCGACATGTAATTATACTCACTAAATCCGAAACAGTAAAAATTCATTGAATCACCTTGAAAAACCACTGTTTCGAAAGTTGAAAGTCTTCAGAAAAAATTAGTGGAATTCACTTGATTCAATCAGGGAAACTCACTGGTTAATCAGTGAAATATACTGGTCAACAGTGAATTTCGCTGGTCAACCCGTGAGTTTCTCTACTCTCTAAATCTGAATCAGTCAAATTTTCACTGATTGAATCAGTTATTTGCCTTTTTACTGACTCATGAGTGAAAAAATATTTTTCACTGTCAAATAAGTCAATTTTCACTGAAATAATCAGTGAAATTTGACTGATTTACAGTAACCTCTTTTTAGCTATTTCAATCAGTCAAATTTCACTGATAATCATTAGATTTTGACTGATTCAAATTTAGAGAGTAGTGATATTCCTTAAATTTCACTGATTCGTATTTAAGGAGTATAAAGCTTCAGTTACGTGTTTCGGAAAATTCCGATATAAATTTCCAACAGTGCACACGGAGAAACTTTTTATATCAATTTTTACTATAGTATTTTTCAAATTAGGGAAAAACGTATCAGTTTGAGAATTTTTGTTAGTAAAAATACTAAACTTTATAATAATGATATGAAACTTCAGCATAGTCCATAGCAAATTTTACTATAGTTCATACTAAAGTTTCATATCATTATTATAAAGTTTAGTATTTTTACTAACAAAAATTCTCAAACTGATACGTTTTTCCCTAATTTGAAAAATACTATAGTAAAAATTGATATAAAAAGTTTCTCCGTGTGCGTATTTGTCAGGAAAAAATCATGGTTATTATGGAATAACGTATTTATAACGCTTATTTGGTATCTCACATGGTTAAAAAATAGAATTTTTTATTTTCGATATTTAAAATTAAAACATGTCAGATAAAATTTGTCGATCTTATTGAAACGAACAATTTTGCAAACTTGCCTTTTTTCATATTTCACGCATTATTTTTAAAATTTCATAGTATGTTATTGTTAATAGTTGGCTTTAAGGTCCAGAAATGATAACTCAGGAAGTTACATACTTTCAAACTATACTTAAGGCTATGGATCAACCATATCACGTGACCAAATTTCTGTAAAAGTCCGTGTAAGATAACTTTTTAATTTTACCGGAAAAAAATTTAAAAACGTAAAAATGTCATTTTTAGAAATATTTACTATAGGTTAGAGTTCAATGCAGATTTTTCAAAGTTTATTTTTTAAAAATGATTGAATTTTAAGAAGTGATTGCTCATTTCTTTCTCTAACCAATTTTAAAAGACTCCATCGTCTTAGATTTTTTGATTAAGCTCTTATTTTCTAAACTACAGCTATTTGTTCAAAAAATGAGTTTAATTTTTCAACATTTAAAAATTTTTTTCCGGTAAAGTGAACATTTTTCTCTTAGAATATGTATTGAATAAGAGAATTAACATTTTTTGAAGTGGTAATTTATCAAATTTTTCAAAGGCTTCCTAGGACCGTATAATCGCCCTTGAGGAACACATTTTCATCATAATATTCGCGCTCCAGGCTCGATTTTCTGTAACTTTTTAATAAATTATATCATTAAAATAATTTATTTTCATACAAATATCGCAAGAAGAAAAAAAAATGCGTAAATTTTATTTAAGCAAACAATTTTGCATTTTAACGCTTTTTTCGTATCTCACATATTTTGTCCAAAAAATGGAATTTTCGAATTTTAAGGGTAATTTTTTTAATTAAATCAGAAAATATAGATTTTATTAGAAACTGTGCCAGACAAAAGTTTTAGACTTTATTGAAGCAAACTATTTTGCATTCTTACAGTTTTTTCGTATTTCATATATCATGGTTAAAAAATTGAATTTTTAATAATATTGTTTTAATTTTCAGAAAGATGTTTTGTAAATTAAAAAGAAATTTTTTCTCTTATACGATACGACTGATAATATCATTTCAAGGCTTAAAATCATAGAAAAATTTTTTTTTTCCAGGAATACTTCAAATCTTTCAAAATTAAATACATAAATTTTCTTTGAAAATTGTGTATAAAAGATATAACGTAATTTTTAATATTTGTATGATTCAGGGATACTTTTAAGCACAAAAATGAATGAAAGAAAATAGACATGCCATCAATAAAATATAGTCATATCTCTAATTAATTCACACAAGTCTCCAATTAACTGAATATAGAAAGGAAAAATTGAATGATCATTACATTTTTAAAGTAGAAAATTACAAATATTGGAAACCAGACAAATTTGAAACTGAAGTATTAAGAATACACTAAGAAACCCGCGTTATCAATTTTTAATATACATTGTTTCAATTCACGTTAAAATGTATATGATAAAATTATTTCTAAAATTTAATATAGTTCCTTGTTAATTTTTTTCTTACCACAAAACTGGAAATCATTAAAGTAATTTAAAGAATCCATAATAGATGCTTACCTGCAACAAAAAATGAAATATTCGATTGAAAATGACTATTAAAAATATTAATAAACATTAAAACAAACCTTAAAAACACAAAAAATCTTTAAGGAGTAATTTATTATAATTTACTCAAATAGAACTCAAATCTTAACCTAAATTACAAAACAAGACATTTTCAATTATACAGTTGAAAAAACGGAGTTGATGGACTTTTATGGGGTCAGAAAGGAGTTAATATAATGGAATTTTACTTCGTTCCGACTCAATAACAGTCTATTAACTCTCTTTTTTAATGACGTACAAAAGAATGGAAGAAATACAAATAAAAATCATTTTTAGCAGTGTAATCCTTCTTTGGATTTAAAATTTGCTTCCTGCATTTGAAATGCAGGGACATCAAGAGTGATAATATAAATAACGACATAACAACCAATTTAATAAAGTTAATCGGATAAACCAAAGTTATCCAAGTGTTAAATCATTTTGCGTGATCACGGGGTGGGGAAAAGGGGGACTGAATGCTGATCGTCCCTGGGGACTGATTGATCTCTCTTTCAAACAAGAATCATTCGCTCTTTAATCTTGTAAAACCTAAACGACATTAATATATGTCAGTATACCATGATAACAATTTATACAATAAAACGATATTAACTCCTGTTAAAAAAAACAAGAGCTACTTTGTGGATAAATGAATTTAAAATAAATAATAAGAACTAACTATATTTAAAAACACATTTATTATATACAAAGGAAAAACTAAACGAAGAGAAAAATATCTTATCAAATACTATCAAAATCGTTATCTCTATCCGAAGGATAAAATATTGTACGGTTTACTATTTGTATTGTAGTGTGTACATCATAGATAGTAATTTTTTCAATATTCATGTACATGTTACTATCTCTATTTTACTGGGGACAATACATATGGTAACTTGTACAATACCTTATTCATCAAAGAGTAACATTGTGTAATAAAAAGGACTAGATTTCAAAAATGCAAATTACATTTTTCTCTTACCGAGTTTGTATAAATTTTTTACATTCTCAACATATGAGAAGGTATATTGGTTTCATGTGAAAAATCACTTTCGAAATTTTTAAAAAATAATTTTTATCTCAGATTTTATATAGAGAAAAGAATAACTAAATTGATTAATTTCATTGATAAAATTTGAATAATTTATAATCGCACATTGCTTTAATAATTCCCTAATTAAAAAAATTAAGGCTGGATCAATTGGATCACGTGACTAAATTATACATTAATTCGTTCATGTAAGATATCTTTATTAAATTACAAAAAATCTTTCTGAAAATTTGAAAAACGTAATAAAAGACAATAAAGTAAGACTATTAATTTATTTTTGGTAAAAATTTTGAAAAAAGTTGAAAGACTTATTGATAATTACAGTTAACTGTAAAATTTTTGCAAAATTTTCACTCAAACGAAGTTGAGAAACATTCTTTATCGCCTTATCTTGTATTTTCCGAATTTTTAGGAAGATATTTTGTAAAACGAAAAAAACATCTTACATGGAATTTTACAGAAATTCAGTCACGTGGTCTGGTTGATTTATGGCCTCAAGGTAGTTGTCGTGCCAAAAAACAGATATCTGAAAAAAACTTTCCCTATGATTTCAAGACTTAAAATGATATTATCAGTTGTGTTTTTTAAAAGATAAAATATTATTTTTTATGAAAAAAATTTAAAAATTGCGAAAAATAATACTTTTAATAATGTTTTTTTTAAACTTGTTTTAAAGATTTAAGCAACTAAAAAGTCTACTTAAAAATTGAAAATAGTAGAATTGTAGAAAATATTTTCTTCGGAAAAAAAATCCTATTACAAAAAGCATTATTAAAAATATTATTTTTCGTAAATTCTAAATTTTTTTTCATAAGACACGATTGATATTTTTTTCTATTAGTGGATCATAAAGTGGATTTTATTGCCCCGTGCGGGGCAAACAAATCCATTTTTTGACCCCCTCGCAGAAAAAAAATCGTTTGCGACACGGGAAAAACGTTAATTACTAAATAATTAATACTATAAGTCTTAAAGTCATAGGAAAACTTTTTTTCAGTTCCTCAGTGCTTTTTACTTGATTACTCAAAGTTTTGACTCAATATCTCAATTAATGTGAAAATGCGAATAGCGAAGAAAAGTGTCGGTAAGGTAGGGAACCGATAAATGAGACATGGTCCTAAAGAAAACAAAAATTTGCTCCGAGTAACATTATTATATTGGTAAAGATAGTTTTTTTGTATTTAAAATAAAATTTATTCCAAGGTTTAAGGACTTCAAAGTGAAAGCTTTGCTCTTTGTTTTTGTTTAATCAGTAAACTTTGTGGTAATTAAGACTCAAATTTATTCTGGTTCCATTTGGGTGTTAATTAACTGAAGTATAAAGCAAGAATCGGAAGTAAGGACAACAAGAGCCATTCGTGATTTTAAGAAGGTCGATAAAAGTTAACCCCTCGACCTATTTTTCCTTTAACTTTTGGACAGAGGGCTCGGCACCATGAACTTTAATCACGTGTCTCTAAACCAGGTGGAAGGTGGTTCACTGGGTCAAAGGCGCGGCTCTGGTACCTTAATGTACCTGAATGTCATTGTACTCATTAAGAAACAATGTTCGCACTTACAAGCCTACGCGCAGAAAATTTTTACATCACCCTTAAACACACGAGTGCACATTTATTTTGTATTCCTTTTCTAGTTTTTAATTAATCATAAGAACTGTTGAATCTTTAATTGGACTTATATTAATGCTTAAGAAAATATTATAGACATTAAAAAAATATTTTCACAAGATTACTAGAATATTTATACAAGATTCAAAACGGTTAAACGGTGGAAAATATAATTTAAAGGATATATTTAATTATCTTTTAATATTCGAAATTCTTTCTTTATTTAAGTAGTAACAAAGCACTCAGTAATGCTTAATGAGATTTTAATGAATGCTTTCCTGTTTTCAACATATGCTAAGATAAAGTATTTTCGACTCAAACGAAATTTAATAATGGCATATTATGATATCACTGGTAGTCATCATAAGAATATTATAGAAAATGTGTACCATTGAAAAAAAAGCAGATCACGAATATTTATGACAGCTGACTTTATTTTAAATTATAATAGAAGTGTTTCATCTATTGACTGCTTTTCGTATACTACAATTCATTATATTATAATTTTAATGGAAGAACCTAATTTAAATAAATTTATTAAATTGTTCATGAAAAATGAATTAGTTTCGCAATTATTAGAGATATTCCACATTGATTGATTTATTGTTTTTGGTAATTAACAATTAATCAAAAATCCTTCCTTTTATTAAATTCGGTTAAACCTAGCAAGTATTTTGGTTCGACAAAGCTTTACACGGATAAATAGTTTGAGAAACTTTACTGAACTTTTGAACAAAGTTTAGACACATGAAAATTATTTAATATTATTGTAATAATTTGTTAATGCACAATTTTAAACTTTCTTTAAAATTTGATACGTCACAAATTATTACAATAATATCAAATAATCTCAAACTTGTCCATATGTTCCAACTTTAATGAAAAGTTGAGTAAACTTTTTCAAACTATTTTTCTCCGTGTACAAAAAATTAATTGTATTAAAATTTCCTTAAATAAGAAATTTAGTTAAATGAAACAAAAATCGTTTTATAAAAGCAAAGTTAGTTAAATCAATCAAATATTTTTTCAAGTGCGCGTCTAATGGTTATTGAAATTCTAGTCATTAACAGCTGTCCCTATTAGTTGGCTACCTACTTTAGTCGACAAACCGAGCGTTTGGACGTCATAATTCAAGAGCAATGACTATTAATTATCTCCATGCAGAGAAGATATTCGTTTACAAGCGAAAGTTTTGTACGCGAAAGTTAATAATTGTAAACCAGTCATAATTAATGCACATACGTTGTATTAGGTACAAGGTTTATTGGGCGGATAAAAAACTACACTTCGCAAAGTTTTATAATGTCGAGTAGATACTCGATTGAAATTGTACAATTCTTTTTTTACGTTTATGTATTTTTATAATAAAAATAATGAATAACTTAAGTAATAAAATATTATTTATTACATACAGAAAAAATGTAATTAATTTAACCAAAATTTTGGTCATTTCAAAAAACAATTATTGTTTAAATAAAAAAAAAACTTCCCAAGAAAAAACATAAAATAAAATAGGAAACTTGAAATATATATTTCTATAGAATTGATGATTCAAGACTTTAGAATGAAATAGTGAATTATGATAATTATAATTAATTCGAATAATTATCCACTTTATTAAATACTTGTGACTTATAAATTTAAAAATTAGATATGAGTGATGATAACCGCCATTACGATGCATATAACTTTCATTTCTCCCCTATGGGACCCCATAAAAGGACTTTAGGGGGATGAATTAAATAATTTATCATTGGGTTGGATTCCAAGAGGGAGTCAGAATAGAGCATTTGTAAAATATCAAGATCTTTATTATATTTATATTTCCTTGTTTCATCTCCTGTTTACAAAAAAATACTGTAATGTATAATTACAACGAAACCACGTGTACCCACATGTGTGAATAGAAGTGTGAAATGTCAGGGTAATCACTGCATGAGATGTAAGAAACTACGAGACAAAATTAGACAATGTTTACTCATTAAGCATCATTTAAAATACATTTTTAAGACTTTAGTAGAACTTCATGAGAGAAAATCGTAAAAGGTAGAAATTTTTTCGAGGAAAAAAAAATTGTCTAGGAACCGTAAAGTAGAAAATCGGTCGATAAAAAAGTTAATTATGATGAATTCGCAGCCTAAAAATCATTTTCTAGGAACGAATAAGATAGTTACGAATGAGAGACTCCACAGGATGTAAATGCTAATTTATAATCTCAATATAAAAATATTAATTTAAACAGTTTTTTATCCATTGAGGTTCCAAAATACTGAAATTTGCAATTACTACTAATTTATTATATATAATAAAGTTATTGTTAATTGTCACAAATTTTCGAAATTATCACTAAAATCTCACTTTTGTTCCTCAAGATTGTCGTGCCAAAAAACAAAATTTTTCACTGATTAATTTTCACTGATTAAATCAATGAAAAAATATTTTTCACTGTCAAATCAGTCAATTTTCACTGAAATAATCAGTGAAATTTGACTGATTTACAGTAACCTCTTTTTAGCTATTTGAATCAGTCAAATTTCACTGATAATCAGTAGATTTGGACTGATTCAAATTTAGAGAGTAATATAATATAATAGATATTATAGAATAGAATTTTTTCTTACAATCGCTTCTTACCAGTTTCTAAAAAATGATTCGATTTTCATAAGTCATGGCTAATTTTTAGGAAAAATATTCTCTAAAACTCTATTCTTTCTAATTTTGAAAATAACTAAAGAATATTTTTAAAGAATTTGAAAATCTTTCTGTGGAAATCGACAACGTATCCTATCTGACACGCGACTAGTGATCCTCCGATAATGTAGGGAGTGACAAAAATTTCAAACTCAACTAATTAACTAAAGAATCTTCAAATTATTTCTCTTACTTATTTTCAAAATTGAAAAGAGTAGAGTTGTAGAGAATATTTCCCCTAAAAGTATTATTTTTCGAAGTTTTCAATTTTTTAAATAACAAATTATGTTTTTTCTTTCATAAGGCACGACAGATAATATAATTTCGTCTTAAATTCTCTTCCATAAATGTATTAAAATTAATAACAGTTTTATTTTTCCCCGTTTAAATATAAAAATCTGATTGATTGAACCGTCTGAATATTTTTAGGGTACGTGAATCGTAGTTTTGGAAAAAAAGGGAGTGATGGAATGTTGACAAAGTTCAAAAGAAATTTCTTGAGTCTGGAACGACTGAATTCGTCATTTCGTACGTCGACTGTAATTCCGCTCCGTTCCGCTCCGCACTCCGACCTACTTTCGTTCGGCACGCGATCCTCCACCTTCGTCGGCTTCCAACCACCACCTCCTGACCCTGCCCCTGCCACATCCCGATTTAGAGTCATCGTCTAGAGCCACAGGGAGTCTCACATATCAGCCAGACAAGCCCCAGGTATGCGAACTACACCAAATCAATCTCTTTTCTTCTAAATCTGGAAACCTTATAACATCACTCCCACAAATTAACAAAATAAACAAATAACATAATGAATAAATATATTCAATAAAAAACTAAATTCTCTTCACGAAGAGAAAAATATCCTAATAATTTACCATCGAAATGCTTATCTCTATTTATAGATTGAAATAGTACGGATACCATATGAGTGATTCCACCCAAGACTTGCATTAAAAAATTTGTTTTCGTTCTTTGATCAAATATATTCGCCACTTATTTTTACATTCTCAACATAAATGAAAAAATTAAAAATTCCAGTACGAAATAAGAAAAAAAGTTATGATACAAAATTACTTACTAGATAAAGATCTACAAGTTTGAATCGAAATATTTTTTCATAAGATGTATATTTTTCTTTTCAATTTAAAATAATACTATTGAAAATCCAAAATTCAATTTTTTAACAATAATATGTAAAATACCAAAAAAGCGTAGGTTTGAAAAATTGTCCATTTTAATAAAATCTACAAATTTTGTCTGACATAGTTTCTGATCAAATTAACGTATATTTTTATTTTTATTTTAAAAAATACGATTAATATTCAATAATTCCATTTTTGAAAAAAAATACGGAAAACACGCTGAGATGGAGAATTATTCACCTAAATAAGGTCTACAAATTCTCAGTAGGACATTTTTTGACAAGATATATATTTTAGTATTGAAAATAAAAAATTCCATTTTTTAACCAAAATATGTGAGATACATAATAAGCGTTGAAATAAATAAAAACAGTTTATGAATTTTATTCCTTTCTTAGGTATTTGGAAGAAAATAGATTTTTTTAAATTACGTAAATGATTAGAAAGCTACAGAAAATCGAGCGCGAAGCGCGAGTGTCATGATGAGAATGTGTTCCTTAAGGCTGATAGAGTTTGAAGTAAATTGAATTTCCTTTTTCATTTGAAATCAAAAAATTTAGTAATTTTGTGAAAATGTAATTCACATCTACAATATTATAAAATTGACTTGAGCTTCAGTATCATATTTTATTTCATAATATGATACTAAAACATTTTTAGTAGTGAAATCTTTAGGTAGTTCGTTCACAAAAATAGACTTCAGGCAAAAATAGATAACTTTGCTTTCAAGAATAGCAATATTATTACTGAAGGGCTAATTTGAAACACAAAAAAATAATTTTATTAATAAGTTTTATTTTTGCCCAAACTTATTTTCTTATCACTTCAAGCCAAATTTAAAAAAATGATGCGATTCTAATAAATCACGGTTCATTTTTTTAGGAAAAAGATTCTCTACAACTTGACCGTTTCCAAATTTTGAAATTGAATTAATTATTATCGAATACAGTAAATTGTTTATAAAAATTTTGTTTTGAAAAATTGTTTTTTTATAATTTCAGCCATTAAAGAATTCATTTTCATTAATTAGAAACGGTCAAATTGTAGAGAACCTTTTTCCTAAAAAGAATGAACCGTTATTTATTAGAATCGCATCATTTTTAAAAATTTGGCACGAAGCGATAAGAAAATAAGTTTTGGCAGAAATAAAATTAATTAAAATTCTCTTTCAAATTAGTCCTTCAATAATAATATTGCTATTCTTGAAAGCAAAATTATCTATTTTTGCCTGAGGTCTAATTTTCGTGAACGAACTAAAACTTTTGATGTTTGGAAAAAGTACTTTTTTAATATCGCGTATACTAAAAAACAGTATTTGATTTAAAAAATGTCTGCACGTCATGAAATTTACGTTTTTTCTCTGCTGTCGAATGAAGTTTATTAGAAATCGATTAAATATTTTGTTTATAAAAAAACGGTTGATTTTACAAACAAACAGATTTGAAAAAAATAAAATTGCCGTTTCTTCATCAGAAAGAAATTGAATCAATTTCTAATAAACTTCATTCGACAGTAGAGAAAAAAACGTAAATTTCATGATGTGCAGAAATTTTTTGAACAAAATACTTTTTTAGTATTTGCGATCGTAAAAAATACTTTTTCCGAACCTCAAAAGTTTGAAAATTCACTACTCAAAAAGTTTTAACAACATAATAAAATAAAAAATAAGTGTAGAATATTTTTTTTATAGAAGAACGCAAAATAAAGTTTAACTGTAAATCTTGGGTGGAATCACTCATATATATTATACCCAGAAAAATACTGATGGTGACGAATATGTAAATATTGTTATGATTATCATATGTATTCTGCACACTACAATACAGATGATAACTCCTGCAATATTTTATTTTCAGAATAGGGATAAGAATCTTGATAGTACCAAGAAGCATATTTTTCCCTCCGTGTTCTAAAGGTATTTCTTCAAGATATCTATAAAAAAATAACTAATAAAAAAACGAAAAGTCACTTCACTCATTAGGCTCGGAAAAATTTGATCTAACCAATTGTTTATTTTACTCTCTGAATCTGAATCAGTCAAAATCTACTGATTACCAGTGAAATTTCACTGATTACTTCAGTGCCAATTAACTAATTTAACAGTGAAAAATATATTTTTCACTGATGAATCAGTAAAAATTAATTGATTCAACAGTGAAAATTATATTTTCACTGATGAATCAGTGAAAAGGCAAATCACTGATTCAATCAGTGAAAATTTGACTGATTCAGATTTAGAGAGTAAGCAGACATTACCTTTATTCAAATATATTCCATCAACCAAGTAAACCACAGAAACATTCGACAAAATTACAATTAAATCAAAATTTCTTCAAGATAAGTTAACAAAGAAAAAAAAATTTTCTCAAAATCTCCGTAAGAATAGAAAAAAATTACATAAGGCATTTACCCAGGTGGAAAATTCGGAATCATGCCAGTATTTACAAACGGCACAGTAACGCGCCAGTTTTAAACAGAGAGCAATGCCTGTACTGGGCAGTTGGTACCGGGCCGAGGATTGGCCCGGTACTGGCATATTACAGCCCCAGTCCTGAGACCAAATGTCGACTAACAACCAACTTCAGAGTAATGCCAGTACTGAACCAGTACAGATTTCAGTGCTGGCATGGTACCGATCTTCAGTAAATTTCCACCTGGGTACTATAGAAAAATACTTAAATTGGGGGG
Organism: Diplolepis rosae; assembly: GCA_030998225.1. Taxonomy (NCBI): domain Eukaryota; kingdom Metazoa; phylum Arthropoda; class Insecta; order Hymenoptera; family Diplolepididae; genus Diplolepis; species Diplolepis rosae. Next base: position 3,222,164 of record JAPYXD010000723.1, on the reverse strand, counting down.
GGGGGGGGGGGATAAAGTTTTCAAAAAAGTGTCTTACGTAATTTATGCATGACCCTTATAACTTTCCAGGATTTAAATATTGAAAAAACTAAATATCTTTTTCGAATTCTACTGTTTTTTTCAAATAATTATATGACTGCAACATCCATTTTTAGAATTTGAGTTATCAACAAGCTGAGTAAGTACAGATTTACTGTTAGAACAAGCAAATCAGGAAAGATTGCGTTCCGGCACGTGCGTATATGTAACGCAAAACAATTGAATTACTTAGTGCACAGGTGGACACAAAAGTGTTCAGCTATTTCCGGTTACAACAGATAGAGTATTTGAACTCTCTCTTAGTAAAAAATCGGAACTAAGCTACGCAGAATTACAAAGAGAGTACACCATAATTTGCCACAATGACAAGAATCTATCCTAAATTCAAAGAGCATGTCAAGTAGATTTTAAAAACAGTTATTTACACAAAAAAAATCATAAATTAACAAAGCTTGTACAAATGATAAGTTTCAATTTCACCAGAACAAATAATTAATTACTCAATCTTTTATTTAATTGGACTTTCTCTTAAACTAATTACGTCTGAACAATTAATTAAACACTTCATACCTCATTTAATGAAACTTTCTAGAAAATTATTCTCTAGTGAGTAGGCACTTGAAAAAAAATTAAGGTTTTGTTGTGTCATAGTAAAATTAATGGAATCCGTTAGTGCAAAAGGTCATGTACTAACCTCTTCAATTAAGGATTGATTTAAGAATGGGTGTTAAGAAGTATCTTGGTATTGGTTCTTTATAACTTATAATAACTGACTACATACATTAACGGTATTAACAACTAATCGTCACGCACTATTGATAAACCGTGAATCGATTGAATACATTTCTATTATCGAACATTGTATTTATATCATTTCTTCCTGGAAAACTCACTCATTTGAAATCAATATTGCAAAAATGATCATTTTATCATATTTTTATAAACAACTTTTTTTAGACTGTATTTTACTTTATTTGAAATCCAACTTGCATTTAAGGGGGGAAACCACATTAGGTGGTTTAAAAAATCCATTTTTTTACTGCATAAATTATTAGCGAAACATCTCAAAAATATACTCTCAAAGTTTTAGAACGAAATTTGAATTCTTTGCGATTCTATGCACACTAAAAGTAATCACAGCTAATAACTTCATAATTTTTGACTAAAATAATTTGAAAAAATTATCACATATACTTCAATACATGAATAAGATATGATTAAGGGGTACAACCCAGGTGGAAATTTACAACCGGCTTTGTACCGCGCCAGTACCGCAGAAGTATTTGCAGTACTGGCGCGGTACTGGCAAAGTGCTGGCATAAGTACGGCCCACCACCGGCGTACCTCCGAAATGTAACTTGGCTGGAAGTTGTCCATCGGTACTGGCGCGATACTGGACATCGATACCATGACAGCACTGAAATTTGTACTGGTTCAGTACTGGCATTACTCCGAAGTTGGTTGTTAGTCGACACTTGATCTCAGGACTGCGGCTGTACTATGCCAGTACCGCGCCAACCCTCGGCCCGGTACCAATTGTCCAGTACAGACATTGCTCCTTGTTTACAACTGGCGCGGTACAGTGCCGTTTGTAAATACTGGCATGAATCCGACTTTTCCACCTGGGAACTAAGTTTGAAATTTTCAAAATTTCTCAATTTTTACATTCTCATCATGGATGAGAAGGTATTGGTTTTATGTGAAAAATGACTTTCGAAATTTTCATCAAATCTTTACGTTTTGAGACCCCCTGAGTCAGAAAAAATGGTTTTTACGAAAGTGTCTGTCTGTCTGTCTGTAGGTCGTGTGCGGCATAACTCTCGATAGAATTATCAGATTGAATTGAGCTTTGGTACACTTTATCGGAGCCGAAAAAGTAAGGACAAGTTCGTTAACCAGCCACATCCAATCAAAATTAAGGGATTGAGCACTACTTTTGTGTTTTTGAAAATAAATTTTTGAAAAAATCAAAAATATCAATACTGGTTTTTGATAGTGCTCATGAATCTCTACAAATTATCCTGATAACATTTTTTGATTAAATCAAAATTAGAAATGTTACAGCATATTCAAATTCGAAAAAAATCAATATCAAAATTCCATTTTCCAGTTAAATTATACGAGATACGAAAAAACGTTATGATACAATATTATTGAATACATAAAGACCTACAAATTTAAATTATAACATTTTTTCATAAGATGCATATTTTTCTTTTTAATTGAAAAGAAAACTATTGAAAATCAAAAATTCAGTTTTATAACAATAACATAGGAAATACGAAAAAAACGTAAGAATACAAAGTTGTTCGTTTCAAAAAGATCTACAAATTTTTTCTTACACAGTTTATGAAAAAAGATATATTTTTCGTCTCAATTCCAAAAAATACGATAAAAATGAAAAAATTCTATTTTTTAGACAAAATATGTGAGATGCAAAAAAACATTTAGATGGAAAATTGTTTGCCTAAATGAGGTCTACAAATTCTCATTAAGACATTTCGGGACAGGATGTATATTTTATATTTTGATTTTTAATATTGAAAAAATTCGATTTTTTTCACCAAAATATGTGAGATACGAAATAAGCGTTGTTCTGCAAAATCGTTTCCTTAAATAAAGTCTACGATTGTTTTTCCTTTTTAGATATGTGGAAGAAAGTAAATTCTTTTAATCATGTAATTTATTAAAAAGTTATACTGAAATTTTTGCCCTAAAATCATTATTTTTCGAGGAAAATGAAATTAAATGGAATCAAAAAGACGGCAATTTTCACTATTATATTCGTAATAAGCGTGTCAAAATACGTAAATATGGGAAGTTTGGTGGAAATCGAAAGATCCACCTATTCGGAACTGCTGGCAGTTTTTTTTTTTTGAAAATAAAATTTACGGGTATTTTCATCATCATATTCGTAATCAGTGCCTCAAAATTATCACGTTTTATCACGTCCCGAAATTTTAGATAGAAATATTCATAATTGTAGAAAAAATTTAAAGCCCTTAAATAAAACATATTAATTTATATTAAATGATCAAAGAAGCAAATTTTCCAACTGAAACAATTTGATTGATTTTTTTTTTTCAATACAAATAGTTATTTCATTGGAATACAAATTTATATGCATGCAATAAAAGTTATTCACAATCCATAAAATAGTATACGCCTATAATCTATATATGTTATCACTTACATAAAGCTAAGTTATACCCATTATTTTTATGCTTTGAGCTAATAAAATAATCATATTTATTATACGTATAAAGTAATCAAAGATATCTTTTACCGTCCCTTCTCACTAAAACCAACTTTGATCATAAAAAGCAACATAATTTTTATCAATGAAAATACGACATTCGAGAAGAATAATTCTTTAATAAAAAGAAAAAAAATTTTAAAAATCTTCTACAAGCATTTGTTTACAAATACATCTATTTGTTCTCTGATTATAACGAAAAATAATAATAAAAGTAAAAATAAATTTCAAAGAATTTCAAATCTTTCTCTGGAAAAAGAGACGCTTTCGACTGTGTCGGGATTCGAGTCCGGGTCTTTTGATTGCCGGTCGAATTCTATTAAGTTATAATTCTACCCAATTTTTTTATCAAATATAAATCTCAATAGAAGTTGTCCCAGACCGAAAAAATAGACATTAAAATTCGCCCACGTAATTGGCTACTGCCAAGGAAATTATTTGATTTTTAGTCTAATAGGTGCAGTAATATTTGTTTAATTCAAGGTGAGCTCAAGATGAACTTCTCACAGTTACTTCCTGTCTCTCATATAACAATTTTCACGAGATGAAATAACTTTAAAACCTTGGGGAAAAAGATGCTGGGGTGAGGAGAAGGGATGGTGAAGGTTTAAAAGTAGGAAATAAACTACCAAATGATGCGTTTCAAGCCTTTGGCCCAACGTCATTGCGCCGAGGACGCTGAAGTCGCCTAAACATAGCCGACGACGTCTCGAACTTAAGTTACGAGTAGCTTTGCAAATCTTAAAATCTCTTTAGCTATAGGAGGAGTCTGCTTTACACTGTTAAAAATTTCTCTCGGAATTTCCCAAAATACGTGACTGGCGTTTTATTCAGTTACAGTTTCGTAAAATTAAGATAGAATTACAGAAAATTCAGTTATTTTTTCAGTAAATTTAAGAAACAATTTTTTAATTTTCAGTTACAAAGTTTTGAATATTCTGATATATTTCACTCAGAAAAAAGTTTTATTTAAACTGAATAAATCGTTTTTTAACTTCATTTCTTTAATTAGATGTAAAAACACCTTTAGAACAAATATAAAATTTGATTTTAAGAAATCACCTTTTAAGCCTTTTTTAAATGAAAGAATAGTATATATTGTGTAACTAGGGAAAAAAAAATTTATTTTGCGAGTGTGAAGTTTGATGCCCGAGCAAAGCGTGGGTAACAACCACACGAGTGAAGTAAATCTTTTTCCCGTGTGGCACACGATTTTTTTCTACTAGGGGGTCAGAAAATAGATTTGTTTGCCCTGCACGGGGCAATAAAATCCACTTTATGACCCGCTAGTAGAAGAATAATTTTAAGAAATTCTATCAGATTTCTTGCTTATTAATATAACCAATCCAATTTATTTACTATAAAAGAATATTTAATAATACTTGTAAAAAAATAGTTAAGTTACCGCGATAGTCAACTTCTATAAAATCATGAAATTTTTAGCTATTAACCTCAAAAGATTATATTTTATAAAGTATCTATTAATTCAAACATTGAAAAAAAAATGTAATACAAATATTATCCTAGTATATTAGAGTAAAATTTGAGCTTTAAAATACGGCCTTCGTGGTTTGTAAAATTCAAAATATATCAAATAATTTGAAAATTGTTACGGTCATTTACTGGTACTTCAATAAAGTGAAATAAAGTGAAATAAAGTTGAAAACTTAACTGTGATATTTAGGTTAGGTAAAAATAAATATAAGTTAATAATAAGTGAGTGTTGAGTATCGCTTCCTATTTAATTTGTATAAATGCCTAAAATTCAACAAAAAGTCACAAGTAATCGTACCAGAACTAGACCTTTCAGTAAAAATGAAAGTCAAAAGCAATCTACACCAAGAGTACAAAAAGTGCACCGAAGATTTCACTACTCTCCGGAGGATCTACGAAAAGCTTTTGAAGATGCCAAAGAAGGAAGATTAAGCATAAATAAAGCTTGTGAACAATATAAGATACCAAAAGGTACTCTTATTAATAAATTACGTGGTGGCGATCCATCAGTTAAAAAAATGGGACCGCAACCTATATTAGACAATACTGAAGAAAGTATGTTAAAGCAGTGGATACTTGACAAAGCTCATATAGGCTACCCTATGCATCCTGCTGTTGTAAAACAAGCGGTTCAAAGTGTATTAGATAGAATTCCTAGACCTAATCCTTTCGTAGGTAACTTACCTGGTAACAAATGGTTAAGGTTATTTTTAAAAAGACACCCAGAAATAAAATTGAAAAATTCAGAAATATTATCAAAAACAAGAGCAAGTGTCACAGAAGAAAATATTAGAGAGTGGTTTAAAGGTTTACATGCTTATTTGCAGAAAGAAAATGCTTTAGACATTTTAACAGAACCAGCCCGCATGTACAATTTAGATGAAACTGGAGTACAGTTATGTCCTAGAACTGGAAAGTTGCTTGGAGCCAAGAAAGAAAAAAATGTTTATTATATTTCTCCTGGAAAAGAAAAGGAATCTATAACTGTTTTGTGTACATATAGTGCTGACGGGAAAGGAATAGCTCCAATGATAGTTTACCCTTACAAAAGGTTTCCACCTAAGGACGTTGCTTTATCTGTGCCAGATGGATTTATAACTGGGCATAGCGCATCTGGGTGGATGACTACTGAAACTTATAATAGTTTCATGGAAAACGGTTTTTACAGAGAGCTAGTCAAAAGGCAAGTCAAATTTCCAGTTTTGCTCTTATTCGATGGTCATAGTTCACACATTAGTTTAAAATTGCACAGCTTTTGTGTTGAAAAACGTATCTTGTTATACTGTTTATACCCAAATGCTACTCACATTCTCCAACCATGTGATGTAGGAATTTTTAGAGGATTAAAAAAATTTTGGAAGCAAGAAGTTTCAAGTCATGCTCAGAATTCAACCAAAATCATAACGAAAGTGAACTTTGCCCCAATCTTTAGAAAAGCATACGACAAAGCTGCTAATGAACAAGTGATTAAAAATGCTTTCGAGTGCTGTGGCCTTTATCCATTCAATCCAAATAGAGTCGACTATTCCAAATGCATGTCTAACAGGCATAAAGAAATAAGAAAAAACCATGAGACTACAGAATCTGATTGTGATGCGCCTGCACCTGATATGATTTCTAATATAGAAGCAGATATACCTTCAGATATTCTGGATGGATTCGAAGAAGCCTACAAAACTGGCACATTGCCATTATCTGAACTTATTTTGTTTAAAGTATGGAAAAAATATAAATATGAAGAATTTCCTCATTCTTTGGTTAATAAGAATATTTCAAATGACTGTAATGAAAACATGAGCAGAATGTCAGAAGATTTATCAGAAAATGCTGATGTAGAGAACTTACAGATAGTCAACAGTGATACGCTGGATAAATTATCAAGCTTTCCAAAAATTTTGGCTACTGTCGATGGTGATTTACATGATTTATTAGATAATGAAGAAGAGTATATATTACAAGCTAGTGATTTGGATGTACTTAATGCTGATGTGTTATCTGTGGATTATGATAAAGAGGATGTGCAATTTACTTCCACTCCAGTATCTGCAGAGTTAAACGTTACAGTTATTTCAGGTAATATTATGTGTAAATATTTTATACGTACTGGTTTGTTTTTCCGTTTGAATAATAATTTTAAAATAATTTTATTCTAGATGTTTTCCAGAACAATACAAAAAATTTGCCTCTGACAAAAAATGATATCTTCTCTTCTGAATTAAAAAGTGTTGAATCAAATAAATCACTTTCAACATTGAATTCCACATTGAATCTTCCATCGGCTCAAGTTACTACAGAGATCAGCGTTCCAGTTACTTCAAGTAATGATATTATGGATAAACATTCTACTCATGCGTCTTTGTTTATTAATTATATTCTAATTTTGCAACAATTTTATTTTAGATGTTTCCCCAACCAACAATAAAAGTCTACTTCTGCTAGAAAATGCAATTATAACTAATAAAGTATTATCTTCTGATCCAATTGATCCAATGGATTTAAGCATAAAATCAAACAAACCATTTTTACCTACCATTAAAGATAGTTCATCACAGATTTCAAGAAATAATATTTCAGTAAATGATCGAAATTTAATGAAATGCAGTTTATCAACACAGTGTGTTGCTGCTTCAACTGAACAAGGCACAATACTTTTTTAAATATATACAGTTTTGTGTTAAATTACCTAAAATTTAATTTTTCTTCTTAATTCAAAATCTTTCAAATTATCTTTTTCTTTTCATAGGAAGTTCTACAATGGATAACAACATCCTGTTAACTGACTCAATGAATGTTGAGAAGCATCTACTAGACTTATCGCAGAACTTCATTAACAATCCTGATCCATAGAAGGATGTGATAAATGATTCGGATGAAAAATTATCAACTTCACAAATCAGTTCTTTAATTAGATCAGGTAACACATTGAATTTATGACTTATAACATATTCATTTTATAACTTATTATACTTTTCAGACGAAATTGAAAAACAATATTTAGATGATGTATGGAAACAAGAATTGCACTTTCCAACAATTGCATCAAACAAGAATAACAAAAAAGGTAAGAAAAAACTTCCTATTTTTGCAATCTCTTCTGAAGAATGGAAAATAGAGCAAGTGCATAAGAAAAAAGAAGAAGATGAATTGAAAAAACGAAAGGAATTGAAAAAATTTGAAAGAGAGATTAAAAGAAAAATAAAATTTGAAGAAACAGAAAAAAAGAAGGAAGAAATGCAAGAAAAAAGAGAGTTAGCTTTGAAGAAAAAACAAGAAAAAGAGAATGAAAAAAATGTTTTAGAATTAATGTTAAAGCAACGAGCTGAGATATTAGGATTAGAAAGTTATACTGTTACAAAGCGTCCTAAGAAAAGGATTAAACAAGAAGTATTAAATTATATTACTAACAATAAAGAAATGTAATATCAATTCATAAAATTTATTAATTAAAAAACATTTAATATATAAATTAAGAATAATGAATTAAATTCATTTGATGTATTGGCGTTGAATTCTACTTGTAATTTCGAATGATGTTAAATTATATTTATATAACTTTATAAATGTGTTCATTAATGTTTAAGGAAAAAATTAATGAATATAAATTATCAATGTTCTTACAAGAATAATTTTTCTATAATTATTTACCCTACATAATCATTCAATAAATAATTACTTGATTTGCCATTTTGCATTTTAAAATAACCACATAACCATAAATAACGTTTGCGTCAAAAAGCACTGGTCATTCACTGGGTAGGCATCGGTCATTCATTGGGTGTCAGTGGTCATTCACTAGGCAAACTAGTAATTATTAGAAGAAAATTCATTTAAAAACATTCAATAGAAATGTTAACAAATTAATGTATTTTCTCATTAAATTTATGTGTCAAGCAACATATTGATCCATACAACATACTCTTGTTCCTTATAATAATTTTAATATAGTGCATTAAATATCGCAAAAATATAAACCGGTCATTCACTGGCCAATCTACCCTATACTAAGGAGGAATAGTACTTTTTCTACTAGCGGGCCATAAAGTGCATTTTATTGCCACCTGCAGATCAAACAAATCCAATTTTTAAGCCCCCGGTAGAAAAAAATCGTATGCAACGCCTCGGTTTCTTCGTGTCGCCTCGGCCCTCGTCGTGACTCGATCGTGCCGTTAAATACGTTCCGCATGTGACACGAATGATTTTTTTTTCGCTGTATACGGAAAGTTAGCCGAGCCGGTATCTTTTTGCGTGCGGAAAAATTTTAAATTTGTTTTAATTTTCCGCACACTTGAAATTTTCCCGCACCAGTACGGGAAAGTCAACTTTCCGCCCGCAAAACGACACCAACAAGGCTAACTTTCGGTGTACTGCGGACAAAAAATATAATAATAAAAATTTATAATAAAATAACGGGGACAGACATGATTAAAAAAATCCTTTCTTTCGATTCAGGAGATTATAAAACGTGGACATTCGTTAAATATCCCAAGTGCGAATTGCCGAAGGTGATAATACGGCACAATATTGGTCCAATCTCGGCAGCCAAGAGTCGGCTATTGTTAATGGGCAAGTATCACTGTTTGCATCGGTCAAGTGCTGGGCCGACGACGGCGGCCTTTTTCGACTGTTTAAATTTACCGACCTTCAGCCGAAACTTGGCCCAGTATCGGCCCTATACCAACCTGATTGTTATTTTTACTATGGCATCCAGTTCTGAAAGTAGAAGAGCCAGAGTCGGGCTCATGGGCGGCACATTACTGGGCCATGTGTCACTTTTACCACGGCAAACCATTCCGGAATTGAGAAAACCAGAGTTCGGCACAGAATTGGCCCGTTGCTGTGCCGAAAACAAGTGCTGGCAGCCAGAGTTTGCCGCCAAGTACATACCGGAGTTATCATTGCAGCAACGGCACGATATTGGCAGCCGATCTTCGGCAAATTTTTGGCGATGCTGGCCCAGTGTTGGGCCGTATCTAACTTCGCACTTGGGATGTGATGAGAATGCAAAAAGTTATCTTACTTGAACGAATTAATGTATAATAGAATATAGAAGAAATAGAAAAAATTACGTATACTAAAATTCAAATTTAATTTTTAAAATTGCAATTGCAAATACATTTTTTATCCCTTCCTTGGGGTAAGTTCTACAATTTCCCCTTGGACACTCAGGCACCACGTGCGTAATCGTACTTGCGTGGGTTGCTTCGTCTTGCGGAGGGTGCTAGAAAAACAAGATCATGCTCGGGACCCTCCCGACGTTGGATGAGTCATAGTCAACCACGGAGTCACCACGTCGTTGGTAATACTGAATCACCCTTCCTAAAGAGAACGAGGGTGCCTGAATAAAGGCGATACGACCAAGGGCTATGCTTGCAAGAAGGTACATAGCCTCATAGAGGAGGATACATTACATACAACGATACATCCACTCCATTAGTATATATATACAGGGTGTCTAATAAATAAAGCAATCCCTGGATAACTTCGCAGGATTGAGTTTTCATGAATAACTTTTCCTACAATAGTTGTAAGAAATCAAGCAAAGCATCGGATGAGGACCTTGAAACTGACCTTGACCGTGATATTCAAGGTCATTTGAAGGTCAACTCGGAAAATTTAATTGGGAACCACTGTTTTTGACCTCGGATTCGGAAAGAGCGGAAAATTTTACGTCCAGAGACATAGCTATGCATGGGGTCAGATGTCCAGCGGGGGTCAAACAAAAATGAAACTTCACTATTAGTGAAATGTTCTGATTTTCTCTAAGGAGTGACATCAAATCAAAAAAACGATCTGTACAAACATTGTTTGGCTTTGAGCGAGGAACCTGATGGTGCCCTTCTTACAACTTTTGTAGGAAAAATTTTTCATGAAAACTCGATCCTTCGAAGTTATCCAGGGGTTGCCATATTTATTAGACACCCTGTATATATACATATACGCGTAGGTATCTACATAAAAGACACAATACAAACGTATACATAAAGCTTGGCGCAGTGGGAGAAAGAACCAATATATGAGGGGATCAAACCCAAGTCAGTGATGGTATTGCTATAGAAATCCAAGTGCAGATATTTTGTCGTTGAAGAGATTCGCAAACTTATCCCTCGTACAGATCTTTTGTCTAGAAACATAAATAATTCAAGCTTCTTCGTAAGGGAATTTCACGCCTAAATAAATCCAGACAAAAGAAGTAGTTTTTATGAAATTGATATTGTTTTCAAAATAAATAAGAAAATTTATTTATACAGGGTGCCTCACGACTTGTGGAAAAGTCGCTAATTACGAATAAAGGGTTAAAAAGAAGTTAAAAGTCCCCTTACAAGATTTTATCAGTTGAGTTTTTGCATTAGAGAGGTAAATATTTTGTAGACTGAGAAACTTTTTATAACAATATATGTTTTATTTTATAGTGATAATTCCAAAAAATTTCTGTGAAAAAAGGAACGCTTCCACTCCGCTGGGTATCGAGCCCAGGACCTTTCGATTGCCGGTCAAATGCTCTATCATCTGAACTACAGAGGTTCCACAAAACTTTTCTCATAGAATCTATTTACGTCAATTTGTATATGAATATTTTGTATATTTAATATCTGTATATTTGAATATATTGAAAACTTCATCTGGTCTTAAATGACGTAGAGTTCGGTTATCATGGTGAGTGATACACTCTTCTAATTATCGACATAATCGACAGAAATGATTTGAAAAAATTTGTAAATATTAGGAATTTAGATAAAATTAAGGTGGAATGATAATTATTTCTAGCGGACTGGAAATTTTTCTCAGTCAAAATACTAAGATTCGAAAAATAATATGAAACTTTAGTATAATTTATAGTAAAGTTTGATACAATCTGTAGTAAATTATCATATAATTCATCTAAATTTCAGTATTTCGATGCGAAAAATTCTTACTATTACACCTTTTTCCCTAAATTGGCACGTAGTTTAGCAAAAATTTAGAGGAAGATCGGTACTTATTTTTATAACTTGACTTTTTAGTAAATTTTGCAAGCCGTTTAGTCAATTCTACTAAAAAGTCAAGTTGTAAAAATGAGCAATGTGGAATAATCGTGTAAAAAAATGTGAGCTGGAAATGAACCAGATTTAGGTAGAAAATAAATCAAATCATTTTTTTTCAACTTTTTTTAGTTAATTTTGAAACCTAATTTTTTCTGTGGGAGAACTTTTTAAAAACATTCCTATTATAGGCCATAATGATGAAAATTATAAAATAAAGAGATATCAAAAAGTTTCTTCATAGTTGTTACCAGTATATGTTATTAATAATGAATTAATAGTGAATATAGAAAAAATAAACTTTAAGAATATAAGAAATTTTAAGAATAAAAAAATAAAAAAACCGAATACCTTACCATATGATGAGAATGTAAAAATTGGAGTATTCATAAATCAAAAATTCAGCAGGTGGAAAATTGAGTCTTTCAAAAGTTTTAAATTAGAAGATAAATCAAAGAGAAACTCTGACTACTCCGGGGTCAAATGCTTTTATAAAAGTTTTCAAATATAATATTTGTTAATTTAAAAATCACAAATACAAACGCCTTGATTTAAATATTCTGATCATCTATATAAAATGTTTCTCTATTACCTATTGTTTCTATCTTCGTAAAATGATTCCTAAATGCCAATTTTGAATAAAACAAAATTATTAAAGAAATTATAAAAAAAATTATTTTTCAATTGAAAAAAAGTACGTACTCAATTTAAGGTAGTTCGTTCACGAAAATTAGACCTCAGGAAAAAATAGATAGTTTTGCTTTCAAGAATAGCAGTATTATTATTGAAGGGCTAATTTGAAAGAGAAAAGATTATTTTTCATGAAAAAAATTTGAAACAAACAAAATAATTTTATTAATAAATTTTCTTTTTGCCTAAACTTATTTTCTTATCGCTTCCAGACAAATTTTTAAAAATGATACGATTCTAATAAATCACGGTTAATTTTTTTTAGGAAAAAGATTCTCTACAACTTGACCGTTTCCAATTTTTGAAATTGAATTAATTATTATCAAATACAACAATTTCTTTATAAAAATTTTGTTTTGAAAAATTGTTTTTTTTATGATTTCAGTAATTAAAAAATTCATTTTCAAAAATTGGAAACGGTCATGTTGTAGAGAATCTTTTGCCTAAAAAAATGAACCGTGATTTATTAGAATCGCATCATTTTTAAAAATTTGACTCGAAGCGATAAGAAAATAAGTTTGGTCAAAAATAAAATTTATTAATAAAATTATTTTTTTGTGTTTCAAATTTTTTTCATAAGAAATAAGCTTTTCTCTTTCAAATTAGCCCTTCAATAATAATATTGCTATTCTTGAAAGCAAAATTATCTATTTTTGCCTGAGGTCTAATTTTCGTGAACGAACTGCCTTAAAAAGCAATAATCGATTTTCTAAAATTCTTGCTCAGTTTTTGCCTTTCTTTATCGCTCGGCAGCTTGAAATAAAATTAGAATAAAATTTTCATATATATAGATCATCAATAAAAACAAAAGACCTGTTATTTCACATTTTAAAATAAAGAAATACTTTCTTTTATGCTAAAAATAATTTTGTTTCTGGATTTCAAAGCCCGACAAAAAATCAAATTCTTAATCAAAAGAGAAAACATATCTTAATGTTTGATTGAAAATAAATTAGGGATTCGATCAAAACAAATTTACTAATATGTCACGGTCGTGTTACAATTATGACAAAATTTGATGGCATAATCTGGGAGTCATCGGACCTCCCGTGAAAAATTTGTTTTCATTGAGACCATTAAGTGGCGCCACTCAACATCATTGAAATTAACCCAAAAATAATCATTTTACTCCTTTCATTAAAGAACAGAAAGAGATGAAGGCTTAAAGAATTCCAATTTTCAATAAACTCAGACTCGTTGCGCGAATGAACGATAAACGTTCAGCAGAGCGATTAGAAAAATAAACGAATAAAAATAACCGACGCTAGCAGCGTCGGCTGCTAGTGTATAATATTCCAGTAAAAAATTAACACAAGTTTTCGAAACTAAGATAATTTTTCAAACTTGTAAAGAAATAAGAATAAGAAATTGTTTTGCAAATACTGAAACCAAACAATATTAATATTCTTAGACATTTTTTAGCTATAATATTATATGATGAATTAAAAGAAAATTTGTATGTAGTTATAGAAAATTTTCTCCCCGGGAAAATAAGCTCTCATTCTATAATTTTTGGAAAATCGTATTTTCTCGATAAAAAAAATCTGCCCGCTTTGCGGGCACATTCTCATCGCACGCTTCGCGCGCAAATTTGAGCGCGGCCAGGGGGCGCGATTTGATCCTCGCGCTTCGCGCTCCGTTCTTTCACGGACCACGCGCCAGTGATCCCAGAACGTGGGAGCTGGCGGCCCCCACCATAGACCCCACCAGCTCATGGCTTCTTCCTCGCTCGACTGCCATAGGTTGGTTGAGTGAGGAAGACACAATGAGCTCGAGGCATCTATGGTGGGGGCCGCCAGCTCCCACGTTCTGGGATCGCTGCCACGCGCTTCGCGCTCGCTCTTGTGCTCTTCGCATACTTTTAAGTTCATTTATTATAATTTGATACTGAAGCTCAAACCAATTTTATAATAATATTACAGATGATGTGAATTACACATTTTCTCAAAGTCACTCAATTTCTTTTTGAAATTAAGTGAAACAGGAAATTCAATTTACTTAAGGGGGGTTTCTACTTTGTTCGGCCGAAAAAACGTGCTTTTTTTAGAATTTTTTTTTGGGGAACGTATTTAAGATAAACACTTGAAATTTTTTTCAGTTGTAGGTACAAGTTTATTGTACAAGTACAAAAAGTTTTTTTTCACTTTATACTGAAGCAAAACTTTGAACGCGTTTTTTTCAAAACCATATCTTTTGGCCTTGCGGAAGTGATTTAAGCCAGACGAGTTAAGCAATGGCCACGAAATTTTTAACAGTCGTGTATCAATGGCTTAGCTATGGCTCGTACTAGAATCTTCAGTAAATATTAACAATTTTTCATTTTACATAACAATTTGTATCGAAAAAAGTGGGAAAAAATCGAGTTTTTCATTCAAAATCGCATAATTGTTTCATTTTTCATTTTTTTTTTCAAAATCCTAGTACCGGCCAAAGACAAAAGTATACAAAGTGAGAATATATTTCATTTTTGTGTTTCAGGTCATCTGAAACAGCGGCAGGACTTCCGATATTGGTAAAAATTCGTTCGGCGCTCAAACATTGCTCAATGCCCCCCCCCCCCCCCCCATTGCATATTTCTACTGAAAATTTTTTGTAGTTGTACAATAAACTTGTACCTACAACTGAAAAAAAATTTTTAAGTGTTTATCTTAAATACGTTCGCCAAAAAAAAATTCTAAAAAAGCACGTTTTTTCGGCCGAACAAAGTAGAAACCCCCCTTAAGGCTCTATCAGCCTTAAGGAACACATTCTCATCGTCACGCTCGATTTTCTGTATACATTTCAGTAACTTTTTAATAAATTACATGGTTAAAATAATTTATTTTCTTCCAAATCTCTCAAAAAGAAAAAAAATCGTAGACTTTATTTAAGGAAACGATTTTGCAGAACAACGCTTATTTCGTATCTCACATATTTTGGTGAAAAAAATCGAATTTTTTTAATATTAAAAATCAAAACGTAAAATATACATCCTGCCCCGAAATGTCTTAATGAGAATTTGTAGACCTCATTTAGGCAAACAATTTTCCATCTAAACGTTTTTTTTGTATCTCACATATTTTGTCTAAAAAATGGAATTTTTGAGTTTTAATCGTATTTTTTGGAATTGAAACGAAAAATATATGTTTTATCAGAAACTGTGTGAGACAAAATTTGTAGATCTTTTTGAAACGAACAACTTTGTATTCTTACGTTTTTTTCGTATTTCCTATGTTATTGTTATAAAACTGAATTTTTGATTTTCAATAGTTTTCTTTTCAATTAAAAAGAAAAATATGCATCTTATGAAAAAATGTTACAATTCAAATTTGTAGGTCTTTATGTAGAAAATAATATTGTATCATAACGTTTTTTCGTATCTCGTATAATTTAACTGCACTGTAAAAAAAAAGTTTTAATTCTAGTCTAAAAATCGGCTAACTTTAAGATGTAACAAAAACTAGACCATTAGAGAAGGACAGACTTATGAGCTTATACACAAGGTGGCTAAATTTAAGCCAAAATCTTCTGTTAGACGTAACAAATTTAAGACTTTTTTTTCCTGTGTGGAAAATAGAATTTTGATATTGACTTTTTTCGAATTTGAATATGCTGTAACATTTCTAATTTTGATTTAATCAAAAAATGTTATCAGGATAATTTGTAGAGATTTATGAGCACTATCAAAAACCAGTATTGAAATTTTTGATTTTTTCAAAAAGTTATTTTCAAAAACACAAAAGTAGTGCTCAATCCCTTAATTTTCATTGGATGTGGTTGGTTAACGAACTTGTCCTTACTTTTTCGGCTCCGATAAAGTGTGCCAAAGCTCAATTCAATCTGATAATTCTATCGAGAGTTATGCCGCACACGACCTACTAGAGACAGACAGACAGACAGACACTTTCATAAAAACCGTTTTTTCTGACTCAGCCCGTGTAGAAATTTAAACCGGTTTTTGTCGGGCCCCGGATAATCAGCCTGGATAATATCAGGGCCCCGGCCGGGCCCTGGTCAGGTATGCGTATAAGATGTAACCCTCTAAATTACTTTAAAATATTAAAGTAAAAGCAGAAAATTATACATTTTTAATTGCTATTTATTAGTCATACATAATATATTTGTTGCCACAAATCTTTAAATTAAATCAAGTTCATTTGTTGAATGTATTGAATTGTGTCAACAGGATCTTCACTTATATTAGGCTCTTGCTCATTATTGTCCTGGTGAATTTCGTGATCAAAGTTTTCTTCATGGTCTTTTGTGATACAAAAATAAAACATTTTTGATTATTTAAACATAAATATATGTCAAAACATACAAACAGAACTTACCCAAAGGTGTAATGGGAGTCTCAATTTCACTATCAGAATCATCTATGTCGCTATCGATTAAATCATGTAAAATTGAACTATTTTTTATTAACAGTGAATTCCCAAGAATGTTAACATGCACGAACACTTTGAGGTTAAGAAATCATTGTTGCAACTTCAGTGGCAAAAACGTACTTACACCCGTGTGGAAATTGCCAAATTTTTGCCCTATTACAAGTTTGGCCCCAACTTGGAAAATGATTATTTGGCTACAACATGGCGAATGTCTTGGATGTGGCATAAAGCCAACCTTGATCCTTGTTCAATACTGGTTGCGGTTACAGCGCCACCTACTTTGGCTGTGCTTGTGTTTTTAGATCGCCTCCAATCTTAAACCCGGGTTCTTTAAATTATGCCAAAGATATTAATGATTATGTTCGATAGTGTATGTGTTTAATTTCTGTGCGTGCTAATTAAAATGCCCAAAATAAAGAGCACTGGACGAGTCCGGAGGCATCGCGCGATAATTAAAGCAAGAAGAGTAAGCAATGGAAACGATAGTAACTAAATCAAATTTGTAGATTAGACTTTGAATCTGTCATTTTAGAGGTTGGAATAAAGTGTTAAATTTTTTCATTTATTTCAACTGCGTGTTTGACACTTTCATTTTTAATAAATGAATGGGCTGTCGTGAACTCCATTGAAAGGTTCTTAAAAAGTTCATACTTGGTTTCACAGTGTACACGGAGAAAAATGGATATTGAAAAGTAGATATTCAAATAGGAAATATTCATCCATAATATCTAGATATTGACACGCAATATTAAAATTTTTTTTTCAATATATAAGATTTTGCCGAGAAGTAACATTTGATATTCAGATTCAATAGTTTAGATATTGAAGCATGAAGTGCGCGCGCATATATATAAAGGTTATGTGATCACTTTTTCGCTCTCATCGAAATCTAAGTGAATCTAAGATTGACATGCTTGCAGCGTTCCGGAAAGATAAATTTTAAAAGTTTATTAAAGTTTACTTAAATTCTAATAAGTGTTTCTAATGGAATAAAAGTGATCGGGTCATTAACTTGAGATGCAGTAAGTAAAACATATAAGTTATATATTTTCTCTATATGTGGTTTATAGCCGAAAATGAAATCTAACCTGAGTGTTAAGTTTAAGTTTCTAACAAGAACATTAAATTAATTTTAGACATGCCAGATAATGAAAATTTGGTTCAAACATCTACATTACACGGAGAAAAATGGATGTTCAACTATGGGACAGCCATCTGATATGTTCAATTGTATTATCTAGATGTTCAACTGTAATATCCAAGATATTAATCTCTGTATATTTTAACATCTTAGATATTACAGCTGAATATCCAGATATTACAACTAAATATATAAGATGGCTGTCCCATAGCTAAACATCTAGATGTTAATTCTAAACATCCACTTTTCTCTGTGTACTTTTACAGAAAAGAACATAATAAAATATAATTTGACTTTTTTCTAAAAACTGAATATGTAGTTATTTTATAACTTTTAAAATAATTTTTTGAGTATCTTAGATATTGAGATGATGTAACATCTATAACTTACATTTCCAGTATACCTGATATTGATGTTAAATATCTGAGATAGTCAACTCTAGTACCTCAGGCATTCAAGTTTACTAACGAGGATATTCAGAAGTTTAGTATCTCGAATATTCATTCTTAATATCTGAGATAATCAAGTTCAATATCTGAGATACTGGTGGTTAATATCTTTTTTTCAATATCTGCAGGCATTGAAGTAGAATATCTAAATGTTTGTCACATAGTTGAATGCTACTGACATTGTGCCTCAATATCTAGATATTATGGGTCAATATCCATTTTTCTCCGTGTAATCTCAAAATCAAATTCAATTTAAAATATTTGTTAATAATATTAAAATATATGACTTGGACTACATTTTAAATCTCGAAAATTATTCTAGAAGGATTAGATGAAGACATTGAAAAAAAAATTTATGTGGCTGAGGCACTGATTCAATTTGACTGAGACTCACAAAATGAACGGTGCCAAGTTGGGACCAAACTGGGACATGAGGTAGGCTTTGGTCGGGTTAGGCGTTTCATTTGCGGTTTGGTCCTGCCTCGATACCCAAGTTGGGGCCCGGTTTTTCCTGGTTGGGGCCTGGCTAGCGCCAGGACAAAATTTCCACACGGGCAGTTCTGAACGTTCATTGAACGATGGAAAATATTTTTTTGAAAACGAAATGATTAGTTTTTGCCCAAGAAAATAAAACAATACTGGTTTGTTTATGGCCGATTGTATATTTAAAGGACCCCAAATATAAACATAATAATTAATTAACTTGTAAAACAAAATTTTCTGTCATCGTTCTATGAAGGTTCAAACCTGTAAGTGTATCTGGCAAAAGTTGTGTTTTTAAATTTTTCTACACAACTTTTGGTCTCACATATATTTTAACATCTGATTTAATATATTATAAATATATTGTTTTTATAAAACTTGTTGGCATATTCATAAAAATGCAAATTTCGAAACAAGCAGACGACCTGGTCGGGTCCCGTCCAGTGCCCGGGCGGAAACCGTAAAGCAACTTGCGTGGCCATAGTCTGACCAGGTCCTGGTTGGGGAGAATTTTCCAAACAACTGCGCCGTCAAGGCCCGACCAGGCCCTGGTTGGGTAAAAGTTACCCGGCTATTGCCCGGCCAGGACCCGACCGTTAGCAGGGCATAGTCGAGACAATTTCTGCACGGGAGGGGGTCT
Organism: Diplolepis rosae; assembly: GCA_030998225.1. NCBI lineage: Eukaryota > Metazoa > Arthropoda > Insecta > Hymenoptera > Diplolepididae > Diplolepis > Diplolepis rosae. Next base: position 3,202,586 of record JAPYXD010000723.1, on the reverse strand, counting down.
CAAAACGTAAAGATTTGATGAAAATTTCGAAAGTCATTTTTCACATAAAACCAATACCTTCTCATCCATGATGAGATTGTAAAAATTAATTATAAAATAAAAGTTCTGTATAAACGATTTCTCTATGATTCATTTTTCAAATTAAAACAGTCTTATTTCACTTTGCTGAACTGTTTGGTAAATGTCGCGTTATTGTTTTATATATATACATATGTTATATATATTCCGTGCAGAAATCTCGACAAGGGATTTAACGTTTTTCAAAAGAAAATTAAAAGATTATTTGTTAGATGATAATCATGTTATGCTTTCACTGGATGTCAGTTCATTATTCACAATAATTATAGAATTCCATTTGACAAAATTTTAAATTGTACACTGAAAAAAAAAATTCGACGATACAGATATAATTGTGGTTCCTTGACCTATATTATATTGGAGATTTACCGAAAACCAAGGTTTGCTTGTATTAGTTCAGCCTGTATGTGTATTCCAAACATATGAATTACTATTGCAGCAATATTTTTGATCAACTGTCAAATATATTTTGTTAAATTAATTAAAAACAATCAGCTATATTCATATGGCTGATAAATCCCAAGCATTTCTTTCAGTGTATTAAATTTCTTTTTGCAAATACCTACTTTACCTTCAATAATAATGTTTATTTACAAATTTTTGGTACTCCAATGGGTTCACCAATTTCACCTCTTTCACAGTCATTGTCATGAATGATTTGGAAAATGATTGCTTACGAATTTTTAAAGATAAATATAATTGCTCTCCTTTAATTTATTATAGATTTGTAAATGATACTATTCTGTGTGTACAAAAGAAATGTATTGATTTGGTCATTAAAATTTTTAATTCACAAGACAATAACTTGCAATTCACAATTGAAGTGCAGCAGAAAAATAAAATTAATTTTCTGGACTTATCATTGATTATAAAAGAAAATCAAATTATCTGACTGGTTTCAAAAACACACCTCATCAAGTAGATCAATCAATTATTTTTCCAATCATTCAATTTGTCAGAAAAAAAAAAATTGTTTATAACTTAGTTGACAGAGAGATATCTTTATCTCAGAGACCGTTTTATGACGCCAATTTAAAGATAGTTAAACAAATGTTACTAGACAATGATTATCCGAATAATTCCATCGATAAAAATATAAAAATCTATATGAATAAAATTAAATACAGCTCTTCAAATTCTCTCAATAAAAAATCCTTCAGATTTATACAGACATCGACCAAAGGTGTGCTTACCATATAATATAACTAATTTTACTAAATTTTCAAACATTTTCCAAGAATATGACATTTCTAGCAACTCTTTGGTTAACAAGACTTTGAAATCAGTAATCAAATTAGGCAGAGACTCCACGAACAAATAATGGAAACAAACTAATATTGTTTACAAATTTAATTGTAATTGTGACTATTCACTGATGTCAGCAGCTATAAGTCTTTTACTGAGAATCAGTGAAATTGGACTGATGAATCAGTGAAATAAATTGAACTCACACGGAGAAACTTTTCACTGTAAAATCTAGTATTATTATATTTATTTTTACTAAAAGCCAATAGGAAGCGAGGATATAGTAACAAAACTAGTTTTATTTACCATAGCGGTAGGAGGAAATAAATTTTCTGAACCAATTGTAAATATAGTGCAACTTTACACTGTTAGAAATGTTTGCAATTTTAGTATACATGGGTATATTAAATTTCCTATATGTTTACTAAATTTACTACACTTGGTAATTTTAGTATACTCAAGTATACTAAATTTTTTAAGCGTACACTAAGTTTCTTTTACGTATATGAATTTCGTAGTTTCTGTATACTAAAATTCATATATCTGTATACGAAATTCATCTGCGCAAGTTCGGATTGTTTGGATCTGCGTTTTTCTTTTCAAAAGGTAGGTTTAATTTATTTACTCGTTTACAAATGTAAATTTACGTATCCCAGAATTTCGAAGCTTTATAAGTGAAATGTGAAAAAAATAAAATAAAAATTCCAGAAGTAGATAGACATTTTAGGTTACATTAACGCGCGAAAAAAAGTTGATTTTCTGCTGAAAGTGCTAATACTATTTTTTTAGATCGCGTACTCATTAGAGTTCAAGATGTTATGGAAGGAATTCAAGTTGCTTTCGCATCGTACTAAGTGTTTGGATATTCATACGTTGCGGAATTGCCAAAATCTTTAGAGTTCATTCAAAGGTAATTATTTGATGATTCATTCAATATACATATAGTTTTTACGTGTCTTTCAAGTACATATTTACAAAATGAAATTATTTCTTCAGGTTCATATTTGACATTAACCCTCTGTCTCCAGGCGACAAAAGAGTGAAGGGCGCTAAAAGGATCATTATCTTTGATAATTATTAATAATTCTTAATAAAGTGATACTCTGTACTTCAACTGTATTTACACTGAGAAAAAAATTTATCCAACAAATCTTTTTTTGTTGCCCTGACAAAATATTTTGTTGTCCCAACAAAACATTTTGTTTAAGTAACAAAATTTGATTGATACAGCAAAATGTTTTGTTGGCACAACAAAAGAATTTTTTTAGCTAAATACCAACAAAAAATTTTTGTTGATTTCACAAAACTGTTTTCTCAGTGTATTTTACAATATACCCTATTGAATAATAATTGTAAAACAAAACATTACAAATCGCAATATACTTTATTTTTAATGGTAACATTTATATCCTTTCGGACAAAGTTTAGAAAAAAAGATTTAACTTCAAATCGATAAGGAAAACAATTAAATACAAATTTTAATTTATATTAATTATTTTCCTTATACTTTGAGTTTTACTGGTTCTCTAGCATTATTACACATATATTAAAATTAGTATACCCATCAGTAAAATTACTATATGTGTATACTAAATTTCATGTACACGTATACTAAATTAGTGCACGCGTATACTTAATTTCATATACATGTATACTAAATTCAGTATACGCATATACTAAATTTCATATACGCGTATAATAAATTTAGTACACGCATATACTAAATTTAGTATACGCCGGTAAACTAAATTTAATTTCATGTTGTGCATTCATGCTTCCATTACATGTATACTAAATATAGTACAGATTTTTCTCACAGTGTATAAATTACCATTGAGAGTTGCAAAGATTAATATCTTTGATGGCAAATTGAAACTAGAAACACTGAAAAAAAAAATTCGACGATACAAACATAATTATGGTTCCTGGACCTATATTATATTGAAAATCTACCGAAAACCAAGGTTTGCTTGTATCAGTTCAGCCTGTATGTGTATTCCAACCATATGAATTACTATTGCAGCAATATTTTTGGTTAACTGTCAAATATATTTTGTTGAATTACTTTAAAACATTCAGCTATATTCATATGGCTGAAAAATCCGAAGCATTTTTTTCAGTGAATAAGTGATACCTATATAAATAAAAAGTAAAACTATCTATGCAATAATTGGTCTTTTGAATAATATAAATTGCAAACTAGTTTAGAGAAATTACCATTGTCAATAGTAATGAAAAATGAAGAGAGAAAGTCTTGAATATTTTGCAATCGAATACATCATATATTGGAATAGTACGTTGTGAAAATTCCCATTGGAAATATTAAATGTACTGCCGAGTGACGTCAGATACGCCGAACGTTTCTGATATTTTTTGTTCATTTCTCGTTATTTTGGCATAGGGTCAGATTCTTTTTATTTCCTTCGAATAAAATTTTCACTATTACATATAAAAATACTCAAAAAGAAAGCAAGGCAAACGTTTCGGCCACATATGGGGGCCCTCTTCAGTGCCATAAATTCGAAGATTAATTCAAAATTTCTGTAAAACATTAGAATATAGGAGATAATGAAATTAAGGATTATCATAGAATTCAAAAACTTATCTCAAAGCTTGCAATTCAAAATGAAGTAGTCCAGTATGCAGCATCACGATTCGAAAAAATATTTAGAACCCGAGAATCGCTCCATGTGCTCGTTATGATTATTTGTCGGTAGCCGATATAGTAATATATTTTTTTACATTTGAATATGGCGCCTTTCTAACTTACGATTTTTTCTAGCAGAGGGACTACCGAGCTTTTCCTCACAAATCGTAAAAGTTTCGACAGTTCAGTATATAATGAAGTTGCTACATTGTAATTGACAATATTGACATATCACTGCGATGCGTTTATGATTGTGTGCGTTGTGCAGTTAGGTTAAGTTGCGTTGAATTAGTATTTGAGCGTGCATTGGTATGTTTATTATTTGTATTGATATATATATATATATATACGTGTATGTGTATGTAAATATGTAACTATGTTTATAAATACTCTCTCTATGTAGCTCACAAAATCTAATAAGAACTATGGTAAAATTTACGAATGACTGATTTTTTTATATCATGGAGGTGCAATTATTTCCTATTTTCGATAGGAAAAGTTATAAATATGGTTCCACTATCTCCAAAAGACTATGGTAATTCGGTTAGACAGAAGATGTGACTTTACTATTGTCTTTTGTAAACTTAACATTCTTTTTTATCAACTAATGAAACATTTATTGGGTTTACTTCAATATAATTCGTTCGATGTGTCGATTACGATTTTACTATTTCAAGTAATAAACTTTGATTTTGTTTTTAGGCATAAGTACAATTATATCACCATTTTCTCCAATATTATTAGTAACTCCATAGTTTAATATTCAAAATAGGAATTTCTAAAAAAGTGACGTTATATTGTTACGTCATGAAATGACGCTTTGGTGGAAATTTCATAAAAGGGGTAATGAATTATTTATTCCCCTTTTTTTTAATAACCGTAATCCCCGAGCGGCTGACGATTACGGTTTTGGATTCAACTCTCCTATTAAAGGGGGGCCACCCTTATCCTACTTTCGAATCTCCAATATTATTAAACAATTAAATAAAGGATATAATGATAGAAAGAAACAGTGAGGCGTTAATTGATGAAAATACAACTTTATTTGTTACCTTTCAATTGATGACTAAAATTATTCCGTTGATGTCCAGATGTTGAGCAGCCCTGTGAATCGAGTGACCCTCTCTTCTTCTTCCTTAATATAGTTGTTGTACAAACAATAACATTTATTTAAACACGTCGCGAAACTATTAAATTTTGACTTAAACTACCAGATTAATCTGGGCACGAAAACAAGTGTGAGAAATTACGGACAATCGAACGCCTGCTTTATCTGAGATTTTAATGTCGTCAGTTTCAGGGGCCGTTCCAGGCTTGAGGGACTCTCGACAGAAATCTCAGAGAAAACGGGTGATCGATTAAAGATCAGAAAAATAACTGAAGAGTCTGAGCAGGAAAAACTCGGGGGTGAGCTAAGCTGTTACTGTATTCCCCACCTTGAACTTTGATTAACCAATTAGGTTTGCTTCAGAAATTTTAAGGTGGTTACCACTGAAAAGTGGGGTTAATTAGGTCTGGTTTCTGGGGGTAAATGTGACGTCACATTTTGACCATCCGATTGCTTGACCGGCTCTTAGTAGACCTTTGGGGAAAATCCCAATTACACCCCAATACCTAGTGGCCGCTATTCAATCCAAAAGGATGTTTGTAAGCAGTCAAGGAAATTGGGGTTATAAAATGCTTGTCGCCAGTTTACAAGTTGCTTATAGAATTTGAAGCTTAGGTTATTACTTTCCAAGCAATAACGTTGCAGTTTATAAGAGGGACTCCAGACTGCTCCTCCCAAGGATTTCCTCACAGACCCGAACAATTATCACGACTCAAAGGTCCACTATTATTATTGAAATATTAATACTTATTTGGGATTTAGCTTTATTTTGGAGATTTCACTCGATTCACAATGCGGCTCGACATCTGCTGATCTGAAAATGACAAATGTAATAAATTTTACAATATAGTTTATAATAATGTTGACCTGAAGCTTAGACATTTTACAGCTGGCAAAAGAAAACGCAATTCAAGAAATACCTTAGAAGCACAATAGTATTTAAAATTAATAAGTAAGCGAATACAAGTAAATATGCACATAAACGTAAACATACACAAACACGCACACACATAGCCCAAAAAACTATTAGAATATATATTTCTATTGTGAAATCTTACATTATTATTAATAAGATAATTAGGAGATTAAAGCAATTTCTTCATACGCATGCAACCACTCTTATTCTATTATTAACCTTCTGCATTCTTACATTTTAATTTATTTAAAAAAAACAGAACTTGCGGTTAAGGAGTTTAAAAATAATTTTGGAGCCACGTACGGACGTAACATCCCCCTCCTTAAGCGTAAGTTTACTGTAAGAAAGTTACGCTTGCCGAGCGTGGTAGGAAGCAACGCGCGAGGCAAAAAGAAAGGCCTAGTTGTTACAAAATTATTTTTCGTGTGGTCCAGGTGTCCTTCATTACATTTTGGCTGAAATTCTAGACGTTCTTTCTGCGACGATTCGTGTGAGGATATAGTTTACTACCGGTGGCAAGTTAGTAAACTCGTTACAAATAAGAGGAGCAAAAATGAAATTGTTTACATGTATGTTGAAAACAAATACTCTTGAACTGAACAATTCTTTCGATTTTTATTACGTCGCGCCTAGATAACTATTTTTAATTGTCTATGAAGATTGCAGAAGGATTCGTTGAATTTTTAGGGGAACTGATTTCGGATGGTATCTTCGGGCAATACCATCGTTGTCATCAATCCCTTTTATTGAACCGTGATGAATCTAAAAGGCGCATATTGTGATACAAGCAAAGGTTTGAAAATTAAACAGTTAAAAGCAAAATTAGTCATGAATAAGGCTCTACTACATTTGCTGAGGAAATGACATAAATTTTTAAAAACTTTTAAATGCAATAACAAGGTTCTACTTTTTATTCTCTTAAGACCTTAATTTAAAAGAAAAGAAAAGATTTTATAGCGCTAAAACTAAAAACTCATTAATTCAATTAAAGTGAAATATTTTATTTACTTCTATTTCGTTATGCTATTTGTAATATTATATATAATTTTTTTTTTTTTTTTTTTTTTTTTTTTTTTTTTATATTACCATTATTATCATTATTATTATTATTATTTTTAATGGTACTAATCTGAGTTGGATGAACTCTCGAAATAAGCAAGTTTAAGTTTATCAAGGTGCTTGATAAATGTCTCGCCATTCCCATCAATCAGTATGGCATTGTTTCGGTCCAAGATTTCCACGACCGAGTATGGTCCATCGTACAATTGATCAAATTTATGCAGTGGTGGATCTCGCATGACTAAAACGTAATCCCCGACCGCAAATTGTTTCATGTTTACTCCGCGGTCGTAGTACCTCTTAGATCGAACCTTTGCCTGCACCAAGTTGTTCGCGGCTATTGAACGTATATGGTCTAGGTGCTGTACAAGATCTTTTAAATAGGAGCCATACGTTTCAAGGCGATCAGTAGAGGGGAAAGTACTTGGTAGCCGAGCCACTTTCCCAAAAACAAGCTCGTGGGGCGAGAATTTAGTGCCTTCATGCACTGAAGCATTATAAGACAGCATAGCGAAGGGTAGGAGGCGGTCCCAATCCTCGTACTGCTCCATGTAATGCTTCAAATAATCGGATAAGACTTGATGGCTCCTTTCCAGTCCTCCGTTGGTTTGTGGATGATATCCTGAGGTCGTCAGGTGTTTTAAACGAAAAATACTCGCCAAGTTACGGAGAGTCTGATTTATAAATTCCCCACCTCTATCTGAAAGGATAGCGCGGGGACAGCCAAAACGAGCAATGAGTTGTCGAGCGATGGCGTCAGCAACTGTAATTGCTTGCTTGTTAGGTATTGGCTCGGCCAAGCAGTATTTTGTCAGATTATCTTGCATGGTCAAGACGTATCTATTTCCATCCGGTGTGAGGGGAAAAGGACCGACAAGGTCAATTGAGACCTTATCAAAAGCATCCGCAGGGGTATCTGTAATGATCATTGGCTGGCGCGTTTTAATTCGCACCAGCTTTTGTTGCTGACAACTGCGGCAGCGTTTGATAAAGTCCTGAATGTCCTTCTTCATCTCTGGCCAGAGGAAGCGGTTTCTGATGGACTTGTATGTCTTAGTGACGCCTTTGTGGCCTCCCGTGAGGCTCGAGTGGTATTCGTGGATAATATGTTTCCTTTGGTCAAGAGGTGGAATTTTGACCTCTCCCGTACACAGAGTAAACGTGATATCTCTGTTTGCAAACAACGATCGCAACGTGTTGCGTAGGGTATTCGAGGGTAGTCTATCCAGTCCGTCCCCGACCTTTGATATTCTGATGCTCGACACGTGATTTCTTTCCAAAGCAATACACAAACTTGCGATAGTCTGATAAAGATCCTCAGGTGTCGGCTGATCAAAGTAGCGATTTTTAATCACTGCACTGAAAATGAATATATTTCCGATTTTGGAAACAATGACCTGTCCCTTTTTAGGCTTGCATTCTTTTAATCGATCAGGATCCACCAAGTCGAGATCAACCAAGGTGAGACCTACATCGGTTTTAATCATACAATCTGCAGATATGAAATGTACCAGATTGTCTTTGCCAAAGGTTAGGGCATCTCGAGTAGTTTTAATATTTAATGTGGGTGTACCTGGTCCTCGATCAATTTGTTCTTGGACTGGACTATCTGTGAGAGGTGGAGGGATCCAATCATCAACTGGAGGAACAAACTCATATTGTCCGATTATGTTTATTTTGGGCAGCGGTTCTTTATTTTTCGGTTCGTTGATGTTTTCTGAAGGTTCAGGAGGTGATATTAACCGAACGATTGGCGAATTCACGGTTGAATTCGCTTGCTTGTCTTGCATGTCTGCATCTGTGAGAGTTTTATCACCTTCGCTGGGCATTCGAACCATTGTGTTCTCGAGTTGAACCATCGTCTCCTCGAGATCGGAATCCGATGCACTAGGGTATGCTGGAAGCTCTATAACGGCTGGGTGAAATTCCGTGAAGGTTCTCTCATCCCCCTCCTTATCGTGTTCGCGAGGATGAAATTCGCGCTCTACACAATGAACCTCTGACGATGGTAGGAACCTGTCTGAGAAGACCTCATCCAGGCTCACCGGTTCATATGAGGATGGTGGAATGTATTCACTATCGAGGGAACGAAGCAGCCTTTTTCTTTGACCTTTTCTTTTTCGCGTTTTACGCCCAGAAATTACGCAGTGGTCTGCCTCATCATCCGAGGAGTACGAGAAAGACGGCTGCTGCCTGTTTAATGTCGCGCTTTTGGGTAACGGATTTATCGGTTCTTCCTCATATCGTGGTCGAGGTAAGATTCGTCGGCGCTGTTTCACGCGATCTGCGATGCCGGTATTTTCCTTTTTCGCATTTTCGGTATGGCCATGACGTTCTGGCGTCGAGGTTGTTTGCGGTCCTCGTGATTTAGGCGGTCGTCCCGGTTTCCTCTTTTGTACCTGCAAGGGTAATACCGTAATTTCCGCGGTTTCTGTTATCGGATTCCGCGAAAGTGCATCTGCATTTTTGTTTATTTTTCCCGGCTTGTGTTGAATCGTGTACTCATAGTCCATCATACGCAGACGCCAACGAACCAACCGAGATGAAGGATCCTGAGTACGATCCAGCCAGTTGAGAGCCTCATGATCTGTCACGATAGTGAACTTCTTGCCGTATAGATAGTGTCTAAAATATTTAGTAAAGTAGACAACAGCCAGACATTCACGCTCTGTGACAGAGTAGTTAATCTCGGCTTTTGTGAGTGCTCGTGAAGCGAAAGAGATTGGTAGGTCTTCGCCAATTTTTCCTTGGCTTAAGACAGCTGCAATCGCTATATTTGATGCATCGGTGGTTAAAACAAATGGTTTTTCGAAATCTGGGCACTGAAGAATCGGTTCAGCGCACAAACAGTCGCGCAAATCTTCAAAAGCTCGCTGCTGTTCTTCTCCCCATTCGAACTTTTTGAATTTCTTTAGCAGTTCGGTCAATGGTTTGGCTCGTTGAGCCATGTTAGAAACAAATCTCCGGTAGTAGCCCACGAGACCCAGGAATTCTTTTATATTCCTAGCACTCTTGGGCACCGGGAACTGTTTCACCGCTTCGATTTTTTTTGGATTTGGGCGTACACCGTCCGCTGAGATAATGTGTCCGAGATAAGCGACTTCTGTGGACAAAAATGTACATTTCTCAGGTTCGAGCCGAAGTCCAGCGTTGGATAGCCTTGTGAATAAACGATCAATCTTAGCATCATGCTCATCTAAAGAAGATGCATACACAACGATATCGTCGATGTAGACGAAAAGTTCCACCCCCTGCAATCCGATTAAAACGCGATCCATCAACCTTTGAAAGGTCGCTGGAGCGCCCTTCAATCCGAAAGGCATACGGAGATACTCGTAGTGTCCATTGTCGGTAGTGAACGCAGTCTTTTGTCTATCTCTGGGATTCATAGGAATTTGATGAAATCCCATGGCGAGATCGAAAACCGAAAAATACTTTGCACCGCCGACATGGTCAAGTATCTCATTTATGTTAGGTAGAGGGTATGCGTCGCCAACGGTTTTCTCGTTTAACTTCCGGAAATCGATCACAAGACGCCAACGCTTGTTGCCGTGCTCGTCAGCTTTCTTCGGAACAATCCAAAGAGGCGAGTTATAAGGAGAACTAGACGGACCGATAACACGAGCTTCGAGCAGTTTTGTTATTTGCTTCCTTACTTCTGCCTTATGTACCGGTGGATAGCGATACTGCTTGCTATTAATGGGAACGTCATCCACAGTTGGAATGTCGTGCATAGTCAAATCGGTTCCGAGGAATTTATCCCCATTCAGCAGAAACAGGTAAGGAAACTTCCTCAAATAACGCTCAACGCGGCGACGTCGGTGCTCTCCTAGTTGATGAGCTTTTACTTTGTTTAATATAACGTTGACTCTTTCGTCGAGAGATTCTAGAGGTTCGCGTTCAGATTGTAAGATATCAATTAAATCATCAGCTTCCTCGTCAAAAACGTCGTACGGAGTCAATTCCTGAGGTTCTATCTGCACTTCTATATCTTCCTCCGTGGGGTTGATGGCTAGCACATTACACTTTCCATTCTGAACAGAAACAGCTGCGTTACCAACGAACAATCCCTCGTGAGATTCGATTAAAGGCAGGAAGCCCTCAGAAAGAGCCTCGTTTTTTACAGGAATTGAAATTACCTGACGATTGCGAGCTTTTATGACATATACAACCTTTGATTTCAACTCAGAGTTGTCGATGTCAACAGCTGGCAGAGAAAATTGGTTAGTACCAGTTACCTCGTTCAAGTCTTTCTTCGCATCGTCACTTGATAAAAAGGGAATCGGTTTGATAGGGTCACTATCAATCACCAGCGTGTCATGGTGAAAGGAGATCTCGGCTTTTTCCGATCGAAGAAACTCAAGTCCTAGAATCCCGTCGCCGGCGAGAGGTAAAGGGTCTCGCAAAGCATGAAATTTAGCAACAACTCCCAGAATCTTGAGATAGACCGCACCTGCACTCTCTATTTGATTCGACGTGACCCCCGTTATCATGACACGATCGTATAGGTGGATATCCACGTCATCGGATAATACATTCAATGAAATTAAATTGCATTGGGAACCCGTGTCTATCAAGAACCGAGCCTTACCCGTGAGAAAATCGCACGATTTAATCATTATTTCTGGGAACGTGTGTTCCGAATACTCGCGACTTTCGTGAGTATCTTTGGCATTGCAGATATCGAGCTTGTTGGTCTCGCGCTCGCCATGATAGTTGTTTGGCGAGCGCTCAAGCAGTTTAAATTCTCGTGGCCACGCTCAGCCTGATTTTCGTTTTTCGATTTTATATTCGAATGCGTGGGATCGGGCGCAAGACTTTGCGTGCTGTCAGCTGCTACTTGTAAATTATCTAGCTCACTGCAGCAGCGAGCGCAAAGTGTCGAGATACCGGAGGTTACTTCAGCTACATCATATGGTTTCGAGCGGCCACTATGATAATCAGTAGGATCCAAATCACCCCCCTGGCTCCCGCAGTACCCGCTCCAGTCATATGACGGTTGCTCGTATGTTTCCCGCGCGTAGTGGACCGTTTTTCCCATATCTCCGTAACGCGGCTGCGGCGGCCGATAGCTATGATGTATTGGCGGTCTGAGCGATCCGTAAGCGCGAGGTGTCGAAAGGTGTTGTTTATTTTCTCCATTTCGTAAACCTTGTGACGGGCTAAAACTTCGCGTTTGAGGCGGTTGATATCTCTGCTGAGAATAATTTTGAAAAAGTCGTGGTGTGTAAATCGCGTTCTCGCGGGTGTGCGGTTGTTCGGAAAGAAACAGTTCCTCTTGCCGAGCGAACTCAAGCGCGTCTTCTAGAGTTTCCGGTTTTTTAATAAACACTCGGAGTTCAATGTCCGGGCGTAATCCCCTTCTAAACCCCTCAAGAGCCGTGGCTTTTATCAATCCCATTAAAGTCGGAATCTGCTCCTCTGGAAAATTTTGTGATAAAAGAGCAGATTTCGCCTTCCCTACCAATCTCTGAGTACGAAATGCATAATCAGAGGCTGATTCATTTGCCCCCATACGCAACTGAGCGAGTTGTGCCTGGCATTGACTGAGTGTCAAACCGGCTGGTGAAAATATGTCGCGCAAAAATTTTATGAGGTCTTCGGTTGAACGGAAGGTTCTACCCTCAACAGCTTCGCGCGCATTACCGCGTAATTTACGCAATATTCCCGTGGTATAGTTTGTTTTCAAGGAATCAGGAATCATCGATAGCCCCTGTTCCACATCGTATAAAAAGGTTCTCAAGGGTGGTTCTTTCCCGTCAAATTGTTCCACGCCTTGGAGGGCAGCCTGCAGTTGCATGAAGTGCAATGCAGCCATGCCAGGGTCGATAGGCTGTGTATTGACAGGTTGACTGGTGGCACCTAGATTCACAGTGTTTTGTGAAACGTTATTTCCACCGACCATCTTGAATATCGCTCAAACTTTGAGCACAAAAACACGGTTTGTCTAAGATTCTATAATATTTATATATATATATATGTATGTATATCCCTGTATACCAATAAGCAACCTACGGCACAGAATAATTTTGAAAGTGGTTCAGATAAGTAAAAATATGAAAGAAAAGTTCTGTTTCCGAATAAATTTTATATCAAAATTTGACTCTGACGTTTAGCTATTTCTTTCAAAGTACATAAAAAAGCAAGGGTGTTACAATCGAATTTACGATTTACTGTAACTACACAATCGTGATTTGTAAAGAAATCTTAAGGGAAACTCATTAAAAGTATACAAAAACATACACACAAAACGTAAGGCAATAAAACATAAATTAACTGACAGGAACTAGATATGATATGAATTAATGAAGTTCGTACGCTCGTGTGTGTGACAAACGAGCAAAAGACATTACAAAATAAATTTAAGATCCTTTTCGGTTGCAAAATTAGAGCATAATCACGAAAAATCGACTCCGCAGTCACCAAGTTATGAATTAGACTGTTAGAAATGTTCGGAATTTCATGAAATTCTATGTTACAAAGGTAGCGTTAATTTGGCAATAGTTACGATTCATTTAAGTAAAGGTGTCTGATAATTGCGAAAAGGATTTCTTAAAATTCTATCTCAATTCTACGAAATTGCAGCCGAATAAAATTCAAGTCGCATGCTCAGCAGGACACGGTAGAAATCAGGAATTAAACTGATTAGAAATTAGAAATTGAACACAATGTTTAGCTCATTTGTGACACACGAACACACAATAAAAGGTAATCTATGAATGCAGCACAGTGGATGATATTTAGACAGAAAACGATAGATTTGGCTCAAGTTTTCAACGTTTCCTCTGCAGTGATAAAAGAGAAAATTGGGCCTTCTTAAGGATGGATAGAAATGAAATCTTCCTTAGCAGTAACGTTGAAAACCCGATTTATATAACGAAAAAAAGAGAAAAGGGAAATCAAAACAAATTTATCAATGCTGAGAAATTAGAATTCCGAAAGTAGAACAGGTTGCGGAGAGAAAATCCCACTTCTGACACCAAATTATTTTCACTGTTACGTCATGAAATGACGCTTCGGTGGAAATTTCATAAAAGGGGTAATGGATTATTTATTCCCCTTTTTTTTTTATAACCGTAATCCCCGAGCGGCTGACGATTACGGTTTTGGATTCAACTCTCCTATTAAAGGGGGGCCACCCTTATCCTACTTTCGAATCTCCAATATTATTAAACAATTAAATAAAGGATATAATGATAGAAAGAAACAGTGAGGCGTTAATTGATGAAAATACAACTTTATTTGTTACCTTTCAATTGATGACTAAAATTATTCCGTTGATGTCCAGATGTTGAGCAGCCCTGTGAATCGAGTGACCCTCTCTTCTTCTTCCTTAATATAGTTGTTGTACAAACAATAACATTTATTTAAACACGTCGCGAAACTATTAAATTTTGACTTAAACTACCAGATTAATCTGGGCACGAAAACAAGTGTGAGAAATTACGGACAATCGAACGCCTGCTTTATCTGAGATTTTAATGTCGTCAGTTTCAGGGGCCGTTCCAGGCTTGAGGGACTCTCGACAGAAATCTCAGAGAAAACGGGTGATCGATTAAAGATCAGAAAAATAACTGAAGAGTCTGAGCAGGAAAAACTCGGGGGTGAGCTAAGCTGTTACTGTATTCCCCACCTTGAACTTTGATTAACCAATTAGGTTTGCTTCAGAAATTTTAAGGTGGTTACCACTGAAAAGTGGGGTTAATTAGGTCTGGTTTCTGGGGGTAAATGTGACGTCACATTTTGACCATCCGATTGCTTGACCGGCTCTTAGTAGACCTTTGGGGAAAATCCCAATTACACCCCAATACCTAGTGGCCGCTATTCAATCCAAAAGGATGTTTGTAAGCAGTCAAGGAAATTGGGGTTATAAAATGCTTGTCGCCAGTTTACAAGTTGCTTATAGAATTTGAAGCTTAGGTTATTACTTTCCAAGCAATAACGTTGCAGTTTATAAGAGGGACTCCAGACTGCTCCTCCCAAGGATTTCCTCACAGACCCGAACAATTATCACGACTCAAAGGTCCACTATTATTATTGAAATATTAATACTTATTTGGGATTTAGCTTTATTTTGGAGATTTCACTCGATTCACAATGCGGCTCGACATCTGCTGATCTGAAAATGACAAATGTAATAAATTTTACAATATAGTTTATAATAATGTTGACCTGAAGCTTAGACATTTTACAGCTGGCAAAAGAAAACGCAATTCAAGAAATACCTTAGAAGCACAATAGTATTTAAAATTAATAAGTAAGCGAATACAAGTAAATATGCACATAAACGTAAACATACACAAACACGCACACACATAGCCCAAAAAACTATTAGAATATATATTTCTATTGTGAAATCTTACATTATTATTAATAAGATAATTAGGAGATTAAAGCAATTTCTTCATACGCATGCAACCACTCTTATTCTATTATTAACCTTCTGCATTCTTACATTTTAATTTATTTAAAAAAAACAGAACTTGCGGTTAAGGAGTTTAAAAATAATTTTGGAGCCACGTACGGACGTAACAATATCCTCGTTTCCTATTGACTTTTAGTCAAAATAAATATAATAATACTAAATTTTGCAATGAAGAGTTTCTCCGTGCACTTATTGAATCAGTGAAATCTTCAGGTGGGAATAATGAAACCAGCAATATATGGGAGAACAGAATACTTTTGATTCTACTGATAATTATACGTGATTGCAAGGAGCACTTGCAATCACCAAAGCACATTTACGATGTTATCGCGCGCGTTGAAAATCTAACCTCTTTTTAAAGGTCGATAAAGCAGTAACGTGTAGATAAGTTCATGTGGCGCGTTCACTGATTCGTCAGTAAAATCAAAGCAGGGCACTGATTCATCATTTGATATATTTTCACTGATATAATCATCTGGGACTATTTCACTGATTCAGGTTTAGAGAGTTCATTAACTAAATTCATGGATTTTACTATTATTTTATATATTAATTTAAAAAAAAAATTATATTTTTATACATGTTTTAACAAAAAGTTTTTTTTCACGACAATTTTATTTGTTTATTATTTGCTGTTTGTCTACTTTAATAAAGCCTGATGAGGTTGGCAAACCCATAGTCAACTAAATGTCGCTATAATTTTGACACAAAGATGAATTTTGAAGTTAGAATTTATCAAATTTTAAGAAACAAAATTCTCAATGAATCATTTCATAAAATAGATTTGTGGGGCAAAAACGATAAAATTTGAATAAACTAAAGAAAATTTGTCCATTTGGATCGAAATAGGCGAGCGAACGTAAATAAATCTAAATCAGAAGAAAGTGTTCTGCAATTGTTTACAATACTTTGTTCGTTTATTTGTTTTCCAAAATAGCATAATGTGCTTACTTGCCAAGACTATCTCGTTTTATAGCCAGCTCCATATATGTATATATATCCTTGGTTTTGACTATATTTTTGAGAAATTATAAAATTGTAAAGAGTTCAAAGGAAACTGGAAATTTGAAACTGTATTTTTATGACTGAAATAAGCAATATGGTTAAAACTGCCGTGATTCTAGTAATCACTTAGATTCTTTTAGTTATTTTTATGAACCGTACTAAAATTAACTGGAATTTTCATGTTGATTTATTTAATGTTTTTCTTATAATATTTTTAATTCGGCAACTCATTTATAGCTATTTAATCAGTTGATTTTGATTGATATTTTAGTGAATATTACTAAAAATATAAAATATTATTGTTAATAATACTGGTACGTTTTTTAGAGAAGAAAAAATTAATTTGCACAAAAGAATTTTACAAGAACAAACTTTATTTTAGAACTTTGTTTTTGACTGATGATTTTTTATCTCTAGACATGAATTTTTCAAAAATGATGTACTTTTAATAAAGAAAAATTCGTTTTCTTGGGAAGAAAGAAAAAAAAACTTAATTTGGCATTCTTTATTCATTTTAAAAATTTGGATGTAGTTATAGAAAATAATAAAAATTTTTAGGAAATCGTAGTTACTCGATAAAAAAAAATTATAAGAACATAAAAGTTCTGAATAAGCGATTTCTCTATGATTCGTTTTCAAAATGAAGAATAGTCTTTTCTAAATGATATCATGAATGATTAATAATAATATCGTAGTTCTTGAAAATATAATTTTTATATTTTTTTCTGAGACCTGCTTTTCCGCAAGGCAACTATTTCAAACAAAGATAAAAACAAAACTGACTTGATATTAAAATATGAAATAAATATCTAAAATTATTTTAAGGAAGTAACGACTAAATATCCGTCATAAAGAATAAATAACCATTCTAAATTATTATACTGAATGTTTGATTACTTTATTACATACATATCTCCAAATATTCATAATTTTATAGATTTAAAGAAAAATCCTTGGTGAACGGAAGGAAAATAGTATTTTTTCCGTACGATTTCGTACAGAATGCATATATAAAAATAGTTTCTTGCCAAAATAATTATTCAAATTTGATTAAATCTTATCTAAAAATAATGCTCCACATCAAATAGAAAATATATTTTTAATAAATTAATCTAATTTATTTTTAATTCAAGATACTTGAAGCCAAAACATCCTTTTTTACTTTTCCTGAAATTTTTCTCTCATTTTTCAAAGAAAATCTTACTTATACAAGAAAGTTTTAAAAAGTTACTAACTTTCTGACAGCAGAAGTTATTTTTCACTATATAATTGTAAGTCTCTTTTTAGTAAATAATCAAGTGTAGCGAACAACAAAATTTCTCTAGTTTGACCCGGTTTGAGGTTTTGATCAGAAAAGCTATATTCAATACTTCGTAATATTATCAACAATATTTTGGTGCTATTTCTTTATTTCCAAATTAGAATACCACTATAAGATTTACGATTAATAAGAAATCACCTTTATGCTGCTGCCTCATTATCGCCTCATTATCAAAATATTTCTATCATTTTTTTCAGTTCCTGTTTGTGGTCCTTTTTTCTAAGTTTGTGTTTTTTCTCGTCATTTCGCCTAATTTTTATTGAAACTAGAAACTGTGGTCATTGTCTTGCCGGAACCCCATTTAAAATGGGGCTAAATGGGTCAATTTCTCCACGAGATATATAAAAGGCGCAAAATTATTTTGACATGCTTTCTATAGTGATCAAACATCCCAGCACTGCTAAAAACCGGGAAAGTTTGCTCAATAAATTCTTACCGTGTTTGTAAAGGCTACGAGTCTGTCAACATGGTATTGATATTTACGCAAGAATGATATCTTTTGGGGAAAAACTCACTTTATTGTTTTCATGGGTAAGGGCCGAGAAAGTGAATAAAGAACAGCTGTTTATAAAGGAATTACCGGTGCACATGCCGTTGGAAACGACACCTGCGACACGTCAATTTATTTGTAGGGTCAGCAGCTCATAAGTGCATTTTTTCAGTTAATACGTCATATTGTGTCCGAAAAACATGCCTATATCATGCAGGATGATTGTCACACCCACACTTAGAAAAAAGTTTTATTTAAATTAAAGAAATCGTATTTTCAACTTAATTTCTTCAATTCGAAGTGAAATATAATATATAAATATAGTAAATATAATATATAAAATAAAATAGTAAATATAAATTTATTTTACTTTAATAAAACACGTTTTTAGCCTCTTTTTAAAAAAAAAAGAAATTATTTTTTCAGCATTATTTATTTAATTTTAGAAATATTTTTTTGATTCAAATACAGTACTGGCAAAAACTTGAGAAATAGTTTATTTAATTTTATAACCCCGAACGAAGAAAATTTGTTCTTTAATTAAATAAAATATCTCTGTGAATCACATTACAATGAATTGCCAAATTATTATTTTTTTGAAATAATTGATGTTTTTAGATGTTCTTCAACTCATACTAAAGGTGAATTCACATAAAAAGAAAAAAACTTGCCAAAAAATTATATTAATTTTTCCCTAGATTCTGGAACGGTCTAAACTTGGAACAAAAAAGGCGCGAAAATTGAAAAAATTCGAATACACAAGAAAAGGATTTTGAAAATACATAAAAGTGATAAATCACAAGAATGAATTAAATTTTCTTGAAAAATTAAATATGATTATTTGTACTATTTTTCACCAATAAAATTGCAAAATTGAATTTTTACGCATTTTTTGTTCTAAGTTTAAACTTTTTCAGAATCTAGGGAAAAATTCGTATAATTTTTTGGAATTTTTTTTTCTTTTTATGTAAATTCACCTTTAAAGTCTCTTAAAAATGATATTTTTACAATAATTTTATACAACTATTGAGTATATTTAATTTTTTGTTGAAAGAATCCTATATGCAATCTTAGTTTCAATTTTTACAGAATTTCTATACATTTTTTAGGACATTTGTAATCCAAGTACAACTAATAAACATTTTTGTTTCTTAGTATCTATATATAAATTGAGTTTTGTCTTTTTTTTAAAATTGTTTTAAACTTCAAATGAACGAAAGTTTTGTTTCACTTAAAATTAAATTTTCTATCACAATTCAATTTATTAAAAAATAATTTTTTTTTAAAGCAAAGTTTAAATTTATATAATTAAGGTTCGTCTATTAGATCTCAGAACATAGAGTACATATAGAAATTTATAAATAAGATTTAAAAAACGTGATATTGGAATTTTTGTTAGGCTTTGTATCTTGTCGCCTGGGGATAGGCTTCCCGTCGTACGCAGTTGCTGATAGATAGTATACGAAAAAGGGGCTCATGGTTTGTGGCATTTGACCTCACAGTCCCTGGTTGATATAAGGAATAATTAAATTCGCGACGATTCTGAATTTTACAGAGCTCACGTCACCGACAATAACAATGTAATTATGGAAATAAATTGAGAAAGCGACAAACTAAAAAACAAACAATTTTTCAGGAATTATGAGGTTTCCTTAAATTTCAATTACAACTATCAGGATCTATTTACTTCCTTCAACTAAAAAATGATAATTTAAAACAATTAATATTAATACAATATATACATTCCACTGATTATTTTTCTAATTAAAATTTTTCGGTCAAAAATACGAAATTAAATTTTTCCTCGAAAAAAAAAAAAAAAACGGGGCGAACTTCTATGTACGTTTCCACACCTTTTTATATCATTTTAGTTTAGTAATTTTCAAATTTTAACGGAGGAATTTCAAATTTAGAAACAATAATTAAGATGATAATCACTTTTTCAAACCTTCAGAGTTAAAAACTTAAAAATTATAAATTGTTAAAAATTTTAAGGACTTGACAACATATAAAGATTTTTACATTCTCATCATGGATGAGAAGGTATTGGTTTTATGTGAAAAATGACTTTCGAAATTTTCATCAAATCTTTACGTTTTGAGACCCCCTGAGTCAGAAAAAATGGTTTTTACGAAAGTGTCTGTCTGTCTGTCTGTCTGTCTGTAGGTCGTGTGCGGCATAACTCTCGATAGAATTATCAGATTGAATTGAGCTTTGGTACACTTTATCGGAGCCGAAAAAGTAAGGACAAGTTCGTTAACCAGCCACATCCAATCAAAATTGAGGGATGGAGCACTACTTTTGTGTTTTTGAAAATAATTTTTTGAAAAAATCAAAAATTTCAATACTGGTTTTAGATAGTGCTCATAAATCTCTACAAATTATCCTGATAACATTTTTTGATTAAATCAAAATTAGAAATGTTACAGCATATTCAAATTCGAAAAAAGTCAATATCAAAATTCCATTTTCCAGTTAAATTATACGAGATACGAAAAAACGTTATGATACAATATTATTTTCTACATAAAGAACTACAAATTTGAATTGTAACATTTTTTCATAAGATGCATATTTTTCTTTATAATTAAAAAAAAAACTATTGAAAGTCCAAAATTCAATTTTTTAACAATAATATGTAAAATACGAAAAAAACGTAAGAATACAAAGTTGTTCGTTTCAAAAAGATCTACAAATTTTATCTGACGAAGTTTCTGATAAAACATATATTTTTCGTTTCAATTCCAAAAAATACGTTTAAAATTCAAAAATTCCATTTTTTAGACAAAATATGTGAGATACAAAAAAAAACGTTTATATGGAAAATTGTTTGCCTAAATGAGCTTTACAAATTCTCATTAAGACATTTCGGGACAGGATGTATATTTTATGTTTTGATTTTTAATATTAAAAAAATTCGATTTTTTTCACCAAAATATGTGAGATACGAAATAAGCGTTGTTCTGCAAAATCGTTTCCTTAAATAAAGTCTCCGATTGTTTTTTCTTTTTGAGAGATTTGGAAGAAAATAAATTAATTTAATCATGTAATTTATTAAAAAGTTACTGAAATGTATACAGGAAATCGAGCTCGAAGCGCGAGCGTCATGATGAGAATGTGTTCCTTAAGGCTGATAGAGCCTTAAGTAAATTGAATCTCCTGTTTCACTTAAATTCAAAAAGAAATAGAGTGACTTTGAG
This sequence comes from Diplolepis rosae, assembly GCA_030998225.1. Lineage (NCBI taxonomy): Eukaryota > Metazoa > Arthropoda > Insecta > Hymenoptera > Diplolepididae > Diplolepis > Diplolepis rosae. The sequence continues at coordinate 3,181,092 of JAPYXD010000723.1, read as the reverse complement.
AAAATGTGTAATTCACATCATCTGTAATATTATTATAAAATTGGTTTGAGCTTCAGTATCAAATTATAAGAAATAAACTTGAATGTATGCGAAGAGCACAAGACAGAGCGCGAAGCGCGCGATGAGAATGTGCCCGCGAAGCGGGCAGATTTTTTTTATTGCATTTTTCAATAACATTACTATTCAAAAGGTAAATGGCAAAGTACGCATTACCGGAGGTGTTCCTCATGCCATCCGGCTCGATCTCGTCAATTTTCGTCATGTTATACGTCCGCAGGAAGCAAACTGTACGAGACTCCCGGCAATTTTGATCCTTTTTAATCAATCGAGTGAAAGACAAACATGTGTCATGATCATTTATTTCAATTTGAAATACATTCTTAGAAATTTTCGGAAATTTACCAAATTTTTGGGTTACAAAGGTAACGTCAAATTTGACGATATTTATAATTTTTTTGAGTAAAGGTATCTTAAAATTGTGACAAGTGTACTGAATTTTCTGAAATATTTCTTAAAATTATGAAACTTAACTGGATTTTCATAAAATGTATCTCAAAAGTACCAAACTGTAACAGAATTTTCAGATACATGCATAGAAATATGCAGTAATTTGTAACTGAAAATTGAAAAAAATGTCTAAAATTTATAACATTGTAATTGAATTTCCTTAATGGGACTAGGAAGTCAAAAAATCGATTTTTTTATTGCATTTTTCAATAACATTACTATTCAAAAGGTAAATGGCAAAGTTTTAAATCCTTTGGATGAAAAATGAAAAAATGATGTACGTAGCACTTTTTGCAATGAAAATGTTTTTCAAAACTTTGTACTCGTTTTTCTCGAAATCTTATTTTTGTTCCGTTTTGCAGTGATTGCAAAAAACGGAGGTTCAGATCGTTTTGAAAATTTTTTTGTATTCTATTCAATTGTTATAAATAACCCATGAGAAAAAAATTATTTATATCTTGATATTTACTTTTTAATTAGACTTTGAAAATAGGATTAGTTGGACTTTAAAATTTTTTTTAAATTCAAAACTTCGATATATAAAGTTTTTTTTCCAAATTTTCCGATAATTCTTAACTGTTCCATGTTTTCTACACGGAGAAAAATGGAGATCAGAGAAATATGGGTGATTACTGGAAAATAGGAAAAATTATTAGATGACAGAAGAGAGTGTTACACTGTTTGGGAATCAGTCTTGTGCTGTTAAATACTCTCTTCTCTTTTATAGTAATCATTCTTAATTCTCAGTAATCGTTCGTATTCTCCTGATCTCCATTTCTCTCCGTTTGGGTTGGTAAACGCCACTTATTATATTAATTTCATGAATTAAAAATCTTTTTAAGGAAAAACTTAATTATTCAAATTTTTAAATATTTTTCGATTAAGAAATAAATAATAATTCCAATTATAACTAAAGTTGATTTTAAAATTTTAAATAAATCCAAATTTTGTATGATTCGAAGTAGAATCAAAACTAATTTTCAACTGTAGAAGTGCATAATATCTCAACAAAATAAGAAGTTGAAATAACTTTAATCAGAGAAAACAGAGAAAGGTACTCTTGTTCGCCAATCGAATCACTGCAGGTTACTGATTAGCCTTTAATTAATTTAATAACGGTACGAGCCCTGAAAGGTAGATATTTATCGATTCCTGTCGTATTGGAGAAGCGAGAAGAGTGATCTAGATCTAGCATGATGGATAGAAAGTAATTGTTTTTTCTGCGGAAGAATAGCTGCAGGATATTTAGGACTAAAAAAAGCGGCTACAGAGGTTTACACTTCCTGTACTTGATCCACTTCCCACAAAGATAAGAAAAAAAAATATGTATATAAATAGTATAATATTATATCAGTAAAATTACATTTTCTAATAAACACGAAGTTAAAGAAATTAAATAGCTTTAAAATTTCTCGAAAAATGCAAAATTAATAATTAGTATGGCTTCAGAATTATACCTCATATACACGAAGAAAAAAAATCAGATAAATTTACTGAGTGCATAAGTTAAAATAGTATCAGCATAAAATTTCTGTAAATTTAATAGATATTTCAGTACAAGCGGTCGCTTTTTTATAAAAATAACAGATTTGTCGATATTAGAAATCTCTGTTGAAATTACTGAATGCATAAGTTAAAACAGTGACAGGATAAAATTTCTATAAATTTAACAGATATTTGAGTACAAGGCGCCGTTTTTTAATTTTAATTTAAAATTACACAATCAGGAATTTTCTTCAAAATATACACAAGTATTTCTGATTATATTTTTCGACAAACCTGATCTTATTTTTAAAAAAGAAGCAGTGAATTGTACTGAAATATCTGTTAAATTTACAGAAATTTTATGCTGTCACTATTTTAATTTATGATCTTAGTAGATGCAACACATTTTTTTTTCATATAGGTTTAAAAAATTTTTAAATTTTTGCACGACCAATTAATTTTGATATCCCTACAGTTTTGAACGTTCATTGAAAGATGAAAAATATTTTTTTTTTAAAACTAAATGATTGGTTTCTTCCCCATTAAATTAAAGAGTACTGTATATTTAATAATAGATTTTATATTTGAAAGGCTCTTAATATAGATATAATAATTTTTTTTCGAAAGAAAATTTTTTTTTATCATTCAATGAACGTTCAAAAGTGTAAGAACATTTAATTTTTTTCAATTTCCTTCAAGGCCATGAATCAACTGGATCATGTGACGTTGTTAATTGCAATTACAGTATGTAAAGTTATTCACAAATTACAATTACCGACTTTACGTGGTCTGAATGATCCATGGCTTTAAAATATCCGTAAATAATTCTAGAGTTTCTGACAAGTAGCAAACAATTCAAATAAAAATCGTTATTAATTATTTGATAAACTAAGTTTCAAAGTTTTTTTAAAAACCTAATATTTTAAAATGTCAGAAATAAGTTTTAAACATTCTGAATTGAATCTCCGATCAGCAATGGAAAACTAAAAATAAAATAAAATGGAAAACTGAAGGCTATTGTGTATTTCAAAAAGGAGGAAAAAAAATGAATGTGAATTAGAGAATCAGTTGACGTCATTGCCGCGAGTGGTAGTGTGTTTGAAAATGTAAAAGCTTTTAAAAATAAAAATGATCGAATTCACCTAAATGAATAAGGTAGTGAATCGCTTATTTTTAAAGAGCAGTTTACCTCGGCGTGGAGGCATAGATAGTATCATTTCGAAAGTCAGATAAAGTAAACTAATTAACAATCGAGTCTCGTAATTCTATCGCGTGCGGGTATACGTACAATGTTTATCATTAAGATCTCGTTTTGGATGCCGAGGGGCTTTATACATATATCGACATGAAAGGGCTCATCGCCTCAAGTTGAGTGAAAGTTAGAAGAATCCACTGAGTGAAGCAACAAAAATCTACGGTCGAGTGCCACCACTAAAAAATGGCTCTATAATGACTCGTGTTACGCTGGCACAACTGGACCACAAAGTTGCTTCCCTCGAGACTTTTGCCTCCTGCCTTTAGAGAAAGCTCGCGACTGATACAAAATACTCAGACTGAATCGTATCGTAATCACTTTATATATATATATGGGTCATTTCATGGGAGATTTACAGTCAAAATTTTTTTTTCGACGAAATATTTTTTTTTGCCTTCTTACTTCGAAAATAATCGACACATTTTTTTTTCAATGTGATACTTGAAAATCTTGAAATATAATTTTCTTAAGTTTGGCACTCGGGAAAATTGTTTTTTTCTAACAGCTCACTGTAAAAGCAGTTTTGAATATAAATTGTAACCCTTGCACTTAAAATGCGCGACAGAGTACAAGCTTTCAAAAAAGTTATAGCACGCATTTCGTTGTTTTTTTTTGTAATAACAATATAGTACATTTTTATAAACAATTGAATTTTTTTTCAATTTGGAACTAATTTTTTTCCGATTTTTTTGTTTCTAAATTTTTGTTGAAGTTTTTTCAATATGCAGGCAAAATTTTGGAATGGAAAAATGAAAAATGTAGGTGTAATTAATTTATAAAATCTGTCCCGCCCATTGCAGCGGTTCACTGCCACACGTGCTTCGAGTCCGAGCATGCCTAAACAAGCTTAAGCGTAGTTGCAGCGTGCGAGCTCGCTCGTTGCAACGCGCGGGACAGATTTTATAAATTAATTACACCTACAGTTTTCATTTTTCCATTCCAAAATTTTGCCTGCATATTGAAAAAACTTCAACAAAAATTTATAAACAAAAAAATCGGAAAAAAATTAGTTCCAAATTGAAAAAAAATTCAATTGTTTATAAAAATGTACTATATTGTTATTACAAAAAAAAAACAACGAAATGCGTGCTATAACTTTTTTGAAAGCTTGTACTCTGTCGCGCATTTCAAGTGCAAGGGTTACAATTTATATTCAAAACTGCTTTTACAGTGAGCTGTTAGAAAAGAAAAATTTTCCCGAGTGCCAAACTTAAAAAAATTATATTTCGAAATTTTCAAGTATCACATTGAAAAAAAAATGTGTCGATTATTTTCGAAGTAAGAAGGCAAAAAAAATATTTTGTTGAAATAAAAATTTTGACTGTAAATCTCCCATGAAATGACCCACATATATATATGGGGTCTTTTATAAATTTGTCAAATTCAATTCAAGAAATTGTAAGGTTTACAAATTTGATTTACTTTTAAGGCCATGAACGAATCGGACTACGTGGCTAAATTATAGTTTTTATTCATGTGAAATAATTTTTTATACACAGAACATTAAGAGAATTTTTGTTAAGGGGGTATTCTCACTGATCTCTATAATACACTGGATGCACAATCAATGCAAAGTTGTGTGCTTCATTGAAGGCTGAGCCGCCATCTTTACTTTTAGGTTGATTCCATAATTCAGTATGGCGGCAATACACTAGGTCAATGCAACACAGCTGCGAATTAGTATTTATTAACGCTGTAGTGATATTATTCAATCAATAATTTCTAATAGTTAAATTTTCCTTAACTCATGGCAACGCCAATGAGTTAAGGAAAAAAATTTTCATTGCTTTCTTTTGAGAATTGTTTATTTATTACGTTTGCATGTAGTTTAAAAATTAAGGTGTTGAAGTAGTCACTACTTTCGTTTGACATTTAAAACTTCTTGTTTGTGACACTCTGGTGATTTTTAATTAAGTAATTTGCTGCTTGTGAAGTACTTTCGTACCTGATGTTTTGTACTATTTAGTGATAATCTTCTATATTATTACTTAGGTCTTTATAGAATTGGATTCTATTATTTAGTAACATACTAGTCACAGCATGTACATACTTAATTTTTATGTAATATCTGCATTCAGTATTAATTATATTTTAGGGTTTGTTTCTTTTCCAATTTTATTATTTTCTAATAAATTAAAATGTTTGTAAATGACCAAAATACAATAGTTTATAATTTTTGTATATATTTAAAATTATTTCTATAACTTCTTTTAGTTGGAGCAACTTATTACTCCTGAGCAATTTAAACGTACACTGAGAAAAAATCCTGGGCATAGTGACGTGATATATGTAGTTGAAAATGTCCTTAACTACTTTTTGTGGCTGAATTCAAGCAATGGTTGACCCGTCAATGTAGGTACTAAAAGTGGTCGCAGTGACTAAGTAATGTAGTCACAGCGACTATGTAATGTTGTCACAGTCACTATATATAAGTGTCAACTATAAAGTTATGTTAAATCAAATTGCTAAAATCAAATGCATGAAATCACTACGTGGAACATTGTATTTTTCATAGCAGCTCTTTTGAAAATCTGTTTATCGGCATCTGTAGAGCTGGTTGAAACTTTAAAAGTAGTAGGATTTAAAATCACAGTTTCGAGCCGCTCGACACTTCAAATCAAATTCTCAAAAGAGTTGCTATCAGTTGCTATAAAAAATAATATGCATTACTCGAAACAATACACAGCGAATTCAACGAGTGTGAAGTTTGCTACACTGGTTATAGCGACTACGTTATTCTAGCTATGACAACTCAATGTTTCAAGTTCACATAGCTAGGTTTAAGAGTTAAGGACAATTTCAACAGTGTTAACTAGTCGCCACGACCAGGTATTCAGAATCAATTCAGAATATGGCTACCATGGCTACAAATCATGTTACTGTAGCCATGGGTCAAGTAGCGACAACAAGTCTCCCTCGTTACAGTCACTTTTTTATTTCCAACTACATTATCCCTAGTCATTATGACCAGATGCTATTTTTCTCTGTGTATGATGAAATACGCCAACAAGATCGAGTAATTCAACATTTTTTAAAACAGAAGGGGATGGAGCTTTTTTTCAGTTTTTAAACCCGTTTATATACAGGTACATAAGGGTTGAATTATGAAACGCGAAATAATTTATACTAAAAATAGTTATTATACGTGACTATTATTAATAGTTCGCGTTCAGAACGTGAGTTAATTTTTACACTATATACTCCAAGGTACGTTTACTTGTTGAATTCTGTAATCTATATTTGATAAATTTATAATAAATTTATATTTAATTATAGTTAATAAATAAATACATATGCCCATTTAAATATATACAACATTATATACCATAATAATCAATATACCGAGTTATATTTTAGTATTATTTAATAAATTTCATTTCATTAGTTTAATTATGTATACTATCAATACTAATACCGGTAAAAAAGCATGGATTTCATATTGTTTCTTTAATATTTACACATTTCCCTTTTTACTATATTTGAATTTACCGCAATATTCTTTGTAATCAGCCTAAGTAAATATGGCGGCTGAGCCTTCAATTGGGCACACGACTTTGCGGACTTTCCCATTGGCATTGTGCGTCCAGTGTATTATAGAGATCAGTGGGTATTCTACGGTAAAATTTTTCAAAAAATCGAATCTTTTAATTTCTCAAAGTATATACTTTTCTCAGGGAGATTACAAACAAGATCAGTGTTTCATACGGAGGTTGAAGGGTTACCGATGTGGGAAAAAAATATTCCTAAACTTTTACTGTCTTTCAACAATCCTTTTACATGAAAAACCACCCCCTAGTTTCATGCAAATCAAGTTATATTTTGCGATTTTGGTCCGCCATATTGGATCGGCCATATTGAGTTTTTGAAGGTTGACCCCTGATCCGAAACCAACGACTCGAAAAACCCCAAGATACCGAGTTTTATGCAAGTCAGATCAAATTTTGCAATTTTGATCCTACACATTGAATACGCCATTTTGGAATTTGGAAAATTTCAGAATATGACTCCATATTCGTATTACTGGGATGATTTCGAAGTAATTTCATGAGAAATGATTACCACAAAAAGACACCCTCAAAATTATGCACATTTTAAAAATGTTGTCATTTTTGACCATTTTTGAGAGGGTGTGTACAAGAAGGGGTGACAAGAGGTTCGGTGATTTTTTCAAAGTTAGTCCCACCTTTAATCTTGGAAACAAGCTCTTAATTAAGACTCTACGTTGATTTTTGTGGAAGTAACGAATTTTACGAAGAAATGGTACATAATAAATTATATGCACTACCAGGCACGAAAGGGTTAAAAATTTAAGAGCGTTTTTCTCAAAACGATTTTTTTTCCGGGGGTAAGGAATAAGAAAAAAATGAACCGATCTTTCTCAAAATTTAATAACATGTTCTACATATTAGTAGCTCCATTCCGTAGTTAAATTATAATTTTTTAATAATAATTTAAATCTTTTTGTTGATAACAAATCCAAAAAATCGTAATTTTTTAATGTTTTCTATTAACTCTAAAAAAATACTTTTTTAATCATTGCAAATAATTAAATTTACTACCGGATATAGCGGTATCTTTTCTGATTAATGATCAATTCGATTTTTTTATTCTAGTTTCTCCAGTCGAGATTATTTTCGTTTTCAATGATATAAAAAAATCAAATCGTAAGCTATGGTTTTTAAATAAAAAAAAAAATTCCTTAAAACCCTTTAAAACGTACCAGACCGACGTTTTCTGTAAATCTGAATAAATTAGAATTCTTGATAATTACAATCAGTGAATGACATTTGCTTTACAGTCATTCCTGACTGATAATCAATCATTGTTGACTGAGAATCAATCACTTTTGACTGATTGAAAAACAAAGTGAAGCAATGATTGAAATTATTAGAACTTCAGATTCAAAGACTTCCTTATTGTATTCTATCATATTTCCTAAACTTTCAGAAAAATATTCTGTATCCAAAAAAGTTATTTTACATCTATAAATTTCGTGATTTGGTCCGGATGGACCATTAATTTTAAATTTAAGGTCTTAGATTCAATTTCAGTTCCAAACAAGTGACCAAAGGGATTCCTAGTTTTTTAAGACCAAAAATTAATTAAAATTAATTTGCAGTTGATGGAAAACTATTTTCATTCATACCTGACCGACCAGCATTGCTTTTTTTATAGAACAAATCAAATTAAAGATTAAGAAAGTATCCTGGGAGCTTACATTGGAACAGAAATTGTCGAAATTTGGCCAAACCCGAGAACTAAATTATACACTCGGTATATAAAACCGATTCATTGGTAAAGGCGATCAAACAGTTTTTGTTTGTTCGATGCGGAACAAAAAAACTCGAGTAGTCTTCTTCTGTTAAAGACAGTCAAAATGTTTAGATTTATTCACGATTAACTTTTTTATTTAACCGAAGTTTCTTTCTTACTAGTCAGTTTAATAGGAATCGCTATACACGGAAAAAATAGTTTAATAAAGTTTATAGAACTGTTCAAGCGTTGCGGATACAGGCATTTATGGAAACAAGTTCTAGAAAAATTTAAAGAACTTTTCAAAATAAAATGAAGAACTTCCAATGATTTTTCCTGAATATTACGCATTTTATTCTGAAAAGTTCTGTAAATTTTCCACAACTCTGTTCTGTAAATGCCTGTATCTCAAAGTCTTAAACAGTTTTATAAACTTTACTAAATTATTTTTTTCCGTGTAGTTTTTGAGCTATTCTACTCTAGGCAAAATAGGTTTTTTTAAAAGAGGAGACACTATCTGAAAGACATTTTTTTTAAATAACAGGGTAGTGAATGAATTTCAATAAATAAACAATTTTTAAAAAACTCAAACTTTAATAACAAATAAAATTATATTAATTTCATTATTACGTTTTTCAGAAGCAAAAAATTAGAAATTCAAAGATATTCCTAAAATCTAATGAACCACAATGTTACGATAACAAAAATATTTCTTGTCTTATAAATGAATTAATTTTAAGATTAGACGAAACGCAAGTCTTAAAGAGTTAATTATAACATTAATTATTACTTTTTTTAATACGTTGATGCACTTAGATTGATTTTATAAAATTCTCGAAGGAAATAATCGGAACATCAAAAAAGGACAAAAGGGGAAAAGCGATAATATTTTTAAATATAGGCATTTCTTAAGATTTGGGGGGGGGGGGGGAGACTGATTGTGATAGCTGATTAAAAAAAGTTATCACCAAGAGATAAATGTAACAATGAAATATTTCTATGAAACTCGAACGAAAAACATTATTATATTAATTAGTTGAATTTCATAAAAGCCACATATGGAAAATTTAAAATTGAAAACCGCGAGTTCAATTGTAGAGGATTTGCATACAGCAGCCAGTAAAGGCCATGTTTTCTGTTAACATGACAGTGCTCTGCTTAGAATTGATTTTTATCTTCACTTATCACGTTTCAATGATTTAATCTGTATACAGGTATCTACGACCTTCGCGAATCTAACCGTTGTAACTCAAATCTGGTTGACCTACCTCTTGTTCTCATCTAGCGGTTAAAGATCTCAACTATGTCCACCACATAACGGATTTCTACTCTGACATTCGACCGGAAAAAACATAATGTGAAAAAACAAAGAATATGAAAAAATCTCTGAACAAAGAAAAATATCTAGATAAAATATCATTGTAATTTGAAATCAAGTGTTTCAAAACTTATTCCAATTGAATAGTTTTAAATGTAAATTATTGAAACATTTATCTTTAGTATGATTTACTAATTGTCAGTCAAGAGTAACTATTGAGATAATAACATTTTGTACCAAAGGAAATTAGTAAAACTTTTCACTAATTCAAATCAAAATTGCTCTTCTAATTTTAATCAGTAGTTTTTTTGTAGTAATTTTATTGACTTTAATGATTCAAATTCACTAAGAAAAGAGTTGAATTGATCAATATTAACTAATTCAGAATAAAATTTACTAATGTATTGGTACGAATGCGTCCAGTTCGAATTAGAAGAAATTTTAATTATAAATTACTCAAATTCTACTTATAATTAGTAATTCTTTTTCTAATTCAAGGTGAACGAATCCTTACCAAATAAAAATTCCGAGAGTAGTAGAAAAAATACTGATTAAAATCAAAAGAACGTGATCTATTTAAAGGAATGTGATATTTAGGACTTGACTTTAGGTTTCTACATGTTAGTGTCTAAAATTCATAAAATTTTGTTTCCAAAATTTGGGAAATGGTAGAGAAGATAAAAACGGACGTGGATAGACAGCTTTTGGTTTGAAATATGAAAAAAATTTCAATTTTATCAAAATCTCTCGAATTTTTCTTTTAATTATCAAAACCAAAAATAGTCTATCTACGTCCAATTTTACCTTCTCTATTAACATTTAATTTTTTTCAAATTCCTTCAAGGCCATGGATCAACTGGATCATGTGACGTTGGTAATTGCAATTACAGTATGTAAGGTTATTCGAAAAATAATAATGGTTTTAAGTAAACTATCGATCAACGGTGGTTTTTTTGCATTCCAGTATTTTTAATATAAATTTAAAAAAAGTTTTGGAATATATAATTAGACTTTGTTCAGTAATAGTCCCACTCAAAAAATAACTAATAACGCCATTTTGCGCTCTAAAAGGAAAAATAGTAAGTAATAGATTCTATTTTTGCAAGTGTTACCACTTGAATTGTATTATTTACCATTTTGTATAATTTTCAATGCTTGAATGATAAACAATGTAATTCAAGTGGCTTGCAAAAATAATATTTATTATTTACTATTGTCCCTTGTAGAATGCAGAATGGCCATTTAAAATGGCACTTTTAGCTATTATCTTTTCTGCATACTGCATCCAAGACTACAAAACAGGTTTATAAAATTTAAATAACTTATTTTTTCCTGTATAGTAAGAAATGATTAATTCTAAACACGCATTCCAACTTTCCTCAACTCTAATCCAAAAATAATATCATTTTATCATAAACAAGGCAAGTTTCGTGTATGAGCACTTCTCGAGAATATTCTTTAGTCTATATAGACACTTTGGTACTAAGAGACCCCCCTATATTCAGAATGTGAATAGCTCCAGGGATCGGTGCCCCTTCATGAGTATTCTCTTTTGTTTAGTTAATTTTGTCCCTCGAGATTGTGTTTCTTATACATGAAGAAGTTGAGAGTAAACTGAGTAAACAGAGACAAGCGAGGAAACTTGAAATGTAGGGGTAGGTTGTAAAAAAAAAATAAGGGAAGTACTTAGCTGTAATAAATTAAAAAAGTACTCACCGCTTGTGCCTGGGTGATAACACCCTGGGGGGTGTTTCGATCATCCGCCATAACTCCTCCGTCTGCAAAAAAAAACGCAAAAAGACATTAAACATTTATTTTAAAAAACTATGTGTTTCAGATAAATTTCTAAATTATTTCATAAGACCATGTATGACTTATATGATTCCTACCTTACCGACATCTTTTTATTCATCATTTAAATTTCCACATTAATTGAGATATCGAGTTGAAACTTAGAGTAATTAAGTAAAAAACGTTTATCTGACCCTAAACTTTTATTATCATAAAAAAAATATTTTCAAAAATAAATTTATTTATAATTATAAATATTTAGGGCCAGATAAACACTCCTTAGTGATTTTTACCTAATTACTCAAAGTTTCAACTCAGTATTTCAATTAATGTGTAAATGCGAAGAAAGATAAAATCTTTTTTGTAAAATTTTTTTAAACTCTACTGATAAAGATACAAAAATTTGGTTTAGAGGGTTTACTATATATTAAATTATATATGCAATTTTATATCTTTTTTAAAATTTGAAATTTCATTACAGTTATCTGTAATTGCCGATAAGAATTCCAATTTAAAAAAAAAAATGTTTACTAAAAAGAAGTTATACGATTATGAAGAAATATGAATCTTTCGCAAAATGGCACCAACTTCAAAAAAAGATTATTATTATAGTTGATATGTTTACGTGAGAAAAATTTATTGACCTATTTAGATAATCGTCTTTACTTCTCTAGAGAATCTGGCTAAGAAGTTTCAGTTAAAATTCCAAGAAGATCGGATGAAAATTGTCTGAGTTCTGCTGCCGACCGTTTTTAAAAACATTTTTTCGAGAAAATTACTTTGAAAGTTTGAAAATTTTTCAAATTTTAAAAGTGTAAAATTAAAAAAAAAAAAATCCACATATCTTATCAAAAATATTTTTAACCGATAAAAAATTGATTACGACTGGATTGAAAAGTACGTAATTGTTCTCGAGATAAATTGCCATTTATGTTGCAAGTTCATGAAAATATTATATAGTTTAGTGAAAGGCATTTTTCTGCATGAAAAAGGCAGTTTGTATTGAAATTATTTTTCTCTCTAGTATCAAAAGCTATGTAATACGTAGAGCGAACGTTAAAAGTAAGAACAGCTTTAGGAAGAAATAATTATATCTACTTTTAGTTTGATGTTTACGACTTTAGCTAGAAAACATTATATGAAAGTTAAGTTGCTTGAATTTCCTGCAAAGTGTCGATGATCCTTACGCAAGTTCATTGTAGATCGTTTCAAACTTCGAAGAATTCTCGCTAATGACTTATGGTAGCTTCTCTAAGTAGAGCTAAGCAAAAAAGACTTAATTTCTATTCTGTTCTCATTTCCTCACTCAATACTATTTTTCACTAACGCAAATTTCCAGAATCAACATTTATATAATTACCTTAAACATTCAAAATATAAATGATATATTAAAATTTTTATTTTTAAAAATAGGCTATAAACAAAAAATTTGAATAAAAAAATAATTTTTTGAACTTGTGATTGTTTTTAAGATCACGTTTGACTTATACGATCCTACCTTATCGACAATTTTTCGCTTTTCACATTTCAACGTTAATTGCGATATCGAGTTGAAACTTTGACTAATTAAATAAAAAGCATAGACGTTTATCTTGTCAAAAAATTTTATAATTATAAAAAAAAGTGTTTCCAAAATTAAATTTCTTTATAATTATAGATATTTAGAAGCAGATAAAGGTTCCTTAGTGCTTTTTAGTTAATTACTCAAAGTTTCAACTCGATATCGCAATGAGCGTTAAAATGCGAAAAAGTGTCGGTAGGGTAGGGATCGGATAAGTCATACATGATCTCTGGGGCCATCCATGTACCACGTGGACAGCCGTGGAATTTTGACGACCCCCCCCCCCTTCTCTGTCCACGTGGACATGTTTTATGAAAATATAGATATTATTGGTCTTCAAAAACAAGGAGGCCAAAAGTGTAAGTGGCGACGTCAGTCTGGAAACTCGGTGAGAGCGAAAGAGAGAGACGATGGGAGGTTTTTTGTGTCTTTGTCTACGCGTAACGCGTTAGAGAGAGACAGCCTAACCCTCCGAATCACTCTCTCTCACGCCCGAGCTGACAGGCTTCAGGCTGGCTTGTCGACTCTATCTGTAATAACTTTATGGAGGTTAACCGTTTGAGTCCCAGGGGCCATTTGAAAGAAAATGGTCGATAAATGTCAAACAGCGCGACGGCGCTTGTCTTTATCAATTGCGAAGTGGATCGACACAAAATCTGAAGAGCGTGAACGCGATACTTGGGACTCAAACGGTTAAACAAGGTTTGAAGTCCAAACAAAAAGTCGTGAAAATATTCTGTTTTTCATGCTCTCCTAAAAAAGATCACTGGAATGAAGATATCAATGAGGAAAATAGTAAGTAAATACTATTCTAAACATGCATATAAACATGTAAATTTTTCGCAGATTTAGGAGGACGTATGCCCACGCGGGTTCTAGCCCCCCCCCCCCCCCCCCAACTGTACAGTGGTATATGGATGATCCCCTTTAAAACAGTTACAAGTTCAAAAAATTATGATTTTATTTTTAAAAGATGAAGTTTCATCAAAATTTCATCAAAAATCAAATTCCAGTTTGTGTAACCCCACTTCAATGCAGAATAAGATATCGAGTTGAGAATTTTGAAAATTAAATAAAATTTCAAATTAAGTGATGTAAAAAGCGGCTCTTATTCCACAGAAAGATTTCAAATTGTTTAAATTTGATTTATATAAAATTCTCTAAAATAGGTATTTTAGGTCATAAAAGTTTATAATTGTAAAATTACTTTTTTTCGAAATTTCTTTTTTTAATAATTATAAACATTTATGACCAAACAGACTTATCATAGTGCATTTTACTCGATTTCTAAAATTTTAACCTCCGTATCTTATTTTTCATGAAAATGGGGTTACAGAAACTAAAATGCCGATAAAGTAGGAATCTAGTCACGTGTTTCATGGCCTTAATTATGAGTTAAATTTCAAATAAAAGTGAATTAGGGTAAGAAATGAGTAACTCTTTACTATTTCAGATTTCGAGAGAATTATCTTTTAAATGCAGTGTTTCTAATTTCACTTAACAATCTGCTAAGAACATAATCTTAAAAGGTTAAGGGGATTTAGATTGCAATCTTTACAGAGCAGTAACTCTTATTACATGTACACACTTGACAATTTTATTCGACAAGAAAGGTACTTCGAATGAATATTTTTCTTTCCAAGTAAAATTCTATTTTCGATAAGATCGTTGATGTGGGATCATGAAAAAGTGCAAAAAATTGAAACGAAGGTAATAAAATTGCAGAAATCAAATAAGAAAGTAATGTCGGGAACGAAATGAGAATCCACTTTCTCTCTTGGTCGAATATTTCGCAACTATTCAAAGAATGCATTTTATTCTTCAGTCTGGGTCTGTGGTTCAGTAACGTAACAAGGATCGTACGAAAACTCATGCCTTCTAAATGCTATCTTTAGAGTTCCACGACACGCTGCTCTCGACAGGCTAAATTCTAATTCTAATTTCACTAGCAAGTCTTCCGCCCTCGCGATTCCGCTTCCGGGATAATAATAACTAATTCCTCAGAAGCTTATGAAATTCCTGTTTAGAAAATTTTTTTTATACTCCCAATCATTTTTAAAGCATTAAAAAGTTCAAGCAAAAGAGATAAAAAATTACTACTTTTCCATACAGAGAAAGCTAATTTCCACGTTATACTTTTATCTCCGATAAAATTTTTTTTTTCAAAATAGAGTTAGCCGAGAATATTCTCGAGAATTTACTCCTGACCTCTTATGTTTCTCAATATTTTCCACCATCTTTCTGGTAGCTGAAACAAATTCGAGGGATAAATTTTGATTATTTTATGTAATGAAAGGTAATTCAAAGGCTTTTTCTTGTTACTATATTCATATTTCATAAATTGTCTACTTTTCATACAAATGTAATTAAATATTTTAAAAGGTTTTTATATTTAAAAATATCTTTTCAAATTTCTGAGAATTCTTACAAAGAAAAAAAAAAATTAACAGGTATCCCTCATGAAAAAAAGTATTAGTAAGTATAGGATCCAATAGACACAAATACATTTTTTTCATAAGCAATGCTACAATTTTTTGTGCTAGTATACATAAGTTTCTAAAACCAAAACAAATGACCGTTGTATTTTTAATTTTTTTACTTCTCACAACAACAAAAATTACAAACATGAATAATTTATCACAACAAAATAAGAAATATTTCAAAATCTATTTTTCTCAACTTATCGATAAATTCTCTTGGTTTCCAATATTCTCAAGAACTTTCTCGAGAATATTCTCTGATTTAGAATGAACAACTCTAAAATTCAAGAAAAGAAAAAGAACAATTGTTGAAATGTATTCTTGTCTTTTCGAACGGCAGATGTCGTGGGTATTTCTAGTTGAAATCCCTAAACCTGACATTCCTGAGAGAACGATCTCATGTCTTAGGGAATTTCGCTAAAGCGAACAAACAGGTCAATGACCAGTAACTGCCTGCAGTATTATAGCTTTATGCCGCAGGGAATCTCGGCGATATTGCTATTTCCTCTCTGGTTCTAAATTGCCCCCCTCAACCCTTCGTCACTCGATCTTCTTCTCCCTATTTTTTCGTACTCTATAATTCGCCCCGTTTTTACAGTTAACCCAGTTAACTTTAACTGGCATAAAACAATGACTCAGTCATACGCTACACAATTATGGAGCTAATAGAGACGTGTAAAACAAAAGATCAGTTGGAAGTTAAGCAAGCCAGAGTGAAATTTTTTAGTGGCATTAAAACAGTTTTATTTCGAAATTAGACGGAGAAAGAAGATTCGTGAAATTAAATGAGTTAAAGGACAATACGAGAAATGTTCAGTCATCAGTGTTGTAAAATTAATATAGTAGATAACACATTTAACTTACATATTATTTAAAATCAAGTTCAAGATTAACCGGACTGGGAATCGAACCTAGGATGTGAACGCAAATAACCTAACACGATACCCACTACGCTACGGGTTTGCTTAAAACTTGATACTCTCTTTACTAGTCAAGGTAGTTCAACCATAAAAAATTAGGCCTCAGCAAAAATACATAATTTTGCTTTCTATAAAAAAAATTTGAAACAGAAAAATAATGTATTTAATAAATTATATTTTAAAGCGCTTTTTTCTCATATCGCTTTTTACCAAATTTTTGAGAATTGTGCGATTCTGATGAATCATGGATCATTTTTTCAGGGAAAAGATTCTCTACAACTTGACCATTTCCAATTTTTGAACATAAATTCTTTAATGGCTGAAACTATTAAAAAACAATTTTTCAAAACAACATTTTTATAAACAAATTGCTAAATTTGATAATAGTTGATTCATTTTCAAAAATTGGAAACGGTTAAGTTGTAGAGAATCTGTTCCCTGAAAAAATGATTCATGATTTATCAGAATCGCACCAATTTTAAAAATTTGATAAAAAGCGATATGAAAAAAAAGCACTTAAAAATAACATTTGTTAAATACATTATTTTTCTATGTTTCATATTTTTTTATAGATAATAATTTTTTTCTTTTTAATATTCAATATTACAATATTGCTATTCTTGAAAGAAAAATTATGTATTTTAACCTGAGGCCTAATTTTTTGTGGCTGAACTACCTTAAGGCCAAGGACCAACCTGGTCACGTGACTAGATTCCTACTTCACTGGCATTTCAGTTTGTGTAAACCCATTTCTATACAAATTAAGACAGGTAATTGAAAGTTTTTTCAATTCAATAAAACACACTATTCTAGGTCTTTATGGACATAAATGTTCTTAATTATGAAAAAAAATTTCTTTGAACAAAAATTTTTTTATAATTATTATCGTTGAAGAAATTGTAAATACAAAATGTTTTTTTTAATAACAGTTACTGTAGGTCGAAGTTCAATGCAGTTTTTCCCAAGTTTACTCTTTAAGAATGATCGAATTTTAAACAATTTTAAAAGACTTCACCGTCTCAACTTTTGAAATTAATCTCTCATTTCCTAACTACAGATATTTGTCTATAAAACTTATTCAATTTTTCAAAACTTCTTATTAGCAGTTAGGAAATGTGAGATTAATTTAAAAAATCTAAGACGATGAAGTTTTCTAAAAATATTCAAAGAAAAAAATAATTTTTATATTTTTAATTTATTCGAACGATGGAATGAATATTTTTCTTCAAGAAAATAGGATTTAAAAAATTTTAGTATAAAATGCTCGTAAGTATTCTCCAAGCATTTAAACTTTTTAGAACACTAAAGCTGAGATTATATTAGAGACAAACCACCATTCTGCATTAATTTTTCAATTTACTCCACTGAAGACTATTTCGGAAGATTAAATTCTTCACTGCTTGGGCAATTTATGGTTTTGTCTCAATTATAACCTAAAACCACTTTTTCGAATGAGACTGAATTAAATTTGCTATTTGGCCACCTCAAAATGATAAACCTTTTAGAAGTAAAATTCACGTAATCTTGCCGGTAAATTACCTGTCTTTACGCTAAGAAAAAATTTGTTTTAAGAGAGTAGCATTAAGAAAACAAAATGATGCAAAAGATGATTAATATGATTTGACAGTGTTTTTTGTATGAATGCATACATAAATTATGGATATTTTTACCCTAATAAGCTTTCCAGGTGTAATGTATGTAATACCACTTTATTTCCAACTCTTCAAGATCATAGATCAACCAGACCATGTTACCAAATTCCTACCTTACCGACATTTTTTATCTTCTCACTCATGACCATAAAAATGAGATATCGAGCTCAAAATTCACGAAATTGGAGAAAAGACACTAAAGAAGGTTTGTCTACTTTCAGATTTATGCTAACAAAATAGTATATTGTGCAACTAGGAAATTATTATTTTTTTAAAATTTAAGGTAACCGTTTTCATCGACGGATTTAATTCCCGGTCATAGAAAATTTTTTCACGGTCATTAAAAAAATAGTTTCCAATGAATAACAGTTAATGCAATGGGTTTTTAAAATTTTAAAATACTTTTTATTCAATATTCCGAAATAAAATTTCTCCCGGTATACCGAAATCACGAAATCATACGAAATGGACAATTGTTAAAATCGCTGTTACAGTTAACAAGGAAAAAAATCTCCTGCTCCAATGAGCGCAGTAGACAGCAGCCTAACACTGCTTTACACTCCTGCATTCAACTTGGGAAGGTACTCAGGTCAAAGCTGTAAGTCTCGAAAGTCAGCTGGAACTCTGTAGATGCAGATATTTGGCATAGATTGGCCAGGATAGTCGATGAAGTCGTAGTACCCACTTGTCCCATTTTCGCGACTTCGGCCTATTGTAAGTACTATTTGGTTGAGTCGAAGTGCTTGGGAAGATACTCAGGTCAAAGCTGTAAATCGCAAGAGTCACCTGGAACTCAGTAGAGGTAGATATGTGGCATAGATTGGTCAGGATAGCCGCTGAAGCCGTAGTACCCACTTGACCCATTTTAGCGACTTCGGCCTATTGTAAGTACTATTTGGCTGTGTCGAAGTGCTTGGGAAGATACTCAGGTCAAAGCTGTAAATCGCAAGAGTCACCTGGAACTCAGTAGAGGTAGATATGTGGCATAGATTGGTCAGGATAGCCGCTGAAGCCGTAGTACCCACTTGTCCCAATTTCACGACTTTGGCCTATTGTAAGTTCTGTTTGCTTGGATCAAGGTGCTTTGGAAGGTACTCAGGTCAAAGCTGTAAGTCTCGGGGGTCAGCTGGAACTCAGTAGAGGTAGATATGTGGCATAGATTGGTCAGGATAGCCGCTGAAGCCGTAGTACCCACTTGTCCCAATTTCACGACTTTGGCCTATTGTAAGTTCTGTTTGCTTGGATCAAGGTGCTTGGGAAGGTACTCAGGTCACAGCTGTAAGTCGCGAGAGTCAGCTGGAACTCAGTAGAGGTAGATATTTGGCATAGATTGGTCATGATAGTCGATGAAGCCGTAGTACCCACTTGTCACATTTTAGCGACTTCGGCCTATTGTAAGTACTATTTGGCTGGGTCGAAGTGCTTGAGAAGGTACTCAGGTCAAAGCTGTAAATCGCAAGAGTCACCTGGAACTCAATAGAGGTAGATATGTGGCATAGATTGGTCAGGATAGCCGCTGAAGCCGTAGTACCCACTTGTCCCAATTTCACGACTTTGGCCTATTGTAAGTGCTGTTTGGTTGGGTCGAGGTGCTTTAGAAGGTACTCAGGTCAAAGCTGTAAGTCTCGGGGGTCAGCTGGAACTCAGTAGATGCAGATATTTGGCATAGATTGGCCAGGATAGTCGATGAAGTCGTAGTACCCACTTGTCCCATTTTCGCGACTTCGGCCTATTGTAAGTACTATTTGGCTGGGTCGAAGTGCTTGAGAAGGTACTCAGGTCAAAGCTGTAAGTCTCGGGAATGAGCTGAAACTCAGTAGAGGTAAATATATGGTATAGATGGGTCAGCATAGTCTCTGAAGCCGTAGTACCCACTTGTCCTATTTTAGCGACTTTGGCCTATTGAAAGTGCTGTTTGGTTGGGTCGAGGTGCTTGGGGAGGTACTCATGTCAAAGCAAACACATTTAAAAAAATTACAAAAATCGAAGTGTTGACAGACAATCCTTAATTCTTTTTCATCATTACAAAAATCTGTAGCGAGTATATTTTAAATCTAAAATTTTAATATTTTAATATTTTAATATTTTAATATTTTTGTATCCTTGCCGTGGAGTTATTATATTGTTTTACAATTCGTCGAACACAGAATTATATTCAGTTATATTGTATACGACAGCAGTACATCTAGGTAGAGTGCAGTAAAGTAATTTAAAGGATTAGAGTCTAAACTGCCTGGCGCGCAGACTTCGGTGTCTCCTGAGTAAACACTGCAAAACCGATTTTTCTCACGTTGTTTAAGAACTTGCAGATATTATATTTTCTATACTTTCTCTTAAATTAGGGGTTTCTAGAAAGCTCCTGGAAGAGCGTCTTCCAGGGCAAAAGGACAGTACTCTAGCCGACAGTCATAGCGATCACATCGTCGCTCGACCACCTTGTACTCGTTGAAAATACCTTAGTTAAAATATATTTTTATTGTTTATATAGTGTATATTTATTTCACAGAACATTTCACCTTCCCTAATTACCACAAATCTGAGAGTAGACAAACCGTCTTTAGTGTCTTTTCTCGAATTTTTCATATTTTGAACTCTATATCTTATTTTGCATGGAAATGAGTTTACAGTACATAATGCCGATAAAGTAGGAATCTGGACACGTGGCCTGATTGATCCATAGCCTTAATATTATGGACAGTTATCAGATCGGCCACGTGAATGAGGAAGAAATTTACTAATCTTAGTTTCTGCACACTTTTTATAAAATAGTAATTACATATCAATTTTTTAAAAAAACATTTAAAGGAATTTCAAATATAATATAATGAAGATTAAAAACAAAATTATATATTTTTTCAGTGATTTTTGATCGATTAGAAGCTATTCGACAATGAAATTTTCATGATTGAATCCTTAAAATTCAATAGCATAAAAATTAAAAATACCAATAATTTGCAAATTGACAGAATTATGTATTTACCGTTCTTAGCTTTCATTGAACGATGAAAAATATTAATTTTTTTTAAAACGAAATGATTGGTTTTTGCTCCCATAAATTTAATACATATAGAACGTGTACACTGAGAGAAATCGGCTTTGGTTCCTGTGCACATAGCATATAAATTTTTTGTACAATAGTTGCCTTGACCAAAAAAGTTGAGAGAAGCTACTACTTTTATAGTTATCATGACAGTAATTTGAACTTTTTTGTGTATTCGGTTGTTGTGACCAAAGTTGATGATTAGAATGAGCTTTATACGTACCCCAACGGTTAGTACACGTACATTTTCTTTATGTGTACTGCCAAGCTCCTTTGGTTACTACAACCGCAGCGTTCGCTGTTGCGCTAGACAAATCAAGTATAACTTTCATTGAAAGATATGCAGCCTAAGTTGAATCCTGCCAATTCTCGTTCTCGATTCCTGGACTATATTTCACCGTGCCAAGCATTATCAGGTAAATAATTCTATTATAAATATAGTTTGACAATTCTTTCTAAATGATAAACGATTTTGTTCGGGGACAATGCAATGCGTTCCAATTTTGCTGTCTCGTCGTATTTTGTCAAAACTATAGTCAGTCAAAAAAAGTTTATGGTGATGAAAAAAGTGAGAATTTTTTAACTTAATCGACGAAAGTTATCATAAATATCATTATACCGGATTATTTTTCTTAGATCTTTTCGGTGAAACTTTATTTTTTATCATCAAATTGAATTTGTATTTTGATAACTAAGAGAACCATACCTATAACCTCAAAAATAATTTTGGCTGGGTATTTACTGTCCGTAGACTTAGTCATTTTAACTAAACTCTATGCGCGGCTTTACGATGGACTTTGGTTCCTATAACCGCAGCGCTATGTTATTTCAAGTACCAGAATCGTGGTCTCAGTAACGTTCCTTGCAGTTGAAGTAAACACTTTTCCAATGTATGACAGCCACTACCATGGTTGTCATGAGAACTTTAACATTTTTGTAAAGACGATTTTAACAAAAAAACTTTGGTCAGTGAAACCTAAAATTTCTCTCTGTGTATTACATCCAGACTGAAAATGTATTTTTACATCCATCTATATTATTACAAAACAATTTTCAGTTTCCCACGCTTGTTTCTCTTATTTGTATATCTATACACATTATTATAGATTAAGGCTTGGTTCTGGCTTCATAGATAAACAGCACGCAAGAGCGATAAAAAGTTCAGTGGTCGTTGCAAAAAGCGAAGAAACTGCGCAAACTCATCTATTCTCATCAAATTTCGGTAGTTTTGCGACATTACAAAATTACTTTGCTGAGAATTGCACAGTCAGTATCCATTACAGTACATGACAGTTGCAAGTTCTCATAGAGATGCAATTAAGGGGACTCGCAAGATCTCTCAGACAAAGTTAGGGAACATGGAAAGCCACAGTATAATTAGGAGGGGTGCCAAAAGTGTATCGCGGAAATACGGTGAAGTGCCAAGAGTCGAAAGGAACGTCTGTCGTCCCTTTAACTTCAGACTCCCATATCTGTACTACTTAGTAATTACGAAGTAAACAGAGAGAACAAATTTGTTAAATTTACTGAGTCCATAACTTCAAATAGTGACAGCATTCAATTTCTGCAAATTTAACAGATATTTCAGTGCAATTCGATGCTTTTGACTAAACGTGACAGATTTGTCGATAAATCTTACAGAAATGCCTGTTAAATTGACAGAATAAGGAATTTATTCAATATATTAATTCAAGAAGTATTTCACTAATATTTATCGACAAATCTGTCACGTTTAGTCAAAAGCATCGAATTTTACTCTCTAAATCTGAATCAGTCAAAATCTACTGATTATCAGTGAAATTTGACTGATTCAAATAACTAAGAAAAGGTTACTGTAAATCAGTCAAATTTCACTGATTACTTCAGTGAAAATTAAATGATTTACAGTGAAAAATATATTTTCCACTGATGAATCAGTAAAAATTGACTGATTGAACAGTGAAAATTTGACTGGTTCAGATTTAGAGAATACTGAAATATCTGTTGAATTTGAAGAAATCTTATGATGACACTATTTTAACTTATACACTCACTTCTACGGACATATTACGATACTAGTCTTTGTCACTGACAAACTTTTTTTCAAAAAATATATTACAAGGAAAAAATTTGTTCATGAAAAAGTCGCGGACTCCGTTCTTAAATCTGGGATACGAGAAAAATGTATAAAAAGATCCAAGGTACTTAAGGGGTTATACTACCGTGAGAAAATAATTTTAAGCGTTTTTATTGGCTTAAATGACGTATAAACATCTCAAGATTAAAAACGCGTTTTTTCTTGAAACCATTTTTATCAGTTTGGCGAGCAGTATGACTCGAACAATTTTTATTCGATTGAGTTGAAATTTTAGCTGCAATTTATTAAAGCACGTTTGTTAACTTCTTTTTATTAAAAATTTTGAAAAAAATTCGAAAACTTATCGACAATTACAGTTAACTGTAAACATTCTTGCAAAATTTTTAGTCAAACTAAGTTGAGAGACGTTCTATATCGTCTTCTCTTGTATTTTTTAAATCAAAGTTAAAACTTTGACCTCAATTAGTATGGGAATGCAAAGGACGAACAAAATTGTCGGTAAGGTAGGAATCAGATAAGTCACACATCGCCTGAAGACCATTTCATGGACATGGCTTTATCTTACACTTTTTGCCTTTCTTATACTTAAATCAATAATTTAAATGAATTTTTCGTAGCAGATGAATATAAAGCAGATCAAGGTATGTTCATCTGCTATGGAAAGTCTATTTGAGTTATTAATTTAAGAATAAGAAGGGCGAAGAAATTGACTCAAATCACGTCTAGGACGTGGCCATAAGGGCATGTCATTGACGTGACTTTATCCAATACTTTTCACTTAGGAATGAGTTTCAAAATTCCTACAAGCCGAGAAACTGAATCCTCCAATTTTTGGAAAAATGAAAAGATCTGAAACAACAAATATAATTTTTCGGTGAAAATTTTGTAAAATTTTACGAACTAGTCTCGATATAATTCTTAGTTTATTTTTAATAATTGCTAGAAAAAAATTAGTCAACCGTTTTGGAACTTTTACTTTTAAGTTCCGGAATTTTTATCGAAAGTTCGAAATAATTTACCGATAATCTGGGAACTCACAAGTTGTGACACTTATTTCAGACTTAGGTATAAATTCCAGATATTTTCATAAAGAAATTTTTTCCGTGTAGACAGTTTAGCATTTCAAGTTTAAAAAACTTTCTGGTTTCTTAGAAAAAATTAGAGTTCAGAGGATCTGGATTTTATCGGAAAAATGTTGCGCCACATTGAAAGAAAAGTTTGTGTCACTTTCTAAATGTGAAAAGTGAAATTTGACTCAGATACAGCGAAAGTGTTCATCACATGAATTATTACAGACTTGAATAATGTTGAGTGACAAATGACTAATTCCCCAAAAATGTCCATAATTTATTTACTACCAAACATAATATGTACGGTTATTATATTCAATGAACGACATATTATGAATTAGTCAAACTTCTCTGCAAGAAACTTGTATTAATTATTCGTTAAATTATTATAATTATATTTATATTATAATAAATTATAATTATATAATTATTTCATCTCCAATATTTATATATTTTAAAATTTCCATACTTGATTTTCTTCAAAGCGTATTACAACAATATTATTGAACACCCAGAAAAATGATTTATTTAAATTTAAGAAATAGTTTTTTAACTTCATTTCTTCAATTCGAAGTAAAAACACCTTCAGAAAATTTATGAATTTATTTTATTTTAAGAAACCACGCTTTTAGCCTTTTTTTAATGAAAGAAATTATTTTTTTAATATTATTTATTTGATTGAAAAATATTTTTTCGAGTCAAATACAGTACTGGTAAAAACTTAAGAAATAATTTATTAAATTTTATTATCTTCGAACGAAGACAATTTTTTCTTTAAATCAAAGAACATATTTTTGTGAGTCACATTAAGTAAGTACTATGCGACTGAGCAAACATTAATTTTTTTAATTCAAATAAAAAAAAACAATCAAATTTTTTTTTTAAATCAAAGAAACTTTTCTTTGACCGTATAGCAATGCACAAATTTGTTTTATTTAAAGAAATTTTGTTTGAATCAAAGAAACTTTTTTCTGGGTCTTGTATCTAGAAATTCTGAAACATTTATCAGGAATATTTTTACGTTTTGGGTAACTGAAAATTTTATATCAGTTTCGTAATTTTATGATAAATTTTATAAAAATTCTTTGGATCAAGGAAACTTTTTTCTGGGTGAATAAATAGACCCAGTAATTTAAGTTTTAAAGTTAATAATAATAAGATAAAAAACCAACGAATGATTAATTTTTTTTTAAATTGTATAGTCAATGGTGATATATGATTAAAAAATCCATCTGTAGACAATGGTGTTTCTATGCGTCATGTTGTTGCCTGCATATCAATATAGAAAAGACTCTTAGTGATTTAATGGATACAATTGATGTTTTAATGCATTTTAATACATCTGTTACATCGTCATACACCAAATTCAAAAGTATATAATGTCCTCAATGAATCATACTTTTTATCTTTTGTTCCTGATTCATTAAAACTAAATTTTAAAAATGAAAAATAATTTCTACAAATGATAATAATTTGTTAAAAATTGTTATATTTTTATTATCGTTATGCATAGTTTACATTTTAAATAGAGAAACATTTTTTTCTTTTTAATCCATTAAATATTACTATACACGTAAAAAAACTTGAAGGTCATATTTTAGAATATTTGGTTGGTTATTAAAGATTAATAGGTGTTTAAAAATCATAAAAATACCGGTTTTGGGGACGTAATGACCACGTTTTAGTAGTAATATAGATGATAGTATCGTAAACGACATTGAGTATGCAAAGTCGACAAGAATTACCGGAAATTGTTTTCAAGTCTTTCAGTCTCTAAAGAACCCAAACCTTTCACGGTCGTGGGCCAAGCTATCGTTTAATATTCATACTACGTGTCTCGTAATCTCTTCGTGCTTTAAAATTACCACGCTTCTTCACTATTTGTTTCGATTAACTCCCACTTCGTGTTCTCATCAAATAAGTGGGTAAAGAAGTCGAATTTTTTAACCGCTTCACGCCTCCATCAAATATTCGCATTTCATTTTCGAGAAACATAATTTGAATTTCAAGTTTCCAAAAAGATTTTGTTTTATTATTAATTTATTTCAAGGTAGTTGTGCCAAAAATCAGGTCTCTGGAAAAAAAAATTTTATTTATGAATTTAACACTTACAATGATATTATCAATCGTGTCTTATGAATGAAAAAACATTATTTTTTATTAAAAAATTTAAAATTTACTATAAATAATACTTTTAGTAATGTTTTTTGTTCATATTCTGGACTTGCATTGACCCATAATTAATAATTGAAGATATATGTTGATGTTGATAGTTGGCTTTAGGGTCCAAGGTTAATAAAAACTTAAATTTTTACATAATTGTTATAAAACTTTTCCTTACTATCTCTTATCATCAATTTTTAAAAAATTATTTGATTTGTATTTTCGTGACAACTCTACTTATTTCAATTTTGAAAATAGGTAAAAATCTTTAAATATAGTTATTTGAAAAATTGTTTTAACGATTTCAGCCACTAAAAATAATATTTTCAAAATTATAAATGGTAGAATTGTGGAGAATATTTTCCCCGGAAAAAATAAGTAATGATTCATGAAAATCGAATAATTTATGAAAAATTTGTAAGAAGAGACATCAAGGAAATATTCAATCACAAAAAACATCAAAAGTATTACTTTTCGTAAGTTTTCTATCCTTTTTATATAAATAATGTTTCTTCTTTTATTGATAATATCACTTCAAGTCTTAAAATCATGGAAAAACATTTTTTCCAGAAACCTGTTTTTTGGCACAACTATCTCAATGGAAAAAATAAAAAATCAATTCCGAATCTACATTGTTAAAAATCTTATCAATTTTAATAGACTTTAATATAAAAGTGGTAAATTAATAGATTTGTATATTATGAAAAATTAATATACATTCATATTAAATTTAATAACTTTTCAGTCAAAATATATTGAAATGAAAAAACGTTATTAAAATACATATACATGTGTATTAAAATTCAAATAAAAGTTTGTATTTTTTAAGATGAAAGTATTTAAATTTAATATACGTTACTGAAAAAAACTTCCATCTCATATAATGAAAGTTTAATACAGAAATTTCTAACAGTGTATAGAAATTTAATACCAATTTTGAGGCAACAGTATCATAATTTTTTCAGAAAAAAAATTTATTATAAAAGATAAAGTATTTTAGATTAAATAAGTAAAACAATGAAGAATAGTTCTCACAGAATCCGCATTTCTTCTGGATTACTATCAGTTGCTCTTTGTGACCAAGTACCAAAGACTTAAATGGTAGTTCTTCTTTTGGTACGAACGCATTACTTTACCAGAAGCGGGCCACTAAGATATAGAATCGAGATTAACTATCCAGCTGGCTTGAACCCAGTAATCAAGAATTCAAGAAAGGAAGATAAATTAATGATGAACAGAGGCGGAAGTCGAGAGATAAAAGAAATAACAAACTAAATCGCTTCATTACGTTGCCCTTAAATCTGAAAATAACAAGGCATGGAGTGAGAAAGTACCGATGCAATTAAACATTGATAAATCACTGGTTAAGAAATAAACAGAAGGAAAGAGTTAGAAAAATTACACTTTTCTACTCTACAAACAGTTTGTATATTTCGATTTAATCTTTGGAAACCGAGAGCTAAGTGCTAAAGTACTAAACATTTTTTTCGATAATGGCATGAATCTTAGTAAAATTTTTTATCTAATGATTCCAAGTTGAAGGCAAAATGTTAATTTTATAAGAATATATTACAAAAAACGTCAAATTTTGATCTTTTTGGAAAATGTTAATAACTCTAAAAATAATTAATATTTTAAGAAGTTTTTGGTCTCACTTTAAAGGTAAGTTTTCATAGTAATTTGTTAACTGTTCAAGATATTTTCAGAACTTTTTCCTAGATTTTATCCTGGGATCAAACATGATACAAAATAGTCATAAAATTTAAAAAATGTATTGCTTTGTATAACAATTTTTTATAATTCAATCTATATCATATTCTAATAGAATTTAGGAATATTTATGAAAATATTGATATTTTGTATCTATTTATATAATGTATAGAGTACAGTCTTTATTTTAAATGTTAGGGCGTTTTCGTACCATGTTTGACCCTAGAGTAGAATCCAGGAAAAAATTCTAATATCTTCATTAGTTAGCAAATTACGATGAAGACTTACATTTAAAACGAGACAGAAATCTTTTTTAAATTTTAATTATTTTTAGAGTTATTAAAATTTTCCAAAAAGATCGAAATTTGACGTTTTTATAATATATACTTATAAAATTAACATTTTGCCTTCAACTTGGGACCATTGGTTAAAAATTTTTATTAACATTCATGCCATTATCGAAAAAAATGTTTAACTTCTTTTTATTAAAATTAAGACACTTCGACAGTGGCTTAAACAACAGGTGAACTTAAACTCTTGACCGGTAGTGTATTATTTTTTATTGTTTAGAACTAATTGAAGTCTACAGCCATCTTATAATATATGTACTTACAGTTTTGAACGTTCATTGAACGGTGACAAAATTTTTTTTCCATGAAAAAATTAATTATTATATTTATATTTAGGGCCGTTCAAATATATACAATCGTTCATGAACAATACACTATTTTTTAATTTTCTGGATCAAAACCTAATCATTTAGTTTAACAAAAAATTTTTTCCATCGTTCAATGAACGTTCAAAACTGTAAGTACATATAATATCTCCTTCATTATGTCCTAAAGTTGTAGCTAAAAAACTATATTATTGTGGAAAAATCTTGTGGGAAACTGATATTATTGATTTAGTCAGCTGCACTGGTTGATCCATTGCCTTAATTTTCAAATCTTTAATTACTCAGATGTAAAACACACACTCTCTAAATCTGAATCAGTCAAATTTTCATTGATTGAATCAGTGATTTGCCTTTTCACTGATTCATCAGTGAACAAATATTTTTCACTGTTAAATCAGTTGATTTTCACTGATTCATTAGTGAAAATAATATTTCTCACTGTTAAATTAGTCAATTTTCACTAAAATAATCAGTGAAATTTGACTGATTTACAGTAACCTCTTTTTAGCTATTTAAATCAGTCAAATTTCACTGATAATCAGTGAATTTTGACTGATTCAAATTTAGAGAGCACGGAGGAAAAAATTTGTTACATTTACTGAATCCTTACACGGAGAAACTTTTAATTGTAAAATCTAGTATTATTATATTTATTTTTACTAAAAGTCAATAGGAAGCGAGGATATAGTAACAAAACTAGTTTTATTTACCATACACTGAGAAAACAGTTTTGTCAAATCAACAAAAATATTTGGTTACTATTTAGCTAACAAAATTCTTTTGTTGTGCCAACAAAACATTTTGCTATATCAAACAAATTTTGTTGGTTAAACAAAATGTTTTGTTGGGACAACAAAATATTTTGTCAGGATAACAAAAAAAGTTTTGTTGGATACATTTTTTTCTCAGTGTAGCGGTAGGAGGAAATACATTTTCTGAACCAATTGTAAATATAGTGCAACTTTATAAATTACCATTGAGAGTTGCAAAGATTAATATCTTTGATGGCAAATTGAAACTAGAAATAAGTGATACCTATATAAATAAAAAGTAAAACTATCTATGCAAGAATTGGTCTTTTGAATAATATAAATTGCAAAATAGTTTAGAGAAATTACCATTGTCAATAGTAATGAACAATGAAGAGAGAAAGATTTGAATATTTTGCAATCGAATACATCATATATTGGAATAGTACGTTGTGAAAATTCCCATTGGAAATATTAAATGTACTGCCGAGTGACGTCAGATACGCCGAACGTTTCTGATATTACCCGAGAATCGCTCCATGTGCTCGTTATGATTATTTGTCGGTAGCCGATATAGTAATATATTTTTTTACATTTGAATATGGCGCCTTTCTAACTTACGATTTTTTCTAGCAGAGGGACTACCGAGCTTTTCCTCACAAATCGTAAAAGTTTCCACAGTTCAGTATATAATGAAGTTGCTACATTGTAATTGACAATATTGACATATCACTGCGATGCGTTTATGATTGTGTGCGTTGTGCAGTTAGGTTAAGTTGCGTTGAATTAGTATTTAAGCGTGCATTGGTATGTTTATTATTTGTATTGATATATATATATATATCCGTGTATGTGTATGTAAATATGTAACTATGTTTATAAATACTCTCTCTATGTAGCTCACAAAATCTGATAAGAACTATGGTAAAATTTACGAATGACTGATTTTTTTATATCATGGAGGTGCAATTATTTCCTATTTTCGATAGGAAAAGTTATAAATATGGTTTCACTATCTCCAAAAGACTATGGTAATTCGGTTAGACAGAAGATGTGACTTTACTATTGTCTTTTGTAAACTTAACATTCTTTTTTAGCAATTAATGAAACATTTATTGGGTTTACTTCAATATAATTCGTTCGATGTGTCGATTACGATTTTACTATTTCAATTAATAAAATTTGATTTTGTTTTTAGGCATAAGTACAATTATATCACCATTTTCTCCAATATTATTAGTAACTCCTTAGTTTAATATTCAAAATAGGAATTTCTAAAAAAGTGACGTTATATCCTCGTTTCCTATTGACTTTTCGTAAAAATAAGAGACCTGTCAGTAACTATTACAGAAATGCCTTTTGAATAAACATTTTGAAGGAAATTTCTTATTCTGTTAATTTAGCAGGCATTTTTGTAATATTTATTGACAGATCTTTTACGTCTACAAAAAAACGGTGAATTATACAGAAATATCTGTCGAATTTACATAAATTTTATGCTACACGGAAAAAACAGTATAGCTGTTCGACCTATACCGGTATATAGTGACTCGTGCCATGCGGTATAGTTGAGACAACTATACTGGTTTGCCGCGCTACCTATACCTTGCTTTGCATGCACGCGACTCTAACCTCGAAGTGAGAAAGAAGTGTCATTTGTTCGAGGCGTTTGTCGATTTTTTAGAGGCAGTTTTTCTTTGCTTAAAATATAATTTATGCGTATCGCGTTTTCTTTTATTACACGTGAAAATCCACAACTGCTATGGACGAGTGGGTGAAGAGAAAATTAAGAGATTGGGGATTGTCATTTCAACGAACTTGTATCCTTCGCGGAGCAATATGACGTTTAGGAATACCAGTATAGCTGTCTCACCTATACTCGTATAGTTCTGAGGACCTTACCGTAGCATTGATCTGATAGCAATATTTTCTGGTTCTGAGGACCAAAATATAGTTCTCTCAGCTATACAGTTTTTTCAGTGTAGCGCTATTTTAATAGATGGAATCAGTAAATGTAACACATTTTTTTTTCATTGTGAAATTTAAAATTAAACCTGAAATTCAGAATTAGAAGCTGAATTAAGGTATGTTAAGCTGGCAGAACCACATTGTCGTATTCAAGTTTTTGATATGCCATAATTTAGTGCTAATTTAGTGCTAATTTAGTGCTAATTTAGTACCGTATTGGCGAATTTAGTGCTCTTTAATTTTTCAAAATAATGAGTGGTACCGCTGGCTTAACGTTAAGCTAGCATGACCACTGATTATTTAAAAAAATTATAAAGTTATAGATTTCGCAGTAGGGTGATTTGAGAGCACTAATTGAGCACTAAATTCTGATATATTGAAAAATGAATTTAGTTAATATCTTTATGTATTTTTAAGTGTGGTCATGCCAGCTTAACGTTAAGCCAGCGGTACCACTGATTATTTAAAAAAATTATAAAGTTATAGATTTCGCAGTAGGGTGATTTGAGAGCACTAATTGAGCACTAAATTCTGATATATTGAAAAATGAATTTAGTTAATATCTTTATGTATTTTTAAGTGTGGTCATGCCAGCTTAACGTTAAGCCAGCGGTACCACTGATTATTTTAAAAAATTATAAAGTTATAGATTTCGCAGTAGGGTGATTTGAGAGCACTAATTGAGCACTAAATTCTGATATATTGAAAAATGAATTTAGTTAATATCTTCATGTATTTTTGACTATGGTCATGCTAGCTTAACGTTAAGCCAGCGGTGCCACTCATTATTTTGAAAAATTAAAGAGCACTAAATTCGCCAATACGGTACTAAATTAGAACCAAATTATGACATATCAAAAAATTGAATACGACAATGTGGTTTTGCCAGCTTAACATACCTGCTGAATTAAATATTCTTACGCGTTGAGATTCCAAGCGTATTGAAAAGGAAGAGCGAAAGCTAAACAAGACAACATGTTTTTAAAGAAAGTAAACAAGTTTTGTAAATCAGTGTAAATAAATCGAGTGTAAATTTGCCCATTTCATAAAAAGTTAAATGCAACAGAATATGAAACTTTCACGAGTAAAAAAAAAAAAAAGAAGCTAAAATAGGAAAACTGCGAATAGAAGGATTAACTGAACCAAGGTAACGTGGAACTTGAATTAAAACACCATCAGAAGTAATCAAGAGCCTCATCTCTGAGAAACTGCAGATGCGATTAAAGAAGCTAATTGAATGCACATCACGTTGAAAATCAAGCTCAAGATTATAAAATAAAAAGAGAACCAGAGCTTCGAAAAAAAGAGTTAGAATTTCAAACAGTTGATTGGCAGCTTTAACAGCTATACGAAAGAAAATCTTGGCTGACCCTTTGTGTCGAGCAATGCGATCAATGATCGACTTCTCACGACCTTAAATACTATGTCGGGACAAATTAAACGAATCGTCAGTAGCGTTTTAATCTCAAAATCACCACTGACCACTATAAAAAGTATTAAAAAAAAGTCAACAATAAGTATGTGAACTTTTGTTAGAGAATAAACATAAATCAAGAAGCTACTGAATTTGGTTTTCTCAACTTTTTTCGAAAATACTAATTATTTCTTGCCGGAATTTTGGGAAATAAGAGACTTTATAATTTTTCAAAATTGAGACAAGAAATAAATATTGTTTTTGAAAAAAAATTATGAAAAATAATTGTCACTTGACCAATGTGATTCATGCCCTTAAGGGCATGTGATATTTAATTAGCAAATTTTATTGATTTTATGTTTCTACATGTTTTTGTCCAAAGTACATAAAAATTTTTATTAAAAAATTTGGGAAATTGTAGAGAAGTTAAAAACGGACGTAGATAGACTATATTTGGTTTTGAAAATGGAAACTTCAATTCCACAAAATATTTTCTAAATTTTTTTTCCATTATCAAAACCAAAAGTAGTCTATCTACACCCGTTTTCATTGTCTCTACCATTTTTCAAATTTTGAAAACAAAATTTTATGTATTTTGGACAAAAACGCGTAGAAAGATAAAATTTGCTAATTTTGGAAATATCACATACATGCCCTTAAGGGCAAGTATGACTTATCCGATCCCTACCTCACCGACACCTTTTTTTCGTCCTTCGCATTTCCACGTTAATTGAGATATCAAGTTGAAACATTGATCTCAATTAGTATGGAAATGCGAAGGACGAAAAAAGTGTCGGTAAGGTAGAGATCGGATAAGTCGTACATAGCCTTAAAAAGCATTATCAACAAAGTATATTAATTGTGAAAGTTGATGAAAGTTATTTATTTATTGATAAATTAATCACTTAGATATAAGGTATAAAGAGTACTCGAGTTTGCCCATAAATAATCTCTTATTTCAAAAGAATAGATTTCACTGTTGAAGAACAGCGAAGGTTCAATGAGACTTTTTTGTCCCACTAAAAAAATGAAAAGAAAAAATAGAATGCTGTGAAGACATTAAGAATTAAGGTCAGAACAGACTATATTCAATCCTTGGACCGGATATGAGGAGATTGTTCCATGTGAGCAAGTCAGAACTTTTACCTGGCGTTTTGGACGGCCTCGTTAAAAAAGGGAACGCCAGATTCGACGAGATTACGATTTACGACTTAAAACCTTTGTCTATGGCCCTGGGACAATAACTCAACTTCGATTTCATCAGAGCTCAGATGAAAAGATCGACATTTTAGATGGAGCACCGAATACATTCCAGATTTCGTGCATTCAAATGAAAGAGAAAAAACGGAAAACATTTTCTAACAATTTACTTTGATTTGAAATATTTAATTCCATTCATAAAAAATTTTTATATTAAGGCCATGTATGACGTACGATCACTAGCTTGCCGACACTTTTTTTTCGTTCTTCGCATTTCAACATTAATTGAGACATCGAGTTAAAAATTTGAATAATTACGTAAAAAGAAGTAAAGAACGTTTATTTGGTCCTAAGTTTTTATAATTATTAAAAAAAATGTTTCGAAAAATAAATTTGTTTACCATTATAAGTATTTAGGAGTGGATTAAAAATATTTAGGAGTAAATAAACGTTCTCTAATGCTTTTTACCTAATTACTCAAAGTTTTAACTCGATATCTCAATTAATTGTGGAAATGTGAAGGTAAAAAAAAAATTGTCGGTAAGGTAGGGATAGGATAGGTCATACATGGCCATAAGGGCATATATGCATGAGTAGCGTGACAAAATAATGGATTTTAGTTTCCACAAAGATTTTTCTACAATAATTATTATTTTTGACTGCAATTTTTTTGCGACATAACAAAGGATATACTTAAGGGGATCTGCCACCTTTAATATTTCCATTCTTTGAGTTTAGATCTTCCATATAATTTTTTTTATGTTTAGTTTTTTTTAACCAATTGCCATGATTATTTTTTTATTTTGTTCCTCACGATGTGTAACAACTTTTTTGGTTTGGAAAGCACTCTAGCTAAAAAAATACTACAAAAATTTTTTTAAATATTTTGGGATATTTTTATTTTATTTTATTTGTAACTTTTTTCAGACATGTTATCTTACTCTCCACACCTAAAAAGTTGCTACACATTGTAAGGAACAAAATAAAAAAAGAATCATGATAATTAGTTAAAAACAGAAAAGTTATTTAAAGTCAAAAATTGTCAAAAAAATGCTCAAAATACTCAAAAATTTTAGTTTAAAAATGCATAAAGGTGCTGGAATTTTCAAAAAACACCAAAACCTTTCAAATTAAAGGTAGAAAACACTTTAAAAATTTATCTGGAAGGTCTAAACTCAAGAAATAAAAATATTAAAGGTGGTCATGTAGGTCACGTGACCAATCCCGTCACTGCCTATCGATTTTTTTCTCCATATATAAAATTTTAAATCAAGATAAATCGTTCAAAATTTAGGAAATTATCAATAATAGCACACTGAGAGACTTTTCGTTAGAATAAATCGTAAAAGTGAATCATATTTTAGTATAATATCGTTTCAAAGTGAGGCAAACAGGGTTTACGTATCAGAAATTAATATAGTGGTTTTCAAGCGGCGAAATTAATATTTTCGTTTGAATGAATGGAATATATGTTTTACGAACTGCTATGAAACCTACGAGAATTTGAAATTTACTATATCAAAGTTTCGAAGCGAAACAAAGAATATGTGAATCTGAAAACCACTATATGAAAAATCACTCACTCCACCAAAAAGTTTGACCTTCAGAAGGGACGTCTCCGGGTTATGGATTGTGGTGTCTTTTTCTAACGTGTGCGAAGCAAGAGGAAGATAGAGGGGAGAGCTTTGGGCACTCAGAAGAGGGGAGAGGTTTCAGTGGAAACACATACACAAATATTATTATCATACCTTAGTTATGTTCATATATTTAAGTACACAATGCTACACTATTTATATTCGCATGCACGCTTGAAATTAAATTTCAGAATCGCCTTTGGGTTCGAACCCCCTAACTCTACCTATATCTACATTAACTAAACGCATTCCTAACGCCTAAAGCCTCTCGGCTATTCTCGCTTGTCATATTCCGAAATAAATGTCGCTTATAAGCCACTACTGAGTTGGGGGTTGGGCAGACTTGGATTCGAGTCTACGAAGCTATTCGGATAACGTCGGAAGTACTCGGACGACATTCTCAAACAAATTATATGAAAAACCGAGAATGAATGTTTTGATTTTTGCTGCGCGTCGTGAGGTTTCTGGCAAGTTCATATTCATAATATGAATTTCTCAAACATGCTTTCCAAAATGTGATATTCATTATTTATCTTATTCAAATTATTTTTAGACAACTTAGTAATCATAATATCATTTTCTCGTACTTTCAATTTCTCGAATAGAGATTCATAATATTTAGTATTTAAAATACTACTTTATCTTCTTCATATATTAAAGACCGTTATGACTATATCAAACTTCGATGTCATAATATGAATAAGTATAATAAAGCCTCGGCTTTCCCCATTTTGAAACGATATTATACTAAATTTTGATTCATCTTTATCATTTACTCTAACGAAAAGTCTCTCAGTGCACATGGAAGAAATAGGAAAAGGTAGAGTGTATTAAAATGAAAAATAAATTTTTAATACCAACTCAGTGTCTTGAGTTCTGCTGTACCCAGGTGCGAATTTCGGTCGGCTGCCAGAGTTGGACCATTGGGCCACGGTTGGCCCTACTCTGGCGACCAAGGTTTGGTGACCATAGTTGGGCCAACTGTGGTAGTTTCGGTTTTACCAACTTTGGCAGCCAACACCGGCAAAAGAAGATGTGCCCGACCGTCAGCCCAACTATGGCCCAGACTCAAACCGACTGTCGGGCCAACCTTGGCAAATTACCTTAGATGACCGTGATAGTTTGGTCGGCCCACCTCTAGGCCATGGTTTAACCAATCGAATGCGAAAATTGCCTTATTTAAAAAAAAATCTTGACATTAAAATGTAAAAGGTTGTATACTATGTAAATTATACTGTTTTATAGAAATTTAATTCAGTAATTGAAAGTGTAAAAATTTTAAACCCATAACTGATTAAAATACCTGAAACAAAAAGATAGCTCATTAACAGGGTACAGACCCATCTTATACGGCCTTTGCAGCAGTAGCTTATAAGCGACATTTTTTTCGGAATATGGTAAGCGAGAATAGCCGAGAGGCTTTAGTCGTTAGGAATGCGTTTAGTTATCTAGATAATATAGAGGTAGGTTAGAGGGTTCGAATCCAAAAGCGAATATAAAATTTTTAATTCAAGCGTGCGATTACAAATAATGTATCAATAATGTACTAATAATGTACTAATTTAATAATGTACCGTATCAGGGCCTCCTAGTGCCCTGATTTCATTTTCTACACCTGTACAAGCATATTTTGAACTAGGACGGCCCATCTCCGGCACCCGGCATCGGGCCAACTGTTCACGCCAATGGACGGATAGCGTTATCATTTCACTAGTTGGCCCGACCTCTGGCCAACAAGGTTGGACCAACTTTAGCAAGGTTGGCCCAACCGTGGGCCGACGGTCAATTCGCACCTGGGTACTGGTCTAACACTGTCGGCACTATACTCTTTAAATTTGCTAAAATTACTTATTTTTATCAAACTTTTTTTATATCATTATGAATATTCCAAGACATAACAGACCTGTCTCAGTAATTTTTTATTCATTTCCTAAAATTTTGAGACGATATTTCATTTTCCGTGGAAATGTAGTTACAAAACTGTAATTGCCGATTACACTTTACATTTAAATTTTAAAATGTAAAAAAAAAACTAGAATTTTTACTGAAACGAAGTTAACAGACGTTCCTCATTATCTTCTAAAACATTTACTAAATTTTGAGCAAAATATTTTGTAAACAAAAAAAAAGTTATCTTACATTGTTGGATTAACACATAATTTTTGTCACGTGACCTGCTTGGCCCATGACCTTAAGGCCATAGAATACCCAGATTTCTGCCTTACCAAAATTTCACGAAAATGGGGTTGCAAGAACTGAAATGTCAGTAAGGTAGGAATCTAGGTGTTCCATGGCCTTAAATACATGAAATAAGTGAGTCATGTGACAGTTAAAGACTATTTTGTGTCTCTGTACTTTATTTTTGAAGTAATGGATATTTTTTATTCAAGTTTTTGGAAATAATAATTGAAACGGATAGCCTGTCCTTAATTTAAGGTAATTAAGAACAAATTATTACTTTAACTTAATGAGTATAACAGTAATTAATTTTTTTATGATCATTCGAACTCAATAATAACCCTTTATATTAGGCATGTTCTTTGGTATTTTCCCAATTTTCGATGTAAAATATTAAATCTTTTTAAAATTTGGGTGTAAAACTAATTACGGAAAAACATATTAAGGAATTTAAAAAAAGTCAAAAATGTAATTAATCTAAAAGATAAATTAAAAATTAAAACGAATCAACATGGACTGTTATCCTTTTTTGTAGAAAAAAATACTGCATATTTCCTTAAATATAATAAATTATAAAAAATTTTCAGAAGTGCAGAGTAGAAAACGAAACAAAAATTAATCGCACAATTTATTTCGTCTTCTTCGGATACCAGGAATTTCTCTGCTTTCAGAATCAAATGTAACAATCACTTTTTTTTACTTCGCCTTGAATAAAAACATATTTAAACCTAGTTATATCATTTATATTTTTGAGCTTAAATGTCTCAAACTGATAACCAGTTTTCGAGTGCTGGTAACATCTATCTAAATTCACATGAGTCCGATTTGACTGAAGTCAGTAACGTTTTTCTTTTTCCGTCGTTAAAAAAAAAAAAATAAATTCCACTTATTTTATTTCTTATTTACCCTTTTTAAAATTCTGATGTAAGAAACTACGTAGAAAAATACATAAAAAACGACGTAAAAAAACATGTAGAAAACTACGTCAGAAACTACATAAGAAACTAAGTCGGAAATTGGGATAGGAAACTATATAAGAAAATACTTCTGAAATTGGTATAGGAAACAACGTATTTCCTATGTAGTTTCCCACGTAGTTTCCTACATAGTTTCTGACATTGTTTACAAAACCTTTTTTTCAAGTTTATAGATATAATATTTATGGAAAATAGTTCTTTTTACCATTTGGAATGAGAGAATATTATATTCTTATAAAATTATTTATTTAAACAAAAAAAAAACATTATTATTTATATGTATACTATTTAAAATAATAACACGAACTATTTTCCATGAATATTAGGTATATAAATTTAAAAAATAAGGTTTCGGAAACGACGTTGTAAATTACGTATGAAACTACTTTCGAAATTACATCATTTCTTATCCCAATTTCCAAAGTAGTTTTCTACATGGTTTCTTACGTCGTTTTTATGTAGTTCCCTACGTCGCTTCTTATGTAGTTTTCTACGTCGTTTCTTACGTCAGAATTTTCAAAAGCGTACGGAAGAATCTTCACAAATTCAAGTAAGCTTGAAAATAGAATAGCCTGAGATGTTGTGTATGAAGTAGATTGCTATATTTAAAAAACAACACGGAAAAGACAAAAAATAAAGTCACAGTTTAAAAATATTTAAAGACCATTAAGTTTTTAAAAATTTGAAATTATCACATAGTCCCATCATGTAGCTTTATTTTAAAGAATATATCCTGTAGAAAAATTATATTATTTTACATAAAATATTAGTAATAAAATGAAATTTGATAATAATTCGAATAAGAAATTATGTAGTATGTGACGCTCCCGATAGATGGCAACTTTTGAGGTTATATGGGATTATTCTTCCCCCCTCCAACCTGGTTTTACGATAGACGTAAGGCCCCGACTATTTCGGTGCTAAGGGTGGTTTACCGTTACGTCCAACAGTCAGTTTGCAGATGCCTCTACAGAAAAGACGTTAGGAGTTTTGTACGACTTCCTAGCATTTTATTTCCATTTAATTAAGTTTGAGTGATAATTACAGTAATTATAGTGAATACACATAGTGATAAATTTTTGTTAACGAATCTGAACTTTCTATAATCAAAACTCAATTCGAGATTCGTCTGCTGGCTATTTGTACCATTTGGATGTCCCAAACCATCACGAAACTTAATATACTCGTAAGTAATTATGCTGACATTGCAAAACGAATTGAGAATATAAGAAATTAGAGGTTAGAAGAATAGTAAAAAAGCAATGAATTAGCAACCAGATAATGCAATAGGAAAATAATAAATAAATACTAAAATACAACTTGCAATTATTAAAATACAGGAATTTACAACCAATAAATTACGACGATGACAAATTTTCGAACATTTTTCGTTATAGAATCATCATTACAACGGTTTACAAGCCTGTCTACGAAACTGCTCAAAGGAAGCGTTCTCATCGAAATCTGGCAACGTCGCCGAGGACTCGAGGAGTTGACAACACTGCAGACAACTCGATAGAAACTACACACGCAATTTTCAAATTGACTACTTGATTAGAACAAATTAAAGTTTTCAACGTTCAAATAGTATTGATTTGTAAGTTAATTCTATTCTTGAATTTTATCAATAGGACATTATCTTATTCTTTTTTGCAATAATTAATAATGAATGAAGAAATGGATAAAACGGAAACAAATAAAAATTCTTACGAAAATGATTCTTTAAAATTAAACGATAATAAAAGCATGACTTTTCAAGAAGTTTTCCAAGAATATTTCACGTCTATTATGAAAAACAGGTCGATAAATGGATCTGCAAATGATAGTAACAATCAAAGTGACATAAATGATTGCGCTTTAGTAAATACTGAAAAAAATTTCCAGACTGCTTATGAAAAGTGGCTGAGTTCTTACGAGCCTAAGATTTTGTAAACTTTTCTTCATAAATTATTACAGGCAACGATTATTAGAAAATTGAGCCCTTAATTTCCATACCAAAACAATTCTTCATATTAGAAATATAAGGCTGTGTTTATAAGACAAAAGTTTGTCTTTAAGAAACTGTATTTTTAATTTCTTTCAAACTTTAAAGGTTATAAGACTGTATTATGTACTTCGTAAAATAAGATCTATTTCTTATTTTTGACTTGTCTGAAGATTGCAACAATTCTTTTTTTAGAAACAAAAAAAAAGAAATTTGTTTATTGATTTTCTTATCATAATTTGATGTCAAAAATCAATAAAAAATGTAATCCACCCTTTTGAAAAAAACGTTGCAAATTTTTGTTGAGTCTTTTTTCAACCTTTTGAGATTATTTAATTTTTAGTGGTACTTTAATATATCAGATAGCAACATTAATTTAAGGCTCTCTTAATGAATTTTTTTTTTATATAACTTATAATTTAAATTTAAGTTCATGTTATGGAATTAAATTGAAATACAAAATACTTACCTGAATTCCATTTGTCGCAGTATCATTTATCTACATTACCTTTCGAGAAACCAAGACCTCGTACTAATTGATTTTAAAATGTAAACCGTTTTTTAATAGTTTCCCTTTGAACGCGAACTGCATGAATGGATTTTTCAAGATCGAGATCTCTTGAAGAATTCGATCTACCTTCGTGCAAAATATTTTTTGTTCAAAATCGAAGTAGGTATTTTATTTGCGTTAATCAATGACGTGATACGGGTTCACGCTGTCGTTTGAATTACATAATATGCAATGGCCATGGTGGTTAGTAGAAGAAAATACTATTTACATCGCATTGGTAATACTGATAAATAATTTGTTCGCACCTTTTTGCGTATTATAAAAATGATCTCGCAGAAAGTGGTAACGAAAATTTTAACCTGTTTATTTTTAACGAAACATTTGAGATAAGAAAAATTATCAAAGGAATCCCTATTTATCATCAATTTTAATTGTTTTTGATTATAACATTCTATCCATAAAAAGAAGCAGATAATTTCAATGAAAGTTTCTAGAAATTTTTTTTTCAAGTTTCACGATAACAACTTGTTTCTCAAATTAAGTTTAAAGCCTCTTGCAGTATATTTTACTGTCGCAAAAAAGATCCACAGCAGCCAAATTAATAAAATACATTTTTTGCTTCAATCGAGATACAGATCTGCTAATCTGCTTTGTAATCTCATTTTTCGCAAAGCCAATCCTCTCTTTACTCTCGATAAACGGCTTTATGACCGATACAAATCGTTTTGTCACGAATGCAGTTCTTTATCTGTCGATTTTGTGACTCTCAAATCCAAATTCGTTCTACTTGTTGAAAAGAATTTTTATTCTAAGAAAAGTTAAAAGTAGTTCACCCATAAAAATCAGAACTTAGCCAAAAATAGATAATTTTGCTTTCAAGAATAGCAATATTATTATGGAAGGGCTATTTTGAAAGGGAAAAGATTATTTTCCATGAAAAAAATTTGAAAGACAGAAAAATAATTTTATTAATAAATTGTATTTTTGCCTTAACTTTTTCTCTTATCGCTTCTTTTACCAAATTTTAATGAATTCAATACATTTTAAATATTTTATTATAGCATGTTAGATACTTCAGTGTTTTTTTAAAATAACTTGAATTTAAATTTTAAATTTAAATAAATAAACATCAATCTTCGGGCGCAAAAGTTTTTAAATATAATTTTCAATTCAACTTTTTTCCTTACATTTTATAACGGCCTGAAAACTCTGCGTGTATAAATTATTAGGCTTGAATTTTTCACTAATATCTATTGACAATTTATTGTACACATAAAAAGTTTGAATGGTTAAATTCAGAATTTAATAAATACACGATTGAAGATTCTTGCTAATTTAACTTGATTCTTGGATCTTACGTAAGTATAGAAGAGCTAGTATAATGCTTTGCGATGAAAAAATTGTACTCGAAAGGTCATCGGCCTGAGGTCGCGCGAATCGTCGAATATCGTAATATCTTGAGGCTCCCATTGAAAGAGAAATCGCTTTTTCCGTAGAAAGTTTCGTTTACCCATTAACGCGTTTATTTCAGAGCAAATGGAAGTTTAAATACTCTAGCAGAAGAGACCAAGAGCTTAGTTTCGCAAGGCACTAATTATAATTTAACTAGTACAAAAAAGAAAAAATATACTTCCATTTGCTCCATAACTAAATCCAATCGAAGTTTGAAAGATAAATCTGACGATCTAACCTGCTAAGTTATTAAATTTACTCAGGTACTCTGGCCCTTCTTATTTCCGCCAAAAGATTACGAGATACGGTAGAAAACCATTTATTAAACAATGAAACTTAAATTAAATTTTACCAAAGAAATCATGTGTTGATTCAACGTATCGATTCGATACCTAAGACTTCTTATCGCTCGCTGATATTCTCTCTCAAAGTTAAGTTTTAAGTCTTGGAAGCAGTGCAGAAACGCTTTCTAAATTTTGGTTTTGTTCATGAAATAAATAACAGGGTAAATGTAAAATTTAAATTTTGAAGCTAATAATCGATTAAATTTCCTGTTCTTCAATGTTTTTCGACCTGTAAACGCTCATACAAATAAAATATTTATTAACAAATTAATAAGAACATTTGGAATAAATTACTCCAATTTTCAGCAAAAAATAATCGATATCCAACTAAATATAGCAAAATTGGTTACAGTATTTTTTCCAATACAAGGTGTAATTTTGTAAACGAGTTTTGCATCGTAATTTTACACGTATTATTATTACTCAGTTCACTTATTTGATGTAAAAG
This sequence comes from Diplolepis rosae, assembly GCA_030998225.1. Taxonomy (NCBI): domain Eukaryota; kingdom Metazoa; phylum Arthropoda; class Insecta; order Hymenoptera; family Diplolepididae; genus Diplolepis; species Diplolepis rosae. The sequence continues at coordinate 3,137,275 of JAPYXD010000723.1, read as the reverse complement.
TGTGTAATTGCATCCTCTTATTCGAAAGACATGTTGCTGTGCGTGCATCAAACTGGGTACTTAATCGGTTTGTCCTTCATGAAAGAAGAACGAGGTGTGCAAAAGAAACATGACGAAAAAAAGAGGAACAAAAAAGAATTTTAAAAAAACAGAACGGTTTGACTCGACAAGCGAAAGCTGCACACGAGATGCCTGCGAATTGCGAGTATTTTTGGAAGTTGAAATAACTGTTAAAAAAATTCTGGCCCGTTAGTCAGAAACGACTAATGTATTTCAAATACTCTATTGTAGATAAGCACACACCATGTCTTCTTTGATTTCTTGAGGGTCTTATTCCACGATCATAGATACTGATAATTTCAATAAGATAATGCAGACTTGATCTAGAATATCAGACTCTATGATAAGAGCCAGTAATTATGAAATAATAGCCCTTGTGCTGAGAAAAAAAGTTGAACTTATATCAAGAGATATTTACTATTATGTTTAAAAATAAAATCAAACACTACAAAATAATCAATGTTTTTTTTTGAGATTGAGAAATATTAGGATATAGAATAATTTCAGTAATTAAATGAAAATTAAATTTGAAGTACCAAATCAGAAGTAAATATAAATTTCAAATTGGTGTTTTTTTTAATGTACGGTAAAATTTTGGGCGGCATGGCCTCAAAGCAATGTAAATATTTGCCTTGAACTACACATCATCATCGACTATTATTTGTTTCAACATCCGATAAAAAGAGCTGGATTGGTACACAGTTCTTTAAATGTCAATAAACATGGCAAACAATATTTCATTATTGCTTTATTTGCCCAGTGGCACAAAATGGAAAATATTATTTAAACTTCAAGAGAAGATTTTTAATAAGTTTCTTTAAAATAATATTGATAAAGTATCCAGATTTCTGCTTCGGAGGAATTCATCAGATTAAGAAGAGAGCTTATTCTTTATTTCTCGAAAGTAATCGAAACCAGGCCCATTAAATTCATTTCTCTGGAATCATTAAAAAATCTTGAAAAAACCAAAATAGAATAAAAAATTTATCAATACAATAAAGTAGTTACACTGCTCTGAGAAGTATTTCTGATTTATACAAAACATTTTAAAAAACATAACCTCAAATTTTTTTGAAATAAAAAATAACTCTCCACAATAAAAAAGAAGAGAAAGAATACAAAAAATAAGTCTAGTTTACGATACCAAAAAGATTATCCAAATACAAATTGATCCTTGATTACCTGGCGATTGAGACAATAATGGTAAAACGCCCTGACGGTTTTCCTTTGCGCTACACTTTTCTTTCTTTTTTGTTGAAGACCATGATCTAAATGGTGTGCACGCAACAATTTAATTAAATAATAAGGTAGAGAACTCGTTCCCACAGCGTACATACATATAAGGCGATTAACCAACTTTGTTTCGTGAATCCGCCTCGCTTATAAAACGGGTGCAATCAAGATGAAAATTCACGTCACGGAGGCGCTAAGCAGATAACGAGATCGAGTATGTCGATCTGCTTTGATAAAAAATGTTAACCGTATTTATTACCTTAGCTTTGGAAAACTTGGCAAAATCTGGATCGAGACTTCGAAAAAATTTCTGAAATAAGGAAACTCACCTTGGAATCCCACGGGCAGCCCGCGTTCTTGGCAAATCTCTTCATCGGTTTCCAACCCTCGATGCGGACATATTCCACCTGGAATTGCACTCACAACCGAGTTTTTCACGGTGCACTGGCGTCGCTTTACGACGCATACTCCACGGATACGAGAGAACGACGGTGGAATCAAAACGAAACCGAATGACAGATCCAACACAACACAACACTATGCAACACGAACTATCTCCAGGACATCAACCGCTGATATTTATTTTCTCCATTTCAGGGAACATACTTCGGATGGTGCTATTCCAAGTTCGAATTCCAGACACGTTCTGTCTTGCTCCAGGCGGCTGACGGCGACGGCGCGACCTCGCGTCTCGCGATAACATGGCGACTCCCCAGTCCCTTTTCGTAAAAAGAAATACGCGACACTGTTGGCGCCATCTATGGATACCTCAGAGAAGCTCGTTGAGTTTATAATCATCTTGTAATACATCATGTAAATATACCTCTACTGGTACCTCATTATCAAGTGAATTATTTTGTGTAAATTATATGGTTTTCACGTGTAATTTACAATTTACAATTTACAATTTAATTTACGTATAAAATTCCAAATTTAGTATAGGTGGTTTTTTTACCGAAAATGACTGTAATTTTCTTCATGTAATTTACATGCTTTTTACGTAGAAAATCTTGAGTTACGTGTAACTTTTTAGTTCTCCTGCGCAGTAACAAAAGTATTAACAAAATTCGTACCTGCCGTCCTGTCCTGCTGTCAATTTCAGTCAACATCTGTTAGTGGTGTTTCGTGTCCGGTCGTCCGGTGTCATGGGCTATCAGCAGCTGTCAGCAAGTAATTTGCTATAGGCCAATTATATTTTAGTAAACAAAGTAGAAGGTTTGTACTTTTTTTAGCAGAATGTTTTCGTAATTGTTTAGAAATTTTTTTTTGTTTTCTCTCATACAATGATACTTTACTGTTATAACCATGTATTGTTTTAAACGCAAATATTGGCAGGATTAAAATTGAGTTTATAGTTTTGAGAAAACAGGTATATTATTCTTCGTTATTTGATATTATTAGGGAGCAGATCTTTAAATTTCTTATTCAGGAGTTAAATGATTTTAAAAGTTGCTCATAACCTATAAATTCCACGGGTTCAATTGCAATTAGATTTTAGGTGGATTTTAGGTTATTTTTAGACAGATTTTCGAACTATACTATTAAAATTGTCATTTTATGTAAAAATAATATATTTATTGAGAATAAATTATAGAATTAATATAATTCATTATATTTTCAGGAAATATGCCAGGGTGCAGTGTACCTCATTGCCATAGACGAGCGGATAAAGGTTACAGATTATTCGTTTTTCCTAAAAATCGTAAAAGAAGACAACTTTGGGCTCAACTCTGTAAAAGAGATGAACAATCACTCCCCAAGCATGCCCGAATTTGTGATGTAAATTTTTAATTTGATGTATTCATTGAAAATATTACTTTGTCAATCACAAACATTTATAAAGGTATTCTATTTTCAGTACCATTTTCACGATAATCAGTTTGAAAAATACTTCTCAGGCAAGCGGGGAAAATTGAAGACTGATGCCATCCCCACGATTTTTGATGATCCAGTAGGTAATAAAAACAAAGAATCAACTGAGGTACAAGAAGACCATCTTTTCGATTATACAAGACCAGAATTTATTGATGTATCTCAATACCAAGATGATCCTCTCTGGAAAAGTGATTTAAATGATGACAGTTTAAACATGGAAAATTTCCTTCCTGAGGAAGACAATCTTCAAGAATCGAATTCTATTGTAGAAAAATTATGTGGAGAATTTGAACTTCCAAATAATATTCCGAAAAGTACAACAGTATGCGTAGATACGGTTAATTCCGAATACGTACAAGCTACAATAAGTCGTACTAAAGTTTTAGAAGAGCAACTTAAAAAAAAAGATAAGGAACTCAAGGCGACAAAAAGGCTGCTTTCAAAAACTTTGAAGCAAGTTAAAAGATTAAAAGCGCTCAATGAAAAGTTTAGAAGTAATTCTGAAAGATAAACAAATCGTTGAAAGAAATGCATGTGACTGAATCTATCAAAATGATTCTTATTGAATTAGGTAATAAAGTATATATTGTTCTATTTATATAAAAAATTTATTTAATGTTTGAAGATATTTTGTACGTACTGTTATAAACATTGTTGATTATATAGAGTTTATTTTTCATGATTGTACATAAATAAATATATATTTATTTTAATGAATCGTGTTTTAAATACACCTGTAGTTTATTTTGCATTTAATATTTTACTAATATTTTTTTTTATAACAAGTTAATTTTAGAAATTTTTGAAGTGTTTATAATTTCAGTATTGGTTTCTTCTGCAATAATTGGAGTAGAATTTAGTTTTTCTTTCTAATACCTGATTATTGAATTCATGAAATGAAGGGCAATGCGCTATTATCGTATAGATATGTGTCGTTTCCCTGGCAACTTAAATGAATGTTTACACGTCTTTAATCTTCGCCCTTGTTTCGTAAAATGAGTCACGATATTTGTAAAGTAATGTTGTAAAATTTCTTGACACATTAAAATCATCCAAAAATGAAAAGTGATTTTAATTTTAAATGGCAACCAAAAAAGTATTTTTTTAATTTCATCTGATGAAGGATATTCTTAACAATATAATTATCAGGCTCGTATTGTTTTCCTTTTCGTTACGTTATTTTAAATTTGTAGACTTCTTTTGTTCTTTAATTATTTTGAACTTTATTTTGGATACACAATCAGATTCAATTCAGTAATTTATCCTTTAATTTATTGCAAACATAAATAAATAATGTATTGTAATTCTTGAGAAGCATTGAAATTTATTTTGCATACTAAGTTTTTGACAAAATATTAATTATATTCTCAAAAATGCAAAAATAGAATAAAGCTGTCTTTATTATAACGTTGAGATGTTTTTTTTTACTTAATATTTTGGAATTTTAGGAAAGAGGAAATATGGATAGTAATTACAGGGCGAATATTTTGAAGTGGCTGCCAGCTTATGGTCCAGTTTTAGAAAAATGGTTCAAAGATTCATTGGAATTGGAAGCAACACTCAGAAAAATTTCATGGGATATTGATTACTACGTCGAAATTACAGCCAGTGGTAATGCTTGTGATCAGGAAGTACGTACATTTTTTTATAAGTATAGTGATGTATGAAATTATGTTGATAAATAAATCATGAAATTTAAGGTGCTAACAAATTTTTTACAACGTCTGGAAAGATATACAGAAGATTATAGATTAATTTGGAAATCCGGTGAGACAACCCATCCAGTTTATAAAGCCAAAGTCCAATACATTAAAACGAGTTTGCAGCAAAATTTAAACGTGGTGGCAAAATTGATCCGAAATATGATTTATGACATTATGGATTGCAAAAATGATGTATTTCTAAGGATCATCTTCAGGTTTGAATTTAATTATAAAAAGTATTAGAAAATTATTAATAAATTTACAGGAAACTACAATTTTCTCATAGAGTTTGAACAGTTTAATAAAATTTAACAAGTAATTATAAATTTGTACAAAATGTTAAGATTATCTCATTATTGTTGTTTATTGTAATTTCTTGTATTTTATTGGCAAAAGTGAATCTCAAAAATGTACTTGATTTATTTAGAATTATTTTAAATATCCACAGATTAGTCAATGTTTACAATAAAATGCTAGATTTGGAACCAAATGTCTCAGAGCCATCCATAAATATTTTTTCGAACAATTGTCCCTCTGTGTTGGAACCTTTGAAAAAAATTTCGGTTACTCGAATATTGCAAGTATGTTAATATTTCCAATTAATAATATCTGTGTTAGAATGATTAAAAAACTTTCATTTTCAATTTATCAAATAATTAACAAATTTAGGTTTTAGCTAAAAATAAAGTTGAAGACTATTGTCACGAGTTCATTGAATGTTTATTAGCAAATTACCAATGTAATATGGATAAGGAAGACACAAAATCGACAGCTGATGCTGATTTATCAGAGAACTCTAGTGTTGAAATTTATCGGTAATCTTTTTTATGAATATTTATATATATTTTATATGACCTTTATAGATTATAAAATTTTAAAGGGCTCTCACGAAACATTTGACTCCGCCGATCACAAGTTTACCAGCTCAGGAAACGGAACTGTCAAATGTTGAGTCGGTCCAAATTCTTGTAAATAAGCAAAATGAAGAAATCACCAGACTGATGAATGTTACCAAAAACATATCTCCTCAACTTCTTGGGCATGATGCTTTAAAAACAGTCAATAAAGGTTGTAAATAATATAATTATTATTATTATCAACTATCAGGTGTACAAATAAGTTTCCGCCGTTTGACAAAAGTTGGCGTCACCAGTAAGTTTTGGTTGAAATTGACAGATGTAAAACGTCACTGTCGTAAGGTTAGATATCTATCAACAACATAACCTTGAAATATTAGTGAATTTTTATAATTTTTAACAGTATAAAATATTCTTTTGTGTGCGAAAATATCGAGTCATTTGCGGGAACTTTTGATTTACTTCTTGAATTTGAAGAAATCTGCAGCTGAGGCGCATCGATTGCTTGTAGAAAGATATGTGAAAGAAGTTGTGAGTGGTTTCAAATGTTTAGAACGGTGAATTTGACATCGAAGACAAACAGTGGCGTAGCTTCACCTTGCGGGGCCCAGGTGAAAAATTTCTTTGGGGCCCCCCTAACTGAAAAAATCTCAGTATGTTTATAACGCAATAATATTAACATTTTTTGTATTTTTTTAGAAATATAATAATTAGTAGGTAATAAAACCTTTTTACTTACTGCCATATATATGTAAAATATTTTAAAAGAAATTCTATAGATGGCCTAGGAGTTTTGGGGACCCCGGTGATTGTCACCTGCAACACCCCCGGTAACTACGCCACTGAAGACGAAAAATGTAGTGGAAGGCCGAAAGTGTATGAAGACGCGAAATTGGAAGCAATATTTGGTTAAGATTCGTGCCAAACAATAAATGCCCAATTTTTGATAAAAAACTGCGGAAACTTATTTGTACACCTGATAACTTAGTTATTTAGTCCTCTTTATATTGTAAAAATGAATTAATAATTATATTTTGTTTATGAACAGATGAAAAAAAAATTCGTACTGCTGCCATGAAGAAAATCATTGAATTTTATCAGGAAGTTGCTTGGGGATCAATTTCCAGTATTTTAGATCATGTCGTTCTTTGGTGGTCTCCAAAAGCTTTAGCAATTAGTCATAGTCGCGGTGCTCAACATTTTAAAGACTGGTTGCACCGCTTTCTTCAAAAATACAATGGTCACATAAATATTTTTATTTGAAACAAATTATTTATTTATATTCTATTATTATTTATAATCAATGTACATTATTGAAGTTTTAAGTTCAAGATAATCACATGAATTGAAAATTTAATAACAGAATATTTTTTCAGTTCCAATAACTGTGAAACCAGCTCTTCAAAATTTATGTGACACTTTAGGATGTCACGTAACTGTCACAGCTTGGGATGAACGTTTTAGAAGAGCTTACACTTCCTCTTTTGACTGTCAATCAAAACCATCAAATGAAATTTCCAAGGTGAATAGAATTCATTTATTATATTATAATTATTTCATAGCTCTTAATTTAAAATTCTTTCGATTTTTCAAGTTAATCGTTCATTGTGTAATTTAAAAGAAAATCTTATTTTTGAGAAATTTTTAATCCAAATAATTTTTTTTGTTTTTAAACTATTTTTTTATGAAGGCTTCCAATTTTGTGATTTTTTTATTTATTCAACCTTTGAAAGAATTTTATTGTAAAAAATCTATTCGCTTCGCGGGCACATTTCATCACGCGTTTTACGCGCAGCTTGCTTCGCTCGCAAGTTTGAGCGCGATTCGATCGTCGCGCTTCGCGCTCTGAATATTTTAAATATTTTTCATATTTTAAAGAATTTGAAAATCTTTCTGTGGAAAAAATGACGCTTTCGACTGCGCTGGGATTTGAGCCCAGGTCTTTCGATTGCCGGTCGACTGCTCTGACCACTGAGCTACACAGGCGTCCGACATCCCTTTCTCCACAGGAAGATCTCCTTATATCGCCTAGTGGCTCAGCCTTGCGGCTGTAAATGATTTCAAATTAAATAGTTGAGTTTGAAATTTTTGTCACTGCCTACATTATCAGAGGATCACTAGTCGCGTGTCAGATAGGATACGTTGTCGACAGGTGTCCTCGTAGACAATTTCAAACTCTTATATCGCAAATAATGCAAATAAATTTAATATTTTAAAGAATTTGAAAATCTTTCTGTGGAAAAAATGACGCTTTCGACTGCGCTGGGATTCGAGCCCAGGTCTTTCGATTGCCGGTCGACTGCTCTAATTTTTTTTTTTTTTTTTTTTTTTTGAAACAGTGTTTATTGATCATGTTTACATAACATTTATTTACAGTTTTAGCGTGGAAAACATTGGTAAGAAAGCACGCTTAACGGTTTACAGAATATAGTTTGTTCTATACGGCCCGTAGCGGGCACTCGCAGAAACGTCGATTACAGATATTAGAATACAAGTGGGCAAAGTAGCTCGTTTTGAGAATGGGTCTTCAGAGGTACCTTCTATCTTAATATTTATAAGAACTAGAAAAACATGCCGCATGTGCGATTCAGAAAAACTAGTTACGAATTTGACGTAAATTTAGCCAGATTTAGTTAATAAAGGCTTATTGATTATCAGCGAGCCACCAATATCTTTTGAAGTTTTTTCTATGTTTATCTTTTATATCTCTGTTGGGTAGGGAGGTGGAGAATCTTATATCGTTGTAGTCTAAGCAATTTTGATTTGGTTCATAAAGGATTTTGCCATTGAAGGCATGTCGATATACATGGTATATTATAGGCACATTATTCTTATCTTGAATGAACCCTTCGCTGTCAAGATACGTAAAGGCTTCTGGAGGAATATAACCAGTTTTTAGTGATTTTGCATAATAATTAGGATTGTGGTAAAATGCACCGAATATAAGTGGATTCTCCTTATTCATTGAAGCACTTGCTATGTGGTCTCTATTGAGTTTTAATATAAAATTGTCAATGCGCGGTATATTAGCCTTGTCATACAATTTTTTGTTTGAAAAGTGTCTTTCGTAATTTGATTCAGGAGTTTTATACATTTTGAGACAAGCGCGAAGACAGTTTCTCTCAAAGATTCTAAGTTTTTCCATGGTCGAAGGGGATACATTGTACCAGATTTGGCATCCGTATGTAAGAATTGGTCTGACTAGGAGCATGTAACAGACAACCTTAACTTTGGGGTTTAAATGTGCAGAGTGAAACAGACTTTTCGCATTGAAATAAGCTTTTTTTGCTCTATTTATAGCAATATTAATGTGGTTGTTATATTTTAATAGTTCGTTTAAGTGGATTCCAAGATATTTCACAGTGCTGTTATGCTCTAATTGAAGGTCATTATTTGGAATGGGTTTTATATTGAAGTCCCTCCATACTTTTCGATATTTTTTGTTTAAATCGTTTATTCTAGGTCTAATTAGTATCGTTTCGCTTTTACGGTAGTTACATTTCAACCTCCATGTTTCAAAGTAAGAATTTACATTTCTGAATATCTCCTGTAACGTTACTTGAACTTGGTGGAGGCACCTGTGATTCACATAAATGATGATGTCGTCAGCAAAGGCTATTCCTTTTATATTTGGTTTGGTGTTGATACCGTACATTCGTAATAGGTCGCAGATATAGATATTAAAAAGCAGAGGGGAATTCACTGCTCCTTGTTGGAGACCCTCTTTAAGTTCAAAAGTGATTTCGGATTTATTTTCGTTATCGAATATGAATATTTTTTTCCCATGTAAGGTTGTCCACAACATTCTTATAAGGTGAGATGGAAATCCCTTTTTAATGAGTCTAAAAAATAGCCCATCTAGCCAGACTGTATCGAATGCCTTTTCCAAATCAATCAAACAGGCTCCCGTGAATTGTTTATCGTTCAAGGCCCAAGAGACATCAGACGCAAATTTGTTAACTGCATGTATTGCGGAATGCTTGAATCTGAAACCAAACTGAGCGTCAGGCACTATATCCTTGTCATTAGAATATTTTAGTAAAGCTTTATTTAAGAGTATTTCAAATATTTTACTTATATTGGGTAAGAGGCTAATTGGCCTATAGCTGCCCAAAAGTCTATCATCTCTGTCTTTTTTTTTTAGAGCTTTTATGCGAGCTGTTTTCCATTTTTCTGGAAAATGGTAATTGTTTAACATATTATTAAATAAGATTGTATATTCGAGTAATATGTTATCAGGAAGATTTTTTATAGCTATATTCGGGATGCCATCTATTCCTGAGGATCTTTTGTTATTATGTGTTTTTAGGATTTGTTTAAGGGTGTGAATATTGCAAAAATATTGAGAGTCTATGTCTAATTGTGGGTTTGAAGACAGATTGTTATCGTTAAAATTTATGAGAGGTTTATTATTTACAATATCTTGCATCATTTCTTTTTTAAAATTGCCTACGGTATGAGTGACTATGTTATTCAGGCTTTCCCTACCCTTGTCTCGATTTAGATTATTTACCGATGCGAAGTGAGCTCCGAGAATGTTAAGTTTATCATTGTAGTTTGTGATTATAAGGTTGCCTCGTTCATCTTTTGGAATTTCATTTGGATTGATTTTTGCATTTTTAATTATCTCTGTTTCGTTTGGTGGTATGATGAAATTTGGATAATGTGTTTGTGTTTGGTTTTGGGATCGAAATATTCTGTTTATTTTAGGAAACAGGTTTTTGTGATCATGTAAAGTAATATTTTTTATTTTGGCGTACCAGTAATCATTTACGGCTTTGTTAAATTGATTTCTTAATTCAGTTTTAGCGTTGTATAGAGTGAATTCATGCATGCGAATTTCTTCTTTGTCTACGTTTCTATTTTTTTTTAATCGGTGGATTTTGGATAACAAATGACTTTTTATATTCTGGAGTTTTCTAATTCTCGGTGTTATATATCTTTTTACTGAATCAAAGTTTTGGTATAATGGGGTACTTGCCTGAAGGGCTTCGGTTATCGTTTGGTTAATTGTGTCTAAATGGATGTCAATCGTGTCGTTGGAGAGGTTACTATTGTCAGGGAGGCTATTGGGGAATCTGGTTAATTGGTCTTGGAATTTTTGCCAGTGAGTCTTGTTAAAGTTGAGTCTATAGTGAGGTGGAGCAGATTCTAATGTAAGATCGTCCATGTCTTGTAAGGAAAAGTTTATTTGTATTCCTTTGTGGTCGCTGTCATAAGGAAATGTTTTCAAACGTTCGTTACTCAAATTCTGTATCTTAATTCTGTTGTCATGAAGGCATAAGTCTAGATAAGAGTTACCACTAGGGTATGTAGGCTCTACAGGTCCAACTAATTTGGTTCGGAATTTCATGTCATTAATATTTAGCCAATTATTCAGGTAAAGTCCTCTGGAGTTTTGATAATTATCTTGCCATCTTAGATGTCGAGCATTTAAATCTCCTGCAAGCAAGTACCAGTTATTGCTATCATATAATTTGAGGTCATTAAAAATAATATTGAGATCTTTTGCAAAATTAACTTTGTTATGTCCGGGTGCATAGGCACTGATTATAAATAGATTTTGTTCATTTGGAAGCGAGATTTTAATAATTGTAGTTTCTATTATTTTTAGCAAGTTATCGGATTTGATATTTATTTGATGATGTTTGATGTGATTTTTAATAAGGATCGCGGTGCCACCTCCTCCTTTGTTGGCTGCTCTATCATCTCTATGGATTTTGTATTTTTCGAAACTAAGTTTGTGCCTGTCGTTCAGCTTGGTCTCGCTGATTAAAGCGATGTCAGGGTTCAATTTTTCTAAGATCGTTTGTAAATTATAGCGTCTCACATTCGTCACCAATGAGTTAACGTTGATAGCGATAAGTTTAATACTTTTATAGCACGTTATACGGGGCGAGAACTCGCCGATTTGCTGGAAGGAAGTAGCGTTAATCATCAATACCTATGCATTCGAATATAATTTTCAGTTTTTCTGTATTTTTTTGAATTTTTTTTTGTATCTCCTCGAGCTGGGATTGCATAAACGTCATAATTTGTTTCTGGAAGCCATTTAAGATGTTTTCCAGTCCTTCCATTTTTGGCGATTGAGATTGAAATTGAAATTCGCCATCCAGCACGTCCTGAAGAGGCTTGTTTCCAGGTAAGGTCTGTATTTTTCCCGCTGTTACGTCTGCAAAGGTATGACTCGGATTAATATAATTGGAAATTTGATGTAGTTTTTCTTCCCTTTTGTTTTTGATTGTTTGTAATTTGTTTTTAATTTTTTCTTTAATTTCTTTAGTTTTAGGACAACCTCTATAGGAGGCTGGATGGCCAATTTGCTTGCAGATTACGCAATAAGGGCTATTGTTCTCGTTATTGTTATACTTACATTCTTTAGGGCCATGTTTTTGATCGCATTTTACGCATCTATACTCACGATTACAGTATTTAGCAACATGACCTATTCTCTGACAATTGTGACACTGGACTCCGTCCTTGCGTCTGATTCTCTCGAATCGAACTACTTGGTTCGCTAGCCTTGTGACGTTAAACAACTTATTAGATTGGCTGTCACTGGTGACCTGAACTAGAAACGCGTTTCCACCATATTTTGCATGGAAAAATTCTTTTAGGTTAATTTTTTTAATTTTTAGAAATTTGACGTTATCGATTTTTAGGTTAAGTAGCTCGGCTTCAATTTCAGTTTCATTTGAGTCTCCTTCTATTCCTTTTAGCAAAAATGAAAAGATTTTTTCCTCTTTAGGCGTTCGCGTGAAAAATTCAATATTATTCAGTTTTAATATGTCAATTGTCGTTTTAAATGAGGGGAGATCTACCAGGTAGACAGCCAATCTATTTACACCTAAATTTTTTACAATGAACATGTTTTCATTTAATTTTGTTTTTAGATGAGATATTACCTGCGTGCAGTTTGCATTGAATACATGGATCGGAGGATATTTAGACCGGAAACGATTTTTGGCTGGGTTCTTTATTTTATCTTGAGCCTGATGATTTTTCCTCTTGTCATTGGTATATTTTCTGTTAATATCGAGATTATCATCGTCGTTTGCGTCGTTATTTAAGTTCAGAGTGGACTTATTCAGATTTGAGGTTATAGTTGATTTAGTGCGGGATTTTGTTCTGTCATGTTGCTTTTCTTGGATAAGATCTTCTGACTCCAATTGGTATAACATGTCGAATTTGTTGGGACTTGCGAATCTACTTTGTTCTGTCGATTCGGTGCTTTGTGTATATTTCTCTGAGGGCTGATCATCCAATTGTTCCTGGGATGAATTATTTAGGCTGTTCTGGCCATGAGGTTGACTGGCCGCTAAGCAAGCTGTGAAACTACCCGACTTGCCGCCAGGTGTCTCTTCCTGTTTTCTTATATCCGTCATCGTAGACAAACCTGGCTGGGATGACGGAGAAGAAATGTCCGATGCAGAACTTGATGCCGTTGTATGCTCTGTTGCAATTCGAGGTTTTCCTGGTTGTCCAATGTACGATTTTGTCACTGATAGCTCGATTGGCACTACAGATGATGATGCTCCAGTTCGATTTCGCTTGATCCTAGAAGGATCTGGTTTGAAACGGCTAGTTTTTATTAATTTTGATTCTTCTGACGAGAGGTCAGATAATTTCAGGTGTTTTAGGTTAAGTTTCGATTTTAGCCTTGCACGCATTTCGGGTATATTGGATGGCGATGCATCGCTGCCAGATGTAGTAGGACTATCTAGAGGCCTTTTCTTTTTATTTGTTAGAGCGTTAGAGGGTTGGTCACCTTTTGGCATTATATTCAGCTAGGTATGTTCCATGCGCGGTTTAACCGCCCTTCCGCACATGAGACGTGCGATGGCGGGTTTTTCCTGTAAACTTGGAGACTCTCAGGTTTTCCCAATTTTCCAGCTATAGGTACGCGATTGATTAAACTATGATGCCGATCTCGAAAGATTCGAAAAAAGAAGCTCGAACAAGGAGACCCAGACGATACACGCGTCTCGACTCTACCAGTGCCAAGCACAGACTGTCGACTGCTCTAACCACTGAGCTACACAGGCGTCCGACATCTCTTTCTCCACAGGAAGATCTCCTTATATCGCCTAGTGGCTCGTCGACCGGCAATCGAAAGACCTGGGCTCGAATCCCAGCGCAGTCGAAAGCGTCATTTTTTCCACAGAAAGATTTTCAAATTCTTTAAAATATTAAATTTATTTGCATTATTTGCGATATAAGAGTTTGAAATTGTCTACGAGGACACCTGTCGACAACGTATCCTATCTGACACGCGACTAGTGATCCTCTGATAATGTAGGCAGTGACAAAAATTTCAAACTCAACTATTTAATTTTAAATATTTTTCATTCATAAACAAAAGATATAACTCCTATTTTGTAGATCTCTTTGAAATGAGCAATTTTGTTTTTTAACCTTTTTTTCGGTTTTTCGTATATTTTGGTGGGAAAATTCAATTATATATTTTTAGAAAAACGTTTTTTTATGGATAAAAACAGAACCGTTTCTCAAAAATGTCTGGTTAACGAAATTCTCTTTTGTTTTTGGGTTCTCAAGAACTGTGCCAATGTGCAATCCAATCCGATAAATCTTTCGAAAGTTGTCGTGCTTACAAACATAAAACCAATACCTTTTCATATGATGAGAATGTAAACATTTTTAGAGAACAAGTTTAAATTGATTTCAAATGATTTTTTAGGGAACAGACACAGGTCATAAATTCCTGGATTTGTTTAAACTTTTGGTTACAAACAGCAACGAATGTGAAACCAGTGGAGAGTGGGAAGCTGGCGCACCTTTAGTGCAACTTCCACTTTCAGAACAGATTGTGGTTCTTCATAGGTGTGATATCAAATTGTTTGATGAATTAATTTCGAACCTTTTTCTCCATTCATCCATAAATTTTTATAGATTAGATCACTCGGTCCATACGATGAGATTATGGGCATTACAAGAGGCAAAACAAATAGCTCACACTTGGGATTTGGATGTATTCTTTCTCTTGGTAAAAGGTGATGTGGTGAATTGCATTCAGGAACTTCAACAGCTGAAGGTTTTTTCTAATGCTATAAAAAATGTATAATAACCCTAGCGGACCCGGTTAAGTGAACTATCATTGAATTTGCTGACCATTCACTAACCGTTCGCTGACCATTCGCTGATCTCGTAATAATATGAAAAAGAAGAAATAAAAAACAGTTAAATTGTTGCTATTATGATTCTGTGGTAGATTTTGAGTTTGAAGATATCGAAGTTAATACAATAATTTCATTTTTAGAGTTATAAAGTAAAAAAAACATAGTACCTGTCATGAAAGGCAGTGCAGTGGTTCACCATTTGCGGAACGTCTTTATCGTCAATGTTGACACTTGGTAGAAGTGAGATGAGAGTAGTTGTGTCTCACTCCAATCAGTGGTTAATCCCTAAGGTGGGGAGATGACAATTGATGAACCGCTGCAATGCCTTCAATGACAGGTATTATAATTTTGTAGTTATTCAATGCTAAAAAAAATATTCAAAGAATTTGAAAATCTTTCTGTGGAAAAAAAGACGCTTTCGACTAATTTAAAACTCAGCTAATTAATTTAAAATCATTTATAGCTAAAAAAAATAATTGTAGCAACTTCGATACCTTCAAACTCAAAATGTACCACATAATCATAATAGCAACAATTTAAGTGTTTTTTATTTTCTCTTTTTCATATTATTACGAGATCAGCGAATGGTCAGCGAACGGTTAGTGAATGGTCAGCTAATTTAATGAGCGTTAACTTAACCGGGTCCACTCGGAAAAAAAATCCATTTTTCTATGAGTGGGTCATAAAGTGGATTTGATTTCCCGTACGGGGCAAACAAATCCATTATCTGACCTCCTAACAGAAAAAAAATCGTGTGCGACACGGGAAAATCATTAATTTTACTCGTGTGATTGTTAGCCTTGCTTTGCTCGGACATCAAACTTTACACTCGCAAAATAAATTTTTTTTTCCCTAGTTGCACAATATACTATTTTATGATTGAAAATATTTAGAGAACTTTTGAGAACTAAGAAAAATGTGAATTTTCATTTTTAGCTTGCTGATCACACAGCGACTTTAGAATCAGATCCAATCAGTGTGCAAGTTTACGTCTGTGCTAAAATGAGAGCCAAAATCGTTTCAGAAGTGAAAGCTAACATTCAGTTATTACAGGTATTTTTATTGCATTTTCAAATCAAGAAACAATAAACTAAAGATCAAATTTGATTATTTTTAAGTTGGGTAAAATTTAAGTTTATTTATTTAGAATTTTAAAAAATTGTGAATTTTTAGGAAACACCACTAAAATGTATCAACACATTGGCAATGATTTGTCGTGTCATTAGTCTTGCAAATTTACATATGTGTTTTCCAAAACCAAATTATTGGAGGAAGAACAACCCTACGACGCCAACTATGCCGAGTGCTTACGTTAAAATTTACTTCGGTAAGGGAATAATATATTATTTGAAAATTTGATAGATCATTTACTTTTATTTCAAGTAATTTAATTTATTTCAGAAAAAGTCCTTCTTCCAGTATTAGAAGTAATAAACAACCACGAAATATCGAATATGATTTTACGAATAATGTGCGAGGCTTGGCTGGATTATATTTATTTACATCAAATAAAATTCAGGTAATACATACGATCCTAACAAATTTGATATTGAAATCATCGTTTTTATCATTTTTGCTTGTTTTAATATAATAATAATAATAATAATAATTTTTGCTTGCTTGTTTTGTTTTGCTTTTGTTTTTGTTTAATTAATTTATTGACCGTGAAAATATTTTAAATTTTACAGTGATTGTGGAGCTTATCAGCTTTTAACAGATTTTGCATACGTGTCAAAATGGGTTAATGATTGCCCTGTAATTTCGGAAAATGTCCGGAATCATCTTCTAAAAAATGAAGTCTTACGCCGATGTGAGGGAGTGGGGCGTCTGCTTTTGCGACATCCAGGAGAAGCTATTGCCATGAACAAAAGACCAAGTAAAATCATTTTCCTTTTTATCAGAATTAGTTTTTTTTTATGCAGTATTTTTTCTCAAAGAGCAATATTGGATATTTATTGAAGGATTGAGGGGGTCCCCTACTTTAGAAAGCCTTTTTCTGACGAAACTGTTTTTATTTTTATTCATATTATGATTCGATTTGAAAAATAACTAACAAAAAATATCGATAAAAAAGAGATTTGCAGGTTCTCGTCAAATACTTTCCAAAAATGATGCAAATGATTCTGGCGAAAGAATCGGATTCGAATCCAGTCCTGTGAATCAGAACTATTCAAAAATCTGTTTCTGAACCATTCCGAACCAATCCGAGAAATGTTTTAAATCTCATTTGTTACAAATCGGTAACGATTTATCAGGACTTAATCCGATTCAATCCGAATTCTGCTTGAATCAATTGAAACCCGAATTGATCCGGTTTGAAGTCTTGCATTAAATGCGATTAACTCAACTAATTTTTTAAAATTTCTTCTTTCAATAGGGTTTAAATTTTTCTTGAAATTTCATACTTTTAGGGAATATATCTAACAAACGAAAATCGATTTTTCGATCATTCTAAATTAGCGATCCCCCTTAATATTTAAAACTTTTGATTATTATAACATAGTTTAGGTTGAATTTCATTGATATAATAATCAAAATTTTTATGATATTTTTAGAGCAAGAAACCAATGAGAATGGGTCACTTGAGTCTCTTGGTTTAGAGCGAATGCCAGCAGAAATGTATGTGCCCAATCAAGAACAATGGCTTGAGCTTCGAGCCCCAAAACGATACAATTTTTGCTGCACTGAATAAAAATGCTCAAAAATGAGCTATTCTTCGATTATGCTCAAAAGCTACCCAGAAAATTATAATAATATTGCAAATTGATTAGAAAATATGAAAGATTGATCTGAGTTTACAATTTAAATGAGTTGAATCACCTTTCTGTCTTCTCAAAAATGATTATTTCTTCCAAACAACGATTTCAGTTGCATTATGAGGAATATATGTTTTATTCGAGAAGCCTATAGCAGGGAAGCCCTTCTTTCTACTCATATTACTTTACACGTCTGGTTTAAGGTGGTCATTGACTTGCAGTAGTTTTACCTTATAAAATAAATAATTTATAAATAAATCTGTGTTCAGTAGATCAAATTAGGAATGTTTTTAATAAAATTTAAAATACACTTTTAGTACCAGTCGAGTGTAAGTTTATTAATTAATTAATTTTTTTAAAAGAATATGGATGTTAATAAATGAATTATAGAACCTCAACAGAATATTTTGTTAATTTTGCGAGTAAAAATATTGTATTCTATTTTTCTGAGTTTTTAATTTTATTACTGAAAATCAGAAATTTTATTGCCTCTTTAAGTTGCGATAAGTTTAGAACAAATAATCGATTATAATTTTATAATCAAAATGGAAAGTGTTGTTCTTTTGATTTTATTTGCTTTATTATTTATATAAATATGGTCGCATATTACTAAAGTGTTTTCTGCAGATTGTAAAGAGACAACTGGTTTCATTATATAAGTTTTCTTATTCAGAGAGAATTTGAAATACGAGAAGAGATTATAGTACAAACAGTCTAAAAATGGTTTGCTGTTTTATGTTCTGAAAATAAGTTTATATATTTTATTATAAATCTTGAAACAATCACGAATAGTATTTTTTATTTTCCAATTCTATTCAGTAATAAAATCATCATATTTTTTCTTGTTATTTGTGAAAATGCGTTTCATTATTAAAAATAAATTAAATTAGGGTAGTTGTTCCAAAAATCAGGTCTTGGGAGAAAAAGTTTTTCTATAATTTTAAGATTTGAAATTATATTATCAGTCGTCTTTTATGAAGAAAAAAACATTATTTTTTATAAAAAAAATTAAAACTTACGAAAAATAATACTTTTAATAATGTTATCTCCAGTAGAATTGTGTCTTGCTATCGCTTCTTACAAATTTTTCAAAAATGGTTGAATTTTCATAAATGATGACTTATTTTTCCGAGGAAAATATTCTCTTCTACTCTAACATTTCTAATTTTGAAAATAATTTTTTTAATGACTGAAATCATTGAAATAATTTTTTTTAAAGAAATATTTTTTTTAAAAGAAATATATCTTTTAAATAAATATATTTGAAGATTTTCACATATTTTCAAAATTGGAAACAAAAAAGTATTATTTTTCGTAAGTTTTACATTTTTTTATAAACAAAAATATTTTATCTTTCATAAGACGCGATTGATAATATCATCAAAAGTCTTAAAATCATAAAAAAACTTTTTCTTCCAGAGACCTGATTTTTGGCACAACTTCCTTGAATGATATTATGACAAGAATAGAAATATCACTCAAATTATTCAAATTTATCATTTAGTTTGATCTCTTCTATAAATTAAAACACAATTTCGCCAGAAGAATCTTTTCGATAAATACTTTTTTAGTGCAAAAAAAGAAAATTTTGATTCCTTCACATACAATGAGCTGGTTTCATTTATACATACATTTTTTCTACAGAAAGTGTTTTTTACAGTAAATATAAAGATATTTTTTAATTAGAAACCTAAATCGGGAGATATTTTCCGAATTTTAGTTCCCGATTAAACTAAATCTTTGTATTTTCTGTAAAAAGCACTTTCTGTAGAAAAAATTTATGTATAAATGAAACCGAATCGTCCAAATTTGTTTTTAAATTTAATATACAAACTTCAAACCTAATATTTTCAATTTTAAATCACATTTTACAAAAGTAATTATCTTGTAGGTGAAATTTTAATGCATATAGGGAAATAATTTTTAAATTTTGTTTCATTCGATTGAAAAAAGCATTGAGAAAATGATAATCTTCTCTTTTACTGAGGAATATCTCCCAAGTTTCATCGAGTTATCGAGGCATACGAGATGGAAATTCAATCTTTGTAATCGAAATTCGATAGCAGGGTTTTTAATTCTTATTTGTGGACAATGACCTAAGCTTTTAAGAGAGAATATTGTACATGAAGTAATTCGATGTTTCATATAGTGGGGTCGTCAGTTAGTCAGGCTTCCAAGTCTGGTTTAGAGTCATTTGTATTCTAAATGTAAGAGGCAGAGGAAGCTTCGAAGATCCCTTTCTATTACAATTACAGTGTTCATTTTATGTGGATATCAGTGTTTCCTTATGTGAATTTAAATTTGGATCAATTTTTAAATGGCAGCTACAGAGAGGACGTATTTAACAAGACCACATGATTCCTCTCGTTATGTCGAGTTTTCTGGGATTCTCAGGACGAGAAGAAATAAAATGCGTCAATTTCAATGCTGCATATGTGCTTTCATACTGTAAGTTTATAAAATATGATTTTTTAAACACAATATTCTAACTTATAACTCTTAATTTTTCTTTTAATTTCTCGAAACTTTGTTAAGTAGTTCGTTCACGAAAATTAGACCT
This sequence comes from Diplolepis rosae, assembly GCA_030998225.1. Classification (NCBI taxonomy): domain Eukaryota; kingdom Metazoa; phylum Arthropoda; class Insecta; order Hymenoptera; family Diplolepididae; genus Diplolepis; species Diplolepis rosae. Next base: position 3,117,094 of record JAPYXD010000723.1, on the reverse strand, counting down.
CAGGCAAAAATAGATAATTTTACTTTCAAGAATAGCGATATTATTATTGAAGGGCTAATTTGAAAGAGAAAAGATTATTTTTCATGAAAAAAGTTTGAAAGACAAAAAAATAGTTTTATTAATAAATTTTATTTTTGCCCAAACTTATTTTCTTATCGCTTCGAGCCAAATTTTTAAAAATTATGCAATTTTAATAAATCACGGTTCAGTTTTTTAGCAAAACGATTCTCTATAACATGACCGTTTCCTATTTTCAAAATTCAATTAATTATTATCAAATGCAGCAATTTGTTTATAAAAATTTTGTTATGAAAAATTGTTTTTTATAATTTCAGCCATTAAAGAATTCATTTTCAAAGATTGGAAACGGTCAAGTTGTAGAGAATCTTTTTTCTAAAAAAATGAACCGTGATTTATTAGAATCACATCATTTTTAAAAATTTGGTTCGAAGCGATAAGAAAATAAGTTTGGGCAAAAATAAAATTCATTAATAAAATTATTTTTTTGTCTTTCAAACTTTTTTCATGAAAAATAATCTTTTCTCTTTCAAATTAGCCCTTCAATAATAATATCGCTATTCTTGAAAGTAAAATTATCTATTTTTGCCTGAGGTCTAATTTTTGTGAACGAACTACCTTAAGGGAATCCACCACCTTTAATTCGTATATTTTTGAATTTTTTTGACATTTGCCAAAAATGTTGCTTTTTTATTCTCTATTCTTTTCTGAGTATGTGTGTACATTTTCAGGGCAATCTGATTTATATTTATGGAAAAATAAATAAAATTAAAAGTTAAACTCCGTTTTCCGTAAGTTGTGATTTTCCCTGTTTGTTGCAACATATGTTTGAATAAAAACACAGGCTTCTGGAATTTTTATCACTTATTCTTTATTATATTATCAACATTTTTGGGTATAGAAAGCACTCTAGCTAAAAAAAAAACAATGTTTTTTTATATTTTGGGATATTTTTATATTTATTTTATTTGTAACTTTTTATTCAGTCATGTCACCTTATTTTCCATACCCCATAAGTTGCTACACATTGTAAGGAACAATATAAAAAAATAATCATGACAATTGGTTAAAAACCAAAAAAGTTATTCAAAGTCAATTAATGTAAAAAAAAATGCCTAAATAACTCAGAATCTTTAGTCTAAAAGCTGCTAGAATTCTTAAAAAACCCCAAAACCTTTTTAAATAAGGGTACTAAACATAATACAATTATAAGGAAGGTCTAAACTCAAAAAATAAAAATATTCAAGGTGGCGGATCCCCCTAAAAGATGATAACTCATTTCAAATTAATTAACTCTGAGATGAAAATATAACAAGAATCGTGTATTTGGGGGTGGGAGTTTGTATATTTTTTTATCCAAAAAAATTTTTAGGGAAAAAGGTATTTTCATTTTTTAATCATGCTTTAAACTCTAATTTTTCATCTGATTATTTAGTCCCATAAATTTGCAGTTTGATATCTCATTTTGGATGGAGATTATTTTTCGGGCAAAAATAAGTCGGCAACGTAGGGATTGATAAGTCGCAAAGTTATGGAGTAAAATAGAATAAAACTTATTTTGCGAACTAAACTCTTTCGAATAATGGATAATATTGATAAAAAAATAATTAAAATAATCCGGCTGACTAATAAGCATAAATTCAAAAGGTCAGAGGTCCTAAACTACTGATTACGTAATTTCTTCAAATGAACATTATGAAGAGTAAAGACTCCATTGTTTTCTCGGTGTAAATAAAATTAAAAATCCCCAAGTGCCAATTAGTGGCTTCCGTTGTTTATAGTCCATATGTGTAATAAAATTCTATCTCACTCAAATCTTTATGTAAGTAAGAAAATCGATTAACGTTAGTTGAGAAATTACTACACAGAGTTGCAGTTCGCCATTAATAAGTGCTGCACCTTTTCATCCTTTTTACGTTAATGATACACATAGGTTTATTACTTGTCGACGGAGAAAACGATTGATGCAATGTTTTTGGATTACTCTTGTTTTGTGAAATTATATCTATATTTTAAATTTTTCTTTCTCTCATCATTTTTTTAGATTATCAATGAATCTTGAATCCTTTTGAATGAAGTTGAGGTTGGTAACAGAAAAGTTATTTCAAATATGTTTTGGATACGTTCAAATCCGATTGATCAAATAGAATCCGCGGATTGAGACGAATTATAAACATGTATCAAATTGATTTTGGATTCGTCCAAATTGAAGTTAAGGTAGAACGAGAGATTTTCTTGGGTTTAGAAGTTACTTAAAACAAATCTTGTACTGGTTAAAATTGGTACTAATTAAGACGGATTCATATATTATTTCAAATAAATATTTGATTTGTTCGGATTAAACTTGAGATTTTTGGGGGAAAGTATCGGATTGGAATCCAATCTGAACGAATCAGAGCTATTCCGAGTCATTCCGAAATCTGGTTCCAAACCATTCCCAGTCATTCCGAACCAATCCGTAAAACTTTTTGTATCTCGTTTTATGAAAAGCCGTAAAAAATTAATCCGAATCATTCCGCTTCAATCTGAATGAATCCGAATCAATTCAAATTTGGATTGATTTAAACCGAATTTTCAATGCAAATCATTCCAACTTCGGGTCCATTCGAAGTCCATTCGAATCGAATTGATTTTTGGCGGTTTTTAATGAAACGAGATACAAAACGTTTTCGGGATTGGCTCAGGATGATTTGAAATGGTTCGGAAACTGACTGCAGTTTGGCTCGGAATAACCCTGATTTGTTCGGATTGAATTCGAATCCAATACATTCACCAGGGATTCGAAACATATACTTGAGATGAAGCCAATGTTTAGTGTGTAAGAAATAATTTATAACTCCTCAGATAGTATTATAATAAATAACAATTTTTATTTTTTAGTGCACTTTTCGTGATGGCGCTAGTGGTAAGCATCAGCTATTCAATAAGCCGTAGTGCCATGAACAATTCGACAATCTCAGATCATCCACCCAATCTCGTGCAATCTACTGGTCTCAGACCAAATTCATATTCATCAGATTCAATTCCAACTTCACTTTCAGAAGAGGAAATGATTGAGGGGATTCAAGCAGGAAATGAAGCGATTCAAAACCGAATTATCTCTGATTCAACCACAAAACCATTACCATCTCCGTCACCAGATTTCCGTCATCAGTTTGCAGTAAGTACAAGTTTAAAAGCTGGAGAATTGGCCTTAGCTGGTATAGCTGAAATAGCGGCGACAAAAAAGATTGAAAGCTCTAGGTCTTCCCTTGGTAAACCATCTTCCATGGGTAGTTACTTCAACGGTGGTTGGGCTCCTCAAGGTTCTTGTAAAGAGTTTACTAACATTACCTGCAGACCTAGAAAGTTCAGAACTTATGATGGTACTTGCAATAATCCTAATCAGTGGGGTTCAGCTATGTCACCTTACAGAAGAATCTTACCACCAGCTTATGCCGATGGAATAAGTTCTCCAAGGAAAGCAGTTTCTGGAAAATCACTCCCATCTGCTAGGGAAGTCAGTCTGAAAGTTCATCCACCATCTCCAAGTGCTAATCCATCTTTCACAGTGATGTTGGCTGTTTTTGGACAGTTTTTGGATCATGATATAACAGCTACAGCGGCTAGTCGAGGGATTAATGGAAGTTCCCTGTCATGCTGTCCACCTGTGAATAAACACCCAGAGTGTTTTCCGGTTGAAGTTGGACCTGGAGATCCTGTTTATGATGTTGGAGGCAAATCTTGCATGGAGTTTGTTAGATCAGCTCCTGCGCCTCAGTGCAAGATTGGCCCTAGACAACAACTTAATCAGGTAATAATACACATGGTAATTATCTTTTTAAAGTGACCTTGAAACTTCTTCATTATTGACTCCTATTAATATTTCAAGGTAACAGCCTTCATAGATGGATCAACCATTTACGGCTCCGATTCTTCAACTGCCAGTAGCTTACGGGAATTCAAAGGTGGTCGTCTCAGAATGCAAGTCACCCCTGACAACAGAACCCTTTTGCCTCCTAGTAAAAACCTTAAAGATGGCTGTAACAGAGACGTTGAATTGAAACGAGGTCGGTACTGCTTTGCTGCTGGTGATGGCAGAGCTAACGAGAACCTTCACCTTACAACATTGCATGTAATATGGGCCAGACAACATAACAAACTTGCTGATGAGCTTTCAGAAATCAACCCATCATGGGATGATGAGACACTTTACCAAGAATCTCGTCGTATTGTTGGCGCTCAGCTCCAGCACATTGCCTATACAGAATTCCTTCCTATCATCTTAGGAGAGACAGAGACAAACTCAATAGATCTAAGACCCCTAAAATCAGGATTCCGGAAAGCAAATACATCTGTGAATCCAGGGTTGGCGAATAATTTCGCTGCTGCAGCTTTTCGGTTTGCTCACACGCTTCTCCCAGGTTTAATGAGAGTTACTGATGTTCAAAAGGGATCATCTAGCTATATAGAACTTCACAAAATATTGTTCAATCCTTATAGCCTCTATAGTCAAGGGGGAGTTGCTGAGTCTGTGACCATGGCAACATCCAACGTTATTCAGAAGACTTCGACTCATGTGACATCTCAGTTGACTAGTCATCTGTTTGAAGACCCTACTTCTAATAAAACCATTCCTTGTGGGTTGGACCTTGTTTCCTTGAATATTCAGAGAGGAAGAGATCATGGCTTGCCAGGCTATACCAAGTGGAGGAAGTATTGTGGACTCAAGAAACCAGATACCTTTTCTGATTTGAAGTCAGACCTTGATCCTGATGCATTAGATGCGATCTCCAAGTTGTATTCAAGTGTTCATGATATAGATCTCTACACTGGAGCTTTGGCTGAGATTCCTAAATCTGATAGTATTGTGGGACCTACTTTTACATGCTTGATTGGAGAACAGTTTAAAAGATTGCAGCAAGGAGACACCTTTTGGTACGAGAATGCTAACCAGTCTGGATCTTTCAGTGAAAGTGAGTATTGATTCTCAGCAGCTAATTAAATTCTTTTGGGAACTATTTTAATCAATAATTACACAGGTTTACAAGGTTTTGGACCTAGGCAGGTAAAAGACGTTTTTGAAGTAATTTTAGTTGCTGATCACAAATCAGCAATCCGTTTTTCCTGATCAGGTCAGGTTTTCGAGATAAACGATTAAGCTATTTTTATCCATTTTTGACAATGAAAGGTCATTTTATTTCAAAACATACCTAAAATTCGAAATTAAGTGCAGTGGAATTGCGTCGTTTGTAATTATTCTGGTCTGTTTCACGTATAAGAAACCAACAGTAATCGCTAAGCATACCCTCATCCCAAAAACCTTGATAGTTTTTCTCGATTTTCAGTAAATCTTGGTGTAGCCGCTCTCCTTGCACGGAGAGAAGTTTAGTAGAACCGTTACACTAGCGGTGGGAAAGTCCCTCCTCTTTGGTTTACTGTGACGTCCACCCTAAAATTGGGGCACTGGTTACCCCAAACTAACGACAAAGCTTGCGAGAGAACGGCTGGCCCAAGTATTTCGCGTAACGGCTCGCCTATTTTGGGGTAATGGTTCCCCCCAATTGGCAGAGATGTTCGACCAAAAAAGAGGTCGCGCGGCTCTCCATGTGTTTAATTAAGGATTTTCTATTCGGGAAGGGTGGGACAATGTTCCCCCACTGAGCCCTCCACTATGACAATTGGATTGGAAGTGACGTCATACGCATTCTTGATCGTCTGAAACAACAACACGTTTTGAGGTTAGTTTTGGGAGCGAATACAGTTTCCCGTATATAATGTGCATCACAATGTATCAGTTATGATGCATATGTCATAATTAGATACTTATTGAACGAATATACTCACATTCGTTATAAATTACTAAACAAAAACATAACCGCTTAACACTTAACCGGAGCCCTCCAACAAACTCCGCTCGACCAATTCGTATTAGGCACGGGGTTTGTCTCATCCTTCCCTAGAGGATCCTTACGTGTGTTTAGCGTATCAGTTCTATGTGATCGGCGAGCGGATCCACCAAACTTTTCTCCGTGTGGTATCGCCCAAGCTGTCAATTTTGCGTTGACTTTACGTGCATTTCTTGGCATTTTTATCAATTTCTTTTCGATAATTAACGGGAAAAAACCTTTATTACACAATAAACATGAACAGAATACTGCAGGATACTGGCACGATCAGCTGTACGCAGTATCAGCTGTACGCAATACTACCAACATCAATAATCTCAGAAACCTGACCTCATGGCGGGAAACGGATTTGAATTCAGCAAACAAAAAAACTTTTCTTCTCGGGTCAAATTTTTTTTCGAAATTTGTAAACCTGTGTTATTTTTCTAGGTCAGTTAAAGGAGCTACGAAAGACGTCCCTGGCGAAGGTGATTTGCGACTGCTCGGATGGTATAACTCAAATTCAGTCTGAAGTAATGAGATCAGAGAAAACTACCAATCGGAAGATTTCATGTGAGGACATTCCGCGACCATCTCTCGAGGCTTGGAGAGAAGTTCCATCACTGACTGTGGAACAATTAGTTGAAGAAAAGCCAATCGAAGATTGGTTGGCTTTCAAGAGGGACGTTAATAAGACAGTTCAGGATATCGTAAATTTGATTAAGACTAACAAACCTCCACCTTTTAATCAAGACTATCTAACTTTCCAAAAAGAATTGAACCAATCATTCACAGACTTGAGAAACGAACTAGCTGGGTTGCATCCGAAACAAAATCTACCAAAAACTATTTCATTGAATGATCTCAGCACCCACACGATTGTTTCATTAAATAATGCTGGTGAACAAGTTCCACTTTTATTTAAGAAACCATCAGTCATTGGCGACTGGGCAACTTTCAAAACTCAAATCATCAAGTCTTTCAATAATAGCATTGTTAATTTTAAAGCACGTTCACCGAAACCTGCAGATTGGATTGTCTTTAAGAGTAAAATTAAAGATCAAGTTACTGATATAAAGACACAGATTGCTGCCATAAAGGAGAATCCGTTGTTGCAAGAAATAGTTGGTAACCCACAAAATACTGACTGGATCAGTTTCAAGGTTGATATCATCAAGTCGGTGAATGAAATAGTTGATAAAATTAAGGACACCATGCCCCAACCAGGAGATCCCAATTGGGCGACTTATGTTCAAAATGTTAAAGCTCAGTTTTCAAATTTTAGAAATAAGATTGAACACTCTGGTTTGAAACTTTCTCTAAATTCATCTCATAGCTTTGTTGATGAGTGGAAGATTACTAGAAGAGATTTAGAGAAATCTTTGAATGATACTATTACCGATATTGATATCAACAAGTCTCCATCTAAAGATCCAGCTTGGTCCACTCACAGAGATGCGATCAAAGATCAATTAACAGATATCAGGAATAAAATGTCTCTACATAAGACAACTTTGAACGATGATAGTCCCGAGTGGGTGAAGTTCAAGATAGATCTTAGTAAAACTATAGATGGGATGGTTCAGAATATTAAGAACAATGCACCTCCACCTGGAGATCCTGCATGGACAGATTACAGGATGAAGATTATGAACCAGTTCACGAGCTTTAGAAACGATATACCTATGAAATCTAAGGTTTTATTAAAAATATCACAAGATGATGCTGTTTTTGATTGGATGGCTTTAAAAACAGATTTAAATGAATCTTTAAGTGAGTTAATTAACGAGAAAGAAGCTGGAAAACTTCTGAGTCATGATCCAAAGTGGATTGAATTTAGAATCAATTTGAACAAATCCCTAGCTAGTTCTAAATATAGAATTCCAGTTTTGCAATTAAATTCAGAAGGAAATTTTGAATCGGATTGGGAAAATTTTAGAAATGATTTGGTTGAATCTGTGAAGGAAATAGTGCAATATATCAAGGACAATGCGCCTCCTCCTGGAAGTCCTGATTGGGTGGAGTTCAAAAAAGATATTAGAAATAAGTTTATTGATTTAAAAAATCAGATTGATCTTGAGAAATCTGAGATTTCATTCAAGTCGACAGATACAGGAACAATGAGTAATGATATAGACATTGATAGAACAAATTTTGAAACAGATGGTGATAGAGGATCCGATTGGTTTTCTTTCAAATGTGATTTGAACACGACACTTATTGCTTTAATCGGAGACGAGGATCCTGGAAAAATATTATCAGGTGATCCTGGATGGACTGAATTCAGAAATCACGTAAACAAATCTATTGCAGCTTTTAAGAATAATATTGCTGACCTTTCACCAAAACCACAGGGAAAAATTTTGTGGGTGTTAAAAAGTGATTGGAGCAATTTTTCTAAGCGGGTCAATAAGTCATTTACTGATGCCATTAGTAATTTTGAGATCAGCAAATTATCACCAGGAGATCCAGGTTGGGAAACTTTTAGGGATTTTGTAATCGATAATTTTACAGAATTAAAAGACCAAATTGCAGAAATTAGAGCAGAATGGGAGACAAAAGTAAAGGGAGATTTTACTGAGAAATTAAATACTGAAATACCTGTAAAAAATGAATTAGAGAGTATTCAATCTGATACAAAGAAGGCATTTTCTGATGTGAAAAATCAAGTTGCAAATTTAAAATTAGATCCGATACCTTTTGATATCACTGATCCGGATTGGGTGTTATTCAAAGAGCTGATCAACAAAACAGTGACGAATTTTATTGATGCGATAAATCGTAGTGATTCAAATGATTGGATTGAGTTTAGAGATTTTGTAAATAAGTCCATTGTTGATTTGAAGAATGAGGCAAATGCTTTAAAAAATGTAACTGATGAAGCTGTTCAAAGAATCCAAGAAGGGAGGAATTCTACAAAAAATATTACTCAGGAAGATTGGAACTTATTCAAAACCGAAATTAATCAAACAATCACTCAAATTTTGAGAAACTTAAGTAATAGTAATTCATCTATGATGAATTTGAATATCCATAATACGAGAGAAGGTTTATTAAAGATTCGAAAGAAAATATTGAGTCTTTCTGATCAGCAATTATTACAAGCCAATTCACAATCTCCTGAAGATTGGAAAATGTTCTCTAAAAAATTAAATAATAGTGTAGTTGATATCAAAAAGAAAGTGCAAGATCTGAAACCAGATGTGGATAATTCAAAATGGATGGAATACCAAAATTTAGTTGAAGAACAATTTGAGAAATTGAATAATGTAGTAAAATATAAGAAAGAGAAGTTACAAGCGATTATGGCATCATCAGCTTCAAGAACAAATTTAACATTTCTAGACCAAATTATCTGGCTAGGGTTTGTTTCAGTTGCATTTTTTGAAAGGCTTTAGAATTTTATATTATGTAATATCTTGATTGAAAAAAGAAACATAAGATTGGACTAATAACAACATATGATAGGACTGTAGGCGTAGATAAATATGTAAAAATAATCTATGTGTGTTATGACTGACTGCATATAATAAGTGTTAATAAATTTTTGGTAGAATTAGGTTCAATAACTTTACTCTTTTTGCAAAGGATAATTATATTTTTTAATCAGGCAATACATTTTAAATACTATATATACCTTTTTCGGAAACTTTTTTATCTCTTTTAAAAGTAGCACAACAATATAAGAATAGCAATTAAAGTAAGCATAAAGTGAAAATGAAATAAAGAAGAGAAATAAAAGCCTTTTTTTAAAAATAAGTATTGTTATTTTTATTATTATGCACTGTTACGTCAGAAACGCAGCACTTCTCTTTTTAAAAGATTTCCCCCTTTTATTTCAGGATCGGAAGGATCCTCTCTAAGGGATGAGGAATAAGTCAGTGAACAGGAAGGAATTAATAATATGAAATATGTTTATTAACACAAAATAAATTATAAGTAAGCACCGTGGATTATTGGTAACAAGATAAAATTTTAAAGTTGTTGTATTTACTCCTGAGTGGAAAATGAATTAGTTGTAATTGAGTCCATTTGGTTGAATATGATGAGTTGAGTCTTTCCTTCGTGGGTGTTTGAGATAAGTCTTAATTAGCTTGTAAAACGTTGTGGTTCAATCGGTTTAGATGACTGATTTTCTGATCCCGGTTATTTCAGAGGATTCTCTAAGAGGACTCCCCTTCACTTTCTATTGTCGTTGAACTCGTAGAATTCGTAGACCTTATGTTGTGGCGTTGATTTTCTGAGTTAAACTGAACTAGACTGGACTATATATTTTAAGTTTTATTGCGCGGTTCGATTTTAAATCTTATAAAGATAGGAACGAGAAATTATGAGATTGCTTGATTGAACACTTCTTTATTATTAAAAACAAAGTTCGAACAATTTACTCAAATTGTTTGTTCACAAACAAAAGTCCGCGTACAAAATACGTATTCCGAAGATAGGAGCGTAACTAACTAACAAAAACTGAGTGCGTACGTATGCCCAGAGAGGGATCCAAGGGGTCTTTTTATCAAAAGTCCCCACTAAATGATTTGAGTTTTTAGGGCGTAGATAATAGATCTAATTGGTTGATTTTCAGTTTTGGGTGTTTCTAAAATAATCTTATTGGATTAGATTCTTCCCTTAAAACAGTGAGGGCGGATACGAACTAGGCCAATAGTGGGTGTCGGGCCCACGTGCGTTCCCAGCATCTCAAGTGCGGCCACTTGAGGGTGTCAAAAAACAAGTCCTCTTTTGACTCCGGGGGTCCGTCTCTGGTCACTTAACTTCGATCGTAGATCAATTTTTAAAGAGTTGACAAGTACCCATGTTCTTTCACATTTTACGATCGTTCTGGGGATTTTGGGTTTGTTGAAATTTGGAATCAAATTTCAACGACTATTGAGTATTTAGCGAAACTCATGGTTTGTAAACCAAACAATTTATACTAGATGGCAATAAATTTAGAATTTATTAGTCGCTAGTGACATTTCCCAAACTCTCCAGAACGGTTTTCACATAGTCTGGTCCTATTTAGAACAAAGGAAGGCTCTTAAAACTATTTATTATTTATTTCTATTGAGGCATTTCCTCGAAGGTTTCCAGACAACCTGTCAATCTGAAAATAAACCATTAATTTAATTATTCTAAGGAACAAGGCTGGTTTATTTATCATTTCTCTTAAATGTCAACTTGATCTGGTAAATTTCAGCATGTAAATTAACATTAAATTCATCTTAACAATTTAAGAACCGTGAGATTGTTGCACGTGTCCGTACATATAAAGTGACATAAACCAACCCTTGTTATTTTGTCATTAAAACTAAAAGCTTTATTTTTATTCTTAATACTAAAAGTCTCTTTGATCATAAACCTTAAGATTTATTCTGCCTTTTTAAGTATTTTAAATAAAATCGAAATTGAATTTTCCCACGGCATTTCTTTGTTACGTACAATTACGTACGTACCGAAGAAGTGAATTTGAATCGAGTTCATGAACGCTCGATCTAGTTTATTCGCAATCCGCAAAATAGATGAGCGCGCAGGTGCGATCATCACAAAGTATGTATGGCCGCTTCCACGGACAAAATATCATTGGAAGTATGTGTAAAATTGCGATTTTTCCCAAATTACGCGAGTGAAGTCGAAAAATGTTGACGATATCGCTGTAGGAGTTATGTAGATACACGCAACAACTCCCACAACGCGAAATATGCGCGAAGGCCAAGAAATTATAAATTCTGGCCTCTTAATTATGTGCGGGGTAACGGACAGAACCGCTGCAAACATACAATTATACGCTTTATGTTTGCAAACAAGCGGAATAACATCTGATCCACATTTTGTGACCGGGAATTTAACAATTGAATCGTCCGTTTACTTAAAAAACAATGACATTTTCGTCAAAAAGATGGATTGCTCCTGCAAAGCAGGCACAAGCCACTGTTGCTCATCTGGTTCTTCGGAATTCTTTTCTTCTGTCTTTTTGACCTCTGTCGCTTCCTGTAAAGAAAATTATAAACTTGTTATGCGTAACCCAGTGACAGTTTCGTTCACAAACACAGTACTCACTCTTCGTTTTTTTCTCTGTACATTGGTCAGAATTTTCTCATTATTTGAATTTGGACTCTGCGGGACGGCTGTTTTTTTTTAAATTCGAAATTTGGCATCGAGTTCTGTAGGAAAAAATGTTACATTAATTCAAGGAAGCTCTCAGACGTGATATTATATTGAAATATTATAAAAATTATTATATCATATCGAATATGAGAAAAAATGGTTGCTTATATAAATTTTGTGATACAATTACATCCTGCATATAATATACCATTTTTTCTCATTTTCGATGAAGCTTTGAATTCGTTAACAATAATTAATATTTTTACGCCCATTAATTACCATACGGCTCAATAAAAAAAGCGAAGAAGTATAAATAAAGTATATAATAAAAAAATAATGTGTACATATTTTTATGCGATGCTATTTTTTATCATTTATAAGTATATTCATAAATATTAATTGAACTACATGTACATAATCACTATAAACGAAATTAATTACCTGTAAAACTGTAGTCGTCTTTTATAAAGTGCAGCGAACAAACTAAAAGTTCCTTTTCCTCGTCTTTAACTTTTAGAATCTTTAGCCACTCAGTCCGTTTATTGACGTATTCGGAATCACCGAATAAATTTTTTCGTTCAACTTTTTGAACGCTATTTTGTGCTGGCACGGTGTGAAAACTAATATTGTTACTTTTTCTCTTCACGGATTCACAATTTGGAACGCAACAACGTCCACCACCGCTTGCTTTCCTATACTCTGTCGGGAATTCCATTTTATTTACAACACGGTATCGATTAAAAATTCGCAACACGGAATTGATTGCAAAATAAAAAGGCAAATAACTCAATTACTCCTTATGACACAACATTGACGTTTGTCCGTGGTAGCGGCCATATTGTGTAGTTCGTGAAATGACCGCCAGTGTTGCCTGCTAATTTAATAGTCCCACCAATAAAAAATTATGAGACTGGACTGACTTCCCGTAAATGTTACATTGTGGCGTCGATTTCACTGAACTAAACTGGACTGAAGTTCTGTTGGACCTTTCGCTTTTTATATATTTTTTTTTTATAGTGCATTGGTATGGTAGGGCTTCATTTACCTTCTCTTTTGATGAGTCAATTTGTTATTTTGTGTCGGTATTATAACAACACATGGTAATACCATATTGATCATTCTATTGATCTGTAGATCTGGCTTGTAACTTGCGTTGATAAAATCACACACACGGTAATGCTATCTTGATCCCTTCATTGGTTTCTTGATCTGTTTGTAAATTTGAGTCGATAGAGTCGCGGGACGTGACATGTACTTTAAATTTGTTAAAGATCTCTTATTGTAAGTAGAAAAATCGATTACGGTTTTTTTCAAGAAATACTAGAGTAATACAATTTTTAATTTTATAATCGATTGACTGGAGTATTTATTAAAAATTTACATGACCTGTAAACTCAATTTCATAAAATATTACTAAAATTTACTGATATGATTGAGAATCTGAATGTTTTAAGAATTTTCGGTTTTGGACTTAAATTTTTGAAAAAAATGTTAATTTCATATTTATGTGCTATGTTTGTATGAAATTAAATATTAAAACAGGTTTTTGATTTTTATGGAACTGAGAAATCTTGATTTTCTGTGAAGAATAATAATTACAATTAATATTGATAAAATTGAGGTAATTTACACGGTAGTCAACTCCATCTCGAATAATTCCGGATCAATTTGAAAAACGTTTTGAATTTCGCTTGATGCAAATCAGTTAAGAATGAATCCGATCTAATTTAAGGCTTCAATACAAGAAAATCCGAAGCATTTCCAACCTGAATTAATCCGAACTCGGGTTGATCTAAACCAAGTTTTAAATTCTAATAAATTTGATGTCGGAATGATTTGGACTGTTGGATTTATTTCAAACCGATTTACATCTAAGAGATTCAAAATATTTTTCGAATTGGTTCGGAGTGGCTCAGAATAGTTCGGAAACCCATAAAAATTATGCTTATAAACAACGTACTTGCGTTGAAATTGAAACAAAAACTGTAATTAAAGTTTTAATTGATTGAATTTATTTTGGAAATTTCATTCACATGTGTGTTTTTTCCAGTCGTACCTAACAAATCTACGAGGTGCATTGATACTAGTAGAGGATGAATTTCGTTTCATCATTGTCCGGATTTGCTTAATATGTTTGTAAATATTAGTGTAAACGGGAGTAATTTTGAATTTTAAATGCGAAGAGGAGAAAACTCCTACAACTCTGTTATGAAGAATTAAAGGTGTTCCAACATCTTCCTAAAATTAATATAGGTTATAAACATTTCGAAAAAATGAAATATTATTTCTAAATATCCAATTTTATTCATAGTGGGTTCCCAGGAATGAAAAACAATTGAAAACGTCGCGTTGTGAATCGTGTATTTTGAAATTACAGATTTAACGCCAAAGATTTTTTTACTATTTTTACTGGATTCTTACCTCCTGGAATTGGTCTTCATTAGATACACAAATAACGTTATAAAAACTTTCTTCATAGCATATTCTTGGTTCTATTATTTTAACAATCATCCTTCTAATTACGAGATGGTATTCAGTAAATTGCATTTTCTGGACAGGATGAACTCCCCACGCTACTGCTTCAGCCGTTGATTTAATCTTTGGTTCATGCTGCGGGTCATTCGGTAACTCAATCCAACTTCCGAAGTCTAAAGAAATATTCAGCATCAACTAAAGAAAATAAATTTCTTTATAAGTTTTGATTTTTAGAAAGCTTCGTTTAAAAGTTCATTTTCACTGAGAGAAATTCCATAGCAAGTAGTACTATCTTAAGGGGGCAGACCTAGTTAGAATTTTGGAAAAATCGATTTTTCTTCTGCATTTTCTGAAAATAGAATATTTTAAAAGTATTTTCTGAAAATTGCTGACAAATCGGATTATTATTTATGGAGATAAATGACTTTGAATAGAGCCGTCTCTAATCCATAAAATATATATAATATAAGGTACAATAATCTTATGTAAATATATACAATATATTTTTCAACAGTAACTACTTTAGAAGCAGTTGTTCGTGAAATGTCGAGCTGTGCACACGTGCATAGACGATTCAGTGTAAGTTCCAAAATAAATTTTTTATCTGCATGTAAATTTTTCTCACTTATTTTATATATAATTGTCGTCCGAATGAACGAAGGATTTTGTTTTTGGACGATTATATTTTTTTTATGGCCGAAAATGTGAGTGAAATTTTGGTCGAACAAACAACTTTAATTTTCAATATATGCCATTTTTCGAAAAATCAAAATTTTTCAAATCCCTTCGTCCATCTGGAGCATTATGTCATTAACTAATGATCCCTTTTTTTTTTATTTCAGATGATCCAGTGACAGGCTTCAGTGATCACGGCAAAACCCTTTTTTTTGAACCCCTTGCAAATTTGCTATATCCCACGTAATTATTCATTAATTTGAGTTCTTCATTTTCGAAACTTTGAAAACGTTTTTCTCGAAACGACACTTTTTTGATTTGTGGGAAACATGACACGTTACACGATACACGTTTACTTTATTTAATTGACAAAAACATGGACCTAAATTTTCTGGAATATGTTTATTATTGCGATAAAACTTTTAAAAAATGGTGAAAATTGATGTCCTTCTTTTAAAACACTCCGAAAAGATTCAATTTTCAATTTTTTTGGCCGCAGCTTGGTTCTTATTCTTTAAAAAAAATCTTAATATAATGTTAATGTTAGTTAATGGTACTACTTGCTATCAAATTTCTTTCCGTGTACTTCCAATAACATTATAATTTAATTCTTCTAACACTAAACCTAGTTAATATTTTTATATTTCACCTTTCCCTATTGAAAAACCCTGGACATGAACCTATATATGTGTTCACTGAAAATCAATCACTTTTGCCTGTTTGAAAAGCAAGAAGTCAGAGACTGATTGAAATTATTAAAAATTCTAACTAATTTAGATTTAGAGAGTAATTATAATAAAGTGTGATCAAATTGGAGGTACTTTTTCCAATAGGGTTTTATTGACATGTCACGCGTGACTACTGTCAAACTATATACACAATTTTATTCAGTTTTTATTGACATTTCATCATGGAAAGACTTACGCCTCAACAACGTTTACAAATCGTACAATTATATTACGAAAATAGACGCTCTGTGAAAAGTGTTTATCGCGCGCTCAGGCCAATTTATGGTTCAGCGATGAGGCCCACTGTTGGCTTAATGGCTACGTAAATAATCAAAATTGCCGTATTTGGGGTGAAGAGCAACCCGAAGCCATTCAAGAACTGCCATTACATCCATTGAAAACAACCGTTTGGTGCGGCTTATGGGCTGGAGGAATCATTGGCCCATATTTCTTCAAAGACGAGGCTAGCGCCAATGTAACAGTGAATGGGAAACGCTATCGCGCCATGATAAACGACTTTTTGATGCCGTAAATTGAAGCCCGTAATCTCCACGACATTTGATTCCAAAAAGACGGCGCTACATGTCATACAGCCCGTGAAACAATGGATTTACTGCGTAGTCGTTTCGGTGAGCAATTTATCTCTCGTCTCGGACCGGTGGATTGGCCTCCAAGATCGTGTGATATCACACCTTTGGACTTTTATTTGTGGGGGTATGTAAAGTCTAAATGTTTTGTGGATAAACCAGCTACTATTGAGGCATTGGAAGCCAACATTACTGAAGTTATTAGCGAGATACCGACCGAAGTCCTCGAGCGAGTCATTCAAAATTGGTGTTTACGGATGGAAGAATTAAAGCGCAGTTGCGGCCAACATTTGAAAGGGGTTATCTTTAAAAAATAAATGTCGTGAATGGTTCTACACAAAAATAAAAAAGATTGCCCTATCAATTTGAATTTTCGTTGTTTTATTTCAATTTAAAATCCTATACCTCTAAATTGATCACCCTTTATTTATCATGTATTACATAAAAGTACATAAGCGATCTACCGTTATAACTGCAAGATTGGAACTAGGCGATGGTTTTGAGGGATTATAACGATAAAGAGTTTCTAGTTGTTCAATTGGGTAATTTTTATCTGGAAAATTACCAAGTCCTCCATGAAGCATAAGACAATATTCGTTAAAGTTAGGAATAGGCCAGAGTAAAAAAAAATCATTCAGACAATGAGCTACCGTTAAAGCATGTTTTTCAGATACCATAAATGCACCACATAAAAAAGTGCCATTATGTACCAAAGAAGCCAAGAATCTTATATTCTCTTGTGCAACTATTTCTCCATCACGTAATTTGCCCTCCAGAGATAATGAATACTTTGGTTCTGTAAGAAAATAAATCATCTGTTAAAGAAATATTTAATCATAATTTTCAGTATTCAAATTATTAACTCATTTCTTAATATACAGTATTTTGAATAATTGTTTTTTTCTATATCTTAGGTTTTGCTATTGTTTAACAAAAAGTAAGATAAATTCAAGGGAAAAAATAACAATGCAAAATCATGTATTACTAACATTAGTATTTTGAAACTGCAGTTAATGTATTTAAAAATAATAATTTCAAACAATCCCTACTGAAAATTGTAGGTCAATATCTCAATATAATAATTGTAGTTCAATATCTGCACCTAGGGATGCACAGTAGTAACTAAATTAAATGTAATTATTAGGTGCGCAACTAATTTTCCGTTGTTTGTCAATAGATGGCTCCAGCAGTAAATGCTGGTCGATTTTGACCTATCCAAAACGTCATGAACCAAGCTTAGGCATATGGTAAACAAACCGTTTTGACGCATTAGCGATTTTGATTGTGCCAAATAATCGTCATTTGCGGGAAGGGTTGATTTTCTTCTTTCATTCAAAGAAAACGGCGGCTGAAGCGCACCGAGAGCTCCAAAAAGTTCACGGAGATGCTGCTCTAAGTAAAACAACGTGCCGTGATTGGCTCCGTCGCTTCAAAGACGGTGATTTCAATGTTGACGACCATTTTCTTTCATTGCATCGTGACGGGGGATAGAAAATGGAATCATTACAGCAACCCAAAGAGAAGAAAGTCATGGGAACTGCCTGGTCATGCTTCTACGTCGTCGGCTCAGCCGAACGAAACTATCACTGGGGGACGGTATCGAACGCAATTGATGCGTTTGAGCCGAGCACTTCACGAAAAACGGCCACGATACGAGCAGAGGCACGAAAAAGTGATTCTACAGCATGACAACGCTCGGCCTCACGTTGCCAAACACGTTAAAACCTACCTGCAAACGCTCAAATGAGAAGTCCTATCCCACCCGCCGTATTCCCCAGATATTACGCCGTCCGATTATTACTTCTTCCGGTCGATGGCACATGGTCTCTCAATTTATTATTTATGATTATAAATTATTCGGATTTTACGATTAGAGCAAAGTTGTCCATGCATTTAACAAATAGTCAAGGAATAATAGGTTCCATCATATCTGTTCCTATACGTGATAAAAAAAATGTTAATTCTTGCTGCATAAGTTCAAATGCTTTTATTTCATACAGAAAAAAAAATCGGATCGTATCATTAAATTTTACAATACTAAGATCTTTATATCTTGAAAAAAGGACTGTAAAAAAAATTCGCCCCAAGTATCCGAGGCACCGTTAATCACGTGTAATTCTTTAGAAATAACAAAATGATCAAATGATTGTATTATTTAAATAGTTAATGATTTTAGAAATGTGATGTATATTAATGTACAATTCGTAATAAAAAATGTATCAATACCTTTTATTAATATTCTTGAGAGCAATAAATGTTGAACGGACAACTTTGCTCCATCCTATCTTAATTATTAGAATATAAAGAATTTGAAAACATATGATAAATATTTGTAAAATAAAAAACTTGTTACCAATAGCATAAAAAGTAATTATGAATAAACACAGTTGAAAAATATGAACGATTCCCATTTTCAAAACTTTATTTTGTGTTAATTGAAATAGTCCTTCAGTTTTATCTTCTTATGCTAAAAATGCACTTTTATAACTTTCATTATCATATTCCAAATAAATTTCAAGATACGCCGTATACTTTGATACGACGTATTAAACGGCGAACATCATTGTTTTATGTGCAGCTTTATTTTATAATATAATAAAAATGGCGTAGTTCCTAACAAGACCTTATGAATTCCAGTACTTTTCATTTGACATTGAGGATGTTTAATTGAGTTACAATAGACTGAAATACGTGCAAAAAATCATAAACAACAATGTTACTAGTACAAGTATGTTGACTGAATTAATAATAATAATAATAATATATATAATTAAAAAAAAGTGAGAAAACAAATTTGTAGAACTTAATTTAGGAAACAATTCACCGTTATGACCTTTTTTCCATATTACGAATATTTGTCGAATCATAGCATTTTTTATTTTAAACAGTATTATTACCTGACTGAAGTCGATGTCTGCTAAATAAGAGTATCTCTTCAAGTTTGGTCTGGAACGTCACTGGTGGAAAATTCATCCCCCATGCTGCCCCAGTTTCGCGACTTTGAGCTGTTGTAAGACGGCCTGGGTTGGCTCTAGGATTTCAGAAAGATTCTTGCATTAAAGCTGGAGGTCTCGAGACCAATCTGAAACCTGGCTGAAGTCGATATCTGCGTTAGATCTCCTACAGTTCGGTCTGAATCGTCACTGTTGAAAAAGTCATCCCCCCTCTCTTCACAGTTTCGTGACTCTGAGCTGCTGTAAGACGGCCTAGGTTGGCTCTAGTATTTCAGGAAGGTTCTTGCATCAAAGCTGGAGGTCTCTAGATCAATCTGGAACTTGGCTGAAGTCGATATCTGCTATTGATCTTCTACAGTTCGGTTTGGACCGTCACTGGTGAAAAAGTCATTCCCCCTCTTTTCACAGTTTCGTGAGTATGAGCTGCTGTAAGACGGCCTAGGTTAGCTCTAGTATTTCAGGAAGGTTCTTGCACAGTACGTCCACTACCATGTATTTTAAGAGGGTACTTAAAAAAGGGAAAATGAGCATCAGCGCCGCCAAATTTGATAGCAAGAACTATTATATTTTATTAAGAAGGTGGGCATTGAATGACATTGAAATGTCAAAATCTGAAAAAAACAGAATCGAGAATGAAAATTTTGAATGCCTTTTGATGCCTAGGAATTAAAATGTATTCAAAAGTTCCTTTCTTGATTCCATTTCTTCCCAGATTTTGAATTCAATGCCATTCAATGCCAATGGACATTTCAATGCCATTTAATGCTCACCTTGTTACTAGGTATATTATAAAGAGCGGACATTTTTTAAACATGAATCAATGATTTATACCTTCTGATTTTATCAAAAGAATATCAAACTATGATTGCTATGGTTACAACAGGTAAAAAGAACATCGGTAGCGACAGTAGCGCCACCACTTGTTGATAGCAAACACTACAATTCGTTCTCCTTTTCTCCTATATGAGTGGACCCACTGTGGATTCTTGCATCAAAGCTGGAGGTCTCGAGTCAATCTGGTCGATACATGCTATAGATCTCCTACAGATTGATCTGGGCCGTCGTTGTTGGTAAAGTCACCCCCCCCCCCCTCCTTTCACATTTTCGTGACTGAACTGCTGTAAGACGGCCTAGGTTGGCTCTAGTATTTCAGGAAGGTTCTTGCATCAAAGCTGGAGGTCTCTAGATCAATCTGGAACTTGGCTGAAGTCGATATCTGCTATTGATCTTCTACAGTTCGGTTTGGACCGTCACTGGTGAAAAAGTCATAAGCCCTTATTTCACAGTTTCCTGACTGAGCTGCCGTAAAGCGGCCTAGGTTCGATCTGAGACTTGGATGAAGTTGATACAACATAAAAAAGCTGGCAGGTAATGAAAATTTACTGAGTTTTTAAATTTGTATCAAGACAACTGAAAATTAATATTTTAATTGACGATCTCATTTGTTACTAATTTTGCAAATACAGCTGTATTTAAAAATAGTGACTTTTTCAGGCTAGTACATTTATTCAGAAAATGACAGTTGACGATTTGCGAATGTAATTTATTTAGTAAGGGTTCTGTCTCTTTTACTCTCGTTATGACGCAATGCATAACATTTCCATGAGACTGTACCATTACCAAGTGTAAAGGTGCAATTTATAAATCCAAAACAGTCATTTTTTGGTGAAACAGTCAGTTCGAAGCCAAGACATTATTTAACACCAAGTTCCAAGGTAAAAATCCAGTTTTGACTCTAAATCAGATTCACCCGAAATTATACTCCATCACCAAGGTAAACTTCAAATTCTATCTACCTAGAGGGATAACTGTACAAAACTATCCACGCCAAAAATCACCCGAGTTTTTTCGTTGAATGTTTCCAGGCTTGGAGGAACTTTTCTTATTTCAGTGCAAAACTTTTCGTTTGAACCGAGCTGTTTGTGTAATATACTGTTGGTTTAGTGATGCAATTTAGGTGGTGTTCATTCAACAAATTTTATTGTTGGAATTACATTACATCACGAATTAGTTTTATGCTAAAATGATTCATATTTATCATAAATTTTAAAGATGATTAATATCGCTTGAATGATGAAAAATTAAATTAAAAATAACTAATTATTAAGGCTCAACAGAAGAGCTGTGCCTCGTTTGATCCAAAAATCAGAACCTTCTGGGCCAGTTTTGAGGTCAACGGTTACAACATAAGCTGGTCTTCCTTGATCTCCACTTCTTTGAGGATAGTAGTAACAAGGGCTGTTGTAAACTCCTAAGAATGAGAAAACGTTATTCCTCCTGGTATAACATTTTCATAGATATTTATAGATAATTAAGATACCTTTGGTTTTTATTTTGAGCTGCTCTACTGGTAAGAAATGAATGACAGGCATTTTGCTAACAAGTAGCATCGGGGCTGGTTCCACTAGATTGCCATATTTGTTATCCCAACCGGCTCCTTCAAGAAAGATCGATCTGATATAAACACCATCCTAGCAAGAAAATGTGCATCATTATTTTGCAAACAAATTAATTCTTTTCTTATCTCTCCTTTGTTTTACATTTTTTTAAAGATAGTTTTAAACCAATGATGGAAAACCGGTAGTTCTGGGCACTTTTACACACTTGTTGTTTTGCCCTTCTCTTTCCCGCTTCGCCTCGTATATTCAAACGAATCAAATAACTATAAGGCAGTTGAAATTCGTATATCAAAGGTGGTAAGAGTACACAAAGAAAAAAATCTAACAATTATAGCAAGTTGAGTTCTTCCTATTAAAGCACTGAACTTAATGTGCGAAATTGGTATGAACTTCTACCAATATTAACATCAACTCATGCATGTTTGGCATGGAATGTCTTATACACGGGAAAAAATGCCGACTGAACGGTACTCGTTTTTGGTTTAACCGTACTCGGACAGCAGGTTGTGTTAACCTGTAGCATCCGCGCAAGCAAATCCGTATTGAAAAATGATAACAATAGTCAAATCGCGGATTTTTTGTGTCATTACACATAACTTGGCCTAAACGCATTAAATTATGCAAAAAGTAATCATAAAAAAAATGACAGCACGTCGTTTATGAAGTTCGCCATGTTGACTTATACACCACACTACACATAGCGCACGTAAATGGTAATAAGAATACCGCCAAGCCCGAAATACGAGTAGATTCAACTCGGTTGTCGGGTTTGAGTCAGAGCGGAGTTACCAACTCGGCCATCTAGGGTTAACGTAAATCGGAATTTTTTCCCGTATAGTGTCATATGCCCTCAAAGCAATGTTCCTTGCGAAAATAGCTCGACCTTCGCCTTGCTATGGTTACAGAGAACTCATCCTATTTCAGCAAGAGCTCTTTTACAACTGAGAGAACACGGTAGGCGCTACGTTCGTAGGTAGGCGTGGCCTAACATCTCGGTTATAAGAGAACTCTTGCTGAAATAGGATGAGTTTCTTGCAAAAGGCGGATTTTGTGCTATTTTCGCGAGGCACAACTATTCTAAAAGCATGAAACTTAGTACTTCTTTAGCATGAAGGGATCCCTACTTAGAATTTATGAGTTCTTATCTAGAATAGCAAGAACGAAACCTGTCACAAAAGCATGACCAGTGTTCTTACTATTATAGTCAGATTTTTTTTCTCCGTGTAGGGTGTGACATTTTGACAACTTTACGCTCTTTGCTTCTTAGATTGCCCATCATTGTTTTAAACATTTTATTCGAAAAGTGTTTACTTCTGGTGGATCAGTTATTGCAGAATCATCAACAGTAAAAACCGTGAATTCCCAAGATAGAGAGTCAATTGAGATATTCCACATTCTAGCTGAAGTTTGCAAAACAGCTGTGAGGAATCCAGTTGGAAATGTGAAAGCACTGAGCCAAAATAATAAAGGGGGATGGGTCGTTTCTGCCCATGTTGAAAAATGTTCAACACGACTGATCAGATCTCTGGTCCAAGATCCAAGAAGTTTCAGAGAAGGGTATGCTTTCAACCAAGAAGAGGGTACACGACCTTCATAGATACAAATGAAGATCTCTTCCAATTCAGAAGACATCAGAACAAAACCTTGAATTCCACGACGAAGCTCTTTCAAACTGGAACGTGTCTGGGTCAGCAGAATATTATATCTTGTGATCTCCTGCAATAGAACTACATGCAGAGGATTTTTTGTTGGACCAATCAGCTTCTCTGTGTTTTCATAATCTATGGGCTTTGGCAGCTTTGTGGAAATATCAAATGCCATTTGCATCACCTGAGATAAATGAATTATCAAAATATTATAACAAGAGGGATATAACATAGGGATTTCTGATAAATTCAATAATCGTAAAATTTGATGTTAAATTTGTAACAAGAGATGGAATTGATATGATAAAATTGTATCGGAATTCAAATAAAAACAATAAAGGATGCTAACTTTTTCTTCTTTACTACTTTCTTCCCGACTGGATGTGGCTTGAATCTGGAGACTCATAAGAATTGTAAACATGTCTCTGGTTTCTATAATAAGAGATGTGATATCAGCATTTGAATGCTGGCCAAAAACTTCAGGCCTGTCAGTGTTTGGCAGCATTGTTATAAAATCCTTATAAGATTCTAGGGAACCATCTCGAGGAACATAATAAGTTGGGAGACTTGATAGACGATAAAATGGTACATCAAGGACTTCATCCGTAAAAAACTGTTGGACATAGGTCATTAGCAATCTACGATCCCAGTCATCAGTAACGTGACCACCATAACAAATCCCAGCTATTAGATATTTCAAAGAATCCCAAGGTGTCTCTGGGTATTCGTCAAGATATACTTCCAATAAATTTTCTGACACCTGTTTATTTGAACAGAAAATTATTATAGTTATTGTACTATCTCTGAATTGGAACAAAATAAAATGAAGTGAAAAATTTATCTTACTTCGAAGTCAGAGTCATTAAAACTGTAGACAATATTCCAGCCCAGCTGCTGGAATTTCTTTCTTTCGATTAGAATTGCATGAAAGAAAACCAAAGTAAAGAGAAGTTTCTTGTACTTGGATTTAGCTTGGCAGTTTTCAAATTGACTTTCTGTTATTAGACCATAAAGTCTGGTCATATTTGCCTTAACCCCTTTTGGAGGTTCAGTAGTCATTTTTATTCCAGCTTGAAGAATTGATATCGGAAATTGTGTAGTTGGACTAGAACTCAACCACAATCTGAAAATTTTTAGTGTTATTGAAATATAGGCTTTTGAAATTTTTTTGAATGAAGAGTGATTTCTCTGCCCAATCTTGTGGGCTGAATCTAAATTTGCCTTCCAAATTTTCGAGACATTGAGTCATAATGGGTTAAAAATTATGATTTTGTCTGTTTTCTCACACCTTTACAGAAGAATAAATTTTCTTACATTTTTTACTGATAGTTTCATATAGTACCGTCTTATCAAATTTGACCCGGACTTGTTAAAAAAGAAACATTTTTATGCATTTTAATACAAATCTTTATTATCGCCTTCAAAATAGGCTCTATTTGAGTCAATACAAGCATGTCAACGGTTAATCCAATTTTCCATATACTTCTTATAGGCTTCGGCCGGTATGACCTTTAGTTCCTTCAGCGGATTTGTTTTTATGGCCTCAATTGACTCATGGCGCATTCCCCGGAGCGTATATTTGAGTTATGGAAACAGGAAAAAGTCATAGGGAGCTAAATCTTGCGAATACGGTGGCTGAGCAATGACTTTTGTTTCGTGTTTATCCAAAAATTCCGTCACAATCAGGCTGGAATGTTTACTCGACGTTCTTTTTGCAAAAAATTTAGGTTGTTTGGTACGAGTCTGGCGGCGAAGCGCTTTATACCCAAAACATGAACCACAATGTATCAAGTCGATCCATAAGGGATGTTGAGAGCCTCTGCTATCTCTTTAATGCCAACACGAAGATTTTCGAACACAATTTTCTTCACTTTTTCGATGTTATCGACGTTAACAGAGGTGGATGGACGACTCGCATGAGGCAAGTTTTCTACGACCTCACAACCCTCACTGAATGCTTGATGCCACTAAAATTCTTACGTTCTCGGTAGAGTAGACTCCCCAAAACACTTCTGCAACATTTACAATGATTCCGTAGCCGTAATTCCATTGGAAACACAAAATTTCAAGCAAACTTGTTTTTCAATTTTTTTTCCATAGTAAAAATCGCCAAACAAACTTTTCGCGTCGTAAACCAATTGCTGCCAAACACACACTAATGGACGACTCGCACTCAAACTTCACACGACTGTCAAAGAAGGTGTTACCAACATAGAAAAAAAAATCTTTTACCGTTTCGGTTTACGCGCGCGGTTTAACTGGACCAGTCCGGGTCAAATTTTATCAGATGGTACATTTCCTCCCTTTTAAAATACAATTTCTTTTATTTTTCCAAGATGTTTTTTGTCGAGAAACAGTGCTTTGAAGATATCAGAATTTTACCAAAACGCAAAAAAAGAAATGGGAATATTTAAAGATTTTTGTTTCTGTAATTCAGACTGTTATGCTCAAATGTGGATTAGAAAGTCTCCTTTATTCGAAGTTACGGTTCTAATTATTATTACTTGATACCTAAATTCGGGATGCAGATTTTTGTTCGAGGATAAATTTTCCACAATTTTATCCAGCTTCGGCATCCAGCTAAGAGATAGATGGCAATTGGCTAAAAAGACCCATGACCCTTCACGTGCACCCATCTCTATCATTCTGGAATTAAATTTGAAGATTGTAATGAGCTTTTAAGCTTGCTTAGGATTTTTTTGACTATTTTTAAGGTACTTGTTTATTTACTTGGTAGCAATTGGTGCTTGACCCTGACCAAGTGATAAGGTCATAAATTTACTTATCATATCTTGATTCTCAGCCAACTGAATGAGAGCATTGGTAGGATCAACTCCAGATGAGAGAACAAAAATGAGAGGTGAATGGGCAACTGAATCTTCCAAGACAGCCTTGACATCCAATACTGGTGGTTCTACGAATCTCTGACCAAGATTCTTTGTGATGAAAGTCGTCAAACAAAAAGATATCCTGTCTGATCGACAGCTTCGAATAAAAAGTATCTTCTGAAATTCATTACAAGCCTGTTCCCACTCCCCAGGGATAGGTATATTTTCTGGTTCAGTGTGGATGTACCTAAAGTTATTCAATTTTTATTTCTTTTATGATTTCCAGTACATTTATTATTGGTATTAAAATTATAATTATTTTTGCTAAAATTAGACCTACCAGCGATTCCAGTCTCTTGGAAATTGTTCAAACGAAGAAGATACTCCATGGAATCCAGGTAATTTATCAAGTTCTGTAATATTGTCCCAAGCTTCATCTGGTAACCAATTCACTGGTTTGTCAGGTTGATTTTCTTTATCAAGGACAATTCCACCTTTTAATAGATATGCATATTCCCCTGAGTTAATTTTACCTTGTGCTTCTAAAATTTTTATGCACATATGAAAAGAGAAAAGCAGCTTGTGTTGTTCAAAAAGTCCTCGACATGTGTTTCTGAAATTAGAAAAGAAGTCTAATATTTTTTTTTGATTGAAGAAAAAGTATAATATTTAATGAATTATACTAAGCTCTTATCGTCTTTTATTTTTTAATGCAAATCAAAAGTTATACAATTTTTGTTATTATGTTTCAAGCCTTACCTATACATGGCATATGTGTGGTATTCATTAAGAGCATCGATTCTCTCATTAATTTGTGAACTCTTAGGACTCTTGTCTATTGAAATCATAAACAAAGATATGTAGGCTTCCAGAGAAAATTGATACATTGGATCTATTAGACTCATATCATTGAGAACAAAAAATAGGATTGATGCTCTCTTCGAACAAGATCGATATCCTTCCCTTGCTCGGTCGATTTCCTTTTCTGTTTCTTCTGTAACAATCAAGGATTCCTGAACTGTATCTGATGTTGCTTTAGAGCTTTGAAGAGTGTTCAGAAGATCCAGATCGTCCAAGAGAGAACCAGTTGTGACGTTCAACAAGCTGTTTAGAAACAATCAAAATTTAGTTAGTTCTGTTATAAAATGAATTTTTTTCTTGTTTTAACACAAATAGTTTTGAATTTTTAATCCATATATTTTTTCTCTTATTCATTACTATAGAATTTTATCTTCAAGTTCTTTCAAAGTACGTTTCCCATCTGCAATCGTCAGCACTAGATTATCTTTCTGTTCTTCCAGTTGAGGCTTTTCTTTTCTAACTACGATGCCTAAAAGTTGTGCTTCCAGGCCTGGAAGATAAATAAATTCATTAGAAATTACAATGGTAATGTTATTTGCTGATCTTAGTTTTTGGATGTAACCTTGTTCTTTAATGGCAAAGTTGCATAAAGTAGTTTTAGTCGATATCTCTGGAGCATAATGAGGGTTTGGAAGCTTCGTCGTAATAAATAACCGAAATTTGTCGTTGAAGGTCATCATCTTATCGTTGAACTTTATCATAATTTCGTTTCCTTAATAGTTGAAAATAATCGAGTAGCATTAATCACCCGATTAATAATGAGAAGTCATACAAAACGTATTAAAATTCAAACCTGTTTTTACGAAAGCTTTTTGGAGAATTGGATTCAGAGCTGGATCAAGATTTTCACCAACATTCTGCAAAAGTACTGGTTTTCCAAATTGGAGAGCATGTTCTAAAATTTTTGTGAAATCAGGCTGGCCAAAATCGATGACTTTCAAGGACTGAAATATATTAAAAATTTGAATCAATCAATTCTCTCATTACAAAAGTTCAATTAAAAAATAATAAAAAATGTTTAGATGTAGTAAATACTTTGAATCTTTTTCACACATTGATCATAAATAAAAAGGTAAAATAATTGTAACCAGTGAGTAATACATTGTTTGCTTCCATATTTTTGATCCACTTCACGGCTTGACATTGAGGATCTATCACGAGAGGCCATCGAGTTCCTCTTGTTACTATTATTCCATTTTCTGTGCTAAAATCATCTGATGGCAATCCTTGAATATTCCATTCTCTTATTGTTGTTGGGTTACTTAAAAATTCTTTGATATCAAGATTTGTTGACATGGGGATTTCTTTTTCAATTACCTTGGAGAAATTTATGATTATATTTGTTTAGAAATGTTTAAGAACAAAGAAGATACTATTATTTATCAAAAAAGATTAATTAAACTTAAATTTTACCTCCTTAGTCCAAATTTCGACCAAATCACCTCTATAATTTGAGACAAATGGACCCAAATACGACACAAATGCAGTGCATATCAAACAGTCTCCAGGCAATAAATCGAAAAATTCTCCTAATGATTTCACTGTGTTTTCCCATCTTATTCGTTCACCAGAAAGACCGTCTACTAACATTGCTGCTCTTTCCAGTTTCAATTTTAGTAACTCTGCCTATTAGTTAAAAAAATATAATGCGAAATGTCCAGACTGACAAACCAGAAAGTTGAAATTTTCAACTTTACTTATTCATACAGATTTTTGGTAAATATTATCATACGTGAAGTAATTTACCAATTTAACCAAATCTTCTTGCTCTTTCATCTTTGCATCATACATATTTTGCAGTTTTTCTAATTCTTCACGCAAGTTTTGTAATTGGATCATTGATTCAGCCATGGCTTCCTCCTTCTCTTGCAGAGATTTTAAAGCAGCTTCCAATCTTTCCCTTTTTGGTGCTACAATTCTAATATGATTATGAAATTAATTATTATGTATGAAAAAATTTTAACAGAATTTATTAACATAAAATTCATCAAAATATTCTTACAAGTCTTCAATAATTTATTTCCAATGTGACTAAGAAACTCTTTATATATGAAAAATTCTATCATCATTTTGTTTAAGGGGGTCTTCCACATTCGAGGTTTTGAAACATCGTCATGGCCGCTCGCTACTCAACTGGACGGGCAACGAATCTACTGCACGGAGCGTAGGGTCAGTGACGCAACGAAAAGGGTCAGAATCGAGCAAAGGAAGGAACAAGTGGCGAACCGCGGACATCTCCGTGACGACAAAGGTGAACTCTACGGCCCTGGTATAGCCAATTAAATCGTGAATTTCTCCAATCATGTTTTATTCTGTCATTTATGTTTAAACATGTTTTCCGAAGAGTAGTGTTTTTCAAACTTTTTGATAAGACTTCGATGAAGTATTTGCAAAATCTATTTTTTTTCTTTTAATTGTTCAGCAAGCATGTCATTAGGTCATAACACAGGCTTTTTTGAAAATGTTCTCTTGTATAACTTTTATAGACCTTATAAACTCAAAAAAAAACGGTCAAACAAAATTATTTTGTAAAAAAAACCTGTCATTTTGGAAGATTTGAAATTTTTTTAAAAAACTTTTTGTTCCAGGCAAGCTAAATGGCCGAAGACTTACCACAAAATCGATTGTGACGTTATTCCAGGCGTGCGGTCAAGACCGCGGAAGTGAAAATAATTTTTTATCAAAATAATATTTCAATAGTCGGAGAATGTATCAATAAAAGGCAGGAAACCGTTTCTAATTATCATGCATAGTTCCTTCGCAAAAAGAGGCTCAAAATTTTGGCCCGAACGTAGAAGACCCTCTTTAGGTCATGTATAGTTCGTTCAGATTCTAACTTATTGACATTTTTTTTATAAATTCGTGTTTATGAAATAAAACAAAATATACTGAAGAAGACTTTTATACTCCATAATGTTTACAATTACAAAAAATTTATTTAAAAGATTTTCTAATTCTAAACATTTTGGAGTAAATAACACAAACAAAAAAAAGATATGTTGGCAAGATTAAATTCGGATAAGTAATACACGGGCTTAAGAGATATTATATAGTTGGTATTAAAATTACTTATTCACATTTTTTTTGAAGAAATCTTTTGTAAATGATTTTTCTACATAATGTAACATTTACCTGTAAAGTTTTCCATATTTTTCCATTGCAATTACCCACATACAGAGTGATTTTGCAGCTACTGATACAACCCCTACTTTTACTGGGTCGAACTCTGGATTAGAAGTATACTTGCTTATAGTTTTTAAAGTTTTATCTGAAATGTGATCCTTATCAAAGTCTCGTAGCTGAAATCACAAAGTCAGACAAGAATGTTTTAATGAATTATTTATTATTCATTATTCTATATTTATTATTACTCACTGTGTTGAGAAAATTAACATCGCCCAATTGACGTTTCGCTTCAGCCCAAGACTTTTCAGAATTTTTTAAAACCATTATTGCTTCCATTACCATTTCTACTTTGGGCGGAGGTCGGGTGAAAGATTTAATTTCTGAGAGATCTTTCTTGTTGAGTGCATTCAAAGCCTAAATATGCATATAATATGTGACGAAATCGCTTTTTATAAATAATTTGATAATTCCAGCTAGTTAAAACTACTAAGCTAATGAGCAATTAAATTGTGTTAATAAGTGCCTTTATAGCTTCATTAATGGCTGGTTCAACAGCAGCAAGGTCAGCTCTGGCAATTTCTTCCAATTTTTTACACTCTTTCGACTCTTCAACAATCCTTAGAGATTTGGCAGTTACAAGCTTCTGAGTTTCGTCTGCATCCTTTCGTTGATTCACGATCGTCACTAAAAATTCTTCGCATTGTTTTGTTGATTGAAGAACTTGTTGTTGAGTGGTTTCTAGCTCTATTGTCATCTCGCTTACTTTTTCGCGAGTATCGTCAATTTTTGAAAGACCACTCTGCAACTTATTAGCTTGACTTGCCAATTCTTGTCTTTTCTCAAACAACATTCTTAGGATTTAAAAAAATAATTAATGAAAATATTGAGAAGGATTGATACAAATCATTTTTATATGAAACAAATACTTTTTATAACCAGCTACTAGTTCTAAGAAATTTGTCGGAGTTACATAATTAAATCGCTTTAGTTCTGATGCCATTTTTTTGGAAAATTGGGAAACTGTGTCATGAACGAGAGAAAATGTTGAAGCGATTCCAGCAAGCATTCTTTCCTGGAGAGAAGCCAGTGGAATGGCTGTTGCTGATTTTCTTTCTTCCTACAATATTGAAATAAAAATTTTTTGAATAACATAATGTATTTTTTTTAATTAGTGTATTTCTATATTTAGTTAGTGTTCATTCCAATAGTGTATTACTTACGAGTTTTTCTTCTCCAGTAATAGAAACAATCAAATTTAAATCCATCAAGAATTTATTTCCAACTTCTAATAAGGCCTCTCTTGGCCATTCAAGGAACCAATCGATTGTCGTGCAATTTATAAGAGATGGGTATTGACGTAATCGATTTCTGAATGCATCTCCAATAGGACTCATACATAATATTACGTGCATATTTGCTCGAACTCTTTCAATCAGGAAATTATATATTCCTTCTGAAGTTGGTGTAACTCCAGCTTTGGTTGCCTCTTTAGATAATCGATTTTTAATCTGAATAAAAATCAAAAGATAATTTTAGGATGTTCTAAAATTACTATTAAATGTGTAATTAAAAGTGAATCCTTAAATTATTTTTCTAACTTCATCGAGCTCTTCATTTTTGTACAAATTAGCAACTTCTCCAGTGCTCAACATATTGTTGACTATCTCTAAAAATTGCTCATCCACCACTTGTGTATCATTAAATAAGAAGCTTGTAGGCTTATTTTCAACTCCAGCTTTCATATACAAAATTTTGAGATCTTCTCGAAATTCAGGAATCCCATAATTTTTCATGACTGCGATTTTGAAAGTGTTCAGTTCACACATGTACCCGGCCACATGAGAAAGAGACTGTCTTCCACTACCTCCAATACCAACCAATAACATATTTCCCCTGGGCTATAAATTATAAAATACCTTGATTTTTGTGTTCATATAACTGTAGTATAATACTTATAATAAATGATTTCAGATGTGGTCGATTCTAATAAAAGTATGGAAAAGTAATGAATGAAGTTAGTGACCTGTGAAATTACACGAACAATGCGACATATATGTTCGATAGCATCTCTGAAAAGGGTGAGATGAAGACGGACCACCCCTGGAGAGGCATTATATTCATCCATTTGCAATTCTATATAACGACGTACTGCAGCAATATCTGCAAGATCCTCATAAATGTTCCAGGCATTCATAAAACTACCTGTTATAAAATTGCAATGCTTTATTATCCAAAAATTTTCCACAATAATAAATTTTACTGGCTAGAACTTTAGTTTATAGGTAATAAGTGACATATTCGTGGATAACTGGAGATTTCAATGATTATAATTATTGGAGTTATCATTAATGTTCACAAACTTTTTAAATTTAATATTGTTGCGACATCAATATATGGAATTGACATATTGCCTTCGAGCTAAGTTATTCAACGCAGAATTTTAAATGCTTTCGTCTTATAATACTTTTATAAAAAGTATTTTTGTTCAGTAAAGCGATTATTCTGTAATTGCTGTTTATAAATTTAAGTTTTCTTTTTAGGAAATTTGTCTGTAATGAAATTGTTATTAAACATGATGAATATTTCTCGTCATTCATTTTTTCAAATTATCTGCATAAAAATGAATAAAAAATGTAATTTTCTTTTTATGTAAACAGTTTAATTTCTTATTTATATTACATTTGTTATAAAATTTAATCATTTTTAATACAATATTATTGAATTTTGAATATTATCTATTACGATAGTAAGTGCAAGT
Organism: Diplolepis rosae; assembly: GCA_030998225.1. NCBI lineage: Eukaryota > Metazoa > Arthropoda > Insecta > Hymenoptera > Diplolepididae > Diplolepis > Diplolepis rosae. Next base: position 3,084,070 of record JAPYXD010000723.1, on the reverse strand, counting down.
TGTATTGAACCTCAACTTTTAATAAACGCTGATATATTGTTGCACAAATTGGATTCAATGTTCATAAATGATAATCTTCTTAGCTTTTATTAAAGTATTCCCTATTATTTCAAAAACATTCTTTTATGAAAGATTAATATAATGATATAATTAAAATTTTCATACTTCCCGTCAAGCTTATTATAATATTCGTACAGCTTTGATACATTAGCATATTTTATTTCATTAATTTTATCATTCAATACATTCATTTGACAAATTTTAATTTTCCAATCTTTAATTACATTTTTAAATTTAAAGGACGGTCATTTATATGTTTAAAATTTTTAGCGTTAATGAATATAATTATTTCACATGACTATTATTTTTCAACGTTAATTTCAACTTAGATTAAGAATACAAACAAGTTACATTTTTATTTCGTCGCTTTTATGAGTTCTTTCATGAGTTATATTGCTACTTTACGCATACGTGTAAACCTACACAGAGAAACCAGTATAGTTGAGAGGACTATACACAATTGTTCAGCAAAATACCTGACGTGAATATGCGATACTGGTATTACAGCTAAACTGAATGTGTGACACATCGAAATGCGTATTTTGTACTCGTACCATTATAATTTTGTTCATGCAACGATAGAAGTATAGTTGTTAAGCCCATATGGTATACGAGGTGTGTCCGAAAAGTATCCGACCTGCGTTCATTTCTCCGCGTTGGTACTATTCTTCGTCATCTGGACCATAACATCCTTCGAAATAGTTCCCATTTGATTAAACCACACGCTCCCATCGGTGCTTCCACATCTTAAAGCAGTCCTCAAACGCAGATTTTGGAATGGCCTTCAGCTCGCACGTCGCATTACTCTGAATCGTCTCGATGTCGTCGAACCGCTTTTCTTTGAGCGCCATTTTCAATTTTGGGAACATCCAAAAGTCGCAGGGAGCCATTTCAGGACTGCATGGAGGCTGGCGAAGCTGTACAATCTTGTGTTTCGCCAAAAATTGCTGCACAAGCTTCAATGAATGCGCTGGCGCGTTATCGTGATGAATAAGCCAGTCATCGCTTGACCAGAAACGCGGTCGTTTTCTTCTCATGGCATCACGCAATCTTTTCAGAACTTTAACGTGTTATTCTTTGCTGATCGTCTGACCTCTTAGAGCAAATTCGTAGTGCACAACACCCTCACAATCGAAACAATTTGATGCAAATTTGTTGATCTGTTCTTTCAGTCATTTTCGACTGTAAACAAATGTGACGAACGGAAAAAGCACGTTGGACATAAACACACGCTGCGCGCGACCCAAGGCGTTCGGCCGGTAACTACGGCATTCAGGGAGTTCGCGAGGGACTACTGGTTATGCTTATACCCCGCAGAGGCCATTCGAGTGCTCTGACGTGAAGATATAAACGCAGGTCGGATACTTTTAGGACACACCTCGTATAGTGTCTCGACTCATGCGGTATAGGTGACACAACTATACTGGTTTGCCGCAGGACATATACACAGTGTGTCCCAAAAGTTCCCGAACTTCTGTCACAAGAACTATATTGTCAGTGCCATCTATGTGACAACTACCACATTATCTTCGTAGAACCCTATTTTATCAGTGCTGTAAGTTTCATTGAGTTTCTATTTGTGGTTGTGTTACCAGAGTCGAAAAAGTGATAGTATCTACTTGAAACGCTTGAAATGTTGCGGAAAGCTTATGGGTATCAAGTGCTGTCACGAACAACAGTTTACGAGTGGTTCAAGAGGTTTAAAGAAGGCAGAGAATCGCTGGATGACGATGAGCGCAGCGGACGGCCAGCGTCGAGTTGTACGGATGAATCGGTCTAAAAAATTCGAGAGCTGAAGGCTCCACGGTGAATAGGCAATATTATTTAGGCGTGATGCAACGTTTGCTCGCCAGAGTTTGTAGGGCTCGACCTTAATACAAAACGCAAGGCAGCTGGTCGCTCCTTCACGACCACAGTGGGTCCACTCATATAGGAGAAAAGGGGGACGAATTATAATGTTTGCTATCAACAAGTGGTGGCACTATTGTCGCTACCGATGTTATTTTTAAGCTGTTGTAACCATAGCAACCATATCATTGCCAGTTGAAATAATACAGCCAATGCTCATTTTACTCAACTACCGTTCGAAGCACCTCAAGCGTCGGTGATATATTTATACATTTCAGTTTAAGGGGGTATTCTAGTCTAGAGTTACAAATTTTGGGTGTTTTTTAAATTCTATAAAAAAATACTAAAAATATTTTTACTATCCATTTTTTATGAGATATTTATTAATATTTTAACAACACAAAAAAAATTTTTTAAATTTGAAAATTGACAAAGTTACAGGCTGGTGAAGTGGCGGGGGTGAAAAAAAGGGTGCGTCCAATATTGACACGATTCCAATCCTTCTGGTGATCTAAAAAAAAAAAAAAAGAGATTCTTAATGAGTAAGAATATCGCTATCGCCTGAACTAGGGAAAAAACAAAAAAAAAATGTTCACAAAATGGCGACTGTTTAAAAAAAAAGTTTGTTTTTGCCCTGTTTTTTATAAAGTTTAAAATTTTTAAAAATAGTAAAAATAAAAATTTTTACATTATCCTAGTTCGAACGATAGAGGGATATATAAAGAAGGTCCACGCCAAATTTCAAGTTAATCGGTTCATTAGAACTTGAGAAATCATGTCAAACGTGTTGGAAAAAATAGTTTCGAGAAAAACACGTTTAAAGATTTGAGAAAAGTTGCAGGCAGTTTTTACTCACATTTCGTTAATCGGCGATTCTTGATCCATACATTGGACCGTCCTCTTGTTCAAATAGATCTTCTTCTTCGCTTCTTTCTGCTAGACGAGCAGTTCTAGCTTCCTTAGAAGCATCAAAAGCTCGTACTTCGGAGCGGCGTAACCGAGTTTCGTCCCGTTTGCTAGCGAACGCATGGGCTTCTGGACCAATTGTAATTCCCATGACGCTCATTATTTTCAAAATTGGTAAAAAGCCTTCATTGAAAATGCAAACTGCTAAATAATTTGCAATTTCAATTGTCTTCTTTCCTGCATGAATGAGTTTCGGCGCAAAAGTCCAAATCAATGATTTCAGCGATTCATTGTTATTTTGGGTTTCCGAGCCCAAACAACGGTGCAGCAAATTTTCATCGGATAAACTTTCGTATATCGACTTGATTGCTTCTAATATTTTGTCATTCAGAGGGGAGTTTTCGTGAACAAAGACTTCTAATGTACCCTCAGCCGCTGCTTTTTGCCACTTACACCAGCTTGATGAACCAGGTGGACAATACATGTGACCGGTTTGCGCGCTGCATCACTAAAATAGCTATAACTCCGTAAATAATTAAATTTTTTGAAAATTCCTTTGGAGGAAATATTCTTAAAGGTCTATTCTTTAAAAATATGGGAAAGAAAAAAATCGATTTTTTCAAAATTCTAGACTAGAATACCGCCTTAACCCACTGATGTATTGTGATGCCCTGTCGTCGACAACGTTTTACTCAACTCCTTACTATTTCCTATGTAACGCTTATTGATATTCACTTTGGGTGAATTAGGTATTTATTAAATTCATTTTACCCGACTAAGATTTAATAAATGTTCAAATGTCCTTAAGTCCCAAGTTTAATCGACAGAGTTGAGTAAAATTACTTCAACTATTTTTCTCCATGTAATAGTACAGTATTTACCTGTTCATTGTGATTCATATTTAAAAATTCTTGTTGTATTTTTATTCTTTCACAAATTATTTTCAACTTTTAATCATTTAAATTTATTAAATGGATTTCATACAATACATTTCAAAATTTCCCGCTCTTTAGAATACATCGGGTTGGGGCGACGGGGGTTTCGTTTGCATTGATATTAGTTCTTGCTATCAAAACTTGGTGGCGCTGATGCTCATTTTCACTTTTTTAAGTACCCTCCTAAAATACATGGTAGTGGCCGCACTGTGTTCACGACAATGCTCCGGCTCACAAGTGCATCGCCATACGCAATTTTCTGGCATCAAAATCGGTCCAAGTCCTTGAAAATCCTTTTGTTCCCCAAACTCAAAATGTAGTTAAAAGGATTGAGATTTGATACGATTTCGGAGATCCAGAAGGTTTCGACCGAGGTATGGAAGACCATCATAAAAGAGGAGTATCATCGTTGTTTTCAAAAGTTGTATGATCGTTCTAAAGACTGTATTTCGTCAAAAGGGATGTATTTCGAATAATTATGAATAAATTATTGTAAGTACTAAACTACAATGTGAGATTAATTAAAAGTTCGGGAACTTTTGAGACACACTGTGTACATTGCTTCGCATGCACGCGACTCTAACCTCGAAATGAGAAAAAAGTGTCATTAGTTCGAGGCGTTTTTTCTCTGCTTAAAATATCATTTATATGTATCGCGTATCGTTTTATTACACGTGAAAATGCATAACTGCGATGGATGAGTGGGTGAAGAAAAAATTGACAGATTGTGGATTAAGAAAAATTTTTACACCCTTTTATTTTATAAGTTATCTTACACGAACATAAAACTGGAATTCGTTCACGTGATCTGGTTGATCCATGGCCTTAAACGAAAATTATTTCTTTCTCGGTGTGGCGGTTTGTATGCATTATTGATTTTAATCGCTGTGGGAATAAAAACAAAGGAGGATGAAAGAAAGAAAAAGAGGGAGGGGTTTTGGAACGTCGCTGTCTTTTCCTTTCCTCGTCTTTTGTTGGATTCTTATGATTGTTAATTGAGAGAAAGCTTGCATGTTTTTTTTTGTTACAAATCGTTTTGAAAATTTGAGAATTCACGTTGGTTTAAATTAATTGAAGTTTTGATTTATAGTTTTGCTTGGACGTTAAAGTGATTTTCAGTTTCTGGTTATTTAAGTTCGAATTCTATTTTAAATATTTGATCATATTGTTGCTATGTACCAAGTATAAAATGAATTTACGACTTAGCTTGATTTTTTGTGATTTCTTGAAATTATTATTGTTCACTGCTATCGTGAATTATTGTTAGTTTTTTCAATTTTACAGCAAACGAACAAAACTTACCGAAGATGGGACTTCTTTTTTCTGGACACAAGTTGTGGAATGTTAAGTCCAGGTATTTTCCAAGTTGTTCATTTAACAGTCCTATGAACCATTCTCCATCTCTAAAATTATTCATTAGGAAGATTCAACATTTATTCAAAATTCAAACGTTAAACTAATAATAATAACATATGTAAAAATAATTCAATAAATTAATATGATTTGATTGACTAATTTTTTCTGCACTTACATATCACTTTTTTACAAAAATAATATAAAATAATAATTATTGTATACATTAAGACAGCAAACGTACTTTTTGTCTATGAGACGATCGCTGAATACTCTAAATGATTCATGAATCCAGAGTCTTAAAAATGTAGGCTTTGAATATTGATAATCCTTATGACTCCTTAGCAACCCTTGAAATATCTTCACAATAACGAAATAGAAAAAGGATTTCAATCAAAACAGAAAAATCTCTGTCCTTTTAAGGGCATCGATGACTTATGATTTCTACCTCTCGGAAATTTTTTGTATGTAAACTCATTTCCATTTAAAATTTGTTCATAATTAAAAACATTTAGGAGTGTATAAAACTTTCTGAGTAACTTTTATTTAATTTTACAAATTTTTAAACTAATATCTCATTTTGCATGAATATGAGTTAGAGAAAAATAATTTCAGTAAGGTAGGCATCGTATAAGTCAACTATAGCTCCAAAACCAAAAAGTAAAATAAACAAATTGAGTTGTATAAATTCACCTTTGATATGTCCCTTAAATTAAATAAGTAATGCATCTTAGCAGGGGTTGGCAGCATCTTAATCACGACTCGATTATACATTTCAATGGTAGCCGTAGTGATATCATCAGCTATAAATATAGGAATTAAGTATAATACACATAATATTCGTTAAAATAAATTTTTTGATTCCTGAAAGTATCAAGCAAGTGTCCCCAGTTAGTCAATCTTACAAAGTTTTTTAACTTCAGGATGGAAATCACTCAGCTGTTGATTCAGCATCGTGCCATAAATTCTATTAATTTGTTTCTCGTCAGGAAAAGTCATATTGATTACATTAAATCTCGTGAGCAGTCGCTCTGTGATAGTATTCCTGCCCCCCCCTGGAGGACCCATTGCAGCAATCAATTGCATTTTTTGAACATATTTTCGCGTTTGATTCTGCCGATCGTACCTTTTTACGACAGAATAATTCTTGTGATAAATTTATCTATTATAAATTACATTAAAAATTTGTTTGAAAGTAATTATACCAAAATCCATAACCGATCCATTGTCGTATCAACTCCAGTGGTGGTTGAGATCCATAAGTTTCCTTCATAGGCATGTTGAAATCATCCATAAATGTTATCATAATTTTACCACCAACGGGAACATAAATTCCTTTCGTTCTCTTTTCCACTTTACTTTCAACTGCTTCCTTAAATTCCAATGGAAGTGATATAAGATTTTTTGTTTTATTAAAAAATGGGATACAAAAAAAAATTAAGATGCAAAGAGCTTGTATTCAAATTGGATATTTTATTAATATTATAATCAATGCCGTATATTATTTATCAATTCCTAGGAGTGAAAAATCTTTAAAATTAAATAAGAAACAAAAAAAGTTTGTCTACTGGTAAATAAAAAAATATTGATGAGGTAGGAGTCAATAAATGATAAATGGTCTTAATATTTATAATTATTTATTTTGTGTCCATATTTATATACACTCGAGATTCCCTATAACGAGAAGCTCGAGCATCGGAGGCCTCTCTGCATCGAGTGCGAGAGGCATCCCCTCCATATCCTACTTGTTGCTATGCGCTGTTATGCGCATTATATGATGCGTGCAGGCAGTTTGTCAGTGATGCCATGTGAATAATTGTATGTACATTGTAAAAAAGCGTAGAAAAAAGATTTTTGCGAGTATTCAACATGGAATTGACTTATTTGACGGTATGTACTCAAAATACTAAAAATATAATAATATAATAATAAAAATATCTAAGCTTATCAGGTGTATTTTTGAATATTTCCAGAAAAAAAGCAAAGTCTTGATGATAAGTGTAATACACAGTAATATAAATATTAAAATGTTGCTGTTAGTTTTCAATTATAAAAAATGCGTTTCGAAACATAGTATTAAACATATAGTATTGATCACAATAATAAACTGCGCAAAATTATACATACTGATTAATTGTAATTATATAAAATTTGCATACATATTGTTTAAAAAGGGAGAATTTTAGTTATCTACAGTAATGGGTGAAATATCAAAATTTCCAAAAAAACTTATGCAATTTTAATGTTCGATAACCGACTTTACTCCAAAATATTGAAAACTCCAGATTGGAAAAATTAAATATTAAATTTTTCATTTCAAATACTGTAAAATTACACAATTAAGTAATTTTTCGATAATTGACCAATTATTTTCTCATTAATTTGTGATGAAAGCCATCAAACTCATTGATTACTGTTTCAAATTCAAGCGCGCTTCATTCCGTAGTAGTGGGGGAAGAGGAGTCGATCGTCTGCTCGTTATGGGGAACCGTGACGCGCTCGTAAAAGGGAGGCCTTGTTACAGGGAATCTCGAGTGTGAATTCATTTTTCTGCAAATGCTCACTTGAATATTATTAGACGTCGTCTGTGCTGACATGTTTATAACTAGAAGACTATATTTCAAGTGATCTAAAGAATTGAAGACAGACTGGGCCGTTGAAGTTTTTCCAGTTCCTACTGGACCAACCAAAAGTACTGGAAATTCGTGACTCATCAAAACACTGACTAGATATTCGTACCTGACTGTATCAACTGTTGGAACTATTATTTTATAAAAAGGAATCCTAAAAAAATATTTAATTTCGTTTCTCATCATGAACTAATTATCTTTAGGTATAGTAATTAATAATGTATTTACCCGACAGAGTATTTCCAATTTAATGACAATTTTTCTTCCCAGGAGACAAAATTTCGTTGACGAACATCTACGTAATATTCATAAATTGTATCTTTAATTGGAAAAGAGCCTTCCATCTCTCTAATGAAATTATCCATTTTTTGACGACCTTCTTCATTTACTGATGCACAAAGTGACCATATTAAACTGAAAATAATTATTTATAAACATTTTTTAATTATAAGGCAGTGATTATTCATTGCTGACACCTACTTTGGGTGTGTGATAATTGGTTTTCAACATTCGTGTGATAAATGGTAATTGAGTTAATTAATTAAACCTGCTTCTCACCAAAACAGAAACCACGTTTTGCAGATAGAATTGAATTCATCTCGATCATCACGAAGTTCAACTCCATTTTTTGGTGTGGCTAAAACTTCGAGTAGTTTGCAGAGAGATTGAACTGCATTCAATTCTGGAACTGGTATTGCCTCTTCGCAATTTAATCTTTTGAATTCAAGTATTCTGTCCACAAATTGATCAAATAATTCATCCATCTATCGAGAAATACAATTAATTATAAATTCATCCAGAAATCAATAATTTGAATAATAATTAGTATATATAAAAAAAAAAATTTGATAAGAAAAAATTGCTTTAAAATCTTATCGAAATTTGATCTAAAGCACCTCCTCAATAAATTCTGGTATTTTTTCGTACTTCTGTAACCAGGATTTTACAAAAGGTCTCCATCCTAAATCTTTATAGTCATTGTAGACCATTCCTGCTCTTGAAACTGTAGCTGGTGAAGCAACTGCTAAATCTTGGACTTCAAAAAGCAAACTAACTTGTTCTGGCATCGCGATTCGGTCATTGTTGATTAACGTTAAAAGCTTAAAAAATTAGTGGCAGTTTTATTTTTATATTGATTAAAATTTCAATTTTGAAAATATGTTTTGTTTTTGATTTTATCATCAGATATTAAATATTATATACATTAAGGGGATTTGCCACCTTTAATATTTTTATTTTTTCAATTTAGACCTTCCATATAATTTTGTTTATGTTTAACGCCTCCATTTAGAAAGGTTTTGGATTTTTTAAAGATTCCAGCACCTTTATGTATTTTCAATCTAAAAAGTTTGAGTTTTTGGGCTTTTTTTTTACATTTTTTGACTTTGAATAACTTTTTTGTTTTTTAACCAATTTTTATGATTCTTTTTTTATTTTGTTCCTTACAATGTGTAGAAACTTTTTAGGTATAGAAAATAAAATAAATAAAATATCCCAAAATATAAAAAAAACAATTATAGGTGGCGGATTCCCTTGAGGCCATGTATCATTTTTACAACAAAAAATTTTGTTTTTTAATGAAACTGTGTTTGTAATTAAAAACTGTAGGAGTAGAAAACCTTCTTTAGTATATTTCAATCAATATCACACATGTCAGTAAAGATGGAGTCGATAAGTGAAACATGGCCTTAATTCAAAAATACTTTTAAACCTATTAAAAATATAAAGTAATTTAACATGTCTTTGTAATGAACTAAGTTGATTAGGAAAAAATATAATATATTCTAGGAATTATAATTTGCTAACTTTATTATCATCCATCACGCTATTCATATTTTCAATCCAAACCGCATCAACAGGTCCATCAAATAAAATCCACTTTTCATCAGATGTATCCTCTAATAAATATGATTATTCTGCTTAATTAATTTTTATATATTTTAAAGTCATTAATTCAATAATATTGTATACTTTTACCGAAACAAGTCTTTCGCATTATTGAGGATATAACTCCATCGTGCCATTCACCAGTTGCCAAATTATATTCACCATATAATTCTCCCAAATTAAGAGCCTTAGGATTAATAGGATATTCATGAACCACATTGAATCCTGGTTTTCCATCCTTTTTTAGAGAAGTCAGTGTATTTTTTAATACTGTCCAGGTTGCAGATTTACCTGTATTTGATTTTCCCACTATCATTGTCGAATGTCGAGAATTTTTTGTTTCGTAAAGCTCTATCGTTTTTCTCAATATCAATGGGATTGGCTGTTTAGGAAAATATTTTTATTACAAAAATATATACCATTTTTATCTTTAAAATACAATTAGTAATGCTTTGTTCGAATAAGGTTACAAATATAGTTTTCAAATTATTTAACTTTGTATTTCTCATATTTGTTACCTGTAATTTTAATTTAACAACTTCTATAGTGATATAAATATTCATTTCTTCATAATCTACTGTTGGTACGTCTATTCCAGGAAAAAGATCAGAAGTAATAGCAGTGAATAGAGGTAGATCGTCTGAAGTAAGCTTAGCTATGTTCATGTCCTTCATAGCAAGGATAATTATCTAATTTTCGAACAGAATTTTAATTAAGGAAGTACGTTTACGAAAATTAGACATCAGGCAAAAATAGATAATTTTGCTTTCAAGAATGGCAATATTATTATTGAAGGGCTAATTTGAAAGAGAAAAGATTATTTTTCATGAAAAAAATTTGAAACACAAAAAAATAATTTTATTAATAAATTTTATTTTTGCCCAAACTTATTTTCTTATCGCTTCGAGCCAAATTTTTAAAAATGATGCGATTTTAATAAATCACGGTTCATTCTTTTAGGAAAAAGATTCTCTACAACTTGACCGTTTCCAGTTTTTGAAAATGAATTCTTTAATGGCTGAAATTATAAAAAAAACAATTTTTTAAAACAAAATTTTTATAAACAAATTGCTGTATTTGATAATAATTAATTCAAATTCAAAAATGGAAAAGGGTCATGTTGTAGAGAATCTTTTTCCTAAAAAAATGAACCGTGATTTATTAGAATCGCATTATTTTTAAAAATTTGGCTCGAAGCGATAAGAAAATAAGTTTGGGCAAAAATAAAATTTATTAATAAAATTATTTTTTGTGTTTTAAATTTTTTTCATGAAAAATAATCTTTTCTCTTTCAAATATTACATTTTGATAAATCATGAATTATTTTCTTGGTGAAAGTATTTAAAATTTTAAAAGAAAAGTTTTCTACGACTGAAATCGCTAAAAGAGTTTTTTTTATAAATAAACGTTAAAAACAATAATTATATTTAAAGAGGTTTTACGTATTTTCAAAATTGAAAAGAGTAGAATTGCAGAGAATATGTTTTGAGAAAAAATAAGCCATGATTTATGAAAATTCGGTATTTTTAGGAAATTGGTAGGAAGGGATGATAAGGTAAAATTCGATTACAAAATTGCCGTACCAGGAAAGAACCTTGTTAATTCAATTCTCAAAGAAAACTCAATGAAATACGGTGTTTTTTTGCTGAATTGATAGACATTAAAAAATCAATTTCTTCAAAATTTGAATTAACAAGGTTTTTGCCTGGGACAGCAGAAAAAACCTTATTGAAAGTATTATCTTCCACAAGTTGAAAATGTTTTTCATATAAAATAATATTTTTTCATTCATAAAACACGACTGATAACATAATTTCAAATCTTAAAATCATAGAAAAACTGTTTTTTACAGAGACCTAATTTTTGTGACGATAACTACCTTGAATGAGTTTTCTAGTAGATAAAGTAAAATAGATTTCATCATCCAAATATTATTATAAAATGATAAAATAATATTATATAATGTAATATATAATATAAAATAATAAAAAAATAATAAAATAAACACTTGAATACATTTTCAACCTATCAGTTAATAATAATCCTTATAATGGTTACAATTATTCTATTCATTTTTTCATAACGTATTACTTCTTCATCAGGTAAATTTGGATAAAGACGTCGTTTTTTCCCAGCATATCGTGTTAATGTTACTATACCACGGAGTCCAAAATCATAATGATACTGAATACTGAGTTGTTGACGAGCTAAACTGTATAGTGTGAACACCTAAAATTTCATTTTTTATATTTAATAAATTTAAAAAAGATACTTTCTTTTTTGTATGAAATATATAAAATATTTTTCTATAAATATATTCATTTTTAAGAATTTGAAGGCTTTAATTTAAGGCCATAGATCACATAACTTTCAGTTCTTAAGAACTCCATTTAAATGCAAAGTGATATGCCAGATTAAAAATTTGTGGAATTTAATAAAAGGCTTTAAGAAAAATTGATCTACTCCTGAGTATTTATAAATAAAAAATTTTTCTTTTTCAGAAATACATTTTTTCGTAATTAAAAATATTTTGGAATAGACAAACTTCCCTCAAAACTTTTAGTACAATTTCACAAATTTTTAACTTATTACCACACATTGAATGGACTTTTCGAAAAAAGGACGATAATAGAATAAGTGATACTTGACCTTTTCTCTAAATCCGAATCAGTCAAAATCGACGGGTTATCAATAAATTTTGACTGATTCAAATAGCCAAAAAGAAGTTACTGTGAATCAAATTCCACTAATTATTTAAGTGATAAATGACTGATTAACTCAGTGAAACGATTTTTTCACTGAATCAGTCAGTTAAAATTAAGTGATTCAATTGCGAAAAAGATTTTTTCACTGACGAATCAGTGAAAAGGCAAATCACTGATTCAATCAGTGAAAATTTGACTGATTCAGATCTAGAGAGTATATTAAAATAAATGATGTTAATTGTTAATTCCTAATTATAAAGATTAGGTTCGAGTGAAATTACTTTTCTGGCAAGGTTACGAGTGTTTTGAAAACCTTCTCCAAACAAATTAATTTCTGCAATCATACTACTATCTGGTACCATCATTGAAATAGGTCTAAACATGGATTTTAGATTATCTGGAAGTTCAGTACGTCCAGCATAACCTGGATTCATAGTGATAAAAATACCACAAGTTTTTACTAGAGCAATTTCAGTTCCTTCAAATACGAATCTCTGTGCTTTTAACGTGAGTGCAGAAAGAATAGACAAAATTTGCTGTGCCACTACAGAAAGAACCTCGATGTTGATTCTTAGGAAAAATATGAAAATTTCTGTTATAATGCATATTTGCGTAACATATAAATATTATTAATTAGTTGTGAAACTTGCAATTTAAAAAAAAAATTTATTACCATTCAACTATAGATTAATTCATATTATAGGTATGAAGCAAACAATATCAATTTAGTAGTGAATATTTATTATTAATTAATTCAATTTAATTAATAATTAAAAAAGTGAATCATTACTTTGAGATTGCAATTTTTTCTACAGAATTATTCACGCAGAGAAAAGATTCGACAGGAATTTTTATAAGACTCTTCAGTAGATTTTACAAGAAGTTCAGTTAAATGAACAGATTTTCCGTACATTTGACTCGGAATACAGTAAAATCTACAAAATGTGAATAAAATCCGAGTTTAGTAGATTTTACTCGAAGATAGGTGAAATGTACAAAAAATCTATTAATTGAACTGAACTTCCTGTGAAATCAACTAAAAAGTAAGGTTTCCGTGAATTTTACGAATTTTCTTTCTGCGTGTTGTTTACATTTAGCTTAGGAAGGAATTCTATTAGTTCAATTACCGATTAAATTCATCGAAACATCCCCAAGCTCCAGTTTGAGCCAAGCCAGAAAATTGTCTGCCCATACTTTTATAATCTAAACCTTCAGAGCAATTTGTTACTATTACATTAAAGCCCAAGGCTTTTCCAAGATCTTTCACAGTTTCAGTTTTTCCAGTCCCTGCTGGTCCTTTCGGACTACCACCACGATTCAAGTGCAGGGCAGTCGTCAAAGTTATGTAACATCTGTAATTTTTTTAAATATTGTTAAGACCATGTGACATTTGAAGGGCCACCAGCAATAACTCGTCGGGCGCTCGAAATCTCGGAAAACTATTGTCCGCGCACGAAAATCGTGATAAAAATTCTTTTCGGTCATTCACAAAAACAAAAATACCATTTTCTAGAATTTGTCAGGACGCATTTTTTATCTTCATACAATTTTTATGCGATCTTAATAGTTTTTTAGATAAAAAATAAAAACACTCAATTTTTCGTCATCAAAAATGATCGATAATCAGAATTTTCCAAAACATAAATTGCTATTACTTGGTCAATTTCTGACGAAATTGTTTGTTTTTTTTATCATTAAAAGGGGCAATACTTTAGCGGAGCCGTTGAATTAAATGACACATGTCAAAACATTTTTCTTTAAACAATATTTTAATGTAAATAAAAAACCTTGTTTTTGTGGTTTTCCCGGTAGAAAGTCTAATAAATTTTCGATTCCGGGAAACTTCCAGCAACAAAGTTGTTTCTTATCGTTAGAGGAAGTTTTCTGGAAATTTTCAGAAATATTTGTTTATTATTTGCGTAATAAACAATTTTTCCAGGAAATCCACATACATGCAAAATGAGATTTCGTATTAAAAATGTTTCAAGTTGAATAAAAAGTACTTAGGAAAGGCAACAAAATCCAAAAAATTACTCAATATTAAAAATATTATTTGTAATGGTAAAAATTTATGAGTAGAAAGATCTTTATTAAATTTCACAAATTTTGAATTTGATGTCTCATTTTACATAAGCATGAATTCACAGAGGAAAACTTGGTACATGGCCTTAACTTAATTTTTCTCGAACTAATAATAAAATTTTTAATTTTCGATAATCATTTTATTTTATGTTTGCGAGAACTTTTATTACCGATCTGTTAAGGGAGTTATAACCAATCGTTCAGAATTCCCAAGATATTCATAACCATATGTAAAGGATGTATTGGTTTGACGCACGATACAGTTGTCAATATCCTTTTCCCAATAAAATCTTAACTGTGACAACCACTCGAAAGCAGATACATCTTTACAATCTGTAATTAATAAAAAAAATGAAATGCGCTACTTATAAATATTTAAATAAATACGTTGTCAAATAATGGTTTCAAATTTTTTTATATTTAAAGTAATAAACATACTAATTTTGTACATCTTCTCTATCACGTCTCTTGCATGAATCTCGATAACAACAATTGCTTTGAATTTCAAACGTTGTAATTTATCAAGATTTCCTCGAATGGCTTCGGAATATTTAGACAAGGCCTTGTTTTGTTTTTTCTTTAATTTCTTTAAAGGCCTTTTAGAGTCTAATATTCTATTATAAAAGAATATTTATAAAGTTGAAAACCGTTTTGAGTTATGTAATTAAATTAATGTAATTGATTTGACTTAAGGCCATGGGCCAACCTGGTCACGTGACGAGATTCCTACCTTACCGGCATGCCAGTTTGTGTAACCCCATTTCCATAAAAAATAAGGTAGGTAACTGAAAATTTGTAGAATTAAATGAAATGCACTCATATAGGTCTGTCTAGTTATAAATGTTTATAATGATAAAGAAAATTAATCTTGAAAAAAAAGTAATTTTAATATTTATGAACATTTATGACCAGACAGACTTACCTCAGTGCATTTTTTTTACTTTCACGAAATTTTAAGTTGTTATTTCATTTTTTACACAAATGGGGTTACACGAACTGAAATACTCGTAAGGTAAAATTTAGTCAAGTCACTTAAAGATTCCTACTTTACCGGTATTTTAGTCCCTGTGACCTCATTTCCATGCCAAATAAAATATCAAGTTGAAAATTTGTGAAATTGTATGAAATATACTGAGATAAGTCTATCAACTGCTAAATGTTTATAATGATAAAAAAAAATTTCAAAAGGATTTTTTTTCGTAATTATAAACATTTAGGAGTCGACAAATCCATCTTAGTACATTTTATATACAATTTCATAAATTTTCAATCTGGTATCTTCTTTTGCATGGGAGTGGGGTTACAGGAACTGAAGTGCCGGTAAGGTAGGCATCTGCGTGTTTCATGACCTTAAAAGGTTCTTACTTGCAGTGAGTGAGACTTCGAGTACAATCTGTGGTCCATTGAATTTGAGTCGAAGTTATTCCAGGCTGACTCTGCCATTCTTTCACCCATATATCTCGTTTATCTATCATTTTTTTAAGTGCAGTTTGACATTGTCGTAATAAATCTCTTAGAGATGATCTCATTGAATTTTCTGTAAATCATAAGGTACTTATATCTAACCAAAAAGAATTTTTTGTCCGCCGTATACCAAAAGTTAGTCTTGTCGGTATCCTTCTGCGTGCGGTAAAACTTTAAGTGTGCGGAAAATTGAAATAAAACTTAAGATTTTACGGCACTAGTGCGGGAAAATGACCTTTCCGCACGCAAAACTCGGCTAACTTTCGGTATACAGCAAACAAAAAATATCGTTCGTATTCACATTTTAATGACTGCAACTAAATTAGCATGAAATCGTAAATTTACAAATTAACGTAGAAAAAAATGTTTTCACCCAAAAAATTAATAATGCAACAAAAATGTATAAAATTTGCACTTTTCAAAAATTTAGAATGGCTGGTAGGGAACAAGTTCAAAAACTTGAATTAAATAACTAAAAAAACTGTGCTATGCGCATTTCTCTTACCATTCAGTAATTTAAATCTAAATTTTTTCGAAAGTAACAAAATTATAAATCAAATATCATTAAATTATGACTGACCAATTTCACACAACCAACGTTCTACAGGTCCATCTAAAATAACTGGTTTCAAAAATTCTACGTATTCTTCCTCTCCAGAAAGCATTCCCGTTGATATATATTTCGACGTCCTGTCCTAATTTCAATTGTAATCTTAATTAAATATTTCAAGTTTTTGGCATCAATTACGTTGATAATCCAATGAATAATATACTTTCAATTAACCTTTATAATTTTCAAGGTCTTAATATTATCAAAAAGTTTCTTAATATGTGGCAAAATGAGATCCGGTCTTTTGGAGTTTGCAAGAATTTCGAGTAAGTCATCATTGGAGATAAAATAAAATCTTGGAAAAATATGCCTCTTTATTTCTAAGTATTGCTCAAGCGCTCTCTGAATTGATTCCAAATTCTTGTTTAGGGTATGTAAAGAACTAAGCAATGTGGCTGGAATGAAAAAATGATTGATTATGCAGAAAACTAAAATTAATTGGAATTAATTAAAGTTACAACTGACGTGGTTTTTGAGTTGCTGGAAGAACTAATGCTGCAGCAGCCATCCTTGAAGTAATTGTACCCCAAGTGATAGTCAATTGGTCAAAATCTTCAGTTTCCTTAGGAAGTTGTTTTCTAATATCTTCAGCACTAAAAATATTGTCCAAGTAAACATATCCTCTTTGGACTATCAAAACCATTTCCAAAACTTCCCCAACAGTGGATATGGCTCGTTCCCAAAAATCAACTTGTGTTGCGAATGGTTCAACAAATCTAATAAAATTTAAATGAAAAATGAAAAATTTTTGAAAACAATTTTGTCTATATGATAAGATTTTGGATAATTCGAACTTGGTCGATTTCATAGAAGATAATTGCACTTGATGATCTTCCAGTGCTTGATTTATATCATCTACTGTCTTCAATTTGTATACCCCCTTTTGTTTATAAGGTCCCATTTCCAGAGGCATCGCTTCCCAGATTTGACTTATATTTTTCAAACCCTAAAGAAATATTATTAATTTATGGTTTATTAATTTCAAAAGTTATAAAGAATAGTTATTACCACAACTGAAGGAAAAATATAAAAGGATTGGATTGAGAATGGTAACGGATTCAAAACTATTGGAACGGATAAAAATGTTTTACCTCGATTTACGGAATATATGATACGAGGGTCGTTCAATAAGCCCTTAGAAAAAGATAGAAAAACAAATTATTTTTTTAAATTTTTCAACAAAATCTCTTTTTTACTCTATATACTTTTTCTAGCGTTTCTCCAACTTTCTAAGCCGTCCAAAAAGTAGAATTTCGGAAGGTCCTCAAAATAGGCATCTGTATGGACGTTCGCCTTCAAAAACCCACTGTTTTGACTGTTCCCTTGTATCTGGAGTTTAGTGGTGTATCCATGTTTCGTCCACAGTTATGTATCGACGGAAAAGTGCCAAAATAACCTCAGAGTCGACTACACATCGACTTGCCAAGAGAACTTGCGTTATTCTTCATCATCGGGCGGGTGGCATCCTTCAAAGTAATCCCCACTTGATTGAATAACGCGGTTCCAGTGATGTTTCCACTTCTCGAAACAGTCCTGGAACTCACTTTTAGGGATGGCCTTGAGTACGCTCGTCGCATTATTTTCAACCGTCGTTTTGTCATCGAATCGCTGTCCTTTAAGTGGTTTTTTGAGTTTTGGAAACAGCCAAAAGTCACAGGGGGTTATGTCGGAACTGTACGGAGGTTGTCGAAGCAATGCGATACTGTCTTTACTCAGAAACTGCTGCACAAGATTAGATGAATGCGCTGGCGCGTTATTGTGGTGAAGAAGCCAGTCACCGCACACACGCGAGTCATTCCTAAAATCTTGTTCAAAATTTCCCAACAAGTCGCACCCATTCAATATTATCCAATGTTTTTGTCGTCGAAGGTCGGCCAGAACGAGAATCACTATCAACAGAAGTGCGGCCTCCTTTGAAACGATTATACCACTCTTTTATTCGTGTTTTGCTCATACACTCATTCCCAAAGGCTTTCTGCATCATCTGAATAGTTTCCGAACTCGTTTTTCCGAGTTGAAAACAAAATTGGATGCAAATTCGTTGATCTTGTTTTTCAGTCATTTTTAACAATCACAAAATCCGCCGAACTCAAAAATAGCTTTGTAAACAAAGACACGCTGCGCATGAACTATACGTCCGGCAGATGTCAGCAAGCAACCGATAGGTTCGTGAGGCCTTATTGTTGACGTTCATGCCCCGCAGAGGTCGCACGAATACTATGGCGCGGAGATATAAAGGTAGGCCCGATACTTTCCGGACAGACCTCGTATACCTAGTAAGAAGGTGGGTATTGAATAGCATTGAAATGTCAAAATCTGGCAAGAAATGGAATCGAGAATAAAACTTTTTGAATGCACTTTAATTCCTAGCCATTAAAAGGCATTCAAAAGTTTCATTCTCGATTCCGTTTCTTTCCAGATTTTGACATTTCAATATCATTCAATGCCCAGCTTCTTAATGGCATCGGGTTGCGGGGTACGGTGGTTCCGCGTTTGAATTGATATTAGTTCTTGCTATCATAACTTGGCGGCGCTGATGCTCATTTTCACTTTTTTAAGTACCCTCGTAAAATACATGTTAGTGGAAGTACTGTGACTCAACTATTTTGCGCACTTTGATTCGTCGATCACTCAAAACCATATCCTGGATTTTGTCAATCATTTCGGGGGTAGTCACTTCCACTGGAAGTTTCGAACGATGTTCAACTTTTGTGGATGTAAGGCCACGTTTAAACTCATTTATCCAATTGTAAACAGTTGCAAACACAGGAGCAGATGTGCCATGAACTTCATCCAACTCAGCTTTGATCTCTTTCGGTGTTATGCCTTTTAAATACAAGTGCTTAATCACCGCTCGGAAATCACTTTTGCCCATTTTTTTAAAAACACAAAAGTTTTTTGCTTCAATCGACAACAAAAATGAAACCATGTGATGGATATAACTGAGACCTTAACAGCTGTCTAGTGAGTAATGATGCTTACTAAAACCAAACCATTTTCGATACTGCGAGCGCCATCTCTTGGATTTTCTAAGGAATTATTGAATGACCCTCGTACATAATTTTATGATTTTATAATATTTTTAAATTATAGATCAAATTTTATGAACATTTTAACAGAAATTTTATGGAAATGTACCATTTCTATGGCAAGTTCCATGGTGGCGGCATTAGAAATTTCACTAATTTCATCAGCAAAATTGTGCATCTGCATATCTGCTATCGCATTGAGCGTAAAATCAGCAGAATTCTGATCAAAATCTTGACCAATCAATTCTTTAACTTTATTCCAGTGGCGTTCTCTTAATGCTGTATTTTTCAAATCTGTGATCAACGGAAGCGTCCTTCTAAACTTATCGACTCGTGATCTATAAGGTTAAGTTTTCTTTTATGAAATTAACTACATATTGTTATTAGCATACTAAAATGTGTAATTACTTTAACACACCTTGAATTTTCGACGATTCCCCAATTCTTTTCAATCAACTCCCGTGATAATCTAGTGAGTTTTCTGAAGAGAATATTTCCTGTTTCGCTCATTTCATCCAACTCGATTGTCCAGAAATTCTCAGATTTGTAACGTTCCCAATTTTTGTCCCATTCATTTGTAAGATCCCACACAAGTTCAATGGCTGTAACATCCTACAAACCATTTGCTATTTAATAATTAAATTCAATATTTTTCGTTAATTGATACTGATTCCATTTCTTTGGACAAGACAAACATACTTTATCTAATCCGGCAAATTCTAGAGAATCTGGATGACTAATGGCAAAAATGGCCAAATTGTTTTTTAGAGTTTTTTCTTTTGCTGAGAAATCTGCCATCTGTTTACGGAAGTTGACGAGCCATGCAATAGCATCTATGAAATAAATGTAGCATCAATAATAATTATTCACTTAATGAATATCAAGGCTCTTTATCACTTATAGATATCTATTTTACCGATAATTTTAGTCTGTAAAATGAGATATGAAGTTGAGGGCTTTTAATAAATTAAATAATACTCTGATAATACATCACTCAATAAGTTCGTAGGATAATATATAGATGGCGGCACTATTGACAAATCCATATGATTATTAGGAAGTGCCAACCTTCAAACAATACATGTAAACATTTCATGACAAACTGACGTTTAGTTCACAAGTTACAGTGGTTTTGGTGAAAATACTTTTGTAATTTTCAAAACAATGCAAAAATCTGAATTTCGTGTGATGATAAAGTTTTGGCCGATCGTAAATTGAGGTTGCGTAAGATAGCTGACACCTTAAAAATATCAGAAGGCAGTGTATTTATCATTTTGCATTAACATTTGAGCATGAGAAGTCTCTGTTCGAAATGGGTACCGCGTTTACTTACAGTCGATCAAAAACAACAACGCATCAACGATTCAGAACGCTGTGTGGAGCTGTTTCAGTGCAATAAAAAAAATTTCTTCCAACTCGTCTAGTGAAAATTGTACATTCACCATCTGTTGTGA
Source organism: Diplolepis rosae (assembly GCA_030998225.1). Taxonomy (NCBI): domain Eukaryota; kingdom Metazoa; phylum Arthropoda; class Insecta; order Hymenoptera; family Diplolepididae; genus Diplolepis; species Diplolepis rosae. Next base: position 3,063,107 of record JAPYXD010000723.1, on the reverse strand, counting down.
GACGGGAAAATGGCTGATTTCACAACAGTTGCTATTTTCCCCACATGTGATCACTGGATTTCAACATTGCCATTGCCACCACTTTTGAATCATTTGAGATCTGCTGAAATCTGATAGTGAAGTATAAGTGAAAATAATTGCCCTAAACATGTGATTTTATATCGAATGGAGTGCTGAATGGAAAATGCAAAACGTTTTAAATATTGACGCTGATAAATTTCTTAAGCTTACAATGAAGCTTTAAGAAACGTAAGCGCAAATCTAAAATGAGATAAAAAACGGAGCCATCAGGAGACTTTGAATTGCTTCCTGATCCACCATATTCTCCGGATCTGGTTCCCAGTGACTACTACCTGTTTACAGACCTAAAAAGAATACTCCGGGGAAAGATATTTGGTTCCAATGACGAAGTGATTGCCGAAACTGGAACGTAATTTGAGGCCAAAGATAAATCGTTCTACAAAAAAGGCATCGAAATTTTAGAGGAGCGTTGGAATGAATGTATCACACTTGTAGGAGACTATGTTGATGAATGAAGTCGAATTTTGCCTAAAGTTGTTGTTTTATTAGTTATCCTACGAAATTGTTGAGCGATGTATTAAGAGGCACTGAAGAAGGTCTGTTTTTTCCTGAATGTGTATAACTGCAAAGAAATTCATTAATAGTATATTATGTGCCTAGGCGCATAATGAGGGTTATTACGCGACAAGCGACAATGCTTGCAGGAGATCGAAGCCAAGGCGTAGTCAAGGCGTAGATGAGGCAAAGCCGAGACGAAACCGAGGTGCGATCAGTCCTGCGAACATTTTAAGCGAGTCTCGTAATTACCAGAATATTCTATTTTATGGTACTTCGGCGCATTTACGAGTTTTTCTGCTTACGCTCGAATCCAATCTGAAAAGGTCGAAATTGCCGTGATTTTCGCCCATCTCACTTGAAATTTCGCGAATACTTCCGGCCATTTTGATTTTATCGATCTTGTGTAGTAGTAATGGATTTCATGTGCCTCAGCCGCGGAAACTCGTTTTTCCGTTACAGCTGAGAGTAAAGGAATGTTGTATATTCCGTTACAGAGGAATACAATGTAGAAATTTAACTGCGCATGCGCATATAGTCTTGCAGTGGAACGCAATCTTTTTCTTATTCCTCTTCTTCTTCGTACAGCGTTAGCACCTTACTGGCAAAGCCTTGTACATTTGAACTGCGCATGCGTCTATTAGGATCCATTACTACTACACAAGATCGATAAAATCAAAATGGCCGGGACTAGTCGAGACATATTAAGTGTAATGACTAGCGCCGCAAACAACTAAAATACTAGATTAGATTCGAGTGTACGCATAAAAACTCGTATCCGCACCAAAGTCACATAAAATAGAATACGTGCCAATGCACACAATGCTTCGTCTCGGCTTTGCCTCAGCTACGTCTTCGTCTCGGCCTTGGCTTCGATCTCCTGCGAGCATTGTCGCTCGTCACGCAATAACCCTCATTGTGTGCCTAGGCACGTAATATACTATTAATAGACGCATGCGCAGTTCAAATATACAAGGTTTTTCCAATACGGTGCCAGCGCTGTACGAAGAAGAATAAGAAGAAGATTATGCTCCGCTGTATCGTAATAGGCGCATGCGCAGTTCAATTTTTACATTATGTTCCTCTGTATCGTAATACACAACATTACGCTACTCACAACTGTAGCATGAAAACGCGTAAGGGCGCCGGAGGCACATAAAAAATAAATTTATTTGTAATTATAAACATGTAAGAGTAGAAGGACCTCCCTTAGTGCCTTTTTCTAATTAAAGTTTTTTTAACTCGGTGCTTTATGTCATATGGATATCAGTTTATAGGTAAAAGATATCGGTAACATTAAATAGCCTAATTATGTAACTAATATATATTTTTAATTCAAAAATTTTAATTTTATTACTCTTTGTAATCCAGTCAGAAGTAAATGGCCCTTCTTCATAAAAGGTCGTAGCCAACTTTGTAATGTAACTCTTGAGTAGTACAATTTCTTCCAGCAATTTATTTTTAAACTGATCCTGTAAGGATGCAAGTTAAACTTGTATTATGGTTTCTGAATAAATTAAAAAATTAAATAACATTTATATGAAAAACCTTTTTCTCCAATACAGTCAATTCACACATTTCTAATAATTCCAAATATTCGGCCCATATTGTATCAATATCTCTAACCCGTCTTTTAAATTGCAAAGTCATTTGGACTTCATATTTTTCTGTGGAATGTTTGTATAAGAAACATTAAGTATTTTAATAAGTTAGTTAAAATAATTAATAAATTATTACTTCTGTTACCTAAAGTTTGATACTGTTCTTGAATTATAGGGAATTCCACTACTTTTTTAGGAATTTCAGCTACGAGTTTATTGAACAATTTTATACTTGCTTGCATTGTGACAAGGTTTGTTGGTTCTTTCAACAATCTGTAATCATTCAGAAAATGATATCCTTTTAAATTGAAATAATTTTTCAAAATAAAATTTATTCAAAAGATTTTTTTTCATATTTCTTTCTTACTTTTTACTATTTTCAGTTACATAACTGTGTATATGATTGACTTTTGCTTGTGTCAGTTTTAATAGCAAAAGAGTAAATTTCTGCTGCCATATAAAACATTGATCAATGATAGCTGCTTTTAATCTCTCTGAATTAATTGCTATGAAGTGAACTCTCACTACAGTGTCTTGCATTTGAACATTATTTGCCAATTCAGTATATCGACTGATATCTGAATCGAATGAAGCTACGGTTGGCTTCTGTTTCTCGTATCTGAAATATATATATATTTGCGGCAACGAAATTATTCTGCTGATCACTATTTACTAAATATTTATTTGTTGTAAAGAAAAGCCAATTTCATTTTGCAAATTTTAAATTGTTGAAGTACAAAAATATTTCATCTCTCAAAGAAATATATATTTGATTAAAAATCTTATTTTGAACAAAATAGTATAATTTGCACTTTTCTTACATCATGATCGTTTTTTTCTAAATTTACACGTGGACAGTTTTTATGAATTATAATTACATTATTATTGCACATATTTAGCCAAAATAATTTATACTATTTAAAACCTTGATTTTACTTTTGAAAATGAAAAAAAGGTCAATTTTAGAAAAATCTATTTAAACATTTTTTAATTATTAAAAACCAAAGAAAGCTATCTATGTCCATTTTTATATTTTTTACCATTTCGTAAATTATGGAAACAAAATTTCATTAATTTCCTTAAATGTTTAGAATTACAAATAAATTTATTTTCAAACGAATTCATTTGCAATTATAAACATTCAGAAGTAAATAGATCTTCCACAGGGCCATTTATTTAATTCATTGACAGTCCTTAATTCCATATCCCATTTTGCAGAAACATGAGTTTTACAGACTGAAATTGTCGATAAGGTAGGAAACGTCAAGTGATACATGGTCTAAATAAATGGAATAGAAAAGTGTATATCTCACCTTTGAATAAACATATCTTTGTTAACTTCCCACAAGTCTTGGAAGGGTTCCCAATTTTTGAGATAATTCTTTATTTGTGTAAAGCAAACGCTGACTTCTAAAATTTTCAATATTTTTGATTAAACAATGGAGAAAATGAAGAATTAATTGAAAAAGGAGAATAGGAAAAAATTAAAATAAATATCCTTCTACTGAGACTTATTCTGACCATTGTCACACAGTTGTTGCAGTCGAGTAAGTTCACTATCATTCAAATAAATTTCCCAAAAAGGCGTTACAGCTGGTGGATGCCTTGAGAATTTTTTAATCAATCGTTGAATCAATTTAAGAGGCTGCAGGAGACTCATTAGAATTTCTCCTATCAATTTTGAAATATCAGTCAAACTGGGCTCAAAACTAATCTAAAAAGAAAAAGAATTTCATTCTTTTATAATTTGTAACTTCAATAAATTATACTTAATTAAGAAGTTCGATTTCATAATTTATGTGGAAAGTACTTTATTATCAAGTAAATCTGCTTCCAGTAATAAAAGAGCAGATGGGGCTGTAGTGCCATCACCGTGCAAAGTCTCATACATTCTAATTAATGAATTTTTAATACACAGCCTGAAAGCCTCTTCCAAAAGTATATCCAATCTTCCAAGAAAAACTTGCCATTCTTCTATTGTCTAGGGAGAAGTTATTTTTATTCTAGTATAGATTTCAATGAATTTCAAATCTTACTATCATCATCACGTGTAAAAGAAAATTTCTAAAAGTGCCATTTCAAGGCCACGTCTTACTTATCCGATCTCTACCTTACCGACACTTTTTTGTCCTTCGCATTTACACATTAATTGAGTTATCGAGTTTTAACTTTGAGTAATTATAGGTGAGAAGCATTATGGAACGTTTATCTGCTCTTAAATATTTATAATTATGAATAAATTAATTTTTTTTAACATTTTTTTATAATTACAGAAATTTGGACCAGATAAAGGTTCTTTACGCTTTTTATTTAATTATAGTCAAATTTTCAAACTTGATATCTCAATAAATTTGGAAATGCGAAAGGCGAAAAAAAGTGTCGGTAAGGTAGCGATCGGAAAAATCATACATAGCCTCAAATGGTCACTTTGCACTCTGAAAGGAAAAGTAATAATTAATGCATTTTATTTTTAAAAGTGTTGCCATTTTGATTGCACTACTTACCATTTAACTATCGAAAAATGAATCAAAATGGTAATAGTGCCATTCTAGTCGTAACGCTTGCAAAAATAAAATGTATTACTTACTATTTTAATAATATGATTTTTTTTAATAAGATGTGATAAAACATACATCTTCTATAACGGGATGAAATCCTTCATAGACTACCAAAAGTAATTGGACCACAGTATTGTATTTGTGTATAATGGATTTAAAGACAGAGGATCTGAAAACCACGATTGTCATCATAAATTCATGATTCGAATGTTATTAATAATTTTTAATATTTTATCTTTTCCATTTTTCCATATTACTGACTCTCATAACCATCCAAAATGAGGTGTGGGTTAAAAATTTATAAAATCGAACAAAAGGCAACAATTATGAACATTTGGGAGTAGACAGAATTTCCTTGTCGCTTTTTATTTATTTAACGAATTTTCAACTCGATATCTCATTTTGCATGGATATGTTTACAGGTAAAATTTCGGTAAAATAGAAATTGATAAGTGATAAATTTCCTTAAAACTTTAAGCAATATAAAAAATATAAAATACTTTATAGGAATGTAAAATTAACGTAAAAATTATAATATATCCTAAATTACCTAATTTCTCGAAGATCATTCACTAATTCAATCATGGAATAAGCGTGATTAGGTTTAACCCGAATCATTGGTGTATCACAAATTTCTTCACAAATTTTCACAATTTCTAGATTGCACTTTTTATACGTATCGATAAATTGTTGAAGCTAGAAATTTATTATATCATAAATTGAAATTTTTAGTATTATGACCATGTCTAACTTACCCGATTTCTACTTAACCGATCATTTGTGTCTGAATTATTGTTTTTTAAACAAATGTTTATGCTAAGTGAGGTACTTATTAAAAAATTTATAGAATTAAATGAAATACATTAAAGAAAATTTGTCAACTCAAAAATGTTCACAATTAAATTTTTTGTATTTATAAAAACTAAGGATTAGAAAAAAAATAAGTTGACAAACATGAATGTCGGTAGGAATCGGGTAAAATATATCTAAACTCGCAAATAATTTTTTTAAATATCCTGACTTACATTTGTTGTGTGTGTCAAACAATCTTTAATATAGGAATCTATGCAATCTGAATTCCATGTTAGTCTAGAAAGTCCGGGATGAATTTTGCGATCCATGATTGAAATTAAATTTCGAAAGAGCAACAATTCATCATGAGATAGAGCTAGAATATTTAATTAGTTGCATGTTGATCAGTCAAATTAATCTTTCGTTACATAATTATAAAGTTTGATGTAAAATCCAGCGCAATTGAATTAACTCTTTGAGAGGCAGCGTATCATATATGATACACCAAAATTTTTTCAGTTTTTTATCCATACCGCGACCGTTTTCAGCTCAATCGCTGTCGAATAAACTTCTACGCCATCATTAGTACTTAGGCTTCGTTATGCTTTGATTGAAAATTTGATAATTTATTTATTTAATTATTTATAAACAATCAAAGACGGAAAATTTTCAATTTATTGGAATAAATTCAGCCTTGGACAGAGTTTTTAAGATAATCCTATGAAAATTTGTATAAAAGGGTTTTCGAAGTCGCTGATCACGAATCCGGTATCAGAATTCGAAAAATCAAAATGGCGGATCCAATATGGCGGCTACTTTAGGTTAGACTTGCGGTTTTCTGAGTAATTCACTCGGAAAAAGATATAAGGGGATTTGCGGGCTTGCTCATCACGAATATTAACTCAGAATTATGATATTCAGAATTGCGGACCCAAAATGGTGACTATTTTAGGTTAGAATTGCAATTTTCCATGTAATTCACTTGGAATAAAGGTGTAAGGGTGTTTTCAGGATCGTTGATTACGGATCCAGTATCAAAATTTTCAAATTCAAAAAAGTGGACCCTAAATGCCGGCTTCATCAGATTTTTCGGGTCGCCGATCATACACCTGAGTTCCGAGTTGAGACATTCATAATTTTCTAAACGTTTTAGACGTGATTCGTGTTTGAAAAACTGATAGACAATAATCTATTGGACATACATCTATAAGCTGCTATTTTGGATTCACCATCGTGAGGTCCGAAATCTTGATTTCAGAATCATAATCAGTGACTCTGGTAAATTTGTCTAAGAAAGTATCCGATCTCTTAAAGTGTCTGATTGTGAGTACTATAATTACTTATTTTTATCCGAGAAGGTGGATCTAGTCCTGATACTTTTTTATTTGAAGGAAATATTCAACAAATGGTTTTCGTGAATATTTTATTCATATGAAGAAGAGTTTTGAAATCATTTGGTATATAGTCTTTTCTGAATATTAGAAATATTAAATAAAAAAAAATTTTTAAAGTAGAAAAAATATTTAAAAAATGAAACAAGTCCTCTTCCACGTCCACGTCGTTTGTTCCGGGTCACGCAGAGAGGAAAGAACTGGAGAGGCTTTTTTTGTGGAATCAGCAATCTTTGATCCGATTCAATCTATGAGAGTATGATCTTCGATATCAAATTCGCTATCTCAATTCCGAAAGGATTGAATTAATATTATAAACTGTTATAAAATTATTATGAATGTCAGTATTTTGAGTCCATTTTATCTATCCCCCTTATTTGCATTCGATTCCGCCATTTTTAAAATTTTGAAGACCTAACTTCAGATTCGTAATCAGCGACGCCAAAAACCCATATATACAAATTATAACGTTTATACGCTAATTTTTTTAAATTTTGTCCGCCATATTGAATCCGCCATTTTGAATTTTGAAAATCTGACTCAGGATTCGTAATCAGCGACCCCAAAAACCCATATATACAAATTATAACGTTTATACGCTAATTTGTTAAAATTTTGTCCGCCATATTGAATCCGCCATTTTGAATTTTGAAAATCTGACTTAGGATTTGTAATCAGCGACCCTAAAAACCCTTATAGACACTTTCATGTCTAGAGTAGGTGCAGCAGAAAAACGTGCCCCTGAAAGGGTTAAGAAACAAATTCTGTTGTTATTTTTTTGCCACTTTTAATAAATTATTGCTAAATTTAATGAATTTAAAATTAATTATAAACTGAATAAAAATTAGTCACCATCTAAAATTTTGTTGTAAGAGGAAACAACTGAGAGAACATTTTCATAGACCAAACTTAGGGTGTCCCATTTGTCATAAACAAGTTGTATGTTTATTGTCAACTTGAAATCCAAATCTAACCAATGGTAGGCTTCTTGACATAAATCTAAAATAACTGGATCTATATTACACTCCAGTTTTGAATATTTCTCTTTAGTTTTTTTTCGCATTAAAAAGGAATCTAAACGATCTTGAGGATTCTCTCCAACTCGACTAATCCACTTTTTGTAAAGATCTTTTATAATCTCATTAACTGATTGCAGGAGCTTCTCATATGTTTTATAAACATTGTCACTTAAATTGCAATATCTCATCCACTTTGCCTTTTCCATTAATTTTTCAATTCTCATGAGTTTAGCAATTTTCATTCTAAAATTTTTCGCCCTTCCAGAAAAGTAGGGTAATATTGCCGAATATTCTTCTTTTTCATCTATTATTTCTTGTTTTATATCAAGGATTCTTCTCTCGAAAGATTTCCATACCTAATTTTAAGGCGATGTATCAATTTTTTGGAAACAAATAAAAGACACTAAGAAGGCTCTGTGAATTTAGAATACAGTAAAACCTCATTTATCGGGACACTCATTTATCGGGATCTTCACTTATCGGGATCTCGCAACCTCATTTATCGGGACATTTTGTTTCTCCTCCAGCCACCACTCCTTGTACATAGTGACAGTTTCCAGATGTTTCATTTGCAGGAGTTTTATTATGTCAATTTTTTTACATACCTTCGTTTGTATTTCTATCTTCATTTTCCATCATGAAAAACCAAATAAATTTACACAATTTGCAAATACATTACAACTTATGTACATAACCATTACTAAATGTCAACATACAACAAGAGTCATGGCAACCCACCATGAGACTGTAGGTGGTAGTGGGGAGCCCCTCCAAATCCCGATAAATAAGGTGTTTACATTTCAAGGGCGTCCCGATAAATGAGGTTTTACTGTATTTATTATTTTTAAAGTAGTTGTTAAAGGGCATAGCCGGGTTTCCATGTGAAATCGGCCTCAAAACCAAATCAAATTTCGCATTAACCTTATGGAAGGGGTTGGGCAAGAGATTATTTTGTCAAATTTTCAGATCATTATCTGCCATTTTAAATGAGTAATGGCGGATTTTATCATTTTCTTTTTTTTCATTTTTTAGCTAAACTAATCGTAGGAAAATTTTGAAAAAAATCAGGGTTGTTTTTTCCAATAGAAGACACATTTGTAAATTTTTGCAGATTTTTTGATGCATAATTCGCGATGTAAAAAATTGTGAAAATTTTTGCACGCAATTTTGTTCATGTTTGAATTGCGCGACCACTCTTTTTAATTATTCTATTCATTAGTTACCTATCGATGATTGAAACAGAATTTTTGCAGATTTTTGCAAGGTGTGGACGGGGGTAAAAAAGAATAAAAACCGTCAAAATACGCATTATCGAATATAATTCGTATAATACGAATACATCTTAGTATTAAAGCACATTTAATAATAACAGTAGACAAATGAAAAATACAATTTTATTTTGCAATCAATCTCTAATATGGTTTACTGCTGAAATTATTGCAAAAATTTTGCAAAATATTTTGCGAATTTTTTATTGTTGCGAAAAATCGAAATTTTTTACATGCATTGTGAACAAATGGTTGATTGTCGTTATTCGCAAGTCGAAAGAGTATTGCGAAAACTATCTATTTATATTCTTGAATATTTTTCGAATATACAGGTTTTGCCCCTTGAAAATTTAGTCCGTTCAAAAAGTTTCTGTTTTATATATAAGTGGTATACAAAAAGTAAAATTGGTTTTCCTACAAACTTACAGTTATAAACTGACTAATTTATAATTGAAAAAAAATTATATGCTTGGCAAATGTTCAGCCACTTATGGAGTATGAAGTGCTATGAAAGTACAATCAACCGTCTATATTTGTAAAAATTTAATGGTAGAAAAATATATTTTTGTAGGAAAACCACTTTTACATTTTGTATACGACTTTTATTTAAAACGGACAGTTTTTGAACGGACTAAATTTTTTAACGGGCAAAACTTTATTAAAAAATGTAACGAAAATGTAAGTATTGCAATGGAAAATAACTGCTAAAAATTTTTTGTTATCCAGAAATCAAAGTTAATTACTTATTTAATTTACGAGCTTTTCTTATTATTCGTGCTCATTAAAATTTAAAAAATGTCATGTATGGTAAAATGAGTATGTTATTTTTAACAAAAAGAAATTAATTTAACCTGTATATACGAAAATTATTCAAGAATACGAAAAGATATTTTTAGCAGCACTATTTCAACTTGCGAATAACGGCAGTCAACCATTTGTTCACAATGCATGTAAAAATTTCGATTTTTCGCAACAAAAAAAATTCGCAAAATATTTTGCAAAATTTTTGCAAAAATTTCAGAAGTAATCCGTGTTAGAGATTAATTACCAAATAAAATTGTATTTTTCATTTGTCTACTGTTATTATAAAATATGCTTTAATAGTAAGATGTTGGAAGAATGCGTATTTTGATGGTTTTTATTCTTTTTTACCCCCGTCCACACCTTGTAAAAATCTGCAAAAATTCTGTTTTAATCATCTATAGGTAACTAATGAATAGAATAATTAAAAAGAGTGGTCGCGCAATTCAAACATGAACAAAATTGCGTGCAAAAATTTTCACAATTTTTTGCATCGCGAATTATGCATCAAAAAATCTGCAAAAATTTACAAATGTGTCTTCTATTGGAAAAAACAACCCTGATTTTTTCAAAATTTTCCTATGATTAGTTTAGCTAAAAAAAGAAAAAAACAAAAATGGTAAAATCCGCCATTACTCATTTAAAATGGCAGATAATGATCTGAAAATTTGACAAAATAATCTCTTGCCCAACCCCTTCCATATGGTTTATGCGAAATTTGATTTGGTTTTAAGGCCGATTTCACATGAAACCCGGCTATGCCCTTTGTAATTTAAATTTTTTTGAAGATTCAGAAGTCTGCAAACCTTCTTTAGTGCCTTTTATTAAAATTAAAGAATTTTTAATTCATTTTTAACTCAATTATCAAATCACAACGTACGAATGTTGTTTTGGCGTCGAAAATTGACTTCAAGTTTTCTCTATTAATGTAATTATATAATCCATAAAGACTGTAAATACCAGCCTCAATAGTAGTGACGTCACTAAAAACAGTATTGATTAAATTTTCAATTAATACTTCAAGATCTCTCATTTTGACGCGAAAAATAAACATGTCATCATGCCAAGTTGGTTGCTTGACATCGAAAATTTTACAGGAGATCGATTTCACTAAACTTAAGTGATCAAGGAATTGCTTTTCTACTTTTTCACATATTCTTTCGAATTCTGGGCCTTTTGTTCCTCGAAAAAATGGTTTGTCTATTTCTACAGTTTCATCCATTCTGGAAAAACAATGATTATGAAGAATTTTCAATACTCTAATAATTGATTTTCACATTGGAATTATAATATTAAATGAATCACCTTGCAAAATCTATCATTCCATGGCAAATTTCAATTAGATTGTGACATCTCTCAATGAAAATATTAATATATCGAAAAATTTGTTCTGTGTCCAATTTCCACTCAACATTTGTGAGTTTATTGTGAGCTTCTGCTATCTAAATTTAAAAATACAGATTTAAGGTAGTACGATCATGAAAATTAGACCTCAAGCAAAAATAGATAATTTTGTTTCAAGAATAGCAATATTATTATTAAAGGGCTAATTTGAAATTGAAAAGATTATTTTCCATGAACAAAATTTGAAACACAAAAAAATAATGTTTTTAATAAATTTCATTTTTGCCCAAACTTATTTTTTTATCGCTTCGAGCCAAATTTTTAAAAATGATGCGATTCTAATAAATTACGGTTCATTTTTTAAGGAAAAAGATTCTCTACAACTTGACCGTTTCCTATTTCTGAAATTGAATTAATTATTATCAAATACAGCAATTTGTTTATAAAAATTTTGTTTTGAAAAATTGTTTTTTTTTTTATAATTTCAGCCATTAAAGAATTCATTTTCCAAAATCGGAAACCGTCAAGTTGTAGAGAATCTTTTTCCTAAAAAAATGAACCGTGATTTATTAGAATCGCATCATTTTTAAAAATTTGGCTCGAAGCAATAAGAAAATAAGTTTGGGCAAAAATAAAATTTATTAATAACATTATTTTTTTGTGTTTCAAATTTTTTTCATGAAAAATAATCTTTTCTCTTTCAAATTAGCCCTTCAATAATAATACAGTAAAACCCCGTTTATCGCAACACCTTCCAATCAAATGCCTCCCGTTTATCGCAAAAACGGAGGGGTTCCCACTTCTTCGCCACCAGCTTGAACAACTGATTATCAGCACATGCGCCTAAACGAATAGTTTCACGCGCTTTCGCTGTTTATCATTGTTTACAGTCGTGTTCCAATAACCTCGAATGCGTTTTTTTATTGTCATTATATGTGCAATTATAAATGAGTGAAAACGTGGAACCGAACGATGGTACGTAAACGACTAGTACAAACAATACATTTTAATTATTTTAAAGCTTACATATTTCTCTCATAATTTTCGAAAGCATGATTGAATTTTTACATTCTCATCATGGATGAGAAGGTATTGGTTTTATGTGAAAAATGACTTTCGAAATTTTCATCAAATCTTTACGTTTTGAGACCCCCTGAGTCAGAAAAAATGGTTTTTACGAAAGTGTCTGTCTGTCTGTCTGTCTGTCTGTCTGTAGGTCGTGTGCGGCATAACTCTCGATGGAATTATCAGATTGAATTGAGCTTTGGTACACTTTATCGGAGCCGAAAAAGTAAGGACAAGTTCGTTAACCAGCCACATCCAATCAAAATTGAGGGATTGAGCACTACTTTTGTGTTTTTGAAAATAATTTTTTGGAAAAATCAAAAATTCCAATCCTGGTTTTTGATAGTGCTCATAAATCTCTACAAATTATCCTAATAACATTTTTTGATTAAATCAAAATTAGAAATATTACAGCATATTCAAATTCGAAAAAAGTCAATATCAAAATTCCATTTTCCAGTTAAATTATACGAGATACGAAAAAACGTTATGATACAATATTATTGAATACATAAAGACCTACAAATTTGAATTGTAATATTTTTTCATAAGATGCATATTTTTCTTATTAATTTTAAAAAAAACTATTGAAAATCCAAAATTCAATTTTTTAACAATAATATTCGAAATACGAAAAAAACGTAAGAATACAAAGTTGTTCGTTTTAAAAAGATCTACAAATTTTGTCCCACACAGTTTCTGATAAAACATATATTTTTCGTTTCAATTCCAAAAAATACGATTAAAATTCAAAAATTCCATTTTTTAGACAAAATATGTGAGATACAAAAAAAACGTTTAGATGGAAAATTTTTTGCCTAAATGAGGTCTACAAATTCTCATTAAGACATTTCGGGACAGGATGTATATTTTATGTTTTGATTTTTAATATTGAAAAAATTCGATTTTTTTCACCAAAATATGTGAGATACGAAATAAGCGTTGTTCTGCAAAATCGTTTCCTTAAATAAAGTCTACGATTGTTTTGCCTTTTTAGATATGTGGAAGAAAGTAAATTCTTTTAATCATGTAATTTATTAAAAAGTTATACTGAAATGTATACAGAAAATCGAGCGCGAAGCGCGAGTGTCATGATGAGAATGTGTTCCTTAAGGCCGATAGAGCCTTAAGTAAATTGAATTTCCTGTTTCACTTAAATTCAAAAAGGAATTCAGTGACTTTGAGAAAATGTGTAATTCACATCATCTGTAATATTATTATAAAATTGGTTTGAGCTTCAGTATCAAAATATAAGAAATAAACTTAAATGTATGCGAAGAGCACAAGACCGAGCGCGAAGCGCGACGATCGAATCGCGCGCCCTAGGCGCGCTCAAACTTGCGAGCTGCGCGCAAAGCGCGCGATGAGAATATGCCCGCGAAGCGGGTAGATTTTTTTCAGTAGAAATATTCCCGCATTTTGTAAAACAATTGATTCGCAATTGGTAAAGCGATTGCTGTACTAGGCACAATTCATGCTATAATTTGTCATAATAATATACATTGAAATGTGAAAAATTTATATATTTTTCTGTGACATATAAAATACAAATATGTAGCAATATATACATAAACGATAGTTTGGAAAGAACTGCTAAATGAAGAATTTCAAAAACATTTATGCATTTCATGAGAAAAAAATGTACCTCTCAAAATAAGTACGGATTACAAAGACGCTTAAAAAAATGTAATGAAATCCTTTTAATAAATTAATGGCTACAAATAATTTCATATCTCCCTAATATACGAAAATTCATATAAATATATGCATCACAAATTTAAAAGTGAGGGGTATTCCCGCCTATCCTTAAGAATCACGTGACCACTCCTTCTACTAATAAGAGGGGGAAAAAAATGGTAAAGTTTATTGCGATAAGCGGGAGAGACAAGTTGCAATAAACGGGAGTGGCGATAAACGGGTGTTGCGATAAACGGGGTTTTACTGTATTGCTATTCTTGAAAGCAAAATTATCTAATTTTGCCAGAGGTCTAATTTTCGTAATCGTACTACCTTAAGAAATAAATTTCCAAAAAATTATTGAAAAAAGATAAGCTTTGTGATAAAACTCACTTTATCGTATAACTTTCGATAATCTTCACAGGCAGAAATACATTTGTTCAATATTTCAATGTTTTTTCTAGTTTTTCCAGCAAAAAGTTCTTCGAGATTGATAAACCCTTTGCAACATTTTATAACTTGATTGCTTAAAAGAACAAAGAGTTGGCTTATGTTTTCGACATTATTTAAATAAGGTGAATTAAGCCAGATCACTCTGAAAAGATTAATTATTTTTGGCAAATGTTCAGAAAGATGAGAAGGTGAAGGACTTTCTGATAATTCTGCACTGGGTTGTAACAAGATTTTGAGAAATTCGATATTCGATTTAGCCTCCTTAATTGCAAAATTTACTTCTCGCTTCAACTTCGAAAATTGTCTCATATAATTAGACTGAGCAGCTGTCAGGATTTCGATAATATGCTTCATTGATGATTGCTCCAATTGGTAAATAATCCCACAAAGATTGTTGTCTTCCAAGGGAATTATTCAAATTAAATTAAATTAGCCAGTAGATATTTTTGCAAATTATAAAGCTATTTAAAAAATAATGCCACAAAATTTTCAAAATAATTCAAGAACGTAGACAAAATGAAGATTCATCAAGCCCATATATCACCTATAGATTTCTACATTACCGGCATTATTTTACATGTAAACGAAATGACATTAAATTGAAAATTTGTTTTAAATGGAAAGTTTCTCTGCTGGTAAATCTTGAAATTTGAAATGAATTCTGTAATTATAAACATTTGAAAGCAGACGACCTTCTTTAGTGCCTTTATTTAGTTGTTCACGCAAAAAATAATGTCGGTAACGTAGTGATCTATAGAAGGAGATCGCCTTAATAGCAATTGAAATAGAAAAAGTTTTTTTTTTACTTCAGAAATTACATTCCCATTTCTCACTTTTTGAATAATTTGTTAATCAAAATTAGTACCCAAAAAAATTAGGAACTTTCTATTTTCTAAATTGAAAAACATGTTATTAAGGTCATGGATCAACTGAGCCACATGACGTCGGTAATTGCAATTACAATATGTAAGGTTATTCGAAAAATAATAACTAAAATGGATTGTCAGTACTAGAGAGACATAAAAAGAAGAGTCAAGCTATTAATTTTTGAAAAATCTTTCATGCTGTAATTGCAATTACCGAGGTCGCGTGGTCTGATTGATCGATGGTCTTAAAAAAAATTGCTAAAAAGTCCTATTCATTGTTTCTGATTTTTGGTGTACCCCTGTATGTAGAAGAAAATAATTGGACCCGATTGGGACCGATTGATCCGATTGAACCCATTTCAAAAACATCATTGAAACCAATTTATTAATCGGATTCAAGATGGTCTCGCCTGATTGAATCCGATTAATCAATCGGTTTCAATGATGTTTTTGAAATGGGGTCAATTGGATCAATCGGTCCCAATCGGGTCCAATTATTTTTTTCTACAAAGGTATAACAATATGATAACATGAACGATATTGATGAAATTTACTAACAGCGATAAGTCCAGAACTCATATTCGTCATTTAGACATAAAAGTTCGGTTGAAGCAGTTTGTTCTTTATCATCAAGTGCAATTTTAATTTGCCTCATCCAATAAGTAAGCACTGTTTCAAGCCTTTTAGTTAGATCCGTATCAGAACTAGCTTCCATTACACTAAGGTCTTTTCCTTCTAATGGATTGTAAAGGACACTCAGGCCCATCATTTTGTATCTAAGATCAGTTAAATTGCACAAAAAATTGTGCATGTTTGTGAAAAAGTCCATTTTCACACATATTTTATTGTTAAGAAATAATTTTATTTTACAGACAAATATTTCAGGACTGAAGACCTTAAATATAAAAATCTTCAATTCTGTTGCCATATATATTTTTTATGATTAATTAAGGGGTCATTCTACTATCTCACTTTTGAAAAATCGATTTTTTTTGTTGCACTTTTTGATAGGTTCGGAAGAATTCATTCAATCAGGCAGAAGGAGTATTATATGGAGCAGGGATCGCTGATTAAGTGAAAGTAACTTTTTTTTACAATTTTTATGTTCCGAAAACTTTAAAGGCGTTTTTCTCGAAACAACGTTTTTTCGCTCGGCGCAGTCGATTTCTCAAAAAGTTTTCAACCGATTACTTCCAAATTTTCTGTGTATATTCTCAAAATAAATATCCATGGAGTAACGAAGCGGTTTTCAAAATTTTTAATTTTATCATAGCTAAATTAACAAAAAAAAGAGGAAAAAAGTCGATTTTTGAAAAATTTGGTTTAAACTCTCGCCATTTTGTTATTTTGCAAAATAAAAAAAATCCGCTTCGCACTTCAGAGTTATGGTCATACTAATGAAGAAAATTTTTAATTTATTTGTTTCAGATGGTGCTGACTGGGGATATCGTGCGTGCCATGGACATGCCTTTTTTAGACACTCTTTTCATTACCTAAACTAAACAATAATTTTATGAAAAATTTTTTTTTTGTAAACTTTAAGACTGCATAAATGAACACTGGAAATTTTATTTAATCATATAAAGTAGTTGTGGAGAAAAAAATTCTTGAAAATCACCCTTTTTGGCGAGATAGTAGAATGAGGCCTTAAGTTGATATTTTCACCATCCTAATTAATCTACTTATTCAAATTAACAGTAATTAGATAAATAAATAAATGAAGTTTAGGATACTTTCGGGCCAGTAATCGATTTTGTAAAATATAGGGGCAAAGACATTTCCTATCAGTGTTAAAATGTTGCCTTCAATCTGATCATTAATGGTACCAAATAGAATATTAGAATGGAAATTG
This sequence comes from Diplolepis rosae, assembly GCA_030998225.1. NCBI lineage: Eukaryota > Metazoa > Arthropoda > Insecta > Hymenoptera > Diplolepididae > Diplolepis > Diplolepis rosae. The sequence continues at coordinate 3,045,844 of JAPYXD010000723.1, read as the reverse complement.
TCTTTGGTGAATATTTCTTCCGGTTGTCTTACAAAGTAGGTCAATTCATATACTGGTAAATCAGGAAAACCCAGACAGGTCATGAGGACATCATTTTTGAAAAATATGGTTAGAACCATTACTCTAGGATTATAAAAAAATTCTCGAATATCCAAAATGCATTGGTCACTCCAATCATCTTTTTTCAAATGACTCAAAGTTGTAAATTCCTTCACAAATCGTACCTTTTAGGAAGTTTAAGAAATTAAGGAATTAAATTTTTTAATGTTGAAACAGATTTAAACTTACTAGTTCGCTAAGTTCCTCTTCATCGTAAACTACTTTTTCTGAATCGATAAAATCTTCAGTTTTTTCTTCCTTCCCTAAAACGTATAGCAGCAATGAAAATTTAGGCAAATTAATAAAAATGAATATTAATAATTATAATTTCACAAATTATTAAATTAAAATTTTACGTTCATTTTCATCATCGTCACTAGATTCAGCATACAAGTATTCAAAACGTGGATCGACAGTTTTGTCCCTTAATTTATGTTTACGAGTTGACATTTTTAGTAATATTTACAACACTTCTATAGTTCTTAAATAATCACTAAATTATGCATATACAATACAAAGTTACAATATAATATAAACTTAATAATTAGGATGACATATTGTCATATTTTACGAAGCTGACATGTCACCACTGAATTTTATAACTAAAGGTAGGAATGTGCATAAAATATAAACAGTAACAAAAGAAAATCATTTCGGAGAAAGTGATTTTAATAACTTTTTTTACAGATTTTTCATTTTGCTTGAATTAAAAATAAATACAAAACACAATAAATAATTGATAACAACAGCAATAATGATAATTAACGTCTAAGGATAAAAAAATTCAACTTAACTAATTATAAATAGAATATTATCATATTTTCTGATATAAAATATCATAGAGAAAATATATTCATAAAAAATAATAGAAGGTCGTTGCAAATATTGGTAGGAAAGAAGGGGAAAAATTGGCGTATCTATATTTCCAGAAAATGGTAATATTGAGAAATTACAATAATTTTATCGTGTGCATCATTACATAATATGTATTTAAGAAAATAATTAATTTGATGGTTTTGATCAAAGTTATCGGATTGAAATGTTAAATAATAAAATTTTGAGGGAAATCAGTTTAATGTAATGATTTTATATTCATTGATATTTAACTTTACAATAAGAACAGAATATTTATGTAAAAAAAGAATTTCATGCAAAAATTATTTAATTCGTGAAAAAGGAAAAACGATAAATTCCAATTCAACGCATCAAAAATTTTATTGAAAGATAAAAAAGTCCTTTTACGGACAGAAATAGTAGGAATAGAATAAAAATGTGTCGATTGTGATTTTTTTCATTATTCACTCTTTACAAGTAAAATAAGATAATATCGATTTTTCCGAAATTCAAAATATTCTAGCTTTGTTAATTCTGATCTGATCAAGAAATGCAATTAGAATAATTTTCAGACCTTTTTGAGCACTTTTAGAAAAAAAGTATTAAAATTTCTGATCATTTTAACAAACGGCGAAGATTTTTTTTTTTTGACTTTCATTAAATTATGACAAGATATTTCATACTTCTAGAAATTTAAGGTACATAAATTAATGATGACATCAGTATAACCTTGAAATTCACCATTTAAAAAAAAATTCCACAGGCATAACGTTAATTTATTCCAAACGAAGTGATATGACTTTCTTAGTTCTTGATATTGATTTGAAGGATATTTTAATAATTTAAAATCATACAATAATAAAATCTACCTTTTGATTCACCAGTAAATTCATTTGCAATTTCTTAACTTTGTCAATACATTTTGGTTCATTAATATTGAGTATATTTTTAAAATAATAATTTTTCTAAGGTAAAATAAATCATGCGAATTGATACTCTCTAAATCTGAATCAGTCAAATTTTCACTGATTGAATCAGTGATTTACCTTTTCACTGATTCATCAGGGAACAAATATTTCTCACTGTTAAATCAGTTAATTTTCACTGAAATAATCAGTGAAATTTGACTGATTTACAGTAACCTCTTTTAGCTATTTGAATCAGTCAAATTTCACTGATAATCAGTAGATTTTGACTGATTCAAATTTAGGGAGTATATTTTTGTATTTTGATGATTTTCAGGCAATTAAACGTCAATCAGATAAAAAGTTTGTGATTTTATTTATTCTTAAGATACTAAGAGGATACTGCAGTGTAATTAATTGCATTTCAGATATTTCATGTAACCACACGTTTAATTAATTCAAGAGAATACTCAATGAGAACTGTTTTTCATTTTATTCTCGTCTAAACTGAGCAAGTATTAGTAAATTCTTATATTACTAATCGCTAAAGTGGTAAATGTATTTTCGAGGGCATACATCACTTACAAGTTTTATAAACGATTGTTCGCACTCAGGAGTCTTAGTGAAACGTTAGATTTGTATCTTGTTGCTTTAAAATGCGAATCCTGCTATTCTGTATTGTTAGTGTGATTATTTTCGCCATAGGTAACAATTTTATATCTTTTAATCAGATGTAATTCATTTACATTTTTCAATTTACATTAATGATATAAAAATACATAACATAAAATCTGATGATATAATATTTTAATTATTTTTACTCGTTACCGAATGAAAAGTACATCCTTAAACAGTCAGCGTTATCGATCAGTAAAATAAGTCTGTGAATAAATGTTGTTCAGTGTAATATTATTTGCAAGATTTATAATTTTATTCCAATTCGTCAACGAAAGTGAACTTCTGACTGGTCAATCAGTGACTTTTCATTAGTTTTCAGTGAGAAGTCACTGATTGAGCAGTCAGAAGTGGGTCACTGATTTAACTTCAGTGAGAATCTCACTGATTCATATTTAGAGAAAACATAAAATTATATAACAGGCAATCACTACAATTTTTGTTGGGATTTTCCCAAAATGGTATATTTTCCTAAGTTCTTCAAAAAATTGTCATATTTCCCGACTTATTAGGAAAATTTTCCATGAGTTATGGAAATATTCCCTTTAAAGACGACAATTTTTCCCGAATAGTAGAAATTGTTTAATTATATTGGGAATTAAATTTTCCTACCAAAAATAGGGAATTTTAACCACAAAATTTTTTGAAAAATTACAGATAATTTTTACAGTGATATTAAAGTATAATAATTGTAATCTTCACAATTCCTGAATATTGTTTAATCACTTATAACTTTTTAATGAATTTTCGCAGGTGAATGTGTACAATGTTACAATTGTGTTGAAATACCTGAAGGTGAATTTCCGGGGATGCGAAAATGTATGAAATCTTTTTCAAAAAATGATAACAATCCCACATGTTCAGAACATGGATACTGTATGAAAGGCGTTGGTTATAGTAAGTATTAAATTAATCTATTTTTATTACAGTCTTATTACATATGCGAAGGTATTAGTATTAGATTTGTCTGAAATTTGACACCCGCTTTTTTTAACACATGGTAATGTTTCACTACTCCCTGAATCTGAAAAAATGATCTGTATATTTTTTGTTTGAATTCAATAAAATAACATAATAAAAATATAATAATATAATAATATAATAATAACATAATAAAATAAGTATTTTTTAGCCTAACGATGCAATATATGCAAAAATTAAAGGGAAATTATTTGCATCAAAGATTTTAATTGTGAAAAAATGTTATTTTAACCTAATAATTACAGTAAAACCCCGTTTATCGCAACTCCTTCTAATCGAATGCCTCCCGTTTATCGCAAATACGGAGGGGCTCCCACTCCTCCACCACCAGCCTGACCAAATGGTTGTCGGCGCATGCGCCTCAACGAGTAGTTTCGCGCGCGTTCGCAGTTTATCACCAAGAGGAGGGGAAAAGAAATGGTAGAGTTTATTGCGATAAACGGGAGTTGCAATAGACTGGTGTTGCGATAAACGGGGTTTTACTGTATATTGCTTTTCTCTAAAGCGCGAGTCCCAGTTCTTTTTTTACGATTGCCAATATCGAGCGCAAAGTGCGAGTGTCATGATGAAAATGTATTCATCAAAGTCGAAGTTACTTTGAGGAAAGTAAAATTACATTTAGAAAATTATTAAATTTACTTGAATTCTTGTGATAAATGATGAAGATTGAACTTGAATGTCCGATTCGCGAAATCGAATTGCGTGCTTCTGAAGAAGGGCCAGAGGCAGAGTTTTAAAATTATAACCAACTGCATAAACTTAAATTTCATGCTAATGAATTTAATTTTAATTTCTGTATTTCGATTTTCAGTGAATGGACATACAGTTGTAATGCGGCAGTGTATGAGATTAATGGAAATTCCGGAAGTTAATTTTACTCAATCAGCTGCACCTAAAGATCCAATCAGAATGCAATTAGGATCTGTAATAGTGACAGCTCACCTTTGTGACACAGATTTTTGCAATGCTGCTTCGGTTCCAAGTGCGAGTATGTTATTCGCAATTGTACCATTGATGACTTTATTTTTTATAAGTGCATAGTATTCATTTGAAATAGAAGATTATTTTTTAAGATTTTGTAATTTTTCATTTGTTATAAATCTTATTCAGACTTCAAGTTTCCACGACAAACTTTTTTATTCATAAAATGTATATTTCATATAAATATATTTTTTTGTTTCAATTTCAAAAAATACGATTAGAATTCAAAAATTCCATTTTTTAAATAAAATATGTGAGAAACGAAAAAAGTGTTCAAATGAAAAGAGTCGGTTTCATTTATACACAAAAGTTTTTCTACAGAAAGTGCTTTTTACAGAAAATACAAAAATTCAGTTTAATCGGGAACCAAAATTCGGAAAACATTTTCCGATTTTGGTTTCTAATTAAAAAATATCTTTCTATTTACTGTAAAAAACACTTTCTAGAAAAAATTTGGTGTGTAAATGAAACCAGCTCAATGAAAAATTGTTTACTTAAATAAAATCTACGCATTTTTTTCCTTTTTGCGATATTTGTATGAAAATAAATTATTTTAATGATATAATTTATTAAAAAATTACAGAAATTACTTCTGGTAATAATTGCGATGATTTGTTTGATTATGAAGTAGAAATAATTGCTTATCGTTCCAAATATCTGAGTAATTTTCAAATAATATTTATTTATCAGATACATTACAATTGCTTGAATTTAATTTATGCTCATACTAATTAAAATTTTGAAATTTATCAATATCAAACCTTTGATTGAAATTAATTAGGTGTTGCAATTCGGAATTCGACTTTATTCAAAAAATATATATAATATTATTTAATTGTTAGCGCTTTTAGACTTCCACCTCTAATGTTAAAAAAAGTGAAATATTATAGGGATACTTTTGTTCTTGAACTGAGATTCGAAGTGAATAAATTATTAAATTCATTAGCTGACGCATCAAACCGATAAACACTTATTATTGGAGAATTACTAACTTTATCATAAAGTCGTGGATAATTGAGAGTTAATCTTCCTTGAAGCTATTATTTAAAAAAAATGTGATCCTCACATTTCTGTCAGTAATGATAAAATCACAATTATTATATAATATATATATATTTCATATTTATTTAAAATAAACAATTTATGGAAGTAAATATAATTCCATATGGTACTTATACAACTACAGACATGATAAAATTAACAATTTTATATGAAAAATAAGGAACTTAATACTATAAAGAAGAAAGATGATGTACTTATATTTGCACAGGAAGTCTCATCCACATTTGGAGTAGAGTGATTAATAGATGAAGTAGTGGGGGGTGAAGTACTAAGTTCCTCAATAGATTGAATCCAATTATTTTCACTATTACAGTAATCTGTCTTACATTTCATTACTATTGCTTCTTTTGGTATTTCTGTTTTAGTGTTGCCACAATCATATAAAATAGTGCTGTTGTCCTGGGGATCTGAAAAATAATAAGTCAAGGGAAAAATGTTTTTTTAAATTGGGTACTTTCAATTACACCCTATAAAGTTATTTTCAAATTAAATTACATAAGATTTTAGGTGTTTTGCTTGCCTTTTATCACTTGATGCACGAATTTTTATAAAATAGATATTTTTCACTTACCAATCTTTTTTACTTTTATACAATAGTCACTTGTTGTACATTCATCGTTTGGATAATCCTTAATGCATTCACTTACACCGTAAAAATTCTCTCGCATTGAATCACCATCAGTACATTGATAACATTTTAAAGATTGTCCTATGAAAAGAATTATTGTTTAAAAATTTGATTCCTAAGAGAAAAAATTGAATCATCACTTATTGATGGTTGATTTATTATTTTTTACAAAAAATTTAATTAGTATAATATAAATTTAATATTTATTTGAAATATCTTTTATCGAAAACAAAGTAACTGGTAAAGCTCTACTTACCAGTGAAAAATGTTGTAAAGACGATGAATAATAATGTGAACCGTTCCATTTTGGAGATGTGACTAAACGTGCCGGATGCTGGATTTTAAAATTCTGATATGAAGAGTGTTTTATGAAGTTTATAAGAGAGAATGACGATTATTGGTAATCAGTTGTTTTTCTTGGTATGATAAGGCCTCAAATTTCCGTCGACTTTGCGATTAAACTTCTTAATTGTAAGTTTTAATAATATTATTAATTATTATTATTAAGTATTATTATTATCATTATTATATACCATTATAATTAATCAGTTTCTATTTATAAGTTATTTTTCACTTATTATATTTTTTTATCTTTATGGCATTGTTTTTCAACTATCATAGGACTATTTTAGTCCGTCCTTCAAAATGCTTTGCTTTTTGACCTTGAATATGCTATATTTTTACAAAAATGGAGCTTTTTCAGGAAATAAAAATGTAATGAAATTTCTGATGAAATTTTAAGTTATTTATAAGGTATAAATTGTCGTGTTATGTATTATTTTAATTTTAATCTAGGAGAGAAATTAAAAATTAGAAATTCGAGCGATAATATATTCAAAATATTTTTATATAAAATGTTAATTATGTATTTCGGGTATAATAATAATTATGAATATCATATTTCGTACACATGCAATAAGTGGCAAACATTAATTGTGTAACTTGAATAGAGTCATCATAAAATATTTATTATAAATTTAGTAATTATAAATGATATTTCACAAAAAGAATAATTAAGTTAATAATAAAATAAATATAAGGAATACACTCATAATTTTCAAGGAGTCACTCTTGATGGAACTTTTATTTTTTGTAAGATCGGTATGATGTTCCCAATTCTTTTCACTATTGCAGTAATTTGTCCAGCATTTTGTTAAAGTTACCCCCTTTGTGAGGTTAGGTCGATTGTCACAATCGTAAATAATAGTGTTATTTTCAGTTGGACCTTGAAAATATATTTTTTTCATCAAAATCACCAACAACCGACAAAATTTGAAAAATTATGAAATTCTTTAGTCGACTTAAGATTTAATCGAATTCTATGCTTGTAAATTAATTTTATTTAAAGAAGGTTGTTAAAAATTTTATAAATAAATATGAATAAATCAATAGTATTTATAAATTAAGAAAAATATATAATCAGGTAAATTAAACATTTATATATCAGGGTTTCACTCACTTTTTATGGTCATTTTGACACAATATTCAAAAGCTTCACATATAGGGTTTTCGATCATATCAAAACATTCTGGTAATTCCATGTATGCTTCTAGTCTACTGAATTCACCTTTTGTACATTGATAACAATGTAAAGTTTTACCTGAAAAAAATGTAAAAATTTCCATAAATTATTTTATAACTGTTTTTAGATCACACACTTTAGCGAATTAGATCGATTTTTCTGAGAACTTAAACATTTATTTCCCTACAACAAAAATCTTTCCAAATACTTAGATTCCATTTTTTTATAAAAATCTTTTTGGCCAGAAAACGTAATTTTTATTTTTGTTAATGATACAAATGTTTTAATAATTATTACTTGCCAATAGCGAAAATGGCATAAAAAATGGTCAAAAGTACAAACACTTTCATTTTAGAGATATTGCTTATCCCTGATCGAATGCAAGACTGACGAATTCTGATACAAAACTTCAGCTTTAAATTCAGATTTCAAAAGAGAGTTACTCTAATCACTCGTTTCTACAAAGCGATAACTTGTTGAATTGTTCGTTATGTGATTCCCAAGTCAGAAAAAGTTTTATAAAATAGACGCTATCAAAAACTTTCAGTCAACAATATTAAAATATTTATTCACAAAAATTTCTTCAATTGTTAAAAAGAAATTGTTTTGGAGACGAATTAAAAAAGAATAGCCTTAAAATATATATTTATATAAATTACTATTAAAATGAGGTAATTATAACACAGGCCAACAAAAAAAAGTGGTCTGAACTTTACATATGAAAAGGCTACCCTTATGGATTTTGAGCCGCTGAATCCGAATCAGATCTCAGAGTTTTCCCTAGAAATTAAAATTTTCCCCTGGCCTAGGGGAATTGTGGGGTACTGTAGAAAAATTCTAAAAGCAGATATGAATTCAGCATCTCAAAACCACATTGTTTCATTAACTCTCCCGCGGATAAATATTACTTTAACGGAGCCTGAAACATCCAAAATTTCAAACTGTTCCCCTAGACTAGGGGAATTCTGAGGTACTGTAGAAAAATTCTTATGTCAGATATGTATTCAGCATCTCAAAACCACTTCGTTTCATTAACTTTCCCGTGGATAAATATTACTTTAATGGAGCCTGAAACTTCCAAGATTTCACACTTTTCCCCTGGGCTAGGGGAATTCTAAGGTGCTGTAGAAAAATTCTTATGTCAGATATGAATTCAGCATCTCAAAACCACATTGTTTTATTAATTTTCCCGTGGATAAATATTACTTTAACGGAGCCTGAAACTTCCAAGATTTGACACTTTTTCCTTAGGCTAGGGGAAAATTGTGGGGTCTAGGGAAAATTCTGAGACCAGATTTGGTTTCAACAACATGTAAAGTTCAGACCACTTTTTTTTGTGGTCCTGTGTAATTATAAATTGTGTCATAAAGTAATAAATAAACGAAGAATAATAAGAAAGCAATATAAGATAATTAATAAATTTTTTATTGCTATTTGGTTACTACATAGTTGGCTTGATAACTTTCAGCTTTAGAATTATTAATTTATGCAAAGAGAATATAAATAAATCAATAATGTTGGTTTAAATAATCATGATACATAAAAACCATGTTAATTAAATTTTTTTACAATTTTACAAGCGTTCTGATCACCTTGATATTTTTTTTCGATTTTTCAAGTTTATACGTTTATTTTCCATTATGAAAAATATTATTTCATATTTATCTTCACTTCGAAAGTTTCGACATTATGTTATCTTTTTTAGAATATAAAGACTCATAATAAATAATGGATTGAAAAGTGCATGAATTTCTTATCAGAAATATTAATACTCAACAATTTTAATTTTTATAGATATGATTAGCTTATGTAAAAAGAGATAAAGATCATGTTTCTGAACTAAATATGAAGATCCATGTTTATAGTTTTACAACGACTGTTATTAATTATTTATCTTTCTACTAACAAAGTCGAATCGGTCGAAAATAAATCCGATTTGGTCCAAGTTCAATCTGGTTCTCAACCCGAATTATTCCGCTCTCGAATTTATTTAGAGGATAAAGTTCCGAAAAGATGAACCCTCCGATTTCTTTGAAACTGTGTGTAATTACGTTTTTTGGCGCACTGATTACGAATATAATAGTGAAAATTGCCGACTAGCCGATTTTCATGGTAAAAACCATGAAAATCATGGCTTTTAACATACTAAAAATTTTGAAAACTGCTTTAGACAAATGTTGTAGCTCTCATCAAAATATATATTTTATATCCCATAAATTTTTTCTATAGCACTAATAGTACTACTCCTACCTTTATTACAATCTCTCCAATATATAATGTATCAAATGTATCACTAATTTTCTCGGAAACTATCAATCGTAGAAAAAAATGCATACAACGAAAAATATGTATCTCGCTGAGGTCTACAAATCACAATCGGAATATTTTACGAAATTTTTCATATTGACTGAAATAAACGCCAAAAACCATGATTTTCATGGGGTTTTCATGGTTTCTAGCATGAAAATCAGCTAGTCGGCAATTTTCACTATTATATTCGTAATCAGCGCGTCGAAATACGTAAATATGGGGAATTCGAAGGAAATCGGAGAATTAACTTATTCGGAACTGTACCCCATTTAGATTCAAAATTCTCTTTTAACCCTTTAAGGGCCAAAATGGCATAAACGATACATCGGTCTTTGAGGCCGTGTAACTTATGCTATTCGCGACTGAAAAAATTGAGAGGGAGATATTTGTGAAGTTCAAGACGCGCCCTTTCCAATGTAAATACGAAATTGAACTAAAAAATGATTAATTATAAAAATATTTAGTTAAAAAAAAAAAACGATTTTTTCGATCTTTTTTTTTTTTTTTAAAGCGAATTTTGAAAGGTTTCCTGGTCTGTCAACGACCTGGAACATTTTTAACCGGTGGAATAAATGTCTGAACTTTAAAAAGGTGTGGTTCAGAGATTAATTTTTCACTTTTGTCTTTACAAAATGGCGCTCGAATTACAAAATTTTCACGAATAAATTCAGGATTTTTTTTTGTCAGAAAATATGAACAAACCGAGAAAAATACCAAGAATGAAAAGTTCTTAGAATCACTCAAAGAATACGTTTGAATTTTTTCAAAACGTTTCGAGCAACTTTTCAATTTTGCAAATAGCATAATTTTTGCAAAATAAAAAAATTGCTGAAATCAACCCGAAAAAATTTGCATGTATTTTTTGACCAATTATAAGAACTTTTTATTCTTGGTAATTTTCGCTGTAAGTCTATTGCTTTCAAGAAAAAAATTCTCAATACTGCGGTACTTTCGAGATTATTGGGAATTTTTTTCATGAAAGCAATAGACTTACAGCGAAAATGACCAGGAATAAAAATTTCTTAAAATTGGTCAAAGAATACATATAAATTTTTTCGGGTTGATTTGAGCAATTTTTTTATTTCGCAAAAATTATACTATTTGCACAATTGAAAAGTTGCTCGAAACGTTTTGAAAAAATTCAGACGTATTCTTTGAGTGATTCTAAGAACTTTTCATTCTTGGTATTTTTCTCGGTTTGTTCATATTTTCTGACAAAAAAAAATCCTGAATTTATTCGTGAAAATTTTGTAATTCGGGCGCTATTTTGTAAAGACAAAAGTGAAAAATTAATCTCTGAACCACACTTTTTTAAAGTTCAGACATTTATTCCACCGGTTAAAAATGTTCCAGGTCGTTGACAGACCAGGAAACCTTTCAAAATTCGCTTTAAAAAAAAAGATCGAAAAAATCGCGCTTTTTTTTTTTAAACTAAATATTTTTATAATTAATAATTTTTTAGATCAATTTCGTATTTACATTGGAAAGGGCACGTCTTGAACTTCACAAATATGTCCCTCTCAATTTTTTCAGTCGCGAATAGCATAAGTTACACGGCCTCAAAGACCGATGTATCGTTTATGCCATTTTGGCCCTTAAAGGGTTAAACCGATTTGCATCAAACGAGATTCAAAAAGTTTTTCAGATCGGTTCACTCGGATTGATTTTCTATCCGAAATATTCATCAGGGTATCACTTGTCCAATATTTAACTCTAATAAAATTGAATTTGAATGAATTTAATCGTTAAGATTTCATCTTATCTCTTATAGGATTTCTCATGGCTTGAATTTCCTCTAAGGTCTTCCCTTTAGTTTTAGGTGTGACCAAAAAAACTAAAATTGGCCCTACTATCGCCGAAATTGCAAAGAACAAAAAAGTAGTATAAATCCCAGCTGTCTTATTTAACACCTCATATCCTGCGGTCGTGATAAAACAGAAAATCGATGTTGTTACAACTCCAAAAGAAATAGCAGTGGCTTTCACATCAACTGGAAAAAGCTCCCCTTGCATTATATCAGGTATAGGGCCAATTCCCAATGAATATGACACTTTATACATAACTAAACCCAAAAGTGGAAGCCATGATACTGAAGAAACATTGATCCGAAGATAGAGTTTCATAAAAAAGAATATCCCTAGTTGCCCTAAGGAAAAAGCACATAATAATCCCGAATATAGGAAGAGAGTTCTTCTCTCAAATCGATCAATCACAATAGTTGCTGATACACACGCAATTACGGTAATTCCAGTTACAATCATTACTTGAATTCCAGGATCTAGGGAAAAACCACTGAAACTGAGAATTTCTTCAGTATAATAATTAACAGCTAATATCCCTGAAAATAATTGTGTCACCATCATTAAAAATATAATCCATAAATCTCTGCGATTTTTTTCATTTTTTAATAACTTTCTCAATGCTGTTTTATTTGATTTTTGATTCTCTAGTATCGTCAATTTAATTTCATTTATTTCTGAGTAGAGGCTCTTTGAATCAGAAATACTTCGAAGTCTCATCAAACTTCTTACACCTTCTTCATTTCGATTATGCATAAAATAGAAATATGGTGTTTCTGGTAGAAAAAACGAAATCACCAAAAATACAGTTGGTATAAAAAGACATAAGAGATTGTAAATTTTAAATGGCAGGAAAGCTGCAAATGTTGAAAGAAGAAAGTAACCTAGACTGGCAGCTATTCTCATGAAATTAACAAGAGTGCCTCTGATATTTTTTTCTGCGATTTCTGAGATGTAAATAATAAATGAATTCACAATGCAGCCTTGATGAATCCCAGCGAGGAATCTTGCTATGTAAAGATAAAGGTAGTTTTTGGCAAAGATGATTAGAAACCAGCTAATTAGAGTTGGAATGGTGAAAATTATTATTGTATATTTTCTTCCTATGTGGTCTATAAATGGGGGACTTATTGTGCTGCCAAGAAGATCACCGATGAGTAACAGAGACACGATCCAAGTTCCTTGCGTATCAGTAATGAGGAAATTTGAATTTGATGTTTTGAGATAAGGCAAAGATGGCGAAGTCCATGCTCGATGGGTTCCAACACCAATCATACAAATGCAAGCTGTGAAAATATTTTGCATATTATCAAAAACGTATTGTAGATATTATTAAATTATTATCATGAACCTTATTACAAATAATTGATTGGAGACGATTTAGAACGATTGACCCGATTAAAAAACACCATTAAAACAGATTCATTTAATCAGAATCAACCAGCGATCATCAATTAATTCTGATTAAATAAATCGGTTTCAATGTTGTTTCTTAAGGTAGTTCGTTCATAAAAATTAGACCTCAGGCAAAAATAGATAATTTTGCTTTCAAGAATAGCAATATTATTATTGAAGGGTTAATTTGAAAGAAAAAGATTATTTTTCATGAAAAAAATTTGAAACACAAAAAAATAATATTCTAATATAATTAAATTAATTAATTAAACTATTTACATATTTATTGATTTTTTAATAATTTAAAAAAAAAAAATATTTTTTTCAATTCAAAAATTTTTCCCGCCTAACAATATCATAATTAGGGGTTGTAAGCCATGAAACTTTTCATTGAAACATTGAAACTTTCATTTGAAAGTTTCAATGTTTCAACGGTTAAAGTTTCATTGTTTCATGAAACATTGCGGAACCAATGGGAGGCTTGTGTCTGCTCATGCGCAGTCGGTATGTGTGCGTTGTGCGACGAAATACAAAAACAAATGAGTGTTGCTCGCGGACTCGCAACTTGTGTGTTTTACCTTGTATTGTTGAATCTTAACTGTGCAAAAAGCGAATTAGATTTAAAATGCCACGAGAAAAACACTGCGTACACAAGAGCTTCACAAAAGCGATTATTGAAGGCCGTAACAACAAGTATGTTACAAAAGCAACGTGCAACCACTGTAAATGGGTAAATATAAGTAATACAACGAGACTAATTAAGCACATAAAACAGTGTTTAAAATGCCCGAAAGACATTAAAGACAAAGTGGCTAGACAAAAAAATGTTGATAATGGGCAAGACAATTTAGACTTGGATGACAACGATAGTAATGCTGTTACTACTCATATTAGTAATAAAAAAATCAAAATCAACAGTACAATGGAAAACTATATTTGCAAAGAAAAATCCATAACAAAATCGATGCAAGTAAGTATTTAAATACTTGCCATTTCTTTCTTAACTAGCATAAGCCTTGATAATCAAAATTTATTCGCATTCACATTTATTTTTAAAATAACACTAAAAATGTCTGTAAAGCACAAGATTAAAATATATTTTCATATTTAATGTTAAAGTTGGTATTTTATATTTATAAATTCCTATTATATGAGCAAATGTGCTTTTTTAGAACACATAAAAATACTTACAAATCTCTAGAGTAAAATTTGAAGTGTTTCTTGAAGAAATTTTGTCTTTTAATTTGATAAGAAATAAACGTTTCTGGCTTATAAAAAATAAAATGTTGACCCTTTGTTTGTTAAGGCTGAATTGGTGATTCTTTTTGCAAGAGCGGTATATTGTTCTAGTGCTCCTCTTTCAATAGTGGAAAATGACCACTGGATCGAGTTTTTTAAGAAACTAAAACCAAACTTTAATCTTCCTTCCCGCTATGAATTGTCGAATCGTCTACTGAGTCAGGAATTTGCAAGGGTTGAAGAAAGAGTTGAGCAAAGGGTCGCAACTGCCCCGTGCCTAGCTTTACAAATGGATGGTTGGTCTAATATTCGGAGACAAAGCGTCGTCAACGTAGTCTTAAATACACCGGAACCATTTTTCTTCGAAACAATCGCTACTGGTGCAGACCGCCATACTGGAGAAAACATTGCTCAACTAATGATTTCAGTTATAATTAAAGTTGGTCCTATGAAAGTTGTTGCTATCGTGACAGACAATGCTTCAAGCATGAAATTGGCTTGGAGAATTGTTCAGGAACAGTATCCACATATCACGGCTTATGGTTGCTTACTTCATGGAATTCATTTATTTTTTAAAGACATGTGCACAGAAATAAGTGTTATCGTTGAAATAAAGAATTACTGTTCTGTAATGACGAAAGAAGTTAGGTCGAGTCAGATTCTACTAGCAGTTTTTAACGAGAAGCAAACTGCCATAAAAGATGCGGCTACAGCAGCAGGTAATATTACTTCTAAAATTACTTTTTGTTAAAATTATTAATTGAAAAAAGACATAATTTATTCTTCATAATAAGTAATATCACATGAAATTTACAGGAGCTGTTTCTAAGTCAACCGCTTTGCATGTTCAAGGGAAAACGCGATTCGGAACCATCTTCTTTTGCATGAGAAGTGTTGCAGTCAACAGATCTGCTCTCCGTGAACTTTGTGTAGATTCACGAACTGAAAACGTTTTAAGCACGGAAATGAAGGAGATTCTTCTAAATTCCAACTTCTGGGAAGTCCTTAAAGAATGTGTCACTTTCCTGGAACCATTCATTTTCTGGCTACACAAAGTTGAAAGTGATGAGCCGCGTATAAGTTCCGCGTGTACGGCTTTTGCTGAAATACGAAAGCACATCCAAAACGTAGTGCCTGACTCGCGCTTCTTGGTAGAACACTATTCTAAGATTAGTCAAATTTTAGAAGATAGATACGATTTCTGCGTAAAGCCTGTTCACTATGCTGCTAATCTTCTTGACCCATCAAAACGAGGTATTGATCTAATTGACGAGGAGCTCCTTGAAGCCCAAGAATACTTGGTGAAATTAGCATCTTATTATTCCGAAAGTGAAGGGATCTCCATTCAAGAAGTACTGACTGATTGCAACCTGTTCCGGCTGCAAGAAGGAGTCTGGAAGAAAGTTTCCCTAAATATAACAGCCGGATCTATAACGCCTTATGTGTGGTGGAAGGCTTGCTGTGTCGGAAAATCTCTCCGAACAGTAGCATTAAAAATTTTGGGTTTGCCTGTCACGTCTGCTGCCTGTGAACGTACGAACAGTACTTACGGCTACGTTCATAATAAAAATACAAATCGTCTCCTGATCGAGAGAGCCGGAAAACTTACATATGTAAAGCAAAATTGGAAGGTATTCATTTTCAATTTAATTGGTACAAAAGCCTAATGATTTGTTATTAATTTTGATTATTTCGTTAACTAATATAATCATTTACTTTTACAGTATTTATATGCGAGTGAAAATCCAAAACTGCAAAAGAAGGTCCCTGAAATAATTATGGATGATAAGTTGTGCGAGATTGAGGACGAATTAGAGGCAGATAGCGAAGAGATAACACAAGGCGAAAATCAGATTATGGCAGAAGATGTAGATGAAGCATCCTTTTCACAAAGCCTGGAGAATTTGAATAATAATAGTGTTGAATAAGTAGTGATTATATTCCTAGCAAAAAACTTTATAATGTTTTAATGTTAAATATTAAAGAAATTTAAAAAGTATTTGAAGTCATTTAACTGCTGGAAAAGACTGATTTCTTTCAAGAAGACTGATCAGTATAAAAAGTATTAGTTTGTATTATATTTCTTTAACTGACATAAATTAGGATAAAAATAAAATTCTTAACAAAAAGTAAAGCTGCTATCTGTTCTGTTCATTTAAAAAAAATTCTTCATCCTTCACGAAAAATAATAATGAAAAATTATTAATTATTATTTAATTATTTAATTTGAAGGAAAACTAACTGAAAATCTGAAGTTAATTATCAAGCAATCTATTAATAACTGAAATTTATCTAAGATATTGTTATACCCAATTTGAATTTTCCCGCTGCTATCTTTGAAACATTGAAATTTTTCATGAGTCATTGAAAGTTTCATGAAACATTTCATTGGACCAAAGTTTCATGAAACTTTACAACCCTAATCATAATCGATCTTAACCTAGCATCCTATTTACATTTTTAATTAGTCATCATGGATCCTCCAGGATGTTAACTGCCTTTAATTTTAAATTCATACGTTACAAAAGTAAAAAACATGTAAGTTAAATACTAATTTATTAATACTAATTTTTAATTTAATACATTTTCTTAACAGATAAATTAATACTATATTCCTAAGCTGAATAGTATTATAATTTAAAGTCTTTTTTCAGAATTTACATATCATCTTCACTACATAACCTACAAAATGGAAATAAGTTTTTAAACAATTTTAAAACTAATAAATAAAATAATATTATTATTAAAAAAAAATAAGAAATGAATCATAAGAAATATATCTCCTGGAATTTTTAATATGATGAATTCTTTACAAAAAGTTTTTAATAACTATGTACTATGTTTACTACGAAAAATGAATGTTTCACTACATCACTAATAACAATGTCTACATGCCTTTGTATATATCTGAATTTTCAAACACAATGTAAGCCGATACAACGATTTTTTAAAGGTAACAATGTTCTGATATTTTTTACTATAGGTTAGGACTTTAATTTGTCTGTTTATCTGTTTATGTAATTCTATGATGGTTTTACAATTTTTAGTCTTGATAAGGACTGAGAAATCAGTCGAAACGTTGATTTTCAACAGGAATGAAATATATTTCAATTTTAAATGATTTTAAAATGAGATATTATTTTCCTGCATAACATCTATCTAAAAAAATACCAGAAAGGCCATCATCCTCAACAATATAAACAAAAAAGTTGTAAAAACTCAAAATAAAAAAATTTAACTAACAGAGCTTGTCAAAATACAACTTTTATTCCCCATGTATTTTTTAGTCCAACATGATTATTACGAAAAAATAAATATAAAAGTTATTTTTTGAATAACCTAAAATCAATGTTTCAAAAAA
The DNA here is from genome assembly GCA_030998225.1 of Diplolepis rosae. Classification (NCBI taxonomy): domain Eukaryota; kingdom Metazoa; phylum Arthropoda; class Insecta; order Hymenoptera; family Diplolepididae; genus Diplolepis; species Diplolepis rosae. The sequence continues at coordinate 3,028,053 of JAPYXD010000723.1, read as the reverse complement.
CATAAATTGCGATTTCTCGGTAAGTACTGCACGCAATGGATTAAATTTTGCATATTTTCATTCAGTATTCATTGCTGATGCCGAATAGTCATTTTAAAACAATAAATACCATCGACATTTGATAAGTAACACAGGCACACAAAAAAAACCAAGTCTCTGATATTTGAACGCGACACATATGGTCCCATGTAATTTGATCCGCTGATCACGAATCCGCGGTCCAATTGACCCCATGACATCTGGGTCAAGGGCATTTGAAGGTCAAAATTGAACACACACATTTGAGTTGAAAAAAATGACTAATCTTTATGTTTTTTGGGTCGCTGAATAATAATTCGAGGTCGGTTTGACCTCAAGTAGTAAAGGTCAAGGTCATTTGAAGGTCAAACGTGTTTATTTTGGAAATAATGCATTTTTGACTGCAGATTCTGAAAGAACGGAAAATTTTACGTCCAAAACTGTATTTTTTAATTTTTTAAATATGATCCAAAGGTCATTTCAAGGTCATTATAAGTGGTGATGTGGAGAATCAATTTAATCACTGCAAAAATACGAAAATATGATTTCCTTTACCTAAACTACTGTGGTAATATATTTTGGTGGTTGCTGGATCAGAATACGAGGTCTTTTTGACCCCATCACACCTGGGTCAAGGGCATTTGAAGGTCGAAATTGGGAAAAATATCGTTTTAGTGGAATAAACTACTTATCATTATGTTTTTTGGTTCGCTGAATTCGAATTTGAGGTCGGTTTGATCTCAAGCTGTGAAGGTCAAGGTCATTTTAAGGTCAAACTTGTTTATTTTGAAAAGAAACTGCATTTTTGACTCCAGATTCTGAAAGAACGGAGTAGTATCTATCAGTAATACCTATCTTGTGTCAGCACCCAGGGCACCTCCACGTGGTGACGGCGGAAACGGCTTTGTTTTTCTTGTTTGTTTTCCGGCTAAGCCCTGGGGTGAAGGCATGACGCCGTCATGGCTGGCACAGGAAAGTCTACGATGCAGGGTCTTGGATGCCCAGTATCGGCGGTTGGTCAGGGTGAGCAAGCGGGCCCGCAATCATCGTCATCAAGTGACCGCAGCTCTTTACTAGTTGGTGACTTGGCTAATAAGGAGTATGATGCTACAAGAAGAATTGAAGATGCTGCAAGCCACTTTTGTGGCACTGATAAAAATATTTATTGTTACGTTTGCGGGAAATATGAAGTAAGCAAATATCGTAGGTCAATGAATAAAAAATGTACAGATATATATGAGAAATGTTATAAAAAAGAACTTTCCGTTCAAAATTCAACGTTTGCTCCAGAAACTATTTGCTGCTCTTGTTTTAATATGCTTATCCGATGGGATAAAACCAGAAATGATAAAATTTTGAAATATACTTCACCAGTAATATGGTCAATACCTGAATCCGAGAAAGATTGTTATTTTTGCAATACCAATGTTAAAGGATTCAACGTTAAAACAAAGTCACAGATATCATACGCACTAGTATCTTCCGTTGTACCAGCAAAATCTAGGGTAGAGTGTGCTGACGAAAAAATGGATACGAGTCCATCAATGAATGAAGCTTCAACGAGTAAAGAAACTGATAGGGAGGAATGGTTTGACAGTGTAGAAGAATCTCTCGATAGCTCCGACCAAGATGATCATGAAGAAGAATATGTTCCAAAATTGAGGGAGGAAAAAATAAACCTGTAAAACTATTCAATCAAGAAAGTTTAAGTAATTTTATCAGGGATATGGGGCTTCCTAAAGATGCTTCTGAATACATGGCCGCTGTGTTGAAAAATCGAGGAATGCTTGAACGGGGAACGAAGTCATCAGTCTACAGAAATAGAGAAAAACAATTCCGTCAATATTTCAAGAAAGACGAAGAAGGCACTCTGGTATATTGCACAGATGTTTTAGGTTTGATGAACGAAATGAAAGAAGGTATTTATGTTCCTGAAGAATGGAGATTGTTTATAGATTCCTCAAAACGGAGTCTGAAGGCAGTGCTTCTCAATAATGGAAATGGGTACGCAAGTCTACCTTTAGCGCACTCAACGCAATTGAAAGAAAGTTACGAAAATGTGGAATACGTATTGTATAAAATACGATATAAAGAACATAATTGGCAGATTTGTGGCGATCTAAAAATAATAACGATTCTTCTTGGTCAACAGTCAGGATTTACAAAGTATCCCTGCTTCCTATGTTTATGGGATAGTAGAGATCGCGAAAACCATTATGTAAAAAAAATTGGCAATCAAGAGCACAACTAGTTCCTGGAAGTTACAATATACTGAAACTGCCTTTAGTTGATCCCTCAAAAGTTTTACTTCCGCCTCTTCACATAAAACTTGGGCTGATGAAACAGTTTGTCAAAGCGTTGGATAAAGGTGAAAAATGTTTTAAGTACTTAGTGGAGCGATTCCCTCGATTAAGTGAAGCGAAGTTGAAGGAAGGGATATTCGATGGACCTCAAATCCGTAAAATGTTTAACGATGAAAAATTCATTGATACCATGAATGACTTAGAGAAAGCTGCATGGCTCAGTTTCCGAGATGTTTGTCAGAACTTTTTGGGAAATAACAAAAGCGATGACTACAAAACTATTGTAGCAAATATGATAAGAAACTATAAGTGTTTGGGATGTTTGATGAGTCACAAAGTTCATTTTATGAATGCTCATCTCAGCTATTTCCCTGATAACTTGGGAGATTACAGCGAAGAACAAGGGGAACGGTTCCATCAAGATCTGAAAGAGGCTGAAACTAGATGGCAAGGGAAATGGGACGTAAATATGTTGGCGGACTACTGTTGGTTACTGAAAAGAGATCGAGTGTCAGATGATGAAGAAGATGACGAGAGCGCAAAAAGAATTAGAAATCCGCTACACAGATCCTTCGAAAGTAAAAGAAAGCGTTATAGAAGAAAAAACAATACCTAAGTCTCATATTTATAGTTCTGCAGAGATTCAGTTCTTTTTTTACCTTGATGGGGCGACCCTTATCTTGTCCTTGAGGAGACAGACGAACCTTGTATTCTGGTTCAACGATCACCAAAATATATTACCGCAATAGTTTAGGTGAAGGGAACCATATTTTCGTATTTTTGCAGTGATTAAATTGATTCTCCACATCACCACTTATAATGGCCTTGAAATGACCTTTGGATCATATTAAAAAAAATTAAAAAATACAGTTTTGGACGTAAAATTTTCCGTTCTTTCAGAATCTGCAGTCAAAAATGCATTAGTTCCAAAATAAACACGTTTGACCTTCAAATGACCTTGACCTTTACTACTTGAGGTCAAACCGACCTCGAATTGTTATTCAGCGACCCAAAAAACTTAAAGATTAGTCATTTTTTTCAACTCAAATGTGTGTGTTCAATTTTGACCTTCAAATGCCCTTGACCCAGATGTCATGGGGTCAATTGGACCGCGGATTCGTGATCAGCGGATCAAATTACATGGGAACATATGTGTCGCGTTCAAATATCAGAGACTTGGTTTTTTTTGTGTGCCTGTGTATTCAATGACAAATCAATACCTCTCAATTCTTTGTTTTTCGCGATTCGGAGTGAAAAAGTGACGAATAAATTTGATGTTTCGAAAAATATGAAGTGACAAAGTTATTTATTCGTATTTAAGAAAGTTTTTCGGAAAATTTCAAATTATTCGTACTAAAAATAAAGAATTAAGAGGGTTATTAATAAAAAGCGCGCGACGCACGAAGCGCTAAAGTTGAATTATTCAACAGAATTGCGCGGGTTTCTTAGTTAATTTGGATATTCGTTTAAATATTTGCCACTGAAAATCATTAAAATTCATAATATGTGACAATAAAATAAAATTATTTAAGTTCAAACTTCTCCCACCTCCAAAACTTTATATATATGATGAATTGTGCGAAACACCTCAGGACGATTCCATTGGAATAAGCGCGGAAAATATTAAAGATGTTCGAGCCTTATTAAGATATTTGAGCTCAGGTGGAAAATAGTACATTGTGCAACTATAGGGAAAGAAAAATTTATTTTGCGAGTGTGAAGTTTGATGCCCGAGCAAAGCGAGGGTAACAACCACACGAGTAAAATAAATGTTTTTCCCGTGTTGCACACAATTTTTTTTCTACTATAGGGTCAGAAAGTGGATTTGTTTGCCCCGCACGGGGCAATAAAGTCCACTTTATGGCCCGCTAGTAGAAAAAAAATATTACGAAGATATATTCACGAAAGTCCCAGTTAAGAAATCCCAATGAAATAGTTTTTTAAGATGCAAGATTAAGGTATTATTATTCAGGTAGTAAAGAATGATGTTTTAAGGTAGTACGATCACGAAAATTAGACCTCAGGCAAAATTAGATAATTTTGCGTTCAAGAATAGCAATATTATTATTGAAGGGCTAATTTGAATGAGAAAAGATTATTTTCAGTTATTAGTTATAAATAAATTTTATTTTTGGCCAAACTTATTTTCTTATCGCTTCGAGCCAAATTTTCAAAAATGATGCAATTCTAATAAATCACGGTTCATTTTTTTAGAAAAAAGATTCTCTACAACTTGACTGTTTCCTATTTTTGAAATTGAATTAATTATTATCAAATACAGCAATTTGTTTATAAAAATTTTGTTTTGAAAAATTGTTTTTTTATAATTTCAGCCATTAAAGAATTCATTTTCCAAAATCGGAAACCGTCAAGTTGTAGAGAATCTTTTTCCTAAAAAAATGAACCGTGATTTATTAGAATCGCATCATTTTTAAAAATTTGGCTCGAAGCGATAAGAAAATAAGTTTGGGCAAAAATAAAATTTATTAATAACATTATTTTTTTGTGTTGCAAATTTTTTTCATGAAAAATAATCTTTTCTCTTTCAAATTAGCCCTTCAATAATAATATTACTATTCTTGAAAGCAAAATTATAGTATAGTATAGTAAATTATTTTCATTTTCATAATAAAATTTGTATAAAAAATACAAAACGTCAAATTTAATTTCACGATTAATTGTTTACGAAAAAATTATGTACAATCGCATGATTTCCAGTAGCAAATTCACAAATAAACTAAGAAACCCGCGCAATTCTGTTGAATAATTCAACTGTAGCGCTTCGTGCGTCGCGCGCTTTTTATTAACAACCCGCTTAATTCTTTATTTTTAGTACGAATAATTTGAAATTTTCCGAAAAAATTCCTAAAATACGAATAAATAACTTTGTCACTTCATATTTTTCGAAACATCAAATTTATTCGTCACTTTTTCACTCCGAATCGCGAAAAACAAAGAATTGAGAGGTATTGATTTGTCATTGAATATTATCAAATGTCGATGGTATTTATTGTTTTAAAATGACTATTCGGCATCAGCAATGAATACTGAATGAAAATATGCAAAATTTAATCCATTGCGTGCAGTACTTACCGAGAAATCGCAATTTATGTTTTTTGAAACATTGATTTTAGGTTATTCAAAAAATAACTTTTATATTTATTTTTTCGTAATAATCATGTTGGACTAAAAAATACATGGGGAATAAAAGTTGTATTTTGACAAGCTCTGTTAGTTAAATTTTTTTATTTTGAGTTTTTACAACTTTTTTGTTTATATTGTTGAGGATGATGGCCTTTCTGGTATTTTTTTAGATAGATGTTATGCAGGAAAATAATATCTCATTTTAAAATCATTTAAAATTGAAATATATTTCATTCCTGTTGAAAATCAACGTTTCGACTGATTTCTCAGTCCTTATCAAGACTAAAAATTGTAAAACCATCATAGAATTACATAAACAGATAAACAGACTTCTTCCCGTGGGCTCAATTTTATCAATAAATTTTATTTTTGACCAAACTTATTTTGTTATCGCTTCGAGCCAAATTTTTAAAAATGATGCGATTCTAATAAATCACGGTTCATTTTTTAGGAAAAAGATTCTCTAAAACATGACCGTTTCCTATTTTTGAAATTAAATTAATATTATCAAATACAGCAATTTGTTTATAAAAATTTTGTTTTGAAAAATTGTTTTTTTATAATTTCAGCCATTAAAGAATTCATTTTCCAAAATCGGAAACCGTCAAGTTGTAGAGAATCTTTTTCCTAAAAGAATGAATCGTGATTTATTAGAATCGCATCATTTTTAAAAATTTGGCTCAAAGCGATAAGAAAATAAGTTTGGCCAAAAATAAAATGTATTAATAAAATTATTTTTTTGTGTTTCAAATTTTTTCCATGAAAAATAATCTTTTCTCTTTCAAATTAGCCCTTTAATAATAATATTGCTATTCTTGAAAGCAAAATTATCTAATTTTGCCAGAGGTCTAATTTTCGTGGATGAAAACTACCTTAATCGGGTCAATCGTACTAAATCGTGTCCAATAGATTATTTCTAAAAGGGAAATTATTAAACTCACCGCTAATTCCAACAAGAAATTGCACTAAGTGACTCCCACTTTCTTCAATTCGAATTTCTTCAGTTTTGTATCCATTTTGAATTTTATATAATTTGTTAGATTCACGATTTTCCTGTACATGTTAATTTCAATCAAAACTTATTTTGTTTAGTAAGATATGAATATCAAAGGACTAAATATATATTATTGCTTTGGTTTTAACTAGCTGAGTTTAAGTAAAATAACAATATAAGAAAAAAAGGTGGTTTTTTTTTTTGAAAAATGTAATTCTACCTTTAATTCACTCATAACATCTGGTACGTAGGCAGGTTTTATTAACACTGCCAATGCCACGAACCGGAGCTGTGCACTTAGTTCCCATCTGTCTAACAATATAACTTAATTCCAGACAACGATTATTTTTATTCTATAATTTGAATTAGCAGTTTATAAACTACTCTCATGAAGCTCCGTTTTGATCATTCTTGCATTTGTTCGTATTACGTATACAAATTATTTTGTGATGGTTCGTTCAATATAAATATGTATATTAAACTTAGATATATCTCTTTATATTAATTTATGAGTATTAAGAGGATCCGCCACTTTTAATATTTTCAAAAATTGACTTTAGACCTTCCGTATAATTAAACTTGGAGATTTTGGGCATTTTTTGACATTTTTTTAACTTTGAATAACTTTTTTGTTTTTCAACCAATTGTTACGATTCTTTGTTTATTTTGTTCTTTATAATGTGTAGCAATTTCTTGGCTATGGAAAATAAGGTAATATGGCTGAAAAAAAAGTTGCAAATAAAATTATAAAATTAAAATATTTCAAAATATAAAAAAAATTTTTTGTAGTTATTTCGTTAGCTAGAGTGCCTGTGTCTAATACGTTAGATTTTATTCAAACATATATTGCAACAAACACAAAAAATCACCACTTGCGGAAAACGGAGTTTAAAGTAAAATCTTGTAGTGAAGCCTTAAGGGGGGAAACCACATTAGAAGGCTAAATATTGAGTGTTTTTCGGAATTTATTTTACGGGGAAGAACACAATGAACATTTTTTAGACTTTGGGCATCTTTTATTTATGTTTTGAAGTACATGTGGTAATTTTTACATTCTCATCATGGATGAGAAGGTATTGGTTCTATGTAAAAAATGACTTTCGAAATCTTCATGAGATCTTTACGTTTTGAGACCCCCTGAGTCAGAAAAAGTGGTTTTTACAAAAGTTTCTGTCTGTAGTAGGTCGTATAATCGATAACTCTCGATAGAATTATCAGATTGAATTGAGCTTGGGGACACTTTATCGGAGCCGAAAAAGTAAGGTCAAGTTCATTAAGGGGGTGTTCTCATCGAACAGTTTCAGAAAATCGATTTTTTTTTTTTTCATTTTTTCAAAGATTAGGGATTTAAGAACGATTCAAAGATGTACAACTTATTTTACTATGGCAATTACGTCAAGAAAGTTAAACACGATTTGTCGCTTTTTTTCATTGGAAACTTTAAACGCGTTTTTCTCAAAACTACTTTTTCCAAACTGGTTCCCACGATTTCTAAGAAACTAGAAGACGGATTTAGATAAACTTTTTTTTTTAAATGTGTGAAAATGTACTCGCTATCGTCTGATGGACGTTTTTTCACCTATTGTTTATAACAAATGTTTAATGAATTTTGAAAGATGAAAAAAAGGTGAAAAGAAACGATTTTTGTTCTATAGCCCGCCATTTTGAAAATTGCTATGATAAAAAAAAGCCTCTGTCAGACGATAACTACACTACCATAGATTAAGAAAAACATTTACTCTCGTGTTTCAGACCAGCCATTTTTGAGATTTGGTGGGAACCATCAACCAACTTTTTTTGGAAGGCCTATGTTCGCAAGGGTGCAGTGGCCAAACCATGCAAATTTTTTCATACAAGTTTTCTGAATTTTGTAGTCTAAGGGTTAATAAAACTTTTAAAAGAAACCGCATTAAAAAATCAATTATAGTTTTCTCACAGTAAAATTCCAAAAAACGCTTCGAAATACAGCCAATCCATGAGAACACCCCCTGAAAACCACATCCAATCAAAATTGAGGGATTGAGCACTTCTTTTGTGTTTTTGAAAAAATCAAAAATTTGAATACTGGTTTTTGATAGTGCTCATAAATCCCTACTAATTATCCCAATAACATTTTTCGATTAAACCAAAATTAGAAATGTTACAAAATGTTAAAATTTGAAAAAAGTCAATATCAAAATTCAATTTTCCAGTTAAATTATACGAGATATGAACAAAATTTATCATACAAAGTTATTTTCTACATTAAGATCTACAAATTTGAATTGCAACATTTTTTCATGAGATGTATATTCTTCTTTTTAATTTTAAAAAATACTATTGAAAATCCAAAATTCAATTTTTTTTAACAATAATATATGAAATACGAAAATGCGTAAGGATGCAAAGTTGTTCGTTTTAAAAAAATCTACAATTTTTGTCTCACACAGTTTCTGATAAAACATATATTTTTCGTTTCAATTCCAAAAAATACGATTAAAATTCAAAAATTCCATTTTTTAGACAAAATATGTGAGATACAAAAAAAACGTTTTTAAGGAAAATTGTTTGCCTAAATGAGGTTTACAAATTCTCATTAAGACATTTCGGGACAGGATGTATATTTTATGTTTTGATTTTAAATATTGAAAAAATTCCATTTATTTCACTAAAATATGTGAGATACGAAATAAGCGTTGTTCTGCAAAATCGTTTCCCTAAATAGAGTCTACGATTGTTTTTCCTTTTTGAGAGATTTGGAAGAAAATAAATTATTTTAATCATGTAATTTATTAGAAAGTTACTGAAATGTATCAAATTAAAAGAATTAAACTTAAATGTATGCGAAAAGCATAAGACTGAGCGCTAAGCGCGAGGTCCAAAAAGAACGGAGCGCGAAGCACGACAATCAAATCGCGCGCCCAAATTTGCGATCTGTGCGCGAAGCGCGCGATGATAATGTGCCTGCAAAGGAGGCACATTTTTTAAATTGTTTTAGCCACAAATAATCAAGTTATTAGCTGTCCCCCATGACAGGGGACATTATTAAGATATTTTTTAAGAATATGAACCAACCTGCGGCCAAATCAAATGAAAATTAAATTTTTTTGGAGTGTTTAAAAAAAAGGATCGATTTTTACATTTATTTTTATTTTTTTTGCGTTAGTCCATTAGTTTTAAAGTTATGTTTCCCGCAAATAGAAAAAATGTTGTTTCGATAAAAACGCGTTCAAAGTTTCGAAAACGAAAAATTCAAATTAATACGTAGTGCGCATAACATCGTAAAGAATTTGAATTTCGTTCTAAAACTTTGAGAGTATATTTTTGAGATGTTTCGCTAATAATGTATGCAATTAAACAAAAATCGATTTTCCATATAATTTAGAAATATTAGTAAATAAATAAACAAACTATTTTGGGTAAAAAGCTATTTTCGCTAAAAACGCGTTATTCGTAAATCGTAGTAACTTTTAATCTGATTTATTATTCGAAGAAAAAAAAATCAGATTGCTCTGAAAATTTATACACATACTCAGAAAAGTATAGAGAATAAAAAAACAACATTTTTAGAAAATGTCAAAAAAAGCAAAAATATAGCAATTGAAAGTGGTGGACCCCCGTAAAACACAAAAAATTTTGTGATTTTTTAAAAATATCATGTATTTTACTACACATAAGTGCTTTAAAGAATACGATATCGCAAAGGTCACAAGTTCATTTTTTAGATATTCATATTGAAATTATTCAATCAGCAAATGTGAAGAACCATTTCTATTATGCTTATATACAATTTTTTATTCAATAATTTTAGAAAATAAGCAATATTTGATAAGGTATGCCAAAATATTGATTTATCAGTGGAAAAATGATGGGAAGTTCAACTATTTTATTGATTGCGTTGGTCCAGCCAAAAGTTGATACGGTCATGCTGTAAACCATGCATGCGCTGTTAACATCAGTTCGGAAATCCAGAAGAAAGTCTTATAAAACGATTGACTCTATTCAGAAAATTTCAGTGAGGTGCTGAAGAGTCTTAACGTCCACTAAATGTAATACATTACAAATATACAAAAATGAGATTTATATTTTTTCTATCAATTCTTACACCTATTTTTACGACAGGTAAGCTGTGTTAAAAGAATCTAATGCTCTATTTAAACATAAATTGTGTTGTGATTTCCAAAATTTTTGCTAATTATCGTTCGGTAAAAAACTCATTGCTAAATAGTATATTTTATTTACAAACCATATGTCGCACATATCACCAAAAAGCACAAGTGTTATAATTTAATAAATAATCACCTTGACAAATTTTCATATAAAATATTTTTGTTTCCATATACAAAGTGAAAACATAATTGTATTTTTTACAAATAATTTGTTTTTAAGTATAACTACAAATTTACATTCACTGCGAATTATTGCAGGCAAAGCTATTGAATGTTATAGTTGCATTATTGGCACACCTGAGAAAAATAGAACTTCACTAAGCAGTGCTGTAAAGATATTTGCAGAAACATTTCCCAATGAATTTTGTAACAAATCTATGGATATTAATGAATATCCTACATGCAGAACACAACGTAATTGCATCAAAAGTGTTGTTGAAGGCAAGTTCATATTTTTTGTTTATACTATTATATAATATGTTGTCATATTAATAATATACAGAGTGAGTTTTTTATCTTGAGGTATCAAAATATCTCATGAAAAATGTATTCCACACCCTGAGGGTGTGGAGTAAAAAATAAATTAAAAAAAAATTAAAACTTGAATTTCAAATCAAATAAAAAATTCTTATTACGGATATTTGTTTCGTACGATGTGTATTTCTGGGGTATTTTGACATCTTAAGATAAAAAAAACTCACCCTGTATGTATAATACGTTTTACAAAAAAAGTCTCTTTAATTTGAATTTTCCTACTTTATAGATTCACAAGGAGAAACTGTTATACATTTATGTCAGGGAAATACTGATTCCCTTCATCTAAAACCTTATGAGCCAAAGATATTTAAACACAGCCTCTTTAAAATCTCAATGTACCCATGCAACACTGTTTTATGCAATGGTGCTTCTGAAATTGTTAAATCTTCTGCTATGATATCCTACTTACCCTTTATGCTAATACTTTTTATATAAAATAGTTAATTTATACGACTTGAAAATTCTGCCTCTTAATAATTATATATTTATATAAAATAGACTGTAATAGAGAGAAAGTGATAGAAATAAGTTGCATAAAAGTGATATAATAGATTTAAGCGGGTACGTATACTTAGAAAGCAAAAAATACCATTTTTTGTGAATTTGTTTTTTTTAGATGGATTGTAGACCTACTCTCTAAACCTGAATCAGTGAACGGCCACTGATTCGCAGTGACTATTCACTGAAGGCATCAGCTATAAGTCTTTCACTGACGAATCAGTGAAATTCGACTGACGAATCAGTGAAATACATTGAACTCACTTATTGAATCAGTGAAATCTTCAGGTGGGAATAATAAAAGCAGTAATATATTTTAATGATCGATGAACACGTTTATTTTAGGTTAAACAACACCAAAGAGAAATTATGTAATTATTATTATATATTGTAATTATTATTGTGTATAATTATATTATGCATAATTAAAAATTAAAGATCCATCATTATACTTTAATCGTTCGCAGGAACTTCGCGAATTCAAAGGTTATGTTCACGTTGGTGCGTTCACTGATTCCTCAGTGAAAGCAAAGCAGGGCACTGATTCATTAGTTGATATATTTTCACTGATGTAATCAGTGACTATATAACTGATTCAGGTTTAGAGAGTATATTATACAATTTGAACAAGACATGTTTTAAGTAGTTACAGTAATTTTTTCATGTAAAAATATTGAAAAGCAGGCGAGTTACAGTCGATTTTCCAAAGGTCCTCAAAAAAAAGGTAGTCATGCGGTGAATCATACTATTCATGACTGGTTTATCTGAAACAAAAAATACCAAGAAATTTGTTAAAATACAATATTCCTGTGTACTTACAGCGCGATTTTTGTTTTTGACAAAATTTAAATTTCCAATAACATTATGGATGTTCGAAAAAAAAATGTCTCATTTTTCAATTAAAAAAAAAAAATAATGTACTAAATTGAAATATCGCACCGATAAGTACACCACATTTATGTCACAACTAACTGGTAAAAATTTGGTAACGATCCGTTGAGCCGTTATCGAGCTAGAGTGTTCACCGGCTTTAAAAACGTGGTTTCGAGAAAAATGCGATTAAAGTTTCAAGTACGATTTATATGTAAATAAAGATTTTATTTTTTAACTTACATAGAGTCATCTATTCCAGGACCATAAAGTTCACCTTCTTCCTCAATAGCAGCTTTTAGAAAACACAATAAAAAAAATCGATTTTTTGAAATTTCTAAGTATACGTACCCCCTTAAGCGTGAAAAATAACAGCTAATGGTTTAACAATAGTGAATATAGTAAACCAATAGTGCCGAAAGCGTTTTTCATTTGAGGTCATCTAAGTAAGTCACGTGACGTCGGTAATTGCAATCAGATATTTGCAAGTTAGTTTAGAAATTATTAAGAGAAGTGAATTAACCGTAATTTGTATAGGCGTTTTTTTACTATTCTCTTCCTGCCTGATCGGTACGAAAAATTCGTTTTATTTATTAATTTTTGAATAATTTAATAGACCTTTAATTGCAATTACCTACGTCACGTGATCCTTTTAATAGCCTAAATAAAAGCCGACTGACATAAAAATTTAATTTAATTACATGCGCTTGTTGTTACTCCTCAGATGCTTGCATAAACTAAACTAATATAATCAATGAAGACAACTATTACATCGACAAGGAAAATAATGTTATATAAATTAAAATTTATTATATATTCTATAATGCAAAAAAAAGTTTATTATTGTATTTTATTGTTGCACGTTGTTGTCTTTTTCAGACGCTCACTCAATTATGTAATAGAGATACATGAATTAAAATTTTAATCACTCCAATTGTATACAGTTTTATACAATTTATACATTTATAAAGTTCATAAAATTTTTGCATAAAGTAGGTATAGAGTTAAAGTATATCAATCACGCTGTCTGTTATATTATCAGCAGTCAAATGCAGTGTCAAAGTTTCTACAATGTTAAAGATTCATGTCAAATTACAGAGTTATTTGATAATTAATCGATACTTGATAAGTATAATTACAAATTTTAAGATCTTTAATTCTCAGCCCTAGCATAATTTTATCTACTATCTGCATATGACATGTTCCTTTATTTTATAATGCATAAAATATTTGTAATGTGTAATATAAATGTATAAAGTTGAAGAGTATAATGTTTCTTTATTCATATAAATTTTTTTTTTGATTTATCATTTCAGACAAAAATTATCTCCTTTTTTATTATAAATAATAATATAAATATAATAATATTTTTGAATCATAGGACAAAATAAAAGTATTAGGAAGTTAATAGGGTTATTTTATCAACTAATTATATGATTATTGCATTTCCGCCTTGACAGAAGCATCAGCTCTACTTACGTGAGGAATAAACATTAGCAGATTATTTGATTATATAATATTATTCGGTCAATTAAAGATTATTCGCTTGACTACGATTTGGTTGAACCAGGAAAGTATTTCAGTTCATTTAACTACGTTTGAGCTAATTCAACAAAATTTTATTTGATTCACCCAAAAATTTTGAACAACTTCACAAAATTGTTAGGTTAGATCTATTTTCTTCTATCCGACATAAAAAATCTCTCTTAACGTTTAAAATCGCTTAAAATTTTGAATTTTAACTTAACGTTTTACCTATAGCTTTGTACATAAATGATTCTTTTCATTTGCGAGCATTTTGTCATATATATGTATAAATTTTACTGCACAATTCTCATTTCATCAAAAGATAAAGTGTATATCAAACATGTTAGACAATTCGGCGAAAAATGTCTTTTATTGGAAGATAAAAAATTGTCATATTATGACAACATTCGTTTAACCCTCCGAAAAACCGAGTGAAAAATTTGACACAATTTTGCGTTATAAAAACAAGATTGTGGGGTCGTCAAGGACCCCACCCGGTATTCGGAGGGTTAAATAAAATTGTAAAAATAAAAACTTATTTTAGGCCTTGAAATCGACTGATATTTTGAAATCATAAAAAGGGATAGAAGTATCTGAAAAGCAGAAATAATGATTTAACAATTAATATTAATATATTTTATCGGAAAACTTTTATTTTTCTTATGAAAACACTGTTATAAATGTTAATATTAAATTTAATATGAAATTATATGAAGCCATTGGAATATACAGTATATTAAATTTGATAAACACAATATTGCGAATTTTAATATGCATTAAAATGTCAATAAAAGAGAATATTTTTCTTTCTTGGGTTAGACATAACGATTAAGGTGGTTTAATCATGAAACGAAATCGATGCTAAAAAACTGAAATTTTTATTATAGCTTCTTTAATTATTATAGAATAGGGGAGAAGCGGCGAAATTGGCGCGTCGTCTAAATTGGCGCACCCTATTTTTCAGAAAATGATAACATAACAAAAAATAAAAATAGTTCTATCGTGTGCATTCTTGTATGATATGTATTGGATAGAAAAAATTATAAAAATCTAATTGCTTGATACAGTTTTATTGCGATTAATCGTTTTTTGGCATAATGGTTATGTTCGAAGCCATTGAGTTAAATCGTTAAATAATAGTAATTCAAGGTGAATTAGATTAATGCAACGATTTTATAATCTTTGATATTTAATCTTACGATTAGGATAGAATATTTGTATGAAAAAATAAGCATTTTACGTAATCTGAATAAAAACCTGCTTTAATAATTTTCAATGCAATCTTTATCCATTGGAAAGTATAGAAAAGATATCCAGCTATTAAATAAATATTTTTTCATAATTTTTAGTCACATACTTTGTTTTTAAACTCGCACTTTCTATTAGGTGCGCCAATTTCGCCGCTTCTCCCCTATACCTGCAAAGTTTTAGGTTGCTTGACCGTTTAGCTATAGAAAAATAATTAATTGAAGTCTTACCGTTCGGTCATGAATTACTATAGGGACCGTGAAAAGCATGTCGCGCTATCTGGTGACTGAAACAGACGAACTAATGGAGTAAAGTTTTTGCAGCAATGCCAGGTAAATACCATGAAAATAATTTGTATATCAAAATAGAACAGTTACAGAGCATCGAATGGAGTTAAATCGTATTAATAACATCGAGTGTCAATATATAAAAATTATAAACAGTAAGTATAACAGTGGAAAATTGTGATTTTACTAAGATAGACTCGATCATGTAAGGTTATGTATGTGATATGTTTACACGACGATTACAAGGTCGTTAGCTCGTAATTATTTTCTGTATATGTATTTATATTCGGTAAGTAAGATATTTTCAGTAAAACAAAAATATGACCAGATTTGAAAAATTTAATTATGGATTTCAGGATTAGAATTCTTTAAATTTACAGTTATCTGGTGGTACGAGTGTTCTTTTTATAACGAAAAATCAAAAGTGCCATAACTAATTCCAGCCAAGTCCAAAGGTTGTTCCTCTCTTTACAGTGACTCTTAGCCTTGAAAATAACGTCGTCCTGTTCCCAACTTTTGGGGTTCCACGCTCAATGATTTATCTCTGCATACTCCTTGGTTACCGTACTGCAAAATTTATTCTTTATCTTCTTCTGACTGGGTATCGTTAAATTTTTTGCTTTAACAATACACGTCTGGATCTCTGCATCATTAGTAATTGTCTGCTTTTGTGCTCAATTGTCAATAGTGACTGTTACAAATCTATTACACATGAGTATTTTCCCTGGATCTGTGTGCTTTGTCAAAGGTTGTATTTCAAATTGAAACTCTTTAACTTGGCATTCTTTATCTGCAGAAGTGTTCTTGTTGACAGTTGTTTCAGGCAATACATTCAAATATTTGTATTCGAATTCCATATCTTCTTTCATTGTACTCTTTTCCATTTTAGCAGATTTTTCCACTTCATAAATTTTGATTCTACGCCGCATAAAACGTTCGTGTCTGTAAATAATTTTGACAATTATTTCAATAACTTCCTTTGCTACTTAATGTGTCAATGATTAAACTATTACCTTTTTAATGCTGCTTCTTTATTAATCATGCTAACTTTATTAGGAAATATTGTAGGAGCATAACTTGGACTGAGTTCTGAGTCTGATTTAATACTACCAATGAAATGATTACTGCAAATTCGATCAAACGGCGCCAGATCCCATGAAGAGCCGTTAGCACTTAAAAGAAATTAAATAATATGAATAACCACACTTTCAAGTTTAATATTACGACCGTTTATACTTGTGCCTGGTTTTGCCTATACGACTGCACGGTAGGTTATGTTTTGCTACTTACCTTATTCGTCTTATTGCAGAAATCCATTGAACTCTTTGCTGTATTTTGTGTGCCGCAGTTGGGAATCGATAAAATTTGTAATTGCTATTTGAAGCTGTATTTTTACAATTAACTATACAACATGAAAAACCCATTGTTATTGAATTTTGCTATGACAACATGTACATATATTTACTCCATAAGTTTCACTTTTCGCCACTGCGAGCGCGCTGACCGATTCTTCTATCCCCTCCCGCCGAACGCTCGGTCCCTATAAATGGCAATGACAAGTGAACCCAAGTTTCAAATGAGCATTATACTTACAAAATTCAAGCTACGTGTTCAAAAAACTATACAAATTTGCCGCGATCCTTGAAAAATTCGTCTGCTTTTTGAAAGAATTTTTACCGTACAATAAGTTTGTATTGTCTTTCCAAAGATTATAACTCTGTCGACTTTTATCGACAGCCATAATCGAAGAAGATAGCAGTGAGCACGTGGCAACGTCGCAACGCATGCTCGAGCGTATGCGTATACGTAGTCAGTTAGGAGTAGGTATACGTCGTAAACACAAGAGAATTTGAAATAAGTTATCTAATGTTCGAGAAATCAAAAAACACTGAAATTTGCTGTAAATTTTATTTTATTTTCATAACTCAATAGATGATATATTACACTAAAGTGAATGCTTCTTTTTACATTAATAATTCATTTATAAGGCGATATTTTAGTTTTTAGTTTACTATGCGGTTTCCAGTAGGATGGCTCGCTTCAGCGCGATTTTTGTCAACAATCTTGTCATGGTTTTGCTTACTTCGCTCAATATTTGCTTTCTGCACATTTTCTCTCCTTGTTAATTATTTTTTCTTTATGAATCTACCTTTGTGTCTCACCTCATCAGATATTTTTACAAACTAATCAAACAACAACCGTAAAGTAGGTTAGATTTCTATACATGTGTACTTGAACATGGCGGACTAGAGGAGTGGAGAGAGTGCGACGTTGCAACATTGCTTCATTCGAAAGTCATATGGTCGTGAATACGCAAACCGTTGAGAGATATCTTTTTATTAATTTATTTATTATTCTCATTTACATCGCGGAATGGCCACAAATATCAATCTTAATTAATTTTAGGATTTTACAACACAAAAGATTCGATGTAAATCAAGAATATTTTTTACGCTCTTATATGACTCACCGAGTCGCGATATAACCACCTTAACAGATCGTGCTGGTTACCAAGTTTTATTTTATTCAACAAATTTTCCCGAATAATTGCCACAGGTTTGGGGTAGACGACACGGAAAATTATAAAATATCAGAATACAGTATATGTTCGTTTTAGTAGTAAAAATAAAATACCTCTGCAGTTTATAAACAAATTGTCAAAAAAATGTATTTTAAAAGTCATTATCATTTCATAAACAAGTAGGCTGAGGATTTTTTTTTAAAATAAATGTTTCAAAAGCTTTCTGATTAAAAATGGTTATTAACTCTAAATGAAAAATTCTTACAAAATTCTGAATTTATTCTTTTATTTGGATACTACTATCAGATTGAAGTTTGATAAATGGCTTTTGTGACTAGAAGATAAAGGTTATTATTAAAATAATTTTTTTTTAACTCGATTAAAAAGTTTTGTCATGAGATGGTGGTGTTATAAAAATAAACTATCTCCATGGTATGTACTTAAACTAGAGGAAAGTTCCAACTTAAAAGAAGTACGAGGTTGATGCAAAGTGTTATAGTATTAAAAATGAGAGCCAAGATTATTTTTACGCTTTGCGCTTATATATTTATTGCCGAAGCCTTCCGTAAGTATAGTTTCAAATCTTATATATAATTGTATTGTATTTATTTCTTATTGCTTAAAATTTACTTTTTATATAAAAGTTTAATTTTGAGATCATTTACCTTTCTTTCTGATTTTCAAAAAAGTTTGAAAAAAATTAGGACATTACATAAAGAAGCAGAATAATATATGCCAATGTCAATCTATGACGATGCTAGAATTTCATTCTATTTTACACACATTCAAGTTAAATAAATAAAGCCAATTTTTCTATATAAAAATGAGAAGTATAATAAAGTATAAGCAATAATATTTTTTTTCTATCCTAAAAGCCAATCAATTATCACCATTATTAGTTATTATAGGAAAAAAACAAAAATATCAATACAAGAATGTGTTATACGTTTTCACATATATTACTAATAATATTTAAAGAATTTGAAAATCTTTTTGTGGAAAAAATGACGCTTTCGACTGCGCTGGGATTAATTTCAAACTCAACTAATTAATTTAAAATTACTAATAATTACTATAATTACCAAGTAATTATATTACTCGTATAACTAACGTATAATTATAATAGTTATAATACTTATATTTAAAGAATTTGAAAATCTTTCTGTGCAAAAAAGATTTTTCGTTTTTGTGTGATTTCTCCTATGTAAATCCTATGGGAAATTCCAAGGCCCATGTTTGGTGGGTAAATATTAACCGATTTGGCTAAAATTTGATGTAAAGGGTTTCCCAATAGGGGTGATATGATTTTGAATGTCCCTATCGGGCTCATTTGAACTGAAATTTTTGACGTCTGCTGTCAGTTGTGATCAGTAAGGTTTGCCATTTAATCATGAGTAGTTTCACGCTTCCACAACGTTTGGAAATTGTCCAATTATTTTATCAAAATTCGAGAAGTTTTGTCGGTGTTGAAAGAGCATATCGTGCAAAATATGGTCGTCATTCTGCTCCATCCGCGCTCTCAATTCGTCGAATAATCGATAAGTTGGAGAGTGAATTTACTCTATTGGATACTAAGCCTAAAAATCGTATGCGTACCGCACGTTCTACACAGAATATAGCCGCCGTACCGTGAATTGTCCGTGCCACGCCGATCTCAGGAATTGGGCCTGTCCAGGATGACTACCTGGCGTATTTTGCGATTGGATCTTGGCCTGCATCCCTATAAGATGATTCTGGCCCAAGAACTGAAGCCTAATGACCATCGTTTGCGTCGGGAGTTCGCGGATTGGGCTCTGGAATCAATTGAAAATCATCCCAATTTTCATCAAAAAATCATCTTTTCTGATGAGGCGCATTTTTGGCTCAAGTCTCGGGGGACATTTGGCCGATATATTGTTTAAATCATAAATGGCATAGAATATCCAATATAATAAAAAAGATTTCGATCAATTCCGAATGAATATTCAGTGTTTTTTTTCAATTTCAAAACATATCACCCTTATTGGGAAACCCTTTACTTCCTTTTTTTGAGCATACGAACGAATTCCGACAGTGGGAGCAAACGAATTAAGAAAAAAATTATACACGTACTATTGTGAATTATTTCTATTAGTTCTACATATTTTAATATTATAAATAAATAAATATCGATGATCACAGGACGTGACATATGTAACTAAGAATGAGAGTGTCTATGATTTCCCTTGAATCATAGTAATGTATAAATTTTTTTAAATTTATTTAAAAATTTTGCATAAATAAAATGTACACAGAATACTTGAAATTGCTTATTATAAAAATTTGAGGATAGTCATTAATAAAAGTATTTATAGATAAAGAATAAATAGTTTGTATGCCAAAGATAAGTTTATTTGATGCGAACAAACTGTTTTCTCAAAGTAGAAAATATTCTATAATATTTTCTCCAAAAGAAACATTGGATACAACTTTTTTTCATAGGGCAAAAATCTCTCACTCTAGAATTTTCTATATGAATGTATGTTATGGAGATTAAAAACCTAAAAATTTTCAAGGTAGGGGCCGTCTAAAAATATTTAAATGATTTCACGTACATTTACTCTCTGAAAGTTTTTGTAGTGAAATCCCACTCCAAAAAAGTGAAATTACACCAGAAATAATTGAAAAAGTATATGATCAAGAAGTTCAACTTTGAACCCAAAGTAACACGTTAAAATTACAATTTTTTCGGGTGCACGTATTGAACTTTTTGAATTGTCTAAAAAAAATGTACTCAACAGCTGGTTTTTTTTCTTTCAGAACCGAATTATTCGTTACCTTTGGAGGGCAAAATTCATGGAGGATCACCAGCTGATCCCCTAAGAATCAGATGCATGACATCTTTATACTATTTAGAGTCTCTTGTATGTCATTCTTTTCTAATATCTGACCGAAGCATTTTAATACCAGCTCATTGTGTGATAATTTTCTTCATAAACGAAACTCCTCCTATTTTCAAAGAATATAGTATTATAGTTCATGGAGGTTTACCGAACTGTGCAAAAATAAGTTATGAATTGGAACAAATTGAACGTCATTTCTTTTTTAATACTGCTAAACCAAATCCTGCACGTGATATTGCAGTTATTACGGTAAATCACTTATATACATTTAAACAATTATATAATAAACGACTTGGACTTTTATGGGGTTGAATGTTTAGGGAGGTTCTATCGTAAAACGAATTAACGGTCAGAAAAGGATGAAACTTGAAACATAGTTATTTAAATGGATAAAAATGAAGCAGTCAAATTTTCAAGACTCCAGGGTACCTGTGAGCTAAGATATTTTAATAAATATTTTCCGTCATTTAACATGTGCTCTTATGGACATCTACCTTTTCATTGTTTTCAATTACCCACCACACATTTATTAACGGTTGAATATTGATGAAATCTTTTATAATAGTGAGAAAAATATCAAAAAAAATTTTTAGCATACAATATTGTTAGAAGGGTACTTGTAAATCAATGAAAATGGAAATAAATGTTACAAAAATCATGATATTGAGTGATAGTGTAGTAGATATGGCAACACCGCAGCCGAATTATACGTTGGTAGGTTATGGCGTGCTGTTCAAAAAGAAACATTGGGCCTACATACACGTTTTTCCTGTCATAGTATTCACACCTGAATGCCTTAGATTTATAATCTAGTTCAATGAAATGCCTCTTATGATGCCAAATTTAAAAGGGACACTAAAAAAAGCGAGGCGGTGTTGCCACATCAAGTACCTCGTGAGTCAACTGCACGAAATGTTTTGTTCTGACTAGCTATGTACCGATAGAACCTCTTTAAAGAGTCTATTCCAAGGAATGTTATAAATGTAACTTTTGAACAGTACATGAGAAATAGTAAAAACATTACAAGAAGTATCGCCTGGAAGAGTCGAAGGAATTGAAAATTTCATGCACTGCAAACAAAATTTGTGTAATTTTACAACGCTGAGCGTTGTACTGATTACACAGGTCTGCAAATAATAGGTTTGTATTTGTTGTTGGAAAACGAAAGATCATTTCGGGGGTAATTTTTGACGTAGAATCCGAATCCGAAATCAGAATCAGCCTATCACGTCAGGATTTTGAGATATTTGAGGTTATGTGCTCGAAAAAAGGGGTTTTTCGCTACTTTTGAGGTTAGGTACAGGGTGCAAGAAATGTTTTTGGTTTTTTTCTCAAATGTCATCATTTAGAAATACTATTTCCCTTCAAAATAAGCTATTGAATAGTCACGAGCGATTTTGAGCATTCATATTGACTCTTTGGTGCATACCAATTTGCATTCGAAAATTTATCTTGAAAATTTGTGCTTGCGGGTTTTGGTGGTCTGTGAATAAGAATGTACAGTCAGAAAATTGACATTTCCATTTCTAAGATGGCGGATTCAAAATGGCGGATCGAAATTTGCGAAATTAAACGATTTCGCTCTCTAAAAACTCTTACTCGGGGGTTTCGGAGTTGCTTCTCACTGTAAATTCTTATTCCATGCCACCAAAATCCGCAAGCACAAATGTTCAAGATAAATTTTCGAATGCAGAATGGTATGCACCAAAGAGTCAATGTGAATGCTCATAAGGTTGTTCGGATAAATGTCAAAACTTGATATGGCCGTATCTTTGTGAAAAAAATCGCTCGTGACTGTTTAATAACTTATTTTGAAGGTAAAGAGTAGTGTTAAATGATGACATTGGAGAAAAAAACCGAAAAAATTTCTTGCGCCCTGTACATGACCTCAAAAGTCGTGAAAAAACCCATTTTTCGAGCACATAGCCTCAAATATCTCAAAATCCTGACGTTATAGGCTGATTCTGATTCCGGATTCGGATTCTACATCAAAAATTACTCCGGAAACGACCCATAGCTTTTCAACAACAAAACCTTGCAGACCTGTGTTATGTATCACGCAAAAAAGTAAATGCTATTAATCAGCATTTTTCTGCTTCTCAGCAGCAACTGCCGTTGCTGACCGACCGGCGTACTGATAATCAGCAATCGATTACTAACCACCAGCATTTTATTTTTTGCGTGTGCCACTCTGAATGTAAATCTTTTACAAGCATAGGGAAATATCCATATCACTTGGTACTTATACTTTGAGATTAAGTACTCTTGTGGATAAGAGGTATTGGATAAAGTATTGGGATGAGTATTGATAAATTTAATAATATTTTTGCCTCGAAATATAAGAGATAATTATTCGCGATAAGTACTAGAGTTAAGTATTGGAGATGAGTATTGGATTAAATAATACAGTAAAACCCCGTTTATCGCAACACCTTCCAATCAAATGCCTCCCGTTTATCGCAAAAACAGAGGGGTTCCCACTTCTTCGCCACCAGCTTGAACAACTGATTATCAGCACATGCGCCTAAACGAATAGTTTTACGCGCTTTCGCTGTTTATCATTGTTTACAGTCGTGTTTCAATAACCTCGAATGCGTTTTTTTGTTGTCATTATATGTGCAATTATAAATGAATGAAAACGTGGAACCGAACGATGGTACGTAAACGACTAGTACAAACAATACATTTTAATTACTTTAAAGCTTACATATTTCTCTTATAATTTTCGAATGCATGATTGAATTTTTTTCGGTGGAAATATTCCCGCATTTTGTAAAACAATTGATTCGCAATTGGTAAAGCGATTGCTGTACTAGGCACAATTCATGCTATAATTTGTCATAATAATATACATTGAAATGTAAAAAATTTATATATTTTTCTGTTACATATAAAACACAAATATGTAGCAATATATACATAAACGATAGTTTGGAAAGAATTGCTAAATAAAGAATTTCAAAAACATTTATGCATTTCATGAGAAAAAAAATGTACCTCTCAAAATAAGTACGGATTCCAAAGACGCTTAAAAAAATGTAATAAAATCCTTTTAATAAATTAATGGCTACAAATAATTTCATATCTCCCTAATATACGAAAATTCATATAAATATATGCATCACAAATTTAAAAGTGAGGAGTATTCCCGCCTATCCTTAAGAATCACGTGACCAGTCCTTCTACTAATAAGAGGGGAAAAAAATGGTAAGGTTTATTGCGATAAACGGGAGAGACAAGTTGCAATAAACGGGAGTTGCGATAAATGGGTGTTGCGATAAACGGGGTTTTACTGTTTCAGGAAACAATAGTAATATAATTTTAAAAAATCTGTCCGCTTGGCAAGCATTCTCATCGCGCGCGAATCGATCGTCGCGCTCCACTCAGTTTGGACCTCGCGCTTCGCGCTCGGTCTTATATTCGTCGCATACATTCAAGTTTATTTCTTGTAATCTAATACTAAAGCTCAAGTCAGTTTTATAATATTGTAAATGTGAATTAAATTTTCTCAAAGTTACTTAATTTGTTTTGGTTTTTGATTTCAAATGAAAAAGGAGATTCAATTTAATTGTGGCTTTATCGGTCTCAAGGTACTACACTAGCAAATATTAGGCCTCAGGCAAAAATAGATAATTTTGCTTTCAAGAACAGAGGAAAGATTTATTTTCCATGAAAAAAATTCGAAACACAGGAAAATAATTTTATTGATAAATTTTATTTTTGCCCGAATTATTTTTCTTATAGCTTCGAACCAAATTTTAAAAAATTATGCGATTCTAATAAATCACGAATCATTTCTTGAGAGAAAAAATTTCAATTTAAGCAATTTGTTTACAGAAATTCTGTTTTGGAAAGTTCTTTATTCATAAGTACTTGTAGTTATTGAATTAATTATTAAATTAAATTAAAGAATTTATTTTCAAAAATTGGAAATGGTAAAGTTGTAGAAAATCTTTTCCCTAAAAAAATGGCCCACGATTCATTAGAATCACATCATTTTTAGAATGTACTACCTTAAGAAACACATTCTCAAGATAACACTCGCACTCGATTTTCCGCATACATCTCTATAACTTTCTAATAAATTACATGATTATAATAATTCATTTTCTTCCAAATATCTCAATAAAAAAAATGTACATTTTATTAGAAATTATGTGAGAAAAAATTTGTGAACAATTTTGCATTCTTACGTTTTTTTCATATTTCACATATTCTCGTGCGGAGAAATTTCATGACATTCTATTGTCTAATCTGGCCCAGGTCTGGCCATCACCAGACTGGCTAGTCTGGAAGTTCTGTTCTGGCTCAGAACTAGCGCTGGTTAGCATTCCATGACAAAAAAGTTTGTATATGACGAACGAAAATTTCTTTTACAAGTTTCGAGAAATTCATAGGTTAGTAACAAGT
The DNA here is from genome assembly GCA_030998225.1 of Diplolepis rosae. Lineage (NCBI taxonomy): Eukaryota > Metazoa > Arthropoda > Insecta > Hymenoptera > Diplolepididae > Diplolepis > Diplolepis rosae. Next base: position 3,002,687 of record JAPYXD010000723.1, on the reverse strand, counting down.
ATTTAGAAACATTTATTACCCGGCCGGAAACAAGTATCTCTTTTTTGCAAATATTCCTACTACTTACTTTAAGATTTTTAATCGAAGTCGATAACTGTTGAATTAAAATAATTTTTCAACCAAAACTTTATTAAATGACCACCAATAAGTGGCTAACCAGCCGCAAACTACTGTCTGACTAGCCGCTGGATTGTGGCTGGCTAGCCGCTGACTAGCACCTGACATACAAAAACGTTACAGTTCTGGCCAGCCCCAGACCAGGTCTTATAGTCAGCGCCCGAACTGGAACCCAGACAGTCTGGTCTGGCGCTGGTCAGCGCCATGAAATTTTTCTACACGGGTTATGGTTAAAAACTTGAATTTTCGATTTTCAATAGTATTTTCTTAAACTAAAAAGAAAAATATACAATTTATTAGAAACGATGTTAGACGAAATTCGCAGAGCCTATTGAAGTGAATAATATTGTATTCTTACGTTTTTTTCGTATTTTACTTCAAAAGTTGCAGTCAATTCAATTCCCTGTATGAAGTATCAGTCTTTAACATTTTAATCCAAAACAATCGGCAGGTCCATGAAGGAAAAATCAGAGCCAGGGGGGTCGGGGCGATTTATCAAACTCTCCCACCCCTTTCTGTTTTTGTTTTTTGAAAGGCATGTTTAATCATTAGTGCGTAACGTACTATAAATATACCATAATTTACTGCTAATAGTTATATATTACGCTAACCGCAAAATGTTCACGGTAAACACCCCCGACCTCTCTCCCTCTCGACGGGCCTGACAATCCTTTTAACTAAAAAGTAGATCCAATGCTATTCCGAGCAATAGAAATATCGACGAATTTAAAGGGGGAATACCAAGTAAATGGCCAAAATCTTATCTTTTCTTTGAGCGCGGATTAACAAAAACTATAACTGACAAAAACACCAAAATTTAGATTTTTGTAGTATTTTATTACTAAAATGAAATAAAAATTTTTTTTTTGCAGTAGCGTAGAAACTAAAAAAGTCGACTTATATGAAGAAATTTAATTTATGTGCCTCCGGCGCGGAAACTCGTTTTTCCGTTACAGCTGAGAGTAACGGAATGTTGTGTATTCCGTTACAGAGGAATATAATGTAAAAATTGAACTGCGCATGCGCATATAGTCTTACAGCGGAGCAGAATCTTCTTCTCATTCCTCTTCTTCTTCGTACAGCGTTAGCACCCTACTGACAAAGCCTTGTACATTTGAACTGCGCATGCTCTATTACAACAAGCTACTACTACACAAGATCGATAAAATCAAAATGGCTGGGACTAGTCGCGAAATATCAAGTGTAATGACTAGCGCTGCAAATAACTACAATACTAGATTAGATTCGAGTGTACGCATAAAAACTCGTATCCGCGCCGAAGTCACATAAAATAGAATACGTGCCAATGCACACAATTCGGGAAATTACGAGACTCGCGACAATGTTCGCAGGACTGATCGCGCCTCGGCTTCGATCTTCTGCGAGCATTGTCGCTCGTCACGCAATAACCCTCATTGTGCGCCTAGGCACGTAATATACTATTCTTGATACCTCGTCGGAGTAAACCAGTGTTCTTCGAATCACCTAAGTGAAGGGTGGAATTCGTTATCAGTGTGGATTATCAGTGGATCCAGCTGGAAGCAACAGGATCACGAATCTATAGGAATAAGAAAATTGTGCAAGGAATCCTCGACCAGTCCCGTTTGGATTTAAGATTCAATTGACGCATGAACTGGTACAACATTTCTGGATTACCTCCAATTATACCTCCCAAGTTTGTCCTATTGTGTTAAATTATTAAATTGCATTGTCAATCTTGATTGTGTTTCATAATTGTTGGCTATCCTCAACCCTCTTTCGGTTAGAAATCTTTATGGTTTCTGTATCGATCAAAAACGAGGAGAAACAAAATATAATAATAAATAGGTAAGTAACCAGGACTTTAAATATGGGTGACATTGACCGGGCGCAGCATTAGATATACTTGGTATTCCCTCCTTAAAACCATTTGGATTCTCTTCTAGAAATAATCGATTGGACACAATTTAGAACGATTGATCCGAATACGAAACACCAATCGTTCCAAATCGTGTCCAATCGATTATTTCTAGAAAGGTTTTTAACCAATCCCCATTTTATCAATTTTTTCCCGCATTTTAATTCAGTTCAATTGCAAGCTTTTTACCAAGATGTTTACCAAATTTTCAGAAAGATATTTTGTACACTGAAAACGTTATCTTAGATAAATAAATTAATATATGTTTTAGTCACGTGGTTCGGTTGATCCATGGCTTTTAAAGACTTACACTCAATACATTTTTCATTAGCTGAAAACGAATGTTGCTCCAGAATGTGGAATTTGGCTTGGGATAGGATACGGCCCAAACTATGAACCAAAGATTGGCGTACTAGCTTCAGCAGTAGGGTGGGTATGGTATAGAGTTTACAGAAGGCAATTGGATGTTGGCTGCCGCATATTGGAAACTGCGAATCTGATGATTGTGTCTAATCTGCAATGTAATAAGCATGCTAAAGGTGCTATTTGTGTGCATTCTAACGGAAAATTTGACAGTGTGAGTCCTTATTAATTCACCTAGAACACATATTTTATTTTGCAGATTCCAAATTCAGTTGATGACAATATATTAATCCTATTTCCATTTCTAGGGAGATGAAGGAACACCAATGATTATAGGTGATAGAGCTGTAGGAATATTAACTTCTTTGATTCCCGGTTCGGATGAAGTAGCCGTGTATACTGATATTTATAAACAAAGACGTGACATCGAGAAATACATGAACCGAATCAGAAAACGAACTCCTATGAAGGTACCCCGTCATTATGTTAGATTTGACTGGCAATCGCATAATATACCTTAGTGATTCTCCTGACAGATAGATTTTTTGATAAAAGTGTATTGTTTTCAAAAATTTCTAGAAAATTGTTTATTATCATCAAAAACAGAATTTCTAAGAGTAATTATACTATTTTGGTTCATTTCTCGTTGTTTTGGCATAGGGTCAGATTCTTTTTATTTTCGATTGACAGAGCATTTTATTTTTTTTTCATTTTTGTCGATAAGAAAACAATTCCTTAATTTTTTACTGAAATTTTTGAGCCCAAATTACATGTTATTATTATTAATAATTATTGAAAAAAACATAATATTTACAAAATCGTCCGTCAACCGAAATACACTAGTCCTTAGAATAAGTGTACCAAATTTCAAGTTGATTCGTTAATTAGATCCCGAGATATTGTGTACACCATTTTGTAAAAACTATTAACTATTAATTTCAATTGAACAAACTGACATTTAAACATTTTCGATGACTCTATTGGTTTCGCTAAGATTTGGAGCAGTTATGTTCAAATTTTCAAATTATTTTCTCTTTTTTTTCGGAAATATCGTGAGTTAAGTTTATATTTGTACCTATTTTCCGAAACTCACAATAATCAGTAAATAATTTTTGTACCTAAAACTGTTGATTGAATAAAAAAAACATTCAATAAAGTAAACAAACACTACATCATTTTCCTGAAAAATAAAATAATCTATTAGAAAACAATTGAGGCTTCGGATTCCATAACCGACACAGCGCGTGGCCTAGTTGGCAAAAGAGGGAATACCGCAATGCGCGAATACGGAGAAAAATAGTTGAAGTAATTTTACTCAACTCTTTCAATTAAACTCGGGACATAAGGACATTTGAACATTTATTAAATCCTAGTCGGGTAAAATAAATTTGATAAATACCTAATTCACCCAAAGTGAATAACAATAAGTGTTAAATAGAGAATATTGGATCTATAACTTAATTCGTGCGGTTTGCTAAGAGATGGCGTAACTTGATTATTATTTCATCGTTGATCGTTCCAATATTCCGAACATGCGTTGGAAAGCTACTGTCAGTGTGCGTCTTTTTCAGTATATCTCATTTATTTAAAGCGTAAACAACAATAATTTTTTTTTCACTCAAATATGTCGAACTTTGTGCCTGAAAAAGTGTTTTTGCGGGGAGTTCTTCTTCATTACTTTAATATGAAGAAAACTGTTGCCGAAAGTCATCGTATTTTGGTGGAAGTTTATGGTGAACATGCTCTAGCTGAGCGAACGTGCCAAAAGTGGTTTGCACGATTTAAAAGTGGTGATTTTGGCTTGGAAGACGAAGAACGTCCTGGACAGCCAAAAAAGTTTGAAGATGAAGAACTGGAAGCATTACTCGATGAAGATTGTTGCCAAACACAAGAAGAGCTCGCAGAATCTTTAGGAGTCACTCAAGCAGCCATTTCAAAACGTTTAAAAGCAGCCGGATACATTGAAAAGCAAGGAAATTGGGTTCCACATGAACTCAAGCCGAGAGAAGTTGAAAGGCGGTTTTGCATGTCCGAAATGCTGCTGGAATGCCACAAAAAGAAGTCATTTTTGTATCGGATTGTTACTGGTGATGAAAAATGGATCCATTACGACAATCCCAAGCGCAAAAAATCATATTTGAAACCCGGTCAACCAGCCAAATCAACGGCAAAGCCGAATATCCATGGCGCGAAGGTAATGCTCTGTATTTGGTGGGATCAGAAGGATGTGCTGTATTACGAGTAACTAAAACCGGGTGAAACCATCAATGGAGAACGCTACCGAACACAATTAATCCGTTTGAAGAGAGCAATAGCCGAAAAACGCCCAGAATATGCGACCAGACACGAGGCAATAATTTTCCATCATGACAACACTCGGCCTCATGTTGCTATTCCGGTTAAGAACTATTTGGGAAATAGTGGATGGGAAGTTTTACCCCACCCGCTTTATAGTCCAGACCTTGCCCCATCTGACTACCATTTGTTCCAGTCGATGCAGAACGCTCTCACTGGAATACGGTTCACATCAGAACAGGGTATCAAAAATTGGCTTGATTCATTCTTGACCGCCAAGCCGGCGCAGTTATTTTGGGATGGAATCCACAAATCCGAAGAAACTGAACGCTATAGGAAAACCCATGAGTACGAGAGAGAGCTTATGGGAATGGTGGAAGTGCGAGAGAGGAAGCCTGCCTGCCCCTCTCTGCGCCGTCCTCCGATAGCGTTCAGTTCAGATTCTTACGGTATAGTACGATATGCTTTCGTTGAATCACGCACACGCTCGCTTACAATGCTGAGACAATCTGTTGATAAAATTTCAAGCTATTCTGGACAAATTTGTACGAAAAACAGCGAGTTGATTGTAAAAATCGTTTGATTTCGTACATTCAAAAAATACGGTTTTCTTTGGTTATAAGAAAAACTAGAATTCTGACACAAAAATTTATGGGAGAAAAAATATGTGGAATGACATTTAACATGTACTGACACGTTTTTTGATCATTATTCCGAATTTTTTATTTAAATGGAGGTATCCCCTCTATTGCCTATTAGGCCACGCGCTCCGTCGGTTATGGAATCCGAAGCCTCAATTTAAATTTCACACAATTTAAAGATTAAACAAAAACCGATTTTCAAGAAATATTTTAAAAAATAATTGTTACGTATAAGGATAAAAATTAGGTGAAATTTAAATGGCTGAAAATTATTAAAATGATGCTGAATAGTCGTTAAGAACTTAATAATTAACAGTTTTGTAAACGAATATATAATTCGACCATTTTGATTTGGGAGTTTACTTTCAGAAAAATATGCGAATTGAATATTTGTACATCAAATTGTTGATAACAATTGTATTAATAACAACCTGAGTAATAAAACGGTAATTCAAAAATCTTCGAAGACTTTTGAGAAACTTTTGCAATTTAGTATTAAAATGCATTATTTCAAATAATTTATTATCATAAATATATGATTGAAACCAACCTTAACTATTTCGTCTTATCATTGTCAATAATAAAGATCATAAGCAAAGAATCGTGTTCCTTTTGAAATAAAACAGTTAAGGTCGTTTAATAGTATATTACGAGCCGTGGCGCATAATGAGGGTTATTACGCGACGAGCGACAATGCTTGCAGGCGAGATCAGTCCTGCTAGCATTTTAAGCGAGTCTCGTAACTACCCGAATTGTGTGCATTGGCGTATATACTATTTTATGTGCCTCCGGCTCATAAACGCGTTTTTATGCTGCAGTTGAGACTAGCGTAATGCTGTGTATTACGATACAGAGGAATCTAATGTAAAAATTGAACTGCGCATGCGCCTATTACGATACAGCGGAGCATAATCTTCTTCTTCGTACATCGTTGGCACCGTACTGACAAAGCCTTGTACATTTGAACTGCGCATGCGTCTATTACAATACGCTACTACTACACAAGATCGACAAAATCAAAATGGCCGGAAGTATTCGCGAAATGTCAAGTGAGATGGGCGATAATCACGGCAAATTTCGACCTTTTCAGATTGGATTCGAGTGTACGCATAAAAACTCGTAAATGCGCCGAAGTCACATAAAATAGAATATGCGCCAATGTACACAATTCGTGTAATTACGAGACTCTCTGAAAATGCTCACAGGACTGAACGCGCCTTGGCTTCGACCTCTTGCGAGCATTGTCGCTCGTCACGTAATAACTCTCATTATGCGCCTAGGCACATAATATACTATTATGTGACTTCGGCCCATTTACGAGTTTTTCTGCGTACACTCAAATCCAATCCCGTATACGCAGAATCTTCGAATCGAATCTTTGGTAATAGTAAATTACACAATTGATACGGGATGCAGTCAATACATGAGGGGTTTGGAGAGAACGATTTGTAGGTTAGATTGTAATAACGTCTAACATCATTATATTGTATTTATTATTGTACAATGAATGTTACAATGAAATCGTCTGGAACTACGAAGCGTATATTAATGAAGGGCCACCAGCAATAACTCGCCGAGCGCTCGAGATGGCGGAAAACTATTATCCACGCACGAAATACATCGCTGCAAAATCCGCAATAATAAACAAATGTTTCTGAAAATTTCCAGAAAACTTCCTCTGAAGGTAAGAAACAACTTTGTAGCCGGAAGTTTTCCGAAATCGAAAATTTATTAGAGACTTTCTACCGGGACAACCACAAAAACATGATTTTTTATTTACATTAAAATATTTTTTAAAGAAAAATGTTTCGACATATTTCCTTTAATAAATTGTCTCCGTCAAAGTATTCCACGTCTAATGATAAAAAAAAAACAAACGATTTCGTCAAAAGTTGACCGAGTAATAGCAATTTATGTTTTGACAAACACTGATTTTCGATCATTTTTGATGACGTAAAAATTGAGTGTTTTTAATTTTCATCTAAAAAAATATTAAGGCTGCATAAAAATTGTATTGAGATAAAAAATGTGTCATGACAAATCCTACAAAACGGTATTTTTGTTTTTGTGATTGACCGAAAAAAAAATTTTATCACGATTTTCATGCGTGGAAATTATTCTTCGCTGTATCGTAATAGGTGCATGCGCATTTTAATTTTTACATTATGGTCCTCTGTATCGTAATACACAACATTACGCTACTCTCAACTGTCGCATAAATACGCGTAAATGCGCCAGAGTTACATAACCTGCAATATGAACCAAATGCTTAGTTATCAGTTTAATCAGTAGAGTGGCTTTCTTTGAAATGAACGAGTAATGTTTGTTCGGTATAAAATACCCATTAATATTCATATCCATATGATTTCCGTCAATTCAAAAGATAAAGCTATTAATTAAATAAAAATGTATTCCAACTCAGTCCAGAATTGAGTCATGAGATAAGAATGTTATAGATCAAAATAATTCCGGGAAATATACTGAAACTGGGGGATAGTTTTGATTTGAGAAACGTGTAGGATTTATGCAAAGTGTTTCAGTATCAAATATGAGAACCGTGATTATTTTTCTGCTCTGCGTTCAAATATTTATTACTACAGCTTTCCGTAAGTATTTTTGAATTCTATATTACCGAAAAGAATTCCTTCATCAGGACCAACTATTTCGCTAAAGAGAGCATCAATCTAGATAGAATTATAAGGATTCCAGTTTATGATTACAATAAGCACAGATGCAATCCTATTAATACTGTATTTCCAGAAATTAGTATAGTCAACTCTCTCAATAAGGCCACTTTTAATACCGCCATTTCACTTTATCCTTGTTCAACCACGCTGGAGCGCTCTCCTTACTCTTGTGCTGATCTAAGAATTTGTATCCGACGTTACCAATAAGGTCAGTGTCAAGCAGAGTCGAATATTTCTGTACAATATGTTCTAAGCAGATTACATTGACAATAATCATACAACGTGCTTGCGCGAGGACTACAGGAAACTGCCATGTTGAAAGAGATCTTATTGAGAGAGTTGACTGTAGTTAGAATGGCGCGAATTGCCGCGATTCTAAATAATGTGCCATGAAATAATAGTACGTACGATACTTTATCTGAAATAGAGAAAGCACGAATTTATCTGCCCAAGGAGTAGAAGTAAAATGGCGCTTGATTGTACAGCGTACGTACACGTGTAGGTCAATGTTATAATTCTACAATCAACATTTTGATGTATCGTATTACCTTGCGCGCGCACGAATCTGTCTCTCTCTCTCTTTCTTACTTCTTCCTCCTTACTGATACTTTACATGCCGCTCGTCCTGGTACAATAAAGAATAAAGTGTTATTTTACTGCCGCTCCGCGGGCAGATAAAGAGCGCTTATTCTGCCTATTTCAGATAAAAAAAAGTTAAATGAAGTCAAATGTATGATATACTACTTTTTGGAAAAATACAATTCAGCATCTTTTTGTAAACATGAACTTATCAATCGCGGCCTGATAGAAAGTGTTGGTTTCAACAGTTTCATGCACAGGTGATACAATAAAAAAATATGATGTATTCAAGTTTACATGCTCCCAATAAGAACTAAATTAGTTAAGGGCATGTGATACTTACGAAATTGGCAAATTTGACTGATTCTAAGTTTCTATACGTTTGTGTCTAAAATACAAAAGATTTTTATTATTGTCTATCTACGTCGATTTTTATCTTCTCTACTATTCCTCAGATTTTAAAAACAAAATTTTCTGTATTTTAGACATAAACGTATATAAATTTAGAATATATATATTTAGAATATATTGCATTTGCATTTACTAACACATATGTAAAAAAATATGCTTTTTTGGATATGTTTTTAAAATCTTAGTGACATTTTTAAATTGTCAATTAATATTTCACTTATTAGCCAGCTTGTTTCTAGTCTTGACACACATTTTTTCTAAAAGGGTCAAACTGTAATGTTTTATCAATTTGAGTTATTAATTTATGAATGGGAAGGGCGAAAAGTATTGGATAAAGTCACGTCCAAGACGTGGCTTAGAATTGTTATCCAATAAATGTGTGTGAAAAGCTGTTAAAAATTTCGAACTGTCCAACATATTTTACTCAACAGCTGGTTTCTTTTTTTACAGAAACGAATCATTCGGTACCTCTGAAAGGTAAATTCAATGGTGGAGAAACTTCTGATTACACCCAACTGAGATTCATGGCTTCTTTTTATTATTTAAATACCTTTTTATGTCATTCGTTTCTGATATCTAGTAAACACGCTGTGGTACCAGCTCATTTGGTGATGAATTTTTTCATGAATGAGTACCCTCCTGAATTCAGTGAATATAGCCTTATACTTCATGGAGGTCTTCCAACTTGTACAAAGACGAGTTATGATATTGTTCAAGTTGAACGTCATCCCTCGTTTAATATTACTAGATCCAATGCTGCACGCGATATTGCAGTTTTGACGGTAGACCATTTGTGGCGCGATCTGAGAAAAGGGCTCTAAGCGTCCGAGCGGTAATTTGAGATGATAATGGAAAGAACAAGCGAGCGGACTAGACTCGGTTTCAAATATGCCCGACTCTCTCTCTCTCTCATCCTATCTCATCCTATCTCATCCTATCTCAAAGTCAACGTCCGTGTGTTCGGCCGCTTTCGGTAAGAGAAATAAACTGACTAACACGTCACTCAATGAGTTTCAGGTCTAACATATAGATGGCACCGCTGTTGTTGAATCCATATGATTGTTGGACAGTACCAACCTTCAAACGTTAAGTGTCAAAATTTCATGACAATCTGACGTTTAGTTCAGAAGTTTCAGAGGTTTTGGTGAAGCAACTTTTGTCATTTTCAAAACAATGGATAAGAAAGAGTTTCGAGTGTTAATCAAACATTGATTTTCAAGGGAAAAAATACTGTAGAAGCATAGCAGTGGCTTGCCAAGCGTTATGAGGAATCCGCACCAGGGAAATCAACAATCATCGACTGGTATGCCGAATTTAAACGCGGCTGTACAAACACTGATGACGCAGAACGCTGTGGTCGCCCAAAATCAGCAGTTGTTCCGGAAAATATAACAAAAGTCCACAAAATAGTTTTGGGCAATCGTAAATTAAAGTTTCGTGAGATAGCTGGCATCTAAAAAATATCAGAAGTTAGTGTGTCTACAATTTTGCACGAATCTTTTGGATGCGTAAGTTGTTTTCGGAGTGGGTGCCGCATTTGCTCACACCCGTCCGAAAACAACAACGCGTCGAGGATTCAGAGCGCTGTTTGGAGCTGTTCAAGCGAGGTAAAAAGGATTTGCTGCGTCGATATATGACAATGGATGAAACAAGGATCCGCCACTACACACCTGGAACAAAAAGATCGTCATCTGAGTGGACAGCAGTTGGTGCAAGCCGTCCAAATTGACCAAAAACTGAACAGTGGGCTGGCAACGTTATGGCATCCGTATTTTAGGAGACGCATGGTATTTTCTTTATCGACTATCTTGAGAAAGATAAAACCATTAACAGCGATTATTACATGGCATTGCTGGATCGAGCGAACGCAGAAATCAAGAAAAAACGGTCTCATATGCAAAAGAAAAAAGTGCTGTTCCACCAAGACAATGTACCTTGCCATAAGTCCATGAAAACGATGGTCAAATTGAATGAATTAAGCTTCGAATTGCTTTCTCACCTACCATATTTCCTAGATCTGGCCCCCAGATACTAGTGGCTCTTTGCTGACCTGAAAAAAATGTTCCAGAAAAAGAGATTTGACTCCAATGAAGAAGTGATTGTCGAAAGTGAGGCCTATTTTGAAAGCAAAGACGAATCATTCTACAAAAAAGACATTGAAAAGTCAGAGAATCGTTGGAATGAATGTATTAGGCTTGAAGGAAACTATGTTGATAAATAAATTTGGATTTCTCGAAAAAACTATGTTTTTCTTAGTTAGACCGGAAACTTATAGAGTGATGTGTTACACTCATTCTCTCAGCCTGGAGAATACAGCGAGAGCGATGTGTACGTATGAAAAGAGAATCAACCGGCAGTGCAAAGGGGGAATTTTAAACGCATTATTACTTGCAAAATATGCAAGGAAAATTATTTCTGTGTACTGATAATTAAGGAGCAGGCTTTAATTAATTTATGAAGATCATAATCCAGAAATCGATTTTTTGACGATTAGGGTCTTTTTCTCGGAGCGCGTCACATTTATACATTTTTATACTATTGATGCACTGTTAAAAATTTAAGGAGTGAACGGCTTGAAATTTTATAGAATTCAGACTTGAAATTTGATTTTTCTTTATTTAAAATAAAACATTTAATTCAGAGTAAGAAGAGCTTCAAAATATAATCCTCGTTTCTACGACTCCATGCAGAAACTTACATTCAAATCGCAAATGTTGGATTTTTGAAGAATCTGTTCTAATTGATGTCAGTGCTAATTTTTTTAACAGTGTATATAATACTTAATAAATAATAAATTATAATGTTTTAAATTTAAGTTCATATTATTGTTTAGCTAGAAATGGATGTTGTTGCACAATGTGGAACTTGGCTTGAAGTTGGAAATACCTCTGAATGTGAACCTAAGCTAGATTCACGACCTCTAATAATATTATGGGGATGGTATGATGTCCAGCATAAGCAGATTGATAATAGCACCCGCATATTAAAAATCAACTTTGTAAAGATTTTAGAAAACAAGTTTTGCGAAAAAAGTCAAAGGGAACAACTTATCTGTGCAGTTACAAATGGAGAATTTGATATCGTAAGAACTCATTAATTCACCTAAAATTACAGAGAATGTTTGTAATACAGACTAATGTAAATAAGGAAGTCGGTATTGAGTGCTAAAATTTCTTTAAAAAATTTTACATTTGGCATTTTTCCGATAGATTCTCTAATACACTTTTATCATGGTAACTTGTAAACGACTCAAGTTGGACTCATAAAATTTAAAAGAATTCCATCTAGTTTTAAATAACGTTAAATTAATTCTAAATCATAGGTTGATAAGGTCGATATAGTAGAGTTCAGTTCTCACTGATAGTGATACACTCTTCTAATGATCGACATAATCGACTGAAATGATTTGGGAAAATCAGTAAATAGTTCCTGGGTTATCCGTAGCCACATGAGGTGTAAATAGATTCTATGAGAAAAGTTGTGTGGAGCCTCCGTAGCTCAGATGATAGAGCATTCGATCGGCAATCGAAAGGTTCTGGGCTCGATACCCAGCGGAGTGGAAGCGTTCTTTTTTTCTTAATTTTACAAAATTCTTAAAAACCGTTTTTGAGGCAAATTGTTTACAATTATGAATATAATTGAGGAAATTTGGTCTAGATTTTCATCTTTCAATAAAATACGGAACTTAATAGCATAAAATATTGAGATCAATTCATTAAATAACATAATATTACAAAAACTAAAAACTCAATTACGGTTTTTAAAGTGATAAAAAACTCTATAAACTCGATTTTTATAATTTCTATGTATTATAAGTGTCGCCAAAAAAAAAATTTGATTATTCACCAAATTAAAAATTTTTTCTTATCAATTTTTAATTTTTGGAGCACAATGATAATATAACTACTAAGTTTTTTATTCTGATGAAACAAAATGAATAGTCCATTATTACTTATATTATTTAAAATGATGACTATTTTCTATTGAACTTCTACCAGTTGAAAAGCTTTCCCTATGAGGAAGCAAAATGCTCATGAAATATTTACAAGTAAACATCTCAATAATATATGGTATGGACAAAAATTCCGTACAGAAAATTCGTAGAAAATAAAAATTCCATTCTACGTCAAAATTAACATTATTCCTTTGAAAATAATCTACCCTTACATGAATACTCCGCTGCCAACATACCACTCTGAGAAACAGTGTTTGTACTCGCTCAGTATCACGGCCTTCAATGTCTTCGTCATTTCACATTTAACCCCTTCAATGCCGTATAAATGTTCACCTTTCATCACATATTTCCCTTTTGGGTAGAGAAAGAGAAGTGAGAAAAAATTATTTCATGGACTTTTTGTGTATACCATGTATATACTGGCAATGCTAAAATATGCTTACGTGATACATGAACGACTCCTTAATGACAATAGATATAAAATTCATATACCTTTTTAGCGAGACCAAGGAACACCGATGACTCTGGCTGGCAAAGCTATAGGAATGTTAACTGTTTTAAGTTGCAAATCAAAAAACGTAGCTATATACGTTGATATGCTCCAACAATTTGTGGATATTAAATTAATGATGAAACGTGTCAGAAGATCCACCCGGATGAAGGTACCTCGAATATTTGTTAAGTCCGATTGGAAAATCAATAATATACCCTAATTGAAAATTTCTACGTCGTATAATAGGTCAGTAATTAAGATATCAAATGACGTAATTTACGACATGGTTTATGAAGTCCTAATTTAGCGTAGTATGCGAATTATTTCTTTATTCATAGCAAGTTCTTTTACGGATTTTAAATAAAAAAAGACAATACTTAGAAAAAATTATTCATTTCCCCTGGTTTACTATACATACTATACTATGTAGTTTACAACGTCAGGGTTTTCAATAAGGATGATATAACGATAGTGATTCACGTCGATACGAGAAATTCAAATGCTTCGCTCGAAGTCGTTCGTTATCGGCTCCTTTTTTCGAAGGAACATCGTATATTCTTTTGTTAAATTTCGAATCGTATCGTCTAATTTTTCGAACGAGATCGAGCGAGGTCCTCGAGTAACGTCACTTATGACAGTTCACACATGATAGCTCTACTCCTGGTAACTGAGACAACGCAATCAGAACGCAAACATGGCGGGAGAAGTGAACACGAGCAAAAGAAAATCTTCGATATGAATAATAAATTTGAGTTTTATTTTATTGTTTAAACTTATACAAAAATAATCTTTATTTCTAAATCTGTTTATTTTCTCTTTTACCTTTACCTTTCAAGGGTATGTGATACTTCACCATAGGAGCAATTTTGCAGATAAAATAAACTCTAGAAAATATGAAAACTTCGAATTACTTTTATATTTTCTTAATTAAAAAAGGAGGTGATATCTCTTGCGCTCGTTGCAGAGAACAATCCGTTGCTCGAGCTTCTCGTTGGAGGTAATCTCAAGTGTACTTGTTAAAACCAAAAACCCCCTCTCTTGAACCATATTGCCGCACGTCGGACTGTCTTTCAGCTTTAAACTTCATGAACGGCTGGTTCCGGTTTAAGTCGTGAACGACTCTTCCGTCATCCTTTCACCCAAGACCCTCCCCTGCGCCTTCGCACTCGGTCAACGAACCGAGGTGCCACGCCAAGTAGGAGAGCATAAAAATTCCTCCCCCCTACGGCATGGCAGCCTGATCCGCCAGGGACAATAAGTTTATTGACGGAACGCTCGTCAGGACCAACACAGCACTCATCGATACAGTTCGGCATGCTGAAACTAAAGGGTTTTCCAATAGGGACATAACAATTTTATCTATGAATAAAACACAGAAATATTTGAGATGTTGAGTTCAAATTTATTGTGGGTGTAGTGCAAGCATTACATTTTATGAATGAAATTCCATATCAGTCATATGACCACCAACGAGCCCGTTTACAGCAGTCGATTCTTTGGACCCAATTTTCCACCACTCTGGCACACATTTCGACCGGAACGTTGGCAATTTCGCGTTGGATGTTGTCTGTGAGGTCGTCTAAAGTTTCTGGCTTGTTGGCATAGACCAGTGACTTGATATGGCCCCATAAAAAGAAATCCGATGGCGTTAGATCGCATGAACGAGGCGGCCATTCGACCGGACCATTTCTCGAGATAACACTTTCATCAAATTTGCCTTTCAATAAATCGATTGTGATGCGTGCTGCGTGGCTAGTGGCACCGTCTTGTTGAAACCACATATCGTTGATGTCAAGTTCATCCAATTCTGGCCACAAATAATCTTCCAACATAGCACGATAGCGCTCTCCATTGACGGTAACATGACGGTCGTTTTCATCCACGAAAAAATGCGGCCCAATCACACCTCCGGCATGAAAACCGCATCAAACAGTTACTTTTTGCGGATACAACGGTGTCTCAAGAAGCACATTTGTGTTTTTTGCTGACCAATAACGCATATTTTGCTTATTAACAAAGCCATTGAGCCAGAAATAAGCATCATCGCTGAAGATGATTTTTCGATGAAATTCTTCATTTTCTTCAAGCTTTGCCAGAGCCCAATTGGAGAAATTTCGGCTTTTCAAATGATCAAGTGGCTTTAGTTCTTGAGTCAATTTAATCTTGAAAGCATGTAGGCCAAGATCTTTTCGCATAATACGCCACAGTGTCGTTTGAGTGATGCCCAATTCTTGAGAACGACGTGGAATCGACTGATTTGGCTCATTTTGAATCGATGCACTTACGGCTGCGATTATTTCTTCGCTTCGAGCAATACGACGTCTTTTTGCTACCGGAACGTCCAATAGTGTAAATTTGGTCTCGAATTTATCCACTATAACACGCACAGCCTATCGGGTGGGACGATTATTACGGCCGAAAATTGGAGTAAGCGCTCTTAAAGTTGCGACCACCGACCAAGAATTTCGGTAGTAATTTTTAATAATTTCCAAACGTTGCTGTTTCGTGAACTTTACCATGATGAAAATGTTGACTTTAACTAACGTTTTGACATTGACAGTTCATTTAAAAAGTTTAAGGGTGCGTTCATATAAAGATACGAAATTGTTATGTCCCTATTGGAAAACCCTTTATTTTCAGCGTGACACCTCTCTGTGCCGGAGACAGCTTTTTCTGAATAGCATGGTTGTTAAGGGCACTTGCCCAGATCGGAGCAGCATAAGCCTCCAATCTATGCGCTCTCCTAGGTGCTTGTTACTCTTCTTCCACACGACTTTGTGTTCTCCAAGAACAATCTTCGGGTGCTCAAAGGATCTCCTGTCCATGACCAGCAAAGCCTCAGTCTTTTTAGGGGCCATTTGCAGGCCTCTGCTATCCAACCAACTCTTTGCCCACCACAGACTCTCATTGGTCCTCAGCTCCAGGATTCCGACGTCCTCAGCGGCGTAAATGACAAGTGCGTCATCCGCGAAGTAGCGAAGGTAAGTTCATACGCAGGAAATCGTCATACATGTATTGCGTATGTCAATACTAACGAAGGCGCAGAATCCCTTACGCTTATCAGTTCCTCTTGTTGATTTAGTGGCGGTGTTAACCACTGCCTGGATGGCGCCCACTGTGGACTTGCCTTTCCGAAGGCCAAACTGGTTCTCTGAGAGACTATATTTACCAACCATGTGACTCTGTAGTCGTTGTAGAATCACTTCCTCCAGAAGCTTGCCTATAGTATCCAATAGCCATATTAACACTTTCCTGAAATTAGAAAACTTTTATGTGTACCCTAGGCGCAGATTACTTTCATTCCTTCCTGCATGAATTGGTAGGTACTGGAACGCGTCTTGCGACTTACGTTTTACTGAACTCTCGAGTGAAACCTAGAGCAGAATAAACGGAAGGCAATAGTATTTTTGTGATTGAATAAAATATTTGTTTTTTATGATTATACTACGAGTAATAATATATATTTTTAGTTGAGTTGAATAAAATTACTCAAACTATTTTTCTCTGTGTGCCAATTCTATAGCAAATTGATTTAAATAGATAATATACAAGCTTTTGGCAGAAATGCTATAGATTCAATAGCATTTTTTTCTCGTTGCAGTATATTTATGTAAATGTAGATAATGTAGCGTACGTTGGATTGCGTATGAACCAAGAAAATTTGAAAAAATATATTCTCGCACTGTTATCTGCAGCAAACTTTGCTTTTGATTTATTTTATCTAAATTCTCCGATAATGTTATTTGTATATTACTCTTCAAATAAAGTTGATGAAATGCCCTTAAATTGAAACAGTGACGTCATCTAATAATAAAAGTATTATTCACCTTCTAGTGTTGAAATAGTTCTATCGTGAGAAGGAGATCTCATTGAAGTAAATTATTTCTACAAAATATATTAGAATTAGAGGACAGTTTCAATTTGAAAGAAGTTTAGAATTGAGCAAGAAAATTGTAGTATCAAAAATGAAAATCGCGATTATCTTCCTGCTCTGCGCTTACATATTTATTGCTGAAACTTCCCGTAAGTATTTTCAAATGTTATACTCGAGTGAAGGCACCGCATTCGCCTTTTGACTCATGCGCACTTTTATCGAAAAATACTATTATTTCGCCAAATATTATTGAAATAAGTACAACTTTACAAATTTATTGCATCGGATTCTGATTTCTGATGCACTTTCTCAACGGCCTAAGAAAAACTCCCCTAAAACTTTTTTTTCTTTCCTTTTTTCCCTAAATCGAATTTACTCTGATTTTTTCTCAGTTGGTAACAACAACCGTTCGTAAAATAGACCCTTCAATTTATAAATGTTTCCTAAATCTAAATTAGTAGAAAATGAGTTACTAATTCAGTTTTGTGAAAATTTTTAATAATTATTAGTCACTTTTCTACTAATTTCTTTTTAAAAACTTTATACCTACTATTGGAAACAATAGAAAATGACAAATATTTAGTCAAGCGATTCTCACTAAAGTGAATTATTGGCTCACTTTTCATCAATTCAGATTTAGAGAGTAAAAGAAAATGTGACGTCATCAACGCCTCAAATGTTTCCAGCAGCTCTTACTTCCGTTTGAATTCAAGCTGAGCGAGTCAAAGCTATTGTAGGCCATTTCAAAATCTACTGTTATCGAAATTTTCAATCTCGTTCAATTAAAATTTGTTGAAAATCAATCCGTCATAATCCGATTCATTCCGAATCAATCCTAATAATTCTGATCTCAAAATTGTGAAAAATGTACTGAATTTTCTAAAATTGTTGTTAATGTTATGAAACTCAAATGAATTTTTATTAAATGTATCTTAAAACTACCAAACTGTAACATCATTTTTATAAAATTTATCATAAAATTACGAAATCGTAAGAAAATTTTCAGTTACATGTAACTGCATAAAACTTCAGTTACCCAAAACGCCAAAATATTCCTGATACAAGTTTCAGAATTTCCAGATACAGTCGGGACTCGTTTATCGGGGCGCAGTAGGGGCTCCCACCTAATGGGGCTCATTTGATTGGACTGTCGAATCAACCGCGGTCACCGCTGTGCCATCGCAATTGGTTGACGCGTTGCGCGGCTTTTCAATAGTGAGGGTAAGGGGAACGATTGAGCATCTTTATAGACGAGTCTCTAGTGTTCCGATAAACGAGTCTCGTAAAATTCTTTAGCCACTTATTCTATGTGTTTTAGATGTGATTTTTGAAAAAAAAAAATTACTTTTTTTGACTCAGCAAAGTAGAAGACTCTCTTAATGTTCAAAATATCAAATTTGAACAAGTTTTCCACGCATTTCTGAATCAACTTGTCTAAATTATCCAATAAGCAAATAGTATTTTGAAATAAAAAGCCATTATACAAATACTAAAATGCATGATTACATCTCGGATTGATATTTTAACATTACTACCATATTTTGATTTTCTTGAGTATTGAATTGATATTTTTGACTTGTGAATTTGCATACATGTCTATTCACATTCTTTCACCAAAGCTCTAAGCTTGATATTTATAATCAATTAACTCATGAATTGGTTTGCTATTTTCCTATTCGATGAAATGGATCACTACCTGATTCCTACTGTACTGAAATTTGTTTGTCTCTAAACTCATGTCCATGCAAAATTACACATCGAATTGAAAATATTTAAAATTAAGGAGAGTCACTAAGAAAGGTTTGTCATCTCTTGAATTTTCATAATTAAAAACAAATTACTTTGTAATAATGAAAATTTAAGAGATAACAGCTCTTCTTACGTGCCTTTTCTTTAATTTCGCAAATTTTCAACTCGATATCTCATTTTTTATGGACGTCTTTAGACGAAAAAAATTCTGGTCAGCTAGAAATTGGGTAGTGTGACCCGTGGCCTTAACACTTCAAAATATTTGAAGTACTGATTTCAATAGTTGTTTTCTTTATTTATAGAACCGGGCTATTTATCACCCCTAGAAGGCAAATTTCAAGGTGGAATAGATGTTGATTACAAAAATTTAAAATATATGGCTTCTTTATACCATTTTAATCATTTTTTGTGTCACTCATTCCTGATTAGCTTTAAACACGCTTTAACAACAGCTCATTGTGTGAGCACATTTTTTTTACTTGACCCTCCTCCTAATTTTGGGGAATATGAACTTATAGTTCATGGAGATCCTGTGATGTGTACGAGAACGAGTTATGAAATTGGACAAGTTGAAACTATTAGAAAGTTTAATCCCGCCAAAACAAGTATTGGTAGCGATTTTGCAATCATGACGGTAAATTATTTGTATACTTTTGTACTTTCACACTGTTACAAATTTTCGTAGCAAATAGCTTGGACTTTTATAGAATTTGGATTTTGGAGTTGATTTTTTATTGTTCGAAGTAAAAATAAGTTGATTAAGAGTAAAAATAATTCTAAAGCTGAAATTGTTTCGACTCCATTAAAAAATTCCTATTTTAATTTTAATTTGTTTCAAGTAACATTAATGCCACATTTTAACAATGTATAAAAATATGAACTGCCGTGGATCATTCGAAGATTCTTACTTTATCAGCATTGCAGTTTGTGCAACACCATCTCCGTGTAAAATGAGATACCAACTTGAAAATTTCCCATACTGTAAACATTTTTTTTTTATCAGTTTGGGGGTGATTAGAGGTTTTGTTTCCGTTACTATTACTTCCATAGATGCGTTCTACGTTCCGTCATGATGGGAGCAAGAGAAAGAAAACACGCCGCAATTTGGCAAAAAATAAAGTGCTCTTTGATCAAGACAATGCAACGAATTGAAGTTCTAATTGGTGCCGCACCCAACGTATTCACCGGATTTAGTCCCCAGTGACTTTTTCCTGTTTCCGAATGTGAAAAAATGGCTTGCCAGAAAGAGATTTGAATCAAACGAAGACGTCATTACCGAAATAGAGGCCTATTTTGAAGAACTTCCAAAATCTCATTTTTTAGATGGCTTGGAAAAATTAGAAAATCGCTGGGTGAACTAAATCGAGCTACAAGGTGACTATGTTGGAGGAAAAAAGTAAGCCAGTCCATAATAATGTGATTTTTGTGGTTTTTTAAAAACTTATTGACCTGCCCTCGTAAGTTAGAATATTGAGAGATATATGTATTCATAGAAGTGTAAAATTTAGTATAAATGTTAATTATTTACTCTGTAATCACAATTCAGAATGAAAATGACAAGTCATGGCTGTTAATGCAATAATTGTTTAATTTATTGTTTCCTTGCAACAGAATTTTTGAATTTTAAAAATAATGAGTTTAAAAATCCCGCTTTGAAGTCACATGATAAAAGGTAACATACATCGTCTCTAGGGTTGTAAAGTTTCATGAAACTTTGAGAAAATGAAACGTTACATGAAACTTTTGAAACGTTTCAAAGTTTTCAAAGTTTCAAGCATAATGGCGGGAAAAATCAAACTAATTGAATTTTCAAAATTCATAAATAAATTTCATAATGAATCAAATAAATAACTAATTTATATAGAAAATTTGAATAAATAAATAATTTTAACTAATTAGATAGATTAAATCATGTGAGTCAAATGTAAATTATTTAGTATTTAATTTTTTTAAATTTATTGTTTTAGAATTAATTTGTGCTTCTGATGACCCATTTTGAAAGAACTTTTTATTATACTTTAAACACAAAATATTAAATCGTGACATGTTTCCGTACATGTTCCTTGTTACATTGACCCACAGTTATAATTCTGTAGTATTTATTTTGGCTTGGGGTCAGCTTAGTTTTTAATTATTTGTGTCATAGAGGACATAAACATTAGGAAGGCAAACGTTTCGGCCACAGATGGGGGCCCTCTTCAGTGCCAATTAGCTTAATTGTGACCTTTAATAATTTATTAACTAATACATGCAATTAAAAAATATATGGTATTTTTTGTTTTTTAGTTTTGTTTTTCTTTGCTTATTAATTAAAAATAGAGTAAACATGCAGAAAAACTTATGAGTAAGCGAGTTCCTAGGTGTGAAGAAACCAGGCCGTTCCAAAAACTGTTCCAACAAGTAATCCTTTCCCACAGGAACCGTGAAAAATGCGGCCGCGGAACGCACTCCCTCAAGGGCTCATATATAAACACAATTATTTCAAACCAGAAAGAAACAACACACTGGAGAATATAACGTGGATCCTTGGTAAAGCACGCACAGCAAACAACACATATGGACGAGCACCAGAAGTAAAGGACACTGAAGTTAAAACAATCAGAACATTGCAATTGGTACGGAAAAATTTATTTATTTTCTCAAAAACCACAGAGATGACAGACGGATGTAAGTCCACCACTCTGCCACATGGCTAGAAGAAAACTGATTTGGGAATAAGTCGTATTTAGGAAGACAAGTGTTCAGAGTTTGACGTATATGGACTCTGACTCTAAGTAAGGTGGCCAAGTAATGCACGAGTTCTTAGGAGTATAAGAATTTTTATAAAGTGGCCAAGTAATACGCGAGATTTCCGGGCTCTGACTTAAAGTAAGGTGGCCAAGTATTGCGCGTGTTTTTAGGAGTATAAGAATTTTTATAAAGTGGCCAAGTAATACGCGAGATTTCCGGACTTTGACTTAAAGTAAGGTGGCCAAGTAATGCGCAAATTCTTAGGAGTATGAGAATTATTTAAAGTCAGAGTACGGAAATCTCGCACATTACTTGGCCACTTTATAAAAATTCTTATACTCCTAAGAACTCGCGCATTACTTGGCTACCTCACTTAAAGTCAGAGTCTGAAGAGCTCGCGCATCACTTTGCAACTTTTTATTAGTCTCAGAATCTGTAGTGCTACCGTATTAATTGACCACTCTATTCAAATCAGAGTTTGAACAGCTCGCGTAATATTTTTCCACTTTACAACAGTCTTATAATTCGAAAAAGTCGGACATCATACTTATAAACTTAATATTGTATTTTTCCGGGTTCCAGTTATTAAGAATCAGAGGTTTCGAAAAACCAGGAAATTAATTTTTCGTGAATGTCCACTTTAGTTGCATTTTACTTTCTATATCCACAAAAATGTGTATAATTTTTACGACGCCGGGACCGTATTGAGTGCCTTTCCTTACAGAATTCTTCGAACATGTGGTAGGGGTTTGCTTTCCTTGGACGCTTGAGCACATAGAAATCTCAAGTGCCGGGGACATTAAAGTAAATTTTGACTGTGTATAACCCTTGGTGTTGGAACCTGACCTATCATGGAGAATGCTCTCCATATACGTGAAACTCTGAACACTTGTCTTCCTAAATACGACTCATTCCCAAATCAGTTTTCTTCTAGCCATGTGGCAGAGTGGTGGACTTACATCCGTCTGTCATCTCTGTGGTTTTTGAGAAAATAAATAAATTTTTCCGTACCAATTGCAATGTTCTGATTGTTTTAACTTCAGTGTCCTTTACTTCCGGTGCTCGTGCATATGTGTTGTTTGCTGTGCGTGCTTTACCAAGGATCCACGTTATATTCTCCAGTGTGTTGTTTCTTTCTGGTTTGAAATAATTGTGTTTATATATGTGCCCTTGAGGGAGTGCGTTCCGCGGCCGCATTTTTCACGGTTCCTGTGGGAGAGGATTACTTGTTGGAACAGTTTTTGGAATGGCCTGGTTTCTTCATACCTAGGAACTCGCTTACTCATAAGTTTTTGTGCATGTTTACTCTATTTTTAATTAATAAGCAAAGAAAAAAAAAACAAAAAAAAAACAAAAAATACCATATATTTTTTAATTGCATGTATTAGTTAATAAATATTTAAAGGTCACAATTAAGCTAATGGGCACTGAAGAGGGCCCCCATCTGTGGCCGAAACGCTTGCCTTCCTAATGTTTATGTCCTCTATGACATAAATAATTAGAAACTAAGCTGACCCCAAGCCAAAATAAATACTATAGAACAAAATATTAAGTCGACAAGTATCGGTAAACCATCTTGCGCAACATCAAAAAACATCAAAACAAATGAATACGATTCAAATATTATAACCTCAACCTGGCACGAGTGCGCATGCGCATTCATGTTTCTGAAACTGCGAATGTTTCATGAAACTTTGGTCCATGAAACGTTTCATCGTTTCATGAAACTTTCAATGTTTCAATGTAAAGTTTCATGGACTTACATCTCTAATCGTGTCGCAAACTAAGGATGTAACATATCCGGTAACATAACACGTTGATCAATAAGTCCCGGGACTAACTAGGAAAAACACATTTTTTTAGCAAAACTCGACTTTATTCATCAACATAGTCTTCAAAAGCAACACAATCAGTCCAGCGCTTCTCTAACATTTCAATACCTTTCTTGTAGAACGATTTATCTTTGCCCTCGTAATAAACGTTCGTTTCGGTGATGACTTCCTCGCTGGAGTAGAATCTCTTTCCTTGGAGCATTTTTTGAGGTCTGCAAACAGGCAGTAGACGCTGGGGGCCAGATCCGGTATATGGTGGGTGCGGAAGCAATTCGAAGCTCAATTCATTCAATTTCGCCATGGTAGCGAGCGACTTGTGACACGGCGCATTGTCTTGGTGAAAAAGCACTTTTTTCTTCTTCATTTGGAGCCGTTTCTCACCGATTTCGTTCTTCAAACGCATCAATTGGCCAATGTAACGTTCGCTATCGATCGTCTTACCTTTTTCAAGGTAGTCGATGAACAAAACTCCATGAGCATCCCAAAATACTGAGGCCATAACCTTACCGGCCCACATTTGCGTTTTTGGCCGCTTTGGACGCTTCTCACCGACTGCAGTCCACTCGGCTGACGACCGCTTTGACTCCGGATTGTAGTCATGGATCCAGGTTTCGTTCATTGCCACATACCGGCGCAAAAAATTCGGTTTATTTCGGCGAAACAACTCTAAACAGCGCTCGGAATCAACGACACGTTGTCGTTTTTGATCCACCGTGAGCAAACGCGGCACCCACTTTGACAACAACTTCCTCATAGACAAATGTTCATGCAAAATAGCGTACATACTGCCGTATGATATCTTTAAGGTGTCAGTTATCTCACGGAATTTTAATTTACGGTTTTCGAAAACGATTTGGTGGACTTTTTTGATGGTTTCCGGTGTAACTACCTCATTTGGCCGGCCGGAGCGTTCAGCATCTTCAGTGTCTGTACGACCACGTTTAAACTCAGCATACCAAACATCAGAATGTCATGAAATTTGGACAGGTATCATTTGAAGGTTGGTACTCATGAAAAATCATACAGAACTTTTGATGGCAACACCATCTATGTGTCAGTCCGGGGATTTATTGATCCACGTGTTACATGTCCCAAATCATGTAACTTACCTGAGGTATGTTGCGTTCCCATCACTTTTCCTTGCACCTTTTCTCCGCTTCTTTCTCACGCTCACGCAATAAAAAATGGAGCAGGTTTTTAATATGACTGCACCCCACGGGTTTGTGCTCCGTACCTTTATTTCTTACGTCGATTGGATTATTGTTTTTTTCAGCGATTAACATACGTTATTATAATTTGTTAGTTCGACATAGTTGATTTTTTCTTTGAACTACTTTGATTTTTAGGTCCACTTAACCAGTCAAGAAAAATTGTATGAATAACTCGATTCCTCACTTTTTTCTGCAGAATGCCAAGAATCGTATAGAATAGTATTGTATGTTTTAATACTGACAGATATTTTACTTGTATTGTAATTGTAAACATTTATACCTTACCATATTGTATTTTATTTCACAAATTTTGAACTCGGTATCTCATTTTGCATGAAAATGAGGTTACAGGAACTGAAATGTCAGTAAAGTAGGAATCTTTAGGTGGTCCATGGTCTCAAGTATTAGAAGATTTAAATTATAGTGTAACTTTCACAAAATGAACTTATTAACTTGCGTAAAGTAAGACAAGTGGCCACAGGTAAGTTGCAGAATAGGAATTACACTCGACATTCCCTCCAGCGAGAAGCTCGAGCATTGGAGTCAATGCTGTCAGATTTTTTTTCGGAAATCCGTAGAAATGTTGGGGACCGCCAGAGAAAATCCGTATTTTCCTGTAGGTCTATGGCCGCGAAAGGGCGGCATAAGTGAGCGTGGCCGAAATGTACATGTGCAAGAGAGACAGACAACATGGGGAAGTAGTGGGAAGAACGCTCGAGAAAATTGAGCCTAAGAGAGAGAAAAAGAGGGAAAAAAGCCGACTTTTGACTTCTCGTTTCTGCGAAAAGTGGCGGCTAGATATTTTCTCGGATTTATTTAAATAAAACATGGTATTAATTTCAGCAAGATTCGATGTATAGTTCGTTTAAAAAAAATCTTTAAAAAACCGTGACTTTTCAGCCTACACGGAGAAAATTCATTTGTGAAAATTTAATCAAAAGTTGAGTAAAGCTGGGAAATAGTGGTTTTTGGTGAAAATTAAAATTTTTTTCGCGTGTTTATTCAATAACGAATTATAAAATTTAATTTAACAGTTGAGTTAACTGTTGATGATTCTATTAAAAGCATTGTATTTTTCATAAGTTCAACCAATCAAGTTCTGCATGCGATCTGGATACAGAAGGTATTACAGAGACCTAACAATTTTTTCAGTATATATAACAAAAATCCGTAGAAATCCGTATTTTTATTATGGACCTTCAAAAATCCTAGACCTACTGGGATTTCCGTATGCCTGGAAGCACTGATTGGAGTGTTCTCTGCAACGAGCGTGAGAGGGATCTCCGCCATACCCTACTTGTTATGCGCGTTATATGATGCGCGCAGTCAGTGATGCCATGTGAATAATTGTATGTAGTGAAAAAGTGTATGAAAGAGTAATTTACGAATATTCAATATGGAATTGACTTCTTTGACGGTATGTACTCAAAATACAGTTCTATCAATCTAATGTAGCACGGGAAAATTAGCCATTATCGATCCTAACCTAAAATAATATTTTTCTTCGCTTCCTTTATATATAAAATTCGATCGTGATTTATTCTATAGTAGTGGGGGAAGAGAGGTTGTTCAGCTGCTCATTGTATGGAAGGGTGACGCGCTCGTAAAAGAGATCGCTCGTTGGAGGGAATTTTGAGTGTATATAGTATAAAATAGTTCAGTATACAATTAAATTTCTCAGTCGGAAAAACAGTTTATATAAGGTGTATTAAAGTCTTAATACTATATTTCTATTCTACAACCCATCTGTGGACAGTCTGTATAAAAAAAATTCATTTCTGTTCATAAAAATCAGTCTATATTTTCAGAGCAAATTTAGAATTCAAATCCTTTTAGATCAAACGGGAATTTCCGAGTTCCAATTCTAAAAATGTTCACATTTAGAAGGTATATATTTTTTTTTAGTTGAGAAGTAATGTTACTGAAGAATGTGGAACTTGGCTTAAAATTGGAGATGACCCTGAATATGAACCAAAGATTCAAACAGAAACTGTAGTAGTAGG
Source organism: Diplolepis rosae (assembly GCA_030998225.1). Lineage (NCBI taxonomy): Eukaryota > Metazoa > Arthropoda > Insecta > Hymenoptera > Diplolepididae > Diplolepis > Diplolepis rosae. The sequence goes on along the minus strand of JAPYXD010000723.1, from coordinate 2,975,850 downwards.
ATGGGGATTGTACAATGTTAAAAATAAACAATTTGATACTTGTGATCGCATGCTAAAAACTTCGACTGCTATAACATTATCAGCAAATTTTTGCGGAAGAGCATCTAATATAGCTTTTATTTGTGTGTCTGCTGACGCAATATTTGATAAGGTGAGGACTTACTAATTTACATTAAATAAATACTTCACACAGATAAAAATGGATTATAAAATTTAATATCCAGGTCCAGTGACTATGGGATAGCCATTTATATTATAAACAGTATAATCTAGATTATAAGTAACAACCTACAATTCATTATATGTTCTAAAATTATACTACTCACAATCGAGATTATACTTTTTATAATTTAAATGGCTGTCCTATAGTCACTGGACCTGAATATTAAATTTTATAATCCATTTTCTCCGTGCATTTTGTAAATTTTAAATCTGATTGATAACAATGTCTAAAATCCATATTAATTTTAGCAAGATATGGGCACACCTTTGCTTCTGAAAGGCAAAGCTGTAGGAGTTCATTCTTCTTTTTATTCGAGGCAGGGACCAATTGCCATTTATGTTAATATTTACAAACATGCTCAGAAGATCAAGAGAATGCTAAGGGTAACCAGAAAACCTACTCAAATTAAAGCACCTCGTAGATTTGCTAGATACGACTGGAAGGGAAATTTTGTATAAATTACATTTTCTAGTCGATATTTATTTTAATCAAAGAGAATCTTGAAATATCAAACAGAAGAAATTATACAACCTTACCATTATTTGGAGCTTTATGCACTATTATCTTTAATCAATAGATCATTTTGCAAAAAAAACTTTAAATATGCCAACAACGTGCGATCACACAAGGGTGTAAAGTTCACACCCATGTGGCGAACGTTATTAGATTCTCATCATATGAGAAGGTACTGGTTTTTTGTGAAAAATGACTTTTCAAATTTTTATACGATGGTGTCTGGCTGTCGTCGTCATCTGTAAGCATGATAAGTTTCGAAAGAATTTTTGAATTGAATCGCACTGTGGCACACTTCTCCAGGATCAACAATTAAAGGAATAGTTCACCAACCAGCCATTTTTGAACAACGGTTCTGGTTTCATCCATCAGAAACGTTTTTATCAAAAACAAAAATTCAATTTCCCCGCCATAATATAAGAGATACGAAAAAATGTTAAGAAAACTAAAATTTTTATTTCAAAAAGATCCACATCTGTGGTTTGGACCATTTTTCCATAGGAGTTATATCTTTTGTTTATTAATGAAAAATATTATTAAAAATAAAAACTTTTTTTTTGCTACTGAATATTTGTTCATAGTAGTTATATCTTTTCTTTTATTAATAAAAAAAGTTTTTCTAAAAATAAAAAAATTAATTTTGCCTCCAAATTATACGAGATACGAAAAAATAGTTACAAGACAAAATTTTGCATTCCAAAAAGATCTAAAACTTTGGTCTCGACCATTTATACATAGGAGTTATATCTTCTGTTTATTAATGAAAAATATTATTTGAAAAAAGTATTTTGAAACGCGAAGCGCAATCACCGAATGCAAGGGTGGCTCTAATGGATATAAAATAATACTTAATTGAAAAAAAAATGATGATTGGTTGCATAGTCCAATTTTCAAAAATAATATGTTGAAACTTTATGAAAATTGCTGAACTTTTATTCTATGTTATTTAAAATAAAACAGTTAATTAATTATAATTGTGGGTGTCATGAACGGGAGAGGAATTAAGAACTCAAATCTTTCAATATAATCTTCGGTGATTTTAATGTATTCTATGTTAAACGATTCAATTTTCTCTTAAATGGTCAGCTTGGAGACCCTATCTGCGATGGGTAAATCACTAAAGTCAGCGAGACAACTTTCATCGTAATATGGACGTTGTGCTCTGATTTAGCAATATCGGTGATCCAAGAGTAATTAAAATAATGATTAATATTATAAGTCATAATATTTAGTTTGAGAACGACGAAGAAATTATAGAGTAATCAAAGCTAAATAAAATTTAAGTGTCGTGGCAAGGGCTTCAGAGAACCGTGGACGAGCACGAGGTTTTATAAAATGTAAACTTAGATATAAGAAACCGTTTGTAAGCGAAAAGCCGAATGAGTTATCGGATTTTATTAACTAAAGAACTTTCCAAGGTATAATTTATCATATGTGAATGATATGTTTATTAAAGTTTATCTTGACAGCGAGTGCGTGAGGTCTTAGAGAAATTTGAATCGTACTCGAGATTTAAAAGGTTTTCTAGGAAGCTATTAAACTAGCTTGTGAGCTTAGGGTGGTCTTTCTATAAAGAATTAAGACCTTCTTATTGGTTGGACGTATGAGTGACGTATGTTAACGTAAACTTAATGTAAAGCGGTAATTGGATGGATGTGAGGTGGGGGAGTGTCAAAGATCTAGCTAGCGAGGATAGACTAGCGCGAGAGATCTAGATATTGGAAAAAGAGAGTAGTCAGACGTTTGCTTTTAACTCTCAAACATTTATTTCGGCTCTGGCTCTAATTTTGTTTAACTAGATTCTTTCTTAATAAAAATTATACTTCCACATTTATAAAAGTTTATAGTTTCTTTTAAAACTCCCGGGTTTATATTTATAATTAATTGGCGAAAACCCTACCAATAAGAGCTTTTCGTATGTACGAATGCTCAACACGTAACATAGTCCGGTAGCTTCTCGGATGATTTTTTCCTTACCAACCAAGAGCCGCCAATCTCATCGTTATTTCTCTTAGCGGCGCGCTGTGTATAGCTACACTTGTGATTTATTTCCTTAGCCGTTGATTTAAACGATTTTATTCGTACAATGAGAACAAATTTCTCGGACAAATCACCAAGAAAATAATTTCTTTTCTCTCTGAGAACTGAGAGACAACCTGTCAAGTATGACACAACTTACCAGAAATTCTTTCAAATTTCCGAGATGAATTCTTTTTTTTTCCTATTATTATCTCATGGATCATGGTATGGGAAAGTGGTAATACTGAGATATTTCTTTTTCCTGATGTTGCGAAATATACCTTGTTTTCTATTAAAAAATGTTAGGTTAAATACCAAATATCGAAAGTTCATATCGATCAAAGTATCAAACGATACTGTAAAGTTTCTAAAATGCTCTCGTGACAAGTGAAACAAGTCACCATAAATAGTTCTATTTGGTATGGGAAATTATCCACCATGAGCGTTGTGCGCATGCGCGAGTTGCTCGTTGAGTAGGTACTGTTCTTGCAAATTGAGAAAACAAATTTTCGTCGCAGCGTCACATTAAATCCACGTGCTCGTTTTGAGAGCGAAATTTTGAGGTAAGTACGTCTCATTCATTTCAAAGAAACTGCTCGTAGTGTAGAGTTTTTTTTACTTTCTGAATCGTATCTTTTGTACAAAAGATCAGTCATCAATTCCGAAAAAGATATCTATAACCTAACTTCGCTAAGCTTAATTTATATCCTTTTTCCGCTTTCAATATAAAAGTTGCAATCATCGTAATTCTAAACAAAAATGTCAAAAGACGTGTTTCTTTGAATAACTTGAATAACTCATATGAATCGATTGCATGACGGATGTTTTTATATCAATAAAATGTGATATAAAAAAATTTTCATTCCTTTACGAACCATTCCAAAATTCCATGAGTAAATATGAAAAAATTGCCAGAAAAACTTTTTAATACATTCTATTTCAGTATCGGCATTTTTCCGATACTTGTTATTGCATTCACTGCGAAAATAACATTTTAATCTCTACTAATTTCACTTTAAAAATTGTCCAACTCTGACCATTGATGATTCCCTTACCGACTGTGCAATTCTAACTATACTTGCAAGTTGTCCCCCGGTTCTCAATTTAGTATGGGAAAGAAATATATATATATGGTATTGGACTTATACCCAGAACTTTTTTCTCAGTGTATGCGAATGATTTCAGTTTATGGAATAAGAAGCTTATGTTATACATAACAAAAAAATTCTATCGACAGTTACACTGCGTTAAGCAGAATAAAGCTACGCTTATTTAAACACCATCTACAGATTTTTAATTTGATAAAATCATGATTTTAGAGTGGTTTACCCCACGCTTATCTGCTACCTCAAAATTGGAAATTCATAGATAAGACAAATACATATAAAATCGGTCGGACAAACAAAATCACGTTTATTAACTAAAATACATCAAATCAATAAAATTTTGAATATAAAAATCTTCTCTGTGAGCGTGATAGAAGAGCTAAAATTTATTTATAATTGTTGGATTATAACCGTTAATTCTATGTAAATGCAGATATTCGATGTCTTCCAATTCTCGAATGCTGCTTCAAGCATACAGGTATCTCAATCTCTTTATTAATGAATATTATTCATTAATAAAGTCGCTTAGAGACGACTTTTTGAGTTGAAAGCACCAAACTCGGTGAAAGAGGAAAAACCTCTTATCCTGCCATGTACCTACACGGAAAAAACAGTATAGCTGAGAAAACTATATAGAATTTTAGTTAAGCAAAATACCTGTCGTGACTACACGATATTGGTATTGTAGCTAAACTGAATGCGTGACGCACGGAAATGCGTATTTTGCCATCGTACCATTATAATTTCGTTGGAGCAACGATAGAAGTATAGCTGTTCAACCTATACCGGTATATAGTGTCTCGTCCCATGCAGTATAGGTGAGACAACTATACTGGTTTGCCGCACGACCTATACATTGCTTCGCATGCACGCGACTCTAACCTCGAAATGAGAAAGAAGTGCCATTTTTTCGAGGCGTTTTTTCGAAGCGTTTGTAGATTTGTTTGGAGCATTTTTTGTTTGTTTGAAAGATCATTTTTGCGTATCGTGTATTGTTTTATCACACGCGAAAATTCACAACATCGATGGACAAATGGGTGAAAAAAAAATTTACTGATTGGGGATTAAGAAAATATATCGAAGCTTTCGAAGGTAAGTACTAACATAGTTACAATAATTTGACCATCATTTTTTCATTTCCTATCATTTATAATTGAAGCTCTGGATTACAGAACATGCGACAACTCTATCACATGCATTCTTATAACAGGCATAATTTTTTGGTTACGATCGCTATACATCGTATTGTCATATCAATGAACTTCTATCCTTCGCGGAGCAATATGGGGTTTAAGAATACCAGTATAGCTGTCTCGTCTATACTCGTATAGTTCTGAGGACCATACCTTAGCATTAGTCTGATAGCAATATTTTCTGGTTCTGAGGACCAAAATATAGTTCTCTTAGCTATACTGTTTTTTCAGCGTAAACCGTGAGCCGTATCAGAACTCAGCTATAAACAGAAAACCCTTAGCCTGCCCCGAAAATGCCTCAAGAAGCGAATCAAGACTCGTATCAAGACAGAAAACCACATTTATCTTCATCAGCTCAGCCCCCCACTTTGGTGCACTAGCCGCTGGTGGGAAATTCTGCACGTGCAGTTCATTATAGTGACCGGATGATGGCTACTTTGCTCTTACGCTTTACTTTCAAATGAAGAATTCCCCACATCTTCCCCATCCAACGAATACCACTATATCATTTTCCCCACTTCAAGAAATTAAAGATATGAATCCAAAATTTAACATATCTCAGATCTCAATTTGTTTGATCCTGAGATAACGATAAAAGAGCATCAATAAAGTATATGAAAACTAGAAGGTATAATTGAATCGCAGTGTTGTAATATTGAAAATGAAAATCATCATTATTTTTATGGTCTGCGCTTCCATATTCATTGTTGAAGCTTTCCGTAAGTACATTAAAGTATACGTAACTGTAATTAATTTTTTGCACCAATTCTTGAGACTTCTCAGTAAGAACAAAGCCTTAAATTTTTTACATTTTACAGAAGATTTTGTTCAAAAGTCAGCTGCCAAGTATATAAGCACATAAGTTTGTCATTTTCTAAGAGTCTTATTTTCTATTATTTATTAATTTCATAATCAGAATAATAATCTAATTATTCGATTTTGCACAGAATTTCTTAATTTCCATATGATATTTAATTATGTGAGTCAAAATACCACTCATCACAAATATTTAATGCTTTAACTTTGTATTGAATAAACATACACAAGTATAATTAATTATTCACTAGTTTGGACATTTTTGGTAATATTTCCATTGATTGAAATTCTTGACGTGCTTCAGAATTGGCTAGTGAAACTACTTGAAATTGCCAATATATACCTAGAGACATAATATTTTTCAAAAAACTATTGAACATTTAATTACCATCCAACAATTGGATTAGTTAAAAATTTTTACAACTTCTATAAAGGATAAACCATTTCAAAAAGTGTCTGTTAATTTTTGGATCAAGCATGCGGGAGTCGTGATCTTTTTATTTTAAACGAAGTCACTCAAATTTGTATTTGATGCGGAACCAAGGTGAAGATTCGGAAACCGTTTAAATAATATATTTTTTGAAATCAGTTATAAAATTCGTTATAAAGCAGGCAATGTTCATTCCTTAAATCCCTGATATCGTATCTGGTAAAAAAATTTCAACCTTGAATTTTTTGCATATCTGACTTTAATATAATACACGAGCAATAATTTTAAAATTATTAATTAATTTATAATAGTTGTATTAAACAAAATTTTCTTCAATATAGCTCAATAGAAATAGAATATATAAATCATTTCCTGTGTAGAAATTGCCAGGTTTGGCGCTAGTCCCGCATTGATACGCCAAACCAGGTTCAGGCGTGGCCTGGAGCGTTTGACAAACCTGACCACCAGACCAGATCCAGGCCTGTTCAGCATTTCATGTCATGTCACAGCTTGCCAGGCCTGGGCCATACCGTAATTTTATCCAACAGTTGGTTTTCTTTCTTACAGAATCGAATTATTCGTTTCCTCTGGAGGGCAAAGTACAAGGTGGAGAAGAAGTTTCAGTCACGGAAATGAGTTTCATGGCTGTTTTGTCACATAATGGCAAATTTATATCCCATGCATTTCTGATATCTTGCAAACATGCTTTAATGGGAGCTAATCTTTTGATGAACTTTTTCACCACCTGGCCTCTTCCTGTTTTCAAAGAATATTTTCTCATAGTTCATGGAGGCACTCGTCCTCCTCCAGAAAACGTTTATGATATTGAGCAAGTTGAATGTCATCCTGCATATCGTTTCGCAAAGCCAAGTATTTCTTTCAATATTGCAGTCCTAACGGTAATCCATTTATACAGTTTTAGGCTATTATAACACGTGGATCAATAAGTCCCAGGACTGACACATAGATGGCGTTGCCAACAAAAGTTCTGTATGATTTTTCATGAGTACCAACCTTCAAAAGATAGCTGTCAAAATTTCATGACATTCTGATGTTTTGTCCACGAGTTACAGTGATTTAAGTGACGCTAGTCTTGATATTCTCAATACAATGGATTCGAAACAATTTCGTGTGTTGATTTACCATTGCTTTTTGATGAAAAAAAACACAGTGCAAGCTCAGCAATAGCTTGAAAAGTGCTACGGGGACTCTGCTCTATCAAAAACAACCATTTGTCGGTGGTATGTTGAGTTTAAACATGGTCGTACAGACACTGAAGATGCTGAACGCTCTGGCCGGCCAAATGAAGTAGTTACACCGGAAACCATAAAAAGAGTCCACCAAATCGTTTTCGAAAACCGTAAATTAAAATTGCGTGAGATAGCTGACACCTTAAAGATATCATAAGGCAGTGTGTACGCTATTTTGCATGAACATTTGTCTATGAGGAAGTTGTTGTCAAAGTGGGTGCCGCGTTTGCTCACGGTGGATCAAAAACGACAACGTGGCGTTGATTCCGAGCGCTGTTTAGAGTTGTTTCGCTGAAATAAACCGAATTTTTTGCGTCGGTATGTGACAATGAACGAAACCTGGATCCATCACTACACTCCGGAGTCAAAGCGGTCGTCAGCCGAGTGGACTGCAGTCGGTGAGAAGCGTCCAAAGCGGCCAAAACCCAAATGTGGGCCGGTAAGGTTATGGCCTCAGTATTTTGGGATGCTCATGGAGTTTTGTTCATCGACTACCTTGAAAAAGGTAAGACGATCAATAACGAACGTTACATTGGCCAATTGATGCGTTTGAAGAACGAAATTGGTGAGAAACGGCTCCAAATGAAGAAGAAAAAAGTGCTCTTTCACCAAGACAATGCGCCGTGTCACAAGTCGCTCGCTACCATGGCGGAATTGAATGAATTGACCTTCGAATTGCTTCCGCACCCACCATATTCACCGGATCTGGCCCCCAGCGCCTACTACCTGTTTGCAGACATCAAAAAAATGCTCTAAGGAAAGAAATTCTACTCCAGCGAGGAAGTCATCACCGAAACGAACGCTTTTTTCGAGGCCAAAGATAAATCGTTCTATAAGAAAGGTATTGAAATGTTAGAGAAGCGCTGGACTGATTGTGTTGCTTTTGAAAGAGACTACTTGTATGTTGATGAATAAAGTCGAGTTTTGCCCAAAAAAAAATGTTTTTCCTAGTTAGTCCCGGGACTTGTTGATCCACGTGTTATATACTGTTAAAATCTTGTGGGGTAAACGATTTCATTGTTGAATTAAGTACTAAATAGTTGAGTTTTTGTATCAATTAAATTTGATATTTCGTGTGAAACTTTTATAGAGTCTATTCTGAGAAGAGGTAACACATCACTCAATAAGTTCCCGGTTTGACATATAGATGGCACCGCTGTTGTCAAATCCATATGATTTTTGGATAGTACCAACCTTCAAACGTTGAGTATCAAAATTTCATGACAATCTGATGTTTAGTTTAGAAGTTACAAAGGTTTTGATGAAGCAACTTTTGTCATTTTGAAAACAATGGATAAAAAAGTGTATCGATTGTTGATCAAACATTGCTTTTTAATGAGAAAAAATACGGTAGAAGCATAGCAGTGGCTTGCTAAGCGTTATGGGGACTCTGCACCAAGGAAATCAACAATCATCGACTGGAATGTTGAATTTAATCACGGTCGTACAGACACCGATGACGCTTAACGCTCTGGTCATCCAAATTTGGAAGTTGTTCTAGAAAATATAACAAAAGTCCACAAAATAGTTTTGGGCGATTGTAAATTAAAGTTGCGTGAGATGGCTGACACCTTAAAAATATCAAAAGGTAGTGTGTTCACAATTTTGCATGAATCTTTGGGGATGCGTAAGTTGTTTTCTAAGTGGGTGCCATGTTTGCCCACACTCGACCAAAAACAACAACGCGTCAAGGATTCAGAGCGTTGTTTCGAGCTGTTCAAGCGGGGTAAAAAGGATTTTCTGCATCGGTATATGACAATGGATGAAACATGGATCCACCACTACACACCTGAAACAAAAAGATCGTCAGCTGAGTGGACAGCAGCTGGTGAAAGCCGCCCAAAGCGAACAAAAACTCAACAGTGGGCTGGCAAGCTTATGGCATCCGTATATTGGGACGCGCATGGTCCTTTGTTTATCGACTATCTTGAGAAAGGTAAAACCATTAACAGCGACTATTACATGACATTACTGGATCGGTTGAGCGCAGAAATCAAGAAAAAAGTATTGTTCCACCAAGGCAATGCACCTTACCATAAGTCCATGAAAACGATGGTCAAATTGAATGAATTAAGCTTCGAATTGCTTCCTCACCTATCATATTCTCCAGATCTGGCTCCCAGGTACTAGTAGCTCTTTGCTTACCTGAAAAAATGCTCCAAGGAAAGAGATTTGGCTCAAATGAAGAAGTGATTGCCGAAAGTGAGAAATTTGTTTTGAGCAAAGACGAACCATTCTACAAAAAAGGCATCGAAAAGTTAGAGAAGCGTTAGAATGAATATATTACGCTTGAAGGAAACTATGTTGATTAATAAAGTCGAATTTCTCGGAAAAACTATGTTTTTCTTAGTTATACCGTAAACTTATTGAGTGATGTGTTAATTCCACTTTTTAATACTGTATATGGTACATATTGAATGATAATTTTATTACATTTTTAACAAAAGTGATATAAATAAATGTGAGTAAGCTTTAATGAAAAAAGAACCTCATTGTGATTTCTCTTGGATAAAATAAACTCATTGACTTTAATAAAATAGACCTAAACTACCGTTCAATATTATAGGTTCACCTCTTGTTTAAGCATTGTCGAAGAGACTTAATTTTTATAAAAACAAGTTAACATTTTTTTCACAATAATAGCATGAATGTTAGGAAGGTCTCCTTCTCCAGAACATTCAAAAAAGGCACTTTTTCCCAATTTTATTTGAGGCAGAAAATAAAAACACTGGTCAAAGATTTTTCGCATATATTTAGGTACATATTTGAACTTGTTAAAAAAAAATTTTCATTTGAAAACAAGAAACAATCTCGGACTTATCGAAGATCCCGCGCAGCGTCTCACCACGGACAATTGATTTTGCGTGCATGATATTGTCCAAAGTTTTCATCTGAAACACATATATATTTGTTTTTTTTTTTATTCAGAAGGGTCTTCCGCTTATAGTAAACCTAAAAAATTGTAAAAAAAAATTTTTTTATCGATCTTTTGAGCTACTTTCCAGAAAAATCAAATTTTTCACCGTTTTTTTGGTTTAAAATGCGTTATTTATAATGAAAATAAATACTGTATCATGAAAACTAAAGGTTCACTATATGCGCATTTTAATTATCTACATTAAAAAAAAAGTTTATAATAATAGCTTAATTAGTTCTCCTTTAATCGTGCACGCAATTTTGAAAAATGTGGTTTTGAGAAAACGCGCTTTAAAGTTTTCAGACGGTGAAAAAAACCTTCCGCTCGCTCCGCGCAAGCCACTGCTCGGAACTCTACCATCAAAACTATTCCGATATGGACTGTAAAATTTTGCGACAATATTCTCTGATAATAGATCCATCGATTGAAACAAAAAAAAAATCGATTTTTTGAAAGTTCTGGATAAGGAGACCCCCTTACTGAAATTTCCCATCTAATGATCCCAAGTTGAAGGAAAAATCTTCATTTTATAAACATATTGCGCAAAAAACGTAAAATTTCGTTCTTATTGGGAAATATTAATAATTCTGAAAATAATTAATATTTTTAAAAGTTATTAGTCTCATTTAGAACGCGAGTCTTCATACAAGTAGTATTGTGCTAACTAATCAAGATATTTTTCGAATTTTTTTCCTGAATTCTAACCTGGGATCAAACATGGTACAAAAAACTCATAACATTCAATAAATTTGTAGCTTCTTACAAGTGCTTCAAAAAATCAATGTTTTTAATATTTTAATAGGATTCAGGAATAATTTCAAACTCAACTAATTAATTTGAAATTATTTATAAAAATATTGATATTTTTTTAAATTTATATAATGTATAGAGTACAGTCTTTATTTGAACTGTTACTACGTTTTTATATTATGTTTCATCCCAGGGTAATTATTATTTTAAGAGTTACTAAAATTCTCCAAGAGATAGAAATTTGACGTTGTTTGTGATATATTTTTATAAAATTAATATTTTGCCTTCAACTTCGGATCTTTGGGTGCAAAATTTTATTAACATTCGTGTCATTATCAATACAATTTTAACTTGTATTTATAAAAATTAAGACACGCTGATAATGTCTTAAACAACAGATGAACCTATAATTTTCAACGATAGTGTATAAAGAAACTTTTATTTTTGTTCTTAAAAATCAGTTTATATTTTTAAAGTGAGATTAGAATATGGGTTAAACTTTTAAAAAACCTATATTTTCATTAAGTTGACAAGGGATGTTACACCGGAAATTGGAACTTGGATTGAAATAGTAGAAAATACTAAACAAAAACAAAATAATTACTCAGGTTTAAAAGCAGTATCGTGGGGACTTAGTGATTCCCCAGATGGACTAGCTAATAATTCTATGCTTGTATTAAAAATCTTGTCTGTTAAGACGAAAGAAAAAGTGCTTTGCAAGCTTAACTACAACCAATTTGTTTTTTGCGTGGCTGCTGAAACAAAATTTGATCCTGTAAGAACTTTAAATTCACCCAAGATACATATTTTATTCTCTAAATTTAAAATCCAGTCAATTACTTTGTCTAAAATATATATTTATTTTAGTGTGATATTGGAACACCATTGATTCATAACAGAAAAGCTATAGGAGTTTTCTTCGCCATGTATTCCAAGGATGAATCATTGTCAATTTATACTGATATTAGCAAACATTATACGAAAATTGACTTAATGATGAAGCATAAAATAAGATTGACCCATACGAAGACGCCACGCCATTATGCTAAATACAACTGGAAGACACATTTCGGATAAATGATATTTTTTATGAGTTTAGTTTACCAAATTATGTAATGTAGATTTAAGTCTGTTATATAGTGTTACGCATTTATTATACAAATACCTAAAGCAATAGATAAAACAGAAATCTAGCTCGACTAAGTGTTAAATTTATTTTTTAATAAGGTGATGAAGTTCGACAAGTAATTTATTTCTGATAAACTCTACGTATAGAGGTTAGTTCCTGTTTAAAAAAAGTTTTCTATTGTAGCAAAGTATTTGAACATCGAAGATGAGAATCATCCTGATATTTCTGCTCAGCGCTATCTCCACATTTATCACTGAAGCTTTCCGTAAGTAGTTTCGTTATACATAATGGTAATTTATTCTGAATATTTTAGATATTTTAGCTTCGTCTCAATTTTTATGATCTGGTTTTTATATTTCCGAGTATATTTTGTTACAGGTGTGGGAATTTTTATCAAAATTTTCCGAATGGCGTAACTGTACAGGAAGAAAAATGTTTGTTTAATATTACCTAACTATTTGGAAACGCATGATAAATTTTAAAGTGACGTACTTTTCCAAACAATTTAAATTTATTAGGATTTCTATTATGGAATAGGCTAAATTACCAATAAAATTCACATCCAAATGCTAGAATAAATTGAATTATTAGAATAATTTTCTTATAAATCCATTACCGTAACTTGATAATGCAGTAGGCCCTATATTTTTTGAAAATTTTGATGCACTGCAATATATGGTTTAATTTTTTTATATGGCTCCGGCACGTAAACTCGTTTTTACGATACAGTTGAGAGTAGCGTAATATTGTGTATTACGATACAGAGGAATGTAATGTAAATATTGAACTGCGCGTGCGCCTATTACGATACATCGGAGCGCAATCTTCTTCTTATTCTTCTTCTTCTTCGTACAGCGTTGGCACCGTACTGACAAAGCCTTGTACATTTGAACTGCGCATGCGTCTATTACAATACGCTACTACTACACAAGATCGAGAAAATCAAAATGGCCGGAAGTATTCGCGAAATTTCAAGTGAGATAGGTGATAATCACGGAAATTTCAAACTTTTCAGATTGGATTCGAGTGTATGCATAAAAACTCGTATATGCGCCGGAGTCACATAAAATAGAATATGTGCCAATGCACACAATTGGGGTAATTACGCGACTCGCTTAAAATGCTCGTCGCGTAATAACCCTCATTATGCGCCTAGGCACATAATATACTATTAAATACAAGAAATGGACTTTAATCAAAGATATATTTTCCATTTTGTTCAATGACCTTTTGCCATCTTTCTGGTAACTTCATGATTCCACGCTCATAAAACTTCTGGTCTTTATCGGCAAAAAACTGAACCAAGCGCGATTTTACAATTTCATCATCATTGAAAGTTTTGCCTTTTAAGGAGTTCTGCAAAGATCGAAATAAATAGTAATCTGATGGTGTAGGTCAGGGCTATATGGTGGATTTAACATCACTTTATAACCATGCCTTTTTTGCGTTATAATTTACTATTAATACCTATAACGATTGGAAAAAAAATGTTTTCCATTAATTTACAATCTTTATTTGACTCTCGGAGTATTTCTTTCGGTGAACTTCGGCAATCATCGCGCTGCGCCAATCACTCGGGATTCTTTTTTTCTGGCGTTTACTTCGAAATAACTTTTCGAGATATGCAGTAAGATACGATTTCCAAAGAAAAATGAATATTCTTATGAAATTTCCCAACAGTTCCATAGTTTTCCGCAACGCTGCCACCAGAAAATTTTTCGCAAATTTGTGATATTATGAGCCCGCGAAATGACTTTACATAAGAGCTCATGTTAAAATTCCATATTTCGAGACGTGAAAATTCAAAATTTAATACGGTAAGGCCCGAAATGGCAGAGGATTTTTCGATCAGGAGGAGTCTAATCTATCGATATATGAAATAAAAAATGGCACTTAACCACCTCCCTTCCTACTACCGGACTACCTTAATAATTTTTGGCGAGTGGCTAAAGATGTGTGTCGTGTAGCGTTGTCATGGCGAAAAATTACACCTTTACGATTGACCAATTCTAACGGTTTTTTTCCGCTTCGTTCAATTTGTTCACCTGCACGGAGAGAAGTTGAGTAGAACCGTAGCGCTAGCGGTGGGAAAGCCGCTCGTCTTTGGTTTAGTGTAACTTCTACTCTAAAATTGGGGCACTGGTTACCCAAAACTGACGAAAAGCTTGCGAGAGGACAGCTGGCTCAAGTATTTCGCGTAACGGCTCGCCTAGTTTGGGGTAATGGTTCCCCCCAATTGGCAGAGCTGTTCAACCAAACAGAGGTCGCGCAGCTCTCCGTGTGCTTAGCGCATCAGTTCTACGTGTTGGGAGAGCGAATTCACCAAACTTTTCTCCGTGTGACGACAGTACACATCCGAATTAATCCTTTGGTTACTTGGAAGCAGCTCAAAAAATACCACACCTTTCCAATTCCACCAAACAAACACCATAATCTTTTTTTGATGCAATTTAGGTTTCGATTTTGTTTGTGGCGGTTCATCACGCTTGGACCATGATCGTTTTCGAACGAGGTTATTGTAAACAAACCACTTACATTTCTGCATGAAACAAGTATAATAACAAAGATGAAAAAATAAATAATATCAGGTGTACAAATAAGTTTCCGCCGTTTTTTACCAAAAATTGTGCATTTGTTGTGAAAGAACGGAACCTTATTTTTTATTCGAAGTATTGTCCATCACTTGCCACTACTTTTTCCCATCTTTCGAATCTTGATCCAATAATGCTTCCAATTCCGCGTCTTCCGTACACTTCCGGCCTTCCGTTACGTTCTTTTTCTTTGATGTCAAATTAACCGCTCTTAAACTTTAGAAACCACTCACGACAACTTCTCTCACTTAAGGTTAGGGTTGTAAGCAATGTAACGTTTCGTTGAAACATTGAAACTTTCATTTGAAATATTTCAATATTTCATGGTCAAAGTTTCATTGTTTCATGAAACATTAGGAGAAGTGGGGGAAACGACTATTTACGCAGGCGCACAGAAGTCAGATCAGGTTAGACAGGTAGACCATAAAATATCCTTGAAATATTTATTTAAACTATATATAGTTTGAATTTTCCCGCTTTTCTGTTTGAAACTTTGAAATATTTCATGAGACCCCCAATGTTTCATGAAACTTTACATTAGATCAAAGTTTCATGAAATTTTACAACCCTACTTAAGGTAGCCTCACCATATGTTCCTACCGTTCCTACAAACAATCACTACGCCTCAGCTGCAGATCTCTCCAAATTGAATAAGTAAATCAAAAGTTCCTGCAAATGACGCTTATTCGGCTCAAAACTCGACATTTTCGCACACAAAAGAATAAATTATACTGATAAAATTTTACTAGTATTTCAAGGTTATGTTGTTGATAGATGTTCAACCTTACGACAGTGACGTTTTACATTTGTCAATTTCAACCAAAACTTACTAGTGGTGCAAACTTTTGTCAAATGGCGGGAACTTATTTGTACACCTGATATTATAATTAAAAATGAGATTAATAGTTTTCATAATTGAAGAAACACTGTGAATCTGTGAAATCAGTTATCAAGTCTTATTTCGAAATTTAATAATACGCAGAAGTAATTTTTTAGTTATTGCGTGTAGGATTTTTCATTATTATTATAAGCATCCGATTTAAAAACAAATGACCGTTTACGTAGTTATATATGATAACTGTCTTTTAATAAATATCAATTAATCGTAATAATAATGTGTAAAATAAATTGATTCTGTTTCTTACAGAATCAAATTATTTGTTACCCCTGGAAGGAAGATTACGAGGTGGAGTAAATGTTCCACGTAGAGAAATAAAATACACAGCTTCTGTAATACGCAGAGGGAAATTTTTATCTCAGGCATTTCTGATATCTAACAGACATATTTTGCTGGGAGCTTCTACACTGAAGGAGTTTTTCGTAAATTACGTTATTCCTCAATTCAGAGAATATTCTGTTATAATTTATGGAGATAAGGGAATGCCTCCAGAAAACACTTATGATATTGAACAAGTGGAATGTCTTCCTTCTTATCAACCCAATTATCCATCCATTTCTCATGATATTGCGGTCATAACAGTATGGATTATTTACTCATTTTTCTATATATTACACTATTTTAATAAAATTTAAAAAAATTAAAATAAGTTTAGAATGAAAAGACCTTAATTATAATTTAATTTGGATGAAATAAATCTATTTACTTAAAAGCCAATACATTTATAAACAAACCATCACTTGTATTTAACAAATGAGTTTATATTTTCATTGCAAAATTCGCGAAGGGGTCTTTTCACATTTAAAAAAAATTCCAATCCTGATTCTCAAATTTTGTTTCAGTTGAAAACAGTTGTTAATGCAGACGCTGGAAGTTGGATTAATTTACATCAATTTAACACGAACAATCATGTTGTGGATCCGTTTTCACCTTTTAAAGTAGTATCATTGTATCGTGATTCACCAAAGTCACAAATCCCTAATATATTCGATGTTCGATTTAGAAAAATCCACGTTAAAATTAAAGAAAATCTAAGTTGCGGTAAGCATCCTAGGCAACTAGTTTTTTGTGTAGAGACCGAAAACCCACATACAGAAAAGTTTGATGACGTAAGTATTTATTGCTTCACTTAAAATATTTTATATTATGTGAATTTCAAATCCAGTTAATGATTTTGTCTCAAATCTATATTCAATTCAGACAGACATTGGGTCACCGTTGGTTCAGAACGGAATAGCCATAGGAGTTTTCCAGAATGTGTATATCAAGAATTACACTTATGTGAGTATTTAAATGGAATTTATTTTGAATATGCTTTTTAAATTCAAAATACTATTTTATAAAGGGTTTTCCAATAGGAACATAACAATTTTATCTATGAATAAAACACAGATTTGATTTCGACTCGGAACGACCCGAAATAAAATTGTTTACTTAAAGGCTTGTTGAGCGCCAGTCGCCCTGGTTAGTGACGAAATTTATTTCAAAACAATGATGAGACTCGAAACTGAAAACAAGACAGGTTCAAGGTAAGGTTACAACAGCTTACCGGGTAAATAAGTATAACACCAGAATTTAATTAATAAAATAAGAGACTGCACAAGATTTATTGAATTTTGTTAGGACTCTATACAAAGAAAAATTAATAATTATAAAAGCCCAAAACATCTACGTGATTATCAATCAGCATAATTAAAATGACAGAATTCTCGGAACATTCCCGAGCCACGCGACAATATGGCAGAATCAATTCATCGGCGCGCGTCACCACCAGAGAGAACCGGAATTTATTATCAATTTACTTTAGTTAACCAATTTTTTTCCTTTTCAAACATAAAAAAGCCACTGATATAAAAGAGAGCACTCGCGAATAATAGAGAGAAAAGAGTGGCAAAGTGGTTCCGGTAGGTGCGATGGACGCCATAAAGCATCAGTGTCAATTCAATAATGTCCGGTAGTTCCGGACCACTTGCCAAAGAAATTTAAGTAAAAACAACTTACGCTACCTGTATGACATCTTGGAGCTCCGGTACAAATCTCAGGATAAACTCTCCTTCCATTCCGGGGAGCTCGAAATTACAATTCTATTTTCCTTCGGAAGACAAGGCGTGCCACCTGTCACTTATAGTCGCAGGACGAGAGTGATGATGGAGGACGCGACGCTGACACAATTCCCGACCTGCCCCAAAAATTACATGCGTGACCCAATCGCGGACCCGGAAGCAAGTCACATGTCACATCTCTGCTAGGCAACTAGGCAACCCATGCCTAGTGCAGTTATCGCCCTCGGCGAACAATTTTTCTAAGCACGCGGTTCTCTACTTTACTATGAACAGCGCGTGTAGCACATTGGCACTATTATAATTAGTGTCCATTTACATCATACTGCATAAATTTAGTATCACAAAATGTCTAAAATACTCAATGTCAAGTCCCAGGGTCTATGCGCCCCAGGGTACGTTTTCCGGGTCACGTGGTGGCATCTGGTCGTCTCGTGCGTCGCTCTCCGATGATCGATGGCGGCGATGGTCGAAACATCGATATCTCGCGACTCGAGAGTCGACATGGTGGCCAGTGTTTACGTCGACTCGACAGCCGGTTGTGCCCATGGTAGTATAGACAGGTCTGGTAACTTCCGTGGTGGGGGATGTTCCCTTATCGTGACGAGTAGTAGTTTCGAAAGTGACCGCTTGGGCAGCGCTGCAATCGAGTAGTTAAAGGAATACCCGTGGTTTACAGACAGTTTTCACAGCTGACTACGTTATGGGTATATCTATATACATACATGCTATAGTGCGGTCATTCGAGCCACTACTCGATACTAGCGCTATCCGTTCCGTGGCGAAAATATGAAACATTCTGACTTCAAGAAGGGAACATTCCCCACCACGGGAGTTGCCAGACCTGTCTATACTACCGTGGTTGTGCCTCATCTCCAACGCTGCTGTCCTCCGGTGCTGCCGTCCTCGCATCGCTCATGTAACAGACGGGACGGGAAGCGTAAGTGCGTGCAGTGCGTGATAGTGTTTTTTGAGTGCTCTCGGGTGGTGACGAAGTGCCGTCTCTCGTCACACGACTTTTTCTCCGGGACATAACCCCACCTGTCATACCGGTGAGTTTAACAAATTAAATCTTTTTAATGTGACGGGTAAATTTGACCACGTCACAACACGTTCACCAAATTTGCCTTTCAATAAATCTATTGCTCGGCATTTCAAATTTTAATTTCAAATTTCAAAATTTAATCTTGAAAGCATGTAGGCCAAGATATTTTCGCATAATACGCCACAGTGTCGTTTGAGCGATGCCCAATTATTGAGAACGACGTGGAATCGACTGATTTGGCTCATTTTGAATCGATTCACTTACGGCATTGCTGGTTCGTAAACTTTACCATGATGAAAATGTTGATTTTAACTAGCGTTTTGACATTGACAATTCATTAAAAAAGTTTAAGGGTGCGTTCATATAAAGATACGAAATTGTTATGTCCATATTGGAAAACCCTTTATTTTCAAATTTGTAAAGGAACAAAAAAATATTTGAAATCGATTTGATACCTATTTACATTTGAAATTAGTTAAAAACATATTGGGAAAATAGATGCAGATAAATGATAAATACAGGGTGGGCCATCTAACATTTGGAATTTGAATCAACTATAAAAAAAAACTTACGGATATTTTTTCAAAAGTATGGTTTTATTAGAAAGATTGAACCTTTTGAAAATGTACTGAAAAATTGGGTTGAACGAATGGGGTACTGTAAGGCCAGCCGTGGCAGTCATTTGAATGATGTGCTTTATTCTTAAATGGAAAGGTTCAATCTTTCTAATAAAACCATACTTATGAGAAAATAGCCATAAAATTTTTTTATAGCTGATTCAAATTCCAAATGTTAGATGGCCCACCCTGTATAATTATTTACCTATTGCAAATATATTTTTCATTTTGACAAATCGATTCTAAATATGTATTTCACATTTTAAAATTATTAAAGCTACTTATTTTACTTTTTCGATTCTAAATAGACTCTGGATGGAGAAAATTTTAAGAAAAATATAAGGCTAGATTCATTGTCCGTTTATACCGATATTACTAAACATGCTGAAAAAATCCAGGCCATGATGAATCAAATTAAAGACGTTACTCACCTTGAACCACCTCGAAAATGGGCTAGGTTTGATTGGAAAATAAAATGTATATGAATGGTACTTTTGAAAAAATTTCTATTGATACGGTTACTGCATAAAAAAATGTTCATTAACCAATTAATTATTGGTGTATCAACTGTAGTATTAAATCAAAATATATGATACTGGATTATTATGCAATTTTCAAAACTCTTCCCGCGTGGAAATGGTCCTACATCTACACTCAGAAAAACGATTTGATTAAATCAAAGAAAATTATTTCTTTGAAAGACTTTCTATGATTTAAAAAAATGATTTATTCGAATTAAGTAAAATTTGTTTGATTCAAACAAAGTATCTTTGAACCAAATAAAAATTTGTTCAAATCAAATAAATTCCTGCCTCAAATAAAAAAAATTGTATCTTTGACCATATACAAGAATGCAATAATTTGTTTGTTTTGAACGAAAATTTATTTCATTTAAACAAGTATTTATTTGGCCCAAAGATATTTTATTTGAATTAAAAAAAGCCTTTCAAACAATGCACAGAGAATCTTTACTAACTTCTAGCCGTTTTGAATTTTGATTTTCAACTTACTGTTTTGTCTAAATCCGCACTTGATTCTAGATTTTACTATTTGTACAGAATTTATTTTCTTATTCACAACACCTTAATTTATAACGTCAATTGTAAAATTAAAATCTTATGCAATTCGGTCTTGAATTTATTTAATAAGAAGATAACGATAATCATTGAATTACCTTATCTCTATGAAATATATCAAAACTAGACGACATTTCAATTTAAAAAAAGTGTTGTATTGAAGTATAGAATTGAAAATGAAGACCGTCATTCTACTTCAGCTCTGCATTTGTATAATTATTGCTAATGTATTGGGTAACTAGTTTCAAATTTTATACATACTTATATTTTGTTTCGTAGTGCGAACACTTAACGTGATTTCTCATGATTCATTTTTTATATTTAGTTTAATTCGTTCTTTTGATACTCGCTTTTACCTCTCTCGAAATAAAAGATAACATGTTACTTTGAATTTTCTGTGGTGAAAAAAGACAAATGAAGTTCCTCCAAAAATAAAACAAGTTATACCAACTAAAAGTTATACGTCACAGCTACTAACTAATAATTATTTAACTTCAAGTTTCCTCAAAACATAAAAATCTGAAACGTATTGGAATATTATTTTGAAACGCATATAATTTTTTATTTTTTACATAGAAAATATTCCTTCACATGAAATATACACAGATAATAGTAGCGTCCGACCTGAACGGTTTTGCTGTAAAATATATCCAATTTGATTTTAATTTTCTCAAGGCCATGTATCAACTATATTTTCGTACGTTATCATCATTGCTTAGCGTGTAGGATAACATGTATGAGGAATGGAATATCGAGTTTTCCATTTGTGATATTAAGTACACGGAGAAAAGTAAACCTTAATGGATACTCCCAAAACCGCAACAGTTTCACGCAGCCCCGTGCAGAAATTGCCCAATTTGTTTCCAAGTTCCAATCTGGGCCCGATCGGATTTTTCACATGTGGCCACAGGGGGGCTTATGGTGTGGCCCAGATTGGAACCACATCGGATTATGACAGATAAGATTATTTTCAAATTTTGTGTTGTGCTTGTGATATTGTAGTGACTATATTGAAATTAAAATGCCAAAAGCAAAAAGTACATGGCGAGTTCGGAAACACAGAATCGTTGGTGAGATTTCTTATATCCGCATTATACAGATCAAGCTAAGTTAATTGTCTAGATTCATTACATAAATCCTAACATTGTAATGAACTAGATTATTACTTGAAATATTTTTTTATTAACGGTACTTTGAAAAGAAAATTATAATTTTAAGTGTAGAACCTTATTGTGTTTCATTATTTTTTATACCGTATATTCAATTTTCCAAAGTGAATTGTTTAGAAAGAAAGTGATTAATAATGTAATTTATTTTTAGATTCAGAAGAATCGAATAGTTCTACAGACTACGAAAGTGGGTTTGAAGATTATACTGTTTTTTTACTTTTAATTATACTGTCGCATCACTAATCTGAATTAATGAAATACATTTTTTTGAACCAACTATTTATTGTTATTAAACGAAAAGCCTTTAAATTTTACTATTTTTAAAAATACAAAATTAGAAGGGGCCATATCTGGACCAGATCGGACCCCATTTTAGAAGCCCAGATCTGGACCCGATCGGGTAGGGCGTTTCATTACTGGTCTGGCGCTAGACAGATTACCCTATCGGGGCCACATTTTTCCCGATCGGGGCCCGATCGGTGCCCCACCAAAATTTCTGCACGGGGCGGGAGAAAGCAGTAGCGTTAACTGTTTAAGCGTGAGTGGTTTCGGAGGGCGCAGTAACTGTTAGAGTGCGAGACTAGAACGGGAATCGCAGTAATTATTACTGCAGTCGATCCACAAACGTTTCCACCAGCGCAGTTTTCTGTTCAAATATCTTTTTAAGGGGGTCCTCTACTCTCGCGGTTTCAAAAAATCAATTTTTTTTTTTTTTTTTTTTTTTTTTTTAATTTCAATCTATATGTATCTGAGAATATGCAACAGAAAGGATTTCGTGGACATCATCATGATGAGGAAGGAGAACTCTACGGCCCCGGTATAGCAGATTATTTGTAAGTTACTACAATCAAGTTATACACCATAATTTATCATGAAACGCGTTTTTCCGAAAGTAGTGTTTTTTTAAATGCCGAGTAAGACTTCTCATAAAAGTATTGGTCCGATTTCGATAATTTTTTTTCAATTATTCAGAAAACATACCGCTATATTTTCCCGAGTACGATTTGCAAAATTTTATTTTGTTCCATTTTTATAGCCTCTAATAGGTCAAAAAATGACGTAAAAATTGGAAATTTTTACAAATTGTTGCATAACTTTTATAAATTGCAAAATAAAAAAAATCTGTCTCGGGAAAACATAGCCAACGTAACTATGATTATAAAAAATATCAATTTTCTGATTACAGATTACCCAATTGGCCACAAC
Organism: Diplolepis rosae; assembly: GCA_030998225.1. Classification (NCBI taxonomy): domain Eukaryota; kingdom Metazoa; phylum Arthropoda; class Insecta; order Hymenoptera; family Diplolepididae; genus Diplolepis; species Diplolepis rosae. The sequence goes on along the minus strand of JAPYXD010000723.1, from coordinate 2,952,842 downwards.
TTTGCTTAAGCGGTACCCTTGCAGTTTTAACATCAATGTCATCAATGACGTTTCAAGGTCGCGAGAATTTTTTTTTCGTCTTCAAAAGTAAAATTGAAAAGTCAAAACACGTATCTTCGAAACAAACAAAAAAATTTTTAAAATCTATTCAGTACATCCTTTACAATTTATTCCCCAAAAACCGCTTAATTTTAGGCCTCGAGAGTAGAGTTTTCGGTATATAAGAAACACGGCACGCGTATCTGAAAAACTCGGCACAATGCGTTCAACTGTTATATTCAGTAGCGCCCCTACCGATATTACTTGTATATGCAACGAGAATTGCGCCGGGAGAAACGCTTACAGTATAGAGGAACAACTGTTACTGCCAATGCAGTAATGATTCCTCCAGATCACGTTTTGGTTTCGCGGAGTAATAATTACTGTCTAAGGAGTAATTGTTCGGGCTAAGACAGTAGCAAACTCTGAATAGCTACAACACAAAATTTCTGCCCAATAATTGCGGTCAGCGCAGTAACCATTACGGTTTCGGTGGTAACTATTCAGGTATATTTTTCTCCTTGTAGAAGGCACTGAGGAAAATTTATCAAGTTCTGAATTTTTATGATTTACAAAAAAAATAAAATACAATTTTTTTGTAAGAACTTCGGCGATTGCAATTACAATCTGTAAGATTGTTTAAATTAATAAACTAAAATGAATTTTCTGTGTCTGATATACGTGACTGAAAAAGAGAAGGTGCCGGATACAGAAAATTCTCGGTGTACGCGTACTCTCTAAATCTAAATCAGTAAAAATCTACTGATTATCAGTAAAATTTGACTGATTCAAATGGCTAAAAAGAGGTTTCTGTAAATCAGTCAAATTTCACTAATTACGTCAGTGGAAATCAACTGATTTGTCAGTGAAAAATATTTTTGCACTGATGAATCAGTGAAAAGGCAAATTACTGATTCAATCAGTGAAAATTCGACTGATTCAGATTTAGAGAGTACCGTATTACCGTGGCTATGCTCTATAGCAGCGTGTGCTATGTTATTTTCTCCGTATATAACGCACTGCATGAAATACATCAATTGTACAATTTTACTACTCATCAATATTCATTTACATCATTTATAATTGTGAATTATAGAAAAGAACAAGTAATTTGGACTTACTGTCTACTGTATTCTTCACTGCATTTAATGGTACACTTATGTTACTTCAAACGTTTAACAAGAGTCTCAGAAATAAATTTTGCATTCTGTTTTTTTTTCGTGTGACAAATTTTACACTGATCATTTCATTTTCTAAGAAGCCAAAAAAAAATTCTCACATAAACTCAAAAGCTTTGTTTTCTTATAGAATCAAATGATTCGTCATCTTTGGAAAGAAAAATATATGGCGGAGCAGATTTTCCACACAAAGAAATAAGATTCATGGCATCATTCATACGTAATGACCTTTATGTATGTAGTGCATTTATGATATCTGATAAGCATGCTTTAACTGCAGCTTATTATGTGAAGGAATTTTTTTTACTCTGGCCCCTTCCTGACTTTGGCGATTATTCTCTTATGCTTCATGGAGGACTTGGTCTATGTCCAGATACAAAATTTCCGATTAAGCAAGTAGAGTGTCTTCCAAGGTATAATGCCTCCCGTCCAAGTGTTTCTTACGATGCTGCACTTATAACGGTAGATCTTTTTTCAAATTTGTTTATTTATAATTAGGATGGTTGAGTTTTGAAACTTTGTCACTGTCTACTTTATCAGGACACAAGTCTCGGTATCAGATAGGATGCTTTCCCTACAGGTGTCCTCGTAGACAATTTTGAACTCTTAAATCGCACAAAGCAATTAATAACTTTGAAGAATGTGAAATCTTACTGTGGAAAAAGAGATGCTTTCGAACGTGCCAGGATTCGAACCCAGGTTTATCGATCCTTAGTAATACAATGCCGTTAGGCGATATAAAGAGGTCTTTCTGTGGAGAAGGGGATCATGAACGCCTGTGTAGCTTAGTTGGTAGAGCAGTCGATGTACTTGCTTTGGGAGTACATACATTTTTTCAAAAAAGTACTGGGAATTGGTCAATAAAGCACAAACTATTTATTATTCATCCAAATTTATTTTATCGCCTTCAAAGTAAGCATTTTCCAGAATCGACTTCAGTTTTTGCCACGAATTCTCTTTTATGTCTTCTATCGACTGAAAAGGGGTGCCTCAAAGTGGTGATTTGAGTTTTGGAAAGAGAAAAAAGTCGACCGGAGCCATATCAGGTGATACGGTGGTTGTTCGATGATATTTGTTGAGTTTTTGGCCAAAAATTCGTTCACAATGATAGTCTTGTGCTTAGAACATTGATGGCTAATTGATGGCCGATCAGAGCGAGGCAAATCTTCCACTACATCTCGACCGCTCTTGAATGCACTGTACCAATCATATGCACGTGTTTTTGATAAAGTCGATTCACCGTAAGCCTTCTCTAACATTTTCAGCGATTCCGCACACGAAATCCCATTTTCAATGCAAAATTTGAGACAAATTCTTTGTTCGATATTCTTATCCATTGGAAAAATCGCAAAACACTCTTGAGATAAACTGACAACTGTAAAGAAACTAAATGACAGATCGTGCTCGAACTCCACGTCAGTATAGAGGACAGTGGTGCCAACTTAGCGTCAAAAAGGTTTTTGACAATCACTTTAAAAGCGGCCTTTTTGAATGATCAATTCCCGGTACTTTTTTGACAGAATGTATACTAAAATTGGAACGGTAGAGAAAATATTAGAATGGCCCTTGCACAAGGATGACACGCAAAATTGTGAAGCATTCTAAAATTTTAAATGTGATTTCAGTGAAAGCGAAACAATTCTATTTAGGCCTAGATTTGAACAAAAAATATCGAGAAGTATGAAGGGACTTCAATATAAAATCCGTCCCAAATAACGACCTTCAACTAAAGCAAAACAGCAATGTGAAATATCTTGAACTTTACTCAAACGATCTACTGAAATATAATAACCACATTAAAATTGCTACAAAGAGAGCAAAAAACCATACTCCGACGCCAAAAGTCTGTTTCACTCTACACACTCAAACTCTCAAGTTAAGATTGTCTGCTACATGTTCCTAATCAGACCAATTCTTACATAAGAAGGCTACATTTGGTACAATAAATCCTCTTCGATCATGGAAAAATTTCTGAACCAAATTACTAAAGACACTATTCAAACAAAAAATTGTATGACAATGCCATTATACCGCGCATCCATAAGTTTATACTAAAACTCAACAGAGACCAGATAGTAAGTGCTTTAACGAATAGGGAAAACCCACTTGTATTCAGTGTGTTTTACCACAATCTTAATTACTATTATAATATACCATGTAAACCAAAATGCTTTCAATGGCAAAATTGTTTATGAACCAAATCGAAATTGTTCAAACTACGACGACATACGATTCTATATCTCCTTACCCAACAGAGGCCTGTAAGAAAAACATGGAAAACCCTTAAAAGATAAATTACAAAATTTTATTAAAAATATAATATTAAAAATAAATAAAGGATAAAAGATAAATCAAATTTACGACAAATTCGTAACTAGTTTTTACCCCAATTGCACACACTGCATTATTTTCTAATTTTCGGAAATATTGACATAGAAGACACCTTTGAAGATCTATTCATAAATAAACTACATTTATTGCTTGCATTTCAATAACTGTGTTCGACGTTTTTGCGAGTGCTTGCTACTGGCCGTATAGAATAAATTATGCACTGTAAACCGTTAAGCGTGTCTTCTGACCAATGATTTTCCACGCTCAAACTTAGAAATAAATGTTATATAAAGACGGACAATAAACACTGTTTCCAAAAAAAACAGTAGAGCAGTCGATCGGCAATCAAAAGACCAGGGCTCGAATCCCGGCACAATCGAAAGCGTTTTTTTTTCCACAGAAAGGTTTCAAATTCTCTGAAATTATATCAATAATATACGAGTTTTCACAATCTTAGCGGTATATTATTTTTCTTGAGAAGTTCAAAATTCTCGTGTGGTAAATTTGAATTGGCCCCAAATTGGTCCCACATAGTTTACGCGAAATGGAATATTCCTGATAACCGGAGTACATTCCCGCACACTTATTGAGATTATCGGGAATCTGCCATTTTGTGTACATTTTTAATGCGCAATGTGCAAACTCCTCGTACAGTGTTGCAGAGAAAAAAAAATTGCAAAATGATTTTTTAATTTCAACTTGTAAATCTATAGTTGAGGACAGGTTACCGCGCGGACCTTTTGGTATACACAGTGTGTCCCAAAAATAACCGAACTTTTTGGATATAAAATAAGATACACATTATATTATCTTTGAAAGTTATTATTTATTCAAAATAGGTTCCATTAGACTCAATACAACGTTGGGAACGATCAACCAATTTATCCATAGACTTTTTAAACTCGGTTTTTGGGATGTTCTTTAGCACCTGTGTCACAGCTGATTGAATGGTTGGAACCATGATTATAAAGCTCCTTTCATTGCAGTTTTTAGTTTTGGGAACAGAAAATAGTCACACGGTGAGAGATCAGGCGAATACGGAAGGTAGTCCATGACACAAATCTGTTTTTTCATCGAAAATTCGTTGACTTTTTTGGTCTTGTGAGGTGGTGCATTTAACTGATGTGGAACAAAACGTGCAAAGAACTTTCTTTTACCCAAATCTTCAGTTAATATTGTGTAGATTGTACAGTAAGATAAATTTAATTCTTCTGCCAGCATTCTCACAGTGGAATTTGCATCGATAGCGATTATTTCACGTACACGTACACGGACATTTTTAAATCGTGTAAACCACGTATAAACTTGAGTACGACTCATACAGGGTGCGCCATTTAGACCTTCGGTATTTCAACATTGAATAACTATGACACTTTTCAGCCGATTTTAGCAAATGACCAAGTTTTATTTACCATTTATTTCAAATCAGTTTAAGAAAACAACGTCGATTAAATGACCACCTCCATTCGATACACAAAAAGCAGCTCTTTTCCGCGCATTCTGCATAACATTGGCCAGCATTTCGGGCGTTATAGCTGCTATTTCGGCTCGTATGTTACATTTAAGTTTGTCAATTGTCTTTGGCTTGCTGGCATAAATTTTGCTTTTTAAATAACCCCAAAGAAAAAAGTCAGGTACAGTTAAATCCGGAGAAGGAGGATTTTTTACGATAAGCACGCACAGTTTTCACAACTGAACGATTGTTTTCAATGTAAAACGCTACGATTTCAGCGCGTTCTTTCGGTGTGTATTGACTCAAGGTTCAAATGGTACTGAATGACAGTGCTCCCAGATCGTGGATGGAATTTACCCCCTCCACTCTACCAGTTTATTGCAAAAAAAAACAATTTTTCAAATATAATTTGGGGAAATTTTTGAAGTATATTACTTTTTCAAGTTGTTCTTTAATTATATTTGGAAGTTTGCCCGAATTATACTTGAAAGATTGCTTTTTTTCAATTAAATGTCAAAATGGAGGGGGTGAATTCCATCCACGATATGGGAGCACTGCTGAATGACGTATGTATGTATGTATGTATGTCTCAGCGAATTTTTTTTCAAGTTTAACACAAAATTTTATATTTGCTCTTTGTTCTATTTTTGTTTTGTAACATTAGCACACTTTTTCTTTTATTGAAATGGCTATAACTTTCACATCTGTCACCCGATTTACATTAAATTAGGTACGTTTGAAAGAGGATGAATGTATCTTTTTAATGCTGCAAATTTTCAATAGATGGCATCGAATGTTGTATGATTTAAATATAAAGTTCGGTTATTTTTGGGACACACTGTGTATATATGGCAATTTCCCACTTTTCAACAAAAACAGTTAATATTCAGAAATTTATCTGAAAACTATCCAAATATCATTGAAATTATATATAAAAATAACGAAAATGTATAAAATTTTTAAGAATTAAATTTAAAAAATTTTTTCAATTAAAAGAAAAAAAATTTTTCTTGTATAAATCTTTCTATGTATTTTTAGAGCAAGATTATATTAGAGGTCCTTTTCAGATTGGACAAAATTTTACTATTTTCTACTCCTAACAACTTTAATATTAAAGAATATATTTTTCTTTAGTTGAAAGACAATATTACTTCAGATGCTGGAACATGGATTGAGTTATCCTTCTCAGATAGACCAAAGGCTAGATTGGGGCTCACAGCATTATTGTGGAGAATTAGTGAAGCTGAAGAACTAGTATTGAAAAATAAGCTTGTTATAGTACTTGGTAAAAAGAAATGCCTTAAAAACTATAATCAGTACATTATTTGTGTATCAAGTGACGTCCGTTTCCAAGTTGTAAGAATTTATCAATTTATCTTAACTACAAATTTAATTTTGTAAATTTTAAATTTAAGTAATGTAAAAGTCTTAAATCTCTACTTATTTTAGGAAGACATTGGAACACCGTTGATTATGAATGGCAAAGTTATAGGAGTTTTGGCCTCTATATTTGAAAAGGACGATAAACTTTCCATTTATACTGATATTTTTGAACATAGTAGGACTATTCGTGAAATGATGGTTGTATATCCAGAAACTACTTCTATACGTACACCTCGTAAATTTGCTAAGTACGACTGGGCAGTAAACCACATAGTGTAGGCATTGGTTTTTATATTCCATCATGTCTCCTACATTTGAGGCGCTTGGAGCAAAAGGAAAGTAAATATTGTTGTCATAGAAAAGTGGAACATAAAAATGGTTGGAGCAAAAGGAAGACAAATCTTATTTAGCGGTAAAGCGAAACAAAATAAAGTTGGAGCGAAAGAGAGGCAAGTTACTTCAGCGATAAAGCGAAACAAAATGAAGATGGAGGAAAAGAGCAACTCGGTTGTCCTGCTTTAATGTTGGAGCAAAAGCGAGACAACTGAGTCATTCTTTTCCTCTAACTTTATATGGTTTCGCTTTACCGCTGAAGAAGATTTGTCTTCCTTTTGCTCCAAGCGTTTTTATGTTTCACTTTTCTATGACAACAATATTTACTTTCCTTTTGCTTTAAGAGCCTCATTTCTAGAAAGATATTTTCTGCACAATGAAAGATATTGGATCCGCCATTTTGAAATTGCAAAATCTGAATACTTTTTCTTGATGATAGACTTTCAAGTATGTTAAAAATGCACAGTTCTAACATATAAATGTTGAATTCTATAGTAGAAATTGAAATTAAATTTTTTTGTACTAATCCCTTTTTGACTAATTAAAATTGTTCCCGTACTAAAGAAGTTTTCCATTACTTCGATACTAAAATTGTACAAATTTGTATTATTAAAGTTTGATCATCTCGATAAAAAAATTTATTTATTTACTTATATTAAATGAATAAATATATATATTCAACTTCTAGCATTTTATTTATAAGATGTAAACCTCTCTTTCTCAATAAATATATATATGTAATAAAATAGCTAACTTCAGCCTCTATAACTCAGTACCAACAATGCACAGAGAATCTCTCCTAACTTCTAGTCGTTTTGAATTTTAATTTTCAACTTACTGTTTTGTCTAAATCCGCAAGTGATTCTAGATTTTACTACTTGTACAGGATTTATTGTTATATTCACAACACTTTAATTTATAACGTCAATTGTAAATTTAAAATATTATGCAATCCGATCTTGAATTTGTTTAATCAGAAGATAACGATAATCATTGAATTATGTTATCGCCATGAAATGTATCAAAACTAGACGACATTTTAATTTAAAAGAAGTGTTGTATTGAAGTATAGAATTTAAAATGAAGACCGTGATTCTTTTTCAGCTCTGCGTTTCCATAATTATTGCTAATGCATTGGGTAACTATTTTCAAATTTTATATATACTTATATCTTGTATTTTAATGCGAACACTTCACGTGATTTCTCATGATTCAATTTCAATATTTAGTTTAATTTGTTCTTTTGATACTCGCTTTTACCTCTCTCGAAATAAAAGATAACATGTCACTTTAACCCTAGAACGATCCACTGAGCTAGCTCATCCTCTAATGATCCACTGGGGTTCTACGATACCCCAAACTTGTACCATGGCACAATGCTTTCTATTTGTAGTATAACAATTTTTAGGTAGGCCATTTTCTTCGTTTTTTAGTGCAGAAAACAATGATTGTGATAACATTACATTAATTTTCCAATAAATGTTGAATAATTTAATAAATATGAAAAAAAAAACCTAGAAAATCCTCAAAATTGCCGTTTTTTATAAAAAATAACGCAATTTCCCAACAATATGACCGATTTAAAAAAAAACGGATTTCAAAAGAAGATTAGTCACACTTCAAGAGCATGATAGGCGCTTTTCCTTTTTTTCAAAAAAACATAATTAGTTTAGTATACGAAGTGGAGGGAATTAACGGAATCTGACAAATGGCAAAAATCTCAAAAAATACTAGTAAAACTGATTATTAAAATCCAGATTTATTATAAGTGATAAAACATTTTTGTAATTACTTAGAAATAGATAAATAATCATTTAAATGTGTATATTCATTCCACAATGGAGCAATTAGAGCACAGGACGGCCCTGTGCTCCTCACAAACTGGGCGATGACACCGTTCACATGCAGTTTTTGTTTTTCTGTCCGTAACTCGAGGACACAGAACACATCGCGCCTGTTTTTTCTCTGTCAGAGCACTTCCTCCTGATACAGGTGCCTGTTCTTCGAGGATGGCCTCGATTGAGACACGCAAATCCCGACAAAGGGTCGGAATAGCGAGTCGTACTCGCAAGTGTGGTTCGACGAGTCCTTGTATAAGCTCTTTCAAAAAGTCGCGCCGGATCATATTTGGATTTGCACTGTTAAAATTGTGCAAAATCATTGAGTTGATCCCTCCTTGATCGAGCATTCCAAACCAGAAACGCAGAGGCCATCAAAGGGTCTTTCTTGCTGTGGTATATTCATGGCACATGTGGTCGAAACAATCAGTGCCTCCTTTTGTATCATTGTAAAATAATACAATATCTGGTTTTTTCGTATCTTTATCAACTTCTGCCGTGGAGTGAAAAGAGGACATGACCAAGACGAATTTATTCTTCTTTGGTGTATATTTCACCAGAGTCTTCGTTCCATCAAACATAAATATCGAGGAATTTACTGGTGCTGGGTTCTTCAAGTTCGGATGAATTTGCCGCTTATTTTTCTTATAATGATTTTTTACTGGTTATATATATGAAGAATTTTTTTTTCAAACTTTCAAATTACTAATTTATGCTTGAAACGTCCAACTGAAGTCGTTATACTATTCGATTCTCAAACTTTTAATGACGCTTCAAATTCAGAAATTTATTATACCTAATTTTTTGCTATTTTCAATCTAAAATCTTTTTCGCACTTTCTATTTTCAAATTCATACTCAAAACATCTATTCAAACCGATTTAACAAAAAAACTGAAATTTACTTACCGAGACAATTCTCGAACGTAAACTGTCCACTGGGGTGCAGCGTAACCCCACACGATATACACTTCCGCACAAGAATCACAGAAAACACTAATGCGCTCGTTCATTGCCCTAGACCGAATGACGAATAGTGAAAGTGAGTTATGGTTAAGGTCCTAGACCAAAGTGCAACTACACTTAGTCAGGAGCGTACCTTGAACTTTGACTGGGGTGTCGTGGAACCCCAGTGGATCGTTCTAGGGTTAAATTTTCTGCGGTGAAAAAAGACAAATGAAGTTCCTCCAAAAATGAAACAAGTTACACTAACTAAATGATACACGTTACAGCTACTGACTAATAATTGATCAACTTCAAGTTTCCTCAAAACACAGAAATCTGAAACGTGATGAAATATTATTTTGAAACGTATATAATTTTTTATTTCTTACATAGAAAATATATATTTACACGAAATATACACAGATAATAGTACCGACCTCAACGGTTTTGCTGTAAAATATATCCAATTTGATTTTAATTTTCTCAAAGCCATGTATCAAAACATTTTTTAAGCGCATTTTCCGGAATCAACTTCGGTTTTCGCCACGAATTCTCTTTTATGTCTTCTATCGACTGATATACAGTGGTTATTCCATGATATTCGTTGCGTTTTTGGCCAGAAATTCGTTCACAATGATAGCCTTGTGAGATGGCGCGTTATCGTGGTGCAAAATCCATGAATTTTCTTTCCACAAATCTGTCCTTTTTCGACGAATTTGCTCTCCCAAACGCTTCATAACGCTCAAAAAATATTCTTTATTCACCGTCTGACCTTCTGGCAAGAATTCCGAGTGCACAACCCCGCGATAATCGAAGAAAACAGTCAACATTACCTTGATTTTCGAATCGACTTCGACGTGGTTTTTTCGGTTTAAGCTCAGTTGGAAGTTGCCATTCCGATGCTTACTGACTGTTTTGCATGTCAAACTATTAAACCCATATCTCGTCACCAGTTACAATGCGTTTTATGAATGTGGGATCGGAATTGACTCGTTCTAGCAAATTCAGGTCTTTCGGAACTAGTCGAGCAGCAACGCGTTTCATGCCCAAACAATCATTTAAAATGGTACGAATTGATTCGTGAGACACAGAAAGTTCAGCGGCTACCTCTCTTAAACTTCAAAGACGATTTTCAGTCACCATTCCCTTCACTTTAGCGATGTTAACTTCAGTTAAAGACGTTGATGGCCGACCAGAGCGAGGCAAATCTTCCACCACATCTCAACCGCTTTTGAATGCACTGTAACACTCATATGCACAACATCGAGCACTGTGAATAAACCAGGCCGTGCAAACCTACTGCATAGATGGTGGACGATTAGCAACTAGCACCGCGTACAACTGTGCATAGAAACTATCATTATATGTGCACGTGTTGGTGCACATACATGCGTATATAGGTTCTTTAAATGTGTTTTAGAGAATATAATTAAAAGGAAATTGAATATTTAATGCAAAATTGTAAAAATGTAATTCAAGAGTGAGAAGTTGATATTAACTTCTCACTCTTGAATTACATTTTCAAAAATTTTCATTGAATCTTTGTTTCATCGTAATAAGTAAAAATCAAATATATCTGTAATTTGTATTTTTATTTACAGAAGATATACAGAAAATTTTTCTATGTAACGAACTGCGAACCTTAAAAGCATGTGATACTTAAGAAAGTAGCAAATTTTATTCTTTTAGGTTCCTACATGTTTGTGTCTCAGGCATATAAAATTTTGTTTCTAAAATTTGGGAAATGGTATGGAAGATAAAAACGGACGCAGATAGACAAAATATTGCCTTTCCACTATTTGTACTTATTCTAACCTCGACAAGAGTTCGAGCAAGCTTTTATTCATCGTTGTCCAGCATCTTCTCTCTTCGGAAATCGATGAATGAGCACACTTTCCTTCTGACGCTTTTTAGTGGTATACATCTACGAACAGCACACTGAATTACGTATTTTTTATCCATGATAACGCACAATGAATTGTTATATACTTGTAATGACTTGTAAATAATAATGGCAGAACTCATACGAAGCCAGTTCCCCCTGACGCACTCCGCCCGCTTGCGACAACTAGCGCCGCGTACAACTGTGTACATGAACTAAGCTACGCGGACATTTCATCCATTAGAGGTTGACTGGCCTTGGAACAAACTAAATGACAAATCACGCTTGAACTCCACGTCAGTACAGAGGACTGTAGTGTCAACTTAGCGTCAAAAAGTTTTTTGACAATCTCTTCAAGCGGGCTTTTTGAATGATCAATTCCCGGTACTTTTTTGACAGAATGTATATCAATTTTACAACTCATCAATATTCATTAAAATTATTTATAATTGTGAATTATAGAAAATAATAAGTAATTTGGACTCACTGTTTACTGTAATCTTCACTGCATTTAATGTTACAGTTATGTTACATTTTACAGTTTATTGTTACCTATGTAGGTCACTTATACATATAGGTTCACATAAGTAGTCACTAATAGGTTTCTCACATAGGTAACTTACGTAGGTGTCTATGTGGGGTCTTATGTACGTTCCTACGAACGCTATGTGTAAACCAAAGATTTTTTCAAGTTTTCCCATGAAATATTTTATGACTCATATAACGATAAGAACAGACGCAAATTTCCTCAGAAAAGATATTAGTATTTAAACATAATTTCAATTGAGATAAAAGGTGGTGTTAAAAATGGAGATTTCAAAAATATTTATTTTTCATGCTTTTGTAATTATTGCCTCAGCTTTTGGTAAGTTAGTTCCAAATTTAAAACATAATTATTAGTAGTTTAAAAAAAAAACTATTAACTCCATCTATATTCCGGCAGTCTATGAATTCCAATAATTACTTCCAGTGAACTTTCAATTTCCTTAACAACCTTGGCTTTCTCAAAATCCATTTTTCTTATTGAAAAACAAATCTAACAAATTTTGTAATAAAATTTTTTCAATAAGCAAAATATTTTTCATAACATGCATTGTAAGGAGCTTTTTCTTCGCATGCAAATAGTAGAGGAAGTGAGTCATTTTGACACTAAGTGGTGCAAAAATATTGTCTGGATACTTTCCTACACTTTTATTATCTCTCTTTTACCCTTGCGTTTGAAAGAGACGAGATTATTCGTCATATTTTGCTTTTTTATTTCCGTAAAGGAAAGAACGCATTATAAGCTGCTGAAAAGTTACGCGATGTGTATGGTGAGGAAGCCTTAAAAGACAGACAGTGTCAAAATTGGCTTGACAAATTCTGTTTTGTGGATTTTTCACTCAAAGATCAGCAACGTTTACATCGACTAAATGAAGTTGATGATGACCAAATCAAAGCCATAATCAAATCGGATCGTCATGTAACTGTGCGAGGGGATTGAAGAAATGTTAAAAATACCAAAATCAACAATCGACCATCATATACAACGTCTTGAACTCGTTAAAAAATTGATATTTGGATTCAACATGAATTGAAAAAAATTAATTTAACAAGACGCATCAACACTTGTGATTTGCATCTTAAACGCAATGAATCGTATCCTTTTTTAAAACCAATTATCACTGGTGATGAAAAATGGATTGTTCACAATAACGTCGTTCGAAAACGATCATGGTCCAAGCGTGATGAACCACAACAAACAACATCAACAGCTGAATTGCATCAAAAGAGGATTATGTTGTCTGTTTGGTGGGATTGGAAAGGTGTGATATTTTTTGAGCTGTTTCTAAGGAACCAAACGATTAATTCGGATGTCTATTGTCGTCAGCTTAACAAATTGAACGCAGCGGTTTAAAAAAACGGTAAGAATTGGTCAATCGTAAAGGTGAAGCTGTGAAATCGCACTTGGTTCAGTTTTTTGCCAATAATGACCAGAAATTCTATAAGCGTGGAATCAAGAAGTTACCAGAAAGATGGCAAAAGGTCATTGAACAAATTGGGAATTATATATCATGGATTAAATTTCATTCCTTGCATTTAATTTGTATGAAAAAATCGGCAATTACAATACTTCTGGAACAACATAATAAATACTGTACAACAAACAACATCCAACACTCCAAAGGGATTCATCCAATGAGATAGCAGCCTCAGTCTGTGCGATAGTCTCATTAGTTAAATCTTATTTCCTTATTCCTCTATTATCCTATTCTCCTCGACATGTGACTGCGTTCTCAGTCTTGTGGGTGTTATACAAAATCATAACAAGTAACTGACTTCATCCACTATTTGCATGCGCAGGGCATCTTTCCATGCATTAGTCATGAAAAATAGTATGTGATACGCGTGGGGAAATAGGGACTTTGTAAAATTCAATGCCCCTGTTTCCCCAATTATATCACAATATACCATTACTCAACAGCTGGTTTTTTTCTTACAGAATCAAATAATTCGTCACCACTAGTGGGAAAAATAAATGATGGAAACGTCGTTCCACAATATCATATGACATTCATGGCTTCCTTTAAATATAAGAACGAGCATTTATGTGCTGTGTCTTTGATAACTTACAGACACGGTCTGACAGTAGCTCATTGTTTAGAATCCTTTTTCTTAGATGAGTCTATTCCTGATTTCAGTGAATATGCTCTTGCGGTTAATTGTCACAATCTGTCTCAAGGAACGAATTATCCAATTGAACAAGTAGAATCTTCTACAAACTTTGATACTAAAAAGGAAATATCTGATCACGATATTGCATGTGTAACGGTAAATCATAATCACATCATTATATTTTTGTACGAAAACCAGTAAATGATAAGTTCACTAGTTTTTTAAATAAAGTAAAATAAATGAAAATACTAATTTGTTCGGGTTATTTTTTAAAAGACTCAATTATAATGTGATTTGAATAAAATGAACATATTGTACGATAATAGACAAGTTCAGAATGTTTATAGAACTACGTTTCAATTTTTGGAGAAACGTGCCAGTGAGAATTTTTAGCAGTGAAATAATAATATTTCAAAAAATATACATCTTTTCAGGTTAGAGATGATATTGATCGCAACTCTGTACAATTAATTGGGACCGCTCGTGACTACAGACCAAACGCAATATTCAAGGAAAGATCTCAAGCAGTAGGATGGGTTCCTGAAAGAATAAAATGGAGTCCTCTTATTCAATTTAGGAACGAAGGTTACAATGAACAGAATTTTTTATTAAAATCGATTTATGTTAACGTAGTGAATCCAGAAGATTGTTTGAGGTCAAAATCTGAACCTATTTATTGTGTACGTTCTTGGGAGTATTTCACACCAGTAGGTATTTTTTAATTTACTTAAAGAATGTGTTTCGTTCCGTTTTAAATTTTTTCAGTGTTAAAGGCTAAAATCCATACTTTTTATAGCATGACTTTGGATCACCGTTGCTTTTTAATGGCGAGCTTAAGGGAATTTTTTCCGATGTGACGCACATGAGCAGAAAAATGGCGATTTATATTAATATTGATGAGAAGGCGAGCGCAATACATGCTTTGATTTCTAACGAACGTCCAAAAATCAAACAATTGAAAGCACCTCGTAACATAGCTAGATCTGACTGGCATTCAAACCATTCGAAAACAACAATTTGCGAGGGTATTATAGCAATCAATATTTCGAATTAACAAAGTTATTTAGTAATTATTTAACTCTTTGACTGTGGTGCACTCTCTGAGAGAAACATCAATACAATATTGAAACAATTGCCAATATTCAGTTGCCATGTTAGATATAGAACGATAAGTTCTATATTGAATCAATTAGTAAAACAGTAAACGTAAGAACAATGTAGAGGTTGTATATATACGCCTTTCATATTCATTGATAGACTTGTAAGAGCGTATATATGGGTAATTCTCCAAATACAAGCCACTTTCATGTCCAAAAGATATATCATTAGAACTATTGGTAGATACGTAAAAAGACTTGGTAAAGGTCTTTATCTGAAATAGGCATAAAATAAGCGCACCTTATCTGTCCGCGGAGCGGCAGTAAAGTAGCACTTTATTGTATAGCGACGAGCGGCACGTAAAGTAACAGTAAAAAAGGGAAACTGAGAGAGAAAGAGAGAGATGCATGCGGGCGCAAGGTAATACGATAACATCACAATGTTGAGTGTAGATAAATTCGCGCTTTTTCTGCCTATTTCAGATAAAGTATCATATGCACCACAGCCCGTGCAGAAATTTTGGTGAGGCGCCGATCGGGCCCCGATCGGGAAAAATGTGGCCCCGATAAGGTAATCAGTCTAGCGCCAGACCAGTAATGAAACGCCCTACCAGATCTGGACCAGATCTGGGCCTGTAAAATGGGGGCCCGATCTGGCCCAGATATGGCCCCTTCTAATTTTTTATTTCTACAAATAGGTAAATTTAAAAGGTTTAGATTTATTAACAATAAATATTTGTTTCAAATATTTTTTTTTCATAAATTCAGATTAGTGATGCAACAGTATAATCAAATGTATACAAACAGTATAATCCTCAAGCCCATCTTCGTAGTCTGTAGAACTATTCGATTCTTCTGAATCTAAAATAAATTACATTACTAATCACTTTCTTTCTAAACAATTCACTTTGGAAAATTGAATATAATATAAAAAATAATGAAACACAATAACGTTCTACACTTAAAATTATAATTTTCTTTTCTTTTCAAATTGCAGTTAATAAAAAAATATGCCAAGTAATAATGTAGTTCATCACAATGTTAGGATTTATGTAATGAATCTAGTGAATTAACTTACCTTGATCTATAATGCGGATGTGAGAAATTTCAACGACGATTCTGTGCTTCCGAACTCGCCATGTACATTTTGCTTTTGGCATTTTAATTTCAATATAGTCACTACAATATCACGACCACAACAAAAAATTTGAAAATAATCTTGTCCATCATAATCCGATGTGGTTCTGACCCGGGCCAAACCATGTGCCCCCCTGCGGCCACAAGTGGAAAATCCGATCGGGCCCGGATCGGAACTTGGGATGAAGTTGGGCAATTTCAGCACGGGAGCAGAAAAGTTGACCTTTATATTATTATTTTAGTGCTTTATAATGTGTTTCAAAGTAAAGATAAAATTTTTTAATTTTGAATCAGAATAAAATAACATTATATTGTATACCAGGAAAACGGTTTTGAAGCATATCCACATATACCGAATGCATATTTTCCCGTGCAGAAATTGCCCAATTTGTTTCCAAGTTCCGATTCGGGCCCAATCGGATTTTCCACATGTGGCCGCAGGAGGGCACATGGTGTGGCTCGGGTTGGAACCACATCGGATTATGATAAACAGGATTATTTTCAAATTTTGTGTTGTGATCGTGATATTGTAGTGACTATATTGATATTAAAATGCCAAAAGGAAGAAGTACATGGCGAGTTCGGAAGCACAGAATCGTTGGTGAGATTTCTTATATCCGCATTATACAGATCAAACTAAGTTAATTGTCTAGATTCATTACATAAATCCTAAAATTGTAATGAACTAGATTATTACTTGAAATATTTTTTTATTAACGGTACTTCGAAAAGAAAATTATAATTTTAAGTGTAGAACGTTATTGTGTTTCATTATTTTTTAAATCGTATATTCAATTTTCCAAAGTGAATTTTTTAGAAAGAAAATGATTAATAATGTAATTTATTTTTAGATTCAGAAGAATCGAATAGTTCTACAGACTACGAAAGTGGGTTTGAAGATTATACTGTTTTTATACTTTTAATTATACTGTCGTATCACTAATTTGAATTAATGAAATAAATTTTTTTGAACCAACTATTTATTGTTATTAAACGAAAAGCCTTTAAATTTTACTATTTTTAAAAATACAAAATTAAAAGGGGCCATATCTTGACCAGATCGGGCCCCCATTTTACAAGCCCAGATCTAGGCCCGATCGGGTAGGGCGTTTCATTACTGGTCTGGCGCTAGACAGATTACCCTATCGGGGCCACATTTTTCCCGATCGGGGCGCGATCGGTGCCCCACCAAAATTTCTGCACGGGTTAGAGTCACATATAAAATATATAGAGGATTGTTTTAAAATTCATGCTTAATAGTCTTACAACATTGGTCAAAAGGTACAATTTATAAAAATAATTTTTGGATTTAACTGATATGCACATACGATATTTACTGAAATATAAGTGTCCACGAAAATATTTGTTTGGTTATATTGATACATGAACAGCTATCATTCAGCTACTATAAATTTCTTTTGGAGTTCGGTTCTGTCGTAAAATTGTAGAAAAAAAATGTCACTAATCCATTCAAGATTCAATAGGAAAAATGAAGACTTTTTTTCGAAAACTAAGAAAAAGTCCATGAAAATATTGCGTATTTTTATTAGTATCTATCGACGTACCTTGTAATATATTTAATATTTCTCAGTAAAAGTTTGTGTATCGCTAATAAAAATGTCAAACTGAGATGTATGAATCAATTTGCTAAAGGTTTCTTTATTTTCTTCTACCTTAAAGCTATAGGATCAATTTTTGTGTCGTCTACATGCCGACGTCAACATATGAGGACGGCGAAGTAGAGCGCGTTTATGAAGAGATAGAAGAGGTATTGAAAGGTGTTAAAGGGGCGGACAATTTAATCCTAATGGGAGACAGTCTAGGTAAACGGATGAACGCGGAAACAGGTTAGTATAATTTTGCGCGAAATAAAATCTAGTCAAAGGAAACAAACTCTTCAAAAATCACGAAAGACAAAGACATACGTGGACAATACCTGGCGATATAGGCAGATATCAAATAGACTACATTTTAGTTGAACAAAGATTTAGGAACCAAGTCAAAGATTTTAAGAGCCATCCGGGCGCAGATATAGACAGTGATCACAACCCAGTTGTCATAAAATGCAGTCTCAAGTTCGAAACAACAAAAAAGTTGGCAAGGACAGATAAATGTAATATTGGGAAACTACAGGACAAAGAGTACTGTAATCAAACTAAATAATAGATCGCGCTCGAACTCCACGTCAGTATGGAGGACAGTGGTGCCAACTTAGCGTCAAAAAGGTTTTGGATAATCTCTTTACGCGCGCTTTTTTAATGATCAATTCCCGGTACTTTTGTGACAGAATGTATATCAATTTTACTACATATCAATTTTCATTTACATCATTAATAATCGTAAATTATAGAAAAGAACAAGTAAATTGGACTTACTGTCTACTGTATTCTTCACTGCATTTAATGTTACAGTTATGTTACTTTAAATGCTCAACAAATTTTTCAAAAATAAATTTTGCATTCTGTTTTTTTGTTCGTGAGACAAATTTCAAACTGATCATTTCATTTTCTAATAAGACAAGAAAAATTCTAACGTAAACTCGAAAGCTTTGGTTTCTTACAGAATCAAATGATTCGTCATCTTTGGAAAGTAAAATATATGGTGAAGAAGATGTTCCACATGGAGAAGTAAGATTGGTGGCCTCATTCATATATAATAACGTTTATGTATGTAGTGCATTTATGATATCTGATAAACAAGCTTTAACAAGTGCTCATTTTTTGAGGGATTTTTTTTTACTCTGGCCCCTTCCTGACTTTAGTGGATATTCTCTTATACTCCATGGAGGACTTAATCAGGGTCCAGATAAGAAATTTCCGATTGAACAAATAGAATGTCTCCCAGGGTATAATGTCATGTGTCCAAGTGATTCCTTCGATGCTGCACTTATAACAGTAGATTGTTTTTGAAAATTCAATGTCCGGATCAAATAAGGTGACACAGCGCTCAAACTGGACAATTGTAATAGTAGTAACAAGAGAGCATCGTGTCCCCTTATTTGATCCAGGCATTGAATTGTTCATTTATAATTAGAATTAATGCTGAGTATTAAATATTTTTGATGTTCTTAGTTGGCTTTAGGGTCCAAAAATATGTAACTTAAAGTTTCATATTTTTAAACGTTTCGACTCAGATTGGAGTCCTTATCAGTGAGAATTTATTTCTGTTATTTTGTTAAGTAGCCGGAAAAAACGTTTGTGACAAAAATTAATCCAAGTGATTACACTGATAGAAATGGTTCGGGAGTTTTAGCCATTCGGTTGTAGGTTGGAAATTTATAATTGTATTTATAAAATAATATGTCTCTCTGAACAACGCAGGATGTTGAATACAGAAATCAAAATATTGTAAGTGAAACTGCTCGAATCAGAAATATAATATGGGAAGGCGAACAATACATTTTTCCATAGCAACCAATAATATGGTTGATTCGTTCATATTTATTCAGTTATTTTCGGATGGTGAAAATACAAATCTCATATTGCTGTATCTATGCCAGCAATAAGGTAAGGTTAAATTAATCATAAATATCGTTGTAACAGCCATTCCTTTCTATCAGTGTAACTTCCCTTTTTTTCCTTCTTTTCTTTCGCCGCAAACTAAATGAGCACAGAATTTTAGAAAAGCACTACTTTTACAAAAGTCATTACATTTGTTGACAATTTTATAAAAGATGTAAAGTATAATAAAAGTTCTTTTTGTGGTATTTTATTCCAAATGAGTTTTCATAAATTGTATTTTATACTAAAGGAACTGAAGGTGTAATTTTCAATACAAAATTAAGTATGGTTTTTTAATTTTTCAATAATCAAAGCTTCTATTCGTATTTTAGAAGCTTTTTCAAAGTATTTTATTATTATAATATCTGTCAATTTTGCTTCATCCTAAAAAAATCTCAGTGTGTAATTTTGTGTGCAAAATTAGATATAATTTAGTTATTTTTTGAATAATAGAAACCTTTTGTCCCGTGACTTTTAATCATTTGTGGGGTAGTATAACTCACCAAAATTTTATCCCCCTAGCCCACCTAGAAGTATGAAAAATTTACTTCAATGGGTACGGCGAAGTCCGGTACTTCTAGTTTTAACAACAAAAACACCTGAAATTTAGCAATTTTTTGAAAACTATGTAAGTATTATCGGAAATATATATAATAAATAGCGAAAATGTATAAAAATTCGAGGAATTGAATTTCATAATTTTTTGGCAATTATAAAGACATTTTCTTTTCTGATATAAATCCTTTTGTGTATTTAAAAGCAAGATTATAATAAAGACTTTCCCAGATTGAACAGCATTTCACCATTTTCTATACTCCCAATAACTTTAATGTTAAAAAATGTATATTTCTTTAGTTGAGAGACAATATTACTCCAGACGCTGGAACAAGGATTGAGTAACAAGAATCTCCGCGCCATAGTGTTCGAGCGACCTTTGCGGGCATGAACGTCAACAGTAAAGCCTCACGAACCTATCGGTTGCTTGCTGACATCTGCCAGACGTATAGTTCATGCGCAGCGTGTCTTTGTTCACAAAGCAATTTTTGAGTTCGGCGGATTTTGTGATTACTAAAATGTTAAAAATGACTGAAAAACAAGATCAACGATTTGCATCAAATTTTGTTTTCAACTCGGAAAAATGAGTTCGGAAACTATTCAGATGATGCACAAGGCCTTTGGGAATGAGTGTATGAGCAAAACACGAATAAAAGAAGAGGCCGCACTTCTGTTGGTAGTGATTCTCGTTCTGGCCGACCTTCGACGACAAAAACAATGGATAATATTGAGCGGGTGCTTAATGCTTAAGGTAAAATATAGACTTTATAAAACTATTTTTCTAAATCTCAAGACTCAACTACTGACATGTCAAAAAATTAAGCTTATAAATAAAATAAAATCTGAGTTTGAATTATTGAATATAAAATTATTAAATATTATTAATTTTTTAATTAATTAATAAATGCAAATCAAATTCAAATTTAAAGAATGTGTAATCTTTATGTGGAAAAAAGACGTTTTCGACTGCGCTGGGATTCAAACCCAGGTCTAGCAGTCGACCAGCAATCGAAAGACCTGGGCTCGAATCCCAGCGCAGTCGAAAGCCTTATTATTAAAGCTATCAATATTATTTTATATTGCTGTAAATAACGGATCACTGAAAAGCTTATAAGCTTTACTTTACGTTTTTTAAAAGGATTATCTATTTCCGTAAGGTCCTCTTGAAATGAATGATTGTTATTCCCAGAATTGCATATTTTCGTCGATTTCACTTTACAGACGTTTCTTAACATAAATAAAACGATAAGTTAGAATAATTATAAAACAATTTGATCACAACATTAACATACATTATTAAGTCTATATATTACTATAGTATTTATTGAAAAAAAATTCGCGTTATCCTGAATGTAACATATTACAGTAGTTCGGTAAATATTTATAACTTCTCTTGGTTCTCTATTGAAATTTTTGATATTCCAGTGATTATCAAAAGATAATAAACAAATAAATTAATAGATTTTAACTTTTATTTACTTACCTGTGACCTAAAAGCTGATCGTAAGCACTCTTTTTTAGAATTTTGTCACCATGGGATTTTTTTGCGCATTTCATTCTTTTTCCTCCTTCAGATTTGCTCATTTTATATTTATATTTTAATTTCGACACTTGCCGAATTAAGACGAATGCAGATTTAAATTTCAACTATAATTAATTGCATAAACAAACACAACAGGAGAAATTATACATACTCTTTTAATGTTCGCTATCTTGAATATGTAATTAACTATAGTTTTCGACGTAAATTACGTAATTTGCATAATTTACATGGAAAGCCTCAAGTTACGCGTAATTTTACAACCCCGGCGGTGACTGGCTTCTTCACCACGACAACGCGCCAGCGCATTCATCGAATCTTGTGCAGCAGTTTCTAAGTAAACACAGTATCGCATTGCTTCGACAACCTCCGTACAGTCCCGATATAGCCCCCTGTGACTTTTGGCTGTTCCCAAAACTCAAAAAACCACTCAAAGGACAGCGATTCGATGACAAAACGACGGTTGAAAATAATGCGACGAGCGTACTCAAGACCATCCCTAAAAGTGAGTTGCATGACTGTTTCGAAAAGTGGAAACATCGCTGGAACCGTGTTATTCAATCAAGTGGGGATTACTTTGAGGGATGCCACTCACCCGATGATGAAGAATAAAGTCAGCGCGGAGATATAAAGGTAGGCCCGATACCTTCCGGACAGACCTCGAATAAACTAAGGATTAATTCGAAGCCTACAGCATTAGCGTGGAGAAATTGTGATGC
Source organism: Diplolepis rosae (assembly GCA_030998225.1). Classification (NCBI taxonomy): domain Eukaryota; kingdom Metazoa; phylum Arthropoda; class Insecta; order Hymenoptera; family Diplolepididae; genus Diplolepis; species Diplolepis rosae. The sequence goes on along the minus strand of JAPYXD010000723.1, from coordinate 2,930,259 downwards.
TGAGAAACTGGTATTTTTTAAAGAAGCTGGTTTTAGTACTTAATAAAAGGAAATGCCTTAGAAGATATAACCAGAATGTTATTTGTGTATCGAGTGATTTCAGTTTTGGAGTTGTAAGAACTTATCAATTTATTTTGAATACAAATTATATTTCGTAAGTTTTGAATTTAGTTGATGTCAAAGTCTTAAATCTCTACTTATTTTAGGGAGATATTGGAACACCGTTAATTGTAGATGGCAAAGTTATAAGAGCTTTGGCCTCTCTGTTTGAAGATGATAATAAAATTTCCATTTATACTGATATTTTTATGCATTCTAAGACTATTCCTAGAATGATGGAACAACAGGTATCAGTTACTACTATGAGTGCACCTCGTAAATTTGCTAAGTACGACTGGGCAGCAAACCACATTATTTAACAATCCCTCATTCTGCAGACGTTGATTTTTATATTCCACCATGTCTCCTATATTTCCAGAAAGATATTTTGCGTAGGACAAAAGATATGTTACTTGCATATAAACTATAATTTAGTCACGTTACCATATCGATCCTGAAACAAATTGTTTGATTCAATTAAATTTGCTCAAGTCAAAGAAACATTTTTACGCGTGTATCATTTTGTATCATTCTGTAATATTCAAAATGTAATATTCTGTAATATTCTTGTGTTTGCATCGAAAAATTCTGAAACTTGCAAAAGAAGAAATTTTACGATTTGGGTAATTGATGGTTTGTACAGTTAAACCTGACTGATAATGTTCTTAAAATTTCGTAATTCTGTGGCAAATTTAGAAATATTTGGTTAACTTGTGTGAATTAAAGAAATTTTAAAAACTACCTACATGGAATCCTTCGTAGGAACCTATGTAGGTCACTTATATAGATTTACATAAGTGGTGGCTGATAGGTCTCTCACATAGGTAACTTACGTAGGTGTCTATGTAGGGTCTTGTGTACGTTCCTACGAAGGTCACATAAATCTTGATATATTTTTCATTTTTAATTTTTATCACATCATTCTTATCACTTCAAGAGATAAAGCTATGTGTAAACCAAATATTTTTTCAAGTTTTCCCATGAAATATTTTATGACTCATATAACGATAAGAACAGACGCAAATCGCCTCAGAAAAGATATTAGTATTCAAACATAATTTCAATTGAGATAAAAGGTGGTGTTAAAAATGGAGATTTCAAAAATATTTATTTTTTATGTTTTTTTAATTATGGCCTCAGCCTTTGGTAAGTTAGTTCCAAATTTAAAACATAATTATTAGTAGTTTTTAAAAAAAAACTATTAACTCTATCTATATTCCGGCAGTCTATGAATTCCAATAATTACTTCCAGTGAACTTTCAATTTTCTTAAAAACCTTGGCTTTCTCAAAATCCATTTTTCTTATTGAAAAACAAATCTAACAAATTTTGTAATAAAATTTTTTCAATAAGCAAAATATTTTTCATAACATGCATTGTAAGGAGATTTTTCTTCGCATGCAAATAGTGGATAAAGTGGGTCATTTTGACACTAAGTGGTGCAAAAATATTGTCTGGGTTCTTTCCTTCACTTTTATTATCTCTCTTTTACCCTTGCGTTTGAAAGAGACGAGATTATTATTGGGTTCTCACAGAAGTAATTGCCGATTTCACATATAAATATCTTTGACGATCTTTATGAATGACCTATGTCAATGTCATGATTTTGTCCTGGCATTTGTTAGCTGTCACTCTGAACTTGCTTTACAAACAAATTGCGCGTAATTTGGTTTACAGTTGTTAGTTTGGCATCAACTTTAAGATGGAGTGTAAAAACGAGCATTTTCGTCATATTTTGCTTTTTTACTTCCGTAAAGGAAAGAACGCATTACAGGCTGCTAAAAAGTTACGTGAAGTATATGGTGAGGAAGCCTGAAAAGACAGACAGTGTCAAAGTTGGCTTGACAAATTCCGTTTTGTTGATTTTTCACTGAAAGATCAGCAACCATTACGTCGGCCAAATGAAGTTGATGATGACCAAATCAAAGCCATAATCGAAACGGATCGTCATGAAACTGTGCGAGAGATTGAAGAAATGTTAAAAATACCAAAATCAACAATCGACCACCATATACAACGCCTTGAACTCGTTAAAGAAATTGATATTTGGATTCCACATGAATTGAAAAAAATTCATTTAACAAAACGCATTAACACTTGTTATTTGCATCTTAAACGCAATAAATTCGATACTTTTTTTAAACGAATTATCACTGGTGATGAAAAATGGATTATTTACAATAACGTCGTTCAAAAACGATCATGGTCCAAGCGTGATGAACCACAACAAACAACATCAAAAGCTGAATTGCATCAAAAAAAGATTATGCTGTCTGTTTGGTGGGATTGGAAAGGTGTGGTATTTTTTGAGCTGCTTCTAAGGAACCAAACGATTAATTCGGATATCTACTGTCGTCAGCTGAAAAAATTGAATGCAGCGGTTAAAAAAACGGTAAGAATTGGTCAATCGTAAAAGTGTAACTTTTCACTATGACAACGCTACACCACACACATCTTTAGCCATCAATCGCCAAAAATTATCAAGGCTGGCTTGGGAAGTGATGTTATATCCACCATATAGCCCTGACCTTGCACCATCAGATTACTATTTATTTCGATCTTTGCAGAAATCCTTGAATAATAAAACTTTCAATGATGACGAAGCTGTGAAATCGCACTTGGTTCAATTTTTTGCCGATAATAAACAGAAGTTCTATAAACGTGGAATCAAGAAGTTACCAGAAAGATGGTAAAAGGTCATTGAACAAATTGGAAATTATATATCATGGATTAAATTTCATTCCTTGCATTTAAAAAAATGTGTTTAATTTGTATGAAAAAATCGGCAATTACAATACTTCTGGGACAACCCAATAAATACTGTACAACAAACGACATCCAACGCTCCAAAAGGATTCAACCAATGAGATAGCAGCCTTAGTCTGTGCGATAGTCTCATTAGTTAAATCTTGTTTCCTTATTCCTCTATTATCCTATTCTCCTCGACATGGGACTGCGTTCTCAATCTTGTGGGTGTTATACAAAATCATAACAAGTAACTGACTTCCTCCACTATTTGCATGCGCAGGGCATCTTTCCATGCATTAGTCATGAAAAATAGTATGTATTAAATGCATATAAAATATTATTACTCAACAACTGGTTCTTTTCTTACAGAATCAAATAATTCGTCACCACTAGTGGGAAAAATAAATGATGGAAACGTCGTTCCACAATATCATATGACATTCATGGCTTCCTTTAAATATAAGAACGAGCATTTATGTGCTGTGTCTTTGATAACTTACAGACACGGTTTAACAGTAGCTCATTGTTTAGAATCCTTTTTCTTAGATGAGTCTATTCCTGATTTCAGTGAATATGCTCTTGCAGTTAATTGTCACAATCTGTCTCAAGGAACGAATTATCCAATTGAACAAGTAGAATCTTCTACAAACTTTGATACTAAAAAGGAAATATCTGATTACGATATTGCATGTGTAACGGTAAATCATAATCACATCATTATATTTTTGTACGAAAACCAGTAAATGATCAGTTCACTAGTTTTTTAAATAAAGTAAAATAAATGAAAATACTAATTTGTTCGGGTTTTTTTTTAAAAAACTCAATTATAATGTGATTGGAATAAAATGAACATATTGTACGATAATAGACAAGTTCAGAATGTTTATAGAACTACGTTTCAATGTTTGGAGAAACGTGCCAGTGAGAATTTTTAGCAGTGAAATAATAATATTTCAAAAAATATACATCTTTTCAGGTTAGAGATGATATTGATCGCAATTCTGTACAATTAATTAGGACCCCTCGTGACTACAGACCGAAAGCAATATTCAATGAAAGATCTGAAGCAGTAGGATGGGGTCCTGAAAGAATAAAATGGAGCCCTCTTATTCAATTTAAGAACGAGGGTTACAATGAACAGAATTTTTTATTAAAATCGATATATGTTAACGTAGTGAATCCACAAGATTGTTTGAGGTCAAGATCTGAACCTATTTATTGTGTACATTCTTGGGAGTATTTCACACCAGTAAGTATTTTTTGATTCACTTAAAAAATTTATTTCCTTCCGTTTTAAATTTCTTCACTGTTAAAGCCTAAAATCCATACTTTTTATAGCATGACTTTGGATCACCGTTGCTTTTTGATGGCGGGCTTAAGGGAATTTTTTCCGATGTGACGCGCATGAGCAAAAAAATGGGGATTTATATTAATATTGATAGTATGATGTACGAAATACATGCTTTGATTTCTAACGAAAGTCCAAGAATCAAACAATTGAAAGCACCTCGTAACATAGCTCGATCTGACTGGCATTCAAACCATTCGAAAACAACAATTTGCGAGGGTATTATAACAATCAATATTTCAAATTAACAAAGTTATTTAGTAATTATTTAACTTTTCGAGTGTGGTGCACTCTCTGAAAGAAACATCAATACAATATTGAAACAATTGCCGATATTCAGTTGCCACGTTAGGTATAGAACGATGAGTATGCACCACAGCAGAAAAGTTGACCTTTATATTATTATCTTAGTGCCTTATAATATGTTTCAAAGTAAAGATTAGATTTTTAAATTTTGAATCAGAATAAAATAACATTATATTGTATACCAGGAAAATGGTTTTGAAGCATGTCCACATATACCGAATGCATATTTTAGAGTCACATATAAAATATATAGAGGATTGTTTTAAAATTCATGCTTAATAGTCTTACAACATTGGTCAAAAGGTACAATTTTTAAAAATAATTTTTGAACTTAACTGAAATGTGCATACGATATTTACTGATATATAAGTGTCCACGAAAATATTTGCTTGGTTATATTGATACATGAACGACTATCATTCAACTACTATAAATGTCTTTTGGAGTTCGGTTCTGTCGTAAAGTTGTAGAAAAAAAATGTCACTAATCCATCCAAGATTCAATAGGAAAAATGAAGAATTTTCTTCGAAAACTAAGAAAAAGTCCAAGAAAATATTGCGTATTTTTATTAGTATCTATCGACGTACCTTGTAATATGTTTAATATTTCTCAGTAAAAGTTTGTGTATCGCTAATAAAAATGTCAAACTGATATGTATGAATCCATTTGCTAAAGGTTTCTTTATTTTCTTCTACCTCAAAGCTATAGGATCAAGAGAGATAGAAGAGGTATTGAAAGGTGTTAAAGGAGCGGACAATTTAATTATAATGGGAGACAGAAACACGGTAGTAGAAGAAAAACAGGAAAATATTGTTGGGTAAATACAGTCTAGGTAAACGGATGAACGCGAAGCAGGTTAGTATAATTTTGCGCGAAATAAAATGTAGTCAGAGGTACCAAACTCTTCAAAAATCACGAAAGACGGAGACAATACCTGGCGATATAGGGAGATATCAAATAGACTACATTTTAGTTGAACAAAGATTTAGGAACCAAGTCAAAGATTTTAAGAGCCATCCGGGCGCAGATATAGACAGTGATCACAACCCAGTTATCATAAAATGCAGTCTCAAGTTCGAAACAACAAAAAAGTTGACAAGGACAGATAAATGTAATATTGGGAAACTACAGAACAAAGAGACCGGGGAACTTTTTCAGAAAGCAATAAAGAAGGAACTCGTTAGCACAGAAGGTAGCGGAATAGGTTGTATCAAATCTGATAGTATCAATGACAGATGAACAAGCATTAAACACAGTACATTTTGTCAAAAAAGTACCGGGAATTGATCATTCAAAAAGCCCGCTTAAGGAGATTGTCAAAAACCTTCTTGACGCTAAGTTGACACCAGTGTCTTCTATACTGACGCGAAGTTCGAGCGCGATGTGTCATTTAGTTTGTTTACAGTGCTCGATGTTGTCAGTTTATCTCAAGAGTGGTTTGAGATTTTTCCAATGGATAAGAATATCGAATAAAGAATTTGTCTCAAATTTTGCAATGCAAATGGAATTTCGTGTGCAGAATCGCTGAAATTGTTAGAGAAGGCTTACGGCGAATCGACTTTATCAAAAACACGTGCATATGAGTGGTACAGTGCATTCAAAAGCGGTCAAGATGTGGTGGAAGATTTGCCTCGCTCTGGTCGGCCATCAATGTCTTCAACTGAAGTTAGCATGGCTAAAGTGAAGGAAATGGTGACTGAAAATCGTCACTTAAGTTTAAGAGAGATAGCCGCTGAACTTTTTGTTTCTCATGAGTAAATTCGTACCATTTTAAACGATTGTTTGGACATGAAACGCGTTGCTGCTCGACTAGTTCCGAAAGACTTGAATTTTCTTCAAAATCTCAATTGCGTAAAATGCATTGCAACTGGTTACGAGACATGAGTTTACGAGTTTGACATGCAAAACAGTCAATAAGCATCGGAATGGCAACTTCCAACTGAGTTTAAGGGGTTCGTCTAACTTCGCGGTTTGGAAAAATCGTTTTTTTTGCATATTTTGAATGTAGATGTTATAAGGAACACGCCATATGAGGGATTTTTTTAAATACTCTTCCTTACATAGGTATTGCCGATTAAATCGTAAGTTTCTCAAATCATGTTTTATACTGTCATTTATCTTGAAACGTGATTTCCCAAAAGTTGCATTTTTCAAACTTTGTGGTATGACTTCTTCTAGAAATATCAATAGAATTTGATCAAATTTTTTTTACAGTTATTCAATAAACATATAGCTATGTTTTCCCAGAAGCGATTTGCAAATTTTTACTTTGTTGAATTTTAACAGGCTCTAATAGGTCAAAAAACAGGTCAAAAATCGAATTTTTTCAAGAACAGCTGCGTAATATAAACACATTTCACAATAGAAAAAATCGGCCCTGGAAAAACATAGCCAATGTAAGACAGATTACAGACATATTTCATTTTACTGGTTTCAGACAATTTAAATGGCCAAAGTCTTACCACAAAGTTCTTAATGACATTTCTGCAGCGTTGAGGTCAAGGACGTTCCAAGGTCGCGGATGCATTTATTATCAAGTGAAAAATAGATTTTTTCGAAGAAAAAAAACGTAATAATAAAAAAAATTTTAACAGGCGTGAATATCTTTAGTAGTGTTTTTGGAATTCATTCCCAAAAATAGGCTAAAATTCTCGGCTCGAAGGTAGACGACCCCCTTAAACCGAAAAAACCACGTCGAAGTCGATTCGAAAATCAAGGTAATGTTAACTGTTTTCTTCGATTATCGCGGTCTTGTGTACTCAGAATTCTCGCAAGAAGGTCAGACGGTAAATAAAAAATATTATTTGAGCGTTATGAAGCGTTTGAGAGAGCAAATTCGTCGAAAAAGGTCAGATTTGTAGAAAGAAAATTCATGGATGTTGCACCATGATAACGCACCATCTCACAAGGCTATCATTGTGAACGAATTTCTGGCCAAAAACGCAACGAAAATCATCATATAACAACTGTATTCACCTAATGTGGCTCCGGCCGACTTTTTTCGCTTTCCAAAACTCAAATTGCCACTTCGATGCACCCGTTTTCAGTCGATAGAAGACATAAAAGAGAATTCGCGGCGAGAACTGAAGTCAATTCCGGAAAATACGTTTAATAGCAGATTGTGTACCAAGGGTGGCATGGTGACGATTGTAACGAGTGCGAAGTGTACCCGCCCTAGCGTAGTGAGGGCGGCATTCACACGAGTGAATTTGAACAATATTTGCCTAAATTTTGCCACTTTGAAATTTTCGAAAATTTTGAGTTTTTGGCTATGAATATATTTTAAGCATACCATGCACATTTTTGTCCACGGAAATAGAATGAATGAAATAAAAATTGAAAAAGTGATGCAGATTTTTTGTTTTTGCGTGATTTCTCCTGTGTAAATCCCATGGAAAATTTCAAGGTCCAAGTTTGGTGGGTAAATATTAACCGATTTGGCTAAAATTTGGTGTATTTCCTTTTTTTGAGCATACGAACGAATTATAAAAAAAAATTTCGCTATAAATAAGGACCACCCTAGTCTACATCATAACTCGCAACAGAATTATTTGAAATAAAAAAATCAAAGTGCATTTGTTAAAGGAGATGTTTCTCGAGGTAACCCTGGGAGGATTTTTTCTTTTTCGATTTTTCATTTTTTTGTAGCACTTAGAAGCCAAAAAACTGATTTTCGCTAAAAAAAAATCGGCGAATTTGTTATTGTAAAATTAATATTTATTAAAATAAACAAAAAATCTCCCAGGGATACGACATGAAATTTTGACACAATATTCTTGAGATATTATGCAATCATTTAAAAAAATTCTAAAAATTTGTTAAAAAATGCAAAAATAAAAGTTTAAATACCCCCCCCCCCCCTCACCCCTTAATGCAAACATTTTTAACAATTTACAACACATAAAACTTTTTTTCAAAAATTTGGGAAATGGCTAAAAACCGACGTAGATAAATAAATTTTGTTTTGGAAAATGAGAAAAGAGTTAAATTTTAGCAAAATCTATCCAAATTCTTTTTTCATTATCAAAACTAAAAGTAGTCCATCTACGCCCGTTTTTATCTTACTACTATTTCCAAATTTCGTGAGCAAAATTTTATGTATTTTGGCCAATGCATAAAAAATCTTTACTAACTTCTAGTCAATTGAAATTTTGATTTCTAACTTACTACTTTGTATTGTCATTTAAGAGTCGTTTAGTTGTTTAAGAGAGCAAGTAATTCAAGATTTTACTATTTGAACAGAATTTATTGCTCTATTCTTAACACTGTAAATCATAGTCACTTGTGAAATAAAATGTCGTACAATTTGTTCTTGAATTTGTTTGATCATAAGATAAAAAAATTATCGAATTATGCTCTTTCTTTGAAATATATGAAAATAAGATGACGTCTCAATTCAAATAAAGTACAGTATTGAAGTATAGTATTAAAAATGAAGACCTTTATTCTTTTTTTGCTCTGCGTTTCCATAATTATTGCTGATGTATTTGGTAACTAGTTTCAAATTTTATACATATATTGATAATACTTCGTATTGTAACACGTACATTTCACGTAATGTTTCATGATTCAATTTCTACATTTAGTTTAATTCGTTTTTTTGATACTCACTTTTACCTCTCTCAAAGTAAAAGATTACGTGTCATTTTAGATTTTTGGTTGTAGAAAAAGACACATCAAGTTCTTTAAAAAATGAAACAAGTTACACAAATTAGAAGTTAGAAGTTACGGTTTCTGACTAATTATTCAATTTAAAGTTTTCTCAAAACATTAAAATCTGAAACGAGTTAAATTAATATTTTAAAACACATATATTTCAAAACTTTTTACGTAGAAAATATTCATTTGAATGAAATAGACGCAGAAAATAGTAGCGTCCGACTTCAGCAGCTTTGCCGTAAAATATATCAAATTTGATTTCAATTTTCTTAAGGCAATGTATCAACTATATATTACTGCGTTGTCAGCATTGTTTAGCGTGTAAAATGCGTAATGGAATATCGAGTTCATCATTTGTAAAAAATAGTATATTACGTGCCTAGGCGCACAACGAGGGTTATTGCGCGACGAGCGACAATGCTCGCAGGAGATCGAAGCCGAGGCGCGATCAGTCCTGCGAGCATTGTCGCGAGTCTCGCAATTTCCCGAATTGTGTGCATTGGCACGTATTCTATTTTATGTGACATTGGTGCGTATATGAGTATTTATGCGTACACTCGAATCTAATCTATTATCATTTTCTTCCATTACACTTGATAATTCGCAAATAGTCCTGGCCATTTTGATTTTATCGATCTTGTGTAGTAGTAGCGTGTTGTAATAGAGCATAGGCAGTTCAAATGTACAAGGCTTTCTTAGTAAGGTGCTAACGCTCTACGAAGAAGAAGAAGAAGAAGAAGAAGAAGAAGAAGAATAATAAGAAGATTGTGCTCCGCTGTATGGCTATAGGCGCATGCGCAATTCAATTTTTACATTTCATTCCTCTGTAGCGAAATACACAACATTGCGCTACTCTTAACTGTAGCGAAAAAACGCGTTTACGCGCCGGAGGCACATAAAATAATATGCACTGAGGAAAATTTGTAGACTTCTAAATTTTTATGATTGAAAAAAGTGATGATACGTATATCCTTTCATTAATTCCCGCCAAACTTTTTTTTTCCGTATGGTAAACAAAATTTACTTTACTTTTTGGACTTTACAAAAGTGTGCCAATTCTCAACCCCACCAACTAACACTTTTAAAAGTTATCTTTTATCTTTCGGTACAAGTTTTGTGGCGACGCGCTTCATACCCAAAACATGAACCACAATGTGTTGAGTCGATCCATAAGAGATGTTAAGAACCTCTGCTACCTCTCTTACGCCAGCACGGCGATTTTCGAACTCAAGTTTCTTCACTTTTTCGATGTTATCGTCGTTAACAGAGGTGAATGGACGACTTACATGAGGCAAGTTTTCTACACGGAAAACGAACTCGGCACTTTGCTCGCTCGCGACAGTGGCGTTACGCGTCCAGAGTGTGCGTGCGTCTAACTGCCACATTTTGGCGGGACGGCGGCACCCCTTGGGAGATCACGCGCCAATAGCTAGCGGCAGGAAATCTGCCAAACTAAAAGAAGCCGACCGTCGCTTTCTTTCAGTTTGGCAGATTTCCTGCCGCTGGATATGGGCGCGTGATCGCCAAAGTGTGGCAGTTAGACGCACGCACACTCTGGGCGCGTGACGCCACTGTCGCGAGCGAGCAAAATGCCGAGTTCGTTTTCCGTGTACAACCTCAAGATCCTCACTGAATGCTTTATGCCACTCAAATACTTACGTTTTCTATAGAGTAGACGTCCCAAAACACTTCTGCAACATTTTCAATGATTCCGTAGCCGTAATTCCATTGGAAACACAAAATTTAAAGCAAACTCGTTGTTTAATTTTTTTTTTCCATAGTAAAAATCGCCAGACAAACTTTTTGTGTCGTAAACCAATGGCTGACAAACACACACCAATGGACGCCTCCCGCTCCAACTTCACACGTCTGTCAAAGAAGGTGTTACCAAGATAGAAAAAAAGCTTTTTACCGTTTCGGTTTACGCGCGCGATTCAACTGGAGCAGTCCGGGTCAAATTTGATCAGATGAATACTAGTAAATTCTACTATTTTGGCCAGAATTTAATGAATAACATGCCTATCCTGTAAATTTTATTCGGAGAATCAAGTAAACGAGATCGGTATTGGTAACAAGCTATCCAAATAGTATCAACTTTCAGACAAGTTAATTCTACTAGTTCACAAGTAAATTTTGCATTCCGTTTTTTAGCGCGTGAAAAATTTCACACTGATCATTTAATTTTCAACCGAAAAAAATTTACACATAACTCAAAAGCTTTGTTTTCTTACAGAACCAAATGATTCGTCACCTTTGGAAAGTAAAATATATGGTGGAGAAGATGTTCCACATGGAGAAGTAAGATTCATGGCGTCGTTCATACATAATAACCTTTATGTATGTAGTGCAATTATGATATCTGAAAAACACGCTTTAACAACAGCTTATTATCTACATGACTTTTTTTTACTCTGGCCCCTTCCTGACTTTAGTGAGTATTCTCTTATGCTCCATGGAGGACTTGGTCCGTATCCAGATAAGAAATTTCCGATTGAGCAAGTAGAATGTCTCTCAGGGTATAATGCACAGTGTCCAAGTGATTCCTTCGATGCTGCAGTTATAACGGTAGATTTTTTTCTGAAATTCGTTATTTAATATTATTATATTTGTAGTCTACCAATTTTCACGATTTTAGCGATATATTATTTTCCTTAGGGGGTTTAAAATTCTTGTGTGGGAAATTTGAATTGACCCCGGATAGGTTCCACATAGTTTGCCTTCTTTCAATGTTGGGCCAACAGAAATGATCCACTCAGGCCCAACATTGTTTCGACATGCTCATTTGCGGTGGCGCTACGTAGATTGCTTACAAGAGGCCAATGGCTTGGCCCATTGCAGGATCCCATGATGGACTCCTGCAGATCCTATTAGGGGCCAATTCATTGAGTTCCTTCTATTTTATCCTACGATAGGCCAATCTATTAGACCCTTGTAGGACCTGCATGAATAGGGAGAAATGTTAAGCTAATTTTGTTTTGCAATGAAATAGAAATTTTTTAATTGATCTGAAAAAGTAAAAAATAATCTTCAAGCATTTATAATTGATTAAAAACTGTTTTTTAAGGTTATGCTAGGGACTTACTTACGATTCCCCAAAAACTTTGATTTTTAAGGCTTATATTATAAATAAAATTTCCCACGCAATCCTGCCGGGAATCGAACGCAGAAATCGACGCACGCGAGCCAAGAACTCAGTCTACTAACATAAACTACACAAGTTGGTAGCAGCTTTAAAATACCGGAATACATTCTTCCATACATGGATATTTAATTTGCTGACGTTTTTATAATTCTAGAATAAAGGGAAGTAGAAGTCTGAAGTGAATACTATTAAAACAGTAAATAAGTAATAAATATAGAAAAAGTGATTGGATAATATATGTTAGTAACTATTGGGTTGGCAACAAAGTCATTTCGCTTTTTTCATGATTTTCAAAGCATGTTTATTAATACAAATAACAAACATTAATCAATTGTGTATTGACCATTTTGTTATATGACCTTTTGCCATCTTTCAGTCAGCTTCATAATTCCGCTTTCGTAGAAAATTTGTTTTTTAGAAACAAAAAACTGAATCAACTCATTTTTGACAGCCTCATTTGAATCGAATGTTTTTCCATTCAAATGGTTTTGAAGTGAACGGAATAAATAATAATCGGATGGTGCAAGGTCAGGGTTATACGTTGAATGAGGTATTACTTCCCAGCCTAACTCCAATAATTTTTTGCAAGTGACCAAAGATGCATGTGGTCTGGCGTTATCTTGATGGAAGATGACGCCTTTACGAGTTGCCAGTTCTGCCCACTTTTCCTTGATTTCTTTGTCCAATTTCATTAGCTGGCGACAGCAGACATTCGAGTTGATAGTTTGGTTCCTTGGGAGCAGCTCAAAATAAACAATACCTTTGAAATTCCACCAAACACTCAGCATAACCTTCTTTTGATGAATATCGGCTTTTGATCTCGATTGTGCAGGCTCATCTCTCTTGTTCCATGATCTTTTTCGCATGACGTATCGTAAACAACCCATTTTTCATCACCCGTTATGATTCGCTTTAAAAATTTATCGGTTTCGTTACGTTTCAACAGTGAATTGCAAATGGAAATTCGTTTGTTAAGTTGAATTTCATTCAATTTGTGAGTAACCCAAATATCGAGCTTATTAGCGTAACCAAGTTGTTTTAAATATCTTTCAATTTGTGACGAAAATGTGCGAGTGGAATCTCCATTTCAAATCAATGTAAAACAATAAATAAACAACAAAACTCGAAACTTTTTTTTTACTGAATAATCTATGAAACGTCAGAATAACATATACGGTCTGAAGTTTGCAATGGAGAAGAACGACTCCGAACGACTAAAGTCATCTAGCGGAAAAAAGCGAAATGACATTGTTGCCAACCCAATATAAATACAAGTAGAATAAAAATTCAAAAATATCGTCTGAAGATCATTCCTTTAGTCTTTTGAGTATCACGGTACTTATCACATACTATTTGGTTTTCATTCTTCTTATTCAATTGAGAAAATACAATATTGAAAACCCATATTTATGAAAATCAATCGCACAGATCTCTCAATATACACAGTTTAAACAATTGCTTGTTGAGTATTATTCATTTTTTATTTAGCAATAAACAAAAATTGAAACTTTTTTTAAAAATTCAATATCTCGAAAAGTGTATTTTTTTTCTCTCAAACTTTTTTCGCATTAAAAAGACACCTTGAGTTTCAATTCTACTGAATCTCTAGTAGCTAAACATTTTGTTTCCAAGTTATGATTTTTTGAAGTAAAAAGTCGTTTTCTTCGTAAAAACGTGGACTGCAAAATGAATATCAACTTTATATGTTCAACGTGTATGGTATAATGATGTATAGTTGTCCTTGACGATTATATTGTGAAACTCTAAATATCACAAAAAATTTTTACTCAGTCTTCATGACAAATTGACTGTGCTTAGATATGATCTATCGAATGTTTTCAACTTAACGACGAATTTCATTTAACGCTTTTTTCGATTTTGTACCTAAAAGTCTTCAGCAACAGCTTGATATTCAATGTACACATTTTTTATAAGTACTCTGTAAACCTGAATCAGTGAAATAGTCGCTGATTATATCAATGAAAATATAGCAACTCATGAATCAGTGCCCTGCTTTGATTTCACTGAGGAATCAGTGAATGCGTCACGTGAACATAACTTTTGAATTCGCGAATTTAAAACTTTCATCTACACTTTACTGATTTATCGTCCCTTAAAAATAATAATAATAACGTAATTTCGTTTTAGTGTTGTTTAACCTAAAATAAACGAGTTCATCGGTCTTTAAAATATATTGCTGGTTTTATTACTCACGCCTGAAGCTTTCACTGATTCAATAAGTGAGCTCAATCTATTTCACTGATTCATCAGTCTAATTTCACTGATTCTTAGTGAAAGACTTATAGCTGCTGCCATCAGTGTATAGTCACTGCGAATCAATGACCGTTCACTGAATCAGGTTTAGATATATATATATATATATCTACGCTTATTTTTGAACGAGATCATTCTGATATATTTCTTTCGAAATTCACGATACATTAATGTTGCTGTGTTTGTTCATTTCAGAAATATTAATTTATCAATTTTTAGGGCTGAAACAACAACTATCGAGCAGGTAATTTATTAATCAGAAATGAAAATTATATCTCTTACTGCAATTCCATTCTCTGTATTCGAAATAGTTGAATCAATGTATAGTTCATTGTGCAACTAGGGAAAAAAAAATTTATTTTGCGAGTGTGAAGTTTGATGCCCGAGCAAAGCGAGGGTAACAACCACACGAGTAAAATAAATGTTTTTCCCGCGTTGCACACGATTTTTTTCTACTAGCGGGTCAGAAAGTGGATTTGTTTGCCCCGCACGGGGCAATAAAGTCCACTTTATGGCCCGCTAGTAGAAAAAATGATTTGTTGAACACTACTTTTTCAATAATTCGAGAGAAAACCACCAGAAGAGGATAATGGTTCTACTTTTTCCAAAATTAAATTCTATTTCATCTGATAAGTGCAATAAATACAAAATTGAATATAAGTTGACTTTTAAATTATGTAAAATTTGATCATTCTTATTTTCAATACATAGAAAAAAAAACTTGCAGAATAGGAGATATTTACTTTTTCCATTATTTATATTAGAGTTTGCGATAATGTGAGGACGCACATATAAAGTTAATATTCATTGTGCGGTCCACGTTTTTACGAAGAAAACGACTTTTTACTTCAAAAAATCATAACTCGGAAACAAAAAGTTTTAGCTACTAGAGATTCAGTAGAATTGAAACTCAAGGAGTCTTTTTAATGCGAAAAAAGTTTGAGAGAAAAAAAAATACAATTGAAAAAAAAGTTCTTTCGAATAATTGAAAAAATAGATTTTTCCCCCAAAAACGAAATTGCCGATAAATCTCAGAAAATTTTTTTTCAGCCCAAACAAAAAATACGTATCTCATTTTTTCGATCAAATAGCAACATATTTGAGTTTTGTTAAAAAATCAATTCGTGTCCCGAATGGACCGGTTGAATTGAGATGGAAAGCATCCTCGGAAATTAAAAAATTTTGTAGTTTAATATTAAAACCGAGTATTCGCTTTAAGGCGTCCGCAAGAGGGAATCCCACTCACTTTCTTCTACCTGCGTCGTGCCTTCAGTTTTGATGTCTACGCATGTAAAAAGAGTCACGTTTGGTAACTCATGGTTCGTGGTGGGGGTAAAAGGGAAGCAACGCCCGACGTCTATCCGAGAACTTTTCCGCCGCCTTAGCGCGAATGTCGCCTTAGCGGAGGTTGCCTTAGCGCGAGTCGAGTGTAAATTAATATGCATTAATATTCGCAAAAAAAATTTTGGCTCTGCGTAGGGTCGACGTGGATATACAGGGGGTGTTAGTTGAAGTTTGCCGGTTTTTTCAATAAAGAAAACACTTAATTCTCAAGGGAATCTCAAAAAAATTTTATTCAAAGTATTGACCATTGGATTCTACATATTTTTCCCAGCTTTCAGGCAAATCATGGATACCATTCCAAAAAACCTTTTTCTCTTTCAAGGCAAACCATTCGACGAGCCATTTTTCGACTTCTTCAAAATTGGCGAAGCGCTGCTCTGCGAGTGAGTGTCCCATCGATGCGAAAAGGTGATAGTAGGACGGGGCGAGGTCGGGAGACTATGGCGGGTGCGATAATATTTCCCAATTCAATGCTTTTAATGTGTTCTTCGCCACTTTAGCGGTATGAGACGATGCGTTGTCATGTTGTTGGATAACTTTGCCATGTCATCGGGCTCATTGCGGCCGTTTTTCGATCAACGCATGATTCAAATTGATAATTTGTTATCGGTAGCGATCCGTATTCACCGTCTCACCAGGTTTTAATAACTCAAAGTACACCACACCACATTGGTCCCACCAAACACAGAGCATTGTCTTACGGCCAAAGCGATTTGGCCTTGGAGTCGATGGGCCGAAAGCCATGATTTTTTCCGGTTCGGGTTCTCGAAATAAATCCATTTTTCATCCCCCGTGACAATTCGATGCAGAAAAGATTTCCTTTCGAACCGTTGAAGCAGCATTTCACAAATGGTTTTTCGATTTTCCATTTGTCTATCGTTCAGTTGGTGTGGTACCCATTTTCCATACTTTTGGATTTTTCCCATGGCTTTTAAACGTTGGCAAATTGCTCCTCAGGTCACATTTAGTGTTTGTGCCAATTGTTGTTGCGATTGGATTGGGTCTTCACCCAATAACGCCTGCAATTCCTCGTCTTCGAACTTTTTCGCTGCACCAGGATGTTCATTGTCTGTTAAATCGAAATCTCCACTTTTAAATTGACGAAACCATGTCTCACATGTTCTAATCACTGGAGCATGTTCACCATAAGTTTCTACCAGCAATCGATGAGCTTCAACTGCTTTTTTCTTTTGATGAAATAAGAAAAGCAACGAATGCCGCAAATGCGATTTACTTGGAACGAAACTCGACATATTCACTGAGGTAAACAACTATGATGCTATTATTTTGACAGAATTTAATTGTGTATTTTTGAAGGTTATTGTCCATAGAAAAATATGACATAGATGCCAAATCATAGAAATGTATACATATCTCTAGTCACATCTATGAGTAAAACCGGCAAATTTCAACTAACACCCCTGGTACATAACCAGAAAATGTTTTAGTACATTTTACTTAATACTTTCAATTTGAATAAATTGAAATGTGCATACTTTTAGAAAATATAAATTGTCACCAAAAGATCAAAACTTTCTTATTATATTCGCATTTCTTTTTCAAATCAGCATAATAGTGTATTATGATACCAGAACGGAAAGTTGGTGATTCTCGATGATTGGAGGATTGCATTGTATGCACCAAAAATCTACAATTTCCCATTTAATAACAATAGTATATTACGTGCCTGGGCAGACAATGAGGGTTATTGCGTGACGAGCGACAATGCTCGCAGGAGATCGAAGCCGAGACAAAGACGAGACGAAGCTGAGGCGTGTTCAGTCCTACGAGCATTGTCGCGAGTCTCGTAATTTCCCGAATTGTGTGCATTGGCACGTATTCTATTTTATGTGACTCCGGTGCGTATACGAGTTTTTATGCATACACTTGAATCTAATCTAGTATTGTAGTTGTTTGCGGCGCTAGTCATTACACTTGATATGTTACGACGAGTCCCGGCCATTTTGATTTTATCGATCTTGTGTAGTAGTAATGGATTTTAGTAGACGCATGCGCAGTTCAAATGTACAAGGCTTTGCCAGTAAGATGCTACACTGAGAAAAAATCCTGGGCATTGTGACCTGAGTCCTTAACTACTTTTTGTAGTTGAATTCAAGCAATGGTTGACCCGTCAATGTAGGTACTAAAAGTGGTCGCAGTGACTAAGTAATGTAGTCACAGCGACTATGTAATGTTGTCACAGTCACTATATGTAAGTGTCAACTATAAAATTATGTTAAATCAAATTCCTAAAATCAAATGCATGAAATCACTACGTGGAACATTGTATTTTTCATAGCACCTCTTTTGAAAATCTGTTTGTCGGCATCTGTAGAGCGGGCTGAAACTTTAAAAATAGTAGGATTTTAAATCACAGTTTCGAGCCGCTCGACACTTCAAATCAAATTCTCAAAAGAGTTGCTATCAGTTGCTATGAAAAATAATATGCATTACTCGAAACAATACACAGCGAATTCAACGAGTGTGAATTTTGCTCCACCGGTTATAGCGACTACGTTATTCTAGCTATGACAACTCAATGTTTCAAGTTCACATAGCTAGGTTTAAGAGTTAAGGACAATTTCAACGATGTTAACTAGTCGCCACGACCAGGTATTCAGAACATGGCTACCATGGCTACAAATCATGTTACTGTAGCCATGGGTCAAGTAGCGACAACAAGTCTCCCTCGTTACAGTCACTTTTTTATTTCCAACTACATTATTCCTAGTCATTATGACCAGATGCTATTTTTCTCTGTGTAACGCTGTACGAAGAAGAAGAAGAATAAGAAGAATAGGAAGAAGGATTGAGCTTCGTTTCATGGCTATGGGCACATGCGCAGTTCAATTTTTACATTTCATTCCTTTCATTCGTAATGTACTGCATTGCGCTACTGTTAACTGTAGCGAAAAAACGAGTTTGCGTGCCGGTGGCACATAAAAACAGTTAAACTTTAAAAATATTTTGAAAACTATTCAAGTATTATTGAAGATATATATGATAAATAACGAAAACGTATAAAATTTCTTTGAATTAAATTTCACAACTTTTGGCGATTATAAGAAATTTCTTTTACATTATCTATTTTTAAAGCGAGATTATAATGTAGTTACTTTCAGATTGAACAGAATTTCATAATTTTTTACCCCCAACAACTTTAATAATAAAAAATAAATTTTTCTTTAGTTGCAGGAAAATATTACCTCAGACGAGGGAACATGGATTGAGCTATCTGACACAGATGAAATAAAGGTTAATTCGAAGCCTATATCATTGACGTGGGGAATTAGTTATAATGATGAACTGGTATTAAAAAGAAGAGTCGTTAAAATACTAAGTAAAAAGAAATGTCTTAAAAAATATAACCAGTATGTTATTTGCGTATTGAGTAACGTCAGTTTTGGAAGGGTAAGGAATTATGAATTTATCTTAAATACAAATTTTATTCTGTACATTTTAAATTTAGGCAATGTCAAAGTCTTAAATTTCTGCTTATTTTAGGAAAACGTTGGAACACCGTTGATTATGAATGGCAAAGTTATAGGAGTTTTGGCCTCTATATTTGATAATGACGATAAACTTTCCATTTATACTGATATTGTCAAACATTATATAAGTATTCATAAAATGATGGAGGAAAGTTCAGCAGTTACTACTATGCGTACACCTCGTAAATTAGCTAATTACGACTGGATACAAAATCACACAATATAGGAGCTCCTTGGTCTTGTCTCTTCAGGACTTGAAAATCCCCTTTTCTGCAGGCGTTAGTATTTATATTCCATCGTGTCTCCTACATTTTCAGAAAGATATTTTGTAAATTGAAAAAGTTATCTTACAGGAATAAATTGATTTATAGTGTAGCCACGAGTGGATTGCAGAATAGGATTTACATAGTATAAAATATTTTTAAGATACAATGCAATTTTCTCAATCGGCTTTATAAACGGTATACCAAGCTTAAGAAAATTTAGTATTTAAGGTCAATGATTCTGCTATGTGCTTCCACTATAATGTATGATGCCACCAGCACTTACTGTATAGCAATGGCTATTAATTGCGCTGTTCGAAAATGGATATCAATCTTGATGTATTTCAAATTTTAAATTCTTTATCATATTATTTTTACCTCCAAGAGACAAAGCTACGTGTGAAGCCAATATTTGATAAATCTCGCCCGTAAAATTGTGTAAAAGTACACTGAGAGAAATATGCTGTTGTTGGAATAACAGAAGATTCTATGTCTGCTATTTCAACGGAACTGTTCTGTTATTTCTCGTGACAACAGAACTGTTTCATTGATCCAACGAAATTAAAACTTCTGTCGATACAATAGATATCTTTCGCTGTCCCGAGAATCAACAAAACCTATTTCGTTGTATGAACCGAAAATTTCTCTTAGTGTATAATAAGCATAACAACTGATGCAAATCGTGTCAGAAAAGGTATTCGAATTAAAGCATGATTTCAATTTGTATAAGAAGTGATGTTTAAAATGGAGATTTCAAAAACATCTCAATTGGATACGTGTAAGCGTAGCAAAATCCAATTAAGTAAGCAAAAATATAATTTTTCTCCAATAACCGACAGCGATTAAGGTTGAATGTAAGTCCCATACCCGTACAAATAATAGAGTCCCGTGGGGCGTCGTCGAGCTATGCTGTTTTGAAAAAATTTCATGGGCTCGCATGGTGAACATTTTAGTGCGCTACTGGCTTAGAATTCGTAGTATGTGTGTATACGTATAGTCACCAATTCTATGCCAGCGGCCGACTCGTAGATCGTGCAACACTGCAATTTAAACCTAACTGTGATATGCGTTTGAATAGCTGGATGTCAAAGGTTATTGTTAACAGTTAAAAAAATTTCAGGTCAAGTGAGATGGAAAGGAAGATTTATAGAGAACATAACTTTAGACTATGAAGTGCGTCGAAATTTGGGACTGGTTGAAGCGAGGGAAAGAAAATATTCTGCCGGCAATTTCACGTATGCTTCCAAGCTGGTTTGCGTGTGTGTGTGTGTGTGTGTCGAGACCTACAGCAGACAAGCTGAAGAAAGGGAACAGTGTTGCCGGGTCGCGATACTGTTACGTTCATCTGTTTGAAAGTTTTTAAATTTCTCTACCAGAGCGTTTAATTACTACAAATTAAAATGTAGAGTGCCTATGCATTGCCCATGAATTACGTATTAAAATAGTCAACTTTGACATTAATTATCTCTGAATCGGTACGGTTGAAAAATTTGAAATTAATTTAGCATATAAATAATTATTCTATTGAAATATCAGTTCCTTTTTTAAAAAATTCTACCAGAGATCGATTTTTTTACATACAACCTTAAATAGATGTGGCAACGTCGCAGAATAAGTACAAGCGCGCACCATTCACGAATCGTAAGAAGTCATCTGCTATACACACATATAGTCGCTTTCTCATGCGACGTTGACAAATTTAGATACTACGTGAAGCAAATGAGAAAAAGTACTCATTTGATTAGCTACGTACCGACAGTACTACCTTAAAGACGTCCTCGAACCCCATTTTTGGAATGGCCTTCAGCTCGCGCGTCGCATTACTCTGAATCGTCTCGATGTCGTCGAACCGCTTTCCTTTCAGCGTCATTTTAAATTTTGGGAACATCCAAAAGTCGCAGGGAGCTATTTCTGGACTGTATGGAGGCTGGCGAAACTGTATAATCTTGTGTTTCGCCAAAAATAGCTGCACAAGGTTCGATGAATGCGCTGGCGCGTTATTGTGGTGAAGAAGCCAGTCACGGCTTGACCAGAAACGCGGTCGTTTTCTTCTCACGGCATCACGCAATCTTTTCAGAACTTCAACGTAATATCTTTGTTGATCGTCTCACCTCTTGGAGCAAATTCGTAGTGCACAACACTTCACAATCGAAAAAAATAATCAGCATTGACTTGACATGGCTCCGACTTCGACGTGCTTTTTAACCGCCTGTACCATTCCTTTATCTGTGTTATGCCCATACTTTCGTCCACAAAGGCCTTCTGTATCATTTCAATCGTCTCCGTACAACTCTTGCCGAGATTGAAGCAAAACTTGGTGCAAATTCGTTGATCTGTTTTCTCTGTCATTTTCAACTGTAAACAAATGTTCGTAAGGGACTACTGGTTATGCTCATACCCCGCAGAGGCCAATCGAGCGCTCAGGCCGCGGTGTGCCCACTCCTATAGGCCAAGTGGCGAAAGAAAAATAGTAATTGCCACGTCCCCTAGTCGCCGCTAGTGTGTCATCGAAATGAACGTCGTGCGGAGTCGACATGTTGTCACTTGTCTGCATGTTTTAATAGGTTAAAATGTGTCCTCCAAATTAAAATAGTTGTAGCTGCAAATCGGGTAAGACACCAATAACTTTTGTTTTGAATCTAAAATAAAACTCGTAAAGGCTTGGTTTCTCGTTTTGTGTATACAAATTAATTACGTATTATCACATAGCAAAATCCGGTAAGAAAGCTTGCATTAAAAAGTATTTTTGTCCTTCAGTTTTAAATCCGCATTTAAGTGTCGATAAAGATACAACTCCAGTCCCCTTCAAAGCCGATTTAAGCCATGCAAAGTAACCTCAAATATAATAAAATCCGAATTTTTCCTTTTTCGCACGGCATGGCGAAAATTTTGCGCCCTTCATTACTGGATCTGAAGTGGAGGGGGGATGGATAGTTTTCGTGTAATCTAGTTCCTGCTACGTCCCCTAGATGTCGCTGATATAAATTCATTCGCCCCGCTACCATCTGTAAGCACCCCTTCAAAATACATGGGAGTGGGCACACCGTGGCTCAGGCGTGAAGATATAAACGCAGGTCGGATACTTTTCGGACACACCTCGTAGTCATCAACAAACAGTGGTTCTTCTATAATTATAGTAGAGAATCTTATGATTAGAAAATTTTCTATACATAAAAAATACAAAATACAAATATACAGTACCGGTCAGAATTGTGAGACCACCTGTTTTTCGACAATTGCTTAAATTATCCTAATTTGAATTATGTGAGTGAAAAAATTTGTTCTTTCAATAAAATTCAAAGCCATCAAAATTCTTCATGAAATGAGCCCAGCATGAATTCGTTTTGTTAAGTTGTGAAGAAGTTATTGCATAAAAAAGTCAACATTTCAATGCTTTCTCAAATTTTAAATAACTTTCGAAATAATCAACATTTTTGAATGTTCTTGGACTAATTTTAAAGCTAAATTTCTACAAAATCGAACAAAATTCTTGGAATTGATGTGTAATTTTTTTCATACATACTATTCAATGTTAAAGTTCAAATAAAAAAGTTTGAAAAATTCCAATATTGCTTTTGCTGAGAAAAACATTTTTATTAGATATATAAAACATATAATCATGAAGTTTGTATCGAATTCCCTTAAATTATATATTCATATGATCTTTATTATGATTTACCTACAGGTGAAATGTTTTCGAGTAGGATGTGTCTTTGACACCTGGATTATACGCTTTCGAACTCAAATATAGCTAGAAATTTGGGGAATCACGTGGGGAATCACACAGTCAATCACAAAATCTACAGAAAACAGTCAATCTGGTACACAGTGGGTCCACTCATATAGGAGAAAAGTGGAACGAATTATAATGTTTGCTATCAACAAGTGGTGGCGCTATGGTAATCCACTGACGAATGTAGATGCCCTGTCGTCGATAAGGTTTTACTCAACTCCTTACTATTTCCTATGTAACGCTTATTGATATTCACTTTGGGTAAATTAGGTATTTATCAAATTGATTTTACCCAACTAGGATTTAATAAATGTTCAAATGTCCTTAAGTCCCGAGTTTAATCGACAGAGTTGAGTAAAATTACTTCAACTATTTTTCTCCGTGTAATAGTACAGTATTTAACTGTTCATTGTGATTCATATTTAAAAATTCTTGTTGTATTTTTCTTCTTTTACAAATTATTTTTAACTTTAAATCATTTAAATTTATGAAATGGATTTCATACAATATATTTCAAAATTTTCCGCTCTTTAGAATACATCGGGTTGGGGGGACGTGGGTTTCGTTTGCATTGATATTAGTTCTTGCTATCAAAACTTGGCGGCGCTGATGCTCATTTTCACTTTTTTAAGTACCCTCCTAAAATACATGGTAGTGGCCGCACTGTGATCTGGCAGTTAAAAAGAGTCATGGCTGCTTCAAAAAGGACATGTAGTCTAAATCAAAGGAAATTTATGCCAAAGACTCCAATGAGGCGTCAGAGGCGATCTAATTATAAAATCGCAACACCATATTTACTGCTTAATACGTGGTAATACAAAGTTTGGCAATTCAGCACTTAATTACTTCACAAGTATAAAAGTTTAATTTAAGAAATTATTCAAGCAAAGGGGCAGGAGGGCAACGGGAGAACTGAAAAGCTCCATGCAAAAGTGGGGGATCGCATGCTTTTACCTCCATGTTTGTTTCAATTAATTTACCATTGGGTTTCACCTCCATGCTTGTGACTGGATTCAACTAGTGGCTTGGACCTCGACCAGAAGTGTCTTTTCTCGTGGTCTGTAGAAAGTGGGGGGAAAATTGTTATTGGACTTATAAGAGGATTCTTGCGCTCGGTTGTCGCGCTACGATCCGCTATACAGTGTAAGTAAGCACTTCCTATGTCTTATTGTGTATAATATTAATATAATATTAATTCTAATATGAATTATAATATAATTAATAGAATTATAATACATGATATAATATTAGATGTACAACTTTGCTTCCGCCGATTTTCCCCGAAATTTGAGGCTTTTTTCTTAAAAAGTGGTTACCTATTAATGATTCAAAGGCCGTGTTCTATCGATCGAAACAAATAGTAGTCGAAAGGAGCATCGTCTGGAGAGTACGGCGGCTGGGGTAAGACCTCCCATTACAGCGTTTCCGAATATGTCTTGACCGTCCTTGCGAGATGTGACCGAGCATTGTTATGCTGGAGGATTACTTTGTCGTGTCCCTCTTGGTACTGTGACCGATTTTTCTTCAATGCTCCACTCAAACGCATCAATTGCCTTTGGATACCGATCCCCTGTGATGGTTTCACTCGGTTTCAACAGCACATAATACACCATATCGAGCTGGGCCCACTAAATGCAGAGCATAACCTTGGTATCGTGAATATTCGGTCTGGCCGTTGACGTGGAGGCATGTCCTGGCATTCGCCATGATTTTCTGCGCTTGGGATTATCGTAGTGGACCCATTTTTCGTCACTGGTCACAATGCGATGTAGAAACCCTTTCTGATTCTGTCTTTGAAGCAGCTGTCCATAAGCAAAGAAACCCCGTTCAACATCTCTCGGCTTTAACTCGTATGGAACCCAATTTGCCTGCTGAATCATTCCCATGGTTTTGAAGAGTTTCGAATGATTTTTAATACGCAAAATATTATTTTCCAAAGTTATTTTGATATTTTTAAAATTTTCGACATAATTTTTTATTCTTTGTTACAAAATTATCTTAGAAGAAGCTACAAAATTGCGATTTTTTTTATAATTTCCAATTTTTTAATTTCATTTGTAAGTAAAAGCCGAAGAAGAGTTGAAAATTTTAGTTGAACTCATAGTTTCCTAGCTTTGTTTTAAGAGAAGTTTGTTATAAATAAAAATAATAAATAAAATTTCTGAGTTAAATAACATAACAGGTCGAATTATAATATATTGAATAAAATATATAAAATTAGGTTGGTTATTTAAAGAGTAACCCATTGCTATTGAACAATAAAGTTAATTAATTACATTGCAATAAATTATCAATGATAAAATTGTTGTTTTATCCATCAATTTATTATTAAATGATAATAATATTTGATATAATATACGATAATCATAATTTTTGTATGTATATGATAAGAAATTTAAATAAATGTCAAACTTAACCTCATACAGAAACTCAATTTTTCAATAATAATAATTCTTCATAAGAGCATATTATTGATAAATTATGATCGATCTCTAATAAGATTTCCAAATATTTGAAAAATAAGTTCACTTTACCTATGAGCATTTAACCACGTCAGATATTTTCATATTTACAAAAATCTTTATCTTAATTCTGCCCTTGTACATCGCATTTCAGACATAATATGAGCAAAAAAATTAAGTATTAATGATTAGATTGATTTGAAGCAGGGCCGAATTTACCGACGAAGGCGCCCTGGTTAAACTAGAATAACCGCCCTCCCCTCTATTACTTCAACAAATGAACCTATACATGTTTTTAAACTATGAAAATAAATTTTGGTTTTTAAGAGGGTCCACCTGTGTAAAATTTTCGAAAAATCGATTTTTTTTGTTGACATTTTTTGCATCTTTAAGATATGACTAATGATGGTCCTGGTATTGCAGATTAAATGTGAGTCTACAATACAAAGTTCTGTTGTGTTTCCAAACTTTAAACGCGTTTTTTTAGAAACCATGTTTTTGAAATTTGTGGGCAGGATTGAAAAAAATCTACTTAACAGATTGACTTGAAATTTTAACTGACTCATTTATAGAGATAACTGAAGGTACCCACGTAGCAGTTTTTTGAAATCTTTTTTTTTTTTAATTTTACAGCATATATTGTATCGAAAAAAGCATGAAAATGATTAATTTTTATGAAAAGTACCGCCATTTCTTCAATTTTTAAAATTTCGTCAAAATGCTACGTCAATACCTCGACAACATAAACAGAAATAATATTTTTTTTACTTTTTGTGTTTTAG
Source organism: Diplolepis rosae (assembly GCA_030998225.1). Lineage (NCBI taxonomy): Eukaryota > Metazoa > Arthropoda > Insecta > Hymenoptera > Diplolepididae > Diplolepis > Diplolepis rosae. Next base: position 2,903,609 of record JAPYXD010000723.1, on the reverse strand, counting down.
ATAACTGGTTCGAGCGGAATCTTGCCCACAATTTCGGTATTCCATTTTGAAGGGGTCACTTTCAATGCCCTTAATGAATACAAGCCTTCGGATTACACTATTGGAAAAATTTACTATTATAATAAAACCACAAACCTTCAAAATAACGTTAAACTTATTCTCATTTTCGAATTAGTTCTCCTAACAAACACTCCTGAAAAAGCGTTCGAAATACCGCCCTCACACAGGTGGACCCCCTTAAGTGTTGAAAATTTATATTTAAGAATTTTGAAGAGAAATGCACATAAACCCTCATTTATGTCGCTCTCTTTGAGGCGCCGCCCTGGGCAGCTGCCCATGTTGCCTTTGAGTAAGTTCGCCCCTGATTTGAAGTATTTATATAGTTTTTTCTACTAATGGGCCATAAAAAGGACTTTATTGCCCCGTGCGGGGCAAAAAAATCCACTTTCTGACCCTATAGTAGAAAAAAAATGGTGTGCAACACGGGAAAAACATTTATTTTACTCGTGTGGTTGTTACCCTCGCTTTGCTCGGGCATCAAACTTCACACTCGCAAAATAAATTTTTTTTTCCCTAGTTGCACAATGTACTATTATGTGCCTCCAGCGCATAAACGCGTTTTTATGCTACAGTTTAGAGTAGCGTAATGTTGTGTATTACGATAAAGAGGAACATAATGTAAAAATTGAACTGCGCATGCGCCTATTACAATACAGCAGAGCATAATCTTCTTATTCTTCTTTTTCTTCGTACAGCGTTGGCATCGTACTGACAAAGCCTTGTACATTTGAACTGCGCATGCTCTATTACAATACGCTACTACTACACAAGATCGAGAAAATCAAAATGGCCGGAAGTTCGAGTGTACACAGAAAAACTCGTAAATGCGCCGAAGTCACATAATATACTATTATATAAAATTTAATGTAAACACTTTTAATAGTGTATATCTTCTGCTTTAAGGGCATGTGATACTTAGGAAAGTAGCAAATTATATTTATTTTAGGTTTTTTACATGTCCGTTTTTATCTTCCAATACCATTTCCCAAATTTTGGAAATAAAATTATATCTATTTTTTAAACGTAAACACATTAAATCATAACGTCAAATGTGAAATTAAAATGTCTTACACTTTTGTTCTTGAATTTGTTTAATCATAAGATAACAAAATATATAGAATTGCGTTCTTTCTATGAGATATATCAAAATTATGTGTCATCTCAATTCAAATAAAGTTTAGTATTGAAGTATAGTATTGAAAATGAAGACCGTTATTCTTTTTCTGCTCCACGTTTCTATAATTATTGCTGATTTATTTGGTAACTAGTTTCAAATTTTATACATATATTGATTATTTTTCGTATTGTAACGCGTACACTTCACGTAATTTCTCATGATTCAATTTCTATATTTAGTTTAATTCGTTTCTTTGATACTCACTTTTTCCTCTCTCAAACAAAAAGAAATTTGATGGCTACATGCATTACGTTTCGTGAGAAGAAGTACAATTTTAGAGAGTAAACCAGAATTATTGGAAAAAGTTGTGAAGAAATCCCATCCTATAATAGTAAGGTTTATTATATCAATCATTACTCGCTGTCTATCTGAAATTTGAGTCTAATAATGAAATATAATAGCATCATTCATATAATTTTACCGAATCTTCTGATGTAAATATACGTTATCGTATAGAGCAGAGTTTTGTAATCAGCGCGTGTTTGAAACTGGAAACATTGAGGCAAATTTTTACCATCTATGATAGGTATGTTTCACATTCGAGCATTCTCATATTTCGGCTACAGTAGGGCTTAGAAAGTCGAATCAATAAAAGTGGATTTTACCGTCTCCGATGGTAATAATTCCAAATTGAAGAAAAAATATTTTTTTAATTGCAACATTTCGTAGTGCCACTGTTGATATTCATTGCTCCTTGTCAATTCCCTTCATTTATTTGTCAAATGACAAACATTTCTGCCGAATAAAACCTAACTAAATGAGTCCAACTACTTTCGCAACTGCGGTTCGTAATTTTGGAACTTGTATCAAAAGACTACTTTACTAAAACGATTTTAAGGAGAAAAAGTACCATCTACGATTCCAACGTTTGAACTCTGATGGCAACTTTTTCGAACGTTACTGATATTTTCCGAAACGTGTTATATTAAGTAGCACATGTTTGGGACTAACTTACAGAAATTCGTGATGGTTCTGATTTACCGTCAAAAATGGTACTTTTAACCACCAAACTTATATCCGTGCAAAATGAAAGATAACGTTTCACTTTAAATTTTCGGTGGTGAAAAAAGATGCATCAAGCCCCTCGAAAAAAGAAACAAGTCACACGAATTAAAAGTTATACATTAGAGTTACTGACTAATAATTATTCAATTTTAAGTTTCCTCAAAACACTAAAATCTGAAAGGTGTTGAATTATTATTTTAAAACACATATCGATACCCACGTTCTAATATGTCGTATCCCACATTTGGAAAATTTTTCAGGAAATGATAAAAACGTCTTGCTAGCACAAATAAATAAATTTAAACAAATTTTTATTTTATACGTTCATAAAAATGCATAAATAATAATAATTAAAGCAAAAAAAAATATTTAAATAAATTTTATGATATTTATGTGGGTTACGCAAGAAGAAAAAATTAAAATGTATTTTAGAAATAAAATTGATTTAATCGTTTTATAATTAAATATTGTTTCATCCTATACATAACATTTTTTCTATCTTATTTTTTATTCTTTAAATCAAAATTATTATAATATAACATTATTGATACATTTTATTTTTACTATCTTTAATATTTCTTAAAACATATTTTTTTTCATTTTAAGTACCCTTAATTTTTTTTTACTTCAGGTACATTTTTTTGCTGAGATTGTTGAAAATTTCTTGTCCTCTTTCGTCTGGTATTATCACAATTTTTTTTTATAATTAATATAATTATATCTTCAGGTTTTTTAAATCTATTATTAGTACGCAATACTTTGCTTTTAAAACCAAGATTAACTTGATTAGCTTTTAGTTTCTTACTCTTAGTCTTTTCAGTTACCTTAACACTTTTTTTAATGCCTGTAATTGTTGCCATTTACTTTTAGTTCTTTTTAATCGATCTACAAACAGAGGTTTCAGCGGATGCTCTAGATTTAATTGGAGTTGTAAAAATATTATTTGTAATTACATTATTAATATTTTTTATTAAATAATTTCTCAAAATAAACTTAAGACTAATCACAAAATAAAAATTGACTGTCACATCGCTGGCGCTGACTTAACCAATGGATGTGGGATACGACATATTAGAATTCGTGAAAATCGGCATGTGGGATACGACATATTAGAATATTTATTTAAAAATATTAAATAAACAATTTGACTGACAAGATATTAATGTAAGCTGTAAAATATTATTATTAATCCATTTTTCAAAAAAAGTCTATTTCTCAAATTTTGTGGGATACGACATATTAGAACATGGGTATCGATATATTTCAAAATATTTTATGTGCCTCTGGCGCGTAAACTCGTTTTTACGCTACAGTTTAGAGTAGCGTAATGTTGTGTATTACGATACAGAGAGATGTAATGTAAAAATTGGAATGCGCTTGCGCCTATAACCATACAGCGGAGCGTAATCTTCTTCTTATTCTTCTTCTTCTTCTTCGTAAAGCGTTGACACCGTACTGACAAAGCCTTGTACATTTGAACTGTGCATGCTCTATTACAATACGCTACTACTACACAAGATCGAGAAAATTAAAATGTCCGGAACTAGTCGCGATATATCAAGTGCAATGGACGAGAATCATGATGAATACTAGATTAGATTCGAGTGTACGCATAAAAACTCGTATACGCACCGAAGTCACATAAAATAGAATATGTGCCAATGCACACAATTCGGGTAATTACGAGACTCGCTTAAAATGCTCGCAGGACTGATCGCGCCTCGGGTTCGTCTCGGCTTCATCTCGGCTTTGCCTCAGCTACGTCTCGACTATAAAATCACACGCATGCGAAATTAAGTATCAAGTCCATAATTTGTGATATTGAATAGAAGGCAGTGAGGATAATTTGTAGACCCCTAAATTTTTAAGATTAAGAAAAAGATGATATTTATATCCCTTCCACTACCTCTTATTGTTTCGAAATAAAGTCTAAGTTTCAACGATGAGATAAAATTTTAATTACTCTCTATATTTTTTGGAATAAAATTTCACTCTGAAAGGAGTGACGTTTTATTTTATTTAAGCGCTGCCAGGAATCCAGATTAACAGTTGTGAATTTTTCAAAAACTTTGAAAAAAGTCTTCTTCTTTTAATTTTTGTCAAATCCACCTGCACGCAAAAAAATGTGTAATTGGTACAAAAAAAATATATACATATACACGGAGAGAAAAATATTGCTTTCCTAGCATGACAGTCGCGACGATTTTCAAGCATGATACTTTTGTGCTCTTTTGCTGCTCTTTGGGCATGAGCTGCATGAATAGAGGGGAGGAACGGCTCGCTTGAATTTCGTGTCTACGCGCATGCCCGTGTTTCAAGCACTTAACGAAAAGATTTCGTTAACCTCATGCGCAAAAGAAAGTACTGCAAAACACTCAAAACTCTCACAAAAATTTTACAAAATTTCAAAAACGTTGCACTTCGATAAATCCTTGGATCCGCTGAAGCGTGTCTGAGTGCATCTAATGCCTCTCCTTACCTTCCCCTCATACTCGCAGAGAGGGGGAGAGCCAAGGAGCGCCGAGGAGGGGATAACCACGAAAGAATTTCGTTAAATCCATGCATTCGGTTACAGCCGAATACAACGAATTTTGCGCACAACGTTCGTGCTATGATAGCATGTACAGCTTACTATTTAAGCACAGCTTTCTTGAAATATTTGCGCGATACAAACTGTGCGTTGAGAACATGAATTGTAGAAACCAAAGCATGAAAATCACGCTATATGTACAGGTGTTCTACCATGCTTGACGAGTAGAAACTTTCATGCTCGGAAAGCAAGATTTTTCTCTCCGAGTAGGATTAGCAAACAAAATGTTTTCAATTATATATAAGAACAGCTATAGAAGATCGTAAGTTTTTTTTTGATATTTTAATTTTCGCAAAAATGGCGCGATTTAAAATAAATTAAATTTAAGAAAAAATTGTCAGAAAATTGTTTATAATAAAAGAATTATGCAATATAATGAAAAAATCCTACTTAGTGCCGTAGAAAATTCAAAATATTTTTCCCACCCATAACATTTTGGCAAATAATTTTTAAGATGTTAAAGCTCCTTTTGAAGGAAAATTTTTTTTAGAGTGGCCCAACCCCTCAAAATTTATATTATACAAATAAAATTTCTAACGCTTAAAAGATTCGAACCTAAAACTATCTATTTGAATACATCGCTTCGCAGTCGGTGACGCTAACCATTTGCCTAATATACAATTAATGTTGAAAAATGAATCCACCATTTAATGATATTTTTGAAATTTTGTCACCACATGTATTATAAATTCAGTTACATGCACATGAAGTTATTTATATTAAGAAGAAAACAAGGGATTGAAAGAAACCTAATTTTTGGAGTAAATCATGAAAAAAGCAATAAGAGATATTATAATTGATAATATTGGTTTAGCAATCAAACCTGAAAATAGTAACGATACAGGTTATGAGGCTCGTTGAATGCCCATGTGCAGGTCCTATTCTCAATCTAAGAAAAAAAAGCAAAAGTTGTCCTCATGTCATATTTCCTCTCACAAATAGATGAAAATCCTCTAATTTGCAGGGAAATATTTATGTTTTATGAGAACAATATAAAAGGATATGAAAAAAAAATTCCTATAAAATTTAAAAAAATTGTTCTCGGTGTTGGATTCCACAAATCAAGTACACCATTGGTAGAATTCTATTTTAGTTCAACGAAAAAGTTATTCTGTTCAATCCGCTGTTGATACTCAAGTTGGGTATTGTGCCCGGACTAGTACAATCTACTGCTTTGCCTGTATAACACACTTTATTAACTACATCAATTGTACAATGTCTATACGCAGCGGATCGTACTATCGATACTCTAAGAAGTACGTACGATATACATCAATATTACGACTCATCAATATTCATTTAGATGATTTTTAATTGTGAATTATACGAAACAACAAGTAATTTGGACTTACTGTCCACCGTCATTGTCACTGCATTTAATGTTACAGTTACTTAAAACGCTCAACAAGTTTTTCACGAGTCAATTTTTCATTCAGTATTTTTGCGTGTGACAAATTTCACACTGATCATTTTCTAAGAAGTCAAAAAAGAAATTAATTTAGAAACTCAAAAGCTATGTTTTCTTACAGAATCAAATAATTTGTCATCTTTGGAAAGTAAAATATATGGTGGAGAAGATGTTCCACATGGAGAAGTAAGATTCATGGCGTCATTCATACATAATAACCTTTATGTATGTAGTGCATTTATGATATCTGAAAAACACGCTTTAACAACAGCTTATTATCTACATGACTTTTTTTCACTCTGGCCCCTTCCTGACTTTAGTGAATATTCTCTTATGCTCCATGGAGGACTTGGTCCGTATCCAGATAAGAAATTTCCGATTGAGCAAATAGAATGTCTTCCAAAGTATAATGTCAAGTGTCCAAGTGTTTCTTTCGATGCTGCAGTTATAACGGTAGATCTTTTATTCACTTTTATGCTATTATACAATTAGTACGCGACTCATCAAATTGTGGGAAAAATTGCCGTTTCTCACGTATACGTTTCATCTCAAATACTTATTGAAAATCAAAAAACACGTTTGCCTTTCTTATCCCTATAATATGTTTCCTGCTTTTTAAAATCTATGATATCTTTCCTGAATCATTGATTTTTAATGGTAATTAAGTGACCCAATGCCAATACAAAGATACTATAACGAATTAAACGTACGAGGTCTGTGCGGAAAGTATCGGGCCTACCTTTATATCTCCGCGCTGGCATTATTCTACATCATGGGACGGGTGGCATCCTTCAAAGTAATCCCCACTTGATTGAATAACACGGTTCCAGCGATGTTTCCACTCCTCGAAACAGTCTTGGAACTCACTTTTTGGAATAGCCTTCAGCTCGCGCGTCGCATTACTCTGAATCGTCTCGATGTCGTCGAACCGCTTTCCTTTGAGCGCCATTTTCAATTTTGGGAACATCCAAAAGTCGCAGGGAGCTATGTCGGGACTGTACGGAGGCTGTCGGAGATGTACGATCTTCTGTTTCGCCAAAAATTGCTGCACAAGATTCGATGAATGCGCTGGTGCGTTATCGTGATGAAGAAGCCAGTCACCGCACACACGCGAGTCATTCCTAAAATCTTGTTCAAAATTTCCCAAACAGTAGTTTTCGGTATTCCGAGATCATTTTGAAGTTCACGAACAGTTAATCGACGATCGTAAATTCGTTGATCTTGTTTTTCAGTCATTTTTGAAAATCACAAAATCTGCCGAACTCAAAAATAGCTTTGTAAACAAAGACACGCTGCGCATGAACTATACGTCCGGCAGATGTCAGCAAGCAACCGATGGGTTCATGAGGCTTTACTGTTGACGTCCATGCCCCACAGAGGTCGCTCGAACACTATGGCGCGGAGATATAAAGGTAGGCCTGATACTTTCCGGACAGACCTAGTATAGTCGTACCCAAACAAAGAATTAAACACTGAAGCATTATTTTATGAACTTCATGAATTATATGTGAATTAAAGTCTTCCCTACTGGCGGGTCATAAAGTGTATTTTATTGCCCTCTGTGGGGCAAAGAAATTTATTTTATCTGAAATAGGCAGAATAAGCGCTCTTTATCTGCCCGCGAAGCGGTAGTAAAATAGCACTTTATTGTACTGCGACTAGCGACACGTAAAGTAACAGTAAAAGCAGTAAAGTTGACCTTTTCGAGGATGCAGAATTTAACGTCCTTGCCTTTAGCTCGGACGGCAAAACTGCATCCGAATATAAATGTTAAATTCTGCTTCCTCGAAAAGGTCAACTTTACTGCTTAGGTACATAATATACTATTTCAACCCCCAGTAGGGCAAAAAATCGTATGCATCTTGGGAGGGGGAATCCCCCCCCGGTGAATAATATACTATTAGAGAATCTTGATATATGTATTGTAAAATTATTATAAATGTATTATAATTTCGCATTACATTACCATGAATGCAATTTTGCACTATATATACTAATTGGATTGGCATCAAGAAGTTGTGAAATTTGGACTATCGATTTTTTTAAACAAAAACATCGTATTCAGTCAATAGGTATTTGTGTGGCGAGGGCGGATAAATGGGAAGTTCTTGATGAGTATAGTACCATCTGATAAAATTTGACCCGGACTGGTCCAGTTAAACCGCGCACGTAAACCGAAACGGTCAGAAGGTTTTTTTTCTATGTTGGTAACACCTTCTTTGACAGTCGTGTGAAGTTTGAGCGGGAGACGCCCATTAGTGTGTGTTTGGCAGCCATTTGTTTACGACGCGAAAAGTTTGTCTAGAGATTTTTACTATGGAGAAAAAAATTGAACAACGAGTTAGCTTGAAATTTTGTGTTCCCAATGGAATTACGGCCAGGCCTACCCGACTCTGTGTAGTAGAAATGGCCGATGAGTGAGCTTAGGGAGGGCAGAGAGGGCGGTAGATTAGTTATAAAAGTGGTTGAAGGTGGCGCCACGTGTTTTTAGGTGAGGGACGAAGAGAGGAAAGGGGATTGCGCTGTCACATTAGCACGCATAAGTGAGGCTATGTTTAGTTGTGCTTACATGTTACTTGTCTCTGATTATTATATTTTCAAATAAGTAACAAAATGTATTTGTGCTAACGTTTGTATACATTGATGGTATAATGTGTGGAATGAAATTTTTAATTGAATATAAATTAAATAATTAATGCAAAATCTAGGCAATATTAAATAGAAAATACGTAAAAATTATTACAGATATTTTTTCATATTTTCTGCGTGATTTTTCTAGAATCTCGCATCAATTTTGCAATTTATTGTCGATTACAAATTTTATTCACATTTTCAAAAAGCAACTTATAAAAAAGGTACCCATATATGAAATTTAGAAACTATGTTTATAGGAGTCTTTTATATAAGTTGCTTTTTGAGAATGTGAATAAAACGTGCACAAAGTCTTAGTTCCAAAAGTGGTGGTAGGTGGCGTGGTATTCCGCCATTCCTATTACACTCAGTCGGGTAGGCCTGATTACGGCTACGGAATCATTGAAAATGTTGCAGAAGTGTTTTGCGGAGTCTACTCTATCGAGAACGCAAGTATTTGAGTGGCATAAAGCATTCAGTGAGGGTCGGGAGGTAGAGATGTAAGTCCATGAAATGTTTCATTGAAACATTGAAAGTTTCGTGAAACGATGAAACATTTCATGGACTAAAGTTTCATGAAACATTCGCAAAGTAAATGTAAAAAAATAAAATACTAAATAATTTACATTTGACTCCAGTGATTTAACCTTTCTATTTAGTTAAAATTATTTATTTATTCAAATTTTCTATATAAATTAGTTACTTATTTGATTATTTGTGCAATTTATCTATGAATATTGAAAATTCAAACAGTTTGAATTTTCTCGCCATTATGCTTGAAACTTTGAAACCTTTCAGAAGTTTCATGAAACGTTTCATTTTCCCAGTTACATCAAACTTTACAACCCTATCGTGAGGTCGTAGAAAACTTGTCTTATGCGAGTCCTCCATACACCTCTGTTAACGACTATAACATCGAAAAAGTGAAGAAAATTGAGCTCGAAAATCGTTGTGTTGGCATTAGAGAGGTAGCAGAGGTTCTCAACATCTCTTATGGATCGACTCAACACATTGTGGTCCATGTTTTGGGTATGAAGCGCGTCGCCGCCAGATGACGATAATCCACCGTTACATTCCAGTGTGATTGTGACTGAATTTTTGGCTAAACACGAAACAAAAGTCATTGTTTAGCCACCGTATTCGCCAGATTTGGCTCCCTGTGAGTTTTTCCTGTTTCAAAAACTCAAATATCCGCTCCGGGGAACGCGCCATGAGTCGATTGAGGCTATAAAAAGAAATTCGCTGAAGGAACTAACGGCCATACCGGCCGAAGTCTATAAGAAGTGTATGGAAAATTGGATTAACCGTTGGCATACTTGTATTGGCTCAAAAGGAGCCTATTTTGAAGGCGATAATAAAGATTTGTATTAAATTACATAATAATGTTGTTTTTTTTAACCAGTCCGGGTCAAATTTGATCAGATGGTATATTAAACCTCACAAATAGGCAATCAGTGACCTCGCAAGCGCAAAATAATAAATTCCCCGCGAAACCATTATTGCTCTTTTTCATGCTGGTAAGGCGGGGCAAAAATTGCGGTTTTTGCTCAGTGGGGAGAAGCGGCAGAAATATAGTCCCTAGGGAGCAAAAATAATAACGGCAATGAAAGTTACATTTCTGCCATTATTTTTACTTCCGAGGGACTGTATTTACTATCGCTATATATACATATATACTATTATTCACGCCAATCGACGCTGTCACCACCTCGTGGTATCTGTCAGGTACGAAAAGTTTATTTTAGTTGTTACATACTGTAATTGCAATTACCGACGTCAGGTGGTCTGATTGATCCATGGTTTTGAAATTAGATATTTTCATGAGTACTATCCTAATATTATTAAAAATATATATAATAAATTATGAAAATGTATACAATATTTAGGAATTTAATTTGACAACTTTTGAGCGATTATAAGAAAAATGTTATTTTCTAATATAAATCCCTTTATGAATGTTTTAAGCAAAATTATTATGAAGGTCCTTTTAGATTTAACAGAATTTTACCATTTTTTATTCCCAACAACATTAATAATAAAAAATATATTTTTCTTTAGTTGAGAGACAATATTACTTCAGACGCTGGTACATGGGTTGAGCTATCTTCCATAAATGAACAAAAGATTAAATCGAGGCTTACAGCGTTAGTGTGGGGAATTAGTGATGATGAAGAACTGGTATTAAAAAGAAAGCTCGTTAAAGTACTAGGTAAAAAGGAATGTTATACAAAATATAACCACTATATTATTTGCGTATCGAGTGACGTCAGTTTTGAAATTGTAAGAATTTATCAATTTATTTTAAATACAAAATTTATTTTGTAAATATTAAATTTAGGTAATGTTAAAGTCTCAAATCTCTACATATTTTAGGAAAACATTGGAACACCGTTGTTTATGAATGACAAAGTTATAGGAATTTTGTCCTGTCTGTTTGAAGATGACAATAAAATTTCCGTTTATACTGATATTCTCAAACATCTTAAAACTATTCGTAGACTAATGGTGCCAAATAAAGAAGCTACTTCTATACGTGCACCTCGTAAATTTGCTAAGTACGACTGGAAAGTAAATCACGTACTGTCTTATAAAATTCCAGCACGAAATAATAGTAAAAAGATCCAACGCTAATGCATTCCGAACCGAAAAAATGGTGCTATTTTTTCAGGCTTAGTTGTTAGGGGGTGTTCCTCGACTTGGACTGCGGTGAGTGGAATATCTGCAAGGGAGTATATTATCATTCAAATTTAGCGCCAAAAACACAACAATTCTCTTGCGGATATTTCACTTGCCACCTTTTCTTTTTTGGTGAGGAGGAAAAATGGCGAAATCAAAAACTCATCTCACATGAATATACACTATAATTTAGTCATGTTGTCGTACTGATCAATAGCCATACACGATGAGCCTCAACCAACTTCAAATAAAAAATCATATTACAAGAAATTTTTTTGTGCAATATTATTCTTTCATAACATCACTCTAAAAAAAGTCTATTAAAATTGCAATTACGTTCCTTTCAGAATTCATCCATTGAAATTAAGCAGATTTCTTTTTTCTATCAACAGAATCGTTTTACTATTAAAAAATTCATCTATAAAATGCAAAAGGAAAATATTTTTACCGATGAACGATTTCTTTTGATCCTGAAAAGAAATCATTTAAATATTTAAGGATTGCATTTGTAGGCTAGAGGACCATCGAAGGGTTATCAGTCGTCCTTTTTTAAATGATTTTGTAAAGCCTCCTTGAATTTCATTGAATATTATGGTTGTCATTAAAAATCTAGATAGACTTAAAAATCTAAATTCATTAAAATTTAGATTTAATGAAATCCGAAAAATTTTCTCTATTGCAAAAAAAAGGACCAGAATACAATAATTATTTTTCATCTCTCGAATATAATAAAATAGAATTGTGATAAAAAGCGAGAAAATTAAAAAATTTTCAATGAAATTGATAAAAATTGTAGCGATATCATAAAATGTAAAAAGATTTTATTTTATTTTTTGAAGTACAATATTGTTTTTAAAATTTATTGAAAATTGGAAATTATTGAAATTAAAACTGTTTAAATGTCCCAATTTGATTAAAGTTTATTTCTATTTACATAATTTTCAAAAATATAAACAATATTAACTTTGTCAACAAAATTTAATAATTCCAAATCGAATCGTATTCCAATTCAAATTCATAATTCAACACTTATTATTTACCATAAAATTCAAATTTATAATTAAACAATGATACAAATTTAAAATAAGATCTGTAATACAAATTTCAATTTATCATAAAGAATAATTTCAAAATAACACATCACTCAATAAGTTTCTGGTCTGACATATAGATGGCACCACTGTTGTAAAATTCATATAATTTCTGGACAGTACCAATCTTCAAACGTCAAGTTTTAAAAGTTCATGAGAATCTGACGTTTAGTTCAGAAATTACAGAGGTTTTTCTGAAGCAACTTTCGTCATTTTCAGAACAATGGAGACAAAAGAGATTCGAGTTTTAATCAAACATTGCTTTTTAATGAGAAAAAATACTGTTGAAGCAAAGCAGTGGCTTGATAAGCCTTATGGGGACTCTACGCCAGGAAAATCAATAATCATCAACTGGTATGCCGAATTTAAACGCGGTCGTACAAACACCGATGACACTGAACGCTCTGGTCGCCCAAAATCAGCAGTTGTTCCGGAAAACATAACAAAAGTCCACAAATAGTTTTGGGCGATCATAAATTAAAATTGCATGAGATAGCTGACCAGATAATATATATATATCAGATAGCTGATCAGAAGGTAGTGTGTTTACAATTTTGCACGAATCTTTGGAGATGCATAAGTTGTTTTCGAAGAGGGTGCCGCGTTTGCTCACACCCGACCAAAAACAAAAACGCGTCAAGGATTCAGAGCGCTGTTTGGAGCTGCTCAAGCGAGGTAAAAAGGATTTTATGCGTTGGTTCTGATAATGGATGAAACATGGATCCACCAATACACACCTAAAACAAAAAGATCGTCAGCTGAGTGGACAGCAGCTGGTGAAAGCCGTCTAAAGCGACCAAAAGACTCAACAGTGGGCTGGCAAGGTTATGGCATCCATATTTTGGGATGCACGTGGTATTTTGTTTATCGACTATCTGGAGAATGATAAAAGCATTAACAGTGACTATTACATGGCATTACTGGATGGGTTGAGCGCGGAAATCAAGAAAAAATGGCCTCACATGCAAAAGAAAAATGTGCACAATGCATCGTGCCGCAAGTCCATGAAAATGATGGTCAAATTGAATGAATTAAGCTTAAAATTGCTTCCTCACCCACTATCTTCTCCAGATCTGGCCTGCAGCGACTACTGTCTCTATGCTGACCTAAATAAAAATGCTCCAGGGAAAAATATTTGGCTCCAATGAAGAAGTGATTGCCGAAACTGAGGCCTATTTTGAGAGCAAAGACGAATCATTCTGCAAAAAAGGCATCGAAAAGTTAGAGAAGCATTGGAATGAATGTATTACGCTAGAAGGAAACTATGCTGATAAAAAAAGTCAAATTTCTCGAAAAAACTGTGTCTTTCTTAGTCAGACCGGAAACTTATTGAATGATGTGTTAGTAATGAAAAAAATGTCGACATTTAAAGTTTATACGGAAATTCATACCAATATGATTGGTAAAATTGGATAAAAACATTTTTAAATAAATTTTGAAAACACTTACTTAACATTACATTATACAAACCAAGATTTTCATATTTTTTGCATATGTTTGTATATAATATTATTATAAGTAAATATTATAGTTATATTTATATTGTATATTCAAATTTTTTAATATAATTTTATAATTTTATTTGCAATGTTTATTTAAACTATAATTACACACACAAATTTTTGTATGTATAATTTTTTATACAATTATTCATTTTATGAAATAAACAGTTGTTTTTTATTTGTATATACATGCATATCTATCGTTGCCCAGCATCTCCCCTCTTTGCAAACCGATGGATAGGTACACTTTCCTTCCGACCCCTTTTAGTGGTACACCCACGAACAGCACACTGAATTTCGTATTTTTTATTCACGATAACGCGCAATCACGTAATGAATTGTTAAATACTTTTAAACAACAATGGCGGAACTCATGCGAAGCTAGTTCCCCTTGCCGTACTCCGCCCGCTTGCGACAATTAGTGCCGCGTACAACTGTGCACATGAACTAAGCTACGCGGACACCTCATCAATTAGAGGCTGACCGGCCCTGTCTCGTAATGATTCTCAGCCCCGTGCAGTACCCTGTATCGCCCCCATGCTTTCTATTTTCTTAGGAACCGGGCTGTTGAGCTAATCCGAGTGATGGCGCTCAAATCAGGACAATGTAGGCTATTTGTAGTCAATGAAGGATGCCTACCATCCTAGGTCGGTCTGGATATATATAAAATAAAAACTCCACTCACTTTATCAGTAATAAAATTGATTCAGTCTTAATGTGTGACGAATTGTGAAAGCGTCATGTCAAGGAACGACCTGTTGTCAACTGTTTGTCGAACATGGCCGCTGCTGCGGCATAGCGGTTGTGCGCCAGAGTTGGGAGACTCGATGAGTTCAAATACATACCGTCGTTGCCTACAGTGACATGCATGAAAAAAATTTCTTTTTTGAAATTTAGAGAACTACTTCCAGATTAGCGGATATATTCGATCATTGCACACAGTTTTTCAAAAATTCTTTAACATTTTAGAAATACCCTAGAAAAGTTTTATTTTTCCAACAACGTGCCAGTTTATTGAAATTGAGGGTCATTACAACTCACACCACTTTTAATGTGAACCTCGATTTTAAAAAGTTCAATAATTTGTAAAAAAAAAAAATGCATGAAAGTAGGGGAGAGTCGGGTAGTACCGGCCACTTAAGCTTTTTTGATAATAACTTGGCTTATAGGGATCAACATTGAAATTTAGAAGGTTAGTTATAATGTCAATGCTTCTACCAACAACCTATAAAGAGACATATAAAAAATAAACATATTTTGGAAAAAAACAAAGCGATTGAAGTGATATTTAAAATAGGTTACTATAGAATAGTGTCGGGTAGCCCCGGCCATCGAAAAAACTGAAATATTTCACTGAGAAAGAAATGCTATTGAATCAAAAGCATGTATATATACTATTAATTCATAAAAATATACTACAAGAACCAATAAATATGTTACTGATTCTATAGGATATTGATCTGAATCCATGATATACATGCTTTTGATTCAATAGCATTTTTTTCTCAGTGCAGTATTCTTGCGCATCCATAAAGCACACTTTTTCGAATATGCTTGTTTAAAAGGTTTCATGAATTTCCGATCAAGAGGTTGCAATTATTTGTTACTCGTGTGTGGGGGTAAATTTAGAAACTTAGCAGAAAAATGTGGCCAGGGCTACCCGACACGAAATGGCCAGGGCTATCCGACTCTGACAAGTTTCAATAAAACTGCTGTAAATAAAAAAATACGCAAAAATATTAAACAAAAATTACAGGTCACATAGTTAGAAAGTGAATTTATATATCCCAATCAGGACCAATCTGATATTTTTTTTAGCTTTAGAAATATTTGATAATAAAGATGGTACATATTTCTCAAAATGCACCTGTTTTTTAGAGATGAAATATTTAGACCGGATTTTCTTTTAAGCTGATGAAAGATATGGGTCCATATCTTTAAAATTACACTTTGGCACAATTCTAAAAGAGAAAAATGTTCATTTATTTTCGCAGAGAGTACAGTTTATTCAATGTCATGAGTGGCCGGGGCTACCCGATGGCCGGGGCTACCCAACTCTCCCCTATATGTTTAAAATTTTCATAGGAATTAAATTGGAGGTATTGAGGAGTCGAATTCGAGGAATTGAGTGTTTGTGAATGCTTGCATTATGTTTGTTTTTGGTCAAAGTGCGCAAGTGCAACAGAGGTGAAAATGATTTTCCTGTACTGACCTAAAATTGGTCATTTTCGGCACGTTATATATGTACGAAAAGTTACACATTTCATATATATGTGTTATAAACAACAAAATGTTTTTGAAATAAAAATGAGTACATTGTTATAGGGTTAGAACAAAGTTTCCATAATTAAAAAAAGTTTCTTAGTTGATAAGTTTTCAGAATAAAACGAGTCTTAAGTCTGCTTAAAACTTTATTTGGATTTTCATCTCAATAATATTGAAATTTACATTTAAAGTGTAGCTATTCTATTTAATCGTTTTTCACATCCGATAATTTTCAAATGGTGAAGAGGAGAAAAAATACACAGACGGTAGAATTGGTTAAAGATTTTCTGATTCTGTTGTTCGGAAGAGGGTTGTTAACATTGCCTCACAATATGTTTCGACAGCGTCTGCGCTTTCGAGAGTTGTGATCATCGTGTGGCTGGTTTTTGTATAAACCAACCCCGATTCTCCGAGAGCTTCAGTGAAGCGTAGGTCACTACGCCCTTGTCAATTAATAATGAAATTCGTGTTATTCGTAGAAAGTTTTATTTTTACTTTCGTTACAGGTAAGCAGTAATATGATAACTAAATTTAGATATTTTATCACTTTTGCATTTTGTACATCTAATGCATTTTATTACACTACAATTATATCCAATATAATAAACTCATATTGAATGTATATAGGTACTTATTACGTCAACATGTTTTGTAGGAAATTTAATACGTTGTTATCAATGTATCCAAGGCATGGCAGCAGATGCTGAAGATGCGACGAATGAAAATATTCCATTGCCAAAAAATCTAACTTTACCTGGAGTAAAAACTTTACCAAGGGATTATTGCAAAACTCCTTTTGAACTGAAAGACAATGTTCTCTGTAAAGCTGCAGGTCGATGTATGAAGAGTGTCACTTACGGTAATAGTATTCAAATTTATTTATATATTTTATTTTATTACATTTCTTTTACAAGCTTTAGAATTTTCAGATTCCAGTATCGAAATATTAGTCAAATTAATTTTAAATTAGTAATTTCAAAATTACTGAACAGTAACTTAATTTTTGTAAATTTAACATAATTTTATGGAATTGTGAGCGTATAAGACTACATTTAGTGTTGTGGAAAATATCTATAGTAATTCCGAACAGTGTACGCGTGAAAATCAATTCTTGTAAATATCGCAAGTGATCGTAATAATTTGATCACCCATTAGAAGATTTGCTAAGTATTTAGTTTAGAATTATGTATTATTACTACATTTTTTAACTTTTCATAGTGTTGCGATAAAACATAAGTTGGAATAATAATTATCAAAGATCTGTTTTTTTAATGTAGCACTTTTAAAAATAAAATGTTTAGTAATTTTAAGTTAAAAGTGCGATTTTTCAGAGTTTTCACCACAATTTCCTTAGAAGATTGACGTGATATTAGATCATTAATTATGAAGTTGGAAGTTTGGATTTCAAAGTTTGCCTTATTGTTCATTCATTTCAATTACACAGGTCTGCAAATAATGGGTTTGTATTTGTTGTTAAAAAGCTATGGGTAGTTTCTGTAGTAATTTTTGACGTAGAATCCGAATCCAGAATCAGAATCAGCCTATCACGTCAGGATTTTGATTTAAAAGTCATTTTTTTCATAAAACCAATACCTTATCATAGGATGAAAATGTAAAAAGGTATAAATTTCAAAAATAATGATTTCCTTCTTTTTCAGAAAAGGATAACAAATTTATAATTCGCTACTGTGCACCGAGAAGTAACGAATATGGTTTCGAAGAAAGTCCGTCAATCAAAAAGCCAATAGATATAACGAATGGATGTTACAAATTCAGGGCTTATATCTGTAACACAGACCTTTGTAATGATGCTTTAAGAGTTGCGAACCCTTCTTTACTCATTTTGATATTACCATTTTTTTTTCTTTAGATACCATATACAATAGTTGCAAAAAATACAAAAATAGTTGATTTATTATCACAAGAAATAAAGTGCCAATTTCTACCAAGGCTGCCAACCAGTACAAAACATAAATTTTTACTATGACTTTTTGTATTTTTCTTCTGATGTGGCATTTATAAGATACATGTATTGTGCCAAAAATTAAAATCTCATTATTTAGATAATTTGTTGATCTCAATATACTATATTATTGTTACGTTGATTTTTTACTGCAACATAATTTAAAAAAATCTATACGTATATCTGCATTAAAATTAGACTTAGGTTTAATATACAAAAAGTTTATATACAAAATGTGTTTAAAATGTTGATTATATTTTTGAGAATTCATTTGGGTTGATGGCGATATAACATAGAGTAGGAAAATATATCATTTTTATAAGACATTTAATAAACTTGATGTTAGATTTTTGAAACTTCAATCTGTTTAGAAAATATAGGTTTTAAAAAACAAAACGTCTGCTACAAATGTCCATGAAATTTGATTAGTTTATAAACTACGAATATGTATATATTTATGTAAAAACAATAAGAATTGTCCGAGAACAAAGAACTCACCTGCCCTATGTACATTTTAATTTCAATCTTAATTTTTGAATCAAATACGTTCATAAAAGACAGTTCCACAAAAAATTGTATTATCCTTAGAAAATTAATTTAATAAATCGAATTTCACCAAACATTTTTTTGAGTTTATTAATTATTCAGTTAATTATAGATGTCGTGATGTTTTTTTCGTGAATAACCTTGTATCATTTTACAAAATTATATTTTATAATAAATAATTAATATTTTACAAAAGTTTTTCGAATATCAGATTTTTCACAAGCAGTAAAAATGCTCAATATTTTCAGTATCAAATAGAAGTAGGTTTTTTTACGCTCATAGTTTTCTAACCTTTAGATAAAATATTGTTATAAAATTTTCATATGTAAAAAATTAGCATAGTCAATTAAAAAGCAACGCAAAATAAATTTTATGATTTATTGTATGTTTTCTATAAATTTTTTTATGCATTCTTGAATAATATTTTTTAAATAAGATTGATATACGTTCAAACAATAATTTAAAACGGTAAATCCATCAAAAACATTAACTTATTAATTCATTAATAAGTTAAAGATGGCTTAAAGTGCTTTCTTCCTCTATAGATAAGGATTTGAAATAGTAAATAATTGTTGTTTTAGCAACAAAGCAAAAATGTTACCCCGGCTAAAATTTTGTAAATTTTATTTTTTAAACTGTACTTAATGTTAATAAATAATGAAAATGCAGAGGAAGAGTTTTTACAATATAAAAAATATCTCAAGATTTAACTTTCAATTAAACAAATAAATTATGAAAAACAGTTTATGCAACTGCATAATAAATATGAGTTATATTATTTCAATTTAAAAAACCATCAATAGATACTTGATTTAATTTTTACAACAAATAACTTTTACAAAATATATATGTATATATATTACTCAATAACTTAAACAATCAGATGCAAAAATAATACTCTCTCGTTGACTACTTTTCAGTTTGGAGTATACCTCTAAAATAGTAATATCACAATATATAAACTTCGTTGCATAATTTCAAGAATGAAATGCTGTCTCACTATTGACATTTAGAAATCAATTGACCAGAAGTAGATTCAAGAATATCGGCTAAAGTTTCATGCTCCGACTGTCGTAAACTGAGAAGAAGATTCTCAAATGCTTCTGGACCTCGAGTTTTTATCGTCAGGAAGATTTCTCTAATCGTATCCAACTCATTCATTTTTTTCTGAAAGAAAAAATACCATATAGCAGAAATAGAGAAAAAAATATGAATAAAGAAAAAAATGCCATAAATTTATATTAAAAAGTGCTTACTCTCCACACTGGTACGTTGACGTCATCTCGATCGTATATTCCATTTTGGAGTAAATAAGGCCAAAGTGTGGTCATGTCAATATGTGGAATAAGAGTTTCGCACAAGACATCCAATCTTCGCCGATGAGAATAATCCATTTTTCACTATTTTTATAGTTTTATCACTCTTTAGTATTTTTTATATAATTAAAATAACACTTTAGGCACTCAATTCAGATCATAAGATTGGAACGTATTCAAGTTCTGCACTGAATGGACAACTCGTATTCTCTCAATGAAAGTCTAAATTTAACTTCCCTCTCTCATGATCTCCCACCACATTATTTCCGGTCTAACACATACCGTGAAGTCCAGAAATTCCTTTTTACTTCATTATATTAAATTTAATTCGCAAAATTTATTTTTTCGGTTACAATCATTTTTTTATCAGAATGGTCCATTTTAAATTAGATTTTGATTGGTTTTTTACGTAATTTAGTGTAAATTATAGATAAAAACATAATCGTAAACATGATGACTCAGTGACGTTGGGAATTAATAATTATTTATCACGATTACGTGAATCATCATTACATACTATTACGTGATTGATTACGCAATTCCACATTCAATATAATGAAAAGCTCTCATATATGTACACATAAAAAACTGAATAGATTATGTCTAAGATATACTAAATTGTCATTAAAATTTTGCTATTAAATTGCCATTAAATTACTTGATGTAATTCGTATTTTTGAACAGCAAAATATTAGATTTTGAATGTCAAGGCCGTATGGTAGAGTCTGACATCACCAATTGCATTCGACCGGTTTCTCAATAAAATAATAATCTTAACGCGTTAAACCACTGTAGAGTACGAAAAAATCCTACATAAGATGCTGGAGAAAGAAATTTTGAATATACTTGTAAAATTTCAGATCGATCGGTGAAGATTTGTTCGAATTATGTTTCCGGTCAGTTAAAAAAAGTGGTTTTGGAGAAAAACGCGTTTAAAGTTTTAAATACTGTAAAATTTGGACATTTAGACATTTTTCCCCCCTCCATCTTTTGTTATATCATTTTTAAAACCCTAAAATACCTATTAAGCAAAAAAAAAAAATTTTCGATTTTTTTAAAATTCTATAGTAGTTTAACCCATAACCAATTTTTCGAATAAGACAGTAATGAGTTGCATTTTTTGGCATTACTGTCTCCTCCGGAAAGTTTATTTAAGACCATAGGCCATGCAGGTCACATGACCAATTCAATCACTGGCTATCGATTTTTTCCTCCGCATATAAAATTTTAAATCAAAATTAATCGGTCAAAATTTTGGAAATGATAAATAATAGCTTATGAAAGGAATATGGAAAGGCATAGTACTAATAAATAAAAATTTTCAAAAAATTTTATTGACAATACCAACTGAGTGTCTTAAATTCTGCTGCACTGGTCTAACACTGTCGGTAATATACTCTGCAGGTTTGCTGAAATTACAGTAAGACCCCCATATAACGTACCTCCTTATAACGTTTTCCTCATTATAACGATAAAGAATGACTCCCTTATAACGAGCGGAGGCCCCGCCTCCTACTTCCTCTACCGATCGAATTTCAACTTCAAGCTACATCGTATGGGCGGACGAAAACAGTTGAAAACCGTGAAACAAACGACGACCATAGAGTTGTGGGGGGGGGGGGGATATGAGATCTCACTACTGTTTCTAAAGCAATGGTGGGATCTCCTCCTTTTCTCGTTACTGCTCGTTATAAGAAGCCACGGACAGGCTCGATTTATTCGTTATAACGGCGTCCTACTGTACTTATTTTTATCAACATTTTTTTATAACATTATGAATATTCAAGACATAAGAGACCTGTCTAAGTAATTTTTGATTCATTTCCCAAAATTTTAAAACAATATTTTATTCGCCGTGGAAATCTAGTTACAGAACTGATGGCTTGGAAAGCACGTAGTGAACGAGGTGACGAATTAATTTACAACGCAACAATCAACTCGTTATTTTTCAGTAGATAATTATCGAATCAAGTTGATTTTTGCGCAGAAATATTCTCTAGACTTGAGCACTTCTTACGAATATATTCGTGCTGTTAGAATGTTTATTTTTTTTATGACAAACGATAAATAAACTTTAAGTTGGAAAAATTAAATGATATTTTAAGAATTAATCTAAAGTAGATATATCAAAATGTATGAAGAATAAGTTAAAGTCTGTTATTTTGATTACTTTTTGAATTACCATTTAATTTTTTCAACTTAAAGTTTATTTATCGTTCATCATAAAATAAAAAGGTTAGATTGTAGTCAGGGTACATGTCACTTTAATTTCGTTCGACATTTTCAATTTGCGATGTTGCCTATTTAATTAGGCATTTCGAGTTCAGACAATACTTGATCCAACGGTATCAATATTCTAAAGCTGGACATACATGTAGCTGGCTTAAATAGACGGTTGGCTGTATTATGAATACATTGCACTATTTTAAGTAAATTCTGTGTCATTTAATGATATAATGAATTTGAATAATTTGAGCAAATAATCATTTGTCTCAATTAGCAACATACAAAATAAAGCTAATTGCAGTATTACGATAGACTTACTCTCTAAATCTGATTCAGTCAAATGTTCACAAATTGAATCAGTGATTTGCCTTTTCACTTATTCACCAGTGAAAAAATATATTTCACTGTTGAATCAGTTGATTTCACTGTTAAATCAGTTCATTTTCACTGAATCAATCAGTGAAATTTGACTGATTTACAGTAACCTCTTTTTAGCCATTTAAATCAGTCAAATTTTACTGATAATCAGTAGATTTTGACTGATTCAGATTTAGAGAGTAATGCAAGGGGAATTTGCAGTCATTTTAGTAAATATGATACGTAAATCAAATATTTTACTTCTTTGACTAATTCGTTTCTTATGTATTTTATTGAAATAGTTATTAATTTTTTTCCGTGTATAGTTTTTTTATCATATTTCATTAAAAAACTTAGATGGTTCATCTCTAAGATTTCATCAACACCGCAGGCATACCTACTTTTTAAGAACTCATGTTTACCTGCTATTTTTATATAGAAAAAGTGTATAACAAATTTAAAAAAAAATTTATTTAATTTATGAGTGTATTCATTAAGCTCAACAAGTTTTATATCAATAATTACAATAGCAACCTCTAAAAAATGCATAAAAATAGCTTTTTTTGCAAGCCCCTAAACTAGAATGACCCCTTAACCCTTCGTAGGTACACGTGCACTCAGAAAAAATATTTGATTGAATCAAAAAAATTATTTGTTTAAAACACTTTCTTTGATGTAAAGAAATGTTTTGTTTTAATGAAACAAAATTTTTTTGATTCGAACAAAATATCTTTGGACCAAATAAATATTTGTTCGAATCAAATAAATTTCTGTCTTAAATCAAACAAATTATATCTTTGACCATATAACAATGCATTAATTTCTTTGTTTTGAAGAAAAATTAATTTGATTCAAACAAATATTTATTTGGTTCAAAGATACTTTGTTTGAATCAAACAAATTTTATTTCATTTAAACAAATGATTTCTTTAAATCAAAGAAAGTCGTTCAAACAAATTATTTTCTTTGATTCAATCAAATCTTTTTTCTCAGTGTGGCCCAAAAAGTCCAGGCACTTATTTTTTCATGAAAAAGGTCTTCAAAAACTCTCTCAATATTCTGAAATACTTTTTGGGGATCCTATTTTATGTTCCAATAGTTTTTTGCAGCAATTGTTTAGCGATTTTTTATTTATAGCAATTTATTCCAATGAAAATATTTCACTTGAAAATTTCGTCATGTCCCTTTTGGGACACGTGTACCTACGAAGGGTTAAATTATTATTTCCTTAATAAAGTGGTCGTATGTATAATTGGTGACGTCAGACCCTACCACACGGCCTTAACGCTACAATATTTGTACTGCATTCTGGAAATTTTGCAATGATTCTAGACTGTCATTAACTTATCTTTAATCTCGATTATTTCCAAAAGGTGATTCATAATTTCACAATGGTACGCCGTTCATAGATTATTTTATTTCTCGGTAATGGAATTTTTTGTTGTTTTTGTTACACATATTCTGCACATAAACTACATTGTTGATACGAGTAATGGTTGCAGGCGAGTTAGTCTAAAGAAGAATCTTGATATGAGATTACCTGTTTCAAATGAAAATTGTATTATTTTTCTGTGTTCTAACCTCAATAGTCATCTTAGGTAGGAGTGGGAGTATTATTTTAATGTACAAAATATAATGCATAATTCAGTTTAAATTATTGCGAAAAATTGCATCATATATGCTGAAACCAGACCACGCAACGTCGATAATTGCAATTAAAGTTTGTGAGGATATTCAACAATTAATAAATAAAATGGATTTTGTCTACTAAAAAGAGATCTTCTAAATCTTTTTTACTCTTTTTAAACATCTTTACAGATCATAATTGCAATTACCGACGTCACGTAATCTGGTAAATGCAGAGCCTTAAACATTTTTCCTTGCGTTGCATAAGAAGTAATAATCAAGATATTAATAATCAGTAATCAACATTTATTAAAGGTGACTCTATATTATGTTACGACTGTGTATTTTGCAACGATCCATTTGACAAATATTCAAAATATATTAGAACTTGTTATGGTACAAGATGCTCAAAAGCAGTTTTTCATTTCCAGAATGGTGAGTAGAAATACGGAAACGTACATGGAGAAAAATATTTGTCTTAAATTACCAAACTATTGATTTTTCAAAATCGCGACCTTGGAGCGTCCTTGACCTCGCGTTCGCAAAAAATGGTTTCTTAAAACAAAAAAACGAAAAAATCTCTTTAATTTTTATCACGTTGACTGGGTCAGGAGACAATTTTTTGGAAAAATATGCAAATTTTCCAAAATCGCCGACATCTTAAAATTAAAAAAAATTAAAAAAAAAAAAAAATTAAATAAAAAAACTTTTTCAAAAAAGCTCGTGTCCTGATCTAGCAATATGTTTGCTGAAAAATTAGAGAATAAGAAATCCCCGATGTTTCAAATATTCTAGACGGGCTCTTGCCAAAACTTTTGAAAAACACGACTTTTGGGAAAATGCATTTAAACATACAGGGTGTCTAATAAATATGGCAACCCCTGGATAACTTCGCAGAATCGAGTTTTCATGAAAGACTTTTTCTACAAAAGTTGTAGGAAATCAAGCAAGGAATCGGATAAAGACCTTGAAATTGACATTGACCGTGATCTTCAAGGTCATTTAAAGGTCAAATCAGACAATTTAAAAGGAAACCACCGTTTTTGACCTCGGATTCGAAAAAAAGCAACAAAAATCGATATTTTGAAACCTTGAAGGTAGACAACCCCCTTAATCGGTAATTAATCGTATTCTATAATACAAACCTTAATAAATGTTGAATTAATAGAAAAAAATACGTAGCTTCAGAATCTATCATGCGTTTCCAAATAGTTTGGTAATTTTAGATAAATATTTTTCTCCGCGTAAGTAAAGAGAAAATTTATATTTAATGATAGAAAGTATAAAAAATATTTTATCTATTTCAGAAAGTTACACGAAAACGAGTGTTTTTGCTCGTTCGTGTGAAGAAAATATAATAGGAAAAATTATGGAAGATTCCAGAAAAATGTATTATTGCAATAGTGATTTTTGCAACAGTGTTTCATCCTCTTCGATTACTACCTTCACTTTAATATCGTCTATCATACTGCCATTATTGATTTTTTAAGAAATTTTCAATTGTTTCAATAAAGTAAATAGAATCCAATATTTTTATTCCTATTTCATTAAACTGTCTAAACTTATAGTTGTGTTTGGAAAAATATAATATATATTAATTAATATATAATATTCAGTAGTGAATTTCACGGTTCATTCTAAAAATAATTGAAAAACGAGGTAAAATCTGCCTCAGCCCGATTTTTTTTTCTTGTCCTACAATTATTGTTTAAATACACTCAGAAAAAATATTTGATTAAATCAAAAAAATTATTTGTTTGAAACACTTTCTTTGATGTAAAGAAATGTTTTGTTTTAATGAAACAAAATTTGTTTGATTAAAAAAAATATCTTTGGACCAAATAAATATTTTTTCGAATCAAATAAATTTCTGCCTTAAATTAAACAAATTATATCTTTGACCATATATCAATGCATTAATTTCTTTGTTTTGAAGAAAAATTAATTTGATTCAAACAAATATTTAATTGGTTCAAAGATATTTTGTTTGAATCAAAACAATTTTATTCCATTTAATCAAATCATTTCATTGAATCAAAGAAAGTCGTTCAAACAAATCATTTTCTTTGATTCAATCAAATCTTTTTTCTATGTGTAAACTGTGAAATGCGATACTAGATTAAAAGGAAACTATAACTGTTCCAAAATATGCAAATATAAAGCAATACCTGAGAATACATATTGCAATAAACTATTTTTATAGATTAACACATTTAACATAATGATTACATGTTTTTGCACAATAACTCATTCCGACCTTGCTGGAATTTTTTTCTGTAAACTCATGTCCATGAAAAATGAAATATCGAGTTTAAAATATGCAAAATTATAGAAAAGGCACCATGATAAAAAAATATGCCAGAAAAGGCACATCAATTATTAAATTTGTATAATTACGAAAGAAATAATAAAATTTTTTTTTTGTAATTATAAAAATCTAAGAATTCATTGACTTTCCGTGATGTCTTTTCTTTAATTTCGCGAATTTTGAACTTGATATATAATTTTTCACGCGCTCGAGTTGATAGATAAAAACATGCCGGCAAGGTAGAAATTTGATCATATGGTCCAGATGATTCATATCCTCATGGATAAATAGTCGGTAATTCACTTTTGTCACAATAAAATACATAGAGGATTAGAAAGGCTAATGCAGAATCTAGAAATTTTAAGGCATGGTAAGTTACCAATGGCGGTCGGTAAGGTAGGAACTTTTATTTTCTACAACATCAGCTATGCGGATAAGGAATTATAAGAGAATACCCATTGAGGAAATTCAACATTGATAACTTAGAATTCTATAATACACAGTAGATAAAAATATCAGCAAGCTTTAAAAACTCTAAAGATAAAAAACCTTTTCAATTTGAAATAAGTAATGAATATTAAATAATGAAAGAGTTTTACCTAATTTGTCAGACTATTTTTTCATTTGTAAAAGCAATATTATTCAAGATAGTTACACAATTTATCTTAAATGTCAAACATTGTAATGATTATTATATTTTTATTATACAATTTTTTTGTATACATCCTGGAACAAAAATTACTCGATCCAACCAAACCATTTTGTTAAATTAACCAAAATCTGTTGTTACAATGAAATAAATTATTCGGTAGCATCAACCAAACATTTGATCAACCGTATAATAAGCAAATTCCTTGATTGAACCAAACAAATTTTGGTTAGATTAATCAAACATTTTTCCGAGTGTTCAACTTTCTGATCATGAATTTATTACTTTTAGATGAGAATTACAAAAAGTAACAAATTAATCGTACAAAAATTTTCCGGAAAATCAATTTCGTATAAGAATGTTTTTCTACTTCGAATAATCCATCTTTCACAGGGCGAATTGATTTCCCTTGGTTCTTACACCAAATCGAAACTTATCTTCTCTTTAAGGGGATCCGCTACCTTTAATATTTTTATTTTTTTTAGTTTTAACCTTCCATATAATTTTTTTATGCTTAGTACCTTTATTTAAAAAAATTTTGGGATTTTTTAAAAATTCCAACACCTTTATGTATTTTTAAAATAAAAATGTTGAGTTTTTTGGGCATTTTTTTGACATTTTTTGTTTTTTAACCAATTGCGTTGATTCTTTTTTTATTTTATTCCTTTCAATGTGTGGAAACTTATTGGGTATGGAAATCACTCTAGCTAATAATAATAAAATAAAAAAATTAATAAAATTATCCCAAAATATGAAAAAAAAAAATTTTGTAGGGTAAGTGTGCCAATTACTGCAGATCGAAAATCAAGACGGCTTTTAAAGTTAAAAAAAAAGATTTTGAGATAAAAAAGTCGTCACGAATTAATTTTTAAAGCAGTATTTGGTATTAAGTAAGTAGCATGCAGTCCTTAAACCCTGAAAAGAAACCAGATTTACTTATAAAATGCGAATCTAAAAAAAATGTTCCATGTAGGTATTACTGCGGGTTTGCATGAATTACTGCGCACCAATTACTGCGGAAACCCCAATTTCTGCGCGCGTAATACTGCGATATTATTTTGAGTGAACTTACAATTAATTTAGGAGTGTTGAATATTTTATTTAATCTCAATTATAAAAAGTAAACACGACGAAGCATTCGTAACAAATTAAGATTAATAATTTTATTAATTTTATTTAATTTAACTTAAAATTATATCACTTGAGTTCCTCTTGCATCTTTAGCAACGATTAAGGAGTGTTGAACATTTTATTTAAACTAAATTATAAAAAGTGAACATGAAGCATTTTTAACAAATTAAGATTAAATAATAATTAGAAACTAAGCTGACCCCAAGCCAAAATAAATATTACAGAATTATAACTCTTATTTAATTTACCTTAAAATTATATTACTTGAATTCCTCTTGCCTCATTAGCAACGATTTTGGAATTTTCAACATTTTGTTTAATCTCAATTATAAAAAGTAAGCATAACGAAGCATTTGTAATAGATTGAAAGGTTATGCAGTGCCGCCTGACAGATCGCAGTAATTCATACACCTATGAAAATCATGTACCAAATACTGTTTTGGTAAAAAAATGATTAAAAAACGTATTTTTTGTTATTTTGCATAAATATTTAGAAAAATAAAATATTTACTTTGCAGAAAGTAATATCACAATAAATATTTTATTTTCAGAAACGGAATTATAACAAGTTTTTCAGAACGTGTTCATGGCCTGTCAACAAATCTAAGCATTAAAACTATGGGAATCGGGAACATGAGAGTTTCAAATTGCAATCAATTAGCTACAAATATCGTAACTATTGATAATTCGTTGATACTTATTATGCTTGGATTAGAAATTGATTGTTTTTAGTTGTTCTGTAGCGTTATATATCTTTAAAACATTATATATCATTAGTTTTATTTGAAATCGCAGTAACTGGGGCAACCACAGTAATACCCACACTTACCCTAGTTATTTTATTTGTAACTTTTTTTCAGTCATGTTACCTTATTTCGCATATCCAGAAGTTGCTACATATTAGGGTAAGTGTGGGTATTACTGTGGATGCCCCAGTTACTGCGCTTTCAAATAAAACTAATGATATACAATGTTTTAAAGATATATAACGCTACAGAACAATTAAAAATAATCAATTTCTAATCCAAGCATAATAAGTATCAACGAATTATCAATAGTTACGATATTTGTAGCTAATTGATTGCAATTTAAAACTCTCATGTTCCCGATTCCCATAGTTTTAATGCTTAGATTTGTTGAAAGGTCATGAACACGTTCTGAAAAACTTGTTATAATTCCGTTTCTGAAAATAAAATATTTATTGTGATATTACTGTCTGCAAAGTAAATATTTTATTTTTCTAAATATTTATGCAAAATAACAAAAAATACGTTTTTTAATCATTTTTTTACCAAAACAGTATTTGGTACATGATTTTCATAGGTGTATGAATTACTGCGATCTGTCAGGCGGCACTGCATAACCTTTCAATCTATTACAAATGCTTCGTTATGCTTACTTTTTATAATTGAGATTAAACGTAATGTTGAAAATTCCAAAATCGTTGCTAATGAGGCAAGAGAAAGTCAAGTAATATAATTTTAAGGTAAATTAAATAAGAGTTATAATATTATTTAATCTTAATTTGTTAAAAATACTTCACTTTTTATAATTTAGCTTAAATAAAATGTTCAACACTCCTTAATCGTTGCTAAAGATGCAAGAGGAACTCAAGTGATATAATTTTAAGTTAAATTAAATAAAATTAATAAAATTATTAATCTTAATTTGTTACGAATGCTTCGTCGTGTTTACTTTTTATAATTGAGATTAAATAAAATTTTCAACACTCCTAAATTAATTGTAAGTTCACTCAAAATAATATCGCAGTATTACGTGCACAGAAATTGGGGTTTCCGCAGTAATTGGTGCGCAGTAATTCATGCAAACCCGCAGTAATACCTACATGGAACATTTTTTTTAGATTCGCATTTTATAAGTAAATCTGGTTTCTTTTCAGAATTTAAGGACTGCATGCTACTTACTTAATACCAAATACTGCTGTAAAAATTAATTCGTGACGACTTTTTTATCTCAAAATCTTTTTTTTTAACTTTAAAAGCCGTCTTGATTTTCGATCTGCAGTAATTGGCACACTTACCCTATAAGGAACAAAATAAAAAAAGAATCATAACAATTGGTTAAAAAAAAAAGTTATTCAAAATCAAAAAATGTCAAAAAAACTCACAATTTTTAGTTTTAAAATACATGAAGATGATGGGACTTTTAAAAAACCCCAAAACCTTTCTAAATAAAGGTACTAAACATAAAAAAAATTATATGGAAATTCCAAATTCAAAAAATGAAAATAAAAATATTAGAGGTGTCGGATCCCCTTAACAAAAGAATTTTTTTCAATTTCGACCTTTGCAATTATATTTATCGCTTTTGATATATTTCTATCTGCTAATGCAAAATCGAATTCAATAATAATCTTAAGACAAAAACCGTATTTATCAATGAACTAATGTCTTTATTATTAATTTTTTAATACTCAAATACATTTAGCAGTTAAATTTATAAAATTATATTTGTAAATGGCAATAGAAAAACTAAATTTTTATGTCAACATGAAAAAAATCATTTCCACTTGCAGAATAAAATGTCCCTACTTAAGAAAATAATTCTTCCCCACTCTTTGCTTTGACTAGTAATTGACAGCCCAAGTGGTGATCCCTCGTAAAATGATAATCATCATCCCTCCTGAAATTGTAAAAGTTGGAAAGTCATAAACGTTTTTTCCGTATGGTCAGGAATCCGCGGTGGTCCTTTATTGTGCCTTCGTCATTTGCATTGTGAACTAGATGTTCGAAGTCACTCAAATCATAAGGGTGACAATAGCTTTGGCGGAAAGCACAAAGACTTGAGAGGTAAAGCCGCCATTTTCAAAACTTGCCGACAAAGTGCCGCCATTTTGATTTAGTGACCGCAATTGTCAATAGGTCAATTGTTGGTAAACTGGGCATGGGACACCGCATCCTTCCGAGGGGTTGATATGTCCTATGGAATGCCCTAGGTGCCATTATGCTGCCTGCGTTATAACTTTGCTTTACTTCTACCTGCGTGTGGTCGATTTTCCATTGTGGGAAACAGGATAGGTGTGAATAAAAACGAATAGGTGGGTGTTTCCCAAACGACCCCTTCGAAATAATAAAGGTAATCTCAAAAGTCAAATGTCAAACATTCGATCGACTTTGGAATTTAGAGCTCTTACGACTTCCGGATGCGTCTTTCAAATCTGACTTCAATCTTCACAAGTGTCCCTTATTCTGGTATATATGTTTTTTCTTGAAACTATTGATTAAATAAAATTTTAAAAATTCTATGCCTTTATTAGTTAACAACAGGTGGCAAAAATAAAAAATTGTATGGATATTCGCAGACTGAGAAAAAATCTTACTCTCTAAATCTAAATTAGTCAAATTTTCACTGATTGAATCAGTGATTTGCATTTTCACTGATACACCAGTAGAAAGGATATTTTCAACTGTTAAATCAGTTAATTTTGACTGATTAATCAGTGAAAACAATATTTTTCACTGTTGAATCAGTTCATTTTCACTGAAGTAATCAATGAAATTTGACTGATTCACAGTAACTTCTTTTTAGCTATTTGAATCAGTTAAATGTCACTGATAATCAGTATTTTTTGACTGATTCAGATTTAGAGATTATTGAATCTATAGTATTTCTGCCAAAAACATTATATCATTAAGGTCATGGATCAACTGGGTCACGTGATAAAGACATAATTTTAGTTTACCCAATAAATGTTCTACAATAATGAAATTTTTGGATTAAACTTTGGAACACACTATAAATTACATATTAAGGGATGGCTGTAGATTTGAATTAAACTAATTAAAGACTCCAGCCATCCATTTTAGTTTAAAAAAATGCATTATTGTATATATAAGCCTTATTTACAATTGTAGAAAAATTTTGGGAGAAAAAGAAATTCTTTTTTTCTCACATGACCTCCTTAATCCATGCCCATAATTAAAATCAAAATGCTACAGAATTTGAAGTATATTTGTTTGAATCAATAATATTGGGCAGAAATGCCATAGATTCAAAAGTGTTTTTTTTTCCAGGGTAAAGGATTTCGAATTCCTCAATTAAAGTATCTATAAAACACATAATTGAAAAGAGAAGCAATTTATTAGAGTTTTAATTTTTTAAACAAAATAAATGATTGAACAAATACTGTATCAATTAATTAACAATAAATTTTGTTCAGTGCAGAAATAGAAGATACATTTTTTAAAAATGAGTGGACACAATTTGAAAATTTTTAGATTCTTATCATTAATGAGAAAGTATTAGTTTGACATAATATTTGGAATTCATAATTTTCATCGAATTAGAAAATTTTTGATTTTGGAAAAAATTTACATGAATGTGCATCCAATACTTGAGCACGAATCATAGTATTCAAAACTAAAAGTCTCGGAGCGCGAAGTGTCCAAACACTAAACTTTCTTCAAGTTCTTTTTTCTCCAAGTGAGATATTGTTCATTCCTCATAAACAATTAAATAAATATTTATGAAGCATCGTATCATATATCCACGGTTGGTTTTGAAAGAGAAATATCTCAATCACGGTTGTTTCGATACGACCGAAGGATCGTTTCTCGGCTATATAGGTGCAAGCAGCGGTTATTTGCGGCTTTTATATTTGTTAGATGTTGGTACGGACTCGCGAAGCGTTGGCCATTACGCTGGCTCTGTTATGTTGGCAGTATGCCGGTCTGCGGCGCGTCAAAGAGCGCTCATTAAATGCTAGCAATTAACTGCGGCCGAACTTGGGCCCTAAGTCTCACGCGTTCCCACTGCCTCTACTTCCTTCCTCCTTTCCCTCTGTCGCGCTTTTATTCCCCTTTACCTCTCCCACTACCATCACTCTGCTCTTACTCGCGGTTCAGGTGTAAACGCGAGTCCATTTCTCAGACCCACGCACACCCTTAATGGGCCTTGCCAACAAGAACGATTGGCATGCGACCCATCTATCACACTTGAAAGCTGTTATTTAATGGTTCGCCATTCGTATTTTCATGTATTGTCAAATTTCGTCTAAACTTAGAAAATACATTAAGCTACCCTGCACAGAAAAAAAGTCTTAAGGTAGTTTTCATCCACGAAAATTAGACCTCAGGCAAAAATAGATAATTTTGCTTTCAAGAATAGCAATATTATTATGGAAGGGCTATTTTGAAAGAGAAAAGATTATTTTACAAGAAAAAAATTTGAAACAGAGAAAAATAATTTTATTAATAAATTTAATTTTTGACCCAACTTTTTTTCTTACCGCTTTTTACCAAATTTTAAAAAATTATGCGATTCTAATAAATCATGAATCATTTTTTCAGAGAAAAGATTTCCCACAATTTCACCGTTTGTGATTTTTAAAAATAAAATCTTTAATGGCTGAAACCATTAAAAAACGTCTTCCAAAACGAAATTTTTATAAACAAATTGCTGAATTTCATAATAATTTATTCATTTTCGAAAATTGGAAATGGTTAAGTTGTAGGGGATCTTTTTCTTGAAAAAGTGATTTGTAATTTATAATTATGGCATAATGTTTTAAAATTTGGTAAGATACGATAAGAAAAAAAGTTGCGTCAAAAATAAAAGCAGTCGACCGGCAATCGAAAGACCTGGGCTCGAATCCCAGTGCAGTCGAAAGCGTCTTTTTTTCCAAAGAAAGATTTTCAAATTCTTTAAATATTTATTAATAAAATTATTTTTCTGTATTTCAAATTTTTTTCATGGAAATTAATCTTTTCTCCTCCAAAATAGCTTTTCAATAATAATATTGCTATTCAATATTTAAAGAATTTGAAAATCTTTCTGTCCTGTCGACAACGTATCCTATCTGATACGCGACTAGTGATCCTCCGATAATGTAGGCAGTGACAAAAATTTCAAACTCAACTAATTAATTTGAAAACATTTACAGCCGCAAGGCTGAGCCACTAGGCGATATAAGGAGATCTTCCTGTGGAGAAGGAGATGTCGGACGCCTGTGTAGCTCAGTGGTCAGAGCAGTCGACCGTCAATCGAAAGACCTGGGCTCAAAGCCCAGCGCAGTCGAAAGCGTCATTTTTTCCACAGAAAGATTTTCAAATTCTTTAAATATTGAATTTATTTGCATTATTTGCGATATAAGAGTTTGAAATTGTCTACGAGGACACCTGTCGACAACGTATCCTATCTGATACGCGACTAGTGATCCTCCGATAATGTAGGCAGTGACAAAAATTTCAAACTCAACTAATTAATATTGCTATTCTTGAAAGTAAAATTATCTATTTTTGCCTGAGGTCTAATTTTTGTGGATCAACTACCTTAAATGAAGTCCAAAAATGGGCTTCTTTTTGGGTGTGATATAAAATAGACCAGTCCTATTAAAAAAAATCTGCCCGCTTCGCGGGCACATTCTCATCGCGCGCGCAGCTCGCAAGCTTGAGCGCGCCTAGGGCGCGCAATTTGATCGTCGCGCTTCGCGCTCCGATCTTTCTGGACCTCGCGCTTCGCGAATTACTCATTTTCGCAAATTCACTAAATTTCTTTTTCAGTTTAAGTGAAACAGGAAATTCAATTTACTTAGGGCTCTATCGGCCTTAAGGAACACATTCTCATCATGACACTCGCGCTTCGCGCTCGATTTTCTGTATACATTTCAGTAACTTTTTAATAAATTACATGATTAAAATAATTTATTTTCTTCCAAATCTCTCAAAAAGAAAAAATAATCGTAGACTTTATTTAAGGTAGTACGATCACGAAAATTAGACCTCAGACAAAAATAGATAATTTTGCTTTCAAGAATAGCAATATTATTATTGAAGGGCTAATTTGGAAGAGAAAAGATTATTTTTCATGAAAAAAATTTGAAACACAAAAAAATAATGTTATTAATAAATTTCATTTTTGCCCAAACTTATTTTCTTATCGCTTCGAGCCAAATTTTTAAAAATGATGCGATTCCAATAAATCACGGTTCATTTTTTTAGGAAAAAGATTCTCTAAAACTTGACCGTTTCCGATTTTTGAAAATGAATTCTTTAATGGCGGAAATTATAAAAAAACAATTTTTCAATACAAAATTTTTATAAACAAATTGCTGTATTTGATAATAATTAATTCAATTTCAAGAATAGGAAACGATCATGTTGTAGAGAATCTTTTTCCTAAAAAAATGAACCGTGATTTATTAGAATCGCATCATTTTCAAAAATTTGACTCGAAGCGATAAGAAAATAAGTTTGGGCAAAAATAAAATTTATTAATAACTGAAGATATATGTTGATGTTGGTAATTGGCTTTAGGGTCCAAGGTTGATAAAAACTCAGAGTTTTACATAATCAGACGTTTCGGCTCTGATCGGAGCCCTCATCAGTGATTTATTCAAATCTAAAAATACAGAAAAAGGGTTTTGCTAACATAGGATATTTTGCATACAAAATTTTTTGTAAAAATTTAACAAGTAATTATAATTATGTTTTTACATGTAGGTAAATAAATTTTGATATTACTTTGAGGTAAATATTTCATTCACATAACCTAACAAACTAGATACCAGAAAGCGTTTTTTGGAAGGTTGGAATTAAGTGTCTAAATATAAAAAATATTTTTAGTTGACATTCGTGCATGGAATTGTAGATTGAAATTTTTGTGGTGTAGTTTTTAATATACATACATACACAACCACACACACACAGACCCACACACATACATACATACATACATATATATACACATACACACACATACATACATATATATAGACACATATATATACATATACACATACATATATATACACATACACATATATATATATATATATATATATATATATATATATATATATATATATATATATATATATATAGATAAATACACATACACAGATATATATATATATATACACATATACATATATACATATATATACATACATATACATACATATATACATATATATACACATACACATACATATATATACATATATATATACACATACATACATACACATACACACATATACATACATACATACATACATATACATATATATACACATACACATACACACATCATATATATATATATATATACACATATACGCATATACACACATACATACATACATATACACACATACACATATACATACATACATACACATACATACACATACACATACACACACATACACACATACATACACATACATACACATATATACATATACACATATACACACATATACATCACGCATGCAATATATACACATATATATGTGCAATATACAATGTACATATACTATATAATATGCATACGTACATACACACATACATACATACATATGACATGCACATAACATTATATATACCACACATATAAAATATTTTCAAATTCTTTAAATATTATTTCTTTTGGTATGAAGTGCAATCTGTAAATTTTATTTAATTCAACATTTTTTTCTTTGGCATATTTTCCTTAGAAATTTGTCCGCTGTGATACTTTTTTAGCAAGAAGAACTGAAAAATTGATAGTTTTTTTGCAATGACTTAGAACATAAAGAGTCCGTAGAGTTATAAAAAAGGCTTTTTCCCAATCGTGGGTATAGACAATGAGGCTGCTTATTCGGAATGTACACAAAAAGGCCATAAATTTTCATATAATATTGCACATAAAGTTTTCTTTGGTTTGAGTCTAGATCTAAAATTACCTATGTAAATATTTCTTATGTGTAAAGCAATGAGAATAGCACTGTGTAAAATCCAGTTTTTTTGGAAGTAAATTGCCGATTTTTTGGTTTGACAAGTAGATGTAAGAAAAAATATTGTAAAAAATTATAAGTTGTGTAAAGAAATTTAAATGCGATTGTACATAGAAAGAAAAAAAAATTTGTTTACATAAATAAAGGTATGAAAAGACGTAGAGAGCCGCGAAAAAAAATTCTAGGAGTAATTTTATCGAAATCTAATAGTAATGTCTTAGTGTTTAATGTGTAGTACTTTCAAATGTGTAGGTATGGTATTTTTTATTATTAAATTTGTGCACAATTCTATCCAAATTTTTAAATCCTATCACAGACTATATATAGAGTAAAAAAGGAGGACTAACCTTGATTAAGATTACGACTTTTTGTATAAATGTTATTATCCAGTTTTTTCTTTTTCCGTTTTTTGGGAAGACACATAACTTAGACTGCACACACCTCTCCCCTGGGAGGTTGACTCGTAAACTGAGTTATGTTTTGGTTTTTAGGCATGCATATTGAGATGAATTATTTTTTGTGTTTCAAATTTTTTTCGTGAAAAATAATCTTTTCTCATTCAAATTGGCCCTTCAATAATAATGTTGCTATTCTTGAAAGCAAAATTATCTATTTTTGTCTGAGGTCTAATTTTCGTGATCGTACTACCTTAAGGAAAAGATTTTGCAGAACAACGCATATTTCGTATCTCACATATTTTGGTGAAAAAAATCGAATTTTTTTAATATTAGAAATCAAAACACAAAATATACATCCTGTTGAGAAATTTCTTACTAAGAATGTGTAGACCTCATTTAGGCAAATAATTTTTCATTTAAACTTTTTTTATGTATCTCATATATTTTGTCTAAAAAATGGAATTATTGAATTTTAATCGTATTTTTTGAAATTGAAACGAAAAATATATGTTTTTTCATAAACTGTGTCAGACGAAACTTGTAGATCTTTTTGAAACGAACAACTTTGTATTCTTACGTTTTTTTCGTATTTCACATATTATTGTTACAAAATTGATTTTTGGATTTTCAATAGATTATTTTTTAATTAAAAAAAAAATATGCATCTTATGAAAAAATGTTACAATTCAAATTTGTAGGTCTTTATGTAGAAAATAATATTGTATTATAACGTTTTTTCGTATCTCGTATAATTTAACTGGAAAATGGAATTTTGATATTGACTTTTTTCGAATTTGAATATGCTGTAACATTTCTAATTTTGATTTAATCAAAAAATGTTATCAGGATAATTTGTAGAGATTTATGAGCACTATCAAAAACCAGTATTGAAATTTTTGATTTTTAAAAAAAATTATTTTCAAAAACACAAAAGTAGTGCTCAATCCCTCAATTTTGATTGGATGTGGCTGGTTAACGTACTTGTCCTTACTTTTTCGGCTACGATAAAGTGTGCCAAAGCACAATTCAATCTGATAATTCTATCGAGAGTTATGCCGCACACGACTTACAGACAGACAGACAGACACTTTCGTAAAAACCCTTTTTTCGGACTCAGGGGGTCTCAAAACGTAAAGATTTGATGAAAATATCGAAAGTCATTTTTCACATAAAACCAATACCTTCTCATCCATGATGAGAATGTAACTAGTCTTGAATTGATGTCTTTAAACTAGCCGGATATACAACTAGAAGATAGCCCTATTATGGACTAAAAATTAGTCACAAGCTAGAATATGAGATTGAATGAAGCCACTTCTAGCCTGGATTTGGGCTATAGTAGAATGAAGCCTCTATCTAAATTTCAAATCAGTTCCAAACTCAAACTAAATTAAGTCTAGATTGTGACTACAAATAAAATAAAGTATTTAATTAAATTAAAAATGCAGATTTCAGACTGGAATCGAAAAAAAGTGGAAAATATTTGATTTTAGTATTTTTGTTATGAATAACCATGGCATGCCGAGTTTTCCGCTCATCTGTTGCGCAGTGACGTCATAAGTTAACCGAGAGAATTAGAATCTAGACCCTAGTGCTAGAAACAAGCTCCCGTGTGGAAAAATTTCATGGCAGTCTATTGTCTGATCTGGCCCAGGTCTGGCAATTTCCAGACCGGCTAGTCTAGTTTTGGTCTGACTCAGATCTGGCGCTGGCCAGCATTCCATGACAAACAAGTTTGTATGTAGCAAACGAAATTTATTTTACAAGTTTCGAAAAATTCATAGGTTAGTAACAAGTTTTTAGAAACATTTATTACTTGAGGCTGAGCAACCTATGGCTTGTGGCTAGTCAGCCGCTGCCCAGCGGCTGATCGTACGAAAACGTTACAGTTCTGGCCAGCCCCAGACCATGCCCTATAGTCAGCGCCAGAACTAGAAACCATACCGTCTGATCTGGCGCTAGCCTGCACCATAAAATTTTTCCACACGGGCTTCGCGATTTTCTTCTTTTGATCTAACAAAGATCTTCCTTTATTTTCGAAGACATTTAGGGATTTTTTTAAGCAAAATGCACTTACAACTAGCCATACTTGAGTATTGTTTTTAGTTGAAGACATATAAAGACTTCTTTCAAGACTGCACTTTTTTTATATCGCTTTTTACCAAATTTTAAAAAATGGTGCGATTCTAACAAATCGCGGATAAATTTTTCAGGGAATAAATTCTCAACAACTTGACCGTTTCTAATTTTTGATTATGAATTCTTTAATGGATGAAAAAAAGCGATATGGAAAAAAAATCACTTGAAAATAAAATTTGTTAAATACATTATTTTTCTATTTTTCAAATTTTGTTATAAAAAATAATCTTTTTTCATTTGAATAATCCCTTTAATAACAATATTGCTATTCTTGAAAACAAAATTATGTATTTTTGCCTGAGGCTTAATTTTTTACGACCGAACTACCTTAAGCCAAAACTAAAAAGAAGACCAATATAGAAATAAGACTTCTTTTCTATGTGGAGAAAGCTTCGGATTGGGATTCAATCCGAGCGAAATCAGAGTTATTCCGAAGTCTGTTTCGGAACCATTCCGAAAAATGTTTTTACTTCGTTTGATGAAAAACGGTCAAAAATTAATAGGGCTTAATCCGATTGAATCCTAGGTATGAATCCAAACCGAATTATCAATCTGAATCAACCTGAGCTCAGATTGATCCAAACTAAATTTTCAATCACAATCATTCCGACCTCGAATTCATTCAGATTGATTCAAATTGAAAAGTCGATTTGGATCAATATGGAACCGGATTGATGCGGATTGAAAACTTGGTTTGAATTGAATAAGGGGAATAAATCGAAATAAGTCGGATTGATTTTTGAGAGTTTTTTATCAAACGAGATACAAAACTTTTTTGTTTATTTAAAAATTATCAATGGAACTCGCTGGTGTAAAATTTGCTCACATGAACGGGCCAATGCAGGGCCAAGATTGGTGAAGTACGGATATTATACCAGTTTAGGGCTGGGAGAAGTCAGAGAATTTAATTTTATATGGAAAAGTCAGGGAAGTGTCAGAAATAAATATTCATTTCTAAAAAACAAAAAATTAGTAAAATTATATTGTTTGCGTTTTTTACTTTTTGGAAATACCGCTTAAAAATTCACAAAAATATTTAAAGTATATATCATAAGGAGTAGAATATTTAATCTCATATTATAAAAACTTTTTATTGTTATATGTATTCCAAAAAACCTTTTTACGTACTTCAAATGATGAGTTTAAAATTCTTCATTGTTTTAAATTATAAAGTCTAGAATTGCCATTAAGATGGTAATAATATTTTCATGCCATTTTTTAATAAAGGCAAATGTATTTTGTAAATGTTGCAAATTTTGTCAACCTATCTAAACATCCTATTTAAATATCCTAAAAATCTGAAAACAACCCTGCAATTTGAACAAATAAATGATGATTTGATATTTACTATTATTTGTAAACAAGGTAAAATAAAAGTAATACGAGAAAAATAAATAAAGCATAGAAGTCCAAAAGTTGATAATAAATTATAAATTTCACTCCATACCAGTGGACCATTTTAATTTGTACATTAGAACGCGATGAAAAATCGGTCATAATTATCCCGTGTTGGCGCTTGATTGTAGATCACAAAAATAAAAATAAATCGATTTGGAAAAAAATGTTGCTTGTCAACTTTTGAAGTCCCATACTTTAAATGTTTTTCCTGTGTTGCACACGAATTTTTTTTCTACCAGTGGGGAGGGTTGAAAAATGGATTTGTTTGTCAACGCAGGGGGCCATAAATTGCACTTTATGACCCACTAGTTGAAAAAGTACTTTTTATTGCCCCCTGCAGGGCCATACAGTTTCATTTTTTGATCCCCCCAGTAGAAAACAAATCATGTGCAACATGGAAAAACATTTATTTTCCCTAGTTGCACAAAATACTATTTTCTACTAGCGGGTCATAAAGTGAATTTTATTGCCTTGTGCGGGGCAAACAAATCCATCTTTTTCCCCTCTAGTAAAAAAAAATCGTGTGCGACACGGTATAATAATATAATATAGAAAATTGATTTGTTTGCCCTGCACGGGGAAATAAAATACACTTTATAACCCGCTAGTAGAAAAAATAATTATAATATTTCGTTGGTGTTACTGGCAATGCTGTTATTTATTAAAAATGTTCTACTCTCTAAATTTGAATCAGTCAAAATCTACTGATTATCAGTGAAATTTGACTGATTCAAATAGCTAAAAAAGGGTTACTGTAAATAAATTGACTGATTTGACTGTGAAAAATATTTTTTTCACCGATGATTCAGTGAAAATTAACTGATTTAACAGTGAAAAATATTTTTTTACTGATGAATCAGTGAAAAGGCAAATCACTGATTCAATCAGTGAAAATTTGACTGGTTCAGTTTTAGAGAGTATAGTTTTTATTTTTTTACTCAGTATAAAATAAATATATAGTGAAAATTGATAATATGGACAGACAATTATATGATCAGGTGCAGAAGAGTCTTAGAGATCTTGAACTGACACCTCGATGTCTGTCACTTCCTCCCACGAGAACCTGTAAGAAATTAATCATCCTCCAGGGGAATCACGCCTACTATGCCTTGAGCAAATTGTAAAATAAGTCTGACTTTTCTGTAGGAGGGTAAACTTCAGCTTCTGTGATTCTAAGCGAGCTGTCAAAATACGTCAATGCATGAGTAATAGTATGACGATTATGAGGACAAGAAAGACATTGTAAAGAAGAAAAATAGCAAAAAAGGAACAGAAGCGGAAGCAATCTTGGAGTTGGAGATTAGCAAGGAACCTATAGCAACCCAGAAATATTTGTATTTCATACAAGTTTCGACAAATTTTCGATCCTGCTGTAATAATTTTTCTTATGTTTCTCAATATTAGAATTACGTCTAGTCTCTAAATCTGAATCAGTTATGAGTATATCACTGATTATAACCAGCGTATATACACTAACAAATCAGTGAAGTTTCATTGCGTATCAATGACATTTTACTGATTTATCAGTGCCTATACACTTATTGCAAACAATTGTACACCTAGCACTGATAAATCAGCGAAATTTCACTGATTCAGATTTAGGAAGTATGTTATCAATATTAAAATTTAAATTTAAGGTAATGAATTTTATTTTTGCCCAAACTTATTTTTTATCGCTTCGAGCCAAATTTTTTGAAAATGATGCGATTCTAATAAATCACGATTCATGTTTTTAGGGAAAGATTCTCTATAAATTGACTGTTTTTAATTTTTGAAAATGAATTCTTTAATGGCTGAAATGATAAAAAACAATTTAAAAAAAAAAATTTTATAAACAAATTGCTGTATTTGATAATAATTAATTCAGTTTTAAAAATAAGAAACGATCATGTTGTAGAGAATCTTTTTCCTAAAAAAATGAACCGTGATTTATTAGAATCGCATAATTTAAAAAAATGTTAAAAGCAATAAGAAAAAAAATTGGGGCAAAAATAAAATTTATTAATAAAATTATTTTTTTGTGTTTCAAATATTTATCATGGAAAATAATCTTTTCTGCTTCAAAAAAGCCCTTCAATCATAATATTGCTATTCTTGAAAGGAAAATTATCTATTTTTACCTGAAGTCTAATTTTT
The DNA here is from genome assembly GCA_030998225.1 of Diplolepis rosae. Classification (NCBI taxonomy): domain Eukaryota; kingdom Metazoa; phylum Arthropoda; class Insecta; order Hymenoptera; family Diplolepididae; genus Diplolepis; species Diplolepis rosae. The sequence goes on along the minus strand of JAPYXD010000723.1, from coordinate 2,860,274 downwards.
GTGAACGAACTACCTTAAGAATTAAATTCAAGTAAATTTTAGATCATGTGATACTTAAAGTTTTAACACTTTAGTTTTTTCCATGACAATAGATATTTTTTGCTGAAATTTTATGAAATGATAAAGAGCGTGGAAATTGAAGTCTGTATTTCTTCAAAAAGTTGCAGTTTATTACTGTTTCACCGAGTTTGTGATTTATTTCAATTAAAAAAAATTAATAATATTAAGACGTCAAATTTTATGTTCTTGCTATTTTTCCAAATTTTAGCTAAATATATTTATTATTCTAGGTGACTGAATGTATTAGTTCAATCCTGTAGCATAACTTTTTTTGTTCAAAAAATACAGATTTGAAAATTTGGAGAATGTAATAAAAGACAATAAATAATGTCTGTCAAATTTGTTCATGTGAATAGTTTGTATACAAATTTTAGTGAACTGAAATTGCCGATAATTTTCGCATGCAGTTTTATTCCCTCAAAACAATTTTTATGCCAAATTTTTACGTAAACGAATTTTACAAATCTTCAAATTTAAACCTTTCAAACCTTTATATCTTTCATATTTTCAGACAGATATTTTGAAAACAAAAAAAGATATCTTGAGAAAAAAGTACGACAAAAATCGAGCAAGAATGATCACAAATCATTAAGAAAAAAACTCGACAAATATTCGACAAAAAAGTAGTCAAAGTGACTATTTTCTCAGTTTTTTAAATTTAGAATATTTTGTATCAAGCTTTTTTAGTAAAAGTGTGAAAAATTTGACCTCGCATGAAATAAGCCACAAAAAATTTCAAACGAATAAAACTTATAAATGTTTAATGATTTTTTATTGTTTTTGGATGCTATGATTTCAGTAATAAAAAATCTATAAGTTTTATCTGATTCAGATTTTTCGTGGCTAATTTTATTCCAGGCAAAATATTCTAAACAACGAAAAATAATACTTCAAATAATGTTTTTTGTAATAGAATTTTTTCTTACTATCGCTACCTACAATTTTTTTTAAATGATTGGATTTTCATGAACTATAGCTAATTTTTAAGATGAGATATTTTCTACAACTATATTGTTTCCAATTTTGAAAATAAAGAATATAATCTTCAAATACAGTTATTTAAAAAAAATTCTTTTAACGATTTCAGCCACTGAAAACTTTACTTTTATAAAATCGGAAACAGTTGAATTGTAGAGGATATTTATTCCAAAAAAATAAGCCATGATTTATGGAAATCCAATATTTGAATTTTTGTCATAAAAAATAATGTTTTTTTTTTTCATGAGACGATTAATAATATAATTTCAAGTTTGAAAATCATAAAAAAACTTTTTTTTACAGGCACCTGATTTTTGCCCAACTACTACTAAGTTTAATTAAATTCTTCTTGAGAATTCTTAAGGTAGTTGATCCACGAAAATTAGACCTCAGGCAAAAATAGATAATTTTGCTTTCAAGAATAGCAATATTATTATTGAAGGGCCATCTTGGAAGAGAAAATATTAACTTCCATGAAAAAAATTCGAAATACACAAAAATAATTTTATTAATAAATTTTATTTTTGCCCCAACTTTTTTTCTCTTTGCTTCTTACACTGAGAAAACAGTTTCTTTGAATCAAAGAAAGTTTTGTTAATTCGAAAAAAATTTCTTTGATCCAAAGAAATTGATTTGTTTATATTAAAGAAAGTTTTTTTGAATCAACAAAACTTTCCTCAATCCAAAGAAATTTTTTCTTTGACCGTATATCAAAGAAATGTTTCTTTGAATCAAAGAAACTATTTTCTGGGTGTACCAAATTCTAAAAAATTATGCGATTTTAATAAATTACAAATCACTTTTTCAAGAAAAAGATTCCCTACATCTTAGCCATTTCCAATTTTCGAAAATGAATAAATTATTATCAAATTCAGCAATTTGTTCATGAAAATTTCGTTTTGGAAAATGTTTTTTAATGTTTTTCAGCCATTAAAGAATTTATTTTTAAAAATCACAAACGGTGAAATTGTAGGAAATCTTTTCTCTGAAAAAATGATTCATGATTTATTAGAATCGCATAATTTTTTAAAATTTGGAAAAAAGCGGTAAGAAAAAAAGTTGGGTCAAAAATAAAATTGATTAATAAAATTATTTTTCTGTGTTTCAAATTTTTTTCATCTAAAACAATCTTTCCTCTTTCAAAATAGTCCTTCAATAATAATATTGCTATCCTTGAAAGTAAAATTATCTATTTTTGCCTGAGGTTTAATTTTCGTGGATGAAAACTACCTTAATATATGTTTTCATGGACATTTGATAAAAATTGGACAACCATCAAGTAGATTTTTGGCACTAATACTACAAACGTGTACTACTTCCAAGGGATTTAAAATTCAAACAACCTTTCGGTGTAGAAACGAAAGTGAAATGTGCCTCGCCTTCGCAAGAAGGAGTTGAATGGGAACAATTAAGTGGATCGAGGCCCTGGGGAACCTTCTGGACGTCTTTCACACCCTCAAAGCGATTTTACAGTCAGTTAGCAATTTTCAATCAGGAGACTCGTATTCCTACTCCCAAGAGTCTGACCCTCGCTCACTGGACCAATGACTTCTAGCAATTGAAGAGAAACCACCATTGACGAGAAATTACGTTTTGAGACTATATTCCCCTTTCCATTTTTCCAAGTGTATACTCGCGAATTTTGTCAACCTCCCTGGGACTAAACTGGTCAATTGTTAAAAGTCAGTTCACTAGACAGGTCAATTGATCACTAGATCAGCGGGTGACCCATAGAAGCAAGTTACATTTTGAATATTTTTCACTATGTCGCTCCTGGGAGAAATCACACTTGTCTTCAATGGCTCATGGCTCATCTGAACAATTGTGGATTGAGATCTTGGTTCTCGAGAAAATATAGTGATGGAACTTGCTCTTGGGAAAATCAGATTCTTCGAAATTTTGCATTAGACTTTGGTATAACCTTTCGGTTTTATGTACTTAATGTAAAAGACATTTTCAATTATTTAAAAAAGGAACTATGGAAAGGTTCTAAACATTGAGATGTAAAAGTTCCTCATAAAAAATTGTCTACTTCTGTAGATTCTGAATCACTTATTTTTAAAAATAAAGTATAAGTATGTTTTAGTTATCAAACGGAGTCACTCGATTATAATCTTATTTCAGGTAAATATTTGTCTGAGACCCTCTAATTGATAAAATTATAAGTTTATTTGATCCAAATAAACATTTAATTTTGTTAAAACAAGTATTTAGATACTTTGCAACAATTGTAATCAAACGAAAGACATAATATGTACTCGATATTATATTTTTCCTGGCTTGAAAAAAAGTGTATTTCATGAAGTTTAATATCTTTTTTTGCATTATTGTACGGAAATTTTACACTTTGCGCACCGAAAAATGTGCGCGAAATTGTAAATTTTTATGACATTGAAAAATGTGCGGGCATAAAGATATTTCCGCACGCGTTTTACAATTACAAAAAATCTACTAATTTGCGCACAGTGCAACATTTTCGTACAGTGTTGCAAAAAAAGCATATGATACACAGAGAAACCCAAATTTACAATTTTTGATGATCTACGTTTCAATGAAGCGAAAAACGTGTCACAGGGAGAATTGTTCGTAACGAGATACTAAACTTTAGATGAACTATATAACAATTTACTATAGATTATATCAAACTTTACTATAATCTATACTAAAATAACAATAGTATATTGTGCAAGTGGGGAAAAAAAAATTATTTTGCGGGTGTGAAGTTTAATGCCCGAGCAAAGCGAGGGTAACAATCACACGAGTAAAATATAGTTTATTTCGTATCACGTGCGGAACGTATTTAACCGCGCGAGCGAGTCGCGACGGTTACATACGTTCCGCACGTGATACGAGCAATATTTTTTGTTCGCTGTATAGCGAAAGTTCGCCTTGTCAGTGTCGTTTTGCGTGCGGAAAGTTGATTTTCCCACACTAGTGCGGTAAAATTTTAAGTTTGTTTCAATTTTCCGCATACTTACGATTTTACCGCACTAGTATAAGAAAATAAACTTTCCGCACGCAAAAGGATACCGACAAGGCTAACTTTCGATGTACGGCCGACAAAAAATGTTTTTCCCGTGTCGCACACGATTTGTTTTCCACTGGGGAGTTAGAAAATATATTTTTTTGCCCTGCACAGGACGATAAAATCCACTTTGTCACCCGCTAGTAGAAAAATAATTTTTCGAATCTTTAGTATTTTGACTACGCGAAATTTCCAGTTCGCTTGGAAAAATTACCATTGCGCTTCGATTTTCCCTAGATTCCTAATAATTTTTAGAATTATCATTATAAAATAAAACATATTCCTATAAAAAGAGTTTCTCTGTGTATATATGCGTATTAATATTACAGTATAATATTAACTCACAACAGTATTTATTAAACTGAAAAAGAAATTGCTAAACAGTTTTGTAAAATCAAATAAAAAATTGCTAGCAGTGATGCTTAAAAAGTGTTTCTCAAGTTGTTGCTTTCCTCCTAGAAAGTAATTTACCTTAACTAGAAATTTGTAAGCTTACGTTAAGTAATTTCGAGCAAGTAAATGAGTTTACTTAATCCGTGTAACTTGCATTATCCGTGATATGTGTAAAAATATAAAGTGGGGCTGTTTTATGGGAAATTTATGTTCCTGCTTCCTATTATATGCGCCGAGTTCTTAATCGGACACGGTTAGCGTTGCTCGGTCCGTCATTAGAGGATAATGCATATCTTAATGATTACGAAATGAAACACTGAGGCAGGAATGGATATGTAAGTACAGGAGTGAATAGCTCCAGCCACCAACCACCATACCAAAACCATCCCACGCTCCTGCAATCAGCTCCCCATAAACTACAATCACGACACGTGCTATCGTAACGCCTGTATAAATGTGTACAATATTCATTCTACAATATACAATATGCAAACATGGATGCAAGTATCAGAGAGCATAGTGTCTTCACCCAAATCAAAATCGAAATATATTGTATTATAAAAAGAAAGTTATCTAACATACTATTATACAATGTTTATATTCATTAAACTTGAATTGTATACTTGAACTTATATTTTTTTATTTTTCACATTTATTTATATATTAAATAGTCAACAATTGTTACTTGTATAAGAAATTTTTTGTTCACAGCATGGCTCAAATGGCAAGTTTTATAATTTCGTAGAACTCGACAGAAACTGTTAACTTTTGTGTTGAAATTTTATAAAGTCACATAAAATATCCTGAACTACCTTTAAAAATCTCGAAGTAGGTGAAATATTCTGAAGTATATGAAGTACTTTGAAATATATGTCAAATATCTTGAAATACATTGTAATATATTGAAGTATACAATGAATTATCTTCTACGAAATATTTTGAAAGCTCATTTAAATATTCTGAAGCACCTGGGAATATCTTGAAGTAACCTTGAAATATTTGGAAGTAACTTTAAATATTTTAAAGTTCCTTTAAGTATCTTGAAGTACTTTTAAATATTCTGAAATATGTAGATTTTTGTGAAGTATAATATAAAAAAATAGTAAAAAGTAAAAGTAAAAAGTAAAAAAAAGTAAAATATAATATTTGAAAATATCCTAGTGTATATTGAACTATCCTAAAATGTTTCGAAATACCCCAAAACTGTTTTATAGTCTAAAATATTTTTAAATATCTTAAAGCAACCTTATAATATTCTGAAGTACCTAAAATTATCTTAAACTATACTTGGAACAATTTTGAACCATATCAGTATCTTGAAGTATATTAAATATTCTTGAGTGCCTTGAAATATTCTGAAGTATCCTATAGTGTCTTGGAATATTTAAAAAATTTTTAAGTACCTTGGAATATCTTGAAATATTTTAATGTACCTTTGAATATATTAAACTTTCTAGAAATATTCCGACGTACTATCAAATGATCTGAAATATGTGAATTTTTCTAAAAAAATTCCCTAAAGTGCTTTGGAATATCTTGAAGTATCTTCAAATATTGTAACATTCTTTAAAATATCTTGCAATACTCTTAAATAAAATCTGAAGAATGCGAATTTTTCTGAAATATTACATTTGAAAAGATCCTAGTATATATATTGAAATATTCTAAAGTGTTTTGGAATGTCCTGAAGCTGCTAAAATATTCGAAAATGCATGAAATGACTTGAAGCAGCATTAAATCATCTTGAACTACCTGGAAATATCTTGAAGTACTTTCAAATACTTTGCCGTATATGGATTTTTCTAAAGTATTATGTTTGAAAATATTCTAGAATATGTTAAAATATCCTAAAATGTTTTGAATTGTTTCAAAGCTGCTGAAATATCCTAAAGCATTTTGGAATATCTTGAAGAAACCTCTAAATATCCTGAAGTACCTTTAAATATCTTGAAGTTGCTTAAAATATCCCAAAGGACCTTGAAATATTTTGAAGTATTTTGAAATATCCTGACGCATCTTGGAATATTTTGAAGTATTCTAGGAAATATGTGAAGTACCTTTAAATATTTTAAAGTTCTTTTTAATATTTTAATGTACTTTGAAATATCCTAATGTGTGTGAATGTTTCTCAAGTATTATATTTTAAAATATTCTAAAATGCATCGAAACGTTATAAGTTGACGAAATATCAAAGTATCTTTGAATATTTCGAAGTAACCTTTAAAGTTTCCTAAAGTACCTTCAATTAGCTTAAACTACCTGGAAATATTCTGGAGTATATATGTATCTTGAAGTGTATAAAATATTCTGGAGTACCTTAAAATATTTTGAAATATTTCAAAGCTCCTAAAAATATCTTGAAGTTCCTTAAAATATCCTAAAGAAACTTTAAATAATTTGAAGTATTCTGAAATGCCTTTTTTTATCTTGGAATATCTTGAAGCACCTCAAAACATCCTGAAGTATTTCGGAATATATTGAAGTTACTCAAACATCTTAAATTCAGCTCAAAATGTCCTGAAATTTCTTGAAATATAAGAATATATATACTCGATCGCCGAGTTGTGAAACTCTCTCTTAAAAGTATAATTCTCATAATTATTTTATATTATTTTCCTAAAATTTGAAACATAATTTCTGTAAGTAATTTGACACATTAGATAAAAAAATCTCTATTATTATGTGACATAACGAATTGAAACTTCTTTTTACTTTTTATATTTAGATCATATGATATAACTTTTTTATACGATAAGGACAGTAAATCAATTATATTATCTGCACGTTTCATTTTTCATAAATCTCTAATTAAACGTTTACATTATTTATATAACTTTAGGAATTAGGCGTATCTTTCTCTAGCAAACATTTCTGAAGTCAAAATTTATTAAGTATAGTCGAGTAACTTAAGAAATTTGGCTGTATTAAACATTAAAAAGAACATAAAATGTTAATAAAATTGTTATAATAAATAATAATAAATTTAACCAATTGATTACTACTAATTAGTTAATTCTTTTGCAAGTCAAGATTCATTTCTGATTGCTGCAATTCTTTTTCAATCAAACCATTCCAAAATTAACCAAAATGTTTGTATCAATCTAACATAAATACATGATAAAAACAACTAAAAAATTTTATTTTTAACAACAATATTTATTGCAAATACAAACATCTACTTTGCTCGATGACAAATATTTTCTAATATTACTGCTTGAGTAACCAAATATAAATCTATTTGTGTATTAAAAAACTTTGGCAACATTTTCAAGACTAACCCCACATAATATTGATATTAAAAGTGATTATCATTACATTATTTTTGTTGATTTTATACAGACAATTTTTAGTAAATTCTATGCTTCCATTTTCCAATAATAAAAAATATGCCCACGTCGCGGGCACATTCTCATTGCGCGCATCGCGCTCCGAAATATTTTAAAGTCGCGCTCCGTTCTGTTTGGACATTACGCTTCGCACTCAGTCTTATATTTTTCGCATATATTTAAGTTTATTTCTTGTAATTTGATACTGAAGGTCAAGTCAATTTTATAATGTTGTAGATGTGAATTACATTTTCTTGAAGTTACTAAATTTATTTTTGAGTTTAAATGAAAGAGGAAATTCAATTTACTTAAAACTCTATCAGCCTTAAAGAACACATTTTCGTCATGACACTCGCGCTTCGCGCTCGATTTTCTGTATACATTTCTGTAACTTTCCAATAAATTACATGATTAAAATAAATTATTTTCTCTCAAATAACCCCATTAGGAAAACTAACCGTAGACTTTGTTTTAGCAAAAGATTTTTCATTTCAACGCTTATTGCTTATCTCACTTGGTTAAAAAATGGAATTTGTGATTTTTAGTAGTGTTTTTAAAATCAGAACAAAATATAAATTTTGTCTAAAAATGTCCAAATAAGAATTTGTAGATCTCATTCAGGCAAATAATTTTCCATCTTAAAGCTTTTTTGTATCTCACATATTTTGTTTAAAAAATGAAATTTTAACATTTTAATCGTATTTTTTGTTATTTAAACGGAAAATATACATTTCATCAGAAACTGTGTAAGAAAAAACTTGTAGACCTTATTAAAGTGAACAATTTTGCATTCTTACGTTTTGTTCGTATTTCACATATTATGTTTACAAACTTGAATTTTGGATTTTCAATAGTATTTTTTTAAACTAAAAAAAAATGTAACGGTATAAATTTCTAGATCTTCTTGTAGTTTTCCTAATTTCAGTTTAATAAACAAATGTTAATAGGATTAGGAAATTATGAGTACTATCAGAAACCGTTTTTAGACTTTTGGATGTTTTGAAAAACACAAGAAATCCTCTTATTTTCATAATTTTGGTCGGATGTAGCTGGTTAACGAACTTGTCCTTACTTTTTCGGCTCCGATAAAAAATGTACCTTTAACTTTCAAATTTCTTCTTTTCTACTTTAACTTAATCTATTTACTCTCTAAATATGAATCAGTCAAATTTTCACTGATTGAATCAGTGATTTGCCTTTTCACTGATTCATCAGTGAAAAAATATTTTTCACTGTCAAATCAGTAAATTTTTACTGAAATAATCAGTGAAATTTGACTAATTTGCAGTAACCTCTTTTTAGCTATTTGGAGCAGTCAAATTTCACTGATAATCAGTAAATTTTGACTGATTCAACTGTAGAGAGTATGTGTTTTCTGAACGACTGTTCTATTTTTGATTAAGAGTTTAAACAAGTTAGAAGATTTCACATGGGACTTAAACTCTTACTTAAACATTCAGTTAATACTCCATTCTTGGACAAGAAGTTTGTTTATGTATACGAGTTGAGTAATCTCAGTCACTAGTTAACGTTTGAATTTAAATTCTCGTTCTGTTCGTATTTTTTAACTGATTGTTTATTGTTATAAAATATAGGCTCCATAGAAATTAACATCTAATAGATCTGATAGTAAAATTTAGGTAAGCCTTCTTGTAATTGAAAATAACAATTGATGAAAATTCAATTAACAAATCTGAAAAAAGGAAAAATACCCCTTCATATGATTTTATAAAGGAAAAAGAAATATGAATTGAATTTTTTAAAGTGTTTTTATTGCTTAAAATAAGCAGGAATGGAAAAATATCCGTTCTTTTATTTTATACTGAGGCTATTTTTTCTTTTATTTAAAATAAGTTCTTGATATTTTTCAATTAAGCCTATATCTTAACCTTGTCATTTTATTTGCTTAAAAGCTAAAGATAAATATATTATGGATTGGGCAATATTTTCAAAATGAGAATTTTGTACAGATGGAACAAAAAAAATTCTCGTATCGGTTCTTTTTTTTAATCGTCCACTCATTAAGTATCACAAGTAAAATTAAGTTTATCATTTTAGCTTTACAAATTGTGTGATGATTAGTCTAGCAGTATTTGGATTATCATTAAGTATCGTACTAAGTTTCTGTTTGAACGATAAACCTTTAGTAAAATTAGATCAAGGATTTCTTAAAGGTGAGAAAATCCAAACAAGAAAAGGAAGAAATATTTCAATATTTCTTGGAATACCTTATGCTCTTCCTCCAGTGGAATCATTAAGGTAAAATTTTCAAAAGCAATATTAATATTTGTTTAAATAATATGATTTACAATAATGTTTTTTAACATAATTTTATTCAGTTCTATTACATTTTTATAAGTTATATTTTATTTAAAAAGTTTGATTTGTATCGATATTTTTCAAGAAAATCACATAGAAGATTTTTTTCTGATCTTTCAATAATTGATAAATCTCTACTAGATTATTTATGTTCTTTTTCTATTCTTGGCAGGTTTTATAAAATTTATTTCCAACTTTCGAATTATGGATAAAATTTTATAATTCACCCTTCAAAATGTGTCGAGGAACATAAAAAATTGTCGCTAATTTGACAATCATTAGTTATTGAATAAATGGTGAAAAATTTCTTAATTGATTTAATTAATATTATTAAAGCAAATATACAGGGATGCATGCTCATAATTATAACCAGTACCATGTCTGATTATAATTATTTTTCAAGTATTTTCAGACGTATACATATTATATCAGTATTTGTTCTATAAGATATCTCAATTGCAGATTTAGTAATCCAGTACCAGCAAAAAAGTGGGTTGGAATACGTCTCGCTAACAAACAAGGAAATATTTGCCCTCAGATAAAAAATGGTAAATTCATAGGCAACGAAGACTGTTTGCAATTGAATGTATACACGCCCGTGATAAATTTCGAAACGTTTAAGGTAACATTAATGCGACATAATTACTAAAATGATTATACATATTGCGATTTTATAAATAAATATGTTAAGTTCAACAAATCTGAATATCATATCTTTTTTGCTACCGTGCTTCATTTTATAAGTTCACCTTATCTTTCATTTAAAAATTGTTGTTTACAACTTTTTATAAACTTTGTTAGAAGAAATATGACTGAAATGTCAGATATGAATCTCAAAAAGCAGCTTCTGTTATAGGTATTTTATTTTTTAGATATATTGTATCTGAGATACTCTCTACATTTGAATCAGTCAAAATCTACTGATTATCAGTGAAATTTGACTTATTCAAATAGATACAAAGAGGTTACTGTAAATCAGTCAAATTTCACTGATTATTTCAGTGAAAATTAACTGATTTAACAGTGAAAAATACTTTTTCACTGATGAAACAGTGAAAGGGCAAATCACTGATTCAATCAGTGAAAATTTGACTGATTCAGATTTAGAGAGTAAAGATATACGTTTACTCCACTAAATCCGAAAATGTGAAAAACCACTGTATCGAATGTTTTAAGTCTTCCACATAGAATCAGTGACATTTAACTGATATCACTAGGGAAACTCACTGGTTGACCAGCGAATTTCACTGTTGACGAGTATATTTCACCACTTAACTAGTGAGTTTCGCTGGTAGAATCAGGTAAATTCCACTGATTTCTATGTGGAAGACTAATAATATTCGAAGTTGTGGTTTTTACTGTAAATCAGTAAGTTTTTACTGTTTTGAATTTAGGGAGTATGTGTAATGTAAAAGTTAGGTTGAAATTCGCATTTCAGTTCTAATTGTTTATTATTCATATCCTTTACATATTCTGAATAACATTTGTCTCTTTTCACATTAATTACACGCAGAGAAAATATTCGTAAAATTTACAGGAAGTTTGGTACTTATTTTTGGAACTTGACTTTTCAGTATATTTTACAAGCACTTCAGTTGAATTAACAGATTTTCTGTATGATTTACTTTTAGCTCCAAATAAAATCTCTAAAATACGAAAAATCCGAGTTTGGTAGATTTTACTGGAAAATAGGTGAAGCGTAGAGAAAACCTGTTGATTAAACTGAACTTCTTGTAAAATCTTCTAAAAAGTCAAGTTATAAAAATATGTACCGATCTGCTGTAAATTTTACGAATCATTTTTCTGTGCGTAAAGTTTATTTAATCTTATAATGTGTTAAAAAATACATGATATTAAAATTATTGTGTTTTAACAGTTATAACAGAAAAAGTCTTTTTCATTGTGTACAAAGAAAACTCGATCTGAAACATTTTTTTCCATGAACATTTATTTTTATATACACTAATTGTTTGAAAAGTCACAAAACAATTTTGAAATATCTTTTTTGTGCCTCATACACCAAAAGTTAGCCTTGTTGGTGTCGTTTTGCGTGCGAAAAGTTCATTTTCCCGCACTGATGCGATACAATTTTAAGTGTGCGGAAAATTAAAACAAGCTTAAAATTTTACCGCACTAATGTGGAAAAATCAACTTTTGGCACAGAAAACGATACCGACAAGGCTGACTTTCGGTATACAGCGAACAAAAAATATCGTTCGTATCACGTGCGAAACGTATTTTAACCATAGAGATATTATAGATAGAGGAGACATGCCAGCCTGAAGCCGATCAGCCCGGGCGAGAGAGAGAGAGTGAATTTCGGGTTAGGCTGTCTCTCGTTAACGCCGAGGCTAGCGCGGTACGCGTAGACAAAGACAGAAAAAACCACTTATCGTCTCTCTCTTTCGCTCTCACCGAGTACGCAGACTGACGTTTCCACTTACAGAGCGGCCTATGGCATGTATGATTTTAACGCGCGTGCGAGTCGCAAACTGGGCCGAGATGACAAGAGGAACCTCTGCCCTCGTCGCGACTAGCTCTTGCGTTAAAATACGCCTTTCCGCACTTGAAACAAAATATACTATTCTGTCCACCGTACACCAAAAGTTAGCCTTGTTGGTGTCGTTTTGCGTGAGGAAAGTTCAATTTCCCGCACTGGTGCGATAAAATTTTAAGTGAGCGGAAAATTAAAACAAGCTTAAAATTTTACCGCACTAATGTGGAAAAATCAACTTTTTGCACGGAAAACGATACCGACAAGGCTGACTTTCGGTATACAGCAACAAAAAATATCGTTCGTATCACGTGCGGAACGTATTTTAACGCGCGAGCGAGTCGCGAACTGGGCCGGGATGATAAGAGGAACCTCGGTCCTCGTCGCGGCTCGCTCTTGCGTTAAAATCCGCCTTTCCACACTTGATACGAAATATACTATTTTGTCCACCGTACACCAAAAGTTAGCCTTGTTGCTATCGTTTTGCGAGCGGAAAGTTCATTTTCCCGCACTGGTGCCATAAAATTTTAAGTGTGCGGAAAATTAAAACAAGTTCAAAATTTTCCCGTCCTAATGTGGAAAATCAACTTTTTGCACGGAAAGCGATACCGAGAATGCTGACATTTGGTATACAGCGAACAAAAAATATCGTTCGTATAACATGCGGAATGTATTTTGAAGCGCAATCGAGTCGCGAACTGGGCCAAGATGATAAGAGGAACCTCGGTCCTCGTCGCGGCTCGCTCTTGCGTTAAAATCCGCCTTTCCACACTTGATACGAAATATACTATTTTGTCCACCGTACACCAAAAGTTAGCCTTGTTGCTATCGTTTTGCGAGCGGAAAGTTCATTTTCCCGCACTGGTGCCATAAAATTTTAAGTGTGCGGAAAATTAAAACAAACTTAAAATTTTACCGCACTAATGTGGAAAAATCTACTTTTTGCACGCAAAACGATACCAACAAGGCTAACTTTCGGTACACAGCGAACAAAAAATTCTGTTGGAATAAAGAATATTTTTTTCTGAGTATTTTGTTAAAGTTAACATTAAATAAAAATTAAGATTAGTTACAGGTTCTTTGAACAAAATCTACACGGAGAAACCCAAGTTTACAATTTTTGCTAAACTACGTTTCAATTTAGGGAAAAATGTGTAATAGTGAGAATTTTTCGCAGCGAAATACTATCTAGTATAAATTTGAATTTATATGTTCATTAGGAAGTCTTCCTTGAAAAGAAGAATTAAAAACTTTTATTTTTTTTTTTACTTGTTCAGATCAATGAAGAAAAATATTTATTACCAGTAATGGTATATATTCATGGAGGAGGATTTCGTACTGAAAGTAATGACTATAATTTTTACGGACCACATTATTTACTAGACAAGGACATTGTCCTTGTCTCTATTAATTACCGTTTAGGTGTTCTTGGATTTTTCAATACAGGAGATTCTGTAGTCCCAGGAAACCAGGGATTGAAAGATCAAGTACTTGCTCTCAAGTGGGTCCAGAAAAATATTAAATCTTTTGGTGGGGACCCAAATCGAGTTACATTATTTGGAAATAGTGCAGGTGCTTCTGCTGTTAATCTTCATGCATTGTCAGAATCGTCAAATGGTAATTTGATCCATCTTGAACATTTTATTTTTTATAACCGGCCCGCTAATCGATGATAAACATTTAATTGCAATTTTTTTTTTCATCAAGGACTATTTCACCAATATATTTTTGGAAGTGGGAATGCATTGTCTCATTTTGCATATAGAAGTAGAAATTCCTTTAAACCTTATGTTGATGAACTCGCCATGGAAGTTGGTTGTAATTCAACTTCAAATTCTAAAAAACTCGTTGAATGTTTACGAGCAAAAAGTGCTCATAAATTAGTATGTGTGGATTTGATTGATTCATTTAATATTTCCAAATATGTATGGACACCAACAAATGAAGTTGAGAATGATGATGCATTTTTAACTGATAGTCCTGAAAATTTATTAGCTCAGAATAAATTGAAGGATTATCCTTGTATGATTGGAAATGTTCGCGACGAAGGGCTTTTAAATACGATAAGTGAGTGTTATTAAAGATTAAGAATTTAAATTTATTATTACTAATTTATTCGCTTTAAAAGTGATAGTTGGAGTTCTTAAATTCTCAAGAATTTAAGTTCAAGTAATATAACCGAGAATATTACAGAATTTAATGAATATAAGAGAATATAAAGAGAATTTAAAAAATTTATGGTTTAATTAATTATTTATGAATTATAGCGTCTCTAAAGTTAAATAAGAGACGATCACTTTTATAAATATATTTATAAATAAAAAGAACGTAATAATAAATTTTACTATCAATATATTAAAATTATATAATGTTGAAATTAGGTTCATTTTGCATATAACACATTAAAATACTAAAAATCTTTAATTAATATTAAATTTATATTATTCATATAATTATAGATATGGATTCTAATTTTAATACAAAAATGTAAGATTTCCATACAGTAATTTCCACAATAATAAATTAAACCAAATATTTGGAACATAACCTATAATTTAATGTTACCTTTAATATTATTACCCTTTTAGTTCTCAATTTTCATTTTCGTCCACACGAATTAAATGCGCATACAAAGTTGTAAGCAGCAACCGGCCTACCGGCCAACTGAAACGCTCGAGCTTCGAGAGCACATTTTGAGGTTATGTCAAAATTCATTTTTAAATCTGCAGATGGAAGGTTACTATGTAACCAGAATATGATTAAATTATCAAAAGATAATTCCATATTGACAGAGCTGGGTAACTATTTCAAATGAATCCATTTCAAATACCTATTTGAAATACAATATGCCATTTTCCATTTTGTATTTTAAATAAGAAGAAGAAAACCATTTTGCATTTTCCATTTTAAATAGGTTTTCAACCTATTTTCAACTTAAAATACTATTTTCTACTTTTTTTTGGTTCTGCCCTGGACAAGTTAAGCACATGTTGGCCTCCCACCGGACAAATGCTGCCATTGGTCAAAATTTGGCGCGCGATTTAAAATCGAATTAATTTAATTCGATATTGAATCGCGCGCCAGTTTACAGCCGATGGCAGAATTTCTCCAGCGGGAAGCCAACACGCGCTGCTCGCGCAGGCGGCCATTTTTCGAAACACTGTTTTTATTTTACTATTTAGTTACGCAGACATGATTTTGCGCCCAAAAAGAAGATCCATGGGGGACGCAATATTCGAGAAGCAATTGCTACTTAAAGCAAATGAACACATCCGCAAAGAATAATAAATATTCTTGATGTCATTTTTTGTATTATTGAAAATCCATTTTACATTTTGTACTAATCTATTTCAAATATACATTTTGCATTTTTCATTTTAAATAGAAAATAGGAAACCATTTTCTATTTTGCATTTTAAATAGATTTTGCGAAACTATTTTGCATTTTACATTTTAAATACATTTTGAGAACCATTTTACCCAGCTCTGCATATTGAAGTATTAATTCATTATGATTGTTTAACACGTTTAACAAGCCAAAATAACAAAATTCTCATAAACTCTAAAAGAATTTATATGCCGGTTATATTCTTGGTAATATTCTCATTTTCGGTTACCGTTCTCAATGTATCTCTGGCGAAAGTATTGGATAAGAATTCATTCCAAGCCAAACAGAACTATTCCGATTCATTCCGATATCTGTATCCGAGCTAATCCGAATGAATCCGAACCAATCCGAATTAATCCGAGGTCGAAATGATTCGCATTAATTCTGATTGAAAATTCGGTTTGGATCAATCCGAGCGCGGATTGATTCGGATTGAAAACTTGGTTTCGGATTGGTTCGGATTCATTCTGATAGTTGCCTCCGATTAAATCGGATTAAGTCCGATCGATTTTTTACCATTTTTCATCAAACAAGTTACAAAACGTTTTGCGGATTGGTTCGGAATGATTCGCATTAGCTAGGATACAGATATCGGAATGAATCGGAATAGTTCTGATTGGCTCGGAATGAATTCCTATCCGATACTTTCGCCGGGGAACATAACCTGCTCAGAACTCTAGTGATAGTATGTCGAAAATTATTCTAGTTTCTCTCTTTCAGGTCTTTATAAAAGCAACACGGATTATGAATCAATCATAAGTGCTCTCGATACATTTATTGATTCTACTGCCAATTATTATGTAGGACCTTCGAAATCACCTTACTTTCGAGATTTAATTCTACAGTATTATTTTAATGAATCAATTATTGAGGATAGAGATAAAGTATGTATTTTTTATTCAAAGCACTATAAAATAGCAATAAATATAATAAATTCATAACATTTTAACTGTTTTTAACAGCTGCTGAAAAGTTTCACAAGATATGCATCTGATGCTCGTTTTTTCTATCCTGGAGTGATTTTATTCGAAAAAATGAGAGCATTAAAAAAAACACCTTTGTATTCATACTTATTTGCTTTCCGTGGTAAAGAGTCTTTGACTTCCATAGGTTATGGTATAAAAAAAAATATTGGCGTTATGCATAGTGAAGAACTGATGTATCTTTTCTTTCCCTCATGTTTGCCATCTAGTAAATCTAAATTTATAGACCAAAAAATCATTGATTTGATGGTAGACTTATGGACATCCTTTGCAATAAATGGGTAAGTTATCAAAAATTACTCAATAATGTCAATCGAAAAATACTTGGATATTTGAAACCACAAGGAGAAAAAAATTTAAGCAACAAAACTTTTTTTGCTGTCCTGACAAAACATTTTGTTGTACTAACAAAAAATTTTGTTTAAGTAACCAAAATGAGATTGATATAGTAAAATGTTTTGTTGCATAAATACCAACAAAATATTTTTGTTGCTTTGACAAAACTGTTTTTTCAGTGCAGTATTTTAATTCAGAACTAATCCATAAATTTTTGATTTTTTAGCAAACCAACGTCTGTTCAGTTTAAAAATACTGATTTTTGGCAACCTTATATAAAGGAACAAAGATACCTTAGAATTGGAAATATTTATGACAATACAAATCCATCTGTAACATTGGAACACTTCTATTTTAGTGAACATATCAATTTCTGGAAAAAACTTGTTTCTTTGTAAATAATTTAATATTTATCGAGGGGCCGTTCACTCAAAATCGATTTAACGTAAGCATAATTATTCCGTTAAGATAGTTTTCATCCACAAAACTTAGACCTCAGGCAAAAATAGATAATTTTGTTTTCAAGAATAGCAATATTATTATTGAAGGGCTATTCTGAAAGAGAAAAGATTATTTTACAAAAAAAAATTTGAAACACAGAAAAATAATTTGATTAATAAATTTTATTTTTACCCCAACTTTTTTTCTTATCACTTCTTACCAAATTTTTCAAAATTGTGCGATTTTAATAAGTCATGAATCATTTTTCTAGAAAAAAGATTTCCCACAACTTCACAGTTTCTAATTTTTAAAAATAAATTCTTTCATGGCTGAAACCATTAAAAAACATTTTTCAAAACGAAATTTTTATAAACAAATTGCTGAAATTGATAATAATTTATTCATTTTCGAAAATTGGAAATGGTTAAGCTGTAGGGAATCTTTTTTTTGAAAAAGTGATATGTAATTTATTAAAATCGCACAATTTTTAAAAATTTGGTAAGAAGTGATAAGAAAAAAAGTTGGGGCAAAAATAAAATTTATTAATAAAATTATTTTTCCGTATTTCAAATTTTTTTCATGGAAATTAATCTTTCCTCTTCCAAAATAGCCCTTCAATAATAATATTGCTATTCTTAAAAGAAAAATTATCTATTTTTGCCAGAGGTCTAATTTTCGTGGATCAACTACCTTAAGGTAGTTGCTGCGCCAAAAATCAGTCTTTGGAAAAAGAAGTTTTTTTATGATTTCAAGACTGGTAATTATATCATCAGCCGTGTCATATGTAAGGAAAGACACTCTTTTTAATGAAAACATTTAAAAATTACGGAAAATAATTTTTTAATAATGTTTTTTCTAATAGGATTTTTCCTTACTATCGCTCCATACCAAATTTTCAAAAATGGTGCGATTCTGATAAATCATGAATCATTTTTTTAGGAAAACGATTCTCTACAACTTTATCGTTTCCGATTTTTGAAAATAAATGCTTTAATGGTTGAAATCATTAAAAAACAATTTTCCAAAACGAAATTTTTATAAACAAATTGCTGAATTTGATAATAATTGATTCATTTTCAAAAATCGAAAACGGTAAAGTTGTAGAGAATCCTTTTCCTAAAAATATAATTCATGATTTATCAGAATCGCACCATTTTTGAGAATTTGGAATGGAGCGATAATAAGGAAATATCCTATTACAAAAAACATTATTAAAATATTATTTTTCGTAATTTTTAAATTTTTTTTTATTAAAAAGAGTATATTTCCTTACATATGACACGGCTGATGATATAATTACCAGTCTTGAAATCATAGAAAAACTTCTTTTTCCAGAGACTGATTTTTGGCGCAACAACTACCTTAACTAGCTCACGATTCATGTGATTCCACACTTGAAGCTTGATCTGGTTTGATTCTGACAATTAGAAAAGTAAAGAATCGAATCCAACCTCAGAAGAATCACAGGGATCATTCCGACAGTTGCGCGCATTGAGCTGCATCATTACGATTGATTCCTGTTGATTCCGCTTGAGTCCAGCTGATTCTTTGCTAATCCTTAATTGATTCCTTCCATTCTCGAGCAAACAAAAATATTACAGCCTACTCTCTAAATCTGAATCAGTCAAATTTTCACTGATTGAATCAGTAGTTTGCCTTTCCACTGATTCATCAGTGAAAAAATAATTTTCACTGTTAAATCAGTGAAACAAATATTTTTCACTGTCAAATCAGTCAATTTTCACTGAAATAATCAGTGAAATTTGACTGATTTACAGTAACCTTTTTTTAGCTATTTAAATCAGTCAAATTTCACTGATAATCAGTAGATTTTGACTGATGCAAATTTAGAGCGTACACTGGCGATGTCAGCTGAGAACCAATACAGCTTTAAAGCTCCGGGTATGTGTAGCCTGCGCGCGAGACCGAGGGGCCGATCACTGAAAGAATCAATGATTTTCAATACTTATAATCGATTCAGAATCAGTGACTCGTCGAAAGATTTTTCAGAATCATATGTGGAATCAGCATGATTCATTAAAATCTTAGAGATTGATTCTGAAAGTTTGAAAGCCGCGGTCATCGGTAAGATTCAAAAGAATCACAGGGAATCATTCAGTATCGCCAATTGCCTAATGCGCAGTCTCGCGTGCAGGCTACAGATACGTGGAGTTGTGTAGCTGTATTGGTTCTCAGCTGACATTTCCGGTGTAGGCTGTAATATTTTTGTTTCGTCGAGAATTGAGGGAATCAATTAAGGATTAGCAAAGAATCAGCTGGACTCAAGCGGAATCAACAGGAATCAATCGTAATGATGCAGCTCAATGCGCGCAACTGTTGGAATGATCCCTGTGATTCTTCTGAGGTTGAATTCGATTCTTTTCTTTTCTAATTGTCAGAATCAAACCGGACCATACTTCAAGTTTGGAATCACATAAATCATGAGCGAGTTAACGGAATAATTATGCTCAGGTAGAATCGATTTTGAGTGAATGGCCCCTCGCGCGAGACTACGCATTAGACAATTGGCGATTCTGAATGATTCCCGGTGATTCTTTTGAATCCTATCGATGAACGC
Organism: Diplolepis rosae; assembly: GCA_030998225.1. Lineage (NCBI taxonomy): Eukaryota > Metazoa > Arthropoda > Insecta > Hymenoptera > Diplolepididae > Diplolepis > Diplolepis rosae. The sequence continues at coordinate 2,839,953 of JAPYXD010000723.1, read as the reverse complement.
GGATTTTAAACTTTCAGAATCAATCTCTAAGATTTTACTGAATCAAGTTGATTCCCCAAATGATTCTGAAAAATCTTTCGACGAGTCACTGATTCTGAATCGAATACAAGTATGGAAAATCATTGATTCTTTCAGTGAATGGCCACTCGATATTTATATTATACTTATTAGCCAATCTTCCCAATTGGGAATGTGTTCTCTAAATCCGAAACTGTGAAAAACCACTATTTCGAATGTTAAGTCTGCCACATAGAATCAGTAAAATTTAACTAATATCACTAGGGAAACTCACTGGTTGACCAGCGAATTTCACTGTTGACCAGTATATTTCACTGAGTAACTAGTGAGTTTCCCTGGTGGGATCAGGTAAATTCCACTGATTTCTATATGGAAGACTTATAACATTCGAAATAATGGTTTTTCACAGTAAATCAGTAAGTTTTTACAGATTCAGATTTAGAGAGTGACTTTGTTAATTTTTTTAACAATGAAATCCTCAATTTACATAACACAGGCCCACAAAAAAGTGGTCTGAACTTTACATGTGACTAGGCCACTCTTATGGATTTTTAGCCGCTGAATCCGAACCTGGTCTCAGAATTTTACCTAGACCCCACAATTTTCCCCTAGTCTAGGGAAAAAGTTTGAAATCTTGGAAGTTTCAGGCTCCGTTAAAGTAAAATTTATCTGCGGGAAATTTATAAAACAATGTGGTTTTGAAATGCTGAATTCATATCTGACATAAGATTTTTTCTACAGTACCTTAGAATTTCCCTAGCCTAGGGGAAAAAGTAACAAAATTGAGAAAAACTGAAGGTTTCACGGAGGTTTTATTTTTGCATGAAAAAGCTAATATCTTTTCGTATTTTGGGTTGCTAAATTTATATCTGACATAAGAATTTTTCTACAGTACCTCAGAATTCCCCTAGGATTTACTGCGCTGTGCCTTGTTTATTTTATTTTATAGAAAGATAGGTAGAAAATTGAGGAAAACTTCAGTTTCTGTATGGGTCGAACTTATGCATTTAAGAATTGATGTCATGATGAAATATCTTAATATATTTCGTGTCGCTGGATTTGGCCATGAAATCTGTTAGTTTTCCCCTAGCCTGGGGGAATTCTTAGGTACTGTAGAAAAATTCTTGTCAGATATGAATTTAGCAACTCAAAATATGAAAAGATATCAGCTTTTTCGTGCAAAAATAAAACCTCCGTGAAACCTCAAGTTTTGCTATGTTATACACTTTTCCCTCTGGGCTAGGGGAATTCTGAAGTACTGCAGAAAAATTCTAATGTCGGATTCGAACTTAACGACTCGAAATACGTAGAAACCACATTATTTTATTAACTTTCCCGTGGATAAATATTACTTTAACGGAGTCTGAAACTTCCAAGGTTTCACACTTTTTCTCTAAGCTAGGGGAAAATTATGTGATGTAAGGGAAATTCTGAGACTGGATTCGGATTCAGCGGCTCAAAATCCATAAAGGTAGCCTAGTCACATGTAAAATTCAGACCATATTTTTTTTGTCGGCCTATGTAATATTTACTCTTTTTGAAATAATTTGTGTTCAATATAATAGTTTTTGAAATCAAAATGAAATTTGAACCGGAAGTGACCGGTTAACAAAAGGTTAATAAATGAAAAATTGTAGAAATTATTGAAAATACATTGTTTTTCTAAAAAGCATTTTAAAAACTACTTTATTTTTTGCTTTCTCATTTATTTACAAGGAAGATGTCAGAAAATGACAATCATCGACACTATTTGAACGAGACATAACTTATCAGTTCACACGTCAATATTTATCTTAACCTACTTTTCTGGTTTAATAAAAAACTCATTAATTATCGTGAACTGAATGAATCTTTCCGTTAAAAGTACAGCCGGGTGTTCGCTCTCTGGTAAAATCTGACCATTTTGAAAGATTCTCATGCTTTAGAATTTAGGATTCTAGACTTCCCTTGTCCCTGTTTACGCCACATTAAAATGTCAAAAGACCTCAGAAGACCGCTGTGAAAAAAGAGAACGAGCGACAGAGACAGAAAAATTATCGCACAGCACATCATTTTCTCGAAGGGAAAAAATATTTCTCAGTTTTTTTCGCTAACCTCATACGATTTCGCCTAAGTATTTTGTTTTAAAGTTACAAATTTGAATAGATCAGAAAATCCAGATCTCCCAACCAATTATAAATTTAGTTTAAAAGTACACAAAAGACACAACTGGTTTTTCATAAAAAAATTTTTTTGATTCAAAATATATGTTGATAGTTGGCTTTAGGGTCCAAGGTTAATAAAAACCTAAAGTTTTATATAATCAGACGTTTCGGCTCTGGTCGGAGCCCTCATCAGTGATTTATTTTGAATCATGGTTTTTATCCTTGCGAAGAAGTTATTTCCTCTTCTTTTGCTTTGATTGCCCATAATTTTAATATTCATATTCTGAACTTACATTAACCCTTAATTAATAATTGAAGATGTATGTTGATGTTGATAGTTGACTTTAAACGCAGAAAAAAAACTGTAGAATCAACAGATGTCATCTGCTGGAATATAGGGACAGCAGATTTTTTTTTGTAATATTTACAGATTTTTCTGTTGGATTCACAGATTGTTTGTAAATCCAACAGATGAACCTGTAAAATCTACAGACATGTCTGTTAGAATTGCGGATTTTAAGAAAAAAGAGAAATCCGCAATTCTAACAGACATTTCTGTAGATTTTACAAGTTCATCTGTTGAGTTTACAAACAATCTGTGAATCCAACAGAAAAATCTGTAAATATTACAAAAAAAAATCTGCTGTCCCTATATTCCAGCAGATGACATCTGTTGATTCTACAGTTTTTTTTTCTGTGTGTAGGTCCAAGGTTAATAAAAAATTTTATGTCAATTTTTCCATGTTTTTATCACTTTTTTTACATCACCAAAGATTACTTACAGAAGAATCAAAAATTTTTGTCATGAGACATGCTTTCCAAAAAATATTTTAATAATAGACTTCGTATGAGCAATTCTCAGTAATATTTTTTCATGAATAATCGTTTTGGGGTTTTGTAACATTTGTTACTTTATGAACTCGCATCCATATATTAAGTAATATGGATACACACGTATATTCTTGTTTTTAGCATATGTATTTCAGTTTTTTATATACTGTGTTTCAATTTGTTATTTCAAAAAATGTCCATGTGTTTTTATCGAAATTTTCCTGCGTAATTTGATCTTCATGTTTTTAGACTACCAAAGGTTACTCCAAAATATGGCTTATATGTGTAATATTTCATCTACTTTGTTTTTGATATTTTAGAAATAAAGATCACTGATGAGGACTTTGATCATAGTCGAAACGCTTGAAAGAATGCAACTTTCTGATTTATTATTTCTGTACCCTAAAGCCAATTACAAACAACAAAACCGTTTGAAATTTATTATCCAATGGTCGATACAAGTCCTAAATTATGAATGTTCTTATATTTAATTATTATAATTTATAATTAAAATAAATAAATGAAATGACGAATATAGTTTTTTGCAAATCTTCAATATATCTTCAACTTCCCAGAGAACAAAGAAACACATAAATGCCCAATACACAAACTTTAACTTGTACCATAGTATTTAATATTTAAATTTCCAAAAGATCAATTGTTCCAAGTGTTTAATTAAATAGTTGAAATCAATAGCTCAATAAATTCGAGTCTAATTCTCCCTTATTTATCATCTCTTAACCAAATCCAATCTCGATTTGCACACTCTGAAATCATATTTCCACACCTTGAATTTCTGACTCTTCACCATCGTTATCTCAAATGTTGAAGGCGTGTTCTTCAGAGTCATCAGCAATCCGCTAATTAGAACGTGGAGTTTAAAAAGCAAAGGGTGTTTTATCCTGGTTACGTGGGTGGAGAAAATAGTTCGGGCGGAGCCATACTTGGAACCTCCTTTTGCAGGAAGAGAGTCAGAAGAACCAATACAACATCACCAGGAGTATTTCTCTTAATAGTACCAGGTCTTTATTCTTGAATACCCTTAGAAGAAGGCGGAGCCTTTCCTTTCCTTGAGTGTTAGGCTCTGAACAGGCTCCCAGCTCCTCCGGTCACACAGATCAAGAGCCTCAAGACTTCTCTTGGGGACTTAGTTCGAGTCGAGACCCCGAACCTAGAACAGGTCCGCTCGTCCGTGTTTCCAAAAATATTTAAAGTCGCGTTTAGTGACCGTTGATCATTTACCCTAACGTCCACTTATCAATTCGTGCGATTACTCTAACTACTTGTGTACATCTCTTAACTTAAGTAGAAGGAAGTAAAACTCCGTTAAGTGTCCGGATTTTCGATTCTTGATCGGAGAAAAGACTCGTAGAAAGGAGTGAGTGCACTTCTTACGCACTTTCGGAATTTCTAGATGGCTGTCAGCACACTCAACATGGCACCTTACTTCACTGGATACCCATTTCAAGGTCGAACATTATATTATTATTAAATTTTATTATTGGAATTTTAATTTGTTGTTTCTTTTCCTTTTCGGTAGAAACATGTTGCTCAATTGTTCTCTTTTACGATCTTTTTTATTTTTTTGTACTGTTTATCATTTTCTTTTGAACATGTTTGTTAACAGCGTTTTATAAATTTGTTTTCTTTTTATATTTCTAAAAGACATAATGTGAGGGATAGTGATAAAACAAATTTTGAGTAAATTGATAACTGATGAAATTTTGATATTGGTGTTCTTATTATTTTCTTTAAGTCAGACGATGTTTTTTTAAAAAAAATCTTTACGAATATTTCTAATCATGTTCTATGGTATCCTATAGTTTTTCTCTTCAATGGTTCGCTCCTAATTTAATTTTTAAAAAGGTTCTTCTTGTTATCTTGATGCATATTGAGTTCAACATTGTTCTCATCATTTTTGTAATCTTGCTTTTAATTTTTGCTTCTTAATGCTACTGAAAGGTGTTTTCTTACTGCAATATGATTTCATAAATTAATTTTAGTAGATTTGTAATATATTGTAGTCCTTACAATTTTTCTTTGAGTTCTTTCTTTAATCTTTATCTTAATATTATTTTCAAACATTGTTCAATGCATTGCTAATTGTTATCATGAATGAGATTTTTCTTTTTTCTCAAGATATATTGACTTTCTTCTTCCCATTTTCTTTTAAAGATGTTCATTATTTTTATTGTGAAATTCTATTAGTTTTATTCTTATTACATTGACTTGAGTATATTGTTCTTCTTACAATTTTTCTTTAAATATCCTCTTTAGATTTTTGCATAACTTTGTTTTCAATTTTTTTCTTCCTTATGTTTCCCTTAAAAACTAATGTTTCTTTTAAGTAAATTACTGCAAAATGAATATACTTTCTACCTTATATTTTAAGTTGAGACTTTTGAGCTGAGGAGAAAAAATTCCTTAAACCTAGAAAATTTCAATAATTTGAAAAATTTCAACTTTTGCACTCGTAATTTTTAAATGTTACCTGATTTTAAAAATGTTTGGCAAAGTCTTGGTCTCCATGATTGGAACTATGTAGGCAGATTTACAGCCCGTGTTAATCGTTTTATGATGCTTTTCGGTGGAACCATCCGACGGATCTGATGATTTAGTAACAGAACTGTCAAAGTATAAATCATTTGCAAATATAGCTTTAATTATGTTCAAATAATAAACCGATTATTGCACAATTCGGATCATCATAATCTACACCATATTGCTTTCATTCACAATATTGTTCTCCTTTCTGTCATTTTTTTCTCCACTTAAGTTGAATGAAAAAAATGATACAATTATATTTTGTGATATCTTCATTGTTTCATTGACCCAGAGTAATTAATTTGGCATAGGGTTATATTTCTGTTTAGCCTTATATTTAAAATATCCTGTTTCATATAAAATCCGTCGGAAAACGATAAAATCGAAACATTAAAGATAACTTTTGTAAATTGATAAAAATAAACACCTTATTTTCAAGATAAGAAACATCCCAAGTGCGAATTGCCGAAGGTGATAATACGGCACAATATTGGCCCAATATCGGCAGCCAAGAGTCGGCCATTGTTATTGGGCCAGTGTCACTGTTTGCATCGGTCAAGTGCTGGGCCAACGACGGCGGTCTTTTTCGACTGTTTAAATTTACCGACCTTCAGCCGAAACTTGGCCCAGTATCGGCCCTATACAAAGCCGATTGTCATTTTTACTATGGCATCCAGTTCTGAAAGTAGAAGAGCAAAAGTCGGGCTCATGGACGGCACATTACTGAGCCATGTGTCACTTTTACCACGGCAAACCATCCTGCAAGTGAGAAAACCAGAGTTCGGCATAGCATTGGCCCGTTGCTGTGCCGAAAACAAGTGCTGGCGGCCAGAGTTTGGGCCAGCATTGGCCTCCAAGTGCATACCGGAGTTATCATTCCAGCAACGGCACGATATTGGCAGCCGATCTTCGGCAAATTTTTGGCGATGCTGGCCCAGTGTTGGGCCGTATCTAATCTCGCACTTGGGATATTAATTTCTACCATTCAGGCAGACTTCTTTAAATCAAATTAGCCTAATGTATCTTATCAAGCAAATCTCCACAATTGAGCATAATAGCCCAAAAAAAGTGATTGATCGATTCATCGTTCCCATGGGTATAGACTATAGAAATTACTCATCAGAAAAAAGTGATTAATAGACCCCCGTTAAATTCACTCGTCCATTTCTTTCATCTCTTTGGCATATGATTGGCTAGGCCAATGACCAAGAAAATGGTCAACAATAGAAAATAGAGAAAAACTGGTGCATTTGAGAGTGAAACGAGCCAATTTGACTTCTGGGGTTTGGTTAGGTGTTGAGCGAGTCTTCCGCATTTTCAGTGTATCTGTGTGATGGGACCTTTAATCTTTTCGGCGTTCTTTAATGGAATCTGAGGGGACGTTCTCGAGTGATGCACAGGTAGGTAATAGGTATAGGTGCAAGCCACGATGGTGGGCGTAAAAACGCGTGAGAGAGACAGAGAAAGCTTCGGACGTGGGTCTGAAACGTAATGTCTGATATCGGATCGGCCGCGGGCGACGGCGACGACGCGGCGCGTTGATTGAAGCCCTCGCAACTCGGTGCTCACACTCAACTTCAAGTACATGTATGTATCCACTGTTCGATGTCGACTCCCACAATTTCGATAATCATTTTTTCCTAATTTCACATTCTTTTCCAAGAATTACATCTTTATTAATTTTCCAAATTTTAGTATCAAAACTAATTTCGAACGCTTCACTACAAACTCAAATTTATCTCAACGTCCAAACAAAAGTATAATTCAAAATTTCAACAATTCGAAACTGTTCGAACACTCAAAATATTTTTTTAAAACTGCTTCAGTGACATTTTACTGATTAAGGCGAGTTCAAAAAAATGTAGTGAAGGAAAGTTTTCGGTTTTTGGGGAATAATTTTCTAAACATACTGGAGGCCTGGGAGAGTTTGAGATCATTTATTCCACCTATTTCTAAAAAGAACAATCTTAAAAGATCATAAAATTTATGTGCAAATTTACCATTCCGTTTCACCCCGGTGTTCCGTTCTACCCCATCTTCCCTACTATTTTTTCACTTGAGTAATTACTAATCGAATCGGAATAAAGTCGTTGGTAACTGAGAACTTTGAAAACTTTATGCCATAATATAAATAAAGTGAAAGAATCCAAATTAATTTGATGAAAAATAACATTTTAGTAATATGAAGATAATAATAATTATAACCATAAAGACTTCCGTATGAGATCGTGGTTGTAATCTTAAATTGATAAAGACGATGAAATGGATAGGATAAAGTTGATATCCTTCAATAATAACTTTAATGATTTCAAATTAGGTGGTTGAGTTCGAAATTTTTGCCACGAAAGATTTCAAATTCTTCAAATAAATTTAATTCCTGACATTATTAGAGGATTTTGTAATCCGCGAACTATCAAAATTGACAATTCAAAATATTCAAATTTACGCGTCTACACACTTAGAAAAAATGTCAATGACTAGTTTTATTCAATTATTTAATAAATCTTCAACCAAAGTAAATGAATTTTCAATCACAGTAAATGAAAAGTTGAATTGAAAGAAATTTTTAAGAGTCTACACAAAGAAACTTTTTATATCAATATATGTTATATTTTATAATGATAATTCGAAAAAAGAATTGGAAATTTAGGGAAAAACAAGATTTCGGTTCACGTACAGTAAATTGAAAATATGGGAAAAAGGCAATATTGTTGTATGGAAAAAATACAAATATTTTTCAGTCTTTATCTAAAGTTTAGTATTTCGCTAGAAAATTTTTCACTGACACGTTTTTCCCTAAAAAGTAGTTCAGCAAAAGATCTAAACTTTGATTTCTCCAATGGATTATTAGTAATTTTGTAAAATTTTTGTATAATTCCGTATACACCTATGAATCATAATTATAATAAAGATGAAAATAAAAGAGGAATAAAAATAGTATGATGAAGTTTTGTATGAGCCAATTGCGTTTAATTACCCTTTATAAATCGTCCGTAAGTAATTAATGCGAATATATGACACAAGAGTATAATAACCTCCAATACATAAATCGAATATGTATATTGCTAAAGCGATAGAAGTATCCATCTAAATATAATTAACGCGGAGTAATTCATTTAGCGAAACCATATATGGATACAGGGGCGATGCAATAACGCATCAAGCATGAAGATCGGTAACCAATTTAATTGATCCCTGTTTGCTGCGCAAACTGAGAAATTTCCAATTTCGTCACCTTCGAATTTTTTATCCCAGACCTGAACAGCAGCCCTGGGCCTCCGGGGAACCCCTAATGATGGAAGAACGTCCATTGCATTCAAATCAGAACCTGCACTACCCATATCGCTCCGCCGATCATGGGTATTAACTTGATCGGTCCAAATCAATTGCCTGATTTCAATAATTCATGCTCCAAATTATTTACCCTCAAGTTTATATATCCAGCCTTACTTATTCTTGCAGGGTGGTCTTATAACTTCAAAAATTACGAAAGAAAGATCGTATATAGAATCTAAATTTCAATTACTTTATATATCGATCTGGATGAAACTTATATTATGGGGGTGCAAATTTTACGGAAATATTGCAATTTTTCTTCATTTAATACAATTGAAATTTGGAAAACTTGATTTCAAAACTTCTTCTTTAATTTCTTATACCGAATGTTTTTTGTTAATTGGAAAATATCTGCCCATACTTTTTGGAATTTTGCCCGTGGGTGAAGAAATTATACCGATTGTTTGTATACCTAAAATATCGAGTCAAATAAAAGTTCCTTTTTCACGTTAGAATTTTTAGAACACGTTAGAACTCATTCAATTGGTTACAAATTAACTCAAAAAATGTTTCCCAAAAAAGCCCATGTAAAAAACAGCGATTCTAACAACTTAAGGTAGTTGTTGCGCCAAAAATCAGTCTCTGGAAAAAGAAGTTTTTCTATGATTTCAAGACTGGTAATTATATCATCAGCCGTGTCATATGTAAGGAAAGACACTCTTTTTAATAAAAAAAATTTTTAAATTACGAAAAATAATATTTTAATAATGTTTTTTGTAAGAGGATATTTCCTTATTATCGCTCCGTACCAAATTTTAAAAAATGGTGCGATTCTGATAAATCATGAATCATTTTTTTAGGAAAAGGATTCTCTACAACTTTACCGTTTCCGATTTTTGAAAATGAATAAATTATTATCAAATTCAGCAATTTGTTTATAAAAATTTCGTTTCGGAAAATTGTTTTTTAATGATTTCAACGGTTAAAGAATTTATTTTCAAAAATCGGAAACGGTAAAGTTGTAGAGAATCCTTTTCCTAAAAAAATGATTCATAATTTATCAGAATCGCACCATTTTTGAAAATTTGGTATGGAGCGATAATAAGGAAATATCATATTACAAGAAACATTATTAAAATATTATTTTTCATAATTTTTAAATTTTTGTTATTAAAAATAGTGTCTTTCCTTACATATAACACGGCTGATGATATAATTACCAGTCTTGAAATCATAGAAAAACTTCTTTTTCCAGAGACTGATTTTTGGCGCAACAACTACCTTAAGTTTCCTTTAGATTTGTAACAAAACAGTTACTGAATTTTTGAGAAAAGATCAATTTTCAAGTTTTTCCCCACTGATGTTATCTGCATGTATAAAACCAGCAAAGAAAGAAGGCTTTAAAAGCAAAAAAAATTAAAGAAAAGAGAAGACACCCTAATTTCTGGAAGAATAGCCTGTAAAGTTAGAAGCCCAATTTTTTTTTTTTATTCTTGGGAAAATGTCAAGTGGAAGGCGTGCGTCTTGTAAGGGGGCGTTGGAGTATTTTGGGTCGTTTCGAGATTTTGGGTGGCGAACGAAAATCTTTGGGGTCGATCGAAAATATGTAGGTATTCCGCCTAAAGGTTACTCTCTTCGAAGGCGAAGAGGCTATTTCGCTTTGGGTCGAGTGCGCGCGCACCAAGTGTGCGGCGGGCGGCGTCTTTTGATCTTGCCTGTAATCCCGTCGGGCCCCGCGGCCTTACTGACGTCATTCCCGAGGTGTCCGCCATCCATACGAGTATTTGCGTCCCCCTATATATACATGCAAGTATTCGTAATGCACCGACGAGTCCACCCCCTCTTTCTATTGATGGACTCGTTTATGTGTGTATATTTATGTATTACTTAAAGTACAAGCGCCCTTATGAGATTAAAGAAAAGTATACGTTCGCATCAATCTTGGGGTATCAATTCTCGAAACAGGTCGTTTTGTATTCGGTATATTTTTAAGCAAATAATCGATTCGTGTGACCTTTGCGTTTCTAAGAGCTTCAAAAAGAACTTTTATGTTTTTCCAAATTCTCATTAGTTAATTTTAAAAATAACATATGTTTTTAATTTCTGGGGGTCAATTTTGTGTTTTTCTCACTTCTTGTTTTTTTCAACATTTTTCATTGTAAAATTTATTTTTTCTACTAGCGGGACATAAAGTGGATTTTATCGACCGTGCGGGGCAAAAAGATCCATTTTTTAACCCCCCAGTGGAAAAAATCGTATGCAACACGAGATTACTTATGTGATTGTTGCCCTTGATTTGCTTGGGCATCAAACTTCACACTCGAAAAATAAAAATTTTTCTCCCTAGTTGCGTAATATACTATTTTCTACTAGCGGGCCATAAAGTGCATTTTATTACCCCGCGTGGGGGAAAAATCCATTTTCCGACCTCCTAGTAGAAAAAAAATGATGTGCTTGACGGGAAAAACATAAATTTTACTCGTTGGTTGTTAAATTTTGTTTCCCTACTTGCACAATATACTATTATAATTTAAAATTTTTAATACACAAAAGATAAGCTTTTAAAGAAACAGAGACAATTTTTTTTAATGGTAAATCTCCTACTTAAATCTGGTTACAAATCGTAATTAATGCCATTAGACTTATCTTATTCTTTTTATTAAATACATCAATAATTAATAATTTTAAAAAAGTATTATATTTGAAAAATTGAAAAATTATAAGTAAGATCTGAAACATCATGATTGTAGGTAATCTTCCTAAGAACAAAATGAGTCATCTCCCATGAAAATCAGATTAAAATTCAAAATAGATTAAAAATAAGCAATATGCTGAGATTCGATAATTTTTTGATGAATGATCAACATTGTTGAATCCGATTGAGCCCAATTCAAAAAAATAGACTAAAACAGCTTCAGTCAATTGGATCCAAGTGTCTGGTACCAATTGAATCTAATAGAATTAATCGGATTCAATAATCTTTCTGAATCAGGTCAATCGGTTTCAATACTTTTTTTCTGAAAAGGAGATTGAATCAGAGTTGAAATGTGATGTATCATGATTATATATTGGAAAATAGTTTATGATTGGCTCTTAGGTATGAGTAACCGATAACATTGGCAAAGTCTTAGAAACAATGGCATTTTATCGCTTCCAATTACGATCAACTTCTTGGTACTCTAATCCTTTTAATACGGTTGTCTCTCTTGCTCTTGGCCAAGATTACATTCTTTTATTCAAATCTCCCCATCTTCGATTTCCTAAAAATGACCAAATATTTACACACACTTTATATATATAATTAATATAACTAATATGCATGATATTATTATGAAGCATATTAGAAAGTGTAATAGAGGTATTCACTTGAAGGCGATGGGATCGCAGTAAAATCTTAATAGTAACCTACTAAAGTAATTTGAAAGGTAGAGACATATAATTACTGAATGACGTGTGTTTCCATTTACCTGAGAGTGAGACCAATCGCCTCCGATTGATCGATTATCTTCGATTGATATCCAATGCTGAGCTCTCACATTTTTCTTTCTCTAATAGTCTCTTAACGTTTCTTTGCATTGTTAAAATGACATGAGAAGAGAAAAAAAGATTTCAATCAATTAACGGAATACCCCATCGCTGTCTAATACACGGAGAAAAATGGATATTGACCCATAATATCTAGATATTGAGGCACAATGTCAGTAGCATTCAACTATGTGACAAACATTTAGATATTCTACTTCAATGCCTGCAGATATTGAAAAAAAGATATTAACCACCAGTATCTCAGATATTAAAAATGAATATTCAAGATACTAAACTTCTGAATATCCTCGTTAGTAAACTTGAATGTCTGAGGTACTGAAGTTGAATATCTCAGATATTTAACATCAATATCAGGTATACTGAAAAGGGAAGTTATAGATATTACAGCTCAATGTCTAAGATACTCAAAAAATTATTTTAAAGGTTATGAAATAACTACATATTCAGTTTTTAGAAAAAAGTCAAATTATATTTTATCATGTACATAAGTATATAGCAGATTTATACTTCGCTCTCATTTTCATTATTTGGCATGTCTAAAATTAATTTAATGTTCTTGTTAGAAAATTAACCTCAACACTAAGGTTAGATTTCATTCTCGGCTATAAACCACATATATAGAGAAAATATATAACTTATATCTTTCACTTACTGCATCTCAAGTTAAACACCCGATCTTTATTCCATTGAAAACACTTATTAGAATTTTTACGAAACTTTCAAAATTTTTCTTTACGGCACGCTGCAAGCATGCAAGCAGATTTCAATGAGCGCGAAAAAGTGATCACATGACCTTTATATATATGCGCGCGCACTTCATGCTTCAATATCTAAACTATTGAACTTGAATATCAAATGTTACTTCTCGGAAAAATCTTATATATTGAAAAAAAAAATTTTAATATTGCGTGTCAATATCTAGATATTATGGATGAATATCTCTTATTTGAATATCTACTTTTCAATATCCATTTTTCTCCGTGTAGCAAGTAACTGATATATTATAATATATAATATATATTCTGATTAAAATATGACTTCCGGTCCTTCTAGGAAGTTTTTGAGCTTCAGAGGAGTTTAGCGTTCAAGTTTCAAGGATCTTGAGAGTAAGAAGCGAAAGGGTTTAAAGTCTGAAGAAGTGAAGAAGAAGCAGGTTTACTGCTTGGAGCAAAACCACGGCCGTAACTTCTGTCGGATGGACGAAACGTCTGTCTGTCTATCTGTTTGTCCGTGGTCCGCATTATAATATCTTGCAAAGCTATAAGGATGTCGGCTCTGCACGCGAGTTGCATTTCATTTGCTTCTTTGCCGCGTGGCCCAGTGCATAATATTTGTTTGACTTCGTAATTATAATTAAGTTAATTAAGAGGGGGGCCCTAATTACCGGTAATTAGATGTGCGTTTGAGCGGCAACTTGCGTGTCTTCATCTGTTTTGTCTCGTACAGTTTTCTCTTTTACGACCTTCCTTTTACCTTATTTCGCAAAAGTTCTCTTCTTAAGGCAAAAGAAAAAGTCATTAATGATCACTAAAATATAAGTATTTATAGGAACGATTAAATTAATTAATCAATTTCCTGTATCAAATTTATTGACTCTTAGATTAATGTTTTTTAAGTTTTTATTAATTTTTTTTCTAGGTCAAGGACGTGTGAATCAACTCGGTGGAGTTTTCATAAATGGACGTCCACTTCCGAATCACATTCGTTTGAAAATTGTAGAAATGGCTGCCGCTGGCGTTAGGCCTTGCGTCATTTCAAGGCAACTTCGAGTCTCTCATGGTTGCGTGTCGAAAATTTTGAACCGCTACCAAGAAACTGGCTCGATCAGGCCTGGAGTCATTGGAGGCAGCAAACCTCGAGTAGCCACACCGGAAGTCGAAGCCAAAATTGAAGACATGAAGAGGCAAAATCCTGGAATGTTTAGCTGGGAAATCCGGGAAAAATTAATAAAGGTCTGTTGATATGTGAAGTTTGGGTTTTAATAAACTATAATACACGGAGAAACTTTTCATAGAAATATATGTTTTATTTTATATCGATAATTCTGAAAAATATTAAGAATCTAGGGAAAATTAAGGATTAATGGTAATTATTCCTAGACTATTAAAAATCTTATTAATTTTAATAGTATGTAACTCAGTTGGTTAGAGCAGTCGACCGGGAATCGAAAGACCCGGGCTCGAATCCCGGCACAGTTGAAAGCGTCTTTTTTCCACAGAAAGATTTCAAATTCTTTAAATTTGAATTTTTATAGACTTTAACATACAAGTGGTAAATTAAAATTAATAGATTTGTATATTATGAGAAATTAATACACATTCATATTAAATTTAATAACTTTCCAAACAAAATATATTAAAATTAACAAACAATATGAAAATATATACACATGTGTATTAACATTCAAATAAAAGTTTGTCTTTTTTACGCTGAAAGTATTTTAAATTTAATATACATTATTGAAAAAAACTCCATTACATGTAATGGAAGTTTAATACAAAAATTTTGAACAGTGCATTTCGCTGTTAAAAATCCTCATTATGACACGTTTTTCCCTAAATTGAAACATAGTTCAGCAAAATTTGTAATTTCGAGTTTCTCCGTCTAGATTGAAAATTACAAAATTTTATGAATTTTTAATTCAAGTTTATTTGAATTTAAATACTAACTGGTCCAATGTGGTTCTGCCAGCAGGATGGAGCTTGTGACAAAACATCGGCACCTTCGGTGTCCAGCATTTCGAGATTACTTCGTGGTCCATCAAATCAATTGAAACCAGGAGATGACCCTCGCAGAAATCATTCAATTGATGGGATTCTCGGTAAGCTTTTATTAATTTTGCATAAATGAATAATTTAAAAATATAAATTTTCTTACAAACTTCATTCTCGTTTATTAGTGAAATTGAAATTTAATATATTTTATGTCACACATAAATATTCTACTCGAAGTAATGATCAGCAATTTGCGCGACTTATGCACTATAAACATTTAATTAATAAGTGATATTAAATTCACTTTATACCAACAAATTTTCCCCAATAATAAACATTACGTTATATTTTTATCGAGCAGAAAATCGCTTTACGAGGTTTCTTTAAAACATGAAACCCTAACTTGACTTTCTTAGTTCTTCCGCGTGCATGATCGAGAGTTAAGCGTAATTATAGTCTGCCCGAAATTAACTTAATTAAGTTAAGGTGGCCAGAACGATAACTCGCTTTCATACTGGGACTCTGTGAAAATTATCCACACTTGTGTGTGTTTCAATTATGTTTTAGTATTTCATAATAGAGATAATAAGCGAGGCAAAAAACAAACTAAAATATTAAAATTCAAGTATAACAATGGGAAATAACGAAAGAAAAATATGAATGATTTGAGGATAAAAATAAAACAGGACGAGAGTTAAATTAAGGACATAAAGTGAGAAAAAAATAATGATGTAATACATTAAGAGTACGAGCTTCTCGCGAGTATCGAGTCTTTTTTCAAATACATTATTCGAAGAAGGATAGCAAAAATATATAGATCCCGTCGGCACTGGCAAAGGAACTCCCTTGTTGCTTTTTTTCATTGCCGCACGAAAGGAACACCGCGAGAAATATTAGGTATCCTGCGGCGCGTGGATGTGTCGAGTTTATTATCTTGTCCAGTAGATTTGGATTTGATTAGATTAGTAAAGTTAAACTCGCACTTTTAGCAACAAAAAATCCACTTCGATTCTATGATAAATGGCGTTCGATAACTTAAATATAAAAATAATAATTAAAATTTTATGTTCGCTTGCGGCCCGATATTATAAAAAAAAAAGATAAAAGAACTAAACTTGTTGGTTCTCTTCAATACCAAAAACAATGGATGTTCAGGCGTCATTCTACTATCTAGGCAAAAAAGGTGATTTTCAAGAATTTTTTTCTCAACAACTACTTTATATAATTAAATACGATTTTCAGTGTTTTTTTATGCAGTCTCAAAATTTACAAAAAAAAATTTTTTACTTGAAATAATTGTTTAGTTTAGGTAATGTTCAACAATGAACAGAGTGTCTAAAAAAAAGGCATATGGCGCGCACGATATCCCCAATCAACATCATCTGAAACAAATAAATAGAAATTTTTCCTTATTAGGATGACTATAGCTCTGATGTGACGAAGCAGATTTTTTTATTTTGCAACATAAAATAATTCTAGTGTGACACTCCTGAAAATATCTAATTTTCGTCAATTTTTTTTTATGAATAACAATAATAATCCATTTGGATTTTTTTTATTTCTTTCATTTATTTTCTGTAAACACAAAGAAAATCGATTTTCGAACATTTTTACGCTATAATGCTCCCTTAAGAACATGTATCACCTTCCTTAGAGACTTCAATTCAAATTCACAAATTTTTAACTTGACATCCTATTTTTCACCGTTATATTTTGCTCAAAAAAAAATGTCGGTAACGTAGGAATCTATAAGTGATACATGGCCTTAAAAATAAAAAAATGAATAAAACTTATCTAGAAAACTTGCCATTCTATTAGAAGTAATTCTTTGAAAGTGTACAACCGCACTTTAATGTAACTTATCGCATAAATTTCTAAAAGAATAATTTATCGTGCTAAATTTACTCTGTAAATTTGAATTTCCTGGTATCAGATGAGAAAATAATGAAGAAGCAGTAAAGTGTTATTTTCTCTAAAAATAGAAGCATAACTGGAAAAGTTAAAACTCGTTCGTGCGGTTGGCTTAAGATTCAGGTCCATAAAGATTATAGAAATCCAGCACTTAATTTTTAAAGAGCTCTAAACTACAGTCATAGCCACTGTCCCAGAAATCGCGAAGGGAGGAGAAGAAACAGCGGAATACGCACATTCCTATCTAATTCGGGGTGTCGTAAGCAGCGGTGAATTTCCACGAAGAATCCTCGAGGACTGGTCCTAGAGAAACTATAGCAGGTAGAGAGGCGATGAAGAACGGCACATATATACGAAACGACCAAGAAAGATGATAGACTGCGTAGGGAAAGATATAGAACGTGCGGAAGAGCGAACGAGAAGAAAAAGAGAATAAGAGGAAATCACTGCGTGTGGTCCATCGAGAAGAAACGCACGATTCTCTCATTCTTTCATAACACCATTTTGCAAAAAGTTATCAAACTTCCTTGAATTGAATCTAAAATACGTTCCGGATGCTGCGATTCTATTCAAATTTAAATTCATCTAATCAATTGAAACCTTTTAACCCTTTCAATCCCAGTGAGAATTATACCTTCTACTTGTTTTTCTTTCATTTTCATAATGAGAAATTTTTGTTTCACGAAATCAATGCACGGAGAGCTTCAACAAACTTCAACTAAAAAAACATATTACAAGACATTTTTTCGTGTAATATTAGGAGACAACTTTTAAAGACGAATCTCGTGTACATTTTGGTATATTTATATTTCAGAAATATTCTATTTTTTGGCATTGAAGAGCGCCCCTGTTTATGGCAAAAAGACTAGCAGCTTTGGCTTCTTTGTTATGCATTAGGCTGAGGTTTGTGACGTTTCGTGTGACAAAATTTTTTTTTGTCCTGTGATCTCCAAAATGATCAAAGTTATTAAGAATAGTGATATTTGACAAAAACAACATTTTTTATTATGGAAAATAATTGTAATGCTCAACTAACGGAAATCATTTATGGACAAACTCGTTAAATTACTTCGCAAACTAAAAAAAAAAGATATATATGTGGACTCCAAACTCAATTTTTAATTTTTACTGTAGCACTATGTGACCGCAATCAAACGCCGAAGACCGTTTATATGTCTCTTTCTTGGTTTACGAAATATTTAGACGAGTTTGTCCATGGATGACTTGCTTTGGTAGAATCTTGCTAATTTTGATTTCGCTCCACAAACTCAATTTTTAATTTATATTTTGTTTTATTGTAGCACTATGTGACTGCAACCGAAAACTGAAGCCCATATATATATATCTCTTTTTTAGTTTGCAAGATAATTCAACAAGTTCATCCAAAAATGGCTTCCTTTGATAGAACATTAAAAAAATTTTCCACAATAAAGAATGTTGTTTTTGTCAAAAATTACTGTTCACCATATTTTTTATCGTTTTGGAGATCATAGGACAAAAAAAAAGAAAAATTGTCACGCAAGACGTCACAAACCTCAGAGCACAAAGGAGCCAAAGCTGCTAGTCCTTTTGCCATAAACAGGGGTGCTCTTCAGCGACAAAAAATATAATATTTCTGAAATATAAATACACCAAAATATACACAAGACTCGTCTTTAAAAGTTGTCTCCTAATATTCTACGAAAAAATGTCTTGTAATATGTTTTTTAGTTGAAGTTGGTTGAAGCTCTCCGTGCATTGATTTCGTGAAACAACAAACTTCCGCGCAATTAATTATGCTGGAAATATTTAATCTGACTCAAAACCAATGCAAAATTTTCATTTATGTTTACAAAATTCACTTTATCTTTGATTTAACAACACTTTACATATCGATTGATTCTGAATCAAGGACTTGGGCCAACTAGAAAAGCTTTTTGAAAAAAGGTAGTGTATCTATCTCATGCAACTCACCATCAATTAAAACCGGAAGAAAATTGAATTTTGATGAAGGAGGTGATGCATTGATTTAAAGACTGCGGTTAGGTTAATAAACCGAGGAATTGTCGGTGAAGTTTGCGGTTCAGCGAATTGAGATGCGCAGCCTCTTTCTCCGACGGGCCGCGGGAAGTTTATTATTCCTGGACGGTAGCTTATGGATGAAGGGGCGGTAAAGATGCGACTGAGGGACGAAGTATTTGCTAGCTGGCTGGTGCTAAAGGGTCGAAGAAAGCGTCCTAAGGTATCGCGAAATGGTTAAGTATGCTTTGCGAAACATCGCGAGGATTTACGATCCCGTGCGCTCTTTAATCTGACCAGCATACCGCCGAGCAACTACGGGATTTTGATTTGCTCTGATTCTAGGTAGCCTTAAACCTAACCTATTGAATTAGATGATCGCTTCATCTCTTCTACTTCCCGCCTCAGGAAGCAATAACCATCAGACAAACTCAAGGAATCATTAGTTTCATTTTGATTGATGTTTAAAACGGTAATTTGATTTCACTCTGGTGCTAGAGATACACCTTTAAAAACATCCGATATCAGTACTGGTACCAGTAAAAGTTTCAGAATCGATATTATCCCATCCTATTCGATTCTAGTCCAAAAAAGGGTTCTTGCAACATTCTACGGGAAGTTTGCACTTTGCGCACCAAACAGTGTGTGCAAAATTACAAAGTCCCGCACACTTTTCATAGGCATTAAAAATCTACCATTTTTTGCACTTTATTCGATGCGCAAAGTGCAAACTTCCAAGTTTTCAAAATGATATATACTGTATCAAGTGCGAAAAGGCGTATTTTAATGCAAGAGCGAGTCGCGTTAAAATACGTACCGTACGTAATACGAAAGATATTTTTTGTTCGCTGTATGCCGAGCTTTCCGCACGCAAAACGACAACGACAAGGCTAACTTTCGATGTACGGCGGACAAAAAATATCGTTCGTATTACGTACGGAACGTATTTTAACGCGACTCGCTCTTGCATTACAATACGCCTAAAATACGCACCTTTTGCGTGCGTGAAGTTGATTAGTGTGGGAAAATCAATTTTCCGCACGCAAAACGACACCGACAAGGCTAACTTTTGGTGTACGGTGGACAAAAAATAGTATATGAAACACTTTGGATTGGTAATACACCAATTTTCCGCCCTAATATCACAATATATAATATTCAATCTTATTTGATATAAATCGACTAAAAATCAATCTGACTTGATCCGAATCAATCCGAGGCAAAATTTAAATCCAAGATCGGACTGATTTTAGCAGGTTTACATCGAGGGGGAATAAAAACCCTTTTTCCAATTGGCGCGGAATGAAATCTTATCCGAAACTCGAGATATTAAGCAGTTTTCATCCCCTAAATGAGATTTTAGAACCTTGTTAGATTCGTCACGAGGAAATTTGTTAAGGACGACGTTCTGGGCTAACGGAGTATTTGTATTTGAATTATCGCGTGCCTTGTTCCGTTCCGTTCCGCATCGTCCTCCGTTTTAGCCCCGGGAAGGACGGGACATGTCAAAGAACTTAATTTCTGTGGTGGCCCCTAATTTCTCCAGTGTTTTAGTTTAGTATAGGTTAGACTGGCACGGCTGTAATCAGGAGGGATTTAATGGTGGGTTGCCCAGCTTGGCGTGTGAACTGTGGGCGTGCACAACTCGCTTCCTATCTTCAGTATCTGACGTCTAGCACGTGCTGGCCTCAAACACTTATGTCGATACGCACTTGGTATTACAACCAGTACAACCAGGAACTCACCTCCCTATATTCTAACCACTCCCCTTTCGAGAGAAATGATTTTCTCATGCAAATTTGCATTAGAAATCACATTTTATTTTGGTATTTAATAGTGCTGCATGACACGGATACCAATGTTCTTTCATCAGATTGTTAGAGAACAATGATTTACTGATTTAACAATAGTCTAACGTTTTTCCTTTTTTTTTGTTGAAGGTGGAAGCAGTGGAGATGATTCTGATACCGAAAGTGAACCTGGCATTGCTCTGAAGAGAAAGCAACGCAGGAGCAGAACAACCTTCACAGGGGAACAACTTGAGCAGCTCGAGGCTGCTTTCCATCGCACCCAGTATCCTGATGTTTACACCCGAGAAGAGCTTGCACAAAAGTAAGTTTCAACAAATTTGATGTTTTGCGAACTTTCAATAGATGGAAAAAATATGGTACCGGATAGGAAGAATATGATTTCTATTCATAGAGAGATAAAATCATTGGATCCGACTCAGGAAGATCATTCAAACTGATTCGTTTGATCGGATTCAATTCTGCAGTACCGATTAAATCCGATTGGATGAATCCGTTTTAATACTCTTTTAAAACCGGCACAATCGGAACAACCAGTTCTTCTTAATAGAAGCAGGAAAGTAATAGATCAAATTGTTTAATATCTTGATGATTTTTAATGAAGTAGAAAACTGGCTTGAGCCTGGCCTGGGGTTCACATTTCAGCCCGGATAGGTTATTAGGTACCATAATTTTCCTCCTCATGTCTTTATCGATTTTGCAAAACTAAGCTTCCCATAACAATGTTCATAATTTTCTAAAGAAGCTTTTTGTAAAATATTTTGCTTATTTTAACAATATTTTTGCTAGCAGTCTCCCTAGTCATGTTTTATAGGATCAGCTTTATTCCCAATCTTGTAATTTACTATATCAGATGATTTTTCGAATAAAGAGCCTCTAAAAAGTGAAGATGTTTTGCTAGGGAACTTTTGAACATAATTATGGTTTGTGAATAGTTATGTATGGTTTGTTGGTGATTATTTTTGAACGATAGGGTTATGGGGGGGGATCCATATTAATCGGATTCAATTGTGCAGTACCGATTAAATCCGAATGGATGAATCCGTTTTAATACTCTTTTAAAACCGGCACAATCGGAACAAACAGTTCTTCTTAATAGAAGGAGGAAAGTAATAGATCAAGTTTTTTAATATCTTGATGATTCTCACTGAAGTAGAGTACTGTCTAGAGCCAGACCTGGGGTTCACATTTCAACCCGGATAGGTTATTAGGTACCATAATTTCCCTCCTCATGTCTTTATCGGTTTTGCAAAACTAAGCTTTCCATAACAATGTTCATAATTTTCTAAAGAAGCTTTTTGTAAAATACTTTGCTTGTTTTTAACAATATTTTTGCTAGCAGTCTCCCTAGTCATGTTTTGTAGAATCAACTTCATTCCCAATCGTGTAATTTACTATATCAGATGATTTTTCGAATAAAGACCCTCTAAAAAGTGCTGTTGTTTTTCTAGAGAACTTTTGAACAGAATTATGGTTTGTGAATAGTTATGTATGGTTTGTTGGTGATTATTTTTGAACGATAGGGTTATGGGGGGGGGGGGGGGGATCCATATTAATCGGATTCAATTGTGTAGTACCGATTAAATCCGATTAGATGAATCCGTTTTAATTCTCTTTTAAATTTGGGCCAATCGGAACAAACAGTTTTTCTTAATAGAAGGAGGAAAGTAATAGATCAAATTGTTTAATATCTTGATGATTTTCACTGAAGTAGAGAACTGGCTAGAGCCAGGCCTGGAGTTTAAATTTCTGCCCGGATAGGTTATTAGGTACCATAATTTTTCTCCTCTTGTCCTTTTCAGGAAGAACATTGGCACCTGAGTTTTAATTTTCGTTCTTGAATTTTTTCAGAACGAAGTTGACAGAAGCCAGAGTTCAAGTCTGGTTTAGCAATAGGCGAGCTAGATTGCGAAAACAAATCAACAGCCAACAACTGAATGCCTTCAATACCATGAGTCTCCAGAGTTTTCAAACCCAACATTATGGAAGCAGTGCTGAAAGTTACCAGGGTTATGGTCAAGCCTCTGTTGCAGCTGCAGCAGCTACAACTACAGGATACCCTCAACATTACAATTACAGTGATAATTATTACACTGCCCAACAACAATGGCCCAGAACTGGCACCGAGAACTATGGGTAAGCTTCTTTATAAATTTATATTCCTGATTCGACTACTCATTTGAAATTTTATTTTTATTTTGTACCTTTGGAATCCCGAATTACGTCGATATTTATTCTACCGTGTTAAAATTTTGCCATGGTGCCAATCAGGGCCTGATAGGGTATTCCCTAGTTCAAAATGAAACGCTGCGCCCGATCCCGAAAGAATATCTTGATTTTCAACATAATTATCATTCTTCACGTACTTTTCTGTTTGAATATGAATTAAACAATTTAATCCATGATGACGTATTTGAGAACAATCCAGTTTGATTTTTGTTGTTAACAATCCTGATAATAACTATTAAATTCAAGTCCTTATTTTAAAAAAACGATGCCTTTTTTTCCCTTTTGTTATGAAGTATCCTATTTTTGAGTTCGTCTACAACTTTCAGCCTTTTATTGAAGTAATTTAAAACAAATACTTTTTAGGTTCCCATAGTCAAATTATTGTATTCAGGGTGGGGGGGGGGGGGTCTTAAAGGTTTGTTTCATACTAATATATTTACAAAAGCATCGTGCATAGTCTTTTTAATTTTTTTCAAATTCCTGTATAACATATTTTAAATATAAAAAAATGGAGGGAGAAAATTCTCTGAATAAATTGACGGAAATTTAAAGTTGAATAAGAAAAGGGAAAGAAGTTAGGAACTTTCGCTGGGATTTTTTTCTTCTTGGGTTGTTGGAAACATGACCTGTTGCACGTGTCGACGGAAATGGTTCAAAGGACCCCCCATAGAGGGGCTTGAAAACAGAAAATCGCGCGATATACGACGTTTCTTGGTTGAGATTGAAGCAGCAGTGCGCTGGAAACAATTAATTCAGCCATTGTGGGGTAATAACAGGTTGAGGTTGGCAAAAGACTCTGGCTGCAGCATCCAAAGTGAGCAGATTCAGTCAAGTTGGGTAGAGTGTGATCGCTTGTGGCCGGGGCCCCTCGCCGGTGTGGTCCGCAATTATGTTGCTGGCCCCGTAATGAAACGCTACCGGCTAATAATCCACTCCAGTCCAGGTCTTCACTTCGGGCCGATCCGGTCTTTCAGTAAAAGTCCACTACTATAAGTTAGCGGCCGTGTCAAAGATCCTCAGAAATCTTTTCAAACTTAGCTCCAATATCATTAATTTATTTCCTAGAGATTTCATTGAGTCCATAATTTTCCACAATTTTCATTTCAATTTAAGCATAATAATTGTCATTTGCTTTGAATTCAAATTTTTCTTATTTCCATAACTAAATCAATACTTTAAGTAGTTTTGATAAACTTTCAAATTTTTAAATTATTATTTGATGAGGGAAAACCGCAAGACTGGGGCGTAGGGGTCCAAATTTTTTCTTTTCTATTCTTCAGTATATTTGAAATATTTTATTGAAAAAAAAACGATAACTACAGTGAATATTCCTGATATTTTATTTTGGGTGAATAATAATAATCAGGTAAAAATGAAGGCGGGGTACTCGAATTTTACGAGTTCTTTAATTAATAAGAGTTCCCTAAGGAGCGGTATTTAGATTCCGTTAATTATTCAATAATCTTTGGTTTTCTATTAGAAAAAAGCAAGAACAAAATTTTAAAATCACGTAAAATTAATAATTAATAAAGTAAAAATCATTATTCTTCAAATTCTTATATTAATTTGATTGTTTACTCCTCTCATGTAAAAAATAATGATTTTTATTTTATTAACTATTAATTGTACGTATTTTAAAAATTTGCTGTTTGCTTTTTTCTTTGTCTCTTTCTCACGCTTGCGGAGTAAGAAAAGTTGCCGTTATAATAGCGTTAAAATTTCTAACCTGATCAAAAATCCCCTACAAGTTTGAATTATGGAATGGACTGTACCGTTCAATCGAATACACCTGCTGAGAAGCACCTACCAATTGGAATTACGTCTTTTGCCCTATCACGTTCTTGCCACTGAGGTGTACTTAGGACTCAACTCACGCAAGCTTTAAATTCTATATCAATGATTCAATTCCCAAGAATATTCTTCTGAAGATGAAAATTAATTCTGCTATCATCGGCTTCTGTTACATAATAATGAATTTATAGAAAATTTCTTGCTTTGGAAGAATCTTGCGAGGGGTGGGAATTTTAATAACGATCGAATAAGTAATTGTGTGTATTTAAAAGAGTGTAATAAATAAAAAGGCACAAGTCCTAAGGGCCCCAAGGTCCTTTATCCATTCTTCTCTACCGAAACGTCAAAGTGCCGCTCTTGGCGCTGAGAAGGGGGTGCTTGACACGCCCTAGTCGATTTCTTTAGCAACTGTTCGGTATTGGATATCGGCTTGCAACTAACACCCTTTGATTACAAACCGAAATAACCGAAATGTCCCCACCGTCGGGTCGGCAACTCACTTTTAAAATCGTCACATTCTTTTTAACCAAAAAAAAACGTCATAAAGTGTAAAATGTATAAATGTTCAACAAATCAGATTTCTCACATGGTTAAAAATAGAAAATGAGTCCAAGTAAGAAATTTTATAGCTCCTACTGACATTAAGACTCTAATGAAAATGAATTATGCATTTTCAGTTATTGCCATTTAACTCTGCATCAGAAATTATGTTAATTGACTGCTTTGATGTTTTAACCATTGCCTATTTCTGAATCTTTGTCTATGAAGTTTGCATCTTTCTATGAGCCTGTTCAAGGATCACATGGGACATTGGGTAATCAGGGAGAGTGATGGTGGGGAAGGGGGGAAGGGCTAATTTTAAATAAGAATATTTTTAACACAAAAAAACGTTAATCTTAACTTTAGAGTGTGTAAAAGATTTGAATTTTTTTGGAGTGGACAGAAAGTGAAAAAGTTTCTGAGGTGTCTTACATAGGGAAGGGGATCCAAAAATCCTAGAAAATGACCTTACCTAATTTTTACACAACTTTGATTTCAAAATTAATATTCTGAACTAAAAAACTGGGGGGCTCGTTTTTTTATTTTCTTCTCTATTGCTGAAAATTAAAATTTATTTTCCTTCAGATCTTCCTGGATGAGAGCTTAAAAAAATAATGATTAATTTAGGGTATGGAAAAAATTTTTGAGGTGCCTTAAGTAGGCAAGGGGGGAGGTGATTGGTAAAAAATTCTGGAAAAACGTTCTCACGTAGTTTTTGAACAACTTGTATTTTAAAATTGATATTCTGAACAAGAAATAATAACGAATTTAGAAATTCCATGACTGGGGGGCTTGTTTTTTTATTATCTTCCCTATTGTTGGAAATTAAAATTTATTTCCTTTATGATATTCCTGGAAGAGAGCTTCAAAAAATAATTATTAATTTAGAGTATAAAAAAAGTTTCTGAGGTGTCTTACATGGGGAGAGGAGGATCCAAATATCCTAGCAAATGTTATCACGTAGTTTTTTCACAACGTGTATTTTAAAATTTATGTTCTGAACAAGTAATAATAAAGAAGTTAGAAATTACATGAATGGGGGCTTGTTTTTTATTTTCTTCTCTATTGTTAGAAATTAAAATTTATTTTCCTTCAGATCTTCCTGGAAGGGAGTTTCAAAGAATAATTACTAATTTAGAGTATGGAAAACATTTATGAGGTGCCTTACATGGGCGAGGGGTATGTGGTGGGTCAAAAATCTTGGAAAATATTCTCAGGTAGTTTTTTAACAACTTGTATTTCACAAATTGATATTCTAAATAAGAAATAATATTGAATTTAGAAATTTAATGAATTGGGGACTTGTTTTTTTACTATCTTCTCTATTGTTGAAAATTTAAGTTTATTTCCCTTAAGATATTTCTGGAAGAGAGCTCCAAAGAATTATTATTAAATTAAAGTATGGAAAAAATTTCAGAGGTGCCATACATGGGCAGGGGGGGGGGGGCAAAAACCCTAGAAAATGTTATCACATAGTTTTTAAACAACTTTTATTTCCAAATTTATATCCTGAACAAGTAATAATAAAGAATTTAGAAATTCAATGAATGGGAGGGTTGTTTTTTGATTTTTTTCCTATTTCTGAAAATTAAAATTTATTTTCCTTAAAATATTTCTGAAAGAGGTTTTTATTATAGAAATTTTCTGAGGTATCTCACATGGTAGATTGGGGGGGGGGGGGTCAAAAATCCTGGGAAATGTTCTCACCTAATTTTTAAGCAACTCTGACCTTAAAATTGATATTCTGAACAATAAATAGTAAGAAATTTGGAAATTCAATGAATGGGGGGTTTGGTGTTAATTATTTTTTTCTATTGTTGAAAATTAACATTTATTTTGCTTAAGATATTCTTGGAAGAGGGCTTTAAAAAATTATTATACAAGAAGCGGGTTACGAGCGAGGTGGACGTCTTGCAATCGTTTTATGTAGTTTGTAAAAACTCAGAGACTTGCCGCCTTTTAATTTGGACTCTGACCATTTCTGTTGCAGACTATTCAACGCCTCCCACTACGGTGGCAGTAACCTGGCCTCGAATTTGGCCTCCAGCAACTTGAATTTGGGCAGCCTGGGAGGCAGTGTCAGTCCGACGGCAGCCAGCAACATGAGCACGTGTATGATCCAGGGAGCCTCTTCGGGAATCACCACTTCCGGTATGGGACATCATCATGTCACCCCCCACAGTCCTAGTGAAGCCAAAAGCGGATATCCTTATTTGGGAGGAATAGACTCCCAAGTCTGTGGCAGAGTTCACTGAGAATTTTGTCCTTTGTGAGACCACCTTATGTTTTTCAAAACTGAGCTTTCCATAACAATGTTCATAATTTTCAAAAGGAGCTTTTTGTAAAATACTTTGCTTGTTTTTAACAATATTTTTGCTAGCAGTCTCCCTAGTCATGTTTTGTAGAATCAACTTCATTCCCAATCGTGTAATTTACTCTCTAAATCTGAATTAGTCAAAATATACTGATTATCAATGAAATTTGACTGATTCAAATAGCTAAAAAGAGGTTACTGTAAATCAGTCAAATTTCACTGATTACTTCAGTGGAAATCAACTGATTTAACAGTGAAAAATACTTTTTCCATTGATTCAATCAGTGGAAATTAATTGATTTGACAGTGAAAAATATTTTTGCACTGAGGAATCAGTGAAAAAGAAAATTACTGATTCAATCAGTGAAAATTCGACTGATTCAGATTTAGAGAGTTCTATATCAGATGATTTTTCGAATAAAGACCCTCTAAAAAGTGAAGTTGTTTTGCTAGGGAACTTTTGAACAGAATTATGGTTTGTAAATAGTTATGTATAGTTTGTTAGTAATCTTGTATTGAAAAATTGTTTAACAAGATTACAACTTGTGAGCGATGGATCTCATTGGTTTTTAATTATAAGGTTATTAGTAGAATCAGGATGTGTGTCTTCGGATTTAAAATTAGAGAGAGTTTACCCCAGTTTTGTACAGTTTCTTGACGGGAGGCTAGGTCCAGTGAAAATGTTAATTTTTAAGTATTTATATTGCTGCATTGCCTGATAGATATAGTTATTGCTGGCTGAGGGAAAATTTTTAAAATTGCGTTTCAAGTGTGTTCCAATTTTTGGAATCTTTTTTTTTTTAATTCACCAAAGAAAAAAGCAGATTAAAAAGACGACGAAAAAATAATGCGGAAAATTGAAAAATTTGAGAATGTTATTCAAACGTGCCTTGCTGTTTGCCTTTTTGGTAATCCTTTGAATGCCTTTAACAGAAATAGTGCCTCAATTTATGATAAGTACCCAATCAGCTTTCATGGAATATTCCAGAGCTTTATCAAATAAGACTTTAAATATATAATGTGCGCAAGCATTTAATTTTTATAACCTTCCGTACTATTAACTTTACTGTTGATACCCATTGCTATGTTTATCCTCATTTAATTAGGAATTTAATCGGCCAGTTATATTGTACATATAGATATAATTTTATATTCGGTGCACGCAATGTTTAGCGAATTTACATAGTTATATTATGATCTGTATGATTGAATGTTATGCAATAAAAAACGTTTCATAAGATGTTTTGTTTGAGTCATGATTCCTTTCCATGATTAATTGTATTAATTGTATTTAGCAATTCTGAAATTGTATTCTAGACTTTTTTAGAAAAGTAATTGAACGGTTACCTCGGGAGTAAATTCATTTTGGGACTTTTTTTTAATTCTCTTGTGGTAGTAACTCATAATTAAAAATTAATGAAAACAAATAAAGTTTCAATTTTAGGCAAGGATACAAAAATATATTCATTACAAGAAAAAAATTAATTGCTTTTGAGAATCAATAATAGGGAAGTTCATTTTTGTTACATTTTAAAAATAACTTACTTAATTCAAATGAACAAAATTTTTTTTTCTTTTTTGGTATATCTTTGAATTAAAATTTTTTAAAAAGTTCTAAAAATATCAATTTACATAAATATTTAGACAAAAAAATCTAAAACTAAGAAGAAGCCATTTTCTTCAATAAGAAACGCCAAATTATTTTTGGAAAAAAATTTAGTTTGGAATTTATTTAGGTAGTTGTGTCAAAAATCAAGTTTTTGGAAAAAAAAAGTTTTCCTAGGATTCTAAGACTTAAACTGATATTATAAGTCATGTTTCGTGAAACAAAAAACATTATTTTTGACGACAAAAATTTAAAACATAAAACAATAATACTTCTAAAAATGTTTTTTGTAATGGAATTTTTCTTTATTTCCGCTGCTTACCAATTTTTTGAAAATGGATATTTTTAAATCATGGCTTATTTTTTGGGTGAAGACATTCTCTAAAACCCTCGCTTTTCCAATTTTAAAAATAAGTAAATAATCTTAAAATATAGTTCTTTTTTCAAGAAATTATTTAAACGATTTCAGCCTCTGCAAACTTTACCTTTAAAATTGGGAATCTCCGAAAAAATAAACCATGATTTATGAATATCCAATCATTTTCAAAAAATTAGTAAGAAACGAAAATGAAGAAAAATTCATTACAAAAAGCATTTTTAGAAGTATTATTTTTCGTAAGTTTTAAATTTTTATTCTAAAAAACAATATTTTTTCTTTCATAAAACAAGAACAATTTTTTCCAGAGATTTGATTTTTGTCATTGCAACTACCATGATTTTTTGTTTATATTTTAATGCAAAATTAAGTTTCCCTTTTAATTAATTTTATATAACCCATAAATTAGTACGATTCAAATATCATTGAAAAGAGAATAAAAAATAAATGATCCTGATTAAAAATCGGACATGAACCCACCCGGTTGGATGTCGTATACACATAGCCGACAATCGGACATAGTGACAACGAGCAATCAGCCTGCCGTATATCTACGGGTCCTGTCGCCACGCATTTGTGCCCCATTGTGTCCCCATAGTAGGTGGTCGGTTTCTACTGTCTAGCACAGAAAAGTTGCCGGCGCGGCAGTTGAATCTCGCCTTTCTTGCGTTTGTCTTTAGATCTTTTTCGCTTCGCTCCAATCGTCGTTGGTGTCATTTCTTCAACCACATTATTTCCCATAAAAATTCTTTACTCGGAATCCTTTTGTATGTCTCATAACTGGACATCAGATCCTCATAAACTAGTTAAAGAATCATTTCCCTCAAAGCCATCAAATTAAAATGAAACTTCTATATGTCTTTTAAAACCAAAAAATTTCATGAATTTGCTACGAATTTTTTAGAAAAATGTATTTTTACCACGACTTTAGAGAATTTCCATAATCTAGTAATTTTTTGAAATTTGAAAAAAGTCTCTCAAAATAGAAAATAGCTTAGGAAAAATTTTAAACAATCTCTGAAATTTAGGGATTGTATTAAAATTTCCCAACCAAATCATGGAGAAAATTCAAAATAGTTTGAAAAGTACTTCATAAGAGTTTCTAGGGAATTTTTCCTGCATATTTTAGACATTTTCTAGCTAAGTTTACAGTAATTAAAGTGTCCAAAAAATTTCGGAGAATATTCCATTAAAAAAATAAAACTAGGGGATTTTTCAGATTTTAGGTAAGGTTAACAAAAGTTCTAACGAAACTGGAAGATTTAAGGAAACTTTCAATAACAAATCTTGGAAAAAATTCAAAATATTATTAGAAATATTCTACAAGAATGTGGAATTTTCTCTGCCAAATTTCAGAGGAAATGCAGGAAAGTTTGAAAATTACACTGCAATTACGCGATTGGTCAAAGTCTAAAACTCAATTAAATTTAGTAAACAATCGAATAATTGAAATACCTTCAAAAATGCGAAAAAACAAGTTCCGGTGAAATTATTTAATCATGCTTTCAAGAATTTTATTATTATTTTTGATGATACCGTTTAAAATAGAAAGGATTGTATTTCAAACCATTTTTTGAACACAAAAATTATTGAATTAATAGTATATTTCGTATCAAGTGCAGAAAGGCGTAAATTAACGTGCGGAAAGTTAATTTCCCAGCACTAGTGCGGTAAAATTTGAAGTTTGTTTCAATTTTCCGCACATTAAAAATTTTACCACACTAGTTCGGGAAAATCAACTTCCCGCACGCAAAACGATACCGACAAGACTAACTTTCGGTGTACGGCGGACAAAAATTTTTTAAATAAATAATTTCTCTATTTTTAAAATTTTTTATGAAAAATACTCTCATTTCTTTGAAACAATATCACTAATAATAATACTGTAATTTTAAATTGTCAAATTGAATATTTTTCCCTGGGACCATTTTTCTTGAGGAAAAAAACCTTTAAGGTAGTTTTCATCCACAAAAATTAGACCTCAGGCAAAAATAGATAATTTTGCTTTCAAGAATAGCAATATTATTATTGAAGGACTATTTTGAAAGAGAAAAGATTATTTTATTTTATATTTTATTTATATTTTATATTTTTATATATTTTTTATATTTTATTTATATTTTTTTTTATATTTTTGACCCAACTTTTTTTTATTGCTTCTTACCAAATTTCAAAAAATTATGCGATTCTAATAAATCGTGAATCATTTTTTCAGAGGAAAGATTTACCACAACTTCACTGTTTCTGATTTTTAAAAATAAATACTTTAATGGCTGAAACCATTAAAAAAACATTTTTAAAAACGAAATTTTTATAAAAAAATTGCTAAGTTTCATAATAATTTATTCATTTTCGAAAATTGGAAATGGTTAAGTTGTAAGGAATCTTTTTCTTGAAAAAGTGATTTGTAATTTTTTTAAATTGCACAATTTTTCAAAATTTGGTAAGAAGCGATAAGAAAAAAAGTTGGGACAAAAATAAAATTTATTAATAAAATTATTTTTCTGTATCTTACATTTTTTTCATGGAAATGAATCTTTTCTCTTCCAAAATAGCCCTTAAATAATAATATTGCTATTCTTGAAAGCAAAATTATCTATTTTTGCCTGAGGTCTATTTTTCGTGGATCAACTAGCTTAATGGTAGTGAGAATGTTAACAATTTTATAAAATAATGTTACATATTGTTTAAAAATTCTCTCATGTAAATATCAAAAATAATTGGAACAATGGTGTAAATATAATGATTTGAGAAGATTTTGTTAAAATAGTCAATTTTTTTGTTTAATCTTGAGACAATTTGGAGCCTTCTGTTTTCGTGTGGGGCCCTTGACCTACCGCATTACTTCTCCAGTGCGGAAGAAACTCTACTGTACTTGCCTAAAGCGTTTGAGGCAACAGATTGGACAGGAGGGTTGGCAAGATTGGTACACAGTAATACAGGACTTTATATCGGGGGTGAGAAGGATCGCGAGTTTCAAAGGAGCCGCTCAAAAAGGGCTTGCATGAAAACCATTGGGGTATGGGAAATGGGCGTGGATCGTTGAATGGCGAATTATGGACCAAAAAGACGAGCTGTGGGGTCCCTCAATATCCAAGACGCAATATTTGCTTTTCAGGAGTAAAAAGTTCCCACTACTCGTGCATCTTACGCAAGGACTAAATTTTCCAGAATTTATAATTTATAAGTCAATGATTTTAAGAAATAAAGACCACTAATGAGGACTCCGATCAGATTCGAAGCGTTTGATTAAAACTACTGTTTTTTTAAATTATGGACCCTAAAGCCAATCAGTGAACACTGCAAATATTGTTATTGAGGGCCAATATAATTCGTGTTTTTTAAATATTATCGAAAAAAAAATTTTTTTTTGCCACAAATGGGTCAGCATCTTTAATGCCATTTTATTATAAAAACAAAAGCTAGAAAGAAATAGATTATTAGATGTAATCTATGACCAAAAAATGAAATATATTTTATGATTTGACCATTATATTTTGGCAATAAATTAATCTGACTTTTGGCCAATACAAATTTTTTGTAAATTAAATAATTTAATTTTGAATGTGATTCTAAATATGGCACAAAAATACCAGCTGTTTTTTTTTATTTCTCTTATTAGAGAAAGGGATAAAATATTAGTGACTAAGTCCGAGAATTTAAAGGGAAAAATTCCCCGTTGGTCATTCATGAATATGTATATAACATTCCTTGGTTTTACTTATGCTGTAAGAATTTCTTGGCACGTGGCAAAAACAGTCCTAACTAATTTGCAATTGAGTGACCGTCAGATCCAACTATCGATAAACTATTACAGCCGTTTAAATGACACATCTTATTTCCAACAAATTATTCCTATCTCTAGAAAAAGATAAGATACTATGAACATGTAATAAATTTAGAATATTTTAAATATTAGGTTTAACTATAAAACGACCTTGAAAAGGTCAGAAGACAATTTAATGAAGAAACATTTGATGCTCAGAAGTTAATTTGCATAAAATTAACATAAATCGTGGAAAAAATATTTCCTAAAGGTACCCCAGAAAATTTTTTTTTCATGTAACCAAACTATTTTGTTGAATAAACCAGAATTGTTGGTTGAGTCGAACGAAATTTTATTAAATTAACTGAAATTTGGTTCAGTTGACCAAAAATTTGGTCAGCTGTATATTTAACAAATTCTTTTATTCATCCAACTAAATTTTGTTTCGATTAACAAAATATTATTTCGAGTGTAAAGTAGTTTGATCGATTAAATAAAAAATTTAGACTAGCAAATAAAAGAATTTTATTAATGACTTACTATTAAGATACAATTTAAATTATTTAAGCTTTGAATTTATCAAACAAACAAAGAAATCTACATCAGCGAGGATTTAAAAAGAATAATTTCAATCATAACTTCAAATTTTTATGATCTTTTATAATCCTAGTATTATAATTTTTATAACGAGAACGAATTTTTCTGACGTATTCCATTTACATAACTAATTATGGTTTTGTGAAATGTCATAAATACTAGAATCCCTAATCCAAACAGTCGAATTTTGCGGTTAAACCGAAATATATGCAGGAACAAGAATCATAATTTACACCAGTTTAAACCAAACCCAAAACTATTTGAGTTTTCAATCGGAACAAACGGATTCGTAAATTTGTTTAAAAATCAACATTTTATTACACAATTTTAAGGTAGTTTAAAAATGATTTGGTGTCCACAAAACATAGATTACTTATTCGGGAAAAATATTCTCTACATCCCCACTCTATCCAATTTGGAGAATGCGAGAAAAATCTCAAAATATAGTTATTTAAAAAAAGGAGTTTTTTTAAAAAAAATTCTTTCAACAATATCAGGTACTGCAGACTTTACTTTTGAAGTTGGAAACAGTAGATTTGTAAAGAATACGTCTTTCTCTGAAAAAATATGCCATGATTTATGAAAATCCAATCATTAAGACTAATAAAAGTATTTCGTGACAAACGTTTCGGCCTCAAATAGGGGCACTAGTCAATGTTACAAACCGAAAAAATTTAAAATTATACATTTAGCATACTAAACTAATAAAAATTTTTGCTCGAATTTCAGCTTCTGATTATTAGATTTCAAAGTACTCCTCAGACTTAAAAAGTTTTTAAAAAACGATTATTTTAGTAATTTTTATGATTTTCATCTCCTAATAAATATTTTCAAAAAAAGAACTGACTCCATTCCAAATTAATCATTAAAACTTATTAAAAGTATCATTTGTCGTAATTTTTTTTCAGAGAGCTGATTTTTTTCATGACAATTACCTTAAGGGGATCCGCCACCTTTAATATTTTTATTTTTAGAGTTTAGACCTTCCATATAATTTTTTCTATGTTTAGTACCTTTAAATAGAAAGGTTTAGGGATTTTCAAAAATTCCAGCACCTTCATGTATTTTTAACTAAAAATTTTGAGTTTTTTGAGCATTTTTTGTCTTTGAATGACTTTTTTGTTTTTTAAGGTAGTTCCTTCAGGAAAATTAGACCTCAGGCAAAAATAGATAATTTTGCTTTCAAGAATAGCAATATTTTTTATTGAAGGGCTACTTTGAAAGAGAAAAGATTATTTTTCATTAAAAAAATTTGAAACACAAAAAAATAATTTTATTAATAAATTTTATTTTTGCGCAAACTTATTTTCTTATCGCTTCGAACCAAATTTTAAAAAATGATGCCGTTCTAATAAATCACGGTTCATTTTTTTAGAGAAAATATTCTCTACAACTTGACCGTTTCCAATTTTTGAAAATGAATTCTTTAATGGCTGAAATTATGAAAAAACAATTTTTCAAAACAAAACTTTTATAAACAAATTACTGTATTTGATAATAATTAATTCAATTTGAAAAATAGGAAACGGTTATGTTGTAGAGAATCTTTTTCTTAAAAAAATGAACCGTGATTTAATAGAATCGCATCATTTTTTAAAATTTGACTTGAAGCGATAAGAAAATAAGTTTGGGCAAAAATAAAATTTATTAATAAAATTATTTTTTTGTGTTTCAAATTTTTTTAATGAAAAATAATCTTTTCTCTTTCAAAGTAGCCCTTCAATAAAAAATATTGCTATTCTTGAAAGCAAAATTATCTATTTTTGCCTGAGGTCTAATTTTCCTGAAGGAACTACCTTAACAAATTTTCATCATTCTTTTTTTATTTTGTTCCTTACAATGTGTAGCAAGTTTTTGAGTGTGGAAAATAAGATAACGTGACTGTAAAAAAAGTTAAAAATAAAATAAAATAAATTGAAATATCCCAAAATATAAAAAAAGGCAATATATATATTGTGTTTTTATAGGGATACCTGTTATATACTATTTTCCATATAATTTAGCAATATCAGTAAATAAATAAACAAACAATTTTCCGTAAAATACCAATCATTTTCATCTAACACAA
This sequence comes from Diplolepis rosae, assembly GCA_030998225.1. Classification (NCBI taxonomy): domain Eukaryota; kingdom Metazoa; phylum Arthropoda; class Insecta; order Hymenoptera; family Diplolepididae; genus Diplolepis; species Diplolepis rosae. The sequence goes on along the minus strand of JAPYXD010000723.1, from coordinate 2,803,876 downwards.
GTGACTTATTTTTATTAATTTATTAGCATTAATAATGACTAAAAAATTGAGAAATTTCTATTGCAATAAATAAATAAAATAAAGGGAATAAATAATCTTGGATTCTGGATAGAAAGAATTAATGTTTCGAGTTTACAGTTATTTTCACATCATTCTCCCCTGAGGCCTTTTATTTTTCTGAGGAGAACAAACTAGACGCTATGACGCCAGGCTGGGATTTTTTTTCTTTCGGTTGGCCGCACTTTGAAAGTTTGAAGCCCGTAAATTTGACGTATATCGCACACGTATACACTAGCATCGAGGTTACCGAAGATCGGTAGATCAAACAGATGTACAGGCAACAGAAAAGTTGATAGGCGTGACGGCCTCCCAAGCTGAAGCCGCACCCCCATCACAGAATCTATTGGGGCGGTTTCACAACCAACCCCATTCCCTTCGCGCACGCTTACTTCGCGTATGTGCACGTGGAAATTTCAAATTTACACTGCTTCTCAATTTACATTCGAAAAATCCTAAGCCTACTTTACATGGCTCGTTGCCAAATTCAAGAAAAACTTTTGAAACAAAAATGCCGATCATATTATTATCACAAATTTAATGAAAATCGAGAAAATCGGGGAAGGGATTGAAAACAGTTCCAAAAGCTTGGAAATTCAATAAATTAGATCATTTTCACCCACTGTACGTTGTATGGCATAATAAAGGCTGTATGGTAGACTCTGACGCATATATACGGCCGCTTTATTATTAAAATAATAATTTTAACACATTTTCCGGAGAAGAGAGTAATGCGTTACATTTTCCCGCATTGCTGTCTTCTTCGGAAAATTGTTTAAAATTATTATTTTAATAAGAAAGCGGTCGCATGTAATTGGTAATTACAGACCTTACCACACTGTCTAAATCTGCATCAGTCAAATTTTCACTGATTCAATCAGTGATTTGCCTTTTCACTGACCCATCAGTGAAAAAATATTTTTTACTGTCAAATAAGTTAATTTTCACCGAAGTAATCAGTGAAATTTGACTGATTTACAGTAACCTCTTTTTAGCTATTTGAATCAGTCAAATTTCACTGATAATCAGTAGATTTTGACTGATACAAATTTAGAGAGCACGGCCTTAAATAAAAATATATCATAAAATGTTAATAAATTCTTTCACATTGTCGCTTTTTAATTAAACTGTTAAAAATCTTATTAATTTTAATAGACTTTAATATACAAGTGGAAAAATAAAATTATTAGATTTGTATATTATGCAAGATTAATATACATTCATATTAAATTTAATAACTTTTCAATCAAAATAAATTATTAAAATATATACACATGTGAATTAAAATTAAATGTTTTAAATAAAATGGCACATGTATGTATAAGTGCTAAAGTTATTTTTAAAAATGTGAAATCAGCGCCACCCTTTTTGTATTTTTTAGATTTTAATAAATATCACTGATGAGGGTTCCGATCTGAGCCAAAACGTCTGATTGAATCGACTCAATCATTTTTGGACCCTAAAGCCAATTTTTTCCAACAACGTACCACTTTATTTTTTACATTAAAAAATGTCTTTTTTGGCAAAAATCACTACTTTACATATTTTTTATTGTTTTGGAGATCATATGACGAAAAAAAACATTCTTTACAGTACGAGACATCACAAATTTTAGCTATAAACATTATAAGGAATTTATTTCCAGAGAATACGACGTACTTTGTCTTACTTATACTTTTCACTTTATTTTAATTTTATTAATTAAATTTGTTAAAATTTTACATTAAATTAAAATTATTTCACTAATCACTTTCTCGTTATTGACTTGCTTCTCCGATCGTTAAGGTAGTATATTATGATACTAATGTGGTTATTTTAATTTAATACAAATTTAAAAATGTAAACATTGAGAATTTACGAGGTTATATTTCACAATTGTGCATAAATGGCAATAATTGCACTATTTACACATATAGTATATATTACGGTCAAGAGAGAGGTACTCTCTAAATCTGAATCAGTCAAAATCTACTGATTATCAGTGAAATTTGACTGATTCAAATGGCTAAAAAGAGGTTACTGTTAATCCGTCAAATTTAACTGATTAATTCAGTGAAAATTAACTGATTTAACAGTGAAATATATTTTTATAACTGATTCGATCAGTGAAAATTAACTAATTTAACAGTGAAAAATATTTTTTCACTGGTAAATCAGTGAAAAGGCTAATTACGGATTTTATCAGTGAAAATTTGACTGATTCATATTCAGAGAGTAAGGGAGAAATAGATTTTTAAATATTTATACAAAAACGCTACATTATAAAATATTGCCGCAGCTTTAAAATAAAAACACTGTGGTTTACAATCTCTAAACCTGAATCAGTGAGCGGCCACTGATTTGCAGTATCTATTCACTGATAGCAGCAGCTATAATCAGCCTTTCACTGAGAATTAGTGAAATTCGACTGGTGAATCAGTGAAACAGATTGAATCTTGAATCAGTGAAATCTTCAGGTGGGAATAATAAAACCAGCAATATATTTTAACAATTGATGAATACGTTTATTTTAGGTTAAACAACACTAAAAAAAAAATTACGTTATTATTATTTTCTATTGTAATTATTATTGTGTATAATTAAAAATTAAAGATCCATCGTTATAATTTAGTCGTTTTAATCGAATTCAAAAGTTATGTTCGCGTGGCGCGTTCACTGATTCCTCAGTAAAATCAAAGCAGGGCACTGATTCATCAGTTGATATATTTTCACTGATATAATCAGTGACTATTTCATTTATTCAGATTTAGAGAGTATTGAATTCGCGAATTCAAAATATATGTTCACGTGGCGCGTTCACTGATTCTTCAGTGAAATCAAAGCAGGGCACTGATTCATCAGTTGATATATTTTCACTGATTCAGGTTTAGAGAGCATGATTCAGTATCTTTGCCACTTTTGAATTATCTGAAATATTTTTACGAAAAGTAAATTTTTTGAGCATTAAACAAGTTCATTTGTCGCAAAAGAAATAAAAATAAAAGGATTCTTATACTATTTATTCTCTAAATCTGAATAAGTGAAATACACTGCGAAACAGAGTATATACACTGACGATTATCAGTTATGAGTATACTACTTGAAGTACGCAAGGGTATATTTATAACTGTTCTGATATTTTATGAAAAAATATATTTGCCATAAAGGGTTAATTTTTGGAAAATTCAATTTTATCAAAGTTTTTAGAAATAGAGCATCAAAAAACTTTCTAAAATTTAGAGAATCATAAAGCATTAATAAAAAGAACTTGCACGATCATAAAAAAGGAGACAGAATATTGCACGCACACACAGCCCGTGAAAAAATTTGGTTATGGCCCAGATTAGGCACAGACATGACAGCGCTAGTTCGAAATGAAATGCCGCCGTTGTGCATAAATTTATTCTTGTAAAAAACGGGCGAAAGGGGGTAATTTAAAATTCAATAGTAGTATAAAATTTATCAATTAAGATTATATGAGTGCATTTTTTATTGCACAAAAGCAACAAATAAATTGAGTTAATTACTCCAAAAATGTGCTTACGTGTCCAAATTTTTAGCTACGCCCCTCTCATTTATTTCTCAAAAGTAAGGAACACGAACACGAAAATTTGTTAAATTAAATATACCTACTTTTTTCATCTTTTGATGTGAAAAAACTTCAAAATATTTTGTGCGCGAATTTTAAGAATGATTTCGAAAAATGTAATATGTACTTTTTTCATCCGTGTAATAATTTTTAAATTATTTTAGAAATTTTAATTAAAATTAAAAAATACAATCCTACACTGAAACAAATGATGATTGGCGCTTCTTCACGACACTTGTATCATAATTCCGAAGAAATTACTTTACAAGTACTGTGATTTTACTTTACAATATTATGACTCTAATTTTACATTACATTTTGGCAATACAATTCCATTAAAGTATTGTAATTGTAAATTAATAACTGATGAAGCTGAATAAGAAGATCAGTTCTTTCAGACATAAAAATTGATAACAAAAGAACGCTCTGATTTAAATCTAACTGAGTAAAATCCATCCAAGTGTAAATACATCAGGACACAAATCATCGTCGATTAAATATACGAAAGACAAAATAGGGATCGTCGAAAAACACACAGAACCAGTTCACACGGGAGTCATGATGGCTGATCCCTCTAAATGTAATATATAGCGACCCTAGTGCTGAAATGAGTAGCAGCCAATAGCAAGAAGAGAAGCGAAGCGAACAATAGCGTACAACCGAATAGATTAATCAAACCTAACTGAGCCAATGAAAACCGTGCAAATCCCACATAGGGGTTAGCTAGAATCATGGTGGTGTGTCCAACTATAGTTCACTGAGGATGCTATTTCACTTGGGACGCATAAACACACATATTATATTATACATATCCATATACACAATATTTTTTCATACGAATCAAGTTCGAAAGAAAAAGCAAAAGGTTCCACTGTTGCGAATTCGATGATCCTCCTAAATGACGTTCTAACACCAAACGTGATTGGCAAAAACTCCGGGGTAGTTGTCATTATTAGCAGCGTCATCTTATCGCCAGTTGCAGATAATCATAATATTCTTTATATTATTAAAATCAGCTTTCGGTTTCTCAAAGCATTGGGACTTTCTTACTATAGTCAATATTCTTTTTTGCAACACTGTACAGGAAGTTTGTACTTTACACACCGGAAAATGTTCGCAAAATAGCAAATTTCAGATGATCTTAAAGGAATCATAACATTCCCGTACACTTAGGTATGCGAGAATTTTGATTCCTGCACACTATCTTTTGTGTACATTATTCGGTGCGCTAACTCGAGTCGAAATTTCGAGGGCCTCATATGAGCCTCTTGGTGATGTTGAAGCTCATTTAAAACATTTTAAGCCTCCACAACCTCTTTAAAGCCTATTGATAATCGTTACGTCACCATTTAACCCTCTTTAGCCTCTGTATTTTATTTTTCAACCTCTTTTAACGCTCAGGAACCTCTTCGATCGAGAAGAGCCTCACAGGCACTTTTCCCGTCGTAATGTATGACCTCCTTTGAACCTCTTGAGCCTAAAACGGACGTAAGTCAAGTCTGGAGGCTTAAAAGAGGTTCAAAAATACGAACAAGAACCTCTTTTAGCCCTCTTCAGCCTCAAAATTATGTCGCAGAGGCTCAAATGAGGCCTTCAATTTTTCGACTCGGGAAGTGAAAACTCCTCATACAGTATTGCAAAAAATGGTATATGATACATATGCGGGTTGGTGGTTCCCCATTTGTGTGAGTTACAGTCCTTATCGGGAATCTCCAACCCGCATATGTATCATATACTATTTTTTGCAACACTGTATAGGAAGTTTGTACTTTGCACACCGGAAAATGTTCGCAAAATAGCAAATTTCAGATGATCTTAAAGGAATCATGACATTCCCGCACACTTAAGTATGCAAGAATATTGATTTCTGCACACTATAATATCTTTTGCGTACATTATCCGGTGCGCTAAGTGAAAACTTCCCGTACAGGGTTGCAAAAAATGATATATTATACATATGCGGGTTCGCGGTTCCCCATTTGTGTGAGTTACAGCCCTAATCGGGAAGCTCCAACCCGCATATGTATCATATGCTATTTTTTGCAACACTGTACAGAAAGTTTGTACTTTGCATGCCGAAAAATGTTCGCAAAATGGCAGATTCCAGATGATCTTAATAGTGTGCAGGAATCATTACATTCCCAGCCCAAAAAGGAACATGTTTTGCGAAAGCAAAAAAATTTTCAAACCGATCTGAACCTCCGTTTTTTTGCAATCATTGCAAAACGGGACAAAAATAAAATAAGCTTCTATTTCCTGCGGCCCGACAATTTTTGCGAAAGGCGCTCAGCCTTTTTGTCCCTCATTTTTTCATTTTTCATCCAAACGATTTAATACTTTGGCATTTACCTTTTGAATAGTAATGCTATTGAAAAATGCAATAAAAAAAATCGATTTTTTGACTTCCTACTCTCTAAATATGAATCAGTCAAAATCTACTGATTATCAGTGAAATTTGACTGATTCAAATAGCTAAAAAGAGATTACTATACATCAGTCAAATTTCACTGATTGCTTCAGTGAAAATTAACTGATTTAACAGTGAAAATATTTTTTCCACTGATTCAATTAGTGATAATCAACTGATTTAACAGTGAAATATATTTTTTAACTGGTAAATCAGTGAAAAGGCAAATCACTGATTCAATCAGTAAAAATTTTACTGATTCAGATTTAGAGAGTAGTCCTCTTAATCAGTCAAGTTTACTGCGAATTAGTGCCTACACACTGATTGGCAGTTATATTTATACCATGGCATACTTCATATCGTATACTTTTAACTCTTTGCCAGTGCATATGCACTATTCAACACTGAATTTCACTGATTCAGGTTTAAAGATCTCTTTTTACTCGCAGATTTATCAACCTTCTCAAAAATAATTTCAATAACATCCCCAACAGTCTACACTCACTTCTACCTTTATCAAGTCTTCTAACTCTTCAAAAAAATACAATAAATAAAGAAAAATCCTCAAGCGCTTTTGATCCCAACAAACATTACAGATTTTTTCTTTGTCACCGACACTGAAACAAGCTTTTCCCACAAAGGACCTCTTCTCACCCTCAAGAAATAAATCTCTTGCCTCCACATATATCTTTCTCTCAACTTCTCCGAAAATACTTCCCCCAAAAAATTAACACACATCGTTTTCGAATAGCCCTGGCATTTTCTCTGCCAATTAATCATCCCCTTGCTTTTAAAACCCGATCGAGAGCTTTACCCTTGGTGTTCTCGCAGCTTTCTTTCTCCTCCTTTGCCCCTTCCATCTTATACACGGGGGTGCAGGAGTGTCACTCTGAAGTTTGCCATCCCCCCCTCGCCCCACACCCCTCCCCCACCCCCTTACCCCGCTAAACGGGACAACGATGGCGAAAGACACCCGGACCATAGGACCCTAGTTATGGGGCACCGGTATATATAAATGCTCATTGCAAAGATCCACAAACGCGGCGTGATGCGCAACCAATCAGCGAGACGCGGCCAGCTGCCGTAACTACAGTTTGCCAGTGGGGACCAAAAGAATATGGAGTCGGTTCGTTCATTCATCAAGGCCCTGGTTACAACAATTTTGACTTGTAACGGACCCCCCCCCCCCCCCCCCCAAGCTCTACGCATCGACTCCCCCTAACTAAACTCCACCCTGTGATGCTGGATTGCCACGTTCCCTTTACCTCTCTCCACAAAAATCACGCTTTATATATATATATAGATAAATACAATACTCTGGCTGATCCTATAAATGCCAAGTCGGGATAAATGTCCGTTAAAAATCAGATTGCTTGGCTTCTCGGAATCAGAACGAACTTCCGGTTTATGTATTTCATGCCTGATTAAAAAAATCGGGGATCTTGACTTATTAGTTGATGATGAAAAAATTGAGTAGAAAAATAAAAGTAACATATGTGCGGAAATTGGAAGACTTTTTTGTGCTGATTATATTAATGGGTGATAAATATTTTTTTGGTTAAAAAAACTCTGATAAAGTTTGAGTATCAGAAGGCAGTTTTTTTCTTCTAAAGGGGGGAAATGGATTTGAGGCTTTTATTATGAATGGGGAGTAAAAATTCAAAATGTAATTTTGAATGAAATGGAAAGGTAAATTTGAGCAGAATTTAAAAGAGAAGATTGGTGATTTAATTATTTAAAAAATTTAATTGGGGAAATGGACAAAAATTGGCAATACATTATGAGATTTAATTATGGGGTGAAATTCCAAAATATAATATGGTTAGAGATTTTTTATATTTAAATTATATTTTTGAAATTATTAACTTCAATTTTCAAATTTTTCAAAATTTTTTCTTTAGACACACTATACGTAAAAATCAACTTTACAGACTGAAAACGATGCCTAAAGATGTACTTTACGCATGCTATGAAAAAAATATTGTTTAGATATGAACAACATTTTTTTAAATTAAACAAATCTGTACATTGTTATGGGGTCAAAAAATCGTTTTCTTAATTCAAATAAATGTCTTTGCTGACTTTCTATCATCATTTAAAATGATCTTTAGTCTATTTATAAAAATGATTTTTAAATTTAAAAGACAAATTTCGTAGGAAAAATCACTTTGGTCGAATCGAAAAATTTTCAAATCAAACAAATCACTTCAACAAAGAATTTGTTCAATATAAATTCAAATTTTTTAAAATCAAGCATATTTTTTTGAGAGATAAACAAATTTTCTTTTTATTAAGAAAATAGGCTTGAACAAACGATTTTTCCGACATGAACAGAAGTTTTTTCTAGGTATAAATTTTGGTTAAGGGGATCTGCCACCTTTAATAATTTTATTTTTTGAGTTTATACCTTCCATATAATTTTTTTATGTTAAGTATCTTTATTTAGAAAGATTTTGGGTTTTTTGTTTCATTCCAACACCTTTATGTATTTTTAAACTAAACATTTTGAGTTTTGGGCATTTTTTTGATATTTTTTTACTCTAAATAACTTTTTTGTTTTTTAATCAATCGTCATGATTACTTTTTTATTTGGTTCCTTAAAATGTGTAGCAGCTTTCTGGATATGGAAAATAAGGTAATATGACTGAAAAAAGTTACAAATAAAATAAAATAAATAAATAAAAATATCCCAAAATAAAAAATTTTATAGTTTTTTTTTAGTTATAGCGCTTTTTATATCCAAAAAGTTGCTACACATTGTAAGGAACAAAATAAAGAAAGAATCATGACAATTGGTTAAAATACAAAAAAGTTATTCAAAGTCAAAAAATGTCCAAAAAATGTCCAAAAAACGCAAAATTTTTAGTTTAAAACTATATATAGGTGCTGGAACTATCTAAAAACCCCGAAACCCTTCAAAATGAAGTTACTGAACATAAAAAAAGTGATATGGAAGGTCTAAACTCAAAAAATAAAAATTTTAAAGATGGCGGTTCCCCTTAAGAATAACTTCTGTTCCGAGTGTACAAATGGGAGTTTACACTGATTTACAATTAATTGTGTTTGGAGAATTATTGCACCTGAGATCTTTTATTTGTAGGATAAAGAGATGAAGATGAGTATGTAGATTGGCGTAAGAGTTAGGCCATTGTATGTGAGAATAGCTGGTTGAGAAGATGAAAATGTTGTTTGGCCTGACAGAAGCAACGTGGCCAATCTAATTTCACGTGAAGATTCGATCGGGACCGCATAATTGACCTAATCAAATTCTCCACCGCTGGTAAAGCATCCCAGAGCGTAAAGCACCAACATCGCTGGTATAAGTAGGCATGTCATCACGCGTTATGAACTTAGTTCTGCCCAAAAAGACTTGCGACCCTTCTTGTCGCGCGGAATTCGCCGTGCGACTCTCACTTCAAATCCGTGACCAATAGTGTCAATAATGCTCTTAATAAAATCGCATTCCTAATTGATTAAAAACGGAAAATCAGAATAAATACTAAAAATCAAGTCCTCATGTCTAATACAAGATTTATCGTCCCAAACAAATATTTTGACCCAAAATTGTCTTACTGTATAATTGACCAAATTTTTGGTACAAATATTTCCCTCATCAAAATTTGACCGAATTTTTATGTTATATATATTATAATTAATATAAAACAAAGAAAGTTTGTTTTAATCGAAGATCATGGTTTATTTAACAAAATTGTTTGGTTAGGTTAAGTATATTTTTTACCTGGTGTATCGAGTTTTCATACTTTTCAAAATGGATTATCAGAAAATTGATATTTACTGCTCGTGCAAAAATTACGCAAAAAGGAGAATAGCTGAAAGTATTATTTTGAATGGTCAGTTTGCGCTCTGAAAGACAAAATAAAAAGTAATACATTTTATTTTTGCGATTGAATTGCGCAATTTACCATTTTTCCATTTTTCAATAATTTAATGGTAAATAGTGCAAATCAAGTGGCAAAACCTGAAAAAATAAAAAGCATTACTTACTAATTTGCTCTTCAGAACGCAAAATGGTAATTTTAAATGGCACTTTCAGTTATTTTCTTTTCTGAACAGACCCTGACATGAAATGAAACGCTGTACCAGACGGACCACGTTGGGTATGTAAAAAATTTGGGATAGTATTAAACTAATGTGTTGGTTAGTTCGGGGCCAGACCTGGCTTGACGTTTCATACGAAGTCAGTAATTGCCAGTCGTAGGCCTGGTCTGCGCCAGGGAAAGTCTCTACATCAGTGAAATTTTCCTTTACGCTATTTTCCACCAATATCAACTCAGTTCTTTTCATTAGAAATGTTTTGGGGTTTTTTAAAAATTCCAGCACTTTTATGTATTTTTAAACTAACCATTTTAAGATTTTTGGGCATTTCATTGACATTTTTTGACTTTGAATATCTTTTTTTTTTAACTAAGTGTCTTGATTCTTTTTTTATTTTGTTCCTAATAATATGTAGCAACTTTTTGAATCTGGATAAAAATGTAACATGACTGAAGAAAAAGTTACAAATAAAATAAAAAAATAGATAAAAATATCCCAAAATATGAAAAAAAATTGGTTAAAAAACAGAAAGTTATTCACAGTCAAAAAATGTCAAAATGTGTAGCAACTTTTTGGGTATGCAAAGCACTCCAGATAAAAAAATCAGCTACAAATTTTTTTTTCATATTTTGGGATATTTTTATCTATTTTTTTATTTTATTTGTAACTTTGTTTTCAGTCATCTTAGCTTTTGATTCATTTTTAAAAAGTTGCCATACATTGCAAGGAACGAAATAAAAAAGAATCATGACAATTGGTTAAAAAACAAAAAAGTTATTCAAACTTAAAAAATGTCAAAAAAATGCCCAAACATCTCAAAATGTATAGTTTAAAAATACATAAAGGTGGTGGAAATTTAAAAAGCCACAAAACCTTCCTAAATAAAGGTACTAAATATAAAAAAATTATATAGAAGGTCTAAACTCAAAAAATGAAAATATTAAAGATGGTGAATTCCCTTAAAAGGAAAATTTCAAAATGCTGCCATTAGCTTTCTACTTTTCTTTCGAAAACATTTGAAAGACATTTAAAAAAGTATACAGCAAACAGACTTCTCAATGAAGTGACATTTTCTTTTGGACAACTATATAAACTTCCTCTAAGAAACAACCCAACTGCGTATCGAAAGGTTTAAGGAACTCAATTCCAGTCTGATTCAAAATGTAAATCAGTATCTCACTGGTATCCTGAATCCTAATCTCGTTAGCAAAAGCTCATGTTCTGATGAAACAAAAGGTGACAACAACTGACACTGAATCTGCTTAGTAAAAGTGTAAACGCGCCGGCGCGGAAAAGTTTTTCTAATATTGTGAGATCTGAAAGAAACTGATGCCGGATGATCCTGCGAGATTGCGAGAGAAGCTGGAAACTCGCCAGGAGCCAAATCCTTGAAGGTTGACGCGAATGTGACAACAGCAAGTAGGCGGTCTAAGCTTAAGCGATTTAGGCCGCAGGTTTCGGATTACCTTTTGGATTGAAGGTCCTACTCTTTGAAACACAGTTCACTTTTCGTGGCTCTATTCTTGTTCATCCGAGATTAGAGTCGATTCTCTGTCAAAATTGTGTCTATTGTGCTGACACTGACGGTGATGATTTGAAAATAATTTTGTGCCTTGCCCACCGGGAATATAAAGGTTACTAGGTCTTAAGGCCAAATCAGGTTGGGCCCTTACAGTCTTCAAAATGGGGAACAACATGCAAAATAAATGTACGCAAGCTGCTTTCAATGAAAAATCTTAATTAGTGAAATTTTACTTATATATATATATTTATATATTAATACACCCCGTGTGGAAATTGCCAAATTTTTGCCCTATTACAAGTTTGGCCCCAACTTGGAAAATTATTATTTGGCTACAACATGGCGAATGTCTTGGATGTGGCATGGAGCCAACCTGGATACTTGTTTAATAGTTGTTGCGGTTACAGCGCCACCTACTTTGGCTGTGCTTGTGTTTTTAGATCGCCTCCAATCTTAAACCCGGGTTCTTTAAATTATGCCAAAGATATTAATGATTATGTTCGATAGTGTATGTGTTTAATTTCTGTGCGTGCTAATTAAAATGCCCAAAATAAAGAGCACTGGACGAGTCCGGAGAAATCGCGCGATAATTAAAGCAAGAAGAGTAAGCAATGAAAACGATAGTAACTAAATCAAATTTGTAGATTAGACTTTGAATCTGTCATTTTAGAGGTTGGAATAAAGTGTTAAATTTTTTCATTTATTTCAACTGCGTGTTTGACACTTTCATTTTTAATAAATGAATGGGCTGTCGTGAACTCCATTAAAAGGTTCTTAAAAAGTTCATACTTGGTTTCACAGTGTATCACGGAGAAAAATGGATATTGAAAAGTAGATATTCAAATAGGAAATATTCATCCATAATATCTAGATATTGACACGCAATATTAAAATTTTTTTTTTTAATATATAAGATTTTGCCGAGAAGTAACATTTGATATTCAGATTCAATAGTTTAGATATTGAAGCATGAAGTGCGCGCGTATTAAAGGTTATGTGATCACTTTTTCGCTCTCATCGAAATCTAAGTGAATCTAATATTGACATGCTTGCAGCGTTTCGGAAAGATAAATTTTAAAAGTTTATTAAAGTTTACTTAAATTCTAATAAGTGTTTCTAATGGAATAAAAGTGATCGGGTCATTAACTTGAGATGTGGTAAGTAAAACATATAAGTTATATATTTTCTCTATATGTGGTTTATAGCCGAAAATGAAATCTAACCTTAGTGTTAAGTTTAAGTTTCTAACAAGAACATTAAATTAATTTTAGACATGCCAGATAATGAAAATTTGGTTCAAACATCTACATTACTTCTACAGGAAAGAACATAATAAAATATAATTGGACTTTTTTCTAAAAACTGAATATGTAGTTATTTCATAACCTTTAAAATAATTTCAAATTAATTAGTTGAGTTTGAAATTTTTGTCACTGCCTACATTATCGGAGGATCACTAGTCGCGTCATTTTTTCCACAGAAAGATTTTCAAATTCTTTAAAACTTTAAAATAATTTTTTGAGTATCTTAGATATTGAGCTGATGTAACATCTATAACTTTTATTTCCAGTATACCTGTATTTGATGTTAAATATCTGAGATATTCAACTCTAGTACCTCAGGCATTCAAGTTTACTAACGAGGATATTCAGAAGTTTAGTATCTCGAATATTCATTCTTAATATGTGAGATAATCAAGTTCAATATCTGAGATACTAGTGGTTAATATCTTTTTTTCAATATCTGCAGGCATTGAAGTAGAATATCTAAATGTTTGTCACATAGTTGAATGCTACTGACATTGTGCCTCAATATCTAGATATTATGGGTCAATATCCATTTTTCTCCGTGATAATCTCAAAATCAAATTCAATTCAAAATATTTGTTAATAATATTAAAATATATGACTTGGACTACATTTTAAATCTCGAAAATTATTCTAGAAGGATTAGATGAAGACATTAAAAAAATGTATGTGGCTGAGGCACTGATTCAATTTGACTGAGACTCACAAAATGAACGGTGCCAAGTTGGGACCAAACTGGGTCATGAGGTAGGCTTTGGTCGGGTTAGGCGTTTCATTTGCGGTTTGGTCCTGCCTCGATACCCAAGTTGGGGCCCGGTTTTTCCTAGTTGGGGCCTAGCTAGCGCCAGGACAAAATTTCCACACGGGACTGTTATGGTTTCGATTATTTTAGAGCCGTAGATCAATTAGACCATGTGACGTCGGTGATTGGATTTGAAGAAAATTTTTCAAAATATTTTACAGTTAACTGTAACGCAATTAATCTTGCAGCTTATTTTTCTCAAAGAAAAATTTTGATTGGACGGAAAAAAATAGTTTAGTAAAGTTTATAGAACTTTTTAAGAGCTGGGGATAGAGGCATTTACAGAAATTCTGGTAAATTTAACTACACTGTTAGAAATTTCTACCGTGATTTCCCGTAACACGCATTCAAAAAAAAGTCCAGTTAAAGCAACCGGGATTCCGGTTATTTCAATTGGAAAAAAATGATAAATTAAGCCGTAGTAATAGTTACGGTTAAAAATGTTAGAAAATCCGGTTAACTTTTTCCGGTTCTTTTCACCGAAAATGCCAGTTGATTTAACTGGATTTTGGAATGAAAACAGCCGTAATTTATTCTGGTTAGAAAATTCCGGTTATTTTGATTCCAACATTCTGGTAAATTTAACTACACTGTTAGAAATTTCTAACGTAATTTCCCGAAAAACGCACTAAAAAAAAAGTCCAGTTAAAACAACCGGAATTCCGGTTATTTCAATTGGAAAAAAATGTTAAATTAAGTCGTAGTAATAGTTACGCTTAAAAATTTTAGAAAATCTGCTTAACTTTTTCCGGTTATTTTCACCGTAAATGGCAGCTAATTTAACCGGATTTTGGAATGAAAATAGCCGTAATTTATTCTGGTTAGAAAATTTCGGTTATTTTGATTCCTACATTCTGGTAAATTTAACTACACTGTTAGAAATTTCTATATCGTAATTTCCCAAAAAACGCACTCAAAAAAAAGGACCAGTTAAAACGACCGGAATTCTGGTTATTTCAATTGAATAAAAATGTTATATTAAGTCGTAGTAATAGTTACGCTTAAAAATTTTAGAAAATTCGGTTAACTTTTTCCGGTTATTTTCACCGTAAATGACAGTTAATTTAACCGGATTTTGGAATGAAAACAGCCGTGAGTTATTCTGGTTGGAAAATTCCGGTTATTTTGATTCCTACACTTTAAAAAAAAGTTTTAATTCAAATCTAAAAATCGGCTAACTTTAAGATGTAACAAAAACTAGACCATTAGAGAAGGACAGACTTATGGTGCGCTTATACACAAGGTGGCTTTATTTAAGCCAAAATCGTCTGTTAGACGTAACAAATTTAAGACTTTTTTTATCTGTGTACGTTCTGGTAAATTTAACTACACTGTTAGAAATTTTCACCGTAATTTCCCGAAACAACACTCAAAAAAAGTTTATTACTTTGCACTGAGAAAACTGGAGTGTCAAACTTTGAGTGTCAAAATGTAGATAGTCAGTTTGAACTTCTAGATAGTACAACTCTCTTTCCGAAATTTTTTCTTTTTGGTCAGGGAGACACTCATTTGATATTCTGCTTAACTGTTACCAGAGTGTCAGAATCACTATAAAGAGTGTCGATTGGTGAAATACGCGCCAAAATTGTGAAGTCACGTGGGTTCGCCTATTTTTCCTCGAATATCACCAGCGTGGACTCTAACCTCATTGCCGGTTTCGCGTCCTTTACGTGTTAAAGTGTCACGAGGGTTATTTTTGCCAAATAATTGGTGAGTACCTATTTCACTTGCTATAATAACATAATAATTGTGAAAGCTTAAAGATAATAGTTTTGAGGTTAGCCATAGAGGTAGATTATAGTATATTTTTCCCTCTTCGATAATCTATTTTTCTCTCTGCGATGATCAACTTTTCCCTCTAAAGTATTCAAGTTGACCATCTTATTTTCACAATTCACAGGTAATAAGTTACACTATCTAGAAGGCTGTCCTATAGTTTAACCTCAAATATAGTCTGCTTCACCCTCCAAATGTTTAGGTTGACACTCCAGTTTTCTCAGTGTGGGTGGAATGAATTTGTAAACTGTACTTTTTTCGAATCTTAAGAGTTTAAAAATTTAATACGCAAAAAGTTTTAATATCAGATTAAAATTAAAAAAATACGAGTTGAATATTTTCGACCAAAGAACGCAAAGAAATATTTCACGCAAAAAAATTTTTAAATGTAAGTCTTAGGTGGAATTGCCCGCATGCATATCAAGTAATTTTTAATAGTCAGGCATTTTTTACTCAACTATTATCACAATTAAATAACAAAAATTGTTTACTTTATAATTTTGATTTTTAATCAATTAAAGTTAAGGAACCTTGAAAGAAAAAGAGGAAAACCAAAGCGAATCATTTAATTTCACATTTCATTTATTGAAAAAGATAGTTGAAGAGAATTTCTTTAAAAAAATATTTGAGACCTTATAAAGAATAAAAAAATCAAAACTTTTATTTAAGGCCGAATAAGAAACAGGAAATTTCAGATAAATATGTTCGAATAAAGACTAATTCCATTAGAAGTTTTGAACTTTTAAAAAAGCAATAAATAAAAAAGTTACTAATAATTAGTAAAAATTTTCACTGAATTGAATTAGAGGCTCAATTTTCACTAATTCAAAATTAATATCTTCAAGTAAAAAAGCTAATGCAATGATTGGATTATTTAAAGTTTTTAAACATTATTAATTCCACAGATTCGTATCTATTTCTACAATTATTAAAAATCAGAATCAACCGACATTCCACCAATTATAATTGGTGAGAGATAATTATCATAATTAGAGATAATTACCTCTCAGAGATTACCATAAAATCACTTCAATCATTTCCAATAAAATTGCAGTATTTTATTCCACTAACATTCAATAAGATTTAATTAAGAATTCTCTAGAACTAAATTATTCAATATTAATTAATTTATCAGAGTGAAATCGACTGTTTCATTATTAAAAATTTTACCTACAATTAGTCATACTTTATTATGAATGCGTTAAATTCTCTCACCATTTAGTCAAATTTCACTAGAAATTAATACAAATTTTTAGTAATTGAGAATTAACTTCTCACTAATTCAAAATTTAAAGAGAAATATTTAATTCAAAGTAATTACTGGAAGGAAATTCCAGCAATCCTCAACTAAAATTTTCAGTGGAATTAATGAATTTTTCAGAAGAATTTTAGTGATTCAAGTTTGGAGAAAAAATTTCAAAAAGTGGGTCTAAGCTATAAATTATAAATCTTTGAAGAGCCCAAATCTTCAACCCTTTTGACATGTCCATTGGCGTCGCGATAGCCGTTAACGACGGCGTAAAAATCGAACAATCTGTAACGAAAGCGTGAAAATCTTCGGTCACCGGGTGCAGATTTTTTGAAAAGGTGTCGTTCTCATCGATCAACTGATGCTCTGTCTTTCTTTCGCGGCTCTGGCCTGGTAAACCGTACAAATATGATTTAAGCGTGCAAACAGACCATGCGCTATTTCACTATTTCTTCGTGGACTTTTTAAAAGGCGTTTATACCATGCAGTAAGGACTGTAAGGATACCGTAGTTGAATCGTTTTCAACCCCCAAAGAAAGCCTATCTTACGACCTATGGGTCGGAAGCGTTTTCAGCCTTTAACGAACCACATCGAATGTCTTTCAATCTCTGTGTGTGTGTAATAATTCAAATACAAACGCAAAAGCCACAGACATTATTACCTACCGCCACGAACGTATTTTCTCTATGAAAAGCGAAATACACGGAGAAAAATAGATATTCGAGTATCTGACGAGCATCTTATATAATATCTAGAATCCAGAAGCATTATGTGAATGCGAAAATTAGGCCTGAGGTAAAAATAGATAATTTTGCTTTCAAAAATAGAAATATTGATATTGAAGGGTCCATTTAAAAGAAGAAAGATTATTTTCCAAAAAGGAAATTTATAGAACGGAAAAATAATTTTATTAATAAATTTTATTTTCGCCCGAACTTTTTTTCTCATCGCTTCGAAACACAATTTTTAAAAACATGAGATTCTCTGCAACTTGACCGTTTTCATTTTTTTTAAATCGACCAATTATTCATATTATTTTTCCTAGGGGAAAAAGTGTATAACTTAGCAAAACTTGAGGTTTCACGGAAGTTTTAGTCTTGCACGAAAAAGCTGATATCTTTCCGTATTTTCAATTGCTGAATTCATATCCGATATTAGAAGTTTTCTAAAATACTTCAGAATTCCCCTAGCCTAGGGGAAAAAGTGTATAACTTAGAAAAACTTGAGGTTTCACTGAGGTTTTATTATTGTTTTATTTGTTTTTCATGCAAAAATAAAACCTCCGTGAAACCTCAAGTTTTGCATAGTTATATACTTTTTCCCCTGGGCTAGGGGAATTCAGAGATAATTTAGAAAAATTCTAATATCATATATAAATTTAGCAACTCAAAATTCGTAGAAACCACATTATTTTATTAACTTTTCGGCGGATAAATATTACTTTAACGGAGTCTGAAACTTCCAAGATTTCACACTTTTTCCCCAGGCTGGGGGAAAATAGTGGGGTCTAGGGAAATTATAAGACCGGATTCGGATTCAACGGCTCAAAATCCATAAAGGTAGCCGATTCACATGTTATGTTCAAAGTACTTTTATTTTTGTGGGCCTGTGTTATTATCAAATTCAGCAATTTTTTTGTACAAATTTTGTTTAGGAAAATTGTTTTTGATGGTTTCAGCCATTGAAGAACTTATTTTCAAAAATTGAAAATAGTCAGGTTGTAGAAAAAATGAAAAAATGATCTGTGGTTTATTAGAATAGCATGATTTTTTAAAATTTTGCTCGAAGCGATAAGAAAAAAGATTCGGGCAAAAATAAAATTAATTGATAAAATGATTTTTCTGTCTCTTAAATTTTCTTCTTGGGAAAAAATCTTTCCTCTTTCAAATGATTCTTTCAATATTAATATTGCTAGCCTTGAAAGCAAAATTATCTATTTTTGCCTGAGGCCTAATTTTCGCAAGTGTACTTAAAATTTGTTTATTCTGGCTGGTGAGGTGAATTCGATATTCCTTATTAAACAATAGTAATTTAACAATATTATTTAACAATAGTATAATCAATTCTGAATTTGCGAATCACGTCGAATTATTTTGCAAATTTTCTCCTAACATTTGGGACGCAACAAATACATAAATAACTCTAATGTTTCCAAAAAATACTTTCTTGACGTCTTTGGTGAATTTCTATATTCCGTTTTCCAAATAATGAACGAATTTTCACTTATATTGAAAATTAAAAGTTTCCTATCAGGAATAGAGAATTCGACCTGCAAAGTTGTTGGGAAAATTGCGAATAGTTTTTACAGTGTGTATTTTTATCGCAATTTTGAAATTGAAATATTTCAAAAAAAGCTATCGTAGAAATTAATGTTTTCTTTTTTATGAAATTTAAATTTCGTTTTAATTTTTATTTAATCATAAAATGTCCAAATCAAAATAATTTTTCGATTTTGCATTTTTAAAATTTTTATTATTATGTATTTGATGAAATAATTAAATCTATTTTACATAGACTACCTTATTTTCATGTTTCTGAATCATAAAATATCATGCTTGATATTTTGAGGTTTGAAAAATAGTAAAATACTTTTTTAAAGGATAAATATTTGCAACTGAAAAGGGAGTTTGAATTTTGGCGTACTTTGGTCAAAGATATGTTTTTATTATTAATCCCATCCTAGAATAATATTCTTTTGCATCTTTATGCAGGTACCTTTTACAGGTGTGAATCCTGTAACAACATACCAGTTGCAGAATCCAATTTTCTATAATACTGACACTCAAGGTATTTATGACAAACAAGTGTTATATTCAAAGTCCTAAAATAACGTTCGAATGTTCACTGTTTAAAAAATATATTGAGAAAATTTTCACTGGATTATCAAACAGAACGTGCCAAAAAATAAACACACTCACTTCATGGAGGAATATGAGTTCGAATTAAAAGAAATTATTTAAATAATAAATTGAGAGAGCAAATTTTCTGATAAAAAAGTATATTTTGGCAAATTTTGTTATAATTAAAACACTTTTCTGAGATGAAAAAATGACTTTAGCTACCGCATAGTAACTTTTATTATATTGGAGATTATTTTATAGAATTAATAAAATACATTTATATTGGCTATTTGATAAAGAAAACTTTTTTTTAAGTTTAGGTGACACAAAACCTGTTTTAAAAATTGTTCAATTATTTTTTTAGAATTTAATATTTATTTCTGATATTTTCATACACTTGAACTTTTGTCACTTTCACCTACATTTTTCCATTGCAAATGTCTCGTTTCAACAAAAGTGAAAGGAAAAAGAATTTCGCTCAGAGATTAAGAGAGATAATCGCGATCTTTGGAGACCCCCTGGTAGGAAAAGCAAGTCTCTCTCGCTTGACTTAGGCTCGCCTAAGGCGTTGGATAAGCCGCGAAGCTGACACTAACCCCGTTAACCGGTAACACTAGAACTCCTGACTTTTTAAACCGTTGTTTATTTACCATCTAAGCAGCTTCGCGAGCTCAAAAATTTTTAAAGAACACTGCATAAACCTTTTCTTTTCCATCCTCCCGTTCTCTATAATACACAAAATCCCTTGACTTTTGATGACTTCTACCTTTTCCATTTTCCATGGAATTTTCAAAATTTTCTAAATATTCCTTTTATACACTTTTCAAATACTATTTTGCTGATACTGGATTAAAGATCGATACCCTCATCCCTTTTTCAAAAAAATTTTCAACTTGCAACAACAGAAATTTCATTTCTATGGCTATTTAATCAGTTTTTTAAATCAAATTAATAAATTTCTAGGAATAAGTCACTATAACAAATTGGTAAACAAAATTTATTTGAAATTCTATTGCCGATAATCGTGAAAAAGCTTATAAAATTATGCGTCTAATATTTTATTTTAATAATTTAATTTAATAATTTTTATTTTAATAAGTTTTAATAAATTTCAATTTTATAATATTGTAGATGTGAATTACATTTTGTCAAAGTTACTAAATTTGTTTTTGATTTTAAATGAAAAAAGAAAATTAAATTTACTTAACCCCTTAAGCTACAACTACGGGCATAGTCTGTAGTAGATGATCGGACCAAACGTAAATATTACGGGCATAGCTCGTAGTAGATGATCGGGCATTTAATTTAATTAATTAATTAATTAAAAATTAATTAAAATAATTAATTATTACTTCTCGAACGTAAATCGTAGGTTAAGGGGTTAAGGCTCTATCAGCCTTAAGGAACATTCTCATCATGAAACTCGCGCTTCGCGCTCAATTATCTGTATACATTTCTGTAACTTTCTAGAAATTTACATAATTTAAAAAATTTATCTTCTTCCAAATATCTCAAAAAAAAAAATTCGTAGACTGTTTTTAAGCAAAAAATTTTTTATTTTAAGGCTTATTTTGTATCTCACATATTTTGGTTAAAAATCGAATTTTTGGTTTTCAATAGTGTTTTTTAAAACCAAAACATAAAATATACATCTTGTAAAAAAATATCCTACTAAGATTTTGTAGACCTCATTTAGGCAAATGATTTTCCATCTCAACGTTTTTTTCGTATGTCACATATTTTGTTTAAATAATGTAATTTTTGAATTTTAACCGTATTTTTTAAATTAAAATATTTAATCTTTTTCCTGAAAAAATGACCCGCGATTCATTTGAACCACATCATTTTTTTTTTAATTTGGTATGAACCGTTAAGAAAAACAGTTCGGGTAAAAATAACATTTATTAAATGCATTATTTTTTATGTTTCAAATTTTTTTCAAGGAAAATAATCTTTTCTCTTTCAAATTAGCCCTTCAATAATAATATTGCTACTCTTGAATGCAAAATTATCTATTTTTGTCTTTTTGCAGTGATTGCAAAAAAACGGAGGTTCAGATCGGTTCGAATTTCGAATTAAGCTGTAAAAATTTCCAATTTTGAGAAAAAATTTATAAACATAAATTTTTTGTGAAAAATTTTCACTTTTTAAAATTTTCTTGAATTTTTTGAAAATTTTTTAATTTTTCTATATTTAAACAGGTTTAGGCCAGAGAGGGAAGTATTACGAACACAACGCACTTTGAAAAATCCAATTCCCATTATTAGAAAAGAAGATATTACTGCAAAAAGTTTTTTTTTGTTAAATTGTTTATTTAATTATATAATGGTATATTGGAATTTTTAAATAAAAAAATATTTTTCGTATTCTATTCAATTAACCCATGAAAAAAAAATTATTTATATCTTGATATTTACTTTTTATTTAGACTGAAAATAAGATTAGTTTGACTTCCTAGTCCCCTTAATTGAAAAATGTTATTGGAAAAACGTAATGATTTGATGAAAATTCTGAAAGTGATTTTTCACATAAAACCAATACCTTCTCATATGATAAGAATGTAAAAAAAATATTGTACAAGAAACCATATGTATTGTAGTGGGTGCAATACAAACGATAATCATTAAATTGTTCAAGTATCGCTTACTATATACATTAGAGTAATTACAATACAGATCTCATCCTGTACAATATTCATTTATCAAATAGGAATAAGCATCTTGATGATAAATCAATAATATGTTTCTCTCTCCACATTCCTACTAATAATACAATTCATAAATGTTAAAAAGTTAGAAAAAATTTCAAAGCGGAAATCAGATTAACCTCCCACTCAGATTTTTTCCCTCTTTTACAAATTTCTTTGTGGTCCCATATATAACTTTTTAAGACGTTTGTTCGCCATAGGGATTCACACGTGACACAATAAGCGTCAAGGAAAAAAACAAACTCGAAAATCTGGGCTCGGTGGACCACAGACGTGGGTTTCCCATATATATATATACTTCTTTCCACTTTTTTAAGATCGTTGCTGCGTGGCCTTTGATCTTTTATGTACACGAGCCAATTCCAGAGCCTAATGGTGGAGATCCCGGTGGATTTTGAATCCAAGATCGTTGTCCTGTGAGTCAAATTTCGTCACAGTCCGCTTCCTCCCTGAGACTGGATTGGTAACGGCCCGGTGTCGCTGTCGCTCGCTCGCGACTTCGTCCTATTTACCGATTATTTGCCGTATCCTCCTGTAACCGGCGATCCTAGACGGTATCGGCCCGGTGCTTCTCCTGGAGAACCAGGATATTTCACCAGGACCGTACATTACTAAATATTTTCATAAATAGGGCGAAAAAATATATTATACTTTTCACTGATTATTTATTCATTTTTTTGAAACTTAAGTCTTTATAATTTTACCTCATAAATTATTTTTTTATTTCTTGTTGTTTTGGCAGAGGGTTAGTTACACCTTTTCTTTATCTTAAGATTTTTTTTTCATCTAAAGCGTATATTTGAGGAGAAACATAAGACAAACGTTTCGGCATTGGATTCTATAAATTTATTCTTATGAGATTTCGAAAATGGACAACAATAAATTATTTATTATACCGATAGTATTTTTATAATTTTTCAGACTGAAGGGGACAAGGCAATCGAAAAATCGATTTGTTTATTACTGTTTTTTTTTAAGAGTATGAATCCTTTATTCGCAAATTCTGTGAAATTGTTTTTGAAATTCGAAAAATTGTTGATTTTAGGTCCATAGAGACAAAACAACACAAGGGCTTTATTACGCAGAATTGCAGTGATTCTGAAGGAACTGAGATTCAAAATGGCTTTAAAAAATTTGAAAATACGGAGGATATCTCTCATTTTCCGCGGAACCTCTGATATAGATCGTAAATACTCTGATTTTTCCAAAAAAATGTTTATGTTGCAATTTTTCGTTGACATGTGGAAAACTTCCCATTTTTATAAAAAAGTCAGTTTCCTGACTTTAGAAATCAATCCAGCTTTTTTTATTATTTTTACAATTTCCGCGGAAAGCTGTAAATGCAATGAATAATTACAGTCTTGTAGAAATCAACTTGATCAATTTGAATAGAGATTTCACTGCAAAAATAAAACTTCAATTTAAAAAATTTGTGCCGCCATTTTGCTACAATAATATTACTTCCTATGATTTTTTGATACTCCATATAGTTATAAATGAACAACACACAAAAAAGTTTCATTGTACTTGCTTTTATTCTTTTATCAGGGAGTATAAACAAAATGTGAAATCTTCCCAAGGTGACGATTGGAAAAAGGGCAATTTTTCGAAATTTTTAACAAGAAATCTAATCAATATTATAATTTGAAATCTTGTCTCTTTATCCCGCAATATTCGAGAAATATACAACAATTTTACTATCGTTAAACAATAGTTTAATATAGAATTATAAAACTTTCGCGAAGGCATATAAATATTTATCTTTCTGACCCTAATTTTTTCTAAAACAATTGACTTGTTTTCAAAATCTTAAGAATCTGTAAAATCTATTACAGTTTGAGATTTTAATTTTGAGATATACTATGAAAAAGTGTACTCTCTAAATCTGAATCAGTGATTTGCCTTTTCACTGATTCATCAGTGAAAAAATATTCTTCACTGTTAAATCAGTTAATTTTCACTGAAATAATCAGTGAAATTTGACTGATTTACAATAACCACTTTTTAGCTATTAAAATCAGTCAAATTTCACTGATAATCAGTAAATTCTGACTGATTCAAATTTAAAGAGTAAAGGAAAATCGGT
Source organism: Diplolepis rosae (assembly GCA_030998225.1). Classification (NCBI taxonomy): domain Eukaryota; kingdom Metazoa; phylum Arthropoda; class Insecta; order Hymenoptera; family Diplolepididae; genus Diplolepis; species Diplolepis rosae. The sequence continues at coordinate 2,779,498 of JAPYXD010000723.1, read as the reverse complement.
TATTTGAAACCGTTGTGCTAGGGATTAATATAGTTTACCAAATTTATTTATTATTTTAGTATTAAAATTACCCAGGGCCCCAAAATATATATTCTCCATAGGCCAAGAACAACATTTGTGATACGTTCCTGAATTCTTGTGTTGCAGCTGAGGGACCAAGGCGTTGCGAATCTATTGAGGGCCCCCATCAGGGAAAGGTTGTTCGACCTTTGAAAAGACCAAAATTTTGAATCCTTATACTTACGTCGCATTTATGTCTCTCGATAGCGATAATCATAGAGACATGATCGAAGAGTATTGCTATCTTGGGAATTTCGAATCTAACATTGTAATTTTCAACAGACGAAACCGACGAGTACCTTGCAAAATTCTTCAAGACCAGTCGAAGATGAGATCTTATAATGGAAAGAAAAAAATGACTTGTCGAAATTATTGAAATCCAATAATGTTGTCAATGTCAACGTTATTTTCACATCAATTATTAAAAAGTCCTGGCAATCCATTATTTTGAAATAAAATTTCAATTAAATTACCATTTCACAAAATAAAAAGTTTTTAATCTCATTTGTCTCTATATTTTAAAAGTTGGAATTTTTCCAAAATTTACACCTTCATTCCATTTTAAATTTTATATATTGGTTATTTATGATTGATGATTCATTGAGGCAATTAGTTAGTGATTACTGGGCACATAGTTTTTCTAGAAATTTCCACCGTTGAAATGAGATACTTTTTTTATATTTATTTCTATTTTCTACACAAATCCATAATCGGGATACAATATTTTCGACAGAAACTAGAATATTGCGTTTATTATCTTAACTATTTTTATAAAAAACGTAGGTATATTTTTATCAAAAGTGCATCATTTTTCACTTTTTTAATATGGCGCATACAAAACGGGTTAAAATTATATATTGTTTCTTTAATATTTTTATTTTTTGAGTTTAGACCTTCCATATAATTTTTCTATATTTAGTACCTTTATTTAGAAAGGTTTTGGTTTTTTTTTTAAAATTCCAGCACCTTTATGTATTTTTAACTAAAAATTTTGAGTTTTTTGGGCATTTTTTGACTTTGAATAACTTTTTTGTTCTTGAACTGATTGTAATAGTTATTTTTCCATTCCGTTCCTTACAATTTAAAGCAACTTTTTAGGTATAGAAAATAGGGTAACATGACTGAAAAAAGTTACAAATAAAATAAATTTTAAAAATTAATGAAAATATCCCAAAATATAAAATGAAAAATTTTTTTAGTTAGTTTTTTAACTAGAGTGCTTTCCATACCCAAAAATATTGATAATATAACGAAGAATAAGTGGTAAAAATTTCAAAGACCTTATATTGCAACAAACGCGGAAAATCACAACTTTTGCGGAAAACGGAGCTTAAAGTAAAGTCAACATTGTGTTACTAAATCATATATGTATATACATAAAGGCAATATATATATATTGTGTTTTTATAGGAATACCTGCCATTTACTATTTTCCATATAATTCAGAAATATTAGTAAATAAATAAACAAACTATTTTGTGTAAAAAGCTAATTTACGCTTAAAACGCGTTATTCGTGAATTGTGTAACTTTTAATTTTATTTATTTTTCCATGAAAAAAAAATCAGATTGCCCTGAAAATGTACACACATACTCAGAAAATTATAGAGAATTAAAAAATAGGATTTTTGGAAAATGTCAAAAATATCAAAAATATACCAATTGAAGGTGGCGGATCCTTTTAAATAAACTTACTAAACTTACAGAATTTTACTCCTGAATCAATATTTCCACTCTCTAAATTTGAATCAGTCAAAATCTACTGATTATCAGTGAAATTTGACTGATTCGAATAGCTAAAAAGAGGTTACTATAAATCAGTCAAATTTCACTGATTATTTTAGTTAAAATTGACTGATTTGACAGTGAAAAATATTTTTCCATTGATGAATCAGTCAAAATTAACTGATTTACCAGTGAAAAATATTTTTTCACTGATGAATCAGTGAAAAGGCAAATCACTGATTCAGATTTAGAGAGCAATTTCTCGAAAGTAAATTTGAGTATATATTTTTAAATTCCCATTCTATTTCTACGCGTTGTTTCATAAAATTTTGAACGATATGCGGTCCATTGTTTTATGTTTGAAATTATCGGTGTATGAATCCAGCAACGTTATGAGTTGCTAGCTAGTAATGCGTCTTACGATTTACGTTCCTTGGGCTCAAACCGACGGTGGCTTAATGCATTTGCTCTTTACAAAGCGTCGGCATCTTTGTTCCTACTTATACGTTTTGGTTGATTCGATTGCCAACAACGACCATTTTCACGATTATTTTATCACAACAGTCCTTGCAAATTATCAAATTGCCGGAAGTGAAGGGCTTCGGAAAATATAATCATTGCAAATCAACTCCTTTATTACTGCATTATACAGGCTAAATTTTTTATCTTGAGGCATCGAAATATCTCAAGAAATATCCATCCTACGAAAAAAATGCCCTCAGTAAAAACTTTTTGTTTCCGAGGGGCAAAAGCCACTCCAAAAACAATTTAACTTTGAAATTTCAATTTCTGCCAGGAGCCGAAAAAAATTTTCGAATACAACTTGCGTATTTTTTAATGGAGAATCCGAATCTGCAATAAAAAATAGAGGTTCCCATTTAAAATTTCAAAGTCCCCCCGCCCCCACGAGTGTGGGGTGAATTTTTGCGGAGTCGCTTCTCCCCCACAAAAAAGAGACATTTTTTTCTATGTTGCGTATTTCATGAGATATTTCGGTGCCTCAATATAAAAAAACTCACCCCGTATAGATATAATATACCTACTAGGGTGACATGGTCATTATAATTAATAATTAATTTAAATAACGGACTATTCCAAAAGTACGAAATATTACTTTTTAGGGTTTTTGACTCACTCTTCCTCTCATGTAAAACACTATAAGACACCCCCCCCCCCCTCATCAACCATAGTTTTAGGTTACTTTTCTATAAATCTCCAAGGCAATTTATTTCAAAGAGTCGGGAATTATTATACATGGAAAAAAAAAATTCAATACAGTTTGTAGAACTGTTTAAGGGGATCCGCCACCTTTAATATTTTTAGTTTTTGACTTAAGACCTTCCATATAATTTTTTTATGTTCAGTACCATTATTTAGGAAGGTTTTGGGGTTTCTTAAAAATTCCAGCACCTTTATGTATTTTTAAACTAAAAATGTTGAGTTTTTTGGGCATTTCTTTGACATTTTTTGACTTTGAATAACTTTGTTGTTTTTCAACCAATTGCCATGACTCTTTTTTTATTATATTCCTTACAATGTATAGCAACTTTTTGGGTATTGAAAGTAAGGTAACATGTCTGAAAAAAAAGTTATATATAAAATAAAATAAATTTAATACAAATATCCCAAAATATTAAAAAAAAAAATTTTAAGTTATTTTTTTAGCTACTCAAAAATATTGACGATATAAAAAAGAATAAGTGGTAAAAATTTCAAAGGCCTGTATCTGATACTTTAGATTTTATTCAAACATATGTGGCAAAAAAAACGGAAAATCATAACATGCGGAAAACGGAGTTTAAAGTAAAGTCTTGTAGTAAATCAGATATGTATATATATGAAGGCAATATATATATTGTGCTTTTATAGGGATACCTGTTACATTCTATTTTCTATATAATTCAGAAATATTAGTAAATGAATAAACAAACTATTTTGTGTAAAAAGCTAATTTTGGCTAAAAACGCGTTATTTGTATAAATCGTATAGTAACTTTTAATTTTATTTGTTTTTCCAAGAAAAAAAATCAGATTGCCCTGAAAATTTACATCTGTGATCCATCATAAAAGATACACGGAGTGCTCTCCACCCTAGACACTTTAAACGTTGATTACGACTAGAGTACTGCACTAATTGAATTGAAAAAATACGAATAGGTGCCATTTTGCTTTATTTCAAAATTTTGGAAAACGTAAATCCCGAACGAAAGCCAACACGCTACTGATTAAAACTTTGTTGCGCTTTTTTGTTCCAGTCGACCTGGGATGCTAAAATCTTGGTCACATTTTGGCTCCAACTTTCCGACAAGGTCACGTTCGATAATGACTATACCGCAAAAATTTTTTTTTTCAAACTTTTCATGTAGAAACTTTTATCTGTAAAAAAAAAATGTAGAATTTTGGCCCGCAATAGTCCCCCTTAAATAGAGGAAATTTAAGTTAGAAGGCCCCGTTCGCCCCAAGCTGTAAATAAGTATATTAATGAACGATCGTTTATGACACTCATCAACTTTGAATACGATTTTCATAAGATGGTACTCTCTAAATCTGAATCAGTCAAAATCTACTGATTATCAGTGAAATTTGACTGATTCAAATAGCTAAAATGAGGTTACTGTAAATCAGTCAAATTTCACTGATTACTTCAGTGAAAATTAACTGATTTGTCAGTGAAAAATATTTTTGCACTGATGAACCAGTGATAAGGCAAATTTCTGATTCAGTCAGTGAAAATTGGACTGATTCAGATTTAGAGAGTATAATTTTGAAGATATCGCATTTGAAATTTGATGAATTGATTAAAAGCACAGAGTTTTTAAAAAGTGAGGAAAGTATCTGGGAGTTAATGGAGAAGATGAGTAACTCAATACTGGTACCCTTATCCGTTTTTATTTGTACCTGTGCATATTGTCTTATTTCCCACAGTTTATCTGACTCTCATGAAATTTTAAACTCTTTCAGACTCTTCGAGAATGAGACTCGTAGGGTTTTATTATTTATTATTATCGCCTGTAAAGGCATGCACCACAAGTTACTGTGTATCAGCAACCAAGGTTGTCATCGTCAAGAAGATTCTTGTCTGCACACTTTCCGACAAAAGTGACCTCCGATCCCAGCGCCTTTACACAACTCATCTCTAAAAGTTCCAGACACGATCATTTCCTTCTCGAGGTATTAAAGTCAGGTACCACTTGAAAAGCCTGAATAGCTCTTCAAACAGAATTGGTCCTCAACAACATTTCTGTTATCTACTCTCTAAATATGAATCAGTCAAAATCTACTGATTATCAGTGAAATTTGACTGATTCAAATAGCTAAAAAGAGGTTACTGTAAATCAGTCAAATTCCACTGATTGCTTCAGTGAAAATTAACTGATTCAACAGTGAAAATATTTTTTCCACTGATTCAATGAGTGATAATCAACTGATTTAACTGTGAAATATATTTTTTCACTGGTGAATCAGTGAAAAGGCAAATCACTGATTCAATCTATAAAAATTTGACTGATTCAGATTTAGAGAGTACTTTAAGAGATTAACTGTATCCACCCATGTAAGTTAAAATCAGTTCTGTATAGGCAAAGTTCGAGTCCATTCAGATTATTTTTGATTTCAAGGTGGGTAGATTTCAGAATCTATATTATTTTGGCTGTTTGATTTTCCGTAATAATAGAAAGAAAAATATATAACACATTTTTTATTTCAATTTCGTAACTTTCTAGGCTTTCTGGAAATTTTCTAGCAACTGTTCGCAGTGAATAATAGATAAGTTATTGAATTGATTGATTAAATTCTTCTCTAATAAAAATGAGTAAATTATTTATTTATAACTGCTATAACTTTTTGTGTGGATCAATTAATAAATAAAAACTCCTGATTGTCAATTTTTCAGATTTAGAATTTTCAGATTTGAAATTAATAATCTATAATAATTATTTCATATAATTATGATTGTTTCATATTATTTTATTTTTTCGTAGATTCTGAGGCAATGATTTGAAATTTCCAAAAGATTTACATAGTTTTTGCAAAATTCTTCTTTAATCTTTAAAATATTTTGTAATCTCTTCCGCTTAAGAAATCGAGAGATCCATTGGAATTTTTTAGTTTCTTACGTTCCTTAATTTATAATCATACGTAAATCATCTAAGAAGTTTAAAGATTGAGAAAAAGATATCTTATGTTATAAACTTGGATGAAAAATATCCAGTATATATGATATATTTAGACAAAAAATCTCAACTTCAAAATACTGATAAATATCAATAAGTTAAAAAAGATATATAAAATAACAAAATCTCAAAATGACGAAAATAATTCCAAAGTTTTTAGTTTCATAACTAGAAATTGGTAAGAGTGATTAATCAGAACTTTTCAAAATTAGGAAAAAAAATACCGAAATTTCAAAAAGTGAGAAAATATTTAAGTAATCATAAAATAACATCTGACATCGTCGAAAAGTAAAAATATCAAAAATTACATAGAAAAAATTTCAGCATTAAAATTCGAAGTTCGACAATCGAAAGACCTGGGCTCGAATCCCAGTGCAGTTGAAAGCGTCTTTTTTCCACAGAAAGATTTCAAATTCTTTAAATTTGAATTTAATTTGAATTTATTTGCGACATAAGAGTTTGAAATTGTCTATTGTCCTGTCGGCAACGTATCGTATCGTATCGTTTTTCTAAAAATCACTTTTTTTCGAACGGCACAGGTAATTTTAAAAAATCTACTTTTGCAGGTGCCAATTTCAACAAACTATATCGTCAAATACAAGAAAGCAAAAATACGAAAACAAAATTTTATATGTTAAATGATATGTTTATGATTTATTTTCAGGCAGATAACAAAACGTAAAGCAATTAAAATTTATAAAGTTTATTAACTAATATATTAACTTTATAAAAAAAAAAAATTTTCAGAGGTCGCCCGCGGCAAGAAAATCTAAAAATTGAGATTTTCACCTGAAACAAAAATTTTCCAGTAAAGTACCCAAAATTATAAAAAAAATATTTATTTTTGCAAAAATTTTGAGCATTTGAATGTAACACACGATTTTCGCCCAAAAAAGCGACCTTAATTTTTTAAAGAAATAAACAATTCTCAACCAATCTTAAAAATCGTAGTTACACTCCCAGATAATTAAATAATCTTTTATTTAAAACAAGATTAGTGTCAATTGGTTGAAAATTGTCTATCAACTTCCGTTTTTATCTTCTCTACAATTTCCCAAATTTTGAAAACAAAATTTTATGTATTTTTTTAACATAAAGGTCTAGAAACCTAAAATCAATAAAATTGACAAATTTTGGAGAAATTACATGCCCTTAATTATTAAAAAATCAACCTTGGATCTGAAGAAGGTTAAATAAATGGATCAATGGGTAGAAAACTAATTTAAACCTCTTTGCCCATGAATGGGCAAATTCCCCTTCTCCTTTCTTCAGGTGTTCAATCTTAGACAGGGACGCAGTGACCCGAAGGTGTGAAAGGGTTGCCAAACGTCCTGCTTCCAAGAAACTTAGATCTACGGACATTCCTGAATGCCAGGGACCTGAACTCAAGATCTTCAGACCCAGATGAGGAAGAGAAGCAAAGAAGAAGGATTTTCTCTCTCTCTCTCTCTTTGGCAAGGCCCTGAGGGCTCGCAATTTTTCAGTGGGATTTATTAGAGCATCATTCTAAGGCTTTACGACGCACCTGGTCGAGTCGATCCTCTCATCTCCTCTTCTCGAAGATTTTCTTCCTCCTCCTTCCTTCTTCATCTTCCATGGACCATCTCGGGCATAAGCTTCATCTCATCCCTCTCTCTATATACTTTTCTTATGCACTTCTTCAGTTTCCCTCCTCTCAACCTCTTCCTCTCACCGACACTCTCATTCTCTCACGCGCTCTCTTGCGAAGGTCTCACTCCCATCCAGAGGATCTTTGGCGACCTCTCGGCCTCAGCTAATTATTTTATTCTCACGCCAGGCCGTCAGACTGCGCGTGCCTTTCATTAGACTTCCTTTGCCCCTGGCTCTTCGATCCGGTTGAGATTTTTCGGTTAAGTGCTCAACATTATTCTTAAATGGGTGATACTTTTCTTACAAGGCACAATGGTCAAAAATCGGCACAATGGTCAAAAATTGGCAAAAGGTGGTCAAAATATCTAAAAATCTCCGAATGGTCCCAGAACTGTGCAACTAGGGGTTTTTAGAGATCGATGATTACGATTCTGGTGTCAAAATTATCAAAAACAATATGACAGATCCAATATAATGACTAAACTGGGGGAACAAAATTTTTTTTTATAATAATCATCATATTTGGGTTTTCGAGGTTGGTTAGAGCAGTCGACTGGCAATCGAAAGACCCGGGCTCGAATCCCGGCACAGAAAGACTTCAAATTCTCTAAATTAATAACGATTCTTGGACTAAAAACAAAATCTACGAGAGATTGAAATAATTTCTTTGAAAATATAAAGATGAAACCTTTTTTGAGTAATTAGATGTCGTGAATTTATTTTTTCAACATTGTAATACTGTCAGGTTTGTTTTTTATGGAAAAATTAATTTTTTTAAATTAATAATCCGTTCGATTCTTCTTTTTAAATTTGACGATCGAGAATTATTACCAACGCCAGCAACAGTGAAATTTGTGGCGAGCTTTTTTCAAAGCGATTTATAAAATGTTTGAATATTAGAATTTTATTATTGTCGTATATTTTTGTTTCTATAAAAACGATTTTTAATGACAAAAAAAAGAAAATCGTAAGCAATTGTCTTGGTATAAAAAAAATCTTCCCGCTTAGAGGGCACAGACTTATCGCGCGCTTTGCCCGCAAGTTTGAGCGCGCCTAGGGCACGCGATTCGATCGTTGCGCTTCGCGCTCGGTCATTCAAGTTTAGTTCTTGTAATTAGATACTGAAGCTCAAGTCAATTTTATAATACTGTAGATGTGAACTACGTTTTCTGAAAGTTACTAAATTTTATTTTGTTATCAAATGAAAGATTGAATTCAATTTACTTATGGCTCTATCAGCCTTAAGAAACACATTCTCATCATGACACTCACACTCCGCACTCGATTTTCTGTATACATTTCTGTAACTTTTTAATAATTTACATAGTTAAAAAAAATCTATTTTCTTTCGAATATATAAAAAAGGAAATAAATATGTCGATTGCTTTTAAACAAACTATTTTTTATTTTAACGCTTATTTTCTATCTCATATATTTAGGTTAAAAAATTGAATTTTTGACTTTCAATATTTTAAATTAAATTTTAAAGAATTTCAAATCGTTCGACTAATTATCCTCTGATAATAATGTAGGCAGTGGCAAAAATTTCAAACTCAACCATCTAATTTAAAATCAAAAAATAAAATATATATCTTGTCAAAAAATGTCCTACTGAGAATTTTTATACCTGATTCAGGCAAATAATTTTTTATCTTAGCGTTTTTTTTGTATGTCGCATATATTGTTTAAATAATAGAATTTTTGTATATTAATCGTAATCTTTGAAATTAAAATGAAAAATATATGTTTTATCAGAAACTACAATATATCAGACAACATTTGTAGATCTTTTTGAAACGAACAATTTAACAAACTTGCGTTTTTTCACATATTATTGTTAAAAAATTGAATTTTGGATTTTGAATAGTATTTTTTCAAATCAAAAAGAAAAATATACATCTTATGAGAAAATGTTGCGATTTAAACTTGAAGATCTTTATGTAGTTTGAAAATTTTGCAAAAATGTTTGCAGATAGCTATCATTGAGGAGTTCTTAACAAAATAAAAAACTGCGTTATTTTTTTATTAAAAAAAGCATTTTTTCACATTTAACTCGTCTTAAATAATTTTTTTCCCAACTTATTGACGAGTTTCTTATCGAGTTTTATTCGATATACTTCAGAGGAAACGTCGACGTTCGCAATAAATAACAAAATGGTGGCCAGAAACAAAATCATGTTTTTTTTCATCGTTTTTTGCAAAAAAAAAAATAGTAAAAATCAAAATTTTAAGATAATTGCGGTTTTCGATGTAACCAATGTTATACTGAACCTAAAACAACTTGATTTTACTATTTCAGATGGCCTATATCCACAATTCTGTCAACGCGCCAGACCTACCGACTTTTCGACGCGTTGCGTTTGACTGACATTTTTGTGTATAAAATGTATATAAAATAAATAAAAAATGTTTTAATGTATTTCAAAATTTTGTTCATTAAGCCTAACAAACTCTATATCGATAAATTAGCTAAATGCTATGGCTTACCTAAAATCCACAAACAAGATACACCTCTTCGTCCCATAATTTCTTTGATCAATAGTCCCACGCATTTTTTAGCAAAAATACTATATGATGAATTAAAAGACAGTATCAAAGTCCCAAAATCACATTTAAATGATAGTTTAGATCTTAAAAGAAAATTGGAAAATCTCGTTGTAGATGATAATCATGTTCTGCTTTCATTAGATGTCAGTTCATTATTCACAAATGTACCCTGTGATTTGGTCCTAAAGAGTTTAGACCGAAGATGTCAACTTATTCATAATAACTGTAGAATTCCATTTGATGAAATTATAAATTGTACTAAATTTCTTTTCGAAAATACATATTTTACCTTTAATAATAATATCTATTTGCAAATTTTTGGCACTCCAATGGGTTCACCAATTTCACCTCTATTCGCAGACATTGTCATGGATGATTTGGAAAATGATTGCCTACGAATTTTAAAAGACAAACATAATTGCTCTCCTTTATTTTATTACAGATTTGTAGATGACACTATTCTGTGTGTAGAAAATATATTTATTGACTTGGTTTTAAACATTTTTAATTCACAAGATAAGAACTTACAATTCACCTTTGAAGTTCAACAAAATAATCAAATTAACTTTCTGGACGTGTCATTAATTATAAAAGATAATAAAATTATTTCTAATTGGTTTCAAAAACCTACCTCATCAAATAGAACAATTAATTACTTTTCCAATCATCCAATTTGTCAGAAAAAAAAGTTGTTTATAACTTAGTTGATCGAGCGATATCTTTATCTCACAAAACGTTTCATAACGCCAATTTGAAGATTGTTAAACAAATATTATTGAACAACGATTATCCAAATAGCTTCATCGATAAAAATATAAAAATCCGTATGAATAAAATTAAATACAGCTCTCCAAATTCTCCAAATAAAAAAAACCGTTCAAACTTATACAGACATCAACCAAAGGTATGTTTGCCATACAACGTAACAAACTTCACTAAATTGTCTAATATTTTTAAAGAATACAATATTTCAACTATTCCAGTCGTCAACAAAACTTTGAAATCAATAATAAAATTAGGTAAAGACTCCACAAACAAATGGGAACAAACTAATATTGTATACAAATTTAATTGTAAAAATTGCACTGCGACTTATATTGGTGAATCTAAGAGAGCATTAAGAGTTCGTATTAATGAACACAAAAATAAAAAAACAGTGAATCCGTAGTCTGTGAACATCAATTGGAATTCAACCATGAATTTGATTGGGAAAATACCAAGATTGTTGATTATGTCTCTGACTATCGAAAAAGATTAACATCAGAGATGATCCATATAAAATTTAATAAATTTAGTATAAATAAAAAAGAAGACATATTTACTTTGAATAGAATTTTGTTTTTCATTACTTAATAGATTAAATTCATGATAGCTTTCCAGCTGATGTCTGTTTACATTTCAAATTCTGTGTTTACAATAACTGTTGTCAACATTTTAAGTTAACTGTTTGAATGTAATAATTTAGTAGACAAAGTGTCGTCGACTCTATGACATCACGTCATTTTATTAAGTAAATCATGACTTTTATTATAATTTTATTTTCTCGACATTACTCATCATGAGTTAAACTTCTTTTATAAAGGTAAAATTTTAACAATTTTGTGTATGTTCTGGATGTTAAGTTAATTTAATGTTTATTTTTCTTGTGTGTGACAATTTTAATATTTGGTGTTTTTTTAATTTAATAAAGCCTGATGAGGTTAGCAAACCCATAGCCAACGAAACGTCGCAACAATTTTGACACTATAAAGAGTTTTCTTCTTTATATTTGACCCTCATTGATCGTAAACCAGCATTATTATAAATTTATTAATATTCTCATAAAAAATCCACAAAAATAGCCTTTTTCGAGGGTCCGAAGTAGAATGACCTCTTAAGAGGGATTTCCACCTGTGCGTTCCAAAAAATCGTTTTTTATTTTTGCATTTTTCTAATCTATGAACTATCGAAAATGGATTCCCAAAAGAATTTGATGAAAAAATTCCACTTTCAGAGTTACAAAGTTTTAAAGATGACTAGGCTTTTAACTTTAACTTGAAACGCGTTTTTCTCAAAATTATTTTTCTCGAAACTGTGACCACGATTACAAGAAAAGTATTTGGTGAATCAAGCTAATTTTTGGACTAAATATTCATTGAACATGGCTCTTCCGTTCGGAATGCTAGATTTATTTTATTTTCATTTTTCGCACTTTCATAACTAAATGAACTATCAAAAATAGGCCAAAAAATTCATTTTTTTACAAATAGGTGCCATTTTGCGTCATTTCATAATTTTGGAAATCGTATGTCCCGAACGAAAGCCAACACGCTACTGATTAAAACTGTGTTGCGCTTTTTTGTTTCAGTCGACCTGGGATCCTAAAATCTTGGTCACATTTTGGCTCCAACTTTTCGACAAGGTCACGTTCGATAACGACTATACAGCGAAAAATTATTTTCGACCTTTTTATCTAAATATAGTTTTTATCTTGAGGAATAAACGAACAACATGCAAAAAAATCATTGTGATATCTTATGCCATTCTGTAGAAAAAAATTTTTGAATTTTGGCCCGAAAACCGAGTCACAAGGTGGAAGTCCCCCTTAACCCTTTCAGAGGCAAATTTTTCTGTTAAACTAATTCTTGCTATTAATGGTAACTTAGGGGTTTTTCGAACAATTTGTTCAAAACACGTTTTATGGGGGTTTTTGGAAACGCAGATTGCAGATTTGATGTCGGAATTGCAATTTTCGAAATAGCGGATACAAGATGGCGACTATTTTACTCTAATTTTGAAGTTTTAGAACAATGCACGGAAAAAATATGTCCAGTAAAAAGTGTAGAACTTAGTCTGGGAATCTTGGACGGGTACCAAAATGTTGTAAAAATTGAAAACCTCCTTCTTTGAAGATTTACAAGATATTTCAATACTAAGTGCAAGAAAGAACTACATAAAGTCCTAGACTATCTAGGAAATTTCGATAAAGCAAAAACAATTTGGAGTCTGTAAAATGTCTAAGGCAGTCTGGGAAAAAGTGTAGAGGCAGCGTGTACAATTTCCAAGACAGTATGGGAAAATATGAAGGGTTCTAAAGCAAAATAAAAAAAGCGAAGCAGACATCAGATTTGTAGTCTTTTGTTTACAAGTTCACACTACTAATACACGAGAAACGTATTCTTCACTTATCTAATACACACAAATCTTATTCTATAACCTAACTTAATACATAATACATACAACGCAATTCACTAACACGGTAACACACAGAATATCGCATGCTGAGTATATCGGTCGAAATGGTCCTTATATAGTAGCTAGTCAAATTCTCAACGCTTGTGAGAAACGTCCAGTGCCGAGTATCTAAAAATTTTTGATGAAATAGAGAAATTTTTTATGACATTTTTTATGAAATAGAGATAAACTAACCTCTCTTAGTGAGATATTAATTACATTAATACTTTCTTCACAAACATGTAAAATAAAGAAATAGGTTGATGTTAATAGATTAAGTTTTGAAACTCACTAAAATTTAATGTAAAATGAAGGTGTTAGGTAACTATTTTAGTACAAAAGTTGGTACTTACGAAATACACTTCTAATCCTTTATCCTTTATCTCCTTTATATAAAATAAGATCACTTATTCACTTTACATCGCACTACCGGCTGATGCGCTGATGGTCAACTGCGCATATCGAGGCGCAGATTATTTTCCTAGACTGTCCAGAACTTTTTGTAATACCAGCTCGCTATTTTTTACTTTAGGAACTTTTCATATTCTTTCGAACCGAATTAGAAACATTCACAACTTTTTTACAATTCGTCGTGAACTGAATTTGGCTTCTTACTTAAATTTTGTGTAGTAAATACAAAACTATTTTTCCTAGACTCTTATTGAAAATTTTCAAGACTCATTTGCATTTAGTACTGAAAAGTTTTAAATATTTTATTAAAAGTCATTCAAGATCTCCAACATTTTGCTACCCGTCCAAAATTCCTGGACTAATTCTACACTTTTTACTGGACATATTTTTTCCGTGTGGACACAAAACTTGCTGTATGGGTATTTTTTAGGTCGCTGATTACGATTCTGAAGTCAGAATCGGAAAATTCAAAATCTGGTGTCAGAATTGCAGAATTCGAAATGGCAGATCCAAAATGACGGCTATATTGTGCAAATTCTCAGTTTTTTCGCAATTTTGCCACTAACTAAAGAAGAAGAAGAAGAAAGAGTTTTCGGGGTCGCTGATTACGAATCTGGTGTCAGGATTGCAAAATTCAAAATGGAAGATTGAAAATGGCGGTGATGTTAGTGTAAATCGAAAGTGTTTTGGCAATTGCTACGAAACTTGGTATACTGGAATTTTCGGGATCGCTGATTGCAATTCTGACATCAGATTTGTAATCAGCAACCTCAAAAACCCCCATATACTAAGTTTCATATCAATTTCAAAAAATTGCGAATTTGCACTAATATAACCGCCATTTTGAATTTTTCAATTTTGACATTATATTCTCAATCAGTGGCCCGAAGAACATTTTTTTTTCACGATTTGATAATCGATCACAAATACGGTACATTACATGCACTTATGCCGAAAATTCGTCAAAAATCGTAATTTTTTATGAATTCAAAAAATGAAACAAAAAAAACTTGCCTGCCGAAAATTCTGCAAAAAATATATGTTACAGTTCTACGTGTTAACTAACTGAAAAAAATTTGTCACAACTATAGGACTAGTACTTTATGAACAGCCGATTTTATTCGAAAAAAAGTGATTTTTTTCGATTTCAATTATTTATAAAAAATTGTTAATTAACAATTGTACACAGTTTTTCATAAAAATTACTTTACATGAACCCTTAAGAGTCTAAAATCAAATACTTGTGCACTAAACAAGGTGAAATGTATCAGAAATGCTTGAAAAACTGCGAAAAAACAAGTGGGACGTATACGTCCCAGTGCCCCTGAAAGGGTTAATGTATAATTTAGTCACGTGATCCAATTGATCCATGGCCTCAATCCAGGCTCATAAACTAAATCTTCAAATATTCCAAGAAATCCAAATTTATCTTCCCTCTCTAAATGTGACCACCCTGCATGTTCATAAATAAAAAAATGACATAACGCTTTGAATTTTTTTGAGCCAAAGGAAAAAGTTAAATAACTAATGAGCTGCCTTTTCACAAACGAAATATTGATATGGCGCCATGCCAGTGAGAAAAGATCCAGAGATGGTTAGTATTACGAGTATGAGTAGAGAATATACGTACTTGACAACACAGTAGCCAACCTCTTAACGTAATACGTAATACGTAACACAGGTTTGCGCGTAACTTACACTGTGAGATATGTTCTGACCTTTAATCCCTTTGTAAAATCTCTCAGAGTCATCGCCGCTTCGCCACCCGCAAAAGTATTCTTTAAAGCTTTACATTCCCCAGAGAGCAATACGTTATTAACAGTTCTCTTCTTGAGGCCACTTTTTCCTTTCGTCAGCCAGTTTTATACTCACCAGTCGAATGTCAAAGGTGCTTTGTGCACTCAAGAGGAATTGAGTAAAAACTTTATGTAGACTCACCAGTTATTGCTCAGTGCTAATTTTTACTTTATGTTTCAGGAAACATGTAAAAAAAATATTGTAAAAAAATGAAATAAAGGCGCTATGAACCGAAGCCGAGACAATATTCAAGAAGTGGAAGATATTTTTTATGACAAATCATTAATTATATTAAAAACAAAATAAATACGATTCTACTTCATGTGATCTAAAGTACAACCTATCAAGAGTCAGACATATTTAAAGTTGAAAAACTAATTCCATATTTCGAGTCCGCAATAGAATCCTTATTGCGTTTGTTGGATATTTGCAAATTTTGACTGTTTTCATTAGCATAGACTTTCTTTTCGTTAATTGAACAAGAGTTTTTCCTCTTGTAACTATTTTTATTAATGCATATGTGCATTCAGTTGTGATTATCACGTCAATTTTTCCAAATATATGAGATAAAGTGGACCAAAATGATGATTTTAAGGTAGTTCATTCACGAAAATTAGACCTCAGGCAAAAATAGGTAATTTTGCTTTCAATAATAGAAATATTTAAAAGAGAAAAGATTATTTTTCATGAAAAAAATTTGAAACACAAAAAAATAATTTTATTAATAACTTAATTAGGTGAGTTTGAAAAGCATTCGACCGGCAATCGAAAGACCTGGGCTCGAATCCCAGCGCAGTCGAAAGCGTCTTTTATCCACAGAAATATTTTAAAATTCTTTATTAATAACTTTAATTTTGCCTAAACTTATTTTCTTATCGCTTCGAGCCAAATTTTTAAAAATGATGTAATTCTAATAAATCACGGTTCATTTTTTTAGGAAAAAGATTCCCTACAACTTGACCGTTTCCAATTTTTGAAAATGAATCCTTTAATGGCTGAAATTATAAAAAAACAATTTTTCATAACAAAATTTTTATAAACAAATTGCTGTATTTGATAATAATTAATTCAATTTCAAAAATAGGAAACGGTCATGTTGTAGAGAATCTTTTTCCTAAAAAAATGAAACGAGATTTATTAAAATCGCATCATTTTTATAAATTTGGCTCGAAGCAATAAGAAAATAAGTCTGGGAAAAAATAAAAGTTATTAATAAAGTTATTTTTTTGTGTTCCAAATTTTTTTCATGAAAAATAATCTTTTCTCTTTCAAATTAGTTCTTCAGTAATAATATTGCTATTCTTGAAAGCAAAATTATCTATTTTTGCCTGAGGTCTAATTTTCGTCAACGAACTACCTTAAATACTTTTGGCACAATTTTAGAAGATAAATTTTTTTCTCTCTTTCATATTAAAGAATCCGCTAACTTTAATTGGTATATTTTTGATTTTTTTGACATTTTCCAAAAATGTTATTTTTTTATACGAATAACGCGTTTTTAGCGAAAGTTAGCTTTTTACACAAAATAGTTTGTTTATTTATTTACTAATATTTCTGAATTTTATGGAAAATAGTATATCAAAATTGCTGAAAAAGAAACCATGTATGGAGCAGGGGAGTTTTGATAGTGAGTATTAAGACTTCACTACAAGACTTTACTTTAAATTCCGTTTTCCGTGTTTGTTGCAACATATGTTTGAATAAAATCCAGTCTCAGACACGGTCCTTTGAAATTTTTACCACTTATTCTTTGATATATCATCAATATTTTTGGATATGGAAAGCACTCCAGCTAAAAAAATAACTACAAAATTTTTTTTTTATATTCTGGGATACTTTATTTTATTTTATTATATTTGTGACTTTTTTTCAGTCGTGTTTCCTTATTTTCTATACCCAAAAAGTTGCCAAACCTTGTGAGGAACAAAATAAAAAAAGAATCATAATTAAAATTTAAGTTATTCAATTTATTTATTAAATTAATTAGTTGAGTTTGAAATTTCTGCCACTGCCTACATTATCGGAGAATCTAGTTGTATTATTAATTGAATTTTCCAATTTATTTGATTTAAGTTAATCAAAGTAAAAAAATGTCCAAAAAATGTCCAAAAACTAAAAAAGTTTAATTTAAAAATACATAAAGGTGCTGAAATTTTTAAAAATCCCAAAGCCTTCCTAAATAAAGTTACTAAACATAGAAAAAATTATATAGAAGGTCTAAACTCAAAAAGTAAAAATATTAAAGGTGGTGGATTCCTTTAATAGTAACATGTAGCACGTTTCTTTTATTTAAAACCCAATTTTTTCAATCCACCTAAGACGTTTTTCAAGGAAGATATTGAATTGTAAGGTAGTTACGTCGCGGAAAAACAAATATCTGGAAAAAAGTATTTTTGTAAGTTGAGATTCTTTTTATAAAAAAATAATGTTTCTTTTTCAAACGATATCAATAATAATAATATTGCAAATTCTGAGAAAACCATTTTTCCTGGAAGGTTTTCCCGCTTCGCAATTGTCTGAAAAATATATCATAATTTCAACAAAACGCACGAGACAAAATATGAATATCTAACAAAACTTAACTTTTCCATTGATAATTTAGTCATTGGTTTCGAATTTCTGTAAAAACATTTACTCTTTTATTTGAAGAAGCGTTTTACTGAATGTAAAAGGGTGGCACCGAAAAGAACCTTTTTTTTTCGTAAAAATATACCCGATTACAAAAAAACTGAAACTTTTCCTACCCTCAGAATTTTCTTTCAAGTTCAATGAGCAAGTGATGTTTATTGCAAACATTCATCAAAATTTGTTTTCACTGACGCTAAAATCAGGGGCGGACGAAGGGTAAAATTTCGTGCAGGCGGCGAATGAGTTTGAAGCCCTTCCCTCTCCCTTTTTCTATTGAACGTAAACTTTAACAATCATTTTAGACAAACATTCCAAAAACATCCAAATAATATTCAACACAAAATAATAGTATATATTTTATCAATTTTTCATCCTTAATTATCATAACATATATTTTTTATAATAAACTATCATTGCTAAAAAACTTTGCTAATCCTATTTTAATTGAAAACTCTGTTTCCTGCAACTTTTATAAATTTATTTTTCTAGCTTTCATTGTAGTGAATTCTCTCAAAATCGTAGCAATGTCCAAAAGCAGAAAAAGCAAAAGTAATTCAAGATTCAGGATTAGGCACCCCCTAAAATTTAGCGCCCTATAGGCAACCGCCTGCTTCGCCTTCGCCTTAATTCGCCCCTGGCTAAAATTTTTTAAATATATTTCAATTAAAAAACGTCTTAGAAAGATTTCATCTAGAATTTTGATGAATTCCCAATCCAAAGAGAATTTTCAGCATACCCTGAAACATATTTCAAAATTTTAGTCTAAAATATTTATTATTTTAGGGATTAAATTACGAAAACTAAACTCGATATATTTTTTCTTCATAGTCACGTGACCATAACCTGTTGGATGGTTTTAGATTAACTTTATTAATCTAAAATCCAAGTAAAGGGACTTTTGTGATATACATTTAATTAATAAATTGAAAAAGTTTACACTGAAAAAAATGAGGTCACCATAAATTTTTATTAGATGCAAAGCAATCAAATTTTTTTTTGAGACAACCAAATTTTTGATAGCACAACCGAATAGTTTTTTCAATGTAGTAGGTCCAACCTTTCAATATAATTTATGATATATTCGAGACATAAATTATTTTGTTTACCGAATTTGATGAACGCCAGATTAGTGAATTATACGAGACTGTATATGTAAAATGGAGATGCAAAGCAAAAAAATATAATTCGGCATATCGGCGTATACGCGTGGCTATAAAGGTACTTTGGTACTTCAGTAATGGAGTGAACTGACCGACAAAGGCTTTATTTAAATAACTCGGGAACCCATTCTGAAATCCGGAGACGTGCGAGCGATATTGCTTGGCACCACGCTATTGTACCATGTTTTATTCTTTTCGTTTTATTTCTTTCTGTTTTTCTTGTTTTTCGTGCCTATATGAATTTTTAAGACTTAATATGTACACATAATTCGATCTGGTAAAGGTAAAAATCAGCTTGGCAATTTATAATGAGAAAACAACCTTTGCTATTTTCCGTTTGCAAATTTATGTGGTGCAAAATGATATCTAAAGAGAAAATGAACATGGCTCCTATTACAAACGGATTGCTGATGTAATTACAATGGGTCGCTAAATTATTATACTCACTTTGTTTTTGTTAGTCGCATAAAAAAAATATAGAGGACGTCAAAATTCAACTGCAGTGCAAAAGTCGCCAGGCACTTGTTTTTAACCATTCACATAAAAGTTTTTAAGGTAGTTGATCCATGAAAATTAGACCTCAGGCGAAAATAGATCATTTTGCTTTCAAGAATAGCAATGTTATTATTGAAGGGCTATCTTGAAAGAGAAAAGATTAATTTCCATGAAAAAAATTTTAAATACAGAAAAATAATTTTATCAATAAATTTTATTTTTGCCCCAACTTTTTTTCTTATCTCTCCTTACCAAATTTTAAAAAATTATGCGATTTTAATTAATTACAAATCACTTGTTCAAGGAAAAGATTCCCTACAACTTAACCATTTCCAACATTCGAAAATTATTATCAAATTCAGCAATTTGTTCATAAAAATTTCGTTTTGGGGAATGTTTCTTCAATGGTTTCAGCCATTAAAGAATTTATTTTTAAAAATCAGAAACTGTGAAGTTGTGGGAAATCTTTTCTGCGAAAAAATGATTCATGATTTATTAAAATCGCATAATTTTTTAAAATTTAGTAAGAAGTGATAAGACAAAAAGTTGGGCCATAAATAAAATTTATTAATAAAATTATTTTTCTGTGTTTCAAATTTTTTTCTTGAAAGATAATCTTTTCTCTTTCAAAATAGCCCTTAAATAATAATATTGCTATTCTTGAAAGCAAAATTATCTATTTTTTGCCTGAGGTCTGATTTTCGTGGATGAAAACTACCTTAAAATCTAAAAAACAATGAATTTTCTCCTTAGAATAACATGGAAGGTTACAAAATTCTGTATTTAAGGTAGTTCATCCACGAAAATTACACCTCAGGCAGAAATAGATAATTTAGCTTTCAAGAACAGCAATGTTATTATAGAAGGGCTAATTTGAAAGAGAAAAGATTATTTGCCAAGAAAAAAATCTGAAATACAGAAAAATAATTTTATTAAAAAATTTTATTTTTGCCCCGACTTTTTTTCTTATCGCTTCTTACCAAATTTTAAAAAATTATGCGATTTTAATAAATTACAAATCACTTTTTCAGAAAAAAAGATTCCCTACAACTTAACCATTTCCAATTTTCGAAAATGAATAAATTATTATCAAATTCAGCAATTTATTTATAAAAATTTCGTTTTGGTAAATGTTTCTTTAATGTTTTCAGCCATTAAAGAATTTATTTCCAAAAATTGGGAGTGGTAAAGTTGTAAAGATTCTTTATTCCTGAAAAAATGATTCGTGATTTATTAAAATGTTCGGGTAAAATAAAAATTGTAAAATACATTATTTTTCTGCATTTCAAATTTTTTTCATGAAAAATAATCTCTTCTCTTTCATATTAGCCTTTCAATAATAATATTGCTAGAGAATTTGAAAATCTTTCTGCGGAAAAAAAGACACTTTTGACTGCGCTGGGATTTGAGCCCAGGTCTTTCGAATAATATTGCTATTCTTAAAAGCAAAATTATCTATTATTGGCTGAGGTATATATAATTTTTGTGGATGAACTACCCTGATGACCCCAAAACGAAATTTTTTAGTCCATTATTAAGAAACATATTGGCAAAAAAGCAAAAATTCAAAGCTTTTTTAAATTTTCAATAACTCTCGAAATAATGAATATTTTTTAATTTTTCTTGATTCATTTCAAAATGAGATTTACGTAGAATATCAGTATTTTAACAGGTATATTTTAATCATTTTTCTTTTAAGGGGTTAAACCACTGCAGAACACGAACAAATAGGCATATTTCGGAAATTTTTTTGGCACAATAAAGAGATCAATTGAAATTTTGTAAAATGGGATTTATAACAATGAAGTAGAGAAAATATTTTTTTCAAATTCGTTCATGATAAAATGGCGGCTGCGCAGCATTTCTCCGTCGGTGCCTTTTTTTTAAGGGGTCCACGGCTGGAAACCTGAATCCCGCAATTTTTGACTTGAAACAAAAAAAACAAAGTTTTTTCGATTTTATAGAACAAAAGCAAGAGACACGTACGTAGAATTTTTTCGATATATTGATTTTTCGCGACATGGTACACTTTTGAAAAAAAAAGTTTAAAATTTAATGGAAAAAATCGTCACAAAATTGTTTATAAAAAAAAAACCTACGTACGTTGCTAGAGAAAGCAATTTTGAATATACTTTTGAAATTTCAGATCGATCGGTGAAGATTTGTTCGAGTTTAGAGAAAAACGCATTTTAAGTTTTAAGTACTGTAAAGAATTATCATTTCGACATTTTTTCCGCCCTCCATCTTTTGGTATATCATTTTTAAGACCCTAAAACATCTTTGAAGCAAAAAAAAAAATTTTCGAATTTTTGAAAATTCTATAGTGGTTTTTGTTTTCATGATGTTTTGCATTTTTTTCATAATATCAATTTTTATAATTTTTAAAAACCATTTTTCAAGTGTAAGAATCCTTTGTATTCTCAGAACTTTTTTTTCTAAATTTTAATTTTAATAGTAGCAAGAAAAATCTATCAAAATATTCATGATACGTTGCTAATATAGTCTATGTAAATTTACCTTTCTCAAAATCTAGGCGAAAATTAATATAATTTGTTTTGGTATGTATTTTACATTCTACGTAAATTTATCTTCACAATGAGTCGAAGAACATCTAAAAACCTAAAAAATTTCGCAAATTAATTATAATTTGAGAAAAGTTTGAAATTTTGTTTTTTCTACAATATCATCCTCAAAAATTGACAAAAACACTTCTCCTTGAGGTCGTTTTGTGCATAATTTTGACGTTTTCTACAGCATCTTATTTTTAGGGAAAAATTTTAATATATGTATTCTCAATATTAGAGAATTTTATGCAACTAGCAGAAAAAAAGTAAATATATTAATTTAACAACATTTATTCATATAATTTAACGTCAAAGAGAAATGTGTAGATTCAACATTTTTCCTGGACTCCTTGTCAATTTTTTCAAATAAATCACTCTGAAAATTCGTTTTAAAGAATTCGTAAATCTTTTTCTTCTAAGTTCAGGAACTTTTAAAACATTCTACAAAACAGTTGAAGAACTTAAAAATTGTCTAAAGATTTTAGAATTTTTATTTAGAACTGATTCTGAAAACTGAAACTTTTGAAACGTGTTACGCACATTTCACTTGATTATCAAAGATTTTTAAACATTATAGACATTTCTATTGTAATCCTCATTTAAGTGTTTATTATTCTATGGACTTACATAAAAACTCTAGTGTTCTGAAATTTCCTAAAATATTTCAAAAGTTACTAAAATATTCTAAAAAATTGTGATAACTTTGCAGGAATTGGGAAAACGCTTATGATTTTGTAAATAAAACTAACTGAAGCTTCTTTTGATTGGCCAATTGTTTGTATGTTAGATTTCTTGCGAACATTATTAACTGTCCTGTTCAAGAATATTTCCCTAGGATTTGAAGTCGGTAACTGATTTATAGACTGTTTAGCAGTTTCATTGAAAGACGCTTGGAGATTTCACTGCGGCAATGGTGCGTGTAATTTGCGATTTACCTTCCAGCTACTCATGCAATAATCCTAAGGCAATCTACTCACTAATTAACGTCGTTGTATCTCGCAAATCGTCAGTGCCGCCCACGATCTTCGCATTTATTAATACACTTCCATACTTAATTAAATTTTCTCAGTTTGTTCCAATCTCTTATGCTTAGGTAGATCAAAATATCAATAATTTTCAGTAATTAGCTTTTTTCTTTTTAAATTGTATACTTTGGTATGTTTAAAATATTTATTTATAATTTATAATTGTTCTACAAAGAAGTTTGAGTAAAAATTAAAATTTTCATTGTTTTTTATTTTTTTGAATTTAATTTGAAGAAATCTTTCTTGCATGAGAATCATTGTCAAGGCGGAGCACAATTTTGTCACCTTTGACTGATCTAAAAAAAATTATTTCACACAGTAACCTCTTTTTATTTCCACAAAATCATACCTTTTATTTCAGAAACTCGGAATATAATTTATTAAAAAAAAAGAAAATTTTCATCAGGGCCATGAAACAACCGGATTACGTGACTATATACTGAATATACTTTTTGCAAATTTGGGAAATATTATAGAACACAATAAGAAACATCGGTAGATTCGTTTACTCATAAAATTACCAAACCCTTTTGGCTAAAAAAATTCAAGTTAAAATCTTGTTGAATCTTCTGTTGAAAATATTTTGGTGGTATTTTTTTGGCTAAGTTTACTAGAAATTTTAGTTTCTGATTAAAATATGTACGTTAATTTTAATGCAATTTCGATTTCATATAGATTATACTACATAGCCTATCATACATAATTAATAATAGTACAAGTTTAATTACAAATAAAAATTTTATTACTTCAAATCATAATTCCCGCTTCTATAAATAGTGACTTACTTTTGAGGTAATATTTAAATATTTAATATATATTTAATATATTTATTTAAAAATAAAACTTATCATAAAGTTACGAAACTGTAAAAAAAATCTCAGTTACATATAACTGCCAGTGTTGGGTAGTTTCTCGTTCAAAAACGAAAAAAAGTAACTGTAACGTAACATAGTTACTATTTTCCCAATAACTGGTAAGTTTTTTACAGTTACTTTTCCGTTACTTTGTACTTTTTTTTACATCTTCCTTTTGTTTGCTTTTATACAAAGGATGGGAATTTTAAAAATTGCGCGCAGCGAGAAAAAAAAATATTCTCCAATTATCAGAATTTTTTGAAATTTGTCTTAATATTATGAAACTCAACTGAATTTTCATAAAATATATCTGAAAACTACCAAACTGTAACAGAATTTTAATAAAACCTCTCATAAAGTTACGAAACTGTAACAAAAGTTTCAGTTACATGTAACTGCATAAAACTTCAGTTACCCAAAACGTAAAATTTTTCCTGCTGCAAATCTCAGAATTTCCAGATACAAGTATCAGAATATTCAACACTTTGTAACTGAAAATTAAGAATTTTTTTCCTTTTGCTAAAAAGTAACTGAATTTTCAGAAATTCTATCTCAATTTTACGAAACTCTAAATGAATAAAACTCTAATTACGCGTTTCGAGAAGTTTCTAACAGTGTAGTTAAATTTACCAGAATGTAGGAATAAAAATAACCGGAATTTTCTAGCCAGAATAAATTACGGCTGTTTTCATTCTAAAATACGGTTAAATTAACTGGAATTTTCAGTAAAAATAACCAGAAAATGTTAACCGGATTTTATAGAATTTTTATCCGTAATTATTACTACGGCTAAATTTAACATTTTTCCATTTTATTTTTTTATTTTAACCAGACATTTTCCTGAGTTTTCTATTGTAAAGTTTTGTCAGAGAAAATAAAGCTAGAAGATTAATCGCCACAAACACTTACAGTATCGGTCAGAATTGTGGGACCACCTGTTTTTCGATAATTGCTTAAATTATCCTAATTTGAATTATGTGAATGAAAAAATTTGTTCTTTTAATTAAATTCAAAGCTATCAAAATTCTTCATAAAATGAGCCCAGCATGAATTCGTTTTGTTAATTTTTGAAGAAGTTATTGCAGAAAAAGTCAAAATTTCAATGCTTTCTTAAATTTTAAACAACTTTCGAAATAATTAAAATTTTTCAATGTTCTTGGACTAATTTTAAAGCTAAATTTCTACAAAATCGAACAAAATTTTTGGAATTTCTTACATACTGCTCAAGGTTAAAGTTCAAATAAAAAAGTTTTAAAAATTCCAATATTGCTTTTGCTGATAAAAACATTTTTATAAAATATATAAAACATATAATCATAAATTTTGTATCAAATTCCCTTAAAATATATATTCATATGGTCTTTATTATAATTTACCTACAGATGAAATGTTATCGAAATTTCCCTGTTTTTTTGTTACAATTTCAACTCTTTGCATTATGCAAGAAAAAATTATAGATTCATAATGATAATTAACTGCGATCCTCTAGAATCTTAGCTTTAAAATGAGCCTAATAACATTTAAAAATATTGATTGTTTCGAGAATTATTTAAAATTTAAGAAAACATTGAAATTTGGAATTTTTTTGCAATAACTTCTTCAAAATTTAACGAAACGACTCCATTCCAGACTAATTTTAAAGATAATTTTGATGACTTTCACATAATTAAGAGTATAAATTTCATCACTCACAGAATTGAAATTAATATAATTTAAGCAATCATCAAAAAACAGGTGGTCGCACATTTCTGACCGGTAATGTAACTATAAAATATTTAGCAAAATTTTTTCATTCTCATCATGGATGAGAAGGTATTGGTTTTATGTGAAAAATGACTTTCGAAATTTTCATCAAATCTTTACGTTTTGAGACCCCCTGAGTCAGAAAAAAAGGTTTTTACGAAAGTGTCTGTCTGTCTGTCTGTAGTAGGTCGTGTGCGGCATAACTCTCGATAGAATTATCAGATTGAATTGAGCTTTGGTACACTTTATCGGAGCCGAAAAAGTAAGGACAAGTTCGTTAACCAGCCACATCCAATCAAAATTGAGGGATTGAGCACTACTTTTGTGTTTTTGAAAATAACTTTTTGAAAAAATCAAAAATTCCAATACTGGTTTTTGATAGTGCCCATAAATCTCTACAAATTATCCTAATAACATATTTTGATTAAGTCAAAATTAAAAATGTTACAGCATATTCAAATTCGAAAAAAGTCAATATCAAAATTCCATTTTCCAGTTAAATTATACGAGATACGAAAAAACGTTATGATACAATATTATTTTCTACATAAAGACCTACAAATTTGAATTGTAACATTTTTTCATAAGATGCATATTTTTCTTTTTAATTTTAAAAAAACCATTGAAAATCCAAAATTCAATTTTTTAACAATAATATGTGAAATACGAAAAAAACGTAAGAATAAAAAGTTGTTCGTTTCAAAAAGATCTACAAATTTTGTCTGACACAGTTTCTGATAAAACATATATTTTTCGTTTCAATTCCAAAAAATACGATTAAAATTCAAAAATTCCATTTTTTAGACAAAATATGTGAGATACAAAAAAAACGTTTATATGGAAAATTGTTTGCCTAAATGAGGTTTACAAATTCTCATCAAGACATTTCGGGACAGGATGTATATTTTATGTTTTGACTTTTAATATTAAAAAAATTCGATTTTTTTCACCAAAATATGTGAGATACGAAATAAGCATTGTTCTGCAAAATCGATTCCTTAAATAAAGTCTACGATTGTTTTTTCTTTTTGAGAGATTTGGAAGAAAATAAATTATTTTAATCATGTAATTTATTAAAAAGTTACTGAAATGTATACAGAAAATCGAGCGCGAAGCGCGAGCGTCATGATGAGAATGTGTTCCTTAAGGCTGATAGAGCCTTAAGTAAATTGAATCTCCTGTTTCACTTAAATTCAAAAAGAAATTGAGTGACTTTGAGAAAATGTCTAATTCACATCATCTGTAATATTATTATAAAATTGGTTTGAGCTTCAGTATCAAATTATAAGAAATAAACTTAAATGTATGCAAAGAGTACAAGACCGAGCGCGACGTTCAAAAATTCCGAAGCGCGACGATCGAATCGCGCGCCCTAGGCGCGTTCAAACTTGCGAGCGAAGCGAACTGCGCGCGTTATGATTCGCGGCACATTTTTACATTCTCATCATGGATGAGAAGGTATTGGTTTTATGTGAAAAATGACTTTCGAAATTTCCATCAAATCTTTACGTTTTGAGACCCCCTGAGTCAGAAAAAATGGTTTTTACGAAAGTGTCTGTCTGTCTGTCTGTAGGTCGTGTGCGGCATAACTCTCGATAGAATTATCAGATTGAATTGAGCTTTGGTACACTTTATCGGAGCCGAAAAAGTAAGGACAAGTTCGTTAACCAGCCACATCCAATCAAAATTGAGGGATTGAGCACTACTTTTGTGTTTTTGAAAATAATTTTTTTAAAAAATCAAAAATTCCAATCCTGGTTTTTGGTAGAGCTCATAAATCTCTACAAATTATTCCAATAACATTTTTTGATTAAATCAAAATTAGAAATGTTACAGCATATTCAAATTCGAAAAAAGTCAATATCAAAATTCCATTTTCCAGTTAAATTATACGAGATACGAAAAAACGTTATGATACAATATTATTGAATACATAAAGACCTACAAATTTGAATTATAACATTTTTTCATAAGATGCATATTTTTCTTTTTAATTAAAAAAAAAACTATTGAAAATCCAAAATTCAATTTTTTAACAATAATATGTGAAATACGAAAAAAACGTAAGAATACAAAGTTGTTCGTTTCAGAAAGATCTACAAATTTTGTCTGACACAGTTTGTGATAAAAGATATATTTTTCGTTTCAATTCCAAAAAATACGATAAAAATGAAAAAATTCCATTTTTTAGACAAAATATTTGAGATGCAAAAAAAACATTTAGATGGAAAATTGTTTGCCTAAATGAGGTCTACAAATTCTGATAAAGAAATTTCGGGACAGGATGTATATTTTATGTTTTGATTTTTAATATTGAAAAAATTCAATTTTTTTCACCAAAATATGTGAGATACGAAATAAGCGTTGTTCTGCAAAATCGTTTCCTTAAATAAAGTCTACGATTGCTTTTTCTTTTTAAAAGATTTGGAAGAAAATAAATTATTTTAATCATGTAATTTATTAAAAAGTTACTGAAATGTATACAGAAAATCGAGCGCGAAGCGCGAACGTCATGATGAGAATGTGTTCCTTAAGGCTGATAGAGCCTTAAGTAAATTGAATCTCCTGTTTCACTTAAATTCAAAAAGAAATTGAGTGACTTTGAGAAAATGTGTAATTCACATCATCTGTAATGTTATTATAAAATTGATTTAAGCTTCATTATTAAATTATAAGAAATAAACTTAAATGCATGCGAAGAGCACAAGACCGAGCGCGAAGCGCGACGTTCAAAAATTCCGGAGCGCGAAGCGCGCGATGAGAATGTGCCCGCGAAGCGGGCAGATTTTTTTTAGATGAAATTACCAACGTCACATGGTCCACTTTATCTATTACTCTAAAATAATCGAAACCATAAACTGAAATCCAATTCATAAAATCTGTTGTTTATTATTCTTTAGAAAAGACTTGATGGAAAAAAGTATAATGAACTAAATAAAAGCCTGATCTATTCCTATTCTTGAAATATTCAAGAACCTGCTGCGAAAAGATATTTTTCGTGGGGCTTTTGCTTGAGATAAAAAGATTCTTGAGAATTCGACACATAATAAATTATGCTTGCTTTGAAATTTCCACGGCTTAATAAAACAGAAGATTTTCCCACAAGGGGTGTTTAAAGAGGCTTTAAAATGCGTTAAACTAGGTTAATTTATCTCTGAGCCTTATGGTGTAGTTTTTAGAAAAACATCGATCAAGAGTCGAGAATCAAATCGGGGGTGTTTTTCCTTAATAATTCTATTCAGAAGAGGGAGTAAAAAAAGAAGCAGGTCTGCGTGTGAGGGCCGCGTGGGTTCGCAAACTATGCGCGGCTGAAGCATGAACATAATTCAGCTCGTTATGTTACGGGACGGGCCTGACGGAGGGCTTATGGGCGGCCTATGAGGCCCACAGGAGGTCAGGGGGGCCTCTGTTCCAATTTTGTGCCCAATAAGACTAATTCCGTCAAAGGAACCGCAGTGGCTCAAACTTAGCCGCGGCGAGAACTTATCGCTAAATTTTACTTAAATTATGTGACGTACCGGATTTTCGAAATGACCCGTTCCTGCGTAAAAAGCTCATTTTGTGAACAACTGTCGAATCGTGGAAAGGTCTAATAGAATGTATCCTCCCTTAGAACAAAGACGTTTCAATGAAGGGAAATTTCATGGATTTTAAAATTCATTGAGATTTAAACGAAGAGGGTTCGAAGATAACTTTCGATTTTAATTGTTTCTTGCTTCTTTGAATCCGACTCTTCATTCACATTTATAGCTACCCAATTGGCTATTTATTTTAATCTTCCTTTTTTACTTTACATTTTATAACTTCAATTTCGGGACGGAATTCCTGAGTGACTTTCTGTATGCAGAAAAATGTTTTTTATAATTTAATGAATTTGTTTTTAATAAAAGAATCTTTTCCTTAATTGAAACGAATTTCTTATTTGACTTTTTTTAAATAAACAAATTTTTGGTAGGTTTAATAAAATTATCTTTCGATTTAAAAGTTTTTGTCGCAAGAATCATTTTGGTTGAATTAAAATATAATTTCAAGAAAACATTTGTTCTATTCAAATTTGTTGTTTTTAAATCAAACATTTTTTTTGCAGTTATACACACTTTTATTTTTTATTAAGAAAAGAAGGGTCAAAAAATAATTTTTTCATTTTTATGGAAGTTATGTTAAAACATAAAAGATTATAAAGACACTATTTTGAAAATCGGTAAATTTAATAAACAACATTTCTAACTGTTATAAACAATTCTGTAGTTCAGTTTAAAATTTTTAAATTCTTTAAATTGTTATAAACAATATTAAAATATTATTTCACTACATGATTCCGGGGGTTTTCAATAAATTTAAATGAATTGCGGGTAAATAACAAAATTTTGTCCAAAAGTTATTGTGAACATGTTTCATTTTTCTTCAGTTGAGAATTATTGACAGTTTTTTTTAAATATTCAAGTAACTTGAAGATTAAAAAAACCACTACTAATCATAAAAAATCAAAAGAAAAAAGTTTTATTCGTAAGAAATTTATATATGATATGAAACTTTAGTATGAACTATAGTAAAATTTGCTATGAACTATGCTGAAGTTTCATATCATTTTTATAAAGTTTAGTATTTTTACTAACAAAAATTCTCAAAGTGATACGTTTTTCCCTAAATTGAAAAATACTATAGTAAAAATTGATATAAAAAGTTTCTCCGTGTAGTTTTAGGAATATTTTACAATATCACTGATTTTATAATTTAAACATTAAAAATTATCAAAACTATAAAATTATAATTAAAGTAATATTACATTTTCATTATATTTTGATGGAGTAGCATTGCATTAGTACTCTCTGAATATTATTTAGTGAATACTACTGATTAAAATAGTGTGTAAATATTTATTTTAGATTCATTCCTACTAATTAGTAGTTTTCTACTAACTCATAATTAAATTACATTAATTTATTTGGTTACCATTTTATTTCCAGAAATCTGTTGCATTTACTGAGTCTATAAGTTAAAACAGTGCAAGAATGAAATTTTTGTAAATTTAACAGAAATTTCAGTATGATTCGCCGCTTTTTTATAAAAATAACATATTTATGAAATAGTATAAAATATACAAATTATTACAGAAAAAAAAATCTGTTGCATTTACAGAGTCTATAAGTTAAAACAGTGCAAGAATGAAATTTTTGTAAATTTAACAGAAATTTCAGTATGATTCGCCGCTTTTTTATAAAAATAACATATTTATGAAATAGTATAAAATATACAAATTATTACAGAAAAAAAAATCTGTTGCATTTACAGAGTCTATAAGTTAAAACAGTGCAAGAATGAAATTTTTGTAAATTTAACAGAAATTTCAGTACGATTCGCTGCTTTTTTGTAAACATAACATATTTATAAATTAGTATAAAAAATACAAATTAATACACAAAGAAAAATAATCTGTTGCATTTACTAAATACTCAAGTTGAAATAATGACAGCATAAAATTTCTGTAAATGTAACAGATTTATCAGTAGAATTTACCGTCTTTTCGGTAGACGTAAAATATTTGTCGATAAATTTTACGAAAATGTCTATTAAATTTGCAGAATAAGGAACTTCGTTCAAAGTCTTATTTCAACAAGTATTTTGTAACATTTTGCGAAAAATTTGTGACGTTAGCAATAAAGCCGTGAATTCTACTATAAAATCGAAAACAAGTTCATCGTTTCAAACTGAAATATCTGTTGAATTTAAAGGAATTTTCATGCACTCACTATTTTAACTTATATAGAGCCAGTAAATACAACAGATTTTCTTTCTTTTTATAGTAAAAATGGCCAGAAAAGCAATTGTTAAACACTTTTCACATTATTTCACTCAGTAATTTTCTTCTATTTCAGATTTTGAAAATGCTTTCTCGTAATTGTGATCCGTTCAAAAAAAAAATCCTATAATTTAGTAGCAAAGCTTCAAAATCTACTTTCGTCCCCTTCTTCGTCTCATACTCAAATTGTAATTCGTATCCGCGCCCACTAAACGGCCACATTAAAAAGTCTAATAAGCTCTGTTGTATACACTATGGTTCTTACCGGTTTAACATAACAACGAAACTGGAGTCGCCATTACTCAAAACTGATACCGCTCTCCAAAATCCCAAACTTCTCTTAAATATTCCATATATGTGTATTTGTATACATATCACAATAATATATATATATATATATAATGCCCTATTCCGTGTGAGGTCGCCGCCTTAAGGCTCCTTTGACAACGACTGATGCCCGAATATCAGTCATCAAGATTTATAGGGACTTAGACTAATTGCTGCTTTTAATAAAAATTTCCAAGGCTGCTCGCCTTTTTTCTACGCGCGCTTCTTCGAAACCAAAAAACTCAAATGTCAATTACCTACAACTTAGGAAATTGAAAAAACAAATTTCTTTTACCAAAAGGGAAGAAGGGACGATGCGAAGAATTCCTTCCACAAATAATCTTGATTAATTTTATAATTGATGCTTATGATTCTGGAATCATTTGAAATTTCACTATTTTTTATAATCGATAATTATCCCTTTAATATTAGTGTCACATGTTGAATACTTGGAAATATTTTTAAAGCTGTGGAATTAATATACCGTCAGGCTCGAAATTCTTTTATGGTGGTTCCATTTTTACCATGAAAAATAAATAAAATAGAAAGAATGACTGTTGGGTTACGTCAATTTATTTCGTGTTAAAATTAGATATTCCGTAATTTTTGCAGAGACCGCCGTCGATGCCTCGTGCCTGTGAACTATACAGAGAGCCTCATTAGACTTTGAAATGCTCCAAATATCTTCCTGATTGCCTTATTGAACCGGATGAATATATCCTTTGCATAACTTTGGAACTCGGGCACCATTTGGGTCTGAACCTGCCGCTCGTATATTCTTTGGTCAAAGAAGAAGAAAACAGAGAAGAAAAGAGAAGTTTTAAAATGCGACTAGAAGCCCAAGAAATTATGCGGCATCTTCTATTTGAGCTGACCTTTTTTTTCACTCGTAGATTAATTCTTTGTTTCAAAAAAAAACTATTCCTTTTCAGAATCTAACGGTAGAAATGTATAATTAATAATTTTCAACAATTACTTTTCAAATTTAATTAATTATTCAATTATCAAAAATTAATTTGTACTAATTTATTAGACAATTGTGATCCACAGATGATAATAGAAATGAATTTATAATCAATGACAAATTATAATCTTGAATTTCATACCATTGGTAAATATGAGTTAATAAAGAATCAAAAACAAGATCAATCACCGTTTTGTCTTGATTCATGGGAGTTTTAGACTCGAAGTTATAATTAACATCAATTCATTAAGAGCACAATGGTGTCTGCTCAGAACTGATAAATCTAACGAAAATAATTAAAATCACTTTGACTTGACTCACAGCAACATTTAATTCGTATATTTTTGATTTTTTTGACATTTTCCAAAAATTTCATTTTTTTATTCTCTACACTTTTCATAGTATGTGTGTAAATTGAGTCGGTTTTATTTATACACAAAATTTTTTCTACAGAAAATGTTTTTTTCAGTAAATATAAAGATATGTCTTAATTAGAAACCAGAATCGGAAAATATCTTCCAAATTTTAGTTCCCGATTAAACTAAATCTTTGTATTTTCTGTAAAAAAACACTTTCTGTAGAAAAATTGTTGTATATAAATGTAACCGACTCTGTCAATTTTCAGGGCAATCTGATTTTTTTTCTTGTAAAAATAAATAAAATTAAAAGTTACTACGATTTTGGAATAACGCGTTTTTAGCAAAAATTAGCTTTTTACAAAAAATAGTTTTTTTCTTTACTAATATTTCTGAATTATATGGAAAATAGTATATAACAGGTTTCCCTATAAAAACACAATATATATTTTATTATATGTACATATATGATAGGTTTGATAGTGAATATTAAGGCTTCACTACAAAACTTTAGTTTAAATTCCTTTTTCCGTAACTTATGATTTTCCGTGTTTGTTGCAACATATGTTTGAATATATATAATCTAAAGTATTAAAAAGGCCTTTGAAATCTTTATAACTTATTCTTTCTTATATTATCAATATTTTTGAGTATGGAAAGCACTCTAGCTAAAAAAACAACTACAAATTTTTTTTTTTATATTTTGGGATACTTTTATTTATTTTATTATATTTGTAACTTTCTTTCAGTCATGTTACCTTATTTTCCATAACCAAAAAGTTGCTACACATTATGAGGAACAAAATAAAAATAGTATCATAACAATTGGTAAAAATTTAAGTTATTCAATTTATTTATTCAATGTATTATTTATTAAATTTTCAATTTATTTGATTTAAGTTATTCAGAGTCGAAAAATGTCAAAAACATGCCCAAAAAAGTAAAAGAATTTAATTTAAAAATAGATAAAGGTGCTGGAAATTAAAAAAAAAACCAAAACCTTTCTAAATAAAGGTACTAAACATAAAAAAAATGATATGGAAGGTCTAAACTCAAAAATAAAAATTTGTATTTCCTTCTTCCAAATAAAATATAATGCATATTTAACGATAAAAACCATGTATACTATGTATTTTTCTGTTTGTTTTCTTAAGACAATAAGTTTGAAAAATAAAATTCAAGAGGTGTCACAAAAACATCTTAGTAACAAGTCCAGAAAATTTCCTGAAAACAGAAGAATCTAATCAATTCTTTCCGCATTATAGCGTAGTACCTGAAATCTTCTATCTCGAAATTCAGTAAATTGTCTGGTCTTTGGTAGAAGAGCAAATCGTAACGTGACTTTCACTTCGTACCAACCAATCATCTCGATCTTTTAGCTTCCGTATAGATTCCATCGGTAGTCACGCTTATTTGCCTAACTGAGCCTGACGTGGTCGATGTCATAGAAAAATACGGGAGAACCGAAATATTGAGACCCTCTTTGTCTCGACTGTCCTGGGAAGAACCTGAAAAGGAAACGGAACTAACAGGACTTTACAATAATTCCTTCTTGAAAAATAACATGTTCCGTTCCATACACTAATTGCAAAATGACTTCTTCACTTTGCAAACCTGTATATAGGCATTAAGCAGGTGTCCTTACTAAGTAAATAAATTGATGAAAAGAAGAGGCTAGCTTAAGAGAAATTCCAATGTCAACCCTCTTGAAAAAATAAGATTTTTAAGTAATTTCTAAATCTGAATTTAAGAAACATTTGAATTAATTGAAATCAGTGACTTTTTTATTTTTTGTGTTTAGACGTTCCATATTATTTTTTGGGGTTTAGTACCTTTATTTAGAAAGGTTATGGGTTTTTTTTTTTTTACCAGCACCTTTATGTGTTTTTAAACTTGAAAATGTTGAGTTTTTTAGGCATATTTTTGACATTTTTTGATTTTGAATAACTTTTTTGTTTTTTAACCAATTGTCATGATTATTTTTTTATTTTGTTCGTTACAATATGCAGCAACTTTTTGTTGTGGTAAGTAAGATAATATGACTGAAAAAAGTTACAAATAAAGTATAAAAAAAAAAAAAAATCCCAAAATATAAAATAAATTATCTAAGAAGTACTCTCTAAATCGGAATCAGTCAAATTTGCACTGATTCATCAGTGAAAAAATATTTTTCACTGTTAAATCAGTTGATTATCACTGATTGAATCAGTGGAAAAAATATTTTCACTGTTAAATTCGCGGCTAGTTAGCCACTAATTGATGGCAAATATTTAAACGAATATCCAAATAAACTAAGAAAACCGCGGAATTCTGCTGAATAATTCAACTTTTGCGCTTCGTGCGTCGCGCGCTTTTTATTAACAACCCTCTCAATTCTTTATTTTTAGTACAAATAATTTGAAATTTTCCGAAAAAATTCCTTAAATACGAATAAATAACTTTGTCACTTCATATTTTTCGAAACATCAAATTTATTCGTCACTTTTTCACTCCGAATCGCGAAAGACAAAGAATTGACAGGTATTGATTTGTTATTGAATATTATCAGATGTTGATGGTAGTTATTGTTTTTAAATGACTATTCGGCATTAGCAATGAATACTGAATGAAAATACCCAAAACTTAATCCATTGCGTGCAGTACTTACCGAGAAATTGCAATTTATGTTTTTTGAAACATTGATTTTAGGTTATTCAAAAAATACCTTTTATATTTCTTTTTTCGTAATAATCATGTTGGACTAAAAAATACTTGAAAAATAAAAGTTGTATTTTGACAAGCTCTATCAACTTATATTTTTTTATTTTGAGTTTTTACAACTTTTTTTTTACATTCTCATCATGGATGAGAAGGTATTGGTTTTATGTGAAAAATGACTTTCGAAATTTTCATCAAATCTTTACGTTTTGAGACCCCCTGAGTCAGAAAAAATGGTTTTTACGAAAGTGTCTGTCTGTCTGTCTGTCTGTAGGTCGTGTGCGGCATAACTCTCGATAGAATTATCAGATTGAATTGAGCTTTGGTACACTTTATCGGAGCCGAAAAAGTAAGGACAAGTTCGTTAACCAGCCACATCCAATCAAAATTGAGGGATTGAGCACTACTTTTGTGTTTTTGAAAATAACTTTTTGAAAAGATCAAAAATTCCAATACTGGTTTTAGGTAGTGCTCATAAATCTCTACAAATTATCCTAATAACATTTTTTGATTAAATCAAAATTAGAAATGTTACAGCATATTCAAATTCGAAAAAAGTCAATATCAAAATTCCATTTTCCAGTTAGATTATGCGAGATACGAAAAAACGTTATGATACAATATTATTGAATACATAAAGACCTACAAATTTGAATTATAACATTTTTTCATAAGATGCATATTTTTCTTTTTAATTAAAAAAAAAACTATTGAAAATCCAAAATTCAATTTTTTAACAATAATATTGGAAATACCAAAAAAACGTAAGAATACAAAGTTGTTCGTTTCAAAAAGATCTACAAATTTTGTCTGACACAGTTTCTAATAAAAGATATATTTTTCGTTTCAATTCCAAAAAATGCGATAAAAATGAAAAAATTCCATTTTTTAGACAAAATATGTGAGATGCAAAAAAAACATTTAGATGGAAAATTGTTTGCCTAAATGAGGTCTACAAATTCTGATAAAGAAATTTCGGGACAGGATGTATATTTTATGTTTTGATTTTTAATATTGAAAAAATTCGATTTTTTTCACCAAAATATGTGAGATACGAAATAAGCGTTGTTCTGCAAAATCGTTTCCTTAAATAAAGTCTACGATTGTTTTTCCTTTTTAGATATGTGGAAGAAAGTAAATTCTTTTAATCATGTAATTTATTAAAAAGTTATACTGAAATGTATACAGAAAATCGAGCGCGAAGCGCGAGTGTCATGATGAGAATGTGTTCCTTAAGGCCGATAGAGCCTTAAGTAAATTGAATTTCCTGTTTCACTTAAATTCAAAAAGAAATTCAGTAGTGCCCTATCCAAAAGTGGTTGACTAGTTAAAGAAATTTTGATGAACTTATTTTTTCCGTGTATAATAGCAAACATATTATGAAACATGTCACATTATAAAAAAATCAAAATATTTACAGGAAAGCATTCAGCTGAAAATCTATGAATATAGATTCTTTCTAACTCCTAAGGAAGCTGTAAATCAGCCTCAATTAAAAACAAGAAATTCATCATTATCCTCTCCTGAAGGGCGAATGATGAGACCTTGAGTTCTATCAGTAGCTTCAGATTTTTGCCATATTGGAACACCACGGGCACTAGTGACCCCCCCGGGTGCGTGATAATCTCTCCAGGCGTCTCCGCATCGAAACTGGAAGCTGACAATAATGAGCAGTAGATTTCAGCGCTCCAGGCACCAGTCGTCACCCTGGACCAGCTCAATATTTGTAACCAGGCCCTGGAGGTCTTATTGTCACTCGTGTAACACTCTAACGTCCAAGAATTTTTCCTAGTGGGGTTCCAACAACTCAGCCTGATGAAGAGGATATCTGCAGAAGTCGAAAAGGACCTCCCATGGCTCTTCCACAACTTCCTCCAAGTTCCAACCACGCTCTTCTCGCTACTGTGCGCCAACAAGATTTACAGCTGCATCCAAAGAACCCCATAGGACCTCCATAAAATTTATAAGACCCATCATACTCCTATTATGAGTTTGCTCTGACACAGTACGAGCCGTTGTAAATAATCGAAAGGTTGGGACACTATGTCGTAACAAGAAGGCTTTTCACGCAATGGCATCCTCCACTTTTGAAAGTTTTGGGCCTTGTAACTAACTACAACGAGGTCGTACTTTTGTCTCGAACTTGCTTTTTCTCAGTTTAAGACATCATCGACCTGAAATTGTTTCGGATTTGGTTTACACTTTAAGCCACTTTAGGACGTTAGGTAGTCTTCTATTGTGAATTTCGATTTTGGAAATAATGGCTTGTGCCATTCTTGGGAAATTTAAGAAGAGTCAATTTTATACCTTGAACGACTAGCGAATTTTTACTCTTTTCATTTTAATTCTCTCTAGATCTGAATTTGTGAGTTACTATTTCACTTTAGTAAACATTTTCACAAAATGGTCACTTTCTAGTAATTCTGTAAGTTGTTTCAACATTTTTGAAAAGTAATTAGTGGATAAATGACTAGTCATTGGTGGAAGTTTTCACTGAATTGAATTAGTGACTCACTTTTCACTAATTTGAATTTAGAAAGCTGGTCATGTTTTACCAATTTTATTCAGTAATATGGCATATTTGAAAACATGTCTACTATTTCTTGTTGTTTTGGCATAGGGTCAGTTTTTTCTTGTTTTCTTTATTTAAAAATTATCAATGGTATGTATAAAAAAGACGCAAAAGGGAAGAAAGGCAAACGTTTCTGCCACATATGGGGGCCTTCTTCAGTGCCATAAATTAAGAGATTATTTCAAAATTTCTGTAAATGATTAAAATATAGAAAATGATGATTGCGCTTCATTATTTTCATCATTTTCTATATTTTAATTATTTAAAGAAATTTTGAAATAATCTCTTAATTTATGGCACTGAAGAGACATACCACTGATATAATTTTTAAATAAAGAAAATAAGAAAATAATTTTAAACGAAACTTAGTATGCTTGATCATTTTTTCTTCGTTGTGTTATTTGAAAGAATAAATCATTAAAAAATAGAAGCGTAAAAACTAATTCTCAGTAAACATTTTGACTTACTACGTAATTGAGTTTTATTGACGTGTATACAAACAGAATTAACTGCACTATACGATCCAGTTATTGTAAATGTAATATATAATTTTGAAAAGAACTCAACAGCAAAATATATTTTTAGTACATGTGATTCTTTTCCACCAAAACTATCTCAAGTAGAAGAAAGAGGTTTATGTGGAAAATTGGAATTATAATTTACACATTGACCCCTAACTTCTTCGGAAATTCCTTAAGAGTTTTCATTTTTAAAATCCTCTTTAAATTTGAATGAAGGAGATTCAATTGATGATATAGATGGAAAAGAGTTTTTTTTTCACTTCACTGAAAAATTCACTAACAAGCAGTGGAATTATCGTCTACTTGATACTAATTTTTCTTGCTGATTAAAACTATGTATAGATTCGATCATTATTTTCATTAATGCTGGTAAATCATCTCTTATAACTTTATACATTTTACATAAATATATATATATATTTATGGGTGAATATTGTACAATGATTTTGGAAAATTCCCAATTTTTGGGGAATATCACCCCAACATATTTTAGGGAGAATTTACAAATTTTAGTGTAATTTGCGTTACTAACATTTTGTGGAAAATTGCACAGGAATTTGATTACAGTGCACAAGATTATTGGGAAAATTGCTCTTAATTTTTACAGCGTTGATAAAAATCCATTTTCCCATAACACAAATGTGAAATAACCTCCAAAAAAAAAAAATTGTAGAGATAATTTTCAAAATCTGAAAATCTGAATCAGTGATTTTCCTTTTCACTGATAAATCTGTTGATTTTCTGATTCATCACTGATTCATCAGTGAAAAAAATATTTCTCACTGTTAAATTAGTCAATTTTCAGTGAAATAATCAGTGAAATCTGACTGATTTACAGTAACCTCTTCTTAGCTATTTGAATCAGTCAAATTTCACTAATAATCAGTAGATTTTGACTGATTCATATTTAGAGAGTACTTTGATTTTAAATTTTATATTCATTTGTATATCTAATTTAATATCTTTGCATATTATATTCGTAAAACAATATAATCTGGTGTCTGAGATTTAATATACTTATAGGTATTAAATTTAATATACCAAAATCAACAACTCACATAATTTTATTTTACGCAATTGAGAAGTTATTTTTGCAGTGAATCTGGGACGTAAATAATAAAGCAGATTATTTTACTTCATATAGATTCAAATATTTGAAATATTATCAACCAGTTTCAATGATTTACGAATAATCAAAGATCGACACTTTGATGCATATTAAAATTCACAATTGAGTATATTAAATTTTATATACTGACTATGAAAATAACTTTATATACTTTCATATTAAATTTTATGTTCATTTTTATATCTAATTTCATATCTTTGTATAATATATTTGTAAAACAATACACTCTGGTGTCTTAGATTTAATATACTTAGGTATTAAATTTAATATACCAAAATCAACAACACACATAATTTGATTTTACGCAATTGAGAAGTTATTTTTGCACTGAATGTGGGACGTAAATAATAAAGCAGATTATTTTCCTTCTTATATAGATTCAAATTCATTTCCAACTTATCTAACATATACAAATATTTAAAAAATTTGTTTGCTCTATCTATAAGCATTTAAACACGACATAATTAAAACATAATTAAGGAAAAAATTAAGTAATATTGATTTAAAGTATTATCAACCAGTTTTAATGGTTTACGAGTTATCAATGAATCTAGAAAATTAAAAGTAGCGTAAGTTGTATTGACCCTCAA
Organism: Diplolepis rosae; assembly: GCA_030998225.1. Taxonomy (NCBI): domain Eukaryota; kingdom Metazoa; phylum Arthropoda; class Insecta; order Hymenoptera; family Diplolepididae; genus Diplolepis; species Diplolepis rosae. The sequence goes on along the minus strand of JAPYXD010000723.1, from coordinate 2,738,539 downwards.
TATTAATAAAATAGTACGTTCTTGGAAAAATTGGCACACTTTTTAACACTATAGTTACTCCTAAAATTGTGTAATTAGTGTCCCCCTTCTTTCTATTTTCTAGATTTTAATAAACATCACTGATGAGAGCTCCGATTTGACCCAAATGATTAAATCGATTTAATCATTTTTGGACCCTAAAGCCAATTTTTCCAACAACGTACCATTTTATTAACCTAGAAAATATTCAATTTAATCAAGACTTTGATGCATATTAAAATTCACAATTAAGTATCTTAAATTTCATATACTGTATATGAAAATGACTTCTCATACTTTTATATTAAATTTAACAAAAGAATTTCCAACAGTTAAACTTTTTTCACGATTTAGCACAATGAAAAATATTGGCCCCCCTCACAATATATCGAAGCGTTTTCCAACAGAAGTCCATTTTAATATTTTTTTTCAATTGCACACAGGGGACGTTATCAGTAGCATCGAGCTCACCAAAATGTAACTCGGCTACAGATGCAAGAAAGTTGACTTACACTCACATGATTTGGTATCAGATCAGGCACGTTCCGTAGGCGGATCTGTGGGCAGAGACGCCCATTGTGAAGTTCTTGGTTACCAACCACGTGGCAGGGCGTAGCCAATGATGGGTCCCCTCGAACACTTTTCAGTCCCAACAATCAGCCCCCTATGTCTCCAGTGGTATCCCCTAGTTTTACCAACAGAGACACTAGAAGAAGAAGGACCAAGCGTTCTCACTGACACGTTATTGCCGCGGAACTCTTCGCTACGAAAGCCACGCGTGTTTTCATTTTCTTGTTTTTTTTTTGCTTTTTAACACGACACCATCTACGTCGTCACGAGATCCTCCTGTTTCAAAAGTCAGACCTCCATAAACCGGCCTCAAGACCTTCACATACAAAAATTTAAAGGCCCCCCAATCACCCCTTCTAGTCACAGTCCTGTTATTTAAAATACTTCCTTGATAAAATATTTAAATAAATTGTTCGTTAGACACTCGAGTGAAAGTGGAAGTGTTAGTTTTGCATATTTCTCTTTACTTTGCGGAATTTATTGGTTTTATTGGATGGATTCTTAAAAGTGAGTGAGATTTTGAGGCTGATTTTGGATTATAAGGATCATGGACGTCACGAGCGGGATGAGGCCAATTTTCGGGGGATATCCTTTTCAAGGTCGGTTTGATAGGAATTTTGTTTTCAAATGATAAGCTTAAGAGATAATCATTTATTAATTTAAGATGAGAAAATATATATATTAAATAGATAAAATTATAATTTGGTATACTTATCTGATTAATGAGAAGTTTGATTGACAGCGTTTGATGAATGACTGATTGTAATTTAGAGTAACTTGAGAATGGGTCCTACATAATTTTATTCGACGGATTTATCAAACCATGGAGATCCTTATTATTAGACCATCATTTAAACCTATCGACTACTGCTATTAAGGCAGCCCCAATCGATTATACGCTTGCTATTTGATAAATTAAGACTCCAGGAGCTGAACAAGCGTGAACTTGCTGTAAATTAGACTATAAATTTATAATAACATTTAATCGCAAAATGGCTTTTACTATCATACTCTTTTATCTTTCACACAAATTACAAATTATTAAGTGTATAATTATTTAAGATGAGTGATAAGCACTTACTGAGTTTATAAGCTAAGAATAATTTAAAACAAAACTTCTGAAAATTTCAATGGTACTTCAGCACAATTCATTTGTTTTTTTGTAAAAATAACAGATTTATTGGTAAATATGAGACACAGATAAACAGAATGTTCAAAATTAAATGTAGACTGTAAAAAAAATTTCGGAAATTTTTCCGAAAATAGTCGGACAGCTTAAAATACAAATGGGTCGTAAATTTTTTGAAAAATAGTCGGAAGTATTTCTGACATGGAACTGGAAATAGTTCCTACTGTTTGGTCGGAGAAATATCAAGTTTATTCATATATATATATATATAATTATTTAATCATTTAAGTGGAAAAAGATCCAAAAAATGTGAACAAATTTCCGTTTTTGTGGAATAATTTCCGATTTTCATGGGAAAAATTTCCTACAATTTTTAGGAGATTTGTGAAATGTTCTCACCTTTTGGATATATTTCCTAATATATTTCGGAAATAAGTCCAAAAAATCGGTTAATTTTGCTCAAATCTATGAAATATTTTCACTTTCTGTAGGAAAATCTATGCTTCCTAAGGACTTAGGAAAAATTTCCTAATACATAGGAAAATTTACCGATATTTTTATAGTGTACTCCCTAAATCCGAAACAGTAAAAACTCACTGATTCACAGTGAAAAACAACTGTTTCGAATGTTATAAGTCTTCTAGATATAAATCAGTGGAATTTGCCTGATTCCACCAGGAAAACTCACTGATTAATTAGTGAAATATAATGGTCAAGAGTGAAATTCACTGGTCAAGTGAGTTTCCCTAATGATATATCAGTTAGAATCACTGGTTCTATGTGGAAGACTTATAACATTCAAAACAGTGGTTTTTCACTGTTTCGGATTTAGAGAGTAACGAAAAAGGAACGTTTTTGATGCCTTTTTTAGGTTAAATCTGGTTCTTTTGTAACTTTTAATGGAGTTCATTTCGAACTCTAATTTTGTCCTATGCAGAAATGTCTATGAAAAATAGGGAATTTTCTTTAAAATCTTAATTCAACAGGCATATCTGTAATATTTATCGAGAAATCTATTGTGTTTACAAAAAACGGTGAATTACGCTAAAATATCTGTTAAATTTATTTTAAATTTTATTTATTTGTAATTATTATTTAAAAAATGTAAGGAAAAACCAGAGTAAACTAAAGAAAATCCTTTGAAATATAAAACATACTATAGATCATTAAGATCAACTAAGATTTGCATAATAATATGCATCAAAGTGTGGATAAAACAGAAAATATTCTAGATTCTTTGATATCTTATAAATTATTAAAACTGTTATATAATATTTCAAATGAAAATAATCATCAATATTACTTTTTTTTGGTCAATTATGTCAAAAATGCGACCCTCACTTATGAAAATTCATGACGTTTTTAAATGCTTATTATTGATTAAGCAAACAAATTTTTCCAACACTTGTATATGTTAAATTATTTGAAAATGAATTTGTACCTATTTGGAAGAAAATAATCTACTTTATTATTCACATCCCAGATTCACTGCAAAAATAACTTTATAATTGCGTAAAATCAAATTATGTGAGTTGTTGATTTTGGTGTATTAAATTTAATACCTAAGTATATTAAATCTAAGACACCAGAGTATATTTTTTTACAAATATAATATGCAAAGATATTAAATTAGATATACAAATTAACATAAAATTTAAAATCAAAGTATATGAAGTAATTTTCACATTCAGTATATGAAATTTTAATATACTAAATTGTGAATTTCAATATGCATCAAAGTGTCGATAAAATAGGATATTTTCTAGATTCTTTGATAACTCTTAAATCATTAAAACTGGTTGATACTATTTCAAATCAATGTTACTTAATTTTTTTGTTATTATGTTTTAATTATGACGTGTTTTTGATTTATTATATTTAATACCTAAGTATATTAAACATTAAAACACCAAAGTGCATTGTTTCACAAATAATATACAGAATATACGTTGACTTAGAGCTTCCCTACACGGAGAAAAAAATTTGTCAATATTTTGATTTTGCTTTCTCTGTTTTTAAAAAGTTTTTGTACCAAAAAAGAACACTAAAAAATTTTGAAAATTATCTCTACAATTTTTTTTTTTGGAGGCTATTTCACATTTGTGTTGTGGGAAAATGGATTTTTATCAACACTGTAAAAATTAAGAGGAATTTTCCCAATAATCTTGTGTACTGTAATCAAATTCCTGTGGAATTTTCCATAAAATGTTAGTAACGCGAATTACACTAAAATTTTGTAAATTTTCCCTAAAATATGTTGGGGTGATATTCCCCAAAAATTGGAAATTTTCCAAAATTATTGTAGAATATTCACCCATAAATATATATATTTATGTAAAATGTATAAAGTTATAAGAGATGAGTTACCGGCATTAATGAAAAATAATTATCGAATCTATACATAGTTTTAATCAGCAAGAAAAATTAGTATCAAGTAGACGATAATTCCACTGCTTGTCAGTGAATTTTTCAGTGAAGTGAAAAAAAACTCTTTTCCATCTATATCATCAATTGAATCTCCTTCATTCAAATTTAAAGAGGATTTTAAAAATGAAAACTCTTAAGGACTTTCAGAAGAAGTTAGGGGTCAATGTGTAAATTATAATTCCAATTTTCCACATAAACCTCTTTCTTCTACTTGAGATAGTTTTGGTGGAAAAAAATCACATGTACTAAAAATATATTTTGCTGTTGAGTTCTTTCCAAAATTATATATTACATTTACAATAACTGGATCGTATAGTGCAGTAAATTCTGATTGTATACACGTCAATAAAACTCAATCACGTAGTAACTCAAAATGTTTACTGAGAATTAGTTTTTAAGCTTCTATTTTTTAATTATTTATTCTTTCAAATAACACAACGAAGAAAAAATGATCAAGCATACTAAGTTTTGTTTAAAATTATTCGTATATTCGTATATGAAGTAATTATCATATACAGTATATAGAATTTAATATACGCAATTATAAATTTTAATATGCATCAAAAGTGTCAATAAAATATAATATTTTCTAGATTGAAGATATATGTCGATCTTGATACTTAGCTTTAGGGTCCAAGATTAATAAAAACTCAAAGTTTTACATGATCAAACGTTTCGGCCCCGATAGGAGCCCTCATCAGTGATTTAGTTTGAATCTAAAAAATACATAAAACAATTTCGCTAACTTAGGGTTTCTTTGATGACGAATTTTATTATTCACGTCTTTTTATATGCATCGATAAAAACTGGGAATTGCTTCCGACTAAAATACTTTAAAAAAGATAATAAAAAATTGTCAATTTTTTTACAATTAATTAGAAACTTTAAAATAAATGCATATAGTATTATACCAAAGCATAAATATATTTTACACATAAAATCAAGATTTTTTACCGTCAAACAGTGAAATATTACTGACAATAACTGAAACCTCACCGATTTAAAAGCTTACCGATTCATATCTCCAGAATAGCCTAACAAATATTTCCTTGATATAAAACAAATTTCAAAGATAACATTGCTTTTGCAAAAATTACATTGAGAAAAAGTATAAAATCCTGCCTAGCTTTGTAAGCGAAATTGTACATCAAAATTCCTTTAGTATATAGAAGAATTTGAAATAAATTAACATTTTTTTATATACATTAGAAAGGAAAAAGTTTTTATAAAAACGTAAAAATCGCAAATTTACATATGCCATTGCACATAAATTCATTTTTTGGTATAAAGCTAAATAAACTGATTGGAATAACTAAAAGGAGGTTACTGTAAATCAGTCAAATTTCACTGATAACTTCAGTGAAAATTAACTGATTTAACAGTGAAAATATTTTTTCCACCGATTCAATCAGTGATAATCAACTGATTTAACAATGAAATATATTTTTTCACTGGTGAATCAGTGAAAAGGCAAATCACTGATTCAATCTATAAAAATTTGACTGATTCAGATTTAGAGAGTAATATTTCTTTGGTAAAAACAATTTTAGAGATAACATTGCTCAAGAATAAAATACTTTGAGAGAATGGAATCTGTCAATGTTTGCTTAAATGTGTAAGTGTAATATTTCCCTAACTTTGTGCATAAAATTATAATCTCGACTTCAAACTCTTAAATCTCATCAAAGAAGGTATATATAATATAAATTTGAAGATTAGACTAAGCTTCGGTAAATTAGGATTCTTTTGTATAAAAAGTTATTTTTTTCACGTTTTTTTCCTTTTTCGTTTTCTGAACAACCACATAACATGAACTCCACACACTTTTCACTAAGAGGTTGACTAGAAAACTGAGTTGTGTTTTGACTTCAAGCATCAATAGTGGGATGAGAGCGGAGGGTAAGATTTTTTTCTCATAGGGATTTGATTCGGGGAAATAAAAAGGATTGGCTGAAGATGGCTGGACTCTTGGGACAATGAGAGAAGGCCATGAACTGTAAACGGAAACATAACGGTTTTTTGGCATATTTTAGATTGTACAGAAAGTTTATGTATTTATGCATTGAAGGATTTTTAATATAAATTTGAACAAGATTGAACTTGGTTATTTAGAAGAGGGAGATAAAAAACTGATAAATTTTTTGTATCAGTTTTTTGATTTAGTTTTCTGTAGTTATCCGAGCTGTCTATTATTGTAACTTCATCAAAATTATACCTTGAGCGTCAAATCCACTGTCAACATCAACATATATCTTTAATTATTAATTAATAAGGGGCAATGCAAGTCCAAAATATGAATTTTCTAGATTATTTCATAACTGTTAGGCTGAAGTTTGTTACGTCTCATGTGGCGAATTTTTTTTTTTGTTGTATGATCTCCAAAATGATAAAAAATATGCAGAATATTGATTTTTGACAAAAATAACATTTTTTATAGGAAAAAAATATTTTATTTTACCGAAAAAACTTTGCTCATTTTGGTTCCACTCCGCAAACTCAATTTTTAATTTAATTTTCCTTTATTGTAACTATGTGACTGCAATTAAAAAGCAAACTCCACATATATGTCTGTTTTTTAGTTTGCAAAATAATTTGACGTGTTCGCCCATAAAGGATTTGTTTTCGTCAAACTTAAATTTTCCTTTTACTATAAAAAATGTTATTTTTGTTAATAATCACTACTCTGCATATTTTTTATTGTTTTGGAGATCACACGACGAAAAAAAAATTCGTCACATGAGACAAGGTTTTTTTCTCGAGACTGGTGCAAGGATATCCACCGTATAGGCGTACATAATGCATAAACACAGTAATTATGTTGACGGGTATTATATACGCGAAGGTCGATGATACAGGTAGCAGTGCCACGTACGAAGGGCGGCTAATTCGACTAATGATCAGACTTTATACTCGTTAGTTCGGGAAACGACCACAGCACGCCTACCCGCGAGCATAAATCCACCAATTTTACGCCTCTTATGAAGACAAAGTTCAATTTTACAATATATAATACAGTTTTTTTCATTATCAAAACCACAATTAGTCTATCTACGTTGCGTTTTTATCTTCTCTGCTCTCTAAATTTGAATCAGTCAAAATCTACTAATTATCAGTGAAATTTAACTGATTCAAATAGCTGAAAAGAGGTTACTGTAAATCAGTCAAATTTCACTAATTATTTCAGTGAAAATTGACTAATTTGACAGTGAAAAATATTTTTTTCACTGATGAATCGGTGAAAATTAACTGATATAACAGTGAAAAATATTTTTTCACTGATGAATCAGTGAAAAGGCAAATCACTGAATTCAATCAGTGAAAATTTGACTGATTCAGATTTAGAGAGTGCCATTTCCTAAATTTTGGAAACAAAATTTGTAAAATTAAGATAGAATTTCCGAAAATTCAGTTACTTTTTAGTAAATTTAAGAAACAATTTCTTGATTTTCAGATACAAAGTGTTGAATATTCTGGTAATTGTATCTAGAAATTCTGAAATTTTTAACAGGAATAATTTTACGTTTTTGGTTTACTTTTAAGGAGTTTACTTAACTTACAGAATTTTCTTGAAAGAAGTTAAAACAATGTAAAAAAGTAGTTTCAAAACCACTCTAAACTTGGTTCAACTCTTCCAATTTTGTCCTAATTTTTTTAACACGCATGAAAGATAAAATACTCTCCAAATCTTAATCAGTGAGATTCTCCCTGAATTGAAATCAGTAACCCACTTCTGCCACGGTAATTACTGATTTTCCACTGATTTTCAGTGAAAAATAACTGATTGCACAGTCAAAAGTGGCCCACTTTTTACTGGGCAGTCATTTTCATCTGAAAATCAATTAAAAACTACTGATCACATAGCAGAAAGTGAGTCACTGATTTGAAATCTGTCAATTTTAAACTGATTCAAATTTTTTCAAATGTAACTTCGTATAATTTGAAAATATACAATTGTAATGTGCAAAGAATTCTTCTTATATGAATCATTTTTTTTGTTTTTGTTTATTTCGTTCAGCGACTAATTTATAGCAACTCAATCAACATATTAAGTAAAATTCACTGAGAAATAGATTAAAATCAAGTGGAAAAACGTCTAGAAATTGAATCAATGGGATAGGTCAAAAGATTACAGAAAAAAATTAAGTGAAAATAAAGTTCAACTACTCTTTAATTATTATTATCCAGTTAATTTGACAGTAAATAAATGAAAAATGTCTCTTTTGCTTCATAAATTTCTTTATACTAACTTGAATTTATTTTTTACTAGAACAAATGAATACAAAATGTACAGTGATATTTTTCCACTAATGATCAGCAGAAAGGAACTCCTTACTAATTAATATTCAGAAAGGCCATCTTTACATGCACGAATTGCAACTTTTTTCCTCACTCTCTGAATCTGAACCAATGAAACGTGAGACACTAATTTACTTCAGTCAAATTTTGTACGAATTATTGATCATCTCCTATACTAATTCCATTAATAGTCATAAACTTTTCGAAAAGTGATTAGTAGAAATATGACTAATAAGCAGTAAAAACTTCTATTAAACTGAATTAGTGACTCACTTTTCACTAATTGAAAATCAGTAAGTATACATAATTGGAAAATTAAAAAAAAAACAAATACAAGAAATATATTCATCAAATTAATCGATTATGAAAACCTAGAATCGAGTGATTATTACTGAATAAATTAATAATATTTCTGATTTGTTTTCAGGCCAAGGGCGTATGAATCAACTTGGTGGGGTGTTTATTAATGGACGTCCCCTTCCAAATCACATTCGACTGAAAATTGTAGAAATGGCTGCAGCTGGAGTTCGTCCTTGTGTGATTTCCAGACAACTACGAGTGTCCCATGGATGCGTATCGAAAATTTTAAATCGATATCAAGAAACGGGATCGATAAGGCCGGGTGTAATAGGTGGCAGTAAACCTCGCGTTGCAACGCCGGAAGTTGAAGCCAGAATTGAGGAAATTAAGAGGGAAAACCCCGGAGTCTTTTCCTGGGAAATAAGGGAAACACTAATGAAGGTAAAATACTTTTTAGAGATTATAAATCTAATTATTTATCTGATTAACTCATTCGAAAATATCTCCAGTTTAGATACATCGTTAAGTGCCTTTCAAAAATTATAAATCAGGAAATGAATGTTTGGCACATTTAAATTGACTATATAATCCGTTCCGTTGTTGCAAAACATCTCTGATGAGAACTCTTGAGAAGTCAATCAATCCTATAGCCACGGACGCAGAGTTTAATTACCTCTGAAAACGATATCTTTTACAGAAGACAATCAGTAAACTTTATTACTTTCACGAAGGCAAATAATAGTTATTTACATCCTATGATTGCTTCATCAATTTTCCATGACAAGATCTTACGTGATTTCTCATTCGAAATATTCTCTAATCTAATGACAATTAATAGTGTTTGTGACAATTTGCACTTGAATAATTGTCCTGCATTCAATTATATAACTTTGAACCTACTCTATAAGGAAAAATTTTTGTTACATTTCTGTAAAAATTATAATTAATTAGTTGAGTTTAAAAAAGACCTGGGCTCGAATCCCAGCGCAGTTGAAAGCGTCTTTTTTCCACAGAAAAATTTTCAAAATTCTTTAATATTTGAAAAATTATAATGTTTGTTATTTAAAAATTTTTTTATTCAACTTAAAATACGTTTTAATAAAGCAAGGAAATATTTAATATCAAAATGCTATTTTAATTGGTGACAAAAATATATAGGCAGAGAAAAAATCTCTTAGATGTAGAGCATACATATAGTCTAAAAAATCTTTCTGGAGGGTTTCCCCCGAAACTGTTGGAAAACTAATCTTTTGAAACTTTCATGAATTTTTACTAGAATGATTTACCGAAATAACTGAAGAAAACTCGACAGAAAATGTCAGTTATCGTCCAATTATCTGAATTCTGGATTTCATTCTCCGGCGAATGACCAGAACGTTCAGGAAAATACATGAAAAATTTTGAAGAAAATTTAATTTCCCAACGAAAATATGGAATAATCTCTAACAAATCGTGGGAATTGTATGACATTGTATGACAAAAAAATAACAGCATAGTTGATTCATTAGATTTCACAGATACTTTAGTACAATTGACCAATTGTTTGTAAAGATAACAGATTTTTGGTGAATATTACCATAAATACCTTTTCGATTTACAGGAAAAGGAATTATATTTAATATGTACACTTGAGAGACATTTCTGTTATATTTACTGACAAGTGTGTTAAATTCATAAAAAAGTGATAAATTATATTGAAACATCTATGAAATCTACAGAATCAGCTATGTTTGCACTATTTTAATCCAAACTCTAAAAAAATCGGTCAATCTTTCACAAAGTTGTTGAGATACTAATTTCTAGATTCTTCTCAATTTTCTCGAAAATTTTATATAGAAATCACTGTAAAATTGAAGGAAAATTTCCTAAGTGTTCACAACGCTTAAACTTTTGAAATTTTTCCTGAATTATTAAAAAAAAATTCAATTATATAGGAAAATAAGTTTTTTTACCCGCTCTCTAAATCTGAATCAGTCAAAATCTACTGATTACCAGTGAAATTTGACTGATACAAATAGCTAAAAAGAGGTTACTGTTAATCAGTCAAATTTTACTGATTAATTCAGTGAAAATTAACTGAATTAACAGTGAAATATATTTTTCTAACAGATTCCATCAGTGAAAATTAACTCATTTAACAGTGAAAAATATTTTTTACTGGTGAATCCGTGAAAAGGCAAACCACTGATTTAATCAGTGAAAATTCGACTGATTCATATTTAGAGAGCAAAACAGGGAATTTCACCTATAAAATGGTTGGAAAACTTTAGGATATATTTACGGTTATTACAACTAGAACTATAATCAAGTCACTGATTGAAATCAATCAAAAAACTACTGACTAAAATGAAGAAAGCAGACCCAAGAAATGTTTACTTTTAAGGAGTTTACTTCACTTACAAAATTTACTTCAAAGAAAACAAAACAATATAAAAAACTAAAAAAGTAGTTTCAAAACCACTCTAAACTTGGCTCAAGTCTTCTAATTTTTCCCTAATTTTTTTTAACACGCATGAAAGATAAAATACTCTCCAAATCTTAATCAGCGAGATTCTCACTGAATTGAAATCAGTGACCCACTTCTGCCAGGGCAATTACTGATTTTTACTGGATTTCAATGAAAAATAACTGTTTGCCTTGCCCAAAATTGGTCACTGATTTCAATCCAGTGAAATCTCACTGATTTAGATTGAGAGGTTAGTTTTTGGAACTAACATGAAATGCTTCAACATTTTATATGGTAAAATTTTATTTAAATTATATTACTGCTCTTATAATTTCAAACACCAGTTTTTTACTAATTTTAATCACTGACACATTTCTATCTATTAAATTAGTTGGCTTTAGCTGATTTCGCATTATATTGAGTTGGTTTCATTCATACACAAACATTTTTATACAGAAAGTGTTTTTTATAGTATATATAAAGATCTTTTTTAATTAGTAAATTAGTAAATCAGTGAAAATATGTTTTATTATGCAAAAGAAAATCGAACTAAATAATAAAATTCGTCAAATTTAATATTTAGTTTTATTTTTATACTAAAACATATTTTCACCCAGTCACATTTTTTCAGAAAATGCTTCTTTATTGCAAAAATTGAAAATTAAGATTCCTTTCTGTTAAATTTACCGGAATATAACCATGAATACAACGAGAAATTTATTACTAGAAAAATTACTGTGACATCAACTAAAAAATTTGATTATATTAACTGGAATAAAATATCAAAACAACCGAAAAGTGTTTACTACAATTTCTAACATTTTCAACCGGAATAACTAGTACGGCTCTCCGTAACATTTTTCTCCGATTGAAATAACCACTCTCTAAATCTGAATCAGTCAAATGTTTACTGATTCAATCAGTGATTCGCCTTTTCACTGATTCATCAGCGAACAACATATTTTTCACTCCTAAATCAGTCAATTTTCACTAATTGAATAAGTGAAAAATAAGTTTCACTGTTTAATCAGTTAATTTTTACAGAAGTATTCAGTGAAATTTGACTGATTCACAGTAACCTCTTTTTAGCTGTTTGAATCAGTCCAATTTCACTGATAATCAGCAGATTTTGACTGACTCAAATTTAGAGAGCAGAATTCTGGTTGTTTTAACCAGACTTTTTTCCGAGTGCGTTTAAACTGTCCCTAAATTCACCAAGTGCCGATTAAAAATTGAGCAGAACCTAATAAGATGCTTTCTAAATTTGAATCAGTCAAAATCTACTGATTATCAGTGAAATTTGACTGATTCAAATAGCTAAAAAGAGGTTACTTCGAATCAGTCAAATTTCACTGATTACTTCAGTGAAAAGTAACTGATTTAACAGTGAAAAATATTGTTTTCACTAAATAAACACTGAAAATGAACTGATTTAACAGTGAAAAATATTGTTTCCACTGATGATATAGTGAAAATTTAGTGATTCAGTCAGTGAAAATTTGACTGATTCAGATTTAAAGAGTGCCACGTTTTTTGATAAAAAAAAGTCTTTGGCCTTTTTCTCAGTTCCAACCAAAATGCACTTAACAGTTCTTTTACTTTGGACGGCAACTTGAGTTGAGAAGTTTGGGGTGACGCTTTCCCACAATATATTAAAATATCAGAAAGAGATTTGATTAGTAAAAAGATTTTTTTATGTGTCAGTCGCAAAAGCATAATCTCTAATCGCAGCTTCCTTGTAACCACCCCAGGGACGATTCAGTATATTCGTCCTGCTGCATTATATTTTCTATATCCGTGAGTACCGGCGGCCAAGTTTGACCTCTCGATCGAATTGAACGTTTTGCATAGGTACTTATATCTCACATCGCGATCATACTGAATGGTGCTTTTTAATATTGTGCACAAGGCGGTACGAAGTGAGTAGGGGTACGTGAGACCCCCAGGCAACTTGCATGTCCTCTAATATGATACCCGCCGCCTACACCCACACAATCTTCTATCTATATTATGCTCAATACATACTTCAAAAGTCTCCAAACATCCGGATTTACTGATTCATCGACTTATATGGACAGAGCTGAAGTTGTAAAAAAATCCTTTAATGATTTCATTAATTTCGTACTCTCTAAATTTGAATCAGTCAAAATCTACTGATTATCAGTGAAATTTGACTGATTCAAATAGCTAAAAAGAGGTTACTGTAAATCAGTCAAATTTCACTGATTATTTAAGTGAAAATTGACTGATTTAACAGTGAAAAATATTTTTTCACTGGTGAATCAGTGAAAAGGCAAATCACTGATTCAATCAGTCAAAATTTGACTGATTCAGATTTAGAGAGTATACTTCTTATTTAAAGGTTTCTAAAAAGATGGCACAATTTTCATTTACTGCGATACCCAAGGTGGAAATTTTCAACCGGCTTGGTACCGTGCCAGTACCACAGAATGATTTGCAGTACTGGCGCGGTACTGGCATAAGCATGGCCTACACTGGCGTGGATCCGAAAGGTAACTTGGCTGGAAGTTGTCCATCGGTACTGGTGCGGTACTGGACATCGGTACAAGGCCAGCACTGAAATCTGTACTGGATCAGTACTGGCATTACTCCGAAGTCGGTTATTAGCCGACACTTGGTCTCAGGACTGGGGCTGTACTATGCCAGTACCACGCCAACCCTTGTCCCAGTACCAACTGTCCAGTACAGGCATTGCTCCTTGTTGACAACTGGCGCGGTACTGTCATTTGTAAATACTGGCGTGAATCCGACTTTTCCACCTGGGACATATGACTTGATCAATAAAAATTTAGACAATTTTTTTGAAATCTTTCATTGAAAAGTATGCGGAATTATTGAAATTTTCAATAAATTTTTCCGTTTACTCTCTAAATATTATGAATAGGTTAGAATTTTTAATAAGTTCAATCAGTGACTGACATCTTGTTTTGTAACCGCAGTAAAAACGACATAATAAAAACTAATACTTTCTCATATTAGATGGGAATGTTATAAGATCCCTTTCCATACATTTCCAAAAAGAGCAATACCACAAGTGTTGGATAAAGTATAAAGCTAGATGATTATACAGGGTGCGCCATTTCAATTTTGTCAATGGAAATATTGAATAACTTTGACAATTCTCAATAGATATCGGTAATTTTTTTTTTATTAAGCTTACCTTTTTACAATTTATTTCAACTAGTTTCCAAAAAAAATATCAATTATGTGGCCAGCGTCTCGAGCGATATTAATGCCATTTCGGCTCAAATGTTGTCTTTGAGCTCTTCTATGGTTTTTGGCTTGTTAGAATAAATCGATATTGTTTTCGAAAACTAGTTGAAAAAAAAAGTTAGGTCAAAAATAAAATTTATTAATAAAATTATTTTTTTGTGTTTCAAATTTTGTTCATGTAATAGTACATTGTGCAACTAGGGGAAAAAAAATTTATTTTGCGAGTGTGAAGTTTGATGACCGAGCAAAGCGAGGGTAACAACGACACGAGTAAAATAAATGTTTTTCCCGTGTTGCACACGATTTTTTTTCTACTATAGGGTCAGAAAGTGGATTTGTTTGCCCCGCACGGGGCAATAAAGTCCACTTTATGGCCCGCTAGTAGAAAAAATAATCTTTTCTCTTCAAAATATCCCTTCAATAATAATATTGCTATTCTTGAAAGCAAAATTATCTATTTTTGCCTGAGTTCTAATTTTCGTGGATGAAAATTACCTTAAAAAGTAAGCATTTTCACTTAAAACGTTTCGAAATTAAGATGTATCATAAATTACGATCGACATGTTTTTGACCCAAATAGTGACCAGCAATGTTTTCGTGGGCCGTATTAGTGACCAGTGTTTCATCCAATAGACTCCTTGCATTAAAAATTAAGAGTCGATTTTTTTTAAACCAAAAATTAGTTTAATCTATTCTGACACTATTTCCGTTGAGATTCTTTGATTCCTGTTGTACAATTAATTATAATCATTGTTCAAAGAATGATTTTTTACAAGGCGCGAAAAAAATGCGGTGATTGGTTCACGCTACGAGTGACGTATTGACGTACTGCTCCTTCCTTTAAATGTAAGTTTGCAGAAGGATTCAATTTGAATATCATGAAGTTTTCAATATCTTCCTCCAACTGAACAATAAAAAATAAGCACATTTGAAAACAAGCCCGATTGTAAAGATACTTGATATTCAGGACGAGCTGCAGTGATCCATTTTCTTCTAATTTCTCCCTTAGGAACCGATAAAAACACTTTCGATGGTGTTTTAGTGGAAGAATTCGGGCAACAGGGCACAAAACAATTTTTCAACATTTTCCACGGCGAATCTTTTCTTTAATTGACTTTTTAATTGATTTTACAGAGCAAATAACACGGTTGTTGATATTTACATCTGCCTAGTGACGTCACTGGCTAAACGCGCGCTATTCAGCGCGTTTGAAATACACTATTGCGTTAAATTGTTATATTTAAAAAATGATTGTATATTTTTGAAAAATTTTATTGTAACTTATATTATTTTGCCCCATGGATTCGATTTTTCTCATTTTTAAAAAATGTGCAAGGAGTCTATTACTGACCACTACAAAAATTTACGATGAATTACTTGTATAAGTGTATGAGTGATCAACGGATACACAGTCACCCGCGATGAGTAATTTCCCGGTGAACAATCTATTTAAATGTTAATAGGGCGGTGAAATAAAATTGGAATGCAGAAATAATGTTTGTTCAGTCTGTTACTGGCAAAAGGTACTGGATTACTTCAATAACATAGAAATTTTTAATACTTTGGTGCAAATGGTCATATCGAGGGACAAGCATAAATTTTTTTCTACCTTTTACTGACCGGGCGAAAAAATGTACGAAAAACTCACCTTTTGAGTAATTGCGATTTTTCTCACTTGTATGAGCTTTTCTCACTCGAATTCACACTTTATACAAGTGACCAACTGTAATATTAATCTCGATAATTACTTTTGACGTAAGCGGGCTCGCCGAGATTGTTATTGTCAGCAGCCATCTTGCGCTTGAAACATTACGAAAGTTAAGGCGCGCAACTTTGAAGTCTATTGTATTTTAAGGGGCACAACTAGTTTGACCGCCTGAAAAACAGGTGATTTTTGTGAATTTAAAAAAAAAAGTATTGCATAGAATGTTTTAAAATTTTGCAGATATATTTGTGCATAAATAATGAATCCACAGTAATGTTTTCAAATGAAAGTATTTGTTTTTCAGCAAGTTATCCACCATCTCCTGAGTCTTCAAAAAAAAAAAGTTCCGCCACTGCTGCAGTGATTGTCGCCTTCACAGTGCCTGAAATTAAAAAAAACCAAAAATTTAATTAAACTGGAATATATTTCCTATACAATGACCCTCAATTGTGAAAAAAAATTAAAATGCAACAAAATGGCGGAGTTTTGAAAAAAAATTAAAATTTTGCTGAAAAATCTGATGGTTCTTCGCGTGGCAAAATTATAATTTTTTTTCCAGTCATAAAATTTGAGGGTCATTGTATGGAAAAACAAATACACAATAAGCTAAAAAAACCGCAAGTCGATCGGATGATTTGTTATCGAGTTACAGCTGCAACAAATTTGAAAAATGTAGTTTTGAGAAAAACGCATTTAAAGATAAAAGTACTGATTTCAGTCTTATAAATTTTTAAGTATCATACCTAAAGCTATAATCTGCTATTCCAGACCCATACAATTCACCTTCCTCTTCTTCGAAGAGCGCCTGCTGGGCTGTTTAAAAATGTAAAAAAAAATCGAAATTTTCAAAATTTCAAACTAATTATTCCCCTTAATGTTGTTCGTAAATTCATATATATATGATTTTAAAATGAAATTTAAGAAATTTGAGATTTTTCAATGATTTTATTAAATAAAAAATATCAATTAGTTATCTCGGCGAAAGAAAATTTTGGTCATTAATTGGGACATTCACTTTAATAAAAATAAACCTTTCCGAAATCTATTGAGAATTGTCAACGATATTCAATATTTCTTTTGACCAAATTGAGATGGCGCACCCTGTAGAAGTGAAAATGCCTAATATTGCGCTTAAATATTTGAGATCATAGAAAACGATTATTAAATCTTGATGTCCGATAATATCTTGCATATTGAAATTTTTTTTGCATATTACGTGGTATTATCTAGATACTATGAATGACTATTTACTTTTTCAATATCTGCTTTTCAATATTTAGTTTTCTCCATGCAATTAAGGTAGTTGTCGTGCCAAAAATCAGTCTCTGGAAAAAGAAGTTTTTCTATGATTTCAAGACTGGAAATTATATCATCAGCCGTGTCATATGTAAGGAAAGACACTCTTTTTAATGAAAAAATTTAAAAATTACGAAAAATAATTTTTTAATAATGTTTTTTGTAATAGGATTTTTCCTTACTATCGCTTCTTACCAATTTTTTGAAAATGATTGAAGTTTCTTAAATCATAGCTTATTTTTTCGGGGAAAATATTCTCTACAACTTAATCGTTTTCAATTTTTGAAAATAAATTCTTTAATGGCTGAAATCATTCAAAATCAATTTTCCAAAACAAAATTTTTATAAACAAATTGCTGAATTTGATAATAATTTATTCATTTTCGAAAATTGGAAACGCTTAAGTTGTAGAGAATATTTTCCCCGAAAAAATAAGCTATGATTTAAGAAACTTTAATCATTTTCAAAAAATTGGTAAGAAGCGATAGTAAGGAAAAATCCTATTACAAAAAACATTATTTAAAAATTATTTTTCGTAATTTTTAAATTTTTTCATTAAAAAGAGTGTCTTTCCTTACATATGACACGGCTGATGATATAATTTCCAATCTTGAAATCATAGAAAAACTTCTTTTTCCAGAGGCTGATTTTTGGCACGACAACTACCTTAAGGGGGAGCCTGGTTTAGGACGCCGAAATTTGCATGATATTTCGAAATTTTTTAAAAACTGAAAATCATATGAATTAATTCAAAAACTTTTTAGTTGTGTAATTAAAGATAAAAACTTCCGGAAATTTTTTTTCATTGCCAATAAATCATGTTATACAACACAAATGGATCGCCTTTCACGGCACCACGCAGTTGAAGGTCCTTTACTACTTACACGATAGTGTTTGGTCTTTTAATCTGAAACATATGAACCAAAACAGTTTTCAAACTTCATGAAAATACCTTCTATTTGAATTAAAAAAACATAAAAGGTCAAGAATTGGAAAACTTATCAGTATAAAAAAAACATTTTAAGTTGATTTACAAAAAAAGTTATTCAATATAATTTTCTACGTCATGTTTTCAGTTCATACTTCAAATTTTGATTTGAAATTTTGGCATAATTTTTTCGGATATGCCTACTATCGATCAAGATAACTTTCGAAAAATCGATTTTTTTGACTCCCTTAACCAGGCTCCCGCCTTAATTAACTTTAGTTAATTTTCATCGATAAATATCAAGATTTAAAGTTACTTCTCACGACTCCTTTATAAAACACCCAGTGCACAATATCAGTAAAGTACAAAGCCTCTTGGGTAGGCGATTTCGCCATTCGCGCGCGCGTTTCAAACTCAAGTTTCCGATCGCTATCTTCACTGGTGGATCGGCGATTGCAGATCTCTCAGAAACAATAACGATCCTGTGTGCCAGAGCAACCCGGTGGTGTGTCGGCAACTTACGATCGGGCCCGGGCGATGACAGCAAAAGAGAGACGGAGAAAAGGGCCTGAGGCCCAGCAACGCCCCCTTCCAACATTAAATGCCGTATTAATGCCTGCCACGCTCGCTGCTTGCCGAACCAGAGTCTTTCGTTTGCATCGTCTTACGTCTTTCGAAACGTTTTGCCCTTTCACTATCTATCTCTTTTTCATTCACTTCGCTTTCGCGATTCCTTAACTTTATCTTTCTCTTTTTGGGAATGCAATTTATCTCTTTATCAGAGATCGCTGAACGGACCCGAAATCGCAAGTCGACTCGGCAGGAATGGGTCAAGCTTATGTGCCAAAGAAAGTTCCGTCAGTTTGTATTTTATCGCATTTATTATTTAGATGAAATATATGATAATTTACTATTGATTTGACTGCGAAAAATTTCCAGTCGGCTAGAAATAATTACCATTGCACCTCGATTTTCCCTAGATTCCTAATATTTTTTAGAATTATCATTATAAAATAAAACATATTTTGCTATGAAAAGTTTCCCTGGTGAAATGCATCGAATAGAAATTTATTCCGAGCCAATCAGAACTATTCCGATCCATTCCGATATTTGTATCCGAGCCAATGCGAATTATTCCGAACCCATCCGAAAAACGTTTTGTACACTGAGAAAACTTGAGTGTCAGCCTAAACATTTCGAGGGTGAAGAGGACTATATTTGAGGTTAAATTATAGGACAGCCTTCTAGATAGTGTAACTTATTACCTGTGAATTGTGAAAATAAGATGGTCAACTTGAATATTGTAGAGGGAAAAGTTGATCATCGCAGAGAGAAAAATAGATCTTCGAAGAGGGAAAAATAGACTATAATCTACCTCTATGGCTAACCTCAAAACTATTACATTTAAGCTTTCACAATTATTATGTTGTTATAGCAAGTGAAATAGATACTTACCAATTAGTTGGCGAAAATAACCCTCGTGACACTTTAACACGTAAAGGACGCGAAACCGGCAATGAGGTTAGAGTCCACGCTGGTGATATTGGAGGAAAAATAGGCGAACCCACGTGACTTTACAATTTTGGCGCGTATTTCACCAATCGACACTCTTTATAGTGATTCTGACACTCTGGTAACAGTTAAGCAGAATATCAAATGAGTGTCTCCCTGACCAAAAAGAAAAAATTTCGGAAAGAGTGTTGTACTATCTAGAAGTTCAGACTGACTATCTACATCTTGACACTCAAAGTTTGACACTCCAGTTTTCTCAGTGTATCTCGTTTGATGAAAAACGGTAAAAAATCGATTCTACCTAATCCGATTTAATCCAAGGCAAAAATCCGAATGAATCGGAACTAATCCGAATACATCTGAGGTGGGAATGATTCGGATTAATTCTGATTGAAAATTCGGTTTGGATCAATCCGAGCTCGCATTAATTCGAATTAAAAACTTAGTTTCGGATTGGTTCGGATTCATTCGGAAAGTTGTCAAGGATTAAATTGGATTAGGTTGGATCGATTTTTTACCATTTTTCATCAAACAAGTTATAAAACTTTTTTCGGATTGGATCGGAATGATAAATTTTAGAAGATGAGTAATATATTGGGTAATATTGGGCAAGGCAGATATCTTTAAATATAACGTACTGGGAATAGGAATGAATCAGAGGAAAATTATTATAATGCAACAACTTGCATTCAGAATTTTAATGACTAAATTGAAAATTATTGAATCTACACAATTGCAAATGTATACAGGTAAAATGATATTGACCATAACCAACGATTATTTAAATTCTACGAATAAAATACCCTTAGGAAAGACAGATAACGGTGCGAAATCCAAGTCTACAATAATCCTCAATAAGATAAAATAAAATATCATCTCACTAAAAATAATAGCACTAAATTGTAGAGGAGTAGCCTGTTCTTGCAAATACGTTGTGTCTGTGTTTGCAAGGAAATCATAATATTCTATCATTTTAAAGTTATGTCTGACGACGTTAAAGTATTAGCTATTTATATTCTATGATTCATTATTCGCAAAAGTTGTTTACAATACTGATTTTTAAATTGTACAATCAATATTCAATATCACTTTTCATAATAATATAAGTTCTCAAAATTTAATATACCAAAATTAAAAACTCACATAATTTGATTTTACACAATTATAAAGTTACTTTTGCAGTGAATCTAAAATATAAATAATAAAGTAGATTATTTTCTTGCATTCTGTTAATATGAATCACTCTCTAAATCTGAATCAGTCAAATTTTTACTAATTGAATCAGCGATTTGCCTTTAATTAATTAATTAAATTTAATTTCCACTGATTCATCAGTGGAAAAATATTTTTCATTGTTAAGACAATTAATTTTCACTGGAGTAATCAGTGAAATTTGACTTATAGACAGTAAACCCTTATTAGCTATTTGAATCAGTCAAATTCCACTAATAATCAGTAGATTTTGGCTTATTCAGATTTAGAGAACAGTGATAAGTATAATAATGATCAAAATCAGCGTATATATGCTGATAAATGAGTTTAATTTCACTGTTTCTTCAGCAAATATATAAATTGATTCGAAATATTAGAAAGTGATTTTAATGATTTATGAGTTTTCAAAAAATCTAAAATATACCCTGTATTTTATCGACACTTTTCACTGATTCATCAGTGCAAAAATATTTTCCACTGTCAAATCACTTAATTTTCACTTATTGAATCAATGAATAAAATATTTTTCACTGTTAAATCAGTTGATTACCACTGGAGTAATCAGTGAAATTTGACTGATTTATAGTAAAACCTCTTTCTAGCTATTTGAATCAGTCAAATTTAACTGATAATCAGTAGATTTTGACTGATTCAGATTTATAGATTAGATTTAATATACTTAGGTATATTAAATTTAATATACCAAAATTAACAACTCACAATGTTTGATTATATGCAATTATAAAGTTTTTTTTGCAGTGTTTTTGCAGTGAATCCAGGATGTAAATAATAAACTCCCTAAATCCGAAACAGTAAAAATTCACTGATTTACAGTTCAAGACCATTGTTATAAACGTTATAAGTCTTCCACATAGAAATAAATAGGATTTACTTGATTTCACCAGATAAACTCACTGGTTAATCAGTGAAATATACTGATCAACAGTGAAATTCGCTGGTCAACCAGTGAATTTCCCTAGTGATTTCAGTTAAATTTCACTGGTTCTATGTGGAAGACTTATAACATTCGAAACAGTGGTTTTCCACTGTTTCGGATTTAGGGAGAAGTAGGTTTTTTTATATAGATACAATTTCATTTCTAAATTATTAAAGATATATCCAAGTATTCAAA
Organism: Diplolepis rosae; assembly: GCA_030998225.1. Taxonomy (NCBI): domain Eukaryota; kingdom Metazoa; phylum Arthropoda; class Insecta; order Hymenoptera; family Diplolepididae; genus Diplolepis; species Diplolepis rosae. Next base: position 2,716,334 of record JAPYXD010000723.1, on the reverse strand, counting down.
AAATTAGTTTTTTAAGCTTATTAGCATTGAAGCACGTCTTAAATAAAACAAAAATTAAAATAATATTGATGACTCAATTGATTTGAAATATTATCCACAAGTTTTAATGATTAACGAGTTATTAAAGAATCTAGAAAATATTCTGTTCTAGCGACACTTTGATGCATATTAATATTTAAATATTTTACTTTCACTACAGAATTTATTATAATTTATTATAATTTCACAGGAAGGCTTTTCGGATCCTCCAAGTGTCAGTTCCATAAGCAGATTACTTCGTGGTGGAAGACCAGGGGAAGATGGAAAAAAGGATTACACCATCGATGGTATCTTGGGTGGTGGTAAGTAAAATTGAATATTTTTACATTCTTAGCACATATGAGAAGATATAAGATTTATGTGAGTTTGACATACTCTTTTTCAAACAAAAAAAGGATTTTTTCAAACCATCAGTCGCTTCGTCCTTCGTCGCACAAAAAGAAAGGACGAATTCGTTAGCCAAATTATTCTGATAAAAATTCCATAAAATAGACAAGTTTCAAAATTTTTAAAAACTATTTCATTAAAAATTTAGAACTTTTAATCTTTGATTCTGCTAATACTCAAATAAATCTACAAATTATTTCTATAGGACTTTTTTATCGGACATAAATTAATAAAAATATACGATATTTGCAGAATATAAAAAAATATTAATCAAATTACAGTATTTGGTCAAGCTATGCAATGAAGGGAAAAAAAGTTTATAAGTAAAATCATTTTACTAAAAAATAACTGCTAAGTTCTTTCCACTTATTTTCTTATTCAACAAGTGATTTTAATTTTAATTTAAAAAATTTTCTTTTTCCAACTAAAATATACGCATTGCAAAATAATATTAATAGAAAAAGTTGTACTCCTAAAAGAAATCTATAAAGCACCAAAAAATGTTTTTTTAGTTTTATTAATATTTTGAACTTAAAATGTTTTCACCCACGGAAGACAGACACATTTTGATTATTCTTCTGAATCTTTCTTAAAGTGCGAGTTTCATTTTTTTAACCATTAAAAAATAAAAATAAAAAATAACAACTGGGTGAAAAGTTAAAATAAAATATCAAAATTAAACGGCGTCAACTTAATAAACATTTCTTGAACATTTTTAAATTATCAAACTCTTTATCCTTCCAAAATTGAAAATTCTTACGCCTCTTATTTTTTATTTTACACGAAAACTATTTTTTTTTTCTGGGAGGCGTTAGCTCATTTGTGAATCTTCTTTGGCTCTCGTTATTAATGATTTTATTTATCGAATGGCTCATACGTCGATAGGTGTATGATTTAGAAGCCAGCAGGGATGCTGACTAGCACATTTCTGGATGATGCTGCTACGAAAGAGATATTTGCTCTCGACTCCGCGGGCCTCCTCTAATTGATTACACGCATCTTTTCACGCGATCCATTCGACCAATCGAGCACCTTTCAATCTTGAGTGCCTCATTGATTGCGCCTATCAACGGTAAAGAATCGAGATCAGCAGCAACTCATGATCGTCGTTCATAAGATTTCTATATTCGCTAGACGTAAACATCACAATTGAATTTTCTGAGTAGCTGGATCTCATTTTTCCATGAGATTAAATCTTTCATGGTCGTTACGTTTCCAATTTTATTGACACCGGAATGAAGGTGGGAAACAATAGAAAATGACCCAGGTGGAAATTTACAATCGGCTTGGTACCGCGCCAGTACCGCAGTAGGATTGGCAGTACTGGCACGGTACTGGCATAGTTCTGGCATAAATACGGCTTACCACCGACGTGGTTCAGAAAGGTAACTTGGCTGGAAATTGTCCATCGGTACTGGCGCGGTATTGGACATCGGTACCATGCCAGACTGAAATCTTTACTGGATCAGTACTGGCATTACTCCGAAGTCGGTTATTAGCCGACACTTGGTCTCAGGACTGGGGCTGCTATGCCAGTACTGCGCCAACCCCCGACCCGGCACCAACTGTCCAATACAGCCATTGCTCCTTGTTTAAAAGCGGCTTGATACCACAACAGTACCGCAGAAGGGTGTGCAGTACTGGCGCGGTACTGGCATAGTTCTGGCATAAGCAGGGCTTACCACCGACGTGGCTCAGAAAGGTAACTTGGCTGGAAATTGTCCATCGGTACTGGCGCGGTACTGGACATCGGTACCATGCCAGACTGAAATCGGTACTGGCTCAGTACTGGCATTACTTCGAAGTCGGTTGTTAGCCGACACTTGGTCTCAGGACTGGGGCTGCTATGCCAGTACCGCGCCAACCCTCGACCCGGTACCAACTGTCCAATACAGCCATTGCTCCTTGTTTACAACCGGCTTGGTACCGCACCAGTACCGCAGAAGGGTGTGCAGTACTGGCATAGTTCTGGCATAAGCACGGCTTACCACCGACGTAGCTCCGAAAGGTAACTTGGCTGGAAGTTGTCCATCGGTATTGGCGCGGTACTGGACATCGGTACATTGCCAGCCCTTAAATATGTAGCTATTTATTTATTTAATGCTGATTTTCTACTAAATGATACCAGAAAAAACTAATCGCATGTAGCTAAAAATTAGTTATTAAATAAAATAAGTATAAGAACTATATCGATTTTAATTTAAAAAGCCTTTATTGCATGGTGCAGCTCAATTAAGGGGGACTTCCATTTCGTGACTCGGTTTTCGGGCCAAAATGCAACATTTTTTTTTACAGAATAAAATATGATATCACAATGATTTTTTGTGCATGTTGTTCGTTTATTCTTCAAGATAAAAAATATATTTACATGAAAAGTCGGAAAGTTGGAGACAAAATGTGACCATGATTTTAGCATCCCAGGACGACTGAAACAAAAAAGCGCAACACAGTTTCAATCAGATCATGTTGGTTTTTCGTTCGGGATATACGTTTTCCAGAATTTTGAAATGAAGCGAAATGGCACCTATTTGTAAAAAAATGAATTTTTTGGCCTATTTTCGATAGTTCATTTAGTTATAAAAGTGCGAAAAATGAAAATAAAATAATCTCAGCATCCCGAACGGAAGAGGCATGTTCAATAATATTCAGTCCAAAAATCAGCTAATCGTGGTTACAGTTTCGAAAAAAATAGTTTTGAGAAAAACGCGTTTAAAGTTCAAGTTTAAAGCCTAGTCATCTTTAAAACTTTGTAACTCTGGAAGCGGCATTTTTTTCACAAAATCCTTTTGGGAATCCATTTTCGATAGTTCATAGATTCGAAAAATGCAACAACAAAAATTCGATTTTTTGGAACACACAAGGTGGAAGTCCCCCTTAACAAAACAACCTTTTCTGAAAGTTATTTACCTTTTGAAAGTAGATCACCCACCCCGAAATTAATTTACCAACGCAACTTTTCTTCTATCTCGCATTATTCACCAGATAAATGTCAGCCCGTCATTCAGAAAAAGCGTTCCTCACACAAAGATCAGTATATTTACCGATATCATCCCAAGACCGCGTTTGCGACGGATCGTCGATTGCCGATACAATCAATAATCCTGATTGTGAATCACTTAGTGGATCGGTTGTTCCCCGGATCTGCCTTCAATAATTTACGGGTAGAACACACACATACAGACATATACGTGTATATGTGCATTCTACGTGGACGTATGCACAAAGATACATGCATATCGTGAGCTATAAATGAGGGCCCTGGTGGAGGGAGGTGGGGAGTGAAGTTATAGAAGGAAGGAGAAAAAGGGGGACCACGGCAGGACCCATTAGGCTAATCCCTCGTCGGCGGCCCAAGCCAAAGGAAGGGAATAAGGAGGAATAAGAAAGCCACAGGCTACGTGTCATTCCACCTCGCTCGCCGACACCTATACCTAACCCTAACCGACACCTTCACTATAGCATAGCTTACTAAGACTTTACCTCTCCCAGAGGTGCTCGCTATAGAGTTATGAGTCGGTTATGTTTCTTCGAGAATGGTTACGGGAATAAGAATATTACCGAGAATATAACCGATCAATAAATTATTAAAGGGAGTTGTGCCAAAAATCAGGTCTCGGGAAAAAAAAGTTTTTCTATGATTTCAAGACTTCAACTGATATCTGTTATGTCTTGTGGAAGAAAAATCATGATTTTTTTATGAAAAAAATGTAAAACTTAGGGAAAATAATATGAGGTGTACAAACGAGTTTCCGCCGTTTTTTTATCAAAAATGGGGCATTTATTGTGAAAGAACGGAACCTTGTGTTTTATTCGAAGTATTGTCCATCGCTTGGCACTACTTTTTCCCATCTTTCTGGCAGCATACGGATACCACGTCGAAAGAATGCTTCATCTTTTAAGGCTATCCGCAAATCGACCCAATTTTTGGTATTTTCATATGATGTGAAGTGCTGCTCAGACAGGCCATGCGTCATCGATCGAAATAAGTGGAAATCAGAAGGAGCAATGTCTGGTGAATACGGCGGGTGGGGTAAAACATCCCACTTGAGTGCTTCCAAATAGGTTTTGACCGGCACGACAACATGTACCAGTTTAGGCTAAGACTAAGGTGAATTTTGTTATAAAATGAAAAATCTTTATTTATTTATCCAAATCAATTTCATCCCCTTCAAACTAATCCCCTCCCCATATAATGTACTTATGCCAACGTCTTTTCCAATCGTCAAAACACTTGTTAAATTCTATTTCCGGAATTGCCTTCAAAGCCTTCTTCGATTCGGCTTGTATCTCTTCAATCGTGTCAAAACGGTGTCCTCGGAGTGGCCTTTTGAGTTTGTGAAATAGCCAGAAGTCACATGAAGCCAAATTAGGCGAATATGGTGGTTGTGGAACGATATGCGTTGAGTTTTTGGCGAAATGGTCACGAAAAACGAGTGCAGTGTGAGACGGCGCATTATCGTGATGCAAAAACCTCGAGTTGTCTGCCCAAAATATCTTTTGAAACGGTGTTGAGTGATCCTCTTGAAATACCAATAGTGTCAGCAACACTCTAAAAAAAAGTCTATCGATAGTGAAATTCCCAATAATGTCAATGAAAGCATTGTAAAAACTGAAATCGTGATAACGGGGTGTGAAAAGGGGGAAGTGTCCTCGTTTTTTTGTCTCAGACTTTCTGTGTCCAGATTATTTTCAAAAGATTATTTAAACGATCGAATGCATTACAGGTAGCTGTTACAAAGAAACATATCGCTGTTCTAGCTATATTATTAACTATCCTAACCATAAATGTGGCTGTTATAACCTAAAAAATCCTTGTGACACGTATTGGAAAATTTGCAATGCAAGCAAAGTTATATCTTCTAAATTTCTTCAAGCTGAAATCTAAGATGGTTCGTTATTATATTATTGAAAATGATCGATTTAATATTGGCATTTGTCAAAGTTGGGCTTGTGTACATTTCTTATCGGTTATATCATAGAATTTCTTTTCTTTTAACATCGAAATTATACTTCCTTCGTACAACAAAGGATTTCATTTCCAGACCAAAGGAAATACTTTGGCAGTAAAATGATAGCACTTAAAACGACAATACTTTAACTTTTAAAGGATTTCCTCTTATGCCAATTTTGAATAGAATATCCATTAATAGTGAACGGAATCGTTTGACACTCAATAGTCTGTTTTTAGAGTGAAGGTCTCTAATTATCAATCGACGATTTTTGTGCACTAATTCTTTGATTTGATTGACGTATTGCTCGTTAGTTGATGTTGATGGTCACCCGGGGCGTTCCAAGACATCAACACGTTCTCTGCCTTCTTTGAAGTCTTTGTACCACTTATAAACATTTTTCTGCGACATGGTCAAATCACCGAAGGCCTTCTGCAACATTCTGAACGTTTCCGCAACTGAAATTTCATTCCGCAAACAAAATTTAATGCCACTTCTTTGCTCAACAAATTCAGACATTGTAAAAATCGAAAAAATCACTTTTAGCTGTTTAGAAAACACAAGCGTAACTATGTAAAAAATGATGACATTGACATGAAATTTGGCACAGATGTCAGTAACAGTAGAAACAACATAAAAATAAAAGAGTTTGCCAAAATCGGTTAGCCCGCGAAGTTTAAATTAAAAATTCACCTTAGTTTTTGCCCACAATAGTAGACGAGCATTACTTACGAAAAATAATACTTTTAATCATTTTTGTTTTGTAATAGAATCTGTCGTTACTATCGTTTCTTACCAGTTTTCTGAAAATGATTAGATTTTCATAAATCATGGTTAATTTTTTCAGGGAAAATATTCTCTACAACTCTGTTTCCAATTTTGAAAATAAGTAAAAAATATTAAAATTAAAGAAAATATTTCTTTTTAAAAAATTATTTTACGATTTTAGCCATTGAAAGTTATATTTCCTAAATTGGAAGCAGCAGATTTGTAGAGAATATTTTTCCTGAAAAAATTAACCATGATTTATGAAAATCCAATCATTTTTAAAAAATTGGTAAGAAGCGATAGTAAGGACAAATTATATTACAAAAAACACAAAAATTTCAAACTCAACTAATTAATTTGAAATCATTTACAGCCGCAAGGCTGAGCCACTAGGCGATATAAGGAGATCTTCCTGTGGAGAAGGAGATGTCGGACGCCTGTGTAGCTCAGTGGTTAGAGCAGTCGACCGGAAAATCGAAAGACCTGGGCTCGTATCCCAGCGCAGTCGAAAGCGTCATTTTTTCCACAGAAAGATTTTCAAATTCTTTAAAAAATATTAAATTTATTTGCATTATTTGCGATATAAGAGTTTGAAATTGTCTGCGAGGACACCTGTCGACAACGTATCCTATCTGACACGTTACTAGTGATCCTCCGATAATGTAGGCAGTGACAAAAATTTCAAACTCAACTGATTAATTTGAAATCATTTACAGCCGCAAGGCTGAGCCACTAGGCGATATAAGGAGATCTTCCTGTGGAGAAGGAGATGTCGGACGCCTGTGTAGCTCAGTGGTTAGAGCAGTCGACCGGCAATCGAAAGACCTGGGCTCGTATCCCAGCGCAGTCGAAAGCGTCATTTTTTCCACAGAAAGATTTTCATATTCTTTAAAATATTATTAAAAGTATTATATTTCGTATATTTTGAATTATTTGCATAAAAAGTCATGATTTTATTTCCATAAGACACAAGAGATATCATTTGATGTTCTAAATTCATAGAAAAGCTTTTATTCCCAATATCTCATTTTCGGCACAACCACTACCTGAATGGGTTACGGGTAGTCAGAGGCGTGAAAAAGAGAAATTTTCAAAAACTTTTGTATAATGTTTTTTAATCAATATATAATACTAAGTTTTTAGATTATATTTTAAGTAATTTTCACGAAAATTTCAAATAAAAATATTAATTCTGGATCATGTTATCAGCTCGATTGTCGATCCCTCTTTTACAAATAATGCCTCGCGGTGACCATCAGTACTTCTAACTGGTTTATCTAAAATCAATGAAACAAAAAAATTAGTTATTCATTAAATTACTCAAAATTAGCTTTGTCAACAGAGAAATTACCTGCCACATACTACTACTAACCGAATTAGAATAATTTAACTATGAATTAGTATAAAACTACTATTAATCAGTAAAAACGCTCAATAAAGCAATTAATAAACGATTTCACACCGTTTTTATTGGTAGTTTTTTACTTATTCGGATTTAAAGACTGGGTAACTAATTTAAGAGTAAGATACTATTAATTGAGTTAGTCAAATTCAGAATTATTTGAATGCCTAGAGTACACTCTTCATTAAATCAAATTTACACTCGTATTAAATTTTATGCCTCGAGATGAAAATCTTCAACCGAGACTTCAGTCAAGATCCCCAATCTCCATCAGGTTTTTATCTCATCCCACCATGTTTCGAGCAAATCTCAATTTGATCTCGAGTGTCTTGATATGCATCACTAATACATATACCGTCAACCTCGGGGAGTCAGTGACACTTTTAAATCGAAAAGGTCGATGTATAAATAAGACACAAAAATGGAAAATTTCAGAGAGTTAGGCAAACCGTGACAAAAGTAGGGTAACTGTGAAAAAAGACTGAAAATTGATGAAGGTGGAAGGCTTCCTAACCTTTAATTCACTGCTCGGAAGTTGACTGAAGTGAATTTAGATTGCCTATGGTTAATTTTTAAGTTTTAAGCTTAATGAAAATGAGAATATTACCAAGGATATAACCAGCAGATAAATTCTTTTAGAATTGATAAGAATTTTATTATTTTGGCTTGTTAAACGTGTTAAACAATGAAAATGAATTAATACTGCAATATGAAATTATCTCTTAAACTTTGATTGTGCATTTTATTTGTGCGGAAGAAAGTGGAAAACGAGCACTAATAGGGTAATAATATTATAGGTTATGTTCCAGACATTTAGTTTAAAGTATTGTTGTGGAAATTATTGTATGGGAATCTTACATTTCTGTATTAAAATTGGAATTACTTCACATCAGTGGGAGTTAATAAAAGAATTTATTTGTTAAATTATAATTATAGTGGTTGGATTATAATCATAATTTGTTGAATCAAAAAATATTCCCTAACTTTTTAAAATTTCATTTGACTTTCCCTGCCGGTTTATGAATTTCGTGACCTGCAGCGACCCTAAAAAATGCAAGAAATTGACAGACGTTCTTTATCGTTTTCTCTTTCATTTTCTAAATTTTCAGGAAGACATTTTGTAAAATATAAAAGTTATCTTACACGAACTTTTACAGGAATTTGGTCACGTGATCTAGTTGATCCATGGCCTTAAGATTCCCTATTATTATTTGTACCTAGAACCTTTCGACTGGAACTTGTCAAAAGTGTCACACTTTTTTCGTTTTGGGCCAGAATCTACCACCACTCCCTCACCCTCGAATCAACGAACATTTGGGTAGTTTTCTCCAAGTTTGACTGCCTCCCGACAAGTGAAAAATTAAAAAAAAATTTGTCTAGTACCTCCTGATATTACCTTTCAACAGAAACATGTCAAAAATGTCACATTTTTTTATTTTTCAGATAGCAACTATTCCTTTTGAGGTAGTTGCTCCTCTGGGAGTTTTTTTTTCATTTTTTGGCGTTAAAAAACGGGCTTTGGACCTTTCGTTAGACACGTCTAGACATAATAAGTAAAAAAAAAAAAAATTGTCAGAAAATACGTCCGAAACTTCAGCCCCATCTATCTAGAGATTAATAACCATAGTCTAAGATGACAGATTGAAATTTCTACTCTCAAAATCTGAATTGATGATTGTCTAATTCACTTAATTGAGATATTTGACTAATTATTAGTCATTTTCTACTACTTATATTGATAATTAAACTTTTTTAATAGTAACTAGTAAAAAATGACTAATGTTTAGTAGAAATATTTATTAAATTGAATTTAAAATAAAAATTAATTTTAAAGAATTTGAAATCTTTCTGTGGAAAAAAGACGCTTTCGACTGCGCCGGGATTCGAGCCCGGGTCTTGCAAAAATTTCAAACAAAACTAACTAATTAAATTTAATAATTTTTCAATCAAAATATATTAAAATTAACAAACATTATTAAAATATATGCACATGTGTATTAGAATTTAAATAAAAGTTTGTATTTTTTTTATACAGAAATTTTTAACAGTGTATATAATAGAAGTTAAGGTCTAGATGCGTGTATTAATATCTAGATATTCAAGGAGAATATCTTAAGATCGTCATTCCATAGTGACACCTCGAAGATACAAAACGGTACCATCTATTATTCTCAGTGATCAAAGAGTGAATAAGAATCTCTGGTGTGGTGAGCAGCACAGGTAATTTTGGAGTGTTTACATATAGATATGGGGGTCATTGGTTGAGAACCACTGTGGACGTGTGGCAGGCGGTCTGTTTGATCTCTGCAGGACTCTCGCGAGGCCCCCATGGACCCCATGGACCTCGAGGTCCTCTCTCTCAAGTCTCATGGTTCTCTTGACTCTTTCCTCACATTCTCGTCGGTCCACGATCGAGCGACTCTCAGCACAGCATCCGTTTCTGAACCGCCTTTAAGATTCCACACGACAAACCTGTATACTACGCCGACACATTCCTCACTCGTGTCCACGAGACAGTTTACAAGATAGAAATGGACGCTTTACACGAGTAGCCGTCTTGCCATCGACGACATGTAAATAATTCATCTCGCCTCTACTTCTAAAGAATTATTAATCGACGTTTTATTCACCACTGTGTTTCTCATATATTCCAAATAACTACAACATTTCTCTTATCAGAATAACTATTTTTACAGTTGATTCAGTTTTTTTTTATTTTTAGGAAAAGTTAAGACCCGCGAGACCAAATTCTTTTGAGAGATTCACTGATTTGCCAGTAAATTATACTGATTAATTAATTAATTAATAGTATATTCCCACATATATTATTAATTTGATTCAATAAATAAAATAAAATTATAGTAAAAACCATCACATTGAAGTTATGAGGGTAAATTTTTAAAATATAGCTTTTTATATATGAAATTTTGTTTTGAACGACACAAGTAGTTTGACAAGCAAAGAGGTTTTAAAATGAAAACGAAAGCGTTTAATCCGTGTCGAAATCTAATAGTGTCATTAGGAATTTTTAATCCTCGTTCGTAAATAAAGATTTGAGTAGAGAATTGATCAATCAATTAAATTGATATATGTATACTTATAACTAATATTTGCTGAAGAACTTTTTTAACGATTCTGAACTATTACAATTCATAATTATCTAGTAATTTATATTTAAGAAGTAATGGTTCAAAGCACAAAAAATGTTACGTTAATAACATACAATTTCTGAATGACCCAAAAGTTTTTCAAAAATTGAATCAACACATTATAAATTCAATAAAAATATCATTTTTATAGTTTTATCAATTTTCACATTCTCTATCTCGATAGAGTTATCGGATTTTATTACAAATTGGTAAATCTCTTGAGAGCCCAAAACCCAGGTGAAAATTTCGGTCGGCTGCCAGAGCTGGACCATCGGGCCACGGTTGGCCCTACTCTGGCGACCATAGTTGGCACTTTCTAATAGTGCTCATAAATCTCTACTAATTACCTTTACAAAATTTTTTTATTTAACAATAATTAGGAATGTTACATTATGTTAAAACTTTAAAAAAGCCAATATCTGAATTCCATTTTACAGTTAAATTATACGAGATATAAAAAACGTTTTCATACAAAATTGCTTACTTAAAAAAGATCTACAAATTTGAATCGTTACATTTTTTAATAAGATGTATTTTTTTCTGTCTAATTTAAAAAAATAATATTGAAAGTTGAAAATTCAATTTTTAACCATAATACAGTCGAGTCTCGTTTATTTCGAGTATCCCGAAATGACAAACTCTTGTTTATTTCAAGTCGCGAGGCGTTCCCACCACTGCCTCAGTTGCCATACCAACTGAATGCACCTCGCCCCCACTCTTCTCACTTCTTCCGAACGCTCCTCAAAGCGTCACGTGACAGTGAAATAGTGGGGCGTGAAACTTGAGATAAACGAGACTTGACTGTATGTGAAATACGAAAAAAACGTAAGAATGCAAAATTGTTTACTTTTATTAAGGTCTACAAATTTTTTTTGACACAGCTTCTGATAAAATGTATATTTTTCGTTCGTTATGTAATTTATTAGGAAGTTACAGAAATGTATATAGAAAATCGAGCGCGAATCATGATGAATTCCCTTCTTCATTTGAAACCAAAAACAAATTTAGTAATTTTGAGAAAATGTAATTCTCATTTATAATATTATAAAATTGACTTGAGCTTCAGTATCAAATTACAAGAAATAAACTTGAATGTATGCAAAGGACATAAAACCGAGCGTGAAGCGCAACGTTCGAATATTTCGGAGAGCGAAGTTTAAATTCCAAAGAAAATTATTTTATCGTTAATAACGATATACTCTAACAAAAAGTAATTTACTTTAAGAGAATATTAATTGCATGAGATGCTTTAAATTCAAATTTTTTTTGAAGAATTTTAAATCTTTCCGTGAAAAAAGAGACGCTTTCGATTCTAACCAAAGCAATCGAACGACCCGGGCTCGAATCCCGGCACAGTCGAAAGCGTCTCTTTTTCCACAGAAAGATTACAAATTCTTTTAAAAATATTTACAAATAATGCGCTTTTATGTTTCTTGGGTTGCTAAATTCAGATCTAACCTCAAAATTGCTCCATCACCTCAGGTTTTTTAAATTTTCTAACTGTGTGTAGAATAACCCCTAATATAGCGAAAATGGTGTATTTTGCACTTTTATGTTAGGAAATTTAAAAAACTTTAGGTGATGGAGCAAGTCTGAGGTTGGATCTGGATTTAGCAACCTAAGAAACATAGAAGCGCATTATTTCTTCTGCTTTCCGGACGAACTTTTTTTCGGTAAGGTTGTATTCACGAAAACGGCAAAGTACTACTCAACTTCATTGAACGATATCTCCAAGAAAAAAAAAGATATCTAAAAAATTCGAAAAGGATTTTGAAGGGTAAAAGTGGAACTTTCAGACGCCGTAACGAGTTTTTAGAAAATAAATTAATTTGCGATGTAATTTAACCCCGAACATAGCAAAATACAGTGTTTTGGCACTTTTAGGTTAGGATCTCTCGAAAACCTGACGGAAAGGTATAGTCTTAGGGTGACCATCCGTCTGGATTTCCCCGGACATGTTCTCTTTTTAGGGCTTGTGTGAGTTGTCCTACAGGATTTTTGACTTTGTCCGGATTTTGCAAAATGATAAATTTTTATTTTTTAATCAACTTTTGGATCTTTTTTTGTACAAAATTTTATCATACAACGCCATCTAACGATTTCTTCATCAATTGGAAAGCCTCAACAACTCAAAAATAATCTTTCAACTCAATAGATTATTAATTAAAATGCATCAGGGTTCAAAAATAAAAATATAAGATTTTAAGCGTTGATAACATTTAATAAAATAGTCACTTTTCAGACCTATCTTCTCCTCTTTTTCAAACTTTTCTGTCCTGCTTTGTCCACTTTTTTTAATAAATTGTTGTCCTACTTTATCCTCATTTTTGAAACCTTTTTACATTCTCATCATGGATGAGAAGGTATTGGTTTTATGTGAAAAATGACTTTCGAAATTTTCATCAAATCTTTACGTTTTGCCGAAAAAGTGAGGACAAGTTCGTTAACCAGCCACATCCAATCAAAATTGAGGGATTGAGCACTACTTTTGGTTTTTTTGAAAATAACTTTTTGAAAAAATCAAAAATTCCAATACTGGTTTCTGATAGTGCTCATAAATCTCAACAAATTATCCTAATAACATTTTTTGATTTAATCGAAATTAGAAATGTTACAGCTTATTCAAATTCGTAAAAAGTCAATATCAAAATTCCATTTTCCAGTTAAATTATACGAGATACGAAAAAACGTTATGATATAATATTATTTTCTACATAAAGACCTACAAATTTGAATTGTAATATTTTTTCATAAGATGCATATTTTTCTTTTTAATTAAAAAAAAACTATTGAAAATCCAAAATTCAATTTTTTAACAATAATATGTAAAATATGAAAAAAACGAAAGAATACAAAGTTGTTCGTTTCCAAAAGATCTACAAATTTTGTCTCACACAGTTTCTGATAAAAGATATATTTTTCGTTTCAATTCCAAAAAATACGATTAAAATTCAAAAATTCCATTTTTTAGACAAAATATGTGAGATACAAAAAAACGTTTAGATAGAAAATTGTTTGCCTAAATGTGTCCTACTTTTCGAAAATTAATTATGGTCACCCTATAATAGTCTGGTCCCTGGGTCTGGGGTTTCGTCAAATTTTTTCGGCTTGTGTAATTTAGGCAGTGGAAAAAATTTCAAACTCAACCACATAAATTAGTTTAGTTGCCAAAGAATAGTAAATTAAAAACTGGTAGTTTGAGAAGCAAAGACGTTTTAAAATAAAAACGAAAGTGTTTAGTCCGCGTAGAAGTCTAATAGTGTCATTAAGAATTTTTAATCCTCTTTCATGAATAAAGATTTGAGTATAAAAAACTTGTAATCAGAAAAATGTTGGCCAGGTCTCATTTATTGCGTCAGAAAGTGAGGGGAAGTAAGGGACAGCAAGGATAATGCTTGCACCTTAAGATATTGACACTCCTGTAATCCGTTTGTCGGACGTGTGGGCAACTCAAGCTAATCCTACAACTCACGCCCACCGGAGATTAAAATCCCACCGGTTCGCTCACTCGGATAAATATACTAACTGAACACGACCAAACCGAAATCTCGAGCAAAGACTCGCGTCTGTGAGTGAACGCACGTCAAACTTCGTTGGTAGGAACTCGGAGGTTAAAAGCTCTTGATGCCCTCAGACGTCGGATTCATTTTTTTACTTTAATTTCTTTCCCATCGCGTAATATTGCGGGACGCCTTTTCGTTCGACCGACAGGAGAGAGCGAACCTCCAAATCTCTTTCGTGTCCTTAAAACTTGATTTTCAGAAGTCATCTTCTTCTGCTAATTCATTACTGAACTCCGGGGTCTGAGTTGCTCTGAAAATATTTTTCTGCAATTTCTCGTTTTATGTTAAGGTAGTTTTCATCCACGAAAATTAGACCTCAGGCAAAAATAGATAATTTTGCTTTCAAGAATAGTAATATCATTATAGAAGGGCTAATTTGAAAGAGAAAAGATTATTTTTCACGAAAAAAATGTACAATGCAGAAAAATAATTTTATTAATAAATTAATTAGTTGAGTTTGAAATTTTTGTCACTGCCTACATTATCGGAGGATCATTAGTCGCGTGTCAGATAGGATACGTTGTCGACAGGTGTCCTCGTAGACAATTTCAAACTCTTATATCACAAATAATGCAAATAAATTTAATATTTTAAAGAATTTGAAAATCTTTCTGTGGAAAAAATGACGCTTTCGACTGCGCTGGGATTCGAGCCCAGGTCTTTCGATTGCCGGTCGACTGCTCTGACCACTGAGCTACACAGGAGAAAGGGATGTCGGACGCCTGTGTAGCTCAGTGGTCAGAGCAGTCGACCGGCAATCGAAAGACCTGGGCTCGAATCCCAGCGCAGTCGAAAGCGTCATTTTTTCCACAGAAAGATTTTCAAATTCTTTAAAATATTAAATTTATTTGCATTATTTGTGATATAAGAGTTTGAAATTGTCTACGAGGACACCTGTCGACAACGTATCCTATCTGACACGCGACTAATGATCCTCCGATAATGTAGGCAGTGACAAAAATTTCAAACTCAACTAATTAATTTGAAATCATTTACAGCCGCAAGGCTGAGCCACTAGGCGATATAAGGAGATCTTCCTGTGGAGAAAGGGATGTCGGACGCCTGTGTAGCTCAGTGGTCAGAGCAGTCGACCGGCAATCGAAAGACCTGGGCTCGAATCCCAGCGCAGTCGAAAGCGTCATTTTTTCCACAGAAAGATTTTCAAATTCTTTAAAATATTTATTAATAAATTTTATTTTTACCCAAACTTATTTTCTTATCGCTTCGAGCCAAATTTTTAAAAATGATGTAATTCTAATAAATCACAATTCATTTTTTTGGGAAAAAGATTCTCTACAACTTGACCGTTTCCAATTTTTGAAAATGAATTCTTTAATGGCTGAAATTATAAAAAAAAAAACAATTTTTCAAAACAAAATTTTTATAAACAAATTGCTGTATTTGATAATAATTAATTCAATTTCAAAAATAGGAAATGGTCATGTTGTAGAGAATCTTTTTCCTAAAAAAATGAACCGTGATTTATTAGAATTGCATCATTTTTAGAAATTTGGCTCGAAGCGATAAGAAAATAAGTTTGGGCCAAAATAAAATTTATTGATAACATTATTTTTTTGTGTTTCAAATTTTTTTCATAAAAAATAATCTTTTCTCTTTTAAATTAGCCATTCAATAATAATATTGCTATTCTTGAAAGCAAAATTATCTATTTTTGCCTGAGGTCTAATTTTTGTGATCGAACTACCTTAATGGAAAGATAAATAAGAGCAAAGGAGTTCAAATTTCCTCATCGAGTTTTTTTAGGGATGTGGAGAAGATCTTTTTTCAATAAAATAAGCCATGAAACGTTTCAATTGGATAAAAGTAAGCGATCTTTTATTGTTGGAATCAATAGACAAATTTTAGCTATTTTTAGCTGTTTTTAATTAGTATTGGGCAGTAACTCGCTAAAAGTAACGAAGTTACTTTAAATTTACGTTACTTGTAACTTTTTCAGTAACTTTATTACTTAAAGTAACTTAAGTTACTTTCACCAGTGATTGTAACTGTAACGAGTTACTTTTTTGGAAAAGTAACTGTAACGGTAACGAGTTACTTTTTTGAAAAAGTAACTTTAACAGTAACAAGTTATTTTTTTTTTGCAAAGTAACGTAATTTGAGATGAAATTTTTTACACTTTTAATTTTTTTAAATTCGATGAAAGAAAATTATGGTTTAAAAAAACTAAAGAAATAATCGGTTCGACTAATTTTTTTTTCGTTTTTAGGTCTTTATTTTGCTTTCAATTTTCGAAACCTTTCACAAATTTAATTTGCTATTATTTTGTACAAATAGATCTTGAAAATTATGAAAACTGTCAAGTTTTTGTTGTAAAATTTACTAACTTTGTTCTTGATTCAAGTTTTTAGATTTTAACCAAATGAAGATACAACTGAATTTATATCAAAAGTTGATTAAAAAATTCCGTTCTATTTCAAGTACGAATGTCTTATCCTCAACAATTCTTTAAAATAGTTTTAAAAAGGTTGTCATAAGAATTTCTGAACTTAGTAATAAAGTTTAAAGCCATGTTATTTTCCATTAAAAAGGATATTAGCATTAACTATCATAAATGACTGAGACCTTTAAAAGAAAATAAAGAAGAAACTCTTCTATTTGCGTTGTAAAATATTTGTACATTTGAAATAATAAAATCTGTTAAGGTTTTCCTCAAGGAACAGAATTGTATAAAAATATCTCAGGATTTAGAGTCCGAAACATCAAAACCCCAATAGCTTAACATTCTCGTTTCCTTATCAATTTCATTATTAAATTAAAAACAAATTAATAAAGTTTAAAAAATAAAAAAATGTGAAATTTGCACTTCTGATCATCTAAAGGAATTAAATTTCAAAACGTTTGAGAAAAACAACTTATGTCTTTTATTTTCTCTACATTTGGATCATGAGATTTAACTGATCGATTAATTGAAAATGTATTAATCTTTTACTTCAGTGAAAATTATACTGGTTATTTCGCTAGTATTTCTCCAAAAAGACCGTGAAAATTTTATTGTTTTTCAGCAAAATCTTCACTGGAATGAAATAGTAATTCAATTTTTTATATTTGTTTTATTTACTAATTTCAAGCAGTGGTTGAAGTCTAACTGCATAATTAAATGTTTCCAACTACATTAAGTAAGAAATGAGTCAAGATCAAATACTTAAATAACTAAAATATAATTACTGATTATAATTAGTGAATAAAACAATCGAGAAAAATTTATAGAATTGTACCGAATAATTATCAACTATTTTAATTCCAATCAGTAGTTTCTTTTTACTAATTGCAATCACTAACTGAATTCTAGCTATAATTAGTTTCTTAAAACTAATTTCTTAATAAGGTGATAAAAAAAAATTGGTCACGCAAATAAAATTCGTAAAATTTACAGGTGACTTAACTTTACAGCTAGACTTTCTAGTAAATTTAACAAGAAGTTCAGTTCAGTCAACAGATTTTGTCTACGTTGCCCTTTGCGTCCAGTAAAATCTGCAAAATACGAAAATCTATTGATTGGACTCAATTTCTCGCCGAATCTACTAAAAAGTGAAGTTACAAAAATAAGTACCGAACTTTTTGTAAATTTTGCAAATCCTTTGTAGCGTCTATTTTATCAGTTTAATCTCACTGATTCAAGTTCAGCACAAATTATTATCCCAAATATTTTTAAAAATGAATCCCCATTTCTCAAGAATTATTTAATTCAGCTAAAATCACACAATAATATTATTTTTTCCGAACTCGGGAAATTAACGCTTTAACTTGCATTTAATCTTTCATCGCCTTTTTCATTAAGAAATGCGTCTATACTAGAATAGCAGAAAAGTGAAGTTTGATCCCGTTTTTCATTATTAAGGAAATGCAACTAATGCGTTCCACTCAAATCACAAACAATTGATTATTTCCTCAAGACAAAATGAGTTCTGCTGACCATGAGGAACTGTAGTGTTTTGCTTATTGTTCTATTTGAACAAAAGGTTCTGCTCTAAGAACGCATTAGGTAAGACGTAATTTCCCTGTTTTGGATTGGCTGTTACTAATACCTGAAAGAATTATGCGCTCGTGAAGATCATAATGCGTTAGAACGTGAAAGAATTACGTGCCAGTGAAACAGTTATGTCAAGACCAAGAAGAGAGGAAATCGAACCATCGACATCTCTGAGAGAGGCACGTATTCAGGACCACCATCGAAGCTCTTAATGGTATATGGATTTGATTGAATATAATGGAATTGGGCAGTGACAGGTGACAATGACCACAAGTGTTTGCAAGCCTCGATTTGGGTGTTTTGGGCATTGTTTGGTCCATTTCGGGTGCGAGTGCAAAGTATAGATCAACCCAGAGACTGAGTTGGTCGTTTTTGATGGGAACGATCGTTGTCATTGCTCACCGGGCGTTGACAGGGCTACACACTGGGTTCCGATGTCAACCAGACCGCCGAGCATTGTTACCCATCCGGAGTAGCATTTGTTACCATTTAGGCAGACCTCACACGCTTAGACCCCCAAGTGGAGCAGACGAGAGTATGGGACCCTTTCAAGGGCCCCAAGGCTAGATTTATATCCTTCGGGGTGCGGCACCTTTTCCACCATTCAGATTTCAGAACCTTTAATTCGACACGCGGAAAGCTCCGGAAAGGAAGGCAATGCCGACGCTGCAATGCCTGGACTAGCGTCGGATAACAGCCTTAATTTTTACAGTGGGTGATCATATTATTATCACTTAGATACTTCATTCTTATGACAGCACTTTTACAGATATAAAAATCTGCGTTACATTTCTGTAACTTTCTAATAATTTGAATGATTAAAAAAAATCTATTTTCTTCCAAATATCTCTAAAGGGAAACAAATTATTAGATTGGTTTTAACGTTTATTTTTTATCGCACATATTTTGGATAAAAAATTGAATTTTTGATTTTCAATGGTGTTTTTTTAAAACGAAACATGAAATATATAGATCCTGTCGAAAAATGTCAATATCAGAATTTGTAGACCTCATGTAGGCAAATAATTCTCTATCGCAACGTTTTTTTCGTATCTCACATATTCTGCGTAAAAAAATGGAATTATTGAATGTTAATCGTATTTTTTAAAAAAAATTGAATTTGTAGATATTTTTGTAGTAAAAAATTTTGTATAAGAATATTTTGTCGTATCTCGTATAATATAACTGGAAAATGTAATTTAGATATTGACTTTTTTTAAGTTTTAACATACTACAACTTTCCTAATTTTGGTTTAATTTGATAAATATTATTAGAATATTTAAGAGAAAATCGTGAGCACTATCAGAAACCAGTATTGGAATTTTTGATTTTCCAAAAATACAAAAAATGCTCTTATTTTCAGAATTTTGGTCACATATGGCTGAGCTGGTTAACGGACTCTTCTTACTTTTTCGACTTCGATGAATTATAGGCATATATGCCAAAGATCAATTCAATCCGATAATTCTATCGAGAGTTCTTTCTTTTGTAAAAACCGTTTTTCCTACTCAGGGGACCTCAAAACGTAAAGACTTGATGAAAATTCCAAGTGATTTTTCACATAAAACCAATACCTTCTCATATGATGAGAATGTAAAAAAGTTTATTCAAAACCTAGATACGCTGTTAGAGTGTTCTGAAATTTTCAAAATTTTTAAGCCCATCGATCAATTGGATCAGCTGAGTAAATTATACATCAATTTGTTCATAAAAAATAACTTTTATAATTTACAAAACATCTCAAGGTGAATGTCCCAATTAATGACCAAAATTTTTATACACCGGGATAACTAATTGATATGTTTGTACTAAATTACAACTTTCATTACTTTAAATTAATAAAATCATTAAAAAATCTCAAATTTCTTAATTTTCATTAAACAATCATATACACATGAATTTACGAACAACATTAAATCATAATGGAGTTCAAAGTTGCATGCCTCATCTTTCGAAATGTTTCAAGCGCAAGATGGCTGCTCACAATAACAATCTCGGCGAACCCGCTTACGTAAAAAGTAATTATCGAGATTAATATTGCAGTTGGTCACTTGCATAAAGTGTGATTTCGAGTGAAAAAGCTCATACACGTGAAAAAAATCGCAATTACTCAAAAGGTGAGTTTTTTGTACATTTTTTCGCCCGGTCAGTAAAAGGTAAAAAAAATTTATGCATGTCCCTCGATATGACCATTTGCATAAAAGTATTGAAAATTTCTATGTTACTGAAGTAATCCAGTATCTTTTGCCAGTAACAGACTGAACAAACATTATTTCTGCATTCCAATTTTATTTCACCGCCCTAACATTCAAATAGATTGTTCACCGGGAAATTACTCATCACGAGTGACTGTGTATCCGTTGTTATAAGGGTCACTGATAGGAACACTGTTTTTTTGTACTAACTAGTAACTACAAAATAACTAATAATCTTTGCTTAGATTTGAATTGATTTCAATCACTCATACACTTATAATTCATCGTAAAATTGTGTTATCTAAATTATTCATTCACAGAATATCAATTTTAACAATCAGTAAATAGTATTGTAGTTACGTTTAATAGTGGGCAGTAATAGACTCCTTGCACATTTTTTAAAAATGAGCAAAATCGAATCCTTGGAGCAAAATAGCATAAGTTACAATAAAATTTGTCAAAAATATACAATCATTTTAAAAATATAACAATTTAACGCAATAGTGTATTTCAAACGCGCTGAATAGCGCGCGTTTAGCCAGTGACGTCACTAGGCAGATGTAAATATCAACAATCGTGTTATTTGCTCTGTAAAATCAATTAAAAAGCCAATTAAAAATTCGCCGTGGAAAATGCTAAAAAATTGTTTTGTACCCTGTTGCCCGAATTCTTCCACTAAAACACCTTCGAAGGTGTTTTTATCGGTTTCTAAGGGAGAAATTAGAAAAAAATGGAACACTGCAGCATCTTGTAGTTTGCAACTACTGCAAAACAAATTTTACCGAATAATACAATAGATGATCACTATAAGGTTATAACATTTCAAATGTGCTTATTTTTTATTGTTCAGTTGGAGAAAGATCTTGAAAACTTCATGAAATTCAAATTGGATCCTTCTGCAAACTTACATTTAAAGGAAGGAGCAGTACACGCAGAGAAAAGATCACTAAAATTTACAGGAAGTTCGGTACTTATTTGAACAACATGACTTTTCAGTAAATTTTACCAGAAGTTGAGTTCAATTAACAGATTTTCTGCACGTTTCACTCAGCGTCCAGTAAAATCTACTGAATACGAAAAAATCCGATTTAAGTTGATTGTACTGTACGCTAAGTGAATTGTACAGAAAATCTGTTGATTGAACTCAACTTCTTGTAAAATTTACTAAAAAGTCATGTTGTCCAAATAAGTACTGAACTTCCTGTAAATTTTACTGATCTTTTTTCTGCGTATACGTCAATACGTCGCTCGTAGCGTGAACCAATCGCCGCATTTTTTTTGCACCCTGTAAAAAATCATTCTTTGAACAATGATTATAATTAGTTGTACAATAGAAATCAATGAATTTCAACGGGAATAGTGTCAGAATAGATTAAACTAATTTTTGGTTTAAAAA
The DNA here is from genome assembly GCA_030998225.1 of Diplolepis rosae. NCBI lineage: Eukaryota > Metazoa > Arthropoda > Insecta > Hymenoptera > Diplolepididae > Diplolepis > Diplolepis rosae. The sequence goes on along the minus strand of JAPYXD010000723.1, from coordinate 2,694,494 downwards.
AAATCGACTCTTAATTTTTTATGCAAGGAGTCTATTGGGTGAAACACTGGGCACTAATACGGTCCACGAAAACATTGCTGGTCACTAATTCGGTCAAAAACATGTCGATCGTAATTTACGATACATCTTAATTTCGAAAGGATTGAAGTGCAAATACTTACTTTTTTATGTAGAATATGATACAACATGCCGGACAAATAAACAATCACAAGAAAAAACAAACTTTATCAATATCAGCCTATTTTGAATACACTGTCCATTTCTTACATGGTCACTAATTAGGAAATTCACCTTACTGAAAATTTGGGAAACGTAACAAAAGACAATAAAGCACGTCTTTTAACTCCTATTCAGTAAAAATTTTGAAAAATATTCGAAAAATTGTTGACAATTATAGTTGTTGAGTAATAAAAAACGATATGAGATTTACAATACTTTGGAGTATTGTAAAGTATTGTAAATTGTTCGGAGTAAAATTGCAAAAAGATAACTGAAATTGCCAAAATTTTTTTTCAAGTTACGAAACTTATCTGGTTTTTCTCTCACATGTAAGTTTTTCTCTCTCATAAGTAAGTTAATTTAATTTAGTAATTTTAAATTTATTAAGAAATAACTGAATTTTAACATAATTTTAGGGAGCTGTAAAACTGTATAAAAGTTCCATCAGTTATTTTTGATTTACTAATTTCAAGCAGTGGCTGAAGTCTAATTACATAATTAGATGTTTTCAACCATATTAAATAAGAAATGAGTCAAGATCAAATAATTAAATAACTGAAATATAGTTACTGATTATAATTAGTGAATAAAACAATCGAGACAAATTAAGAGAATTGTACCGAATAATTCTCAACTTAATTGCAATCATTAACTGAATTCTAGCTATAATTAGTTTCTTAAAACTAATTTCTTAATAAGGTGATAAAAATTAATTAGTTACGGAAAAAAATTTGTAAAATTTACAGAGTACTTAATTTTACAACTTGACTTTTTACTAGATTTTACAAGAAGTTCAGTTCAATCAACGCATTATCCGTACGTTTCAGAAAACGTCCAGTAAAATCTACAAATTTAAAAAAATCAAAGTTTAGTAGATTTTACTGGAAGGTACGTGAAACGTACAAGAAAAAAGTTGATTGAACTGAACTTCTTGTAAAATCTACTAAAACGTCAAGCTTTCAAAATAAGTAACGAACTTCCTGTAAATTTAACGAATCTTTTTTCTGCGTGATTATATATATAGCTAGAATTGAGAAACTAATTTAAATAAGTAAAAATACTAATTAAATCAAAAGAGTAAATTTGATTTGGTTGAAAAATAATTAATATCGTGTAAAATACTTTATGAATCGATTGAATTAATATATATATATACTGTTAAACTCTTCAAAAATATTAAACTTTATAGATTTCATTTTTCACTCGTCATTTATATGTACTCTCTAAATTTGAATCAGTCAAAATCTACTGAATATCAGTGAAATTCGACTGATTCAAATAGATAAAAAGAGGTTACTGTAAATCAGTCAAATTTCACTGATTATTTCAGCGAAAAATATTTTTGCACTGATGAATCAGTGAAAAGGCAAATCACTGATTCAATCGGTCAAAATTAGACTGATTCAGATTTAGAGAGTATGAATTGAATATTTTTTATATTTCCAAACTTCTAAATTTACAATCATTTAAAATGAAATATTCCAGCTCTCATTATCATTATAATCACAAGTAATATTTTATAGAAAGAGAAAAATAATTGCGTAAGAGGCTTTGAAGATGAATTAGTTAACTTGACAAAAAAATTTTAAATAAAGAGTAAGTAAAATACATTTTTAAGTTGTTTCGACTAAATTTTTTGTCCAAAATAATCAAATCTTCTCAAATTGATATGAAAATCCTAATAAATGGAATTATTCACCCTTCTTGAAGATGAAGAACACCTGGTATTTTTACACTCCTATACGCGATTGGACAACTTCCGGGCGTAATCAGGAGTGACGGACAGGGCAATGTACGTAGACATGAACCAACCATATGATTAGCATTTTCACCCTGATATGATCATTTCAAGTGTACGATTAAATCGCATCTTAGTGAAAGAGGGCGTAGAAAAGGAGGGACGAACATGCCATGTGCGATGAAGAAACTTCCCCGTCGGCAAACTTATATTATATATATTTTTTAAAAATTGTCAAAGAAATCAAAACGTTGAAAATTGATTCCCTGAGACTGAAGTTTGCGAAACATATGAACATATAAAAAGAGAAAATTCAAATTAATAAATTATTTTTTAAATCCTTAGATTTTATGAATTCAAAATGGAAAAATTTTGAAAAACTTCAAATTGTCATTATTGGTATTAATACCTATAGCTAATTTGAAATATAGGAGTCATTTATCTTTTTCGAAAAAGGTAGTTTGAAAAGAGTGATTAATTAGTCTCGATGATCAATGACTCCACTGAGGAAGTTACAGCTACAAAAATTTTCCACTCAAATGAAAAAACCAAAGTTAATATATAAGAAAATTATGATGACAGCTAAAGATAATATATTAGTGATTTAAAAGCGTCATTGCTATTTTAGTAATCAACTCTATCTATAATTACATTTTGAAATATTTTGTCAATTTAATGAAAAAAAATTGGTTTATTTATTTATTATAAATTTTATGAATGAGAATTGTGGATTAAAGTATTTTTCAACTGCAAAATTATATTCAAATATTTCAAATTATATCGCAAATAAATGCAAATGAATTCAGGTCTCTGGAAAAAATAGTTTTTCTATGATTTTAAGGCTTGAAATTATATTATCAATCGTGTCTTATGAAAAAAAAACATTATTATGTATGAAAAAAATTTTTAAGTTACGAAGAATAATATTTTTAATAATAAGTAATAAATCTTCAAATACAATTATTTAGAACAAAATGTTTCGTTTTAAAATATTCTTTTAACTATTTCTGCCACTGAAAACTTTAGTTTTGAATTGAAAAAATTTTGAGTTGTAAAGAATCATTTTTAAAAAATTGGTAACAAGCGATAGTAAGGAAAAATTCTATTACAAAAAATGCTATTAAAAGTTTTTAATTAATTAAAAATCTTTCTGTGGAAAAAGAAACGCTTTCGACTGTGCCAGGATTCGAGCCCGCGTCTTTCAATTGCCGGTCGACGGTTCAACTCTACTATCAAAATTATAAAATTATTAAAAGTATTATTTTCGTAACTTTTAAATTTTTTTTATAAAAAATAATATCTTTTCTTTCATAAAACACAACTGATAATATCATCTCAACTTTAAAATCATAGAAAAACTCTTTTTTCCAACGACCTAATTTTTGGCACGACATTTATTAAGACATTAAACTATGAATCTTATGAATTTTCTTATGGGATTACGTTTTTTATTCAATATTTTTTATTTAACGCTTAATCGAAGCTTTTTTCAAATGAAGCAAAATGGCGGCCTATGAAAGTTTATTTATGAATTTGGAGGGAAAACCGCGCTCGTTTATTGTTTATAACAATAAAAGTCTTGATCAAAATAACATCCTTCAATTAAACACCAGTTTTTAATGCCTAAAATATCCTATATAAATTTAATTTAAATTCGTCCTGTAATAAGTTTTCATAATTTGCTTCTGTTCTTTATTCCTTACATCTCCACAAAATCATATCATCGTAAAAGCCTCGAGACCTCATAATTTAATCGCTTTAAAAAGTGGCGATATTTTTTCAGCTCGTCAGTTGGGAAGAAAAGGGTAATAAAGATTCAAAGAGACAATTGGGAAGTTTGATGGCCGACGGTGTGGCTTGGTCGACGATAATTATCAATTATCGTATTTAAGAGGCTGATCAGCAAAGGTGTGACCTCTCACTCTTATATCCGGTCTCCCCCCTTCCTATGTTCACTAATTTGGGACTTAGGTGGGCCGCCAGGTCCGTAGATGGGACCAGGTGTGTTTCTTACGTGTCGGAGGACGCTCGGACCCAATCCGCGTCGGCATTCCATCGTGCGCCCTCTGACACTCTCGGGCCCAGTACCCCCCCCCCCCCCCCCCTCACCCCACCTAACCCTCAAGAGGCCCTCTTTCTCTTCCGTTGACTCCTCATTCCATCTCACTCTTTCTGCATCGTGAGTCCAGCGCGTGAAAAAAAATTGCTTGCGATCGTTTAGGGGCCTCATATGTTGGATTTGTAATGAGAGAACGCTCGGGCCCCGAGACAGGAGGGCGGCACTCGATGAAATGCTTTATAGATTATCGAGCGTGCAACCCCGTTCTGCTATTGTTTTCTTCTTCCGCAACAGAGTATAGGGGTCAGCAGATTATTCAAGGTGAATTACCTGGGCCAGAATTAAGGTTACATTATTTGGGACTTATCGCCAAAATTCCAATTATGATTTTTTGAGGCATTTGGCTTACGAAAAAATAGGTCTCAGGGAAAAAATATTTAATTGTATATTTTTAGGAATTACAATAAGAAAATGGTATGTTGGTGGACAAAATTGGCTTTGGGGTCCAAAAATGATTGAGTCGATTAAATCATTTTGGACCCTAAAGACAATTTTTTAGAAACAGGATACCATTTTATTTAAATTGAGGGTCAATACAACTTACACTATTTTTAATTGCAATAATATTGTTAATGACATTTTTTAAAGAAAAGTGATTATTTTTATACAATAGAAACCATTTTGAAAAAATTAATAATTTACAAAGTTTTATTCTTAAGTGAACACCAGTTTTACAAAAATGATAAGATTTTAATAAATTGGAACTTTTTTTATGGGAGATAAGATTTTTCACAACTTGAATGTATCGAATTTTAGAATATAATTAGATTAATGCCATGTAGAGTAAGAAAATAACTTTTGGCAGCACAACTCCTTCTGAAATATGATCGATCATTTCAATCTTCGACGCGGGCGTACCTCTGATGTCAACTTGTAGAAATGATTCAATCGATACATTTTTTCTATAGTTTCAAACCCAATTCAATTTTTAAATTTGAGTAGAAATTTTGTTGATTTTAATCAATGGTTTTTAAAAATAATGAAATCAAATACACTTTTCGATCTAATTTTTATTTTAAAAACTCTTTTTTTCACTGTGATTAAAAGTGATTTCATTTTTTTTTAAATTTTTTATAAAGGAAAAATATATTTCTCGAGTTCAGGAGGGAAAAAATAATAAATTATATGTCCCACATATAGCAATGCAGAGATTTATTTGACTTCATCTTAATTTCTCAAGAATAAAGTCTGCTGATAATTTAACATGAATATATAATTTCTCAATTTTCACTTTTTATACACACGCCATAAAAATATTCCCTTCAAAAACGACCATTCTTTCCAATTAATGATAAATGTTGCAGTCAAGTTAAAAATTAAGTTTTCTTACCCAAAAGAGGAAATTTTACCTACAAAATTGTTTAAAAAGTTCCGGATAGTTTTCATAGTGTTGAATTAGTCAAAAAGATTGAAAAGGATTTTACTTTTCCGGAAGAGAACTTACACTTCAATAGAATTCTGCCCGCTGTATAATTTATTAATATTTTATTTAATAACTAATTATAATAATATTAATTTATGATATAATAATATGTAATGTAATTAATAAATATTTTAGTGTTACTTAAGGTATTAAATATACAGATATTCAATTCAATGCAATACTCAAAATTGAAATAAGAAGATTTCATGACATGTTCTTGTACATTTTTATTGTTTTATTGATTCACAGTAACTCATTTTTAATTATTAATTTGGCTCCGGGTCAGTTTTTACAAAAACGATTTTCAGCAGATGAAAAACATAAAAATTATGAGAATTAGAAAGGGCAAATGTTTTGGTCACAAATAAAAAACATACGAAACAAATTATACGTTTAGTAAACAAAACTAATTAAAATTTTTGCACGAATTTCAGCTTCCGATTATCAGATTTCAAGGTACTTTTCACACTTAAAAAATTAAAATCAAAGAACCGCCGACCCTCGTTTGCGGCTAAAATATTGCCCCATCTGATTTTCATAATTTTAATGTTATTCATCTCTTGACAATCGTTTTTAAAAAAATTGACCCCGTAACAGATTAATCATTACCAATTAATCTGAAGATTTTGAATTTCCTTACATATTACTAATTTTTTTATTGCTTTATTTCATTTATTACACAAGAGCATATAGAAATGAAAGTGTTCCACAATATTTATTATTGCGGCCGTTCTCCTCATTTTAATCAAAAAATTTAAAGAGATTCTTGAATTATATGTTAATGGCTATCGTTTTGACTAGAACAAACAAAACATATAAACCAAAGACAAAATGGCGAAATTGTGAAGATCGGGTCCCGATTTTTTTCTTACTTTAAACTTTGTAAAATTAATAAACACGAACATTTTGACTTGATTCTACTTCAGATGAGAATTATACATGTGCTCAAGATGTGTGCAAAACCTGAGCCTGATTGACCAAGTAGATTTTGAAACATCGTGATTACTATACGGAGGAACTTTTCATAGCAAAATATGTTTTATTTTATAATGATAATTCTAAAAAATATTATGAATCTAGGGAAAATCGAGGTCCAATCGTAATTATTCCTAGCGGACTGGAAATTTTTCGCAATCAAAATTTTTCCCATGAAAAGCGGAAATTATTCCACAAAAACGGAAATTTGTTCATATTTTTTGGATCTTTTTCCACTTAAATTATGAAATAATTATATATATATTAATAAAATGGATATTTCTCCAAAAAAACAGTAGGAACTATTTCCAGTTCTATGTCGGAAATATTACCGACTATATCTTTGGAAAAATTTACGACCCATTTATATTTTAAGCTGTGCGACTATTTTCGGAAAATTTTTTTATAGTTTACTAAAGATTCGAAAAATTATATGAAACTGTAATATCTCTATATATAGTGAATTAGTATATAGATCATCTAAAGTTCAGTATTTCGCTGCGAAAAATTCTCACTATTACACATTTTTCCCTAAATTAAAAGGTAGTTTAGCAAAAATTGTAAATTTGCACTGTTTTTCCATTTTTGTGGAATAATTTCCACTTTTCATGGGAAAAATTTCCTACAACTTAGGAGATTTGTAAAATGTTCTCACCTTTTTGATATATTCCCTAATAATTCAAAAATACGTCCTAAAATTCGGTCAATTTTCCTCAAATCTATGAAATATTTCTACTTTCTGTAGGAAAACCTATGCTTCCTAAGGATTTAGGAAAAATTTCCTAATACATAGTAGGAAAATTTACCGATATTTTTTACAGTTCGGGTTCCTCTGTGCACTTACAAAAATGCTGTTTCAAGAAAAACGCAATTAAAGTTTTTTCAATTGGTTGCGCAACACGGAGTTCCTTGCAATTAACGCACTAAATCTTTAAAACTAATGCGAACTCATAAAATTCCTTTCACACATTTATTCTACAAGATAAATACTTATAGGAAAAACGGAAGAAAAAAAAATCGATTTTTTGGACCTTCTAGAACGGAATCCCCCTTTAAACATTTCACTTAAAGGAGGATAATGACAACAGTAATAATTATAAAGACAAAGTGGCAGAGCTTCCTTTTCATTGGAGAGAGAATCTTTGAAAAGTGTTCAAAGCGGTCCCTTTGAGGCTGTTCACATTGCTTGTATGACAATCAAAAGAATGGAAGAATGACTCGGAGACAAGTTGCATCTTCAATAAAGGTGGCGGCCCCTTTAAATTCTTGTCACCTTTCGACTCCTTCGAAAAGCAACGACACAGGACGCCGAAATATGTTTGGCAATATTTCACAACACGCCTAAAGCGGTACAATAATGCACCTACGATGAATATCCACCTGTCACACTCTCGAGGCTCTGTCTGTCATTGAACGATGCCACAGAAAAGGAAATACGATTTCTTTCCCTAAAATGACGCATAATCCTCAGATCTGACCTCCTTTTATTTATTACATCCATTTGAACTCTTCGTATGGTATTTATTAGTCTGAGATTTGACGACCTCAAGTTTTTTGTTCAATCAGAAGTATTTTTTTATGGCTGAACTTTATTCCATTTCCGTTGGAATTTTTCCCATTCAAAAAATTAATAGTACAATCCATAAAATCCCTAAAGAGGTCAGAAATCTCCAAATCCTCAATTTTTCCACTCGGTGACAAATGGATTTTAATAGTATATTTCGTATCAAGTGCCGAAAAGCGTATTTTAACGCAAGAACGAGTCACGCGTTAAAATACGTTTCGCACGTGATACGAACGATATTTTTTGTTCGCTTGATACCGAAAGTTAGCCGAGTTGGTGTCGTTTTACGTGCGGAAAGTTAATTTTCCGCACACTTAAAATTTTACCGCACTAGCGCGGGAAAATCAATTTTCCGCACGCAAAACGACACTGACAAGGCTAACTTTCGGCGAACGAAAAAGAATTATCGAATCAATTTTCAAACTTATTCACTCTGCTTTATTAGGATTTGACTAATTAAAAAAAAAGTAAAAATACGTTTCGCACGTGATACGAACGATATTTTTTGTTCGCTTGATACCGAAAGTTAGCGGAGTTGGTGTCGTTTTACGTGCGGAAAGTTAATTTTCCGCGCACTTAAAATTTTACCGCACTAGCGCGGGAAAATCAATTTTCCGCACGCAAAACGACACTGACAAGGCTAACTTTCGCGAACGAAAAAGAATTATCGAAACAATTTGCAAACTTATTCACTCTGCTTTATTAGGATTTGACTAATTAAAGTTTAAAGAGCCGAGTTATTAGTATTGGATATGATTTCATTCCGCGCTAATCCGAGTCAATGTGAAATAAACTTTTGAATCTCGCTCTATGTAAATTGGTTAATAATCAACCCGAAGCTTTCAATTCAAATGAATCCGAATCAATCTGGAATTAATTCGGGAAAATCGATCAATTTGAGTCAATTCAAGAGATCCAACCAGAACGATTCCGACTTTGGATTGAACCGAATTCATTCAGGCTAGAAGTCTCGGATGAATTTTCAACTAATCGCGAGATTTAAAGTTTTTTTCGGAAAGGCTTGGATTGACATGGAATATTATCTTATCCGAAACATATAACAGGAAATACAAAGGTAATTTATTAATATTCTATGTCAGTTTTCCATTCATAAAAACATTAATTAAATTTTATAGAAATAATATAAAATACTAAATGTATTTTATTAAAAATACACCTCATGTGTAATTTATAGGTTGTTTTTACTGGTAAATAAATTCAGAAAACACTTAATCACACGAACAAAGAGAACGAATCTGTAAAAAAGGTAATTCGTCCTTGACTGGCAGTGAGTGGATCCTACTCATTAGAATGATTCCCTGATATTACAGTAATCGTTTAAAATTATAGAGCAATTTTATATCATGAATAAACCATCTTGATAAATTGCAACTCCCTTAAAAATAATTTTCTGCTACTTTTTCAAAGCCATAAACATTACATTAGTACATGAAATATTATATTGACTTTAAGGTCATAAGTAAAAAAATGGATTTTGAATTTAAAAAATATAGAATAATTGTTTCTAAAATAGGATTTCTCTGATGGAAAAATATGGTAATTAACATTTCTTTCTACAAGTTTACATAAAGTTTTTTCTATATATGAATTTGAATAAAAAAATATGCTTTACATCAAAGAAACATTATTTTTTAAGCAATTTCAGTTTATTTTTTCATAGTATGCGGAAAGTACGCCTTTACGCATCGTTTTTGATGTTCAAAGTTGATTTTTATGCATAGTGTGTGTGAAGGAAAAATTTTGAAAAATTTGAAAATTGAAGTTGATAATTTTAAAAATAGAACAAAAATATATTAAAAATCTCTAACCTAACACTACACGCAGAAAAAAGATCAGTAAAATTTACAGGAAGTTCGGTACTTATTTGGACAACATGACTTTTTAGTAAATTTTACAGGAAGTTGAGTTCAATCAACAGATTTTCTGTACAATTCACTTAGCGTACAGTACAATCAACTTAACTCGGATTTTTTCGTATTCAGTAGATTTTACTGGACGCTGAGTGAAACGTACAGAAAATCTGTTAATTGAACTCAACTTTTGGTAAAATTTACTGAAAAGTCATGTTGTCCAAATAAGTACCGAACTTCCTGTAAATTTTACTGATCTTTTCTCTGCGTGTACTGTTCAAAATTATCTGGCCACCTGTTGCTAAAGCCATTGTCGAAGTTTCTTAATTTTAATAAAAACAAGTTAAACATTTTTTTTCGATAATGGCATGAATGTTAATAAAATTTTGTATCCAATGATCCTTATTTGAAGGCAAAATGTTAATTTTATAAGAATATATTACAAAAAATGTCAAATTTCGATCTTTTTGGAAAATATTAATAACTCTAACAATAATTAACATTTTAAAAAGTTTTTGGTCTCGTTTTGAAGGTAAATCTTTAGAGTATTTTCCCAACTGATCAAGATATTTTTAGAATTTTTTCCTAGATTCTGCCATGGGGTCAAACATGATAGAAAATAGTCGTAAAATTTTTAAAATGTGTAGCTTCTTATAAGAATTTTTTATAATTCAATGTATATCATATTTTAATAGAATTAAGGAATATTTATTGAAAATATTGATATTTTGTATTTATTTATTCAATATATAGAGCACAGTCTTTATTTTAATTAATTTTTTTATTTTAATAAATATTTTAATTATTTAATTGTATTGTATTTGTTTTAAATGTGTCATAAAAAAAGTCTTCTGATTCTCCAGCCTCATCTGTTGTAATTAAAATTTTAACTATAACCTTAAGGTAGTTGATCCACGAAAATTAGACCTCAGGCAAAAATAGATAATTTTGCTTTCAAGAATAGCAATATTATTATTGAACGGCTAGTTTGGAAGAGAAAAGATACAGAAAAATAATTTTATTAATAAATTTTATTTTTGCCCCAACTTTTTTTCTTATTGCTTCTTACCAAATTTAAAAAAATTATGCGATTTTAATAAATTACAAATCACTTTTTCAAGAAAAAGATTCCCTACAACTTAACCATTTCGAATTTTCGATAATGAATAAATTATTATCAAATTCAGCAATTTGTTTATAAAAATTTCGTTTTGGAAAATGTTTTTTTAATGGTTTTAACCATTAAAGAATTTATTTTTAAAAATCAGAAACGGTGAAGTTGTGAGAAATCTTTTCTCTGAAAAAATGATTCATGATTTATTAAAATCGCATAATTTTTAAAAATTTGGTAACAAGCGATAAGAAAAAAAGTTGAGTCAAAAATAAAATTTATTAATAAAATTATTTTTCTGTGTTTCAAACTTTTTTCTTGTAAAATAATCTTTTCTCTTTCAAAATAGCTTTTCAATAATAATATTGCTATTCTTGAAAGCAAAATTATCTATTTTTGTCTGAGGCCTAATTTTCGTGGATGAAAACTACCTTAACCCGTTTCCGCCGAAAACGCCACTCGCGGTACATCGGTCTTCGGGAGCTCATAACTAAAAAAGCATGATTTTTCCACTCTCTTTTTTTCAAAAACTTAGTTTTCAAGAGCTTTCCTGTCAGCAATCAACCTGGAACCTTTTCAATCGGTGGAATAAATGTGTGAACTTTAAGAATCCATGGTTCAAAGTTCGATTTTAGGCCTTGGTATTTTCAAAATGGCGCCCTAACCGCAAAATTTTTGCAAATACATCCATGATTTTTTTAATCGAAAACTATAAATTTTCGGAAAAAACACCAAGAGTGAAAAAGTTCTTAAAATTAGTCAAAGAATGCATTTAAATTTTTCCAACTGCTGTCGAGAACATTTTTGTAAATGGTTAATTTTTGCAAAATCCAAAAACTGTTCAAAGCGCTTCAAAAAAAAAAACAAAAAGGAAATTACTAAATTCTAATGAAAAAAACGAGAAAGACTATCTATATTCGTCGACCATCACGATGGTGATAGTTGGGCAACATAAACTTTGTTTACGGCAGACAGACCATAGGAGCATTTTGATAATAGTATTTTGAAATTTGAAATTTTTTTTGACAGCAATAAACTCAAAACGAAAACTGGAAAGCATAAAATGTTTTACTAATTAGCCAAAGAATCCAAGATAATCTTTTGGAAGCGTTTTGAACAATTTTTGGATTTTGCAAAAATTAAGCATATACAAAAAATTAAAAATTTTCTCGACAGCAGTTGGAAAAATTGAAGTGCATTCTTTGACTAATTTTAAGAACTTTTTCACTCTTGGTGTTTTTTCCAAAAATTTATAGTTTTCGATTAAAAAAATCATGGATGTATTTGCAAAAATTTTGCGGTTAGGGCGCCATTTTGAAAATACCAAGGCCTAAAATCGAACTTTGAACCATGTTGATTGCTTACAGGAAAGCTCTTGAAAACTCAGTTTTTGAAAAAAAAGAGAGTGGAAAAATCATGCTTTTTTTGTTTAAACAACATTTTTTTATAATTAGTGATATTTCAAAGCAATTTTGAGTTTCTCTATGGAGAAGGGCAGGTCTTAAACTTTAAAAATATGTCTCTCTGAATTTTTTTTGAAGTCTACAGCATTAGTTATGAGCTCCCGAAGACCCATGTACCGCGAGTGGCATTTTCGGCGGAAACGGGTTAAGTCATTGAAATTCGTTAAATTTTGATATTTTATTTTTGGTTTCAATCCCTTTCTTTCTGCATCGCTGTTTTATAAAACACATTATTTTCCACAAACTCACTAAAAGAAGATTGTTTAGTGAATGATTTCTGGGTGCATCCAAGAATAGAAAGAAAAAGGCAAGAAAACTTTATTGAATGCCACGTAATTATTGAAAGTCAATATAATTCCTGATTTTAAAATTACAGTAGTTCTGAGGAAAACTCCCACGTTTATTAAATAGAACTGTCCCATTAAGGTTTTATGGTCCCTTTACCTTAAACAGGATTTTTGACAAATGTGTCCGAAAAGTCGATCGAAGGTAGGACGATGTCCTTGTGAGGAAAAAAGGAGCAGTGAAGGTATCGAAACACTCAAATACAAATCCTGCCTCCAATCGTATCTATTTCTCTTTTGAGAATTGTAAAGAAACCGCACGAAGGGACATATTGTGAAGGACTTTGCTGGCAGCGTGTCAGGTCGTACTGTGCTCGTAAGGAAAACAGGAAAACACGAGATTCCTTTGGAAGTTGCCGCCTAAACCTCGGAAGAGACGAGAGAAGAAAAGTCGATCTGATCTGGTCAGGAGCATCACTCTTCTTAATGGAAGTAAAGAAAAAGAAGAACGAGTAAGGAATGAGCTATCCCACGCCAAAAGTGAAACGAGAAGTCGTAAAATCGTAAATCGTAAACAGTTTTCTGAAAGGAACCGATACATATATTACGCGAGTCTAGATCCTCTTACGGAAAAGATAAATTTATGTCGGATGCTGGGGTAACAATTGGTCCAATGGTCATCGACAAGTTTTCCCACGAGGAAGTGATGGAACTTGTGGTCAAGAGAGAAAACATGCTTGAAATTGACTTCCGCGAGGAAAACATCCGTCCCAAGTAGATGTAATTGCTATTGTTGAAAACCCAAACATTTTGGTGTGTAATTGTCAAGGGTGTCAATAGAAATCTATAAGGAAACCTCCGTGGGATTATCTGAATTTTTCACTACCTTATTCTTCACAAATGCCTTTTTCGTCCAAAATTTAGGGAAATAATTGTAAATTAATAATTCAAGTGTAGTACACATCAAATGTGTTTGAATGAAAAACGACACTTTCGGACCAAGTCATTTTATTTGAAAAAAAAACAGTTCCAACGTTTCGAGAACACAATGTATCTCCTCACCAGGGAATAAAAGCTCTTACTACTTTACCAACATTAGTATTAAATTTTTAAATCTGTAATAATAAATTGTTTTACAGCGATTGTAACAGATAAAATATTATAAAAGTATTATTATAAAAAAAGTATGTACCTTAAAAATTGTAAAAGTAAAAATATAAAACAAGATAATTTACAAACATTGTAAGGTTAAACAAGTAAGATAAGGTGAGATTTTTTTCTTCAGCTTTTTTAAAAAAATTAAAATTAAATTCTTAAATTCATTTATAAATTAAGTAAGAAATGGAAACCGACACATAAGTAAGTGGAAAAAAACAAAATAATTGGATTTTTTCAACTTTTATAAAAGGAATTCCAAAATAGCATTATAAGATTGGTTAAAATATTTCAAATCTGAGACTTTGTTTAGACTATTATTCTTTTCTTTTTTTATGAAAACCATTTCTGCGAAAGATCTTTTTTGAAAGTTTTTTTCTTGATGGACAATTTTGAAATCATTCCACAAAATTTCATGTGATAAACTATTATTTTCATTTTCAAGAATATGTTTGGAAATGACATTATGATATTTTGAGTTGAGTTTTATGTTATTTTTATGCTCATCTTTACGAATATGTAGAGGTCTTTTTGTCTGTCCCACGTATGTTTTACCACACTTGCAATTAAATTTATAAACTATATTATTTTTCTCTGATGAAGATACAGGATCCTTACCTAATCTTACAAACCTGTTTAATTTATTTCTTTTCAATATCTATGTTTTGTTTGGGTTTTTTGATTCTCTCATTTAATTCAATAATTCTTTTATTAATATGTTTAATGATAATATTTTTTGGATAATTATTTAATTCCAAATAGTTCTTAATAATGTATAAATTTTCATTGTGGAAGGATTTGTCAGCATTTGATACATTGTGTTCTCGAAACGTTGGAACTGTTTTTTAAAAATAAAATGACTTGGTCCGAAAGTGTCGTTTTTCATTCAAACACATTTGATGTATACTACACTTGAATTTTTAATATTCTCGGACGTAAAAGATCAACATACTGTAAATTAATATTAGATTTTACGAATGGAAAAAGCAGAATATAAAAAGGTAATTTGAAAATAAACTCTTTTAGTTTCAATCAGTAGTTCTTTTTATTAATTTCAATCAGTGGCGAAATAAAATAATTGTTTGAAAAGTATTGAATGTATTATTATGTAAAGTATTGGCAAAACCTGTTCTAATTTCGTGGTGCAAATAGCCGATCTGACAATATTTACTCCAATACTCTCTCGAATACTTTATGCAAAAGTGTAAAGATAAGGAAAGAATAACTTTTGAGAAATTAATCAATATCGATTTTTATGAAGTATTGGATGGAAAATTTGAGTAATAATTTTTAAAAGTATTGGAATAACTTCGCACCGCTTAATTTTCCTCTACGAAAAATAAGTATTGACTCGAATACTCGACACTGCTTCTTTTTCATAAAAGTATTGAGTTTGGCGAAAAAAGTATTTGTCCAGTTACTAATCCTTTTTTCTGTAAGAGTTATTACTGGATCTAACAATACTTCACTGAATATTTTTTCCAATACTTTGTTCAATACTATTTTTCACAGGGGTAATTAATTACTTACTGTAATTTCCTGTCCATTACTGGTAATAAAATCATAACTCTAAAATATTTTGAAAAGAAGTAATTTTGCATAAGTAATAAGTGTACAATAAATGCTCTGACCACACCCAGCTTTTTACTGAGAACTAATCAATGGACAATCCCTCATTCATAAAATCATCCAGAGTGGATATACTCAAAAAATAAGAGTTCTGCTTCCATGCACAAAGATCTTTTTTACTTGTAAGATCAAACGAACCCCGAAATCTGTTTTCACAAAACACTCCCTAATAAGCCTTTTGTGGATAAAACGGCATTGCCAATTTTTGTGTACGTAAAAAATCGTGTTACTCCCTTAAGAATAAGGGAATTATACCCCACTATTATGATATTGTTGTCGATTCGCCATCAAATGGAAAATAGAATATCAGGCAGGTTCATGTCAAAACAAGATTTTCTAAATCCGTGAAAATCTACGCGTGTGTGGAGGAAATTTTGGCAGTGGCGTCGCCATAGCGGGGGTAATTGATAATTTATTCTCGATATTATTCTGTTATTTCTTTCAGTATAATACAATTAATTTGAATAAAGCAATTTTTTCTCAGATTGTATAAATCTTCTACTTTAAAACGAAATAAATTTTTGTTGATTAGGTAATTAACAGATTTAACGTTTCAAGGCAGAAATTTCCTACACTGTAAAAAATTTGGGGAATTTTCTCCAGTCTTTATTGGGGGAAATTCCACATTTCAGGGTAAAGATACGTTTCCTAAAGAAATTGGAGAATTTCCCCCAAAAAATGTATGTCCCAGAAAAAGTAGGAAATATTGCCCAAAAATTGAGAAAATAAGTAGATCCCGCTAATTTTTGAGAATTTGTTCCATTTACATTGAGATTTTTCCAAAAAGTTGGAAAAACTTATAATAAGTTTAGGATAATTTTATTTATTAATCAAGAACTTAAAATTAAAGAATTAAGCTATTAATAACAGGTATTTTAATGCAGGGAATATTCTACATCTTTTGGTAATTTCCCCCAAGATAATTGGGAAAAGTTCCCCAATTAGTATGGAATATTTCCCAAAATATATTGGAGAATGTTCCACAACTTGTAAGAAATATTTCACATCATTATGTGCAATTTTTCTCACAGTACTTTGGCAAAGATCCCAATTTATAGGAAATATTCCTCAAAATATAATGGAAAAGTCCCACAATTTGTAGTAAATATTTCACATCGTTACTTAGGAATTTACTACAATATTTAGGCAAAATTTTCCAACTTTTAAGAAATATATACATAATATCTATCTTCTGCATTTTTAGTGCAACGAAACTAATTCCTTTATTTCATTTCATAAATATCTTCACCCAGAAAAACGTACTTTTCCAAAAAACGTGATGTATCTTTCAAAAATTAAATTTCCCCCAATTTGAAGGAAAAAAATAAGTCATTCGAAAGATGACGTAAAATATGAAATTCTATAAAATGCAGTACAAAGTCGTAAAATATACTGAATTCGACGAAATTTTCGTTTAGAAAATTCGACGCCACTGCGTATTTTTGTGATTGACCAAGAATCGAAGATCAGTTGTACAATAACGAAAATACATTCGAGCATGAAATTAAATTCCACTTTAGAGAACATTAAGACGAGAATTGTGCGGAAGCTAGATCAGGAATTGAACAACTGTCCAGTTCTGATCCTTGTGACAGGACAATAGGATCCCACAACTGACGAAGATAGGATAATACCAGGGACAGAAGATGACAATGGGCTAAAGTCGACTTAGCGCAAATATTTGTAAACGCGATACGCTGACCAGTTTTTTTTACTTTTTCTATCTCTATTTATTCCCTTTTCTTGCAAGGTTTCAAAGAATAATAAAAAGGAAGATAAAGAAATAGGGCCTCGTGGTTTTTGACGCATTTATCGAAGAGCCTCTCGAGTAAGTGAACATCAATGAGGAGAAAATATTCTACGGACAGCTGACTGATTCGTTAAATTATCGATAATAGAATAGAAATTCGAATGTTAAATGCACATCACTCGAAGGAAAAATCTTTGTACATCTTTCTACTTTTTGACAAATAAAATAGATTCGAATAAAAAGGAGAAAAGCTATTGAAATTTTCACTCATGAATTATAAAACGGATGATTTGCGTGTTATTGCAATTTTCATGCTCAGATTTAAAGTGTTCACGGAAAAACCCAATTTTAGAATTTTTCCAAAATTACGTTCATTTTAAGGAAAAACGTGTCATAATGGGAATTTTTCGCAGAGAAATATGGTAATTACTAAAGTTTCATATAATTTTTCGAATCTTTAGTATTAGTTAGCCGGTTCGGTGTCATTTTCCATGCGGAAAGTAGATTTTCCCGCACTAATGCAGTACAATTTTAAGCGTGCGGAAAACTTAATATGTTACCACACTAGTGCGTGAAAATCAATTTTCCGCACGCAAAACGATACCGACAAGGCTAACTTTCGGTGTACGGCTTACAAAAAATTATAAAAAGACAAGTTTCGGATATAGTCTTTTATTCTGCGCTATTCCGTCCTATTTCGCCTCAATTTGAACCACTCAGAGCAAATCCAAAAATGCAAATCGGTTGAAAATCAATTAGACTCTATATAAGACTCCTTATCCGAATGAATCCGAACCAAGTTTTTAATCCGTTCTTCTAAACATAATCGATAGAATCCTGTTGAGCTCGATGGACCCGATTAATAAACACGATTAAAACCGATTCATTTAATCTGATTTAATTGAAGTTGAAATTGAGCCAAATTGAAAACTTGGCCCGGATTCATTCGCATTGAAAGTCTCGAATTGAGTCAGATTGTCTTGAACTGATTGGCTTCGAGCGCGATTGAAATTTTTTTTACGGATTGACGTGGAATAACACTCTCTATATCTTTTGCAGAGAATTTTCACTCCAGCAGAGTGATATTTTCCATTAGCGTGAAAATTCCACTCTAAGAAATTTTAAAGAGCGCGGGTCCGAAACATGCAATTTAATAAAAAAAATTAACTCATGCCTCTTCCTGATAAGGAATACTTTGAATCCTTATTCTACTCTCTAAATTTGAATCAGTCAAAATCTACTGATTATCAGTGAAATTTGACTGATTCAAATAGCTAAAACGAGAATACTGTAAATCAGTCAAATTTCACTGGTTATTTCAGTGAAAATTGACTGATTTGACACTGAGAAATATTTTTTTGACTGATGAATCAGTCAAAATTAACTGATGTAACAGTGAAAAAGTAAATCACTGATTCAATCATTTAAAATTTGACTGATTCAGATTTAGAGAGTAATTGTGTAAATTATGTTGGAATAAAATCATGTGCCAAGTAATTATCAAGTGAAAATTGTTTAACTTGTAGGAAGTTGATCATGAAAATTTAAAAATGAATTTTTCGAATTTAAATAGTGGTATTTGCAAAAAAATATCTTTTTCAAACGAAAAAAGCTTCTTTTACTATTGCACATATTTTAAATAAAAAATATCACATAGTTTTAATTACTTTATCACATTTACCTTATTTTAATTCAATTTCAAAGATTTAATACTTTGAAAATAAAATTTTTTTTTTGGTCATAATTTAATCAATGTGTTTGAGAATTATGAGATCATCTATGCAAAAAGGTCATGAAAGGTCTCATTATAGATGTGAGATATACGATAATTCAATTTTAATTTTGATTTTTAAAAAACACAAACAGAATACCATATTTCTGAGTGAAAAATTATTTATTTAGTATTGTAAAATATCATTGACCTACACACAAAAAAAAGTCCAGTTAAAACAACCGGAATAGGCCGTATTTAACATTATTTTCTGGTTATTCTAACCAGATTTCTGGTTATTTCAAACAGATTTTCTCGTAAATCCTAAAAAATCTGGTAAAATAACCTGGATTTCTAGTTATTTTACCAGAAAATAATGTTAAATATGGCCCAACCGGAATTCCGATTGTTTGAACTGGACTTTTTTTTGTGTGTAATATTTGATTTGGTTTTTCTCATTAACTATATTGAGTTTAGATGACGGAAATAAATTATTGGTGACAAGCTGGACTTTCTCATTACTGAATGAACTATTAAAAACTAAATTTCCCTTGATTCGCGTGACATAAAAAGGTGCTAAAGACGCGATAAAGGTTACGTGAGAATGAAAATGAGCTTTTTTTCGAAATTACTGTATGGCGTATAGTCAAGGGTTTGGATCGTTAAAATACATCAATCGCATGAAACCTCCGACAAAATGGCTGTCGGAGGCAAGATGGTGGTTGGATTTTACGAGGACTTTATGGATCCCTGTAATGACCGTAGCGCATATACGGAACCCATTTCGTGCGAAATGCGAATGCAAGCGGACGTATTAGAAGCACGCTCAAGACCGATAAAACGAATGAACCTAACGAATGAACGCAGCTTATTGAAGGTAAAGAGTTGAAAAATAAGAGGCAGAACCACGTGTAACACTCATAGCTACATATTGCAAACAGCATATGTGTAATACAATAAGGTGCCATAAATTGAAAAAATGTGGAATAATTGCACTTCTAGAAGAAAATAATTGGATCCTATTCAAACCGATTATATTGTGAATTAGTCTGAATCAGTGGCAATTAAGATCTCTTCTGAAAATAATTGATAGAATCCGATTGACCCGATTTTGGAACACGATTAGAACCAATTCATTTAATCGGATTCAATCGGTACTTTACGTGTGAATCACCGATTGAATCAGATTAGATGAATCGGTATTTAATCGTGTTCCAAAATCGGGTCAATTGAGCTCAATCGTATTATATCAATTATTTTAATAAGGGATAGCATTTATAAAACTGTCTAAATTTGGTTCAATCGAAGAAGTCCATTGGTCTAAAACGGTTGTATTTAGCTCAATTGACTCAATCAAATGAATCGGTTTGAATGGTATTTTTTTTAATCGGGTGTTAGTTATTTATGATTTTATAAATTATAAATTCAATTGTGTTCTATAAAGTTCCGTTATATTATTTATCGTAAGAAGCAAATATAAATTTACATGTCAGTATAATTTGTAGAAAAAATGCAGAAAATTCAATAAAAAGATTATCAATTATTTTTTTTTAATAGGAATCTAACAAGTTATATATTTAATGTTACTTAATCGGGTTCTATCGATTATTTTTAGATCACCAATCGAAAACCATTTCAGAATCATCATTTGGGATAGTTACAAAGAAATTTTATACGATTTAATGAGATTTAATTATTTTTATTAATCATTTCTTCTGGAAGGGTGTTTAAGTTAAAATAGAGGACCCAATATTTTGGAATATTTACTTTTTAAAAATATCTGTACTTCAAATAATTCAATAAAAAATGAATTAAATCGTTTTTTTTAGGTCGATGTGGCGAAGATTCAGATACAGAGAGTGAACCTGGTATTCCGTTAAAAAGAAAACAGAGAAGAAGCAGAACAACATTCACTGGTGAACAATTGGAACAATTGGAAGCTGCTTTTCAGAGAGCTCAGTATCCTGATGTTTATGCTAGAGAAGAACTTGCACAAAGAACTGGTCTTACGGAAGCAAGAATACAAGTAAGTTTAATATATTCAGAACATTATAATGCCGAAAATATGTATTTTTTGTGAATAGCTTCTTTAATTTTTGAAACTTTAAATTCAGTATCGAATTTTACTTTTACTTGAATATTAATTCATGAATGATTAATTAAATAATTAATATTCACGATTAATCCATAATTAATTATCCTTCAACAACTATTAATTTTGAAATTATTATGAAATTGAGGAAAATGTTTCCATCCTTAATCGTTAAAATTACAATTACTTTAGAAAACTTCCATTCGTAAAAATAATAGCTGTATGATTAATAAAGATAGGAAATTATAAAAACGAATTAAAGAGTGTTGAGAATAATAATTAAAAAAAATAACATATAAAAAATTTATCAAAATAAAATGTTAAGCACATTTGAACTGTCGATTTTTCAGAGTCTAGTTAGGAATACTTGAATCATAAAAATATTGATGTTAGTCTAGAGATGTTGGGCTGAAAATTTTTATTTTAGATATCATGAAATTTTCAAATAGATATTTGTCAAAATTTCATCAAAAAAATTACTTAAAACTTCTTATTTTCTCAAATCTAATAGTATTGAATATAAAATTCGAGAGAAGCTGTCATATATGGAAATAGACATTAGGTATATCAATTATTTCTCGTTTTTTCAGTCACAAAAGAAAAACAGAAAAATATCGCTAATAATAATAAATAAAATATAAAATAAAAACGTTGTTGGAAAATTGGCTTTAAGGTCAATAATTGAAAAAAACTCATGGGTCAATACAACCGGTACTTTTAATTATTCCTAAAGATTTTGCTAAACTAGAATTTTTTTCAAAAAATTACCATTTTCCAGATTTTCAAATCAAAATTTCCTTTATTTTGACTATAAACATGTAGAAACTATAAATCAAAATTCAATGAAATTTATATGAAAAATTTCAATGGCATTTTTTTTTAAAATTTCCATCGAACATTTTTTTCATTAAATTTTACATTACTATTTCATTTTTATTATTTTAAAGTGTAGCCTAATGAATTAGCATTTTCGTCTGTGAAATAAAAATGAATAATAAATTAACAAAATTGTTTCAGGTTTGGTTCAGTAACAGAAGAGCCAGGCTTCGTAAGCACGCTGGAAGCATGGGCCATTCAGTGAGCAGCCTTCCCCTGACTCCATGTCAATATGCAACAGGTCATGACTTGAGTCAAATAGGACAAATGCCTCCAATTTCCGCAGGTATTCCTCAAGTTCCTACGACGCATCATCAGAACTCAACAACTCTTCATCATGTGCCGACAAGTCTGCACCAAGTTTCTGGTTCCGTTTCTCAAATGGCCTCCATGGCCCAAGTGCCTACAACTATGAGCAGTGCCTTGCAAGGACACCTGGGATCTTTGCCAGGACATATAAGTGGATTGCAACTTGGCCAGGTCCCTGGAACTCAACCTCCTGCAGCTCATGCAACACCCGCGGTGCTTTCTCATAATAATGGTCAGTTGATTGGTACATTTCCATTGGAAATTTAAATTTAATTTAATTAATAATACTAGAGGGAAGTAAAAACTTTTGCCTTGACCTTTAGCTGGGACCATGATTTCTGACCAGGCTTGGCTCTATCCTGGCAAAAGTTTTTACGAAGAATATCAATCTGAGCGATTCCGGAATCTATTTTCGAACTAATCTGGAAAACGTTTTTAATCTCGTCCGATTCAAATCTGTTGGAAATCAATCCGAGACTTCAATCTGGATTAATTCAAACTCAGATTGGTCTAAACCGAATTCAGATTGATTCGAAGTAAAATCAAATTTGATTGATTTTCAACCGAATTGAATCGAACGAGATTTAAAATATTTTCGGATTGGTTCGGAATGGTTCTAGTTTGCTCGGATTAAATTCCAATTCGAAACTTTCGCTGACGTGATGATAAATTAGTATTTTTTATAATTTAGACGGGAAATTTAAATTATTACATTTAAGACTACACGCAGAAAAACGATCAGTAAAATTTACAGGAAGTTCGGCACTTATTTAGACAACATGACTTTTTAGTAAATTTTACAAGAAGTTGAGTTCAATCAACAGATTTTATGTACAATTCAGTTAGCGCACAGTACAATTAACTTAACTCGGATTTTTTCGTATTCTGTAGATTTTACTGGACGCTGAGTGAAACGTACAGAAAATCTGTTAATTGAACTCAACTTCTGGTAAAATTAACTGAAAAGTCATGTTGTCCAAATAAGTACCGAACTTCCTGTAAATTTTACTGATCTTTTCTCTGCGTGTATGGATCAACTAGTACAGCTGACTAAATTAATAAAATTAGTTAAATCAGTTTCTCCCAAGATTTTTCCACAATAATGAATTTTTTAGATCAAGCTTTAGTACATAATTAAGGATAGTAGCGGATGGTTGTAGACTTTAATTAGTTTTTAACAATTAAAAAAATTTAGTATCGGTAAAACAAGAATTAATTTTTTCGATTTTTCAGAACTAATTAAAGTCTACAGCCATTCGCTAATATGTCCTAAAGTTCCAGCTAAAAAAATGCGTTATTGTGAAAAAATCTTGGGAGAAACTGATTTAACTAATTTTATTAATTTAGTCAGCTGTACTAGTTGATCCATGGCCTTAATTAATATTTAAGAAAAACACTGTTGGAAGTTTTCATAATTTTCTCTCCAATTTGTTATACAAAATGCTTCACATTTTTGTTAGAAAAATGTATTTTCAGTATTTTCACCAAGATTTTAGAGAATAAATAAAATTTTTACAGAAAAATGTAAAATATATACTATTAGTATATTTTTAGACTGATACTTTCAGATGCAATCGCATTTGAAATTACAGAAATATCTCTACTCCAGATTGGGAAAAAATTTTGATTTTATCTGATTAAAAATCAAAAATTAGGATGATTTAGCGAACTCAGAAAAAAGAAACAAAATTTGTTTGAATCGAACAAATCAGTAGTGCTATAGAGTCAGAAAAAATTTCCTTGATTGTAAAAAATCTCTTAGTTGACTTCCGTTTTTTGAATTTAAAAAATTTTAATTTTTTTTTACATTAAGATAAATAGTAATGAACAAAAGATTTTTTTAATTTTACTAAAAGTTTTTTCTGAATGCGAGGGATAATAATTCAAATTAATGTAAACTTCATTTACAAAATCGAAAATTATCAACAAATAATGTAATTTCTTTATTTATTGTAGGCAATACTGACTGGTCCAGAACGCAGCTTGGGTGGAGTCAATTTAATCATTTCCAAAGTGGCGAATATCCTTCATCACATGCCACTCACCAACTAACTTCCCACGCAAATCATGGAGCTCAAGTTTCAAGTAGTGCAAATGCAACTTCCACTGAATGGTATGATCAAAGCTATGAATATGCGCAACATGCCCAACTCAATTATCATCGTAGCATCGGTGGAATATTCTAACATTAGTTGTAGCAAAATAAAGATTTTATATATTGTAAATAAAAGATTTATTAGAAAGATAAAAGAATAACATGCACTTTTATTTAATTACATATCCTTCTCCCATTAATATGAAATCCTTAATCCAAATTCCAAAAGATATTATTTTATAACAACCTTGATATTTAACCTCAATGTCAATCAAAAACCATATCTGAACGTAAAATTTTCCGTTCTTTCCAAATTGAGACGATTGAAATGGGTCACCCTGTATATTATAATTTTAGTATAAAAATTATAGAAACTCTCAATTAATTTCTGCTGAAAAAGTTAATTTTTAAATTTTATTAATATAATTTTGAATTATATTATTGATGATATATCATTTTTCTACTAGCGGGTCATAAAGTGGATTTTATTGCCACTTGCGGGGAAAATAAATCCATTTTTGACCCCGTAGTAGAAAAAAAATCGTGTGCAACACGATTAATTAATTAATTAATGTTTTTCCCGTGTCGCACACGATTTTTTTTCCACTAGAGGGTCAGAAAATGGATTTTTTCGCCACGCACGGGGCAATAAAATCCACTTTATGACCCTCTAGTACAAAAAATAGTATTTCCAAGTCTAGTAATATTTCACATACTAACTGGCAGAATTATAAGAAACTTCCTTTTTTGTAAAATGATTAAACATTCCTAATAGATTGCAGTGGAAAATTGGTTGTCACTTCTGAAAACTAATGCCAGTGACAACATTTTGGAAATAATTCATCGCAGATTTGCAATTCACATGGGAAAATATAAGTAAATATTTATTAACACTGTGATTTACTGCAGCTTAAAAGATTGTCAATGTCAATGTCAATTCACGCAGAAATGTAATAGAATATCCTATTTCATTACCACAAAAATTACCCAAACAAAAATCTATATTATTTCTCTAATTTTCTCATATCTTTAAATTTTAGTCGTAGCGAGAAGGAAAACATACTTAAATAGTAGTTTTCATCACTAGGGCGTAAAGTATAAGCCCGTGTGTCAAAATTTTTTTTATAGTATGCGTAAAATACGCAACTATACTTTAAAAATTTAATTGAGAAAATGAGAAAAAGATCGTTATTTCAAAGATTATGTGATTTGATTGAAAATCAAAAAAAAGTGGGAGAGAAATAGAAAGAGATTTTTGTATATATTTAGATTATATTTTTGAAATTATTAACTACAATTTTCAAAATTTTTGCTTTACACACACGATGCGTAATAATCAACTTTACGCACCGAAAACAATGCGTAATACCGTACTTTACGCATACTATAAAAAAATAATTATTTCAACTTTCGAGTAATTAGTCTTTATTTTTGCTTTATTTAATTAATTAATCTAATTTAATTTAATTAATAAAATTAATAGAATTAATTTGACTTGCACATTAAATTGAGTAAAATTATAAAATTTGTTACGACTCTAAACCCATTAAAAAACCTAGACTCTAGGAGATCAGACAATATAATGATTAAAATAATCTTCCAGATGAGGAAGTAAGTTTCTCAGACTTTTTCTCGTGATTCGCGGTAATCATCTTATCAACAAGATTTATGACTCCTCAATGATCTACCACGTCTGGCAAAAAAAACTCTTATCAAACTCTTCGCGGTATAATTTCCGCCAGTTTAGCGCATATATAAGAGAAAGTTAGAAATATTTCAAGAAATACTAGTTTCAAAATCATACAGAAATGAGGTGCCTAGTGCTAATTTGTAGTTTTCTAGTAAGTATCTTCGGAATAAACTAAAATAACTAAGAACAAAAAAAAAATAAACAGGAAATAAGTAATTATAATAAATACTAAAAAATAACAGGTTTATAGCTCTCTTGAAAACATTGCTCAAGGGAATGTCCTATATAGAAACAAAAGATCTGATTCCCCCCAAGTGGCCCCATTAATCATCAATAGCTCAGGAAACGAGAACAATGGCAATAATATATCCAATGGTGACGACGATGTCGATGGAAACCTTGTAAATGGAAATGGAAATGGGGACAATTCAAATTCTGGAAATGTCCAGAAACCAAATCCACAACCTTCAGCTCCTTCAGGACCTCCAGAAAGTGATGATGATTCCGAAAGTGATACAAATCAAACTGATGGATCTGGTAAAATATCTAAGATCAATATTGAAAGTGACCAAAATAATTAGGATAAAAATGTTTTTCTGGCTGTTTAAATATCCCTTCTCCAAATATCATCTAATCTTCTAAGTTCCTTATCTTTCTTTTCTTTAGTTATAGAATTTAGATCTCTTTCTACTTTTTAATTTTTTTATTTTTTTATTAATTTTTTCAAAATTCTACAAGTTGTGAAGATAGAACTTGTATCCCTACTTCTTGTGCTCCATATCAACCAATTTTAAGTTTGTTTTCATTTTCCGCGCGCTGAAAATTGTACCGCACTAGTACGAGAAAATCAATTTTCCGCACGGAAAACGACACCGAATGTTAGCCGAGTCGGTGTCGTTTTCCGTGTAGTAAAATTTTACGTTTGTTTTAATTTTCTGCACGCTTAAAATTTTACCGCACTAGTGCGAAAAAATAAACTTTCCGCACGCAAAACGATACCGAAAAAGCTAACTTTCTGTCTACGGTGGATAAAAAATATCGTTCGTATCATGTGTGGAACGTATTTTAACGCGCGAGCTAGTCACGACACGCTCTTGCGTTAAAATACATCTTTCCGCACTTCATACTAAATATACTATTTTAAAGTCCCCCATTAGTAATCCTGGTTTTTATAATGATAATAAAACTACTGATAATTCAGAGAAAGAGAGCAAAAATAACTTTTCTTCATACTATGCGTAAAGTAAGACTTTACGCATCGTTTTCGGTGTGTAAAGTTGATTTTTACGCATAGTGTATGTAAACATTTGTAAAAATTAGAAGTTAATAATTTTAAAAGTAACTGAGGGAATCCCTCATATGTTTGGTATCGGAGGGTTAACAATGATTTCTTAGGGTAGTTGTCGTGCGAAAAGAATCATTTTAAGAGTTGAAGTGGTACTATCTGTTGTAATAGAATATTCCTTACTATCGTTTCAGACCAATATTTGAAAATTTTTTGAATTTTCATACATCATGGCTTATTTTTTCAAGGAAAATATTCTATAACTCTAACATTTCTAATTTTGATTATAAAGTTTGCAATGGCTGAAATGATTAAAACAATTTTTTGAAAATATAATATTATATTATAAAACACATTATTAAAAGTATTATTTTTTGTAAGTTTAAAATTTTTTTCATTAAAAATGTCTTTCCTTTCATAAAACACAACTGATAATATCATTTCAACTCTTAAAATTATAGAAAAACTTTGTTTACAGAGATTTTTTTTCCATTTTCTTAATTAAATTTGTTAAATTTAGTTGTATACTACAAACATTCCGCAGTGTGTAAAGTTCAACTTTACGCCCTAGTAACGAAAACTACTATTGTTCATCTCTAACAGGATCTTCAGATTCCCCGGATCCTTCTAGTGAACCATCTACATCAGCTCCTTCGTCCAATAATTCTGGATCTACCAGTGGAAATAATGCGGAAAATGAAATTTCTGGAGATAATCAAGGTGATGATTCTTCCCTTACATCCTCATCTTCAACTGGAACTAGTTCTTCCAGTTCTTCAGCTTCTACATCTTCAGCGCCCCCAACTAGTACTTCTGATTCTGATAATAATAATAATATTAATAATAATGGAAATTCTGATGATTCTGACAGTGAAAACGAAAATAATTCAGAACAGGAATCAAATGACAATAAAGAAAATTCTTCTACTTCAGCTCCGTCCAGTAGTTCTGAACCTAACAATGAAAACACTGACTCTGGAAATGATCAAAAAAATGACAATCCAGAAAATAGCGACGTTGGAAATTCATCCCCAAGTCCTTCTTCCAGTGATTCTGAACCCAGCAGCGTAAGCAACGGTCCTGAAAATAATGATAAAAATACAAATAATGGAAGTGAAGAAAATACTGATAATGATTCCAGAAATGAAAATGATAGTTCAAATAATTCCGGTTCACATCTAGTCATAGTATCTGACAATGACAATGACAATGATTCTAGCAATGATAAAGATGGAGATATAATCGATGATATTGGCTCAATCGCTGATGTAGGTGGTGACCTTATCCATGACATAGTTGATGGAATTACAAATTTGATCATCAACAATGCTGGTGATGGAAACAAAAAAAACAATATCACTAACGGAAGTGATGATGTGGATGGCAACCTAGTAAATGGAAATGAAAACGGAGACAACCAAGGTTCCGGAAACATCAAAATTTCAGGTGACATCAATTTTAAATTTGAATAATTGAATTACTCCATCTTTTGAAACTTTTCTTTTTCCTAATTCCAGGCTCCCCTAATTTATCAACACTGATTATAAATAATTCTGGTAGCGAGAACAGTGGAAATGAAATTTCTAACGGAAGTGATGATGTTGAGGGGAACTTGGTAAACGGAAATGGAAACGACGAAAATCATAATGCAGGAAATATCATTTCAGGTTCCTCAATTTTTGTTACTTTTCGTGATCTTTCTTTGTTTGTGATTTCTATTGATTTTACAATTTCATTTTTAACGTTCTAGGACCTCCTAATATTTCTACTCTAATTATAAACAACTCGGGCAGCGAAAACACTGGAAACAATGTTGACAATGGAAGTGACGATGTCGATGGAAATTTGGTAAACGGAAACGAAAATGGAAATCAAACCCATTCGGGTAATGTTTCTAAGAATAATAGTGGTTTGAAGTTTTCTCGCATCATCAATAATTCAGGCGATAACAACAACAAGAACAACGTCTCCAATGGAGCAGATGACGTCGATGGAAACTTGATAAACGGAAATGAGAACGGGGAAAATTCTAACTCTGGTAACATTTCGGAAAACAAAAATGGCTCCTTCCTTTTGCGAATAATAAACAACTCAGGGGACAGCAATAAGGAAAACAATATCACCAACGGAGATGACAACTCCAATGGTAACTTGGTAAATGGAAATGAAAATGGAGCCAATTCCGAATCTGGTAACATTTCCGAAAACGGTTCCTCTCTATCCCGAATCATAAACAGTTCTGGAAACAATAACACCGATAATAGTATTTCTAACGGCGATGACGACACTGACGGTAATTTAGTGAACGGAAATGGAAACGGGAACAACTCCAACTCTGGTAACATTTCCGGAAATGGAAGCAGTTCCTCCTTATCTAGGATTATAAACAGTTCCGGAAGAAACAACAGCGGCAACAGCATTTCGAATGGGGATGACGATAGTGACGGAAATTTGGTGAACGGAAATGGAAATGCACCCAATTCGGATTCGGGTAACATCTCCACTAGAAGAATATTAAAACATTTCAGAACATTATTGAAAAAATTAAGAAATAAGAATTTATCAGATTTGAGAGAAGGTAGTTTAAGTGAAGAAAAAAATAGTAACAAACCTGATTTAGAAAGGGGGAGAATTGTCATCCAGTGGTAAAGCGAAATGGAAACGGAAACAATTCCAACTCTGGTAACATTTCCGGAAATGAAAGCAGTTGCTCCTTATCTAGAATTATAAACTGTTCCGGAAGCAAAAACAGCATTACGAACGGATACGACGGTAGTGACGGAAATTTGGTAAACAGAAATGGAAATGCACCCAATTCGGATTCGGGTAACATCTCTAGAATTCTGAGTAGGTTATATTACTTTGAGAACGGTAACGAAAATGAGAATATTACCAAGAATATAACCGGCAGATAAATTCCTCTAGAATTTATGAGAATTTTGTTATTTCGGCTTGTTAAACGTGTTAAACAATGACAATGAATTAATACTGCAATATGGAATTATCTTTAGATATTTTAATAATATTCTGGTTATATAGTAACCTTCCATCTGCAGATTTAAAAAAGAATTTTGACTTAACCTCAAAATGTGCTCTCGAAGCTCGAGTGTTTCAGTTGGCCAATTGCTGCTTGCAACTTTGTATGCTCATTTAATTTGTGTAAAAGAAAATGAAAATTGAGAACTTAAAGGGTAATAATATTAAAGGTAACATTAAATATATAGGTTATGTTCCAGACATTTGGTTTAAGGTACTATTGTTGAAATTGTTGTATGGAAATCTTGCATTTTTGTATTCAAATTAGAATTCATATCAGTGGGAGTTAATAAATGAATTTATTTATTAAATTATAATTATAATGGTTGAATTATAATTTGTTAAATAAAAAAAAATTTCCTAACTTTTTTAAGTTTTATTTGACTTTCCCTGCCGATTTATTAAGGGGTCTACCCACATTACCAATTCCAAAGTGGCCAGAACTCAACGGAGACAGGCTATTTTGGATGAAAAGGAGTATTATAAAGCAACATAAGGCATACTGTATGGTGCAGTCATCACTGATTAAGCGCAGGTAAGTTTTTTTCACGATTTTTCATTTAAAAAAAGTTTAAGCAGCTTTTTCTCAAAACAACATTTTTCGACGCCTTGTTGATGTAATCTCCGAAACTAATGAACCGATCCTTATAAAATTTTTACCACATATTTTTTACAACTATAGCTATAGCGCATATCAAGGACTTTTTTAAATTTTGATTTTAACTGTTTTTTGTGTGCAAAAAACGGTGAAAAAACACTTTTTCTTACTCTTTTCGAAAAATGTTCGCTATATTGTTATTTTTGCAACAATAAAAAATCGTATGATATGCGCTATATACATTAATATACTGAATCTAAAACTGTTTGATTTTTTTGTTTCAGACAATCCGTCTCCGAGATTTCATCAATAACATACACCTATCTACTTTTTGAGGACCTATGATTCACCACCATTTTCATCTATAAAAAGTGTCTAAAATAAATTTAAAAGAAAAATTTATTTATGTATTGTAAGAGTGTATTTACTTAGCCTCACAATTTTCATATCAATATCTATAATATAAACCTCTAAACCAAAATTCATGAAAATAGCCTTTTTTTCAGCGTCTAATGTGGGTAGGCCCCTTAATTCTATGATCTGCAGCGATCCCGGAAAATGGAAGAAAGAATAAAAACTGCTATGTTCTTTAAAAATTTGAATGTTGATAAATAAATATATTTATAAAAGTGAGCGCCTTTTATTTAATTTAAAAGGTGCTATAAATATTGTTAAATAATTATTTAAATCATAAATTTTAAAAATTTTCTTTATCTTCTCTTATATTCTTTAAATTCTGTAATATTCTCGTTTATATTATTGGATCTATAACTTAATTCGTGCGGTTTGCTAAGAGATGGCGTAACTTGATTATTATTACATCGTTCCAATATTCCGAACATGCGTTGGAAAGCTACCGCCATTGTGCGTCTTTTTCATTATATGTCATTCATTTGAAGCGTAAACACCAATAATTTTTTTCACTCAAATATGTCGAACTTTGTGCCTGAAAAAGTGTTTTTGCGGGGAGTTCTTCTTCATTTCTTTAATACGAAGAAAACTGCTGCCGAAAGTCATTGTATTTTGGTGGAAGTTTATGGTGAGCATGCTGTAGCTGAGCGAACGTGCCAAAAGTGGTTTGCACGATTTAAAAGTGGTGATTCTGGCTTGAAAGACGAAGAACGTCCTGGGCAGCCAAAAAAGTTTGAAGATAAAGAACTGGAAGCATTACTCGATGAAGATTGTTGCTAAACACAAGAAGATATCGCAGAATCTTTGGGAGTCACTCAAGCAGCCATTTCAAAACGTTTAAAACCAGCCGGATACATTCAGAAGCAAGGAAATTGGGTTCCACATGAACTCAAGCCGAGGGACGTTGAAAGGCGGTTTTGCATGTCTGAAATGCTGCTGAAACGCCACAAAAAGAAGTCATTTTTGTATCGGATTGTTACTGGTGATGTAAAATGGAACCATTACGATAACCCCAAGCGCAAAAAATGATATGTGAAACCCGGCCAACCAGCCAAATCAACGACAAAGCCGAATATCCATGGCGCGAAGGTAATGCACTGTATTTGGTACGCTATTTGAACGCTATCGAACACAATCAATCCGTTTGAAGAGAGCATTAGCCGAAAAACGCCCGGAATATGCGACCAGACACGAGGCAATAATTTTTCATCGTGACAACGCTCGGCCCCATGTTGCTATTCCGGTTAAGAACTATTTGGAAAACAGTGGATGGGAAGTTTTACCCCACCCGCCTTATAGCCCAGACCTTGCCCCTTCTGGCTACCATTTGTTCCGGTCGATGGAGAACGCCCTCACTGGAATACGGTTCACATCAGAACAAGGTATCAAAAATTGGCTTGATTCATTCTTGGCCGCCAAGCCGGCGCAGTTCTTTTGAGATGGAATCCACAAATTGACAGAAAGATGGAAAAAGTCATAGCTTCAGATGGTCAATACTTTGAATAATACTATTGTACATGTTTTTCTTAAATAAACGTCCAAATTTTGAAAACAAACAGCACTAATTAAGTTATAGATCCAATACTTGAACTTAAATTCTCAAGAATTTAAGAACTCTAAACATCTCCACTAGAAGAATATTAAAACATTTTAGATAATTATTGTAAAAGTTGAGAAATAAGAATTCTTTAGATTCGAGAGGAGGTATTTTAAGTGAAGAAAATAACAGCAACAAACCTCATTTGCAAAGAGGGAGAATAGTCATCCAATGATAAAGCGAAAAAGACTCCGATCTACCAAGTTTAAAATTGTTACATTTATCAACTTGAAATAGAAATAAAAAAGTCTTGCTGTCTTTTTACTTCAATATTATTATCCTTTTATTGTCATCAGATTATCCACAATTATTGTCTATTTTAAACACACATTACAAGGTCGTTACAATAAAGGTTGTGTAATAATTTTATTATATGTCATCCACAGCAATGATTTCGTCAACGTTTTCGGTTTTGGAACGGATAAGAAAATTCTCCAAACCGAGACCGTTGCTCCAGCCATCTTACAAACTATAATAATCGCGCAGCACATTAAAGGGATGCAAAAAAAATAATTTTTGAAATTATTGATAAGTAGTATCAATTTTTTTTAACGGACGGTTTTGAACTTGCTCCTAAACAAAGAACTTTTCTATTTAGATATTCACGTTAAAAACATTTGGAACAGACTTTTTGAAAATTGAATATTTCTTTAGAGATTATTTTCCAAATTGAGATACTTTTTAATGAGATTTATCATAAGTCCAAAAATTATTTTTTTCTGTCAGTCCCTTTCCTAATAGATTATATTGTATTATGTATAATTATATATAAATAGAGAGATGTCCACCATGGATAAGAAATAAGGAAGAAGAGTTGATTAAGAAAGACAATTGAACCGGATATGTTATTACTACGTTTACAATTTTGAGCTCTACGACTCGTATAGTCTCTCTTTTCATTTCTGAGACTAACATTAGATTACAGACTATAAATGTCAAGAATATTCGTTTGGATATGTTCACGAGACTCCAAATAATCGCAACAGTAATAAGGAGCCATTCTGATAAATCGAAAATCTTTTAAATTTCTGAAATGATAATGATCATAATTTCGTAACATGTTTGCGTACATATTATTTTTTAGTGTTGGGTAGTAACCCATTAAAAGTAACGAAGTTACTTTTAAAGTTACGTTACTTGTAACTTTTTCAGTAACTTCGTTACTTTTTGAAAAAAGTAACTGTAACGTAACTTAGTTACTATTTTCCCAGTAACTGGTAACTTTGTTTTCAGTTACTTTTTCGTTACTTTGTATTTTTTTTTGTATATCTTTCTTTAGATTACTTTTATACAAAGGATGAGAATCTAAAAAATTGCGCGGCGAGGAAACAAAGGATTATCGATATCGCGCTTGCGTCCTAGTTTTCATTTGCTTTGTAAAAAAGCAAGCTTTAATTTTCGAAATATTACTTCGTTCGGATCCGAAACTTTGAAGTTGAGTTATATCTGAAAACACGTTGCGTTTTTGTGAATTTATATATTTTTTAAAATTATTTTATTTTAATCTTTCGGATTAAAAAATTAAGTGGAGGGGGATATGAAAAGTAACTTTTAAAGTAACTCTAGTTACTTTCACCAGTAACTGTAACTATAACGAGTTACTTTTTTGAAAAAGTAACTGTAACAGTAACAAGTTACTTTTTTTATAAAGTAACGTAACTGTAACTAGTTACTTTTTTTGTAAAGTAACGTAACTGTAACTAGTTACTTTTTATAAAGGAACTTACCCAACACTGTTCATTTTACTGTATGTATACATATGCTTGATTTATACAATTGCAATATCGATCTGAAAGTGTTACAAGGTCCAAATTAACACTTTCATTGTCGATAAAATTTTTGATAATATAGAGATGATACCATATATATAGTATTAAAATTGTAAGTGACAATTTTGAGAATTTTCAGGATCCAACACGTCGCGCTTTACAGTCCAAAGAAGCAAAATTCGTACGGAAAACTACTGTTAAAATGTTTGTACAGTATTTTATGCAGTTCTATTACAAAAAATTAACATCTATTAATATTGTCAAAAAAAATCCTCAAGTCCCGGATATCTCGGTCTTCGAGTATTTCTTTTATTGTCATTATTTATATGATATTTCAGTTACGATATGTTACATTAGTTATTGTTATATAATCAAAAACAATTTATGTTCTTTAAAAATGTATAACAGGTTCTGAATGATCTGTTCATTTTCAATAAGAGATGCCAAAAGTTACTACGCAGCCCTCTTTCTTCAATTTCCAACACTTAAGAGGGAAAATAATATGCAGGTCGGTAAAACAGGAATCTATACCCGATTGATTTACCGACTCTCAGTAAATAAATATTTTACTATTTTTACAGTCTCATTGATAAATACGTGAGCAATTAGTTCCATCCTTTTGTAAAAGTAACTAATCGAAGTTTTAAGGAAATTCTGGAATAGAGGTTAAGGAATGATATTTTAAAACTAATGGTAGAGAGAATCGGGGACTATGGAAAATTTGTGACTTTGAAAATTATTGACTGTAGGTAACAACGTAAACTTCTTGATGCCGTGTTGACAACCCCCGTATAAGGACTGCAAGTAGCGCGTTCGTGATCCGAGCCTCGATCTTAACGCCCAAGGCGCCGTGTTGACGGGGTCGTTGGACGGGGTCCCATCTGCGGAATTCGACCTGAAATATACAATTGTCATCAATAATATGCAAATGAAGTTGTGAATTTGTAACATACAGAGTGGGTACGAGTGGGTTGCACAATAGGAATATAGTGTTAAGATTCTAGTATACTGTATATAATCTGTTTTACCGACTGAGAAAGATGCATTGTATGCTAAACTATTTTATACTATACATTTCCTATTCTGCAAGCCACTCGTGCCCACCCTGTATATTCTATGCAAAAACTAGATTAGAATTTCCTATTGAAAAAAAAAGACGAAATGATATGTCGAATTCACGATTCCTGCATCATCTTGCGTCGATAACGTAGGAAATTTCAGAGATTTTCAAGTAGATGAATTACCATTTCTAGAAACTATGAACATTTTTTCAAAAAAGAGAATACTGTAGGGAATATAAAAATTTTATTAAAAACATGCGAAATTAAGGGGGAACGTCACAGTGACGGCATGGGAATTAGGCTTAACTTCAAAACATTATTCCAGAGAAACAAAGCGAGTTAAAACATATCGTTTTTTTATATTCTCATCACATGGGAAAGTATTGGTTTTATGTGAAAAATGTCTTTCGAAATTTTCATCAATTCTTTAGGTTTTGAGACCCCCTGAGTCAGAAAAAAGGGTTTTTAGGAAAGTGTCTGTGTGTCTGTATGGCAAGTTTGAATCGCAATATTTTTTTTATAAGATGTATATTTTTCCTTTTAATTAAAAAAAATATTATTAAAAATCCAAAATTCAATTATTTAAAAATAATATGTGAAATACAAAAAAAACTTAAGTTTGCAAAATTGTCTATTTCAATAAGATCTACAAATGTTGTCTGATATAGTTTCTAATTAAACGTATATTTCTTATTTAAATTTCAAAATATATGATTAAAATTCAAAAATTCCATTATTCAAACAAAATATGTGATATACGAAAAAAACGTTGAGATGGAAAATTATTTGTCTAAATGAGGTCTACAAATTCTCAGTAGGACATTTTTGGACAAGATGTATATTTTATGTTTAGGTTTTAGAAAAAAACACTATTAAAAATCAAAAATTCCATTTTTTAAACAAAATATGTGAGATGCAAAATAAGCATTAAAATAAAAAATCGTTTGCTTAACACCAATCTATAAATTTGTTCTTTTTTGAGATATTTGGAAGAAGATAAATTTTTTTTAATTACGTAAATTATTAGAAAGTTACAAAAATGTATACAGAAAATCATGATGAGAATTTGTTCCTCAAGGCCGATAGAGCCATAAGTAAATTGAATTCCCTGCATTTGAAACCAAAAACAAATTTAGTTATTTTGAGAAAATGTAATTCACATTTACAAAATTCTAAAATTAACTCGGTCTTGTGCTCTTCGCATACATTTAAGTTTATTTATTATAATTTGATACTGGAGCTCAAACCAATTTTATAATAATATTACATAGATGATGT
This sequence comes from Diplolepis rosae, assembly GCA_030998225.1. Classification (NCBI taxonomy): domain Eukaryota; kingdom Metazoa; phylum Arthropoda; class Insecta; order Hymenoptera; family Diplolepididae; genus Diplolepis; species Diplolepis rosae. The sequence goes on along the minus strand of JAPYXD010000723.1, from coordinate 2,657,385 downwards.
AAATTACACATTTTCTCAAAATCACTCAATTTCTTTTTGAATTCAAGTGAAACAGGAAATTCAATATACTTAAGGCTCTATCAGCCTTAAGGAACACATTCTCATCATGACGCTCGCGCTTCGCGCTCGATTTTCTGTATACATTTCAGTAACTTTTTAATAAATTACATGATTAAAATAATTTATTTTCTTCCAAATCTCTCAAAAAGAAAAAACAATCATAGACTTTATTTAAGGAAACGATTTTGCAGAACAATGCTTATATGTTTTATCAGAAACTGTGTGAGACAAAATTTGTAGATCTTTTTAAAACGAACAACTTTGTATTCTTACCTTTTTTCGTATTTCACATATTATTGTTAAAAAATTGAATTTTTGATTTTCAATAGTTTTTTTTTAATTAAAAAGAAAAATATGCATCTTCTGAAAAAATGTTACAATTCAAATTTGTAGGTCTTAATGTAGAAAATAACATTGTATCATAACGTTTTTTCGTATCTTGTATAATTTAACTGGAAAATGGAATTTTGATATTGACTTTTTTCGAATTTGAATATGCTGTAACATTTCTAATTTTGATTTAATAAAAAAATGTAATCAGGATAATTTGTAGAGATTTGTGAGCACTATCAAAAACCAGTACTGAACTTTTTGATTTTTTCAAAAAGTTATTTTCAAAAACACAAAAGTAGTGCTCAATCCCTCAATTTTGATTGGTTGTGGCTGGTTAACGAACTTGCCCTTACTTTTTCGGCTCCGATAAAGTGTGCCAAAGCTCAATTCAATCTGATAATTCTATCGAGAATTATGCCGCACACGACCTACTACAGACAGACAGACAGACACTTTCGTAAAAACCCTTTTTTCTAACTCAGGGGGTCTCAAAACGTAAAGATTTGATGAAAATTTCGAAAGTCATTTTTCACATAAAGCCAATACCTTCTCATCCATGATGAGAATGTAAAAAAATTGGGGCAAAAATAAAATTTATTAACAAAATTATTTTTTTGTGTTTCAAATTTTTTTCATTTAAAATGATCTTTTCCCTTCCAAAATTGCCCTTCAATAATAATATTGCTATTCTTAAAAGCAAAATTATCTATTCTTGCCTGCACGGAAAACGAACTCGGCATTTTGCTCGCTCGCGACAGTGGTGTCACGCGCCCAGAGTGTGCGTGCGTCTAACTGCCACACTTTGGCGGGACGGCGGCACCACTTGGGAGATCATGCGCCAATAGCTAGCGGCAGGCAATCTATTGGCGCGTGATCGCCAAAGTGTAGCAGTTAGGGTGCGTGACGCCACTGTCGCGAGCGAGCAAATTGCCTAGTTTGTTTTCCGTTGTGAGGTCTAATTTTCGTGGATCAACTACCTTAATGAAAAGATTTTCGTTTTTGTTGTATGTTACTATTAATGTATACTATTAATTCATAAAAATATACTACAAGAATCAATAAATATGTTACTAATTCTATAGCATATTGATTTGAATCCATGATATACATGCTTTTGGAAAGAAATACTTTTGATTCAATAGCATTTTTGTTTCAGTGCAGGTGTGACGAGAAAACCTTCCGGTAGTAACGGTGATCATAAAAAAAGCATACATCAGATAAGGTGCTGCAGCATTGCCATTTTTAAGAATAAAATTTCCAATGGCATCCATTTTTATTTGTTAATGTCACAGAAATTGAATAAAAAAAATGATATGTTTTAACTCCCTTTGTTTCTCTAGAATAAAGTTTTATAACTAAGCCTAATTCCCATGCCGTCACTGTGGCGATCTCCATTAAAAAAATTTGGCTAGATTTGGAATATTTTTTACAATTCACAATATACTGGAATGAGATCGATAAGATGGAGTAAATAAAGTATTTTATGGAAAATTATGTCAAATATACTGATTTTCGTAAATATCTTTGAGACTTTAAAATTGATAAAAAGTTTAGTTACGATTAGATTTCGATTATTTACAGACTATCATCTACTTGTGATTAAGAATAATGAAGAGGAACATCTATAAACACCAAAATAATTCTAACAATACATCAAAATTGCTAATTCTACAATGAGACGTGTTGAAAGTCCAATCTGATAATGAAAACCTGATACGTTACAGATAAATTTGATGTAAACCCAATAATGAGGGTCGATAAAAGTTTCACATTTTTAAGGTAGCAGTGTTCTGTAACAGTTGTTATATTGTGATAACGTAACTATTTCATAACTTGAGGAAAACAGGTTTTGCATCAGATAAGTTTCTAGAACCCTTTCTACCTTAATTTCAATGTGGATCAATGATGTTTGTCAATTATTATATGTGAAGATATATTATTTACGTTTACAAATTGTGTTTTATAAAACCTGTTTCAAGACAATCACGTAATTATGAAAGACAAGTTTATATGTGTCCCAGAATTCTTATAAAACAATTCCAAATATTCTTGAATAGTTACAAAACTATTACAGGAAAGCTCCTAACTGTACTGTAAAAGTTATATAAATGTTACTAAGCAATATTTCTAGTGAAGTAATAATTGAAGTTTTCTTGAATTGTTGCTAAACTATTACAGAATGACTTGCAACTTTTCTGTAGAAGTTATATAACTATCACTTATCAGTGATATTTTTACCAGAGACCAGACTAAATGACGCTGAAGGATTTTTATGTCCTCGAAACAAATGCGTTGTCCAAATTATTCCTATACGTCAGAATTTTTATATATCCCAACTTAAATGTGCAAATATGGCCATTTTCAGTCATATTTAAAACAATATAATACGGATGGCGATTTTTTTTCCGTAAAACCGCTCAAGGCTTCATTTAATAATTCTTTTTATCTTTCATTTACATTTTGAATCATCTCGAATCGACAATTTTTCTCCGAAATCTGGCACATTAACTTTAAGGAGATCCGCCACTTTTAATATTTTTATTTTTTGAGTTTAGACCTTCCATATATTTTTTTGTGTTTAGTACCTTTATTTAGGATGGTTTTGGAATTTTTGAAGGAAATTCCAGCACCTTTATGCATTTTTAAACTAAAAATTTTGAAGTTTTTGGGCATTTATTAAACATTTTTTGACATTAAGCAACATTTTGTTTTTTAACCAATTACCATGATTCTTTTTTTACTTTGTTCCTTACAATGTGTAGAAAATTTTTATTTGTGGATGATAAGGTAAAGTGACTGAATTAAAAGTTACAAATAAAATTAAAAAATGAATAAAAATATCCCAAAAAAAAAAAAATTTTGTAGTTATTTTTTAGCTAGAGTGCTTTCTATAGCCAAAAATATTGATAAAATAATAAAGAATAAGTGGTAAGAATTTCGAAAGCTTGTTTCTAATACTTTAGATTTTAATCAAACATATGTTGCAACAAACAAGGTAAATCTTTACTTACGGAGAATGGAGCTTAAAGTAAAATCAACATTGTGTTATTCATTGCACAATTGCTCGAAAACAAACAAAAAACGCCATCCTGAAATTTCGCGATTTTATAAGAAAAATCTCAGCTTTTTAATTAGATGATTTGAAAAAAATGGGTCCAAATTTGAGAAAAAGTCAAATTTATTTTTGATTTTCTAAAATGGAGGTCAAATTTTGATTTTTTCCAACAATGATTACAACCAGTTGAAAGATCACGAAAAAAAAGAGAAAAAGTTATATTCGTTTGAAGAAGAGGCAAATATTTGTCAAAACGAACAAATTTTGTTTGTAGAAATTACCATCAAATAGGACTCCCATCAGCCAAACTTTAAGCCCGATGGGACGACTTCCTTTTTTTGGGGTGGTATCACTTGAGAAATTATACCCCATATACATAAAGGCAATATTTAAATATTGTGTTTTTATACGGGTACCTGTTATATACTATTTTCGACATAATTCAGAAATATTAGTTAATAAATAAACTAACTATTTTATCTAAAAAGATCATTTTCGCCAAAAACGCGTTATTCGTAAAATGTAGTAAATTTTAATTTTATTTATTTTTCTTATAAAATAAATTAGACTGCCATAAAAAATTTACACTCATACTAAACGATAGCGTAAATGGATTTTAGAAAAAAAATTCGCTGCTCGTGTTATATTGTTTCAAATATTACTGAAAAAGGCCATTTTTCACTTTTAGGTTAGGATATCTCGAAATCCTGACGTATAGAAAAAATTTGGAAAACAGATTCGTTTCCAGAACATTAAAACTATTCGGGGTGACTTACTTCCGTCTTTGGTTACAAAAGATAGTTCATTTTTGACGGCTTGTGTAATGAATGTGGGGCTATAATAAAAATTTTTATCAGAAAATGTGAACACCCAAAGTCACCATAGGAAGACATCAGTCAAAAATAATTCTATATCTAACAACTAGCATTAGATGAACTAATAACTACCATTAATAAAGCTCAATCTACATCTTGTTTCAAATGCCTCAAAATTCAAAATAAGGATTCCGGTATCCTTGGAATGTCCATAATTAGGGCCAAATTTACCGACGAGGGCGCCCTGGGCAAACTAGAATAGCCGCCCCTCCCCTCTATTACTTTAACAAATGAACTTATACATGTTTTTAAAATATAAATATAAATTCTGGTTTTTAAGTATTGAAAATTTATATTTAAGAATTTTGAAGAAAAATGCACATAAACCCTCATTTTTGCCGCCCTCTTTGAGGCGCCGCCCTGCTCTCTAAATCTGAATCAGTCAAATTTTCACTGATTGAATCAGTGATTTGTCTTTTCACTGACTCATTAGTGAAAAAATATGTTTCACTGTTAAATCAGTTAATTTTCACTGTCAAATCAGTCAATTTTCACTGAAATAATCAGTGGAATTTGACTGATTTACAGTAACCTCTTTTTAGCTATTTGAATCAATCAAATTTCACTGATAATCAGTAGATTTTGACTGATTCAAATTTAGAGAGTGGGCAGCTGCCCAAGTTACCCTTGTGTAAATTCGCCCCTGTCCATAAGAAACTCTGAGATGTTTTCGAGACATTTTGGTAGTATTAAGACGTGATATCCTACGGGTAACGTTTGAAATTCTCCAGAACATCCCAGAATATCCGACGGATATCAAGATTTCCATTTTTTAGGATATTTTCTAAATATCCCGTTAATATCCTTAGAATATCCTCAGCCCTGGCGAAAGTATCGGATAGGAATTCATTCCAAGCCAATCAGAACTATTCCGATTCATTCCAATATCTGTATCTGAGCTAATGCCAACGTTTTTCAATTAAAATCAATCCGAATAAATCAAAGGTCGGAATGATTCGGATTGATTCTGATTGAAAATTAGGTTTTGATCAATCCGGGCTCGGATTGACTCGGATTGGAAACTTAGTTTCGGATTGGTTCGGATTCATTCGGATCAGGTCGGATCGATTTTTTACCATTTTCATCAAACGAGTTACAAAACGTTTTTCGGTTTGGTTCGAAATGATTCGGATTGGTTCGGATACAGATATCGGAATGAATCGGAATAGTTCTGATCTGCTCGGAATGAATTTCTATCCGATACTTTCGCCAGGGAGGGTATTTCGAAATATAGATGTGACACCCTACAATATTTACATAAATGTGGGTAAAATTTCTGGTAAAATTATTTATATAATCATAGGTTCTAGTAATTTTACTTTTGATTTCTCCAATAGTAGCAAAAATATTATTGGTGATTCCAAATAATTTTTCGAATAATTATTTTCCTGTAGTCTCATTTCGTATGGAAAACCTTATGAAATAACATGGATTGAACCACCACAATTTAAAAAATTGATTTTTGATACTAGAAATGCCATCATCATCAATAATTACACAGGCCAACAAAAAAAACATTTTTTTGTACCCAAAGTCCGGACGATAGGATTTCGAGATATTCTAAACTGAAAGTTCAAAAATGGCTATTTTCATTCAAATCTCAAACAATATAATACGGGTAGCGAATTTTTTTTCTCAACCCTCCGAATACCGGGTGAAAAATTTGACATCATTTTAAATTAGAAAAACAAAAGCGTGGAGTCGTCATGGACCCCGCCCGGTATTCGGAGGGTCAAAACCGCTCACGCTATCATTTATTCCTTTTTACCTTTCATTTCCATTTTGGATCACCTTGAATCTGAATTCGAGCCCAGATTTGCAAAATTCAATATGGTGGATCTAATATAGCGGACCAAAATTTTAAGAAATACTTGGTTTTGTACAAATATTAGTGTATTGAGGTTAATGTGCCATATCTCGGAGAAAATTAATCGGTTCGAAATGATCCAAAGAGCAAATAAAAGGTAAAAAAAATAAACGAATGCGTAAGAACTTTTAAGAAAAAAAATTCACGATCCGTACTATATTGTTTTGAATATGACTGAAAATGGCCATTTTTGCACTTTTAGGTTAAGATTTAAGACTAAATCCCGACATATAGGGAAAATTTAGACAACGGATTTGTTTGAAGGACATCAAAATCTTCTGTGGTCATCTAGTGTGATCTCTGGTAAAAAAATGTTCGGCCTCTGCTGTTAGCTTTTCCTTAAGTTGATAAAGAACACTTCTAATATCGTGGATATGGGCACAAGAAACATCTAAAGACCTATCTAATATCAACCCCTCGACCTGTTTTATGTTTTTCATGTTTGGCCCGATGTCCTTGCATACTGGAAAAATTTGATTAAATTTTATAGAAAATCTCAATTTGATACAAAAACACGATCAAATTTTATAAGAATTCTATTAAATTTAATCCTTTCATTTTCTCTTTTTCTACCGAATTCAATTAAATTTTCTAGCAGGATTACCACGAGACTCACATGATATTGGAGGCGAAGGGGTTAAAAATTTGATGAGAGAGATTTGACTATCAACTAAAAAATACCATGGTCGTTTAGTTATCTTTTATCTCTTAAATGAATATATGTAAGTAATTCTTGAATTGGTAAGAAAGTGGACTTCTACATGGTAAACAAAGACACATGGGTATAATGATACATTAAACATCAAGGTCTTGTGAGGTCTACTGGTCTGACCTGGCGACCAGATATCTTGGGGAGCGCGAAAACCGGGCCGCTCTGAAAGCTGGCAACCATCCGAGACGAGCCAGTGCTCCAATGTGTCTCTTAGTTGGTTGAAGCATGTCGACATGTAGCGGCCTGCTATCATCATCCTGCATCTCCAGCACAGGACCTGCTCCTAACATTTACATTTCTAAATGGGAATAACCTTTCAAAAACTGTCTAATGCAACACAATAAAGGGATAGCTTAAAGAGAAATAGCGTAAAAAAGAGAGGAAAGATATTGGATCAATATTAAGAATTGTTCAATAAAAGAACCATGTCTGTAGAAGAGATCCGTAAATATTCCTTTTTTGTCTGTTTTTTTTTATATGTCGCCATCATAGTTGATAAATCAGACTAAATGTTTAGATTTTTTATTAACATTATTTATTCAACATGTTCCCTTAATCATCAAAAAGAAATTGATGTTTTTCGTTTTCTTTTTATAAAAAATCTTAGTACATTTCAATTAGTGAAAGTTATAATTAGTTGCATTAGTAGTTTTGGGGATGCTCATAATCAACATCAAGAAATATTGTATTTTTAGATTTTTTGTTACCATTATTAATTAAATGTTTTCCCATAGTTATAAAGAAATGACATGATGTTTTCTTGGGCTCTTAAAAAAATCTAAAACACTCTTTTCATAATTGAATATTAGTTTGGATCTTTAAATATTGTGGAATTTGCAATTAGTTGCATTAGTAGTATTGCGGATGCCTATAATCAGCATCAAGAAATATTGGATATTTAGATTTTTTGTTACTATTACTTATTTGAAATAAAAACAAACAAATCCAAAACACTTTTTTAAATAATTAAATATCAGTTTGGATCATTGAATCTTGCTGAATTTGCAATTAGTTGCATTAATAATATTGCAAATGCTTTTCATCAACATCAAGAAATATTGTATCTTCTGATCTTCTGTTACCATTATACTTCTTCAACATGTTTGCTTGATTTTAAAGAAATAAAACGGCATTTTAATAAAAATTTATAGCACATTGTTTCAGATAAATAAAAATAGATCTGGATTCTTAAAATTTGTGAAAGGTGCAATTAGTTGCATTGATAATATTGTGGATGCTTATCATTAACACCAACAAAAATTGAATGATCAGCAGCATTACAGATACTCATTATCACTATATAATCATCATCAAAATCATTACCAGTAAATAATATTGGATTATTAACATCTAATGTTTTTTCTATTCATAAGAAAATGTTTTAATTGTTTCTTCAGATAATTAAATACAAATCAGGATATGTCCTTATTTCTAGCGGATTTGCAGTCTTTACTAAAATTTTGTAATATTCTCTCTTTTTTTATTTCTCAATCCTCGATTGTTTATCCAGACTTTCTAACAAAGTCATCCATAGAATAAAACCATTGAGTCTATCTTAATAAATATACCAACTTACCCATGAACCTCTTCTCTGTCTTGGGATACTGCCCCGTGAGAGCTTCAATTAACTCCTCATATTCAAAAACATTATTGTTCTGCATAACTGGTAAAGGATACTCATCACTGTAATCAAATTGTCTTTTCGGCCTCTTCTCTCCCGCGAGAATCTCCTCGATCGACCTGTTTTTGGTACCTAATAAACCCAATGCATCCATCATCACATGCTCCTGATTCCGATCAGATTTCTGAAGATTCAGAGGTACTTGTGTGTTACCCTGGCCGCTTAGGGAGCGTCCAACACGATTTTTGTATGGAAAACCTAAAACTCTGGCTGAGCCAACTCCAAATCTTTTGTTTAATATAGGCCAAGCATCGTTCTTTAAAAGAGCTGCTACATTTCTCTTTTCTTCATTATCAATATCTTCATAGGGAATAACCCAAGACCTGAAAAGCGTTCGTTTGCCTGCTGTACGAGCTGGCATTGGTGGTAAAGCAAAATCTCTGGCTAGAGCCGCTATGTTCCTTTTACCACCATAAGTTCTCATAAAAGAGCCCAAGTTCCTCTTTTCGTAGGCCATCAGAGAATCAGTATAAAAGCTACTGAAGTTCTTCTTACCAGGAAGAGCGTAGTCTCTTGCTAAAGAAGCCACGTTTCTTTTCCCTAAAAATATAAATTAATCTTCAGAACAAATATGATTCATTAGGTGTACACTTTGCTTCCGCCGTTTTTGAATAGATGGCTGCAGCGGTAAGTGCTAGTCGAAATAGGCAGAACAAAAATGTCACACAGTAAGCTTGGACATCTGTCAACACAACGACAGCACCACATTTATGAATTTATGTTTGCATCATAAATTTATTCTCGATTGAAGATGTCAGTTTTCGAGCCAAATTCTCGTAATTTGCGGGAAGTTTTGATTTTCTGATTTCATTTGAAGAGAACTACGGTTGAGGCTCATCGAATGCTCTCAAATACTTACGGTGAGGCTGCTCTTAATGAAGGAACGTGTCGTGAGTGGTTTCAACGCTTCAAGAGCGGTGATTTTGATGTCGAGGACTGACATGGCAGTGGAAAAGATAGTGATGGAACCTCGACATCAGAAACATCGAGGTTTTTACTTTCGATGTCGATGTTTAAGATTCGATGTTGAGGTTACATCAAACATCGAAACTTCTTGTTTTCGATGGTTCGAAAGTCGATGTTTTTAGGTTTTCATTCGCCGCTACGGCCGCTACGTTCTACGAAGCGGGACGGTCGCCCGACCGCCGCCACCGGCGATTTCGAAACATCGAGGTTTCGTTTTCAATACATCGGTGACATCGTTATTGACCATTTTCGATGTCCGAGGTTCCATTACTAGGAAAAGAGAACATTTTCGAAGATTCCGAATTGGAGGCATTACTTGCTGAAGACTCGTGCAAAACCCAAGAAGAATTGGCAGAATCATTGGGAGTTCAGAAGCAAGGAAATTAGGTTCCTATGAGTTGAAACCGAGATATGTTGAACGGCGTTTCATTGCTTGTGAACAGCTGCTTCAAAGACAAAATCGGAAGGAGTTTTTACATCGCATTGTAACCGGCGCAGAAAATCATGGGGAATGCCAGAACATACCTCTTCAGTGTGGTGTATTATGAGCTGTTGAAACCGAGTGAAATCATCACAGGAGATCGGTATTGAACGCAATTGATGCGTTTGAGCCGAGCATTGAAAGAGAAACAGCCACAGTACCAAGAGAGACACGACAAAGTTATCCTCCAGCATTACGATACTTAGCCACATGTCGCAAGACCGGTCGCACAACAACCCAAGTTCGATATACCAGTGTATTTACTACAAGCATCAAGATGTCGAGTTTTGTGCTTACGAACTACGATTTGTGGACAGCACTGGTTTTTTGTTATCACTTGAAGAAAACTGCTGCAGAATCGCATCGAATGCTTGTCGAAGCTTACGGTGAACATGCTTTTGGCAAAACATAGTGTTTCGAGTGGTTTAAAAATTCAAAAGTGGTAATTTTGATGTGAGAAACGAAGATCATGGAAAACCACCGAAAAAGTGCGTTTGGTGGGATCAGAAGGGTGTTATCTATTATAAGCTGCTAAAACCTGCTGAAACTGTCAACACGAATCGCTACCAACAGCAAATGATTGATTTAAATCGAGCATTACAAGAAAAACGACCGGATTATCGAAGAAGGCAACACAAAGTCATTTTTATTCACGATAATGTCCCATCACACACAGCGAAACGGGTCAAGGAAACGATCGAGACGTACAGTTGGGAAATACTGGCGCATGCCGCTTATTCTCCAGACTTGGCTCCGTCGGATTACCATCTGTTCGCATCACTGGGCCACGCTCTCGCTGAACAACGCTTCACTTCATACGAAAATGTACGAGAATCGCTGGATAACTGGTTTGATTTAAAAGACGAACAGTTTTATTGGAGTGGCATTCATCACTTCCCGGAAAGGTGGGAAAAATGTGTAAATAGCAATGGAGATTACTTTGAATAAAATATTTTTGATCATTTTCATGCAACAGACGTGTAACTTTTGCAAAAAAATTCCGGTTTCATACTCCTAGACCTGGTAGGTAATCACTTTTTAAGAGTAAAGCCTCAAATTTCGGGAAAAAACGTCGGAAGCAAAGTTGTACACCTAATAAATTATTTAAACTTAGTAATCGATTAGAATATGCTTAGATTTAGTCCATATACTGATTTCAAAATTATAAACAGATCTTAATTAATTGATTGACAAAGAGAAATAGATTGAGGTCTCAGGGTAGTTCTTCTGCATCCATCGATTAAAAAAACGCCTTTATGAGAACCTGATCGTGTATGATCCCGATCCCTGCAATAGACAGTGACATTCTGAACTACAATTATTCAATTTTTTTTGTCAATTTCACTCAGAATTGAATTTTAGTTAGTTTCATAATATCACAGGACATAATAATTGTACTTAATAAACTTGGTTGTTGTTTCTTATAAAAATTGTGAATATTGAGAGACATTGGAGCCCTCTGGGCACTATGTCACCACAGTATCAGCCCTTCTAACCTCCTTTAGAGCAAACAGTGACCAAGTTTTCTCACTTTTAGTACTAAAAGGGTTTGAGGGGAGGTGAGATAATAATTGACAATTATTCGCATGCCAAATCAAGGCTAAATAAATGTTTATCAGAATGTCAAAAACACGTTATTTTCAGGTATAGAGAACCTTCCCTAGAACTGAAACGCGTGGATTTTACAGAAAAAATGGTCCTTGAGAATTATCAATATCAGTGGCAATGGAATAGAAATTATAATAAGAACCGAATAACATTTTTAAGTTACCATAAGGAGGTAGATTAGAATCTCTAGCCATCGCAGCAATATTTCGTTTTTCATGACCATAATCCCTTGCTATTGCTTCAAAGTCAATTTGACCGTTAGGAAGAGTGTATTCTCTAGCTATCTCATGTACATTCCTTTGATCGTTTGGATGGAGAATTTTCAAGAGCATATCTAGAGTTTGGTGATCGAATGGACCTTCATCGTCTGCATCTTCACCTCCACCTTCACCATCACCTTCACCTTCTTGACCTTGGCCATTAACTGGCATATCGTTATTTTTGGCTAGAATAGCCAAACTTCTCTTTATGTCTGAGTCCTGATAAGAAGCAGGAGGAGTTTCGAGCATCTTTTGAGCTCGAGCTACTGCACTCAAATGTCCTCGCATTGCTGGATTTCTGAAGAGTTCTAAATAAATAGCAGCTGGGAGACAAATCTCACCATCTTCACCATCGTCCTGATTCATTGCTTTCCAGTTGGCGATATCATCCAGGTTTTTTGCGTCCTGGATAATCCGAACAGTTCTGGAGTACGCTGCTAAATTTGAACTTACTTCTGGAAGGCGCAGAAAGGCGAAGAATGTTTTTCGAGGGAGGCAGCCACTAATTGCTTCATCATCCTGGCATGTTACCTGAAAAGACAAATAATTTTGTTCTTATTGAACTTATTTTTATTTCAGTTGATAACTTTGGATAAAAAGTATGAATTAATAAATGTAAAATAAATAGAATGAATTAATACAATTGAACGTAAATTAATTATGTAGAATATACTTTGAATTAGGATAAGAGGTTCTCTCAGACAATTTTACTTGCTATCCTGAAGGCTCAAAATGTAGAGTTTTAGTTTAAATTACGTTAAATGTAAAGTATCAAAAACAGGTATTTTTAGGTAGTCTAAACTTGCTAACCCCCTTAAAGATGTAAATTAGACGTGTGCATTCTGTCGGATCGAATGTCTCAAATTCGATTCGATTCGCCTTATTTGTTGGATCGGATTTTTTCGATTCGATCGGCCACATAGTCGAATGTCGAATATTCGACATCCGAAGCGCCTCAATGCGCATATTGAACATTCGATGAACGCAGGATGTAGTTTGCAACTTTTAACCAGACATCAGACAATATACATACATTGTATAATTGTATTTTAATTTTATATCGCCATAGTCGAAAGAATTTATTATTTTTAGTCTTATGGACAATTTGGATTGTTTTCATGTAATTTCATTGTGCTTCATTGTGTTTTATTGTGTGAAGTTCATTCAAATTTCCAAAATTAAAATTATTATGTCTTGTTTCAGTTGTAGAGTTTTATGGTATAGGATAAATTTCAGTGAGTTAGTTAAAAATATTAAAATTGTTAAATATATATAACTGTGTAAAGTCTCTGTGCGAATAATTATTTTTCTCGAGTTTTCAGGCGTATAGAATTTGATTTTATAGTTATTTTATTAAATACAAATCACGTTGCCTGATTCTTCAAACAATTTTAATACATATTCCTTTAAATTATATGAATAAATCCCATATGAAAAAAACGAATTCTTTCGACTCACGATCCCGATATGATAAACTATTAATAATAACTTCAAAAATTTATTTACAAATTACTTTTAAATTTAATATTATATTTACATTTAATAAAATGAATAATTATATATTTTTAAAAAATTAGTTAAAATTATGTAACATTAATGTGTCAAATTGAAATATTAATATTTTTTTATTCATTAAATATGACGATATAAAATTAAAATACAACTATTCAATGTATATTGTGTAATGTCTGATTAAAAATTGCAAACTAGCTATTGCGCCGGTCGAAAGTTAAAAATCCGTCATTCGATCGGACGTGCTTCGGATGTTGATTATTCGACATTCGACGGACGGCCGATCGAATGTCGAAAATCCGACATCCGAAGAAGGGCGCTTCGAGTGTCGAATATTCGACATTCGACGGACAGCTGATCGAATGTCGAATATTTGACATTCGACGGAGGCCAATATCGGATCGAAAATTGAATCGAATTTTTTTGCACACCTCTAATGTAAATGTTTCAATTTTTTCAATAAATAAATAATGTTACGATTCTAAAAGAAAGCCATGTTTTGCTAAAATTAAATTCGTTATACAAATAATATTTTTAATTGTATCGCAACTTGTGCCATAGACGGCACACATCCAACAGTCTAAGGCCTTCACAATTTAGATCCTAACCTCGAAACTCGAAACACAAATAAACAGATAAAAACTTATTTGCTGATAATTGATTTAAAAAATTCATAAGATAAGGAAAAAGAATAAGGTCATCTTAATAAAAACTTTACGTATATTAAAACTTGATATATCAATTTATTTTTAAAATAATAATGAATTAATATAAAATGTCCTGTTCCATAAAAAAAATTACTTTTTTCGCTACAAAAATATATTTTCTAAATTGTGAAGGCCTTAGACTGTTGGATGTGTGCCGTCCATGGCACGAGTTACAATACAATTAAAAATATTATTTACATAACAAATTTAATTCTATATGAAATTTTATATCAAAAATGTTATTAATTAAATGAATGAATTAATTTTATTTTTTCAGTAAACCACAATATTTTACATTTAAAATAAATTTTAAAATACTAATAGCACATGCAAATATGAAAATAAAACACTATTTCCACGCTCAATAATTCTAGATTCATTCATAATTATTGTTTGATAATTAAAAATTCTTTTATTAAATAAAAAATACATTTCTAACTTATAATTTAAATTTCTTTTACTTTTTCAACATTTTGCCATGATTGAGTGTAATTGTAAGTTCATCTTAAAATTTGGGCAAATAAAAAAATCTCTTACAATGAAGAGTAATTTAGATCGAAATATTAAATTTTTACATCAAATGAATCATCTAAATATTAAAATCATTTTTTTTAAATATACGTTTAATAAATAATACACAATTTTTACAGCATTTACCAATCGCATCACAAATTTGACTATTCGCATTGCACACTCAGAAAAAACATTTGATTGGATGGAAGGAAAGAAATAGGTTGGAAGGCTTTTTTGATTTAAACAAAAAATTCATTTGCACTAAATAACATTTGTTTAATTCGAACAAAATATCTTTGGGCCAAATAAATATTTTTTTAAGTCAAATAAATCTTTCTTAAAAAAAAAAAAACAAATTATTGCTGTTACGAGCATGTCAAGGCTGCCAAATTTCAAGAAAGTTTTGAGCAGATGGTTGGTTCGGGAAGGAAATTCCTAATATATTGTGCTCATAATATTAATATTATTATTAATATTATTACTATTATATTATTAATGTCGTATATTATATTCATATTGCATCATATTATGCATTATACTGATATTATGTATTAATATATGTATACATATTAATCTACATACGGGCTCGTGCACCTGCGTATGAATATGAGTACACGTTCACAGGTGAACACGAACAATTATAACTACAGTTTTTCATGCGAGTGGCCAGTCACATTATCGCATATACCAGGGCTGTTAGTTGAAATTTGCCGGTTTTACTCATAGATGTCGCTAGAGATATGTATACATTTCTATGATTTGGCATCTATGTCATATTTTTCTATGGACAATAACATTCAAAAATACACAATTACATTCTCCCAAAATAATAGCATCATAGTTGTTTACCTCAGTGAATATGTCGAGTTTCATTCCAAGTAAATCGCATTTGCGGCATTCGTTGCTTTTCTTATTTCATCAAAAGAAAAAAGCAGTTGAAGCTCATCGATTGCTGGTAGAAACTTATGGTGAACATGCTCCAGTGATTAGAACATGTGAGACATGGTTTCGTCAATTTAAAAGTGGAGATTTCGATTTAACAGACAATGGACATCCTGGTGCAGCGAAAAAGTTCGAAGACGAGGAATTGCAGGCGTTATTGGATGAAAACCCAACCCAATCACAACAACAATTGGCACAAACACTAAATGTGACCCGAGGAGCAATTTGCCAACGTTTTAAAGCCATGGGAAAAATCCAAAAGTATGGAAAATGGGTACCACACCAACTGAACGATAGACGAATGGAAAATCGAAAAACCATTTGTCAAATGCTGCTTCAACGGTTCGAACGGAAATCTTTTCTGCATCGAATTGTCACGGGGGACGAAAAATGGATTTATTTTGAGAACCCGAAGCGGAAAAAATCATGGCTTTCACCTGGTGAGGTCGGCCCATCGACTCCAAGGCCAAATCGCTTTGGCCGTAAGACAATGCTCTGTGTTTGGTGGGACCAGTGTGGTGTGGTGTACTTCGAGTTATTAAAACCTGGTGAGACGGTGAATACGGATCGCTACCGACAACAAATTATCAATTTGAATCATGCGTTGATCGAAAAACGGCGGTGGTGAAGAACACATTAAAAGCATTGAATTGGGAAATATTATCGCACCCGCCGTACTCTCCAAACCTCGCCCCGTCCGACTATCACTTTTTCGCATCGATGGGACACTCACTCGCAGAGCAGCGCTTCGCCAATTTTAAAGAAGTCGAAAAATGGCTCGTTGAATGGTTTGCCTTGAAAGAGAAAATGTTTTTTGGAATGGTATCCATGATTTGCCTGAAAGATGGGCAAAATGTGTAGAATCCAATGGTCAATACTTTGAATAAAACATTTTTGAGATTCCCTTGAGAATTAAGTGTTTTCTTTATTGAAAAAACCGGCAAACTTCATCTGACACCCCTGGTATTGTAATTTTAGAAGTACCTAAAATAAGGAATGTAACAGCCTAATGTTCAAATGAATGTAAATTCAGGAAAACATTAATCAACATTATAAGTATTTTTACTGGAAAGTAGAAGCAAGAGGAGAGGAGAGGCGTACACTCATGCACTGTACAAGTATATCACTATAGCTTTCTTCCGTTTGTCAATTCCTCTCTTCTTTCGCCCATGCACATGCTTCATATATCCGTCTCTTTTGGAAACTTTTTGATGTGCTCTGCTGTACATCGCGAGGCTAGCATACATTCCATATTCACACTTCCTTCTCGTGTGCCTATCCTTGCTTAGATGCTTTAGCCAGCTGATCTCCCACAACAAAGGCCACGTGCTTTTTGTAATTAAAACCTAAAGACTCATCTGAACATTTAAATAATTATGTTAAGGCTTTTTAATTCATATAATGATTATAAGCCTAGACTAATTAAATATATTTCAATTTAGTATGAAATATATTAGAAACTTAAATCGTTTCTACAATTTGATGACAATGCATCAAATACTAAAAATCGATGAGCGCATTTCCTTTCTCACGATAAGCGTGGAAATAGGGGAGAAATATTTGACACCTAAAAATCAGCAAATGGTGCAATAACTAAATCAGCGCGGTGCAAAGTACATCTACATTCCTAAAACTTCCCTGCCATTATTTCCTTGTCCAATCATAGATTCTTTAATCATCAAAAAAACCCTACTATGTTCACCTCGCGATGAGCCAGTAAAACAGATCAACGCCAATCCAAATTTGCAGTTACTCGAGCAACCCTGTACTAACCGGAACTACTCGGACAGTAGGGAATATACTTTTCTCTACTTTGCCCGTCCGCGGTTCGGAACCATCGCGTCCTATCACCTGGCTAGTTGATTAAGCTTCGTAAAATACCTAGTTCAGGGCTTAAAATTGGGGATCACGTTTGGGTGGACGTTAATAATAAAAAAATCTTCATCCGAATAGAAGCAACAAAATTAATTTCATCTTCGGCGGACCATTTAAAAGGTCCAATTCGTTGATCGTGAACGGTTGGTATACCTATTTCACTAGTTGAGGATAACTCGTAAAATACTATCTAGTGATAGACTCTTGGCAATCGCATCGAACGTGCATCAACGAAAATCTTCGGCGGACTATCTAGAATCCAATCCCCAGTTTTTCGCGGTTTTCCTTTACCAAAATAAAACGGGACAAAGCAGCGAGAAATCGCAGAAAATTGATACTACCGAATCTCAAAACGGTAGTGATAATTTTCATAAAATATTGGAATTAGATCTAAGAAATTTTAGCGCTGAAAAGAGCGAGTTTAAAAGCACTCAACCCTTTTCTGGTTAAAAGCCAACCGTTATATTCTCTTATTAAAACTAATAGAAAAGTGGAAACAGTGTTTGGTTGTGTACACGTGAGTACATCACGCAAGGGACAAGAGTGTTTTCTTTTGAAGACCACGAATACGTGAAATGAAGTTTGGCCCGGATACACTCTAAAAACAAGTATGTTACTTTTACACGTGAATCACGATAGTAACTTTTTAGGCATTTGAAGTGTGTATTTTCAATACACATTACAAACGTACACTGAGAGAAATTGGCTTTAGTTCCTGTGCACGTAGTACATAAATTTTTTGTACAGTAGTTGCCTTGACCAAAAAAGTTCAGAGAAGCTACTACTTTTATAGTTATCATGACAGTAATTTGGACTTTTTTGTGTATTCGGTTGTTGTGACCAAAGTTGATGATTAGAATCAGCTTTATACGTACCCCAACGGTTAGTACACATACATTTTCTTTATATGTACTGCCAAGCTCCTTTGGTTACTACAACCGCAGCATTCGCTGTTGGGCTAGGCAAATCAACTATAACGTTCATTTTTTACAACGAGGTAAGCCTGTCGTGACAACTATTAAATCTTGTAATAGTCACACAATTTAACTTGCACTGCACTGGAGATAAGTAGTTACTTCCAAACAGATATATTTTGTGAAAACTATAATCAGTCAAAAAAAGTTTATGGTGATGAAAAAAGTGGCCATTTTTTAACTTAATCGACGAAAGTTATCATAAATATCATTATACCGGATTATTTTTCTAGATATTTTCGGTGAAACTTTATTTTTTCTATAATCAAATTGAATTCGTATTTTGATAACTAGGAGAACCATACCTATAACCTCAAAAATAATTCTGGCTGGGTATTTACTGTCCATTGACAATTCATTACAAATTAATCTTAGAAAATGATCATAACCTAGTGATTCTGGTTTTTATGCAGAAAACTTAAAATAATAAAGATGAATTTTCATAAAATAATGTAGATTCTATAAATAAAGCAATTTGATAAGAACTGTACTTGGTCATTTTAACTAAACTCTATGCGCGGCTTTACGATGGACTTTGGTTCCTATAACCGCAGCGCTTGCGGTATTTCAAGTACCAGAATCGTGGTCTCAGTAACGTTTTTTGCAGTTGGAGTAAACACTTTTCCAAAGTATGACAACCACTACCATCATTGTCATGACAACTTTAAATTTTTTGTAAAGACGATTTTAACAAAAAAACTTTGGTTTGTGAAAGCCAAAATTTCTGTCAGTGTGGTAAACGTAGGTGTGTGTAGAATACACTCTCAGTCCGAGAGTAGGAGACCAACGACCCCACATAACAATAAACAAATTTAGGTAATATTTATATTAACCAAATTTGGCAGTTTGGACGACCTCCACGTACTAGTCATATCAGTAAATAAAATATATTAAAGATAATTATTTTTGACTTTTTATATTTTATTTTATCGAATATTACCCGTACGTAACAATTGCATTCTCGTATACGGTCAAATAGTATATTACATTACAAGAAGCGAAACACAGCGATTGCAATGAGTGTGAAGTTTGCTGCCCGAGTGAAACGAGGGCTGCAATCACACGAATTGCTTTCGCTGTGTTTTGTTTCGAGTAATGTATACTATTTTTCAAAGGAGGCGCTATGAAAAATATAATTTGTTTTATTGAAGGCAGAAATTTATTTGATTTGAACAAATTTTGATTTGCTTTAAAGATACTTTGTTTGAATCAAACAAATTTTATTTAATTCAAATAAATCATACTTTTGAATTATAGAAAATCTTTCAAACAACTCATTTTCTTTGATTCAGTCAAATATTTTTTTTGAGTGGCATGTTCTACTATTTTCATCACACTATTCACCATTTGATTTTGTTCCATGGCAGGTAAATGGATAAATTCATAATGAGAATGGCAAATAATTTTGCAATGCAGAAAGCAAACATTGCAATGCAAATTATCAAAGTTGAAATCTATACAAACTCTCTTTTTCCGTCTATGATTTCGTTGAATCAACTGAAATTTGATTTAACCAAATCGCACACCAATTTTGTTTCATATAACGAAATGGTTTGTTGTTTCTGGGTGTATGGAGGATAGTAGATTTTCACATATTAAATAAAAAACTTTTTTTATGCTATATTTTAATATTTGAAATACTTAATAATGAATTAAAATGAATCATGAAAAATTTCAATCACATAAAAATGATCGATTTTTCATGGTCAAAATCGATAAAATTTTAATTATATTTAGCTACTTTTTGATTATGTGATTTCATCAATAAAATTTTTCCGATAAATTTTTCTGGAATTGTACTTTTTTTATTATATTTATTTTGGACGTAAAAATGTAGAAACATAAAATTGATATAATTTGTTGATTTTCTAATTATCACATGTCTAATATATTTTTTATTGCCGGTGACTTCCCAATTTCTCAGTATTCTTATTTGTACTGATGTGTAAATATTATTCTATTGGCCAAAAGAAAGAATGACGGTCGCCCAGTGACTATCATATATAAGTTTTATTTCAACCTAAATTTCCATTACAGTAACTTTTTGTATTTCTGCAAAAATGAATAGTGTGATTGCAACAGTATTTTGCACAGTTTTAACTGTTGCTTTTTCTGAAGGTAATATAGTATATTGAGAATATTGTAGAATTATCACCCTCCATGATGTGTATATAGTAGATGTATATATATAAGTCGATCAAGGTGTGGGTTAAAAAAATAATTGAAACACTCAACCGTAATTTGTCATGAGCGACGTTTCGTTGGCTTGGTTCGCCAACCTCATCAGGCTATATTTGAATGAAAAAGTTCATATAAATTAGGAATAACAATAATTTTTACAAAATTTTTTACAAAACAGTGAAAAAACACTTTCTAAAGAGTCACAAAAACAAATTTTACCTTAAAATTGAAGTTTTTACATTTAAAACATTTAGTTAATTATTAAAATCTAATTTAATTCGTCACATTGTTTCGTCCCGAAGTGAAATATTAAACTAACTATTCGTAATCTTGTTTCCTTATTTATAAGACGGAGGACACTAATATTAATAAACTAACACTAACTTAAAACTTGTATATTATACAAATGAGTATTTAAACGTTAAATAATAATTTCAAACAAGAATCAGGATTCATAATTTCAAACTCTTCAAAAGTGGAAAGTAGTTACAATTTAACGTATAAATATCATCTTTTTTATTTATACTATTTTTTTGACACTTAATATGAATCATTTCTGATATAAGTCTTTTTTTATAAATAATTTCGGAATCCACTACAGTAGTCTTATTCCAATCAAATTCATGTTTAAAATTAGTTTGATGCTGGCAAACAACTGATTCGTCATTTTTATTATTAATGTGTTCCTTTATACGTGTCTTTAAAGTTCTTTTTGTTTCACCAATATAACACGCTTCACAATCTTTGCAACGGATTTTGTAAACAACATTGGTTCTATCCATTATTTTGGTGCTGTCTTTACCTAATTTGATGACAGAGCTCAAATTTTTATTGACAATTGGGATAGTTGAAATATTGAATACTTTCAAACTTGAAGATAATTTATTAAAAATTCTTTTAACAAAAGGCAAGCAAATAGTAGTATTGAAATTATAAGAAAAGTACTTATTTTTATTACTGATGCTTTCATTATGGGTAGAATTAGAAGAAGATCTAATTTTTTCCAGACGGATTGTAATATTCTTCTCAATAAAATTTGAAGGATAATTATTATGTTTTAAAATCTGAAAAACTTTACACAAATTCTCATGATGAAATTCATGATGAGATAATAAAATTGCTCTGTCAACAAGGTTAAAAACAATATTTTTCTTTTGTTGAGTTGGATTATTTGAAGAATAATTAATAACTCTGTCAGACGATGTTTGTTTACGAAACCAATTAGTGATAATCATATTATTATTTCTAATTAAGGTCATATCTAAAAAATTTATTCTTTCATCTTGTTCTAACTCAAAGGTAAATTGTAAATTGGAATCATAAGAATTAAAGGTATTAATTACTGAATCAATATGCTTCTTTCGGACACATAGAATAATATCGTCGACATATCTATAATAAAATACAGGAATACAATTAAAATCCTTATTTAAAACGGATAAACAATAGTTCTCCAAATCATCCATAACTATGTCAGCAAAAAACGGAGAGATAGGAGACCCCATTGGTGTCCCATAAATTTGCTTGTAAAACTTATCATTAAATACGAAGAAGGTATTGTCAAACAAAAATCTAACAGAATCACGAATGTCATCAAACGGGATTTTACAATTCTCATTAATGCAAAAAAACACGTATAAAGGAACACATTAATAATAAAAATGACGAATCAGTTGTTTGTCAGCATCAAACTAATTTTAAACATGAATTTGATTGGAATAAGACTACTGTAGTGGATTCCGAAATTATTTATAAAAAAAGACTTATATCAGAAATGATTCATATTAAGTGTCAAAAAAATAGTATAAATAAAAAAGATGATATTTATACGTTAAATTGTAACTACTTTCCACTTTTGAAGAGTTTGAAATTATGAATCCTGATTCTTGTTTGAAATTATTATTTAACGTTTAAATACTCATTTGTATAATATACAAGTTTTAAGTTAGTGTTAGTTTATTAATATTAGTGTCCTCCGTCTTATAAATAAGGAAACAAGATTACGAATAGTTAGTTTAATATTTCACTTCGGGACGAAACAATGTGACGAATTAAATTAGATTTTAATAATTAACTAAATGTTTTAAATGTAAAAACTTCAATTTTAAGGTAAAATTTGTTTTTGTGACTCTTTAGAAAGTGTTTTTTCACTGTTTTGTAAAAAATTTTGTAAAAATTATTGTTATTCCTAATTTATATGAACTTTTTCATTCAAATATAGCCTGATGAGGTTGGCGAACCAAGCCAACGAAACGTCGCTCATGACAAATTACGGTTGAGTGTTTCAATTATTTTTTTAACCCACACCTTGATCGACTTATATATATACATCTACAATATAGTATATTGTTCAACTATAGGGAAGATAAAATTTATTTCGGGAGTGTGAAGTTTGATGCCTATATCCCCAACTCTTGAACAGTTTTATAAACTTTACCGAACTATCTTTTCCGTGTATATAAAATTTATCAGAAGCTTACAGTAACACTTTACTACACGGAGAAAAATATTTGTCAAAAATTACCAAATTATTTGAAAATGCATGATAAAAATGAAAAAAAAAAATGGGTAACCACGACTCATACTTTCTCTCAGTGCACTTTCATATTTATTCTACAATATCTAAGAATTGAAAGTGAAGTAAATACTAATTTTATTACAAAATATGTTAAATATAAATATTTTCATTATTATCGGAGCCTTTTTATTTGATAAATTTCACGAAATAATGTAAAATATGACGTGAAATAGTGTTGGGTTGTATTAAGTTTGAAAGTATAATAAAATATTATACAAATTTTTCTAAATTATTTCAGCCGATTATGTCGATAATTAGAAGAGTGTATCACTCACCATGTTAAACGAACTCTACCATATCGACCCTATCAACCTCTGATTTAGAATTAACGTCATTTAAGACCAGATGGAATTTTCAATATCGAGCCCAGGACCTTTCGATTTCGATTTTGTGGAACCTCCGAAGCTCAGATGATAGAGCATTCGACCGGCAATCGAAAGATCCTGGGCTCGATACCCAGCGGAGTGGAAGCGTTCCTTTTTTCACAGAAAAAATTGTCCAAATAAAATATTAATTCATAAACAAATAATTTTTGTCAAAATTGAAAATTAAGAAAAGAGTTTAACAATAGTATATTGTAATAATATGTGATAAAAATTTCAAACTCAACTAATTAATTTGAAATATTTATATATATTAATAGTTTTACAGTAAATTACCAAATTATTTGGAAATGCATGATAAAGTCTGAAGCTAAGTATTTTTTTTTTCTAATAATTCAATTTATTTTACCATCTAGATGGGAATTTTTATCGATAATTTAGCGTATTTTATAATAAAAATCTCAATACACGTTGAATTATCAGAAAAAAGTACGTAGCTTTAGAATTTATAATGTGTTTCTAAATAGTTTGGTAAATTTAGAGAAAAACTTTTCTCTGTGTAATTGACTAACAGATATATAACGTAACATATTTGTCTTTGATTTCAATAAAGATGATTACAAAATTGCTATAAAAATGAAATTATTATAACAGTTCAAATAAAATAAAATTGCGTTACCTGATGTGAAATGCAAATGCTCTACTTATAAGCTTATTAAATATAATTAAAGATACGCAACACCGTATGAATAAAGAGACAATTTTTAGGCTTCAACGAATATTGTCACAGAATTGATGAAATATATGAACTTTTTTATTACAAGGACAAAAAGAGTGATATTTAAAATTAATATCTAGATATGCACAGTGAGAGAAATCCTACACGGAGAAAAATGGAGTGTCAAACTTGAGTGTCAAAATTTAGGTATGTCAGTTTTATATTGCAGATAGTACTACGTACTATCTATCATTTTTTCTTGAAAGTCAGGGAGACCATAATTTTATAGTCTGTTTGAATATCGACAGAATGTCAGGTTTACATTCTGAAATAGTTAACCTGTCAACACTTACACTCCGAGATAATCGAGCTAACGCTCCTGAGATACTCAGGTTTACATTCCAGGATTCTCATACACTCTGGGAAAGTCAACCTGAACATCTAGTTTTTACACTTTACAGATAGTACTTTACACCATGTAGAATGTTATCCCATAGTTAAAACTCCAATATAATCAGTTTGACATTCCAGATGTTCAAGTTGGCAGTTCATTTTTTTCCGTGTATTAGTTATGCTGATTAAAAGGTCACAACTATATATTTTTATTAAGCAGTACCAAAAATTTTGTAAAACTTACCAATGCCCAAAAGTCTATGGAACTAAGTATGCTACTAATTTTTTTTGTAAAATTGATCAAATTCATTTATTTTGAGGAATGTAAATATTTTATTTCCATATGGAATATTTCGTGTGTAAACATGACTTGCAATTCTTTGGTAATAGTAAACTTCAAGAAATAATTATTGTACAGACGAATTAGATTTTACTTACTTATCAACTGTTTTTAATCGTAATATACATTTATTTCTTAAAATTTTACTTTTGTTTTTCATTAAAATGAGAAGAATTAAATCATGGCGATTTTAAAGTATAATTTCAAACTGTTGTGCAGTTTGAGATGAAAAAAATGTCAACGATTATCATCCTTTATTACATTTTGAAAAACAATAATTAAAAAAGTTTTTCTCCTTAATAATTCTGACCTAAGAAATGATACAAAGTAAAAAAACATACTTGTGACCCTTTTTTACAACAAAAAATGGCTAACCACGACTAATACTTTCTCTCAATGCACTTTCATATTTATTCTACAATATCTAAGAATTGAAAGTCAGGTAAATACTAATTTCATTACAAAATATGTTGAATATAAATATTTTCTTTATTATCAGAGCATTTTTATTTGATAAATTTCAGGAAATAATGTAACATATCACTTTAAATAGTTTTGGGTTGTATTAAGTTTATAAGTACAATAAAATATTAATTCATAAACAAATAATTTTTCTCAAAATTAAAAATTAAGAAAACAATTTCACAATAGTATATTGTAATAATATTTATATATAGTAATAGTTTATTTTGCGAATGTGAAGTTTGATGCCCGAGCTTTTTCTGTGTTATACACGAGTTTTTTTCTACTGGGGGAGGGGGTCAAAAATGGATTCATTTAAGACTAGATGGAATTTTCAATATATTTTTTAAAATCTTTTTCCTTTTTTCACAGAAATTCTTTTTTTTCAAATTATTATCACCTTCTATTGTGTCAATTTACATATTCAATACTCGAAAATAATTTTTATTGGTATTAATCGGGTTTAACAATAATTCTGTATCAAAACCTAGCGGTTATTTACTTTACACTACCAGTCAAAAGTTTAACTTCACCTGTTGTTTGAGCCATTGATGAAGTGTCACAATTTTCATAAAAATAATTTAACATTTTTTTTCCAATAATAACATGAATGTTAATACAATTTTGCATCTAATGATCCCAAGCTGAAGGCAAAATGTTAATTTAAAAAAAATATATTACAAAAATCGTAAAGTTTGGATGTTTTTGAAAAATATTAATAACTCTAAAAATAATTAACATTTTTCTAAGTTTTCGGTCTCGTTTCAAAGATAAGTCTTAATAGTAATTAGCTAACTGTTCAAGATATTTTTAGAATTTTTTCCTGGATTCTACCATGGGGTCAAACATGATAAAAAATAGTCGTGAAATATAAAAATGTGTAGCTTCTTATAAGAATTTAAAAAAAATTAATTTATATCATATTTTAATTAGATTCAGGAATATTTATAAAAATATTGAAATTTTATATTTATTCATACAATGTATAGAGTACAGTTTTTATTTGAAAATTTACAACTATTTTCCATCATGTTTGACCCCATGGCAGAATCTTGGAAAATATCCTAAAAATATCTTGATCAGTTGGAAAATTACTCTAAATACTCACCTTCAAAACGAGACCGAAAACTTTGAAAAATGTTAATTATTTTTAGAATTATTAACATTTTCCAAAAAGATTGAAATTTTACGTTTTTTGTAATGTATTCTTATAAAATTAACATTTTGCCTTTTACTTAGGATTATTAGATAAAAAAATTTATTAACATTCATGTCATTATCGAAAAAAATTGTTCAACTTGTTTTTATTATAATTAACACTTCGAGAATGACTTAAAAAACAGGTGAACTTAAACTTTTGAGCGGTAGTGTACCTAATTAATAATTAACGACTGACTTTTTCATCGAACTGACCATTATTTAGACACAGTTCCCCTAGTTCCATTTTCTATAAATAATAAGTATACATTTTTTGCTAATAAATATTTCTTTTTGTTTTTAATAGGATTCAACTCAACCCGGAAAACTCAATTAACTGGGAAGTGGGTTTCAATAAACCCTGAGTTTAAATACGTCTTCGCTACGGTTTCCTTACAAGATTTCACTACTCGTAAACAATTCTGTCTTGGGACCATATTTCTTCGGGATCGGATTATGACTGCTGCTACTTGTGTTGAAACTCGAGAAAACCTTCCTCAATTTGGAGGAATGTACATTCTTCTTGCATCTACCTGTTCTACTAATTATTTTAGAGAATATTATCCTAGGAGCATTTCCAGTAACAATAATGAAGAGAATTTAGTTGCAGGCGCACGCAGAGCAAACGATATTGCTATCATAACTGCGAGTATAATTAAAGTTTTGAATAATTTGAGCAAGATTTTGTTGGAATGGAAAAAAATTTGATTTATTTAATCCTGGAATTTTATGCGATTATTCACGGAGAAAAGTAGATATTCAACTATGGGACAATCATCTTATACATTCAGTATTATTGTATATAGTCTTATATATATATATATATGTATATATTATGCATTAATTTCCAACTAAATATATAAATATTGCACCAGAATATAAAAACTGCTAATTCCATAGCTGTATATCTATGTATTAATCCTGAATATCCATTTTTCTCCGTGTAAGTACAACAAAATGTATAGTTGGCCCGACAAAATTATTATGTTCAATATCGTTTGGTTGATTCCAAAAAATACTTTTTATGATCCAGACGAACATGCACTGAGAAAAAAATGTATGCAACAAAACATTTTGTTTAAGTAATCAAAATTTAATTGATATAGCAAAATGTTTTGTTGGCACAACGAAGGAATTTTGTTGCATAAATACCAAGAAAATATTTTTGTTGATTTGACAAAACTGTTTTCTCAGTGTGTGTTTGCTGTCAAATAATTTTGTTAATCTAGCCAAAAAAAGTTTAATTGGTGATTTAAACCAAGAAATTTTGTAAGACCAACAAAATATTTTGTAGAGTAAACAAAACTGTCAAAGGAAAAGCTTTGGTTCACTCAAAAAAACAAATTTGGTCAGATGAACTAAAGTTTAATTCATTCAAACAAAATATTTCTTAAAATAAACAAAATCCAGTTGACAAAACAATTTTTTTTGTACTTGATTTTCATGACGGCTTATAAGGGGACATTTTGTAAAGGCTATTGGAAATTTGGTCTTTTTTTAATCATCTGCGTACCATTTTTGAGTAACTAATAAATTTTGAAGTACAAAAAAATAACTTGCTCGGCTTTCAATTTAGTTTAGCCCTGCATATTATTATTTTATTTAACGATTGAACTTTTTTCAGGTAACAGAACCATTTGAAGCAGCTGTTCAACTAATTCCTCTGGAATTTAATTCTGAAATTATAGAAAATTCTATTGCTAAATTGGTAATATGGGGCCAGGTAAAAATATTTTGGTATTTTAAACATATTTCGATCAAAGACAATTTAGAATTTTAAAAAGAACCCTTTTTAGTAACATATCAGTATCTGAATAGAAAATATTACAAAGGAATAGTATCTCTTTAAAAATAGGACCAAAAAGGGCAATTTCTACACGAGATATAATATAAAAGTCTTATATTTTGCAGGATTCAAAAGTCAAATTACGTGACTATAGAATCTATACTTTTCAAAACTCTATACACGCACAACCAGATCTAATGAATTTGGTTCAAGTCAATAATGTAAGTATAATACAAATCCACATTGAAAAAGTATCAAATAATTAAAAATATACGACGATACCTAAAAAAATACTTTATTTTTTCATTATCTCCGTAAAATATGATTTTTGGCAACAAGTGTTTCAATGTAAGTTTCAATTAATCAAATGCTGTTGAATAAAAGAATAAAATAGATTTGAAAAAATTATCGATTTCATTATTTTATTTAATAGATACTTATCAATAAAAAATTTATATTGAAACACTTATGATGAAATATAATTGTTTATAATAATATTTAAAAAAAGCTCTGCCCCATGTATTTATACTGAACCGTTGATTTTAGAAAAATTAATATTCAAGAGTATGCACCAACTTAACCACGTGACTAAGATATAAATTAATTTATTACGATAAGGTAATTTTTTTTTTTTTAGTAAACATTTTGAGTAAAATAAAATTTGAAGAGTTATTGACAATTACGGTTGAGTATAAAATTTTTGGTCACATTTTCACTAATATAAAATTGACTGAATTGAATATTGAATTGAAATTTATTGTTTCCTGTTGTATTTTTGAATTTTCAGAAAGATACTTTGTGAACTAAAAAATTTATCTTACAGGAACTTTTACAGGAATTATTTCACATAGACCGGTTAATTTAAATTTTACTTTTAGAAAATTTGAACAATAAATGTGAATTATGCGCGAGAGTGGTGGAACGTATGTTTTAAAGTAAATCTCTAAAATCGAAGGTTCATAGTAGTGTCAATATTTGATTCTCAAAATGAGGCCATCTTGGATTTCTCCCTCCCAACCTTAAGTTGCATCCAACTTTTTTTTTAATTTTAGCTATTTATTTAAGAGGTTTCATCACCTTTGAGCCTCCAAAATAGAGTCATTTTTATGATTTAATTTCAGGCAGATAACAACCCGCGAAAAAAAAGTTGATCTTGTTAGAACTGGTCAGATCAAATTCCCAGATCTAACCAGATCTTGATTTTGTCGAGATCTGACCAGATCTAATCAGATCTAAAGTAGATCTGGTCATATTCAAAGTAGATCTGGTCAGATCTGAAGCAGATCTGGTTAGATCTGAAGTAGATCTGGTTAGATCTGGGAATTTGATCTGACCAGATCTAACAAGATCAACTTTTTTTTCGCGGGAAAACGTAAAGCAATTAAAATTTATAGAGTTTATTAACTAATATATTAACTTTATAAAAAAAATGTTTGTCAAGAAATGAAAAATAGCGACTGAGTATTGCCGTCTCTAAAAAAAAATTCTAAAAATTGAGATTTACACCTGGCACAAAAAAACTAATTTTTCCCTAATGTTTATAAGATTTACCAGTAAAGTACCTAAGATTATAAAAAAATAATCATTTTCGCGAAAATGGTGAGAATTTGAATGTAACACTCGATTTTCGCCCAAAAAGCGACCTTAATTTGGTTAACAAATAAACAATTGGCAATTATTCTTAAAAATCATCGGTACTCCACAAGATAATTAAATAATCTTTTATTTAAAACAAGATTCGTGTCAATTGGTTAAAAATTGTTAAAATGGCGTGTCTTGCCAATTTGAAAAAAATTTCGAGAAAAACGCGTGTAAAGTTTTAATAGCGTAAAACAGGGACCTTTTTATTAAAAAAAAAAAAAAATTTTTTGAAAATGCAAAGGTGATGAAACCCCTTAAGGCCATGGATCACAACATGATCCCTACCTTACTCATAGATTTTTGTAATTATTTTCAAAAACATTTCAAAGAAATTTATTTTTAATTATAAAAATCAAAGAGCTATTGAAATCTTTGAAAACAATATTTCAGAGCAAATTTGTTTTTACTCATTATAGAAATCTGAGAGTTATCAGACCTTCTTCAGTGCCTTTTCTTGCATTCAACAAATTTTCAACTTGATACCTATTTTTGCATGGACATGAGTTTACAGAAAAAAAATACCGGTAAAAGAGGAATTGGTCAGTGATATGGTTAGGTTACACTTATTTCTGGATGTAGTCTCAGAAAAATATTTTGTTAAGGTAGTTTTCATCCATGAAAATTAGACCTCAGGCAAAAATAGGTAATTTTGCTTTCACGAATAGCGACATTATTATTTAAGGGCTAATTTAAAAGAGAAAAGATTATTTTACAAGAAAAAAGTTTGAAACACAAAAAAATAATTTTATTAATAAATTTCATTTTTGACCCAACTTTTTTTCTTATCGCTTCTTACCAAATTTTGAGAAATTATGCGATTCTGATTTTTAAAAATAAATTCTTTAATGGCTGAAACCATTAAAAAAACATTATCCAAAGCGAAATTTTTATAAACAAATTGCTAAATTTGATAATGATTTACTCATTTTCAAAAATTGGAAATGGTTAAGTTGTAGGGAATCTTTTTCTTGAAAAAGTGATTTGTAATTTATTAAAATCGCATAATTTTTTAAAATTTGGTAAGAAGCGATACGAAAAAAAGTTGGGACAAAAATAAAATTTATTAATAAAATTATTTTTCTGTATTTCAAATTTTTTTCATAGAAATTAATCTTTTCTCTTCCAAAATAGCCTTTCAATAATAATATTGCTATTCTTAAAAGCAAACTTATCTATTTTTGCCTGAGGTCTAATTTTCGTGGATCAACTACCTTAATGTAACCAAAAATTGATTGGATTAACAGAGGAGTATTTATTTGAAAATTTACCTTCACAAAGAAAGGTTTATGATTAAACCTAGATGGAACAAAAATTCACTCTCAGTGGGCGTTTCTCAAATTCATGTCCATAAAATTGAAAAAATACGTATGTTACGTACGAACAGTTCTATAGTTTGTAATAATCTTGGAAACCAAGTCTAAATTTTGAATTAATATAGTCAAATTTATCTATTTAGGATCGAACAGGTGCAGGCAGCGGTCTATTTTTTAATGGAAAACTTATTGGAGTTCGTAATATTGGAAACTGGAGTATAAATTTTCCTTATTATTTATATTCATCCCTTTCATACGAACCAAATTCCAATTTCATCCGTTCGAAGCTGGCGGGTGTAGAAGGTTTTAATTGAAATTATCGAAAGAATCAAATAATCTTTAACACATTTATGTAAAGTATAATTGTTCTAAAAATAAAACACTGAGAATTTATAAAATCAATAAATATGATTTTTTAGTGCACCTCATATAATTCAATACTACACTGAGAGAAAGTATTAGTCGTGGTTACCTATTTTTTTTGTAAAAAAGGGTCACAAGTATGTTTTTTAGTCTGTATCATCTAAGCACCTTAGTTCTTACAGCAATATTAACTGAGTAGCAATGATTAAAATTTTTAGTAAAACTTACAAAATCCGATTAGTCGGTCCGTTTTGTAGCCGCGACTATTTTCATGCATTTCCACATTGTATCGAGCTTATAATAGATGTTACCAATACGTTTTTGTAAAACTTACTAATTGCGTTAATTGCTTTTACTATTTGTCCAGTGTAGTTATTACAAAAATATATATTTTTTCGACATAACGGAGAAAAGTTGTATCAAAAACTATTCCAATATCTTAATTAGAAACTGATTTATTTTTTTTCATCCGTACATGATTGAAATAGTAATTGCAACATTGAAAAAAATGTTAAATTTATCATTCAATCCAATATGGCGTCCATAAATTGAAATATTATTGGATTTTTATGAAAATTGCATTATGATATTTTCGAGGTCGCTGATTACGAATCTAAATTCAGATTTTGGAAATTCAAAATGGCAGCTCCAATATGGTGGCCAAAATAATATTTTTTTAACTAATATTTTAATATTAATAATATTTAATATTAGTGACTTCAAAAACCCCTGTATACCAATTTTCAAAAACAAATTAAAAAAAAATGTAATATTATGACCGCCATATTGGAGCCGCCATTTTGAATTTCTAAAATCTGAGTTCAGATTTGTAATCAGCGACCCCAAAAACCCTTATGTAACAATTATCATAAGAATTCGTTCCCCTAAAAAATGTATGCCGCAAAGGGTTAAGGTAGTTTTCATCCATGAAAATTAGACCTCAGGCAAAAATAGGTAATTTTGCTTTCAAGAATAGCGACATTATTATTTAAGGGCTAATTTAAAAGAGAAAAGATTATTTTACAAGAAAAAAGTTTGAAACACAAAAAAATAATTTTATTAATAAATTTTATTTTTGACCCAACATTTTTTCGTATCGCTTCTTACCAAATTTTAAAAAATTATGCGATTCTAATAAATCATAAGTCATTTTTTTAGAGAAAAGATTTCCCAAAAATTTACCGTTTCTGATTTTTAAAAATAAATTCTTTAATGGCTGAAACCATTAAAAAAACATTTTCGAAAACGAAATTTTTATAAACAAATTGCTGAATTTGATAATAATTTATTAATTTTCGAAAATTGGAAATGGTTGAGTTGTAGGGAATCTTTTTCTTGAAAAAGTGATTTGTAATTTATTAAAATCGCATAATTTTTAAAAATTTGGTAAAAAGCGATAAGAAAAAAAGTTGGGGCAAAAATAAAATTTATTAATAAAATTATTTTTCTGTATTGTAAATTTTTTTCATGGAAATTAATCTTTTCTCTTCCAAATTAGCCCTTCAATAATAATATTGCTATTCTTGAAAGCAAAATTATCTCTTTTTGACTGAGGTCTAATTTTCGTGGATGAAAACTACCTTAAGAGGAAAAATTAAGAATATTTCGCAAAGTGAGAAAACGTCCAAGAAAACATTGCATATTTTTAGTAGTATTCATCGACGTACCTTTCAATACGTTTAATATTTCTCAGTAAAAGTTCATGTATCGTTAATAAAAATGTAAAACTGAAATATATAAAACAATTTGCCAAAGGGTTTTTGATTTCCTTCTACCTTAAAGCTATAGAATCCATTTTTGTGCTGTTTTCCATCGACGTAACATAAATGGACGTAACAAAACATTCTGGCTTATCAAAAAATAGCAATAGCAAAAAATGGCACCTTTCCGAAAAAATTTTACCAGAAAGTAATTCAAGGATAGAGTTTTGAATCAATAATTTTGTTATTTTTGCTTTAGAATATATTAAAACAAACAAATAATGTAATTTTAATACCACTTTTTTTCCATTTGATCATTATTTTATATCCTATTTCTCTTTATTCTTAAAAATTGTATTTCATGTATTCTCTTTTTCCTTTTAGGATTAAATTTAAATTACAGGAAATTGAATAATTCGTGACGTCAAAAAACTCTTAAAAACTTTAAAAAGTTCTTTTTTTAATGGTAATGAACCTACTTTGCACTAAAAGGAACAAATTTTCAAAAAATTTCAATAGAAATTTATTTCTAAAGTGCCCTGTATTTTGAGAATTGCCCATATATCAAAGATTTTTTCATTTTACATTGGATTCTATTGCTTCAATAAAAATTCAGATTTAGGGACTACTAAAATAATTTCAAAAAGTTCATTTGGTAAAATAATACCGTAAATTTCAAAATTTCTAATACGAAAGCATTTTTATAAAAATATTTACTTACAGATATTTAAATTGAGATTCAAAAAAATAATTAAGAAATTAATAAAATTTTCTTACTTTAGTTATTACAAAAACTTATTTTATTTTTAGCCAAGGAAAGGGAGAATGTTGAATTTAACAAGATTTTCTCTAATGAAGTCCATAAATTATTATATTACACATATGTTTATTATTTATCAATTAAAAATCTAGAATAAAAGTTAATGATAAATCGCAAAGTTGCATATGAAGATTCCCTCATAAAATTTTGTATTTATAATTTTTTTAAAGTTCTCAGCAATATTTATATCGAATATATTTTTTATATCGAATCAATTATCCTATCACCAATTATTCTAAACAAGAGTCGGTATAATAATTCACAAAATAATCATACGAGGATTTGATGTGAAAACTAGATTAAAAAGCGTTCATTAATTACATCAGGACGATTTTAAAAATCTTCCCTCACCTCTAATGATTTTCCCTCCACATATTTTGTTACATAAGCTAAGCTAATTGAAAGTAAAGGTATTAATTATCAGTAAAAAGCTTCGAGTTCATTTTTATTTTAATTAACCTATATTAAGTCATTTGTAAATTTTTCAATTTTAATTAAAATAAGTTCGGTTTAAGAAAAAAATTATTTTTGTCCTTTTCAAAAATGGAAGGAATTATTATGAAAATTGAGGTTTTATTGAACGAACTGATTCTATCTAACAAACGCTATGAAAAAAATGATTTTAGAATTAAAAAAAGATTCATTTTAAATATTTCACATGAAAATAAAATTTATAAAATTTTATGAAAATACCCAAATATTGGCCTGCGTTAGTATCTGTAGAGACTTTAAAATGGGGATAATTAAAAGCACCAATATTTATGAAAATTAATTAAAAATGAAATACAGCGGATTCCATTTCCAGAATCACAACTTCCGGAAAAATGTAATTTAAAGGTGCAACTTATCATGATGAGATACGGATTGTCATATCACTAGAGCCGTGAAGCGAACATTAAATTAGCAACTATCTACCTCAAATGCGATTTTGCGAGTGACATTAAGCGTCGGACACGCTTACGTCAATTATTCTCTATGCGCGCAGGTGGAAACTATAGCGTTACACTCAGAACACATGCGGGCGACATTGATCAAATGAATATATTTCCATGTTTCTGATAAAATTTTAATTTCATCTCTCAATATTTTCAACTTCCAAGAATTTCACAATATTTAATTTTCCCTCATTTTATCAAACTTTTTATCTAATATTATTTATCTTAATCTCATAAATACGGATCTATATTATTAATTATATATCTTGTATGTAGTTTCTAAAATAATTGCTTTATTGATAAAATTATTAAATAGTTACAAAATATTTTCAGCAAAAGTTGCTAATTAATTTTCATCAAACATCTATAAAAACAAAATAAAAAATTTATTTTCAATAAACTGATAAAATATTCTTATTATATTATTCTAGTTTTGTAAGCAAAGAAGAATGTTTAATAGATGTCTAATATTAATTTGTATATTCTTCAATCATTCGAATTTTATAAATGAGAATCTAAGGCCTAATCTCCTGTAGCTTTTAATTTTTTATGAAATTTTTCGTGAAAAAGTCTGACATTCGAATAGAAAAAGTATCATAATAGTTCCTGATTGCATAACTTAAGATTTCTGGTAAAAACTTGGTTTTTCTATTTGATGGTGGTTTCAGTTTCCAATTAAGCCAAAAGACTTTGATCAGAAAGTCAATCCGTGTTCCGAGTAGATTAAATTTAATAATTACGAATGTGTTGTTAAATTATTGAAAAATATTAATTAATAATAATTTCTTTGAAATTTCTTCTTAAATTTCACATTAAGTAGTTTTTGAAATTTCGAAAGAGCACCAATCCACTCTTAAATATACGTATAATAACACGAAATGACATAACGGTGACAAGGCTTAATTACACGTGAGGTCAAATTAAATTGCCTTCCGTTGTCTGCTATCGTGTCTCATTAAAATCTCCACACGTAGAATTTCACCTTTCTGACATCCCTATATCTCCATCATTTATATATGAAGGTCCTCTAAGTAAATATTTAAAAATCAGGAAAACTTCTCAACCGTATGACAATTTAGTTGATTCAATTACAACTAATTAAACTCATCAATTTTGCAATAAAAGCCTATTTTTCAAATCTCTAAAATAACATTTTTTCAATATATAAACTAGATATTTTTTTAATTAGATGGAAACTCAATTGAGCATACTTTCTAAATCTCAATCAGTCAAAATCTACTGATTATCAGTGAAATTTGACTGATTCAATTAGCTAAAAAGAGGTTACTGTGAATCGGTCAAATTTCATTGATTGCTTCAGTGGAAATTAACTGATTTAACAGTGAAAAATATTTTTTTCACTGATGAATCCGTTATAAGACAAACCACTGATTCAATTAGTAAAAATTTGACTGTTACGGATTCAAAGAGTTGACGTTATTTTTAGTGTTAGATAATAAAAAATGTACATTTAATTTTTCTGTATCAAATTACTTTTATATTTGTTTTATTTTAAACATACTTTGTTTAATTTAGGTAAGAAATTGTATTGGCATTTTTCTACTAAACTGTTTTAATTTAGAATAATGAGATCTTTCGGAATCAAGTAGTCGACTTGTTTAATTATTTTGATTAAATGCTGGGAAATGTGTACAATGTTGTAATCAAAATATAGAGTGCATTCATTTGGAATCCGCTTATGCGTCGTATTCTGGAAACCCATTTCCTAAACTTAATAGTTGGAGTGTAGCTTTAATTTATTATGCCTTATGACGTAAATAGTAAATTTCTAAACACCAATGTAGGTTACTGTTTAAACATCTGTCACATTATATCTGATCGGCATTTAAGTATTAAATACAAAGCAAAAACAAAAATCCCATGTCTCGTAAAATTCATGAAAGTTGACAAAGCGTTTTCCAATCCGTAAAAAGGAAAATCCAATAAGCTGATATACAAAGACGAGAATTGTGTAAATCACTGGAAAAAATACTATAACCTTTTAAATTTTAAAGATCAGAATTTATTGAAATTGTTTGCAAAGTAGAAAGTTTCTTGGTTGTAATTTTAGTCAGATGCATTTTTATAACGGACTTAATCAATTTTGGTAAGCTTTATAGGTAAAGTTTATTAGATTCCTGTATCTTATAGTCAATGATTTATGGAAGTCGGTTAAGACTTCTATAAGCACATTATATCCATCTCAACGGATTTCAAATACACCTAACATCCATGAAATGAAAAATCAATCTTTGATTTCCAAAGCAAAATAAAAAAGTATATTAAATGACTCTTTGGAACTAGAGAGATAATATGGCTGTTGACATTTAAACGTCAGTGGATTAGAAATTTGTATAGATCTTTTTCTTCGCGAATATCAGGAAAAGTAATTTTTACATTCTCATTATAAATGTGAAGGTATTAGTTTTATGTGAAAAATGACTTTCGAAATTTTTATCAAATCTTTACGTCTTGAAATCCCCTGAGTCAGAAAAAACGGTTTTCACAAAAGTGTCTGTATTTCTGTATATTTTTCTTTTTAATTGAAAAAATACTATTGAAAATCCAAAATTCAATTTTTTAACATTAATATATAAAATACGAAAAAAACGTAAGTTTGCAAAATTCTTCGTTTCAATAAGATCTACAAATTCTGTCTCACATCGTTTCTGATAAAAGGTAT
This sequence comes from Diplolepis rosae, assembly GCA_030998225.1. Classification (NCBI taxonomy): domain Eukaryota; kingdom Metazoa; phylum Arthropoda; class Insecta; order Hymenoptera; family Diplolepididae; genus Diplolepis; species Diplolepis rosae. The sequence goes on along the minus strand of JAPYXD010000723.1, from coordinate 2,619,531 downwards.
ATTTTTCATTTTAACCCTTTAACCACTATGGCCGTCCACAGAAAGTCATTACTAAAATCCAATTACGTCTAAACTCAAAAAACTTTTTGCTCTGACCGCCAGAGACTTCTTTCGCAGTACATTTTTTTTGACAAAGAGAAATCAAATTCGTGTTTTTTAGACCAAAATCATATTTGAACCACAATTCTTATAACAAAATAACTCGTATTTCGATTCCAGTGGTTAAATGATTAATTTCAAAAAATACGGTTAAAATTTAAAAACTCCATTATTTAAACATAATATGTGAGATACGAAAAAAACGCTGAGATGGAAAATTATTTGCCTAAATGAGGTCTACATATTCTCAGTTGGACATTTTTTGACAAGATGTATATTTTATGTTTTGGTTTTAAAAAACACTATTGACAATAAAAAATTCCATTTTTAACCAAAATACGTTTGCTTAAAAATAGTCTACGATTTTTTTTTCATTTTGAGATATTTGAGAGATAAATTAAAAATTAAATTAAAGATAAATTTTTTTAAATCATGTAAATTATTAGAGTTACAGAAATGTATACAGAAAATCGAGCGCGAAGCGCGAGTGTCATGATGAGAATGTGTTACTTAAGGCAGATAGAGCCCGAAGTAAATTGAATTTCCTTTTTCATTTGAAATAAAAAAAATTACATAGATCAGAATCAGTTTTCAAGATTTAAGTAAAATTTTAATAATTTCCAGTAAAAACTTACTTTCTTGTTTCATAATTCATACGCAATAGATTATATTTTACATAAATTCTCTTTTTCATAACAAGCATGATACTTCGAATTGAAAAACATTTATAGAAAAACGAAAAACTTAAAATTCTAGAAGAAAATTTGTACAGTCATTTTTCAAACAAAAGTGGATCAAAATCGAACAAATCAAACTCAAGCTTTTCTCAATGTAATCAGATGAAAAGCTTTTTTATGTAATTCTGATAAACTACCAATAGAACATTCACTTAGGGGTTTTTCATTGTGTAAATACAAAATTTAAATATAAGAAAATTCGTCACCTTGACCACATTCTGCATCAGAATCTTTTATCATTTTTCCTCCATATTAAAAATTTTCTGCCAAACAAATATATTTTATATATATATATTTTTATTATGTTTATTTATTTTTATTATATTTATATATATTTTTATACATATAAATATAAATATTGAATGCACAATGTATGTTTTTAGGATTTTGTTACGTCAACTTTTAAAATGACAAAATTTATTCTTCTCGTTTCCAAAAATAGACTAAAAGGAGTAGCTGTCCAGAGGAAAAATATAAAAAAATAAGTAAACAGAGATCGTATACTCATTTCACTGAACAAGATTTTGACGAAAACGTGACGAGAATTTTACAGCGCATAAACCATCCAAGCATCAGAAAAAGTAGCATTTTGCTCACTTTATCGTATTTTCATGAATATTGCGAATAACTCTCAAGTTCGTATGAAATATTCGGAGAGAGAAATTAAAATATTAAGGGAATGTTCACATATGACGTGACGCATCGAAATGTTTGTGAGAAATTATTGGAAAATATAAGAAAATATAAAAAATGTAAATAAATCAGGAAATGAATTTTGATTTTTAATAGCATTTGTCTGACCAAAAAATACATATTTTACTCGAGAATTTATTTTTCAAACAAATAAAATAATAATTCTTGCCTTCTTCTTATCTTTTCTACTTCCTGGGATCTCAATTCCCAGTGGAAAAGAGAGATTTTAGTCAGACAGTAAATATGTTTTTCCGATATAAAAGAATAAGTCTTAGGTTTATAAAATTTAGAATTTGTATGCCTAAATCGTGGTTTTTTTACTTAATACGGTATTTTTCATTGAAAGCAAAACATTTCAATTAAACAGTAAATCTAATATTTTAATACAGAAAATATATTGTTTAATATGCCACGGGTTTCGTTTAAAAATATACATTCAGAGTGTCTGATCAAAACTTGGATGTTCTACTTGCCAGTGTATCAGATTCCAGGGAAAGAAAACGAACTTCGTCAGACCGGAAGTCTATTTTCGACAGAAAAAATGTAATATTTGAAATGTGTTTATGCACGAAGTTAGTTTTTTCCTTAACGATCTTTGGTTTTAAAAAAACCAGGTAATTATTTTAGATAGTAAATTGGAATTTCTAATAAAGGAAGGAACTTTAACAATATGTCTAACCAAAATGCGGATATTCTACTTGACACAATTTGCCCTATTGCCTTAGTCAATTAAAATAATAAGAAAATAAATTAATTGTGCAATTAATAATTCGAAAATTATTCCAAGTAATAACTCATCAAACTCCTAATTTCAATAGGTTTAAGTAAAAATATTTATATGTTTATATTTTCTTGATACTCTTATTTTAAAAATTTTCAAAAATCTAAAAAAGGTAATTGAAGAAATTTGTTTCAATTAATGTAGATATTCCGAGGAAAAATATCTGATAATTTACAAAAAATGTAGTTAAGTTTTTTGTCATAATTTTGCTGTTTATTAAATCAAAATAATAAATAAAAGAGATATAAGAATGCAAAAAAGTCATATCCTAATGTTTAAATATCCTTTCAGATAAAAATATAAACATACATGAGACATTGTGTTGAGTTCCACATATGTCTTGTCGTATCAAGTCGTTTCACAAGCAATGCGCTCTCATTTATTCACCTCGTATTGCTTAAAAGGAAATTACTGATCAAAGATATAGAACGTTGCCTTCTGACAACGACTATCTGTTTAGTCTGATATAGCAAAATCAACATTTCTTTGATGTGGAAATTCAAAAAATGACAAAATTAAAAAAAAAACATAAAATCAGATATTTTTATCAAATTTGAATTACACTCAGAAAAAAGATTTGATTGAATCAAAGAAAATGATTTGTTTGAACGATTTTATTTTATTTAAAGAAATGATTTGTTTAAATGAAATAAAATTTCTTTGGTTCAAACAAAATATCTTTGAACCAAATAAATATTTGTTTAAATCAAATTAATTTTTCTTCAAAACAACGAAATTAATGCATTGATATATGGTCAAAGATATAATTTGTTTAATTTAAGGCAGAAATTTATTTGATTCGAACAAATATTTATTTGGTCCAAAGATATTTTTTTTTAATCAAACAAAACGTTTCTTTACATCAAAGAAAGTGTTTCAAACAAATAATTTTTTGATTCAATCAAATATTTTTTCTGAGTGTAAAAGCAAATGAAAAGAAGAGAGATCGAAAAATATATAATATTATTAATTATTGTTTACATGCATCTAAATTATATAATAAATATATTGTCCTAGAGAAAATTTTAAATAATATTATAAAATAATATTAAAGAATAGAAATTATAGGACAGAATATTATTTGACCTTGAAAAAATTGAATGAGAAAAAGGTTAATTATTGAGTAATCTGGCATTAATAATGAGTTTATTATTATTTATTATTATACATGATAATTCGAACAATTTTCCTTATCGTTTGACCCGTTTGGATTCCGACCATTCGTGATGCATTTTTCGTAAAAATATGCAAGCGCGATTCATTTTGATGCACAAATATAACGACAACACAATAAATAAAAGTTGGGGTATGTGAAAGCTAAGAATTCTTGTAAAGAACAATCCCCTGCCCCCACACCTTACCCCACCCACCCTTTTCTTCAATTTATAGAAAGCAACAGCGTTTATTGGACTTCCATCGAACTTAACAGCAAAACGTTTAGGCGACGTGATTTATTTGAACTATCGCAAATAATTTTATTATTACTTTCTTAAAAATATTAATCAACAGTTCTGTTTGAGTTACTCTCAATCAATTTCCAGTGATTATTAAAGTCAACCAAATAATTTAGTCATTGAAATACTTTGTAAATTCACCAAAACGAATTTGTTCAAGGAACCAAATTTTTTTCTGAATACATCTAAAATTTATTATGTAATTTTTTTTAATTCGGGTTTTCATTCAATATTGTCAAATTTATTTTCAGCTTTGGAATTCAAATTAAGAGATGTAACAAGTATATAACAGAGTAGTTTTATATCTGAATTTCATTGATTTAGATATGAAAAAAATGTAATGTCTTATTAAATATTTTATTTATTAGGAATTATTAAATGACCCGAAATCGGGTTTTATCGAAAGCTGGAAGAGAATATGTTCATGGCCATTGAAGTTAAAATATTTCATCAGCAAAGGATTTGAAAAGTAGACGAAAGTCGATAAGTTTTTGCTCGATGACGTCATAGCTGACTAAGATTGGAAAATGCTTTTAATTTGGCGATCGAATAAAGGAACAAAGAATCTTACAATTACTCCAGAGAAAATCTGATTTCCGGAATTGATTTTTCTGCTACGTCGTCATTTTTTGCCGAATAAAGGAACATCCTGTTATCGCGATCAAAAGGACCTAGAATCCTTAAATTATCTATTGAAAATTGATTCAACAATAAAATTAATTGTAATTAATATTATTAATTCAGATAACTGTCCTATAGTTATTGGATCAGGATATTTTATTCCATAATCCATTTTTCTCAATGCAGGTTCTTATAAAACTCTAAATGATAAAATATTTTATACATTTTATAAGAACAACAGTTTTATTTAAAAAATAAGACTTTTTCATTTCAGGTTAAAAAATAAAGATCATTTACGTATAAATTGTTCAAATTATTCTTGAATACTGGAAAAATGCTTACTTCATTTTTATTCTTTTGTCAATTAAATTCACTTTGTTCCTTCTCTCTCGCTTTTGAATAAATAACTTCATGGCACTAGTATTTTTTCCGAGAAAAAAATTTTTAATTCCTGATTAAGGGTGTAATTAATGAAAAAATTAACCGATTAAAGTTAAGTTTACTTATTGAAGAAAGGTAATCTATTCTGTCATTATATTGATTATATTTGTATAATACTTCCGTGCAAAAAGTTTCAAACTTATTTGACTTACGTGACTGGTATTAAGATACTAAACTTGCTTTTGTATAGTCTTCAGCTTAGGGTACATCTCTTGTAGATAATAATGGAAACCTTCTTAAAGAACTAATCAAACTCTTTTGTATATCAAAAATTCCAATCCATCCAACTAATCACCACATAACTCCGAAATACCTCATTAACATTTTTCCATAAACTTCACCAATATTACACCTTTAATCAAGCTTCCCTTTAGGCATTTTTATAACCTTTTTAAAATTAATTAAGGATATTTTACCCCACATGTTATAAATCTTCATAAAATATCACTATTTAATATCTTTAGCAAGATTTTTCTAAATATTATGTAAAAATAGAATAACAATTTTTAAAAAATAGCTGTTGAATTCGTTTTGATGGTGTATACTGTATAATTAGATTAGAATGCAACATGAGAAGCACTTTGAGCATTTAAAGCTGATTACGAAACCACGAGACTGAAACAGGGTTGACCAAATTTATATCGGTGTAGTAAACACAAACGGCCCTATGCCTAGAACAAAAGGTTTTCAGTTTCAAAAGGTCATTTTATGGGAGATCTGACGCTTTAAAATTACTGCAAAGTTCCTGGTTGACCTTCGTTCATCAACCTAAAAAAACTATTTTCTTTAAAAACATCGGATTCAAAATTATTTTAGTTTTTGCTTCTTTTTTTTTTAATCAATTTTGCATAATACTGATTGTAGATCATTCAATAATAAATTAGGAGGAAATGTTCAACTTTGTTGAATCAATGTTCGGTCAGTTGTTTGGTTCCATGAAACTGATTGTAATTAATATCGAGTGCCCTTCTCTTTTGATTTATGAAACTTTGAAGACGATTGGAAGAAGGGCTTTAAAGCTATTCGAGGATCTGAAATTTGTTGACTTCTAAACTACACTTATCCTTAGATAAAATTACGTCAAACTTGACATATGTTTGAAATTGTTATTATTTTATTTCTACTCTGGTACAACAAGATAAGGAAAAATAATAATAATTTTAAATCTTTCTATGGAAAAAGAAACGACAGATTTCAACACTATCATTAAAATTGTAAAAATAATGATCCATATTGAATAAAACTTTAAAAATAATTATAGAATTGAGTGCAGAGACAAAAAATAAGAATAGAGTAATGATGGAATTATTTTATTCAGAGGTAGAATCTAGCTTTTTGTCATTTTTATTTCGATTCTTGAAATCAGGGATAAAATTACGTATGAAGAGGGAGATTAAAAATTCATAAGAACTATGATAATAAAATTAATTGGAAGACAAAAAGAAAATAGCCTTCAGCTTTTTTGAGTAGCTTTACAACTGAAGTACCCTTCAGATATTTTCCATCTGAATTTTGCATCTGTATTTTCAATAATAATTTTTATTAAAATTAGGGTACACCACTTAATTAATTTCAAATTTCCAAATTTAGTCTCAAATTTTTATTCATAAGTTAATTTATTTAAAATGTTCACCTTTATTCATCGATTATAAAATTTGGTTTTGATTATCTATTAATTAGTAGTTTGGCGGATAAACTTGAAATGATTCGTGTGATTCATTATCATTATACTCCGATTAAGATATCCTTAAGACCTTTAAACATCTTATTTATTCCAGATAATGAGCAGACTCTGAAAGAGCTTCCTAAATTTGAATTGCATTTATATTGAAATTCGGAATAATGACATTTCAGAACTGATAAATTATGAAAATAAGCCTGATCAATTTTTTTGTGAAAAATATTCTTTTACTATCTAATCACTACTTCAACATTAAATTTAATATTTTAGTCAACATAAATTCTTATCCCACAAAATAAAAATATACATTAACACTTTTTCCAAATATGAGCAAAAAATAATAAAATTTTCGATAGTCAATGTCTTAGCTTTTTTGTGGAATTAATTTTAAAAATTGTTGACAATCAATTGAATACTTTCAGAACATAAATACTAAAATTTTTAAAAATTTGTTTCACAATTTGCAAATATTTTGCTCTAAAAAATATAATTAACCTTAATTAGGAAAAAATTAACTCTTTTTCATCTTTTCATAATATCTTTTAGAATTATGTGATAAAATGAGAAAAAATTTGTTTATTCGAAACGGAAATAAATTTTATAAGATCACTAGACTCACAGTTGGCCAGCGTATCTCGTTGATAACGGAAATGTAGAGGAGCAGACTTATAAGATAATTTCCAGTGACCCCCATGTCCACTTTCGCAGGTAAACGACAGATTCTTTGGAACACGGCTTTCCAAATGTGAATAACGTAACGGGGCGCTAAAGCTTCCTTATATAGAGAATATCTCACCCCCGCGCAGGCGTTCCACCCCATATTCTGTTAAAATTACCTATAATGCCAAAGCAACCCGCGTGTACTCACAAATGCGTAAAAAGTCCTCCTCAAGGACTATAATTTTATACTCTTTCAAAAAATTGAACAAATTTTACTTAAGGCAGTTGATCCACAAAAATTAGACCTCAGGGAAAAATCGATAATTTTGCTTTCAAAAATAGCAATATTATTATTGAAGGGCTATTTTGGAAGAGAAAAGATTAAATTCCATGAAAAAAATTTGAAATACAGGAAAATATTGTTATTAATCAATTTTATTTTTGTCCTAACTTTTTTTCTTATCGCTTCTTACCAAATTTTAAAAAATTATGCGATTCTAATAAATCACGCTTTATTTTTTTAGGAAAAAGATTCTCTACAACTTGATTGTTTCCAATTTTTGAAATTCTTTAATGGTTGAAATTATAAAAAAACAATTTTTCAAAACAACATTTTTATACTCTCTAAATTTGAATCAGTCAAAATCTACTAATTACCAGTGAAATTTGACTGATTCAAATAGTTAAAAAGAGATTACTGTAAATCAGTCAAATTTCACTGAATATTTCAGTGAAAATTTACTGATTTGACAGTGAAAAATATTTTTTTCACTGATTTAACAGTGAAAAATATTTTTTCACTGATGAATCAGTGAAAAGGCAAATCACTGATTCAGTCAGTGAAAATTTGACTGATTCAGATTTAGAGAGTAAACAAATTGCTATATTTGATAATAATTAATTCAATTTTAAAAATAGGAAACGATCATGTAGAGAATCTTTTTCCTGAAAAAATGAACCGTGATTTATTAGAATTGCATCATTTTTAAAAATTTGTCTCGAAGCGATAAGAAAACAAGTTTGGGCAAAAATAAAATTTATTAATAAAATTATTTTTTTGCGTTTCAAACTTTTTCCATGAAAATAATCTTTTTTCTTTCAAATTAGCCCTTCAATAATAATGTCGCTATTCTTGAAAGCAAAATTATCTATTTTTGCCTGAGGTCTAATTTTCATGGATGAAAACTACCTTAACCCTTTGCGGCATACATTTTTTAGGGGAACGAATTCTTATGATAATTGTTACATAAGGGTTTTTGGGGTCGCTGATTAAAAATCTGAACTCAGATTTTAGAAATTCAAAATGGCGGCTCCAATATGGCGGTCATAATATTACATTTTTTTAAATTTGTTTTTGAAAATTGGTATACAGGGGTTTTTGAAGTCACTAATTACGAATCTGAACTGAAATCTTAAATTTTTTAAAATTTGTTTTTGAAAATTGGTATTTTCCATGAAAATAATCTTTTTTCTTTCAAATTAGCCCTTCAATAATAATATTGCTATTCTTGAAATCAAAATTATCTATTTTTGCCTGAGGTCTAATTTTCGTGGATGAAAACTATCTTAATTCACTCTCAGGGGGCATCCATAAATTAAGTAACATCTTTTTTGTACCAACAGGGGGGTGGGGGTTAAATTTCCACTTTCACGGAATTTTCTCCAACAAATAATCACGCTCTTCTAATTATTCTCCTCTTTTTAATAACAAAAGTTATTTGGCGTTTTAAAAGTGAAGATCACTTGATAAAAATATTTTTTCCAATTAGGTAATTTAGGTAATTTATTAATAGCCCCTTATTAAAAAATGGTACTGAGGCTGTCAAAAGAATCATTTCTCAAATTGTTTAAATTGTGAAAACTAAAATCTTCTATTATTTTTATATTTAATTGACATAAGACATGATTGAGTAATGTTTCCTAAAGTGAGAATAGTTTTGTCTCACAATTTTATTTAAGTTTTTATTTTTTTATGTAATACAATTTATAGAATGAATAAAATGCTAATTATTCGGTCACGAATAAGTAATGTATTTTTAATTGATTTTTAATAAAAATAAAAAACTGCAAGACTGAAAAAAATATCTGATATAGACGCATAGAATTGAATTCAAAGGAGAAGTGATATTTTTAAATTAAAAGTGTTGAAAATCGTTCACACAATGGGTTAAAATATTTTTTTAATTTGCAAAAAGCGACTTATAACCGGAAACCCCCATTATTTTACGTAATTTCCTTCGTTCCATTTTTAATTATAAACTTTATCGGAATGATTATATTTAGCATTAAAATTTTTTCTAGAATATAACTAAATATTACAGATTTTTTAAAAAATGCTTGGATTTCATATTTCAAAATTAGAATTCCTTTGAAAAGACAAAAACATTTCAGAACCCTCATTGCATTTCTAATTTGACTTTTTGTAAAAAAAAGTAGACATTATAGATAAGCAAACTAAAGACGAAAAAAAATACTGAAATTGCACATGTATGAAAATCTGAAGAAGCACCGGGATTATTGCATGTAAGCTATTCTATTTTTAGACCAGACAGCGTAATATTAGGTAACCCACGATCCTTTCGGTTGGCTATTTCTCTCATTTATAATCCTCTGGAATCGGGACGTGAGATGCGTTATCGTAAAAATACAGTTACCAATGAAATTAATTGGTTCAATCTTTTAACTGCATCATTACCCTAAAAAATCATTCATTTTTTAAATCTTTTTACGGAGAAAAAAGTCTGTTAAATTTACTGAATCCATACTCCCTAAATCCGCAACAGTAAAAACTCACTGATTCACAGTGAAAAACTACTGTTTCGAATGTTATGTCTTCCATATAGAAATCAGTAGAATTTACCTGGTCCCACCAGGAAAACTCATTGGTTAATCAGTAAAATATACTGGTCAGCAGTGAAATTCGCTGGTCAAATAGTGAGTTTCCCCAGTGATATCAGTTAAATTTCACTGATTCCATGTGGAAGATTTATAACATTCGAAACAGTGGTTTTTCACTGTTTCGGATTTAGTGAGTAAGTTAAAATAGTGTCAGTATACTATTTCTATAAATTTAACAAATACATCAGTACAATTCACCGCTTTTCTGTAAACGTAAGAGATTCGTCAATAAATATTACAGAAATGCCTGTTAAATTTACCGAAAAAGACCTTTTTTCAAAATGCTAACTCGAAACGCATTTTTGTAATATTTATCACCAAATCTGTTATATTTACAAAGAAGTAGTGAATTGTACCAAAATATTTGTTAAATTTACAGAAATATTATTCTGGCAATGAACTCAGTTAATGAAATGGATTATTTTCTCTGTATGTTGTTAATTTAATAATTTTGTTAAAGATCCTGAAAAAAATTATACTCAGTTCATAACATTTATGAATTTATTATTCAAAGTATAATAATTAGAGTCTTGTTGGCACGACTTTCTTTTTTGTGAAGTTTTTCAGCATTTTTGAACTTTTTATCTCACTATCGTCTACGGGAATTCAACGCTCATAAAATATTTGACTTGCACTTGATGATTTACGCTTTGTTACTATAAATATACCGCATAGTCTATTTTTGGAATAAACAAAGATATTGTGCACGAAATGGAAGAAAATTTATCACAAAAAATAAAATAATTTCAATTCTTCATCGACAATGCATGAATAACTTTTGTGTTATATGTATACATTTATTAAAATAAATTAAATAATTACAGTTACTAGAAAACAATTTATTGTTAAGGGCATGTGATACTTGAGAAAATTAGAAAGTTCATGTGAACAATTTAGTCCAGTTTCTACATATTTGTGTCCAAAATATATAAAAATTTGGAAAATGTTTCTCTCTAAATCTGAATCAGTCAAATTTTCACTTATTGAACCAGTAATTTGCCTTTTCACTGATTCATCAGTGCAAAATTATTTTTCACTGTGAAATCACTTAATTTTCACTGATTGAATCAATGCAAAAATAGTTTCTACTGTTAAATCAGTTGATTTTCACTGAAGTAATCAGTGCAATTTGACTGATTTACAGTAACCTCTTTTTAGCTACTTGAACCAGTCAAATTTCACTGATAATCAGTAGATTTTGACTGATTCAGATTTAGAGAATAGAGAAGATAAAAACGGACGTAGATAAACTACTTTTGGTTTTCACGATTGAAAAAAAAATTTCGGTATGTTTTGCTAAAATTGAATTTTTTTTTCATTTTCGAAATCTACGTCCGTTTTTATCTTTTCCACTTTTTTCTCTATTCTGAAGAATCTTAAATGAGAATATTATCATTTTTCTTTAATAAATGGAAAAATTGCGGAATTTCAAAATTGAACAATTTTTACGATAAAAATGGTTAAAGTTGAATATTTTCCAATTGAAAGTAAATTCAGATAATTGTATTGTACAATTTTATCACTTTCAGAATGTAAATTGAAATGTCTCAAAATTGAAATGGCATTTTTTTTAAATCTTCATAATTTTTATAGGATTCACCATACTAATTTTTAGTATAATTTTTGTAAAGACCGCAATTGCGACATCACATTTAAATATTATTATACGAATAATTGAATTTTTGACCCCGATTTACACACATTCAAATGCAAAATACTAAACTTTGGTATAGTTTTGCCATCCCACAAAAAGGGATTCTGTGTAATTGAAAAATTAATTCCAAAATATTATAAGGATTATTATCAATATTAAATAAATTATTTATGATTCAATTAAGAAAATGAATTTAATTATTTTCGAGGGCTGTGTACTTGCAATTACAGACTAAATGAAACTATTAAGTTCTGAAAATTCCATCCACTACGAATAAAAAAATTTTCAATCTATAAGATAATTTTGAGAAAAAATATGTTTAGAAATAATACTACAATTTTGAATTTTATAATGGTTTTCCTTTGGAAATAAAAATTATGTGATCAATAATTGTTCAATTTTTTCATGTTTTTATATAATTTTGAAGAAACAATTTTTTAGATACGGTTGAGTAATATTGGTTAATAAAATTGATAAGGCAGAAAATAGACAGTATTAAAATAAAACTATTATCATCCATCATTTTCATTGAGCCAAGGAACTTATAATTTACAGAACGTATCACGTAGTTTGTGACATCAAACGAACGGTTTCGCGTTTCGATACAATGTCTTTTGGGAATACAAAATGTCAGGTATAATTGAACGTATATTTGCCACGTTGAGAATTTAAAAAGATATTCTCGGCATAACGACAGAAATAGCTGTAAAAATAACCTCAAGGATCGACAAATTGGTGATGAGATTATTTTTAGAAATTTTGAATTTGCGACGCACTGATCGGATAACAGATTAATTTTCCTCCCTACGTTGAGAAAAAAGGACTTGCTCACGATTTTTGTTCCCTTAACGCTCATGAAATGACGAGAATACACAGAGAATCAATGTACATAATCCCAAAGAAATCCAGAATATTTTAGAAAAGACACGAACAACTATAAAATGAAAAAATATATTATTTAATAAATCATACTAAGAAAACTTAAAGTACTAATTTAAAATATACTTTTATTTGTAATAATAATTTAAGTAATTTAACATTAAGTCATTTTTTATAGTTTATAAAACTTTCAAATTATTTTTCTCTTTATTTGTTTGCTGTATAATGTATGATATTTCTATCATATTTGATTTATTTTAATATAATCGAATAATCCCTGGCAAAAGTATCGGATTGAAATTCATTCCGAGTCAATCAGAACTATTCCGATTCATTCCGAAATATTTATCCGAGCCAATGCGAATCATTCCGAATCCAATCCGAAAAACATTTTTTACCTCGTTTGATGAAAAACGGTCAAAAATCAATCCGACTTAATCCGATTTTAATCCGAAAAATCAATCTGAATGAATACGAACCAATACGAAACCAAGTTTTCAATCCAGATCAATCCGAATCAATCCGAGGCTGAATGACGGATTGAAAATTCTGTTTTGATCAATCCAAGCCCGGATTGATCTGGATTGAAAACTTGGTTGCGGATGTATTCGGATTCATTCGGATTGAAGATTCTGTTTGGATCAATCTAAGCTCGGATTGATCTGGATTCAAAACTTGGTTTCGTATTGATTCGGATTCATTGGAATTGAAAATTCTGTTTGGAATTATCCAAGCTCGGATTGATCTGGATTGAAAACTTGGTTTGGGATTGAAAATTCTGTTTGGATCAATCCAAGCTTGGATTGATCTGGATTGAAAACTTGTTTTCAGATTGATTCGGATTGAAATTCTGTTTGGATTAATCTGAGCTCGGATTGATCTGGATTGAAAACTTGGTTTCCGATTAGTTCAAATTCATTTGGATTGATGTCTCGGAATTAATCGCATTAAGTCGGATTGATTTTTGACCGTTTTTCATCAAACGAGGTACAAAATGTTTTTCGGATTGGATTCGGATTGACTTGGAATGAATTTCAATCCAATACTTTGGTCAGGAATACTCTTTTTAATAAAAATTGTAAAAACCTGAACTGAATTCGAGAAACGATACAATTAAATAGACGATGACAATTTTAAAAATTATTCTCAATTTTTTCAAAAATAATCATAACTTTAATTTCAAATACTCTTAAGGTGTATATTATTAATATCGCTGAAACTTAGAATTAACCATTTTTCCTATAAATCAATAATATTTTATATATTACGTAAATTTTCGAATTTGCTTTTTTAATTAAATAAGCTATATAATTCACCTTTGACTTTAGTTTTGTCTCAAGAATTTTTACGACTTATTTTATTAAATTTGGCAAGCTCTAAAAAATATTGTAGAAATATAAATTATTATAATTTAAGACATGAAGAAAGATCTGCTGAAATATAAAATCAGTATAGTTTTAATAATGAAACATTTAAATTGATAGACCCCTAATTTTAGCCTTCTTTGCTATATTTGTATTTTGTATTAATATATGTACATACATAAAAAATATAAATTCATATAATGCGTTGTGCGCCTGTCAGCCACTACATGATACGTTGGTGCAAAGAAGGTGGTATTCCTCAGGCGCCTGCGCTTGGTTAACCTGTGGAACTGTGTGAAACATTTTGCTTCCACGACGCGTCGTAAATGCGCGTTCAACGAAAACTTTATTTCTTCCTAAGATAGTTTACGTATGACTAGAGTATAACTAGTCAATGAAATATAAAATACAGTGAACTTAGAGTAATGATTACAATTTGAATTCCGGACGAAATATATGCCGCTGCAGTGGACGACGATTACGTGAGAAAATAGACTGAGCGAAGGATGCTTCGATCCGTGTCTAATCAACACCGGACCTCGATCCATCCACTTGGCCGTAATCATCATCATAACTCTAAACGTGATCGGTATTTTGACGATCAAAAAAGCGATCTTCGTCAGAGCCAACGACGGCGAAATTTTAGAAATGCTGGCCGAAATGGTACGACTCTCTTACCAACATCGAGCATTCTATTGCTATGTAATCCTCAGCGTTTGGATTTTCCTACTTGTCGCTGGTAATTATTATTTTAATAAACATGTTTTTTACATTCATTTTTGTATTATAACAATAAAATTCTACAGATCAATAGAACAAATAGAACGCTATCAATTTGACAAAGCGCGAAAAACAAATTTCTTCTTTGCGGCTTAGCAGACGACAACTTTCCACAAAACTCATATTGCGGGTTAATTTAAAAGATATTTTCAGCTAAATTTTTAATCTTATAAAAACATTCTAGAAATACCTATTTTAACATTAAAAATGTCATAACACTTAAGTAAGAAAAATATTTTTTAAACATTTTATGTTGGAAAAAGCATTGAGAGCAGAAATATAAAATGCACTCGATATTTTAAGGAAATTAATATTTTATCACTCCAAGGTAATAAAAGATTTTCAAATATAAATTTGCTCAGCAAAAACGAACTGTGAGTGCTGAAATAAAAGGGGCCATCATAAAGTAAAATCATGTTATACATAGTTGAATAAAAAATCTAGGAAATTATTATAAATAATTTTAAAAATAGTGATAATAAAAATTAAATTAACATTTTTTTTGCAGGAATGTATAAATATATTGGAGTGGATGAGAAAAGTTCTGTGCAAAATCGACCATCTAGCAGTGAATTATCTATAAGAGAATTTCCAAGAAATCTGAAGCCTGATCTGAAAACGAAGAAGATCTTCCGATTTTGCAACACTCCAAGTGACATTAATATAGGGAGTGAGGGTATGAAACTTCTTTTACACCTTAATATAATCACTCAGTTTTGATTAATATTTTGCTAAGAATAGAATAACCCTTTGAATTATTTACGAAGTCTGATCAATATTTGAAATGAATTAATTTATTTTTCTCTAGGAAAAGTAGACGGAAATTTAACCTTGGGAGGAGTTATAATTCTGATTCGACATGGAGACAGAGGACCTTTGGCTCACGTTCGGAATATAAGTACCGTGAACTGTGCTGGAGATTTAAGTTTAGATACAGAACTAGACAATGTTTACCAAAATTATCAGAATTTTATTCAAAACGCAAGTATTTATTCTCGAACAGCATGGGCTCAATTTTTAGGACCTTTCCATGGCTTTCCGATGTTGCCATCTAATTCCAGAGACTGCAAACTTGCCCAGCTGACGACTTTTGGTGTAGGTCAGCTTCTGAAACTTGGCCTCGTACTAAGAAGTGCTTATTACCACAAATTAAATTTGGCAAATAGCACATTAACGTCCAAAGACGTCGTTGTTGTCAGTACCCGCTATCGAAGAACAGTACAAAGTGCTGTCGCTCTTCTCTACGCGTTTTTGCAAAACGAAGGCTTCCAAAATTTAGCTAAAATCTCCTTCAAAGAAAGTCAGAGCTATACGTTTTGTTACTCGGATTGCACTTGCGCTGCAGCTGATAAGTACTCAAAACTATATTCAAAGGTGGCATATATTTGATTTTAAGAACGAGAAAAGTCAATTCTTCAGACAACGTATTGTAATTTAAAAGAATAATTTTAAATTACGACAACAACCATATATTAAATCAAGACAAGCAACTTGTTTGCTTTTACTTTCAGTTTTATAAATTCTAATAATATTTTATGGAATGTGATTCTATCATAAATATTGCATTCAACTATATATTTTATATTTCATTGTCTAAAGAGTCGTCCTTTCTGAACCTAATATTTGACTTAACACGAAAAAAATTGGCTTTTAAAGATTCCGAACAAAGACTACTTTATCATACAAATTAAAGAATATCGATAAAAAAATCAAGAATGATTTTCAATACTTTCAATAATCCTAAATATAATTCAATAACTTAAGTTTCTGGCTAGATGCTAATAAATTTCTTGTATAAACTTTTTTCCAAAATAAAATTTTTCAAATAATTGGCAAATTTTTAAATTCACATGTTATAATATTTTTTTTCTAATTTAAATATTCTCATTACTAGGAAATATCGAATCATCTGAAATCTCACCCAGCAGTAACAGATCTAATCAGACAAGCCTCAGGCATCGTTCTAGAAATGCCAGAACAAGCTCAGATGACAAATCCAAACACTCTCATCGACGCTCTTTTGACCTACGTTTGCCACAATGCTCCACTTCCATGCATTGAATTGGAATCTCAACGGCTTTGCGTGAAAGCAGAACACGTGACAGGAATTTTCGCCTACACAGAATGGGAAGCTCGTCAACTCAGCAAAAGTCAAACACGAAGAAAGCACGGACTTCTCAGAGCCTATGGATTACTTCGAAACATTGTTAATTATATGCTGAGAATTATATCCGAAAGCAAGCCAAAAATAGTTTTATATTCAGGTCACGACAGGACTCTCGAATATTTATCCACTGCTTTGGGAATATTTAACGATCATGCACTCATGCCACATTATGCATCTAGGTTTATCATCGAAGTTTACAAAATCAATCCTAAAAACGAAAACCACGTGGCGAGTGATTTTTATTTCCGCGTGGTAGTAAATGGAAAAGATTTAACACAAAAAATACCCTTCTGCAAAAATGCAAACTTCTATAGTGGTACTTACATAGAAAAAAATGAAGAAAACGAGAAAACGAAAAGGGAATTAAAATTGTGTCCAATTGAAGCAATTATTAGACTTTTGCATGATGATTATTTTATTCCATTTAATACGACAAATTTCAAAGATGCGTGCTCTATTCACAAACACGATTAGTTAATTTCATACTACAATAGTTATTAATAGGGGAGATGTATGCAGGTTGAGACAGTCAGATATTTTGACATATGGCTACTGACAACACCAAACTGTATACTTTCATGTTGTGGTATTGTTAGAAAACTTTTCATAGAAAACAGACGTAATTATTTGCGTTCCTTGTGCTTCAGCCAGAGCACACCAAATATTTTTTCAATAGAAGCTTTTTTGAGAATTTTCTTTAAGTGAAAAAAGTGTATTTTTTTCAGTGGTAGCAAAAGGTGAATATTGCATTTGTAAATCAGTTTTTGCTCAATTTTATTATTCCGTTGGAATTTTAAACATATCTTAACACCAATAAAAAAATGTCATGACATCCAAAAATGGCGGCGATGTATGTAGGTTGAGACACTATGAGGCATGCAGGTTGAGACACTGTATGACATTTCAGGTTTTGGAGGAAAGCGCATATAAATTCTATTTTTATGTTTGTTTATATTCGGAATTGCCATTGGACGTTTGTTTTTAGTGTTTATTGAATTTTTCCAATTTTTTCTTGAATTTATCAATATTCTTTTTTTTTAACTTTTTATTCTCTTCTTTGTGGCCAAGGCCTTTTTGATAAATTTAAGAACAATAAACATTTGAAATCCAACGTTTTTTGAAAAAAAAATTATAACCGACTTTCTATTACCATATGTGTCTCAACCTGCATACCAAAATTTTTTTGGGACAAAAATCATATGGTCGGAAAACTGATCATAAATTTTATACTTTTAAAGCAATGCAACAACTTTCTTCAGCAAAATTGTAGCCCAAGAAATTATCTTTATAACGGTATATAAAACTATGCCATTGATCTTCTGTGTCAAAAATCTTCCATGAAAAACAAAGCCCGTCTCAACCTGCATACGTCTCCCCTATTTATATCCGAATTTATATATGAAAGTTTTTCTCTGCAATAAAATCACATAATTTATAAAGAGCTGTTTTAAAACACAAAGCTAGAAATTTTCAAATAAGTAATAAAACACACTCAATTTTTTTCGAATCTTTCAGTAAATAGAGAAATGGCCGTCCTTTCAATGAAGCAGCAAGTGATATTTTACACTTTACGAATTATATACAATGCATTTATTAGTTGTCATTTGCACAATTTTCCATCATAATTTATACTATATAAAAATTGTAAAAACTCATTGGTCTTTATTGTATGTACACTGCTTATTGCGATTTTATTTAGACGGTCTTCCAAGCAATTAAATAAGACGAACAATCCTAGATCTCCGATGTCAGTTGGATTATTGTTGATAGAAAAGTAGAATCTGTGGGAGTATTCATGAGTAGTAGAACTTGTTAAATAGATGGTAACGATTGTATCCAGAAAGACAGAGTTCTGCGTCTCATTAAAAATCAGAAACACAGAATTCAGCCAAGAGAGTTTTCCTTGAAGCTTTTCTTAATGAATTCTTAAATAGCATTGTTTAGACAATGTTCAAGATCCAATGAAGCCTTAAACAAAAATCTAGACTGTGTAAACATTGAGGTGATTTCACAAATACTTAGCTTTAGATTGCCACTACGTATATTTTATCATACGATTTATTGTAAATATGTAAATAATTTGAGAAAAATAGATTTATAATTGTGAAGAGTTATTAATTTACACAAATTGAGAACTTTATACCAACGACCAAAAGCGCTGATTGTGAACTGAAATTTGTAGACTGTTAATTTCACAGCTTACTGACTTTTAATTTGCAAATTAAAGATTTACAAACTCTTAGTTCACAAATATGGGTGCTTCGAGAATGACAATTTGATATAAGTTATACAAATTTTAGTTATGTCAATGTGTAAAATACAAAAATGGATTTAATACACGACCAAGTACATCCATTTTCGAAATAAGTACCGAAAACTTGTTCCATTAGTCGTATTGTAAGATTCATATATTTCTTCACTCTTAAAATTTAAGAGAAGGCATATATAAATGTTAAGGACATGTGACGCTTCGGAAATAAGCAAATTTTATTGATTTTAGGTTTCTACATGTTTATGTCCAAAGTGCATACAATTTTGTTTTTAAAATTTGGGAAATCGTAGAGAAGCTAAAAACGGACAAAAGTAGTCTACTTTGAACATAATTAAAAAAAAAAAAAAAAAGTAGTCTACGTCCGTTTTCATCTTCTCTACCATTTCCTAAATTCTGAAAACAAAATTTTATGTATTTTGGACACAAAAATGTAGAAACTGGACCAAATTGTTCAGATAAACTTGCTACTTTTCTCAAGTATCACATGCCCTTAATTAAAACTAAAAATCTACCTGGTTGCTATCAACCGCCCACTCGTTAAAAACTACGATACGCACATGAATACTAAAAAACTAGAGTTTAAAAACTGTTTTCGCAGAGATCTGTTTCAACTGTTTAGCACCGCACGTATTATAAAGAAATGTTTTTATGTAAAAATTACTGATAGTAATAAAAAGTTAAAATAGTCTAAACCCGCTTTAATAAACATCAACCTTTAAAATATTATTATTTAACACTTTATTCACAATATAAAAAACATACATATCTCGTCAACATGCTTTGGTAAATTTCGCTAAAAGGAAGAAACACTCGCTGGTGTAGAACAATCGGTACAGTAACATCTCTCTAAAAAATATCTGAGCACCTATTGTTGTCCTCTTATAGTACTTTTTACAGTATAAAAAAACTTACAAATAGTAGTAAATCACAATATCGTACAAAGTGAGGTATGGAATAAAATTGATTTGACTAATACTAAGAAGAAAAACTATCCTAGTGACTTAATTCGCCCAAGCTGAGCAAAAAATCCATTAAACCGGTCACATTTTAATCAGAAGATCGAAAAATATAGAGTTATACAATAAGATTCAACTAGCACACTTAAAACGTTGCTTATTAAAAATTTTCCGATATTTTTAAATTTAGTGTTAAAATTAATTTTAAAATAAATTAATATTTAATAAGTAAAATGGTAAAGACTAATAAATAAGGAATCCTTAGATTTAATCCGAGTGATCCATATCTTTTCCTAATGTCATATTATACGAGTTCAGGAAACGCTGCAGGTAAGTGTCAAATCTTGAATTATGGTTTCCACTGAACATAAATAAAAAAATTGATTGAATGAAGAAAATTATTTTTAGTATAAATTAAAAATGTTAGCAAGTTACTAACTTTGAAGACTGATTATCTCTTATTGGTGGCGAATGGTTTGCTGTTGTTGGCCGAATTGGAATAAATGATTGTTCTGGATTATCTAGAATCGCAGTAGCTCCGACTCTTCTTCCAGTTCGCCATCTCATAATCATAAACTTCATTCTATGAATACTAATAATAACAAGAGCGACACTTCTGAAATGGGATCTAGGATTTTTACGACTCGAACTCTTCCTAATGCACGTCCTCTGGGTCTGAGTCAACTGAGACAGGAACGTTAGAGTGTTTTCTTCAGATCGTTGATAACAAGTTAACACGCTTAGCAAATATCGTTTTTGGTAAACTAACGCTTTGCGCCTACTATCAGACCTTAAATACTTTCCGTAAAAATGCTGTAACTGAAAGAACAAAGAAATAAATAAATTTCCATAAAGTGAAAAACGTAATTTAATCAGAAAATATCTTGTTACCTTTTCTTCTAAATTTACACTCAAAGTTCCAGTGGAATGTGCAGTTTTTTTCTGTGATAGTTGTGCTTCTAAATTCTTTGCACGATGTGCAAATAGCTCTTTTTCCTCTCTAGCTTGACTAAGTTTAGCAGAAAGCACAGCCTTCTCATGAGAATATTTCTCCAAGTTATCGTTCAATTCCTGCAAAAATTAAACAGAATACATCAAATTCTGCATTAAAAATAAAATCGAAAATTCTAGAATTTGGAAATTTACAGAATTTATTCTTGAAACACTAATAAATATTGAAAGGAAAAGTTAAGTAATAATATTATTAAATAAGGAAATTTTGTGATTGAAATATTAATATATTTAGCAACCTTTTTAGTTTACAAATTCCAAAAAATTTTATAAAATAAAAATATTTTTTAAAAACTAAGTTTTAAATAACCACAATTATATAAAAATTCTTTAAATTGTTGTACTGAAAACTCGACAGTTAAAAGATAAGAGAATAAAAAAAATCATGAGAAAAAAGTATAAAATAGTCGAATCAATGGAAGAACGGGAAATATCATACGAGAAACTTACTTTGATTTTCTCTAAGAATTTCAATGGCACATTCTTGTCACTAGTCAGTCTTTCCTTCTTCAGCTCCCCTGAAATCTCGACTTCCCTCTTTAGACTACCTTGAATCTCACTTTGTAAATCGGAAATTACCTCCTTCAGTCTTCTTTCTTCTTCCCTTGCAGCCTTGAGTTGTCGATTAAGTTCTGATTCCTTTTCTGTCAAGGTCTCGACATATCGAGCTAATTGCGCTTGTCGTTCCAAGGATTCGTTCAACTCAGACGTTGAGTGCTCTAAATCAACTTCCAAGTCCCGGAGAACATTCTTGTTATTTTCCAATTCCCTTCTTAGTCTCTTTAACTCACCGTATTCGCTGCTCTTGTGTTCTTGTCTTTTAGCCTCAGCATCCGTCATTGTCTTAAGCTTCTTCTGCAGAAACTCGCATTCCTCTTCCTTAGCTTTCAAATCAACCTTGATCCTCTTAAGATCAGTGTAGAGATGTTCTTTATCACACTCTACCAAAACAAGTTTGCTAGTCAAGTTCTCATGTTTTTCAACCGCAATCTCTAACTCTTCTTTACATCTTTTCTGTTCTGCTTCAGTCTGTTTCAGAATATCTTTTAGCTCTTCATTCTTCCTCTGCTCCTCCTCAAACTTCTCCGCTAGTTCCAAATACTTTTGCTGTTCCTCTTTCAACATGTCAGATGGAACCCTCGGATTTTCATCTTGACTTATCTCTTGTCTGGTAATCGTACTAAACTGGGTCTCCAAAGCCTTATAATCCTGTTTAATCTTGCTTAACTCTTCACGCAATTTATTCTCAGTTTTCACAGATGAGGTCAACTTCTTTCTCAAAGCAGAGAGAAGCTCAGCATCTTGATCCTGCATATCCGCCATATTTTTTTTCTCCTTCTCGATCCATGATTTTAAAGTCCTTATAGAGTTTTTCTGTATCAGGATTTCTTCATCAAGAGCAATAACTTTCTTCCGTTCCTCTCCCAACTCAGCTTTAATCTGAAGAATCCTAGATTCATATTCAGTAACCTGGGACTTTAGCATCTCTTTCTCAATTTCGAGGTCATCTTTCAATCTACTCATTTCCTCCTTCTCTTTATGACTCTGCATTAGTTTTGACTTCATCTCACTCAACTTCTCCATCAGCTTCTCTTGCTGTCTGTATCCATCGGGTTTTATACTCAAGGAATTACAGGAATGTTTCCCCATCCTTCGGACAACACCATCTTCAGATTCACTCTCGATAGCGTCCATGATTTGCCTGTCCAGCTCGGCCGAGAGATTCAATTCCCTATGGACCATATCTTCTATCCCTTCGTCTTCCAACTGAACTCCATCTTCCTTCAATCTCTCTAATTCACTTGTAACTTTGTCTAACGATTCTTTCAAATTCGCGTTAATCTTCCTCTCATCCTTCAATTTCTTTCTCAACTCTACAACATTTCCAGACTCCTTCATTTTATTTTGGATAGTTTCAAGAGCACGGTGCAAGCTCTTGCTATCATCGCTCATTTGCCTAATAACTTTGTCCTTCTCTTTTATGTACTCTTGAAGATGATGGATTTCCTGGTTTTTATTGCTGTCGTTCGGGGAAGAGGGACTAGACAAGCTACTTCGTCTCGCCATCTCCTCTAATCTTTTAATGATATCATCCCGGCTATTCAGACCTTGAGTTAGTCTTTGAATTTCACTTTGATACCCCACGAGTTCTTTTTTACTTAATTCATATTTTGTTCTGTATTCGAACAACTGTTTATTTTCGTTTTCAATTTCCACATTCCGAGTCTGAAGAGTCTCAATCATGACATCCTTCTGAAAAATAACTTCCGTCAAGTACTTTATATCCTGACAATTTTCCTCCAAAGCAGCATCACTCATTTTCTGCTGTTCAATCGCCTCGATATTTTTCTTTAACCTAGAGTTCTCACTTTTCAATTCCATCAGAATTTTTTCGTTCACCTGGATTTTGCTCTTGTAGTCTTCCAATTCTTCAACTTTCAGCTTCATCGCGTTTTCCACCTGTTCTAAATCTTTCTTTATCTTGTTTTCTGAAACCTGGCTAAGTTCATACTGACTCTTGAAGAAAAACTTATCTCTTGTCAAGGTCTCAATCGTGTCATGTAATTCAAATCGAAGTTCTTCGACGTTAGCTTGGATTGTCAGTAATTCTGCCTCTCGCTGTCTCAAAGTTTCGGATTTCAAGTTCAGCTCTTCTTTAATCGCAGCCAATTGATTATCGAGAACCTGAATCTGCTCTTTAAGCAATTCATCCGAACTTGAAGACTTTGGCTTAATATTCTGAGACTCACGAGAGTTTTTCTTTTCTTGAGAACTCTCTTCATTCGAAGGACTCTTCGCATTTGGAGATTTAGTACGCACCTCGCTTCCTTCTAATCCCGTGGTAATAAATTCTCTTGTCTCTTTAGGCAACGAATTCGACAAACTTTGCGACTGGAATCCCAGTTCTAGATTTGGAACTTGAATCGACTTGTTTCCATCAACCAAAGTTTGAGAAAAATCCCAGGTATCCTTTAAAATCCCTGGGAGTGGAACTCTGAACGAAGATACATTATGCTGATTCCTCGTCGAACTTGGAATTTCTCGAATACCTTCTGGGTATTCTTCACATTCCGAATTGATAGATAAAATATCACTGAGGGTCCTTGCACTATTTTTAGTCTCTGACTGCTTTAGTATTTCCTTTAACTGATTTTCATCCAGGTTGAGGGAAAGATACAATTCAAGTTGTTTGTCCTTCTTCTGAAGCTGTTCCTTCAGATGATCCAACTCTTCATTCTTATCAGCTAGCATTGTGTCCAAAAGCTGCGGGAGTTCCACTTGAGCCCGATCTTGTTTTACAATCTTAGATTCAAGAAGCTTTTTCTCTTCTTCTGCAAACTCTAAACGATCCTTTAACTTTCGAATGACGTCATGTTCTGCCTGAACAACATTTGCAATCTCCAATTCTTTCTCCATTAAAAGCTGATTTGCTCTATCGAGTTGTTCTCTTATGTCTTTTAATTCTAAGTCTTTATCAGAAATCAAACGTTCCATAGAATGAAGTTTAGTGTTAGCCTCGTGGAGTTGAAGTTCCAATCGCGAAGTAGCTTGTCTCTGAGCAAATGGAGCATCTTGTTTCTGCTGTTCAAGTCTTCCTCGCATCACCTCCATCTGGAACAACTGCTCGGAAGCAGTTTGCTGTAAGATTTCCTGCTCAGCTTGCAATTCCTCATTTTGGTTTTTCAAGGTAGTCACTTGGATGTTCAAATCCTTTATTCTCTTCAATGCCACTTCTTCTGCTCTCGCATGTTTAATTAATTTATCTTTCAGCTTTAATACTTGGTCCAGTGGAAGCGTTGGTGGAGCGTTTGGATCATCAGGAGTAGGACATCGAGAGGCTTCAATCTGGTCTCTGATAGAAACATCTTCACTAGGTTGACTGATGCTTAAACTAGATCCACAGACATGCAAAGCCTCCAGTTCTTTTATTCTTTTATCCACGTGATTATGCATCTCACGAAGCTCTATCTTCAGTTGCTTTAAAGCTGAAGAGTTCGAATTGAAATGCTCGGAACTTAATTTGTGCTTTCTCAATTCCTCTTGAAGATGCCCAATATGTTCATTTAATTGCACATTCTCACTTCCGAATTTAATAGACTCAAGCTCTTGTGCCAATTCTTGCTGGTTCCTGTTCTGCGCATTTACTAATTTCTCTAGCTGAATTATTTGATTTTGAAGAAGTTCCTCGGTCTCAACTTTGGCTTGGACCTGCTGTTCCAAATCTGTGATTATGTCTCTCAGCACCCAAATTTTATCGACTGCTGCTTTCAACTCGCTTTCAGTTTCCGATTTCTTAGCTTCTGTGTCTGACATCAAAGAAGACATTTCTCGTATTTGGGATTCGAGTGCCTCCACCTATTATTTCGAATTAGATATTTGAATGATTAGTCGCGAATTTTAACATTGCAGATCAAGATTAATTTTTTCGCTGCATGCATTCAAATAAAATACTATTTATAAACTCCAAAGCTAGCGCATATCTGGTTTTTTATAACATCACTTGATAGAAGTAAAAAGCTTGAACTGTACAGGAAAGCTATTCAAAATAAAATAAAATATGAAAAAAAGATAAGAAAGCGAATAAACTCTAAAATAATAACTTAGCGCTGTAACTTTTTGCTATGCCTTAAACCCAATTTACAAAATCGATGTTTGTATTTAAATATAAAAGGACTTCACTCACAGCTGCTTGGATGTCAGTTGTTCGAAGTACAAGAGGTTCTGACGACGGTACAGGCGATAGTGAAGTCTGCTTTGTGCAACAAACAGAAAACCAAAACCACAGTGCGAAAAACTCGTGTTAATACAATTAACAGTGATGCGGTGTTAAAAGCATAATTACTACCATTTTAAACAAAAATTAATATCAAAAGACCATTTAAAATTCTATTTATTTTAATGCACTTTGCTATTTATGTACAAAGCTAACACCGTTAGTGAATTTCAAAAACTATTAATTTTAACCAGTGAACACCAAAGTAAAAAATAAAGCTATCAGCGCTTAGAGTAAATTAATTTCAAAGAGTTAAACAGTACTCTCTTCACATGAATTTTCAATAATCTAAAGAACTAAATCAAAGAATATACAGCTTGTAAAAATAAATTTTTAAATTAAACTTTAAAAGAACAAAAACTTCAAAGTAATTTAATTTACAGACCTCAGAAGTCATACGCTGATCTCTTTCTTTAGTTCGCTCCAAATCTCTCAGCTGGCTTTCCATGGTATTGATTTTTTTAGTTGCCTCATCGATTTCTGCTTCTCGTTCACTGGCTTGCTCTTCAAGAAACTTTTTCATTGCTTTCAGCTGTTTATCAGCAGCTTCAATCTACAAATCCAAAATAGATTGAAATCCCTTCGATCACATGCCAAGAATCGAGTCAATTTTAATTGATTAATTTTGATTAATGTAGTAGCAAATGCTAACCAGCTTAAAATAAAATAAAAGTAGGTAATGAACGTAAGAAATCACCACACTTATTGAATAAAATGTTCAAGACATCATGCACAAAATGTTTCTCGCATTAAAACACCAAATTGAAAAAAAAGAACATGTTATGTTTCTTTCCACAATTTTATAAGGCAAATATTAAATCAAACGGTTAAAAATTAATTTGTTTATTTGTTTGTTTCTAATGCAAAATAATCATGCGAAAAAATTGAATTAAAAAATGGATTACTTTACAACACATAAATTGATTTTTTAAATTAGATGAATAAAACAAAACACAAACATAGTTAAAATCAAATGTAAAATTCTTGTACAAGCACCTGTTCCTATTTCTATTAAAATCTCCCAAGGAAATCCAAAACCGTGGATTCAGGTAAAAATAATAATTTCTCAAAGCGGTAATAGCTGTACAGACATTACAGTATTTCAATGCCTGATTTGTTAAATGACTGCGCAAACCGTAATCATGTATTATTAAGCTTTATTAAAGAGAGTGATTTTATATTTGATATTAGTAATTCTATGATTTACCTTTCGACAGCAAACCTTGTGAATGTATGAGGGAGGATTGGGTTCTAATGAGACCTGCTGGCAAGACAACAGAACGCCAATCAATTTTCTATAATCTGCATCGGAGAGCCATTTAAGTTTAACTTGTCACTCGTGAGAATCTTTCACTCGGTAATTAAAATTAAAATTAAAATACGCAAAGCCTCAAACATTGCCCTCCCCAATTTCTCCTTAAAATATTTTTTAAATACTTTTCATAAGTTAGAAAACCAGAGTTAGATAAAAGGAGAAGTGAATATAAAAAAAAGAAAATGAAAAGTGTAAAATTATGGTAAATGCAGAATTTCCATTTTATACTAATATTTCTTCGATTATTCATTTAAGATGTTTAAATACATTTTCAATTAGAATTGACTTTATACAATTAAAATACTCTAAATTTGATAAATAAGAAGGTGGAAGTTGTTAAGTAGGTAAAATAAAAGGAGAATCAAAATTAAGAAATACCGTAAATGTAAAATAATTGGATTAATTGTAGTAGACTCATAAAGACCAAAACATGCACTTAAAAAAAGAGAATTACTAAAACTCAAAATTACTCTAAAGCTTGCCAGCATTTCATAATTCATGCAGAAACAATCACTAATTACCACCTTTTATTTTTTTATATTACATTCCTCTGAATAGGAAAAAACTTTCTCATTCCTATTTAAAAACTTTAAATTGTATAAATTACATAACTTTCAACAATAAATAAAGTTTCAAATTAAATGGTTGAGTTGTCAAATTTTTTAAAATTTAAATAAATAAAGTATCTTTGAACTCTGAACCCACAAAAAATTAAAATAAATAATAAAGATAATTATATGATTATATAAACAATGATTTGTACTAATTTCAAACAATAAAAGATTTTAATCTTTTCAACAAAATAAATACTTTCTGTTTCAAATGACAAGCTTTTGGTTACAGGACACACAAAACCAGTGGAACTACTAAATTATTTTCATAGTGCAAATGCCACAACTTTCTGTATCGCATACCATAACTATACGAGTCTGTTCGTGCATTAAATGCAATATCGCAAATGATCAAAAATGAAGCTTACCTGATTCTGCAAGTCTTCTTTTTCTTTTCTTGAATCGTCAGATATTTTTTCATTGTGTCTACACAATTCTTCTACTAACTGGAGCAGATAAGAGCTGTCTCCACTGCCATTCATGATCACACATCTCGCTAAAAATCAACGGAATTCATATTATTTTACTCAATAACTATTAAATATTCAATGGAGAATGTTAAATTTGATCATTTTAAATTCAATCGATTATAAAATTATGATCTATAAAATGAAACCTCTATCTTGAATTTGCGAAATGTCTTGCATTTCATCCTCACAGACTCGATCCTGTGCACCATATCCTTCAGAGATGATTTCTTTTTTATTCTCCGCAATGATCAGCGAATCCTGCATCTTCTGTATTTTCGTTTTTAATCGATTATTCTCTTCTTGATGACCAATAATTGTATTTTCTGTTTCCGAGAGCTTGTTGTTTAATTCCTCATTGACTTTGCTCAGCCACATTACTTGTTTCGAAAGATGATCTATATTAGATTCACCTGGAGTAAAGGGTATTCCTAGAATCTCAGCGCTTTCAGATTTCAATCGAAGCAAACACTTGTCCAGTTCCTTTCTGAATTTCTTGGCGATGTCTATGTCATTCTCAATTATATCCGCCAAACTCTCGTTGTCACTATTGACAATGGACGCAATTTCACTGGCATTCAGAGCGAAATGAACACGTTTTAACTTTTGTGGCGTTTGTTTTGCTGTTCCGTCATCACTATCACTCAGAAAACTCTCAGAGGAATGAACGGTTTCGTTTCCTTCAGTGGATTTGGACATTTTTGAGGTGTTAGATTTTTGAGGTGTTTGTCTTTTCAGTACTTCGCTAATGAACGTGTTATTCACCTCTTCTTCGCAAACGGCAAAGTAGTTTATCAGATCTCCAACTAAATTTCTTAAAGTCCTACACGATTTATGCAAGTTATCCCTGAAAAATATTTTATGAAAATTATAAAATATTTAAGAGCTATTTAAAAGAATAAAAAAATATTTGACTTACCTTTCCTTCAGTAAATCATTTTTCATAGAAGTTGTATCTCCCTCTGATTGCTTCAGTTGAATGGCTTGATTGCACTCTTCCTTAAGTTTTTTAATTTCTTCCTCATAGTGTTTGATTGTCTTATTTGCCTTGTTTAAGTTGTACTCATGTTCTGATTTCAAACGATTGATTTCCAAATCGTGTCTGCTCTTTAACTCTTGAACCTCACGTTTGGCGTTATTTGTGAATTTATTTCTGAGCTCTAGTAATTCAGAAGGCCAGTTTTCTTCAATATCCGAATCAATCGTAAGAAGAGTCTGTGTAATTTAAATATTCGGTTAAAAGATAATATGTTATTATTGACAATAGGATAGTAATTTATTTTCAATAACTATTTTTTTTACTGAAAGACAATCATTAACGAATCCCAGCACCGAAGTTAATAATTTTATTAATTCGTAAAACAAAGACAACATTTTATTTCTGTGGAAAACAGCATCATCAGGGGATGAATTAATAAAAAAAACCAAAATATTATAAGCAAAAGAAAAACAAATTAGATGAGAACTCTGAAAATATGATTGCACTTTTTAGCAGCTAAAAAGGCTACCTGAATCTGATCCTGAAGTGCGTTGACAATATCGAGCCGAGCAAGTGCAACTTGTTCCTCAAGTTGGTGGCTATAAGCGACTCGTAGCTTCGTCAACTCACTATTTTCCAGTGCTGTCTCGTCCAAGTCGGTTTGACAACACTGCATGCGTATGAGATCACACAAAAATTAGTTAATCACACACAAAAAAAAAAAAATTAAGAACAATGTTAAGTGTGAAAAACAACATAAAAACAAATAAATCGTGCCTTATCCAGAATAAACATAAATTCACTTCCTGAGTTCAAATCTCATCACCCAATAAAAACAACACAATTTTATGTTATTAGTATTTAGAATTTTTGTTTATAACTCCATAAAGAGCTTTCAGTTAAATAAAATATTACCTGATTAACAGCCTTAAGGAGAGAAGTCCGACTACTTTTTTCCTTAACATTTCTCAGTGCTTCTTGCAAAGTTTCTACCTTTTCCTTATAGTTGGCTATAATAATCGAAATCTCTTTATCTTTCAGTTTGGAACTCTGATCTGCATTTTCAAAATACGATTCAATTCTTGAAATATTTTCAATATTTGCAAAATTAGCACAATCGCCAGCACCCCCGAAATATAAGTTCTCCGTGAGTTCTTCAATTTCACTATCGTTATCCGACATTTTCTTCGACTGTTGACTAAAAACTTCTTCTGAGTATTGTTTTTCCATTTGGAGACACTTCTCTTCAAAATAGGTCCTTAGCTCTTCCATTTCTGCCTGATGCCGTTTTTCTGCCTCACTAATTTCTAGTTTGTGCTTCTCACACATTTCATCAATTCTCCTTATAAAAGTCTCATTTTCTTTATTAAGACGATCCACACATTGCTTGAGGGAATCAACACTATCAGCTTCATCTTTCAAATCTGCGATTTGCTTCAGCAACTTTTCATTCTCTGATTTAACTCTTTCAAACTGCTCATGATACTTTTCGAGCTTCTTCTTCATTTCCTCAAATTCCTTTTGCTTTTCCATTAATATTTTCAATTCCTTGAGTAGATGTTCGTTCTCCTTTGCAAGAGCATCAGCCTCTTCTTGAATTTTGAAAATATCGGTCTTTTCAGAGCTGTTAGCGATCGTTTTACTACTATCATCCGTAAGATTTTTATTCGTCGAATGATCTGATGAAACGTTTGTTTCGCCCAAATCAAAGTTGTTATTAGACTCATCGTTAAAATGACTCCTGTTAGAAATTGCCGAATCCTCTAATCTACTTTGACCCATTAATGTTAAATTCAACCTCTTGTACTCTGCACACTCTGCCCAAGCAGCAGCCAAACCATTCTTTAATTTCTCTCTTTCACTTTCCACTATCTTCGTCTTTTCCTTAATTTCCTGTATTTTATTTTGGTACTCCAAGTTCTCTGCTTCCTTTTCTCTTAAAACTTTCTTGAGAACGTTAATCTCCTCTATGATATCATCCTTTGAGTGGTCATTTCTCAATGCAGATTCAGACTTTAACTTATCATAAATGTTTTTCATTTCTTTCAATTGCTTCTCATACGATTTCTTTGCAAAGTTCGCTTCCTCTAATTCTTTATTCGCCTCGCGGATTCTTTTCTCGAGATCTTCAATGCGATTTTGGAGTCTCTTTTCCATTTCAGTTTTCTCTTCTAATTCGTGGAGATTATGTTGGTACTGTACAGCAAATTCGTCAAGGGTTTGATAAACAGTGGTATCGAAAGCAGAAGTCGAGCTGATGTTACTGACTCTCGATAAAGTCTTTTCCAGGTCATAAATTTTGTTACTGAGAGATCTTTCGTGCATTTGGTTGTTTTCGATTAGAGATTGAGCAGCAGCGTAGCGAGCTGAGAGATCGTCTATTTGAAATTTGAGAACCTCATTCTCCTGTTTAAGAGAAGCAACATCAGATAATGCTTGCTCCAAAGAACGCTCAATGCTTTCTTTTGATTCCAGGACACTAGCCGCTGCTATATATTTAGCAGTCATATCGTCTAATTGAATTTTGTGCAAACGAATTTGCTCGTTTAACATCTCGTCACCAACATCTTCGAGTTTGGAACTTCGGTTACTCACGTCTGATCGATAAGATTGTCTTTCACTACGATTCATCAGTTCAAGTCGTAAAGCTTCCACAGTTTTTTTGTAATTTGTTACCTGTGCCTGAAACACTGCTAGTTCCTTTGAATGATTATACTCTTGTTGATTCCTTTCTTCTCTTAGTTTCTGTATTTTATCTTCGTAGTTTTGTTTGATGGATGCCAGTTCGGATTCATACTTTGTTTCTAGATCCTTCAATTCTTTCTGATGTTCCAAAGCATTAGCATTTATCTCTGCATTAAATTTCTCCATAAGGAATTGCATTTCCTTTTTCACTTTCTCCACTCTTGCTTCTGCGGATTTCTGCTGCTCGAAGGTTTCAGCACCAGCACGAATTTCTTTATTCAAATTATTAATCTGTATTTTGTAATCGCTTATTTCTGCATTCTGAAGCTCTTTCTCCATCTCCAATTTCTGTATTTTTTCACGAGATTCTTTAATTCTATCTTTAAAATCACTGATTATATTTTTCTGTTCGTGGACATTTGATTCTAAGGCACTTATCTAAAATAAGAAAAATTGTTTTGTTAGTATTCAAGAAAATTAGCAAAATGACTTAAATGAGGTGTTTCATCTACGAATTACCTTTTCTTGTGTAAGTTTTTCTGCATTGGGACTACCAAGTTGAGCCGCATTGAGAGCATTTAATTGATCTACTAAACTATCACGAGCACCCAGAGCTTGCACTAAAGACGAGGTTAAATCTTCTATTAGCTTATCACGTTGCTGAATGGCAGACTCAAACTCTTGAAGCTGTGAAAACAAAAGAGTGCAAGTGTAAGAATTAGTTCTACTATATTCGCACTAGACTTTTTAATGCTTTGGAAATATTATTGTAATTTATTTAAATCTTAAAATTTATAATGAAGTTAACATATTTAAAAGCTTTTAAATTCAATTCCATAAATCTTAATTGAATTTGATTTACATTTTAATATATTTAAATCATATCTGATCTAAGAATCTAATGAACTTTTCTGAATTTGCGATAACCATGCGTATGAAAATAATGAAAATAACTCATTAATAATTTTCAAACTAATTGTAAGATTATTTTTTTCTAGGATTCTTAATATTCAAATATTTAAAAATTTAAAAATCTTTCTGTGGAATCGAAAGACCTGGGCTCGTATCCCAACGCAGTCGAAAGCGTCTTTTTTTCCACAGAAAGATTTTCAAATTTTTAAATATTTGAATTCATTTGCATTATTTGCGATATAAGAGTTTGAAATTGTCTACGAGGACACCTGTCAACAACGTATCCTATCTGATAGGCGATTAGTGATTCTCCGATAATGTAGGCAGCGACAAAAATTTCAAACTCAACTAATTAATTCTCAATATTATTGGAAATCAATAATTGCTACTTATAAAACGAATACTTACTTTAGAATGGTAAACAGCTATGATATTTGAATTATTCTGAATACTGCTAGCATGGCTACTGTTATGAGAGGAGTTTGGAGATGAGTTTTCACCCCGAAGATGATCTATTTCAGCAGTAAGTGCCTGCACCATAGCCTCCTTCCCTTGCAACAATTCCTCCAATTCTGCTACTCTACCAGCCATTCCTTCTAATTCTCCTTCCCCTTCACCCTCGCTCATGCTTACACTACTGTATGTTACATCTCGGGAAGATATTCCTTCATTTGCCTGTAGAAAAAAAATTTCAGTAAGAGTTTTTCAATTTTTAATTATAATTGATAAGAGATTCAACTTACACTGACACCTTGTGGATCTATGTATTGTCTAGACATGCTTACACGAAAGGAATCATCATCAGAAACTTGAGATAGTCTACCCAAACGTTCAGCTTTAAACTTCTCAAGCTGAAACATTTTTTCAAATTACTTGAAATTAGTTGTCATTTAATTTAAACGCATTACTGTTTAATTACTTAAGTATAAATAAAAAAAATTCTGGATATTTTTTAGAGCATATACTTATATACTTTATGAAATTCAATTATTTATTAAGAATAATATTGGCAAATGATGAAATAACACGTTATGGACAAGAATACGTAGTTCTTCTGTGTTTATTGATTACTGTAAGTCATTTTTGTCTGATATAGAACAAAAACTTACAATAAAATTTTTATTTATAATAAATCAAAACAATCACAATTATAAAATGAAATGATTGTAGAAGATCCAGTACTTTAATATTAAAATCAATCTCTCTTATACTCATGACATTGAGTTATACCAAACAATTTGTTTACTGTTCAAAAAGTAACCTCTACAGTAAACACAATAACCTGAAAATATCAATTACTGTTTGAAATATATAATAGCAAAACAAATTATTTTTTAAATTAAACTAAACTTAAATGGGAAAACGTAAGCACTTATTATAGAATATAAGAGACAACTGAATAAGTGGAAATCAGAACTTTCTATTTATGGCATATGAACCAAAAGGCCTAATCGGGTTTAAAAATAGCTTAAATCTAATCGACGAAATAAAGCACTTAAATGGTCCTATACCATTTCTTTCCCTGCCTCTAAGGCGCGTCTTCTGCGCTCTTCTTCATCCATCACTTTTTACAATTTTTGTACAAATCACCGAAAAATTCAAACTGTAACGATTATTCTACACCACTCCCGATTAATCATCAAAATACTTTTATTGTCACTTCTGCTTTTTACTACATTTTTCAACGTTTCTTTATTTATCAATTCACAACAATCTTGTTTTCTATTCGTTATGTCAAGACCCTTTTGTCGGTTAATAAAATTTACAAAATGCGAAGCGTCTATAAATATGTCAGAAATTAATCGTTCACAAGATAAGGAGAAGTGAGGTTAAAAAAAGTTTCACTGCTGTGCTGCCATCTAGAGAAAAACTGCATTTATTTGTCAAAATCCCCAAAAAACAATTAATTTTTTTTTATAAATAGCAAAAATAAGTTTTTGAATCAATAAACCCTCATTTTAATTAGAATTCGCTTACCATTGAAGACGATTTTGAATTTTTTTTAAAGCACAGAATAATTTTCGTCCGTTGAAAACATCTCTTAAAAAATGGAAACTTCATTGTAAATGAACCTTGACTTTACTTTTGACCAGTGTGAAATCGAGGTTCAAATAACTCACGTTTAATTTCTTTGTAAAGTGTTTATTTTGCATTTATATTACAAGTTAATTCTTTATTATCTTACTCTGTTTTCAGAGAAGAAATGGACATGCATGACGTGATACACGTGGAAATCTGTCAAAAGGTTGACAGGTACTCTAAATCATTGAAATATTTAGATATCGCTTTGTTTTTCATTTCACCGCATGCTTGATTCTTTAAATTTGTTTATTCATCGACAATTTTTATTGTTTACGTGAATTGTTACAATAAAACCACTTCCAGAATCTGATGTCAAGTTGTGGTTATGTTTTGCTTCGTAAGCTTGGATTATGGGCCAAAATTAATCCTACGTGCTAAAAATCCTAAAAATACAACGCAAAAGAAATTTTCTGAGGATATGTTATGTTTTCGGGATTTTTTCTGGATTTCAATGTTCAGGATGAAAATTGATAGGGTTAATAATTGTTTATAAAAGAAAATTTTTAATAAAAATTAGCTATAAAGACAAAATTACGATTCCATGCTGAACACACGCAAAGGAATCTTAGAAGTTATTTTTTTATGGAAAAAATGAATATTCTACTTTAATAATTTTTTTTTATATGCAAACCTTTGAATATTAGAGTGGATATTTGAAATTTAAAAAATTTATCAAAATAATAAATGGAGTAACAAACTGAAATTAAAATTTTAACATTTTATATATTTAAAAAACAGAAATTATATTGACCCTCAATAACAATATTTGTAATGTTGGCTTATTGGCTTTAGGGTCCATAAATGGAAAAAACAGTAGTTTAAATCTAATATTTCACCTCTGATTGGAGTCCTCATCAGTGATCTTTATTTCAAGAATATTTGAAATATTTGAAGTCATAAGCATTATAATTATACCAATATTTTCTTAATTACAGTGCATTATCTCGTCAAGATGTAGAAGAGGTGGTGAAGGCTGAGATGAATTATTTAAACGAAATTAACCTAAATATCAGCATGCCAGGGGAAAGTTTTTCCAAAGATATAATAAAAAGTCATGTTGAATCAATATTATGCTGTAGTACTAGCACTGAGGTAAAATAAATAAGCTATAACAATAAAGCATAAACTCTTTTTGAATGTAATTTCAAACTCAATTTCATAAATACTTTTATGTACTACAATTCTAAATACTGGACTATATTTGAGTAATTAAGAACAGAAATAACATATAATTTTCTTCACAGAAAACGCACATGAAAATTCATGGCAGTACGCTAAAATTGTACGTCTATCGATTAACTCAAGAAAGTGCAGCGACGGAGACGATTCAGACCGAATCAGACGAGATGGCTGCTGCTTCTCATTGGATCCTGCCCTCAAGCGAATTCCACGGAATGTGGGAGAGTTTGATCTATGAGTCTGACATTAAAGAAAACGTAAAATCATTCTACTAATTCGTCTTTCTTCAAAAAATGATTTTGAATTATTCTTTAAGTATAAAATTAAAAATTCCATAACTTATTAGCAAAATAATATTTATTACAGTTACTACATTTTATCGAAACGACGATGATGTTCTCTGATCGGAAGGTTGACCCGAATATAATTAGCTGGAACAAAGTAATTCTCTTACATGGACCTCCAGGTACAGGAAAGACAAGTTTGTGCAAGGCACTCGCCCACAAAGCAGCAATTCGTCTAGGAGACCATTATACTCACGGAGAACTTGTTGAAATAAACAGTCACAGCTTATTTTCTAAATGGTTTTCAGAGGTATTAGACACTAATTATTCTGCAGTAAATTTTTTATCATGAAATATTAATTCAAAGTTTAAAGAATTTGAAAATCTTTCTGTGGAAAAAATGACGCTTTCGACTGCGCTGGGGACCGGCAATCGAAAGACCTGGGCTCGAATCCCAGCGCAGTCGAAAGCGTCATTTTTTCCACAGAAAGATTTTCAAATTCTTTAAATATTGAATTTATTTGCATTATTTGCGATATAAGAGTTTGAAATTGTCTACGAGGACACCTGTCGACAACGTATCCTATCTGATACGCGATTAGTGATCCTCCGATAATGTAGGCAGTGACAAAAATTTCAAACTCAACTAATTAATTAATTCAAAGGTTGACATTATTTACAAACATAAAACTTTAATAATTTTAGAGTGGTAAACTGGTCATGAAACTCTTTGACCAAGTAAAGTGTCTTTTAGAGGATCCAAAAGCTTTGGTATGTATTTTAATAGACGAAGTAGAGTCTCTCGCACACGCTCGAAAATCTTGCGCGAATGGAACCGAACCCAGTGATTCTATTCGTGTAGTGAATGCACTGCTTACTCAATTGGATCAGATCAAGAAATACCCGAACGTATTAATTCTTACAACCAGTAACGTAACTGAAGCAATAGATGTAGCTTTCATAGATCGGGCAGACATCAGACAATTCATTGGATTTCCAAGCGAGCAAGCCATTTACAAGATTTACAGCTCGTGCATTAAAGAATTAATGAGGGTAGGTTAATCATTAAAATATATATGTAATGTATACTTGAATTTTCAATTTTCTGTTCGTATCTTATTTAATTTGAGTTATATATTTTTCAGACTGAATTCATCGAACAAGAAGTTCTGAGCGACATGTCATATTTAAAGAAGCTTGGATACGAAGAAAACATTGAAACGAGGCACAGCCTGATGTTGCTAGAATTAAGCAGACAAAGCGTTGGAATGAGTGGACGAGCTCTAAGGAAAATTCCTTTTCTGGCACATGCTCTTTACACTCATACGATAAAATGTCCAGTGCCTCGATTTTTAAGAGCTATGCATCTTGCTATTGAAAAGCAGAAAGAGGAGGAAGTCGCATAACTGAAAACTTCCAGCATAAATATTCTCTATTTTTATATTTTTACAAACGAATCACTCGCACTTTAGACCTAAGTATCACAGAAATTTGTTTATCTAAATCAGTGTTCAGATGATTTTCAAAATCTAAAAATGACTCAACTGTTAATTATTTCAGTATTTTTTTCTTCGGGTAGTATTTTACTGTACAAGTATTTCAGAATTTTAAAAACAAAAGTGTAAACTTTTGTAAGTGCCTTAGTAGTACTTAAGTCGTCATTTGTATTTGGAGTTATATTAACGTTAGTAATTAATTAGCACCAATACTAAGCTCTGATAATTTATCGTTTTTATTTATTTTGTATGCAAGTAAAACTTTCACAGTAAAATTGATACTTTATAATAAAGAGATTTAAAATGTGAGATAGATTCATTTATTTGTCTGAATTCCCTTGCATGTTTTAACA
This sequence comes from Diplolepis rosae, assembly GCA_030998225.1. Classification (NCBI taxonomy): domain Eukaryota; kingdom Metazoa; phylum Arthropoda; class Insecta; order Hymenoptera; family Diplolepididae; genus Diplolepis; species Diplolepis rosae. Next base: position 2,581,246 of record JAPYXD010000723.1, on the reverse strand, counting down.
TTTTAACAACTTCAAAATCAATATCAAAAATATTTAAAGGTATTTTATATCTTCTTGTAATTTAAAACAATTTAAATTTCAACAAAATATTACCTACTAATAAAATATCTTAAAGAAATCTTGAACTTAAATTTCCCGCCGACTTATAACGTTCAAGATGAACGCGAAAATTTAAATGATTTAAATTCATTGAAAATCTAAATTTATACTGATCAAATATGCATCGTATGTACACAGTTTTATAAATGTTTTGTCTGCACTATTTTTGTACAATCAGACCACCTGAGAAAAGCTCTAATTTAACACTCAACTCTATTTAATTCATCAATCAATGTGTATTTGAAATTCATTATTTCGCCTAGCGGCATTGCATAGAACTACGTGTTTCGTAACAAATTTTCATAAAGTTTCATTTCTACAAATTGTAGCTATTTTCCGGCACACTCGCGCAATGCGCAGTGGCAGTTTGCAACGACGTTGATGTTTTTCAGTTGTTTTGGAGGCACTAATACGCATTGGTTGTATTTTCCCGGCAGAGAATCCGTTCGGTGTATTTATATTGCCAATAAAAAATACTGCACGTAAGAAATACGTTTGTAAGAAAGCGACTCAAGTTAGTTCGTAATTTACGGATATTCTAGTGGATTTGTTATTCTGGTGAAACTGGTGGATCAGTGATTAGTTTGAGTTAAAAATCAAAAGTGAATGAGACCGGAGTGATATCGGAATTAACTCTTTCCCAGCTGAATAATGTTGCTCGAGCCTGAAATAATAATACATCTCGTTGGCGGAGGGTGGGTTACTTTTAAATTGATTAAACTCATCCATTTCCAACCCCTTTAATCTTATCCAACACTAATGTTCACAATCTACCCTTCGTAAATTCTCGAACAAGTAACCGGTTTCATATAACCTCAGAATTCCGTTAATTTTCAAACCTCCATCTTCCTTCCACTTTCTCTCCAATTTGCGAACATCGATTTACCATGTAGGCTATCATAGAAAAACTTGACAATTGAATTTTGCAGGTGATTAACAATGACAAGTTGAAAAACGACTAGGTCCTTTTATTGTTAGGGTGTTAAACCGACATTCAAATTTTGATTTTTAAGGGAAAAAATACGTTTTGTCAAAAAACTCAAGGGTTACTGTTGTTAATACTGTCAACTATCTGAAAATCATAAAAAAATAAATAAACCTATTCATAGACAGTATTATGTTCCAGATCTTACGCAAATGTTTTTTAACGCTGTGTAGGATTTGTACTCGTACGTAGTATCGAAGTTCTAAATTGCAAATAGACAACGTGGTTAGAAATCAATTACTTAATGTTTTGATTAATGCTGTTTTAATCGAAAATGTTCTTGATACTTGACTTTATTGCGGTTATCAATTACCTAACCCCTGTAAATAATTAAAAATTTTCTTTATTGTTAGTGACTTAACCCAGTAATCACTAACTTCAGTTACGTAATCTAATGTTGACATTGCAATTACCATAACAAGATGTATATTTAAATTTGAATCATCTCAATGCAATTGAACTGCAAATACAAAGTAGAGAATTTGCAAGATAAGTGGGATTCTATCTAAGAGTGCTCCAAACAGTTTAAAAACATTCTATATATTTATAACTGCTTTATCTGCCTGACATTCATGTAAGACTTCATAATTGTGATTAATTCTATTACTTTATAAATTCGATCTCTTGTCATTATTCATTTACCAATATTCTCGTATCTTTGCGCGTTATTTTGATAAGATTATTATCAACTCATCTTTTCATATATTTTTTAAAATCCCATTAATAGGTAAAAATCAAATTCTTGTTCAGTATACAATTCTGTACCGAAGATACAGATAAGGAATTTATTTTTAATATATCATATCAGCTACGCAATACTTCTCAAAAACAAATGTTTTTGTCAAAGATATTCTATTTTGCTCCAATACAATAAATATCTGAGTTTGTTTCATTAAACGGGTTTTTTTAATAAGCCGGTAAACATCAACAAACTATATTACTGTGTTTGTATTTTGAAGTGGCAGTAAATCGTCGACTTCTCTTACTATAGATATATACTTCCTGAGTTATTTTTAGAACCACACGATGCATTCTAGCCGGTTCGATGTAAAAGTATGAGTTTGATGATTGTACATGAGATACATGAAAAATTATTTCGTAAACCTCTATGTACCTGGCGCCATTCTCTTTTTCTCTTTCGATAAAGTATTCTGACTCGTATTTGATTTTAGATCACAGAAATTGGAGGTAATTCATTTGCGTTAATCTGAATAAAATAATTTCTTAATCTCAAAAACTCAAGGATTAAGAATAAAAGTCTGAAAGGTTGAAAGTTGGTCTCGCTCGAGTTTTTTTCTATACATTCATGAATTCAAGGCTTTCAATGCGTCAGGTTACGCACCTTATGCAGGAAACAAATGGGGAAAATTCTCATTACTCGTGAATCTTAGTTTTTTTATTAATTGACAATTACTCCAAAATATATCTTTTTTGACAACATTTATGATTAGATGTAATCCGTTTGTTGCATCAAATTTTATAACGTTAATGGCTGCATCAGAACAGCTAATCTATATTTTCAAAACATTTTCTGTTATTTAATAATGTTATTTTTTAAAGATCATTAAATGTTTTCAAAAAATTGTTTGGAAATAGATTTACTGTTCACATTGCAGTTGCTGATATGTTACGTGGAAAAACTATGGCCTCTTCTACTTCAAAACTTAAATTCTTTTAAAGTTAAATGTTCTAATAGTTTTTCCAATTTGCGTATAAAGGAAAAATTCTGTAAACGTTGTCTTACATATTTTTAATGCAACTAACGGAGGCTCGGTAGTTTATTTTTCGCAAAATTCAATAACTTTTTTCACATCAATTAGAAAAGTAAAACAGATTTTTTTTAATGCACAGATTGTCTGGAACACTTGGAGCAATTGTAACTTGTCCTCTTGAAGTAGTCAAAACACGATTGCAGTCTTCTACTTTCTACCCTCCTAGTAACAAGGAATTTGCTTCCGGTCATGTCACGTGCAAAACCTTCCCGAATCGACCACAGAGGCGATTATGCACTGGCGAGCCTCCAAGGTACTCATACAATTAATTATATTATTCATATATGGAAAAAATAAATTTACTTTAATCATCTTACCTTTAAGTTTCAAGTCATAGTCATTTTTAATCAATCTTATCTAGTTTTTGTAAGAGATATAATTGTAGATATTTGACGAAGAAATAAGAACAGAATATTGACCTTTATTGATTATGTTGAATTATATCATTAAATGGAAGATAATTTGTATCATCAGCTCTCTATGAAATATTTTCATTTTTCTCAAGGAGTAAATAATTTTATTGCTTTTTGTAGATACTCTATGGCTCTTTCACATTATGGAACCTCAAGAGGTTCACCTCATCCGCACGAACCTCCGGGAATGATTCAGTGCATCAAATACATCATTAAGAACGAAGGCAGTCGGGCCTTATTTAAGGGACTAGGTCCCAACCTAGTCGGTGTTGCACCTTCTAGGGCGATATATTTCTGCACCTATTCACAGAGCAAGGCTTTCTTCAACTCACGTCTACCTCCAGATAGTCATATCGTCCACGTCTTTTCTGCATTCTGTGCAGGTTAGTTTGTTTCATTTTCCTATTTTAGTCACAACTGCATCAATTTATTACTGGAACGTCAAAATCGCCAAATCCTAATTTCCAGTTCTTTTTTCTGCGAGATAAAAATATTCATAATTTTCCTATTTCTTAACAGTTAAGAAATAGTTTTTAATTAATTTATTAAAGATGCTATAATGAAGACAAAACAAAATAAAAAAATAAAATAAAGTAACAGTATTTATTCATTTTATTTCAAAGGGATAATTTAACGTACAAATATTTCATATCGAAATTGAGTTACGCGAATTATGCTGATATGGATATGAATCCACGTCATAGATTAATCTTTTTCAGCGAGAGCTTCAAATATTTACGTTCATAGTCACAATGCACTCTGATCTTTCTTAAAAAGTTGATAACGTGATAACACACAAACTATAAATACAACGTTTAATGGGGTATTTATATATGTAATAGTATAGTATATAGTAATAGTAATAGTGTATAATAATAGTATAATAATAATTTATTGTAATAGTAAGATTTAATTGAGATCTATGTGAAGTTTTTAAATTGAATTAGAAAACAAGCATTGCAAGTTTATTCTTTATATTATAAAGTGACATTTGTATGCCTTATTTTTGCGAAATGCAATAAGATATATCTGTCAAGTTCGTTTAGTTAAATTTTTCCAATTATTTCATTTGGATAAAATTTTGTCAACTTATGGCCAAAACAAAGTTGACGGACATTCCTTATTATCTTCTAATATAACATTCCTCCATTTTTCAAACAGATATTTTATTTACAAAAGAAAAATAATTTACAAGAATGGACTAACTTGCCATTTAGTCACGTGATGTACTTTATAAAAAGCCTTGTGTTTAAAGCTTAATTGTCCGAAAGATTTTTTAAGCTATGGAGAATACTTATAATTCTAAACGTCTAACAATGGAATTTAATTTCATGAATGATAAAATGCGTAATGAACTGCATAGAATGTTTACACACCAAATCCACATTTTAGTGAATGGATATTAATTTTTTTTTCTGTAAATAAAATTCTTGTTCTTAGCCTGTTGAAGAATTCATAACATCTCAGGTTGCGCAATAATAGCTGTGTATCACGTAAATCTATTATGTAATTCTTAAGTGGTTCTCACGTTACATATTGATAGTAAACTAATTTTTAAATATGGACGAAAGTTTGATAATTTTTTTAAATAAAATTTTTAAGAAAAAAGAAATCAATGACTAAAGAACAGCATCTTTGCTCTTTTTATTTATTTTTTATTCTTAAAATCATCATTTTTGGCTGCATTCAAAAGTGGTTTGAATATTTTCAACAGTTAAGTAACATCACTGAAACTAGTTTGTGGAAATAAGAAATGAACAATCTAAATCCTATGGATTGATCAGAGTTTTAAATCCCTTTATAATTTAGGTTAGTATGCATGGTCTAAGGAGTTATAGTTTCCATGCATGTAATACTTGGATAAACGTTCAATATTACACAATATCATAAACTTTTAGATAAGACATGCATTAGACTGAGTCCAACTTGAACTCGCAATCATACTTCAGGCGTTGGTGTGAGGAAGATTTCTCTGCAGGGGAGACAATTGTCGGGTCACGCTCGTCTGTTTACAACTTGTGCAACACGCTCTCAATTATTGGTTCATATGTCTTGTCTATTTGTATATGTTATCTATTGACAATGAGAAAATTGCACTCACACATTTAAACAATCATTTAACTCATCAAGCGTAGTCAACGAGATGAATCTATTTTTAAGATTATACCGAGTGCATCAGTAGAAAAATAATGCAGCAATAAAAATTAATAAATAAGCAATTTCATATTATAAATTTGTTTTCTGCAGATCTGTAATTTCCAAAAAAAAATTTTTTAATTAATTTCATATCATTAATATTGATCATAATTTAATGAATAAATAATTTGGCGAATTAGTGTTTTTTAACTACGAACTAATTATCAATATCTTTAACCGACTTGCGTGAAAATTTTAGACTTGTTATCAACCATGAATGTGTATTTGAATATTTCTTCTCAATTTATCATATATTGAAAAATCGTACGATGAAGATAGTACATTTATTATTGATGCAATTACGTGGCAAATACGAAACATCAACGTTGGTTCCATAGACAACTATGACCTTTTGCATAAGAAATATGTATTTGCTTCGAGATTCGAACCTATATTGTTAAAAAATAATTTTTGCGATGTAAATGCAAAGACATAATTTTAGATTTATGGAAGTCTATAAAATAAAAGAATAGTCTGTGAAAGTCAAGAAAAGATTAGTTTTCAAAACTTACAATTACCTAATTTAAATTTCGCATTCAATTTTTAGCTAGTGTTCAAATTTTTTATTCTGATTCAATTAGTTTTATTCCTCCAAAAAATGAGGACATGCTAAATATATGAGCACAATTTTGGGTCTTTGCCCTCACAAACAGACTGTGAATGAGGTCTTGAAAATCAAGTGCAGAAAGTCACGTGTTTACAGTCACGTAGGCATTTTGAGGATAAAATTAATCTCCAGCCTTGTTCTTAAAACTGTAAATTTCCATTTAAAACAAAAAAAACGATAAGAAGAAGTATTAAAGTAAGATTTAATACAATTTTCTTCGTTTCAAAAGACGATTTCATGTGCATCAAAACTTAACAGAATTCCAATATAAGAATGTTAAAGAATACGCGTCCATAAAACAGAATCTTGAATACATTATTGATATGCGTCTTATTTTCATTGTCCTTGAGATAAAGTGCAGAGTAATAAAAAAAAAACGTACATTGCACCGCTTAGGCTGAAGTAAAAGATCGAGGCATAAGAAATATGTGCAACATCTGCTATTTACAAGCCAGCCAATAGAATCCAAGGAATAATTCACACGAACAATCCGAAATTCATTTAGTCACCGGAAATAAAGAATCTTGGAAATTCATAAATTTATGAAAGTCAATTTCGGAAAATAACTTCATATTAAATAAATTAAATACTTCATCGTGAAATAAGAGCAAGAAATATGAACACTTTGATCTCCTTCCTCTCTGCAAAAATAATATTGTTTCAATATCGGGACAAAATTTGAAGATATTTTTGTGTGTGATCTTATTAAAAAATCCTTTCGTATTTTGCAGATACTTCAAGAGACATAAATCTAAACAATAAAAGAGAAGCTACCAAAGTTTAACGTTTGATTTTTCCAGAACTTACAGAATTTAAATTCAATAAAATTAATTTGGACTCCTCTCGTGGAAATATTTTTTTATAATGAAAAATATTTTCACCAGGGTTTGACATTAAAAATACCAAAACTAAAGTTCAAATTTTTAGCATTCAAATAAAAACTTTGAACTTTAGCCCGTCTGAAAAAAAGCTCGTCGGATCGATAACTGATGACAGGATATTATTATCTCATCGTTTGCATATAGAAATTGTCAGTGTCTTAAACGCAATTGAACACGACATTTGGCATTATCACAGTTCCACTTTCAGTAACGACTGTAAACATCTATCTATAGGTATATGGGCGCAAAAAAGACACAAGTATATAAATGTGTTGCACCTCGTGGCTCACACATGTTTAGTATTTGTATACAATAAGAGCATGCACTGTCAGTTTGCGTTATCTCTGGCATTGATAATCAAAATCTGCATTGTCGTGATTTCATTTCCGATGGTTTCAGTTGTCTTTCGTCTTGGCATTTGCGCTCGCGTGATTATTCCCAGCAATTGCTACCTACTATTTTTAAGTCGTATATCTAAGCGAAAATGCCGATCGTCCTTGACAATTAATGTCAACGTAAGTCTCGAATTCGAACGGTTAATGTCTTAGAAATTCTCATAAAATTCGTAAAAGTTCAGAAGATTCTACCATGAATTTAAATTTTCTCAAACTACTCAAAAATATCCCATATAATATCCTGTCTTGTAACATTTATTTGACTGATCAATCTTTACACACTCCAAAAACTGCTTTTTATTAAAAGTAAACTAAAAAATCTGTGTTCCAAAATTGGGAATTAAACGCTGCTTCGAAAATATTAAATATTTTGTAGAGCGTGGAAAATTATTGAAGCACAGAAGTCAAATAGTGTTTTAAGTTATGATTACTTGAAAGATCTCGATAAGAGTCGTCCTCACGTATATATTTAATGAAAAAGCAATTAACTAGGAGTAAATAAGAGTTGAGGTCGGTCATGAACACCGCAAGACAACCAATATAAATGAAAATTGCGCCTTAAAAGAGCTTTTAAAAAATTGTTTTTCTTATTTTTCAAGAGTCGAATCAAGAATTTGAATTAGCCGTTCATATTAGAAGATATCAAAGATGAATGATTCCATAGAAATATGCAAATTACTTTGAAACTATTTGCAGATATTTTTTGCAAACGAATCATGTATCTTTAATTTGCAAATTCTTTTGTGATTTTTTCGAAGGAAAGATTAATGCTAAAAATTTTTTTGAACTTTGATTTTTTAAATTTGATAAAGGATACACAATTATTGTGTCATCATCATAATGCAGTTTTACATTTTACAGACTTTATCTTAAAAGATTGAACTATCTTGAATTTATTTATTGCCAATCTGACCTGGTTTTTAAAAGTTGAAAGACTTGTTTTTCAAAAAGAATAATAAAATCTTTTACATCGCGGCTTTCATTGTTCTCTTATAAAATTTGTAATCTATAAAATTTACATTCTAACCATTTAATTTTTAAAATGTTTTTTATCAATCATTAGGATATTTTAAGCCTTGAATTAATTTTCTTATTTATGTTACGACTTGCTTTGCATCTTCATTCAAATAAACGGGTTTCAATATCGTTATGTTGCTCTTTCCATCGTTACATTTTTTATTCTTAGCTCGTTTAACTAGTTCAGGAAGGCTTATAATTAAAATTAAAAAATCAAATGCGATATCAGAAGCTTAAATACTTGATATGGAGAAATGATTAATGGCGTCACGCGACATTATTTCAAGGAAATCACATTGAACTAGGTCGTAGACGGAAAATTAATTGAGATTAGAACTCTTTGTAAAATATTCGAACTAGTTATAATTTTTCCCTTTTTGGTTTTGATGAATTGTTTTAGTTTCTTCTTTTCATTTCTAAACTTCTAGCGACAGAAAAATTCAATTTCTCTGACAATTCTTTTTCAAAAGTGCTTAATAGCCTTTCCAGTCTTATAAAAATAACGTTTAGAAAATTTTTTGCTTTTTTTTAAGAAAATAAAACACAAAGTTATTTTTTTGAAATGCTTGGAAATAGTTCATATTCCCATCATGTTGTCGTTTAATAAATGCTAACAGACCATTGAAGCGTTAAAATTTGAAGCGACAAAACGATGTGATTATGAAAGGTTGAGTTGTTCATAGAACACACACAAAGAAACTAATTGCAAATGCATATTGTGAGGTAGAAAATGATAGGTCATTGCTCTATCAAGTCTTTTTTAAAGTAGGTTAACGAATACAATCACCAGGATTCTTTTCTCAAAACAGCAATTAAAAATGGTTCCGGAAAAAACTCAATTTCCTGGTGGATTGGATTGAAAAGTTCAAAACTTTTTTTGACAGAAAATCCTAAATTCTATCATATTTCTTCAGTTATTACAAAAATGATTACTCGATAATCTAACAAAAAATGTTATTCAAATTATTAACATTAAAATTACGAGAGAAAACAAATTTCAATTCAAAACAAATAAAGTGTTTTTTTGCTGGTTTAAAATAATAACTCGAGAGCATCGTAGAAAAAAAGCATCAGGTACTCCAAAAATGATTGCTTTTTTTGATGTTATGAGGTCTTTTATATTTATTTCATTTTCGGGTGAATTTTCATAAAGTGATATGCTTGGAATATTTTCTCCAATTTTTATTCCTATATCTTCTTATTAAAAAAACTAATGAATAATTATAAACGAAACAACTGACACTTGTCAATCAACAATGTTTAAATTTAGAATAATGCTTCACTCCATAACACAATTTTGTTTATTCAGTGGTTTTCTTGTTACGTCATTTGAAATCAATTATCATTCTCGTTATTGAAATTAATGCTGATAAAAGTTATCAGTTTTCTCCTATCAGATATCAGTGATGCATTACAATATGGGAGCTGAGTATAATTTATAGAAACACTATATTGACATCGCAAGCTCAATATGAAAAATATTTGAAAAGAAATTTGGCATTTGAATATAGTTTCTAGGGTAGTTTGTTTATATAAGCCATTTTCTGTAGAGAAAATATTATTATAAAGAATGAAAATAAACTTTAATTGAATTAGGAAGGAATACATCAAGCATATGATCTGGCCGAAGTCAGAGTTATAAACAAGCAAATTTAAGGATAAAAATGAGTGAAATTGAAAAATCACAGAAATTCTTAACGTGATTTTGAAAAGAAAATTATGGACTAAAATATAACATTATTTAAATATTTGGATCAAGTGTTAAGACCGAAAGAATATGTCCTATAAGTGAATTTTTAATCATTAATAGGACATTGATGTTGCAGGTTTTGTGACGTCTACAACAATGAACCCCGTTTGGTTCATCAAAACAAGACTTCAGCTAGATCATCATTCAGATCGAACCAGTGCCATAGAATGCATCCGGAGGATATATCAAAAATCGGTAAGGATTAATCAGGCTTCCGATGCACTGGGTCGACGGAGGAAATTATTTTTTATTTTTATTTGTAAATTTTTAGAAGCTTTGTTTAGAACTTAGTAGCTGATTTCCGTTGCTTACAAAAGTTAATTGGCCTTCAAGCATTTTATTGCAAATTTCGAGTTTACGTGTGAATTTTCGTTGTCGAGACAAATATATAATATTATCACGAATATATTGATGTCAAGAAGTTTTGCTCTAGATTTGAAATAAATTAAATAAATTAAGTGATATAGTCATCAAAATTTCCGAAATGTAATCTTCATTTTCAAGAAAGACGTAAGATTACTTGATAAAGATTTTGACTTAATTTTTAATTAAAGATGGATTCATCTAAATGCGGAATCCATGTAAGAAAACAAAGAATTTACAATAAAATAGGCGAATGAAAAAAAAGATCATAAATTTGTTGATTTATACTTCTATTTTGGTTTTAAAAAAATTAGACATATATGAAAACTTAGTCAATTATTAAACTGTTGTTCTTTTGAATTGACATTACTGTGGTTTCTTCTTGGCAGCGATTTGCAGGCTTGTTCTAAAATTGGAATCATGGCCTACGAATAGTAACTCGAACTAAAAATAGGTGTAATTCGCTTGCCGGTAAACATGGATATTATGTCTTCCATTGACAAAGGAAATTATTCTACAAGGCATCTCTACCAAACCCTTAACTTTTTTGTCATTTTTTTACTACCTCTTTGAGATACGAGAAGAAATGAAAATAGGACAGGATGAAAAATTAATAAATATGATAATAAAAATATAATGACAAATGGAAAATTGTCTCCAAGTTTAAAAAAATGTTAACGAATGCTATTAATTCTTAAAATGTTGAGCAATAACAAAAAATCAGTAATCAAAGAACGTGTGACATGAGAAATTATTCTATCTCTTATTTTGCAGTCAAGTCTTGTATATTAATCACAAAGATATATACATCTTTCGTTTTCCAACTTCTCTGGCACTAAATATTGGTCTGAAAAACTTGAAAATCATTTCTTCAAAAGCATAAAATTTTTTAGATTTTATTTGATTTAATATTATTATATTATTCATACAGAAATAATTTACAAACTATTTAAGTATTGTATTTTCTAAGAAACTGTTTTTATGAGATCCAAACTTTTCCTTTTACACTTCACAGTTCAATGATATATTTCAAAGCTGCTTTCTATTATTATTACTTCTTTTTGAAATTCTGTTTAAATTTCAATAAACGATTTTCATGTATGCAGATGTATCTGTAAATTTTGAAAACATTCCATTGTTCAATGAAATGCAATGAAATTGCTTTGACAGGTCTTAACTTGGCTTCCTTACCGCATTCGACTGATTATTTTATGTATATGTGTCTTCATTGCATAATATTACTTGCCAATTCAACTTAAATCTATTTCCACACTTATATGCTCGTGAACTCAAGATGCTTTTATACTCTTGTCCCTAATTCTACATTCTTTAGTTTAGACTAAAATCGATATAAGAAAAACTATGTCAGTACTGGTTCTAAAAAACTCTCTAAAAGCTAATGTCTTGATAATGAAAAAATATAAAATATTCGTAAAAGTCTGGGGGATACAATTTTGACAGAAAATAAGAAAAATGGGAATGAAAAACACGAAGTTGGTAATTAAAAAGTATTCAATGTCGAATATATTTCATTTGTCGGTAGAAAATAGAAGATTTATTCAAGTGTCAATTCTGCGATGATTGAAAAAACTCAACTGGAGTGAATAGGTACAACTTTTACGCTTTTAGTTTCATTAAATAAGTAAATAACTGTTTATCGTAGTAGAATTTTATTTGCATTTGTTTGCTTTAGAATATAATATTTTAGTTGGTCAGTATTTTTATTCAAAATTTACTATTTCAGTTTTTTTGTTCTTTTAAATTGTCAAATAAAAGATATGAACTTGGAAATATCTGGGCACTTCCACGTGTGACGGAGACTACATTTGACGAAACTACTGTTAAATAATGGGCTACAAAATTTATATAATATTCGTTTAAATTAATTTTTTTGATATCACTTTAAAGAAGATGAATACTCTCCGTTTGTAAATATATTATTGATATAAATACTTTCTTTTCGAAAATAATTGGAACTAAGTACTAATGTGACAGACACTACATGAAAGGAATACAATTTTTTGAATGCTTTTTAACTTTGAAAATCTTCTTCACTATTGGATGCATAGTTAAGTCATACATCACATACATAGTAGGAATATCGAATATCGAATGAAAAACAAGAAATTATTCACAGTCGATTTCAAAACAAAATAAAGAAATAAACATCACTCAAATGTTTTTTTATGGAAATTAAATGGCTTTAGCACTTTTTATATCGTGTTGATATATGTTTGAAAATCTCAACTTAAAATAATGAAATCGAACTTTTCATTGAGTAAAAACAAAATTTTACTTTTTTGAAATTTTAACATTTAAATTCTTATTTATAATTTCATTTTTATTTATTTTATTATTTATTTGGAAAATTTTGAGAGAGCAGTGTAGCCAAGAAAATGGAAAAAGAATGTTGCCACCTTCGGAAATATAATATATGATTGTATTACCAATTTTTGGAAACCTTCAAACAAATAATTTTATTTTTCTCTCTTCTGGGGTACATTCACGTGGATATGCCCATTTGATTTTTTTTTTACTTATAAATGTTTTTCTGAATTTTTCAATTCTTCTTGAATGTTTTGTTTCAATTACAGGGTTTTCTCGGTTTCTACAAAGGAATCGTTGCATCTTACGTCGGAATCAGCGAAACTGTTGTTTACTTTGTTATATACGAATCCCTGAAAAGTTGGCTTCAGACCTACGGATCCAGAGTGAGTGTAGATGACGATTCGATGACGCCACTTGAATATTTGCAGTTTATGGCAGCTGGAGCTTTTTCGAAAACGTGTGCCTGTTGCATCGCATACCCTCACGGTAAGAATGGCATATTCTTTGTTACATTTTATTAAATAAATAATTCTAAGAGTTTTTTTCTTCTCAATAATTTATCTAATGCAAGTTTTTCAAATTTTTCTTTATTTAGAGAGTTATTTAAGGGCATGTGATACTTAGGAAATGAGCAAATTTGATTGATTTCAGATTTCTACATGTTTGTGTCCAAAATACACAAAATTTTATTTTCAAAATTTCGGAAATGGTAGAGAAGATAAAAACGGACGTAGATAGACTACTTTTGGTTTCACAAATAAAAAAAAGTTCAAATTTAGTAAAATGTATCAGAAATCTTGTTTCATTATTAAAACCAAAAGTAATTTAACTACGTCTGTTTTTATCTTCTCTACCATTTTCAAAATTTTGTGTATTTTGGGCACGAACATGTAGGAACTGGACCATATTGCTCACATGAACTTATTACTTTTCTCGAGTATCACATGCCCTTAATTAGAATATACAATCTTACATTTTCAATTTGAAAATACTTTTTTAATCTCGACAGCATTCATTATAATTTTGCCTTTCGTTCTAAATAATACTTTATTCAGAATTATCGATCCAAAGATTTACTTTTGGTAGAAGTCCAAAAGAAGCTGAACAGATTCGCTAGTTATGTAAAAGTTATACGTCTAAAGATTTTCACCACGGATTTAAACTGTTTTAAACATCCAACAAAATTGCTCTTGAATTATATTTTATTTGACGTTTATGTACGCCTGCAATTCAATTTTAAAGTTTGTTGTTTTTGTTACAGAGTGGAAATAACTTTGTTCAAATCTATCTAATCCTCTCAATGGTACAAAGTTTATCGATCTGAGGATAATTAAATTCATTTTTGCAAAGTTTTTTCAAGAGTATTGACTTGAAACTATTTTAAAATATTTTTTGTAAAAAATGTATAGGCTTTTTAAATATTGCATTGGAGATGCATATGACATTAACTTCTCCCTGTAACTTGTTAAATAGTTTGAAGTAAGCACGTTTGTCTGAATAGATTTAAATATAGCATGAGCCATATATCTCTTGCCAGCATACTCTTGTAATTACGTATTACTTTGCCTGCATTCTTTTGCGAATATGCGGGACATTAATGGACTGAATAAACCGCTTCTAAAATTGATTAAATTTTGAAAACAGTCGCAAGATAACAAAAATCATTATACCTTTGAATTAAAAATGGTTCTTATTTTTAAAGCAATCGATACCTTTACCTCAGCCTTCTTGAAAATTTCCAGTATAACAATGTTGCATTATAAACTAAGCATTAAGAATTCAATTTATAAAATTGTAATCACTTGAAGTGAAATTAACCAAAACAAAATAAATCAAACGGTCTTAACAATTGTTCTCTTTGTATTATCTTTTATATTCAATTTTAGAATATTTTCACCTTTGAAAAATAAAATATAATTTTATTTTTTAGAGGTGGTGAGAACAAGGTTGCGAGAAGAAGGTACGAAGTATCGTGGTTTTTGGAAAACTTTGTATACAATTCGTGCAGAAGAAGGCGTGCGAGGGATGTATCGAGGATTGAAGACACAACTGATAAGGCAGATTCCCAATTCTGCGATCATAATGGTCACTTACGAGGCCGTTGTTTACTTTCTCAGGCGACGTTTCCAACCAGCGGAAAACGTTACAGACGCCACAACACAATACTATGCAGAAGCTAAAACTAAACGAGAACTAGCATAGAAGTTGCTTTCGGTTCCTAAATAAAGAGCCACCATTTAAAAGAAGCAATTCAAGCTTACGTATGTTTAGTGATCAACGAACTAGCGCCTCGCATCAAATTAATGTAGCGATTCTGCACTCACGATTTCCTCGTTGTGGATTGATAATTTCTTGATTTTGAAATTGTATCGCTCATAATCATCATTTGCTGATCATTCTTAAATTTATTACTGTTAAGAAAATATGAAACTTTAAAGAAATAATATTGAAGCGTTGATGATGTGACACTCTTTGAAAATCCGTTCTTAGAAGGCGATGAAAAGTGGTGAAATAAAAAGTAAAAGATTCTAATTTTTTCTAAATTTGTGAAATAGAGTCTATATTGCAAGCGTAGTTGCTTGCAGACTTGTCCTATTTAATACTATGGCTTAATATCTAATATTTTTATTTTCATAAGCACATAATTATTTACTTGTTTCAAATGATTGACTTGATTTCCACGTAATTTTGATCAATTAAAACTTCCTTCACTCATTTGTTTGGATTTTAGCTCTCGCAATCCGACTGAAAAGTGTGCAAAGAATTAAGTTTATATTGAAGAGATTAGTTCTCCAGTTTGTATAACACTAAGGTAATCATTGTATGAATGACGAAAGTCAGAATCTACACGTAGATTTTCGTTCATTTTTAAATAGAGTGATGTCATATCTTCTTAAACGTGAATTGAACTAAGAATATTATTTTTATGTTTTAAAGAATAATCTCGCGAATATATTTTTTTGACCATCTCGTCCATGAATGAGAACGATTTTTGACTGCTGTGAAAGTATAGTACGTCGTTGACTAATCTGATAGTCTTAAAAATATTGTGTTTTGAATCTAAAAGATTTTTTGCGAGGGGAGTAAAATCCAACTGAGAAAATAGAAAATAGTTTTTGTAAGAGCTTAGATCTTAGAAAACGACATAAAAGTTTTTGAACATTGTGACTTTTCTATAAAATACGTAATCACATAAAGGCGAGGTGAGTGAGTCTGTGATTTTAGTTAATCAGTGGTAGTTTGCATAGCTATGTAAAAGTTACCTTTTAATTGAAATAAGTTACTTAATGCTCATAATGAATTGAGAAATAGGTGCCAATCGAGCCATGAACTATGTGTAATGTATAAATTATTGTCCAAGAAAATTGAATGAATTTCTACGGTTTGCGGCCCTTGGCCTAGGAGAAAATCTTTTTTATTTTATTAAATATATCTATTACGAACTGCTTTTTAGAGCAAATAGTAAGTTTGTAAGATCAAAGAACATGTGTGCGCGTGCGAGCGAGACTGATTAAGTTTATGAAAGACTGAATAAATTTTATTGTACTTAGAATACGTCTAGAAGTCTTAAATGCGGAAAAAAAATTTGCGTATGTGATGAGAAACAACATGCCTTCACTAAGTTCTCGTAAATATTTTGAAAGTGTGTGTGGGGGGAGGGGGTTCTAAGTGGATAAAAAATATTTATTTATTTAAATTTTGAAGGCAGGGTTTAAAATTATTAAGCAAATTAGGAAATGTAAAAATGTAATTAATTTTTATTATAAGAGTTTATTTTTTGTTCTACGGGGCGTAAATGCATAATCATGTACGTAAATTTAGTGAGATTGGAGAGTTAAATTTGGCTTGAAAGCATGCATAGAAGTTAAAGATATTCCTATTATGTATTATCTATAAATAATTGTACACTAACTTCCTCTATTGTAATATTATTTAAAATACACTGAAAATGTTAAAAGTACTCTTCTTGTTATTTTCATGAATTCATTCAGTCTGAAATTAATAGCATCAATAGTTATTCAAATTATATAATTTCATGGAAATTGTAAAAATAAATGTTACTGATATTTTTTAATTTTCTAATTTGATATAAATAAAATATTATATGTGATAATTTCTGTTGATATAGCTATTTATTATCAAATTTATTTAAAATCATATTTACCAATAATAATTCAGGCCGCAGATCAACTAGTACAGCTGACTAAATTAATAAAATCAGTTTCCCCAAAATTTTTCTACAATAATGAATTTTTTTAGCTGAAACTTTAGAACATTATATAGTATATTATGCAACTAAGGAAAAAAAATGTTATTTTGCGAGTGTCAAGTTTGATGCCCGAGCAAAGCAAGGGTAACAACCACACGGGTAAAATTAATGTTTTCCTGTGTTGCACACGATTTTTTTTCTACTACACTAAGAGAAAGTATTAGTCGTGGTTACCCATGTTTTTGTAAAAAAGGGTCAGAAGTATGTTTTTTTACTCTGTATCATCTAAACACCTCAGTCCTTAAAGCTCGATTAACTGAGAAGCAATGATTAAAATTTTTAGTAAAACTTACAAAATCCGATTAGTCGGTCCGTTTTGTAGCCGGGACTATTTTCATGCATTCCCACATTGTATCGATCTTATAATAGAAGTTACCAATATGTTTTTGTAAAACTTACTAATTGCGTTAATTGCTAGAACTATTTGTCCAGTTTAGTTATTACAAAAAAATATATTTTTCCGACATAACTGAGAATCGCTGTATTAAAAACTAATCCAATATCATAATTAGAAACTGATGAATTTTTTCATCCGTACATGATTAAAATAGTAATTCCAACTTTGAGAAAAATGTTAAATTTATCATTCAATCTATTTTATTTCGGTTAAAGTCGATAGAAACTTTCTTAGGTCAGAATTGTTTAGGAGAAAAACTTTCTTAATTATTGTTTTTCAAAATGTAACAAAGGATGATAATTGTTGAGAGGTTTTTCATCAAAAACTGCACAACAGTTTGAAAATAAATTTTAAAATTACCATGATTTAATTCTTCTCATTTTGATGAAAAACAAAAGCAAAATTTTAAGAAATCAATGTATATAACGATTTAAAAACGATTCAAAACAGTTGATAAGCAGGTAAAATCTAATTCGTGTGTACAATTATTTCTTGAAGTTTACTATTACCAAAGAATTGCAAGTTATATTTACACACGAAATATTTCATATGGAAATAAAATATTTACATTTCTCAAACTAAATGAATTTGATAAATTTTACAACAAAACAATTAGTAGCATACTTAGATCCATGGACTTTTAAGTATTGGTAAGTTTTACAAAATTTTTGGTACTGCTTACTAAAAATATATAGTTGTGACGGTGTGACCTTTTAGTCAGCACAACTAATAGAATTTCTCTTAGTGTAGGGGGATTTTTTTACCCCGGACGGGGCAATAAAATCCACTTTATGACCCTCTAGTAGAAAAAAGGACATATTAGCGGATGACTGTAGACTTCAATTAATTCTAAACAATAAAAAAAAATCCTGTTTTACCGACACTAAAACTTTTGTAATTGTTGAAAGCTAATTAAAGTCTACAGACATCTGCTAATATGCCCTTTATTATGTCATAAAGTTTCAGCTAAAAAAATTCATTGTGGAAAAATCTTGGTGGAAACTGATTTTATCAATTTAGTCAACTGTACTGGTTGATACCTGGCCTTAGAAAAACTTCTAATTGCTTCCAAATTCAACGCAATATTTTATCTTAATAGTGAGGTTATGTTGCAATTATTAAGACATGTCATAATGGTTAAAAAGGTTAAAAATAATGAGTTTTATCGCATTATCAATGTATTTGCATACGAAATAAATGATGAAAAAGACACTATTCTTCATTCGAATCGTAATCCAGCGATTGGATGATTACAAGAAAATTCTAATTTTAAAAGCTTCTCAGAAAATTCAACTTTTCGCTAAAGTTTGAGCACATTTTAATTGATTGAAAACGCTTGAAGATTTTAAATGTCCTTGTTTTAAATAATTTTGCTCAGAAAGATGTTACTTTAAAAAGAAAAAACAAGATTAAAATTGTCAAAAATAAAGATTTAAGATCGTTTTACACTTTTAAAAGTTTTAAGTGCATGCAAGCAGAAAAATGTAAATGGCCAAGACCCACAAGGGCGAAAGAGATGAAAGGTTCTTTTAGTCCAGTTTTCTATATTCTCTCTCATACATTACGGACTTTTCCGCATGTCAGCCATTTTGAAATTACAACCTTGAATGAAAATGTCGGTCGGAAAACTGTTAAGGCAGTTTCGCATGTAATAAGCGCGATTCTGATTGGTAAATGTATATTATGACCGGATATGAAAAAAGTCCAGCGGCAGGACTTAAATTTTCACAGAAAAACGCTCTCAACATCCTTCAAGTATATAGTGAAAAAGTCGAGAAAACTCGAATTCAGGAACACGCTGGGTTAATTTTTGTAGCATCGTTGCTTCGCTTGTGTCGCTAAAAGTGTTTGATGAAATTTAGGCGCAGAAAGCGCTCTGTGTTTGAATATAGCGGTATCCACATAAAACCGGTAAATATAATTATTATCCACATTGTAATGGCGTCCACGCTGGGAATAGTTGTAAATAAATTGTGCTAATTCTGTTGCAGACTAATGTCAGGCATCGCAATAGCTAGGCTTGCGGAAGAAAGGAAAGCATGGAGGAAAGACCATCCTTTCGTAAGTAACAATTATATTTTATTAATTTGCAAAATGGTAACTTTAATTGATTTTTTTTGTCGAATCAATAATTTTGGCGGGAGAATCTCTATTCTGCGAAGCATGGTTTTTAGGCTTTCTATGGGGCGTATTTGCTTTTTTATTATTTTGATTACGTTCTACATGCTTGTAAACAAAAATTGTATGTTTTTACTTGGCTGATATAAATGCCTAATTTACAAAATGTCTGTTTCGCGTGGGCTATATAAACACTAACCTCACTCCTGATTTTCTGGATGTATAAGGATAATAATATTTTCTTAGTGGTCAGCGACAATGTTTTTAAAAGACGACCTTCATAAATTTGTCGCGAATGTCTCTATTTCTTTTAAGAACTATGATACTATGGCCTAATCAAGCAGTTTTATTAGATTGGCAAACATGCCAAATAAATTACGCAACATAACCTCTTTTGCGCTTCACCGTTTTTGATTTCTTGCTATTCGCATGTTTTGGAGTAAAATTGTTTCTATTTTGTTTATTCGTAGTTGAAAAAATACGTCTTTGTTCATTTGAGTGACAAAAATTAGATTAATTTAGAATTCTAATGAATTAGAAACAGATTTTACCTTGAAAATAAATAAATTGAAATATTTTGTATTTCTATGCCCGAATAAAATGCATGTTCAAAAATGAGAATTAGCATCTATGTACATTTTTTAAACAAATTTTTCAAATTTGGGTTGTTTTTACTAAATTATAATTCACTTTAAATATCGGTACTTCATTTATTATAAGTAGAAATTTTTTTCTGCTATATGTATTCTAAGTTGGCTAAATATTTTCTTTTATTCTGACAAAAAGTTCTGAAATATTGGAGGACAAATAGTTTTCGATTTAATTACGTGCAAAAAATAGCGTTGAAATTTATAGTAATATTGAAAATAAAGAACAAAGAGAATTTTTATAGGAAAATTTCAGACCCACAAGTGAGCAAGTGCGCATGCCTGACTTATATTTCGCAATTTTCATTTTGCAGTATGGTTGTGGTCATTACAATTTTATTGACATTGATGTCACAATTAATGCAATGTTGCGCCTCAATTTTTTAATTGAACAAATTTAGAGCAACTTAGAGGTCGAAGCTCTATTTAAAATAAATTTAGATAATTATATATTTATAAGATCTGAGTCTCAATATTGGAGTTTAAGAAACTTTTAGTAGCCGGAATTTGACAAATTATTTTTATTGAATGTAACTTTTAAAATAGACTAAGGTGTTTTATCTTTTTAGTATTTATCATTCTGTTATAAAACCTGCAGTTAAGTATTTTCGCATAATTTATGTTATTTTAATAAGTAATAAAGTGTACTTTCTGTGATTGTTTAATTTATAAATTTGTTAATGAACGAGAGTAAATATAATTTTGTTTTCAATTTGAAGGGGTTCGTAGCACGCCCAACAAAGAATCCAGATGGCACGCTTAATCTGATGAGCTGGGAATGTGCAATACCCGGAAAGAAAGCCGTAAGTTTTAATTGAAAATAATTCTTGTCTAAATATTAATTGTAATTTTTGTCAACTAAACGATTGACTACAATTTCTTCTTTGGTGTATTTTTTAGACCCCATGGGAGGGAGGACTCTACAAACTGAGAATGATCTTCAAAGATGACTATCCTTCAAGTCCACCAAAGTGCAAGTTCGAACCTCCACTATTTCACCCAAATGTGTATCCATCCGGTACTGTTTGTCTATCACTTCTAGATGAAGAGAAAGACTGGCGACCAGCGATTACGATTAAACAAATTCTTTTGGGTATTCAAGATCTGCTCAACGAACCTAACGTCAAGGACCCAGCTCAGGCGGAGGCTTATACAATTTACTGGTAATTATTATTATGTGCTTTTAAATTCTTAAAATTCGATTTTTTTTAAATTTCTTTATTCACATATATTTACATTTCAGTCAAAATCGTCTCGAGTACGAAAAGAGAGTAAGAGCCCAAGCACGAGCAATGGCGCCACAGGAGTAAAATGCCTGCTAAATTTCAGTACATAAGTTTTATAAATTCAATTTAACAGATTTCACTTCGTCACGTAGTTTTACTTATTTCTGCACATGAATTTTAAATAAGTTTCTAAGTTCACAGTTAAAAAAAAAATTCTCATCAATGATACGTCTGAGTACAATTTGTTTGTAAGTAGGTTAGAAACTGAATCATTGCAAAGTTTTCATGTTGTAAAGCTAAGTTATAAAACAGATAGTGAAGTTCTTGAAAATCAAAATTCTTCCTTCATCTTCATGTCTAATGGTAATGTTAGTTTTTGTATTCATTCACTTTAAGATAAATCGTCACATTCGATAGATGTTTAGGGATATTAAAGAATTAGTTTTGGAAAATAGAGATGAGATTTTGTCTAAGAAAAACAAAACTTGGATAGAATTTGTAAGAATTCTGACTTTTAAGGACTTTTTCTTCTGAGGCATAATATGAATGTGTGCATTTTTCCAACGACATGATAACGCCGATTTTTGGACCTGATCTTGAGAAGATGTTTGCGCTTGTAAACCTAGTATTTTTCATTATATAATTTTGAATTTGGGTAATATTGCTGCAGGACCCCTAAATTGACAAAACAGCAATTTTCATTCCTTTTTTTATTATTTAAAGCCAAATAAGAATTGCACTCAATTTCTACTTAAATTAACAAATATTAATGTCTATTCGGATGTAATACTACAGAACTATAATTAGATTCTAGATATTCAAATGTAAACGATTATTCCAAATTGTCGATATTCCTTTAAGAAAAATTTCTGAAGAGTCATTAAATTGTACGAATGGAGCGAATATTTTGCCGACGTTTATATGACATAAGTTGAAGTTATAATGGCCGAAAATTGAAAAATAACCTTGGTACGACGAAATCCGCGATTCGAAGTGATACAAAACCGAAGGTTAGACGTTTTACAGAAAGTGATATTTCTTATTGAGGAGGGACACAATAATGATCCGAGTGCCGTTTATTTTAGGCAAATTTATTTGAGAATATATTAAGTACCGTATAAATCTTAAGCGGTTTAATAAACTCTATAAAAGAATCTTGTTTTTCATTTCAATGAATGTTATTCATTTTCATTACTAAAATTAATGTAAGATTGAATTTTAGGTTTTGGCTGCACTTTAGGCATAATCAAATCATACGTGACTCAACCATCTAATTTAAAAAAATTAAATTGATATCTTCTAATATCCATTTTTAAATGAGTAAACCAAATTAAAACACAAAAGATTAAAATTAATAGAATAAAATATCCAGTAGTTGGCACCCTCCCACAATTTTACTGAATAATTTTTTTAATTAATATACAATCCAATAATGTCTGGCTGGTTTTGATGATTTTTGTAAAAAACGTTTTTGAACCCCAAGCACTGAAATTTTTGTATACAAGCGACTGGGATTTCGCCTTCTTGCGAAATGTTAATGTTTAACTAACCCCCAAACTCAATTACGATACTGTTAACCTTGAGTATTTTCCTTATTTATTTTAAATGCTAATCAAACTCGTTTCTAAGAATAATTCTTGAGTTATATTTAATTTCAAAAATTTTGAACAAAGATTTAAGTTCAATTCTGATTATTCCTTATTATGGATGCTTTATTTAGAATATTCTTTTCAAATTCTCCGCCTTGAATTATCGATTTTTGGGTACAGGAAAATTATAGAAAGGTCATGGATGCGCGCGTTTACAAACGACGTCGAAGAGTCCCACGTTCGCCGGTTGTGATGACACACGTCGCATATTATCAAAACAAGTTCTGAACAGTTTAAAGAAGGTAGTACAATATTAAGATAACGAACGAGCTTGTGCAAAATACTTTTACTTTATCAATGACGTCCGAAATCTTAGTGAGAAATTGAAGATAACAACCAGGAAAATCTTCAGTTTGTGTGTTAACACGGTTTTAGTAGAACGTTTTTTATTGTTTGAATTTGGAGAAAACTGAAGGGGACCAAAAATGACGGTACCAAAAAACTCTTTGATACAACATATCAACACTGGAATTTTGACCGCCTGTTTGATTGGATCAGCGCTTGCTTATTATGCGTATAGTGTGGAGACTGCTAAAGAACAGGACGAATCATACGAGCCTTTGTGTGACATCAGCGAACACGTTAGCTGTACAAAAGCTTTCATGTCCAAGTAAGTACAATATGTAACAATGTAACCTATTTAACATAACTTAAGGCATGTTCTCAATTATTCAAGGTTGAATTGCTGATGCAGAACAACTGAGCAGATCTTAATGCATTTGATAACACCCGGAAATGATTTATATAATAGTCCAGTGGGTTTACTAGAGCTCGAAATACCCTGGAAATTTTTCTTATTATACACTCCTGAGCTTAAATGAGATTAATAAATTATGTTTTGCATGACATCAGAGCTTCAAGGCTCGGCTTCTATTTTCAGTTGGTTGAGAAAGTCTTTTTAATTAAATATTTCAAGGTCATTTTCAATTGTAGAGTGCTTTTGAAAGTGAGAAAAAAATTAACAACCATTTTTTGGGTTCTATTTTTTAAATGTAATTAGAATACATTTTTAAAATGACTCTATTTCAGTATCTTAAACTGTAAATAACCATCGATTTGAGTGAAAATTGGTGTTGAGATATTCTTGGATTTACTATGACTACAAATCCAAAGTTATCCAGTCGAACTTATTTGAAAAATTTTTAACAATGCTTTTAAAATATGAAAATAAAATAAAATTTCAAAAAGAATTGGCGCCCAGAAAAAAACCATAATACCATTAATTATTGAATTTGAGTTTTCATAAATAATTCTGAAGTTGAAGAATTAAAATATTAGAATGTGAACTATCGAAAATATTTTGAAAAATAAATAACTCCTCTCACTTTTGAAATCGAAAAGTAATTTATATTTTGTTTCCAATTTTATTCAATATAGTTTCATTAATTTTTTTAGATTATATCATTTCATGATTTAATGTTCTAGATTATAGATGCTTCAAATATTTTCAAACTTGTATACTATTAACTTTGGTTGACATCAAAAATATTTTGGAAATAACAGTAAATTATTTTTTAGATTGATCTTTTAAAATTTGACTTTTTAAATTTCCAGAGGCCTTACATTTTTTTGTTTTATTTACAAATTGAAAAAATTAAAATTGGCTTGCTTGAGTATTTTAAAATAGGTAATTCATAAAATGTTTAGTCTGAATAGCTTTCCGCGTTTAAAGCTTCAGAATTGAAAGTACTTTAAAATCTAAATTAATGTTTAATGAGACTTATGATCTACTTTGAAAGTAAAGTTTTAGCTACGCTACTGGAACCGTGTTTACGCTACACAGTATGCGTGGATCGATAGAGAATTTATATAAGGTAATTTTTTGTTAATCGATTAAATTTATCGAAATTTCAGTGCTCCATTCCGTATTCGAGAATTTGATAATCTGAGAGAATCTTAGACCAATTTAAAATAAAGTAAACATTTTATTCACTTTGATAAAATCAAGCTAAACAGTAAACCTGGACTAGGATGTTATTAAATAGTATATCTCTTTCTTATTAAACGTTAAATTAGCTTATGCATTAACAATGTTTGGCAAGGTTTTCACTTTTCTCTTGATACCTATTAAACCATTTTGTTTTTATTATTGTTATAAATAAATACAAGTTCAGTCATTTTTTTTGAAATTATTTTAAATTGTGAAAAAAGATGATTTGATAATAACTCAAGATACTGTATCAGCAAAGCATACCCTAATTCAAATATCATTTTATTCTATATGATTTTTTAAAATTTCATTCAAATAATTCAAAGTTTGGAATTTATTGCAGATATGGAAAAGGATTTGGTCTAGTGCCTGAAGACTCTGTATTTCATGTGCCTAACAGTATCTACGGTCTAATGTTTTATACTGTTGTTGCAATTTTGAGTAGGATTGGTTTCTAAATATAAAATAACAAAAAATATATATTTTGAAAATATTTTATGGAATTAATAACAGTATTTTTGTGACAGGTTTTTTCAATCGACAACCATATACTGGAGTTCTGGTAGCCTTAGGCCTTTTGGCAAACCTAAATTCAGTTTACCTGGCTATTATTTTATATCTATTGAAGGATATCTGCATGGTTTGCATCGGTACATACATGGTGAATCTTGGTATTTTACTTTTGGCAGTGAAAAAAGTACAAATATGCTCCGCAGAAAAGTCAAAAAAAAAGAAAACAAAATGAGATTTATCATTATAATTTAAGTTTCAAAAACACATCGAATACTCTCTACACTTTATATATTTTATTATTTACATTATATTATTAACAATATGAATTTTCAATTGTTGAAAATCAATAAATTCCTTATTTTCGAGTTTCGTTTCTTTTCCAAAATCATTTCTACTCCATATTCCTTATTTTTGAAGGTAAATAATTCCACCAATATTAGTTCTACAATAATGTTTCAAAATACTAAATTTAATTCAAAATTAAAAAGTATAAAATGTATACATATTTATTTGAAACATATTATTAGTTATAAAATGATAGTTTGCTTTAAATAAATCATGAATCTTATCTTAAAAAATATGTCACAGTGAATCTCATTTTCGTAGTAATTTTTCGTATTCTAGGAATTAATGTCAGAATCATTGTTTTACATACACTCGACCATCAGTACCCAACAAAAAATCACTATAAAAGTTTACCCGTGATTAACGTATTTCTAAGGCATTTCAAGTTAAATTAATAACGATAATGATTGCGAATCAATTGTCAAATGATATATAAATTACAAATTATTTTTCGAAATTGAACTGGTAATTTTTATAACTCAAATATTTGGTAAGTAATAAATCTCCAGTTCAAATGTTCAGAAATTGTACTTTCTAAACTCTTAATTTGGAAATTTATGATAAGTAAACTTCTTAATCTGTCAATATTCATGTTTTCCATTTTTAAACAAATCCCTATTGCTTCGACTGATGCTAGCGAGGATCCCAGGACTTTTTAAAGGTGGTGTCTCGTCTAATCGATTCAACTGAGAATTAGACTTGTAATGAGTGCTAGGAGAATAACGATCAGCTCCATTTCTACTAGCTTCAACATTAAAGCTTTTGCTGCGAGAGAGCGAAGACTTGTAAGTCCTTTCAGGTTTAGTTGGACCCTGAATAAGGCTTGGAACTGGTTTTGGTAAACCTACGTTATTCTTGAAAGAGATATTGATCATGCTTCCATATCTGTGAGGTTGGCTCGACCTAGCAGAAGGTGTACTTCCTATCCTGATTTCGTTCAGGTGGTTTCCAGTTGCTTGTCTTCTTTGCAAGGTCGTTTGTGGATGTCTAGTTTGACCAGAATTATGAAGTTTCCTGGGTAACGTCTGTGTGCTTCTAAAATGTTCTTCCCTCTCGTATTCACTAGCCAAGCGACTAGTTGACTTACTAAACCGTCCGAGTGAACTGGATTCAACACTGAAATTTATAAATGATACATTGGAATACTGAGGATGAATTTGGACTTGGCTATTACTAATCAGCGCTTAGAAAAGACGAGTGAGTCAGCTTTTGAATCTACTAATTGTGAAGCTTACTCAAGAGAATACGAGGTTCTACTGAGTCGCTCGTTTCAGGCGGAAAAGGTTGAATTCACTGGATCTCATTTGAAGCCAAGACCCTTTTACTCGATCTAACACCAAACAGAACCAGTTCACCAAAAATCAAAGTCTACCACATTTTTAGCATGCGGGGTTATTTGATAAAAGCGTGAATCCTCATCAGTTTGCTATCACATAATCAATTTAAGCGAACGAAATATCTTGTTGGTTTACTTAAAGCGATTCTAGTATCAAGGAATGGTTAAAAAAACCTTGGTAAAGCTGTTTTTATATTTTCTTTCATTACATTTGTTAGCAGTCAAGACATTGCAACAAACTAAGTTTATAATTATTCGTAACAAACAACTTTTACCAAGAAAAGTAAGTTTGCAATTCTTACATTTTGCATCAAGTAAACTTCAAGTAATTTCTTGTTCAATCTCTCCTATGACTTTGTACACGCCCACTGATGATTCACTTGATTTTACACATTAATTTCAAGATGGAATAGAACTTTGAGAAATTTCAAAGCACATTTGATATCTTGGAAGCATAAAAGAAAGCAAAATGGTTTTAAGGAAAAAAAATAAAGACAATGCCGACAATATGATAGAAAAGCAAGTTACTTAGTTGAAATCCCAAATAAATTATATTTTCTTCTTACCTGTATTCTGTTTCGATTCCTGACCTTCCTGGGGTTCGGTGTCTTCCATGTGGTCTTGAATTTTCGTATCCTTTTTCTCTGCCATATATACTTCCTCCAAAAGGATCTTCTCCAAGATAATACCTGATAAAAAATATAAGAAAAACGTCCCGTTTGTAGAAATATAAAGAAAATAACATCAAATATTTGAAAAAATTATTACCAACCTGTGAACAGGAGGAACAGAGTCATTTCGATGCCATTGTTCCTGGGAATTGTAGTCATTTAATTTTGTAGTTTTAATATTTTGGGAAACAGGTGTACTACTATTTCTGGGAGATCGTGGTGGCCTTTCTGGTGGTTTATCCTCCGAAATATAGTCAGTCCCAAGAGGAATATTTCTGTCGACTGTATTATACTGCAAATATGTTGAACTATCATCAGTTTGTGTTACTTGGGATGTTGAACTATTACCACACCTTTTATTTTTTCTTTCACTGCTAGCCGATCGCAATTTTCCAACCAATTTTCTAAATGACTCTCCAATTTTGTATTTTGATTGACCTGCTGCTGTAAAAATCAGTAAGAAGTTATACTCGTATTTCTAAATTTCATTTGATTTAGAATTGACCAAATGCTCATTTATTAAAAGACTACCTACATTTCGGAGTTCGAGGACTTTCTTGTTCAACATTTTTCTTCTCTTTTCTCGTTGCTGAAGGCAAAATTGGCGAAATGGAACGAGATCTTGGTGTGAAGATTGGTTTTGTTTTAATATCCGGACTTTGTCTGCGAGTATCACGTTCCAATTTCTGATTTTGAACATCCTTGCTACGACTCTCCCAGGTTCTTTGCACCACGTGAACTGGACTCGTTGCTCTTCCCGTTGGAGACTCGCTAAAACTATTTTTCTCCTCAGATCTCATCTTTAAATAAACACAAGAAACAATTATTTAATTAAGATCTCTAATCTTTGATGACATTATCTGGTATTGAAAAGACTCAATTTTCTGTACCTGCTCCCTAACTCTTCGTCGAAGAGGTGGTGAAGGAGCTCCGTTCCTTTGATACTCCGGAGGTTCTTGTCTCTCCTGGTGTCTCTTGGACTCAAAAGTTCTTGAATGCGAAGATTCCACATGATTCCTCGTATTCTCAGGAACATAACCATTATTCCTCGACGTATCATTCACGTAGTGAGCGGGTGAAGAAGTTCGACCATGATTATTTTGTTTTTCTGCATCAGACGGTAACATAAAATTAATAATACTAAAAGGAAAAACATTTCACTTTATTATTCTTTATAAGTATTCAAATTTGGAAATATTTGTAAGAATATTTATTGACCTGTTCCTTGATATCTTTCAGACCATTCACTGATTCCTTGAAAGTAGCCCACTGGAGAAGTAGAATCTCGACCTGAGGTTCGACGAGGTTGGGGACGACTAGAGTTTGAGTTCTGATGATCCCTTTCCCTGGGGTTGCAGGACTTCATAGTTACGTTGATAAAGCTGGTATTTGTTCCGGTCTGAACTGGAGGATCTTCATCAATAGAGCCATGAGACGATCGAGAATCACTTCCAAAGTGGCTTTCTAACCACTTGGAGGTCTCGAATTTCCGAGCCTCGTCTTCCTCCTCCAGGTCCAAGGGCTTCTTTGTCAAAGCATCTTTCCTTGAAGCTGGAGTTGCATCCCCTGGAGAACCTAAATAATCAAAATAATCATTTAAAAGTCTATGATATAAAAAAAGTCTTTAGATTTTATTGGAAGAGTGTATTTAAGAAGGGTTTTTTAATTATTTTTTTCTGACCTTGTTTGTGAAGACGATGAGTCCGCATAGTGGTTGGAGGTGGTGGCCAATCCCCAATTCGTTCACCTTCTGTTGTTTCCGAGACGTAGCGCATTTCGCGTGCGATTTTCTCACCTCCTGAGACGTAATCAACGATATCCTCGTCTCTGGTTTTCACAAATCTCTGAGAACACTCCTTTCTAGTTTCAGAGGCGCTATCCCCGTCGCCTTCCTTTCCGTCGTCTGGTACCTCGTCGTCCTTGATCTGTGGATGAGATTTCATGCTAATAACATTCTTCTCTTTGAAATTGTATTCCTTTCCTTACTATATTTAATATTTTCATGTATATAAATAGTATTAATCAAAAAATGTTTGAGAGGCGATTTTTTGGCTTTTTTTGCATTTTAGTATGGCAGCATCTGTTCTGTGTACTTTAAACAAAATGTGATTGCGGGAATCAAAGAAGTTGAGAAATGTATGGAGAAATTGTGAAAATGAAAAAAATATGGACCATCGCATAAGAAGATACGAAACTTGAGTCTCAAAAGTTTAATTAATTTGCGCTAGTTTACATATTTCTTAAATTTCAATCAATTTCTTGAAACTTGATTCGCTTTTGAGTAGTTTTTATTTAAAAAAAATTAATATAATTCAAATTTCACTCTTTTTTTGGCAATGATTTAAGTAAAGTTTGATAAACAATAAATCTCTTGGATTTAAAGAAACTAGAACTAAGCTACGAACGAAAAAACGTCACAAAATATTAATTTTTTTGAAATCTTCAAAATTTACTGATTGTAATTGAAGAAAAATTAGCTCTCAACGTTGCCAATTTAAAAACAAAAAAAACTCACTTTTTACTATTGAAACCACTGTTACTGAATACAAAAGAAAAATATAATTGAAAAAATAATTAGAAGCACTCGGATAAAAAACGAAGAAAAAATGATGAAACTAAAAAATTAGAGAGGATTGAAAGATTGAATGAATGAATAAATGAATGGACATGGATTCTTGAATGAAGTTGGAAGAAACTGAATTTAATAGTATCTTTGTGAATCAAAGAACAAATAAGGAGGAAATACTTTGGAAAATGATAAAAGATGATTGGATCTTTATCTACCTCTTCGTGTTCGATGGTTTTCTTCTTTTCGGTGATGATCTGTCCGTTTGCCTTGAGCTCACTTCGCTCTAGCGTTTTCTCAGTGTCGACGACCTTGTTCGACCTCGTCGTGTGCTGCACAACTCGAGGGCCAGTTTGTGGAGCCAGCTGCTTCGAAGAATCCGCCAGAGCGATTCTCAGATCGCCCTTGTTGCTACGAATTGCCTGTAGGTAAGCCTGAAAGAAATCACTGTCTTTTAGTTCCTCTAACAACAACAATTACAAGTGCCAATTGAACTTAAGAAGAATAGGTGCAAGCAGTGCAAACAACTTGAAAAACAATTTCAAGCAAAAATAGCTCTTGCAACTGGTAGCAACATTTTTAGTCTCGTAACTTATCTTCTCAAATGGAAAAGATTAATTTCAAAAGTTTTTTGTTGGTACCACCTAATACAAAAAGATATTTATCCTTGGTTCAAAGTGCCAAAGGCATGAGATTTTACCGGAATTGAAATATTATTATTATATTTACTGCTCCTGTTTTAAGGTTATTCCTTCATTTTACAAGATATCAAGTGCATTTATTTGAATAAAATTTTTCCTCGCAGATGAATGAAATTTAAAGTAGGTTTTCTCTTTTTGCCCCACAAGCAATTCTCTCTCGCCAAAATTTAAAAAAAAGGGAAAATTAAACGAATAAAACGAAATGCTAATCACCTAGAGGTTATGTCTATAAAAGCTACACAACATCCTCTTTCATTTTTTTCTTCATCTGAAATTCTGAAAGGTCACTAACAAGAACCAATACTAATTCTCGTACCGGATTCCGCAAAATCCAACGAAGCACAAAACAAGGACATTCTCATCTAAGAACCACACCAGGAAGTCAAACACTAAATATTATTCCCCTGTTCTATCTCATTTTCTAGGAAGCACCAGGAAGTCAAATCTGACCTGGACTATCGTCCAGGGAGAATTTTGCTAAAGCGGATGAATCGCGCGAGTCAGATCCTGAGACTGGCATCTCGGGTGTTCCTTCATCGCCATTGGGTGAAGGGAGAACAGAATCTAGAGATTATCAGAGGACTGCCCCACCAAGAACTCCTCTGCTCCTTTCTCTCTTTGCGTTTCGCGATTCACCTTCTCGACTCTGTTGAATTACATGTTCGTACCTATGTGGATAGAGGCTGAATCTACCTGTTATCTTCTTTTGCAATGAATCCACTTCTCGCTCACAAGTATCTCTAACCCCCAGGCTTGAGCATAGTTCTCTTCTTTTTATCCTTGTCCATGCATGTCCTCTACTTAACTTTTAGCATGCAAGTGGACAAATCCACAACCAGGAGAAAAATTTACTTCATATAACAGGGTGGCATTTCGAAATTCCCGCCTTATTTTAACAATTACTTAACAATTACTTTAACAATGCTCCATTTCGTATAATTTCATGATTTCGGTATACCAGGAGAAATTTCATTTCAGAATATTGAATAAAAAATATTTTAAAACTCTAAAAACCCATTGCATTAACTGTTATTCATTGGAAACTATTTTTTTAATGACCGGGAAAAAATGTTCGATGACCGGGAAATGACCGGGAATTATTTGTGTCGATGAAAACGGTCACCCTGTATAACCAAACTTTGTTAAATGAACCGAATCTTATCCAAGCCAGCCATATTTAGTTAAATTAAACTAATATTCGATATATGTATAAATTGGCTTTAGGGTCCAGAAATAATGAAAACTCAGTTCTTACATTCTTTCAAACGTTTCGACTCAGGTTGGAGTCCTCATCAGTGAGAATTTATTTCTATAAAAAATACAAAGGAGGAATCTTAAAAATTGCCCGTGTGACGGATAAACATTGTAGTAAAAAAGTGATATAAGAATTGCAGGTGTGAAAATAAAATTGGACTAAGTAACTAAATTTGCGATACAGTAAAACTAACAAAACTGTACAAAAAATTTTTTTCCGTAAAATTGCTAAAGAGAACCTTAAAGAAACATTGTAATAAAATGATATAAATGAATTATGCATGTGAACCTATAAAATTGGTCTAAACTGAATGTAATGAACTAACAGTACAGAAAAAAATTTTCCTATAAAAATACAAAGGAAGAAACTTGAAACAATTTGAAACTGTGACCGATGAAAATTATGTTAAAAATGATGTAAAAGAATTGCAAGTTTGAAATTAAAAAATTGGTCTAAATAACTAAATTTGCTAAAAGGTAAAGCTGTAAAACCTTAATTTGAAAAAGTACCAACAAGAGAGACTTAAAAGTAACACGTGTGACAAATAACAATTTTGGTTAACCGATATGAATGAATTGTACAAGTGAAACTATAAAAATGGTCTAAACTAAATGTAAAAAATGTAAAATGTAAAAAAATGTAAAAAAATCTGCCCGCTTCGCGGGCACATTCTCATCGCGCGCTTCGCGCGCAGCTCGCAAGTTTGAGCACGCCTAGGGCGCGCGATTTGATCGTCGCGCTCCGTAATGCTCGATCGTCGCGCTGCGCGCTTCGCGCTCCGTTCTTTCTGGACCTCGCGCTCGTTCTTGTGCTCTTCACATACATTCAAGTTTATTTATTATAATTTGATACTGAAGCTCAAACATAAAATATACCTCCTGTCCCGAAATGTCTTAATGAGAATTTGTAGACCTCATTTAGGCAAACAATTTCCCTTCTAAACGTTTTTTTTTATCTCACATATTTTGTCTAAAAAATGGAATTTTTGAATTTTAATCGTATTTTTTGGAATTGAAACGAAAAATATATGTTTTATCAGAAACTGTGTGAGACAACATTTGTAAATCTTTTTGAAACGATAAACTTTGTATTCTTAAGTTTTTTTCGTATTTCGAATATTATTGTTAAAAAATTGAATTTTGGATTTTCAATATTTTTTTTTTGAATTAAAATGAAAAATATGCATCTTATGAAAAAATGTTACAATTAAAATTTGTAGGACTTTATGTAGAAAATAATATTGTATCATAACGTTTTTTCGTATCTCGAATAATTTAACTGGAAAATGGAATTTTGATATTGACTTTTTTCGAATTTGAATATGCTGTAACATTTCTAATTTTGATTTAATCAAAAAATGTTATCAGGATAATTTTTAGAGATTTATGAGCACTATCTAAAACCAGTATTGAAATTTTTGATTTTTTCAAAAAATTATTTTCAAAAACACAAAAGTAGTGCTCAACCCCTCAATTTTGATTGGATGTGGCTGGTTAACGAACTTGTCCTTACTTTTTCGGCTCCGATAACACGATTTTATTTCTAGTGGAGAGTCAAACAATAGATTTGTTTGGCCGACAGGGGTCAATAAAATTCACTTTATCACCCGCTAGTAGAAATAGTATATTATGCAACTAGGGAAAAAATAGTTTATATTGCGACTACACAGATTTTAAGTTTTTCCTCCCTTAATCCCATATATATAAAGATGCTTGAAAAATCTTTTTAATAATTTTATACTTTTAATACTTCTTTCTAATATACCATTTTTAAAACTTTTCATGTGATTAATAAACACAGAAAAAATTTCCAAGAGATTACACAATGACTAATATGTACATATTGAAAGTTTTTTAATATTTATAGAACTTGAAAAAAATGTTTTGTCAGGACAAAAAAAAGTGTTGTTGCATACATTTTTTCTCAGTGTAGAACCTACAAACTTTTTTTGCTGTCGTAGTAAAAATTTTAGTTGAACCAACAAAAGGGTTTATTAATTTGTTGGCCTTCTCCCAAAAAACTCTTTTGTTAATTCAACAAAAAGTTTTGTTGAGACAACTAAAATTTTCCTAGGACAGCAAAAAAACTTTGTAGGTTCTATATCAACAATCCTGTTTGCTAATACAGCAAATCTTATTCCTTCGTGTACAATAAATATTAATTAAATTGAAATCTTTCTATGAAAAAAAAGACGTTTTCGACTCTGTCGGGATTCGAGCCCTGGTTTTTCGATGGAAAAAATTTCTAAATCAACCACTTAATTTAAAAATATTAAATAATATCCAACCTGTCCATAAGTCCCAACTTTAATAAAAGTTGAGTAAAGTTTATTGAACTATTTTTCTTCCTATACATAGGAATGTTTATGGAAAATCATATCGAATCTCACATAGTTCCATAGAAACATTTCTGTATAAATTCCTATGCATGTACTCAAGTGAGGATTTCCAGTAGGTCTATCCTTTTCTCCATCTCGCTTCACTTAAATATTTCTACTTAGCTCTCCTTTCTTCCTTCTATTTCTCCTAACCCTTTCTCTCTTCCAGCCATCTCTCAGTCGCTCAAGAATGTAAACTCAACTATATATATATGTATTGTAGAACGTCAGTATATACACAACACATATATATATATATTTATGTTACGACGCTTTCATAGAGATATAGAGAATGCTGCAAGTATTCGCTCTCCTCTGAACACAGATCGAGATATTCAAATCACTGAGAGATTTTCAGACTCTGGATTTATAATCTAATAATGGAAAGATTGATCACTTGATGAGGCATGCAGAAGCTGCTGATGATGAAAATTATTAATACCTTGACTCCAAAGTAGGATGCATCATAAATTTAAAAAGCGAACATCACCTTCAGAGATTTATCTTTAATCTGGAATTATCTTTGCTTCACAAGATGTTAAACGCGTACTGGGACTATATTTTATAGAATGATGTGTGTTTTAGAAAGAACTCAACACTACGAGTATAAGAAACAGATTAATTTTTCTGAACCAAAATTAAGGTAGTTAATCCACGAAAATTAGACCTTAGGCTAAAATAGATGATTTTGCTTTCAAGAATAGCAATATTATTAATGAAGGGCTAATTTGAAAGAAAAAAGATCATTTTCCGTGAAAAACATTTTAAATGCAGAAAAATAATGTATTTAACAAATTTGATTTTTTCCGAACTTTTTACCTTATCGCTTCATACCAAATTTTACAAAATTATGCGATTCTATTAAATCACGAATCATTTTTTCAGGAAAAATAATCTTCACAACTTTACCGTTCCCATTTTTGGAAATAAATTCATTAATGGCTGAAACCATTAAAAATCAATTTTTCAAAACAAATTCTAATAAACAAATTGCTGAATTTGGTGATAATTTATTCATTTCAGAAAATTGGAAACGGTTAAGTTGTGGAAAATCTTTTTCCTGAAAAAATGATTCGTGATTTATTAGAATCACATCATTTTTTAAAATTTGGTATGAAGCGATAAGAAAAAAAGTTCGGGTAAAAATAAAATTTGTTAAATGCATTATTTTTTTATGTTTCAAATTTGTTTCTTGGAAAATAATCTCTTTTTTCAAATGATCCCTTCAATAATCTTTTTTTCCATAGAAAGATTTCAAATTCTTTAAATTTAAATAATATTACTATTCTTGAAAGCAAAATTATCTATTTTTGCATGAGATTTAACTTTTGTGGATGAACTTTTTTAAAAAGCAACTTCACATGTCCTCAAATTTAATAAATATTTATAATTTCCCAATCTTTTGTTTTTTATTCTTTTCTCAGTAATATTAGCATAATTTTTTCATTCTGGAAATAGTATTTATATAATCTTATGAATGAGAGGTTTCTTCTGTGAATTTGCAATAATTCCAGTCATAAAAAGATTTCAGTTCCTGTGAAAGATACGGTGTCTCTTCAAGATAAAAGAAGGCTAGGAAAAAAGAACTTAAAAATGATCTCGATATTTCTATCTCATGTATAAATTAAGTAAGAGACTGTGAGAAATTTTGGTAAAGCCTGTTTCTAGATAAGAGTGAAATTTAATCTCTCGTGTGAATAATTTGTTTACTTTATGATAAAATCTCAAGTTTAGAATAGAAGTGAAACCATTTTACGTTTTTGACAATTGAGGAAAAACCTGTCTTTCCCACGATGATTACAATTCAGAACAAAACCCATGAATTAAAAATATTCTTATTTCTCTTGACTAATTATTATATAGATATTAAATTTTTTCATGATTAAATTGGTTAATTATTACTAATTAATAACATTAATCTGGACCAATGAAGAAATTATCGCAATTCTATCTTTCAGATTTTCAATTTACTTAATCGGCCCAGGTCTGATTCGGCAATTTATTCCAGGTCGGGATCAAGTCGAAGAATTTTTACATTCTTTCAATTTAAATTTTCCCATTTGAATTAAATTTGTGTAGAAATTGCCATAATATGAACCGTAATGAATTATGCCACGTAACCAGGTTGCCTGGTCTGGCCCCTGTATGGGCGTATGTTGCTTTACCGATTCAAGATCTACAATCAGGACACGATTAAGGCCACTGCAGTATTTTTGTTTGTGAAATTTAATGTGGAACTTTCGCCATGGCCCAAATCAGGCTTACTTATGGCAAACACTGGCTTGCCATGTTAACAGCCGTTTGCGTCACTGATTATTTTAACGGCAGTTTTTTGATTTTCAATTCATTTGACCGGGCTTAAATCTGGTTTGGCGTTCCATTACAGACCAGAGCTAGGTCAGGGAATTTATAGACGCTCTTCTTTGATTTTTGAATTCCGTAGATTCATATTACAATCTTATATTATATTACAACTCTACTGTTTCTAATTTTGAAAATAAGTAAAGGATCTTCAAATATAATTATTTTTTAGAAAAAATGTTTCGTTTTGAAAAATTCTTATAACGATTTCAGACACTGGAAAATAACTTTTAAAATTGGAAAGAATAAACTTGTAAAAAATATTTTCCCTGAAAAAATAAGCCATGATTTATGAAATTCCACTACTTTTTTAAAAATTGAAAGAAAAGCGATAGTAATGTAAAATTACATTACAAAGAACCCGACATTTGGCACAACTATCTCAAAAAAATATATCTGAATAGAATCGACATACATCAATTCTACATCCTTCTGAAGATAAACAGTTGGCAACTAACAGAAGCCATTCAGTAAATTATCTTCTTTGTATTAAATTGTGGGTAACTAATTTTATTCGCTTCCACAGCCTCTTTATTCCACCGTACGGTATTCCAATTTCAAAGAAAGTCTCGTGTGAATTTATGTAACGACCTCATTATAAACCGAACACAGAAAACAGAAACGCATAGGTTGTTGTTTTAGTACCAGAAGTGTAGAAGAGGTGAGCCTCGAGGAAAGGCGGAACGACCTTTGCTTGCACAGAGAAGATTCGAGTGCTTTCGCTTTGAGGAGTGGAAAAGGAAAAGGGACGTGAACACAACTTTGTGGCACGCGCAGGTGGATTCTACACGTGCAAGCGGCATTCATTTACCTGTGCTTATGCACATTTACGCTATACTAAATCCTCAAACATGCTTGCAAATTTACCATTAATGACATGTGATAATTAAAAGATTAGAAAATTTTATTGGTTTTACATTTCTACAAATTTGTGTTCAAAATACATTAAATTTCGTTTTCAAATTTTGGGAAATGGGAGTAATGATCAAAAGGGACATAAATAGACATGTTTTGGTTTGAAAAATAAATGTTATCAACCAATATTACTCGAATTTATCTAAAAAAAATTGTTTCTTTAAAATTAGAAATTTCCTAAATAATCGAAAGACCTAGGCTCGAATCTCAGCGCAGTCGAAAGTGTCTTTTTTTTCCACAGAAAGATTTCAAATTCTTTACAAATTATATAAAAACATGAAAAAATAGAATAATTTTAAATTTCAAAAGTTCGAACGTTCAAAATACAAAAACGACTAAATTTGGACGAAAAAAAATTCCCATGATCAACGATTATAAGAAACCAACAAAAAAGAGGAAAGAAAAAAGAAGGTAAAGACAAAGAAGGACGAACTCTCTAAACCTGAATCAGTGAACGACTACTGATTTGCAGTGATTATTCACTGATGGCAGCAGATATAAGTCTTTAACTGAGAATCAGTGAAATTCGACTGATGAATCAGTGAAACAGATTGAACTCACTTATTAAATCAATTAAATCTTCAGGTGAGAATAATAAAACCAGAACAGAATTCACTGATTCCACAGTGAAATCAAAGCAGGGGACTGATTCGTCAGTTGATATATTTTCACTGATTCAGGTTTAGAGAGAAAGAAAGAAAAAGAAGGAAGGGGTTTTGGAAAGTTGCCTCCTTTTTTATTTCCTATTTTTTTGTTAGTTTCATATAATTGTTAATCCTAGGGCGTTTTTTTGGTCCAAATTTGGTCGTTTTTATATTTTGAGACCAAAAATTTGTGACCAAAAACCGAACTAGATGTCCCCGAAGGATTTTGGTGTCTTGAAAACAAATCCAATGTTCAAACTCCCTAAATCCGAAACAGTGAAAAACCACTGTTTCAAATATTATAAGTCTTCCACATAGAATCAGTGAAATTTAACTGATTCACTAGGGAAACTCACTGTTTGATCAGCGAATTTCACTTTTGACCAGTATATTTCACTGATTAACCAGCGAGTTTTCCTGATGGAATCAGGTAAATTCCACTGATTTCTATGTGGAAGACTTATAACATTCGAAAAAGTGGTTTTTCACTGTGAATCAGTGAGTTTTCACCATTTCAGATTAAGGGAGAATTTTTCCAGCAAGTCAGGATTTCGAGATATGCTAACTTAAGGTAGTTCGTTCACAAAAATTAGACCTCAGGCAAAAATAGATAATTTTGCTTTCCAGAATACCAATATTATTATTGAAGGGCTAATTTGAAAGATAAAAGATTATTTTTCATGAAAAAAATTTGAAACACAAAAAAATAATTTTATTAATAAATTTTATTTGTGCGCAAATTTATTTTCTTATCGCTTTGAGCCAAAGTTTTAAAAATGATGTGATTCTAATAAATCACGGTTCATTTTTTTAGCAAAAAGATTCTCTACAACTTGACCGTTTCCATTTTTTAAAAATGAATTCTTTAATGGCTGAAATTATAAAAAACAATTTTTCAAAATATTATTTTTATAAACAAATTGCTGTATTTGATAATAATTAATTCAATTTCAAAAATAGGAAACGGTGATGTTGTAGAGAATCTTTTTCCTAAAAAAATGAACCATGATTTATTAGAATCGCATCATTTTTAAAAATTTGGCTCGTAGCGATAAGAATATAAGTTTAGGCAAAAATAAAATTTATTAATAAAATTATTTTTTCATTTTTAATAATATTTTTATAATATTGCTATTCATGAAAACAAAATTATCTATTTTTGCCTGAGGTCTAATTTTCGTGAACGAACTATACCTTAAAAGTGGGAAAATGGACATTTTTAGCCATATTTAAACTAATATAACACGAGCAGCGAATTTTTCTTCTCAAAACCGCTTAAAGCATTACTTAATTCTTTTTACCTTTTATTTCCATTTTGGATCATCGCGAATCGATTTTTTTCCTCCGAGATATGGATTTAAATATTGCGAAGAAAATCTTTATTTGATTGATAAAAAGTTTGTTGTCCAAAAGTTTTTGAATTTTTTAAATCCGAATTTGAGCTCAGATTTGTAAGATTAAAGATGGCAGACACCTATCTTAAGATACTAAGTTCTTTACAAATCAAAGTATGTCTACAAATTTTTGACTGCCATATTGGATCAGCCATCTTAGGTATGCACCATATGAATTTTTGAAATAAAATTTCCGGATTTCCGCACATTGAAACGTAAAATACTAAACTTTAGTATAGTTTTGCCATTTATTGAAAAAAGTCTCTCAGTGTACATCCGTTTTGCTCTTCTCTACAATTTTCCAAATTTTGGAAACAGAATTTTATCTATTTTGGGCACAAACATGTAGAAACCTAAAATCAAACAAATTTGCTCATTTCTAAAGTACACTGTTAAAAATTTCTGCCGTAATTTCCCAGAACACGTAATTGAAGTTTTATACAATTATAATTCCGTAAAATTAAAGAAAAAAACTAAAGAACTAAAATTAAAACTGGAATAAAATAAATTTAACGTAACAGATAATAATTGAAATTTTATACAGTTAGATGTAATTGAAAATTTTACAGTTTCGTATCTTTAAGATGGATTCAGGAAAATTCAGTACACTTTCGTAATTTAAAGAAAAATATCGGAAATTTCAGTTGATCTTTAACAAAATTATAAAACCTTTTTTTAAAAGTACTTTAAATTGATTATAACTTTCTGTTGAATTTGTAACTTGAAAATTTCGTAAAAAGAAAATTTCTAACAATGTATTACATGCCCTTAAATGGAAAAATAATTTTCATGTTAAAGCCATGAGATCTAAGAATTCCATTCTTCATTTTGGTTCAATTCGATTCTAATTACGTCTCTAATTACGATCCTCCTCGAAATTAAAATTTCTTAGCGCATTTATGAGTCTGGGAAGCAGAATTAGAAACTCTGGAATGAAAATCTCTTTTGACTTCAAAGAAACGTCATGATGACATGATTAATCTTCAATGAGAGAAAAAAGACTTTCACATATGAAGGAGAATTTTTAGTAACGGTAGTCAACACAAATCAAAGAATTAATTATTTTCAATAATATACAAATATCTTGTGAAATAGTTTTAAAAATCCAAATTTTACTAATATCCTACAAATAATGAAAAAAGTTAAATTGAAACCAATTTATTTGGAAAATAACTGTTAATCTAGAATTATTTTTAAGGGTTGCCACTTTTTCTAAAAACCTGGAAAACAGGATAAACAGGGAAAAGGCAGGGAAATGTCAGGGTTTAATTTCAATTTCTGGTAAAATATAAAATTACTAAAATTATATTGGTTACATTGTTTACTATGTTCAAAAATATCGCTTAAAAATTAAAAAAAAACTAAAGTATGTAGGTAATGAGAGATAAAATATATCGATCTCATATTATAAAAATGCATAATTTAATAATATGCATTGTCAAAAAAAATTTAATTGATTTAAACTTTTTACTTATTACGAATAAACAGTTTTAAAATGTTTATTGTTTTACATTCTAAAGTTTTAAACTATCTTCAAGATGATTATTATGTTATGATTTTGTTTATCAATAAAAATAAATGAATTTCATGAATGTTGCAAATGGAAAGACTTGAAAAGCCAGAAAATTTTTATATCCAAAAATAGTGGAAACTTTGATTTTTTTCATTTTTGTGAATGAAGTTTATTTTTTAAATTTATATTGGAATTTAAAATTTTTCCTGAGTTGAAAATTGATGAGGCTCTATTAAAGATCATTAATTTTTACAAATTAGATGTAGTCGAGATTTTAAAAAATGATTCGCTTGAGATATATTTTTAATTAAACAAGTAAATTGTTTATTCCAGTAAATTTGCTTAATTTTACAAGATGGCTTGGTTTATCATTCTGATTCAATTAGGTTTCCTTGCATTAGAAAAAATACAAATTGAAGCCTGAGTTACGATGGATGTAGCATGAAATATGAATATTTCAAAACTGACTTATGACAAGTCAGACAAAGCAGGCAGTTACTACTGAAACAATATTCAAGAGTTTCAAGAGCAGAAGAATGACTCCGCAATAACTTTAACCTTTTGTTATTACACTCTTCCACTAAGAGAAGCATACGCTACAAAATTAAAGATTTAAGGTATTTGTACCAAAAATCAGGTCTCTATAAAAAAAGTTTTTCTATGATTATAAGACTTGAAATAATATTATCAGTTGTGTTTTATGGAAGAAAAAAAATTACTTTTTATGAAAAAAATTTAAAACTTATGAAAAATAATACATTAAATAATATATTTTTTGTAATAGAATTTTTCCGTACTATCGCTCCTTACCAATTTTCTAAAAAATGATTGGATTTTCACAAATCATGAATTATTTTTTTGAGAAAATATTCTCTACAACTCTACATAAAATGTTTAAATTTATATATCAATAAAAAATAGAATATTTTTAAATTTAATAAATTTATGAATTCTGTTACATTTTTTTACAACAATGTTTATCGGTCACACGTGTAAATTTTTTAAGTTTCTTCCTTTGTATTTTCTATAGAAATAAATTCTCACTGACAAGGACACCAATCTGAGTCGAAACGTTTGAAAATATGAAACTTTGAGTTACATTTTTCTGGACCCTAAAGCCAACTAAGAACATCAACAATATTTGAATATCAAATTAATTTCTTAACAAATTAGATATTATTAACGATTAAAATTTAATTTATGAATTTTAAATATTAATAATTATAGAACATTAATTAACATTAAATTTTAGCATTGTTAATTTGGAATATTTAATATTAATTAATGTCAATATCATGAAGAAGCTTGAAATACAAAACGATGCAATCTTGAAAGATGATTATTTGTTATTTAAATTGATAAAATAATTAAAAATATTGTTCCAATAATTACATGTAATCCATAAAATCCTGCAGTTATAAAAAATATTCCAGTGTTTCCAATTTAAAAAATAATTAAATAATCTTTATATATAGTTATTTTTGAGAAGAAACAACGAATCGTAACAACTCTTGACGAAGAAAAATAATTGTAACGTAGTAATTTTAAAATCGGGTATTTTCACTATTTAATTATGTCTTTAAGGCCATGGATCAACCAAACCACGTGACCAAATTTTTGAAAACATTCATGAAAAATAACTTTTTTAATTTACAAAATAACTCTCTAAAAATTTGGAAAAGGTAACAATAGACAATAAAGCACGTCTGTTGACTTCTTTTTAGTACAAATTTGGGACAAAATTGGAAGATTTATCGATAATTAAAAACAAAATGTAAGAATGTTTGCCACATATTCACTCGAACGAGGTTTACAGACGTTCTTGAATTTTCCAAATTTTGAGAAAGATATTTTTTTAATAAAAAAATTTTTTTACATGAACTTTTTCAACAAATTGGTCACGGGATCTAGTTGATCTATGGCATCTATCAAGATAAAAATACCAGTTACTTATTCACATCAGTTCTCAAGTGCGAACTGCCGAAGCTGATAATGCGGCACAATATTGGCCCAATCTCGGCAGCCAACAGTCGGCTATTGTTATTGGGCCATTGTCGCGGTTTGCATAGGTCAAGTGCTGGGCCGAAGACGGCGACCTTTGTCAACTGTTTGAATTTACTGATCTTCAGCGGAAACTTGGCCCAGTATCGGCCCTATACCAAGCCGATTGTTTGGGCTAGAATCTGCCGCCAAGTACATACCGGAATAATCATTCCAGAAACGGCTCGATATTGGCAACCGATCTTCGGTAAATTTTTGGCGATGCTGGGCCAGTGTTGATCTAACTTCGCACTTGGATTATTATTACAAGCTAATTGGAAATAAAAAGTTTCTTAATGAAATTGACAATTACTGTGAAATTTTGGATAAACTTGTGATTGATTTTTGCAACATGAAAATGTACACAGAAAACATGTTAAAATTTAAGAAATTCTTAGAATAAAAGAGAAAATTTTCTTCATTTAAATCAGTTAAACATTGACTAAATTCAAATCAGTAAAGAACTTTTCATGATGCAATTAATTATTTGACTGATTTGCTATTTAATTTACTGAATCTATGATGAAAAGTGCATCGCTAACTTTAATTGTCAATTTCTAACCGATTCAAATATAGAGAGAAAAAACACAAAATTTGAATGATAATAAATTTCTTTTTTTAGAGAAACAACGCTCTTTATCTTTTTTTTTACATGAAAAAACTTTTTATTATATGTACACTATTTTATAATAATTCCTTC
Source organism: Diplolepis rosae (assembly GCA_030998225.1). Taxonomy (NCBI): domain Eukaryota; kingdom Metazoa; phylum Arthropoda; class Insecta; order Hymenoptera; family Diplolepididae; genus Diplolepis; species Diplolepis rosae. The sequence continues at coordinate 2,536,872 of JAPYXD010000723.1, read as the reverse complement.
AAATATTAGGAATAATGGAAAATCAAAGAGAATAAGTTTAATAATTCAAAATAGTCAAATTTCATTCTCTAAATTTGGATCAGTGAGATTTTACTGATGCTAATTTCACATTTTTTCAGTGATATACCACTGATTATCAGTAGAATTTTCACTGAAATGAAAAAGTAGCCCATTTTCAGCTATTTCATCAGTCAAATCTCACTGATTCAAATTCAACAATTACTGAATCGACATCAATAGTCCTATTTTGCTATGAAATCAGTCATTTTCGGCTGGAAGTCAGTGGAAAATGGCTGATTGCATGGTCAATATTGGGTCACTGATTTCAATTCAGTCGAAATTTTGACTGATTCAGATTTAGATATGTAGTCTAATAAAGCATTTAAGACCATGGATCAATCGGACCACGTGACCATATTTTTCTAAAAGCTCATGTAAACTTTTTTATTTTACAAAATGTCTTCCTAGAATTTTGGAAAATATAGCAGTAAACGATAAAGTGCGTCTTTCAATATTGTATGAATGAAAATTTTGCAAAAAATTTCATAATTAACTGTAATTGTCAGTAAGTTTCCGAATTTTTTTCCAAATTTTTTCTAAAAAGAACTTAAAAAATGTGCATTATTATCTTTTGTTACGTTTCCCAAATTTGCAGAAAGGTGTTTTATAAATTCAAAAAGTTATCTTACATGAACGAATAAATGTATAATTTAGTCACGTTGTCCAGTTGATCCATGGCCTTAAACTTTGCTGACTTAATGTATAAAGTTGTAAAATAAAAAAAAATTTCCAGGGATTAATTAATTTTTTATTACCTCATCTGAAATATTTCCGAGTTGTTGTCGGTCCTCGGTCTCAAGTCGTTCCTCGATTTCTTCCCGACTTCGCACCACCGTCTCGTTAAGCTCTTTCTGAACTATTCCTCCTCCTTTCCCTCCTGCTGGCCATTCCACCTCCTGTGGCTCGTCCCCGGTCGTTCGTCTCTGCAATCATCGAAGATGTTCAACTTTCTTCACCGCTCCTCAAAGCCCGTTCCTCTTGAGAAGTCACTTATTGTTTCTCTTTCTTTCTTCCTCCCCGAGGGGAAGAGAGCAGAAACTGAGATAAATGGGCCATTTTCTATCTTTATCTCTATCACTCCATATATACGTATTCGTATACCATAAGATTGGGTAAGACTCGAAAATTCAATTGAATGGGGCCTCATGCCTGACGTTTCTCAACAAGAAATAGAATGTGAACACATTTTCATTCTTTTGAGCAGAGAAAAATGACTCTGAATATCACTAGAATCTTTTTGGTGTAACAGCGATAGTAATTAGTTTCTTCATCTGGGAAAGAACCTTATTATCAAGGTCAGGACCAAAAAATACTGCTCTCTAAATCTTAAGGGGATCCGACATCTTTAATATTATTATTTTTTGAGTTTAGACCTTCTATATCATTTTTATGTTCAGTATATTTATTTAGAAAGGTTTTAAGGTTTTTTTTTAAATTCCAGTACCTTTATTTATTTTTAAACAACAAATTTTGAGTTTTTTGGGCATTTTTTTGACATTCTTTCACTTTGAATAACTTTTTTGTTTTTAAACCAATTTTCATGATTTTTTTTTTAATAGCAGGTCATAAAGTGGATTTTATTGCCCCGTGCAGGGTAAAAAAATCTATTTTCTGAACTCTTGGTAGAAAAAAAATCGTGTGCGATACGGGAAAAAGATGAATTTTACTCGTGTTATTGTTACCCTTGCTCTGCTCGGACATAAAACTTAAAACTCGCAAAATAAATTTTTTTTTCCCTAGTTACATAATATAATATTATTTTGTTCCGTACAATGTATAGTAACTTTTTGGGTATGGAAAATAAGGTAACGACTAGAAAAAAAGTTACAAATAAAATTTAAAAAAATATCCCAAAATTGTATTTTATTTGTAATTTTTTTCAGTCATGTTACTTTATTTGCCATACCCAAGAAGTTGCTACACATTATAAGTAAGAAATTAAAAAAAGAATCATGGAAATTGGTTAAAAAACAAAAAAGTTATTCAAAGTAAAAAAATGTCAAAAAATGCCCAAAAAACTCAAAATTTTTAGTTTAAAAATACATAAAGGTGTTGGAATTTTTAACAAACCCTACAAAACTTTCTCAATAAAGGTACTAAACATTAAAAAAATTATATGGAAGGTCTAAACGCAAAAAAAAAAAATATAATGCTTACGATTTTAATTAGTTTCTAATAACGAAAGTTTAAAACCAATTCCAGAAATTCTTCAAGTTTTTGTTTTTATTTTAGATCATAAAATGGAGCAAATGCAAAATCATTTTCCATTTCAATTATCGTTTTTTAAAATTAAATTAATAGTTTTAAATTAAAAATATGTAGTTTAGTTCTTTTTTTCCTGTCAAACAGGGACGAAATTCATATCCAGAAACATTGAGAAAGATTAAATTTTATAGTTTCTTAGATTCAAATATAAATTCAAACAAAATCGTTTAGATAAAACCAAAAACAAAATGCCGAATAATCGAATTTTTCCGATTTTCATATTGGATCTGATATTAAATACAATTCATCTAAAGGAACAAATTGATATTAATTAAAGTTCCTAAATTTGAAAAGATTCAAATATGTTTTTATGTTGACTTGAATCCGAAATTTCCACCAGGGTTATTATTTTCAATCTACAGAAATAAATGCAAAGAACTGGAAATTCCATAAGCCATACTCTCTAAATTTGAATCAGTAAAAATCTACTGATTATCAGTGAAATTTGACTGAATCAAATAGCTGAAAAGAGGTTACTGTAAATCAGTCAAATTTCACTGATTATTTCAGTGAAAATTGACTGATTTGACAGTGAAAAATATTTTTTCACTGATGAATCAGTGGAAATTTGACTGATTCAGATTTAGAGACTAAATATTAAAAATTCTGATAGTATAAAATTTTATAAAGTCTCTGGTAGAGATAAATTGAATGAATGAAATAATAAATCACCTCTTGAGTAGTGTGTTCCTGTTGCTCGACATCCTCAGTTGTATTCGTGGTGACAAGTGGTCCAGAGTCAACGACAACCTCACCATCTTCGAGAACTACTTGACGTTTCACTCTGGTCTCTATCTGCCTTGTTGTGGTAATTTCCTTCTTCTTACGAGTTTCCCATTCCTCTGCAAAATCAAAACAGGGATTGTTAGCTTAACCCAGTTATATCTGATTCAACTATTGAGGAAATTTTCTTCGCTTTCTCTCTAAATCTGAATTAGTAATAACTCACTGATTCACAGAGAAAAAGCACTGTTTCAAATGTTATAAGTCTTACACATAGAAATCAGTGAAATTTACCTGATTCCATCAGGAAAACTCACTAGTTAATCAGTGAAATATACTGGTCAACAATGAAATTCGCTTGTCAACCAGTGAGTTTCATTACTCTCTAAATTTGAATTAGTGAGAAGTCGGTCACTAATTTGCTTTAGTACAAATTTCTACTAATCATTAGTCATTTTTCCTATTTCTTTTAGTGAATTTCAAATTTTCACTAAAGTTGTTGTGAAAAATGTCGAATGATTACTCTCTAAATTTGTACCAGTCAAAATCTACTGATTATCAGTGAATTTTGACTGATTAAAATAGCTAAAAAGAGGTTACTGTAAATCAGTAAAATTTTACTGATTATTTCAGTGAAAATTGACTGATTTGACAGTGAAAAATATTTTTTCACTGATGAATCAATGAAAAGGTAAATCACTGATTCAATCAGTGAAAATTTGACTGATTCAGATTTAGAGAGTAGTAGGAATTCTCACTAAAGCAAATTAGTGACTGACTTCTCACTAATTCTGATTTAGAGAGTACTCTCTAAATTTGTACCAGTGAACGGCCACTGATTCGCAGTGACTATTCACTGATGGCAGCAGCTATAAGTCTTTCACTGAGAATCAGTGAAATTCAAATGATGAATCAGTGAAATAGATTGAACTCACTTATTAAATCAGTGAAAGCTTCAGGTGGGAGTAATAAAACCAGCAATATATTTTAACGATCAATGAACTCGTTTGTTTTAGGCTAAACAACACTAAAACGGAATTACGTAATTATTATTATTTTTAAGGGACGATAAATCAGTAAAGTGTAGATGAAAGTTTTGAATTCGCGAATTCAAAAGTTATGTTCACGTACGCGTTCACTTATTCCTCAGTGAAATCAAAGCAGGGCACTGATTCATCAGTTGATATATTTAAGGAATTAAAGTTTTTACTTAAAGAATTTGAAAATCTTTCTGTGGAAAAAATGACGCTTTCGACTGCTTTTTCAAACTCAACTAATTAATTAAAGTTTTTACTCACATTGAGAGAAAACTTTCGTAATATTAACTAAAGTAGTACAGTTGATTTTAATGATGAAAGAAAACTTTGGTTACGACTATTGAGAAAAAAATTTCAGCATATTTCAGTCAGTTTAACTGAAAATTCTTTTTGAAGTAATAAAAAAAAACACGTAACGATCGTATTTACGATGTTTGTTTTTATATATATTTATATAAAAATGATATAGTTATTTTGTAAACAATATAATGCACAATTTTCAATAATAAATTAATCATGAATGCCTCGTATAGTATTGTATAATAAGAATTACAAATTAATTTCGTGCATTTGAAAAATTTATGAAGTAAAACATTTTTTGTTGATTATCTCCAATTATAAAAAAGTCAGTATAACTAAACTGGATATTTCTGTTGAATTAACTGAAAAAATTCTTCGAGGTAACCGAAAACTGCAGTTGCTTTTAATGCATAGGACTTTACCGAAAACTTTCAGTTAATATTATTAACGTGAATTTTGCTCAGTGCATTCCTAATAAAATTTCACTAAAAATAATTATCAGTTTGTTTTAACTGATTCCTACGTTAATGTGGCTAAAAAAAAATTGTAGCAAGAATTCAGTCATTGATTGGAATTAGTAAAAAAAAGGTTGGAAAAGTTGGAAAAAGAAGCTAATTTTACTGAGAATCAGTAAAATTAATTCATGTATCTTAAAGTCGCTTTTAAAATTCAATAACTGTAAGTCTTAACTGATTGATATTTCAATCAATTTCAAGTTAAAGTAATTCAAAGAAAATGTTAAAATTTGAAAACATGAACTGAATTTTTTAGACCCTATGGAATTATAATTTTTACATTCTTTTTGTGTAAAACACAAAAATTAACAAGAAACAGAAAGTTCGGAATTTATTTTTATAATATGACTTAAAGTCGATTTTACAAGTTCAGTTTAATTAATAGATTTTCTCTATGTTTCTTCAGTAAAATCTCTATAATCTGAAAAAATTCGAGTTTAGTCAATTTTACTGGAAGCCAAGTAAAACGTACAGAAAATCTGTTGATTGAATTGAACTTGTAAAATCGACTAAAATCTCATGTTGTACACTAAGAAAAATTTCCAGAGTAATTTCAACTCATAGGTCCCAACTAATTGCTTTTAGTAAAACCTACTAAAAATTTGATTAGTTTTACTAAGATGGTGTGATTAATTTATGTATATATAACAAATTGGCTATTTCAACCACACTATTTTAGTTAAACTGATCAAAATTTCAGTAGCTTTTACTAAAATTATTCACTTTCTGACGTATTAGTTACAATTATTATGTAAATTTCTCTCAGTGTAAAAATAAATTCCAAACATTTTATGAATCTTACTAATATTCTTCTTGTGTGTATAAATTTGTCACTGAATGAAATCACTAAGAAAACTACTTGTTAAAATTAAGGCAGAAAAGGTTAAAACGGGATTTTTCAAGAAAATGTTAAAATTAGTCAAACTTTAATTCAGATTTTTAAAAAAAACTTGAGAAATTGAACTAAGAAAAAGTGGACCGGAAATGGATGCAATAAATTGCAGTTCAATAATGAAGACAGGCGGACATTGCACATAGGACCATAAATGTTTTTCGTATTTTCGAATTTAGCGTTGCAGTAAACAATGCAAATGGCGTTATAGTTTATACTTGTATAGCGTGGCGTTAATAGCTACTTTTACTCTATCACATTCCTGTGTGGGTGTATGTAGATAGGTATTCATACTAAGGTACAAAAATTGCATGCCTCTCGCAGAAGTGTCTGCATCTAAGCAAGTATTATGGCAACGGTGTCGTAATAAGTCTATCGTTGATCACAGAATCCTTGCTTCCACGCTTTATACACGGTGGACTCTTGGAAAATCACCAACTTCAAGGCTTTGTGATTCATGATCTACTTTGACTGATCGTTTGACTATCCTGATACTCAAAATACACTTTCTTTCAATCACATTATCAAATCGTCTATTGCAGTTGATTTTCAGTTACAATTTTAATAATTAGGCCTTTTCTGAATTCCCCTAGAAATTGCCCGACCTGGCGCTAGACGTGCAATGAAACGCCCAGCCAGGCTTGGGGCCAACCTGGACACTAACAAAATTTTCGCATAGGTTTAATCTGCTCTTTAAACCCAAATCAGTAAAATAGTCACTAATTATATCAGTGAAATTATATCAACTGGTGAATCAGTGCCCTGCTTTGATTTCACTGAGGAATCAGTGAATGCGCCACGTGAGCATAACTTTTGAATTCCGGAATTCAAAAGCTTTATCTACACGTTACTGCCCTATCGACCTTTAAAAAGAGGTTAGATTTTCAACGCGCGCGATAACATCATCGTAAATGTGCTTTGGTGATTACAAGTGTTCTTTGCAATCATGTATAATTATCAGGAGAATCAAAAGTATTCTGTTCTCCCATTTATGCTGGTTTTATTATCCCCACCTAAAGATTTCACTGATTCAATAAGTGAGTTCAATCTTTTTCACTGGTTCAGTGAAATTCAGTCGAATTTCACTGATTCTTAGTGAAAGACTTATAGTCGCTGACATCAGTGAATAGTCACTGAAAATCAATGGCCGTTCACTGATTCAGGTTTAGAGAGTGTATTTTTAAAAATAAATTCCATCAGTGACGAAATTCTTGTAATAAAAATATTTTTTTACAAATCATTCACTGAGCAACCAGTTTAAATGATGTAATTTATAGCTAGAAATCAGTCATTGGTAACAGTTATACTTAACACGTTTTCAGGGCCGGCTCTACCATACAGGCAAAATAGGCAACCGCCTAGGGCGACAAAGTCGGCACTCAGAAAAAATATTTGATTGAATCAAAGAAAATGATTTGTTTGAATAACTTTCTTTGATTTAAAGAAATAATTTGTTTAAGAGGAATAAAATTTGTTGGATTCAAACAAAATATCTTTGAACCAAATAAATATTTGTTTGAATCAAATTAATTTTTCTTCAAAACAAAGATATTAAATTGTTTGATTTAAGGCAGAAATTTATTTGATTCGAACAAATATTTATTTGGTCCAAAAATATTTTGTTTGAATCAAACAAATTTTGTTTCATCAAAACAAAACATTTCTTTACATCAAAGAAAGTGTTTCAAACAAATAATTTTTTTGATTCAATCAAATATTTTTTCTCAGTGGGGACGAAATTTTCATTTTTATAACGAGATGATTGTGTTGATTTAACTGGAAAATCTTGAATAATATTGATTTCATGGCAAAAATCTAACTCCAGATTGCTTAATATAGAGATAGATTAATCTATCTTCAGATTGCAGGGCCACAAATATTTATTCTGTCTAGGGCCCCAAATTTTCTTAAGCCGACCCTGCATGTTTTAGATAACGATAATAAATGGAAAATAAAATAAAAAATTCACTCTCTAAATTTATATGAGTCAAAATTCGAATGAATTGAAATCAGTAATCATCTTTTAGGTATATAGTAATTTTTCACTGATTTATAGTCGAAAATGACTAATTTTATGGTCGGAAGTGGGTCACTGATTTTAAATCAGTCAAATTCTGAGTAATTCAGCTTCAGAGAGATGCTTAGAACTTTTTATTTCAATAAGTATTCTTTTTTATTAATTTTATTCAGTGACTTTTATTTATAGCTATTTTATCAGTTGATTTTGGCTTATTTTTCCGTTAATTTGACTCAGTAATCTGATTTTTATGAGCACACATGGGAATTTGTACTAACCAATAGTTTTTACCTTATGAAATTATAACTTTCGTGTGAATCAGAACAATCTTTAGTAATAAATTTCCTCTTCAGTGTAAATTGAATGTCTCATTAATTAGTTAAGGTTTTGAGTTTTTAAAAAGGATAGACGTGATATTCCTGAGAGCAGTTGAACTCGATGTAATGAGAGCAGAAATAATGTGACTATCACATGATTTACAGTTTGTCATTGGATTTTTCTTGTTAGGTAAAATCTTTGTTTAAAAGTGACCTAGTCATCTTCTATTATTACGGAAATCATCATGAACACACAAAGATGTAAAAAAATCTCATTTATCATGATTTTATTGTACTATCGAAATCTGAATCAGTTAAAACTTAACTTAATCGAAATTTGTTATACCTACTTTTGATTGTGCAATCAGTTATTTTTCACTGATTTTGCTGAAAGTTGCAGATAGGTCACTGATTTCGATTCAATAAAAATTTTACTGATTCATATTTAGAGAGTATTGAATATAAATAATTTTAGTTGACAAAACTGAACATTTTGTTCGAAGTTCATATAATTAGGATTATTTTTTATTTAAAGAATTTGAAATCTTTCTGTGAAAAAAATACGCTTCCGACTGCCCTGGGATTTGAGCCCAGGTCTTTCGATTGCCGTAGAGCACGTCGACCGGCAATCGAATGACCTGGGCTCAAATCCCAGAACAGTTGAAGCGTCTTTTTTTCCACAAATAGATTTCAAATTCTTTAAATTTGAATTGAATTTGCATTTATTGAGTTATAAGAGTCGAACTTATCTGAATAATTTGAAATTGTTCCTGATTCTTAACATATGAAACAATTTAAAAACACGAATCTTTTTAGTTTGCTTCCCTCAGAAATCTATTGATTATTTAATACAAAAATACTTTTCTTCGTGAAAGTAATTTTATGAAATTAGAAAATTTTTTTGAAAAATATATACTCTGGCATATATCATGAAATGCAGGAAGTGAATTACATAACAGAATATATGATAACTTCTGTAAAACATACAATAATAAAAATGTCTCCATTATTTAAAACGTTATCCTTGAGATGCTGAACATTTCATCGAAACTCAATCTGTCTTTTCCCAGATTCATTTTTATTCGATTTTATTATTGAAGGTTAGTTTATTTTGCCATTTTATATTTCATATTTTTAATTTTAAGGCCATGGATCAATAATATAAATTATAATTATTGTCAGATAACTTTTTTAATTTACAAGGTATGTTTTTGAAAATTTGGTAAACGCAACAAAAGACAATAAAACACGTCTTTTAACTCCTTTTTAGTAAAAATTTTGAAAAAAATTTAAAAACTTATCGACAATTTTATTACAGTTAACTGTAAAAATTGTTACAAAATTTTCACTCAAACGAAGTCGACAGACGTTCTTCATCGTTTTCTCTTGTATTTTCCAAATTTTCAGGAAGACATTTTGTAAAATAAAAAAGTTATCTTACACGAACTTTTACAGGGTCACATATGATCTGATTGATCCATGGTTTTAATAAAGTTATATACAGAACGAAGCAAATAAATTTCTCACCTTCTTTTACAGTAGCTACAGATTTTTCCGGATCCACCTAAGAAAACAAAGAAAACATTTTAATTGCAAATAATCATGAAATTGCGTCCTTAATAATAAATCCAAGGTAAATATGTTCTTCATCAAGTTTTAATAGAAAAATCACTTAACTCAATTATCCTTAATGTTATTCAAGCATTGAATTACAAACATATACTTTTTATTCACAGTTTATGCATAAGTATACATATTTAAATATTTGAAAATGCAATATGGCAAAAAGTATTCTGATTGATTAAGTATTATCAATTTATAAGCGAAAGTCTAAAATAAAGCTACCTTTGTGTGACATGTTACACAGAGAAAAAGGAATCTGTTACATTTACTGAGTTCATAAGTTAAAATAGTGACAGCATTGAATTTCTCCACTCTCTAAATTTGAATCAGTCAAAATGTACTGATTATCAGTGAAATTTGACTCATTCAAATAGCTGAAAAGAGGTTACTGTAAATCAGTCAAATTTCACTGATTATTTCAGTGAAAATTGACTGATTTGACAATGAAAAATATTTTTTCAACAGATGAATCAGTGAAAATTAACTGATTTGACATTTAGAGAGCAAATTCAATAGATATTTAACTATAATTCTTCATTTCTTGTAAAGATATAACATTTTTCGATAAATATTACAGAAATGTCTGTTGAATATTTTGTAAATTTAAGAGGCATTTCTGATATATTTGGTGATAAATTTGTTATATATTCACGAAAAAATAGTGAATTGCAAATGTAACAGATTTTTTTTCCTCCATGTATTCAAATATCATAATATATCACATGAATGACTGTATAAAAAACTATTTATTTCTTTCGCTTGTTTTTTCTCCAGCAATCACAGTTATTTCTGACTAATAAAATGATCATAATGTATAAATAGGTAAAAACTAGAGAAGAAAAATGATTATGCCGTAATAAAGTTAAATCAATTTAATCCGAGATTGATAATTAAAAGGTTTCATTAGTTTTAAGCTCAATATATTTATTTTGTTTACTTTTCTCTAAACTACACAAGAAATACAATTTTCTATTTTCAAATTAATTTTACAAAATCAAGTATTAAAAAAAACAATTGCGAGATTTAAGGCCATGGATCAATCGAACCACGTGACTGAATTATACATAAATTCATTCATGTGAGATAACTTTTTTAATTTAGAAAATGTCTTTCTGGAAATTTGGTAAACGTAAGAAAAGACAATAAAGCACGTCTGTTAACTCCTTCTTAGTGAAAATTTTGAAAAAAATTCGAAAACTTTTCGACAATTTTATTACAGTTAACTGAAAAAATTATTGCAAAATTTTCACTCAAACAAAGTCGACAGACTTTCTTCATCGTTTTCTCTTATTTTTTCCAATTTTTCAGGAAAATATTTTGTAAAATGAAAAAGTTATCTTACACGAACTTTTACAGGAATTTTGTCACGTGGCCTGGTTGATCCATAGCTTTAAAAATTAAGGTAATTTTCAGATTTGAGAAACTTTGAATATTAATTATTCGAAAGAGTAAGTTTTGAGAATTCGAGGTGACAATTCGAAAAGAAATTGGAAACTGGTAATCAACAAATACACAATATCGAAAAATAAGGAATTACATAAAACAATTGAGGAATCCAATAGCGTGAGAATAAAAGATTTTGTAATAAAATAAAAAATTCAAAGTCATTTCCCGGTCTTCCAGTTCAGTGGCCACCTAGCAGACTTAAAATAAACGTGAAATTTCTTCTTAAATATATAGGTTTTTCCCAAAAAAATTTAAAAACAAAAATCCCAATGTTCCAGGCAAATAATTAATTTACTGTTTGATTTATTTCTTGAAACTAGAAAATTTTTTTACAATGCTGATGAAGTTTCTCTGATTTTATTTCCTTTATTGACGATTCTAGAATGGAACAAGTAAACTTACTAAGATTCCAGGATGAGCGTTTGCTGGAGGACGAGCTTCGTACCGGCGTGTTGAAATCACTTCCATCATTGAATCATGCTAGTTGATCTCGATCGTGTAAACTTGCTCGTGACCTGTAAAAACAAAAGTTCCTCGCCTTAGAATATATTTTCATGAAACCCCATAATTTATCAAACTTAGTCGAGAACTTTGTATGATGTCAAGCAAACAACCCTAAGGAAACATAACACCGTTTTCATACCAATTTCATTCAAATATACACATTTTTTCTCAAATTTAAAAGCATGACCTAATTAACATGAACTAATTAATTTCCCCCAAAAATTTTCTAGAACTACAGAAAGATTTCAAAATGATTAAAATATTCTAAAAATGTGAAATTACACAGAGAGAAATTTTAGGTTTCACTGACCAAAGTTTTTTTGTTAAAATCGTCTTTACAAAAATGTTAAAGTTCTCATGACAATCATGGTAGTGGCTGTCATACATTGGTAAAGTGTTTACTCCAACTGCAAGGAACGTTACTGAGACCACGATTCTGGTACTTGAAATACCATAGCGCTGCGGTTATAGGAACCAAAGTCCATCGTAAAGCCGCGCATAGAGTTTAGTTAAAATGACTAAGTCTACGGACAGTAAATACCCAGCCAACATTATTTTTGAGGTTGTAGGTATGGTTCTCTTAGTTATCAAAATACAAATTCAATTTGATTAGAAAAAATAAAGTTTCACCGAAAAGATCTAAGAAAAATAATCCGGTATAATGATATTTATGATAACTTTCGTCAATTAAGTTAAAAAATTGTCACTTTTTTCATCACCATAAACTTTTTTTGACTGACTATAGTTTTGACAAAATACGACGAGACAGCAAAATTGGAACGCATTGCATTGTCCCCGAACAAAACCGTTTATCATTTAGAAAGAATTGTCAAACTATATTTATAATAGAATTATTTACCTGATAATGCTTGGCACGGTGAAATATAGTCCAGGAATCGAGAACGAGAATTGGCAGGATTCAACTTAGGCTGCATATCTTTCAATGAAAGTTATACTTGATTTGTCTAGCGCAACAGCGAACGCTGCGGTTGTAGTAACCAAAGGAGCTTGGCAGTACACATAAAGAAAATGTACGTGTACTAACCGTTGGGGTACGTATAAAGCTCATTCTAATCATCAACTTTGGTTACAACAACCGAATACACAAAAAAGTCCAAATTACTGTCATGATAACTATAAAAGTAGTAGCTTCTCTCAACTTTTTTGGTCAAGGCAACTACTGTACAAAAAATTGATGTGCTATGTGCACAGGAACCAAAGCCGATTTCTCTCAGTGTAGCGCCACCTTTTTTGTATTTTCTAGATTTTAATGAATATCACTGATGAGAGCTTCTATCTGAACCGAAACGTCTGATTAAATCGACTTGATCATTTTTGGACTCTAAAGTCAATTTTTTCCAACAACATACCATTTATTTAAATTGAGGGTCAATACAAATTACACTATTTTTAATTATTAATATTATATAATACTAATAGTAAACAGGACTTATATCGACCCTTACACGGAGAAACTTTTTATATCAATTTCTACTATAGTATTTTTTAATTTAGGGAAAAACGTATCACTTTGAGAATTTTTTTTAGTAAAAATACTAAACTTTATAATAATCATATGAAACTTCAGCATAGTTCATAGCAAATTTTACTATAGTTTATACTAAAGTTTCATATTATTATAAAGTTCATTATTTTTACTAAAAAAAATTCTCAAAGTGATACGATTTTCCCTAAATTAAAAAATACTATAGTAAAAATTGATATAAAAAGTTTCAACGTGTAGTATTATATTTGAATATTTTGGTGTACTTAGTTGGCTTTAGGGTTCAGAAAAATGTAAACTGGTTTTCACATGTACAATTCATTTATATCGTTCTTACCACAATGTTTATCCGTCACACGTGCTATTTTTTAAGTTCCTCCCCTTAGCATTTTTACGGAAAAAAATATTTGTACAATTTTACCTTTTTGCAACTTTAGTTATTTAGACAAATTTTATAGTTTCACACTTGCAATTCTTTTATATCATTTTTTAACAGAATGTTTATCGGCCACAGTGCAAATTTTTAAGTTTCTTCCTTTGTATTTTTACAGAAAAAATTTTTTTGTACAGTTTTACTTTTTTGTAAATTTAGTTACTTGACCTATTTTATATTTTCGCACTTGTAATTCCTTTATATCATTTTTTACCACAATGCTTATCCGTCACACGGGCAATTTTTAAGTTTCTTCCTCTGTATTTTTTATAGAAATAAATTCTCACTGATGAGGACTCCAATCTGAGTCGAAACGTTTGAAAATATGAAACCTTGAGTTTACATTTTTCTGGACCCTAAAGCCAACTAAGTACACCAAAATATTCAAATATTATATAATATTATTTTAATGAAGGGTTATAGACTTTAATTATTTTTGAATAATTGAAAAATGAATACCTGGTTTATCGACATTATTTTTTTAATTTTCCAAAGACAGTTAAAGTTTACAACCTTCCGTTGAGATGTATTTTTTCATGACCCAAAATTTCGACTAAAACAATCATTATTGTATGAAAGTATTGGGGGATACTAAAATTATTTCCTTGGTAGGCATGAAAAAATCTCTGATATAACCTGTAAAAACTCTTGTTTCCTAAAAAAATTTTTAAGTCGCAATTTTTTGGTGACTTACGAAAAAATGTCAAGTTTTATGAAAAAAGTACAGTTTTTCGATTTTGGAATTAATCCTTTCGTTTTTTCTTTATTTTTATAAGTTCCATGGGGAACTATAGAAGGACCTACTTAAGAAAATTTGACGCCCGAGACAGAATCAATATTTGCGCCGCTTCAATCTGAAGATAGATTAGTCTATCTCTATATTAAGGGTTTATACTACCCAGTAACATTTTCTTTTCCATTTTTTTTAATTGGCTTAAATGATGCATAAACTGTTCAAGAATGATATTCATAAACTATTTTATGGAAAAAAATGTGAAAAACAATTTTTTTAGCTTATTTTCCGACACGCCTTTGAGTGCTCCAAACTCGCTCAATTTTTGTCGGATTCACTTGAAATTTTAGCTGTAACTTCTTAAATAGATTATCTAGAGAAGTGCACACAATTTTTAAGTTTGATAAATAATTACATTTTTTTATAAACAATTTAAAGTCGATTTTTAGCCAAAAAATTAAGAAAAAAATTGAAACTGATGCCAATTTGCGAATTTTTAAAAAAACGTTTATAATCGTGGATACTTCCCTAGAAAAACTAATGTAGATTAACGACAAAATCTTTTTTTGCTCTAGGTGGTGTTCGGAAACTGCTATATTGTATCCGATTTCCTCCTCGGAAAAAACACATGTTCAAATTACCAAGTGCGACGACGCCATTTTGTATCGTAAATTTAAATAAAAAATTTTGTTGTATACCTTAATACATGTATAATAAAGTCTAAAAATTTCATTTTAATCCATTAACTATTTTTCGAGACAGAAATTCCCAAAAAAAGGATCATTTTTCAGTGTGTCCCTTAAGCAATCTGGAGTTATATTTTCGAGATTAAATCAATAAAAATCAAGATTTTCCAGTTAAATCAACACAATTTTTTGATCTTTCATAGAATTGTTATAAAAATGAAAATTTCACCCCGACTTTGACGCCCCCAGGCGGTTGTCTATTTCGCCTACATGGTATAGAGTCGGCTCTAAACTATGAATACAGTCGAATCTCGCTTATTTCAAGTTTCACACTCCCCTCCACGCCCCACTATTTCACTGTCACGTGACGCTCTGAGGAGCGCTCGGAAAAAGTGAGAAGAGTGGGGGAAATGTGCATTCAGTTGGTATGGCAACTGAGGCAGTGGTGGGATCCCCTCGTGACTTGAAATAAACAAGACTCTGTCGTTTCGGGATACTTGAAATAAACGAGACTTTACTGTATAAGGAATAGATTAAATCTATTTAATTAAAGATATCACTGCAAAATCAAGAAAAAATACGTTAAACTTTAAAAATCTGCACTGCCACTTTGTTACAAGAATATTGCTTACTATGATATCTTTTTATTCTACATTATACAGGGATTTCCAATTAGAGGTTTCATTTTGAATAGCTCGCTATTTTGGCAGCTGTCATAATAAGACGTGTTATTTTTTGACAGATAACAGCTAAAAACTATGCCATTAATAAAAGTGGAACGACACACGCTTCAACAACGCATTGAAATTGTTAAAATTCACTATAAAAATGCATGAAAATGAACCTGATTTTCACTAAAAAATCATTATGAGCGATGAGGCTAACTTTCACCTTGGAGGCTACGTTAATAAGCAGAATTGTCGCATTTGAGGCTCGGAAAGCCCAAAAATGATTATTGAAAAGCCTCTCTATTCGCAACGTGTAACTGTTTGGTGCGGTTTTTAGGCAGGAGGGATCATTGGGCCTTAGTTTTTTGAAAACGAAGCTGGAGCGGCTGTTTCGGTGAATGAATTGCGCTATCTAACCATGATTAATGGATTTTTATGGCCAGAATTGGAAGATATGGATGTGGACGATGTTTATTTCCAACAAGACGGCGCTACGTGCCACACAAGTGGCGAAACCATCGGTCTTTTGCGTGAAAAGTTTCCAGGCCGAATCGAAAGGGCGATTAGAATTGGCCGTCAAGATCATGCGATTTAACACCTCTAAACTTTTTTCTTTGGGATTACGCGAAAGATAATATAAGGTTTATGCTGCTGCTCCTTAGTAAATTCAAGAACTCAAAGGGAAGATTCGTGCTGTTATCGACGAAATAGAGCCCCAAATGTACAAAAATGTAATTGAAAATTTCATGAAAAGAAATCAAATGATTTTTTACAAAAAAACACGCGTTTTTCTTATAAATCAAAATGAAACCTCTAATTGGAAAACCTAGGGCCGGAATTATTGACGAGAGCGCC
This sequence comes from Diplolepis rosae, assembly GCA_030998225.1. Classification (NCBI taxonomy): domain Eukaryota; kingdom Metazoa; phylum Arthropoda; class Insecta; order Hymenoptera; family Diplolepididae; genus Diplolepis; species Diplolepis rosae. The sequence goes on along the minus strand of JAPYXD010000723.1, from coordinate 2,520,294 downwards.
CTGGGCAAACTAGACTAACCGTACCTCCCCTCTATTACTTCAACAAATATTGTCAAGGCGCGAGTTCTTAAAAATAAAAACAGTGATTACGTTCTAATAAGATTCATAATATAAGAGATCTAGATTTTTTGGTTTTTAAGTATTGAAAATTTATATTTAAGAATTTTGAAGAAAAATGCACATAAACCCTCATTATGCCGCCCTCTTTGAGGCGCCGCCCTGGGCAGCTGCCCGTGTTGCCCTTGTGTAAATCCGCCCCTGGGAAAACCCTATATAAATAAACACGCCAAAAAATAATTTTTCTGTACTGCCTTTCATTCTTTTCTTTACCAAAATTTTGGTTGATTCAACCAAAGAATTAGCTTCATGTAACCAAATGTGGTTTGTATTGATACGATTTAACTAAATTGTATTCATGCCATCTTTGGTTCAACAACCAAAATTTATGCCAACGCTATAATAAGCAAATTCTTTGGTTGATCCAACTAAATTTTGGTTGGATTAACCAAATATTTTTCGAGTGTAAACGACTTGGTTTATCTCTTTAAGGAGGTTCTATCGGTACATAGCTAGTCAGAACAAAACATTTTGTGCAGTTGACTCACGAGGTAGTTGATATGGCAACACCGCCTCGCTTTTTTTAGTGTCCCTTCTAAATTTGGCATCATAAGAGGCATTTTATTGAACTAGATTATAAATCTAAGGCATTCAGGTGCGAATACTATGACAGGGCAAACGTGAATGTAGGCTCAATGTTTCTTTTTGAATAGTACGCCATAACCTACCAACTTATACTCGGCTGCGGTGTTGCCATATCTACTACATTATCACTCAATATCATGATTTTTGTAACATTTATTTCCATTTTCATTGATTTACAAGTATCCTTCTAACAATATTGTAAGCTAAAAATGTTTTTTAGATATTTTTCTCACTATTATAAAAGATTTCATCGATATTCAACCGTTAATAAATGTGTAGTGGGTAATCGAAAACAATGAAAAGGTTGTTGTCCATAAGAGCACATATTAAATGACGGAAAATATTTATTAAAATATCTTAGCTCATAAGTACCCTGGAGTCTTAAAAATTTGACTGATTCATTTTAGTGCATTTAAATAACTATGTTTCAAGTTTCATCCTTTTCTGACCGTTAATTCGTTTTACGATAGAACCTCCTTGAAATATTTAATGAGATGATAAAAAATCTTGACAATAGAAAGTAATCTAAATGTGAAATATTTTGGAGAGCAGATGTAATTATTATTCAAAATTGTTCATGCAAAAGAGTTTTCTCTATCGGACGATTTCCAACGGTTCAATTAATTATTCATTCTTATTAGACTTAAATGGGTCTAGAAACGCTTCTAAAGGAAAAGTAACGAGGCGATTTTTTTTACTTGTTCTGGTCGAATGACCTATGAATGGCGTTAATTATGTTGCCTTTCTGGGCATGAAAACGGACGTGTAAACACACCTTTCGCGACACAAGAGACGACGTTGTGTCTTATACAAATTGCGTCCTTGCAGTTAAAGTTACGCACAAGCATGTACAACTTCCAGTGGCCGCCATGATTTCTTTAGTTATCTTTTATACGTGAGTGTACTCGTCATGTCCTATTGGATATGCACATGACGTCAGAAATGCGTCACATAGGTGTAATTTGTAAATAAGTTAAAAAGACAATTTCCGGCGAATGATATGAGACAGTTCCACACCTATTCTTGGATCATTAAAATCCATTGTTTACATACTTTTAGTAAACATTTGAGTGTCTCGCACACTCAGAAAAAAGGTGTTTATAGAACAAAATGGTTTTGTTAAAGTCACAAAGTATTTTATTGCCTTGACCAAATTTTTTGGTTGAATTTAATGAATAGAATTGATTCAAAGTAACTAAAATTTTATTTTCAACTGCACTTTTTTTCATACTGCTTTTTACCGAATTTTCAAAAATGGTGCGATCACAATAAATTGTGGATCATTTTTTCAGGGAAAAGATTCTTTACAACTTTACCGTTTCCAAGTTTTTCAAAACAATTTACTTTCTAAAAATTTATTATTCATGTCTTACGAAACAAAAAACATGATTTATTATTTAAAAAATTTAAAACTTACGAAAATTAATACTTTTCATAATGTTTTTTGTAAAAGAATTTTTCCTTACTATCGCTTTTGACCAATTTTTTAAAAATGATTTGATTTTTCGGGGAAAATATATCCTCTGCAACTCTACTGTTTCCAATTTAAAGAGTAAAGTCTTCAGTTGTTAAAATCTTTATTACAATTTTTTTAAAAGAAATATTTTTTTAAACAACTTTATTTGAATTTTTTTTACTTATTTTCAAAATTGAAAAAGTAGAGCCGCAAAGAAGATTTTTCCTGAAAAAAAACTAGGATTAATGAAAATCCAATTATTCAAAAAAAATCGGCAAGAAGCGATAGTACACTAAGAGAAAGCAATAATTAAAATTTTTAGTAAAACTTAAAAAATGCAATTAGTCGGTCCGTTGTGTAGCCGGGACTATTTTCATGCATTCCCACATTGTATCGATCTTATAATAGAAGTTACCAATACGCTTTTGTAAAACTTACTAATTGCGTTAATTGCTATTACTATTTGTCCAGTTTAGTTATTACAAAAATATATATTTTTCCAACATAACTGAGAATCGTATTAAAAACTATTCCAATATCTTAATTAGAAACTGATGATTTTTTTCATCCATACATGATTATAATAGTAAATCCAACTTTGAAAAAAATGTTAAATTTATCATTCAATCTATTTTATTTCGGTTAAAGTCAATAGAAACTTTCTTAGGTCAGAATTGGTTACGGGAAAATCTTTTTTAATTATTGTTTTTCGAAATGTAACAAAGGATGATAATTGTTAACATATTTTTCATGGCAAACTGCACAACAATTTGAAATTATACTTTAAAATCACCATGATTTAATTCTTCTCATTTAAATGAAAAACAAAAAAAAAATATTAAGAAATCAATGTACATAACGATTTAAAAACGATTCAAAACAGTTGATAAGCAGGTAAAATCTAATTCGTCTGTACAATTATTTCTTTAACTTTACTATTACCAAAGAATTGCAAGTCATGTTTACACGCGAGATATTTCGTATGGAAAAAAAATATTTACATTTCTCAAACTAAATGAATTTGATCAATCTTACAAAAAAAAAAATTAGTAGCATACTTAGTTCCATGGACTTTCGAACATTGGTAAGATCTACAAAATTTTTGGTACTCCTTACTAAATATATATATTTGTGACCTTTTAGTCAGCACAACTAATAGGATTTCTCTCAGTGTAACGAAAAATTCTTTTATGAAAAATATTATTAAAAGTATTATTTTTCGTAAGTTTCAAATTTTTTTAATAAAAAATAATGTTTTTCCTTTTATAAGACACGACTCATAATATCATTTCGAGTCTTGAAATTATAGAAAAACTTTTTTTCCCATAGACCTGATATTTTTTTCGAAAAAAAGTCCAGGATTCATGAAATTCCATTCACTTAAAAAAAATCGGCAATAAACTACAGTAATGTCAAATTCTATGATAAAAAATATTATAAAAAGTACACTCGAGATTCCCTATAACGGAATTCCCTGTAACAAAACCTCTCTGTAACAAGCGCGTCACGCCTCCCTATAACGTGCAGACGATCGACCCCTCTTCCCCCACTACTACGGAATAAAGCGCGCTCGAATTTGAAAAAGTAATCAATGAGTTTGATGGCTTTTATCACAAATTAATGAGAAAATTATTTGTCAATTATTGAAAAATTACTTGATAGTGTAAATTCTTTTTTTCTGAAAATATTAAAAAATACACCTGATATAAGCATAAATATTTTTATTATTATATTATTATATTTTTAGTATTTTGAGTACATACCGTCAAATAAGTTAATTCCATCTTCAATACTCACAGAAATCTTTTTTATACCGTTTTAACTATGTAAATATATTATTCACATAGCCTCACTGACAGACAGACTGCGCGCATTATATAATGCGCATAACAGCGCTTAGCAACAAGTAGGATATGGAGGGGATCCCTCTCGCGTTTGTTACAGAGAGGTTTCCGATGCTCGAGCTTTACGTTACAGGGAATCTCGAGTGTATTATTTTTCGTAAGTTTCAAATTTTTTTAATGAAAAATAATGTTTTTCCTATTATAAGACACGACTCATAATATCATTTAAAGTCTTAAAATTATAGAAAAACTTTTTTTCCATAGACCTGATATTTTCCCTGAAAAAAAGGCCAGGATTTATGAAAATCCAATCACTTAAAAAGAATCGGCAAGAAGAGATAATAAGGAAAAATTCTATTATAAAAAGTATTATTTTTCGTAAGTTTCAAATTTTTTTAATAAAAAATAATGTTTTTCCTTTTATAAGACACGACTCATAATATCATTTCGAGTCTTGAAATTATAGAAAAACTTTTTTTCCATAGACCTGATATTTTCCCCGAAAAAAGGCCAGGATTTATGAAAATCCAATCACTTAAAAAGAATCGGCAATAAACGACAGTAATGTCAAATTCTATGATATAAAATATTATAAAAAGTATTATTTTTCGTAAGTTTCAAATTTTTTTAATAAAAAATAATATTTTTCCTTTTATAAGACACGACTCATAATATCATTTCAAGTCTTAAAATCATAGAAAAACTTTTTTTCCATAGACCTGATATTTGGCACGACAACTACCTTGAGAAAATGTCTAGCAGTTTAATAAGACTTTAATAATAACATGGATTTTTCTTTTTAAGAAAATATTAACATATATAGATATGAATCGGAGGTGATTTAAATGCTTGGACCGAATATGAAACGAATAATAAGAGTGTAGAGTAGGTGGATGGGTGGAAATAAGGGAGATGTAGGTAGGATTCTCGTGGGTGGCCGAGTAGGTGCAGCTGGGCACCACGTGACCTCGTCAAGGACGCAGCCATTTTGAATGAAAATAACAAGCGTGCTCGTTTGATCGGCTCTGATCGACTTATTCTCATGTCGCATATTCATGCGATTTTATTTAAAGAAAAAGTAAACCGCGAAAAGGAACGATTACGATTTTGCGCTCGATTTGAGAAGGTGGAAGGATGGAAATAGTAGATTATATATGATCCCACCTGGCGATCGCCCTTTAACGATCTTTTGTATCAAGACAGCGAAGCTTCTCATCGCCTTGCGTTACATAACGCGAACTGCGGGACAATACCGTTGGCATAACATCCTCGAGAAAAGACTTTCCAGCCGCGTGACAGTCCGGCCTTTTCTCGGAATAAATTTGCTCAACTCAAACATTTTACGATGTGATTATTATTCAGCGGAATATAATATGAATGTTTTATTGATTCTTGGGGTTTTAAAGAGTGTTATACTCAGATAAACGACTTTCTTATGTATATTTGAGGTTATGTTATAAGAAGAGTGGAATTTATTGGTCATTCCTGTCTATGCTATCATCTAGTACTACTATTTCCCTTCAAAATACATCTACGCATTGTCGGATTCGATTTTTCTTTCTCGAATCGGCACAAATGATCACCTAGGAAACAAAAAGTGATAGGCTAAAATCGCTGTGAATTACTTATTTTAAAATTGGAGATTCAAAATATTTTAGTTTAATTGTGTTGTGGACTTTTGAATCGGTAAGCTTTTTCAATCGGCAATTTGATCCCAAATCGATTGAATCATTACTTTGTTGAATTATTTTTACGCTTCTTCCATTCGTAAAAATTTGTTTTGCTAATGCTAATCGTAATTTCACAATTGAGATGAACAATTCATGAAACGTATCTTTACGATTAAAATTTTATGGACTGTGTCTCTTAATCGTAATACTACGATTTAACGTCATTGAAACAAATTTCTACAATTGCAAAGTCCTAAACGCAATTCAACAATGTTTCGATGCAATCGTTTTCAAATAAAAGTGCAGATTCAGAAACCTTTAATTGTAAATTTTAAGATACGCAATTCATAGAAATTTCAATCAATTGTTTTTTTTCCTGGGCAATAAAATTCGCTGTTCTTATGACATAACCTCAAATATAACCGAAAGCCGTCTTCTTGGCACTTTGAGGTTAGGATATCTCGAAATCCTAACGTGCTAGAGCAATTCTTCAGCCGGATTTAAATTCAGCGCCATAAAATCTACAACAAATTATATGTTTTATTTGGGTGGCAAAAAATAAGTCCAATTATCTCATACTCTATTATTTGTCTGAAAGAACAATGCATTTTTCAATTCAAATATTATAAATCCCAGGCGTTAAAATGCGTTGAATAAAATCTTCAACAAATGATAATTATTTACGAATGAATAAGTTAATATTAATGTCGTATCGTCTTTGTTAAAGACGAAATTATTTTAAATATGATAAAAGTGCGGTCTTTCTTGTTCTTATTTTGAGAAAACAAAACGTGAGTTGTGGAACTTTTACTTAAAAAAGTAGATAAGTTGAAGCATAAACTTTGTATAGATAGTGTGGATCAATCCAGGATGTGAATTGTTCACACCTGTGATTTCGAGGTATTTTAACATTTCAATTGATATACATTTTATCTAAGTATTCTCGATCTTAAGAAATATTTTTTAATTTCGAAAACACTTGTTCTTTCATACAATATGATTGTTTATATAGAAATCATTTAATACTATAATCATCAAAGTTATCAAATTTCAATGTTTTAGTCATTAAATATTTGAGATTTCCAAATCAAATTTTATAAACCTCGAATTTTCATTTCACAGGTTTCTAAATTTTTAAATCTTTCAGTCGGAATTTCTTATTTTACTTTTTATCCTTCAAATGTTCCAGAAGAGAGTTTGAAATAAAGAAAATTAAAATATTTCAAGCATCAAAAAGTAATAGGTATATAGAAAATTCATACAAACTATTGTTGAAAAATTTTAAGAATTGTTAATTCTGGGATTCCGAATTAATATTCAATTATATATGTATATATTTGATTATATAGGACATTTCAAATTTTTGAATTACAAAATACTTAATATATTTCTTCAACTTCCAATATTTATCAGTCTCCAATTTTTCATTTTTGCATCATCAAAAATTCTTAAATTTAAATATTACAACGCAATAAATGACAAATTTGAAAATAATTCGAATGTGAAATTCCGAAAGTGTAAAGTTATGAATTGTTATTTTATTTACTCAGACATTTAATGGCTAATAAATTGTAAGCTTTAAAAAATTGAAAGTTTCCGACAAAAAATGAATGATAAAAGAATTTCGACTAAATTAAAAATTTAAATATTCAGGAATTAAAAAATATTTATACTGTTCAACTATCATAGTAGAATGATGAAAAATTAAATCAATAAATGTGAAAAAAGATGCAATTAACATAAAAACATTTCAATGGCATCTTCGCAATTAAGAAAGTAGGAAAATTGAACTTTTTAAGAATAAAAAGTAACCGAAAGTTTTTTATATTTACTTGAAGGTTTAGAAGGTTCAGAAGTGAAAGGGAAATCATATATTAATCCTGATAATTATCTAATTAAGCATTAATTGAACCTTCCAATGTGTTTCTATCAGATTTTGAAGCACTTAAGTTATTAGATGAAATATTTCGAGACCCTTGAGTTAAAATGTAACTTTCTAATTTGTAATTTAGGTTGGGCGGCTCAAAAAAAATTAAATCCTGAATACTGAGCTCAGTTTTTATTACTCTTTTCTATTGTCGAGAGTAATAATTTTTCAATTTCACAATGAATTCTTACTATTACTTCTGATCATAAAAAGGCAAATGTAGTAGTTGACCTACTGATTTAAAAATAAATCGTGTTGTGACAAAAGTAGAGACGGATGCATAATGCATTGTCTTATTGTTATTAAAAACAAAAGACAAAGGTGTGGAAGGCAGTAATTGTTTACCAAACAATAATCCTCAGTAAAAATTTCCGGTAGAATCTATTCGTCCATCTTTAGAATTACTTTAGAATTCACAATATTGTTCGAATTTAATTTAATGCTAACGTGAATTTGAAATTTTGAAAATTTGATTAGAATTTGCTGAATGTATGTCAAACTTATCTTACAAACAAAGATTTAAAATTTTTCAGTGTTACAAGATTTAACTTCTTAAAGAGAAATTGTAAATGAATGTCAAAAGAATAAAACTGGCGATACTTATATGATATAAAATCTTTAGAAATGCTTGAAACATAAACTTTATTAGTCTAGTAATTAATACTCCTCTGTATTAATTATTGTACTCATAAATAGTGGAAATTTTTCTAACATTTAATTGGCTACTGAATCTATTATCTACAAATCAAAATACTGTTTTTTTCTTAGATTAAAAATTCGATTTTCAATCACCGTCCAAAATTAAAAAAACGTGCGTGTCGAACAAAAAAAATTCCCCTTCCATTTTTTCGGTACATGATGACATTTTCGCCTAAAACTTTCTTAATATCGATTCGACAACTCATTAGTAGGAGATTAAATTTTTGTTTTCTCAAATTGTAAAGTAGATTGTTAATCACCGTCCCATGTTGTAAAAACGCCCGGCTCGAGCGAAAACAACATTTAACCAATTATTTTCTCGAAACCCGATAACATCTTCTTATGGAGGGTTACCTTCCAAAAAATCAATTACTTTATTAAGTCAATTTACTAAGAAATCAGTCAAAATTATCAAAAGATAAAAGCTCTTTTAGTATAAAGCATTACACACGTATTTTTTTATTCTAATGATATTAAAATTTTTTGAGTAGTGAATTTTAAAACTTTTGAGGTTTGGAAAAAATACTTTTCTATGGACGCGTATACTAAAAAAAAATTTATTCCAAAAATGTTTCTTAAATATTACAGACATTCATGGATAAACATCTATTTTTTTATCAAATTGCCCGTTTTTGTATTGACAAAAAATTGAATCGATTTCTAATAAAACTCATTTGAGAGCTTATATAGAAAAAAGCGTGAATTTCACGATACCCACTAATATTTTGAATTAAATTAGTATAATATCCAACTAGGGAGAAAAAAGATTATTTTTTTCCACTAGCGGGTCATAAAGTGGATTTTATTGCCCCGTGCAGGGCAAACAAATCCATTTTCTGACCCCCTAGTAGAAAAAAATCGTGGACAATACGGGAAAAAGATTTATTTTACTTGTGTGGTTTTTACCCTTGCTTTGATCGTGCATCAAACTTCACACTCGCAAAATAAATTTTTTTCCCTAGTCGCACAATATACTATTACGAGTGTAATGTTTGATGTCCAAAACACGCGAGGGCAGAATAAAAACGAGTGAAATAATGTTTTTCCCGTGTTGCATACGATTTTTTTCCACCCGAGGGTCAAAAAATGGATTTGTTTTTTTCTACTGGGCGTTAAAAAAGTGAATGTTTCTACTAGCGGGTCATAAAGTGGATTTTATTGCCCCGTTCGGGGCAAACAGATCCATTTTTGACCCCCTAATAGAAAAAAATTGTGTGCACGATGGGAAAAACATTTATTTTACTCATGTGATTGAAATAATTATCTATATATATATAATAAACTTTTTTCCCCTAGTTGCATAAGATACTGTTATTTGCCCTGCAGGGGGCAATAAAATGCACTTTATGAACCGCTAGTAGAAAAATGCACTTTTTGACCCATTACTATAAAAACTTCTTTTAGTATACGCGTTCGTAAAAAAATACATTTTCCGAACCACAGAGGTTAAAAACTAACTACTCAAAATGTTTTAATATCATATTAAAAAGATCAATACATTTCGAATATTTTCCATGAACGAATACTCTCTAAATCTGAATCAGTCACAATCTACTGATTATCAATAAAATTTGACTGATTTAAATAGCTAAGAAGAGGTTACTGAGAATCTGTGAATATTGACTGATTTAATAGTGAAAAATATCTTCTTCACTGGTGAATCATAGAAAGGGAAAATCACTGGTTCAATCAGTGAAATTTTAACTGATTCAGATTTAGAGTAAGAAGAAAAATTTTTTAATTTATATCTTAGGTGGAATGATATATATATCCTGAGTTTTTAAATAAGATTTCATTAAAATATTTTGTTTTCAAGAAAACCAATAATCTTATCGCCATAATAATTATAGCAATATATAGAAATGTTTGATCGGATTAGTCACTTCAAGCTTTTCTGAACATAATATCGATACTAGAAGAATGGATACAGCAATAAAAGTTGAACAAAGCGAAAAGCAAGGACGTAATTTTTAAAATAAAAAATCACATCACATAATGGCTGTTTCTCTTACTCTAGAGAGTTAAAAACACTTTTCACCAAAACTTTGCTCATCTTGAGTAATTTATGCGTTAATAAATTCGTCTTATTGTATAATTTCAATTTGAAAGGTATAACTTATAAGTAAACTTCACATTCTCGTAAACATGAACTTTGAAGACTTGTTTAATTTTCTCATTTCTATTTTCTGTACGAAAACGGTGTCGTTTATCACACTTTACCTAATATAGAATTTCAGCAGCTTGACCTTACTTTCAACGAAATACTGACTCTTATGTAGGCGAAATTCCACAAACGTGTCCTCTCTTTTAAGATTTAAAGGAACGACACTTTTTCTGACTCAAGCTTGCCACTCCCACGCAAACAATACTTCTATACCTTTTTTCATAGATAAAATATTCTTATCAGATTCACTTTATCAGTTTAGTATTTTTGTTTTTTTTTTAAATTCACACAAATTTTTAGATTATTTCTCCATCATAAGAGGATCTTAAACCGATTTTTGAAAAGATAAAATCGATATTTTCGCAACTCTTCTATACTTAAATTGCTCGAATGAAATTCTTGATTTGGAAATGATTTCCAAAATTGGACTCTATGTAGAAATAAGTTTCTTTATAAGGAAGAAGATTTTTGCAACGTCAGGATTTCTTGGAACCGTACCTTCCGAAATCGCCGCTGGATTCTGGATCTGCACCGAGAGATCAATTTCGCGGCACCTGCGCGTTAATTTTGATATTCCGAAGAAGCGATTTTATATAGGGATATATCACTAAAAGTTGTCGATTTTGATATATGTTTCGATTTAAATATCACTTTGTGAAAGCACTAGATGAATTCAATGAGAAAACATAATAATCACGATGATTTTGTCTCTGAAATCGGTGTGGAATCAAACTGTTGTAGCCACGCGCTCGTAACCGGCACTCGCGCTACTCTGGCGACTGCCGCGGTTTTCTGACAGTTTCCGAACACGCGATGTCAGTAGTAGGAGAGATCGGCGAATGAATACGAAGTCTACCCGAAGAGATACTTCGTGTTTGGTACTTATGCTTTATATAAAAGTGTATGTGTTTCCACATACATACTGGCACGTGCCATGCGGAAGGGCGTAGTCAAAAATCTCATCACCGGTTTGCAAAAAAATCATAGATTTGAAAGTCTTAGATTTTTCAATATTACTGGATATTATCTCAGAACCTATAGGAGTCAGTGTTGGAAAATTTTTGGAAAAATTCATTTTTTAGATTCTTATCATAAATTAGAAGGTACGCGGGGAAAGAGAAGTTTACAATTTTTGCTAACGTTTCAATTTTGGGAAAAACGTGTAAGATTGAGAATTTTTCTCAGCGAAATACTGAACTTTACTGAGAAAATAGTTTCTTTGAATCAAAGAAACATTTCTTTGATATACAGTCAGAGAAAAAATTTCTATGAATTAAATAATGTTTTGCTAATTCAAGAAAATGTTCTTTGATCCAAAGAAATAGATTTGTTTAGGTTAAAAAACATTTTTTTGAATCAACAAAACCGTATATAAAAGAAATGTTTCTTTGATTCAAAGAAACTGTTTTCTGGGTTTTTAGGTGATATACTCTCTAAATCTGAATCAGTCAAATTTTCACTGATTGAATCAGTGATTTGACTTTTCACTGATTCATCGATGGAAAAATATTTTTCACTGTTAAATCAGTTAATTGTTGCATACGATTTTTTTCCACCCGAGGGTCAAAAAATGGATTTGTTTTTTCTACTGGGCGTTAAAAAAGTGAATTTTTCTACTAGCGGGTCATAAAATGGATTTGACTGATTAACAGTAACCTCTTTTTAGCTATTTGAATCAGTCAAATTTCACTGATAATCAGTAGATTTTGACTGATTCAAATTTAGAGAGTATATAATAATTTACTATAGATGGTATCTAACTATACTATAACCTATACTAAAGTTTTATATCATTTTTCGAATCTAGTATTTTTACTGCTAAAAATTTTCAGTATGCTAGGAATAATTACAATTGCATCTCGATTTTCCCTAGATTTCTAATATTTTTTAGAATTATCATTATAAAATAAAACATATTTTGCTATGAAAAGATTCTCCGTGTATTAGTTTTATGTGAAAAATGACTTTCGAAATTTTCATCAAATCTTCACGTTTTGAGACCCCCTGAATCGGAAAAAAACGTATTTTACGAAAGTGCCTGTCTTTAGTACACCCAGAAAACAGTTTCTTCGAACCAAAGAAAGAATTGCAGAAAGTTTTGTTGATTCAAAATAATGCTCTTTAATGTAAAAAAATCTATTTCTTTGGATCAAAAAAAAATTTTTTGAATTAACAAAACTTTCTTTAATTTATAGGAATTTTTAATTGATTCAAAGAAACTGTTTTCTCAGTGTAGTAGATCGTATACTCTCGATATAATTATCGGATTGAATTGAGCTTTGGGATACTTTATCGGACCCGAAAAAGTAAGGGCAAGTTCGTTAACCAGCCACATCTGACCAAAATTGTAAAAATAAAAGCATTTTTTGTGTTTTTGAAATAATCCAAAATTCCAATACTGGTTTCTTTTAGTGCTGATACATCTCTACCAATTATCCTAATAATATTTTTCGATTAATGTAAAATAAGGAAAGTTACAGTATGTTAAAACCTGAAAAAAGTCAATATCAAAATTCCATTTTCCAGTTAAACAGGAGATACGAAAAAAAAGTTATGATTCAAAATTGTTTACTGCAAAAAGATCTACAAATTTAAATCGCAAAATTTTCTTATAAGATGTATATTTTTCTTTTTTATTCAAAAAATTACGATTGAAAATCTAAAATCCAATTTTTTAATAATAATATGTAAAATATGAAAAAAACATAAGTTTGCAAAATTATTCGTTTCAGTAAGATCTGAAAATCCTTTCTGACACAGTTTCTGATGAAACGTATTTTTTTTTTGTTTCAATTGAAAATACGATTAACATTTAAGGGGTAACACCACTGTAGAATTTTCAAAAAATCATTTTTTCTTTTATTGGCTTAAAAGATGCTTTGAACCTCCTAAAATATGAGGCAAAAAGTCCAACCCCTGAAAAAAAATCTGTTCCATGGAATTCCGAGCTCCTCCCCTAGCGCCTCGAATGACCCGAAACGGCATTTCAAAACTTCAAACGCGTTTTTCTCGAAATATGATTTTTCAAAACGGCACGCAGCATAACTCTAACAATTTTCAATATTATTAATCGGGTTTTTTCCTACATCTTTATAATAACATTTCAAAAAAAAAACAAGTAGGGGATTTTCGATAAATTAATTAAAACAGTTTTTATAAATAATTAAGTGCCGTTTTTTTGGTCGAAAAATGAGTTTTTTTTCAAATGCTTGCCAATTAGACAAAAATCAATATTTTTTGAATCCCCTATGTGTTTCTCTAGCTATTCTCATGTAGATTAAGAAAAAAAAATTTATTTTGTTCCAGATTAAATTTTGCACCCTGTGTGCTGCGTGCCGCGGAGCTCCTCCAAGAAAACACACATTACGGAAATGCCTCCAGTGCTGCCATTTTGTAACATTTTTTATTGAAAATTTGTAATTTTTTATTTCAATATATAAATAATAAGTTCCCAAATCATTATAATTGTATTCCCTTTCCTTCCATCAAAAAAAATTCTTGAAAAAACGTATTTTTTTTGGCGTTTACAATGGTGTTGCCCCTTAAAAATGTCATGTTTTAAACAAAATATGATAGATACTGAAAAAACGTAGGTCATTTTTTAACAAGATATATATTTTATGTTTTGATTTTAAACATTGAAAATCAAAAATTCCAATTTTTAACCAAAATCTGGGAGATACAAAATAAGCCTTAAAATAAAAAATCTTTTGCTTATAAACAGTCTACCAATTTGTTTTCCTTTTCTAGATATTTGGAAGAAAATAGATTTTTTTTAATCATGTAAATTATTAAAAAGTTACAAAAATGTACACACAAAATCGAGCGCGAAGCGCGAGTATCATGATGAGAATGTGTTCCTTAAGGCCAATAGAGCCTTTTTCATTTGAAAAAAAAAAATATAGTAGCTTTGAAAAAATGTAATTCACATTTACAATATTATAAAATTGACTTAATTTTTGGTATCAAATTACACGAAATAAACTTGCATGTATGCAAATAATATAAGACCGAACGTGGAGCGCGACGTTCAAATACTTTAGAGCGCGCTCGAATTTGTTTTCCTTAAGTTACAGAGAAAAAAGAAGATTTGTAAAATTAATAAGAAGAACGATATTCATTTTTACAACTTGGCTTTTTAGTAGATTTTACAAAAAGTTCAGTTTGATTAAGTCCATGGATCAAATGGACCACACTGAGAAAACAGTTTGGTAGTGCCAACAAAAATTTGGTTGTCGCAACAAAATAATTTGTTTGATATACAGCTGACAAAATGTTTTGTTGGACCAACCAAATTTTTTTGTTGAATTTTTAGTTTCACTCAACCAAATAATTTTGTAGTGATAACAAAAGTGTTTTGTTAGTATGACAAAACTTATTGTTGGTTCAACAAAATTATTTTGTTACAAGAAAAAATTATTTTGTTAGGAGAGCATACTTTTTTTTAGCAGAACAAAATCGTTTTGTTGAAGAAAATTCATAATTTTGTTAAATTAGCAATATTTTTTGCACAGATAAAACATATTTCTGTGCACGGAAAGAGAAATATGAATTTCCGAGGTTATTCGAATCTACAAATCATAAAAGTAGAAAAAAGTCAACTACATGTATCATTATTTACATTGTTAAAGTTTTCTGAACACTTTCTGGTAAGATTTTTAACAATCACTTTGCAAGACTCTGCCATATTGATTTTAATCCCAAAATAAAAGTGAAAAATGATAAATGAATATTTTTGATTAAATGCACTATTAGGGTTAGATTAGGGTTAGATTTACCTTTGAAGGTATTTATCAGGCCTGGTAAGCCCCATTCCTCCAAGAGTTGCTGCATTTTTAAGTCAGACATCAATAAATATGAAGTCGCGAATTCGATTAAATTAAATTTCGGTGAACGGCGAAAATGAAGACATGTGGTTTCTCGGTAAAGTTTGCTACATCGAATCAAACAAAAGAGCCGCGTGACCAGACCTGTGTATCGAGGAATTGAAATATGTCACCAGAGTTCAGGTGTCGCTAGTAGTAACTTTGCACTGTCAAAGCACGTAACACATGGAAAATAACACAATAATATGAAAACAGTTTAACTACTAGTTTAAAATAATGTTTACTCTGTAACATGGTTTGTTTAGAGGTTAATTTGCCACTTTTTCGTATTTTTTCTGTGCATTATGTGGTCTAGCAGAACATAATTAATACTAGCGCCACCTTACGCCCTACTTTAACTCTCATAACATATTTTATGAAGAGGAAAGATAGGATGATGTGCCGGTTGCGTGCGACGCGAACGAAATACTGATATAAACAAAACAATACACATGAGTGGTAATACATTTTGTCGGGACAACCAAATTATTTAGGTGGTTTAACCAAGGCATTCAATCAAATTATTTGTTCGAACCAAATACATTTTTTGGTAACATTAACCATTCTTTTTGTAATGCCAACCAAATTTTAGTATTGACAACAAAATCTGTTTAACAAAACTATTTTGTTGCGGTGACATTATTTTTTCTCTCAGTGCACGTGACGTACTATAATTGCAATTATAGTATGTTAGGTCATTCGAAAAATCATAACTAAAATGGATTTTCGGTACCAGATAGACGTGACCAAAAAAACCAAGAAGGTCTGTCTGGTACCAAAAATCTATTTTAGTTAATATTTTTAAAATATAACCTTACATACTGTAATAGCAATTATCAACGTCACGTGGACCGGATGATGCATGGCCTTAGGGTAGTTGGGCTACGAAAATTAGACCTCAGGCAAAAACAGATAATTATGCTTTCAAGAATAGCAATATTATTATTGAAGGGATCATTTAAGAGAAAAAAAGATTATTTTTCATGGAAAAATTTGAAACAGAAAAATACTGTATTTGACAAATTTTATTTTTGCCCGAACTTTTTTACATTCTCATCATGGATGAGAAGGTATTGGTTTTATGTGAAAAATGACTTTCGAAATTTTCATCAAATCTTTACGTTTTGAGACCCCCTGAGTCAGAAAAAATGGTTTTTACGAAAGTGTCTGTCTGTCTGTCTGTCTGTCTGTAGGTCGTGTGCGGCATAACTCTCGATAGAATTATCAGATTGAATTGAGCTTTGGTACACTTTATCGGAGCCGAAAAAGTAAGGACAAGTTCGTTAACCAGCCACATCCAATCAAAATTGAGGGATGGAGCACTACTTTTGTGTTTTTGAAAATAATTTTTTGAAAAAATCAAAAATTCCAATCCTGGTTTTTGATAGTGCTCATAAATCTCTAAAAATTATCCTAATAACATTTTTTGATTAAATCAAAATTAGAAATGTTACAGCATATTCAAATTCGAAAAAAGTCAATATCAAAATTCCATTTTCCAGTTAAATTATACGAGATACGAAAAAACGTTATGATACAATATTATTGAATACATAAAGACCTACAAATTTGAATTATAACATTTTTTCATAAGATGCATATTTTTCTTTTTAATTAAAAAAAAAAACTATTGAAAATCCAAAATTCAATTTTTTAACAATAATATTGGAAATACCAAAAAAACGTAAGAATACAAAGTTGTTCGTTTCAAAAAGGTCTACAAATTTTGTCTCACACAGTTTCTGATGAAAGATATATTTTTCGTTTCAATTCCAAAAAATACGATTAAAATTCAAAAATGCCATTTTTTAGATAAAATATGTGAGATACAAAAAAAACTTTTAGATGAAAAATTGTTTGGCTAAATAAGGTCTACACATTCTTATCGAGAAATTTCTCGACAGGATGTATATTTTAATTTTTTGATTTTTAATATTGAAAAAATTCGATTTTTTTCACCAAAATATGTGAGATACGAAATAAGCGTTGTTCTGCAAAATCGTTTCCTTAAATAAAGTCTACGATTGTTTTTCCTTTTTAGATATGTGGAAGAAAGTAAATTCTTTTAATCATGTAATTTATTAAAAAGTTATACTGAAATGTATACAGAAAATCGAGCGCGAAGCGCGAGTGTCATGATGAGAATGTGTTCCTTAAGGCCGATAGAGCCTTAAGTAAATTGAATTTCCTGTTTCACTTAAATTCAAAAAGAAATTCAGTGACTTTGAGAAAATGTGTAATTCACATCATCTGTAATATTATTATAAAATTGGTTTGAGCTTCAGTATCAAAATATAAGAAATAAACTTAAATGTATGCGAAGAGCACAAGACCGAGCGCGAAGCGCGAGGTCCAGAAAGAACGGAGCGCGCAGCGCGACGATCGAATCGCGCGCCCTAGGCGCGCTCAAACTTGCGAGCGAAGCGAGCTGCGCGCGATGAGAATGTGCCCGCCAAGCGGGCAGATTTTTTCTTATTGCTTCTTACCAAATTTATAGAAATGATGTAATTCTAATAAATGAGGGAAAGCATTTTTACAAAGATAGTTTTTTCTCTACTACTTGATCGTTTCCAATTTTTGAAAATAAATTCATTAATGGCTGAAACCATTAAAAAAAATCTGCCTGCTTGGCGGTCACATTTTCATCGCGCGCTTCGCGCGCAGCTCGCTTCGCTCGTAAGATTGAGCGCGCCTAGGGCGCGCGATTTGATCGTCGCGCTTCGCGCTCGGTCTTGTGCTCTTCGCATACGTTTAAGTTTATTTCTTATAATTTAATACTGAAGCTCAAACCAATTTAATGATATTAAAGATGATGTAATTAGTCATTTTCTCAAATTCACTAAGTTTCTTTTTCAGTTTAAGTGAAACAGGAAATTCAATTTACTTAAAGCTCTATCGGCCTTAAGGAACACATTCTCATCATGACACTCGCGCTTCGCGCTCGATTTTCTGTATGCATTTTTGTAACTTTTTAATAAATTACATGATTATTGATAAATTTATTTTCTTCCAGATATCTCAAAAAGGAAAAACAATCGTAGACTTTATTTAAAGAAACGATTTTGCAGAACAACGCTTATTTTTAGCCAGACAATTTTTCATCTAAAAGTTTTTTTTGTATCTCACATATTTTGTCTAAAAAATGGAATTTTTTCATTTTTATCGTATTTTTTGGAATTGAAACGAAAAATATATCTTTTATCAGAAACTGTGTCAGACAAAATTTGTAGATCTTTTTGAAACGAACAACTTTGTATTCTTACGTTTTTTTGGTATTTCCAATATTATTGTTAAAAAATTGAATTTTGGATTTTCAATAGTTTTTTTTTCAATTAAAAAGAAAAATATGGATCTTATGAAAAAATGTTACAATTCAAATTTGTAGGTCTTTGTGTAAAAAATAATATTGTATCATAACGTTTTTTCGTATCTCGTATAATTTAACTTGAAAATGGAATTTTGATATTGACTTTTTTCGAATTTGAATATGCTGTAAGATTTCTAATTTTGATTTAATCGAAAAATCTTATCAGGATAATTTGTAGAGATTTATGAGCACTATCAAAAACCAGTATTGAAATTTTTTATTTTTTCAAAAAATTATTTTCAAAAACACAAAAGTAGTGCTCAATCCCTCAATTTTGATTGGATGTGGCTGGTTAACGAACTTGTCCTTACTTTTTCGGCTCCGATAAAGTGTACCAAAGCTCAATTCAATCTGATAATTCTGTCGAGAGTTATGCCGCACACGACCTACAGACAGACAGACAGACAGACAGACAGACAGACACTTTCGTAAAAACCATTTTTTCTGACTCAGGGGGTCTCAAAACGTAAAGATTTGATGAAAATTTCGAAAGTCATTTTTCACATAAAACTAATACCTTCTCATCCATGATGAGAATGTAAAAAAGTTTCCAAAACAACATTTTTGTATGCAAATTGCTGTATTTGATAATAATTGATTCATTTTCAAAAATTGGAGACATTCCAGTTGTAGAAAATCTTTTCCTTGAAGAAATAAGCAATTTTGGGCAATAATAAATTTATTAAATACAATTTGAATATATGTGGAAATAGTTTGATTATTTAAAAAAACAAAAAATATATATAAATTTGCATTTGAAATTACACCTTAAGATTTCTTTAGTAGAAAGTAAAATTAAAAACCATATCTTTTGACTAAAATATATTGAAAATTTTTTGAAATGCGTAAAATTTTTACATGACAATTTATTTTTCAAAGTATTTTATTCGATAGAAATACTTTTCTCTAGTAATAAATGACATATTGAAGTTATCTTTTTTTTTAAATATACAGTGATATAATAGGTATAAGTAACATTGACAAAGTTTTTAAATTCAGATGGCAACACTAAAAAAGCAAACTCCAAAAATTACAAAAAATTGAATTTTTTAGAACTCTTCAGCTTTATTTGAAAAACTATTTTTTTAAACCTTGAATGGTATTGAGCGATAAATATATAAACTTTCATTCAACTTCGTTGAGAATTTTTCAAGAAATTTTACCAATCGGAGCCAATTTTTCCAGGAGAATAAAAATAGGCTAGAAATCCCTTAAGGAATGTTCATCAAAATTGTTGAGACATTAATTCCCACGATACCATGTTCCTTAATTTATCCAAAGATATTTTGTAAAGAAAATTCCCGAGTTGTTATAACAAAATTTTCTCAAAAAATTTAATATTTTCCTCACTGTATATTGAGGGAAAAAAATCAGTAAAAGTTGCTAAAATGCAGATACCTATCAATTTTCAAAAGTTTAGGGGATTCCACTCCGAAATGGAAAATTACTAGACATTTTAGGAAAATTCTAGAAAAAATTAAATTGTAACAAAATATTTTGAGTTTCAAACTTTTTCTCTCCAAGGAGCGCAATCAAAATTTTTAAAAATTTGTCTTACATTTAAATATTAAGACACTGACCGCCAATATCTAAGTTTTTTTATACATTCATCATTCATTATAAACAATATTAATTCGACTGATACCATTATTTATTTTTGGCCAAAATATCACTTACTCTAAATCTGGATCAGTCAAAAATCCATTTTAGCTATGCAATCAGTAATTTCCAACTGATAATTTTTATCATTTATAAGTGACTGATTGTACAGAGGAAAAAATGTCACTGATTACAATTCAGTCATATTTTGCTTAATTCAGATTTAAAGAGAACGTTTATTTTTACCACAGTATAGTCTTTAAATTTGAATCAGAATTTTTAATCATTCCAATTAGTAACTAATTCAGATTTAGTGATTAGCAGATTTTATCTTTAGAAATGTTTAAATTATTCATTTCTATAAATTTTGTTTGAATTTCCTGAATCAGAAAAGCTTTAACTTTCTCAGGTGAGTATTTTAGGTCAGAAATATTAATTTAGGCAAAATAAATATTTATTCATAATCACGGTACAAATACCAGCATTTAAATTCTTTCTCCTCATTGATGATTTATGCCTCAGACGCTGAAAGCTATAAAATATAATAAGTATTTCTTGCGGTTAACGAGAAGAAATGTGTGTGTTTTGACACTAATCCTAAAGATGGATTACGTTAAAGAAGTATTATGGGCTTGTCTCTTAGGTACATGTATGGACATATTTCAAAGGGTGCAGGTGGGGCTTGTAAATTGCAAACGTCACCTGCCTCATTCAAGCCTCCGCGAATCACTTCAAATTACTGCGAGAGTTGCCTCTGACCTCCTAACCGATTTTCCCAAATGACCGGACAGTGTCCTCGCTCGTTGCGGATATCCCTGAATCGACTTGTCCCTGATTTGGACATGCGACCTTCGAGAAACGAGTCGCTTTTTCTCAAACTTGGTGCAGCTGGGTAGTCGGAGTGCAAGATATTTACGATCTGACGAATCATCACAATTGTATAATGTAACTTCAAAAAAACATAGTTTCTGAATAGTTTTAAAAAATTTTCATTTGAAGAGACTTACTCTCTTAATTTAAATTAGTAAATCAGTATCAATAGTTACTCCCTGAACCCGAAACAGTGAAAAACCACTGTTTCAAATGTTTTGAGTCTTCCACATAGAATCAGTGAAATTTAACTAATATTATCAGGGAAACTCACTGGTAGACCAGCGAATTTCACTGTTTGCCAGTATATTTCACTGATTAATCAGTGAGTTTCTCTGGTTGAATCAGGTAAATTACACTTATTTCTATGTGGAAGGCTGATAACATTCGAAACAGTTGGTCTTTCACCGTGAATCAGTAACGTTTACTGTTTCGGATTTAAGGAGTAGAACTAATTTATCAAATGGTAGGAGTAAAGAAACTAGTTTATAAATTTGAAACAGTCAAAAATTGATTGATTCACTTTTGGCTATGCAAATAGTAAATTTTCACTGATCTCCAGTCAAAAAGGACTAATTTCGCAGGTAAAATAGAGTCACTGTATTTAATATAGTTCAATGTTAACGGAAACAGATTTAGAGATCATAGATATGCCATAAATTTAGTAAGTTTTTCAATTAGCGGCGGCTCAATTTCTACTACTACTAGTTATTAGTAAAAATGCCTCAATTTTGACTGAATAAAATGTAGAGAGTACTATTTGCAAGAGTGCGAAATCGTATGTTTAAACTTATGTAAGTTTTTCTACCAACAATTAGTAGTTTTCCACTAATTAATAGTTGAATTCTACTAATTCAATTAGCGACGCTCCCTAAATCTGAATCAGTCAAATTTTGCACTGATTGAATCAGTGATTAGCCATTTCACTGACTGACTAGCGGAAAATTATTTTTCACTGTTAATCCAGTTAATTTTCACTGAAGTAATCGGTGAAATTTGACTGATTCGCAGTAAACTCTTTTTAGCTATTGGAATCAGTCAAATTTCACTGAAAATCAGTAGATTTTTACTGATTCAGATTTAGAGAGCAATTCCATTTACACCCATTAGAATTTAAACTAGTCCCAATCGAATTAGTGAAATTCTATTATGAAGTAGTGAAAAACTACTAGTTATTAGTAAAAACGCCTACCAATGTAAGTAATACAGTAAAATAAAAAAATTTCAGAGGTTTCTTGATATTTAAAGTATATCAAAGAATAGTATGTAACATCTTTCATTGCAATTACAGAAATATCTCATTATAGGTATACACAAAAGGAGTAAAAGTTTATGTCATATAATGAATATCCGTTTAAGTCTTAACAGAACTGTAAATGCAATTACCGACGTCTTCTGACCTACTTGAAACATGATTTTAAAATGAATTCTTCAGGACTACATTTATTTGAATTTAACACACAATTTGTTCAGATGTGTTTTAATGTGCATACTCTCTGAATTTGCATCATTACGATTTCACTGATAAAATAGTTGAAGTTTGGTTACTGTTTCACTTGACTAAAAAACAGTAAAATTTCCACTCCCACTGAAGCTGATTAGTAAATCTGCTTTATCGATGGAGTTTCACTGATCAACTGCAGTGTTATTTTCATTGTTTTTTCAGTGAAATACTACCAATATTCAGTAAAATTTTCACTGAAGTGAAATAATAACTCGTTTCCAGTTATTTTATCATAAACTCAATGATTCTTTAGAGAATATATGTTTGGTTAGTGAGATAAGGAACTGATTAAAATTAGTCGAAGAATATAGCTTAATACCATATCTGAAAATTATATCAGATCTATAAATATGAAAAATAATATAGAACTGGCTCCATTAGACGATGTATCGATTTTATAGGAATTCTTACAAGAGGACACACGACCTTTTCATGCCAAATACGAAATCATGTAGGTAGTTAATAACGTCCCACGCGATCAAGAAATCGCGAAATACCTTTACCTACCATGGACCCAAAAAGGTGCGAATCTCCAAAGAGGGCTGGGTAAAGTCAACGTGAATTACGAAATATGAGGACATGTCTCCGTAAAAGTGGGTCCAACTGGGCCAGGTACTGGTGCGAGGGGCGAGGATGGGGTCTCAATATGAGGAGAATGTCAAATTTATATATTTGGTACCCGCATGCCCTTGAACGTAAATATTCTTAAAGTTTTTTAGTATTCAACCAAATTGACTAAAAGATTGTATAACTTTTCAAATTTTAGAATCAAAAATATTTTATTGAATGCAAATTTGATAAAATGACAAAAATTTTGATATAAAGTGCAATCAAAATTTTTAAAAATTCCCACGATACCATGTTCGTTAATTTATCCAAAGATATTTTGTAAAAAAAATTACCGATTTGTTATTACAAAATTTTCTCAAAAAATTTAATATTTTCCTCACTGTATATTGAGGGAAGTTTTCTAAAATATCCAAGTTTTAAGAGATATTCCCGAAATTTCCAATAAATTGGCAGAAAATAAGTAAAAGTTGCTAAAATGCAGATACCTATTAATTTTCAAAAGTTTAGGGGATTCCAATCCGAAATGGAAAATTACTAGACATTTTAGGAAAATTCTAGAAAAAATTAAATTGTAACAAAATATTTTGAGTTTCAAACTTTTTCTCTCCAAGGAGCGTAATCAAAATTTTTTAAAATTTGTCTTACGTTTAAATACTTAGACACTGACCGCCAATATCATTTATAAGTGACTGATTGTACAGAGGAAAAAATGTCACTGATTACAATTCAGTCAAATTTTGACTAATTTGATAAAATGACAACAATTTTGATATAAAGTGAATTAAGAATGAATAATATATTCTGATACAACTCCAATGAATTCTACTTGTGTGAAAAGTAAAAGTTCATTTTAAATAATTATTTTAAATAACAATGCAATCATTCGATACATACTTAAGTATGTCAGTGGATTGATACAAAATGAAAATTGTATTCATAATGAATTCGGAATTGCTTCGAAATTATAACAAAATGATTGAGTAAGTTTTGAATGAAAAAGTAATTAATCGACTTAAGAATGATTTGGAAGTAGTTGGAAAATCAAATAGAATTATTTGGTATGAATTATAATTTTAGAAAAAATTATTTGATACGATTGACTTCGATTGAGAATGAATGAATTTATCTTAGAAATAAAAAATACTGAATCAATTCAATTAGTTTTGCTCACCGTGGCGAAAAGTTTCGGATTGAAATTCAATCCGTGGGAATAAGAGTTGTTCCAAACCATTCCAAAATTTGTTTCCGAATCATTCCGGACCAATCTGAAAAACGTTTTGACTTTCGTTTAGAGTAAATTCGGTTCATTTTGCTCTGAGCTCGAACTAATTTGGATTCATTTTTATTGAAGTCTCGGATTGAATTGGATTAAATTGGATTGAGTTGAATTATTTTTCAACCAAATTGCAACAAACGAGATCCAAAAAGCTCTTCATATTGGCTCGGAAACAAATTTCGTAATGACTCAGATTTACTCGGATTGAAATCCTTTCCGAAACTTTCACCATGATATTTAAACAATATAAAAAGTTGATATAGAATAGTTTAAAATTATTCATAATAACTTCAAGATAAAAATTTAAGATCACGGATTAAAAACGGAAACATTCGAAATGACTGGAATCTAAAGAATTCTTTGAAAACATTTCTACTATTCGTGCGGATTCAAACGAATTAAAAAGTTAATTCAGAGTAACATGAAATTACCCTGGCGAATGTATCGGATAGGAATTCATTCCGAGTCAATTAGAACTATTCCGATTCATTCCGATATCTGTATCGAAGTCAATGCGAATCATGCCTAACCGAACTGAAAAACGTTTTGTAACTCGTTTAATGAAATATGGTAAAAAATCGATTAAATAGGATTAGGTCGAATCGATTTTTTAGAGTTTTTCATTAAACGAGTTACAAAACGTTTTCGGATTGTTTCGGAATGATTCGCATTGGCTCGGATGCAGATATCGGAATGAATCGGAATAGTTCTGATTGGCTTGGAATGAATTCCTATTTGATACTTTCGCCAGGGTATGCAGACAAATATTCCGTATTCGTGAATATTCATTCAAATTCATATGAATTCAAATATTTATAGTGTTATATTTTTAGTGTTTTTAGATAATTTTTTTCGCTCTGATAAAAAATCTGTTTATAGTTTTTATCACAATTTGACTAATTTCATATAACTACACAAGTTGAAAGTTATATACACGTGAAAATAAAAAAAATAATAATCATTTAACCTACATTATTTTATTTATTTTTCTCAAATGAGCTCAAAAAGTTCTTAATCTTTTATTTTGTACAGTAATGTAATGTAATCCAAACCAGGGACAAGATGTCATTTTTCAAGTGCAAAACCGAAAAATGTTTAATTTTAACGATTACTGTACCTGCAAAATGTAGCAGCTATAGCAACCTAAAGTTTTAGAGGAAATCTACCACAACATTGTGTTTTATTGATGCCTGTCGCCATCTCTGTTTGAAAGTAGAAACTACATACCTTAACTACCTGCAGATAAAGTGCATTCCGCTTTTCGAGGTCATCTTGTCTGTCGGGCATCAACGAAGTTCTTGGCTCCAGTAGCGGGAGAGGGGGCTTTTGACAGCCTGAGATCCACGACCCTAGTGGATTTGAACGAAAGAACACTACAGAGCACTACTCGAGTACGTCCGTGCTCCCCTGTTCGTGGTCCGTCTAGTGAGTCGGTACGCCATGTTCTCAGCGGTGGTGAGCAGTTGACAGAATGCGGAACGACGGCCCGAAGAAAAATCGCCTCCTACGCGTCTAATTAGGGCGTGTGCTAGACGACAATCGGCCACTTTCCTTTGGGGATGAGAATTCGGTGCTAATTTGAAATGAGCTCGTCGCCGCAGAGAAAATTAGCGAGAGCCGGCCCATAATTATACCCCAGTGTTGTTCTGTGCTCGTCTGGGCGGCCATTTTTACCTCACGATGCGGCAACCGTGCGTGTCCATTCGATCCACCAATTCCGCCATTCCAAACAATCCTCGGTCTACGGTGCCCTCGGGTGCATCTGGCTCGTCGTGGTAACCACCGGATCGTCCTGGGTCCATCATATCCGATCGACCGAGACGAGAGGAGGTCGGTCGAGGTCGCGCCAGGATGAAGTCTCGAGATCGGTGAATCTCATTGACGAGTGCGTGCGTGCGTTTTTTTACGTGCGTACGTGCCGCGAGTGCAGTGTGTGCGATTTTAGTATATAGTTATAATAATACAAAGTAGTTATTGTCACAAGAAAGAAGAAGCGCACCTAAAAATCGAGTCGGAAGGTCCAGAGTGCAGTTAATCGAGAGTAAAGCGTGTGTAAGCAGGATCCTGCTGTAATTTTTTCCTGTGGACACAACCAGTGCGATGCGATGCGATCGATGTGTTCGCGAGTAGTGCATTTGTCCCGATCGTGGTGCTGATTTGTTATCATAGTAAGATCATACTGGCCAGGACTGCTCTAGTGTCGCAGGGCCCTTTACGTAAAAAATGTGCGGTCTTGTCTCTGCTTGAAGGTAAAACGACAGCCAGTCGACAACAGCTCTTCTCGTTTTTTCCGCCCTTGTCCCTTGTTTTCCTTCCCCGTTCTCGCTAAGATTAGAAACCGGATGATGGAGATCGAGGCGAAGCAGAGGAATCAACGAAATCGGCGACGCGAAAGAGCCCAGCGCATGCTGGCGCAGAGGGAAAGCCTGGCCAGCGCAAAGCAGCAGCAACAGCAAAGGCAACGACCCGACGAGGAGGATAGTCACAGCGGCGAGGACGAGGACCCCGGTGGCCTCGGTCTAGGACTCTCCAGGGGTAGTCATCCGCGTGACAACCATCCGAGACCCCCCAGGCCTCCACGACCGCCCAGGCCTCGCAAAAAGTCCTCTCTTCAAGGTGCCTCGCAGGAGCCGCCTTTTGAGGAGGACATTATTGACGGTTTCGCTATCCTCGCTTTCCGCACCTACGAGGAGCTCGAGGTGAGTGCCCTTCCTTCTCATAGTCTTTTTCTTTACTCTCTTTATTATTTTTTTATTTTTTCGTTTTTTTTCTTTCCTTTTATTTTTACCGTCGGTACGCGACCTTACGCTTACGGTTGTTGCGCCACCCGACACAGCTAAATCCCCTTGGATTTTTACTGATCTCTCCTGGGGAGTGGGAGAGAATTTTCCGATTGAGCGAATCTCCGACGAGAAAGGGCGATTCGCTTATCGAGCACGGAGGCTTTATACTTTCGGAGTATATGAGGGTTTCAGTATAAAGGGAATTTTCAAACACTATTTTAATCTAGTCGTCAGTGTTGTCACTAACACCTTTGTATGCACTCAGAGATCTAGGAGATAAGTTTTATTTAAAAGGTCGAGAGAAGTTCTCTGATTAAGAATATCTTGGGTATTTCTGGAGAAACTTGATAATTTTCTAGCAACTTTTTCATTTATAGAGGATGTTTTTCAAAAATTATATTTATCAATTTGGAGCAAAAAGAAACATTGTTCACAAGTTTTCAGAATTGTTTAGAATTTAATTTTTTAAACATTTGAAATTGTGGGCAACTGCTAATATAACTTTAACCAGGGTTAAATGTGTTACATAAAGTGATTTACTTATATATTATATTATGCATTTCGAAATTCCCGCCCTATTGTAACAATTACTTAACAATTACTTTAACAATTGTCCATTTCGTATAATTTCGTGATTTCGGTATACCAGGAGAAATTTCATTTTAGAATATTGAATAAAAAATATTTTAAAACTCTAAAAACCCATTGCATTAACTGTTATTCATTGGAAACTATTTTTTTAATGACCGGGAAAAAATTTTCGATGATCGGGAATTATTTTTGTGGATGAAAACGGTCACCCTGACTTTAACTAGAAATTTTAAAGCTTTAAAGATATTTTGTTTTGCGTTTAACTGAAGTTTGCAATGTTTTTTTTCCTGAAAGGAAAATTAAAATTGATCGAAAATAAAAAATTTGGTTCTTAGTTTGTCTTATCTAAAAGATTTTTTTAAAAATAAATAATAATACATTTTTCGTTGCAGAAAAAACGTTGCAAACCTCAGTTCGGTTATTTTGAAATAATTTTTGGAGCCCCTTTCGATAGTTTTTTTTGTCGCATTAGCGTCCCTTGGTCCTCTTTTTTTAATAACTCCATTAAAAATTTGAGTCTGATTGTGCAATTAAAAATTTGTCTACTGGATTTAATGACTTGACGTAATTACACTTTGAACAAAATTTGATAAAACTATAAAAGATACAAGAACTACTAAAGCTAACACTAATTTTTCCAACATTTGAATTCAGATAATAGCTATGAATTTAATTGCTCGTAAAAAAAAAAGCTAAAATTTTTTTCCCATCCGATAGTAAAGATTTTTCAAAAAGTCTAAACACTAATTCATAAACTTATGGAAAACAAGATTATTGATATGACATTTTCCAATAATGAATGCATGTACTGTCAGGTGATAATAAAGTTATCTCTGGTAAAAATACTTCTTGAATACTAAAGATAGAAACCGCTCACTAGAAACCGATATCAGCTGATTTTCAACATTCATTATTGACTTCTCCCTTGTGGTAGAGGAAAATGCAATATCTGAGGCAAAAATCGATGTTAGAATGCAATCAGTCTGCACTGACCTACTTCAAGAATGTGTGAAATTCAGTGAATCAGAAAGCAACATCAATTTCTGGCTATTCCATAACAAACAACAGCTAAACTCTTTAATAATTAAATCAAACTCTTTCGTGATACTGCAAAGTTTTTTGGAAATTTTAGACCCCCCCTGCCCATGTAAGGTTTTTTCTATACTCTCTAAATCTGAATCAGTCAAAATCTACTGGTTATCAATGAAATTTGACTGATTCAAATAGCTAAAAAGAGGTTACTGTAAATCAGTCAAATTTCACTGATTACTTCAGTGAAAATCAACTGATTTCTCAGTGAAAAATATTTTTGCACTGATGAATCAGTGAAAAGGCAAATTACTGATTCAATCAGTGAAAATTTGACTGATTCAGATTTAGAGAGCAAGTTTAACATGGGTGTAAGTTTTTAATTAGGACTCCATCCCCCCTCCTGCTGTAATTTGTACATGACCCCTTATTAAACTATCTTGGTAGGGATTGAGGGTTTTTTATTCGATTACACGAACTGTTAGTCCAATTAGCAATTCAGTTTTATTAATTTTTATTGTCTTTTTAGTTCGTTCCTACCGTATATGAATCTGAAAGATGAATTGATAATTTAAAAATATATAATCTATTTGCTTCTTTAAATTGTCTTTAGCATCTTTCATGTATTTTTTAAAAATATTTTATCAAAAAATGCCAATAAAATATATGTTATCAGTAAGAAAATAGTAAAATGTATTGTACAAAACTAAATTTTTTCTAATTTATCCGATATAAATAATTTTTAATTATATTCAAATAATGTTTAAATTGTAAGTTTTCCCTTGAAAGCACAATCAACAAATCACAGAATGATTCCGAGCTAAAGCCATTTGACTGGAGTTTTTTTTAATGAAAATAAAAATTGGTCAATCTTGTCGTTACATTGAAATTACATAAAAGTTTCGTTAATTATTTGTCGTTGCAGAAAAAACGTTGCAAACTTGAATGGCGTGAAAAAACTAATTGTTTTACTTGGATACCCATTTTTAGTGGTAACAATTACAAACTTTCGTTTTCAAGTTGTGAAGGCACTAAGGTAGATACCTGAGAGAAAGGAATGTATTATGAAACAAGAATAGTTCTTTAAAATCATAAAAATATCCAACTATGTTGTACAAGGTAAATTGAAAAATCATTTTAAGAAATAATGAAGTAATAAGAATCGGTTTTGGATATTTCCTTTAGATTCCATCGTCTCACTGAATAGAAAAGGAAATGAAGTTTTAGAGGTAGTCAAACCTTCGCAAAGTGTGAATCATTTGTTCTTCCGTCAGAATAAATTGCAGACAGCAGAAATTCTTTAGGTTCACATGCTTCTAAATAGTCAGATAAAAAGTGATCATGAAAACGATGTTTTTAGATCAAAATCCTATAAAATGAAAGACGCTACAATAAAGAATAAAATAAAACAAAAGTGAAAAAGAAATAAAAGAGAGCTTGAAAAAGCTAAGTTCCAATCTTCTTATTTCTCTCGTTTTGATAACACGATAAAAGAAATGCAGAAGCTCGTTTATACCATAATCATAAAGAGTGTACAACATTAAAACACGTCTAGTTAGGAAACAGTAAAACACATGATATC
Source organism: Diplolepis rosae (assembly GCA_030998225.1). Classification (NCBI taxonomy): domain Eukaryota; kingdom Metazoa; phylum Arthropoda; class Insecta; order Hymenoptera; family Diplolepididae; genus Diplolepis; species Diplolepis rosae. The sequence continues at coordinate 2,489,796 of JAPYXD010000723.1, read as the reverse complement.
ACTTCTTAGAAATCACTCAATGTGTGAAACAAGATCTGTGTGACTTTTTACCATACGTTACGTTTTTTAAGTATGGGATAAAAAAATATGTAAATGTATGTTAGAATTCATAAATGATAATAATGTAACGTTAAATTTCATATTGAAGCTTAACACGTAATGGATAAAAAAATAAAATTGCTGCTATCTGTTATTTTTCATAATTAAGAAATCTTTAAAAAACGTAATAAGGAGAGAAAGAAATTAAGCATTCAAAACAGTAAGAAGTATTAATTACAACAATTATGTTCACAGAGTAACAACCACAAGACAGTATAATTAACAATATCAGAAATAAAACTATCAGATCAGTTTTCATCAGAGTGAATAATATAATAGTATTAAGGAAGTATTGCACAGATAATCGGAAAAAAATTAGTCAAAGTGCCTATTTCCTTAATTTTTTTATTTAGGATATTTTTTTATCGAGTTTTTTTTGAGGGGACATGTGGAAAATTCTATCCCTAATAAAATGAGTTATAAAAAGTCTTAATCAGATAAAAATTATAGATTTCTTTTGGTTGAAATCTATAGACAATAATTTTAGTTGGATTAGACAGTCTTTTGATATGATTTCACTAGTAAAAAATCTATAATATTTTATAACTCATTTTATTTGGGATAAAGATTTTCCAACTTTAACTTAAAAAAACTGAGTCGGTTTCATTTATACACAAATTTTTTTTTACAGAAAATACAAAGATTTAGTTTAATCGGGAACCAAAATTTGGATCATATTTTCCGATTTTTGTTTCTATTTAAAAAAGATCTTTATATATACTGTAGTTTCTGTAGAAAAATTTTTGTGTATAAATGAAACCAATTCAAAAAACTGTATAAAATAATAATCAGTACTGAACTTTTTGTAAATTTTACGAATCTTTTTTCTGTGTTTGAAGAAATAGTTGGTTCGACTAACTTTTTTTCTTGCTGCCCATCCAATTTCTCTTTAAATAAAAAGTCGATTTATGGAGGTAATCAGACTTCTAAGTTTTTTATCGCACCCAGAAAAAGATAATTTAGTCGATCCAATAAAATTATTCCATTGGCTCAAGATTATTCTTTGGTTAGTCGATTTTGGTTGACTGAATTAAAAATTCAATCAAATATTTTAGTTGCTTTTAATAAATTTTAAGTATTTAATAGATTTAACTAAAAAATTTGGTTTTTACTAATTTTCTACTAATTTTTTTAGGCCGGTAGTTTTTTTCTTGAACCAATCATTGCTCTCATTCACCCGGAAAAAAGTTTTTTTGATTCAAAAAAATGTCTTTGAATTAAAAAAATGTATGCAATGCTATACGGTCAAAGAAAAGTTTCTTTGACTTAAAGAAATTTCTTGATTGTTTTTTTTCTTTGAATTTAAATGAATGTCTGCGTAGTCGCATGAGTACATACGTAATGTGATTCACAGAAATATTTTATTAAATTTAAAGAAAAAATTGTCTTCTTTCAAGGTAATAAAATTAAATAAAATATTCCTTAAGTTTTTGCCAGTATTGTATTTGAATAAAGAAAATATTTTTCTAAATCAAATAAATAATTAATAAATAATAATTTCTTTCATTGAAAAAATGCTAAAAGGGTGATTTCTTGAAATCAAATAAATTCATATTTGTTCTAAAGGTGTTTTTACTTTGAATTGAAGTTGTAAAAACGATTCTTTAAATTTAAATAAAACTTTTTTCTATATGTTATATCTACTTGATTTCTCTTATGAAACCAATGTAATCGAGACAATTGGATTTTCGATCAAATATCAACTTTGAGTGGAATTGGGTAGGAAGTGTTTGCTTTCTGATAGAGAAACAGGCCGTGAACAAATATTACGACATTATCAAAATAAGTTTAATTTTACCAACATGTACAGAAGCTAGATTTTATCATCTCAATTTAAAAATAATTTCCTGTTGTCTTATTTCCCCAATATAGTAAATTGTTTTAACTGTAATATAATAAATGAAATGCTCGCAACGCATAAAGTAAATTTATGTTCATTTTTGTGTCCAGTTTATCTTTGTTTTTCATACCAATAAAAAGTTGTTTTTTTTGTCAGTAATCGTTTATTTGCAATTGCGCGAGTCATCAGGATTAATAAAACGTGACATTTATATGGATTAAGATGTAATTACAAAGTGTATAAAAAAGGAATAGGTTAAGTCTGACTGAACAACGAACGTTTTTATTGGGATTTGATGTGAAATGGACTGTGTCGATACCTTTTCCGTTATCATGGAAGTTACATTATGAGACTTTGCAAAAACTAAGTACTTTTCCTCTCAATTATCTCACTCGGATCTTTTTTCTTTCTTTGTTTCGCTGATTCTTTCATGTACTTACAGTTTTGAACGTTCATTGAACGATGGAAAAAATTTGTTGTTAAACTAAATGATTAGTTTTTGGTCCAGAAAATTAAAAAATAGTGTATTGTTCATGAACGATTGTATATATTTGAAGGGCCCTAAATATAAATATAATAATTAATTTTTTCATGGAAAAAAAAATTTTGTCACCGTTTAATGAACGTTCAAAACTGTAAGTACATGATTCTTTCAATAAAATTGTATAGCTTTGTCGTTTTTCGTCGTCAGATACTCTTGCTTGTGGGTTAGCATTACTATTCTATAAATAAATACTCTAATTAAATATCTATAAATAAAAACATTTAATAAGATCAATCGTTTATGAAATTAAATATACTTAAGGCCATGGATCGATCAAACCATTTGGCTAAATTATACATCACTCGATCATGTAAAATAAATTTTTTAATTAACAAAATATCTTTCTGGAAATTTAGATAACATAACAAAAAACAATCAAGCACGTCTGTTAATTTCTTTTTAGTAAAAATTTTGAAAAAAATTCGAAAACTTATCGACAATTACAATTAACTGTAAAGCAAGATATTTTGTAAAATGAAAAAGTTATCTAACATAAACATTTGCAGGAATTTAGGCACATGTTCTGGTTGATCAATGGCCTTAAGTGCATCAGATTTAGGAGAAAAATATTTGAAATTACCAAATTGTTTGGAAACGCATGATGAAATTCTAAAGCGACATACGTTTTTCTAATAATTCACATTTATTAGGATTTCTACTATAGAATACGCTAAATTACCAATAAAAATTCCCATCTAGATGGTAAAATAAATTGAATCATTAGAAAATTTTATCCGGCGTTTTCAAATAGTTTGATAATTTCAGAAAAATATTTTTCTCCGTGTAGTCAGGAAAATTGCTTAATTGTATCTTATACACAGAAACCACTTAAGTATATAAATTAGTATAATTTTCTATTAGGACTTTCATATTCTGCAGATTCATTTACACTCTTTTTTCAAGTTAAAATCTCAGCCTTGACACAGTTTAGCAACTTCTCTGTAGTTTTTAACGTCCAAGGTAAAATAGACATTTTAAAATGTTCAATTGAACGATTTTATCATTTGCGGTTATTTGCAGATAATAAACGATTATCAAATTCTCAAAAAGCTAGATATATATATATATATATATATATATATATATATATATATATATATATATATATATATATATATCGGCCTTAAAAAACACATTCTCATTATGACACTCGCGCTCGATTTTCTGTATACATTTCAGTAACTTTTTAATAAACATATCACATATTTAGGCTAAAAAATGGAATTTTTTCAATAGTGTTTCTTATAATCAAAACATAAAATATATATTCTGTCGAGAAGTGTCTTGATGAGAATTTGTAGACCTTATTTAGGCAAATAATTTACCATCTAAACGTTTTTTTTGTATCTCACATATTTTGTCTAAAAAATAGAATTTTTGGAATTGAAACGAAAAATATATTTTTTATCAGAAAATTAGTGTTAAATTATTGTTAAAAAATATTGCAATTCAAATTTGTAGATCTTAATGTAGAAATTAATTTTTTATAACTTTTTTTCATATCTCGTATAATTTAACTGGAAAATGGAATTTTGATATATGTCCGGGAAGTTAGCACCGCCATTTTGTTTTTTCAAAAAAACAAAAGTTGTGCTGAATTGTGCTAGGTTTGTGCTGAATTGTGCTGCAAACGATTTTTGAAAAAAATGAAAATTAGGGCTAAAATTTTGAAAAAACGATTTTTTTACCAGCACCGCCATTTTGTTTTTTTGAAAAAACAAAAGTTGTGCTGAATTGTGCTAGGTTTGTACTGAATTGTGCTGCAAACGATTTTGGAAAAAAATCAAAATTAGGGCTAAAATTTTGAAAAAACGATTTTTTTACCAGCACCGCCATTTTGTTTTTTTGAAAAAACAAAAGTTGTGCTGAGTTGTGCTAGGTTTGTGCTGGATTGTGCCGTAAACGATTTTTGAAAAAAATGAAAATTGGGGCCATAATTTCTAAAAAAAAAAATTTTTTACAAGCACCGCCATTTTGTTTTTTCGAAAAAATAAAAGTTGTGCCGAATTGTTCTAGGCGAGCACAATAAATATCTTCCTCAACAATTTTCTCTGAAACGCATCTTTTTCAAAATAAATACATATTTGTCAATTTCAAAATTTGTTTAGACATACAATTTTCAAAAATGCGAATTTCGAAAAAACAAAAGTTGTGCTGAGTTGTGCTAGGCGAGAACAATAAATCTCTTCCTCAACAATTATCTCTCAGACGCATCATTTTCAAAATAAATACATATTTGTCCATTTCAAAATTTGTTTAGACATAGAATTTTCAAAAATGCGAATTTCGGAAAAACACAAGTTGTGCTGAGTTGTGCTAGGCAAGAACAATAAATGTCTTCCTCAACAATTTTCTCTGAAACGCATCTTTTTCAAAATAAATACATATTTGTCAATTTCAAAATTTGTTTAAACATACAATTTTCAAAAATGCGAATTTCGAAAAGACACAAGTTGTGCTGAGTTTTGCTAGGCGAGAACAATAAATCTCTTTCTCAGCAATTTTCTCTGAAACGAATCTTTTTCAAAATAAATACATATTTGTCAATTTCAAAATTTGTTTAGACATACAATTTTCAAAAATGCGAATTTCGCAAAAACAAAAGTTGTGCTGAGTTGTGCTAGGCAAGAACAATAAATGTCTTCCTCAACAATTTTCTCTGAAACGCATCTTTTTCAAAATAAATACATATTTGTCAATTTCAAAATTTGTTTAAAGATACAATTTTCAAAAATGCGAATTTCGAAAAGACACAAGTTGTGCTGAGTTTTGCTAGGCGAGAACAATAAATCTCTTTCTCAGCAATTTTCTCTGAAACGAATCTTTTTCAAAATAAATACATATTTGTCAATTTCAAAATTTGTTTAGACATACAATTTTCAAAAATGCGAATTTCGCAAAAACAAAAGTTGTGCTGAGTTGTGCTAGGCAAGAACAATAAATGTCTTCCTCAACAATTTTCTCTGAAACGCATCTTTTTCAAAATAAATACATATTTGTCAATTTCAAAATTTGTTTAAACATACAATTTTCAAAAATGCCTTTTTTCAAGTTTTAACATGCTGTAACATTTCTAATTTTGGTTTAATCAAATAATGTTATGAAGATAATTTGTAGAGATTTATGAGCAATATCAAAAACCAGTATTAGAATTTTGAATTTTTTCAAAAACACCAAAAATGCTTTTATTTTTACAATTTTGATTGGATGTGGCTGGTTAACGAAGTCCTTACTTTTTCGGCTCCGATAAAGTGTGCCAAAGCTCAATTCAATCTAATAATTCTATCGAGAGTTGTCCAGTATACGACCTACCACTTTTTCTGACTCAGGGGGTCTCCAAACGTGAAGATTTGATAAAAATTTCGAAAGTCATTTTTCACATAAAACTAATACCTTTTCATCCATGATGAGAATGTAAATAAAAGGCTGATATAAAACCTCATAAAAAGAGAATTTGCCACCTGAATTCATACCAGTTTCCATATCGGAATTCATCCCTTAAAAGATTCGGAACAAGTCCTGAATTCGTAACGAAGGCAAATGCAATTTCTTTTGCTAGTGGAATGCTGTTACCTGCAATTATAACTTATTCGTTTGTCATTTTGAGACCTGTTGCGCGTAAGACCGGTTTCGGCAGGTGAATCGATTGTTCCTCAATCGATACTTATTACGAAAGGAAAGTTCAATTGCACTCAGAGAAATTGACAAAAAAGGTGCGATGGTTGCCACGTAGAACTTTATTGAAACTAGAAAATGGCAACAGGTTCTTGTTTTCGAATTGACATAAATTATATTTGTCATATTTCAAATAGATTTCAATGATATATAAAGTTTTACTATTTTTTTTTCAATTATCTTTGTGTTTCAATATCTAAGTACACGTAAAGCTGTATAAAATGTTACTTGGAAAATTAAAAGCGTCCATAAATTAGGTACTCGTGCTATAAATGTCAACAACGTGACAAGTTTTTATGTTACTTTTACACGAACTTATTTATATTAGCACAGTTGCGTTTTTATTTAAATTATCTAAATGTGATTACATATTTACTTTGTTTTTCAGTTTTCATTCTTTCGTCACTTAAAACACTCAGAAAAAGGTTTCATTGAAGCCACAAAATTTTTGTTTCTATGTGGAAAACAAAATGTATGGTTGATCCAACAAAATTAATTCATTGACTCAACAAAATTTGGTTGTTCTAACCAAATATTTTAGTTACTGTTAATAAATTTCAAATTTTTATTAGATTCAATCAAATAATTTAATTAACTTAATAAAATACTTTCTGAATTCATTTAAACGATTTCGTTCAATGAACAACTTTTTTTCACGCATTTTATATGAAATTCAAGAATTCATTATTATTTATAGATATTATTAGACTTTTTAATAATGTATATAATAATTATCTTTATTTTGAAAGAAAAAAATTTGTCGTCGTTTAATGAACGTTTAAAACTGTAAGTAATTTTTAATATGCAATTTAAAACAATATTGAAACTCGAATCAAACTAAGAGGAGTTTTCGAGATAGAGAAAGTTAGACTCTTCTTTTGTGTCTATAAAAAAGAGGAAGCACTACTGCTCTCCAAGTTTCAAGTATTTGTTGAAAACTAACTCGTCTACTCACTTAGCTCTCGTTGCGATAACGAGTTTCTGTTTTAGTAAACGCTTTTTATAATTTTTTGAATTTGTTATATTATTTCAAATTTAAATGTAGGGATTATTTTACTTCCCCTCCTTTTGTAGATAGAGATAGTTATTTTTATTGGTTTGGTGAAGAAAAATTTTGTTAAAGCTTTAATATTTACAGTTAAATTGCATAAAAGAATAATTGTACTATGTACTTACAGTGTGGAACGTTCATTGAACAATGAAAAAACTTTTTTTCCAAAACGAAATTTTTCATTATATTTATATTCAGGGCCCTTTAAATATACAATCAGTCACGAAATATACGCTACTTTTATTATTGACTATTATTACGTTCAAGCTAAATCGACGAATCAGCAAATTGGTTCAATTAGTCACATATTGATTTCATTAACGAGTCTAATTTATTAAATATTCATTCAATTATTCAAAATCATATTTCCTGTTAAAATTGTGTTTTATCATGGAAAGTGTAGATAAAGACCAGCTCAATAATTGAGGGCCCAAATTCCATATAAGGGCTAATACAATTTTGTTGTTCGAGCATAAATTTTATATTTTAAAAAATTGACTTTGATAAATTTTATAAACATAGGGAATTTGTTTCAAATCCATGAAACAATATTAAGAAAATTATCACTCTTAAATTGTCATACTTCATTTGCGCTTGGGCCAAAAAATTGTATACGCCCTTATGGAATCCGGGTCCTCAATTATTTACTTCTTCATAAAAAATGTATATGACAAAAATAATTTATTTTCAACTTTCACTTGTTTGGTTGCGGGAATTCTATTTAAAATATCAATAGCTATTTTGCATAATATTATTATCACTCAAAATTAATTTTACTGTAAAAAAATTTGACTAATGGCATTTTTTAGCAATAAAAATAAACACCGTTAATCTCTTTAAAAAAAAGTAAGATATTTAAGTTTTTCTTGGCGAAAAAACGTTACAAATTACATTTACTTTAAATAAATGTCTAATTAAATGTCTTTAATTAATGTTTGTTCATTTCTTTAACTTTAATTTCTTGACATAATTGTATATACAAAGCATAGTATAGAATTTTTTATTTACATCTTAATTCATTATTTCAAAACGTCTATTGCTTGACTAACAATTCTTTGATTGTCTTTATTTTATTGCTTTCTGTGAGAATAAACAAATTTTAGCGAAAGCCTGGCGATCTGATTCTATGTAGTAACTGAATGATTATCAAAATGTAAACAATGAATTATTGTTTCATGGTTCATTTAAGACAAATAAGAGGGAAGGATCGTAATTCTTAATAAACAGGCTAACCAGTTTATTATGAAAGATTCGTTTTTTAAAATACCATATTTTTGTTAGGATTACAAGAGTATTTATATTTATCAAACTTTGTTAAACGCTGCACAATATTTTCTTGTCAAATGTAAATTAGGTCCCGAATTTTCAAATAAGTTTTTTCTCAAATTTAAGGAAAGAGTATCTTTACTGAATTTTTATTTTTTATAATTCACATCATAGCGGATAAATTTAGCACAATTCAGTACATCTATTATTTTTGATAAATTATAAATTGGTTTTACCTACTTCCTAGGCGTTTTTTTTTTTTTTCAACAAATAAGATTTGACAGTCATTGTAAGCTTTGAAGTCAATGACCAGACATCCTGAAAATTATTTCAGTCTTTTTTAGGAAGGTACACTGAGAGAAATCGGCTTTGGTTCCTGTGCACATAGCACATAAATTTTTTGTACAGTAGTTGCCTTGACCAAAAAAGTTGAGAGAAGCTACTACTTTTATAGTTATCATGACAGTAATTTGGACTTTTTTGTGTATTCGGTTGTTGTGACCAAAGTTGATGATTAGAATGAGCTTTATACGTACCCCAACGGTTAGTACACGTACATTTTCTTTATGTGTACTGCCAAGCTCCTTTGGTTACTACAACCGCAGCGTTCGCTGTTGCGCTAGACAAATCAAGTATAACTTTCATTGAAAGATATGCAGCCTAAGTTGAATCCTGCCAATTCTCGTTCTCGATTCCTGGACTATATTTCACCGTGCCAAGCATTATCAGGTAAATAATTCTATTATAAATATAGTTTGACAATTCTTTCTAAATGATAAACGATTTTGTTCGGGGACAATGCAATGCGTTCCAATTTTGCTGTCTCGTCGTATTTTGTCAAAACTATAGTCAGTCAAAAAAAGTTTATGATGATGAAAAAAGTGACAATTTTTTAACTTAATCGACGAAAGTTATCATAAATATCATTATACCGGATTATTTTTCTTAGATCTTTTCGGTGAAACTTTATTTTTTCTCATCAAATTGAATTTGTATTTTGATAACTAAGAGAACCATACCTATAACCTTAAAAATAATTTTGGCTGGGTATTTACTGTCCGTAGACTTAGTCATTTTAACTAAACTCTATGCGCGGCTTTACGATGGACTTTGGTTCCTATAACCGCAGCGCTATGGTATTTCAAGTACCAGAATCGTGGTCTCAGTAACGTTCCTTGCAGTTGAAGTAAACACTTTTCCAATGTATGACAGCCACTACCATGATTGTCATGAGAACTTTAACATTTCTGTAAAGACGATTTTAACAAAAAAACTTTGGTTAGTGAAACCTAAAATTTCTCTCTGTGTAACAACGTGAAAGGTTGTCCAATTAGACGATGTATCCGCTTTAAAATTTTTTCGCTGACTGTACTACCGTGCACACGGGTATTGTAACCAGAAATTCGTCGAAATAAATAGCCTCGAAACCCAAGCGACCCCTGTGCAACCATTTCCATGCTTTTTCTCGAGAGAACCTTCTTTTGTGTTGTGGCTCCACCCCTACCCAGAGAATTACTTGGCTCTCGTTCTGTTGATCTTACCCGAGATCCCAGGAACATAAGCCCAAACGATATTTCGCCAGCACTTCGTTTACAACACCTCTTAACTACCGTGCAAGTCCTCGTGCCGCAAAACAATTCGACCTGATCGCTCCAAATGGAAGAAAAGTCGAATGCTTAGCATTTTAAAAGCATTAAAGCCTCGAAGCACAAACATCCAGTCATTTCTTGTACCACAAGTTGAGAAAAAATAAATCTGGAAAGTTGATTTTTAGCTGTAGATTCAGATATTTATTAGTATAAATCTGAACTTTTGATTATAAATTATATCAAGAGTTCACCTTGTCTTTCCCAACGAGGGATTTTTCGTATTTTTGAAAACTACTTTTTGGGAAATTGCAACATTTTAACGGCAATCGAAAAACCTGGACTTGAATCCCAGCGCAGTCGAAAGCGTCTTTTTTTCCAGAGTAAGATTTTCAATTTCTTTTAATATTAATTTTTAATGCATTTTTTTAATCAGACAAAAATGAGGAAAGTGGGAGTATTTTTAAATTTGAAAAAAATTAATCTAATATTCGATATATGTGTAAATTGGCTTTAGGGTCCAGAAATGATGAAAACTCAGTTCTTACATTCTTTCAAACGTTTCGACTCAGGATGGAGTCCTCATCAGTGAGAATTTATTTCTATAAAAAATACAAAGGAGGAATCTTAAGAATTGACCGTGTGACGGATAAACATTGTTGTAAAAAAATGATATAAGAATCGCCGGTGTGAAAATAAAATTGGACTAAGTAACTAAATTTGCAATATAGTAAAACTGTAACAAAACTGTACAAAAATTTTTTTTTTCGTAAAATTGCTAAAAAGAACCTTAAAGAGACATTGTAATACAATGATATAAATGAATTATGCATGTGAACCTATAAAATTGGTCTAAACTGAATTGTAATGAACTGTACAGAAAACAAATATTTCTATAAGAATACAAATGAAGAAACTTGAACAATTTGAAACTGTGACCGATGAAAAATATGTTAAGAATAATGTAAAAGGATTGCAAGTTTGAAATTAAAAAATTGGTCTAAATAACTAAATTTGCTAAAAAGTAAAGGCGTAAAGCCTTAATTTGAAAGAAATACTAACAAGAGAGACTTAAAAGTAACACGTGTGATAGATAACAATTTTGGTTAACCGATATGAATGAAATTGTACAAGTGAAACTATAAATGGTATAAACCAAATGTTAAAAATGTAAAATGTAAAAAAAATGTAAAAAATGTAAAAAAACTTGTACAGAAAAATTTCTTGTAAAAAGACAGAGGAAGAAACTTAAAATCTTGAATGTGTGACCGATGAACATACTGTTAAAAAATGATGTAAAAAAATTCCAAGTTTGACACTATAAAATTGGGCTGAATAACTAAATTTTGGATACAGTAAAACTGTAACAAAAACTGTACAACAAATTTTTTCTGTGAAATTACTAAAGAGAACCTAAAAGAATAGCACGTGTGGCGGATAACATTGTAATAAAATTATATGAATGAATTATACATGTGAACTATAAAATGGGTCTAAACTAAATGTAAATGAACTGTACAGAACAATTTTCTCTATAAAGGTACAAAAGAAGAACTTGAAACAATTTTGAACGTGTGACCGATGAGCATTGTCTCTTTAAGGTTCTTTTTAGCAATTTTACGAAAAAAAATTTTTGTACAGTTTTGTTACAGTTTTACTGTATTGCAAATTTAGTTACTTAGTCCAATTTTATTTTCACACCGGCGATTCTTATATCACTTTTTTACTACAATGTTTATCCGTCACACGGTCAATTCTTAAGATTCCTCCTTTGTATTTTTTATAGAAATAAATTCTCACTGATGAGGACTCCAACCTGAGTCGAAACGTTTGAAAGAATGTAAGAACTGAGTTTCATCATTTCTGGACCCTAAAGCCAATTTACACATATATCGAATATTCATCAAAGGGTCGATACAAGTCCTATCTATAATTAATCTAATTCTATTTTGCAGTCAAATTATAAGAGATACGAAAAAATGTTATGAAAAATTGTTACTTTAAAAAAATGTACAAATTTCAATTTAAACATTTTTTACACGATTTTTGTTTTTCGTTTCAATACTATTGAAGATCAAAAATTCTATTTTTCAACCAAAATAGATGAGATACGAAAAAAACGTCAGAATGCGAAATTGTTTGCTCAAATGAGGTCAACAAACTTTCTATTCACACATTTTTTTATAAGATGTATATTTTTCGTTTCAATTAAAAAATAATAATAATACGGGGAATAAAAAATCTTATTTTTTAGCTTAATTATGCGGAATAGGAAAAAATGTTAAAATAAAAAATTCTTTGCTTAAAAGAGTTCTATAAATTTTTCTGTATGCGTTCTCGTATTTTTCTTTTATAATTTCCACGTTTCATCGCCCCTTGAATCAGAAAAACTGGTTTTCTTCAATCCTGCATGTCTGTCTGTTGTTGTAGTCTGTGGACACGATAAGTTTCGAAAGAATGATCAAGTTGGAATGCGCTTTGGTTCACTATCGGGACCCAAAAAGAAAGGACAAGGTCGTTAACCAGCTATATCCGACAAAAATTCCGAAAATTGAGGCATTTTGGAACCTATGAAGATTATTTTTTAAACACATCAAAAATAGTAATATTTGTTTTTAATAGTGCTTCAAAATCTACGCAAATCATCCTTATGACATTTTTCAATTTTACCAAAATTAAAAAAGTGGAAAAAATATTCTAATTCCATTTTATAGTCAAACTATTTGAGATACGAAAATATATTGAAATGAAAGATTTTTTTATTTTGACACTGAAAAATTGTTTGCTTAAAAATGGTGAACAAATATTTTTTTGTGAATTGTATATTTTTTGTTTTGAATGTAAAAAATACCGCTGAATATTTAAAAAATCCTATTTTTCAGCTAAACTATGCCAGATATGAAAAAATGTCAGAATGTAAAGTTGTCTGCTTGAAAAAGTCTATAAATTTTTTTAAATGTAAATTCTTTACATTCTCATGATGTGAGAAGGTATTGGTTTTATGTGAAAAATGACTTTCGGAATTCCCTTCAAATCTTTACGTTTTGAGACCCCCTGAGTCAGAAAAAAACGGTTTTTACGAAAGTGTCTTTCTGTAGTAGTAGTAGGTCGTATACTCGATAACTCTCGATAAAATTATCGGATTGAATTGAGCTTTGGCTTACTTCATAAGGGGCAATTTTTGTGTTTTTGAAATTTTTTATTGAAAAAATGGAACCAAAATTACGAAAGTTACAGTATATTAAAACTTGAAAAAATTCAATATCTAAATTCCATGTTCCAGTTAAATTGTACAAGATACGAAAAAACATTATGATACACAATTTTATACTACAGAAGGATCTACAAATTTAAATCGCTACATTTTTTTTCAAAAAGATGTATTTTTTTCTTTTAAATTATAAAAATACTATTGAAAATCAAAAACTCCAGTTTTTAACCAAAATATGTAAGATAGGAAATAAGCGTTTTCCTTATTGAGATATTTGGAATAAAATAAATTATTTTAATCATGTAATTTTTATGAAGTTACAGAAATATATGCAGAAAATCGAGCGCGAAGCGCGAGTGTCATAACAATGTGTTCCTTAAGGTTGAGAAAGCCTTAAGTAAATTGAATTTTCTTTTTCATTTGAAACCAAAAACAAATTTAGTAAATTCCTGAAAATGTAATTCACATCTACAATGTTATAAATTTATAACATTGTAGATCAAGCTTCAGTATAAAATTACAAGAAATAAACTTGAATGTATGTGAAGAAGTTAAGACCAAGCGCGAAGCGCGAGGTCTAAACAGAACGGAGCGTGAAGCGAGCTGCGCGCGATGAGAATGCGAATGCCGTAGTAGGAATGTATTTCTTAAAGTCGAAGTAACTTCGAGAAATGTAAATTCACATCAATAATTATATAAAATTGACTTGAGTTATACTAATTAATCATACAGAATAAATTTGAGTGTCCGCAAAGAACACAAAACCGAATGCGAAGCACGAGGTACAACTAGAGTCGGGACTCGTTTATCGGGACGAGCCCGAATCGAATGTGTCCGTTTATCAGGACGCGGTAGGGGCTCCCACCTAATGGGGCTCGTTTGAGGAAAAGCGTTTGATTGGTCCGTCGAGTCAGCTGCGGTCTCCGGCGTGTCATCGCAATTGGTTGACACGTCGCGTGGTTTTTCAATAGCGGTGGTAAGGGAAACGTTCGAGCGTCTCGATAGACGAGTCTCTAACGTCCCGATAAACGAGTCCCGACTGTATACTGTTGTCGCGAGAGTATCGGATTCAAATTCATTTCGAACCATTTTGGAATCTATTTCTGTATCATTCCGAACTTATCCTAAAAACGTTTTGTCTCTATTTTGATGAATTATAGTAAAAAGTCAATTCGACTTAAACTGAATCAATCTGAATCATTCCGACCTCGGATTCATTCAAATTCATTCGGATTGAAAACTTAGTTCGGATTCATGCCTTGGATTGTCAGATGGATTTTTGACCGTTTATCATCAAACGAGATACAAAACTTTTCGAATTGATTCGGAAACAGATTCCAGAATGGCTCGGAATAGCTTTAATTTGATCGGAATGAATTTCATTCGGATACTTTCGACAAGGTGGGGCGCGACAGCCAAATTACGCGATCTGCACTCAGAAAAAAATTTGCTTAAATAAAAAAAATTGATTTTTTTTAATCATAGTATTTTGTTGTAATACGGACAACAAAGTGTTTGCTTGATTTGATGATTGTGTTCGCGTCCCCGAAGAGGGCCAGGCAGATTTTTTTCATATTATTCAGGAGCCGTCTATAAATTATGTAAAAGCTTTCAAAGGAGAGGAAAGGTCGGGAAAATGTTACGATCTGTTACATTTCAAAGTATAATATTTGATCGTGACATGTATGAAAACATGTCTATTATTTTATTGGACAAAAAATGAATAAATTTCTTGTTTTTTTCGCATAGGATCAGTTTCTTCTTTTCTTTTTCTCAAAAATTTTTTTATCAGAAGCATACTATCGAAAAAAAATTTAATCGCATGTTATTAAGTGGTGTTAATTTTACCATGTCATTAGTATGCATTATATTTTAGAAATTTATTCTTATGAGATTTCGCCAATGGACTGCTTTATTTTTTTCTGAAGCTATGGAATAATTTTATAATTTTTAATAAATAGTAGTAATTTTTATATTTTTTAAATTTATGACACTGAAGAGGGCTTGCATTTTCGTCCGATACGTTAACCTTCCTTATGTTTTTTTCTCTCAAATGTACACTTAAGGTAGTTGTCGTGCCAAAAATCAGTCTCTGGAAAAAGAAGTTTTTTTATGATTTCAAGACTGAAAATTATATCATCAGCCGTGTCATATGTAAGGAAAGACACTCTTTTTAATGAAAAAATTTAAAAATTACGAAAAATAATTTTTTAATAATGTTTTTTGTAATAGGATTTTTCCTTACTATCGCTTCTTACCAATTTTTTGAAAATAATTGTAGTTTCTTAAATCATAGCTTATTTTTCAGGGAAAATATTCTCTACAACTTGACCTTTTCCAATTTTTGAAAATAAATCAATTATTATCAAATACAGCAATTTGTTTATAAATTTTTGTTTTGGGAAATTGATTTTTAATGATTTCAGCCATTAAAGAATTTATTTTCAAAAATTGGAAACGGTTAAGTTGTAGAGAATATTTTCCCCGAAAAAATAAGTTATGATTTAAAAAACTTCAATCATTTTCAAAAAATTGGTAAGAAGCGATAGTAAGGAAAAATCCTATTACAAAAAACATTATTAAAAAATTATTTTTCGTAATTTTTAAATTTTTTCATTAAAAAGAGTGTCTTTCCTTACATATGACACGGCTGATGATATAATTTCCAGTCTTGAAATCATAGAAAAACTTCTTTTTCCAGAGACTGATTTTTGGCACGACAACTACCTTAAGATAACAATTTTTTTTTTAAGAAGAAAAGAAACTGACTCCATGTCAAAACAAGAATTCGACAAACATTTTATAATATTTGAATTTGGCGAGTTATTATGATGTTATGATGCTATTATTTAATTTTATCTGTTTTTTAATTAAATTATTGAGAAAATAACGTAACAGTTAGAGTGGGAGGTCCAAAATTATCGAAAAAAGGGGTACGCAATTTATTGATGGCCCCTTATAACGTATCATCAAAAATGGTTTTTGAAGCGTGATAATTTCTTCGATACTGTGACGAAAGTTTCAATGTTCATTAGCGTAAATTTGTATTAATTTCTGATGTCGTATATCTTGCCTGTGAGCCGGGCTGTTCGATCGATAAAACGTATTATGTACTTACCTCCCTCTCGTCGGGTTCCTCGGAACTGTTACCCCCCTCCCCCCCCCACCTCCAGACCCTCGTCATGAGCAGTCGCGAGCTTCATTATAGGCGATCAAATCCCGCAACTGTACATGTTGTAATCTGTCTAATCTTCATGCCAACACATTTGCCGAACATACTTCATCGGTAGATTGCTGAATCACTTTTTTACGACTGGATCCCGGATCGAACATCTGATGAGACACCTGATATTAAAGCCTATAGTGATCATGTAAACAATAAAAAACAGGTGTCATATCGCACACATGAAAAATCTGATAAATTCTTGAAGTTTTACTGAAATTTATGATCCTCTAATTAATTGCAATTAGGAATTTTCTGTAATACAGACGTGGGAGCTTAAAATGAGAAATCTAATCGTAGAGAACTATTTTGATTTGTAAAGCAGGATAATCCAATCCTTTCTTCTATACAAAAACTCGTTTTATCTTTTATACCTCTGGAATTTACTTTGATGTGACGACGGTTTAAGGCTTTTGGCAGAAGAGTTCAGCAAGAAGTTCGCCTTGAATTTCTACTGGATTATATTGCAAGGTAAAGTGGAGTCAAGGATTAGGATGTCGATCCGAAAGACGAGAACGCGATATTGAATCTCCGTCGAGTTTCTCAAAATTGATATTGAAACGTTGAATAACACGAATGCGGATGAGAAGAGCAAGATGTACACCTGCGCGAAAGACTGACCCAGTTTTATTTTATGAGTTTTCGATACAATGTTTAGTGATCGCATTCATAACTACAAGATATTCTGATAAAGAACGCGTTTATAACTTATCAGGTATATTCTGTTGCTTTATGATACTGAAATAATGCACAATGATGACACGATATTGGTTGATGAAAGAAAGTGGGAATATCTTTCCGGTTAGAAGCGGGTTTTATTGTCCTGCCTTTTTATAACAACACCTTTTCAAACGAAGGTCGAAAAAAAAGCATAAAAAGTTAACTCTTGAATGGAAGGTATATATATAGTTAACAAAATGGTCATTGGGTCAGTCGTCGAATGGATAAGTAATGCGAAAAGAGCCTCGATCAATCATGAACTCGGAACTTGATTGCAATAAAGAGAATAATATATGTTGATTACTGCGGTGAAGCTAAATTGTGAGCCAGACTCGAACTCAAAAGTTTGAAACATCCTTCTTTCTCAAGCTACAAATTGCCTTAATAGTTTTACAATTAGTAGTAAAAGATTATTTTACTCTTACTGTTAACAGATGTGATATATCATCTCACTGAAATTTTTTTATTGTTATTACACTATTTTTAAATATGAAATATTGATAGCAGTCGACCGGCAATCGAAAGACCTGCTCTCTAAATATGAATCAGTCGAATTTTCACTGATTGAATCAGTAATTTGTCTTTTCACTGACAAATCAGTTAATTTTCAATGATTGAATCAGTAAAAACTTATTTTTCACTGTTGAATCAGTTGATTTCCACTGAAGTAATCAGTGAAATTTGAATGATTTACAGTAACCTCTTTTTAGCTATTTGAATCAGTCAAATTTCACTGATAATCAGTAGATTTTGACTGATTCAGATTTAGAGAGTGGGCTCGTATCCCAGCGCAGTCGAAAGCGTCATTTTTTCCACAGAAAGATTTTCAAATTCTTTAAATATTATTTTTGTTGTTGTTAATTTGCTGCTTTAGAAAGTTTTGTTACTTTAAGGTAGTTGATCCACGAAAATTAGACCTCGATCAAAAATAGATAATTTTGCTTTCAAGAATAGCAATATTATTATTGAAGGGCTATTTTGAAAGTTCCATGAAAAAAATTGATGACACAAAAAAATAATTTTATTCATAAATTTTATTTTTACCCCAACTTTTTTTCTTATCGCATTTAAAATTTTTAAAAATTATGCGATTCTAATAAATTACAAATCACTTTTTCAAGGAAAAGATTCTCTACAACTTGACCGTTTCCAATGTTTGTAAATAAATTCTCTAATAGCTGAAACCATTAAAAAAAAATTTTCCAAAACGAAATTTTTATAAACAAATTGCTGAATTTTATAATAATTGATTCATTTTCAAAAATTGGAAACGGTCAAGTTGTAAAGAATCTTTTCTTTGAAAAAGTGATTCGTAATTTATTAGAATCGCATAATTTAAAAAAATTTTAAAAGCAATAAGAAAAAAATTGGGGCAAAAATAAAATTTATCAATAAAATTATTTTTTTGTGTTAAAAAAATTTTTCATGGAAAATTATCTTTTCTCTTTCAAAAAAGCCCTTCAATAATAATATTGCTATTCTTGAAAACAAAATTATCTGTTTTTGACTGAGGTCTAATTTTTATGGATGAACTATACCTTAAAAAGAATTAAAAACGTTTTAATACTACCTTATGTATCAAAAATATGTTTTGATCAGAAAGATTTAAAGCCATGGATGAATAACAGACAGAAGACAATAAAAAATATCTATTAATTTCGTTTAGTGAAAATTTTGCAGTTCATTTTTAGTTTTGTTTTCTTTAAAAAAAAGAAAAAACTTTTTAAATAAACAGTGGTGGTACAAAATAATTTTTTAAATATTTACTGTGATTAGATTCTTTTAATAATTGATCGAAATTAACAGTTATAGTAGACATCGATACATTCTTCATTCCTTCTGTCTAGTTTGAAGTTAAGTTACGTATAAATGACAACTTTCTATATACATTATATGAATATGGTCCAAAACAAATGACTATGTAGAAATTTATTTTTTTTCTCAAAATCTAACTTCAAACCGTAAGGAATGCATTATTGAACATTACTGTACCAAGTACTATACAATCAAATGCTCAATAAGAAATATGAATTATGAAGGCAAATTAAAATTTTTTAATAATCCTTGAATCAAAAACTTCCAATCTTTTTTCATACTTTCATTGTCTTTAATTTCTATGAAATTCGGAAAAAAATTAGCGTTAAATTAATCTTTGACCAGTGTCTCGAATTTAAATTAACTATTTTGTTAAAAATTAGACACGTGTAGAATCTATAAAAAAATTGCCTAAAATGTAGAAACTGAACTTCTGTAGTGTCTTACGAAAAAAAAAACATTATTTTTTGTAATAGAATTTTTCCTTACTATCGCTTCTTACCAATTTTTAAAAAATATTTGGATTTTTATAAATCATGGCTTATTTTTTGAGGAAAATATTTTCTACAACTCTATTGGTTCCAATAAATTTTGAAAATAAGTAAAACTTTTTTTCCAGACACTTGATTTTTGGCACTACAACTACCTTAATACTCCTTAAAAAGATAAATATTTAAGAAACTTGATGCTATCCAATTCTTCCACGTCTTCAATTCAAATCTCCACGTAGAGAAAAGTAATTCAAGAAACTTTATTCAATTTTTAGCAAATTTGCGACCTATGGATAAGTTGGAAATTATTTTATATTATTGTAATCAATTGTGACTTACTAAATGTTAAAGAATGCATCACAGTTCAGTACACTTTAAAAATGTAGAGTAAAATTTCAAAATATAGGTTATAAATCATTACAATAATATTAAATAATTTACAACTTATTTATATGTCGTAAATTTACTCCAAAGTTGAGTAAAGTTTCTTGAACTATTTTTCTCAAATATTTTATTTTTCAAAAATTTTAAATCTGATTTTTGTGTTTTAGTTTATAAAATAGTATAATTGATAAAAAATCCATAATTAATCTTTAACGTCCGATATCATATCATTCTATGGACAATATAATTTCTGATTTTATGTTATATCCGTTTAATTTCCAATCTATGTAATAGTAATCTATAGATATATCTATCTATATATATAATTCTATGCTTGTGTAAAAGTGTAATGTTTCCAACAAAAGGGAGTATTTTTCCGGAACTGTTCCTTGATTTCTCAGCTGTCCCCCGTTGAAACATTACACTGAGAAAATTATTTGTCTAAAATTACCAAACTATTTGAAAACGCATGATAAAATTCTAAAGCGACGTTACTTTTTTTTCTCATAATTCACATTTATTAGGATTTCTATTATAGAATACGCTAAATTACTGATAAAAATTCCCATCAAGATGGTAAAATGAATTGAATTATTGGAAAATAGTTTGGTAATTTTAGATTAATAATTTTCTCCGCGTACTCTTATACATAGAGAAAAATGAATTATAAAATTTATTATCCAGGTCCAGTGACTATGGGACAGCTATTTAGATTATAAACAATATAATATGTACTTACAGTTTTGAACGTTCATTGAACGATGACAAATTTTTTTTTTCCATAAAAAATTAATTATTATATTTATATTTAGGGCCCTTCAAATATACAATTGTTCATGAACAATACACTATTTTTTAATTTTCTGGACCAA
The DNA here is from genome assembly GCA_030998225.1 of Diplolepis rosae. Classification (NCBI taxonomy): domain Eukaryota; kingdom Metazoa; phylum Arthropoda; class Insecta; order Hymenoptera; family Diplolepididae; genus Diplolepis; species Diplolepis rosae. Next base: position 2,469,019 of record JAPYXD010000723.1, on the reverse strand, counting down.
AAACTAATTATTTAGTTTAACAAAAAAATTTGTCCATCGTTCAATGAACGTTCAAAACTGTAAGTACATCAATATAATATAGATTATAAGTGCAGGCCTCACAGACCGGTCCCTATACCCTCTATAGTCCTCTATATTCAGTTGAGGTCCCTAAAGTACCTTATTTTCAGCCATTAGTGTACATTTTTTAAAAATTGTTTAAAATCGAGATATACAAACGTTGCATTCTTTTAATGACCTCACTATTTTGAAATTACCATTGAATAATATTTAAATTTCGAGCGCTTTTATTCAAGAAATTATTATTGGTCGATGTACGCAACCGTTACAGTAGTATTGTTTTAGTAATTTATTTAAACTTAAAATTAAGTCAAGAAAACTCATATTGTGTTATTAGGAGTATACTTATTAATGAAAATACTGAAATTTAAAGAAGTAACATTCATACTTAATAGCTTCGAATTACATTAGAGTTATATAGATGTGAGCGGATTTCGTTGAAAGTACAGTAAAACCTCATTTATCGGGACACTCATTTATCGGGATCTCGCAACCTCATCTATCGGGACATTTTGTTCCTCCTCCAGCCACCACTCCTTGTACATAGTGACATAGTGACAGTTTTCAGATGTTTCATTAGCAGGAGTTTTATTATGTCAATTTTTTTACATACCTTCGTTTGTATTTTTATCTTCATTTTCCATCATGAAAAACCAAATAAATTTACACAATTTTATTTGCAAATGCATTACAACTTATGTATACATAACCATTACTAAATGTCAACATACAACAAGAGTCATGGCAACCCACCATGAGACTGTAGGTGGTAGTGGGGAGCCCCTCCAAATCCCGATAAACGAGGTGTTTACATTTCAAGGGCGTCCCGATAAATGAGGTTTTACTGTAATCGTAAGGATACTATAAATGTATAGCAAGTGAGATTGCCTACAAGTACCTTTCTTTAACCACAGTATAAAACATCTAAAAAAAGGAAATTTTGTTGAGAGTTTATTGAAATTAAATTTAATTAGACTTACATACATAGTCGTGATATGTAGGTAATTTCCTATTTAATACTAAGAATACTCACGTCCGAAAATTTGTGAAGTGCAGTTATGTATGAAAATATGAATATATTTATTACTTACTAAAATAAAAAGTATTACGTCTTTATTTTCCTTTTATCAAAAGTTTATTCTTTTTAATAACTTTCTTTCATACCTAATTTTTGTTGAAAAAATGTACCCTATGAGCGTAAAAAAGGTCCCTATATACCCTATTTTTTATCCCAAAGGGACTGTGAGGCCTGTAAGTGACATAACCTACAATTTTTTCTATGTTCTAATGTCATACCACTTATAATCGAAATTACAACTTTTATAATCTAAATGTCTATCTTATAGTCACTGCACCTGGATATTAAATTCTATAATCATATTTTCAATAATAATTTCAACTGAGTTTGGGGAATTTTGATTTAATTCTTTTTAAGAATATTGCTCCAGATCCAGAAAATTATCTAAAGTATCCCAGACTTTTTTCCGTGTAAATAAATCCTTGTTTTGAACTTCTCATACAATCGCTGTACAATACACTCTTTACAGCATGAATAACAAAGAATCTAAACTGTTGGGTAAAATTGAAGATTTTCGCTCTATTTTTGCTGAGATTTGCTTTGTAGGCGAAAAAAGGAGTTCGCATGAAGAGGTTCTTAACTTGATTACCCTGTCTACGGTGCGCGCAGCGAATTCATGAGAGAAGTGTGAGTTTACGCTGACATAATATGCCTTCACTCGGGGTATAATGTACAATTTGTCGTGAGGGACATATGTATACAAAGCTCTTTTTCGTGCATTACATTCGTACAGTTTGATGTAGCCACATGACAGGAAGAATGGTGGGTGATTGGAGGAGCTCGAGGAACGTGCGTGAGCAGACGAGTGCAGAGAATAAACTTGGCAACGTCGCACGTGCGAGTTTAGTAGCTGCACTGCTGCAAAGTCGAAGCAGGATCGGACAAACTAAGGAAAGGCTCTCGCTTGAGGGTGTCTTTTTCTCACCCTTTCTTTCTCTTTTCATCTTCGTGTCAGTGGCGTAACCAGAAGGACTAACAGAGCTTATCCCTCCCCTAAGCTTTTCGCGACGTCTGTTTCCCAAAGTCTTTCCCTTATGTATTCCTTAAGATTTCCCAAGATGAATTTCTGAAGCTTCGGTTTAAATCTAGGATGTGGAAGAATATGGGGGAATAAAGAAAAGAGCACCTAGCCTGGGATTTGCTACAACCACATTTCATAAGAAGATTTCGAATTAAATGGAATGTTGGGTCTTGGGTCTACCTTGACAGATGAACATTTTTTTTCTATTTTATGTTTGATCACAATTTTCTTTTATACTCACCATTTTTTTAGGATAAGAATTTATCTCTATTTTTTAAAACTTGTTCTCTTCTTTAAAGATATATCTTCTCTAAATTGGAAACAGTCAAAATCTACTGATTATCAGTGAAATTTGACTGATTCAAATAGCTAAAAAGAGGTTACTGTAAATCAGTCAGATTCCACTGATTGCATCAGTGAAAATTAAATAATTTAACAGTGAAAATATTTTTTCCACTGATTCAATCAGTGATAATCAACTGATTTAACAGTGAAATATATTTTTTCACTGATGAATCAGTGAAAAGGCAAATCACTGATTCAATCTGTGAAAAATTGACTGATTCAGATTTAGAGAGTCATGGAGGTAGGAACCTAAAAAATAAATTGGAACTAGAACATATTCACATATTCTTGGCTCAAGAACCTTAAGGTATTTAGAGAACCTGACCTAAGCCAACGCCCTAAAAGATTTCCCTGCGAATTTGGAATACTTTTAAGTTTATCTTCCTTTTTATCTGTTATCATGTTTCCTCAATTGCGTTTTCTCGTTATGCCATTGCTTGTACTCGGTTATCTGAGATTGCTTCTATCTTGTGATCACATACAGGAATCTCTTTCGCGTAAACCTCGCTCTTCCATTCTTGCAAAGGCTCACTCAAGTTGCAAGAAAGAAAATCCCGCGAGACGACACCGGTTTCTCTGGCTTTCGTGAAGAAAAAGATGGGGTCTAAGAAAGGAACGTTACAAATGAAACTTCTGGTCTAGTCCATTTAGAGGTATACTACCCAGAGTTTTGAGTCGGTTATATTACTTTGAGAACGGTAACGAAAATGATAATATTGCCAAGAATATAACCGACAGATAAATTCTTTTAAATTTATGAGAAGTTTGTTATTTTGGCTTGTTAAACGTGTTTAACAATGAAAATGAATTAATACTGCATTATTAAATTATCTCTTCTCTCTAAATCTGAATCAGTCAAATTTTCACTGATTGAATCAGTGATTTGACTTTTCACTGATTCATCAGTGAACAAATATTTTTCACTATAAAATCAGTCAATTTTCACTGAAATAATCAGTGAAATTTGACTGATTTACAGTAACCTCTTTTTAGCTGTGTGAATCAGTCAAATTTCACTGATAATCAGTAGATTTTGACTAATTCAAATTTAGAGAGTTGAACTTTGTATGTGATGCATTTTATTTGTGCGGAAGAAAGTGAAAAACGAGAACTAAAAGGGTATAATATTATAGGTTATGTTCCAGATATTTAGGTTAGTAGTAAGTATTAAAGTATTTAAAGAATTTTAAAATCTTTCTGTGGAAAAAAAGACGCTTTCGACTGCGCTAGGATTCGAGCCCAGGTCTTTCGATTGCCGGTCGACTACCTGGGCTCGAATCCCAGCGCAATCGAAAGCGTCTTTTTTTCCACAGAAGGATTTTAAAATTCTTTAAATATTGAATTCATTTGCATTTATTTGCGATATAAGAGTTTGAAATTGTCTACGAGGACACCTGTCGACAACGTATCCTATCTGATACGCGACTAGTGATCCTTTGATAATGTAGGCAGTGACAAAAATTTCAAACTCAACTAATTAATTTGAATAGTAAAAATTATAACAACAACATACATTTTTGTTTTGTGATATAAACGACTTTTTAACACAAAAAATTTATTTCAAACCACTTTGAGGTTAGTTCTAATCCCATTTGTCTTAAACATTTTTTGACTAAAGCGTCATGCGTTCAGTTCCCAATAGAAAAATTGTGCCCGTAAGAGCAAGCTGAAAATAGAAAATCCAAACATGAAATTCCCTTCTAGGTTAGGTTTTTATTGTTAAATTTGACAATTCTTGCACTAATTTTGGATCCAACTACTATTCATGAATATGAACGAACAATCTACACGTTTTACTAAGCCCTGGTTGCACAAATTACTCAGATGTAAATTATTTAATTAGAAGGCTTTGAATAGAATTAAGTGCAATAGAACCTTCTCATTTAAGAGAGGAAGCAAATGTGATCTTATGAACACTTTCAAATGTTTAGAGTAGTTTTTACTTCCGTTTCACAAGTGTGAAATAGACTTTACACATCTTTGTCTTTTTTCCTCTTGCAAGAAGTGCTCGAAATATTTGAATGTCGCTTAACATGCGCTCTAGTGTTTTTATTAAATGAAAAAGGTCTATCAAAAATTAGTAAAGTTACTTTAATAAATCCAAAATATCCGAATTAGAATCTTTTTTCTGAGTTGAAATTATCTATTACAATGTTTTCCTTCTTTATAAGAATATTAAATGAAATAAAAACAAATAGTAGAATATATCCTATATAGGACCTAGGGTGTTTTTGTCGGATACGAGTTGCACAGTTGGTACACGTGCGCAGGTGGAATGAATGCTGACAATATAGCGTGTTCTTGCCTTCGCTTAAACTACTGGCTTTTTGTACTTCCTTTTCTGATGTACAGAGTAGTCCGTGGAAGGAGGAAGAACTCGAATTAGGGCGAAATGAGTATGAGAGAAACGGAGAGGAACAGTCACGAGACAAGAGAGAGAAAGAAAGACTCCCGACGACGGTTTCTCCTTCCAGCTGGCCTGGCGTGGAGAAGGCCTTGTCGCGCGGCTGTTCGTTCGGTCAATGTCTTCTTCTCCCTTTCTTATACTCACTCTGCTCCTGTGCTGGCGATTCCCCGCTATCCTCTATGTTCGCCAGGGTCGTGCTTAAGGATGTTCAGTCTCTATATACGCTCTCGGGCAAAAATTAGTCGAGTTTGATGTAATTCATTAATCGAAGAATCTAAGCATTATAAAATATTTTGAGGTTAGAAGTTTATTAATATATTTTTAAAAGTTTTAATTTTATCAGCAAATCAATCTCTTAACATCTTTAAATTATTATTTTGCTAAAATTATGAATGTTCGGTGTGTTAAAAAATAATTGCTGGCTTAAAACTTTATAGGGATTTAACTTTTAGAAATAGAAAATGGAAATTGTTTATTAACTTTAAACGTAACTGATATTTGAATACTGCAGAGAAACCTAGTTAGATATCACTAAATCACTTGTACACAAATTATGAACCTGAATTTTGTAATAATAACAATTGATTAAGTGTTGCCTTAAACTCAGTGTTTTATTTTTTTAAGTTTGTGAACCTGGCAACACTCAGAAAATAGAATTCAAGATGGCAGCCTTGTTGCAGGTTATATCACATGTCAAAATATGATGATAAAAAGGAAAATTAAGTCTAGAACACGTGTGAAACTATTAAAAAATTAATTTATATCTATATTATTCGGATTAAAAATCAACCAAATTGTGGTATTCCCTAGTTCTGCCAATCCTATAATCTAATCATTAATAATTTTAACTTGTCAATTTTACGCGACATCAATTTGATTCTGAGTTGAGTGCCAGATTGGTCACGTAATTATTATGTAAAAATTTACCGAGTTTAGTTTACGACTTAATTTATGAAGTAATAAATATTTTATACTTAAATTGTGGAACATGATAAAGGAATGAGGAATATCCCCGTACTTCTCTTTGGTTTGAATATTTAAAAAAAATGTCTTAACTTGGTCGATATAGCAGTGAATAATTTTTTGATTAACCACTGCAAAGAGAAATTAAGAGAACTGTCTCAAAAAGTCTTTTATCATGTCCGAAAATTTCAACAAGAATTAATTATTGTTTTAGAGAAAAAATTGCAAAAACTAAGTTTTGTTATATTTTTTCTTAATAGTCACGTGACCGATTTCTGCCACATGACCTTAAAAAGAGAGAAGAAATAAGACGAGCGTATTGATCTAAAACTTGTCTACAAATTATAGGCCATAGCATCTTCGTTTACATCAACGGAGGGGACATAAATAGTTCTAATGGTTTCATTAAATTACATAGGCTGATTAATATAATATCATTCACGTGATTCAATATTAATTAAAACCTGCATTACAATGACTGAATTGGGTTGGCGCAAAAGTACTGTGGCGAAAGTTTCGGAATGGAATTCAATCCGAGCAAAATAGAACTATTTCGAGCCATTCCGAAAAAATATTTTGAATCTTGTTTGATGCAATTCGTTTGAAAATCAATTCGACTCAATCCGATTCATTCGGTTTGACGTATCGAATTGAACCGGAATTGATCGGATTGATTTTTAACCGATTTTCATCAAACAAGATTCCAAACGTTTTTCGAATTATTTCGGAAACAGATTTTAGAATGACGCGAATTCGTTTGGAGCAAATTCCTTTTTGAAACTTTTTTCAGGGTAATGACGTTTTGATTCTACAATAATGTAAAGTTCTAAACCTTCTCTCCGAATGACCAGAAATGTTGATTCATTCTGAATCAGTCAAGATCTACTGATTATCAGTGAAATTTGACTTATTCAAATAGCTAAAAAGAGGTTACTGTGAATCAGTCAAATTTCACTGATTACTCCAGTAAAAATTAACTGATTCACCAATGACAAATATTTTGCACTGGTAAATCAGTAAAAATTTGACTGATTCGGATTTAGAGAATATACTTTAAGAGAACTTCACGATATAATTTTTAATAAACCTAGTAAACTTTTGATACATCTATGAAAATCCAAAATGTGTTGATTTTCATTGGCGTCGCCAAGGCAGGATCACAATCCGAATACATTTATGGCTCTGAAAATATTTGAATGAAGAACGTCAAGTTTTTAAATCCAGTACACTGTTACAATAAAGATAAAAATACTTTTGTATAGTTATCGGTTTATGATAAGTCTTAAAATGAAACAACTTGAGTAAGGCTTCATTTGCGTATTTACGTATTCTTTTATTGAAATCTAAACGCGAATTACATATACAACTTTTGACCTTCTTGAATTATTCCAAGGCACTTCATTAAATAAAATGCGTAGGAATTACAATTTGTCCCCTACTTCAACTTCTTGTCGTCTTTTTTTATTGTCAAAGATTCTCTGAAATACATTAAATCTACAATATTATCCCCTCCTTCCCCGGCTTTTTAAACTTAGGAATTTTGGAGCGTGAATGATACCGATTTAGTAAAAATTACTGTGCATGAAAGTTCTATGTATTTTTTGCAAACCTAACCTTATTTTGGCCGATATCATAATTTTCTAAAGTTATAATAAATCACATTTTTTTTCCTATCCTTTAAAAGAATTCTTGACCTACTTCAAAACTAAAATTTTATTATGATAACGGTAATGAAATAATACGTGCATTCATTCAATAAAAGTTTACAAAATTAGCTTTAAAAACTCGTCTAGTAAAAAAATTCAAGTACAAAAAAAAAAATTTCAAATTATTATTTTTTTCTTCGAAGAAAAAAGTCTTCATCCTGTTCGATAGGTTGTGGTTACGTACCTGTGTTTCTCCCCTCTTGGTCTGCATCCCCCCCCCCCTGTTCCTTTTGCTTAGCTGTATGCGGTTGCTCTTCAATATCTCTTAACTTCTCCCCCTCACATCGCCAACCCCCCTCCCACTTTGATGCCCCCGTGGTTCAACGCGTACGCTGCCACAGTGCGAATCTCCCCCTTCATCCACTCGTGTGAACGTGCATCGCCATATCGCGAACAACCGGTTTGCTTGCAGCCGAAATATTCGAAATTTTGTCGATCTCCTGTGTCTATTTTTGTCCATCGTGTCGGCGCTATGCGCGCGTCTTGCCGGCTGTCGTTGCGTCGCGTACTCGGCGGTATTCTGCTCCGGTCCATATGACGAATGTTGTCAAAGGTCAGATTGATCGAAACATCGCAAGAGCCAGTCCTTCGTTCCTTCAACTTTCTTCTCCGCCTCGTTGCCAGCTTCAAGTTCCGATGCTGCTACTGCTTACCTAACAGAACCGGTCGTCAGTTCGATTCGAGTACATTTTTTAGTGCCGCCATTGCAAATATCCCGCGAAAGTTGCTTACTTGTTCGCCGTGTTAAATGTAGTTCTATCTGTGTTATTGTTGTTGTTTCAGTGAAGGATAAGAATTGACCAGTTTCGCCTTGTCTGTTTACAAAACGAGATCTTCTTTTTATATAAAAAGCACTTTAGGAAAGTTTCTGTGAATTAGTGACCAGGTTTTTAAACCCAGGGAACGAATCAGCTGGTAATTCGCTAAGGTCATCTACTCAAAAAAATTTCATGTAATTTTATTACATTGGATGTTGGCTCGAACATAACTCAAAGTCTGCGTTGAATGATTACAAATATGCGAGATATTATATCTTTGTGGTTATTTGATCTTTAAATTATGTCAATTTACAACTCGGATTTATAAATTCACAATGCGATATAAAAATTGTAGGTTATGGTAATATTTAAAAAATAGCATTTTTGTAAATAGACTGTAGGAAATTTCCAACGCTCTGTAAGTTTCCTTGCCATCGGCATAATTACAGTAGAGGTTAAAAACTTTCTTTTATGTACTAATTATATTTACTGATATAAAATAGAATAAAATATAATTTTAAAAACGGGGATAAAATTTTATTTCAGAACAATACATCTTATACATATATCTTATAATTAAATTTCTAATGGCGTGATTTATAACTGCAATCTGAAAAAAAATTAAGAAGAATTCGTTCTTGAGGTTTCTCTATTACAAATGTTCATTTTTGATGTACTAATTAATATAAATAAATAATATAAATCAATTGCATCACTTACCTTTAAATTACTTAAAAGCGTCGTATCCGAAAAACAGGAAAAGAACAAAGAACGTTGAGATTCGGATACGGAAAATTTTCGCGGGAATTTAAAAATTTTCATATGACAGTTTTTAAAATCATAAAAATATTGATGTAGTGGTCAACGGTGCGCAATAATAAATAGAAATTTTTTTTTAGAAATTGAATAAATGTAATTTAACACAAATTTTCTTGCCTCATGATTTTGCTACACAACTCTCGATTTCAATATTTCATTGTTACTTCAATTTTTTATTTTCATGTGATATCTGTGATATTAAACAGTAATATGCAATTTAGCATGGTAAAACATGATTACGAATTACTTACGGTATCGTTATGTATTATTGAGGGAATCTACATTGTGAATCTTAAATTACATATTATCTGCGACTTACAAAATGGTTGCGATTTTAATAGCGCTGGTAAATTCCCAAGATTCAAAGTAGGCTAATTTTGTAACCAACACCCAATGCGAAATTATTACAAAATTTTTCTCGTGGTCAACTTGTAAGGGTGATACAGGATTATGAAATGCATGTGTAGAAGACGATAATAATTGAAGCAGAAAAAAGAGTAACATTTTAGAATAATTGATGTAATTAAGGAATTATTCAATGTATAAGCTAAAAGATGTCTTAGAAATTTGACTATAAAATGTCCTGAACACTACAAAAAAATTTTTTTTAGAAAAAACAATTGCAATCCCGAATAGACATTTATTTACTAAAATAAAATATTGTTATGTCTTGTTAGATTCTGGAAAATGTTCGAATTATCGTAAAAAATTGTTCCCTACGGAACTACGTAAATAGTTTTAAAAATCTTAACAAGTTATTATAATTTATTGTTTTTTTAAAACTTTATCTTAACCAAAATATGCTGTCAAAATTGAATAAATTGTACTATATTACCTAATTAGTAAATCCTTAGTTATTTTTCTTTATTAAATTTCATCAAATTTCTTTTATTACATCTACCTGTAAAGTCTCTTGCCATCAAAGTGCAATTATTAATTTTTTTGCGAGATTTAATTTCTATAAAATATCGCTATTAATATGTTAATGTTTGTTTTGATTGAAAAACTTTTTAAAGAAATTGCGTTTCGGCCTTCAAGCTCCGTAATTTATTCATGCCCGATTATTTGAAAAGCAGTTTTTTAAATTCACTATGCTATTATTTTGTATTATGTACTCAATAATGGACTGAAACAAAAAACCAGTTTTTAAACAACTATCCCACCTCTACTTTAATTTCAATTGGCAAAAACTTTGATATCACTCGACTATTTTAGTCAAGTAATTGACTAAAATACTGTTTTAATTATCAGGAGCATAAAGTGTAGTAAAGGGTTTCCCAATAAGGGTGATATGTTTTGAAATTGAAAAAAAACACTGAATATTCATTCGGAATTGATCGAAATCTTTTTTATTATATTGGATATTCTATGCCATTTATGATTTAAACAATATATCGGCCAAATGTCCCCCGAGACTTGAGCCAAAAATGCGCCTCATCAGAAAAGATGATTTTTTGATGAAAATTGGGATGATTTTCAATTGATTCCAGAGCCCAATCCGCGAACTCCCGACGCAAACGATGGTCATTAGGCTTCAGTTCTTGGGCCAGAATCATCTTATAGGGATGCAGGCCAAGATCCAATCGGAAAATACGCCAGGTAGTCATCCTGGACAGGCCCAATTCCTGAGATCGGCGTGGCACGGACAATTCACGGTTTTCCTCGATACTGGCCTGTACGGCGGCTATATTCTGTGTAGAACGTGCGGTACGCATACGATTTTTAGGCTTAGTATCCAATAGAGTAAATTCACTCTCCAACTTATCGATTATTCGACGAATTGAGAGCGCGGATGGAGCAGAATGACGACCATATTTTGCACGATATGCTCTTTGAACACCGACAAAACTTCTCGAATTTTGATAAAATAATTGGACAATTTCCAAACGTTGTGGAAGCGTGAAACTACTCATGATTAAATGGCAAACCTTACTGATGACAACTGATAGCAGACGTCAAAAATTTCAGTTCAAATGAGCCCGATAGGGACATTCAAAATCATATCACCCCTATTGGGAAACCCTTTATTTTCGCGACAGTCCCATTAGTCCAACTTTTCCTTTCATTGAACCTTAACTATTTTAACGAAGAATTATAAATTAACCGATTATTATTTTATATTTAATTATTTTTCTTTTCTGCTTACAGAGTGCAATAAAACTAGCTGGTAAAAATAATGTCAAGAAGCTTCATTCGCTGCTATCGATAGTGGATGAAAAACCAAAGGTGGATATTGGACAGAACAATCGCCACAACGAGCACCACATCAAGAATCACTATAAGCAGAACCATTATTCACACAATTCCATACTGACACCCTCAACACTAAACCAGGTAATCCTAAATTTTTCAAATTGAAACCATCTACCTAGAGTTCAGAATATTCAGGACTAGCGTAAATTGTGACTGAATATTCAAAAATTTCGTCTCAGGGCCTAGATGCAGGAACAAGTGACGATAGCGGAAGAGCATCCGAACAGTTGCATGGCCCTGGTGCAACTAGGGACTGCCAGGACGCTGACAGTTCTAGGGACCATCTCAGCGATGTAAGTAGATATAAGAAGTAAAAATATGTTGAACAAAGCCGCATTTAAAAGTATTGTAGGTTTGTCCCTCAATACTAAATGATTAGACATTTCTCAAAAGCATGCAATACATTTTAAAATACATTCAATTATTCCGACCTCGTTATTCTGTTATTTCAACTATATTTTCCATTAATATTTTTTATTCTGTCCACAGGCTAGCAGTCATTGTAGTTCGGGTAAAGGCTATATCGTAAGTATTTATTTCCCACTCCAAATCACTCATCCATCAAAAAACACCAGCTTCAGATTTTGAATCTGTTTATTTTCGTTTTAGTGTGATAGCGAAGGAGAAGACGACAAGGGATCTGATGGTGAATCGGTACTCTTTCAATCTTCTACTCCACCGCCTCTTGTACGTAAATGTGAGTATAATGAAATTTAACATTGATACCCATTTAGACATATTAAATTTATATAAAATAAGAATTAGTCTAAAAAAATGTGCAAAATTATATCCTCATAAATTTAACTCTTTCAGACGAGTTGCCATCTTCTTCGCCGCACGGTTTGCCGCCAGCCAACGGGGCAGGAGGAACTCCTCCGGACACTGGCGGACAAATTTCTAATCCCGCGACTGATGCTCCGGCACCTATCCCTCCCCTTGTGCCTACTTCTGCACCAGCTCCGACAGTACCCAGTCCTCCAAGTCCAACGTTGCCTCCTCACATATCCCAACCACCTGTAAGTGTTCTCATTTTTTTTATTAAAAATGAACTCACCATTATTAGAGACTGATTTGATCTACTCCTTTTTCAGATTACTAGTCCGCTAGCAGCGAATCCTCGTGCAATAGCTCCACAGCAACGGCCAGCTTCACCTATTCTACCGCCTCCGTCTTTGTCTCAACAGCCTCATACTACGATACCTGCTTTGCATACGCCTAATGTACCACATGTCTCTTCAAGTCACACAACTAGTCCTGCTGTAGCAAGTTTGGGCGTGACTCCAGCAGCGCCGTCCAACGGAGCAGCGACCACAAGCTATCCTCCTATGCCTATGGCTGCGTATCCTCAGACTCAGCCATCCTATCCGCCTCTTTACACTCCTTACACTGCTCTCAATCATAGTCCCTACCTTCCTCCAGCCGTTCCTTCTCCCTCGCATTCTACCTCTTCACGAACTGATGTGGTAAGTTTAATGATACAATTTCACTGTTTAGTAATTCGAGCTGTGATCTTTTGATACTACTTACCTAATTTCTCTTGTTACAGAGAGGCAGTAGGTCTTCCCCTTGTACGAATATAAGCAAGCAGACGATAACGAACAATGTTTCGAACCATAATTCCAATTCCACCAACAATACTCCTCTTAGCGCAGCTACTACCACCTGCGTATCTACGATAACGAACACAGTTACCACCGCAAACACTATAGCTCACAGAGATATCGTAGCATGCAGCTTAGCTGGAAGAAACAGCAACAATTCACCCCGGGGACATAGTCCAAATCGGGAACGGGACAGTTACAGGTACAATGCTTGTAAATTTTTGCAAAAGATGTTTAGGTGTTGTTGATTTTGAGCTGTAGCAGTAAAAAATGATCCTCGTTACAGCAGCAACGTGAGCAGCTTAAGTCGCGGGAGCATAACGCCTGTTAGTGTACCAAACACTTCCTCCCCAGCCAATTCTAGTCTACCTGCTTACTCTAAGGCTCAAGGGTGGATCAGGTATAGGTATTCAGATTTTATTTTGTATATTCATTTCGATGACCGTGATTTCATTTCAATAGGAAATCCTCCTTCTTCACCTTTTGATGGATTGTTAACGATAAACTAAAATTACTGTTTATGTCGAATTACAGCAGTAGCTCAGCTCCTCAATTGTCACCAGCAACAAACACCTCGGTTCCAAGGCCAACTCCACCACCAGTGCCCCTGGGCTTGCACACTTTTCCACCGCCTATGTTTGCAGCACCACTGCCACCAGTTTCGAATGCGAGTTCTCATACTTCTATGCCCTCTCTTCCTCCACCTCCATCCAATCCTAATCCGTTCTCTGCTGAATCCCTTTTCCAAACAAGTAAGTAATATCATGTGATATATAAACAGAACTCAGAGGTTTCTTAACATTTGTTTCTGAATTGCTCTGAGTTCTCATTCAGAATTTTAGATATGAGTAGTCTTATGCTAATCAAAACAAGGGGTGACTCATGTTCCAGGTCAGGCGGACCTGATGAGGAGAGACCTGGAAAACAGATTTCTAGCGCCGCAAAACAGAAATATTGGCGTAGATGTCGGTAATCTTGGACCACCTTTGTATATCCGAACGGAAATGCATCATCATCAACATGAACATACACATGTACATCAGCATTCGTCGTCTTTGTTGCCACAATCTGCACCTACCAGTCTCTATCCACCCTCGATTGTAAGTATCAAAGTGATCCTTCGATCCTTTTAAAGTTTTATAATTGTATTCTTCAATTCACAACCTTCAATTATTTATTCTTCTCTCTTCTTGTAATGTACTTACAGTTTTGAACGTTCATTGAACGATGGAAAATTTTTTTCGTTAAACTCAATGATTAGTTTTTGGTCCAGAAAATTAAAAAAAAAAGCATATTGTTCATGTACGATTGTATATTTAAAGGGCCCTGAATATAAATATATTAATTAATTTTTTTATGGAAAAAAAATTTTTGTCATAGTTCAATGAACGTTCAAAACTGTAAGTACATTTCTTGTATTTATCTTGATCTTGAAACTTTGTCAGTTTCTTAACTAGACTAACTAACCCTACCTTGAAGAAGATCAAGCGTAGCTGGGGTGTTACTGTAGAAAAAAATATTACCACTTAAAGAAAGTTTCAGCCCTGTTATTTAATACATATTTTAAGAGAACTATGTTTAGTTTCGAGGAAAAAAATTTAAAACATAAATAATACCTTCTTTAATAACGATTATTGTAGCTTAAAATTGATTACAGTATTTTTTTTGTTCCTCTTTAAAGACGATCAAACTACAATAAAAAGATAAAACATGTCTTCTTTTTAAAAATTTTCCCGGTAATTATTTTTTTACAATTCCCCAAGAGCGTTCGAACTTTTTTTTAAATAGAAACTAATGTAATTTATTTGGTCAACAAATTCTTTCTGGAACCAAGTGACACTCATCACTAACATTCTCTCAAATAATTCAAGGACATTCCAAAGTTAGGAGCAGTCGACTCCCAATTTTTTCGCGGGAGTCTCAACCTCACCGGCTTTTCCGGATTCAACAGCGGACTTCTTCATCCTGGAAATGGCCCACCTGGCCCATTTGTCTCGCATAATCATCTCTCGTCATTTCCTCCAAAGGTATAATTAATCAAAGTTCGACTTGGTTCGCAACGACACTTAAAATACTTTTTAAAAAGAGGCAACTGGACCATCAGTCTTTTTGAATCTTCTGAATAATATTTCTGTTTAATTACAATCATAATATATTTTTTTTCTTGAAAGATGTCCAATCCAAATGTTCGAAACAATCAGGACTTTCGAGCGAAACAGTTCTCGAACGTTGAATTCGCATTGCAGAAGACTGGTAAATGGAATGCCATGCACGCGAGGATAGCGTGGGAGATCTATCATCATCAGCAAAAGCAACGAGCGGAAGCGAAGGCTAGCAGCGTAGTTAATACAAAAACTGAACTATTGAGACCACCAGGACATCTGTTCGGTGGGGGTCCTACAGGTGGTCTTGGTCTTAATACGCCAATGTCTCTACCTACGAATATGCCACCAACTCATCCAGCACCACCTCAGCCTCATCCTGTTGCCTTCCTATCATCCACATCTTCGCATTTAGGTAGAATTTTTTTCCGCATTTTAAATTCCACAACTTATTTGAAGCTCACTTTTAACTCATCAATTTTATTCTAGGAACTGGAATGTCTCCATTTGGTAGATATCCTTCAACCTTCGGCACGACGAACCCAAACTTTCCAGGCTTCTCCGGCTTCCCTCCCTCAAGAGAAATGCCTCCCTTGGGTGGACTGGGATCCGTTCACGATCCATGGAGAGGGTATGTTAATATTCATCTCAATTTAAAATTCAAAGTGTTATTTAATTATTTCTCCCTTTTTATTCTCTGCACTTCTTTAATTTTTAGACTCCAACGAGCTCCTTCTGGTTTTCCACCAACGACTGTCTCATGGGCGATAAAACCAGAGATGCCAACGATCGACAGAAGGGCCGAGTTTGAGGAAAGAGAACGCGAAAGGGAGCGGGAACGTGAGAAAGAAAGGGAAAGAGAACGCGAGCGTGAAAGGGCTCGACGTGAAAGAGAAAGAGAAGAACAAAGAGAAAGAGAGAGACGTGAACGCGAGAAGGAAGAAAAAAGAAAACAAGAGGCTGCCGAACGTGAAAGAGAGAGAAGAGAAAAGGAAAGAAGAGAAATTGAAAGGAGAGAAATGGAACGAGAGAGAATGATGATGAAAAATCGTCAGCACGCAGTCGTTGGACGTGAAAGATCTCCTCTTAGAAATGGTTCTGCTTCCTTGGATACTGGAGAGGTTCGGGTCAAAGAGGAACCTAGAAGTAAAGAAGACGAGGTTGTTATGATACCTAGGCCACCACAAGTGGGACCTGGAACCGGACCTGGACCAGGTCCAGGACAGAATCAAATTCCTGATCCTAGGTATATCTTTAAAACATCCATTTACCGAATAGTATTTCCGAAATTTCAAACGCGTTTTCACCACATACATGGAGTAAATATATACATAAATGATTTAGACATTTTTTGGTATTGAGCAAGATGATTTGTGTGTTCCAGCATTCTTTAAGTTTTTTTTTAAAAAATAATCGTACCTTCCTTACAAATGTTTTAAAGTTTTCAAGATATATAAAAAAGATTATCAATCTAACAATGCATACAATTTTCAACTTAATTTCCTGTTTACAATGGTTATCTCTATCAATTACGAACAGCTCTTTTTGCATGTGTCTCTCATAGCTGATAAAAGAAATGGCCATATTTTTCATTTTAGTATGAAAACAGCTGTATCTTTTATGCTAAACTCACACTAACTTTTCAATTAAATAAAAATAATATTAGCATAATATTTTACGGTATCGTGATTAATAATAATTGCCTTTAAGAACAGGAAATTGAGCTAAAAATCGTATACATCATTGGATGTTAATTTTATATCTTGGACGTGAGTAAGAATAATCTACTCCTTACATTCAATTTAAAAAAAATGAAATTTGTTAAAGTTAACGGTTAAATGTTCCATGATACATAATTTTTCCATGACTAGTAAAAAAGATTTGATTAATTTATTATTTTTAGGTATCATCACTCACATCCGCACGCGTACCTCGCTAGGCATCCTCACAGTGTTCCAGCTCCTCACACTATGTCTCGTAGCATGTTGCAAGGCCTTGGTGGTCATCCGATGCAGCCTTTCCCTCCACCTTCAGGTCCAGGAACTCAACCTGGTGCACCTTGGCCAGGAGATCCCTTCCGGGATCCATATAGATACGACCCTCTTCAGCAGCTTCGGTATAACCCAATGATGGCCGCCTTCAGAGCAGAGGAAGAAGAGAGAGCCAAACTCTACGCAACCTATCCTCCACCACCAGTAAATGCACTTCGAGGCAAAGATCCAAATCCCGGACCATTGAGTAATCTACACATGCATCACAGAGCTGGCCCAGGGCCTGGAGTTCCTGGAGTTTTAGGAAGACAACTTGAACCTTCGCTTATGCATCCGGCGGATATTCACAAAAAGGAGGACGCTTCTCAGTCCCGATGATACATCATCCCGGCAACGCTAGCGTCGTCTTTGTCTTAAGCGCGAGATTCGGACCTCGTAACCTTGTGGAATCGTGGATATTTTGGTATCAGAATAGCGCTATTTAAAAGAAATTGTACATAGACTATGCGATATTTATAGATATTAAAAAAAAAGAAACGCGATAGTTACTACACAACGTAAAGTGGCTCGTAACACAGTATCGAGGGATCTGACTGTTTGTCTATAGCGATATATACATTATTATTACGATGATACTATGCGTACAGTTAAATATCGTGTGTAATATTATAATTATTGTAGGACGCAAGACGATGCTACACATGTAGAAGAAAAGAAGCAAGTTAGGTAAAAAAGAAAAATGAAGAAAGCTAAACGGATCTCTAGCGTTACTGAACGAGAAAATTATTTAATTATTTATTTATTGTGACGTATTAACCGAAAGAAATCGAATCTCTGTCACACACGCAAGAAATCACTGTGGAAGCGTTCGCTCTGATTTGATCAATGTAATATACATAATTATCATGTAAATTTTTATTTTCTCGGTATAGGACAAGTTTTACGAGTAAGTTTAGCGACGCGACGAAGAAAGCAAGTACCTTCGGTGACTGTACGCTTGTTATTTAAACAAAATTTTCTTTCGATGCCGGAGACTAAAATGAGAAAGAGAATTATTATTAGTTGACAAAAGGCACTCAGTACTTTCCTGTGATATACATAGTAAATGATATGTAGAAAATAAAAAGTCGACTCTTTCGCCATCACAATCCTTTTTTTTGGGACGTAGCCAATTTTAAAAGCGATTAAGAGGCGAGGATCTTAATTTTTAATGCGTTCTAGAAACTTTCAAACCTCTTTATGTATAAGAATTGCTATTGCAAAGCTTCCAGTTTTTAAAATTAAGTTTTTAGTACTAGTTTCTCAAGTGTCGTTGATAGTGATAATTTTTAAAAGTTCATAGTATAGTTTTGAGATAAACTAGGGATTTTAAATTAGTATACATCAGATTGAATAAACTGCCAAAATTAGCGACAATTTTTAGAACTTATAAACCGAGTGATTTTTAGACCAGTTCTCGTTTATTTGAATTAGGATTAATTTAACCTTGCTCTTAGTTGTTTTAGATAAAAATGTGTTATTAAATTTAGAAAATTTTTCAACAAAGAGTAATGGTTTTAATTTAAACGTATTGAAAGTTAAATTTTCGAATTAAAATTGGAAGCTTTGCAAAAATGCTGCAAGGAATGCAGGCAATAAAAATGCAATTCCTTCGTGAGCGTCGCGAATATGTTTGTTTGTGCCAAAGGGTGTTTGTAACAAAGTCTAGGTATATGTCGTCGGGTACTTCTTGCGCGAACTATTCCTTTCAATTATGATTTCTCGGCAAGCTTTCTTTCGGTCTATTTCGAGACGGAAGTCTGATTTTTCCTCGTCCTCCCACTTGGCAGCCATACGCGTCGTTGTTACCACGAAGAGTCAATAATCATAGATCTCTTGGAGAAAAAAAATGTCTTCTGCGTGCCATGAGCCGGAACTACGTTTGTTTAAACCTGGGACCTCCTATCGTTTTTACACTGTAAAGTCACCGTACACAAATTGTATATTATTATATAATTATACACGCCTTGAAGATTGTAGATATTTTTCATCGACGCAAAATTGTTGCAGTGCAAATGCAATGGTTCTGTTCTTGTAGATATCGCGAGTATAAAGCAAATTTTGTGTGAATAGGTTTTTTTCTAAAATTGATTCTTTGTAAAAGGGTCTAATAATCATAGTTTCTATCAAAGTAGGATATTTTCTCTTATTCCACAACCCCCCTCCAAGTAATTAATAATTTTAAAAAATTCGAAATTTTTAATAAATTGATTATAGTTTTGCTAGAATAGGAGAAATTCAATTCATAAAATTTTCGAATTCATCAAATGCACAAATCTAACGTATACAATTTTAATTTCCATTTTATACAATATTTATATCTTTACCTACTATGCGATTAATGATATTTTGTTGTAAAAATTCCGGAGTTCTGTTTTTTTGCAAGACATTTTATAGTTGCATGAAAGAAGTAATAAGTGACATATTTTCTTACAGTACGTTCACCTGAAAAACCCGCCATTGAAGCTTTCAATTTATCTGCTACTGTTAATAATACAAACACGTAGTTCAAAATGTATGAAACATTCTTTGAATCATTTCACAAAAATTTGTATTAGCATAAAAGGAATTAAAAACATTGAATTTTTTATGTAAAAGATTCACAGAAGTTTAAAATGTAGATATAATCACTCATTCAGTTCACATATTTGCTAGTCAATTGTTAAACGAGCACACTATTCTAGTGTTGCAAGATAACTGCCTCGAATACCCGTCAGATCTTGAATTTTTATTTTTCACAATGATTACGAAAATAAAGACATCGGTAATGGAAATTGTATATTTCCTTGAAAAGTGGTGTGCCATAAGTCCATAAATGCTGTCATGGACGGGTCAGTTGTTCTATTTAGCATGTGTGGTTTGTACCAACAGATGGTACGACCCTTAGAAATTATAATTAACGCTCATTCAACTGTATCGAAAATTACAACAAGTTCGATTCAATCGTTTTATTAAATGAGTCATTATCGAGAACTACTGGAACTGGACCTGGTGTAGCGACGGTGACGGTGTCGAGGGTTGTTCTGGGGACTTCGTGAGCGTGACCTTTGCCTGCGTCGAGGAGGTCTTGGGCTGCGCCTGCGATTCATAATCGGCGAACGTCGTCGATAACGAGGTGGTGAATTCCTTCCGCCACCACCACCACCCCATCGTAGCGGCGGTCTTCGACCTAGAGCTGGCGACATTCTGCGAATCGGAGGTGGCCTTGGCTTTGGCAATAATACGGGAGCAGCAGTAATCTCTTGGCCATCGATTTGTCCTAAATAAAATAGAGATTAATATCATGACTATTTTTATCTACTTTTTAATATTTTATCATCTATTTCTCATATCCGTATACAAACAACTAAGTATCTTTTTACAAACTTTGAAAATATTCTTTGTGAAATAAGTATCACTTTGAAAAATATTATCACTATTACTTAATACATATTATGGTAGAAGAATGTTTACTTTAACGAAGACATTTTATTAATGAGGGCTTATTTTGTCTATCAAATAATTTTGAAAAACTTCACTGTCTTAATTCTAAAATTATTTTTATGCTTTTAAAAACACCAACTATTTCTTTACAAAAGTTACCCACTTTCATAATCTTTATTGAAAAAATTAAAAATAAATTTTGCTTTAAAATAATTCGTATTAGAAAAAGAATTAAGGTTTTCAGATACGGCCAATTAAGTATTTTTGATGATTTCCTAGCTGTGATCGATTTTCCTCAAGCTTTTTAATCTTTTAACTAATTTTTGTAATTTTAATTTACCTCCGTCCATGTGTTTCATGGCATTCTCCGCCTCGTCAGCAGTTTCAAATTCGACATAAGCGAAGCCCCTTCCGTGATTTGGATGAAGTTTGTCGATTGCAAAATCTACCATTTTAATATTTCCATAAGTGGAAAATATTTCCATAATGTGTTCTTTAGTAACATTACGAGTCAAATGACCGATATGAATTTTAGTGGGCCTCGGAATCGGCGATCGCTCTCGGCGTTTTCTTCGAGGAGATGGAGATCTAAAAACAATATTATTATGAGAAATTCGAGTAAGTTTTACATTATGATTACCCAAATTTGAATTATGCCAATAGAGTAATTAATAATAAAACTGGAAAATATACAGTACCTTGAACGGGGTTTAGGTTTTGGCTTTTCAGAAACAGAATTACTGCTTTTTTTCTTATCTTTTTCCCTCTCTCGTTCTCTTTCGCGTTCCCTCTCGCGTTCTCTTTCTCTCTCTCGTTCCTTATCCTTCTCTTTATCTTTATTTTCATGTCTTCTGGGAGCATCTGTACTTTTGCTTCGACTTCTTTTGCGAGTCCTCTCTCGAGAACTTCCAGAAGAACTGCCGGAACTACTGGAGGAGGTACTTGAAGAAGAACTTGATCGAGAACTACTTCCACTACTGGAACTCGAACTTCCTGAGCTGCTGTCAGAACTACTGGAAATATGAATGAAAATATATTGATTAAGCACATTTGAAAATTTATGATTTAAAATTTGAAAAAAAGGGTTGTTTATCTTTACGATTAGAATTTTATTGACTTCAGAAAAATTTTTAATTTATACTCTTAAGGGCCGATTGATTCCACCTTCTGATATGTTTCAGATAAATTTGTTTGAAACTTTTTAGAAGGAGGATAAACCGGCCCCTAAAAATATAAACATATTAGAAGTTTTTTTTAACTTGTAAAGTTTAGTTTATAATTTGTTTTAATTGTGACTGGCAAACGTTGGAAAAATGTCTATCCACATTTATAGGATTGTGAGTGATTAAAAGGTTCATTGAAACATTGAAATTTTCATAGTTAAAGTTTCATTGTTTCATGAAAGATTGGAGGAAGAGGGGAAATATTTATCTGCGCATGAGCAGATGTCAGGTCAGGTTAGACAGGTGAATGCCAGATCATAATGTCTGTGAAGTTAGCACTGCAACTATTAATAGTTAATAGAATCTCCATGCATTTTTTCAATAAAATGAGAGTATTTTTTGATATCTTATTCCGAATTTCTTAATCAATAAATATTAGTAAATAAGTTTTTATATATAAAGTATTGTATATAAAAATGGAAAATTCTTTAATATTTGGATTAATTAATGCATTTAAATTATAAATCATCTCCACATTATATGAATCTGGATTCATCGTTATTTATTACTCAATAATAAA
This sequence comes from Diplolepis rosae, assembly GCA_030998225.1. NCBI lineage: Eukaryota > Metazoa > Arthropoda > Insecta > Hymenoptera > Diplolepididae > Diplolepis > Diplolepis rosae. Next base: position 2,446,710 of record JAPYXD010000723.1, on the reverse strand, counting down.
ACATTCTTTTATCAAACAGAAAATATATTTTCTACTCATAATTGAAATTTCTTTGGATTCTTGGAGACTACATTGTACAATTAATCTTCAAATGTAATCCAAACACAATTCCTGCTAATCTGTTAATAAGTTTGATATATAATAAATAATTGAACTTTATTACTATATGAGAGATTTTTTGATTCGTCCAAATTTGAAGAAGAACTTACAACCACATTCAATAATGACTTAATGTTGAAAAAGTACAAAGAATTTTCAATTATTAAACAATAATTATTTAAGAATCTAGAATTATGGAGCATAGGAATGTTTTTTTTCATATTTGCATGTGCTATTATTATTTTTAAATGAATCTTAAATGTAACTGAAAAAATCAAATTGGTTTATTAAAATTAGTTGGAATTTGAATATAAGTGCACAAGAGCGACATTCTTAATTAATTTTAGTTGATTAAAATAACTTTTTTCACTATAGAAATGTATTTCTATTTTCCAAAAACATTAAAAGTTGAAAGTAAGCATGAAAGAGGTTATAGACCCAAAGCTAGTGAAATTATAAAATTGTGTATCTTTTTTAATTTTGACCACCAAAACAGACCAAAACATAAAAACGACCACTAAACGATTCCAAAAATCAAAAGTACCATATTTAATAGTTGCAGTGCTAACTTCATAACATCAGATAATAACATATTTGAATTGCACTCAGTTTGAACTATCCCGCTGCTTATTTGAAACTTTGTAATGTTTCACGACATCCCCAAAGTTTCATGAAACTTTATCTTAAACCAAAGTTTCATGAAATTTTACAAACCTACCCATATCCAAGGACGCGACTTTATAAGGCGGTTTTAGAAATGAAAGCTGCTATTAAAAAGATTATGTTCGGAAAAGTATTCACGTTGGAATCTTTTTTATCGAGAAAATAATTGCTTAAAAAACAATGATTTATTTTGAAGATGATGTTTAAATTTTTCTTTGGTGTTATTTGTAAATATTACACCACTAAAGGCTGTGTAAAGTAATTTTATTGTAGTCCTTTATTCACATTTTTATGAGTTTGATATTATGCTTGCAGTTTTACAAATTGTGTTGCAAAATAAAGATTCATAACTTACATAATCTCAGTTGTTTGCAAATTTCAAATTAGCCTTTTCTATGAGAACAAACTTTTTATAGGAATAGAACAGGTTATGTTTCATTACTGTCCTTCAACATAAAATTACAAGAACATGACAAATTGCTACCTCGCACATTGTAAATTTACCATATCGAACAAATAAAACCACCGTGTAAAATAAAATGATAAATGTAGTATTACACTGACTTTCTACATACAAAGTAAATTACTTTCGTTATTTATGAGGACCATTTTGAGGTTATGTCACTCGTCAATTGGAAGAATTTTTAGAAAACTACTGCTTTAAATAAAATAATAAATGTTGTATTACACTGATTTCCTACATACAAAGTAAATTACTTTCGTTATTTATGAGGCCTTTTTTGAAGTTATGTCACTCATCAATTGGAAGAATTTTTAAAACCCTTCTTCACTTGTGATTACCGATAACAGTTGGTTTGATAAAAAGTCAAAATCTATTTTGAAAATACATTTTAGAATCATGTATATAATCACATTAAAATCAATATTGTAGTTTTTGCGAGATTTTTTCTTAGACATTTTAAAATATCCAAAATGAACGCTTCGAAGAAGTAATAATTGAAGAAAATATCAAATAATCTTTACCTGCTGCCGCTGCTGGATGAAGAAGCGGCACGTTTTTTTCGTTCCTTATCTCTGCCTCTATCACGTTTGTTTTCCTTGTCCGTCACTTCGGAATCGCTTTTCCCCGCACTATTTTTGCGGCTACGAGCCCTATAACCAAAAACTATTATGAAAAATTCTGAACTTGGTAATTAAAACATTAAAAATTATTTTTTTGGAAAACTTACATGTTTAGGCTTTATGAAATGAACTGCAAGCTGGCGATTATTTGATGCACATTTGTAATAGTCACGAAACTTTTCGATAAACGCCCAAACGCTGGTGGTAATTCGCCCGTTACACTGCGTTTGACAAAATGGCAGATGGCAGAAGCTAAAGGTAAAGTCGCGTTCACAAATAATGATAAATATTAAAATGGCGCTGTATGTCCTTTCTTGCTATTGGTGGACTTTTTGCGGGATTTTGAAATTTCGAAGATGAAGTAATCATATGGTATTTGAATTAATTGGTTCATTTTTAACTTCAGCACACAAAAAATAATATAATTTTAAGATACATAAAATTAATTTATTGTGACAATTATAATTTAATTAACATTAGTAACTATCACAATAAAATCAAATTTTGTTTATAAAGAAATTATAATTCAGGGTTTCTGTATAGGAACAACTGAAACATCTGCACTTTTTGACAATTTTTCAATTTATTTCTATAAAAATTAACATTTATTGAACCATCAAGAATAAACAATGATTAGAAATATTTAATAATTTTATCATAATAATAAAGCTGAATAAGAATCGCAATTCAATATTTCTAAAAAAATGTACCTTTGATAAGTAAAATATTTTATTATTATTCAATTAAACATTTAAATAAATAACTAGCTCACTATATCTTTACTTCGAATAACTTATTATATAAAACTTATTAGGGATGACAGGACTTATTCGTTTTTCAGCAGATTCTGAAATTGTAATTTTTCCTGAAATTTCATTAAATTTGTCATTATTTATGTGATTTTTGGATTAGTTGAATTATTTTAAAGCTAAAAATTACCTTAATTTTTGCTGCTTTATTAAAGTTTGGTTTCTGCTCTTTAAAATAATCCGTAACTCTCTTTGAGGATGCTACTGGATTTGATCCAATCATTCGAACTCTTTTTGCAGGAGATGATTTTGGAAAACTAGTATCAGAATTTTCCTGAAACAAAGCCCCCTTTCTGGCTGCATTATCATTACATTTCATCAAATCTAGTAAACTTTTTACGGTTTTACTTTTGATGCCCATGTTATCTTCTATTTTTGGATCAATAATTAATGATTTTTGAATAGGGGCCGACTGTATATATTGCGAAAGAATTGTATTAGGAAGACTCAGATTTCTCAAATTGGAAGAACAGTTGCTGCTTGTAGAATTTTCGGGTAAATTCGAGTTTTCGATCTTGGGAAAATTGAGCTACAAAATGAATATTAAAAAATTACATAAAATTGTGGAAAAACTTTATCTTCTTGTACTAAATTAAGAAAAAAATACTTACAGTCTGTTGTTTGAAATTTTTAACGGTAATTTCATTCTCAAATTTTCGTTCAGTATTGATGTTTCCGTAAATTGATGGCATTCGAGAAATTTGAGAATTTTTTATCTCGGTTTTAATCTGAAAAGAAAGTAGAACAAAATATTTTTTCAGTCAGTTAACTGAATGTATAGTTTTCGTTCTTTTACTCTCAGGTTTTCAAATTTTTAAATCAATATTTTATATTTTCCTATTCCTAATTTAAATTTAAATTATTTAATAAATTAATTTATGATCATTATAATTACTTCTTTTGCAGGGCGAAGGCTAAGACTAGGAGTGTAACTCGTCTGTTTTGGATTGTATTTGACTAAAGAAAGTGATTTTCCACAAATAGTGCGAATTTCATTCCTCAAGCTTTCTACAAATTGAATGCATATTTGAGCTTGATTGTTGCAGCGAACAGTCTTTGGAAGTTCTGATTGCAAACATATGTCAGGATAGACAAAAATTTGTTCTGGAGCAGGTGCGAAGCAGACTTCATAGAAGAGAAGACCTTCACTGCTTTCCGGTAATATGTAACCGTACTGTAAAGAGATTAATTAGTTCCTAAAATTATAAATATAAAATAATTTGTACAAAATATTGTCTTAAATTTATTGATAATTTGATTAATTTTTTGCCTCAAATTTTAACGTTACCAAATGATATAACAAAAGTTTAATATTTACTAATCTAATGTTCCCCAGAAAAACCATTTTAGAGTATTTAAACTGATATTTAAGAATATTTAACAGAATTTCTGAAAATTTAAAAGTTTATTCAACAGGAATAAAATTGTAGTGTATTACCATATCTTTCCAGTGCTTTCGAAGTTCTTGGTAATTTCTAAAAATGCACGTCTTGGGCATTTGTTTTAAAAGTCTCAATAATCTCACCTTTATCATACTGAAACATTTTTAGAGTTGAATAATAAAAAAAATAATAGGATAAAACATATTTCAAATTTAATCGACTCTACCCGATAATGATTGAAGAACATCAAAAATCTGCCTTAGCCCCTTTTTTATCGTTTTTCAATTCAAGTTTGGAAGAGTTGATTAAATTTGAAACTTTAATTTATTAAAATCCCGAACGTTAAAAGAAATTAAATAACATCTTTCAACATGTATGATGAAGGGTAGTATTTTCATGTATTTCGGTTTTAAAATTTCGAGGTTATTTACCTAGGTAGAACCTTAGCCCAGTGTTGTCCAAGACGAATTTTACCTTCAGGATTTTGTTTAAATTCTGCCAAGAGTGATGGAACTAGACCAAGTTCTTCTACTTTTAAAGGATAGGCTTTCAGTTTTGTAGCACTGAATTCCAGGAACAATCCTTCTTCTGGAAGATAATAATAACTTTGAATTACTTATTTTCTTGTGAGCAGGAAACGCTTTCTAATTATTGCTTATTTATTCCAATGATTATACTCTAAAAGATATTTTTTCATCAACCCCTTGCCCTAAGATTTAAGTTCCAACAGCGTGGGCCCGAAACGAAAACAAGACTGCCCAGCCTTCAAGTCATTTCACGGCTCGGCAAATCGGTCCTAAGTTGTACCAATCGCACACGACTTATGGAATGTAAATATATGTGTAAGGCACAACTGGTTTAATTTTTTAAGATATTTTATAATATGGCACGTGATGTTTACATTTGGTCCGACCGACATACCGCGGGCCAGGCTCGTGATAATCAGTTTTGGCCCGAATACCTGTCCACGAGTCTCACACGTGGTTGTAGGGCAAAGGGTTGATCTTCTGGAAAAATTATACAATTTTCAAAGCGTCCAAAACTCAAATAAAAATTACTTTTAATGTTAACGCCAAGTTTGACAGCATTAAAGTCTTCAGTGTAAAGGAGGAAATTTTTTCCTTGACACAAATATTGGCCAAATTTATTCCATGAAGGCGCTAATTTGAATAACATAGAGTATTCATAGCATTCTCTATAGATGTCATAAATAACCGGTTGAAGATCTGAAAACTGAATCCACAATTTTTTTAAATAAAAAAAAGTTAAAATTTATTTTTGTAGAAAATTTGTGCTTAGTAAAACTCATTGCGCAAAAATACATATACTCACCCACAGTTTTTTCAGCTTAAGAAAATTCTGCAATCCGCTAGTCTGAAAATATTCTTTTTTTGCAATTACGTATATGTAATTCTCTGTTTGTGGTACAGGCGAAGCAATTACTTCAGGAAAGGCGGCAAGGATGAGCCTAAAAAAATTTTTATCCATGTTTTTAAATCGTTTTATCAGTACATATTTAACCATAGATGGTTAATAAATGAAATATTGTTTAAGAAAAATAAAACATAAGGTAAAAAGTGAAAAATATTGATATCTTTTTGTGATATACTATAGAACATAAAAATACCTGCAAATCAATATTTTGCAATGGAAAAGAGAAGGAGTGATTTTGTCTGTAACCTCCAAACTATTGATTTTGATATCAATTGATCTTAAATCCTCCCACTTCGCGACGGACGTAAACAATATAGTTTCCGTGCTCATATTCTTGAAAACCACTTGAAAACAATTTTTTAGAGTAAGTTTCTGCTAAATGCTCAAAAATTAAAAAGTACACGTTGATTGTTCAACATTAATCGAACTTTTAAATTTTGAAACAGATGTTATGAACGTTATGAAAATCGTTGTTGCCAAATCTCAATAAAAATAAAAAGTCAAATTTCTAAGATACTGCTATAGCTTGATTTCTTTTTTAAGTGGTATGCGAAATTCAATCAAAATAATATTCCTCAAACTTTAGCTACTTTTTTAAAGAAATATCCACTTGAAGTATTATTCATTTGAAAATCACAATTTTTATGTTTAGGTTACTGAACATGAACACTTTAAGTTATCAACAGCGCGAAATTCAAACTTCTTATTTAAAATTGTACAATGTTTGTTAAAATGTATTCCGTAACTCGGAATACCTCATTAAAAATGTTAAATTTGTTCAATATAATTTGTTTATATAGGTCCATTGAAGAGTCGTATTTGTAATTTATAACAATGGTAACATTTGTGTCAATGAACAATCGTTGAGAATCTCACCAGAAGAGGCAGCACCTCCCGGTCTAAAATAGTGCGGGTGAATTAATCGTGAATTAACAACCAGAAACTATTTTATCGTCCATTGGAAATTTCAAGTTCGACTTATACAGAAATGGAATCTGCTTTGTTTAATACGGAATTTATGATACTTATATGACAAAAAGAGACATCCTTAATTTCAACTAGTAGTTTTTTTTTAAACTAGATTTAATTTTGTATACAAATCGGTTGATTTTAACTGATTCAATGTGACTTAAAAGAACTGATAATATTGTATAATTCAAACACTGATTAATGTTAGAAATAAAATATGGGAGGCGTTTGGAAGGATTATGAAACACTGTAGTCTTTGTTAAAAATATTTAATTTTTATTTAACACGTGTACCAGTGTTGAGAACGTTACTCAAAAAAAGTAATTCCTTGCAGTAAAAGTTGCTTCATAAAAAAAGTAACTCTTTACGATTACACGTTACAAAATTTCAAAGTAAACCGTTATAGAATTATTTGTTTATTTCTCATTATTTTGGCATAGGGTCAGATTCTTTTTATTTTCTTTGATTAAAATTATCACTATTAGATACTTTAAACCGTTATAGTTACTCATTAAATTAACGTCACGTTACTTTAGCGTTACTTTTTTTCTAATAAATAAAGAGGGCGTCGATAAGTATTGAGGAATAATAAAAATTATAGAAAGAATTCGGTAGGAAAAATATGATTTTTGTTCGAAATTATTATTTAAAAAATTTTTACATTATAAAATATAAATGTCTATACAAAATATAGATACAGAAATCTTATAATTATTAATCGCGATCTTATGTACTTTTTTTATACAAAAGTTTTTATATTTAGATTCTCGAATCTAGAATATTCTCTTCGACGATAACTCTTTCCTACTTTTGAAGTGGAAAACAAAAAAGTAAAACATTCTCAAAAATGATAACATGATGATGATTATAATTATCATAAGTTCTAATCATTTTTAGAGATTTTGATATAATCCTTGAATTTATGGCATTGGAGAAGGCCTTCGTATGCGGTCGAAACGTTTGCCTACTTTTTGTTGCGTTTTTTTATTAGCGGCCTTTGGTGATTTACAAAAAAACGGACCCCATACCAAAAAAAGAAGAATTGAACTAATTCTCGCAAATATTCTTAGGAGAGAACATAAACACACGAATTTTAGAAGAATTCTTGTTTCTGTCGGTAAGTTAGCTCTGGCGAAAGTATTGGATTGGAATTAATTCCGAGTCAATCAGAACTATTCCGATTCATTCCGATATCTGTATCCGAGCCAATACGAATAACTCTGAACCTCATATTTTGTTCAAAAAATTTGAAACAATTTGCATAAATTATGTAAGATGCAGACAATTCACATTTCTTCGCTTAGATAAACACTCCTTTAAAATAATCCTAAACTCTTTCAAATCTGAAATAGTGATCTATATTAATCATTTTTAAATTAATTAGTCGAATAAAAATGATTTATAAGCATACGAGGGACACTATTTATATTTTGAGCCTTGGCAACACTAAGTGTTCTCAGGTGCCATCTAACGTTTGCACTGGAAAGTTTAAAATTTTTGACCATAACCACCTTTAGAACGTTTTGTAATTTGAGCGTTATTTGTGTTATTTACCATGACTTAAAAATTGTTTCAGCAAAAAAATGGAATTGAGTCATAAAAATTTTCTTGCGATTATTTATTACGACTTTCGACGTGGATTATCAAGACAAGAATGCATCGATCAACTTATTTCCACTTTTGGCGATGAAGCCCCATCCTATGCCACTGTGAAACGCTGGTATAAGAAGTTCAATCGTGGCCGCCATTCGCTCACCGACGAATTTCGTAAAAGTCGTCCAAAATCAGTTGTTGGGCCAGAAAACATTAATGCTGTGAAAAACTGATAATTCAAGATTGTCATGTAGCATACTGTGAGATTGAAGCAACCTTAGGTATTAGTTCCGCCAGCATATATAAAATATTGCATGAACATTTAGACGTAAAAAAGATTTATTCACGTTGGATCTCACATAATTTGACAAAAGCACAAAAAGATGCAAGAGTCGATTGCTGAAAAAAATGGATGCAAACCATGCAAAAGTGTATAGATCATAAAGGAGAATACTTTGAAAAACAGTAAAGCCATTTTTTATGACAAATTACTGTTTTTCATTATTAGGCTCAAAATATAAATAGTACCCCTCGTATTAATTGTGAATAAAACTATTTAGATTTATTGAAATTCAACGTTAATTTGTGAAATTGTAGTCGGGGCGAAGTTACTAAGTAGACATTTTGGGTATATTTTGATTTCCTATTTTTTAAAAAAGCAACTAAAATTTTAAAACTCTTCTAAAAACGGTTTCAATGTATTTGCTTCCTCGAAGAAGTATTAAAAATATGCATGACTCAATAAGTGTCCGGTCTAACTAAGAAAAACACAGTTTTTTTCGAGAAATTCGACTTTATTCATCAACGTAGTTTCTTCAAGCGCAATACATTCATTCCAACGCTTCTCTAACTTTTCGATGCCTTTTTTGTAGAATGATTCGTCGTTGCTTTCTAAATAGGCCTCGGTTTCAGTAATTATTTCTTCATTGGAGCCAAATCTCTTTCCCGGGAGCATTTTTTCAGGTCAGCAAAGAGCTAGTATTCGCTGGGGGCTAGATCTGGAGAATATGGTAGATGAGGAAGCAATTCGAAGCTTAAGTCATTCAATTTGACCATCGTTTTCATGGACTTGTGGCATGGTGCATTGTCTTGATGGAACAGCACTTTTTTCTTTTGCATGTTAGGCCGTCTTTTCTTGATTTCTGCGCTCAATCGATCCAGTAATGCCATATAATAGTCGCTATTAATGGTTTTACCTTTCTCAAGATAGTCGATAAAGAAAATACCATGCGTCTCCTAAAATACGGATGCCATAACGTTGCCAGCCCACTGTTCAGTTTTTGGTCACTTTGGACGGCTTTCATCAGCTGCTGTCCACTCAGCTGACGATTTTTTTGTTTCAGGTGTGTTGTGGTGGATCCATATTTCATCCATTATCGCATACCGACGCAGAAAACCCTGTTTACCTCACTTGAACAGCTCCAAACAACGCTCTGAATCCTCGACGCGTTGTTGTTTTTGGTCGGATGTAAGCAAACACGGCACCCATTTCGAAAACAACTTACGCATCCCCAAAGATTCGTGAAAAATTGTAAACACACTACCTTCTGATATCTTTAAGGTTTCAGCTATCTCAACAACTTTAATTTACGATCACCCAAAACTATTTTGTAGACTTTTGTTATGTTTTACGGAACAACTGCTGATTTTGGGCGACCAGAGCGTTCAGCGTCATCGGTGTTTGTACGACCGCGTTTAAATTCGGCATTCCAGTCAATGATTGTTGATTTCCCTGGTGCAGAGTCCCCATAACGCTTATCAAGCCACTGATTTGCTTCAACAGTATTTTTCCCATTAAAAAGCAATGTTTAATTAACACTTGAAACTCTTTTTTACCCATTGTTTTGAAAATGACAAAAGTTGCTTCACCTAAATCTCTGTAACTTCTGCACCAAACGTCAGATTCTCATGAAATTTCGACACTTATCGTTTGAAGGTTGGTACTATCCAGAAATCATATGTATTTGACAAACATGGTGCTATCTATATGTCAGACCGATAACTTATTGAGTGATGTGTTATATGCCCATACCATTATAGTTTTACTTACAGGATTTCATATGGTGTCACATATGGGTTCCTTGCAGGGTCCCATATTTATCCCGGTTGAAAATCTCTACATAGGAACCTATGCGAGTACCCAGATGGGAAACCGTAAGGGGGCCTGAGTAGGTTCCTAATCGAATTTAACATTTCGGAGATAGAAGATATAGTTTATTTCGCGCCGATGTCTATGTAATGTTTGAGTAATTTTATATGTTATCACTATTATAATTACACACCTATTACCACACGTATTACCACACGTATTACCTAATACGTTGGATATGGCCATTAAGACACAGAGTAAACAACTCATTTTCCACATTTTCGTGATTTTGGAAATAAATTACTGTGTGCATTCTTTTGCAATACTTTTTTTATTTATTTAATGGTAAATTGTTATTTATCATCAGGAATAATACTAATTTTTCCGTATGAACTTAGTCAGCTTCTTATAAAACTTATTCTCACGGCTTGGTTTTCCAATAAGATCTATTTTGTCAATGATTGGTTGGCAATAGAAAAATTTAACAACATTTGCATATGATTCTTCTGTATCACTTCCGCTATTATAAAATGTAACAATTCCTACAAACTGTTTATTTGAAAAGAGAGCGGCACCAGCGTCACCCTAAGAAAGAATGTTAATGTTAATATTTTTTTTTAGAAAAGAAGGTGAATAGTTAATAACTAAGTTTTTTTTAGTTGAGTCTAAAGTTACATAAAGAAGAATTTACCCTAAAACGAAAATGCTATATGAGTAATAATAATTTCAATTCAGATTCAGATATTGATACAGAAAAAAATCTGTACGTATTTCCAGATTTTGTTAATAGAAAGAGCTCTTATTTATTTGCAGTATCATTTTATTGATTCCAGGATGTTGACTTTTTGAAAATCAATTTCAAATATTAACTAATATTCAAACATTAAAGAATTTTGAAAATCTTTCTGTGGAAAAAAAGACGCTTTCGACTGACGGTCGAACAGAAAGATTTTCAAAATTCTTTAATATTTGAATTCATTGGCATTATTTGCGATATAAGAGTTTGAAATTGTTTACGAGGACACCTGCCGGCAACGTATCCTATCTGATACGCAACTAGTGATTCTCCAATAATGTAGGCAGTGGCAGAAATTTCAAACTCAACTAATTAATTAACAAATATTTATTCACTTATAGAAGAATACTAGGTAGTTCAAAAAGTTTTGAAAGCGGAAATGAAAATACGTTTTTTTTTGGTGAAATCACTTTTATTGCTCAGTATAATCTCCCATAAGATCAATACATTTGGTCCAACAGTCTTCCAACTTGTTGATCCCATCATGGAAGTGACTTTCTGCAAGGCCTGCAAAATACTCCTCTACGACGGCTATAACCTCTTCGTTTGATGAAAAATGCTTCCCACGAAGGAATTTCTTGAGGTGTGGGAACAGCCACAAGTCAGAGGGAGCTAAATCAGGCGAATAAGGTGGATGCTGCAACAATTCGTACTTTAATTCGGTTATTTTAGTGATGGTTTTTTGAGCTGTGTGAGCAGGTGCATTGTCTTGATGAAAAAGGATTTTTTTCTTCTGCAAACCGGGTCTTTTTTCATGAATTTTTGCATCCAATTGATTTAAAAGGTTACAATAATATTGAGAATTTATTGTTTTGCCAGTTTGGAGATAATCCACCAACAAAATCCCTTTTGCATCCCAAAAAACTGATGCTAACACCTTCTTCGCCGATTTCTGGACACGAACTCGCTTCGGTGCCGAAGTGCCTGGTTCACACCACTCCTTAGCCTCTTGTTTTGATTCAGGATTATGATGGAAGACCCAAGTCTCATCCATAGTGATAAATCGATGCAAAAAATCCTTTTTATCCTTTCGAAAACGCTCCAAATGTTGCTCTGAAAGTCGCATTCGAACGTGTTTTTGTTCCATTGTGAGTGAATGCGGCACCCATTGTGCACAGAGCTTTCTGAAACCCAAAACTTCACGTAAAATATGACTCACACTGCCTAATGAGATGTCTATAGGGCCTCTGCTAAATCTCTCTCGGTCAATCGACGATCTTCCAAAACCATATCCTGTACTTTTGCTATGAATGCTGGTGTTGATGCACTTTTTGGACGTCCTGAGCGTGGATCGTCTTCAACGCTTTTTCGACCACGTCTAAACTCTAAAACCCATCGATGCACAGTTGGAAATGAAGGAGCAGCTTCCTTTAACACTTTCACCATTTTTGTATGAATTTCCGTTGCTGATAAACTTTCCAAAACAAAGAATTTTATCACTGCACGATATTCGGTTTTTTCCATTGTACAAAAATACACTGACACGTTAACTTCAAATGGCTTGTAAACAAACAATGAATTGACAGAGTGGAATGACACTTTGGGTATGTTCATATGAAAGATGAAATCTTAAAATGGCGTAGAAATTTTGGTTCTTCTACTGCTCTATAGATGTCGCTTTCAAAACTTTTTGAACAACCTAGTATACTCGGCCCTTTGAAGAAATAGTGACATATTTTATTTAAATACTTCACAATAACATAAGAATCGATAGATGAGAATTTTGGTATCTTACACTGAGAAAAATGGATTGTAAACGGTAATGAAAAATATGTTACCAGGTATAATCTTGGACTATTAACTATGGGACAGCGATCTAGATTATTAAAAGCATAATCTGTAGATGTTAAAAAAAATAGTATCGGATAATATCTTGGATTATAAACTGAAATAGCGGAAGATCTATTCACGCCATGATAATTAACGGGCACCCGGAATATATATTAAAAAAATGACTCTAGAGTCACGTGCCCCTAAAAAATTTGCCTAAAAAATTCTGAAGATTGTAAGAATGTAATATCTAGAGATTATGTTTAGTAATATCTTTATATATTAGATAAAAATTATATCATACGCTATAACATATTTTATATTACCATATTTTATGACTCACCAACTTCTCGATAACTCTATGCAATATAGTAAGTCCCCGAGTCGAACTATTGATTCTCAATTGATTCTCTAAGATGCTCCATTTTCGAGGACTTCAGAGAATCAAAAGAGGCGTATTAGCTGTTTAAATCAATGTAATTTTGATCCTCTGTTGATGCTCTTCTCCTGCAGATATTTCCGTTTCTGCACCTTGGAGGATCTTAAAGAGTAGCAACGAAGATTCTCCTTACCTCCTCTATGGTACTCCATTTTTAAAAGTATATAATTCCTAATGACGTCAGGAATTAGCAACGGTTTCTTATTATTTATATTTATCGTGTTGATTAAAAGAGAAACGAAAATATAGTACCAGACTTTTGGAAAATAATGAGGAATGTATCAAAGTATTAATGTCTGGTACATGTCGAATTTTGTTTTGAAAACATTAATTTTGAAATTTGGACAGTAAAATGGATGTAAAGGCCATCCATTTTACTGTCCAAATTACAATACCGGTAACAACATATCTACAAATTAATTTTGAGAAATTTTATTTTTCGAAATAAAAATCCAAATGGTACCGGAGATTGATTTTTTGATGGATTCCTCATTGTTGCCTACAATTTCATGATTATATTTACATTCCTGTCCTAATCAACCCGATGAATATAAATAATATAAAATGTTTGGTCATTTGTGACGTCATTACGCATCACATACCCTCAAGTACCAGAATGAAAAGGGTTCAACAAGAGCGAGTCCTCGATTTTTCGAAAACTATCAGAGATTTTTAAAACGTTTTTTTTTTTTTAAATAAAAGTACTCTCAAAGGACTACGGCGCTACTATCTAATAGATAGTCCAGTCCCCATCGTTTTCCAGAATGGCCTGGCACCTTTTCGACATGCTTTCCACTTATTTTTGCAGCGTAGTCCGTTGGTAATTCTTGCCATATCTTCCTGATTTTTTGCGAGAGCTGTTTCAGGGTGAACACACGTTTTCCCGCAAGCTTTCTCTTTAAAACACTCCAGAAATTTTCGATTGGATTCGCATCGGGGGACTGTGATGGCCAGTCCAAAGTTATGATGCCATTTTCTGTTTTCCAGGCGGTGCAGAGACGGCTTCGATGTTTCGGGTCGTTATTTTCTTGTAAGATCCAATCGGCCATATCAGTTCCAAACATCTTTGTAGCAGACCTTAGAAGACCACGTTCATATATTTGGAGCATTTTCTGAGCATTCAAGTTCTCGGTGTAGAGCTCTAAACACCCAAAACCGCGCTGTGAGAAGCATCCCCAAACATGGTTCTTCACGGGGTGTTTTTTATTGGCTTTATAACGCTCAACCCACTTCTTCACGAACGTTTTAGACTTTTTGATGTATTTAGCAGCGGCTGTATAGGACATAAGTGGTCCCATTGGATGGGTACACAAGAAGACCGCTTCAAAACGTTTCGCGTACACAGAACTCATTATGACTCACGTCTGCTCTCTCCGACGATTCGAACGCTACTGAATCGCCTTGGTAATTGAGCAGTAGACCTTTAAATGTACTTTCATTAAAAAAAAAAAGTTCAAAAATCTCTAATAGTTGGAGAAAATCAAAAGAGTATCAAGAGAAGCAAAAGAGAATCAAGAGAGTATAAAGAGAGGCAAAAGAGAATCAAAAGAGTATCAAGAGAAGCAAAAGAGAATCAAGAGAGTATAAAGAGAAGCAAAAGAGAATCAATAGTTCGACTCGGGCCTTTTCAAAATATTCCCCTTGACATATAATAAATTTTTTGTTTCTTATTAAAATTTCTTACCACAAAAATCGCCATATTAGTAGGATACTTTGTTGGACACAGTTCCATTTCTCTATCAATGTGTTCATCAAGTTGTAGAATGTTGTCAATCTCGTAAACTTTATCAGATTTATAATCACCGATTGTGCCAGTACAAACGTATCAATAATTTACAAACAAATTTACATTACATGAAACCAAAATTTTTCTTTGCTCTTATACCAAATATATGTTATTTGATTCAAATAATATGTTTGAATATTATCATTTCACAAAATATAGTAAAACTTTTTCGCAAAAGTATATTTCTTCATTTAGCGAGTGGTTCAACATTGTATTGTTATGAAAATCTGTGATTATTTTTTAGAGTAGGTTTTTTTGAGATAACTCTTACTAAAAAAAATGTTTGACAAAATATACAAAATTTCTTTGAATTGAAGAAATTTGTACATTGCCATACGGTCAAACAAAAGTTTCTTTGATTTAAAAAAATTTCTTGATTGTGTTTTCTTTAAATTTAAGAAATAAATGTCTGCGCAGTCGCATAGTACGTACATAATGTGTTTTACTTCGAATTGAAGAAATGATAGTAAAAAACGATTTTTCAAATTTAAATAAAACTTTTTTCTGGGTGAACCACTATAGTTTCTCTTACAGAATTTTATATGGTGTTACATATGGGTTCCCTGAAGGGTCCCAAATTTTCAATAAGGTAAGATTTCCTTATTAAATTCTAAAATGACAATAATTTTTCTTTTTCTTCCTTGTGGCTTTTTGGTATAAAAAAATGGCCAGAATATCAGAATGACAATAATAACATACGTTAGCAAACAACTTTATATTTAATGGTAGTCATAATTTTACTTTTGAATATATATTATTTGCAATAAAAGATATAAATATAATTACTTTGGATTAGGACAATTAGTTGACATTATTCCGTGCCATTCTGAAAGTATATATCCCATACATGTTTTTTTATACCGTTCCAATATCTTATATGCTATAAAAACCACTTGTCTGAAATCCCCTTGATATATTGGTGCAATATATCGTTGAATTCCAATTGGTATTAGGTCTACTTTACTTTGCAACAGCGATGAATTCGATTCTGCAAGAAATCAAGACAATCATTAGTTATGAAATAGACCTCTTGATGAATAAATGGTAATTTAAACATAGGTTTAATTGGGGCCTGTCTTAGGAAGAAATATTTATCAAAAAATTATTAAGTTGAGAAGAATCTAGAAGTACCCGTTGAAAATCTTTTCATAATTTAAAACGAGTAGAATGTTTCTAATTGGTCAGTACGATTTTCCTTAACGCCTATACTAAGAACCTTTTATAAATGGACCGTTGAACACTCAGAAAAAAGACTGGTTTAAATAACCAGAATTCCGGTTATTTTAACTGGAAAAGAATGTTACGAAGAGGCGCACTAGTAATACCGGTTAAAAATTTTAGAAATTGTAATAAACACTTTTCGGTTTTTTTGATCTATTATTCCAGTTAATGTAATAATATTGTCTAGTTGATATCGACGTAACTTTTCTAGTAAAAAATTTCTCATAACATTCATGGTTACACGGAAAAAAATGTATAGCTGTTACAAGGATTTTTTAGGTTATATCAGCCACATTTATGGTTGGGATATTCAATAATATAGCTGGAACAGCGATATGTTTCTTTGTACCAGCCACACATTTTTTTGCGTGTATATTCTGGTAAATTTAACTGATTTATTAAATTTAACATTAACATATTTCTAGTTAAATTTACTAAAATTTCTTGGTTCAATACTAACTTAACCTTAAAAATTAATAGTGATTTAAAGACGTGGGAATTATAATTATAAAAATTAAAAAATATATATTTATTGTTGAATTATTTTATTTTGCTTATATTATTATCAAAAATGTAAATCACTTGTTTTTGCAAACGGCCTAATACACAACATAACTAACAGGAAACCGGTATCAATATGTACACAAGCCTCGGCATTTTGACTCATGGGAGGCAGCCCCCACGACGCCACCTTCTCACTGAGTCAGTGGGAAGGTGGTATGGTGGGGGCTATCCCTCGAGAGTCAAAATGTCGAAGCTTGCATGTAAAACGAAAAACGAAAAGGCGCCAGATTGTGGAGAAGGAGCTGTCGGACGCTTTTATAGCTCAGTTGGTTAGAGCAGTCGACCGGCAATCGAAAGACCCGGGCTCGAATCCCGGCACAGTCTAAAGCGTCTCTTTTTCCACAGAATGATTTCAAATTCTTTAAATTATAATTCGTTATTTACATTTTAGGTTCATCTCGAAAAAAATCGCTTTAAAAATTCTAAAAAAATTTATAACTTTTTAATTTAAATCTTGCATGAATATCCATACATAGTTTGAAAGACACCAAATGTTTGAAAATTGTCCATCATATGATCTAGATGTCACTACCCAGGCGGAAAAGTCGGACTTATACTGGATCTTACGAACGGCATTGTACCGCGCCAGTTGTAAATAAGGAGCAATGCCAGTACTGATGATTAGTACCGCGCCGAGCGTTGGCGCGGTACTGGTATAGTACTGCCCCAGTATGGGGTCCAAATGCTGGCTAGAAGCCGACTCAGGGATTTATGCCGAGCGTTGGCGCCGTACTGGTTCAGTACTGCCCCAGTATGGAGTCCAAATGCTGGCTAGAAGCCGACTCAGGGATTTATGCCGAGCATTGGCCCGGTACTGGTTCAGTACTGCCCCAGTATGGAGTCCAAATGCTGGCTAGAAGCCGACTCAGGGATTTATGCCGAGCGTTGGCCCGGTACTGGTTCAGTACTGCCCCAGTACAGATATAGATAAATTAATTTATCTCACAATAATTAATAGTTTAATATATTTGACTAATTAATTATAGTAATTTAATTTTTATTAATGTTTCTGTAACGTTTTCTACTAAGAATTACTTAAATTTAACTAACAATTAGTCAGTTTTGACTAATTCGGATTTAAAGAGTGTAATTTAAGAATTAAATTTATTTATTATCAAAATATTGGAAATATACAAAGTTCATCTTGAGCTGCTTCTGCGTTTTAAAACCAACGTCTTTAAGACGTTCCTTAGTTTCGACTTGATATTATTATTCTGATTTAAGTAAACGAGTGTATACAAACTTACTTTCCGGTTATTATAAAACTGAATTTAAACATTTTCTTCTGTATTCATTAAATGTCTGCTCAGTAACTTCTTGCTTATGAATCAGTCACAAATGATTGATTTTCAGTTAACAAAGATTGATTGTCAGTCAGAAGTGACTGATTCTGAAACCAGAAATCAGTCATCGATTGAAATTATTAAGAATTCTAAATTATTCAAATATAGAGAGAATATTCAGAAATCGCTGTATAATATTTGAATTATACAATATTACTATCATTATTGTAAAACAGTTCAGTTACCTAATGCGTTGGATACAGCCACAAAGGCGCAGCGCAGAACACAACTTATTTTCCACATTTTCCTGTTTTCAGTACAACCCAATTTCGCCAACAATTTTAATCATAAAGAATCTAAAATTTTTTCCACCTTCTATACTCAAATACGCACTTTTAATCTAATTACTGTTTAACAAAAGAATATTTAGGTCATATCTAGGTATTTATACGTATAATTAATTATTGCTCATACATTTTCATATTAGCTTAGTGTATTCTACATTCCGAGGATAAAGTGCTTGTGCGGAATAAAAGTTTAGTTAACGAATCTTATCAACTTGGCTTGTTTATATATCTGAACAATAGTGAGAACTAATGTTTGTGTAAAAAACAGAAGATCTTGTTTTGTTTCATATTAGAATAAACCGAATAAACAAATCGTTATAGAAGTAATAAAAAATGAAAAACTCTTATTCATTCCAAAAGATTCACAACTATAATTTGAATTTTAAAGTGACATGTTTGATAACATGTCTGCTATTATATTGACCCAAAATTCATAGAATTTTTTCATTCCTCATTATTTTGGCATAGGGTCAGATTCTTTTTATTTTCTTCGATTAAAATTTTCACTATTAGATATAAAAATACTCAAAAAGAAGCAATGTAAAAGTAAGCAATCTGAATGCAGTAATAAAGAACTTTCGATTTTTTTATTTATTTCTTAACATACTCAAATAATATTGAGTAAAACTACATGTATAGATATGGTAATAATTTATGTTTCTTTAATGCCTTGCTTGCAAATTCAATATTAACTGAATTGTCCGTGATGCTGATATGAAAAATCGTTTCTTGAAAAATACACGCCTTCGTCCACTCGTGAAAATCAACATAAACGTCTCGAATTTCTTAACTAGGTATAGGACAATAATCTTCTTCAAGGAGGAAAAGAACCTCTCAGGATTACTTATATAAAAAAATTTTCGGTCAGCAAAGCCATATGTCTCGAGTCGGTTTTGAAAACAGTTCAGATTATTCTGTGAGAGACTCCGGTAACAAAGTCTTCGCGGAAAGTTTTTAAAAATGTAAACCTTGTTCGCGTTTTGCCATTGATAACCAATTTGGCATCGTTCTCTAATAACAAAATTTTTTAAAAATTTTTTTCAAATTGCGGTCGGTTCGTGTGCAAAAATTTTTTTTATGTTTTCCGGTTTATTGTTATCCGGTTTTTTATTCACAGTGAACTCTAAATATTTTTTCAATTCATGATGCTGCATACTGGACTACTTCATTTTGAATTGCAAGCTATGAGATAAGTTTTCCAATTTTATGATAATCCTTATGTTAATTATCTCCGTTTTACAGAAATTTTGAATTAATCTTTGAATTTATGGCACTGAAGAGGGCCCCCATATGTGGCCGAAACGTTTGCCTTGCTTTCTTTTTGAGTATTTTTATATCTAATAGTAAAAATTTTAATCGAAGAAAATAAAAAGAATCTGACCCTATGCCAAAATAATGAGAAATGAAAAAAATTCTATAATTTGAATATTTAAAATCAGTTCTTAAGTCCATAGATCATTTATTCCCAATTTTCACCTTATCAGAATTTTTTTGTGAAATTATCGAAACTCAAGAGAAGATACTAAGAGAGCTTTCCCTTGAACTGCGAAAAGTTATCAATTTTGAAATCAAGTCTCATAAAATTGAATAGCAAGCAAGCATTATTTTCTGCATATGTGACGCCGGATGAGAAAACGTGACTAACGTCCAAAAAATCGATTTTATTTTTTATCGATTCTTATAGATTTTAAAATGACCAATCGCATGGAACAAACAAAATTTGTCTATTAATTATGTGTAATTAGTTATAAGGCTCTAAAATTAAGCGTACATCATGGAGCGAGACCACATACATGTAATTTTCAATGAAACATGAGTTAGCACGCTATCATAGAAATTGTTAATTCGTTATTAACTAGGAAATGTCCGTTTTCTCTTTAAAAATGTCTCTCTCATTGCATTGTTTTTTATGATATATAATTTTGTCCAATGTGAATTAATTAAATAAGCAATTTTTTTTTTATAAATACGTATTATTAATAGGAAAATGTTCTACTGATCGTCTGAATAAAGTACTTTTTAGAATAAAAGATAATAGTCATCATGCACCTTTTACCCGTTTTTCTTCTATACAAACGATTCACATTATGTGAAAATACGTTTTTTCATAATTAAAAAATTTTTATTTAATTATAAATGTTTTTTTTTCAAACAGCCTTTAATGCTGTTTTCAATACTACCAAAAACAGCGCAAGACAGCAGTTTATGTTGTTCTACCTCCTACTGTGCTCCTACTGTGCTCCTACTGTGACCATCAGGAGGCGGCCTAATGTTCGTATGTTTTTTTATACCAATAATCATCACGGATGAATGCGCTAAGAAATACAGAATGGTAAAAATGAAACTAAACGAGATTTTTACGGGTGAATCGTACTGTGATCAAAACTTTGATATTTCTAAAGGTAAGATTACATTCTTAATGCAATAAAATTATATATTTTTATATTAGGACTTGTGGTGAAATCTATTAGGTTTTAATTCCAAACACTTACGTGAATTGGCAGAATGTAGATGGTAAATCAACTTTGTTCATCATGATTATGCCACATTCTAATTTATTTTCCATTGCCTATAGACTGATTTTTAGGTAACGGGAAAGATATTTGTGTCGTGAAATATTTTAATGGCATATGAGATGTTGAATTTATATATGTACATATTATATATGTCTGGCAGCGATTGGATATAAACCGCAGTGGGTGATTTCTACTCAAGGAGAATGGTAATGTATATGTTGTGATTTTACAACACGAATTTTAATTGAGGACAGAAGAAAAAAATCTGTTTCTTGTAAAACGTGCCGATAGTGAATTTTTAAGGATTATTTTATAACTCTAAGCCTTCAATCACCAAAGACTCATTTAACTGAATCTTGAAGAAACCTAGAAACTGTATAATTTTAGGAGTTTATGTTTATTAGCGTAATACCGTACACATTAAACTCAAGCATAGGCCTGCCTTAATCCCATAATAGGCTCACACAATGGTCACTGCGCCTCCCCTGTTTGGGATTTCAGCAGTATATTGAAATTCGGCTTTTTCCCAATGTTTACAATTTTAACTATCGTCCACCTTTTGAAATTGTCACCCCCACTTAATGCGTATTTTCACTACTTCTACCAGGTCCTTAAGTTAGTTGCATTTTGTAATCGAATGAGTTCTCTTGATCTCAAGAACTCTTGTAATGTAAATTCCTGTAAGTTACTTAAAGCTTACAGTATATATTATCGGAAAAATTGTGTTCCCTTTCTCTTTTTGTTTATATTAATTCAATATTAATAGAAATTAGCCACTGTTGATTTCTTAACCTTGCTCATTAATAAATTAATAAGAGATCTCTCAATTCAAACGTTTTGAGAGATTTGGTACGGCTCTTCAGTCAACGTGAATTCTGAGTCAGCAGCACGGCCAGCAACGAACAACAGTATAATTAGCGGCAGAACTATATTATATAATTACCTTGCACATACGTAGCTTCGAAAATACAGAAAATTGGATATTTAGGGTAAATAAACTATCCATTCAACTTTCGGACAGCCATCTTATATATTCAGTTGTAATATATAGATATTCAGGTGTAATATCTAAGATATTAATTTGTGCATTTTTTATTATTTTAGATAATACAACTGAATATCAAGATATTATAACTGAATATGTGAGATGGATGTCTTAGTCGAATATACATTTTTATCTGTGAAAAAAGTACGTTTCTGCCTCGAGACAAATGAAATAATTCCGTTCAATTTTCATGCTATGGTATGTCTGAGCAGAAACCATTCTCGAATGCTTCACAAAGAGTCACAACTTTTAAAATAATGAGATTAGTTGTACGTCTATTTGTTTTTATTTATTTGAATAATTACTGATGCTACAATTGTAAACATACGAAGCACAAATTTTAACTGTCTATAGAGAAAGAGTTGCACTACTTGTTATAAATTTTTCGGAGCAATACATTGTAGTTTTATTGTTTATAATCGTTCATGATTTCCTTTAGAAAGAAAAATGTAGAAAAATTCTCCAAATATTATCCAACGACTAGACGTGATTTAAGTTTTACATCAATTTAAAAAAATTAAGGCTGTTATATAGGAATGAATTGCAATTCGATTTTCTGAAGAGATCTATTCCTTCAATAATTGATTGGTAATGAGAAAATTTTACACCTTCTGCACGTGAACATTCCTTCAATATACCTCTAGAGTGAAATGTAACAATTCCTACAAAATGTCTACAAGAAAAGACAGCGGCACCAACGTCATTCTAAGAACAAATGTTAATGTTGATATTCTCTTTCAATAAAAAAGTAAATATTATATATAATATTGGTAATAACCAAGATATTTTTTAATTATATTTAATTTCACATGAAGAAGAAATTACCTTGAAATAGAAGTCTTGTTTGGGGAAAGTGACGCCAAATATATCATTTTTTGGAGAAGGAAGAAACTGAACAGAAACGTGAAACATTCTTCGCGAATCACCATAAAATGTTACGAGCTGGAGAGGATCATTTATCCATAAGTCCCAATTGTAAACTGGTTGTAGATACAATGTTTTGAGACTCTGTATTTCACGTTCTAACTAGAATAAATTTTTATCTGATATTATGTGTCGACATTGAAATTTATTATAAGTAACGTTCATATACTGAGGAAAATTTTTCTACAAATCATCACAATTATTTAAATCTCTTTTCTCGTTGTTCTAACAATTCTGATTGCAGGAATACGAGTAATCATATTTTAATAAAAAAGTCAGAGAAATTGATGCAGAGAAACTATACATTTATGCGATTGTCTTAATAAAAAGAGCTGCTTTTTATTTATAGAAAATATGTCATTTTATTGATTTATTAGGAAGAATATATTCTGCCCTTTGAAGAAATAGTGACATATTTTATTTTAAAACATTAGAGAGATAGTAACATTATAGTTAATTTATTTTCCATTTCCAATCGACCAATTAAGTTTTCGATACCATTTTGTAGAAAAACTTTTTTAAAAATTCACCTTGATAACGTTTTTTTTGTTTATTTATTATTGAAATCTCTTACCACCATGATCACAATTTCGGAAGGATAATCTGATAGATACACTCCTGTCATATTTTCCTTTATATATTCATCAAGACGTATAATTCTCTTAACTTTATAAACTTTATCAGAACTATAATCACCGATTTTTCCAGTACAAACATATCTGCCATGGACAAAAAAAATTGTATAATATGATATATAATAATAATAATAACACAACTCTTGATAAAAAAACGTTTGACAAGGGAATTAATCGATATCGAAAAATGCATAGGATTTTTATGAAGGAAATCTGCTTACAAGAACCCATACAGGAACCATTACAGTTTCTCTTACGTGATTCTATATATAGAGTCACACATGAGTTCCATGCAGGGTCCCAGATTTTAAATGAGGTAAGTTTTCGTTATTAATTTTTAATCTGATAATAATTCTTCTTTTTGTTTCTTTGTGGCTTTCTCATCTAAAAACTAATGGCCATGAGGACGTCAAAATGACATTGATAAGATATATGGTAGCAAAGAACCTTAAATTTTTTGCTGGTCATAATTTCCTTTTTGAATATATTATAAGTATATCACTTATTACAATAAATATATATTATAATTACTTTGGATCAGGACAGAGAGCTGAAGTTATCCCGTGCCATTCTGAAAGCATATATCCCAAGCATTTTTTGACATACTGTCCTTCAATCTTATCTGCTGTAAAAACCACCTGCTGGTATTCAAATTCACCCAATGTATGAATATATGGATCATATGCAGATGGTATTTTTTTTATTTTACTTTGCAAATGGGATGAATTGGATTCTGCAAGAAATCCAAATAGAATTATTAGTTATAAACTGACCTTCCAACGAAAACATGAAAATCCGAATTCAATTTCAATGACGCCTGTCTTAAAAAAGTGTTTTAACAAAATTGGCAAGAAGAATTAAGAAACATTCAATGAGAATGTCTACAAATTTCATATGGCAGTAAACACAAAAAACACCAAATTTTTATTTGAATCTTCTTGTATGGGTCGTTAACAAAAATAAAATTATATGTTTCAATATCAATAGAATAAAACACTTCTATCAAAGTATTTTTCAGTAAAATTTCAAATTTCAGATGCATTTGTTCAAAAAGAGGAAATTGAAATATACCTAAAATGTTCGCTGGGCAAACTGTCCCCAACTAGAAATTAGCAAACTAAAATTTTTAGATCTAAATCTAAATTTTAAGATATTAAATTTTTTTTATTTTTATTCATTATTATTTATTTAAATTTATATTTTATTTTTAAACTCGAAGAAAATCGCTTAGAAATATTCAAAAATTGGAAATTTCTTCTTTTTAATCCTGTATAAATGCCTATACAAGCACAAAGTCGTTAACTGTTCGAAAGGCACCAAATTTTCGCAAATTGTCTATCCCATGTTTTATAAAAGTTTCCTTTCTGTAACATATTCCAAATTAAAGTTAATAATAGTATATTACGTGCCTGGGCACAAACAATAGTCCTGCGAGCATTGTCGCGAGTCTCGTAATTTCCCGAATTGTGTGCATTGGCACGCATTCTATTTTATGTGACTTCGGTGCGTATACGAGTTTTTATGCGTACAATCGAATCTAATCTAGTATTGTAGTTGTTTGCAGCCCTAGTCATTACACTTGATATGTCAAGACTAGTCTCGGCCATTTTGATTTTATCGATCTTGTGTAGTAGTAATGGATTTTAAAAGACACATGCGCAGTTCAAATGTACAAGGCTATGTCAGTAAGGTGCTAACGCTGTACGAAGAAGAAGAAGAATAAGAAGAAGATTGTGCTTCGTTGCATGGCTATAGGCGCTAGCGCAGTTCAATTTTTACATTTCATTCCTCTGTAACGCAATGTACTACATTGCGCTACTGTTAACTGTAGCGAAAAAACGAGGTTGCGCGCCGGTGGCACATAAAAATATATTGTATTCACTTTTCAAACATTATAATTCAAATAAATTCATAAAATAAGGTAAAATCGATAACTATCATAACATCCTTGTTTAGAGTATAAGACTAAACATAGGCAACAGCCTTTCTTAGCTCAATGGGGTGCCCGGATATACAGAAGGCGTTGTATAAAGAGATGCACTCAGTGCACGGCCAGTTTCACCTTTATTAATATTATGGAAAAAGGTTCGAATTTCTTTCCCTCAATAAGGTAATTAATGTGTCATTTCAGCATATTTCTTTCCTAAGCATTAAAGCTTCTACAATTTTATGATGTTAATCCTCTTTTACTTAAAGCACAGAAAATGTCCTTCGAATGTGCAACTCATTCTTACACGGAGAAAAAGAAACTGTTGAATCAACAGATGTCATCTGCTGGAATAGAGACAGCAGTTTTTTTTGTAATATTTACGATTTTTCTGTTGGATTCACAGATTGTTTGTAAACTCAATAGATGAACCTGTAAAATCTACAGACATGTCTGTTAGAATTGCGGATTTCAAGAAAAAAGAGAAATCCGTAATTCTAGCAGACATTTCTGTAGATTTTACAGGTTCATCTGTTGAGTTTACAAACAATCTGTGAATCCAACAGAAAAATCTGTAACATTACAAAAAAAACTGTTGTCCCTATTCCAGCAGATGACATCTGTTGATTCAACATTTTTTTTTCTCCGTGTAGGATTAAGAGAATACGCATAGGCATTTAGTTTAGAGTATAATTTATATAGGCCTCAGAGATAGTTTCAACCATTGTTAATTCAAGGCATAGACATTTTTGGAAATGCTAATCCTTTCATTGTACCTAGATTTAAGTCACGCGTTAAAATTATTGTAACCAATTAGAATTACTGTATTTTTGTGTCTACCCATAACAATTTGTATCCGTCAAGAAAAGAGAAAAGGAGTTTAGTTCTGCACCAACATTCTAGTCGTTTAAATCGCAAGAAAAAAATAAATCCAATTCAGAGCACTCACGCGTTTCATTTATTTCTACAATACTCAATACTCAATACTTGGTGCGTTTTATGAAGATAAAACGTCCGCTTCATACTGCACTTGGAATAAGGGATCTAGAGTATGAATCATCGATTAAAAACAATCCTCTATATAAGGGAATAAAAAACTTCTAATACAAAATTGAATGCGTCTATGCGATAATTGGGCCGGGGAATGTACGTATATCTATTTAATGTAAATGTAAACACGATATGGCAATATCTGACTTTTAAAATTACCCCAGAAATTATTTCATAATTCTTTGTATTGATTTTGCTGTAATTGAGTCAATCCTTTTGATTTGGAAGCTAATACTAATTATTGTGAGGAAAATATACATATCCACACAGAATGAATAGTATGGATTTGAAAACAAGGACAAATAAAAGCTTGTTAATGTAACCAACTTAACAGCTACTAGAGATTGTTACGTAATTGTGGCAATAATTAGGTGGTTGTTACATCCATGTATTTTAATTAACGTTTATATCTGATTATTGAGTAAATATATATATTATAATTGTTATAATAAGAAACTTAAGTTACCTAGCGCGTTGGATATGGCCATGAAGGCACAGAGTAAACTACTTATTTTCCACATTTTCGTGATTTTAGTACAACTGCAGCGTGTCACTTCAGAACTTCTGATATATACTTGATAGTTATCAAGTGACTGTTTGCCCAAAAGATTATCTAGGTACGTATAATATACAGGTTGGGTTATAAAATATAAGGTTTTTTTCTCTGCTTTTACATTCTCATCATGCGAGATAGTATTGGTATAATGTTAAAATTTCTTTCCGGATTTTCATCAAAACTTTGCGTTTTTAGAACCCCTGAGTCAGAAAAAAACGGTTTTTAGAAAAGCGCCTTTCTGAAGTTCGTATACGTATCAATTGAGCTTTGGCATACTTCATTAGAGCCGAAAAAGTAAGGATAATTTCGTTAACCAGCCACATCCGACCAAAACTATTAAAATACGAGCATTTTTTGTATGTTGATCTTTTTACGTCCGAGAATATAAAAAATTCAAGTGTAGTACACATCAAATGTGTTTGAAAGAAGAAACGACGCTTTCGGACCAAGTCATTTTATTTTAAAAACAATTCCAACGTTTCGAGAACACAATGTATCTCCTCATCAGGGAATAAAAGCTCTTATCACATTACCAACATTAGTATTAAATTTATATATCTGTAATAATAAATTGTTTTTTAACGATTGTATCAGATAAAATATTATAAAAGTATTATTATATAAAAAGTAAGTACCTTAAAAAATTGTAAGAGAAGAATTATACACATTATAATTTACAACTACATTGTATGGTTGAACAAAGTGTGAATTTTGTTAGGAAGCAAGAGCACACGACTCTGTTCCCGACTTAACTGAATTTTAAAATTGTCATTCGCTTATTATTATAATATTACAGGAGCGTATCGTCAAAGTTTAAAATTACGGAGTCATTAAGTAAGTCAAATTTGGTTAAAACTACATAAAATTTAGGAACAATTTAGGACTCAATTTTGTGGAATGATTTCAAAATTGTCCATCAAGAAAAAAATTTTCAAAAAAAGAGCTTTCGCAGAAATGGTTTTTCATAAAAAAAGAAAAAAACAATAGTCTAAACAAAGTCTCAGTTTTGGAACATTTCAACCAATCTTATAATGCTATTTTGGAATTCCTTTTATAAAAGTTGTAAAAAATCCAATTTTTAAAAAAAAAAAAAAAAAAAAATTTTTCCTCTTACTTATGTGTTGGTTTTCCATTTCTTGCTTAATTTATAAATGAATGTTATCTTATGTTGTTCCTAAATTTTATCTAGTTTTAACCAAATTTGACTTACTTAATGACTCCCTAATTTTAAACTTTGACGATACGCTCCTGTAATATTATAATAATAAGCGAATGACAATTTTAAAATTCAGTTAAGTCGGGAACAGAGTCGTGTGCTCTTGCTTCCTAACAAAATTCACACTTTGTTCAACCATACAATGTAGTTGTAAATTATAATATGTATAATTCTTCTCTTACAATTTTAAAGGTACTTACTTTTTATATAATAATGCTTTTGTAATATTTTATCTGATACAATCGTTAAAAAACAATTAATTATTACAGACTAAACAAATTTAATACTAATGGTGTAATAAGAGCTTTTATTCCCTGATGAGGAGATACATTGTGTTCTCGAAACGTTGGAATTGTTTTTTAAAATAAAATGACTTGGTCCGAAAGCGTCGTTTCTTCTTTCAAACACATTTGATGTGTACTACACTAGCATTTTTGTGTTTTTGAGAAAAACTTTATGAAAAAATCCTGAATTCCAATACTGGTTTCTGATGATGCTCATAAATCTGTACTAATTATTCTTATAACATTTTTTTATTAAAGTAAATTTAGGAAAGTTGCAGTATGTTAAAAGATGAAAAAGTTTATATCTTAATTCTATTTTAAAGTTAAATTTTATGAAATACGAAAAAACGTTACGATACAAAATTGTTAACTACATAAGGATCTACAAATTTGAATGCCAACATTTTTGTATAAGATGCATATTTTTCTTTTAAAGCAATCGAAAGACCTGGGCTCGAATCTCAGCGCAGTCAAAAGCGTCTTTTTTTCCACAGAAAGATTTTCAAATTCTTTAATATTTAATATTAAGTTTCAAATAAATTAGTTGAGTTTGAAATTTTTGTCACTGCCTACATTATCGCAGTCGACCGGCAATCGAAAGACCTGGGCTCGAATCCCAGCGCAGTCGAAAGCGTCATTTTTTTCACAGAAAGATTTTTAAATTCTTTAAATATTTAATATTAAGATTCGTTTTTTTGTTTACTTAAAACAAAATGAAACGGTGCAAAATTCCGTTTATTTGAAGACGAATTTTTTTTCTATTAATCGAGTTAAAATTTCATCAATTCCAGAATTCATTTTATATCTTAAAAATGACTCTCTTTCCATGTTATTATTATGTCTGGCAGCGATTGAATATAAACCGCAGTGCTTAATTTCTACTCTAGGAGAGTTGTAATATCAGGTAAAATTAGCGGCATAGTGATATTTTATAATTAACTTGCACATAAGTAGCTTTGAAAACACAGAGAAAAATGGATATTTAGGATAAATAAACAAGCTATTCAACTTTGGGGCAGCTATCTTATGTATTCAGCTGTATTATCTAGATATTCAGGTGTAATATCTAAGATATTATTTTATGCATTTTTTTATTATTTTAGATATTACAACTGAATATCAAGATATTACAACTGAATATATAAGATGGATGTCTCAAAGTCGAATATACATTTTTCTCTGTGAAGAAGGAACGTTTTTGACTCGAGAACAAACTAAATAACTCTCTTCAATTTTCACGCGATGAAGTTGAGGTAGAAACCATTCTCGAGTGCCTTACAAAGTTTTAAAACTTTTGAAACAATGAAATTTGTTGAACGTCTATTTGTTTTTTATTTGTTTGAATAATTACTGCTGCTACAATTGTAAACATATAGGAAGCACAAATTTCAACCGTGTATAGGGAAAGAGTTGCACTACTTGTTATAAATTTCGCGAAGCAATACATTGTAGTTTTATTGTTTATAATCGTTCATGATTTACAATACTTTAGAAAAAAAATGTAGAAAAATTCTCTAAATATTATAATTATAATCTGATAGATACACTCCTGTCATATTTTCCTTTATATATTCATCAAGACGTATAATTCTCTTAACCTTATAAACTTTATCAGAACTATAATCACCGATTTTTCCAGTACAAACATATCTGCCATAGACAAAAAAAATTGTATAATATGATATATAATAATAATAACACAACTCTTGATAAAAAAACGTTTGACAAAGGAATTAATCGATATCGAAAAATGCATAGGATTTTTATGAAGGAAATCTGCTTACGAGAACCTATATAGACCCATTCAGGAACCATTACAGTTTCTCTTACGTGATTCTATATATAGAGTCACACATGAGTTTCATGCAGGGTCCCAGATTTAAAATGAGGTAAGTTTTCGTTATTAATTTTTTATCTGATAATAATCTTCTTTTTCTTTCTTTGTGGCTTTCTCATCTAAAAACTAATGGCCATGAGGACGTCAAAATGACATAGATAAGATATATGGTAGCAGAGAACCTTAAATATTTTGCTGGTCATAATTTCCTTTTTGAATATATTATAAGTATATCACTTATTATAATAAATATATAGGATAATTACTTTGGATCAGGACCACCTGCTGGTATTCAAATTCACCCAATGTATGAATATATGGAAAATATTGAGATGGTATTATACCTATTTTACTATGCAAAAGGGATGAATTGGATTCTGCAAGAAATCCAAAGAGAATTATTAGTTATAAACTGACCTTCCAACAAAAACATGAAAATCCGAATTTAATTTCAATGACGCCTGTCTTAAAAAAGTGTTTTAACAAAATTGGTAAAAAGAATTAAGAAACATTCAATGAGAATGTCTACAAATTTCATATGTCAGTAAACACAAAAAACACCAAATTTTTATTTGAATCTTCTTGTATGGATCGTTAACAAAAATAAAATTATATGTTTCAATATCAATAAAATAAAACACTTGTATCAAAGTAGTTTCCAGTAAAATTTCAAATTTCAGATGCATTTGTTCAAAAAGAGGAAATTGAAATATACCTAAAATGTTCGCTGGGAAAACTGTCCCTAACTAGAAATTAGCAAACTAAAATTTTTAGATCTAGAAATGGCAAATGAAAATTAAGACTCTAAATTTTAAGATATTAAATTTTTTTTATTTTTATTCATTATTATTTATTTAAATTTATATTTTATTTTTAAACTCGAAGAAAATCGCTTAGAAATATTCAAAAATTGGAAATTTCTTCTTTTTAATCCTGTATAAATGCCTATACAAGCACAAAGTCGTTAACTGTTCGAAAGGCACCAAATTTTCGCAAATTGTCTATCCCATGTTTTATAAAAGTTTCCTTTCTGTAACATATTCCAAATTAAAGTTAATAAAAAAAAATAATAGGAAATCCGACAACACAATCAAAACAAGCACAAGGAAAAAAATTTCACAGTATTTTGAAAAATTTTAATAATGTCATATTCTCAGTTATTTGAAAATTTGGTTTTTGTGATATTTACTAAATCTCCGCTTACTAGCGTTAATATCGTGTAGATTATTTATCCTCATTATAAAAATAATTTTTGATTTTTTAAATTATTATACATATACATGTTCTGTTTATATTTCATAAAAACTATAAAAAAATACTTAAGCTGGTTCTGAAATTTGGGATAGAGTCTTCCACTGAACAACATAATCAACTGCAATGATTTGGAAAAATTAGTAGATTCTTCATGATATTTTTAATTTTTCCTAAGATCGATCAGCAAAATATTCAATTTTTTTTTGTCATGGAAATATCAATTTTACTAATGATCGTGAAAACTGAAATAATAATTTTATAGCTGCTTCCTTTTACAAATATATTGTATTCACTTTCCAAACACTATTTTTCAAACAAATTTATAAGATGAGGTTAAATCGATAACTATAATAACATCCTCTATATAAGAAAATCAAAAACTTCTATAAGTGTACAAAATTGAGTGCGTCTATGATAATTGGGCTAGGGACTGTATGTATACCTATGTAATGAAAACGCAAATACGATAAGACAATATTTGACTTTATAAAATTACCCCTGAAATCATTTCATAATTTGTTGTACTTATTTTCTCGTAATTGAGTCAAACCTCTGAATTTAGAAACTGCTTCTAATACTAATTACAAATTAATTACTTGAGTTTGAAATTTTTGTCACTGCCTACATTATCGAAAGATCACTAGTCGCGTATCAGATAGGATACGTTGTCGACAGGTGTCCTCGTAGACGATTTCAAACTCTTATATCGCAAATAAATGCAAATGAATTCAATATTTAAAGAATTTGAAAATCTTTCTGTGGAAAAAAGACGCTTTCGACTGCGCTGCGATTCGAGCCTAGGTCTTTGGATTGCCGATAGACTGCTCTTTCTCCACATTTTGAGAAAAATATACATATCCACACAGAATGTATAGTATGGATTTGAAAACAAGAAGAAATAAAAGTTTGTTAATGTAACCAATTCAACTGCTGCTAGAGATTTTTAAATAATTGAGGCAATAATTAGGTGGTTGTTTCATACATATATTTTATGAAATGTAAAAATTGAACTGCGCATGCGTCTATAGCCATGCAACGGAGCACAATCTTCTTCTTCTTATTCCTATTCTTCTTCGTACAGCGTTAGCACCTTACTGGCAAAGCCTTGTACATTTGAACTGCGCATGCGTCTATTAAAATCCATTACTACTACACAAGATCGATAAAATCAAAATGGCCGGGACTAGTCATGACATATCAAGTGTAATGACTAGCGCCGCAAACAACTATAATACTAGATTAGATTCGAGTATACGCATAAAAACTCGTATACGCACCGAAGTCATATAAAATAGAATACGTGCCAATGCACACAATTCGGGAAATTACGAGACTCACGACAATGCTCGCAGGACTGATCGCGCCTCGGCTTCGTCTTGGCTTTGCCTCAGCTACGTCTCGGCTACGCATTTACTACGCATCGGCTACACCTCGACTACGCCTCACCTACGCCTAGACTACGCCTTGGCTTCGATCTCCTACGAGCATTGTCGTTCGTCACGCAATAACCCTCATTGTGCGCCTAGGCACGTAATATACTATTAATTAACGTTTATGTCTGATGATTGAGTAAATATATATATTATTATTGTTATAATAAGAAACTTGAGTTACCTAGTGCGTTGGATATGGCCATGAAGGCACAGAGTAAACTACTTATTTTCCACATTTTCGTGATTTGAGTACAACTGCAACGTATCACTTCAGAACTTCTCATATATACATGATAATGATCAAGTTACTGTTTGCCCAAAGATTATGTAGGTACGTATAATATACAGGTCCGGTTATAAAATATAAGGTTTCTTCTCTGTTTTTACATTCTCCTCAGACGAGAAATTATTGGTATAACCCGTGTAGAAATTTCGATAGGGGCATAGTGGGGCCCTGGCAAGTATTCCCTACTTCTAGTTCGGGATCTACCATGGAAAACTACTTAGGGCCCCGTCGGTATCGTAACGCTTTTGTCGAGATGGGCCCGACTAGACTTTCTAGTAGGGGTTTAGAGAGGTCAGCCCTTACACTACCCCACCTACAAAAAAAGACACCATTAGGGCCCTATTGGACCTCCGCATTTTATTTAAGGGCATATTTCAGCAGAGTCACATGTCCAATTTTGTTCAGGTATCTCACTGAAAAAATAAAAAGGATTTTCCACAATGAGAGAAAAAGTACAGGGAAAGTTCGAGTTAAGACTTTAATATTTACCGTTTTTAACGGCAACGGAGGGATATTCGCTTGGAAGGTTAAGTTTACTGTTTTCACAGTAAAAAATCTGTTTTCAAGCTAGGAACTTTTTTCTGAGTAAATTGACAGTACTTTTTCGTTACATGTACACACGCTTGGAATACAAGAAAGAAAATAAAGCTTATAACCTTCAACTACTGCAAGGCCGGGTAGGAAGTGTATAGGCCCCGTGTAATCGGGAATTTTTTAATTTTATGCTAATTTATGATTCTGATTAACATTTTTAAAAATTTTAATTATTAAATCGATTTTCTATAAAATAAAATATTTTTGAAAGAAACAGATCAAATTTTTTGAATTAAAGAACATTACATAATAAATAGATTTATATACATTTTAGAAGTATTAATTTTTATTATTGTATATTAGTGATACTTTACACAGGTTATGATTCCTTTAATTTTTGTTTTCAAGAGTAAAATCAACGTATGGTCAGAATCTAAAAATTTGAATTTTTTTAATCCCAAAAATATAATGAAACTTTTGAATCAAGAAAATCATCTCATAACGAAATGATGCATTCAAGTTCGCAATAAGTAATTCCAATTAACGAAGTACTATTAAAAAAAATAGTGCACTTATTGACTTACCATCAGTTTGTTTTTCTAACTACTCTTATGTAGTAACTTCTACAGCTTATGTTTACTATGAATGCTTCAATTGATTTTACTATTCACCCCATGTTAATTGAACTACATCTTTAGTTAATGTTACTACCTCGACACAATCAGATACACACACATACCAAACTCGTGCTCGCATATGATTATTATGATTACATGCGAATTCGAGTCAAAGTTATAAAAAAGTTTTCTTAAAAGTGCTTGATTTCTCTCAAGTATTGATCTTATCCAAGACAGGAAAATCTCCATTTTTCTCAGATAATACCAAATTTTAATGGGAATAAAGAATAAAGCTTATGTTGTATCTAATGGACCTAACCTTAACCACAAATATTACAAGTAGGGATTCTCTAGTCGGTGCCCCGCTAGATGCAAATAGATTTTTCATACTTAAGCGAAACAAAGGAATTCCTCACTGGCACCTGACAGAGCCCCTATCAGTTTTTCCTGGCCTAGAAATACTATTCGGGTGTTAACAGCGCCCCTACCAGTTTACACTGAGAAAAAAGAATATTTGAATCAAAGAATATTTCTTTGATTCAAATAAATGGTTGAGCTGGATGGTGACGAATAAATATTTTTTTAGATCAAAGAAATATTTTTATTACCTTTAAAAAATGAATAATTAAAGCAAAAAAATGTTTTTCTAGTACTATTAAATATTCATTAGATTGAATAAATATGTTATTAACATTGTGTAGCAATTATTTGATACGAGAAGTAAATTTTTTTATGTAAAATGAAGTGATGCATGTTCAAAGAAACAATGGATTAATTCAAAAAAATTTGCATTGGTTCAAGTAAATTTTTTTCCTATTCCAATATAGATTCCTTGTTTTTAATGAGCGTATTGTAAATTGAGAGAAATATTTATTTGAAATAAGGAGATAATTTTTGGTAGGATCAAATAATTATTTGCTCCGAAGATGTAATTTACTGTTTAAAATTGTCAAGTAGTAAAGTGTATTGAGTAATAATGGATGCAAAGAACGATAATATTGCCTATGGTAAGTTAGAGAT
Source organism: Diplolepis rosae (assembly GCA_030998225.1). Taxonomy (NCBI): domain Eukaryota; kingdom Metazoa; phylum Arthropoda; class Insecta; order Hymenoptera; family Diplolepididae; genus Diplolepis; species Diplolepis rosae. Next base: position 2,411,249 of record JAPYXD010000723.1, on the reverse strand, counting down.
TTGTGTCAGAAAGTCGAATAGAAAAAAATGTATACTGTGGTGGGACGAATATTTGTTTGGAATGACACATTGACACATTTCAAGTTGATAATGAGAGCGAATGTTTCTTAGAACGAGAATGATAAATTTTCAATTCTATCGAAAACAGATGTTTCAAGTCTAAAAAACATGTAATCATAACAACTATGCCAAACGTTTAAATGGAATAAACAAATTTTTTAAACGGAAAATACCTACAGTTTTTTCAAAAAAGTATTTCTTTCTTTTAAAAAATTGGTTTATTTTGGTTTAAATTATTTTATATTGATAATGTAGGCGGATATTTCCTAGGAGAAATCTAATAAAGATTTAATTCTACAAAATATGTTGCAAGTTCAAAAAGATTGACAATTGTAACAATGATGCCAAACATTTATGTAAAAGAAAATTATTTATTTTAACTGAACGTACTCGCAGTCACACTGCAAAAAGAAGTGTCTTACCTGGTATCTTACTGTAAGATAAGAGATGGGAATTTGCTATCTTCTGTCTTAAAATAAGATGTCTCACGAAGTGTCTTATTCAAAATTAAGACGACTTACGTATCCTGGTACGAATAAAGATGTAATTTCCGTCTTACAAAATAAGATACTTGATTGAGTTAGATAATGTATCTTAGTTTAAGATGTTTAGGGTGTCATAAGATGGTTCTGGCATAAGATGTTTCTGAATTGTAAGATATAGCAGGTCAATAAGTTAGCAAAAACTAAGACGCGTAAAGTGTCAAAGAAGTAGTGGTCGAAAGATAGAATCTCTCAAAGGGTTATAGTTACAGTTCATAACCTCAAAAAATGGAGCGTTTTGAGTGTTGCATGTTTTCTTCTGTGGTGTAATATCAACACATTTAGAGGAATATATTGTTAATTTTCATCGACACGATCCTTTATTTAAACTTTAGATATGACGGATGTGGAGCTACATATAAAAATTGGGAATCGTATCAGCAACACGTAACTCGATATCAGGTATAACTTCTGTTTTAACGTAGTGGATACGTTTGCTAAGTCGGTTATCTCCTTTCCCAATAGAGCATTTTCTTGAATTAATTTTTTTAAGAAGTACATACAGCCATGTAAACCACCACATGTGTAACAGATACCGGTGTGCCGTAAGCTTTTTCTCACAGTGTAGAGGTTACAAGGAACATGAACTGTCGGTAACTTAAGTAACCTGTGTTACCGATGGTTCAACTCAAGATATTTTACGTGTCTCCAATTAATATGCTTTAGGCAACTTGAATGTGACTACCGAAACATCTTAGAAATAACTACACAAGTATCTTATATTAAGACACTTCTTTTTGCAGTGCATTTCAACAAAATATCGTTTTCTTTGAAATAAATGTTCTTTTTTGAATGAATTCTTCCATTCTACTGTTCACAAAAAACATTTCTTTCAACTAAAGAAATAAATATTAATGTAAACACAATATTTTATTCATATGAAGAAACTTTACATTGATATACATGTATCAACTCTTTGAATCGAATAAATATCTTCCTAAATTAATTAATGAATGCCTCAATTAAATTAATATTTCCTAGATTCAACTAAGCCTAAAGCTTGATTCATTCATGGATAAATTATTTGATTCAAATGCGTCTTGTTGAATTCAGAAAATGGGACTTATTGAATCAAATAAATATTTCTTTGAGTGCCAAAAAAGATTCAAATAAACTAGATACTTTAGTATTTGGTTGAGTTAATTCGCTCACATTCACAAGAAAAGAAATATTTCTTTGTATTCAAGAAATGCCTATCAAATAAATTATTTCTTTGAATCAAAGCACGCGTTTCGTGCTTCTAAAAAGTATTTAATTGAATTAGGTAACGAATTGTTTGATACAAAGAAATGGAATCAATTAAATACATTTCTTTGGATCCAAGAATCTTTTTTCTCAGTATATTCTATATTCGGAAATTCTAGTCCGGGCCCCATTAGAAACCAACTTGAAATAAGGAAAGATAGGGAAATTTCTACACGGGAATGTGAAAAAATCTTTCTCAATTTTCATCAAATCTTTACAGAAAAAAAACGGTTTTTACAAAAGCGCCTGTCTGAAGTAGTATAATATAGGTAGTATACTCGATAATTACACTCGACAGAATTATCGGATTGAATTGAGCTTTGACTTACTTCATTAGAGCCGAAAAAGTAATGATAATTTCGGTAACCAGCCACATCTGACAAAAACTATTAAAATAGGAGCATTTTTTGTGTTTTTGTGAAAAACTTTATGAAAAAATTAAAAATTCCAATACTGGTTTCTAATAGTGCTCATAAATCTCTACTAATTATCCTAATAATATTTTTCGATTAAACTAAAATTAGGAACGTTACAGTATGTTAAAACTTGAAAGAGTTTATATCTAAATTCTATTTTACAATTAAATTTTACGAAATGCGAAAAAACGTTATGATACAAAATTTTTTACGACATAAGCATCTACAAATTTGAATGCCAAAATTTTTGTATAATATGCATATTTTTCTTTTCAAGATATTATTTTAGATATTACAACTGAATATCAAGATATTACAACTGAATATATAAGATGGATGTCTCAAAGTCGAATATACATTTTTCTCTGTGAAGAAGGAACATTTTTGACTCGAGAACAAACTAAATAACTCTCTTCAATTTTCACGCGATGAAGTTGCACTGAGAAAAAAATTTATCCAACAAAACTTTTTTTGTTATCCTGACAAAATATTTTGTTGTCCCAACAAAACATTTTGTTTAAGTAACAAAATTTGTTTTATATATCAAAATGTTTTGTTGTCACAACAAAAGAATTTTGTTATATAAATACTAACCAAATATTTTTGTTGATTTGACAAAACTGTTTTCTCAGTGTGGGGTAGAAACCGTTCTCGAGTGCCTTACAAAGTTTCAAAATTTTTGAAACAATGAAATTTGTTATACGTCTATTTGTTTTTATTTGTTTGAATAATTATGCTGCTACAATTTTAAACATACGAAGCATAAATTTCAACCATGCATAGAGAAAGAGTTGCACTCTTTGTTAAACATTTTGCGAAGCAATACATTTTAGTTTTATTATTTATAATCGTTCATGATTTACTACTGTGAGCAAAATCTAAGGTGAATTTTTTATTTAAACTTCATGGGCTAACCGATTCAGGCAGACTCTTTTATTTTTATGTTGGTCCTACTGTTACTGACATCTGTGCCAAATTTCATGTCAATGTTATCATTTGTTACATAGCTACGCTTGTGTTTTCCAAACGACTAAAAGTGATTTTTTCGATTTTTACAATGTCTAAATTTGTTGAGCAAAGAAATGCCATTAAATTTTGTTTGCGGAATGAGAATTTCAGTTGCGGAAACGTTCAGAATGTTGCAGAAGGCCTTCGGTGATTTGACCATGTCGCAGAAAAATGTTTATAAGTAGTACAAAGACTTCAAAGAAGGCAGAGAACGCGTTGATGACTTGGAACGCCCCGGACGACCATCAACATCAACTATTGACAACACTATTGTCATTTCAAGGGGATCACTCAACACCGTTTCAAAAGATATTTTGGGCAGACAACTCGTGGTTTTTGCATCACGATAATGCGCCGTCTCACACTGCACTCGTTCTTCATGACCATTTCGCCAAAAACTTAACGCATATCGTTCCGCAACCACCATATTCGCCAGATCGAATTTATCAAGTGTTTCGACGATTGGAAAAAACGTTGGCATTAGTGCATTATATCGGGCGGGGATTACTTTGAAGGGGATGAAATTGATTTTGATAAATAAAATAAGATTTTCCATTTCATATAAGAACTCACCTTAGTTTTTGCCCACAGTAGTACTTTAGAAAGAAAAATGTAAAAAAATTCTTCAAATATTATCCGATAACTAGAAGTGATTTATGTTTTACATCAATTTAAAAAAAATAAAGGTTGCTATGTGGGAAAAAATTGCTTTTAGACGATGTATTCTCGAGGTTCGGATTTTTGAAGAGATCAATTCCTTCAATAATTGATTGGTAATGAGAAAATTTGACAACATCTGCATGTGAATATTGCATCATGGAACCTCTAGAGTGAAATGTAACAATTCCTACAAAGTGTCTACATGAAAAGATAGCAGCGCCAACGTCATCCTAATAACAAATGTTAATGTTGATATTCTCTTTCAATAAAAAAGTAAATAGGTAATAATCACGATATTTTTTAATTATATTTAATTTCACATGAAGAAGAAATTACCTTGAAATAGAAGTCTTGTTTGGGGAAAGTGACGCCAAATATATCATTTTTTGGAGAAGGAAGAAACTGAACAGAAACGTGAAACATTCTTCGCGAGTCACCATAAAATGTTACGAGCTGGAGATGATCATTTTTCCATACATCCCATTTGTAAACTGGTTGTATATTGAGTGTTTTAAGATTCTGTATTTCACGTTCTAACTAAAATAAATTTTTATCTGATATTATGTGTCAACATTGAAATTTGTTATAAGTAACGTTCATATACTAAGGAAAATTTTTCTACAAATCATCACAATTATTTAAATCTTTTTTCTCGTTGTACTAACAATTCTGATTGCAGGTACATGTGTAATCATATTTTAGTAAGAAAGTCAGAGAAATTAATACAGAGAAACTGTACACTTTTGCGATTTTGTGAATATAAAGAGTTGCTTTTTATTTATAGAAAATATATCATTTTATAGATTTACTAGAAAGAATATATTCTGCCGTTTGAAGAAATGGTGACAAATTTGTTTAAAAAACAATACAGAAATAGTAACAGTATAGTAAATTTATTTTCGATGCCATTTTGTAGAAAAACTCTTTAAAAAATTCACCTTGATAAAGTTTTATTTGTTTATTTATTATTGAAATCTCTTACCACCATGATCACAATTTCAGAAGGATAATCTGATGGAGACACTGCTGTCATATTTTCCTTTATATATTCATCAAGACGTATAATTCTCTTAACCTTATAAACTTTATCAGAACTATAATCACCGGCTTTTCCAGTACAAACATATCTGCAATGAAGAAACCAAATTATATAATATGACATATAATAACAATATAGTCAGAGATCCCACTGCAAAGCACCTTCACCGAAATGTTAATAGAACGAAACGCGTCGAAACTAGTGCATTATGTACGTCCTAACACGAAATGGCTAGCTTGTCTAAGCATAGCCGGATCCTTATGTCAATAATTATTTATTGAAAATCCTAATTATGGGAGTTAACTACAAATAAGATTAATAAGATAAACATAGCAACAATTGAAAGATGACGACTAGACAAGCGAAAAATTGTAGGGTTGTCAACCCCCAGGTGGGTCTAAACATGGGTTGCTTAAACATTTATACACAATTTCAGAGACCTTTCATCGTGCCTCTCTTTCTCTCTTTAATAATTGCCTATGCCAATTCGCAACTTTGACGATTTGTTACTCAAAAATGGGTCAATCAGAAATTCTAAAATAATGTAATTTAGTAATTTACTAAAATAGTAAAATACTAATAATTTGATAATTGCCTATGTTAAATGGCAACTTTGATGATTGATTATAATTGATTAAAAATGGGACAATGAAAAATTCTAAAATAATGCTCCCGGGATGTTCGACATTAAAGGAACGTTATTACCAAATTTGAAAAAAATCTAGTCAAACACTATACGCGTAAGTACTACTTTTAAATAATGAGTTTCTCTACTTTATAGTGAAATTTCATTATTGGAATTGAAAGAAAATAGGCCATTTTAAAAATAGAAAAATAAACTATTTGAAATAGTGGATTTTACTAATTAGAATAGTGGGTTTCACTAATTCAAAAAGTCCATTTCACTATTTCAAACAGTGGATTTCACTAATTCAGATAGTGATAAAACTAATTCTACTATTTCAATAGTGAAATAATTTTCACTAATTCAAATGGTGAAATTTTCACTATTACAGATTTGAGTACAAGGGGGGAAGAACAAGTCACGTTAATACCGGTTTTTGAATCTCAACTTGTAGTTGCAGTGATGCTCCATTCCTTTCTATCGCGCGCGCAAAAGGAAAAGTTTTCGCGTAGGGTTGTCTCACTTTGGACCCGAAATTACGCAGACAACCCTATATTTTCTCAAAGCGCAGATCGTAAGCTTTCGATTCAAGTATTTATTATTCTATTAAGCAGCGGTGAAGTTGAACCCCAAAAAATCTGTATAGATGTTTAAACAACCCATGTTTAGACCCACCTGGGGGTTGACAACCCTACAATTTTTCGCTTGTCTAGTCGTCATCTTTCAATTATTACTATGTTTATCTTATTAATCTTATTTGTAGTTAACTCCCATAATTAGGATTTTCAATAAATAATTATTGACATAAGGACCCGGCTATGCTTAGACAACCTAGCCAATTCGTGTTAGGACGTATATAATGCACTTGTTTCGACGCTTTTGTTCTATTGACATTTCGGTGAAGGTACTTTGCAGTGGGATCTCGGACTAATAATAATACAACTCTTAATAAAAAAAAAAAGTTTGATAAGAGAATTAATCGACATCGGAAAATGCATAGGATTTTGATGAAGGGAATCTGCTTACGAGAAACTACTACTGTGAGAAAAAACTAAGGTGTATTTTGTTATAAAATGAAAAATCTTTACTTATTTATCAAAATCGGCTTGTATCTCTTTAATCATGGCCGGCGGTTTCCCTACAAGGTGTATGGAGCGGTCCCCACCCGAAATTCAGGCGGGTGGGGAATTCCTCATGCCAGAAATTGCTTAAAAATCGGGCATCAATTCCATAGTTATATAGATTATACAGTTTTCTCTTATCGCAAATGCTTCAATTGAAAAAAAAAAATTTTCATTGTATATTTTCAAAAAATTAGGAAAGAAAAAAATATTCTCTAGAAAATTTGGTGGGATTGGGGGGGGGGGGGGGTCCAATCAAATCCATTCCCCACTCCAAATGAAACTGTGTCTTCGGCCCTGTCTTCAATCGTGTCGAAACGGTGTCCTCAGAGTGGTCTTTTGAGTTTGGGGAATAGCCAGAAGTCACACGGAGCCAAATCAGGCGAATATGATGGTTGTGGAACGACATGCGTTGAGTTTTTGGTGAAATGGTCACGAAGAACGAGTGCAGTGTAAAATGGCGCATTATCGTGATGCAAAAACCACGAGTTGTCTGCCCAAAATATCTTTTGAAACGGTGTTGAGTGATCCTCTTGAAATGCCAATAGTGCAGCAAGGTCTCTAATTGTCAATCGACGATTTTCGTGCACTAATTCTTTGATTTGATTGACGTGTTGCTCGTCAGTTGATGTTGACGGTCGTCCGGGGCGTTCCAAGTCATCAACACGTTCTCTGCCTTCTTTGAAGTCTTTGTACCACTTACATACATTTTTCTGCGACATGGTCGAATCACCGAAGGCCTTCTGCAAAATTCTGAACGTTTGCGCAACTGAAATTTTATTCCGCAAACAAAATTTAATGGCACTTCTTTGCTTAACAAATTTAGGCATTGTAAAAATCGAAAAAATCACTTTTAGTCGTTTAGAAAACACAAGCGTAAGTATGTAACAAATGATGACATTGGCATGAAATTTGGCACAGATGTCAGTAACAGTAGGACCAACATAAAAATAAAAAAGTTTGCCCGAATCGGTTAGCCCGCGTAGTTTAAATTAAAAATTCACCTTAGTTTTTGGCCACAGTAGTATATAGACCCATACAGGAACCATTACAGTTTCTCTTGCATGATTCTTTATATAGAGTCACACATGTGTCCCGTGCAGGGTCCCAAATTGTAAATGAGGTAAATTTTCGTAATGAGTTGTTAAGATGATAATAATTCTTCTTTTTCTTTCATTGTGGTTTTTCCTTCTAAACACAAATGGCCATCAGAACCTCACAATGACATTGATAAGATATATGGTAGCAGACAAGCTTATATTTGATGCTGGTCATAGTTTCCCTTTTGAATATATTATAAGTATATCACTTGTTATAAAAAATGTATAGTATATTTACTTTGGATCAGGACAGTTAGTTGAAGTTATCCCGTGCCATTCTGAAAGCATATATCCCAAGCAAGTTTTGACATACTTTCCTTCCATCTTATCTGCTGTAAAAATCACCCTCTCGTGTTTAAATTCACCCAATGTATCAATATATGGAAAATATTGAGATGGTATTATACCTATTTTACTATGCAAAAGGGATGAATTGGATTCTGCAAGAAATCCAAAGAGTGTTATTAGTTATAAACTGACCTTCCAACGAAAACATGAAAATCCGAATTCAATTTCAATGACGCCTGTCTTAAAAAAGTGTTTTAACAAAATTGGTAAAAAGAATCAAGAAACATTCAATGAGAATGTCTACAAATTTCATGTGGCAGTAAACACAAAAAAGACCAAATTTTTATTTGAAACTTCTTGTATGGATCGTTAACAAAAACAAAATTATATGTTTCAATATCAATAGAATAAAACACTTGTATCAAAGTAATTTCAGTAAAATTTCAAATTTCAGATGCAGTTGTTCAAAAAGAGGAAATTGAAATATACCTCAAATGTTCGCTGGGTAAACTGTTCTCAGCTAGAAATTAGCAAACTAAAATTTTTAGATCCAGAAATGATTTACATTTTAGGTTTAAACTCGAAGAAAATCGCTTTAAAAATACTCAAAAATTGGAAACTTTTTGTTTTTAATCCTGCATAAATGTGCATACAGCAAAAAGTCGTTAACTGTTTGAACCGGGCCAAAATTTCGCAAATTGTCCATTCTATGTTTTATAAAAGTTTCCTTTCTGTAGCATATTCCAAACTGAAGTTACTAAAAAAAAAAAAATAATAGGAAATCCGACAACACAATTAAAACAAGCACAAGGAAAAAAATTTAACAGTATTTTAAAAAATTTTAATAATGCCATACATATTTTCAGTTATTTGTAAATTTGTTTTTTTTTTTGTATTTACTACATGTCCGCTTACTAGCATTAATATAGTGTACATAGATTATTTATTCTCATTATAAACATAATTATTAATGTTTTAAATTATTATATATTTACGCAGGAATATGAATTTGAATCTTATATAGACTGTATATAAAAATATATTTTGAAAATTCCATCTAGTATGAAGTCGATATAGTAGAGTTCCGTTATCACGGTGAGTGATACACTTTTCTGTACTAAACGACATAATCAACTGAAATGATTTGGAAAAATGAGTAAATTCTTCATGATATTTTCAATTTTTCCTAAGATCGATCAGCAAAATATTCAATTTTTTTCATCATGGAAATATGTACTAAATATACTAAATTTATCAAATTTACTAATCATTGTGAAAACTGAAATAATAATTTTATAGATAGTTCCGTTTACAAATATATTGTATTCACTTTTCAAACACTATTATTCAAATAAATTCATAAGATAAGATAAAATCGATAACTATAATAACATCCTCTATATAAGAAAATCAAAAACTTCTATAAGTGTACAAAATTGAGTGCGTCTATGATAATTGGGCTAGGGACTGTATGTATACTTATGTAATGAAAACGCAAATACGATAAGACAATATTTGACTTTATAAAGTTACCGCTGAAATCATTTCATAATTCGTTGTACTTATTTTCTCGTAATTGAGTTAATCCTTTTGATTTAGAAACTAATACTAATTATTTTGGGAAGTAACCAACTTAACAGCTGCTAGAAATTTGTATATAATTGAGGTAATAATTAGGTGGTTGTTACATCCATATATTTTAATTAACGTTTACGTCTGATTATTGAGTAAATATATATATTATTATTGTTATAATAAAAAAATTAAGTTACCTAGTGCGTTGGATATGGCCATTAAGGCACAGAGTAAACTGCTTATTTTCCACATTTTCGTGATTTTAGTACAACTGCATCGTGTCACTAACGAGTACATACAATTCTGACATTCTTCAGAGCTTCTCATATATGCTTGACAGTAATGAGGTTACTGATAGTCCGAAGATTATGTAGGTACGTATATTTGATTTTCATCAAATCTTTACGTTTTGAGAACCCCTGAGTAAGAAAAAAACGGCTTTTACAAAAGCGTCTGTCTGAAGTAGTAATATAGGTCGTATACTCGATATAATTATCGGATTGAATTGAGCTTTGGCTTACTTCGTCAGAGCCAAAAAGTAAGGATAATTTCGTTAACCAGCCACATCCGACCAAAACTGTTAAAATAGGAGCATTTTTTGTGGTTTTGAAAAAAACTTTATGAAGAAATCAAAAAATCCAATACTGGTTTCTAATAGTGCTCATAAATCTCTACTAATTATCCTAATAACATTTTTCGATTGAACTAAAATTAGGAACGTTACAGTACGTCAAAACTTGAAAAGTTAATATCTAAATTTCATTTTACAGTAAAATTTTACAAAATACGAAAAAACGTTATGATAAAAAAGTTTATGTGCCTCCAGCGCGAAAACTCGTTTTTATGTGCCTCAGCTGCGGAAACTCGTTTTTCCGTTACAGCTGAGAGTAAAGCAATGTTGTATATTCCGTTACAGAGGAATACAATGTAGAAATTGAACTGCGCATGTGCATTATAGTCTTACAGCGGAACGCAATCTATTTCTTATTCTTCTTCTTCTCACTTCTTCTCCGTACAGCGGAACGCATTTTATTTCTTATTCTTCTTCTTCTCACTTCTTCTTCGTACAGCGTTAGCACTGACTACTACACAAGACCGACAAAATCAAAATGGCCGGGACTAGTCGCCAATTTGCGCCCGCTTCGTACAACTAGCGCAGCAAACAACTACAATAAGTACTAGATTAGATTCCAATGTACGCATAAAAACTCGTATCCGCACCACAGTCACATAAAATAGAATATGTGCCAATGCACACAATTCGGGACATTGCGAGACTCGCGACAATGCTCGCAGGACTTTTCGCGCCTCGGATTCGTCTCGGCTTTGTCTCGACTATGCCTCACCTACGCCTCTACTACGCCTCGGCTTCGTCTCGGCTTTGTCTCGGCTTCGATCTCCTGCAAGAATTGTCGCTCGTCACGCAATAACCCTCATTGTGCGCCTAGGCACGTAATATACTAGTTTACTACATAAGGATCTACAAATTTGAATGCCAACATTTTTGTATAAGATGCATATTTTTCTTCTAAATTCAATATTAACATTCGTTTTTTTGTTTCCTTGAGACAAAATGAAACAGTGCAAAATCCCGTTTTTTTAAAGGCAATTTTTTTTTGTAATAATCAAGTTAAAATTTCATCAATTCCAGAATTAATTTTATATCTTAAAAATTACTTTCTTCCCATGTGATTAATCTGTTTGGCAGCAATTGGATAACAACCGCAGTGGTTGATTGGCAGAACGATATTATATAATTACCTTACACATACGTAGCTTCGAAAAGACAGAAAAATGGATATTTAGGGTAAATAAACTATCCATTCAACTTTCGGACAGCCATCTTATATATTCAGTTGTAATATATAGATATTCAGGTGTAATATCTAAGATATTAATTTATGCATTTTTTATTATTTCAGATATTATACCTGAATATATAAGATGGATGTCTCATAGCCGAATAAACATTTTTCTCTGTGAAGAATGTACGTTTTTGCTTTGTGAACAAATAAAATAATTCCGTTCAATTTTTACGCGATGAAGTTGGGGTAGAAACCATTTTCGAAAGCCTTACAATGTTTCAAAACCTTTGAACCAATGAAATTTGTTGTACGTCTATACGGTTTAACTTGTTTGAATAACTACTGCTTCTACAATTTTAAAGATACGAAGCACAAACTTCAACCGCGTATAGAGGAAGAGTTGCACTGCTTTTTATAAATTTTGTGGAGCAATACATTGTAGTTTTATTGTTTATGATCGTTCATGATTTTATTCAGAAAGAAAAATGAAAAAAAATTCTCCAAATATTATTCGATGACTAGACGTGATTTATGTTTTATATCAATTTCAAAAAATAAAGGAAGTCAGGTGAGAAAATATTGCTGTACGTATTCTTCCTTTAATATATTCTTTATATATTAAATGCTTAATTGTTATTAAACATTATAAATAATATACTAATATTTAATGATCATTCCAGTTTGAGCTTTTTAGACAAATTATTCTCAAACAAATCTATTCCTTCAATAATTGATTGGTAATAAGAAAATTTTATAACTTCTGCACGTGAATATTCCGTCAAGAAACCTGTAGAGTGAGATGTAACAATTCCTACAAACTGTCTACATGAAAAGATAGCGGCACCAAAGTCATCCTAAGAACAAATGTTAATGGTGATATTCTATTTCAATAAAAAAGTAAATAGGTAATAACCAAGTTATTTTTCAGTTATATGTAAATTCACATAAAGAAGAAATTACCTTGAAATAGAAGTCTTTTCTGGGGAAATGGACTTCGAAAAAATCCTTTTCCCGAGTAATAACAGTCTTAACAGAAACGTGAAACATTGTTCGCGAGTCACCATAAAATGATACGAGCTGGAGAGGATCACTTTCGCATACGTCCCATGTGTAAACTGGTTGTATATTGGGTGTTTTAAGATTCTGTATTTCACGTTCCAACTAAAATAAATTTTTATCTGATATTATATGTCGACATTAAAATTTATTATAAGTAACGTTCATATACTGAGGAAAATTTTTCTACAAATCATCACAATTATTATTTTAATCTCTTACCACCATGATCACAATTTCCGAAAGATATTTTGATGGACACACTGGTTTCATATTTTCCTTTATATATTCATCAAGATTTATAATTCTATCAACCCTGTGAACCTTATCAGAATTATAATCACCGATTTTTCCAGTACAAACATATCTGCAATGAACAAACAAAATTATATAATATGACATATAATAACAATAATAATACAATTCTTAATAAAAAAAAAAACTCCACATGGGAATTAATCAATATCGGAAATTGCATAGGATTTTTATGGAGGGAACCTGCTTAAGAGAACCTATATAGACCCATACAGGAACCATTACAGTTACTCTTACATGATTCTATATATAGTCACACATAGGTTCCATGCGGGGTCCCAATTTGTAAATGAGGTACGTTTTCGTAATTAGTTGTTAAGATGACAATAATTCTTTTTCTTTAATTGTGGCTTTCCCTTCTAAACACAAATGGCCATCAGAACGTCAAAATGACATTAATAAGATATATGGTAGTAGTCAACCTTATATTTGATACTGATCATAATTTCCCTTTTGAATATATTTTAAGTATATCACTTGTTATAAAAAATATATAGTATAATTACTTTGGATCAGGACACCTAGTTGAACTTATCCCGTGCCATTCTGAAAGCATATATCCCAAGCATTTTTTGACATACTTTCCTTCAATCTTATCTGCTGTAAAAACCACCTGCTCGTATTTAAATTCACCCAATGTATGAATATATGGTAAATATTGAGATTGTATTATACCTATTTTACTGTGCAAAAGGGATGAATTGGATTCTGCAAGAAATAAAAAGAGAATTATTGGTTATAAACTGACCCTCCGGAGAATACATAAAAATCCGTATTCAATGTCAATGAGGCCTGTCTTAAAAAAAATTGTCAACAAAATTTGTTAAGTTGAAAAGAATTAAGAAACATTCAATGAGAATGTCTACGAATTTCATATGGCAATAAACACAAAAAAGACCAAATTTTTATTGGTATCTTCTTGTAAGGGTCGTTAATAACAAGTTAGGAAAAAAAGTAAATGTCAAATTTTACACAAATCTTATACCTTCTCATTTGTGATGATAATATAATAAATAATATAATAATATAATAATAAGAATTCGAATCTTATATATAGACTACGTGCGCTTATAAGGTCTTACATAGGGGAGAGTCGGGTAGCCCCGGCCACATTTTTCTGCTAAGTTTCTAAGTTTACCCCCACACACGAGTCACAAATAATTGCAACCTCTTGATCGGAAATTCATGAAACCTTTTAAACAAGCATATTCGGAAAAGTGGGCTTTATGGATGCGCAGGAATACTGCACTGAGAAGAAAATGCTATTGAATCAAAAGCATGTATATCATGGATTCAAATCAATATGCTATAAAATTAGTAACATATTTATTGGTTCTTGTAGTATATTTTTATGAATTAATAGTATATGTACATGCTTTTGATTTAATAGCATTTTTTTCTTAGTGAAATATCTCGGTTTTTTCGATGGCCGGGGCTACCCGACACTATTTTGTAGTAATCTATTTTAAATCTCACTTTAATCGCTTTGTTTTTCTTCCAAAATATGTTTATTTCTTATTTTCCTCTTTGCAGGTTGTTGATAGAAACATTGACATTATAACTAACCTTCTAAATTTTAATTTTGATCCCCATAAGCCAAGTTATTATCAAAAAAGCTTAAGTGGCCGGTACTACCCGACTCTCCCCTAGATCTTTTCAAAAGTGGAACAGTAGAGTGAATTTCGTGTTAATATGTGTTTTTCAGAGAAGCCCTTCAACAAAAAGAGGAAAAATCCTTTCAACTTTGGATTTTTAGCAAATTATTGAATTTTTCTCTATCCATACTTGAAAGATTTTAATAAATATCACTGGATGAGCTAGGGCTCCGATCAGAGCCGAAACGTTTGATTAAATTTGACTTAATCATTTTATGGACCTAAAGTCAATTTTCCAACAACATACCATTCTATTGTAAATAATAATATCTGTGCATGAAAACAGCCAAGAAATTATTACTTTTTAGCCCTCATAAGGAAAAATTGTGTTCAACGTAGCATATTTTTTATTTTTAACTATTCTCTACTATATCAACCTTATCAACCTGTAATTTAGAATTAGCGTCATTTGAGGCTTGGTGGAATTTTCAAAATATACAGAGTGGGCACGAGTGGGTTGCAGAATAGGAATATAGTGTTAAGACTTTAGTATACTGTATATAATCTGTTTTACCGACTGAGAAAAATGCATTGTATGCTAAACTATATTATACTATACAATTCCTATTCTGCAACCCACTCGTGCCCACTCTATATCTTATATGACGTCAATTTTTAATCACAGGTTGATAAAGTCGATATAGTAGAGTTCGGTTATCACGGTGAGTGATACACTTTTCTATACTGAACGACATAATCAACTGAAATGATTTGGAAAAATTAGTAAATAGTTTATGATACTTTTAATTTTTCCTAAGATTATACACTGCCGTCGGAAATTGTGCGCACGGTGCTTGTGAGAGCTATTAAAAATCACTGCTGACTTTGAATCACGATATCTCGGTGAAAAAAAGAGATAGGGCATTTTTAGAAAAACAGTTGGAAAGCTTATGAAATTCCACGTCTATTGATGCTCAACACATATTTTTTTGACCATCTGAAAATAATACAGCACGTGAGGAGTTAAAAAAAAAAATTCAAGATTTTCTCAAATTCTCTACTTCAACTTCAACTTTTAGCATGACCTAGGGAAAATTTTTCCAAAATCTGAAAAGTATACGACAAAGAGTCTAAAATCTTATCTTTAATTTAAACTAAGAAAACTTGAAAAATATTCATGGGTACCCGAGATACGATTAAAAATGTTCAATCGTATCTGAGTTGAATTTTAATCGACGATCACGGTTCTCGGCCGGTTTGTTGCTCGCCTCTTTCGTTGAGGCAGGTCCGAATAGGCCACGCACAAAGGTGGCGCTTAAGTGGAGCTGTCTTATATATTCTTCGATCCAAGAACGTGTTTCCTTTATTTCCTTTCCTTTCATTCTTAGTTGATATTTACAATGACTATTAAAATTTTTATTAATGTTCTAGTTTATAAGAATTTTAAGAAATGAAAAATGTTTACATATCATTGTTCTATTCGTTAATATGGGGTTAATATTGGATTTAAATAATTGTTAATAATCACAAATAACAATGAATATTTTTTTAAATTTAGAATAATTAGATATAAAAATTACTGATGAACAGAATCAAAAATACATATAAGAGGGCTTCACTCAAGCGCCACTTTTGTGCGTGGCCATTTTGGTCCTACCTCAACGAAGGAGGCAAGCAACAAACCGGCCGAGAACCGTGATCGCCGATTAAAATTCAACTCAGATACGATTGAACATTTTTAATCGTATCTCGGATACCCATGAATATTTTTGAAGTTTTCTTGGCTTAAATTAAAGATAAGATTTTAGACTCTATGTCGTATAATTTGCAGATTGTGGAAAAATGTTCCGACGGTAGTGTATCTATTATAGCTGTTTCCGTTTACAAATATATTGTATTCACTCTTCAAATACTATTATTCAAATAAATTCATAAGATAAGGTAAAATCGATAACTATATAATAACATCCTCTATAAAAGAAAATCAAAAATATATAAGTGTACAAAATTGAGTGTATCTATAATAATTAGGCCGGGGCCTGTATGTATACCTATGTAATGAAAACGCAAGTACGATAAGACAATATTTGACTTTATAAAATTACCCCTGAAATCATTTCATCATTCGTTATACTTATTTTCTCGTAATTGAGTCAATCCTTTTGATTTAGAAACTAATACTAATTATTTAGAGAAAAGAATACATATCCACACAGAATGTATAGTATGGGTTTGAAAACAAGAAGAAACATAAGTTTGTTAATGTAACCAACTTAACAGCTGCTAGAAATTTGTATGTAATTGAGGCAATAATTAGGTGGTTGTTACATCCATATATTTTAATTAACGTTTACGTCTGATTATTGAGTAAATATATATATTATTATTGTTATAATAAGAAACTTGAGTTACCTAGTGCGTTGGATATGGCCATGAAGGCACAGAGTAAACTACTTATTTTCCACATTATCGTGATTCTAGTACAACTGCATCGTGTCACTTCAGAACGTTTTATATATATTTGATAGTGATCAAGTTACTGTTTGCCCAAAGATTATGTAGGTATACGTATAATATACAAGTTGGGTTATAAAATATAAGGTTTCTTCTCTATTTTTACATTCTCATCATACGAGAAAGTATTGGTATAATGTGAAAAGCTCTTTAGGAATTTTTGTATAAGATTCATATTTTTCATTCAAATTTAATATTACAATTCGTCCTTTAAAAAAAAAAAACAAAAAGAAATGGTGCAAAATCGCCTTTTTTTAAAGATGTATTTTTTTCTGACAATCGAGTTAAAATTTCATCAATTCCAGAATTCACTTAGCAGGTGTACAAGTATGAAACCGGTAATGACATCTATGTGTCGCCAGGTAAAACTATACGCTCTGTCAAACCAAATCATTGACGCCATTTCTTCGCATTGAGTTCTGTCAACAATATTCAGTTCATAAACAATCAAGTTTCATACAACAACTAATTTTTTTTCGCTAGTAAAAATGTCGATTTTTGTGCCTTCAAACTACGATTTGCGGACATCATTGATTTTCTGTTACCAATTGAAGAAATCTGCTTTGGAAGCCCATCGAATGCTTGTGGAAGCTTACGGCCAGCATGCTCTAGGCAAAACACAGTGTTTCGAGTGGTTTAAAAAATTCAAAAGTGGTAATTTTTATGTGAGAAACGAAGATCGTGGAAAACCACCAAAAAAGTTCGAAGATTGGGATCAGAAGGGTGTTATCTGGTTTGACCTTCTGAAACCAGGTGAAACAGTTACTGGCCAACGCTACCAACAACAATTGGCCGATTTGAATCGTGCTTTGCGCCAAAAACGTCCCTCCCCCATGCGGCTTATTCACCAGACTTGGCTCCATCTGACTACCACTTATTTTCATCAATGGGGCACGCACTTGCTGAACAGCGCTTCGATTCGTACAAAAATGTGAAAAAATGGCTCGATGACTGGTTTGACTCAAAAAACGAACAATTTTTTTGGCGAGGCATACACAAATTGCCAGAGAGATGGGAAAAATGTGTGGCTAGCAATGGCCATTACTTTGAAGATTGAATGTATAACCATTTTTATTAAATAAACATGTATTTTCTCAACAAAATTACTGGTTTCATACTTGTACACCTGGTATATCTTAAAAATTACTTTTTTCCCATGTTATTTATCTATTTGGCAGCGATTGCATATCAACCGCAGTGGTTGATTTCTACTATTTCTATTTCTACTTCAGGTCAAATTAGCGGCAAAGCGATATTTTATAATTGACTTGCAAATAAATAGCTTCGAAAACACAGATAAAAATATATATTTAGGATAAATAAACTAGCTATCCAACTTTGGGACAGCCATCTTATATATTCAGTTGTAATATATAGATATTCAGGTGTAATATCTAAGATATTAATTAATGCATTTTTTATTATTTTAGATATTGCAACTGAGTATCAAGATATTACAACTGAATATCAAGATATAACTGAATATATAAGATGGATGTCTTATAGTCGAATAAACATTTTTCTCTGTGAAGAAGGTACGTTTTTGCTTTGTGAACAAATAAAATAATTCCGTTCAATTTTCATGCTATATGGAGTCTGGGCAGAAACCATTCTCTAGTGCTTGACAAAGTCTCAACTTTTAAAACAATGAGATTTGTTGTACGTCTATTCGTTTTAACTTGTTTGAATAATTACTGCTGCTACAATTTTGAAGATACGAATCACAAACTTCAACAATGTATAGAGGAAGAGTTGCACTGCTTGTTATACATTTTGCGAAGCAATACATTGTAGTTCTATTGTTTATAATCGTTCATGATTTTATTCAGAAAGAAAAATGTAAAAAAAATTCTCCAAATATTATTCGATGACCAATAATACGTGAAACATTGTTCGCGAGTCACCATAAAATGTTACGAGCTGGAGAGGATCACTTTTCCATACATCCAATTCGTAAACTGGTTGTTGATACAATGTTTCGAGATTCTGTATTTCACGCTTCAACTAAAACAAATTTGTATCTGATATTATGTGTCTACATTGAAATTTATCATAAGTAACGTTCATATACTGAGGGAAATTTTGCTACAAATCATCAAAATTATTTTAATCTTTTTTCTCTTTCACCTAACAATTCTGATTGCAGGTATATGAGTAATCATATTTTAATGAAAAATTCAGAGAAATTGATGCAGAGAAACTGTACATTTATGCGATTTTCTTAATAAAAAAAGCTGCTTTTTATTTTTAGAAACTATATAATTTTATTTATTTACTAGGAAGAATATATTCTGCCCTTTCATGAAATAGTGACATATTTTATTTAAAAACAATTTAGAGATTGTAATATTTTAGTAAATTCATTTTCCATTTCCAATCGACCAACTAGGTTGTCGATACTATTTTGTAGAAAAACTTTTCGAAAAATTCGCCTTGATAACGTTTTATTTGATTATTTATTCACTTAGAAAAAATATTTGATTGAGACACATAAAATAGAATAAGTGCCAATGCACACAATTCGGGTAATTACGAGACTCGCTTAAAATGCTCGCAGGACTGATCGCGTCTCGGCTTCATCTCGGCTACGCCTCACCTACGCCACGACTGCGCCTTGGCTTCGATTTCCTGCGAGCATTGTCGCTCGTTGCGTAATAACCCTCATTATGCGCCTAGGCACATAATATACTATTAAATCTAGAAATGGTAAATGAAAATTAATACTCTAAATTATAAGATATTTGAAAGATTTTTATTTTTATTCATTATTATTCATTGAAATTTAATTTTTAGGTTTAATCTCAAAGAAAATTGCTTAAAAATACTCAAAAATTGGAAACTACTTGTTTTTAATCCTGCATAAATGTGTGTAATTTAAATCCTTGTAAAATCTATCAATAACAAAATAAGACATTATATTTAACTAAATATACCAAAACTGTTTATTCTCTTAATTATTCTTGATCCCTCGGATTATTTTTAAGAAGACAGTGTCTGAAAAATAAATTTTTTGCGAAATTAGTAAAGTCTTTGACAATAATTATTAATCATTTTGTATTTATTTTATTTATAATGTTTAGTACTTTAAAACGCGAAAGATTAATCCTAATAGATTCTATCGAACGTATGACTGGCTTTTCAGTCCCCGAATGTTTCCTCCTCTTAATCAACGGCGATTCCCTGAGTTTTTCGAAATGATCTTTGGTTTTCTGGATTTCTTGGGAACTTCTTAAGTAAATGCGGGAATTTTGAAGCCAATGTCTTATAGATTCGTTTTTCGAGTTAATTATTGAAGTTTCTTTTTTCAGAGGCGAACCTAATACACTTCGCAACAACGAAGAAGATGTGAAGTTACTATCACAGTTGAAGGTTGTTGAATCATGGCTCATTTGAAATGAAAAACTTTTCATAGAATTTATATCATAGTCGAGAACGTTTAAATTTTCGGGACTGTCATAGGAAAAGAGATTTCTAACTACTGAAGCTTTAGAAGGATTTGCATTTGTTTCTCTTATATTCTCTACCTAAAAAACAAATAATAAAATTGGAATGTAAAATTTAACATCAATTTTAAATAAACATGCAAAATATTTAAGTAAAAAAAATTATTTAATGCCTAAAATAATAATTTCAGATAACCTTCTTTGGCTTTAGAAAATTTAACGTGGGCTTGAAGTCATGATAAACGAAGCAAAGTTCTTTGCCGCAAAGTTCTGGAACTTTTGTTCTCAAGCTGTCCAAAAATTGATTAGAGATCTCAGTCGGATTATTGCACTTCATGGTTTTTGGTAATTCAGCTTGTAAGCAAAGCTCGGGGTAAACAAAGTGGCGATCTTCATGACCTCGGAAGTAGAATTTATAGTAGTTCATACCATCTCCAATTTTTGGCAATCTCATTCCGTACTAAGAAAATTTCAAAATTCGAATAATTTGAATTTTTCCTTTAAGAGATTGGAAAATGACAATTACTTTTTTCATTTTAATCAAACTATCTTGTGAAATACGAACTTTAAAATTTATTACAATCTATTTTTTAATCATTATTTAATTTTGTAATACCATAGTTTTCCAGTGATCTCGAATGACTTTGTAGTGCTCGAATTTAGAAGGAATTTCTTTCGTTATTTTTAGTAATATGCACTTCTTCAAACTGAAAAAAGAAAACTAGTTTTAATTATATAAATAAATGACTCGAAAGATAGTATTATTTTAAAAAAACAATCTTAAAATTATACCCAGGTAATACGTAAGCATTTTGATTTTTACACCGGATGGAAATCTTTGGATTGTTTTTAAACTTCTTTATAATTGTTTTATCAGCATCCATTGCTTCTAAATTAATAGGAAATAGTTTTAACTTCACAGGACTAAATCGCAGGAACATCCCTTCTTCTAAAAATCAGTCAAGGAATACAAATTTATTATATGTAAAATCTCAAAATACTTAATTGATGTTACCATTGATATCCAAATGAAAATGCACTGCATCAATTTCTTCTGTGAGCTCTGAATATGTGTTTTCTTTGCATAAATATTCACCAACTCTTCTCCAATCGGGCAATAATTTATAAATTATAGAATACTTTCCACAAGTCTTGTAAATTTCAAAGTTTACATCACGTGGCTCTGAGTGCTAAAACAATTTTTATTACTATTTGAATAATTTTAAATTCAATTTAATCATAGTTTATTTAGAATATTTTGAATAAATTTACATAAATGTCTTTTTTTCGCAGAAATTCTTGAAGTTTCCCAGTTCCAGAATATTTTTTTGTAATAATCACATATATGTATTGTTCAGTTTTTGGAACCGGCGAAGCTATGGAATTGGGAAAATCCTTAATAATCTCCCTGAAATTATGTAAGTTCTATTCATAGTTTTAGCTAAATAAAAATGGGTTGCTTTAGAATATAAGAACAATATTTTTCTATAAATCAATTTGGATTTATGTAAAAGATTTTGTGAATTGAATTTTTTAAACTTATATTACTAAAGAAAATTTTTGCAAAACATTGTTCCCTCAAAATAATATTGATATTTTCGTTGAAAGAATGCGTTCCAAATTGTCCAAATAACTTTATGTTCGTCTATTCGATTCGGGAACATCGATATTAAAATTATATACGCTATAAATATTTTTAATATTGAATAAAAATGTTTTCCAACATTGTTAAAATAATTTAAGAGGTTAATTTTACAATTAGTTGAAACGTTAAAACATTATACCACAATAGATTTATTTGAAAAACTAAAACATGTGAATGTTATTTAATGCGAAAATGTCAATATACCTGCAGTTAATAATTTGGCAGTGATAAATTTCTTTCATTATTGGATGGATAATCTGTATATTCGAAACTTTACAAACTACGTAGCATAATTCTTTTAAACTTGGAATTGGGACAAATAAAGTAGTCTTTGCCTCCATTTTTAATTTATTTAAGCTCTTGTTAAAAAAGGAATGAGAAATTTATCTTTAATCAAATTAACTTGTTTACAATTAAAGAAAAACTACTCTACTTTACACCACTCAATTCTTGAGTCATAGTAATAACGTTTGATAACGTTTACTGCACTCAGTAAAATTATATAGTGACTATACGACTATAGTGGTTAACTGGTTTGTGTATTAGTGATTTTATTAACCAATTTAATTCGGAAACGGAAATAAAGAAAGGAAAGGAAGGAAAGAAAGAAAAGAAAGAAAAACGAAGTACCAATAGTGCCAACCTGATAATAACTTTAAGATAAGATTTCTCTTTTCCTTTAAAAATAGACTATAATTCTTGCATAAATATTACAAAATCAGTTTCAATGATAACAACACTATTTCATAATAAATAATAAGAATTTAATGCAATCAAACTATAACTTTACTTCAGTCTTCAGGATTTCCACCCTTCACGTCTTCAGCACGAAATGATCCAATCTGACAGTTTTAAATATAAAAAAGCGCTAAATTTTGAAAGTCAAGTATATAATAGTTTAGCAAATAATAGTTACTCAGCAATATAAACTGTCGAAATTGCACTATTTTGAAAGCTATGTACATAAAACGGAAATAATGTTAACTCCTGAAGTATAGTTTTTTATGATATTCCGAATCTAGAAATATACCACCAAGTTACAAAAACATGAAAAATTACTTGAACATTTCAGAATTTTTGAACAGGTTTTTCAACTTTAGCTTGAAAATACCTACTTCTTTATATTATGGGATTTAAACATTAATAATCTTTTTTTGCTGTTGAAATATTTTAAACTCTTCACAGAAACGTCTGAATTCATCAGTTTTTAAATGAAGAAATTTCCATGAGTGAAAAAATAATAACTTATCTAAACCACAATATTTAATATTTGCAAAACTTAAACTTTAATTCTCTTTTACATTTTTTGCAATAAACTAAGCACACATATATTCACGTTTTTACGCTATTGGAAAGAATTTTTTGCATGGAATTTGTAACATCTCGATGTTCTGCAGAAATTAAATTTGCAAAATACAGAAAATAATTCTTTTTTGTGCGTTTTACTACCAAAATATAAGAAAAAATGTATAATAATAGATAAACTATTATTTTTAAAAGCTAAAATTCCATCAATGCCTCTCTTTAAAATAGAATATTCGATGATACAAATATTCTATTGAAACGCTTTTACTTAATAATTCTATTTTCTCACTTAAAACAAAACCTTTGGTTAAACTCTGAAAATATAATCAATTTGTTCAAAAAATTAAAAAGTTGAGTCCCAAAGAATAATTTTTTTCTAATTTAATAGTTTTAATTTCAAAACAAATTTCATTTATTTCAATAAAAACAATTTTGGAAGTTGAAATAAATATTTAATGTAGAATATCAGAGTAACGAATATCTTGATTTTAGAGTATTTATTTTCATAGAATAGCGATGATACCTTGAGTACCGAAATATATACGTATTTACATTGAAATAACTATAACGAATAGTATGTACAAGTACATCAAATTACAAATACTAAACATACGTCGCATCTTGTACATTTTATCATTACCATTTCGTAAGATTGTACAGTTGTTTTCGGTGCTGAAACAATGGGTAGGATGCGTAAAATATTGAAAAAATATCATTTTGGCACGATTTGTTATCGTAAAAATAAAGATTTGGTCAGACTCAGTATGCTATAAAAACAAATTTCTTAACTTTATTCGCCTCGTCTTGATTATAATTGTGATATTAGATATGCACTAATTTTTCGATTTTTGAAAAAATCTTCAGACTTTGAGCAACTAAATTTATTGTGATGCATTATTCAATACTAAAATAAAATAAATCAAAAAATCAACACTTCGGTGGCAAAATTTGAACTCATAAGTGAGAATGCGAGAAATGGGGTGAGTATAAAGGGAAGTATGGAGCGATTGATATATGCAATGTATATATTACAAAAAATTTCATTTTTTATAACAACAACTCAAGTGTCTCTTATCAACTCTCGATTATCAACCAAATTATTATATTCACTCATTCATTTCACAATCATTTTCATTTCACTATGCACCTGGTCATTCGTGCGTTTTTCAAATTGTCTTAAAAACAAAAAACCGAATACACCGTAAAACGAACAACGTTAATGGGCACATTGATGATAAAATTATGTATAACAAACAAGCAAAATCATTGTCTTATGTTTACATCATTTACGTATAAATATCTCATTAAATATTCGTATATTAAAAATTTACTACACAGTTCACGATTATTTTACACAAAATTTGTTATTCTATTATGATGATGATTCAAGTTAATTAAGTAAGTCTCTTTACTGGACATGGGCATTTTTCATTGGGAAAAGTAATTCAAAACATTTCCAGGGTCCATTTACTTGTCAAATCGTACTAGAAAAGGATTATTGGTTCTCGAGCCTTTAAAATCAAGTCGCAGTTGACAGTGTATAAAAATCTAAAATGACCTTAATTTAATAAAAAAAAAAAACTCTTCATTCTTGCCAAGTTAGACGCTACCCAGTTTCTATGTTCAGCCAATTATCAAATTTCAGATTCATCAGCAGAGATCATTCGTTAAAATCCTAAGAATAAAAGGCGTTATAAATGCATTTTTCACAAGCAAAAATCAGAGGCTTAAAAAGGTTCCTTTCCTATTACTTGGCTGCCAATAATCAATTATTTTGTCCACAGTTTGAATATTTTCAATGACAATTGGACACAAAATAATTATATATTCAGTTAATAATTGTTCGAATACGAAAGAATCTGCTTAATAATAAATGGATATTTTAAATCGTCAAGAATTAAGAACTTCTAAAATTTATAAAAAATCCGAAAAATCCGATCTAAAAAATATACATATTGAAAATTCTTATAAATTTTAAGGAGTTTAAATTCATTCAAACGTATTGGTACGGATAATAATTATTAATTTACATTAATTTTTTGTACAATGGTAAAACAAACTTGTGAACCAAAAAATTTAGAAAGAAAATATATTCCCTTCTTTTCAAAATACTTTCAAGGCATTTAGGAAATAGAAAAATAAAAAACAATTGTACATAAAAAAATGAAACAAAATTACAAGAACATAAAAAAGTCCCTGATTTTGCTTTTAAACTCTAGACGCCGAAAATCCTTAAATTTTGATCTCTACTTCGAATGCTTACACCAAATTACTTGAACCTTAATTGGGATCTTCCACACACTAAGTCCTCCACTGTCAACAGAAAATATCCTAAATTGCACCATTTAAATACAAGTTTCAGAACCGCCCGGTTTCTGAAACCCAGCTTTCTAGCTTTTTGAAAATGGCAGTCACTGGGTAAATATCAAACAACTCTTTAAATTCTGGACACGTACAATTTATCGTTTTGTCTCAGACGAATTTCTCGTAGCTCCGCATTCTCTCCTCACTGAAGCACATTATATGGAAACAGTCTGCTGGTTTTCGGACAATCTCCGGCACTTTTTCATAGAAGGGCGCGAAGATAAGAAGGCTACGCTATACAGATATTTCGTAGTTCATGTCGTAGACGCTGGCGCGATCAGGTGTGGGAGTCGTGGGTCTTTGAGACCTGGAGTCGTTGGGTGCAGAGACCATCTCCATAGAATCGGTCATTTCAAGGGCCCTGACAAAACTCATAGGCCTGCGCCGACCATCGGAGGAGGTCGGTGTTGTAGGTGTTGCCATCGTTTTTCGTTTAACTTGTGGAGATTGGTGTGGTTGATGTGGAGGGAAGACTGGCACCCCACCTCGCATTGCTGGATGATAAGCGGGTCGAGGTGCGTTTGCAAATTGTTGCGTAGGACTCGTGGGATTTGATCGATAATAATCATAAGGTGGAGGACGTTGAGCTGGCGAAGAATTCACGCCAGATGATGGATAGCTGCCTGGAGAGTTATCTTTCCACATATAGACACCTCGCTGGGGAGAGCCAGCGAGTTCCCGGATGTTGTCGACAGTGTTGTTGCTCCGGGAGTAAGTATGCTCGTTACCTTGGCGAACAAGTTCACTTTCGGAAAGGAAGCGCCGTTGAGGACTGTAGTTGCCGTGGGTGCAGGCTGCGTTGCACTGTTGGACTTCATAGTACGTGGGGGCGTCAGTTACGCCGATGAAGTCCGGTCGACGGACCTGCGTCGGGGTCCCTGGGTTTGATCTGCAACAGGTAGAGGGTGAGATTTGTGATTTAAGAGAGGAGTTGAAGTAGAAAAGATTTAAACTGACAATGCTTTATATAGTTATCCAATACATTTATGCGAGTGCTGATGCCGAGCATAATTTGCTGTACAATTATAATAGCGATTTTTACAGGGAAAAGAGATAGAGAGATAGAGAAAGAGAGAAAGAAAAATTCAACAGTGCAGCATTCCTGGTGAAAAATTAGCATTTATTCAACAAACGTAAAAGAAGGTGAGAATCTAAAAGACAGCAATAGATAAATGAGCTGCGCTTATTTGTATTTAAATGAAGTTTGTAACGCTTATTTTTTTCTAATACATCATCTATTTCTTCTGTTATCCAATGAATTAATAATTGTAAACAATTGAAGTTTACAAAAATAAGAAATTTCTTTGCTACTTTTATTGTTTAATAATGAACAGGATAATTAATTTTTCACTGCAGAAAAATCGTTGCAAACTTTAGGTATATTTATTCTTCAAAATACAATTTATAGGATTTTTTAAGCAAAACGACAATTCTAGTTACCTGGAAAAGTCATTTTTTCAGAGTTTTTCCTACTAAATTTTCCAGAAAAATGTAAACACCTCATTTTATCTAGCTGTTAAAAATGATTTTGGCTCCGTGTGAATACTTTATGAATAAAAATATTGTTTTTAAATATTAACATCTTTTCATAAAATAAATTACGATTTAAACAAGGTGAATATTCGATTCAATCTCTGAAATTAAAAAGAGCGCTAGTCGCTTGTGATCAAAACGAATATTAAAAACCTTAAGTATTGACACAGTGAAGACTGAAATAGAAATGCTTGATTTTACAATTAATGTCATATTTATGCAAGAAAGCGTACAATTGTAAACTACAGAAGGTCATCGTAGGATGAAGTTCGTGTTTACCTGCAGTAGGTCGCAACATGTTGGCAGAAAGCAGCTCCTTGCAGTTACCACCCCCTGCAGTGGGACACAAACTTATCTATATACCACACATCTTTTTATATGTACGTGCAAACAACTATTCTTCAAGATTGTCGAGCTACATCGCGCAACTTCCTTTTCAACACGTTATTTCCGTTTTGGTTAATACACGAGATGTAAAAGGATATCTTCAGAATGATGCGGGAAAATTGACATTGCGAGCAAAGGTGTCGAGTATAAATGTGAGGTAATAAAGGCCCAATTAGGATCTCAGGTGTGACATAGCTTGACCTTTTATAGGGCAGAAAATTTACAGCATTCACTCTGACCTCCCACAAAATTTATAAATGCATAAAATCACTCTCGAATTAGTTAAAACAGTTTTAAAAAATTGAAACAAAGAATTTATTAAACAAGCGTTATAAAGGTTTAACGAATAACCTTATTGGAATGAAATTAAGCTCTGGGAGTTCAAAGTCTAGACAAAATAAACAATTCCGATTTAACACTGAATTTTACTTTCTTACAAGAACATATTTTACACAATATTCAGCAAAAGCAATGTGCAGTAATAATTAAAAGTGAAGAATACGTGTAAATAACAAGGAAATTTTGTTTTTTTCAGGTTACTTATAATATACCATGCCCTATAAAGGGTTGACAAAAAAAAGATCAGTTTTTTTTCACAACGTGCTCGTGAGATACAATGTTAATATCCTAGAGTGGCATTTTTATATTACAATATGGATCGCGATACATGCAAAGCTAATATTTCAC
Organism: Diplolepis rosae; assembly: GCA_030998225.1. Lineage (NCBI taxonomy): Eukaryota > Metazoa > Arthropoda > Insecta > Hymenoptera > Diplolepididae > Diplolepis > Diplolepis rosae. The sequence continues at coordinate 2,382,921 of JAPYXD010000723.1, read as the reverse complement.
ATTAAAGTTAATCGCATTAATGCAGCAAGATTTTGACGATTAGAGTTATTTATCATTTTTTTAGTGTATTAGTTTTAGCGTTTGGACTTAGTTATTGAGTTAAGTGCGCATTACTCGAGAGACATTAAAATTCCATTATTTTACAAGAAGAATAGGGAAAGTAGCGTAAAAATTTAAAAATTACCTGCGAATTGGACTGGAAATGGCAAGTGGAGTAGGTACACCGATGGCTTTGATTCGTTGCTGCATCGTTGGACTAGCACCGCCTTGACCCTGACCTCTCTGCTGACCTGTTGCAGGTGACCCACTACCTTCAGGTGATAAAGGATCGGGTGTGTGACTGCGAGATCCGTTCATTCCTCTGTAAATATCGCTTTTCATAAAAGAAAGCCATTCAAAAAATAAAATTATAAAAACAAAACACACTTCAGTTTTATAATTCATGCTTTTAAATCATATTTTTAATCTATTGGTTTAAATAAAATAGGAACGCTTGATAATTTGAAGCAATGGAATTTCAAATTTTTAGAAAATTAAAATAAAATAAAGATCTATACATGTATGCATATCTCAAAAACTTCTTTTTAAACAATTTTTTAATATATTTTTTTTTTACATTGTACAATATAAGGAGATTTAAATAATTGTTCTATTTCAAGCACACGTAGCTTGAGTAGGAATACTTTTGAACTTTGTATGTTAAAATCTTGTGATGCAACCGGATAAATAGATTTAATTATTTTTAATACTTTACTTTAGTGAAAGATTAAAGGTTCCTGAGATATATCCATATATTAGTTAAGAAATTAAAATAAATTCACCTTGGCCTTGGATGTGGACTGCCCCTAGGATAATGAATAGGATGTCGATGCTGTACAGGCGGCAGAGGATGTCGTGGAGAATCGTTATTCTCCATAGATGGCAGGAAGAAATTACTTTTAGAACCATGTCTTTGCAAGGGGGGAGTAGGTTCGCAATCGGCTGACTGGGAAGCCGTAGGTTCCATATCTGTATCTGATCCATCTCGACCGGGAGATAGCTGTAATTAAAAAATTATTAAAAAATGCTATTCTTAAGATGTACTCAATAAATTTACCCTAATAATTAGTAGGGCCTTGATATCGAAGGACATAAGAACTTGGGAGAGTGGGAAGTCAGAAGTAATACACTTATTGGCTCGAAGTTACAATTTGAAGTGAATTGTTTGCGGAAGGATTTGCGTTTCTGATCTAAATGAAAATGTACTACTTATATTTACAGATCGAAAATTGAATAGTAAATTTCTAAACTAATGTAACAAAACTAAGAATCTTTGCACACGCTTTTAGAAATAAGCGTGAGCCTACGATTTCTGATATAAACAAACGCAGTTATACTTCCTTAGAAATGAATTTATTGAATTAATATTAGAATTCAAATACACTTTCACCGGGAATTATAGATAAACTTGCTTTACAGCAGTTTACTTAAGTTATTTTAATTTAAGTTTAGCCTTTATTTTGATCTAAAGAAGAAAGTCCACAAGTGTCTTAATAAATCAATAAAGTACTACGAAAATTTATCTTTGAAATAAGCTCAAGAACTTTGAAAATTTTTTATTACATTTTTTGAAAAAAATAAACGATAATTTCTGCCGGCAGTGTATTTTAGATTATATCTCATTTACTTCGTAAATCTAAGCCACGTTTGTCTATTCCAAAGAGTGAATGTAATACATACTGAAACCTGGAACTGAGAGGAACTCGGAAGCGTACAGAACTCTGTTAAATCGTGCAAAAAAGTAAGCGTCACGCCACCAACGACGTTATAGATATGAGAGAATAAAAAATGGAGCTACGCTGCGCTATCTCTTACCTTATTGTAAGCATTTGAACTGGCATTTCTAACACCATTGCTGTTATCCATGTAGGTTTTTACCTGGTTCTCAGTGGCGATGATAGAGATGTCGGACGTGCAAGCCCCGCGTCGTTTTCCTGAATACTTTTCAGGTTTAACCAAACTAAAAATAACAAATCGTTAAGTGATTTTCAATATTTTATTACCGGTCAGGTATAATAATAAATAGGCTGTCATTTTTTGCAAAATACCTTGGGAATTGCGGTCCACATTGTGTATAACAGCAATTGTGCAAGCATCCACGGGAGAAAGGATTATAGCCAGTATTAAATTTGCCAGTTACTTGTTCGTTCGTCGTACGTCCTCTAAAAACGAGTACTACGTGGAAGCCGGTCAATCCAAATATCGGAATCACCAGTAGCGTTACAACGCCCATGAGTACCATTCTATTTAGCGAGTTAAGGAATTTAAGTAGTAGGCTATTTAATATTTCTTATGGGAATTAAAATACATTTCTGAAGAATAGCTTTCAATAAAATGAATTTAAACTTCCAGAGGTTACTAAAAAATTGCTGCAAGATAAACCTGAAAAAATAAATTATAGAGGACAATTGGCCTTCTCCAATGAATAAAGGATACGCAACTATAGTCTGGACTTCACCGAGCTGCTGTTTATGTAAAAGAACGAAGTAGAGGCAAAGTCCAAATATACTAAGCATGTGTGAGCTAAGCGACAGGAGAAAGAAAAAGAAAAATCTGTAATTTCTCCTGCCGATGCAATTATTAAGCCATGGACAGTGGTGGTCGAATGTCTGAAAAATAAATTTAAATTTAAAGATAAATAAAATGCCTCCGCCGAAATCAGTAATTTACTTCAAGAAGATAAGATTAAAAGTGGAAACATCAATACAGGCCGATAATGAAGTCCTACACTAGATAACTATCTGTTGAAGATAAGCGATCACCAATATGAGGCTTTACTTATTTTATTTCATAGTATGTAATTTGTATTTTTCTTATTTACTGGCGGAAATATTTTATTATTTCAACATAAGTAATTTAGAATTGGTCTATTCAGTGAATAGAATTAATTTTATTAAATTCTTATGTAGATTTATTGTTTATACCTCGATGCAATGATTGCAAACACTACAGTGAGAGCATCTGGGTGGCCTGTAAAATTTGCAGGTAACGCACCATTTCATGCGAACCGTAATTCCATTAATTTCAACGTTTTTATATAGCGGCGCCCTAAAGTCATCTTCTCGATCTTCGTCTGGAGGAGCTTTATAAGGATACAAAAATGTTAATTTCATACTTTAAATCAAATTGAAAGTATATTATTATATTTTAATGATAAGAGGCTTTTTGGTACCTTTTGGTATAATTCCAGGGTCCATGAATGTGGCAAGAGTAAAGTTTGACAGGACAAAGAAAGTAATAACTCCTTGCAGTGCTGGAACCCATGGATACGGCCCAACGTAATACTGACACCTGTAATTTTCAGAAACAAATAGTCAAATCATTAATTTAAATTATGGAATATTTCAAGAGTTTAAAGTATTCGAGTTGACTTATGGAATTCACAAAAATAGCTACAGGCTAATATGTAAAATAATTAAAAAATGAAATAAGATGAAGAAACTTGGTTGAGAATCACGAGGGAATTAAAAAAAAATGTTTAAAAAAATTACATTAGAATAACCGATATTTCGAAATGTATATTTTAAAACGAAACAGGTTTTTAGATTCATCTTGCCATACTGGAATTTATAATGAATATTATTTTGCATTAAAAAGATTATTTTATGATAAAATAAAATGATGTGAATCGTTTTAGAGGTAAGTAAGTTGTGCCTTCAAAAATCTTAACGAATTTGAGGCCATCTTTTGAGAATATATATTTTTATAAATGTCTCTATTCTTAGATACATTCCGAACCATTTATCGTCTTCACACTATTTATATTCTCATGGAAAAAATGCAGATTGCTAAATTGCTTTCTTTTAAATTTTAGTCAATCGTTTTTGTTCAAATGAAAGTCTAATTTCTATTGTCTCTCAACGCTCCATATATGCAATTCATTAATTAAATACTAATTTGATTCAGGATACACAAAGAGTTACAAAACATCGCAAAATATACAATTAAAACTTAGATTAGACTTTGAATTAATTTTAGTTTTATGAATTTTATTGAATAAAGTAAGAAATGTCAGGAATAAGTAATACACTTTGAAATAAAAGTTATAATGTAATAGAATGCTGAAAGTAATACATTGAAGATTATTAGGCTATAAAGTAATGCCATTCGACTGTAACTGCTAAACGAATTAGTCACATTTTTCCCACAATTTTTCGCAATTCCCTGATGAAACGTACACTTATAAAATTTTATTTCATTCTGTAGAATTTAATGAATGAATCAACAAATTACAATAACTAATCTAGTTGAAGCTTCTTCAAAATAATTGTATAAGCAATACAATTTTATTGGAAGAGTATTTTTCAAGACCTTCAATCGAACTCAAAACCCCAATCTTTCCATCGATTACAGCTTGACTTTAAGGAAAATCAAAGGGCTAAAGATTTATAAAGTCTTGTTTTTGCTTGTAACTTATTATGGGCTTCTCCCGTTTATTGGAGAGACTAAAAAGTCATGAAAAAACCAACGTGAACACACACCAAAAGAAGGGGCATTTGTAAAAAAAGAAAAATATGACTGAAACATAAAACTGACAAATGTGATTTTACCAAAGGGATTAAAATCCATCCGAAGTCTGATCCATAAGGAATTAGTGGGGAAATTGAGTGGTATGAGCACAGGTCAAAGAAAAAGAGAGAGCCAGAGTTGTGCGGCTACTTACGGGAAGTAGAAAAAAAGGGTCGTGGTGCTGAGTAAAAGGGTCCACGCAAATGTAGCTGGCAGACACTTGAATTTCACATCGTTTTTCGGCATTCTGTAAACTCCACTGTCGTGATTCGATTAATTTCAGGAGTTAATGGGCGAGATTTCCCCGATCTCTGCTACCAGAAAACATGGCCGCGTCCATTGATAGTGGTTATTTGCGAGTTGTATTCGTATGAGCACCGCTCAATGCGCTGCTTCATACTCGATACGTCTGAACATCTGCGAATTCCTATAGATCGCCCCATCCATCACTTACGTCACTTAAGCAAAAACATTCGGAATTCAACTAATATTCCACCTTTTTGCACACGCGATGGCGAACACACCACACTTGTCGGTGACATACATATATCACGGACATATATCACATATATCGTGATCGCGGACAGCCCTGCCCCCTCCATTTCTCATTTCGCGACATCTCCACGAGTTCCAAAACCTATCATCTTCGATTCTTCGTCCACCATTTTCTTGACCATATCTTGTAAAAACTTTCCTATTATCTATTGTTTTATTAAATCATTTTAGTTCTTCTTTAAATCAAAATAATTGAATTTGATTATACATACTTAAGTAGACATGTTTTATTTTTTCAGCAGATGTCAAATGAGAAAGCAGTGAGGTTATGTTTTCGAATCACAGCCACTCTCTGAAAAGGTTGATTTTTCAACCAATGACAATGATCTTTAATACAAGATAGCCAATCTGATCTGTCGATTTTCAAATGACTTCATAACAATCGAAGAAAATACACATGTAATGTACGAGATATTTTTTTTCTTTGCTGATTAGAATTTACATATGAAGTAAAAAAAAATTCAAATTTACTGAAAATATATTAAGATTCCAAGTTTACTTTTTTGCTTTTTCGACAATGTTAACAATCGGAAGATTACCTAATATTTAAAATTCCCTCTTAAATCTGCGCTATCGGATTGCGCAATGACAGCAGTATCGATCACAAAATGATCAAAAATGGTGTTGACTTTCTGTCATCTCTAAAAAATCCACTTTAAAAACGTTAATTATGTTTATATTTGGACGCTAATATCAGAGGTAACTCTGCTCTCTAACTCATAATTGTTTAATTTATTTTTTTGAATAAGAATTAACAATACCCTCTATTAGAAAGGTTTTACATATTTATAGGTTAGGTTTGGATAGAGAAGTTTGTGTATTAAAATGTTCTATTTCTTGAGTTCCTTAACTTTTGTTAGGCCTGGGGAGAGGAACATTTTTTCCAGCAAAAATTTTCTTTATAGAGGAAATATTGGATAAGTTGAATTTTATGTTATTGCAGGTGCAACAGCAGAGTAGTCATGCTGACTACAAGATCTAATGCAGAAAATTTGTTATCTACTATGGACTCAATACCGTTGAGTTTTATTATTTCTGATGATGGGCACACATTACTGGCAGTAACAGGTGAAAACTTGTACTTATATGATTTAAGTTTTTAAATCCATTTTTCAATGTATCTTATTTGTAAAACTAATACTTATATTTTAAGAACTTTAATGTCTTGAGATTTTTATTAGGTATATTTTATTTATTTTTTATTGTTATGTATTACGACTCCTAACTAGGGCTTTATTAAAGAGAATGCATTGTATTTATTCTTAGCATTTAAGAAATCTTCTTTTTCTCTATTTATAGAAAATGGGGATGGCTCCATTGAAGTAGTGAGTGCGCCGGTAACTTACATAAACGACTCTGGTGATAGTTCCCTCTCTACTAAAATACCCAACGACAATGTACAATCAAATACAGTAAGATTACCACGTTTTATTTATGTATATTTAATTTATCACTATTAGAAATTATAAATATTTCTGAATTGCAGCCTTTATTACAGTTTAATATACAGGGAACAGATGCATGTAGAAGCCAACAAGCAACATTAGTGCCTGCTCACATAATTTCATTCATTTCAAACGATTCTGATGTAACTGCAGGAAAAGAAAATGACGCTACAATCGCTTATCATGTTTCTCAGTACCATCCAATAAAGGCGAAACCGGATAAAGCTTGTAAAGAATCCTTAACTCTTCAATTTATTGAACCGACATCTATGTCTGCCCTCCCAGTATCTAAGTCTTCCTCACCTCAGCTAAAATCTCCGTCTCCGAAGAGAAGCCCTGGCAGACCAAAAAAAGTGGAAAGCTCTGTTGTAAGTTGGATGTTTTCGAGTGCCTATAATTTAATAATTAATTTTGTTTATTTCAATTCATAATTCTCGCTGTTGTTTTTACAGAAAGTAGTGGTTTTGAAGTGCGAAATCTGTGGAATAGAATTTAGGAAGCAAAGTTTATATCGCAAGCACTTGGAACATCATGCAGAAGAAAAACCACATCGATGTCCTAAGTGTCCTGCATCCTTCAATGTTCCGGTTAGGAAGATTTCAAGTATTTTATAGTTTGATTTTTCTACATTAATGCCTTGCTTCATATTTTTTAAAGGCTATTTATAGATACCTGCAATCTTAGCAGTATAAATGTAGTTTTTTCTTTATTTTCATTTTTTATTGTTAGAATTTATGAGCTGAATTCCATTAACTTATAACGGTTAATTCACAGACAAATTTTACTCTTCACATGGCAACGCACAACATCGGTGAACCAAAATGTCCTGAATGTGGCCGAAAATTCGCGCGGATGGCAAGTTTGAAGTCTCACATGATGCTACATGAGAAAGAAGAAAATCTTTTCTGTACCGAGTGCGAAGATGCCTTCTCCACGAAGGTAAGTTTTAGTAATTAAAAATAATCTCCATTTATTAAATAGAACATTTTTATTATCTATTTATTTTTAATTTTGAAGAATTTCAAATTTCTCCGTGGAAAAAGAGACGTTTTCGACTGTGCCGGGATTCGAGCCCAAGTTTTTCGATTGCTGGTCGCCGATAATGTAGGCAGTGGCAAAAATTTCGAACTTAACCAACTAATTTGAAACAATTTATCTTGATTAATTTCGAAATTGTAATAAAATAAAGTTTCGGGACAATGTTACATTGTTTAACTACATTTGTCAGACATTGGATTTATATTGATTTTAAAGTTGCAGAATTTTGATCATTACATAAAAATTTTAGTAAACCTTCTAAAGATCACAAAATATTGATGGTATAAAGTGTCTGATTTTTTCGAAGGATAAATTAATATATTTATTTAGTCATTGTTGACGATGAATTATATAGTTTATCGACATACTAACAATAGTTTTACTAGAACCAGACAGTTACCTGGATTTATTTTTGCTGACCGAGCAGACCAGGTTTCTGATAAAATTCTGGTGTATAACCATTCGTCTTACTAGGTCATTCAATACGGTACGGTCGTTATCCTGCACTTCTTTTAAACTTTCACACGTCATGATCAAGCAAAGAGCGGCTCTCTTATTTTTTCTTCATTATCTTCATTTATCTTCCATAAAGTTATAATTATAATAAATCATAGCAACTTTATATAAATTGAACAATTTCAAATTATAAAAGTAGAAAAGAAAGGCTTTTAAATATTGCTTTTGAAAAATATCAAACTTCAAATCTGTTAACATATATAATATAAATTTCTAAGTTCGAAAGAGTACTTGAAGTACGAAAATTTGCCAATCTGATGAATGAACTGACAAGTAGTTGAGAGTTTAAATTGCTCTGTAATTATCACACAAGCTTTCATTTTATTGCATAGATTCTATCGATCTTTACAATTTTCAGTTCCTATTTTTTCGCTTTCCTAAATCTGAATTGCTAAAATTAAAGTTCAGTTACAAGTACTAAAGTAATTTTCTACATTAAATAATAAACTGAAAAATATAAATCTACATAATCGTTTCTTTCATAGAATTTATCTCACTAAGTTTACATTAAAACAATTCAGGGATGGGATAAATTAGATTCACTTAAAGCGATTCTTTTTAGTTTTGGAAAGGGTCGAATCCTTGACCCCGTCCTCTTATCGGCTTCCTTTGCTGCGATTGAGACTCATGAAAAAAAAAATCAGGCCGTACGACATAGTTCCGTCTTTAGTTTTTTTGTATCAAATAAGTTTTAATAACTGCCTTCTAAAATATCGGATTTGGGACAAAAGGGGAAACCAAAGTATGACCTGTCAAGGACAATGGTACGAATGGCTATGATGGAAATGTAGGCTGTAAAACTGTAAGTAGGCGGTGATCGTAACTGCATACAAGTCTTGCGCAAATAAAGAGTATGATCTCATGGATCTCTTACAACTTACATTGACAGATTTGTATGTCGCCTTTGAATCTGGAACAGCTAAACAATATAATTGTAATGAAGGCAACCCCCTTTATTTTTTTCCGTTTCCCAACAGCCCTCAGAAGTAATTAGAAATCATCTCAATTTGATATTTTTAGAACTTCTAGATTCGAAGGAAAAAGGGAATAGAAAAATATCAAAATACATTTAAAAAATTTTTTTTTAGTTCTTAAATTTAAGAATTTTTTTAACTTGAATTTTCAAAATATTTAAAGTTTGACATTCAAATTGTGATTACTTTCAAACCCTGTTTATGATTTATTTTAAGCGAGTTGTTCAGATTTTCATAAAATCATAGGTTAAATTAAGAACTTGACTTCGAAGTGCAAGATTTATGATTATAAAAATTCGAACGATTTGTGACGGATATAAGAACAGCATAAATTTTTTTCTTTCAAATGAAATATTTTCACAATAATTAGCTTACTTTATTTAATTTCTTGATCTTGTGGTTTATATTGAAAACGGAAAGACCTAGATATTTATAAATTAAGAAGACCATCAGGAATATAAAATGGGTGGAATTCTTGTCATTGAGATGACATCATTAAGAGAAAATCGTGGTAATCATGAATCTTCAACATCTTCATTTGGCATAATCGATTACATCCCTTCTTCTTATCTTTCTCATTCATTATCGCGTAATTATATGTTGCATTAGACAAGGCTTGCTGCCTCGTGTGAGGTAATAAGCAACAAGCTATTAGAGGATAAAGCTGACTGGATAATTGACTAAAATACCATCTGACATGAGTATAATCAAATTTAGTTTGACAAACTATCGAGCACAAAAGTTGATGGTTATTGTGAAACGATTTAATTCGGTTTTGTAGAAATATGTAACAAAAATTTATGATTTTTTGTGATGAAATTAATTGCTGTTCAATTTTCAAATATTCAGGGGGAAATGTGTTATTTTTATTACTGGTTAGAAATAAAACAGAAAATTTTGAAATCAAATACTAGTGAAAGTAAATATAGAAATCATCTCTTACTGATAGTTTTCACATTCTACAGAATTTTTTTGTGAGTGACCATTCAATCTTAAAATTATTTCACCCTTTTAAAGTTTACTTCTTCGATTATAGGGACATGAATAATGCCTACTGCTTTATAATTTTATAATTTCGAATCATTATTTGATATTGAAGGTTTATAATGCATTCTTATAAATTTGAATTTATGGATTATTAATTTATTAAACTTATCCAGAAATCTTCTTTCCCTTCTTCCGGTGAATTATTTGAGAAAAAATACATATTCGTTAAAAAGAGATGAATAAACTTTTACAAACTTTATTTTTATTTTTAGAAGCTGAGTAATATACTTATATTTAGAAATACTTGCTAAATGATTTTTTATTTCAAAGATTTTTTAACAGCAATTTTGTTCACGTTTTTTTTGGTTTGGACAAAAGAATTTTCCAGGAAAAAAATGAAAATAGCTCAGAGAAAATTTGTATCCCTCAAATTAAATTCCTGAGTTTTGTATTTTTTATGCTTCTTCTATTTCTTTCCTATTGTTTACTCTTTTGACTCCGCACGCTCGTGTCATAAACTTAAGCTCCGTTTTTTTTTGTAAAAAAAATGTAAACGTGTGAGCGTGGGAGAGAATCAATTCGAGGACGTAACGTTTACATTAAATAAGCTATAAGCGTGTTTTGCTCTGGCTCTCTTTTTCTCAGTCTCTCGTCTCTCCAGGGCCCGGTAGGATGAGACGAGCACTTACACTGGGTGTCGTGAGTACACTTTGGCGGCAGTTGTTAGTCGGAAAGGGACTTCTGCACGTGCTCCATTTCGTTGACAGCCCCAGAAAAGTTCCTGTCAATTCGTGTTTTTCTTTTAGTGTTAGTTTTCATTAGTGTTTGTCATCGAAAGTGACAATGTAATTTCTACCAAAATGTGCCTTTTTCCCTCCAGAAGTATTATGAAACTTTTATTAAACTTTCAGACTTAAAAAATTATTTTTCCCATTCATAAACTCTTATTATATCTCCAAAAAATTGTCAATAGATTTTTATTTTATTTTGAAAAGTGCCCTAAATTAAGTTTAAAATTTAGATATTTGTATTTAATTTAATTTAGATTAATTATTTATTTAAAAATTGATTCAATTAATTAACACGTTGACTGCCGCGCGCATTTTACGTGGTTTGAATGCCGGTCACCGGTGACCCCCACGGCAGTCAACGTGTTAATTTAGAAAAAAATACTTCTTTGGAGAATTTATTTGGCTTCCAAAGTTGTGTGTAAATGAATTAATTACATTCAAAAACAAATTGTATTTTAATCAAAAATGTTAAGTTGGTAGTCAGTGCTTATTTTTAATTTTCGAGTGGGTGAACAATTTTAGTTCTAAATCATTTCCCTGAGCTTACTTCAATTAAGATTTTCATAAAAATTTAATTATTATTTTTAAAAAAGATGGATTGAGACGATTTATTTTTTTCAAATATGGTTTCTGATCTTTCAATACTTTTTTCCGAGTCCCGGGGTCGTTGACAGAGTAGTGGGAAAAGTAGAAAAAAAGAAAGAAGATGTAATACGTGCGATAAGAGTGCGGTCGTTGTCGCCTCAAAGCTTCGCGCATAAATAGAGAAAACTTCTCATTGACTTCCGCGAGTTTTGATCTGGGGGTAAATAATTGGAAGGGAATGAGCTTTCGAATGAGAGGCAGGTTGGTAACTCGACACAAAGTCTACGTGATGTGAACGTGAGTTACTTGCGATAAGGATTCTGAGACATGTAGTCTGTTGCTCGAAACTAGACTGATTGTAAAATTCCGAATTTTTTTTAATGAAAGATCTGAAAACAAATATCTCAGCACCCTTAACTCCACAGAATCCACAACTCGCGAGCAATTGAGATTAAAATTTTAATTACATACTGTCCTATTTTTAAAAATCAAAATAGCTTCTTATCAATAAACGTTTCAATTAATTCTTTTAAAAAGTTCGTTTGTCTAAATTTTAAATAATTTTCTTGAATTAATTTAGTATTTTTATTTTCTAGGGATACGTTTATTTTGTATAAGAAACGATTGGTTCAATTCTTCGAAAGATAATCAACCTAAGAACTTTGGGTCTTTAATGATGACGGTACTAAATTTGCTTAATGTATTTGTCAGTCCAAAGGAAAGTTTCTCTCAGTTTATGTGAATTTGCTGTACAACAAACATGACTTATGACCTCATTTGTCCATGAAAAGCCTTCCCGTTCATAATTTCTTCATTGAGAGATGAAGCCGAATCTCAAGTAGAGGTTTCTGACATCCAAGGACCAAAACTGGTTTCATTGCAACGGGTGCCCCCAACTCTTTAAACTGGCAAATATTCGCTGATGTAACGCACAAGCTGTCATAGAAGTAAACCGAGAAGGCTTGATTTTTTTCATCCTCGACCTTATCTTTCCTTCAGAATCACCAGAGAAGGCAAATGGAGCTTGAGTTTCGAGAATAGGGATATCGCCGGTCTAGTCGCTCTTGACGGCGAACTTTCAAAGAGACATTTGTTTCGAATATAAATTTGATTTATTGACAAGTTTTTAAAAGTACCACAGGTGATTTTGTTGAAATTATTGGCGCTATCAATAATTTTAATATAATTTAATAAAAATTAATGAGCTCTTGCTGCAGCTTTTACCGTTAATTAGAGGTTGAGTTTAACTCAATTTAATGGCAATATAAAACGAATTGGAGGTTTTTAAATTCTGAAATTATTCAAGATCTAAGATTAAATTTAGTAATTCATCACATCTGAGACTTCGTTTAGGATAAATTTTTTTCTTACTTTTCTTTGGTTGTTGACTTTGCAAATTTAAACTTCAATTAAGAAAGCCGAATGTTTGAAGCTGGATTCATGCCAAAAATACGATTTTTATGACAGATAGAAAATATTTTTTTTTAAACAGAAAATATTTATTATTGGTTATAAGAACTATTTTATTAGCTTTATTCCCGAAGGTACTTCTCTGTTTCTCCCTCCGGATCCGAAAATAATCCGGACCGTCTCTGCTTTTTCGTGGCGTGGAAAAATCAACAAATTGCCTTTAGTTTCCAATTTACGGGATTTTGTTTCGAAAGCTTTAACACGTGATAACGACACGCTGGAAATTAGTCTGTGCATCATAGTTGAGATTTATTGTGTTTCTAAAATCGCTCGAAGAAATTTCCTTGAGTATAATGATTAAATCAATCACTATGTGAATTAATCGCAAACTTAATATTGTTAGTTATTTTTCAACCAAAATTAAAATTCAATTGCTGTGATGTCTAAAATCCAAATTTTTATATTTAAAAATGTTTCTTTCGGTGCTTTCGTATTTGAATTCCTTTATTGAATAAAGTTTCAAAAGAGAATGAGATGAAGAAATTTCTGTACATATAAGGCAATGAATTCTAGGAAAATGTGCCGCATCTTCATCAAGTTTTGGTCTGCACTTTATTATCAACCGGACGCGTCAAGATCGTTGATAAAATACAGTTGTGAATGTCTATGCGAGCCCTTGAAAATTTGATAATAATTCTAATAATGCTAAATGTAAATATTAGAAGTGCATAATAATAAGTGCGTAAATTAAAATAAAGCAGAAAGTGAATAATTATTATCGAGGTATGATAAACTGTTGAACTTTATCAGAAGGAGTCACGGGAATTATGCACTTTCATTATCTAGAGGTTTTCTAGTCCTAAAAAAAATCCAAGCTTTAGCTAAATCTTATTTGAATTTGAATTTCTTATTTGAATCAATTCAAATAAATTATTAAGTTGGATTTAAAATTTAACTCAATCCCGGATAAATATAATTTTTTCCTTCAATGAAATGAAATTAAAATTTGATTCAATTTTTGAGACACATTTTATTTTCTGAAAATTTTCTTTGAATATTGTGACTCATTCTGTATAAATACAGATTTATAATTTTCTCGCTTTTCGTTTGAATGATGGCATAAATCTATGTACTACTTGATACAACAAATTGACCTCGCTAATAATTCACGCGAGTTACTAAAGTGTCTTTTTAGTGAGATATTCTCGTTTCTTCGAATAAAAAATTTTTTTACGTCACTGTCTTGGATTTATAACAGGGAACTTTTTAAAAATTGTTTAAATAAAATAATATACAGAATTATTCTCATTAGAATGAAAGTTGAATAATTGTTATGAATTGATTCTAAAACTTGGTGAATTTGAATTCTATTTTCTTCAATGTTTTACTTAGGCCTGGGAGAAAAAAGCTTTGATTTTTTCAAAAGATTAGATTTTTCTTTAGAAAACTGGTTGAACTTTAGAATTGAAGCATGATGAATTTGTCTTTTATAGCTTGTGTATGCTTTAACGACTTCACCAGAATAGTACCAATCTAATAAGCTCGTTCGAGAAGTAATTCGTCTCGAATCACCTAGGCAATGTAATGAAATATTCGAAACTGCTGCTGGAAATAGATTTTGTAGGAATGCAGAAAAGAAGCTTAGTGAAAAAAATGGATAGGATATGTTTCCAAATTCTTTTTTTATCTTTCCTTGCATTTCAGACAATTTAAGACACGCAATGAGAAATATGAGTGTGGTATTTTGTTTTATAATTTTGAGAGCTTTAATTGATTTAAACATTGTTCAAATTTTGAAAAATTGTAAATGAAAATAAATTCTTTTGAGAAAAGATTTTCTATTTCTTTTGTCTTTTCATCTAGCTAAGATTAGAAAAGACAAGAGCGGAGTCAGGGAAGGGTGAGTAAAGAATCGGTTATAACTTCCTGAATGCCAAGACTGATAGACGATAAAACGATGAACTCTTCTCAACGTCAATGATGCAAACGCGTTCGTCTTAATAGGACGCGACGCGTCTTGTGGCTCATTGCTGTCATCAATTCTAATAATTAATATACAAAATATTATAATCTTTAAAATTTATTTTTGTAACGTGCTAGTCAACAAAAGAAAGAATTTAATTAAAATTCAAGTATATCGAAAGTGCAGCAATTTACTATTTATTCGAAGATGTCTTCAAAAGTGTATGTAAAAGAGAGTGAAAATTTGAATGAAAAGAGAAATAGTGATATTTTCCTGGATTGTATACCAGGGATTATAAAGGAAAATGAGAGATTCTGGTTATCAAAGATATCGTCAATGAGCAAAATGTTTATGAAATAACATAACTTTTTAAACTCCACTTTCAATGTGTTCAATCAAAACCAGATTGTGATAAAGTGTCGTTTTTGCGAGATGACCTTAAAGTTACGAGAGAAAGTGTTCCTAAAAAAATTTTTATGGTGTACTTGGACACTTTTGCGATGACACTCACAGTAGATTGTCTAAATTTAGCCCTCCTGGTTATCTGCACTCGGGTTTTTCATTTTGGTGTTGGTCTTGGTGCTCAATATTATAAGGTAATCAATTTTTCGTCAAATAATATTTTAAAAATCTTTAGAATATGACTTTTTAATGATTTATTTTATTTTATAATGTAAACTAAAGAAAAAGGTTTGAGTTTTTATATGATTCCCAAAAAAGCTCATTAGTCTTATAAATGTCAAGATACGTATTACAAATTCTTACAAAGTAAAAGAGTTCCATGACCCGTTGACATGGACAAGTCTGATAAGTCTGAACAAAAAATCCCTGCAACCGGATATTATTATCGTATTGTATCTAATATTCTAATGTCACACCCCCACAGAAGATTACAGTAATGAATTTTTTTTACATTATTGAAAAAGATTTATTATTGACTAAGAATTTCTGTTTAATTGAATAATCTCATCTCAATGGTGGATGACTAATTATTTTATTGATTCACTAGTTTGATTGAATCCCACAAACCCCTTGAAAATAAAAAGATTACTTTATTTTTTCTAATTGTCTAAGAAAATCAAATTAGGTGGGTTGCACTCCAGAGAAAATTACAGAATGTTTTTGCTTTTGGAATAAATACTGGAAACACATATCGATTGACAACTTCAATTCATGAAGATAAAATAAAGATATGTGATTATTAAATTTATATTTGAACTTTTGTTTGCAGGCTCAACTCGACGCTCATTTAAAACTTCACAATGAAAAATGGACAACCGACGATGTCAGGAAGTGCAAGCTTTGCCACAAACAATTCACTCAACCAGCCTTGTACAGACAACATATTCGAGAACATTATAGGGTAATATTTTCATAAATATGTTTTAAAAATTCGTGTCTTTGTAATTCGAAATTTACTTTCTTGTTACTGAATTTGTAAGTATTTGTTGTTACTGGAAAAGCCTTAATCTCTTAATAAATTGAAATTATACTAATTTATCCTGTAAATTTAAACAGTTGCAAACGAAGCTGGTGAAGCAGACAAGAAAGGGGACGAAGCACAAGACCATGTACAAGTGCAAGATTTGTCTAAAATCCTTCCAGAAACCTAGTCAGCTGATGCGGCATATCAGGGTACACACGGGCGAGAAACCATTCAAGGTAAAGTCACCATATATTGTTCTAATGACTGAAAATTCGTCCTGACGTTCAAGTAGATATCAAATTAGCTTTCTACCTTCCTAGTGTACTGTTTGTAGCCGCCAGTTTACGCAGAAAGGATCACTTCAAATTCACATGTCACAGCACGATGGACTGAGGCCACATGCTTGTAATTTCTGTAGCGCCAAGTTCAGCCAAAAGGGTATAATAATTCTGTTATTAATTAATTCTAACCCACCCATCGTAGGGGTAATATTTTGAGCATAATTAACTATTTTGAAATTTCACTATTTTAATTTAAATAAAAAAGTCTCTCAATTTAAAATAGGTATCTAAAATATTTTCCAGTGATCTAAAAGTTTTTGGAGTTTTAAAACAAAACATATTTTCATGTCTAACGTTTTTTTTTTAATTGGAAAATTTTTAAAGTGAAGAGTTTTAAAATTTGAAGTATTATAATCTAACCGAAAAAATGTGTAGATTTCAAGTCTGAAGACACTTATCTATACGTTTGTATACATCTTGCACCCATATTTTCGAGTTTACTACCTTCTGTACCGTGGTATGTTTTTCTTTCTAGGAAATCTAAACGCCCATATCCATAGGGTGCACAATCTACCGGAAGGAGCGCCTATATACGGATGCACTTATTGCACTTGTGCTTTTAAGAAACTCGGTAGCTTAAATGCACATTTAAAGCGAATGCATTCTTGTCCTATTGAGGTAAAGAGAATTAAAAATTAATTTTTTTGAAGTAGATTCATTTTTTAGGATCTGAATTTAGTATTTTTAAAGCTTGAAAACCTGAGGAAAAAACAATATTATTTTTATCACAGTTTGTGATTTTTATTTGGGTAAAATGTCTGTTTACAATAAACAATAATGTGGCAATTGTAATGCTGTGTACGAATTTGTAATAATTTGTTAAATCGTAAACCTGTTCCAAAAATTTCAGTCAACCCCTTATTTTCCCTTCTTCTCTTTATTTTTTAAAGGAACTCATAAAATCCCTATACCTATTTGAGAATTTTATTGCTTTTCTTTCAAAGTTCCGACTCCAAGAAATGTTATAAGAACAATGTTTTGACATTCAAAATCGTGCAACGAAATTATATTGAATTAACCATAGCAAGAAAAAAAAGCATTCTTATAGTTAACTCAGATCTTTCTTTTCTTCTTTCTTGTTTAATACTAAGATAGTTTAACACCTGAAAATGGAATGTACTTTCATATTTGAAGAAAATTAAAGTATTTTTATAAAAATATCATCAAAATTTATAAAGATATGCATTTTTTTGCTAGAGTTCGAGCAGTTTTACAAAATTTAATAATTTATTACAAATTTCTCCAAAATATTACATTTGTTATATTGCTGTAGTTTATTAAAATTTATTGTATTTTATTGCACGAATAAATTTCCACCTGGGTTTATTATTATTTTCAGCATTATTTATCATAACTTTAGTATTGTGCAGTATTTTGAATCTATTAATAATCATCTTTGCTGTAGGAAGAAAATCCGAAATGTGATAGTTCAACATCAGAAGAAGACTTGCAGGCAACTGTGCAAAATGTCATGTCACAGCTTGCTTCGCTTGAATCAGAAGTACAAAATCAGGCAGATTCAACTGCAAAAGATAATGATATCTTACAACAGGCTTTGCAAAACAGTGGACTACCAAGCAAGGAAAAGCAAGCTGGTATCTAAAAAAATATTCTGAAATATCTTCTAAATCTCTCCAGTCCTTTACTAATAATTTGAATAAAATTTGAGTTACAGATATTTTTAATAAAATATTCCTTCATTTTTATTGTATTTAGATTTTACTTTCTTCATTTCAAGATAAATAAAATTTAATTACTTTTATATTTTCAGAAGTTGCTAAGAAAGCTAAGGGGCGATCAATGATGGTCACATTATTAGACAGAGCTCCTGATGGTGATTCTAGGTAAACATTTCTTGAAATAATAATTTAATAATTTGATTTCTCCATTTTTGGTCCTTTAATTCAATTTTTCCGTGTTATAGAAAATATGTGACAATTAAACAGCGACACGTTGGCGACATGCTATGGTACACATGTACCTTCTGTAACAAAGAATTCAAAAAGCCGTCGGATCTGATAAGGCATTTACGAGTGCATACTCAAGAGAAGCCGTATAAGGTAAGGCTGCATTTTTCGAGAAAGCTTTTCGATATTAACATTTATTAATCGCGGTTTTAGTGCTCCTACTGCAGTCGCTCCTTTGCCTTGAAATCAACAATGCTGGCTCACGAGCGAACACACTCTGTCACTAAGAAATTTCCTTGTGGTTCGTGCGAAAAAGTATTCACTACTCGAAATAGTCTTACGGCTCACTCAAGGTAATTCCTATTAAAGAAAAATGTATGCTTTATAATTTGAAGTCTAAAAACTGGAAGATTTTCAAAATTTTTAATATTTTGATTTATAGACCTCGTAAAATTGAAAGCTTCAACTTTGATTATATATTTTTGAAGTTTAATACAACTAAGTTCGGATGACATTAAATTCTAATTAAATTCTATTATATACAGGTTGCATACGAGGCCCTTCATTTGCAGCGTTTGCGAGAAGTGCTTTAGTGGTAGTTCCTTGTTAAAGAATCATATGAAGTGCCATGCAAAGCCTAAGACAAAATTATCTCCAGAAGCAGAAAGTCTCGTACCTCAGATAGTTTTAGAGGAGCCACTGGTTATCAGCGACGCGGGGAATAAAATTAGCGTGGCTCAAGTAAAGTCGAAGAAACAACAGGTCTACGAAGGTGGAGACTCAGCTAGGCCCCACAAATGTACAATGTGCAGTGCTGCATTTAGAAAAATTAGTCATTTGAAGCAGCATCATCGAAGGCACACGGGAGAAAGACCTTACAAGTGTCATAAATGTGATAGGTATGATTTCTTATTTTTAAATCATTTTTTATGTCATTGAAAAAAAGCATATTACATTTATATTTTATTTAAATTCTCACTATAAATTTAAAATAGGAGATTCACTTCGAACAGCGTTCTAAAATCGCATTTGCACACTCACGAGGATGCGAGACCGCACAGTTGTTCCGTCTGCAACACAAAATTCTCAACGCATAGTAGCATGAAGAGACACTTGGTTACGCATAGCAATAAAAGACCTTTTATGTGTCCCTACTGTCACAAAACTTTTAAAACTTCCGTTAACTGCAAAAAACATATGAAAATACACAAGACCGAATTAGCTCAACAGGTTAGTAAAAAATAAAAAAGGGTGTAATTTTTTGCTGTTGTTTTTTACTTTTTTTGGTATTTAAAGCGTGATTTAATTTTTTTATTTAGCAAGTGGAACAACGGAAATTGCAACCGAAAATTACCACGGCTGTAGAGAATGCTGAGAATAAAGACAAGGATATCTCGGTACCTGAAAACCTCGCTTTAGGAGATGAGATAACAGTGCCATTTCAGAATCAGACTGCTAATTTTGTGCAAAATTTCTCTGGCCAATATCAACCTATCGTGGTGCAACAAGACAAAGTCCACATTCCAATTTCTGCCCCGGAAAGTATTGTAAATCGTAAGTAAAGTTTCAAATATCTTATCTACAAGTTTTAATAACAAGAATTTTACTCAAGAACTTATTTTATATTCTTTATTTATTTTTTATCCATTCAAATTTTGATCGAATTGTGCATAGACCCAGTTAAAGGTAATTTGATTTTCAGAAAACATCCTGAACGTAAGCAATGCTAGTTTTGGAGTTACTCAGACTTTACATGCCGATGAAACTGGTACTATTACTTTACCAAATTACTCTGCTGAGCACACACTTTCTGCAGTAAGTCTTATACTTAAATTTAAATTAAACTTAGTTGATAACAAGTTTATTTAATGTAATTTATTTTTAGGAGAGTATACGAGAAATTGAAGAAACTTTGAACCAACAACTTCTCAATATCGGAATGAACCTTGGGTTAGAAAACCAAGTATCGAAGCAGATGACTGAAACAAATGGTATTTCTCTTAATTCCAGAAGTCAGCCTGTCCTTAATATTATTTACAATAATCCTAAAGCGCTAGACTCCGTTACAAATAACGAAGTGAATAATCAAATTTTCACATCCCAGCTCGATACTTTCGACATGAGTCAAATCGCTTTGCAGGTAGAGGGAAAAATCAACTTTCTTGATGATTTACTTTATAAATTCAAATTATTCAAATTTAATTCACTTAAATGATTTCTAGACAAATGAAGATATGGATGTTGAAATCAATTCGGGCTCGACAACAAGCATGGCTAATATTTTACCAAGATCTGTACCAGAAGAGCAACATTTATCTATTCCAGTAACGTCTGGATCTATTGAGAGCAATCAATCGAAACCAATGAAGCATTTAATGGTCGTTAATTCAATGCAAACTCGGCCCGAAATATCAAGACCAGTTCAGGCTTGCAAAAAGTATTCAAAAATTATTGCCAAAGCTGATACAACCAATGTAACTGATGTTCGACCTCTAAATCTAAAAGAGAAGGATGTCGAGATTTCAGGCGATATAGATGAATACATGTTTTCGTAAGTGGTTTTCGCAAATTTTTATTTCGAATTCTTTCAAAATTTTTGTTCGTTCACCAATTCTAATACTTTGAATTTAATTTTATTAGGTGTACAATATGTGATAAATTGTTTGAGAAAGAATACGATTTAGTATGCCATGTAGAAGAACACCTCAATTTAGCAACAAAAAATCCTGATCCTAATAGAATAAATTTGTTTGAAACTAATCCTTTACTACAGTGTCATATGTGCAGGAAAAACGGATTCACAGCTCCCGAATTAAAGGTGGAATATTAGTAAATGCATTAGTAAATCAAAAAATTATTATATTTTCAATACTAACACTCAATGATTAATTTAGGAACACTTGCAAACTCATCAGGGTTCTAAGGAGTTCGAATGTACGGAGTGTTCTCTGAAATTCTGTACAAATGGAGGTTTGAGTAGGCACTTAAAAATACACGCGACTAAGCAGTGAGTTTAAAAATCAATGAATTTTATTAGATTTTAGATTTAATATAAAATTTTATTTTATAATATTAAATAAATGTTTATTTTCAGGCAATACAAATGTATTATTTGCGATAAAGTATTACAGAACAAAGTACAAATGGAGATGCATCTTAGAGGGCATGAGGAATTATTCACAACTGGTGTGGTGGAACCGGATAGTTCTGAAAAAGAATCGCTGCCTTCAGAGATCAAATTCAACGAGGTTGATGATAATAAAGCTCCGATGAATGCAGATTCGAAAATATCGGAGCAAATTCTGTTAGACTCTGCAGAGATAATGGAAAGACTTAAGGTGGGTTTAGATTTAATTGAGTAAAATTATTATTTTAAACTTGCTAATTTTATTCTAACATTCTAACATTATTTTTGCATTTTTAATTTTAGCTTCAGGGATTAGAGGGCAAAATGGAGAAGAAACCAGAGAAGAATAAGTGCAAATATTGTCCGAAGACTTTTCGAAAACCCAGTGATCTCATAAGGCACGTTCGAACCCACACGGGTGAGCGACCTTATAAGTGTAACTTTTGTAACAAGAGCTTTGCAGTCAAGTGTACTCTCGATTGTCATATGAAAGTACACAGTGGGAAGAAAAGTTTCAGTTGCCATGTGTGCAATAGTTTATTCGCGACGAAAGGCAGCTTGAAAGTCCACATGAGACTACACACTGGTAAGCCGAAATCAAACTCAATTGAAAGTATTTAATTTTCCAGGATTAAAATATTTGTTATTTGAATGAGTATTCGTTTTCAGGTTCAAAACCCTTCAGATGTCCAGTGTGCGATATGCGATTCAGAACCTCAGGCCATCGGAAGGTCCATCTCTTGTCCCACGTCAAGGAACAGAAAGGCAATTATCGAAAACCAAAACAACGTAAAACTGCAGCCATAGCGAGCGTAGTCGCTAGTGTAGAAAACGCAATTGAGTCAATTTCCACAGTGAATGTAGTTCAAGATACTTTACAAGAACAACAGGAATCACAATATTCGAATATAGAGACGGTTACAATCGACGCTTCCGCTCTAACCGATCAAATAACCTTTAATACTGACGGAACCGTTTCAAATAACAATTCTGTGCTCTCCGTCAATGAAAGTAATCAACTCGTAGCCAACTTGCAGTTCCTTCTCGCTAATGGTCTCATAACAATTCAACCTGATGGGCTTGTAACATTCCAGGACTCGATTCTTCCTGGATTAACTAATTTACAATTGGAAACTTCTCAGGGTGAATTTGTTCAATCCACAGACTCTGAGAATGTTATAATCACGCAGGATTTAAACTCTATCAATTTGGAAGCAGTGAACGAATCTGGATTGTTGAACAACTGCATGACAGTTTTAGAAGTATCGGGCAACAGCAATATTTTAAATTCTTCTATTAATAATTCTAATATTAACAGTATTCCTAATTCTAATAAGCTGGAAACAAGTGGGAGTAAAAATATGAAGACTGGAATACCTAGGAGAGAGTGTGATATTTGTGGAAAGGTGTTTATGAAGCCTTGCCAGATTGAGAGACACAAAAGGATCCACACTGGCGAAAGGCCTTTTAAATGTGATCTTTGTGATAAAGCCTTTGCCCAGAAAAATACTCTCCAGTTGCATCAAAAACACCACACAGGGGATCGTCCTCATACTTGCCCGTATTGTCCTTATTCCTTTTCACAAAAGGGAAATCTACAAACTCATCTTAAACGAGTTCATCAGCTCGATGCCGTCGAGGCGAAAAAATTATGGAGAGAACAAACGTCGAAACTTGAGAGCAGAGTCGATCCTAGAGTTCTAGGTCTTGACGATATCTCGTTCGTCGAGCTGTTAAAGTAAACCGAATTAAAGTTAACGAGGAGTTCGACTGAGAAATTGTGAATTAAGTATCTTATATATTGCTGAAGAAATTAAACTTTAATCCTAAGTAATTAATATATTAACTGCAGCGTTCAGTCAGTGATTCCTGTAAGATATAGTCCGCAATTGTGATCGACTGTTTCTGCATTTTGCTATCGTTAACTGCGTTGTGAATAAGTCGTTTGGAACGACGGAAACGCATGTTTAGAGTTATCGATGCTTATTTTTTAATAATAAAATCTAAGAATGTCCGTGCCTGTCGGAATGGAATTTGTTTCGACTAAAAATCAAATACTCACAATGATTATTATTATCATAGATATTAATTATAGTGTAAGCGATAGTCAATCGCGTGACTTAACTCGATGTGTTCTTATCAAACTAGCGTAACTACAGTAAGTTGTTATGTCCTAAGAATAAAAGACTATCATTTTGAAATTATTCCGCTTTTTTATTATTACTTTATTAGTGCTTGAAGTTACATTCCTGATCTATAAGAGGACAACCATCTGGATGATTCTCGTAAAACCAACATACTTTCTCTTTTCGAATCTTGTTTTCTTTTGGTTTTTTTTTTGGTTTTCTGTTTGAAGTATTTTCAGCTCCAGGCATTCTAAATCGAACTTTACCCATTTCAACGCAAAATATGTGACCATTGTTTTTTAATAACGTCTGTAAACCGCCACACTCGTTCTTCAAGGACTTTAGACTTTCTGGTAAAATAATCGTCGCAAGTTCGCTTAATCCGATTTGACCACCAGCGTTCCAAGTTCTTCCGCCCTTGAGGGAAATTATCCTAGCCTTTTGAAGAAGCTGACCTGATACGATGTCTACGATTTCTGTGATGAGATTTTTATCAACTTGGGTACAGTTTCGAACCTTTTCGATACTTTTTCGGGGTTTAAAATCACTAGACCATTGATTGTTTTTTTCATGGCTTTTAAGTGAATCTGTAGCTTGGTTTAAAGATCTTTCTTCGATGACTCTTCTGATTTCTTCTTCTCGATTGTTGTCTTCCGAATAAGTTCGATCTATACCGATGAAACAAGTTCTTTTAGTTGAGGGGATCCTTAATTTGTCTACTTCAATCTTGAAACCACATTTTTCTCCGATCTTTTGTACGTAGAGCATATAGTCTGAATATTGACTTCGTGATGCACTGTCTCTTTGATATTTCCTTCCGTCGAATTCGTAAGCACAACAAGGCAAAAGGAAGAAACGACATTTGTATGAACTTCGTGCTGCTATCACAGGAATCCAGGGCGTTAATTCATCTGAATGATTCCCGATTAGCCAGTCCACATCGGGAAATAAACTTTTGGAAGATGGAATTATCGTTCGGACCTAAAAAAAGGAGAAATAAGTATTCAATTAGAAATTTTAATATTGTCTTTTTTGTTTTAAAGATCTGACCAATTAAAACTTACTTCTAGATGTGTACTTTCTGGAAAAATATCCCAAATTTTCCTTCTTCTTAAGTCGATTCCTAATCCTTTGTGGCCTTCACTAGCAAGGATATGAACCAGTAAACCGTTTCCACATCCAAGATCCAAAAAACTTTGTCGTTCCTCTATTCCTAATTCCATCCTTTCTTTCTCCCACAAAAGCATTAAATAAGTTGCAATGGCAATATCTTCATAAACAAACTTCAAAGGGTCCGTATTTTCTGGCCAAATTTTTATGATCTCTGTTCCATATTTTTTTTTTAGCTGATCATATAAAACTGCGTACTTTTCAGCAGATACTAAATTTAGAGAACCATTTACAATACTGTTTTGTATCTCGCTGTTAACCATCCAATTCATTAATCTTGGAAGTAGTTGGTTCTTGATCCATTCTAAGCTTGAATCATGTTGCTGATCTTTCATAGTTTGAACACTGATAGTTACTTTATTATCTACGTAGCATATCCTGTATGGATATTTAAAACCTAAGGATTGTTTATCGTTTGAAAGACATTTGTAAAAAGATGTGATCGTATTCTTGTACTTCTCTACAATCGTTACTTCAAGTGTTGGTGAAAATATTTTGGAATTTCGTGGTAACTGTTTTGCAATGCTTAAATACTTTTTGCTATTTTCTAAATTGGAAAGGCTAGTAACGTTTAAATTGGTCTTGTTGGAATCTTTAAAGAGATTTATAGATGAAATAAGAATTTCTGATATATTTTTATCAGATGAAGCAGAGAAGGAATTCGATTCTATTGATAATACAGTGTCAATCCAGTTGAAAATCTCTAAATCAGTGCTTTCAAATTCAAATGTGAGAATTCTAGATGAAGTTAAAATTCGACGATTTACAACGTGTGGCTTATTCAACCAAATATCCATTGCAAGCCAAAATTGAGTGACATCTTCATTACATGTTTTGCTGATTATTGTTTCAAATTCCATTATGAATATAATTAATTTGATAATTCAAGAAATATTATAAAAATATTTCCAGAGTATTTATTTCTTTATTTCTGGAGCTGCTTTATACTGCAAACATAAAATACGGTTTTATTACTAATTTGCTTCAAAAAAATTCAAGTAGTAGTTTATAATACGACATGAGCTGGCAAAGTTTTTAAATTAATTAAATATATCAAGTTTAGTTTTTTAAATTAATTTAAACTGAAATAAATTGTTGCTAGGAAATATCACCTTTTCTATAATCCATTTAGCATCTTTTAATGCTTTTCCCATTATTTCTTTAACACGCTCTGGATCTGGTTCATCAACGTGCTGTTTGAAGCTCTTAAAAAATTATTATTATCATATTTATTGAAAATTAAAATAAAGGAAAGATATACCAGAACATAAATTTGAGGTTATGTAACTCAGTTACCGAGTTGATTGTCACCCGTTTCCGTGGTACTTCTATAAAGAAGTTTTAACAATTTGAACAATACAATATTTTCACTTACTTGTTTAATTGAGTGTCTATAAAACTCTTGTGCTCCCTTCGGCAACTTTTTACATTCTCGTATCAAAAATCTAAACAATGATTTTGGTGAGTTTGTCGCAGATGTTCTCAAAATTGAACTTGATATCACCATGTTTCGTCACCGTACAATTATTTCACGACAAGCTAATGTAAATCTTGTTTAACTATACTTCAGTCTAGTTTTCTACAAAATTGTAGTTTTTAAACGAATAAACTGCAGACATTAATGCCGAAGAAAATTGTTGCTTTTCCATAACCGTAGGAAACCTAACCTCATTTCAAACAGCGTCACATACATTTTTTTTAAACGAATTAAAGGATATTTCATTAATTCTATTTTAATTTCGCCTTTTCTCTGGAGTTAAAAATGTTTTGTGTTACTTTACATTCAGAATAACAAAGAACATAAACAAATTTTTGTTTTTATTTTTTACATTGTTTTGTTTTTTTTAGAAAAGCGTGAAATATTTAAATTCTTTTTTTTCGATTTTCTCCAATAAATTTCAAAAGTCAGACTTCAAACACAACTTTTGTTTTCCATTTCTACTTCAGAATATATTTAAAAATTTTAAAGTATTCGAATTGAAAATTTCAATTTGCAAAATGTATGCATTGGATAAAACTGAAAAATGTAAGAAATTAAATTTTGCAAATGATTAAACATTTAATTAATTAAAATTGCAAGATTTTTCAAATCTTATAACGAAATGAAATATCGTTGTGAATGTCTATTTTAAAATTTATTTAAAAAATATGCCAATTTCAACAACTTAAGTTTTTTAATATTTAAAACAACTGTGTAACTTTCCTCGTACTTGAATTTGCGTATTAAATTTCATGACTATCACAATAATTTTTTTTTATTTTCAGATCCGAATTCCAAACTCAAATTATCAAAGATAATAGTTACAGAATGTTGTGCATCGAACAATTTCTTTAACTGAAATAAAGATCCTGGTAATAACTCAATGAGCATTTTGATAAAGAAATACATAAAATGCAGCTCATAAATGTTTTCTATCGTATTTCACTGGGCATCAATAACCAGAAATACTTGAAAATAATTCAGCACATGCACAAAGGTTTTCGTAGTTATCAAACTGCTGGAATAATCAGTATGTCTCTTTTTATTATAATTTTTGGTTTAATTATAAAATTGTATTTTTATAATTTTATTTTATTTTTTCAGTAATTGGGGATGAAATATTGAAAGCCCAAGTGAAGGAAACGAATTCTCACTTTATATGTAGCCTTCTCTATAAATGTGGTGTAAAAGTGAAGAAGGTTGGTTTGAAAAAAATTGTATAGTATTGTTATTAATTTTCCCCTTATTAAATATTTGCGTTGAGAAGCATTAATTTATGTAGAAAAAGATTTTGTTAATTTAAGATTTCAGTTATAAGCGACGATGTTGATGAGGTAGCAGATGAAATTCGGTATTTCTCCAAAAAATACACGCACGTAATCACTTCTGGAGGAATAGGACCCACTCATGATGATATAACTTACGAAGGTAATTTAACTTTCGACTATTTTTAATAAAAGTTAGATTTCTTAGTCTTTGAAGGCTAATTTCTATTTCAGTGGATTAATTCAAGATTTTTTTCAGGTCTTGCAAAAGCCTTTGAAAGTTCTTTATATTATCATCCGATATTGGTGGATATTGTAAAAAATAAATTTGAAGTAAAAAGTGAATCTTCTCCAGCATTCAAGCTAGCTTGTGTAAGTTCCATAAATTCATAGTTTAATATGGTATCTTTTGGTTGGTTTTATATCAATATTGCATGTGTATTTATATTTTAATCACATTATTGAAATATTTTCAGATTCCAAAAGAAGCTTCCTTGAATTTTGGAGTAAATCAAGAGACTGGTCAACCCTTAAATTATCCTTGCGTAACTTTAAAGAATGTTTATGTATTTCCCGGTACACCGAATTTTCTTAAAGGATCTTTTGGCGCGTTATGCAAGGTATTTATAAATGTATACCCTCAGTCATGATTCAAAAATAATCTATTCAGTATATATAATTTATTTTTCAGAAGCTTTTTGGTACTAGTAAGCACTTTGCCACGACTCAACTTTATTTAAATGCCAGAGAAGAAGTGTTTGCAGATGCTCTTACATCAGTTTCCAAAGAATTTCCTCATGTAACTTTTGGATCCTATCCTGATTTTTCAAACAGGTAAAACATATTCTTTAGTTGCTAATATTTAGATTGTTATTAATATTCAAAAACTTTAAGTAATCCGAAACTTTTTGAATTATGATTTTTGCTTGGACGTTAAAATTATTTTGAGTTTGCAGTGATATGAATTCGAATTCTGTTTAGGCTATTGCTATTATTCTTATGATTAAATTGTAATTCAAATAAATAATTTTATAGTTATTATAAGGCTCGAGTGACAATAGAGAGTGATAATGAATCCGAGACCGAAAAAGCGAAAGAGAAGTTCTGTAGTTTAATTCCGCCTGGTATTTTAATGAATTACGATTGTTCTCCTTTGGAAGATGTTGTGACAAAGTACGAAAGGTTTTTAGAAGAGCAAAAAGAACGCCGAACTCTATTCGAAGATTCTCTCCAAAAAATCGAGTAAATATTTTCTTTTCTATTTTAGCATTATATAATGGTAAGAAATATAGCTTGTATAACTTTTATCTACTTAATTTTTAATTGCAGAAGAATCTTCCAGGATTCAGACAACGTAGCAATTTATTTTAATGCCAATGCAGAATCGGCTGTATTGTTACATTTAGCGTTTATAGGGAACAAACGAATTCAGAACTTGTTCGATAATAAATTGCAGCTTGTGTGTTTTAGACAGGAAATGATTCCCCCTGTAGAAGAAGAGTTTTTTAAGCGAACAGTAGAATCGTGAGTGACAACAAATTTTTTAATTTAAAAACAAATGATATCAAATATTCGAGAACATGCTATTTCTTTGATTCCTATTACGTGTTTTTCAACTTTTATAATAAATTTACAGGTATAGTGCAAGTATTTTGTTCTTTAAAGAATCTCCACAAGAGGCGATTTATAATTTGCAATTGATGAGGCCGGACCTAAAGATTATTTTAATTGGTGCAAAGACAGAGAAAGAGAAAAAAGATATCTACGAGATAAGTGGCGAAGTACTTGGGACTATAAAAATAGAATTTCCATTAATGGGATGGACCGACACGGATGTCTGGACCTTCCTGAAAACTCTTTCACTTTCTTACTGCCCACTTTATGATAAGGGATAATTTTTGACAGATTTTATCAGAAAAGAAAAATTTTACATACTTGCATATTGATTTACGTTTCAATATTTATAAGTATTGTATATTATTTATGAGTAATAATTTAAAGATATTAATGCTTAATTGCTGTCCAATTGCTTTAAAAGGCAAAGAAACATTAGATCCTTTTGTCACTAATATTGATGTGTAAATGAAAAGTAAATTGCTTAACTAGCATATGTTACATTCAAGGAAAGTTTAGTAATTTATCTGAAATTATAAAAAAGAATATAACTACATTCTTATAGCTCATTTATTTAAAGACACATTTACGATTGGGTTCCAATAAGCATATTATAGAAAGCATGTTTTTATATTGATTTAATTTCCAGGTAAATAGTCTACTATGATTGGAAAATTAAATTTTAAAAGACAAACAGAAAATTTGTATCCAGAAATCTAATAAAAAATTTAGTAGTAAAAAATGTACCTTTCAAGAAATGTTTAGTAATTTATCTGAAATTATAAAAAAGAATATGACTACATTCTTATAGCTCATTTGTTTAAAGACACATTTTCGATTGGGTTCCAATAAGCATATTATAGAAAGCATGTTTTTATATTGATTTAATTTCCAGGTAAATAGTCTGCTATGATTGGAAAATTAAATTTTAAAATACAAACAGAAAATTTGTATCCAGAAATCTAATAAAAAATTTAGTAGTGCAGCCTCTGAAGGATGTTACTATACTAGGATACCATGGAAACAAATTAAATGATGTATCGATTCTTCACTTTAGGCTTGGGTACTATGTTGTGCACTTTTTCCCTATCTCCGTACAATTCATCGACTCGATCGCATAATTCAGGATATTGCTTTTTTAAACTACACAAACAGCTACGTGTTGAAAGCTTTATGAAGCCACCTTTATAAAAAAAAGCAACAATATTTCCATTTAATACAAATTTCTAATGATAGCATGACGCTGAGTAAAACTTTAGCTAAGTTCTAAAATTAATGGAGCAGTGTAATCGTATTTTATCATAAAACTTCAAAATTTGTCCTGATTATGTTTTTAGTTTTATCCAATATGAAAATTATAAAACTATCTATAAAGTTTATTCAGAAGAAGAATATTAGAATAAAGTGGATAGTAATATCAGAATAATATTTTGAAAGAATGTAATGCGAGTATAGCCTGGAGAATAATTTTTCGTGCTCAGTAGATGCATGAAGTTGAAACAAAGTTTTCTGAAAAGAAGCAATTACTCGGTATTCTATCTTTATAGTATAAGCTCAGACGTGTTCTAATTTTCGTTGTTGAGCTCATATCGCAAATTTTCAATGGAAAGAGGAAAACTTTTAGTCGACTTCCTCTTTCTTCTTGCCTTCATTGCTTTCTTTCGAAATTTCATTTCGAGTTAAAGTATTTCCACTTTTTCCTTTCAAACTTTAAAATGAGGCTGCAGACGATGGAAGGGGTAAGTGGGAGTGAGAAGAGAAGGGTGAGTTTGCAGCTTTATTTCTCGTTTTCTCTCCCGCTCGCCGACTTTCTTGGCGAAACGAACTATTTTTCATGTTTTCGTTACCCATCTTTCCAACGACTGACAGGTTATTTCTTGAAAAATGCTGCCACCCTTCAACATGCAACTTTTATACAGAACAGCAGTATCTCTTTATGTTTTTTTGAAAATGAGTTTTTGTCTTCAAGATTTAACAAATCCTGAGTTTCAATTTTCAGTAATCATTTATCTTTACATAATATTTATCTACATAGTACAGCTTAATTCAACATAAAATCGAGTAACAAAAGGAAAATAAATGGAATTCTTTTTAGCATAAGTAAAATTTAATATTTCTGGTAATTTTTTGGAATCGGTTCAGTGAACTTGTGACCTTTTACAAAATATGTCAGAAGGTGTAGATAAAGGAAAAGGAGAAGTCACCGCGCAAAGGAAGCAACAAATGGATTGTTCGCGAGAGACGTTGCTTTTAGCGAAATGAAAGAGGAATATTACACATTGTATGTATAATAGTCAACGTTTACAATTGAGGTATAAGTACATTAATGTAAAAAGTGCGTCTAGAGAAAAACATCAAAAGTACAGAAATACATCTTACAAGCATAATCTGCGAGCTAAAGTTATGATTATGCAGATTTCAAATTGTAACTTACCCTAGTTGAAGTAAACAGTTTTCTAGTTTTGAAATGTTTTTCCTTGGAATCGTAAATATTTTTCTTCAGACAATCTGAGGCAACGCTAGTATTCAGAACTGTGCAGCAATCTATTATTTAAGTTTTACATCCTCATTATGTTTGAATAGTAGTGCTTGAAAATATTGGAATGAGGAAAGAGTTCAGGTTCGTAATTTGTCTAATTTTGGAGCTTAGATCTGATCAACAAAACTTCCTGTTACTTTTAGAGGTTTACAAATTTTCCTTGTGTTAGGATTCTGTTATTGAGAGAATTTCTCGGATAGCTAATAAAACAAGAAATAATTACTGTTTTGGGATTCAGAAAAAGTACCCAACAGTTGACTGACGGAGCATTTTGAGGTCGTCTGGTCGAACAAAGAGGTACAATCTCATATTTCAGTGAAGTATTTCATTCGAGTTCGGATTTGATTGCCGAGTGAGTTGAAAGGAGATGGAAAGGTTGAAATTGGGAATGGGAGTTGAAGGCTAGCATAGACCATATCCAGAGGAAGCACAAAATACAAGAGAAATATATTCGACGGAATGAGAGAAACGAGCGTATGTTTTGCGAACAAATATTTACATGAAAGAAGAAGAAGAAAGAGGGTAAAAATGTGTTTTCCGTTTGATTTGCGACTATATTTTTCTTTGTATAGCTTTGAATTGCAAGGTATATAAGGCGAGGGGACGAGAGACAGTATGGTTTTAAAGGTGTGGGTTCGTATCATAACTTTTCAAGTAACGGTTATTATTATTGTCGGCTTTACTCAGTCTGTTCCATCCATTCTGAAAGTTTTTGAAAGTAAGTTATTGAAATAAGAATTTTTTAATATTTCAGGATTAGTTTCATAGATATTCATTTTCTACTTCCGTAAAGTCAGTTTTGATTTTTTCTGATTTCCTAATTAGATGAATGAGAAATGAGATTCCTTAGATAATCATTTGTCCTAAGTATATTATATAAAATCTATTCAAGTTGTGGTAGAGTATGAAACTAAATCCCTCAGTTTACTTGGAAACTCGAAAATCCTCTCTTGATTCAACATTAATTTAATTGTTATCTGGGTAATTTCCTGATTCTAATTATTGATCTTTAATAAGAAATTTTTAAGATTTAGGAATATTTTACATTTAGATCTTCAAATAAATATGAATATTGTCATTATTTATTTTATTGGAGTTGTAGAAAAACTGAACATAGAGTGAATTAAGTGCAGTTTCCGCTCTGACGGTTGAATAAAAACTCTCTTACAGTGCCTACGAACCGATAAATCGAATTTCCTAATGGTAAGAGCTTTAGTTCGTTACCACGAATATTGTGTTAAGCTGCAGGACTGGAACAACCGGACCGTGAATATTCGTAAAGCGATAGATTTTTCTCTTCGCAAGATCGACCCTTCAATTTTCTTTCATATGCCGTCAGAAGATGTTAAACTCAAAGAAAAACAATTTTGGCAGATATAATTGAATTTTTATACATTAATCACCTATTGCTTCTTTCTCTTTGTTTTCTTCCGCAATTGTTCCTTGTTACTGTATTAATTTATGACTACACAAATATAATTGTACCATTTTCTTCATTAGGAAAGGAAATTATTGAGTAATGTAGCTCCAAAAGCAGGCATGTCATTGGTCACATTTCTTCTTACACTTATCTAAAACAAAAAATTGAAGAATATTGTTAATCTGCAGGTCTGTCGCTATCTTTGATACTACAAAAACTATTTAAAAAATTTCTTTTTAGTAAATAAAACGATCAAATCAACAAAAATGAAATCATACAAAAAATTATCCAAAAGCAGGTTTTTTACTGGTGACATTTCTTCTTAAGCATATGTGAAACAAGATTGAAGAATATTGTTAATCTGTAGGTCTGTTGCTATCGTTGGTACTAGGAAAACCATTTTTCAAATTTCTTCTAAGGTAAAAATATAGTCAAATAGTGTCGCTCCAAAAGCAGTTTTGTTTCTGATGACATTTCTTCCTACACTTTTCTAATACAAAAAATTGAAGAATATTGTTAATCTGTAGGTCTGTCGCTATCATTGGTACTACAAAAATTATTTTTCAAATTTCTTCTTAGTAAAAAAATGATCAAATAGGGCTGCTCCAAAAGCAGGTTTGTTCCTGGTGATATTTCTTCCTATACTTATCTGAAACAAAAAATTGAATAATATTCTTAATTTGTAAGTCTGTCGCCATCCTTGATACCACAAATAATTTTGTATACATAAAATAGCCAGTGGAATTTAAAGTAAGGTATTAAAATTTCAGATAGATCAACCAATTACTATTTTTGTTCTCACTATAGACAGTTGGAAAAATGTCGTTTAGAGAAAAACACGTTTAAAGTCTCAAGCATATGTATATATAAAGTTCTTATATAATGTCAGTACTTACAAATAAATCACAATGACAGCTCCATAATGTTTCATCGGCAAACATTGTATAGTGTAATTTTAAAAAAATATACTTTTATAAATAGATAGATGATTTTTTACTTTGGCTTTAGGGTCCAGAAATAATGTAAACTCAGGGTTTCATTTTTTCCTCTATAAGTCAGTTATTTATAATTATAGTACTTTTATAAAATATAAAAGAAAAAATCGCCTTGTTCACAATTCTAAACCAGAAAGTTCCTTAAATTATTTATAATGATTTTCGAATGTATTGTTAATTGTGAAATTGTTAAAAAAAAACCTAATTTATAATTGTCTGAAGGAAAATATACTGTAGATCAGTCACAGGAAGGATTTAATTAGGATGCAGGACTTAATATCTCTGAATTCAAAGACTTATCCGAATGATAGTAAACTACTATCTCGACTGCTTAAATGCAAAAGAAAGGACCTTTTATGTGACTGACAAGGTGGGATTTGAATCGTCGGGGCTATCGATGTAAGGACTGTTGAAGAGGAAAAAGGAGTTGAGAGAAAGAGAGAGAAGAAAGAGGTGGGGGGGGGGGGGGGGGGCAAGTAGTTCGGTCTTGTCAATGGAGTTGGAGTCGTGGTTAAAGCGGTTTGGCTGGATGGTTTGGATGGCGCGTGTCACGCTTATATCGATTCTTTCTTCCTTCCTCTCTTCTTTCCTGGTTACTCACCCTTTCCCTCGTTTGCCTGACTATTGCCTCTCCAGCTACTGACTTGGCGACAACACGATATTGCCCATAGTAAAACCGCATGTTCTACCTTTACTATCCACTATACTCTATAGTACTCTCTCCTGTGAAATTTGCTACACCAAACGTAACCGAGTTTTATGAGCAATTTACACTTTGTTACAAAGTTGCCATTTCCTTTCAAAGGTCTTTCAATTGATAAATTTTAAATCATATATACGTCTTCAAAAAATTCACACGTTTCAGATTTCCTTCAAATTTTGCATCTTCAAGTATTTTTACTTTATTGCTTGCTAAAAAAAGAAATTTGAACTTTGAACTAAAAATTGAAAAGAAATTATTATTAGTTATTTAAAGAATTTGAAATCTTTCTGTGGAAAAAAAGAAGTTTTCGACTGCGCTGGGATTCGAGCCCAGGTCTTTCGATTGCCGGTCGACTGCTCTTTATTAGTTATTTTTTAAAAATATTTAATTTTGTTTGCATTTTGTAATTTATGGTGATCTGCAGATTTTGATATTTAAATTTAAAAATTGTATACCTAAGTGATTGAAAAAAAAGGAATATGTGTTCAATTGATTTTACGTGGTCATAAAATGACTCTCCAAATTTTCTAAGTCTCTGACTATATAATTAAAAATTTCTGGTAAAACAGTATAAGTTAAAAATTGACTGAATGACTTTCAAGAATTTTTCAAGGTTAAAAATGGTAATTCCTAAAATATGAACTATTTAATTACGGCATAGTAAGTTATAACACACGACATGATGAATTTTGGCTAGGGACCAACGTTATAAACATCAAAGGTTCCTCAGGAATTATAATATTAAATTTGTTTCATAAAGTAATGTTACTACAGATGTAATCTCTAGTAATTGGGTACAAAGATGAGCGGAAATTGGTTTTCCTGAAATAAATATATAATTGTAAATCATATATGATAAGCTTTTGTGAGAATTGAATACTTAGGGAATTATAAAATTCAACTAATTTTAGGTTTCTACTGATAAAATTTTATTTTCGAAATTTAGAAAATGGTAGAGAAGATATAACAGACATAGATAGACTACTTTAAGTTTAGAGAATGATAAAAAGTTCAATTTTAGGAGAACCTATCGGAAATTTTTTTATTATGATCAAAACCGCGAAAGTAGTCCGCTTTGAAAATAATGCACAAGTACATAATTTTCAATTAATTTCACATGAAGATCTATACTTTTGAAATTTACTATATTAAAATAAAAAATTCTTTTCGAATTACTTAGACTTTTCCTAAAAATAAGAATCAAGACTTATTTGCATTCTAATTCAAGTCCAAAAATTACTTCTAGAATCTAAATGATACTTCAATAAAGAATTCGTAATTTAAATTCCTCCTACGAATAAATTTATTCTTTACTCTTTCTTAGATATAAATAATACATTTACTCGTTTTCATAAAAATAGTTTAAAGTTAGCTATTGATTTTTAGTCTAAAAATAAAAAAAATGATGTTCTTGGGTATAATTGAATTTTAAAAATGATATTCTTGAAGAGAAAAATATGCGATTAAGTGTAAATTTTTTACCAGAAGTAAAGAAAGATAAAAATGTTGGATGATAAGGGAGATTTAATACAACAAGGGATGACGAAAGCGTCCAGTCGGGACGGGACCATCTCCAAGGATGGAGATGGTGTTGAGGGTGTTTGAGGTTCTCGGGATGAGGGGTAGTTCAAAGGGAAACGTCCTCGACGTCGGGGGGGTTCTGGTCGCGTGCTGGTCGCGTGCCGAAGGCGTGGCTTAACCCCTCCAACGAATTCCGCGTCGATCCCCACCACCCAAGCACCCTTGTCGGTTATTGATTCCCCCGGGTAGCCACCCGCTACCCCCGTTGAGGGATGAGAAGGCGGATGAAATTCTTAGGGGATGAGGAGAGCGCGAGTGAGAGAGTGGCGGGATATCTTGAACCAACGATCTGCACCGAGGCGATTACGTTTTCAAGCACCTGGACAACCCTTCTTACACTCCAACATACAAATGCGTTTTTCATCTACTGTAGCATTCAAATTATTTATTCTTCTCATACTATGCCTCATATTATATTTTATTACATTCGATAATGGCTAATTAGAATTGATTTTTATAAATTTTAATTTCTTTAAGGGGTTAGACCACTCTAGAGGCAGACAAAAATAGGCATATTTTGTGCTGTAATTGACTGAAGAAAATAATTTTTTTTAAACGATAGATCTCAAAATGTCGACTGTGCAGCATTTTTCAGATGACGCCTTTATTTCTGGAAGGTCCACGGTCAGACAAACAGCTCCTGTAATTTTTGAGTTATGATGAGTCACTGAAGTTTTTTCGATTATACATAAGAATAGCATGGCACATTATATACATGATATTATCAGTCGTATCTTGTGTAAGAAAAAACATTATTTTTTTATAAAAAAAATTTAAAACTTACGAAAATATTACTTTTGATAATGTTTTTTGTAATAAAACTTTTCCTTACTATCCCTTCTTACTAATTTTTTAAAAATAATTCGATCTTCATAAATCAATGCTTATTTTTCCAAAAAAGATATTTTCTATAACTCTACTGGTTTCAATTTTAAAAGTAAAGTTTTCAGTGGCTGAAATCGTTAAAAGAATATTTTAAAAAGAAACATTTTTCAATAACTTTGTAAGAAGCGGTAGTAAGGAAAAATCCTATTACAAGAAACATTATTAAAAGTATTATCTTATGTAAGTTTCAAGTTTTTTTCATAAAAAATAATATTTTTTCTTTCATGAGACAAGACTGATAATATCATTTCAAGTCTTAAAATCATAGAAAAACTCTTTTTCCAGAGACCTGATTTTTGGGACGACTACTAACTTAAATAATGTAGACATGAAAAAAAACTTTGAAATTAATTAACTGGAGATTTAGAAACTGGAAAAATTGATAGGATTGTAAAAATGGAATATTTAAAACCTCAAATATATTTGTTCATACTTTCTATTGATTTTGCGTCATGCCATTTCGAGAGAAAGCAAATTGAAAGTGGAATTTTTAATTCTACGAAATTTTTCACTTACAAATTGTAACTTTGTGTAAAATTATATTTTGAAAAAAACTAGGACATTTCAAAAAATTTTGAA
The DNA here is from genome assembly GCA_030998225.1 of Diplolepis rosae. NCBI lineage: Eukaryota > Metazoa > Arthropoda > Insecta > Hymenoptera > Diplolepididae > Diplolepis > Diplolepis rosae. Next base: position 2,344,951 of record JAPYXD010000723.1, on the reverse strand, counting down.
GAATTTAAAATCTTTTTATGGAAAAAGAAACGCTTTCGACTGTGCCGAGATTCGAGCCCGGGTCTTTCGATTGTCTAGGCAGTGGCAAAAATTTTGAACTCAACCATCTAATTAAAAATCATTTCAAAAAATGTTTGGAATTGAAAAAATGTTAATAAGTTCCAAATCATAAATTTAAAAACTTCTAAAAATGAAAGTATTTTAATCTTTTTTCTTCTTTTTTTGAAGACTTTATTTTCTCTACTTTCCTTTCGTTTATTAGATTTACAATTTGAAATTTTGGAAACTAGAATTGTAAAAATGAATAAATTCATAAATTGGAAAACTTGAACAGTGAAAATCAAAATTATTGATGTAATAAAATTTCAAAAGATTTGAAAAAGAAGCCTGGCAGTGTTTATTTTTCCAAATTCCAAAAATTGTAAGATTTTCAGAACGTTGGACTCCTGATATTATTAAAATATATCCAAAGACACAATAATCTATGATTAATCACTATTGTTTATAAAAAAATGTCCAATATTAGAAATGGAACAAATAAAAATATCAAGAGAAAAAAAAATCAGTAGAAATAATACACATTAGTCAGACTTATCTCTTGAAAGTTTCCAGTCTAGAGCAAACTCATTCCTTAATTGAATAAAAATTCCCATTTAATATTACTATAAATCAAAAAAATATTTTTCTTCAATAATTTCCATCTCTTGGTAACTAAATAATCTTTATTCGATATTTCTAAAAGTACTTTTTCGTTTGAGTATTAGTTAATGATATTAAAACATCTCTACATAAATAAACATTACAAAGTTCGTGGGCATTTCAGCATAGTAAACTTTTCATAATAATGTTTGCAATTATCCTAGAAGTAAAGTTTATAAGTGTATTAAAAACTGCTATATTTAAATTTCCTTATGATTGCTCTCTGACGTACTTCTGAGTAAAAACAGCCAAGAGTTTCATTTTAAGCTTCACAGGGAATATTATTTCTACTTTCCTTCAGAGAAAACCACTTTCAGGAAATGAAAATCACCAAGGTATTTTCTTCGTGTTTTCATCCACTACTAGATTTTTATATTGAAATTACCTTAATCTAAAAAAAAGAAAAAACTTAGAAAGTATGAATAAAATGTTTTTTCGCAAAATATGAAATAAAAAAGCTACGAGTGGTAATTTTTAAAATACCATTCAAAGAAATATATGAAAAGAAATGTTGAATTAATTTATGTGGAAAGTAAAAGAAAGTTTGGATATAGTCAGATCATCTGGAAAAGAGAAAAGAAACTAGAGAATAAAGAAAATAAAAGAAAAGAAATATTTTCATCTCTTTTGTTCGCCAAACTATCTACGAATGTATTGTGACTGCGTTTTAATAAAAACTCTCCTCCCTCCCTCTCTACTTTTCCTTTTCCGTTCTTTTCTACTTTATTAAAGATTTATCATTTTTCGCTTCCATCATCTGCGCAAGATTGCTTTATTTTCTTAATGTTTTTATCAAACCACAGTTTATGGAACTTTATGCCCGTATTTTAGTATCACGAACTTTCTTAAAAGGGGAAAGAAAATAATAAGAGGGAAAATTTCATATTGATATAAAGGTCTTTTTAGTCCTCAAAATAATCCCCCCTTGCATTCATACATATATAATATATCCAGATCATCCTCCTTTTTCATTTACGTTTATTTCCTATTCCTTTTTTTATATTACCATAAAATTGTTTTTCCACCACGTATCTAATTTTAAGAAATAATAAAACTGAAATAATAAAAAATGAAATCAATTTATCACACTTGGCATGTGAAAACATAATAAATGTGATATATCAAAGTTTCTGATAAATTAAGGCTGAGGAATAATTTAAGTTTTTGAATCCGAAGTGTCATTTCTAAAGTTTAATAAATTGAAGAAACTTACATTGAAAAAAATGTCTGTTAAATTTGAGAATAGATCCATTGAAAGTTTATTTCCGAAACGAAATATGATTTTACAATACATGTAATGTACACCGAGTTATAAGAAAAATGGCCGTTTTCCATGCCTATGTTTCGTCTGAAATACTTAATGAAATTCGAAAAACCAGTATTATTTTTAGATCAAGATTGTGAATTTTTGATTTTTCAATTATTTCTTTTAGAATCGACATATCAAGAAAATAGTGTTTCGTGATTTTATCAATTAAGGTAGTAAACTCGCGAAAATTAGACCTCAGGCAAAAATAGATCATTTTTCTTTCAAAAAAGGCAATATTATTATTGAAAGGGCCATTTAAAAGAGGGAAGATTATTTTGGAAGAAAAAAATTTGAAACACAGGAAAATAGTTTTATTAAAAAATTGTATTTTTGCCCGAACCTTTTTTCTCATTGCTTCAAGACAAATTTTTAAAAATGATGCGATTCTATTTTTTTTAATGAATCAATTATATTATCAAATTCAGCAATTTTTTTATGAAAATTTTGTTTTGGAAAATTCTTTTTTTAATGATTTCATCCATTAAAGAATTTATTTTGAAAAATTAGAAACTGTCAAGTTATAGAGAATTTTTTCCCTGAAAAAATTATCCGTGATTTATAAGAATCGCATCATTTTTAAAAATCTGTATTGAAGCGATAAGAAAAAAAAGTTCGGGCCAAAATAAAATTTATTAATAAAACTATTCTACTGTTTCAAATTTGTTACTTAAAAAATAATTTTCCTTCTTTTGAATGATCTCTTGAATAATAATATTGCTATTCTTGAAAGCAAAATTATGTATTGTAAAATTATAATAAATGTATTTCAGTTACATTCTACATTATCGTGGCAAAATATCAAACATTTTTAACCATTGTAGTTTCGTTGAACTCAAAGTATCCAATATGAAAAATTGATTCATCAACTTGGCTCCACTTTTTTAATTAGAATAAATGACTTTGAAATATAGAAAAATAAGAAAAGAGTAACATTCGTTTAAAGAAGAGGTAATGAATCGACAAAAAGTTTGAAGAGGCTGATTCAGATAAAAAGGGTGTAAGAGTTGGAGTGAAATGGAATCGTGAAAAAGGGGTAAACGTGGTGGAAGATGAAAAGTAGAAGAGGGGCGAAAGTGCAAAGGAGGTACTGGAATGAAGAGGAGGAAGAAAGACAAACATACATAGAGGTAGAAAAAGAAAGAGAGAATGGGGAGAGTCGAAATGGTTGGTGGGAGGAATATTGCCTTCAGCTTTATGACTCTTGGAGGACACAGACTTTTACGATTATTAATCCCTATATTTCCCCTGGATCCGTTTCCTCGTTGAATTCTCGTTCGATGTAGCTTTATCCCGCCCTCTTTACAATATTTTTCATACGTAACTTATGTAGTGAATGTTGATTGCCTGAACTTAGTAAAAGACCCTTTTTATATCTTCGCTCTTGCTCACATTTTCAGATTAGAAGTTGAAGAGAGAAGTTGCAATAGACTGAAAAAAATAGGTAAAATTAATTGATTGTTTCCAATATTTTAGGATTTTAAAATGCTCTAATGTTCGTTTTATTAAATTATATATTATAATTTTATTTGAAAAATGTTGCTCTTTTACCTCAATTTTAATATTTGATTATAGATAGGACTTGTATCGACCCTTTGATGAATATTTTCCATCATTTCTGGACCCTAAAGCCAATTTACATATATATTTAATATTTGATATCATTTTTTGCAAAAGATGCATTTAATGTCGAAAGCAAATTTTTCTAAACCAACATTCCACAGTGAAAATAGAATTTTGCTTTCAAATTTTCTTGTTGGCTTGTATACAATTTCGCAGGAGTGCACTGTCGTGTACTTGTATAGAATATTTCAATTTTGAATCCAGGCACAAATATTATTCGTTACATCGAAGTGTTCGTATTCTATTTCACAAAATGGGTACAAGAAAAGTTTTCAAGAATGAAAAAATAAATTCTAGCAGAGTAACTGAAAATGAAGAAAATTTTTTTAGAATATTAGTGGACACATTGAAGTAGGTAAGTTATTTTACGAGAGAATAATGAATATGTGAAGTTAAATAAAAGACAGTAAATAAATAAATTTCAACGATTTTATGTCTTCATATTTTCTAGTAACAGTCTGAAAATAACTAATTTCATTATAAAATATTTATGATTACGAATACTATACTTCAATATATTTTTTAGTCAACCTCAAATAAAATTCAATAATGAAAATTAGGAATCGTATAAATCATATAAATTATTTTGTCTGAATTCGAGTTTTCTCCAAAAATATTATTCCAATTATAAATTAAAATAAGAGAATGTTCAATTTTTTTTAATAAATAAGAATTTAATATTTCAAAAAATCTTTATTTGCTGAGAGTTTTTAAATTTGAATAAAATAAAATTATCCTTCATGTAAGTGAAGGATACTTTTTTTCTCACCTTTAGAAATCCAAGTATATTTTTTTAAAGAATTCTAAATTTCTTTAAATGTCCATTACTACCATTAAAGTCTTATCATTCATAATTTATTCTACTTATTCAAATTTTCAGAAATCAAATTCTATTCATCAATTTAAATTCTTATGAAGACAGGAATAAAATATATTATATGAAATTGCAATTAAATTGCTATTGAGAGCGAAATAGAAGAAAAACCAAGAAGCTCATCCCGAAACATCAAGGGCTATTACAAGCATCAGGACATTTAATGGTCTGTGAGCAGCGAGATGCGATGCGTACACGCAGGTATATAAGGTTGCAAGTGTAATGCCCCCATAAATCATATGCGCACTAAATTCCAGCCATTGTGAAACAACGATAATAGAGAGATGCAGGTATTTTACTGGATCAGATGCAATAAAATATGAAACGTTAATTTGTAGATGGGCCATTTACTATGAGAAAATAGAACATTCCGGTATTACATCACTGCAGGGGGGGGGGGGGGGATTTCAAGGCAATTGGAGATTTTGTGGGTAAGAAGGGAATGGTTTCCTTTCTGTAAAATAACGATTTTTTAACAATAGATTTTGACATTTAAAAAATATTTTCTCAATCAGAAAAGCATTTTTTAAATCCTAAAAGAACAATAGAGTAAAAAAAGCTTTCCAATAAATGAAGCTATTCATGAAGATTTATGAAGTTTATTGGTATTTTCTGAAGAAAATTGAAATTCTTGTCAAGAAATGATAGCTCAGAAAGTTTTAGATGATTAAAAACAATTCTAAAAGATTGAAAACAGTTTAGGACTATTAGAATTTATATACATTATATTATATATAGAACTGTGATTTGTTGCCTCTTAGAATGAAGAGCAAGAAAGACAAGTGTTATCGCGAAAATGCCCGATTCGCGGGTAAACAAGAATGTAAGCGGGTATTTTCATGAATCCCTCCCCCTAGCCCCTTCACCGATGCAACATGGCAACATTTTCACATTACGGCAGCTCATAAAACGTCCCGTAAAACTGAAGAAATTAAAACTTTGCAACTCGCCTATCTGAAATGAGCACTCGAGTCGTATATAGTCAGTCTCCTCCTTCGTTCAGAATTTCTGCTCATACACCTACACATCAAAGTAACTACAGCATGAATCCTATGAACATATCGCTTGCAGACCCTCGACAAGAGGGTGGGTCACAATCCTGGGAGTAGTAAAGAAGATTCTACGTTTCTCTTATTTGTCCCTCTTCCTATTTTCCAACAACACTTCAGACTCTCAATTAACGATATCACTTCACCAAGAGTAGAAGAGTTTTTAAAAAATATTAAACTTTTTTGAAAGGTATTGCATATATATTGTATATATATCCAACCTCTTGAAATTAAAACATTTTAAAAATCACTAGAATAGAAAGGATATTCTCTTAACAGCTCCTAAATCAAATATTTTACTTTCCTTGAAAACTTATACCCTCTCTAATAAGATGGATAGGATTTCTCCAAGAAAGGGAAGAATCCATTTATTCATGAAGTTATAACTCAAAATGAAGGCTTATTGGTATAAAATCTGTATAGCCTAAAGGTAAAGGATTTAACCCCATTTACTCCTATTTCCAAAATTTCAGCATCAAATTTCATAATTGCTTGTATTAAGACAAAGGGGGATGTGGAGAGAAATGGGTGGAGAAAACAGGTTGTGGGATGAGAAATTGGGATCGAGATAGGGAAAGGGATAGACGCGAAGCATAATTAGCGAAGCTCTCAGAGCAATGTTGATTCGTCAAATTTCCTTGATTTATCTGAGACACTATCCATTTCTCCAACTTTCTGTTTGCGCAAACTCCGCGTATTGAGAGCCTCTCTTGAAAGTTCCTAAACTCCTGCCCCTCTTCTACCCTCTCGCCAACACCATCCCTTTCCTCCTGGTCCCGCTGCCTCCGATGGTCTACCCCGGTCTGCCTCCACCCCACTGCCAGCGTACTCTCACCAACCACCTCCTCATCCTCCTCTTCTACTTCCTCTCTCTTTTCTCCTCTTTCCTCTTACCACCGCTGCCTCAACCCATTTACTCTTTGAAACTCTCTCGTTGGATCAATACCGGGAAAATAACAAAGGTAAACAGGACCGAGATGAATGACAAATATAAATTATGCATTCGTCTTGTAGAGAGAGGAGTGGTGGCAAGGGGAGAGGAAATCGGAGGATGAGGAATAAGGGTAGAGGAGAGAGGCCGAGAGAGAGAGAAACTTTAGGATGAGAGAAACTTTGACGATTATTCTTTTGCGAGTGTTCGTCAATCCTCATTGACGTCAATGGATTTTGTCGATGGATGAAATTCAATCTACGAAAGTTTTTAAAAATTATTATTTTAATATGAAAGTATAAATAAGAACATACTGACTTTTAGATAAGGGCCATTCGTAATATTGTGTATGACAACTCCTTTAAATTTAGGCCACATCCCCTCATAGTGAGGGTCTATGTGGTTTTTCCTGATCCTCTTAAAATTTTACTGATATTTTATCTTTTTAGAATACAAACTTTACGTAGAATTTGGTAAATTCAAATTCCTTTAATTTTAATTTAACTGGAAAAAAGATAAATCACTTTTTTAATGAATTCATTGACGCTTAGTGTTGTAAATCTTATATTTTGCATATGAAATAATAATTAAGAGTTTAAAATTACAAGCAAAAACGTAAAACTTTGTTTAAAAGTAATTGAAAACATAAAGTTCTTACTTATGGAAAATCCTCTAAATTCCCACTGTAAGTTCTTTCACCCCTGCAACATCCATAAGCCTCACATAATTTGTGAACGAACCGTGAGAGGAAAATAAGAAGAGAAACTTTTTATATCCATTATTTTATGAATTAAAATTTTTAAGAGTATATTAAATTTATTATCACAAATAAAATTTCTGAGTTATGCATTGTCATTTAGATGAAAACAATAAATCTCTCAAGTTATAAAAACGTTGGTTCAGTACTTTTCCGATAAGAGGTAAATTGAATGACATAAAAGCTGCGACATATAGACAAAAATCGAATTGAGAAAGTAACTTTAGAATTCATTTTGATTTGAAGGAATTGAATTTATTTCAAAAATTGCTTTTTTGATTGTGTTTTATCCAGATTTGACATTTGATTCGCCACTTTTTACCGCGTGAATTACTTTGGTATTGAAATTGGTTTAATCTGATTTGACCATTTAATTGTGATATTTAACTTGAATATCTCAAAAAAATTTTAAAGTCAAAAATTTTTTAAATTAAGATTTTCAAATTATTATGTCGCAGTAAAAGTTATTATGTTTGATAAAGCAAACGAGTTTGATACTTGATGTTAATAAATTTTAAGTTAAATTAAAATATTTAAATGCAATCTAATTTTATAATGAATCAGCTAACTTACTTCTATCCGAGTATAGTAAATAAGGTACGTTATACGGTCGAAATTTGATCAAGATCGCAAACCGGTCGGTTAGTTTTCTATAGCAGTCAAATTAGACCGACAAATCGAAAGAACGATAAGGATCAGGTAACCGCACAACATAATATCCAAAATACGGGCAACCGAATCTTTGTAAGAAGTTTCAGGTTGCGGGCACGAGGCCGACAGGTGGTAGGCAGAGTCTTCCTCTCATTTCATAGGGTCGAGTAAATGCTTTATTAACACTCAAGCAACCTAAATTCTTTTCAATAAAAAATTATCGACTAATTTAAGACTAAGTAATAAGAATTAATATATTTTTTCTGCTTGCCTTTGATTATCGTTTTGCTTTCTTCAACCAGACGATCCTTTTATCATGTTCCAACAAAATAGACTGTTGTGCATAAGTTATGAGAAATTCTGAAAGTAATTAAGTATTAGCAATTATATTCATGTTGACAAATAGCTTTTTAACAAATTAAAAAAAATAATTGAACAAAACGTTAGCATATAATAATAGATGCAAATCGTTATATGATTTGTTTAATATTCGCTGAAATAGAAATGACACATTTTTATGTAAATTTCAACTTACCATTTTTTATGTTCCGTAGTTCAGAGCTTTTGGTATCCACACAGTACTTTGAAAAGTGTCACACACAATTCTGCACTTTCCATACCCGACCAAAGATTATAAATAGCAATAGATCTAGAATTATAGAACTGTAAATGTATAATAATCAACGCCTACATAAGATTGATGTTTTGAGGTTAGGCCCATTCTGTCAACTTTCTTTTCGATGAACTAATGTGCTTTTTGTTACTACTTCTACCTGTTTATCTATCACTTATTAAGGAATATTCTATACTCGATTCTTTACTGATATTCTTCGTATTAGAAAAATGAATACTTTACTTTTCTAGAAAGAAAAATTAAGAAATGCTGCAAATGCCGCGGAAACTTCAACAAAAATAACCGAACTGCGCACACTCCTTTTGAAGTTAAGTAGTTTAGTTCGATTTTCCGTAGATATGATTTTTATTCGAAATACTTAAATTTATTAAATAACATATTTCCTAACGTCCCTTCTAGAAATAATCGATTGGACACGATTTGGACTCGATTAAGAACGATAAAGAAAAACACGATTGGAAACAATTAAATTAATTGATTTCTATTGTGAAACACGATTGGAAAAAAATTGAATTGATTGATTTCTATCGTGTTTCTTTATCGTTCTCAATCGGGTCAATCGAATCCAATCGTGCTCAATCGCTTATTTCTAAAAGGGGAGTAGTGGTATTATTTTCGAGCTTTTATTTCAATACTTTTTTTAAACAGTATCGATTAATGTATCGAAAAAAAGTATCCGGTCTTAACTTCAATACATACTATATTGGTCAATAGGCTACTTGATTTTGAATAAATTTTTGTAATTTATGGTATGAATAAAGCTGAAATTAATCAATTGTTCATTAAAATAAATTAAAATATCTATTATAGTAATTGAATAATTCAAATTATTAGTAGAATTGAAATTTGGCTGAGTCAAATTTGCATTTAATAATCGTTGCACGCTTGATATAAGTAGTAGTTAGAAATATAGAATTTTATTATATCGGTTATACTTTTCAGTTTGTGCAAAATCATTGTTGTGGTAATAAGTCAGTCACACCAAAGTTAAGCTTCTTTGAAATAATTTAATATTTTGAGTTCAAATTGATAGTCAGCGGCGAAAAATTGATATTCTGAAGGTGATTTCTTGTATAATTGCAGGAAATAATTACATTTGTGATATGGTAAGTGCTTATGGTCAGAAAAATAAAGTTCCCCTATTATCATTTCTTCCAACTCAATAGCTTTTTCTTGGAAACCGCTACTTTCATGATACTGGATACAAAAGAAAATTAATTTTATGCATGAGAAATCTCAATAAAACAACCTCAAAACATTTTTAGAATATACAAATTTACATTTGACTATAAATGTTTGATTCGAAAATATTTTTACAATTGAGTTATTATGATGCATCATTCGTGCTTCTTCTCCTTGTAACTATATATATGACTATTTTTGACCGCAATAAAATTAGTTTCCTTTAGAATCGAAACTGAGAGGGTGATATATTTCACCAAGTCAATATTATATATTGCATTCGATTGTTTACCTTGTAAAAGCAGGGTGAGCACACTCAATAAGAAGAAGTAAATCTAAAAGTTTGATTATTTTTCCTCAAGTTTAGAAATTTATTTTTACCGTTTAAATTAATTTGTACAAAATGTTATATTGATAAAAATTATTTTATGTTTCAGGTGGTCATTTGTGTTTTGTGAAACGTTTATTTTTATTAAAATCGGGAGTGTTTCGCGATAGTAAATTTGTAATCATTGGTAAATTATGCATAATTGATGTTGAAGAAAGTTTGCATTATGAATCAAATAGTGCGTGTTCAGTAAAACGTTTAATGGTATTTTATAATTAAATTTTATTTTTTGTTGCTTTTATTTAGTTTTTTCATTCAGTGTTTAAAGATAAATTTTAAGAATTCAAATTAAACTTATTTTTTAATTTATTCAATTTATAAGTTTTTGATTTATTATAATCGGATCTACTGTATATCGTCTGTGTTGAAAGTAATACAAGTGATTGTCGATGCAGCCCAACCTGGGAAAACAGGATTACAATTTAGGTAAAAAATAATTTATGAGACTATGATTTGTTTGTTTTTAATTCTATTTATTTAAAAAAAACATACATTTTTAATATGTTTCAACTTATTTATACCGATTACTGGGACATTTACCTTGAGGAGTCATTACACTTTGGTTTTTAATTTGTTAAATTATAAATATCAGCTGACGCTGAATTTTACACGCAATCATTAAATTGTTAAATTGTTAAGTTACAAATGGAAAAGATTTATCAGCATGTTGAAGGATATTTTATTTTGGTCGGTTTTAGGAAAAAATTATTTAAAGATTCCGATTTTTTTTCAACCCAGGTAAATGTAAAAACAAGTAGGCAAATGAGTAAAAAACTTGTGTTATGTAGAACATTTTTATATTCTCAGACTGCTTTTCATTAGCAAACTTGATAAAAAATTGGTGATAATGGTTATTTTTAGCATTACTGATAAGAAATCACCTTAAAATCATAAATATATGTATAATTTTTGCTTTACTTCTAATTAAATATCTTAGCAAAAATTAGACAAATTAAAAGATTTTATAATTTTCAAACCTTTAGCAGACTTGAAACATAAATTAATTGTATGACTAATTTATTTTTGATTAAAGATATTTAAATTATTCAAAAGGAACATCGAAACAAGATCTTACCTACATAAAAAAACGTCGATTTAGTATTTTTTGTTGAAAACATTATTTTATTGCAAAATCACTGACATCACAGACTTAGTTTGATACAAAAAAAATCTAACCGATCGTTAAAAAAACTTATCAATTTGGAGGTTAGGCTGATTGTTACTCTAACCACAAAATTTATTTTTTAATGTTGAAAATTAATAATTTTTTTTTAGAATAAGTGCGAAAGCATTAAAAAAGGTTCATTATTTCGAAATGCATCTTCAGTTTAAAATTAAAAAACCCTAAAATGTTTACTTGATTGCAATATTTTCATCAAGAATTAATTATAATTTCTAAAAGAATTAACATCCGACATTGATATTCGATGAAGTAATTAAATCATCAGTGAAAATTTAGTTAAAGAATTTAGAAAAAGTTTATATTAAACGCCATTAGGTAGAAAAAAATCTATATTTATATTCAACAGTCGTACGATTTGACAAAAGTTTACAATGATTATACAGGATGTCCAATCACTTGTTGAACAGCCGTTAATGATGAATACAAAATAAAAACATGACCTTTCATTTAACTTCAAATCTCTCTAACTTGAAAATTACTAGTCTGACAAAATTTTGTGAAAGGACTTTTTAACCTGTTTTTTGGTTTTCTTCATCTTTCCTGAAAATTTGAAAATACAAAAAAAACGATAAAGGAAGTCTGTTAACTTGGTTTGAGTAAAAATTTTGCAAACATTTTTATAGTTGACTATAATTATCGATAAGTCTTCCAATTATTTTCAAAATTTTTACTAAAAAGTCCGATTGACCTATGGCCTTAACAGCTGTTCCACAAGTGGTGGGACACCCTCTATATTGTAATAAGACAATTACTTTTACGGAAACTAATAAAGTCACTTGACCAATGTCGTACATGGCTTCAATTCAGTCTCATCCTGGTGAAAGTTTCGGATAGATCCAAACACGGATAAGCCTAATCCGAATTTTCAAGCCGAATGAATCCGAATCTGGATCATTCGGGTTGGTAATTTGAATTAGACTTATTCGTGTTCGAAATGATAATTCGGATTAAGACGGATTAATTTTTTATTGATTTGCAACAAATGAGATTCAAAACATAATTCGAATTGGCTTGGAATTCTTAAAATCCCGGATAGGCTGCGATTATTCTATCCGACTCCTATCAGATCTTAATCGAGAAAGCAGCGGGGTAATAACAAAAATGTCTATCCGGCTGGTATCGGAGTCTCATGTGGATTTTTATTCTGGGTTAAATCTGGCCTGTAACTATTTTCTATACAGTTGAAGTGTTTTATCCTATTGGGTTCTAACCAACATATATAGACATGGTAAAGCATACATTGTATGACTTTGTTTCTTTTCTGGAGGTATGTTAAGTTGACGTAACCACATCGTCCAATCGAGTCCCCACCTATATCAGAATTAAAGGCTCATTTAAGGCTAATTTAATGCCATATTGCTGAATTTAATGCTCCATTATTTTTTAAAAAAACAATGGGTTCCGCTGGCTTAACGTTAAGTTGACGTAACCACACGTTAAAATAACATTTAAACAAGTTAAGGCCTATACCAGAATTGAAGGCTCATTTAGGGCTCTCGAAATACCCCATTGCTGAATTTAATGCTCCATTATTTTTTAAAAAAACAATGGGTTACGCTAGCTTAACGTTAAGTTGACGTAACCACACGTTAAAACAGCAGTTAAACAAGTAATCACCTTTAACAGAATTTAAAGCTCACTTAGGGCTCTTTGAATATCCCATCCAAATTTTCAATTTTATTTGTTTAAACAACATATGTTAAAAACGGGTCCTTAAAAATTTGACTGTTTAGATCGATTTTGTGAAGACGGTCATATATGTTCCGTATATCTCATGTTTTATTTTCTCATATTGTTTGTAATAAAAGTATCAACAATATGCTCTCAAAAAACTAGAAGCACACTCTAAAAACGGAATATTGACTGTCGAACAATTCCGTTCACTATGAATGGATTTTCTACTCAAAATTGGCATAAGAGGAAATCCTCTAACAGTTGAAGTATTTTCGTTTCAAGTGCTATCATTTTACTGCCAAAGTTTTTCCTTTGGTCTGGAAATAAAATTCTTTGTCTTACGAAGGAAGTATAATTTCGATGTTAAAAGAAAACAAATTCTATGATATAACCTATAAGAAATGTACACAAGCCAAACTTTGACAAATCCCAATATTCAATCGATCATTTTCAATAATATAATAACGACCCGTCTTAGATTTCAGCTTAAAGAAATTTTAAGATATAACTTTGCTTACATTACAAATTTTCCAATACGTGTAAAATTGAAAGTCCATGGTCTATTAAATATATAATGTTGAAAAAGTGTTACAAAATTATTTTTAAACTTTGTTGCATTTTAAATTTCACAATAAATTCTATAGTAAACATTTTACTAATAATTTCGAATCAAACTATTTTTTTACAAATAAAAAACAACTGTATATTTCATAAAATGAATAAATTGTATAAAAAATTATACATATACGAAACTGTTTTACGGAAAAAAATGTGTAGCTGTCACAAGGATATTTTAGGTTATAGTAGCCACATTTATGGTTAGGATAGTTAATAATATAGCTTGAACAGCAATATGTTTCTTTCTACCAGCTACACATTTTTTCAAAATTCATTTAAGAAATGTTTTTATTCAATTTTATCAATGATATTAGAATGGATTTCCATATAAACTTTATTTTCCAATACAAAACTATTATTTGTTTTATAAAGTATATATTCCATGATCTTTATTTTTACAGTTTGAAAATTTCTTGAATGTATACATTTTTTCTTGCAATTAAATAGATATTTGTGCTTTTGGAAATCCTCTTTGTCCATGATAAGCAAATACATTTTGAGTTATGTGATGGCCTGTAATGCATTCGATCGTTTAAATAATCTTTTGAAAATAATCTAAACACCGAAAGTCTGAGACAAAAAAACGAGGACACTTCCCCCTTTTCACACCCCGTTATTACGATTTCAGTTTCTACAATGCTTTTGTTGACATTCTTGGGAATATCTTTGAATTGTCATCAGAAGAATCAGAAGAAATGAAAAATAAGGTTATGCGGATCAAAATTGTTTGTTTTGGTATACGTACCTCTCAAAATTTCTACGTCGCACTCTGGGATTCCTAATAATTTGTAAAAAACAATTATTTGATTTCGTTAATTGATTTTGATCATAAATAAATATATTCTTCTGACAAAATATCTGTGAACAGATTAGCACCAGACGATGTACACTCTCTAATGCGCAGGCGCCCTTCGTCTCCTAGTCTAGAAATGCAATCCTTGCATAATTAGAGGATTTCTTTTCAGAGTCAAAAAAAATCGTTCATTGCTAAAAATATTTTCTTTTTGCATTTCACAGATGAGTTTTGTGACAGGAAAAAGATTCTGTTGGTAGACAAAAGGAATATGCTTAATTTCAATGGATGCATTCTGAAAAGAACGTAATTTCACTATGGATAGACTTTTTTTTAGAGTGCATAATTATATATATGTTATATATGGTTATACAAATAATGCTTTTACGGAGGTCCGATCAGCTGGCACCTCCACTAAGTAATATCACTATTTACTTTATGCTACATTTTTGGGCTAATTACGGGCTAATTTTGGGCGGTAATGCCGATTTTTGGGCTTTTGTATTTTTATCAAAAAACCAAATTTTAGGTGGCAAGATGCTGACTGCCCGATCAGCTAGCACCTCCAGTACATAAAAACCTTAAAGTTTAAAAAACTGACTATACCCGAATTTCGGTCTATTTTCGGGCTCTTGAAATACACCAAAATCAATTTCTAAAAAACAACCCCTATCACTTACAAGCAACCCTTAATTTAGAAAAATACTTTTTCGGTCGTATAAACTAGCCTAAAATTACGGGCTACTTTCAGGCTTTTCAGATACACAAGAATCATTTATGAAAAAACAGCCCCTATCATCGAAAGTAAAGTTAAGGGTTGGAGCCCAAAAATCGATATGGACATTTTTGAGTAGCCCAAAAATCAGAAAGTATTCCTAGATCATAAAATTCCCAAAAGGATGATTTTTAGTCAAAGTCGTGTCACCATGGCCATGCAGGAGTGCATTTTGATGTTAAGGGTTGGAGCCCAAAAATCGATATAGACCTTTCTAAAGAGCCCGAAAATAGCCCAGTATTCTCGAATAGTTTATTTTGTTCAAAATGTTTTTTCGAAATTGATTTTGGGGTATTTCAAGAGCCCGAAAATAGCCCGAAATTCGGGTATAGTCAGTTTTTCAAATTTTAAGATTTTTATGGGTAGGTATACATTGTACCATAGTTTTAGTTGCCCAAAGTTTCAATTGCCCATAAAATCACCAGAAGTCCCTATATTTGAAAAGCAGTGTTTGACGATGATTATGAAAGGAATGCGTTGGCAAAAATTGCAAGTATAGGGGAGAGTCGGGTAGTACCGGCCACTTAAGCTTTTTTGATAATAACTTGGCTTATAGGGATCAAAATTAAAATTTAGAAGGTTAGTTATAATGTCAATGTTTCTACCAACAACCTGCAAAGCGGAAAATAAGAAATAAACATATTTTGGAAGAAAACAAAGCGATTAAAGTGAGATTTAAAATAGATTACTACAAAATAGTGTCGGGTAGCCCCGGCCATCGAAAAAACCGAGATATTTCACTAAGAAAAAAATGCTATTAAATCAAAAGCATGTACATATACTATTAATTCATAAAAATATACTACAAGAACCAATAAATATGTTACTAATTTTATAGCATATTGATTTGAATCCATGATATACATGCTTTTGATTCAATAGCATTTTCTTCTCAGTGCAGTATTCCTGCGCATCCATAATCAAGAGGTTGCAATTATTTGTGACTCGTGTGTGGGGGTAAACTTAGAAACTTAGCAGAAAAATGTGGCCAGGGCTACCCGACACGAAATGGCCAGGGCTATCCGACTCTGACAAGTTTCACTAAAACTGCTGTAAATAAAAAAATACGCGAAAATATTAAACAAAAATTAGAGGTCACATAGTTAGAAAGTGAATTTATATATCCCAATCAGAACCAATCTGATATTTCTTTTAGCTTTAGAAATATTTTATAATAAAGATGGTACATATTTCTCAAAATGCACCTGTTTTCTAGAGATGAAATATGTAGACCGGATTTTCTTTTAAGTTGATGAAAGATACGACTCCATATCATTAAAATTACACTTTGGCACAATTCTGAAAGAAAAAAATGTTAATTTATTTTCGCAGAGAGTACAGTTTATTCAATGTCATGAGTGGCCGGGGCTACCCGATGGCCGGGGCTACCCGACTCTCCCCTATATCAAATATAGGCGGTAGAGAGCGCTTTAGGGAAATGTACAGGAATCCTGCATCTTGCAATCCTCGCAGTTTTTGTCAACACATTCCTTTCATAATCTTCGTCTAACACTGCTTTTCAAATATAGTGACGTCTGGTGATTTTATGGGCAATTGAAACTTTGGGCAACTAAAACTATGGTACAATGTATAAATACCGTTTTTATGTACTGGAGGTGCCAGCTGATCGGACCTCCGTAAAAGCATTATTTGTATAACCATATATAACATATATATAAATATGCTTCTAGTTGTTTATTCAAAGAGCCCTAAATGAGCCTTAAATTCTGTTAAAGGTGATTACTTGTTTAACTGTTATTTAAACCTGTGGTTACGTCAACTTATCGTTAAGCCAGCGGCCCCATTGTTTTTTTTTAAAATAACGGAACATTAAATTTAGCAATGGGGTATTTCGAGAGCCCTAAATGAGCCTTCAATTCTGGTATAGGCCTTAACTTGTTTAAATGTTATTTTCACGTGTTGTTACGTCAACTTAACGTTAAGCTAGCGGAACCCATTGTTTTTAAAAAATAATGGAGCATTAAATTCAGCAATGGGGTATTTCGAGAGCCCTAAATGAGCCTTCAATTCTGGTATAGGCCTTAACTTGTTTAAATGTTATTTTAACGTGTGGTTACGTCAACTTAACGTTAAGCTAGCGTAACCCATTGTTTTTTTAAAAAATAATGGAGCATTAAATTCAGGAATGGGGTATTTCGAGAGCCCTAAATGAGCCTTCAATTCTGGTATAGGCCTTAACTTGTTTAAATGTTATTTTAACGTGTGGTTACGTCAACTTAACGTTAAGCTAGCGGAACCCATTGTTTTTAAAAAAAATAATGGAGCATTAAATTCAGCAATGGGGTATTTCGAGAGCCCTAAATGAGCCTTCAATTCTGGTATAGGCCTTAACTTGTTTAAATGTTATTTTAACGTGTGGTTACGTCAACTTAACGTTAAGCTAGCGGAACCCATTGTTTTTAAAAAAAATAATGGAGCATTAAATTCAGCAATGGGGTATTTCGAGAGCCCTAAATGAGCCTTCAATTCTGGTATAGGCCTTAACTTGTTTAAATGTTATTTTAACGTGTGGTTACGTCAACTTAACGTTAAGCTAGCGGAACCCATTGTTTTTAAAAAAAATAATGGAGCATTAAATTCAGCAATGGGGTATTTCGAGAGCCCTAAATGAGCCTTCAATTCTGGTATAGGCCTTAACTTGTTTAAATGTTATTTTAACGTGTGGTTACGTCAACTTAACGTTAAGCTAGCGGAACCCATTGTTTTTAAAAAAAATAATGGAGCATTAAATTCAGCAATGGGGTATTTCGAGAGCCCTAAATGAGCCTTCAATTCTGGTATAGGCCTTAACTTGTTTAAATGTTATTTTAACGTGTGGTTACGTCAACTTAACGTTAAGCCAGCGGAACCCATTGTTTTTTAAAAAAATAAAAGAGCATTAAATTTAGCAATATGGCATTAAATTAGCCTTAAATGAGCCTTTAATTCTGATATAGGTGGGGACTAGATTGGGCGATGTGGTTACGTCAACTTAACATACCTCTTTTCTGGTGATAATGTCCCCTTATGCTTCGGATAGACCCGAATTAGTCTAATACAAATTTTGAATCCGAAAAAATCCGAATCCTTATATTCTGGTTGATGATTTGAATTAGATTAATCCGTGTTGGGACTGATAATTCGGATTAGACTAATCTGTGTTTGGTTTGGCTCGGAATTCTTAAAGTCCCGGATAGGTTGCAATGATTCTATCCGATCTTAATTCAGAAAATAGCGGGGTGATAACAAAAATGTCTATCCGGCTGCTATTGGAGTCATATGGATTTTTATTCTGGGTTGTATCTGGCCTGCAACTGTTCACTGAGAAAAAAATTTATCCAACAAAACTTTTTTTGTTGTCCTGATAAAATATTTGGTTGTCACAACAAAACAGTTTGTTTGAGTAACAAAATTTGATTTATATAGCAAAATGTTTTGTTGGCACAACAAAAGAATTTTGTTCGCTAAATACTAACAAAATATTTTTGTTGATTTGACAAAACTGTTTTCTCAGTGTTGAAGTGTTTTATCCTATTCGGTTCTAACCGACATATATAGACACGCTAAAGCATACATTGTATGGCTTTGTTTCTTTTCTTATGATAATGTTCCCTGACCCATCGGATAGACCCGAATAGATGTCCATTTTGACTTCAAAGAAAATAAATTTCTATTTCTGTGCCCCGGATTGAATATCAATAGACTCGGTTAAGCATACATTGTAGGATTTCGGGTGATAACACGCCCAGGCAGACCCCAGATAGACTCGGATAGATACCTATTTCGACTTTAAAGAAAATGAATTTCTATTTCAATGCCTCGGATAAACCCAAATAACAAGATACTGTGAATTTCCTTAGAATACACAATTTGTTTCTTGTCCCTTTGAAAACCGGATAGACACGGATATAAGGCCTATCCCTTTTCCGATCGGTCTTTATCCGGGTTCTATCGGATCTTATCAGGCATTTTAAACAGGGAGGCGCTTTTCACTTTCTTAAATACGTATTTAATACGTTTTCGCACAATAATTAAAACATCGATTTTTTCAATGTGTCAATGTTGATTTCCATTCACTAACTTTATTGTTGAAATGACCTTTGATCATTAAACCTTGATCAGAATAAAGTTATGGTTTGTTAGATGTCTACTTTTCACATTTCTTTTGATCATAGGATGGCTTTTTCGAGTACGTAATATGGTTAAACAAAAGGGATATAAGAGTAGAAAAAAATAGGGAGTGATGTTTTAAGGCTAAAAGTGTAACCGACGGGGTGAGAAATTCGAATAGCGATAATAAAAAATGAATAAAGGAGGGTAGTGTCCCGCGAAAGACTACGTGCATCCCACAGGCATTCGCATGTCTATGTAAATCGATTTTGCGCAGTGTTGCCAGTTGTCTCCAATGAATAT
Source organism: Diplolepis rosae (assembly GCA_030998225.1). Taxonomy (NCBI): domain Eukaryota; kingdom Metazoa; phylum Arthropoda; class Insecta; order Hymenoptera; family Diplolepididae; genus Diplolepis; species Diplolepis rosae. The sequence goes on along the minus strand of JAPYXD010000723.1, from coordinate 2,325,401 downwards.
TCTATGAAGAAGCTCCTGCGTAGACATGAAGCCTTTTAGACCAGATAAAATCTATATTTTAACGCATTAAATAATCATTTTTATTGTAATTAAAGATCGAGTTATTAATTAATTGAGTAATTTATAGAACCCCTTATGTTATAATTATAATTTTAAAAATTAATGCTAAATTATTTTCATTTGAATTAATATACTTAAAACCAGTGGAAAGTAATTCAGAAGCTTTTCGATGAGCAATCCCTGTCTTTAGAAAGATACTGCTTTTCCATTTTTTGCGGAATTTTAGACAAACAATTCAAACGAATCAAATTTGATACAAAACAAGAGAATTACAACAAAGTCGACAAAAATTCCAATATTTTCAACATTAATAGCTTGTATTTAGAATTTTTTGGAGATATTTTTCTTATGTCAACAGAGATTCCAAAATCAAAAAGTTAAATGTAAATAATTGTTGAACCTGAAATTGAAATTTAATTATTGCAAAATAGCGGACTTTCTTGACAAATTTCCATACAAATTCCTCGTACTTCGATGAAAATGGAAATTCTGATGAATGCCAATGCAAATACGACGTAAATTGTGTTGATTTGCATCAATATTTCCATATTGAAAAATAGATGAATTTTTCGTTATTTATTTATTCCAATAACTATTTTTGCAGGTCGAAATTTTTGTTACGACTGATTGAGATTTTGGGAGGTTGGTTTTCGAAGCTTTTTGTTTATTTTTTTTTTCTATAATTCATTCGTATTGTCTGTTTGTAAAAAAAAAACGGAGCTAGAATGTCAGTAGTTATTTTTCAGGGTCGAGATTTATAGAAGTTAAGCTCTTTGTTGAGAGAAGTAACCGCGTGGTATTCGACGTAGAGTTTCTCGTAAATCTCGATGATTCTCTAGAAGAGCACTCAGATGAAAATTACTCTCTATACGCGATGTGCTTTGTCGCGCAGTGGCAGTGGTGTGAACGTAACATTACGTAACGCCCCCATATAACGTTACAAAATCCCTGTTTGTGGCATTAAAGACGGTTTATTTAATAACTGGCCTCATTTACGTGCCACAAGTTATAGTATAGGGTGAATGCACTAATTATTATAGGATTTAATCCCGCCTAGATGTAGTTTGTTCTTGTCATTATGAATTGATACATAATTTATAGTCACGTGATCCGGTTGTTCTATGTCCTTCAACACCGCATTAACTCTTTGAAATGAGTAATGAATATTTCCGGTAGTTAAATAATGTTAAAAAATCAATGTAGTTTATTTATATTGGCATTGGGTCATAATTTTTCATTAAAAACAATGTTCAAGGAAACATATCAAAAATTTTTAAAGGGGCAGAAAATATATTGTAGGGATGAAAAAGGCAAACGTTTCGGCCACAAATGGGGGCCCTCTTTAGTGCCAAATTTAATGTACTTAGTGTCTAAGCTGTAAACGTGCAAAAAAAGTTATTAGCACTAACATTAGATTTTGTTTGTTTTTTTTTTTGTTTTTGTTTTTTTGGTCTTTTTTAATGATATTTTTAAATAAATAAAAATACATTTTTATTATAAAGCATCTTGCTTTCTCACATAAGTTTTGCATGTTTTATAAAATATCATTAAAAAAGATCAAAAAAACAAAAACAAAAAAAAAACAAACAAAATCTAATGTTAGTGCTAATAACTTTTTTTGCACGTTTACAGCTTAGACACTAAGTACATTAAATTTGGCACTGAAGAGGGCTCCCATTTGTGGCCGAAACGTTTGCCTTTTTCATCCCTACAATATATTTTCTGCCCCTTTAAAAATTTTTGATATGTTTCCTTGAACATTGTTTTTAATGAAAAATTATGACTCAATGCCAATATAAATAAACTACATTGAATTTATTTTTGGGTCAAGATAAAAACTGAAGACATTAATACAAACATGTCTCGAAATTAATGTTAAAAATATTTTAAAAAACATTTAATTGTAAAAAAGTGTAAATCGTTTTAAATTGATAAACCTTTCTACTGTTTTAAAGAATGATTACTCTTTTGAATTGAATTTACCATTAACTTATTTTGCTTAAAGTTGTCGATTCCCAACATTGTGACCTTGAACGAATTTCTCCGAAAGAGAAGTTGATGGTCAGGGTCTAAAGTATCATGAGGGTGTTCTTTAGACGAAAGCAGAGGGATCAGACTAAAAAGCAAACGAGAGAAAGACTAATAGGAATGAAAGAGAGAGAGAGAGAGAGAAAGAGAGAGGAAGCGGTCTTTGGTAAAAGGGGTGATTCGTCTTCCCAGGACTCCCTCAGGGGTGGAGGGAACGTGGCGCGACTGGTGCAACCTCGATATAATCCTGAGCGTGCCTGCTTCACGTTTCACCCTATACATACCTATAACCTGGATTCCAGTGGCACGCTTCCCAAGGGAAGGCGTTAAAGACCTTGTCCCATTCCTAACTTCGCTGCTTGTTGATGACACTTGATTGATTCACTTCTCTTATATTAGCATCAAAAATTAGCTGCTAATTTCTTTCCATTTCTTCTTTAAAAATTACCATAAAAGCTTAAAGCCATTGATTAACTGGACCATGTGATGTCAGTGATTGCACTTAAAGTTTGGTGCATTTTTCTTTTATAGACATGAAGGAATTGGGTCACGTGATCAAAAAAGAATTTTAATTTTCCCCAAAATTCACCTACAAATATGAATATTTATATTGAAAAAATCTGGGTAAAGTAAAATCCATTTCTTGATCATGACAATAATGACCTCAATCGAATTAGTGGAATGTTGCTGATGAATAAAATTACCCTGGGTAATAAATATTTTTATCTACTAGCGGGTCATAAAGTGGACTTTATTGCTCCGTGCGGGGCAAACAAATCCATTTTCTGATCCCCAGTAGAAAAAAAATCGTGTGAGACACGGGAAAAACATTTATTTTACTCGCGTACACTCAAAAAAAAGATTTGATTGAATCAAAAAAATTATTTGTTTCAAACACTTTCTTTGATGTAAAGAAATGAAATGAAATGAATTTTCTCCCTTAAATCAAACAAATTATATCTTTGACCGTATATTAATGCATTAATTTCTTCGTTTAGAAGAAAAATTTATTTGATTCAAATAAATATTTATTTGTTTTGAAGATATTTTGTTTGAATCAAACAAATTTTATTTCATTTAAACAAATCATTTTTTAAAATCAAAGAAAGTCGTTCAAAAAAATCATTTTCTTTGATTCAATCAAATCTTTTTTCTGAGTGTGGTTGTTACCCTCGCTTTGCTCGGGCAACAAACTTCACACTCGCAATAGTACATTGTGCAACTAGGGAAAAAAAAATTTATTTTGCGAGTGTGAAGTTTGATGCCCGAGCAAAGCGAGGGTAACAACCACACGAGTAAAATAAATGTTTTTCCCGTGTTGCACACGATTTTTTTTCCCTAGTTGCACAATATACTATTCCCATGCCGTACACGATTGTTTTTTATAATGGGGACTTCAAAAAATGGATTTGTTTGCCCCGCACGGGGCAATAATATGCACTTTATGACCCACTAGAAGAAAAAATATTATATTATGCACCAAGGGAGGGAAAATGGCGTATTTGGTCGTGCACAATGTTTGCGAAACGAGTTAAGGTCGATTGATGCAAAGATCGTGCGAGACAAAAACGCTCCCCTCCGAAAGTGCATAATATACTATTTCACTCGAAGTGTTTTTGGATATTTTTTTGTATTTTTTAAAAGCTATGCAATTAAATAATAAAAACGAAAATTCTTTTTGCAACGAGTTTATTACAATATTTTATGCCCGAGAATAATGTTGAAGGAATTTACATTACAAGAAAGATGAATATCTCAGTATATGTTCAAATTTTTCAGACAATTTATTATAGTCGGGACTCGTTTATCGGGACGCGGTAGGGCTCCCACCTAATGGAGTTCGTTTGAGGGGAAGCGTTAGATTGGTGCGTCGAGTCAACCGCGGTCACCGCGGTGTCATCACAATTGGTTGACGTGTTGTCGCGTCGCTTGTCAATAGTGAGGGTAAGGGGGAGGATCGAGCGTCTTGATAGACGAGTCTCTAATGTCCCAAAAAACGAGTAGTTCCGACTGTATTGAGATTTAATTAAACTCAACATTTTGCATATCTCTCTGGCAGCATCCTCAAGAGAATTTATTCTAAAAACAATTACATATTTTTCGTTACATTACATTTAAAAAATTTTGAATTTTAATAGTAATAAGTTATTAACTTAGTAATAAAAAAGTAATATCTACATTTAATTCTTAGAATGTAAAAATAATAATAAAAAACAATTAAAATTTATGCATTTTCTTATTTAAAACTTTATGTAGTAAATAATTAAGATATTCGATTTTTCGTTGCAAAAAAAAATTGTTTTAAACTTTAGTTAGTTAGACCAGAAAGATGTGAATATTTACGATCGGGGATAACGCGGCAATAACTTTAAATTCAAAATATAATTTTTTTTTTAAATCCTCAGTTCCATGGAATTTTGAATTCTTTTTTCATTGAAATCCTTCATGCTTGAAGATATTCCAATTCATAAGGTTTCTAGGCTCATATTTATAGAATTATAAATATTTTACTTGTAATTTTAATATCATTCTGTTAGTTGTAAAAATCGATAAATGCTGATATTTAGATAGAAGTTTTGTTGAGTGGGATGAATTCTAGTTTTGAAATTATGTCGTCAGGAAGTGCAATATGTATGTTTATCGTATTTTATGCGCTCGGCCACAAAACATTTGATAACATAGCATTACAGACTTTCAAGTTTAGATTAATCGCCCGTGGATTATCGAGCTCTCTCTTTCTCCAGTAACAATAGAAATGGCTGCTGTGCTCGACATAATTCTACGCCAACGGCATCACACGCCATTGTTGAATAGACAAAAAGCTTTTTTCAGACGTTGATATTGTTCCTCTGTTTTAATTAAAAGGAAAGGAACCTCCACCTCAGTGTCTTGAGCATTTTGAAATAATTCAAATGCATCCAGGCCAGTTCGTACTTTTCGAATTTACTTTTCATAAAAACAGGAATAAAATTTCTACTCAATCATATAATTATTTTGTCATTCATAATAATTTATGAAATAAAGGTAGTTTCCTCGCGCTAAAATAGGTTCCGGGGAAAAAATGATAAATTATGCATTACAGAGTTGAAAAAATATTATTATTACAATGGATCTTATCGACACTTTAAGGTTTTAGTTGTCCACTTATATAGTACACAAAAAAAATTTTGCAGACCCGCAGAACAACAAAGAGTAGTGTTATAAGGGCAGATGTCCCACCGCACGCAAAAAAGAAAATGCTGGTGATCAGTAATCGATTGCTGATTTTATCAGTATCCCGGTCGGTCAGCAACGGCAGTTGCTCCTGAAAAGCATTTTTGTACTGTGGCTCAGTCCGTGCTTAGTCCAGTGCTAAGCCTAACAGCAGCAATAATTATCAACTACGATTCACTGACCAACAGTACGCGTTATAACTAAATCAAAGCATCTGACTTCCACTTTTTCAGTGAATCGATAACTGAATATAAGAAACAAAGTACTTAGGAACAGTATTTCTTATTTCGCGATACATACACAGGTCTACAAAATATGAGGTTCCGAAATAATTTTTGGCGTAGAAACCGAATCCGGGCTCAGAATTGCTCCATTACGTCAGGTTTTCGAGTAATCCTAACCTAAAAGTGCGAAAAACACGGTTTTTCATCAGAAATAAGAATGAAAAAACAAATTTGACGTCCTATCATTTTTTCCCGCCATATGTCGGTCATTGCGAAACCGCCAATTTTTTTTTTCAATCGGCGATATCTCCGGTTAGAAAAATTAAAATAATACATGTAAATAGTGAAATGAAAAGCTGAAAAGTGGCTCTTTTTCATGGTTTTCTCGTATTTAAAAAATAATAAAAATTCGCGAAGTTATCTATGCTCAAATATAGCGAAAACCCGTGTTTTTCGCACTTTTAGGTTGAGATTGTTCGAAAACCTGACGTGATGGAGCAATTCTGAGCCCAGATTCGGTTTCTGCGCCCAAAATTACTTCGGAAGTGTACCTCAGCTACTCCATATCAAAACCATGTAGACCTGTGTTATTAGCATTTACATTTTTGCGTGGATCTCCGCTTCGAGAAGCAAAACGGAGGGCATGATAATTTTCGAAAAAATGGTCTGAAACCAAAAAATCAAAAATATCTTTGAAGATTATACTAGTAAACCATTTGAAATTAAAAAAAATTTTTTTTACTATTTTATTTAAACAAAAAGGAGGGAATTTTAGGGCCGAAAATGGCATTTTCCGCATTTTGTCTACAAATTTTAAAAATGTGGATTTTTTTCACTATTCGGTTTTTCACCCAGTAACTGCTAGTATAATCTTGTTCCTTAGTGTTCCCTCGGCCCGTGTCGCGACTCGCTCTAGCGTTAAAATACGCCTTTACGCAATTGACACGAAATATACTATTTTGTTCGCTGTATACCGAAAGTTAGCCGAGTCGGTGTCGCTTTTCGCGTGGAAAGTTTATTTTCCCGCACTAGTGCGGTAAAATGAACTTTCCGCACTAGTGCGGGAAAATAAATTTTCCACACGCAAATCGACACCGACAAGGCTAACTTTTGGTGTATGGCGGACAAAAAAATTTTTTTATTTACAATATAAGTGATCAAATAAATCCTTAAAGTGTTCATAAGATCTATTGTTGCCTCTTGTCTTTAAAATTACCCTATAAAATCACTTTCATTTTCAGCCCTCTACACCAAACGGTCCCCTTAAATTTAAAATACGTTCATCTCAAAAACTGATTGGCATTTGTAATTTATATCACTGCATACTTCAGGTGGTATGTTTATAGCTGTTAATCAGTCTATATGCACTATTTTGCAGTGAATTTCCCTGATTCATATTTAGAGAATAAATGTCACGGATTTTTTTCTCTAAAATGAAAAACCATGAGGGAGAAACGAAAAAGTTCATTAATTTTCATTACTAACATGGAAAAGTAAGTTTTTAATGTTATTATTCTTAAATGAAACATTACTACACAATTTCAGTTGTTTGTCTGGAATAAACTATTATATTTTTTTCAAACTCGGTGAGAATAGTATGTGGGACGCAATTAACATGTGTCGCCCTGTCTTACAATTTATCCTATTTTTCAAATTATTCATGAAAATAAGATCGTTAGAATCGCAAGTAGCTCGCGTCGAAACGGACATCGCCCAAATTTTGTCGGTTTATTTTTATCTATTTCAGCCTAGAAAAATAAAATGTTTTTCTTTTGGGAAATATCGTAAAAGTAAAATAGATTTTATTTTATTTAAGTCACTGAAATATTATCTCATCTTATTTTTTAAATCTGAAAATCAATGTATTTTGTTATTTTCGTGCAACTGAAACAAATCAAAAGTTTGAAAAGAATGATAAATGGAGGAGCTTACATTCGTCATAGAAAGTAATTTGCCATCAGAGCCAGGATAATAAATTTTAAGTTTCTAACAAACTCGATGGTGGGATATGTCAGTTTTCAGAAATTAGACAATGATTGACGACTAAAAGCAGGAAACTCAAAAACTGAAGTATCTGACTCGCTCTGAACTGTTTTCAATAGATTTATCCACCCACACATTGATCGAATGCGACGTAGTGGTGGTATCGAAATACTATATTGATCTTTCGATCTACTTCCTGGACGAGAGCCTTTGACTTGACTTGATTTGTGGCGAATGGCTCTCAGTTCACTGAATTACAGTACTCTCTTGTATGTGATGTAACCATCTATGTTTAAGAGATCAGCAATTGCGCCTTAATGTGCAAACTGTAAATAACAATAATGAGGTAAAAGTTTACATATCGACAATGTGATTCTATCTGCGACAAGTAGATTTTATTATGAAACAATGTGCAGACGTACATTCTTAAACAAACCTGGAACACAGAAGTACCGTAAATATCTTATATCTCTTCTAAATCTGATTTTCAACAGAATGAGAGTGAAAGTTCATTAAAATTAAAATGGAATACCTTAAACAAAAAGAAAATATATAAAAGAAATTAAGAAGATGGTTCTTTTCACTCTGCAATGTGAAAAAGTATTGATCCAGATTATCTTGAATTTTTAATTTGATTTAGGCGGAGAAATTCGAATTTACAATTTTTGCTAAAGTGTATTTCAATTTAGGGAAAAACGATGTACTTACAGTTTTGAACGTTCATTAAAAGATGACCAAATTTTTTCTCTCTAAACAAAATTAATTATTATATCTATATTTAGAGCCTTTAAAATATACAATCTGTTATTAAATATATGCTACTTTTTAATTTAATGGGGAAGAAACCAATCATTTAGTTTTCAGAAAAAAATATTTTTCATCGTTCAATGAACATTCAAAGCTGTAAGTATATGAAAAACGTGACATAATGAGAATGTTTAACAGCGAAATATTGAACTTTAGGTGAACTATATGATCATTTACTATAGATTGTATCAAACTTTACTATAATCTATAACTTAATTCATGCGGTTTGCTAAGAGATCGCATAACTTGATTATTATTCCATCGTTCCAATATTCCGAACATGCGTTGGAAAGCTACTGCCATTGTGCATCTTTTTCAGCATATGTCATTCATTTGAAGCGTAAACAACAATAATTTTTTTCACTCAAATATGTCGATCTTTTTGTCTGAACAAGTGGTTTTGCGGGGAGTTTTTCTTCATTACTTTAGTATGAAGAAAACTGCTGCCGAAAGTCATCGTATTTTGGTGGAAGTTTATGGTGAACATGCTCTAGCTGAGCGAACGTGCCAAACGTGGTTTGCACGATTTAAAAGTGGTGATTTTGGCTTGGAAGACGAAGAACGTCCTGTGCAGCCAAAAAAGTCTGAAGATGAAAAACTGGAAGCATTACTCGATGAAGATTGTTGCCAAACACAAGAAGAGCTCGCGGAATTTTTGGGAGTCACTCAAGCAGTCATTTCAAAACGTTTCAAAGCAGCCGGATACATTCAAAAGCAAGGAAATTGGGTTCCACATGAACTCAAGCCGAGAGACGTTGAAAGGCAGTTTTGCATGTCCGAAATGCTGCTGAAACGCCACATAAAGAAGTCATTTTTGCATCGGATTGTTACTGGTGATGAAAAATGGATCCATTACGGCAACCCCAAGCGCAAAAAATGATATGTGAAACCCGGCCAACCAGCCAAATCAACGGCAAAGCCGAATATCCATGGCGCGAAGGTAATGCTCTGTATTTGGTGGGATCAGAAGGGTGTGCTGTATTATGAGCTGCTAAAACCGGCTGAAACCATCAATGGAGAACGCTACCGAACACAAATAATCTGTTTAAAGAGAGCAATAGCCGAAAAACGCCCAGAATATGCGACCAGACACGAGGCAATAATTTTCCATCATGACAACGCTCGGCCCCATGTTGCTATTCCGGTTAAGAACTATTTGGAAATCAGTGGATAGGAAGTTTTACCCCACCCGCCTTATAGCCCAGATCCAGACCTTGCCCCTTCTGGCTACCATTTGTTCCGGTCGATGCAGAACGCCCTCACTGGAATACGGTTCACATCAGAACAGGGTATCAAACATTGGCTGGATTCATTCTTGGCCGCCAAGCCGGCGCAGTTCTTTTGGGATGGAATCCACAAATTGCCAGAAAGATGGGTAAAAGTCATAGCTTCAGATGGGCAATACTTTGAATAATACTATTGTACATGTTTTTCTTAAATAAACGTTCAAATTTTGAAAAAAAACTGCACGAATTAAGTTATAGATCCAATATACTAAAGTTTCATATAATTTTTCGAATCTTTAGTATTTCGACTGCGAAGAATTTCCAGTCCGCTAGGAATAGTTACCATTGAACCTTAATTTCCCCTAGATTCCTAATTTTTCTTAGAATTATCAATATAAAATAAAACATATCCAGACCGGCTAGTCTGGAAGTTCTGGTCTGGCTCAGATCTGGCACTGGTCAGCATTACATGACAAAAAAGTTTGTATGTGGCGAACGAAATTTTTTTTTTACAAGTTTCGAAAAATTCATAGGTTAGTAACAAGTGTTTAGAAACATTTATTACGCAACCGAAAACAAGTATCTCCTTTTTGCAAATATTGTCACTAAAGTGTGATCAAATTGTAGGTACTTTTTCCAATAGGGTTTTATTGACATGTCACGCGTGACTACTGCCAAACTAAATACACAATTTTATTCATTTTTTATTGACATTTCATCATGGAAAGATTTACGCTTCAACAACGTTTACAAATCGTACAATTATATTACGAAAATGGACGCTCTGTGAAAAGTGTTTATCGCGCGCTCAGGCCAATTTATGGTGTACATAATCGTCCTACCGAACGCACTATTCGGCATACCATCGGCAAACTCGAGAATAATTTAACATTATTGGATGATACTCGACCAATTAGACCACGTATAGCCCGAACTGTAGAGAATATTGCGGCTGTAAATGAGAATTTTGCCGAAGACCCGGAAGAATCGATTCGGCGCCGATCTCAACAATTTGGCCTATCTTATGGCACTACTTGGGCGATTTTTGATGCCGGAAATTGAAGCCCGTAATCTCCACGACATTTGGTTCCAACAAGACGGCGCTACATGTCATACAGCCCGTGAAACAATGGATTTACTGCATAGTCGCTTCGGTGAGCAATTTATCTCTCGTCTCGCACCGGCAGATTGGCCTCCAAGATCGTGTGATATCACACCTTTGGACTTTTATTTGTGGGGGTATGTAAAGTCTAAATGTTTTGTGGATAAACCAGCTACTATTGAGGCACTGGAAGCCAACATTACTGAAGTTATTAGCGAGGTTCCGACCGAAGTCCTCGAGCGAGTCATTCAAAATTGGTGTTTACGGATGGACGAATTAAAGCGCAGTTGCGGCCAACATTTGAAAGGGGTTATCTTTAAAAAATAAATGTCGTGAATGGTTCTACACAAAAATAAAAAAGATTACCCTATCAATTTGAATTTTCGTTGTTTTATTTCAATTTAAAATCCTATACCTCTAAATTGATCACCCTTTAGTTACTTTTTGATTACAAAAATTGTGAAGGTTAAGTTGTGATTTTGCGCATCATATTGCTAGTCTTCATCGTTCAAACGTGTTGACAAATCGAATATATCTAATAAAGAAGAGTATAAGAAAAGATTGAATTACTTTGAGAGGTTAGGATTCTTAATCGAAATCAGTAAATGTTCAAATAAAAAGGTTTTCCAACCAAAACTTTATTAACTGACCACCAATTAGTAGTTAACCAGCAGCGAATTAGTGGCTGATTAGCTGCTGGCTTGTAGCTGGTTAGCCGCTGACTAGTGTCTGAGCGGCCGCTGGCTTGAGACTGAGCAACCCATGACTTACGGCTGATGGCCAGCCGATGACTAGCGATTGATCGTACGAAAACGTTACAGTTCTGGCCAGCCCCAGACGAGGCCTTATAGTCAGAACTGGAAATCAGACAGTTTTGTCTGGCGCTGGCCAGCGCCATGAAATGTTTCCACTAAAAAAACTATACCAACTGGAATTGTGTGACGTCGTTTACCCATTTACTTTAGTGAGCATTTTTCCCATGATTAGTTGTTAACATTTACAAACTGGTAGTTTAAATTCTACGAATTCCTTTATAGTAGTAGTTTAATTTCTACTGCTTCATATAAGGTAATTGAATGTTAACCAAACGATTTAGTTAAAATTAGTCTACTAATAACTAAATAATTAGGATTTCACTATGAATTAGTAGAAAACTACTATTTATTGGTAGAAATTTCGGTTTCTTCGTTTATAAGTGGTCTTAATCCTTGGATTTGGATTTAAATAATATTATTTTTACGATTTAAAACGTTGACCACTTGTAAATTTTAGCGCATTCATATTACATTTTATTTAAAAGCTTAAATTTTATGTTTCACGAATACCGCAATCTGTTAATCATAATAATTTTATTTACTAATTTGATAAAACTAGGATACAGTTTGTTGAAAAAATTGGAATTTACTCACAGAAAGTCGAAAGCAATTTTCTTTAGCTGATCATTTCACTGATAGCAAACATTCAACGAACTAATAACAAAGGCAAAAAGCAGTAAATTTTAATTAAGTATCCTGATAGGATCTGAGAATGGACTTATGTCAAAGACACGTTCTGTAATATATTAGAATGAATCACGGAAACAAGCTTGGTTATATTGTCCTTAATTTCGAAGCGGGGAATTAAGGTAATGAATACTGATAAGAAAAGGATTTAATGTTCACTAATGATGTCGCGTTGATCGAGTGAAAAGAAAAATCATAGATAAGTGAAAGTTGCAATTCTTGTCTCATATATAACAAAGTTGTATTTTTTCCAGTTAATTATTTTAGTTTGAGATACTCTAGTTATTCCAGTAGAAACTGCTTTTTATCTTAAACTTCAGAATTTATATATTTATGCAAATTGAGATACATTCAGGTACTTTTTTCTTGGATTATATTTTTTTTGCATCACATTTCTTGAGATATTATTCAAAACGTATTGACTTAATGTGAAAAAAACAACTTCTTGAAACAAGAAAAGTATTGTGTACTTTCTAAATATTAATCAGTGATAAATTTAACACTGATTACAACCAGCGTACACTACTGTTAAAAATTTCTCTGTACTGGATATTAAATTAAAATATTAAAATATTTTAGAATCCATTTTTCTTCATGTTGTATTAAAAATGAATAAAATCTTCTTTATAAAATTTGGGAAATGGTAGAGAAGATAAAAACGGACGTAAGATAAACTATTTTCAGTTTTGATCATAATAAAAAAAAAATTCCGATAGATTTTGCTAAAATTGAAATTTTTTCATTCTTCAAGCCAAAAGTTGTCTACACGGAGAAACTTTTTATATGAATTTTTACTATAGTACTTTTCAATTTAGGGAAAAGCGTATCACTTTGAGAATTTTTGTTAGTAAAAGTACTAAACTTTAGAAGAATGATATGAAACTTTAGTATAAACTATAGTAAAATTTGCTATGAACTATGCTGAAGTTTCATATCATTATTATAAAGTTTAGTATTTTTACTAACAAAAATTCTCAAAGTGATACGTTTTTCCCTAATACTATAGTAAAAATTGATATAAAAAGTTTCTCCGTGTATCTACGTCCGTTTTTATCTTTTCTACCATATCCCAAGTTTTCAAAACAAAAAAGTTTTTTTGACCCTAAGAAATTCTCTTCAGGTCTAAATAAATTATTTTCAAATTAAAAAAAAATGTTAAGCATTAAAATTCTTTTGTAATTCAAAGAAATTATTTTTTTGGCTCTTTATTAAAGACACTTAAAAATGAATTAAAAATGAATGGAAAAAAAAAATGAATAAAGTTGAAATTTTAATTTAAAATGAACACTATAAATATATTTTCTGAATGTTATTTCTAATCATAAATTATAATAAATATAAGTATTCATATATCACATACTACTATTTAATTTTTTATAATTTGAAGCAAAAAAGCTCGATGCCTACGTTCGAGATAAGCTTAATCAATAAACCCTCATCAGAAAGTATATACATACAGTATATATATATACATATAGTATATATATATATATATATATAAAAGAAGAAGTCAGGATATTTTGGTCTACGAAGCATGATAAACGGCGTGGATGAGAAAGTGAAATTACAAAGATAATAAATCATCCAGGAAATTAAATATCTAATTTTTCCTCAGTGACGTGAATCTTAATTGTATTATTTGTTCATGAAATTGAAGACGCGCCTCTTAGCAATTTTTAAATAAAAATAAAAAATATTATTTCCACTATCCATTAGTATAAATTATTTGAGTTATTTGATAAAAAACATAAAACATTCATACGTCAATGAAAATTTATGTATATATATATATATATATGATATTGAGCATATGTATATATATATATCATATATATATGATAAGAAATATATATATATATGTATGTATGTATGTATGTATGTATGTATGTATGTATGTATGTATGGAATGTTTAGTATATTATATAAATGAAATATTAATAGAATGAAAAATTGTTTGTGGTATTGAACTGGAGCCAATGATTTTCGAAGGGATATTGATAAAGTTCAATTTGAAGTAAAAATGAATGAGTTTTGAGAACCACTGTCAGGAAAATGCATAATTCATATCTTCGTTCACGATTCACCCCGCAGTATTTCCTTACTCTACTTGCTTCTTCCTCTACTTTACCTCGCTTCGCAGTTACTTTTGTTATTAGAGGAAACTTTATACCTACTGCTGGTTATTTATGTGACGATTATTCCGCAGCACTTTACGGTACTATGACGAGCTGGCTATCTAAATGTCACTTTTACTTTACATACAATTCTATTATCTTAGAAAAATATTTAGACCACAAGCTATACAAATTTAACACGAAATAACTTAAACCTTATTTACTTTATTTGAAGCACAAAGAAATGCGTCTCTGCTACTCTTTGAATTCCTATATACTGCTCAATTTTTTTTATTTCATATACAATTGTCCGTTGAAAATGATATATCTATTGCAAAATAAAATACTTTTGCATTGAATTTCATGCAATTTCAAAATGCTTTTGCAGTAATTTCAGATTGTTAATAATAAAGTGGGTTATTTTATTTTGTATGGATATGAATTAATCTTTTAACTACAATGCCTGTACGACGTATTCTGATATAATTATTTCTACTAAAAAAATCTCGGATTTCCATGTAGGGTTTGTTGTCTGGGCTGAAAGTTGGGCTAACATCGGCGTCGATATTGCCGATGATTGGTGTAAATTTCGGCACGCGGGGGCCAATATCGGTATGTTTTATGGACCGAACATGGCTTTCTGAAATATTTTTAAAAATATAAACAATAAAATAATTAATGAGGTGGAAGTATAACTTAGTAATGGCTGCACAAAAAAAATTGCATATAATAACTTATATATATATAATGGTATGTCAGAACGCTATTGAAAATTTTCAAACGCAGCGGGGTTCGAACCCTAGTCTTTTATCTTATCTTATTTCTACTACGCCTATATTATTTCTAACGGCCGGGGCCTAAATCTCGCGGCCACCGTAAGTTTGGCAATATTTTTAAAATAAGTAAGAAACTTAGAGTTGCCAAATTAAAATAAATCATGCACTTATGTCAGGAACGTCATTTTCTAATTATTGGTGCTTTGAAATTTTTTGAATAGAAAACAAACTATATTGTGCCTCATAGTTCAAATCAACATATTTTATTGCATTAAAACACCCTAACAACATTTTTTATGTGTTTACAATTTCAGAGAGTTTTTTTAATCACTGCAATTACTTTACGTTTCCAAAATTCGCAAAATGGGTGAGAAAATAAAACCGGGAGTAGATAGAACACTTTTAGTTTGAAAATTAAAAATAGTTCAATTTTAGCAAAATCTATCAGAACATTTTTTATCATCATTAAAACCAAAATTTGAAGTCTGTTTTTATCTCGCTGTAAAACATAGTTGATTCAACTGTAATTGAAATTGATTGGAGTCATATATGTTATTAGGTTGAAAAAATAACACTTTATAATTGGACGTATAAAATGATAGGTATAATAATCATATTTCATACATTTACGTTAAATACACTTTTATATTTAATTTAGCGCAGCAATTTGTAACAGTGTACTTTCGATATGCAAAGTTCAATTTGTTGAGTTTGTATTAGAAATACCTATTGGATATTACTTTCCAAAAAATATACGAAATATCATATATGCATTGCCAACGAAGCACAAAGCGAAGGAATGTAAATGTAAAATAGTAGAATATTATTAAACAGTCTACCGATGGGGCCTTAATACCTTTATGGTCGATATAAAACTTCCTGTAATTCCACGTTTTTGTAAAAAAAATATGCTTGCTTATATAATACCTTTTTGTTCTTCTTCTCCCCTTTCTGCAGCATAAAAATATTTGCATACTTTTATTATACCTGCCGGTTCTCTAAGGCTTTAGGAAATCCACTGCTCCTGGTTATATTTCACGATTATTATTTCCTGATGTTCTTTTCCATTCTTTAAATTTTTACATATTTTAAAAATTGAGATGTGTGGCTATAATCATATTCAAAGATTATGTAGTCGAAAGCCCTCCAGTAAAAAATTTACAGATCAGTATCAATTTTATAACAGTTGAAATTTAAAAAGCAGATCAAAATTAAATATAATTTATATAATTTTTAATTCGACCTTGAAATTTCTCTTTTTTAATGAGCCTTACAATTTGTATTCTTTGGAAGAAAAAATATTTCGAACCTCCCAATATCAGAAGTTTGAGAAGTTTCATTTTTTGATTTTTCATACTGTTTTTTAGTCATTTTTGTAGAGCTGCAGATCGGTTCAAAGCATGAAATTGAAGTTAAAATTTATATAATAATGTGAGTATCCGTTTATAACACACTGTTTTAATAAATTATTTCAGTCAAGTTATAATATCATGCATTTCTGAAAAAATCCACAACGAGAGCTTTGTTCATAAATTCGCAATGGAAGTCGTCTATACATCAGGTAAAGCTACAATACAAATGAATCTCCCCTTAACCACCACCAGAGCCATGCCCCCCCCCCCCCCCTCTTCATTTGCCCTGTCAGACTCTCGCGAATATTGCAAAGTAATATTTATGACTAGTGCAAGATATACGCGATTAAAAAAAATATATATGTATATTCGTTCATACTTCATGGTCGGATTACATGTACCATGTTTATATACGCCATTGAATATTTCAAACGTTCATAGTTTTTGCCAAGAGATTCTCTCTTTCCTTCTGTCTCTCCTTTATAAGATTTATCGACGATTCGCTAAACGTTCGAACTACAGCAACGCCTTATCTAGATCTTCCGCAAGAAACATTGCTTCAGCAATTTTTTTCATCAACGAAAATAGGGAAAAGGAGAAAAAAAAGATAGGAATGAATTGAAGGAAGGGAGAAAATAATAGTGGGATAGAGAGAAGGAGAGAATTAAAGAGAAATTATTTTCATTAAAAGAAGATAGGACAGAAAATAATAATGATGCATTTTTACCGTTTTTTCCTGCTAGACACGTTCAATTTTTCTTTCAATTCCAAGAGTAATGAAATAAATTTATATGGACTTCATTGCGCGAGATAATTATCACGTCGAAGAGAACTTTATCTGCCAGGCACGAAACCCTCTCTCGAGTTTTAAATTTGATATTTCTTTTCAGAAAGAGAGCATTCTGGAGACTTAAATGTCGTTTGAAAGGTACTCGGAACATTTATAATTTTCAACCTAATTAATCACGCCTTTTTCCAAGATCCATTCTGGCAAGTAAATGATTTACGTTTATATCAAATGTGCATTTCATTTTCGCTTGTACATGTACACTTCTCACCACATGCTTTTGCCTACCCAACGCGTTCAAGATACAAATTTCAAAGTTTTTTACTACCTCTGATATATGTATTTATAAGACTTTCGCTCGTCATTTTGTAAAGGTTTTTTTAAGTTCTTACGAACGGTCTATAGCGCATACGCAATTTTTATCGTATTCATAATTTTACCAAAGGATTAAAAAGACGAAAAAAAATTTTATTTTGCGATTTTTTAGATAAATTTAGTTTTGAAAGAGATAGTGGATCGGAATTTTAAATGTATGATTTAAAATCTTATTTCAAGCTCTTCGAAATTCAGTTTGAAAAATTTTAATACAACCATTTTAAGCGAAGTTATACAATTTTTTATCTAAAAAATCTGCCCGCTTTGCGGGCACATTCTCATCGCGCGCTTCGCGCATAGCTCGCTTCGCTCGCAAGCTTGAGCGCGCCTAGGGCGCGTGATTTGATCGTCGCGCTTCGCGCTCCGATCTTTTTGGACCTCGCGCTTCGCGCTCGGTCTTGTGCTCTTCGCATACATTTAAGTTTATTTCTTATAATTTAATACTGAAGCTCAAACCAATTTTATAATATTAAAGATGATGTGAATTACTCATTTTCTCAAATTCCCTAAATTTCTTTTTCAGTTTAAGTGAAACAGGAAATTCAATTTACTTAAGGCTCTATCGGCCTTAAGGAACACATTCTCATCATGACACTCGCGCTTCGCGCTCGATTTTCTGTATACATTTCAGTAACTTTTTAATAAATTACATGATTAAAATAATTTATTTTCATCCAAATCTCTCAAAAAGAAAAAATAATCGTAGACTTTATTTAAGGTAGTACGATCACGAAAATTAGACCTCAGGCTAAAATAGATAATTTTGCTTTCAAGAATAGCAATATTATTATTGAAGGGCTAATTTGAAAGAGAAAAGATTATTTTGCATGAAAAAAATTTGAAACACAAAAAAATAATGTTATTAATAAATTTCATTTTTGCCCAAACTTATTTTCTTATCGCTTCGAGCCAAATTTTTAAAAATGATGCGATTATAATAAATCACGGTTCATTTTTTTAGGAAAAAGATTCTCTACAACTTGACCGTTTCCGATTTTTGAAAATGAATTCTTTAATGGATGAAATTATAAAAAAACAATTTTTCAAAACAAAATTTTTATAAACAAATTGCTGTATTTGATAATAATTAATTCAATTTCAAAAATAGGAAACGGTCAAGTTGTAGAGAATCTTTTTTCTGAAAAAATGAACCATAATTTATTAGAATCGCATGATTTTCAAAAATTTGACTCGAAGCGATAAGAAAATAAGTTTGGGCAAAAATAAAATTTATTAATAACATTATTTTTTTCATGAAAAATAATCTTTTCTCATTCAAATTGGCCCTTCAATAATAATGTTGCTATTCTTGATAGCAAAATTATCTATTTTTGTCTGAGGTCTAATTTTCGTGATCGTACTACCTTAAGGAAACGATTTTGCAGAACAACGCTTATTTCGTCTCACATATTTTGGTGAAAAAAATCGAATTTTTTTAATATTAATAATCAAAACACAAAATATACATCCTGTCCCGAAATGTCTTAAGGAGAATTTGTAAACCTCATATTATTGTTATAAAATTGAATTTTGGATTATCAATAGATTATTTTTGAATTAAAAAAAAAAATATGCATCTTATGAAAAAATGTTACAATTCAAATTTGTAGGTCTTTATTTATTCAATAATATTGTATCATAACGTTTTTTCGTATCTCGTATAATTCAACTGGAAAATGGAATTTTGATATTGACTTTTTTCGAATTTGAATATGCTGTGACATTTCTAATTTTGATTTAATCGAAAAATGTTATCAGGATAATTTTTAGAGATTTATGAGCACTATCTAAAACCAGTATTGAAATTTTTGATTTTTTCAAAAAATTATTTTCAAAAACACAAAAGTAGTGCTCAATCCCTCAATTTTGATTGGATGTGGCTGGTTAACGAACTTGTCCTTACTTTTTCGGCTCCGATAAAGTGTACCAAAGCTCAATTCAATCTGATAATTCTATCGAGAGTTATGCCGCACACGACCTACAGACAGACAGACAGACAGACAGACACTTTCGTAAAAACCCTTTTTTCGGACTCAGGGGGTCTCAAAACGTAAAGATTTGATGAAATTTTCGAAAGTCATTTTTCACATAAAACCAATACCTTCTCATCCATGATGAGAATGTAAAAACACATTTTTTTTTAATTTCAATATTTCATATAATCTGAGGTCTTTGAATAAATTTCTAAGAACAAAAAATGTTTGTTTTTTCATAAAGAATCTGAATATAAACAAGTAAATGTAAATATGTAATATATGAAATTGTCTTTTGAAACTTTTATTTTATTTGAACCGTAATTAAATGAAGAAATACATAATAGGAACATCATAACAAAAATTCAAAAGTCGAAGATAAAAAATTGTTTGATGAAAAATGTCGAGAAAATTTTTTTTTGCGTGTGCAAAATATATATTTTTAGATTCTCTATGAAAAAACAAACATTTATTGTTTTTAGAAATTTTTCCGAAAACCTCATACTTTATGAGATATTGAAGTTTTAAAAAAATGCGTTTTTTGTATAAAAATTTTATAACTTCGCTTAAAATGGTCGGATTAAAATTTTTCGAACTTGATTTTGAAGAGGTTGAAATGAGCTTTAAAATCATATATTTTAAATTCCGACTGACGACCTTCACCAAAACTGCATTTATCTAAAAAATAACATAACATTTTTTTTCGTTTTTATTATCCTTTGATAAAATGGTGAAAACGGTATAAATTACATATGTACTATACATTGTTCAAAAGAGCTTAAAAAACTTTCCCAAAAGGATCTTTGATTTTAAACCTCGATCGTCTCTTCTTTCTTACTCTTTATCACAAGGAAGGAAGATGGCACGTTCAGGGAACTTAAGTTTTAAACCCTCCTCTGGAATCCGGAAGTACAAAGCGACGCGACTGCCACATCGTAAACCACTATTGTTACAGTTTTGGAATTTTGCTGCTAAACTCGAAGTTGAATTGAAGTAGAAACAACGCACTCAGAATTATTTTACAGCTGCTTGCGTACAAACGTTCATCACTCACACGTTCTTGCATTGCCTCCTCGTAATCGCACTCTGATGACCCTTTATAAAATTATATATATATAACATAACTTTGCAAGTATTCAGAACTTGAAAAGTTTAATGAAGAGACACTCTTCCGCATAATTACAATTTTATATCTAAAAAATAATAATCCGAAAAGAACATTTTTATCAAAGTACTTATAATTCAGATTTACTAAGTTTTCAGTAAGATCTTGTTATTATAATCTTGAATTTCGATTAGTTTTATATTACATACATAAATATCATACTTTCATATGGTAACGAAAAAGAAAATTTTATTTTATTTTTTTATTTCTCTCAATCTGAATTGATAAAAAGTAGTTAATTCTAGTGAATATTTCTACTAATTTTCAGCCATTTTTTAACTAATTACTTTCCAAAAAGTTTATAACTACCAATAGAATCAGCAGAGAATTACTGAAAATTAGTAGAAATTTCCACTATAGTAAATTAGTGACTTACTTTTCATTAATTCATATTTAGAGAAATGAGTTTAACTCTGCTAAAAATATATATTTTACCTGAAGAATTAACAATCTCGAGAGAAATTTAAAATTTTGATATCTAGTAATAGTTTACCTTTTTTAAATGGAAAACGGAATAAAGCTGTTTGATATTTCTTCAGAAGTGATTTTAAAAATTGGGTTGAGTGTAATTCGAAATTTCCCAGTTCCATCATCTGAAATTAATAAAAAAGTCATAAAATTTTATTTTTGGTTGTAAATTATTTGAAATATTATTTAATACCATTTTTATAAAAAAAAGAAATCGGGATCCACTGTTTAAAATTTCTTGGAGTGGAGTTTTCACTCTAATGGGAAATACCACTCTATTGGGTTGAAATTTCACTCTAAAAAGTGTAGAGAGCAAGCACAGGAATTTGGGTATGTCAAGTTTAATATTTTTCAGTAATTATAAAAAATTTAGTATAAAATCATTATGATAAATTATTCTCTTTTTTAAATAAAAAGTGATTTGATATTCCTGATAAAGTTCACGAAGAAAAATGAAGATAAGCAAATGGGGATTGATTACTGGAATTATTTTACAGAAATTCTAGTAATCATCAATCCCGATTTCCTTATTTCCATTTTTTTCCGTGGCGCTGGAAAAGCTTCCACCTCAAATCTATATGATTGATTTTCATGAGACAAGATTAATTGATGAGTGTAATTTAAAAACCTCCACAATAAAACTTGCGATTAATAATGTGGATAGTCTGTCAGGGAATTACACGGAAAAGTGATTTTACCGAGCAAGATAGAGAAACTGGAATCTTGACCTGATTTTAGAATTCGTGAATAAGATTAGGTGCATAAATATGAATCGCGCATAATTTAAATAGGATCTGGAACAGATTAAAATAAATGTCAATTTCTGTTGCCATCCTATCATGACAAGCTATTAGCCCAGTATAAATCATATCCTCGCTTCTATAATATTATATCCAGTAAACTTCCATAAATATTTTCTATTCACAAAGTTTTATCCACTGTTCTTAAAAATTTTTAACTTACTCTTTTATGTAAAAAACAATACAGAAAAAAATTATAAAGTGAAGACAATTTTTTCTTCTTTTCTCTTTCAATTCTGTTATCTTTAATTTATCATTTTTTGCATGTAGGTTTTTCGTGTTATCAATTTTAATGAAGAAATTATTATTTCAGCTATTAATGAAATACTCAGAAAGTAGTTAGTTAGCCGAGTCGGTGTCGTTTTGCATGCGGAAAGTTGATTTTCCCACACCAGCGTGGTAAAATTTTAAGTTTGTTTTAATTTTCCGCAATCTTAAAATTTTACCGCACTAATGTGAGAAAATCAACTTTCCGCACGCAAAAGACACCGACAAGGCTAACTTTCGGTGTACGGCGGATAAAAAAAAAGTTTCCTGACTAGAGAAATGGTTTTCTCTGCATTAAAGAAAGTTTCTTCGAATCAAAGAACTTTTATAATTTTACTTTACTTATTATTATTACTTATTGTATAATAATATTTTAGTACGAAGTTTTAATGTGTATAGGAGAACATAAATTTTGATTTAATTGAAAGCTTTATTTTTATTTAATTATCCATCATGTGATTATTGATTTACATTCACTCATTTCACAGATCTAGAATAAAAATTGTAGCTAAAAACTTCTAATCAGTAGTTCCAAAACTTTTATTTCAACAATTTCTTTGAAAGTCTCAGAATTTTTGGAATAAAAATTTCGATGTTGAATGAGAATTGCTACACTTACATCACTCGTCTTGATTATTAATTATTAAAAGCAGTATAAATAATACATTTTTTATATTCAAATTTACGAGCGTTTAATGTTGTTATTAACGAAATACTTTTGAAAAACGTTATTTTAAAATTATCACTTATGATAATGTTGAACTTTGAAAAAGTATATCTTTTAGAATATTCAAATTATTTTAAAGTTTTCATTAAGAATTCAAATTGAAGCGAGTTCAATTTTTTGAAAAATCTAGTTTTCATCAAACATCGGAGGTTTAGAAATCGCCAAACCTTTATTTTAGGAAAAATTAGATTAATAAAAGTTCAAATTTTGCAGTTTCGAAGTAAAAAGAACTACTGTTTAAAATAATTTGATTTTACAGAGTATAAATTGAAAAAGATTCGCATGTGTGAGTAGAAGATAATTATTCTTAAATATAAATTATTATATTTATATAAAAAGTAGATAACTATCATGATTATTCATTTATAAAGATAAAAATCATCCAATTTCAATTTACTTTTCATAGATTATATTCAAAAAGTGTTATTGAATAGAAATTTATCAAAGTACTCTTTTATAGGAAATCAATTGTGCATGAAAATTGAGAAGTAAAATTTGTGAAAGGACCATCATACTTGTGAAAATAAAAGGCGATGAGATTTCAAAAATGGTTTTTATAAAAATTAAATAATCTCATATTTTTCCATAATTTTTATCGAAAACTTCTTTCTTTAGCTGGGATGCTAAGGTCCTTAGAGGGAGGGGTAGAAGGATGAAGATGTGGGAAGGGGATTCATTCAAGGGGATGGAAATAAAATACAAGTCGCATCCCTTCGTCCTGCCACGTCTCTTTTACCGCTCCGCATACCTCGTGGATCAAAGGGCAATGGGGTCAAATGAAATTGGAAACGCGATTGAAATGGCTTGTAATTTTTTTTCTGGCTTTTCATTCTGGAATATTTTATCCAGCAAAGGATCTCATCAATGCTCACCTCTTTTCATCAGGATCGCATTATGCATTATATTCTTTGCAGGGCTTGTCTTCTTATTCAGTTTTTCCTCTTATAGAATTTGTTCTAAAGCAGTAAATAAGTAGTTTGGTACAATCTTACATTTCCGTCTTTTAAAACAACTTTCCGAGTCTTCGTCATATTTTTACTCTTCTATGTGCATTATTCTCCACGAATACTATTAGAATTCATGAATACAAATTAAAATATGTAAATTAAATATTTTAGGGTAAACAATATTTTTGAAGAAAATATACTTTAATAGGGAATAGACATTCATATATGCACGTAAATGTCGCCTGGAAAATCTATTATGATTTTAATAAGAGTTTATATTATTAGGTAATTTGATAGACTAGGGAGAATTTCGAGAATATCATATAGATCGATAAATAAAATAACAAAAGTGTAGAATAAAAATTGGAAAATGATAAAATAATATTGAGTTTTCCCAGAAGTAATTGCCGATTTCACATATAGATATCTTAAACCATCTTTGTAATGACTTCTGTCAATGTCATGATTTTTTCCTTCTAGCATTTGTTAACTGTCACTCTTAGCTTGCTTTACACGGAGAAAAAAAAACTGTTGAATCAACAGATGTCATCTGCTGGAATAGGGACAGCAGATTTTTTTTGTAATATTTACAGATTTTTCTGTTGGATTCACAGATTGTTTGTAAACTCAACAGATGAACCTGTAAAATCTACAGAAATGTCAGTTAGAATTACGGATTTCTCTTTTTTCTTCAAATCCGCAATTCTAACAGACATGTCTGTAGATTTTACAGGTTCATCTGTTGAGTTTACAAACAATCTGTGAATCCAACAGAAAAATCTGTAAATATTACAAAAAAAAACTGCTGTCCCTATTCCAGCAAATGACTCTGTTGATTCAACAGTTTTTTTCTCCGTGTACAGTAAATCTTTGAAACTTTTAATCAATAATAAAATACCCAAGATCTGAAGTTTAATTCTACATGAATAGCTAAAGTAAATTAAGAAGTAAACTTCAATTTCAGAGTTTCTCCATTATTAATCCTTCTAACATCTCAAAAATTTGCATATTAATTTAAATCTTTTATAGTTCCCTTCTTTATTATTCACAATAATGCAATAAGACCACAAATGAAAATAAGGAAAAAAGATTTCTCGCAGATTTTCTCAAGAATCTTGAATCTGGAGATGAAACTTTTTCGAGGACTGTACGCGAACTGGAAAATCCATTTCGTTTTAACTTGACTCGTTCGAATTGAATGTTTTGTAGATGCGAGTTAGTAGAAGGGCGAATCACGTCGTGGAGAAGTATGAGTGGGGGAGGGTGATGGGGGTGGAGGAATTATGGGGGTGAGATGAGAGGGTTGAGAAGGAAGAGGAGTAGGTGTACCGAGGTGGGCTACACTCTCCTCTCCTCTCTTCTCTTTCCTTCTGTAAATCACATTTATCAGGAAAGGGGGGTTTAGAGGGTGTTGTCGGAGGGGCGGAAGAAGTCAGGGGATGAAGGGTGCCACCCCTTGGGACTATGGAGAAAGGGAACTCGCGGATATTGATTCCCGCGGGATATGTGCGCGCGACGCGCCGCGGACGTCCGCGTGTTCTTTGGCTACATCCGAGTTGTAGAGACCGACAATGCAAGAGGAAAGCCTAGCAGTTACCTTTTACGAGCTTTCAAATTGAAGTAACTGGCTGAAATTTTTGCGCCCAACTACACATTACCAAGATTGCAATAGCCAGAGAGAAAGAAGTGGAAATCTCGTTTCATTCCTTAAGATCTTACTTCCTTCTCCTTCTTTATTTTTCTTTTATGTTCAACAAATTTCCTTATATTTATTCAGTTTTTTCCTAGAACTGAGAACAAGTTTCCTAAATTCGAAAAAAACTTGACACTTTCACTTTTCAAAAATAGAATATCTAAGTAGTTGAAAATTGTATTTTTTTGAAGGAAATTAAGGTAGTTTTCATCCACGAAAATTAGACCTCAGGCAAAAATAGATAATTTTGCTTTCAAGAATAGAAATATTAATATTGAAGGGCTATTTTGAAAGAGAAAAGGTTATTTTACATGAAAAAAATTTGAAACACAGAAAAATAATTTTATTTTTGACCCAACTTTTTTTCTTATCGCTTCTTACCAAATTTTTAAAAATTATGCGATTCTAATAAATCATGAGTCATTTTTTTAGAGGAAAGATTTCCCACAACTTCACCGTTTCCGATTTTTGAAAATGAATTCTTTAAGGCCATGGATCAACCAGATCACGTGACCAAATTCCTGTAAAAGTTCGTGTAAGATAACTTTTTTCTTTTACAAAATATCTTCCTGAAAATTTGGAAAATACTACAGAACAGGATAGAGAACGTCTGTCAACTTTGTATGAGTGAAAATTTTGCAAAAAATTTTACAGTTAACTGTAATTGTCGATAAGTTTTCGAATTTTGTTCAAAATTTTTACTAAAAAGAAGTTAACAGACGTGCTTTATTATCTTTTGTTACGTTTCCCAAATTATCAGAAAGATACATTGTAAATTAAAAAAGTTATCTTACATGAACGGATAAATGTATAATTTAGTCACGTGGTCCGATTGATCCATGGCCTTAATGGCTGAAACCATTAAAAAAACATTTTCCAAAACGAAATTTTTATAAACAAATTGCTGAATTTGATAATAATTTATTCATTTTCAAACATTGGCAACGGTTTAGTTATAGAGAATCTTTTTCCTAAAAAAATGAACCGTGATTTATTAGAATCGCATCATTTTTTAAAATTTGTCTGGAAGCGATAAGAAAATAAGTTTGGGCAAAAATAAAATTTACTAATAAAATTATTTTTCTGTATTTCAAATTTTTTTCATGGAAATTAATCTTTTCTCTTCCAAAATAGCCCTTCAATAATAATATTGCTATTATTGAAAGCAAAATTATCTATTTTTGCCTGAGGTCTAATTTTCGTGGATCAACTACCTTAATTAATATTTCGTTTATAAATAAGATTATATTCAAAAATGTAAACCGTATCATAAAAAAAAATAAAAAGTTGAAGGTATAAAATATCCCATTTCCCAAGTCATACATGGAGAAACTCAAGTTTACAATTTTTGCTAAACGACGTTTCAATTTAGGGAAGAACGTGTCAGTATGAACATTTTTCGCAATGAAATACTGAATTTTAGATGAACTATATTATAATTTACTATAAATTGTATCGAACTTTACTATAACCTATACTGAAGTTCCATATAATTTTTCGAATATTTAGTATTTTTTAGAATTATCATTATTGAAAAAAAACATATATTTCTATACAAAGTTTCTTTGTATAGGAACCAATTGCTCGATTTTTTGGAACCATTTTTTCGAGTTCTGTATGTCGTAACTAAAATTAAATGATTAAAGCTACTTATCATAAATTAAATAAATTAAGTAAATAAAATTTTTAAATAAGTTCCAAGCTGAATAAATGCTTGAAAATAATGTAACAACATTCATTGATTTTTAATTTTGAAAAATTCTAAGTTTTTTTTTTTTGAACAATTGAAATTTATTTTTATTTTGAAAAAAGTACTACTTGTCAAATGAAAATAACAGAGAATTCATGTGTGGAAAAAAGCAAATGGAGTCTTTAATTAAGATTTTTAGGAGATATAATTAAATATATTTAATCGTAAAAAAGAACTTCTTTCACACTGCAGAACTCTTTTATGTCAACACAAATCAAAGTGACACTTACTATATAACATTACTATATTTCATATTTGCAATATAATTTACTATTAATCTGCAAAAGTAACTCCAACCACTCGAGAACTGGTGTTGGCTCGGTAATTGGTTCCTTCAACCTATTTGTTTTTTTTATGATGCAGACTTTTATTGAAGATAAATGTATAATTTTGGCCAGGAAGAAAACAGCTATGAATTGCCAGGCCTGTGCCTAGTCTTAGCCACAGCAACATTTATGCATATAGGATATTGAATTACAAAAATGAATTCGACAAGTTTGAATCGTTTTTTATGTTAACGAAAATACCAACTGACCATTTTTCTTGTCTGAAGTCTTTTATGAAAAATAAACAAGATCTTGGATTTTTCGTTGAAGCAAAAACTACTGTTTTTCTTCTATTAAAAAAAATAGTTTCTTAAGCGTATTTTCTTAATGAGAAAAATATTTTTTTTTGAGGAATATACTTTGTTTGGAACCAAAGAACTGTTTGGTTTTGAAATAATTACTTAATATACTTGTATATTGAGAAAAGTTTTCTTTGTCAATTCATTCGATTTCGAGTTCCTTTTATCGAAAGCAATGTTTTGCTATAGCTTGTAAACATTTGTCTAGTGTAAATAAACGTATTTATTTAGTTTGAAAGTATTGGTATTGGTATTCCAATTACATGTTCTTTTCAAAGAATAAACTATTCTTTAGAGAAAAATATTTACTTAGTCGTTTGAAAGAAACGTTCTTTTGTGACTTAACAATCCGATTCTATTATTTTGTTTCTTTGTTTTTCTTATTTTCGTTCTTCTATTATTGTTTACCATTATTTCTATTGTCTCTTTATTCGTTATATGTACATTTTCTTTTTCTTGCCACCTTTCTTGTGAGAACGTAGAGAAGATATTCAGGAAACAAGGACTTTGATTGATCGTCCATTTTATACTAACCCGTCACGATATCCGCCGTCGTGAGGAAATTCCAGGAAATTCATAACTCGGAAATATTCCACTTGAAACCTGTTTATAGATTTTGAAATGTGGTGCAATTTTTATAACAGAATATCAGATATAAAGGAATATTTTAATATGAAAAATCTCTGTTACCAATTTTACTTTCTTTCCTCATTCTTCTACTTCCATGATGTCATTAATTTTTGTCAGATGTTAAACCTCAAATGTTTTAGACATTTCCTACTTCAAATGAATTCCTGATTCCATATTTTCTTTAGTATTTTCTAATATTTTTATCTTGCCTTCTTTTCTTTGCTTTTTCTGATCTTACTTGTCTGGAACAGGATAAAATTATGTACAATTTACACGGAGATACCCAAATTTAGAATTTTTACTAAACTACATTTTAATTTAGAGAAAAACGTGTCATAGTGAGAATTTTTCGCAGGAAAATATTAAAATACAGAAAAACTAGATGATAATTTACTACAGGTAACAGCAAAATTTAGTATAACCCATACTAAAGTTTTATATAATTTTTCGAATTATTAGTATATTTACTTATTTTACTTATTTTACATAATATCTTCCCGAAAATTTTGAAAATATAAAAGAAGACGATTAAGAACGTCTGTTGACTTCGTTTGAGTGAACATTTGGCAAAAATTTTTACACGGAGAAACTTTTTATATCAATTTTTACTATAGTATTTTTGAATTTAGGGAAAAACGTATCACTTTGAGAATTTTTGTTAGTAAAAATACTAAACTTTATAATAATGATATGAAATTTCAGCATAGTTCATAGCAAATTTTACTATAGTTTATACTAAAGTTTCATATTATTATTATAAAGTTTAGTATTTTTACTAACAAAAATTCTCAAAGTGATACGTTTTTCCCTAAATTGAAAAATACTATAGTAAAAATTGATATAAAAAGTTTCTCCGTGTACAGTTAACTGTAGTTATCGATCAGCTTTCCAATTTTTATCAAAATTTTTACTGAAAAGAAGTTAACAGGTGTGCCTTTTTGTCTTTTGTTACGTTTCAAAAATTTTGAGAAAGTTATCTTACATGAACGAATTAATTTATAATTTAGTCACGTGGTCCGATTGATCCATGGCCTCTAAATAATCCATATATAAAAAAATGTATTGACTCCCGGAACAGACAAAGCAGCAATATAACCGAAAATTCGTGTCAGTAGTATAAACTGTTCACGGCCAGACACAAATCTACTTTCTTAATCTGAATCAGCGAAATTACGCTGATTATCAGCCATAAGTATACAACTAATTACAATCAGCGCATATACCCTGATGAATCAGTGAAATTCAACTGATTTATCAGAGTATATACGCTGATTGTAATCAGTGGTATACTTATCATTGATTCAGATTCAGAGAATATTCAATATAGAAAAATTATTGTTTTATTTTTTCGCTCATTCATGCTTGCATAAAAATTAAAATCTGAAATGTATAAAATACATTAACAATGTTTCATAAGCATGAATTATTATATAAGAGACGTGATTTAAATTTACGCAGTTTAATGAGAAGCATTTGTATGCTTTCCCTGTTGCATAAACAATAACTAATTATCCAGAATATCAGTAGAGTAAACAATACTTAATTTAAACATATCTAAATATTCAGCTGTAAAATCTAAGATTATAATATTAACCCATTTCAATACTTTATGTATAGTAAAGCTGGATATTTAGATATTAAAGCTCAATATCTAGTTACTAATACTGAATATATAAGATGTTTGTCACATAGTTTAATATCCATTTTTCTCCGTATATATTTGAAGACTCGATTATAAATTTAGTTGGATTGTTAAAATAATTTCAAAATAATATATTTTTAATGTGATTATGTAATTTTGATTTAATTTACAACTCAAATTGATTTCGGAACAAACTGAATATGTATTAGATATCAATAATCGAATCTACCTCAATCGGTATAATATTAACTCGGAAAAAGCTATCTATTGAATTGAGCATTGGGTAAATCTAGTTACAATTTTGTTAGCATACAGACCTTATCGAAGATCTCTTTTCTTCTGGTACGAAATTTTATTCTCCTTCATTATACATATACATGAGGAATTTATATTCTAGTTTAATTATCTATATTTCTCTCTCTTACTTATTTCCATTCGTAACTCAAAACTCACATACTTTTTCGTGTACTTATTTTACATCAAATACGGACAGAAAAATGTTTCGTTAGCCCAACACGCGATTTTTAAGTGAAAAATGTTATTAGGTTGATTTTACCAAATAACTTTTTTTATCTTACCAAACATTTGTTTCGTACTGTCAGGTAATTTTGTTGATCCAACTGAAACAAATTTATTTGATGAAATCAACCAAAAAATTTTGTAAGATCAACAAATTATTTTGTGAAGTTATCAAAACTGATCAACCAAAAGCTTTGGTTGACAGGAGAATGCGAGTTTGGTGAAATGAAAAAAAATTCAGTTTATCCATCAAAAATATTTTATGAAATCAACCAAATGCAGTCAAAAAAACAATTTTGTTCAACTGAAATTTTTTTCTTCACTTACAAGATAATTTTATCTAGTGAATAACATTTTTTTTGGTGAAGAAAAAAAATTCAGTTGAACATGACTTCAATGACTTGACCAATATTTTTAGTTGGATCAACCGATTTTTGGTTCAAGCAACCAAATTTTACTAACTAAAGAATTTTTTGTTGATGACATAATTTATTCAGATCAACCAAACATTTTTTTGATTCAACCGAATCTTCTTCTGAATGTTGATTTACCGTTGAATATTCTTTGAATCTAAATTAGTGAAAAGTAAGCCACTAATGTCATTTAATCAAAATTACTACTAATTATCATTAATTTTTCTACTAAATATTTTTAAATAGTTTTAAAATTACTAATTAAAATAGTAGAAAATGACTAATGTTTAGTCAAAATTTTCACTAAAGTGAATTAGTGGCTCACTTTTCACTATAATTCAGATTTAGAGATTACACTTTTAGAAATTTCTGCCGTAATTTCCCGAAACACGTGACTGGAGTTTTATTCATTTGAAGTTTCGTAGAATTGAGATAGAATTTCAGAAAATTCAGTTACTTTTTTGTAAATTTGAGATTCTGTTACAGTTTAGTAGTTTCAAGATAGATTTTATGAAAATTCAGTAGTTTCATAATATTCAGAAAAATTTCAGTACATTTTTCGCAATTTTAAGATACCTTTATTCAAAAACATCATAAATATCGTCCAATTTTACGTTGCCTTTGTAACATACAAATTTCGAAAATTTCTTAAAATTTCTAAGAGTGTAGTTTGCAAAATTATTCATTTTCTGTATACTTTTCTAGGATCACTTTAGAATCTAGAAGCTATCTATAGATATATTAATCTATAGATTAAGGTGTTTTTCATCAATTCGTTCATCTGCTTCTTTTCTCTTCGTTCTCACTTTGAGAAATTGGCTTTTAACAGCAGCACGGTCTGTGAACTTTGGGGTTAAGAGGGAATGGGGCACTGGAACGCATCTCTAAGGTCGTTGGCTGGTGAGAGCCATGCTACTAAAGATCTCGAGGGAGAGTCGAGATAAGGATGGTAATAAGGGTGCGAACGTTGCAGACGCCCAGTGAAAGGTCTAGTGGCGTAACTCGAAACCAGAGAATTGGAATCAGGTTTTATCGTAATTCCTGTTCCAGATTCGAACTTACCATTCACCTTCTTCTGCAATCGAAACTCGCTTCTCTAAATCGGACAACTTTCGTTTTCTGTGGAATTCCATCACCGCTGAACCAATTAACAGTTAGACATTAACTACATCTTTCAATTTTTTAATACTGTTTAATTATTTTATATTAAGCTTCGTGTAAATAGTTATCAAATAACAGTATTTTTTTATATGTTGAAGATAAATTTGATATACTCAAGTATTAAATTTGATAAACTCGTAGAAATTAATTAATAAGCGATTTATTGGTACCTGCAGTTTACTTAAGTTATTAATAGAAAAATAACCAAAGTGATGAATAAATTTTAATTTTCTGTTGAAACAATTTCACACGTGCAATGGATATTCTTTTCCTTAGGATGATCAAATTTTTGTTTTTCTTAGACTGTTAGAAATTTCTGTATTAAATTTCCGTTACACGTAATGGAAGTTTTTTTCAGTAACGTATATTAATAATATATTAAATTTAAAATACTTTCATCTTCAAAAATACAAATTTTAATTTGTATATTAAAATCTATTAAAATTAATAATATTTTTAGCAATGTAGTTTCTTCAACATAATATACCATATATTTCAAACCATTTTTTTTAATCAAAAAAATTTCTGAGTTGACAGACCTTTTTTAGTGGATTTTTTTTAACCTCACAAAATTTTTACTCGATATCTTATTTTGCTTAAATAAAAGTTCAAAGACAAAAAAAATTACCATATCGATCATATGGTCTGGTTGATCCATGATCTTCAGAGTTATATCTTTATTCATTCCCATATATAATTACATTATATATTTATGTTAATTTTAGTACCTGGGTGTAAAATGTTTAGCGTACTTGTGATATAAAGTATATATATACTTTATATATATCTGTTAATGAAGCATAAAACTGAAATTCTTAAAAATAGTTTTTAATAATGTAATGTTAAATAGTCTAATAATGTTAAATACATATCCCTTTATTCTCGAAAATTATCTTTTACTAGAAATATTTACTAAACTACTACATGAATCCTATTTTATTAATTCTCTACTCTGATGTTTTAATACTTTCCAACAAATTTTCAAACTTTCTAAATCCTTGCTGATCAAAGTCTATACACCTTCTTCCTGAAATTTTACCATGAATCCTTTTTTAAATAAATATGAAATATAGAATGGTTAGGAATAAAGTTTTATGCTATTGAAAATCCTGTTGAAATTGCAACATAGACTTTCATAACATCCCTATTCAAAATTCGACTTTCGATTCCTGTATAGCGACCATATATTAGTAATAATACACAGAAATAAACTATTTTATTTTTCAAATAAGACGAATGAGGGGCTGAGAGTAAAAGCGGAGTAAAAAGAATTGTGGGAGCAAAAATAAGTTTGAAAATTTGCGCGCAAAAACGAGTGAAAAAGAAGCAAAAAAATTCGAGGATTATATTTTATCATATAATACATCGTCCTGTTATATAGTTATATTAAAATATACGATACAATCGTTGTATTTCTCATTTGTTTATAATTTTCGCCTCAAAGTTATACTCATTTCTCATTTTTTTTGCAATTTTCGCACTTTTTGACAGAGTGTAAAACTAAAGGGGTGCAACCCTCGCGTTCGCTAAATTTTTCATGATTAAATGCATTCTTTATCTTCAAAACGAGACTTTAACAATGTGTATATGTTCATTTCTATGGAAGTTACGATTTTTCAAAGTAAAATTTGTTTACACGAATTTCATTAATTAATCCCAATTTTCTTATCTCCATTTTTCTCCATGTTGTGGTAACTTTTAGGAAAGCGCAGTAGTTAAAAAAGGATTTATAATAATTGAAGAGGGTTAACTTTCGCTTCGTCTGAATGCAAAGCATGCTCTTTCTGGTTTGGTACGCCATTGTGGTGGGTAGGTGATGAGAGGATGAAAGGGTGAACCGAGGTGAGAGTGAGGAGCGAAGGTTGGTTTCGTTTAAGGGTAAGTGAAAGAGAAGCAGAGACAGGAAGAGTAAGAGTGAGAGTGAGAAAGAGGGAATTCAGATATCACGCCTGACCTCTTCCTCGCGTCCTCTGGCACTCTAGCTGACTCGGGGCGAAAACTCACCGCGTAAACCCGCACGACGCACCACTACAACTCTCTTTCTACAAGCCTGCCAACCATCCTACTTGATACTCACCGCTGGTGTTACTACCACTACTACTTCCGTCTACTATCGCTACTGCTACTACTGCTACTATTACGATTCATGAATGAAACCCACGTGCAGACCACGTGTTTACCGCTGACCAAAGCATCAACTCGTGTTTGCACGGAGAAAAATAGATAATCACCGATAGTATCTAGATATAACAGTTGAATGTATTTGTCAGTGAACTATTGGGTTGTCCCAGAAGTAATAACCGATTTTTTCATACAGATTCAATGACCTTTTGCCATCTTTCTGGTAATTTCATGATTCCACGGTCATATAACTTCTGGTCTTTATCCGCAAAAAACTGAACCAAGTGCGATTTCACAGCTTCATCATCATTGCAACTTTTACCATTCAAGGAGTTCTGCAAAGATCGAAATAAATAGTAATTTGATGGTGCAAGGTCAGGGCTATATGGTGGATGTAACATCACTTTCCAACCAAGCCTTGATAATTTTTGGCGGGTGGCTAAAGATGTGTGTGGTGTAGCGTTGTCATCGTGAAAAATTATACCTTTACGATTGACCCATTCCGGCCGTTTTTCTTTGACAGCTGCGTTCAATTTGTTTACCTGACGACAGTATACATCCGAATTAATCGTTTGGTTTCTTGGAAGCAGCTCAAAAATACCACACCTTTCCAATCCCACAAAACAGACAGCATAATCTTTTTTTGATCCAATTCAGCTTTCGATGTTGTTTGTAGTAGTTCATCGCGCTTGGACCATGATCGTATTCGAATGACGTTATTGTAAACAATCCATTTTTCATCACCAGTGATAATTCGTTTCAAGAAAGAATCGAATTTATTGCGTTTAACATGCAAATCACAAGCGTTGATGCATTTTGTTAAATGAATTTCTTTCAATTCATGCGGAATCCAAATATCAAGTTTTTCGACGAGTCCAAGACGTCGTATACGAGGTCTGTCCGGAAAGTATCGGACCTACCTTTATATCTCCGCGCCATAGTATTCGAGCGACCTCTGCGGGGCATGAACGTCAACAATAAGGCCTCACGAACCTATCGGTTGCTTGCTGACATCTGCCGGACGTATAGTTCATGCGCAGCGTGTCTTTGTTTACAAAGCTATTTTTGAGTTCGGCGGATTTTGTGATTGTTAAAAATGACTGAAAAACAAGATCAACGAATTCGCATCAAATTTTGTTTTCAACTCGGAAAAACGAGTTCGGAAACTATTGAGATGATGCAGAAGGCCTATGGGAATGAGTGTATGAGCAAAACACGAATAAAAGAGTGGTATAATCGTTTCAAAGGAGGCCGCACTTCTGTTGATAGTGATTCTCGTTCTGGCCGACCTTCGACGACAAAAACATTGGATAATATTGAGCGGGTGCGACTTGCGATTGAAGGTGATCGTCGATTAACTGTTCGTGAACTAGAAAATGATCTCGGAATACCGAAAACTACTGTTTGGGAAATTTTGAACAAGATTTTAGGAATGACTCGCGTGTGTGCGATGACTGTCTTCTTCACCACGATAACGGGCCAGCGCATTCATCGAATCTTGTGCAGCAGTTTCTAAGTAAACACAGTATCACATTGCTTCGACAACCTCCGTACAGTCCCGACATAGCCCCCTGTGACTTTTGTCTGTTTTCAAAACTCAAAAAACCACTTAAAGGACAGCGATTCGATGACAAAACGACGGTTGAAAATAATGCGACGAGCGTACTCAAGGCCATCCCTAAAAGTGAGTTCCAGGATTGTTTCGAGGAGTGGAAACATCGCTGGAACCGTGTTATTCAATCAAGTGGGTATTACTTTGAAGGATGCCACCCGCCCGATGATGAAGAATAACGCCAGCGCGGAGATATAAAGGTAGGTCCTATACTTTCCGGACAGGCCTCGTATGACGGTCGATTGTTGATTTTGGTATTTTTAACTTTTCTTCAATCTCTCGCACAATTACATTACGATCCGATTTGATTATGGCTTTGATTTGGTCATCATGAACTTCATTTGGCCGACCTGAACGTTGCTCATCTTTGAGTGAAAAATCCCCAGGATGGATTTCCTCAAACAAATTTCGACACTGTCTGTTTTTTAAGGCTTCCTCACCATACACATCACGTAACTTTTTAGCAGACTATGCTGCGTTCTTTCCTCTACGGAAATAAAAATGCAAAATGTGACGAAAATGCTCGTTTTTATACTCCATCTTAAAGTTGATGCCAAACTAACAACTGTCAACGGAATTACGCGCAATTTTTTGTAAAGTAAGCTAAGAGTGATAGCTAACAGTTGCTAGAAGGAAAAAATCATGAAATTGACAGAAGTCATTCAAAAAGATGGTCAAAAACATCTATATGTGAAATCGGCAATTACTTCTGAGACAACCCAATATATGACAGCTATCTCGGATATTCAGATATAGCATTTGAGGACATTGAAAAGGTGATATTTGCTGGTAATATCAAAGGCATTACATTTGAGTATCCAAAATTTAATATCAATTTGATAAAGTAAATAAGTAATTAGGCATTTTCATTTCCATAAAGAGCTAACTTTACTTCGTCGAACACTGAGGGAGTTGCTTTAATTGGGAATATACAGGATCTTATTTTTCATTTTTTGCAATAAAGAAGCATTTTTTGGAAAAAATTTACTGGTGAAAATATGTTTTATTATACTCGCAAGAAAAGTACAGCTGTGACGGGAAGTTAATCCTTGTTAAGTAAACCAGAATTATTTGGAAATGTTATCAATAAATGGATACAATATATCACATTCTGTCACTGTCTTGAGAAACTTTACCAAGTAATATGGTAAAAATCGAGAATCCAATTGCCAAACTGTACAAACTATATAATTTGCATCCAATTTATCTTCGTGCAATAAATTTGAATAATTTTAACAAATTTTTTATTTCAATAATTTTAGTTAGAATTCTTAACAATTTCAAATAGTGATTGACTTCTTGCTTTATAATCAGTCATTTATGACTGATAATCAATCATTCTTAACTGAAAATTAATCACATGAAGAAAAATAGTTCGAGAAACTTTACTCAAGTTTTAGCAAAGTTGGGACATATGGACAAGATGGAGATTATTTGATATTATTGTAATAATTTGTGACGTACAAAATTTTAAAGAATGCATCGCAGTTCGGTAAACTTTAAAAATGTAGAGTAAAATTTCAAAATGTACGTCACAAATTTAATTGAAATTATTAAAAATTTTAATTCATTCAGATTTTAAAATCTGATTTTTTTTCTAAATTTGACTTTATTATTTTAACCCTTTACGGTCGTTTATACATAACATGTATATAACCCGTGAAGTTTAAAGCCGAAAGGCGGTTTCGCGGGTGGTGTATTGGTTCGAGAGAGGGGGTTTTTTGGTTTTAACAGGTATGCCAAGACCCGTCCTAGGAGAGTTTTGTACAACGTCTATAAAAGATTTCGCCATTTTTCCTCCTCACCAAAAAAATAAAAAAATAAAAAAAAAAAAAATAACTTTTGAAAATAAAAGCTCATATCGTAATATCTATTGTGAAGAATAATTTTTCGCTGAGATATTAAAAACATTAAGTTTTGTTCCATGTATTTAGTGTCAATATTTGACTCTCGGTGTACGGCCATCTTACCGGATGACGTAACAACGTAAAATGTCTAATGGTATTGCCTCCCATTGGGAATGTATGGGAAGGGATCTTATTACATTTCCATCTAATATGAAAAAGTATTAATTTTATTTTTTGTTTGAATCCAATACAAGAGTGGGGTCAATTTTTTTTTACATATAATTCAGGTGTAATTATTTGGTTTTCTCAAGGTGCATCAATATTTTTAGAATTAATTTATTTTTAACCTCTTAATTTTTTTTCAATAGAAAATAATTGAAGTTTCAATTTCTTTTGTAGAATCAATATATTAGTTACTTCATGTATAACTAGACTAATACTAAATTTTGGATACTCTAATCTAATGCTCTGGATATTACAAACATGGTTCACAGTCAAATACATTCAACTGTAATATCTAGATATTCTCGGTGATTATCTATTTTTTTCGGTGCGATAATTGAAATTTAATTGAAAATGGATGATAGGAAGTGTTTGTTAGTTAGTGATAAGATGAAATGAGGAAGCTGTGAAGATTAGGATATTAAAGGCGAGAACTGATGGATTAGATGAGGAAGAAATTAATAATGATGGTGATTTCATCAAATACACGGAAAAAATAGTTTATTAAAGTTTATAGAACTGTTTAAGAGTTGGGATAAGGGATTCACGGAACAGGGTTCTGGAAAATTTACAGAACTTTTCAGAATAAAATACGTAACATTCAGGAAAAATCATTGAAAGTTCTGCATTTTATTCCGAAAAGTTTTTTACATTTTCTAGAACTCGGTTCCGTGAATGCCTGTATCCCCAACTCTTGAAAAGTTCTATAAACTTTATTGGACTATTTTTTACCAAGTAATACAGATGATTTCCTGATGACTGCTTTTAGTTCTGTTCTTATCAATTTCGCAAGCATGTGGAGATTAAAATGTTGAAGGTGACGAATAATTAAAGGAGTAATGATAAGCCAAGAAATTAATTTCCCTCGGGGTCAGCATTGCAGGGAACGCTGTTTAAAAGATTTATATTGGAGTTCATTCACGAGTTGACAATTTTCACTAAGAAGACATCTATAAAGTATGTAATATTCTGGAAACATTTTCCAATGAATAAAATATTAATAAAATCCGCTTTGACGAAATGTATGATTGGTATAGTTTGAAATACTGAAGTTGATTATTCTAGCCTTTCACAACTTTTTCTGATTCTAATTTTCAATACTACTTGTAGTTTTGAAAAAATGCTCCACTAAACTTAATTAATTTTTAATTAGATCGCATGGAACTTCAAAGTTGAGAATTTGAATCCTACATAGACAAGGGTATCCTATTTTAGAAGTATTTTTAGCACTCTCAGTTCCAAAGTTTTTAATTCTGAATGGTTAAAATATCCTACTTGAAACTTAGTGCTTTTAAAATACTTACTAACTTTCCAAAGTAAGAAGTTGGCATTTTTCTTCTTACTCAAGGTGGTGAATTAACAATTCTGATTTTTATGGGACTCTAATTCTGATTCTCTTTTACTTTAGTGTCCAATTTTCATGAATTATTTATTTCACATATAAGCCGTATCAGAAAATTTTAAACGTCCAATGCAATATTAAAGTAAAAGTTACAATTACGTCATTTATAATGAAAAAATGGTTCTTTAGCGATATCATTGAAAGACAACCCTCCATAAGGGGTTAAACCCCTATTTCTCTATGATTTTATTGTCGATTTTCCGAAAATTAATTTTTTATCTCATTAAGTCATGAAAGAATAATTTCTTTGAAATATAAATTAAGACTAATAAAATTATTTGACAATAATTTAATTCTATTTAAAAATTGTAAAAATTCAAGTTGTAGAAAATCTTCTTCCCGAAGAAATAAGGTCTCGCTTACTAAAATCCTATCATTTTGGAAAAATTGGTATTTATTTATATTTAAAAAAAGTTCAGTCAGGAATACAAGTTTTTGAATAAATCATTTCTGTATGTTACTATTTTTTAATAAGGAATAATCTTTCCGCTATATACAAGACGCCCGATGTGCAGGTGCATTGTCATGATGGAGGAACCAAGAATCCAAACGCGCACGAGAAACCAAGTTTTCGAAGAGTCGAGGCAAGCAGTATACATTTTGTCAAAAAACTACCAGGAATTGATCATTCAAAAAGCCCGCTTAAAGAGATTGTCAAAAACCTTTTTGACGCTAAGTTGGCACCCCTCTCCTCTATACTGACGTGGAGTTCGAGCGCGATCTGTCATTTAGTTTGTTAACAGTGCTCGATGTTGTCAGTTTATCTCAAGTGTGTTTCGCGATTTTCCCAATGGATAAGAATATCGAACAAAGAATTTGTCACAAATTTTGCATTGCAAATGAAATTTCGTCTGCGGAATCGCTGAAAATGTAATAAAAGGCTTACGGCGAATCGACTTTATCAAAAACACGTGCATATGAGTGGTACAGTGCATTCAAGAGCGGTCGAGATGTGGTGGAAGATTTGCCTCGCTCTGGTAGGCCATCATCGTCTTCAACTCAAATTACCACTTCGAGGTACCCGCTTTCAGTCGATAGAAGACATACAAGAGAATTCGCGGCGAGAACTGAAGTCGATTCCGGAAAATACGTTTGAAAAATGTTTTGATGATTGGATTATTCGTTGGCATAAGTGTATTATTTCGGGAGGGACCTACTTTGAAGGCGATAAAATAAATGTGGATGAATAATAAATAGTTTGTTTTATTGACCAATTCCCGGTGCTTTTTTGACAGAATGTATTTCGATTTTCGAACTTGCGCTGGCACCTCCTCGTCTTTATAGACCCAAACTTTGTTTTGAGATTTCGTTGGAACATCGTAGTAGTACAACCGCGTTTCATCACCCGTTACAATGAAATTCACCTCCACAGCAAATCCAGATTTGAACTTTTTCAGCATTTTTTTACACCACTTTACACGATTCTGGTTGTTTCCGATAATTAGCTCTGAGCGCGCTTTGAAATTACGAATGTAAGAACAGCGAATAACATGAATGCCACTAGCACCTGCTCTGACACTGTGCTCAGTCCAAAAATTTTGAGTTCAGTTTCAGTGCGCGTTCTATTGGCACTCATATGTTATTCGCTGTTCTTACTACTTTCTACTGGTGCGAGATTATTGGGGTTCATCAATTGGCTCTTTTTCGTAATCTAAGAGTGCACTCAGAGCTAATTATCGGAAACACCCTCTCTCATTGCTCGTCAGAAAGAGCACGGGGTACCCACAATGTGCACAGCTTTCTCGCAGATAACTGCTCTGAAACAATCTGTTGTAACGTTGAGTTCAGAATTAGCAGAAGTTCCTCTAATTGTCTATACGTGATTCTTCTATTCAATGTTATTGCCTTCCGAACAGCATCAACTGATTCTTGAGTAACAACGTCCGATGGACGTCCTGTGTATGGTTGATCTTCAAAAACGAAACTTCTTAGCCGGAATTGTTAATATCAGCGTTCTGCAGTTCTGACATTTGTTTGAAACACTCTTCTTTACTTTAACCACGTGCAAAGTTGTAATAAATTATCGCACGAAAGTCACGTCTTGTGAGAGTCGCCGTAGCGTATCGTTTCAACTATGATATCTTACACTAGACTGACAGGTTTGCAACAGAGGTTTGGGTGTATACCTAACCTCACTTGCCCTATTGACTGGTGTAATAGAAATTTATCTTCCCTTTCTAGCAGGACCGTATGACAAAAAATATGGGACAACCTATGTTGACAGGAAATGATTTTCACGTGTGAACTGTTAAAATATCCACTTTTTGACACCCCCCCCCCCCCAACCCTCCCTCAGTAGAAAAAAAAATCGTGTGCAACACGGGAAAAAAATTTATTTAACTTGTGTGATTGTTATCCTCGCATTTCTCGGGAATCAAACTTCACAATCACAAAATAAACTTTTTCTTTCCTAGTTGCACACTATACTATTTTATAAGATACAATACAAAACTAATCCAAAAGTCAATCTTATAAAATTTCATGTAATTTCTTCCAGAAAATTAAGTCAAACATTGTTCTACCCGCATTTGTTAAGAATATAATTTCTTTTCTTTAAGGGGGTGTTCATTTCCTCTAAAGAATAGTTCAAAGTGAAAGTCTAGAAAATCGTACCTAGAAAACCCGGGTTTAAACGTATTTTGCCTTGAAGTGATTGCAACAAATTTTTCCGGATATTAATATACATATTACATGACGTATAGGAGGCATTAAACTTTCATAAACACTTGATAAAAATATTAAACGATTTTGATTTGAACAGCTTACAGGCGAGTGAATACGCCTTAAAATTCAAATCCTCACCCAATGCCCAATTTCGTTAAAAACAAAGAAGACTTTTCTAGTTCTCGGATTCATATCTGCCGATTCGACGCGGGCCGTTCGTGTAATCGGTCGTTCTGCGCAGGAAAGAGCAGTCTGGCGAATCCTGGTGAGGTCGCAGAGCTCTAGTCTGGTGCCTGAGACAGATATGGCGTTCGTATAGATAGGCCTGCTAGCAGGTAGATAGCGTTCGCGTGGTGAGTCGGCGGCGGTGCGGGTGGCGTCGGCTGGCGGTGAGACAGGGGGCTGAGGGGCGTGCGGCAGGGGACGAACAGGCGGGGGGGGGGGGGGGGACCGCACCATCCAGCTCTCGCGGTGCACTGCATCTACGGCGACTATCGCGGCAGCACGCGCCGCGTACCACGACACCGACCCAGAGACCTTCGTGACCCAACCTCACCCTAATCTATCGCGTCGTGCCGTCTAACCTCACCCCGCGTTTATTCAGGGGATTCCCCAGAGTCGCGTGCTCAACACCTACCTATTCGCCAACAACTTGCTTGAGAGTAACTTAAGAGAATCGCGTCCACGTGTCTCTACTATTTTTATTTATTCCCACTTCTGACTAACGCGGTCGTCCGCCGCTAGAGGGCTAGGGGTCTACTTTTCTC
The DNA here is from genome assembly GCA_030998225.1 of Diplolepis rosae. Classification (NCBI taxonomy): domain Eukaryota; kingdom Metazoa; phylum Arthropoda; class Insecta; order Hymenoptera; family Diplolepididae; genus Diplolepis; species Diplolepis rosae. Next base: position 2,282,437 of record JAPYXD010000723.1, on the reverse strand, counting down.
ACTAGTTGTTGATTTTCAGGGATTTAAATATTCGAGACGTTTCGCCGATTTGAGAATTCTTTTTGGAGATTTTTGTGGCTTTAAGAATTCTTTAGAGTTATGGCACTTTTGATGATATATATTGATGTAAATGACGTGAAGTGAGGATGATTGAGTGAACACGTTGGGTGATTTACCACTCAACGAGAGTTGTACGACCGCGATGTAATTACTGGTTCGACGAGAAAGAGGTACGCTCGCGCGTTAGCGTGTCCTGCAGTAAATTAACGTTACAGTCGCGCAATCAGGAGACAAGGGGATACGATTTTAATACTTGTGAGCTCAATTAGATACGGAGAAAAATTGATTTAATCTTTAAATCTCATCCGGAATCGATTCGATAAAAATTTGGGGATCTTGAGGTGAATCGGTAGAAATCGGTAACTTAGGTGATATTTTAGTTACATCTTAATTGTTTTAGATTTGAACATTGGAATTTGATTACACTATTTACTATCGGTATTTTTGATCAGTTTTTTATTTAGCTGCTATAATTATTGTATTGGTAGAGGAAAGTGATATGGAACAGGTGTTTTGACGTAAGATATTAATACGAGTGCGTACGATAATTACAATCAGTAAGACGGTATCGCGACACGTTCGTACAAAAACATATGATGAGCGACGGCATAGTCGGTGCTATCACAATCAGTTTGTTTGGTATTAAGTTCATTGTGTGCTGAATTTATTGTGTGTGTCTCCTTATTGGCTTTTTATTTCACAAAGGACTTATTCCAGGAGGCGAGAAGAAGAGGAAGGAAAACATGGATGCTGGATACTCGATGCTGAATAGTGATCTCGATTTCTGCAGGATGTTCGACCAGTATTCTTACAAGGTCAGTTGTCTTTCATTTATTTATGAGCGTGGAAAAAGAAAACTGAAAAGTTTCATAATTGAAGATAACATGAATGACAAGAATGGTATAGTCGTAAAATATTGTTAAAACACCAAAAAATTTAAGCTACAAACTATGAATTGAAGTGAATTATTATTTGACAATAATTGATCTTGGAAATTATTGGTCGCTTTATAGTCAGAATGTATCTTTAATATTTCGATTTAAATAATTAATTTCTCAGAGAATTTAACATACAGTGGCCTGAAAAAAAGAAAAAGTGAGAATTTCATGTATTTTTTAAAGAATAAAGCCTTTTTTTGAATCAGATAGAAGGTAGTGTGATAGTAAATAAATGGTTAGTCGGCTTGACTTAATATTTAAATTAATTAAAGTAAAGCGCCATCTTGGATTCTAGAATATAATGCATGCACTCTCATATGCCATGCAGATCCTACTCAAAGGTTAAGTTATAGAATTTTCAAAATATAGTAGTTAATTTTAAAATGAAAAGCATTTTTATTTAGAATTTGAAATATTTTTGCACTTTCTAAATTTATATCAGTGAAATTTGACTGATGTAATTTCTAAAAGTGATTTATTCTTTCACTTCAATGGTATTTTACTAAAAAAAACTGTGAAATAACTTTTTATATTTCAAGGCCATGTATCAATTAGACCAAATGAGTGAAAAAAACATTTAGGTATTCACAACATTATTTAGGTTATATCATTGAATAATTCATTTAAAAATTTCACTGATTATTCACTTGCAGTGAAAAGATTTTATAATGAATGGTGCAACGTGGAAGCATTTTTAACGATAAGAAGAACGTATTAATTTTCTGAGTCATTGTTAAACCAATCCTCATTCTTGCAAAGAATGATGTATCGTTGGTAGTTTAAACATACAATGAAAATTCTTGTACGATTACTGTACACTTTAAGAAAGAGATTCGCGTAAAACGAAAGTTTTAAGTAAAACAGTTGTTTTTCAGATTTATGCATACTTTTTAGGAAAAACAGGTTGTTATCTCATTATATAATCAGTTATTAAAATCATAAATGAGTTATATTCTAACTAGCACTTTCCAAAATGGAACAAGTGTGAATATATTAAATGAAATACACAAATTTCATCTCGCTAAATATAAATTATTCAAGAATTAATTGAACTAAAATCACACTGTTAGAAATTTTCTGAAATCTACGAAAATTGTATGTTACAAACTCTTTAAATATGAATCAGTGATAAGTATACCACTGATTACAATCAGCATATATGCGCTGATAAATCAGTTGTATTCTACTGATTCATCAGCGTATATACGCTAATTATAATTAGTGGTATACTTATAGCTGGTTAATCAACGGAATATATATTACGAAACTTAAATGAATTTTCTTTAAATTTATCTAAAAATTACGGAACTGTAACAAAATTTTCAGTCGGATGTAACTGCATAAAACTTCAGTTGCTCAAAACGTAAAATTTTTCCTGTTGCAAGTTTCAGAACTTTTAGCCACAGATATCGGAATATTCAGCTATTTCGAACTGAAAACTGAGAGATTGCAAAATTTTAGTAGAAATTCCCAACAGTACAGTGACGAACTGATTCCAATTTTGTAATATTTTATCCGATTCAAATTAATAGAAACGACTTTTTGAATCAGAATCAATGAAATTTAACTAATGAAATACATGGAAAGGTAGTTGCTCTTTCACATAAGTGTTGATTGCACTCTTTTTCAGTGAAATGCCACTAATTATCAGTGAAATTTTCAAAGCAATTAAATAGCATCTAACTTTCAGCTATTTCATTAATAAAATGTCACTGATTCAAATTTAGGAAGTAAATGTAATATCCATTTTAAGATTAAAATACAGAAATCTCCTCCTTTCTTTCCTTCTTTTAACTTTATAAATGGTTTCATCACGTGTTTTAATTTAAATTTTTTTAAATTTATGGAACTAGCTAATTATGCTATCAAACGAATAGGTTGTTATGGAAAACCTCCATAATAAAAGTTTCACAATTGCATATGCAGCATAATTGCCTCGAGCTAAGCAGGGCAAAGAAGAAAAGTTTCACAATGTTTAAAGCCATTTTTTAAAACTTATAATAAGCGTCGATAACTTTAAAGTTTCTTTAGAACGCTTTTATTTTAAAAATAAACGTTGAGCTAAAGTACCTCAATTGAAAACTTCTTATTTTTCAACCAGTTTCTCTCTACTAGAATTTTCATTAAAATTATATCCTCTCTATTATTCAAACTTAATCTCGTAAAATCTCATAACTGTTGGAGGCTTCAAACTAGGAATATTAAAAGATTGAAGGTGAATTAAAATATAAATTAGGTAATTCTATCAAAATTTAATTCAAAAGTTAATTAGGCAGTTGAACAAATAATTTCATTGAAGTTTGTAACTTTTTTTCTGCACGGAGAAAAATGGAAATCAGAGAAATATGGGTGATTACTGGAAAATAGGCAAAATTATTAGATGACAAAAGAGAGTGTCACACTGTTTGGGAATCAGTCTTGTGCTGTTAAATACTCTCTTCTCTTTTATAGAAATCATTCTTAATTCCCAGTAATCGTTCGTATTCTCCTGATCTCCATTTTTCTCCGTGTGGAACTTAGAACCTTCCAGACATTTATATTTGATGAAAAATGGAATCTCTATTTATAAGTTTCCTGGTTTGAAACATTTTATTAAAAATATATGAAAAATCGATTCTTTTGTTATAAAATAAACGTTGCAAACTTTTTTCAGCAGTTAATTACAAATCCGATCTCAAAATTATAAAATTTTTAATTAATGGTAAAAAAAGTTTATAAATAAATCAATTAAGCATTCCTCATAACTCTCTCCCATTTTCTATGAATTATTGTTAATGGCTAGAGGTTGTTTAATAGTTTAAGACCACCTCTGGTTGCAAATGACATTCATTGTATTCACTGTTGTGGTTTCATCGTTATTTCGATTGTATAGGGGATATTGTCGAGATTCCCGGAAACGATTCGTTCTAAATTGAATTTAATTATTCCATAGTTTGTATACGAAACGGGAACAATGTGATTCGGTTAAGTTGTGGGATTACGTATTTAAGAAACGGGGTGGGGATGAGTTCGCCGTTCTAGAAATTAAACGCAGTCGTATTCGACGACAGCACTTTAATTGCGTTGGCAGACTGTCAGAATTTTTTTATTCTCCCTCACCACAACTTTCAACGCTCACCGGTTAAAATTGAAATTCTTCCCTGCCATATTTATAAGCGTAAAGAGGTTGGTTCATTTTTTCCATTTCATCCAATTAGGACCGAACATTACCTTCTTTTTTAATATAAGGTTATTTTCAACTAATAGAAGTATTAATTATTTATAATGAATTGTAAAAAATGAAGACGTTATTAATTGTAATGATTTATTTATAGTAAATTGCAAGAACAATTATATAGAAACAATGTGTGATCACAATTAGTCCGGAAACTAAACTGGGATTTAAATTTAAGTAATCTGTTTTGATTCTTTTTGATATGGACAAATTGAGGGGTAGATTTGTATTAATGTCTGTAAGTCGAAGTGAGTTCAATCCAGATTGCGTCAGTTTAGACACTAATGACATAAATTTGATATAAACTGGGGTAGCTTCAAATGCTTTTGTGCAGATAATTAGAGTTGTATAAATATAAGTTGCGCGAACTTATAATTAGTGACATGAGCTAAATAATGTGAATTAATCAGCCGCAATTACTTGAGAACTAATTAACTAGCGTACGCAAAAAATACCATAAACTTATTAAAGAGTATGGGAATTTCAATAATTTAGTTTCTAAAATTAACTTACACTCAAAGAACAGTTCCTGTAAATCAAAGAAAAATGTCTTTTAATAATACAAGTTTGTTTTATTTAAAAAAATATTTTCTTTGATCAATTTGAAACAAATGTTTTTTTGAATGAATCAAATGTCTTTAAATTAAGGAAACATTCCCAATGAAACAATAGTAACAAATATTTTAATAGATCGAAGAAACTTTGTTTGACTGAGAGGCAATGTTTATTTTCCGCTGATTCAGACTTTCTTTTTTTTGAGAAAAAAATTTTCTTCTGAGTTGATGATTATCAGCTTAAATATAATGTTATGATGGAATCGTGTTAAATGTGTCGGTGTTAATACTTAACAAAAGCAAACTGAAGCCCCATCATTGAAAACTGTCTTTACAAGAGAATTGGTTGACGATCTACTTGTGATTAGCGATCAACGATAAACCGTTGAACACGTTGGTCTGTTGCTGTTTCTGTTTGCTAATGACAAAATGACTGCTCTATAGCGGTTGCATAACAGGCGTGTACGTATTTACTCCTGCTCGTTTATCACTCACTAGAAAACCGTTTCACTGCACATCACCACAAGCGATAATGTGACTGTGCAGAAAAAGCCGTTATTACTTATGATCGATAGTGCCGCTGAACTTCTTCAATAACCACAAACTCACACTTCGGTTAATCTGAACAAAGACGTGTCAAAATAAGACATCAAGCTCATTGAAAAATGTGGTTAGACGCCTTCAGACATATCCAGATTTTAGTGGAAAACTACTGAAAGTAATAAATGAGTTTTTCTAATCTAGAAAATCTGGTTAGGTATTTATTTATTAAGACTGGATAATTATTCTGTCTATATAAACTGGTTTTTACTTCTCAAGAATGATAAAACGTGACTGGGGGTAAAAAAAAGTTACTGTGTAAAAGATGAAATTCCCATTAAAAGAAAAATCTAAAGGATATTTTTCATCAAAAGCAATAAGCGTTATCCTTTATCAAAAAATGTATAGTTGAAACGATCATAAGTTGAAACTATGATGGCATGAAATTTATGTAAATTCAACAGATATTTTAGTACATTTTACCGCTATCTTCTAAAAATTAAAGTATTTGTCGATAAATATTACAGAAAATCCTGTTAATTTTACAGAATAAGGCATTTTTTAAATGTTAATTCAAAAGGCATTTCTGTGATATTTCTCAACACGAAAAACAAAGAAAAGCGATGAGTTGTATTGAAATATTTGTTAAATTTACAGAAATTTTATGATCTACTTATAGTTCTGAACGTTCATTGAACGATTGCAAATTTTTTTTTAGAAAACTAAATGATTAGTTTTTGCCATAGAAAAATAAAAAATAGTGCACTGTTTATGACAGGTTGTATATTTAAATGGTCCTAAATATAAAAATAATAATTAATTTTGTTATGAAAAAAATATATTTTCCATCGTTCAATGAACGTTCAAAACTGTAAGTACATAATTTTATGCTGGCACTGTTTTATTGTAGGGATCGTTCAAAAGAAAAAAGATTATTTTCCATGAAAATAAAAGAAAAACATAACAAAATAATGAATTTGACTAATTTTTTTTTTTTTTGCCCAAACTTTTTTTCTTATTGCTCCATATCAAATTTTAAAAAATGATGCGATTCTAATCAATCACGTATCATTTTTTCCGGAAATAAATTCTCCACAACTTTGCCGTTTCCAATTTTTTGAAATAAATTCTTCAATGGCTGAAACCATTAAAAATTGATTTCCCATAACAACATTTTTATGAAAAAATTGCTGAATTTGATAATAATTTATTTATTTTTTAAAGTTGAAAACTTAAATTTTAGAGGATTTTTTCCCAGAAAAAATGATTTGTGATTTAGTAGAATCGCATCATTTTTTAAAATTTGGTATGGAGCAGTATGAAAAAAAGTTTGGGCAAAAATATAATTTGTTAAATATATTATTTTTCCATGTTTTACAATTTTTTCATGGAAAATAATCTTTTCTCTTTTAAGGCAGGGGCCTGCTTTATAGGGTCCAAAAAATCGAAAAATTTATTTTTCCATAAATCAACCGTAAGCTGAAGGACTACTATATGGAGCAGGAATAGCTGAGTAGCAGAGTACCAGCGTAAGTTATTGAAAATTATTACTTATTCCTATCAAAAATTTTAAAGCACTTTTTTTCGGTTTTCTATTTTTACGATTTTTTAAATGTTGCGTGCAAGAAAAAAAAACTAAATGAGATAGCGACTCCATTCGAACGGCATTATCTTCAGTTTTGCTTTCTCTTGTCCGTGAATGAAAAGGGATTGAGCAAAAAAATGTTTAAACGTGTTTGGCAGGTAGTTGAAACAATTTTTTTTGTCGAAAATTGTGAAAATTTCGAATTTTTCATTTTTTTTCCGGATTTTGTTGATTCAAGTAGAAGAAAACTATACGAAAAATAACGATCTGCAATACTTTTTGTTTCAGATACAAATTGCGAACGCTATCTTGCACGCAGATAAGGTACTTCAACGGCGGGACGCTCTACGAGATTCCCTATAATTCCGCTTATAATGCGTTGCTGCATGTCACACAAATTTTTTTCGAACTTCAAATATATAAGAAAATATCTCCAAAACTGTGTTTGGTTAAGTTAATTATTTCCCTTCCAAAAACGCTTCGCAAAAACCGGTGAATTTCGGCCTTCTAAAGCAGGTCCCTGCCTAAAATGATCTCTTTAATAATAATATTGCTAATCTTGAAAGCAAAATCATGTATATTTGCTTGAGGCCCAATATTCGTGGCCGAACTACCTCAAAAAAAATTTTCCAAATCAAAACGAGACTCCAATTATTCAACGTTAAATTTTGGAGAATTAATAAAGGGCGTGTAGGCAGTGCCAGTGGTAGATGAACAATCCTTGGGTTTGGGTAATTAAAAAAATTAATTACTTCAACTCGGTCGGTATTACAGTAATAAATTTTTTTAATTACCTAAACTCAAGCATAGTCCATCTATCTCTGTCTACATGCCCCTTATCATTTTCAAAAGTTTTATTCTAGAATAATTATTATTTCAGGAATAAAGTCAGTATAAATCAAAAATATAATTTATCGATCACATGATTCAGGTGTTACATGCTTTTAAACTAATCTATTTTGTTAATGAATGCTGGAGCACTTTAAATAATAAAAGAGAAAAGTAACAATCTAATAGAATCTTTTTATGGCAGTTTTATATTATATCATAGAATTTTCCAGTCATGGATAAGTTACTTTCCAAAAGAAACTAATTACTAGTATCATTACCATTTCAAAATATAATTTTTTAAAAGTTGTTTTCACAAAAAAATAACTATACTTACTTTTTTACAAATGTGGGAAATATTTACTACGAAATATGATTAAAACTTATTTCTATCTGTATTTTTTTTTTATTTTTAATAAAAAAATATAATAACCTATCTTACTGTTTGATCGCTGGTTCTATTTACTGCCAATCAGCTTTTCGAGCGTTGGTTAGCGATCGGTCGCTGAAAGTTCTGCCATAATTCGAATAATGAGAATAAAAGAATCGCTGCAAGAAAAATATACTAAATTGAATCTCCTAGTAGAAAATGCCTACACAATATTCGAAAGTAACAAAAGAAATAAAGATTTTTATAGCTATCGTTACTACAAAATAACGTTACTAGTTAAAAGTAGCCTGTTACTTACCATGACTGAAATTTTCTCATGGTCTTTTGTTACTTATACTCATCTTTACTCTCTAAATCTGAATCAGAGAAAAGTGAGCAACTGGTTCACTTTAGTGACAATTCTGACTAAATATTTATGATTTTCTACTATTTTCATTAGTAGTTATACATTTTTCGAAAAGTAATTGGTAGAAAAATGACTAATAAATAGTAAAAAAAAATGAATAATAATTAGTAAAAAATGACTAACAGTTCGTAGAAATTTTGACTAAATTGAATTAGTAGTTCACTTCCCACTAATTCAGATTTAAAGAGTAGTGTTCTTGAGAAGAACCGAACAGACAGAAAGGTTAAAAAAAAGTAGAAAGTAGGAGAAAATATACTTTTGAAAGCACTTAAAACGGCCTTTGAGAAAATAGAATTTGTTCGTTGGTAATATCAGCGGGTGGACGGGGATGTTTAAAGGGGTGAATAGGATGGGGTTGGTACTACCTAATGCATTTCCACTGGTTTACTTTTTTTCTCCCACCCCCAGCAACCTCGTCCCATCCATCCCCCTACGTGTAGCAAGCTCTCCTCATCCTCTCATCCTCTCACCCTTTCCACTCACCACTTTTTCTCCAGAACCTCACCCCACACCCTTCTTTCTGTCCCTCACCATTTATTTATCCTCTTTCCCCCTTTCGTACTTTTTATTCGGTCTACCGTTGAAACAAAATGAAAGGCGACCCCGGTAGGTATCCATAAAAGGATGAATAAACGTAAATTGAAAGGGCATATAAAATATATTGAAGCGAAGAAATTAAAGCTTGTCTTCAGGTGAAAATAAATTCACTCCGGGTAAAAACGGCAACGTCGTAATACTGAGCTTGCAAAATGTGCAGGTCACGTAGACTTTTCTTTATGCAATGTTTACACAGTGCAAGTTACTATTAAAAGTACATTTACTTTCGCGGATCGTGAACCCCTTCTTCCCTCACTAATTTAATTGTTAATCGTTCAAGAAGGGGGGATTCATTTCCCAAGATTTTACTTTGGTTCTTTTTAATTTTTTTTTATTTTGTGTTTTTTTCTTTCATCTTTTGTGCTTTCATGTATCTTTATTTTTTTTCTTTCATCTTCAGAATATTCCTTTTTTAATTTGAATATATAAATTTTTTTTAACTTTACGGTTTTGCATTTAGAGTTCCAAAAAACAGTTTTAGTATCGTTATAGGAAAAGTCGTCTCTGGAAAGTAATTAAAATGTTGATAAAAATTCGTTTTTGAAATTGTATATGAAAGTTACTGAAATAAATAACGTGTATTTTAATTGAAAGTGAAAAACTTTTTTCATCTAGTGCTGGATAAAATCTTTTAATAACTAGTCTGTTTATACTCTTTATTCTTTAAGCAAGACTGGGCACTGTAGATATTAGTATTTTAATTTAAAAATTTTGTAAGCATAGCACATTTAATGTTTTATTTTTTAATTAGCGGACCTTTCAGAATTTAAATTTCCAATACAGACTCGCTTTCATATCTAAAGTGGTTCGAAGTTGAAAGCCGCTTTAGAACTTTCATGATAAATCTTAAGAGTTAAAAATATAAAGGTTTTTCGATTTTCAGAAAAATTGCATCTAAGATTCAATGATTTTGGCTTTAAAATATTCAAAAACGTTCATGATTTATGAAAACTTTTTAACAAAAATAAAAAACATTCAAATTCCAGATATTTATTTGATTTTAGACTCTTAATTAAACTTTATTAAAATTCATAGAAATTACAATTCATTAATGCACTTGAAGTTTGAAAGTCAGTATCGTCTTTGCAATCTTTGATCGTTTTTTTTAATTCAAACAAAATTGGAATTGGCCTTGATTTTGCTGAAAGCAAGAAGGAATAAACTAGAGAATGAAAATTTTCGACGACATGCTTACTGGTCTTCCAGATCTTTATACATATAGAATTTGATTTATCCCATCCTGTCTTTCTTCGATCGTCACAAACGTAAGACATAGATCAGTACAGACGGATATAGACAACGAACGGGGTAATAAATTCCAGTATCCGTTCTTCCAGACTCACTTAATGTCCTTGTGCGTCAAGCATTGTACTTGTGTGTATCTATACGACAGATACCTTGATCTTCTGTATATTAGCTTTTAGTCACAGACGATCGATTTATTTTACTGATAATCATCAACGAACTTATTTTGATTTATTGTGTAGGAAAGATCAAATTACGATTTCTATTTTCAGAAAAAAACGTGATTTCTCCTTGACAGGAAAATATACCAAAAGAATATTTAATTAGTATCCAACTCTGATAAGTTACTTTCTTAAGGTAGTTGTGACAAATCCATGTCTCTGGAAAAAAAAGTTTTTGTATGATTTTAAGATTTGAAATAAAATAATCAGTCATATCTTATGAAAGAAAAAACATTATTTTTTATGAAAAAAACTTAAAACTTACGAAAAATAATACTTTTAATAATTTTTTTTTATTCAAATGTAAAGAATTTGAAATCTTTCCGTGGAAAAAAAGACGCTTTCGATTCCGCTGGGATTCGAGCCCAGGTCTTTCGATTGCAGGTCAACTAATTAATTTTTTTTTATTATGGAATTTTTTTTGCTGTCGCCTCTTACCAATTTTAAAAAAATGATTGGAATTTCATAATTTATGGCTTATTTTTTTGGGAAAAAAATCCTCTATAACATAACATAACATTTTTACATAACCTCTATAACATTTTTCTTTTTGAATAATTATTTTTGAAGATTTTATTGTTTATTTTTAAGATTAGAAATAGCAGAACTGTAGAGAATATTTTCCCGAAAAATGAGCCATGATTTAAGAAAATGCAAAAATGTTGGAAAAATTGTTAAGAAGCGATAGTAAAGAAGAATTCTATTGCAAAAAACATGATTAAAAGTATTATTTTTCGTAAGTTTTAAGTTTTTCCATAAGACACGACTAATAATAATATTATTTTAAACCTTGAAGTCATAGAAAACCCTTTTTTACCAAAGATCTGGTTTTTGGCATGAAAACTATCTCAAGACTATATTCTACTTTCTTGAAGAAAATTTTTTCCGATTTTCAGGGATTTTTTTTTTGATTAATTATTGTTTATTTTTAAGATTAGAAATAGCAGAACTGTAGAGAATATTTTCCCGAAAAATGAGCCATGATTTAAGAAAATGCAAAAATGTTGGAAAAATTGTTAAGAAGCGATAGTAAAGAAGAATTCTATTGCAAAAAACATGATTAAAAGTATTATTTTTCGTAAGTTTTAAGTTTTTCCATAAGACACGACTAATAATAATATTATTTTAAACCTAGAAATCATAGAAAACCCTTTTTTACCAAAGATCTGGTTTTTGGCATGAAAACTACCTCAAGACTATATTCTACTTTCTTGAAGAAAATTTTTTCCGATTTTCAGGGATTTTTTTTTTGATTAATAAAATAATTAAATTATGGCTTCAATCTTTTCTCCTCATAATGCGAAAATATTTATTTTATTCACTTTTTTAATATATTTTAATGGGGCTGTTTGCAGCTCTTTAAATTAAATATATATACTCGTATGTCATTAAAAGTGGTTGATATTTCAAATCAACCTAATCATCAATATTACTTATTCATAACGTGTGTATTATTTTACAAATAATATAGACAAATTTACATGAAATTTAATGATATTTTTAACTGTACTTTTTATATCATGTACGCCGTACAAAAAATGTCGTTTCGAGAAAAATGCATTCAAAGTTTTGAGTCTCGAATTTTTTCTATATATGTACGTGTAACTTTTAAAATACGTCAAATTTCGCTCTCAAAACATGATGGTGTATTCTCGAAGATATACAGAAAAGAAAGTATTCCATCAAAAATTCATAAAAAGTTTAGCAATTTTGAAGAAGCTGTTAATAATGCACTGAGAAAAAAGATTTGATTGAATCAAAGAAAATAATTTGTTTGAACGACTTTCTTTGATTTAAAGAAATGATTTGTTTAAATGAAATAAAATTTGTTTCATTCAAACAAAATATCTTTGAACCAAATAAATATTTGTTTGAATCAAATTAATTTTTCTTCAAAACAAAGAAATTAATGCATTGATATATGGTCAAAGATATAATTTGTTTGATTTAAGGCAGAAATTTATTTGATTCAAACAAATATTTATTTGGTTCAAATATATTTTTTTTGAATCGAACAAATTTTATTTCATTTAAACAAATAATTTCTTTAAATCAAAGAAAGTCGTTCAAACAAATTATTTTCTTTGATTCAATCAAATATTTTTTCTCAGTGTGGAAAATTTTCCAATAAATTTGATAAGAAACACGGCAAAATCATGTGCGTAAATTTACACACTTTAAGTATGTAAATCGCTTGTCACAGATTTAAAACGTTTCCAGGTGTGTTAATTTTAAAACGGATAAAGTGTGTTGTTTTTTATTTTATTTTTTTTCTATTCGCAATCATTTAAGTCGAAAACACTTGAAATTTGTTTACCGATTTTAAATAGAAGGTCTCTAATTTTTATTTGATTAAAATATTTTATGCCTGATTTTACTTGAAAGTTTACATACAAAAAATTAACGTCATATATCTCATGTTAGTCTTTTGATTGTAAAAAATTCATGAAATTAGTGTGAAGCAACTGTTCAACAAGAAAGCCCAATTAGTTTCTGCATTCTCGTTATTTACGAGAGCATCTGTCAATGTTACTGCGGGATGAGAAATTCCGTTTAAGCTGTGGCTAGATTTCCTTTTTGCGCTGGCTCATATCGAAATTAGACTGATCGAGCATCTCTTCCGAAAACATTTCATTCATTTTCCGAAATCGAATTTGATTCATGTCTCTCGTAAATTTATCCAATCTATTTTATTCAAGGCCACATGAGTCTCGCATCACTTATTACATTCAATGATTTTATTATTATAATAAATTGAAAACTTTAATAAAATGATATAAGCTATATCGTACGATTAGCAAGGCCAACGTCGAAGCATTTGTTTTTAATCCTTTTTTAGGAACATAATGACGTTTCAAAGACATCGTACATAAATATATAACTAAATATTGGAAAACAATTTTTTTCGCGTTCTATTTGCTTTTTGCTCCGATTAAGCTCTAGACAATAAGGGAATTTGAAACAGTTGTTTTTTTTTTAATATATAGATAGGTAAATTCAATGAATTTTTTATAGCACCTGTTAGAATCAATATATTGGATAGGTTGCCATATATATTATTGTGTGTAAAATACAGATGGTAATCGTTACAATATTTTTGTGCGCGTTACTGCCTGTAGCGTGCTGGATTCAATACATGAGATTACTTGTACCATATTTTATTCCGCTAACAAAGATTAGCATCTTAATTAAAATTTATTGGCTTATCATTTTTTACAAATACGTTCTTCAATTCAGCATAACTTTTTGATTTTCAAAATTTCGAAAACATGGATTTTAAGGTTTTTTTTCAAAATAACTTTTTTATCTGATTGTTTTTTTCAAAGTATATCATAAAACACAATTTTGTGTTGGTTCTTAATACATCAGCATCAAATTTTTTTCAACGTAAAGCAAAATAAAGGTGCTCACATTTATTAGAATTTTTCTAATATTTCCAAAACTTTTTGTCATATCAGTTTGTGATTAGCGGCACAAATTTTCACGTCAATTCAAGCTGAATGGCACAAATTTTTTATCACAAAAAAAATGGTGGTGCTGGCCGAAAAATAGGTTTTTTCAAAATTACTGGTCTGATTTTCATTTATTCGAAAAACATTTTGCCGCACAAATCTAGCATAATTCAGCACAGCTTTCGCTTTTTTCTAAATTTAAATATGGTGCTGCTAGCTTCCTGGACATTTGCTGTATCTATTTTTTTTAAAACTATGCGAAGAAAATTTTTGAAAAAAAAACAACTTTTTTTAAATGCCAATTTAGTAGACAAAATTTATCCTCATTTTTTTAAAGTTCCTTAATAGACCTTATAACATATTTTCTTGTTTTCTTATCTAATTCGGATAAGCTGCTTTTCACCAAATTCAATTCTTTGAAATGTTTTTACAACTTCTGAAATAAGGCATTTAAGATTTTAAAAATTATTGCTTTTACAGGAAATATGGCAATGTCCACTGAGAGAAATTTCAGGTTTCACGAACCAAAGTTTTTGTGTTAAAATCGTCTTTACAAAAAATGTTAAAGTTGTCATGACAATCATGGTAGTGGCTGTCATACTTTGGAAAAGTGTTCACTCCAACTGCAAGGAACGTTTCTGAGACCACGATTCTGGTACTTAAAATACCGTAAGCGCTGCGGCGGTTATAGGAACCAAAGTCCATCGTAAAGCCGCGCATAAAGTGTAGTTAAAATGACCAAGTAATGAATTGTCTATGGACAGTAAATACCCAGCCAAAATTATTTTTGAGGTTATAGGTATGGCTCTCCTAGTTATCAAAATACTAATTCAATTTGATTAGAAAAAATAAAGTTTCACCGAAAAGATCTAGAAAAATAATCCGGTATAATGATATTTATGATAAAATTCGTCGATTATGTTAAAAAATTGTCACTTTTTTCATCACCATAAACTTTTTTTGACTGATTATAGTTTTCACAAAATATATCTTTTTGGAAGTAACTGCTTATCTCCAGTGCAGTGCAAGTTAAATTGTGTGACTATTACAAGATTTAATAGTTGTCACGACAGGCTTACCTCGTTGTAAAAAATGAAAGTTATACTTGATTTGTCTAGCGCAACAGCGAACGCTGCGGTTGTAGTAACGAAAGGAGCTTGGCAGTACATATAAAGAAAATGTATGTGTACTAACCGTTCGGGTACGTATAAAGCTCATTCTAATCATCAACTTTGGTCACAACAACCGAATACACAAAAAAGTCCAAATTACTGTCATGATAAATATTAAAGTAGTAGCTTCTCTGAATTTTTTTGGTCAAGGCAATTACTGTACAAAAAATTTATGTGCTATGTGCACAGGAACCAAAGCTGATTTCTCTCAGTGATAGCGAAATTGTTTTCGGCAAAGTTAACAACGTTTCTGTCTTCAGTACTTTCCGGAAATTTCAGAAAGCTTTGCAAAAAAAATTTTTGATTATATTGTTCATTTATAGATGTCATGATGATTAATATGTAGCATTGTAATAAATATAGAAGCATGAGTAACTAAAACCATTCAATAGTGTAAATAGTGCAATTCGAGATTTTATTATACGGTACATTAATACATTTTTTAATAACCCTTACACGTTGCATACGATATCAAAATAGAATCAATAACTCAAATCGGTTTGCACTGTGAGAAATATTATTTTGTCACAGCGACTTGAGATCTGTAACTTTCGGCACGCTCTACATGCACAAAAAGTGACACTTATCATGCATATATTATAAAAATTATGATATGCATAACCATTCGTGTAATAAAGATGATCAAAGGCAATGATAAGTATGTACTTACAGTTCTGAACGTTCATTGAACGATGAAAATATTTTTTTTTTTTTGCAAACTAAATGATTGGTTTCTTCCTCATTAAATTGAAAAATAGCGTATAATTAAGAAAGATTGTATATTTGAGAGGTTCTGAATATAGACTTAATAACTAAATTTGTTTTGAATGAAAAAATGTTGTCATCGTTTAATGAATGTTCAAAACTGAAAGTAAATATGATAAATTTCATTATTAGTCATCGAAAAAAATATGCCAGACCTGATTTTGGACACATCTAATAAAATGTCCATATTTGAATAATAACAAATAAGAATTTTCTGCTTCAGAAGCAATTGCTATAATTCTTCCGTTTTGAATCACAGGACCACCATAATCGCCCTAGAATATCAAAAAGATTGAATTCATGTAATATTATTTCATATGGTATACAGCGAATACCAAAATTTTTATTTTTATCCAAAAACAGCATATTTATTGTTGTTTTTTAATTTTTTTGAAATAAAACCGGATATAACAGAATTTACTTACATAATGTACATTGCCATGAGGATCTTTAAATGACAAGTTGGTGATATTTACAGCATGGAAAGAATATTGATTGGTTACTTTTTTTAAAATTTCGCCATAACATTGTCTACTATTGATTTGATCATAAATGTTTTTTTGGGACTTATTAGGAAAATGCTTAAATCTCCATCCTAATACGTAAACTTCTTTCTCATGATTGAATCCGGGAAGTGTTGCTGAATATCCACAGGAGGGTGGTAATATTACTTCTTCGGCATTGATCAACAACTAGAATGAAATTAAATGTATTAGTTTAAAAAATTAAATGTGTCTTTAAAGTCTTTATATAAATTAAGTACAAGATGATTCCAGTATAAATTTTATACTTATCAGAAATGAAACTGCACTGTTAAAATGATGATTCAATTTAATATACTTCTGTATAAAATGTAATAATAATTTTGATCAAGTTTAATTCTCTGTTAATGTAAATGACTTCATGCATATTTTATATGTAGTTTAAGGCCATGGGCTATGCAGGTCACGTGACAAAAATTATATCTTAATTCTCCAATGTAAGATAACTTTTTTTGTTTATAAAATATCTCTGCACAGAATTCAGTAAATGTTTCAGATGATAATAAGGAACGTCTGTTAACTTTGTTTTAGTCAAAATCCTGAAAATTTTCTTCATTCTAAAATATGAAACTGAATTGTCGTCGGCAATTTCAGTTCTGTAACTACCTTTCCACTAACAATGAAATATCGTCTTTAAATTTTAGGAAATAAATACAAAATTACTGAGACAGGACTGTTATGTCTTAAATATTTATAATGATACAAGATAATTTTGATAAAAGTAAGTAATTTTAGAAAATTTGCAGAGTATAATATTGCCGACAGTGTTAACATAGATCAGTGCAGAAAAATTGAAGACACTTAGTTGGTACAGTTAATAAAATTTTCATTTTAATACACTATACCTTTGTCTATTCCTTCAATATGCTACTATTTATCGTTTCCTAAATTTTGACTGAATTATTTTGATTTAAAGTTTTATATATGGAGAAAAAAATCGATAGCCAGGGACTGAATTGGTCGAGTAATTCCTATGGCCGATGATCTTAATACAGTTTTTTCAAACAGTGTACTCACCTGTGCCATTGAAATTTCTGTTTCATCCGCAGTGTATATTGCGGTAACTTTAGCAATGTTCTTGTTAGGAATGCCTTTTGGAGCGTAACCATAGAGGTTTTTGTCTTGTACCATTACTTCATAATCTTTTAAAACTTCACGGGCAACTAAAACCTTTTGACCAGTTATCAAGCCCCCGTTACCAATGTATTCACGAGATTCTATTCCCACCACAAAATGAATTAAACAAGATACTGTAATCGCACCACCATCAGATGATGAAGAAGAAGAAGACGATGCATCTCTTGTATTCTCATTTAACTGTGTTGGCTCTACCAAACTGGGTGCTGATCGAAAAATATACAGAAAATATCAAACTTTACCTCTTGAATCTGTATTTTTGAAAAAATTTATGACAAGTTAATATAGGCGTTGAATCCTAAATTCAAAAATGATGATTTTTTTTACATTTTGTATCTTCAATTTATAAAATGTCTTTCAGCAGTATTTTTGTCTTTCATGAAATATCTGTCGTAGATTTATTGATGTCTTACAAAGAGTAGCGTCCGTTCAAGCTAGGTATATTTCTCATTGCTTCTAAAAACAAAATTGTAAAATTTAATTGCTGTAAGTCCTCGAATAGCCTAGTCTAGCACGTTTCATTTTAAAATTGATATAGCTCTGTTTCCGAAAAGACCATAATGATCAAATTGTCCGTCACCTCCAAAATGTTTATGTTCATCCTTTTCACGTGCACCTAGGTCGTTTATGTTAATCCCTTTCACGTGATCCTAGGTCAGGCATGTCTGATCCTTGAACACAGCTGACAGGATTCGACAAATTTTTGGCGTCGCCGAAGACTCCAACACTTTCTTGTTACTAGCCAATTAAAATAAGCTAGATATAGTATCCCTACCACTTTCTCAGTTTTTGTAAGTGCACTCTGCACAGTTAAAAAAAGGCATTAATTCAGTTAACCTTCGAAATTGTACATATTCACATCGACCCGTTCTCACTTGAATCTTGTCATTCCGCAAATGTAATTTACTTTCATTTTCAATTTCAACAACGAATAGAGTCCACTTCTTGTATACCGTGAGCGAGTATCTGTGTGTAAACTTGGATCAAAATTGTTTACAATAAAACTGAACATTTTTTTGTGTTTACAATAAAACCGAACATTTTTCTACACATCACCAGTGCATTCATTGAACAATAGAATTATCAAAATTGTTATCTCTTCGTCAGCAGCATGAAAGCTCTTGTGCTTTGTTTCTAGATGAATAAATTTATGAGTAGAAGTAACTATTGTATTAAGGTAGTCCGGTAGCGATCAAATGAGCAACTGTAACAATGGGAAAAAAATGTTTTCCATTCATTTACAATCTTTATTTAGCTCTCGGAGTATTTCTTTCGGTGAACTTCGGCAATCATCGCGTTGCGCCAATCAATCGGGATCCGATCGCGGACGAACCCGACGACATGACAACTATAGTGTGATTGTCAGCTGAGCGGGAATATGGATTCCACTTGCTTTTTATTCTTGTTTTGTGAGGTTTATTTCAAAATAACTTTCTGAGATGTACTGTAAGATACGATTTTCGAAGAAAAATTAATATTCTTGTGAAATTTCCCAACGGTTCCATAGTCTTCCGCAACGCCGCCACCAGAATTTTTTTCGCAAATTCGTGATATTATGAGCCCTCGAAATGACTTTCCATAAGAGCCCATGTTAAAATTCCATATTTCGAGACGTGATAATTCAAAATTTAATACGGTAAGGCCCAAAATGGCAAAGGACTTTTCGATCGGGAGGAGTCTAATCTATCGATATATGAAATAACAATGGGTACTTAACCACCCCCCTTCTCACTACCAGACTACCTTAAATTATACTTTATTTCAATTATTAGGAGTAAACAAACCATTTTTATTAAAATGTCAGCGTTTTTTCCAATCCTCGAAGCACTTCTGATATGCACTTTTTGGTATGTCCTTAAGCTCTCTCAGCGATTCGGTTTTCATCTCCTCAATTGAGGCAAAACGCCGTCCTTTCATGGGTTTCTTCAATCTTGGGAACAGGAAAAAGTCACAGGGGGCTAAATCTGGTGAAGACGGTGGCTGAGGCATGATTACGGTGTTGTTTTTGGCCAAAAAATTACGAACAAGCAATGACGAGTGAGCAGGTCAAAATTCAGAAATTTTGGAACGAACTTCGCTGCCACACCCTTCCGAAAAAATTGCATGGCATGAGCCAACCGATATGCCGACATCCTCATCGACTTTTCTCATAGTGATTCGACGATTCTCTATAACAATTTTCTTCACTTCTTCAATGTTTTATTGGTTGTTGACGTGCTGGGCTGTCCAGGGCGAGCGTCGTCATTCACCTCTTCTCGACCTTCTGTGAAGAGCTTTTACCACTTTCAAACACTTTTTTGACTTACAGAACACTCACCGTATGCCACCTTCAAATTTCAAGTGTTTTTCAGCACTTAATTTCATTTTCTACACAAAATTTCATGCATAATCTTTAATCCATTTTTTTCGACAGCAGAAAATAGCCAACACACGCAAACACTTCTAACCTTTATGCCTCTCACAAACAAACAAAAAATGCTATATTGCTGAAACTGTGAACATACATTGGGGACAAGTGTGCCAACATAAGAAAAAAGAATCGAAAATTGAATGTACTTAGCCCGCGAAAATTGAAAATTCACCTTATTTTTGGAACATACCTCGTACATGTATTAAATATCGTTGGAGTTCTTAGTTGGCTTTAGGTCTTGAACAATTAAGCTCAATCCCTTTGAAAACACATACTTCTTATCAATGTTAAAAATATATATTTTAATTCGAAAAGCGAAATAATATTTTTCCACTGAAACCTCTCATCTCTTTTCAACATCGAACCCCCTCTTTCTTACGTTTGTTTCGCATGCGTCAGAAAACCTTGATATAGTGGATTTTATAATCTTGTATGTTTTATGATAGTTAGTAGAACATATATCCCATTGATTTAAGCGAAAATATTTACTTTGCCGCTTGAAAACCACTATATTAATTGCTGATACGTAAACCCTATTTGCCTCATTTTGAAATAGTACTGTATTGAAATATAATTCATTTTTATGATTTACTCTAACGAAAAATCTCTCAGTGTATTTCTACTTGTTATTACTTCTTTTCTTTTGTACAATATCATATTTTCTCGACTAATTTTTCTTACTTCAAATTTTACTATAAAAAATCTGCCCGCTTCGCGGGCACATTCTCATCGCGCGCCTAGGGCGCGCGATTCGATCGTCGCGCTGCGCGCTCCGGAATTTTTGAACGTCGCGCTTCGCGCTCCGTTCTTTCTGGACCTCGCGCTTCGCGCTCGGTCTTGTGCTCTTCGCATACATTTAAGTTTATTTCTTATATTTTGATACTGAAGCTCAAACCAATTTTATAATAATATTACAGATGATGTGAATTACACATTTTCTCAAAGTCACTGAATTTCTTTTTGAATTTAAGTGAAACAGGAAATTCAATTTACTTAAGGCTCTATCGGCCTTAAGGAACACATTCTCATCATGACACTCGCGCTTCGCGCTCGATTTTCTGTATACATTTCAGTATAACTTTTTAATAAATTACATGATTAAAAGAATTTACTTTCTTCCACATATCTAAAAAGGAAAAACAATCGTAGACTTTATTTAAGGAAACGATTTTGCAGAACAACGCTTATTTCGTATCTCACATATTTTGGTGAAAAATCGAATTTTTTCAGTATTAAAAATCAAAACATAAAATATACATCCTGTCCCGAAATTTCTTTATCAGAATTTGTAGACCTCATTTAGGCAAACAATTTTCCATCTAAACGTTTTTTTTTATCTCACATAACTTGTCTAAAAAATGGAATTTTTGAATTTTAATCGTATTTTTTAGAATTGAAACGAAAAATATATGTTTTTTAAGAAACTGTATCAGACAAAATTTGTACATCTTTTTGAAACGAACAACTTTGTATTCTTACGCTTTTTTCGTATTTCACATATTTTGTCTAAAAAATGGAATTTTTTCATTTTTATCGTATTTTTTGGAATTGAAACGAAAAATATATGTTTTTTCAGAAACTGCGCCAGACAAAACTTGTAGATCTTTTTGAAACGAACAACTTTGTATTCTTACGTTTTTTTCGTATTTCCAATATTATTGTTAAAAAATTGAATTTTAGATTTTCAATAGTATTTTTTTTTAATTAAAAAGAAAAATATGCATCTTATGAAAAAATGTTATAATTCAAATTTGTAGGTCTTTATGTATTCAATAATATTGTATCATAACGTTTTTTCGTATCTCGTATAATTTAACTGGAAAATGGAATTTTGATATTGACTTTTTTCGAATTTGAATATGCTGTAACATTTCTAATTTTGATTTAATCAAAAAATGTTATAAGGATAATTTGTAGAGATTTATGAGCACTATCAAAAACCAGGATTGGAATTTTTGATTTTTTCAAAAAATTATTTTCAAAAACACAAAAGTAGTGCTCAATCCCTCAATTTTGATTGGATGTGGCTGGTTAACGAACTTGTCCTTACTTTTTCGGCTCCGATAAAGTGTACCAAAGCTCAATTCAATCTGATAATTCTATCGAGAGTTATGCCGCACACGACCTACTACAGACAGACAGACAGACACTTTCGTAAAAACCATTTTTTCTGACTCAGGGGGTCTCAAAACGTAAAGATTTGATGAAAATTTCGAAAGTCATTTTTCACATAAAACCAATACCTTCTCATCCATGATGAGAATGTAAAAATATTAAAATGTACTATTCCTAAATTGAACAATTTCATACAAAAGTAGTATACTTTAATACTATTATAATAAGTTTCAATACTTTTAATATTTTAGTAATTTTTCCATCAGAAGGTTTCTTCTTGTGCGCATGGGTGATTTTAACGAGAGTTTATATATGGGACATTCTTTTGCAAATCGTACGGATTTCAAAAAAAAAATTGTTCACATTTTTATAAGTCTTAGATTTTTTTCTGTGGCATCTTTTTATTAATTTATTTTTTCGAAAAAAAATTTTTTTTTTGGAGATATATTAATTTAAACTTTTGATGAACTTGGACAAAATGCTAAATTCTCTTGTGCTTAAAATTCATTATATCCGGTTAAAATAATCAAATCAATTTCAGGTTTGTGTGATTTTTTAGCTTATTACTTTACGTTTTCAGATAATTATTTTTATAATGTTTATCTTGTTAATTAACTACAGATATTAGCAGTTTAATTGTTTGAACAATTTTTGCATGTTTGCCCCCGCAGTGAAAAAATTTGGAAGAAGAACTATCATATGCGTTATCTCTCAATATAACATAGCGCATATTTAATAAAAGTGGAGGCTCAATTAGATCGGAAGATATTAAATATTTTTGATCGCGCGCCGTGTTTAATCATGTCCGAGTCGAGCCGCAACTAGCCTTCCTCGAGACATAATGTGCTTTTAGTCGATTCGAACATGATTAAACACGTCGCGCGCTCACAAATATTTAAAATCTTCCGATCTAATTAAGTCTCCACTTTTATTAAATATGCGCTAGTTATATTGAGACATAGCGCATATGATACTATTTTTTCCATATTTTTCTACTAAGGGGGCAAACATGCAAAAATTGTTTAAACAATTAAACTGCTAATATCTGTAGTTAATTAACAAAATAAAAATTATAAAAATAATTATCTGAAAACCTAACATAATAAGCTAAAGAATGACACAAACCCGAAATCGATTTGATTATTTCAACCCGACATAATGAATGTTAAGCACAAGAGAATTTAGCATTTTGTTAAATTTTATCAAGAGTTTAAACTAATATATCTCTGAAAAAATTTTTTTTTTTCGAAAATCCCGATATACATGTTGGTTAATTTATTAAAAAGAAGCTATAGAAAAACTTTTATGCAAATCTAAATTCTGAACTCAAAATGGGTGTACGATTTTTGCAAAAGAATGTCCCATATATAGATATATACATAAAATTTTTATTATGTAATAAATGAAATATTACCTGCAAAATGAGATACAGCCAAAAGCGCAATTAATAGTGCAACGGAAATCTGACACTTCATTTCAATCGAGTTTAGAAAACTTACTGGGATTATTTTCTTTTTTTTAAATTTTATTTAAACCAGATGTGAGTACTGGGGTGGTGGCTATCTTATCTTTTATTAGAATTGCGCTGTATCCTGTTGATTAATGGGAGTAAACACGGTGAAGCGTAATTATATTACAAATAAAATTTCTAATGCCGAAAAGATTCGAACGTAATAGTATATTATCTGCCTAGGCGCATAATGAGGGTTATTACGTGATGAGCGACAATGCTCGCAGGAGATCGAAGCCAAGGCGTAATCAAGGTGTAGGTGAGACGTAGGTGAGGCGTAGTCGAGGCGTAGCTGAGGCAAAGCCGAGACCAGGCCGAGGCGCGATCAGTCCTGCGAGCATTTTAAGAGAGTCTCGTAATTACCCGAATTGTGTGCACTGGCACATATTCTATTTTATGTGACTTCGGTGCGCATATGAGTTATTATGCGTACACTCGAATCTAATCTATTATTCATTATGATTCTCGTCCATTGCATTTGATACTTCGCGACTAGTTCCTGCCATTTTGATTTTCGCGATCTTGTGTGGTAGTAGCGTATTGTAATAGAGCATACGCAGTTCAAATGTACAAGGCTTTGTCAGTACGGTGCCAACGCTGTACGAAGAAGAAGAAGAATAAGAAGAAGATTGCGCTCCGCTCTATCTTAATACGCGCATGCGCAGTTCAATTTTTACATTATGTTACATTATGTTCACAATGCATGTAACAATTTCGATTTTTCGCAACGAAAAAAATTCGCAAAATTTTTGCAAAAAATTTCAGAAGTAAACCGTGTTAGTGGTTGATTACCAAATAAAATTGTATTTCTCATTTGTCTACTGTTGACTAATTGACTAATTGTTATATCTATTTGTTTATAACAAATGAATTCACATGTCAACAAAATTATTCCATTCTATATACTCCTACGCATCGAAGCTGGGGTGTGACAGGCATAGGAAAAATTTACTCGTAGAAATAAAAAATAAAATTCGAAAAATCGACATTTTTCCGATATTTACATTAACATAAAAGTTGTAACAACAACAAATTCAAAAATCGGCCTGCAGCGATCTCTTCAAAATTTAATGTTGGATTTTTCAACAAAAAAAATCTCAAATCGTTCAAGAATTCAGCTCAGAAAATGATTTTGAACCTCGTTTTTCTATTTCACTCCACTGTGCGGTGGCTCATAAATTAATTTATGTGTATTACGTTGTTGTGTATCACGATACAGTGGAGCGTAATCTTCTTCTTATTCCTCTTCTTCTTCGTACAGCGTTGGCACCTTACTGACAAAGTCTTGTACGTTTGAACTGCGCATGCGTCTATTACAATACGCTACTACTACACAAGATCGAGAAAATCAAAATGGCCGGGACTAGTAGCGAAATATCAAGCGAGATAGACGAGAATTATGATGAATGCACACAATTCGGGTAATTACGAGACTCGCTTAATATTCTCGCAGGACTGATCGCGCCTCGGCTTCGATCTCCTGCGAGCATTGTTGCTCGTCGCGTAATAACCCTCATTATGCGCCTGGGCACATAATATACTATTTTCTGCAAAACTAATAGAAATGTGATTTTTTTAAATGACGCCCCAAAATAGTTTGCTTTTTGTCTAGCTGCAAGAAAATATTTCAATCATAGTTTAAGTAATTATTATTGCAAACTTGTGATTTTTCCTATCACAAAGAATACATTTTTATTAGCAGCGGTTTTGAAAAATAAATCATAAATTGCAATCGGCACTGATAAAAAAAATTCGACGATACAGATATAATTGTGGTTCCTTGACCTATATTCTTTTGGAGATTTACCGAAAACCAAGGTTTGCTTGTATTAGTTCAGCCTGTATGTGTATTCCAAACATATGAATTACTATTGCAGCAATATTTTTGCTTAACTGTCAAATATATTTTGTTGAATTACTTAAAAACAATCAGCTATATTCATATGGCTGATAAATCCCAAGCATTTCTTTCAGTGGGTAAAGTCTAATAAAAAATAATTTTTAAAACTATGCAAACATTAAAATATGAAAACTACAAATGAGAGATAAGGTACACTGAAAAAACAGTATAGGTAAGAGAACTATATTTTGGTCCTCAGAACCAGAAAATATTGCTATCAGACCAATGCTACAGTATGGCCCTCAGAACTATACGAGTATAGGTGAGACAACTATACAAGTTCGTTGATATGACAATACCATGTATAGCGATCGTAAACAAAATATTATGCCATCGTTATCGCTTTTGTGAAT
This sequence comes from Diplolepis rosae, assembly GCA_030998225.1. Lineage (NCBI taxonomy): Eukaryota > Metazoa > Arthropoda > Insecta > Hymenoptera > Diplolepididae > Diplolepis > Diplolepis rosae. The sequence goes on along the minus strand of JAPYXD010000723.1, from coordinate 2,256,502 downwards.
TTTCGCGTGTGATAAAACAATACGTGATACGCAAAAATGATATTTCAAAGAAAGTAAAAATGCTCTAAATAAATCGACAAACGCCTCGAAAAAATGACACTTCTTTCTCATTTCGAGGTTAGAGTCGCGTGCATTCGAAGCACAATTTATAAGTCGCGTGATAAACCAGTATAGTTGTCTCACCTATACCGCATGGGTCGAGACACTATATACCGGTATAGGTCGAACAGCTATACTGTTTTTTCCGTGTATGAATTAAGATTTTTTCTTAAAACAAAAATACCTCAATTTTTTATTTTTTTGAAAGTGCCTTTTTTCCTTCCAGAAGGGGTTGGTTTAAACTGAGGAGGTTGATATGAAGCAAATGCTCTTTAATTGATTAACTTTGAATTATTATTTCGTATAACTAGTAAATTCAATCTGTGATGGTCTCAATTTGTTTAAGGAAAGGGTATTCATTAATAAAACAGAATAATTTTCTGGTATAAGAGTTACTTTAAAAAATTGAATAAGGTGCTATTTCAGATCTGCGAAAAAGCCGTAAAATATTGTTTAGTTATTTTATGATTTTTCTCATTTTTAATACGATGAAAGGGACAGCTGGACGTCTAGCCAGCATGCCACATAGAAAAATAGATTTTTTGGTAAAAATTTATTTTTGAAAAAAACTATGCAAAGAAAATTTTTGAACAAAAAATAACTTTTTTTAATGCCAATTTAGTAGACAAAATTTATCCTCATTTTTTTAAAGTTCCTTAATAGACCTTATAACATATTTTCTTCTTTTCTTATCTAACTCAGATAAGCTGCTTTTCACTAAATTCAATTCTTTGAAATGTTTTCACAACTTCTGAAATAAGGCATTTGAGATTTAAAAAAATTATTGTTTTTACATGAAGTGTGGCAATGTAGCGAAATTGTTTTCAGCAAAGTTAACATCATTTTTGTCTTCAGTACTTTCCGGAAATTTCTGAAAGCTTTGCAAAAAAATGTTTGCAATGAGTATATTGTTTATTTATGGATGACATGATGATGAATATGTAATATTGTAATAAATATAGAAGCATGAGTAACTAAAACCATTTGATACTGTAAATAGTGCAATTCGAGATTTTATTATACGGTACATTAATACATTTTTTAATAAAATATTATATTGTGTAACAAAGGGGGGAAATATGCAATTCCAAAGCAGTGCTACAAACTTGACACGAGTTAAGATTGCGTGCTTCCCTTACACGTTGCAAACGATATCAAAATCGAATCGATAACTCAAATCGGTTTTCAACTCTTTCTTTCAACTAAAATAACTCAAACTTTTGAAGTTTATCATTGATGGGTTACGTAGGAAATGTAATGTTTTGCTCGAAATGCACCTTTGCAGTGTGAGAAATATTATTTTCTCACAGTGACTTGAGATCTGTAACTTTCGACACGCTCTACATGCACAAAAAGTGACACTTATCATGCATATATTATAAAAATTATGATATGCATAACCATTCGTGTAATAAAGATGATCAAAGACAATGATTAGTATTTCTTACACGGAGAAAAAAAAACTGTTGAATCAACAGATGTCATCTACTGGAATAGGGACAGCAGATTTTTTTTGTAATATTTACAGATTTTTCTGTTGGATTCACAGATTGTTTGTAAACTCAACAGATGAACCTGTAAAATCTACAGAAATGTCTGTTAGAATTACATTACATTACATTAAATTTCTGTAGATTTTACAGGTTCATCTGTTGAGTTTACAAACAATCTGTGAATCCAACAGAAAAATCTGTAAATATTACAAAAAAAATCTGCTGTCCCTATTCCAGCAGATGACATCTGTTGATTCAACAGTTTTTTTTCTTTGTGTACAGTTCTGAACGTTCATTGAACGATGAATTTTTTTTTTTGCAAACTAAATAATTGGTTTCTTCCTCATTAAATGAAATAATAGCCTATATTTAAGAACAGATCCTGCCGATTTTGGACATATCTAATAAAAAATATATATTCTGATAATAACAAATACGAATTTTCTGCTTCAGAAGCAATTGCTATAATTTTTCCGTTTTGAATCACAGGACCACCATAATCGCCCTAGAATATCAAAAAGATTGAATTTATGTAATATTATTTCATATGGTATACAGCGAATACCAAAATTTTTATTTTTATCCAAAAACAGCATATTTATTGATTTTTCTAAATCATTTCAGTCGATTATGTCGATCATTAGAAGAGTGTATCACTGTACGTGATAACGGAACTCTACTATATCGACCTTATCAACCTATGATTCAGAATTAATGTAGCGTCTCGCAAGACTAGATGGAATTTTTTAAATATAATTATTGAAGACATTTTCTGTGAAAAAAGGAATGCTTCCACTCCGCTGGGTATCGAGCCCAGGTTCTTTCGATTGCCGGTCGAATGCTCTGTCATCTGAGCTACGGAGGTTCCACAACTTTTCTCACAGAAACTTGTTATCGCCAATTTTGGCTACGGATAAACCGGGAACTATTTTCTGATTTTTCTACATCATTTCAGTCGATTATGATTCAGAAAAATCAGAAAATAGTTCCCGGTTTATCCGTAGCCAAAATTGGCGATAACAAGTTTCTGTGAGAAAAGTTGTGGAACCTCCGTAGCCTAGATGACAGAGCATTCGACCGGCAATCGAAAGAACCTGGGCTCGATACCCAGCGGAGTGGAAGCATTCCTTTTTTCACAGAAAATTTCTTCAATAAGCATATTTATTGTTGTTTTTGAATTTTTTTAAAATGAAACCGGATATAACAGAATTTACTTACATAATGTACATTGCCATGAGGATCTTTAAATGAGAAGTTGGTGATATTTACAGCATGGAAAGAATATTGATTGGTTACTTGTTTTAAAATTTCACCATAACATTGTCTATTATTGATTTGATTATAAATGTTTTTTTGTGACTTATTAGGAAAATGCTTAAATCTCCATCCTAATACGTAAACTTCTTCCTCATGATTGAATCCGTGAAGTGTTACTGGATATCCACAGGCAGGTAGTAAATTTATTTCTTTGGCATTAATCAACAACTAAAATAAAATAAAATCTATTAGTTTAAAAAATTAAATGTGTCTTTAAAGTCTTTATATAAATTAAGTACAAGATGATTTCAGTAGCAATTTTATACTTATCAGAAATGAAACTGCACCGTTAAAATGATTATTCAATTTAATATACTTCTGTATAAAATGTAATAATAATTTTGATCAAGTTTAATACTCTGTTAATGTAAATGACTTCATGCATATTTTATATGTAGTTTAAGGCCACGGGCTAAGCAGGTCACGTGACAAAAATTATATCTTAATTTTACCATGTAAGATATCTTTTTATGTTTATAAAATATCTCTGCACAAAATTTAGTAAATGTTTCAGATGATAATAAGGAACGTCTGTTAACTTTGTTTTAGTCAAAATCCTGAAATTTCATTTATTCTAAAATATAAAAGTGAATTGTCATCGGCAATTACAGTTCTGTAACTACCTTTCCACGGACAATGAAATATTGTCTTGAAATTTTAGGAAATGAATAAAAAATTACTGAGACAGGACTGTTATGTCTTAAATATTTATAATAATCCAAGATAATTTTGATAAAAATAAGTAATTTTAGCAAATGTACAAAGTATAATATTACCGACAGTGTTATCATATAGACCAGTGCAGAAAAACTGAAGACACTTAGTTGGTACAGTTAATAAAATTTTCATTTTAATACACTATACCTTTGTCTATTCCTTCAATATGCTACTATTTATCGTTTCCTAAATTTTGACTGAATTATTTTGATTTAAAATTTTATATATGGAGAAAAAAATCGATAGCCATGGACTGAATTCGTCACGCAATTTCCATGGCCGATGATCTTAATACAGTTTTTCCAAACAGTGTACTCACCTGTGCTATTGAAATTTTTCTTTGGTCCGAAATGTATATTGCGGTAACTTTGAAAATGTTCTTGTTAGGAACGCCTTTTGGAGCGTACCCATACAGGTTTTTGTCTTGTACCATTACTTCATAATCTTTCAAAACTTCACGGGCAACTAAAACCTTTTGACCAGTTATCAAGCCCCCGTTACCAATGTATTTACTAGATTCTATTCCCACCACAAAATGAATTAAACAGGATACTGTAACCGCACCACCATCAGATGGTGAAGAAGAAGAAGACGATGCATCTCTTGTATTCTCATTTAACTGTGTTGGCTGTACCAAACTGGATGCTGGTCGAAAAATATACAGAAAATATCAAATTTTAACTCTTGAATCTGTATTTTTGAAAAAATTTATGACATATGTTAATATAGGATTATCAAAATTGTTATCTCTTCGTCAGCAGCATGAAAGCTCTTGTGCTTTGTTTCTAGATAAATAAATTTATGAGTAGAAGTAACTATTGTATTAAGGTAGTCCGGTAGTGATCAAATGAGCAACTATAACAATTTTTTGAAAATGTTTCATGGGCGTTGCAAAATTCCTAACATTGTGCTGAAAACTTTATTCCGTTATAATCTACTATTAATACCTATAACGATTGTAAAAAAAATGTTTTTCATTAATTTATAATCTTTATTTGACTCTCGTAGTATTTCTTTCGGTGAACTTCGGCAATCATCGCACTGCGTCAATCACTCAGGATCCAATCGCGGACTCACCCGCCGAGATGACAACTATGGTATTATCGTCAACTGAGCGGAAATATGGATTCCACTTCCTTTTTATTCTTCTTCTCTGGCTTTTATTTCAAAATAACTTTCCGAGATATACGGTAAGATACGACTTTCAAAGAAAAATTAATATTCTTATGGAATTTCCCAACGGTTCCATAGTTTTCCGCGACGCCGCCACCAGAAATTTTTTTGCAAATTCGTGATATTATAATCCCGCGAAATAACTTTCCATAAGAGCTCATGTTAAAATTCCATATTTCGAGACGTGATAGTTCAAAATTCAATACGGTTATACTCAAAATGGCAAAGGACTTTTCGATCGGGCGGAGTCTAATCTATCGATGTATGAAATAAAAAAGGGTACTTAACCACCCTCGTTCCCACTACCGTACTACCTTAAATTATACTTTATTTCAATTATTAGGAGTAAACAAACCATTTTAATTAAAATATCCAAGTTCTATCATATCTTAAATATTTTTTTAAATAGTAATAGCTTCTCAATACGCTTAACAGGTCTAGCTGGAAAATACTAATTTAGTTCCTCTGCTCTAAATCAAACCACAATCCCAATGAAAAACACATGATATTAAAATAATACGCCTTGGATAAAATATTTTGCAAATTTAAAAATTTCAACATACAAGGTCTGTTAAAAAAATAATGTGAATTTTCATTTTTTCGAAAAATATTTATTTATTCATGATTTTCCATGTTGTCCCCTTCAAAGTAATCCCCCTCAGATATAATACACGTGTGTCAGCTTTTTTCCAATCCTCGAAGCACTTCTGATATGCACTTTTTGGTATGTCCTTAAGCTCTCTCAGCAATTGGGTTTTCATCTCCTCAATCGTCGCAAAACGCCATCCTTTCATGGGTCTTTTCAATCTTGGGAACAGAAAATTTTGGAACGAACTTCGCTGCCACAAACTTTAGTCCCAAAATATCCCAAAAATTGCATGGCATGAGCCAACCGATATGCCGACATTCCTCAACGACTTCTCTGATAGCAGGCCGTGCAAACCTAATGGAAAGGTGGTGGACCGCTAGCAACTAGCGCCGCTTATATCCCTGCACATGAACTACCATTATGTGTGCACCGTTAGTGCATATACATGCATACAATTAATAACAATAATTGTTAATAACAACTCACTCTTGAATTACATTTTCACACTTTTGCCTTAAATCTTGGTTTTGTCGTAATAAGTAAAAATCAAAAATATCTGTAATTTGTATTTTTATTGATTTTTATTTTCAGAAAATATACAGAAAATATACGAAATATACTAATAATAAAAAATGTTATGAAAAATGATAATACTGCTGACTTCAACGGAAATCGGAGACAAAAAATATTTACGATGTCGTAAATGATACCGATTACGACCTTTTTTTTATTAAATAAGACAATAGTATATTATGTGCCTAGGCACACAATGAGGGTGATTGCGGGACAAGCGACAATGTTCGCAGGAGATCGTAGCCAAGGCGTAGTCGAGGCGCGATCAGTCCTGCGAGCATTGTCGCGAGTCTCGCAATGTCCCGAATTGTGTGCATTGGCACATATTCTATTTTATGTGACTGTGGTGCGGATACGAGTTTTTATGCGTACATTGGAATCTAATCTAGTACTTATTGTAGTTGTTTGCTGAGCTAGTTGTACGAAGCGGGCGCAAATTGGCGACTAGTCCCGGCCATTTTGATTTTATCGGTCTTGTGTAGTAGTCAGTGCTAACGCTCTACGAAGAAGAAGTGAGAAGAAGAAGAATAAGAAATAGATTGCGTTCCGCTGTAAGACTATAATGCGCATGCGCAGTTCAATTTCTACATTGTATTCCTCTGTAACGGAATATACAACATTGCTTTACTCTTAGCTGTAACGGAAAAACGAGTTTCCGCGACTGAGGCACATAAAATATTTTATTATTGTTACAATTTAAATCTATTTTACTGTATGAAAGGAATATGAAAACAATGGAAATTAATAAAAACATATTATATGTGGGTATTTAATTTCGAACGATTGTGAATATTTGTGTGCCGTTCCGAATTTGCACTCTTATTAAACTTTCATGATGCCGATTGATCATAAATAAAAATATGTTTATAGATACACCAATATGTTAATAACAGTTTCCATTGTTTTTATATTCCTTCCATACAATTGAATAGATTTAAATTTTAACAATAATAAAATATTTTGTCTTATTTAAACCTGAAACTGTTTCACCATTGGCATGTAGCTTGATGTAGCTCAGAAAGAGTATACAACAATGGCGGAACTCATACGAAGCCGTTCCCCTTGCTGCACTCCATCCGCACCCGACAAATAGCGCCGCGTATATCCCTGCACCTGAACTACCCTACGGGGACACCCAATACATTAGAGGTTGACCTGCCCTGTCTGATAATGATTCGACGATTCTCTATAACAATTTTCTTCACTGCTTCAATGTTTTCATTGGTTGTTGACGTGCTGGGCTGCCCAGGGTGAGCGTCGTCATTCACCTCTTCTCGGACCTTCTGTGAAGAGCTTATATCACTTTTAAACACTTTTTTGACTTACAGTACACTCACCATATGCCACTTTCACATTTCAAGTATTTTTGAGCACTTAATTCCATTTTTTCCACAAAATTTGATGCATATTCTTTGATTCATTTTTTTCGACAGCAGAAAATCGCCAACGCACGCAAAACACTTCTAACAAAAAATGCTATATTGCTGAAAATGTGAACACACATTCGGGACAAGTGTGCCAACATAGGAAAAAAAAATCGAAAATCGAATGTACATAGCCCGCGAAATTTAAAAATTCACCTTATTTTTTTAACAGACCTCGTACATATATTAAATATCGTTGGTGTTCTTAGTTGGCTTTAGAACTTGAACAATTAACCTCAATTAAAAAAAATTTTTTTTCAGAGATATATTAATTCAAACTTTTGATAAAATTGGAAAAGATGCTAAATTCTCTTGTGCTTAAAATTCATTATTAAAATAATCAAATTAATTTCGGGTTTGTGTCATTTTTTAGCTTATTACTTTAGGTTTTCAGATAATTATTTTTATGATTTTTATTTTGTTAATTAACTACAGATATTGACAGTTCAATTGTTTAAACAATTTTTTCATGTTTGTCCCCTCAGTAGAAAATTTTTTAAAAAATAGTATCATATGCGCTATGTCTCAATATAACTAGCGCATATTTAATAAAAGTGGAGACTTAATTAGATCGAAAGATTTTAAATATTTGTGAGCGCGCAACGTGTTTAATCATGTTCGAGTCGACTAAATGCACATTATGTCTCGAGGAAGGCCAGTTGCGCCTCGACTCGGACATGATTAAACACGTCGCGCGGTCAAAAATATTTAATATCTTCCGATCTAATTCAGTCTCCACTTTTATTAAATATGCGCTATGTTATATTGAGACATAGCGCATATGATACTATTTTTTACAAAATTTTCTACTGAGGGGGCAAACATGCAAAAATTGTTGAAACAATTAAACTGCTAATATCTGTTGTTGTTTAACAAAATAAAAATTATAAAAATAATTATCTGAAAACCTAACGTAATAAGCTAAAAAATGACACAAACCCGAAATCGATTTAATTATTTCAACCTGAGATAATGAATTTTAAGCACAAGAGAATTTAGCATTTTGTCCAATTTTATCAAGGGTTTAAATTAATATATCTGAAAAAAAAATTGGTTTTTCGAAAATTCCGATATAATGTTGGTTAATTTATTAAAAAGAAGCTATAACAAATTTTTTATGCAAATCTAAATTCTGAACTCAGAATGGGTGTGCGATTTGCAAAAGAATGTCCCATATATAGATATATACATAAAATTTTAATAAAGTAATAAATGAAAAATATTACCTGCAAAATGAGACACAGCCAGAAGCGCAATTAATAGTGCAACGGAAATCAGACACTTCATTTCAATCGAATTTAGAAAACTTACTGGGATCAATTTTTTTTTAATTTTATTTAAACCAGATGTGAGTACTGGGGTGGTGGCTATCTTATCTTTTATTAGAATTGCGCTGTATCCTGTTGAATAATGGGAGTAAACGCGGTGAAGCGTAATTATATTACAAATAAAATTTCTAATGCCGAAAAGATTCGAACGTAATAGTATATTATGTAGGTGAGACGTATTAGGTGAGGCGTAGTCAAGGCGTAGCTGAGGCTAAGCCGAGACGAAGCCGAGGCGCGATCAGTCCTGCGAGCATTGTCGCTCGTCGCGTAATAACCCTCATTATGTGCCTAGGCACATAATATACTATTATGTGTTAAACGAGAATTCTATCTTTTAAAGGAGTTTTCATTTAGAGTAATATTTAAATATTATTATATAGAGTATTTTATTTTTTATCTTTCCAAATGTCAAAATTTTGATAATCTAAAAGTTGTGCTGAGTTGTGCTAGGCGAGCACAACAATATGATCAAATGACAAGCTCTTGTTACTTCAAATATAAAATACTTTTAAAAGATTTTGAGATAAATAAACCTCAGCAAAGAAATTCTCTCTTCGAACGTTTTTCTTGTTTAGTGGAAAACAATATCTCCAACCGGAGACAAAGAATTTTTCGGTCATACATTCCAATTTTCGTTTATTTAAATTGTCAGATTAAATAAACCGACATTTCGCTACCTCCTTTGGACCTTTATCAAAGTATAAAAAGATTAAAGTCTGTAAAAATTTAACCAGTGTTATATAAAATATAATTTTTATTTAAAAAAACGAATTACCATAAACATCGTAGTTTCTAAATCTAATTTATATCACGGATTAACGTATTGTTAGGGATTCGTATTTTTTTATTACATCATGAGAAATCTTTTTAAACTTAAATAACGTTATTAGTTTCACTAACGACATTATAACGAATTTTTGCATTTTTACAGCTCATAACATCACAAAAAAATGTATTAAAACAATCGACTTTGAATTATTATTTCGTATAACTGGTAAATTATATCTGTGATGGTCTCAATTTGTTTAAGGAAAGGGTATTCATTAATAAAACAGGATAATTTTCTAGAATAAGGGTTACCTTTAAAAAATTGAATTAGGTGCTATTTCAGATCCGCGAAAAAGCCGTAAAATATTGTTTAGTTATTTTATGATTTTTCTCATTTTTAATATGACGAAGGGGTCAGCTGGACGTCTAGCCAGCATGCCACATAGAAAAATAAATTTTTTGGTAAAACTAATAAAGCCATACATTTTTTATTTTCGCTAGAAACTAAAATCTAGCATAATTCAGCACAGCTTTCGCTTTTTTCTAAATTTAAATATGGTGCCGCTAGCTTCCTGGACATTTGCTGTATCTATATTTTAAAAAAACTATGCGAAGAAAATTTTTGAAAAAAAAACAACTTTTTTTAATGCCAATTTAGTAGACAAAATTTATCCTCATTTTTTTAAAGTTCCTTAATAGACCTTATAACATATTTTCTTCTTTTCTTATCTAACTCATATAAGCTGCTTTTCACTAAATTCAATTCTTTGAAATGTTTTTGTTAAGGCGGTGGAAGTAAATTTTCAAGACGGAGAGAATATTCAAAATGTTTCGTTTATTTTACATGGAACAAGGTTATGTTCGCAGAACGTGGACGTAAACGGCCCCCATCATGGACGCTACCAGCTCATGGCTTCCTCCTCGCTCCACCGCCATAGGCTGGTTGAATGAGGAAGACACAATGAGCTCGAAGCATCTGTGGTGGGGGCCGTTTACGTCCACGTTCTACGGACACTGCTGTTCGGTTAAACAAAAAGAAAAAGGGGAGGGGCGCAGAAGTAGCGCGATTTATTTGCCGCGACGAGAGCGTTACATCGTAGTACTGCATCCATCCGAGGATCGTGGGATGTCCAGGAAGTTAGCACCGCCATTTTGTTTTTTCAAAAAAACAAAAGTTGTGCTGAATTGTGCTAGGTTTGTGCTGAATTGTGCTGCAAACGATTTTGGAAAAAAATCAAAATTGGGGCTAAAATTTTGAAAAAACGATTTTTTTACCAGCACCGCCATTTTGTTTTTTTGAAAAAATAAAAGTTGTGCCGAATTGTGCTAGGCGAGCACAATAAATCTCTTCCTCATCAATTATCTCTCAGACGCATCATTTTCAAAATAAATACATATTTGTCAATTTCAAAATTTGTTTAGACATACAATTTTCAAAAATGCGAATTTCGAAAAAACACAAGTTGTGCTGAGTTGTGCTAGGCGAGAACAATAAATCTCTTCCTCAAGAATTTTCTCTGAAACGCATCTTTTTCAAAATAAATACATATTTGTCAACTTCAAAATTTGTTTAGACGTACAATTTTCAAAAATGCGAATTTCGAAAAAACACAAGTTATACTGAGTTGTGCTAGGCGAGAACAATAAATCTCTTCCTCAACAATTTTCTCTGAAACGCATCTTTTTCAAAATAAATACATATTTGTCAATTTCAAAATTTGTTTAAACATACAATTTTCAAAAATGCGAATTTCGAAAAAACACAAGTTGTGCTGAGTTGTGCTAGGCGAGAACAATAAATCTCTTCCTCAACAATTTTCTCTGAATCGCATCTTTTTCAAAATAAATACATATTTGTCAATTTCAAAATTTGTTTAGACATACAATTTTCAAAAATGCGAATTTCGGAAGTACAAAAGTTGTGCTGAGTTGTGCTGAGTTGTGCTGAGTTGTGCTAGGCGAGAACAATAACTCTGTACCTCATCAATTATCTCTCAGACGTATCATTTTCAAAATAAGTACATATTTATCAATTTCAAAATTTGTTCGGCGAGTACAACAATAATCTCTCATAACATTTTCCAATACAGATTAATATTTTCCAAATAAAAACTCATTTCTCAGAATTCCAAGAGTTCTGTTTGCAGTTCTGGATTCTTCTCAATTAGTTCTAAAAATAAGTCCAAATACATTTTATTCTGATATTAAAATTCACAAAACTTTGGTACTTCAAAGTATTCAAAATAATCTCATTTTCGAGAAAATATTAACTTTTAATCTTAAAAGTCTTAAAATTATTGTTTCAAAAATATACGTTTTTTGTCGCATAATTGTTTTCAAAATTAAGAATTAAAAACTGAACAGTTTTGAACCTGATATAAAATGACTATTTAATAGTATATTACATGCTTAGGCGCACAATGAGGATTATTGCGTAACGAGCGACAATGCTCGCAGGAGATCGAAGCCGAGACAAAGCCGAGACGAAGCCGCCCAAGTGCGAAATTAGATACGGCCCAACACTGGCCCAGCATCGCCAAAAATTTGCCGAAGATGGCTGCCAATATCGTGCCGTTGCTGGAATGATAACTCCGGTATGCACTTGGCGGCCAATGCTGGCCCAAACTCTGGCCGCCAGCACTTGTTTTCAGAAAAGCAGCGGGCCAATGCTGTGCCGAACTCTGATTTTTTCACTTCCAGAATGGTTTGCCGTCGTAAACGTGACACATAGCCCAGTAATGTGCCGTCCATGAGCCTGACTCTGGCTCTTCTACTTTCAGAACTGGATGCCATACTGAAAGTGACAAGCGGCTTGGTATCGGGCCGACACTGGGCCAAGTTTCGGCTGAAGGTCGGTAAATTTAAACACTCGACAAAGGTCGCCGTCATCAGCCCAGCACTTGACCGATGCAAACAGTGACACTGGCCCAATAACAATGGCCGACTCTTGGCTGCCGATATTGGGCCAATATTGTGCCGTATTATCACCTTCGGCAATTCGCACTTGGGCGAGGCGCGATTAGTCCTGCGCAGTTCAAATGTTCAAGGCTTTGCCAGTAAGGTGCTAACGCTGTACGAAGAAGAAGAAAATTTTGCTCCGTTGCCACGCTACAGGCGCATGCGCAGTTCAATTTTTACATTTTATTCCTCTGTAGCGCAATATACTACATTGCGCTACTGTTAACTGTAGCGAAAAAACGAGTTTGCACGCTGGTGGCACATAAAATATGAAGCGTCCTAAGTTGGACAAATGTTGTTTAAGTTGATTGAAATTTGGCATGCACACAATGTATGGTCTAGTTAGGGTGACCATCCGTCCGGATTTCCCCGGACATGCCCTCATTTTAGTGCTTGTGTGAGTTGTCCTACAGGAGTTTCGACTCTGTCCGGATTTTTGTGTGGATTTTCAAAAGATACATTTTTATTTTTTAATCAACTTTTGGATTTTTTCTTGTACCAAATTTTATTATTCAATGGCACCTAACGATTTCTTCGTCAATTGGCAAGTTTCAACAACTCAAAAATAATCTTTCAACTCAATAGATCATTAATTAAAATGCAACAAGGTTCAAAAATAAAAATATAAGATGTTAAGCGTTGATAACATTCGATAAAATAGTCACTTTTCTGCCCTATCTTGTCCTCTTTTTCAAACTTTTCTGTCTTACTTTGTCCTCTTTTTCAAACTTTTATGTCCTACTTTGTCCTCATTTTTCAAACATTTTTGTCCTACTTTTCGAAAATCAATTATGGTCACACCAGGTCTAGTGATGTCGGCAATGTCATCAAAATCCTGAAAATCCCCTTTTGTCTAATAATAGAATATTGAATGGCAAATTGAGCCCGGTCGGTAAACATGTTTCTTTAGTTCGCCGAGAAAAAGTATCGAGGAAACTTTAGAGTTGAAAAAACTTCCAATGAGAAGTTTATTAAAGATTTCTCGAATAGAGAACTCTAAACAGAACTCTTGAAAATCTTAAAACCGAGATTTTTGAAAACTTTGAAATGTCATAGTTTCTTGAACTTCGATTTTAGAACAAAATGTGTTTAGACTTTTTTGTAGAACTATTTAAGTTGAATACAGAACTCTCAACAGGACTCTTGGGACTGCTGAAAATGAAATTTACAAAAATTATTCGAATACTTTGAAGTACCATAGTTTTATGAATTTAAATTTCAGAATAAAATGTATTTGGACTTATTTTTGCAAAAAAATTTTTGCAATGAGTATATTGTTTATTTATGGATGACATGATGATGAATATGTAACATTGTAATAAATATAAAAGCATGAGTAACTAAAACCATTCAAGAGTGTAAATAGTGCAATTCGAGATTTTATTATACGGTACATTAATACATTTTTTAATAACATATTATATTGTGTAACAAAGGGGGGAAATATGCAATTCCAAAGAAGTGTTGCAAATTTGACACGAGTTAAGATTGCGTGCTTCCCTTACACGTTGCACACGAAATCAAAATCAAATCGATAACTCAAATCGGTTTTCAACTGTTTCTGTTAACTAAAATAACTGAAACTTTTGAAGTTTATCATTGGGGTACGTAGAAAATGTAATGTTTTGCCCGAAATGCACGTTTGCACTGTGAGAAATATTATCTTCTCACAGCGACTTGAGATCTGTAACTTTCGGCACGCACTACATACACAAAAGTGACACTTATGCATATATTATAAAAATTATGATATGCATAACCATTCGTGTAATAGATGATCAAAGACAATGATAAGTATGTAGTTACAGTTTTGAACGTTCATTGAACGATAAAATTTTTTTTTTTTGCAAACTAAATGATTGGTTTCTTCCTCATTAAATTGAAAAATAGCGTATATTTAAGAAAGATTGTATATTTGAAAGGCTCTGAATATAGTCATAATAACTAATTTTGTTTTGAAAGAAAAAATGTTGTCATCTTTTAATGAACGTTCATAACTGAAAGTACATATAATAAATTTCATTAATAGTCTTCGAAAAAATTAGGCGAGAACAGATTTTGGACATATCTAATAAAATTTCCATTTTCTAATAATAACAAATAAGAATTTTCTGCTTCAGAAGCAATTGCTATAATTTTTCCGTTTTGAATCACAGGACCACCATAATCGCCCTAGAATATCAAAAAGATTAAATTTATGTAATATTATCTCATGTTGAATACAGCGAATACCAAAATTTTGATTTTTATCCAAAAACAGCATATTTATTGTTGTTTTTTAATTTTTTTGAAATAAAACCGGATATAACAGAATTTACTTACATAATGTACATTGCCATGAGGATCTTTAAATGACAAGTTGGTGATATTTACAGCACGGAAAGAATATTGATTGGTTACTTTTTTAAAAATTTCGCCATAACATTGTCTACTATTGATTTGATCATAAACGTTTTTTTGGGACTTATTAGGAAAATGCTTAAATCTCCATCCTAATACGTAAACTTCTTCCTCATGATTGAATCCGGGAAGTGTTGCTGAATATCCACAGGAGGGTGGTAATATTACTTCTTCGGCATTGATCAACAACTAGAATGAAATTAAATGTATTGGTTTAAAAATATGAATGTGTCTTAAAAGTCTTTATATAAATTGAGTACAAGATAATTCCAGTATAAATTTTATACTTATCAGAAATGAAACTGCATTGTTAAAATGATTATTCAATTTAATATACTTCTGTATAAAATGTAATAATAATTTTGATAAAGTTTAATTCTCTGTTAATGTAAATGACTTCATGCATATGCTATTATTCATGATTTCCTAAATTTTGACTGATTTATTTTGATTTAAAATTTTATATATGCAGGAAAAAATCGATAGCCAGGGACTGAATTGGTCACGTAAATCCCATAGCCCATGATCTTAATACATTTTTTTCGAACGGTGTACTCACCTGTGCTATTGAAATTTTTCTTTGTTCCGAAGTGAATATTGCGGTAACTTTAGCAATGTTCTTGTTAGGAATGCCTTTTGGAGCGTAACCATAGAGGTTTTTGTCTTGTACCATTACTTCATAATCTTTCAAAACTTCACGGGCAACTAAAACCTTTTGACCAGTTATCAAGCCCCCGTTACCAATGTATTTACTAGATTCTATTCCCACCACAAAATGAATTAAACAGGATACTGTAACCGCACCACCATCAGATGGTGAAGAAGAAGAAGACGATGCATCTCTTGTATTCTCATTTAACTGTGTTGGCTGTACCAAACTGGATGCTGGTCGAAAAATATACAGAAAATATCAAATTTTAACTCTTGAATCTGTATTTTTGAAAAAATTTATGACATATGTTAATATAGGATTATCAAAATTGTTATCTCTTCGTCAGCAGCATGAAAGCTCTTGTGCTTTGTTTCTAGATAAATAAATTTATGAGTAGAAGTAACTATTGTATTAAGGTAGTCCGGTAGTGATCAAATGAGCAACTATAACAATTTTTTGAAAATGTTTCATGGGCGTTGCAAAATTCCTAACATTGTGCTGAAAACTTTATTCCGTTATAATCTACTATTAATACCTATAACGATTGGAAAAACATGTTTTCCATTAATTTACAATCTTTATTTGACTCTCGGAGTATTTCTTTCTGTGAACTTCGGCAATCATCGCGCTGCGCCAATCACTCGGGATCCGATCGCGGACTCACCCGACGACATGACAACTATAGTGTTATTGTCAGCTATGCGAGAATATGGATTCCACTTGCTTTTTATTCTTGTTTTCTCGCGTATATTTCGAAATAACTTTCTGAGGTATACTATAAGATACGATTTTCAAAGAAAAATTAATATTATGAAATTTCCAAACGGTTCCATAGTTTTCCGCAACGCCGCCACCAGAAATTTTTTCGCAAATTCGTGATATTATGAGCCTTCCAAATAACTTTCCATAAGAGCCCATGTTAAAATTCCATATTTCGAGACATGATAGTTCAAAATTTAATACGGTAAGGCTCAAAATGGCAAAGGACTTTTCGATCGGGAGGAGTCTAATCTATCGTTGTATGAAATAAAAATGGGTACTTAACCACCCTCGTTCCCACTACCGGACTACCTTAAATTATACTTTATTTCAATTATTAGAAGTAAACAGACCATTTTTATTCAAATATCCAAGTTCTATCATATCTTGAATATTTTTTTAAATAGTAATAGCTTCTCAATACCCTTAACAGGCTTAGCTGGAAAATACTAATTTAGTTCCTCTGCTCTAAATCAAACCACAATCCCAATGGAAAACATGTGATATTAAAATAATGCGCCTTGGATAAAATATTTTTCAAATTCCAAAATTTCAACAAACGAGATCTGTTAAAAAAATAATGTGAATTTACATTTTTTTCGAAAAATATTAATTTATTCATGATTTTCTAGTTTGTCCGCTTCAAAGTAATCCCCCTCAGATATAATACACGTGTGTCAGCGTTTTTTCCAATCCTCGAAGCACTTCTGATATGCACTTTTTGGTATATCCTTGAGCTCTCAGCGATTCGGTTTTTATCTCCTCAATCGTGGCAAAACGCCGTCCTTTCATGGGTCTTTTCAATCTTGGGAACTGGAAAAAGTCACAGGGGGCTAAGTCTAGTGAATACGGTGGCTAAGGCATAATTACGGTGTTGTTTTTGGCCAAAAAATTACGAACAAGCAATGACGAGTGAGCAGGTCAAAATTCAGCAATTTTGGAACGAACTTCGCTGCCACACCCTTCAGACCCAAAATATCCGAAAAAATTGCATGGCATGAGCCAACCTATATGCCGACATCCTCATCGACTTTTCTCATAGTGATTCGAAGATTCTGTATAACAATTTTCTTCACTGCTTCAATGTTTTCATTGGTTGTTGACGTGCTGGGCTGTCCAGGGCGAGCGTCGTCATTCACCTCTTCTCGACCTTCTGTGAAGAGCTTTTACCACTTTTAAACACTTTTTTGACTTACAGTACACTCGCCGTATGCCACCTTCACATTTCAAGTGTTATTGTGCACTTAATTCCATTTTCTATACAAAATTTCATGCATATTCTTTAATCCATTTTTTTCGACAGCAGAAAATCGCCAACACACCTAAACACTTCTAACCTTTATGCCTCTCACTAACAAACAAGCAATGCTATATTGCTGAAACTGTGTACATACATTCGGGACAAGTGTACCAACATAGGGAAAAAATCGAAAATCTAATGTACATAGCCCGCGAAATTTGAAAATTCACCTTATTTTTTCAACAGACCTCGTGCATATATTAAATATCGTTGGTGTTCTTAGTTGGCTTCAGGTCATGAACAATTAACCTCAATCCCTTCGAAAACACATATTTCTTATCAATGTTAGAAATATATATTTTAATTGTAAAAGCGAAATAATATTTGTGTCCATGTTTCCACTGAAACCTCTCATCTCTTTTCAACATCGAACCCCCTCTTTCTTACGTTTGTTTTGCATGCGTCAGAAAACCTTGATATAGTGGATTTTATAATCTCGTAAGTTTCATGATAGTTAGTAGAACATATATACCATTGATTTAAACGAAAATATTTACTTTGCCGCTTGAAAACAACTATATTAATTTCTGATACATAAACCCTATTTGCCTCATTTTGAAATAGTACTGTACTGTAATATAATTCATTTTTATGATTTACTCTAACGAAAAGCCTCTCAGTGTATGTCTACTTGTTATTACTTCTTTTCTTTTGTACAATATCATATTTTCTCGACTAATTTTTCTTACTTCAAATTTTACTATAAAAATATTAAAATGTACTATTCCTAAATGGAACAATTTCATACAAAAGTAATATACTTTAATACTATTATAATAAGTTTCAATACTTTTAATATTTTATTAATTTTTCCAGCAGAAGGTTTCTTCGTGTGCGCATGGGTGATTCAAACGAAAGTTTATATATGGGACATTCTTTTGCAAATCGTATGGATTTCAAAAAAAAACATTGTTCCCATTTTTAAATGTCTTAAATTTTTTTCTGTGGCATCTTTTTATTAATTTATTCCACACGTATTGCGGGATTTTCGAAAAAAAAAATTTTTTTCAGATATATATTAATTTATTTAAACTTTTGATGAAATTGGATAAGATGCTAAATTCTCTTGTGCTTAAAATTCATTATCTCCGGTTGAAATAATCAAATCAATTCCAGCTTTGTGTGATTTTTTAGCTTATCCCTTTAGGTTTTCAGATAATTATTTTTATAATTTTTATTTTGTTAATTAACTACAGATATTGACAGTTCAATTGTTTAAACAATTTTCGTATGTTTGCCCCCGCAGTGAAAAAATTTGGAAGAAGAACTATCATAAGCGCTATCTGTCAATATAACATAGCGCATATTTAATAAAAGTGGAGACTGAATTAGATCGGAAGATATTAAATATTTTTGACCGCGCGACGTGTTTAATCATGTCCGAGTCGAGGCGCAACTGGCCTTCCTCGAGACATAATGTGCATTTAGTCGACTCGAACATGATTAAACACGTTGCGCGCTCACAAATATTTAAAATCTTTCGATCTAATTAAGTCTCCACTTTTATTAAATATGCGCTAGTTATATTGATACATAGCGCATATGATACTATCTGTAGTTAATTAACAAAATAAAAATTATGAAAATATTTATCTAAAAACCTAGCGTAATAAGCTAAAAAATGAAACAGACCTAAAATCGATTTGATTATTTCAACCGGAGATAATGAATTTTAAGCACAAGAGAATTTTGCATTTTATCCAATTTTATCAAAAGTTTGAATAAATATATCTTCAAAAAAATTTTTTTTTTTTAAATCCCGATATAAATGTTGGTTAATTTATTAAAAAGAAGCTATACAAAAAATTTTATGCAAATCTAAATTCTGAACTCAAAATGGCTGTACGATTTTTGCAAAAGAATGTCCCATATATAGATATATATATACGAGGTCTGTCCGGAAAGTATCGGGCCTACCTTTATATCTCCGCCCCATAGTGTTCGAGCGACCTCTGCGGGGCATGAACGTCAACAATAAGGCCTCACGAACCTATCGGTTGCTTGCTGACATCTGCCGGACGTATAGCTCATGCGCAGCGTGTCTTTGTTTACAAAGCTATTTTTCAGTTCGGCGGATTTTGTGATTGTTAAAAATGACTGAAAAACAAGACCAACGAATTTGCATCAAATTTTGTTTTTAACTCGGAAAAACGAGTTCGGAAACTATTTAGATGATGCAGAAGGACTTTGGGAATGAGTGTATGAGCAAAACACGAATAAAAGAGTGGTATAATCGTTTCAAAGGAGGCCGCACTTCTGTTGATAGTGATTCTCGTTCTGGCCGACCTTCGACGACAAAAACATTGGATAATATTGAGCGGGTGCGACTTGCGATTGAAGGTGATCGTCGATTAACTGTTCGTGAACTAGAAAATGATCTCGGAATACCGAAAACTACTGTTTGGGAAATTCTGAACAAGATTTTAGGAATGACTCGCGTGTGTGCGGTGACTGGCTTCTTCACCACGATAACGCACCAGCGCATTCATCGAATCTTGTGCAGCAGTTTCTAAGTAAACACAGTATCACATTGCTTCGACAACCTCCGTACAGTCCCGACATAGCCCCCTGTGACTTTTGGCTGTTTCCAAAACTCAAAAAACCACTCAAAGGACAGCGATTTGATGACAAAACGACGGTTGAAAATAATGCGACGAGAGTACTCAAGGCCATCTTTAAAAGTGAGTTTCAGGACTGTTTCGAGAAGTGGAAACATCGCTGGAAGCATGTTATTCAATCAAGTGGGGATTACTTTAAAGGATGCCACCCGTCCGATGATGAAGAATAACGCCAGCACGGAGATATAAAGGTAGGCCCGATACTTTCCGGACAGATCTCGTATATATACATAAAATTTTAATAAAGTAATAAATGAAATATTACCTGCAAAATGAGTCACAGCCAAAAGCACAATTAATAGTGCAACGGATATCTGACACTTCATTTCAATCGAGTTTTAAAAACTTACTGGGGTCATTTTTTTCTTTTTAATTTTATTTAAACCAGATGTGAGTACTAGGGTGGTGGCTGTTTTATCTTTTATTAGAATTGCGATGAATTTATTTCGTTTTGTTTGACACAAAAACGGAAATCCTTCTGTACATAATAAATCATTATATTATCTTTACATTATGTGCTAGTGTCTACTTTTTCATAATAGTTTGATATTCGATGGTGGAATATATTAATTTATTTGATTACTTTTTATCTTTGACAACGATGAACTACTGTAACAAGAATCCGAGGGGCCGTCCACTAGAAGAATCAATGATTTTCCATACTTATAATCGATTCAGAATCAGTGACTCGTCGAAAGATTTTTCAGAATCATATGGGGAATCAGCTTGATTCAGTAAAATCTTAGAGATTGATTCTGAAAGTTTCAAAGCCGCGTTTATCAGTAAAATTTAGAAGAATCACCGGGAATCGAGCGAGTCAACTCGAGTTAGCTTGAGATCACTTGAGATCAACGTGTTAAAACTTGTCTAATGCGCAGTCTCGCGCGCAGGCTACACATACGTGGAGCTGTAAAGCTGCATTGGTTCTCAGCTGACATCGCCAGTGTAGGCTGCAATATTTGAATCAATTAAGGATCAACAAAGAATCAGCTGGACTCAGGCGGAATCAACAGGAATCAATTGTAATGATGCAGCTCAATGCGCGCAACTGTCGGAATGATCCCTGTGATTCTTCTGATGTTGGATTCGATTCTTTCCTTTTCTAATTGTTAGAATGAAACCAGATCATGCTTCAAGTGTAGAATGACATGAATTGTGAGCTACTTAACGGAATAATTATGCTCACGTAGAATCGATTTTGAGTGAACGGCCCCTCGCAAGAATCATAGCTGGGTCTCTCGCTACGGTTCAAGCACGGGAAACTTTTGTTCAGTGGTAATTTTCCATTTACGGAGTTGCACGTAAATAAATTAGTGGCTCATATTTGACTAATTGGGATATAAATAATAATAATAATTCATAATTCGGGAAATTACGAGACTCGCGACAATGCTCGCAGGACTGATCGCGCCTCGGCTTCGTCTCGGCATCGATCTCTTGCGATCATTGTTGTTCGTCGTGTAATAACCCTCATTATGCGCCTAGGCACATAATATACTATAATTTCCATTGAAATCTTTAGTTATTGTATTTTTAAGAAGTGTTTGTTTTTGCAAGCTGGTAGTGTAGACTTCAACACCCGCATTATGATACTCGTAATCACACTGCATCTTTGTGTCATTGACCTTTAAAGGTATTGAAAAATCTGGATCACATTCATTATTATCTGCATCATCATCAACAACAGTGTCAATTTCTGATTGAACTTGATTAGGAATCTTTGCAGTATTGTCGGATTCAAGAATGATCTTCCTTTTAAGTTGGTAAGTTCAAATCTGCATGTGTTGCAAATTTGTGAATCTTCTCGTAAATTGTCAGAAACACGGCGAAGGGTTGTTCCCTTGTGTTTACTTTTTTGGAACGGATTAATTCATTTATATTTAAAGAATTTGAAAATCTTTCTGTGGAAAAAATGACGCTTTCGACTGCGCTGGGATTCGAGCCCAGGTCTTTCGATTGCCGGTCGACTGCTCTAACCACTGAGCTACACAGGCGTCCGACATCTCTTTCTCCACAGGAAGATCTCCTTATATCGCCTAGTGGCTCAGCCTTGCGGCTGTAAATGATTTCAAATTAATTAGTTGAGTTTGAAATTTTTGTCACTGCCTACATTATCGGAGGATCACTAGTCGCGTATCAGATAGGATACGTTGTCGACAGGTGTCCTCGTAGACAATTTCAAACTCTTATATCGCAAATAATGCAAATAAATTCAATATTTAAAGAATTCAGATGGTGAAGAAGAAGAAGACGATGCATCTCTTGTATTCTCATTTAACTGTGTTGGCTGTACCAAACTGGATGCTGGTCGAAAAATATACAGAAAATATCAAATTTTAACTGTTAATTCTGGATTTTGAAAAAATTTATAACATAAGTTAGTATAGGATTATGAAAAATGTTATCTCTTCGTCAGCAGCATGAAAGCTCTTGTGTAGAAGTAACTATTGTATTAAATTATACTTTATTTCAATTATTAGGAGTAAACAAACCATTTTTATTGAAATATCCATGTTCTATCACATCTTCAATATTTTTAATAATACGGTAATAGCTTCTCAATACCTTTAACAGGCCTAAGAGGAAAATACTAATCTAGTTGCTCTACTCTAAATCAAACCACAATCTCAATAGAAAACATGTGATATTAAAATAATACGCCTTGGATAAAATAAAGCAGGCCCCTGCCTTAATGTACATACGTTGAGTAACCACCTGTATAACTAATAATTCAGTGAAATTTCATTGATTCATATTAAGAGGGTATAAATATTTTTTCCTCACTAAAAATTCTTTCTCGATGAGAAGCTAATATATATAGTTATATACATAAAATTGTAATAAAGTAATAAATGAAATATTACCTGCAAAATGAATCACAGCCAAAAGCACAATTAATATTGCAGTGGAAATCAGACACCTCATTTTAATTGAGTTTAGAAAACTTACTGGGATCAATTTTTTTTTTTTAGTTTTATTTAAACCAGATGTGAATACGTGAGTAGTTTCAATCTTATCTTTCATTGGAAGTGAATTAGAGTAAATATTGATTTTCTCAGCGTAGAACAAATGATACGTAGTTTATACATTTTTAATTGAATAGTAAATTTCAAAATTTCTTTGATATTTATTCTACAAGGTATATAAAATCGGCCTTTTTTTGCGAATGGGAAGAAAAATCGAGTGCTACATGGGAAAATGAGCAATTTTTCCTCGCGTGAATCGCTGACCTCGCTTTGCTCGGGTGGCAAACTTAGCTTGGCGGCAAACATGAATGCAAATATGACACGAAATTACAATTTATTAAGTTTTGCAAGCTGTCTCACACAAACTTTTCATTATAAAAAATTAAAATAGCGGTGCTCGCCAGAAAATCAATTTTTTCAAAATTATCGGTCTTATTTTCATTTTTACATCAAATTGTTTGCGGCACTAAAAAGAAAAATTCAACACAACTTTTGCTTTTCTGAAATTCAAAGATGGCAGTGATAACTTCCTAGACATCAGTGATTTATTATAATAACATCATTTATAAAAATTTAGTAAGAAGCAATATGAAAAAAGTTCAGGCTATTTCTATAACCCGTGTAGAAATTGCCCTATTTTTCCCTACTTTAAACTGGGTACTGTTCGGGTATTAACCAGGTGAACCTGACTAGAAAAATCTGAGTAGGCTCTGATTGAGGATTGTTAGGTTTGCCTCTCTGTTGTATTTCCGGGAAAACCAATGAACATCTAGAAAGGCCCCATGTAGAAATTGCCTTATTTTTTCCTTCTTTAAACTCGGTACTGGTCGGGTATTAATCAGGTGAACCTAACTAGAAAAATTTGAGTAGGCTCTGGTTAGGCTCTGGTTAGGGATTGTTAGGCTTACCTCTGTTGTATTTCTGGGAAAACTAATGAACACCTAGAGAGGCCCACAATCTGCTTTTAAGTTCTTTTATTTATGCCCTATAAATCTATTAATTTCAAACTTTTCTCTTTTCTTAATCGAAATCTGTATTTTATTTCGTGTGCTCCGTTTGTGTTTTGTGACGTATATTTGTACTCGTTTGATTAGCTGCTTTTTACTATGGAAAGGAAACGACATATGAATAAAATTCGAAGTAAAAACTATCGAGATAAGAAAAAACGTAGAGAAAAACAAGCAACGACTCACGACGAAAGTGATGAAAGTGAGGTTATAAATGGTGTTCCCGATGATTATTTTGAAGGTGATTAGTTATAAATATAATATTTATTTAAGGAAATAATATTCTTTGTGTATTTTGCTGTAGTAAATGTAGCATACATTCAATTATTAATGTAAAAGATTCAACAGATCTTTTTGTATAAATATAAAAATACTTGTGTGTTCTATTTTCAAATTTTCCTGTTTCTGCCGTTAATCATTTGTATTCTATTTGAAAAGATTGTTCGTGAAATATCTGAAAATTATTACAATGTATAGATATATAGTAGGTGTTTATAGCTCACGAGTATAAGACAGGATAATATTTCTTGAGAACAAATAAAAATGTCCATAAGCTATTATAGAAAATGAATTATCAACCTTATAATTTCAGATTGCAGTGAAAACGAATCAAAGTCAGAAGAAGCAGTTGCTGAAGACGGATTACTAATTTTTTTATTAGATCAGTACATTATTTTTATAACATAATCCGCAAAATATTTGTTTCTACAGATTTCATCAATGTAATTTCAACGCGACTCAATGCTAAATGCTCGCAAGACTATCACTAATATTTTACGAAAATATTTCTCGAAGATTCTAGCTCTTCAATTCACAGCAGTGAAAAAAACAGTGAACAAAAGACTTTTTAAGGATACCAACTTGTGTCTGTGTATGCTAGGTGAGGATATATGAAAAAAATAAACATTTTCCTATCATGCTTTTATGTACAGGTCTTCGAAAACAATCATGTATTTTTTCAGCTGATATTTGCCACTCTTATAGAGATAAAATCTCCGGCAATTATTTAAGTAAAAAAAAATTCTTTTTGGAGTTGGGAGCCGTATTACCTAATGTCAAAGACTGGTACGGTAGACGTATGGAAAGGGCAAAGAAGCAGATAACTACAACTAGACCAGAAAACTGAAATAATCTTTATTGTTATATGTTATCTAATTTTTTATATCAAATTAAAAAAAAATAAATATACTTGATTATTTATAAAAAGTATTGTGATGGTTGAAACTCTTCCTAAAACTATTCATTTGCATAAAAATTAAGTTTCGAATTCACCAATGAGAAAAGACTGTAAAACATCTATGAAATATCCTTTGTGCATCCTGTATGAGACTTGTCATCATAAAAAACCTGATTTTTAAATTGTATATAAGACCTATGACTTCTTTGAGATTTGAAGAAGTCTTATATATAAAGCTTAAAGATTTTCTTTAAATGATTTTCAGTTTTCTCTCATTCTGGTGGATAATTAAAATCAATTGAACCATTTTGGATAAATATCCTACATTCGAAATTCAATTTTTTTTTTCTCAATATTAAAATGAGATATTTTTCACAATGTAGCCAGACTTCTATTTCAAAAATTACCTCTGCGAAGCGAAAAAATATCTAATTGCATAATATTTGATAAGGAAAATGAGAAAGCTGAATTCTGAGGTTAGGGCATTCATCCAATACACACTTAAAATAATATCCGACATTTACTCGGTAATGGAAAGAGTCTAGAAGGGTCCTCTAAATAATGTCAGGCAATAGAGAGCTGCTTTCGTTAGATCCTGGCTAAAGAATTTAACCAACACCTCAATAGCCGAACGTGACGATTTTTTCGGGTCTTGGTCAGATTTCCCGTTTAGCGCTCGACCAAAGTAAGGGCAATCTAGCCAACACCCTTCTAAACCCGGTGAGCAATTTCTACACGGGAAGTTATCGGTCATATAACCCGTGCAAAAATTTCGATAGGGGCCTGGTGGGGCCCTGGCGAGTTAGCCCTATTTCTATTCGGAATCTACCGTGGAAAACTAGTCAGGGCCCCGTCGGTAGCGTAACGCGTTTGTCGAGGTGGGCCCTACTAGACTTTCTAGTAGGGGTTTAATGAGGTCAGCACTTACACTACCCCACCTACAAAAAAGGACACCATTAGTGCCGTATTGGACCTCCGCATTGTATTTAAGGACATATATCAGCAGAGTAACGTGACCAATTTTGTTCAGGTATCTCACTGAGAAAATAATAAATTAAATCGATTTTCCACACTGGGAGAAAAAGTACAGGGGAAATTCGAGTTAAGACTCTAATATTTACCGTTTTTAACGGCAAAGGAGGGATATTCGCTTGGAAGGTTAAGTTTTTTCTCAGTAAATTGACAGTACTTTTTTGTTACACGTACACCGAAAAAAAATCTCAGTAGGTTTGACTACTTTTCAACTTCCTTTCCGTAGTTCGTAAAAGGCCCCAGTGTCATTTTTGAAGTTAAGTGAACCGCAGGAACATAGGTGATAGGTAAGTCAAATAAGAGCAGTAGTTGAATGGATGAATATTCTTAGTAGATTTCAAAACTTTATTTACTTTCAAATAGACACTAACTTACTATTTTTATATATACACTTACCTACAAACACACACCCCCCTCTACACTACACAAACGCTCGTTTAGGTAGTATTAAAAATTATTTTTAACGCTGCGGGTTCGAACCCTCTCTACTTATAATTAACGCATTACTAACCTAACGACTAAGCCTCTCGGCTGAGCACGCTTGAAATTCAAGAAAGAAAATAGCGCTTATAACCTTCAACTATTTCAGGGCCGTGTAAGAAATGTATGGGCCCCGTGTGATCGGGAATTTTTAAATTTTATGCCAATTTATGATTCTGATTGAATTTTTAAGATTTTCATTTATTGAATCGATTTTCTATAAAATAAAATATTTTTGAAAGAAACAGATCAAATTTTTGAATTAAAGAACATTACATAATAAATAGATTCATATACATTTTAGAAGTATTAATTTTTATTATTGTATATTAGTGTTACTTTATACAGGTTATGATTCCTTTAATTTTTGTTTTCAAGAGTAAAGTCAATGTATGTTGAGAATCTAAAAATTTGATTTTTTTCAATTCCAAAAATATGATGAAACTTTTGCAACAAGAGAATTATCTCATAACGAAATTATGCAATTAAGTTCGCAATAAGTAATTCCAACTAATGAAGTACTATTAAAAATAATAGTACACTTATTTACTTATCATCGGTTTGTTTTTCTAACTACTCTTATGAAGTAACTTCTGCTGCTCATGTATTCATGCTTAAGTGTTCAGAAAATCTCCATTTTTTTCAGATAAGACCAAATTTTAATGGGAATAAAGAATAAAGGTTATGTTGTATCTAATGTACCTAACCTTAACCACAAATATTACAAGTAGGGATTCTCTAGTCGGGACCCCGCCAGAAACAAATAGATTTTCCATACTTACGCGAAACAAGGAATTCCTCACTGGCACCTGACAAGAGCCCCTAGCAGTTTTTTCTGTCCTAAAAATAATAATCGGGTGCTAACAGCGCCCATACCAGTTTTTCCTATATTAGGAAATTCTAGTCCGGGCCCCACTAGAACCCAACTTGAAATAAGGAAAGATAGGGAAATTTCTACACGAGAAACCATCTTACAATTTCTGAAATATACAGTTTTAATGTTTAACTTACACTAATAAAGTTTCTAGTTCATGTTTTGAATGTTGCGAGTTAACTCCTCAATTGTATGAAAATCTATCTGAATTGACATTATTATTATTTTGAAATATTTTATTAAAAAGAGGAGAAAGATTTTGAACAGACAAGTCAAAAGTTTTCTGTTATATTAGTTCTCCTATTTCTATTAGAGTTCAATTAGATTTGGTCAGGACGACAAAAATATTTGGTTGATTAGGGACAACAAAATATATATTTTTCTCACTGTTACAATGAAGTTCATTCAAATACAGAGAAAATCAATTTGAATAAAACTCTTATAGCTTTTCTGAAATATTCTATTATTTCTTGTCACCTGAATTCTTAAGTTTTTCATTCTTAAAGATAAATACAAAAAGAATATATCAAATGATTTTTTCGTAATAATTAATCATTCAAACATAAATAAAAAGTGGTCCAGAAATACACATCGTTTGGCTTGACTCGAGCATTTCAATAAGTTTCAATCACCTGATGTTAACAAACTTATAGGATTACCTGGACTGATAATAAATATAGATGAGATCGGCTTTAATTTATTCTACGGTCGTAAGAGATAAATAAAATGAGTCGATAAATATACTCTTGCGATAAAGCTTAGAAAACCCGTATCGGTTCTGGGATGTGGCTAGTGTTGTAGATAAATTGACATACCTACGTGTAGTAGTGCATCTATCTGTCTATCACGTTACAAATTACATTATAGATAAGACCTAAGTAAATTCCACTTTCATTCACATTACCACATGCAAATTAATCTTTGTTCGCATTACACAATTTAAGTCAAAAATAGGTCGATAAGTCATTTAAAATTTCCTCTAAATCTTTCGTCACGAAAATATAGTTTTGAATGTTACTTTTAACAGAATTAGTTATTTTATTTAAGAGGTTGCCGTTACTTATTATGCCAAAAGAAGTGAATTTTCATAATTATATTTTGAAGAAATGAATGAATAGTTTGCGGTAAAAGATTGTTTATATAAAAGATTATCATATTGAAAACATTTAGTATAATTTCTATTAAAAAATATTCGTTATTTATTTGTAAGGTGCTTTGCAGTGAGCAACATTGCTCAGGACTGAATCATCTAAAATAAAAAATACAAAAATATTTTGTTGATTTATTAGTTTTTCTAGTCCTTAATCGAAGGATTTTGCATACAAACATTTCTGGACAATATGGCAGCCGCTCAAACTTGAAACTTCGTTTTTGGAAAAACAATCCGTTTGGTTTTTGTTGATAAAAAAAGAGGTTTTGATGGGAAAAAAATTCTTCAATTAAGGACTGCTTTTTTATATTTGAGAAAAGAATGCCACGTATATAATAAATAAATTTATTGATTTTTGAGAAATCTTGCTCACCGAATTTGAAATCTTCTTTTAAGAAAAACACATTTAAATTTTGAAATACTGCTTACATGCAGATAAAAAAAAAATTTCTTGCTTACACAGGGTTATCAATTCCTGCACAAAAATTTCAAACTCAACTAATCAATTTGAAAATCTTATATAATTATATTTCATTATATTATGAAATATTTCAGATAATTTTAATTCAGAAAAAGAAGTTAAATTGATTTGTGGAAAAATAAAAAAATATTGTAAAGCCAACCTTATTGATTACACTGTTTGATAAAATCTGACCTATACTCTTTAAACCTGAATCAGTGAACGACTACTGATTCGCAGTGACCATTCACTGAAGGCAGCAGCTAAAAGTCTTTCACTGAGAATCAGTGAAATTCGACTGACGAATCAGTGAAATAGATTGAACTCACTTATTGAATCAGTGAAATCTTCAGGTGGGAATAATAAAAGCAGCAATATATTATAATGATCGATGAACACGTTTATTTTAGGTTTAAACAACACCAAAAAGAAATTACGTTATTATTATTATATATTGTAATTATCATTGTGTATAATTATATTATGTGTAATTAAAGATTAAAGATCCATCGTTATACTTTAATCGTTCGCAGGAACTTCGCGAATTTAAAGATTATGTTCACGTGGCGCGTTCACTGATTCCTCAGTGAAATCAAAAGCAGGGCACTGATTCATCAGTTGATATATTTACACTGATATAATCAGTGACTATTTCACTGATTCAGGTTTAGAGAGTATCTTCTTAAATAACATGAGTTATTTACAAATTAGTTGTTTGTGCTGTATTTAAAGTTTACTTTATTTTTTCACGATATAATGTTAAATTTGAAAATAATTTTCAAATTACTTTACTTTACTTTTATTTTTCTTGATTAAGTTAGATTAATTTTCTTATTCGTTTTTAGGGTTTAATAAACTGAAAAAGAATAATTCAGTTCAGCTCATTACCATCCTTGAGATATGAGTAAAAGCTAAAAAAATATTCAACTTTAATTGAAGAGAAAACTTTTTGTGCCTAGAGGGAAATGTTTGCGATTGGATTTCACGAAGAAAGTATCCACAGAATTTGAAATTTCAGACGTATTTGAAAAAATGCGAAATGAGGTTCAGAATTTCAAATAATGTGGATACTCGCTTCATGAAACCCAATTCCAAGCGTTTCCCCCTGCGTACAAAAAGCTTTCGATTCAATTAAAGTTGAAAGTTAAAGTGGATTTAACTCTGCAAACTAAGTAGCTGATTGGCTCATTCTTAATTCGAACTGAATATATCTACCATCTTGATATATTTAAACCGAAACAATGCTGGGCATTCGAAGTTGTGAAAAATTTAATTGCATGGAATATTTTGCAATTAAATTTACACGATAATTTTTTTCATAATAAATAAATTACAGTTTCTTTTTGTTTTTTTAGTGTAATATTAATCATGCTTTTAACATAACGAGTTTTATATTAATTTAGAGCTATTTAATCTTTCTCTGAATATGGAAATAAGTACTTATAAAGTAGGCACTCATTGAAACTAAGCTTGTGTTCAAATGAATCTTCATTCCATTCGTGTAAGCTATTCGTAAATTGCAATTCTCATACGTGAAATTATAGGTACTTACATCTTCGCTGTGCTGTATAGCCTTGAACCAAGTACGACCTCTGGCCGCATACCACAGCACGGGCTCGTCGCATTACAGTGAATCACACATTGCTATGGTGTGCAAGAAATTGTTCCAAAGGAAAGTATGTAGTTATCAAATACTTGTTTGGTTTCCAAAAAAGTTATCATTTTTATTCAGCATTACAATTCTCATGAAAGTTTCTGAACATATCTTTAATATGTACAGGGTTTCTCAACAGGGACTTTGTTTTTAAATTTTAAATAAAACACACATTTCGGATGAAAGTTCAATATTTCTTTATTATTATATAATGCAGAAAGTTTACAATTGCCCAAGTGCGAAATTAGATACGGCCCAACACTGGCCCAGCATCGCCAAAAATTTGCCGAAGATCGGCTGCCAATATCGTGCCGTTGCTGGAATGATAACTCCGGTATGCACTTGGCGGCCAATGCTGGTCCAAACTCTGGCCGCCAGCACTTGTTTTCGGCACAGCAACGGGCCAATGCTGTGCCGAACTCTGGTTTTCTCACTTCCAGGATGGTTTGCCGTGGTAAAAGTGACACATGGCCCAGTAATGTGCCGTCCATGAGCCCGACTCTGGCTCTTCTACTTTCAGAACTGGATGCCATAGTAAAAATGACAATCGGCTTGGTATAGGGCCGATACTGGGCCAAGTTTCGGCTGAAGGTCGGTAAATTTAAACAGTCGAAAAAGGCCGCCGTCGTCGGCCCAGCAATTGACCGATGCAAACAGTGACACTGGCCCAATAACAATGTCCGACTCTTGGCTGCCGAGATTGGGCCAATATTGTGCCGTATTATCACCTTCGAAAATTCGCACTTGGGTGATGAATGAAAAATAATATCGGAGAAATGTCCACCACGACCGTATTTGAAGACGTCGATCCTTTTGTCACAATTGTTCATTACATTTTTGCATTATTGGGGCTCTATATTACCAATTACAAGTCGGATGTTGGTTTTCAAGGTTTCAATGGATTGTGGATTATCTGCATAGATTTGATCTTTTACATGGCCCCATAAGACTCCCGTCCAAAATAAAAGAACCGTTAACTGCATTTCGATTGAAACTGGGAAAAATGGCAAAAACTTTTTTTTATATAAAAAAACGTCCATTTTTGTAAAATAGCTTAGGTCTCGAAATATTTCCCACAAAAGAGCTCTCCTAAATTTAAAAATTTAAAAATTTCGTTCTTTGCATTGCTGTAATAAAAAAAACTAATGCGTTTTTTTCAAAATTTCAAGCGCAGTTATAAATGCAAAATTTCTTTAAGATTCTAATGATATAAAAAACTCATTTTCGTTAAAAATGTCAGTTAACGGTTTTTTTACTTTGGACGGCAGAAGAAATAATCTATAATAGCGTTAAATCACACGATCTTGAAACCACATGAAAAATAACATTCATAGCACCAATAATAGGCCAAAAAAAAATTGTCAACGTGTCCCGATAACGCAATCCATTGACAGTAACCGCGTTTCCAGCCTCATTTTCAAAAAAATACGGTCCAGTCATTCCTATAGATCAAAAAGCGCACTAAAAAGCAACACGAGTGGAATTTAAACGCTTTCCAGAGGTACAAATTTTGGACGTTTTTTGAAATTCGATAAAAAAAAAAAACAAAAAATATTTTTACCATACATTTTTTTACCCGATATTTATTGATATTTCAATAATACACAAAAAAAAGTTTTTAATTCAAAAAGTTAAAGACCGGCAAAGTGGGGGGGGGGGGGGGGTGTAAAAAAAAGGGTGCGTCCTGGTTGACACGATTCCAACCCTTCTAGTCATCTGGAACAAAAAAAAACGGTGCGCTCTATTTACATTTTGTTAATCGGCGTTATAACAACCTTCGGCTGATTGATTTTACATTCTTAAAGGTCTAAACTTTAAAAATATGCAAAAAAAAAATCGATTTTTTCAATATTCTAGAACAGAATACCCCTTTAACAATCACTTTTAGACTTTCCCGTGCAGAAATTTTTGTGAGGCGCCGATCGGGAAAAATGTGGCCCCGATAGGGTAATCTGTCTAGCGCCAGACCAGTAATGAAACGCCCTACCCGATCGGGCTCAGATCTAGGCCTGTAAAATGGGGGCCCGATCTGGTCCAGATATGGTCCCTTCTAATTTTGTATTACTACAAATAGTAAAATAAAAAGTTTTTCGTTTAATAACAATAAATAATTGTTTCAGAAAAATTTATTTCTTAAATTCAGATTTGTGATGCAACAGTATAATTAAAAGTATACAAACAGTATAATCTTCAATCCCATCTTCGTATTCTGTATTCGATTCTTCTGAATCTAAAAATAAATTACATTATTAATAATTTTCTTTCTGAAAAATTCACTTTGGAAAATTGAATATACGATATAAAAAATAATGAAACACAATAACGTTCTACACTTAAAATTATAATTTTCTTTTCTTTTCAAACTACCGTTAATAAAAAAATATTTCAAGTAAGAATCTAGTTCATTACAATGTTAGGATTTATGTAATGAATCGAGTGAATTAACTTCGCTTGATCTATATTGCGGATATAAGAAATTTTACCAACGATTCTGTGCTTCCGAACTCGCCATGTACTTTTTGCTTTTGGCATTTTAATTTCAATATAGTCACTACAATATCACAAGCACAACACAAAATTCGAAAATAATCTTGTCTATCATAATCCGATATGGTTCCAAACCGGGCCACACTATGTGCCCCCCTGCAGCCACATGTGGAAAATCCGATCGGGCCCGGATCAGAACTTGGGAACGAGTTGGGAAATTTCTGCACGGGTTCTGAAGCCCAAATGCTCAAATTTATCTACCAGATCCTCAATATCGGTCTCAAAAAGACGATTGTAAGGACCGAAAATATCCAAAATTTTGCGATTTGTAGTTTTCACAGATCCACCATTTTCGTGGTGGATTTTAATTATTTTTATGCCATTTCCAATTGAAATTGAAGACATTATAATGAATTTCAAACCTTCTACTTGACATATGTCAAAAAATAGAATGACAAAACTGTCACAACATCTAGAATTTATATTCAGTATTCAAACTTTATGATTTATTGATCATTTAATTAAATTTTCATTTATATCCATCAAGAGTTGAAGATGAAATATTAAAAAATTCGGAAGTTCCAATATTGCTTTGAAATTCATTAAAGTACTTCGAAATTGAATGGACATACTTTTGAACCTAATACTCGAGAATGTTCCAATATCCATTGTAATTTAAAAAGATAAAATTTTCTAAATTAGATACAAAATTTGATATTTTTTAATTCAAGCAATTCGAAACTCTTTTAAAAGATTCGAACCTTCAAAAAGATAAATTACCAAAATGTCATTTTAAATGTGTATAGAAAGACCCATTGAAAAAAATTCCCACTGAATTATGAATTTTAAAAAGTTGAACAGTCTTTATTTTTAGATTTAAGTCCTATGAATTTATTCACGTACGCAGAGATAAAATATCTGCCACATTTATTGTGTCCATAAGTTATTATAGTAACAGCATAAAATTATTGTTAATTTAACAGACATTTCTGTAATATTTATCGACAAAAAAGCGGTGAATGTTATAACTATTGTGAAAATGACAAATAAATTTATATAATGAAGATTTCCATTAATCTTTGAAAAGTATTGAAATAATGACCTCTCAACATGAAATTGAGTTAAGGATTTCTTCCTTTCCAAATGAATATTAAATTTCGAGAACAATTTCGTTCCATAATTTTAATATTCAGGTAAATTTGATTTGCCTTGAGTTGAATTTTATTTTCAATATCACTTCGTCCAATGAAGGTTATTTTGTCGTCGACAAAAGGACGAAACCGAGATAAAACAGAAAACGGTTGAGCGAGAAGTTAGAATAGAATGAAAGTACAAACTCAGAATTGAATTTCCGCCTGGATTTAGTCCAAGACGTCCTGTATCACTAAATGTAACATTTCCGACCACGATGACGAGTCATGCCTTTTGTCGAGGTCTATCTTGATTGAAAATGTATGTACTCTACGAAAACGTGAAGTTGTGAACTGTATAATTAAACAGGTGAGTGTGACTATAGAAAATTATCGACATGCATGATTATTTTTGACGCAGTTTATTATGAAGCAACGAGCCATGAATAAATGAACAAAACTATAATTACCTCTCGATCAACTGATTGTTGCTTCTATACATTTTACAATAAGGCTTCACAAACTCATACGGTAATCAATGTAAATCTTGACCTTCCGTAATTTTAGTGCATTTAAAGTGCTTCGTCTATATGTGATATTAAGATTAATGACTTAAAATACTAACAAATGCCAGGGCTGGAGATAGTTTGCAAAAAATTGGGTCAGTTTCGTTTTTACGTCCTTTTCACATTTTGTTTTTATTACGACTATTGATCATTTTAAATAAAGAAAATAAGAAGAAACTGACCCAATGCCAAAACAAAAAGAAATCAATAAAAATGATATTAATTATATTTTCCAATTATATTCAAGGTGTTTTTTCCAACTTTCTAAATTTGAATTAGTGAGAAGTGAGCCACTAAATATTAGTCATGTTTTACTAATTCCATCAGTAATTATAAACTTATTGGAAAGTAATTAGTAGAAAATTATTTATATTTAGTAGAAAATTTTACGAAATTGATTAAATAAACAACATAAAGTTAATATTTAATCAATGAGGTAATTACATGGAGAAAATTTGTATAGCTATATATGTTTTTTTAATAATGATGATTCTAAAAAATATTAGAAATCTAGGGAAAATCGAGGTGCAATGTGTTACACGGAGAAACTTTTTATATCAATTCTTACTATAGTATTTTTCAATTTAGGGAAAAACGTATCACTTTCAGAATTTTTGTCAGTAAAAATACTAAACTTTATAATAATGATATGAAACTTCAGCATAGTTCATAGCAAATTTTACTATAGTTTATACTAAAGTTCCATATTATTATTATAAAG
This sequence comes from Diplolepis rosae, assembly GCA_030998225.1. Classification (NCBI taxonomy): domain Eukaryota; kingdom Metazoa; phylum Arthropoda; class Insecta; order Hymenoptera; family Diplolepididae; genus Diplolepis; species Diplolepis rosae. The sequence goes on along the minus strand of JAPYXD010000723.1, from coordinate 2,220,630 downwards.
TTTAGTATTTTCACTGACATAAATTTTCAGAGTGATACGCTTTTCCTTAAATTGAAAAATACTATAGTAAGAATTGATATAAAAAGTTTCTCCGTGTAATTATTCCTAGCGGACTAAAAATGATTTAGATTTTCATAAATCATGGCTTATTTTTTCAAGGAAAATATTCTTTCCAACTGCCTTGTTTCCAACATTGAAAGTAAAGTTTTCAGTGACTCAAATCGTAAAAATAATTTGTTTTAAAGGAACATTTATCCAAAATAACTACATTCGAAGATTTTTTACTTGTTTTTAAAATTAGAAACAATAGAGTTTATGAAAATCCAATCATTTTTTAAAATTGGTAAGAAGTGATAGTAAAGAAAAATTCTATCACAAAAATTATTTTAAGTTCCAAATTTTTTTCATAAAAAATAATATTTTTTATTTCATAACACAAGACTAATAATATTATTTCAAGACTTGAAACTATAGAAAAACTATTTTTTCCAGAAACCTGATTTTTGCCACAACTACTACCTTAACCAAAGGTCTTGTTTGATTTAACAAAATGGTTTGTTTAGATTAAGTTTGTTTTTTTTTCTGGATCTATAAAGTGTTGTGCTATACCATTAAATAGAAACTGCAAACAACTTAAGAGGAAATTAGAGACAGAATGAACAAACGACATTTTTTCCGCGAGTTACCAAGTGTGAGAGAAAAAGTCTTTAACTGAAGAATCCATTAGTCACAAGGATAGAAAAAGGGCATGTAAAGCAAAAAAAAAAGGAAATAGCAAAGAAAAAGAAAGGAAGAAGTAAGTAGTAAGGGGAGTTGAGAACTTGGAGTAAAAAGTAAATTAGCATCGTTAGTGGATAACTAGTGCCAATTAGTGTTGCCAATATGCTTCTTTCTATCTTCCCCAGGGAACCGAGTAATTTATGCGTAAGTTATGCTGGAGGTCCTGAAGCAATGATTACCTTGAGCAAATGAGACTGGTCCCCCTATCTACGGGGCCTGATACTTCTTAAATCATTGAACCCTTTCCTCTTCTTTCATAACCAACTTTCATTCTTCAACCATCACTTGATCCCCCATCACATTATTCACTTACTCCCTTCATTTATCTTTCTCTTTCGAAGCATCGAGTCAAATGAAATGTTCACAATATTTCACGCGGATAATCTTATCTACGAATCACTATCGTTGCCTCACAATGAGCTGTTATTTCAGTGAGCTTAACACTCGCTTTAACCTTTCCGGATAAAAATGATGAGAAGGTAAAATGTCTGCATGTGCGAATTTGACAATGTCAGAGTGTTTTAACCATAGGATAAGACTTTTGTTCAAAATAATTAGAGGTTTATTCGACTCTGTAAAGCCCTTTACTGGTTGTAAAGGAAATTGCATTTACCTAACTTCGTTTCTGGTAACAAAGGTATGTATATGTATGTACATAGAGAAACTCGCTGAAATCACGTGAAAACACCTTCTCGTTGGGATTGGGGTTTGTAAACGTAAGTTAACTATATTTGTTTGAATCAAAAGGGAGAAGCATTCATTGCGAGACTGTGGGAAGTTAAAATAAAATTAATCTGCATTTTAATAAATACACGTGAAAAATAAAATAGCACAAAATGCTATTTTGAATAACTGGAATGATTCTATGGAAAATTAAATAGTTGATATTACATTTTATTTCAGCAAGTGTTATAAGAAAAAAACATTTTTAAAAATTTTAAAGAAGTATTTTGTTGTCTTGAATACAAGCTCTATTACTCGACAGTATTTTGTTTATATCTCAAAACTTTCTAAAAAATTGTAGAATTTTCTGTAATAATTACAAACATTGTTTCAAATAATCACAGAAAGCTCCAAAATTTTTGACGAAAAATTCGAAATATATACTGTTAGAAATGTTCTGAAATATACACGGAGAAAAAAAATTGTTGTATTAACCAACCAGATTCTTGATATAGAATTGACAAAATTTTTTTGTTTTCCAAACAAATTTTTAGTTTTCCCAACAAACCTATTTGTTGAACTAACAAAAGAATTCGTTATTGCTTTTTGCTTGACAAAACTTTTTGTAAGGAGAACTAAAATTTTGTTGAGACGGCAAAAAAAAGTTTGTCAGTTCTACATTTTTCTCCGTGTAGGAGATTTTTATTTCAGAAAGGTAAAGTACAATTATAGGATATTTACAATTATTTTATAGTGAGATTATATATTTTAAAATATATGTAAATAAAATACAAATTTTCATAATACTAAATGTAACTGTATAAAACTTCAGTTATCCAAAATGTAACAATTTTTAGATACAGTCACTAAGTTTATATGAAATTTAAATCCTGTGTACATTTTTCCAATTTTATGTAATACACTTATCAAGACTTTTGGTGTTTAAATTTTCATGAAATCGATTTAATTTAAAAAACTTAAATGAAAAAGAAAGAAGTAATTATAAATGAATTGAGAAAAAATTATGAATCAAGAATTTATTAAACTTACAGAATCTATATAAAAATTTACAGATTTACAATCTAAATACAAATATATACAAATCATTTCTGTAATTTCACAATAATGGACAAAAAGCATAAACATATCGTCAGTATACAGAATATTTTTTACCTCATATAATTGCACCCATGAACGTAAAATTATTTTTAGAAAGAACTGATTTATCTATATACATATTCATATGTTAGCGACGAATCACGATTAAATATTGCTTGGCATTATTGAGAAGGCGTGAAACGAAACTCCGCGACCATCGAAAACAGCGCGAGAGTAGGGGGAGCACTCGAAGAAGAATAAGGGGAGGTGGTACTAGACGGAACGGCACTCAATGGAACGGTGACTGTACAAGTCTTTAGCAATTTGTAACTAAAAATTAAGAGATTTTCTCTCAAATTTACTAAAAAGTAACTGAGTTTTCTTAAATTTTATCTTTACTTCACGGAATTGTCAGTGTATGATATAAAACTTCATTTACTAGTTTTGAAAGACTCCGATAGAAATTTTTAACAGTCTATACAAAGCAGTTCTGGTGAAATCTGAACAACTTATTTTTTGAGTACCATTCGCACTGTACTATTTACCGTTCTGTTTCTCCTTTAGAAAATTTGCAAAAATAAAATTTAATGCTTACCATTATGTCATGCAGAGATTCTTTTGTCTATTAAGGTAGTTTTGATCCACGAAAATTAGACCTCAGGTAAAAATAGATAATTTTTCTTTCAAGAATAGCAATATTATTATTGAAAGGCTAATTTGAAAGAGAAAAGATTATTTTACATGAAAAAAATTTGAAACACAAAGAAATAATTTTATTAATAAATTTTATTTTTGACCCAACTTTTTTTCTTATCGCTTCTTACCAAATTTTAAAAAATTATGTGATTCTAATAAACCATGAATAATTTTTTCAGAGAAAAGATTTCCCACAACTTCACCGTTTCTGATTTTTAAAAATAAATTCTTTAATGGCTGAAACCATTGAAGAAACATTTTCCAAAACGAAATTTTTCTAAACAGATTGCTGAATTTAATAATAATTTATTCATTTTCGAAAATTTTAAATAGTTAAGTTGTAGGGAATCTTTTTCTTGAAAAAGTGATTTGTTATTTATTAAAATCGCATAATTTTTTAAAAGTTGGTAAGAAGCGATAAGAAAAAAATTTGGGGCAAAAATAAAATTGTTTTTCTGTATTTCAAATTTTTTTCATAGAAATTAATCTTTTCTTTGCCAAAATAGCTCTTCAATAATAATATTGCTATTCTTGAAAGCAAAATTATCTATTTTTGCCTGAGGTCTAATTTTCGTGGATCAACTACCTTAAGAATGGGACTTTGAGCTGTTTTCGTCTTCTATGTGAAATTTTTAGAAATCATAGTCAAACACTAAAGGCCCTTTATCAAATAATAAATTTACTCGACAATGAAAAAACCTGGTATAAATCATTGCGAGTTATTATGCAATTGAGAAAATAAGGAATATAAAATAGGGAAATAAATCTCTTGTCCAACAAGGTATAAGTACTGCATGTAATAGTATGCAAAGCTTGTGATTTGTTTCTTGCTTCATGTACTCCACTTTTGTAATTACATAATGACCTTAATTGTCCATACTAAAATCTGGAAAGTGCATACATGGCTTTTGGCTGACAGCTTCTCAATATCATCCTTCATGACTCAATCACCTTTATCAAGAACAATAATCCAGTAAATAATTTATTTTATAACATAGTAATAAATTTTCATATTGAGATATAAAATTCTTTATTATATTGCTTCTTTTACACTTTTACTTTACGTTACTTTGCCTGGCGAATGAGTTTAATATGAATACGAAATTGGAAAAGTTTTCTATGAGAAATTTCATATCCGTGTCTTTCCAGCCGTAGAAAAATATTGAAAAGGAGATTCGTAGGTCGACGAAGAAGCGAATAAAAATCATTGGCTTTTCATATCCTCAATTTCAATGGAGTAGCGAAACACTCAACTCATATAGCTGGCTTTTTGAAAGAGATTTTTTATGTAGTTCAAACAGACAATTCTTATCTTAGCGTACCACAAAGAACTGTCAAATCAATCTGGAAATGCATCTTAATGGTCAAACTGTCATTAGCATAAAAGTATGCAAAATTTTTATCCTTCTATTTTAACTCATGACAATCTCCTCTCAATCTTGAATCTTCACCATAAAAATTTCTTTCCTCTTTCTCAATTTTCTTCTCTTCACTTTTCCGTTCTATTTTCATCTTTTTTTTGCTTCTACTTTTTAGCTTTATTTTCTTTCGCACTTGCACAATCGATACTCTCGATTGGTCTCGCGTGACCGTAAGTTCGCGTGATTTTACACAAAGTGCAATACTTGCACACGTTCACACATTGTTGAAAGCTGGTGCAAAGCATGGGCTTGTTTCCCGAGGTTTACGAATGTGTCAATAAGTATTCAGGGCAGATAATCATCGCTTTAAGCGCGCACTCACTGGAGAGCTCGTTAACCCTTCCGAAGTGTGTGATGCTCGAATAGTTTTTATCTAACCAATTATGTATCTCTTTATTTTCTAAAATTATATCTTCCTTGGCAAAAGAAATATGCTTTCTTTCATATATATTGAAAGAAATAGTAAGGTCTGCTATTTTACCTTACTATTTGAAAAAAGAAAAAAATTGTGTGATGGAAAATTGAAAAGTAGTGGGGCAAAGTCATCACTCTACTGAAATCTCAAGATAATGAACAAAAGTTATTAGTGAAAAGAAAACATTTTTATAAATTTTTGCTACATTTGGATAGTATTTATATTAGAGTCAGATTGAAATTTTTTTTCAATAAAGTATTTCTATTTTTTTTTAACCTTTTTTAAGCATCTTAAATAATAAATAATTATTATCCTTCTTTTTTATTTATGTTCATGTGGTTTATTTAATTACCAAATTATTTATTCACTGTTTTAAATTGTTTCGGAATTTCTTCTAAAAATGATAAATTAACAAATTTTGTAAGAGAAATTTTACATTCTTTCCAAAATCCATTCTCAAAATCCTTAAAAAATATTTTAATTTAATAGAACTCGAGGTTTATAGCATAATGAATCATTTGAATACGTAATTAAGACAAATTCACATATTTTACTTTAGTAGTGTTAAGTAGCGTTTGTGACGACTTTGCCCCACATGCAGAGTAATGAAAATGCCCCTGCTTTATTTTTTTATACAAAGTATAAAATATAATGCAATTGGAAAAAAATCTAAAAATGAGTACAATGGTTATGTTTTGCAAATTCTTCTGAATAAAACCAACATACCTTGATTTTTTTTCGCGCTCAGATATTGATACTATACCAAAATTTCTTCGAGCGCCAAAAATTACTTTTCACTACCGAAAACACGTGTCATACTACAGTTGGGCTTCTCAATAAGAGTGTTCTCAATAAGAGCGCTTCCCCTAATCAATGATTGAGCATTACCCCCACTATCGTGCTTGTTTTGAATGCCACCGGATTCATTTCGGGGCTTCTTAATAAGAGCTTTCGGTGAATTTTGATTATTAACGACTTACTCGCTTTGGTAACGCGAAGTAAGAGACAAATCGAGGAGAGTCGAAGCGCTCTTATTGAGAGACCCGCTGACGTTTCGAACGACCGAGCTTTTCTGCAGAGTGGGGGTACCACACTTCTTGGAAATTCCTTCCCCTACAGCCCCGTGAGCGCTCTTATTGAGAATCCCGATTGTATAAAAAAAACGCAACATAACCTAGAATGACGTTAAACTCCGTCGGTAATGTCGGCGCGTTAAAGCCGTCTTTCACTAAAAAACTCACGTTCATATGGTTTATAGTTTCCTCAAAACTGGAAATTGATGACTTTACCCCACTGGTGACAATGCCCCACTCTCCCCTAATTGAATTTTATAACAAATATTTGAAATATCTTGGGTTGCTTTTAAGGCCATGGACCAACTGGATCACATGACTAGATTTCTACCTTACCTGCATTTTAGTTTGTATAGCTCCATTTCCATGAAAAATCAGATACCGAATTGGATACTTGTGAAATTAAATAAAATGCATTGAGATAGGTCTGGCTGTTTATAAATGTTTATAATTATAAAAAATAAATTTCTTCGAAAAATAGTAACTTTGTAATTATAAATATTGATGACCAGACAGACCTGCCTCAGTGATTTTTATTTAATTTCACAAATTTTCAAATCGGTATTTCACACACTATACATAAGAAAATTAATTTCCGAGACTTTTTTCGTTATTTATTGCTGAAATTTTGGGAAATGATAAACGACTTTCTGAGACAAGTTCCATGAATCCCTCTAGACTAATTAATCAAAAAAATTAATTTTTCTTGTTAGATTGGTATTACAGTGAGTAACTTTTTTGATAATTTAATCTAAGGAAAAGTCCCAAGACCTCTCTTTGCAACTCCTTTATCATTTCCCAAAATTTCAGCAATAAATAATAATTTTGTTTGAAAAAAGGTTACAGAAACTAATTACGTCGGTATGAAAGTAAATAACTTTTTTTATTAATTAATCTGAAGAGCAGTCATGGTATCTGTCTTGATCCTTAAATAACTCCCAAAATTTCTGTAAGAAATAATTATTATTTTCGAAAAAAAGTTGTGGAAACTATACTTGGTAACTTCTCGATCGTAGCGGTACATGCCCTTAAAGTTGATATAAATGATAAGAATAAATTCAAATACAATTCATCATTTACTGTAAACAAATATATTTAATACTTTGGGAAGATTTCACAAATTTTTGATAAATAATTTTTATATAATGCAGGTAATATTTTTAAATTGTTTTTATGGTTGTTGAAATCATTTTTTACTGATTACTTCCATTTCAAATTTATTATTTACCTATTTTTTAATGTGATTTTTTATATTTTTTATGAGATTGATTTTTGACGTAATGGCCATAGAAAAAAACGCAATGTAAAGGGTAATCATGTGTTTATAATATTTTTTAGGCAAAATATAATTAAAAATAGGTGAATATAATTTTAGTATCAGAAGTTTTAAATTCCACACACAATGTTTATCATTTAAACATATCTGTCGTAACAATAATTCTGATAAAATAATATAATAATTAGTAAGTGTCTATTATTACAGAAAATTTGTTAATTAGCATGCATACAAAGGAAAAACTTTAATCAACGTACTGTAATGTAAATTTCTTTCGTTAACATACAAAAGAGTAAAGCGTATGCAATTTCCTTTTTTCTCTTCTTTTATTGCTTTATGAATTTATGCATTAACTACTATCACGGGTCGTTAATTTTGCGGGGCAAAGGGGTTACTGTCTCCCTTCTTGTTACATCTAGTAAGGAACTTGGGTCGTCTGTGTTTTCTACATAAAAAAGTTTATCATGCCGTCAAAAGTTTTATTACAAATTACACCACGTAATTGCAACGCCCAAAACTGCAGTTTATTAATTGATGACTAATTTCAATTTATAATTTATCTAGAAATTTCAGTCTAGATATTCTATTTGAATATACATATATCTTATAAACCATTTGAGTAATTACATTTATATTCACGTAAAATTTAATATTCTTGATTGAATTTCAATTCCTTCATTCCAAAGAATATCATTTTTTACATTCTCATCACATATTAGATCGTTAACCAGCCATGTCCGAGCAAAATTTCGAAAATTAGAGCATTTTGGTATTTTTTAAAATTATTTTTTGGAAAAATCGAAAATTTTAAACTCAAATATCTCTACAAATGGTCCCAATTGAATTTTTCAATCAAACGAAAATTGAGAAAGCTTCAGTATTTTAAAACTTGAACAAAGTTGATATTTAAATTCCACTTTCCAGTCAAACTATTAGAGATGTGAAACAACGTTATGATGCGGCATTGCTTATACGAAATAGATCTACAAATTTTAATTTAAACATTTCTTATAACATATTTTCCATTGCAATTTTGAAAAATACTATTGAAATTTAAAAATTTAATTTTTTAATCAAAATATGCGAGATACGAATAAAAGTCAGAAGTTCAAATTGCTTGTTTAAATAAGGTCCACGAAATTTCTATGCAAACACTTTTTTATAAAATGTATATTTTTCGTTTTAATTGAAAAAAATAACATTGAAAATCAAAAATCCTATTTTTCAGCTGAACTATGAGATAAGAAAAACACACAGATTGCAAAATAATTTGCTTAAGTAAGGTTTACCAATTTCCATTTACACATTTTTCTATAAAATGTATATTTTTCTTTTTAACTGAAAAAAATAACATTGCGAATAAAAAATTCCATTTTTAAATAAAATTAGGGGAGAGTCGGGTAGTACCGGCCACTTAAGCTTTTTTGATAATAACTTGGCTTATAGGGATCAAAATTAAAATTTAGAAGGTTAGTTATAATGTCAATGTTTCTACCAACAACCTGCAAAGCGGAAAATAAGAAATAAACATATTTTGGAAGAAAACAAAGCGATTAAAGTGAGATTTAAAATAGATTACTACAAAATAGTGTCGGGTAGCCCCGGCCATCGAAAAAACCGAGATATTTCACTAAGAAAAAAATGCTATTAAATCAAAAGCATGTACATATACTATTAATTCATAAAAATATACTACAAGAACCAATAAATATGTTACTAATTTTATAGCATATTGATTTGAATCCATGATATACATGCTTTTGATTCAATAGCATTTTCTTCTCAGTGCAGTATTCCTGCGCATCCATAAAGCCCACTTTTCCGAATATGCTTGTTTAAAAGGTTTCATGAATTTCCGATCAAGAGGTTGCAATTATTTGTGACTCGTGTGTGGGGATAAATTTAGAAACTTAGCAGAAAAATGTGGCCAGGGCTATCCGACACGAAATGGCCAGGGCTATCCAACTCTGACAAGTTTCACTAAAACTGCTGTAAATAATAAAATACGCGAAAATATTAAACAAAAATTAGAGGTCACATAGTTAGAAAGTGCATTTATATATCCCAATCAGAACCAATCTGATATTTCTTTTAGCTTTAGAAATATTTTATAATAAAGATGGTACATATTTCTCAAAATGCACCTGTTTTCTAGAGATGAAATATTTAGACCGGATTTTCTTTTAAGTTGATGAAAGATACGACTCCATATCATTAAAATTACACTTTGGCACAATTCTGAAAGAAAAAAATGTTAATTTATTTTCGCAGAGAGTACAGTTTATTCAATGTCATGAGTGGCCGGGGCTACCCCATGGCCGGGGCTACCCGACTCTCCCCTAAAGGAGATATGGAAAGAATGTCAGAATACAAAATTATTTGCTTAAAAAAAGTCTATAAATTTTTATTCACGCTTACTTTTAATAAAGATGTATATTTATCGTTTTAATCAAAAAATATACTATTGGAAATCATAAGTCCTCTTTTTTCCCTTTAAATCGTGGATCTTAGTTTCTTCTTCTAGATTGTGAATATTGAGAGCGAGTGTCGTGATGAGAACGTATTCCTCAAAGTCGAAGTAACTTAGAGAAAAGTCAATTCGCATCAACAATAATATAAAATTTACTTTAGTTATAGTAATAAATAATCAACATTGAGCTCGTGTGCCTTCATCCCCAAAGAGGACGTGGGCAGATTTTTTGTAATTAACTTAATTAGCAAATTTATTAAGACCTCAGAATAACTGTAAACACATTTGTATTTAACTTCAAAATATAAAGCTTTTAAAAAAATGTCAACTAGGCTTCTGTAAAAGATGTAATTAGATTGAAAAGGAGGTTTCTGATGTGAAACGCAATTGATTTGAAAGCATAAAATATGCGAAAACCTCCCTTCAAGCCAGACAAGTGCTGCAGAATTTGAAAAGCTATTTTAAATTCAATGCACCCGGACTTTTAATGACTGAATTATGTCTGAACTACAGTTTCGGTGTTTTCGTGCATATTTCTCGATCTAATGAAAATTAAGATTTTGAATCATTTCAGCGAAGCGAAGCTGCTCATAAAAGTAATTTTTATCAGAACATATTTATTTCATTATTTTTTATTCATTAGTTTCTTAGTATTTATTACTTTTATTTCTAATGACTAATATAATAACTGTTTAAAATATTTTTGATGATACATCTTTTTTATAATATAAAAAATAGATGAAATTCCGAAAGAGTTCCTGTATTATGATAGCGATTACATGAAACGTTGAATCTATGAATTTTGCCATAATGTCAATTTCCCAACCAAAAATTGGATCATGACACTTGTTGCTCGATGACCTGCTCACTAGCTGTATTTTTCCAAACGTTTACAGCAGCACTCCACACGTCATTTGTCCTCGAATCCAATTCTACTGATCACTTCGAACCAGGAAAAAGTGTAAACAATTTCAAAATTTTGATTCAATGGCAGATATTAATAATGTTCCCTTAATAATTTCAAATTTCTCCTTTTGTGCGTGAAATAGTTTTCTACACCATGCTATTATAACTTTATTTTATTTTATAATATAATTTACTGAATAAATCATATCAATTATATTATAATTTAGCCAATAAAATGATCATGGTATCAAATATTAATTTATTCAAAGTTTAGATGCCTAGAAAAAGTATTATGAACTTAAACCACAAAGAAAATAAATAGTTCATTAATATTTTATTTAAATTATTGCATTGAAAAAGCCATGGATCACGTGACCAAATTTCTGTAAAAGTCCGTGTAAGATAACTTTTTTATTTTACAAAGTATATTTCTGAAAATTTGGGAAACGTAAGAAAAGACAATGAAACACGTTTATTAACTTCGCTTTAGTAAAAATTTTGAAAAATTATCGACATTTACAGTTAATTATACAATTTTTTTGCAAAATTTTCACTCAAACGATATTGACAAACGTTCACTATCATGTTCTGTAGTATTTTTCAAATTTTCAGGATGATATGTTTTAAAATGAAAAAAGTTATCCAAACGGACTTCTACAAGAATTTGGTCACGTGATCTGGTTGATCCATGGTATTGAAAAAAATATAATATTGCTTTTTTAAATTAGCTAAAGTGGAACGAATTTTAAGGCAGTTTTAATCTTTTCCTAGATTCGGGAACAAATTTTGCGTTCAGTCTGTGACTGCAACAAGCTGAAGTGAAAAGGGGTGATACAAATATCGGAATGATTGGGGATGTTTTAGTGGTGTACCACTTCCTCGAAGCTATCCCTTTTTGTGCCCCAACCCCTAACCCCTGAAATTCACGAACCGTCATTTCAACACAAGCAGAGTTCCGCTGACAAAATCAGGAGCCACTTGTTGATATCCATGATGACCAGTTCAGACTAGAGATCTTCGCTCCTTTTTTTCTCGAAAAAGTAACGTTTTATCTTTTTTTATATGAGGCAATAAGATCCCGAATTTATAACTTCTGAATTAGAGAATGCATGACAAAAATATTGATTCCAAAAAATCTGGGTCATCGGTTCACACGATATCTCAAATTCGGTTTGTCTGCAATGAAAAATGTATAGTGTTTTTTAATCTGGAGGAGTGTAATTCTTGTCTGACTACCCTTCAGGTTTTTAACATAACAATTTTCAAAATAGCGGAAATTTGAAAAAAGTGATTTTTTCGCTTTTTTTCGATCTTAAAAAATTCACAAAAAATTTGTTATAAACAATAGAGAGCCAAATGATAGCGACAACAATGCCACACATTTTTTAAAAAACACGTAATTTTCAAAAATGTGAATTTTGAAAAAACAAAAGTTGTGCTGAGTTGTGCTAGGCGAGCACAATAAATCTCTTCCTTGACGATTTTCTCTCAGACGCATATTTTTCAAAATAAGTACATTATTGTCAATTTCAAAATTTGTTTAATCATGTTTTCCAAAAAAGTGAATTTTGAAAAAACAAAAGTTGTGCTGAGTTGTTCTAGGCGAGCACAATAAATCTCTCCCCCAACAATTTTCACTCAGACGCATCTTTTTCAAAATAAATATAGTTTTGTCAATTACGAAATTTGTTTAAACATGTAATTGACAAAAATGTATATATTTTGAAAAAGATGCGTCTGAGAGAAAATTGTGAAGGTAGAGATTTATTGTGCTCGCCTAGAACAGCTCAGCACAACTTTTGTTTTTTAAAAATTCACATTTTTGAAAATTACGTGTTTAAACAAATTTTGAAATTGACAAAAATGTATTTATTTTGAAAAAGATGCGTCCGAGAGAAAATTGTGAAGGTAGAGATTTATTGTGCTCGCCTAGAACAACTCAGCACAACTTTTGTTTTTTCAAAATTCATATTTTTGAAAATGATGTGTTTACACAAATTTTGAAATTGACAAAAATGTATTTATTTTTGAAAAGATGCGTCTGAGAGAAAATGGTTAAGAAAGAGATTTATTGTGCTCGCCTAGCACAACTCAGCACAACTTTTGTTTTTTCAAAATTCACATTTTTGAAAATTTTTTTTTTTTTTTTGGATTACTATTTTTTGGATTAAAATTTGAATTTCATTATTTTTATGTGCAGCACAATACTGTGTATACTTAGAGCAATCTAGCACAAGTTTTCGTTTTTCAAAAAAACAAAATGGCGGTGCTGAGTTTTTTTTCAAAATTTTATTTTTCTCAAAAACTGTTTGTGATATCGAAATTTAGTTTACGGCACGATCTTTGATGTATTAAGGGCTACCTAGCACAACTTTTTTTATTTCAAAAAAACAAAATGGCGGTGCTAGTCAAAAAATAGTTTTTTGGGTATTTTGGCTCGAGTTTTAATTTTTTCAAAAAAATTTTTGCGGCACAATGCAGTACAAATGTAGCACAATTCAGCACAACTTTCATTTTTTTGAAAATATAAAATGGCGGTGCCAACTTCTCGGACATGCGTGAACCAGTTTGAAAAACGTCGTTTCGAGAAAAACGCGTTTAAAGTTTTACGTTTAATTTTCTCCGGGAAATTGGCACTTACAATTAATAAATATTTGTAGTAACATAAACTATTGAAAAATTGCAACAAAATAAAATCGATTTTTTGAAAATGTTACTACAGAAGACCCCTTTAGAAATAATTATGAATCCTGAAATGTATTATAGAATTGAGTATTTAAAGATAGTAAGGTTGTTTTATGATTAATTTGATCATTTCTTTGTGTGATATTCATATACATTATAAACAGATAGCAAGTTAGCATAATAAGTTTAACATTTGCACTCGTTGCACTAATTCCAGATTTGAATATGTCATTTTTTTTTTGCTTGGATAGTTAAAATTCCAAAATATGACCCGGTACTGTATATTTTTTTCAGTGTACCCACACGGAGAAACCCATGTTTAGAACTTTTCCTAAACTGCGTTTCAATTTAGGGAAAAACGTGTCACAGTGAAAATTTGAAATGCTAAAGTGAAATACTGAAGTGAAATACTGAACTTTATATAAACTACACTGTAAAAAATATCGGTACATTTTCCTACCATGTATTAGGTAATTTTTCCTAAATCCTTAAGAACCATAGATTTTCCTACAGAAAGTGGAAATATTTCATAGATTTGAGGAAAATTGACCGAATTTTCTTACTTATTTCCGAACTATTACACTGAGAAAAAAATTTATCCAACAAAAGTTTTTTTGTTGTCCTGACAAAATATTTTGTTGTCCCAACAAAACATTTTGTTTAAGTAACAAAATTTGATTGAAATAACAAAATGTTTTGTTGGCACAACAAAAGAATTTTGTTAGCTAAATACTAACAAAATATTTTTGTTGATTTGACAAAACTGTTTTCTCAGTGTAGGAAATATATGAAAAAGGTGAGAACATTTCACAAATCTCCTACACGGAGAAACTTTTTATATCAATTTTTACTATAGTATTTTTCAATTTAGGGAAAAACGTATCACTTTGAGAATTTTTGCTAGTAAAAATACTAAACTTTATAATAATGATATGAAACTTCAGCATAGTTCATAGCAAATTTTACTATAGCTTATACTAAAGTTTCATATCAATCTTCTAAAGTTTAGTATTTTTACTAACAAAAATTCTCAAAGTGATACGTTTTTCCCTAAATTGAAAAGTACTATAGTAAAAATTGATATAAAAAGTTTCTCCGTGTAAGTTGTAGGAAATTTTTCCCATGAAAATCGGAAATTATTCCATAAAAACGGAAATTCGTTCACTCTTTTTTAGATCTTTTCCCACTTAAATTATGAAATATATCAATTTTTCCTAATAATCTGGATATTTCTCCGACCAAACAGTAGGAACTATTTCCAGTTCTATGTCGGAAATATTTCCCACTATATTTTTGAAAAAATTTACGACCCATTTGTATTTTAAGCTGTCCGACTATTTTCGGAAAAATTTCCGAAAATTTTTTACAGTGTATATAACAATTTACTACAGATTGTATTAAACTTTACTATAACCTATACTAAAGTTTCATATAATTTTCCGAATCTTTAGTACGCTGTTAAAAATCGTATTAATTTTAATAGACTTTAATATACAAGTGGTAAATTAAAATCAATAGATTTGTATATTATGAAAAATTAATATACTCTCATATCAAATTTAATAACTTTTTAATCAAAATATATTAAAATTAATAAACATTATTCAAATATATACAAATGTGAATTAAAAATAAAACAAAACTTTGTATTTTTTAGGATGAAAGTATTTTAAATTTAAAATACGTTACTGAAAAACACTTCCACTACATGTAATCGAAGTTTAATACAGAAATTTCTAACAGTGTATTTTGACTTCGAAAAATTTTCAGTCTGCTAGGAATAATTACCATTCTTATGAAAAAATGTTACTTTGGCGCTGGCCGGGTCCAGATCGGGAATCCCGCATCAGGGATGAAACACACAGCCCGACTGGGGCCAGATCTGGCTGCCTGGGATCTGATCGGGCCGTGTGTTTTATCAGCATTTTGAGCCACATCTGTTGACTCCTGCACTAGATTTTCCCTATATTCCTAATATTTTTTAGAATTTTCATTATAAAAGAAAAAAAACATACAGTACCGTTCAGAATTGTGGGACCACCTGTTTTTCGATAATTGCTTAAATTATCCTAATTTTAATTATGTGAGTGAAAAAATTTGTTCTCTTAATTAAAATCAAAGCTATCAAAATTATTTATATAATGATCCCAGTATGAATTCTTTTTTATTAAATTTTGAAGAAGTTATTGCAGAAAAAGTCAAAATTTCAATGCTTTCTTAAATTTTAAATAACTTTCGAAATGATCAACATTTTTAAATATTCTTGGACTAATTTTAAAGATAAATTTCTACAAAATCGAACAAAATTCTTGGAACTGATATGTAATTTTTTTCTTACATACTGCTCAAGGTTAAAGTTCAAATAAAAAAGTTTGAAAAATTCCAATATTGCTTTTGCTGAGAAAAACATTTTTATAAGATATATAAATCATATAATCATGAATTTTCTATCGAACTCCTTTAAAATATATATTCATATGATCTTTACTATGATTTACCTACAGATAAAATGTTTTCGAAATTTCTCTACTTTTTTGTTACAATTTCAACTCTTTGCTTTATGCAAGAAAAAAATTATAGATTTATAATGACAATTTACTGCGATTCTGTAGAATTTTAGCTTAAAATGACCCTACTCTCTAAGTCTGAATCAGTCAAATTTTCACTGATTGAATCAGTGATTTACCTTTTCACTGAATCATCGGTGAAAACTATATTTTTCACTGTTAAATCAGTTAATTTTCACTGTTAAATCAGTTACTTTTCACTGAAGTAATCAGTGAAATTTGACTGATTCGCAGTAACCTCTTTTTAGCTATTTGAATCAGTCAAATTTCACTGATAATCAGTAGATTTTGACTGATTTAGATTTAGAGAGTAAGAACATTAAAAAATGTTGATTGTTTCGAAAGTTGTTTAAAATTTAAGAAAACATTGAAATTTGGCCTTCATTCTAGACTAATTTTAAAGATAATTTTGATGGCTTTCACATTATTAAGTGTACAAATGTCATAACTCACAGAATTGAAATGAAGATAATTCAATCAATCATCGAAAAACAGGTGGTCCCACAATTCTGACCGGTAGTGAATATTGTTATGAAAAGTTTTTCCCTGCACTTTCCTCCAAAGGATGGCAGATTTCTACTCGGGACCTTCTTCTAGGAATATTTCGCGGAAATCAGTATTATAAAGCGTTGTTTACTTCTGGCTTTGGCATACAAAGCACTGATGAAAATGAAACAGTACACTAGAAATGTTTAGACATTGATAAATATTCAAGACAAGCCGAGATGCCTTCCCGTAACTGATACCCGACCCGTTAAAGTACCTCACCACTTTCTCGACTCGTCAGGTGCATCGTGCTTACACACCATGTAAATGGCCCTCAACCACGCGTGGCTGATGCATTCACACCAAAGTATTTACGTGCACACTACCATCTAATATGGCCTTAATGCCTGATTATGCGTTTAACGACACCGACAAGTGGATGAAAGGTGATTAAACCGTGTGTGACGCAAGGTGCACCACATCGTATGGCATGTTTGGTCAGGAGTAAAGGGCAAAAGGGTTGTCTGGAAGCCTCCATCGTATTTCAGGGGTATGTCCCAAGTGACTTTAAAGCGTGAACGTCTTTCTTAAGCATGCTTACACACACACATTCATACATTGTTGTATAACGATATGGTGTCTCGTGCTTGGAGTCTTGGACCAAAAGATAAGATGCACTGACGATCGACCGGTTAGGCCCGCTGCTTCCCAGCTGGCGGCCAACTGTCGACATCTTTCTACAGTCTGTTTTAAAACCCTTCGCATCCAGTCGCTGCACTTCGTTCTTTCCACCGTTTTTCAAGTCGCCTCGGATGACTTCCGTGGACGCGAAATTGCCGGTTACGAGAGTAAGACGTCGCTTTAATATCCGCTTGATAGCAATCGCGAAATAAGTTTGTATTTACGTAGCATCAGCAAATTATAGGTGGCGAGAAAATAAAGTGAATGACTAATAACTTAAGATAGGTGAAAGAATTGTCAAGGCTCTTTGTGATGATACAAAGATGAAAGAAGAGAAATTATAATATTATGACCTAGAAGAATTATTGGTTTTATTCAGATTTATCGGTATCATAACAATGATCACAGAGAAAAGTAATTAATTGCAAGAAGTTTAGTATTCCTGTTATACACGGAAAAAACAGTATAGCTAAGAGAACTATATTTTGGTCCTCAGAACCAGAAAATATTGCTATCAGACCAATGCTATGGCATGGTCCTCAGAACTATACGAGTATAGGTGACACAGCTATACAAGTTCGTTGATATGACAATACCATGTATAGTGATCGTAAACAAAATATTATGCCATCGTTATCGCTTTTGTGAATGAAAAATGAAAAATGATCTTTCAAAGAAAGAAAAAATGCTCCAAACAAATCGACAAACGCTTCGAAAAAACGCCTCGAAAAAATGACACTTCTTTCTCATTTCGAGGTTAGAGTCGCGTGCATGCGAAGCAATGTATAGGTCGCGCGGTAAACCAGTATAGTTGTCTCACCTATACCGCATGGGTCGAGACACTATATACCGGCATAGATCGAACAGCTATACTGTTTTTTCCGTGTACGAATACAAACAATCAGTTATTTTTACTGAGTCCACGACTTAAAATAGTAACAGAATTTAGTTTCTGTAAATTTAATGTGTTACTATTTTAAATTATAGACTCAGTAAATGTAACAAATTTGTTTTCTTTGCGTACCATTTGAAAATGTAAATTTCATATCGACACACGCAGAAAAAAGATTTTTAAGGTTTCCAAATGTTCGTATTACTTATTTGGACAACAAAGATTGTTGTCTTGATATTGCAAGAAGTGAAGAAGTTCAGTTAAATCAATGGGTTTTCTGCGCTGTTAGAAATTTCTGTATTAAACTTCCATTACATGTAATGGAAGCTTTTCTCAGTAACGTATATTAAATTAATATATTAAAATATATATATTTAATATATTTAATATATTAAAATACTTTCATCCTAAAAAATACAAACTTGCATTTCAATCATAATACACATGTGTATATAATTTAATAATGTTCGTTAATTTTAATATATTTTGATTAAAAAGTTATTAAATTTAATATGAAAGTATATTAATTTTTCATAATATACAAATCCATTGATTTTAATTTACCACTTTTATATTAAAGTCTACTCTCTAAATCTGAATCAGTCAAATTTTGACTGATTTAATCAGTGATTTGCCTTTTCACTGATTCATCAGTGAAAAAATATTTTTCACTGTTAAATCAGTTTATTTCCACTGATTCATCAGTGAAAAAAATATTTTTCACTGTCAAATCAGTCAATTTTCACTGAAATAATCAGTGAAATTTGACTGATTTACAGTAACCTCTTTTTAGCTATTTTAATCAGTCAAATTTCACTTATAATCAGTAGATTTTGACTGATTCAAATTTAGAGAGTATAAAAATTAATAAGATTATCAGCTGTGTGTGTAAGTTTAACCTATACTGAGAAAAAAATCCTATTGAATCTATAGCATTTCTGCAGAAAGCATGTATGTAATTGAATCAAATCAATATGCTATAGAATTTGTAGCATATCTATTAATTCCTTATAGCATATTTTTTTGAATCAATAAAATACATAGTAAATAGAGGTGTGAAGTGACGTCGAAAGGGGGCGGGGGGTAAAATAGCTAAAAATCGCGTGACGTATTATGTGAACGCCCCCTTAATAGATTTCTATATTATGAAAAATTAATATACTTTCATATTAAATTTAATAACATTTCAATCAAAATATATTAAAATTAACAAACATTATTTAAATATATACACATGTGTATTAACATTCAAATGAAAGTTTGTATTTTTAAATATGAAAGTATTTTAAATTTAATATACGTTACTGAAAAAAACTTCCATTACATGTAATCGAAGTTTAATACAGAAATTTCTAACAGTGTACTGTCCTTTTACACGAAAAAAAATAGTTTAGTAAATTTTATAGAACTGTTTGAGAGTTGGGGATACAGGCATTTACGGAACAGAGTTCTGGAAAATGTACAGAAATTTTGAGAATAAAATGCGTACCATTTAGGAAAAATTATTGAAAGTTCTGCATTTTATTCTGAAAAGTTTTCTAAATTTTCTAGAACTCGGTTCCGTAAATGCCTGTTTCCCCAACTCTTGAACAGTTCTATAAACTTTATTGAACTATTTTTTTTCCGTATATGAACTTGTAAAAAACGTTTATCAATCTTCCATAAACAAAGTAAAAAAAGATTTTAAGAGAATCTTCGAAGTGTTCTGACGTGAATAAGTTAAAATTAGTGAAACTCGTATAAATTAATCCCTTTGGTTCGATAATATGGAGAAGCAATACAATTTAATGCAGTAATGTTTTCCCTAATTCTTTGAAAATTCAATTATCTGCTCACCTAAGTTTTATTCACAAGAAAGCTTTTACAAAAATCACATCTTCTGTTTTCGTCGATTTATCTTTGACATGCGCTTTTTATATTCCTTTTTCCTGTCTCGTTTCTTCTACTGAACCGATTAGTTCTGCTGCTTCTAATATGACATTAAGAAATAAGCGAAATCAAAGCAAGAAAATATTTAAAATTCTGAAATTATACACTCTCTAAATTCCTGTTTCTTTAATAATGTAATTTTGAACTGAACCATCTAATTTGAAATAATGTATAAATATACTGTAAAAACATGAAAGTAATAATTTCCCAGATAAAATTTAAATTTTGTATTGAAAAATTTAATAGTATTCTTTGGGAGTCATACAAAAAAGTATATGAATAGCCTTCTCTAATTTTTTTATTGAAACCAGTTCTATTGATTCGCAAAATGGAAAAGCTCAATGGTTTCCTTTTCAAAGAGGAATTCACTAAAATCAAATGAAACATCATTTATTGACTGATATGGATATCATTTCACTTTTTCTGGCAGACCTGCTGAAATTTTTTAGAGTGAAGTTCAGAGAAATTACATTTCTGCATTCAGTCTGCTTTTTGCAACATTTTGAGTGGTATTATTATTTCTTTGAATTTCAGTATAAAATTTGAAATTATACATACGTTAAATCGCATTTATAATCGCACAGTAATCAATTATGTATGTAATTATGTATAGATACATTATTCATATAATACAAGAAAACAAGATTTTCTCTTTTATATGCATTTTTTACGAATCTTCACCGCGTAAAAATGAACGAGGTGTTATTATGAGAAACATACGGTATAATAGACGTAACGGAGCTCCAAAGAAAGTTATGTCAACGACCAGTTAAATAGCCTCTCTGCATAGAAATTGTGCACATATTTGACTCATTGCCGTTATAGCAAAACTTAATAACACTACATTAACTGTACATTAGATCCAACTATATCTATGGATTTCTTTGATAATAATGGAGACTGATCTATTATAAAAATTGAAGATAAAATATACTTTAATAATTTAATATATATATATCTAAACACTGGACTTATAATTTTCCATTGGTTTAATCTTTTGAATAACATTCTCAATTGATTTATAGCTGTAATTCAGTCACTGATAAAAATCTATAGAAAAAGCACTCCTATAAGTTATTATAATATTTAGAAATACGTTTCCAGCTCTGCTTGTATTTTCAGAAACGTAACTAGCAATTTCAAATTGATGAATTCAGAGAATGTTCTCAATTTTATTCAACTTTTTAGTCCGTTTTAGTTTATACAGTGCACTACGAAGAATGAGAAAAGGGTATATAAATATTTATCAGCTGCTGCTGCATAGTAAGAGTATTATACTTTATAACTTGGCCAAATAAAATAAAAATATACTGAAAATTAAGAGAAGCAAACGCATAAAAGTGATAAACAAAAAATAATTTTAAAAGTAACAAATAGAATTTTTTGAATTTTAAAGAATTTGAAATCGTTCTGTGAAAAAAGAGATAGGCAGTGGCAAAAATTTTGAACTCAACCATCTAATTAGAAGTTTTTAAAATTATTTCAAATATTAATAGCAAAATAATTATTCATCGATTACTTGAAATATTCTTTCTAACTGTAGAAATAATTGAATTTCATATAATTTGAGAAATAACGTTATAACGTTGTCTGACCAAACACGGCTATATCTACTTGACAATACTGATTCATCTGAGTTTGAAACTTATCTGTATGTGATTTTTTTTTCATCGCCCTCGTTTCTATGAAACTATCGGTAATCTAATTGTTATCTAATGTCTGCAAATTATAGAGTAACAAGAATAATATGTAAGTATATAACTATGTAAGCACCACGTGCTCTCACAAAGCCATTTCGTAATGAGGTTTGAATTGTGTTCGACGAGGATTGGTCAGCAACTAATCACTATAATAATTCGTCAGCCATTGATCCATCGACGATTATAATGATATTCATCCCAACCCTCTTGCAAACCGTAAATTATTTTGATTGGCAATTCGCAAGTCCAGTATTACTCGATTTTATTGCCTTAAATGTGATAATTATTGTAATTACAATTTATGTATAATTTTCATCAACGAGTTACTGAACTTTGAATAAGTATAAACTAATTTTGAATTTTTGTTCCAACTTTCATTCGTATTTCAAGTGGTAGGAAAAATTCGAGTTCAGTGTCTTTTCTTTTTCATTTAAAATTTAATATTTTTAACGAAATCAGAACTGTTGAATATTAAAATTTTACAACTATTTCAATTCTTCACAAACTGTCCGATTTCTTGAAGATATATTTTTCTTCTAATTTTCCGAAAATTTTAAATTTATATAAAGATTAAGAAATTTGACGTTTGTTAAACTTTAAAATTTATTAGTTTTAAATGTTATGATGCCAATTATCCTTTGAGATATGTGTAGATAAATTTTAATTTTACAATTAAAATATTTTATGTAAAAAATTTTCTGATGCTTTACATATTCTCATTCTTAACTTTATAAAAGTTTCTTCAAGCATTCAAATTTTTAAATTTCATACTCAACCTAAAATTTTAATTATTTTTCAATATCATAACCTTCAAATTTTCTAACTAAAAAAAGGCTTTATGGCAGAATTAACAGATTAGGAATTTGTTAAATTGGAATTTCGTGAAATTAGAAGGTTTAGAAATAAGAAATTAAAATAGCAGCGAAAAGGATTTTCAGCATAAACATAATAAATCTGTTTCACTTAATTATTATTTATTAACATTTTACCATAAAATTTAGTATCCTGATTTCAATTCATATTAGCCATAAATGCCATGACCTAGTTAAGTATTAAGAAGGCGCAATACAAATTAATAAATTTTTCAGTAATATATAAGATTCTTATCCATAATTATTTTTTTAAATACGTAATTTCTATCTTTAAAAATTAAAGTCATCAGAGTCGTGAACGAGAAGATGGCTATTCACCTTTGAACTGTCTCGAAGGTAAAAGAAAGGTCAGAATGTATTCGTCCTTGAAATTAAATCGCATTAAGATGATATCTCTGCAAGGCAAACCGGATCAAGACCTTAATCAAAGGAAACTGGCAACATAATATAGCAGCCCTGTTTCCTTCGACGAAATATGCAATCATAATTTCGTTGTTGCACATAATCGCGATTCGCTGTAACAAAATTCGCAATTCCCTCTTCACACCAGATTTATAACTCTCTCTCACTAGATTAATGACGAAGATTTCTTTAATTACAATTCTGTCTTGCTTCTAATAAACCACTCGAACATAATTTTCAAGACGTAAATGTTTGTACATAAACATTTCTCATTCTGGTATTTCAAAAGGAATATGCAATAGAAGAAGTCATAAATTTTTGCTCACATTAATATATGTGTTTTATATAAAAAATAAAAAGTTTGATTTTGCGAATATAATAAAATTTTATAAATCAAATTTGATGGCTTACCATGCAATTAAAAATAATTACTCAAGAAAAAATGCACGTTAAAAAAGTTACTATAAATATCGTCTATAAAATGTAAATAATTGTTACAATTTATTTCTCGTGGAAGGTTAACAATTATAATTAATAAAAATGCAGATTCGAAATTTTTCATTAATATCACGGCCAAAAAAAGTCTGTTACATTTACTAAGTCCATAAATTAAAATAGTTTTTTATGAACATAACAGATTTGTCGATGAATATTGCAGAATTACCTGTCAATTTTACAGAATACGGAATTTTCTCCAAAATATTAATCAAACAGGCATTTCTGTAATATTTATCAAAAAATCTGTTATTTGTTAAATTCAGAGCAATTTTATGCTGTTATTATTATAATTTATGGAGTTAGAAAATATAACAGAGTTTTTCTGTCCGTGAATGATCAATAAATTGTATTTTTTGTTATGTACCCAGAAAAAAGTTTTGTTTACATTTAAGAAAAGATTTTCTTAACTTCAATTCGAAGTGAAAATACCTTTGAACAAATATAAATTTATTTTATTTTAAGAAATCATGATTTTAGCATTTTTCAAATAGAAGAAATTATTTTTTTAATTTTATTTATTTGATTAAGAAAAAAATTTTTTTTATTCAAATACAGTACTGGAAAAAAGTTAAAAAATAATTTGTAGATATGTTGTTACCGGTATTATAATTTGAACATTAAAGTGAATGGCCTTTCCGGTTTTGTAAAGTTGTTTTATTTTGAAAGTACGTCAACGTTTCGACCGATTTTTCGGTCCTTATCAAGACGTGGATGACAAATTTGGTATTTTACTTCCATTCATATTGTTTGATGATAGGTTAAATTTTTATAAAAAATTAAATTTCAAAAAATCCAAGTTTAAAAACATAAAGTTATATTGTAAAATTATCATCATAGCATATTAGTTGCTATGAGAGTTCGTTAAATTTTTTAAAAATTTTTGTTAGGATAACTGGTGTCAACCTTTTTAGGTTATATTGATCGATAACGACACAAGCAGCTTCCATCATTTATACGTTATTGTTACATTTTTTTAAAATTTTTTTTTCTACTACACAAAACTTTGGAAGTGTAGTAGAAAGTCCAACGTTTTGTGCAGTAGAAAAAAAAAATTTTTTAAAAATGTAACAATAACGTATAAATGATGGAAGCTGCTTGTGTCGTTATCGATCAATATAACCTAAAAAGGTTGACACCAGTTATCCTAACAAAAATTTTAAAAAAATTTAACGAACTCTCATAGCAACTAATATGCTATGATGATAATTTTACAATATAACTTTATGTTTTTAAACTTGGATTTTTTGAAATTTAATTTTTTATAAAAATTTAACCTATCATCAAACAATATGAATGGAAGTAAAATACCAAATTTGTCATCCACGTCTTGATAAGGACCGAAAAATGGGTCGAAACGTTGACGTACTTTCAAAATAAAACAACTTTACAAAACCGGAAAGGCCATTCACTTTAATGTTCAAATTAAAAAATAATTTATTTACTTTTATTACCATGATCGAAGAAAATTTTTTCTTTAGATTAAATAAACTATTTTTGTAAATCACATTATGCATGTACTTATGCGACTGGGCAGATATTTATTCCTTAAATTCAAAGAAAAAAAACAATCAAGAAATTTCTTCAAGCCAAAGAAACTTTTCTTTGACCGTATAGCAATTCACAAATTTCTTTGATTCAAAGAAATTTTTTTTTAATCAAAGAAAATTCATTCTAGGTGTGGATAAAACATTACAAACTTCTATTAAAGTTATTTAATATTATTATATTATTATTTATGAATATAAATTAAATTTTTTATGCAGGGTTTTCTGGTAGATTGGTAACTTAAGAAGAGCGTAAGAATTTTAAAGCCGATAATGAGTTCGATAAATCATCTAGAGTTTAGAGACGTATGGTTCATGGAGATAGTTGTCAGATATATTGTATGAGATTTGGTTCTCCTAATTATTACTCGTTATCTAACAACTTCGGGGCAGCAACAATTTGCCATAGAATCATTGATGTATGTTTATGCAAATATTATTGCATCGGTCACTATATCTCGATGCAGGGGGCCGTCACATTGTAATTTAAGAGTTTTAATTTAATTCGCTGGATCGATATTACCGATGCGTATAACCTTAATTATTTCTCCGAGCTTTGCAGGCTTCGTTAACCCTGTAAACTTCACCCCTCTTTTCTTCACTCTCTTTTTACCCTCTTTTCTCATCTCGTCTCAACTCAACTTTCCATTGCTCTTAACAATGTGATCAAATGACGAATTAGTCTATTTTCAAAATTTCCATTTTAAAAAAAAAACCGGGTCAAAAAACATTCGAAGTCCTTTAAAAGTATTGTATTTTATACAGTTTTGAAGAAACACGAAGTTGTCATTTGATCATATTGTTGCATTCGACTAGCGCAACTCAGCACAACTTTTTCATTTTCAAAATTTTGACTTTTGAAAAAAACCGGATCGCAAATATTTCAAAGACGAGTTTCTCATTTGAGAATATTGTTGTGCTAGCCTACACTGAAAAAAATGGTTAGTAAAACCAACTACTTCGTTTTGTAAAATATGCCTCAGCTATTTTATTAGTTAACACAACAATTTTTTTTGTTTGTGTTACTATCGCAATTGTTATCACAAGAACTTGGGTAGTGACACAAACAAAAAAAATTGTTGTATTATAATTTTACAAACTGAAGTAGTTGGTTTTACTAACCATTTTTTTCAGTGTAGGCTAGCACAACAATACTATATTCTCAAATGACAAACTCGTCTTTGAAATATTTGCGATTTTGTTTTTTCCAAAAGTCAAAATTTTGAAAATGAAAAAGTTGTGCTGAATTGTGCTACACTGAAAAAAATGGTTAGTAAAAACGACTATTTCTGTTTGTAAAATATGCCTTAGCTATTTTATTAGTTAGCACAATAATTTTTTTTGTTTGTGTTACTACCCAAGTTCTTGTGATAACAATTGTGATAGTAACACAAACAAAAAAATCTGCCCGCTTCGCGGGCACATTCTCATCGCGCGCTTCGCGCTCCGTAATACTCGATCGTCGCGCTGCGCGCTCCGGAATTTTTGAACGTCGCGCTTCGCGCTCCGTTCTTTCTGGACCTCGCGCTTCGCGCTCGGTCTTGTGCTCTTCGCATACATTTAAGTTTATTTCTTATATTTTGATACTGCAGCTCAAACCAATTTTATAATAATATTACAGATGATGTGAATTACACATTTTCTCAGTCACTGAATTTCTTTTTGAATTTAAGTGAAACAGGAAATTCAATTTACTTAAGGCTCTATCGGCCTTAAAGAACACATTCTCATCATGACACTCGCGCTTCGCGCTCGATTTTCTGTATACATTTCAGTATAACTTTTTAATAAATTACATGATTAAAAGAATTTACTTTCTTCCACATATCTAAAAAGGAAAAACAATCGTAGACTTTATTTAAGGAAACGATTTTGCAGAACAACGCTTATTTCGTATCTCACATATTTTGGTGAAAAAAATCGAATTTTTTCAATATTAAAAATCAAAACATAAAATATACATCCTGTCCCGAAATTTCTTCATCAGAATTTGTAGACCTCATTTAGGCAAACAATTTTCCATCTAAACGTTTTTTTTTATCTCCCATATTTTGTCTAAAAAATGGAATTTTTTAATTTTAATCGTATTTTTTAGAATTGAAACGAAAAATATATGTTTTTTCAGAAACTGTGTCAGACAAAATTTGTAGATCTTTTTGAAACGAACAACTTTGTATTCTTACGTTTTTTTGGTATTTCCAATATTATTGTTAAAAAATTGAATTTTGGATTTTCAATAGTATTTTTTTTTAATTAAAAAGAAAAATATGCATCTTATGAAAAAATGTTATAATTTAAATTTGTAGGCCTTTATGTATTCAATAATATTGTATCATAACGTTTTTTCGTATCTCGTGTAATTTAACTGGAAAATGGAATTTTGATATTGACATTTTTCGAATTTGAATATGCTGTAACATTTCTAATTTTGATTTAATCAAAAAATGTTATCAGGACAATTTGTAGAGATTTATGAGCACTATCAAAAACCAGTATTGAAATTTTTTATATTTTCAAAAAATTATTTTCAAAAACACAAAAGTAGTGCTCCATCCCTCAATTTTGATTGGATGTGGCTGTTTAACGAACTTGTCCTTACTTTTTCGGCTCCGATAAAGTGTACTAAAGCTCAATTCAATCTGATAATTCTATCGAGAGTTATGCCGCACACGACCTACAGACAGACAGACAGACAGACACTTTCGTAAAAACCATTTTTTCTGACTCAGGGGGTCTCAAAACGTAAAGATTTGATGAAAATTTCGAAAGTCATTTTTCACATAAAACCAATACCTTCTCATCCATGATGAGAATGTAAAAAATTGTTGTGCTAACTAAAAAAATAGCTGAGGCATATTTTACAAACCGAAGTAGTCGTTTTTACTAACCATTTTTTTCAGTGTAGCACAATTCAGCACAACTTTTTCATTTTCAAAATTTTGACTTTTGAAAAAAACCAAATCGCAAATATTTCAAAGACGAGTTTGTCATTTGAGAATATTTTTGTGCTAGCCTAAAATGAAAAAAATGGTTATTAAAACCAACTACTTCGGTTTGTAAAATATGCCTCAGCTATTTTATTAGTTAGCAAAACAATTTTTTTTGTTTGTGTTACTATCACAATTGTTATCACAAGAACATGGGTAGTAACACAAACAAAAAGAATTGTTGTGCTAACTAATAAAATAGCTAAGGCATATTTTACAAACCGAAATAGTCGTTTTTACTAACCATTTTTTTCAGTGTAGCACAATTCAGCACGGTTTTTGATTTTCAAAATATTGATTAAAAAAAAATACTCTATTTAATAGAATTTAATAATTATAGTAAGTAGAAATTCTTTCCAAATATATAGAATTCTAGTTTAATACATAAATATTTAAGTGTAGAATAAATAATAATCAACCATCTAATTTGAAGTATATCGCCACTCGGCAATATGTACAGGTCTTCCTGTGGAGAAGGAGATGTCGGACGCCTGTGTAGCTCAGTTGGTTAGAGCAGTCGACCGGCAATCAAAAGACCCGGACTCGAATCCCGGCGCAGTCGAAAGCGTCTCTTTTTCCACAGAAAAATTTCAAATTCTCTAAATCCAAAATAGTGGATTAGCCACTGTTTTATCTAGTGATGATACACTTACTTAATAGTATATAATAATTTTGATAATATTTTTAACAGTGAAGTTTTATCTAAAATAACTCAAAAATGTACACTTTAATCATCTTGATCTTACTTTATAAGTATAAGGACGTTCAAGATACATTTACTTTTTTCAATTCAAACATTTTATTTTATTCCACTTATTTTTTGGACCAGGGAATAGTATATTGTTATATATTGTATATTTAATTAAAAATTATTATCAGAAAACATAATTTTATAAAAATAAGTTTTTCTAAATTATATATGATAAACCATGTGTCAGTAAAATTTAAAAACGAATAAATACTTATCATTTTTTCTATGCTGAAAATATCAATATTTATTAACTATTAAGTAAGATTTATAATTTTGATAAAAAAGCACAAAAATGGATTCTTTATTTGAACATAACGCAACTCCAGTGAAAGATAAGATAGCACCTACTTACTTATTCACATTAAGTATAAATAAAATTTTAAAAAATTAATGGCAGTAAGTTTTTAAACTCGATTAAAATGAAGTGTCTGATTTCCGAAGTATTATTAATTACGCTTTTGGCTGTGACTCAGTTTGCAAGTAATATTTCATTTATTACTATATTGAAATTTTATGTATATATGAGTATCTATGCAATTTCACAAAATTACCAGTTTCAAGTATACCTTTTGTTACAATCAACGTATTTTCACTGATGAATCAGTAAAATTTTACTGATACGCAAGAAATTTTCACTGATTCGTCCTGCACGGAGGATAATAGTTCGAAAAATTTTACTCGACTCTGTTGAGTAAACTTGGGACATTTCAATAATATATTATGTGCCTAGGCGCATAATGAGGGTTATTACGTGACGAGCGACAATGCTCGCAGGAGATCGTAGCCAAGGCGTAGTCGAGGCGTAGCTGAGGCAAAGCCGAGACGAAGTCGAGGCGCGATCAGTCCTGCGAGCATTTTAAGCGAGTCTCGTAATTACCCGAATTGTGTGCATTGGCACATATTCTATTTTATGTGACTTCGGCGCATATACGAGTTTTTATGCGTACACTCGAATCCAATCTGAATACTTCCGGACATTTTGATCTTCTCGATCTTGTGTAGTAGTAGCGTATTGTAATAGACGCATGCGCAGTTTAAATGTACAAGGCTTTGTCAGTACGGTGCCAACGCTGAACGAAGAAGAAGATCTTAGAAGATATGAATAAGAAGAAGAATAAGAAGAATCTTCTTCTTCTTCTTCGTACAGCGTTGGCACCGTACTGACAAAGCCTTGTACATTTGAGCTGCGCATGAGTCTATTACAATACGCTACTACTACACAAGATCGAGAAAATCAAAATGTCCGAAAGTATTCAAATTGGATTCGAGTGGACGCATAAAAACTCGTATATGCGCCGAAGTCACATAAAATAGAATATGTGCCAATGCACACAATTCGGGTAAATACGAGACTCGCTTAACCCTCCGTTACCAAACTTAAAAATTGTTATACGGTTACCAAACCCTAGAGGATTTGCCTATGCGTGTTAGAACATCTGCAGTGTTGCCAAATGTTGCGACTACTTGGCTGAACGTGTAACATCAAAAGATGGCAACACCGCACTCTAGAAGTCAAACTACTTCCATTGCACGAAAGCCAAAATATGGAGGGATTCCCTCAGAATTCACGTCACCTTTAGTTTTGAAAAGTGATTATTGAATGAGTATTCTACTTGAACATTTTTTATTGCTACCAAAAGCTTCAGGAATAATTCGTGGAAAGGTATTCAAACAGACCAGACTGTGTGAAGCGTAAATTAGAAGTTATTTCGAAAAAACCGACCCCACTGAGGGAATCCCTTATTTGTTTGGTAACGGAGGGTTGAAATGCTCGCAGGACGGATTGCGCCTCGGCTTCGTCTTGGCTTCGATCTCCTGCGAGCATTGTCGCTCGTCGCGTAATAACCCTCATTATGCGCCTAGGCACATAATATACTATTAACTTCTAGTTCGATAAAATGAAGTTGATGACCACTTAATTCACTCAACGTGAATGATGATGAACGTTGTATAGAGAATAATATAGAGTTTGGCAAAGCGTAGTCGAGGACGAGGCATCAATATGAGTAAGTGGGTTCACGTGTAATGTACAGTGCGTTTTTTTAGCCGAATGGTGGAAATTTATTTTCAAAATTGAAGTTCCGTTCGCGAAACTTATAGAGGTTTTCGTCCATTTTATGGGCGACATAATGAAACAAAGTAAACAAGCAAAATTGCCGTAAATAGAGTGAGACCAGTCCAAGACAATATCTTGAGAGCTCATAGCATCCATTAAAATTGAATGTTTAGTGTGGAGCACAGGCCAACGGTATCATCGCTCCATATTTATTTCGAAATGAGGAAGAAGCTGCCGTTACAATGAATGGTATGCGATATCGACACATGTTCAATATATTTTTATTTCGAAAAATGCGGGATTTAAACAATAACATCTCATGGTTCCAACAGGGTGGTGCTAAGTGTCACATAACCACCGAAACCATCAATTTATCGAAAGGAGATTTTAGTGATTATGTGTTATTTCAAGAAATGGTCTTGTCAATTGGCCTCCAAGATCGTGTAATTTGATGCCTCCAGATTATTTTTATCGGAAGATTTTTAACCTCGAGCCTGCCATTAGTCATCCGATACATACATACATACATACATAAACAACATGCAAATACATTCACACCATTGAGTCGTAGCCAATCATATTTTTAATCACAAATACACTTAAACATATAACCTTACATATATAAACCTTATAAATACACTTATATATAGTACGATACTCGTTCGTCGAATCACGAACACGCTCGCTTACAATCCTGAGACATAAAACTTGGAACTTTCTTATATAGTGACTGCAAAAGTCATTCAGAGCTTGTGAGAGTAAGTGTCGTGACTAGAGTTTTTGAGCCTTACTCAAGTAAAAATAAATCAACTTTTTCATAAATTGTTCAAAAATATTTTTTGAAATTAATATACTACTGTTGGCAAAAACTAAGGTGAATTTTTAATTTAAACTTTGCTGGCTAACCGATTCGGGCAAACTCTTTTATTTTTACGTTGGTCCTACTGTTACTGACATCTGTGCCAAAATTCATTTTAATGTCATCATTTGTTACATTGTTGCGCTTGTGTTTTCTAAACGACTAAACTTGATTTTTTCGATTTTTACAATGTCTGAATTTGTTGAGCACAGAAGTGCCATTAAATTTTGTTTGCGGAACGAAATTTAAGTTGCGTAAACGTTCAGAATGTTGCAAAAGGCCTTCGGTGATTTGACCATGTCGCAGAAAAATGTTCATAATTGCTACAAAGACTTCAAAGAAGGCAGAGAACGTGTTGATGACTTGGAACGCCCCGGACGACCATCAACATCAACTGACGAGCAACACGTCAATCAAATCAAAGAATTAGTGCACAAAAATCGTCAATTGGCAATTAGAGACCTTGATGACACTATTGGCATTTCAAGAGGACCACTCAACACCGTTTCAAAAGATATTTTGGGCAGACAAATCGTGGTTTTTGCATCACGATAATGCGCTGTCTCACACTGCACTTGTTCTTCGTGACCATTTCGCGAAAAACTCAACCCATATCGTTCCACAACCATCATATTCGCCTGATTTGGCTCCGTGTGACTTCTGGCTATTCCCCAAACTCAAAAGACCACTCCGAGGACACCGTTTTGACACGATTGAAGAGATACAAGCCGAATCGAAGAAGGCTTTGAAGGCAATTCCGGAAATCGAATTTAAAAAGTGTTTTGACGATTGGAAAAAACGTTGGCATAAGTACATTATATCGGGAGGGGATTACTTTGAAGGGGATGAAATTGATTTGGATAAATAAATAAAGATTTTTCATTTTATAACAAAATTCACCTTAGTTTTTGCCCACAGTAGTAATGAATTAATTATTATAATTATGATTGTTGATATATATAATATAATTATCAATTAATATTTAGTATATATTTTTATTATAACTACGTATGAAGTTTAATGAAACTAAAGTTTGAAATGTACATTAAAAAATTGCATTATTATCAAAAGTAACTTGTGTAAAAACATTTGAAAGAAGGTTTTTTTATTTTCTGTGTTGTATATTTTCAAAATATGGATTTTACAAATGTTATTTCCAAATTATTATTGTGCCTAAGAAATTTATGTGAAATCTAAATCCTGTGTAGATTTTTCAAATTTTATGTAATACACTTATCAAGACTTTTATTGTTTAAATTTTTATAAAATAAATTTAATTTAAAAAAGTTAAGTGAAAAAGAAAGAAGTAATTATAAATTAATTAAAAAAAAATTATGAATCAAGAATTAATTAAATTTACAGAATCTATTTAACTAGATTATGTGAAACTTTTAAATAAATTATATAAACTAGTGAATAATCATAAAAACAAATAGTGGTTAACACTGCGGAGCGTGTACGACAGCTTCGTGACGAACAGACAAAACACAATAGACCAAGCAACAGGGAATTTGTTATGAATGATTTATGACATTATTTATTTCAGAAAACGGACTGTGCTATCAGAAGAGAGGTTGGTCATAGAGTAATTGTGTCATGTTTTGGACAACGAAATATGATTTATAAATTTGTTATTAACATTTAAGACCAAAAAATCGCACTTTTTTTAGTTTTTTGTTTATAACATTAAAGGTAATAATCCAATCTTGATGACATTAATTGAAAAGTTGTAGAAAACTTAATTTCGAACAAAATGAGCCACCGTTCGATCTGATTGGATAATTAGAAGCGAAGAAAATTCGGAAAAATCGGGAAAATGAGCTTTTGTTAAACAAATTAATATCTCAGTAAATTTTTAACTTTTCAGGTTGAGGTTTGGTGGATAAGTAACCGACTTTATGCTCTTCAAATGTATAAAAAAAGAGACACTTTAAGATAATACGTTTCCGCGCTATTGACACTTTAATTTATTTCATGCGTTAATTGTAAAATGTCTGCTTGCCGCAGAGGTGGTCCGATTTTTATTTTGAAAACGGCTTTAGAAAATATAAATCAAGGAAAACAGAACGTCAATCTTGGTTTATCGCTAAAATGATGCAAAGTTTATTAAAAAAAGGTCTAAACATGGCTCTGAACGCATGAACGCAGCAAAGTGACAGTGGTGGGGGGAGAAGGCGAGTAGGCTCACTGTGTTTCTCGGTATTTCCTTGTATTTTTATTTACCATTGTCATTATGATAAAAGTAAAATTGTGAAACCTCATTGTTTTTTAGAGCCAGGATATCAAAACCGTAAAATTTTAAGTATTTCATAGGTATTTAATTAAAAGTTATATCAACTATCAGCAAGGTTTTCTTAAGGCCATGTCTTACTCATACGATCTCTACCTTACCAACATTTTTTTTCGTCCTTGACATTTCCACATTAATTGAGAAATAGAGTTAAAACTTTGAGTAATTAAGTAAAAAGCAGTAAACAACGTTTATCTGGTCCTAAATATTTATAATTATGAAATAAAAATGTTCACTTTGGGTGAATTAGGTATTTATCAAATTCATTTTACTCGACTAGGATTTAATAGATGTTCAAAAGTCCTTATGTCCCAAGATAAATCGACAGAGTTGAGTAAAATTACTTGACCTACCAACTTGTGTCATGAGTTTTTTCAAAAATCTAGATTCAACTGTTAATTTTTGATATTCTCTGAATATTTTTCTATCAGCATCCAGTTTGGTACAGCCAACACAGTTGAATGAGAATACAAGAGACGCATCGTCTTCTTCTTCTTCTTCATCATCTAATGATGGTTCGGTTACAATATCTTGTATAATTCATTTTATTGTGGGAACACAATCTCGGGAATACATTGGTAACGGGGGCTTGATAGCAGATCATAAGGTTTTAGTTGCTAGTGAAGTTTTGAAAGATTATATAGTAATAATACAAGACAAAAACCTCTATGGTTACGCTCCAAACAGCGTTCCTAATGAGAACATTGCACAAGTTACCGCAATATACGATTTGGCACAAAGAAAAATTGCAATAGCACAAGTGAGTGGACTGTTTAAAAAACTGTATTAAACTATATATGAAATAGTCAAGAACACGGGAAGAAATTTGATGACTAAATGTATTACGTTTTGTGAGAAGAAGTACCATTTCAGAGGGTAAACCAGAACTATTGGATAAAGTTGTGAAAAAGCCCCGTCATAATGTTAAAGTTTATTATCTCAATCATTACTCGATGTCTGTCTGAAATTTGAGTCTAATAATGAGAAATAATAGCAGGATTCATATCATTTTACCGAATTTTCTGATGTAAATATACTTTATCCTATAGAGCAGTTTTGGAATCAGCGCGTGTTTGAAAATCGAAACATTGAGGTAAATTTTTACCATCTATGATGGGTACGTTTCACTTTCGAGCCTTCTCATATTTCGACAACAGTAGGGTTTAGGGAGTCAAGCCAATAAAAGTAGATTTTACCATCTCCGATGGTAATAATTCCAGATTGAAGAATGTTTTTTTTATTGCATCATTTTGTAGTGCCACTGTTGATCTTCATTGCTCCTTGTCGATTCCCTTCATTTATTTGTCAAGTGGCAAACATTTTAACCGAAAAAAACCTACCTAAATGGGTATGATCGAGGGGTAATTGAACCTACGACCTACGGCTATTATCGCACCTACGTCGTACAACAACTAACGCACTAGACTACTCTCGCAATTGTGATTCGAAATTTCGGAACTTGTATTAGAAGACTGCTTTGCTAGAATGTTTTTAAGGAGGAGAAAAAGTACTTTATACGATTCCAACGTTTGGACTCTGATGAGAACTTTTTCGAACGTTACGAATAGAATATTCCCTAAATGCATGAAAGTAATATTTAAACCTATGAAATGTCTTATAATGTAAACGCAAAAAATATGCATACAAATCTCTTATATCTTGTCCAAAAAAAAGATAGCATATGAATTATCAATTTCTACTATCATTCTTGGTGATGTTTCCCGCAACGTGTTATATTAAGTAGCATAGTTTGGGGGCTAACTGAGAGAATTCCAAATGGTTCTGGTTTACCGTAAAAAATGGTACTTTCAACCATCAAATTTCTATTCATGAAGTTATTTGCATAAAGGAAGAATTAAACTCGATAAAAAATATAAGTAAATACATTTAATGTAGAAGTATATTGAATTGAATAATCATTTTAACGGTGCAGTTTTGTCTATAATTACTCAAAAATTTATACTGGAATCATCTTTTTCTCAGATCATATAAAGACCTTCAAAATATATTCAATTTTTCAAATTAAAATAGTTTATTTCATTCCAGTTGACTACTAGTGATAAGAGAATAAATTTACCACCCGCTTGTGGATTATCATTAAAACATTCCGAATTCAATTATAACGAAGAAGTTCACGTTTTAGGATGGAGATTTAAAAACATTTTTGATCAAATCGATAGTAGACAACGTAATGGCAAAATTTTGAAACAAGTAACCAATCAACATTCCTTCCATCCTGTAAATATTACCTGCAACTCGTTTAAAGAACCTGATGGCGACGTATATGTCGTAAGTAAATTCTGTTATATCAAGTTGTATTTAAGGAAACTTAAAAACAATGTTAAATATGCCGTTATGGGATAAAAATGTTGGTTTTCGCTGTTCACCATATGAGATAATATTACATAAATTTAATCTTTTTTATATTCTAGGGCGATAAGAGCAGTCCTGTGTTTCAAAACGGAAAAATTATAGCAATTGCTTCTGAAAAAGAAAATTCTTATTTATTACTATTTCATTTTGAAAGGGTTATTAAACGTGCCCTAAAAACTACGGTCATGTTTTTTTAAATTCTGAAAACTGTTGATGAAACGTATCATTCTCCTTGATCATGCACGGAGAAAATAAGTACTGGGAAATTTACTTGATAGTCCTCGACTTTTAAACAGGACAAATTTTTCCGAAGATCCTGTAGACTTTTTATGAAGAAGCTTAGAACTTCATCGAAAACAAAAAAGAATGTCAAATAACGATTTAAAAATATTATCTTGTTTTATTGCAAGCGAATCCCAGTATCCCTAAATTGAGTTCTTCAACTATAAATTGTTAATGTTTTTAAAAATAATATGCTTAATCACTATGCATAGATTGTACTAATTAAGGAATAATTTTTTGAATAAATAATTAAGTTGCATAGTAAACCATGTCATAAGCTACGTCGTAAACTACGACACAAGGGACTTTAGGGAGACGCCGTCATTAATATTAACTTTAGTTACTAATAACGTGTATTTTTTATAATAAATAAAAAGTCTATTGCTACCTATGCCTAAGTGTATGAGGATATTTTATTATCTAGTATACTATATATAAATAACACTCTCGGTTTTGTAGATTTATCGAAAATAAAAGTAATTTAATGACTAATGCAAAGATAATTTGAGCTTTTACATTAACATGAATTTTTCTTTGCAACTTTCTACAACATTTCAATAACTACATGGTAAGTATATATTTTATTATAAAGTAATTTGTAACTATCTACTTAACTATAACTATAACTATTTTTTTCTGATAATTGTTAAATTATGAAAATTTCTAAACTAGTCAATAAAATGCTTTATACTCTATTGGCAGTTTTGTTACATCTACCCGTGTAGAAATACAGGGTGGGCCATCTAACATTTGGAATTGAAATCGGTTATAAAAAAAAACTCTTGGATATTCTTTCAAAAGTATGGTTTTATTAGAAAAATTGAACCTTTCCATTTAAGAATAAAACACATCATTCAAATGACTGCCATGGCTGGACTTACGGTACCCCATTCGATCAACCCAATTTTGCAGTACATTTTCGATTGTTTGGACCTCAGTCTCATGAATAGCAACTTCGATTTCATGTTTCAAGGCCTCAATCGTCTCTGGATAGTTAACGTAACACTTATCCTTAACGGCTCCCCACAGAAAATAGTCCAACGGGGTCAAATCACAGCTCCGAGGTAGCCAATTGACATCAGAATGTCGGCTGATTATTCGATTTTCGAAAACGGTGCGCAAAAGATCGATTGTTACGTTAGCTGTATGGCAAGTGGCCCCGTCATGTTGAAACCAAATGTCGTCCATGTCATCCTCATCAATTTTTGTGAACAAAAATTTGTTGAGCATGGTACGGTAACGCTTGCAAGTAGGCATTTCACAATTCTCCAAAAAAATTCAGAAAGAAGATATGATTGAATCAAACAAAATTATTTGTTTGAAATACTTTATTTAATTTAAAGAAATGATTTATTTGAATTTGATGGGATTTGTTTGATTTAAATCAAATACATTTCTGCCTTAAGTCAAACGAATTATATCTTTGACCATTTACCAATGAATTAATTCCCTTGTTTTGAAGAAAAATGTATTTTATTTAAACAAATATTTATTTTGCCCAAAGATATTTTGTTTGAATTAAATAAATGTTATTTGATTCAAATAAATCTTTTCCTTGAATCAAACAAAGCCTTTAAACAAATTATTTTCTTACATAATATTTCAATTACATCTTGAATTTTAGTTATAATTCTTGTTAATTTTTCATTTTTTTTTTTTTTTTTTTTTTGGCATTGGGTCAGCCTCTTTTTATTTTCTTCTCTTTTTTCGCGTTTTTTTATCGTAAGTAGCATTGAAAATTTCAATAGAAGAAAATAAAAAGAGGCTGACCCAATGCCCAAAAAAAAAAAAAAAAAAAAAAAATGATCAAATATGTCACTTTACAATTTAGTTATAATGCTTGATTTAATAATTTAAAAACTTCAATATTTGTAGTATTTATTTACAATAATTTACAAAGAATTTCTTCATCTTTAACTTTCCGGATTCTGTCTTCTTCTAAGTTTGAACTTTTTGTGTTACATAATTTTTTACATGTACAGTTTTTTAATGTTAATGAATTACCCAATTTGTATTATTTAATTATAAAAATTTTCTGATTCTTCAAATTACAAAGTTTAAATTCTTTCTCTGTTTCAAATTTTTACAAGTTTCATTTACATTACTGTTTTATTTGCATCATTACTTACTAATTGCAAAATTTTGCTGGAAAATATTATGCAAAACAACTTAGATGCTTCTGTAAAATAATTAATATCTGAAACGTATCTTCATATGTAGGTATAACTAAAAAATTTCAAACTCGTGAAACGAATTTGCGAGAACGTCGAATTAAATTCTGATTAAGAACTTTTGACGTCAAGTTTGAAAATGTATGCAACAGAATTTCTATGAGATAAAATAATACTTTAATGATACATACTTAACTGAAAAGAATACAATGCATCATTACTATTTTCCTTTCCTCCTAATTTATTCCATATTCTTTTCTTTTCTCTTGCAATTATTTTTGAATATGACTTCCTCTATTTAAATTCATATAAAAATAAAAATATAATAAAAATTTTTAAAGAATTCTTTTACTTTTCTTACTAATACCGTTAAAAATTATCCAGTCCCCTGTTTAAGACCGTGTAGTAAGGTCTGCCATTACCAATTATATACGACGGCTTTATTAATAAAATAATAATTTTAAAAAGTTTTCCGAAAAAGACAGCAATGCAGGAAAATGTAACGCATTACTGTCTTCTCCATAAAATTTTTAAAAATTATTTTTTAAATTATAAAGCGATTGTATATAATTGGTGACGTCAGACTCTACCAGACTGCCTTAAGGGAGGTTCTACACTTCAGCAGAAAAATCGGGCCTATTTTTCGGAAATGAATTGCAAAGGATCTACTAAACATATCAACACAAATTTTTTTTTATTTAAAGATACATCCTTTCACTTTAAATCGGTATTTTTGCAAATTTTCAAACATGATTTCCGCGACCTTGGAACGTCTTTGAACTTGTCGGTATCAAAAACAACATGGGTGTCATTGTTGTATCACATCGACCAGTTGGGTTATCTGAAATCAAAAAAATGAAATACTTTTTGATTGAGGCCGGTATTGGCTATGATCGGCCTAAGCGAATTTTTCGCTACATCAAATTTGTTCAAATAATGCAATATTAAATTAAAAGTTTGAAATTTCACCTAATTTTTTGACTTATTGGGGGCTATAAAAATTTAAAAAATTAAAATTTTGAAAATCGTGCTCGGCTGATCATAGCCAATACCGGCCTCAATCAAAAAATATTTCATTTTTTTGATTTCAGATAAACCAACTGGTCGATGTGATATAACAATGACACCCATGTTGTTTTTGGTAGCAACAAGTTCAGAGACGTTCCAAGGTCGCGGAATTCATGTTTAAAAATTTGCAAAAATACATATTTAAAGTGAAAGGATGTATCTTTAAATAAAAGAAAATATGTGTTGATATCTTTAGTAGATCCTTTGCAATTAATTTCTGAAAAATAGGCCCGATTTTCCCTGTGAAGTGTAGAACCTCTCCTTAAACCATTATATAAGTGTCGTAATTTTTAATAAAAAGGTTTATTTTTTTCGATAATAATGTGAATGTTAGTAAAATTTTTCATCTAATGATCCAAAGTTGAAGGCAAAGTCTTAATTTTATAAGAATATATTACAAAACTTCAAATTTCGATCTTTTTGCAAAATGTTAATAACTGAAAGTAATTAACATCTTAAAAAGTTTTCGAAATCGCTTTAAAGGTAAGTCTTCAGAGTAATTTCTAACGGACGCCTGTGTAGCTCAGTTTGTTAGAGAAGTCGACCGGCAATTGTAAGACCCGGGCTCGTATCCCGGCGCAGTCGAAAGCATCACTTTTTCCACAGAAAGATTTCAAATTCTCTAAATCCAAAATAGTGGAATAGCCACTGTTTTATCTAGTGCCGTGATAATCCACTTATTTAATAGTATATAATAATTTTGATAATATTTTTAACAGTGAAGTTTTATCTAGAATAACTCAAAAATGCACACTTGAATCATCTTGATCTTACTTTATAAGTATAAGGACGTTCAAGATACATTTACTTTTTTCAATTCAAACATTTTATTTTATTCCACTTATTTTTTGGACCAGGGAATAGTATATTGTTATATATTGTATATTTAATTAAAAATTATTATCAGAAAACATAATTTTATAAAAATAAATTTTTCTAAATTATATAATATGACGAACAATGTGTGAGTAAAATTTAAAAACGAATAAATACATATCATTTTTTCTATGCTGAGAATATCAATATTTATCAACTATTAAGTAAGATTTATAATTTTGATAAAAAAGCACAAAAATGGATTCTTTATTTGAACATAACGCAACTCCAGTGAAAGATAAGATAGCAACTACTTACTTATTCACATTAAGTATAAATAAAATTTAAAAAAATTAATCGCAGTAAGTTTTTAAACTCAATTAAAATGAAGTGTCTGATTTCCGAAGTATTATTAATTACGCTTTTGGCTGTGACTCAGTTTGCAAGTAATATTTCATTCATTACTATATTAAAATTTTATGTATATATGAGTATCTATGCAATTTCACAAAATTATCAGTTTCAAGTATACCTTTTGTTACAATCAACGTATTTTCACTGATGAATCAGTAAAATTTTACTGATACGCAAAAAATTTTCACTGATTCGTCCTGCACGGAGGAAAATGGTTCGAAAAATTTTACTCGACTCTGTTGAGTAAACTTGGGACATTTCAATAATATATTATGTGCCTAGGCGCATAATGAGGGTTATTACGTGACGAGCGACAATGCTCTCACAGGAGATCGTAGCCAAGGCGTAGTCGAGGCGTAGCTGAGGCAAAGCCGAGACGAAGTCGAGGCGCGATCAGTCCTGCGAGCATTTTAAGCGAGTCTCGTAATTACCCGAATTGTGTGCATTGGCACATATTCTATTTTATGTGACTTCGGCGCATATACGAGTTTTTATGCGTACACTCGAATCCAATCTGAATACTTTCGGACATTTTGATTTTCTCGATCTTGTGTAGTAGTAGCGTATTGTAATAGACTCATGCGCAGTTCAAATGTACAAGGCTTTGTCAGTACGGTGCCAACGCTGTACGAAGAAGAAGAAGATTCTTCTTCTTATTCATATCTTCTAAGATCTTCTTCTTCTTCGCACAGCGTTGGCACCGTACTGACAAAGCCTTGTACATTTGAACTGCGCATGAGTCTATTACAATACGCTACTACTACACAAGATCGAGAAAATCAAAATGTCCGAAAGTATTCAGATTGGATTCGAGTGTACGCATAAAAACTCGTATATGCGCCGAAGTCACATAAAATAGAATATGTGCCAATGCACACAATTCGGGTAAATACGAGACTCGCTTAACCCTCCGTTACCAAACTTAAAAATTGTTATACGGTTACCAAACCCTAGAGGATTTGCCTATGCGTGTTAGAACATTTGCAGTGTTGCCAAATGTTGCGTCTACTTGGCTGAACGTGTAACATCAAAAGATGGCAACACCGCACTCTAGAACTCAAGCTACTTCCATTGCACGAAAGCCAAACTATGGAGGGATTCCCTCAGAATTCACGTCACCTTTAGTTTTGAAAAGTGATTATTGAATGAGTATTCTACTTGAACATTTTTATTGCTACCAAAAGCTTCAGGAATAATTCGTGGAAAGGTATTCAAACAGACCAGACTGTGTGAAGCGTAAATTAGAAGTTATTTCGAAAAAACTGACCCCACTGAGGGAATCCCTCATATGTTTGGTAACGGAGGGTTGAAATGCTCGCAGGACGGATTGCGCCTCGGCGTCGTCTTGGCTTTGATCTCCTGCGAGCATTGTCGCGTAATAACCCTCATTATGCGCCTAGGCACATAATATACTATTAACTTCTAGTTCGATAAAATGAAGTTGATGACCACTTAATTCACTCAACGTGAGTGATGATGAACGTTGTATAGAGAATAATATAGAGTTTGGCAAAGCGTAGTCGAGGACGAGGCATCAATATGAGTGAGTGGGTTCACGTGAAATGTACAGTGCGTTTTTTAGCCGAATGGTGCAAATTTATTTTCAAAATCGAAGTTCCGTTCGCGAAACTTATAGAGGTTTTCGTCCATTTTATGGGTGACATAATCAAACAAAGTAAACAAGCAAAATTGCCGTAAATAGAGTGAGAAAAGTCCAAAACAATATCTTGAGAGCTCATAGCATCCATTAAAATTGAATGTTTAGTATGGAGCACAGGCCAACGACATCATCGCTCCATATTTATTTCGAAATGTGGAAGAAGCTGCCGTTACAATGAATGGTATGCGATATCGACACATGTTCAATACATTTTTATTTTAAAAAATGCGGGATTTAAACAACAACATCTCATGGTTCCAACAGGGTGGTGCTATGTGTCACATAACCATCGAACCCATCAATTTATCGAAAGGACATTTTAGTGATTATGTGTTATTTCAAGAAATGGTCTTCTCAATTGGCCTCCAAGATCGTGTAATTTGATGCCTCCAGATTATTTTTGTCGGAAAATTTTTAACCTCGAGCCTGCCATTAGTCATCCGATACATACATACATACATACATACATAAACAACATGCAAATACATTCACACCATTCAGTCGTAGCCAATCATATTTTTAATCACAAATACACTTAAACATATAACCTTACATATATAAACCTTATAAATACACTTATATATAGTACGATACTCGTTCGTCGAATCACGAACACGCTCGCTTACAATCCTGAGACATAAAACTTGGAACTTTCTTATGTAGTGACTGCAAAAGTCATTCAGAGCTTGTGAGAGTAAGTGTCGTGACTAGAGTTTTTGAGCCTTACTCAAGTAAAAATAAATCAACTTTTTCATAAATTGTTCAAAAATATTTTTTGAAATTAATATACTACTGTTGGCAAAAACTAAGGTGAATTTTTAATTTAAACTTTGCTGGCTAACCGATTCGGGCAAACTCTTTTATTTTTATGTTGGTCCTACTGTTACTGACATCTGTGCCAAAATGCATTTCAATGTCATCACTTGCTACATAGTTGTGCTTGTGTTTTCTAAACGACTAAAAGTGATTTTTTCGATTTTTACAATGTCTGAATTTGTTGAGCAAAGAAGTGCCATTAAATTTTGTTTGTGGAAGGAAATTTCAGTTGCAGAAACGTTCAGAATGTTGCAGAAGGCCTTCGGTGATTTGACCATGTCGCAGAAAAATGTTTATAAGTTTTACAAAACTTCAAAGAAGACAGAGAACGTGTTGATGACTTCGAACGCTCC
Organism: Diplolepis rosae; assembly: GCA_030998225.1. Lineage (NCBI taxonomy): Eukaryota > Metazoa > Arthropoda > Insecta > Hymenoptera > Diplolepididae > Diplolepis > Diplolepis rosae. The sequence goes on along the minus strand of JAPYXD010000723.1, from coordinate 2,176,680 downwards.
GGACGACGATCAACATCAACTGACGAGAAACGCGTCAATCAAATCAAAGAATTAGTGCACGAAAATCGTCGATTGACAATTAGAAACCTTGCTGACACTATTGGCATTTCAAGAGGATCACTCAACACCGTTTCATAAGGTATTTCGGGCAGACAACTCGTTGTTTTTGCATCACGATAATGCGCTGTCTCACACTGCACTCGTTCTCCGTGACCATTTCGCCAAAAACTCAACGCATATCGTTCCACAACTACCATATTCGCATGATTTGGCTCCGTGTGACTTCTGGCTATTCCCCAAACTCAAAAGACCACTCCGAGGACACCGTTTTGACACGACTGACGATGTTTCGACGATTGGAAAAAACGTTGGCATAAGTACATTATATCGGGAGGGGATTACTTTGAAGGGGATGAAACTGATTTGGATAAATAAATAAAGATTTTTCATTTTATAACAAAATTCACCTTAGTTTTTGCCCACAGTAGTAATGAATTAATTATTATAATTATGATTGTTGATATATATAATATAATTAACAATTAATATTTAGTATACATTTTTATTATAACTACGTATGAAGTTTAATGAAACTAAAGTTTGAAGTGTACATTAAAAAATTGCATTATTATCAAAAGTAACTTGTGTAAAAACATTTAAAAGAAGATTTATTTATTTTCTGTGTTTTATATTTTCAAAATATGGATTTTACAAATGTTATTTCCAAATTATTAGTGTGCCTAAAAAATTTATTTGAAATCTAAATTCAGTGTAGATTATTCAAATTTTATGTGTATATCAAGACTTTTATTGTTTAAATTTTTAAAAAATAAATTTAATTTAAAAATGTTAAGTGAAAAAGAAAGAAGTAATTATAAATGAATTAAAAAAAAATTATGAATCAAGAATTAATTAAACTTACAGAATCTATTTAACTAGATTATGTGAAACTTTTAAATAAATTATATAAACTAGTGAATAATCATAAAAACAAATAGTGGTTAACACTGCGGAGCGTGTACGACAGCTTCGTGACGAACAGACAAAACACAATCAAACACAACCGCAGTAAGATAATTTTTTAAAACCACTAGTTTATAAGTGGAATCCACTATTTTTGATTTAGAAAGTACTAAAATGAACTGTAATTGTATTTTATATGATTTTAATTGATTTTGATTATTAAATATAATAACTTGGAACATCAGTATGCTGAAAATTCAATACGTTTTTCAAATTAAAATTTGTTTCTGTGTGCCCAAGGCGCAGATTACATTCATTCGTTCCTGCGTGAATAGCTATAGCTGGTGGAATAAGTCTTGCGATTCACGGTTTACTCAACTCTCGATTGAAGCGCAGAGTAGAATGAACGTAAAGCTCTACTATTTTTGTGATTTAATAAAAGATTGATTTTTTATAATTATACTACGAGTAATAATATATATATTTAGAAATTTTTAATGCACGCTTTCATACTTCACCCTACACTTCTGAATTTTACTCGACTTTGATTCATTTTTGAACTTTTAATATATCACAAATAATAACAATGATACTAAATAATTTCTAACTTGTCCATATGTTCCAAATTTGATCGGAAGTTGAGTAAAATTACTTCAAATATTTTCTCCGTGTAGAACGCTCCATTTCAAATAATCGTAAAGACTATAGTAATATAGTAAAGCAACATAGTCGATGAAAGTCGAAGATGCCCGAAGTTGGGCGGCCAACGGTCACTGAGCGATTAATTTTTCTTTGTTTCTCGGTATTTCCTTGTATTTTTATTTATCATTGTCATTATGAGAAAAGTAAAATTGTGAAACCTCATTGTATTTTAGAGCCAGGAAATCAAAACCGTAAAATTTTAAGTATTTCATAGGTATTTAATTAAATGTTATATCAACTATCTGCAAGGTTTTCTTGAGGCCATGTCTTACTCATACAATCTCTAACTTACCAACATTTTTTTTCGTCCTTGACATTTCCACATTAATTGAGAAATAGAGTTAAAACTTTGAGTAATTAAGTAAAAAGCAGTAAACAACGTTTATCTGGTCCTAAATATTTATAATTATGAAAAAAAAATGTTCACTTTGGGTGAATTAGGTATTTATCAAATTCATTTTACTCGACTAGGATTTAATAGATGTTCAAAAGTCCTTATGTCCCAAGATAAATCGACAAAGTTGAGTAAAATTACTTGACCTACCAACTTTTGTCATAAGTTTTTTCAAAAATCTAGATTCAACTGTTAATTTTTGATATTCTCTGAATATTTTTCTATCAGCATCCAGTTTGGTACAGCCAACACAGTTGAATGAGAATACAAGAGACGCATCGTCTTCTTCTTCTTCATCATCTAATGATGGTTCGGTTACAATACCTTGTATAATTCATTTTATTGTGGGAACACAATCTCGGGAATACATTGGTAACGGGGCCTTAATAAATGGTTATAAGGTTTTAGTTTCTGGTGAAATTTGAAAGATTATGAAGTAATATTACGAGACAAAAACCTCTATGGTTACGCTCCAAACGGCGTTCCTAACAAGAACATTGCACAAGTTACCGCAATATACGCTTTGGCACAAAGAAAAATTGCAATAGCACAAGTGAGTAGACTGTTTAAAAAACTGTATTAACCCTTTAACGCCCAGATGTGCAGAATTTTCACGTTGACTACAATGTCGTACCATTTATAGAAAAAAGATGAAAAAGGATCGGAAACTCCATATCCTACCGTTTTTGAGGTCGCTCTTTCGAATGGCACAGTCAGAATTCTCAAAAAATGACGATAAACCCTTTATTTTCCCAAAAATACCAAAAAAAAACGCTATTTTTGGGGTACGATTTTTTTTTTAATTTAAATTTTCACTATGTTCCCGACACTTAGGCAACTTCTAACTTATCAGAAACGTGTTCTCAAGACTTGTACTTTTAAAATGTGCATTGAAATATTTTGTTTTTCTTTGTTCTCTAATTCAAAATGGCGTCTGGACGTTGAAATTTTTTGAAATTGAGAATAATGATCCTATTTCGGATTTTGCAGGTTACTTCGTAGTGTGATCATACAAATAAGTTATTACGAATTTTGCCTCACCGACTGTGATTCGCGGAAGCAATATTAGCCCATAAAATTAAAATTCAAGATGGCAGCTGCCATGAAGCTAGTAGAAATACGTATATTTCGAGTTTCATTAAAAAACCAGGATGGTGTAAAATTTGCCAATTAGCAATCTCATAGGTTTTAGTCATCACTAATTCGAATCTTAGGTGAGTTTTTCGAAATTTAAAATGGCTGATCCAATATGGCGGACCCGTTATGTAAAATTTGATATTCCTGGAATAAAAAAATACTGCCGCATTCTACGCAAAATTTAAAATCAAAATTATTCTTGATGTTTTTTTGATTACAAGAGTTGTTTTCCAGAAAAAAATTCCTAAATTATGAGGCTTCCCGAAATTATTAGAATTTTGAGTATGTATGACAAATCGACATTTATGGATTTTTATGGTAAGATAGAGTATCAGCAAATATAAAATTCAGGTAAACTTACTAATTCTCCAACATTTATTAGTGTCTCTTTCACACCCTACCATTTATCTATAAATGTTCATCTACTTCTATAGCATAATTAGTAAGTTACACCAGCATCTGAATGACATATTATTATAAGTAAGTTTCATGTATGATTCATATGAACATTATTTTATGAAATATTAGCAAAGTCTGAGACAAAAAATATAGATATATGTAAATTTTGAATAATTTCGGGAAGCCACATAATTTAGGAATTTTTTTCTCGAAAACAACTCTTGTAATAAAAAAAACATCAAGAATAATTTTGATTTTAAATTTTGCGTAGAATGCGGCAGTATTTTTTTATTCCAGGAATATCAAATTTTACATAACGGGTCCGCCATATTGGATCAGCCATTTTAAATTTCGAAAAACTCACCTAAGATTCGAATTAGTGATGACTAAAACCTATGAGATTGCTAATTGGCAAATTTTACACCATCCTGGTTTTTTAATGAAACTCGAAATATACGTATTTCTACTAGCTTCATGGCAGCTGCCATCTTGAATTTTAATTTTATGGGCTAATATTGCTTCCGCGAATCACAGTCGGTGAGGCAAAACTCGTAATAACTTATTTGTATGATCACACTACGAAGTAACCTGCAAAATCCGAAATAGGATCAATATTCTCAATTTCAAAAAATTTCAACGTCCAGACGCCGTTTTGGATTAGAGAACAAAGAAAAACAAAATAGTTTCCGATCCTTTTTCATCTTTTTTCTATAAATGTATATATGAAATAGTCATGAACACGGAAAAAAATTTGATGACTAAATGTATTACGTTTTGTGAGAAGAAGTACCATTTCAGAGAGTAAACAAGAACCATTGGATAAAGTTATGAAAAATCCCCGTCATAATGGTAAAGTTTATTATGTCAATCATTACTCGATGTCTGTCTGAAATTTGAGTCTAATAATGAGACATAATAGCAGGATTCATATCATTTTACCGAATCTTCTGATGTAAATATACGTACTTCATCGTATAGAGCAGAGTTTTGGAATCAGCGCGTGTTTGAAAATCGAAACATTGAGGTAAATTTTTACCATCTATGATGGATACGTTTCACTTTCGAGCCTTCTCATATTTCGACCACAGTAGGGTTTAGGGAGTCAAGCCAATAAAAGTAGATTTTATCATCTCCTACGGTAATAATTCCAAATTGAAGAATTTTTTTTTTATTCCATCATATCGTAGTGCCACTGTTGATTTTCATTGCTCCTTCTCGATTCCCTTCATTTATTTGTCAAGTGTCAAACATTTTATCCGAAAAAAACCTATCTAAATGGGTCCGATCGAGGGGGAATTGAACCTACGACCTACGGCTATTAACGCACCTACGTCCTACAACAACTAACGCACTAGACTACTCTCGCAATTATGGTTCGAAATTTCGGAACTCGTATTAGAAGACTGCTTTGCTAGAATGTTTTTGAGGAGGAGAAAAAGTACTATCTACGATTCCAACGTTTGAACTCTGATGGGAAACTTTCCGAACGTTACGATTATAATATTCCATAAATGCGTGAAAGTAATATTTCAACCTATGGAATGTCTTAAAATGTAAACGCGAAAGATATGCATACAAATCTTTAAAGGTATATTTTGTCCAAAAAAAAGATAGCATATGAATTTTCAATTTCTACTATCATTCTTGGTGATGTTTCCCGCAACGTGTTATATTAAGTAGCATATTTTGGTGCTAACTGAGAGAAATTTCAAATGGTTTACCGTAAAAAATGGTACTTTCAACCATCAAATTTCTATCCATGAAGTTATTTGCATAAAGGAAGAATTAAACTCGATAAAAAATTTAAGTAAATACATTTGATGTAGAAGTATATTGAATTGAATAATCATTTTAACGGTGCAGTTTTGTCTATAATTACTCAAAAATTTATACTGGAATCATCTTTTTCTCAGATCATATAAAGACCTTCAAGATACATTCGATTTTTTAAATTAAAACAGTTTATTTCATTCCAGTTGACTACTGGTGATAAGAGAATAAATTTACCACCCGCCTGTGGATTATCATTAAAACATTCTGGATTCAATTATAACAAAGAAGTTCACGTATTAGGATGGAGATTTAAAAAAATTTTTGATCAAATCGATAGTAGACAACGTAATGGCGAAATTTTGAAACAAGTAACCAATCAACATTCCTTCTATCCTGTAAATATTACCTGCAACTCGTTTAAAGAACCTAATGGCGAAGTATATGTCGTAAGTAAATTCTGTTATATCAGGTTGTATACGGAGAATCTTTTTATATCAATTTCTACTATAGTATTTTTCAATTTAGGGAAAAACGTACCACTTTGAGAATTTTTGTTAGTAAAAATACTAAACTTTATAATAATGATATGAAACTTCAGTATAAACTATAGTAAAATTTGATATGAACTATGCTGAAGTTTCATATCATTATTGTAAAGTTTAGTATTTTTACTAACAAAAATTCTCAAAGTGATACGTTCTTCCCTAAATTGAAAAATACTATAGTAAAAATTGATATAAAAAGTTTCTCCGTGTATTTAAGGAAACTTAAAAACAATGCTAAATATGCCGTTATGGGATAAAAATGTTGGTTTTCGCTGTATACCATATGAGATAATATTACATGAATTTAATCTTTTTTATATTCTAGGGCGATAAGAGCAGTCCTGTGTTTCAAAACGGAAATATTATAGCAATTGCTTCTAAAAAAGAAAATTCTTATTTGTTACTATTTCCTCATGAAACGGTTATAAAACGTGCAATACAATTTACGCTCAAGTTTTTTTAAATTCTGACAACTTCTGATGAAACTTATCATTCTCCTTAATCATGCACGGAAATAACGATTTAAAAATATTATCTTGTTTTATTGCAAGCGAATCCCAGTAACCTAAGTTGAGTTCTTCAACTATAAATTGTTAATGTTTTTAAAAATAATATGCTTAATCACTATGCATAGATTGTACTAATTAAGGAATAATTTTTTGAATAAATAATTAAGTTGCATAGTAAACCATGTCATAAGCTACGTCGTAAACTACGTCGTAAACTACGACGTAAACTGCGTAATAAACTACTCGTAAACCACTTTGTATACGTATATATATACGTGGTCTACTACGTAGCTTCCGATGTGTTGCTACGTTATTTACGATGTAGCTTTCGACGTAGTTTACGCCGTCAGAATTTTCAATAGGTTAGCGCAGTATACGATAAATTTTAAAAATCACTAGTTTATAAGTCGAGCCCACTATTAAATAAGTGTTTTATCACGGCACTAGATAAAACAGTGGCTATTCCACTATTTTGGATCTCGAATTGTATTATTCCATTTTCTTCAAGTGAAATAAAAATCTAAATCTAAGTTGAAATATAAATACTTCAGCTGTTATTCATTTCGTTGGTAGACGAAATTCTCTCGACTAAGTAATTTAGACCATTTGGGCTCTTCTTGATACAAAGGTGCAATGAAGTCGGAACTTTATTAACTTTTTATTAATTTTTAATGACCAATGAAAAATAAATTAGGGTCTTTTAATTAAAGAGTGTTCGAGAAGAGGAACTTTATTTCAATAACGGGCTTTCCCTTTTAATTAATGTAATTTTAACATCTAGATACTTCATAATCCAGTCGATAAAACTAATGAGACCTTTTCAAACTCTAACTTATTATTTTCTCGTCTTTATTCTCGAACGAGATTTTTTTTTTACTTAAAAGATTAATCGTGTGATTTGCCAGCGAAATCTGTGGTTGTGCTTTCATTACTCAGGCAGTAAAAATTTTACTGTCTCGTAAATTCTTTTGTCCCAACAAAATTTGTAACAAGATTGAGGAGAAGTTCATTACCAAGGAAAAAAATTGTTGCTATGCTATATAAAAATGCTGTGATCTTCAAAAATAAATAATGATCTTTAACTGTCGACAACACATAACTTATGATTATTAAAATCTTACTTCAATTTGATTGATTTATATAAAACAGATTTATTGAAGTATAATTTGCTTTAAGAATCATTTTTTACATTCGAACATGAAAGTCGAATTTGAAAAATGTAACTATTCGGGCATTTTTTGTTATGATATTAGTTTGAGGGTTGACTTAAAAGAATCGTGTATGGTACATAAAAAGTAGAAAACGAGGGGAAAAAAGGAATAAATCGAAAGAAACTGGTCTGGACATTCGAGGTCGGACACGACGGCCGTTCAGTCGTGCTCGTTAACTTTTTATTTCTACTAAACCGAAGATTGAAACGATTTCCGATTAACGATTGCGTTATTATCATTCAAGTGAATTGAATTGTAACCGTCTTTACGATCAAAAGTTTATCACAAGGGACTTTGGGGAGACGCCGTCATTAATATTAACTTTAGTTACTAATAACGTGTATTTTTTATAATAAATAAAAAGTCTATTGCTACCTATGCCTAAGTGTATGAGGATATTTTATTATCTAGTATACTATATATAAATAACACTCTCGGTTTTGTAGATTTATCGAAAATAAAAGTAATTTAATGACTAATGCAAAGATAATTTGAGCTTTTACATTAACATGAATTTTTCTTTGCAACTTTCTACAACATTTCAATAACTACATGGTAAGTATATATTTTATTATAAAGTAATTTGTAACTATCTACTTAACTATAACTATAACTATTTTTTTCTGATAATTGTTAAATTATGAAAATTTCTAAACTAGTCAATAAAATGCTTTATACTCTATTGGCAGTTTTGTTACATCTACCCGTGTAGAAATACAGGGTGGGCCATCTAACATTTGGAATTGAAATCGGTTATAAAAAAAAACTCTTGGATATTCTTTCAAAAGTATGGTTTTATTAGAAAAATTGAACCTTTCCATTTAAGAATAAAACACATCATTCAAATGACTGACATGGCTGGACTTACGGTACCCCATTCGATCAACCCAATTTTACAGTACATTTTCGATAGTTAACGTAACACTTATCCTTAACGGCTCCCCACAGAAAATAGTCCAACGGGGTCAAATCACAGCTCCGAGGTAGCCAATTGACATCAGAATGTCGGCTGATTATTCGATTTTCGAAAACGGTGCGCAAAAGATCGATTGTTACGTTAGCTGTATGGCAAGTGGCCCCGTCATGTTGAAACCAAATGTCGTCCATGTCATCCTCATCAATTTTTGTGAACAAAAATTTGTTGAGCATGGTACGGTAACGCTTGCAAGTAGGCATTTCACAATTCTCCAAAAAAATTCAGAAAGAAGATATGATTGAATCAAACAAAATTATTTGTTTGAAATACTTTATTTAATTTAAAGAAATGATTTATTTGAATTTGATGGGATTTGTTTGATTTAAATCAAATACATTTCTGCCTTAAGTCAAACGAATTATATCTTTGACCATTTACCAATGAATTAATTCCCTTGTTTTGAAGAAAAATGTATTTTATTTAAACAAATATTTATTTTGCCCAAAGATATTTTGTTTGAATTAAATAAATGTTATTTGATTCAAATAAATCTTTTCCTTGAATCAAACAAAGCCTTTAAACAAATTATTTTCTTACATAATATTTCAATTACATCTTGAATTTTAGTTATAATTCTTGTTAATTTTTCATTTTTTTTTTTTTTTTTTTTTGGCATTGGGTCAGCCTCTTTTTATTTTCTTCTCTTTTTTCGCGTTTATAATGCTTGATTTAATAATTTAAAAACTTCAATATTTGTAGTATTTATTTACAATAATTTACAAAGAATTTCTTCATCTTTAACTTTCCGGATTCTGTCTTCTTCTAAGTTTGAACTTTTTGTGTTACATAATTTTTTACATGTACAGTTTTTTAATGTTAATGAATTACCCAATTTGTATTATTTAATTATAAAAATTTTCTGATTCTTCAAATTACAAAGTTTAAATTCTTTCTCTGTTTCAAATTTTTACAAGTTTCATTTACATTACTGTTTTATTTGCATCATTACTTACTAATTGCAAAATTTTGCTGGAAAATATTATGCAAAACAACTTAGATGCTTCTGTAAAATAATTAATATCTGAAACGTATCTTCATATGTAGGTATAACTAAAAAATTTCAAACTCGTGAAACGAATTTGCGAGAACGTCGAATTAAATTCTGATTAAGAACTTTTGACGTCAAGTTTGAAAATGTATGCAACAGAATTTCTATGAGATAAAATAATACTTTAATGATACATACTTAACTGAAAAGAATACAATGCATCATTACTATTTTCCTTTCCTCCTAATTTATTCCATATTCTTTTCTTTTCTCTTGCAATTATTTTTGAATATGACTTCCTCTATTTAAATTCATATAAAAATAAAAATATAATAAAAATTTTTAAAGAATTCTTTTACTTTTCTTACTAATACCGTTAAAAATTATCCAGTCCCCTGTTTAAGACCGTGTAGTAAGGTCTGCCATTACCAATTATATACGACGGCTTTATTAATAAAATAATAATTTTAAAAAGTTTTCCGAAAAAGACAGCAATGCAGGAAAATGTAACGCATTACTGTCTTCTCCATAAAATTTTTAAAAATTATTTTTTAAATTATAAAGCGATTGTATATAATTGGTGACGTCAGACTCTACCAGACTGCCTTAAGGGGAGGTTCTACACTTCAGCGGAAAAATCGGGCCTATTTTTCGGAAATGAATTGCAAAGGATCTACTAAACATATCAACACAAATTTTTTTTTATTTAAAGATACATCCTTTCACTTTAAATCGATATTTTTGCAAATTTTCAAACATGAATTCCGCGACCTTGGAACATCTTTGAACTTATCGCTATCAAAAACAACATGGGTGTCATTGTTGTATCACATCGACCAGTTGGGTTATCTGAAATCAAAAAAATGAAATACTTTTTGATTGAGGCCGGTATTGGCTATGATCGGCCTAAGCGAATTTTTCGCTACATCAAATTTGTTCAAATAATGCAATATTAAATTAAAAGTTTGAAATTTCACCTAATTTTTTGACTTATTGGGGGCTATAAAAATTTAAAAAATTAAAATTTTGAAAATCGTGCTCGGCTGATCATAGCCAATACCGGCCTCAATCAAAAAATATTTCATTTTTTTGATTTCAGATAAACCAACTGGTCGATGTGATATAACAATGACACCCATGTTGTTTTTGGTAGCAACAAGTTCAGAGACGTTCCAAGGTCGCGGAATTCATGTTTAAAAATTTGCAAAAATACATATTTAAAGTGAAAGGATGTATCTTTAAATAAAAGAAAATATGTGTTGATATCTTTAGTAGATCCTTTGCAATTAATTTCTGAAAAATAGGCCCGATTTTCCCTGTGAAGTGTAGAACCTCTCCTTAAACCATTATATAAGTGTCGTAATTTTTAATAAAAAGGTTTATTTTTTTCGATAATAATGTGAATGTTAGTAAAATTTTTCATCTAATGATCCAAAGTTGAAGGCAAAGTCTTAATTTTATAAGAATATATTACAAAACTTCAAATTTCGATCTTTTTGCAAAATGTTAATAACTGAAAGTAATTAACATCTTAAAAAGTTTTCGAAATCGCTTTAAAGGTAAGTCTTCAGAGTAATTTCTAACGGATCTAGGTATTTTTAGAATTTTTTACTGGATTCTACCCTGGGGTTAAGCATAATACAAAACAGTCGTGAAATTTAAAAAATATGTAGCTTTTTAAAAGAGTTTTAAAAAAATCAATGTATATTATATTTTAATAACATTCAAGAATATTTATAAAAACACAATATTCCATTGCTCTCACAAATATGATCAAATGACAAATTTGTCTATTTTCAAAATTTTGATTAAAAAAAAACCGGGTCAAAAATCATTTCAATTCCTTTAAAAGTATTGTATTTTCTACAGTTATGAAGAAACACGAACTTGTCATTTGATCATATTGTTGTGCTCGCCTAGCAAAACTCATCACAACTTTTTCATTTTTTAAATTTTGACTTTTGAAAAAAAACCGGCTCGCAAATATTTCAAAGGCGAGTTTGTCATTTGAGAATATGGTTGTGCTAGCCTAGCATAATTCAGCACGACTTTTTGATTTTCAAAATATCGATAAAAAAAATACTCTATGTAATAGAATTTAATAATTACTCTCTAAATATGAATCAGTCAAAATCTACTGATAATCAGTGAAGTTTGACTGATTGATATAGCTAAAAAGAGGTTACTGTAAATCAGTCAAATTCCACTAATTGCTTCAGTAAAAATTAACTGATTTAACAGTGAAAATATTTTTTACACTGATTCAATTAGTGATAATCATCTGATTTAACAGTGAAATATATTTTTTAACTGGTGAATCAGTGAAAATTCAGATCACTGATTCAATCATTAAAAATTTTACTGATTCTGATTTATAGAGTACAGTAAGTGGAAATTCTTTTAAAATATACACTGAGAGAATTTTCGTTATATTAAATGATAAAGATGAATCAAAATTTAGTAGAATATCGTTCCAAAATGGGGAAACCCGAAGCTTTATTATACTTATTCATATTATGACATCGAAGTTTGATATAGTCATAACGGTCTTTAATACGTGAAGAAGATAAAATAGTATTTTAAATACTAAATATTATCAATCTCTATTCGAGAAATTGAAAGTACTTATTCACATTTGGTATGAATAAAATTTTAAAAAATTCATCGCAGTAGGTTTTTTAAACTCGATTAAAATGAAGTTTCTGATTTCCGCTGAATTATTAATTTCGCTTTTGGCTGTGACTCAGTATGCAAGTAATATTTTATTTATTACTATATTAAAATTTTATGTATATACGAGTATCTATATATATGAGCTCCTCATCGAGAGAGAATTTTCAGCGAGGAAAAAAATATTTGTAAACCTCTTAATCTGAATCAGTGAAATTTCATTAAATTATCAGTTTCAAGTATATAATGAATGGTGTGTGATATCGACACATGTTCAATACATTATTATTTCCAAAAATGCCGGCTTTAAGCAACGACATCTCATGGTCCCAACAGGGTGGTGCACATAACCACCAAACCCATCAATTTATTGAAAGGACATTTTGGTGATTGTGTTATTCCAAGAAATGGTCTTGTCAATTGGCCTCCAAGATCATGTAATTTGATGCCTCTAGATTATTTTCTTCGGGAGTATGTTAAATCTATGGTTTATGATGACAAACTTTGAGTAATGGAGTAAAAGGCAGTAAAGAACGTTTATCTGGTCCTAAATATTTATAATAATGAATTAAACTTATAAGATATTTACATCCGACTAATTTTCTTCATTGAAAGCAGGAAAATGACCAACCTCGGACAATCTGGATATTTTCTATGATTTCTTTAATAACGTTTCGATGACTTACTATGTCATCCTCATCAGATTTTACAAATTTGTTTGATGTTGAAATTCTGTGATATTCTGTTGCATTTTTTTAACACACATTAAAGTACATGTCGCCAATCGCTTTTTTAATACCTTTGTCATCAGAAATTAAAATTTTGTTAAAAAATGTTGTCAAAAAATAGTAAAATTGAAACGTTCGTCGAATTTGTTTCGAAAAAAATGTTCACTTCGGGTGAATTAGGTATTTATCAAATTCATTTTACTCGACTAGGATTTAATAGATGTTCAAAAGTCCTTATGTCCCAAGTTTAATCGACAGAGTTGAGTAAATTGACTTCAACTATTTTTTTCCGTGAATGCGTGTTATATTAACATCACATGTTTTCCATTAGGATTGTGGTTTGCTTTAGAGTGGAGAAACTAGAGTAGTATTTTCCAGTCAGGACTTTTAAGGGTACTGAGAAGCTATTCCCGTATTAAAAAATATCTAAAATTGATAGAACTTGGATATTTCATTAAAAATACTTTGTTTACTCTTAATAATTGAAATAAAGTATAATTTAATATAATAGTTATTTTCTACTTATAAATTGATTCACATAGAAAGAAAACACAAGAGCTTTCATACTTCTGACGAAGGTATAACGTTTTTCGTAATCCTACTAACTTGTGTCATAAATTTTTCCAAAAATCCAGATTCAGCTGTTAATTTTTAATATTCTCTGAATATTTTTTTATCAGCATCCAGTTTGGTACAGCCAACACAGTTGAATGAGAATACAAGAGACGCATCGTCTTCTTCTTCTTCTTCTTCTTCTTCATCATCTAATGATGGTTCGGTTACAATATCTTGTATAATTCATTTTATTGTGGGAATAAAATCTCGGGAATACATTGGTAACGGGGGCTTGATAGCAGATCATAAGGTTTTAGTTGCTAGTGAAGTTTTTAAAGATTATGAAGTAATAATACGAGACAAAAACCTCTATGGTTACGCTCCAAAAGGCGTTACTAACAAGAACATTGCTCAAGTTCTCACAATACACAATTCGATTCGTAGCAAAATTGCAATAGCACAAGTGAGTAGACTGTTTAAAAAAAATGTATTAAACTATATATGAAATAGTCATGAACACGGAAAGAAATTTGATGACTAAATGTATTACGTTTTGTGAGAAGAAGTACCATTTCAAAGAGTAAACCAGAAATATAGGATAAAGTTGTGAAAAAGCCCCGTCATAATGGTAAAGTTTATTATGTCAATCATTACTCGATGTCTGTCTGAAATTTGAGTCTAATAATGAGAAATAATAGCAGGATTCATATCATTTTACCAAATCTTCTGATGTAAATATACGTCATCGTATAGAACAGAGTATTGGAATCAGCGGGTGTTTGAAAATGGAAACATTGAGGTAAATTTTTACCATCTATGATGGGTACGTTTCACTTTCGAGCCTTCTCATATTTCGACAACAGTAGGGTTTAGGGAGTCAAGCCAATAAAAGTAGATTTTACCATCTCCGATGGTAATAATTCCAGATTGAAGAATGTTTTTTTTATTGCATCATTTTGTAGTGCCACTGTTGATCTTCATTGCTCCTTGTCGATTCCCTTCATTTATTTGTCAAGTGGCAAACATTTTAACCGAAAAAAACCTACCTAAATGGGTCCGACCGAGGGGGAATTCAATCTACGACCTACGGCTTTTAACGCACCTACGTCCTGCAACTAACTAACGCACTAGACTACTCTCGCAATTGTGGTTCAAAATTTCGGAACTTCTATTAGAAGACTGCTTTGCTAGAACGTTTTTAAGGAGGAGAAAAAGTACCATCTACAATTCCATTATTTGAACTCTGATGGGGACTTTTCGAACGTTACGATTCTAATATTCTGTAAATGCGTAAAAGTAATATTTCAACCTATGGAATGTTTGATAATGTAAACACGAAAGATATGCATACACTGTTTTAAAGGTATATTTTGTGTAAAAAAAAGTTGGCATATTAATTTTCAGTTTTTATCATCATTCTTGGTGACATTTCCCGAAACGTGTTATATTAAGTAGCATATTTTTGGTGCTAACTGAGAGAAATTTCAAATGGTTCTGGTTTACCGTAAAAAATGGTTCTTTCAACTATCAAATTTCTATCCGTGAAGTTATTTGCATAAACGAAGAATTAAACTCGATAAAAAATATAAGTACAGTAAAACCTCATTTATCGGGACGCCCTTGAAATGTAAACTCCTCGTTTATCGGGATTTGGAGGGGCTCCCCACTACCACCTACAGTCTCATGGTGAGTTGCCATGACTCTTGTTGTATGTTAACATTTAGTAATGGTTATGTACAATGCAAAAAGTGCACGTGTACATAAGTTGTAATGTATTTGCAAATTATGTAAATTTATTTGGTTTTTCATGATGGAAAATGAAGATAGAAATACAAACGAAGGCATGTAATAAAATTGACATAATAAAACTCCTGCAAATGAAACATCTGAAAACTATGTCACTATGTACAAGGAGTGGTGGCTGGAGGAGAAACAAATTGTCCCGATAAATGAGATTGCGAGATCCCGATAAGTGAAGATCCCGATAAATGAGTGTCCCGATAAATGAGGTTTTACTGTAAATACATTTAATGTAGAAGTATATTGAATTGAATAATCATTTTAACGGTGCAGTTTTGTCTATAATAACTCAAAAATTTATACTGGAATCATCTTTTTCTCAGTTTATATAAAGACTTTTAAGATACATTCAATTTTTCAAATTAAAACATTTTATTTCATTCCAGTTGGATACTGATGATGAGAGAATAAATTTACCACCCGCCTGTACATTTTCATTAACACTTCCCAGGTTCAAATATAACGAAAATGTTCACGTCGTAGGATGGAGATTTAAGTGCTTTTCTAATAATTCCCTGAAGGAAAACATTAATTATCAATTAGGTAGGAGACAATGTGATAGCAAAACTTTGAGACAAGTAACCAATCAATATTCCTTCCATCCTGTAAATATTACCTGCATTTCGTTTAAAGAACCTCATGGCGACGTATATATCGTAAGTAAATTCTGTTATGTCAGGTTGTATTTAAGGAAACTTACAAACAATGATAAATATGCCGTTACGGGATAAAAATAAAAATTTTGGTTTTTGCTGTTCACCATATGAGATAATATTACATAAATTTAATCTTTTTTATATTCTAGGGCGATAATAGCAGTCCAGTGTTTCAAAACGGAAAAATTATAGCAATTGCTTCTGAAAAAGAAAATTCTTATCTTTTACTATTTCCTCATGAACAGTTTATTAAACGTGCTCTAAAAAGTTCGCTCAGGTTGTTATCAATTCTGACAACTCTTGATGAAATGTATCATTCTCCTTGATCATGCACGGGAAAAATAAGTACTGGGAAATTCACTTGACAGTCCTCGACTTCCGGACAGGACAAATTTTTCCGAAGATCCTATATACTTTTTATGGAGAAGCTTAGAACTTCATCGAAAAAAAGAAAGAATATCGAATAACGATTCAGAAATATTATCTTGTTTTATTACAAGCGAATCCCAGTTTCCCTAAATTGAGTTCTTCAACTATAAATTCTTAATGTTTTTAAATCTAATTTGCTTAATCACTATGCATAGATTGTACTAATTAAGTAATAATTTTTTGAATAAATAATTGAGTTGCATAGTAAACCATGTCGTAAGCTACGTCGTAAACTCTGTGGTAAACTACTTCGTAAACCACTTCGTATACGTATATATATACGTGGTCTACTACGTAGCTTACGACGTGGTGCTACGTTATTCACGATGTAGTTTACGACGTAGTTTACGCCGTCGGAATTTTCAATAGGGTAGCGCAGTACGATAAATTTTAAAAATCACTAGTTTATAAGTCGAGTCCACTATTAAGTAAGGGGTTTATCACGGCACTAGATAAAACAGTTGCTATTCCACTATTTTGGATTTAGAGAGTAAGGGAAGCATGCAATCCTGACTCATGTCAAGTTTGTAGCACTCCTTCGGAATTGCATATCCCCCCCCCCCCTTTGTTAGATAATACAATATGTTTTTAAAAAATGTATTCAAGTACCGTATAGTAAAATCTCCAATTGTAATATTCCATTTTCTTCAAGTGAAATAAAAATCTATATTTATAAGTTGAAATATAAATACTTCAGCTGTTATTCATTTCATTGGTAGACGAAATTCTCTGGACTATGTAATTTAGACCTTTTGGGCTCTTCTTGATACAAAGCTGCAATGAAGTCGAAACTTTATTAACTTTTTATTAATTCTTAATGACCAATGAAAAATAAATTAGGGTCTTTTTTTCTCAAAAAGTGTTCGAGAAGAGGAACTTTATTTCAATAAAGGGCTTTCCCTTTTAATTAATGTAGTTTTAACATCTAGATACTTCTTAATTCAGTCCATAGAACTAATGAGACCTTTTCAAACTCTAACTGATTATTTTAAAGATTAATCGTGTGATTTGCCAGCGAAATCTGTGGTTGTGCTTTCATTACTCAGGCAGTAAAAATTTTACTGTCTCGTAAATTCTTTTGTCCCAACAAAATTTGTAACAAGATTGAGGAGAAGTTCATTACCAAGGAAAAAAATTGTTGCTATGCTATATAAAAATGCTGTGATCTTCAAAAATAAATAATGATCTTTAACTGTCGACAAAACATAACTTATGATTATTACAATTTTACTTCAATTTGATTGATCTATATAAAAAAGATTAAGTTAAGTATAATTTATTTTAAAAATCATTTTTTACATTCGAACATGAAAGTCGAATTTGAAAAATGTAACTATTCGGGCATTTTTTGTTATGATATTAGTTTGAGGGTTGACTTAAAAGAATCGTGTATGGTACATAAAAAGTAGAAAACGAGGGGAAAAAAGGAATAAATCGAAAGAAACTGGTCTGGACATTCGAGGTCGGACACGACGGCCGTTCAGTCGTGCTCGTTAACTTTTTATTTCTACTAAACCGAAGATTGAAACGATTTCCGATTAACGATTGCGTTATTATCATTCAAGTGAATTGAATTGTAACCGTCTTTACGATCAAAAGTTTATCACAAGGGACTTTGGGTAGACGCCGCCATTAATATTAACTTTAGTCACTAATAACGTGAATTTTTTGTAATAAATAAAAAGTCTATTGCCACCTACGCCTAAGTGTATGAGGATATTTTATTATTTAATATACTATATATGAATAACACTCTCGGTTTTGTAGATTTATCGAAAATAAATAGTACATTGTACAACAAGGGGATAAAGTTGATCATTTAAGGCGTGTGCGATTTTAAATGACCTTACCCCCGTGTTGTACACGATACTTTATGCAAGAAAAGCATGTTTGTCGAGCTTTTGGTTCGAAAAACATGCATAGATTGTAGTTAATCAATAATGTTATGATCAGACGATGAAATGGGAAAGAAAATTGGGGGGCGAATGAAAGGGGGTCGGGGGGGGGCTTGATAAACGACGTTTTAAAGTGAAAAAATACGTTTTTTCATTTCATGTCATTTTATGTCATTCCGTGTATTCAAGTGGAATTTGAACATTTGAATAACAATCAAATCTTGGTATTCAGGCGTAATTAAACGAAAAAAACAAAAGAACATGCGTTTTAGAAACAAATAATGAAATACTCTCGAAATATAATCAATTTTTATTTCGACACGTTTCAATACAAAAAAAAATCCGTAATTTGACATTAACTCATTAATCGCATTGAAATTACATTTTAATTTAAACCTTACATGGTTTTTCGGCATAGTTGAGAACGCAAGTACAGTTGTTAAATACAACATTGTCTGATTTCGACTGTTCTTTCGGCGTTACAGTTTCGATTTTTTGCCGTTTCAGTACTGGTTCATCAATTACCGTGGATTCCTTCGTTTGATCGAAATATATCGACGTGGATATGAGGTTACGGATTTTTGCTTTCTTCGCTACCGATTCGTCCATGTAACTTTCAGCAACACTGTCGGATTTCCATCCTCCGTGACGTTTTAAAGCAGTTATGTTTGCCCCGGAGTCGGCGAGCAATGTTGCTGAGGTTCGGCGAAAGGAATGTCCCGTGTACAATTCTGGATAGTCGAGGTTCAAAAAAGTCGCGATAATACGGGGCATCAATGCAATTTTGTTTCTCCTGATAACTTGCTTGGTACATTTTCCTTTTGCGTATTTTATAAAAAAACAATCACTTACCATGGCAGATGGTTGTAAATCTTTATATATAATGGAATTTATTACTTACAGCAAATGAAAATTCTTTTCAAAAATATGGAATTCTAGTTTGATACATAAATATTTAAGTATAGAATAAATAATAATCAACCATCTAATTTGAAGTATATCGCCAAAGACCCAGGCTCGAATTCTGTCGCAGTCGAAAGCGTCTCTTTTTCCACAGAAAGATTCCAAATTCTCTAAATTTTAATTTATTTGCATTATTGCGATATAAGAGTTTGAAATTGTCTACTCTCTAAATCCAAAATAGTGAAATAGCCACTGTCTTATCTAGTGCCGTGATGATCCACTTACTTAATAGTGGACTCCACTTATAAACTTGTGATTTTAAGAATTTATCTGCACTATAGCCGTGTTTGATTGTGTTTTGTTTGTTCGTCACGAAGCTTTCGTACATGCTCCGCAGTGTTAATCACTATTTTTTTTAGTGATTATCCACTAGTCCAGAGTGGCGTACTTCGAATTTTGTTAAAAAGTGTAAAACATTTTATTTTATTCCAGTTGTTTTTTGGACCAAGGAATAGTATATTGTTATATATTGTATATTTAATTGAAAATTATTATCAGAAAATGTATTTTTATAAAAATCAATTTTTCTAAATTATATAATATGATGAACAATGTGTCAGTAAAATTTAAAAACGAATAAATACTTATCATTTCATCACAAAAAAAGAGTGACATGACAAATTCAAAAAAAAAATTTCTGTGATCTATGCTAAGAATATCAATATTTACTGAGTATTAAGTATGATTTATAATTTTGAGGAAAGAAGCACAAAACTGGATTCTTGATTTGAACACAACGCAACTCCAATGAAAGATAAGATAGCAACTACTCGCTTATTCACTTCTGATGGTATGAATAAAATTTAAAAAAAAATCCATCGCAGTAAGTTTTTTAAACTCGATTAACATGAAGTGTCTGATCTCCGCTGCATTATTAATTTCGCTTCTGACTGTGACTCAGTTTGCAAGTAATTTTTCATTTATTACTATATCAAGATTTTATGTATATACGAGTATCTACATATATATGTGTGCTTTTTATCAAAAAGGAAAAACAATTGTAGACTTTATTTAAGGAAACGATTTTGCAGAACAACGCTTATTTCGTAACTCACATATTTTGGTGAAAAAAATCGAATTTTTTCAATATTAAAAATCAAAAAATTAAAATATACATCCTGTCGAGAAATTTCTTGATAAGAATGTGTAGACCTTATTTAGCCAAACAATTTTTCATCTAAAAGTTTTTTTTGTAACTCACATATTTTGTCTAAAAAATGGAATTTTTTAATTTTAATCGTATTTTTTGGAATTGAAACGAAAAATATATTTTTTATCAGAAACTGTGTGAGACAAAATTTGTAGATCTTTTCAAAAACGAACAACTTTGTATTCTTACGTTTTTTTCGTATTTCACATATTATTGTTAAAAAATTGAATTTTGGATTATCAATGGTTTTTTTTAAATTAATAAGAAAAATATGCATCTTATGAAAAAATGTTACAATTCAAATTTGTAGGTCTTTATGTATTCAATAATATTGTATCATAACGTTTTTTCGTATCTCGTATAATTTAACTGGAAAATGGAATTTTGATTTTGACTTTTTTCGAATTTGAATATGCTGTAACATTTCTAATTTTGATTTAATCAAAAAATGTTATCAGGATAATTTGTAGAGATTTATGAGCACTATCAAAAACCAGCATTAAAATTTTTTATTTTTTCAAAAAATTATTTTCAAAAACACAAAAGTAGTGCTCAATCCCTCAATTTTGATTGGATGTGGCTGGTTAACAAGCTTGTCCTTACTTTTTTGGCTCCGATAAAGTGTACCAAAGCTCAATTCAATCTGATAATTCTGTCGAGAGTTATGCCGCACACGACCTACAGACAGACAGACAGACAGACAGACGGACAGACAGACAGACAGACCGACACTTTCGTAAAAACCCTTTTTTCTGACTCAGGGGGTCTCAAAACGTAAAGATTTGATGAAAATTTCGAAAGTCATTTTTCACATAAAACCAATACCTTCTCATCCATGATGAGAATGTAAAAAATGTGAAACACAGAAAAATAATTTTATTAATAAATTTTATTTTTGACCCAACTTTTTTTCTTATCGCTTCTTACCAAATTTTAAATAATTATGCGATTCTAATAAATCATGAATCATTTTTTGAGAGAAAAGATTTCCCACAACTTCACCGTTTCTGATTTTTAAAAATAAATTCTTTAATGGCTGA
Source organism: Diplolepis rosae (assembly GCA_030998225.1). Taxonomy (NCBI): domain Eukaryota; kingdom Metazoa; phylum Arthropoda; class Insecta; order Hymenoptera; family Diplolepididae; genus Diplolepis; species Diplolepis rosae. The sequence goes on along the minus strand of JAPYXD010000723.1, from coordinate 2,155,197 downwards.
AAACATTAAAAAACATTTTCCAAAACGAAATTTTTATAAACAAATTGCTGAATTTGATAATAATTTATTCATTTTCGAAAATTGGAAATGGTTAATTTGTAGGGAATCTTTTTCTTGAAAAAGTGATTCATAATTTATTAAAATCGCATAATTTTTTAAAATTTGGTAAGAAGCGATAAGAAAAAAAGTTGGGGCAAAAATAAAATTTATTAATAAAATTATTTTTATGTGTTTCCAATTTTTTTCATATAAAATAATCTTTTCTCTTCCAAAATAACCCTTCAATAATAATATTGCTATTTTTGAAAGCAAAATTATCTATTTTTGCCTGAGGTCCAATTTTCGTGGATGAAAACTACCTTAATCTGAATCTGTGAAATTTAACTAAATTATCAGTTCCAAGTATATAATGAATGGTGTGCGATATCGACACATGTTCAATACATTTTTATTTCCAAAAATGCCGTCTTTAAGCAACGACATCTCATGGTCCCAACAGGGTGGTACTACGTGTCACGTAGCCACCGGACCCATCAATTTATTAATAGGACATTTTAGTGATTGTGTTATTTCAAGAAATGGTCTTGTCAATTGGCCTCCAAGATTGTGTAATTTGATGCCTCTAGATTATTCTTTTCGGGAGTATGTTAAACCAATGGTTTATGATGACAAACCAAGAACTTTTGTTACGAAGAGTTAAGCAAATTAGAACGCTCCATTTCGAATAATCGTAAAGACTATAGTATTGTAGTAAAGATTGAGGTCAATTGTTCAAGATCTAAAGCCAACTAAGAACACCAACAATATTTAATATATATGTATTTTGAAATTCTGAAATTTGAGAAATATTTTATCCAACACGGAGAAAAACAGTTAAAGTAATTTTACTCAACTTCCTATCAAATTTTGGACATATGGACAAGTTAGAAGTTATTTAGTATCACTGTAATTTTTTTTTTTTTTTTTTTTTTTTTTTTTTTTTTTTTTGGTGAGGAGGAAAAATGGCAAAATCTTTTATAGACGTTGTACAGGACTCTCATAGGACGGGTCTAGGTATACCTGTTAAAACCAAAAAACCCCCTCTCTCGAACCAATACACCACCCGCGGAACCGCCTTTCGGCTTTAAACTTCACGGGTGGTTGGTTCCATTAAAGTCGCGTACGACTCTTCCGTCATCCGTTCGCTCGGAACCTACATCCGCGGCCACACGCCCACTAAGCAAACCGACTAGCCGCGCCACCCAGGGGAGGAAACATACAGATTCCACCCCCGAACGACGCGGACAGCCAAGTCTACCCGGGACGCAGGACCGCGGGTGCAGGCTCCGATGCGATTTCTACTGGCCCTCCCCGTTGTTTCGCTCTCGACGCCCATCAAGTTCTCTCGTCTTCATCACAAGTGTGACGAATGACTCGATGAGCGTCCAGAACCGTTCAGAATCACTGTAATTATTTGTGATATGTTTAATATTCAAGGATGAATCAAAGATGAGTAAAATTCAGAAGTGTAGGGTGAAGTATGAAAGTGTGCATTAAAGATTTCTAAAAATAAGTATTATTACTCTTAGTATAATTATAAAAAACTAATCTTTTATTTTATCACAAAAATAGTAGAGCTTTATTCCGTTTATTTTACTCTACACTTCAATCTTAAGTTGAGTAAACCGTGAATTACAAGACTTATTCCAGCAGCTATATCTATTCACGCAGGAACAAATGAAAGTAATCTGCACCTTGGCCACACATAAACATTTTTTAATTTCAAAAACGTGTTGAATTTTTAGCATACTGATGTTCCACGTTATTATATTTAATTATCGAAACCAATTAAAAGCATACAAAATATAATTACAGTTTATTTTAGTATTCTTTAAATCCAAATAGTGGAATAGCCAATGTTTTATCTAGTGCGTGATGAATCACTTACTTAATAGTGGGTTTCTCTTATAAACTAGTGATTTTAAAAATTCATCGTGTACTGCAGTCGTGTTTGGTCGTGTTTTGTTTGTTCGTCACGAAGCTTTTGTACATGTTCCACAGTGTTAACCTCTATTTGTTATAGTGATTATCCACTAGTCCAGAGTGGCGTACTTCGCATTTCGTAAAATAGTGGATCACCACTAGAAAAAAATGGTTTTCCAGTAGAAAAAGTGATTTTCCACAATTTTGGATTTAGAGAATAGGAAGTTATCAATTTGAACCTAATAGATTGGAGTTAACGATCATGCACGGAAAATATTAGCATTTCAAACTTTCTTTGATTGTCATCGACTTGTGGATATGTCTAGTCAATGAGAATTCTGTCAACTTTTTTAGAAGCTTTTATTGAAAGGTGTACGGAATTATTGAATACGTCAATGAATTTTTTTACAATTTCAGTCCTATCCAAATGTCGATGACATGTGACTGCAAAAAGAATTTTTGTTCCCATTCCACCTGAATCTTTCGTTACTTTTAAAATATAAAAACTATAGTCAATTTAGTAAAAATAAATTTTTTTTTCTCATCTAACACTTTTATGACAAATCCTGTTTTAAACTAGCAGTTTATATAATTTATTTAAAAGTTTCACTTAATCTAGTTATATGGATTTTGTAAGTTTAATAAATTCTGGATGCATAATTTTTTCTTAATTCATTTATAATTATCTATTTCTTTTTCATTTGAGTTTTTTAAATTAAATTGATTTCATGAATATTTGCAAAATCTGCACATGATTTAGATTTCACATAACTTTCTTAGGCACAATAATAATTTACAATTCGCAATTATAAAATCCATAAAACTTGGTACATTTGCATTGGCTTTAGGGTCCATAAATGAAGAAGTCTATTTAATCAGACGTTTCAGCTCTGATCGGAGCCCTCATCAGTGATATTTATTAAGATCTAAAAATACAAAAAAGATGCTGTCGCTAATTTCACATATTTTTTCGGAGTAACTAAAGTACTTACAGAGTGGCCGCTTGACCGGGAAACCGGGAAATGACCGGGAATTTTCTGTGACCTGGAGAAACCGGGAAATGACCGGGAATTTTTTTGTTGACCGGAAATTTTTTTAATTTTTAATAAAAAACGATTTCAATTTGTTTTAAATGTGTTACATAAAGTGATTTACTTATATATTATATTATGCATTTCGAAATTCCCGCCTTATTTCGTGATTTCGGTATACCAGGAGAAATTACATTTCAGAATATTAGATAAAAAATATTTTAAAACTTTAAGAACCCATTGCATTAACTGTTATTCATTGGAAACTATTTTTTCAATGACCGGGAAAAAATTTTCGATGACCGGGAAATGACCGGGAATTATTTTCGTCGATGAAAACGGCCACCCTGACTTAGCATATGATATAAAAAGGAGTACTTGATATGTTAATTTAAATCTGTAATTGAAAATGGAAAGCTTGGATATACGACTATTCTTTGGACTATTTTTAGTTTCAGGGGAAAAATAGTCCAAAGAATAGTCGTATACCCAAGCTTTCCATTTTCAATTACAGATTTAAATTAACATATCAAGTACTCCTTTTTATATCATATGCTATAAGTATTTTAGTTATTCCGAAAAAATATGTGAAATTAGCGACAGCATCTTTTTTGTATTTTTAGATCTTAATAAATATCACTGATGAGGGCTCCGATCAGAGCCGAAACGTCTAATTGAATAGACTTCTTCATTTATGGACCCTAAAGCCAATGCAAATGTACCAAGTTTTATAAATTAAATCAAGGGTCAATACAAACTACCATTTTAATTATAAAATCCATATTTTGAAAATATACAATACAGAAAATAGAAGAACTCTTTATAAATGTTCAAAATTACTTCAACTATTTTTTTTCCGTGAAGGCGTTTTATTTTGACATCACATGTTTTCCATTGGGATTGTGATTTGATTTAGAGTAGAGCAACTACAGTAGTATTTTCCAGTCAAGCCTGTTAAGGGTACTGAGAAGCTTTAACTTTTTTTAAGAATAATCAAGATGTGATAGAATTTAGATATTTCAATGAAAATAGTTTGTTTACTCCTAATAATTTAAATCAAGTATAATTTAATACAGTAGTTACTTCTACTCATAAATTTATTCATCCAGAAACAAAACACAAGAGATTTCATGCTCCTGACGAAGCTGTAACGTTTTTCATAATCCTACCAACTTGGAAAGACTTGATCGGGGAAGTCGAGAAGGACCCATGGGGTCTCGCCTTCAAAATAGTCACTAAAAGATTGGTGACTAGAAGAAAGACCCTGGGCCTGGATAATGCCGATCGAGTCAAGTACATCGTGCGAAGCTTGTTCCCGCATGTAGAGCCGTTCCAAAGACAGGACCGAAGTTCCTGCGTGGTCCGGAGCGAAGAACTCTTCACTCTCGAAGAACTAAAGAGAGCGGGTGGAAGGCTTAAGGCAAATACAGCGCCGGGTATTGACGGGGTGCCGAACGAACGAGGTTCTTTGCAGATTGGAAGGAGCAGAGGTTGGTCCTGCTGAGGAAGGGCAACAAACCTCCAGGGGTTGCCTCGTCCTATAGACCAATATGCTTATTGGATACGATGGGGAAACTTCTGGAGGAGTTGATTCTACAACGGCTTCAGGCTCTCTTCGTCGGGGAGAACGGGCTCTCGGAAAACCATTTCGGATTCAGGAAAGGCAGGTCCACTGTGGACGCCATCCAAGCTGTGGTGAACATCGCCACAAATGCAAGAAAAGGAACTGGTAAGCGTAAGGGATTCTGCGCGTTGATCAGCATTGACGTACGCAATGCGATCAATACCGCGAGATGGAACATCTGCATCGAGGCGATGGTGCGGAAAAAGGTTCCAGACTACCTGTTGCGAATGATAGATGACTATCTGAGCGACAGGTGGGTGATATACAAGGGCGACAAATGGTCTCTCAAGGAAGAGATGACATTTGGCGCCCCTCAAGGGTCGCGGGTGGGTCCACTCGTTTGGAACGTCATGTACGACGATTTCCTGCGATGGACCTGCCTGCTGGAACGAGCATCATCGGCTTCGCGGATGACGCACTTGTCGTGCGCGCTGCTGACAACGTCGGAATTCTGGAACTGAGGATCAATGATAGTCTGTGGCGGGCAAAGCGTTGGTTAGATTGCAGAGGCCTGAAAATGGCCCCTGAAAAGACCGAAGCTTTGCCTGCCTAACGGGCGTGTGGTCGCGGATGGGAGTCCCGAGCGAACGGATGACGGAAGAGTCGTACGCGACTTTGAGTCGGAACCAACCGCCCGTGAAGTTTAAAGCCGAAAGGCGGTCCCGCGGGCGGTGCATTGGTTCGAGAGAGGGGGTTTTTGGGTTTTGACAGGTATGCCTAGACCCGTCCTAGGAGAGTCCTGTACAACGTCTATAAAAGATTTCGCCATTTTTCCTCCTCACCACAAAAAAAAAAAAAAAAAAAAAAAAATCCTACCAACTTGTCTCATAAATTTTTTCAAAAATCCAGTTTCAACTATTAATTTTTGATATTTTCCGATTATTTTTTTATCAGCATCCACTTTGGTACAGCCAACGCAGTTGAATGAGAATACAAGAGACGCATCGCCTTCTTCTTCTTCATCTAATGGTGGTTCGGTTACAATATCTTGTATAATTCATTTTATTGTGGGAATGAAATCTCGAGAATACATTGGTAACGGGGGCTTGATATCTGGTAATAAGGTTATAGTTGCTCGTGAAGTTGTTAAAGATTATCTAGTAATATTACGAGAGAAAAACCTCTATGGTTACGCTCCAAAAGGCGTTCCTAACAAGAACATTGCTCAAGTTCTCTCAATAAAAAGAACGATTCGGAGCTACATTGCAGTAGTACAAGTGAGTAGACTGTTTCAAAAAACTGTATTAAACTATTTATGAAATAGGCATGAATACGGGAAGAAATTTGATTGCTAAATGTATTACGTTTTATGAGTTGAAGTACCATTTCAGAGAGTAAATTAGAACTAGAATGTTCATCTGAACGTTACGACAAAACATACCGTAAACAGTGTGTATATGTTGCTTTAAACTTTGATAACTCCTGATGAAACTTGCCATTCTCCTTGACATAACTGACTGACATAATACCAGCATTCATGTAATTTTACCGAATCTTTTGATGTAAATATGCGTCATCGTATAGAGCAGAGTTTTGAAATCAGCGCGTGTTTGAAAATGGAAACTTTTATTTATTTTATTTATTTTATGGAAACATATAAACAATTAAGATACTAGAAAGGGTCACCCCGACACTTATTATTTGAATTGGAAACTGTCTATCATCCGTCACTCAGCATCAAAGCTATTTTAAAGAAATTCGAGGCTCTATTTGAAACGTCCGAAATACACAATGAAGGCGACATACAGCGTTAAAAGTCTGGGGCACTCCGCACTAAAAGGAGCAGTTTCAAAACTCTAGCCGAAAAATAGTTCGAAGCATCGTAAAAGGGCTCACACTGATCCCAATTTATCCACTTACGTCTTTCTGCGCGCATGAAAGAGGCAAGCCAACAGTTTCAGGAGGCGCAGGCAAACCACCCTGTTAATATAAAACAGTACTGAGAACCATACTCTCTAAATTTGAATCAGTCAAAATCTACTGATCATCAGTGAAATTTGACAGATTCAAATAGCTAAAAAGAGGTTACTGTCAATCAGTCAAATTTCACTGATTATTTCAGTGAAAATTGACTGATTTGACAGTGAAAAATATTTTTTCACCGATGAATCAGTGAAAATTAACTGATTTAACAGTGAAATAGTATATTACATAACAAGGGCAGAAAGTTGAGATTCCTGCACTGCGCGCCATAATGCCCGAGGCATTTTGTTTGGAGCATTTTTTCTTTGTTTGAAAAAACATTTCTGAGTATCACGTATTGTTTTATAACACGCAAAAATTCACAACAGCAATGAACGAGTGGGTGAAGAAAAAATAGACTGATTGAGGATTAAGAAAATATATAGCAATATTTTCTGGTTCTGAGGACCAAAATATAGTTCTCTCAGCTATACTGTTTTTCAGTGAAAATACATTTTCATAGCGCCTCTTTTGAAAATCCGATTTTCGGTACCTGCGAAGCGGGACGAAACTGCGATTTTCAACCCAAGGGGCGAAACTTTAAAGGTAGGGTTGCAAACCACACTTTCGTCCCGCTTTACAGGTACCGAAAATCAAATTCTCAAAACAGTTGCTATGAAAAATAGTATACATTACTTGAAACAAAACACAGCGAATGCAACTCGTGTGGCTGCAGCCCTCGCTTCGCTCGGGCAGCAAACTTCACACTCGTTTGCAATCGCTGTGTTTCGCCCCTTGTAATGTAATATACTATTTATACAGAAGTATATTAAATTGAATAATCATTTTAACGGTGCAGTTTTATCTATAATAACTCAAAAATTTATACTGGAATCATATTTTTCTCAGTTTATATAAAGACCTTCAAGATACATTCAATTTTTCAAATTAAAACATTTTATTACATTCCAGTTGGCTACTGATAATGAGAGAATAAATTTACCGCCCGCCTGTAAAATAGCATTAAGAAATCCCGGAATCAATTACAAGGAAGAAGTTCACGTATTAGGATGGAGATTTAAGCGTTTTCCTAATAAATCCCAAAAAACATTTTTGATCATATTGATAATAGACAACGTAATGGCGAAATTTTGAAACAAGTAACCAATCAACATTCCTTCCATGCTGTGAATATTACCTGCAAATCGTTTAAAGAACCTGATGGCGATGTACATTTCGTAAGTAAATTCTATTATATCGGGTTGTATTTAAGGAAACTTAAAAATAATGATAAATATGCCGTTTTGGGATAAAAATGAAAATTTTGATTTTGGCTGTATACCATATGAGATAATATTACATAAATTTAATCTTTTTTATATTCTAGGGCGATTATGGTGGTCCTGTAATTCAAAGCGGAAGAATTATAGCAATTGCTTCTAAACAAAAAAAGTCGTATTTGTTACTATTTTCTTATCAAGAATTTATTAGACGTACCGTGGAAAATTTGTTAAATCCTATCTTAATATGATTTAACTGCTTGTGTGTTTATTCATATGTTAAATTTTGATATGTGTCCAGCACACTGGTCCTCTCTTGACCTCGACCCTGGCAAAGGTTTGAATGTCCGACTGCACATTCATCTGCGTACTATTTTTTCTACGTACACCTTTAATACAAAATTCTGAAAGAATAAGTTTATGCTGGCAAAAGGACGTTCAAACTCTTTCCCTTTTTTGTACCCTTTCATATAGGAGATTTATGGTTGTATTTTTGACTTACGATTTGAAATATGACTCTAGCAGTACATTGGAAAGCTGTTATTTTTAAGCCTTATTTTTATAGAAATATTAAGTGCTATATTCTACTGGAAGAATTTTAACTGTTGAATTTAAAAATAGATATGAAATATAAACTAGAATGTTCATCTGAACGTTACGACAAAACATACCGTAAACAGTGTGTATATGTTGCTTTAAACTTTGATAACTCCTGATGAAACTTATCATTCTCCTTGATCATGCATAGAAAAAATAAGTACTTGGAAATTTACTTGACAGTCCTCGACTTTTGGACAGGACAAATTTTTCCGAAGATCCTATATACTATTATTTGGTAATGTTTTTAAATTTAATTTGTTTAATCCCTATGCATAGATTGTAATAATTTAGTTGCATAGTAAACCACGTCGTAAGCTACGCAGTTTACGCCGTGGTCTACTACGTAGATTACGACGTGGTGCTACGGGGTTTACAATGTAGTTTACGACGTCGGAATATTCAATGGGGTAACGCAATTCGATAAATTTTAAAAATCACTAGTTTATAAGTCGAGTCCACTATTGAATAAGTGGTTTATCACAGCACTAGATAAGACAGTGGCTACTCCACTATTTTGGATTTAAAGAGTAAGGGTAGCATGCAAACCTGTCTCATGTCAATTTTGCACCACTCCTTCAGAATTGCATATTTCCCCCCTTTGTCACACAATATAATATGTTATTAAAAAGTGTATCCATGTACCGTATAATGAAATCTCGAATTGTAATATTCCATTTTCTTCAAGTGAAATAAATATCTAAATCTAAGTTGAAATTTAGACCTGTTAGGCTCTTCTTGATACAAAGGTGCAATAAACTCGAAACTTCAGTAACTTTTTATTAATTCTTTATGACCAATGAAAAATAAAACAGGGTATTTTAATTAAAGAGTGTTCGATAAGAGGAACTTTATATGATAATGTAATTTTAACATTTAGATTCTTCATAATTCAGTTAATAAAACTAATGAGATCATTTCAAACTCTAATTTATTATTTTCTTGTCTTTATTCTCGAACAAGATTTTTTTTACTTTGGGGTTGGGGGGGGGGGGGTGTAAGGTTAATTTAGTGAAAAAAAGGCATGTTTTTAAAAAAAAAAATTTGGCGATACAGAGAGCGGTAGTTAATTCAGTCAATTTCAATATAATAATGCAACATTTGAACATTATTTGTCTAAATTTTCATTGAAAAATAGTGCAAATTGAGCGAGTGACAGTAAAACTCCGGAGGCACGTCGAAAAAATGTTGTTTTGCGGTGTACATCATAACTAGCAACAGAATCATTTGAAACAAAAAATCAAAGTGCATTTGTTAAAGGAGATGTTTCTCGAGGTAACCCTGGGAGGATTTTTTTTTTCAATTTTCCGTAGCACTTGGAAGCCAAAAAACTGATTTTCGCTAAAAAAAAGTCGGCTAATGTGTTGTTGTAAAATTAAAGGTAAAATATGTGTTTTCGAAAAAAAATTTAGTACAATTTATAATTTCATAAAATGGAATTCTACAGTTACTATGAATAAGCTGACATCTTCGGTCTAAACTCTTTAGGACCAAATCACAGGGTACATTTGTGAATAATGAACTGACATCTAGTGAAAGCAGAACATGATTATCATCTACAACGAGATCTTCCAAATTTCTTTTAAGATCTAAACTGTCATTTAAATGTGATTTTGAGACTTTTATACTGTCTTTTAATTCATCATATAGTATTTTTGCTAAAAAAATGCGTGGGACTATTGATCAAAGAAATTATGGGACGAAGAGGTGTATCTTGTTTGTGGATTTTAGGTAAGCCATAGCATTTAGCTAATACAGTGTTGGTTAGAGTAAGTTGATTATTGTGGAATTTATATTTCAAAAATTCATTATCATTGGGTCTCTTTAAAATGTTAGAAGTACTGCTTTATAATGTTTTCAAAGGATTTCTTGTTATTGGGATCTAGGTAGAAGTATTTGAGAGAATGTCAGTCATTTTTGTATTATAAGTCGATCTTTTGAGACAAACAGTAAGGTTACCTTTGTCAGCATTAGTAAAAGAAATATCAGGATTGTTTTTTAGAAATTGTTTAGTAACTTTTAACTTGTTGGCGAAATTTCTGTCTTCCATGGAAATATGAGTGTCTTTATTGAAATTGTGCATAATATTATTTGTTACTTTTTCTCTTATTTCATTTTTGAGATCACTATTGATGTCTAAGGATAACAAAGAAGATTCTACATTTTTAATTGTATCAATAACATCTTGTTTAGAAATTTTTTGTGGAACACTGTAATTTGGTCCTAGAGAGACGATATGAACAACATCCGACGGTATTTGTAAATCAGATAAATTTCTAAACCAACTGTCTTTATTTGTTTTCCTGCAACGATATTTACTTGTTGATAATGAATCAAATTTCTTTTGGTGTTTCTCGTTACATTTTTTTAGTATGGAGTTAAATTTAGAATTTGAAAGATAAAAAAACTTATTAACGGTATTACAATCTAAATCAGAATCGAGAATTTGTTTCTTAATACGTTCGAGTGACTTTTTAATAAATTCAATATGGATGTGAATGTCTCTAATTTCTGTTTTCAAAAGTTTTTTTAAATAATGTTGATTTAAATTATAAAAATCTTTTTTACCTGAGTTACTGTAAAAGTGAACATTTTTTTGACGCTTATAAAAATTTAATAGATGTTGGGGAAATACATCATTACTCCTGCAAGCTAATAAAAATTGTCGTTTAGAAGTAGACTCAGCGAGACGTCGGTTATTGGAAGTCCAATTTTTGAGGTGATTCTTGGTTAGTTGTGCGTAATGACTTTGAATATATGAGAAGAACTTTGGCGTTTTTGATGATGTTGAGTCCGTATCCGATCTAAGACTTACTTACATTACTCATCATGAGTTAACCTTCTTTTATAAAGGTAAGATTTAATAATTTTGTGTATGTTCTTGATATTAAGTTAATTTAATTTTTATTTTTCTTGTGCGTGACAATTTTACTATTTGGTGTTTTTTTAATTTAATAAAGCCTGATGAGGTTGGCAAACCCATAGCCAACGAAACGTCGCAACAATTTTGACATTATAAAGAGTTTTCTTCTTTATATTTGACCCTCATTGATCGCAAACCAGCATCTTTTATAACTACAAGACAGTTGTCTAGATTATATACAGTAAAATGCAGATTCAATTGTATACATGTAATCGAGATAATTGTTCCATAGCTTAACAGAAAAAACTTGAGGTTACATTTTGTTACATGTAGTTATAGTAGAGCCAAATCGGGTCGTAAGTGGTGCCACCATAATGACTTAAATTTAACGCAGGTAGATTCTACACCTGAAACAACATTCCCTTATCCTGATGTATTATTCAGCCAGAACACTTAATTTTATGATTCAATTTTTTTTAGTGCAAATTCAAAAATAAACATCATTATTTTAAGGATAATAGAAAAGGAAATTAAAGTCTTAACTTCCTTTGTAAAAATTCAATTCTGAAACCTTCAAGAATTATTGCGTCTATGGCTTCTTGATCCGGATTATTGCAATGAAAACAGGTGAGGTGTTCAATAAATCCAGATTAAGTAGCCAAAGACGGAATAATTCATGCCCACTAGAAGCAAAATTTTAAAGTTTAGAAGGGAGTGATAAAGTAAACGCGAAAGTAAACTTTTGTTTTGAAACCCCTGAGTAACATGAAACAATAATATAATAATAATTAAGTAGTTGAGTTTGAAATTTCTGCATTAATAATCTGTACATGTAATTAAAATAATTTTTTTACTCATATTTCTCTCCTAACTAAGGTTTTATTCAGTTACAATTTCGTTAAATCAAGATAGAATTTCAGAAAATTCGATTACTTTCTGGTAAATTCAAGAAACAATTGCTTTCTATTGCTTTCTAATCTATTGCTTTCAAGAAAAAAATTCTCAATAACCTCGAAAGTGCCGCAGTATTGAGAATTTTTTTCTTGAAAGCAATAGACTTATAGCGAAAATTACCAAGAATAAAAAGCTCTTAAAATTGGTCAAAGAATACAAAAAAGTTTTTTCGGGTTGATTTGAGCAATTTTTTTATTTTGCAAAAATTAACCTATTTGCAAAATTGAAAAGTTGCTCGAAATGTTTTGAAAAAATTCAGACGTATTCTTTGAGTGATTTTAAGAACTTTTCATTCTTGGTAATTTTCTTGGTTTGTTCATATTTTCTGACAAAAAAAATCCTGAATTTATTCGTGAAAATTTTGTAATTCGGGCGCCATTTTGTAAAGACAAAAGTGACAAATTAATCTCGGAACAACACCTTCTTAAGGTTCAGACATTTATTCCACCGGTTAAAAATTTTCCAGGTCGTTAACAGACCGGGAAACCTTTCAAAACTCGATTTCAAAAAAAAAAAATTTTTAATTTTTTAAGTCGCGAATAGGACAAGTTACACGGCCTCAAAGACCGGTGTATCATTTATGCCATTTTGGCCCTTTAAGAGTTAAACACGACAGCGAATAAATACATAGTTTGTTATATTTTATACAAACGTTTCGTTTTATTTACACCCCTCGCGTATAACACCTCAGTTGTATCGGAATATGCATTCCGTAAATCTAGTTAACATGGCAGAATAATCCTAATCACTTAATGTAAAATTCTGAAATTTACAAAACTTTTAAATCACAAAATCAATGGAAAATTCTATGAAATTTACGATACAATCTTTTTGACTGGGTAAAGAATTTTTTTGGGAACTTTTCTTTTGACTTTTGCACTGAAAAAAAGTACAAAAGAGAACGAAATGCCTAAGCAACTCGCTTTAAGAAAGTGATTGCAATAAAAAAACACGCGTCACTATCATTACTTTGAACCAATGAAAAACATATATATTGCAAAAAAAATTCATCGATCTCAATGTTTGATAAATGTAAGATTGAATAATTCATTTTTATCAAATAAAAAAAGAAATTGTCCAAAAGAATGTTTGGATTTTATGGTAGATATTTCCATAAGCATGATCTATAATAACTAAATAAAATAAGAATGAATGCGCGCTCCGCTCATGCCCGTGATATGCGCGGCGACACAAATTTCGAAATGATTCCGTCTCAAGGTGCGTTTTATTTATTTTTTTTTAAACTGAGTTATTTTCGAATTTTTGTTTAATAATTTTTATCAGCTCAAAATTCGATAAACATCACATTTTTACTTCAATTATTTATAATTGAACACTTATAAAATACAGTATAAAACAATATTTAAATACAAAAAAATCTTAATACATCTTTACTCAATAAGAAATTTAACACAGTTTAGATTATCGAAATCCGTACAATAGATCATTAATGAATTTCGTTAGAAAAAATGTTAGAAAAGTTTTATTCTAGATACTTGCAAAATTTTTTCCCCCACATCCTTGATGTATCGATTTTTAGTGCAAAACACTATTCAAATAATAAAACGTAGATAAAAAATAAGATGCGATAGTTTTTGGGTGATAAATTTTTACTCATATACTAAACAGTGACTCTAAAAAGTTGAATTACTATATTTTGGAAAATTATGGCAGAAATTTCTAACATGAGTCGGACCTCAACTGGCCAAAAAACTTATAAACAAATGACAATAGCATTCACAAACACTCAATGATATAAATGAATATGTAAATGTAAATGTGTGCACCAGACATATGTACACTTCACGCCAATCGACGGAACCGTTGGTTTAGGTACTATGGCTCGTTAGCTTAGGTACTACTTTTCCTTCCTTCCGACCTACATCTACTATCTACTTGTTGCTTGTCTTTATCTTCCGTTACTGAAGCACCCTTGTGAGTAAAATTTCACGACTTTTGCACTGCCACATGAATACGAAGAGAAAGATATGCTACCGATTAACTACCAAGATACTTATCTCTATTGGAAGGATAAAATATTGTACGAGTTATCATCTGTATTGTACTCGGTCTCTACCTATAGATATTCGTACTCCGTAAAATATAGATATAAACCCGTACATGAATATTGTAAAGATCACGATCTGTATTGTGCCCACTATCATACAAATGATAACTCGTACAATATTTTACTCTTCAAATAGGGATAAGCATTTTAATAGTATTCGGTTAGATATTTTTCCCTTCCTGAAGATATAAACAAAACACTACAAATTCTCAAATACTGTCACAAATAAAACTACACAAAAAAAATTAATATCTATTTCAATAAAATACATAAGAAACAAATTAGTCAAAGAAGTAAAATATTTGAATCACGTATCATATTTACCAAAATGACTGCAAATTCCCTTTGCATTAAGTCTATCGTAATACTGCAATTAGCTTTATTTTGTGTGTTACTAATTGAGACAAATGATTATTTGCTTAAATTATTCAAATTTCAGTTTATTCATTAATTCATTAAACCGTCTATTTAAAATAGCTACGTGTATGTCCAGCTTTAGGATATTGATATCGTTGGATCAAGTATTGTCTAAACTGGAAATGCCTAATGAAATAGGTAACATTGCAAATTGAAAATGTCGGACGAAATGAAAGTGACATTTACCCTATGACTACAATCTAACCTTTTCATTTTAAAATGTTTGAACTGAAAACATTTATTATATTATTTTCTACGTTCTTGTGACCATAAAAATTAATTTGAAGTTTATAATATTATCCGAGAATATAATAACGACATCCATCCAGAATTTTAATAATTTAAATGATAATTTATTTATTTATTTTCAAGATTATACCAAACAGAAAGGCCACTTAACTTTATTTGAAATTTTATATCCCTTTAAGATAATACTATCTCTTCCATGGAATACGATAAAAATAATTTCAACATAAATATCATTGTATTTCTGATCTAAAAAAAATCGTTAACCAGCCTAGTTATAACAAAAATCTCACAATAACGACCCGTGTAGAAATTTTGATAGGGGTCTAGTGGGGCCCCGACGAGTTTGCCCTATCTCTAGTCGGGATCTAGCGTGGAAAACTAGTCTACCCTTACACTACCCCACCTACAAAAAAGGACACCATTAGGGCCCTATTGGACCTCCGCATTGAATTTAAGGGCATATATCAGCAGAGTCACGTGACTAATTTTGTTCAGGTATCTCACTGAGAAAATAATAAATTAAATCGATTTTCCACACTGGGAGAAAAAGTACAGGGGAAATTCGAGTTAAGACTCTAATATTTACCGTTTTTAACGGCAAAGGAGGGATATTCGCTTGGAAGGTTAAGTTTTTTCTGAGTAAATTGACAGTACTTTTTCGTTACACGTACACAGAAAAAAAATCTCAGTAGGTTTGACTTCTTTTAAACTTACTTTCCGTAGTTCGTAAAGGCTCCAGTGTCATTTTTGAAGTTATGTGAACTACAGGAACATAGGTAAATCAAATAAGAGCAGTCGCATTTCAAAACTTTATTTACCTTTCAAGTAGACACTAACTTACTATTTTTATATACACACTTGCCTACAACGACACAGCCCCCTCTACACTACACAAACGCTCGTTTAGGCAGTATTAAAAATTATTCTTAACGCTGCGGGTTCGAACCCTCTCTACTTATAATTAACGCATTACCAACCTAAAGACCAAGCCTTCCGGCTGCGCACGCTCGGAATACAAGAAAGAAAATAGCGCTTATAACCTGCAACTACTGCTGGGCCGTGTAAAAAGTGTATGGGCCCCGTGTAATCGGGAATTTTCTAATTTTATGCCAATTTATGATTCTGATCAAAATTTTTAATTATTAAAGCGATTTTCTATAAAATGAAATATTTTTGAAATAAACAGATCAAATTTTTGAATTAAAGAACATTACATAATAAAAAGATTTATATACATTTTAGAAGTATTGATTTTTATTATTGTATATTAGTGATACTTTATACAGGTTATGATTCCTTTAATTTTTGTTTTCAAGAGTAACAATCAACGTATGTTCAGAGACTAAAAAATTTGAGTTTTTTCAATTCCAAAAATATGATGAAACTTTTGAATCAAGAAAATTATCGCATAACGAAATTATGCATTCAAGTTGGTAATAAGTAATTCCAACTAATGAAGTACTATTAAAAAAATAGTACACTTATTTACTTATCATTAGTTTGTTTTTCTAACTACTCTTATGTAGTAACTTCTACCGCTTACGTTTATTATGAAAGCTTGAATTGATTTTATTATTCACCCCATGTTAATTGAACTACATGTTTATTTATTGTCATTACCTCGACACAATAAGATACACACACATACACATACTTGCTCGCATATAATTATTTTAATTATGTGCGAATTCGAGTCAACATTATGAAAAAGTTTTCTTAAATGTTCTTGCTTCCTCTTAAGTATTGATCTTATCCAAGACCGTGTTCAGAAAATCTCCATTTTTCTCAGATAAGATCAAATTTTAATGGGAATAAAGAATAAAGGTTAGGGATTCTCTAGTCGGGGCCCCGCTAGATACAAATAGATTTTCCATACTTAAGCGAAACAAGGAATTCCTCACTGGAACCTGACAGGGCCCCTATCCGTTTTTTCTGGACTAGAAATACTAATCGGGTGCTAACAGGGCCCCTACCAGTTTTTTCTAGATGAGGAAATTCTAGTCCGGACCCCACTAGAACCCAACTTGAAATAAGGAAAGATAGGGCAATTTCTACACGGGGAATTTGATTTCCTATAATTATCTCTCTCTTAATTAAATTTTTTTCTAATTGCTGATCACAGTAGTTTATTTCTTCCTACACGGAGAAACTTTTTATATCAATCTTTACTATAGTATTTTTCAATTTAGGGAAAAACGTATCACTTTGAGAATTTTTGTTAGTAAAAATACTAAACTTTGTAATAATGATACGTAACTTCAGTATAAACTATAGTAAAATTTGCTATGAACTATGCTGAAGTTTCATATTATTATTATAAAGTTTAGTATTTTTACTAACAAAAATTCTCAAAGTGATACGTTTTTCCCTAAATTGAAAAATACTATAGTAAAAATTGATATAAAAAGTTTCTCCGTGTATTTAATATCTATACAAAACAATTAATTAACATTAAAAGATTTACAATAACGAATTATTTTTGATGATACATAACCTATATGTATGTTTCCATATTTCCTTATTCATCTTCCTTAACCTTATTTCTACTATGTCATTTCAATTACAAAACCAAAACAGTTAAATTCCAGATTTTCACATCTTTATTTCAGCTATATTATATCTCTGATTTGAATACTTCGAAATATGCTTGGTGGATAATAATAGTCAGAACAAGTAATACTAAAACATCACCGCTTTCACTATATTCTCAATATCCTTTGTTCGTTTTTGAGGATATTAACGGTGAAATCAGGGATAAATATCGTTTGTTCAACTATTAATTTTTTTCCTCGCACCTGTGTATACTTTGAATAATTTCCCTCATGCACTTCAGTTTACTTTGAGAGTTTAATCTGTTTATCTTCGTTCAATTCTATGTTCTTAGAAAATTCCCAGCATCCAGCTTTAATATTCAGAAAAGGTTCAGACCGATAATATGACTTAGGATTCAGTTCCCTTTCGGTATTTTTCTTTGACGACAAAAACGAATCTAAATTTATTTACACCTAGAAAATAAATATTTTCTGAATTAGGGGGGTCTTCTACCTTCGAGGTTCCAAAAAATCGTTTTTTTTGTTGCATATTTAAAATCTAGACGTTACTAGAAATGTGCCCTGGCATAACCGATTAAATCGTAAGTTTCTCCAATCATCTTTTATTTCATCATATATGTTTAAACGCGTTTCCCCAAAAGTCGTGTTTTTCAAAAGTTTTGGCAAGAGACCGTCTAGAACATTTGGAACATCGGAGATTTCTTGTTCTCTAATTTTTTAGCAGACATATTACTAGGTCAGGACACGAGTTTTTTTGAAAAAGTTTTTTTATTCAATCGTTACAGCTCTGTTCAGATTGAAAAAACGGTCGAAAAAATTTTTTTTTGTTAAAACGTCTGCCATTTTGGAAAATTTTGATATTTTTCAAAGATTTTTTGTCCTAACCTAGACAATGTGATAAAAATTGAAGAAATTTTTTTGTTTTTTTTTTGTTTCACAAGGTCGGAGTTTTGAAAAAACAATTGTTTCAACGTAATTTTTTAGTTATTTTCGAAATAATTTTCAAGTGTTGTGACATTAAGTAGAAAATGTAATTGATCATATAGTACGCAAATAAATTTAGTACCTTTACTGTTGCCTTATTCTAAAACGATTTTACAGTGATATTTATGTTGAAATTATTTTTATCGTATTCCATAGAAGAGATAGTATTATCATAAAGGAATATAAAATTTCAAATCAAGTTAGGTGGCCTTTCTGTTTGGTATAATCTTGAAAATAAATAAATAAATTATCATTTAAATTATTAAAATTCTGGATGAATGTCGTTATTATATTCTCGGACAATATTATAAACTTCAAATTAATTTTTATGGTCACAAGAACGTAGAAAATAATATAATAAATGTTTTCAGTTCAAACATTTTAAAATGAAAAGGTTAGATTGTAGTCATAGAGTAAATGTCACTTTAATTTCGTCCGACATTTTCAATTTGCAATGTTACCTATTTCATTAGTTATTTCGAGTTTAGACAATACTTGATCCAACGATATCAATATCCTAAAGCTGGACATACACGTAGCTAGTTTAAATAGACGGTTGGCAGTATTATGAATACATTGCATTATTTTAAGTAAATTCTATGTGCCATTCAATGATATTGTGAATTTGAATAATTTAAGCAAATAATCATTTGTCTCAATTAGTAACATTCAAAATAAAGCTAATTGCAGTATTACGATAGACTTAATGCAAAGGAAATGTGCAGTCATTTTAGTAAATATGATACGTAAATCAAATATTCTACTTCTTTGATTAATTCGTTTCTTATGTATTTTATTTAAATAGTTATTAATTTTTTCCGTGTGTCTAAAGTTTATTCATTTATGGCGCCATCTAATATAATTACTATATTGATAAAATTTTTATATCCAAAATCTACATATTAATCAAAAATTCAAAAAGCAGAAATACTTTTCGGTATTTTAGAACATGAATAGTAATTCTTTATATTAACGCGATAATCCTGTAAAAAATTATAAGAGATTCTTTCTTTTTGAGAAAGGGTATTATAAAACTTTACAACCGTATAAGGATTTCATCGGAAGTGCTCTGAAAGAGCCGTAGAAAAAACTTCAGTGTAGAACTTCGAACAGTAAAAAGAAAATTGGTTTACGGATCTACTTTCAAAAACTGATTATAGATCAAACCTATCGGATGCATTCTCAAGACTAAAAATACAAATTAGATCAATTATTAGGTACCTACTTTGTTTTAAATTCAAAATAATTTTTTTTTAAATATAAAATAAAAATGATTTCTATCAAAATATATAAATTTTAAACCCGTTTCCCAGATTTAATATTGCATCGATTTTAAATTTTCGCAATAAATATTAATATTGACTGTAATCAATTTTATTACATAAACATATGCATTGAGTCCATTCTGTTGTCCGTGCAGTAACGTTTATTAACGTCTTCATCCGGTTAGGTTATAGGCATAACTTTTTTTATTTTTTGATGCACATAACCTAATTGGATGTGAACCTTAAGGCCGTATGGTAGGCTCTGACGTTAGCAATTATATACGACCGTTTTATAATTAAAATAATAATTTTAACAAATTTTCCGGAGAAGACACTAATGCGTTACATTTTTCTGCATTGCTGTATTCTCCGGAAAGTTTATTTAAGTTATTAATTTATTAATAAAGTGGTCGTATGTAATTGGTGACGTCAGACCTCAATCAAAGGTTTTGTGCAAACTTGAAAGATTCATATTAATAAGCTTTCTTCATAAGTAGGCAGTTCACAATTCTCCAAAGAAATTTATTTTAACCAATTTCAGTAGCAAAAGAGACTTCACTCAGAAAGAAGATTTGATTGAATCAAATAAAATTATTCGTTTGAAATACTTTATTTAATTTACAGAAATGATTTATTTGAATTTAATAGGATTTGTTTGATTCAAATCAATTTCTCTCTTAAATCAAAAATATTATAACATTGACCATTTATCAATGCATTAATTTCTTTGTTTTGAAGAAAAATTTATTTGATTTAAACAAATATTTATTTTGCCCAAAGATATTTTGTTTGAATCAAATAAATGTTATTAATTTCAAATATATCTTTCCTTTGAATCAAAAAAAGCATTTCAAACAAATTATTTTCTTCCATAATAAATCAATTCGATCTTGATTTTAGTTATAATGCTTGATTTAATAATTTAAAAACTCAATATTTGTAGTAATTATATAATTTACAAGAATTTCTTCACCTTCAAGTTTCCTTATTCTGTCTTCTTCTATGTTTAAACTGTTTGTGTTACATAATTTCTTACATGTACAGTTTTTTAATCTTAATAAATTACCCAATTTGTATTATTTAATTCTAAAAATTTTCTGATTCTTCAAACTACAAAGTTTAAATACTTTCTCTGTTTCAAATTTTTACAAGTTTCATTTACATTACTGTTTTATTTGCATCATTACTTACTAATTGCAAAATTTTGCTGGAAAATATTATGCAAAACAACTTAGATGTTTCTGTAAAATAATTAACATCTGCAACGCATCTTCATATATATGTATAACTGAAAACTTTCAAACTCGTGAAATGAATTTGCGAGAAAGTCGAATCAAATTCTGATTAAAAGCTCTTAAATCGAGTTTAAAAATGTACGCAACAGAATTTCTATGAAATAAAATAATACTTTAATGATACATACTTAACTGAAAAGAATACAATGCATCATTACTATTTTCCTTTCCTCCTAATTTATTCCATCTTCTTTTCTTTTCTCTTGCAATTATTTTTGAATATGACTTCCTCTATTTAACTTCATATAAAAATAAAAATATAATAAAAATTTAAAAAAAATTCTTTTACTTTTTTTACTGATACCATTTAAAATTATCGAGTCTCCTGTTTAATGCCGTGTGGTGAGGTCTGTCATTACCAATTATATACGACCGCTTTATTAATAAAATAATAATTTCAAAAAGTTTTCCGTAAAAGACAGCAATACAGGAAAATGTAACGCATTACTGTCTTTGTCTTCTCCATAAAATTTTTAAAAATTATTTTTTAAATTATAAAGTGGTTGTATATAATTGGTGAGGAAAGAGTCTAACAGACGGCCTTAAGCCATTGTATAAGTGTCGAAATTTATATAAAAACAGTTTAATTTTTTTTTTATAATAACTAAAATGTTGATGAAATTTTGGATCTAATGATCCAAATTTAAAGGCAAAATGTTAATTTTATAAGAATATATTACAAAAAACTTCAAATTTCGATCATTTTAGAAAGTGTTAATAACTCTAAAAAGAATTAACATTTTAAAAAGTTTTCGAACTCTTTTTGAAGTTAAGTATTCAGAGTAATTTCTAATGAATCAAGGTATTTTTAGAATTTTTCCCTAGATTCTACCCTGGGGTTAAGCTTAATACAAAATAGTCGTGAAATTTTAAAAATGTGCAGCTTTTTACAGAAGTTTTTAAAAATCAATGTATATCATATTTTAATAACATTCAAGAATATTTATAAAAATATTGATATCTTGTATTTATTTATATAATGTATAGAGTACAGTTTTTATTTGAAATGTTACCTCGCTTTTGTACCATGTTTGACCCCATTGTAGAATCCAGAAAAAAATTCTAAAAATATCTTCATCACTCGAAAAATTACTCTGAAGACTCACCTTTAAAACGAGACTGAAAATGTTTTTAAAATGTCAATTATTTTTATAATTATTAAAATTTTCTAAAAATATCGAAATTTGACGTTTTTTGTAATATATTTTTATAAAATTAACATTTTGCCTTAAACTTGGGATCATTAAATGCAAAATTTTACTAACATATACTTTATTATCGAAAAAAAATTTAACTTGTTATAAAAAAAATTAAGATACTTCGACAATAGCTCAAACAGTTGACTAGATAATTTTAAACTGTTGTGTACATGTACAATTTTAATAATTTGTTGTATTCAAATTGTTTATTAAAAGGAAAAAGTCAGATGTTAATTTTAAAAAAGATTTTAAAGAAAAAAAGTCTAGACGCAAAAGTGCCATGAACTGCAACTAAATTCTTCTACATATGCAAGTATTTCTGAATTCTCTCTCGGACCACTTCCGGTGAGGCGAGTAATTCTTTTCCGCGTTCTTCGTAGGGAGCTTGTCTTTTTTCTATCTTTTGTCAGACGTGTTTGCTTTTACAATCACGATACTTTATTCTCGAACTCGACCCTACACTTGACCAATTGAACCTTGACTTTGATGTTCGTGGAGCTCGCTGTGAGATTAAACGTGAAGAACTTGGTTCCGATGGAATGCGTAAGATATTGCACTGCGAAATTATTACCAGGACGGGTAGCAATTTGCTAGGAAAGCCGCGAGAATGACGCAAACGTAGATACGAACGTCTACGCGCGATTTGCTCTTCTTTCCTCTCATTCTTCTTCCCAGCAATGAATCATTTGAAATAGGAAATAAATCAGTTCGAATACGGAAGCATTTTACGCAAATAATATTTTTATCTACCCCAAATATATTTTTATCTTTATTTACTTCACTTGTGTTATTGACGACAGAAACAAATATTTATTCCATGATTCTGAAGAATTCGAATTTTTTCTCCCTTTTGTTTTTGTCGTTGGTAACCCCTTAATCGAAAATCAGTGCTATAATGAAATTCCATTTGAAAGAGTCGTGGTTCTTCAAAATCAATCAAAGTGTCGCAACCCAGCATCGTTAAGTCCACAATTTATGAGAGAACAACTTTTACAAGGTTTTTGTACGTCGGAATCCGTTATTTGTATACAGAACGATCAAAGCACTTTTAAAAATCCATTTAGAAGCCCGAATCTGTGAGTTTGCTGATTCCACTTGTTCCGCTCGTTAATCTGTTCACGAACAAATTCTAAAAGTGATAAATCCAAATAGAACACTTTGAGACAAAACTTCAGTACAATTCAGTGAAAAAAATCCAAACACAAGTCTGTGCAAAAATATTTATTAACTTTTTGAGAGTCGCGACTAAACCAGCAATAAAATTGTGAAAATGTGATTTTTTTATCAACAACCCTCAAAGCAGGTAAAAAATGATGTCAAAAATTGTTCTTGACCAATTTTTGGAATTTTTTGACCCCAATGGCCTTGAATTTTTTTTAATGTGTTTTAAAATTCTCTTGAAGGGATGAGAATGAAATGATGTTACCTCGAAAATTGATATTACAAAAAAATCACATTTGCACTTTTTAACGTCTCACAAATTCAGTAACGTCAACGCACAACTGTACACTGAGAGAAAGTATTAGTCGTGGTTACCTATTTTTTTTTTTGTAGAAAAAGGTCACAAGTATGTAGCAATGATTAAAATTTTTAGTAAAACTTACAAAATCCGATTAGTCGGTCCGTTTTGCAGCCGCGACTATTTTCATGCATTCCCACATTGTATCGAGCTTATAATAGATGTTACCAATACGTTTTTGTAAAACTTACTAATTGCGTTAATTGCTTTTACTATTTGTCCAGTGCAGTTATTACAAAAATATATATTTTTTCGACATAACGGAGAAAAGTTGTATCAAAAACTATTCCAATATCTAAATTAGAAACTGATTAATTTTTTTCATCCGTACATGATTAAAATAGTAATTGCAACATTGAAAAAAATTTTTAATTTACCATTCTATCTATTTTATTTTTGTTAATGTCCATGGGAACTTTCTTAGGTTAGAATTGTTCAGGATAAAAACTTTTTTAATAAATAATGAAACAGGACTTATATCGACCCTTAGTGTTAATATTCAAATATTGTTGATGTTCTTGGTTGGCTTTAGGGTCCAGAAAAATGTAACTCAAAGTTTCATATTTTCAAACGTTTCCACTCTGATTCGAGTCCTCATCAGTGAGAATTTATTTCTATAAAAAATATAAAATTAGTCTAAATATCTAAAATTTGCAAAAAAAATGAAACTATAAGAAACCAAATATTTCTTTAGAAATACTGGGGGGAGAACATTAAGGAATTGCTCGTGTGACGGATAAACATTGTGGTAAAAACAATGTAAATGAGTTATACATGTGGAACTATAAAATTGGTCTAAATGACTGAATTTGCAAAAAAAGAGTGAAAACTGTACAAAACATTTTTCTGTAAAAATACAAAGGGAAAAAACTTAAAAGTTTGCACGTGTGACCGATGAACAATGTGGTAAAAATGATAAAAAAAAATTGCCTTGGAAAATATAAAATTGGTTTAAATAAACTAAAATTGCAAAAAGAATGAAAACTGTACAAAAAAAATTTTTTTGTAAAAATACTAAAAAGAGAAACCTAAGAAATTGCGCGGGTGAAGGATAAACATTGTGATAAAAAATGAATTGTACATATGAAACTATAAAACTGGTCTAAATAACTAAATTTACAAGAAAGTAAAAACTGTGCGACGGATAAACATTGTGATAAAATGATATAAATGAATTGTACATGTAATATTCTATAAAATTGGTCTGAAATAAATTTACAAAAAATAAAAACTGTGCAAAAAAAATTTTTTTCTATAAAAATCCAAAAAATTGCACGTGTGACGGATAACCATTGAAGAAAACGATATAAATCAATTGCACATGTGAAAATGTAAAATTATTCTAAAAAGACTAAATTCAATGAAATAAAAACTGTGAATAAAAAGTCTAAAAATTGTGAACTCATCGCAATAAAATATCACCGAAACAGAAACTGACCTGTTATTTGTTCAAGTACAAAACTATTTAAAAAGTATGAATAAAAGGTCTAAAAATGTGAACTCATCACAATAAAATATTACTAAAAACAATAAAATTGATCTGTTATTCGTTTAAGTAAAAAACGATTTAAATGAATTGTACATGTGATCTATGATAAAATTGGTCTAAGCTAAATTTACATAAAATAAAACTGTACAAAAAATTATTTCTATAAAAATGCAAAGAGAAGAAACTTGAAAAAATTGCACATGTGACGGATAAAACTATTGTGGAAAATGATATGAACAATTTACACATGTGAAACTGTAAAAATGTTTTAAAAAAATAAATGAGTTCAAAAAAATAGGAACAGTGAATAGAAAGTCTAAAAAACCCGTGAACTCATCACAATAAAATATCACCTCTGTTATATCATTTTCTTAAAACAATGTTCATCGGTCACACGTGCAAATTTTTTAAGTTTCTTCCTTTGTATTTTTTATAGAAATAAATTCTCACTGATGAGGACTCCAATCTGAGTCGAAACGTTTGAAAATATGAAACTTTGAGTTACATTTTTCTGGACCCTAAAGCCAACCAAGCAGTCGACCGGCAATCGAAAGACCTGGGCTCGAATCCCAGCGCAGTCGAAAGCGTCATTTTTTCCACAGAAAGATTTTCAAATTCTTTAAATATTGAACATCAACAATATTTGAACTTTTTTAATTATTGTTTTTCAAAATGTAACAAAGGATGATAATTGTTGAGAGGTTTTTCATCAAAAACTGCACAACAGTTTACAATTATACTTTAAAATTACCATGATTTAATTCTTCTCATTTTGATGAAGAACAAAAGCAAAATTTTAAGAAATCAATATATGTAACGATTTCAAAACAGTTGATAAGCAGGTATAATCTAATTCGTCTGTACAATTATTTCTTGAAGTTTACTATTACCAAAGAATTGCAAGTCATATTTACACACGAAATATTGCATATGGAAATAAAATATTTACATTTCTCAAAATAAATGAATTTGATTAATTTTACAAATAAAATTAGTAGCATTTACAAAATTTTTGGTACTGCTTACTAAAAATATATAGTTGTGACCTTTTACTCAGCACAACTAATAGGATTTCTCTCAGTGTATTTCAAAATTTGTTGCTTTAAAATTTATTCGTTCCTTTTTTAATTCTCAAATCTCTCCAACTTACTTTTTTCGAACTCAAAAATATCCCTCTCTTTCGTGTTTTAATTTATTTTGAGAGAAATATAATTTAGTATTTTGTGCATTAAGAATAGTTATGTAGCTAATTACTACGAAGTGCAAAATGAAGTTATAAAGTTCTAAAGACGGGAAGAACTAGAGATGAATTTGTTGTGGTACATTACTGGAAGGGGAAAGGGGTTAAAAATGATTAAAAACATTAGTTTTTTAATGTATTTCAAGGACGTTAACAATTTATCACGTAGTGGTTTTGATTGATTGTGACGAAATTAGTTGTCAAACACATAATTTATGATGAATATCTTATTTCTTTCATCATCATGAAATAACAAAGAATCACCTACCTGGTAAGGACCTGAGTGGACTTCTCCCTATTCTTGTCTGGCTATTCAAGGAATTTGAACATTTACTTTGTGTGATTCAAGTTTATCTGAACTAATACACATGCAAGGATATATATAACACTATCATCTCTGTATATAATTCGTTGAACCCTATAATGACTACTTCATCTTCTTTTTTCTCAAGTCTCTTTATCTGAAAGGTGAAATGAAATTCTTAGTCATCCATCTCTCAGCATAGTAAACACAGATGCTACTTTGTTGGTGCAAAACATGGCTAAACTCTCAAACTGTCGAATAACTAATAAAACACAGTTTTCTTTTGTCTCGTGCCATGTAAAAGTTACATCAAGTTATACTAATGAAGTTCTTTGCTTGGATGGAGTGAATTTGAATGATGCATAAATTATTTTCTATTCTTGGAAAAATAGTAAGTTGTTCTTAAGGCCATGTATCAACCAGACCATATGATCGATATGGTAATTTTTTTGTCTGTAAACTTTTGTCCATGCAAAATAAGATATCAAGTCAAAATTTTTGAGATCGAAGAAAAGGCACTAAGGAAGATCTCTCAACTCTCAGATTTTTTAAATTAAAAAGAAAAGTTTTTTCTGAAATATATTTTTTTATAATTATTAAAATTCAAGAGTTGAGAGGCCTTCCTTAGTGTCTTTTCTTTGGTCACAGAAATTTTCGACTTGATGTCTTATTTTGCATGGACAAAAGTTTACAGACAAAAAAATTACTATATTGATCATATGGTCTGGTTGATCCATGGCCTTAAGTTTTTTCTAAAGTTTAGGGAAATCATTTTGTATAATTGGAGCAAAATTATTGTCCTAGTGAATCTTTTTTAATTCCCCTAAGAGAACGTCTCTAGTACGACGGGTTGTCACTATACAGGGGCTCAAATTTTCAACCTTTTACCGCGCACGCTGATACTCAATTAACCATAGCTTCTACAAAAGTTATCCAAATTAATTTTTTTATGGAGGTCTTAGAAACGTTTTTTCATGAGCTTTACACTGAAGGCAATGGTTTTAGATTGAAAAAATTATTTGAGCTTCATTTTTTAATTGTAAACATATTTTTGAGTTTTTCTCCAAGTGCGGCCGTTAATTTTCTTTCCAAAATTATGTTTGAAAAAAGCTTGATTTTTTCCCTTTAAAATGAGCCATGGTCGGAAGTGGGGCGAAAGAAATTGGTGGAGATATATAACACTCCTTGCGCGCGGTTTCTGCGTTGCAGTGCAGCTATAGGCGCCACGATCACGACGTACCGTCCATTGGGAACTTATTTAATTGTACTTTGTATAATTTGTTCGAAAAACTGTTATTTTTGGCTGGTACGAAATTAAAAATAAAAATTAATTTGTAATTCGGGGTGATTTTTTAGTGTGAGTCCCCTCGCCTCTCACATCGAAAATTGAGTCAAATAATTTACTTATTACAGTGTATGTGCACTTCTCTTCCTTCTTTGCCTCACAGTTTTTTTTCGGGAAAACATCACATTCTAATGATAACGAATATTTTCTCAACATAAGAGTTAATTCAGCAGAGGGAACGAAAGAGTGATTTTTTTGTGTACCAGGCACTGTGTTTGCTGATGCAAATGAAGTATCGACATAAAAGTGGATTTTACTTGTCCAATGAATAATAAAAGTTATTATCCGTGAAATAATTTATAGCGATAATAATTATTTGGTTAAAAAATGCAGTTTGTAGTCGATTATTTGTAGTCCACTAAAAAGCGTACATTCTGAATTTGAAGCACCCGTGTGGAAATTTTGTCCTGGCGCGAGCCAGGCCCCAACCAGGAAAATCCGGGCCCCAACTTGGGTATCGAGGCAGGACCAAACCGCAAATGAAACGCCTAACCCGACCAAAGCCTACCTCATGGCCCAGTTTGGTCCCAACTTGGCACCGTTCATTTTGTGAGTCTCAGTCAAATTGAATCAGTGCCTCAGCCACATAAATTTTTTTTTAATTTTTCATCTAATCCTTCTAGAATAATTTTCGAGATTTAAAATGTAGTCCAAGTCATATATTTTAATATTATTAACAAATATTTTGAATTGAATTTGATTTTGAGATTACACGGAGAAAAATGGATATTGACCCATAATATCTAGATATTGAGGCACAATGTCAGTAGCATTCAACTATGTGACAAACATTTAGATATTCTACTTCAATGCCTGCAGATATTGAAAAAGGGATATTAACCACCAGTATCTCAGATATTGAACTTGATTATCTCAGATATTAAGAATGAATATTCGAGATACTAAACTTCTGAATATCCTCGTTAGTAAACTTGAATGCCTGAGGTACTAGAGTTGACTATCTCAGATATTTAACATCAATATCAGGTATACTGGAAATGTAAGTTATAGATGTTACATCAGCTCAATATCTAAGATACTCAAAAAATTATTTTAAAGGTTATAAAATAACTACATATTCAGTTTTTAGAAAAAGGTCAAATTATATTTTATTATGCTCTTTTCTGTAAAAGTAATGTAGATGTTTGAACCAAATTTTCATTATCTGGCATGTCTAAAATTAATTTAATGTTCTTGTTAGAAACTTAAACTTAACACTAAGGTTAGATTTCATTTTCGGCTATAAACCACATATAGAGAAAATATATAGCTTATATGTTTTACTTACTGCATCTCAAGTTAATGACCCGATCACTTTTATTCCATTAGAAACACTTATTATAATTTAAGTAAACTTTAATAAACTTTTAAAATTTATCTTTCCGGAACGCTGCAAGCATGTCAATCTTAGATTCACTTAGATTTCGATGAGAGCGAAAAAGTGATCACATAACCTTTATATATATGCGCGCGCACTTCATGCTTCAATATCTAAACTATTGAATCTGAATATCAAATGTTACTTCTCGGCAAAATCTTATATATTGAAAAAAAAAATTTTAATATTGCGTGTCAATATCTAGATATTATGGATGAATATTTCCTATTTGAATATCTACTTTTCAATATCCATTTTTCTCCGTGTACACTGTGAAACCAAGTATGAACTTTTTAAGAACCTTTCAATGGAGTTCACGACAGCCCATTCATTTATTAAAAATAAAAGTGTCAAACACGCAGTTGAAATAAATGAAAAAATTTAACACTTTATTCCAACCTCTAAAATGACAGATTCAAAGTCTAATCTACAAATTTGATTTAGTTACTATCGTTTTCATTGCTTACTCTTCTTGCTTTAATTATCGCGCGATGCCTCCGGACTCATCCAGTGCTCTTTATTTTGGGCATTTTAATTAGCACGCACAGAAATTAAACACATACACTATCGAACATAATCATTAATATCTTTGGCATAATTTAAAGAACCCGGGTTTAAGATTGGAGGCGATCTAAAAACACAAGCACAGCCAAAGTAGGTGGCGCTGTAACCGCAACAACTATTAAACAAGTATCCAGGTTGGCTCCATGCCACATCCAAGACATTCGCCATGTTGTAGCCAAATAATAATTTTCCAAGTTGGGGCCAAACTTGTAATAGGGCAAAAATTTGGCAATTTCCACACGGGCATGGGCGCTCGCGAGGCAGAAGCCGCGCGCAAGGAGTGTTATATATCTCCACCAATTTCTTTCGCCCCACTTTCGACCATGGCTCATTTTAAAGGGAAAAAATCAAGCTTTTTTTTAAACATAATTTTGGAAAGAAAATTAACGGTCGCACTTGGAGAAAAACTCAAAAATATGTTTACAATTAAAAAATGAAGCTCAAATAATTTTTTTAATCTAAAACCATTGCCTTCAGCGTAAAGCTCATGAAAAACCGTTTCTAAGACCTCCATAAAAAAATTAATTTGGATAACTTTTGTAGAAGTTATGGTTAATTGAGTATCAGCGTGCGCGGTAAAAGGTTGAAAATTCGAGCCCCTGTATGCTGACAACCCGTCGTACTAGAGACGTTCTCTTAGGGGAATTAAAAGAGGTTCACTAGGACAATAATTTCGCGGATTTTCAAGGAAATTGGAGACAAAAAGTTTTTAGGTGGGTACACTTGACGAATTTTGCCCTAATTTTAGTTCTTATAATTTGAACATCCAATTTATTTATTAAGGTGCTTAAGGCCATGGATCAACCAGTACAACTGACTAAATCAATAAAATCAATTAAATCATTTTCCCCCAAGATTTTTCCACAATAATGCATTTTTTTAACTGAAATATAATAAAGGCATATTAGCGGATGGTTCTAGACTTCAATTAGTTTTTAACAATTAAAAAAATTGTAATGCCGGTAAAACAGGAATTATTATTTTTTCAAATTAATTAGGTGAGTTTGAATCGCAATCGAAAGACCTGGGCTCGAATCCCAGCGCAGTCGAAAGCGTCTTTTTTTCCACAGAAGGATTTTCAAGTTCTTTAAATATTATTATCTTTTATTGTTTAGAACTAATTACAGTCTATAGCCATCCGTTAATATGTCCTTTATGTCCCGAAGTTTCAGCTCAAAAAAGGCATTATTGTGGAAAAATTTTGGGGGAAACTGATTTAATTGACTTTATTCATTTAGTCAGCTGTACTGGTCTTATTTCCTTCATAAATTCGTTAGATTAATAGCATTTATCAAGATTATTTCTAATATATTTGCCTTCTTTTTTTATTTTAAGGCCATGGATAAACCTTACCATGTATTACCGGTATTCCAGTTTGTGTAACCACATTTCCAAGCAAAATGAGATACCGAGTTAAAAATTTGTGGAATTAACTAAAATTCACTAAGATAAGTAAATTTTCACAAATTTTCAACTCGGTATCTCATTTTGCATGGAAATCTTGTTATGCAAGCTGAAATACCGGTAAGGTAGGAATCTAGTTACGTGGTACGGTTGATCCAGGCCCTTAAGACCACGCATGACTTATCCGAGCCCTACCTTACCGACACTTTTTTTTCGTCCTCATTCAGACATAAATTGAGATATCGAGTTTAAGCTTCGAGTAATTAATTAAAAAGCAGTAAAAAACGTTTATCTGGTCCTAAATATTCGTAATTATAAACAAATTTATTTTTGGAAATATTTTTTTTTCATAATTATTTAAATTTAGGACCAGATAAGCGTTTCTTACTGCTTTTTACCTAATTACCTAAAGTTTCAACTCAATATCTCAATTAATGTCGGAATGAGGACGAAAAAAAAGTATCGGTAAGGTAGGGCTCGAGTAAGTCATACATGGTCTTAAGGGCATGTCTTACTTATCCGATCCCTACCTTACCGAGCAGATAAACATTCCTTAGTGCTTTTTACTTAATCACTCAAAGTTTTAACTCGATATCTCAATTAATGTGGAAATTCGAAGGACGAAAAAGAGTGTCGGTAAGGTAGGGATCGGATAAGTCATACATGACCTTAAAGAAAAATAACTTATAAAGAAATTCAAAAAATGAAGAATATTCATTGAAAAGAAAAATATGATAATACTTTTTAACATTTTATTGTTAAATTGTGCTGAACTTGATGGATAATATTTTTAATTTCACTCATTTTTTTATTCCTTAAATTAAAAAATTTAAAACATATTTATGTTAAAAAATAACCAGTATTTCGTTTTATCCTAAATCTAGATTAACCTCAGCAACATTATCAAATCATACAAATTAGATAAATTAGATCTCCAGGAAGTTCTGTTTAGTTGACGTGTTTTCTTTTAATTTCTCTGGCCTTTTACGTATGAGTTGAAGAAGTCGTTCAGTTATAAAAGCTTAGGCTCTTACGCCAGTGGGTTGTGTCGATCCATGTTGTCAGACCGGATTCCTGACTGCCAAGGTCGCTTCACCACCACCAACATCATTACCAACGCAGTACCATCGTGAAAACACAAGAACTCCCCCTTCAATTATTGTGTGTGTAACTAGTAATGTGTATTAGTGCATGCATACTTACATGTGTGAATGCCATGTTTATGTCAGGCCTGTCTACGCTCCATGTTGTCGAAAAAATAAAATGCCTCAAGTATTGTCTCTCGATCCCCTTTCCTTCAAACAATCTTCAAGATTGTGTCTATTTAACGAAGTGTCTGGGTTTTGAATTTTGTCAGTATCTATCTTATCTCAGAAACAGACTCGGAATCAGACAAAATACCTTCTCAAATTTTTTTATCCTTATTACTGTGCAAAAGAGATTTCTTAAATTTGAAAAAAAGAACGTTTTTTAATTTGCGCAAGCGAATAATATGAAATAAATGTCATTACAATTTCCTTTTTATTTTGATATAGGAACTCTAAATCGAACAGATTTTTCTTATCCATGTACACAAGTGTGATATTTCTTAAAAATTGTTTGAGAATATGATCCATAATTGAGCCTCTGGATAGTGAAACGGCATATAGAATTATTTGACTATTCTTGATTAGCCCATAACCTTGAAAGTTTTTAAAATGGTAATTTCCATAATATACAAACTTATATACAGTAAATTTAATAGCGCAACTTTTTTCCCCAGTGAAAAAAAAATGTATCTCTGATGTTATTTTTTAAAAAAATGCTTTAAAAAATTGTATTAATAATTATATATGCCCTTACACTATCAAGAGGTTCCATGCAACTCTTATTTAATTTTATTAATTTAAATTTTCATTAAAGGTTGCGATTTAAAATGAAATAATGTGTTAATGAAAATTTATAGGACTTATTTAAGTACAATAAATAATTTTCCATTGTGACTTCTTTTCATACCTTGCCTATGTTGATCAAAAAATCGAATTTTTCATTTAAATAGTATTTTTTTAAAATTAAAACGAGAAATGTTCATCTTATCAAACAAAGTGTGGATGCAAATTTTTAGAACTTATTTAAGCAAACAATTCTGCATTGTGACGTTTTCTCGTATCTTGTACCTATAGTTTGACTGAAAAATAGATTTTCATTATTAATTTTTTTTAAGTTTTAAAATACTGTAACTTTTCTAATTTTGGTTTGATTGAAAAATTGTATAGGGGAAGTTTATAGAGCTTTCTGAAAACTATCAGAAACTGGTATTAAAATATGGGATTTTTCCAAAAAGTATTTTTCAAAAATAAAACCTTTTTCTGTATTTTTAGATTTAAATAAATCACTGATGAGGGCTCCGATCAGAGCCGAAACGTCTGATTATGTAAAACTCTGAGTTTTTATCAACCTTGGACCCTAAAGCCAATTACCAACATCAACATATATCTTCAATTTTTCAAAAATACAAAAAATGCTCTAATCTTTTCAATTATATCCGGATATGGCTGGTTAACGAATTTGTGCCTATCTTTTTGGCTCTGATAAAGTTTACCAAAACGCATTTCAATTTGAGGATTATTTCGAAAGTTGTTGTGTCTACAGACAACGACGACGACAGACTGACACACTCAGAAAAAATATTTGATTGAATCAAAAAAATTATTTGTTTGAAACACTTCCTTTGATGTAAAGAAATGTTTTGTTTTAATAAAACAAAATTTGTTTGATTGAAACAAAATATCTTTGGACCAAATAAATATTTGTTCGAATCAAATAAATTTCTGCCTTGAATCAAACAAATAATATCTTTGACCATATATATCAATGCATTAATTTCTTTATTTTGAAGAAAAATTAATTTGATTCAAACAAATATTTATTTGGTTCAAAGATATTTTCTTTGAATCTAACAAATTTTATTTCATTTAAACAAATAATTTCTTTAAATCAAAGAAAGTCGTTCAAAAAAATTATTTTCTTTGATTCAATCAAATTGTTTTTCTGAGTGCAGACAGGATTGAAAAAAACCTTTTTTTGTATTCAGGAGATCATGAAACATGGACATTCGTTCAAAAAGTAGGGGTCAAGTTTTACACAAATATAATACCTTCTCATATGTGATAAGAATGTAAAGATTATAACATATTAGACCAAATTATTTTGAAAATTGAAGTTCCCAATGAAAAATTTTCATTGAAATTTACAAAATGTTGAAAATTTTCAATTTAAATTTTTTTATATATATTAAAAATTTGACACATTAAAAGTTATTTTAACTCAAAAATGGTTGCAGATCTTATTGAATATTATTATTACATTGTGAAAATTGATATTGTATCCTAAATTTAGAATGATTGGCAATTTGCATCAACAATGACATATTTAAACTCGCACCTGTGAGCCTCAGCATTATAAACAAGATAGTTTCATTGGAAGATTAGTTGAAGATATTTATGAGCCAATATTGCAGATCGCAGTTGTTCACTTTAATGCATCAATGGCATTTTAATCTTCAATTGTTAGATTAGTTCAAGTAAGAAAAATGTGCTTTCATTACCTCTTGAAAAGTTTAGTACTATTCCAATATAATTCCAAAGTGGTTTAAAGTGACTAAATGTAACATTTCGAATTAAAAAACTAATAAAATTATAAAAATAATACCGACAATTCGTAAAATTAGATATAATAAAACTTTAGTTTAATTTCATTTCAATTAAACCAGCCCTCATTTCAACTTTTTATTATAATTATGTATCATAAAATTGTTTTAATGGCATAATTCTCTGAAGTTCTAACGTCCAACTTTCTTTCTTTTATATTGTAAATAATAAAATTTTCGAAATATTTTAAAGTTCGTTAGCGAGGAGTTGTTTTCGCGAGTTCTTGCTTTTTATGAATGTTAATTAAAGCTCACTCCCCTTCAAACTAATCACCATCGATGCTGCGTACGCTGAATAGGTTTCGCGGAATTAATTCTAAAGTTTAATATAACTCTACAAGTCTTGAAACTCATAATTATCCAATTAAAGTTCCGAGTAAAAGCGCGCTATATAATACCTGTGTACTTTTATCGCCTACTGACTCAAATTGGGTCAAAGGAAGTAAAAAATTGTCTCAGTAATCAGTAATTAGTTGAATTAATTAGATTTGTAATTGACAGCACGTAGCCTTATAATCAACAAGTTAACACGACCTTTTCTATGTTGAAAACGAAAGTTGTTTCTAATAAACTCAATAAATTGCAAAACTGTATTGCTAATATTATAATATATTAAACATAAATGAAAAATTACTCAAACATATATTTTTACTGATTACTTTTTCATCTTGTTACATATTTTTAGTATCATAGGAATCAAATTTTCATCTTATGAAAAATATCTCTCTGCGAAAGGAATTTTATTTATGACATAAAAGGTATAAAATAAACTCTGAATACCTATAAAAAGCGAATATAAGAGAAAGTCGTTAAAAATGTTTGAAATAAAAATGCATCTTTTGTTACTTGCTTTTATCAAACATCAACAGAGTCTCTTTTATTACTTTTGATGAGTTTCAGTTAGCCTGCACTATTCATATATTGATTCTCAACAAATTACATTTTCTACTGAATTCAATAGTAATAAAATTTCATGGTTCACAATTACCAGAACAAATGAAATATTCCACTTCGTCTGGAATATTCTCGTCGGCAGGGTGTTCATTTTTAATACCACTTTAAACGATCCGATATTAAATTGAACGAAATGAAGCTCCTTGTTTCAGCTTCAATCCACTTTTTTATATATTTTATATCAAATGTTAACAAACTCTACCTACTTCTATAAAAAATTTCCAGTTTTAGTGAAAATTTCAAATTTGTACTACTAAAATTCAAATAAACACAAAAAATTCTATTTTAATTTATTGTAACAAAGATGCGTTTTATTGAAAATCAGTTTTTATTACGCTACATAAAATGAAAAAACCTGCTTAAATCATTGCACAGAAGCAGATCTATATTTATTTGACATTCTTTTTTTCGACAGGCTACTTTGATTAATAGTTTAGAGCTCTTAGCTATTAAATGTCTGCGTCAACGACCTGGCATTAAGTGCACGCGACACAATGTATCCTAATCACATCTAATGATAAAGAGTGATTAAATGCATCCACTGATATAAAACTCGTTGAGTCATAAATATCTTCACCCGCCAGAAAGGAATTTCCTCGCAGAAAACATATATCTTCGTGAGATGAAAACAAAAAAGATAGTCCATGATTAATGCTGCTATAAAAATTTTTAATTTTAAAATTATTTCAAGTAGGATCACATTAATTATTACTCAAATGATCATAGAAAAAAACTCTTATGAACTTCCAGAAAAATCTGTAAATCTTACAGAATTTGTAAGTTAATATCGTGACAGCATGCGATATTAATATATTCTATACTAATAAATTCCTCTGATTCGAACCTGTAAATATAACAGCATTTATCTATACCTATAATAAGTTTTCTAAATAAGTGACTTTTTACTTCAGTAAAAAAACAAATCAACTAATTTACAATAAGAATTGAAAACTAACAGCATGTTGATCAATTTCAATTGACTTTTATCAGAAAAAATACTGAAAGTAATCAAATCAATTTTTAGGCAATTTAAAACAAAAAACGATACACGCGTGCAGAAATTTTGGTGGGGCGCCGATCGGGAAAAATGTGGCCCCGATAGGGTAATCTGTCTATCGCCAGACCAGTAATGAAACGCCGTACCTGACCGGGCCCAGATCTGGGCCTATAAAATGAGGGCCCGATCTGGCCCCTTCTAATTTTGTATTTCTACAAATAGTAAATTTTGAAAGCTTCTCGTTTAATAACAATAAATATTTGGTTCAAAATTTTTTTTTTTCATAAATTCAGATTAGTGAT
The DNA here is from genome assembly GCA_030998225.1 of Diplolepis rosae. Classification (NCBI taxonomy): domain Eukaryota; kingdom Metazoa; phylum Arthropoda; class Insecta; order Hymenoptera; family Diplolepididae; genus Diplolepis; species Diplolepis rosae. The sequence goes on along the minus strand of JAPYXD010000723.1, from coordinate 2,117,771 downwards.
TCAACATTATAATCCAAAGTATACAAACAGTATAATCTTCAAACATCTTCGTATCCTGTATAACTATCCGATTCTTCTGAATCTAAAAATAAATTACATTATTAATAATTTTCTTTCTAAAAAATTCACTTTGCAAAATTGAATATACGATATAAAAATTAATGAAACACAATAACGTTCTACACTTAAAATTATAATTTTCTTTTCTTTTCAAATTACTGTTAATAAAAAAATATGCCAAGTAATAATCCAGTTCATTACATGTCAGGATTTATGTAATGAATCTAGTAAATTAACTTACCTTGATCTATAATGCGGATATAAGAAATTTCACCAACGATTCTGTGCTTTCGAACTCGCCATGTCAATATCACGACCACAACACAAAATTTGAAAATAATCTTGTCTATCATAATCCGATGTGGTTCCGACCCGGGCCACATGTGGAAAATCCGATCGGGCCCGGATCGGAACATGGGAACAAGTTAGGCAATTTCTGCACGGGCATTTTTAATAATCTGTTTTACAAAGAATTAATTATCATGGACTGATGTACACGGAGAAACTCTTCATTGCAAAATTTAGTATTATTATATTTATTTTTACTAATAGTCAATAGGAAGCGAGGATATAACGTCACTTTTTTAGAAATTACTATTTTGAATATTAAACTATGGAGTTACTAATGATATTGAAGAAAATGGTGATATAATTGTACTGATGCCTAAAAACAAAAGCAATTTTTATTACTTGAAATAGTAAAATCGTAATCGACACATCGAACGAATTATATTGAAGTAAACCCAATAAATGTTTCATTAATTGCTAAAAAAGAATTTTAAGTTTACAAAAGACAATAGTAAAGTCACATCTTCTGTCTAACCGAATTACCATAGTCCTTTGGAGATAGTGGAACCACATTTATAACTTTTCCTATCGAAAATAGGAAATAATTGCACCTCCATGATATAAAAAAATCAGTCATTCGTAAATTTTACCATAGTTCTTATTAGATTTTGTGAGCTACATAGAGAGAGTATTTATAAACATAGTTGCATATTTACATACACATACACGTATATATATATATCAATATGAATAATAAATATACCAATGCTATATATGTATATATATATATATACACTAATTCAACGCAACTTAACCTAACTGCACAACGCACACATTCATAAACACATCGCAGTGATATGACAATGACAATGTAGCAACTTCCTTATATACTGAACTGTGGAAACTTTTACGATTTGTGAGGAAATGCTCGGTAGTCCCTCTGTTAGAACAAATCGTAAGTTAGTAAGGCGCCATATTCAAATGTAAAAAATATATTACTATATCGGCTACCGACAAATAATCATAACGAGCACATGGAGCGATTCTCGGGTAATATCAGAAACGTTCGGCATATCTGGCGTCACTCGGCAGTACATTTAATATTTCCAATGGGAATTTTCACAACGTACTATTCCAATATATGATGTATTAGATTGCAAAATATTCAAGTCTTTCTCTCTTCATTGTTCATTACTATTGACAATGGTAATTTCTCTAAGCTATTTTCCAATTTATATTATTCAAAAGACCAATTCTTGCATTGATGGTTTTACTTTTTATTTATATAGGTATCACTTACTTCTAGTTTCAATTTGCCATCAAAGATATTAATCTCTGCAACTCTCAATGGTAATTTATAAAGTTGCACTATATTTACAATTGGTTCAGAAAATGTATTTCCTCCTACCGCTATGGTAAATAAAACTAGTTTTGTTACTATATCCTCTCTTCCTATTGACTTTTAGTAAAAATAAATATAATAATACTAGATTTTACAATTAAGAGTTTCTCCGTGTATCAGCGAGTTGATTGAAACTTATTAATTTTCTATTACTTGTTGAAGCGAGAGATCAGCTATTGAATTAACTGATTTATTCTTGAAGTTGGTATAATCCAGATTTAGAGAGGATATTAAGCCAATTCCCTACTCAATTAATTGAATGGTATACAATTTAGGGGAAAGTTTCAGAACAAAAGAGGGAGAAATTAGGGGACTCATAAGAAAAGAAGAAAGACTTTTGGGGAATGGGGATGAAAGAGAAAGGTTTGAAGTGTCGGCTAGGAGGGGAAAGGGGTATTCTATCCATTAAGGTTGGTATGAGTTCAATCGTAATACGGTTGTATTATTCATTTGTAGTTAAATGTCGGAGGCTTGAGGGCGAACGAGGACGTAATTACATTTGAAATCGTATAATTGCTTATTCGGGATATTAATTATCCTGTAATTTTCCCTTTACACCCCAGCCGTCTCGCATTCAGTCATCTTAGTCTGTATATCTGTTTTTATGTATATAAACGTGTATATTCAAATATGCATATGTATAAATGTCAACAACGCCTTAAAAATACTATAAAATTGTATTTTCGTTTAATTACTAACGTTTTGTTGATTAATCGATCGTTTCGAGTCGACTTATATCAACTAACTTTCATATGAAATCCCTTTTAATGAAACGTGTGATTGCATAAAATATATGTATAAATAAAACCCGTTTATTAAGAGATTATGTACTAAGAGAAACACGTGAATGATGAAACGTGATTTTATTTCCCTTCTGATAGGATGAAGTAACAAAAATCCATAAATTTAGTAATACTATTAATTATCTCAATTTAATAAATTTTGCACCAACGCAATATTATTTAACGAGTTGATTTAATTTCAAATAAAACACGGTCTAGAAATATAATTATGCTCAATAAAGAATGTAAATGAGATTCGTAAAAAAAAAGAAGACCATGAAAATTTCGTTGAAATTCATCCAGTTGGATTCACTTTAAAAATTCTCTTATAGCAAAAGAAAAAACGAGGGTTGGATCTCTTAAAAGATGAGATCCAATCTTCTCAGATATTGACCGTTCTACATCATAGTTCCTCTATATTTTTCTATCTCTTTCTCATCGTATTAGTGTCTCTACCCACCTTTTTCTCTCTTACCATTCTATAAAAACTACTTTCCCCCACTTTCTTTCTTTCCCCACTTTTTCTCTTCAGCCACCAAGTTCCCCCAGAAGAAAACTTTAATATGCCATCCACCCTCTAAATTCTCCCTCCTCCTTACCCCGCCCCATACTTGGGCTTCTATTACTCTTCTCCAGCAACTCACTCCCCTTGCCTCATCCTCTCTTCCCATTTTGCCCATAACTTCAACAATTCCAATAGTCGTTAATCTGTCTGAAACTTTCGGAAAACTTGCCGTTATTGCAGGTAGATGGGCGCGGCTCCAGAGGGGGTTTGGGGGGGAATGGGGCATGAGGTATAGGGTTAGGGGGTGGAAGGAACGCAAACGAAGTGGGGAGTAGTTGAACAGAGGTGAAGGGATTAAGGGAGGTGGGGGTTACAGTGAGGTAAGTTAAATAAACTCGTTTAGTTTCAAGGAAACTTCTACACGGCCATTGTATTCGACTGCAGCGCCGAGTTACCCGAAAGTTTAGAATACAAACGAACTCACTTCCCCATTACGCTTTATTCGCTTGTTTTGCCGCAGTTTCGTCGGCTCTACCTCCCAAGTCTTCACCGATGTTACAGGTCTCTCTAAAAGTGAGACGAGACCAAGATTGTTTTGAGATTCAGACATAATTTAAGGCTCAAATTCTTATAAGACAATTTCTAGTTGTTTTCACATCCTTTTGTACGTTTTATACTGCATGAGATTTATGTATAATATAATACGGGATGATGTCTAGACATTTAGATGAGGGACTAAAAAGGCTCTGATTAGTTTGGTCTCCGTAACTGTAGTGAGGCTTTGGTTGGAAAAATAAACGGGGATTGTCTAGGTTTTAACACAGTAAACAGTCTCATAAAGTAAATAGGCACAGCCAATCCCCAGGTGGAAAAGTTGGATTCATGCCAGTATTTACAAACGGCGCAGTACTGCGCCAGTTGTAAACAAGGAGCAATGCCTGTAGTGGACTGTTGGTACCGGGCCGAGAGTTGGCGCGGTACTGGCATGGTACAGCCCCAGCCCTAAGACCAAGTGTCGGCTAACAACCGACTTCGGAGTAATGCCAGTACTGAACCAGTACAGATTTCAGTGCCGGCATGGTACCGATGTCCAGTACCACGCCAGTACCGATGGACAACTTCCAGCCAAGATACCTTTCGGAGCCGCGCCGGTGGTAGGCCGGGCTTATGCCAAAATCGCGCCAGTACTGCAAATCCTTCTGCGGTACTGGCGCGGTACCAAGCCGCTTGTAAATTTCCACCTGGGTCGTTTCTACTTAGAAGTCGAACAGTTTGCCTAGATCTAGATTTGGGACTTTGAAAAGGTGTAATTAGAATGTAATTAACAGTAAATTGTGTATTGTTTTAACTAATTTCAGTCAGTGATTGAAGATTAGTGATATAATTAGTTGCTTGTTGCTGATTTCCCACTCAATACAATTTTAAAAACTGAGTCTATAGCTTAAAATGTGTTACTGATTAAACTCAGTAAAAACCTACTGATAATATTAGAGAAATACCTTTTAAATTTACATTTTAGAGAAAATTTCGTATTCTGCACATTAAACTACCATTTATAATATGATGTTCATCAAAAAGTCTGTTATATTCAAAATGAATCTGTAAATTGACTGGAATAATTGTAAAATGTACAGAATCAGTTATACTGTCATTATTTTAACATGTATTTTGTAAATCAAACAGACTTGTTTCCTCCATGTGGGAGTAAATAAAGAATTGGAAACGTGCGCACCAACCCAAGTTCAAACGTTGATAATTCCTAAATGTTATGGTTCACGAGAAATGTAATCATGGAACTTTAATTCCCGAGAGGTTTGAATCTTTAGTGGTGTGGGGTGCTGATAATTATATATAATATTATAAATTAAATTAAATTCAATATTTATAATGCTGGTGAGCATGAGATTGAAAAGAAATTCCACTTCCAAAATACAAGCAAACGAAAAGTATTTTTAATTATGCAATGTAAATTTTCACATATTCATCCGCAAATTTGCACAACATGCAAATGAGTTTGATAAGCAAATATACATATACCTACTCTCCGATATTGCATATGTGTATTTCCGAGACAAACATACACTTTCGTACATTTAATGAAATATCTTTTGAATTATTTTCTATCATTTCGATTATTTGTTGAATCCAATTATATCAGTCCATGATTTTTACCATAAAAGTAATTTGCATGAAAATTTGTCCCTATGAAATTTACAAATGTCTGCCTGATTGGCAATAGTTCAATTTTCGGTCACGTATATATTTCAATGAAGTATTTTTTTCCGTGCTTACCGCAATACGAGGAGTATAAATTGAGAGATATTTAGGTATGAATCGAAATCTAATATTTTTACCATTATAACTAATGCAAATTGAATATTTTTAAATTTCGAATATTAAAAAAAAATGATCTCGTATTATTTTGATCTCCTTATTCCATTATTTGGGAATTTATAATTAATTAACAATTTTATTTTTTTGTTTCAGGTAAGGAAGAAAGCTTTATATTAATGAATATGTATAGTAAGTCGAAATAAAAAGTCATTTTATACATTTAAATAAGCCTGATTAGCATATTTTACCATTTAAATTTTCATCATTTTAGGAATTGTACTGATTAAAATTTTTTTCAATCTTGACCATTAATAGAATATTCTTTGCTTTTTTGGGGATTTTTATTGCTAGAAAGAGCTTGAATATGGTATTGCCTGAAAAAAAACTAATTAAAGTGATTAAATCAAGGCATCTCTCAAGTGGTGTGATAATTGATTAATTGGAAATTGGCACTTCTTGAAACCTCTCCGAGTTGAACGACTCGGATAAAATTCAATGATACTTACACCCTTTTAGAACACAGCCTGAAATCTTTGTTGTTGTCCTGTAAAACATTGTTAGTTTCGCACGTGCTATAAACCATGCACTATCGAGGGTTTGCGGTGAGAGCATAATGCGTCAGTTTACTTGCGTTTTTACGCACGAAAAAGCACACGTGGTAGCATATAAATGTGCACCCATTTCTCATACGTAAAATCGTAACAAGTTCATGTAGGATTAACTCGAAATTCAAGGCTTAATTTCTTTCTAATGCTGCTCTGACAGCCAGATGATTGATTTGATTTCGAACAAAGGCCGAGAAACTGGGGACTGTTATGGCTACGTTTGTTTGTGTGTGTCTTGATACATATAATTTTTCTCGTGATAAGAAAACCTTTATTAATGGAGGGGAAAGCAATTTCTAAATCGATCAAAAACTAATCGTATTTGCTTCACAAACAACATGATTATAAACGCGTTAAATAACAAACGAAAAATTAATCGAAGTTCTCTCTCCTATAATATTTCAGAAACAAAAACATGTTTTTTAATTTACGAAGTGATTATTTTAAATCTGTTTTTTTTTTTTTTTGTGGAAGAGCAATAAACTCTCTGAGCAAATAGAAATTGGTGATTGTGTTTACAAAACAATGCAGGGAACGCTTGCGAGTTTTCCTGGTTGTTAGTTTAGTAAATAATTCTTTGTAACAGTGGGAAAACACATGTTGGCAGGGAACAGAATATTTATACATCAGATAAATAAATAATTAATTTACATCATTGCGGGAACTTACAAGCAACAGGTATTCATTATTTCAAATGAATTTTACTGAACAGAGTTGGATCAGGGTAATCGCCATAGTGCCTGTATGCTCGTTGAAGCGTGATTTGCAGCTGCCACAAGTAGGCCATTCGCTGTAGAATAAACACCCATGGTTGGCCAACTAGAGCCCAAACTGTCTACCTAAGTTTCATCTACTCTACACGTGCCATAAAATGGCATTCATGTAAAAAGGGCTGATTAAATGTGTTATGGAAACAATTCTTTGCGATTACGAAAACATACGTTATTGTTAATTAATCATAATCAGAGTAACTACTAACAAACTTTTATGGATGATCGGACATCAAGGTCAATATTGGAAGTAAGGAGTTAGGCCACCTTAGGGACCGGAAAACAATGCCTCAATTCATGATTTTTTTAAAACAAAAGTATACAATATAAGAAAAATCCATTTGCGGGGTTTTAATAAGCATATATTATTGTAGGAAAATTTTTTTTTTTCAAGTTGTTTAATAGAAAAAGGAAGTCAATATGGTCTTTTTCGCATGGCCTCTCTCGCAGGTCGGGCACAACAAGTACAGGGTGAAGCGTCAAAAATTTTCGTCCTGCTGCAACAAACAAATTTTTATCAACAATAAAAAGGTATTAGTTATGAGCCATCGTAGGGATTTGCTCAAATATAAATTTGTTATTCAATTACAATCATTTGAAAAAAAATCACTTTTTTATCCATCTTTTTAAATACATAAATTGTTATAAAAAAAGGTATGTGTTATATCGCAAAATTCTTACGTTGGATTAAAGAGGATCGTATTGCCAGTATTTAAGTATAAAAAACATTAAAAACGGTTAAAAATTGTAAGTGATACATGCTGTACCGTTTTTAAAAACCGCGTTTCGATAAAAACGCGTTTAAAGTTTTTGCACACGTTTACTAGTGCTAGGAGTCACATTATTAATTCATACCATTAATCTACGATTTATCGAACTTATTTATAGATTTATACTTTTCGTAATCCTAACACTATTGGAAAACTTTTAACCAAAAAAAAATATTTTCAGAAAGTTAAAATAAGTCAAAAGTTAAAAATAAAAATAAAATAAAAATTTTTAAATAAAATCATTTTTTTTCTAACTATAATGTTCCGGCTTTCAAATTTATACATGGAGAAAAAAGTACGTCAATACATACACTTTAGTTCAATTTTATTATTGCGATATTAATTTATAACCGTATTTATTTGAAGTAACTGCGATGGTCATGGTATATATTGAGCGATGGTGAATACGCAGATTCAATAAGATTTTCTCTTTCAGTGCAGCTAATTTTCTTTCGGCTAACGGAACAGATTACAACAGAATACATTGTTGTAAAGGTTACTGATTGTATTTGCGCGGAAAAAAGATATCAATCGTATGATAAACAAATCAATTGGTTAATGCAACTCAATTTTGATTGGATTAACCAAATATTTTTTCCAATATCATAATGGGTACGGCAGATATTGTAATCTTTACAATATTCATTTACGGGTTATTTTCTGTATTGTACTGATACAGTACACATAATGATTCAGAAAATAGTTACCTAATTCGAAAAGTATTCGATAAGTATCTTAATTGTAAATTGTTAGCATATGTGTCTTTCTATGTTTATAAAATAAATTTAATGTATACAAATATTCTAACATCATATATAATAATACTTGAGAAAAATTGAAAACATAAAAATACAAGCGTTCACGATTCACAGTTGCTGAATTTTTCACACATGAATAACAAAATTAGAACATATTCTTGGTAACAAACTTTTTTAACTTAAATTTAAACCATATACTTATTGCAACCAAAATGAAAATAGCAATATTGTGTAATGAAAATGTGTAATCATATTAATCACTGGATGACAAAACACTGTCATATCAGAACTAATGTTTACGTCACATATTAATTCCGAAATAAAAAACTATTGTGAAGGCGAAATAACCTCACAACATTGAATGATTGGTGCTTATCCGAATGGAAGAAAGAAGAGGATCTTTGAAAAAAGGAAAAACAAAATGTGTTTCACAAACATTGGAACTAGCGTTTCCTGCAAGTATTAATTAGTAATCACACATTAAAATAAAGGGTGAAATATGAGGAAGAGAGAGCCCGACGTCCCTGGGGATAGAAGAGACTACTTAGCCTCGAGACTACATCTGTCCATTCTCGTTTTGTACAGGCTCCACCAATCGAGTGCTACCTCCAGGGAAACCAGTTTTAGTATTTTTAATCCCCCGAGAAACACATTCTGTATTCATTCCCTTTGACATAACGAACAAATTGAAAAATTGAAGCAATATATACAATATGTAAAGGTCATGCAACAAAGTCGCCAAAATGGGACAGGTGCCTCTAGGCACTCCAAGGACGGCCCAGCGTCATCTATTCTAGTTATTCGACTTTAGTAAGTTCCAGATGCTTCTCGAGACTCGGAGCTTTGAAACAAATACCTCCAAAACCACCTTGATCCAACCATTGCAATCTTACGACAGCTCAAAGACGCGAAACTGGGACAGGTGCCTTGTGACGCTCTAGGGACTCTCCTGGGTCAATTGTACTAGATATCGGACTCTAGTAAGTTTCAGATCCTTCTCGAGACTTGGAGCTTTGAAACGAATACCTCCCAAACCACCTTGATCCAACCATTGCAATCTTACGACAGTCCAAAGTCGCCAAACTGGGACAGGTGCCTTGTGACGCTCTAGGGACGGTCCTGTGTCATCTATACTAGATATCGGACTCTAGTAAGTTTCAGATGCTTCTCGAGACTCGGAGCTTTGATACGAATACCTCCAAAACCACCTTGATAGAACCATGGAACACTTAAGACAGCTCAAAGAAGCGAAACTGGGACAGGTGCCTCAAGGCACTCCAAGGACGGTCCTGTGTCATCTATACTAGATATCTGACTAGTAAGTTCCAGATGCTTCGCGAGACTGGGAGCTTTGAAACGAATACCTCCAAAACCACCTTGATCCAACCATTGCAATCTTACGACAGCTCAAAGACGCGAAACTGGGACAGGTGCCTCAAGGCACTCCAAGGACGGTCCTGTGTCATCTATACTAGATATCTGACTCTAGTAAGTTCCAGGTGCTTCTCGAGACTTCGAGCTTTGAAACGAATACCTCCTTAACTTCCTTGATAGAACCATGGAACACTTAAGACAGCTCAAAGAAGCGAAACTGGGACAGGTGCCTCAAGGCACTCCAAGGACGGTCCTGTGTCATCTATACTAGATATCTGACTAGTAAGTTCCAGATGCTTCGCGAGACTGGGAGCTTTGAAACGAATACCTCCAAAACCACCTTGATCCAACCATTGCAATCTTACGACAGCTCAAAGACGCGAAACTGGGACAGGTGCCTTGTGACGCTCTAGAGACTCTCCTGGGTTAACTGTACTATATATCGGACTCTAATAAGTTCCAGGTGCTTCTCGAGACTTCGAGCTTTGATACGAATACCTCCCCAACTTCCTTGAACCAACCACTGATATCTCACGATAGTCCAAAGTCGCTAAACTGAGACAGGTGCCTCAAGGCACTCCAAGGACGGTCCTGTGTCATCTATACTAGTTATCCGACTTCAGTAAGTTCCAGATGCTTCACGAGACTGGGAGCTTTGAAACGAATACCTCCTAAACGTCCTTGAATCAACCATTGCACACTTACGACAGCTCAAAGATCCGAAACTGGAACAGGTGCCTTGTGACGCTCTAGGGATTCTCCTGGGTCATTTGTACTAGATATCGGACTCTAGTAAGTTTCAGATGCTTCTCGAGACTCGGAGCTTTGAAACGAATACCTCACCAACCTCCTCGATCCAACCACTGATATCTCACGATAGTCCAAAGTCGTTAAACTGAGACAGGTGCCTCAAGGCACTCCAAGGACGGTGCTGTGTCATCTATAGTAGATATCTGACTCTAGTAAGTTCCAGGTGCTTCTCGAGACTTGGAACTTTGAAGCGAATACCTCCAAAACCACCTTGATCCAACCATTGCAATCTTACGACAGCTCAAAGACGCGAAACTGGGACAGGTGCCTTGTGAAGCTCTAGGGACTCTCCAGGGTCAACTGTACTAGATATCGGACTCTAGTAAGTTCCAGGTGCTTCTCGAGACTTGGAACTTTGAAGCGAATACCTCCTCAACCTCCTTGATAGAACCATGGAACACTTAAGACAGCTCAAAGAAGCGAAACTGGGACAGGTGCCTTGTGACGCTCTAGGGACTCTCCAGTGTCAACTGTACTAGATATCTGACTCTAGTAAGTTTCAGATGCTTCTCGAGACTCGGTGCTTTGAAGCGAATACCTCACCAACCTCCTCGATCCAACCACTGATATCTTACAATAGTCCAAAGTCGTTAAACTGGGACAGGTGCCTCAAGGCACTCCAAGGACGGTCCTGTGTCATCTATACTAGATATCTGACTCTAGTAAGTTCCAGATGCTTCTCGAGACTGGGAGCTTTGAAACGAATACCTCCAAAACCACCTTGATCCAACCATTGCAATCTTACGACAGCTCAAAGACGCGAAACTGGGACAGGTGCCTTGTGAAGCTCTAGGGACTCTCCAGGGTCAACTGTACTAGATATCGGACTCTAGTAAGTTCCAGGTGCTTCTCGAGACTTGGAACTTTGAAGCGAATACCTCCTCAACCTCCTTGATAGAACCATTGAAAACTTAAGACAGCTCAAAGAAGCGAAACTGGAACAGGTGCCTTGTGACGCTCTAGGGATTCTCCTGGGTCATTTGTACTAGATATCGGACTCTAGTAAGTTTCAGATGCTTCTCGAGACTCGGAGCTTTGAAACGAATACCTCACCAACCTCCTCGATCCAACCACTGATATCTCACGATAGTCCAAAGTCGTTAAACTGAGACAGGTGCCTCAAGGCACTCCAAGGACGGTGCTGTGTCATCTATAGTAGATATCTGACTCTAGTAAGTTCCAGATGCTTCACGAGACTCGGAGCTTTGAAACAAATACCTCCAAAACCACCTTGAACCAACCATTGCAATCTTACGACAGCTCAAAGACGCGAAACTGGGACAGGTGCCTTGTGACGCTCTAGAGACTCTCCTGGGTCAACTGTACTAGAAATCGGACTCTAGTAAGTTTCAGATCCTTCTCGAGACTTGGAGCTTTGAAATGAATACCTCCTTAACTTCCTTGATAGAACCATGGAACACTTAGACAGTTCAAAGATCCGAAACTGGAACAGGTGCCTTGTGACGCTCTAGGGATTCTCCTGGGTCATTTGTACTAGATATCGGACTCTAGTAAGTTTCAGATGCTTCTCGAGACTCGGAGCTTTGAAACGAATACCTCACCAACCTCCTCGATCCAACCACTGATATCTCACGATAGTCCAAAGTCGTTAAACTGAGACAGGTGCCTCAAGGCACTCCAAGGACGGTGCTGTGTCATCTATAGTAGATATCTGACTCTAGTAAGTTCCAGGTGCTTCTCGAGACTTGGAACTTTGAAGCGAATACCTCCAAAACCACCTTGAACCAACCATTGCAATCTTACGACAGCTCAAAGACGCGAAACTGGGACAGGTGCCTTGTGACGCTCTAGAGACTCTCCTGGGTCAACTGTACTAGAAATCGGACTCTAGTAAGTTTCAGTTGCTTCTCGAGACTTGGAGCTTTGAAACGAATACCTCCTTAACTTCCTTGATAGAACCATGGAACACTTAAGACAGCTCAAAGAAGCGAAACTGGGACAGGTGCCTTGTGAAGCTCTAGGGACTCTCCTGGGTCATTTGTACTAGATATCGGACTCTAGCAGACAGGTGCCTCAAGGCACTCCAAGGACGGTCCTGTGTCATCTATCCTAGTTATACGACTTCAGTAAGTTCCAGATGCTTCGCTAGAATTAGAGCTTTGAAACGAATACGTCCTTAACTTCCTTGATAGAACCGTGGAAGACTTAGACAGCTCAAAGATCCGAAACTGGGACAGGTGCCTCAAGGCACTCCAAGGACGGTCCTGTGTCATCTATCCTAGTTATCCGACTTCAGTAAGTTCCAGATGCTTCGCTAGAATTAGAGCTTTGAAACGAATACGTCCTTAACTTCCTTGATAGAACCGTGGAAGACTTAGACAGCTCAAAGATCCGAAACTGGGACAGGTGCCTTGTGACGCTCTAGGGACGGTCCTGTGTCATCTATACTAGATATCTGACTCTAGTAAGTTCCAGATGCTTCACGAGACTTTAAACCTTTAAACGAATACCTCCCCAACTTCCTCGATCCCACCACTAATATCTCACGATTGTCCAAAGTGGCTAAACTGGGACAGGTGCCTCAAGGCACTCCAAGGACGGTCCTGTGTCATCTATACTAGTTATCCGACTTCAGTAAGTTCCAGATGCTTCGCTAGAATTATAGCTTTGAAACGAATACCTCCTTAACTTCCTTGACAGAACAAAACGAAGACTTAGACAGTTCAAAGATCCGAAACTGGAACAGGTGCCTTGTGACGCTCTAGGGATTCTCCTGGGTCATTTGTACTAGATATCGGACTCTAGTAAGTTTCAGATGCTTCTCGAGACTCGGAGCTTTGAAACGAATACCTCACCAACTTCCTCGATCCCACCACTAATATCTCACGATTGTCCAAAGTGGCTAAACTGGGACAGGTGCCTCAAGGCACTCCAAGGACGGTCCTGTGTCATCTATACTAGATATCTGACTCTAGTAAGTTCCAGATGCTTCACGAGACTTTAAACTTTGAAACGAATACCGCCCCAACTTCCTCGATCCAACCACTAATATCTCACGATTGTCCAAAGTCGCTAAACTGGGACAGGTGCCTTGTGACGCTCTAGGGACGGTCCTGTGTCATCTATACTAGATATCGGACTCTCGTAAGTTCCAGATGCTTCTCGAGACTTCGAGCTTTGATACGAATACCTCCGCAACTTTCTCGAATCAACCACTGATATCTCACGATAGTCCAAAGTCGACAAACTGGGACAGGTGCCTCAAGGCACTCCAAGGACGGTGCTGTGTCATCTATCCTAGTTATACGACTTCAGTAAGTTCCAGATGCTTCGCTAGAATTAGAGCTTTGAAACGAATACGTCCTTAACTTCCTTGATAGAACCGTGGAAGACTTAGACAGCTCAAAGATCCGAAACTGGGACAGGTGCCTTGTGACGCTCTAGGGACGGTCCTGTGTCATCTATACTAGATATCTGACTCTCGTAAGTTCCAGATGCTTCTCGAGACTTCGAGCTTTGATACGAATACCTCCGCAACTTCCTCGAATCAACCACTGATATCTCACGATAGTCCAAAGTCGACAAACTGGGACAGGTGCCTCAAGGAACTCCAACGACGGTTCTGGGTCAACTGTACTAGATATCGGACTCTAGTTAGTTTCAGATCCTTCTCGAGACTTGGAGCTTTGAAACGAATACCTCACCAACCTCCTCGATCCAACCACTGATATCTCATGACAGTCCAAAGTCGACAAACTGGGACAGGTGCCTCCTGACGTTCTAGGGACTCTCATGGGTCATCTGTATCAGGTATCCGACTCTAGTAAGTTCCAGATTCTTCGCGAGACGTATACTCATTGCGTTACTGAGTGCATAAGGATTTTATCCTTTTCTTGTTTGTCAAGCATTTTTTTTCAGTCATTATATTTTAATGAATGTAATTCAAATTAGTTTATAATGTTTGGTGTTGTTTCATATCCTCTATTAAAAAACAATTTTGTATTTATTTTCAAGATTGCTTCTCTTTGATATTAAATTTTTTACGTTCCCGAACCTTTTGGATCGAAACCTTCAATTTACAATAAATGCTTACATTATCTTTCTCCCTTGTCTGGCTAAATTATCAATGACAGCGGGTGGCTACTTTGAAACGCTTGATTTCATTCAAAATCGTAAGTCTTTAATGGAATAGATATTTTTATTTCATTAAAACTTGAAGTGTCGCATTAAAAAGATTGTTGCCACTGTACGTGACATGTGCTTGCCATATCGGAAGGTGGAAGAAGCCCGAGCTAGCATTTATCGTGTGCTTTATGTGACCACCAGGTATATTGCAAGGAATGAAGTATACACGCTGTATATCTCCTTTATGGCAACCATTAACATATTTTTTGCCGTTCGTATTACCATACAATAGTAGCGAAAATATTATAAATTATGCTCGTAAATCAAATGGAGAGGGGTAGCCGGGACCGTGAGGAATTGAGGGGCGGAAAGTAAGGAAAGAGTAAGGGGTCGCTTACCTTCCATTAGGCCTTTCTTATTCTCTTTATCTTCTTTTTCTTTTACTTTTAAAATTTTCTTCTTTCCCCTTTTTTTTACATTGGCTAACATGTGTTCCTTTACTATACGGAAAATCTCAAGTTTCTTGGAAAGACTCAAACTTTGGACACGTGCGTACTTTACTCGCGTCACTGCACACTTTTGCACATGCAATTGAATGCCATAACTTGAAAAAAAGATGCACCTGCTTTTCTTCTTTTTTATGGGGAGGCCTTAGATTTTAAGATGTTGGAGAAGGCACTTTGGATAGCCGTTTTACTATCATAAGAACCTTTTTTCCAATTCGAAATGTACATTTCCGCAAAGAAAAGGCCCTAGGGCGTCTTGGCAAATTTTACAGGTCAGGCGATTAAGGAGATGATTCAGCATAAGGACTTCAAAGAGTGACTTAACTTTCTTATTGAATATAACTTCAATTTTAACATTTAAATTTTTATTTTTATTTTTATTTTTATTTATTTCATTATTTATTTGGAAAATTTTGAAAGAGCAATGTGTCCATGAAAATGTAGTCTTGTACAACCTTCGGAAATATCAAATATGATTGTATTGTTTTTCTACTTTAATATGTCCTTTAATTCTTCTGCCTTTTAATTTATTTAAGTTTACAATACCAAACAAATTATATCTTTTACCATATACAATTGCAATAATTTGTTTGTTTTGAAGAAAAATTTATTTGATTTGAAAAAATATTTATTTGGCCCAAAGATATTTTGTTTGAATTAAACAAATATTAAAAGTATTGTACCTTATATTGGCCCCGATCAGAGCCGAAACGTTTGATTAAATTTGACTTAATCATTTTATGGACCCTAAAGCCAATTTTCCAACAACATACCATTCTATTAAACAAATATTATTCAATTCAAATGAATCTTTTGTTTGAATTATAAGAAGCTTTTCAAACGAATTACTTTCTTTCATTCATTCAATTCTTTTTTCTGAGTGCGACATTAGTCTGATAAAAAGTTGCTGTGATATCTGTCCTTTACTACATATATCCTATTTTATATACGTGTATAAAAAATATGCTAATATAAATACCTTAAGAACGTTCTACTTAAAAAAATCTATTTCCATCACCAGATGTGCTTTCAGTTGTCAGAAAACTATAAATATAATCGAGATTGAGTATAAGTCGTTGAGCTGACTATTCGAATATCTCTTAACTGAACGAACATGATTCGAATTAACGTAACGTAACACGCACGTACACTTGTAATTTTTTTTTGCTCGATTGTCGAGTCATCGTTCAAAGATATTCGTTTCAGCATCTCTTCTTAATTACCGGTACAACCGGTCGATCGATCGTTCTCTTATATGTATCCCTCTTGCATACTTTTTGTTTGGATACTCAACGGTGGTCCGTCGCTAATCAAACGTTATTGGCAGGACTTCGCGGAGGGTCGCAACCACTTTGAGAATTTGCCAAAATCAGAGTGTTTCCTTTTCTGTTCCGTTTTACTTCCTACATCTGCGGCTGCGGCAGATGCATCACAGAAATTTAATCAACCTGAATATTTTAAATTTAAATAAACAGAATCTCATTTTAGAGACTCATTACGTCTACAAACGACCAGCAATTTAAATTCAAATGCAAATTTTACTTGCAATTTTAAGATTAATAGAACAAATATTTTGCATTTAAAAATTTATAAATATTTAGTTTCAGATGAATTTGAACGTTTTTAATTTTTATCTTCGTATCGAAATACTATAAATTTACAGACTGAGACATGCTGTTATCATCTACTAAAGATGTTATATGTTTACAAATCCGGAGGTATTTACCAGTCTATGTAATCTCTCTCAATGCTAATTTACCTTTGGTTATTAATGAGGAACCGGAACTTCACAGATATCCAATCATTAAAGCTATGCAATATTTGTGTTCTTGGCCATTATAAGATGTCATGAAATTACTTACTGTCTGCTGATTTTATGTAAAAATTCTATTGAATAGTAATATATATTTACAAGCAAAAATTACATTTATTTAACGTTTTGAAAAATATGCAGAAAATTAAATACTCTGGTAAACAAAATAATATAAAACTCTTACAGCAGAATATTAATTTTCATTTTTTAAGGGCATGTGATACTTAAGAAAAGTAGCAAGTTCATGTGAACAATTCAATCCAGTTTCTACATGTTTGTGTCAAGAATACATAAAATTTTGTTTCAAAAATTTCGAAAATGTTAGAAAAGGTAAAAAGGGACGTAGATAAACTACTTTTGGTTTTGATAATGAAAACAAATTTTCCGCTATATTTTTATAAAATTGAACTTTTTTTCAATTTCGAAAGCAAAAGTAGTTTATCTACGTCCGTTTTTATCTTCTCTAAGATTTCCGAAATTTTGGAAAAAAAAATTTATGTACTTTGGGCACAAACATGTAGAAACCTAAAATCAATAGAATTTGCCAATTTGGGGCCATCCATAACCACGTGGACAGTTTAGGGGGGTGGGGGG
Source organism: Diplolepis rosae (assembly GCA_030998225.1). Classification (NCBI taxonomy): domain Eukaryota; kingdom Metazoa; phylum Arthropoda; class Insecta; order Hymenoptera; family Diplolepididae; genus Diplolepis; species Diplolepis rosae. The sequence continues at coordinate 2,100,314 of JAPYXD010000723.1, read as the reverse complement.
TATGACAAAATTCCACGAGAAGGCGGGGGGGGGGGGGGGCTAGAATCCACGTGGGCACACGTTCTCCTAAATATGCGGAAAATATAAATGTTTATATACATGTTTAAAATAGAATTTACTTTTACCATTTTCCTCTTTGAAATCTTCATTCCAGCGATCTTCTTTTAGGAGAACATGAAAAGCTACTCTCTAAATCTGAATCAGTAAAAATCTACTGATTAGCAGTGAAATCTGTCTGATTTAAATAGCTTAAAAGAGGTTACTGTAAATCAGTCAAATTTCACCGATTACTTCAGTGAAAATTAACCGATTTAACATTGAAAAAATATTTTTCAATAATTAATGAGTGAAAATTAACTGATTTATGAGTGAAAAATAGTTTTCTCGCTGACGAATCAGCAAAAAGGCAAATCACTGATTCAATCAGTGAAAATTTGACTGATTCAGATATAGAGAGTAAGAATATTTTCACGACTTTTTGTTGGGACTTCAAACCTTCTTTAAGCTCACGTTCTGAAGTAAATCCAAATTTTCAGCCAATTCATCACTCCCTTTGGCCTCTTTGCATTTGAAGACCAATAATATCTATATTTTCATAAAATATGTCCACGTGGACAGGGGGGGGGGGGGGGTGTGAAAAATTGTCCACGTGGGACATGGACGACCCCTTTCCTAAGAATCACATGCCCTTAAGCAAGTTCCTGGTAATTAATGTTATGTATTACACACTTATCGCTGCGATGCAAAATACAGATAAGCTTCATAGTTCTCGCGAGAATTCAGAAAGATATATTACACTGGTGAATTAAAGAGAAAAAGCTGACGTAAAAATGTAATAAAACAGAAAATTTGTTCAATTATACAAATAATCTGATTGTTATGCTGTATTTTCATTTATTTTTCTTAATTTTCTCATTTGATTTTGTAAAGTTTGACTGAAATGATCAAGAAAATAGATTTTTCACTATAGGGAATAAAAATAATATCACATAAAAGTGTAAAAGTAATATACAACTGATCGTCAAAATTTTTTCTTTCGAATTTCATTTGATAAAGTTTTACTTCGTTTAGTTAGTTCTTGATTTCGAAGTAGCAGAAGAGAGATGCAAAAAAGTAATTGAAACTTTCAACTCTAGTCAAATATCTCGAGACTTCCTTTTGTGAAGATCTTTTGATTTATGTCGCGCTTTTTAAGGTCATTTATCACAGTTCTTTTTTTTGAGCCACTTTTATCTACTTAATCACAAAGGTGAAGGTAATCTTTACCCTTCATCTGTCTTCTCTAAAGAGACGTAAAGGATGAAATATTCCATTCAATTATTGTAATTATTATTATGAAAATGCAGTCTGAAAGTTTTGACATTTTTGAATTGTATAATATTAATTATTGTATTAGTTTTTAATTATAGTCGAGTTAGGAGTTTGAAAGCTGGGGTCAGAGTATAAGAGAGGGAAATATAGAGAGACAAAGAAAGAGTTAGCAATTAATTAAACCACACATTCCATAGATGAAAAAGCTGATTCCCTAGAAATGAATAAGCCGTACTTTATGAGAAAACTTATAGTCTGAAGCCATACATTTCAATATATGAAAATATAATATCCGGATGTCTCAGAAATTTATTCAAAGCAATTAGAAAATTAATGGACACGAGTAATAAAAAGATGTAAAAATAAATGAATGTTAAATAAAGAATCCCTGCAATATGTTATTAATTATATTAATACATTTTTTTTTGCAAACTCAAATTGTTATAATCAAAAGGGGAGTAGGATGAAGACTGAAGAGGAATCGATTTAAGTAGGGAAGAGAAAAATAAAGTAAAATAATATTAGAGTTGAAGTTTGAAAAGATTAAATCAATTTGCAGAGTTTGGTATTATAATTATTCTTATGTAAATTATACTGTAATCTGAAAAGTTGACTGAGATTTCTTACAAAAAATACAGACAGGTGTAGTTATTGTCAAAGGATTAAAGAATATGATTTAAGAATTAAAAATTGTTAACATCTTGTTCTTCTGTTTAGTATTCATGAGAGATTTTTTTGACATTTTTATAAACATTACCCGTAACTCGCAGCATTTTTATGAAGGTTCTTTGACCTCACTCACAAGACATAAAGTACACTATTGATTTTATGAGTAAAAACGACACGACTATAAAGTATGAAAGTAATTTCTTTTGTATTTATTGCATTGTAAGACAGTTATGAAGCTGAAGTTCTTTTATGAGTTGATAATTACATTTTAAAATATACTCATTTTTATGATTTGTTTTCTATTAGACACTTTAAATCTCGGGTTTTTACGTTTTTGCAGAAATATTTCATTGTAAGAAAATTTTACTTATTCTTCTGTTTATGCTTCTTATTCACTTAGTTTTATCACAGTTAATAAATTTATTATTATTTTTATTGCAATTTCAAAGTAATTAACTTTTAATAATATTAAAGTTTTTGAGTATCGTTCGCTGACTTTGATGCTCTCTAAATCTGAATCAGTCAAATGTTCACTGATTGAATCAGTGATTTGCCTGTTCACTGATTCGTCTGTAAATAATATTTTTCACTTTTTAATCGGTTGATTTTAACTGCAGTAATCAGTGAAATTTGACTGATTTACAGTAACCTCTTTTTATCTATTTAAATCAGTCAAATTCCACTGGTAATCAGTAGATTTTGAGAGTGCAGTTTTAATATTGTTTGCATATACCTATATTTAATTTGTCTTTATATTTTCAATAATTGATTTGAAATTTAAATGATGCAATTTTTCTAGTGAAGATTTTTAACTGAGACAATGAAGTGGTGAAAGGTGTAAATTTGATTTTCTGAAAGGTTGAGAATAATCGCGATTATGCGGGATGTCCCACGGATGAGAGATAAGAATGAAGGGAATCGCGGGGAAGCAATGTAGCACAATATAATGGGGTCTCTGGTATAATGACATCGATAAGTCGAACTCGATATGGCAAAGCAGGATGTTCACTGCAAGGAAACGTAATGATATATTTGCGTAGTTACCGAGAGGAAAGCCAGTCGGTCGTTTGTTATAGAATCGGAGGTATGGGCCGTCATATATACTTCCATTTATTTTCATTTTAACTTGGAAACAATAACCCGTTTCATACCAACAAAATAATTTTTATTACTAGTCATTTCATGCAAAATTGTATTCGAAATGGAAATTCATTGATCAGACACTCACTTTGTTCTCCAATCCCAGCTAAAGCTACATATAAAATTCATTTGGAAAATTTATGTAATGTTCCCAGTTTCATGTGAAAAATATCATTATTACATTTCATTTAATTACTTTTTATTATTTATAGATGAATCCCATTTAACTCTTAAATATATATTAAGACACAAATTACATGATTTTGAATAACCGTTGTCTCCGAATGTTGCATTACGATAGACTTATAATTAATGTTTCATTGTGGACCATTTACGTAATTTAAGTCTGAAAATTTAAATAGAAATAGAACAAAGCGCAACATGGAGAGAACAAAATTTTTTTGAAAACAACCCAGTGAATCACTGAATCGGTTCTCGTTTTGATGTACTACTATTATTTAAGAGAAGTAAATAGAATCTTCCTTTTACTTCTAAACCCCCCCCCCCCCTCTCTTCATTATTTTTTATTTCTATTCTAAATGTAATTAAAAAATCTGGCAGATTCGCGAGCACATTCTCATCGCGCGCTTTGCCCGCAAGTTTGAGTGCACGTAAGGCGCGCGATTCGATCGTCGCGCTTCGCGCTCGGTCTTATATTCTTCGCATACAGATAAGTTTATTTCTTGTAATTTGATACTGAAGATCAAATTAATTTTAGAATATTGTAAAATAGATGTGAATTACATTCTCACAAAGTTACTAAATTTTTTGATTTCAAATGAAAAAGGAAATTCAATTTACTTAAGGCTCTATCAGTCTTAAGGAACACATTCTCATCGTGACACTCGCGCTTCGCACTCGATTTTCTGTATACATTTCTGTAACTTTCTAATAATTTACATGATTTAAAAAAATGTATCTTCTTCCAAATATCTCAAAAAGGAAAAAAATTCGTCGACTGTTTTTAAGCAAACGATTTTTTATTTTAACGCTTATTTTTTATCTCACATATTTTGGTTGAAACATGGAATTTTTGATTTTCAATAGTGTTTTTTTAAACCCAAAACATAAAATATACATCTTGTCAAATAATGTCCTGCTGAGAATTTGTAAACCTCATGTAGGCAAATAATTGTCCATCTCAAGGTGTTTTTCGTATCTCACATATTTGGTTTAAAAAATGGAATTTTGGAATTTTAATGGTATTTTTTAAAAATATATCAAAGATATACATTTTATCAGAAACTGTGTCAGACAAAATTTGTATACCTCGTTGAAGCGAACAATTTTTCATTCCTACGTGTTTACATATTTCACATTTTATGGTTAAAAAATTAAATTTTCAATAGTATTTTTTTAAATTAAAAAGCAAAATATACATCTTATGAAAAAATTTTGCGGTTTAAACTTATAGATCTTTATGTAGTAAACAATTTTGTAGCATAACTTTTTTTTCGTAGTGTGTATAATTTAACTGGACAATGGAATTTAGGTATTGAATTTTTTCAAGTTTTAACATACTGTAACTTTCCTACTTTTAGTTTAATCGAAAAATTTTATTAGGATAATTAGTAGAAATTGATAAGCACTATCAAAAACATAAAAAATGCTACTATTTTAACAATTATGGTAGTTACAGACAGACACTTTTGTAAAAACCGTTTTTTTTTACTCAAGGGGTCTCAAAACGTAAAGATTTGATAAAAATTTCGAAAGTCATTTTTCACATAAAACTAATACCTTCTCATTTATGATGAGAATGTAAAAAGACGGTAAAGAAGTGTAGTTTGAATATTAACAAAATAAATTATTTAGTTAAAGCTGAAGCTTTTGCGAGACAAAGCGTCGATTTTGTCATTTCATTAACAAAGAACTGTTGTCAGACAAAAAGTACCTGCAACAAAACGCAAATTACGGCATAGAAAATATGGATTGTAGGACTGACATTTTGTTTCGAAAGTGTAACGAATGTCTATTGTTGAAGGTATTCTGAGAGAAGTATTTGCAGAACATTATAAAATTTAGCCGTCAAAGCAACAATAATTATTATCGATGCTGTATCGCTCATTACCTCATTCCAGGATTTGCGCAATCCACGGCTATAACTCATTGTCAGCAATGTTTTCTAAATAATAATTGTGCCTGACCTTTTATAAATATCTAAAATGAATAATAACTTCTCTTTACTCAATTAAATAAGGATTATTAGTCATGAGGACGATTTGTTTAAACTGATTGTAGTTTTCTTAATTTTTTATATTTACCAAAATTAATTGTGATATTTATCAAAATTAATTATCTTTTTTCATCATTGAACTAAAGAGAAGGGTGAAGGGAGTCGTGAATAAAGCCTATTAAACGAGCTAAGTTTAATTAAACCTCGTTAATAGGCTTAAGAAACTTAGTCTTGCTGCGATCGATAAATTTGATAAACTCGACTCTATGCCCGAAGTGAAAGATATATCAATTTTAGTTCTAAAACAAAATTATTTATTCGTTTTTTATTTTTCATTATTCTTTCATATTTAGATTAGAATTATTTTTAATTATATTTGTATTATTAAATAATTGGTTGTGTTCCACCAAAAAATGTTTATGTTTAATTTAAGTAAATTTTGTCATATTTTTATTCTGTAGACAATACCAAAGTTGTACTCAAAAGTGGGACTAACATGCGCAATATTCACTAGTTGTTTTTTCATATTCTAGAAATAAAGATCACTGATGAGGACTCAAATCTAATATTGGCCCAATCTCGGCAGCCAAGAATCGGCAATTGTTATTGGACCAGTGTCACTGTTTGCATCGGTCAAGTGCTGGGCCGACGACGGCGGCCTTTTTCGACTGTTTAAATTTACCGGTCTTTAGCCGAAACTTGGCCCAGTATCGGCCCTATACCAAGCCGATTGTCATTTTTACTATGGCATCCAGTTCTGAAAGTAGAAGAGCCAGAGTCGGGCTCATGGACGGCACATTACTGGGCCATGTGTCACTTTTACCACGGCAAACCATCCTGGAAGTGAGAAAACCAGAGTTCGGCACAGCATTGGTCCGTTGCTGTGCCGAAAACAAGTGCTGGCGACCAGAGTTTGGGCCAGCATTGGCCGCCAAGTGCATACCGGAGTTATCATTCCAGCAACGGCACGATATTGGCAGCCGATCTTCGGCAAATTTTTGGCGATGCTGGGCCAGTGTTGGGCCGTATCTAATTTCGCACTTGGGTTGTTATCGAGGGTCGATATAATTCCTGTTCTAAATATTTTTAATTAATTCATGAATCTTAATGGAAACTTTGTTTGTAATCATAATCTATAAAAATAAAATCGATAGGTGTTGGGTAGTTTTATTTTTGTAACAATAATCGTAGGTGTAACAAACACGGGACTTCCGTTTCACTGTAATAAATCTGCCTTCGCATTGCAGGTACGAACTACCTGATCCGTCACAGATATGTTTTGTACACATAGATCCGTCGCGTAAGTGAATCGTTAACCTCAAGCCGATCTATAGATCACTCTGTCGGTAGCAAGAGCAACTTCTCTGGCAGCTTTCTTATACATCCAATTAAATCACAGGGATTTAAAATCGTTACGGTACCTTTATATACCATTTGCATAAATCAGATTTTCTCTTTCCTCCTTTGGTGGCATTCAGTTTTTTATCCTTCTTTTTCTTCCTTTTTGAACTCTATCTAGATCCTTTTCTTTCATTATTCCTTGTTCTTCGATTCCTTTTTCATCCCTCGTTCATGCCATTCTAGACTAGAGGAAATACCGGAGAAAAAAACAAATTGCCTTCGATTTAAATAATTCAAAGAAATTCTTTCGCAATTTATTTATAGTTTTCTCAGTATCCATCTTAAATTTCTAGCATATTTTTAGTCACAAGTATTCAGTTTCTTTAAGGGGTTTCATTACCTTTGAGCCTCTAAAAATAGTGCCATTTTTATGATTTATTTTCAGGCAGATTACAAAATTGTTAAGAAATACAAAAGGCGGCTGAGTATTGCCGTGTCCAAAAAAAAAAAATTTCGGTGATCGTCCGCGGCAAGAAATTCTAAAAATTGAAATTTGTATCTGGAACAAAAAAACAATTTTTTTCCTAATGTTTATAAGATTTGAATATTTTTGTTGTACTTAGTTGGCTTTAGGGTCCAGAAAAAATGTAAACTCAAGGTTTCATATTTTCAAACGTTTCGACTCAGGTTGGAGTCCTCATCAGTGAGAATTTATTTCTATAAAAAATACAAAGGAGGAAAACTTAATAATTGCCCGTGTGACGGATAAACATTGTGGTAAAAATATGTGAAACAATAGAATTGTACTAAAAAACTAAATTTGCGATAAAGTAAGACTGTACAATAAGTGTGCAAAAATTTTTTCTGTAAAATTACTGAAAAGAACATAAAGAATAGTATGTGTGAAAGACAAAACATTGTGGTAAAACCGATATAAATAAATTGTACATGTGGAACTGTAAAATCTGTCTAAACTAAATGTAAAAAGAACTGTACCCAATAAATTTGTTCCCCCTACAAATACAAAACTTGAACAATTTTGAACGTGTGACCGATGAACATTCTGTTGAAAAAAAAATTATGTAAAAGAATTGCAAATCTGAGACTATAAGAATGGTATAAATAAATAAATTTTCTAAAGGGGTAAAACTATAAAGCCTTAATTTGTAAGATTGCTAAAGATAGAAACTTAAAAGTAGCACGTGTGACGGGTAACATTGTGGTAAATCAATATAAACAAATTGCACAATCGAAACTAACTACGTGTGAAAGATAAAACATTGTGGTAAAACCGATCTAAATAAATTGTACATGTGGAACTGTAAAATCTGTATAAAACTAAATGTAAAAGAACTGTACACACAAAAAATTTTTTCCCATACAAATACAAGACTTGAACAATTTTGAACGTGTGACCGATGAACATTCTGTTGAAAAAAAATTATGTGAAAGAATTGCAAAACTGAGACTATAAAAATGGTATAAATAAATAAATTTTCTAAAAGGGGGTAAAACTATAAAACCTTGATTTGTAAAATTGCTAAAGATAGAAACTTAAAAGTAGCACGTGTGACGGGTGACATTGTGGTAAATCGATATAAACAAATTGGTCCAACACCAAATTTCCACAACCAAATTTTTCATACAAAAACGTGCCACAAAATTGTTTTATATGCAAATAACAAAGTGAAACGAAAAACTTTTTTTATGTGTGTGAGCAATGAACATTGTGGAAAATTGATATGAAGGAACAACACTTATGAAACTAAAAACTGGTATAAATGACCAAAATTTACAGAAAAAATAAAAATGTACCATAAAAAATATTTACTATAAGAATATAAAGAGAAAAAACTTGAAAAGACTTAGCCCATTGTACGTGTGACAGATTAACTATACAGTAAAAGGTTTAAGGACTGCAAGCTCACACCAAACATTGCCAAAACGAAAACGAAAAAAACTGACCTGTTATTACGTTCAATAGATGTAGAAGACGATGATGAAAAAATTTATTTAATCCAAGTGACGACAAACACAATATTCCCTTTTTTTCTCTTTCTTTTCTTACATCGCAAACAAGATGAGCACATAATTTTTTAAAGGAACTCTTTTCCCTACGGATTTTGCTTTAAAACTGAGTTACATTTGGAAACAGACCTGGTAAAAAGCTTTGCAAAGTGGAGTGGAGGGTTAGATTTTTTTGCTTTGGAAAGTCTCGGTTAAATGAAAAGGAGAACAAAAGTAGAGAAAAAAAATGTGTAAAGATGTCCGCAAGATGACCAGAAATGCCGTGACAAAGGAGGGCTATGAAATTTGAAACAAGTCATAACAGTCTGTATATGACTGCTAGAAATTTCTACGACAAAACTCACGAAACATGTGGCTGGGGTTTCTTATAACAGACACTGTGTCACAAGACTAAGATTAAAAATTGAATTGAGTTACATGTAGATACAAATGTTTCAAAAGTCATTGTAAATTAATGACAATTTGATGAAGTTTGGTTGCAGTTCGACAGTTTTCAGATCCGTTTGGGTATCTGAAGTTAACATAATGTAAAAAAGTTTTTTGGAAACTGTTGACTTTGTAAAATGATAAAATTCCATAACAATACCGAGCGTTTGCAAAATTGCGAATAAATTTTTCGCAAGGAATTGAAAACGAAGATGTATTTTTGAATTTTATTAAAAAGTATGCATTTTTTTATATAAAAATGAAGGATGTGCTCAAGGTGGCTAGGATGCTGAAGATTGCCCAGTAAAGTACCCAGATTATAAAAAAATATTTATTTTTGAAAATTGTTGAGCATTTGAATGCAACATTCGATTTTCGTCAAAAAAAACGACCTTAATTTGTTCAACTAGTAAACATTTGTCACCCAATTCTCTAAATCTGAATCAGTAAAATTCTACAGATTATCAGTGGAATTTGACTGATTCAAATAATTAAAGAGAAGTTACTGTGAGTCAGTCAAATTTCACTGATTATTTTAATGAAAATAAACTGATTTAACAGCGAAAAATGGTTTCCACTGATGAATCAGTAAAAAGGCAAATCACCGATTCAAACAATACAAATTTGATTGATTCATATTAAGAGAGAATCTTAAAAATTGTAGGTACTCTACTAGATAATTGAATAATATTTTATTTAAAACAAGGTCCGTGTCAATTGGTTGAAAATTGTTAAAATTACGTGTCTTGCCGATTTCAAAAATTCAGTTTCGAGAAAAACGTGTTTAAGTTTTAATAACGTAAAAAAGTGCTATATTGTTGATATGCTTCTAATCTTTTTGAGACACTTTTCGGCCCCGCCCTCACGAAAAACCTATTGAGCATCATTCATAAGACCCTAAGTGCCTTTTTATGCAATAAAAAAAATAATTATTTTTTGAAAATGCAAAGGTGACAAAACCCCTTAATATGTTGCTTTTTGTAAACAAAAATCTTTGTTTTGCGAAAATATATAAATGCTGTAAGAGAAATAAGGTAAACTTTTGTGACATCAAATTATTAAAACTATTATCAGAAATAAAATCGGTGAACAAAATATTTGAAAAATCCGCAGTTATTATATTTATTATCCTTCTCTCTAAATATGAATCATCCAAATTTTCACTGATCAAATCAGTGATTTTCCTTTTTCACTGATCGAATCAGTTAGAAAAATATTTTTCACTGTTAAATAAGTTAATTTTCACTGAAGTAATCAGTGAAATTAGACTGATTAACAGTAACCTCTTCTTAGTTATTTGAATCAGTTAAATTTCACTACTAATTAGTAGATTTTGACTGACTCGGATTTAAAGAATACTTTTCATCTTGTTTTTTAATTTTTAATTTATTTACTGTCTTGAATAATTAGAGGTCTCAAATGGTATAGTAGGAAAAAAATGTCCATTATGCAGGTGTCATCTCGTTAGCCTTGTAATAATAATGATGATGAGAATAATAAGAAATAAATCTGAGAGAAATCTTTGTACGTAAATATTGTCGCGTTTGGATTTTTTTCCTTATCCCTCTTTGATTATTCGGTTATGGCACTATAATATATATATAATTGACCTAATATTTCACAAGGATTTAATTATTTGACCGCAGTGATTCATCCTTCTGAGACGACACTAATTAGAGCGATTTCCGTTGCCGACTCGCTTTCATGAGCTTTCAATATCGTGACGTGTTTCGTAATCGTTACCAATCGTATATGACATACCTTTTTCAATCACAAAATGCTCGGTTTTACTGTCTATTATTTATTGACGCGTAACGTTACTCACGATCAGTTTTTTGTTCCTTTCACTGATAAAAAATATCTTAACCAGTCCCTTTGTTCTCGTTTCACAAGACTATTGATTTCCATGTAAAAGTTTACAAAAAGCAATTATTCTTGTGTACTACTTATGTTTCGTTTTTCAACGAATATTTGGAAGTAATATAAAATAAATTATGGAGTTAAAACGTAATTTATTGTTATAATAGCCATAGAGATTTCAGGTAATGAATATAAAAGAAAGATTTTTAAAGAATAATCTTTACAAATTCAAAACGATATTTCACTATCTATAAAACGCAGTTGAATTTTTCATTTTTCGGTACGCAATATAATTCATTGATTGAAATTTTTTTCCTTGTGCTGGAATTCAACAAAGAGAGGATTTCATTTCATGGAAAGATATAGAATAATCCTAGAGATTTAATTAAAGGATTTAAATACATGTATAAAGAAATTAAACTTGCAATTCTCGTTTTTGAAATTTATTGTTAAGGTCCCCATCCCACGAATGATAACATGCAATATCAACAAAAGGTCTTTCTCAATATCTCTTTTACGACACTTTTTATTTCGCGATCGTTCGTTTTTATGTGAACCATGATGAAACATAGTTTTTCTCCAAGTTTTCTTTTCTCTGGTACCTTATTTTTAGTGGAATTTATTTTTCAAACCCCAATCAATTTGTGAGAGATAAAGAAAAACTTGAAAATTCTCGATTCTTTGTAATTTTGTTTGTTTTTGTAGCGTTACTTTACCAGCATAATGAACAATTTCATAAAAAGATGCATTCTTATTTCTGTTTTATCGGAAAGTTTTTTCATTGTGTGCCATTGAAATCTAAATTTATCTATTTTTGACAATAACAAAAACACTTATAGTGGATCAAATTGAAAAGTTAATACATTTAGATTATAGTATTGAAATTTAATTAATATAAAAACCAGAGAATGTTATCTTTCTTTAAATTGATTTTTTTAAAAGGCATATGATATTTAGGAAATTAACAAATTTTTTTGATTTTAGGTTTCTACATGTTTGTGTCCAAAGTGGATCAAATTTAGTTTTCAAAATTTGGAAATCAATGGAGAAGATTAAAATGGACGTAGATAGACTACTTTTGGTTTCGAAAATTAAAAAAAAGTTCAATTTCAGCAAAATATATCGGAAAATTTTTTATCATTATTGAAAGCAAAAGTAGTCCATCGGCGTCTGTTTTTATCATCTCTACCATTTTCCAAATTTTGAAAATAAACTTTTATGCATTTTCGACACAAACATGTAAAAAATCTACTAAATTGTTCACATGAACTTTTTACTTTTCTCAAGTATCACATTCTCTTAAACAAATTATAAACATAAAGTGGAAAGTATTTCAATTTTCATCAGGATGAAAAATAAAGAATGTTCATAAACTAAGTAATATTAAAACGAAAAGAAGAGGTCATACTTTTAGAACTACGTTAATGGAGAGAAAATGGGAAAAAGTTGAGAAAAGCATTGTCCGAAGATAAAAGAGTTTTAAAAACGTAGAAAAAAGAGAGAAAATATGTGTACATTGCCATAGAAAAACTTTGATAAAAATAAAATATTCTTATCAGTTTTTGATTTAATTAACATAGTATTATTCTGAACTAATTATAAATATAGAATGTCATCAATATTGACTTTTCAAATATTTACATTTCTTAAAGTCGCGATTAAAATTTTAAGAAAATATTCTTAAGAAATATAAAATCGTGTTCAAAACATGATTATAAAAATATCAAGATTTCGTTACAAATATTTCTATGGTTCACTTTTCAAATATTAAAGTGCATGAAATGGGAGATTTTAATTTAGTATTTTAATTAAATAATACAAATTTTTATTTTAGATTTTCGAAATCACAGAATTAAAATATTCTTATCTTCATGAATCTTCAAAAATATATTATAATTTTGAGTATTAAACTTTTTCAGTTAGTCTCTATCGTATATCAAGTAAAAGTTTGAAAAAACAGATAAACGATAACATTTAACAGTATTTGTAAAGAGTCTTTCAATTCTAAGCGGTTAAATGTTGTTAATTATCAACTTGTACGCTCTAATTTCTATGCGAGCCTAATTTTTGGACTTTTAACATACCAAAATACCTAATAAACATCATTTCTTTTAAAATTTCTAAAAAATATTTGTAATCATTGTCAAAGTAAGGCTGAAGATAAAATGAAGCTAAAATTCATTGCCAATCGATTTTCGATCGATTGGATGTTTCAGAGGGACGTATACCTTTAGAGGGTGAACGAACTACAAGGAACTTGTGCGCCTGCGTAAGTCATTAAAGTTTTAAGCGTTTCCACGCGGTGTTTTTACTTTGCGCCAATTTACTTCGATGCTATCGCGTGGAACAATAAGCCGTAAACTTGAATTTCCATTAAACAAACAGGGATCGGGTATTACGTTGGCCTGATCTTTGTTGCGCGGGGGAGGCCCAAACGGTACGCCATAATCATTTCGCAGAGAAACTTCGAATAAATTGCACCATAATACTTTTTCTCCTCTTATAACTTTTGTCAATTTTAAAATCTTAAGATTTTAACGGATCTTTGAACTGAAAATCTCTCCAAAAGTATATCTATGCCTGTGCTCTCTACTCTCTAAATCTAAATTAGTCAAAATCTACTGATTATCAGTGAAATTTGACTGATTCAAATAGCTAAAAAGAGGTTACTGCGAATCAGTCAAATTTCACTGATTACTTCAGTGAAAATTAACTGATTTAACAGTGAAAAATATTGTTTCCACTGATGATTTAGTAAAAAGGCAAATCACTGATTCAATCAGTGAAAATTTGACTGATTCAGATTTAGAGAGTAAATCAGTTAAGATTCGAAAGATTTGAAATCGGTGATATTTGATTTACAGTCAGTCAAAAATGACTGATTTCATAGCAAAAAATATAATTATTGATTTCAAATTTGACAAATTTTGACTGATTTGATTTAAAAGATTAGATTAAAATATTGTAGGAGTTACCATATGTATCGTATTCAGTACTACACTTTTAGTAAACAGTACGTTAATATTGCCTAATCAGACTTTGACAAAGGGCACAGCACTACGCCCGTACTGTCGGATACGGGCGCAATACTGGCAATGAGTACTGGTGTCTGTACTGGCATAATACGGGGATGATAACGCTTTACCAGTAATGGATGGATGGATAGATACTGGTCTGCCAGTATCAGCCAGTACTCGGCTTATACGAGCATGCCATTACTGGTTAACCAGTATTGTCATAGTGCTGATCACTATAACACGGGCTTGCATAAATAATAAATGATCAAAATATTTAACTTATTTATATCAATTCTTTTTTCCATTCAGGTTTTCGTGGAATTTCTTTTATAAAAATTGTCCTGCCTACGAGATTTGAACCTAAAACCTACCTAACGACGCACCCTAACTGCTCGACCACTCCTATTTCTACCACATGATTCGTTCCAAATCTGTTACCTATTTCAACCAATTATTGAAATGATCGAAGATTTCATAGATTTTCTATGAAAGATGAATTTTTTCTGCAGATATTGTTAAGGATTTTATTGTTAAAGAAATGAAGCTGATATTATTATAATTTTAAAAGAATTGTAAAATAATATTTTTAAATTACATTCATATTTTAAATTATACTTATTATTTTGAAATTAAATATTTATTATATTTTATGTAAAAATATTAAATATAATATAATATAAAAATAATAAATATTACATATTATTCAAATATTTAAAGAATTTGAAAATCCTTCTGTGGAAAAAAAGACGCTTTCGACTGCGCTGAGATTCGAGCCCAGGTCTTTCGATTTATTACAATATTTTATTAATAAATCATGGAAATAATTAATTATTTTTTTGAATTAGATCTAATAATTAATGTTTGAATAACATTATTAAATAATTTTTGGTGTTACCGGTATTTCTATTTTGGAAGGTATGAGTGGCCTTTCCGGTGTGTTATATAGATTTTATTGAAAAATCGTCGACGTTTCGACCAAAATTTTGGTCCTTATCAAGACTACAAAGGAATATTTAACATTATTATTTATTAGAAAAATGAAGAAAAGTTACAAACATAAATTAAAATTAAAAGAAAAAGAGAAATACATACCGAAAGATTAATTTCCAATCATCTTTTATCTTCAACACAGTGACATGATAAATGTCAGTTTTATAGTAATCAATGTGTTTTAAAGTTTTTTATAAAAATCATGACGTATATAGTGCAGAGACGCGGTAAATTTTAAAAGTTAAATGAGAATATACAAAAGTTAAAATAAAAGATAAATCATTTATTTATGTTTGTAACTTTTCTTAATTTTTCTGATAAATAATAATGTTAAATATTCCTTTGTAGTCTTGATAAGGACCAAAATTTTGGTCGAAACGTCGACGATTTTTCAATAAAATCTATACAACACCGGAAAGGCCACTTATACCTTCCAACAAAATTTTGAATAATTGCGTTTTTAATAAAATTATAATTGGGATTTTATTTTCAGTGTAAAATAATACTTCACTACTGCGCCAGTAATGGCAAGTCAGTGGCGGCTAATCACTACTGGCGCAATACTGCTGCTTAGTACTGACACTGTAATATAGTATCTTCCCAGTACTGGTGCAGTACTAAATATTCATGATAGTCATTATTGCGCCAATAATGGCAAGTCAGTAGAGGCTAACCAGTACTGGCGCAGTTCTAAATATTTTCGAATGTCGTCACAATACGGATTGGTCCGACAGGGGACATCTGTATTGTACCTCTTACAATACGGATGGTAACCCGAAAAATATTTTATTCTTAATATAGGGATAAGAATCTTGATAGTATATGATACCATATTTTCCTCTTTCTGTACAAAAAGTTCCCCTAACCTTTTTAGATATTTCACATGGTTTTTAATATATTTTCTAATTTATGGATAACTTGAAACTCGTTATCTCTGAAGGGAATTTTTCAGATGAGTTAGCCTTTTTATGGTACCTTGAAGTAAGTTGACCTGGAAAAATTATTGGGAAATAAAATATTATATTGTTATGAATATTTTATCATTTATGGGACTTTTAACTGAAATATTAGGAATAATTTAAATTTAACATATTTCAATGTTAAATACTTTTTCGTGAAAAGCTTAAAAAGTAATTCAAGTGAAAATAGAAGAGGATTTATCTCAATTTCCTTTATCAAATAAAAGCAAGAAGAAAAATTAGTAAATTTAGGAGAGAACTTGACAAAATATAAAAAAATGGAAACTTGAGAGAAATATAAGTTTGAAGACTTTCATTGTGAAGAGCATGTAGCCGCTATGGGCAGATTAACTTTTGGCCAACTCGTAAATTAACAGTCTGACTAAATTGGACATGAATTTCGCATGAGACGCGTTCCATTATTCAAGACTCAGTTCGGTTCGTCGAAGAAACTGGGCATTCTTTTACTAACTGGACCAAAAGCGTGTTCCTCCGAATGCGAAGAAAATTCAAAATGCATAAAAGTAAAATACTTTTTTCCATAAAAATAAGGGAGAGTAGAAAAAGCTGCTTGGATAAATAAAATATACCAAATTTTTTCAATTGCTGCTCAATACATTTTTATGAAAAGCTGTTCTAAAATTTAGTTTCAGCGTCAATATGCATCTCGTTTCTGAAAATCAAGAGAGACATTTTTTTAAAGTAAATAATTTAATGCAAATTTATATCTAAATGTTTTATTTACCAAATTTTTCAATATTTTTATTTTAATTAATTTGTTTAAGAGTTTAAGAAAATTTTCTGTTATAAAATAATTTCATGATAAATATTGCTGTGAATTAAAGGAATCATGTTAAAAGGATTTTTGCAGATTGCAATCTGAAGATTCAAAATCGAGTATCTAACAAGGGAGAATGCATATCGATTCAAACGATCGGCGAATATCCACATCTACACTCAACTTGCAGCAAAATACCTTCTTCCAAGTTTGAGAAAGATGGCTGATAGGTGCTAACGAGGGAATCGAACCTCGGTTCTTAACAGGACCTAAAATCTCTGCAAATCGTTCTGTTTCTCTTTTCTTAAGGTCATCTCTTTGAATTGATCCGATGAAATTACATAAATCATAGAAACATGTATATATTACATAAATTTTTGTAAAAAGTTCAATAATCCAGAAAATAATTTCTTAGTGCAAGTTTTCTAATTGAATTTTGTTTTCTGTTTCAGGTGAGTCTTTCTTGAAAGGAATTACTAAACAGCAGAAGGTATATTGAAAAAAAATAATAATAATTCCTAAAACTCTAAGAAAAATCTCAAATCCCCAAGAAAATTAACGGCTGAATCTGGACCAGACAATCACCCTATTTTTAAATATTATTTATTAATAAATAATAATAAATTTAAAAAATAAAATAATAACTAAATTTATTTATTATATATTATTAAAATATTATAAATATTATCTTTTTAAAATAGTGTGTTTGGTCCAGATTCGGTCGTTAAAGTTCTTGGAAATTTGAGATCTTTCTAAATTGTTTCATTAAATTTTTGAACGTTAAGCATTTGAAATTGCATTTATTTAGTTAAATTCAAATTAAGTTAAAAGCAAGGGCGTACACAGGGGGGCGTATTCCCCACCCCTAAATGATTCTTTTTAGAAGAATTTGTATATTTACCACTAATTGTTGAAATTTGGTTTCGATAAATTAATCTATCTTTCGTGAAAATATTTATACCACCATCTTATCAGTTGGTAAATATCAGTAATTGAAAAGCAATTACAATGACACAGCGGTGACCGCGGTTGACTCGAAGGACCAATCAAACGCTTCCCCTGAAACGAGCCTCATTAGCTGGGAGCCCCTAACGCGCCCCGATAAACAAGACTAATTCGATTCGGGGTCGTCCCGATAAACGAGTCTCGACTGTATACTTTCATCACTAAACTGCTCCACTATCATCTTTTTATTAAAATTCCGCTGTCAATATTTTTTAGAGCATGTTATTATTTTAGTCAAATTAGGTTACAAGAAAAATTACGTTTATGGAACTTGTACTACTATTAGTTATTCCAAAACCGCTGTTTCATCGCAATTGGTTGACACGTCGCGTGGCTTTTCAATAGGAGAACTATCGAGCATCTCGGTAGACGAGTCTCTAATGTCCCGATAAACGAGTCCCGACTGTAGTTCATCCACGAAAACTAGATAATTATGCTTTCAAGAATAGCAATATTTTTATTGAAGGGCTAATTTAAAAGAGAAAAGATTATTTTCCATGAACAAAATTTGAAATGCAGAAAAATAATGCATTTAACGAATTTTATTTTTACCCGAAATTTTTTTCTTATCGCTTCATACCAAATATAAAAAAATGATGTGATTCTAATAAATCATGAACCGTTTTTTCAGGGAAAAGATTCTTTGCAACTTAACCGTTTCCAATTTTCTAGAATGAATAAATTATTGGTAAATTCAGCAATTTGTTTATAAGAATTTTGTTTTGGAAACTTGATTTTTAATGGTTTAAGCAATTAAAGAATTTATTTTTAAAAACCGGGAACGGTATAGTTGTGTAGATTTTTTTTCCTGAAAAAAAGATTCGTGATTTATTAGAATCGCATTATTTTGTAAAATTTAGTATGAAGCGATAAGAAAATAGTTCTGCAAAAATAAAAATTTGTTAAATACATTATTTTTCTGTATTTCAAATTTTTTTCGTGAAAAATAATCTTTTCTCTTTCAAATTAGCCTTTCAATAATAATATTGCTATTCTTGAAAACAAAATTATCTATTTTTGCCTGAGGTCTAATTTTTGTGAATGAACTACCTTAATAAAATCTTAACTAAGCTGTCTTATATTCACTTTTTGTTATTGTAATGAAATCACAAGACAAATTCCTCTATCGATAACTGTTGCAGAGATTCTGTTACTTTAACGATTTACCAGCCAATATTGGAAATTTTCATTGATATAATTGTGCAAGAATTAATGAATATTATATTTATTTGAGCTATACTGTGGCGTAAATTTGTTCAGAAAGTTGGTTGGATGTTTCGATTAGAAGTTTGATTGAGCATTGTCATTAAGTAAGTTAGCAGAAGAACTAACAAAAACTATAGGGAATATACACATTTAAAGGCTATGCTTAAGGCAATTCTAAACTTGCCTCATAACCCACATATAAACTTCGTGGTATCACTAAAACCTTGATTTATGATAGGTCTTTGCATTTTACGCCCTCCCGTATAACATCACATAACGAGAACAAACTAAACGTACAACTAAAATATTACTGCAGTTCATTTTGCTGGATATAAAAACGAACCCTCTACCCATCAACCCTCTATTACATCTTTTTCTTTTGTGTTCAAGTTTTCTTATCCTGCAATTTCATCCATTCAATTCCAAGTCTGATGTTTTTAATTTCCGATTTCATTTAGGATCATTTTTTATATATTAAATAAAAATAATTAAATTTCCTATTCTAATGTTCAAGAAGAAAATAAATCTCATTTAATCATTATACAAGATAATTAGGGTGAGATTCATAAATTCTCAAAATTGACTAAAAGAAATAGTTTTCCTAATTAATAAAAAACATAATCAATGTTTGAAAATCTTCTTATTAACGATTATTGAATCATTTTAATTTTTCCTTAAAATTCGACAATCGAAGTTATTGGGTTTATAATTAATTTAAAAAAAATATAAGATTCCAATTTTAATTTAAAAATTAGATGGTTGAGTTCTTTCCGGCAATTTTTAATTTGCATTTATTATTAGGAAATTTATTTATTAAAAAAAGTGTTATTGAATATAAAATATTAGTAAACTTGCGAAAGATTGGAAAATCAACTTTATAACTCATGTTTTAAAATGAAATCCAATTTTCTTAAAATATGTTTAGGTCTATTTCGGGAGTCAAGCAAAAAATATCTTTTTCATGTTTTAAACTTAGATTTCATCCATTTTTTTGCTAGAAATAGCATACTGAAAAAATCTATTTACACATACACTTAAGGGGATCTGCCACCTTTAATATTTTTATTTTTTGATTTTAGACCTTTCATATAATTTTTTTTTTTTACACGAGTAAAATAAATGTTTTTCCCGTGTTGCACACGATTTTTTTTCTACTATAGGGTCAGAAAGTGGATTTGTTTGCGCCGCACGGGGCAATAAAGTCCACTTTATGGCCCGCTAGTAGAAAAAGATTATTTAGTATGGAAAAAATTTGAAACACAGAAAAATAATATTATTAATAAATTTTATTTTTGCCCCAACTTTTTTTCTTATTGCTTCTTACCAAATTTTAAAAATTATGCGATTCTAATAAATCATGAATCATGTTTTCAGAGAAAAGATTTCCCACAACTTCACTGTTTCTGATTTTTAAAAATAAATTCTTTAATGACTGAAACAATTAAGAAAACATTTTCCAAAACGAAATTTTTATAAACACATTGCTGAATTTGGTAATAATTTATTCATTTTCAAAAATTGGAAATGATTAAGTTGTAGGGAAAAAGTTGGGGCAAAAATAAAATTTATTAATAAAATTATTTTTCTGTATTTTAAATTTTTTTCATGGAAATTAATCTTTTCTCTTGCAAAATAGCCCTTCAATAATGATATTGCTATTCTTGAAAGAAAAATTATCTATTTGTGCCTGAAGTCTAATTTTCATGGATCAACTACTTTAGGAAATATTAATTTTTCACAATTTAAAAATATTTAATCAAATTCTCAAATTTAGATCAATTTATAAAATATAATAATGATAGTTTGATTGAAAATCGTGACACAATTTCAATAAAAAACCTCATATGGAAATATTAAAATCATCAAATTTGCGAGAATATGGAAATTGTGTCATATTATAAAATGTAAATCCCAATCTGCTATATACGTATAGATCCAATATCCATCGAATTCTACATATAATTTGATGAAAAACCAGCTTAAACTCTAATCGAATTTCTCGAACAAATCCAGGCAAAATTCTCAGCAAAGGTAAATTTATATTCAGTTGGATTTCAGACGAATCAAACTAAATTATTTCTCCGAATGTATGTGATGCGGTACTGACACACAAACTTGTAGATAGAATTAAGATAAATCGTGTTTGCCAAGTTGATTTATAATGGAACGAGTCGTCCAGAGACGACGAGACGCGTCATTGCGCAATGCAACAAATACACCTGCGATTTGGTTCGTTATGCATTGGGAGAAAAGCCGCATTTCTATTCCCTGTAATCAAATGAGTTTGAGTCCAATGCAGTTTAAATATTGCATTTGCAGACAAAACTTTTATCGACAGATATAAATCGCCTGCTCGCTACGAAAACTATGCATATGCGATCGTGCGAACTGAAAAGAATCGTAAAAAGTTTGACTAACGAGATCTGTCTGTTATAAAATGCCCTGGACAAAAATCTGAAAAATTTACTCACTTTCCGATATCAAAAAACCAATACTTTCTCATATGTGATAAAAATAGTTCAGAAATTGAATTTGTAATATTTCAATTTTAAGTTGAATATATTTTCCATTTATTTTCAAAATTGATTGGAAATAATTCAGAATATTTAAAATAACTTTTAATTGGAAGTTTCGTTTAAATTAAATTTATTCAATGAAACATATATATTAAAAGTTTAAAGTTTTCAAAGTTCGATGTCTTCAAAGTTAGAGTTATGAATATTTTAAATCAGAAATGAATTCATAAAGCTTATAATTGATGCTTGAATTCAGAAATATTTCCCTCTTGTAAATTAAATATTTTAAATTTCCTTTATGGACATTTATTTTTTTAAAGCCATGGACCAACCTGTAAAATAACATTTTTCATGCACTAAATATTTTTCTGAAAATTTAGAAGATATGATAGAATACAATAAGAAATATATGTCTGTTTCGTTTTCGTGGAAATTTTGCAATAGAATTTATACACGGAGAAACCGAAGGTTAAAATTGCTGCTAAACTATGTTTCAATTTAGGGAAAAAAGTGTAATAATGAAAATTTTTAAGAGCCAAATACCGAACTTTAGATGAACTATATGATCATTTACTAAAGATTCTTATTTTTCGAATTTTCAGTATTTTGACTGCGAAAAATTCCCAGTCCTCTAGGAATAATTTCTATTAAACCTCAATTTTCCCTAGATTTTAAATATTTTTTAGAATTATCAATATAAAAAACTGTAATTGACAATAACATTTCATGTTTTATATTCTGAAATAATTGTTGTTTCTAAAATTTAAAAAAGAGACGAACCAAACAGACATTTTTTATTGATATCAATTAAACTTTCCAAATTTTCAGAAAGATATTTTATGTACAAAAAAAGTTATCTGAACGAAAAATTGTGTTTGTTGTACATTTGTGTAATGATTGTACAATGACGATTATAATTCCAAGCACGCGTTGTAATAATTTGCGAATGTTTTGAAGGGAGAAAATTTTGTATGGGAGAAAATGAATGTTGCAATTGCTATGTAATATAGTGCAATACCATAACAACTACCTTTTCATTCGCGACTTTGTGTGCTCCTAATGGTCTTTACACTGATTATCGTGTATCTGTACGTGCGGATCGTGTCATTAATTTTGTCATCCATATACCACCGGCGACTAAGTTGAAGAAATATACCTATATACCTTCTTAGTCAACAATCGAAACGTGTTAGAAAACATACAATCGAGTATATATTTTATGCTTGCTTATTTACCTCCTTTCTCGCATTCCCTACTTGAGCAATACCTGATTTCTGCATTTTCATGATTGTTATTAAAAGCGAAGTGGCCTTTAACAAAGTCGACAGTCAGCCTCAGGTTTCACAGTTTTATATCGCAAATGCTAGTTTATTTCATACTGTGATATTATATTACAAAGTAAAGAATCTTAAAATATCTCATCCACAGATATTTTATCTTGAAGTTATATTTATGAATTTGAAGGGTGGAATTTTAATTTGATTAAACCTTCAAATTCCTATTTTGCGTGAGAAAAGTTTTTTTACTACACAATTTTAAATTTTTCCATTATTTAGGAAAAAGTATCTCTCTTAAGGTAGCATGATCACGAAAATTAGACCTCAGGCAAAAATAGTTAATTTTGCTTTCAAGAATAGCAATATTATTATTGAAGGGCTAATTTGAAAGAGAAAAGATTATTTTTCATGAAAAAAATTTGAAACACAAAATAATAATGTTATTAATAAATTTTATTTTTGCCCAAACTTATTTTCTTATCGCTTCGAGTTAAATTTTTAAAAATGATGCGATTCTAATAAATCACGGTTCATTTTTTTAGGAAAAAGATTCTCTATAACTTGAACGTTTCTGATTTTTGAAAATGAATTCTTTAATGGCTGAAATTATAAAAAAAACAATTTTACAAAACAAAATTTTCATAAACAAATTGCTGTATTTGATAATAATTAATTCAATTTCAAAAATAGGAAACGGTCAAGTTGTAAAGAATCTTTTTACTAAAAAAATGAACCGTGATTTATTAGAATCGCATCATTTTTAAAAATTTGGCTCGAAGCGATAAGAAAATAAGTTTGGGCAAAAATAAAATTTATTAATAACATTATTTTTTTGTGTTTCAAATTTTTTTCATGAAAAATAATCTTTTCTCATTAAAATTAGCCCTTCAATAATAATATTGCTATTCTTGAAAGCAAAATTATCTATTTTTGCCTGAGGTCTAATTTTTGTGACGTCTCGTGTGACGAATGTTTTTTTTTCGTCATATGATCCCGAAACAATCATAAATATGCAGAATAGTGATTTTTGCAAAACACAACATTTTTTATTGGAAAAAATAATTTTTTTGCAAATTAAAAAAGAGACATATATATATGGACTTCGGTTTTTGATCGTAATCACATAGTGCTACAATAAGAAAAATAAAATTAAAAATAGAGTTTTTTGGAGCGAAACCAAAATTAGAAAAGTTTTACTAATGGAAGCCATATATGAACGAACTTTTTAAATTATTTCGTGTACTAAGAAAGAGACATATATATGTATGGAATTCAAACTTCAAAATTTTTTTTAATGTTATTTTTGTCAGAAATCACTATTCTGCATATCTTTGATTATGTTTTGGAGATCATATGACGAAAAAAAAGACTCTGACGTCATCAATTATATACGACCGCTTTATAATTCAAATAATAATTTAAACAAATTTTCCTGCATTACTGTCTTTTTCGGAAGACTTTCTAAAATTATTATTTTATTTATAAAACATATGGAAATTTCTATAATAAGTTAGGGAATATTGAAATTTAACGAAGTTATCTTCGGAAAATTACGTCCCGTCTATTGCGTCCCGAACATTTTGGCAAAATTCCCGAAGAATAATTTATGTGTACAACCTCATTTACGTTTTGCAGCTTTATTTAAAAAAATCATTTCAACGAATTTTGTGAAGAGGACAGCAATTTGGTAAAGATTCTTAAAAATGATTGATTTATTAAAAAAGAAGCCGAATATAAAAATGACGTGTATCGCGATCGGTAATGTAAATTTACAATCGACAACTTTATTATTGAGATAATTAATATAACGGTTTGTAATTTTCTGGAATCATAAAAGGCATTGATGCTAACTGAGGCGTAATTTTTTTTTATGATAAATGAAGTTGATTTGTTAATTTTTTTAAAGGATGCTAAAATCCTAATCCTGAAAACATCAGATCATACTAAATAGGTACAATCTACTACAAAATTATTCAAATCCTTGTAATTAAAGATTAAAATTTAAAGCAAAATGTTATTGACTTATTCGCATAAGTTTGTAATTATGTAATAATATAGTTTTTACAAATAGAAAATAATTCGTTTAGAGGAAAATTAAAATTTTAATTATCGACATTGATAAAAAATTACCCAGAATAAAAATTACTTGATCAACCAAACTATTTTGTTAAATGAACCAAGATATTTGGCGTTCAATCAATTAAAATATGTTTGATTTAACCAAATTTTATAAAAACAAAACATTTTCGGTTCCATGGAACAAAATCTTCGATTGAGTTAACTAAAAGTTTGGTCAACTGTATAATAAGCAAATTTTTTGGCTGGATTAACCAAATATTTTTTCGAGTAAATAAAAAAATAAAAATTGAAATAAATATTGCTAAATAAACAATAATAAAGAATACTATAATTTTCTAAAATAAACTAGTTTTTTCTTACAACTCTCATTACACTTAACAATTATTGTTCCTTTTTTGGTTTAATAAATAAATCAGTGTAAAGATTCGATTACTTTTGGATTTGACTGTACCGAACATCCTTGAATGAATTAGCAAAATTGTGCTTTGACATTCATATTTAAATAAAAATTAGTCAAATGTATACTACTTTATTCAGTGAATGTCTTTTCAGCCTTTAATTGTCAAATATCGCTAATTTAGATTTAGAGAGTACACGTGTATTCACTTTGATGGTTTCATTATTTCCGCAAGCCGTTGGGTTTTTAACACGTTCTTGAGAAATAAGAGGGGATATCTGAAGGAACGGAAGAAAGACATGTTTTCAAATCGTATGGAACCTCCACTTAAACTAGCTGTACTTCGATTGTATAATTATAACGTTAATGGTGCGCTGGCGCACGTTATGGCAAAGTAATTACATAATTACATCGCAGGACTCGACTTACTTCCAGGCACGACATTTTAGTAGAGAATACGTATGTTGGAAATGTTCGGTACATGCATTTAGGTGCGATGGGGGAGATATAATCAAAAAGGAGGTTTAGCGACTCGAGGGGTGAGAAATGGAAACCGTTTATTTCTTGCTCATAGCAGGATACAAATTAAGTAAAAATACTAATTATTAATTATACCTGAAGGCATGCTTATGTATGTTCAGTGAATAAAATTTATTCATATTACAAAGATCACTTTTTGCTGATTACGTACATCTGAAATCTTCACGATAATTAACTTAACTAAATTTCTTACAACTGGAAATTCTACTTTCCACTTTTTTTATCGGTTACAATTATTTATTTATTGGTTATTATTAATAATTATTGGTTCTTAAATAATTAAATTTCACGTGCTTATTTATATTTATGTATATACACTGTTAAAAATATTCATATTCTGGACTTACATTGACCCTTAATTAATAATTGAAGATATATGTTGATGTTGGTAATTGGCTTTAGGGTCCAAGGTTGATAAAAACTCAGAGTTTTACATAATCAGATGTTTCGGCTCTGATCGGAGCCCTCATCAGTGATTTATTCAAATCTAAAAATACAGAAAAAGGTTTTGCTAACATAGGATATTTTGTACAAAAAATTTTTTGTAAAAATTTAACAAGTAATTATCATTATGTTTTTACATGTAGGTAAATAAATTTTGATATTACTTTGAGGTAAATATTTCATTCACATAACCTAACAAACTAGATACCAGAAAGCATTTTTTGGAAGGTTGGAATTTAGTGTCTAAATATAAAAAATATTTTTAATTGTCCTTCGTGCATGGAATTGTAGATTGGAAATTTTTTTGTTGTGTTTTTAATAAAATATATATATGTATATATATATGTGTATATGTATATATATTGTATTAAAAACTACACCACAAAAATTTCAATCTACAATTCCATGCACGAATGTCAATTAAAAATATTTTTTATATTTAGACACTTAATTCCAACC
This sequence comes from Diplolepis rosae, assembly GCA_030998225.1. Taxonomy (NCBI): domain Eukaryota; kingdom Metazoa; phylum Arthropoda; class Insecta; order Hymenoptera; family Diplolepididae; genus Diplolepis; species Diplolepis rosae. Next base: position 2,073,696 of record JAPYXD010000723.1, on the reverse strand, counting down.
TTTCAAAAAATGCTTTCTGGTATCTAGTTTGTTAGGTTATGTGAATGAAATATTTACCTCAAAGTAATATCAAAATTTATTTACCTACATGTAAAAACATAATGATAATTACTTGTTAAAAATTTTTACAAAAAATTTTTTATACAAAATATCCTATGTTAGCAAAACCTTTTTCTGTATTTTTAGATTTGAATAAATCACTGATGAGGGCTCCGATCAGAGCCGAAACGTCTGATTATGTAAAACTCTGAGTTTTTATCAACCTTGGACCCTAAAGCCAATTACCAACATCAACATATATCTTCAACTGTTAAAAATGTTATTAATTTTAATAGACTTTAATGTACAAGTGGTAAATTAAAATTAATAAATTTGCATATTATGTAAAGTAATTTCAGTCATCGCAGGTCGTTACCTATTCACCTTTTTTCATCTATTTTGCATTTTGTCACCTATTTTCATAATATGTCACCTTTTTCATCTTTTTTCAATTGATGAAGAGAAATTTTATAAAAAAATTTAATTTAATTTATATGAATCCATGGTTCTTTATTTTGCCCTTGTTTCAATAGGTCTTTGAGGTCACTTTTTAAAATAAAAGTTAGTATAGTCATGATTTTAAAAGAAAACGTGACTTTTGTCACTTTTTCTGTTTTAATTAATTTTGTTTAAAATTAACTTTTAACAAATTCAATGAATTTTCAACAAATAATAACAAAAATAATAATAATAACAGAGCTTTATTAAGTTACTGAAAAAAACAAAATATTTACATAACAGAATTTTTACAGAAAAGAAACTTAGGAACTTTAATGAAATTTCAGCAAAATTGATAAATAATTCATCAAATATGTTGAAAATTTATTAATTTTATAGAAAATAACACAATTTCAATTAAAATTCTCCAATTTTAACGAAATTTTTATACTGTCTCTTGAATTGCACATTTATTCATTTTATATAGAAAAATTTATGTCACTTACTTTTGAAAAAAAGTTCACTTATTCACTTATTTTAACATCAATAGGTACAGTGATGACTGTAATATACATTCATATTAAATTTAATAACTTTGCAATAAAAATATATTAAAATTAACAAACATTAAAACATATACACATGTGTATTAAAATTAAAATTAAAGTTTGTATTTTTTAAGATTAAAGTATTTTAAATTTAATATACTGAAAAAAACTTCCATTACATCTAATGGAAGTTTAATACAGAAATTTCTAACAGTTTAGGTATACATATATATATATCTATTATTTTACAGTTTATTCTCGGGGATGTAATTGATGAATTAAAATTTTTTTTAAATGACGTTTTAAGACAACTTCTCTCTATAAAAGGCGCATTAATCTTAATAAAATAGTACCTTACGAGGTCCGGAAATTCTGAGAGGAGATTGAGTAAGTAAACATTACAGCTGATGATGTAGACACTCTAAAAGTTTAAGAACATATAACAAAAGTTTTATGACGTAAAGGCAAAGTGTGAGCTTTCTCATAAATTAAAGCTGGTAAAAAGTCTGCGATGAATTTCAAAAGTTTTGCAACTAAAGTTTTATAACATAATAAAAATTTCCTTGTTCCATCATCATGGACATGAACTATACGTTCAGAAACTACTTACGCGGAGCTTGAAAATAATCACTATAATTCTACGTGGTCAAATAGTTTTAAAACTTTAATTTCCTTCCTGCGTCATTTTTCAAGTAAATTATTTATATTTAATATAGTGAAAAACGGAGTATTAATAGTGAAATAGTTTGTATTTGTGAATTTTTATGAGACAAACATTTCAGTTTGTTTTGAATACCTTAGGCCTCAAGAATTTATTTTTCTGAATCTAAACTGAGTACGCGGATTTGACGAACATAAATTATCTAAACATGTTTGAAGGAAATAGTAGGTTACAAGAAAATTCAATAAATAAGCTAAAAATGTTACTTTTTCAAAAAAAATTTAATATGATTTGAATCAACTTTCACTTGAATCCTGTCTAAAAATAAATCATGTGACTTGATATGTTAATGACTAGTTATATGTGGGTTATAAATATGCATAATATTAGACTCAATCTCTTGAAATAATTTATAAGAATTTATCTGCTCGCATGTGTTTTTTTATCTATAATCTCGACAAAACATAAATCATAAGTGAATTAAATATATGAGGATAAAAAATATGTTTGATACAAAAATTTACGATCAATTTTGGTAAATAAAAATGATGATATCATAAAGTGAGAAAATAATAAAAAAAGAAGTATATATTAGTGAAATATTTTTTTTTTTTTTTGGTGAGGAGGAAAAATGGCAAAATCTTTTATAGACGTTGTAAAGGACTCTCCTAGGACATACTCTCCTGCATACATGCAGAAAAAACTTTTATTGAAATTAGGAAAATTGTTTCTTCATCCTGCTTTGCTTGATTAAAAATAAAAATTTGTTTGTGTTACGAAAAAGTGTCTTTAATTAAAAAAATAACAAATTCGAACAAATTCACTTTTTTTAAATCCAAAAAATCATTTTTAAGTTGAAAAATCACTTTTTTAAACATACTAAAGATTTTTCCAATTAAAAAAAATGAAGTAAACTAAGCAATTTTTTACAACCAAGAAAACCTTTTTCTTAGTGCAATAAAATTCTACAAAAAGAAATTTCATTAGAGATCTTATTATCTTTTATATTATTTTTCAAAACAGAATTGATTCCTCTTGAGAAACAGAGAAAGTTAAGAAATAATATCTAGGAAATAACACAAGGTAATTAAAAATGAGGTATAATCAGGTGCTAATATAAAATAACGGTTATCGTACTTATTATTCCTTATGAAGCATTTTACACGTCGTTTTTTATCTTAAATTCCCACATTGAGGAAGTAGTCACTGAATCTCACAAAGGCGTAAAAAATTTCGTGCTTGGCTGCCGTAAAAACCGGGGTCGGCGTTGTCATGTTGCCATCTGCAATAAATATAATATGTAAACATTGTTTGTTTTTATAAAGTCTCTACTAAAAAATACAGCAGAAGTGATATAAGAGAAAAATTTTAAAATGATTTATCGCAGGAAGCATAAGAAATTTATTTATTGCAAAAAGAAACAAATTATTCTACCAAGACTTTTTCAAAATTATTTAATTTACTTTGGAATTTCCCATCTAATTACTATTTTATATACAAAAGATGAATTTACTGATAAGATTGTGTTATATTTTAGTTAATTTCAATAATTCGATTCTAAATTTCAATACTTTTTTCAGTTTCTGAAAAAAAACCAATTTAATCAGTGTAAATCAAAGGTTTTTAGCTGATAAAGTAGACACATACAGTTTTTGAACTTTACCACTTTGTCATTATAATTCGCGTTCTAGATCACAGTCTGACTATGAAATACTTTAGCTACTAAAATGTACAATCGATAATGTAATTTTCAACTTATAACATGCTTGCTAAAATTGATATAGATCACATAATATATTGATGAAAGAAAAATTATAAACCTAATAAAGTTGAACGTTCGACTTTAGAAATTTTAACTGATTAATTAGCAAGAAATTTTAGGAGAGTTATTCAGTCTCTATAAAGATACTGACCTGAATATCTGTAATCGATTGATTTAGGAATTTTTTAATCTTGTACATTTGCCCATTCTTTTTTGACAGAGTTTCATTAGACCTACTGGGTTGCACAAATTACTTATTTTAGGTATGAAAACTTAATTTCCAATGTGGACTAGAAATTTTCCCATCATTTGAGGAAAATTACAGTTATTAGAGGGAATATTTCTATAGTATATGAAAAATCTTCCTAATGAGTTGGAGAATATAGATATATAAAAAATTCACAATATTTATATGTTTATTACGTCCTAAATATTTTCGGATGATTCTCAAAAAATACTTACATAGGGTAGGTAAAGCCAGAAAATGAAATTTTACAGAAGGAATTAAAAACCTATTCTATGATAGGATTTAAAATAAAAAATTGTAGCAGCAATTAGTCTTTATAACCTTTTTCAAGATTTGCAAACTTGAAAACAATGTTATTTATAGTAGAGGGGAGGAAAAAAGGAATGAGCTTTATCTAGTTCTTATTTTCAATTATGTATTTTATAATTACTTTTTCCATGTTTAATTATAAAATGAAACTTTACATGAAGGGGTTTCATCACCTTTGAGTCTCCAAAAATAATGTAATTTTTATGATTTATTTTCAGACAGATAACAAAACGTAAAGAAATTAAAATTTATAGAGTTTATTAACTAATATAATCATAAATATTGTTTTTTTGTTAAGAAATACAAAATGGCGGCTAAGTATTGCCGTGTCCAAACAAAATTTTTTTTCGGAGGTCGTCCGCGGAAAGAACTTCTAAAAATTGAGATTTGCAAATTAGGTGGTTGAGTTCGACTGCACCTGGAACAAAAAAACAAATGTTTTCCTAATGTTTATAAGATTGTCTAGTAAAGTAACCAAGATTATAAAAAAAAAAAAGCGACCTTACTTTGTTAAACAAATAAAAAATTGTTAACTAATCCTAAAAAGCGTAGGTGCTCCACTAGATAATTAAATAATCTTTCACTTAAAACAAGATTCGTGTCAATTGGTTAAAAATTGTTTAAATTACGTGTCTTGCTGATTTGAAAAATTCAGTTTCGAGAAAAACGCGTTTAAAGTTTTAATAACATAAAAAATACTATAATTTTGATACACTTCTAATCCGCCATGCCCCGCCTTCACGAAAAACCTATTGGGCATCATTCTTAGGACCCAAAGTGCCTTTTTATGCAATAAAAAAAAGAATTATTTTTTGAAAATGCAAGGGTGACGAAACCCTTTAAGGTAGTTCGGCCCCGAAAATTAAGCCTCTGGCAAAAATACATTATTTTGCCTTTAAGATAGCAATATTGTTATTGAAGGGATTATTCAAAAGAGAAAAAATTATTTTCTATAAAATATTTTGAAACATATAAAAATAATATATTTATCAAATTTTATTTTCAAATGCTGTTTTTTCCATATCGCTTTTTACCAAATTTTTAAAAATGGTGCGATTTTAATAGATCATGGTTTATTTTTTTAGGGAGCAAATTCTCTACAACTTGACAATTTCCAATTTTTGGAAATAAATTCTTTAATGACTGAAACTATTAAAAAATAATTTTTCAAATCTATATTTTTATAAACAAATAACTGAATTTGATAATAATTGATTCATTTTCACAAATTGGAAACAGTCAAAATGTAGAGAATCTTTTCCCTGAAAAAATGATCCAAGATTTATCAGAATCGCACCATTTTTAAAAATTTGGTAAAAAGCGATATGGAAAAAACAGCATTTAAAAATAAAATTTGTTGAATACACTATTTTTCTATATTTCAAATTTTTTTATAGAAAATAATCTTTTCTCTTTTGAATAATCCCTTTGATAACAATATTGCTATTCTTGAAAGCGAAATTATATATTTTTCCTCAAGTCCTAATTTTCGTGACCGAAATACCTTAAGGAGGTGTGCTAAAAGGTCTGTCATTACCAAAATTATATACGACCGCTTTATTAATAAAATAATAATTTCAAAAAATTTTCCGAAGAAGACAGCATAGAGCAGGAAAATGTAACGCATTACTGTCTTCTCCGAAAAATTTATTGAAATTATTATTTTAATTATAAAGCGGTCGTATATAATTGATGACGTTAGAGTCTACCATACGCCTTTAATAAGCATTAAAACCTAAAAAAATTACCGCCTATAAATATTGACACTGGACCAATTGTCATACTCATTTTTCCACAAACACCTCAACTTTAACCGCGTTTTTTAGCAAAATAAAATTTTTTGTCCGCCGTACACCGAAAGTTAGCCTTTGTCGGTATCGTTTTGCGTGCGAAAAGTTTATTTTTCCACAGTAGTGCGGTAAAATTTTAAGTTTTTTATAATTTTCCACGCACTTAAAATTTTACCGCACTAGTGCTGTAAAATCAACTTTCCGCACGCAAAACGACACCGACTCAGCTAATTCCGCACTTGATACGAAATATACCATTTCAAAACATATTTCCGACATTTATCGATACTTCTTAACCTAAAGTACTTGAAACTACAAAAAAACGATATCCGAAAATACTTGGCTTTACACAGTTGTAATTCTCAATGCCTCAATCAAATATATAATTTTCAACACCAGATAAACTTGCCATAAAAAACTTCGTCTGAAAATAACGAAAATACACCATCAAAACTTTCTTACAACTTTTAAAGAAATCCAACAAATCTTTTAAAGAAAAAAGATCAATTCACTTTAATTAACGAGCGACCATCGGCTTATATCAAATTCGACATCCATGTCTTTCGCAATAAAACGGAAACACGTGAGAAAATTCACGATAATGCCCAATAGTAAATTAAGATATAATAACTTTCGCTAAAGTTGTACGTGAAAGGTCGGGATGAAACAGGAGGAAGTGGGTATATGGGTAGGGGGTTTCGAAGAGGGAGGGGAGGGGCTTTCGAAGAGAAGAGAAAGAAATAAGACGAAGCAAGAAAGAAAGACAGATAGAGAACTCCATTAACTTTTATTTCCTCAGGAAAGCAAGTTCTTCCTAGCCCCCTCCTCCAAGTTCCTTAGTCCCATCTCCCCAGCGAAACTTTGTAAAGCGACTTAGTCAAAGTTTAATAAATTCCTTCGCAGAAGTTTCAAAGCGGTTCTACGCGAGATTGCAAATGATTACGTTTCGTCGTAAGAGACTATGCAATGGGGTGGAATGGGGAAAAGTTTACCTAGCGGAGGGTGTGGGGATGGGCAGGTGGACCAGGCCCGGGGGGGGGGGGGCTTTGCGTTTTGGAAATTAATAAAGTTCGATCTGACCAGGCGTGTAACAGCGAAGCTATTACGCTGGTCAGGAACTGCCGACCTTCCTTCTGATAATTTCGTCAGAGTTAACGCAATATGATCCACTATTTACGTGCCTTATCTTCTCGTACGATTTCACAAAGTCTAAAAAAAGCGCAGCATCGATTATGAAACACTTTTTTACGAGTGTGAGAAAAATATATTTAAGGTCAACTATGTTAGGGAAACATAATTAGAATGACGAGATGTAGGCTAATTAATGAAATTGCTTTAATGTTTATTTTGGTCATATAATTGCTGTTTCAACTGGAGTAATTAAGGAATTAAATGATGTTTATGATGTGCCTGTCTTCTTTTGTGATAAATTTTTGACTTTTTAGCAATTCTTGAATTTTCTGATTTGCCAAGGTTTTGTGTTATTTTTTAAAATTTTGTGTGTGTAGCCTAGTAGAAATTGGTCTGGTTTTTCTTTATTGCTGGTGAGGCACTAGCCAGGTTTAGATAGGGAAAACTAATCAAGACCTGCCAAGGACACCGTCTGTAAAACTGGTCTAGTTGTAATTCGAATCTGGCTAACTAGTTCACATCTAGTTTTTCCATTTGAATCCCTAGATAGTATAACTTGACTCCGGCTGTCGAGTCCATATCTAGTTTTCCTTATTGAATTTTAGTCTAGGCTTTCCCCAGCACGAATTTATGAGGAAGTGTGTGGAAAAACTGGTTGATACCGAATTATTGTTTTTCAACTGTTTTTGACGTATACTTGTACCCAACCTGACCTATATTTAAAGATAACGCAGGAAGTCAGGCATAATTGTTTATTTATTTTTCAAATATTCAATTTTTGATTACTCGAGTATCTGTGCTCATATTTTTTGGCAAATTTGCAAAACGAAAGACTTCAAGCGAAGGATTACGAAAAAGCTTCGAGCGACGTTTTGGCAAATGTCAAACTCTGGAGTGGAGTTAGAAGTCAAAGAAAGAAGAAAGAAAATACCGAAAAGGCTGAATAATATTGTAAAATTTTTCAATTCTCGTCAATTAATTTTATTGATTAAATATTTTTCTTTCAATTCAGCGGGTGCTTGTAACATTTATTAAACATTAAACAATTAATTGACGTTCGCTAGTTTCAAGCTAGTTTTCGCTGCCATTTTAAAGCTAGTTTTCCTTACCACCGAAGTGCGAAGTTAGATACGGCCCAACACTGGCCCAGCATCGGCAAAAATGTTGCCGAAGATCGGCTCCCAATATCGTGCCGTTGCTGGAATGATAACACCGGTATGCACTTGGCGGCCATTTCTGGCCCAAACTCTGGCCGCCAACATTTGTTTTTGGCACAGCAACGGGCCGATGCTGTGCTAAACTGGTTTTCTCATTTCCAGAATGGTTTGCCTTGGTAAAAGTGACACATGGCCCAGTAATGTGCCGTCCATGGACCGGACTCTGGCTCTTCTACTTTCGGAACTGGATGCCATAGTAAAAGTGACAATCGGCTTGGCATAGGGCCAATACTGGACCAACTTTCGGCTGAAGGTCGGTAAATTTATACTGTTGACAAAAGTCGCCGAAGGCGGTCCAGCACTTGACCAATGTAAACGCCGATAATGGCCCAATAAAAATAGCCGACTCTTGGCTGCCGAGATTGGCCCAATATTGTGTCGCATTATCAGCTTCGGCAATTCGCACTAGGGCAGTGGGGCGCTGGTTGCACCAAGGGAAAAACTAACTAGTGCCCCACTTTTCCCCCAGTTGTAATTCTACTTGGATATGTCTTCCTTACGTTTATCTATTTTTGAAAAGGGATAAAAATCAAGAATTTCAAATCGACGTTGAATTATTCCAAATTAAAATATTTTTGGTTAATAAAGATAGAAAAAAATTATATTTTTTCATGACGTAATGACGAAATAACTTTTTTTGTTATAAAAGCAAAAATTTCGAACTCAACCATCTAAATTAAGTATCTCTGATAAAATTGTATTATGAATATTAATAGATATTTGACTTTTATTATTATTTTATGATAAATTTGGCATCAGCTGAATATTCGAGTTGTAGAATTTTTAAATTAAATTTCTTGTTTCAAATGTGGAAGATTTATATATAATTTTGCTTTGCCTAGAAGCCACTAAATTTTATGAGGCTATTTTAGATTTACATTCCTGGCAAATTGACGTAATGAAAATAGAATTAAATTGAGCGAATTTCCGGATAAGATCTTTTATTTCTTTTCTCTTGTGTGCAATAAGTTTTCTGATCCGTCCTCGGTTCTCGGCTGTAATTCAAAATTTTAAATGTAGCATTGAATTTCAACTCGTTCTGCAACAATCGCTGTTGACCTACTATATTTTAATTATAGTCCGTGGGACTCGATTATAACATTTATCAACGTTTTCTTCAAAGAGAGAGTAGTCTATCCTGTTGTCATATTATTATTTCCTTTAGTTTTTAAATTTGTTTACCTTATAGAAAATTATGCAAATATTTGGGAATTTCAAATTTAAAACATTCTTACTTAAATTAATTATAGCAGACTTGATAAGAGAACGAATTAAATTGTAACTTTGTACTTTTTTACTATGAGAGATTTAAAAAATATCAGCAATAATGGAGACATAATAAATCTACCAAGAAAAAATGTTGTTTCCAAATAGCTTTGGAAAACAAATTTTTTTCGTACATTTCATTAAATCAGGATAACTTTTTATTTGTCAACAAAAAGGTATTCAAGTTAAAAAAATATTTTGTTTTGATTAAAGACAATGAAAAAATGAAACAGGTCTGGATAGAGGAAAAAATCACCAATTAGTGATATTAATTAAATTAAATAATTAATCAAATTAATTAAGTAATTAATTAAATAATAAAGGTTCATAAAATTTACAGAAAGTTTGATACTTATTCTTATAACTTGATTTCTTAGTAGATTTTACAAGCATTTCAGTTTAATTAACAAATTTTTTTTACAAAATACGAAAGAATCCTAATTACGGTAGTTTTCATCCACGAAAATTATACCTCAGGCAAAAATAGATAATTTTGCTTTCAAGAATAGCAATATTATTATTAAGGGCTATTTTGAAAGAGAAAAGATTATTTTTCACGAAAAAAATTTGAAACAGAAAAATAATTTTATTAATAAATTTTATTTTTGACCCAACTTTTTTTCTTATTGCTTCTTACCAAATTTTAAAAAATTATGCGATTTTAATAAATCATGAATCATTTTTTCAGAGTAAAGATTTCTCACAACTTCACCGTTTCTGATTTTTAAAAATAAATTCTTTAATGGCTGAAACCATTGAAAAAAAATTTTCCAAAACGAAATTTTTATAAAAAAATTGCTGAATTTGGTAATAATTTATTAATTTTCGAAAATTGGAAATGGTTAAGTTGTAGGGGATCTTTTTCTTGAAAAAGTGATTTGTAATTTATTGAAATCGCATAATTTATTAAAATTGGGTAAGAAGCGATAAGGAAAAAAGTTGGGGCAAAAATAAAATTTACTAATAAAATTATTTTTCTGTGTTTCAAATTTTTTTTATGTAAAATAAACTTTCCTCTTCCAAAATAGCCCTTCAATAATAATACTGCTATTCTTGAAAGCAAAATTATCTATTTCAGCCTGAGGTCTAATTTTCGTGGATCAACTACCTTAAGTAAATTTTACTGGAAGATGAATGAAACGTACAGAAAATTTGTCGATTGAACTAAACTTCTTGTAAAATCTACTAAAAAATCAAGTTGTAAAAATAAGTACCAAACTTTCTCTAACTTTTACAAATCTTTTTTCTCTGTTTTACATTTTTTCCCAATTCCACCTTTTAAACTTTGATAAAATATTCTACAATTACTAACTTCAAAAATGATATTATCACTTTCGAGTGAAATTATGGAATCTACATCTATCTAAAATTCTCAACTTTTGGCAAAAATTCTCATGTATTATGTACCAAAGAACATTAGACCAGAAAGGAATATAAATTCTGACAAAAGAATGAATAAAATTCCCGACTACAAGAGACGATATGTAGATTGTTCCAAACAATATTTCATTTCTCAGTCGCTTAACCCTTTCATCTTGAGGTTATCCGAGTGTTACATTCGGGGCGTTCCTGAAAACACAGAATTCACTTGGTACATCCCTTTGGATCGTAAGTGTTCGATTCGTCCTTGAAAGTTGGTTCTCTTTCTTTCGATGCATGAGCATATACCGGGAAGTCCTTTATAACCAGAAAATGGCCAACTCGACGCGAGCGAACGAGCAAGTCGTCCATTCCCATGGCAACGATCTCAATCAGATAGGAGGCAGCAGAACAGACCAGAACAGAACAGAACACGCGGATAATGTATTCGATGCAGGTAATATATAGCGCTCCAGATACAATATTTATGTCCCAGCGTATTTCACTAGCAAGCCATTATTCATTCGTCGGCATTGTATAAGCATTAGTATCATAGATCCCAGGCGTCTCTTAAGGTTTGTATGTATAAGCGATCCCTTACGCATAGACATCAAATCGACTGAATAAAACTCTTTTCGGCCACGAAATACCTATATTGACCAATCACCATCTTGTTCTCGTTTTTCTCTTATTCGGTTACAAATAAAAAAGAAGAATCTAGGCTTGAATGATAAAAGAAGGATTGCTGACAGGGCTCGAGAAAAATCGCTCAGCGTCTTATTCTGACACGAATTTGCATATTCTACACGAGAGAAAACTAGGCATTGGATTAAAGGAATTTGCATGTGGCAGTTTTCCTTTCTTAATGTGTCTTTCCCAAGATTGATGATTTTGATATGGTACAAGTTGTAAAGTCGAGAAATATTCATTGTGAATGTAAAATTCGAGTAAATTATATGTTCTTTATGCGGATCATTAACTTTGCATATAAAAGGCAAAAAGTTACTGGCTTTAAGGTTTTTTTTATTACGTTTTATATATAGATTTAATTGCTATTTGAAAATCTCATATTTTTTATTGAAATGTAAAAGATGTTGAAAGTAGATCGTCTTGTATCAGATATAGACTAGGCCGATTAAATATATTTGCAGAGTCTATCGGTAGATCGGCTGGATAGCAAAACTATTTTCGTATCGAGGAAGGTTAAATTAGTATCTGAAGAGAACCAAATCAGACTGGCAAGATTATACAAAAAACAAGATCAGGGTCAGAGTGAATTTTAGTTTGCTAAACAAATTTTCCGAACAGATAGATACATCATCTAAAAATAATAATAATTTTTGAACAAAAAAGAGAGATTTCTTTAACTTATGATAATTTTTTATTGATATTATGTTTAGAGTTCTTAAATTTTCGAGAATTTATGTTCAAGTAATATAACCGAGAATATTATAGAATTTGTATAATATTAGAGAATAAAAAGGGAATTTTGAGAATTTATGGTTTAAATAATTATCTATCAATATTTTCAGTACCTTTATAATTGAATAAGAGGCGCTCAATTATATAAATATATATAGAATTTGAGGTTAGGTTTATTTTGAATTTAATACACTGAATACTAAAAATCTTAAATTAATATTATACTTGAATTTATATTATCTATATAATTATAGAATATATGTAAAATCCTTTATTATGCAATAAAATATATATAATATTCAGATAATAATTATATTAAATTATATATTAATTTATCAAAATTCAAATTTTTAAGGAACAAATCAGTTTTTAATTTTTTTGCATTTTCCGGGGTCGCTGCAGGTCACGGAATTTATAAATCGGCAGGAAAAGTCAAGTATAACTTAAAATAGTTAGAGAATTTTTTCCATTCAACCATTATAATTATAATTAACCAAATAAATTCCTTTATTAACTGCCTCTGATGTGAAGCAATTCCAATTTTAGTACAAAAATGTGAGATATCCATACAATAATTTCCGCAATAATACTTTAAACTAAAAGTCTGGAACATAACCTATAATATTGTACCCTTTTAGTTCTCGTTTTTCACTTTCTTCCGCACAAATAAAATGCATCACATACAAAGTTTAAGAAATAATTTCATATTGCATTGTTAATTCATTTTCATTGTTTAACACATTTAACAATTTGAAGTCGATGCAAGCAAAATTAACTGAGCTATCTTAGTAGACAAGCAAAAATGTCATTCACATGTAAGCTATACTTAAAACTTTAAATGCGTTTTTCTCGAAACCATGTTTTTTAAATCGGTGACCACGATTACTCGAAAATCACTTAAACGATTCACTTTAAACTTGACAGGCTTCTTTAATGTATAAAAGTACAGTGCTTGATCGTAGATTTTCTTTTTTCATTTAAAACTTTTTCTTTAATTAACAAAAAACGGGTGATCTTTTGGCAAAAATCGGACGTCCAAGTCCAAGCAAAAAGAACAAAATTGGGTCAGAATTTCTCAAATCAGCACGAAAAAATTTTCCGTCTCATAATTCAATGACTTTTATTGCTTAATCGATAGCTTTTGATGTTAAAAATAAGTTTGCCATATATTTCCGCAAAATGTTTTTTTTTTTTTGCAAAAGTTATTAAGGTGGTTCGATCACGAAAATTAGACCTTAGGCAAAAATAGATAATTTTGCTTTCAAGAATAGCAATATTATTATTGAAGGGCTAAATTGAAAGAGAAAAGATTATTTTTCATGAAAAAAATTTGAAACACAAAAAACTAATTTTATTAATAAATTTTATTTCTGCCCAAACTTATTTTCTTATCGCTTCGAGCCAAATTTTTAAGAATGATGCGATTCTAATAAATCACGGTTCGTTTTTTTAGAAAAAAGATTCTCTACAACTTGACCGTTTCCGATTTTTGAAAATTAATTCTTTAATGGCAGAAATTATAAAAAAACAATTTTTAAAATCAAAAATTTTATAAACAAATTTCTGTACTTGATAATAATTAATTCAATTTCAAAAATAAGAAACAGTCATATTGTAGAGAATCGTTTTCCTAAAAAAATGAAGCGTGATTTATTAGAATCGCATCATTTTTAAAAATTTAGCTCGAAGCAATAAGAAAATAAGTTTGGGCAAAAATAAAATTTATTAATATAATTATTTTTTGTGTTTAAAATTTTTTTCATGAAAAATAATCTTTTCTCTTCCAAATTAGCTCTTCAATAATAATATTGCTATTTCTTGAAAGCAAAATTATCTATTTTTGCCTGAGGTCTAATTTTCGTGAACGAACTACCTTAATAAACCAAGTTTAAGGTAATTTTTTTTTTTCAAAAATTCATAAGACTTGAACGGTTTGACCGAATTTGTCCGGGTTTATCACAAATGAAAGATAATTGGTCAAACTTCAGTATGGTTATGTAAAATTTTGAAAAAACATCAAAAGCTATCGATTAAGCAATAATTCATTGAATTATGAGATAGAAAATTTTTTCGTTCTGATTTAAGAAATTCTGACCCAATTATCAAAAAATACGCTTTTTTTCTTCCTCTGACTGCAACTAACCCCTTAAATCAAAACTTAAAGAAGACATTCTTATTCAGTATTTCTACACGGAGAAACTTTTTATATCAATTTTTACTATAGAATTTTTCAATTTAGGGAAAAACGTATCACTTTGAGAATTTTTGTTAGTAAAAATACTAAACTTTATAATAATGATATGAAACTTCAGCATAGCTCATAGAAAATTTTACTACAGTTTATACTAAAGTTTCATATAATTATTATAAAGTTTAGTATTTTTACTAACAAAAATTCTCAAAGTGATACGTTTTTCCCTAAATTGAAAAATTCTATAGTAAAAATTGATATAAAAAGTTTCTCCGTGTAAAAAATTTTGGATACTCTTTATAGAATAAATAATTTTGAACTGCTCACTTAATTTCAATCAGTTGAATTTAATAAGTCACTGATTAAAATTAGTAAAAATAATTATTCTATTTTTGATTAAAAGGATCAGATGAAACATGAAACTGGCACAAGAAATCGTTTAATAGTACTGAAACTGTATTCGTTTATTGTATCCGTTGGCAGTAGTGCTGATAATCTAAATTACTTGGAGCACTTTACAAAGGACCACCACCCCATTAAGGGTTTACCACGTTTCGTTTTCCATTTAGTTTCACCCCTTAAAACACAAGTATTTCCCTTTCTTTAACTCCTTTGCTTCCTCCACCCTTTTCTTTCTGCTTTTCTTACTCTTATTTATTTCTTTTTACAGCAAAGAGAATTTGAAAGGAAAATTGAAATTTGGATTTTTTCTTAGAATTACAAAGTAATTTAGAAAAAGGGAGAAATGTAACTAATTCAAGAATTTATTTGCACTATCTTCAAAATTCAACTTAATTTTCATAAAATTTTTCCCAAAATTGTGAATATGCAAGACTTAAAACTTGTTCTGTAGTTAGTTTAAAAAATTAATGCAAATATCATAATTTTCAGTGATTTATAATTAAATATTAATAGTATATTTCGTATCACGTGCAGAAAGGTGTATTTTAACGCAAGAGCGAGTCGCGACTCGCTCGCGCGATTAAATACGTTCCTTACTTGAAAAAAACGATATTTTTTGTTCGCTGTGTACCGAAAGTTAGCCGAGTCGGTGTCGTCTTGCGTGCAGAAAGTTAATTTTCCCGCACTGGTGCGGTAACATTTTAAGTGTGCGGAAAATTAAAAAAAAAACTTAAAATTTTACCACACTAGTGCGGGAAAATCAACTTTTCGCACGCAAAACGACACCGACTCGGCTTACTTTCGGTGTACGGCAGAAAAAAAGATTTTATCTTAATTTTGCAAAGTAGTAACTGCATAAAATTTAAATTACGTGTTTCGAAAAATTCGAACAGAAATTTCTAACAGTGAAAACAGTTGGTGAAAACTTTTCACATAAGAAAAACCGGAAATTACGTAGATTTTAATGCAGGTTTCTAAAATATTCCACTGCTAATTTATTGGTTGGCATCAACTACGTTTTAGATTGATGTTACTACCCGGATTCTTGAAATAGAAATACAGATAGTATCATCAACAAAAAGAGTAGTTGTGGCAACCAATAATTTAGCAGTGTCATATTTGAGGAAAGTGGTATATTCATTATGTGTATTTTATAACCATTGATTTAATTTTAGAAGACATTAATCATTGTAGTCCTAATTTTTCGAGTTCAAATTATTCCAATTCCTTATCTTTTTAATGTTTTTCATTTCCAGTTTCCAATTTTTTTCAAATTTACCAATGTTTTTATTTTTACAAACCCGATTTCCAGATTAACAATTTTTTAAATATCAATCTTCTAAAATTTCCAAAATGTGGAATTTTCAAATTTCCAACTTATCGGTTCATTAAATCTAAAATATTAAAAAGCTTTTCATCAATTATAGTTTTAGTGAAATATTTTACTTTTTATCAGAAATCTTTAATAACTATTCACTATGAGTGGACTCTCAGTAATACCATTAAAGCATTTTAATCAAATTATTGAGTGATAGAAAATTGAATTTGGCGAGCGGAGTGGAGTATTACACGAGAGTAAATAAATGCTTTTTAAAATTCAAAACTTTTTTATAATAATCATGTTAATGGTTTCCTTTTTCATTATCATACAAGGATGAAAATTAATTAAGGGAGGAAACTTTTCAGTATTCAGAATTCTCATAATTGATCCTATGAGGATATAACCCAGATTAATCCGGATTTAAAATTCAGATCTCTGATCTGTCAGGCGAAGACAGACTCGGAACTAGAATTAGAAAGTTTGATAAATGATTATTGAGAGAAATTATCGAGTATAAAGAAAAAGAAAATATGTAATTGTTTTTATAGATACGATCTTCATGATCGTTAAATTTGTTGTTTCTACTTCATGGGTGGAAAGAACTTTAAAAATTACTGGTATCTTGTTTCGATCTAATTAAGCAATAAAATTAATTGCAATTTAATTCAGTTTTAAAGTACGCTTATATTCCAATTTTCAGAAAGTTAAAATGTTTTTTTTATAATAATACTGAAAAAAAATTTCAAATTGTATGAAGCTTCTCTTTAAAGACATAAAGATTCTTGTAATGAGATAAATATTCTTAGATAAGATAATTTCTTGTAACCCGTATGCAATTTTTTCAAATGCTTTCAATTTGGTGTAATTTAATTTAATTCTTTGATATCTCTTGTAATATCTTGGAATCTCTATTTAATCGTTTCCTTTCTTTTGTAATCTTTGGCAATCCCTGTTATTTCGTGTAATCATATGCAAATCTTGACAAGATTTTGTAGCTTCTTATAATTTTTTTTCAATCCCTGTAATTTCATGTAATTTCTTTTTTACATTCGCTTGCAATCTTTTATGATCTCTTGCATTACATGATGATCTTGATCAGTATTTTTTAATCATTTAATTTTTAAATTTGATTTTCATGAAAGATGCCTGATTCAGTTGATTAATTTCAGTTTATTTCTACAGAATAATAAATAAAAAGCAGGTAAAATAGACGGAAGAGCGTGAATTTGAAGTTAAAACAACTATCAATAGAGTGAAAGGGTTCTTAAACGGTGATTACAAAAGTAATTACACGTCATTCTTAATTCTTTTACACTGAAAATAGATCTGAAATTCTCTTGTAAGAAAAATATACGGTTCCAGTAATTACTTTCGTAATTAAAATGCATTTACTTTTAAACTGGATTTTCGATTTATCATCATTTTTAATCAAGATTTAATTAAAAGTTTTGTTCACAATTTCTGCGAACTTTATTAAAAGCTTTATTTTAATCTTCCATCTCCTGTAAACTTATTTAACAATTAAAACAATTTAATTTTAGGTGACTTAAATTATTCCAACATCTTTTATTAAAATTAATTGCCGTTTTAGGTATATTATTTTAAGGATATTTAAACATAGACAGTGAGATTTATAATTAATTATATATATATCTGTAAACTAATCATAAACTAATTATACGTAAACCACGTTAAAACTTCCAACTGGAAACACAATGAGTTTAATTCGTTCTATTTAAATTCGGGGTGAATAAACTTGATTTATGAAAGTTGGAGTTTGGCAGTCAATCAAGCTAAAATGATAAAAAGAAGAGTAAAAAATCAGATGAATCATTCATTGAACAATGGACGAATAATGAGTACTGAAACAGACAGTTACTGAATTAAATATCTATTTTAAACTTGAAGGGACTTTTAAATGTAAAATTGAATTATAAATTATTTTTAAAAATTCTACTACAAACAATATACTTTAATTTTTAATAGAAATTCACTGTATGAGTATAAATATTGACATTTAATATTCTAAATGACAAAATAAATATCTATTTTGAATATGAAGACTGGTTTTAAATAATGGGAAAGATAAAATCGATGTTAATTGAAGTACGTAAAGCTAGGGTAGAGGAAAATCAACTAAAATATGTAAATTGCAGTTAATTGCTGACTTTCAGAAGAGTATAGAGGGGTCGTTGAATGAAGATGAAGTAAAATAATTATATAGAGGTGGAAATATATTTGAAAATGAAGTCTCCATTCCACCACCCTACGGTGTTATTAGCCCTCCTTCGTTATTCATTTCCATATATGTATAAATATATTTTTCCCTCTATAATCCTGAAATACATAAATATTCAAATTCCAAAAAAGTTTTCAAACTTTCTTCTACATAAATTTGATTGGAAATTTTAATAAAATTCATCATAAATATTACCATGATCATTATTGGATATAAATAAAAATAGTGATATATTATTTATCACGCTGATCAAAAAATATTTATATAAGATGTATATTTTTCTTTTTAATTTAAAAAAATACTATTGAAAATCCAAAATTCAATTTTTTTAAAGAATAATATGTGAAATACGAAAAAACGTAAGAATGCAAAGTTGTTTGTTTCAAAAAGATCTACAATTTTTGTCTCATACAGTTTCTGATAAAACATATATTTTTCGTTTCAATTCCAAAAATACGATTAAAATTTAAAAATTCCATTTTTTAGACAAAATATGTGAGATACAAAAAAAAACGTTTAGATGAAAAATTATTTGCCTAAATGAGGTCTACATATTTTTATTGAGAAATTTCTCGACAGGATGTATATTTTGTTTTGATTTTTAATATTAAAAAAATTCGATTTTTTTCACCAAAATATGTGAGATACGAAATAAGCGTTGTTGTGCAAAATCGTTTTCTTAAATACAGTCTACGATTGTTTTTCCTTTTTGAGAGATTTGGAAGAAAATAAATTATTTTAATCATGTAATTTATTAAAAAGTTACTGAAATGTATACAGAAAATCGAACGCGAAGCGCAAGCGTCATGATGAGAATAATTTTGCTTTCAAGAATAGCAATATTATTATTGAAGGGCTAATTTGAAAGAGAAAAGATTATTTTTCATGAAAAAATTTGAAACACAACAAATAATTTTATTAATAAATTATATTTTTGCCCAAACTTATTTTCTTATCGCTTTGAGCCAAATTTTAAAAAATGATGCGATTCTAATAAATCACAGTTCATTCTTTTAGGAAAAAAATTCTGTACAACTTGACCGTTTGCAATTTTTGAAAATGAAATCTTTAATGGCTGAAATTATAAAAAAACAATTTTCGAAAACCAAATTTTTATAAACAAATTGCTGTATTTGATAATAATTCATTCAATTTAAAAATTTGGAAACTGTCAAGTTGTAGAGAATCTTTTTCCTAAAAAAATAAACCGTGATTTATTAGAATCGCATCATTTTTAAAAATTCGGCTCGAAGCGATAAGAAAATAAGTTTGGGCAAAAATTATATTTATTAATAAAATTTGTTTTTTCTTTCAAATTTTTTTCATGAAAAATAATCTTTTCTCTTTAAAATTAGCCCTTCAATAATAATATTGCTATTCTTGAACGCATATCTATTTTTGCCTGAGGTCTAATTTTCATGATCAAACTACCTTAAATTCAAAAAAAAAAAAAAAAAAAAAATCACGGCTGTTTGAAATTTTTTCACGATTTTTGGAACATTAATTTTTTATAATTTGTTAAGTAATAATTTATCGGTCTGATTTTAATAGGGGCTATAGCGACATATCTGAAGAGTAAGATGTCAAAATTTCAAGTCAATCGATGCAGTAGTTTTGAAAAATCGATCAACGCAAGGTGAAAAAGTACAGTTTTGAGAAAAACGCTTTCAAACTTTTCTTTACTAAAAATATTGAAAAAAGGGGTTGTTTAATCGGCGATGCCAGCTGCATATATAATGCATTTGTAGATGATATTATTACACGAAAATAATATTTTTGAAAAATCGATTTTTCCAAAAAATTTCACCAGAATGCCCCCTTAAGAAAAATTCTTATTTTTTGTAACAAAAGCTAAATTTTTTAATTTTAGAATTAGACGCTAGATTTTCCGATTTCATGGAGTGAAAAAGAATCATTAAATGAATTTTTCTTAAGGACTCAGAAAAAAAGTCTTAAATTTGTTACATCAAACAGACGATTTTGGCTTAAAAGCCACCTCGTGTATAAGCGCATAAGTCTGTCCTTTCCTAATGGTCTAGTTTTTGTAACATTTTAAAGTTAGCCGATTTTTAGACTTGAATTAAAACTTTTTTTTACAGTCTAGGTTCGACCGTGGCTACGAAGCCCTTGGAAAACTTAATTAATTACCACTGTTTACAATGTTAGTCCTGCTATTAAATACATATACCAAGAGAAAAATATACATTTCGTCAGGGAAAAATCGAAAATATAAAAAATGTCTGTTATAATAACAATTCCTGTAGCTCAAAACTCAATGCAATTCTTTCAAGTTTATTCTTTAAAAATTATTGGATTTTGAAGAATGATGGATCATTTTCTTCCTTAAACAATTTTAAGACTCTACCGTCTTGACTTCTAAAATTAATTTCTTATTTTATTACTACAGCTATTTGTTTATGAAAGTTTATTAAAAATTGTTTATGAAGTTTACTAAAAAATGTTTCAAGAAAATGAGCCATAATTCCTTAATATCTAATAATTTTTAAAGAGTAAACTTGGAAAAAATTGTATTGAACTTTGACCTTTAGTAATTATCATTAAAGACATTTTTTATATTATTAATTTTTTCTCCGATGAGATGAACATTTTTCTCTTATAATATGTATTAAATAACAGCTCAAATATTTTTTAAAGTGGTAATTAATAAAATTTTCCAAGGGCTCCGTAGCCACGGTCGAACCTCCTTGGTCATGGAACAACCAGACCACGTGACCAAATTCCTGTAAAAGTTCATATAACTTTTTTATTTCTCAAAATATCTTCCTGAAAATTTGGAAAATAAAACAGAAGACGATAACAAACTCTATCAATTTTGTTTGAATAAAAATTTTACAAAATTTTTTACAGTTAACTGTATTCATTAAGTCTTTTGAAATTTTTACTGTTGTAATGATCTTTTTTTTAACACCAAGCAGTCTCTTAGACTTTTGAGCGGTTCCCACTAAATAATATTATTGTAATTTTCTTAAAGGCATGTAATGATTTGGAACTTAGGAAATTTGATTGATTTTAGGTTTTTACATGTTTGTGTCCACAGTAAATAACATTTTGTTTCCAAAATTTCGGAAATGTTAGAAATGATAAAAACGGATGTAGATCCCATGTGGAAAAATTTCATGGCAGTCTATTGTCTGATCTGACACAGGTCTGGCAATGTCCAAACCGGCTAGCCTGGAAGTTCTGGTCTGGCTCAGATCTAGTGCTGGTCAGCATTTCATGACAAAAACGTTTGCATGTGTCGAAAGAAATTTTTTTCGAGAGGTTAGGATTTTTAATCGAAATCGTTAAATGTTTAATTAAAATGGTTTTTCAATCAAAACTTTATTAACTGACCACCAATTAGTGGCTAACCAGCTGCGAATTAGTGGCTGACTAGCGGCTGATCGTTCAAAAACGTTACAGTTCTGGCTAGCCTCGGACCAGGCCTTATAGTTAGCGCCAGAACTGGAAAGCAGACAGTCTCGTCTGGCGCTGGTCAGCGCCATGAAAATTTTCCACACGGGATAGACTACTTTTGATTTCGAAATTGAAAAAAAGTTCAATTTTAGCAAAATATATCAGAAATTCTTCTTAGTCCACCATACACCGAAAGTTAGCCATGTCGGTATTGTTTTGCGTGCGGAAAGTTGATTTTCCCGCTCTAGTGAGGTAAAATGAACTTTCCGCACGCAAAACGATACCGGCTTGGCTAACTTTACTTTTCCGCACTTAATACGAAATACACTATTTTTATTATTTATTATTATTTAATTTTAAAAGCAACATTTTATCTACTTTGGACACAAACATGTAGAAACTGGACCAAATTTTTCACATGAACTTGCTACTTTTCTCAAGTATCGCATGCCCTTAAATTAATTTCTCCTTAGTTGATATTTGTGAAGTCAATGTCTGACAAGAATTGAAATAGTGTTATCTTCAGTTAGAAATAGATCACCAAGTTAGCCCTATGAACGCCTGGTCTGAATTTATAAATCCAGTTATCCAAGCTAGAACCCAACCTCCTCCTAATCTTAAATAGAGCAATATAAGGCAATTTCTGCACGAGTTATTGTATATTCCCTTTTATCATTCCTTTTCCATTTAAGATCCCCATTTCTTACCTTCTCAACATTTCTTTCTCAATTTTCCTTTTCTGAATGAGTTTACTGTAAAAGGGAATATCTACACTTTCGAGGATAAAGCAGACGTTGCTTTTCTGTTCGCGTGTATATGTAGTGATGGGAAGTGCGCGTTGGGGGGGCGGGGGAGATAAATGCGAGTTCGAGCCTCATGATAAAAGTTGGACAAACTTCGTTCGTACCTCCTAATGAAAACGTATGCGTAATGTTCGTTTAATTTTCCTGTAGCTTTTTGCACATAGTCGTATAATATATTCCTCGTTGGCGAGGAGCAATATAAATGTTAGTTGAGTTAACGTTCTCTCATTCCCTTGATAAGGGTAGGAAGGGAGAGAATGAAGGGGAAGAGAGAGCGAGAGAGAGAGAGAGGGGGTGCAGAAAAAGATAGAGAAAATGAAAATGGGTTATAAAGCAGAGTCATATATTTTCTAGTAAATATATTCTAACTGCTAGCCAAGCTTAAATAAAAATGGAAGAAATTAATTGAAATAAAAATAATTATAACGTGACATGTTTGAAAACTTAAAAATTCAATAAAAATAATGTTGGAAATAAACTATAATGAAATCTCACTCGAAAATTCTCTACGATCATATTAAGGATTATAGAATGTGGGAACCATTAGACATTTCTTATTGACACTTCCCGTGTGGAAATTTCGTCCTGGCGCTAGCCAGGCCCCAACCAGGAAAAACCGGGCCCCAACTTGGGTATCGAGGCAGGACCAAACCGCAAATGAAACGCCTAACCCGACCAAAGCCTACCTCATGGCCCAGTTTGGTCCCAACTTGGCACCGTTCATTTTGTGAGTCTCAGTCAAATTGAATCAGTGCCTCAGCCACATACATTTTTTTTTTAATGACTTCATCTAATCCTTCTAGAATAATTTTCGAGATTTAAAATGTAGTCCAAGTCATATATTTTAATATTATTAACAAATATTTTGAATTGAATTTGATTTTGAGATTACACGGAGAAAAATGGATATTGACCCATAATATCTAGATATTGAGGCACAATGTCAGTAGCATTCAACTATGTGACAAACATTTAGATATTCTACTTCAATGCCTGCAGATATTGAAAAAGAGATATTAACCACCAGTATCTCAGATATTGAACTTGATTATCTCAGATATTAAGAATGAATATTCGAGATACTAAACTTCTGAATATCCTCGTTAGTAAACTAGAATGCCTGAGGTACTAGAGTTGACTATCTCAGATATTTAACATCAATATCAGGTATACTGGAAATGTAAGTTATAGATGTTACATCAGCTCAATATCTAAGATACTCAAAAAATTATTTTAAAGGTTATAAAATAACTACATATTCAGTTTTTAGAAAAAAGTCAAATTATATTTTATTATGCTCTTTTCTGTAAAAGTAATGTAGATGTTTGAACCAAATTTTCATTATCTGGCAAGTCTAAAATTAATTTAATGTTCTTGTTAGAAACTTAAACTTAACACTAAGGTTAGATTTCATTTTCGGCTATAAACCACATATAGAGAAAATATATAACTTATATGTTTATTAGAATTTAAGTAAACTTTAATAAACTTTTAAAATTTATCTTTCCGGAACGCTGCAAGCATGTCAATCTTAGATTCACTTAGATTTCGATGAGAGCGAAAAAGTGATCACATAACCTTTATATATATGCGCGCGCACTTCATGCTTCAATATCTAAACTATTGAATCTGAATATCAAATGTTACTTCTCGGCAAAATCTTATATATTGAAAAAAAAATTTTTATTTACGGGCTTTTGATAAATTAGTTTGGAAAATCTACAAATTATTTTTTCTACTAGCGGGCCATAAAGTGGTGCGGGGCAAACAAATCCACTTTCTGACCCGCTAGTAGAAAAAAAATCGTGTGCAACACGGGAAAAACATTTATTTTCCCTAATTGCACAATGTACTAATATGTCCTTACTTTTGTTAGATGCTTTAGTTGAAAAAGAAAAAATCTGCCCGCTTCGCGGGCACATTCTCATCGCGCGCAGCTCGCTTCGCTCGCAAGTTTGAGCGTGCCTGGGGCGCGCAATTTGATCGTCGCGCTTCGCGCTCCGTTCTTTCTGGACCTCGCGCTTCGCGCTCGGTCTTATGCTCTTCGCATACATTTAAGTTTATTTATTATAATTTGATACTGGAGCTCAAACCAATTTTATAATATTAAAGATGATGTAAATTACTCATTTTCTCAAATTCACTAAAATTTCTTTTTCAGTTTAAGTGAAACAGGAAATTCAATTTACTTAAGGCTCTATCCACCTTAAGGAACACATTCTCATCATGGCGCTCGCGCTTCGCGCTCGATTTTCTGTAAACATTTCAGTAACTTTTTAATAAATTACATGATTAAAATAATTAATTTTCTTTCAAATCTCTCAAAAAGGAAAAACTATCGTAGACTGTATTTAAGAAAACGATTTTGCACAACAACGCTTATTTCGTATATTTTTGTGAAAAAAATTGAATTTTTTTAATATTAAAAATCAAAACATAAAATATACCTCCTGTCCCGAAATGTCTTAATGAGAATTTGTAGACCTCATTAAGGCAAACAATTTTCCATCTAAACGTTTTTTTTGTATCTCACATATTTTGTCTAAAAAATGGAATTTTTGAATTTTAATCGTATTTTTTGGAATTGAAACGAAAAATATATGTTTTATCAGACACTGTATGAGACAAAAATTGTAGATCTTTTTGAAACGACAAGCTTTGTATTCTTACGTTTTTTTCGTATTTCGAATATTATTGTTAAAAAATTGAATTTTGGATTTTCAATATTTTTTTTTTTGAATTAAAAAGAAAAATATGCATCTTATGAAAAGATGTTACAATTCAAATTTGTAGGACTTTATGTAGAAAATAATATTGTATCATAACGTTTTTTCGTATCTCGTATAATTTAACTGGAAAATGGAATTTTGATATTGACTTTTTTCGAATTTGAATATGCTGTAACATTTCTAATTTTGATTTAATCAAAAAATGTTATCAGGATAATTTTTAGAGATTTATGAGCACTATCTAAACATAAAGATTTGATGAAAATTTCGAAAGTCATTTTTCATATAAAACCAATACCTTCTCATCCATGATGAGAATGTAAAAAAAACAGATTAATAAAGGCATCTCTTTGAAAGAAAATAAATGTGGTTGCAATAATAACGAAAAATGTCTACCAAGTAATTCTGAATTGATAAATGCGCGCATAAATATTTTTTTTCATAAGGCAAAAAAATAAGCATCGAGCCGAAACTTTCCACATTGCCGTATTTCTAGAACTCGTTCGTCTTGGCCTCTGACATATAAATGGCTAATTTACCATCAAGGTTGTTCGTGTTATTATAGGACTTATATTATCCTAAAATTAATCTACATTTTTATCTATAATTAGTTCTTAACGGTGGATAGACTTGCGTCAAAATTAATTATCTTGGTTATTTTTTAATCAAAAAACTTTCTTATTGCATGATTTTTTTTTTCAATTTGTCATTTTTTACAGTTTTTTATAAATGAATTTAATTTCAGTCGAGATGAAATATATTTCTTACAGAATTAGATTTATTTTTTAAATTTTGATTAAAATGCAATATTTAATGCAATATTTAAAGAATTTGAAAATCCTTCTGTGGAAAAAATGACAAAAGTGACAAAAATTTCAAACTCACCTAATTAATTTGAAATTTAATGCAATATATAATTTATTTTATTTTTATAATTTTAGAAAAAAACTAAGTTTACCATTACGAGATAGGAGAGAGTGAGTGTTCGATATTTTTATCATCGTGGAAAAATACCGATACTATAAATGGAGCAGACACGCTGGCATGGAAAGTTAATTTTAAAACACGAGAACGATATTAGAGTTTTCAAGAGAAAAAATTTTACCCCCTGCTTTGAAAGTATGCATGAAAATTACTATTTGATATATTGCTTTTCATACAGTTTCTCATAAATTCGAAATTTAAAACGTACATTAGTTAAAATTGTATTTAAAAAAAGTCAAAATAAAAAGGTAAATTCATTCGGACAGATACAGAATAGCAATAGGAGTTTTTTAATTTAAATAGTAACAAATTTAATAACTCATGAAGGAATGAAATTTAAATGTTGAAAATCTTTCTAGAATCAAAAATAAAATTTGAAGAGGCGGACGAAAAATGATAAACAATGACTTGAAATAATCACAACATAAAATGACAAAAGACATTTTTTTCTGTGTTTTACTTTATATTGATAATTCTAAAAAAATATTAGGAATCTAGGGAAAATTAAGGTTTAATGGTAATTATTCCTAGCGGATTGAAAATTTTTCGTAGTCAAAATACTAAATATTCATAAAATTATATGAAACTTTACTATAAGTTATAGTGAAGTTTGATACAATCTATAATAAATTATCATATATAAATCATCTAAAGTTTAGTATTTCGCTGCGAAAAATTCTCATTATGACACGTTTCTCCCTAAATTGGAACACAGTTTAGCAAAATTTGTAAATTTGGGTTTCTCCATATATAGTAAAATATCCTAACATTAAAATAGATTTAAGGCCATGAATCAATCGGACCTCGTAACTAAATTATACATTTTTTCGTTCATGTAAGATAACTTTTTTAATTTCAAAGTATCTTTCTGAAAATTTGGGAAACGTAACAAAAGACCATAAAGCACGCCTGTTAACTTCTTTTTAATAAAAATTTTAAAAAAGCTCGAAAACTTATCGACAATCGCATTTAACTGTAAAAAATTTCGCAAAATGTTCACTCAAACAAAGTTGACAGATGTTCTCTATTGTGTTCTGTAGTATTTTCCAAATTCTCAGGAAAATATTGTAAAATAAAAAAGTTATTATTCAAATATTATTATAAAAAAGTTATCTTACACGAATTTTTACAAATGGAAAACTTTTTAATTTTTTTCATAGTTCTTTTCAATTTAGGGAAAAACGTATCACTTTGAGAATATTTGTTAGTAAAAATACTAAACTTTAGAAGAATGATATGAAACTGTAGTATAAACTATAGTAAAATTTTCTATGAACTATGCTGAAGTTTCATATCATTATTATAAATTTTAGTATTTTCACTAACAAAAATTCCCAAAGTGATACGTTTTTCCCTAAATTGAAAAATACTATACTAAAAATTGATATAAAAAGTTTCTCCGTGCAGTGATTTGGTCACGTGATCTGGTTGATCCATGGCCTTAAATTAAATTTTGCTGTGAATAGTCGTTTACGAAACAAAAATGATGCTTAAACGCAGAAACCCAAGTTTCAATTTTTTTGCAAAACTATGTTTATTAAAGAAAAACGTGTCATAGTGAGAATTCTCGGCAGCGCAATACCGAACTTTACATAAATTATATAGTAATTTACTATAGATTGTATCAAACTTTACTATAGCCTATACTAAAGTTTCATATAATTTTTCGAATCTCTGGTAGTTGATTACGAAAAATCTTCATTTTGCTTGAAAAAATTACACAAAGGCAAATTTATTAGTTTTAAAATCGGTCTCTAATTTTACCTAACATAGCAGAAAATCGTGTAAAATAGTTGTCTCAATTTTTGCTTTTTTGGTTACTTTAAAAAATATAGAATGTAGATATATAATTTTTTTTAAGTTGTTTTTAAATAGAACAGTTTTGAAATTGAATCCATGTTGCAGTGATAAATTTTTTTTACATCAATTAGCGTCTTACGCACGGAATGATAACTAACTCATATTTTTACAAATATATCAGAGGAATTCCACAGATTCATGTATTCCCCATAATACAAAAATGTTAAACCCTTCAGGAAATATAAGTCGTGACTGAAACAAGAATCCGCCATTGGGCTGCAGTTTGTGACGTCTCATGTGACGAATTTTTTTTTTGTCGTATGATCTATAAAAAATATTCAGAATATTGATTTTTGACAAAAAAAATTTTGTATAGTAAAAAAAAATATTAAAGAAACTCAACTAATTAATTTGAAAAAAAAAATTTTTAAGTTTGACAAAAAGAAACTATTTATGGACGAATACGTCAAATTATATCGAAAAATAAAAAGCAGACATACATATGGACTTTGCTTTTTGATCGCAGTTACAACGTGTTACAATATAAATAAATATAAATTAAAAACAGAGATTGCGGAGCGAAACCAAAATTAGCAAAGTTTGACCAAAGCAAGTGATTTGCGGACGAACTCGTTAAATTATCTCGCAAACTAAAACAGAGACATATATCTAGACTTCGATTTTTGATTGAAGTCACACAGAGTAATTAAATTAAAAATTGAGTTCGCGGAGTGAAACCAAAATTAGCAAAGTTGCTTCGGTCAAACTTCGCTAATTTTGGTTTCGCTTCACTATCTCAACTTTTGATTAATTTTTTTCTATTGTTGCACTATGTGACTGCAATCAAAAACCTAATTCCATATATAGGTTTCTTTTTTAGTTTGCGAGATAATTTAACCTTTTAGTCCATAAATAGCTTCTTCTTGTCAAACTTTAAAATATTTTTTTCCTATAAAAATACTTTTTTGTCAAAAATCACTATTTTTCATATTTTTCATCGTTTTGGAGATCATCCCTGGCGAAAGTATCGGATTGAAATTCATTCCGAGTCAATCAGAACTGTTCATATTCATTCCAATATCTGTATCCGAACCAATCTGAAAAACATTTTGTATCTCGTTTGATGAAAAACGGTCAAAAATCAATCCGACTTAATCCGATTAATTCCGAGACATCAATCCGTATGAATCTGAACGAATCCAAAACCAAGTTTTCAATTCAGATCAATCAGAATCAATCCGAATCATTCCGACCTTGGATTCATTCGGATTTATTCTGAATGAAAATTCGGTTTGGATCAATCCAAGCTCGGATTGGTTCTGTTTGATGTAGATTGAAAACTTACTTCAGATTGGTTCAGATTCATCCCGGATTGATGTCTCAGAATTAATCGTATTAAGTCGGATTGATTTTTGACCGTTTTTCATCAAACGAGATACAAATGTTTTTCGGATTGGTTCGGATACAAATATCGGAATGAACCGTAGTAGTTCTGATTGACTCGAAATGAATTTTAATCCGATACTTTCGCCAGGGATACTACGAAAAAAAAAATTCGTCACAAACTTCAGCCCAATGAATCCCCCACAATAAATATCTCAACCTTAAGATATTAAAATACCTCAGAAAAAAATGTTGTTTACATTTCCCTTGAATTTCTAAGCACTAAGTGGTACTTTTGTTCGAAGCACATAATTCATATACTTTTTCGATAGTTTCGATCGTACATTTACTATAATAATGATGATAATAATGAAGCGGAGGAGACATCGCAAGTGGTTAAGTTTATCGAGGTACATCTTACAAGGGTATCGGTGGGGGGAATAGAAAGTCGCGTAAATTACAGTGCATTCGACGTCTCAAGAATGCATTAGTGAGAGCTAAGTCGATACAATATGTCTTGAGTCTTGACTATTGAGCAATCCTTAGGCGCAGCAAGCGATCTGGTTAAGTTATTAACCGATCCTGTTGGCTTACATTACATACCAATCGAAGGATCGCTCCTGGTGCCCAATACACCATACACAAGTGCCTACTATCAGTAACAATGGTGTTAAGTGGTCTCATGTTCCTTTCAATTCTGTCCTTTTCTTTTCCTCTCTGGATTGCGGTTTTCCGCAAGAACAGAAAGTCCGCGTACCTTTGCTTTTGCCGGATTAGGCAGTAATTAAGCGAGTCATGAAAAATTCAAATAAATGTTGCTATACATATACTTACAAACATTAACGAATCCATTCAATTCTCTTTTCAACATTCTAACCTTAATTAATTATTTAATTAGGATTTCCCAACTTCGCTTCATAATAAAATAAAATTGTATTTAAGTCTAGCCGTTTCTCGTCCACGAGAAAGTAACACGATTACTGTGAATAGACTCGATAAATTTTCTTTATAAAGGACTTTTTTATAGAAGAGGAAATAAGAGAGAAAGAAAACTATTCAAGTTTCAGTGCAGAAGATATATAATTTTAATTATGTAATCTCCTCTCTTTTCAGTGTCTAATAAGAAAATCCGGGAAATGAATGTGAATTATGATTGGAATGGGAAAAACTAGGAATATTATTTGAACAAATTAGGAATGTTTTTTCTTAAACTGTAAACATTTAATTAAAAAATGTTTCAAATTGAAATTCGATTGGTGCCATGAATTAACCGAACTACTTGACTCAATTTAATGTTAATTTACATTTTTAAAATAACTTTTGTGCTACACAAAATATCTTCCTGAATAATTGGGAAATATAGTAGAAGACAATTTTTTTGTTTGGTTTTTATAATTGTTCGTTTTAAGCTTGTTTTGACCCAAATTTGGTCGTTTTGGTATTTTGAGGGTTAAAATTGTTTTGGGTTCTTGAAATTTGGAATTATAGTTTTGTTTGGACGTTGTGATGATTTTAAATTTGTAGTGATGCAGATTCGAATTCAGTTTTTAACAATAAAAAACGTCTTTTAACTTCGTTTTAGTATAAATTTTGCCAAAATTTTTTTTAAAGAAAACAAAACTATAAGAGTTACCGAGAATTAAACTTGAAAAAAAAACATTTTTTACCAAAATTTTTACTAAAACAAATTTGACCTACGTTATTTATTATCTTTTGTTATATTTTCCAAATTTTCAGAAAGATATTTTGTAAACTTGAAAAATTTCCTTACAGGATACTAATCAAGTTGTCTAAGTCAATTTAGGAAAAATTAAAGTGAATTCAAGTTTAATCAATTGAAATAGAATTATTCTTTTCGAATTCTGTTATATTTTTCAGATGTAAGGGAATTAACATTTATTCGTGTGAATTTTCACTTGGGGATTGAAATATCTGGAATAAATCATTCAGTTGGCTGACATAACTTAAGCTGATTATGTATTCTATTGTTTACTTTATAATTGAACGAGAATTCTTTTTTTAAATTTGTGTTACGGCAAGAGGAATTTCAGCAACGGTAACAAGATAAAAATAATTCTACCTGTAAATTATTGTTTGACGTAAGTTTATTTAGAATTAAACCTTTAAGATAGATGAATTAATCTTATGTATATGGTTACTAGAATTACTAAGTAGGAACTACTTTTTCAGTCTTTCACTAACTACTGCATAAAGTTAATTAGTAAATAAATAATTAATCCTGTTCCAGCCTCTAATCAATTAATTAGCTAGGTCATATTTTATAACCTAATTATTACAAGGATGCATCACTCTTCTGAAATGAATACCTGAAGTATTTATTACCAATACAGTTCTTACCTGCTGCAATTAAGGTGAATTTATTCCGTGATTAAAATTAATTAAAATGGATATCTTCCAATATACCGTTGTCTAAATTACTTGTATGATTTAAATTATTGTTATCTCTTCAGATTATGCGTAGTTTTTTAAATGATTAGTGTGATAATATTTTTATTTACACTCTAAAAATTTTTTTTTCAAACTTCCAATAAAGTATTGGAAGTAATTAACCAATATATGTTTTGAAATTTTTATATAAATCATGTACACGGATAAACTTTTTATATCAATTTTTAATATAGTATTTTTCAATTTAGGGAAAAACGTATCACTTTGAGAATTTTTGTTAGTAAAAATACTAAACTTTATAATAATGATATGAAACTTTAGTGTAAACTATAGTAAAATTTGCTATGAACTATGCTAGAGTTTCATATCATTATTATAAATTTTAGTATTTTAAATTATTTCTAAATTAATTATTATTAATTATTAATTAATTTCTAATTATTTTTAAAAATACTAAACTTTATAATAATGATATGAAACTCTAGCATAAACTATAGTAAAATTTTCTATGAACTATGCTGGAGTTTCATATCATTATTATAAATTTTAGTATTTTTACTAACAAAAATTCTCAGTGATACGTTTTTTCCTAAATTGAAAAATACTATAGTAAAAATTGACATAAAAAGCTTCTCCGTGTAGGAAATATTCAATGACGTGCCGAATATTGCGTGTCTGACTTTGAAAAATTGTAAGAATACACTTGAAAAATTTCAATACTGAAAAAAAAACCCAATAGAGATTCGAATGTTTCTTGTAGATTATTAAAATAATTCGATAGACGATTATTTTTTCAATTTATTATTGAAAAATTTCATTACCTATGTATTGGAAAATTACGAATGTTTTTACAGTGTATTCATCAATAGTGATAAACTTTAAATTTGTGAATGTAAGTGTAAGAAATTCCGCCATGATGATACGACAGAAATCAAGAATTTATGAGAACATGCCGGAGTTTTGCTCGTCTATATAATGTATAACCCTTCGTAAATGGCTGTGATATTTCATGGGGCAGTACATATATTAAAGCATAAGTCCCACTAAAGTTGGCTATCAGCCAACCCTGTGAGCTTCAACTGCCGAAGAATGTGAACCAGACTAATGCACTTTTTCATACTTATAGTTAAAAATCCCCTTTTAAACTGCAAAATATTCAATTTAAATAAATACTTTCTTCTATATGTACTTACAGTTTTGAACGTTCATTGAACGATGACCAAAATTTTTCTTTCAAAACAAAATTAATTATTATGTCTACATCTAAAGCCTTTCAAATATACACTTTGTTATTAAATATTCCCTACTTTTTTATTTAATGGGGAAAAAACCAATCATTAAATTTGTAAAAAAATTTGATTCATCGTTCGATTAACGTTCAAAACTGTAAGTACATTTATTCTCTAATGAATACGAATTTTATCTCTCAATTTGTGAGACGTTTTTAGAGCTCGTCAAAGCAATTTTATAAAATTATGTATAAAAATCATAATTTGATATAATTTTTTTATCGTATCTTAAAAATTGCAAATTCAAGATGAATATGATTGAGGACTTTTACAAATTTTTCGATTGATATCAATTTTAATAGATTACATAGAAATATAATTGAAATATTACAAAAATTTCTAGAATCACGAATAGCAATGGCTTTAAAGGCTCAATAATAATTCCAAATTGAAATCAAATGCAATTACTCTCTTCCAAATTGAATGCTCTGAAACTCTATTTCGAATTCAGATTGCAATACATAAAATTGAAAAAAATTACTTTATTCAATTATGAAAACTATATTTCAGTTGAAAGCCATATTCAAATGATTTCCAATAAAATATATCTTCATTTGTCAGTCGTTCTTCAAAGCTCGTTAAAGCAATTTTATAAAATTCCACAATGTTCCGGATCATAAAATCTCGCTCATGAATTTTAAAAATCTTGCAACAATTTTTGTAACGCTAAAAAGTAAAAATAAGAAGGAATTTCTTATAAGACAAAATTTGATTTTGATCACTTTCCTTCCTCCATTCTTACATTTTTCCTCAAACTTCTATGAAACTTCTCGAAAATGGAATTGAGATGTATGGGTTCTGTAAAGTTTGAATCAGAAATCAAATACGTGGTTGGAGGGTCGACTAGATGGAAAGAGAAAGAGGGAAAGAGAATGAAAGGGTTGGTTAGTAGAAAGGAGTAGACTCTAGAACGAATCAATAATTTCAGGACTCGACGAGACGATCGTGATGAAACAAGTCATTTGAGTTCATTCATATTTCAACGAGATATTCCTTTTGATTTATAAATAATAATGTTTTAATAAATTTTTACATTCTTATCATAAATGAAAAGGTATTAGTTTTATGTGATAGAATTATCGAATTGATTTTAGCTTTGGCATACTTAATCGGAGCCAAAAAATTAAGGATCTACCAATTATCCTTACGATATTTTTCGATTAAACCAAAATTAGGAAAGTTACATTAAATTAAAAATTGATAAAAGTATCTAAATTCCATTTTTCAGTCAATCTATACAAGATACGAAAAAGAAGTTGTGATAAAAAATTTATTACTATTGAAAATCTAAAATTCGAAATTTTTAACTAAAATTTGTGAAATACAATAAAAACATAAGAATGCAAAATTGTTTGCTCCAATAAAATCTACAATTTTTGTCTGACACAGTTACTGATAAAATGGATATTTTTCATTTCAATTTAAAAAAATACCATTAAAATTAAAAAAATCCATTCATAAACAAAATATATGAGATCCGGAAAATACGTTCAGATGCACTGTTAGAAATTTCTGTATCAAACTTCCATTACGTGTAATAAAAGTTTTTTTCAGTAACGTATATTAAATTTAAAATACTCTTATGTATGTGTATATATTTTAATAATTTTTGTTAATTTTAATATATTTTAATTGAAAAGTAATTAACTTTAATATGAATCTATATTAATTTTTCATAATATACAAATCTATTAATTTTAATTTATCACTTGTATATTAAAGCCTATTAAAATTAATAAGATTTTAACAGTGTAGGCAAATAATTTTCCTAAATAAGGTCTATAAATTCTCATTGGGACATTTTTGACGAGATGTATATTTTATGTTTTGATTTTAAAAACACTATTGAAAATTAAAAATTCCGTCTTTTAACGTAAATATGTGAGATAAGAAATAAGCGTTGAAATGTAAAATTGATGGCTCAAATAAAGTCCATAATTTTTTTCCTCTTTGAGATATTTGGATGAAAATAAATTATTTTAATTATATAATTTTTTCTATTGCAAATGTAGCTCTAATGGATATAAAGTAAAATAATTGAGCGCAAAGCGCGAGTATTGTGCTGAGAATGTGTTCCTTAAGGCTGATAGAGCCTTAAATAAATTGTATTTCCTTTTTCATTTGAAATCAAAAACAAATTTAGTAACTTTAAAAAAATGTTATTTACATTTACAATATTATAAAATTGACTTGAGTTTTAGTAGCAAATTACACCAAATAAACTTGAACATGAGTAGAAATTTTGCACTGACCCTGGTCGGTTTCATCACCGGCCGAGCGCGAAGCGCGACAATTAAATCGTGCGCCCAAACTTGCGAGCGATGAGACTGTGCCGGCGAAGCAGGCAGATTTTTTATTCCTAGTTGATGACTATAATAACTTTTTACTCAATTAACTTATTTCTAATTTAAATGAAAACATCCCGTGCAGAAACGTTAATGTGGCCCAGATCTGGCCCAGGCGTGGCATCCATAATTTAAAATGAAACGCTGCGCCTGATCTGGACCAGGTTTGGCGCGGCCTTTCATTCCAGATTAGGGCCAGATTAAAGAATTTCTGGATGGGGCAGAATGAGTAAAATAATTTGAACATATATTGTAGTTCATTTTTTTTGGACAAATTGGTAAAAATTTAGAAGGTAAACTCCTAGAAAGCAATAATTACTTTAAGGCTTGTTCCACTCGATTGTACCTAAAACTCATCACTCACTACGAACGAAACATCTAAATAGCAACTGTGGTTTTGCTTTGAGGCCACGCTTAATGCCAGCAATGCAAGCAACTCACTTCTCCCTTCGATTCGCCTTTCAATTTCATGATCCGTTATCCTTCGATATATTGAGCTCTGTCGATAGAATAATTTACTTTCGACGATTCATTACGTCCAAGTCCATTATTACTGGCCTTTTAATCAATTGTAGAATGTTGAAAAGCCTGAAATCTGCTTGCAACGAGCTCACATCGAAAATTCCAAATTAATCACGTAATGTTCGTTTACCTTTAATTCAGATTTGTTAAATCAGGGACACATTCATTTTAACTGGATTTCATTATATCAGTTCAGCAATGCATTTTTTATTTCATTTTATCTTTTTGGTGTGTTAATTATTTTAAATAATTTTATTAGTCAAACTTGAGTAGAAATTGCAAGGCCTGGCTCTAACTTGGCATAAAAGGCGAAACCAGGCCTAGACCTGGATAGAGCAAAGAATTGAGTTTTTTATTATAATTTTTCATGTGGAGAAGGGAATGTGATACGCCTGTATAGCTTAGTTGGGTAGAGCAGTCGACCGGCAATCGAAAGACCTGGGTTCGAATCTCGGCACAGTTGAAAGCGTCTTTTTTCCACAGAAATATTTTTAATTATTTGAATATATATATATATATATATATTGTTGCATGTACTTTTCTGGGAGAAAAGCTACATTTAGGCCCGATTCTGAATTTCATTTGTAACTAAAGCTTGGTTCAACCAAGAGCCATGGCCCTATATTGGCTTTAAAGTGGAAAAGAGGGACGGAAGGGTTTATTGGAAAATAAACGGAAACCTTCCCTAGTGCGAATTGCCGAAGGTGATAATACGGCACAATATTGGCCCAATATCGGCCATTGTTATTGGGCCAGTGTCACTGTTTGCATCAGTCAAGTGCTGGGCCGAAAACGGCGGCCTTTTTCGACTGTTTAAATTTACCGACATTCAGCCAAAACTTGGCCTAGTATCGGCCCTATACCAAGCCGATTTTCATTTTTACTATGGCATCCAGTTCTGAAAGTAGAAGAGCCAGAGTCGGGCTCATGGACGGCACATTACTGGGCCATGTGTCACTTTTACCACGGGAAACCATCCTGGAAGTGAGAAAACCAGAGTTCGGCACAGCATTGGCCCGTTGCTGTGCCGAAAACAAGTGCTGGCGGCCAGAGTTTGGGCCAGCATTGGCCGCCAAGTGCATACCGGAGTTATCATTCCAGCAACGGCACGATATTGGCAGCCGATCTTCGGCAAATTTTTGGCGATGCTGGGCCAGTGTTAGGCCGTATCTAATTTCGCACTTGGGTTTCTTGCTAATTAATGTGGCATATCAGACTTTGCAAACAATGCGTCAATTAGGTGACGTAATTAGGCGGATGTTACCATGTCTCTTTAATTACATCTTGTGTGCCCAATCGCACACGAAGAAAGACCACCTGAGTGTTGATCTGTTGTACATAGTAGACCTGATTTGATAATTCAGTTCACATCCTGTTTTCACGATGCAAACACTGAGTAATTAGGAACTCGTTTGTCGGCAAACTGCTCAACTAGATCTCGCTTAGTACTCGTTTCTCATCTTTTCACTGTCAACACTTTCTGTTTCAGGATATTAAAAAAATAAATTTATTCTACATCAACCGAAGTATGCAAATTTTTGAGTGGAAATTTTTTATTTGTTTTACAATTTTCAAAACTGACCCAAATACATGATTTATTGATTTTTTTTTTAAGATTCAGAAGAAAAATAGTTGAACAAATAATTAAAATTAAATTTCGAAGGATAAGAAAATTAATTGATAAAAAATGTATGTTATGGAATTTCGGAAAGTGAATAGATAAAAGATGAAAAGATTGCAAACTTACAATATAAATTAGAATATCTATTGTTTTGAAAATATCAACAATAAAAAATGTAAATTTAGGTATTTCAGTGATTAGTCATCAAGTGGGTGCTTGAAAATCAAGACAATAGGGAGGAAACCCAATACAAATAAAAAATACGTTGTTACGAATGTTCTTAAATCTCAGATAGAAATGCAAATTGAATTTATAATCTCGTGTACAAAAATTAAAAATCAACACACTTGTGTTTATGATAATGGCTATACAAAAATTAATGAATTCGCATAATTTAATTTTTCGAAAGTTTCAACGTAATCTTGATTATAAAATAATTTTAAAATACTTTTTTTCAAGTTTTAATAATCCCAAGATTATTAAACTAACTAGAAAATATCCCGTTTCACTGAAAATTTGAGATGGATCAGATCCCATAATTTCATATATTGCATTTAATAAAAAGATTGTTAGCAATGTAGAAATAATCAAAAATATAACATCAACTATTTGGAGGATTACTACACCTCTAAATATGATTACTGGTTTTCCCACGCTTATAAAAATATTAAATTTAATTACAAAATGTTTAAATCAACCTAAGAAGTTACTATAAATTTTGTTTGACTTAAGGGGAAGTCCCCTCAAGAGGTCTCGAAAAATCGTGTTTTTTTCCTGCCTAATCGATTAGGCAACTATTCAAGATTATGTGTGTAAAATTTTAGCTCGAAACTCGAAGTATTTCAGGAGATACACGGAAATTCAGTCGGTCACGTACATTACTTACGTGTAGTACGTGCATTACGAATTTTACACTGAGAAAAAAATTTACCCAACAAAACATTTTGTTCAATTAACAAAATTTGATTGATATAGCAAAATGTTTTGTTGGCACAACAAAAGAATTTTGTTAGCTAAATACTAACAAAATATTTTTGTTGATTTGACAAAACTGTTTTCTCCGTGTAAAGCGCGTTTTCTCAAAACCATGTTTTTACACTTTGCGGGAAAGATAACTAAAAAAGTTCTTAACCGATTTTCTTAAACCAAAGTTTCCTTTATTCAGTATAAAAAGCTACTCTATGTGAACTACGGATTTTAAGAAATTCCGATTTTTAATGCCTTTTTTATGAACAAATTACTAAAAAAAAAGTCACTTTTTTTTTGAAATCATAATTTTTCGTCTAAATTTCCGAATTTTAAAATTTCCGTAGTTCACATAGAACAAATAAGTCTAACGAAGAAAACAAAAAAAAATTTTTGATTTTAGTTGAAAATAACGGCTGCTATAGTTCCCGCAGTTTGACTCCGACCGTGTCGAGGCGCTGATGCCGCAAAACGTGGATTACTCGGCCATTTGAAATTTTTCGGATGTAATTTTTTTTGTTAACAAAGTCTAAAATATGACTAAAACATATCCCAAAGTTCTTATGTCTCTGATGTTTCTTTCTGTGAGAAACAAATCAGGAAAAAACGCTTTTTTTCGGTCTCTTGAGGGGACTGTCCCCTTAAGCAAAGATATGGTTCATTTAACAAATTATTTTGGTTAGATTAAGTAAATTTTTTTCTGAGTGTAGGTTCGTATATATTTTTGATTAACCCTATGATTCCCAAACCCTTGGATTCATCCAAATTAATTTTAGTTGCATTAATCAAATATTTTTCTGAGTGCAACCAAAAAAATCCGATGATTTACAGACAATAATTTTTTTTATTTCCGCAACAGAATTTTTAAATTTTTTAACAAATTTATTCTTATAGGTTGAATAATTTAGTAGATTTAAACACAAGACTTCTTTAAACCAATTAATATTTTGTTGAATCAATTATTAACTTTAACTTGAACAATATATCTTTATATTCAAGAAAGTAGTGCGTTTAAGGGGTCATTCTAGTTTAGGCGCTTAAAAAAGAGGTTATAAAACTTGTTAGGCTTAATAAATACATTTATAAATAACGTTTTAAAAAATAGATTTTTTTTTAAATTTTTCTATGTAAAAATAGCAGGTAAACGCCCAAGAGCGAAATGCCGAAGCTGATAATGCGACACAATATTGGCCCAATCTCGGTAGCCAACAGTCGGCTATTATTATTGGGCCAGTGTCGCCGTTTGCATCGGTCAAATGCTGGGCCGACGACGGCGGCCTTTATTAACTGTTTAACTTTACCGACCTTCAGCCGAAACTTGGCCCACTATTGACAATGGCTAGGGCGCAAACCGCAATTTTGAATATATATACATAAATAACAAAATTGCGGACATTTTTCGAGATGTCGTCAAAAAAAGAAAATTTTAATTAAAAATTCTGATGTTTCGTCGCTTCGCGCCCTACGCATAGGTGTAAGGAACATGTTGTAAAAATTTCATAAGGTTTTTTTTTTATGAAAAATCGTAAAAAAATCTTACCTTCGCTTAATCAGCGATGCCTGCAACATACGAAGTACCTTCACACAATACTTTTGAATATGTACACTTTCAAAAAATGCAACAAAAAAAAAATCGATTTTTTGAAGTTGGTAAACTAGAATAACCCCTTAGATCAAATTTTTTGTCGAGTGTCCCATAAAATTTTATTTACAAACAACATCCAACAAGCAGCTGACTTTTTCATCAGCTGCTCCACTCACAGCAATTAGCAATGAAAACATCAATTGAACGCGCAATGTTACCTGGCTTTGAACTTGCAATAAGCAATTAACTTATGTACGTGGTATATTGAATTCATGTTTGAGCTTGTTCGTTCATCAATCTGAAGAAAGGAAGTCCAGATGGGGTCAACTATTGACATACTTATAACCCACACCAGGGGGCACAGAATTATCCAATCATCCAATGTGCTCACGCAACATATGACGTTGGAAGATACCTGCAATCAAGGGGTCGAACATTGACCCTCCAGTGCTAACCCTACAAATAATTAAGCAGAACCATTTCTGAGATTAATAATTGAGTATTCAAATTACCAGGAGGTTTCCCTATTAACAGTAATTCAATACTATTATTTTACTATTCCTAAACTATTACTAAATCTGAGGTATGTTAAGTTGACGTAACCACATCGCCCAATCGAGTCCCCACCTATATCAGAATTAAAGGCTCATTTAAGGCTAATTTAATGCCATATTGCTGAATTTAATGCTCCATTATTTTTTAAAAAAACAATGGGTTCCGCTGGCTTAACGTTAAGTTGACGTAACTACAAGTTATAATAACATTTAAACAAGTTAAGGCCTATACCAGAATTGAAGGCTCATTTAGGGCTCTCGAAATACCCCATACAAATTTTTAATTTTGTTTCTTTAAACAACATTTGTTTAAACAACTAATGTTACAAACAGCTCCTTGAAAAATTAAATGTTTATTAGATCGATTTTGTATAGACAATCATACATGTTCCGTATATTTTATGTCTTTTTTTTATCTTCTTTGTTGTAATAAAACAATTAACAATATGCTCTCAAATAAACACAAATACTTCAATATCTATGGTTATACAAAGTATGCTTTTACGAAAAATAGCAAAGTATCAAGTTATCACCTATGGCAGAATTGAAGGCTCATTTAGGGCTCTCGAAATACCCCATTGCTGAATTTAATGCTTCATTATTTTAAAAAAAAAACAATGGGTTACGCTAGCTTAACGTTAAGTTGACGTAACCACACGTTAAAATAACATTTAAACAAGTTAAGGCCTATACCAGAATTGAAGGCTCATTTAGGGCTCTCGAAATACCCCATTGCTGAATTTAATGTTCCGTTATTTTAAAAAAAAACAATGGGTTCCGCTGGCTTAACGATAAGTTGACGTAACCACACGTTTAAATAACAGTTAAACAAGTAATCACCTTTAACAGAATTGAAGGCTCATTTAGGGCTCTTTGAATATCCCATCCAAAGTTCCAATTTTATTTGTTTAAACAACTTATGTTAAAAACGGCTCCTTGAGAAATTGACTGTTTAGATCGATTTTGTAAAGACAGTCATATATGTTCCGTATATCTCATGTTTTATTTTCTCATATTGTTTGTAATAAAAGTATCAACAATATGCTCTCAAAAAACTAGATAATTATATATATGTTATATATGGTTATACAAATAATGCTTTTACGGAGGTCCGATCAGCTGGCACCTCCAGTACATAAAAACGGTATGTATACATTGTACCATAGTTTTAGTTGCCCAAAGTTTCAATTGCCCATAAAATCACCAGAAGTCCCTATATTTGAAAAGCAGTGTTTAACGAAGATTATGAAAGGAATGCGTTGGCAAAAACTGGGAGGATTGCAAGATGCAGGATTCCTGTACATTTCCCTAAAGCGTATTGTTAATTGTTTTATTACAACAAAGAAGATAAAAAAAAGACATAAAATATACGGAACATGTATGATTGTCTATACAAAATCGATCTAATAAACATTTAACTTTTCAAGGAGCTGTTTGTAACATTAGTTGTTTAAACAAATGTTGTTTAAAGAAACAAAATTAAAAATTTGTATGGTGTATTTCGAGAGCCCTAAATGAGCCTTAAATTCTGGTATAGGCCTTAACTTGTTTAAATGTTATTTTAACGTGTGGTTACATCAACTTAACGTTAAGCTAGCGGAACCCATCGTTTTTTTTAAAAATAATGGAGCATTAAATTCAGCAATGGGGTATTTCGAGAGCCCTAAATGAGCCTTCAATTCTGGTATAGGCCTTAACTTGTTTAAATGTTATTTTAACGTGTGGTTACGTCAACTTAACGTTAAGCTAGCGTAACCCATTGTTTTTTTTTCTAATTAACGGAGCATTAAATTCAGCAATGGGGTATTTCGAGAGCCCTAAATGAGCCTTCAATTCTGGTATAGGCCATAACTTGTTTAAATGTTATTTTAACGTGTGGTTACGTCAACTTAACGTTAAGCCAGCGGAACCCATTGTTTTTTTAATAAATAACTGTGAATTAAGTTCAGCAATGGGGTATGTCGAGACCCCGAAATGAGCCTTCAATTCTGGTATAGGCCTTAACTTGTTTGAATGTTATTTTAACGTGTGGTTACGTCAACTTAACGTTAAGCTAGCGGACCCCAGTGTTGTTGTAAAAAATAAAGGAGCATAAAATTCAGCAATGGGGTATTTCGAGAGCCCTAAATGAGCCTTCAATTCTGGTATAGGCCTTAACTTGTTTAAATGTTATTTTATCGTGTGGTTACGTCAACTTAACGTTAAGCTAGCGTAACCCATTGTCTTTTTTCTAATTAACGGAGCATTAAATTCAGCAATGGGGTATTTCGAGAGCCCTAAATGAGCCTTCAATTCTGGTATAGGCATTAACTTGTTTAAATGTTATTTTAACGTGTGGTTACGTCAACTTAACGTTAAGCCAGCGGAACCCATTGTTTTTTTAAAAAATAATGGAGCATTAAATTCAGCAATGGGGTATTTCGAGAGCCCTAAATGAGCCTTCAATTCTGGTATAGGCCTTAACTTGTTTAAATGTTATTTTATCGTGTGGTTACGTCAACTTAACGTTAAGCTAGCGTAACCCATTGTTTTTTTCTAATTAACGGAGCATTAAATTCAGCAATGGGGTATTTCGAGAGCCCTAAATGAGCCTTCAATTCTGGTATAGGCCATAACTTGTTTAAATGTTATTTTAACGTGTGGTTACGTCAACTTAACGTTAAGCCAGCGGAACCCATTGTTTTTTTAAAAAATAATGGAGCATTAAATTCAGCAATGGGGTATTTCGAGAGCCCTAAATGAGCCTTCAATTCTGGTATAGGCCTTAACTTGTTTAAATGTTATTTTATCGTGTGGTTACGTCAAATTAAAGTTAAGCTAGCGTAACCCATTGTCTTTTTTTCTAATTAACGGAGCATTAAATTCAGCAATGG
Organism: Diplolepis rosae; assembly: GCA_030998225.1. NCBI lineage: Eukaryota > Metazoa > Arthropoda > Insecta > Hymenoptera > Diplolepididae > Diplolepis > Diplolepis rosae. Next base: position 2,030,074 of record JAPYXD010000723.1, on the reverse strand, counting down.
GGTATTTCGAGAGCCCCAAATGAGCCTTCAATTCTGGTATAGGCCATAACTTGTTTAAATGTTATTTTAACGTGTGGTTACGTCAACTTAACGTTAAGCCAGCGGAACCCATTGTTTTTTTAAAAAATAATGGAGCATTAAATTCAGCAATGGGGTATTTCGAGAGCCCTAAATGAGCCTTCAATTCTGGTATAGGCCTTAACTTGTTTAAATGTTATTTTAACGTGTGGTTACGTCAATTTAACGTTAAGCCAGCGGAACCCATTGTTTTTTTAAAAAATAATGGAGCATTATATTCAGCAATATGGCATTAAATTAGCCTTAAATGAGCCTTTAATTCTGATATAGGTGGGGACTCGATTGGACGATGTGGTTACGTCAACTTAACATACCTCTAAATCTGGGCTTGTGGAAAGCAACTTACAGGCCTCAATTTTACATGGATTTTTTATATTGATGATTTTATATTATTCATTTTTTCAGGGCAAAATAGCCCGGGATAACCTGCCCCCCAGGACTGTTTTTAATTCGAGCGCGCCTAGGGTGCGCGATTCGATCGTCGCGCTTCGCGCTCAGTTTTATATTCATAGCATACATACAAGTTTATTTCTTGTAATTTGATACTGAAGGTCAAGTCAATTTTATAATATTGTAAATGTGAATTAAATTTTTTCAAAGTTTCTAAATTTCAAATTAGATGGTTGAGTTCGAAATTTTTGCCACTGCCTATATTATCGGAGGATCATTAGTCGCGTATGAGATAGGATACGTTGCCGAGAGGTGTCCTCGTAGACAATTTCAAACGGTTATACAGTCGACCTTCTGAATAAGAGAATTCTCAATAAGAGCGCTTCCCCTAATGTGTCCCGGAAATTTATTATCAATAGTTTTTTTTTAAATTGAAACATAAATTATACATCCTGTCAGAAAATATCCTGATGTGAATTTGTAGACGTCATTCCGGTAAATAACTTTCTATCTCGCCGTTTTTTTCATATCTCATATATTTTGGGTGAAAAATGAAATTTTTTATTATTAATAGTTTTTTTTAAATTTAAACACAAATTATACATCTTGTCAGAAAATATCCTGACGTGAATTTGTAGACGTCATTCCGACAAATAACTTTCTATCTCACCGTTTTTTTGTATCTCACATATTTTTTTTTTTAAATTGGAATTTAAACATTTTAATTGTATTGTTTAAAATTGAAACGAAAAATATATATTTTGTCAGAAACTGTCAGACAAAATTTTTAGATCTGATTGAAGCGAACAATTTGGCATTCTCACTTTTTTTTCGTATTTTATATATTATTGTTTAAAAACTGAATTTTCGATTTTCAGTAGTATTTTTTTAAATTAAAAAGAAAAATATACATCTTATAAAAAAATGTTTCGATACAATTGGTATAATTACGTGGAATCATAGATGCCTCCTGTGTATAGGAAAAAAAGAAAATCGAACAACGAAAGAATTGATTCAAAAATTAAATCTTTTCACATAAAAAAAATTGATTTTTCAAAGGATTAAATCGGAATTGGACGTTCCTAGTTTGAACCACCTTAGAATTTTAATTTAACTTAAATATGAACCGTTTAATATTTGTTTTATGTTTAAGGCCAGTGGTCAACTAAACCACGTGACTAAATTATGAAGTGAGAGTTTTTCATCTGGAAAATAAAATTTAAATAAAAAATTTGAATTTTCGAGTAGAAAAAGCGACTCTGCAAAAATTTTTAAATAAAACTTTCGTATTTTTTAATAGAGTATCCGAATCTGTAATAAAAAATAAAGCTTTCTATTTGAATTTAAAAGTTACCCCCCTCCCCTCAAGGCACAGTGTACATTTTTATATAAGAATAATAATATCAATTATTAATTTGTATAATAATTCATTATTCCAAAATAACTTTTTTAGTTGACAATATATCGTGCTGATAACCGAAAATAAGTTAGCAGACTTCGTTTTAATCAAAAAATTAAAAAACTTTTTTTAGAGAAAATAAAACTGACAAATTTACGGTGTAAAAGAAAGTTTTAATTGAATAAGTCTAAAAATCGGTTTCCTTTCAGATATAAAGAAACTAGACCATTAGAAAATTATGCGGTTATACAGTTTAATTCCTTTTGCATAATAAAACATATTTTCACTGATATTATTTTTTCGAACAATGCTTTTTTACTGCATAAATTCGAAAATAAGATCCCTTTCCATACATTGCCAATGAAAGCAATTCCCTCGGTGTTCGATAAAGTGAAATTAGCTGTTAATGAAGAAAATACCTAATATAACAATTTGAAATATTTCTCAGAAATGATTTCGCAGTGATTGTTTAAATGATTTTATGTACAAAATCCTTATTTAATTTTTTGAAATTCTTTTAGAATAAGTTGTAATATAAAGATAATGTGATTCAGAAACACCTGATTAACGACGTTTATCTGTATATTCTTTATCAAAAAAGAAACAAAATGCTTTCTCAAGGTCGACATTATCAAAAAATGTTACTAATCATATGGTCAGATTATACGGAGAAACCCATTTTAACAATGTTTGCTAAACTACATTTTAATTTAGGGAAAAACGTGTAATAGTAAGAATTTTTCGCAACGAAATTCTAAACTTCAGATGAATTATATGATAATTTACTATAGATTGTATCAAACTTTACAATAACCTATACTAAGGTTTTAAATCGTTTTTCGAATCTTTAGTATTTTGACTGTGAAAAATTTTCAATTTGCTAGGAATAATTACCATTGCACCTCAATTTTCCCTTAATTCCTACAATTTTTAAAATTATCATTATAAAATAAAAAATATATTGCTGTGAACAGTTTCTCCCTGTATTCAACAGAATTTTCTAATTTATAAAAAGCCATAGGAAATAAGCACATATTAATTAAATTTAAAAAAAAATTAACCATTAAAAATAATTAAAAAATGTTAAAATAAAATTATGTCAGGTAATTCATCTGTTTGTAAAATTGATTTCCTCAGCTTCAGCTTCTTGGGATTCAATTTCCATTATCATACACGCAGAGAAAAGATCAGTAAAATTTACAGGAAGTTCGGTACTTATTTGGACAACATGACTTTTCAGTAAATTTTACCAGAAGTTGAGTTCAATTAACAGATTTTCTAATTAATTAGTTGAGTTTGAAATTTTTGTCACTGCCTACATTATCGGAGGATCACTAGTCGCGTGTCAGATAGGATACGTTGTCGACAGGTGTCCTCGTAGACAATTTCAAACTCTTATATCGCAAATAATGCAAATAAATTTAATATTTTAAAGAATTTGAAAATCTTTCTGTGGAAAAAATGACCTGAGCCACTAGGCGATATAAGGAGATCTTCCTGTGGAGAAGGAGATGTCGGACGCCTGTGTAGCTCAGTGGTCAGAGCAGTCGACCGGCAATCGAAAGACCTGGGCTCGTATCCCAGCGCAGTCGAAAGCGTCATTTTTTCCACAGAAAGATTTTCAAATTCTTTAAAATAACAGATTTTCTGTACGTTTCACTCAGCGTCCAGTAAAATCTACTGAATACGAAAAAATCCGAGTTAAGTTGATTGTACTGTACGCTAAGTGAATTGTACAGAAAATCTGTTGATTGAACTCAACTTCTTGTAAAATTTACTAAAAAGTCATGTTGTCCAAATAAGTACCGATCTTCCTGTAAATTTTACTGATCTTTTTTCTGCGTGTACTTCATGATTTCCTTATTATTCGTTATTTATTTTTCTACTCATTTTTTAATTTATGTCAATAGTTTTTCATTTTGTAGGTGGAAAATTAAAAACAAATTTTTTTTTGTATATGAATTATATAAAAAAAAACACGTTTCACATATTACAAGACATTGTTAAATTATTTCAATAGCTTACACACTCATAAGTGAAAGACGAGAGAGAAAGTATCTGATGGAACGGTTTTTTAATAAAAACTAGAGCGAGAGAAAGCTACTTTATTTTTTTTCCTCTGTCTCTCTCGGAATCTGCATCCCGCGCATTTCCACTGATTCGCTAGGGGAATTAACATTTGTCGAATCCGTAAATACTAGTTCGCGTGGATTACAATACTTACCAATTCGTTTTTTTCTAAGTCCCTCGTGTTCTTAAAAAACCTCTCGTAACTTTATTATCGTTATTTTGCTTCAAGGCCGAATTGTATTGCCTTTTACGTACTATTCTGCTCCAATTGCTATTATCTTCGGAAGCCTTTTATAAATGGAAAGAACAATCAGGACGATGAATGTGGATTCGACTTTTCTTATTCTCTTTTTCTCAGAATGAACAGATATAAAGGATCGATAACTTTAGCTATCGATTCTCCAGTAGTTAGCCTTCATAACCTATAATTTAGCAATTTATATTCTTTTACGGTTCAAATTTGAATTATTTTGATTCCACATTTATAATTTTAAATTACTAACGAATTCAGAGGCATGTTATTATTTTACGTCGTTGAATTTAATTTAGAAATTTTTTATTCGGATTTCAAAGACCAAATAAGGAAAACATTATTGACCTAAAAATTAATTTATTTGCAAAATTAAAAACAATGTTCGATTGCAAATTTCTAAGTTTTTTTGTTCATTCTATCCGGTTTTCCATATATTTAAATTAATTTATGGCACTGAAGATAATTTTAATCGATGAAAATAAAAAGAAACTGACCCTATGCCAAAGAAATGATAAATTAACAAAAATTCTGTGAATTTTGGGTCAATATAATAACGGACATGTTGTCAAACATGTCACTTTACGAAATTCATTTTATTCATTTGTATAATGTGAGATAAAAATTTTGGACTCGATGGTATTTAATTTAAACTGCCTTTAATTTCAAATTTTTAAATGAAATTCAAAATTAAGTATACATTTTTTAATGTGTGGGAATTAATTTTATTTTATGCATAAATAAGATGTTAAAATTTATTATTTTCATATCTTATCTTCATATTTACTTGTTGAGTCAGATTTTAAATGTTTGTTACAATTAAATTTTCCCCTAAAAAGATTTTATCTACCTTTGACTTACACTTGTGTACGATTCTAATCGTGGATTAACTACGGACAGGATAAATAACTAGTTTTACTTCCAGGTGCGATAGAGGATCATAACCTCCGGTGCACACTATCGTTAATGGCGTTTTAAGTATAGAGTTCATAAATTAAAACAGGCTTTGTGATTTTTGATATATAAGGATTTAATGAACAAAGTTTTTTTATTTTGCGTATTGTATATAATTACTAAGAGTGTGCAAAAATTGGACAAGTTATTTCGATTATTACTTCCCTTCAGCTACAATTTTAATTAATTATCATTATTGCAAAATAAATAATAAAATAGTCTAAAGTTCACTAAATGGCATTAGTAATTAAAATTCTTGTTAACTTCAATTAACTTTTGAGTCTGCATCACAATCAGTTCTTCTGTCTTTGATTTGATAATAAAAAAATGTTTTTTTTTTTTAATCGAACGCATTTTCTTCTGAGGAAAACATATGTTTTTTTATCGTGCAGTAAACTTAAAATATTTATGATTCCAAAATTCCTGATTATAATCTATTCGATTATTTTATATTAGATTCGCCAATCCAGAATTATTACCAACCATGAACGTGCATAATCGAAGTTTTGAGAAAAACAAAGAAAACTGATTTTGAAAGAATTAGAATTAAAATTTAGTTAAAAGAAGAATGAATTCAGATTGGAAAACTACACCATTTTCTCAAAACTTCGTTTTTGCACATTCATGGTTTTCGCATAAAGGGAACAATATATAAAATGTTTAAATATTAGAATTTTATTATTGTTATATATTTTTTCTACTATTGGGTCATAAAGTGGATTTTATTGCCCCGCGCGGGGCAAAAAAATCTGTTTTCTGATCTCCTAGTAGAAAAAAAATCGCGTGCGATTTGCTTCATAACCCAAAATTACATGTAATGGAAGTTTAATACATAAATTTCTAACAGTGAATTGTATGTTTGTATATTATGAAAAAATAATATACCTTCTTCTTAAATTCAATAAATTTTCAATAAAATATATTAAAATCAACAAACGTTATTAAAATATATGCGCATATTTTCAATGTAATATACATTGCTGAAAAAAACTTCAATTACATGTAATGGAAGTTTAATACCGAAATTTCTAACAGTGAATTGTATATTTCTATATTATGCAAAATTAATAAACCTTTTTATTTAATTAAATAACTTTTCTATAAAAATATATTAAAATTAACAAACATTATTAAAATATATACACATATTCTAAATTCAATATACGTTACTGAAAAAAAATTCAATATTATGAAAAATGAATATACCTTCTTCTCAAATTTAATAAATTTTCAATAAAAATATATTAAAATCATTAAACGTTATTAAAATATATGCACATATTTTAAATGTAATATACATTACTGAAAAAAACTTCATTTACATGTAATGGAAGTTTAATACAGAAATTTCTAATAGTGAATTGTATATTTGTATATTACGGAAAAATTACTATACATTCATATTAAATTCAATAACTTTTCAATCAAAATATATTAAAATTAACATACATTATTAAAATATATACACATATTTCAAATTCAATATATACACTGTAAAAAACTTCAATTACATGTAATGGAAGTTTAATACAGAAATTTCTAATAGTGAATTGTATATTTGTATATTACGGAAAAATTACTATACATTCATATTAAATTCAATAACTTTTCAATCAAAATATATTAAAATTAACATACATTATTAAAATATATACACATATTTCAAATTCAATATATACGTTACTGAAAAAAACTTCAATTACATGTAATGGAAGTTTAATACATAAATTTCTAACAGTGAATTATATATTTGTATATTAAGAAAAATTAATATATCTTCTTCTTAAATTTAATAAATTTTCTTTAAAAATGTATTAAAATCAATAAACGTTATTAAAATATATGCATACATATTTTAAATGTAATATACGTTACTGATAAAAACTTCAATTACATGTAATGGAAGTTTAATACATAAATTTCTAACAGTGAATTATATATTTGTATATTAAGAAAAATTAATATATCTTCTTCTTAAATTTAATAACTTTTCTTTAAAAATGTATTAAAATCAATAAACGTTATTAAAATATATGCATACATATTTTAAATGTAATATACGTTACTGAAAAAAATTTCAATTACATGTAATGGAAGTTTAATACAGAAATTTCTAATAGTGAATTGTATATTTGTATATTAGGAAAAATTAATATACATTCCTATTAAATTCAATAACTTTTCAATTAAAATATATTAAAATTAACATACATTATTAAAATGTTTACTCATGTCTATTAAAATTCATATAAAAGTTTCTATTTTTTTAGGGGAAAGAATTTTAAATTGAATATTCATTACTGGAAAAAATTTTAATTACATGTAATGGAAGTTTAATACAAAATTTCTAACAGTGATAGTTGAAGCATATAAGCATGCCGAATTAAAGAACATTATCCTCTCAAATTAGAAAGCTAGACGAGTAACATTGATGTATTTGGGACGTGTAAAAAAATTTCGGCAGTCTGGGCTGTAGTTAAAGGAGACTGTTTGGGCCCAAAACGAAGGAGCATATATTTGCATAGACGATCGTGTCTCGACTGCTCGGCGCGGCGGCGAGTCCTCTTCTTATTGGAGCAGACCGCGTGGTTACCCGATGTCATTTATCAGATTCTATCTCTTTGTCTTCCTTCGTTTGTGCTCCTGTCCCACCTACCCACTATTCCATTTTTTGCAGGCTCCACTTTAATGGAATCAGATTAAGTAGCTCGCGACACAGAAGGACTCCCTGTGGCCAGAGTTGCTGCCGACTAAGGCTGAGCTTCTGCTTTTGGTTTAGTTAGTCCAGTAAAACAATCAGCGGGGGCGACGAGAACCTAGATTCTGATTTAGGTTTAAGGGTTAGAGTGTAAAAGCCACAACTTGTGAATGCTTAAAGCTATATCCAATGGCTAGATCGCCTTCCTCTCAGAAAGGAGAAACTACCTCACCAACACTTGTTGATCTCAGATCTCGACTGGGCTCAAATTTGTGATGTCTCATGTGACAAATTTTTTTTTTTGGCGTATGATTTACTAAAAATATGCAGAATAGTGATTTTTGACAAAAACAACATTTTTTATCGGAAAAAAATATTTTAAAGTTTAACAAAACAAACTATTTATGGACTGACACGTTAAAGTATCTTGCAAACTAAAAAGTAGACATATATACTCTTTAAATCTGAATCAGTCAAAATCTACTGATTATCAGTGAAATTTGACTGGTTCAAATAGCTAAAAAGAGGTTACTGTGAATCAGTCAAATTACACTGAATACTTCAGTGAAAAATAATTGCTTTAACAGAGAAAAATATTTTTCCACTGATGAATCAGTGAAAATTAACTGATTTAACAGTGAAAATTTGACTGATTCGGATTTAGAGAGTATGGACTTCAGTTTTTGATTGCAATCATATTCCAGGAGGAAAAGTCGGATTCATGCCAGTATTTATAAACGGCATAGTACCGCGCCAGTTTTAAACAAGGAGCTATTCCTGTACTGGACAGTTGGTACCAGGCCGAGGGTTGTCGCGGTACTGGCATAGACTTCGGAGAAATGTCAATACTGAACTCTCTAAATCTGAATCAGTCAAATTTTTACTGATTGAATCAGTGATTTGACTTTTCACTGATTCATCAGTAAACAAAATGTTTTTCACTGCTAAATCAGTTAATTTTCACTGATTGAATGAGTGAAAAATTATGTTTTACTGTTGAATCAGTTAATTTTCACTGAAGTAATAAGTGACATTTGATTGATTTACAGTAACCTCTTTTTAGCTATTTGAATCAGTCAAATTTCACTGATAATCAGTAGATTTTTACTGATTCAAATTTAGAGAGAACCAGTACAGATTTCAGTGCTGGCATGGTACCGATGTCCATCAGTACAGCGCCAATACCGATGGTCAACTTCCAACCAAGTTACCTTTCGGAGCCGCACCGGTGGTAGGCCGTGCTTATGCCAGCACCGCGCCAGTACTGAAAATCCTTCTGCAGTACTGGCGCGGTACCAAAATTTTCAAAGTTATTTTATCAAACTTTTCTAAGTTTGGATTCGCTCCGCAATCTCAGTTTTTGATTTACATTTTTTTATATTGTAGCACTTTGTGACTTCAATCAAAAATCGAAGTCTACATATATATATATGTATATTTATAAGTTTTCGAGATATATTTTCATGTCGAACTTAGAATTATTAAAGAACTTTGGGAACTGTGGATCAACCAGACCACGTGAACGAATTCCTTCAAAAGTTCCTATTGGATAACTTTTTTGGTTTACAAAGTATCTTTTTGGAAATTACAAGAATATGGGGGAAATAAAAAAGGTGTCATCTTCGTTTGAGGATAAAGTTTTCAAACATTTTTAGAGTTAATTCCAATTGCCGATAACTCTTTCAGTTTTTTTTTTCTAAAAAATTGTTTTTTAACATTGTAACTCAAAAGAAATTATCAGATGTTTTCTATTAACTTCTATTAAGTTTTCCAAATTTTGCTGGTTAAAAAGTTATCTTAAAGAAATAAATAAATTATACTTCGGTCACGTAATATTATTGAGAAAAATAATCTGTTGATCGAGAAATCAAGTAAAAAATTAATTTAAAGACTTTAAATTACCCTACTATTTTCTTTTTGGTGACACCATCCCGTGCAGAAATTGTCTCGACTATGCCCTGCTAACGGTCGGGTCCTGGCCGGGCAATAGCCGGGTAACTTTTACCCAGCCAGGGCCTGGTCGGGCCTTGCCCGCGCAGTTGTTTGGAAAATTCTCCCCAACCAGGGCCTGTTCAGACTATATCCATGCAAGTTGCTTTACGGTTTCCGCCCGGGCACTGGACGGGACCCGACCAGGTCGTCAGCTTGTTTCAAAATTTGCATTTTTATGAATATGCCAACAAGTTTTATAAAAATAATGTATCTATAATATATTAAATCAGATGTTAAAATATATGTGAGACCAAAAATTGTGTAGAAAAATTTAAAAACACAACTTTTGCCAGATACACTTACAGATTTGAACCTTCATTGAACGATGACAGAAAATTTTGTTTTACAAGATAATTAATTATTATGTTTATATTTGGGGTCCTTTAAATATACAATCGGCCATAAACAAACCACTATTGTTTTATTTTCTTGGGCAAAAACTAATCATTTCGTTTTCAAAAAAATATTTTCCATCGTTTAATGAACGTTCGGAACTGTAAGTACACTTTGCCACTGAAGTTGCAACCATGATGTCTTAACCTCAAAGTTTTCGTGCATGTTAACATTCTTGGGAATTCACTGTAAATTATAACGTATCAGTTTAAATAATGGATAAACGTATTCGTGATCTAAATCGTAGGCGTTCTAAGAAGCGCAGGTTAATAAAAAATAGTTCAATTTTACATGATTTAATCGATATCGACATAGATGATTCTGATAGTGAAATTGAGACTCCCATTATACCTTTGGGTAAGTTCTGTTTGTATGTTTTGACATATATTTATGTTTAAATAATCAAGTATGTTTTATTTTTGTATCACAAAAGACCATGAAGAAAACTTTGATCACGAAATTCACCAGGACAATAATGAGCAAGAGCCTAATATAAGTAAAGATCCTGTTGACACAATTCAATACATTCAACAAATGAACTTGATTTAATTTAAAGATTTGTGGCAACAAATATATTATGTGTGACTAATAAACAGCAATTAAAAATGTATAATTTTCTGCTTTTATTTTAATATTTTAAAGTAATTTAGAGGGTTACATCTTATACGTATACCTGACCAGGGACTGGCAGGGTACAGACTGGAAACTATCCGGTACCCGATCGAGGATTAACCGGGCTTCTAGCCCGACCGGGGCGCGCTTGATTCCCCGTGACGAAAATGACCGCGGCCTGTCCGGTATACCCGGCCGGGGCCCTGATATTATCCAGGCTGATTATCCGGGGCCCGGCTAGGGCCCGATAAAAACCGGTTTAAATTTCTGCACGGGATTAAGTTTTTGAATATTAAAACATTGAAATTACAATACATTTAATGTTGTTATGAATTAAGAGCTGATAATTTTTGCAAAACCACGTTTTAAATTTAATTTATGAAGGAAACAGAGTATAATATTGTATTATTTACTCTTAAAGCATTAAAAATTTATTATGCAGTTTGATTAAATACTTGCCATAAAATTATTATCTGCTACGAACAATTTTCAGAGAAAATTAAAATACCAATTTTATTAAAATTGAACGCTGCAGTATTTCGAAAACTCGTTCATCTTCGCCTTCACATGTAAATTGCTTCTTTACAGTCGAGGTCGTTTCCGCCATCCAATTAGTTATTATTATCATAAAAGCTATCTAAATTTTGAAACAGAATTCTCTACTCAGTTGCTTTTGATGAAAAATATATATGTTATGTTAATATTACAATTTTTGTGTTCGGATATCTTTAGCATCTTTCTTAGTGAAAAAATCTATGATCTATATTACTTCCTATGGAAAATAACTTTTAGATTAGAATTACATATAAACTTTATTCATTTGAAAACCATTTTTCTGTTTTAGGTAAATTACTCTCCTTCACAACAATCTACAATTTTTCGTAAGTAAATAATTAATATTGATTTAAAAAAAAATTAATTACGCTCGCGAGCAGTAATTCCTTAACTTGAGCCATAGCAACATTTCTGCATGGACTTTTATTGTAAAAATATCATTAATTTTTTTAATTTCAAAGAATCATGAAAGATATTTCAGAAATTTATTGAGGTATTTTAAAATAAACTTTTTAAGTATTCATGTTTTATTCTGAAGCAGATGTTATGAAACTTTCCTTGGCATATTTAATATTTGAATAACCAATATTATGAAAAAATATATCTCACTAATCCGATTTTACTGCAAAGCTCCAATCATTTTAGAATTCATTTTCCTTTGACGTTTTTTAAATGGAAAGAACAAACTAGAAGGAAGTAAGCTAGGTAAATGCGAAAAAAAGGGAAAGATGGAAGGATGAGAAATGAATGGCAAAAAGAGGGAGTCTGCATGTACATATATGTATATTACATACAGGTATAAGTTTGTGTGTCTGAACGTAGCTACGTTCGTTCATCAATCCGAACGGGATGATTTACGCGGCGGCCATCAATTCCAGAATAACTCGGTAATAACTCCGTTAAAATATTGCTCGCCGCCGACGTAAATAAGTTGGACGGGGCTGCGAGTCCGATTAGATTGAGTCGGAACTCGTGAAATAATGGAAAAATCGAGAAGGGTTTGCTGAAAAGAGGAGTATTTTTCACCATTGTTCCTCATTCTACTTCCTCTTTACCATTCCATCGCAAGAAAAATATTTGAAAGCCAGAGAAATATTAATCGACAAAATATATAGTGCATTACTAAAATTAATATTCTTGCAAAAAGAATAATGATTTTTTCTTCTTTTTACATTCTCATCATGGATGAGAAGGTATTGGTTTTATGTGGAAAATGACTTTCGAAATTTTCATCAAATCTTTACGTTTTGAGACCCCCTGAGTCAGAATAAACGTTTGTCTGCGGCATAGCTCTCGATAGAATTATCAAATTGAATTGAGCTTTGGTACACTTTATCGGAGCCGAAAAAGTAAGGATAAGTTCGTTAACCAGCCACATCCAATCAAAATTGAGGGATTGAGCACTACTTTTGTGTTTTTGAAAATAATTTTTTGAAAAAATGAAAAATTTCAATACTGGTTTTTGATAGTGCTCATAAATGTCTAAAAATTATCCTGATAACATTTTTTGATTAAATCAAAATTAGAAATGTTACAGCATATTAAAACTTGAAAAAAATCATTATCAAAATTCCATTTTCCAGTTAAATTATACGAGATACGAAAAAACGTTATGATACAATATTATTTTCTACATAAAGACCTACAAATTTGAATTGTAACATTTTTTCATAAGATGCATATTTTTCTTCTTAATTAAAAAAAAAAACTATTGAAAATCCAAAATTCAATTTTTTAACAATAATATGTAAAATACGAAAAAAACGTAAAAATACAAAGTTGTTCGTTTCAAAAATATCTACAAATTTTGTCTGACGCAGTTTCTGATAAAACATATTTTTTGTTTCAATTCCAAAAAATACGATTCAAATTCAAGAATTCCATTTTTTAGACAAAATATACGAGATACATAAAAAACGTTTAGATGAAAAATTATTTGCCTAAATGAGGTCTACACATTCTTATCAAGAAATTTCTCGACAGGATGTATATTTTATGTTTTGATTTTTAATATTAAATAAATTCGATTTTTTTCACCAAAATATGTGAGATACGAAATAAGCGTTGTTCTGCAAAATCGTTTCCTTAAATAAAGTCTACGATTGTTTTTACTTTTTGAGAGATTTTGAAGAAAATAAATTATTTTAATCATGTACACGGAGAAACTTTTTATATGAACGGAGCGCGAAGCATGACGATCAAATCGCATGCCCTAGGCGCGCGATGAGAATGTGCCCGCGACGCGGGCAGATTTTTTAATAGTAATTTCCATTAAAATAGCTATCTTTATTAACAACAATACTCTGCAATATTTTGCAGTAAAATACCAAGAAAAATATTTCAAAACTTTTTTAAAAGCCAGGGAAATATTAATCGACAGAATATATAGTGCATTACTAAAATTAATATTCTTGCAAAAGAATCATTATTTTTTTTTGTGGTTGATATTTTTCAGTGAAATAGCTATGTTTATTGAAAACAATATTCTGCAAAATTTTGCAGTAAAATACCAAACTTTGGAAAATCTGCATGCATTATATGTTATAGCAAAGTTCATTACATGACCTATCACAAAATATTTAGTATGAGTTTTTGAAATCTTAGTACTTTATCCCAACCCATAAAAAAGTAGATCTAACCAAACCATTTTGTCCAAAAAACCAAGATTTTATGTTAAACCAGCAACTTAATATTTTTCTGAGCGTATATAAAATTGATGTACTTAAACTTTTGAACGTTCATTGAACAATGACAAAATTTTTTCTTTATAAAAAAAATTAATTATTATGTATTATCTTTTTATCGTTCAATGAACGTTTAGAACTGTAAGTACATCTTCAATTTTCCCTGAATTCCAGAAATTCTTAGACAAATTATTATAAAATAGGTCATAATATATTCGAAATAAAGATTCTTCGTGTAGCTTCTATTAACAAACCAACGCATTTTGACCTAAGGGGATCCGACACTTTTAATATTTTTATTTTTTGAGTTTAGATCTTCTATATAATTTTATTTATTTTTAGTACTTTTGTCTAGAAAGGTTTTGTTTTTTTTTAATTCCGGCACCTTTATGTATTTTTGAACCAAAAATTTTGTGTTTTTTAGGCATTTTTTTGACATTTTTTGACTTTGAAAAACTTTTTCGTCTTTTAACCAATTGTCATAATTCTTTTTTATTTTGTTCCTTACAGTGTTCAACAACTTTTTGGGTATGGAAAACACTCTAGCTAAACAAATAACTACAAAAAAATTATTTTTAATATTTTTGGATATTTTCTATTAATTTTCAAATTTTATTTTATTTGTAACTGTTTTTGCAGTTGTTTTACCTTATTTTGCATATCCAAAAAGTTGCTACACATTGTAAGGAACAAAATGAAAAAAGAATAATAACAATTGGTGCAAAAACAAAAAAGTTATTTACTTAAAAATTGTATGGAAGGTATAAACTCAAAAAATAAAAATATTAAAGGTGGCGGGTCCCCTTAAGCTTCAGTTCCTTTTAAGGCTGAAAAGGGATAACATTTTAGATATTTTTATTACATAAATATTGCAGAATTGAAATATTAAGAATCGATTCTGAATAATTAGAAAAATCAATTTCTCTTTCACCGACATTAAAATATTTTAATTGGTCAAAACCAATTAGATTCTATAGACTTTCGTTAGTAAATCGAAAATATGAATAAATAAAATACCGCTCGTTTTGACCTCGAATCTGTAATTCACAAAAAAACTGTGCTTAGAAAAGAAAACTTATATAATACTGTCCTTTTCTCTTGAGATCAAAAGATAATGCAATAATGTCGATCTTGTACTGCACTTAAAACAGAAATTAAAATCGATTTTTCAACCTGCAATTAAATTATTAAAATTAACCTAAAGGCAAATATGTACTGAAAAATGTTAGAACAGTATTATTCAGAAACCTGTGGTATTCACATCGTTAATGACGACAAAAACTTCAAATTGTATCCTGAATTTTGTGTATTACAATGTTAATCAAACGTTATATAATTTGGATCATCAGTAATTTCTTTGCTATAAACTTGTGTCAAATCGTTCCAAGATTAGAATTTCCTAATTGGCTGACTGAACTACGGAAATATATTAGCGAAGATTCCCACACATATCAGGTAATGCTGATAACGAATGGTCATCAAAGATTCGAAAATCCAAAAATTGAAATCATCATCCAAAAAATTAAGCAATGCAGTCTAACAATAAGTATTTCTTGTAAGGAAACCGTCGAATGGAATGAGCGTAATCTAATTACACTTCCATTGAATTTTAATCTTAAAAAAACAACACTATTTATATTGATTCTTGAGACAACAACTCCATCAGACCACTCATGTTTATCCAACCCAGTCGAATTTTTGACACGATTTTATTCTGTGCATAGCCGTCCAAAAATTTTAATTATTCACTTCCCAAAAAAGAAAAACTTTGCTTATAGAAAATTGTTTCGCAAATTATGGAATCGTCAGTTTTTGGACGTCACTATTCTGCAGTTTGCTGAAAAAAATATCTCTCAACACCAACCAGGTTCTAAAATATTAGGAAAAAATCAGGAAACAATATTTGTTTACAATTTCAACCCATTCACTGGAATTTATGACAAAGAAATATTTTCTTCTAGATCACAATTGTTTCCTAATAAACTCCGTAATATGCATGGTTATGAAATGAAAATAGGAATGACTCATGATCCTCCTTTTTCTTACGTGAAACGAAATCTATCTGGACATGTGACTCAAATTTTTGGGCCAAATTTTGACCTTGTGAAAATATTGTCGAAACAGTTGAACTTCAAAATTAACTTTGTTGCATCCGAAACACCTGATGGTAAACTTGGTTTATTTGATTGCAATATCATTGGTTCCACTGACTTTTATCGAAAACTTCTTTATAATGAGATACAATTTATTGGACGCTATATATATTACTTCAGAATTTGCACAAAGCCAGTTTATACAAAGAGTCGATTCTTAGATCAAGACACATATATAGCCATAGTACCAAGATTCATCCCTGAATATGTGCCTAACTTTAACCTTTTTGATGTAACTGTGACAGAAACAGAGAAATCCTTTTATACACTTTTTGGTATTATCATAGGAATTAGCATAATTTGGATTTTCACGTTGATCATGAAGTTTGAGTCTCGTGTTTGGCAGCCACTGAACATTTTACAAACAGTTCTCGGATTTACTGTTGACAACGAACCACGGAAATTTGCACAGAGAATAGTTTTTGCTAGTATTCTGATTACACAAGTTTCGTTTTCTGGGTACATGTACATCCAGTTCACGCATTCTAATCTAAAAAATTCAACTGATTTCGAAATCAACAGTATTGATGATCTAGAAAACTCAGACTTGGTCCCAATGATACATTTCCTCATGGAACCTATTGTGAACGTGTCTTCAGTGGGATATCTTTCAACAATACGAAATAAGTATCATATCTTTCCTGGTAATGGAGAAGTATTTGATTGCTTAATTTATTTAAAAACATACGGAAACGTTTCTTGCATTACGAAACAATTTGTTGCGGAATCATTAGAAGCGCAATTTCCTGAATTTGAAGTGTCATCGGTTTTTAAGATAATACCAGAACCTCTCTTAAACAGTTGGAGAATCTTGGTCTTTGAACCAGCATCACCTTATGTTCAGAAGATAGATCAAGTGATTTTACATCTTCGTGAAAACGGGCTAATACATAAGTGGAATTTCAATTCTAGTAAAATAGAAGAAAATTCTGAAATCCTAAATACTTATCGACCATATCAGTTAACATTTAGCACGTTCCTTACACTTATTGTTGGATATTTGGTGGCCTGTGTTGTATTCGTTAGTGAAGTACTTTTTATGCAAATTTTCAAAAGAAAGCTCAAAGGACGCAATAAAGGGTGAAGATGAGATTATATAATTGTCGATTGATTGTATCAGTATGAATGTAGATTTTACCAGGGGTGTTAGTTGAAATTTGCCGGTTTTACTCATAGATGTCGCTAGAGATATGTATACATTTCTATGATTTGGCATCTATGACATATTTGTCTATGGAAAATAGTACCTTCAAAAATACACAATTACATTCTGCCAAAATAATAGCATCATAGTTGTTTACCTCAGTGAATATGTCGAGTTTCGTTCCAAGTAAATCGCATTTGCGGCATTCGTTGCTTTTCTTATTTCATCAAAAGATAAAAGCAGTTGAAGCTCATCGATTGCTGGTAGAAACTTATGGTGAACATGCTCCAGTGATTAGAACATGTAAGAAATTGAGGAATTGCAGGCGTTATTGGATGAAGACCCAACCCAATCGCAACAACAATTGGCACAAACACTAAATATGACCCGAGGAGCAATTTGCCAACGTTTAAAAGCCATGGGAAAAATCCAAAAGTATGGAAAATGGATACCACACCAACTGAACGATAGACAAATGGAAAATCGAAAAACCATTTGTGAAATGCTGCTTTAACGGTTCGAAAGGAAATCTTTTCTGCATCGAATTGTCACAGGGGACGAAAAATGGATTTATTTCGAGAACCCGAAGCGGAAAAAATCATGGCTTTCACCTGGTGAGGTCGGCCCATCGACTCCAAGGTCAAATCGCTTTGGCCGTAAGACAATGCTCTGTGTTTGGTGGGACCAGTGTGGTGTGGTGTACTTCGAGTTATTAAAACCTGGTGAGACGGTGAATACGGATCGCTACCGACAACAAATTATCAATTTGAATCATGCGTTGATCGAAAAACGGCCGGAATGGGCCCGAAGACATGGCAAAGTTATCCTACAACATGACAACGCACCGTCTCATACCGCTAAAGTGGTGAAGAACACATTAAAAGCATTGAATTGGGAAATATTATCGCACCCGCCGTGCTCTCCAGACCTCGCCCCGTCCGACTATCACCTGTTCGCATCGATGGGACACTCACTCGCAGAGCAGCGCTTCGCCAATTTCGAAGAAGTCGAAAAATGGCTCGTCGAATGGTTTGCCTTGAAAGAGAAAAAGTTTTTTTGGAATGGTATCCATGATTTGCCTGAAAGATGGGCAAAATGTGTAGAATCCAATGGTCAATACTTTGAATAAAAAAATTTTGAGATTCCCTTGAGAATTAAGTGTTTTCTTTATTGAATAAACCGGCAAACTTCAACTAACACCCCTGGTAGAAGGTACGTGTGTTAAAATCTTAAATATTGAATAATAATTCAAATTTCAAAGAATTTGAAATCTTTCTGTGAAAAAAAAACGCTTTTGACTGCGCTGGGTTTTTGAACTCAACTAAATAATAATAATATTAAGAAGAAGTCATTATTTTTATTAATTCATATCTAATGCTCTACCCCGGATGAAATCTTTTGATGTCTTTTCGGATTTTTCAAAAATTAAGTGATGCTTTTAAGGGGATTTTCGAAATTTTACAGTGAGTTAGGTAAAAGGAGGGAGAGTTATAATTTAAAATTTTTTTTCAATTCAAATCAATTCCATAAATATTTTTAAAATTTCTAACTTTTGTCATTTTCTAGAATGTTTGTTTCCAAATAGCAACTTTTCAAGCATCTGAATTTATGTTACACTTTTGGGAATTTCTGTATTAAACTTCCAGTACATGTGATTAAAGTTTTTTTCAGTAACGCACTGAGAGAAATCCTATTAGTTGTGCTAACTAAAAGGTCACAACCATATATTTTTAGTAAGCAGTACCAAAAATTTTGTAAATGCTACTAATTTTTTTTGTAAAATTGATCAAATTCATTTATTTTGAGAAATGTAAATATTTTATTTCCATATGCAATATTTCGTGTGTAAACATGACTTGCAATTCTTTGGTAATAGTAAACTTCAAGAAATAATTGTATAGAAGAATTAGATTTTACCTGCTTATTAACTGTTTTGAATCGTTTTGAAATCGTTACATACATTGATTTCTTAAAATTTCAAACTCAACTAATTAATTTTGCTTTTGTTCTTCATCAAAATGAGAAGAATTAAATCACGGTAATTTTAAAGTATAATTGTAAACTGTTGTGCAGTTTTTGATGAAAAACCTCTCAACAATTATCATCCTTTGTTACATTTTGAAAAACAATAATTAAAAAAGTTTTTCTCCTAAACAATTCTAACCTAAGAAAGTTCCCGTCGACATTAACAAAAATAAAATAGATAGAATGATAAATTTAACATTTTTTTTCAATGTTGGAATCACTATTTTAATCATGTACGGATGAAAAAACTAATAACTAAACAAATAGTAAAAGCAATTAACGCAATTAGTAAGTTTTAAAAAAACGTATTGGTAACATCTATTATAAGCTCGATACAATGTGGGAATGCATGAAAATAATCGCGGCTACAAAACGGTCCGACTAATCGGATTTTGTAAGTTTTACTAAAAATTTTAATCATTGTTACTCAGTTAATATTGCTGTAAGAACTAAGGTGCTTAGATGATACACACTAAAAAACATACTTGTGACCCTTTTTTACAAAAAAAAATAGGTAACCACGACTAATACTTTCTCTCAGTGCGTATATTAAATTTAAAATACTTTCATCTTAAAAAATACAAACTTTTATTTGAATTCTAATACACATGTGTATATATTTTGATAATGTTTGTTAATTTAAATAATATATTTTGATTTAAATTTATTGAATTTAATATGAGTGTATATTAATTTTTTATAATATACAAATCTATTAATTTTAATTTACCACGCGAAGAAACTTTCTATATCAATTTTCACTAGGGTATTTTTCAATTTAGGGACAAACATCACTCTGAGAATTTTTGTCAGTAAAAATACTAAACTTTAGAAGAATGATATGAAACTTTAGTATAAATGTTATAAAAAGTTTCTCCATGCACTTGTATATTAAAGTCTATTAAAATTAATAAGATTTTTAACAGTGTACAATATTCATCTTTTTGATTTTTTTGATATGTTACTAAAATTTTTATTTTACAATCTTGAAAATTCATTGAAAATTGCCTCATAGAAATTTTAGATCGATTACACTTTGTATTTTAAAAATTCAGGAATATTGGAATAATTATGACTTAGAATCCTCAAATCTTACGAAGTTCACTAAACCAATAACATTTTTATTGAATCGAACAAACTTTTTTCTATAAATTTCTATAAATCTATAAGTGTATCATCAAGTATCAATAAAAACATTGAATAAGAGCAAAAAATAATATTTTATTTATGGTATTACCCAGTATCAATCCTCTAAAACTTTCAGTTGAGATAATTGAGTAGCTGAATTTTCAATTACATATATAAACTGACCCATTTGTGTTGCCATATTTTTTCGTCTTCTATCGTAGCAGCTTGGGGAAACCTGACCGTAATAAAACGAAACTTTTTTAATTCCGATTCTGAACTCAGACGTCAGAGGCATATCAAATATCAATTCTACTCTAAAAGCCAAGCACAGAAATCGACAGAATATTTTAAAAGAACGAAACATGATTTTACTATTCAAACAATTTCAAAAGTATCAATTTGCATAAAAGTATTTGAAATAGAAATTCTGCGTTGAAATCATACGATTCAAAGAGACCTACACTGTTTGAAAAAATCCCAACTAATTTATTACACCCAGAAAGAAAAAAAAATTTTCTTCGAATTAAAGAAAGTTTTTTAAGTCAAAAAAATTTTCTTTGATCCAAAGAAATAGATTTGTTTACATTATAGAAAAAATTTTTGGATCAACAAAAATTTCTTCAATGCAAAGAAATTTTTTTTTTTTGATCGTATATCAAAGAAACTGTTTTCTGGGTGTAGAAGTTGAATTTAAAAAAAAATCTAACAGCCTAGATTGAATGTTAGTTATTAGAGTATTTTAACACTAGTTAGATAATTCAACACTTCCCGAATTATTGGGTCTGTTTTCAATTCAAAGTCATTAAAATATCCTAAAATCAATTAATATTCGTTTTCATTAACTTCTAGAAATTAGAAGTAAATCCTATACTACTGATACTGATACGAACTATATTTTTTGAGAATATTGTAGAATTATCACCCTCCATGATGTGTATATAGTAGATGTATATATATATATATATATATATATAAGTCGATCAAGGTGTGGGTTAAAAAAAATAATTGAAACACTCAACCATAATTTGTCATGAGCGACGTTTCGTTGGTTCGCCAACCTCATCAGGCTATATTTGAATGAAAAAGTTCATATAAATTAGGAATCACAATAATTTTTACAAAATTTTTTACAAAACAGTGAAAAAACACTTTCTAAAGAGTCACAAAACAAATTTTACCTTAAAATTGAAGTCTTTACATTTAAAACATTTAGTCAATTATTAAAATCTAATTTAATTAGTCACATTGTTTCGTCAGCATCAAACTAATTTTAAACATGAATTTGATTGGAATAAGACTACTGTAGTGGATTCCGAAATTATTTATAAAAAAAGACTTATATCAGAAATGATTCATATTAAGTGTCAAAAAAATAGCATAAATAAAAAAAATGATATTTATACGTTAAATTCTAACTACTTTCCACTTTTTAAGAGTTTGAAATTATGAATACTGATTCTTGTTTGAAATTATTATTTAACGTTTGAATACTCATTTGTATAATATACAAGTTTTAAGTTAGTGTTAGTTTATTAATATTAGTGTCCTCCGTCTTATAAATAAGGAAACAAAATTACGAATAGTTAGTTTAATATTTCACTTCGGGGCGAAGCAATGTGACTAATTAAATTAGATTTTAATAATTGACTAAATGTTTTAAATGTAAAGACTTCAATTTTAAGGTAAAATTTGTTTTGTGACTCTTTAGAAAGTGTTTTTTCACTGTTTTGTAAAAAATTTTGTAAAAATGGTTGTGATTCCTAATTTATATGAACTTTTTCATTCAAATATAGCCTGATGAGGTTGGCGAACCAACGAAACGTCGCTCATGACAAATTATGGTTGAGTGTTTCAATTATTTTTTTAACCCACACCTTGATCGACTTATATATATATACATCTACTATATAAACTATATTTTTTGTTCGCTTTATACCGAAAGTTACCCTTGTCGGTGTCGTTTTGCGTGCAGAAAGTTGATTTTCCCACACTAGCACGATAAAATTTTTAATTTGTTTTAATTTTTCGCACACTTAAAATTTTCCTACATTAGTGCGGGACAATCAACTTTCCGCACGCAAAATGAAACCGATAAGGCTAGCTTTCGGTCTACGGCGGACAAAAAATTCATTTTTTCGAAATTTAGAAAATAGTAGTATGTTCACTGATTGTTGAGATCTATTTATATTTTTCGGAACTATCAGTTTAATTCAGAATAGTTATTTTTAAAACAAAGAAACAAAATTTAATTTAGTTTAAAAAATTCTCCCAGTAGACTGAAATTCAACCTGTTTTATTCGGATATAGTGATGACTGTTTTGAAACTATTTTTCCCATTCTCTCTTATCCTTTGTAAATATTCGTAGCTACCCTCGTAGTTTGTTTTTGTCCATCTGTTTCTTCGCTTTTTATTTATGCGTTCAACTATTTACCATTGCGTGTACTGCAAAAAAGTTCTTCAAAGCTGAATGTCAAACCTGTCAATTGAACCCCTTCTACTATTGGTGGTGAAAAAAGAAGCATAAATGTAGGGCACTTATCCACCCTTCGTCTATGTAACGATGATAAATATTACATTCTGACATTTTTCAAATGGAAAACTCGTTTGAAAGCACCGTAAATGCACAGCAGGACTAAAGTAATCTTCGGTGTAAAACATGTAGGCAGTGAAGATATAATTTAGAGGCTAATAAAACAGCTCTTTCATATTCTTTCAATAAGAAGATCTCACCAAAAGAAATTCCTCCAGGAAATGAAAATAAAAGTCCAGAATGCATAAAAATAATTACTCAATATATAGCATAACTGTTAATGTTTTTATTAATGTTTATGCGATTTTAATATTTGCAATAATAACAACTAAAGAATTTTAAATTTACGCGCTGATACGCTGATAAAATTTTTTTATTGGATCAGTAACAGTTCTGCAAAAAGCATGTGTATCATGGATTCAATCAATATGCTGTAGAATAATAAATAATGATAAATTGAATAACTAGATGAATAAGTGTTTTTCATTATATCGCATTTTAAATTAAAGTTTATACAAATCTTGCAACATTGTAACAGTCAACAGAATTGAATGGGCACAAACTGTAAGTAAGGAAGGAAAAAGTTCCTCGGTTTCATTAAGTCGTCAAAAGCCACAAGCGGAACAATAGCTTTTCAAAATGGAAAAAGTTTACTTTCGACTTATTCTACTATTTACACTGAATTTTTCTGCTGTTTCTTGCTTGATATGACGCTTGGAAGAAAGTAATAAAACAAAGAACAAGAAATAATCTGGTACAGGAATTTTTTTCTAACTAAATATTTATGAAATACTAGTAATTTTTTATCATTATTTTCTATATATATTGAAGAAAGTGTCAACATTTTTTTGTCCAAAAAAATATAAAACTCGTCGAGTTAAGCCGCTTTGCGCATCCCTATGATTTTCACGCATGGTCGGATAGTGTACATGATTTCGCGAAAACCAGTCGTCTGAAACAAAAACAAAAAATATCCTCATTATCTATATTGTATTGGCTTTCGGTTGACGGAAAATTTTTTTTTTTCATTTTTGGCGACGAGGAAAAATTAATGAATTTTTTACTGCAATTTTTCGGGCCAAATTACATGTTATTATTATTAATAATTAGTGAACGAAACATAATATTGCCAAAATCATCCGTTAACCGAAAAACACTAGTTCTTAGAAAAAATTTCACATTATCGGTCGCCATATTGGATTTTGCTCCCAACTACCCTCTTCACCTACTCTCTAAATCTGAATCAGTGATTTGGCTTTTCACTAATTCATCAGTGAAAAAATATTTTTTACTGTTAAATCAGTTAATTTCCACTGATTCATCAGTGAAAAAAATATTTTTCACTGTCAAATCAGTCAATTTTCACTGAAATAATCAGTGAAATTTGACTGATTTACAGTAACCTCTTTTTAGCTATTTGATTCAGTTAAATTTCACTGATAATCAGTAGATTTTGACTGATTGAAATTTAGAGAGTACAGATTAAGAGATCATGCTGGTTTAGATGCTCAAAAAAAGGCTATTTTTGTAAATTTTTTAAAGAGTTTATTATTATAGATATTAATATAAAATTTGTTGGGCTCAATAAATACACTCTCGAAATACGCAATAAAATTTTTTTTATTCATTTCAAACACTTTTTATACGCAATAATCACAGGCAAACGTAACTTCTCGAAAAGTAGGTATGTCACTGACGGCGTTTATATCTTAATAACGACTCATCTGAAACGAAAAAATCAAGAATATTTAGATTCACTATAATTGTAACTCTCGTGCATTCTATAGATATTAATATTTATTGATAAATAACAAAATGGCGAAGATTTAAAAAAAAAACGAGGTATTTTTTCACTGTTTTAGTTAAAAAAAATACTAAAAATTGAAATTTCAACACGATTATAGAATGAACAGAAACTATTCATGTGTAAAATATGTGGTTAAAATTTCATAAGGATTGGTTGAATAGTTCCGGAGAAATCACCGCCGCCGATTGAAAAAACGTTCTTTTGAGAAAACGCGTTTAAAGTTTCTTTTTAATGAAAAATTTTGAAAAAGTCTTATCTTAAGTTAATCAGCGATTCCTGCACCATATTTTTAAAAACATTTACTTTCGAGAAATGCAAGAAAAAAAAATTCGATTTTTTGGAACTTATAAACCAGAATGATCCCTTAATGTTAAATAATTCTTAATTAAGCTCAAAATTCTGTGTTGTGGAAATCGTAAATAAAAAATGAAAAAACAGAAAGTAATGATCATTGGAATGTTGTTTTAAAATATTTATAAAATATCATAAATCATGTCAAAACATATCTTTCAGTATATTCTTTTGCAAATCGTACGGCTTTAAAAAAAATTGTTCACATTTTTAAAAATCTCTAATTTTTTTCTGTGGCATCTTTTTTATTATATTATTTTTTATTTTTACATTTATTTATTAAATATGCGCTAGTTATATTGAGACATAACACATATGATAGTATTTTTTCCAAATTTTTGACATGCAAAGATTGTTTAAACAATTTAGTTGCTTATATCTGTAGTTAATTAACAAAATAAAAATTATAAAAATATTTATCAGAAAACCTAACGCAATAAGCTAGAAAATGAAATAATCCCAAAATCGATTTGATTATTTCAACCGGAGATAATGAATTTTAAGTACAAGAGAATTTAGCATTTTATCCAATTTTATCAAAACTTTAAATTAATATATCTCTCAAAAAAATTTTTTTTTTCGAAAATCCCAATATATGTGTTGGTTATAATTTATTAAAAAGAAGCTATACAAAATTTTTTATGCAAATCTAAATTCTGAACTCAAAATGGGTGTACGATTTGCAACAGAATTTCCCATATACAATATTATTGCCGAGGCAAGTTGCTAATAACAGATTATTATTTTCATTGCTTTTACGACAAGTGTTTTCACAAAGGTAAATACCGTATAAATAACATTTTTAAGTACCTTTAATTCAAAATGTGAATTTTGTAACTCGTTGACACAGGCGGATTCTCACTTAAGTGGTATGTTGACCCCATTATTTGAGTTATTTATATATGATGGGTGTGTATTACTTGTTGTCGGTAATTTATGATACTTGTTTAGATATTAATACCATGTATCCATCCAAATTAATATCTATATATGTCCAAAAACGTTGACGCAACAGTTAAAATTGATAAAATGTACATATATAATACATTTTTACTATTTTTATCTTGAATCTAAAATAATGTTCTTGTAATATTCTTTTTAAATTAAAGTACCTATTAGAAAACTTTAGAGATAGGAAAACTCCTCTGATCAACAATTTTATTAAACTAACATTTTTATGTATCAAAAATAGAACAAGTTATCAGAATTAAAATTAATATGAAAATAAAAATTCCACAAGTCACAAACTCACGTTTTGTCATTATTAGATAAAGCTGATGTTTGTATTCCAATTTATCATTTACTTTTATAATTTATTTGTGCAAACATTATAATGAATTTCGCTTTCAAACATCACTTAGTGTTGATTTTGTTGCTGTAAACGTTCAAAGCACTTTGAAGGATATGTCATCATTTTTTTTAATGTATAAATATTGAAAAAAATGTTTACTTGCCAATAAATAATAATCGTCAATCTTTTCACAATTAGTGGAAATTGCTCGTTATTATTTTTAATTTTATTTTTAGCTTTCACTAGAAGTCAAGATTATGTATTATTATGATGAGATCATTATTATTTCCCATTATCTTAAGTAATCAGTATGATTGATATTATATGTGTCTATAGGATTTTCAATACTTCAACATAAAAAGAATGTTACAAAAACACTACTTTAGATTCTAAATAGAAAGAGTAAGAAATTAAAGTGTATCACAATCTTAATTAATTAAACATTGAATTGAAAAAAATTTGATGTCAGTTTGAATTTTTCGAGCAAAAGGTATTTTTGCGGAATTTATTTCATTTGAGAAAAAAATTGAATTATTTAGTTGAGTTCGAAGTTTTTTGCCAAGATTTCAAATTCTTTAAAATTTGAAAAAAATTGAATCTTATAATTAGCTTCATCGGTTTTAAAGTTGTTTTGCTTTTGTTTTAAATAACTTTGGACACTTCTTATTATTTTCATTTATTTTTCTGAGACGCCATTCTTTACTGTAAAAAAATGGCGTTTTGTGCATATTAGCGCAGTGTTATTAATTTATGTACATGACTCAACTATATTTAAAAAACGCAAACTTGAAAATATTCTTTATGAAATATTCATTCAGACTTCGCTATTGACTTAATAATTAACACTCTCCATAAGCATATTTGTGATCTATTTGTCATATAGTATAACATTCTTATCACGCAAATGAAAAGTAAATGTATGTTTTTAAGAAAATGATTTTCAAGACTTTTAAGATTTAGAGTTAACGTATCTTAAATAAAAATCATTTATGAGGGAAATATTATCTTAAATGTTTACCAGCATTTCAAATACTACACCTAAAAAAAATAATCTTGTCTCTAAAAATAAAATCTAAAATTTTCAATGAAATTCAAGTATCAAATTGATACTTATTGATATTGAATATGAATCAGTATAATTCACTGGAAACAAATTCCACCGTAGCACTGGCAATCAGCCCAGATGGAAATTTGCTGCTGACACAGTACCATGCCAGTACCGTCTTCTGATTTCTGGTACTGACAGGGTACTGTCATAGTACTGGCTAGACCCTTAATGATATGTCGGCTGGAAGTTGGCAGTTAATACTGGGTTGGTACTTAAAAGCAGTACTGATCCAGTATTATTAGCCGACGGTACTAGATAGGCACCTAATGATAACTCGACTGGGAGTTGGCAATCAGTACTGGACTGGTACTCTGAGGCAGCACTGGTCGAATACTAGCAGCCGATACTGACTGGATTTTATCTGATGAAATGTTGTAATTTCAAAAGTATTCTAAACTCTTGTATAACTATTTTTGAAGCTAGATTGATCGTTAAATTTTAAAATAATATTTAAAAGTAAATTTATACAAATAGAATCAAAAAAATTTCATTGAAATTTCATATTTTATACTGAAAAATATAGATATATTGCAAAACAACTGAGAAATGTATAGAATACTTAATGAAAAATAATTACGAAATTATTTATAAAAATATATTTTAAATGGATATGTCAAAAATAGATAAGTAAAAGATTGTGAAAATAATACGTCGTCAATTTGACAGTAACGATAATAAGTACTGCGACAGTAGTAAACCAGTAGAGTGCCAACTGTCTATGAGACTTCTATGTCGGTTGATATCCCGTGTTTGGATGTTGTATACAGCTAGCACTCAACCAGTACTGTGCCCAAGGTTGGTATACCTCCTTTGTTGGTATTTTGCCAGTAATGATAATCAGTACTGCATCAGTAGTAAACTAGTTAAGCGCCAACTGTCAATGAGATTCCTGTGTCGGTTGATTGCAAGTATGTGGATTCTGTTTACAGCCAGTACTGTGTCGAAGTTTGGTTTAACTCACTTATGGGTATTTGACTAATAATAATAATCAGTACAGCGGCAGTAGCAAACCAGTAGAGTGCCAACTGTCTATGAGACTTCTATGTCGGTTGATAATCCCGTATTTGGATGTTGTATACAGCCAGCACTCAACCAGTACTGTTCCCAAGGTTGGTATACCTCCTTTGTTGGTATGTTTCCTCTAATGATAATCAGTACTGCATCAGTAGTAAACTACTTAAGCGCCAACTGTCAATGAGATTCCGATGTCAGTTTATGGCCAGTATTTGGATTCTGTTTACAGCCAGTACTGTGTCGAAGTTTGGTTTAACCCACTTATAGGTATTTGACTAATAATAATAATCAGTACAGCGGCAGTAGCAAACCAGTAGAGTGCCAACTGTCGATGAGACTTCTATGTCGGTTGATGGCCAGTATTTGGATTCTTTATACAGCCAGTACTAAACCAGTACTGTTTCGAATATTGACACACCTCCTTTGTCGGTATTTTGCCAGTAATGCACGCAGAAAAAAGATCAGTAAAATTTACAGGAAGTTCGGTACTTATTTGGACAACATGACTTTTTAGTAAATTTTACAAGAAGTTGAGTTCAAACAACAGATTTTC
This sequence comes from Diplolepis rosae, assembly GCA_030998225.1. Lineage (NCBI taxonomy): Eukaryota > Metazoa > Arthropoda > Insecta > Hymenoptera > Diplolepididae > Diplolepis > Diplolepis rosae. The sequence continues at coordinate 2,000,894 of JAPYXD010000723.1, read as the reverse complement.
TGTACAATTCACTTAGCGTACAGTAAAAATAAACTTAACTCGGATTTTTTCGTATGTAGTAGATTTTACTGGACGCTGAGTGAAACGTACAGAAAATCTGTTGATTGAACTCAACTTGTAAAATTTACTAAAAAGTCATGTTGTCCAAATAAGTACCGAACTTCCTGTAAATTTTACTGATCTTTTCTCTGCGTGTAGTATTCAGTACTGCGACAGCAGCAAACCAGTAGAGTGCCAACTGCCGATGAGACTTCTATGTCGGTTGATGGCCAGTATTTGGATTCTGTTTACAGCCAACACTAAACCAGTACTGTTCCGAATGTTGACACACCTTCTTTGTCGGTATTTTTTCAGTAATAGTATTTAGTACTGCACCCGTAGTAAACCAGTAGAGTGCTAACTGTCAATGATATCTCTACTTCAAAGTTTCACCAGTACTGCCAAAGAATACCGCGCCAGTACTCCGCCGGTAGCAAGCCAGTAATATGCCAATGTTTGGCACAGTATTGAAAGGCAGTATTGGCATTACTCCTTTGTTACAACTGGCACAATACTGCCTGGGAGTGTATATGCACTGTTTTCCAGTTAATTTTACTAATTCATATTTAGGGAGCATTATTTTTAATATTTAAAGAATTTGAAAAACTTTCTGTGGAAAAAAAGACGCTTTCGACTGCGCTGGGATTCGAGCCCAGGTCTTTCGATTGATAGTCGACTGCTCTAGCCACTGAGCTACACAGGCGTCCGAAATTTGAAATTATTTTTAATTTTTTTAAAGAATTAGAAATCCTTCTGTGGAAAAAGAGACGTTTGTAGAGTCAATTTTTAAAAAATTTTCTTGCTTATAATAATTATGTCTGTTTAATTTTGTAATTTCTTCTATTGAACAGATCTTTTTATTGAAAATTAACAATGTGTGAGCATTTATCGACGGCTAAAGAGAAGCGTTGATTGGTCTACATTCGGAGAACAGATAAAGGAATTTTTTTATCTTTTTTTTGTTTTTAACTCGTGCTCAATTACGAAGTTCCAAGCGGATACAAAAAGTACCTAACAGAAGCTGAAAAATCGTCATGATGTATTACTACAGAGCGCATCGTTCTACGTTCAGAATTGGTACGTTTTACGTAGGCGTATTATGTGTCTGGACAGTACATAAAAAGAGACGAATTCGTCAGAACGACAAATGCCCTTTAAACTCTGCACAAAATGCAGTTGCATTTGGTTAGGTAGAGATGCTATATGATGGGTGGCGCAATAATTTCGCCGATTCAATTTTACTTTGACAGGAAGTCGTTTTATTTGAGGAGTTTTAATTGAAGATAAATGGATTATAAAAAAGTAATGATTCCTTAAGACCGACATTTTCAAATTAAAATCAATTTATAGCTTTTTATTATTTTAAAAGTAGGTGCTTCCAAGTATGAAAGCTTGACATTTTTTTAAAAGTTTTACTTATTTATTTTTATTTGTTCGTGTGGATTACGAATATCAACAATTTTACCTAAAAACTGTTAAAAAAAACCTTTAAAATCTTTAAAATACATCAATATTATATAGAATCTTCCAAATTTACGATTTTAAGGTAGTTCATCGACGAAAATTAGACCTCAGGTAAAAATAGATAATTTTGCTTCCAAGAATAGCAATATTATTATTGAATGACTAATTTTAAGGAGAAAAGATTATTTTCCATGAACAAATTTGAAATGCAGAAAAATAATGGATTTAACAAATTTTATTTTTACATGAACTTTTTTTCTTATCGCTAAATACCAAATTTATAAAAATGACGTGATTCTAATAAATCACCGATTATTTTTTCAGGAAAAAGATTCTTACAACTCAACCGTTTCCAATTTTTTGAAATGTATAAATTAGTACCAAATTCTGCATTTTGTTTATAAAAATTTTGTTTCGGAAAATTGATTTTTAATGGTTTCAGACATTAAAGAATTTATTTCCAAAAATTAGGAATGGTTAAGTTGTGGAGATTCTTTTTCCTGAAATAATGATCGGTGATTTAATAGAATCACATCATTTTTGAAAATTTGGTACTCTCTAAATTTGAATCAGTCAAAATCTACTGATTATCAGTGAAATTTGACTGATTCAAATAGCTAAAAAGAGGTTATTGTAAATCAGTCAAATTTCACTGATTATTTCAGTTAAAATTGACTGATTTGACAGTGAAAAATATTTTTCCATTGATGAATCAGTCAAAATTAACTGATTTAACAGTGAAAAATATGTTTTCACTTATGAATCAGTGAAAAGGCAAATCACTGATTCAATCAGTCAAAATTTGACTGGTTCAGATTTAGAGAGTATGAAACGATAAGAAAAAAAGTTCGGGTAAAAATAAAATGTATTATTTTTCATAATATACAAATCTATTAATTTTAATTTACCACTTGTATATTAAAGTCTATTAAAATCAATAAGATTTTCAACAGTGCTCATAGATTTTCAGAATAATTAAAAGCCCTTGACATTATAGAAAAAAGATATTTTGCAGTTTATACAAAATGTAACTTTGATATCGAGGGTTCTTGGTGAAATTAAATTTACACCTTTTAAGAAATTTCGAAAGATCTGATTACTCTAGTGAATTGTTGTTTATATGTGAGTTATAAGTAGGTATTAATCGTGACCATAATGATTAAAGAAGAAATAAAGTAACAGCCAAGTCTTTGATTCTGAGTGCTAGTGGCTGGCAGTTTCAAGGAAATCTAGAACCTTTCAAACAGCCTTAGCTGCCAACTTAATTTCCGTTGACAGACCGACGAGAAGTCAGGCAGTCAAATGGACTCTAAAGTAGCTTCGTTTTCTCTCCAGAGAGTAACGATGACGTAATTACGAAGCTGTGGGATAGAAAATAAGTCGTATAGCATGGTAATTAACAGGTATTCGACATAAAAGAACGTTATTCACCGGAAACAAGTAAAGCATACAGTCTACCTTCTCATGCAACTTGTTTAGCTGATGGTACTTCACCCCCACTACCTTATTTTTTCCATTAAAAAAACTCATTTAAAAAACGAGAAAGCCAGTCAGTGGGAGATCTATCCTTATTTACTCCTAATTAACAGAAATTCGAGAGAAAAAAAGACTTATATTTGTACATTATATTATTTATGCACTCGCATTCGTCCAGCTTTGATTAATGACGAACAAGTATATTCTTTTTAAATTTCCTGTTCAAATATGAATATGCCTTTAATTTGTATTTTTAAGTGAATTAAAAATTGTAGACTTATCTATATGATTTAATTAAACACATCAAATCTACAAATATTGAATACTGAAATTGTACTTGCAATTAATCTTAGTAATATCTCAATGAAAATGTAATTAAATCAAGCAAATCTATTCATTTTAACCTTCTCTTAATTATCCAAATTGGGACGTAAAATAATACTCATAAATTTGTACACACAAGAAAATAATCTATCTACTTCTTTTTTTTCAATATGGAGTAAAATCTATTACTTTTAGTGAGTCTTTGCGTTAAAATAGTAACATCATAAAATTTCTGTAAATTTAACAAATATTTCAGTAAAATTCATCGCTTTTCTGTAAACGTAATAGATTTTTTGATAAATATTAGATAAATGCCTGTTAAATTTACATCAGAATCAGAAATTTTCTTCGAAATGTAACTCAAAACGAAATTTTTCTAATATCGACAAATTTGTTATTTTCACGAAAAATGTGAATTATACTGAAATATCTCTTAACTTTACAGAAATTTTATACTGTCCCTATTTCAACTTATGGACTCGGTAAATGCAACAGATTTGTTTCCTCTGTAAACCTAAATTCCCCAGGTAGGAATTTACTACTGGCGCGTTGACATGCCAGTACCGCCGTCGGTTTCTGGTACTGGCTAGACCCCTAATGATAACTAGACTGGGATTTGGCACTCAGTACTGGGCTGGTACTTAAAAGTAGTACTGGTACAGTGTTATCATCCGGTACTGGGATAGTACTGGCTATATCCCTAATGATAACTCGGCTGGGAGTTGGCACTCAATACTGGGCTTAAACTTAAAAGCAGTACTGGTCAAGTACTAGCAGAAGATATTGACTTGATTTTATCTGGTGAAATGATGAAATTATTTATAAAAATACATTTTGAATGGATATAATGTCAAAAATAGATAAATTAAAGCTTGTGAGAATAATACGTCGGCAATTTTCCAGAAATGATAATTAGTACTGCGGCATTAGTAAACCAGTAGAATGTCTACTGCCGACGAGACTTCTATGTCGGTTTAAAGCCACTATTCGGGTTCTGTATACAGCCAACACTAAACCAGTACTGTTCCAAATGTTGGCACACATCCTTTGTCGGTACTTTGCCAGTAATAGTAATTAGTACCAATATACCAATGTTTAGCACAGTATTAACAGGCAGTACTGGCATTACTCCTCGCTTACAACTGGCACAGTACTGCGCCAGTTGTAAATACTGTATGGCCTCCGACTTTTCCACCTGGATCACTGCAAAAATCATTTTCAAATTTCGTTTCTACGTACTAATTGAATTAGTAGAAAATAACTAACAATCAGTAAAATTTTTATCAACATGAATTAGTGGCACTATATTAAATATAATACACCATTGTATTGTTTCACGAATAATATACATGTGATAATGAATTCAATACTTAAATTTATATGAAATTTAATAAAATCTCTAACAATTTTGTCACTGCAGATAATTTAAAATTCAAGTTGAAACCTTCCACGTGAACAGTTGCCCCACTAACCCAATTATTAAAATACCAAGATTCTCGACACTCAGCATGATGTCCATCTCTATTTATACCTCAAGCATGAGGCTGTACGCCCTGAATAAGAGAGTACAGCGATCCTCCATCCCCTAGACTTTTCTCTCTCTTTTTCATGGACCACAGGGTACCTGGTTATCCACTATGTTAGTTCGAACTACAGGTTTTCGACATTATGTACGCGTTTGTAAAGCCTACGCTCGTTTGGGAACATAGTAGGAAGATGAAGGCACCTGTTAGGTCCACGCCTCTGTTCTAGTGTATGTATACAAACAAGTTTACAAACCACCTGGTCTACACCTTCATGTGTATGCTAATCTACACATATGTGTGAAGTAATGTGTATTTTATACCTGCAACTTGCACGACGAGTTTTCAATATGTATAACGGACTTGATTTGGAACTTCAGTTCAATGACTTTTTAACAATGAGGAGGACAAACAGTTTTAGGATTTTTTCTTCTTTGTAATTAATAGTTTTTACATTCTCATCATAAATGAGAAGGTATTAATTTCATGTGAAAAATGACTTTTGACATTTTTATCAAATCTTTACGTTTTAAGGTAGTTCATTGACGAAAATTATACCTCAGGTAAAATAGATAATTTTGCTTTCAAGAATAGAAATATTATTATTGAATGGCTAATTTTAAAGATAAAAGATTATTTTCCATGAAAAAATTTGAAATGCAGAAAAATGATGTATTTAACAAATTTTATTTTTACTCGAACTTTTTTCTTATCGCTTCATATAAAATTTTAAAAAATGATGTGATTCTAATAAATGACCGATCATTTTTTCAGGAAAAAGATGAGGAGGACAAACAGCTTTAGAATTTTGTCTTCTTTGTAATCAATAGTTTTTACATTCTCATCATGAATGAGAATATAACATTTTTCGACGAAATTAAAATTAGGAAAGTTGCAGTATATTAAACTTGAAAAAAATTAAATCTAAATTCCATTTTCTAGTTAAATTATACGAAATGTGAAGAAAAAGGAATGATACAAAATTGTTTATCACATAAAGATCTACAAGTTTGAATCGCAACATTTTTTCATAAGATGTATATTTTACTTTTTTATTTTAAAAAATACTATTTAAAATCCAAAATTCAATTTTTTAACAATAATATGTGAAATACGAAAAAACGCAAGTTTTGCAAAATTGTTCGTTACAATAAGATCTATAAATTTTGTTTGACATAGTTTCTTATAAAACGTATATTTTTCATTTTTATTTCAGAAAATACGATTAAAATTAAAAAATTCCATTATTTAAACAAAATATGTGACATACGAAAAAAATGTTGAGATGGAAAATTATTTGCCTGAATGAGGTCTACAAATTCTCAGTAGGACATTTTTTGACGAGATGTATATTTTATGTTTTGGTTTTAAAAAAACACTATTGAAAATCAAAAATTCCATTTTTTAACCAAAATATGTGAGATACAAAATAAGCGTTAAAATAAAAAATCATTTGCTTAAAAACAGTCTACGAATTTTTTTCCTTTTTGAGATATTTCTGAGATGATAAATTTTTTTTAATCATGTAAATTATTAAAAAATTTCAGAAATGTATACAGAAAATCGAGCGCGAAGCGCGAGTATCATGATAGAGAATGTATCTCTTAAGGCCGTGTGGCAGGGTCTGACGTCACCGATTACGTACGACCACTTTGTTAATAAAATAATAGTTTAAATAAATTGCTTTGCATTACTGTCTTCTCCGTAAAATTTGTTAAAATTATTATTTTAATTATAAAGCGGTCTTACTCTCTAAATCTGAAACAGTCAAATTTTCACTGATTCAATCAGTTAATTTTCACTGATTCATAAGTGAAAAAAATATTTCTCACTGTCAAATCAGTCAATTTTCACTGAAATAATCAGTGAAATTTGACTGATTTACAGTAACCTCTTTTTAGCTATTTGAATCAGTCAAATTTCACTGATAATCAGTAGATTTTGACTGATTCAAATTTAGAGAGTATATAATTGGTGATGTCAGAGCCTACCATACGGCTTTAAGTACATTGAATTTCCTTTTTTATTTGAAATCAAAAACAAATTTAGTAACTTTGAGAAAATGTAATTCATATCTATAGTACAATATTATAAAATTGACTTGAGCTTTAGTAACTGAAGTTTTATTGATTTGCAATTTTGTCAAATTAAGGGGTTACGGACAATTAGAAGACTAAAAAAAGGCTTTTTTTACGATTTTTTTTTAATTACTGGTGTATGTATTTTTTGACGAGTTAATTAATTTTTGTTTTGTTTTTATTTACCAAAATTAATTTATATCGGAGTTATACGCAATTTTGTCGAGAACTAAAAGAAGCGTGTTTGTTTTACGAACGTGAATTGGTTTAAAATTTCAATTATCTTGAATTTTATTTATATTTTTCAAGTCTTCCAAAATTGTTCAAAGCCTCTTGAAATGTCTTGAAGTTATTTCAAAAATCAGTTGTAATAATTCACTATCTTTGAGTCTTCTTTAATGTCTTATCCTAGCTCTTTTAATCTCTTCAAATATTTTCAAACTGATTATAATTCCTCTTGAAGTTTTTCTAAATCCCTTTAAATTTTTTAAAATCGTTTCAAATCTTATTCAAAACATTTGAGATCTTTGAAATCTTTAAAAATCTTTGAAACCTACAAATTTAGTGTCAATCAATTTTGTTTGAAGCTACACTGAGAGAAAAATGCAAAGAATTCAAAGAATATACTATTGAATCATTGGCTCTCGTTTAAAAGCATATTTTTTGTTGAATCAAATGTATCTACTATACTCACTAAATCTGAATCAGTAAAAATCGACTGATTATCAGTGAAATTTGACTGATTAAAATAGCTTAAGAGAGGTTACTGTGAACAAGTCAAATTTCACTTATGACTTCAGTGAAAATTAACCGATTTAACATTGAAAAACATTTTTCCACTAATGAATCAGTGAAAATTAACTGATTTATGGGTGAAAAATATTTTTTCCACTAATGAATCAGTAAAAAAAAGGCAAATCACTGATTCAATCAGTGTAAATGTGACTAATTCGGATTCAGAGAGTAGAATTCGTAGTATTGAACCGAAATTAATCATTATTGTTTCATTGAACATTCATTTGAATCTTAGCAATCCTCTTTTGAGCGAGAGTAATTGATTCAATATTATATGTTATTGATTCTTAAACATTCTTTTCTTAGTGTATGTACTGTGAATATTTTATAATTTTTTCATTCATAGATTTACATATTTTAAATGAAATAACTTTTAAATTCTTTTATACACTCATTATTTTGTATCTCTTCATAATTATTCTAGACGAAATTTTCAATTTTCATTATTTAAAAAGATATCACATCTTCTAAAGAACAATATTAAAAACTTAAATATTCGCGTAAAAAACTTGAGTTATGCTTTGAATTCCTTTCCCAAGTATTTTAGTATTCACATTAGCATAAAGCAGAGAACTTACCATTTTCTCATTTTGTAATTCAAATAGACTCATCCTGAATAATTAAAGTGATTGCAATCATAAAGTACACCTTCATATTTTTATTCTTATGATTAATAAACCATCATTAAAATTGATGTATCATCTAATAGATTTTTTAATTCCATTATATTTTTAATATCTATCAGAATTACTGATTGTGATTTTAAGTATAAAAGTAAATTTTATAAAAAACAAAACTGTGAAAGGATTTACTACACGTTCTGATAATAATAAGGACGAGATAAATGAAGGGAGATACTATACTTCACGAAGGAAATTTACGTATTTTATAAAGTATGGCAATTTCCTCCATAATCACAATTTATATCAAAGTTACTGCTTCCTACAGAAATCGTTTTTATGAAATGTCCTCCGTACTCGCAAACTCTAATTAAGTTTTAACACCACTATTTTAAAAAGCTCACCTTCAAGTACACTCGTTCAAGTCATACTTTTTTTTGTATTGAAAACTTTTGTATGGAGCATTTCATGTGCTGGTTTATTAGCGTATAAAACCCTCTCAAACAAACTTACTTTTAATTAAAATTTTATTTACAGACGTTCATGAAATTATACTATCTACCTATATTAATTAAAATACTATAACAACAGAAAATTCACATGTAATTATCTTAATTAGTATTTTAATTAAAATTTTTGAATTCGGGTTTGTATTTAAATTAAATCTACAGAGTATCTTTTTAGATTAAAAATGGATTTTATATGTAATCTAAATACATGGACAGTTTGATTAATATATCTGATACCCAATATGTATTTACCTTTTATTAAAAATATACGTTCAGTGCTTACGTTTTTTCACTGATTTGCATATGTCATAAATAAAGCATTATTTTAAAAATGGAACACCTACTGCGTCCTTTAAAGATTTCGATTTTGATCGCAATATCTCCATCGATCAGTAATCATTTTATATCAAGTTGAACACGCTTGAATGATTTCCATTGCATGTGAATTGGTAATAACTATCTTGATTCAGAGTTATTATCGTTTCAAGGCAATCATATAATAATACTGCTTGTCATTCAAAATAACCATGTCATTATTCTTATTGATGTTTCTAATGCTATATCCCTTTGTAAAAATATTTTAGTCCTTAAATTCATCAAATTTTAAAAACTTTAAAGATATTCAGAGTTGTACAATTCAAAATAATTATTGCAAGGTTTTTTTAATTAACATTTTTCTTGATTTATCATAATTTGAAGTTATAAGATACAGGAACAGGATGAAAAAGAACCATTAATTTAACTTTTGTGTGGATGCAAACAAAAAAGTCCTAAAGAAGAATAATGAAAGCAGAAAAAGAGATTGTAAATTATTTATATAATGGGATTGTATAAAATATTACGGAAATTACTCAAAGGTTTTGCCATAATTGTTCTATATTGAAGTTTCGTCAGAGCAGCTAACATAATTGAATAATGATTGGTATGTTTTTGTTACAAGTTGCGCAATCTTTAGACAAGCTTTGTTTGTTTTTATATATTTTTACATTTTAAATCTTGATGATTAGATTGTAACTTTGTTATAAAGCTTATGCTATACACTTAAATGTCTTCCAGACATAAACATACGTATATGGAATAATGTAAAAGGCTTTTAACTTCTGACACTAATACCAGTAAATTAATTGATTGATTCTTGATTGATCACCTTCTGTAGAGACTAAAATACTCAACAATATACTCAAACTGATCTTAATTGTTTACATAATCATCACATAACAGAGTATCATATACTTATATTAATTTATACTTTTTGAAAATTGGTGACATCCCTGGCGGAAGTTTTGGATTGGAATTCAATCCGAGTGGAGTTACTTTGAGACATTCCAAAACCAAGTTCCAAATCATTCCGAACCAATCCAAAAAAACGTTTTGAATCTCTTTTGATGCAAATCGGTTGTGAATCAATTCGATTCAATCCGAGGCTTCAATCCGAATTAATCTGAATCAAGTTCTTAACACTGCAAAAAGGAGTGTCTTAATTTAAGATACTTGTGTAGTCATATCTAAGATGTTTCGGTAGTCACTTTCAAGTTGCTTAAAACATCTTATTTGAATACACGTAAAATATCTTCAGTTGAGCCATCGGTAACACAGATTACTTAAGTTACCGACAGTTTATTGTTCCTATAACCTCTACACTGTGAGAAAAAGCTTACGGCATACCGGTGTCTGCTACACATGTGGTGGCTTACATGGCTGTACGTACTTCTTAAAAAAATTAATTCAAGTAAATGATCTATATTGGAAAAGGAGACAAGCGATTTAGCAAACGTATCCAATACGTTAAAACAGAAGGTATACCTGATATCGAGTCACGTGTTGCTGATACGATTTACACTTTTTACATGTAGCTCCACATCCGTCATATGTAAAGTTTGAATAAAGAATCGTGTCGATGAAATTGAACAATATATTCCTCTAAATGAGTTGATATTACGCCACAGAAGAAAAAGATGGAACAGTCAAAACGCTCCATTTCTTGAGGTTATGAACTGTAACTATAACCCTTTGAGAGATTCTATCTTTCGACCACTACTTCTTTGACACTTTACGCGTCTTAGTTTTTGCTAACTTATTGACCTGCTATATCTTACAATTCAGAAACATCTTATGCCAGAACCATCTTATGACACCCTAAACATCTTAAACTAAAACACATTATCTAACTCAATCAAGTATCTTATTTTGTAAGACGGAAATTACATCTTTATTCGTACCAAGATACGTAAGTCGTCTTAATTTTGAATAAGACGCTTCGTGAGACATCTTATTTTAAGACAGAAGATAGCAAATTCCCATCTCATATCTTACAGTAAGATACCAGGTAAGACACTTCTTTTTGCAGTGAATCCTAATGAATCCGAATAATTCCGACATCGGATTCATTAGGATTGAAAATTTGGTTTAGATCAGCCGAAGCTCAGATTCATTCGGTATGAATCGGATTGTTTTTTCACCCTTTCGCATCAAACAAGATTCACAATTTTTTTTGGATTTGTTCAAAATAGAATAATTTTCTAATCAGTTTTTATTTTTGATGTAGAAATATTTTTATCATTATAATTTGTAATATATATATATATAGTTATCGAAAGTAATAGAATTTTATTATATATACATAATTTGATTCTAAAAATTATAATAATTTTCATAAAGTAAAATATAGATTGAATTAAAATACAATACAAAAAGTTTCGTTTCTTAAATCTAATATTTTTAATTTTTCTGTTTTTTATGCGTGTCTGGTGAAAAATGTATTCAAGCTAGTGAATAAAGTTATGCAAATATGAAAAAATTAGGTAGTTGAAAATACACTTTAGTCGTCTCTTAGTTCACAATTCATGCTATATTTAGAGAAACACTTGTTCAAATATGACTTTCCTCACGAAAGAGGTTCTTCTCTAACATTTATAGAATAAGGAAGCAGGAAGTAAACAAATTTTTATAGTACATTTCCATCATTTATTATTTTAAATGATTCTAAAATATATAATCAATAGTTGTAAGCATTAAATAATGAAATAAAAAAATTATGACGATATTTATGTAACAGTCAAAGAAGTTGATCAGTAGAATTATGTGTCTATACTAAATTTCGATATTCCAAAGATTTCAAAACCCTCAATAAAATCATAAATCATAAAACTTCAATACACCATAAAATTTGCTCTCTAAATTTGAATCAGTAAAAATCTACTGATTATCAGTGAGATTTTACTGATTCAAATATCTAAAAAGAGGTTACTGTAAATCAGTCAAATTTCACTGATTATTTTAGTGAAAATTGACTGATTTGACAGTAAAAAATACTGTTTTCACTGATGAATCAGTGAAAATTAACTGATTTAACAGTGGAAAATATTTTTTCACTGATGATTCAGTGAAAAGGCAAATCACTGATTCAATCAGTGAAAATTTGACTGATTCAGATTTAGAGAGTGAGATTATGTCTTTTTAATTGTTAGGAACAATTGTAATTGTATCACAATTATATTCAAATCACTGAAAGCTTGATTAAGAAACTATACACACTCCAATTTCAAAAGGTCCATTGATCAATACTCTCTAAATTTGAATCAGTTAAAATCAACTGATTTTCAGTGAAATTTGATTGATTTAAATAGCTAAAAAGAGGTTACTGTAAATCAGTCAAATTTCACTGATTATTTCAGTCAAAATTGACTGATTTGACAGTTAAAAATATTTTTTCACTGATTATTTCAGTGAAAGTTAACTGATTTGACAGTGAAAAATATTTTTTCACTGATGAATGAGTGAAAAGGCAAATCACTGATTCAATCAGTGAAAATTTGACTGATTCAGATTTAGAGACTAGTATATTTTTGTTAACCTTTTTCCAACTTCTAAATTAAACAGTTTTACATTTATATCTAGTGGAGCAGTTACGTAAGCCCTATTCATAATCTCTTTCTTCGACCTGGCTATCGACTTTCTTCGACCAAATATTCGTGTTAAGAGGCAATTCTCCTCAGGCTCTTTTTTTATTTTCCTTGCAATTAGCATCAGTTATGTTTAAAACACAATTCTAATGGAAATATGGGTAACAGATGTCCCCTTTATCTAAAGTTCATAAATTACTGAAAGTTTTAGTCTCTTAAATGTTTTAATTATAGAAAAATGTATTTACTTCGTATACATCTATTAGAGAATGTTTTTAAATTATAAAAGAATTTCTTATCAAGATAACGACATTTATTTTATAAAAGAATAATGCAAATTACAGGATTTTATGGTAGCGACTTTGGGTAATGCTCTAGACATTATTCTATTTTATTGTGGTGCATTTCGTCTTAGCAGGCTTCATTTTAAGAGTCTCCGATCAGCTCGACCTTTATGCTTATAACATTTTAACTTTTAACAACTGGCAGTTAAAAGTTTCATAGTCTCCCCTTTATCGCTTATTTGTTCCGCCGTCAAATCAGTTTCAACTTTTGTCGTTTAAACTCATGAAAATACGTTCAAACTCTGCTTCTACGTTAAAAACATATACATACAAACATTCAGAAATAGGAAATTGCATTCGATACTAGCACATACAAATCTTCATTTAACTTGAAATATATGTTTATACAATATACTAGAGATATCAAATTAAACCATGAATAAAAACATGAACTGTCTTTTTAAATAACTCTTTTATATCCCAGATATATATTTTTCCACCATTAAAATATCAAGAGATGAACTGCTGAGAAAACTGCAACTATTTCTAACAGTTTTTGGAAAATAATCATTCTTAGAAAATAAAATTTTTGGAAATCATTCGATAAGAAATGTAATTTTATTATTTTTCGAATTTTAAAGGGAGCGATCCGTGTCTCGGGTTGAGCAAATCGATTTTTTTCAATAAATTCATTCTACACATATTCAAAAATGTGTCTGAAGTTTTGGGTCAATATTCCGAAAATTTACAAATACGTGAGTTATTAAAAACACTACTTTTTTATACTTTTCTGTCTACAAAAACTTTAACCGCGTTTTTCCAAAATCCGGTTTTTCAAAACCGCAAGAACGACTTGACCGATTTTGATGAAATTTTGATGACATCGAGAAAAAATAATTCCACTAGGATTGAATTACGCGTTTTTCAAAAAAAAAAGTTTTAAATATTTTTTTATAAAAACAACTGCAAAAAAATCGAACTTTTTACATATACTGATGTAATATCTAAAAAAAATCAAAAAGTTAATTCAATCCCAAGTAAAGCTAATAATTTAATTTTTGTTATACCAGACATGTTATCAAACATGTCACTTTGAAATCTAATAATTTAACTTTTTTACTAACACTTTTTTGTTATAGATACCCTGGTGAAAGTATCGGATTGAAATTCATTTCGAGTAAATCAGAACTATTCCGATTCATTCCGATATCTGTATCCGAGCCAATACGAATCATTCCGAACTAATCCGAAAAACATTTTGTATCTCGATTGATGAAAAACGGTTAAAAATCATTCTGACTTAATCTGATTAATTCTGAGACATCAATCCGAATGAATCCGAACCAATGGAATGTCGGAATGATTCAGATTGATTCTGATTGAAAATTCGGTTTGGAAAAATCCAAGCTCGGATTGATTCAGATTCATCTGGATTGAAAACTTGGTTTCAGATTGGTTCGGATTAATTCGGATTGAAAATTTTATTTGGATCAATCCGAATTCGGATTAATTAGAATTGATCTAGATTGAAAACTTGATTTCGTATTGGTTCGAATTCATTCGGATTGATGTCTCGGAATTAATCGGATTAAGTCGGATTAATTTTTGATCGATTTTTATCAAACGAGATACAAAATGTTTGTCGGATTGGTTCAAAATGGTTCGCATTGGCTCGGATACAGATATCGGAATGAATCTGAATAGTTCTGATTGACTCGGAAAGAATTTCAATCCGACAGTTTCGCCAGCGTACCTTTTAATCATTTAATATCATAAAATTTACCCGTTTCATATAGATTTAAAAACGTTCTACTTTGATTTAAAATTCTCTGAATTTTTACAAAATTAGTCTTTTCTCCAACGAGTTAGTTATTAGTAAAATCTCACCATTGGATGACGATATTTTTATTAAATTTTTATATTTAAAGAATATAAACATAATCATTAATTTTGTTTTGAAAGAAAAAAAATTGTCATCATTCAATTAACGTTCAGAACTGTAAGTACATATCGCAGAACTATATCAGACAAGGAAAAGTTTTGCATTAGACGTTCCTTATAACGAAGAGTAAAATAGCTACTGAGAAAACTATTAATCGCTGATCTTTCTAAGTAATCTCTGGTGACAAGTCGATAAATCCACCAGTAATCACTTAACGAAAGAGCGTATGAATCGATTTTGCGATGTGTGTAAACAGAACTCATGTCGATACATCAACCAAATGTCTAATAGCTCGTCAAAGAGAAAAGCCAAGAATAATGTTTTCAGATCGAGCATTAAAATTCTATGAGCTAACTCATTATCCAAACCATGAATTAACAATATATGCAAGAGAATGTGATACTTGAGTAAAGTAACAAGTTCATGTGAACAATTTGGTCCAGTTTCTACATGTTTGTGGCCAAAATACACTAACGGTGAAAATTATGGGACTACCTGTTTTTCGATGATTGCTTAAATTATCTTAATTTCAATTCAGTTAGTGATAAAATTTGCTCTCTTAATCAATTGAATGCCGTAAAAATTCTCTATAAAATGAGTCCAGAATGAAGTCGTTTCGTTAAATTTTGAAAAAGGTATTGCAAAAAAAGTCAAAATTTCAATATTTTCTTAAATTTTGAAAAACTTTCGAAACAATCAACATTTTTTAATGTTCTTGGGCTTATTTTGAAGCTAAGATTCTAAAAAATCGCATTAAATTGTCATCATAAATCTATAACTTTTTTCTTGCATTGTGCAAAAAGTTAAAATTGTAACAAAAAAGAAGGGAAAATTCAAAAACACTTCATTTGTAGGAAGATCATAATAAAAGCCATATAAATATATATTTTGAAGGAATTCTATAGAAAATCCATGATTATATGTTTTATATATCTTATAAAAGTGTTTTTTTTACCAAAAACAATATTGGAATTTTTCCAACTTTTTTATTCGAACTTTAACCTCTTGCACTATGCAAGAAAAAATTTTTTATGGCATTCAATTCAATAAGAGAACAAATTTAGACACTCACAGAATTAAAATTGAGATAATTTGAGCAATCATCGAAAAAGAGGTGGTCCCACAATTTTGATCGGTAGTGTATATAAAATTTTGTTTCTAAAATTTGGAAAATGTTAGAGAAGATAAAAACGGACGTAGATAGACTACTTTTAGTTTTGACGATGAAAAAAAATTTTCTGATACATTTTGCTAAAATTGAACTTTTTTTAATTTCAAAAGCAAAAGTACTCTCTAAATATGAATCAGTAAAAATCTACTGATTATCAGTGAAATTTGACTGATTTAAATAACTAAATAGAGGTTACTGTTAATCAGTCAAATTGAACTGATTAATTCAGTGAAAATTAACTGATTTAGCAGTGAAATGTATTTTTATAACTGATTCGATCAGTAAAAATTACCTAATTTAACAGTGAAAAATATTTGTTCACTGGTAAATCAGTGAAAAGGCAAAACACTGATTTAATCAGTGCAAATTTGACTGATTCATATTTAGAGAGTAGTCTATCTACATCCATTTTTATCTTCTCTACCATTTCCCAAATTTTGAAAAGAAAATTTTATGTACTTTGGACACAAACATATAGAAACCTGAAATCAATAAAATTTGCTAATTTCCAAAGTATCACATGCCCTTAATTTTACAAATTGACAATAAATCTATGAGTCATATACTTAACAAAGTCATCATATTATATTAAAAAATTCTTGATATAATTTTCATGCTGTAGTTCTATGAAAATATCAAAGTAATATTTTTCTAAATAAATGTAATTATTTACATTATTAATTTTTATGTTTTTATGATCACAGAGCCGCAACAACATAAAAAACATTATGTAAGTAATTACCATTATGTTGCAAGTAAAATGTGGAAAATGCTTTGTATTTCTTTTGTGCGCGCATAATAACCAGTATTTTATTTTTCATTTCATCATGTAATATTGAGAGAAATTCTTTTATAATGATTGCATCAAATTTGCTTAAAATATGTGGTAATCCCAGTTACAATTTATTTTTAATTCTTTACCCCAGAATATTTTTATCCACTCGTTCCAATTAATATTATCAGTATTTTTATCAAAATCTTCATATCTAGTTCATTACAAATTCTCTAAACGCATTTTCTCTTTTAATAATGTTTGAACGAAAAATGATAACGATCTTTCTATTAAAATGAGTATTGCTATCAGTTCGAACAATCGTTTAAATTTGAATGCCCCTTAAATTGAAAATTCAAATTTTATTCTAAATTCAAAGAAAAAGCGGAAGTATCAGAAATATATCTCCACTGTTTCAATCAACTTTGCAGTGTGAATTTATGAGAGATTCCAGATTATTCAGAGTAAGGTATTCGATTTAAATTTTTTTATCTCATAAAGCTCATTATTTTCACTTGTAATTTTCTATCCATAATGGTTTTACTGTGATATAAAATTGCCATGATTTTTTTCTTCCAATCATCAGTTTTATTATCCTGGAAAAATTGATATTGCATTTGGATTCGTATATAGTAATAAAATTATTTAATTTACAAAAAATCCAAATTCCAGGATATATATATATATATTAGAATTATACAACTTAAAATTGATAGAAACATTTCCAAAACAAAGGCTAAAAATTGTGAAGATTTACCAAAATCAAAACCGAATTTCATATTTGATTTCAGATTCTTAATTCATAATAAATTCTGTTGAGAATTTTAAAAAATTAAATTTCTTTCTTCTAAAAAGAATATTTTTCTTTCGTCATTCAGACTCATTTAGTAAGTCAATTTTCTGTGAGATGCTTTCTAAATCTAAATCAGTTTTGAATCAGTTGTTTTTGACTAACTTTCCTTTATTGTTGGAGAAGCACTAATTATGCAAGTTGTTGCGACTAAGCATAGTATATCTAACGTAATTCATCTTCAGCTTTAATAAATCTGAATTAGACTTAAGGTAGTTCTTTCACGAAAATTAGACCTCAGGCAAAAATAGATAATTTTGCTTTCAAGAATAGCAATATTATTATTAAAGGGCTAATTTGTAAGAGAAAAGATTATTTTTCATAAAAAAAATAATTTTATTAATAAATTTTATTTTTGCCCAAACTTATTTTCTTATGTTCGTTCCAAATTTTCAAAAATGATGCGATTCTAAGAAATCACGGTTCATTTTTTTAGGAAAAAGATTCTCTACAACTTGACCGTTTCCAATTTTCTAAAATGAATTCTTTAATGGCTGAAATTATAAAAAAAACAATTTTTTAAAACAAAATTTTCATAAACAAATTGCTGTATTTGGTAATAATTAAATCAATTTCAAAAATAGGAAACGGTCATGTTGTAGAGAATCTTTTTCTTAAAAAATGAACCGTGATTTATTAGAATCGCATCATTTTTTAAAATTTGGCTCGAAGCGATAAGAAAATAAGTTTGGGCAAAAATAAAATTTATTAATAAAATTATTTTTTTGTGTTTCAAATTTTTTTCATGAAAAATAATCTTCTCTCTTTCAAATTAGCCCTTCAATCATAATATTGGTATTCTTGAAAGCAAAATTATCTATTTTTGCCTGAGGTCTAATTCTCGTGAAGGAACTACCTTAAATTATTGGACGTTGTTTCTGTTGAATGTTTAAGGGCATTGTCTTGTTTTGCATTTTATCCCGCACTGCTGATCTATTTATTTCCCTCTTTTTCCGAAATTTCAAAATATTCTTAGTAAAAAATCCAAAAATATCCACGATTCCATAATCCCTCCCCCCCCCCAACCTTTTCTTTAAGAAAATAAATAAATATTTCACAAATAATGAATGAAATGAATTAGAAAAATTATTTGCAATTTTTTATTCTTTAAATAAGAAAAAAAATTTTTTCCATCACCCGGTATATGAACATAGATGGGGCCTAGCTAGAAACGAGTTAGTTTACTTTATCAGAGGAAAACTATTCAAGTCCATCGTCATGTTTTTTCATTTATTACAGTTTCTGCGAAGTTAGAAAAAAAAAAAGTTTCCAACATATGGATATAAAATTCCATTCCTCTTATCACACATTTCAATTAAATTTAATGATTAAAAATCTAAATTAATGGTTATGTATTTTTTTGAATTAAATTTGTTTGTTATTATCATTATTATTATTTACTTTATTTTATAGCTGAACAAAGACATGATTCAACTATTTCTATTGTTAAATATTAAATAATCAATTTTTTAAATGCAAAATAAATAATAAACGTAACTTGAAAACAAAACATTTTCTCGTCTCTGCTCACACCCACACGTGATAAATTTTTTACTCATAAACTACACTCTAAAAACGGAATATTGACTGTCGAACAATTCCGTTCACTATGAATGGATTTTCTACTCAAAATTGGCATAAGAGGAAATCCTCTAACAGTTGAAGTATTTTCGTTTCAAGTGCTATCATTTTATTGCCAAAGTTTTTCCTTTGGTCTGGAAATAAAATCCTTTGTCATGTGAAGGAAGTATAATTTCGATGTTAAAATAAAACAAATTCTATGATATAACCTATAAGAAATATACACAAGCAAAACTTTGACAAATCCCAATATTCAATCGATCATTTTCAATACTATAATAACGACCCGTCTTAGATTTCAGCTTAAAGAAATTTTAAGATATAACTTTGCTTACATTACAAATTTTCCAATACGTGTGAAATTGAAAGTCCATAATCTATTAAATATATAATGTTGGAAAAGTGTTACAAAATTATTTTTAAACTTTGTTACATTTTAAATTTCACAATAAATTCTATAGTAAACATTTTACTAATAATTTCGAATCAAAATATTTTTTTACAAATAAAAAAAATATATTCTTCGTAGTTGGCACCGTACTGACAAAATATCTGTGAACAGATTAGCATCAGACGATGTACACTCACTAATGCGCAGGCGCACTTCGTCTCCTAGTCTAGAAATGCAATCCTTACATAATTAGAGGATTTCTTTTCAGAATAAAAAAAAATCGTTCATTGCTAAAAATATTTTCTTTTTGCATCTCACAGATAAGTTTTGTCACAGGAAAAAGATTCTGTTGGTAGACAAAAGGAATATGCTTAATTTCAATGGATGCATTCTGAAAAGAACGTAATTTCACTATGGATAGACTTTTTTTTAGAGTGTATGCTTACACAAATAGAACCTGTTATTGTTACGAGCCATTGAGTATCATTCATCGTCAAATTGAAATTCATTTAGTCTGAATATAATATGATTAAGTAATAGTTTCTTTATAAATTGTTTCTCAATCTTGTCTAAAAATATCTTTGACTTTTTAATTTTTTCAAATAATAAAGTATGTGAAAATTATTACTTCGCGAAGTAAATTTTAATAAAGTTAATTTTTGATCAACGGATCAACTGCTTTAACTTGAACCATTGTCGTATAAACCTAGATAAGACTGGTGACTTCCAAATAGCCATAGACTAAATAAAGGGACTAATGTCTCTATGCAAAAATCTTTGTTTCAGATCAGTCGTCCTGAACAGTTGATGATATTTTTAATTCCCCAGAACGTCGATTCTCAACTGGATTTTATACCTCATTTGGACTATATTTTCTTGTTTTAATTCAAATTTTCAAGAATTCGAAGTCGTTTGAATCTTTAAAATACAAAAAAAATTACCAAATTTGGACCAAAAATTATTTCTTAAAATAATCAATTGTGACAAAACCAACGAAAAAGGGGGAAAAAAAGAAGTCAACCTTCCGAAACCCCTTCCTTCTTTTCCTTTCTTTCGTCCTTTTTTGGCTTTATTCCCCAAAATTAAAACGTCGGCAAGTAGTTTTTTATGTAGATGGTTGTGGGAAATAAAGACAAAAGAGGACGAAAGAAAAAAAAGGAAAGAAGGGGTTTTGGAACTCTCTAAACCTGAATCAGTGAACGGCCACTGATTCGCAGTGTCTATTCACTGAAGGCATCAGCTATAAGTCTTTCACTTAGAATCAGTGAAATTCGACTGACGAATCAGTGAAATAGATTGAACTCACTTATTGAATCAGTGAAATCTTCAGTTGGGAATAATAAAACCAGCAATGTATTTTAATGATCGATGAACACGTTTATTTTAGGTTAAACAACAATAAAAGGAAATTACGTAACTATTATTATATATTGTAATTATTATTGTGTATAATTATATTATGTATAATTAAAAATTTAAGATCCATCGTTATACTTTAATCGTTCGCAGGAACTTTGCGAATTCAAAGGTTCTATTCACGTGGCGCGTTCACTGATTCTTCAGTGAAATCAAAGCAGGGCATTGATTTATCAGTTGATATATTTTCACTTATAAAATCAGTGACTATTTCACTGATTCAGGTTTAGAGAGAAGGTTGCCTTCTTTTTTCATTCCTCCTTTTTTTGTTGGTTTTCTCATAATTAATTATTTAAAAAAATAATTTTTCGTCCATATTTGGTTGTTTCTTTTGTATTTTAAGGGTTCGAACGGTTTTGAATTATAAAATTTTTGAATTATACTTTTGTTTGAACGTTAAGGGGAATTTGAGTTTGTAGTGATACGGGTTCGAATTCATTTTTGTTTTCTTGTTTTGTTGTAATTAAGACATTGTAAAAACAAACATTTTATAAACTATCAGGATTTATTTAATCTGTACATTAGCATTTCAAAAAATCTTTTAACGATGATGTAACATCTTCAGAACATTGCTATATTTGATTATATAATTATTATAGATATACTAGCATTACCAGCTGTTATAGTGTTCATGCTCTAGATTTAATTTTATGTCACTGTAAAATTGTTTTCAAGGCACAAAATGTAGGCGTGTCTGTATTGAAAGATGTTGAAACTTTTAAATCTGTCGGGGGAACAAGGGGAACCTTGTATAAATCTAAGAATATTTGTCAAGTTGATGACGACAGCCTCCTGTTAAATATTTACAAAACCAAAGTTAATTTATTTTTAAAAATAATCTTATAATAAAGGCAAATATTTTATTTTTCATTATTTTTAATCAGTTCAATTTAATAGTGTTAAAATTTAAATAAAAAAACCTACGCAATTAATGTAATTAAAGTAAGTTATTTGTTATGTCTGATTAAACAATTGTTTAAACGTATCTAATCATGTCAGTTAAGAGAATAAGTTCATGTATGAATAATATTTTAATAACGCTTTATTTTTCTTATGTGGATATGTGTATACAAGTTTCAATTTACAACAACGGACTTCCTGTCACCCTATACCTACATCAAAAACTATTTTTCAATATGACTGAAATATTAAACCACTATTGATAAAGCCTTTCACGTTCATTAATTGAGAGGACGTTTTTGAGAGAATTTTTATTAATTTAATTTACAATCAAATTTATTTGAATTTTTGAAATATTATTATTCTTTGACAAAGTGTCTTGACGCTTTAGAACGATATAAATATTGAGCGTAAAATTACGCGATAAAGGAACTCTTATCTACTTTTTTAACTAAAAAATATGACAGCTTCAATATTTCGTATCTAGAATACTTAACCCAAAAACGATAAAAACATGTTGTTGCGTAATTGATAATAAAAACGGGGTTAGTGACTAAACATAATTTTCATAGATGAGACAAAAGCCACAATAAATACGAAATTGAAAATCCTTCCATTTTCCAAAACTTTGACAATTATATTTAATTCTTGAATCATCATAAAAGAAATTTAATATAGAAATAACATTATTAAGGAAAAGTGATTAGCTCCACCGAACATTATATACATTTTTTTTTAATCTTAAGAGACACATATATATATATATATATATATATATATATACAGTACTGGTCAGAATTGTGGGACCACCTTTTTTTCGCTTATTGCTTAAATTATCTTAATTTCAATTCTGTGAGTGATGAAATTTGTACTCTTAATAATGTGAAAGCCATCAAAATTATCTTTAAAATTAGTCTGGAATGAAGTAGTTTCGTTAAACTTTAAAGAAGTTATTGCAAAAAAAGTCCAAATTTCAATGTTTTATTAAATTTTAAATAACTTTCGAAACAATCAACATTTTTTAATGTTCTTAGGCTCATTTTGAAGCTAAGATTCTACAGAATCGCAGAAAATTGTCATTATAATTCTATAATTTTTTTCTTGCATAATGCAAAGAGTTGAACTTGTATAAAGAAAGTAGGGAAATTTAAAAAACATTTCATCTGTAGGTAAATCATAATAAAAATCATATGAATATATATTTTAAGGGAATTCAATACGAAATTCATGATTATATGTTTTATATATCTTATAAAAATATTTTTCTCAGCAAAAGCAATATTGGAATTTTTCAAACTTTTTTATTTGAACTTTAACTTTGAGCAGTATGTAAGAAAAAAACTACACATCAGTTCCAAGAATTTTTTTCGATTTTGTAGAAATTTATCTTTGAAATTAGTCCAAGAATATTTAAAAATGTTGATTATTTCGAAAGTTATTTAAAATTTAAGAAAGCATTGAAATCTTGATTATTTCCGCAATAACTTCTTCAAAATTTAACAAAACGAATTCATGCTGGGCTGATTTTATAAAGAATTTTGATAGCTTTGAATTTAATTAAAAGAAACAATTTTTTCACTTACATAATTCAAAGTAGGATAATGTAAGCAATTATCGAAAAACAGGTGATCCCACAATTCTGTCCGGTACTGTATATACCATGACAGGAAAATTAAGAATAAAAGTGATATTTAATGAAATATAATTTTTATAGATGAGACAAAAGCCACAATAAATATAAAATTGAAAAGCCTTCCATTTTCCAAAACTTTGACAATTATATTTCATTCTTGAATCATTATAAAAGAAATTTTATATAGACATAACATTAAAATAGAATGGCATGTTGTTGGAAAATTGGCTCTAGGGTTCATAAAATGATTGAGTCAAATTTAATCAAACGTTTCGGCTCTGATCGGAGCCCTCATCAGTGATATGAACCCTGAAGCCAATTTTCCAACAACATATCATTCTATTGATATTAAGGGCCAATACAAGGTACAATACTTTTAATTAGACATAACATTATTAGAGAAAAGTGATTAGCTTCACTTAACATTATGTACACATTTTTTAAATGAATTTTAAGAGACATCAATGAAATATAATTTTCATAGATGAGACAAAAGCCACAATAAATATAAAATTGAAAATCCTTCCATTTTCAAAAACTTTGACAATTATATTTGATTCTTGAATCTTCATAAAAGAAATTTAATATAGAAATAACATTATTACGGAAAAGTGATTAGCTCCTCCGAACATTATATACATATTTTTTTTTATGAATCTTACAAGAGACATATATATATATACTATGATAGGAAAACTAATAATCAAAGTGATCTTTAAATGAAATATAATTTGCATGTAGAAATCAAGAAAGAAAGAGAGAAGCGCATACGTATTAAAAGATTCTAATAACAGAAAATAAGAAATAATGAGGGGGGCCACCTCGTACCCGGGATAATGACGTAAGTATAAGGTCCGTCTGATAGCTGCGTAGTTCCCTCACCCCTCAGTACTGGAAGGACTATCATTACTATAGTCAGTCGAAAGAGAGAACCTATATATAAGAACTTTTTGTTTTTGCCACGATGGCATAATGACCGTTATTGTTCTCTTGATGTCGAGCAAACTCGAAGAACTCCTTCCCCGAATGAAGGTTACAAACAACGGAAAAAGTAATCCTTTCTTTAATTACAATAAATAATAAAAACATTAATGACAGAGTATGTGAGAAAGTACGTGTCAAAAGAACAGGGATTTTCATACCTTTAAAGTTTTCTCAAAAGGTTCAATTATGGCTATTAGTTGAAAAAAGGGACATATTATTTGTTAAAAATAACCAGTTAAGAATCAAATTCCACAAAAGTAAATTCGTAAGAATCATTTTCTACTAACAAACAAATTCATTCTGTAGTGTTCAACTGGTGGTCGTTCACTGTTTTAAGTCGCTTTTAAGTATTCCAGATTTAGAAAAGGTAAAGTGATTTATTTTGTAGTCTGCTGGTCTTTCATAATTTTTATCAGTCAAAAGGCATAAAGTAACGAATCCTTCTGTCAAAATTCTTGTAACTGACTCTTCAAATCTGACTTAGTAGAAAACTACTAATTTAAATAATGCATAACCATTTACAAATTACTTCAGTAAACATTTCTTTCTATAATTGCTAATTTATTACTAATTTATAGTCAAATTTACTCTCTAAATCTGAATCAGTCAAATTTTTACTGATTGAATCAGTGAAAAAATATTTTTCACTGTTAAATCAGTTAATTTTCACTGATTCACCTGTGAAAAAAATATTTCTCACTGTCAAATCAGTCAATTTTCACTGAAATAATCAGTGAAATTTGACTGATTTATAGTAACCTCTTTTTAGCTATTTGAATCAGTCAAATTTAACTGATAATCAGTAGTGATTTAATTTTTACTCCCTAAATCTAAATTATTTGATATTCTTGATCATTTCAACCAGTGACTAATTTCTTGCTTCACAATCGATAATTTATAATTGAAAATCAGGTACTTTTGACTGATTAAACAGCAAGAAGTCAGTCATTAATATTAAGATATATTACTAATTTGAAATATCTTCGATGTGTCAAAAGTAGTTTTTTTGTTAGCAAGAATCTAGTTCTTTTTATTTTCAATTTCAATTTTTAATTCCCACCTCTCAGTAATGACAATTTAAGGGAGGAGCCTCATGTGAAATTAAATTTTTTTGCATTTTTTTTATTGCTTCAAAAATTAATTTACTATTTCAAAAATGTATCATCAAAGTTTTACACACAAGAGAAAGTTCACAAGGTCCCTAAGAAGACACCAAAGTGATTCACTCTAAACTCTACTTTTCAAGACCGAAAACTTTATGTCTGTGAAGTTGGCTCCACACCATCAACATTTTTCATATTTGATGAGAGTTCTGACTTCATTTGTAATAGTTCTAGAGTTACTGATAGGTTTTAGAAACAGTTCTGGCCTTTTAATGCATAAAAATGCGATTTTCGAAATGCGGAGCTAACTTCACGCATCTCCACACTATCAGAAAAACAAATTTTTTTCCCGAGTTCTGGGAAGATTTAGCATAGTTCTAGAGTTCCAAGCAATTTTTAGAAATAGTTCCGGTAAATTACGGGAAATATAGATACTCAAAATTTCCACAATTTTTTCAGAAAATCTCATTTCTGAGAGTTACAAGAGTTCTGTTCAGAGTTCTAGATTCTTCTCAAATAGTTCTACAAATAAGTCCAATTACATTTTATTCTAAAATCAAAATTTAAAAAACTATGGTAGGGGAGAAGCGGCGAAATTGGCGCACCTAATAGAAAGTGCGAGTTTAAAAAGAAAGTATATGACTAAAAATTATGAAAAAATATTTATTTAATAGCTGGATATCTTTTCTATACTTTCCAATGGATAAAGATTGCATTGAAAATTATTAAAGCAGGTTTTTATTCAGATTTCCGAAGGACTGCACCTGCGTCAATTTACCCGCCATTCGGGTAAATTGACGCACTAATATTATAATCTTCTCTTGCCACGTATTAGTTATATTTTCATAGATTTAGAATTACATTTCAGTAGCAAAGGTTGATGAAAAGAGATAGTTATAATTTGAAACTAAATTTGAGATAGTATATCAAGATATGTGAAGTTTTTTATACCTTTATTCACATAAACCAGCCAAAGTTAAAATATATTTTATATTTGTACAATAAAATACTGGCAATTCTGGATATTTAAGTGAATATTCAAATTGAAATCATTTTTATAGAGAATTATTTGAATTTGTAATCAGAAGTATATACAATTATTAACTTTAGAAGACTTATAAATAATAGAAACAATCAATCAAAAATACAAATTTTTTACTTACATTGCTTTCACATCTTAAAATCGAGAAAACTTTCAAAACACTGTCAGACTGCAAATTAATTATTAAAAATCGCTTTTAAAATGCCTTAATACCTCAAACTTAAAAAAAAAATGTAACCACTGATTGTTCAAATGAATATAACCTTACAAAGTCGTTACATCAGTTTTGCGAACCACATTACCTCCCATGTCACAAAAAATCTTAAGAAAAAGATTAGCAGAAAAGTCCAGCAACATTCAAATGTATATATCTATATATTAATAATTGTGTACTTACTATCTTCTTTATATTTTCAATCATAAACATCCGAGCACTTGACTTCAGTCACCGGTTTCCAGAAACACAACACGTGTGCCAACTTCGCCTCTGATTTGAATCTCGTATGCGCCAATTTTGCCGCAAGTGTATCGTTCATTAATTAAATACTTTTTACGTAAAATGCTTATTTTTTCATACAAATATTCTATCCTAATCGTAAGATTAAATATCAAAGATTATAAAATCGTTGCATTAATCTAATTCACCTTGAATTACTATTATTTAACGATTTAACTCAATGGCTTCGAACATAACCATTATGCCAAAAAACGATTAATCGCAATAAAACTGTATTAAGCAATTAGATTTTTATAATGTTTCCTATAAAATACATATCATACAAGAATGCACACGATAGAACTATTTTTATTTTTTGTTATGTTATCATTTTCTGAAAAATAGGGTGCGCCAATTTAGACGACGCGCCAATTTCGCCGCTTCTCCCCTACTTCAAAGTTTTCAAAAAAATTTGAAAATCTCATTTCTGAGAGTTCCAAGAGTTCTGTTTAGAGTTCTGGATTCCTCTCAAATAGTTCTACAAATAAGTCCAATTACATTTTATTCCAAAATCAAAATTCAAAAAACTATGGTACTTCAAAGTTTTCAAAAATTATTTGAATTTTAAATTATTTTTTTAGCTATTTGAATCAGTCAAATTTCACTGATAATCAATAGATTTTGACTGATTCAAATTTAGAGAGTAATGAAAATCAAAGGAACTCAAGCCTTTTTAGTATAACAGTAGCAAACAACAGCAATAGTAGCATTTTGAGAGGAATCCAAAACTCTAAACAGAACTCTTGGAACTCTCAGAAATGAGATTTTCTGAAAAAATTGTGGAAATTTTGAGTATCTATATTTCCCATAATTTACCGGAACTATTTCTAAAAACTGCCAGGAACTCTAGAACTATGCTAAATCTTCCCAGAACTCGGGAAAAAAATTTGTTTTCCTGATAGTGTGGAAATGCGTGAAGTTAGCTCCGCAATTCGAAAATCGCATTTTTATGCATTAAAAGGCCAGAACTGTTTCTAAAACCTATCAGGAACTCTAGAACTATTGCAAACGCAGTCAGAACTCTTATCAAATTAGAAAAATGTTGATAGTGTGGAGCCAACTTCACAGACATGAAAACTTTAAACGCGTTTTTCTCAAAACGTTAATTTTTTCGCTTCAGGGAATGTAACTCATAGTCTAATGAACCGATCGACTTGGAATTTTGTACAGATATTCTTTAACTTCTTGACCATTGAATGAACCTAAATATACTTTAAAATTGTTATAATAAATATTGTTTTTATCGATTTATTTATAATAAAAAAGGTCATTTTTTTTAAATGTCCCTAAATTCCGAATTATTATTTTTTTTGCTATATGTAGGTTCATGCGAAGCGGAAGGACTAACTTTAATCAGAAAAATTGATTAATTAATTTTCATCAATTACAAGGACCTGGGCGTTCCCCGGCGCAAATTGAAGGAGCTGACTTCAAGCATCTCTAGCACCGCCATTTTGGATTTTTCCTACTATAAAAAAATGTTTTCACATACATTCTATAGTCAATATTATCAGGTAATTTATTCCGATTTGATGAATGTTCTCATTTTTCTGGAAAAAATTCTTAAAAATCAGTCGTTCACATGAGGCTCCCCTCTTAACATGAAAATATTGCGCAAGAACATAAAAACGTAAGTAATTTTACATAATGTCTTATCATAATAATTGGTTCAGAAAAAATTAATCAGACTTTATCTGGGAAGTTAAATGTAAAAAAAAGTTGAGAAGAAAAAAAAACTTAATAATTTTGAAATTTAATTAGGAACAGTTAATTAAGAAGTTAATTAAAATATTACTTTAAGTGGGATCTGGCCATATCAAACCGGTAATAACTTGTAAGAGAGTGCTTGACGACGTAAGTCAAGAGTGAAAACCAAATTTTATGTAGAGAGGATCGATGGAGTTGTGCTGCGGTCGTATTACAGCGATTTCGAGCGCCTAAGTGAATTAACTTGCTTGACTTTAACCAGTTCGGATAACTAAAGCCTGCTCTAAACAACCTCGGATTACGTACGCGGCTTACCGTGCTTCGTGCTTCAATAAAATTATTAAGCTACTTATCTTTGCCCAATTTACTATTATCTAGCTCTATCTTAAATGTTACATTTCAATAGATAATCTTTTATTCCTTCAAAAATAAAATTTTTTAAAAAATTGATCCTACTTACTCTCTAAATCCGAATCAATAAAAACTCTGCCACTATAATCCACATTTATGAAATTTTTTACTAATTAGTCATTTTTTTACTAATTACTTGTAAACAAGTTAATTAAATCGATTGAATTACTAGAAATGAGTAATAATTTAATAGAATTTTCATCAATTTGAATTAGTGACCGACTTTTTATTGATTCAGACTTAGTGAGCATGGGTTTTCATTTTTGTCAGGACCAATAATTGATAAATGTGTATGATGAAAGTTTTGTCGGCTTTTGGTTCAAAAATAGATTTCTAGACCAAAAATTGACAAAACATCTATCATTCACACACTGTTAGAAATTTCTATCGTAATTTCCCGAAACACGTGACTGGAGTTTTATTCAGTTACAGTTTCGTAAAATTAAGATAGATTTTCAAAAAATTCAGTTACTTTTTAGTAAATTAAAGAAACAATTTCTTAATTTACAAAGTGTTGAATATTCTGATACTTGTAACAGGAATAATTTTACGTTTTGGGTAACTGAGGTTTTATGCAGTTACATGTAACTGAAAATTTTGCTACAGTTTCGTAATTTTATGATAAATTTCAGAAAAATTCGTTTACAGTTTGGTAGTATTAAGATAAATATCGTGAAATTTTCGTTACCTTTGTAACAAAATTTTTTAAAATGTTGAAGATTTAGCTTTGATGAAAACGTAAAAAATTATAGAATGTAAAACTTATGTTCAAAAACTAAAATTTTTAGAAAGTTTGAAAATTGCCGAATTATGTAATTGGAGAATAATAGACTCCTCCCATATATTAAAAATTGATTCTAAAATATTTATCAACGTCGAAAAATATATCCATAATATAACATAATAACATTGTTAGTAATTATTCAGTGGATGTGGCACAGACTTTTGGAAATTTTTTCAAATACTTCGCTTTTCTTCTTTATGATATAATCTCGAAAGATTTCATGTACTGATAAGAGATGCTTTATCTAAATTGACTTGAAGTTTTCGTTTTATTTATACAATTATTTCTAAAGATACAGTAAAACCTCATTTATCGGGACACTCATTTATCGGGACATTTTGTTTCTCCTCCAGCCACCACTCCTTGTACATAGTGACATAGTTTGCAGATGTTTCATTTGCAGGAGTTTTATTATGTTCGAAATTTTCATCAAATCTTTACGTTTTGAGACCCCCTGAGTCAGAAAAAAGGGTTTTTACGAAAGTGTCTGTCTGTCTGTCTGTAGGTCGTGTGCGGCATAACTCTCGATAGAATTATCAGATTGAATTGAGCTTTGGTACACTTTATCGGAGCCGAAAAAGTAAGGATAAGTTCGTTAACCAGCCACATCCAATCAAAATTGAGGGATTGAGCACTACTTTTGTGTTTTTGAAAATAATTTTTTGAAAAAATCAAAAATTTCAATACTGGTTTTTGATAGTGCTCATAAATCTCTAAAAATTATCCTGATAACATTTTTTGATTAAATCAAAATTAGAAATGTTACAGCATATTCAAATTCGAAAAAAGTCAATATCAAAATTCCATTTTCCAGTTAAATTATACAAGATACGAAAAAACGTTATGATACAATATTATTTTCTACATAAAGTCCTACAAATTTGAATTGTAATATTTTTTCATAAGATGCATATTTTTCTTTTTAATTCAAAAAAACAATATTGAAAATCCAAAATTCAATTTTTTAACAATAATATTCGAAATACGAAAAAAACGTAAGAATACAAATTTTGTCGTTTCAAAAAGATCTACAAATTTTGTCTCACACAGTTTCTGATAAAACATATATTTTTCGTTTCAATTAAAAAAAAAAAACGATTAAAATTCAAAAAATCCATTTTTTAGACAAAATATGTGAGATACAAAAAAAACGTTTAGATGGAAAATTGTTTGCCTAAATGAGGTCTACAAATTCTCATTAAGACATTTCGGGACAGGAGGTATATTTTATGTTTTGATTTTTAATATTAAAAAAATTCGATTTTTTTCACCAAAATATGTAAGATACGAAATAAGCGTTGTTCTGCAAAATCGTTTCCTTAAGTAAAGTCTACGACTGTTTTTTCTTTTTGAGAGATTTGGAAGAAAATAAATTATTTTAATCATGTAATTTATTAAAAAGTTACACTGAAAAAAATGGTTAGTAAAACCAACTACTTCGGTTTGTAAAATATGCCTCAGCTATTTTATTAGTTGGCACAACAATTTTTTTGTTTGGTGTTACTATCTCAATTGTTATCACAAGAACTTGGGTAATAACACCAACCAAAAAAATTGTTGTGCTAACTAATAAAATAGCTGAGGCATATTTTACGAACCGAAGTAGTTGGTTTTACTAACCATTTTTTTCAGTGTACTGAAATGTATACAGAAAATCGAGCGCGAAGCGCGAGCGCCATGATGAGAATGTGTTCCTTAAGGCTGATAGAGCCTTAAGTAAATTAAATTTCCTGTTTCACTTAAACTGAAAAAGAAATTTTAGTGAATTTGAGAAAATGAGTAATTTACATCATCTTTAATATTATAAAATTGGTTTGAGCTTCAGTATCAAATTATAATAAATAAAATTGAATGTATGTGAAGAGCACAAGAACGAGCGCGAAGCGCGAGGTCCAGAAAGAACGGAGCGCGCAGCGCGACGATCAAATCGCGCGCCCTAGGCGCGCTCAAACATGCGAGCGAAGCGAGCTACGCGCGATGAGAATGTGCCTGCGAAGCGGGCAGATTTTTTTATATACCTTCGTTACCATTACTAAATGTCAACATACAACAAGAGTCATGGCATCCCACCATGAGACTGTAGGTGGTAGTGGGGAGCCCCTCCAAATCCCGATAAACGAGGTGTTTACATTTCAAGAGCGTCCCGATAAATGAGGTTTTACTGTATTTTTTTTTTCATCTCAAGGGATGTGTAATGTTAATTAATTTAAGTTTAATAGTAATTGAATTTTTCCAATTAACATCTCATTACCAATATAGCTATCTCATTTTGCAACTGATTTCAAGCACTTAAGGACTCATATGTTGATATTATTCTACAATGAGAAAGTTTTTACCTTTCTTGCTCGAAATTGAAACTAATGGAAATCAAAAGAACTCAAGCCTTTTTAGTGTAACAGTAGCAAACAACAGCAATAGTAGCATTACTTTATCAAGTGGCGCAATTAAGATCGAGAGATCTGTGAGGCGTAGCCAATTAAGATTATTTATCTATTCGTAAGGGCAACTGTATCAGGATTCGTTCGTAAACATCGTCTTGCTTACTTGTTTGGAATTTAGTTTTAAAATCCTTCGTCAGCCAATTAATAAGAAGCAAATAAGAAATTAGTGCTATTTTTAAAATCATAATAGGAAAATCAGGACAAAAACTCATGATGAAAAATTATTTGGAAATATTTAGGATCAGCAGCTATCGAAAGTTTCAATCGGATACAAAATATAGAATTTTATTACTTGGAATCATTTTAGCCAAAAAAGATAAAAGGCAAGCCTATCATTTTACATGATTAATATTTTTAATGTCTTATTTTATTCGAGATAGAATATTTTATCCTTTCACTAAAAAAAACTCGATGAAAGAATTATCAATTTCCTTTTTCCGACTGTCTGACGACTCTTTCCTTAACCCTCTCGTGCCTGACTTTTCAGGGAGATTGCAAACGACTGATAATTCTTTTGTATTCTATATAATCAAAAGTATGGTGATTTTTTTTCATTCTTGATTTGCAATCAGCGACCCGAAAAACTCCCAGATTCCGAGTTTCATGCAAAGCAAGTTATATTTTGCGATTTTAGTCCACCATATTGGATCGGCTATTTTGAATATTTGAACATTGACTCTCGATCCGAAATTAACGATCCAAAAATCTCCCAGATTCTGAGTTTCATGCAAATCAAGTTATATATTGCGATTTCAGTCCGCCATATTGGATCTGCCATTTTTAATTTTTAAAGTTTGACCTCTAATTCGGAATCAGCGACTCAGAAAATCCCAAGATACCGAGTTTCATGCAAGTCAGATTGAATTTTGCAATTTTGATCCGCCATCTTGGATTTCTGGAAATTTCAAAATATGACTGCATATTTGCATTACTACACTCTAAAAACCGAATATTGACTGTCGAACAATTCCGTTCACTATGAATGGATTTTCTACTCAAAATTGGCATAAGAGGAAATCCTCTAACAGTTGAAGTATTTTCGTTTCAAGTGCTATCATTTTATTGCCAAAGTTTTTCCTTTGGTCTGGAAATAAAATCCTTTGTCGTGTGAAGGAAGTATAATTTCGATGCTAAAAGAAAACAAATTCTATGATATAACCTATAAGAAATATACACAAGCTAAACTTTGACAAATCCCAATATTCAATCGATCATTTTCAATAATATTATAACGACCCGTCTTAGATGTCAGCTTAAAGAAATTTTAAGATATAACTTTGCTTACATTACAAATTTTCCAATACGTGTAAAATTGAAAGTCCATAATCTATTAAATATATAATGTTCGAAAAGTGTTACAAAATTATTTTTAAACTTTGTTGCATTTCAAATTTCACAATAAATTCTATAGTAAACATTTTACTAATAAAGGGTTTCCCAATAGGGGTGATATGATTTTGAATGTCCCTATCGGGCTCATTTGAACTGAAATTTTTGACGTCTGCTGTCAGTTGTCATCAGTAAGGTTTGCCATTTAATCATGAGTAGTTTCACGCTTCCACAACGTTTGGAAATTGTCCAATTATTTTATCAAAATTCGAGAAGTTTTGTCGGTGTTCAAAGAGCATATCGTGCAAAATATGGTCGTCATTCTGCTCCATCCGCGCTCTCAATTCGTCGAATAATCGATAAGTTGGAGAGTGAATTTACTCTATTGGATACTAAGCCTAAAAATCGTATGCGTACCGCACATTCTACACAGAATATAGCCGCCGTACAGGCCAGTATCGAGGAAAACCGTGAATTGTCCGTGCCACGCCGATCTCAGGAATTGGGCCTGTCCAGGATGACTACCTGGCGTATTTTGCGATTGGATCTTGGCCTGCATCCCTATAAGATGATTCTGGCCCAAGAACTGAAGCCTAATGACCATCGTTTGCGTCGGGAGTTCGCGGATTGGGCTCTGGAATCAATTGAAAATTATCCCAATTTTCATCTAAAAATCATCTTTTCTGATGAGGCTCATTTTTGGCTCAAGTCTCGGGAGACATTTGGCCGATATATTCTTTAAATCATAAATGGCATAGAATATCCAATATAATAAAAAAGATTTTGATCAATTCCGAATGAATATTCAGTGTTTTTTTTCAATTTCAAAACATATCTCCCTTATTGGGAAATCCTTTACTTTCAAATCAAAATATTTTTTTACAAATAAAAAACAACCGTATATTTCATAAAATGAATAAATTGTGTGGGAGTGCAGGTAGAAATAAATAGGACGCGAATTACGTGTAAAGCAACTCTTAATTTATTTTGGTGTGATGGGTCAGTAGAGTGCTGACCGAAGTGTCGCGGACGCGTTACTGTTACCTACTGACGCTCGTTCCTTCCACACTCCCAGCTGCGACGTGGAGGGGGGAAGGAATCAGGCCCAGCTGTGTTGCCGCTTCGCTGTTTCTCCCATGCCACGTGAAGGCAGGGGGAATGCGGCAACGCTGGAAATGATCCTCGGTCGCCCGTTGACCGTAGCTGGGCTGGAAAGAGGAAAAACCTAATCTCTAAATTTATGATGGAAATTATGTTCGGCGAACCGTTACAGGGAAAGACAAAGGAACAAATTCTAAAGTACAATTTAGAGGAAAAACCCATAGGGATAAAATATTGCTTAGAATGAAAAGATTCTTAAGAGTAATAAGAGAAAGCTTACTTAATAACGGTCGGGCAGCACTCTAATATAAACTGGTAAGTACAAAAATATCAGAATTGAATTTGAATATACCTGGAGAAAAAGCTAACAAAAGTAATTCTTGTACCAGGTCACAATGTAGAAATGTAGTGATCGCTACACATACCCTCCTGCCAGTGATTTACTTGACGTTAGAAGCAGGGAAATCACGATAGTTGAAATTACAAATTACACAGGATTGGGAATGAACAATAGATAAATGAAAATAAAATAGAAGTTTGGAGTGTTAAGGAATCAGCCGAAACCTCCTTGCAGGCGATCTGGAAATCTGACTCGTCTACCTGTGCGAGTTTGATTGCTTGAAGATGGAGTTTCATCGCTGTCTTTATCCCGATCGTGAACGGACGTTTTACTTTCAGGATGCTGATTCGTGTCTTCTTGAGTGGTTGAGTTGTCGTCGATAACGTAGGCAGGCTTGAGTCTATCTATCGAGACTGTGATGCTCTTGCCTTTGACGGATATATCAAATGTCTTCCCTTTGCGACATATGACACGGTAGGGTCCGTCATAGGTCATTTGTAATGAGGCGAGTGGTGGTGGGTGTCTGAGAAATACGTGACTCGTTGTGTTCAAGTCCTTGGATACAAAGGTTCTCCTGCCGCCGTGACGAGTACCTTGGACTGGTTTCAATGAGTGAAAGTGGTCCTTGAGATCTTTCACAAATTGCGAATTAGTCCTGGTGTCGGATGCTTCAGGTGCGAGGAATTCTCCAGGTAGGCGAAGTGATTCTCCATATACCATTTCTGCGGCTGTAGCTCCAAGATCCTCGCGCCATGCTGCTCTCATGCCCAAGAGGACGATGGGTAGGCACTCGGACCAGCGATCTGTCGCGTGACATTTTATCGCGGATTTTAACTGGCGGTGCATTCGTTCGACGAGTCCATTTGCGGCTGGATGGTAGGCAGTGGTACGGAAGTGTCGTGTGCCAAGAAGAATGTTCAGTTGTTGGAAGAGTGTCGACTCGAATTGTCGACCTTGATCTGTAGTTACTCGGAGTGGAACTCCGAACCTTGCTACCCATGTGGAGAGAAAAATTCTGGCGACAGTTGCGGCGTCGATATCTTCTAGTGGAAATGCTTCTGGCCATCTGGTGAATCGATCGACACACGTGAGACAGTATTTAAAACCTCTCGAAGATGGAAGTGGGCCGACGAGGTCGATGTGCACGTGCTCGAATCGGTTTGAAGGCGTGACGAATGATTCTACTGGTGCGGATGTATGTCTAGAAACTTTTGAACGCTGGCAGGGTATGCATGCTTGAGCCCATCGTCTGCAATCTCTCTTCACTGATGGCCAGACGTAACGCTCGGTGATGAGTTTTACAGTTGCTTTGATTCCAGGGTGCGAAAGTTGGTGAATAGACTCGAAGACGGCCCGACGAAAATTCTCGGTCACGAAAGGTCGGACTCTAGGAGATGAGACGTCACAATATAAGTCGACATTCGAGTCGGGCACACGCACCTTCTTTAGTCGTAATCCATGTTCTGAATGAAGATAGTGTTGAAGCTCGTTGTCCTTCAGCTGCGATTGAGCTAGAGCTGTGAAGTCGATTGTGGTCGCCAGTTCTTCGATTCTTGAGAGAGCGTCGGCGACTGTGTTCTCGCTTCCTGAGACGTGTGCGATATCCGTCGTGAACTGAGAGATGAAGTCCAAGTGGCGGAATTGTCGCGGCGTGCGTTTAGATGCGTTCTGCTGGAAGGCGTAGATCAAAGGTTTATGATCCGTGTAGATGGTAAAGGTCCTGCCTTCAACCATGTGCCTGAAATGCTTGACGGACTTGTACATGGCGAGCAATTCTCGGTCGTAGGCACCGTATTTAACTTCAGCGGTGCTTAGCTTCTTCGAGAAGAATCCTAAAGGTTGCCAATCACCACGGATCTTCTGCTGCAGGACCGCTCCTATTGCGACGTCGGATGCATCCGTGAAAATCGCGAGCGGCGCGTCAGGTGCTGGGAAAACCAGCAAAGTTGTTTCTGCCAAGCTGTTCTTGCATTCCTCGAATGCGGCGAGAGAGGAATCGTTCCAAGATATCGGTTCCTTACCTTTGATGTTGCCTTTTAAGAGTTCGTTTAGCAAGGCTTGCTTTGTTGCTGCGTTTGGGATGGTTCGACGGTAAAAGTTGATCGTTCCGAGGAATCGACGAAGCTCTTTCGCGGTCTTAGGCAGTGGAAAATTCTGGATGGCTTCAATCTTCTCTGAAGGCGGTTGTACACCATGTTGCGAAATTTCATATCCAAGAAATTTGACCGCACTCTGTCCCCACACGCACTTGGAAGGATTGATGAGGACGCCGAACTCATTCAATCGTTTGAAAAGCAGGCGGAGATGTGTCTGATGATCCTCGGCTGAAGAAGATGCGATGAGGATGTCGTCTATATAAACGTACAAAAAATCCAATCCACGTAGCACTTCATTGATGAATCTCTGGAAAGTCTGTGCCGCGTTACGTAGCCCGAAGTTCATGAACGGGAACTCGAAGAGTCCAAACGGCGTTGTGATAGCCGTTTTTGGGATATCTTCTTCGGCAACCGGGATCTGGTTATAGGCGCGAATAAGGTCGACGGTTGAGAAAATAGTTTTCCCGTGCAGGTGTTGCGCGAAGTCCTCAATGTGCGGAATCGGGTATCTATCCGGTATGGTCCTGGAGTTCAATTTCTCGTACGATCCGCATGGTCGCCACTCGTTCGCTGCCTTCTTAGGCACCATGTGAAGTGGGTTTGCCCATGGGCTTTGTGAAGGTCTCGCGATGCCGAGGTGCAGCATAACCTCGAATTCCTTTTTGGCTTGTCTCAGGCGGTCGGGAGCGAGTCGGCGAGGAGGTAGAAAAACTGGTGGTCCGGGCGTTGTATGGATGTGATGCTTGGTTGTGTGTTTTGGAGTAAGAAAAGCACCTGGAGGTTTCGTGATGTCTGGGTATTCTCGCAGGATACTCAGCCAAACGGAAGATCCTTTGATGACGTGTATTCCCAGGAGGTCGCTGCTGCACTCTGCGATCTGTCATACAAATTTCACAGATGTCAGGTCGTCGGTGAGGCGTCGGTTCCTGACATCCACGAGGAGTCCGTAGTGATGTAGAAAATCCACTCCCAGTATCGGCTTTGAAACGTCAGCCACAGTGAAACGCCAGGTAAAGGCTCGTCGAAGGCCTAAGTCTAGGGTCAAAGTTCCCAGTCCATAGGTGTGGATGATGGAGTTGTTGGCGGCGAATAGTTCGAAGTCCGTCTTCGGTCGTCTTCCACTAGTCAGGGTGCGAGGGAAGACGCAGAGATCTGCACCGGTGTCAACCAGGAACTGAACTTTAGAGTTCCTGTCGAGGACGAAGAGGCGGTGCGACGTCGGGCAAGGAGCGTTGGCCTCCATCAACGCCGGCCCGTGTCGTTTCCCGTGCCGTAGTTGCACGGCTGAGTACATTTCTGCGCCTCGCTTCCGAATTTGCTGTGGTACCAGCAAATATCTGGACGGTTGCGGCTGCGACTGGCGGAGCGATGGCGAGAGTGACTTCGGCGAAACCTGTTTCCTTGTGGACGCCTGAGTTCGGAGATTTCCTTCTGCATTGACGCCTTTAACTCTGCTATTTCCGACTGCATGACGCTGAGCTGCCTGAAAAGTAGATGTAGGGGTGTATCTGCTGACGTCTCGGCAACCTGGGCACGCGGGCTGGCTTCAGCGATTGAGTCAGCAAGGTCGGCTAGTTCGTCCAGAGATTTCGATCCCTGGGAGGCCAAGATAGCTTGAGTGAAGGCCGGCAAGCGAGCAAGCCATAAGGGTCGTAAGACGTCGTCTGGAATGACGTTACCGGCGAGTCCGCGGAGGTGGCGTAAAAATTGAGACGGCTTCCTATCTCCAATTTCCTCGTGCTCGAGGAGACGGCGGGTCTTTTGGTCCTGGGAGGCACTAAGGCGGCGTATCAATTCAAATTTGAGTTTCTCGTACCTTCCGGATGACGGCGGGTTCCGCAGGATATCCTGTACCTCAGCCCAATATTTTGGGTCCAAATTAGCCACGACGTAGTTATACTTCGTCTCGTCAGTAATAATGTTTGCTAGCGCGAACTGGGCCTCGACATTCACGAACCACGTCGCTGGGTCAGCTTCCCAGAATGGTGGGAGCTTCACGGACACTCTGTTTATCTCGACACTGCTCACTTGACTCGCAGAAGCACTATTTACAGTAGCGGCGTCGTTGCTGATCATTTTTGCGGGAAAATCTCACTTTAACAACACGAGTCACGTTTGCGAAAGAATGTCACTAAGAGGACGAGTTACGTTTGCGGGAAAATGTCGCTGAGAACACGAGTAACGCGAACTATCCACTGTAACACTGCACTGCACTGTTGAAAAAGTTTGAAAAGTTTAATTGCTCGAGAAAAAGTAAAGGTGCGCGGAGTCGGGGTCACCAATTTGTGGGAGTGCAGGTAGAAATAAATAGGACGCGAATTACGTGTAAAGCAACTCTTAATTTATTTTGGTGTGATGGGTCTGTAGAGTGCTGACCGAAGTGTCGAGGACGCGTTACTGTTACCTACTGACGCTCGTTCCTTCCACACTCCCAGCTGCGACGTGGAGGGGGGAAGGAATCAGGCCCAGCTGTGTTGCCGCTTCGCTGTTTCTCCCATGCCACGTGAAGGCAGGGGGAATGCGGCAACGCTGGAAATGATCCTCGGTCGCCCGTTGACCGTAGCTGGGCTGGAAAGAGGAAAAACCTAATCTCTAAATTTATGATGGAAATTATGTTCGGCGAACCGTTACAGGGAAAGACAAAGGAACAAATTCTAAAGTACAATTTAGAGGAAAAACCCATAGGGATAAAATATTGCTTAGAATGAAAAGATTCTTAAGAGTAATAAGAGAAAGCTTACTTAATAACGGTCGGGCAGCACTCTAATATAAACTGGTAAGTACAAAAATATCAGAATTGAATTTGAATATACCTGGAGAAAAAGCTAACAAAAGTTATTCTTGTACCAGGTCACAATGTAGAAATGTAGTGATCGCTACAAATTGTATTAAAAATTATACATATACGAAACTGTTTTGCGGAAAAAAATGTGTAGCTGTCACAAGGATATTTTAGGTTATAGTAGCCACATTTATGGTTATGATAGTTAATAATATAGCTGGAACAGCAATATGTTTCTTTTTACCAGCTACACATTTTTTTGCGTGTAATGTTAAATAAGTGTTTTCAAAATTCATTTAAGAAATGTTTTTATTCAATTTTATCAATTATATTACAATGGATTTCCATATACGCATGATACGCAATACATCTTGAGTTATGTGATGGCCTGTAATGCATTCGATCGTTTAAATAATCTTTTGAAAATAATCTAAACACCGAAAGTCTAAGACAAAAAAACGAGGACACTTCCCCCTTTTCACACCCCGTCGTCACGATTTCAGTCCCTACAATGCTTTTATTGACATTCTTGGGAATATCTTTGAATTGTTATCAGAAGCAATGAAAAATAAGGTTATGCGGATCAAAATTGTTTGTTTTGGTATACGTACCTTTCAAAATTTCTACGTCGCACTCTGGGATTCCTAATAATTTGTAGAAATCCATTATTTGATTTCGTTAATTGATTTTGATCATAAATAAACATATTCTTCGTAGTTGGCACTGTACTGACAAAATATCTGTGAACAGATTAGCACCAGACGATGTACACTCACTAATGCGCAGGCGCACTTCGTCTCCTAGTCTAGAAATGCAATTCTTACATAATTAGAGGATTTCTTTTCAGAGTAAAAAAAAAACGTTCATTGCTAAAAATATTTTATTTTTTCATCTCACAGATGAGTTTTGTAACAGGAAAAAGATTCTGTTGGTAGACAAAAGGAATATGCTTAATTTCAATGGATGCATTCTGAAAAGAACGTAATTTCACTATGGATAGACTTTTTTTAGTGTAGCATGATTTCTAAATAATTCCAGGAGAAATGAATATTATAAAATAATCACTCTCAAAATTATGCATATTTTAAAATTTTTGTCATATTTGACGATTTTTGAGAGAGTGTCTACAAGGAGAGGTAACTCCAAGAGGTTTGAGGGTTTTTTCCGTTTCAGTCCTGTCCTTAATCTTGAAAACAAGCCCTTAACAAAAATTCTGTGTTGATTTTTGAGGATGTAATGAATTTTTGAAAGTAGTGATACATATAAGTACTGCTGAGCACGAAAGGGTTAAGGCCATGGATCAAGTGGACCATCTGACCAAAATCTCTTTCAGAAATTTATAAGAATAAGCTGAATATTGACCTTTAAGTTATTCCATTCTCTTTCGAATACTAGCATTTCCATGGCATGAGGAAATTCATATATATTTGAAATCACCAGAAATCCTGTAGGTTGGCCCAAAGTACAAAAAATGGGACAGGTGACACTTTTACAACAAACGACTGCCGGAGACTGTGTATAAGCCGAACATTGACCTGCAATTTTCCCCATATATTCTTCTCGGAACTTATGTTCCCGGTACGAGGAAAACAAATAGCTTCTACAGTTAACCAAAAAACTTAAAAAATTAACCGTAAACTCCAAACAACCGGTTTTTAGAATGTTATATTCTTAGCGTGAGGAAAATCAAATAAATTATTTAGGTTTTACCCAAATTATTGTACGGTATCTCAAAATGGCCTTTAGAAACCAAAACTATCTTGTCCATAGTCGACTAACCTATCTTAATCGACTTTATAAACCTCTTAAGGCCATGGACCAACCTGATCACGTGACTAGATTCCTACTTTACCAGCATTTCAGTTTTTGTAACCACATTTCTATCAAAATTATGACAAGTAACTGAAAATTTGTAGAATTAAATAAAATACATTATTATAGGTCTGTCTGGTCATAAATGTTCATAAATATGAAAAAAAAATGTTTGAAACAATTTTTCTTTATAATTATTAACATTTATGACCAGGAAGACTTGTCTTAGTGCATTTAATTTACTCTTACAAATTTTTAACTTGTTATAATTTTTATAGAAATGGGGTTACAACAACTTAAATGCTGGTAAAGTAGGAATCTAGTTACGCGATTCGGTTGATCCATGGCCTTAAGGCCATATATAAAATAAAGATTCCTAGATTCCTGGCAATGTTTAGTGCTGCACTAAAAAAAAAGATTTGATTGATTCAAGGAAAATGATTTGTTTGAACGACTTTCTTTGATTTGAAGAAATGATTTGTTTAAATGAAGTAAAATTTGTTTGATTCAAACAAAATATCTTTGAACCAAATAAATATTTGTTTGAATCAAATTAATTTTCCTTCAAAACAAAGAAATTAATGCATTGATATATGGTCAAAGATATAATTTTATACGCATAAAGTCTTCTTTGATATGAGGCTAAATATAAAATACTTCAGTAAATATTGGAAATCCTTTAGTATAAAGTAAAGTTTGAAAAATCAACATTTTTTGGTTTATATTCGATAGTGGAATTTCTCATAAAACGTAAAGTAATGTACGCGAATATGAAAAATTATTTAATTATACTTTCAGAATTTAGAATATTATTATTGATGATACCGTTTGAAAAAGAAAAAATGATTTATAAAAAATGGTAACATACTCAAATTATTTTATTTAAAAACGTTTATTCCTGACTGAACTTTTTTTATATACATAAATACCAATTTTTTAAAAATGAAGGGATTTTGATAAATGAAAGTTTATTTTATTGGGAAGATCATTCTCGACAACTTGACCCTTGCCAATTTTTTAAAATGAATTAATTATTATCAAATTCAGCAATTTGTTTATAAAAATTTTGTATAAAAAAATGTTTTTTAATAGTTTCAGCCATTAAAAAATTTATTTTCAAAAATTGGAAATGGTCAAGTTGTAGAGAATCTTTTCCCTGAAAAAATAAGCCATGATTTATGAGAATCGCACAACTTTTAAAAATTTGGTAAAAACCGATATGAAAATAAAGTACTTGAAAATAAAATTTGTTAAATACATTATTTTTATATGTTTCAAAATATTTTATAGAAAATAATTTTTTCTCTTTTGAATAATCCCTTCAATAACAATATTGCTATTCTTAAAGGCAAAATAATGTTTTTTTACCTGAGGCCTAATTTTTCGTGGCTGAACTACCTTAAGGACATGTGATACTTAGGAAATTAGCAAATATTGATTTCAGGTTTCTATATGTTTGTGTCTAAAGTACATAAAATTTTCTTTTCAAAATTCGGTAAATCATAGAGAAGATAAAAACGTACGTAAAAAGAGTACTTTTGATTCAGTAATTGAAAAAAAAGTTGAATTTTAGGAAAATATATCGGAAAATTTGGATAAAGTTCCGAATAGGTCTGACCTCCGATTCCTTCGGAACTACGTATACCTACGTATTTTGATGCGCCAATTACGAATATCATAGTGAAAATTGGCGCAAATTTGAATTTTGTGATGAAAACCATGAAAAAACCTATAAAATCATGGTTTTTTCCATTTATTTTTGTAATTAATGAAATTTTAAAAAATATTTCAAATAAAAATTGTGGAGCACAAAAAAATACATCTTGCGTGTTCAGTACATTTTTTCTCTAAAACCATTTATATACTGATAATAACAGGTTTCTGCATGCAAAGAACAACAATGCTACAGTATTTAGTTATGCCCCCCCCCCCACTTTAAACACACGATGAAGAAAGCAGAATAGTGCATGCAAAGAACAACAATGCTACAGTATTAAGCCCCCCATCCCCCCTCAACACACGATGAAGGAAGCAGAATAGTGCATGCAAAGAACAACAATGCTACAGTGTTCAGTCATGCCCCCCCCTCCCTCCACTTTCAACACACGATGAAGGAAGCAGAATAGTGCATTCAAAGAACAACAATGCTACAGTATTCAGTCATGCTCCCCCCCCACTTTCAACACACGATGAAGGAAGCAGAATGGTGCAAGTAAAGAACAACAATGCTACAGTATTCAGTCATGCCCCCCTCCCACTTCCAACACACGATGAAGGAAGCAGGATAGTGCGTGCAAAGAACAACAATGCTACAGTATTAAGCCCCCCCCTCAACACACGATGAAGGAAGCAGAATAGTGCATTCAAAGAACAACAATGCTACAGTATTCAGTCATGCCCCCCTCCCACTTCCAACACACGATGAAGGAAGCA
Organism: Diplolepis rosae; assembly: GCA_030998225.1. NCBI lineage: Eukaryota > Metazoa > Arthropoda > Insecta > Hymenoptera > Diplolepididae > Diplolepis > Diplolepis rosae. The sequence continues at coordinate 1,956,363 of JAPYXD010000723.1, read as the reverse complement.
GGATAGTGCGTGCAAAGAACAACAATGCTACAGTATTAAGCCCCCCCCTCAACACACGATGAAGGAAGCAGAATAGTGCATTCAAAGAACAACAATGCTACAGTATTCAGTCATGCCCCCCTCCCACTTCCAACACACGATGAAGGAAGCAGGATAGTGCGTGCAAAGAACAACAATGCTACAGTATTTAGTCATGCCCCCCTCCCACTTCCAACACACGATGAAGGAAGCAGAATAGTGCATTCAAAGAACAACAATGCTACAGTATTAAGCCCCCCCCTCAACACACGATGAAGGAAGCAGAATAGTGCATTCAAAGAACAACAATGCTACAGTATTCAGTCATGCCCCCCTCCCCCCACGTTCAACACACGATGAAGAAAGCAGAATAGTGCATTCAAAGAACAACAATGCTACAGTATTCAGTCATGCCCCCCTCCCCCCACGTTCAACAGACGATGAAGGAAGCAGAATAGTGCATGCAAAGAACAACAATGCTACAGTATTCAGTCATGCTCCCCCCCCACTTTCAACACACGATGAAGGAAGCAGAATGGTGCAAATAAAGAACAACAATGCTACAGTATTTAGTCATGACCCCCCACTTTCAACACATGATGAAGGAAGCAGAATAGTAACCTTAAAGTATTCTGTACTGGCTCCACCCTGTTACAACTTCTAAACTTTATCTATCTTTTTCTGGAAAACTATCACTTGTACGATAAAAATTAATACAACATAAAGTGTGCACCTCGATGGGATCTACAACTTTTATTTAAAATATTTTTTAAAATTTAGTGATTTCGTGCACGGGAAAAATAATCAACTCCAATATGCGAATAATGATAGTTTATTTATTCGAGCTGTAGAGAGGTGCTCAGGACGGAAGGTCAAGACTTACTCCATTTTTTGAAATTATGAATTGAGGGTGTAAAGAGTGAGTCTACTAGAGAGTGAGAAATAGGTATAAGGGTATGAAAGAGTAGGGGAAATATTCAGGTAATTGGAAAGAGTACCTCAGGTAAGGTACCGACGAGACTCTCGACTCAAGGCATAAAAATGTTTGCATTTGGATTAGGAAAAACCCGACAGCTGGGCGACAATTACAAGATGCCGATTTTTATGATCGACCGTCTTGAAATCGTTGAAGAAAAGATGCTAAATGAGATTCTCTACAGAAACTTACTTAGGCAAGGCTTATAGAACTATAAAGGCGTAAATTCTGTAGAAGAATAATAGAAAAAGAAAGTGAAAGTGAATAGAACCTGAAATAAAGAAAATAGAATTAGAAATAGAAATAAATAAGAAGGGTCCTGAGCACAAATGTACAATGCAATAGGTAAGAGTATGAAATATATATACAACATATAAAAATTTAAGCATTTTAGAATTTGAGTGTATAAATGTAACATTAATGATGTGTTTCATGTATCATGTGTTTGCGTTGTGATAAAAACAAAAAAATTGATTTTAATGAGTGGAGTATGTGATAACAATCACCACAGTACCCCCCTGCCAGTGATTGAGTCACGAGAAACCAACTTGAAGTCGTTCTGGAAAGCGAACACGTCTGCCTGAGCGTGTATGAAGTCCCGGTGGACTCGCAGGTTGGCTGGCTGGAACCTCTGGAACTGGAGTAGATGCTGGGGCTGGTACTGGAACTCGATTGAGAATGACTTCAATCGGTTCCTCTGCGTCATTGTCATCGTCGTCGTCCTCAACGTCTGCCATGACGTACGCTGGTTTGAGCCTGTCAATGGTGATAGTGACGTCACGTCCACGGATTCTGACAACGAATGTTTTGTCAGATCGTGAGACAACTTGAAAAGGCCCTTCATAGGGGCATTGTAGTATAGCCTTAGGACCATCATGACGAACAAATACCTGTTCAGCTGTTGCAAGGTCCTTGAAAATAAAAATAGACTTCTCTCCATGCCTGGCTCCTTGCACTGGGCGTAGCTGTCGGACATGCTCACGAAGTGACCGCACGAATTCTGACGCTGACGATCCTGTTGACTGGGATAGAAGTTCACCCGGAAGTCTAAGCTGTTGGCCGTACAGCATCTCCGAAGACGTTGATTTTAAATCTTCTTTCCACGCGGCACGGATACCTAGCAGTACCGTTGGCAAGGTTTCAGTCCATCGAGCGTGTCTATGACATTTAATTGCAGCCTTGAATTGCCGATGGAATCTCTCCACCATTCCGTTGGCAGCTGGATGATAGGCTGTGGTCCTGAAATGAGTCGTACCTGCTAGTTGATTCAGTTCCCTAAACAGGTGGGACTCGAATTGTCTTCCTTGATCCGTTGTTATTCTCAATGGAGTCCCGAACCTCGCTATCCAGTGGGCGTAGAAGGCCCGTGCGACGGTTGCAGCCTCCTGGTCTTCGATAGGAATAGCCTCCGGCCAGCGTGAGAATCGGTCGACGCAGGTAAGACAGTATCTGTAGCCTTCCGAACTCGGCATGATGACAATGTCTATATGCACGTGCTCGAACCTTTGTGAGGGAAGTTGGAACGTACCTGGCGTTGTGACCACGTGTCGAGTAACCTTTGCTCGTTGACACTCGAGACAGTCGCGGGCCCATGTTCTGCAATCCTTTTTTATTGACGGCCAAACGTAACGTTGAGTTACCATTTTGACGGTCGATTTTATCCCAGGATGTGAAAGTCTGTGTACACTGTTGAACACTCTTCTTCGAAACAGTTCTGGCACATAAGGTCGGGCTGTTGACGTGGACACATCACATAACACTGACACGTCGGCTTCTGGAATCCTCACAAGTTTCAATTGCAATGATGACGATGCATCACTTGCAAATGTTTTCAGTTCTTCTGACGTTTTCTGCGCGGCTGCCAGTTCTCTGAGATCCAACGCAGGCTCTATTTCTTCAACGCGCGACAGCGCGTCAGCGACGACGTTCTCTTCTCCTGAAACGTGGCGGATATCAGTAGAAAATTGACTGATAAAGTCCAGGTACCGAAATTGTCGAGGGGTACACTGACTGTCCTTTTTCTGAAAGGCATATGTGATCGGTTTATGATCAGTGTAGACGGTAAACACTCTTGCCTCCAGCATGTGGCGAAAGTATTTAACAGCTTCATAAATCGCGAGTAATTCTCGATCATATGTTGCGTATTTGCGTTCTGCGGTGCTCAACTTCCTAGAAAAGAAGGCCAGTGGTTCCCAATCGTCATCGATACGTTGTTGCAGAGCCGCGCCGATGGTGAAATCAGATGCATCGCAAAATATGGCTAGAGGAGCGTTGATCCTAGGATGAGCGAGTAATGTCGCTTGTGCTAAGCTCACCTTGCTGTTCTCGAACGCAGCTTCTGCTTCCTGAGTCCATTTCACCGGTGTCTTCCCTTTGACGTTACCTTGGAGAAGATCGTTCAAGAGCGCTTGAACCTGTGCAGCTTTAGGTATGAATCTCCTGTAAAAATTCAACATACCTAAAAAACGTCGGAGTTGTTTCACTGTCTCTGGTCGCGGATAAGTTCTTATTGCGTCAACCTTTGCTGGTAAAGGTTGAGTACCACTGTCACTCACTAGATAACCGAGGAACTTGACACTTGACTGACCGAAAACACATTTCGAAGGATTGATAACCACTCCGTAATTTCGCAGGCGCTCGAAAAGAATCTCCAGGTGCTGTAAATGTTCCTCCAAGGATGCTGACGCTACTAAGATATCATCGATATATGCGTAGCAAAAATCCAGGTTTTGAAGTACCTCATCGATGAATCTCTGGAATGTTTGAGCTGCATTACGAAGTCCAAACGTCATGAATGGAAACTCAAACAAACCGAAGGGAGTCGTGATTGCTGTTTTCCAAATATCCTCTTCGGCGACCGGGATCTGGTGGAATGCTTTCACGAGATCTATTGTGGAATATATCTTCGTGCCAGCCAGAGACTGTGAAAAGTCATGGATGTGGCGAACTGGGTAGCGGTCAGGTACCGTTCTCGCGTTGAGTCCTCGATAATCACCGCAGGGCCTCCATTCATCTCCTTGTTTTGGTACCATGTGTAGTGGGGACGACCAGCAACTCTTCGATGGTCTCGCGATTCCGAGTTTTAACATCGCGTCGAACTCTTTCTTCGCGGCTTGCAGCTTATCTGGAGCAAGACGTCGTGGCTTATGTGCAACGGGTTGTCCTGGTGTTGTTTTAATGAAATGCACCGTCTTGTGTTTTACAGTTGCGGTTCCATCCGGACGAGTGATTTCAGGAAATCTGGTTAGAAGCTCGTGAAAATTTGTGGAGCCGGTGACGATTTTCACACTCGGTGTTTCCTCTGTGACAGTTTTTCCGGAAACTGACAGGCGTGTTGTTGCGTCAATTAATTTTTGATTTCTCACGTCTACGAGCAAGTCGTAGTGTGCAAGGAAATCAACACCGATGATTGGTTTAGTGACGTCAGCGACTACAAATCTCCAGGTGAAGTCCCGGCGAAGTCCAAAATTTAATGTCATCGTGGCAGTACCGTACGTGGCGATAGGCGTTCCGTTAGCCGCGGAAAGTTCGTACAATGATTTTTTTCGCGGTTCCCGAACGAGAGTACGTGGAAACACACACAAATCGGAGCCCGTGTCCACCAGGAATTGTGCCTTCGTAGAGCGGTCCATTACGTAGATGCGGCGCGAGGTGGTTGGGACAGTGTCGTCTGCCGCCATTAACGACTGCCCGACCCGTTTCCCGTGTTGAATGTACACGGCTGAGTACACTTTTTCGCTTCCGGACCGTACCTCGCGTGATACCAGCACGTTCCGTTGCCTGCAAACGGGCCACGTGATCGCGAACGCGCACGGCTACGCGACCTTCCGCGGGGCTGAGACGAGCGACTTTTAAACTCCGTCATTTCTTGCCGAATGCTCGCAATCTCTTCACGTAGTGGCAGAAGAATTTGACTGAGTTGCTCTGCTAAGGAATTAACGGTTGCTGCTGGTGCTGCTGCTAGTACCGCTGGTGCTGCTGGTGCTGCTGCTGCTGCAACGCTTTGTCTGGCCCCCGTCAAATCGATGATCGAATCAGCCAGGTCTGCCACCCTCTCGAGAGAGAGGTCTTTCTGTGCTGCCAGAATGGGTTGAAGGCTGTCTGGGAGGCGGCTAAACCACAGAGTACGAAGCATTGACTCTGGAACAGCTGTGCCGGCGAGACCTTGAAGATGGCGTAGGAACTGAGATGGTTTTCTGTCACCCATCTCTTCCATTTCCAAAAGACGGCGAGTCTTCTGTTCCTGCGATGAACTCAGACGCTTTATTATTTGAGTTTTTAAAGTTTCGTACGCGTTTGTCTCCGGCACGTTCACTATGATATCGCGTACTTCCAAGGCCACTCGCGAGTCAAGAACTTGAGCAACACTCGAGAATTTTTGATCGTCTGAAGTCACTCCCGAAGACGCGAAACACCGCTCGACCAAAGAAAACCACAATTCCGGGTCTGCTGCAATGAACGACGGAAGGCGGATCGCGACGCGATTACTGGAGAGAGCACTCTCCAATGCGTTAACCAGCATATTTTCACGATCAGCGACGTTGTTGTTAGCCATGGTTTTAATCTCACAAAAAACTCGTAACCCAGCCGTAGAAATCGTCACGAATCCAGTTCCGCGCAGTTTTCTTGTCCGTCCACAAATTGTATATTTACCACTATGCACTAATCACACGATATCACGAACAGATCACGTCGGGGTCACCACTTTAGTGATTTCGTGCACGGGAAAAATAATCAACTCCAATATGCGAATAATGATAGTTTATTTATTCGAGCTGTAGAGAGGTGCTCAGGACGGAAGGTCAAGACTTACTCCATTTTTTGAAATTATGAATTTAGGGTGTAAAGAGTGAGTCTACTAGAGAGTGAGAAATAGGTATAAGGGTATGAAAGAGTAGGGGAAATATTCAGGTAATTGGAAAGAGTACCTCAGGTAAGGTACCGACGAGACTCTCGACTCAAGGCATAAAAATGTTTGCATTTGGATTAGGAAAAACCCGACAGCTGGGCGACAATTACAAGATGCCGATTTTTATGATCGACCGTCTTGAAATCGTTGAAGAAAAGATGCTAAATGAGATTCTCTACAGAAACTTACTTAGGCAAGGCTTATAGAACTATAAAGGCGTAAATTCTGTAGAAGAATAATAGAAAAAGAAAGTGAAAGTGAATAGAACCTGAAATAAAGAAAATAGAATTAGAAATAGAAATAAATAAGAAGGGTCCTGAGCACAAATGTACAATGCAATAGGTAAGAGTATGAAATATATATACAACATATAAAAATTTAAGCATTTTAGAATTTGAGTGTATAAATGTAACATTAATGATGTGTTTCATGTATCATGTGTTTGCGTTGTGATAAAAACAAAAAAAATTGATTTTAATGAGTGGAGTATGTGATAACAATCACCACAAAAATTTCATTATTTACAAAAATAAATGAAAAAACCATGATTTCATGGGTTTTTCATGGTTGTCATCATTAAATTCAAATTTACGCCAATTTTCACTAGTATATTCGTAATCAGCGCATCAAAATATGTAAGTATACGTAGTTCCAAAGAAAACGGAGGTCAGACCTTTTCGGAACTACACCCGAAAATATTTTTCATTGGCAAAACCAAAAGTAGTCTATCCACGTTCGTTCTTATCTTCTCTACCATTTCCCGAATTTGAAAAACAAAATTTTATGTATTTTGGACACAAACATGTAGAAACTAGACCAAATTGTTTACATGAACTTGCTACTTTTCTCAAGTATCACATGCCCTTAAAACAGAAAATAAATCAAAGAAACAAAATGCCACGCCACTGAAAGATGAACCGCGTCAATGAACGATGACTTCAATGTTTTTTTTAGTAAAGTAATGTTTCCTTGCGAATGGGTTCATTTATATGGCGCATGGTATAAATCCAAACAGGCTGTCGCATTACAAAAACATCCTCATTTGCTACAAGACTATGATTGTATACATACTAATAGTAACAAAGTAACTCATTGTGTCACTTTTATATATTTTGGTGTCAAACAATTTGTTCATTTTTTTACGAATGTATGTAAGCTGGAAATTTGTTTAACGCGGGCGTAATTGTTATGTAGAAAGTCATTCGAGGTAGAAGAAAGGATTTACTAGTGGGTGAGGGGTGGAGAAGCAAGGCAGGGCACGACACAACGGATTTAATATAGAACCCGAGGAAATTGAATTTAAATAAATTTGAATACTTCTGAAATTAAAGCCCCTCCAGGATATCTCCATAGAAACGTAATAACGCGAGGCACCGCCCCCCGCCCCTTCTTTCCAACCCTCTCCCACCTCTTGCTCTACTTTCTTTACAATATATCTCTCTTCTTTTTTGCGTATACTTACCGTGCATTTCTAGTTTCTACTATGAATCTCATGAATTTCCTATCAACATCTTATATATCCTAAAAGCACTTTAATGCTACTATTAATAAATTATTGTGTTTCTTTTATTTGCTTTAATGATTCTTGATGCTTTATCTGCCTCTTAATTGTTTTTATGATAGATGATGATGGAAGAAATGTATAATTTTGACATTAGAATTCTTAACTAGAGAGAAAGCAACTTGAGGTTCTCAGGATAATCATCTTGAGGTTTAACAAGCAGTTAATTCAAAATAAAATCTAGTTGGTACAATTGGTATTATTATTTTCCGAGTATATCTTCATTTCAATAGGAAAATATATACGAGGGGCACTCGGGATGTTTTGTCAAAGTAATAGAAAGAAAAATTTGACAATCAAAGAGAGTGCTTTATTGCTTTTAAAAATATTCGTCTTCAGACGCAGGGAGGAAAATGGATATTGACCTATAATATCTAGATATTGAGGCAGAATATCTGTAATATTCAGCTATGTGACAACATCTAGATATTCTACTTTAATTGAAGATATATGTTGATGTTGATAGTTGGCTTTAGGGTTCGAGGTTAATAAAAACTTAAAGATTTACATAATTAGACGTTTCGGCTCTCATCGGAGCTCTCATCAGTGATTTATTTTGAATCTAAAAAATACAGAAAAAAGGGGAATTGCTAAGATAGGATTCATAAAAAAATTTAAAGTAATTAACATTTCTTTTCTACAAGTTTATAAAAAACTTGAAATTAATTCAAAGTAAATATTTCTTTCACATAACGCAAATCTTTGAATAAGAAAAAAAAACTTTTGAAAAAGAAAATTGGAAGAGAATTAACAATTTTTATAATTGAATATGTAAGTCTCAGTAAATATTTCTTTGGTATAAAACAAATTGAAAATGACATTGCTTCAGAATAAATACTTAAACAACTTGAAGAAGCTACATGAAAAGAAATTTGATGGCTAAGTGTATTGAGTTTCGTGAGAAGAAGTACCATTTTAGAGAGTAAACCAAAACTATTCGAAAAAGTTGTGAAAAAGTCCTATCATAATGGTAAAGTTTATTATGTCAATCAGTACTCGCTGTCTGTCTGAAATTTGAGTCTAATAATGAGACATAATAGCAGCATTCATACCATTTTACCGAACTTTATGCCTCAATATCTAAAATATTGAACTTGAATATCAAATTTTATTCCTCGGCAAAATCTTGTATATTGGAAAAAAAATTTTAAATACTGCGTTTCAATATATAGATATTATAGACGAATATCTTCTATTTTAATATCAACTTTTCAATATCCATTTTTCTCTGTGCGGAGAGAAATTCGATAGCAAGTAGTACCATCTTAAAAAATAAAACAAAATTATTAGGAAAACTTATGAGAAAGTCCCAAGATGATGGCATAGTTTGGTAATTAGATTCTCAATTTTTACCATTTTTCTTGGAAAAGTTTCTCGAGACGATGACAGAATGTTATATACATTTTCATTGGTTCGATCCAATCAGAAAAAAGTTTATTCTATACATTCAATGTATAAATCAATGTATAATCTGCGCTTTTAGCTGGATGGTCCAATAATTCGATGTTCATCTGTCTTAATTATTCAGTTGCTTGATGTGCAGTGTGTGAGATTGCATTGTTATGATGAAGAATGATGCGACGATTAAGTAGTATTGTTTTTCTTAAATCAGCAATTACTAAATAAAACTTAATAAATTTTATTTTTGCCCAAACTTATTTTCTTATCGCTTCAAGCCAAATTTTTAAAAATGATGCGTTTCTAATAAATCACGGTTCATTTTTTTAGGAAAAAGATTCTCTACAACATGACCGTTTCCTATTTTTGGAATTGAATTAATTGTTATCAAATACAGCAATTTGTTTATAAAAATTTTGTTTTGAAGAATTGTTTTTTTTATAATTTCAGCCATTAAAGAATTCATTTAAAAAAATTGGAAATGGTCAAGTTGTAGAGAATCTTTTTCCTAAAATAATGAACCGTAATTTATTAGAATTGCATCATTTTTAAAAATTTTGCTCGAAGCGATAAGAAAATAAGTTTGGGCAAAAATAAAATTTATTAATAAAAAAAATTTTTTGTGTTTCAAATTTTTTTCATGAAAAATAATCTTTTCCCTTTCAAATTAGCCCTTCAATAATAATATTACTATTCTTGAAAGCAAAATTATCTATTTTTGCCTGAGGTCTAATTTTCGTGAACGAACTATACATAACACTGTGAGAACGAATAACTTTTGCGGGATTTCTTTTATTTTGAAATACCCAAAAAGCCGATTGATTTTTTTCTCGGGCTCGTATGCATATTTCCATTATTCTTTACCATCTACAATGTTATGAACGAGATTTGAATCGTTTCAATGTTTCCTTGCACCGTTTGACAGGAGCGTTTTTTTTATCATTCGATAAATTGTGAGGGATACAACGTGCGCACATTTTTTTCAAAGACAAATAATCATAATCTCAATCCCTAGGGATGACTGATAATTGCAGCGTATATTACATGTTGATACACCTGAATCATTTCATGCATAACATTATTATTGGCTGAAATAACATTAGATGATGGTTGACTTTCACGAAATTCATCATTGGGACTAATGAGTACAAATTTGAATTCACTGAACCAGCAATAAATTGTTCTTTTCGATGGTGTTTTACACTGAGAAATTGTTTTTGGAGAAACTCCTATAGATTATAGAAATTTTGAGTTATGAACGAAATCGTGATAAGTTTTCACATAGCCATATGAAAGATTTATAGAGCAATTGGAGAATTAAACGTGAGGATAGGAAAATATCCTATTCGTACATTTAATTCTGCAGTTTTTCTATAAATCATCATTAGTGTATTACCAAAAACAGAAATGACCCGTTTAAACATTCTTCCACACTTAAATTAGGTCGAAAATCATAAAAAATCATTGCCTGAAAATGTTTTCTTGTGAAAACCATTTAGTCTTACACATTTGAAATGTTTAAAATGATCCTAAAACAAATAACCAATTAATATTTTCACGTACGGGTTTTTTCTATCGTCTATAAAAACATCCAAGTTTTCCAACACATATGTGTGATCCATCTGGCATACATAAAACATCTTTATTGACAAAATTTTCGTAGTGCCTCTCGTACATACTCAAAAAGAAATTTGTTTTATTGAACCAAACTCTTTCTTCTTTAGTATATGTTATTAACTTTACAACAATTTTTGGTTGAATCGACGATAACATATGTTTTATTCAAGAAAATCGTATCATAGAAAATGTTTAGTTAGCCTAAATAATTTTGTCAAATGAACCAAGGTTTTTGGTTGAATGAGCAAAATTCGTTTGGTTAAAGTAACAAAAAAATTAGTTAAGCATGCAATAAACAAATTTATTGCTTGATTCAATTGAATTTTTGTTGGACGTGAATATTTAATTAAAAAAGGGGGTTTTTATTCGGAAAAATGTATTGGACCTGATAAATCCCAAACTGGGCTCTGATCCTAATAAAAAGCCTAACACCATTTGTATTAAAAGTTTTTTTCGAAAACTGAACTCTCCCTAGTTATTTTGGGATTCCTATGTGCCATAGAATCCCATTTTTCTCAATTCACTGACAATCCTAATTAAAGAACATTGGACTCTGAAAGAAAAATGATTACATTTTTTGATTGAAAGAGGACGAACATGTTGAAAAGAAGTCTGAGTCTTGAATAAGTGGGAAAAAAAGTAATTCTGAAAGTGAAGAAAAGATAAGAAACGGTTGTAAGGTTGGCTGCTTGCAGACACAGCGATGGTATTTAAAATGAAACATAACTAATCTTTTTGCTCCCTGGCTCCTCATATAGTTGGCCCTCAGTACACTTGAGGCCGTTATTTAGGCCAACAGATGTACATACTATTTACACGACCTCAAATACTAATTCGAAAGCAAATTTATATCCTGAGCAATTGTTCCAATAAATGTATTTTGTTTCAACTTTTTTTTTGTGCTTCTAATATATTCTATGTTTCAGTAAAATATTTGTAATCATAAAAAAAGCTTGGTTGGATTATTTCTCTACTAATTTATTTCATTTTGTGAATGAAATCATATTTATACCTCAGAAAAGCTAAATAAAATGATTGAATTATTCTGACCATAATTTTTGTAAATTTGAATTAGTGAAGTGAGACACTCAATCAATTTATTGGAAACTTTGACTAATTATTAGTTATTTCTTTACAAATTACTTTCCAAACAATTTACAAATACTGGTAGAATTAGTAGAAAATGACTAATGATTAGTAAACAAATTCAATAAAGTCAATTAGTCTCTCACTTTTCACAAATTCAGGTTTAGAGAGATCTTTTCTATAGAAATGTATCATTTTGTTGAGGCAACAAAATCACTTGAAAGATATTAGTAAGAATTAGAATTAGTAGGAAACTTTTAATAGAAATAGCGCGTAACTGTTGACTAATTGCTTTAGTACACATTTTTAATAATAAATTACAACTTTTTTGTATTTTAATTAGTATTTGTTCAATTTCTCACAATTTATTTGTGATTTATATGATTGCCAAGTGAGTTAATCAAATTCATAATACTTCCAAGTAAATATATCTTGAAATGGCGAAAAATTTACAGGATTTTTTGAAATTTTACTCAAAATTACAATTTTTAATTATTTATAAAACTCGTCTTGGAATTATGAAATTACAATACAATTTTCAGTCATATTATCTGCATAATACTTCAGTTACCTAATAAATATACATTTGTAGAAAATATATAATTTATTAAATAAATAATACATTTTTTGAGTGCTTTACACTTTTATATGTGATAGAATGTTTGAAAATCGAAATTTATCTGCCATTTTCACATTTCTCGTCTGTCAAACACGAACGAAAATGTGGCTGAAGTAAGTCAGAAGGGAGTATTGGTATTTCATAAATTCTCATAACTTGCTTGTCGATCCAAACTTTTCTCTACTTGAAAGAAATTCTTTCGTCTTGTTTTTATTGTACGAACGTACACAGAACACTCACATTCAATATCATCTTATATTATGTCTCTTTTTATACAAGCTTAACTTATTTCTTTTCTGTAGAGAAATCTTGTTTTCTACCTATAAAACATATTTTGATTCACGAGAGTACTTCTCTATCTCTCATTTATTAAATTATTTCTCCTGGAAATCTAGAGGTAGAAAAATATTTTATTGTTTTTATTCTAGGAACATTGGTAGAATATTTTCTATTGCGTCAGAAAAATTTAGAAATCTTGTTTGTTAAAATTTTAATCTTGCTTGAAAGATTTTCAAGTTTTATTTTGTTGAAGTAAAGTTGGAAGTCTTAATCAGTCTATTTAATCTTTCCTAACGTATAATAAATACAATTTCAGTTAAAAAGAATAGAAATTAAAATTGATGGTTAAAACATTGCTTGTTATCAGATTTTACTTCTCCAGAAAAAAGTAATTTACCAGAAATAGATTTAAAAAAGGAATAAAGCTTTTTTTTTACCTTCATTCACAAAATCTATCCATTAATCATTATGATTAATAAGATTGCCAAAAAAGAGAAAGAGATAATTACGTTTTTCGTCTGTCGGAGTTTTTATATTTGAAATTGAAGATCCGATCTGGTCTTTGAACCTAAAAAAAATGTTTAGCTGATTAAAGATACTCCAAAGAATTATCTTCGTTATATTTCACCTAAACAAATTTTGCAATTAATTTTGTTAAAATTTCAATGTAAGTTATACGCATAAGAATTATTGTTCGGAATGGGGTGACAAATTAGGGGCAGTTAATTTCTATATTTACAATAGCTTAGTTATTTTTAAATCATTAGAATGTATTGTTTCAGATAAGCATATAATTAATCGAAAAAATATCCCAACATTAATCAGATCAAAATCTCAGTTATAAAAATATGAACTATCGGTGCAATTTTTAAATTTAAAGAATTCTATCCGTTTTATTCCGCTCTGTTCCGAAAACTGTATCGGTGTGAATACGAGTTATTCAGAACCTAAACAGAACTCGAAGGTCACAGATTCAGTCGGATTGAATTCCGGCTGAACTGACGGATTTGGACGGATTGAAATTGTGCTTCGGATTCATTCGGACTGACTTCTGAGGGAGTGCTTCTGATCGATGTCGGATTCGTTCGGATTGACTTCTGAAAGGATGAACAGATTCAGGTGAATTCAAATTGTAACTGGATTATTTTCAGATTAATTCGCATTAATGCGGGCAAAGATTCGGATTGGCACGTAATCTACTATTACTTGTTAATTTTTTAATAACATCTTTTAAATTATTAAGAAGCGATAGTAAGGAGGCTTCCATAAACTAGAACGGAAAGAAAACAATAAAATTTGAGATTCTTTATTTTTTTAGAAACCATCTAAATGTGAACAAACAAAAAAAAAACATGTGACTTAAACTCTGCCCCCCCCCCCCCCCATGTAACCCAACCAGGCCTTTATCTCCTCCCCCCATACACCTTAAGAAACTACGTAGTTTATGGAAGCCCCCTAAAGAAAAATTCTATTACAAAAAACATTATCAAAAGTTTTTTTAATTCTTGTTTTTTTTTCCATAAGTTTTGCATTAATTTCATAAAAAATAATGTTTCTTCTTAAGCAATACACGATTGATAATATTATTTCAAGTCTTAGAATCATAGTTTTGGAAATCCTGTAATAATTTACAAAAAGCGAACGACAGAAGAAAGAAATGAATTTAGAATAGAGTGTAAATGAGTCAATTTCAAATGTTTAAGGCCATGGACCAATCAGACAAGCTAACTAAATCAATAAAATCATTTTCCCGCAAAATTTTTCCAAAATAATGAATTTTTTTTATCTGAAACACTAAGACATAATAATGGACATATTAGCGGATGGCGGTAGACTTTAATTAATTTTTAACAATTAAAAGAATGTTGGTGTCGGTAAAATAGGAATTATTTTTTTTATATTTTAGAACTAATCGATGTCTACAGCCATGCGTTAGGTCCTTTATTAGGTTCTAAAGTTTGTGCCAAAAAAAATTCATTATTATGGGAAAATTTTCGGGGAATCTGATTTTATTCATTTATTCAGCTGTACTGGTTGATCCATGTCCTTAAAACATATAATATTACTGTTTAATTTGATGTGTTAGTTCTTCGAAATCTTTGTTTATAGAATGTCCAAGTGACCTGATATTTTTCCCCTCTGCGACAAACCACATTCAGTAACTTTTGACACCGTTATCTTAAAAATCTAAAATACTTTCGTAAGAGAAACTAACTAAATTTTCCATGGATAACTGATATAAAAAATGTCACAATATCCAAATGGAAATTTCCACATCAATATATTTGGTTCATTTATGTAAAATTCGTTAAATTGAATCCTGACACAGGGTCAGAGTTAGGGTTAGAAAATCAGTCAAGTAGGTCCGGTGACTAAATCGGTGGATTGTGACGTTAATGAATGTGACATTTAAGCACAAGATGGAAACACAGTCTTTGTGAGTTTGTAACAACAAACGTCGACCCTACGCTCGACAGGCTGTTACCTCTGGTTACCTCTCCAATTCCCCTACCTTCTTCCCGCGCGGCGTGCCGTCCCCCACTTTTCTACTTTCTTCTCCTCCCCTCTTGCCCTCGCCGATGCTGGTGTTAGTCCACCCTCCATATGAATCATCCCCACTACTCCCTAACTGAAGCGCGGCCATGCTCAAGTCATTCCCGCGCCGTCCACGACGAGGAGCGCGTGTCGTATATCTCACGTTGTATCTACGCCACGAGACGATCCTTCGGTTTTAAATAAGTTTTCTCTTTCACAAAAAAGTGCTTCGATTTCGAGATCCTGGATTTCAGTGTTTCAGTGGAGATTCAGTGACTCGTGGTGTCCAGTGCCAAAGCCCAGGGATTAACGTGTGAGATTGAATTTGAAGACCGTGACTTTCACGGAAAAATTGACACGAGTTTTCTTAGTGCCGGTCTTAAACTGGATTTCATTCTGTCCACGTGCCTCGCTGCGCCGGTAAGTCTAATATCAATTGTCTCGTGTTTTCTAGCTTTGAACGCGTGTTTTACAACGTGACGAGAGTGCGTGGGTGATTTGCTTTGCCATTCCTCGTGCGTGCCGGGTACCACCTGATCTCGATTAGGGTCTACTTTCTTCCTGATGTACCACTGTCGTCATCTAGTGGGAGACATATGAAGCGTGGACATCGTTGTCCTAGAGGCGCGTAGTCGAAAATTCCAAAAATTTAATCAGTTCCTGACGTTTTTAGAAAATTGATTTATAGGTTAGGTCGATTAGTGGCTACAATGTGGGCGGTTACAGTGTCATGGGTGACGGTCCTTGAAGAATTAGTTTTTTTGGAGTCTGAAGAGATTCTTTGTAGTTAGAGCTTTATTTCGAATCAGGGTGAATGAACTTTGGAATTCCTTTTTCTTCGTTTTCAGTATTTATTTTTGATGAGGGTTCAGTTTCTCAGGGAGTTTTAGATTTGAAATTCTAACAGAGTAAAAATTCTTAAAACCTTGGTTAAATAAGGATAATTCTTGCGGGTATGGAGGAATACATTTTATTTTTAATACATAACTTTTAATGTCATTTTAATTATATTTTAATATTTTTATTTTAATTTAACGAAAATTAAAATAGATTGTATTTTTAACTTCATAAACAAATAATAATCTAAAATAATTTAAATTAATAAAAAATTTGAAGTTTGTTGTTAGTTTTTATATAAAAATTGTTGTTGGAATTAATAAGATATTGAATGTTTCGTTGAAGAAAAAACGTTGAGAACTTGAGTTAGGTGGCTAAGAAGCGTCCTAAAAATATCTCTCTGATTATATCACTTTTTACACTTCTACATCATTTTTAATACAAAAGATTTATATAAATTTTAATTGATGTGTTTCTGTTTTGTTTATTATTTAAAACATCTCTAACTTTTCTAGGCTTGAAGACTGACATTCCAAATCGGGTTCCGACGGCAGCAATTTGCTTCCTACTTTGCATACATTTTTTGAACTAAATAAATGTTAAATTATTAATCTTGAATGAAGTGAACACATCTTTCTGAGTTAGTGACATGAATAAATTTGAATTTTGAACTTTTTCTTATAAGTTGTAATCACAAGCTTAAAACTTGCTTATCTTTGAATTCAATCTTAATAAGGTAATTAATGTAAAGTTATGGAAATAGTAAAGCATTTTGTACAGGGCAACACAAAATGTATAATTCAAAACGGTGAATTTGAATTTAAAAATGTGTATCAGCAGAATATTTAAATGAAAGCGTATGTAAAAATATCAACGGACAAAATTATAACTCAAATACGTTTTTAAAAACAGTTTCAAACAACAGAGATAAAATAACACATAAAATTTCCAATACTCTTTTTCACTCTGGAAAAATATTTATAAATTAAAAGGGTTATTCTGGTTTGATTAATTTAATGTACTTATATTTCTAAGCGTTCATCGGATGATGAAAAAAGAATTTTTGAACGAAATTAATTTCGTCTATATTTATCGCTCTTCAGATATACAATCTGTCACATAATAAACGCTACTTTTTGATTTACTGGGGCAAAAACCAATCATTTTATTTTGAACACAAATATATTTTTCACGATTCAATAAACTTCAGAACTATAAGTACATTTAATTACTTCATTAATAGTATGGATTCTACCTAAGATTTTAAGTATTTCGTGATAAAAATCATAGTTTGCCTGCAACGAAATTATACGTTGCACCTTAATTTTTTAATGTGTGGTGTTTAATGATTGAGCGTAATAAACTATAATTGTCATAGTCGAGTGCAACGAACTATAATCCCGTAGATCAATTTTTTGTTACATTAGAACAACGTGCCTGTACTTGAGCAGTAAATAACAGGGTAATTTCGTAAACTAACTTTTGTATTGAAATTCATATTTCATTTTTATAGTTCCAGGCCCATCCATTTTCTACTACAAATAAAGATAAATATTTTACAGTTAAAAAGTATTTCAATCATTATTCTTGTCAGTTGCGTTTCCGGTGGCAGAGCATAAAAAGAGGGATTTTAATATTTCTTAAAATACATCTGATGTAAACGTCGTGGGTGAGTTTAGAAGACGAGTGTGAGATAATTTAATGGTCGAAAAAACGAAACAAAATGGGGATTTCGTTTTGGACGAAGAAGGGAAGCAAAAAACTTATTGGTAATAAAACTGTTGAGCCGGAGGATTTTCAATTCCGACTGAGCACCACGATGGAAAACCGGTTTTCAACATCTTTGTTCCCCACGGGAAAGTCAGGGACCCTTTATTCTCAAAGTCGAATAAAGATTCTTTTCTCGACAAAAAAGAAGAAAAATGTGTTTATAAAATATAATTTCAAAAGTTTTTATTACAATTTTTTACAGTTGTTGTGAGAACATTTTATAAAGCGACTATTATACTTTTTGTTGATTGAAGGGGAAAATGTAAGAATTAAGATAAAAAAATGTACTTAAATCTTTTGATAAATCAACTTTTTTTACTTGATTTTATTGAAAATTTTCTATTGTGATAAAATAAAAATTATTTTAATAACGACTTTTAAGCATCGGATTTTTATTATTCTGATTAAGAGGATTAAGGAAGTTTGCTTTTTTAAATTATAAAACATTAATACTACAAATATGTTTTAATTACTCAAGAGATTACGATTTCTCTCACAAAAAATTCCAAAAGTATTTTTTGAAACTCCATAAACAATCTGATTATTTATTGCTGACAATAATTTCTCCAACATAAATCTCAATTTTTATCATTTCTTTTAGTCCGTCTCTCAATTAAAGTTACAAAATATTCAAAAAAATTACACGTTAATTATTTTTAAAAATAATTTGAGGTCTTTAATAGTCTTATATTTTTGATTCGTGATAAAGTTATTTATAAATGGTTCTCCATAACTTTAGATTTATAATTCTTCATTATCAGATTGTATCTAAAAGAATAAACTTCAAATATCTTTTTTTCCACAGAAAGATTTTCAAATTCTTTAATATTTTAATTAAGATTAGATTTAATCATAAAGAATTTTTCAAAGCGAGACAAAGGCTCAGTAAATTAAAAAACCGTAAATTAATCGTTGGGTGACAATTGAAAGTCAATCGCAAGACTGAAAATTATTTCACCATAAAACCACCATAACAGCGACCATCTCTGTGTTTACAGATCGTATAAGATGTACAGTCGAGACATGAGAAAGGGATATTACATTACACTCGTAAAGATGCAAGGTCTGATTTTTGAGGAAAATTAGAGGTGGAAAAACCGGTTTTGTATAGCTAATATTTTACTAGCAAGGGGGAGCTTTTATGTATCATCAATTAGATCTGTCCGTCGGCCTTGGGTCAGGTAGACTAGGCATCTGCTCTCTTCTCCTGCGACGGAAGTGAAATCGTTATTTCATTTACTGTCCGAAACCACAAGGCGAATGTTTTCATGCTCCCCTTTTTCACGACCTCACCTTACAAATATTTCACTTGTCTACCTGTCGAACTAGATCAGATTAGAGGAATTACTTTTGCCAGGGTTTAAGCTTTAGGCTTTAGGCTAATAGTCACAGATGGTTAGCTTCAAAAATTCAAAGCTTCTTTGAATTTTAAAAGGGAACAAAAATGTAGAAATAAAAATTTACTAGTTTAAAAGATACTTTTAAGAAATCTTATCAATTTGCTAAAGATATTTTAGAAATTTTTCTTCAAGTTACGAAACTTTACTCAATTCCTACATTTATTTGTGTACTTACAGTTCTGAACATTCATTGAACTATGATTATTTTTTTCTTTCAAAACAAAATAAATGATTATGTTTATATTTATGGCCCTACAAATATACAATCTATCATTGAATATACGCTACTCTAAATATGAATCAGTCAAATTCCACTAATTGCTTCAGTGAAAATTAATTAATTTAGCAGTGAAAACATTTTTCCACTGATTCAATCAGTGATAATCAACTGATTTAACAGTGAAATATATTTTTTCACTGGTGAATCAGTTAAAAGGCAAATCACTGATTCAATCTTTGAAAATTTGACTGATTCAGATTTAGAGACTACTTTTTAATTTACTGAAGCAAAAACTATTCATTTAGTTAAAAAAAAAATATTTTTCATCGTTCAATAAACTTTCAGAACTCGATATGCATCATTTATCTCGAAATTACGAAACTAACAGAATTTTTAGTCATTTATAACTGGGTAAAAATTCAGTTATCTGGAAAGTAACATTTTTTCTTTTCAAATTTCAGAAATTTCAGATACAAGTACCAGATTATTGAGTAATTTATGATAGAAAAATGTTCTTTCAAATGTATCATAATTTTACGGAATTCTAACTGTATAAAACTTGGGTTACATGTTTCCGAAAATTCCGGCATAAATTCCTAACAGTGTATGTGAAAAAGATAAATACTTTGTGGTGCTGAAAGATTTGAGAACCGGCTGACTAACAGTTTTATTTTACAATAGAATATAGTAGCTTTGAAAAGTCTTTGTTCCTTGTGTTTGATGATTTAAGAAATCATAAAGTGAAGTTTCGCATCGTGTGTCAGGTGCAACACAATGACCGTTGGCAATACTATAGCCTTCAATACGCTCCTCTTCTCACGGTAATGCCACATAATTAATCAATTAATCATGACAGTTCTAAGTAGGTTAATTGCATACACCAATGAGAATTGCATCTCGACGTGTGTTCGAGACTTTAATATCGTTATAGACCTGCAAATTCGATGAGAGTTGTTTTTGTATTGGTGGAGGGCCACAAGATAAAATTTAGTGGAGGGAGGGAGAAATTATTGAAGATGCAATATAATCCCTGAAGCACGGAACATGGACTTAACTCTGTTATCAAAGCACTTTGAATGTAAATGAGAGAGGGAGAGAGACATTGTTGCAGGCACCATCCACCCAGAGATTCTCTCGTTTGAGGAAGAAGCGAACGGACAGTCGGAAAAAAAGTTTATCGAACAGACTATTTTCTTAGTTTTTTTTTCATTTATAATTTTCTTTTAAGTAAATGTGGAAATTTTTATCTGAATTAAATGAATCATCAAAAGTTTGAATCAGATTAAAATTATAGATTTTTTATTCGTGAAATAATGTCATCCACAAACAATTAAAATTTATCTATCGATTCCGATCATAAAAAGATCTATCCTTTTTATCCGATTGAAACTTTTCAGGACTTATTTTATTTGCTACACTTTTAGAAATTTTTGGAAATCTACAAAATTTTTATTTTGTTAAAGTAACGTAAAATTATAGGATATCTATAATACTTTTAAGTGAGCTTGTCTTAAAATTATTAAATTTAACTCAAAGCTACTTAATTGTAACAGTATTTGACAAAAGTTCATCTTAATATTATGATACAGTAACAAAATTTCCAGTCACAGAAGCGAATAAAACTTGAGTTACCCAAAACGTGAAATTTTTCTTGTTGCAAGTTTTCGGATTTTCAGATTCAAGTATCGGAATTTTCAGCAATCTCTGACTGAAAATTAAGATATTTTTACCTAAATTTAAAGGAACTGTATTTTATTAAATTTAATCTTAATTTTACCAAATTGCTACTGAATAAAACTTCAGCTACGAGTTTCAAAAACTGACAGCAGAAATGTCCATTAGTTTTTTTCTCGATCATCTGTTTAATTTTTCCTTAAAATTAAATATTTAATCCTTTCTAGAAATGCAGTCTCGTAAAAGTTGAATTTATTATATAATAAATCAAATTTTCAAATAAAAACTCTGTTATTTTGATCTCTTCAAATAAACGTTTGATGTCTAGTTAAGGGAGTGAAAGTTGTAACTCATAATTCACGCAAGTGGTTTATATTCGAATTTGCATTTTTACAAGAGAAAAGAACTGAATTATTATCGCATGAAAGGGAAGTAATTTATTTCGGAGAATACCTCGTGGAAATTTAAAAAGGAACAATGACTGCCTATGTGGTCCATGAATTGCAAAGATGAACTTTTCTAGCTTTTCTTCACAAAGCATTTGTTTCGCTCTATGCACCTACATTATTTTTATTTTACTTTTTTTCTTTACATTTTATTTTTTTATATTTTCTAGTCCTGACCCTTTATGCACTTTTACATAATTAATTGCAATTAACACTTTAAAGAAAAATATTTACTTTGACATTAAACAAGATTAAAAGAAACCATGTGGGTGGTCACGTTTGTCTACGCATTCTTGCTTCAGCAACATCTATAAATAGAAAAAATAGCATTGTGAATGTTTGACATTCTCATGAATACTGGTACACTTTTGGATGGAGATGCATTGAACTTAAGTTTGTGACGTCTCATGTGAAAAATATTTTTTTTCTTGTATGATCTCCAAAACAATAAAAAAACATGCAGAATAGTGATTTTTGGCAAGAAAAACATTTTTTATAGGAAAACAAATTTTAAACTTTGACAAAAACAAACTATTAATGGGTTAACACGTTAATTTGTTTCGCAAAGTAAAAACCAAGCATACATGTGGATTTTACTTTTTAATTTCAGTCACATAGTGCTATAACAACAAATATATAAATTGAGAACTGAGATTTCGGAATGAAACCAAAATTAGCAAAGTTTGACCAAAGCAAGCGATTTGCGGACGACCTCGTTAAATTATCTCACAAACTAAAACAGAGACATATATATAGACTTCGATTTTTGATTGCAGTCACATAGAGTGACAATAACAAAAATTAAATCAAAAATTGAGTTTGCGGAGTAAAACTAAAATTTGCAAAGTTGCTTTTGTCAAACTTTGCTAATTTTGGTTTCGCTTCGCTGTCTCAATTTTTGAATTTTTTTTTTTATTGTAATACTATGTGACTGCAATCAAAAACCGAAGTCTATATATATATATTTTTTTTTAGATTGCTAGATAATTTAACGTGTTAGTCCATAAATAATTTGCTTTTTTCAAACTTAAAAAAAAAATTTTACTATAAAAAATGTTGCTTTTGTTGTTTTTGCATATTTTTTATCGTCTTGGAGATCATAGGACGAAAAAAAAAATTTGTCACACGAGACGTCCACAGGTTACGTTTCCTGACTGCAGAATCTAATAGAGAGAACCTGAACCTGAATATCTCTGAAATGATTCAAAACTAAATCCTGATTCAAAAAGTGCTTTTATTGCTTACAAGGCAGTTAACTCCGTCCAGAAGTTTACCAGATTTTTAAAAAAGGCCCCCTTAAAGAGAAATGAAATCAGTGGATATAGAAATGCAAAGAATTGCCGGGTATTATAATCTACCATATCGGGTTATTTACCCTAATGATTCTCAAGTAGTGGTGCCGTATAATAATTAATAATATCCACATTGGTATTTCCAATTATTAACTGGGGAAGGAGAGTAGTAATAATGATCAGTATGTTTCCAAGGACAAGCATCACGATAATGGATATTACAATTTCATGAAGATAATATTGATGGAAGAAATTGGCTTTTACTGTTATAAGAGGATTAGTACTGAGATAATTAAATTGCTCAGTATTGATTTCTGTTTCTGCAGAGAAATAGTTTCTAGAAGCTATTGCAATCATTTTCATAAAAAATTTTAATCTTTCTGAATATTAGTGATGGGCAATCCTAACAAACAGTATCGATCCTTGAAAATCGATTCTTAAACATCTTTGATTAGATCAGAGCACAATCCTGAATTTGAATCGGTTCGATACAATATTATCGAAGTGTGTCGATATATACAATACTATAATGTTATTCTTAATCGGTAAAAGCACTTTCCAAAAAATTGCCATTTTTGTCAGCTTTTCAATTTTTTTGTGCTTCTACCTGTCTTGGCCTTAACTGCAGAATATTTATTTCGGCTTTACTGTCACTTTTTAATTGCACCTGCATACAATTTTACATATATGTTTTCTTAAAACAAGGCTCGAGGAGAGTTGGTTTTGACGAAATTTGCTTCATTAATTGCTTCATTATAACTATTTGTTGAAGTTTGTTTTTCAAGAATGAAAAATTTATACTCAGCTACCACTAGTAGCTCTAGTGTAAAATTCCTAGAGTTCTTCTAAATCGGTTGTTTCAACAATTAACATTTTCTTAGAATTCCAGAAGAATGTCGATCTTAAGTGGAAAATAAAAGTGCCTTTGAATCTTTAAATAACTAAACTTTTTTTATTTCATTTTATTGAAAATTTTCTATTGTGATAAAATAAAGATTATTTAAATAACGATTTTTAAGTATCGGATTTCTATTATTCTGATTGAGAGGATTAAGAAAGTTTGCTTTTTTAAATTATAAAACATTAATAGTACAAATATGTTTTAATTATTCACGAGAACGATTTTTCTCATAAAAAATTACAAAAGTATTTTTTGAAACTCCAAAAACAACCTGATTATTTATATATATATTTAATTGCACCTGCATAAAATTTTACGTATATATTTTCTTGAAACGAGGCTCGAGGAGAGTTGGTTTTTTACGAAATATGCTTCATTAATTGCTTAATTATAACAATATGTTGAAATTTGTTTTTAAGAAAGAAAAATCTATACTCCGGTACCATTAAATATTTATCTCTTAGATTAAAGACCTAAATTGATTGCATTCCTTTAAAAAAACAGCTCTAGTTTAAAATTCCTAGATTTCTTCTAAATCGTTTGTTTCAACAATTAACATTTTCTTAGAATCCAGAAGAATGTCGATCTTAAGTGGAAAATAAAGATACCTTTCGTCTAAGAGACTGCAATAGTGTAATCTCAAATACAATAAAACAGTGAGTGCAGCTGAATACGCGCAACCATAAAATTTTTTAGTTTATCTGAAGAAGAGCACAAAACTATTCATGGAGCTGAAGCAGAAGGCCTCTACCTGCGCTTATAATATCGTTAGTCCCAAGGGGCCCCATTGTCGCGTGGCTTTACAATCCGCCTGCTGTTCTTGAAAAAAGGTTTACCCTCTTTTTCATACCACTCATCTTCTTTAAAGTTAAAGCAGATACTTAAATCCTGCCGTGTAAATTTCACCTCATGAAAACTGATCCAAGAAGTTCCACTGAATCGAAATAATTACCACAAAATAGTATAATTCGTATCAAGTGCGGAAAGGCGTATTTTAACGCAAGAGCGAGTAGCGACGAGGGACGAGGTGACACGAAGAAACAGAGGTTTGCTGTATACCGAAAGTTAGCCACGTCGATGTCGTTTTGCGTTAGGAAAGTTGATTTTCCGCACGCTTAAAATTTTCCCGCACTGGTTGCGGGAAAACCAATTTTCCGCACGCAGAATCATACCGACAAGGCTAACTTTCGGTGTACGGTGGACAAAAACATCATATTGGATAATAAAAAAAGCAATTCTTTCATTTTCTTTCAAATCACTGAATTTTTATTGAAAATCAGGATTAGATAAAATTTTTATTTTAAGTCCTGGGTTATTCGATAATCTTATTTAATTCAGTTTTTGTTTTGTGCTATTTATCCTCTTATAGCAATATGTCTCCCAGAAGGCATGAGTCAGAGAAAACTTAGGGTGCTGAATAATAGGACACGTAATCCCTTCCCCCCTTATTTTATCTCCCCTCTTAAATCAATTCTTTCATCCCCATTCATGTTAAATTAAGTTTCATTCGAAATTTCAGCAGGACTAGAAATACTCTTTTGAAGATATAATCTATAGTGTTCTTTTTCTAAACAATTTTCGAGGAATGCTTTTCATAAGGATATGATTTAAGTGGTGGTGGTGGGGGGGGGGGGGGGGGGGGTGTTATAACGAAAATGTTTATTGCTGGCAGTTTAATTATTTTCCTAGCCAATAAAAAGTGGTCAAAGCAATAGTCCAGACAGTCGATCGGTGCAATAATATTCAATTAATTTTATCGCTCAGTCCTTATCGGATTCACGGCAATGGTTATTACGCGCAGTCACCGCAGCGAGCGCTCGTTTCGAACTTTTTTTTTGTCTACCTTCCATCCGACATGTGGCAATTGTTTTTGATTTGTTAGTTACTTCCGGAAGATCTCTTCCCTTCTTTTAAAGATTAAAAGTTAACGCAGAAAGGGTCGATGTTTATAACGTTATCTTGAAATAAAATTATTTAGTTTAGTTCGAAATTTTTGCCAGTCCCTACATTATCGGGAGGATCATTAGTTGCGTATCAGATAGGATACGTTGCCGACAGGTGTCCTCGTAGACAATTTAAAAAGCTTATATCGCAATAAATGCAAATTAAATTCAAATTTAAAGAATTTTAAATGTTTCTGCGGAAAAAAGACGTTTTCGACTGCGCTGGCATTCGAGGCCAGGTCTTTCGATTGCCGGTCTTTTTCACAGAAAGGTTTTAAATTCGTTATCTTGAAATAATCTGCAAAATTCAGGTCATCTGAACTTCTCTGCAAGTGAGCTTTTTTATGAAATTTATTTTTGTGAAAAAAAACTTGAAACTTTTCAAAATTCTTGAAATCTTTCGTGAAAAGTTTGAGAAGTTAACTTCTCACCTTACGTATTTTCTCTATTTAAAAAACGTGAATTTTAAAAGACACTATTTTTTACTCTGAAAATACATTAAAAATAAATTTAAAAAACGAGTGTGATAAAAAATGAATGTATATTTGTTTCAAATTCAGTTTTTTGTACTTCTTTCGGGATAAGTTATGGAAACAGAAAATAAATATGCATAAAAATGTTTAAATTATTTTAAACACTATACACGTACGTTAAACAATCGTTTGGGGTTTTAAAAAATTTGAGATTAGAAAAATTTAAGTACATTAAATATGCAAAACATTGAAAATTATTCAGAAGTCTTATGTCTTACTTATTTAGCCATTGTAGCGAAATCAAATTTAAAAAATCTTTTAAAAAGAACCAATCTTAGGCTAGAATCGAAAGGAACATTACGTGATTGGTGGAAACAACTTTTCAATATGAAATAAAAAGTTCCCAGAAATATGGAAAGTTTCACTGAAGTTTTCATTTCATTGAAAAGTTTCATTGAAATGTTCCAGCTTTCGCATCCCTAAAGTGAGCAATTATTTAAAGCGAGATTATTTTTGAAAATAACTCTTGATGGATTCCGTGTTTATTTTTATTATTATTAAGTCTTGAATGGAAAAATTGAGAGAGGTTTGCGAATAACGATGTACTTACAGTTTTGAACATTAATTGAACGATGAAAAAAAATTTTCTCTAAACAAAATTAATTATTATATCTATATTTAGAGCCTTTCAAATATACAATTGTTTATTAAATATATAGTACTTTTTAATTCAATGGGAAAGAAACCAATCATTCAGTTTAAAAAAATATATATTTTTCATCCTTAAATAAACGTTTAAAACTCTAAGTATATGAATAACGAATATAAAAATTTACATGTATCCCGAATTTGTGATAAAATGTTAATTAAAGTTTATGATCTTGTCTCGCTTTGATCTCCCTCTGATATTAAAGCACTAAAAGTCTAAAGCATGTTTATAATTTTTATGATTGAAAGTCAGTTCGGTACTTCAACGAGAATGAAAAGTTAATTTCCTGTACATTTTCCAGGTGTAAGGGGCTTTAAAAATGCATCGAGAGGAGGATATCTAGATTCTCTTTTGCTATAAGCATCCTCTGTTTTGCAGAGTAAAGGGGGTTGCTGAGGGGGCGGTAGCTCATATTCCATTTAATTCAGCCAATACGAGGTTCTGCAAGAAGTTCAGTGGTGGGGGAATTGAAACATGGCGAAGAAGGGCGGTTGCCGAGTATAGAATCGCTTAAAACTAAGGAAAACAATTCCAATCCAACTTTTTCTCTACAACCCACGCCACCACTCATCTTTTTTTTTTCTCAACAGAGGGCCCCCCTCCCACACACACACACACACACACACACACACACACATACACCTTCTCGCTTCCACACACTCTCAGTTTTCTCTTGTGGCGCTTTTAACATTAAGAAAATATTCGATAGAAAAGCTCGTTTCACAAGTTCAGTCATTCGAACTCTTCTCTTAAAACTTGCCTACCATACTTCTAACAAAGTCTTTTTACTTCTTTTTTCCCTCTTACGAGATAATCAAAAGAAGCATTTCTTAATGTATAACTTGATTTTCTCTCTGGTTGCAATTTGATCTAAACAACTTATTGTAATATCTTTAAGTGAAAATAGCTTTGAAGTTTTGCAAAAAGAGTTTTGTGTGTTATATTTTAAAATGATGAGATGGGTTTTTGAAGTATAGTATTTGGATTTAAGATTCTTTATTAAAAAATATGTTTCTTTGAATATGCAGTTGGAATTTGTTTTTTATAACGAGCTTGATAGGTGAGGTTCCAAAGCAGAAGTTTATGATAATTAGAATGCCACGGAGACGTTAATAAATTAAAATGAAGTTTTTTATTATTTGTGAGAGGTGAAGTCTATTTTGAAAGTCGAATTTAGTCTCTATGGTCGTACATCCGGTGTAAACTGGAGGGTGCACCTCTTTGAAAGAAGCACTCTCGAATCATGTTGCTCTCCTCTTGAATTATGAAACCAAGAAACGAGTCATTTATATTCATATTGAAAAGTGTCCACGTTGTCAAAAGCACTTGTTCTGAAATTCAAATCCCAATATGCATCTGATATTATATCTTTACGTTTTGAGACCCCCCCGAGTCCGGAAAAATGGTTTTTACGAATGTGTCTGTCTGTCTGTAGGTCGTATACTCGATAACTCTCAATATAATTATTTGTTATGTTTTAAAAAAAAAGTTTTTGAATAAATTCAAAATTCCAATACTTGAAAAGTGTAAATATCTAAATTCCATTTTTCGGTTGAATAATACGAAATACGAAAAAAAGTTATAATACAAACTTGTTTACTACATAAAGATCCAGAAGTTTACACAGCAAAATTTTTTCATAAGATGTATATTTTTCTTTTTAATTCAAAAAAATATTATTGAAAATACAAAATTCAATTTTTTTACTAGAATATGTGAAATGCGAAAAAATGATAAGTTTGCAAAATCGTTCGTTTCAATAAGATCTACAAATTTTGTTTCACATTTTTCTGTTTCTGATTTTCAGTTTCTGATAAAACGTATATTTTTCATTTTAATTTCAGAAAATACGATTAAAATTCGAAAATTTCATTATTTAAACAAAATAAGTGAGATACGAAAAAAACGTTGAGATGGAAAATTATTTGCCTTAATGAGGTCTACAAATTTTCATTAGAACATTTTTTGACAAAATTTTCCTTTTTGTGATATTTGGAAGTAGATCAATTTTTTTTAATCATGTAAATTATTAGAAATTTACAGAAATGTATACAAAAAATCGGGCGCGAAGCGCGAGTGTCATAATACGAATGTGTTCCTTAAGGCCGATTGAGCCTTAAATAAATTGAATTTCCTTTTTCATTTAAAATCAAAATCAAATTTAGTAACATTGAGAAAATGTAATTCACATCTACAATATTATAAAATTGACTTGGGCTTCAGTATTAAATTACAAGAAATAAACTTATACGCATGCGAAGAATATAAGATCGAGCGCGACGATCGAATCGCGCGCTTAAACTTACGAGCAAAGCGAGCTACGCGCGACCAGAAGCCCGCTTCGCGGGCACATTTTTCATATTTTATTTTATTCAGAATTTACTCAAGATAAGTAATTGCCCAATTAAGTTTTCTTTATCTTTATTTGAGTCAAGCAGATAATATATCAAGTTTCAATTTTAATGAATCAATTTATCAGCAACAAAGACTTGTAAAAAGTGAGTCTCTGATGATAAAAATAAAATAAATGGTAGTCTGAAAGAATGTGCTTCTGATTTTTAAGTAGTCTCTAATTAATCGGGCTTCGACGGTCTGGTTCTGATTTCGTTTTTATGGTTTCCTTTACACAGAGAGAATTCGAATTTAAAACGCATGAAACTTCCATTGAATCGAGTAGGTTTCCTTTTCTATAAAAACTACAAGTCTTCTAATCCAAGCTTTACTTTCGTGGATTCAGTAGTATTAAATAATAAAAGTAATTATAAATCTCGAGTTTTATTCAAAGATTAAAAATTTTGATTACTTAAGAAGTCTCTGAACACAATTTCAGGTCAGCTACTTTTCTTGAAAAATATATAGACAACATATATAGGTATAGAGGCTGGAATAAGTCAACTTTTCTGAAAATAGATGGCTAAATGTACGACGGATGAAAGTACAATAATTGGATAAAACCGAGATGGAATGAGCGAAACTTTTCTCGAGTTTTTCGCTCTCTGGAATTAAGAAAAGCATTCTGAGAGAAAAGTTGTATTTCCAACTGGCAGTAATGAATCGGGATTTTAGTAAATTGCTTTTTCAACTTTATATGCATTATTAACCTTTTCTTGGAAACATTATTTTTAGCCCGATTATAGCATTTTCCATCTGACTGAAGTTTTTATAAACATAAATTACATGAGAGCTTAAAAAAAGAAATAGTTTGGTTTCAAAATCAGCAATCGTAGAAACGTAAGAATTAAAAAAATGTGAATATTTATTTTTATTTTCTTCCCTTATTAAATTTAAATTTAAAAAATCGTTTGTCTATCTTTTTTCTATCAAATTATAATTTGATATTAAACAAACAAGAATTTGAATTAAACAAATACTTTGTTTAAAATATTTTTCTAATTTAAAAATACACTACCGTTGGAAATTACAGGTTCACCTGTTGTTTCAGCTATTGTTAAAGTGTTTTAATTATTTTTATAATAACAAGTTACAATTTTTGCCTGATCATAGCATCAAAGTTAATAAAATTCTGCATCTTATGAGCCCAAGTTGAAGACAAATTGATGTACTTACAGTTTTGAACGTTCATTGAACGATGACAAAAATTTTTTTTCAATAAAAAAATTAATTATTATATTTATATTTAGGGCCCTTCAAATATACAATCGTTCATGAACAGTACACTATTTTTTAATTTTCTGCACCAAAAACTATTCATTTAGTTTAAAAGAAAATTTTTTCTATCGTTCAATGAACGTTCAAAACTGTAAGTACATGACAAATTGTTGATTTTATAAAAATATATTGCAAAAAACGTTAACATTTTTTAAAATATTAATAATTAATATTTTTCTAAGCTTTTAGTCTCATTTTAAAGGTTGGTTTTCATAGTATTTTGCTAAATAATAAATGATGTTTATAAAAAAAATTTCTTGGATTCTGCCCTACAGTCAAACAAGGTACAAAAAATCGTAAAATTTCAAATAAATATTGTACTCTATAAATTGATATAAAAAATCTAAAATATGATATGCATTGATTTTTAAAAAAGTTTCAGGTGCAAAATTTTATTAACTTTTATGATATTATCACTCTCTAAATTTGAATCAGTCAAATTTTCACTGATTGAATCAGTAATTTGCCTTTAACTGATTCATCAGAGCAAAAATATTTTTCACTGTCAAATCAGTTAATTTTCACTGATTGAATCAATGGAAAAAATATTTTTTACTGTTAAATCAGTTGATTTTCACTGATGTAATCAGTGAAATTTGACTGATTTACAGTAACCTTTTTTTAGCTATTTGAATCAGTCAAATTTCACTGATTATCTGTAGATTTTGACTGATTCAGATTTAGAGAGTAGGAAAAAAATTTAAACTTGTCATTATAAAAATTGAGATACTTTAACAATAGTTAAAACAACATGTGAACCTATAATTTCCGACGGTAAACCATATTATTTGATTTATTTTGGAAAAATCCTTTTGTTCCCATATATAGTAATAAAAAAACATTTTTTGTATGTTTTTTGAATTTTCGAGTCATGTTGAGAAGAAATCCAAAGGTAAGAAAAAGTAGTGATAATGATTGTGCAAATACAGTATTGTCAGTGAGTTTTTTATTCATGTAAAGAAAATAAAATTTTTAAAAAAGAGTAAAAAATTGAAAGCAAAAGGCTAAAGCCGTCAATAAGCCTTAGGTAAAATGAAAACGTTTCGTTGAACGGCTCACTTCCTTCAGGTTAATCGAAGCATAACGCCATGTTGCCTCGCCAAGCCTCACCAGTTGAGTAATATGACAAGATGATAAAGCGGGTTTCCACTCGTTGAGTCAACAATGCACTCAAGCGTTTCTTCTTGTCAGTGAGAAAGGAAAATAGTAAACACTTCCCTTGGACTTACAAATGTCAATGCCGTCTTTTGGGTCTAGTTTAATTGCTGATAGCTTATCTCCTTGTATCCAGCTGATCAAACTAAAAAATCATGCAACATATTCTCTTTACTTCTCAAGTTTATAAGTCGGAAAGTTCCAAGAAACTGTGTTTCTTTAATTTTGTTTGAAAGTCTTCAGTTCACTGTCTTCGCGTTAATTACTTTTAAACGCTTTCGTAATTAGGAATTAGAATTTTAAATGGAACGAGAATCTTAGAATGAATAAAGATTGTAAAAAATGAGAAATTGTTCTAAATGCTCCAAAAGCACTTTCCATAAAGTGAAGAAAATTAGAAATGTTGTTAAAAGTTTGTTTGATTCTTTGTAGTAAACTTGATAATAATGTATCATTATCTCGAGTTTTCTGTACTGTTTGCTAATTTATATTTTAAGACCGTGTAACAAATGGCTAGCGTGACTTCGGTTACTGCAATTACAGGTGTGTAAAGTTATTCAAAAAGTAATAACTCAAATAAATTTTCTGTACTAGACAGACCTTTTTTTGTTTAATACTGCCAAGCACAGGAAATCAATTTTAATTATCAATTTTTGAATAACCTTACACGCCTGTAATTTCAGTTATCGACGTTGCATGATCTATTTGATACATGACCTTAATGTTTCTCGGATGCAGAAAAAAGTGCAGCTCTAGCAGAAAAGTTGATCCTTATTTTAGCCAAACATTTTACTGAAAAAGAACAATGCTCTTACAGTTTTGAACGATGGAATAAAAATTTTGTTGAACTAAATGATTAGTTTTTGGTCCATAAAATTAAAAAATAGTGTTTTGTTCATGAACGATTGTATATTTAAAGGGCCCTAAATATAAATATAATAATTAATTTTTTATTGAAAAAAAAATGTTGTCATCGTTCAATGAACGTTCAAAACTGTAAGTACATAAAAGAACAAGTGAATGTAGGACGATCTCTGAATCAGCTAAAGTGAATATCTTTGATCAATTTAACGGATTTAGCGATATCATTTTGTCAATCAAGATATTACTAACTATTTTGTTCATATAACAACAAAATACAATGGTTAGAGAAACAACAATTTTGATGATTCGACTAAATATTTTTCTGAGACACAATAAGAATATTTAGTTCCATTTAATCTGAAATTTTGTTAATTTTTAAATATTTAAACTTTACGTAACTTAGTGGGGAAAAAAATTTCTCTTATTTAACATTTTCATGACAAACTCTTTTCTAGTCGAATAGTTTATATAATGTGACTAAAAATTTTATATAATCTAGTTATCTATATAGATTATTTGAGTTCAATTTGTTTTTAATTCGCTCGTTCGCATAATCAAATATTTTTCCCTGGAGAACTCTAGTCGCGATAATAAATGTCTAAAAGTTTTATAATAATATTTATTTATTTGAGTAGAATGTATAATCAAGTTATTTGGATTCAAAGCAGCAATGTTTTATAAATTGCTGTCCCTGGGAGCAACGAAATATATGATAAACGAGTATAGTCAAAGTAAAATTATTGTATACGTGATCGTGTTCCGCGTGATGTGTTTCTCGATCGAGGAGAAAGGAATCGCCATGTCACGCTGACTTTGATTTTATAATCCTGATTCCTGATTGAAATTACTACAAGTCTCCTTTTTTCCTGCCGCTCGAACTCCTTCCATGTTAATTAGTATTTAATCTCTTGAAAACGCTTTTAAATTACGTTGAAATTGAAAAAAAGGGTACAATAAAATAAAGATGAAACAATCAGATTTAAAAATGATTAATCAAATTAAAAGAAATTTTCAATCAATTGAAAAATTTAATCACTAGTTTAATCAAGTTTTAAATTGAATTTCGAATACAAAGGCTTTCAATTAATACGAAAAAAATTCCTTTCCATCAATAATGTTGATAGAAATTAATTTTCTTCATGACGAGTACAATGAGAGAATTTCTGATCGAATCTCAAAAAGTTGATTAAATTCTAAATAGATTCTGGAATAATTTAAAAAAAATTAATTTACGGTGAATAATTTTAATATCTTTACCCCTAGAATTTCTGAAATTCTCTCTTCATTCCACCCCCTTCGCGGATTGGATATTCCTTTTCACGTAAAAGCCCTTCGCAAAGCCTGTTAACGTGGCAACCCGTCGTTAACTCTCCCGTTAATCGCTTTCAGCCGCACATAGTAATTTATGATAATCGCAAATCGATAACTCATCTCGCCGTATCTGCTTGGTCGATCTTCTCCCGTCAAATCAGCTTCTACCTCTTTTCTTTTTTTTTTGTTTTTGTCTCCACCTACTATCATATTTCAATGAAATTGACAAATTTTTAACATACAAGCAGTTGTAGATAATTTCTGAAATACGTCGTACATAAAGTTTTTACTAGAATTTAATTTTTATCTATATTCCCGATATAAATTGTTAGAAATTTTATGAAATAATATACGAAAATTTCAAGATACTAATTTAATAGAAAATCATGTGAAATTTATGATATTTTTTAAAAAACTATCTTAAATTTGCTAAAGATAGACTAAAATTTCTAAAAATTTTTTTCAAATTACGGAATTGTACTTAATTTTCCTAAATTCATCTTAAAACTACGAAAATGTAACAGAATTTTCAATTAAATGTATCTGTATAAAGCTTCAGATACGTATTTTGGAAAATTTCTGCACTCTCTAAATATGAATCAGTCAAAATCTACTGATTATCGGTGTAATTTGACTGATTCAAATAGCTAAAAAGAGGTTACTGTAAATCATTCAGATTCCACTGATTGCTTCAGTATATTTTTTCCACTGATTCAATTAGTGATAATCAACTGATTTAACAGTGAAATATATTTTTTAACTGGTGAATCAGTGAAAAGGCAAATCACTGATTCAATCAGTAAAAATTTGACTGATTCAGATTTAGAAAGCACGGAAAAAAATAGTTTAGTAAAGTCAATAGAACTGTTTAAGAGTTGGGGATACAGGCATTTACGAAACAGAGTTCTGTAAAATTTATAGAACCTTTCAATATAAAATGGAGAACATTCAGGAAACATTATTGAAAGTTCTATACTAATTATGAAAAGTTCTATAAATTTTATTGAACTTTCTTTTCCATGTGCAGAAATTTTGAACGGTGTAGAACATTTTCTTTTGAAATTTTTAAGAAAATTCCATATTTCAGATTTAAAAAATCATCTTCACTTTGCAATTTTTATTTTCGTAATATTTCTTCATTATACAACCGTACTAATATTATAGATCAATTGTTTTTTTCATATTTTATGCACTTACATTAAAAATCGTGCAAAATGTCATCATTAATAAAGTTATCGTTATGCAAAATTACGGACATTAGTTGATAAATGTAACATTAGATCAAACTTTCACTCTATATACTATGACAGAATGTATATATGATACGTATATACAAAGCACCTAGCACATACATAATCATATCTAATTGACTCTTGTCTTTCAGAATCATAAATCATTGCAAATAAATTTCGATTCCGGGACCGCCTTAAGAGAAAAGCATTATCGCCACTAGTAGAAAATTTCATTAGAAAAATTTCATTAGTAGATATGAATCGATAATTCAGAGGAAAATAAGAGTTCTGTAAACTTTAGTTTTATTCCACTGGCAAGTTACAAATCATTTATGGATCGTTATTAAAAAATTATGAAAAAGTCCTAGTAGTTTAGGCGCTTTTGTTTAAATTACATGTTCTTGATATAATTTAAAAGTTTCTTTTTATGTTCATTATATGTCCGCTCAGTAACCTTTCTAGAGGATAAATTATTTATTTCCATTATAAAAATGATTATTGATATCTTAAATTGTTACATAAACGTTATGTTTGGGATTGCAAATAATAATTTTAAAATAACTTTAGCTAAATATAAAGTTATTATTTTTAAATTAATTAGTTGAGTTTGAAATTTTTGTCACTGCCTACATTATCGGAGGATCACTAGTCGCGTATCAGATAGGATACGCTGTCGACAGGTGTCCTCGTAGACAATTTCAAACTCTTATATCGCAAATAATGCAAATAAATTCAATATTTAAAGAATTTTGAAAATCTTTCTGTGGAAAAAATGACGCTTTCGACTGCGCTGGGATTCGAGCCCAGGTCTTTCGATTGCCGGTCGATTTTTCTTTGATTGATATTCCAAGTTATATATTCAACATTTTGAAGAAAATTCTTTATTTTGTAAAATTAAAAAGTATTTCCCGAATATTTATTGATAAGACGGTTATGATTACAAAAAAAGCCGTGAATTGTACTGAAGTCTCTCTTGAATTTCTAGAAATTTTATGCGGTCACTGTTTTAACCCTCCGGATACCGGGTGAAATATTTGATAAAATTTTACGTTAGAAAAACAAAAACGCGGGGTCGTCAAGGACCCCGCCTGGTATTTGGAGGGTTAACTTATGGACTCAGTAAATGTAACAGATTTTCTCTTTCCGTCTATGTTTTATATTACTTTTTTTAACTATATGGTCATTTATTTTCATGAATGTAAGAAATAATGAGATTTTTTAATAAAAGAGGAGTAGAAGGTCGACATTTTCATATGAAAGTAAATTCTTGATGAGTAAGGGGTCAAATAAAGTGGAATGTACTCGTTAACTGGCATGTGCATGTGTATCTAAAGGTTGATCGAGCAATTTAGTAAGTATTCCATGTCGTAAATTATTGCTGTGATAAGAAGCGTAGGAGTTAGTAAATAGGGCGTTAACCCTCTTTTAGTTCTACCTTAAGATAATGAATGCCATTAAATAGATCATTAATAACAATTTCCGCTGATCGATAAGTTAATTTTAACATTTTATATTAATGTTCAATTCACACATACAGTTAAGTCCTTCTGTCTACTTTCTTCATTAAGAACATACTTGTTTGTATTGAATTAAAACGTCTATCTAAATGAAGAACTAATTTGCTGAGAAAAAACTACAATGAAGATTTATTTAACTGGAAAAATTGCCGAGTGGTGACTCACAACTAACGTTAATGAAATGTATCCATCTAGTATAATTAAAGTCTCGCTGAAAATATATCTTATTAAATATCACTCAAGATGATTTTTTAACGTTTAAAAAATGTACTTTAAAGCTACTTTATATCTGACTTATAAAATGTTAAGTTAATTGATATCGAAATACAATTTTTATAAAGTAAAGGAAAGAACCTGAATAGATCGAAATTCCGTGAAAAAATTGTATTACTCTTGCGAATTATACAATAGAATCAGAGATTCATAAATTAAGGTTCTACTGTAATTTGATTCAGATAAGACAGCATTAAACAGGTTAGCCTTACTTTTCATTAGATCGAAGTATAAATAAAAATAAAATAGTGGGAATAAAACATACGAATGAACTTTGTTTCAAATGTTGCATTTAAAGGTCAGAAACTTGTAATGATTGACCTCCGTTTGGAACAATCTCCTCTGCTGTTCGTATCCTGGAACCCCTAAAGATGGATTTCTAATTCAATTATAGATTTTTATTGTTCGATAACGACCAAGGACGAAAAGAACAACAATGAGAATGTCCATAGACATTTCATATGAAATACTGTTCTTGCAAAATGGCAAAGGTTACAATTTTATTGTGAAATTAAACTCTTCTGTAGTTGAGCTAGATTCAATTTAAATGAAGATTTTTCTTGACCTTTTAAATCCGTTCAATTCGCTTTAAATTGACTTAATATTGGTTTAATTTCGTAAAAATTTGATTTTATCATTCTGATAATAATCCATTTTTTGAAATTTGGAATTCAGATTTAAAATATTTTTAAATATTCGAATCCTTTTGAGTTTATTTAAAAATTATTTTATAAGAACGTAACTTCAGATGTTTAAAACTTTCGAAAATAATAAATTATTCTATATGATCTAAATTGTTCAAATTGGTGATAAATTTTCATTAAATAATATAATAATAATACACTGTAAAAAAGAAGTTTTAATTCAAACCGAAAAATCGGCTAACTTCAAGATATAATATAAATTAGACCATTAGAAAAAGACAGGCTTATACGCATGCGCTCATTATTCAACTTTAAGAAAGCAGTTTAAACTAGTGAGAAAAATTTAAAGTAGGTTGAATTAAAGATTCTATTTATCTTTTATATTTCATGCTTTTTCTAGAAGTTTCCTATATTATTCTCAAACAGTTCCCATCTGTTAAATTATTCGGAACGGAGTTCAATCAATAAACTGTCTGAATAGCTTGGAATGAGTCACTGAATTAAATTAGTAAAAAAACTAAACTTAGAAAGAGGTTTAGTTGAATAAACAAAAGTTTTGTTATTATATGGACAACCAAATGTTTCATTGATCCACCCAAATATTCAGTTTACTTTAAATTAATTTCAAGTATTAGATTCAACTAAAAAACATGGTTAAGTCAGTATATAGCGAGTGGAAAAAATTTCGAACTCAACTACCTAATTTAAAAATAGTTTTGTGGTTTCAAAAAAAAAAAAATTGTTTGAAGAGACATTTTTTTTTTTTTGAGTGTACTGATTTTTTTTTAAAATAGTGAATTTATGTACAAAGTTCTTTTGTCTCGAAAATAATCTGTTATAATAATTTTAACAACCTATAAATTAGTTGAAATTTTACGATTGATTAGTTAAATTAATTTATTACAT
The DNA here is from genome assembly GCA_030998225.1 of Diplolepis rosae. Lineage (NCBI taxonomy): Eukaryota > Metazoa > Arthropoda > Insecta > Hymenoptera > Diplolepididae > Diplolepis > Diplolepis rosae. The sequence goes on along the minus strand of JAPYXD010000723.1, from coordinate 1,918,129 downwards.
TAATTATTGAATTTTTTAAGAAACTGGGGGAGTGACGAATTCTCACTAATTAAAAATGTAGAGAGTAGAATGAATCGATAAATAAAATAAAATATTAACAGAATTGCAGTTGTCCTTTTTGCAAGCGTTAATTTGTTTTCAGTCAAGTTTCATTTTCATTCTGTACGCACGATCGAAATGCAACCGTCTCGTCTCTCGGTCATTACCACTTCTTTCTGGAGGGCAGAAAAAAGCCAGCAATGTTCCGGGGAGTATGACAGGTGCATTAACATGGCACACGAACGTGCCAGCTCATGCCGCACGTTTACACTCCCGCATCCATATGTTTCACGCACACATAACTTTAGACATGCGTGAGCTTAACTTGAACTTTCACACCGGCTGGTTTCCTTCGGGTAAATTTGATTTAGAATATGTCCCATAAATCCAGGGGAGAATTATTTATGCTAATCTGGCTGTACGTCATGACAGGAAAAGTAATGGACACGAGTCCCTTTATTCGTTCCTGCCAGGATGTCAGGATTCTATCGAGTTCATTCTTCTCGATTGATCCCATAATTGCTTCATTGCTAAAACTAATCAGATCCTGGACAGCCAGATCTGGCCCCAGTCAGGCCGTGTGTTCTATCCCTAGTTTGGAATTTCTGATCTGGCTCCGGCCGGGACTATGACAAAATTTCTAATTCACCTAACGAGGCCCAAGTCTGGTTGGGCGTTTCATCTCAGGTCAGAGTCAAGTCAAGGAATTTCTGCATGAGTTGCTTATCGTCTACTACATTTTACTTACTTCTCGCGGATTTCAAATATTCAAAATATGTATTACTCGATGCACAAATTATTACAATCTAACTAAAGAAATACTTGAATTTCACATTTTATTTTCATTCCTATAAAGGAAATTGTTCCTGGCCCAGATCAAGCCCAGGCCTGGAAAACCCTGACTTGGTATAAGACTTCGAGCCGGATATAAACTTAGCTTCCGATGCAGAAGTCACCAAACATGGCCCAGACCGGTGATGAAACAAACTGCCTAATCAGATCCTGACAGCCAGGTCTGGCCCCAGTCGGACCATTTGTTTTATCCCCAGTTTGGAATTTCTGAACTGGCTTCGACCGGGACTATGACAAAATTCCTAATTCATTTAAGGTAGTTGATCCACGAAAATTAGACCTCAGGCAAAAATAGATCATTTTGCTTTCAAGAATAGCAATATTATTATTGAAGAGCTATTTTGGCAAAGAAAAGATTAATTTCTATGAAAAAAATTTGAAATAGAGAAAAATAATTTTATTTTTGCCCCATATTTTTTTCTTATCGCTTCTTACCAAATTTAAAAAAATTATGCGATTTTAATAAATTACCAATCAATTTGTCAAGAAAAAGATTCCCTACAACTTAACCATTTGCAATTTTCGAAAATGAATAAATTATTATCAAATTCATAAATTTGTTTATAAAAATTTCGTCTTGGAAAATGTTTTTTTAATGGTTTCAGCCATTAAAGAATTTATTTTTAAAAATCAGAAACGGTGAAGTTGTGGGAAATCTTTTCTCTGAAAAAATAATTCATGATTTATTAGAATCGCATAATTTTTGAAAATTTGATAAGAAGCAATAAGAAAAAAAGTTGGGTCAAAAATAAAATTTATTAATAAAATTATTTTTCTATGTTTCAAATTTTTTTCATGTAAAATAATCTTATCTTTTCCAAAATAGTCCTTCAATAATAATATTGATATTCTTGAAAGCAAAATTATTTATTTTTGCCTGAGGTCTAATTTTCGTGGATGAAAACTACCTTAAGGGGGGAGATACCTCTAGAACTTTCAAAAAATCAAAACATTTTTTTTTGGCTTAAATCGATTGAAAAACTATTCAAAAATATAATCCCAAAGTTCTATTGGTAACCCGTAAGTTGAATGGAACATATTTTTTCATGTATACAAACACTTTGAGGCTCGTTTTCTCAAAACTAACTTTTTTTACCCGGCCGTCAAGGTTGCGAGCAAACTATTCAACCGATTTACTTGAATGAAACGGTATTTTATAGATAATTCTATATTCAAGTGCGTGGTAGGGCGCTTTTTCGAGAAAAATAGTATTTCTACAGTTGTTTAACTATTTTCATGACAAAAAACACGGGTAAAAATGGCACTTTTTCACGAAACGCATGAAAATATACCCAATTTTTCGAAATTCTCAAAACCCCCCTGCTATGCACTCGATAAAAGCTTCCCGATTTATAAAAAATTTTCTTTTATCGTTTCAGATGAAAAACCTAGCCAGGAAGTTGACGGCCGCAAAAAATGTTAGCAGCGACGCTATCGACGGGGTCCGTCATATTTCCGCCATTTTGTATTTTTCTATCATGAAAAAATTGTTTTTTTGAAGTTAAATAATGCCTTCTGATATATGCAAAAAATCCGGACTTGCTTCGTTTTCATTCTCCCAGAATAAAATTGAAAAAAACTGCTTTTTTAAAGGGTTCTAGAGGTATCTCCCCCCTTAACCAGGCCCAAGTCTTGTTGGTCGTTTCATCTCAGGTCAGAGTCAAGTAACGGAAATTCTGCATGGGTTGCTTATTGTCTACTTCATTTTATTTGCTTTTTACGGATTTCAAATATTCAAAATATTTATTACGTCGACAGAAAGGCTTATTATTAGTCTCTACCCCAGGAAAGGAAGAAAGTCATATTTCACTCAATAATAATATTTCCTTTCGTAAATGGAATAATACCTAATGAGAGATTATATATATTTCGTAATTTAAGGCTTTTGGAGATAGGATTCGACAGGTTCATTCTTAACGGCTTGTGATTCATTTCAGTGTGAATGTAATTATACGTTTCTTTGACTGAAATAAGCACTTTACAGGACAAATTATATTTTTTCTCTCCTGGGAGAAATAATTTACTCTCAAGTTTGCTTACTAATTATCATATTTTCGAATTTTATTCTTCAAAGGCTCTTGCGACTTTTTTTACATTAAAAACTTGACATATCTCGAATTTATTATTCATCAAATGATTTCAGATGCTTTTATGTTTCAAGTGCCTTAACACAAATATTCCAAAATTTATTAGAAGATAATGCTTTTTTATTTTTTAAATTCTATCCACAAAATCCAATTTCGAAGCGAAGTTATCGGAATTTTCGTTGCTTAAAATTCCTGCTAGACGTTTGGAATTTAGGTTACGAACTCGAAAGGAAGACCTAATGACGAAAGATAAAAACAGTTAGAATTTTTGACTTGAATGTAATTAAGGTTAGGTATATTTCGGAATGGGTGATGCAAATTATACTGAACTATGTAAAAAGTACTTGAATTTGAGTAGAACCTAGAAGTCTCAACAGAATTCTTGGAACGCTTAAAAATGAGATTTTGAAATTTTTTTGAAAACTTTGAAGTGCTATAGTTTTTTTAATTTTGATTTTAGAATAAAGTTTATTTGTATATATTTGTAGAATTATTTAATTAGAATCCAAAATTCTTGGAACGCTTAAAAATGAGATTTTGAAATTTTTTTGAAAACTTTGAACTGCCATAGTTTTTTGAATTTTTATTTAAAATAAAGTTTATTTGGATATATTCGTAGAACTATTTAAGTAGAATCCAGAACTCTGAACAGAACTCTTGGAACTCTTGAAAATGAGATTTTGAAAATAAAGGTGGGAATTTTGAGTAGCTATATTTCCCGTAATTTACCGGAACTATTTCTAAACAGTGTTAGGAACTCTAGAACTATGCTAAGTCTTCCCAGAACTCAGAAAACAAATTTTTTTTTCCGATAGTTTCGAGATAATATAGCATTTCGAAAATCGCATTTTTTATTCATTAAAAGACCAGAACTATTTCTAAAACCTATTAGGAACTCTTAGAACTATTGCAATTGAAGTCAGAACTCTTATAAAATTCGAAAAATGTTGATAGTATGGAGCCAACTTCACAGACATCGAACTCTCGTTGTTTTCAAGGACTTTACTAGCCTGACCTCAAAACCATGGATACATTTCTCACGGAGGAGAATAATTGCATTATGACTTAATGCTTTAATCTCTTTACAATAACAGAGACTTGAGACATAACACATAAAACCTAAGAGAGAAATGAATATATATACTTTGCTTGTATAGTAATTGGTTGTTTTTATATGTATATAGTCAATCCACCCTGTTCTCGTTTGCGATAATGATGATTGGTTTCATTTGAAATATCATTGCATTTGATGAGAAAAAGTCAGTCTCCTTACTGCGGTAAAAAGGGGTTTGTGGTCTTGTAAGTTTATCGTTGGAAATTGTCATTGCGAAAGATGCTCATGAAAAGTTATTATGTGTATATGCAGATGAAAAATTATTACATGCATGCAATATGCTCATGAAAAATTATTACGTGGATTGGGATTTTGATTCTTTTGTAATTCGTGAGTGAAATTAAAAAGACCACCTTTATTATCATTTTGAAATTTACTAAAATTAATTGAGGGCAAGGGGTAATCATTTTTCTTTCCTCATTTTTTGTTGGTTTCTTATAATCGTTTGTTTTAAGAAATTTTTTCATGTCGTTTTTTTATTATTAATAAGGCGGAAGATCAATTTGATAAATTTAGGAAGATTTTTGAATTTTATTTGGGAAGAAATAAATTATCTTTCCTATAAGTTAATATAGTAATAGCATAAAATTTTTGTGAATTTGATAGATATTCTAGTACATATCACCGCTTTTTTTGTATAAAAACAACAGATTTTTCAATCAATATTAGAGAAATACCTGTTTAAATTAGATAATAAGAAATTTACTCCAAAATACTAATTCAAAAGACTTTTCTGTAATTTGTATCGAAAAATCTGTTATGTTTACAAAAAAACGGTGGTTTGTATTGAAATATTTGTTAAATCTACAGAAACTTCCCAAGTGCGAAGTTAGATACGGCCCAATACTGGCCCAGCATCGGCGAAAATTTTGCCTAAGATCGGTTGCCAATATCGTCCCGTTGCTGGAATGATAACTCCGGTATGCACTTGACCGATGCAAACGGCGAAACAGGACCAATAACAATAGCCAACTATTGGCTGCCGAGATTGAGCCAATATTGTGCCGTATTATCAGCTTCGGCAATACGCACTTGAGTTTATGCTTTCAATATTTTTACTTATAGACTGAGTAAGTTCAACATGTTTTTTTCGTGATGGTACTTGTTAGTAATTGAGAGAATTATGATAATTAGGTAAGAGATCAGAAGTCAAGTGGATGCATTTTTCAATATTTATATGGTCACTTAAGAGGACATTGGTTGCTTTTAGTGCCATCGGAATTCCGGGATATGATCTCATGATGACACTACATTCCATATCAGCCTGCTACAATTACTAGTTGAGCATATTAATAAGCATCGTAACTCAATATTCGTATGGTACGTTAATACGCAGATGTGCTCATCTCGAAACTCAGAATCCAATTTCACAAATTATTGTCCTTAATCATACGTGCAGTATAAACGCCATCAGCGAAATGTTGTGTAATTGGATTTACGGTCTTTCATTTTGATTTGAAAATAGTTTCTGTTGATCTTCAGCAAATAAAGATTTTTTTTTCATAAAAATACATTTCTTCATTATTTAATGAAAGAATAATGTACCTGTTTCTTAAGTGCTTTAAGAATTTTCAATCAATTATCTACAAATGAAGAAATATACTGATCAAGAGTGAAATTTGCTGGTCAAACAGTGAGTTTTCCTAGTGAAATCAGTTAAATTTCACTGATTCTATGTGGAAGACTTATAACATTCGAAAAAGTGATTTTTCACTGTTTCGGATTTAATCAGTGATTTATCTTTTCACTGATTCATTAGTGAAAAATATTTTTTAATGTTAAATCGGTTAATTTTCACTTCATTTATTAGTGAAATTTGAACGATTCACAGTAACCTATTTTTAGCTATTTGAATCAGTCAAATTTCACTGATAATCAGTTGATTTTTACTGATTTATTTTACTCATTGAAAATTTCCTATGTTTAAACGTTTTATCGTGAAAAAATTTCTAATTTACCAGAATATGATTTTTGATATACTCGTATATATACAATTATATTCCGCATTTCTAATTACGAAATTTAATTGTATCGCAAAGAATTAATTATAAATTATTTATCAGATGGGTCTATTTGAATCTACTTGGACTTTTTTGAACAATCTTTTTCAATCTCTTCTTTAGCCATATTTATAAAAACATTTAATCACAATTAATAATCGGTGTTTCAGTAATCTTGTTTGCTATTCCCTTATTTGTTCATTTTTATTATCGTTAGTAGCATTGAAAATCCTATGTTTAATGGTAACTTAGCGTGATAACAAGCTATTTTTCAGCAATTCTTATCGGTCTTGACAGTTTGACAATAATGAGTCAGTATATTTTTTTTTCTTCGAGGTCAGGTACGTGTTATAAAATTGTATTGAATGACGCATAAAAGAATGCGCATATTCGACGATGCATTAGAAAACTGCGTTTTTAGTAAAATTCCACTAAAATTCTAAAGAAATTAACTTCTTTAAAATTTTATTTTTCGGACACGAGCCAAAATTGGGGAATTTTGGGTCACTAAGTCTACTATAAGAAATCATTTTTAACGTATTCTCATTACACAAATTTGAAATTGTAAATTTCTTAATCAGACCTTCAAACATTTCTGGCACACTTTGAAATATAGAATACATTTATATAATATTATAAATAAATTTTTATTTCATATCTCATTCAAAGTTTTGGACAGATTTAATCGGTTCTTTTTTTTGTTTCAGGTAAGTTACCCAGCTTGCAGAACCTAACTGTTTTAAACCTCACAATAAGATCAATTTAGTAAGTCTTATTATATAATCATCAAAAACAATTCCCTTTTTTTCACCAGTATAATTTTTTTTTAACTTAAGATTTCTTAAGATAAAAATTTTATTATAAAACTTCGATCCGACGGAAACGTTTTATGTTTGATTTCAATTTGCAAGTCTTGTAAGCTCTATACATATATGTATATGTATATAAATTAAAGTCATTCAAACTACTCTCTAAATCTGAATCATTCAAATTTTCACTGATTGAATCAGTGATTTGCCTTTTCACTGATTCATCAGTGAAAAAAGAATTGTCACTGATTCATCAGTGAAAAAATAATTGTCACTGATTCATCAGTGAAAAAATAATTGTCACTGTCAAATCAGTCAATTCTCACTGAAATAATCAGTGAAAAAATATTTTTCACTGTCAAATTAGTCAATTTTCAAAGAAATAATCAGTGAAATTTGACTGATTTACAGTAACCTCTTTTTAGCTATTTGAATCAGTCAAATTTTACTGATAATCAGTAGATTTTGACTGATTCAAATTTAGAGAGTACGTACACTTTATTTTAAAAGAGTAATTTAATTACGAAGTATATATATATATATATAATCCATGGAAAATTAAATAAAAGATCTCTCTTCCCATGATTGTGAAAAATCTGGAATGTGATCCTGATTTATGCATCCATTTGAGTCGTTCTTTATTCCATTCGTTAGTGAAGGACTCTAATTTAAATTTGTCTTGTTATCTCCACAAACTGTTTGTATGCACACCTCGCGTTAAATGTCAAACCGATGTATTTCAGTCACGTCGAGTCAACTGATCATAACTCAACTATGTCTCAAGTACTTTTAAAACACGAAAGTTTCCTTAATAAGTAAATAGTACACTTAATGAAACAATCTGGGTTAATTAAGAAACCTTTCCTTTGATTACTTCATTTTCAAATTCTTCAATTACAAAAACTACTTTGATTCGAGTATTTTACATTAGAGTGAAAATGTAAATCCAAGAAATTTGAGAGTGTGATAAATAAATAAGTTGTTTAATCTTGAGCAAACGTGGGAGAAGAACAAATTTGCTAAAACATGCAGGAGTTAAAAATATAAATTTATATTATAAACTCGTTGAGTTAATTAATCGTGTTTTCTAGAAATGCAAATTTAATCACCAGCTCAACTGCATTCTTTGGATTATGGTAAAAAAAATTAAGTATTACCGGTTTTGTCTATTTGCCGTCGGTGCTCGAAATTTAAATAAAATGTCATTCTTTATCATTTTATTAACTGAGAAGTCTATTTATAGTATCAGGAAAGTTGTAAATCTGGCTGGAATTTTGATTTATTACGGACGTGTAGTCGAAATTGGTCTTTAAAAACATGAAAAAAAAATAATCAAATTTTAAGGAATGTAAATAACTTTCATAACAGGTATCAGAATTGCGAAACCACGGTAAAAATAAACGTTGTTCGGTTATTAGCACTTTTTCGCAAGTTTCAAAGTAAATTAAGCGAGGAAAATTATATTTGTTCTTGCTCAAGATAAAATCAAACCAAGTTACTCTCAAATTACTATCTAGTCATTCTACAAACTCGCTAGCGTCTCTAAAGAAAATCTATTCAGCGCCTAGGAAAATCAAATGTTGTGACTCTTGTCAAAAAAATTTCATTGTGGCCCAGATCAGGCCCGAACATGAAATTACGACAACCGGGTAATTTTTTCTCACGGATTTCCAACTTTCCAGACCGGGCCTAAATCTGGCGCGGCCTTTCATTCCAAATTAGGGGATTTCTGCACAGCTGCTAAATGACATTATTACGTTTCTGGATAGACGCTATCCAGTGGCCCTAAAGAAGTCTAGGTACTTGAAAATATATATTTAGAAAGTGAATATCCAGCTACTAGACAAGATATAAAATGAGTTTGCAATAATCAGATAATAGAACCAGGGCTTGCCAAACTGGGCGCTAGTCTGGGACACGACGAAAATTTTGCATGGGGAGAATTCTACCTATTCTTCTCGATGGATAAAGCTGGAGAGCTGTGATATTTTTTTGCCATATTGTTTATTTTACTATGCAAATTAATTTCTTATCTTCCTTTATATTTTTTGGCATATTAACTACTCTTTGTAATTTTTAGCGGGATAATCTATTTTCTAAATATGAATAGTAGACCCTTAAAATATTATTTTTATTTTTTTTGTCCCTTTTCGTTGACTATTGCTTCGTTTTAAAGGGACGAAACTCGTTTCCTTGGATACACCGTACTTTGTGTACCATATTTTATATTCATCTACCTGTCCAACTCGCGAGATTAAAAGCATACAAAGCTCAAATTGCGTACAAATAGGGATCACGAATGAAAAGAAAACGAAACACGAAAAGCACGAGAAATCCTTTGCTGTCCGCCGCCGTGAAATTAGGGTTGAACCAATATCGGAAATTGCCTAAAAATTAAATTGCGCCATGAATATTTCAACCAAGGTAGGTAAAAACTGTAAAGCTTTTGGTTCTGGAATGTAATTCTACAAAAGAATATCCACTCAGGTCAAAGCAATTTGTTTTCTATCCCTGAAAATGTAGTTTCTATAAAAATAATTTTTTTTCAGGCAGATCAATGGTTTTTTTGTTTGTTTTAGAACGATTTGAAAAAAAATTTCTGTGAAAAAAGGAACGCTTCCACTCCGCTGGGTTTCGAACCCAGGTTCTTTCGATTGTCGGTCGAATGTTCTATCATCTGAGCTACGGAGGTTCCGCAAAACTTTTGACAAAAAAAAAAAAACAAAAGTTTTGTGGAACCTCCGTAGCTCAGATGATAGAACATTCGACCGACAATCGAAAGAACCTGGGTTTGAAACCCAGCGGAGTGGAAGCGTTCCTTTTTTCACAGAAAAAAATTGTTCAAATATATATTGAAAATTCCATCTGATCTTAAATGACGTTAACTCTAAATCACAGGTTGATAAGGTCGATATGGTAGATATAAACATTATTTATTATCGTACATATATGTTCAATATACATAAAAGTTTTGTATCCATAAGTTAACATGTTATCAGATAATTCACGTAAGATTGTTATTTATCGTTGTTATATGTCACTTCAATTAGATACTTTGATACAAATTATTCCTTCTGTATCCGCGGAATTAATTGTCTATTTATAAAATTCATATTTACATATTCAGCTTTACATATACATTTTTAACTTTATTTTTTAAATGGATTCTTTAGATTTTTTCTTCCTGAATTAATTTATTAAACATAATTGTTAAAATAATAAAGCATACATTTTACATTCAAATGAAATTCGAGAAAAAAAGAATAGCAGTATAGACTTCATTATAAAAATAAGATTTTTTAATATGACTGGAATAAATACATTATTTATCGATTTCAACTCATGATTCACTTTTCATGCATTATTTATTAAGCGTTTTTTTGCATTTCATACATTTTTAGTGAAACTCAGTATATTGGCTAGAAAATCGATTTTTAAGACGAATTGAAAGGAAGTTAGAAACAATAAAGGATAAAAATATCGTTGGAAATTTATACGAGTCCAATCGAAAGTATTTATTCACTTTAGAATAAATATTATTATTAAAGGATGAATAATTTTTTAAAATTCTGTTTACTTTTCTCTGAAGACTAATTTTTCCTTTCAATTATTGTCGCAGATTGAAGTCCTAATGAATTTCAGAATAGGAGGATAAAAAAATGACGTCCGTTTGAGGAATGTTTTCTAATTGATATGAATATTAATGATCGCTTTTGAAGTTTACCTTTGCGGAAAACAAACTCATTACTCTCAGAATTACTGCAACAAAGAAAAGTTATGTGTTTGCAATTTAATTAAATGCAAAAGTATTATTGCTTTCAAAGTCGCACAATTACGCAAAGCCGACAATTTCACTTTTGGACGAGAATTGTTTCCTGGAAGTAATTTTGAAATTAATAATAGATTCAATAGGAATTATACTCTCTAAATCTGAATCAGTCAAAATCTACTGATTATCAGTGAAATTTAACTGATTCAAATAGCTAAAAAGAGGTTACTGTGAATCAGTCAAATTACACTGAATACTTCAGTGAACAATAATTGCTTTAACAGAGAAAAATATTTTTTCTACTGGTGAATCAGTCAAAATTAACTGATTTAACAGTTGAAAATATCCTTTCCACTGGTGTATCAGTGAAAATGAAAATAACTGATTCAATCAGTGAAAATTTAACTAATTCAGATTTAGAGAGTAATCTAAATAAAAAGACAAAAATCGGTTTTGTAAACTTTATGAAATTTTATAGGTTTTTTTGATATTTTCAAACATTTAAATTTCATTATGAATTACTTACTCAATAAATATCAATCTCTTATAATTCTCGTAAATCAGTTTTGTTTTAGAAATATTAAACGTGAAAATGATAATATGCAAGTCATTTATAATTTGAGAAAAAAAAAATTTTCTGAAAAATAAATTTGTTTTTCATTTGTGAAGGTAATACGTACGAAAAACAAAAAGTTATTTTGAAATACAACTTCGTACTCGAGTAAGTGACAGATAATTCAGTGTTTTTAGAAATTTGTAATGAATTTTTATTTTGATCGACTGCAAAGGTCTCTTTCCAAGTATATTGGCGATTGATAAAAAATAAGTCTGCGTCAATCTTGAATTTTACTGGAAATTTGATAAAATCAGGTGAATAAGTTCATTTTTAATAAAAATGAATTTTTCGCTCCTTTCTAAAATAAGCAATAAAAATGTAATACGTCAATGACAAAATATCATCCAAGATCATATTCTTAATTTTTTTTGAAAATTAAAAACTGTTTAATTTTTATCTTTTAAAGTTTATTTAAATTATTTAACTTGGATCGATTGAATTTGAAACTTTTTTTCACTAAATTTAAGAAATTAAAATATCAAAATAATTTAAGCAAATTATATTTTATCAATTTCAATAAATAACTCATTAAATTTTTGAAAACTGATTCTATTTTTTAATTTGCTTGGATTTTGGTTAAATATCGAATTTACTAATATCCCTCAAAATCATAAAATATCCTTGAATTCATATATTTTGATGATCAACTTTCAATTTCTTTAATTCAATATTAAATTAATGTAACTTTTAACTTATCTAGATGGGTTCACTCTTAATTATTGAATAAGAAAATACCTCATTTTGGAACAAATATATTAATTTAATTTATAAAAGCTATATTTTACAATTATAATTATATTTGGATGAAAGAAACTTATGCTTATCAAAAGAATTAAAATTCCTCTTGTTTAGTAGGATTCATTATGTCGATGGCATTGTTCTCATTCCGTTCTCGTTGTTCCTACGTTCCTATGAACGATTAGGAAAAGCGTGCTGAAAGGAAAGGGGTTTCAAGGGGTGGAAATACAAATACATGAAATACCAAACACGAAACTGGCGCCTCGACGGCAAATCCGTTGCATTTGTCGAATCGATTTGTGATGCTTTGCGTTCCTTCGAGATCGGATACTTTCCAGTTCCGGCATGATCGAGCTTTCTCGTACCCTTATTACGTTCAACCAATTATTCTAGTTATGCTATCCAGTTGACAAGATATGGCCACTGAGTTCACTTTATATTTCATAAATGATTTCACTTTGTTTATCACTTTTTAGAGGCCAATCAAAAGTTATAAGAATTTACAGAACTCGAAAATGAAAAAAATTACAGACAAGGGCTATTTTTTCAAGTTGAAACTGATCTGTTAATTATTCTATGGACCGGGAAAGCGGGATATCGGGAAAAACCGAAAAACCCCCGGGAATTTTATTTAGAACCGGGAATTTTTTATTTTATTGCAAAATCTACTTTTTTTCTACTTTGACTTCCATTTACGCCTTTTGGCTTCCTACTCTCTAAATCTGAATCAGTAAAAACTCACTGATTCACAGTGAAAAACCACTGTTTCGAATGTTATAAGTCTTTCACTACAAATCAGTGGAATGTACCTAATAACATAAGGAAAACTCACTAGTTAATTAGTGAAATATAATGGTCAACAGTGAAATTCGCTGGTCAACCAGTGAGTTTCCCTACTCTCCAAATCTGAATCAGTCAAAATCAACTGATTATCCCTGAAATTTGACTGGTTCAAATAGCTAAAAAGAGGTTACTGTAAATTCGTCAAATTTCACTGATTACTTCAGTGGAAATCAACTGATTTAACAGAGGAAAAATACTTTTTTCACTGATTCAATCAGTGAAAATTAACTGATTTGTCAGTGAAAAATATTTTTGCACTGTTGAATCAGTGAAAATTCGACTGATTCAGATTTAGAGAGTAGTGACATCAGTTGAATTGCACTGATTCTATTTGGGAGACTTATAACATTCGAAACACTGGTTTTCGGCCGCTAGAGTAGTGTTACCCCTTAAATTGGTTATAGAAAAAAAAATTTGGCGGCAAAAAATCGGGAATTTCAAATTGCTTGACCGATACCCTGAATTGAATTCAAACATCTTTACGTGTATTTTTTCCTTAAAAATACATTTTTACTTGTGGCTATTTAATTATAAAATAGAAAAATTAAGTCTGGATATTTATAGAAATTAAATAATTGCAGGGTGTATCTCCTTAATAACAACTGAAATAACTTTAATTGGTAATTATTTAAATGATAAGATATAGCTATGTACCTACATTCACAAATGTTGAAAGATGAAAGAGTTTTTTAGTCATTTTATGTAACAGAGAGGAAGCTGGACAGAAATAAGGAAATGTCGACATAGAGACAGAAACTGTAGATTATGTCAAGATGTAATTTGCAAATGCTTTTTATTGTGTTCATTTAAGAGTTATGTGTCTTAATTTGAAATTTGATCCTTCCTGCAAAGACTTAGTCATCCGTAACAGCTGAATATAATACTTATAATATAGAGCTTTTAAACTTAAACGATAGTAATCTATAGAATATTCAGCTATTTCAAAACTTTCCAATTAAATTTAATTATACTCGTTCAAATCTAATTTCATTATTTTTTATTTAATTCAATTTTACTCAACTCACGTTTTGAATCACTGTCAATAAAAATTATAAGTTAGCCTAACTGGACAGAGAAAATAAATAAATGTTTCAAATTGTTTTTAAATTATCAGAATATTTAAATGCCAATCAGTCATTATAATTTTATACCCCCGCTGATTATTTTTAACTTTTGAAGATAAATGTAACTTTCAAATTACGTAAATTCTCTTATCTGGGGTTTCTCCTCCACTTGCTGTGTTTTGCAGTGAGAAAATGATAGCTTGAAGTAGGAAACTGAGAAATTGATGAATAGCATTTGAATCGCGTGAAAGTATTGAAAGATAAGCGATTTTAAATGGCAATCCGTCGCTTGCAACTTTGTTTCACCATATAAGTTACAACTTCCCCAGTTGCGACTTTTACATGTGGGTAGGGGTTATAATTTCTAGGTTCTATCTCGTTGAAAATAAATTATGGTTTCTAGAGATGCGAAAGTCATTAGTGCATTTTGCAATTCGTTATAAAATTAATTAATAGATTAGAAATTATATTCACTCAGTATTTTCTAACATCCATTAAATTTATTTATTGTTTGACAAATATTAATATTCATAATTCAATTCATTATTAATTATATCAAGTATTTCAAATCCTAAATTAATTAATTTTTTGTTAATTATATTAATTATAATTTAAAATTTCAAGAATTTGAACCCGTTCGAAATCTCAAAATACAAAAAACGACCAAATTTGGAACAAAAACATTTCCTAGGATCAACGTTAATGAGGAATCAACAAAAAAGAAGGAAACCTTCCAAAACCTCTTCCTTCTTTTTCTTTTTTTCGTCCTTTTTTGTCTTTACTTTTTTGGAAAGTTGCCTTCTTTTTTGTTGGTTTCTCATAATTGTTGATCCCAGCAAATTTTTTTGTCCAAATTTGGCCGTTTTTTGTATTTTGAGATTTCGAATTTTGAAATTTTGAATTATACTTCTGATTAGACGTTAAGATGAATTTGAATTCGTAGTGATACGGGTTCGAACGGGTTCGAATTTAGTTTTATATTATTTATGAGCAACCAAAACTCCAATATTTCAGGTATGTATATAATTGATTTTAATTTATGTATAGTAAACAAAAAATAGTATTAGTTTTGAAAATTTTGATAATTACAAATAGAACAGCTTACAGTTACACAGCATTGCAAATTGAAAGTAATAGCGGCGTATTTTTAGCCGAAAAAATAAATAATAACAATGTACCCTGAAATTTTAATCTTTGAAAATTAATCTAAATTATCAAAAACGTCGATCCCCTAACCTTTCTTCAGTAATATAATTTTCTTCATTATTTAGAGCATTATCTTTTATTACCGTGATTATGAGTGGTTACTCAAAACCTGAACTAATTTATATCTTAGCCACCAAGAGCTTTTTATTTTTTGAGAAAATTGCCACTTGAGGACTTAATAAAAAAGAGAATAATTTTTTTGGCGTATTGCGAACCGCAATGCAAGGAGGCATCATTTACTTCAATTTTGTTCTTTTTTCACTACTTAGAGGGCCTTAAAAATGTATCTTCTGTGTCTTTGTTCTTTACGAGAATACGCATGAGCATGGTTACTTGTAATGTGTACTTTGAAACTGCAAATCTCTGGGATAAGAAGAAAAAAGGGGAGGACAGGAGAAGAGAATGAGGAAAGTTAAGAGAGGAACGAAAGGAATATATCCGTCCAGCAATGTAACATAACAGAAATGAAGACGGTAATTTGTACGTAATTGCGGTAATTCGAGTGTGGTTCGTATTTACTCCCTACGTCCCAGTAATAGAGATTCATAAGTGCAAATCGACATAGACTGAAAATTTATAACTCAAGAATCTCAAAAGTCTCTTTTTTCTTTCTTCAATATTCATCTTCTTTCTTTTTTTCTCTCTTAATTCTTTAATTTTTTATTTTATTCATTCTTATTTTCATCTCTTGTTCGTAACTCTCTTTTTTCTATAGTAGATCGATTAAAATAATTACATATATTTACATCTCAGAGAGCCTAACATGAAAATAAACTTTTTTTATATTACAAATATTATTCTAGAGACTTATTAAATCTAAGAAGACATCTTGGTGGAAGTAGAAGAATGGAATCTTCAATCATTTTCATAATCTTGAATAATTCGGATTGATTTGCATAAAAATTATTCATACAATTTTAACCACTGTTTATAGAGTCGAATTCACTTATATTTTTTGTTGTGTGTGATTTTTATCTTTCAATTTATCTGTTTTATCAAATTTTCGCTATCTATGTTTACTGAAAATTTATATATTTTCTAAATACTGAAATTTTTATCTTATCGCGTCATACGAAATTTAAAAAAATTATCTGATTCTAATAAATCTCGGATCATTTTTTCAAGAAAAAGATTCTCTACAACTTAACCGTTTTCAATTTTCTAAACTGAATAAATTATTACCAAATTCTGCAATTTGCTTATAAGAATTTTGTTTTTGAAAATTGATTTTTAATGGTTTCAGACATTAAAGAATTTATTTCCAAAAATTGGAAACGGTTAAGTTGTGAAGATTCTTTTTCCAGAAAAGACGATTCGTGATTTATTAGAATTGCATCATTTTATAAAATTTTTTATGAAGCGATAAGGAAAAAAGTTTGGCAAAAATAAAAATTTCTTAAATACATTATTTTTTCACATTTAACATTTTTTCCATTGAAAGTAATCTTTTCTCTTTCGAATTAGCCCTTCAATAATAATATTGCTATTCTTGAAAGAAAAATTATCTACTTTTGCTTGATGTCTAATTTTCGTGGATGAACTCTCTAAATCTGAATCAGTCAAATTTTCACAGATTGAATCAGTGATTTGCCTTTTCACTGATTCACCAGTAAAGAAATATATTTCACTGTTAAATCAGTTGATTATCACTGATTGAATCAGTGGACAAAATATTTTCACTGTTAAATCAGTTAATTTTCACTGAAGCATTCAGTGTAATTTGACTGATTTACAGTAACCTTTTTTTAGCTATTTGAATCAGTCAAATTTCACTGATAATCAGTAGATTTTGACTGATTCATATTTAGAGAGATCTAACTTAAGGAAAAAAACGTTGCGAACTTCAGTCAAATTACGCATGTGTACTCGAATACCTTTACGTAACAAACTTACATCGAGTGTCGATTGTGATCACTGATCAGCCACAAATAGTAAATGGCTCGTGAGCTGCATTAATAGTTCGACCACGTGATCAAGCTACATCCACATCCAATCTAATTTTTTCTCCTCGGTTAATTGAATGACTACCCGGAAAAAGTTGCAGCTGCTGCTATAAAGACAAAAAGGGAATCGTAATTATATAACGTGAAACAATTGAAAAAATAATAAAAGGGATAAAAAATCGTTGCAGAAATTAAAATTTTACAATTTTTCTCGTAATAAAGACTAAGTTATATCGATTTTTGACTTATTTTATTCATAAATAGTTTGATGACATTGTCATTTTTTCGTCTGTCTGTTTCTATTGTATTATAGCTGTATCGAAAGGTTTATTAAAATTGTCAACTGAATTTCTCATCCACCTGTTTTATTAATAATTCATCCTCAATTGTGTCTGTCGCTGCCGCTAATATAGACATAAATAATCGCGATTAACTGTGACAGTAATGATGCCATTTCAGTGAGGCGAATTCATTAACAGCTGCATAATAATTAAACAGATTTAACCGAAAAAACACAAAATCATAAAAAACTATATGTCAGTAGTTTTTTTTTAATTAGTAAATTTTAATTTTAAATTCATTGATTGAAGTACGAATATGTTGATAAATCGAGTTTTATATTATTTTCTTAGATGCGAAAATTTGGAATCTGGGTCAATGAGTAAATAAGGAAATGTAGTTTCTCTTCTCTTACTTCATAATAATCGCATTGTTGAATAAAATCGCAATTAAGATCGTAACAATATTTAGACATTTAACCAAACAATTTTACTTGTTACAGTTTTAAGAAAAACGTTTCAGGTATAAACATGTAAAGTTGACGAACCAATTCCTGAGAAAATTAACATTAATTAGAGTAAAAATAATTAATGAAAACTAGGTCATATGGGATTATGAAATAATAAACGAGTATGAAAAATTAATTTGAGCTTTGAGTTTTTTGAATTGAGAACATTCCTTCCTGGTTTGATAAGTCAAAGTAGTTTCTGTGATTTAACTATTATACTTTATGAATTATTTCTCAACGATCAACGTGTTTTAGTAAAACTTTCTCGCTTTGGCTTTATTACAAAATCGTTTTCTCCGCTCCAATTCCGTTTTCGCAAGCGAAGTCGCGCAATGCATCGACATAAGAAGTTTAAAAACGTGTCCAGCTCTTCTCATGTAATTGAAAGCATGTTCTATTGTTCTGTTACAAGTCCAGTTTCAGTTAAATTTTGTAGTCTACGAAATTTAAATAAAACTCTTTTAGGGCATGTGATACTTCGGAAATTAGTAAATTTTATTGATTTCAGGATTCTACGTGTTTGTGGCCAAAATACATAAAATTTTGATTTTAAAATTTGGGAAATGGTAGAGAAAATAAAAACGGACGTAGATAAAATACTTTTGGTTTTAAAATTGAATGGAAACTTCAATTTTAGCAAAATATATCAAAAAAGTTTTTTTGACCTTCAAAACAAAAAGTAGTCTATCTACGTCCGTTTTTATCTTCTCTGTCATTTCTTTGTTTCGCTAAAAACATTAAAATCATTGTTTCATGCAATTTCAACATAACAGTACCTTTTTTCAAATGGCATAAATAGTCGGATTATTATCCATTGAAAAGTGAATTTTTTAATGTGAAATGTGAATGCTGAAAAGGTTGTCTGTTTGAGAAAATAACTACATGCAAATTCGCAAGAACGTAATTCAAGGACAGAACTGAAAATGTCACCGATTTAAAACCTCTTTTATGGAATTTCTTCATAGCATCAGAAAAAATATTCTACTTTTGCAATTACAAATTCAAACTTACATATATTCTTAAAAATGCTAATTTTCTTTCATTTATGTGAAGCAATATCTAGACGAACATTAAAATTATATTTTAATTTACGTCTACATTAAATTAAATTTGCATACGTGCAAAACAACTTCTGCTCACTACATTGAAATATAGAAACACATTAGTATAAAAGTTATTTATAACTTTGAATATTTATATTTAATGCGCTCAGAAAAATATTTGGTTTGAACTAACCAAATTTTTGTTAATTCAACCATAGTATTTTGTTGTTGAATGAACAGCAAAGTTTTTGTTTTATCCTATCAAATATTTTAGTTGCTTTGAATAAGTTTAAAGTATTTATCAAATTTAACCAAAAAATTTGGTTATATCAATAAAATACTTTGCGAATCCAACAAAACGATTTTGAAATTTGGTAACTAGTAATTGATTATAATATTTAGTAATTAAAAGTAGTTTAAGTTATATTGACCCTCAATTTAAATGAAATGGTACGTTGTTGGAGAAAATTGACTTTAAGGTCCAAAAATGATTAGGTCGATTTAATCAGACGTTTCGGCTCAGATCGGAGCCTTCATCATTGATATTGATTAAAATCTAGAAAATACAAAAAAGGTGGTGCTAATTTCACATTTTTAGGAATAACTACACACAAAAAAAATCCAGTTTAAAATAACCGGAATTCCGGTTAGGCCACATTTAACATTATTTTCTAATTATTTCAACCAGAATTCTGGTTATTTCAAACAGATTTCCTAATAAATCCTAAAAAATCTGGTAAAAATAACCTGAATTTCTAGTTATTTTAACTAGAAAATAATTATAAATATGGCCTAACCGGAATTCTGGTTGTTTTAACTGGACTTTTTTTAGTGTAAGTGAGCCGAAACGTCTGATTAAATTGACTTAATAATTTTTGGACCATAAAGCCAATTTTTTCCAATATTTAGTAATGCTTAAAAAAAATACTTTTTCTGTTATTTGAGAGCTCTGTTGCAAAACACTCAAGTTATCGGAAATCACCACCAACACGTGACTAGTTATTGAGCATAAACGCGTTATTATAAGACTGTAACACATTATATTGAATTTTTTCCGTCTCTTTCCAATGCACTCGTTGATATCAAGTTTTCACAAAGTTCTTCTCTTTTATATCTTCTAACGGCTGACATGACTACCTGTGGATACACGATTAAACGATCGATAAAGTCATTAGAACCCGCTATCGAAGATATAATAAAACGAGCTTTCCCAATCATACGAAAAGAAACGACTGAGTTAGTCTTGTATAGGTCAGCCGTGATTTCATTTGGCAGATGAACAAATGATGCCGATTTCTTTCCCTTCTATGCCTTTTATAATGAAATAATAAAAAAATTCAGAATCAACGGCACGCTTCGAAATAAATTATTCCTGACCATGATACAATCTTCTCTTGATCATTTTATATCCATAATTTGTCCGAATGCTGTCAAACGAGTTACCAATTATTTTTTTATTTTTGTGTATTTCCTTATTTGATATTCATTGAATTGTCTGGTCACAATTACCAACAACTTGATTGGCTACTTGTGAAAGCTAAACGGGAATTTATTTTTTGCAGGATATCTACATTTTAAATGTTAATGATAATCCAATCCAGAATGCTTTTTGCTTTCAATTTTTTGGTTAACTTTTGCTTTTTAAAATTAACGATTTTGAAGTATAAAAAAGTATTTATCTATTCGTGGAGGTAGTAAACCCACTAATTGAGTATATAATATAGTTTCAATAATTACAGCTGTTAAGCCTATTTTGAATTTGCTAAAGAGAACAGATAATTTTTATGACTTGAGCAATAAAATTTGACTTAATTAGAAATAAGAAGAATTATTTAGGTTGGAAAGTTATGTGTCCTTAAGACTTTGATAACAAAGTTACTAGTAAAGTTACTATTTTTTAGAAACGGTAACGTACCATAAATATGTTACTTGCGAGTAGTGAAGCGGAGAAATCCATGTTTAGAATTTTTACTAAACTATGTTTCAATTTAGATTTTTAAAATATTTTCATTAATCTCACCAAACATGTGTTTGATTTTGTTAAATATTTATTTTGATCTAAAAAAAAAAACAAATTTATTTAGTGAATTTAACCAAAACAAAAATTGATTTTGGTTCGCTCGAACCAAAATGTTTGGTCTAATTTAACAACAATTTATTTCGTTCAACCAGCTAGCATTTTTTTCTGGTTGTAAAATTTATAAAAACTGTATGATAATTTACTATAGCTTATAGCAAACTTCATATAACTTATACTGAGGTTTCTTATGATTTTTTTAAATCCTAGCATTTTGACTGCGAAAATTTTCTAGTCCACGAAAAATAATTATAATTGCACCTCGATTTTCCTAAAATTTCTAATGTCTTTAAAAATAAAACATAAACTCAGAAAGAATTTCGTTCAAGTTACAAAGTATTTTATTAACTTTAAATTTTTAAAGAATTTGGAATCTTTCTGTGAAAAAACAGTTTAAACTCAACCATCTTATTTGATTTTATTAACTTAACCAAATTTTTTGGTTGAATCTAATACATAAATTTATAAACAGTAACTAAAATATTTGGTTGGACCGACCAAAGAATTTTGTTTAAACAATGAAAAAATTTTGTTAGATCAAGGAAATATTTTTTTGACAAAATACTATGGTTGTACCAAAAATATTTTATTGTTTAAACCAAATCTTTTTCTCAGTTTATATCTATGCGTAAAGTTTTTCTGTGTTTTAAAGACTGGTTTTTAATAAATATGCTTTATTATTGTTTATTTTAATGGTTGAATAATTAGAAACAATGATGCAGGAATTTCAGACGAATGAAATTATGTTAAAGTGGATTTTTTTTTTAATTTTCCAGAGAAGTGACAACCTCGATTTGTCTCTAAGCGTACCGCAGCACCACCAGGCGTCGTACCACCACGACGGATACAATATGGCTGATCAGGTGAGTAACGTCAAGGATTAATTACTTGCAATAACCCGCTAAAACTCTACAACTTTTTTGCGATCTTCCTTCACAAATATTTCAAACCGATAAGGCTACGTTCCAACCCTTTATAGTTTATGATTCTACATTCCACAAGTGCAAACAAGATACCAACGATTTCCTAATTAGTTTGCTTAATATTTTGCCCCTTAAAGGAAAAAAGAAATATATGCAGTTTTTTATTATTTTTATTCACAAAAATCTGAAAAATTTATATTCTTGAATAAAATTTCTCACTCTCTAAATATGAATCAGTCAAAATCTACTGATTATCAATGAAATTTGACTAATTCAAATAGCTAAAAAGAGGTTACTGCGAATCAGTCAAATTTCACTGATTACTTCAGTAAAAAGTAACTGATTTAACAGTGGAAAATATTTTTTTCACTAATTAAACAGTGGTAATCAACTGATTTAACAGTGAAAAATATTGTTTCCACTGATGACTCAGTGAAAAGGCAAATCACTGATTCAATCAGTGAAAATTTGACTGATTCAGATTTAGAGAGCAGACTTGAATTTAATTTGAGTAAAGTTTGCAATGTTGTTTTTTTAGACAATAAAATTGAAATAGTCTCTTTCTTTCGTTCAAGTTCAAATAATAATCAATGATAATTGAAATTAATGAAAAATATAAAATTCAATAATTGACTTTCTTGGCTAGAATAATATTTTTGTACACAATTAATAAACATTCTCGCTGATTATTCTCGCTGATATACACAAAGTTAGTAAATGTGAAAAATAGTTAATTAGGATTTTTATTCCACTTATCTGTAGTTTCTATATACAAATTTATAATTTCGAATAATTAGAAGAAATTCTTAAACGTTGTAAAATTAAAAAATATTTCCACAAGTTCTTGTGCAAAAATCACTCGACATGCCTTTCCACTTTATTTTATCCCATTCTAAATATCTTCCCGCCACTTCATCTGCCTTTCCCTCATTCTGTCACACTGAGTATTCGTAATGCTACAGTAGAGTTCTTATTTCGCAACTGTAAAAAAATATTCGTCACAGCCGGACGGTTTTAATTGAAAAATAAAAAAAAAAATGCAAACAATTTATGACAAACTCTTTTGTGGAGTAGAACCTAAAGCCGGAAATACTTATACGCGTTCCAACGTAATTCACCGACAGTTGTATATTTTTTCCAATTGTCAAAAAAAGAATGATTTGCGATAATAATATTCGAAAAAATTCCGGAACTAAATGGCGACATGGATTACGAAAAATGAATTACGGAAAAAAATGATATCTATGTTACTTTTTAATTTACGATTTAGTATTACATTAAAAGTAAATAATGAATTCTAGTTCCTGCGAAATATTAATCGATCATGTTGCAATTTGTCTGAATAATAATGAACCTCTGTTTTTAAAATTACAATCGATAAATTTGTTGTTCTATTTAGATTTATTTATCTATGCATAAGCACTCTTTAATTTGCATATATTTGAAATTCAAAATAGAAATTATTTCTAACACATTTAGAGAGGTAATAAACATTGTTGAGAATTTGCATTCTCAGTATTAGAGTATATTTTTCTTTTTGTTACGTTTGTAAATACACGTGCCATCTCTATTCTTATCATATCCAATCATACATTGTATCCTGGGATAAATTTTCATAATGTTTGTACAGGGGCCATTGACATAAGTTGAGTGACACGAGGCATACTAATCTTAACGTAACGATGGAGAGTTTTGTAAAAGGAGGAAATGGCAAGACTGATAAAGATCGAGTTTTAAATAATGAGGTTGTTGCACGATTGTGAGAAAATTGCTTTTTAAAACTCCTACACCCAATTTATTTCCCCTCGAAACCCTTTTTTTTCCTGATAAGATCTCCCTCTGCTTCAACAAAATTGAATATAAACAAAAATGTAATATTGAGGATAATTCGTATTTCTCCATAAGAGAAAAGTAATTACACTCCCTCTATAATTTAAAACTAAAATTAGAGAAATCAGTTTAATATTAAATAAAAAGCAATAAAACTTTTATAATGTAAAGTTTCATAAGTTTCGTACGCTTTTAAAGTTTTATTTCCTATGGCTCTCACTTTTTATGAAATAAGCGAGAAGTAAAATCAATTGACTGGATGCTCTTTTCTGGAAGATTACGTTTAAAGAAAAATTCTCTACTCCTGACTCAGTTTCCAGTTCATGCTTGCAATCACTTGGAGATGCATAGAATTTTTTAATATAACGATAACACGCTCCAGCGAATCCGACTGTGACTTGAATACAGTAATGGTTTCTGAAATATTTATTTTTCTCGGATTTATTGAAGTACGTATTGAATTGTCAGTGAATAAATATTAAACATAATCTCCAGAGGCTGTAAGAAAATTCAATTATTCTTAAGGGCTATAAATTTTCTCGTGAGATCTTCTGGGATATTTTTATAAAACTTGAACAAAAATATTTTTCTTTAAATTTTAAAAGAGTTTTAAAACTTTTTGAAATATTGTAAGAAGTTACAATTTAGTGAAAATTTAGTGAAAATTTAGCGATCCTTTTGTGAAAAAAGAGACGCTTTTGACTGTGCCGGGATTCGAGCCCGGGTCTTTCGATTGCCGGAAGCGTCTCTTTTTCCACAGAAGGATTTCCAATTCTTTAAGATTAAACCACTGTAGAGCAAGAAAAAATAGGCAGATTTCGGGAATTTTTTTTGGCGCAATAAAGAGATCAATCGAAATTCTGTAAAATGGGATTTATAATACTAGTAATGAAATACAGAAAATATATTTTTTAAGTTCGTTCATGACAAAATGGCGGCTACGCAGCATTTCTCCGTCGGTGCCTTTTTTTTAAGGGGTCCACGGCCGGAAACTTAACTCCCGTAATTTTTGACCTGGAACAACAAACCAAAGTTTTTTCGAATCTATAGAACAACAGCAAGAGACGTACTTAGGATTTTTTTCAATATATTGATTTTTCGCGACTTGGTGCACTTTTGAAAAAAATGTTTGAAATCTCATGGAAAAAATCGTCACACAATTATTTATAATAAAAAGCTATGCAATATAAAAAAAAATCCTATGTACGTCGCTGGAGAAAGAAATTTTGAATATACTTTTAAAATTTCAGATCGATCAGTGAAGATTTATTCGAGTTATGTTTACGGACAGTTAAAAAAAAAGTGGTTTCGAAAAAAACGCATTTAAAGTTTCAAGTACTGTAAAATTTAGACATTTAGACATTTTTTCCGCTCTCCATCTTTTGGTATATCATTTTTAAGACCCTAAAACACATTTTAAACAAAAAACACAATTTTTGAATTTTTGAAAATTCTGCAGTGGTTTAATCCCTTAAATTGATTTTAAATCTTGAATAGTTATTAAGCTGGTTCATCCGCGAAAATTAGACCACAGACAAAAATAGATAATTTTGCGTTCAAGAATAGCAATACTATTATTGAAAGGCCTATTCGAAAAAGAAAAAATTGTTTTGCATAAAAAAAATTTTAAATACAGAAAAATAATGTATTTAACTAATTTTATTTTTGCTGAACATTTTTTCTTATCGTTTCATAGCAAATTTTACAAAATTATGCGATTCTAATAAATCACGAATGATTTTTTCAGGAAAAAGAATCTTCACAAATTTACCTTTTCCAATTTTTGGAAATAAATTCTTTAATCTCTGAAACCATTAAAAATCAATTTTCCAAAACAAAATTCTTATAAACAAATTGCTGAATTTGATAATAATTTATTCATTTTAGAAAATTGGAAATTGTTAAGTTGTGAAGATTCTTTTTCGTGAAAAAATGATTCGTGATTTATTAGAATCGCATAATTTTGTAAAATTTGGTATGAAACGATAAGAAAAAAAGTTCGGCAAAAATAAAATTTGTTAAATACATTATTTTTCTAGATTACAAATTTTTTTCATGGAAAATAATTTTTTCTCTTTCAAACTAGCCCTTCAATAATAATATTGCTATTCTTGAAAGCAAAATTATCCATTTTTTGAAAACATTCAAAAAGAACAAATGTAAGAAAGTTTATTTTGCTACTATATAAGAGAATAGTAAAATTTAATGTGCAAAATAATTACTAGATTATTAATTAATTATTACCGTTTTTTCTGTTTCTTTTCATTAATAAAATAGTTATTTAAACGTCACACTTCTTGAGATACAAAATGTAACGAAAAGTTAGTGATTTTTCAGTGTTCTAATTTTAGTGATATTCAAATCACTTGATTTTTAATAAAAATCTGAGAATATATTTGTTTTTTGAAAAATTCAAATTTTTAGAATACTCAAAATTTGACTTATTAACTATTCAAGATATTCTATTTAATTTTTGATAAAGTTATAAATAAATATCAATATTTCAATTTTGATTACTTATTCTATTTATGTTTCTTAAATTTTTGTTTAATCAATTAAGAAAAATGATTTGATTGATCGTTATGAATGAATCCTTCCTTCTAAAACTAGTATTGAAGCGGATGACAAACGCATGATATGCAATCGTGCTTGAAAGAGCTGAAATTCATGCGTGCCCGTTAGTCTGTTCGATCGTTAAAACAATGAAATTACAACCGGAGGTTATTTATTGCAGATTGCCAATTACCGGGCGCATAGATTGCATTGACTGATCGAATGCGTACCATATTTGGTCGAGATGAGCTCATTCGGTCGTTATTACTGTCGATGTTTTTATGCGGATTGCACGGAAACCTATAAGCAATTAGTCAAAATGTCTACTCATAAAGACAACCACAGAAAGAAAATAAGATTTTTTCTTTCTTTAAGAGAAACCATCATTTTCAAATTTAATCATAATCTCATCCCTGATTGTGTCTTTCAATTATAGGAAAATTGGGCATTTTTATAAATCCAACGAGTTACAACCTCAAAAATATTCTCGAAGAAGCAATCTTTGTTTTTAATTACCAATTAGAAAAACTAGTTCTTCAACTTTCTCTGTTATTTTAGTTGCCACGGTAGACTAAAATTTGATCAAAAAATCCAACCAACTAATATTCAAAATATTTTTTTCTCGCTATCGAAAATTTATTTATAATATTATACATAAATATGGAAAATAAATATATATCAATATCTAAAAAATACTCTTTGAATTCACTGAAAATTGTATTAATAATCAGGTGTATTTCACTGAAGTCGATCAGTAAAATTTGTTTTACCGATTGAATTGTACTGATCAACTTTAATAATAGTTTCACTGTTTTTCAATGAAATATCATCGATTGCCGGTGATATTTTCACTGTAGTGAATAAATAACCAATTCCCAGCTATTTAATCAGTGATTTCTCACTGATTCAAATTTAGATAGTCGATTGACATATCCTTGTAATAAAATACTTTTAAAAACTTGTTTCGTAACATTTTGATCATGAATATAATTTATATACTTATCATTATTTTTTATTTATAGGTATTCATTTTTGTAAAAACATCTTGGGTAAGAAAAATCGACAGCACAATCTCTATTTGTCAATTTTGATTTTATTTACCAGAGAGAAGGTTCAAACTTATATTCATCAGAATTTGCACTTGTTGTGGATTGAAGAGTTGTTTGGAATTCATTAGTTGATACTCTCTGAACATAAATCAGTGAACGGCCACTGATTCGCAGTGACTATTCACTGATGGCAGTAACTATAACCCTTTCACTGAGAATCAGTGAAACTCGACTGATGAATCAGTGAAATAGATTGAACTTACTTATTGAATCAGTGAAATCTTCAGGTGTGAATAATAAAACCAGCAATATATTTCAACGATCGATGAACTCGTTTATTTTAGGTTAAACAACACTAAAAAGAAATCACGTAATTACTATTATATATGGTAATTATTATTGTGTACATTTATATTAAGTAACGTGTAGATGAAACTTTTGAATTCGCGAATTAAAAGGTTATTTTCACGTGGTGCGTCCACTGATTCCTCAGTGAAATCAAAGCAGGGCACTGATTCATCAGTTGATATGTTTTTACTGATATAATCAGTGACTGACTGATTTAGGTTTAGAAAGTATATACTGACTCACAGTAAGCAAGAAGAGAGATGTAGAAAAATAATTACTAGTGTCATTCATGATTGTGATATACAATTGGAAAAAATTAAAACAATTGACAGTTGAAGAGAATATTAGCGAATTGCCTCTCTACTTGAATACTCTCTAAATCTGAAACAGTCAAAATCTACTGATTATCAGTGAAATTTGACCGATTTTAATAGCTAGAAAGAGACTACTGTGAATCAGTCAAATTTAAATGATTAATCAGTTATAAGTAACTGATTTAACAGTAGAAAATATTGTTTTAACTGATTAATCAGTGAAAATTAACTGATATAACAGTGAAAAATATTGTTTTCACTGATGAATCAGTGATAAGGCAATTCACTCGTTCAATCAGTGAAAATTTGACTGATTCATATTTAGAGAGTAAAAAGTGCAGTAGCTTGACGTGAAAGAGTGAGGAAGCGCGTTGATTCGTTTTGCGCGCAAAAATGTTGCACCTGTCGCGACAGCTTACCTGCGCTTCTTTCTTCTTTTATCTCTTTCCTTTTGGATTCTCTCACCCTTCTTTAATTCTCTCCTTAACTGTGACTTTGTCTGGCGAGGACGAATGGCGTGAACAGCTTGCCGTGTAAGCCGTGGCGAACGCGGTCCATGCAACAAGAAAATGCGTAATCGCATCGTGAGATTCGTTGGGAGCCATAAATTTTACCCCGCTGTATAAATCAGGGAAACGACGGCGACAGTGACACGAGAAACCGGCATTAAATCCGAACGATCAAGATATAAAAGCTCTACACTATAAACGCCATTATATTCCAATCTTTTTCACTTTCATTACAATTATCTAGATTAAATATCACAAATTTTCGTCCGTTTAAGTAAATTACAATTTTTATTAAATACAAAGTTACCATTGGGAATCGATTCCAGTATACTGATACAATTTAAAATGCTAATTAGGGAAAAAAATGTATTGGTTCAATAAATCTGTGATGACTGATTTATCGTTTTTTTTTTCTTGAAAATTATAGAATAAATAACAATTAAAACTGGAAAAGAATATGAATAATAAATCTACGATTTAGAAGGATAATTAGACAAGTCGAGATTATCGAGAGTCAAGATCACATAATTAGCATTGAACAAATTTTTTTTTGCGAACTACTTTAATCGTTATTACTCTCTATATCTGAATCATTCAAAATCTACTGATTATCAATAAAATTTGACTGATTCAAATAGCTAAAAAGAGGTTACTTTAAATCAGTCAAATTTTATTGATTACTTTAATGAAAATTAATTGATTTAACAGTAAAAAATATTGTTTCACTCATTACTTTAGTGAAAATTAATTGATTTAACAGTGAAAAATATTTTTTCGCTGATGAATCAGTGAAAGAGCTAATCACTGATTTAATCAGTGAAAATTTGACTGATTTAGATTCAGAGAGTAATGTGGGATATTTTATTAATTTGTCTCGCCTCTTAAACAATAGTAAGTATTCATTCGTATGATTAATTTCCAAGATGATAACCGTCGTGATTTATCATTCAGTCAATATGCAAACGTGTAATTATTCAATGACAATCGAGAAGTATATTCGTGTTTTATGGATCATTCCCTCTTAGGATAAAATGCGAAAGTTCGGATATTTTTTACATCATGCGGGTATAAGATTAAATTTAATTATTTCATTGTTACAATATTATGTATATCTAAATGAATAATATAATAGGTGATAAATTATATACTCTTGTAAAATAGTCCCTGCTCTCTAAATCTGAATCAGTAAAATTTTCACAGATTGAATCAGTGATTTGCCTTTTCATTGATTAATCAGTGAAAGAAATGTTTTTCATTGATTAATCAGTGAAATAAATATATTTCATCTATAAATCAGTTAATTTGCACTGATTCATCGATGAAAAATATTTTCCACTGTTAAATCGGTTATTTTTCACTGAAGTAATCAGTGAAATTTGACTGATTCACAGTAACCTCTTTTTAGCTATTTGAATCAGTCAAATTTCACTTACAATCAGTAGATTTTGGCTGATTCAGATTTAGAGAGTGCAAGATAGCTTTTTTGACTTATATATTCTCCTGAAAATTTATAAAATACAACAAAAGACAATTAAGATCATACATTTTTAGTCACGTGGTCTGGTTGATTTGTAGCCTCAATATAAGAGTAGAAATATTATAATTTTGTATTTAAAGATAAAATGAAAAGTAAAGAGAAGGAAGAAGTTAGAATGTAACAAGATTTTGTGAAAAGTGTAGCTTTCGTTTGCCGGATTATCGGAAGATTAAGAGAATCGTTTAATTAGCTTGCCAATGAACCACTGCGACTGAACCAATTACTTGAATCATGGAATGGGCGTTTTTACTTCTAATTAAGAAGAGGATTTGTCGAGTGGTACTAACGGTAGTAGGTACCACCTCAGTAACCAAAATCCCTTACTTCATCCACTGGTAACAGATTAATTTTGCTTTAATCTCCACGAGGGGATGAGATATCGTTCGAGGCTAATGAAACTCGATTATCTCGGTGCTTCGGTGAAATTGTATTAATTAGCCCTCGTATTATTGCACCCGTTTGAACGCGCCTTCATTCCAAAGAAACCCTCCCAAGCTAACTAATATTTTTGCACTGATGAATCAGTGAAAAGGCAAATTACTGATTCAATCAGTGAAAATTCGACTGATTCAGATTTAGAGAGTGGATGAAGCTTTTGAATTCACGAATTCAGAAGTTATGTTCACGTGGCGCATTAACTGATTCCTCAGCGGAAATAATATTTTTTACTGGTAAATCAGTTAATGTTCACTGATTAATCAGTGAAATAAATATTTTCCAATGTTGAATCAGTTACTTTTCACTGAAGTAATCAGTGAAGTTTGACAGTAGATTTTAACTGATTCAGATTTAGAGAGTATATATTCGGAGTCAATTTTCGGCCCTCGGTGTACGGCCATTTTTCCGGATGACGTCACAATGTAAAATGCCTAATTAGTGACATCACAAATCTGGCATGAAATTTAAATTGTATATATATGTATATATATATATATATATTTCGAACTCTAATATGTAGTGGTTTTTTGAATTTTCAAAATAAAACTATTGTATTAAAAAATTTACCTAATAAAAAATATTTTAAAAATGTTGAGACTACATAATTATGAATAGGAATATATTTGAAGTTAGAACTTTATAATTACAGTTTATGTGAGACGTTCTCACTTTAAACGATATATTCACCTGTGCGAGTGTTATGTACATTCTGCACGTCGTCGTATCATAGGTAATATAGTGTTGTGGTTATATCATTGCCAACCAACGTTACATATTACACTGTGAGTCAAGTTTTATGAGGTTATTTTACTTAGGGCGCGTAAAAAAGTTCATCTAATTTCGCTTTATACTACCACCATTAAATTTTGATGCCGTCCTAAAACTCTTACAGGTCATGAATCTCAATTTTTCTTTGTTGAAGCTTAAGGGTTTTGTGTAATTCTCATGACAGAAGATTAACATTGCTTTTTTTTTCTATTCTGTCTCAGATTGAACAGCTCGTAGGAGAAAACAGTGAAGAATTTTCTAGGATCATTATATTACTGTTTAAGTAATTTCCGTTTTAAATAAAAATATAAATTGATGATTTTTAAATCTGACTGGTTTTTTGGATCATTTTTGAATTGTTTAAAAAAATATATGTATACTCTCTAAATCTGAATCAGTCAAATTTTTACTGATTGAATCAGTGATTTGCCTTTTCACTGATTCACCAGTTAAAAAATATATTTCACTGTTAAATCAGTTGATTATCACTAATTGAATCAGTGGAAAAAATATTTTCACGGTTAAATCAGTTAATTTTCACTGAAGCAATTAGTGAAATTTGACTGATTTACAGTAACGTCTTTTTATCTATTTGAATCAGTCAAATTGCACTGATAATCAGTAGCTTTTGGAATTTTCGATGCTTTATAGTTTTTTAGATAATTATTTTATTATCTTTTTATTATAAAAAATATTATTAAGATCACCGAAAAAAGAATATAGTAAAAGTACAATTTTAAATGGTCAGTATTCAGTCTGAAAGGCAAAGTAGTAAATAATATATTTAACTATTTTGACTTTCAGAACCCAAACTGGCCATTTGAAAATACTCTTTCAGCTATTTTCTTTTTTTTTAGGCTTTTTATATGAAAAAAATGAACAATTGTAACACAAAGTTCAACAAAAATATAATACGAGATGAAAATAAAAATAAAAAAATTTCTTGCTTTCACAATTTAAAAATATTGAAAATCTTACAACAACTTTAACAGTAAAATCGATTTAAAATGCTAAAGTTAAAATTTATTGTCTTCTTCACTCGCATTTTACTTGAAACAGTTTTTATTAGTAATCTTAAATATTCTTTTCTTCTGTGATAATAATTCTTGAAAATGAAAAAGTCTTCTCGGTGTCTTTATACGACTTGTATAAATTTTACTTGCTTGCTTTCACTTTTTATGCGTTTTACGATTTCTGTAAGCAGTAAAAAGCTTTTTGTAAGAGTCGATTCGTCTTTAGCTTAACATTTTGCATTTTTTCGTCTTGTGTAATGTTTTAATAATCCTTTATCATTAAATCACGTGAACAATAATTACGAGTTTTCCTTAGAAAGACGTCTCTCTAATTAAATTAATTGGTGCGATATAATTATAATTATATAACACAGGTATTCTTAAAAAAATGAACATGTAATATCCGTTCGAGAAGAATCACAGTAATTGAATTACTGCCTTTGTCAGTCTAATGGTTTATTAAGAATCAAGTATAAACCGAACAGTGAATTTTTAATTAAATAAAAAGTTACGTTATTGCAGTAAAATAACATATTTTGACTCATTGCGTGAATAATATTTAATACGCTCTTTAAGTGGAGACAATTATGAATTTCTTGCTCATTAAAATATATAATGATATATTCAAGCCTTTAAAACTTCTTCCATTCATTAATTCAAACATTAAAGCGCATAATGAGCTTTAAAATAACAAATGAAATTTGTTCCATAATGTAGAAATTGTATTTCTCCACAATACTAAAATATTAAACAAAATACGAAAAGCATTTCAAAGTAATCTAAAAAAAATAGTATAAATTACAGTTTGTTACTCTCTAAAACTGAATCAGTCCAAATCTACTCCCTAAAGCTGAATCACTGAAATAGTCACTGATTATATCAGTGAAAATATATCAACTGATAAATCAGTGGTCTGCTTTGGTTTCACTGAGGAATCAGTGAATGCGTCACGTGAACATAACTTTTGAATTCGCGAATTCAAAACTTTCATCTGCACTTTACTGATTTATCGTCCCTTAAAAATAATAATAATTACGTAATTTCGTTTTATTGTTGTTTCCCCTAAAATAAACGAGTTCATCGATCGTTAAAATATATTGCTGGTTTTATTACTCCCACCTGAAGCTTTCACTGATTCAATAAGTAAGTTCAATCTATTTCACTGATTCATCAGTCGAATTTCACTGATTCTCAGTGAAAGACTTATAGCTGCTGCCATTTAGTGAATAGTCACTGCGAATCAGTGGCCGTTCACTGATTCAGGTTTAGACAGTACTGATTATTAATGAAGTTTGATCAGTCATATTTCACTGATTATTCCAGTGAAAGACGACTGATTTAATCAGTGAAACGAGTTATTAACTAATTCAATCAGTGAAAATTAACTGATTTAACAGTGAAAAATATATTTCATTGATAAAACAGTGATAAGGAAAATCACTGATTCAATCATTGAAAATTTGACTGATTCAGATTTAGAGAGTAAGTAAAAGTTTTTCATTTTAAAGAAATTAAATTTTTATTCATAAAGAGTCTTTTAAATTTTTACAACCAATTTGAAAAGTCTTTTATTATCTGTTGAATTTTATATTTTTTATCGTGCATAATTGAACTCCTGGATACAGAGAGAGGCATAAAGTCCTCACAAAGATTGCACAAGATTCAAATCCTTTCTACATCAGAAGACGCTTTAAACGTAACCCTGACGAAGTTTTACAGCAACTAAGAAACTTAGAGTGCAGCTGGTCTTTTTCCTTTTCTTTTTTTTTATACTTGCAGCTGTTACTTTTCCCTTACTCTTGGTGTGAAGGCGCCAAAGATATTCCTACTTTATCGACAATAAGGAGGTTTCAAGCGCGATTTCTGGTTCTCTGAAGCGATTTAGTCTCCCGGCAATAAGAGTCTCATTATTTCCGCGATACACTTGTTACTAGTTATTCATTTAATGACCAGGACAGCAATACATTCCTCCCTTGTTGGTGAAACGCAATGAGTACAAAACAATCCTGCGAATCCTCTTTACGACCTTTGGAATCATTACTCGCATTAATTACACGTTGCCACAAGCAACGAGCCATTATTTTATACTTTAAAATAAAAGAAAGAATGAAGGTGCGAGGGGTTCTTGAATAAAAAATTTTGCTTGTCTGAACTCTAGTATATTGATCCCATTATACACTTTTATAAACTGATTCCCTGAAGCAAATTCGTTTTTTGATCCTGCATCAAAAGGAAGGCAAACTTTAAGTCTTGCAATTGATATGACGAGATTTCGAACCACAAAAAAGAGAGAGGAGTGCCTTTTGGAGAGGGGATTGAAGGGTGCAATAAGGGCTGAAGGTTGAAGGGGTAACGTGTAATTTCCTGCAATTCCGGACATGCTATTACGAAGTTGTAAAGATAGAATAGCTACATGTTCTGTTGCAGCTTCGAACAACCAAAGAGTGTAGGAGAGAGAGAGAGAGAAAGGAAGAGATACAAAGAGATAACAATCTTACAAAGGTCGCGAATCTTAATACAATTCGAAGTTTCGAAGCAGAACTGAATTTACCCAACATGCCATAAATTTAATATCACAAACTCGTGGGAGAAACTTGTATAAGATAAGCAAATGTAATTTATTTGTTAGACGTCTGTTGGATTTGTAAACTAAAAATACGATAATTTTCTACAGAAGTAATATATTGAGGAATGACTGAGAAAATATATATTTTTCTTTGACTTGGTATTTTATTCGATTTATGATAACTCAACAAACTACCCAACTCTCTAAATCTGAATCAGTCAACTTTTCACTGATTCATCAGTGAAAAAAATATTTTTCACTGTTAAATCAGTCAATTTTCACTGAAATAATCAGTGAAATTTGACTGATTTACAGTAACCTCTTTTTAGCTATTTGAATCAGTCAAATTTCACTGATAATCAGTAGATTTTGACCGATTCAAATTTAGAGAGAAGACTTTTTTTAATAAGAGTTTTGAATTTTTCGAAACTGTGAATGAATCAAATTTCACTGATTACTTCAGTGAAAATTAACTGATTTAACAGTGAAAAATATTTAAAAAATTTTTAAAAATGATTGGATTTTTATAAATCATGGATTATTTATTCGGGGAAAATATTCTTTGTAACTCTACCATTTCCAATTTTGAAAAATAAGTAAATAATATTTAAAGGATTTGAAAATCTTTCTGTGGAAAAAAATACGCTTTCGACTGCGCTAGGATTCGAGCCCAGGTCTTTCAATTGCAATTTCAAACTCAACTAATTAATTTAAGTAAATAATCTTCAAATATAGTTATTTCATTGAAAAATATTGCTTTTAAAATTTTAAATATTAGAAATTTATAGAATGTTTTTTCTGAAAAAATAAGTCATGATTTATGGAAATTAAATCATTTTTAAAAAGATGGTAAGAAGCGATAGTAAGAAAAGATTTTTTTTACAAAAAATATCAAGGGACATCCAGAGACATACTTTAAATGAAATAAAAATTCCAAACAGCAATGTATTCTGAAATTTGGGGATAATTTAATCACCAAGCTATTGAAAGCACTTCACTCGAAGCACATTTGAAAGTAATTAAATTGCAAATTATTTTCGATCACGTTATTTCTAATTAAAATTCTTTGTGCTCAACTCTGTAATAGCATAATTAAAAAACCGAGCCACGATTTTCATGAATTTAATTTTAAAATCCGAAGTATTTCATAGAACATTAAAAATAAAGAATAGAGAAAAATTTCAAAGAACGTAAAGTATTTCTATATTAAAAATATTTTGCCATTCTGCTCGAAGGGAATTTCTTTAGAAATAGGTATGTTTTAAAGGAAATTTAATAACATTTAATAACTGGTTCGGTTTTGAAATTCTTTTTCATGTTTTTATATTATTTATCATTATTCATTTGACAGGAATTTACATATAGAGACTCAGATATTGTAGAATTGAAATAATATTTATTTTTGAAAAGACAATTTGTTTTCGCACTCAATATTTTTTATCGAGTTGTCAAGTGCAATTGGCATTTTTCTCGCGTTTTAACGGAATTTCAATTTCCTCGTGTCCAGCCACAGTCTAGCCACTCGAGATTTATTATCACTGTCAAATCCTGTGAAAGCGAATTCGAAAGCCTCATGGTAACCACGATTCGCACGTGGTGCATGCTCTGGTATTTCACGCTCTGTTGAGTACCTCAAACACCTTCTCTTTTTACTAATAATTTCACTTATCTTCATGCTTTATGCTTTTTATATGACTAATTTCAAATCAACTTAATCTTAAATCAATCTGACATTTCCGTTCATTAACCAGTTCTGTGGTATCGCTTTTATTTGTCTAAAAAAAATACACCGGAAATACATTATTCAGATTTGCAATTTGTTAAAGAATCTTAATTAATTAACATAAAGTTTGAGATTGTAGTAAAATTTTAATTTCTTCTGCTTTAAATTAAAGAATTTCAAATTAATTAGTTTAAGTTAAGGGCAAAAAATTAAAAAATTGAAAAATTGTTAAAAATATTATAATTTGTATTCTTTGAAGTTTTTGAACAAAAAATAAATCCCTTAAATTTAAAACGTAGTTTTTAACTTGACCACATGCTCTCTAAATTTGAATCAGTCAAAATCTACTGATTATCAGTGAAATTTGACTGATTCAAATAGCTAAAAAGAGGTTACTGTAAATCAGTCAAATTTCACTGATTATTTCAGTAAATATTGACTGATTTGACAGTGAAAAATATTTTTTTCACTGATGAATCAGTGAAAAGGCAAATCACTGATTCAATCAGTGAAAATTTGACTGATTCAGATTTAGAGAGTGACTTAACTTTTTTCGTACACAAAATATCTTCCTAAAATTTTTAAAGATTTTTGTAAAAAATGTTTTTGCTACTTTTTAAAAAAACGAACCTTATTATGTTTGATCATATTTCCCGAATTTCTAAAAAGATATTTTGTTCGGAAAACATATTTGGCCTCGGGGTCAGGTTGGTTCATAGCTTTAAATATTGGAATATTTTGTAGAGAAAAGTTTTTATCCAATTGCCAATTAATTGAAGGGTAATATTATGAACGAATAAATTAATATTAGAGTTTCGAAATTACTTGTATCTTTCACAATCGTCATACGCGGGTGCATGAGCACCACACTTTCTCCTTAGTATCCATTTATTATCGTCTCGATTTATTATTCGCACAATAAAAAGAAACATTAGCAGAAGAGAAATTGATTCAGTAAATCTGGTATACGTAAGAACGAAAATTAGTTTATTTTCTCTTAGCGTCGTAAATTATAATTATTTTCATTATATACGATTATCGTTAAAGTTTTTAGTTCAAAATATTAAATAACGTTGATGCATAAGTAACAAGTTTTTCTCCCTACGAGATAATAATGCTAATTAAGGCCAAGTTGGTAATTAAGGCTGGACAAAAAAAAAATATTTAATCATCCTTCAATAATTTTTAGACTCTTATGATGTTAATTTGCAGCTGTGAATAAATCAATGACATAACTAAATTTTTATAATTATTTTATTATTTTGCAAAAAATTTACTTTCAACATAGCCCGAGAATGTTAGATTATATTTTTTTTAAATTTCAATCCAATAGTGAAATGAAAAAGATATTGTAAATTTGATGAAAATTAAATATACTGCCTCGATGTATTTTCAAGTCAATGTGAAATTTAAATATTACATGTTTCAGTTTTTTTATCAAATAAAAAGTTTCCTATGCCAGAGAATCCAATTTCCATTTAAATAACTTCTCGAGCAAATATTTATTCTGGGACTACAATTCATTTCTCTGGAAAAAATTTTACTCACGCAAGAGTTCGACAATTTGTGTTGGTATATACATTGATTTCATAAGTTCATCCACTACCACTAAAAATGTTCTCAGAATTTCAGCAGACAATTTTTCTTATTCAGAGACAAGAATTACTGTTTTTTTTACCAGTGCTATATATTTTGTAAGAGCAATCAATAATTAAATATACATACATACATCATTTTGCTCTCAAACTTTTTGAACGATAACGAACAGATAATAAATCAACGTCGGGATTATCGATGTTTTTTAATTCAATGTGAAAAAAAGATTGAAGGTTTAGTTTTTAATCATAGGTGATTTTGTATGGTTTTTTGTGAAGATTATCAATAACAAGTTTAATTATAGAGCATTCAAACGAAATATAGTTTTATTAAATGTTTTTTGTAGAGTAATTGAATGTTCCGCAGTTTTATAAATAATTATTTTTCTGGGGCTCTTATACAATGCTCTATAATATTTTTCTATGACTGAAATATTTTTAATAATTTATTATAGTTTTTGAAGAATAATATTTATAATAGAATGGTATGTTGTTGGAAAATTGGCTTTAGGGTCCATAAAATGATTAAGTCAAATTTAATCAAACGTTTCAGCTCTGATCGGAGCCCTCATCAGTGATATTTATTAAAATCTAGAAAATACAAAAAGGTTGTTGGCAATAAAGAAATGCAAAAATGTTAATATTTTTATACATAGCTTATAAATAGTATTAAAATAGTTTCGAAAAAAACTAGTCAAGAGATATCCTTAATGGTCTATACCAGGCTATCCATATTCAGCTTCGCACCAATGTATATATCCAAACTTTCCTTCTTGTATTTAATATATCAAGTACTCCTTTTGTGACATATTTTAAGCACTCCAGTAACTCAGAGAAAATATGTAAAATTATTGCCAGCAACGTTTTTGTATTTTCTATATTTTAAAAAATATCACTGATGAGGGCTCCGATCAGAGCCGAAACGTTTGATTAAATTTGACTTAATCATTTTATGGACCCTAAAGCCAATTTTCCAACAACATACCATTCTATTGATATTAAGGGCCAATATAAGGTACAATACTTTTAATATTTATAATATTAAAGAATTTGAAAATCTTTCTGTGGAAAAAAAACGCTTTCGACTGCGCTGGGATTCGAGCCCAGGTCTTTCGATTGCATTTATAATTTTATAATTTTTTTTAATATACCTCATAAGTTTAAAGGACGATTTGAATTAAAAAAATTCAAATTCAATGTTTCTTGAGAAATTTAAAAGATTTCATACCCGTGTGGAAATTTTGTCCTGGCGCTAGCCAGGCCCCAACCAGGAAAAACCGGGCCCCAACTTGGGTATCGAGGCAGGACCAAACCGCAAATGAAACGCCTAACCCGACCACAGCCTACCTCATGGCCCAGTTTGGTCCCAACTTGGCGCCGTTCATTTTGTGAGTCTCAGTCAAATTGAATCAGTGCCTCAGCCACATAAATTTTTTTTTAATGTCTTCATCTAATCCTTCTAGAATAATTTTCGAGATTTAAAATGTAGTCCAAGTCATATATTTTAATATTATTAACAAATATTTTGAATTGAATTTGATTTTGAGATTATCAAGGAGAAAAATGGATATTGACCCATAATATCTAGATATTGAGGCACAATGTCAGTAGCATTCAACTATGTGACAAACATTTAGATATTCTACTTCAGTGCCTGCAGATATTGAATAAAAGATATTAACCACCAGTATCTCAGATATTGAACTTGATTATCTCAGATATTAAAAATGAATATTTGAGATACTAAACTTCTGAATATCCTCGTTAGTAAACTTGAATGTCTGAGGTACTGAAGTTGAATATCTCAGATATTTAACATCAATATCAGGTATACTGAAAAGGGAAGTTATAGATATTACAGCTCAATGTCTAAGATACTCAAAAAATTATTTTAAAGTTTTAAAGAATTTGAAAATCTTTCTGTGGAAAAAATGACGAGTCTAGTGATCCTCCGATAATGTAGGCAGTGACAAAAATTTCAAACTCAACTAATTAATTTGAAATTACTTTAAAGGTTATAAAATAACTACATATTCAGTTTTTAGAAAAAAGTCAAATTATATTTTATTATGTTCTTTTCTGTAAAAGTAATGTAGATGTTTGAACCAAATTTTCATTATCTGTCATGTCTAAAATTAATTTAATGTTCTTGTTAGAAACTTAAACTTAACACTAAGGTTAGATTTCATTTTCGGCTATAAACCACATATAGAGAAAATATATAACTTATATGTTTTACTTACCGCATCTCAAGTTAATGACCCGATCACTTTTATTCCATTAGAAACACTTATTAGAATTTAAGTAAACTTTAATAAACTTTTAAAATTTATCTTTCCGGAAAGCTGCAAGCATGTCAATCTTAGATTCACTTAGATTTCGATGAGAGCGAAAAAGTGATCACATAACCTTTATATACATACGCGCGCACTTCATGCTTCAATATCTAAACTATTGAATCTGAATATCAAATGTTACTTCTCGGCAAAATCTTATATATTGAAAAAAAAAATTTTAATATTGCGTGTCAATATCTAGATATTATGGATGAATATTTCCTATTTGAATATCTACTTTTCAATATCCATTTTTCTCCGTGTACACTGTGAAACCAAGTATGAACTTTTTAAGAACCTTTCAATGGAGTTCACGACAGCCCATTCATTTATTAAAAATGAAAGTGTCAAACACGCAGTTGAAATAAATGAAAAAATTTAACACTTTATTCCAACCTCTAAAATGACAGATTCAAAGTCTAATCTACAAATTTGATTTAGTTACTATCGTTTTCATTGCTTACTCTTCTTGCTTTAATTATCGCGCGATTTCTCCGGACTCGTCCAGTGCTCTTTATTTTGGGCATTTTAATTAGCACGCACAGAAATTAAACACATACACTATCGAACATAATCATTAATATCTTTGGCATAATTTAAAGAACCCGGGTTTAAGATTGGAGGCGATCTAAAAACACAAGCACAGCCAAAGTAGGTGGCGCTGTAACCGCAACAACTATTAAACAAGTATCCAGGTTGGCTCCATGCCACATCCAAGACATTCGCCATGTTGTAGCCAAATAATAATTTTCCAAGTTGGGGCCAAACTTGTAATAGGGCAAAAATTTGGCAATTTCCACACGGGGCCAACTAATCGGAAGTTAATGTACGACTGTGCAAAAGAGTATACAAATAAGATAAAACTAAGAATGTGGATAGAGTTATTTGAAAAAAATGACTAAGAAATTGAAACTGAAGCTAACAACGAAAAAACTTTAATCCTATTCAAAATTAAATAGTGTTTTTTAAAAATTTGTTCTACGTATTTTAAAATAAAAGTTATATCGAATGCCTGAGAGGAGTGAAGTTAAAATTGAAAATATGGATATTTCTCTCAAATCCTATTAGAGTATGCAAGTTTCTTAGATAGGAAATTTCTGTTTTACCCTCTCGACACGCTATTTCTGGTTATTTTCTCTTCGTCTTCCTCTTCTTCCTGAATGTACAAGGCGGAACTGAAGTGCATCCGGTTGCATCGTCGCTGCCCCCTCAGTAATAGGATTCGCCGATGCCGGCAATTTCAACCTTCCAAACTCGATTATAAAATGTATTTTTGTAAGAGCGAACTCCAACTTGAATGTTAAACAATAGTCGAAGGCTGTGGAAGAGTGAGCGAGCGAGCTTCGACCGTAAGGGTTGAAGAATAAGTTGAAAATTATGGGGAGAAATACTTCCCCTAACTTGAAAAACCATCTAAATAATGTTTCTACTGAAGTAAATTCGCGAGGCCAACTTGTAACGAGATAGCGAATTGAGTTTGGTTTTCTGGGCAAAAAAAAATCGCGTCTCATATCCCATATATCTGTATCTGAGCCAATGCGAATCATTCCGAACCAATCCGAAAAATATTTTGCATCTCGTTTGATGAAAATAGTCAAAAATCAATCCGACTTAATCCGATTAATTCCGAATGAATCCGAACCAATCCGAAATCAAATTTTCAATCCATATCAATCCGAGCTCGGATTGATCCAGACAGAATTTTCAATCAAAATCAATCCGAATGAATCCAAGCTCGGAATAATTCGGATTGATTCTGTTTGAAAATTCGGTTTGGATCAATCTAAGCTCGGATTGGTTCCGATTCATTCCGATATCTGTATCCGAGCCAATGCGAATCATTCCGAACCAATCCGAAAAACATTTTGTATCTCGTTTGATGAAAAACGGCCAAAAATCAATCCGATTAATTCCGGAAGAATCCGAACCAATCCGAAACCAATTTTCAATCCAGATCAATCCGAATCAATCCGAACTTGGATTCATTCTGATTGATTTTGATTGAAAATTCGGTTTGGGTCAATCCAAGTTCGGATTGATATGGATTGATGTGGATTAAAAACTTGGTTTAGGATTAGTTCCGATTCAATTCTGATTGAAAATTCGGTTTGGACCAATCCAAGCTCGAATTAATTTGGATTGATCTGGATTGAAAACTTGGTTTCGGATTGGTTCGCGTTCATTCGGATTCATTCGGATTGATGTCTCAGAATTAATCGGATTAAATCGAATTGATTTTTGACCATTTTCCATCAAATAAGATACAAAATGTTTTTCGGATTGGTTCGGAATAATTCGCATTGTCTCGGATATAAATATCGGAATGAATCGGAATAATTCTGATCTACTCTAAATGAATTTCTGTTCGATACTTTTCTTGCCTGTATATATATATGTAGACACTTTCGCAAAAAGTTCTCAATTTCGAGAAAACCAATGCATATGAAAGTAATGTCATATCTTTGAGTAACACAGTTTTTTTATTTGACAAGTTCTACTGGCTTGAAATGGAATTGTCAGATTTTCATGATACGCTTGATTTATGCTGACATACTTAAAAATATCTCAGTCATTGCCTTCATTCTGAAAAGAATACCAAGTTGCTGGAAAAATAACTCTTTCAGTTCCCTCTTTACGAATGAAAATAAAATAAAGTTTTTGAACCAATTTATTCAATAAGATTTTGCTTTGAGAATTTCTCTATAGTTGCTACTCAATTAAACTTCTGGCATGATTGAGCCAATTGAATATGTAGTTAGCCTAATTGGCCGATTCAACTCAATTTAAAAAGTTTAAGGATGTAATTTATTGAATCGATGAATTGTGGTTTACTGAAAAGATCTTATTTGCTTCAATCAAGTTTAGTTACTTGGATTTTATTATTAAAATTAAACATATCCTATTTAATTAAATGAAAAAGATGAAAATTTTATTTTTATTAATTATCTGTTATTTGAAATTGAAATGGAACATTGTTTCGTTAATCAAAGTTGTCATGTGAGATATAAAGTTTAATTAAAATACACGAGCTAAGGTTAATTCAACGAAACCTACTCCATATCCACTAAAATGATGAAATTTACTCGAGAATCTAGGCAATCACTAAATGCAAAATTCCCTCGACGACCACCAATACAAACCCCTCTACAATAAATCTAATCAATCTATTTGAAATGTTTTTCTAGTTCAAAAATACTTGCATTCATTTAATCAATGCATTTTATTTATTTTTACTTTCACATCCAGAATCCACTCTCATTAATTTTAATCAGTCAAATGATAATAATTTAAATTGATTAAACTTGAGCTTTATATACAATGAATAACAATAAATTAATTATTCAATGTATCTTTGACACATTTATGGTTCAATAATTAATGGACTGATATTTTTATAATGAACAATGTGAATACTGGCTATAAATTAATAAGAAAGGATTGGGACTAAAATTGCTGGAAGTAAAAGGAGAAGTTAACGAGATATTGGCATTTGAAATGGCACTAATGACTGTAATTCTTTGCACGATGTTCAACACGACAACAACATAGACAGTAACGAATCGCTCGGATGTAGTTTAAAGTTAATATCATTTTACCTGCGTTTTGCAACGTCATTTGCCCGTATTGTTCCGCTTGGCTTACGATTTATACGTATATACAGCCCGAGAATTATATGTATATCTGCCATTAACTAATGAAATTTGAGATTTATGTAAATACCACTGATACCTATTATTCGCCATTGTATACGTACTAGAGTTCTATAGTCCGCAGTAAATAACTCGCGTTAATTCTACAGATGGTTAAGCGGCTTCCGATTCTCTATGGCTTTGAATTACCGCTCGATTAAACACCCCTAATGTTTTAATCTAAATCCTGGCTTCTATTATTATACCCTTTTCAAATTATTCTAA
Source organism: Diplolepis rosae (assembly GCA_030998225.1). Lineage (NCBI taxonomy): Eukaryota > Metazoa > Arthropoda > Insecta > Hymenoptera > Diplolepididae > Diplolepis > Diplolepis rosae. Next base: position 1,873,726 of record JAPYXD010000723.1, on the reverse strand, counting down.
TTATTTTTATTCCCTTTTGCAACATACGTACATTTAAATTTATTACTGCAGAATCATAAATTAAATTTTATTATTAGAGAATAAATTATATTTTAATCAACGTTTAAAACAAAATTATTATTGGATGATTATATTTATTTTTTAATCAATATTGACAATCCGAAACCAAGTTTTCAATCCGAATGAATCCAAGGTCGGAAAGATTCGAATTGATTCTGATTGAAAATTCGGTTTGGGTCAATACAAGCTCGGGTTGATTCGGATTCAAAACTTGGTTTCGGATTGATGTCTCGGAATTAATCGGATTAAGTCGGATTGATTTTTGACCGTTTTTCATCAAACGACCCTGGCGAAAATATCGGATAGGAATTCAGTCCGAGCCAATTAAAACTATTCCGATTCATTCTTAATTATTCTAATTATTTTTATTCCCTTTTGCAACATACATACATTTAAATTTATTACTGCAGAATCATAAATTAAATTTTATTATTAGAGAATGAATTATATTTTAATCGACGTTTAAAACAAAATTATTATTGGATAATTATATTTATTTTTTAATCAATATTGATAATTCGAAACCAAGTTTTCAATCTAGATAAATCCGAGCTTCGGTTGATCCAAACCGAATTTTCAATCAAAATCAATCCGAATGAATCCAAGATCGGAATGATTCGGATTGATTCTGATTGAAAATTCGGTTTGGATCAATCCAAGCTCGGGTTGATTCGGATTCAAAACTTGGTTTCGGATTGGTTCGGATTCATTCGGATTGATTCGGATTGATGTCTCGGAATTAATCGGATTAAGTCGGATTGATTTTTGACCGTTTTTCATCAAACGGCCCTGGCGAAAGTATCGGATAGGGATTCAGTCCAAGCCAATTATAACTATTCCGATTCATTCTTAATTATTCTAATTATTTTTATTCCCTTTTGCAACATACATACATTTAAATTTATTACTGCAGAATCATAAATTAAATTTTATTATTGGAAAATAAATTATATTTTAATCACCGTTCAAAACAAAATTATTCTCGAATAATTATATTTATTTTTTAATCCATATTGACAATAAGTTTTATTTTAATCTTAAATGAGGGATGAATTATATTTTATTTATAAGTTAGGAATATTGATAAGTTATAAAATATTATTGGAACGAGAGTCTTGTTCTGATTGGAGGATATTTGAAAGTGGAATATTATTATTAATAGCTTTTATTACAAATTCAGATAATTCCTACGAGGAATAATATTAATTATTTCTCAAATTTATGTTTCTTTTTTCCTTAAAAGTAATTATGTTCGCGGCCTTTCGGGATATAATTCGTAGCTATATAATCAAGCAGTGTGTATAATTTGTAAAATGCTAATTAAAAGTGCTAATTAAAAGCAGCTAATTAAAAGAACACAGTTCTTTGAATTGGCGACGTGAAAGTTTCTTTTGTTTTATATTCTTTAGACTTTATTATTTAAATTTAATTAAAATCAAGACGCTTTGTTCTTATTTTGCAGAAATTTTTTTATTCGAAGAGATTTTTATTAATTTTAGTTGTTGGGTTTTATTAAGGCCATAGATCAACTAGACCACGTGACCAAATTTCTTCAAATGTTCATGTGAGATAACTTTTTTATTTTACAAAATTGGAAAATACATTAGAATACTAAGAACGTCTTTCAATTTATAGTTTGAGTGAAAATTTTGCAAACATTTTTACAGTTAACTGTAATTATTGTCGATAAGTCTTGAAATTTTTAAAAAATTTTACTAAAATGAAGTGATTAGACTTTTGTTAGGTTTTCCAAATTTTTAGAAAGATGTTTTGTAAATTTAAAAAGTTATCTTACATGAACGAATTAATGTATATTCTCTAATCTGAATCAGTGAAATAGTCACTAATTATATCAGTGAAAATATTTCAACTGATGAATTAGTGCCCTGCTTTGATTTCACTAAGGAATCAGTGAACGCGCCACGTGAACATAACTTTTGAATTCGATTAAGTAAGTTCAATCTATTTCACTGATTCATCAGTCGAATTTTACTGTTTCTCAGTGAAAGACTTATAACTGATGCTATCAGTGAATATTCACTGCGAATCAGTGGCCGTTCACTGATTCAAGTTTAAGGAGATAAGTTGGTCAGATTGATTCATGGCCTTAAACATTATTTGATGAATTTATGTGAAAGAAAGTATGTTTGATAAACATATTAATTTGTTTATTTTAATTTATGATTGAAAACTTGTTTTATTACTTTTTAGTATTAAGAGATTCTTGATTTTAAACCAGGTCAATATCCAACGATTTACTTTACGTTTGGGATAAAAAATTGACAATATTGTCTGTAGTGAACGCGAAGAATGCAGAGTTTATGAGTTTTCGTTCTCGCAAACCGATTTCTATGAGTCACGTTTCTATCGTCGATTTATAGTAGCATGACGCACTGCCTTATTTATTCTTTCTTCAATAATAATTCTTGTTTGCCAGAGATAAACCAGTCCCAATATCGATCTCGCGACTGAGTTACTGCACACATATCATTTAAGTTGTTTTTCAACTCCAATTTTACATTTTTATAGAAAATTCAAACTTTTGATCAGATTAGGAAACCGTAAAAGGTTTTGTTACAATTTACAATTTTCGAAGTTGATACAGAGAAAAATGGATATTGAAATAGAAGATATTCATCTATAATTCAAATTTTTAAAGAATTTGAAATCTTTCTGTGGAAAAAAAGACGCTTTCGACTGCGCTTCGAACTCAACTTAATATTTTGAAATTCATCCATAATATCTAGATATTGAGACGCAGTGTTTAACATTTTTTTTTTCAATATATACTCTCTAAATCTGAATCAGTCACAACATATTTTCCACTGCTAAATCAGTCAATTTTCACTAATTGAATGAGTGAAAAGTAAGTTTCACTGTTAAATAAGTTAATTTTTACTGAAGTATTCAGTGAAATTTGACTGAATCACAGTAACCTCTTTTTAGCTATTTGAATCAGTCGAATTTCACTGATAATCAGGAGATTTTGACTGATTCAGATTTAGAGAGTAAGATTTCGCTGAAAAGTAACATTTGATATTCAAGTTCATTATTTTAAATATTGAAGCATAAAGTGCGCGTACATATATATATATATATATATATAAAATAGATAATTTTGCTTTCAAGAATATTGGCCCAATCTCGGCAGCCAACAATCGGCTATTGTTTTTAGGCCAGTGTCGCCGTATGCATCGGTCAAGTGCTGGGCCGACGACGGCGGCCTTTGTCGACTGTATAAATTTACCGATTTCAGCCGAAACTTGGCCCAGTATTGGCCCCGCACTCAGAAAATAGATTTGATTGAATCAAAGAAAATGATTCGTTCGAAAGACTTTCTTTGATTTAAAGAAATGATTTGTTTAAATGAAATAAAATTTGTTTGAGTCAAACAAAATATCTTTGAACCAAATAAATATTTGTTCGAATCAAATTAATTTTTCTTCAAAACAAAGAAATTAATGCATTGATATATGGTCAAAAATATAATTTGTTTGATTTAAGGCAGATTTGGTCCAAAGATATTTTGTTTGAATCAAAAAAGTTTTGTTTCATTTAAACAAATAATTTCTTTACATCAAAGAAAGTCTTTCAAACAAATAATTTTTTTGATTCAATCAAATATTTTTTCTGAGTGTATACAAAGCCGATTGTCACTTTTACTATCGCCTCGTTGCTGTGCTGAAAACAAGTGTTGACGGCCAGAGTTTGGGTCAGAATTGACTGCCAAGTGCATACCGGAGTTATCATTCCAGCAACGGCACGATATTGGCAACCGATCTTTTGCAACATTTTTGACGATGCTGAGCCAGTGTTAGACCGTATCTAACTTCGCACTTGGGAATTTCTGTATATTTACCAGATCCAACGCTTTTTTATAAACATAACAGATTTTTTGATACAAATTACTGACATTGTGCCTCAATATCTAGACATTATGGGTAAATATCCATTTTTCTCCGTGATGGCTCTTAACTTCAAAGCACTTTAAATTAGAAACAAGTTACAAATTATTTTGAAAAAATGTAATTTCTCAGAAAGGATTTGTGACTTCACTGAGAAAAAATGTATGCAAAAATTTTTTGTTGTCCTAACAGAACATTTTGTTGAAATAACAAAAATTTGATTGATTTGAGAAAATTGTTTGTTGGTACAAGAAAAGAATTTTATTGCATAAATAGCAAAAAAATGTTATTGTTGATTTGACAAAACTGTTTTCTGAGTGTTGCAATCAAATAACTCAAAAACTTGATAAACTCCAATTATAGAAGAGAAATGTTTGAAAAATGATTGAATTGGTGACAAGAAAAACGAAAAATAAATTGTGGCTCTGAAATCTGGAAGAATTAGAGAATTTGAAATAAAAAAATTTAATATTTGTAGAGAAATGAGGTTTCTTTCAGACAGTTGCAATTTTCAAGAAACTTATTCTGCTGCATTAGTTCCATTTGTTCCACTCCATTCCATCACTGGAACTTCCAGCAGGGTGGGTATTATAAACGGTAGAATAACTCGCAATTTCAGAGTGACAGGAAGTCGTTGCGACGCCATTTTGAAGTTGTGAAATTAATGCTAACTTTGCTCCAAATTAAACTGCATTCTTACAAAACTTTAAAGTCATCACAACCTTTTTTATTAGTTTTCAACCCAACCAAGAGAAATTTATCTTAAAAACCATTATTCCCCAAATAATATCGAATTTAAATTTGAAAAATTTGAAATCTTTTTGTGGAGAATAAGACGCTTTTGACTTCGAACTCAATAAATTATATCGAATACCAATCAAAATTATTTCTGATTACATTTATTCACAATTTATAAAAAACGAATGATATTAGGAATTACACATGTAGCCAGCAAAGCCGATGTTGTTAATCAAAAAATAGACACAGAAAACCTATCTGTTTTTTATCTTCCCCTCTTAAGGGGGACTTTCACTTTGTGACTCGGTTTTCGGACCAAAATTCAACATTTTTTTTTCTACAGAATGGCATAAGATATCACAATGATTTTGTTTGCATATTGTTCGTTTATTCCTCAGGATGAAAAATATATTTACATGAAAAGTTCGAAAAAACATTTTCGCGGTATAGTCATCCTCGAATGTGACCTTGTCAGAAAGTTGGAGCCAAAATGTGACCATGATTTTAGCATCTCAGGTCGACGAAAACAAAAAAGCGCAACACAGTTTTAATCAGTAGCACGTTGGCTTTCGTTCGGGATATACGTTTTCCAAAATTTTGAAATAAAGCAAAATGGCAAAATGACCACATTTTTTTCTTCTTTCCCTTTAACCGAGACTCTCCAAAGTAAAAAAACGGATTCTCCACTTTACTTTACAAAGCCTTTTCAAATCTGTTTCCAAATGCAACTCAGTTTTGGAGAAAAATCCATAGTGACAAGAATGCTTTTCCAAAATTATGTGCTCATTTAGTTTGCGACGAAAAAAAAGAAGGAGGAAAAAGAAATTTGTTACTGTGTCACTTGAATTATTTTTTTCATCAACGTTTTTCCGGCTACTTAACAAAACAACAGGTCAGTTTTTGTTTGGTAATATTTTATTGTGATGAGATCGCAGGTTTTAGACCTTTTTATTCTGTAATTATCCTTAACTTTTACAATTTTACTGTATATATAATCTTTCTTAGAGTAGATTAAAAATTTTTCTGTACAGTTTTTATTTTTTTTTGTAAATTCAGCTATTTAGACCGATTTTATATTTTTGCTCACGTACTACATTTATATCGTTTGTTACCACAATGTTGTATCCGTCACACGTGCAATTTTTTAAGTTTCTTCCTTTTATATTTTTATAAGAGAAGAAAAAAAAATTTTTTGTATAGTTTTTATTTTGTGAATTTAGTTATTTAGACCAATTTTATAGTTTGATATGTACAATTCATTTATATAGTTTTTACCACAATGTTTATCCGTCACACGTGCAATTTTTAAGTTCCTTCCTTTGTATTTTTATAAAAAAAGTTTTGGTACAGTTTTTATTTTGTGAATTTAGTTATTTAGACCAATTTTATAGTTTCATACGTGCAATTCATTTATATCGTTTTTTACCACAATGTTTATCCGTCACACGTGCAATTTTAAAAGTTTTTTCCTTTTGTATTTTAATGAGAGAAAAAAATTTGTTGTTTAGTTTTTACTTTGTGAATTTAGTTATTTAGACCAATTATATAGTTTCATACGTACAATTCATTTATATCGTTTGTTACCACAATGTTGTATCCGTCACACGTGCAATTTTTTAAGTTTCTTCCTTTTATATTTTTATAAGAGAAGAAAAAAAAATTTTTTGTATAGTTTTTACTTTTTGAATTTAGTTATTTAGACCAATTTTATAGTTTCATATATACAATTCATTTATATTGTTTTTTATCACAATGTTTATCCGTCACACGTGCGATTTTTTAAGTTTCTTCCTTTTGTATTTTTATGAAAGAAAAAAAAATTTGTTGGCACAGTTTTTATTTTGTGAATTTAGTTATTTAGACGAATTTATAGTTTCACACGTACAATTCATTTTTATCGTTTTTTACCACAATGTTTATCCGTCACACGTGCAATTTTTAAGTTCTCCATTTGTATTTTTATAAAAAAAATTTTTGGTACAGTTTTTATTTTGTGAATTTAGTTACTTAGACCAATTTTATAGTTTCACACGTGCAACTTTTCAACTACCTTTTGTATTTTTTAAAGAAAAAAAATTCTCACTGATAAGGACTCCAATCAGAATCGAAACGTTTGAAAATATGAAACTTTGAGTTAAATTTTTTACGTACCCTATAAAGCCAACTAAGAACATCAAAAATATTTAATATTCATAATAAGGGTCGATATAAGTCCTGTTCATTATTAAAAATATTCTTCCATAATTGAACTCGTAATAAAATGAGTTCTTTATAAAAACACTTTCCCACAAGTGTTTTTAAAAGCTGAAAAAAATTCAGCACACAAGACTTCCAAGTTGATAAAACACAATACAATTTCCCACACTTATGAATGATCTTGACTCAGCCTCGAGGCATAATACCTCGGAATCACATTCGCATAACCGTTACACTCGACTAATTGCATTTTCCAGTGTATCATGTCGTTTCCAACATTGTACTATCTATAGTACACTTAAAAGCAACATTAGCTGCACTCGCGGTCTTACCAGACATCCCATAAAATAAATTGGCAGAGAATAGCGACGGGGTTTGGGGGAAAAGTGGGTTGGTGAAGTGATGGGTCTTTGAGGGGGGTAGTGGTTTGGTTGGATGAGAGACGAGAATTCAATCAATAGGCATCCAAGTTCCTTCAAAGGAAAATTCCTGACGCTATTAAATCCAATTTAAAAACTTTTATTCTCTCTCTGTCACCCCTCCCCCTTAGAGAAAACTTCCTCTTTCCGTTACTAGTTCGCGAGGCCATAGTAAATTTATTTTCCTTTGCTCCCCTTTTACGAGGAAGAGAATAAATTGCTAAAAGAATTTTGGACGATATAACGCTATCTATCATCCGTTTTTAGTCTATATAGATCAAGAAGAGAATCTTTAGTTCCAGCTTTCCATCCCTCTCTTGCCTTCCCCTCCTCTTGAATATATCCCCCTTTTCAAAGTTTCATATCTTCTTTTATTCTTTTTTATTATCCTCATACCATTAGATCGGATTCTTAGCTTACTGTATTTGTATCTGATATTGGTATTGAATCAGGACGCTTACGTACTTTTTGATGTTTTAAAATATTGGAGGGATTTAATGTCCCTGGTGGAATAAAGAAAAAGCCTTGTCGTGTTTGAAATAGATGATAGGGAGAGGAAAAAGCAGGACAAAATGTTAAAATTGTAAAATAATTTAGAAATATATTTTAATTTTCTAATTTTGTTATTCTATGCTCTACTTTTTTGTTGTTTTTAGTTAATATTATTTTAAAGATACACTCAGAAAAAGGTTCTATTCAAATTAAAATAGCCGTTTGGTTATCTTGTTTTTCTTAATTCATAATTAAAATTTGTATAGATTATGAAAAAGTTTAATTTCGGAAAATAACTAGTTTGATACAATCAATGTGGCTTTTTTTTTTAAACAAAAATGGCTTTTTTTTTAGAAAGAATTGGATATATAATCGGAAAAAAGTTAGTCAAAGTGATTGTTTTCTGATTTTGAGATAAAATTTTCCACTTTTATTTAAAAAACTAGATAAGGGAAAATTATAAATGAAAAACTAAGGAAATAATAGGTTCGATTAACTTTTTTCTTATTGTTCGTCCAATTTTTCCTTATATTCAATTATCATTTTTTGAACACCGAAGATTTATTTAATTTTAGAAAATAGGCTCAAGAAAATTTCTTTTAATCTCATAGCAATGCACAGATTCTTTTATTCCATTTTGAAATTCTTATTATTCAATTTTTTTTAGGCCAAAACGATTGAAATATCAAGGTCACGTATTTAGTACAATGATAAAAAAATTTATTGCAAAAATGTCGAATTACTGTTGTTTATTTATGTAATCTGTGTTGTTAGTTGTCAGTTGTCAGTAGATATTGTTTATTGATGTTTGCACGCACTGTTGTCTTAAGAGCAATTTTTTGTTTTCACGTTGCAGACTTTTCACACCCCCAGTTTCGGCGATGAGGATTTTGACATCCCTTCGATCCACTCGCACTCACATCAGCAACACCAGCAACAGCAACATCACCAACAGCACGATCCAATGCACGCTTATCAGTCACAGGTATATTTGCAATCAAACCTACTAAAATTACCTAAATTTTTCATTTCCCCCAAAATGCGATAATGATTAAAAATTTTAAAGTCTTAAATGGGTTAATTAAAATTGTAAATACAATTGCAAATTAGAAGAATATTTTCAAAAGCATTTATTGAATTATTTTCCAGGTGGAAATGACTGCGTTAAATTTTTGATTGTTTATAAAATACGATAATTGTGGAAAATTCCAAAGCCAGTCAACATGGCATTCGATTTATTATGCAACTTAATGACTATTCCGGTATTATTATGCTTGCAAATTAATGCATCATGAATAATGGATATTCAGTCTATCTATAAAGCAGAATAAGTTGACGGGCTCCAGCGAAAGTCACTTCCCGCATTATATTGTTTCTAAAATCATTGTCTTGAAATTAAACTAATTACAGTGCGATTCATGCAAATACGCAGTACCGTTGATTCGATTAACATTTATCTGAAATCGCTTTTTAATCAGTTCTAAAAAAAAATTTCTGATTCAACGTTACAATAATATAATAATTACATTTTGTCAATTATATTTTGATTTATTTTGCATCTTCACTTTCATTTTTATATACTTGAAATACTGAATTTTCAAATAAACCAAATTTTGCCAAATTGAAAGTTTTTTGAAAATTTAAATTAGTCATTTTGTGTGGAAAATTTTTCTAAATTTGTATTTCATTATAAAAATATTGTTCTTATTCTTTAAATAGAAGTGAGGATGATAAATATTTTCAAAAATGTATAATTTCATTTTGGAATAAATCTTAATCTAGCAGAATTTCACATTTTTTGTAATTTATTAACTTTGGATTCATTCCAATTTTTTACACTTTGCTTGAAATTAACTGACACTACTTTAGATTCGCATAGAATAGTTTATATGACGCTGTCTCGATCCTGGCCAGTTCCCCCGATAAAAATTCCACTGACAATCAGTTAAGTATTTCATTGAAAAACAGTGGGGTTGTCACTTGAGTTAATCAGTAAAACTTAATCGGCAAAACAGATTTTACTAATCAACTTCAGTGACATTTTCACTGTTTATCAGTGTAATACTATTGATTATCAGTAAAATTTTCACTTGAGGTAATTATTTAAAAATAATTAAATTTTCATAAATCATGGCTTATTTTTTCGGGGTAATCATTCTCTACAAGTCTACTGTTTCCAATTTTAAAAATGAATAAAAAATCTTGAAATATAGTTACTTAAAAAATTCTCTTAAGAATTTCAGCCACTGAAAACTTTTCTTTCAATATTGGAAATGGTAGAGTTATAGAGAATATTTGCCCCGAAAAATATTTTTCATTTACTCTCTAAATCTGAATTAGTTAAATTTTCACTGACTAAATCAGTTATTGCTTTTTCACTAATTCACCAATGAAATAAATATTTTTCATCCATAAATCAGTTAATTTTCACTGATTTATTTATGAAAAGTATTTTTCACTGTTAAATCGCTTATTTATCACTGAAGTAATCAGTGAAATTTGACTGATTCACAGTAACCTCTTTTTAGCTATTTGAATCATTCAAATTTTACTGATAATCAGTAGATTTTGACTGATTCAGATTTAGAGAGTATGAAAATCCAATAATTTTAAAATAATTGATATAAACTAAGTGAAAGAGTAACCCATCTCTAGCTATTTCTTCAGTGAAATCTCATTAATTCAAGTTCAGAGAGTAAAACCATAATAAAATAATGATTTTTCTGGTAGTGTTGCTGCTAATCTCGAGAAGACGGGACAATCGATATGAGGACGATGAATTCTCTCCTCCACAGATCCTTAGTCTCGCAAAGCTACTAAAAATAAGTCACGGGGTATGAATAATGCCTCAACGCGGAAGTTTTTAAACGGTCAATACATCATTCTGACGTGTTCATGTTTGTGTACGTCATTTGAATACTCTGCAAAACAGGCGAATGAGAAGTTGAGACATCTTGCGACTCAAATGTCCTTAGACTTTCTCAACTCAAATGTCCCTTAAAAGTTTTGACATTCCTTTTCTACAGCATCCACTAAATCTTTATATAAAAAAAAAACGAAAGAAACTTTTAACGATTAAAAATGAAACAAAAATGTAAAATGGGAAACAATATTTCATCAGGCTTTTTATGATCTCGTTTATTTTCTTACCCTTACTATCTATTTCCATTTCTTTTTTTCAGATCTCTGAACCTGAATATGCAATTGAATTCCTTCTCAAATTCTCCTGTTGGAAAATAGTTTCCTTTAAGTAATTCTATATTTAGTCATTATAATGGTTTGAAGTAAAGATAACACTAGATAAGTTTAAGTACTTAAATTCTGAGTTCTTCTAATTTTAAAGACTCTTTCTCACAGATTTGAAATTTAGAGTATTAAAATGCGTATTTTTCTAATTTAAATTTGATTGAAATGAAAAATTAGTAAAAATATGTATTAAAGATTCAATTAAATATGAGTCATGCCGTTTCTAGGAAGCCTTTAAAAAACTTAATTAATTCCCATTTTTTAAACTATTGAGGCTGTTATTTAATATATATTCTAAGAGAAAAATGTTCGCTTACTGAGAAAAAATTTAAAAATATTAAAATATCTTTTTTAGTAACAATTACTGTGGGTCAAAGTTCAATGCAGTTTTTTTCCATATTTACTCTTTAAAAATGATCGTATTTTAATGAATGATGGCTAATTCATTCTCTAAAAAGTTTTAAAAGACCCCACCGTCTTAACATTTTTGATTAATCTCTCATTTTCTAACTGTAGCCATTTTTTTTATACAACTTATTTAATTTTTCAACATTTCTGATTAGCAGTTTGAAAATGAGAGATTAATCAAAAATGTTAAGACGGTGGGATCTTTGAAAACTTTTTAGAGAAGAAATTAGCCATCATTCATTAAAATAGGATTATTTTTAAAGAGTTTACTTGGAAAAAACTACATTGAACTTTGACCCACAGTAATTGTTACTAAAAAAAAAATTTGTATCTTTTTTAATTTTTTCTCAGTAAAGCGAACATTTTTCTTTTAGAATATATATTAAATAACAGCCTCAAATGTTTTAAAAGTGGTAATTGATTAATTTTTTCAAAGGCTTCCTAGGACCGCATGTTCCTTCTTAAATATTTAAAAAAGCAAACAAATGATAGATTATAAAAAAATGTTTCTAGAAATCCCAAATTGAGTTAAGATCTAGTGAAGCATAATCTAAGTAAACAAGTACTAATTTTGTTTATTGTAGCATTCTCTACAATTCTACTTGTTTATTTTTTTTTCCTCACTCTCCAAATCTGAATCAGTGAAAATCTACTGATTATAAGTGAAATTTGACTGATTAAAATAGCTAAAAAGAGGTTACTGTGAATCAGGCAAATTTCACTTATTACTTTGATGAAAATTAACTGATTTAAAAGTGAAAAATATTTTTCCACTCTTGAATCAGTGAAAATTAACTGATTTGATAGTGAAAAAGATCATTTTCACTGATGAATCAGTTAAAGGGCAAATCACTGATTCAATAAGTGAAAATTTAACTGATTCAGATTTAGAGAGTAAATGCTTTATTCATAATTCATTGAATAAACAAAATTTTACATTGCGTGGTTTCCAAACAAATTATTTAAAAGTAAAATTGAACTAGTGTAATTGTAGAAAATATTCCAATAAATAAATTGTTTATTAAGATTTAATAAAAATGAAGATTATTTATAGGGAAGTTAAGAAAAAATCTAAAATGCCAGATAACTATTAGTTGTTGAGTAATTTTGACCCAAAATAATTTTTCTTCTATTTTATCTTGTTTCTAAACAGCTTTATTCGGTCTAAGGTTTTGTCAATGGGTTGGTCTTCCTTAATTTGTCGAATCTAATGTTATAAAAACTAATGTTTTAAATTCCTTTCAGATGATGTCGAGTGGTGGAATGCAGCAATCGCCAGATGGATTAAGTTTGGACTCAGGCGGGTATCAACAGTCGTTGTATCTGCAGCAGGAACACTCCATGCAACCAATTAATGTTAGGTAAGGACTCAGCCTTTATTATCTCAGAAATAAGCTGCTCTCTGGAATCTCTAAACTATTTAAAAAGCCTTAAATTGGTCCTCATTAACGTAAATTGAGTCTCTACGCGACAAAAACTTGCCTGGAAATAATTCAGTCTAAAATTTACCACATTAGGCGCACTTAATTCTAGAATAATATTGATTTACTTTCAAAGAAAAAACTGGTTAAATTTATTCTAAAAAAAAAGCCTTCCAATATCTTCGATGTCCAATAATTCAATCTTTTCTGAGAGATGTTAGACCTTCAGGAAAAGAAAATGCTTTTGTAATTTCATATTCGAAACTCTATTTTTAGTACAAAAAACTAATTTATGCAATTTCTGTTTAGAACTATCTAGACTGCATCGGTCATTGAAATCGGCTTGATCAAATTTTATAGTCGACTGTCGTAATATTGAGCCATTTTCAAAGTGACTAATTTTCATAGATTAAATTATGATCTGTCAGAAATCTTAAATCTTTATTACTTTTTTTATCGATTATACAATTTTTAAAAATTTTATAGAGGTTATATTTTTGAAAGAAGTAGTTAAATGGCATATCTTGTGGTAGTAATAGATCCATCAAAATTTTGGGAATTGTAAATCTTATTTGGCAGCCTAACTGGCAGTTAAATTATCCAAGAGTGGATGTATTCCCAGTAAAAAAGACTGGCTTTCAAACGAATTCAGCCCACTTCCGACAGTAATAAAAAAAACCGGTTGAGCTGTCAGAATTCTAATCAGGCTCGAGGCGTGTGGCTTCAAAATATGAGAAAGGTTGGACTAAACAAATTAAACATTAAGTTTCAGGATTCTTGGAAGTTTTGAATGAATCCGTATTTTTTGAAAAATAAATGTTTCAAACGAAAGGAATTTTAAAAATCTTATTTGCAAATTATTCCAAAGTTTAAGACATTCTCTTTTTAATAAAAGTTAAATCAAATTGCAAAATATTAATAGATTTTTTTCCATTAGGTAATTTAATGACTTGGGGAAAATTAGTTTCAAGCTGTCGACACTTTTTCATAAATTTCAAAAATTATCACCTTTAAATAGCCATAAACTTTATGGTCCATTTGTAAAAGGTGAGGAGCCATTAGCAATAAATTTTTATTTAAGGGCTCTCATGATTAGATGTTTTGTAAGCCGTAAATTATAATCTTTTTGTTTCTAAGATCTGTCACTGAAATTGAGAATCACTTTCTGGAGCAGAGGATCCTATCGAGCTGAATTTCCTATTCATGGCCACGTTCATTAAAAGAGGGGCATGATCATAAATTTTCAGACATCGCATTGGACCGCAGCCTTGTTTCTACAATCTTAATGGACTGCTGTATAAGAAATGCTTTTGCCAATTCTTCTTTGTCTGCTCTTATACAAAGATATACCAATGCACCTGCTATCAGAAGCTACGACTCTTCAGTTCTAAGAGTCTGTGTTGCTAACGGCAAACAGACCCGCAGTTAGAACTCTAACATCAGAATATAAAATACTATTCACTTATTGAAAGTGGGTTGGAGAAATTATTGAAATAACTGTTAATCTCATTCTTAAAAACTGTTTTCTTATATCCGAATGAAACTGCATTGTTATCTTAACAGAAGCAAATCATTGAGTACTATAAAGCAATTTTTATTGCTCTTTTTCTCTCCGTAATTGAACTCACTTTCTTCATTCAGAACTAATTTACATTTCTTAATCATTAATTTATAGAATTTCCTGTAAGATTGGCTAATCAAATAAAATGTCTGAAAAATTTATTGAGTGACTAGAATTCTAGTAATTTGAATTTTTTCATTCAGATTGAAAGGCTCAGAAAGTTAGAAATTGACTTTCTAAATTTGAAAGAGAATTAATAAGAACTTTTAAACTGATCTGAAATTAAAAAAAAAAAATTTTCAAACTGAAAAAGTCATGGATTTATAGAATGAGATTCGTTATTAACTTTTATGAAGGTCAATAATCATTTGCCAAAGTACCGATAGAAGCAAATAATCCAAATTATAAAAGGTGTTAAGATAGTATTTCCTCTTAAAGCAATATTTATGATAATTATTAATCATTTGAGATTCTTAAGGCATAAAAAAGGAAAAAATTAGGTTTTTTGGTAGGCTTCCGATTAGATTTAATGCGGCCCTGATGGTGCGGCATGGTGAACGTTAATGACGTCCCCGTGGCCAAACCGAATAAACGTCTTTCTAAGCTTATTATCTGCACGATAGCAACAGCCACCTTGCGTGTTTCTGCCAAATCGCACGCGTCTCTCGCTTTACTCCTTTTTTAACTCCTAATTGAAATCCCAATCTTTTTCAGCTTGCAAGAGCTAAAATGAAAATTATTAAGTGGTCGTCGCTTTGTAAGTTTGAGCCTTTAACATGCCGCTTGTTATCACTAATTAGTAATTTCATGTCCTATTTTACTTCACCCCTTTTACTTTAATTAAATCTATATTTTTCTGATTTCTCCTATTTATTACTCAGAGATGAAAATAATTAAAATTTTATTCTATGAAGAGTACATTTTTCCCAGACTCTCTAGATAACTTTTTAATAAAAAAGTTTCCTAAAATTTATTACCCTCAATGGCAAATAAATTTCTTTATTTTCAAATAAGAGATAAAAAGAGTTTAACAAATAAAATGAAGATTCAACTACAAATAGTTGTTCGAAAAATAAAATATTATCCTCTGCAGTTTTTGCATTGTCGCCTATTTTTCCGAGTTTTCACCTCGAATGCAGTCTTAAAAAGGAACGATGAAAGAGCAAAAACAAAAAAGGGAGAGAAGCTCGGGGAAAATTTATTGGCAGGTAAATTTGATTTTGGATCGTTTGTGAACGCGAAAGTCGTCTAGGGTGGTTGAGGGGGTTGGTGAGGTATTGGGAGGTGAAAAAGTGAAGCGATGTGGAGAAGTGAAAGAGTGGGTGGAAGGAATGGAAGGGATGAGGTTGATGTAGAGTAGGCCGTAAATCCTCCGACGCTGACGCAGCGGCGGCCATATCTCAAAAGTTATCCAATTTGTGTTAAAATAGCATTCGGGTAGTGGATGTGCCACCACCCCTTCCTTCTCTGCCTCACCCTTCTCGTTTCACCAAAATTATCGTAGTCTCCAAGTATTTGCGAATTTCGTGAATAGATAACAGAAATTGATGTCGCACTCTATCAAAAACCATTCCAGGTATAATATTATACCATCATCGCAAAAGAGACAAATAAGAAACTGATTAATATTTCTGCTCAAGAATTTATAGAATTATTGAATATTATAGAAGTTGTATTTATTGCTGATTTCAAGAGAGCAGTAGATAATAAGAATTCAATTAAGTTATTCAATTTTGATTATTTTTATTCTTTCTTATTTCAGTTCGGCTTATAACAGTCCTCAAGGTTCGTATTCTACCTTGAGTTCACCAGGTCAGCAACACAGCGGACAGCAATTGCTTTTACTTCAACAACAGCACAATCACCAGCAGCACCAACAGCAGCAGCAACACCAACAGCAACAGCAGCACCAACAACAACAGCAACAACAACAGCAAGCTCAATTGCAACACATGCAATACATACACTCTCAGCAACAACAGCAGCAACTCCAGCAGCAGCAACAACAACAACAACAACAGATGCAGTACAGGAGTCCCACGGGAGGAAGTCCACCTGCTGTTCAAAACAACGCAGTTCCTGAAAACAACAACACTACCACAAGCGAGGACAGTGATGATAGCACTCCACATTCAGCAACGGTCAGCATTAAAATACATTTGTTCCTTGTATTCTTATCATCATCTGCGGTCCATTTACTGCGAAATCTCAATTATGTTACAAATAATTATGATGGAGGTAGACAAGGTGTTGCAAAGCGCATCTCTTCTGTTCAGACAATTGAAGAGTGGATCAGAAGATAGCCATTTTTAAAATATACTGGGTGCACAGTCTTCCCTTTTTTTTCCCTATTCCTAAAAATCTTCCCCTTTTTTCATTAAAAATACAATATTTGAATTACGTGGAAAAATTCTCTTTGCATGCGAGTGCGCACAAAGACTAATTACCATAAACTCAGTTTAGGTAATACAAATAAATATATTCGTCTACGGCGAGAATCAAAAAATGTTAAATGTATTTTTCCTAGATGTATAAATCAGTTTTCAAAAGATGTTTCTATTTCCCAACATTGTGGGCCAAAAAACTTTAACGTACTTCGCTTAGATTCTCAAATACATATAAGTTCTTTTTAAAGTTCAGGATGTTTATATTTCTCCAAGTTGTGAACCAAAAAATGTTTTTATAAATCTATATTTCATATAGACTTATAAGATTCGTAGACTGAATTAAGAGAAACGTGTAGGAGTTAAAGCTATATTTTAAGATGATTCTCTTCCTTTAGTTTACGTTGTGAACAAAACAATAAATAATATGTTTTGTTTAGATTTAGAAAATCGACTGAATAGAACATTATAACTATATAGAGATTAATAAAAATATAACATTTCCTTAAAAAACATTTTTTCCTTCTTTTCTTACATGTAAAAATTAATGTTTAATCTTTCCCCTTTTTTCGACTTTTTCGTGAAAAAATCATCCTATTATCCCTTTTTTGAGCTCATTTTGCGCTGTGCACCCTGATTGTAAAATACTACTATATTAGGTAGTAAACTGCTTGGAATGCTAGTAGTAAGTGTTTTGACACCTTGTCGACGTCCACCATGCAAGTAACAATCTCCATAGAAAATAGTTTAAAATTAATGATTCAAATGATCAGCAAGTGTCTAAAAGCTTATGATTTATTAAGTGTTTATTTAAGTTAAACTGCAGATCTATATTGCACAATTATTTTCTACTGTCTATCATTCTTAGCTTAGGAACGACAACCATAAACATTCGTTTCTCACGTGTATTAAATAATGAAAAATTATCACGTTTTGAAGACTGCTGTCTATCCTCTCTTATTAAATTTGTCCTTTGAGAAAATCAGAATAGAGATAATTACATTGTATTGTAGGACAGTAATTAAAAACTGCAACTCCATTAAATGATCGTTGGATAGATTAAATTAAAAGCAAAGAAGTTTTCATTTTTTGCTGATTTGTATATGTTCCTAAGAAATTAAGGGCCGGTTGATCCACCTTCTGATAAGCTCCAGATAAATTTATCGCATTTTAAATCTTATGGGATAAATTGATTTGGAACTTATCAGAAGGTGGATCAATTGGTCTTAATTCCTATAAATGAGTAAATTAAGTAAAAATTGACATATTTGGTATTTAGGTTTCAAGATTTATCATGAAAATAAATGAGACTAATGGAATGAATCCATAATGAGATTCTAGTAGACATTTAGCTTTAATGAAAACGGAGATTTTTAACGTCCACTGTTGCAAAGTAAACACCGCGTCTCTTATTTCTTACCGTTTGTGTACCTTTCTAAGAAAACTTTCCTGTCGACAATGGAAATTTTAGCCTTGTTAAATCTTACAAAAGCAATCTCTTTTACTCGCGGATAATCCGGATTCAAGTTCTTTGGCCTGTCAAATACGAGAACGAAAAACGAAATACCAAAAATTTCTAATGACTTTCAAAGAAACTTCCTTAGTCCGTCATTGTGACTTGTTAAAATTAAACTTCGAATTAAAAATTGGCTTTGTATATATTAATAGTTTTCCCTGTATAAAAAGGTGCAACTGAACAAGTGTCTCACAATAACCTGTTACCAATCTCAGGGGTTTTTTTTTTTTTTTTTTTCTAGAAAAAAAGTTCAAAGATAAAGTTCCAAACAAAGTGCTTTATTTATGCAGAAAATAAAATTAATTTCTTTGTTTTCATAGTCACTCTTTGAAGAGAAAGTTACTTTCTGAATCCTATTGCAAAAGTTTATCAAGTAACAAGCATTAGAAAGAAAATATTAAAATCAAGATCTCTTTTAAGATGCAAATTTTCTGAAATTACAGACCTTGTCTGTAATCAAGAAAGATTATGTTTTAACATTTTTAATGTCACACTACGATAGGTGGTTATCGTTAAATGCATCATTTAATCGACTATTTATCTTGTACAGATCGCCGGAATCAAGCGACCATCACCAGAACCTACTGATGGGGCGACTAAAGCACAGAAGAAGCCGAAAGCCCAGAAGAAGAGGAAGAAGAAGGATCCCAATGAGCCGCCAAAGTGAGTCTCCTAGCTTACTTTTTATGCCTTAATCTGGCAGTTTGCCACATTATTGCTTTCTCGAGGTTACTGGATTCTAGGGACTATGATATTCTGCCTGCAGTATCTTGTCAATTCTCCACCTGCAAACTACAAATAAGAAAAAATTTGTACATTTCGAACTCTCATAAAGAAATTGAATAGCTTCACCTGCTGTCTGTTTTTAAAATTTTTCAACGAAAGCTATTTTACTTTTCAATCAAATTTAACTTAATTTCTGAAATAATAAAAATTCAAGACTAAAATGAATTGCCAATTTTCAAAAAATTTCAAAATGGATTTGTATTTCCCTAGTTTGGGAAATCCATTAGCCTTTTAGCTCTTTGATCGAACTTGTAATCACCGATCGCTTTATGATTTGGAAATTAATTGACAATTGGCTGTCGCTAATCGAACAATGATTGCATAATCGAGCTTAACTGTTGCACTTATTATTACCATTGTACATAGAATGAAACTGGCTCTGGAGCTCGAGTGTACAGATAATTCTATATGTCCCCAATGAATTGTGTAATGTATTGTATCTTCTCCTCCCCTTTTCATTATTTAGTGATATCCCTTCTAAATTTAATCTTTTCTACTTTCGTTGTTGATTCTACAGTAATGCTAACTCTGACAATTGACCAAATTTTTATATCAGTAATGACTTTTTTTATCACCTTCTTTTTAATAATTATTCAATAAAAATGCCGTTATTGAGAAAGAATTGATCGCATTTTCACTTCTTGTGATTCTTGTGATAAGTGTTTAAAATTCAAAAATTTATATTCGTTGAACGAGATTTATAATAAATCGTTGAGATTTTCAATTTGAAAGTTATAAACATTAGTATTTAAATTTACCTTCAAATTTTCTTAAATTTTTAATCCCTATCTAAATGCTGGAAATTTCTTTGAATTTAAATTAAAATTTTTTATGGAATGTTTCGGGGATTTTAATCTCGATGCATTCTAATTTTGAAGGACTAATAAATAATGCAATTAAATTTAAAACACTGGGGATTACGAAAATTTTAAGAATTATAATAATATAATTATAATTTCAAAGCTTTCTCAATTCAGAAAAATCAAAAGTGAAGGATAACACTTCAAACTCATCAAAATTGTATTCATACATTTCTCTCATAAAGTTAGTTGGCTTTCCAAGCTTGGCTTTGAGAACTTTTTATCTATGTAGTAGAACGTTTTAAACGTAATTAGAGAGTTGCTTTAATGATGAACTCGCATTGAAGAAGGGAAAGAAGGAATACTAAATGGGACGATGATGAGAAGAAAAAGTAAAAATATTGAGACAAAGAAAACTCTGTCTTGGCAAATTAAGATTCGATGAGTTCCATGAACTAGTTGTATTTTTAATTTATTTTTCTAATCCAGAAAATTAATTTTGAATACACCTATTTTTTAAGATCAGTCTTTTTATTTTTATTTATCCCCAAGTGCTAAATTTTGTCTGATTAACTTTTTTTCTAATTTTAGGCCCGTTTCCGCTTATGCGCTCTTCTTTAGAGACACTCAAGCAGCAATTAAAGGACAAAATCCAAACGCTAGCTTCGGTGAAGTTTCCAAAATTGTGGCATCCATGTGGGATGCACTTGATACCGAACACAAAGACGTAAGTAAATTAATACTATCTATAGGTGAAATTGATTTTTAATTGAGAAACTAAAATTAATTTAAAGAACTCTAATCTTGTAACGTAAAGTCTAGAAAAACATTCGATGTCGAAATCAAGTACAATAGTCGCGAAATAGTTTTCTTCTAATTATCCTTAAGCAAAAAAAATTGGATCTATCACGTTCTTGCATCAAACCTTTTAATTTGTAATTAGATCTGGCGAAGTTATAGCCATAAGTAAATGTTTTTAACTCGTGTAATCATCGTGGTCCATAAGTACGTGGAAAGAGGTCGCAATAAACTTTCACGATAAATAATAATGGTAATTCGCTGTCAGATAGTGAACCAAACGTCGCTGAGAATATAAATAGCTTATCTCCTTATAATAGAATTTCACGCATTCCCGACCTTCCTCTCTGTTAAATTACTACTTTTATCGAAAACCATGATCATCTGAATACTTATCAGATACAAAGTTTCCCTCAGTGAAGCTAAATTACACTATGAATGCAAAATATAAAAAGAAATTATTATTTATAATTGTAGAGTTTGTTTGAATTAAATAGAAAAAAGGGAATACATTTTTTAAATTGTCAGTTTCAAGTTTTACGATTGAAGCAAATTCAGCTTCAGAAGAAGTGTTTATTTTTAACGGTTGGAATTCATTTAACGAATAAAATAAATCGTTAAATGCAGTTCAAAGGTATAAATAGCTGTTTCATGTTATGTTTGTACATTCTTTAGTTTCCTTCTTTTTATTTGCTTTACAATTTACACAAGGTTGTATTTACTTCCTTAGCCTAAGAAACTCTCTCAGTTTACTGTGACTTAAAAATTTTCTACTCAATATTATTTTAAAAAACCAACAATACTAATTTTGAGCTTTAATATCTTGGTGAAATTTTTCATTGTAGAAATGTTGTATCTTGAAAAGTATCAGAAAATAAAATTATTCAAATGTTTTAAAGGACTGAAATTCAATAAAAAATTTGTTAATAGCATTTTAAAGTTCATTTGACTCTTAGTTTCATAGTTTTTAATTTCCAAATTTTTCACAAGTTGATTTTTTATGAATTAAATCAAATTGCTTTCTTCTCATATCCAGCTCTTTTATCTGTCCGCGTATTACAGTTTTACTATTTGTTCAACTTGATGTACTGTAATAAATAATACTTTTTCGTTACGCTCCCAAAAAATAAAAATTTTAATTATTTGTAACTTAGTTCGTGAAAGCACCCCATCAGCCTACGTGGACATGTCGCGAAATCATGTCAAGAGTGAATTGTCGAGTCGTGCGTTTAACATTCATCGAATCAAGAGTGGTTTTATCTTTATCCTCTAAAAAAATTACAATTAAAAAAGTTTACTGCTTAATAATTCATGTTTTTGCTTTAATTTCAAGTTTTTATCGCCTTTAAACAGATTTGAATCACATATGTAAATGTGGATAGCTTTTTAATGGCCGGGATATGAAACATTATTTTAATCAGATATTCAAAATTTATAAATCTGAATTTAATTTCTAAGATAATTAAGACTATTTTGAAAATGCATTTTTTACGGAATAAATTGAAGAAAAAAAATATAATAAATTCAGCAGCAATTCGAACGAGTACTTTAATAAGGAAAATAAAAATGATTACAGATGGAATTTATTAATATTATTTCTAAGGAGCTACTGTATAATAAAATTCAAGTTTTCAAGGAAAACGATTGCGATTTTTGTGCATAAAACTATATTGCATTAAAAGAAGTAAAATAGTCTCGTATGGACATAAATTGTTGGAATAATCTAGCAATATACGTTTACATTATCAATTGCTACAAGCGATCGTATTTGCCTCACTAGGCGAATGAATAAATTCGAATGAATAAATGGAGAAGGGAAAACGCTGGAAGGAAAAGATCCTTGAAATAGCTAGACTATTTTACGATACGATTTTTCTATCAGTTTAATGCAAAGACCCAGAAACTTTTTTATGTTATAATAGTGTTCTTCTTGTGAAAAAAAACAAAATTACCTATTTATTTTGAAGTTTCATTATTATGAAGATTAATTCGATTGCTGATAAAGTTTGAGCTGTACATTTGAAAGCATTGAAGTGGAATTTAAACCAATTTTCACAAATCAGAAATATGAATACCTGTTTTAACAGTTCTTCCTATCAATTATTTTTTTTCTTTATTTTTACCTTTTCTAAATTATCTCTTCAAGTATAAATAATGTATGAAATTGCAATATCTCCTTGAGTAGAAATATCGCTCTGGATCAATAATTCTGAAGATAAATACCGAGTATTAGTCAAATTGCCCCTAATTGATAATAATTTATCGACGGAGGAATTATTCATTTTGTACATAATGAGTGATAGGCCAATTATTTCTCTCTTCGTAAGAATCGATAATTGAGCCTTTAATTTTAAGTTTGGAATAATTATTTACAAATTCAAATTAATTCTCTTCTAATTAGTCCAATTAAAAAATTTACTTTAATTAGAATCTCAATTTAAAATAATGTAATATTTTTAAATTTAGCGTTTGAATATTTAAATTGAGAATACTTATTAATAACACTTATTATATACTATTAAAAATTTTAAGTACTAAAATGGAACTCGTCATAAAAAGTCATAAAAAGTTGAAGAGTATAAAAGTAGACGAAAATCTTGGTGGAAACAGAAAGCCAAATAGTTGAAAATCAGCAACTCGTCAATTGAGTTTAACGACTCACTATTCGATGAATGGAGTATTTAATTGCAACGAAGAAATTAGAACGCCACAATTATTGTCAACGACGATTATATCCTGTCTTAATTTTCTTAAACTAAAAAAAAATTTGATAGAAAAAATTATATTCAATGATAAAATTAATTTTTTAAATCATAATTTTTTACTTCATGGAAAAATTCTAGAAAAGAAAATATTACAAGATTCATTTAGAACCAGGATTTAAAAAAAAGATAATGAAATATTTATTTCTAAATTATTGAAGAATGCGTAGTTTATGATCGCAGCTGACTCGCAGCTGGTCCCACATGTGTTAATGAAACGCAAACATTATAAAAAGATTTTGTGTTGGAGATTTTGAGATGAGATTATTTTTTTCTGGATTCTGAGACGCAGTAAAAGTTTCTGTTTATAGAAGAATATTCTACAAGAATTTCCGTAATTATTTTTAATTGGCCTATTTTTAAATGAAATTTTCTTTTACCTACAGATACAATCTTTAAAACATTCCACAATTACGTATATTTTGAAAATTAGTCTCAGATTCAAATATTTATCGATTTGAAGCCAAAAGAAATTAATTTTAGTACTTAATTTTGTAGACAAAAAATAATAATTTTAGACTCTTAGGTTGTAAACCAGAAAACGAGTTCATCGAAGATTATTAAATTTTCAATAACACACTTTGCCCTGTATTTTACGTAGTCTTGATACTTGGGTAGTTATTTTGATTACCCCACTCCAAGCGAGTCATTATCATAACTTTTTACTGTCGAGTTGGTAGCTATACCATTTGAAACGACTTTTTGTTATCGTGCAGGTGCAGATAATCGATGAGAAGTTTTAAACTTAGTAGTATTTTATAATGTTTGCAAGAGGACTTTAATTACCATGACAATCGGCATGATTTTATTTAATAATCCTTTGAAAGAAATCTTTCCGTTATTTCATTCAAAGTCTTTATCCAGGTGCATATTACTTCCGAATAATAGTGATTAATAAACTCGAATACTCATGTCATCGTAGCTGTAAAGTCCTTTTATTATCATCCGCCAACTGTGTCTGTCTAATTTATCTAAACTTATAACGACCATTTATACTCTTCATACCAAGCACTCTCACAGTGAAAAATCACTATTCTTAGACAATAATCAACATCCGTAAATATTAAGCGAGTCTAATTGTCTTTGAAATCTTCTCCAGCAATTTCTATCTCACTATATTAAAAAATGAGTTTGATGATTTAAGCTACAACCGATTATAAATTACGGGCCCAATGATTGATTGATTGCCTCCGCTGATTTATTGCCAATTACTCGATAGATTAACCAAGTGAGCTAGATTTCTTCCTTAGTTCATTAAGCACTCTAGAATGTAGCCAATTTCTTTTTACATAGTTTCTCGGACTGGCAATCAAGTTCCCAGCTGATTGTAGTGTAAACTTTAAAAACTATTTAATCATACAATCTTAATAAAAAATATCTTGATTCTTAATAAAAAATTAATTGATTAAAATATTAATTTTAGGTTTACAAGAAGAAGACAGAGGCAGCGAAGAAGGAATATTTGAAAGCCCTAGCAGCTTACAGGGCATCATTAGTCAGCAAGGGAGCAAATGACAATGAGCAACAGCAGCAACAGCAACAGCAGCAGCAGCAACAACAACAGCAACAGCAGCAACAACAACAAACTGTTCAATATGGTGGCTACGGAGGTTACGGTGGAAACGGACAACCAGGAAATGTGGCTTATCAAGTTTACAGTCCACAGCCTCAACCTCCGTCGCCTCAACAACACCAGCAACAGCAACATCAACAAATGGGCATTAAAAAATCCCCCCTACACCTTGCTCAGATGCAAGGAAATCAACAGCAACAGCAGCAGGTATATTTGTTGAACAAAAACTTTTTTTTAATTTAGCAAGCCTTGCTGGAATAAATAATTCAGTAACTTTTCTTAAAGTTGACTGCAGTTATTAGCAACTTGCTGCTGTTGCTTATAAGTTGCAATCATTACATATTGCAGCGTTATAACTTCTTGATAAATAGTAAACTTTATTTAAAACTTGAAATCTCTTTTTAGTGTTCATTTAATTTTTTCTCTGCATCATTTGCTTTTACTTTTTGTTTCTATTAAACATGTTAATAGTGTTTAAATTTGTGTCTTTTTTGAATATGATAAATATTAATTTTTGAATTTCTTTAATTTAAATATTTTTGTGTCGAAAAACTTGAATTTCGATTATTAAAATTACAAAATTACAAATAATATGCTTCAAATAGAAACAACTTAAATCTGCAAAAATGAGTAGTAGTACAATATCTAAAATTTTCTAAATATCCAAAGAGTTGACGCTTAGGAATGCCTCAAAGAACATGAATCATATTTTTAAAATAAACTGTCTTTCTTTAGGCTTTAATGGGCAACCCGATGGCACCACCGCACATGACGCAGCAACACATGCAGCAACAAGTCTCGCAGCAGCAATACATGCAGCAGGTCAGTGAACCTACTTATTCGTATTTATTCGGTAAACTATAACACACACTTGTAAAATTTTAAGTGTGTGGGTAACGCGATATTGAGCTGCATTGCATGCGGGCATTGTTTAGTCCCGGATGAAGAGAAGAAAGAGCAAAAACTCTGAGCAGCTTGTCTTAATAACACGATTGTGTTGAATTACCGAGCAATTTAATCGGTATTTCTTCAGGAGAAAGTTGAAAAAATATCGATAAAAATCTTATATAAATCACGGTGTTTTTCATTCTTCTATAATGTTTTTTTAGTATTCTCTTGTTGATTAAAAAAGGTGATTGCTGAGAAGAAATTTTGTAATCTATTCTAATTTCATAGTCTGTTAAAACAATTCTTTCTAAAAGAGAAATCTTTTCTAACTTACATTTCACATAAATGGTATTTTATAGATTAGAATTTTTTATTTTAAATTTAAATTCAACTTTTTTTCATTTTTCAATTAAAAAATAAATAATATTCACGAGAGTAAATCTTGTGTTAAAATTGAGAAAGTATTGTAGTTTTAGTATCAGAGTTTGTATTTAAATTTGCCTCGTTTCTTCGCTTTTCGATTCTCGTTCGTACTTTGAACTCGCGTACTAAGTTAATCGAACTCACTAACATGGCCACTGCAGACGTTGCCGACGCGTTTGAAAGTCCTTCAAAGCTCTTCCAATTACATTGCCTTAAACAATCAGAAAACTGCCACAATGTGAGTAAATTATGAATCGTGAATTATTTCATTTTTTTCTGTTAATTCAATATGTGGACGGTGATTAAATACTGAAATGCATTAAATTCATTGAGAGTGAGCAGCAAAAATAGGGTACCACGTTTTTCATAACCTATAATCTTACTCTATGGCTTGTTTACTCCGAAATACATTATATTCAATTACTTATTTTAATTTTATTTTTAGATAATATATTTTCATTGTTAAAATATTAAAACTTGAAATTTGTTTATTTTTAAATTCTTAATAACTTTTAAATCGTTTGTTGGATTATTTTATGCTTAATTAAATGTTCTTAGGTTTAAATGAAATTTGTTTACAGGTGCCACAACAGCAAGTTCAATCTGTTCAGGTTCAGCAGCAGCAGATAATGCATATGAGTCCGCCAAAGGGTGACATGAAGCAAGAATTATCGAGCCCACCACCAGTAAATTCGTCTCAAGTAACCATGGTTGCTCAAAGGCCTCCTGCAAATACTTGCATTCGCCATGGATGCCCAAACCCAGCTGTCGCTAACACCGAATGGGAAGACGAATATTGCAGTAATGAGTGCGTGGTTAGCCACTGCAGGTTTGTGTGAGCATTCTTTTGGGTTTCCTTTTTCGATAGAATAGCTTAGTCCTAAGAAAAAGCCTTGTCAAGCTCGTTTTTAAATCAAAAAGATAATTTTTTCTTATATATACTCAATTATAATTTTGCTACAATGTCTAAAAGTTTAGAGAAAATCGAAGTCATAAAATTTTAATCTGGTACCAAAATTTTAACAATATTAATGAGTTTGACACTGTCTAAGATTATATTTAATAACTAAAGAATATGAAATGCATGAATAATTTGTTAATTTATAGGAGAAGCTAATTAAAACTTTCATTTTTGCAGAGACGTTTTTACGACCTGGGTTTCGACAAATCAGCAGCAGAATTTCTCAACTGTAAAATAAGAGGAGTCAATCGTCAATTGGTAAATCTGCAATTTGACTGTGAATAGAATGGAAGTGACTGTCGTTTCGTACAAGAAACAGAAGATTGAAACACAAACTTGGACGAATAATCTCGCGATCCCGAAGTTTACAAACTTTTTATTTATTACTCGCGTCCAAGTAAATTGTACGCGAACTTTATTCACAAAGCGACATTCCCAAGGATGATGGATTAGGCGGCAAAGTTTTACAATCACATAAATTTCAAGTCCGTCGAGTTCCAACGCGAGAGTATTTATATGAAATTCGCAGGAACTGAGGAAAAAGTACAAGTAATAAAAACAGAGTGACGTATTGCATGTAAATAAATGCGACGGCGAATGACGGATACTTTGTAATTGTCTGTAAAAGTGAGACTAACAATCGGACATGTAAAACAGAAGCTGTAGAATAAAATTACATTCGACAGTGCCATGGCTGGTTGTTCCACATTCACTCTGAACACTTAGCTAGGAATATAAACGAATCTATACATACATATAAATAAATATATAAATAAATATAAATAATTATATACATATATAATTGAAAAAGACCACGACATTGTCTCCCGCTCTGTCGTGAATTCCGTACCGAGCTGCAAACACGAAAAGTTCCCCGTCGTTAAACCTGCGAACTCGGCGCACATATATGCAGTATTCTATTTATCTAAAACTTTTAGTGAACTGTGGTTTATCCAGTTTAAGCTCTTTCAAAAATTATTTTAATGTGAATAAATTTAGAATTTTATTGTTCCAAATTTATTAACCTGAACTTAGCTTAAGTTTTCGTAGTGTTTTGAAGTTGGAAGAAAATTAGCAACAGCGCTCCATTTATATTGACATCATTTCTACTGGCATTCAATTAGTTAAATGTACTAGTTCGACGTTTCGGTGTACCGACGGTTTTACATAATAAAAATAATTTTAGCTGAAAACTATAAAATATATTCTTCAATTGAAGAACTGACTCTGCGCTTTCTCCGTCAATCGTCCCTGTTTTTATGATCTTGTATTTCATCGATAATTGAGAAAGTGTAGAGGGTCGATGTTGAATAAATTATTTAAATTGATGCAAAGGATTTCATAGTTTTTTAAAAAATATATTATCAAAAGATAAAAGCAAGCGAGGTATTTAGACTACGTGTTTTGTTATTTTCTGCTTAGTTTTTAATGATTTAGTGATCCAATTTGGACTCTGAATTGATCGTAACTGTCTGTATCGTTAAGAAGTAAAATATTTCGCGTTCTCAGGAATTGCTTTTAGAATTGTTTTCTTCAGTCGAAAGTATCATGCAGATATTATTCTTTAAGTAATCTCTAATTTTTTATTAAATTTGCTAATGTTATTGGCATTTTGTGGGAACGCGTGAAGATTTTTTAATCGTTTGTTTTTTTTTCATATTCTTATGTAAATATCTAAATATATTCTATAGATTTATAGGTTTTATTGTAAACATAATCAATACTGTATTATATTAATAACGATTTGTGGTACATTAAAATACTATATATTTACACGTATAGAATACAGCAGGACTATTTACATTTGGCACTGGTGCTATTTAAAATCGCTGAAATCGCAGAGTCGAGTAAAAACTCTAGCCAAACACGAGTGTTGTTAAGTATCGTTGAACGGACTAGATTTTACGAAAAGTTTGGTACTTTTTCTTGTCAAACTCGCGACAGCGTTAAACTGATCTGATCATTTAATTAATCCTGCTGTGTCCTATCAGTTACAAATATTATTATTGATGATTGAATAAAGATAAGCTATTGGTTAGTATTTGCCAAGAGACTTCGTTACGTAACGAGTGCAAGGCGAATTAATAAGATATTACTCAAACATTACAGAAAACACGTAAATCCCTACCCCCGACATGTCTTGTTCTCACGACACAAAAGCGACACGATTTTACAATAATATTCATAATTGCATAAACCTATATTAAAAGGAATAAATCTAGAAATTATCCAGCGTATATAGTAGTAATAGCACTACACATCAAATGCTAATATATGATGGTGATTTGCAATGACTTTATGTTCGTTTTTATTGTTTTCTGTACAAAGACTTAATTAAAGAATTTCAATCCCATTTCTCTGTCTTTTTCTTTATCAGGTTCCACATCTCCCTCGATGCTTTCTTGTTTCAGTATCAGCGAAATTATTTCTTTTATCAAATACAAAGAAATGTGAAAATTGCTCCGGAATTATAAATCAAAGCAAAAAGTAAAGGTTGCTTTCAAACAGAAGTTAATACTAAATTCATAATATATTAAGTAATTTAATTATGAGTTTTCTTTTTGGATGATTATATTGTCAGAATATTCTAAAGATCATGTTGATAATATAATATGCGCTAGTTATATTGAGACATAGCGCATATGATAGTATTTTTTACAAATTTTTCTACTGAGGGGGCAAACATGCAAAAATTGTTTAAACAATTAAATTGCTTATATCTGTAGTTAATTAACAAAGTAAAAATTATGAAAATATTTATCTGAAAACCTAACGTAATAAGATAAAAATGAAACAAACCCGAAATCAATTTTTATGCAAATCTAAATTCTGAACTCAAAATGGATGTACGATTTGTAAAAGAATGTCCCATATACGTCAAAAACCTAGAACATGAGGGTTCCTATAATTTGAAAAATAAGTAATTAAAACAATTTAACACTAATTATATTTTACTATATTTATATATACTTTATTTCGATGACTCATTTCTTTGAAAAAGATTACCAATTGTGTTTTTTTTGCTTATATCGCGCGTCTATATTTTGGAAATATAGAAATTAATTTTTTAGAAATAGTCTATTTGTAATTTACCTATATCATGAAAAATTCATTAAAAAGGGCTGAAACTAACTTGAGAAATGAAGACATACATATAAATATTAATATACTAATTAATATGTACGGATACGTTCGTTTATCTGAGAGTTCAGAGTAGACAAAGTCTTTTAATCATTAGGTGAATAGAAGAAACGAAGAGGTATCTTCTGGACTGCCGCAGTGCACATGCGCAAGGCAGTTTTCTTGACCAATAAGAGACCTAGAATATAGTTTCTTGCTAAATTGATAACCTCTTTTATAATCATGAAATCCTAATCTAATCCAGCTCCTGCAAAACTGAATCGCCTCGGTTAAACGCGAGACAGAATTTCCATTTTGAAGCGGGTTAGATGGATGTCTGTATTAGGAGACCAGAACATATGAATAGGTATTTGAGCTAGTGCAGTAAAGTTGCTTTCGACCAATTGGAATCCTTTCTTTAAATCCCCACTTCTTAACTTCCTTTCCCATCATGTGATCATGATCCAATCCAGCTCCGCAAAATTTGCTCGTGGTCATAGAAACTCAACAGAATTTCGATTTTAAAAGCGGGCTTGACAGATGCCTGTATTAGGAGAATAAAAGGGTAGAGTAGGTATTTGCGCTAATACATGGCAAACATTTTTAACCAATCAAAGTCTATTATATTAACCCCCACTTCTTACCTTAATGATAACCTCTCTCATCATGATGTGATCCTAATTAAATTCAAAATCTACGCTACTCAAAGTACGGTTATTTGAAATTCATTGATTGTTGGAAATTTTTTTTTTGAAACTGGCATTACTTAGAATATAATTCATAAATTTAATGAGGTAAAAATACATTGGGATAACATAAATGAAAATAAATTAATAAAATATTTTAACCCAAATAACAGACATATATATATATATATATATTACACTAGTTAAATTTTAAATTAAATTATATTATATTATTTACAATCCATCTAATTTACGTGTTTTAAATTCATAGATAGATCAATTTGTTCGTAAATAACCAAATATAACTTTCGTAGACAGTATTTTCATGAACAGCAATAAGAGCAGATTTTTCAGGACACCCGTTTGTGATGTTTTAAATCTTGCAGTGAATCATTCTTCAAGAAATAAAAAATATATCCATCTCAAACAAGTTCAAGTTAAGAAAATCTAAACATAAATTTTGTTCAGTTAATACCAATATAAAATTAAATTATTGCAATAATGTTGTGTTAACTTTTTTTGGTCAAAATACAAATTAACATAAACACACTGGTAGCGAACTGTGTAGATTTTAAACATAAATAAAATGATGCTTATATTTAACGATTTTCTTTTTCCTTTTGGTAAAAACGCATCTCCCAATCTCCTCAAAGTTCAAACCAAATTATTCCACATTTATGAAAAATATATGGGTCCCGTCGGCCTTGGAAGGCAGTCTGTATCTGAAATAAATATCAAAATCTTTAGTGTATATGTAAATGAAATGTTTGTTTATATTTAGCAAAGCATGCACAATTTAGCATTATATAAATTTCTTAAAGACTATATGTATCAACCAGGTCACGTGACCAAATTTATAAGTTAATGGAACCATGTAAGATAACTTTCTTTGTTTCTAATACATATACTTGAAAATTTCGTCTGTTAACTTCGTTTTGGTAAATATTTTGCAAAAAGTTTATTTTTAAGAAAATAAAACTGGGAGTTATCGGCAGTTATAGCTCTGTAAAGCCATTTCCACAGGAAATGAAATATTGCTCTGAAATTTCGGAACATGAATAAGAAAGCATTAAGACAGGTTTGTTGGGTGCTGAACGTGCTGAATATCGAAATAAATACAAATATTATTTTATCAAATTGATAACATTACAAAAAAAAGAGACAGAATTTTTGGAAGCGCTACCTATGTGCAGTGTCGCACTGCAGGTACTAAACTATATCAAACTTTAGCAATCTCCCAACTCATCTCTGACTATATTAACTATATTGACACATTGACAGGTGATATACCAGGTTATGTGTGTCGGTATTTCTGTGGAAATTATAAAACGGATTGGTCGAGCGGAATTTGTTCCGGTTAAATGTTAAGCTGTTATGTTTTTGTTTAGTAATTTATAACGAATGTGAGTATATTCGTTTAATAAGTATCTAAATATGATATATGCATCATAACTGATACATTGTGATTGTGATGCATATTATATACGGGAAAGTATAATGGCTCCTAAACCTAACCTCAAAACGTGCGCCTTTTGTTGTTGTTTAAGACGTTCAGCGTTGCCAGATCCACGGAGCGAAATTATGGAATTGGCATTATTTTTTTAAATTTGGAAAGAAAGGATATAGGCCGGAAAGTTAAAGATTAAATAGTTTTTTCTAAAATCTGTTTTTTACCTGCCCCTACTACCTCAAATTTTAGTATTAAAAGATTCAATACCAAAAACGAAAATTGTTATTACGACTAGATACAATAAGAATATAACTTGAGATATATCAACATATTCAAATGTTGTTTAAAGTAAGGCGAAATTCGCAATTCTTTTTTAATATTAAACAAAAAGATTCTCAAGATCAGTAATGCGATTGCTACTGTACCTATTTCTTTCTAAAAGATAACTAAAATTTCGGAATTTTATTGAAATACGGTAGAAATAAAATTATGAAATCTATTTAAAACTTATTTTCAGCAATTCAAAATAGATTTAATAATAAAAATAATTTTAAAAACTAAACTTGATATAGACTCCCCTATAGTGGATAATCCAACCGACAGTTAGACATTTATCATTAATTAAAAAGAAGAATTTTTTTTTAAATCTGAAGAAACTCGAAATTTGTCTGAAGATTTCTGAAGAAAATTCTGCGCAATCTGAAGATTTCTATTTTGTCGATCTGGCAACACTGCCCCCAGATAGCCGACAGCTGCCGACATGGCCGCCGCGATCTGTTTACATACCTGTCTATGTACTCGAAAACGCTTGAAGTGAACACAACTGACTAAATTGATTTCAATTAAATATCACAAACGTAATAGAATTGAAAAGAATAAACTGTCCAGTGTTTCATTGTAATTTTTTTATTTACATGGTTAATCTAATAAAAATATAATGAGCGCCAAGTTTCACAAACGATATGAAGCCGTGTTTTTGTGTAATCACATGAAAGGACCTAAACTTGACTACGCAACGGCTGCTCGGCAGCTACAAGTCTCAGAAGATTTCGTTCGAAGGTGGGTAGAATGTTTTAAAGCCACAAATAACGTTGATGATCAACCTGGACAAGATATAGACAAGGACGAGGAAGATACAGCAATAGTTCAACTATTTGAACGGTGCCCTAATCTCACATTGGTACAAGGTAAAGTTAAGCTAGCACAGAAGGGAATATTTGTCAGCACAAACACAATAAGACATCGTCTTGCCGAATCTAATATACCTTACAAAAGTATCCGAATTAATAGAATGCTGTCGAAGAAAGAGATCGAAACGCGCAAAAAATGGGCAGAGGAGAATATCCATCGAGATTGGTCAAAAGTAATCTTCTCAGGTGAAACGTCTTTTATTACATGGGTACCTAAAAAGCACTCTTTGACTTCGAAATTACGCCAGCACTCTGTTAAACATGCCGTGAAAATAAATGTCTGGGGATGTTTTAGTGTTCATGGTTTCGGCTCTCTGGTGATGTTCACTGATAATCCCAAAGCAGCAAAAATCATTCAAATCTATGAAAAGGCTTTATTAAAGTCAGCTACTCGCTGGTATCGTGACAATAGAGACGCCTGGGTTCTTCAGGAGTACAATAACTATCATCAAAATGATCTCTGTATCCAATGGAAAGAAAAAAACAACATAGGGACACTAGAATCTCTTCCAAATTCCGCTGATGTGAATCCATTCGAAAATCTCTGGCGCTTTTTAAAGATTAAACTTAAAGGAAAACACATGCAAAGTCTTGCACAGTTTACTCATCATCTTAGAGAATTATGGCGAGGCTTGAGTTCGGAATATGCTGAAAAATTAGTTGAGAGCATGCCAGAAAGGTGTGAGGCTATAATAGATAATAATGGCGATTGGACTCTTTTACCAGGTGAGTTAACACTCACACATAATGTAATTTCTAAAATCCACTAAATAAGTTTGTTTAGCAGGTAAAGAGGATGGCAAATATTAGATCCTGGAATAATTTTATATGGACTAGAAGACAAGACAGTAGGAATTTTCTGTTTAAAATTTCTACTGCTCTCGAACATTCTATACAAAAAATGTAATTTAATGTTTTGAAAAGATTGTAAACAGATTTTGTACTCCGAAAAAAATTGTATCTTATGATCAATATCGAATTTCACAGTTCTCTTTTTCGTTTTTTAAATTTTTTCTCATCCTTTCGAAAAACACGTAGAATTCGATAGTGAATTTATTAGAAATTCCATTCAATTGTAAAAAAAACTTAGTTGAACCTAAGTTTCCTTAATTTTTTCCATTTATAGTTTGCTTTTGTCGTGTGTTTTAAAGTTAAATTGTCTATCTCGAATGAAATGAGTTTATAAAAGTTTAAATAACGGAAATTTATCTATCGATTCTG
This sequence comes from Diplolepis rosae, assembly GCA_030998225.1. Taxonomy (NCBI): domain Eukaryota; kingdom Metazoa; phylum Arthropoda; class Insecta; order Hymenoptera; family Diplolepididae; genus Diplolepis; species Diplolepis rosae. The sequence goes on along the minus strand of JAPYXD010000723.1, from coordinate 1,838,722 downwards.
ACCATAACAAATCTATAATTATATAAGTTCAAGAACGTCTTATCAATAAGTGTTTATATATATCTTACGTCTTATCATTTCTAATAGGAATTTTTTAAACACGTCATTGAAATGTGTAGATTTGGTATCACAAAATAAAACTTACACGAGTTTATATGATATCTATGTATTGCTATTGATGATTCCCTATCGTAATTAATAATAGTGATAAAGTCACATACTACTATACGATAATATTTATTTATTTATCAGAGAAATTTGTTTACATCTTAAATATTTTAGCTATTCCCTTGTTTCTGTACTTTTTATGAAAACAACATTCTAAAACTCAATGTAGATTTATATGTATTCAAATTTACATTTTTAATAATATTTAAAGAATTTGAAAATCTTTCTGTGGAAAAAATGACGCTTTCGACTGCAATCGAAAGACCTGGGCTCGAATCCCAGCGCAGTCGAAAGCGTCATTTTTTCCACAGAAAGATTTTCAAATTCTTTAAATATTGAATTTATTTGCATTATTTGCGATATAAGAGTTTGAAATTGTCTACGAGGACACCTGTCGACAACGTATCCTATCTGATACGCGACTAGTGATCCTCCGATAATGTAGGCAGTGACAAAAATTTCAAACTCAACTAATTAATTTGAAATTTTTAATAATAATTTCAAATTAATTAGTTGAGTTTGAAATTTCGAAAGCGTCTTTTTTTCCACAGAAGATTTCAAATTTTTTAAATTTAATAATAATATAAACAAAATAAAATACTTCAACAATAAATATATATTTAAATTAATTAGTTGAGCTTGAAATTTTCAGTCGTCCGGCAATCGAAAGCACAGTCGAAAGCGTCTTTTTTTCCACAGAAAGATTTTCAAATTCTTTAATATTTGAATAAATGTATATTTTTACATTTTTAAAATTATAATTCCCACGTCTTTAAATCATTATTTATTTTTAAACATTCATTTTTAAGCATTCAACTGCGAAATTTTAGTAAATTGAACTATTTTACTCATTTAGATGGACTAAATTAGTTAAATTCACCCGAATATAACTATGACTGTAACGAAAAATTTTTTACTAGAAAAATTTCTGTGAAATCCACTAGAAAATTAGAATACATTAACTGGAATAAAAGATCAGGACAACCGAAAAATGTTTACTACAATTTCTAACATTTTTAACCGGATTTACTAGTACGGCTCTCCGTAACATTTTTTTTCGGTTGAAATAACCAGAATTCTGGTTGCTTTAACCAGACTTTTTTCAGAGTCTATGAATGATTCAAGATTTTAATCTGTTGCGAGGATAAAGATTAAAATTGTGCTTTATCATCTTCGTACTCTTCATTCAGTACAACTCTGCCTTTTACATCAGAAATTAGTCGTCGAAACAAGATTCAGATAAGATGCTTTCCTTACTTTCAGAAATCCTTCTCAAGTTTTTGTGGGTGTGTGTTTTATGTTTAAGTATGATTTATTTATATTTCAAATTAGTTTTTTATTCTTACTGGAGCAGAAGAAATGTGCCTTATGAGGAACCATCTACACCTTTTGGATCTATTGCAAAAGTAATTTTAAATAAAGATAACCTTGGTAAGTAACAACAAACTTTGATACTGAACAAAAATTTATATTATATTATTTGCGCTTGTATTTTAAATAGAAAATTGTTTAATTTTGATTTAGGCGATAGATTTCGTGCACTTTACAATGAGTTTGAAGGGCAGGCATTTTTTGGAGCTTATGCTTTCCACAAACCCGTATTGGTCTTGAGAGACCCAGAACTGATTCATTGTATCTTAGCTAAAAATTTTACTGAATTTCATGATCGTGGGATTTATTATAGCCAAATGTTGGATCCAATTATTTCACACTTATTCTTTCTACCTGGAGAAAAATGGAAAATCATGAGAGTAAGGCTATCACCTGTTTTTACTTCAGGAAAAATGAAACAAAGTTTTTCACTCATACAGGATTCTGCAGATAAATACACGAAAACTTTGGAACAATTCGCAAAGCAATCGATGGTGATCGATGTTAAGGAAATATCATCTAGGTCCGTCTATAATTATAAACCACTTTTTTATTTTCCTTTAACCCTCTCACCGTGCACTTCATTCCAAGAACACAGGTGCGAATTGTAATTTCACGATTTCAGCAGCTGGTTTATAGATGAAAAAAGTACAGAAAAGTAGATGAAAAAATCTGCCCGCTTCGCGGGCACATTCTCATCGCGCGCGTCGCGCGCAGCTCGCTTCGCGCGCAAGTTTGAGCGCGCCTAGGGCGCGCGATTCGATCGTCGCGCTTCGCGCTCCGTTCTTTCTGGACCTCGCGCTTCGCGCTCGGTCTTGTGCTCTTCGCATACGTTTAAGTTTATTTCTTATAATTTAATACTGAAGCTCAAACCAATTTAATGATATTAAAAATGATGTAAATTAGTCTTTTTCTCAAATTCACTAAGTTTCTTTTTCAGTTTAAGTGAAACAGGAAATTCAATTTACTTAAGGCTCTATCGGCCTTAAGGAACACATTCTCATCATGACACTCGCGCTTCGCGCTCGATTTTCTGTATGCATTTTTGTAACTTTTTAATAAATTACATGATTATTGATAAATTTATTTTCTTCCAAATATCTCAAAAAGGAAAAACAATCGTAGACTTTATTTAAGGGAACGATTTTGCAGAACAACGCTTATTTCGTATCTCACATATTTTGGTGAAAAAAATTGAATTTTTTCAATATTAAAAATCAAAACATAAAATATACATCCTGTCCCGAAATTTCTTTATGAGAATTTGTAGACCTCATTTGGGCAAACAATTTTCCATTTAAATGTTTTTTTTGTATCTCACATATTTTGTCTAAAAAATGGAATTTTTAAATTTTTATCGTATTTTTTGGAATTGAAACGAAAAATATATCTTTTATCAGAAACTGTCAGACAAAATTTGTAGATCTTTTTGAAACGAACAACTTTGTATTCTTACGTTTTTTTGGTATTTCCAATATTATTGTTAAAAAATTGAATTTTGGATTTTCAATAGTTTTTTTTTTAATTAAAAAGAAAAATATGCATCTTATGAAAAAATGTTATAATTCAAATTTGTGGGTCTTTATGTATTCAATAATATTGTATCATAACGTTTTTTCGTATCTCGTATAATTTAACTGGAAAATGGAATTTTGATATTGACTTTTTTCGAATTTGAATATGCTGTAACATTTCTAATTTTGATTTAATCAAAAAATGTTATTAGGATAATTTGTAGAGATTTATGAGCACTATCAAAAACCAGGATTGGAATTTTTGATTTTTTCAAAAAATTATTTTCAAAAACACAAAAGTAGTGCTCCATCCCTCAATTTTGATTGGATGTGGCTGGTTAACGAACTTGTCCTTACTTTTTCGGCTCCGATAAAGTATACCAAAGCTCAATTCAATCTGATAATTCTATCGAGAGTTATGCCGCACACGACCTACTACAGACAGACAGACAGACACTTTCGTAAAAACCATTTTTTCTGACTCAGGGGGTCTCAAAACGTAAAGATTTGATGAAAATTTCGAAAGTCATTTTTCACATAAAACCAATACCTTCTCATCCATGATGAGAATGTAAAAAATACACTGCTGTAATTTAAATTGCCGAAAAAATACATTATGTTATAAAAAAATTGTTATGAGCAACTTGAAAATTTTGCTAGTGCGAATTCGCAATAGTGTACGGTTAATTATGATTTTCAAGGAGTTCATAATACGTTATTTCCAATAAATAAATGTATATTGATTAATTAACTAAATTTAATAGATTTACAACAAAGGTGATCACATCATTCGTGTTTGGAGTCGAGAGTGACGCAATTGAAAACCCAGATGGGGAAATTCGTACTTGGGGTACGAAGATTTTTACATCAGAGTCTTTGAAAAGGAACCTTGCATTTTTTGCCCCATCAATACTTATATTCTTCCGTATAACTTTGCTCCGAAAGAGCGTATCAGATTTTTTTCAAAATCTATTTAAAGAGAGTGTTGAATATAGAGATAAACACAACGTGACGAGAGGCGATTATCTGGATTTACTAAGAAATCTAATGGAAAAACCTGAGATTCCTAATAAAGAAGGTTCGTTTCAATAGAGTTGTAAATAAATTGAAATTATCTAAAATATCTGAACTGAATAATTTTTATTTTAACCTTGCAGATTCAAAAATAAAAGAGATAGAAGCAGCTGCTCAGGCATTTGGTTTCTTTGCTGCAGGATTTGAAACTACTCTTTCTGCCATCACACACTGTTTATATGAATTATCGGTAAATACCGATATTCAGGAAAGAACAAGAGAAGACATCGATAAAAATTTAGAAGAAAATAATGGCAAACTTGATTATGAAGTTTTGCAAAATATGCACTATCTAGATAAGGTTGTAAGGGGTAAGCCTTATTTCGATAATCAAATCAATCAAAATTAAACGATATATATCTAAAATGTTTCAACATTTTCATAGCTTTTTTATTTAATTTAAAAAAGATTAAATAATTTTTTTTTTAGAAACTATAAGAAAATATCCATCAGTTGGAATTTTGAATCGAGTCTGTACTCAAGAATTTCAAATACCAAAAACTGATGTCAAAATTGAAAAGGGCACAGCAGTAGTAATTCCAGTCTTAGGATTGCATATGGATCCAAAATATTATCCAGACCCTGAAAAATTCGATCCTGAACGCTTTAGCAGTGAGAATATAGCAAATAGAAAACCTTACACGTATTTGCCTTTCGGAGATGGACCAAGAATGTGCATTGGTATGTAAAATTTTTCCAAAAATTCTTTAACATGTCAATCTTCTCATTAGTCAAGATTAATAAAAAAAATTACATCATTTTGAAATTATTCTGATTTTTAATTTATCATTGTAGGTCAGCGACTTGCATTACTTCAACTGAAAAACGTTATCGTACTTTTACTTTCAAGATATCGCTTTTCTCTCTGTGAAGAAACAAAACGGAATTTCAAATATAATTCGGCAAATGTGGTATATATTTTAGATCATCCTATGAAACTTAAAATCCATATGCGTTAATAATTAATCAGCACTATGCACTATAATTAAAAAATGGAACAAATAGATACTCAAATTAAGTAACTATAAAGGAATTTTTATTCCCACTGATAGCGATACACGATTTTACGAATTACAATTACGAATGTTTTTCTTGCTTGCCCTCACTTTGCCACACGACAAATGTTTTAATCTTGCTTACTATAATATTTACAAACGAATATGTTACAATGATACAATACTTGCAATTATTAGTGGCATTTCTGATGCTTTAGTTACAATTGTTTGCGTAAATTCGTATTGTCAATGACAGTTGGCGTTGCATTAGTTTTGCGATATGTTCCATTATCCATTCTCTATTCCTTTCCTCAGCAAGAATTTTTTAAAAGTAGAAATAATTTTAGTTCACAAAATTTTGAAAAAAATCAGTGTCATTAATTTTAATTAATTGCAAATCAAAAAGTTAATTAATTTAATCACAGTCTTTTTAAGGTAATTTGTAATATTCTTGTGTGATGTACAATTTTCGTTAGTACTTATATTTTTTAAACCATTTCGCAAAAAAATATACGAAACATATTTAAATTCATGTTAAATGAGAGTTTAAGAGGTTATAATAGAATTGGTAGTTTTATAACTGTAAAATTGTTACTTCAGTAGATATGAATCGTTCTTTGAAAAAATTATTTCTATTATTACTAAGGGATTCTTCTGTCGCGCCAACGCTACTCGCAATCTGTCTTACAATTATTCTTAGAAATTTATTTCAAATCGTTTTAGAAAACATTTAGTGCTTTTAACAATAAAGTGATCGACTCGTTATTACATTTAAAAGCAACAGTCCCTGAGACTAAATGACACATGAATTCATAGATATATTCTTCCAAATTATGAATTTAAAAGACTTGAAATGGTTCCTAATTTTCCAAATCATTTCAGTCGATTATTGGTTAAATAAAAGCTCTTCTATTGAGAACTGAAAAGCGTTTTTGAAATTCTACTATAATTTAATATAAAGTAAAGACTGAAGCCAGTAAAATCGTATCGATCAACTCGTATTCTACAGTACTTCATATTTATTATCAATAACTATTTCGTAGTACAATCAGGAGTAATATTTACATGATGATTAACGCGTTACAGCGAATAATTGCTTTAATTCTTTAGCGAGTGCAATTTTTGTTGTTTCTCGGTATACTTTGGCAGTAGATTAACGCCTTTACATCATTTTGCGTACATTTTCGATATGCAATAAGGAAATGCCTTATCGCGTACATGATTCACAGTCAAGAATTTACTTTTAGAATAAGCTTTATCATTATCACGAAAATAACGAAATTCCTTGAAATTACTCTAGTTCTATTTTCATTGAATAAAAATTACAATTTGATGTTATTTTCAATCTGTATCCTTTTTAATGAAAATTTCTTTTCAGCAATAAGCGAAATAAGTTTTAAATCCATTTATAGTGGTGTAACGCGAATTGCTATCTTCTAGTACTATTTATTATTTAAATTCGACACGTAAAGACAAAAAATGAACTCTTACGCGCCCTCTATTTACAATATTCATTTACGACAGTGATGTTAAATTTATTAATAATAATTTTACACTCTCGCCCGAATTCTATAGAGAATTTCGATGATGTTTAATGTCAATTACAGTGAATTATGCGCACGAATATACTTATTCACATATTTATATGGAAACGCATCGTTGGTCATAAATAATAAAGTATGAAAAAGCCAAATATCTTATTTAGGCGAATAAATACTATACACGTCATAAAAGTACGTGTCCGAAACTGATGAAAGTTTTACTCCTTGTTCGGACTCTGTTTGATTGGATCCTGCCCAATCAGCTTTCGCCGTACAATTTTACATAAAATTCTCTTCGTCGCCATTGTGCCCGAATCGTCAAATTCGATTTTCACAGAGATAAATTATGTATAAGATGAGCCTTCGCAATATGAAGTTCTCTTTTTACCTCCTTAAATTTTCGTTACAAGACAATATTCTACTATACATAGGCGATGATTATTCTAACATTGGATGCAAACGTTATCCTCCTGCAGGAGTTAGTACATAATATGTACAACATGTGACTAGAAATAGATTGCTCTTAGATGATATAAAAATTACGTGTAGGTAAAATTATCTCAACTAAAATGCACTCTTAAAATACAGCACACCCAACAGAAATTAAAATCCCATATAGAACGCATGCTAGAAAGATTCTAAAATGATTGTTATGTAATGATTTTTAACTGACAATCTTAAATTTTGTTTAGATTGTTTCAATCTGCAAATGAAATAAGTCAGCCATCTTAAAATAAATTGATATAACAATATTCGATGCAGAAAAATCGATAAGCCCGTTTCGCCATTTTTATATCTTAACTTATTTTCCCTTCTAGCTCGAAGCGTACGATAAATTAAAAGAATGAATTATTTTAAACTTCTGTGGTGCGGCTATATGGGCTACTTTCATCTGTCTGCGATAGTTTTCGTTCTCGCTTATTGAACAAGCCTCCTAAAAAAGATGGCTGTTGAGCTAAGCCTTTACTACCTCCAGGAATCGTACTTCCCGAATGAATAGGATGAACTTGTCCGTGGAGTTTAATACCTTGACTCATCGAGCTGGCGGAAGTAGATTGAAATGAAATTGACATACCACTGTCTAACGAACCCACGCTCCCGCGACGCTGTGGCTTCTCTCCAGCAACTAGAAGTAACAAATTTATTTTCATTTACCTAAACTTTTTCAATTAAGAAAGAGTAAATTGAAAAAATGAATTTTTGCAAATGTAATTTTTAAATAACATACATTGTTCATGGATATCGAGGAGGGAGTTGCTGAGAGCAGATCGTTTTAACTGACTTTCCATATCAGTCGTCTCTGATCTTTCTGAACACGATCCAGGACAAGGACAGACTTCTACATCGGCGACGCCTGAATCTCGATTTTCCGCTCCTCCTCGCGTACCTCTGCTACTTTTTTGTCGTTCTAATTCAGTTTCGATTCTCAGAGTCTCCATTTCGTCCATTTCGCTAATAGATTCCTTTAAATCTTCGACAAACTTGTACCGGTCTGTCTCGTTACGGGCATTGAATGTGACTAGTTCCTTCCCATCAACTCGCTGTGAAAGTCTTATGCCATAAGCATAATCTGCAACAATTAAAAGGTCAAGATTTATAACTAATTTCAGTTCAAATAAAACATTGCATCTTCACTTTGATAACTTACAAGGAACTTCAAAGAGTGTAACGACCATTCCACAAAGTGGAAAGCTCTGCCTGAAAGTGTAAGTAGGTCGGCCTTTTTTCTTGCCTAAAATTTTCGTCACGACGAGCAAATCGTTGAATAAAAAGACCTCCCTCTGGTGAACACCTGATCGCTCCTTTTTGTAGATGTCTGGTATTTCATAAAGTCTACAGTAACAAACCAATCTTCGGTGTGGTAGGGCCATATTGGGTTTCTTGCCAACAAAACCAGCTTGGACTTTCATCACTTGAGTTACGTGATCGGAGCCAGGTTTAAATTCGTTTGCCTTCACTCTCTCGTAGATCCCGATTAGGATGTCCTTATCGATGTCACCGCAATCGTCAATTCCTCGGAGATTTTTTATGAAGTCCTCGATCCTCATTTTACGTTCTGGTTTCAGATTCGGTGTATGTAGATCCGTGTTGAGCATTATGATCGCAAAAGCCAGGACGAAAATTGTGTCCGCTGATCGTAATCTGGAGACTACATCAGGATTACACTGGCAGTATCGCTGACTAAATACTTCCATGAGGCGTTCGATCTTTTGAGCTTCTCCTGGCATCCTAAAATATGTTTGGAACTTTCGTAAAGCCACGTCCACCTGCATTCCGGATAAATCTAACTCATGCGAAAAGCATCTGCAAATAAAGAGGAAAATCAATATTGGTATACATTTTATCAACGATGTTTATCCAAAAATGAAGGGTTTCAATTACTCACTCTAGAACAGCCATGTTGAAAGTATTTTGCAAATTTCCAAGATACTCTCCGATCATTTGCTTCGAGAGTCCCTTTCTGGTGATTAAGAATCGAGCGACTCCCTGCGGACTGTTTTCAAGAAAACCTTGCCTGATCAGATAGGTGATGCCCCTCTCGGGTTTCTTATTGAAAAGATTGAGTCCAACCCTGTATTGACGTTTTCTGTTCTGTTCAGAAACTTTGCAGCTAGTTTGCGATATCGCCTCAGTGTGATCCATGAGCGGGTGTTGGTATCCGGAATTCGCATGGGAGTGACCGAGCTCCTTGACGCTATTCATCATGTTGTTACTTTCGTTCGTGTGACTACAGTCTTGGTGTTCAGGCGAGCCCGACTGAAAAGAGAAAAAAACTTAGTCCCAAAGGGCCTTTTGTCTTTTTCTAAACTCTTTCAACGCCGCTTTATTTCAAAAGAACACTTCATTTCGACCATGAAAGTCCAATGAGCAAAGATTCATTCTCTCGAAAAAGCAACCGTCAAAATATTCTGGGTCTTTCACTCAATATTTGATGTCGATTTAAATTAGAATCATTCGATTTAGTAACTTTGAGAAAATTTAATTCACATTTATAATATTATAAAATTCATTTCAAATTAGATGGTTGAGCTCGAAATTATGACTTGAGTTTTAGGGGGCACAACTAGTTTGAAATTTTGAAAATTTCGATTTTTTATTTACATTTTTTAACAGACCAGCAGGCGCTTTTCGAAGAAGAGGAAGGTGAATTGTATGGGCCTGGAATAGCAGATTAGCTCTAGGTATGATACTTAAAAATTTATAACAATGAAATCAGTACTTTTATCTTTAAAAGCGTTTTACTAAAAACTACATTTTTCAAATTTGCTACAGCTGTAACTCGATAACGATCATCCGATCAACTTGCGTCTTTTTTTAGCTTATTGTGGATTTGTTTTTCTATACAATGACCCTCCAGTTTTATGATCGGATGAAAAATATAATTTTGCCACGCCAAAAACCATCAGATTTTTGAGCAAAATTTTAATTTTTTTTTCAAAACTCCGCCATTTTGTTGCATTTTAATTTTTTTTACAATCGAGGGTCATTGTATAGGAAATATATTCCAATTTAATTAAATTTTTGGTTTTGTTGATTTCAGGCACTGTGAAGGCGACAATCACTGCAGCAGTAGCGAAACCTTTTTTTTTTGAAGACTCAGGAGATGGTGGATAACTTGCTGCAAATCGAATATTTTCATTTGGAAACATTACTATGTATTCATTATTTATGCACAAATATATCTGCAAAATTTAAAAACATTCGATGCAATACTTTTTTTTTAAATTCACAAAAATCACCTGTTTTTCAATTGGTCAAACTAGTTGTGCCCCTTAATAGCAAATCACAAAAACTAAAGTTTCAACTACAAATAATTTGAACTTCAAAGTCCCAAAACTTCCTATTATTCTCTGATCTTCCAAATGCTTCAGTTTATATTATAGAATAACTTTCAGATTCCAGCTATCAGAATAGGTGGAAATTAAAGAGTTGTAAGTAGAGCGACGTTGAAAGGCATAGAAAAAAGGAACTGATATGACTCACAATGCCTTTATGCTTCCAAATTGGCGATCCCCTTTGAGCATCTCCTTCCGAACTCTCACAATTAGTGGAATCGCTACCGGAGCTTTGTACAGAGCTGAGACTTCCATTTTCCACGCTCTTGCTCAGACCATTATGCCTTGGTTCCATCGATCTCGAAGTAATCGAAGACGTTCTCTTCGGAACTTCTGGGGGTACTTTTTTGGTAGATCCTCTGTTTCTTCCGCCAGAGCCAATCTGGGTTGCATTTGTCCAGTTGTGAGACATCGGTGCCTGCAAATTGTGAGGTGTCGATGGAGATGTGCAAGGAGTCCTATGTGGGTCCCTGGATAGATTTTCTTGTCTCAAGCCACACATTGCTTCCTACACGTATCAAAGTTCTGGATTAGGATCTTCGTAAATCTAAATTTGGAGCTTAGTATTCTCCGGATGTTAAAATTGTAAATATTTAGATTAACTCGAGTTGTCTACTGGATAGAGATAATTAAAAGTGACAATTGACTTATGAGATCGTTAAAGTTGACATAGAATAACAGATGGTGCTCTTTGATACTTTTACCATCTGAGGATTAACTTAAAAAAAGGTCTTCGATGCAGTTTCCAGCAATATTTTGCGAAAGACCCAGACAATAAAGAATATCGTGAAATCATGAAACTTGAACTCAGATTTAAATTGAAAAAAGGACTGACATGCGGAGTGCAGATGAAATGAGATAAACTCGATTTTTTATAAAGCTTATTAAAATATATGGTGTGTTCCATTGCAAATCGGACGGGTTCAAGACTCCACGTTTCCGATTTACTTGAAATTTTAAGGATTGATAGACTAACATAAATAATGAAGAAACCCAAAATTTGAGATTTTTTCACGCATTATTTAAAAAGTTATGGGATAAACAAAAAAAATATGTTTTTGTTCTTCTTCAATTATTTATAAACTGAAACTAGAAAAAACTCAGAAAAAAATTACACAAATGTATCATTAGATGGCCGATGTAGTGGCATTTTTCGGAAAAATTTTTATTCCAAATTTAATAACAAAAAAAAATGTTTTTTTCAAACAAATTTATTTTTTGAAAAAACGCCATTTTTGAAAAATCTGAAAAACAAATTTTACGTCCTATAATTTTTTCCCGCCATATATCAGTCATTGCGAAACCTATAATTTTTTTTTCAATCGGCGATATCTCCGGTTAGAAAAATTAAAATAATACACGTAAATAGTGAAATGGAAAGCTGAAAAGTGGCTCTTTTTGATGGTTTTCTCATATTTAAAAAATAATAAAAATCGCGAAGTTATCGATGCTAAAATATAGCGAAAACCCGTGTTATTCGCATTTTTAGGTTAGGATTACTCGAAAACCTGACTTGATGGAGCAATTCTGAGCCCGGATTTGGTTTCTACGCCAAAAATTACTTCAGAAATGACTATCGGTATTTTTATAACAATCACAACCTCATATTTTGTAGACCTGTGTAATTATTTATGATTTATATTCTCGTATAAAGGTTTTTAATATCTACTTGTAATTGTTCTGACAGATTTAAATTTGAATTCCTCCGCACTCACCAATTTTATTGGGATCTACTTACTTGGGGATTATAATAATGAATACTGGATCCACTTTCTTGCGAACTGGACTCCCAACAAGGACTTGGTGGATGTTGGTGCCTAGCACAAGAACTAGGCGTTATAGAATTAGGATGCCGACCACTATGATGAAGATTATGATTCACATGCTGATGAGCATTCACCCTATGGCCTGAGATTTGTACCTCACACCTTCCACTTTGGCTCCTGGGCATTGGTGACTGGCATTGCGAATTATCAGGGTGTCTCCTTTCCCTCAAGGACATACTTCTGATAGGCATAGGTCGATTTCCTCCCTGGGTTTGTTGTACATAAATCTGGTTATGATAAGGAAGCCTCTCATGATCCGTCATATTGCTTTGACGATCTGATGCTTCCTGCAGCTTTCGGCTTAGTCTTTTTTCCGCCTTGGCCATTGCAGTGATCGCAGCGAATTTTTTAAGAAGTGTGTACCTCCTGAAGGCTCTCTGGATCGTCAGGGCAGCATTTCTTGCCTTCACCCCACCGTATTTTCGCTCCAGCATCTCGATTTGTTTCTCCAGCAAATCCTGGGATAGCTCATACCTGTTAAAACAGAGAATGGAAACTACGTTATACAAGTCTCAGAATTGGAGAACTTTGCTTGTTAAGATCTCTAGGGGGTTGGGTGGAATTTATTATATCAACTACTCGAGCGATTTCCCTAGAGAAGAATTTTTCTACGATGGTAAATTTCTACATATGGGACATTCTTTTACAAATCGTACGGATTTAAAAAAAAATTGTTAAAATTTTAAAAATGTTTTAAATTTTTTCTGTGGCATCTTTTTATTAATTTAATCGACACGTGCATAGGAATTTTCGAAAAAAAAAAAAAATTTTTTCGAGAAATATATAAACTTAAACTTTTGATAAAATTGGATAAAGTGCACTTAAAATTCATTATCTATTGAGATATGGCGCATATAATAGTATTTTTTCCAAATTTTTCTACTGAGAGGACAAACATTCAAGAATTGTTTAAACAATTAAATTGCTTATATCTGTAGTTAATTAACAAAATAAAAATTATGAAAATATTTACCTGAAAACCTAACATAATAAGCTAAAAAATGACATATTTCTCGAAAAAATTTTTTTACGTAAATCCCTATACACGTGTTGGTTAATTTATTAAAAAGAAGCTACAAAATTTTTTTTATGCAAATCTAAATTCTTAACTCAAAATGGGTGTACGATTTGTAAAAGAATGTCATATATTTTGGTGTAGTGTTCGTGAGAAAAGAAAAAGGACCACTGTGCGAATCGATAATAATAAAAGAGTGGTCTGGAGCTCCTATTTTGGCGTTTGATTGTTGACGTCAACGACTATGTGGCTTTAGCCCTTTCCTTGTGCAAATGAGCACCAAGGGGATAACAATGCACTCAGCTTTGGAAGTGATTCGCCTGGCTTATGCACGACCCAACTTTAGAATTATGTTTTGCATAAACTGATATAGTCTCCTTGAGAGTTTTTGTATAAAAAGCGTCGAGAGGTTTCAGGAAGAATGTTTTTCTTTATTATTCGAAGGGATTTAAAGAAAAACTTATGCTGTCTTAGAGTTCTTAGTCGGTTATATTACTTTAAGAATGGTAACGAAACTGAGAATATTACCAAGAATATAACCGGCGGATAAATTCTTTTAGGATTTATGAGAATTTTGTTATTTTGTCTTGTTAAACGTGTTAAACAATGAAAATTAATTAATACTGCAATATGAAATTATCTCTAAAACTTTGTATGTGTATTTTATTTGCGCGGAAGAAAGTGAAAAACGAAAACTAAAAGGGTATAATATTATAGGTTATGTTCCAGAGTTTTAGTTTAAATTATTATTGCGGAAATTATTGTATGGAAATCTTACATATTTGTATCAAAATTGGAATTACTTAACATCAGTGGGAGTTAATACAGGAGTTTATTCAGTTAATTATAATTATAATGGTTGAATGAAAAAAATTCCCTAACTTTCTTAAGTTTTACTTGACTTTCCCTGCCGGTTTATAAATTCTGTGACCTGCAGTGACACCGAAAAATTGGAAAAAAATAAAAACTGTTTTCTTCCTTAAAAATTTGAATTTTGATAAATTGGTATATGATTTAATATATTATACGTATATTATATACGTTTTATAGTGCAATAAAGGATTTTATATATATTCTATATTTATATAGATAATGTAAATTCAAGTATATATATATTAATTTATGATTTTTATTATTCAGTGTATTAAATTTAAACTGAACCTAACCTCAACTTTTAACAGTACATAATTTTAATACATGAACATAAAAGCTGTTTTTAGGTTTTTCTTTATATAAATATATTTATATGAGTGAGTGCCTCTTATTTAACTACAAAAGGTACTCAAAATATTGATAAATAATTATTTAAATCATAAATTCTCAAAATTCCTTTTATATTCTCTTATATTCTTTAAATTCTGTAATATTCTCGGTTATATTACTTGAACTTAAATTCTCGAAAAATTAAGAACTCTATACTGTCTTTGTTAGATTCTCAGAGAGATTTGAAAAAATAATTTATATTTAGATTTATTTCATCTTCTTTTGTCGTTCAGAAAAAAAACTAAATTGAAATATTGAAGGTTAAATGAGATAAAAACATTTTTCTTGAAGAGCAGAATGCATAAAGATAAAAGTAATCATGCAACAAAGAATTAACAACAAAATAATGACAATAATCAGTTGCTTAGCAACGAGAATAATGAAAATTGATCTGTAACCTTGAAAGCTTTAAAGAAGCTATTCTCACGTTTAACAATAAGATGAATTTGGAAGTAGATAAAAATCTCCAAGCCTTGATTATTAAACAATTAACTTTTTATATTAAAAATTCAAGAAATTGTAAATGTAACTGATGGAAAAGCCTCGAAGGCAAAGGTTTAAGTGGAACAAAAATAAGGAACTCCTAAAAGGATTCGTTTATTTCATTACTCCTATCGTAAAAGATGATTATAGTGATTAAGATCATAAATGAAAGATCACTTGCATGGTACGTTTTAAAGCACATATGTTGCAGAAACTTGACCATCTGACGCTTCAATATATTGTACTTTTCAACTTTTGAAGAGTTGAAGAGACACCTGTTGCGATATTTCGTAATAAAATTTCTTTACACTTCTAAGAAGCCTATTTGAGAAAGCAGTTCTAGAAAATACTTAGATTATAAGCGTTTAAAAGATGAAAGGTACTTCAGATTATCTGTATAAATTTTACTCGAATCTTGTGAAATATAAATATTATTTTTAATAAATTAAATCACGAAAAATTCAGAAGAATAAAAAAATAATAATATAGTTATAATTTTTTTTTCTAAAATCAAAATGTGATGAAATGGCTAATTATTTACATTTTTTAAAATAAATATCTATATCTGGGTTTGAAATACTATTTACGAGTTTAAATTTTTCAATTTTCATTACATCTTTTGATATGAAATAACATTTATTTTGAAAAAAATTTATTTTTTAAATTTCGAGTTTATTTATTTTGAGGAATTCAGAAATATTTCATAATTTTTCAGGATTTGGAATTATTTCAGAATACAACAAAAAAGTTTTACAAGAACTTAAAAAGAAACAGAACAGATTCCAGAATTTTTCAAGATACTTCAGGTTTAAGAAATGTTAAGAGATTTTAGTAATGTTAACAAT
The DNA here is from genome assembly GCA_030998225.1 of Diplolepis rosae. Lineage (NCBI taxonomy): Eukaryota > Metazoa > Arthropoda > Insecta > Hymenoptera > Diplolepididae > Diplolepis > Diplolepis rosae. The sequence goes on along the minus strand of JAPYXD010000723.1, from coordinate 1,822,791 downwards.
ATTTTATAGGTTTACTGCTGAGCTTTTTAAAATTTAGAGGATTTCGATTTTATTTCTGATGCGTTTTAAAATTTATTACCTTGCAGGATATTCGATTAAATACAAAAAAAATTTTCAACCCACAAAGTTATTTTAAAATTTTTATAAATATTTCTAAGAATATTAAGGGATCTCCAGAAATGAAAAAACTCTTTCATAACATTTTGCAAATTTGAGAGAACTTTTAAGACTTTAAAATATTCTGCAAAAATAACTCTAGAAATGTTTTAAAACATTAAAAAAACGTTGAAAATTATGAAATTTTAAGATGACTTTTAAAAATGTTAACAGGATTTTAAACATTTCCAGGATGTCTCATTTCAAGAGATTTTAAAAATTCTTTCGCGAAATATTTCGAAACAGATTCGATAAATTTCTCAACAGTGTAAAATATCAGGAAATACTTAAAATTACTCAGATCTATAATACGTTTAAATCCTCATAATTTAATAGAAATAAAAAAAACTTGATTTAAAAATATTCTAAAACAATTAAAATATATCCCAGTTTACGTATTCTTCTTAGACGATCTTCTTAGATCGAATGTCGCAAATTCGATTCGATTCGCCTTATTTGTTGGATCGGATTTTTTCGATTCGATCGGCCGCATAGTCGAATGTCGCATATTCGACATTCGGAGCGCCCTTCTTCGGATGTCGGATTTTCGACATTCGATCAGCTATTCGTTAAATGTCGAATATTCGACATCCGAAACACCCTTCTTCGGATGTCGGATTTTCGACATTTGATCAGCCGTTCGTCGAATGTCGAATATTCGACATCCGAAGCGCCCTTCTTCGGATTTTTTTATTCTTTAAATATGAAGATACAAAATTAAAATACAACTATTCAATGTATATTGTGTAATGCCTGATTAAAAATTGCAAACTAGCTACTGCGCCGGTCGAATGTTAAAAATCCGTCATTCGATCGGACGTGATTCGGATGTCGATTATTCGACATTCGACGGACGGCCGATCGAATGTCGAAAATCCGACATCCGAAGAAGGGCGCTTCGGATGTTAAATATTCGATATTCAACGGACGGCCGATCGAATGTCGAAAATCCGACATCCGAATAAGGGTGCTTCGGATGTTAAATATTCAATATTCAACGGACGGCCGATCGAATGTCGAAAATCCGACATCCGAAGAAGGGCGCTTCGGATGTTAAATATTCGATATTCGACGAACGGCTAATCGAATGTCGAAAATCCGACATCCGAAGAAGGGCGCTACGAATGTCGAATATTCGACATTCGACTATGCGACCGATCAAATCGAAAAAATCCGAACAAATATATCGAAATCGAATCGAATCTTTTTGCACACTTCTAATTCTTCTATTAAAATGTTTGTTAACATGGATTATTAGGGTTGCAAGGGTTTAACATCATATGCCGTTAAAGAATGATAAAAGCTCTCAGACTTAAAAGATTGTGTCCTTTTGTCTCAAAAAGATTAAAATTCAAGTTTCCAAGTTCTTTAGGAGTAAACATTTTAGTAACCAGGAGGGATAAAAGCTTGAAGATTAAAGTTTAAGACCTTAAGCTTTGGGTCGCGCGAAAGGTATCTAGGGAATTATTCGAATGTACAGGACTTACCCATTTCGGACGGATCCTTTCTTATGGTGAGCTTGTTGAAATCCAGACTGTGGTTGTCCTCCATAGCCTTGAACTATTGCTCCATAACTCTGGGGTTGCCCATATCCTGAGTGTGGATACACCTGCACGGTGGATGAAGGATAAGGGCCTAGGGCATAATTTTGTCCTTGCATATACGACTGGCCTGTTATGTAGGATGTTGAGAGGCCTGTTTGATTTCCGGAGGAATATACATTGTGAACGTTTCCGCTGTGAGTCTGATTCAGACTCGTATTGTGCGCTGGTCTCTCCATCTTTTGTGGGAAACTGCAACAGAAAGAAGATTGTTTTTTAAAACATCTATTAAAAATATATAATTTTTTGCCAATTTCAAGCAAATGGATACCCTTCCGAAAAATCGCAAAGATTCGAAGCCACAAAGAGAAAAACGACGAAATTGGGACCTTTTTGTTTAAAAGTTCATTTTGGTCCAAATTTGGTCTTTTCTGTTTTTTAGGGTTCGAATCTTTCCGATTTTTCGGGCGTTTCGAATTTCTTGAAATTATCAATGGTAATGTGGATTATACGTTAATATGAATTTGAGTTTAGCGATATGGTCATGACCAACCGTACTTTTGAACTTTTAAACAAAAAGGTCCAAATTTCGTAATTTCTGTTTTTGAGGGTTCGAATCTTTCCGATTTTTTGGAAGAGTTTCGAATTGCTTGAAATGGTTAATTGTAATGTGGATTGGACGTTAATATGAATTTGTGTTTAGCGATATGGTAATGACCAACCGAACCACGTGAAATTGGTGATTGCAATTAGAGTATGTAAGGTTATTCAAAAAATAATAACTTAACTTAACACACTCTAATTGTAATTATCGATTTCACGTGGCTCGGTTGGCCATGACCATATCACAAAACTCAAATTCATATTAACGTCCAATCCACATTACAATTAATCATTTTAAGCAATTCGAAACTCTCCCAAAAAATCGGAAATATTCAAACCTTCAAAAATTGAAAAGACCAAATTTGGACCAAAATGAGCTTTTAAACAAAGAGGTCCAAATTTCATCGTTTCTGTTTTTGAGGGTTCGAATCTTTCCAATTTTTTGGAAGAGTTTCGAATTGCTTGAAATTGTCGATTGTAATGTGGATTCAACGTTAATATGAATTTCAGTTTAGTGATATGGTCATGACTAACCGAACCACGTGAAATCGGTGATTGCAATTAAAATATGTAAGGTTATTCGAAAAATAATAACTAAACTTAACATACTCTAATTGCAATTATCAATTTTACCCGTTTCGGTTGGTCATGACCATATCACTGAACTCAAATTCATATTAACGTCCAATCCACATTACAAGGAACCATTTCAAGCGATTCGAAACTCCCAAAGAATCGGAATGATTCGAACCTTCAAAAATTGAAAAGACCAAATTTGGACCAAAATGAACTTTCAAACAAAGAGGTCCAAATTTCGTCGTTTTTGTTTTTGAGGGTTCGAATCTTTCCGATTTTTTGGAAGAGTTTCGAATTGCTTGAAATTGTTGATTGTAATGTGGATTGGACGTTAATATGAATTTCAGTTTAGTGATATGGTCATGAGCAACCGAATCACGTGAAATCGATAATTGCAATTAGAGTATGTAAGGTTTTTCGAAAAAGACGTGAACAGAAAATCTGTTTTAGCTATTAATTTTTGAATAACCTTAGAGACTGGAATTGCAATTACCAACGTCACGTGGTTTGATTGATCCATGGTCATAAATTTGAATTCCTTTTAAATATGTCATATATTAGAAGATTAGATAAAACTCCTAATTTTAGTTCTAATTATTAAATTGGAATATTTTTTCAAATTTAGCATTTAAATAATTACACGGAAATATATGTTGCACTAAAAATTTATAAACAGTTTAGCACTTTTGGACAAGTTTTTAATAATTGCAAAATTTCAGAAAACTTCAGTAAAAAATAGTCAACTATTCAGCAAGAATAACAAATAGTTCAGGAAAAATTAAGCATTTATCAATACTTCGATATTCCTAATCAGTTTATGAATTTTCTTTGAGCTTATTTATTTATTTTTTTTTAAATTTGACCATTCTTTGCAGAAATTTCCTGAAAATTTACGATTTTCAGAACATTGTCCAAAAGTGCTGAACAGTTAATGAAATGTTAACGGATTATTTTTTACTGTGTATGTTTGAATAAAATTATTTTGAATCAAATATGAGGTAATTAAAAGCAGACATTTTTGATTAGGTTTAGTGTCAATTATGATGAGTTTTAAGCAGAAGGATTAATTTTCGTCCTCCCAGTTAGTGAACTCAAAGTCTCAGTTATTAGCAGAGTCGATGCTGTCTGGCTTAATATCCGCTTTACGTGATTACCAAACGTAATTTCCGGTGATATTCCGTACCTTTACACAGACATGTTTCACATACGTGTAAAAGACTTTAACACGCAGACGTCAATAAAAATATTGTATTATGTTATGAATAAATTTCCCGTCAATCGCATATAAAAATTTCATTTCCTGTAACGCACTTTACATTCTGTCATGACGAATCAATATCATAGGCTGGAAATTCGATAATTAAAAAATAGGCTATTGATAGATAAATTCTTATCTAAATAAATTACTTTTATTGGAATAATTGAAAATGACAAACTAATTAAATGTTGCCTCTTGATTTTTTTACACTAATCACATCAATTATATAAATAGTAATCCCTTTCCCACTTGAATATTGAATTTCATCGCTACACCTAATAAAAATAGCTAAAAGTGCCATTTTAAATGGCCAGTTGGGTCCATTTTTCTATAGTTAAATGGTAAATAGTGAAATGCAAATAGTAACACATGTAAAAATAAAATTGTTTACTTGCTATTTTGCCTTTCAGAGCCGAAACTGGACATTTAAAATGGCACTTTTAGTTATTTTCCTTTTTTGCGGCTATTTCTATTTTCAAGAGACTTGAATACGAGTGACAATTATTTCAATGACGTGATACCCTTGTCGAGATCTATTTCATTACCCTTTTCGATTCATTATTAACCTTTGTGTTGATGTGACGAGTGTTCAAAGGAATACATAAATAATTGAGCACGTGTTATGGATGTAAATTCTCCATCATTATTGCAAGCTTGCCATCTTCCGCCATATGAATCATACTATGAATCATGAATCGAAATCCCCATGTTCTATTACCCTTGCGTGTCACCCCAATTACAACTTTACACATACCCCACAAGAAATCCGGAAACGACGATAATCATCTTGTCTCTGGTTCGTTGACTTCTTCCAAAAATTTCTTATCACTCTTACTGATTTTTTTCTCTATTTACAAAAAAAAATCCATTCACAAAAAGCTTATTTTTGTCTTCGAATTATTAAATCACCATTTTTATAATTTTTTAAGAAATTTAGAAAATAACATTTTTAGTATATTCAAGGACTTTTGTAAAGTAGTAAAACACTTTAAGGTGCAATTTTTTTGAAGAAAAAATTTTGGAAGATAGGTAAGGGTCTTAAAAATATAGCAGCCCTTAAAGAACGTCTGCAGGTTTCGACAACGGGTGCTTGACTGAATCGTTTGAACAGCAGCTGCTTCAAAAAAGGATCTTCTTTCTATATCAGGAGGTTGATCGAGGTGTAAAGGAAGGAAGAGGAAGGTTCAGAAAGTAGGGGGAATAATAAGAAGGGCTATAGGGAAACCAACACACGCGTCTCTGTTCAGGGACGTCAACTAAAAATTAAATATTTTATATCAGAAATTAAAATATAAACATTTTTAAGGGCCTGTGATATTCAGGAAATTAAAATTTTTTATTGATTTTAGGTTTCTACATGTTTTTGTCCAAAATACATAAAATGTTTTTAAAATTTGGGAAATGGTAAAGAAGATGAAAACAGAGGTGGATAGACAACTTTTGGTTTGAAAAATAAAAAAATGTTAAATTTTACAAAATCTATCGAACATTTTTTTTCTATTATCAAAACGAAAAGTAGTTTATCTACGTCAGTTTTCATTTTCTCTACCGTTTCTCAAATTTTAAAAACAACATTTTATGTATTTTGGACGTAAAAATGTAGAAAGTAGGCAAAGTTATTCATATTTTTCTTTTGGCTGAATTTAAATTTGTGAAAAGAGATTAAAGTTTCTATTCAAGGGAGGTGATTTTATAAATTCGAATTATGTTATGTTTTAATTTGCAAGTTCGTGAACTTCCAAATTTTGTAATTTTATATTTTACGAGTGTCTTATTGGGAGATTTTAAACCTTAATTTGCAATCTTATTTACGTTTTCGATTCCCAAAATAATTTAATTTCCAAGCTTCTAATTTTTAAAATTCCTCCTAATAATTTATTAATGGAAAAATGCGTAAATTAAAGAGATTAAAAATTCGAAAATTAAGGAATTAGGAGAAATTAAAATATATAAAAACACGACATTTGGAAATTTATGGATTGGAAAATTTAGAAATTAGTCAAAAACACGTCACTTAAAAAGGAAAAGAGAATCTGAATGTTTGGTTGATTTAGCTAAATAGTTCGTTGCTGCAACTAAAATTTTTTTGTAGACTGAATAATTCGGTATATTCAACCAAACGTTTTCTTTGAATCGATGAACATTTTAATAAATGAAACATAGTTTGTTTTAATGGACTTGAAAATTTTGTTTATCCACGAAAAAGTCTGTTTGAATCAAAAAAATTTTTTAGTTAGAATTCGTTCACCCTGAATTAGTGAGAAATTTACTAATTTTTAGTTATACTAATTTAGTTTATTTATTATAATTTATAATAAAATTCTAGTAATATTATAATAAAATTTCAACTAATTTATAGTTCCTCTTTTTAGCTATTTGAATCAGTCAAATTTCACTGATAATCAGTAGATTTTGACTGATTCATATTTAGAGAGTAGTTAATATTGACTAATTCAGTTTTATAGAGTGGATTTTTAAATATCTTCTGAAAATTATAAATCTAAAAATTCGTTTTAGGTATTCTCGCTTAAAAATTGTTCTTAATTTATATTATTAAGATTTTGAGAGTCTCGCAGTCTAGTAAATTAAATAATAAAATTTTTCTAGATTTGGAAAATTTATTTCTTTCTCTCAAAGAATTAAATCTCGTGTTAGCGAATTCTTTTAGAGTAAACATTATTTTAGTAACTCATTTTCTGAAGTTTCCTATTTTTGTGAAAATGAATTTGATTTTAAAAAGTAATTGTCACATTTTCGATAATCTTTAGTTATATTTTTGAGTCGAATCCGCTTACAAATCATTTAAAATCAACTAATTAAATAGCCGTTATTCACTGACTCGAAACTAATAAAAAACCAACTGATTGAAATTAAGAGAGTCTAATAATAATTTTTGAACTTAGGCTTCCTTAATATCTAAATCTGAATCAGTTAAAATTTTTAATAAATTTAATCAGTGACTGAATTCTTTCTTTTCAATCATACAAAAATTAATAATTGCTAAGCAAGAAATCAATCACTGATTGAAATGATTAAGAATTCTAACTGATTCAGATCTCGATAGTACTAAGTCATAATCAGTGGCAAATTACTATTTTAAATAGTACAAAATTATTTACCAATTGCTTTAAAAATCATTTCAACTAAATTCAGTATGAATTAATTTACACTGAGAAAAAAGATTTGATTGAATCAAAGAAAATAATTTGTTTGAACGACTTTCTTTGATTTAAAGAAATGATTTGTTTAAATGAAACAAAATTTGTTTCATTGAAACAAAATATTTTTGGACCAAATAAATATTTGTTCGAATCAAATAAATTTCTGACTTAAATCAAACAAATCATATCTTTGGCCACATATCAATGCATTGATTTCTTTGTTTTGAAGCAAAATTAATTTGAATCAAACAAATTTTATTTCATTTAAACAAATCATTTCTTTAAATAAAAGAAAGTCGTTCAAACAAATTATTTTCTTTGATTCAATCAAATCTTTTTTCTCAGTGTAGACTACCAATTGCATTAGTGGCTTTTGACTACAAATTAGTTGAAAAGTATTACTTATCAGTAAAAAAATTAACTGAGGTAATTGTTATGGTAATTCATCCACGAAAATTAGACCTCAGGCAAAAATAGATAGAATTTTAATTAATTTCTCGTTGCTTTGGCACAGGGTCAGTTTCTTTTTATTTTCATTGATTAAAAATTATCAATGTTAGATATAAAAATACGCAAAAAAGGAAGGCAAACGTTTCGGTCACATATGGGGGCCCTCTTCAGTGCCATAATTTAAAAGATTAATTCAAAATTTCAGTAAAAGACTAAAATATAGGGGATAATTGAAATAGCAGACATGTTATCAGACATGTCATTTTACAATTTACAAAAATAGATAATTATGCTTTCAGAAATAGCAATATTATTATTGAAGGACTAATTTGGAAGAGAAAATATTATTTTTCTTGAAAAAAATTTGAAATGCTGAACATTAATGTATTTAACTACTTTTATTCTTGCCGAACTTTTTTCCTTATCCCTTCATACCAAATTTTACAAAATAATGCGATTCTAATAAATTACGAATCATTTTTTCAGGAAAAAGAATCTTCACAACTTTTGGAAATAAATTCTTTAATTGCTGAAACAATTAAAAATCAATTTTCCAAAACAAAATTGTTATAAACAGATTGTTAAATTTGGTAATAAATCATTCATTCCAGAAAATTGGAAACGGTGAAGTTGTAGAGAATCTTTTTCATAAAAAAATGATCTGTGATTTATTAGAATAACATAATTTTTAAAAATTTGGTATGAAGCGAAAAAAAGTTCGGGTATAAATAAAATTTGTTAATTCCATTATTTTTTCATGTTTCAAATTTTTTTCTTGGAAAATGATTTCTTCTCTTTCAAATTAGCCCTTCAATAATAATATTAATATTTTTGAAAGCAAACTTATCTATTTTTTCCTGAGGTTTAATTTTCGTGGATGAACTATCTTTAACGATTTCGCGGTATTTCAATCAGTAGCCTTCCACCAATTAAATTTAGATATGCGACCGATTTTTTATATTTTTTCAGTTATTTTTTTGATCGAACAGTAAGAAGGTGATTAAAAATTGTATATATTGTTATCCAAGATGCGTTCCTGCATGTCAGCAGGTAGATAGTAGAAGGCACGCGCTCCTGAGCTTCCAACTCACTCGTTCTGGCCGTGACACTCAACCTTCTTTCACATTTACTTAGACGTGCTATATACGTCAAGTACAGATATATTACGTAAACCTTAAGACAATATTGTTCGTTGATGAGTCAGGTGATACGTAAATGGTTTTCACAATGGCGAAGTCCGACACGAAAGCCATTGCTTGAAAAATTGAATTTTTTCAAACGATATTTTCAAATAATTCCCAATTAAAAAATGTTTTTTTAAAAATTAGCTTCACATCAAAGAAAAGACTTTATGTGTAAAATTGTATGTTGATTTAAATACGTTTCATGTATTTTTGAACAACTTATAATATATTTACAATTTGTAAAATTTTCAGGATAATGCTAGGCATTTTTTTCTTAAGTTTTTTTTAATTCGTTGTGCAAAAATTCTTAAATTATTTAAATTTCTTGTTTTGAGTTATTTTATTCTAATGCAATTTTAAAGTTTTTTTTTATCAACTCGTTAAAAAAAATTTTAATTCATAAATTTTCCATCAAAGAAATCCTAAGTTAGGAACTTTTTTTTCTGCTTTTTTTAGATTCGGGAAAAATTACTGATGATAATACTATATGTATTGATATAATTATCCCTTATTCACTTGAATAATAAGACAAAGAGCCATCAGCGAATAACAGAAATTTGAAACTTCACTCATTTTACTAACTGATATACCTAATTCAAATCGAGAAAATATGAAAATAAATATCTACTTCTTAAAAATATTCAAGAGGAAGACAAACTGTAATAATTAATTACTTTACATATAAAGTTACTGTTTGATTAAAACGGAAGTTATATATATGGAATTTAAATGCAAATTTGAATAATTTTAAATGCAGCGAGATAAAAGTATTTATTCAAATAAAAGAACGTGGCATGATATATATGAGTAAAAATATCAATTTTCCAATTGTCATATTTATATCACTTTGTTATATTCTTGAAACGTGTTTCGGCATTAAAATAGTGAGATTTGCGTCAGCTTGTTTAGAAGAGAAACCTTATGCAAATATATTTCGAGTACTTGTAGCCAATCGATATGAAGGACTATTATAAGCTACGTCTTTGCTTTGAGTATTTAAATTTGCCCTAACTAAAATCGATACTAGAATCGATCACTTGAATTAAAAAATGTTAGTCTATTAAATATCTTCACATTTAATTAAAACAGTTTTTATCAAAAACTTATTTTTCAAAACTCGAAAAAATTCGAAGTCAATTAAACTAAAATAGGATAAACATTTTAAATTCATTACATTTAAGGTAGTTCATCCACGAAAATTAGACCTAAGGCAAAAATAGATAATTTTTCTTTCAATAATAGCAATATTATTATTGAAGGGCTAATTTGAAAGAGAAACAATTATTTTCCATGAAAAAAATTTCAAACGCAGAAAAATAATTTTATTAATGAATTTTATTTTTGACCCAACTTTTTTTCTTATCGCTTCATACCAAATTTTAAAAAATTATGTGATTCTAATAAATCACGGATCCATTTTTAGGGGCAGATTTCCTACAACTTAACCGTTTATGATTTTTAAAAATAAATTATTTAATGGCTGAAACCATTAAAAAAACATTTTCCAAAAATGAAATTTTTATAAACAAATGGCTGAATTTGAAAATAATTTATTCATTTTTGAAAATTGGAAATCTTTTTCTTTAAAAAATGATTTGTAATTTATTCAAAGCGCATAATTTTGTAAAATTTGGTAAGAAGCGATAAGAAAAAAAGTTGGGACAAGAATAAAATTTTTTTAAATACATTATTTTTCTGCATTTCAAATTTTTTTCATGAAAAATAATTTTTTCTCTTTGAAATTAGCCTTTCAATAATAATATTGCTATTCTTGAAAGCAAAATTATCTATTTTTTCCTGAGGTTTAATTTTCGTGGATGAACTATCTTAACAATTACCTCAGTTAATTGACTTACTCCTAAGTAGTACTTTTTAACTAATTTTTAGTTACCTTAAGGAGGTTTGACTGTGGCCAGGAAGCCCTTGAAAAACTTAATTATTTACTACTTTGAAAACTGTTTGAACTGTTATTTGTTACATATTCTAAGAGATAAATTTTAATTCCACCGGGGAAAAAAATGCCGTTTTTAGTAACAATTACTGTAGGTCAAAGCTCAACGCACTTTTTTTTAAGTTTACTTTTTAATAATGATTGCATTTTAAGGAATGACAGCTCATTTTCTTCTTTTAGCATTTTTAGAAAACTCCATCATCTTTGATTTTTTAATTAATCTCTCATTTTCTGGCTGCTAATCAGAAATGTAGGAAAATTTAATAAATTTTGTAAGCAAATAGCTGTAGTTATAAAATGAGATATTAATTAAAAAATCTAAGATGGTGGAGTTCTTTAAAAATGTTTGAAGAAGAAAATGAGCCGATTAAAATCCGAGAATTTTTATAGAGTAAACTCGGAAAAAACTGCATTGAATTTTTTGTCGGTAAAGTGAACATTTTTCTCTAATATTATGTATTGAATAACATATCATTAACATCTATTAAAGTGGAAAATAATTAAATTTTCTAAGGGCTTCCGAGCCACGGTCAACTCTCCTTAAAGCAAATTATAAAATAGATTTATATTAAAAAATCACTATTCCCTAACATTTTCATTATGTAGCGCCTCAAAATTTTCTCTTATCTTAAGGGGATCCGAAACCTTTAATATTTCTATTTTTTCAGTTTAGACCTTCCATATAATTTTCTTTAAGTTTAGTACCTTTATTTAGAAAGGTTTTGGGTTTTTTTTTAATTCCAGCACCTTTATGTACTTTCAAACTAAACATTTTGAGTTTTTTGGGCATTTTTTTGACACTTTTTGACTTTGAATAACTTTTTCGTCTTCTAACCAATTGTCATGATTCTTTTTTTATTTTGTTCCTTACTATGCATAGCAACTTTCTGGGGATGGAAAATAAGGAAACATGACTGAAAAAAAGTTACAAATTAAATAAATATTCCAAAATATAAAAAATAATTTTTTCTAGTTTTTTTTTTATAGTTAGAGTGTTTCCCGTATTTACAAATTTTCTACATACTGTAAGGAACAAAATAAAAAAAGAATCATGACAATTGGTCGAAAAAAAAGAAGTTATTTAAAGTCAAAAAATGTCAAAAAAATCAACATTTTTAGTTTAAAAATGCATAAAGGTGCTGGAATTTAAAAAAACCCAAAAACTTTCTAAATAAAGGTATTAAACATAAAAATAAGTATTGGGAAGGTCTAAACTCAAAAAATAAAAATATTCAATTATTATTCATAGTTACATTTTATTTATCTATTCTTACTAATTCTCTTTTGAAAATTTTCTTAATTGTTAACTTCCTAAAGTGACTTTAAAGATAAGCTATATATTTTCGAATAAAAAATTAAATTGATATTAAAATGAAGTGATCTTTGAATGACTTTACTTAAAATTTGATGTATTCATAATAAAATTTGTATGAACGTGTCTTAAAACAGTCTCCGTTGAATGTCTCTAAAAATGCATGAATATTTTTCTAAAATAGTGTACTCATAAATTCTAAATCAACATAAAAAGTTCCAATATAATATAAAAGCAACGATACCATCAAAAATTAGAGTAAAAAATACTCCAACAAAAATTTCCTCGTAGGTGAAAATAGTTTTCGTGAGGTCATGTGCCTTGGGGTCGTTTATTCTGAAAAAAGGTCTTTATATGTAACGTGGCACCTGTGAAATGTGAGGATCATTTATTTTTTATGTGAGATGAGAACATTTCTCGAGTAGGGCTGCTGCTGCTGCTGCTCCTTGAAAGAATAAAACTAACGAACAAGGAAAAAAGGAAAATGGAAACGATGCAAAAGCCTCCCTGAAGAAGAAACATCTGCTGGTTGGATGATCCTGACTCGTGCCACACTCCACGCATTGAACGCACACATTATTGTAAATACACACATTTATAAGAACACGAACACGTGCCCTTATGTTTGATCGGAACACCTGCCTGGCATTTTTTCAAGACCTACTCGAGTCATCATTTTAGCCAGCTGCTACTATCCATCCCAAATTATGATAATTGCAATCTCTGTCGGATTTGTTTTTGTTTATGGTTTTGCATTTAAAAAATGTATAACATCTGTGTGATTAAAATTCAAACAATAGATTTAAAGGACATATCAATTTTTTGTCACCCTATAATAAATAAGTCTTTAAAAAATATATATTAGGGGCATGTGACACCCTGGCGAAAGCATCGGATTGAAATTCATTCCGAGTCAATCAGATCTATTCCGATTCATTCCAATATCTGTATCCGAGCCAATGCGAATCATCCCGAACCAATCCGTAAAGGTTTTGTATCTCGTTTGATGAAAAACGGTCAAAAATCCATCCGACTCAATCCAATTATTTTCGAGAGATTAATCCGAATGAATCCGAACCAATCCGAAAACAAGTTTCCAATCCCGATCAATCCGAATCAATCCAAGCTCGGATTGATCCAAACCGAATTTTATATCAGAATCAATCCGAATGAATCTGAGGTCAGAACGATTCAGATTAATTCTGATATCCGACTTGATCTTATTAATTCCGAGACATCGATCCGAATGAATCCGAACCAATCTGAAACCAAGTTTCCAATCCCGATCAATCCGAATCAATCCAACCTCGGATTGATCCAAACCGAATTTTATATCAGAATCAATCCGAATGAATCTGAAGTCGGAACGATTCAGATTAATTCTGATATCCGACTTGATCTTATTAATTCCGAGACATCGATCCGAATGAATCCGAACCAATCTGAAACCAAATTTCCAATCCAGATCAATTCGAATCAATCCAAGCTCGGATTGATCCAAACCGAATTTTATATCTGAATCAATCCGAATGAATCTGAGGTCGGAACGATTCAGATTAATTCTGATATAAAATTCGCTTTGGATCAATCCGAGCTTGGATTTATTCGGATTGATCTGGATTGGAAACTTGGTTTCAGATTGTTTCGAATTCATTCGGATCGATGTTTCGGAATTAATAAGATCAAGTCAGATTGATTTTTGAGCGATTTTCATCAAACGAGATACAAAACGTTTTTCGGATTGGTTCGGAATGATTCGCATTGGCTCGGATACAGATATCGGAATGAGTCGGAATAGTTCTGATTGACTCGGAATGAATTTCAATCTGATACTTTCGCCAGGGTCGTTTAAGGTCAAAGGTATAATTTGTTTGATTTAAGGCAGAAATTTATTTGATTTGAACAGATTTTTATCTGGCATTTTTTCAAGACCTACTCGAGTCATCATTTTGGCCAGCTGCTACTATCCATCCCAAATTATGATAATTGCAATCTCTGCCAGATTTGTTTTTGTTTATGGTTTTGCATTTAAAAAATGTATAACACCTCTGTGATTATAATTCAAACAATAGATTTAAAGGACATATCAATTTTTTGTCACTCTATAATAAATAAGTCTTTAAAAAATATATATTAGGGTCATGTGACACCCTGACGAAAGTATCGGATTGAAATTCATTCCGAGTCAATCAGATCTATTCCGATTCATTCCGATATCTGTATCCGAGCCAATGCGAATCATTCCGAACCAATCCGGAAAACATTTTGTATCTCGATTGATGAAAAACGGTCAAAAATCAATCCGAGTTAATACGATTAATCCGAACCAATCCAAAACCAAGTTTTCAATCCAGATCAATCCGAATCAATCCGAGCTCAGATTGATCCAAACCAAATTTTCAATCAGAATCAATCCGAATGAATCCAAGTTTGGAATGATTCGGATTGATTCTGATTGAAAATTCGGTTTGGATCAATCCGAGGTCCGATTGATTCGGATTGAAAACTTAGTTTCGGATTGGTTCGGATCAACTTTTGACCGTTTTTCATCAAACGAGTTGCAAAACGTTTTTCAGATTGGTTCGGAATAATTCGCATTGGCTCGGATACAGATATCGGAATAAATCGGAATAGTTCTGATTGGTTCGGAATGTATATTCCTATCCTATACTTTCGTCAGGGAACTTATGAAATTAGCAAATTTTATTGATTTAAATTTCTACATGTTTGTATCCAAAAATAAAAAGTTTTTTGTTGATTTTAAGATTTGAAATGATATTATCAGTTGTGTCATGAAAAAAACATCATTTTTTATGAAAACAATTTAAAAATTAGGAAAAATAAAACTTTCAATGCTTTTTGTGATCGAATTTTTCCTTAACATCGCTTTTTATACAACTTTTAAAAATATTTGTATTTTTATGAATTATGGCTTTTTTATAGGGAAAGTATTTTCAACAACTTTACTGTTTCCAATTTTGAAAATAAGTAAAACATCTTTAAATATAGATATTTTAAAAAAATGTTTCATTAAAAAAATTGTTTTAAAGATTTTAGCCACTGAAAAATTTACTTTCAAAATTGAAAAAAGTATAGTTGTAGAATATTTTCCCCAAAAAAATAGGCCATGATTTATGAGAATTCGATCATTTTTAAAACATTAGTAAGAAGCGATAGTAAGGAAAAATTATATTATGGCCATGGATCAACCAGATCACGTGACCAAATTTCTGTAAAAGTTCATGTATGGTAACTTTTGTATTTTGCAAAATGTCTTTCTGGGAAAATATAACATAGGATGATGAAGAACGTCTGGCAACTTCGTTTCAGTGGAAATTTCGCAAACATTTTTACAGTTAACTGTAGTTATTGATGAGTCTTCCAATTTTTGTCAAAAATTTTACTAAGAAGAAGGTAACAGACGTGCTTCATCATTTTTTGTCATGTTTCCCAAATTTCCAGAAAAGTGTTTTGTAAATTAAAAAAGTAATTTAACATAATCGAATTAATATATGATTTCGTCACGCAGTCTAATTGATCCATGGCCTTAAATGTATCAATCAATACAGCTGATTAAATCAATAAAATTTGCAAAATTAATGAAAATGCACTAGGGAAGGTTTGTCAATTTTTAGATTTTTATAATTACAGAATTTTTTTTTTGTTTATATTAAAATCTAAGAGTTAAAAATCTTCCCTGGTATTTTTTCTTTAATATTGTAAATTGTGCATGGTTTACATTCAAGAAATGTCGATAAGGTAGGAATCTCATCACATGGTCAGGTTAAGCTATGAGATCCCTGTATAGAGAAAAATCTGTTGTATTTACAAATTTGTCAATAAATATTACAAAAATGAATATTAAATTTACAGAATAAGGAATTTTTCAAAATGTCTATTTAACAGGTATTTCTACAATATTCATCGACAAATCAGTTATGTTTAGAAAAAAGCAGTCAACTGTACTGAAATATCTTTTAAATTCACATAAATTTTGCTCTCACTATTTTAACTCAAGTATGGACTCAGTAAATAAAACAAGTTTTTTCTTCTCCGTGCTGATTTGAACTAGTGAAAAATTACTGGTAGAAATTTCGAGAGTAACTTTTGTGAAGAACTGATCAAAATAACTGATTCAAAAACTATGCAACTTTCATTTCTAAAAATTTTAATCCCTTTTTTCTTGCACCCTTGATTTTTAAGCTTCAAGAAAGTTTCATTTTCTTATGCAAGGTGGCCTTTTAACTTTCAAAATCAAATTTTGGGCTCGTCAGAAAGAGTTTGGGAAGAATAACTAAGAACAAAAATATCTAATAAGATTTTAGTTTGCGATAAAAAGTATAATTTCTGATTTTTATAAATTCAACTTGGGCCTCATGAACTCCACACAGAAATCGGACTCAAAAAATAAACGCTTTAAGATTTTAGATTCTTACTTATAAAAAAAATTGTAAATTAATATTTGAAATTTTCATTTTACAATTAGAACATTATTCTAAAATACATGGATATTTTAAATTTAAATTTGAATCACTGTATAATCTTAGAGTACAATACACTGTATCAGAAATAATGATCGATTTTATATCATACTTAAATTGATAAAAATTTTAAAATTTTTCTAGTGACCTAATTTCAATAATTGTCCTTAAATCTGATATGATTAAAATTAGAAAACGAGAAATCGGAATGTAGAAGGTAATAAAGCTGCACGAAAATCCATATAGTTACTAGTCCTTGTCCTTATTTTATTCTATCCTTGCCAATTTCTTGAATTTCTTAATTTTATTCGCTTTTATCAAACTTGTTTTAATATTCAATTAAATCGTTTTCATTTCATATACTCAATTTTATTTATGAAAATTAATTTCTATTATTTAATAAAAATAAAGTGAAAGAGAATCAAGAATGACTAGAATTGTTTTTATTCCTTAAGAAAGAAGAGTTACAAACCCCTTTTCAAAAGTAGAGTAACAATTACGAAATAAATGGTTATGTTGTTACGAGAGAACACACGAGTTTGCTTTCTCAGGTGACTATTCAATTGTTTTCATGACGACACGATTCCGATTGCACAAGGAAAATAAGTAAGACTATAATAAGTAGTGAACAAAGGTACATGGATATCTTAAAAGACTAATCATCTGGAATTATAGTTTGTGAGTTTTTTATACTACAGAAGCTAATCTGCAGTAACATAGGATCAATTTTAAATAGTTTTTAGTTACAAAATACGCAAAATACTGAAATCAACATTGAAAGCTCAAATTCGGCTCGAAATGATAAATAGAAACAAAAAATTTACGTTTGTAAATTATAATTTAATCACTGCTTTTAATTTTCAGCTAATTTCAATTGGTGGTTGATTTTTAGATATACAATCAGTTGTTTTAAGTGAAAATCACTGAGAAATTAGTTAGAATCAATTGATATGCTAGCTGAAATTTAATCACGGATTGAAATTAGTAGAAATAACTGATTTGAATTAAAAGAGTTTGTTATTAAATTCTAATACTCATTACATTTTGAATTAGTCAGAATTTTTACTGGAGCAAGCAGTGAAAAAATATTTTTGCGGTTATATCAGTTAATTTTAACTGAAGTAATCAGTAAAACTTGACTGATTCACAGTAACTTCTTTTACGCTATTTGAATCAGTCAAATTTTACTGATAATCAGTAGATTTTGACTGATTAAGATTTTAAGTATAGTAAATTTGAGTAAAAATTTCTTAATTTTCAGTTACAAAGTGTTGAATATTCTGATACTTGTATCTGGGAATTCTAAAACTTGTAACAGGAATAATTTTACGATTTAGTTAACTGAAGTTTTATGCAGTTAAATGTAACTGAAGTTTTTGTTACAGTTTCGTAATTTTTTGATAAATTTTATAAAAATTCTGTAACAGTTTGGTAGTTCCAAGATACATATTTGAAAATTCAGTTGAATTTCATAATATCAAAAAAATTTTTAGAAAATTCAGTACATTTTTCGCAATTTTAAGATACCTTTGCTCGAAAACAACATAAATATTGTCAAATGTTACGTTACCTTTGTAACATACAAATTTTGTCAGTTTCAGAACACTTCTAACAGTGCATTCACTGAATTTATAAGTTAAAAACAGTGTCAGAATAAAACTTATCTGAATTTAACAGATATTTCAGTACAATCCACCGCTTTTCTGAAAACAAGAGATTTGTCAATAAATATCAGAAAAATGTTGAATTTACAAAATAATGGATTTTCTTCAAAATGTTAATTCAACATACATTTCCGTAATATATGTCGACAAATCTGTTATGTTTACAAAAAAGCAGTGAATTGAGCTCGAATATCTCTTAAATTTATAGAAATATTCTTCTTATTCTGTCATTATCTCAACTGATGTACTTAGTAATTGCAACAGATTCCTCTACACTGTTACAAATCTTATTAATTTTAATAGACTTTCATATACAAGTGGTAAACTAAAATTAATAGATTTGTATATTATGAAAAATTAATATACATTCATATTAAATTTAATAACTTCTCAATCAAAATATTATAAGTGAATTTTTTTTCACTATTGAATCAGTTAAATTTCACTGATTCATCAGCGGAAAAAATATTTCTCACTATTCAATCGGTTAATTTCCACTAAAGTAATCGATCAGTGAAATTTGACTTATACGCAGTAACCTCTCTTTAGCTATTTGAATCAGTCCAATTTCACTGATAATCAGTAGATTTGGACTGGTTCAGATCAATTGAAATCAACTGATAACATAGTGCGATATAATAGTATATTATGCAACATGTGCGTAAAATGCGGTTTTACACACGCGTGGTGATAACGTGCACGAGTGCCCGGCCAAGCCGGGCACGAGTTCAACGCAATCACCACAAGTGGGTAAATCGCACGCACGAGTTGCATTCGATATTTTTTGACACAGTGTGCGTAAAATGCGTTTCAATGATATGAGACAATATGACGAAAGTAAGGTTGATGGAGACTAAAAGGGGGTGACGGGGGCGGAAGAGCGGGTCCAGGGCTGCAGGCCCTGGTGGGGGTGAGGGGGCGGAGCCCCCCCGTATAGAGATAATTAGAAGGATAATTAATTACATAATTCTTTAATTGGAATAAATTAATTGAAATTATTTCTGAAAATTATTATATTTAATTATGTGTTATTTTCAAAATGAAATACACAATAAATGTTTATAAGGCGTTTCGTAACTTTATACAACTTAATTTAATTCGCATGTTAAGCACAGTTCATAATAACGGAAAAAAAATTAATTAATTAATGAATTAGTTGTTGAAATAAACTATTGCATTTCATGAATTATAAGATATATATAAATTTTTTTTATTTTACGCACACTGTATCGTAATAAGCCGTTTTACGCACTCATATGGGGGTGTAAAAACGCATTTTACGCACACTGTGTCAAAAAGTACTGATTATAATTAGTTTTAGTAATTCTCTGGAAAAAAGACGCTCTCGACTCCGATAATGTAAGCAATGACAAAAATTTCAAACTTAATTAATTAATTTGAAATTTAAAAAATAAATTCCTGAATATAGTACTTTCGGAATTGTTTTGAGCTTCACCTCAGGAGATCTGAAATCTGGTTGAATGAAGATAAGAAGTGAGAGGTGTAACTAAAACTCAGGGTGACACTTGGAACTGAGCAAGCTGAGCAAGCTCAAGATTCTGACTGTAAAGCTCACGTCTTCGAAGACGGCGTGTAAGGGTGAAAGGTAAAGGGTTAAAAGTATGAAAAACTAAAGTGGTTCAAGCCAAGTGGGTTTGTCTCGAGACGAGACTTTCAGACGACGTGCCTTCTGATTAGATGGAGGACATCAGCTGCCACTTGGACACGCGCCATGGAAGCCCCACTAACGTCTTCCTTCCTTCTGGCTTTCTTTGGTTTCTTTTCGATTTGCACTCTATGTCTCGATGATAGGTATAAGAGTATAAATTACAGCGTCACGTGTTTTATCTACGACCACCTGCCGTACTGGGACAGAAATAAATTTACATCTTAAGGTAATTGTCGTGCCAAAAATCAGATCTCTGGAAAAAAATGTTTTTTGTTTATTTTAAGACTTCAAATTTCCGATTTTTGAAAATGAAGCAATTTTTATCAAATTCAGCAATTTGTTTATAAAAATTTCATTTTGGAAAATTGATTGTTAATGGTTTCAGCCATTAAAGAATTTATTTTCAAAAATTGGGAACGGTAAAGTTATGAAGATTTTTTTTCCTGAAAAAATGATTCGTGATTTATTAGAATCGCATAATTTTTTGAAATTTGGCAAGAAGCAATAGGAAAATAAGTTTGGGCAAAAATAAAATTTATTAATAAAGTTATGTTTTTGTGTTTCAAATTTTCTTCATGAAAAATAATCTTTTCTCTTTAAAATTAGCCCTTCAATAATAATATTGCTATTCTTGAAAGCAAAATCATCTATTTTTGCCTGAGGTAGAATTTTCGTGGATGAAAACTACCTTAACATCGCTTTTTACAACTTTTAAAAATATTTGTATTTTTATAAATTATGGCTTTTTTACAGGGAAAGTATTTTCAACAATTTTACTGTTACCAATTTTGAAAATAAGTATCTTTAAGAGTATGTGATACTTGAGAAAAATAGAAAGTTCATGTGAACAATTTAGTCCAGTTTCTACATGTTTATGTCCAAAATATTTTTGATTTTAATGATGAAAAAAAAGAATTCGGTATATTTTGCTAAAATCGAACTTTTTTTCATTTTCGAAACCAAAAGTAGTCTATCTAAGTCCGTTTTAATTTTTCACCACTATTTTTCAAATTTTGAAAACTAAATTTCATGTAGTTTGGACACAAACATGTAGAAATCTAAAATCAATAAGATTATCTGATTTCCTAAGTTCACATGCCCTTAAATTTAGATATACAAAAGAAATGTTTCATTTAAAAAAATTATTTTAAAGATTTTAGCCTCTGAAAACTTTACTTTCAAAATTGAAAACAGTATTATTGTGAAGAATATTTTCCTCAAAAAAATAAACCATGATTTATGAAAATTCATTCATGAAATTTTTGCCACTGCAGTTGAATGCGTCTTTTTTTCCACAGAACGATTTTCAAATTCTTTAAACTTAAATATTTATAATTATAAAATTACTATTTTTACAAAGAAATTTTTTTTTATAATTATAAACATTTATCACCAGACAATCCTGTGTTAATGCATTTTATTTAATTCTATAACTTTTCAGTTATTTTATTTTATATAGAAATGGAGTACACAAACCGAAATGCCGGTAAAGTAGGAATCTAGTCACGTGAACCAAAAAAATAAAAAGCCTAAAATTAAAGAAAACTTTATTTTCCAGAGAGTTGATTTTATGGCACGATAATTACCTTAAGCTGGAGAAATGACTCTATTTTAATCAAACTAGGAAATTCTAGTAATTGCGGCCAAAGGCTGACAAGTGCGAGAGTATGTATGTTCCTAGTTGGAAACTAGATATTCACTCTCTAAATCTTAATCAGTCAAAATCTACTGATTACCAGTGAAAGTTGACTGATTCAAATAGCTAAAAAGAGTTTACTGTGAATCAGTCAAATTTCACTGATTACTTCAGTGAAAATTAACTGATTTAACAGTACAAAAATATTTTTTCATTGATTACTTCAGTCAAAATTAACTGCTTTAGCAGTGAAAAATATTTTTTCCGCTGATGAATTAGTGAAAAGGCGAACACTGATTCAATCAGTGAAAATTTGACTGATGCAGATTTAGGGAGCAAATCTATAAGGCATTTTTGTTACAAATTCTTTTCAGTATTCTTGAGAAAAGTTTCAATTAAAATATAATTCCAATTATAATTGAGATATTCTGATTTTAAACAATAAAATATTCTGAACGCAGAAAAAAGGTTTGTATTTCGGTACTTATTTTTACAACTTCACTTATTAGTAGATTTTACAATAAGTTCAGTTCGATCAATAGATTCTTTGTACTAGTAATTTAGTACTAGTAATAGTACTAGTATTTTTTGTTCTAGTAAAATCTACTAAACCTGAATTTGTTCGTATTTTGAAGATTTTACTGGACGCTAAATCTCTTAATTGAGCTAAACTTCTTGTAAAATCTAATAAAAAATCAAGTTGTAAAAATAAGTACCGAACTTTCTGTAAATGTTACGATTCTTCTTTCTGCGTGCGAACATTTCGGTTTAAGATATATGATATATGGTTATTTATTTCTCTAAGATAACTTCTTTAGTTCATATATCTTCTTAAAAATTTATCAAATATAAAAAAAACAATGAAGAACGTTTGTTAACGTTTTTTTTTAGACAAAATTTGTCAAACATTTTTTTAGAAACAATGAAACTGGAAAATTTACAATTGAAATTGACTGTAAAAATGTTGGCTAAATTGTTATTAAAACGAAGATAAAAGACATTTTTATTCTCATTTATTATGTTTTATTTATAAATTTCCAGAAAGATTTTTTGTAAACTAAAAAAGTGATCTTACAGGAATTAAGTCTCGTGGTCCGGTTGACTCATGTGCTCAAGGAATAAAAAGTGTGGAATTCCTAATGAAATTCATGGTCAATTCGTATTTTCCCCAGTTTATTATCATAATTTAAGATCGCGTAATTCAATATAATGTGCATTAAATTTAACTAACTAAAGTAAAAATTGACGCGATATTATAAATAAATTATTTGATGTGAATTGTTATCAATCCAAGTGAAGTAAAAAATAATACGTTATGAAAATGTGATAAATTTATAATTAAATCAACTTAATGCTAATATATAATTAAAAGACGGTTTTTGCTGAATTAAACTTGATTCAACATTTTCGAGAAGAGTTTACTTTAATTCTACCATAAATTTGACTAAATTACGGTTAACTTGGCTAAAATAAACTAGATACAAGTTGATTGAAATTTGTGGATTAAAATTAATTACACTTCAATAAATTCAAACAAAACTTTTTAAAGAATCCCATCAATTTAATTTAATCACAAAGAATTTTAGATGAAATTAAAGAAAACTCTAATATATATTTGAAGTTAATTTAATTTAATTTTAATAAATTCAACTGAATATTTGAAATCCCAACTAAAGTCATTTTTCCTCTGCATTTAAAATTAATTCAACAGTCTTCGGAGTAAATTTAGGAAAAGCAATCTTGACGAAATTCAACGAAAGGAAGAAACTTTATATTAACTTAATTGACTTTCAAACGAATTAAATTAAATTCTATAGAATCAATATAAAATATTTCCATTGATCAGACTGATTTGGTTAATTTATTCATTTATTCATATAAGATTTCAATCAGAAAGATAGAGTTTAATGAATGTAACTACTTCAAAACTAAATTAGAACCCAATGAAAAAATAGAGTTTGTAGAGCTTTGACAGGAAAATCATCCGGAATTGTATCAAAAGATTTTTTTTGACAAAGGGAAATCAAATTAGTGTTTTTCAGCCCAAATCATGCCAGAACTACAATTCTCATAAAAAATATCTCGTATTTGATGAAAAACGGTAAATAATCGATCCGACCTAACCCGAATTAATCCGAGGCAACAATCCGAATGAATCCGAGCTCAGATTGATCCAAACCGAATTTTCAATCAGAATCATTTCGAATGATTCCGAATTTCAGATTGATTCGGATTGATTCGGATTAAATCGGATTAAATCGGATTAGGTCGGATCGATTTTTTACCGTTTTTCATCAAACGAGTTACAAAACGTTTTTCGTATTGGTTCGGAATGATTCTCATTGGCTCGGATACAGATATCGGAATGAATCGGAATAGTTCTGATTGCTTCGGAATGAATTCCTATCCGATACTTTCGCCAGGGATATCTCTGATCAAGATCTTTTACAGTTAGAGAATAAATCAACAAGTATTTTTTGTCAAGTAAATGCAATCGAGATTTAAATCTGAACTGAATAAAAAAGACAAAAAATAGAATAAATATGATAAGGCCTCCAACGCACACGATTTGCAGAAACTAGTTTGGTTTGTGTAGGGTGCACTTTGATATTAGCATATCAGAGAACCTTGCACTTTTTGCAAATTGGCTACCGCCTTGTAAAATGAAGTCGTGCAAAAACTTATTATTTTATCCAAGAGTGTTACGAATGTTAATAGCAATCAACGGTTGTTAATTGCTAGACGATAATTACTCGTGAATTGAGCACTAGTGCAGTGGTGCTTTTATAATAGAGTACGCTTTAATAATTCCTCTAATGATTTCGTCTTTCCTCGAATATATACGGTACACATCGTCTAGAAACCGTTCCAAAACCTCTGAATTTTTCATGACACACCAGATTTCCACCACCGTTTAAAGTAAATTTTCCACCACGCAAACACTATTTCCGTCTTATCTTCCCTTAGCTTCAACCATTTTCACCTAATTTCATTAGAGATTTCATTATCGTTCTAAATTATGGTTATTTGAGAATCCTTCATGGTTTATATATAGGCAAAACTTTATGGTAAAGAGGGAAAGCTGACGTGCATTTAGAAAATTATATGAAAATGGATGGAAATTGTGAAAGCATCCAGTATCTTGTTACCATCTTTTAATTTAGAATAATATCTAATAGTTCCAAGTATAATTTATTTTAATGTATTCTATGAATTCAAATTCTCAATTTTCGGTAACTGGATAGAAACTCGCGACTGAAGTAATAAATTAAGCTTACTTTTAAATCTAGAGTTTGCTTGATTACACAAAAATTTGGTTGTACTAACTCTTTGGTTGTTTCAACCAAAGTCTGTATATTAAATAATTTGGTATATTTATTTAAATAATTTTTTTGAATTTATCGAATTTTGTTTGGATTAACTTAATATTGCTCTTTATATAAAAAACGATGTTTGAGTCAACCAATTTTTTTTTCTAAATAAATTAGCAGAAAAATACTTTTGGTTTTAATAATAAAAAATTTTCTCCACAAATTTTACTAAAAATGATTTTTTCTCTATTTTTTAAACCAGAAGTCACTTAAATGAAGTTGGCAAATGTTCTTTATCGTCTAATGTTGTATTTTCCAAATTTCCGGAAAAATATTTTGTAAAGTGAAAAAGTTATCATACATGAACTTTCACAGGAATTGGATCATGTGGTCTGGTTTATCCTTGGCTTTAGTGTTATTTTTCCTAATTAAAAATTTTTTTTTATAAAATAATGCTTTTTCTTTCATAAGACACGACTGATAATATCAATTCAAGTTTTAAGGCCATGTATTTATCGAATTTTGTTCGAACTAACTTAATATTGCTTTTTATATAAAAAACAATGTTTGAATCAACCAATTTTTTTTCTAAATAAATTAGCAGAAAAATACCAATTAAGATGATGTGAAATTGTTTACTAATTGCTTTAGTCAGCAGTTCTATTGGTTGAAGTATTATTAGTTTAATTTTTTACCATTTCCTTTAACAATTATTAGAAGAGAAGTTAATGAATTATAAAAGTTAAACTACTAATAATTGAATTAGTGCAAATTGACTATGAATTAGTAGACAACTATTAGTTATTAGTAGATTTAGCATAAATTAGTACTGTTAGTGTAAGTGAAGGACTCAATCCGAAAAATATTTGCTTATTGCTATTTGTTCACTAAAATTCGGTACCATAAAATAAAAATTAATTAAATTCAACAAAATTCAGTTGAATCAATTAAAATATTTGTTTTATTCAACCAAATCATAGTCAAGCAAACCATTTTAGTTTGAATTAACCAAGTAACAAATATATTTTGGTCAGATTACCTGAATAGTTTCTTAAATCTACTAAAATAATTGCAGAAAAAAATTGGTATACACTGAGAAAACAGTTTTGTCAAATGAACAAAAATATTTTGTTGGCTTTTATGTAACAAAATTCATTTTTTTTAAAAAAATGTTTTTTAGGACAACAAAATAAGTTTTGTTGCATACATTTTTTCTGACTGTAGGATTAACCATTTGACTAGTTATCAAACAGGATTACTATTTTTTTGATTAGATTAACCGAAAATTTAGTTCATTATACAAGAATTTAACTAGTAATTTAGATTTTTAGTTTTAAGTCAACAAAATTTTGTTGGACAGAGCATAGTATTTGTCGCTATACAGAAAACAAAATGTTTAGTTGATTCAACAAAATTTTTTGGTTAGTCAAATTTGGTTGATCCAACCAAATATTTTAGTCACTTTTAATAAATTTCCATTATTTTTCACATTTGAGAAAGAAATTTACTTAAGTCAATAAAATACTTTGTTGATTCAACAAAATGATTTTATTCAATGAACAATTTTTTTTCTGACTAACGGTTCAGACGCCTAAAATAAAAATATTCAAGGATTAGTAAAGCGATAAGTTAAAACCAGAGTTTCGCTATCCTGTTGATCTAAGAATGTAAAGTGTTAAATTATTGGCTGTGGAGCGTGTCGAAGGGTCTTGCGGACACTTTGTGTTTGACGGTGATTTGCACTTGTTAATTACACATGCGCATGCAATGAATGGTTTCAATGAAAAGCGAGCGAAAAAAATGAGATTAGTATCTGAATTCGAATTTCTCTTCGGAGCAGCATTTCGAATGCAAACAAATTGCCCCAGTTCTCAATGGCTACAGTCCAGTTGCGACACGCATAGTCCGTTATATTGTAAATCTAGGTAAACGTAAGTGCGTATGTACTTAAGCGAATCAACGTACATCACATGAAAGGCGTTAAAATTTCAATAAATTCTGTAACTAATAACCTCTAATTATACTTTCAATTAACAAGTCTGGAGAATTGGAAACTTTTTAGATTGCAATTCGCAAAATACTTCAGTCTTTGAAATTGTTTGATACTTAACTCAGAAAAAAGTTGTTTTCATTGAACAAAACCGTTTTGTTGAATTTACGCAGTATTTTGTTTGTTTATTGTCGTGCCGAAAATCAGGTCTCTGGGAAAAAAGTTTTTCTATGATTTTAAGATTTGAAATGATATTATCAATCGTATCTTATGAAAAAAATTTAATACTTACGAAAGATAATTGGATTTTTATAAATAATGGCTTATTTTTCGGGGAAAATATTCTCTGCAACTTTACTGTTTCCAATTTTGAATATAAGTAAAAAACCTTCAAATATAGTTATTTTTGAAAACATGTTTCTTTTTAGAGTGATTTCGTTCAAAAGAAGAGAAAGATTTAAAAAAAAACTTAATACTGTTAACAGGAATTTGAAAGTTTTTAAATTTGATTAATTTGATGGTAATTAAAATTTCATATTGGATAGAACTTTTTATTGATACTATATTTTTTAAACAGATAGAAAAATTGGTTGATTCAAAAAAATTTTTGGTTCCAATAAAATATTTGATCGATTTTTATCAAGTTTTTGAAAATGATTGGATTTTTATAAATCATGGCTTATCTTTTCAGGGAAAATATCCTTTACAAGTCTATTGCTTCCGATTCTGAAAATAAGTAAAAAATCTTCAAATATTGTTATTTAAAAAAAATGTTTCTTTTTAGAAAGTTTTTTTGTCAATTTCAGTCACTGTAAACTTCGCTTTTGAAATTGGAAACAGTAGATAGAGAATATTTTTCCCGAGAAATAAGTCATGATTTATAAAAATCCAATCATTTTTGAATTTTTTTTAAAAAACGATACTAAGAAAAAATTCTGTTACGAAAAACATTATTAAAAGCATTATTTTCGTAAGTTTTAAATTTTTTGTCCTAGAAAATGTTTTTTTCATAAGACACAACTGATCATATCATTTCAAGTCTTAAAAACATAGGCAATTTTTTTTTCCAGAGACCTGATTTCTGGCACAACTATCTGAATCAAATTTGTTGGTTAAATTTACTAAATACTTGAAATTGATTAAAAAAACCATAAATATTTAGTTGGATCAATCAAATTTTTGCTTCAATCAACCAAATTTCACTAATCAAAGAATTTTCTCAAATTAATGAAATTATTTTGTTGAATCAACCAATTTTTTTTATCTGTTTAAAAAGTATAGTATCAATAATAAGTTCTAGCCAATATGAAATTTGAATCACCATCAAATTGATCAAATTTAAAAAATTTCTAATCCCTGTTAAAACGGTATTAATTTTTTTTTTAATCTTTCTATTTTCTCGAGCGAAATCACTGAATAAAAAAATCATAACTCTTTTCCGGAACGTGTTGAGAGTTTGTAAAAATGATTTCAGCTCGTTCGTTCTTATTTTACCGGAAGTTCAGCGATCGCAATGCATCAATCCTCGAACGTGCTCGCTGTTTTCTGTTATGTACGTTCGATGCTTTTAAATTCTAATGGAATTAGTACACTTCGCGGTGGATGACTATATAGAGAGAGAGGTACGTGGTTATTACGCAACTACATATTCATGTCATGTACATGTGCCTTATACTAACACAATCACAGAAACGATAAATATACGCATACATTCCCCGTTATATTGCAAGGAGTTAATGTGGGTGGATTGCAGAATAAAAGTCGAGCTCGAAGCTTCTTTTCTTTCTCCGATCGTGTAAATATTCTACGAGAGATGCAATAATTCTACATATACATATGAAATGAACATATGTGTATTTATGAAAGATGGGATAGTCACTTGAATATATTAAACGCCTACGAACTTTACCCATCGATCAACAAACTCGCACTTTCATTGAACCAGGGACGAGTCATGGCCTTGGGTCTTGATCTGTTGCAAGATGAGTTAATTAAATTTTTCGAAAACAGTTCGTTCAAAAGAAAATGGGCCATTCTCATTTATCTTATGCCATAGAAGGTAATTTTAAGGAATTTTTCAATCATTAGCGATAAAAACATTCCTCTCTGGTTATTTCAACCAGATTTTCTAGTCATTTCCGAAAAATCTGGTAAAAACAACAAAAATCTATAATTATTTAGATTGGAAAAAAATGTTAAATATGGCCTTAAGGTAGTTCATTCACGAAAATTAGGCCTCAGGCAAAAATAGATAATTTTGCTTTCAAGAATAGAATTACTGAAGGGCTCATTTGAAAGAGAAAAGATTATTATTCATGAAAAAAATTTGAAAAACAAAAAAATAATTTTATTAATAAATTTTATTTTTGCTCAAACTTATTTTCTTATCGCTTCGAGCCAAATTTTTAAAAATGATGCGATTCTAATAAATCACGGTTTATTTTTTTAAGAAAAAGATTCTCTACAACTTGACCGTTTCCAATTTTTGAAAATGAATTCTTTAATGGCTGAAATTATAAAAAAACAATTTTTTAAAACGAAATTTTTATAAACAAATTGCTGTATTTGATAATAATTAATTCAATTTCAAAAATTGGAAATGGTCATGTTGTAGAGAATCTTTTTCCTAAAAAAATAAACCGTGATTTATTAGAATCGCATCATTTTTAAAAATTATTTGCTCGAAGCAATAAGAAAATAAGTTTGGGCAAAAATAAAATCTATTAATAAAATTATTTTTTTGTCTTTCAAATTTTTGTCATGAAAAATAATCTTTTCTCTTTCAAATTAGCCCTTCAATAATAATATTGCTATTCTTGAAAGTAAAATTATCTATTTTTGCCTGAGGTCTATAATTTTCGTGAACGAACTACCTTAACCAGATTTCGGTTTTTTTAAGTGGCCCTTTTTTGTGTGCAGTTTTTTCTAAACTGTAATAAAAGTTAATTACATGTATTTAGATCTATGCAGGAAAATAAATGTATATTTTAAATACTAAATATTATATATTGACTATAATTTTGGAGTTCCTCCAGTTTAGATGATCATTTTTTTAATAAATAGGAAAAATCTTCTAGGACAAATATTCCTTAATATCTTTGAATTACACTCGGAAAAATAGTGTTTTTTAAAAGAAATTATTAGAAAATCTGTTTGGAATAAGTAGAATTCTGTTTGAAATAATCAGAAAATAATTTTAAATATGGCCTAATCGGAATTCCAGTTGTTTTAACTGGACTTTTTTGTTGTGTGCAATACAAGTTTTGTTGGTCTCATCACAGTATTTTTTTGTTATACACGGAGAAACTTTTCATATCAATTTTTACTATAGTATTTTTCAATTTAGGGAAAAACGTATCACTTTGAGATTTTTGTTAGTAAAATTACTAAACTTTATAATAATGATATGAAACTTCAGCATAGTTCATAGCAAATTTTACTATAGTTTATACTAAAGTTTCATATCATTATTATAAAGTTTAGTAATTTTACTAACAAAAATCTCAAAGTGATACGTTTTTCCCTAAATTGAAAAATACTATAGTAAAAATTGATATAAAAAGTTTCTCCGTGTACGAAGAATAATAGAATATTGTCCCATGACACACAAGATATTTTTTTTCAAGCAATTGTAAAATTGGCGAGTTTATTATGTTTTTAAGAACGGACAGAACTACGCGTGAAGTAAGGAATGGCGGGAGTAAAAACTGTCCCTAGGGAGTAAAAATAACGGCGTAAAAGTAACTTACATTCTCATCAATATTTTTACTTCCTAGGGACTGCTTTATTCCCGCTACTTCCCACTGAGCAAAAAAGATCGATTTTCGACCCCACCATACAAGCATGGAAAAGAGCCAAATTTCGGTTATGTTACCTTATTTTCCATTCCCAAAAAGTTGCTACAAACTGTAAGGAACAAAATAAAGAAGAAACATGACAATTGGTTAAAAAAAAAGTTATTCAAAGTAAAAAATGCCCAAAAAACTCAAATTTTCTAGTTTAAAAATACATAAAAGTGCTGGAATTTTTAAAACCTCCCAAAACCTTTCTAAATAAAGGTTCTAAACATAAAAAAAAATTATATAGAAGGTCTAAATTCAAAAAATAAAAATATTAAAGTTGGCGGATCCCCTTAATACATTCTTTATCATGTCCTAAATTTTCAGCCAAAAATACTAATTATTGTGAAAAAATTTTAGGGTGAAAATAAAAATTCTTTTTTTTTTTATGTGACCCACTTACTCCATACCGTTATAAAATTAAAAAATATGTATGTTTGAAAATGAAGAAAATACCGATTTATGAAGGAAGTTGGAGTAGAATATCCCAGTTGTAATCGTGACCTGATGACCTTTTCTTGTACAGTCACAACTCTGGTGCATCTTGAGCTGTGATGGACTTTCGTCGTTCTTATCACTTGACGATAATGATGTTGCTGATGAGCAGGCACTGGTGTAGATGCGACCAACCTTTCACGTGGTTCCATCATCGTTACACCGAACATCGTCTCCTTTGTACTTTTTTTCCCGTTTCTCCTCCGCTTTTACACAGAAACACATTCATTCAGTAACACGAATCATTCCCTCTGCAATTTTCACTTTGTTCACTGCAGTCTTTCAGATTTGAGATTTCTCTTGACGTGCCCATTGTCGTTGAAATGTTTCTTATCACAAAATTCTTTGGTTAGTTGGTCGAGCAGAAAATGTCTTGTTTTCAGAGATACATTGCCGTATCTAACAGACCTGTTTTTCGCAAAAACTTTTAAAAGGGGAATTCGAATCTAAAGTAGTTGTGCCAAAAATCAGGTCTCCGGATAAACACTTTTTTCTATTATCAGTCGTGTCTTATGGAAGAAAAATAGTATATTTCGTATCAAGTGCGGAAAGTCGATGTCGTTTCACGCGCAGAAAGTTGATTTTTCCGTACTAGCGCAGTAAAATTTTAAGTGAGCGAAAAATTAAAACAAACTTAAAATTTTACCGCACTAGTACGGAAAAATCAACTTTCTGCGCGTGAAACGACATCGACTTTCCGCACTTCATACGAAATAAATCTTCCCGTACTAGTGCGGTAAAATTTTAAGTGAGCGAAAAATTAAAACAACCTTAAAATTTTACCGCACTAGTGCGGGAAGATTAACTTTCCGCACGCAAAACGACACCAACAAGGCTAACTTTCGGTGTACGGCGGACAAAAAAGTTATTTTTTATGTAAAAGTGTAAAACTTCCTAAAAATAATACTTTTATTAATGCGTGACATGTTCCGGTACATGTTTAATGTTTCATTGACCTACAGTAATTGATTTCTAATGATTAATTTGGCATTGTGTCAGCGAAACATTTGTCCCTTTAAGGCCATGGAACAACCAGACTATATGATTGATATGATGATTATTTTGTCTGTAAAATTTTGTCCATAAAAAATAAGATAATAATTTATTAATAAATTTTATTTTTGCACGAACTTTTTTTCTTATGGTTTAGAGACAAATTTTTAAAAATGATGTGATTCTATAATAAATCACGGATCATTTTTTCAGAGAAAAGATTTTTTATATATTGACCGTTTCCAATTTTTTAAAATAAATCAATTATTGTGGAAATTTAGCCAGTTGTTTATAAAAATTTTGTTTTGGAAAATTGTTTTTTAATAGTTTCAGCCAATAAAGAATTTATTTTGAAAAATTGGAAACGGTCGTGTTGTAGTGAATCTTTTCCCTAAAAAAATTATCCGTGATTTATTAGAATAGGATAATGATTAGAGTTATTATGAGACATGTTGTACTCATGTCTTTGTATTTTGTCTTGACCCAAATTTGAATTCATTTAACTCAAAGTCATAAGAAGAAAAATAAATATTATCTATTGTATTTTTTGCCTGAGGCCTAATTTTCGCGAGTGTAAAACATTAATTTTTATAATATTTATGTTTTTCAACTTCTTAAAATCGTTTTTTAAAAAGACTGCCCCCATACCAAATTAATCATTACAAATGGACTTTTAATAATGTTTTTTGCAATCGAATTTTTTCTTACTACCGCTTTTTACCGATTTTTTAAAAATAATTGGATTTTTATAAACCATGGCTTATTTTTTCAGGGAAAATATTCTCTACATCTCTACTGTTTCCAATTTTGAAAATGAAGTTTTCAGATGCGAAAATCGTTAAACGAATTTTTTTAAAAGGAAAATTTTTATTTAAATAGCTATATTTGAAGATATATTACTTATTTTAAAAATCGGGAACAATAGACTTTTGTAGAGGATATTTTCCCTGCCAAAAATAAGCCATGATTTATGAAAATCCAATCATTTTCAAAAACTTGCTAAAAAGCGATAGTAAGGAAAAACTCTACTATAAAAAAAATTGTTAAACGTATTATTTTCCTCGAGTTTCAAATTTTTTTCATGATAAATAATGTTTTTTCTTTCATAAGACACGGCTGATAATATTATTTCAAATCTTAAAATCACAGAATAACTTTTTTCCAGAAACCGGATTTTCGGCACAACTACCTTAAGATTTCATAGTGAGAACTTTTGGGGAAAATTAAATTCTTGTGATTAAAGGAACCTTGTCAATTTTTTAATTTTTGCTTTCTTGTATTCTGAAGTGAAAAGGAAGAGATTGGAAAGAATAAAAAATTGACGGGGTGATTGAAAGGAAAGTGATTATTTCCATGATTAAAATTCATGAAAGTAAAAAGACATATCGGTTGATATAGATCCATTCACAGAGTTGAATGAAGTCAAGTCGTGACTGTAGAACTCCGACGAGAAAGTGTGTTTCACAAAAGAGAGAAAAACCAAACCAGTAAAAGTTCTTCAACATTTATTGAATAAAAAAGAATTGAATCTGCCAGAGATTGACAGATTTCGCCCTTTGTCTCATTTTCCAACATTTACAGGATAACAAAAAAAGTAACACAATAAAAACAAAAATATTTTTAATAGTTCTAAAAAGTTATTTCGATTTTGGTTTTTGTCTATTAAAAATCATATTTATTCATTCTTAGATCAAATTTAAATAAATAAATAAGAAAAAAAACATTAATTGAAAATGTGTAAAAGTAAGTATGTTTTCAATGAATGTTGTTATCGTCTAGATCAATAATCGATGATGCATAAAACTTTCTAATGAGAGACGATTAATATGGATGATGTTTCGTTGAAAAGAGCGAGAAAAGAATGAGTAAAAAGATTGGCAAGAACCAGCGACAGAGGAAAGTTTGCGCTGGGAAAACGTCTCCGGTTGACCTCTTGAGAAACTTGAGACCTAAGCTGTCATTGTTAAGAGGAGGTCAAATCACAGTGATTCAAAGATATCTTTCTCCTAAATTAAGAGTGTCACGATAAAAAATGCCAGCTGTCTGATAAGCAACTTTTCATTGTCTTTTAAACGTTTTTTATTCCAACACTCTGTTCATAATAATTCAGATTGAATTGCTAATTTTTATTATTTCTTTAAAATGACATTAATTAACCCTTAAAGGGCCAAAATGGCATAAACGATACACCGGTCTTTGAGGCCGTGTAACTTATGCTATTCGCGACTGAAAAAATTGAGAGGGACATATTTGTGAAGTTCAAGACGTGCCCTTTCCGATAGTAAATACAAAATTGATCTAAAAAATTATTAATTATAAAAATATTCAGTTTAAAAAAAAAATCATGATTTTTTCGATCTTTTTTTTTTGGAAAGCGAGTTTTGAAGGGTTTTCCGGTCTCTCAACGACCTGGAACATTTTTAACCAGTGGAATAAATGTCTGAACTTTAAAAAGGTGTGGTTCAGAGATTAATTTCTCACTTTAGTCTTTACAAAATGACGCCCGAATTACAAAATTTTCACGAATACATTCAGGATTTTTTTTGTCTGAAAATATAAACAAAGCGAGAAAATTACCAAGAATGAAAAGTTCTTAGAATCACTCAAAAAATAC
Source organism: Diplolepis rosae (assembly GCA_030998225.1). NCBI lineage: Eukaryota > Metazoa > Arthropoda > Insecta > Hymenoptera > Diplolepididae > Diplolepis > Diplolepis rosae. The sequence goes on along the minus strand of JAPYXD010000723.1, from coordinate 1,787,907 downwards.
GTCTGAATTTTTTCAAAACGTTTCGAGCAACTTTTCAATTTTGGAAATAGCATAATTTTTTCAAAATAAAAAAATTGCTCAAATCAAACCGAAAAAATTTGTTTGTATTCTTTGATCAATTATAAGAACTTTTTATTCTTGGTAATTTTCGCTATAAGTCTATTGCTTTCAAGAAAAAATTCCCAATACTGCGGCACTTTCGAGGTTATTGAGAATTTTTTTCTTGAAAGCAATAGACTTATAGCGAAAATTACCAAGAATAAAAAGTTCTTAAAATTGGTCAAAAAATACAAACAAATTTTTTCGGTTTGATTTGAGCAATTTTTTTATTTTGAAAAAATTATGCTATTTCCAAAATTGAAAAGTTGCTCGAAACGTTTTGAAAAAATTCAGACGTATTCTTTGAGTGATTCTAAGAACTTTTCATTCTTGGTAATTTTCTCGGTTTGTTCGTATTTTCTGACAAATAAAATCCAGAATTTATTCGTGAACATTTTGTAGGCAAAAGTGAAAAATTAATCTCTAAACCACACCTTCTTAAAGTTCAGACATTTATTCCACCGGTTATAAATGTTCCAGGTCGTTGACAGATCGGGAAACCTTTCAAAACTCGCTTTCAAAAAAAAAAAGATCAAAAAAATCGTGCTTTTTTTTTTAAACTGAATATTTTTATAATTAATCATTTTTTAGATCAATTTCGTATTTACTATCGGAAAGGGCGCGTCTTGAACTTCACAAATATGTCCCTCTCAATTTTTTCAGTCGCGAATAGCATAAGTTACACGGCCTCAAAGACCGGTGCATCGTTTATGCCATTTTGGCCCTTTAAGGGTTAATTTGATATATAGAATTTGTATTAATTATATTTAAAGTAATTTTTTAAATAATCTAAAAGATAGCCCTTTGTGAAGGTTCATGTGAAATTCTCACAATATTTTCAGGAGAAACAAAAAAATATTCTCAGAAATTGAATTTTTAATTTAGAAAAAAAAACGAAAAACAGCTCCGAGATAAATTAAGGCTGAATTGAAGTCCAAACAATTCGGTTGGAAAATGTTGTTAGGTTCTGAAAAAATAAAGGTGAAAGTTATATTTTTGCTGGAGGCGCATGTTTTCACAACTTTCAGGGTTACCACTATTTTCGCATACAAAAATTCCTTGACTTTTCCAGGTTTTCCAGGTTTAGAATTATTATTTTTCGAAAACACTTTATTCAAAATAAGTGGAAACTTAATTTATTTGTTTCATTGTATATAAACATAAATTATTTTTTTATAATATGAGATCGATATATTTTATTCTTAAATATTTTTGTAAATGTATATTTTTCCAAAAATTAATTATTGACATTTCCTTGACTTTTGCATTAAAAATTTAATGCTCTAACTTTTTCCTGTCTCCTACATTTTCAGAAATTTATTTTATAAGTTAAAAAAGTTATTTTACTGGAAATTTTTCAAAAATTTGATCACGTGGTCAATTTGGTCTCTGACCTTAAATTATCGGCAATCACAGTTAACTGTAAAATTATTTAAATATTGTTGATGTTCTTAGTTGGCTTTACACTATTAACTGTAAAATTATTTGCAACATCTTAACTATGATTTAGTCACGTGATTATGTTGGTCCATGGCCTTAGAAACAAAATAAAAAAATTATTCCTAATTATTGAGTTGCCGAATCAATAAAAAATAGTTTGATTGGGAAATGTCATTATGAACCAAAAAAATGGAAAGAGAAATTTTTCCCTTCGATGCACATATTTTTTCAAGTTTTGACAGTGATTTGAAACCCAATTTTTTATTCAAGGAAAAAAACAGAAATATTATTTATGGTATGACCATTGAAAAAAATTTGAAAAATGCCATCATTAAGAAAACTTTGTTACAATGTGTGTTGGAACTTTTTTATTTTACAAAGTGTCTTCATTGAAAATTGGAAAATACAACAGATAAAACATCGTTTATGTGTAAATTTTGCAAAAAATTTTACACTTATAATTGTCGATAAGTTTTAGAATTTTCAAAAAAAAATTTACTAAATAAAAGTTAACAGACGTGCTTTATTGTCTTTTGATATGATTCTCAAATTTTCAGAAAGATTTTTTGTAAATTAAAAAAGTTATCTTACATGAACTAATTAATGTAAAATATAGTCACGTGATCCGATTGATCAATGGCCTTAAGCTCTCATGAAGAATTCACTTTCAGTTATTAAACAATGCACAATTAAAAATTTGAGATTTATTGGGTGAGTATTTCCTAAATTAATATCAGAATTCGATTTTAGTCTGTTATGTGATTCGAGGGTCAGTTTTTTAGAGTTTTGCTTTGAAAACGTGATTTGAATTTGAGGAATTGACAATACCGTTTGTTTCTCTTTAAAACCTTGATATTGAGGGCACACGTACGAAAAGTTGAAGCCGATGAATAACAATGAACTAGAAATCCCAATATGAATTGTCACTGCGCAAACGAGCTTGATATCGAGACACTAAACTTGTCAATCTACGCTTTTCATCGAGACCAATTGATGATCTTGTAAACAACTTTAATCGCAGAAAATTCTCTCCTAATGAATTTAGCTAGAAGTAATTAATCCGATTTGGAGAATGGACGATATAAAATCAATAATAATGTATATAACGACTGATTAAAAAGAGTTAAGTAAATTAGTCTTATCTAATCAAATGATCAAAATAAATATAATAAACAAAAACTTGTTATAGTTATTAATAGAATAGCTATTTATAACTGAAAGAGTCCCTGAAACTACTGAAATGGCAACTATTAATAAAAACTTTCTTTAATTTATTCGTAACAGTGTCCTAGAAAGCTTGAGTGCAGTAATGGACAAAAAATGCAAATGCCGAGATAGTTTACAGATAAAATAACAAATAGCAATACTGAAAAAATACTAAAACACAAGATTGACCTACAGATTTAAATTTTGTTAAAAATGAGTGTTATTTTCGTTTTTCAGTTTACGATTCTGATAAGACAACGTATTTACAAAAATTTCATATTTTGTTTTATCTAATAAGGAATTAATTTTACAATTTCTTGGATTGTATTATTTTCTCTGCATTTTTATATCACAATTTTAACATTGCAATCACAGTCCTTTGCACAGTATTTTTAAACAGTAAAAAATGTAAATAATATAATTTTGCAAAACTCTATATTTATACGAAAATTATTTTCTGACTTTTCCTGGTTTTTTCACAAGAAATTGAATTTATTGATTTTTCCCCGATTTTTCTACAAAAAATTGAATTCCTTTATTTTTTCCTCTTTTCCAAAAAAAGTAGCTACGATTCTGATCATATATCGTATCAATTCTACAATTTATTTATGGGATTAACTATTTTATATATAATTTCATATCACAATTTTAACATTGCAATCACAGTCCTTTGCACAGTATTTTTAAACAGCAAAAAATGTAAATAATATAACTTTACAAAACTCTATATTTATCCAAAACTTAATTCCTGACTTTTCCTGATTTTCACACAACAAATTGAATTCCTTTACTTTTTCATGTTTTCCAGTTTTCCAGAAAAAGTATACGATTCCGATAAGACAACGTGTATTTTCAAAAACTCATATTTTGTTTTATCTGATAAGAAATTAATTCTACAATTTATTAAATTGTATTATTTTCTCTATATTTTTATATCACAATTTCAAACATTGCAATAAAATGTTTGTTCATTTCTTTGGCATAGGGTCAGTTTCTTCTTATTTTCTTTGATTAAAATAATAGACATGTTACCAAACATGTCAATTTGAAATAGCAATAAAAGTTTCTTGTACAGTATTTTTAAAAAGCAAAAAATGTAAGTAATATAATTTCATAAAACTATATATTTATCGAAAAATTTATTTCTGACTTTTTCTGATTTTTCCACAAGAAATTGAGTTTCTCCATTTTCCCCCGATTTTTCTACAAATAATTGAATTCCTTTATTTTTCCCTCTTTTCGAAAAAAAGTATCTACGTTCCTGATCATATAACGTGTTATTTCTACAATTTGTTTATTGGTTTGTATTATTTTCTCTATAATTTTATATCACAATTTCAAAATTACAATCGCAGTCACTTGCACAGTATTTCCATTTAATTAAGAAATTTTGCACTTCATTTTATTTGGATTCGGGTAAGTTATAGTACTCTAATTTTTATTTTTTTCAATTTTTACCTTCACAACGACCGCACTTGTCGATGCACGATACAAACTGCCACATAATGACGATGCCGTTAGCTTTGATACGTTAATAGAACTGTCAATGCAAAATAAAAAGTGGGGGAAGTGTCTCCCACCGACAATTAATTTTAATCATGCACTGTGCTAATGACTCAGAAAAAATTGTGAAGTCTGAATTTTTTTGAATTTTAAATGAAATTTTGAATGTTAAAGAAATTTTCATTAATATTTATATCTAATCAGTCCCATTTACATTACTTTATTGATTTCATTTTGATTTTTAATTTACGAAAAAACTTTTTGCTTTTTCCTTAACTCAATGAAAAACAATAGGATAGATTTTTTAATTTTGTGTAATTATAGTTCAGAGGGAACTCTTACAAAAGCAACAACTTTTCCTGACTTAATTTAAAAAAAGTTAACTCCAGAGAATTTAATAACGAAAGTAACGAATAGATGTGATGTTTTCACCGACTTGATTTCCAAAAGGGGGTACTCAATAGTTGAAGTTCCCCTGACATGAGCGTGTAATTCAATTTGTTTTGTAATTCCTGTATAAAATGTTTCCTGCAAACAGTGGGAATCAAATTAAAACTGACGGATAAACTGATATTTGGATTTAACGTCGCATTTCGCGAGAGTTGGCCTCGTCAATTAAAACTTCAAATTATTTAAATTCAATCAGAAAATTTTCATTTATACAATTTTTCGTTTTCATTTAAAAAATACCATCAAAAATCAAGAATCCTACTTTTTAGCCAAATTATGCAATTTACAAAAAAGTTCAAGGGAAATTATTTGCCTCAAAGATATCTACAAATTGAATGATTTTTTTATGAAATGCGTACTTTTTATTCCAATTGTAAAAAAATTTTATTTAAAAGAATAATTCTCTTCTCTTTCTTCAAAGCATAAGTTCCAGTTCTATCTTTTTGATAGCCAATATAGAACGCCAAGCGCTAAGTTTCTAGTGATAAATCATGAAGATTATACTTGAAAGTCTGCGAAGCGCGACATTCGAATCGCGGCGCCTTTTATTTTACATCTTCTTGAAATTTTAGAAAATACAAGAAAAGGCGATAAAGAACTCTGTCAACTTCGTTAGAGTAAAAATGTTGCAAAAAACTTTACAGTTAACTGTAATTGTCGATAAATTTCAGAATTTTTTTCAAAATTTGTACTAATATGAAGTTAACAGACGTGCTTTAATGTCTTTTTTGTCCGCCGTAAACCGAAAGTTAGCCTTTTCGGTATCGTTTTGCGTGCGGAAAATTGAAACAAACTTGAAATTTTATCGAACTAGTGCGAGAAAACCAACTTTCCGTACGCAAAATAATTTTGCTTTCAAGAATAGCAATATTATTATTAAAGGGCTAATTTGAAAGAGAAAAGATTATTTTTCATGAAAAAAATTTGAAACACAAAAAAAATTATGTTATTAATAAATTTCAAATTAATTAGTTGAGTTTGAAATTTCTGCCATTTTCCACAGAAAGATTTTCAAAATTCTTTAATATTTGTTATTAATAAATTTTATTTTTTCCGAAACTCATTTTCTTATCGCTTCGAGCCAAATTTTAAAAAATTATGCGATTCTAATAAATCACGGTTTATTTTTTCAAGAAAAAGATTCTCTACAACTTGACCGTTGCTTGACAAATTGCTGTATTTGATAATAATTAATTAAATTTCAAAAATAGGAAACGGTTATGTTGTAGAAAATCTTTTTCCTAAAAAAATGAACCGTGATTTATTAAAATCGCATCATTTTTAAAAATTTGGCTCGAAGCGATAAGAAAATAAGTTTGGGCAAAAATAAAATTTATTAATAAAATTATTTTTCTGTGTTTCAAATTTCTTTCATGAAAAATAATCTTTCCTCTTTCAAATTAGCCCTTCAATAATAATATTGCTATTCATGAAAGCAAAATTATCTATTTTTGCTTAAGGTCTAATTTTTGTGAACGAACTACCTTAACCGCACTTGATACGAAATATACTATTCTTACGTTTCCCAAATTTTTAGAAAGATACTTTGTAAGTTAAAAAAGTTATCTTACATGAACAAATTAATGTACGATTTAGTCACGTGGTTCGATTGATACATAGCCTTAGAGCAATAAGTAAAAAATAACAAAAAGATATTTTCGTAAATTGTTTTTTTTTTTATACATGAATTTCAAATTCAAGACAAATGAGTAGAAAAGCTATAGAAATTGGAAAAAGTAACGGATCACTTTGAAATTGCTGTATATCACAATGTGACGTATGGAAGTGTGAGTTGGGTTCAAGCAATGATTTACTTAAAAGTACCGCTCCAACTTGTCACCATGTTGGAAATGCAGGTCACACGATATACACTAAGTTGCCAATGTCACACTTGTCAAAGTAACCTAGTTGTTTCATGTCAGAGTAACAAACTGGTCAAGTACCACATCCTTGTTGTTTCCTTTTTAAAGTCATAAATTTCAAAAATTAAAACGATTAGAAATGTAAGTCTAAAAATATTCCAAAATTAAACAAATATATTCCTTGCACCGTTCCAAATAAGTGAATAGAATAAATAGTTTTAGTATTCTGAATAGTAAGATTTCTATCGGTCCAATGTTGGTCCAGCATCGGCAGAAGATTGGCTAAAAAATTTGGGCCGAAGCTGGAAAAATATAATAAATGAGCAAGGACTAGATATTTATTGGCAATCGATTTTAGGCTAAGGATGTTAAATTATTTAGGTGAAGACTCGGACAGTATTGGCCCAGTCTTGGCCTGATCAGCTCTGGCATACTATAATGGTTTGTTAAAGTTAAAAACATTTTAAATTGCATTTTAAAGGCAATAATAAAATAGTGAACAACTTTTTCTCTCTGATTGATTTATTCAATTTATTGTCTTGCGAATGAGAATTTCATATAACTCATAAATCAGATTATATTTGAGGAAAGCTGAAAAGTGACTAACTGTAAAGTTTGATCGACATATCACTCTTGAAATGCATCGCTGCAAACATTTTGTGAAAAATCCATAAGTAAAAAATTGCTATTTTATTTCATTTTTATTTTATATGTGTTGAAATAATATATTTTTAAAATAAGTTTCCTATAAGTAAATTCTCTGCAATAAGTGAATATCAATTTTTAAATTTACTGTCGACACGATCCACAACTGATGTTTCAGTGTGGTATTGTATACCGGAAGTAAAAAAAATCGCTATACAAAGCCGTGATCAGATTTTTAAACAATTCGTGACTGTCGCAACGTCGAGGGAAACATTAATTATTTGTCTTGTGGAAATTAAAATGTAAAAGGGAAACGTTTAAATTTTTCTAATTCAAAAATCTTTTTTCTTTAATTTTCAAAAACTATTATTATTTCAAATTAGGTCAAAATTTTTTGTTAATTTAGTCCAAAAAAATCGCTTTGTAAAATTAATTAAATAATTAATAAAATCACCATTGATGAAAAAATTTTAAAAATGTCGGATTTTTAAATTTAGTTTGCAATTTTGTATTTTAGGGATGAATCAGTGTATGAATGCTTTTAATTAATGCAAATAAATTATAAAAGTGTACCCTTCGTAACTATGAAATCCATTTCTTGTGTTTACAAACACTCAACCTCTTGGCATAAAATCATGCGGGAAGGAATCGATCAATAAAATGGCCCGAAATGGCCTTTCTTCGTATCTTTTAGGAGCTTCTTATTCATGAGAAACGTCCTTTCACAAGACCTTTTCATTTTACTTTCATCGAATACTAAAGACCAGGTGAGATCAACTAATTTATTATTAATCACACTTTCAGATTTATTAAAATTTGTCCTCTAAAAAATAAATTGAAAAAAATTCAAAGTATAAAAATCACATTTACCATTTCAAGATTCATATTTTCAGCTTTACAAATAAAACGTATTCAAGAAGAGAATGATTGAAAGAATTATGTAAATATTAATTTAACACAAGTAAAGATATCAATTAATATTTTTATTTATACTATTTTGCTAATTTATAATTTAAAAAATTATTTAGATATTTATTTAGATTTTATTTATATCATTTCCCTTCTTTCTGACGATTAAATTATTTGTTACGGAAAATCTCTATTAATAGTAAGTGGAAAGATGAGACTAAAGATATGATCGACAATATTTATAGACACAAAGAAAAAATCCCTGACTTAATGGATTTAAACTACGTCGTTTATTAATTGACATTTTTTGGCTTAGTGAAAATTATTGAGAGTAACGGATATCAAATAAATCTTTAACAAGCGAATTAAAAGTGATTCTAATATCTGTGCAATATATTAATTTATTCCTTTTTAATAGTGATTAATTATTGTTAAAATATAATTAAGGTAGTTCGTTCACGAAAATTAGACCTAAGGCAAAAATAGATAATTTTGCTTTCAAGAATAGCAATATTATTATTGAAGGGCTAATTTGAAAGAGAAAAGATTATTTTTCATGAAAGAAATTTGAAACACAGAAAAATAATTTTATTAATAAATTTTATTTTTTCCCAAACTTATTTTCTTATCGCTTCGAGCCAAATTTTTAAAAATGATGCGATTTTAATAAATCACGGTTCATTTTTTTAGGAAAAAGATTCTCTACAACATGACCGCTTCCTATTTTTGAAATTGAATTAATTATTATCAAATACAGCAATTTGTTCATAAAAATTTTGTTTTGAAAAATTGTTTTTTTATAATTCCAGTCATTAAAGAATTCATTTTCAAAAATTGGAAACGGTCAAGTTGTAGAGAATCTTTTTCTTAAAAAAATAAACCGTGATTTATTAGAATCGCATAATTTTTAAAAATTTGGCTCGAAGCGATAAGAAAATAAGTTTGGGCAAAAATAAAATCTTTCAAATTAGCCCTTCAATAATAATATTGCTATTTTTGAAAGCAAAATTATCTATTTTTGCCTGAGGTCTAATTTTCGTGATCAAACTACCTTAAGTGTATAAAAAATCGCAAAAATAATTTTCAATTTAGTTTAAATTATAGTAGATATTTGAAACATCACAAAAATTAGGCCATTTTTCTATTTTTTTAACTCTTGCTCTGTAATTTATTGATTACAATTGTAAGGGTTAAAGTGCAAAAAATTGCTAACATGACCAATAATAATTCAAGGTCATTTGCCTTTCTGTATACAAAATCGAGTATTTATACAGAATGTAACTAAATTTGCCTGTGGCAAAAGTAAAAGTTCCTGATTCGGAGAAAGCCAATAGTCTCCATAGATACAACTTCTAAGTCAGTGAACTAGTCGCAGCTCGTTTCTATGCCTTCATTCTTGTACAAATATATCTCAGGTGTAAATACACCTGAGTGTCAGACCATAAGGACAGATACTAAAAGTAAACACATTAAATAAAAAAGTATTTTTGAAGGTAGTTGTCGTGCCAAGAATTAGGTGCCTGGAGAACAAAAATTTTCATTGATTTTAAGACTTGAAATGCTATTATCAGTTGTGTTTTATGGGAAAAACATTATTTGTTATTAAAAAAATGTTTAACTTACGGAAAATAATACTTTTAATAATGTTTTTTGTAATAGCATTTTTTCTTAGTATCGTTTTTTAAAAAATTTTCAAAAATGATTGGATTTTCATAAACCATGACTAATTTTTCGGGGAAAATATTCTCTACATCTCTACTATTTCCAATTTCAAAAGCAAAGTTTACAGTGACTGAAATTGTCAAAAGAACTTTCTAAAAAGCAACATTTTTTTTTAAATAACTAAATTTGAAGATTTTTTACTTATTTTCAAAATCGGGAACAATAGAATTGTAGAGGATATTTTCCCTGCAAAAAATAAGCCATGGTTTATGAAAATCCAATCATTTTCAAAAACTTGCTCAAAAGCGATTAGTAAGGAAAAACTCTACTATAAAAAAAATTATTAAAAGTATTATTTTCCTCGAGTTTCAAATTTTTTTCATGATAAATAATGTTTTTCTTTCATAAGACACGGCTGACAATATTATTTAAAATCTTAAAATCATAGAAAAACTTTTTTTTCCAGAAACCGGATCTTTGGCAGAACTAACTTAAGATTTCACAGTGAGAACTTTTGGGGAAAATTAAATTCTTGTAAATAAAAGAACCTTGTCAATTTTTTAATTTTTGCTTTCTTGTATTCTGAAGTGTAAAGGAAGAGATTTGAGGGAATGAAAAATTGCCAGGGTGTTTGAGAGGAAAGCGATTATTTTCATGATTAAAATTTATGAAAATAAAACGACATATCGGTTGATATATATATCCATTCACAGAGTTGAATGAAGTCAAGTCGTGACTGTAGAACTCTGACACAAAAGTGTGTTTCACAAAAGAGAGAAAAACCAAACCAGTAAAAGTTCTTCAACATTTATTGAATAGATCAATTTTTAAAAAATGATTGGATTTTCATAAATCATGACTTATTTTTCGGGGGAAATATTCTCTACAAGTTTCTTGTTTGCAATTTTAAAAGTAAAGTTTACAGTGACTGAAATCGTTAAAAGAAGTTTTTCAAAAGAATCATTTTTTAAATAACTATATTTGAAGATTTTATCCTTTATTATAAAAATTGGAAACAGACTTGTAGAGAATATGTCCCCCGAAAAATAAGTTAATTTATGAAAGTCCAATCATTTTTTAAAAAATTGGTAAGAAGCGATAGGTTCTTTTTTCATAAGACACAATTGATAATGTCATTCCATGTCTTAAAATCAACGAAAAACTTTTTTTCCAGAGACCTGATTTTTGACATAACAACTACCTTGAGAAAACAACTTTAAAAAAAATTGAATAGGAGGTAATCATCTCATATTACAGAATTTAATTATGATGAGAAAGATGAGGATTTTAAGTGTTAAGGAATTAAAAATAGATATTTTTTCTAAAAATAGTCTCAATAAATTTGACTCAGTTAAAATTGACACATTTCTGGTAAAAAGAGTTAGTAAATTAAAGTTAATAAAAATTTTCTAATAGCAGATCTAAATTGATTGAAAACTAAACTGCAGTAAATTTTGACTGAACACAAGTTGACTTTTGTTAATAATTATTTTTTAAAAAACGGCCATTTAATTAACTCATTTCCACTAAATTAAAGTATTCGCTGGTAAAATTTAATTAATGCAAATTATGAGAGATAGTTCACCTAAAAAATCCTTTAAATTGCTTAATAAAGAGAAAGTTTTTTTAAAATATATGAGGAAAAAGAAATTCGTATTCAATGAACATTAATAAGATTCTGGAAGAAACACAATAATTTTGATAATGAAGGACGTATTTTCTGAAAGATGAGCTTATCGCGTTTGATTGCTCAGTTTGAAGGAAAAAAAATAGAGATATCTTTTCTTACGTCACAGTCTAATAATACGTTTAGAAAACGTTCTATTGAACTAATGTAGAATAATGAGATTTGTGCACGCGATTTCTGAAAGCCTCAAAATCTTAAATTCCACAATTTCATCGTCAATTTATTCCGATTGCAGTTTGTCGTATTTACATAAAAGGTCATCTTCTTTAATAATAGTTAGATTTTTGATGGGAATTGCCCATTTTTTCTCAAACTTTCATCTGCAAAAGGGAAAAATAAACTTATTCAAAATTAATTTTCCACGGCTAACTTGATCTGACAGAAAAAATTTAGATAATCAGTAAAAATATAAATATAAGAAAATTAATGAAAAAACATAAAAACGAATTTAAATAAGATGAAATTTTGGTCCATGGAAAATGAAAGCAAGTCTGTAAAATCTGCATATTTTTAAAGATGATTTTATCGTGTATAAAAAATTAAACAGTTAATTCTTATAAATTCATCGAATTTGTGCCACTGACCTTAATATTAATTAATTAAGAGTTTTTTATTGGCGCCAGTTGCAAAAAAAATAATACTATGTGTTCAAAGTAGCGTCATATAATTATTACTTGATTTAAATAAATATATATGTTCACAATCAGTCGAGTCAAGAATTCTGCAAGTTTATAATTTTATAGACTTGGTATTTGCATTTGTAAAAAAATCCGGAATTATGCTTCACTTTATTACGAAATCAAAACTGATTTCAATGATTGTGAATGTTGACTTTCAATTATACAAATTAAATGATTTTTAAGAAATTACTTTTTAACTTCATTGAGGGAGATTAAGTAAAGTAAAAAAATTTTATTGTTATTTCAAGCTTTTAAAAAACTACATTTAAATGGCCAAATCTAGTTGGATTTTACTTGAAGATTAAAAAGCTTAAGATATGAAAATTCAAATGATATCTTGGAATAAAGTTATGAATATGCTATAAAAAATAGTACGTCAGCGTTTGTTTTCACTTTCTGTAGTAAAATTTAAAAGAAATTTTCCCAACCAAGTTTCGTCCCACGAATCTTGTATTCTAAAGCCAGTGCGACGCACGTCACTATTTTTCTTTCTACACAATAACAGTTTTTGTGAGATTATTCACAGGAAGAAACATCTGTCAAGCTTTTCAATGAGGCTTGAAGATTTTTATATTTAACTGTTATGAATTCAATTGAAGAGTTTAGATTGATTGAAATAAATTAAATAACTTAATTGGAGCTAAAAATAGAATATGTTTCATATAAAATAGTGTTTGTGTCACATTAAAATTAATTGAAGCAAAAAAATGATAATAGAGGCAACAAGAATATAATTAAATTAAATTATAATATTATTATAAATTAATTGAGCTACAGGTTCCAAAATTAATTACAATAGAATTTCTTTGAAGCTTGAATAAAATTTAAAAGCTCCAAGTAAATAATTTACTGAATTTTACAATACAAGAATTTTTTTTAAGTTTCTATATTTTAAAATATTTTATGTTATTTTTCAATTGCGACTAAAAGAAGACAAAAAAAAATAATTTTAAACTAGAATCTAGTTTTTACGTAACTTGGACAAAATAACCACTGGAATTTTGATGTTCAAGTGTTTTTTTGAATTTTGTTTAATTCCCGAGTTAAAAAAACATTTGTGATTCTTAGAATTTCAAAGAGCAATGAGCAATTTTTCGAAATTGTGCATTTCAAAAAAAACTTTTCCAATAACTTTTTAAAATCTAATCATTATAATTATGATGTATTTTAAGTAACAATTTTCATTTTTGGTATATTTTAAAGTTTATTCTATTTACCTTTCAGGATGAAATTTTCAATATCTCGACATTGTACAAAACATCAACGTTAAATGTTGCAAAAATGTTACTTTCTTTTTGATAAAAAAAATATTTTATTATTCAAATTAACTCCATGGATCAATCATATCACGTGACCAAATTCCTGTAAAAGTTCGTATAGGATAATTTTTTTATTTTACAAAATATCTTTCTGGAAATTTGGAAAATACAACAGAAAACGATAAAAAAAGTCTGTCAACTTCATTTAAGGCCATGGATCAACCAGATCACGTGACCAAATTCTTGTAAAAGTTCGTGTAAGATAACTTTTTTATTTAACAAATTATTTTTCTGAAAATTTTACAACAAAATTTACAGTTAACTGTAATTGTCGATAAATTTTTGAATTTTTTTGTCAAAATTTGTACTAAAAAGTAGTTAACAAGCGAATATTGTCTTTTGTCACGTGTCCCAAATTTTCAGAAAGATACTTTGTAAATTAAAAAAATTATCTTACATGAACGAATAAATGTATAATTAATCACATGGTCCGATTGATTCATGGCCTTAAGGGTAAAAAATTGGTAACACTGAATAAATAATTAAATTGATAGGCTCAAATGTCATCAATACTTTCCGTTAATTAAACAAAAAAAACTTGCACCATTTCAACAAAATCTCCATAAATATTTGTTAAAAAATTCCATTAGTTTTTAAATTATAGCTATTCTTGAATAATTTTTATGAGTTGCTTACTAAGCGTGGATATTAGAGAACATTTTAACGGTCTATCTAAAGTGATAATTTTCTCTGGAAAGTTAAAGTACACCTGCGACTCACTTTCATTTTCATGACTTGTTAGAATAGGAGGCTCGAGTTTCGTCAACGAATGGTACTGACAATATCAAAAATAATAATTATAATAGTCCCCCGGCTGAATAAACTGACAAATAATGTGTTTACGATTGAATAAGACCTTTCACCCAGCACAAGCAACCTCGGCTCTTGCCAATAATGCAGTCAATTATTCAAATCGAATGGGAACTCAAGGACGAAATCAACAATAAAAATTAAATGATCATCCATGCTGGAATTTCCGGCATCAACTCTATGTCCGGTTTCTCTCGAAAGTGATCTCGAGAGTGACCCGAAAGGGGTGACGTTTGTCTCTCAAGTGACAGGGGACAACTGATCCTAGGGGTCATTTAAGTGTCAGCAGTCGCTACCATGTGACATGTAATTGCGTTCAAAACACGGTACACAAATTTTTAAAATGACACTTCAATTTATGGCATATTTTGTCACACACACATATTCTCATCACGACCATAAACACTGCCACAATTTCAGAAAATGTCAACTCAAGTTCTAACCAGGATTTCAAATTCCGAAAAAAAATCTGTGACATTTACTGAGTCCATAAGTTCCTCTTTTTGAATATGGGTACAGTTTACTGTTTTTCTGTAAATTTAACAGGAATTTCTTTAATATTTATCGAAAAATCTAATTTTTTATGAGAAAAGCGGTGAATCGTACTGAAATATCTGTTTAATTTAGAGAAATTTTATGCTCTTATTATTTTAACTAATGTAATCAGTAAATGTGAGAGATTTCTTCTCCGTGTGCTCTCTAAAGTTGAATTAGGTTTCACTGATTAAACAGCTAGAAATGTGTTACTCATTCACTCGAGTTTAAATTTTACTGAGAATTAGTCGTATTTCCCTAAAAAAAATCACTAAAGTTGATCAGTAAATCTGAATCAGCGAAAGTCATCGAGAACCAGCGACTATTCGGTACTTGCAGCTATAAATATCCCTCGGAAAATCCGGTTGCATACTTTATTCTCCAAAACAGCTAATAGTCACTGATCTTCAGTGATTTGTACTGATTCAAAATTACACGAGCTGATAAACTTTAGTGATACTTATCACTGATATCAACTTCACCGTTTTTCATTGAAATAGCACTGATTGTCAGTGCATACCCATTTCCAACTATTCAATCCGTGAAATCTACTGATTCAAATTTAAGAGTAGAGGGGGATTTAAAAGACCTTTTATCATCACAGATGGTAATAACATGATAAACCACACACCATTTTCTTGATCACGAATGATGATTTTTGAACACTAAACCACTTGCTGAAGATCCGGTTTAATTTGTTTTGCTTTCTGGGAAACCGACGCGGATATGAAAATATGAGGCTTGAGAACGGTCGTATGATCGCGGTTGGTGGTTTCAGCTTGACTGGTCGTCGCGATGTTCTTTGGAACCGCGAAGCGGCTGCCTGTCTATACCCCACCTCCTCCGACACGTAAACTTGTGTCCGCGAATGTAAGTTAGACTCGTGCCTAGAAAACCGTTCGCACACTCACAATTGGTAAGAGCGGTACTTTACGGTAAGGTTTGAATCAGTTAGGTTAGAATCACTATATGTATACCTGTGTGTACCTGTGCATTCGCTTCCACTCTAGTCTTACGCGATTTCCCACCTTTTTACCTTAGAAGGAAACTCGGTTTTAGTTTACTAGGGACTGAATGAAACTTTTTTCTAAATTGCAAGAAATTTAAGGGCATGTGATATTTTGGTCATGTGAACTTGGCAAAATATTTGGTCAATATAACGAGAATTTAGTCTTATTATACAAAGAATTTGCTTATTATAAGGTTAACCTAATGTTTGGTTAATCCAAACCAATTTACCGGTTCTTTTAACTAAATTTTAGTACAATTTAAGGCCATGGGCCAACCGGATCGCGTGACCAAATTCATGTAGATATATTTATATAAGATACATTATTTTATCCAAAATATATTCCGGAGAATTGTGGAAATATGATGGAATACAATAAGTAACGTCTGTCCAAATTGTTTTGGACGTTTGGTGTTGAAACTTTTCTAAATTGCAAGAAATTTAAGGGCATGTGATATTTTGGTCATGTGAACTTGGCAAAATATTTGGTCAATATAACGAGAATTTAGTCTTATTATACAAAGAATTTGCTTATTATAAGGTTAACCTAATGTTTGGTTAATCCAAACCAATTTACCGGTTCTTTTAACTAAATTTTAGTACAATTTAAGGCCATGGGCCAATCGGATCGCATGACCAAATTCATGTAGATATATTTATATAAGATACATTATTTTATCCAAAATATATTCCGGAGAATTGTGGAAATATGATGGAATACAATAAGTAACGTCTGTCCAAATTGTTTTGGACGTTTGGTGTTGAGACCTTTCTAAATTGCAAGAAATTTAAGGGCATGTGATATTTTGGTCACGTGCACTTGATAAAATATTTGGTCAATCTAACGAGAATTTAGTCTATTTTTCTAAAGAATTTGCTTGTTATACGGTTAACCAATTGTTTGGTTAATCCAAACCAATTTACCAGTTCTTTTAACTAACTTTTAGTTCAATTTAAGGCCATGCACCAACTGGATCGCGTGACCAAATTCATGTAGATATATTTATATAAGATGCATTTTTTTTATGCAAAATATTTTCCGAAAAATTGTGGAAATATGATGAAATACAATAAGTAACGTCTGTCTAAATCGTTTTGGAATAAATTTTTAAAAAAAATGTTATTTACAAAAAATCAAAACTGAGAATGTTATAGTCAATTAGAGTAAAACTTTTACTAAAAAAAACCAGACTTTCCTTATTCTCTTCACAAAATATTTTCTTGAAAATTTGGAAAAAAAACATAAGTCGATAAAGAACTTTTTAGGTTTCGTGAAATATAAAAATGGCTAATATTTAGATGGTAAATAATTATAGGACCGAATTCAAGTCCCAATTTCAATTTAATTTAATTAAGTCGATAAAGAACGTCTGTCAACTTCGATTGAGTGAAAATTTTGCAAAAATGTTTACAGTTAATTTTAATAATCTATAACTTTTCTAATTTTTTTCAAAATTGTTGTTAAAAAGAAGTTAAGAGACGTGCTTTATTGTCTATTGTTAGGTTTCCCAAATTTTCAGAAATCTGCGAGTCTGTTCATCAAAATAGTGAGAGCATACCTGATTCTGTACATTTTACATATTTGTCAGTAAAATTCACTGATTTCCTGGAAAATATTAAGTGACTCACAGACGACTATTACAGAAGTGTCTGTAAATTTCTTATTCTTTGAATTTATTAACTAGCTCTAAAAAATTCTGTGACAAATTCTATATTTAATGGGAATTCTGAATCCAAGAAGAAGTAAATAGAAAGAATAAATCTACTTTTGGATGCAAAATAGATTTTATGAGTTTTTCTATATTCTTGAAAAGCCTTTTATGCTATAAAATCAAATTAAAAATTCTGGAAAAAAATGTCCTCATTAATTTGCACTGAGAATGTATACGGAAAAGACTAAAAATATATTTAAAGATGATGTAAATATATATTTTTATCAAGTGTTCAAAGATAAACGTGTGAAATAAAATTGTTAAAACTTGAAAAGTGTGTAAAAATACATAAATCTATCTTTTTTATTTCATTAATAACGTTAAAGCTCCCAAATGAAAGATTCATTCGATACTTTTAATTTCTAAAACAAACTATTTCAAAACCCTCAGAATAAGCCTTCTTGATTATTTTTTCAACTTCGCAAAGTTTAAAACCGTCGTCTTTGATTGATGAAATCAATTTAAAATCGAATAAAATTTGATTTTTATAGCTCAACAATTTTGAACGCTTTTAGAATTGAATAATGTAGATATTCTAAAAACGTCAATCGAGAAGCTTTTCATTCTTCAAATCATGAACTTAAAAAAAGTACTTGAATTTTTTTCTTCTTTAAAATTGAAGAATCTATAGTTTAAAAGTTTTTTGTTAGATGATTAAAGACTTCAAGACTAAGAGCTAAAAAATATTTAAATTTATTTAATTTTAAAGGAAAATAATAAATTTAATTTCACATCTAAAAGGTTTCTTTTAGAACAAAACTCTTGTTCGAAAATACCATATATTTTCATGCTTTTCAAATGAGAACTTCCCTTACCAAAAAACTAATAATTGTAACAAAAATATTTAATTATTATGTTTTACCCACTATACCTTAAAGGTGATCAAGTACAGGTATAATAAAAACTCACCTGAAACAAAGAAAAAAACAAAATTAGGTAAATATACTTAAGATAATAAACGCTTGATAAAATTGTTGAAAAATATCTATTTTTAGTATCAGATCGATTTATATATTTAATTAATCAATGGTCTTGCACATTTATGCCATATTTTATATCTTGAAATGCATTTCAGAAAAATAAATTGTGTCTCTGTGACTAAATTTCTCCCACAGGAGTCTGGGTAAAACACCTACACGATTCCCATTTAGGGGAAAACATCCGACTTAAACATTAATGACATCAATTTTTTATGATTTTTTACAGGGGAGACAAGATAAAGGAAGAACTGCAACAAAACAGAATAACCAACCGGATTTAATCGTATACCCATATTCAATTCTTCATGAGGTAAAATGAGCAAAATAATTCATTTAATTCGAGGCAACCACGAAATTCAAATAAATATACTTTGTCCATTTTCAAAATTAGCAATTCAAATCTCTGAAAAAGGTACCAAATATTCCATAAAAATGCCTAATAAATAATCATTTGTTAAAAAATTACTTCCAATATCAGCTTCAGCGTAAAAGTTAATTTAATAATTAGAATAAATTGTTTCCTTAATAAGAGAAGTTATGGTCAATATATTTTCGCTCGACATTAATTTAGCCTTATACGCTCAAGTTAAATTAATGCAGAAATAATTGTATACCCGATCTGCTTCGAATGTGCATTTAATCGATTACCAATATATTTGCTGAAGCAAACGCTAACAATGAACAGTCAAGGTATTTGTGTAGATGCGAGTGACGTTTCTGGAACTGGGTCCATTAAATTGTCAAAGCGAAACAACTATAGTCCAAGTAATTCTTTTGAATAAAAGTTTTGTCCAAAATTACTTTTATTTAACTGATGCTTTCAAGGCTTCAGATTTCTATTAAATACCAAAAAAAATTCTTTTAAGGTAGTTTTCATCCACGAAAATTATGCGATTCTAATAAATCATGAATCATTTTTTCAGAGAAAAGTTTTGCCAGAACTTCACTGTTTCTTATTTTTAAAAATAAATTCTTTAATGACTGAAACCATTAAAAAAACATTTTCCAAATCGAAATTTTTATAAACAAATTGCTGAATTTGATAATAATTTATTCATTTTCGAAAATTGGAAATGGTTAAGTTGTAGGGAATCTTTTTCTTGAAAAAGTAATTTGTAATTTATTAAAATCGCATAATTTTTTAAAATTTGGTAAAAAGCAATAAGAAAAAAAGTTGGGACAAAAATAAAATTTATTAATAAAATTATTTTTCTGTATTTCAAATTTTTTTTTATGGAAATTCATCTTTTCTCTTCTAAAATAACCCTTCAATAATAATATTGCTATTCTTGAAGGCAAAATTATCTATTTTTGCCTGAGGTCCAATTTTCGTCGATCAACTACCTAAAGTTGTACATTTAAAAATGCATTCATAATCTCAACTTTCTGCCAAAATATTATTGATGGTAAAAATCTAAATTAAAAATAAAAGCAAATAAATTTTTGAATATTATCTCAAATTGAATAATTATATGACAATTCCACAGAAATGTTGTTTGTCAAGAAAAGCCTTGCCAACTACTCGGAAAAATATTTGATTACTATGGGGTTGACCAAATTTTTGGTTAATTCGACCAAACACGCAGAAAACATCTGTTGTATTTACTGAGTCTATAAGTAAACATAGTGGCGCCATAAAATTTTTGTAAATTTAACAGATATTTTACTATCATTCACCACATTTGTGTGACGATTTGGTTGAATCAACCAAATATTTAAGTTGATTCAACCAACTTTTATTGATTTAACCAAACTTTGTTTTACTGAACTAAAGATCTAAGTTTCCAAATTAAAAAATAACATTACTAGGTATAAAATGGTGATAACATTTTTTATACATGTTTGAGAATAGAAAAAATGCTCTCTAAATATGAATCAGTCAAAATCTACTGATTTTCAGTGAAATTCTACTGATTGAAATAACTAAAAAGAGGTTAATGTGAATGAGTCAAATTGCACTAATTACCTCAGTGAAAATTAACTGATTTAATGGTGAAAAATATTTTTCCACTGATTTAACAGTGAAATATATTTTTCACTGGTGAATCAGTGAAAACGCAAATCACTGATTCAATCTGAAAATTTGACTGATTCAGATTTAGAGAGTAATATATAAATTAAGTTTCTGCATTTCTGAAAATAATTATTAATTTCAATCCGATCGTTTGATCTAGAATTGCACTATCGAGGATTATTCGAAACTTTCACTCATTGTTCGGGTTATATACTCGAATTTTATAATCATAGGACGTTACGATTCGATGACAACGACTCTGTAAAACAAACTCTATAAGGTTCGAAGTCAGCCTTTCCACTTTCACATTACTAAATGATAATTCATTTTCTAAAGAATGTCATTTGGATTAATTTCTAGTGTCATTATGTGTAACTACAACCGAACTAACTTTCAAAAGATTACATTAAAGACATCGAGAGATAACATAAAAAAAGAATTGTTTTTTCAGTGTAAATGGATTTTTATATGATCAAGAGATATTAAAAATATAAACAAAAGTAAATTAATCCACTTTTGGAAAAATGTATAGTTTTTAAATGCCTTGCAATTTTCTATTAAATTCCATTTTCTAAAAAAATCCCCGTTCAAATCGCGTTTAACCCTTTAAGGGCCAAAATGGCATAAACGATACACCGGTCTTTGAGGCCGAGTAACTTATGCTATTCGCGACTGAAAAAATTGAGAGGGACATATTTGTGAAGTTCAAGACGTGCCCTTTCCGATGGTAAATACGAAATTGATCTAAAAAATTATTAATTATAAAAAAATTCACTTTAAAAAAAAAGCACGATTTTTTTGATCTTTTTTTTTTTGAAAGCGAGTTTTGAAAGGTTTCCCGGTCTGTCATCGACCTGGAACATTTTTAACCGGTGGAATAAATGTCTGAACTTTAAGAAGGTGTGGTTCAGAGATTAATTTTTCACTTTTGTCTTTACAAAATGGCGCCCGAATTACAAAATTTTCACGAATAAATTCAGGATTTTTTTTGTCATAAAATATAAAAAAACCGAGAAAATTACCAAGAATGAAAAGTTCATAGAATCACTCAAAGAATACGTCTGAATTTTTTCAAAACGTTTCGAGCAACTTTTCAATTTTGCAAATAGCATAATTTTTGCAAAATTAAAAAATTGCTCAAATCAAACCGAAAAAATTTGTTTGTATTTTTTGACCAATTTTAAGAACTTTTCATTCTTGGTAATTTTCTCGATTTGTTCATATTTTCTGTCAAAAAAAATTTATTCCACCGGTTAAAAATGTTCCAGGCCGTTGACAGACCAGGAAACCTTTCAAAACTCGCTTTCAAAAAAAAAAAAGATCGAAAAAATCGTGCTTTTTTTTTTAAACTGAATATTTTTATAATTAATAATTTTTTAGATCAATTTCGTATTTACCATTGGAAAGGGCACGTCTTGAACTTCACAAATATGTTCCTCTCAATTTTTTCAGTCGCGAATAGCATAAGTTACACGGCCTCAAAGACCGGTGTATCGTTTATGCCATTTTGGCCCTTAAAGGGTTAAGGAATGACGCTGTTATTGAAAATTGCATATATCCATTGGTTGGACAGATATTTTACATTATTAATATTTCTTATTGGCGTTCTTTCAGAACCCAAGTGCGAAATTAGATACGGCCCAACACTGGCCCAGCATCGCCAAAAATTTGCCGAAGATCAGCTGCCAATATCGTGCCGTTGCTGGAATGATAACTCCAGTATGCACTTGGCGGCCAATGCTGGCCCAAACTCTGGCCGCCAGCACTTGTTTTCAGCACAACAACGGGCCAATGCTGTGCCGAACTCTGGTTTTCTCACTTCCAGGATGGTTTGCCGTGGTAAAAGTGACACATGGCCCAGTAATGTGCCGTCCATGAGCCCGACTCTGGCTCTTCTACTTTCAGAACTGGATGCCATAGTAAAAATGACAATCGGCTTGGTATAGGGCCGATACTGGGCCAAGTTTCGGCTGAAGGTCGGTAAATTTAAACAGTCGAAAAAGGCCGCTGTCGTCGGCCCAGCACTTGACCGATGCAAACAGTGACACTGGCCCAATAACAATGTCCGACTCTTGGCTGCCGAGATTGGGCCAATATTGTGCCGTATTATCACCTTCGGCAATTCACACTTGGGAAAGTATCTGCACAGAAAAAACTCGAACTACTAGGTAAATCCTAGTAATAAAACTAAAAACTAGTAAAACCAACTAGATTTTTTGTTAATTTAGCCAAAAAAACTAGTAATTCTGCTATTTAAACAGTCAAATCTTCCCTGATTTGTAAACTGATGTGCTTATACATCACAGTTCGGTAAAATTTAAAAATGTAGAGTAAAGTTTCAAAATGTACATCACAAATTATTACAATAATATTAAGGGGGTTCGCCACCTTTGATATTTTTATTTTTTGAGTTTGGACCTTTAATATAATTTTTTTTATATTTAGTGCCTTTAGTTAGAAAGGTTTTGGTTTTTTTTCAATTCCAGCAACTTTATGTATTTTTAAACTAAAAATTTTGAGTTTTTTGGGCATTTTTTCACATTTTTTGACTTTGAATAACTTTTTTTTGTTTTTTAACCAATTCTCATGATTCTGTTTTTATTTTGTTCCTTACAAAGTGTAGCAACTTTTTGGGTATGCAAAACACTTTAGCTAAAAAAATAACTACAGTGGGATCTCGTTCGTGTCACAAAATCGGGACCATGAACCTCGATCGTGTCGTAAACATCAATTCCGGTCGTTTCAGGGGCGTACTTAGGTAAAAGTGCTGGATATGACATGAAACATAACCTCACCCTATAAGAACTTAGCGAGGATAGCGAGGCTATTAGTTCGATTTCATACCTCAATAAAAGTACATAATAAGATTACATAACTGAGAAAAAAGTACTTTATTGAACTAGATTCATTAATACTATTTTTCTTACAAATAAATTTTCAATTTACGCACGTTAAAAATGATCACCAAATTATCAAATATATTGATATACTCTCTGAATCTGTTAAATTTTTACTGATTGAATCAGTGAGTTGCCTTTTTACTGATACACCAGTGAAAAAATAATTTTCACTGTCAAATCAGTCAACTTTCATTAAAATAATCAGTAAAATTTGACTGATTTACAGTAACCTGTCTTTAGCTATTTGAATCAGTCAAATTTCACTGATAATCAGTAGATTTTTACTGATTCAAATTTAGAGAGTTCATAAATGGTGATAAATTTAATTCATAAACTACACATCACTGATATGTTTTAGGGGGGTCACGTTACCACGACACGAAGGTGACTACGACACCAACGAGTGCGACACGAACGAGGTCCCACTGTACAAAATTTTTTTTTTATATTTTAAGATATTTTTATTAATTTTTTAATTTTATTTTAATTCTAACTTTTTTTCAAAAAATGGGTTCGTTTGACCTGCAAGAGACATTTTGGTTGGATTTACCAAATGTTTTTCCAAGTCTTAACCTATGTTAAATTAATTAATAATTATGGGACCTGGAATTAACAAAATTTCGTTAAATATTGAATGAAGATAAACAGAAATGATTTTATACATTTGAATCTCCTTGTTTCTCATTTAAATAAATTGTTAATTTGTTTAAAGGTCACGTGCGTAATTGAATTTTTGAGAATGTGTTCATAAGTGCTGAAAGTCGTTACAGATGATTTAATACTCTCGTGACTGGATATTTTAGTTGTATGCGATCGTTTTCCACTTTCTACTTCAGTAACGTGTCGTGCCTGCATGAAAGTTCATCGGCTTTCGGTCATCCCTTCTTCAATATCCAACTTGGGATCCTCTTCGCGTCGATAGTTCTCATTGGCACGTGACGGTGTCGAATTTGTCAGACTGTACATTAAAAAGAAATGAAAGAATTTCCTGCAACAGCGTTTCACGAGCATATTGAACAATCATAGAGCCACGTAGAGAAATTTTTTTGAAAGTTACGATATTTCAAAAATATTACACTTAAAATTCTTTTCATAAATATATAAAGGAATGAGTCCATAACTCAGTTTCGAAATTCACCTGACATTTATCTCTATTCCAAATAGTTGCAAGAAAGTTCGTAATTCAATGGAAATTCAAGTGAATGCACGGAATAATATTTTTCATAAAAATATAAATCTTTCATTTTTAATGGACAATAGTAATTCTCCCAAAAAAATATTAAATTTAGTGATAATCGAGGTAATTATTTCTACTTGATTGAACATTTGTCGGATTAAAAATCACATCCCTTTTATAAAGTTTTGTTTTTCAAAACTAAAATCAAAATTATTGCAAAAAATTTCAAAAAACTTTACTCAACTTTTAAGCAAGGTTGTGACACTTGGACAAGTTGAAGAAGATTTAATATTATTGTAATAATTTGTGACGTACTAAATGTTAATGAATGCATCACAGTTCGGTAGAATTTAAAAATTTAAAGTAAAGTTTCAAAATGTACATCACAAATTATTACAATAATATTAAGGGGATCCGCCACCATAGGGCTGAAGTTTCACACTGAGAAAAAAATTTATCCAACAAAACTTTTTTTGTTATCCTGACAAAATATTTTGTTGTCCCAACAAAACATTTTGTTCAAGTAACAAAATTTGTTTGATATAGCAAAATGTTTTGTTGGCACAACAAAACAATTTTGTTAGCTAAATACTAACCAAATATTTTTGTTGATTTGACAAAACTGTTTTCTCAGTGCAGATGTATATTCTGACGAAAATTTTTTTTTTCTTTATCGACTTATCATGTCTAAACTTTAATAACAATAGGTGTAAGATCCGTTCTACTTTTCTAAATACAATATCTTACTCAAAAGCACAAAAAATGACCCGAAATTCATTGATTTTGAGTTAGACGGTCAATTCTCGCTCGAAACTAAAAATTTTTGACATTTTTCACATGCCCTACCTGAAAGGTGATAACAAAAGCTACTCAGAAAAAATTTGTTTAAAAAAAATTCTCTTTTTGGAAGACAGTCGAAACGGGCAAAAACTGACCCGAAATTCGATGATTTTAAGTTAGACTGTAAATTCTCGCCTAAAACTAAAAACTTCTGACATTTTTCACATGCCCCACCCGAAAGGTGATAACAGAAGCTACTGAAAGAAGCAACTACTTACAGAAGTAGCTTTTGTTATCACCTTTCGGGTGGGGCATGTGAAAAATGTCTAAAGTTTTTAGTTTTAAGGTAAGTAGTTGTCGTGCCAAAAATCAGTCTCTGGAAAAAGAAGTTTTTCTATGGTTTCAAGACTGGTAATTATATCATCAGCCGTGTCATATGTAAGGAAAAATACTCTTTTTAATGAAAAAAATTTAAAAATTACTAAAAATAATATTTTAATAATGTTTTTTGTAATAGGATATTTCCTTATTATCGCTCTTTACCGATTTTTTAAAAATGATGCGATTTTAATAAATCACGGTTCATTTTTTTAGGAAAAAGATTCTCTACAACTTAACCGTTTCCAATTTCTGAAAATAAATTCTTCAATGGTTGAAATCATTAAAAAACAATTTTCCAAAACGAAATTTTTATAAACAAATTGCTGAATTTGATAATAATTGATTCATTTTCAAAAATTGGAAACGGTTAAGTTGTAGAGAATTTTTTTCCTAAAAAAATGAACCGTGATTTATTAAAATCGCATCATTTTTAAAAAATTGATTAAGAGCGATAATAAGGAAATATCCTATTACAAAAAACATTATTAAAATATTATTTTTCGTAATTTTTAAATTATTTTTATTAAAAAGAGTATTTTTCCTTACATATGACACGGCTGATGATATAATTACCAGTCTTGAAATCATAGAAAAACTTCTTTTTCCAGAGACTGATTTTTGGCACGACAACTACCTTAAGGGTGAATTTACCGTCTAACTCAAAATCAATGAATTTCGGGTCAGTTTTTGTGTTTTTGAGCAAGATATTGCATTCAGAAACGTAGGACGGATTTTTCACCTATTATTATTAAAGTTTAGACATGATTAGTCGATAGGGAAAAAAAAAAAAAATTTCGTCAGAATATACGTCTGAAACTTCAGCTCTATCCGGCACCTTTAATATTTTTATTTTTTGAGTTTAGATCATCCATATAATTTTATTTATGTTTAGTACCTTTATTTAGAAAGGTTTTATGTTTTTTTTTTAATTCCAGCACCTTTATGTATTTTTAAACTAAAAATTCAATGGAAATTCAAGTGAATGGACGGAACAATATTTTTCATAAAAATATAAATGTTTCATTTTATAGTAATGCTCCTAAAAAGATATTAAATTTAGAGATAATCGAGGTAATTATTTCTACTTGATTGATAATTATTTGGAGTAAAAATCACATCGCTTTTGTAAAGCTTTGTATTTTTAAACTGAATTCAAAATGATTGCAAAAAATTTAGGATTTTTCTAGTAAATAGTTAATTTGCCACTAGAATGTAGAGTAATATCTAAAACTGTTCAATCCATTGTAGATATAAACTTTTCTGGTAATTTCTGATGACTAATTTCAGAGATTGGTTACTCAGGAAGTATTGATCCGTAGCAGATTACAAAAAAGTTAATCCGTGACCTTCTTCGGTACCAGTTTAGAATTCGAATCTGAAGGCTAATAATAGGAAAAAAGCTTGACCTCGATCGCCAATTTCAAATAAAGGGTAAATTGATGAATTGCAGCTTTTCTACAACTGATCTAATAAAAACCTGTTTTTTCCAAAGTTACAATTTTACAACATATAATAAAATAATTCTTCACTTTGATGACGTTTTCTAATTCTTAGCTGAATTGTCCAAAACCTTTTGAAAAATCTCAGTAGAGAAAAACGTAAAAAGTTTCGTATTTTTTGTCAAACCGGAGAATATTGACAAAGACAAGTTGATAAAGGTTTTATAAGATTTTCCTTTTTGAAATATTTTTCTGACTTTTTTGGATGAAATACAAAAGTTTAAAGGTTTCTCCGACTAATAATTAAGGTTTAGAGCAAAGGAAAGATTTTCGAAAAGATTTCAAACAGCATAAATTAAAAGTTAGAAAAATTATCAAAATAAAGAATTAAGTTTAAACCCGAATCTGCAAATAAATTCTTTGGTACGTAGTTCAATTGAAAGAGCTTGATTGAGGCCATTAGGGCTTTTTTAAAACTATTTTACGGGATAAACTGTTTAAAAACTATTTTCAAATATATATATATATATATTTGTATATCCTATCCATACCCGTATCGACTAATAAATTATTTTATGCGAAGCTGAATTGAAAGATCTTGATTTAGACCATTAAGGCTATTTTTGATCTGTTTTACCTAAAAAAAACTATTTTAAAACTATTTTGAAATATATATATACATTTTTGTATATCCTATCCATACGTGTATCTACTAATAAATTATTTTGTGCGAAGCTAAATTGAAAGAGCTTGAATAGACCATTAAGGCTATTTTTGAATCATTTTACCTAAAAAACTATTTCAAAACTATTTTGGATTATTTATATATATTTTTTTGTACACTACACTGTTAAAATTTCTGTATTAAACTTTCATTAATTATAATGGAAGTTCTTTTCAGTAACGTATATTAAATTTAAAATACTTTAATGTTCAAAAATACAAACTTTTATTTGAATTTCAATACACATGTGTATATATTTTAATAAGGTTTGTTAATTTTAATATATTTTGATTGAAGAGTTATAAAATTTAATATGAAAGTATATTAATTTTTCATTAATATACAAATCATATACAAATTTTAATTTACCTCTTGTATATTCAAGTCTATTAAAATTAATAAGTTTTTTAACAGTGTACTTTTAATTTTAATTTGATACCTTATATCTATTATTTTTATTTCTAAGTCAAACAGAAATCAGAGTATTTATGCATTGAGACACTTGTCGAGTCCTTTCATTTACATCTAAAGTGTGTAGGTGCTTTGCACTGGAAGAATGCCATTGTTTTCTCGGTCGTTCAATATCAAACCAGAGCAGGTCATCTTTGAATGGAATTATTTTGCTTTTATTCCTACATCAGATTTGTATTTACTGATCAACGATTCTCTCTACACATAAACATTTTTATATTCATGCAATATAACATTTTTGTATGCTTTATCATTTTCAAATTTTGGATAATGTACTTGAATCATTTTACATAATTCATTATTGAAATTAAAATTTTTAATTTCACAAAATATTTTCCTGAAAATTTAGAAAATACAATACAAGACAGTAAAGAACGTATGTTAACTTCTTTTAAATGAAATTTTTTTAAAAATTGTAAGATTTATTGACAACTACACTTAACTCTCAATTTCTTATCAAAATTTTTGCTAAAAAGAATTTTATCGTTTTTTGTTGTATTTTCCAAATTTTCAGGAAAATATCCTTTATTAATATAGGAATATATATATATCCCTTATGGAAATATTCACACAAAAATATAATTTAAAAAAAATTATAGTCTATGAAGCTTGATAGGAAAAAATTGCACGGTTGTGACAATCACAAAAATAGATAAATCAAGGCAACTGGTAAAAATTTGTGTAACACCTTTAACTATTTTTTTAGTTGTCACAATCATATCGTTTTTTTTGTTTCAATGTTTTTTGAGTAAATATGATGTTGTGTAAGTTGTGTTAATGTTCTTTTTACGACTGAAAGTGAATCGCTTAGCCGCTTGGCGCACTAATCAAAGTGAAACAGAAAGTTATAGTGTCTTTAAAAGTGTCAAGATTCGCTTCGTTTCCGGTGATGGAGTCGAGCTCAATTTTATTGTTTTCAACGGTAATTCATTTTCTTCGTTCAGCGATCTTGATTTATTGCTTTGTGACAAATGTACATAGTAACTTTTATGCAGATTGACTTTAAGTTGTTTAAAGTAAGAGACTCTGAAGTCTCTAGGTTACCTGTTTACGCAATCAAGCTTAATTAGTTGATCTTGTTAATTTAATGTTATGTATAAAGAACGCATCAAGAGTCAAGGACCACGTAACCAAATTTTCGTAAAAGTCCCTGTAAGATAATTTTATTAGTTCACAAATAACATGCTGAAAATTTATAAAATACAACAAAAGATTATAAAAAACGTCTTTCATCTTCGTTTTAGTGAAAATTTTGCAATTAATTGTCTGTTTTAAAACTGAATTCGAACCCGTATCACTACAAACTCAAATTCATCTCAACGTCCAAGCAAAAGTATAATTTAAAATTTCATGAATTCAAAACTGTTTGAACCATCAAAATATTAAAAAACGACTAAATTTGAACAAAAAAAATTTCTCAAAATAAACGTTTATGAGAAAGCAACAAAAATTCAGGAAAGAAAAAAGAAGGCAACCTTCCAAAACCCCTTTCTTCTTTTTCTTTACAAACTTAAATTCATTTTAACGTCCAAACAAAAATATAACTCAAAATTTCAAGAATTCGAAACTCTTCGAACCTTCAAAATATAAAAAATGACAAATTTCTGAAAACTTCAGTCAATATTTTTTTCAGAAAAATTAAAACTGAAATTCAAAATTTCAAGAATTCGAAACTGTTCAAATCCTCAAAAATATAAAAAAACGATCAAATTTGGACGAACATAATTTCTTAAAATAAGCGATAATGAGAAACCAGCAGAAAAGGAGGAAAGAAAAAGAAGGAAAAGGTTTTGGAAGGTTGCCTTCTTTTTTCTTTCCTCCTTTTTTGTTAATTTCTCATAATTGTTTATTTTAAGAAATTGTGTTCGTCCAAATTTGATCGTTTTTTATATTTTTGAGGATTCGAACAGTTTTAAATTCTTGAAATTTTGAATTTCAGTTTTTATTTTTCTGAAAGGGATTTTATGAACGTTTTTCTCGATAATCAATTCTCAATTAAATTATGCATTATGCATCCATTCAAAAAAAAGAAAAAATAACCGAATAAGAAGATATAAACAACAGTTGGTCTTTTTCCTCTAGAAATAAGACTTTTCGAGACGAGAAATCACACGGGAATTTAGTGACTAGAAAAATGAGGTGTGAAAAAGAGCTTTTGGCATGTCTCCGTATTTAACATAATCCATTATCGGAAAAAGTGATACTGCAATGGATGGTCTTGATGAAAATTCTATAAAGCCGTGACAAGCTTCATATCCTTACTAATTTTAAATTAAGGAAGAAGAAGCTGATATATATTGAACGATATTGAATATTTAATCATAGCATAATTAATACTTTTTCAATGCGGAAAAGAAAGACTTTCTAAATTGAATTTAATCTTGATTAATTAACGTCACATTATAACCATATATTATCTTGTATCTTTCATTTCAGAAATGTATTTCTCCAAGTGTCAGAATAGATGAAATCGAAGTAAGGTTAAATTAAAAAAGATCAAGTATGGACAAGTGGTAAAAAAGAATCGGCGCCGCTTAGCCCAGATCGTTATCACGATGAGAACAGGTCGTAATCAGTGGTAAAGACAGGTGAAAGTTCGTAAAGGCTGATTAAGTGAATAAAACGTTCTTAGATAAGGAAAACGCTTAAGAAGGTTTAATCCTGAAAGGCTGTAGTTGAATTTTTACAAAAAAGAAAATTATGGTCATATAATATCAAAAGATACTTTTTTGAGAATTTTTGCAGTATTCAATCACTTGATGATAGGGTTTTTAAATTCTCATCATAAATGAGGAAGTATTAATTTTATGTGAAAAATGACTTTCGAAATTTTCATTAAATCTTTACGTTTTGAGACCCCCTGAATCAGAAAAAACGGTTTTTACGAAAGTTTCTGTCTGTCCATTTCCCACTCTCTAAATTTGAATCAGTCAAAATCTACTGATTTATTCAGTGAAAATTGACTGATTCAAATAGCTAAAAAGAGGTTACTTTGAATCAGTCAAAATCTACTGATTTATTCAGTGAAAATTGACTGATTTGACAGTGAAAAGTATTTTTTCACTGATGAATCAGTGAAAATTGACTGATTTAAGGGGGTCTTCTGGTTCGCGGCTTGATGTGAACACGCATTTTTAAGAATTAATTGCAAGCAAACAACGAAAGTTAATGACGAGAATTTTTTTTATTGAATGAAGCATTTTAATGTCTTTCTTATATAATATTTTGAGTTCATTATCTTGTCACTCGTGACGTCAGTATGACCTTGACCGGAACCTTCAAAAAACCTTGTGCCGACGATTAAGCCTATCCAAGTGGTCTGAAACAAAAAACCCAAATACAATTTTATTCGTTATTTCATTGACTATCGTTGTCTGCTCAATCATTTGAAAATATATAAATTTATTATTATGGCAGCAATTTTCCTAAAAACAATAATTTTTTCATGTTTGGGATGCTATAAAAACAAAAATAAACATATTTATGAGCTAATTGAGCAGACAACGATAGCGATGTGTTTGCTGAATCTAAAAAAAAAGTTTGAGTGAAATCCGTCGAACAGATTTTGCGTAATTCCCGGCACCAGTTCAAAAAACGTAACTTTAGGAAAAAGGCATTCAAAGATTTGGAACAAGAAAAAACGGTTTTTAAGTAGCTCACCATTATTCAGCGATACCAGGAGCATAAATTTCTCCTTCCTGATCAAAAAACGACTCCTGCATCGTCCACACATATATACACAGAAATCCGCCAGTAGCATCTCTTAAGCCTATTTTTTCCATGGGAAAACCTGGGAAACCGAAGCCACAGCGAGCCGCTATGAAAAGGCTAAGAAAGACCAAGCGCGGCCGTGTTCGACAACAAATTGCTATCGAACTACTACATATTTTGCGAAATCCTTTTGAGATCATATTTTTAACACTATACAGATGAGAAATATATAAAAAAAAATCGATTTTTTCAAAGTGACTGATTCAAATAGGTAAAAAGAGGTTACTGTAAATCAGTCAAATTTCACTGATTATTTCAGTGAAATAAATATTTGAGGAAGTATTAATTTTAAGTGAAAAATGACTTTTGAAATTTTCATGATAATCTTTACGTTTTGAGACCCCCTTTCAATGAAAATTGACTGATTTGACAGTGAAAAATATTTTTTCCACTGATGAATCAGTGAAAAGGCAAATTACTGATTCAATCAGTGAAAATTTGCAAGCGAAGCGAGCTGCGCGCGCAGCGCGTCATGAGAATGTGGCCGTGAAGCGGACAGATTTTTTTATCAGAAAAGTTACATTAAAATTGAAAAATTTGTAACTTACGTAAGGTTGCAAACAAAAATATCCCCCATAGAAACTCACCTGAAACAGACCAATTTTTTTATCATTATTAAACGTCGTATAAATCACAGACTTGATGAAATGAATGTTGATTAATTTTATATTCAGCCTGGTCCCAAATTTGTCTTACAATTAAACCTGTACCCATCTCTGGATCTTGTAGAGGCGATATTGCGCGATATAATTTGAATTTTAGCTTTCAGCCTCAGTTGATGAGGATTAAATTTTGTCGGCATTTTGAGGAGAGAAGACGATGAAAATAATTGTCAATTACGGAATGAAATAAATCACGTGTCAAGTAAAGAAAGAAGAACAACTAAACTGCGTTAACGCAATCGAAATAAAAAAATTATCCGTCTGACAATGTTGGGAGAGTAATTTTATATTCAAATAAGAATAATTACGCATACTACTATTGTACACAAATACATAATTTATTATTTGTTTACGACAGGCTGACTTTACAAAAGAATCTTAAAAAATTACTCAGTGCATAAGCAACATTTGTTATTCAGTATCAATTACAGAGTTTATAATTAATTTGATTAAACAGTCGTAAACAGAAAATTTATGGAAAATTATGAAATAAAAAGTAAATAGAAAAATTTCAAGTCTCAGTTACAAAATGCTGATTAGAGGCAACACTTAATTGGCGTAAAAGTATTAGTTTTGCAACAAGAATGATTTTAGCACAAGTTTACTCAAGATAATTAGGACTTAATTTTTTAGAAATCATAGAAAATTCCATAAATGTTTCGAATGCAAATTTACTATTTACATAAATAGAGCCAATTTTATGAGCATTAAATAAAGCTATAAATATTGATAAAAGCAAACTTAAAATGAGAAAATTTTGGTAAAAATTCTTAGAATAAATTTTATTACAATTACAAAAATTCGTATCTTCGTGCTCCAAAAATTAAATTTTCCATTTGGATTTTCGTTCGGATAAAAATTTAAAAAAATCAAGGATATAAACTATAGTTTTTTTTATTTAAATGTTTCTCAGAATGTTCAAAACAATTTCAATACCTG
Source organism: Diplolepis rosae (assembly GCA_030998225.1). Classification (NCBI taxonomy): domain Eukaryota; kingdom Metazoa; phylum Arthropoda; class Insecta; order Hymenoptera; family Diplolepididae; genus Diplolepis; species Diplolepis rosae. The sequence continues at coordinate 1,754,142 of JAPYXD010000723.1, read as the reverse complement.
TAAGAAATTTGATAAAAGTCCCGTAGTTCCAAAAATTTCAAAATATTAAAAAAACTTTTACTCGATTACAATAGACTTTCAGAGATTGAAAATAGGTTTCTAAAAATTATAAGTGTCAACACAGCTCATTAGTCTAAAATAAATTTTTTTTTTTAAATTCTATGAAAAAAAATTTTCCTGCGCTCTTGGTTTATTATCAAGAACTCAACAACCTCACACGTGACATGCAACTGATGTCGTGTCATGTGCGGGCGGTAAAAGTTACATCAACTTGGAAAACTCAGTGATTAAAATAAATTGCAATCATCACATACTTCTACCTACTTTTCCACCCACATTCCCTTATTTTCTTTCACCTTCTCACTCAAATTTACATACCGGAAACGCGCATTTTTACATAATTAATAATAATTGGCTAATTAGATATAATTCTTCCTAGCTCATAAAAATTAAGCAATAAAGCCGTTATCATAATATAAAAATTGATAAACAACCCCAAGTGCGAAGTTAGATACGGCCCAACACTGGCCCAGCATCGAAAAAAATTTGCCGAAGATCAGCTGCCAATATCGTGCCGTTGCTGGAATGATAACTCCGTTAATCACTTGGTGGCCAATTCTGGTCCAAACTCTGGCCGCCAGCACTTGTTTTTGGCACAGCAACGGGCCAATGCTGTGCCGAACTCTGGTTTTCTCACTTCTAGAATGGTTTGCCGTGGTAAAAGTGACACATGGCCCAGTAATGTGCCGTCCATGAGCCCGACTCTGGTTCTTCTACTTTCAGAACTGGATGTCATAGTAAAAATGACAATCGGCTTGGTGTAGAGCCGATACTGGGCCAAATTTCGGCTGAATGTCGGTGAATTTAAATAGTCGAAAAAGGCTGCCGACGTCGGCCCAGCACTTGACCGATGCAAACAGTGACACTGGTCCAATAACAATAGCCGGCTCTTGGCTGCCAAGATTGGGCCAATATTGTGCCGTATTATCACCTTCGGCAATTCGCACTTGGGACGTTACAAATCAGAAAATCTTCATCATATGTGCCCGGGACAGTTAAAAGGGACCTAATCGTCCGAAAACTCGTTACTCGGGGGTTTTCGGGGTCGCTAATTACAAACCTGGCATCAGATTTTCAAATTTCAAAATGGCGGATCCAATATAGCGGTCGAGGATTGTAAAAATTCGCCGAGTTTGCTTGAATCTTGTTACCCGGCGGTTTTTAGGGTCGCTGATCACGAATCTAAAATCAGTTTTCAAAAGTTCAAAATGACTGATTCAATATGGCAACTTTTTTTTAAGTTCATCAAATCTGCTTGAAAGTCTTTACTCTTGTATTTTCGGGATCGTTGATTACAAATCCGAAGTTAGTTTTTCAAAATGCAAAATGGTGAATCTAACATGGCGGACGAATTTTGAAAAAATTATTAGATTTTTATAAAAATTGGTATTTATCATATTAATTGGTAAGTAAAATTATCCTAGGAATTTCTTATAGTTATTTATTACTAAGCATTTATTTGATAAACCAGATCCAGAGGTACAATTGAAGAAAACACGTAAGAAGTAGAATTGATTATAAAAAAACAAAGTTTTTAAACTCTTTGTATCTACTAATGTTTGTTTTACGTCTTTTAAATTACTGTGTTCTTCTCTGAAATGCATTTGTAAAATAAATAATGCAGTTCAAAATATACAGTTATTTCATTAAAAAGTGCATACTTTTTTCTATCAGAATCAACAAAAAAGTGAAAATCGATTTTTTCGAACGATAGGTCCATTTTAACTGTTCCGGTCAAATGCAGTAATTTTGTTAAATTATTCAATGCTAGTAAAAAATAATCATTGTCTAATTAATTATTCGGAGCATTTTAATTCAAGTGGATAATTACAATCTAGATTGATCGTGATTAAAAATGTTCATTTTGGCTATTTTCAATTACAGAATTTATGTTAAATATTTTAAACCTTTAAGTAATTTAAATTTTCTATAATTAGAGTCGGTTTCATTTCATGAAATTTTAAATTCGGAGGAATAATATATTAAGAGCTTTTCAACTCAGAGCACTTGCATAAATATTTCTATAAATCGGTGAATTTACATAATTAAAATTTTCCACTGTTTGTAATTAGTGATCATTCCTTATTTAATTTTTTATATATTTGCAACAGTTCTTTACATTTGCCTCATGGAAAATGATCTGAACTTTACTGTATGTCAACGACCGTAAGAGTCGTTTGGTACTCGTGTTACCAGATTTTCGCTTTTCAAGTATGAAAATAGACTGAGAGTCATGAGAACTTGGAACTCTAGATCCTTCCCCACGATGGTACAAATTCGCAAAAGAATCGAAGATTTCAAACCTTCACAATTCTGCTAAATATAAACTACTTGCACCTCCAAAAAACACGAATTATTTTAAAAATTTGAAAATTTAATTTCTTACTATAAAATATACGAGAAGATAAATTTAAAAACTATAAATTATCTTTCGAAAGCGAAACATTAACAAAAACCTACTCTTGATTTTTATATAAAGTGACTTTGCCATTTTTATATACTTTATACACATTTCCGTCAATTTTGCTTTCAACGCTTTTTCTCATGAAACTTCTTTGCTCGATCTTTCCGGAAGTAGTAAAATAGATTGAAGATCGAGAGTTATCTATACAAGGCGGGTACAAAATACGTGTATGTTTTTTTCACGCTTTTGTTACATGTGTTTATGAGATTGAAAAAAAGATCTGTAAAAAGGATTTGTGTACTTATGTAAATATCGTTTTGATTATAGCCTATGTTTATAGTTTAGTTTTATGGACGTTTTAGCCGCTTTGTACAATCGATCATAAAGTTTACCGGTACCCATTCAAAGAGCGTGAACACTTTGAGTTTCTCCCGTACACACTTCCTTTGATGCAAAACGTGCGAAGGAAGAAACGAAAGATCTACATACAAGGAGCGATTCCCATACTATAGGGTTTTTTCCTTTTGTCACTAAATCCCGCTTGAATTTTACTCTTCCTTAATATCTACTCTCTAAATTTGAATCAGTCAAAATCTACTGATTATCAGTGAAATTTGACTGATTCAAATAGCTAAAAAGAGGTTACTGTAAATCAGTCAAATTTCACTGATTATTTCAGTGAAAATTGACTGATTTGACAGTGAGAAATATTTTTTTCACTGATGAATCAGTAAAAATTAACTGATATAACAGTGAAAAATATGTTTTCACTGATGAATCAGTGAAAAAGTAAATCACTGATTCAATCAGTGAAAATTTGACTGATTCAGATTTAGAGAGTAACATAACAGAGGATCTAAATAAAATTTAGTTTGCTCTTGTCTTGAAAAAAGTCAAGATGAAGTGTTGTAAACTACTTCACCAAATAATTCAGTTTACAGGTGAAAATGAACAATTAAGAAATTAATGAGGATAATTAAAAACTTGTACTCTTCAGCTCCAGAGTTAATTACAATTTTTTAATATTATAATATTCTGTACGTTTGTGTGTGTGAAAAATTGCATAAAGTTGACTCTTTTGATTAAAATTGAGAGACTCATATAATTTTATTTTACGATTTCTGAACTTTTTTCATTGAAATACCTATAAAAATAAAATAATAAAATCTTTCTTTAGGATTGCAGTTACTATCAAGTTCCGTTTTCTTGAAAGAAAGGTACCTATTTTTAAGTTTTTAGAAACTTTTCTACTTGAATTTAAATTGCTTTTCAAGTTTAAAAATTGATATTTTAAATTCCTTTAAAAAATGAAAAATTTCAATATTCTAGAACAAGTACTTTAAGTTTGATATTCTACGAATCAAAAAATTTGGGAATAATTTGTAAAAAATGTTTATTATTCATACTTTGGGCTGCATGTATTAAAAAATAGAGGAATCGAATAATTTAAAATCTTTATGGAAAAAAAACATTTATTTAGAATTCAGATTCTGCAGCTTTCTCTTTCGGACCTGATTTTGAAATAAACGAACTTACATAATCACACGCTCAAATTGTATTATAAATACTTAATATCAGAATTTATCTGGGCACATTTTATCTAATTTGATTTAATGAGCATGAATTAATTTCGACATTCGAAAGTTCTCTATTTAAATATCTTAAAAGTCTAAAAACAAATAATTTAAGAATTTGAAATCTTTCTGTGGAAAAAAAGACGCCTTCGACTGCGCTGGGATTCGAGCCCAGGTCTTTCGATTACCGGTCGAGGGCTCGATTCCCGGCAAACTGTTAAATCAACAGATGTCATCTGCTGGAATAGGGACAGCAGATTTTTTTTGTAATATTTACAGATTTTTCTGTTGGATTCACAGATTGTTTGTAAACTCAACAGATGAACCTGTAAAATCTACAGACATGTCTGTTAGAATTGCGGATTTCAAGGAAAAAGAGAAATCCGTCATTCTAACAGATATTTCTGTAGATTTTACAGGTTCATCTGTTGAGTTTACAAACAATCTGTGAATCCAACAGAAAAATCTGTAAATATTACAAAAAAATTCTGCCCGCTTCGCGGGCACATTCTCATCGCGCGCAGCTCGCTTCGCTCGCAAGTTTGACCGCGCCTAGCGCGCGCGATTTGATCGTCGCGCTTCGCGCTCCGTTCTTCCTGGACCTCGCGCTTCGCGCTCGGTCTTGTGCTCTTCGCATACGTTTAAGTTTATTTCTTATAATTTAATACTGAAGCTCAAACCAATTTAATGATATTAAAGATGATGTAAATTAGTCATTTTCTCAAATTCACTAAGTTTCTTTTTCAGTTTAAGTGAAACAGGAAATTCAATTTACTTAAGGCTCTATCGGCCTTAAGGAACACATTCTCATCATGACACTCGCGCTTCGCGCTCGATTTTCTGTATGCATTTTTGTAACTTTTTAATAAATTACATGATTATTGATAAATTTATTTTCTTCCAAATATCTCAAAAAGGAAAAACAATCGTAGACTTTATTTAAGGAAACGATTTTGCAGAACAACGCTTATTTCGTATCTCACATATTTTGGTGAAAAAAATCGAATTTTTTCAATATTAAAAATCAAAAAATTAAAATATACATCCTGTCGAGAAATTTCTGGATAAGAATGTGTAGACCTTATTTAGTCAAACAATTTTTCATCTAAAAGTTTTTTTTGTATCTCACATATTTTGTCTAAAAAATGAAATTTTTGAATTTTAATCGTATTTTTTGGAATTGAAACGAAAAATATATCTTTTATCAGAAACTGTGTGAGACAAAATTTGTATATCTTTTTGAAACGAACAACTTTGTATTCTTACGTTTTTTTCGTATTTCACATATTATTGTTAAAAAATTGAATTTTGGATTTTCAATGGTTTTTTTTTAAATTAATAAGAAAAATATGCATCTTATGAAAAAGTGTTACAATTCAAATTTGTAGGTCTTTACTTATTTAATAATATTGTATCATAACGTTTTTTCGTATCTCGTATAATTTAACTGGAAATTGGAATTTTGATATTGACTTTTTTCGAATTTGAATATGCTGTAACATTTCTAATTTTGATTTAATCAAAAAATGTTATCAGGATAATTTTTAGAGATTCATGAGCACTATCTAAAACCAGTATTAAAATTTTTGATTTTTTCAAAAAATTATTTTCAAGAACACAAAAGTAGTGCTCAATCCCTCAATTTTGATTCGATGTGGCTGGTTAACGAACAAAGCTCAATTTAATCTGATAATTCTATCGAGAGTTATGCCGCACACGACCTACTACAGACAGACAGACAGACACTTTCGTAAAAACCATTTTTTCTGACTCAGGGGGTATCAAAACGTAAAGATTTGATGAAAATTTCGAAAGTCATTTTTCACATAAAACCAATACCTTCTCATCCATGATGAGAATGTAAAAATCTGCTGTCCCTATTCCAGCAGATGACATCTGTTGATTCAACAGTTTTTTTCTCTCCGTGTGTGAGACTACGAAATAGGTCTAAATAATTATATTCACAATTAAAAACTATACAAAAAAAATATATCTACCCTAAGAAACATTATATATATATAATTGTAGAGGTTAAAAAGAAATTTAGAGTAATTATTCCAGAATAAAAAAGTTAAAAAATCTGCGATCTCATCAGAATAAAATATTACCAACCAAAACTGACCTGTTATTTTGTTAAGTAAACTGTTAAAAATCTTATTCATTTTAATAGACTTTAACATACAAGTGGTAGATTAAAAATAATAGATTTGTATATTATGAAAAATTAATATACATTCATACTAAATTTGATTTAAATTTAAAGAATTTTAAATCTCAATTTTAAATTTAATAAATTTTCAATCAAAAAATGTGTGAAAAAATAATTCAAGTGACACAGTAACAAATTTTTTTCTTTACTTTCGCCGCAAACTAAATAGACCCATAATTTACAAAAACACGTTTGTCACTACGGAATTTTCTTTAAAACTGAGTTGCATTTGGAAAAGACTTGGAAAGGCTTTGTAAAATAAAGTGGAGGGTGAGGTTTTTTCTTTGGAGAGTTTCAGTTAAAGGAAAAGGAGAAAAAATGTGGAAATATCTAAAATAATAAATAAAATTTAAATTATTTAAACTAAAAGCTCTCAGACAAGAAAATAATAGAAGTTCAAAACATTTGAAAGTTTTCAATAAAATGTAGGTTTGTAAACCTTTAAACCCTTTAACTTACAATGTTTGAATTATTGTACGAATAAAATTTTAAAATCTCTAAATTTGAATTCCTTTCTATGGAAATATAATTAGAATTAGGAAATACTCGAGTACGGTAAAAATAGAACTCAGTAAGAACTTGAATATAAAAATTCTAAAAAAATTTAGGTTATTAATTGGAAAAAGGAAAAGAAATGTTAAATAGTGTACTATAGAGAACCAAAAATGAGAGAAACTTTGTTGTAAATTTTTCATTTTTAAATAACGTTTTTAAAATTTATATAACATTAAACTTAAAAAGTAATTCGAGGTCTGTTATTTTTTTCTACTGGGAGGGCCAATTTGTCCTTCAAAAGATTTATTTTCTTTTACATTTCTACCAACCTCAGAGAGTCAATTTTCAAACACGTGTTTAACAGAGCCTTTGCGATTATGTTCCTTCATGGAAGTAGAAAATTCTGGAATTTTTCCTCGATTTTCCGAAGGTTATATGTGATAATGTGGTTCCACGAAATTATATTAAACGGTTACAATTCTTAAACTTTTATAAATTGTAAACGTCTTTTCGTTAGGAATTTCAAACTTATAATAAATATCAAAATAAAATATTTAATAAATCATACATTTATTCATTCATGTAAAATAAATTTTTTAATTTACAAAAAATTTTTCTGAAAAATTGGGAAACTCAACAAAAAACAATACAGAACGTCTTTTAACTTCTTTTTAGTAAAAATTTTCAAAAAATTGGAAAACCTGTCGATGATTACTGTTTTTTGTTGCATTTTCTAAATTTTCAGGAAGAAATTTTGTAAAATGAAAAATTTATCTTACATGAACATTTACAAAAATACAAATAATAACTCTTTTTTTTTGCTATTGAATTTTTAGATTAGTTGAATTTATAAAATGTTAATAAAATTTTCAATCGTTGTTGAGGTTATAAGTTGGCTTTAGGGTCTAGAAATAATTTTTTTACAAAGTACTTTTCCCTTCTTAACGTAAAGGGAGCGAACTTAAAATTCAAAATGTCGAGAATGGATGACCCACATAAAATTACTTATTTTGTATTAACAAGCAGTTTAGCGAGACCTCAAAATGGCAAAATTGAAAACTCGCCTGTAAAATTGGAAAAATACATATCTACTTTTAATCGAATAGTTCTTTCAACTATAAAGTTGAAATCAATAAAAACCATTTACATAATGCCATATAGATACTTATAAAATGTGAAAATTGGCATGTATATATGCTGATTCCTTTACCGTTTGATTAAGCAAAAAAATAAAAAGGAAATTAATAATTACATCTTCTGCTCTAACCTAAATAAAAATTGCACCTTTCTTCTGTAAATGCGTGTGTCCGGCAATTATTTTTTTCTATTAGCAATTTAAAGATTCCAATTACGTACCACAATGATTCTCACGTGATTAAGAATCTTATGCAATTTGACAATCACTGCGATGCTCAATTGGAGTCTGAACTTTGACTGTGAAATTCTTGATGATATGTAAAAACAGGAAAACGTGAGTTTAAAAAAAAAATTGAACTGAGTTAATTTGAACTCTCGCATTTTTCATGTGAACATTAAATTGAATAAAAATATATTCTTTTACAAAATATCTCTATCATAATTATTATAATTTGCAAAAATAATGTTTTATTAAATCAACAAAATTTTGTTCCAATCAATTAAAGTTTATTTCTATATTTTTCAACGAATTTAAAAATATTTCTGTGGAAAAAGAGACGCTTTCGACTCTGCCGGGATTCGAGCCCGGGCCTTTCAATTGCCGGTCATATAATAAATTGTTGTTTCATTTAGAGATATTATTTTTTAATTTTATAACATAATTCTGGATTGAAAGTAGAAGATGGTTTTCCTCAAAAATATGAATTTTCAGAAAGATATTTAGTGCAGGAAATATATTATTTTACATGAATTTGAACTTCTCTGAAACATTAAGAAATGCAGATTTAAAATTCAGAAATGGCAAACATTTCGGCCACTAGATGATTTTTTTTCTGTATTGAGAGAACAGTTTGTTTAAATCAAACTATCCTATCTTTTTTATACAGACAAACAAAACAACTATTTGGATCAAACATAGTTTTTTTAATTCAAATAAATTTTATTTAATCTAAACAAATCATTTAAAATTTTAAGCAAAAAAGAAGTGTTTTATCATTTTTCAAAATTATATTGCGTTTAAATTTTTTTTGCAAAACAAATTAAGCGTTTTTCGAAATTAGTAGATCTGTTCTGTCCATAGAATCCTGTACCGACATTTACCGGCATTCGAGAGCCTTCGATTGGTTCTGTTCCATGCTAAGTCTTAATATTTCTGGAAGCTTATGATGTCACGGAATACCCTTATTTCAAATTTTTTGTATAATCTCAAAATATTATTCAAGTATAATAGATTATTATCAGTTATATTATGTTAAAATCTCCTTTTTAATATCTATTTTTCTCAGTGTACATATATATGTATTTACACATAAAGTATATATGAATTTCATATTGACGCGCTATTCAAGCTGGGAAAATGACCTTGCGTGCATTAGTGCAATAACTACCGACTGACCCACTCTATGTACCATTCACCGATCAACTTATCCGAAGTAATGCAGAGTGACTACCTTTTTCAGCATTGCATGCTAAACTGACGTCATCTCATAACGAAAATCACTGAATAGTTTGAGGTCGGACACTCTAATCCTGCCTTCCCACAAGACTTCACATGCACCACAAGATAATATAATCATAATGATTGCAAACCGCAAGAAGAAGCACTTTCATAGAATCTAGGCTCAAAAAAACTTGAATTGTTAAGAACTAGCAATGCTACTTCTCGTGAAGACGTTATTATACAAAAAAAGTAGCTAATCAAATTTAAGTGTCTGACTTTATAACATGAAAACGTGTTCAGCATTAAAAACTTACTCTTACTTGAAAGGGGTGGAAGCTATATTATATTCGTTATTTTGAATTTTGTAATTTTAGCTTTAAATTTGGATTCAGCAACCTCAAAACTCCCTTGCTCGACATTTAAAAGATGAAGTAGTTTTCTAGTTTTTGATAAAAGTTGTGAAATGATCTTTGTACTTACCTTTATGAATTATCCTTATTAGGGCCCCCCCCCCCCCCGTGTTAGAGAATATGATTAGATATTCTTGGATTGTATTGGGTTGTTCCAGAAGTAATTGCCGATTTTTTCATACAAAATTAAACACATTTTTTTTAAATACGAGGAATAAACTTTAATCAATGATATATTTTCCATTTTGTTCAATGACCTTTTGCCATCTTTCTGGTAACTTCATGATTCCACGCTCATAGAACTTCTGGTCTTTATCGGCAAAAAATTAAACCAAGTGCGATTTCTCAGCTTTATCATCATTGAAACTTTTACCATTCAAGGAGTTCTGCAAAGATCGAAATAAATAGTAATTTGATGGTGTAAAGATGTGTGTAGTGTAGCGTTGTCATGGTGAAAAATTACACCTTTACGATTGTTTAGTTCCTTGGAAGCAGCTCAAAAAATACCACACCTTTCCAATCCCCCCAAACAGACAGCTTAATCTTTTTTTTATGCAATTCAACTTTCTATGTTGTTTGTGGTGGTTCATCACGCTTGGACCATGATCGTTTTCGAACGAAGATATTCTAAACGATCCATTTTTCATGACCAGCGATAATTGATTTCAAAGAAGGATCGAATTCATGGCGTTTAAGGTGCAAATTTGTGATGCTATATGGTGGATATAACATTACTTCCCATCCAATTGACCAATTCTGGCCGTTTTCTTTGGCCGCTGCGTTCAATTTGTTCAGCTGACGACAGTAGTCATCCGAATTAATCGTTTGGTTCCTTGGAGGCAGCTCAAAAAATACCACACCTTTTCAATCCCCCCAAACAGACAGCATAATCTTTTTTCCATGCAATTCAGCTTTCTATGTTGTTTGTGGTGGTTCATCACGCTTGGACCATGATCATTTTCGAACGACGTTATTCTAAACGATCCATTCTTCTTGACCAGCGATAATTCTTTTCAAAGAAGGATCTAATTCATGGCGTTTAAGATGCAAATTTGTGATGCTATATGGTGGATATAACATTACTTCCCATCCAATTGACCAATTCTGGCCGTTTTTCTTTGGCCGCTGCGTTCAATTTGTTCAGCTGACGACAGTAGATATCCGAATTAATCGCTTGGTTCCTTGGAGGCAGCTCAAAAAATACCACACCTTTTCAATCCCCCCAAACAGACAGCATAATCTTTTTTTGATGCAATTCAGCTTTCTATGTTGTTATGTACTTACAGTTCTGAACGCTCATTGAACGATGACAAATAATTTTTTTTCAAAACTAAATTAATGATTATGTTCATAATTAAGACCCTACAAATATACGATCCGTCATTAAATATATGCTACTTTTTAATTTACTGAGGCTAGAACTAATCATTTAGTTTTGAAAACAAATATTTTCCATCGTTCAATGAACGTTCAAAACTATAAGTACATTATGTTGTTTGTGGTGGTTCATCACGCTTGGACCATGATCGTTTTCGAACGACGTTATTGTAAAAAATCCAGTTTTTATCACCAGTGATAATTCGTTTCAAAAAAGGATCGAATGCATTGCGTTTAAGATGCAAATCACAAGCGTTGATACGTTTTGTTAAATGAATTTCTTTCAATTCATGTGGAATCCAAATATCAAGTTTTTTGTCAAGTCCAAGGCGTTATATATAACGGTCGATTGTTGATTTTGGTATTTTTAATATTTCTTCAAACTCTCGCACAGTTACACGACGATCCGATTCGATTATGGCTTTGATTTGCTCATCATCAATTTCATTTGGCCAACCTGAACGTTGCTCATCTTTGAAAAATCCCCAAAACGGAATTTATCAAACCAATTTCGACACTGTCTATCTTTTAAGGCTTCCTCACCATACATATCACGTAACTTTTCGCAGCCTGTGCTGCGTTCTTTCCTTTACGGAAATAAAAAAGCAAAATATGACGAAAATGCTCGTTTTTACACTCCATCTTAAAGTTGATGCCAAACTAACAACTGTAAACGAAATTACGCGCAATTTGTTTGTAAAGCAAGCTAAGAGCGAAAGCTAACAAATGCCAGAAGGAAAATTTCATGACATTGAAAGAAGCCATTTAAAAAGATGGTCAAAGACATCTATATGTGAAATCGGCCATTACTTCTGGGACAACCAAATACTATTGGTATCGAAAATAACTTTATTATATCCTTAGAAGACACTTCTTCCCGGAACAAGACTCTGCATTTATATTTAAGGGGTTAGTCACAGTCAGAATTGTCAGGAAATATATTTTTAGATTTTTGCATACTTTTATAGTGTAACACTTTGAAAAAATGCTCTCCAAATTTGAAGTCGATCCAAGCAAAATTGACTGAGCTATATTAGTAGACAAACAAAAATTCCATTCGCATGTAAGCTATCCTTAAAACTTTAAATGGGTTTTTCTCGAAACCATATTGAGGAACTGGAATGGTCAACGAAGAAGGTCTTTTGCAAAACATTCTCCGGGAAACTACGTGTTTTTCTTTCATTTTTAATTAATTTTTAAAGAAATTTTGACGAAACGTTAATAAAATTGTATACTTTCAGATGCTAAAATGATTATAAAAATATCTCACTGAAGTTAAATCTGTGATCTACTTCTGACACAAATCACAAAAGAAATTTAGTTCCCTGATGTTTTTTATCAACAATTTTCAGTGAAAAGTCACTGATTAACCATTACGTTTTGATTATTACCCGTGTAGAAATTGCCCAACTTGTTCCCAAGTTCCGCTTCTAACATTGTAATGAACTAGATTATTACTTGAAATATTTTTTTATTAACGGTAATTTGAAATGAAAAGAAAATTATAATTTTAAGTGTAGAACGTTATTGTGTGTCATTACTTTTTATATCGTATATTCAATTTTCCAAAGTGAATTTTTTAGAAAGAAAATTATTAATAATGTAATTTATTTTTAGATTCAGAAGAATCGAATAGTTCTACAGACTACGAAGATGAGTTTGAAGATTATACTGTTTGTATACTTTTGATCATACTGTTGCATCACTAATCTGAATCCTTAAAATATATTTTTTGGAACCAACTATTTATTGTTATTAAACGAAAACCTTTTAAATTTTACTATTTGTGGAAATACAAAATTAGAAGGGGCCATATCTTGGCCATATCGGGCGCCTATTTTACAGGCCCGATCGGGTAGGGCGTTTTATTACTTGCCTGGCGCTAGACAGATTACCCTATCGGGGCCCGATCGGCGACCCACAAAAATTTCTGCACAAGTATGTATAATTCTATAAGTCTGCAAGTTTTGATCAAAATCGATGACTTACACCCGCATAGCTTTACTCATAAAAAAAATGTTCGCAAGAGAATAAAGAATTTTCTAAAGGTAAGTATTGCGAAATCCACCGAACATTTTGTTGCAAATTATTATAGACTATTAAAGTATCAAAAGAAATTGATAAATTTATTGAAATCTTAAAATACATTGCAGAATCTTCCGATGAAAATAGCGTCTAGGAATGCGAATGTAATTCATTTACTTGACCTCGGGGTTCAATCTCTGTTTTCTTCCAGGTGAAGACTTTCCCAGACGATGCGTTTTAAAGATACAACTCCTTTCATCGCATTTGAACTGATATTGCAAAATCACTTAGTATTGATTTCAAATGAAGTGTAAATTGCAAACTATTTTGCTTCTTCCATTCCAAATAAAGTGTTGATCAAAATTAAAAATTACTTTTGTTTTATTCAATTCAAATAGTCAACTTGATTTTAATTTTGTTAAATTATTTATAGAAGCAATTATTAATTGATAAAATTGAGAATTCATACAATATTTCTTATCAACTAAAAGGACAAATTCGTTAATTTAAAATCTCGAGAGAAAATTGGTCATCATCGGTTTGTCATTAGTATAAACTATTTTGCGAGAAACCAAGAAAGAAACGATTATGCAATTGAATAAGACACAAAGACAATTTTTTTCTGATTCGTTGGGAAATAAATGCACTTAACTTTACAGTAATTTCTATGAATGCGCAAGTTTTTTTAGTTGTTTATGTAGTTGAAGTGATTGTAAGGAAGCACGTCACGTTGCACATAAGATGATACAACTAACAAACTTCTATCTAGCACTGACTAATTTCACCTTTCCCACGGAATTATCATACGTAACACATCCCAAAGAGAATAATTACGTTACTATCGCGATGTTTGTGCATTTGCAACAATACCAGGTTGAGTCTGTAAATATCTGCGAAGACACTAGTTGTTTTCAGTGGGTAAAAGTCTTAAAAGAAAAACTTTAGTTCAAAGTGAAAGTAAATACTATAGAATTAGTAACATCCATTCCCTGGAATGATAAATAAAGATCAAGATAAATTCTTTATATTGTTTGTGATTTCCTGTAATATTGCAAAGTTTGTTATAAGTAACAGAAATAAAAAAAAGAATCACAAAAGAAATTTAGTTCTCTGATGTTTTTCATTAACAATTTTTAAATGTATCAAAGCAAAAATTTTTCCAATTGTCTTAAGGGGATCCGCCATCTTTAATTGGGATATTTTTGATTTTTTAGACATTTTCCATAAATGTTATTTATTTATTCTCTATACTCTCTAAATCTGAATAAGTCAAAACCTACTGATTATCAGTGAAATTTGACTGTTTCAAATAGCTAAAAAGAGGTTACTGTGAAACTGGCGAATTTCACTGATTACTTCATTGAAAATCAACTGATTTAAGAGTGAAAAATATTTTTCGCCGATCAATCAGTGGAAATTTGACTCATTCAGATTTAGAGAGTACTTTTCTGAGTATGTGTGTACATTTTTAGGGCAATCTGATTTTTTTTCTTGGGAAAATAAATAAAATTGAAAGTTACTACGATTTATGAATAACGCGTTTTGAGCTAAAATAAGCTTTTTACACAAAATTGTTTATTTATTTGTTTACTAATATTTCTGATTTATGTCGAAAATAGTATATGGCAGATATCCCGATAAAAACACAATATATATATTGCCTTAATTTTTATACATCTATGATAGTTTTAATAGTGAGTATTAAAGCTTTACTACATGACTTTACTTTAAACTCCGTTTTCCGCAAGTTGTGATTTTTTGTGTTTGTTGCAACATATCTTTGAATGAAATCTAAAGTATAAGACACAGGCCTTTGCAATTTTTGCCACTTATTCTTTCTTATATTATCAATATTTTTGGCTTTGGAAAGCTATGGAAATTCTAGCTAAAAAAATAACTAAAAATTTTTTTTTTTATTTTGGGTTATTATTCTTTTTATTTTATTTGTAACTTTTTTTCCAGTCACCTTACCTTATTTTCCATACCCAAAATGTTCCTACACATTGTAAGGAACAACATTAAAAAAAATCATGACAATTGGTTAAAAAACAAAAAAGCTATTCAAAGTCAAAAAATGCCCAAAAAACTTCAAATTTTTAGTTTAAAAATACATAAAAATGCTGGAATTTAAAAAAAAAACCCTAAAATATTTCTAAATAAAGGTACTAAACATAAATAAAATTATATGGAAGGTCTAAACTCAAAAAATAAAAATATTGAAGGTGCCGGATCCCCTTAATAGATTGACAGATCCTTTTGTTTTATTTATCACTGATAAAATAGGCAGAATTATATTTTTATTTTCCATGTAGTTTTCCTTTTTAGGACAGAACATTATTCAGGTTTCTCAATCGCTCCAATCTCGACCGGATATTTTCCCGACATGCATCGTAAAAGCTTGTGGAATATCATTTGAGGACTATATGTGGGTGCAGCAACAGAATTAAGTGTGGCTCTAACATCTCGTTTTACAAGAGAGAAACCGAATAGTGCAGTTTCACGGAAGGCGACCATCTAGTGTAAAGTATAGGTTCTCCGGATGAAAGAAAGAAGTTGTTTCTGGACCAGAATCATGTGGTGAAGAAACGAGTTCGAACTTAAAAACCACATTGATTTGTACCAGGCTGTGATCTAGGAACTAGATTTAAAAAATTTTCAAGTGGGTTTTTTCTCTTGAAAAGCACCGCCCAGTGTCCCAAGAAGAAAATCATAACTCTTATCTTTATCTTATGTCGCCTTTCAAGATGCGACTGGCAATTTTCAAGGTCTAGTTACACTCTCTCTGGTTGGTTATATTTTTTTTTATGTCAACGAATTTTACATCTTGAATTTATAATACATCTGAAATGTCAATTCTCAATAGCAGGCGAAGATCATTTTCTAAAAGGGAAGAGTTTTTAATTATAATTCATATTATAATAATACATAATGAAAATGTTACCTGCGCAAAATTCGGTTTAAGAGTTCTAAAAAACATGTGTTTAAAAATTGAAAGCACTTATGAAAGGCATGAAAACAAAAACACATTGAAAATTTTAAAGCTCAAAAACAACTCGAGTCTTTTCAAATTGAGATCAAACGTTACGTTATTTAACAAAAGGATGAAAACTGATCACAGTATTCGCGAACAGCAGCGCCACTTCGTATACAAATGAATCTTATCTTATCGTAACCAAGATCATGATAAGTCTGATAATGTTAATGCAAATTTTTTACATCAATGCAAACAACCTGAAAAATTTTAGTGTTCTGTTTACTTTTTACAATATTTTTGACCTTCTGAGGAGGTCTGATTAGATGATGATTATTAATATGATGAACCCAATTAAACGCTGGGAATAGGCATCAGTTATTTAAGATAAGATAACCAATCGTTCAAATTACGCAAGTTATGTATAAACTTATAAAAAATATTGATCAATGAAACTAATGCAAATAAGAATGGTATCACCGAAAAAACTGAAGGTTCATATTTCAGACTCTGATCGGAGTCCTCATCAGTGATCTTTATTTCTAAAATATCAAAACAATAAATAAAATATTGCACATATGAGCCCTATTTTGGGGTAAACTTTGGTAATGTGAAAAAATGTAAACAAAACCGTGAGAAAATTTACATAAAATTGTACAGAAAACATATATAAAATTGTAGATGGGACTTGCATCGACCCTTTGATGAATATTCGTTTGTTACAGTTTTACTGTATCGCAAATTTAGTTATCTAGTCCAATTTTATAATTTCAAACTTACAATTCTTTTACATCATTTTTACATTCTCATCATGGATGAGAACGTATTGGTTTTATGTGAAAAATGACTTTCGAAATTTTCATCAAATCTTTACGTTTTGAGACCCCCTGAGTCAGAAAAAAAGGTTTTTACGAAAGTGTCTGTCTGTCTGTCTGTCTGTCTGTAGGTCGTGTGCGGCATAACTCTCGATAGAATTATCAGATTAAATTGAGCTTTGTTCGTTAACCAGCCACATCCAATCAAAATTGAGGGATTGAGCACTACTTTTGTGTTTTTGAAAATAATTTTTTTAAAAAATCAAAAATTCCAATCCTGGTTTTTGATAGTGCTCATAAATCTCTACAAATTATCTTGATAACATTTTTTGATTAAATCAAAATTATAAATTTTACAGCATATTAAAACTTGAAAAAAGTCAATATCAAAAATCCATTTTCCAGTTAAATTATACGAGGTACGAAAAAACGTTATGATACAATATTATTGAATAAATAAAGACCTACAAATTTGAATTGTAACATTTTTTCATAAGATGCATATTTTTCATTTAAATTGAAAAAAAACTATTGAAAATCCAAAATTCAATTTTTTAACAATAATATGTAAAATACGAAAAAAACGTAAGAATACAAAGTTGTTCGTTTCAAAAAGATCTAAAAATTTTGTCTCACACAGTTTCTGATAAAACATATATTTTTCGTTTCAATTCCAAAAAATACGATTAAAATTCAAAAATTCCATTTTTTAGACAAAATATGTGAGATACAAAAAAAAACGTTTATATGGAAAATTGTTTGCCTAAATGAGGTTTACAAATTCTCATTAAGACATTTCAGGACAGGATGTATATTTTATGTTTTGATTTTTAATATTAAAAAAATTCGATTTTTTTCACCAAAATATGTGAGATACGAAAGAAGCGTTGTTCTGCAAAATCGTTTCCTTAAATATAGTCTAGGATTGTTTTTCCTTCTTTAGATATTTGGAAGAAAATGAATTATTTTAATCATGTTATTTATTAAAAAGTTACTGAAATGTATATAGAAAATCGAGCGCGAAGCATGAGTGTCGTGATGAGAATGTGTTCCTTAAGGCTGATAGAGCCTTAAGTAAATTGAATCTCCTGTTTCACTTAAATTCAAAAATAAATAGAGTGACTTTGAGAAAATGTGTAATTCACATCATCTGTAATATTATTATAAAATTGGTTTGAGCTTCAGTATCAAATTATAAGAAATAAACTTAAATGTATGCGAAGAGTACAAGACCGAGCGCGAAGCGCGACGATCGAATCGCGCGCCCTAGGCGCGCTCAAACTTGCGAGCGAAGCGCGCGATGAGAATGTGCCCGCGAAGTGGGCAGATTTTTCAACATAATGTTCATCGGACACACGTTCAAAATTGTTCAAGTTTCTTCCTTTGTATTTTTATAGAAATTTTTTTTTTCTGTACAGTTCATTTACATTCAGTTTAGACCAATTTTATAGGTTCACATGTATAATTCATTTATATTATTTTATTACAATTTTTTATCCGTCACACGTGCTATTCTTTAAGGTTTTCTTTAGTAATTTTATAGAAAAAATTTTTTGTGCAGTTTTTGTTACAGTTTTACTGTTTTGCAAATTTAGTTATTTAGTCCAATTTTATAGTTTCAAACTTGCAATTCTTTTACATCATTTTTTAACAATATGTTCTTCGTTCACACGTTTAAAATTTCAAGTTTCTTCCTTTGTCTTTTTATAAAAAGTTTTTTCTGTACAGGTTTTTTACATTTTTTTACATTTAGTTCAAACCAGTTCTATAGGTTTACATGTACAATTCATTTATATCCGTTTACCACAATGTTTTATCCGTCACACGTTGCTATTCCTTAAGGTTCTCTTTTTAGTAATTTTACAGAAAAAATTTTTGTACAGTTTTGTTACAGTTTACTGTATCGCAAATTTTTATTATTTAGTCCAATTTTATATTTTCACACCTGCAATTCTTTTATATCACTTTTTTACTACAATGTTTATCCGTCACACGGGCAATTTTTAAGATTCCTCCTTTGTATTTTTTATAGCAATAAATTCTCACTGATGAGGACTCTAACCTGAGTCAAAACGTTTGAAAGAATGTAATAACTGAGTTTTCATTATTTCTGAACCCTAAAGCCAATTTATACATATATCACATATAAAATACCTTAAACTTCCTTAGGAATAACAATTAAATTCTAGCACAACACTTTGAGATACTTGAACTAAAAAATTAGTATATATTTTAGTCCAAATATTACTGAAGATATAAATGCAAGTATATATATACTAGGAAAAAAATTCTTAATTTTCACTTACAAAGTGTTGAATATTCTGATACTTGTCTCTGGAAATTATGAAACTAGTACACTGGAACCTCGAATCAGTCCTAAGCTTTCCGCTATTGGGCTTATATCGCAAACGAGTATTTCCGAGAAATTCCCCTCCAAGATCCTCGTTGTGTCCTTTTAAATCAGGGCAGGCTCATGCCACCTGACACTTGCTTGCTCAGTCGTCGGTGCTCGGAGCGGCAGCGCGCGAGGAGGGAGAGTATTGGGCCTATTTTGCGAAGGACTATTTCGAGGTTCCAGTGCAATAGCAATAATACGTTTTGTGTAACTGAAGTTTAATGCAGTTACATGAAAATAATGTTACAACTTCGTAATTTTATGATAAATTTTATAAAAATTCTGTTACAGTTTGGTAGTTTTAAGGGGTTACACTACTTTGCCTCACCAAAATATTATGCTTTTTCAACAATATTTATTGAGATAATAAAACGTTTTTATTTAAATTGAAGTACATTTATGTATTATACTACTATTAAACTAAAAAATGATTTATTATTTTTTTTGCAAAAATGGCGCCTCTACTTCTGCAGTTTGAAAATTGCCCATTTAATTTCGATATCGATTTATGACTAACGGCATATCATTTTCGTATATACAGAGAGTACTTTAAGAACATAAAAAGAAATTCGAATTTTTGAAGCGATCAAAGTGGTGTAACCCTTTAAGATACATTTTATGAAAATTCAGTACACTTTTCGCAACACACAAAAAATCAGTGTACTTTTCAAATATTTTTTAATAATACAAACTCCTAATAAAAACACATAAAAAAACATTTAGAGTAAAAAATTGAAATGTAGCGCATGAACTTGTGATATAAACATAAAATATAAATGAATTGCTCATAAGAATGCCAGTGTTCAAATATTAATTGTATGAAAAAAAACATGTGTTCTGACAATGGAATAACTAAATTTTCCAATCTCATCAAAATTTGGAATATTTAAAATTCTGGACCCTGAAGCCAATTTTTAACAACAAAATCGTATGAAATTTATTATGTGAGGGTCGATACAAGTCCCATTTTATGAATTCTGAAAAATATTACAAATCTAGGAAAAATCGAGGTGCAATGGCAATTATTTCAAACGAACTGGAAATTTTTCGCAGTCAAAATACTAAAGATTCGAAAAATGATATGGAAATAGTAAAGTTTGATACAATCTATAGTAAATTATCATATAGCTCATCTAAAGTTTAGTATTTCGCTGGGAAATTTTAGTTTAGTTGAACAATTATTTTCTAATGACATGTTTTCTGATAAAAGTGAATGGGTATTTCTATTTATTTAATTAGTAAAACTGAAAAAATCAATGAATATATAACTTATTTCGAATGACAGACAGGAAAATATGCAATTAAGAAACAAATTTGAAGTTATAAAAAGGACAATGACTGGCCTTTAATAAGAAAGCAATTGAATTGTAAATTAATTGCATTGCTTTAATATTTATTTTCTTGATGAATCACACTTGATTATTAAAAACAGAATCAGAAACATCGACCACAATAACGCCCCCTGGAAAACTCCCACCTATTAGAAATAATTCCTGATTATTTTATTGCCATTCTGATGAAAGGTTTCTACTTTTCATCGTTTCAAGATAATTATATGCAGTATATGAATTATGAATAACGTTCTACTACAAGCATTTTGATTGCTAACGTTTTTCTGTGACTTACTTTTCAGTTCGTTCATTTTTTCTATATCTCCTGTGAACGTATTCAAATTTCATTTACATAGACGAACACAATGATGTGGTAATTTTAATTGCAGTATTTACATTTCTTTCAAAATGGATAGCTGTCATGTGAGGATATAACGGTTTTAAACGTTTCAATAAAGTTATTTATGTGAATTCTAAACTGAAAAGTGATCACACGAACATTGTTAGGTCGTTCCCATATTAGTCATACATGACTTAACGAGCAGCTAACATCAGAGGGAAGACAATGCTAGCTGAAGAAACACCCAGTAATGAATAAACCAAACCTGGTAGTAATGATAGTTTCAAATTGAGTATAAAGTGAAGTCATTCATGTTTGCTTGGACTATTAATCTATATCTAAGAAACGAGAAATTATTTCTATGACTTCCAAAATATTAAAACAATCAATTTGTTAGGAACATGAAAACATAAAAAAAGTAGGTTTTTGAAAAGATTGATAATTTCTGGAAATTTAGTGGAACCAATACTAAAATTTTCGAGGTTCTTTTGAAAACGAAAAATTTTTTATTTGGAATTTTTTGAGTATGTGAATAATAAAAATTTAATGTCAAATTTACTATCCTTGAAATTTTAATTCACTCAGAAAAAAAACTTCTGTTCATACTTCAAAATCATTTTTTTAACCTCCTTTTCTAAATTCAAAATGAAATTTGTTTATCATACAAACAAATATTATTGATTTCGTAAAGTTACGAATTTGAATCGAACAACTTCTTTGTTTAATTAAGGAATATATTATTCTGATTCAACCAAAGTGATTTTAATAATCAAAATTGTTTCTTACACCCAAAAAATCCTTTTTTAAACATATTAACGATTCTTTGAATTAAAATAAAATAAAGTTCTTGTAATAGACCCATAAAATTTTATGTTTTTCATATTTCACCAATATTATCTAATAAACCCCTCATTTGTTTAAATAAATGATGGATTGTTAAATTATAGAGGTAAGATATGAAAAAAATAAAATTGATTAAAAAACAAATTTGATCATGACTCTATTACAAGAAAAGCTGACTTTGCTAGCATAATTTGAAAAAATGTTGAAAATAAATAATAATTGATTGTTTTAACAATTGAAAAATATTTGAAAATAAATTGATGTCACTTAAAAATAATAGACTGTCAGTCCGACTTCAAAAAACAGAGTTTTAGACGAATTTTTGAGAAGAAAAAATTGTTAACAAATGGAATTTGTTTAAATCAAAGAAAATTAACTATTGTAAAAAATGTTGATAAATATTCCATTAGACCAATAGTATTAATATTTGAAAAAAAACGAGAATGAAGTCCTCTACAATCCCTGTAAGTTCAATGCAGGATTTTCCCTAACCCTAAACAATTATTCAAAATATCCCAAACAGTAATTTTTTCCCATGCAATTTACATAGGAAATTTCAGCTCTCCATAGGCTCCATTTAAAATCGAAATTTTGAAATACCATAAAATACGTAGTTACTGTTTTTGGATTTGGAAATAAATTGGGGGGATCGAGACCCTCAATAAAAAAAAAGTTATAGTATAAATAATGATCGGTTAAGATTTGATATAAATGAAGAAATGCCATCAATCCGATCTACCTCTTTATTTAAAAAAGAAATAAAATTCCTCTAGCTTTCGACCCTCAAATTGAGGGACTCAAATTGAGGGTCGAAAGCAAGAGGAATTTTATTTCTTTTTTAAATACAGAGGTAGATCGGATGGATGGCATTTCTTCATTTATAAAAAAAAGTTATTTTAGACCAACCTTGTGCACAGATTTTTTTGATTTAAAAATTTATTTTTGAATATAAAAAATGTTTCTCTGAGTGAAGTTTTAAAATTGAAAAATCCTTAAATTTTGAAACTCAAATTTAGACATCTTTGTTCATGCAAAATCAAGATAGTAAAAATATCACTATATTTTAGTCGAAAAACCAATATTTACTAGATGAAAATCACTAATTTTTCGTTTATAATTTCCACTAATTAAATTATTATTATATACGGACAAAAAATATTCAGCTGATCCAACACAATTTTTTGGTTAAAAATGTTTGATGCCCTCAAATAATTTTTTTAATTTAACCATAACAAATTCATTTAATGATTTCAACCAAAAAATGTTTTAAAATCAACAAAACATTTACCAAAATTAACGAAACTGTCTAACCAAAAGTTTTGGTTCACTCCAGCAGACAAATTTTCTCAGATGAACAAAATATTTTGTTAGTTGTAAACTTCTATCTCCATTTTCTTTACCATATCTGCGATTAAGATATCCAAATTCGAAAGAATAAAGTTAAAGATACTTAGTTAATTAGTCATGATATATAGCATGATTTATTAAAATTCATGTTTAACTTTTTTCAACCTTATAAAAAAATGCTTTAACAAAAATAAATTCCCGATCAATCCAGGTTTTCCAAGAGAGTAGACACCATGAGTAAATTTTCACCGATTTCCATAAAGGACAAAAAGAAAGTTACGCAGAGAGAAAAACAAGGATTTTTCCACAACTTTTTTTGCATAAAAGCTTGTATTCACAAGTCGATTTAATTCTGGCACTAAAAGTGAGGCAGAAGAGAATACAAGGCTTGAAAAGAATCGATAGTAGCAAGTATCGCGCATCCATATTACTAGAACCCCATTAGTGTGAGTGTGCGTTTACATTTACACCACAAAACCTTCGTCGATCAATATAACAGCCATGGGGTTCTCCACAGTCAATGGCTGCGCTGCACGTGATACACCCCCGAAAATGAAAGTGCACGTGATGTTTATCCCTTGAAATAGGGAGTGTTTAAGACGACAGACCTTCGCTAAAGTCACGGGCACGCCCGAAATTCTTGTCCCATTTCTTTATTCTTCACAACACCTTTGAAAAATTACATCCGTGATTATTTTTTTTCTATATCATTCGTCATCATCTAATGATGTGAAAATAGAAATATCTCTCTCCTCTTTCCAAGAAATTGTTTTGTCATGCTAACATTAGAAAAAATGCATTATAAAAACAAATAATGAAAAGAATAATTCAAATTAGATTTTTGAATTTCTATAGAAGGATTTCAAATCCTATCAATTTTAAATAAAAAAGAATAATATTCAAATATTGTTGATGTTCTTAGTTGGCTTTAGGATCCAGAAAAAATGTGTTTCATTATTTAAAAAAGAATGATATTTAAAAATAATACTCTCTAAATCTGAATCAGTCAAATTTTCACAGATTGAATCAAAATTTTGCCTTTTCACTGATTCACCAGTAAAAAAATATATTTCATTGTTTAATCAGTCGATTATCACTGACTGAAACAGTGGCAAAAATATTTTCACTGTTAAATCAGTTAATTTCCACTGAAGCAATCAGTGGAATTTGACTGATTTATAGTAACCTCTTCATAGCTATTTGAATCAGTCAAATTTCACTGATAAAATAAGTAGATTTTGACTGATTCGTATTTAGAGAGTAGATACGATCTTAACAAAATTTGGCATTAGATCAGATTCTTTTTATTTTCACATTAAAAATTATCAATTGCAGGTATAAAAAACGTAAAAAGTAAGGCAAACGTTTCGGCCACATATGGGGGCCCTCTTCAGTGCCATAAATGACATGTTTTCAAACATCCCACATTACATATACATTTATTCGTTTATGTAAGATAACTTTTTTTCTTTACAAAACATCTTTCTTAAAATTTGGGAAATATATTGTAGCAAAAAATAATGAAGCACGTCTGTTAAGATAGTTCATCCACGAAAATTAGACTTCAGGCAAAAATAGATAATTTTGATTTAAAAAATAGCAATATTATTGTTAAAGAGCTAATTTGAAAGAGAAAAGATTATTTTCCATGACAAAAATTTGAAAGACAAAGAAATAATTTTACTAATAAATTTTAATTTTGACCCGACTTTTTTCCTTATCGCTTCTTACCAAATTTTAAAAAATTATTCGATTCTAATAAATCACGAAGAATTTTTCCAGAGAAATGATTTTCCACAACTTCACCGTTTCCAATTTTTGAAAATATATTCTTTAATGGCTGAAACAATTAAAAAAGTGTTTTCCAAAACGAAATTTTTATAAAAAAATTGCTGAATTTGATAATAATTGATTCATTTTCAAAAACTGGAAACAGTTAAGTTGTAGAGAATCTTTTCCTTGAGAAAGTGATTCGTAATTTATTAGAATCGCATAATTTTTTAATAAAAATTTCGTTTTGAAAAATTGTTTTTTAATTATTTCAGCCATTAAAAAATTTATTTTCAAAAATTGCAAACCGTAAAGTTGTAGAGAATCTTTTCCCTGAATGAATTATTTGTGATGTATTAGAATCGCATAAACTTAAAAAATTTGGCTCGAAGCGACATGCAAAAAAGTTCGGACAAAAATAAAATTGACCAATAAAATTATTTTTGTCTTTCAAATTTTTTTCTTGAAAGCAACATTATCTATTTTTGCCAGAGGCCTTATTTTCGCATGTGTACTACCTTAAGCGTACAATATTTTCATTAAAAGTAATTGTAGAACTAGTAAATAAATAGTGACCACGCTTGTTCCGGTGTATGAATGGTTGCATATCTGCAGGCTCCGTGGACGATGGAAATTTTACTTTCAGTCTAAAGCAGAGAATGGAAGTTATTTACAGTTGATTTGACAATATTATTATTTATTTCTAATCACTCTTTATTTTCGCCTGTATCCAAGACATTGATAACAACTGACAATTGTCCCTTTTCCATATCTCTGAATTACTCCATTATAGAAACGTATATTCTGCACTCCTCGTACTGGCAAGATTTCAACTCTCAGCGTGGATTTACCCCTTATCGGAAGTCGACAGGGATTGCGACTGGTTCCGGCGTGAATATTGTTTGTCATTGACAAATAACACAATTCGGACTCATTGAAAGGTAAATGTTAATCCCCGATTGTGAAGATATTTCCGCCTGTACTATTCTATTACTCTACATAATTAAAGAACAATTTTTTACAATAAATTTAAATTTTTGAATTTTCCTGGAAATTACAGATTACTCTAATTGTCAATTACTGTGTTTCTCCATTTTTTTGATATTTTGTGAATTAAAAATGTTATCTTACAGAAATAAATTAATATACAGGGTGAGTTTTTTGAGACATCTATATATCTCAAGAAGTACGCATTAGGGTGATCCTTATTTGTAGCGCATTTTTTACATTCTCATCATATGAGGAGGTATTGGTTTTATGTGAAAAATGACTTTCGAAATTTTCATCAAATCTTTACGTTTTGAGACCCCCTGAGTCAGAAAAAACGGTTTTTACGAAAGTGTCTGTCTGTCTGTCTGTAGTAGGTCGTGTGCGGCATAACTCTCGATAGAATTATCAGATTGAATTGAGCTTTGGCACACTTTATCGGAACCGAAAAAGTAAGGACAAGTTTATCAAAATTGAGGGATTGAGCACTACTTTTGTGTTTTTGAAAATAACTTTTTGAAAAAATCAAAAATTTCAATACTGGTTTTTGATAGTGCTCATAAATCTCTACAAATTATCCTGATAACATTTTTTGATTAAATCAAAATTATAAATTTTACAGCATATTAAAACTTGAAAAAAGTCAATATCAAAAATCCATTTTCCAGTTAAATTATACGAGATACGAAAAAAAGTTATGATACAATATTATTTTCTACATAAAGACCTACAAATTTGAATTGTAAAATTTTTTCATAAGATGCATATTTTTCTTTTTAAATTAAAAAACAACTATTGAAAATCCAAAATTCAATTTTTTAACAATAATATGTGAAATACGAAAAAAACGTAAGAATACAAAGTTGTTCGTTTCAAAAAGATCTAAAAATTTTGTCTCACGCAGTTTCTGATAAAACATATATTTTTCGTTTCAATTCCAAAAAATACGATTAAAATTTAATAATTCCATTTTTTAGACAAAATATATGAGATACATAAAAAACGTTTAGATGAAAAATTATTTGCTTTTTTCGACAAGGACAATTCGACAATTTCTCGACAGGATGTATATTTTGTTTTGATTTTTAATATTAAAAAAATTCGATTTTTTTCACCAAAATATGTGAGATATGAAATAAGCGTTGTTCTGCAAAATTGTTTCCTTAAATAAAGTCTACGATTGTTTTTCCTTTTTGAAATATTTAGAAGAGCCTTAAGTAAATTGAATTTCCTGTTTCGCTTAAACTGAAAAAAAAATTTAGTGAATTTGAGAAAATGAGTAATTTACATCATCTTCAATATTATAAAATTGGTTTTGAGCTTCAGTTTTTATAATTCATTTGCTCCCCCACTGGCGGAATTTATTCGTATACCCAAAAAAAAGAAAGTACGCTAAATTTTACTCAATTTAGTCAATATTTACCCACCAAAAATGGGTCTTGAAATTTCCCATGGGATTTAAATTGGAAAAATCACGCAAAAACGAAAAATCTGCATCACTTTTTTAATTTTTATTCCAGTGATTCTATTTACGTGGACAAAAATTTGCATAGTATGCTTAAAATATCTTCCTAGTCCAAAACTCGAAATTTTGGAAAATCACAAACTGGCGCCCAAATGGGCCCAAAAATTCTATTTCTTAAAGTTATTAACAAAGGGTGACCAAAAATTGTGGAAATATGTCAAAATTTATTCTCAAGCGAATGCAAGATCCCAAAATCCAAAAATTTGAAAAAATGTAAAATGTCGCCTAACTCCAAACTCAAAAAATACCCTTTTCCCACAGTTTTCAACGTAATACTTTTAAATTTCAGGAAAACAAAATGTTTGGCTTCAGAAATTATTCGATAATTTTAAAAATATAAAATTTTGAAAAAAATCAAAATGGCGTCAAATTTGACATTTAAAAACTCCTTTTTACAGTTTTCAACGAAATACTTAAAAACTTCGTAAAAACAAACTGTTTGGCTTCAGAAACTACTTGATGATTTTAACAATTCAAGATACTGATAAAATTCATAATGGCGACCAATTCAAAATTAACAAAAACTTATTACTACAGTTTTCAACGAAATACTTTTAAACTTTATCATAAGGAAAAATACTTGTAGTAATTCAGAAACTATAAAAAATTCAAGAAAACTAGATGCGCATTGTACGAAAAAAAAAACTTTCTTTTTTTATTGCAAATTCGGATTGTCTATCAAAATATACGAAAGTTTTATTTACATTTCTTTCCAATTTTAAATTTAATTTCAAATTTAAAAAATTCTTTTTTAAATCCACACCCTGAGGATGTGGGATAAATTTTCGCGGAATTGCTTTTTCCCCCCGAAAGTAAAAAGTTTTTATTGTGGCTATTTTTTTCGTACTATGCGTATCGAAATATCTCAAGATAAAAAAAACTCACCCTGTATATTTGTCACGTGGTTTGGTTGATCGATCACCTTAAATTCGTCTACTCTCTGAATATGAGCTAGTGATAATTATTGAAATTACTTTAGTTACTTTCTTTGCTAATTATCAATTAATTTCACAATATTTTATATTAGTGATGGAATATTTGTAAAATTAATTGAAAATTATTTGGAAGGTTTTCCGCAAATTGAGATTATTTCGAGAGCATGAGATATACATATGTATTTCAGTATGACATTGCATTTTGTCTGTCCCCTCCTCTCTTCAACCACTCTTTGCTAGACTTGCACCAATCAATAATCGTCACACGTGTAATTGCTCGCTGTACTAAATTTAAGAAAAAGTTTCACACTTGCTTTATATCGTTTCTCTGATAAAAATTTCTATAGAAAATATTATCAGCTTTAGAGCAAAGGAATGGAAGCATAAAAGCGTGAAAAATTCGGAGAGAAAATGGAAAAAATAAGGAAACATTTGTAGAGATATTTTCATCTAAGGAATTCATAACGCTGAAACTTTATACACTCGAAATGATGGAACTTTCTCAAGTGTAAAATAAAAGAGAGGAAAATTTATTTTAAAAATAAATTTTCATTTATAATTATGGATTTGATTAAATATTGAAAATTAAATTAAATTAAAGATAGTTTTATAAAATTTGTTCTAAGTTTTAGTGTCACAAAGATATTTTTAAATGTATATAACTTCATCATATTAATTATAAGGTTTGAGTATTGTTTTAACATTTTGCTTTCTGAGTGGGCGAGTACTACATCTAGTGCCAAATGAAAATATCGAAGGTCAAATGAACAGGAACTGTATTTGCAAAGACTCATTTTATGAATAATAAATTATTTTTAAAATGTTTAAATTATCTAAAGAACGTCTTGGATATTTAAAAATACAGATAAATTAGCATCTTCATTTAGAAAGTTTATAAATAACGACTAAATGTTTTAAAAATAATAATCTATACCTATTTGATCATGGATACGATGATACCAAATTTGAAACTCAATCAAACGCAATCTAGTTATAATCTGCGGTCGAATCTAATACTAGCCACAGTTTGAAATTGCTCCAAAGCAAATCAAATTCGGAAACTGTTTCAAGATGAGAATTTAATCAAATACTCATATTTTCAAAATTCTGGAAACTATTAAAAATAAAAATAATATTGACTCACGCTAATCTTATATTATTTAAATAATGTTTGTACGATGTTTTACAAGCCGTGTAGGAGTTGCCAGGCCTGGTGCTAGTCCGGCATTAAAACGCCAAACCAGGCTTGGACCCGGCCTGGAGAAGTTGAGAAACCTAGACACCATTTCAAACCCGATCTGGTTAGGTCTTTCATGACATTACACAGCTCGCCAGGCCTGGTGCTAATCCGGCAATGCAACGCCAAGCCAGGCTTAGACCCGGCCCGGACAAATTGAGAAATCTGGACACCAGATGATGCCCTGGTCTAGTTAAGTCTTTCATGAAATTCCACAGCTCGCCAGGCCTGGCGCTATCCTGGAGATGAAACGCCAAGCCAGGTTAGGACCCGGCCTGGAGAAGTTGTGAAACCTGGACACGAGATGATGTCCTGGTCTAGTTAAGTCTTTCATGAAATTCCACAGCTCTCGGGCCTGGCGCTAGCCTGGAGATGAAACGCCAAGCCAGGCTTAGACCCGGCCCGGACAAATTGAGAAATCTGGACACCAGATGATGCCCTGGTCTAGTTAAGTCTTTCATGAAATTCCACAGCTCGCCAGGCCTGGCGCTATCCTGGAGATGAAACGCCAAGCCAGGCTTAGACCCGGCCCGGACAGGTTGAGAAATCTGGACACGAGATGATGTCCTGGTCTAGTTAAGTCTTTCATGAAATTCCACAGCTCTCGGGCCTGGCGCTAGCCTGGAGATGAAACGCCAAGCCAGGCTTAGACCCGGCCCGGACAAATTGAGAAATCTGGACACCAGATGATGCCCTGGTCTAGTTAAGTCTTTCATGAAATTCCACAGCTCGCCAGGCCTGGCGCTAGCCTGGAGATGAAACGCCAAGCCAGGTTAGGACCCGGCCTGGAGAAGTTGTGAAACCTGGACACCAGATCATACCCCGGTTTGGTTAGGTCTTTCATGACATTCCACAGCTCGCCAGGCCTGGGCCATAGCAAAATCTCTTGAAAACAGTTGAATTGCGTCACAACTACCTTAAATAAACACCAGAAATATTTATATTTCTTTTAAAGCTTTTTAACGACAATTGCTTTCTTTACGAAGAATTTTGATAGAACTTTTTATTTGAAGAGAAACACAGAATGGAAAAATATTAGTTATGTCGAAGTTTTCAAAACAACATTCAGATAAAAATAATGAATTTTCGAAGTCTGCTTTTTTCTAAATACGACTTTTTCGATCAATGATTGAGGGTTTGCTGAATCTGGGGTTTTTATAAAGAGCCAATGAAAATGGACGATTCTTTCATAGAATGGTTTCAATCGACTTGCCCACACGAGATGAAAACTTAGTGCTTAGTGTGCATTAAGTATGTTCACTGGAGCGTTTTCTAGGTTAGGTACGACCCACGTGAAGCTGTTTTCTTGTACACGAAGACTTCTCATCTATGCGACAAAAGCAGATCTCGACTTATGTACTTGATTATTATCTATATGACATATAATAAAGGTGGCTACTGGCACTCGACCTTCAGCTCTAATCATATTCGACTTTACGTTCCAATCGCTATGCTACTTTAATAATCAGAAATTCTCCATAATCATAATGCAATGCATAAATTCATTTTTCCTAATTCAAGAAAATGTATACCGAACATTTTTACTAAATTAAAATTTGTTTAGGACCTTGGCGAAAGTATCAGATTGAAATTCATTCCGAGCCAATCAGAACTATTCCGATTCATTCCGATATCTGTATCCGATCCAATGCGAATCATTCCGAAGTAATTCGAAAAACGTTTTCTATCTCGTTTGACGAAAAACGGTCAAAAAACAATCCGACTTAATCCAAGGCATCAATCCGACTTAATCCGAGCTCGGATTAACCCAAATCGAATTTTCAATCAGAATCAATCCGAATCATTCCGAGCTCGGATTAATTTGGATTGATGCCTTGGATTAAGTCGGATTGTTTTTTGACCGTTTTTCGTCAAACGAAATACAAAAAGTTTTTCGAATTAGTTTGAAATGATTCGCATTGGATCGGATACAGATATCGGAATTAATCGGAATAGTTCTGATTGGCTCGGAATGAATTTCTATCCGAAACTTTCGCCAGGGAAACAATTGAGCGGAACTTTTTTTTCCCTATGAAAAAGGTTGTATCTGATGTTATTTTTAAGAAAAATGCTATACAAAATTGTCTTAATAATTTAATATGTCCTTATACTAACCGCTTAATTATAAAATTTCGTGATTTGACTGAAGTTTGCCACTTCTTTCGAGTCATTAAAATTAATAGAAAATCAATACTTTGTTAGTTATTTTCCTTATTTATGAATGTCTAATTGAAGATAAATAAGGAAGTAAATTTCTCGTTGCATGCAAAACGTTTTAGAAATTATGTAGTTTTAGAAAAAAAGAATTATTTACTATAATACAAGCGTAATTTTTTTTAAATAACAAAATATTTGTAGGACATTAAATTTTTTTTTTAAACTATTCTTTATATTTTGGGATGGAATTGATTTCACTTTTACTTTACGCGCTTAGACAAGGAGAACAACTTTCTTTGTTCACTTTCTTTCGTAAAGCTTATATTTTATTTAGAAAAAGGGAATTTATAAAAAATAACCGAAATCAATTTTTAATTGGATTTTTTATTTTTAATGCAATTTTTTTGAGCAACAACAAACGGACTGGATTGAAAAAACCTATCTTTCGGATTCAAATGGTCATGAAACGTGGACATTTGTTAAAAAAATATCATGTCGAATTTTTAATAAATCTAATACCTTCACATATGTGATGAGACTGTAAAAAAATGTATGTTCTAAAAATAAAAAAACTCGTCTTTTTGATCAAAATTTTTAGATTTGAAAGTGTTTCATAATAAAGTTTTACAATCATCACAAATAGGTAAAGTGAAAATACTATAACGGATATATAAATTTCAAGTGTGCAACTCATTAATAATCTTCATTATTCTCATATTTTAAGATTAAGTTATCATCATACCTAGCGTGACTTTTAGACTCTACAATTATAAAACAAACCACGAGGTGCGTTCGTCAAGTGAAAACAATTTTTTGTTGTGAAAACTCTGTTTCTGCTATTATTATACAAGAGAAGAAAATATCACTTTGCATGAGCAGGACATCATTATTATTTTCTGACTCTATTTCGGTGTTTGGTTATTTAACTCATTTTTTGAAACCGATTCCACATGAATTTAATTAAAATAACTGGTATTTCTGTGTCAAAGATTCACAAATGGATTTACAAAAAATATTTGACAAAGTGAAGTAAAATTCTAGATAAAAAAAGTTATAAAAATTTATATCCTTAAGTTAATTTAAAAAAAAATTGTTATGTATTTTGTACACAGCCAAGTACTTTTTATTTTTTGAGTTTATACCTTCCATATAATTTTTTTTTATGTTTAGTACCTTTATCTGGAAAGGTTTTGGGTTTTTTTTTAAAAATCCCAACACCTTTATGTATTTTTAAATTAAAAACTGTGAGTTTACTGGGAATTTTTTTGGACATTTTTTGACTTTGAATAACTTTTTTATTTTTTAGCTAATTGTCATAATTATTTTCTTATTTTGTTCCTTACAATGTTTATATTTTGGGATATTTTTATTTATTTTTTAATTTTATTTGTAACTTTTTTTCCAGTCATGTTACCTTATTTTCCTTACGCAAAAAGTTGATATACATTACAAGGAACAAAATTTAAAAAAAATGATGACAATTGGTTAAAAAACAAAAAAGTTATTCAAACTCAAAAAATACCCAATAAACTCAAAATTTTAGTTTAAAAATACATAATGATTCTGGAATTTAAAAAAAACCAAAACCTTTCTAAATAAAGGTATTAAGCATAAAAAAAGTTATATGGAAGGTTTAAACTCAAAAAATGAAAATATTAAGGGTGGCGTATCCCTTTAATTTGAATCAGTCGTTATTACTAATTTCAATGAGTGACTGAATTTCAGCTCTGAAATCAGTCGTTTTTAACTTATTTGTCAGATAATATGGCGCAAAACAACTAATTCTACAGCCAAAATTTAGTCACTGATTGAAATTAGTAAAAAACGGATTCAAATTAAGAGATTAAACACCTAAAATCAATTAAATTCGCTAATTTTCCGAATATAAGATACCTTCAACTTTTCTTTATTTTTAATTGAAAATGACTCGAAAGCTTTTACCAATCCTTTAAAATACTTTGCAGCTAAATAAAAAATAGACATTGAAAATCCATTATCAGTGGTTCTAAAAAAAGGCTTTTAGTCTTCATGAAGTGTAACTGAGCCAATAACAAAGACATTTCTACAAATAGAACAATGTCCCTTTGTTGTTACTAATTGCAAGACATGTTATTGAAAAGTATTTTTGTTTTAGTTTCAACATTACTCACCGTTAAAGAATATTTCTGATAAGATCGTCTGTCATCCTAACAACGCGCACAATCCTCGAGACTTCATTGAACTAAACTAAATGAAACTAGTACGTTTCAGCGGTCGCCAGCATCAGCATCGCGAACAAAGCGTCGACGCGAGATCCTCCAGGGAATTTTCGCCGGCGATGCTCCATTTTTGTCACGCGTTTCCAATGTCACGGCCTCTCAGAGATCAAGAGAAAGAAACACCCTAAACTAAAACAGCCCTTTCCGCCATTTTCACTCTCCACAAGAACTCAAGAAAAGAGATATTTTCAAACTAAGAAGATTTCAAATAAGAGGATAAAAAAGATTATTTCAGACAAAAATACACCTCATAACCCAATCAATCATATACCCGAAAAAAAATATCCAAAAGTAAATTATGTCACGTATCCGAAACTAAAGTTCCTATTGTTCTAAATGTCTTGAAAATTAATTTTCACATAAATCATCACTTTTTCCTTAAATAATTAAAGATAATCTGCGATTTAGGGTCTGAGAGGGAATGGGAAAAGACAAATTTACCGGGGAAAATAATTACTTTTAAAGGAGGAGATTAATTTTCCGAGAGGAACTAATCGAGAGGTAAAGTCTATTATTTTCGGATGACGTAAAATCGAATGCATGTCTATGTGTGTGTGCATATGCAAGTGTAAACACAGATCAGAATCACGAGAGTGAAATTTATGAAGGTGCATGTGTGTGTTTGTGTGTGTGTATTGGACGAGTAGAAGCAGCTTTTGGAGGAGACTTGGTGAATGAGATGGAGAAGCACTACGGAATCGTTAGGGGATACTGTGTGCGTCAACGAGAACGAGGAGAGGCTCCACTCCTCTCTTGAAATCGCGTCGGTTCTGCGCCGTCGGGACGCCCAGCGTATAGCGTTTTACTAACATCCCTTTGTAACGAAACTCGCATTTACCACTTGCAGACGCGTATTCAATCCCCGTGGCCATGACTACACCACCTCGTACTTCTGACATTCAAAATCCCATTTTTACATTCTCATTATCAATGAGAAGGTATTGATTTTATGTAAAAAATTATTTTAGGAATTTTCATCAAATTTTTAGGCTTTGAGACCCCCAGTTAGAAAAAACTGCTTTTACGAAATTGTCTGTTTGTCCGACGTCTGTGGACACGATAACTCTCGATAGAATTGTCGAAAAGTAAGGACGACTTCGTTAACCAACGATATCCGACCAAAATTCTGAAAATAAGAGCATTTATTGTGCTTTTGAAAAGAAAATTTTGAAAAAATCCAAAATTCCAATACTGGTTTCTGGTAGTGCTATTAAAATTAGAATGAATTATTGTTATAAAATTCCATTTTACAATTGAATTATATGAGATACGCAAAAAATGTTATAATGTTATAATACAAACATTTTTTTATAGAATGTATGTTTTCATTTAAAATTTTAAAAAACAACTATTGAAAATTCAATTTTATAACCACTCACAAAAAAATTCCAGTTAAAATAACCGGGATTCCGGTTAGGCCATATTGAACATTATTTTCTGGTTATTTCAAACAGAGTTTCGTTAACCAACCACATCCGATCAAAATTCTGAAAATAAGATCATTTTTTGTTCTTTTGAAAAGAAAATTTTGAAAAAATCCAAAATTCCAATACTGGTTTCTGATAGTGCTAATAAATTTATAATAAATTATTATTATAAAATTACATTTTCCAATTGAATTATATGAGATACGCAAAAAATGTTATAATGTTATAATACAAACATTTTTTTATAGAATGTATGTTTTCACTTAAAATTTTAAAAAACAACTATTGAAAATTCAATTTTATAACCACTCACAAAAAAATTCCAGTTAAAATAACCGGGATTCCGGTTAGGCCATATTGAACATTATTTTCTGGTTATTTCAAACAGAGTTTCGTTAACCAACCACATCCGATCAAAATTCCGAAAATAAGATCATTTTTTGTTCTTTTGAAAAGAAAATTTTGAAAAAATCCAAAATTCCAATACTGGTTTCTGATAGTGCTAATAAATTTATAATAAATTATTATTATAAAATTACATTTTCCAATTGAATTATATGAGATACGCAAAAAATGTTATAATGTTATAATACAAACATTTTTTTATAGAATGTATGTTTTCATTTAAAATGTTAAAAAACAACTATTGAAAATTCCATTTTATAACCACTCACAAAAAAAATTCCAGTTAAAATAACCGGAATTCCGGTTAGGCCATATTGAACATTATTTTCTGGTTATTTCAAACAGAGTTCTGGTTATTTCAGACAGATTTTCTAGTAATTCCTAAAAAAAAATCTGGTAAAAATAACCCGAATTTTTAGTTATTTTAACCAGAAAATAGTGTTAAATATGGCCTAACTTGAATTAAGGTTGTTTTAACTGGCCTTTTTTTTGAGTGCAGAATATGTGAAATAGGAAAAAAACATAAGAATGCAAACATGTTCGCTTTAATAAGGTTTACAACAATGTGTCTAACACAGTTTCTGATGAAATGTATATTTTTCGTTTAAATTTAAAAAATATATTAAAATTCAAAAATTCAATCTTTTAAACAAAATATGTGAAATAGGAAAAAAACGTCGAGATGGAAAATTATTTGCCTAAATGAGGTCTAAAAATTCTCATTAGGACATTTTTGAGTACGATGTATATTTTATGTTTTGATTTTAAAAAACATCATTGAAAATAAAAACTTCCATTTTTTAACAAAAATATATGAGATACAAAAAAAGCGTTAAAATGCAAAATCGCTTTTTAAAATAAAGCCTACGAATTTTTTGTTTTATTTTTAATTTTCAATCAAGGATGAAACGCGAGTATTACGATGAGAATGTGTTCATTCAATTTACAAATTTAATTTACATTCACAATATTATAAAATTAATTTGAGTTTTAATATCAAATTACATAAAATAGACTTCAATGTTTTTGTAAAAATCAAACTTCAAATTTCCTGCCAGAATATACGAGATAGAGCAAAAATTCATCATTTTAAAGAGATCAGAGAATTTCCTGGTGAGCATTTTTCCATAGGAGTTATATTTTTTGTTTATTAATGAAAAATGCTATTAAAACTAAAAACCTTTGGTTTTCAAAAAAACTATACGAGATAAGAAAAAAAATGTCTATACAAAATTGTTAATCTGAAGAAGATATATAAATTTACTTCAAAGCACTTTTAGATCAGACACGAATTTTTTGTTTTAATGGTAAAAAACTTTATCAAAAATGAAAAATTCTATTTTGCACCAAATCTATGCGAAATACGAAAAAAAACTCAGGAAAGAAAATTCTTCGCTTCAAAAAGATCTGCAAATTAGCTTCTGACTATTTTTTCATAAGAGTGATATCTTTTGATTTATTAATAAAAAACGTTTTTATGAAAATAAAAAATTAAACTTTCCCGCCAAAATATATGAGATACGGAAAAAATGTTAGAAAAAAAATTATTCATTCCAAAAGACCTACCTCGAAATTTTTTTCATAGGAGTTATATCTTTAGTTTATAATTGAAAAATATTATTAAAAATAAAAAAAACTATTTTAGAATGTTATCTATACCCGAAATAGGACGTGAAAAAACCTCGCACCTCTTTACGTATAAAAATAGCAAAAGTGGAAATTTTTGAATAAAAATGATAAAAATACAAATCTAAGAACAAAATATAAACAACTTCGTACCAATATTATGAAAATTTACAGTTTTTCAAACTTGGACTCCTTTAATTTTGGAATTCATTTGAACTTTCAAAATTTCTAAAATCATTTTCGTTGGATTTAAAAGTTTTCAAACGATACTTTGAGAGTCTCCAACGTTATTTCACTTAAATTTCGAACTTTTTCTTCTAGGAACGAAAATTAAAGCCATTTATTTCTTTCATCAAAGTAAAAAGTATTCATCAAAAAATCGGAATTTAAATTCAGTGAAGTTTAAATGAATTAAAAATATTTCATTTTGAATCTAGTGAATTTAAGCTTAATTAAAGCTAAATTCAAGCAAATTTCAAAAACTAATAAACCACGCATACTTTTTATTTTAAATAATCCTTGAAAATTCTTTTCATTTTTTATTATTAAATTTCCCAAATTCGTGAAAAAAGTACATTTTTGAGAATTCAAACATTGAAAGTCAGGATACTGTTTTGCTAAATTCGCATATGCGTACTATCTAAATATGAATCAGTCAAATTTTCACTGATTGAATCAGTGATTTGCCTTTTCACTGATTCATCAGTAAAAAAAAAAATTTTTACTGTCAAATCAGTCAATTTTCACTGATAATCAGTAGATTTTGACTGATTCAAATTTAGAGAGTAGTCAAATGATTGTACTTTTTTACGATTTAAGATTTATATTAAACTTCACCTTGTTTTTGAACGATTTATCTATTTATTTGGTACAAAATCTATCACCAGATTTCAGTACCTAGTTTACAAGCACCTGTCAAGCTAAAGGGAACGCATGCAGTGTATTATCTACTTCATGTAATAGCTTCTAATTCTTGTAAGAGTGATAACAAATATTTATGTTTACGCTGTAGAATGTTTAATCTACTTGAACTCTTCCTATCAGGAACTAGTCTCCCTTTCTAAGAGCTTGTGTCTGAATAACATTTACATATTTCAAGCTCAGGATCACCTTCCGATGCAAAACTTTTAATGAACCATGTATTTTGCACTCCATAAAAACTAATCATCAAGACCAAGAATTGTAACATTAAAAATTGTTACACTAGTCTCTGAATAATTACCCAAAAATATTTTTGAGTATTAGTTTCAATAAACTCACTCTCTAAATTTGAATCAGTCAAAATCTACTGATTACCAGTGAAGCTTGACTGATTCAAATAGCCAAAAAGAGATTACTATATAATTTTGATAATTTTCAAATAACTTAAAAACTTTCTGTGGAGAAAGAGACGCTTTCGACTTCGCCGGGATTCGAGCCCGAGTCTTTCAACTCTACCACCAAAATTGTAAAATAATTCTAATAACTTTACATCTTTCTAGAAATATAAATTAATCATAAATAGCTGGCTTATATTGACCCTCAATAATATTAATAGTGGTTAGTTTTTAATTTGGCTCCTTAACATTTCCTTGATTTTTCCATATAAAATTAAATTTCATGTAATTTTCCTCATTTCCAGGTTTCAAGAAAAAATTTCAAAAATGTAAATCAGAATAGTAAAAAAAATGGCAAAAAATTTTCTCGGCAATGATAATAAAAAAATCTAAGAATAGATTTTCAACCAATAGTGATTGTTTTCCGTTAAGGCCATGGGATCAATCGGATCACGTGACTGAATTATACATTAATTCGTTCATGTAAGATAACTTTTTTAATTTACAAAACATCTATCTGAAAATTTGGGAAACGTAGACAAACACAATAAATCCCGTCTTTTAACTCCTTTTGTTAGCAACAATTTTGAAAAAATTGGAAAAGTCATCGATAATTACAATTAACTGTTTTACAATTAAATTACAATTCTGTTCTATTTTCGAAATTTCTTGAGAGCCATTTTGTAATATAAGAAAGTTATCTTACACGAACTTTTACAGGAATTTGGTTACGTGATCTGCTTGATCCATAGACTTAAATAAAAAAAAATCGATTAACAAGTTCAACCTACGCGAATTCCTGGAGTCAGGGCATTGACTACATACATCTAACAATATTCAAACGACCTTGGATAAATTCTCTAAACGTTACTTTTACAACCATTCGGACTAAATTCCGAAACATTCTCGTGGGTGTAATAGACAGGAAGTTTTTTTAACATTCATAATCCACAAATATAGCATGATATCTATAAATAATTGGACTTTAAATTAAGATTGTAAAACTGAGTTTGACATTTTACGAAAGTAGCTGGAAAAAATAAATCCAATACTGTACATGGGATGAGTTTAAAGTGTTTTTACTTAAGACGTGGGCGTCAAAGTAGCATCTTTTTTATTGGTTCACTGAACCAAACCTCAGTCGCCTACTAAAAAACTTGAGACATTTATTTTATACACTTTGCGCGTTCACGTAATTACAATTCTCGTTAAAATTATTGAGCATATACACATTTTGTTGACTTAAGGTAGTTGTCGCGCCAAAAATCAGTCTCTAGAAAAAGAATTTTTTCTATGATTTCAAGAATGGTAATTATATCAT
The DNA here is from genome assembly GCA_030998225.1 of Diplolepis rosae. Classification (NCBI taxonomy): domain Eukaryota; kingdom Metazoa; phylum Arthropoda; class Insecta; order Hymenoptera; family Diplolepididae; genus Diplolepis; species Diplolepis rosae. Next base: position 1,714,004 of record JAPYXD010000723.1, on the reverse strand, counting down.
CAGCCGTGTCATATGTAAGGAAAGACACTCTTTTTATAAAAAAAAATTTAAAAATTACGAAAAATAATATTTTTAATAATGTTTTTTGTAATAGGATATTTCCTTATTATCGCTCCATACCAAATTTTCAAAAATGGTGCGATTCTGATAAATCATGAATCATTTTTTTAGGAAAACGATTCTCTACAACTTTACCGTTTCCGATTTTTAAAAATGAATCAATTATTATCAAATTCAGCAATTTGTTTATAAAAATGTCGTTTTGGAAAATTGTTTTTTAATGATTTCAACCATTAAAGAATTTATTTTCAAAAATCGGAAACGGTAAAGTTGTAGAGAATCCTTTTCCTAAAAAAATGATTCATGATTTATCAGAATCGCACCATTTCTGAAAATTTTGTATGGAGCGATAATAAGGAAATATCCCATTACAAAATACATTATTAAAATATTATTTTTCATAATTTTTAATTTTTTTTTATTAAAAAGAGTGTCTTTCCTTACATATGACACGGCTGATGATATAATTACCAGTCTTGAAATCATAGAAAAACTTCTTTTTCCAGAGACTGATTTTTAGTGCAACAACTACCTTAACAAATTTTTTTGCTTGAATTTAATAAATAATTGCTATTTGTTAAAACTACCTAAAATATTTGGTTGGAACAACCAAATTTTACTTTTTTGTAATTTTGTTGAATCAACCCAACATTTTCTTTTCCGTATAACATAAAAATACTATAGATGAACAAAGAAGAATTTTTTCGATTGCACCAAACTTTTTTCTGAATGCACTAACAAATTGAGTCACACCGAGAAAAAAGACTTTGATTCAATCAAAAGAACATGTTTGATATACAATGTTAGAAATTTCTGTATAATTGACTTCCATTACATGCAATGGAAATTTATTTCAGTAATGGATATTAAATTTAAAATACTTTCATTTTAAAAAATACAAACTTTTATTTGAATATGCATATGTGTATATTTTAATAATGTTTATTAATTTCAATATATATCTATTTAAAAGTTATTAAATTTACCATGAATGTACATTAACTTTTCATAAGGTACGAAAATATTCATTTTAGTTTGCTACTTGTATATTAAAGTCTATATTAAAATTAATTGATTTAATCAGTAGTTTTTTTTACTTTACTCAATCAGTGACTGTCTTTTTTCTATACAATCAGTCGTTTTGACTCTCGGTCGCTAAGTATTCAGTTAAAAATAACTAATTGCATACTTAATTAAGTAAGCTATTGAAATTAGTAAAAAAATGTAAATGATCTTATTACTTATTTATAATAATCAAGATTCCACCTTGAAAATAAATATATCTGATCCAACCAATCTATTTTCTTAAATGAAGAAAGATTCTTGATTGAAGGAAACGAATTTTGGTTAAATTAATTGAAATATTACTTTTTCAACCAAGATTCAGTCAAACAAACTATTTTTGGTGAATCCTACCAAATTTTAGTTGGATCAACCAAATCAACTACACCTATGGAATTTCCATCAAATGAGTTTTCAGTAATCAACAGAATTTAAATAATTAATATAATTTAAAAAATATATTTCATTTTTCATATTTTACTCACAAAAAATCCCTGGGTCAAAAAAATTATCAAGACTCACCTGCAACAAAAGAAATAAATTGGATTATTCTCAGACGAAAATAAAGTCAGTTTCTAAATTAGAAGATGAAACGAGTTGAAAATATTAAAGTGCAGAGTTGCAAAATGAAAAAAACATTCAAAAGACGGCTAGGTTTTGTCGATGTTTAATGTTTCATTTTTTTGTTACACCATGGCTTGAATTTAAATTACAACAGTCTGCTGTAATGTCGCGGGCAAAATTAACATGGAAATTCTATTTTAGCTTCATGTACGAGCCATTTTGCCTTTGAAATTGCAAGCTAAAGAAAGCTGGGCTTTTAGACTGTAAGCTCAAAGCAAACAAACAGACCGCGACTCGAGCAATATGTGTTAAGCAACGGAGGCTTTATCGAAGGAGCAATAACAGCAATACCGGAAAAGACAAAATTCAAAATTACAAGGATCAACTCTTCCCTGAATAAACAATCTTTTTGTCAAGAAATATGATGCATAATCTATACCAGACAGCATATTTTTAAAATATAAAATTCAACAGGAAATATTCTAATTCTGATTCCTTATTTTATTTTTTATAAATGAGGAGTTATTTTATGAATCAAAGTATTAATATATTTCATTGTCAATAATAATCCACAGAATAAGAATTTGAAACAAAAATATTTTTATATTTCTAGAAGGAGAAAAATATTTGTCAAAAATTACTAAACTATTTGGAAATGTAAAATAAATTCTGAAACACATACTTTTTTCTAATAATTCAACTTTTTTTATTTATAATATAATATAAATACAATATAAAGTTGTCCTATCAGTTTCAATACCAGCGAAAGTTGATTTCAACTTATAAAGTGATTTCCCACATCGCTATATCCTTCAATGTATAATTTTCAAATAGTATATCATTTGTCATTTCGATTTACTAAACTGAAAATGCATAAAATTAAAGATACTTAAATTTTTAATATTTTAAATTTTGAGGAAATTTTATTCTAAATAAAATAGAGCTTCTAAAGAATTTTAACAAAAAGAGGTGCATTTTTTTAGAAAATTTATATGGAAAATCATAAAATATTGAGATTTGTCATTTTCGGACTATAAAGTTTGAAATATATAAAAAGTAATGTTCGAAAGAATTCCCTATTTCTTTTTATGTATGTAAATATTTTATATAAATCATGGAAATTATTTTGTCATTTTTGTCAAAAGAATGTATCTTATTGATTCAAAAAATATGCTATAAGAGCCAATAAATAAGCTACAAATTCTATAGCATATTGATTTAAATCAATGATATACATGCTTTCAGTAGTCTTAAAGGGAAGAAATTGTTTTGAAAAATGTTTATTATTTGAGATGTGAGATCACACAAATCAAAATTCACATTTTTCACCAATTTTAATTGTTTTTAATTGTTATCTTGTACACGGAGAAAAAAAACTTTTGAATCAACAGTTTTTTTTCTCCGTGTAAAATCCAAGAACTAATGTAAGTACGACTTCATTCGTACAATGTGTTTATGTTAATGCGTGGAATAAATTAAATTAATTTGATTTATTAATTTAAATATAATAAACACATTTTCTGAATGGATTCCTGCTTACATTATTCATTGACTTCAAAAAGAACCCCATGGGCATTAAAAATAAGATTGAAACTGAAAAGCTCTAAATTAAATCAAGGATATAATTATTATCTTTTTCTATAGTGAAAAAATTAGTCAATTTAAATTTCCGTTTAAAAAAAAACGTTGCAAATTCCAGCCAAGCCAAAATAACTGCAGGGTTGCTACAAAAGTCTGATTACAAAATTCAAAAATTTCCATAATCAACAGGTAATCGAAAGACCCGGGCTCGAATCCCGGCACAGTCAAAAACGTCTCTTTTTCGACAGAAAGATTTTAAAATTATTTCAAGGTATAATTTTGACAAAATTCCGGGTCTGCTTAACAAAAATCCAATCAAAATTAAATTTAACTAATTCTATTACAGTAAAAACGATTTTTAACAATAACTCATTGAATGTTAACTTTTCAATAATATTTTTTATAGAATTTGAAATCTATCTGTGGAAAAAAAGACGCTTACGACTGCGCTGGTATTCGAGCCCAGGTCTTTCGATTGCCGGTTGACTGCTCTAATTGAAATATTTTATAAAAGTAAAAAATAAATATGTAATTATCATTACATAATTTGTAGAAAATTTAATTAGATGGAGAAAAATATTTGTCAAACATTACTTCTCTATTTGGAAACACATAATAAATTCTGAAACTACCTACCTTTTTCTAATAATTCAATTTATTTGTTTGAATTATTAGAAAAAAGAACGTAGCTTCAGAACTTATCATGTGTTTTCAAATAGTTTAGTCATTTTTGACAAATATTTTTCTCCGTGTAGGAATACTTGAAATACTCAAAAAATTGAATTCGAAACTTCATGACTTTTCAAGAATAAAGTTTTAAACTAAGAAGAATTTTAAAACTGAACAAATAAAAAATTTCAAAGCAATTAAGATTTTTAATTACTTTTAATTTTTAAAAGTAATTCAAAGTAGATTAAGGTCTTTAAGCTTGAATTATATTTTAATAAGGCTTGAAAAGTTTGAGATTTGAAAATAGTTGAAATTAAAAACTTTTAATTCATAAAAAAATATATTTAAATATTTTTACACCACATTGCTCATGAAAATTCAAGACATTTTTAAAAGGATTTTATATTTACAATATTTCACTTGAATTTATAAAACACTTTAGTCATGAATAATTAAAGTAGCTTTTTATCCATTCTCCTCTTTTTTTCGAAAATTGTCTTATAACTTGAAGCCTGCAACTTAGCAGTTTAACAGAAAAGATGAATCTGCTGTAAATATTTTATTAACAACAGTCTTCAAACTTTTGGGATAAGACCTATAAGTTTCAGATCTCTGTGTGAACTTAAGTTTACAGAGTTTTTAAAAAAGGTACACGGAGAAACTTTTTATATCAATTTTTACTATAGTATTTTTCAATTTAGGGAAAAACGTAACACTTTGATAATTTTTGTTAGTAAAAATACTAAACTTTATAATAATGATATGAAACTTTAGTATAAACTATAGTAAAATTTGCTATGAACTATGTTGAAGTTTCATATCATTATTATAAAGTTTAGTATTTTTACCAACAAAAATTCTCAAAATGATACGTTTTTCCCCAAATTGAAAAATACTATAGTAAAAATTGATATAAAAAGTTTCTCCGTGTACAAGTGCTGTGACGCCTATGTTACATCTGCTCACCGGAGTTACTTAATTTTCTTAGGATGTGAACATTAACCTTGTATGTACACTCGATCTAAAAATTTCCCTCATGCATAATGAATTTTATTTATTAAAAATTTTACACTTTAGCAATCATTTTATATTTTAAAAAATCATTCTTTGTTATCTTACTTTTTTTTATTAATTGAAACTCTCTAAATCTGAATCAGTAAAAACTCACTGATTCACAGTGAAAAACTATTGTTTTGAATGTTACAAGTCTTCCACATAGAAATCAGTGGAATTTACCTGACTCCACCAGGGAAATCCACTGGTTAATCAGTGAAATATACTGGTCAACAGTGAAATTCGCTGGCCAACCAGTGAGTTTACCTAGTGATATCAGTTAAATTTCACTGATTCTATGTGCAAGACTTATAACATTCGAAACAGTAGTCTTTCACAGTTTCGGATTTGGGGAGAAAATATCTTTATACTTCTAGCCCGGATCGTTTTCCATATTCTTTCACATTTTATTCATAAACATTCCATTGTAACCTAAAAAATGTTATAGTGTTTTTTCCGCAATGGAAAATTAATTTATTCTTTTTCGAAGATATTTTACACAAGAGAAATTATTACTTAACTAATTTGTTTTATAAATTTGTATTGTTTTTCATTATTGATTTTTAGTGTAGAAAACACGCAAAAAAGGAGCTAAAAATGTCATTTCAAATGGCCAGTTTGTGTTCTGAAATGCAGAATAGTAAATAATACATTTTATTTTATCAAGTGTTGACACTTGAATTGCACTATTTACCATTCGACTATCGAAAAATAAAACAAAATAGTAAATAGTCCAATTAAAGGCGTAGAACTTGAATTGCAAACAACTAGCCATTTAAAATGGCACTTCTAGCTATTTTCTTTTTTGGGTGAAAGGGTAAAGAGATTTTTATTATTTCTGAAAGAAAAGTAAATTGTAAACTTCAGTCACCAGATCGAATTAATCAAAGCTAATCTTCTAATTTTCAACTAGTGTTTTAGAATAATTATTAATATTGGTAATTATTTTTAACAATACACAAATCGCAGGTGGAAAATTTGGATTCATGCGAGTATTTACAAACGACAGAGTATTGAGCAGAGGGTTGGCGCAGTACTAGCATAGTACAGTCCCAGTTTTGAGACCAAGTATCGGCTAACAACCGACTTAGGAGTAATGCCAGTACTGAACCAGTAGAGTTTAGTGCTGGCATGGTACATCCAGCCAAGCTACCTTTCGGAGCCACGCCGGTGGTAGGCCGTGCTTATGCCAGCACCATGCCAGTACCGCGCCAGTACTGCAAATCCTTCTGCGGTACTCGCGCGGTACCAAACCGGTTGTAAATTTCCACCTGGGATATCGTTCTTTTTAACGTTTAAAATGTCAAGTATAATCTTGAGTATACTGAAAAGAATATGTAATTCAGTAAATACAGGTAAAAATGTTCTATTTAAAAAAAGATGAGGATAGAATGCCTTTCGTCGATGGGATCGAACAAACTGTTCAGTATAGATATAATGATCAGTTGACTGCATAAACAAAGGGTCGCAACTGCATTCAAGGAGCACCAGACAAGCTCACCCCTTCGCAAACCCGTTCACCTTCATGCAAATTTGCCACGCAAGGCGATCAGTCGTGTATGCTACGGGCCATCAGACACATAGGGGAGGAAAAGCCATTGTACTGTTAAACAAATACAGCCAATTTCACAAAAAGTTGATCAAGTAGAAAACTCAGGGATTAAAACGGTGTAAATAACTGACAACTTCAGTTCGTTTAAAAACCCTATTATTAAGGGGGTATTCTACTGTAAAATTTTCAAAAAATTGAATTTTTTCATCTTTTATTTTTTATTTTCTGAAAGTATATACTTTTAAGAAGCTGGGATTGCAGACTAAACGTGAGTCTAAATTTATATAAGATTTTCATACTTAATACATTAAACGCGTTTTTCTCAGAACGACTTTTTTTCATCGCCTCATATAAAAAGTTTAAATACTAGAATTTTATTGTTATATATTTTGGTTTTCTATAAAAACCATTCTTTAGAAGAAAAAAAATCTGCCTGCTTCGCAAGCACATTCTCATCGCGCGCAGCTCGCAAGTTTGAGCGCACCTAGGGTGCGCGATTTGATCGTCGCGCTCCGTTCTTTCTGGACCTCGCGCTTCTCGCTTGGTCTTGTGCTTTTCGCATACATTTAAGTTTATTTCTTATAATTTGATACTTAAGCTCAAACCAATTTTATAATAATATTACAGATGATGTGAATTACACATTTTCTCAAAGTTAGTCAATTTCTTTTTAAATTTAAGTGAAACAGGAAATTCAATTTACTTAAGGCTCTATCAATCTCATCATGACGATCGCGCTTCGCGATCGATTTTCTGTATACATTCAGTAACTTTTTAATTAATTACATGATTAAAATAATTTATTTTCTTCCAAATCTCTCAAAAAGAAAAAACAATCGTAGAATTTATTTAAGGAAACGATTTTGCAGAACAACGCTTATTTCGTATCTCACATATTTTGGTGAAAAATATCGAATTTTTTTTATATTAAAAATTCAAAACATAAAATATACATACTGTCCCGAAATGTCTTAATGAGAATTTGTAGACCTCATTTAGGCAAACAATTTTCCATCTAAAAGTTTTTTTCGTATTTCACATATTATTGTTAAAAAATTGAATTTTGGATTTTCAATAGTTTTTTTTTAAATTAAAAAGAAAAATATGCATCTTATGAAAAAATGTTACAATTCATTATGAAAGTAATATTATTCAATTTAGTATCAATAATCATAACAATAATATGACTCTTCGAACTCTAATTTTACTTGTATGATAATATTGAAGCAGTTTGTAAATGTACATAAAGGAGAACGGAGCTGGAATGCTCTTTACTTAATTTTCTAATAATTAATAATATGGACAGAAGAGAAAAATTCCCTTTTGTTATATAATTTATTGTACGATTTTATATATTTTTTAACATTCATGTGAATCTATGACAAATGGCGATATCCAAATTTTAATGTTTGACAAAAAGAAAGGATTTTATAAGAAACCAATTCATTATATTACGGTATGTAAAATATTCTTATTATAATTATAAATTTGACTGTTGTTATTTTAGATTTATAAGTAGAACATGAGGATTTATTATCAATATCGTTAATCTTATTTATTTTTATAAAATGTTTTTAATTATTAATAGACATATATTCTTCTTTTTTATTAAAAATTTCCTAAAGAGGAAGTCAGTTTGACTTCGAAACGTCGAGTATTGTAAAAAGATTTGTTTCTTTAATTAAAATTTAATCCACTGAGATATGTTTTCTGATTGTCCGAAGACGTTGTTTCCATACTTATTAGTTACAATTCAAATCTGTAGGTCTTTATGTAAGAAATAATATTGTATCATAACGTTTTTTCGAATCTCGTATAATTTAACTGGAAAATGGAATTTTGATATTGACTTTTTCGAATTTGAATATGCTGTAACATTTCTAATTTTGATTTAATCAAAAAATGTTATCAGGATAATTTGTAGAGATTTATGAGCAGTATCAAAAACTAGTAAATGGAATTTTTGATTTTTTCAAAAAGTTATTTTCAAAAACACAAAAGTAGTGCTCAATCCCTCAATTTTGATTGGATGTGGCTGGTTAACGAACTTGTCCTTACTTTTTCGACTCCGATAAAGTGTGCCAAAGCTCAATTCAATCTGATAATTCTATCCAGAGTTATGCCGCACACGACCTACTACAGACAGACAGACAGACACTTTCGTAAAAACCGTTTTTTACATTCTCATCATGGATGAGAAGGTATTGGTATTATGTGAAAAATGACTTTCGAAATTTTCATCAAATCTTTACGTTTTGAGACCCCCTGAGTCAGAAAAAATGGTTTTTACGAAAGTGTCTGTCTGTCTGTCTGTAGGTCGTGTGCGGCATAACTCTCGATAGAATTATCAGATTGAATTGAGCTTTGGTACACTTTATCGGAGCCGAAAAAGTAAGGACAAGTTCGTTAACCAGCCACATCCAATCAAAATTGAGGGATTGAGCACTACTTTTGTGATTTTGAAAATAATTTTTTTTTTAAATAAAAAATTTCAATACTGGTTTTTGATAGTGCTCATAAATCTCTACAAATTATCCTGATAACATTTTTTGATTAAATCAAAATTAGAAATGTTACAGCATATTCAAATTCGAAAAAAGTCAATATCAAAATTCCATTTTCCAGTTAAATTATACGAGATACGAAAAAACGTTATGATACAATATTATTGAATAAATAAAGACCTACAAATTTGAATTGTAACATTTTTTCATAAGATGCATATTTTTCTTTTTAATTAAAAAAAAAACTATTGAAAATCCAAAATTCAATTTTTTAACAATAATATGTAAAATAAGAAAAAAACGTAAGAATACAAAGTTGTTCGTTTCAAAAAGATCTACAAATTTTGTCTCACACAGTTTCTGATAAAACATATATTTTTCGTTTCAATTCCAAAAAATACGATTAAAATTCAAAAATTCCATTTTTTAGACAAAATATGTGAGATACAAAAAAACTTTGAGATGAAAAATTGTTTGGCTAAATAAGGTCTACACATTCTTATCGAGAAATTTCTCGACAGGATGTATATTTTAATTTTTTGATTTTTAATATTGAAAAAATTCGATTTTTTCACCAAAATATGTGAGATACGAAATAAGCGTTGTTCTGCAAAATCGTTTCCTTAAATAAAGTCTACGATTGTTTTTCCTTTTTGAGATATTTGGAAGAAAATAAATTTATCAATAATCATGTAATTTATTAAAAAGTTACAAAAATGCATACAGAAAATCGAGCGCGAAGCGCGAGTGTCATGATGAGAATGTGTTCCTTAAGGCCGATAGAGCCTTAAGTAAATTGAATTTCCTGTTTCACTTAAACTGAAAAAGAAACTTAGTGAATTTGAGAAAATGACCAATTTACATCATCTTTAATATCATTAAATTGCTTTGAGCTTTAGTATTAAATTATAAGAAATAAACTTAAACGTATGCGAAGAGCACAAGACCGAGCGCGAAGCGCGAGGTCCAGAAAGAACGGAGCGCGAAGCGCGACGATCGAATCGCGCGCCCCAGGCGCGCTCAAACTTGCGAGCGAAGCGAGCTGTGCGCAATGAGAATGTGCCCGCAAAGCGGGCAGATTTTTCTGACTGAGGGGGTCTCAAAACGTAAAGATTTGATGAGATTTCCGAAAGTCATTTTTCACATAAAAACAATACCTTCTCATCGATGATGAGAATGTAAAAATCAAATTCTAAGCAATTGTCTTCATATAGAAAATTTGTTATCAAAAATACCTATTTTCCTGCCAGTCACAGTAGAATATCCCCTTAAAGCGGTTGAGTAAACGCTAAACTTGATTTTGCGAGTAAATAATATAGTATAAAAATAAAGAAGGGAAAACCCCACTGTTCGAGGTAAAGAAATCGATTTTTTTCGGGGATTCTCTCAAAGTATATATTATCTAAAAATTTCCAGTAAAAATTCACAAAAATTAAATTACGTGAGTTTAAAAATGCTGATTCTTTATAAATAAAATGCTGGTGAAAGGATTGGAATCCATTTCGAGCCAATCAGAACTATTCCGATTCATTCCGATGTCTGTATCTGAACTAATGCAAATCATTCCGAACCAACCCAAAAAACGCTTTGTATTTCGTTTTATGAAAAACGGTAAAAAATCGATCCCACCTACTCCGATTTAATCCGAGGCAACAATCCGAATGAATCCGAACCAATCCGAAATCAAGTTTTCAATTAGAGCTTGGATTGATTCTGATTCATTAGGATTGTTGCCTCGGATTAAATCGGATTAGGTCGGATCGATTTTTGACCGTTTTTCATCAAACGAGATACAAAACGTCTTTCGGAATGATTCGCATTGGATCGGATACAGATATCGGAATGAATCAGTATAGTTCTGATTGGCTCGGAATGAATTCCTATCCGATACTTTCGTCAGGGAACACATGCTTGAACATCCAATTAGACATTTTCACTTTTATAAAGAGCTAACTTCACTTCGTGGAATACAGGTAATATTGCTCCTGTTATTTCTGGAATAAAGAAGCATTTATTGAAAAAATGTTATTTGTAAAAATCCGTTTTATTATTTAACAGAAACCAAATTGAATAATAAACTTATTAAAATTGAAGAATTAGTCAAAATTAGTCCAATTTATTGTTTATTTTAATTTATTTTGCATAAAAAATCATATTTTCACGCATAAAATTTTTTCAATGAATGCTTCTTTATTTAATTTGATTGAATTTTACTGTTTTGATATCGAATAATTTATTCAATAATTAAAACAAAAATTGAAAAAATAACTTTTTTAGACCCGTGAAAGTAAGTTTTTTTCACTAATTTATCCAGGGCCTCACTTTTAAATATTCAAGCAGTTTGTAGGGTTATGTTTAATGAAAAATTTATCAATTTCAACTAATCAAATAGCTATAAATGAATCACTGAATTTTATTTTTACTATTTTATCAATTGACTGATTTATAGTTATTTTAACAGTTAATTCAGTAAACTTCAGCATAGAATTAGTCAAAATTAACTGGATTAAAAACTAGAAATGAATTAATGGATGGAATTAGTAAAAAAAAAAAAAAAAACAGCATATAAATAAAATTAAGAGAATAGTTTGCGCCCAAAAATTATAGTCAAAATGGACTTTCCTAATTCAAAGCAGTTGTTTTTGCAACAAATTTCATTGAGTGATTCTTTTAGCCCATTAAATAGTTGATGTAAGTAGGATTTCATTCGTGCAATGTGTTTATTTTAATGCGTGGAATAAATTTAGTTAATTTTATTTATTAATTTAAATATATAAACACATTTTCTGAATGAATTCCTACTTACATTATTCATTGACTTTAAAAAAACCCAGGAGCGTTAAAAATAAGATTGAAACAGAAAAGCTCTAAATTAAATTAAGGATATAATTACTATTTTGTTCTATAGTGAAAAAATTAATCAATTTAAATTTCCGTTAAAAAAAACGTCTTCCTGTGGAGAAATGGATGTCGGGCGCCTATGAAGAGAGAGCGGTCGACCGGCAATCGAAAGGCCCGGGCTCGAATCCCGACACAGTCGAAAGCGTCTCTTTTTCCACAGAAAGATTTTAAAATTATTTCAAGGTATAGTTTTGAAAAAATTCCAGGTCTACTTTAAAAAAAAATCCAATCAAGATTAATTTTAACTTATTCTATTACATTGAAAATAATTTTTAACAATAACTTATTGAATCTTAACTTTTCAATAATATTTTTATAAAATTGAAAAATAATTATGTAATTATTATTATATAATTTGTATTATTATTACAAATGGAATATTTGAAGAACAATATTAGTCCAACTATTTATTTTAATATATCACAGTTGGCAGGAATAGTAATCTAAGAAACTCTGAAATTTTAAGATTAAACTTTTAAATCGCATGAACTAATTTTGTCTATATATAAATTCATCGAGCTTTAATCAGTTCATGAATTTTTTCTTCGACGCCTTCAAGTTCTTTTCGCTTTTCCAATTGAATTTTCCGTTTCTTTTCCTTTAATTCTTGCATTTTGTTTGATATTTGTCTTTCTCTCAAGTTTTCTTCCCCTTTTTCCTTCTCTTCCGTTTTCTTGAGAGTATCTGAATATTCTAAAATAATGATTAAGAGTGCAATAGAGGCGACTACAAAATCACAATTCCGTTTTTTAAAACTCCATGGCTTTTCCAGGTTTTACAGAAGTTTTTCAAAATTAATGAATTTTTCAGGTCTTGTATCAACCCTGAATTTCTTCTCCAAAAATACTCAAAAGTTTTATAAAATAAAATTAATAGTAATGTTTTAAAATTTTCATGAATGAAATTTGTCACTTTACAATTATAGATATAGTTAACTGATAATTCCTGACTAGATCTTATCAATATTTTCTCAAATTCTCCATTGAAGATTCAAAAGACTTTGAAGTTAGTTCAAAAAGTAAAAGGGTTAGGTTAGGGTATGGTTTACTGTAGCCATGCGGGAGTCTTTTCGAAATCATAAATAAACCAATAGTAGAAGAGTTCCTTGCTTAGAACTTAGAAGATAGAACAGCAGCTACCACAACAAAGCAAACATCTTAAAGTACTCAAGTACCTATAACTATATATTATGGTGGTACAACTAGGGAGAATTAGTGGGATTGAAGAACAGAATTTCCCCCACTTTTTCCCTCTTTCTCTGTGGTGGTCGGCCAGGAAAAGGACTATTTTTGTCGTGGTTGACACGCGCGAGAAGATTAATGATATGACAAGAAGGCTATTCAAAATGAAAATGCTGTATATTCCAAACCCCTCAGTCCCCATTATAGTTTCAATTTTCTATACAAAAGAAATGATATTGAAATTTATTGAACAAATAGTAGTCAGAGAGAAAAATTTTCATTTCAAATATAATGTCCAGCCTCTTCCCTCTCCCCTAAAATAGAATGCCATTGTATAATTTCCAATTTAAAAATTGATATGGAGAAATATTTCTTTAAAATGTTTTATTGATTTTAAAAAATTCTTGAAAATTTTGTTCAAAGAGTTCAATTTAAAGACTAACAATAAGACTTGAATATCGAATTTAACTTTTGGACTTGTATAAATACCCAATTTATAATGTTATTTTTCCATTTCGTCTTTTTTGTTTGTGTTTTTGAAATTCTGATCAACTGAAAAAACAGAAATTTATATTTGAATTTGCTGCAGAGGATTTCAAACTGAAGATATTTTTCTGTTCATTTGTCAAGTGAGAAATAGGACAAATTCTGTTAGATAGAATAGTGTCTTAGCACATTTAATGTCCCACTCACAAAAATAGAAGAGAACCTAGTTGGATAATTTAACACGTCTCAGTGAAAATACACTTGTGCATAGCAAACAATGTTTTCATAAACAGTCCCTTTGGAAAAAAAACTATCACAAAACTGAAGCATTTAAATTTTCTACCCTTTCGAATATTTTATTCGAAAAATGAATTAAGTGTATAAATAATGATAGTAATAAAAATAAATTAATTCAGTTCACCACAATCAACAAGTTGAAAATCCTTGTTTTTATCAACATTTATGGAATTTCCTACTTTACGGAATACTTCAAAACCATAATTCCTTAATAGCCGGAAGTTTGGCCCTCTACTTAAATCTCGTGACGTGATTTCCGTTTTAGATCAACTTAAGATAAATATTACAACCCTAGACAATTAATATTATTGAAATAAATTTCATTTTAAATTATTTCTCAACGTAAATTAAATTTTAACAGTTTCTAAAGAACGCTAAAGAATTGCCCTCAGTGCTCCAAAATAAAGCAAACCACCTATCAAAAAAATGTTCTCAGAATCTGGGATGAAATCTTTCTTTTACATCTCCTCAAAAGGACAATGCACCACACGCGGAAACAATTTGCATAGGAAATAATCAGGGGAAATTTTCCGAGCCATATTGTAAGCGAAGGCTTTTTACAGAAATGCAAAAATATTATGTAAAAGTTTCAACGAAGTTGCAGTAAGTAAAAGTACAAGCGAAGTTTTATCTTTAAGGAGTACATAAATGTTCGCATATTACTGCCAGATGATGTCTACAGCTGTGCTCAGTACGTGGGACAATATATTCCAAAATTCTTGGGACTCTTCTTCTTCCGTTTCAGTGGTATGGCAAATATTAGTCACGCAGCTTCTTAATTTTGGCGTCCTTGGGTTTTTCTAGTTTCTTCAAATTCTAAGAGGGCGAATCAAAAAATGCTTTTCTGGAAAAATCACCAAGGGAAGCATAACGATGATATTATTCAATCTTAATTAGGAGCTTCCAAATCACATTTTGCAATTTTTCCAAATCTTGAAAATTCAGTTTTTATTTCCAACTGTCTTCAATTCTAATTTCAATTAAATTATTTCTTCAGTTTAATAGATTTGTAGAAATTCCCATACTAGACTATTCTTTCTCATTCTCAGCGATGTAGAAGAATGTATATCTAAAATGTTATTTATTAACCCTTTAACGCCCAGATGTGCAGAATTTTCACGTTAATTACAATGTCGTACCATTTATAGAAAAAAGATGAAAAAGGATCGGAAACTCCATATCCTACCGTTTTTGGGGTCGCTGTTTCGAATGGCATAGTCAGAATTTTCAAAAAATGACGCTAAACCCTTTATTTTCCCAAAAATACCCAAAAAAGCGCTATTTTTGGGGTACGATTTTTTTTCAATTTAAATTTTCACTATGTTCGCGACACTTAGGCAACTTCTAACTTATCAGAAACGTGTTCTCGAGACTTGTACTTTTAAAATATGCATTGAAATATTTTGTTTTTCTTTGTTCTTTAATTCAAAATGGCGTCTGGACGTTTGAAATTTTTTGAAATTGAGAATATTGATCCTATTTCGGATTTTGCAGGTTACTTCGTAGTGTAATCATACAAATAAGTTATTACGAGTTTTGTCTCACCGATTGTGAATGGCGGAAGCAATATTAGCCCATAAAATTAAAATTCAAGATGGCGGCTGCCATGAAGCTAGTAGAAATACGTATATTTCGAGTTTTATTACAAACCAGGATGGTGTAAAATTTGCCAATTAGCAATCTCATAGGTTTTAGTCATCACTAAATTCGAATCTTAGGTGAGTTTTTCGAAATTTAACGTGGCTGATCCAAAATTATGAGGCTTCCCGAAATTATTAGAAATTTGAGTCTGTATGACAAATCGACATTTATGGATTTTTATGGTAAGATAGAGTATGAGCAAATATACAATGCAGGCGAATTTACTAATTCCCCAACATTTATTAGTGTCTCTTTCACACCCTACCATTTATCTATAAATGTTCATCTACTTCTATAGCATAATTAGTAAGTTACACCAGCATCAGATTGACATATGTATTATTATAAGTAAGTTTTATGTATGATTCATTAAAAATTATTTTATGAAATATTAACAAAGTCTGAGACAAAAAATATAGATATATGTAAATTTGGAATAATTTCGGGAAGCCTCATAATTTAGAAATTTTTTTCTCGAAAACAACTCTTGTAATCAAAAAAACATCAAGAACAATTTTGATTTTAAATTTTGCGTAGAATGCGGCAGTATTTTTTTATTTCAGGAATATCCAATTTTACATAACGGGTCCGCCATATTGGATCAGCCATTTTAAATTTCGAAAAACTCACCTAAGATTCGAATTTATTGATGACTAAAACCTATGAGATTGCTAATTGGCAAATTGTACACCATCCTGGTTTGTAATAAAACTCGAAATATACGTATTTCTACTAGCTTCATGGCAGCCGCCATCTTGAATATTAATTTTATGGGCTAATAATGCTTCCGCCAGTCATAATCGGTGAGACAAAACTCGTAATAACTTATTTGTATGATCACACTATGAAGTAACCTGGAAAATCCGAAATAGGATCAATATTCTCAATTTCAAAAAATTTCAAACGTCCAGACGCCATTTTGAATTAAAGAACAAAGAAAAACAAAATATTTCAATGCATATTTTAAAAGTACAAGTCTCGAGAACACGTTTCTGATAAGTTAGAAGTTGCCTAAGTGTCGCGAACATAGTGAAAATTTAAATTGAAAAAAAATCGTACCCCAAAAATAGCGCTTTTTTGGGTATTTTTGGGAAAATAAAGGGTTTAGCGTCATTTTTTGAAAATTCTGACTATGCCATTCGAAACAGCGACCCCAAAAACAGTAGGATATGGAATTTCCGATCTTTTTTCATCTTTTTTCTATAAATGGTACGACATTGTAATCAACGTGAAAATTCTGCACATCTGGGCGTTAAAGGGTTAATTAAAACATAAATTCAAAAAGAGTGGTGCTATAATTCCAAGCTACACAGACCTTCGCAAATAAGATATAATAAAATAAAAGTTGGATCTTTTTTGGTGTACTTAGTTGTCTTTAGGGTCCAAAAAAAATGTGAACTCCAGGTTTCATATTTTCAAACGTTTCGACTCAGGTTGGAGTCCTCATCAGTGGGAATTTATTTCTATAAAAAACACAAAGGAGGAAAACTTAATAATTGCCCGTATGACGGATAAACATTGTGTTAAAAAATGATATAAAATAATTGCAAATGTGAAAATATAAATATGGACTGAGTAACTAAATTTGCAATAAAGTAAAACTATACAAAAAATTTTTTCTGTAAAATTACTAAGGAGAGACTTAAAAAATAGCATTTACATTTTTTCTGGACCCTAAAGCCAACTAAGTACACCAAAAAATATCCAAATTTTAATACTAAGGGTCGATATAAGTCCTGTTTATTATTAATAAGATAAAATTCTATTTCTTAATACTCTCTATGAAAATAGGTAACAACCCATGCCAATTCCTTCACGTGGTCTATTTGCACCTCATTAATTAATATATTGAGTAAAATTTACTGAGAAATTAGTAAAACTCAAATTATTTCACATGCTACCTTTATAACTCTTAATATTTAATTATCAATTTATATTTTACTCGTTATTTTGATTTGCCGAAATGAAAATTTATAAAACTTTTTAAAATCTAAATTGTACATAAAAAATATATATTCAAACACAAAAAAGAATAAATTTTAATACTATATATGAACTTTATTTCGTTTTCAACAACCTAGCCTACATCGACAACAAATATTAGAATAATCAAAAATTACCAAGTGGCTTGAATTAATTAGAGGATTTAAATGAAATCACAAAAATAAATTCTGTCACTGATGATTAAATATTTTGAAAAATCAGTTTGGAAAGTCTAAAGAAGGCGTGAAGAAGTCAAGCAAAAAAGACATGAGGTTTGAGATTTATATGTCAAGACCCTTTCGAGGCCGTTAATTCATTGGAGCGAGGCTGGTTTACAAGATGAACGTATCAACAAAAGTAACAGAATGCTGAATCCATAGAGAACAGTTCATCTCATAAATAAGGATCGTGAGATAAATTCTACTTACATTTATTTTATGAAGTTAATCTCTACAATTATATCCCACACAATATATCTCGTTATAGAAAGTCGTCAAAACAAATCAACTCCAAAAAATTTGATATATCACTTTTAAGAAATACACAAAACCGATAATCAATCATCATTTTCTATTTAATCTGTTCTTCACTTTCAGAAAAATTATTCTAATTTTTTTCAACTTTCTTGGATGCATGCGAGATTTCTTATCTTGGGGGAGGGGGAGACTGAAGTAAAAAAAAAATTAGTGTCGATATTTTGTAATCAAAAAGACTAAATTAAGCGAATAGTTGGATTGCATTAGAAAAGGCCTTACTTTTTTTGGTTGAGTGAATCAATTTCTTGTTATGCGATTCGCCTTGATCGGTTGACCGAGCAACAACATAGAGGAAATATTATCGGTGACGCCCTTCGATCTTGGAACTTAAAACACCTTTGCATAATAACTCTGAAGTGCCGGGGGCGTGTTTTAAGATTTTTCAAGGAATTCGAGATATAAATATTAAAATTGTAAGACCCAATACTAACTAGAATTTCACGCTTAAAATATTTTCAACAGGAAAATTCAAAATTTCATAAGAAATTGTAGAAAAACAAGTCAAGGATCTAAAAAAATCTAGATTAGAATCTCACTATAATTTACAATTTGAAACTAAAAAGTCGACAAGAATTTGAAGTTCTTTCTATCGAAGGGAATTTTTCGTGCGAAAAATGATAATTTTTTCTAAATTTCTATCCATTAAATTGCTAACCACAGAAAAATGTTTAACCTTTCTTCTCTATTATGCAACTTGTCTAAAACGACATATTCAATTGAAAGTCCAGTACAAATAAAAATATTTTCTGGGAAAAACTGAGGCCCAGACCCCCGCCGGTTTATGGCAAGAATCTAAAAGCGTATGCAGAGCCACGATCTGGTCAGGCAAAAGAATTTAGGGATATTTAAGTTAATCGGTTAACGTCGATGGTGGTGCAAGTCCACAAAGATGAAAATCTAAGACTCGAACTCCTGGAAAATCGATTCTTCAATGATGGAAATAAATGATCTAATGCCACAGAAGCATCCAGTGAATGATCAATCTTTACCAGCTATTACAAATTAACATTAAAAATGAAGTTGATATAATGAACCTTTTATATAGAAATAATAAAGAATTTAAAATGCTATGGACGAGAATTATGTAATGATCACAGGAGAGACTTTCATTTTCAAATTAATTGATGTCACCATTTATAAGATATCGTTTATCGCAGGAAATATTGCAGCCAATAAAAAAATCTTAAGGTAGTAACAAATTACTGATAGCCTTTATCTTCGATCACTATTTTGCACTGAACAGAAGAAAATAAACGATTTGTTTCAGTGCATTTTGTTAAATCAACAACCTGCATTAAAACAAATATTTTTTCTATATTATTTGCCAGATTACAATCTCTGGACTCGATTTTACGATATTTTTATCCATTGTCGAGATAAAGATAAGATATTATGAAAAAGTTATTAACTGTTTTTAAAAGTAGGTATGATTCTGAATAGAAGATATTAAATTAGAATTAAGCTTCTGCAGAAAAGGGTTAATAAAATTTAAATGCAGTTTCCCAGTCTAGAAAAGAAATTAATCAGAAATATCAATAACTAAATTTTCTAGAACACAAAAGTACGAAAGGATGAAAGAGAAAGGAATTTGGCACGTTTCCTATCTCTGAATTAAGTTTTTTTATGAAGGTCAGTGGAACGGTACAAGGTCGTTCATTTCTTTTTTCCTTTTATTTATTTCAAGATCGTTTGACCACAATTCTGGTCTCGTAGATTATTAAATCATTTTAATTAACATAGGATGATCCAGAGGTCATTTCCCGTCTTATGTGGCTCTTCACCCGTGACTGGCGTCAATGCGAAAAGTCGAAGTTGTTTTTTTAGGACGAGCACATCACAGCAAAGCTCTCATTACCTAAAGAGGTAGACAAGTAATAATTGTAACGACACGAACATGAGTTCAAAGTACATAGATATCACGGCTGGTTCATTTAATTCAACGTGGGAACGTTCTGTGCCTCGCTTATTATTTTTCCTTCTCCCTTTCAAAGATATACGATACGCCTGGATCCCTTATAGGTCGTTCGTATCTCCTCACGTGTTCGCGAACTCTGCAGAAACAAAAATCAAGTTAGATATTCAATTGTGAACAATGTATGAATAATAGTTTTCAAGAAAGTGTTCAATTGATAATTGAAATTCTGTTCAATACAGAGATGAAAATTTAATGATTAAGGTAGCTAAATCCTTATTTTAAAGTAAACTCAATTTTCAATTCTTCACTGGGTAATGATCGATGGTCAAAATTACTTTTTTTGCTAACATCGTTTCAAATCGCCCCAAAAAATTGAAAATCAGCAACTCGTTTCCTGTTGTGCTCATCATTCTCAGGCTTCATATTCTGCCTTCCTTGGAGTAATTAGTTTGCTGAACTTGATTATTTCCCCCTTTTTTTCTGTTCCCGGAGTTCCTATTTATAAACAAGTGCATTAACGAGAAACTACTAAAGTTAAGAAGGCACGACGAACTTTTCCTCCCGATAAAACCGCCTTTGCCAAAGTTTTCATCGTGGGAGTCTTCTAATTCGATTCTTGAGATTCGGACATCTTTGAGAAACGACCTTTCGCAAGAATTTAACCACCGTAACGATTATCAAGCTGATAAGAAATTGCCTCAAATACAAGTCAACTATCATACATAATCTAGAAATTTAGTTGATGAGACGACCTGTCTTG
This sequence comes from Diplolepis rosae, assembly GCA_030998225.1. Lineage (NCBI taxonomy): Eukaryota > Metazoa > Arthropoda > Insecta > Hymenoptera > Diplolepididae > Diplolepis > Diplolepis rosae. Next base: position 1,693,259 of record JAPYXD010000723.1, on the reverse strand, counting down.
AGAAATAATGAAGACGAAAGTTTCCACGAAAGACTGAGTCCACATACTAAAAGTTAGAAACGTTGTAATCGTTTTTTATGTACTTAACTAATTGCAATGATCTGATTAAAAATTTAGTTAGAATTTCGTTGGTAAAGAAATTAATAATTAAGTTTGCTATAAACGTATTTACTTTACTTTAATTATGGATTAAGGGAGATAAATTGATTACATCCACAGGTTCACTTTATAATACCTCTGATGCAAAAATTACAGTTTAGTTGATCTATTATGTTCGGAATATTCAATTATTTATTTGATAGTTATTTACTCTAATTAAACGGAAATATTCTGAATGTATGTATTAAAAAATTAGTTTTAATTCTTTCATTCGTTTCAAAAATATATTGTAGACAAAATAAACATTCTAGTCTCAATATTAACTTCATGTAGAAGTAATTGAAATATTTGTATTCAATTTGAAAAAGGCTTCGGATTATAATGATAGTGTACAGTTCTATTGCATACGATAGACTAATCCTTTTAAGCCATGACATACTTAATTCGAAAGGAATGTTGTGAATCCATGAAATCGAATCAAAAAAGTAATCTGTATAAAGTCGACTGCATACGTGCATTGAGTTCCTTCTGGACAGAATACACAACAGAACTGAAAAAAAAGAGAGAAGAAAACGAGGAACCGGTTGTGGCTGAAAGAAATCAATTTTCCCTGCCTGAGTATAGAAACAGTTTAACCAAGTATAAAACCTGGAATTGTATATACCTTGTTATACTTGGGTATTCCCTCTGAGCCGTGACACAATTAGCTCGAAGAAATATCGAGATTCAATTGATACTCATCGAAAATTCAACTTATTTGAAAGCTAGAATTATTACCCATTGATCTTTTCGCGTATAGTCGCTTACATAAATACAGATAACAACATGTAACGTACAAGGTAAAAAGTGTTACGTTTCAAGAAATTATGCAAACTCTAGATGGAAGCTGACTAACAAGATAAAAAGTTAAAATTTAGATGAGATGAGGATAAAAGAAACTGATGAGTTTTCAACTTTCAGGCTCTTGTATGCTTTCCATTGAAATTTATCCTTTGCTTTTTCTCGTTTCCGATAATTCCATTTCGTTCCAATCCAGTGTTTAAAAATTTATTTCAAACTAGACATTCCTATAAAAAGGAGAAAATGTTGAAGGTCTCACTGGAACTGAAAATTGTAGAAGGTTTTTCTTTCAAAAGTACACTTTAGTCTGTTAGATTTTATATTTAAAATTAATCAATCGCTCCTTTTTTTAGTCGCATATTAAGGAGCAAAATAAAAATATATAGAAAGAGGATTTTTACTGCAGAAAATTCTGACTAAAACAAGGATATTTTGGAGTAAAAGAAGATTTTTGAGATTCATATTTTTAAAATTATATATAATTTGGATTTCTGGTAAGGAAAATAACCTATTGCGAGTCTTATTGATTTTGAAGGTTTTGGAGTAATTGTGACGAAATACATTTTTAATAAAGTCTTGAAAGAAAAAATAAAGCTTCGGTTAAAAATTTCGCAATTTACTTGAGCGTCATATAACCTATAATTTAAAGAAAACCAATTTTTCACAACCAGACTAAAACAAAAACGCCGGTCATTCGTATCAAGGACTTGAAAAGCATCACCTTAAAAAGAAATTCCCTGGCGCAACACAAAACCGGTTAATTCCATCTGTATATTTGCCAAATGTGCATGAATAAAATTGTCGTCTGGACAGTTTTCATCGATTAATAACCCCCGAAACTAAAATCGAATTACTTTCGCACGCAGAAGCCAGCAATTGAAATCCGACCAAGGCGTGGCGCAAACACAATAAAACAATTTTTTAAACACACGGAAAAAAAACTTTCAGAGCGCACTTACCTGTCAACATGTAGGCGTTTGAGGTCAGCCATGTCAAGTTCGAACTTGAATTTTGACACTTCGCACAGTAGAGCGTCTCGTTCCCCGATGACATCAGATAATTCACGTTGAAGCCTCTCGATTTCGGCATATTGTCGGCTGATTAGCTGATTTTTTTCCTCAATAATAGATTCAACGTCGGGGTCCACGACATGACCACCCGGGTCGCCGACACTTAAAACCGCGCTCATCGTTTGTTTACTTTCACCCGGGGCACGCGCCTTTTCTTTATCAACGGTTTTTATGCAACTTGGAAGTTAAACGCGTTTCTTACGCTTTGATAAAAGATACTTAATACGCCCGAGAACACGATTTTCCACATAATATCCGCAATATCACTCAGAAAACGGCGACCTCGTAGCGAAAAGTCACTTCGACGGTTACCGGATAATGATCGGAATTCATCGCACACTCGCCATCTTGAGCCACTGTCGCGGTTCGCTCGTGTATGCTACCAGTTCAGTTCAGAGAGCCCTATTTTCATCGCGCCCAAAAAACCTACGAGTATTCATCACATACATGCAATACTGAATCACGCATGCGCTTTAAAACGTTCGAAATTTGAAAAAAAGCCAAATAGTGTCGCGCCCTTATGGTAGAAATTAGAAACCATATAGTACTCATGATGATCTGTAGTTGATAATGTAGGGAGCTGTAGATCGTGTGAATCGTGCTCTACTAGCCAACTGGGCGGGAAATGGTAGAGTCAGATCGGGTACAGCGGCCATATTACTTGAGGGCAGTTTTAGGCCTATGATTGGCTGATTTGTTGAGAGCTAAGAAATGGCTCTAAGTACAAACAAAAAGCAAAGAATAAAGTCAGAAACGGGAAGCAGAAACGAAAAGAGTGTCTGCGTTCTTCTAATTGCATTGAATACTTTTTTTTAAAGGTACTGACATGCCTCGTAAAGCAAGCATTTTCCTTAATTCTGCTTGCTTGCGCAAAAACTTTACAAGAGTGAGAGAGATGGAGAACATTCTATCCCTCTCATTCTCGTGAGTTTTTGCCGTTTTTGCGCAAGCAAGCAAGCAGAATACTTGTCACCGGCGCACAATACAATCGAAAACGTAAGAACTCCCGGCTTTTATTGTACTTACACCGAATGTCCTCAAGTAATATGGCCGCCTCTCCATCATTACACCCGCCTGCTTCTGGTCATAGACTTAAGCTACTGAGTAACCTCTACAGTTAAAGAATCTTGGTTATTTTGTTATCAATTGTTATTGCTCTGATTAGTCTGATTCATGGAGACTGGTCTGATTTTTGCGTTTCTGGTTATTGCTAACTGATGTGATAGTGTAATGTTATCTCGCTGGTTGTCGCTGGTCAACGAATGTTAAAGTATTTCTTAAATGGAAGTACGATTGAGTTGTTTTTAAAATGTAAGTGTTAAAAAACTCGGTAATTTTGGTATTTTTTAATAAATCTTTAATGCGGAGTTTTCCTATAGTTTTTGAATGAAATTCCACTGAAAGTAGTGCACGATTCAAAGGTTAGTTTTCTTGGTTTGTAAAATTTGCTGTAATTTCAGTATAAAAGAAAAAGTCGTTGGGAAAAAGTTGAAAAGATTAAGCATATTTTCAAATATTTTAAAATCCTCCTGTAGGAAAAGCTCTACCATCAAAATTGTAAAATTAAGTGTAGAGTTAGAGTTTCCGTTCAATTGTTCAGTTTTACTATGATCAAAGGCCGGTTCCCAGCCGGTGTGCAGATCTGTTTTTCTCTAATGTATAAATAAATATATGTAAACAAAGCATTAAAAATTGTCTACTTTTATCTTTTATTCAAATTATTTTCACACAATTATGTTATTTATTTATTCCAGTATAACTAAAATTCAAATAAAAATAGATTCAAGAACATTTCTTAAATTTGATGTTATTTTGAAATTTGACAAATTATTGGATTTAAATATTGAAAGAAGATTTATAGAATCCCTTACTTTTTGGAATATGCCAACTTTGGCATTTTTTTGGTATACTTTTTCCAAGTGATAATTACGTCGGAATTATCGTTTTATCATTGATTTTTTTAAATAAAAGCTTGAAAATTGATTATTTCGGTGTTATCGTGTAAGTATAATTTTGCATTATAATGTTTAAATTTAAAAATAACATGTAACTATCCAAATCCATTATTATCTAATTTTTTTTCAGAAAAGTTTGATCGCAGAATCCGAAAAATTTGAACTAATATTATTGAAAACATGATGTCTGAGTGGGAAAATCAAGTGATTGCAAAGCAGTCATTACCAAACGACAGTATTGTCGAAGATCTTGAAAAAGGTCTAAAGCAAGTATACAAAAGAGAGCCAATGTCAAAAGAACGATATATGATTCTTTATCATGAAACATACCATTACTGTACACGATCTGATAGCAGATTCGACGAACATCCAGAAAAATGTCCTTCGGCCAAAGTTGCGCTTCATGAACAAATAATCAAATTACTAAAGGATCATTTGCAGATTATACGAGAAGTAAGATATTTGAAAAATCCACAAGCCAGAATTGAAGAAACATTAAGAAATTTTTACGCAAAGTATAAATTAGAGTTTTTTTTAACTAAGATTCGCGTTTACTTTTAAAAAATATAGCAAACAGACAGTCTTAAAGAAGAAGACTTGCTTCAAAAATACATAAAGCTATGGGAAGAATATCGTTTTAGTAGTAAAGTATTTAACGGAATCTGTTCGTACTTAAATCGTCAATGGGAAAAACAAGAAAAGCAAGATGGAAGCAAAGGAATCTTCGAAGTATATCAACTAGCAATGTTCATGTGGAAAAATCATGTCTTCAAATTCCTTGGCGAAAAGGTATATTCCTGGAAGTAAAAACTATTTCATTTGTAATTAAGTAGAAAAATAATAATTTATTCGATTTTCAGACGACCAAAGTCATTTTAAAATTAATAGAACGCTCTCGTAATAAAGAACCAATCAATACAAGTATTATTAGTGGAATCTTAGATTGTTACGTAGAGTTGGGAATCGATGAAAATGATCTATACAGCAAGCATTCATGTCTGAAAGTTTATAAAACCTCTTTTGAAGACACGTTCCTCCAAGAAACAAAGGCATTTTACGCACGTGAAAGTGCCGACTTCTTGCAGCACAATTCCGTTACTGAATATTTAAAAAAGGCAGAAGAAAGATTAAAAGAGGAAGAAAAACTTTGTCAGATCTGTTTGCATCAATCGACAAAGATTTCCTTGATAAAAACTTGCGAGGAAACGTTGATCCAGAATCATATCCCTGTCCTTACCTCTGAGTTTCTCACTTTAACAGACGAGAATAAGATTGATGATTTAGCTAGAATGTATCAATTACTCTCGAGAGTACCAAACGGTCTAAACGAACTAGCTGTCAAGTTAGAGGATTATATCAAGAATAATGGCATTTCTTCTTTAAGTAAATTCCTAGACTCAGCGTTAATGGTGCGTTCACAAAGTAGTATTTTTTAAATCGTATTTTACTAGATTATTCTTTTTCAATTAAATTTGCCTTTATAGGATCCTAAATTATTCATAGAGACGATTCTCGATGTCCACAGAAAGTACAAAAATCTAATTGTGAAAGCTTTTAAGAGCGACATTAATTTCTTTGCAGCACTCGACAAAGCCTGTGTTGCATTTATTAACACTAATTCTGTAAGAAAAGCGGAAAAAATCAGCGGGAAATCTGCGGAGTTACTAGCAAAATATTGTGATTTACTTTTGAAAAAAAGTGCCAAGAATCTTGAAGAAGAGGAACTCGAAAATGCTTTTAATCAAATTGTAAGTTATACTCTTTTTCTATTTTTATTTTATTGAATTTTAAATTGATGGTAGATTTATTTGCCGTTATCATTAAAGATGCAAGTATTAACATACATCGAGGATAAAGACATGTTCGAGAGCTACTATAGCAAAATGCTGTCGGAGCGATTATTGAATAAGACTTCAGCAAGCGACGACGCAGAGCTATCAATGATAACGAAATTAAAACAAAATTGCGGATTCGGATACACCTCCGGCTTTCAGCGAATGTTCCAGGACATTGAAGTATCGAAGGACTTGAATCAGAAATTCAAAAAGTACTTGAAATATTCTTCCATTCCGCTCAATATAGACTTTTCGATTCAGGTTTTGACTTCCGTTGTTTGGCCACTAGAACAATCTTTTGATTTCTCTCTTCCAAGTGAGGTAGGTGCTTATTTAGAAAAAAAAATAACTAAAACTTTCTTTCGTTATTTTATTTTAATGTTTTAACGAAATTTTAATGGCCACTTCCTTTTTGTAGTTGGAAAACCCTGCGAAAATATTCACGGACTTCTTTTTTTCCCAACATTGTGGGAAAAAGTTAAATTGGCTGCACAAAAATTCAAGTGGCGAAATAATTGCAAATTGTTTTAAAAAAAGGTATACGTTCCAAACTTCCATTTTTCAAATGGGCGTGTTACTTCAATTTAACAGCTCTCTTTCGTATACTTTACAACAGTTACAAGAAGCCACACAGTTGAAAATGGACTATTTGACTCAGGTAAAAATGATTTAAAGACAAATTAGACTCCTATAATTTATTTTATTATAAATATCTTTAGCTTTGCTTTATTTTTTTTTAGGTAATACAAATTTTTCTGAAAGCTAAGCTGCTTGTATCTGAAACAAAAGAAGAGGAACTGTCCCCCTCGTCTGTCGTTGAGCTCTTCACTGACTACAAAAAGTATGTTTCGGTGTTAAATATTCAATGCAAGATTGTTTCTAATGAATTTTATTATTCTTTCATGATTAGTAAATTTTCTAATCATTATTTTTATTTAGTAAAAAACTAAGAGTGAACATCAACGTCCCAATAAAAATCGAACAGAAAGTAGAACGAGAAACAACGGAAAAAAATTTAGAAGAAGGAAGAAAAATCATGGTTCAAACTACAATAGTCAGAGTTATGAAAATGAGAAAAACTTTGGAGCATCAACAACTCTTACTTGAAGTTATGGATCTGCTGAGCTCAAAATTCAAGCCAAGTCCATTTCTTATTAAGGTAAGTAACAACATTTTATTTTATCTAATTTAAGAAGTATATTATAAGTTTTTTTTTGTTAATGTTTCAGAAATGTATAGGAATTTTGATAGAAAAAGAGTATCTGGAGCGTGAGGAAGGAAAGAAAAATACTTACAACTACGTGGCGTGATTTTTGGACCAAGCACAAGACTGAAATATGTAACACGCGTAATTCAAAGATTGAATACTCATTTACCTCATAAAAAAGACTTACTCTGTATATAAAGATTCCAATATTACATGTCTACGTATAATTTTTCATTATAATTTCGAAATTTCATACTTTTTCACGGATAAAAAATATATAAATGTATTATAATTTACTATATCTTTGAAATTTTAAGACAATATAATTTAATTTTAAAAGAATGAAGTAACTTATACTCAAAGTTAAGAGTTATTAATATTTTTAATGCATAACAAGTGTTGGTAATATAATGTTCTAAATTCCATGCAGTTTAATAAAGATAGCATGGTATTTCAGTTTAAATTTACACTTTCCTTATTGAGTAGATTATTCAGAATTCTTATCTTACAGACTTTCAGCAAACTTTCTACAGCTTCCATTTATTTAACCTTTAATGAGTCACATTTGAAATTCTAAATCGCTATAGAATAATATCTTTATCCACAATTGTCTAATAAAATTTTTAATCATTCGATCAAAGTTGTGTAAATTCCAAAGCTGAAAAATTCTTGTTTCATATTTGTAGCATCATTCTTTATATTTTATTTTTTTTTAAAATAATCTCATTCAGTTTTATTGGTTCTAACAAACTTTAAAATGAGTAAAAGTATTCAAATAATTATCAGTTGGATATTCTTCGAATTATTTCCCGAGTTTCACACGTGTTTCGTTAATACTATCGCAATATGATTACGTTCGTGTTATCAGCGAACGTGCTTCAATTATCACGTGAATGAGACACGAGACATGAGCTATTCATTTTCGGGATTTAATCAGAATTTGTCTTCTTAGGTAAAAATAAAAAAATCAATGATAGCGCGAGGAATCCCTTGATTTCGTATCTCTAACTGGTCTAATTATGAATCTTTTTATTGATTTATGATTTATTCTTTTTTCAGATGACAAGTCTTCCCTTAACTAACGAATCACATATACAATGTATGGTTGTGCATGATTTCTTGGATTTAGTAGAAAAATTGTATCTCTTACTCAACAGTAATGTCAATGTTAACGTCATCATTGTAATCAAGATTTTTTTCATTTTCTTAGGATTCTCTGTACTGGGAAATGTATTATATCTTTACTTGTCAATAAAATTAAGTCCTATCAAATTTGAGAGTACGAAATCAAGAAGGTACTTATTAAAATTTAATCCAGTAATTGAATTTAAAAAAGGTAACTTAGAAATAAGAAATATTCTAAGAGATTAAATCGTAAATGAGATGTTTGTTTATAATGAAATAATTATCATTATTTTCCTTATAGTACAGAATGCATTGGATAAAACTTTATTGACAGTGTCTCGATTCTGATTTAGTACCATTTATATTAAAGTTGAAGGATATATAAACATTTATGTGTGAAGACTATAATAAAAATTATTAGATTTTACAAAATCATAGTAAGTAAGAAAAAATATAAAATTGAATAACTTTAATGAAAATATAAAACATCAAATGAGACGAGATAAGAAATAAGGACTTTTGTGAAAGCTGTTGGGAATATGGATCTGAGTTTATTTAAGACAAAATTTCCTTATGTCATTGTGATGTCATGCAAAGTAAAAGTCTTACAATTCTAAAGAATCCATGGTATCGCAAATTGAATTCTATAGAAAGTTCAGAAATACAGTAAGTGAAGAAGTATTCTTTAAACAAAGTTACAAAGAAATTTAATGATAAGAAACTGATTGAAGGTCAATATTTTAATAAGTTCTGTAATACATAAAGCAAATTAAAGATAAAAGTCAGAAAAATAATATCACTGTCAACTTAATTTTTTCCTATAACTTCAGTGTTTGTTTTATAATAATCTATATAATTTTTTTTGGGTTTTTTAAAAAAAATAACAGGTATATTCTTTGCTTATTGCATTCAAAATGCAAACGTCAGTGTATGAAAAATAATTAATATAAATTATTATCAGATATTGGTTACAACCAGTTTGAAAATCCCATTGCCCTAATTAACGATTGTGTCACAAACATATTAATACTAATATTAACATTTTTACAAGGTTGGTAATCTTATATTAATGCTATTTTTATTTTAGGAAAAGGTCTATATATGTAAATCCTCTTTATTGAGAAAAAGTGCATATCAGAAACTATATATTTTTCTGATGAGATTGCCATTATGCAAAATATTTTAAAGATCCGTAAACGATTCATCAACTTATTTATTAGTTGTTATTTTCAATTATTAATTTCATTTAGTGATTGATTTTGTTTATTGATTTATGAATTGAAAAATATTTTCAAATAATTCATTGTTTAATAAAATTGAATGGAGAAAATGTCACTAAATGTATAGAAATAAGTATCCAAAGTTGTTCATTTTTTTATTCCATTTCTGAAATATTTTAAATAAGCCATTGACATCAAATTTCATATTTTGAGAAATTTTTAATTTACAAAAATTTTACCACGTTACAACTTTTATATTCAGACTTCAAGAAATAAATTTTAGTTAAACATAATTGAATTTAAAATGATAGTTTTTTAATTAAAATTCAAAAATATTAATATGATTTTATTTTTGAAAAATTTCATATAAAAAACAAAAATAGTAAGGTATTTTTAATTTTATAAAAAATCTGGATTTTTAAAATTGACAAAAGATTTTATTTTTTTACGATACATACTGAAATGTATCAGCAGCTTATAATATTACATCCTTTCTACATTTTTATTCCATCTTGGAAAATAAACCAAAACCTTCACAAACCACAAATAAACGTACTTCATGATCAAAAAGAAAGAAGTAAATGTAAGAAAGTGAAGTATGGGTTTTTCTTTAAATTTTTTCAATTAGTTGAATTTTGGGCGTTGTATCTAAAATTAGAAATAAACCCTTAATATACATTTATGATAGAAAATGCTTCAAATAATTTTTTATTAAAAAATTGAAAAGTGCGCGAAAAATTTCACCTATCAGGTATTTTTATTTCATTAACAACTAACTTCACTACATGGAACACTGCGGAAATTGCTTTCATTGAAAATGTGTGGGAAGGGATCTAATTTTCAAATTTCTGCAGTAAAAAAGTATTTTTAGAAAAAATTTCATTAGTGAAAATATGTTTTATTATGCAATAATAAATTGAAATGAAAAATTTGTCGAAATTAGTGTTCAACGAAGTGAAGCTGACTGTGTATGGAATTCAAATTGCCTAATATCGTGACGTCACGATCATTTACCACCATAAAGAATTTCAGCGCGAAATTCAAATGCTTAGATATTATTTTTTAAATTTAAATATGACAAGAAATATTTTCAAAAAAAATTGTACATTACTGGTAGATTTTTTGCATCTAAACTACAGCCTGGTAGTATGAATCGATTGTTATCCGACATTTACATAAAAGTTCTTAATTTTTATAACAGATAAAGCAAATTTGTTTTCTTGAAATAACATGAAAGGTAATGAAATTTATCATTTAATGACCTTAAGACGAAGTGTTATTGTCTGCTATTAACGAAAGTATTGCAATAAAATTAGAACCTTCAAGACTCAAAACTTTTGAATAACTTCCGGAATAATCAACTTTTTAGAACTATTCTTTGCTTATTTTAAAGGTAAATTCACGTGAAATGTCAGAATTATAATAAAAAAAAATATATTATATATATATATTATATTATATATATAATATATATCTTAGTGATTTTTTGTATTTTGTTACTGATGATCAATTTTCATAATTTTAAAAATTAATTTTTCTAGTATGAGAACGCTTTGAATTTTTACAACTTTGCTGTTCTAAGTTTAAACTTAACTTTAATACTTTACCAATATTATATGTAAATTTACCTTTATGAGCCAATATAAATATTCCAAACAGTTGATTATTTCGGAAGTTATTCAAAAATTATGGAAACTTTGGAGTTCTTTTGTGAATATCTCTGATTATAATAGATAAGAATATTTCGTCTTTAGGCCATTAAATGCAAAATTGTATTACCTTTATGTAAATATTATGCAAATTCATTTAAATGTCAAGAAACAGGTGTATTGATACTATCGGACGGTATTTTAGTTACCCGCGACTAAAAATCTGAATCCTAAAAAGTATTAAAATTTTCGCACTGAAGCGCTTTAAGATATTGTCATTAACAATCTCAATTTTTGAGAATATTTCTTAAATTTTTACATTCTCATCACATATATGTTGTTACGTAATTGCTACACAACAGTTCTGTAAAAATGTCGTCACACAAGTGTCGCAGTTACAGAACAAGAACCGTTATGGAACAGTTACATAACGAATCTTGTTTTTGTAACTGCGACACTTATGGGACGACATTTTTACAGAACTGTTATGTAACAATTACGTAACAACTGTGAGTGTTCACTTGGTTAATATAAGTTTCTAGTAGTTTCCAAAAATCTCTGCAAATTGCTTTTATAAAATTTTTTAATCAAACCAAAATTTTCAAAAGTTACAGTATTTTTCAATTTAAAATAATAAAAATCCATTTTTCAGTCAAACTATACAAGATACGAAAAACTGTCACGTTCTGAAATTGTTTGCTTAAATATGTTCTATAAATTTGCATCCACACATTGTTTGGTATGATAAATATTTTTTTTTTGTTTGAGAAAAAACATTTTTGAAAATAAAAAATTCGATTTTTTCAAGATTTTTTTAAAGATAAGAAAAAAACTCTATAATGCAGAAGTGTTTGCTTGAATAAGGTATACTTTTCATCAAGACATTTTTTTATTTTTTTTATAAAATGTATATTTTTCATTTTGATTTAAAGAACATTTTTTTATCTAAAATATGTGAAATATAGAAAAAACATTTAAATTTTTAAAATTTTTACCATTTCTTCAAAATGTTTCTTTATCTATCACAAAAGTAGATTTACGAAAATATCCGGTGTATAATATCCGCTTTTTAGGTATGAGAATATTTTGAAATTTAAGGAAACAAAGTTGTAAAAATTCAAAATATTCTCATACCTAAAAAGCGGATCTTACAAATTGTGAAAATTAATTATTAGATATACGTATTTAATTATTAGAAACATAATAAAAAATATGTAACTTAAAAATACATTGAAAGTATTTTTTAATTTTTTTTATGAATGATTTCAAGAATTTTAATTTTTACAACTTTGTTTCCCTAAATTTCAACTTTAACAGCATTCAGGTAAAAATGATTTTAGTTTCTTTCTTATACACCGGATATTTTCCGTAAATCTACCTTTGTGATAAATGAAGAAAAATTTTGAAAAAATGGTAAAAATTTTTAAAAATTTCAAAAATTGTAAAAACTATGAAATTTGGACTTTTTTTGCAATATTTATGTTAATACTGCACAAAAACACTTCGTTTTTATGTCACCGAATGCAAAGTTTCACTACCTTTGACGTGATTTCAATAAAAGTAATTTAGTTCATCTATTATTAAAATAATGAGCTTTGCACAGCAGTCTACATAAAAAAATAAACAGGGACCAAAAATAAAACGAATATAGGCTTATACTGATTTTTTATACTTCCACGTCCTTCAAAATTTCGGCATTGACTTAATTACCTCATATTGCATAGCATATTTACTTTTTTGGTAGAAATGGGACTATTTAGGAACTTTGTGTTGAATCTAGGGTACGTTTTATGAGTAGAACGAAAAGCATAATCTGTCGACGATGTTAAGCGACAATTATGGTCAGATTAGCGATACATATAGGGGCCCCTCTGCCCGCTCTCATAGTCACACAGAAATCTGCTCCAATCCCTTGCACACGCTCTACCTCGTGCACAATCTCTAACGTGGCCTTTTGTCGGCTATTCAAACGAGCTATATAAAGTAACAAACTTCCTCCTACCTCCGTATCAGTGCTACCGCGGTATTCGCGAAGCGCCGATCGCCTCCGATCTCTCTTTTCTTCAATTCTTCCTTCTTCTTGTAAACCCAATCAAACTCCTTGAAACCGACCTACAGTTGCCACTCGTTAAGTGTCCGGCCAACGATCATTATCGACAGATCTCAGCAACGCATAATCGGACATGGCTTGCACCAACTCGGTCATTAGGTCAACCTTTTAACAGTAATTTACAGAGTGTTAGACACGATTGAACTGTATTGTCACTCTATTATTCACGCAACTGATCCTTAAGACGTTTAACCCTTGATTAACCACATACAGGATATTGAGAAATTTAAAGAGAATTCTTTACTCTGGCAACAAGTGCTTTTATACCAGTCTTCATTGAAGGTAGAGTGGATTTCTTTTTTATTATTATTTATTTTGTTAGATTAACTCGTTTTTATTTATTTATATACTGGTGTGAATAAATGTGCTGTATTTGTTTATTGTAGTTTTCTATTTTAATGAGGATGTGCTCAGGTCCTTCGAAAGGGGGTAGAAAATGGCTTTTTTAGAGAAAATATTTTTTTTTTCTGGGGAAACAAATATTTTTTCGATTTTACAAAATATGGGATGTTTTTGGATTTTTTATGAAATATTTAAATCGGTTTGATGGAAAGTGTATATTTAAAATCAATATATTATTCAAGTTCAGCCTTCAGAATTTTTTTTTTTTAATTAGATAATTTCAGCATTTTTAGTCATGATATTTTGGGGAAAAAATTAACTTTGAGTTCGTTTCATGCAAAATTTTTGCATCTGTCGTATAATTTCAAAGAGAAGATTTTATCGGATATTTTAACAAGATTAAGGGAAAAGTTTGCGTCTCTGGAAATTGAATGTTGACATTTTTGGCACCGAGTTTGTCGGTCGCTGATATTGATTTAGTATTTAATTATAAATAACTCTACTTTTACTGCAGTTTGCAATCTTTATTTCATTTTTTAAAAAGCAATTAAAATGGCTAAAAAACAAAAAAAATCCTTGACAATTTATCTTATCTACACAATTTCAGTTAAATGAAATGAGATATTAGCTTCTTTGCAGAAACGTGGTATAGAAAAAATACAATTTTTATTACAAACAAATTTTTAGTACAAAAATTGCCATTTGCGTTCGTTGTTAGCAATATTCACTTAAAATTTTAATTATTTTTCAGAAGTTTCATGGGATTGTCCTAATTCAAAATAATGTTTGTATTACAAATTGAAATTTATTCTTTTATCAATGTTAATAATTATTTGAATTCACTTGCACTTATAAATATTTATTTTAAATTATTTATATTATTTTATTCCGATTTAAATACAAATTTCGCGAAGCTATGTAGTAAATTTTGTTCAAAACACAATAATTTTATCCAAGAATACATTTTTTTATAATTCACAATGAACTGCATCTTTTACTCCATAAAATTTGTTCTTATAGATCTTTCAGAATGTTTTATAAATTAAAAATTAAATCCAATACTATTTTTTGTTGAAAAATATCTTTTTAAGGTTCTATTATGTTAGTAAATCTGATATAGAAAACAGCGGGTTTTGAAGGAGAACTGATAATTCACACTAGTGAATATAAAATGCACTGTTCATATTTAGTGTTATTTTACTAACTAAAATTTGATTTTCTATTTCGTTAAATATTCAGTAATTAAAACACAATTTGTTTTATTATTATAACTTAATTTAATAAACGTTATAAATAATTCTCTTTCTATTGATAAATTTCGTTAATGAAACAATAAAAAAACGTCCCTCAAATAATCCAAGATACATTTAACAAATTTCTAAATTTTTATCATATATTAGCATTTTACCATCAATTTAATCAATCTTTACCCAGAAAAATTTCTTGAATGTTACAGAAGAAGATCAACATTTATTTTCTGCAAAGTCACTGATCAACTAAGGAATCAAAGACTCCAAAAAAATGGCTATGAATGTTACGAATTATCTGTGCGAATCATGTGAAATATCTTTCATTTAGTCTTAATTGCATCAATAAATCGGAATTTAACAACTTAAACGAAGTGCTTCTAGACTTTCCGATAATCTTTTTTATGTGGCTAGACGGTGAAAAAATTGCCTACGTTCACATCTTATAAATCCACATCGGATTACTAAATATATCGTGGAATTATTTTTTTTGAGTTAAACTTTATTCATTAATCACGTGACAATGAAGAGATCAATATTCCTACTTTGTGTCGTAATAACTCTGCATGGATCCTGGCAATCGAAGCCTGGGGACAATGAAGGTAAATTATCACCTGTATTTAATAATCGCTGAACGTGTTTTTAATTGGTTTTGAATAAAAATTTTCTATCGATTCTGTAGTCTCACTGTTTTATAAATATTCAATAATTAACTTTCGCATAAGTAAAGTTTTCCGTAAAACAGGAATGTTTAAAAAAATCATTCCTTTTGATAAGAAAATTACACAAGGAGTTGAAAAAAGTAGTTTTTGATTTGTATAGCCTGTAGTTGTAATAAAATTTTTTAGAGTTATGAGCAAATTTTAAAGAACAAAATGCGATTTGCCTTTATTTATGAGTGACCGGTTCCTTATCTTATCTAAGTTTTAACGTAAAACTTAGGCACTGAAGCACGAAAAATTTCATACAATTTAAAAAAACTACCAAAATTGTAAAATACTGAAAATATTTTTATATGGACAGGCATTTAAATATATCACGGAGAACAAAATCTGTTAGATTTACTAAATTCGAAAGTCAAAATGGTAAGAGCATAATATTTCAGTGAATTTAACATATATTTCAATACAATTCATTGCTTTTTTGCAAATATAATAAATTTGTTGATAAATATTACAGAAATGCCTGTTCAATTTATAGAATCAGGAATTTTCTTCGAAATGATAATTGAACAGGCATTTCTGTAATATTTAGCGACAAATTAATTATGTTTACAAAAAAGCAGTGAATTGTAATGAAATATCTATTGAATTTACAGAAAATTTATCCTGTCATTATTTTAACTTATGGACTTATTGAATCCAACAGATTTTTTTCTGTCTTTCTAAAAATTGTTACCAGTTACTGGGAAAATAGTAACTAAGTTACGTTACTTTTTTCGAAAAGTAACGAAGTTACTGAAAAAGTTACATGTAAAGTAACTTTGTTACTTTTAATGAGTTTTAAAAAAATAATAAAAATGTCAAATATTCAACTTATCATTTTTCTTGCAATGTTGTTTTCTTTTTGGAAATAATGAATGAGGATATTTACTCAAACGTGACTCAAAGAAAAGCGATTTTCTTATCTAATCTACAAATATTTGCTATTTTATCCATAAATATAATTTGCTTTCTTAATTTTCAGAATTTTCATTCTGTTTATATTGTATAATTTTATCTTTAATTTTGTGTCCAAAGATATGTCCTTCTGGTTGAAGTCCGGTCAAGAAAATCTGCAGAGGGTACTTTCTTTCCGAAATATTGAAAATAAGGCGAAAAACATTATCATTTTTATCGGAGATGGGATGGGAATATCTACAATAACTGCAGGACGAATATTTAAAGGCCAGAAAAAGGGCCTTAATGGCGAGGAGTACAAACTCAACTTTGAAACATTTCCGAATACTGGCCTTGTAAAGGTATTATTATTACATACATTTATATACATTTGAATATATATATATATATATGTATATAATTTGTAAATTTGATATAACCTTATTAAATTTACATTGACCCTCTTATCTTATCACTTCCATAATGAGGAAAAGTAATCTCACTTGGGACATTATCGTTATTTTCCGTACAAAGGAAATGGAAAAAGTCAATATTTCTATTTTGATATACTTTTCCAGAAACTTAAAAAAATATCGTATTAAAAATTCGGGGAAATAGAACATTTCAGTTCTATTTATCTTGTTAAATAAATAAACTCCTAAGTAACCTACTTCTAGATCTGAAAAATATATAGCGAAGGTCATTTTCCATTATTTGAGACAGTGAACTACGTTTTTAAATAGATATTTTCATAAACAGTGCACACGAACTTGAAACGGTCCAGTGCATACTGATTTTTTCAAGGATACTAAATATCTTTGAATTGTTTCTTGGAAAAAATCTAACTAAAGTGACAAAATTACTTCAGTTTGATATTTTGTGGAGATTGGGATGAAAATGAACTATGAAAATTAAATGTTGACGTTTTTTGTTATGAACTTTGATCTGTGTGTTAATTTGAAAAAATTGTGCATTGTTACCAAATAACGTGGTAAATAATCATGAATAACAGTTTAATTTTATTTATTTACATTTTCATCACATATGAGAAGATATTAGATTTGTGTAAAATTTTAAATCCACTCTCTTGAAATTATGTCTACGTTTTAAGATTCCTTGAATCCGAAAAAGGGGTTTTTAATATTTTTTTTCATACTTTGAAGAAAATTAATAAACAAATTCCATTTATAAGTCAAAATATTCAAAAATCGAAAAAACTTTATGATGCGAAATTCTAAACTTGAAAAATATCTACAAATTTCAATTTGAGCATTTTTTTATAAGATGTTAATTTTTTCAATTTCAAACTCAACTAATTAATTTAAAAAATACAATTGAAAATAAAAAATCCCATTTTTTAACGAAAATATTCGATATTCGAAAAAAACATCAGGATGCACAATTGTTTGCTTAAATAAGGTCTAAAAATTTTCTATATGCACATTTTTTGATAAAATATTTTTTTCGAAATTTAAAAGAAATAAAATTGAAAATAAAAAATTATATTTTTCAGCTAAGGTATGTAAGATACCAAAAAAATGTCCGAATACAAAATTGTTTGGTTTAAAAAGGTCTATAAATTTTCATCCATGCATTTTTTTATAAGATGTTAATTTTTTCAATTTCAAACTCAACTAATTAATTTGAAAAATACTGTTGAAAATAAAAAATCCCATTTTTTAACCAAAATATTCGAAATTAGAAAAAAACGTCAGAATGCACAATTGTTTGCTTAAATAAGGTCAAAAAATTTTCTATATAAACATTTTTTGATAAAATATTTTTTTCCCAATTTAAAAGAAATAACATTGAAAATAAAAAATCCTATTTTTCAGCTAAAATATACAAGATACGAAAAAATGTCTGAATACAAAAATGTTTGGTTAAAAAAGGTCTATAAATTTTAATTCATGTATTTTTTGATAAGATGTATACTTTTCCTTTTACTTTAAAAAAATGCCATTGAAAATAAAAAAAATATCGAGCGCAAAGTCATGTTGAGATAATATTCTTCAAAGTCGAAGTACCTTGGAGAAAAGTAAATTTAATTCAAACAATAATAATAATTATAATAATAAATAATTCATAAAAGTTACTCAACTTATAGTAATAAATTATTAAAAATAAACTTGAGTGTCCGCGAAGAACACAAAACCGAGCGCGAAGCGCGTGATCGAGAATATGTCCGCGTCCCTAAAATGGACCAAGTAGATTTTTTAAAGTGGTTTTAAGAAAATATCTAATTTTTTTCTTTTAGACGTACAACATCGATAAGCAAGTTCCTGATTCTGCTGGTACAGCTACGGCGATTTTTTCAGGAGTCAAGAGCCGATATAAAATGTTAGGCTTGGATGCAAAAGCTAAGTTTAATATGTGTGATGAAGATATTAATAAAATGGCCAAATTGTCGACGGTTGCTGATTGGGCCCAGCAATCTGGAATGGACACAGGTTGGTGTTTTTTAATTTTCCTTATAAATATTTATATTTATTATTTTGAGATGATCAGTATGCATTTCATTATTTTAATCGATTGAAATGTGCTCTTTATTTCACTTTACAATAACTTTATTTCGAGAAAGAATTTTGTTTAACATGAACTTAAACATCGATTTACTCAAGTTGCTAGAATGATGGATAACTACCTGTTGCATAATTTATGTCTCATGTCTTTTGTAGTTATTATGGTCTTCAACATTTTACCATCCACAATTTGTATCTTACACGTGTTTCTTAACAATTTATCGTGAATGGCATTACAAAATCGCATATTATAACAAAATTTTGCATTTCAATAAGACTTTTAAGCATCTCTATTTTTGGAAAATGTATATAATAGAATTAAATGAGTAGATAATGTCTGAAATCGAATGTATTTTCATGAAAATAATTCAATTATGGTAAACTGAATGAGAATTATATTTAGATAATGGCTTTTTAGTTTGCACGAAATTATAAATTTTAATTCGAAAAAGGGATTATTTCCATCAGAGAAAGAAACTTAAAACAGAACTTGATAACCTAATTCAAAGGAATTGTTTATGCAGATGTTAATTCCATAAATTCTGTTCAAGAAAATTATTCCATTATGAGCGCAATGAAGAAAAACACTTATGCTCGCCTATATTGTTTTTTTAAATCAATAAAAAATTGTGTTAAATACACAAAATTATCCTCTGAATAAATCTTAACATTTGTAAAAATGTATATTTTTCAGATAAGCAAATTGTTTTTTAATTTTCTCTGAATGTAGCTACGATTATCAATGGAGATTGATCAATTTAATTATCTGAGAAAAAACGTTAAATTATAACTGATAGACACAATGAATAACGTTTAAAGATTTTCCTCACGAAAATTTTATTTTGAATTCAATATCGATACTTTATTCAGAAAGTATAGAAGAATTTAAAATTATATTATTTTTCTATATTAACTATTCAAATATTTCTTTTATAAATAATTAAAATTTGTTCTGCATTCCAAATGGATAAAATTTCAAATCAGTTAAAATGGCTGCGAATAATTCCATAGGTTTTTTTTCGGTTTTTTGTCAAATGTGAATTTTTAAAGAAAGAAATAGATCGAAACCAGTTCAGAGTGGTTTCAGTACAGTTTTGATGTTGTCCATAAGCAATTTGATATAATTCGTGACATGAGAGAAGTGGTTCATACGAGACATTGACCGTAGAAATGAGCCCAAATGATGCGAGAACTATTTAAATGGTTTGAAACAAAGAGAGCCAAACCAAAAATAGTGTAGATTGACCCCCACAATTGTTAGACTTTAATTCTATTGAATTATTGTGGGAAGGGTTGGACAGAAATATTTGCGCAGACTATTTAACCTTTTATCAAGATTTATGTACTAAATTACTGCAAGTCTTACAAAATGCAACAGGAAACAGTAATGACTCTGGAAGTACCAAAGATGATATATAAATGGTCCACTCAATTTTAATTCCAATGCAAAGTCGACAAAAGGTTAATAAACATGAGAATAGTTGCTTGGGATACTATATTTTCGCAGATGTAACTAAATTCTCTTTTATAGACAAGAGTTCTGAAATTTTTTGATGCAGGGACAAAAATTTTCTAAAAGAAATATTTTTATTAAAAAATTGTTTGAATATTTCGTACTACAGAACTCGTAAAGATTATTTTTGAATCATCTCTTGAATTTTAAAACTGCTACTATTACAAATATTAGTCAGGATAGTTTCTTGCTTTTAAATCAGTCGAAAGTAGTTGAATTTTCAGTCAAAAATTTTTCTGATGCGGAAAAATGATTCAATAGGATTTTATTTCCATGTGAATTGTAATTGCAATATTATCAAAGAAATTGCAATTTTTGAAATTTTAACCAAAAAAAATCACCAAATTATTTAGTTATAAAAATGAAAAATTTAACTCTCATAATTTCAATTGATATTTAAACCATTAAAAAAATTATTTAATTATATCCAAACAATAATAAATATAGGAATTAAAAACAACTGTAATTATTTGTATGATGCAGAAAAACCATTCAATAGGATACAATTCCCAGATAAACAATCTTGTGTAAATTATTGCAGTTTGTTCGTCGCATAAATACTTCCACGTCGATATTTTTTTTCAGAGGAAAAAGCTGATAGAATCGAAAATGCAATATTAGCCAGAATAAAAATTTAACTCTCATAATTTAAATTGATATTTAATTTATTCAATAATATCCAATAAATATAGGAATCAAAAACAAATGTAAACATTTTTTCATTTGAAAAATAATTCAATAAGATATAATTTACAAGTTAACAATATTGAGTAAATCATTGCAGTTCCTCGCGTAAATAATTCCACCTCGATATTTTTTCCAGAGGGAAAATCTGGTAGGATCAAAAATGCGATATTGGCCAGAATCACCAAATTATTAAATTATAAAAATTCAAAATTAAATTCTCATAATTTAAATTGATATTTAAAGGATTTAAAAAAATTATTTAATTATATCTAAGAACAATATTATAGGAAGTAAAAACAACTCTAAATATTTTTATGATGTGGAAAAATAATTAAATAAGATATAATTTCCAAGCGAACAATCTTAAGTAAATCATTGAAGTTTGTTCGTCGCGTAAATAATTCCACGTCGATATTTTTTCCAGAGGGAAAAGCTGGTAGAATAAAAAATGCAATATTAGCCAGAATATTTTGAAACAAAAAAAATTACCTGATTATTTACTTAAAATAATTTAGAATTTTGCCCACATAATTTAATTTCATATTTAATTTATTTAATTATATCCAAAAAATATAGGAATTAAAAACAAGTGTAAATATTTTTGTCATTTGAAAAATAATTCAATAAGATATAATTTCCAAGTTAACAATATTGAGTAAATCATTGCAGTTCCTCGCGTAAATAATTCCACCTTGATATTTTTTTCAGAGGGAAAATCTGGTAGAATCAAAAATGCAATATTAGCCAGAATACTTTCAACCAGAAAAAATCATCAAATTATTTAGTTATAAAAATTAAAAATTTAACTCTCATAATTGCAATTAATATTTAAGCAAATTAAAAAAATTATTTAATAATATCTAAAAACAATATTATAGGAAGTAAAAGCAACTGTAAATATTTTTATGATCCAGAAAAACCAGTCAATAGGATAAAATTTACAAATAAACAATCTTAAGTAAATCATTGCAGTTTGTCGCGTAAATAATTTGTCTTCGATATATTTTCCAGAGGGAAAAGCTGGTAGAATCAAAAATGCAATATTAGCCAGAATACTTTCATCCAGACAAAATTACCGGATTATTTAATTAAAATAATTAAAAATTTTGCTTATATTATTTTTTTATTGTGAAAAATAATTCAATACGATATAATTTCTAAGTGAACAATCTTATGTAAATTATTGAAGTTTGTTTGTCGCGTAAATAATTCTAGGCCGAGTTTTTTTACAGAGGGAAAAGATGTTAGAATCGAAATTACCGGAAACGAAAAACGAGTAGATAAAATTTGTCCTTATTCTCAACAAAAGTCGATTATGATAAGCTAGTAACCTTAGTTATATGTAACTTTCTTGTTTCGCAATTTACAACTTGTCTGACTCGTTACATGGAATGAAAAATGAAATTAGACATGAAGCAGGTACAGAAATTATTATGTATCAGCTGACCCATGAATATGTCATGGTTGATGACAGTGCTCACAATTAGGAATCAGTACAGGGAGAGCCTTGGTAATATTACACGTAGCGAAAATCACTCAATCAATCACTTAGAGTTAGAGGCCACGAGACGGCCTTCTATTTTGTCAAATGACCCTCCTAATTTGCTTTTCCCTCATCCAAAAAATCATTTCCAATATATCAAACCATAAAAACCTCTATAAAAAGTAAATATATAATAAAGTAGGTAAATCAAAATTTCAAAAATTCGAAACCGTTCGAACCCTTAAAATACAAAAAACATGACCAAATTTGGACCAAAAATTATTCTTTAAAATAAACAATTTAAATAAATAATTTAAAATAAACAATTGAACAGTTTCGAATTCTTGTAATTTTGAATTATACTTTTGTTTGGACGTTGAAGGAAATTTAAGTTTGTAGTGATACGGGTTCGAATTCATTTTTTAATTGGGTAATTACTGATTATTAAAATTCATTGATAATCACTATGCTATGCTTAGAATGTATTAAAATTTGAATTTCAGGTTTTGTAACAACCACACGAGTCACGCATGCAACTCCTGGTGCACTTTATGCTCACGTGAACAACAGAGATTGGGAATGCGAAACTGCAATTCCTAGTGAACAGAGAAAATGTGTAAAGGACATTGCAAGACAATTAGTCGAAGATGCACCAGGGAAAAATTTTAAGGTACACTGTTAAAAGTTTCTGTATTAAACTTCTATTACATGTAATGAAAGTTTTTTTCAGTAACGTATATTAAATTTAAAATACTTTAATCTTAAAACATACAAACTTTTATTTGAATTTTAATACACATGTGTATATATTTTAATAATGTTTGTTAATTTTTATATATTTTTATTGAAAAGTTATTTTTAACATGAATGTATTATTATAATTTACCACTTGTATATTAAAATCTATTAAAATTAACAAGATTTTTAAGAGTGTAAACAAATTTATATTCACCAAATTCAATTTTTTTTGCTTTTAAGAAATTTTTATCATTTGATCACTTTACATTATTAAAATAATAAAAATAGATGCTGGAGGGATTTTTTTTAACAATTGTTCTGCGCAATAGGAAAAATTCTGAATTTTCTTGTTTTTTGTTACTCAAAGTATTATAAATTGTTTCATGATAAGGAAGTACTTAATCACCAGGAATTAGATAAAGATCTGCTCCGATGAAAACTTGTCTGGCTTTCCATAGTAGATTTGTTACGGATCAGTAACTCTCTTTATTAGAGTTATTTTAAATTTGTAAGAACAATTTATTTCAAGTGTTTCTTGATAATTCTAAACGACAAATGCTGATCGATTGTAATTATCACACACCCAGTTATATAATAATTTCAACAATTGTAATAATTTGTATAAAGGTAACATTTCTTAATTCTAAAAGAGCCTTAGAATTGATAAGATATATAGCCTTTTTGAAAAAAATTATTGGATCCGATTGAACTCCATTGACCCCATTCAGAAAAGAACATTATAACAGATTCATTGAATCGGTACTATATCGTGATTCTGAATTGTTTCAATCGGACTCAATTGAATCCAATGATTTTTTTTTTTAGAAAGTAGCAACAAATTTTGATTAATTGTAAAAATCAGTGACGCTTAATAGAATTATTATATAATAAAGATGGCAAATTTATAATCTTAATAAATGCTCAGCACGTTGAGACTGAATGAAAAGAAGTTCAAGGTCTATTGCACAAAGACCTTTTTACCAGTGACACGTTTCCAATATTTAAAAATTTATTATATCACATTGTAAGCAATGAAAAAATTTTAGAGAATAGAATTTTAGTCTGAATTAGATTTAAATATTCTTAAGGTAGTTTTCATCCACGAAAATTAGACCTCAGGCAAAAATAGATAATTTTGCTTTCAAGAATAGCAGTATTATTATTGAAGGGCTATTTTGAAAGAGAAAAGATTATTTTACATGAAAAAAATTTGAAACACATAAAAATAAGTTTTTTAATAAATTTTATTTTTGACCCAACTTTTTTTCTTATCGCTTTTTACCAAATTTTAAAAAATTATGCGATTCTAATAAATCATGAATCATTTTTTCGGGGAAGATTTCCTACAACTTCACCGTTTCTGATTTTTAAAAATAAATTCTTTAATGGCTGAAACCATTAAAAAAACATTTTCCAAAATGAAATTTTTTTAAACAAATTGCTGAATTTGAAAATAATTTATTCATTTTTGAAAATTGGAAATCTTTTTCTTGAAAAAATGATTTGTAATTTATTCAAATCGCATAATTTTTTAAAATTTGGTAAGAAGCGATAAGAAAAAAAGTTGGGACAAGAATAAAATTATTTTTCTGTGTTTCAAATTTTTTTTATGTAAAATAATCTTTTCTCTTTCAAAATAGCCCTTCAATAATAATATTGCTATTCTTGAAAGCAAAATTATCTATTTTTGCCTGAGGTCTAATTTTCGTGGATCAACTACCTTAACTTATTCTTACAGCAAAAGAAAAAATACCAAATTTTAATTTTTTTCTAAGTTAGATATAAATTTATTTAATAATAATAATAACGCGTAAATAAATATTTTATATCATATTATAGGTAATAATGGGAGGAGGAGGTCAATGCCTGGGAATTCCGTCGATGCAAATTGATGAAGAGTTATGTTCAAGAAGCGATGGACGGAATTTAGCAAATACATGGTACCAAAATAATCCTGGGAGCAAAATTGTCACCAATGTTGGTGATTTGATGGCTATTGATATGCCAAATACGTCAAAAATTATGGGAATTTTCAGCAGTAGTCATATGCCATACAGTTCTGTCAAATCTAGAGAAACTCCATCTTTGGCAAACATGACACTTCAGGCCATCAGGCTCCTGAAAAAAAATAAAAATGGATTTTTATTGCTGGTGAGGGAACTTTTTACAAAAGATATAATTTTTTATTAGTCCTAGTAAAAATAAAAATATAAAAACGTTAATTAAGATTGTGAAATTAAATTATTAAGGACTAAATAGCAAAATTTAAAACAGGATTTGAAAGTTGTTTGATAATAATAATTCGTAAGAATATAATTGAAGTAGTTACGAAAATTGAAATAATTACAGGTTTTATTTCATATTTTGCTGAACATACAGTTTCCTTAATAAGAAAAATATGGATTGTAATTTGCTGCGTCATATTTGCAGGTTTACTGGTCAATTGTTATTATTTTCAGTTTTACATACATATTGAAGAGTGCTACTAAATATTATTTTATGATTTATGTCTGTTTGTTTAATTATTTATCTATGCTTATTTTAGTAATTGTATATGCAAATGATTAATTAAAAATTCACTTTGCAGAATTAATCATTCTGCTATTTCCATAGGTATCAATTGTAATTACTCTTCAGTAATCTTAATTTAAAAAAGCAAAATTACTCAACGTTTTAATATTTCAACAGATGTTACTATGATAAATTTGCTTTGAAAAGTTGATTTTCAAAAATATTCATATATTTCTATCGACGAAGAATCATAAATATTGCGCATGATTTATATTTTCTTACTTGAAAAATCGTTCTTTGCATAAAAATATTTCTTCCATATCAACTGTCAATTTTCTCAAAAGGTACATAAAGTTATACTTCAAAATAATTGGAATTTTCTCAAGAAAAAAAATTGAAAACTCTTAAAACTGTTCATTGAATAATTATTAAGGATTTTGATTTTGAGTTTGTAATGATGCAGACTTGGAATCAGTTTTGAATTGTTTAGGAATGAAAAATGGTTTTCAACGTGCAAAACATTAATTTACTCTCTAAATTTGAATCAGTCAAAATATACTGATTATCAGTGAAATTTGACTGATTTAAATAGCTAAAAAGAGGTTACTGTAAATCAGTCAAATTTCACTGATTATTTCAGTGAAAATTGACTGATTTGACAGTGAAAAATATTTTTTTCACTGATGAATCAGTGAAAAGGCAAATCACTGATTCAATCAGTCAAAATTTGACTGATTCAGATTTAGAGAGTAAGGGGATATGCCACCTTTAATATTTGTATTTTTGAAGTTTAGACCTTCCATATAATTTTTTTATGTTTACTACCTTTATTTAGAAAGGTTTGGGAATTTTTATAAATTCAAACCTTTATGTATTTTCAAACTAAAAATTTTGAATTTTTTGGGCATTTTTTTGACTTATTTAAACAATTTTCCTTATTCTTTTTTTATTTTGTTCCTTACAATGTGTAGCCATTTTTTGGATATGGAAAATAAGCTAACATGACTGAAAAAAAGTTACAAATAAAATAAAATAAAAATACCCCAGAATGTAAAAAAAAAATTTTTGTAGTTATTTTTTTAGCTAGAATATTTTCTATACCCAAAAGTATTGATAATTTAAAAAAGAATAAGTGGTAACAATTTCAAAGGCCTGTGTCTAATACTTTAGATCTTATTCAAACATTTGTTGCAACCAACACGGAAAATCACAACTTGCGAAAAATAAAGTAAAGTCTTAGAGTCAGGCAGCCAACATTTTGTTACTAAATCATACATGTATATACATAAAGGCAATATATACATTGTATTCTTATAGGGATATCTGTTATACTATTTTTCATATAATTCAGAAATATTAGTATATAAATAAACTATTTTGAGTAAAAAGCTAATTTTCCCTAAAAACACGTTATTCATAAATCGTAGTAACTTTGAAATTTATATATTTTATCAAGAAAAAAAATCAGATTGCCCTGAAAATTCACACACATACTCAGAAAAGTATAGAGGATAAAAAAATAACATTTTTGGAAAATGTCAAAAAAATCAAAAATATACCAATTAAAGGTGGCGGATCCCCTTATTCCCTAAATCCGAAACAGTAAAAACACACTGATTTACATTGAAGAACTACTGTTTCGAACTTTATAAGTCTTCCAAATAGAAATCAGTGAAATTAATCTTATTCCACCAGGGAAATTCACTGGATAATCAGTGAAATATACTGGTCAATAGTGAAATTCGCTGGTCAACCCGTGAGTTTCCCTAGTGATACCTATTAAATTTCACTTATTCTATGTGGAAGACTTATATCATTCAAAACAGTGGTTTTTCATTGTTTCGGATTCAGAGAGTAAGAAATGTATATGAATAAAAAGTTCTTCATATTGGATCTATAACTTAATTCGTGCGGTTTTCTTCAAAATTTGGACGTTTATTTAAGAAAAACATGTACAATAGTGTTATTCAAAGTATTGCCCATCTGAAGCTATGACTTTTTCCCATCTTTCTGGCAATTTGTGGATTCCATCCCAAAAGAACTGCGCCGGCTTGGCGGCCAAGAATGAATCAAGCCAATTTTTGATACCCTTTTCTGATGTGAACCGTATTCCAGTGAGGGCGTTCTGCATCGACCGGAACAAATGGTAGTCAGAAGGGGCAAGGTCTGGGCTATAAGGCGGGTGGGGTAAAAATTCCCATCCACTGTTTTCCAAATAGTTCTTAACCGGAATAGCAACATGGGGCCGAGCGTTGACATGATGGAAAATTATTGCCTCGTGTCTGGTCGCATAATGCGGGCGCTTTTCGGCTATTGCTCTCTTCAAACGGATTAATTGTGTTCGGTAGCGTTCTCCATTGATGGTTTCTCCCGGTTTTAGCAGCTCATAATACAGCACACCCTTCTGATCCCACCAAATACAGAGCATTACCTTCGCGCCATGAATATTCGGCTTTGCCGTTGATTTTGCTGATTGGCCGGGTTTCACACATGATTTTTTGCGCTTGGGGTTGTCGTAATGGATCCATTTTTCATCACCAGTAACAATCCGATGCAAAAATGACTTCTTTTTGTGGCTTTCCAGCAGCATTTCGGACATGCCAAAATCATCACTTTTAAATCGTGCAAATCACTTTTGGTACGTTCGCTCAGCTAGAGCATGTTCACCATTAACTTCCACCAAAATACGATGACTTTCGGCAGCAGTTTTCTTCATATTAAAGTAATGAAGAAGAACTCCCCGTAAAAACACTTTTTCAGGCACAAAGTTCGACATATTTGAGTGAAAAATAGTATATTACATTACAAGGGGCGAAACACAGCGATTGCAATCGAGTGTGAAGTTTGCTGCCCGAGCGAAGCGAGGGCTGCAGCCACACGAGTTGCATTCGCTGTGTTTTGTTTCGAGTAATGTATACTATTTTTCATGGCAACTGTTTTGAGAATTTGATTTTCGGTACCTGTAAAGCGGGACGAAAGTGCGGTTTGCAACCCTACACCGAAAAATTTTTTTTTCCGAGAGTCAACTATCACCCATAGTTAAGTCTAACCTAGTTGAAATAACACGGATTCCTGTTTAAGAGAATCACGTACATACAGTTAAACAAACCAATATAAACCTTGTTACAGAGAAATAAATAATTCTAGTTCTATTAACAATTAAATTCAATTAATATTGCTATGCTGTTATTACAAAACTCTACTGTAAAAAGAATATCTTCTGTATTTATTACTTTTTCTTTGTGTAAACAAACATTTATTTTTGTCAATAATTCTTCAAGACCCACTTTTATCAATATAAATTTTGCTCTAGTAGATCATAAACGTAAAGTTGTTTTTTGGTTATGTTTAATACATGCGCCTGAAAGGATCTGTCCATCAAATCAACTTGCTTTCTTTGTTTTTCTTACTAAACTTGAACTTTGTCATTTCAACTAGGATTGCAATGTTGACGCCTGTCCTAACTAGGTAAAATAGTTGATTCCTTGTACACGGGTACAAGGAATTTTTTTCGGTGTACCTTTAAAGTTTCGCCCCTAGGGTTGAAAATCGCAGTTTCGTTCCGCTTCGCAGGTACCGAAAATCGGATTTTCAAAAGAGGCGCTATGAAAAAATTATTGTTTACGCTTCAAATGAATGACATATACTGAAAAAGACGCACAATGACAGTAGCTTTTCAACGCATGTTCGGAATATTGGAACGATGGAATAATAATCAAGTTACGCCATCTCTTAGCAAACCGCACGAATTAAGTTATAGATCGAATAATATAAAATAGTTTAACATGAAATTTCGTTTTTTGCAGGTTGAAGGTGGAAAAATAGATGTAGCCCACCACAATAACTATGCCCGACAAGCTTTGAATGAATTATCGGAATTGGAAGATGCCATTCAAGTGGCTCTTCATCAATTGAAGGTAGAAGAAACTCTAATAATTGTTACCGCTGATCATTCTCACGCATTTACTCTGAACGGATATCCGGAAAGAGGAACCGATATTTTAGGTTTTGCTAATCAAAGTAAAGAGGTTTTACCCTATGAAACTCTTAGTTATGCTAATGGGCCTGGATTCCTTTATCACAGGCTGAATGATTCTCTGAATGTTAATAAAACCTGGATATCAGTCGAGGAAGATGATACGAGAAAAAATCCATTTTACCAGCACTTTGCTGCAAAGTATCTGAAAGATGAGACTCATGGTGGGGAGGATGTTGGTCTCTATGCAATTGGTAAATTTTTAATCAAATTTTCCCTTATAAAAGTATTGGATACAGTACTGTCAGGTCCAATATCAATTTTGCAGCGTAGTTATTGGATTTGCTGATATTTACTCCATAATTTTCTTCAATAATTGACCTAATGCTCTTTATAAATATCCAATTTCATGATTTATTAAAACTTTTTAATTATTTTAAAAATCGCATAAAATATTCGAAAATGTATTGGAGTAAATTTTACCAGATTACTTTATCCGAAACTTTTCCGATAAGCGCCGATCTTTATTGTTTCTCTTAGGAATAAGAAGTATTTTTGAGTATCAGGTTTAATACCTTTTTACGAAATTCAATACTTACTCATTACTTAATTCGCGAGAAAAGTATTGCATCGAATAATTTCCAATACTAATTTCTAATAAGGTTTCGTAGAAAGTTATTCTTTCCTTAGGATTACCGATGAAAATAGTATTGAATGAAAAAGTAATTAACGTATTGGATTAAGTATTGGCAGATCGATTCATAATTTAAAGATATAATATTTGTGTGATTCGTGTCACGAAATCAATATTGGATTTGAAGTTTGAAGTTATTCTTCCCAAATGATCCCCTATGAGAAAAGTATTGAATAAACAATCCGATAAAATATTAGATTAGGTATTGGAAAATACATTAGCAATTGTGTGCCTTCATTATTCAAATTTCCAGTACTTGCTACAATACTTTTTCGTGTACTTCCTACAATATCCATTCCTTAAAAGTCGATTTTTATAATTTGCTGAGGCTTAGAGTAAGTATTGGATCAAATTTTAATAGATCCAGAAATTGCGGTGAAAATTAGTATTGGATCTTGCAATACTTCATTCAATACTTTTCAAAATAAAATCCAATTTCTATAAATTTGTTGAGAGTTATTTTTCCCTTGGGATCCTCTATGAGAAAAGTATTTGATAAATAATTCAATAAATTATTGGCACATCCATTACTAATTTTCTCCACCATGATTGGAGTTTTCAATACTTACTCCAATACTTTTTAAAAATATTCCCAACAATATTTTTTCCTCAAAAGTCGATTTTTACAATTTTTTGAAGCTTTTTATTTATTTCAAGCATTGCAATGAGTATTTGATTAAGTATTGGATGAAGTCTTAGCAGATTTAATATGAGAGTTTATTTAAGTTAATGAATCTATTTTCAAATGTAATTGAATTTTTGAATTAATTATTTTTCAGGGCCGTATTCTCACCTGTTTCGAGGAACTTTCGAGCAAAACTACATAGCACATGCTGTGGCTTATGCAGCTTGTTTCAAAGATTGGCCTTCACATTGCGATAAGGCGTACAACAGATACTTTTACGAAATAGCAAAATCGTCAGAAACCACACCATTATCAAACGGGATTCTTGCATTTTTCAGTATTCTAGCAAATTTTATTTTCCTTTAAAAATTCCTCATGTAAAATCAATTTCAATAGCTAATTTCATTGTACAAAGAGTCATATATACTGATTCTAACATTCATGTACTTAAAGTTCTAAACGTTCATTGGACGATGAAAAATGTTCTTTTTGGGAATAAAATGATTAGTTTTTGCCCCAATTAATAAAAAAGTAGTGTATATTTCATGAGAGATTTTATTTTTGAAGTGCTCTAAATAAAAACGTAGTTAATTTTGTTTTGAAAACCAACTTGTTATCGTCCAATGAACGTTCATTACTATAAGTAAATCTAACACATGATAATCAAATTGTTGCATATTTGTTCTGAGAACTTTAAAAAAGGAAATTTATGTAATAATTGATATGCTCTTTAAATCTGAATCAGTCATAATCTACTGATTATCAGTGAAATCTGACTGATTCAAATAGCTAAAAAAAGGTTACTGCAAATCAATCAAATTTCACTGATTACTTCAGTGAAAATTAAAGGATAAAACAGTGAAAAATATTTTTCAGTAATGAACCAGTGAAAATTAACTGATTTAGCAGTGAAAAATTTGTTTTCACTGGTGAATCAGTGAAAAGGCAAATAACTGATTTAGATTTAGAGAGTGGCTTTTGTCCAGGAAAACTGTAATCAATGTTTTCTTGAGAAAATTTACAGGCCAGATGCAAGTATTTTTTACATGTTGATAAAATTCATTAACATCAGACGTTCCTTGGGTAATTTAAAAAAATGAAAAGTGGAATTAATCTTCTCTTTGAGAAGAAAATAATAGTATCAAGGCACGTATTTTTATGTAATTTATTCACGACAAAATTGAAAGATGGCTTTGATTTTTACAAAAAGTGGCGCTCAAATGTGAATAATAAATGTGATATTTCTCCATTATGTACGTGCATCGTGGAATTCACGAACTTTTACCACCAGTATTACAATAATCTATTCTGCATTAAATAGTTTAAGGCGAGGTGCAGTTACAGTTTCAAAATTATCTAATATTTTTATGAAAATTTGTAATTTTCTATCTGCAAATTATATTTTAATTATGTTAATTATCATTTAGCAACTGTGGATATATTTTTTGAAGAAATCTACATTCAAGTTGTTCAGATTTAATGTCTTCTGACATTTGTTAAATATTGAATAAAATATTGTTCATGATGTAAATTTAGATATTATCTCTTGCTATTTACTCATAAAAGTTACTATTATCAGGAAATGCCTTTAATAATCGTAACAAAATTATTTTTATACATTAACGGCACTGTATCATCACTAACAAAATTCCTGTCTGGTTTCAAAGCTGCAAAGGGATTTTTTTGAGGCTCAAGAATGATTTGCACATCATTCACTGATTTGATCCTGGCAATATCCTGTGGAATTTCTTTTTCAGTATAAGCAGTAATAACAACCGGAATTTTTTTCTCGCAAAATTTACGAATCGTCATTGGCCACGTGTCTCTTCCATTAAAGCCAGTTTCGCGGTAGAGACCTGGATTAAATAAGCAAATGACGTCCGGTCGAGTCAATTCCATCGAGTCATCAACCTCGTGATACAGTTTCTCTTGATTGAAAGTGACGTTTATCGAGTGGCCGGAAGTTCGACACTGATTGCACATCTTGACCTTTTTTAGAAGCCTTACTAGCACTGGTGGCACTTGAAGTTCTGGTCCAGTAAATGTCAAGGTCATGGAGGTCAAGGCTGGAAGATAATGTAGGAACATTTTCTCCCAGACTCGGAAGTTCCAGCATTCAAAGTGGAATTCTGCTCCTATTATATGAATTGAAATATTATTCTTTACTCTCCAATCTTCGCAGCTTTTCTGGATTGCAAATAATGTTGTTAGAGGAACTGTGGCCATGTAAGAAAGACTGGCGTACGTGTGGCAGTCCATTTTTTTATAGTATTCAGATGATCCGTAAAGTTCTGCTATCAAGTGGTCCAAAGTTTGAGGAAGGATGTATGGTTTCTGAAAAATTAATGGTTTATTGTATTGAGTATCATCAAATCATCAAATTATTGAACTCCTAGGTTATCAAATCCTCAAAATCAGTATAATTATTGTCTATAGATTATGTCTATTTCATATAGATTGATGAATCTTGTTTTACAAAATAAAATCTGTATTATTTTACAAAAGACATTCATCAAATCATCAAATCATCAAAGAGAGAACTTTCTAAAATAGCATCTTTATTATATTTTTTAAATTTCGTTTCATCAGAGAAAATCTAAAGATTATTTCACTCTAAAAACAGACTATTGACTATCAAACGATTCCCTTCACTATTAAAGGATTTTCTATTCGAAATTGGAATGAGAGGATATCCTTTAATAGTTGAAGGATTGTCGTTTCAAATGTTATCCCTTTACTGTCAAAGTATTTCTTTTGGTCTAGAAATGAAATCCTTTGTCGCACAAAGGAAATATAATTTCGAGGATAAAAGAAAAAATGGTATGATATAACCTAATAAGAATTATACACAAGCCTAACTTTGACAAATGCCAATATTAAATCGATCATTTTCAATACTATAATAACCAATCCAAATGAATCTGAACCAATCTGAAACCAAGTTTTCAATATAGATCAATCCGAATCAATCCAGATCCATCTGAATCAATCCGAGCTCAGATTAATCCAACTCGAATGAATCCGAACCAATCCGAAACCAACTATTCAATCATGATCAATCCGACTGAATCCAAGGTCGGAATGATTCGGATTGAATCTAATTGAAAATTCGGTTTGGATCAATCCAAGCTCGGATTGATTCGGATTGATCTGGATTGAAAACTTGGTTTCGAATTGGTTCGGATTCATTCGAGTTAGATCAATCTGAGCTCGGATTGATTCAGATTGATCTGGATTGATTTGGATTAATCTGTATTGAAAACTTGGTTTGACATTGGTTCAGATTCATTTGGATTGATGTTTTGACCGTTTTTCATCAAACGAGATACAAAACGTTTTTCGGATTGATTCGGAATGATTCGCATTGGCTCGGATACAGATATCGGAATGATTCGGAATAGTCCTGATTGACTCGGAATGAATTTCAATCCGATACTTTCGCCAGGGCAATTGACTATAAATATTTGCTATTTGATAGAAATACCTGATGCCTTCGATTTGGGATTTCTGGAAGGACTGATCCATGAGATTTTTGAATCGAAAGGATTCTCCTGAAAATCCGATACTCATCACACCATTGAGTATGATTTGCACGATGTTCTTCATTACAATAATAATCCATATTACATTTAGAGCAACATATAAGATTTTCTTTCCCATGGCATTTTCGACAAAGTCGGGGATAGAGAATAATTTCCTTCTCCCATAAATCCAATCGTCTTCCTAATCCTTGTTCGATAATCTCTATCAATTTGACCCGAAATGTCCGATACTGATCAGGAGATAGATCCTTTGCTAAGGATAAACCCTCATTTGTTTTGCAGATATCAGTAAAAATTCTGCATAAATCCTTGTGTTGTGAAAAATGTTGCTTTTTGTGCTTGACCTAAAAATTTATCATTTGAAAATGTTAATGTCATACATTTTTTGAATATTTATTTTTCTAGTTCATTTTTTTGACTAATATTTTTTTATCACTATTTTATCTTACCGAGCAATAAGATACCATTTTACAGATTTCACAGGAAGCTGAACCATCACATAATTCCATGCAAACTAAACACAAGTTATATGCAAAAACTGTACGGGGTCGAAAATTAAATTCAAATTCTTCCTGTTCGTCTTCAGAAACAACGTCATTTATGTTCGGTTTTAAAAATGGATAATTTAATCTTGAAATTATATCTATTGGAACTACACTATCAGAATTCAAAGAATTAGAATTTGAGTTGTTTAGAAATTCTGGTTTTACGGCTTCCGAGATATTTTGCGGAAATAGTTCCTTTTTTTTATTCCTGTTCTTATTTCTACCCATTCCTCTGTCCTGGTAAAAAAGAGAAAGATTTTTTATTGATATAAGTATCCACTAAAGCGCTAGATTTAGAATTAGATCATGCTAGGTCTCAGATCAGCTTAAAATATTCTTTCATAACGGTTATGCCATATAAAATTACAGGTACGAATTTATAAAAGAAATAGATGAGAGTCTAAAAGTGAAAAATTGATTCCTTAAAATTATTTTCTTTTAAAATTTTGGAAATTTCGTGTTATATTTTTTAATAATTGTAGTTTAATTTTATTTGTTGTAATTGAATTAAATTGTATTGTTGTTATGACGAATAGAAATGAAATAATTCAATAATTAATTCAATAATTAGTTATAACTTTTAAGTAGTATTTATAAAGATAATATATCGTCACATAAATTATTCTTGATTATTAATTTAATTTCTTCAACATGAACTGGAGTATGGAATTGACGATGACTTAATTTAGAAAAATATTTGAATTTGTTTGATAGAAGTTAACATATGACTTTTTGAAGGTAACAATTTTGTTTCAAATTTAGAATTTTTTGCATTTTAAGAAAAGACCATTTTTATCAGGCCCTTAATCATTTTAAATGATCTGTTACTACCTGTTAATTTTAGATTTTGGCTCAGAACCAACCCCTTAGGTCTTTGACATTTAAAATTTTTTATATTGTTGATTTATGTCTCAGGTGAACTCAATAATTCAATTATATAACTAATTCAATTTTTATTGTTAAACATAAATGGGAATAATTTTATGGACATAAAAAGAAGAAATATTAAATGTCTTTAACTATTAAGATTTTTATAACTCAGCCTTAATTTAGAATAACAAAATGTGTAATTAATAGTAATTTAATAGGCAAAATTAGTTTTTGAAAAACTTCGATAAGAATGATTGTTGTAAAATTTTTTTTTAAATACCGTTTGGTATTAATTTAACTTTTGAACTTTAAAATATACATCTTCCAAAAATCGATAACTAATGTATTAAATTTCAAGAAAAAAGTAATGTAATAAATAAATAAAAAAATAAGAATTTGTTGAATTAAAGGAAAATTACTCACATTAGTTTTTTTAACTCACCAAAATTCAAATAAAAAATTCAAAATGTTTCAGCTCAATTGGTCAGGAACTTTTCACCACTTTTTCTACTCCAGTTGATAATATAACATTTTATTGAATATTTATAAAATTTTAATACTGCATCATCAAAATTATTTTTAAATCAAATTCAATTTACTTATTTCTTTTTACTCTATTAAAAAAAAACTTCAAGAATAAAAAAAGTAAATCCTGCGATTCTAACTGTTAGAAAAAATTAAATAAAATCGTATCTAAAAGATCCAATAGATACAAGAAATCTTGACTGCCAAATGTCTTTGGCAAAAGGGAGATCTAAGCCTACATTTCAAAAAGGACAGAGACAACATCACATGCGCAGACCGTGAATGGGCACAATGCCATTTACAATTACATAGTATCAAGTATTTACAAAAAAAACATATAAAAATGCCAAATTGATTTATTTGATATTTTTAACATTTTATTCATTTAAATGAATCTAAATATTGATTAGAAGTAAACATTTCATTTTCAAATTGTAAAAATACGAAAATATTTTTTCAAAAAGAAAGAATATCTTTAAGTTAATAAATCATTAAATTATCTATTCTTCAAAACATTAAATTTTGAAATTATTGATTTCTGTTTAATTGACAGAGATAAACGGAGTGGAAATTTTCCAATAGAATTTTCGTTTTATAAAAAACCAAAATATTAAAATATTCATTAGTTTGAGATTTTAAAATTACCCTGGCGACAGTATCGGATTGAAATTCATTCCGAGTAAATCAGAACTATTCCGAATCATTCCGATATCTGTATCTGAGCCAATGCAAATCATTCCGAACCAATCCGAAAAACATATTGTATCTCGTTTGATGAAAAACGGTCAAAAATCAATCCGACTTAATGCGATTAATTCCGAGACATCAATCCAAATCCGAGCTTAAATTCAACCAAACCGAATTTTCAATCAGAATCAATCCGAATCATTTCGACCTTGGATTCATTCGGATTGATTCTGAATGAAAATTCGGTTTGGATTAATCCAAGCGCGGATTGATTCGGATTGAACTGGATTGAAAACTTGGTTTCGGATTCGTTCGGATTCATTCGGATTGATTTTTGGCCAGTTTTCATCAAATGAGATACAAAATGTTTTTCGGATTGGTTCGGAATGATTCGCATTGTCTCGAAAACAGATATCGGAATAAATCGAAATAGTTCTTTTTGACTCGGAATGAATTTCAATCCGATACTTTCGCCAGGGAAGCAGATCACCAATGCTACAAATTTAAAATCAGTGCAGAATCTTTAAATTTTATATTTTTACATTATCATCATATGAGAAGGTATTGGATTTATATAATTTTTAATCAGAAATGTATAAAAGTATAGGAAATAGGGAAATTTTGTAACCATAACATTATAATGATTTCAAATCATTTATTATTATTATTATGAATTATTTTACTATTATTCATTTATCGTTATTTAATTTTTCTTAGGATTTATGATAATATAAAATTTAAGAAAAATTTATTATACATTCCAATAATAATAAGTATCTGAGGATAATCTTAAAAAGTGGAAATTTATGCAAAAAATGCTTCAGAAATGATTGAATAATTTATTAAATAAATGTTTGATCATCCCTTGCAAACTATCTGATTCTTGCTTATGTAAATGATTTACAAATAATTACCATTTACAAATAATCAGAAAAATCAAAGCTTTGTGTTTTGCAATAGTGAATTTCAAATACTGGAGATAATTATTTCAGCTGTAGCTTATTCATTTTGCTTTATCACTAAGGTATGCTAAAAATAAACAGTGATATACAGATAATATTTTAAAGAAGTTGTACACCTTGTACACCCTGACAGTATGCAATCACATGTACACATATGCATAGAATACTCCCACCCACGTACTCATGCATCTTATATCGTATATCTGATTGCCACGAGAGCAGAAGTGTTTAGTTTTTGGAAGTTTTGACGTTTCTGATTACAGTTGGTGCGGTTAGTATAATTAAAGTTTCATAGTGAAGTGTAAAGGAAAGACTATATTTGTCGTTTTATCAACTTCTAAGACATTTTTCAGTACAAGTTCCTCAGCTATGAAATTGTCGATTATGGAAAGACGTTCAAACATAAGATTGAGGTATGTTTGTTTGTGAGCGGCTTTTGAGGTTATGTTTTTCAAGTCGGTGCGGATTTTTGTGGTTGTGAGAATGCGTTCTGAAAATTTCAAATCATTATCATAAAGTCTAGGTGCACTGTATTATCATAAAGACTTCATGATCATTGATTCATTAAATAAGTTCATCGCTTATAAAAGGACGAATCTGAATGACAGGAATATCAAGTATTTGGTCATTTTACCATCAGCAGTAAGTGTTTGAAAAGTCTTGTTTACTTTGAATTTAACAGTTTTACGTGGCTAAGACTCATTGGATGTGTAGATGGTATTGAGTGATAATTGTTAAAAGTAGTTTTATTGTATTTCGTAAAAGATGAAGATGTATATGTTGAACAATTAATTGGATTATCTGGGTTTATTTTGTCAATGATCCGATATCAATTCAATAATTTTAGGGATTTTTCACAAAAATGAAGATAGATACTAAGATTAAATTCCTTTTTTTACAGATCATTTTGGCATTTAAAGTATACGACTATAAAAATTTTTAAATTAATAACCGTGAGTAAAGACAGTTCAATAAAACAATATTTTTGCGTTTTATTTAATTTATAGTCTTTTTAAAATTAAAACCCTGAAAGAGTTTTAAAAATTAGCTTCACAATGAACAATCTTATTCTTCTCATTTTTTTATGGTGATGCAATTGAGAATTTAACATTATCATGAAAAATATATAGTCAGTCTTGCCAATATCAGAATTTAAATTAAAAATACTTGGTACATTTGCATTGACTTTAAAATTTTAAGTGTAAGAATTTTCTGCCTACTTTGATAATTTTAATCGTATAAAATAAAAGCCGTAGCAAAATTTTTTGACAAAAATTAATAAGAAATTTAATTTTTCATTACAAAAAACTTAGCAAGCTTCTGTTAGGTTTTTAAATCCATTTTTAAAATCGCTTTCTATTGTGAAAATAAATAAAATTAATATTAGGTATTTATTCATATTCATATCTCGTCATAATTATATGAAGTAATCAGGCCTGGGAATTAAGCCGCGTGGTAAACTAATCGCTAACGAGAAAACAAAGCTCAAATTATATTGAGCAGTGAGCTTGGGTTTAAATACCGATCCTAAAGTCTATATTTGAACCAAGCAGGTCTTTCAACGAGGTTGCACGCTATAATTTGCCTCTGCTTGTCTCACAGCAACAAAAACTATTTCTGTTATATTGATGCTTTGCACTCTAATTTTGCAATAAAAAATATAAAGGCAAATTAATTATAAAATATAACCGTTTCGCTTAAAAAGTACAAAGAGCAATAAGAACAATGCATTGTAAAATTAACAGTGTTATCTAAGTCATAAAATCATTAATAGTCCAAGAAAATTGTAGGTAAGTAAACAAAATACCTACTTTTTATTAAGCTCATTTTTCTTAAAATTAATTTCAAAAGTATAAAACTAAAAACTTTTATCAATTTTCAGTGCATTCTGGTGACAGAACTGTTTCTTCCAAGCATATGAATCATGCCGACACAGGAGCACATAATTTACGGGAAAACAGTAGGCTACGTCAGAGAAAACAAAAAGATTGTCTATCGGATAAAATGGTGGGCTCAGGAATTGAAAAACTTCTTGTCCATGACTTTGAGAAGGTCAGAATGGAATTGGAGGTCAACTCGGAGGACGAAAGAATGGCCGAAGATACTCATCGATTGATCACCACACCGATTCCAGATGTCAGTAACGAGGGTTCTAATTTAAATTCTATAAAAAGAATCTCAGACGCAGACGAAGAAGATGCTGACCAGGATGAGAATGTTTGGTCAATTTCTATTCAGATGTTTATACCTTTTCTTCTTGCTGGATTTGGAATGGTTGCAGCTAGTTTACTGCTGGATGTTGTACAGGTACGAAACCATTCACCAGAATTAGAATTAGTATCTTCTAAGAGAATCCTCTCTTTTTTCAATTATCATGTAACAAATATTTTTTTATAGCATTGGAGAGTTTATCAAAATGTATCTGAAGTGTACATACTTGTCCCTGCCTTGCTAGGTTTGAAAGGTAATTTAGAAATGACTTTGGCTTCGCGTCTCTCAACTCAAGCCAATCTGGGTCATATGGATACCAAAAGTCAAAAATGGACCTTAATAGTTGGTAATCTTGCCTTAATACAATGCCAAGCGATGGTTGTTGGCCTCCTGGCTGCTCTGGCTGCAGTCATCCTCGGTTGGATACCTGAAGCCAATTTCGATATTCACCATGGCCTTCTTCTCTGCGCCAGTGCTTTGGTCACTGCTTCTGTCGCTAGCTTTATACTTGGTCTCATCATGGTGGCTGTTATTTTACTGTCTCGGCAGATGAGCATTAATCCAGACAATGTAGCAACACCAATAGCAGCGTCGTTGGGAGATCTAACAACTTTAGCATTACTTTCGTGGATCGCTTCGCTTTTGTATGATGCAATAAGTAAGATTTCCTAGTTCCAAAATTTCTAATCTTTTTCATTCATGAGATTGATAAAATAATCGCTTATCTGTAGATAGTGCAGCGTGGATAGCGCCAACGTTAGTAGTAATTTGCATATTGGTAACCCCACTCTGGGGTTACATTGCAGCTAAAAATCCATTCACCAAAGAAGTTTTAGATCACGGATGGACTCCTGTGATTTCTGCGATGATAATTAGCAGTTTTGGAGGGCTAATACTGGATTACACTATCTCTAATTATAAGGGTATTGCTGTTTTTCAATTGGTCATCAATGGCGTGGGAGGAAATCTTGTCGCTGTTCAAGCTAGTAGGATTTCTACTGCTCTTCACAAGCAACAACAGGTGACGATTCAGAAAGTTCCAACTATTTGCATCAGTCCTTTCCATGCATTTTTTGCTCCAGGTGATTATAATTTCGAATTAATTACAATACAATTTAGGTACTTCTACTATTGCTGATTTTTTAATTTTTGTTACTTTTAGGTGGTCATGCAAGGACAGCGAGGGTCCTTTTAATGATGGTGATACCAGGACATCTAATATTCAGTTACACTATTAGTTATTTACAAGCTGGACATACTTCCTTCACGCCAATATTTCTTACTATATACTTAATTGCCGCAATTTTACAGGTATGTTGCAGTTCTAATAATTTTTATATTGTAGTTTCAGTTAATAGGAGTGTCAATGTTTGAAAAGGCATATTCATGTTAATGTTTTCGATTATAGAAGCTTTTGTATTTCAGGTTATACTATTGCTGTATATTGCTCAACTTATGGTCGTCTGGATGTGGACGAGAGGAATGGACCCAGACAGTTCTGCAATTCCATATTTGACTGCAGCTGGTGATCTTATTGGAACAGCGTTTCTAGGAATTGCATTTCATATTCTTAATGCCATTGGCGATGGAGACTCTGATGTCGGTGATTGAATCCGAATATTTTCGATTCACATCAAATTATCAAACATATCTTTGCGTCTCACCGACATAAAGTTATGAAATATTGATGGGACACAGGGTAGTCAATTTTAGATTATCAGTATACAGGATTTTGATTCTTGTAATTTGAAAACATGAAATAATTTTTTTAAACTGTACGTTCAAGTATAATTTAGATAATTTTTGAGTGAATGAAGAGACGTAAAACTGTATGGAAATACTTAAAAGGTGCTATATTTGAAAAAAGAGATTAATCTGTTTTCTTGATCAATAGAAACTTTTGCTAGAGAATTTACACTAAGTATGATAGTTTTAAAGATTATACGATAGAGTTTTTTCAATTATAATTTTTCGAATTTTGTCAATCAACTGATATTAGGTCCTGGAAATGTAAATATTTTTATTACTGTATGAGAGCATTCCAAAAAGATATGAAATTTCAATTTTGCGATGAATTGTTCCTAACGTTGGATAAAGTAAAATGTTTGTCTGTTTAAAAAATTAAATTGATATAATCTTTCCTGTGACAACAGACAAAATTTACTTTATTTAATCAATGGACCATTAAAATGAGTTATTTTTTAATCGAATCGAGTGTAAATATTATTCTACTAGGATGCATTTATATTTAAATAATGTACCTAATCAATTTGTTTTATGTTGCAATGATTTATGATTTATGAAAAAAACGTAAACACCATTTTATATCTGAATATTTTATTTTATGTTCTTAAAAAGAAACAGTGTTAATTCTTGCGCCAGTATTTTAAGTTATTCGTGCCATCTCTTCAAATTAGAAGAAAATCAGTGATTGGTCACAAAAATGCCATTATAGATAAAAGTTAAAAATGTCTCTGTTGAACTGAGTCTTTAGATAGAGCTTTTAGCAATATAGTAGGCATATAAAATTCTTTTTGATAAGTCCTGTGATGTTTTTATATAGTCATGATATGGATTAAAAAATGTCAATAAACCGAGTGAAATATGAAATTATTAAAAAATTTCTTGCATTATAAATTATTTCTGTACAGTATTATAACTTATCTTTTTAATGAATAATTATAATTTAACTACTTTTTTTCTAGAAGGAACGAGATTACCTAATTTTTCATCAAATGAATTTTTAATAAAATGAATTTTTAATCGCGTATAAAAATTCTGTATTTTGTTAAGCTTTGTAAGCTATAATTCAATTTAAATTAAGTGGAAAGAAATACTTCTACCAAAAATGGGCAATAGTTGTCTTCTTCATACATTTTTTTCTATTTTTTAGTGCGTACATAATTTAAAATGATTTTCTAATAAGAGTAATTAATTTATCCACCTATCAATAGATTAGTTATAGAAATAAAAGTGAAATTGTAGTTAAGTTATTTTAATAAGAGATTTTATTTACAAGTACTTTACACAGCTGTAGGCACACAAGTCAGTTCTCAAAAAATCTTTTTTCTAACAAAAGTGTAGAAGTAACAAAAAAAATAACACTTTAATAAATTATTCATTAATTGTACAATAATTCAATATTGATTCATTAAAAAAATACTATTTTAGTTCTAATCAGGGTTTTTGGTACTCCCAGGTATCAAGATCATCTTT
Organism: Diplolepis rosae; assembly: GCA_030998225.1. Taxonomy (NCBI): domain Eukaryota; kingdom Metazoa; phylum Arthropoda; class Insecta; order Hymenoptera; family Diplolepididae; genus Diplolepis; species Diplolepis rosae. Next base: position 1,649,655 of record JAPYXD010000723.1, on the reverse strand, counting down.
TACTCTCTCTCTTATTCATCCTTGAAATTAAAAGAAGTAAAGGTTGATTTGAAAAAGTAATTTCAGTGATACATTAAGTCTTCTTTTCAGATGGTTCTGGTTTAGATTTCTTTTCAGATTCGCCAGCATCTTCGTGTTGACTTTTTTCAGTTTCCGATCCTCTGGAGAGTCTGGAACTTTGATTCATCATTGGACCCCAAGACATATTCATGGTTTCAGTTGGCCCAGACATTTGTGAAGGTTGTTGAATATCTTGTATTCGAGACAGAGGACCAGGTTGTATACTTCTACCGTCAATTGTCACAAAGTTGCTTGTAGAAGGCTGCATCATTTTTTGCTGAGAGATTTGAATGTTCCCTTTAGACTGAAATAGAGAAACCACTTGATCATTTATTATTTCCAATTTATTTAATTCCATTTTTATTGCAAAGTAGTCTAAATTTCTTTTTTGAAAACAAGATGTTAAACCATATCTGATTTAGATAAAATCAGAAATCTTCATAAATATTTTATTAACTTGAACAAATTTTTGCAGTGGATCATTTAATGGAATGAATCAGCAATTAATAATTTACTCACCGAAGAAAAAGGCTCGGAAGTACGTAAGGTAACAATGTTGCCAGAAGGTCCAGATCCTTGTTCCCAGTTATTCTTCACAAGAACAGCCCGTGAACCACTTTCAGGACTTTTCTGAACACCAGGTAGGATATTAGCAATCTGGACATCAACTCCTTGATCACCAGATTCAATTTTAGTGTTTGGAATCTGTCCCTGGGATAGGATTGAAAATCCTCCAGGTCGGAAACCTGTGGAGCCATGTAAAAGCCCACCATTAAAAAGTCCACCATTAAAAAGTCCACCGTGTGGGAGACCTCCTAGAATGCCTTGTCCATGAGAAATACCTCCTAAACCGCCTTGTGATAATACACCAAATGGAGAACCTCCTAGACCATTTTGTGGAAAGACATTAATAGAAGAACCTCCTAATCCACCTTGTGGGAATAAATTGAGTGAAGTACCTCCTAGGCCGCTTCCTAAACCACCCAATGAACCTTGGAACACAGCTCGACTATCGCCACTTGTAAAATCATTTAAACGTTGTACAGTTTGGAAACCAGGATCAACAATTTCATAATCAAAATTCAGAGGGCTTCGGGAATAGGAAAATGATGGAAGGGTTTGAGGATAATTAACTGGCAGAGTTTGACAATAACTAGTGGGCAAACTTTGATAGTTATTCGTAAAAGTTTGTGGATAGGGAGGTAGAAGAAGTTCCTGGCAGTCAATCTCTTGTTGTGGTTGTATTTGATAAATCGTCTGAGGATAAGGTACTTGGTAAACTGACGGAGGTTGATAAATCGGTTGGGGAACGTTGTAAACTGTCTGAGGTATTGGTGTTTCGTAATATATCTCAGGAACTTGTTGAGGCTGTTGATTTATCTGAGGAAGTGGTTGTTGCTCTTGATAAGTCTGAGAAACTGGACGAGGCCCTTGATATATCTGCGGAGTTAATCCAGGAGGTTGCTTGTCTTCGTGGCAAATTTCTATGGAGCTTTGAGCACCAGGAGTTAAATCGAAACAAACTTTTGTTGGTTCTGCGATTGGAGAATTCACTGTTTGACAAGCTTTCTTCGTGCGTTCTAATAGCTTTGGATCAGAAAAGTTCTCCAATTTTAATTCATTTTTCAATTTTGATTCATCCTTCAATTTTGCTTCTTCTTTATTAACACGATTATTTTTTTCAGATTTGGAGCCTTCGAGTCTCAGGGGTTTCGTCTTGGATTCCTTAACTTTGATATCATTTTTGACACTTAAAATTTGAGAATGGGAATCATCTTGTATTGATTCTGATGCAGATTTTTGCTCAATATTCTTTGTGATTGGAGTCGACCGAGCGAAAGTGAATCCCGAAATAAAGAAAAATAGTAAAAGAGACTTCATGGTTCTGTTTCCAATTTGACATGCGAACTCGATTGAATCGTATCAAGAACTGACGGTTACAAGCTAGAATCGTATGGTCTGAACAAATTCAGGACATTTATTTTGCTGAATATCTTTGGTGTTGTAATTCTTTGATTCATATTGCATTGCTACGCATATTATAGCTTCAATTTCATCATATATCATAATCGATTCTTTGGAAAAATTTTAGAGATGTATGCAATAAGAGATAGTTTCTATTTTTATTTAATTTCATTTTTTTAGAATTAAGATTTGTTGATCTTGCATCTAAACACTTAATTGTAAATAATATTTTACATTTTATACCATTTAATTGTATTTTCGGATGGAGGAAATCAATGGGTTAAGAAAAATGAAATTTACCAGTAAATGTAAAAAACGATTTATTTACAAACAATATAAATGTTGCGAGGTCAACGCATAAGTTGAATTGCACTAAGAGAATTCCGATCTATGATCGATACTCTGTCAGCACATGTTCAAACGAAAAATGAATTCTGCTGACATAAAAGTTATATTAATTTTCATAAACTCAGCAAGAAGCCTAATATTTCAGTTTTGTATAAATCTTGCAACATAATTGCAACATTAAATAAAAGTATTGCTACAGTTAAAAACATTATATAAGAAATCTGCCATTCAAATCAAAATTCTGATCGAAAATTGACACAAGTTTTTTTATACTCTCTTTGTCATATTCTTAGAAAAAGAATAGAAAGAGATCTATAAATTTAGAGATTTCTTCAGATTACATTACATAAAATAATAAGATAATTTTACATGACTTGAAAAAATAGTAACTAAATTATGGCTTTATATTTATGAAAAATATCAAGTGGCATGAATGATTAAATTACTTTTGGAGATGATTCTGTGGATGTTGATGATTCAATCGAATCAGATTTCTGAATCTGACTTTTTGATTTTGGTATACGCATAATCTGCGATGATTTTTTTTCATTGTCTTGAATTTTTTCATCTTTCTTCATTTCTTCAGCTTCCAGATATTTGCTCACTTCTTTCTTTAATCTTTCTAATTCCTCCATATTTTTTAGATTAATACGTTTGAAATTTTCAATCTTTTCTTCATTTTCTTTTTCTGACTTCTCATCAAAACCTGTAATTTTACTTTTTTCTTGTTCCCTTTCATTGATTCCCCAAGAATCTTCATCATCATTTTCACTAGAAGATTTTTCGTTGCCTTTATTATTTTCCACACTTACTGGTTTTTTATTTCCACGCACCATAATTGGTTCCTTTAATATATCTTTTAGATTAATCTTAGTCGTCGAATTTTGAGGGGTAAATTTACTTTCTGGAGTAATGGTGGTGACTGAAGATGACGATTCTGAATTCGAATTCTCATGTTTTCCATGACTTTCGGGAGTTCTCGTTTGTAAATCATCTTTCGTCTCACTTTTTTTAAGAAATGTATTTCGCTGTCTTCTTTGTTGTTGAGCAAAAGCAATTGCTCTTTTCATGACCTCTTTTAATTGAACTGGAGTCACAGTCTCACCTAATTTATTTGGGGGTATAGGAAATATTTTATTGCGTTGTATTCCTGGAGGAGGATTCTTGGGATCATAGAGGATGTAATGGTTTTCTGATGGAGAATCATCTTTATCATCGTCATTATCATCATTATCATCGTTGTTATCATCCTCATTATCATTGTCTTCGCCCTTATCATCATCATCATCTTCGTCATCTGCAGAAACAACTCGTTCTTCGTTTATCATGTAAGGATACTGACTGTAGCCACGCATCATCGGAGGTGGGTAGTAATAATTATCTAAAAAAATAAAAAGTTTTTTAAATAAGGAGAATTTTTATATTTCAGTTTTTAATTCTGCATTTTCGAAATCGGAGCGCTAGATCAATACAAATGTAAGATAATAATATTTGCGCAGTAAAATTTTTATAACATAATTTGAAGAAAATGATTTCTTTGTTGAAATGATTTGCTTGATTCGAAAATACATTATTTTAATTCGACTGAAATGATTTTTTTCTACAAAAATGTAATTTCTTTTTCAAATTGAAAAAATCATTTTTTTACGAAAACAAAAATTTGTTAGATTTAAAAAAGGAACTGACCCAATGCCAATACAAAAATACCATAAAGAATTAAAAATGAAAGTTAATTAAGGAATTTGTATAAATTAAGGAAATATTATTTTGACCCGATAGTACACCCTGGCGAAAATTTCGGAAAGGAATTTAATCAGATCAAATCCGAGTTATTCCAAAAATCGGTTTTCGAACCATTTTGAACCAATCTGAAGAATGTTTAGAATCACTTTCGATAAAAATATGTCAAATATTAATTTGGTTCAATCCGATTCATTCGCATTGAATCCAAATGAATTCGAACCAAATATTAAATCCGAATCAATTGAAGCTCAGATTGATCTAAACCGACATTTTAATCCGAATTAATCCGAGTTCACAATGATTCAGGTTAATTCAGATTGATGCCTCTGAATCGGTATGATTTATTTCGAAGTTGCATTGATTTCGCTCGGATTGAGTTCCAATTCGAATCAATCGGTTGAATAGCAATTTGACTCAATCCGATTTATTTCGGTTCAATCAAAATGAATTCGAACCAAACATCAAATCCGAATAAATTCGAGCTCGGACTGATCTAAACTGACTTTTCAATTCGTATGAATCCGAGGTCGGAATGATTAGGATTGATACCTCAGATTGAACTGGAACGAATCGGATTGAGTTGCATTTACTTCGCTCGAATTGAATTCCAACTCGAAACTTTCACCAGGGCAGATTTTCTTGATTTAAAAATATAATTTAACTCGACTAATACGATCTTTTTCCACAAAAATGTATTTCTTTTAAATCGAAAAAATCATTTTTTTTATGATAACAAAAAATCCTTTCGAATTAAAACTGGTAGTTAATTAAGGAGTTTTTTTTATTAAGAAAAATTTTTTTGACCATATAGCAATACAAAAAAATCTGGTGAAAGTTTCGAAAAGGAATTCAATTGGAGCAAATAAGAGCCATTTCAAAATCGGTTTCCGAACCATTTCGAATCAATCGCTTAAATAACAATTCTTAATCCGATTTATTCCGGTTCAATCAAAAAGAATTCGAACCAAATATCAAATCCGAATAAATTCGAGCTCGGACTGATCTAAACTGACTTTTCAATCTGTATGAATCCGAGGTCGGAATGATTAGGATTGATATCTCAGATTGAACCAGAAGGAATCGGATTGAGTTGCATGATTTCACTCGAATTGAATTCCAACTCGAAACTTTCACCAGGGCAGATTTGCTTGATTAAAAAATATATTTTGATTCGACAAATAATATTTTTTTCTACAAAAATGTATTTCTTTTAAATCGGAAAAATCATTTTTTTTATGAAAACAAAAAATCCTTATGAATTAAAAAATTATAGTTAATTGAAGACTTTCTTTTAATTAAGGAAATATTTTTTGACTATATAGTAATACATGCCCTCGCAAAAATTATGGAAAGGAAATCAATAGGGGCAAATATGAGCCATTTCATAATCGGTTTCTGAACCATTTGGAATCATTCGGTTAAATATCAATTCGCCTTAATCCGATTTATTCCGGTTCAATCAAAATGAATTCGAACCAAACATCAAATCCGAATAAATTCGAGCTCGGACTGATTTAAACTGACTTTTCAATCTGTATGAATCCGAGGTCGCAATTATTCGGATTGATACCTTGAATTAAACCTGAATGAATCGGATTGAGTTGCATTGATTTCACTCGAATTGAATTCCAACTCGAATCTATCACCAGGGCAGATTTACTTGATTAAAAAATATATTTTGATTCGACTAATATGATTTTTTTTTATAAAAATCGAAAAAATCATTTTTTTATGAAAATAAAAAATCCTTACTTTCTTTTAATTAAGAAAATATTTGTTTACTATATAGCAATACACGCCCTCGCAAAAATTGTGGAAAGGAATTCAATCGCGGCAAATATGAGCCATTTCAAAATCGGTTTCCGAACCATTTCGAATCAATCGCTTAAATAGCAATTCTTAATCCGATTTATTCCGGTTCAATCAAAAAGAATTCGAATCAAATATCAAATCCGAATAAATTCGAGCCCAGATTAATCTAAACCGACTCTCCAATCCGAATCAATCCGAGATCGTAATGATGCCTCGAATTAAACTTGAATGAATCGGATTGATTCCGCTTGGATTCTTTTTCAATCTGAAACTTTTGCCAAGGCAGATTTTTCTGATTTAACAAAAAATCCCGAGTATAATAAATACAAAAAAAGTTAAATAAAGTTTTTCATACTTGGTTGATTGAAGATTGGTGTTGGTGGAGGGACATCAGGGCCCATAATCACAGGCTCTCTGTACTGAGGATTTGGTGATTCGTAGTAATTAGCTACAGGTGTTGCATCATCAGCCGGTGTAAGTGGAATAAATGGAGGATTTGCTCCTTCATAGTAATTGGGTGCTGCATACTCATTTTGCATAATCGGCGCAGGTAACATATATTGAGGATTTGGTAGAGTTTGAGGATTTGATGATTCATAGTAGTTACCTACTTGTGCTGGATTATATGCAACATACTGCGGATTTACAATCGGTGGATATGCATCATATTGAGGAATTGATGAATTCTGAAGATATGATTGATAATAATTGGCCGGTACTACCGGAACTACTGAATTTGCAGCAGGTTGTTGGGCATATTGAGTTTCAGTAGTTGAACTCTGAGGATTTTGAGCATAAGGTACAGTTGGTATAGATTGTCTGACTGCTCGATAGATTTCAGGTGACCAGGAATAAACAGTATACGGTGCTGGGATTTGTGAATCATATTGCTGATACTGATTATACGAACATTGCTTGGGTTGAACTGCTTCAAGGTCACGATTTTCTCGTTTTATTTCTGATCCTGGAGCCACTGGAACGTTCTGCCTGCAGAAAAATTGATAAATTAGATTTAATTGAGGGAACAATTATTTTTAATTTATTGAGAGATTTTTTAATAAATTTGATTCGCCTGGATTTAATTAAGATTAATTAGTGTTTGGATGTTAAAAGCAGGAATTTTATTTGGTTTTAATTCGATTTTATAGCATTGACTTGATCTTATTTTCTTTAAATTGAAAAAGTGAGAGTAAATTAAATTTTTTTTTACCAGAGAGAAACAGTTCCACATGGAGCTTGCTGATTGTAAGAATAAGATGCACTTTCTTGTTTTGCATTTGGGGTAAAATACTGTTGAGGGAATCCGTAACAAATAACTGCACTGGCAATTAAGCCAACTAAGGCCACAATCATGTTTTCTGTCATGGTGCTTCGTTAAAACTCGAGAAATCATCTCGGGGATCCTTTTTATTAACTCGAAATTGTTAAAGCAATTTTGTAATCAAGGTATTCATTTCCGCTAAAATATTATTATTATGAAGTATGGTTTTATGCAGTTAATGCAGGAACTTCCGCAAAGATGAAAGAAAATATACTTATTGTTTAATGACTTGTCGTTGTTTTAAACGATGAATTTGAATGCGATGAACTTATGAATTCATATGAAAAATTATATATTTGCTTGATTTTGAAAATTTCCTATAATAATGCATAATTCTTCCGATATACAAGTTATTATTTTGATTTGTTTTTATTTTTTCTTCAGTTAATTTTATTTATTATTTTATTAAGAGAAATGAATAATTTTTAAAAGAATTTATTATATTTCTGAATAATCACTTTATATAAGTTTCATTGTGTGGGTCTTGCATGTTTCATATAAAGAAGAAAACAAAAGCCAGATTTAAAATCCTGAGTGTGAAATAATTTAATGATGCAATCACAATCTTGCATTGTCAGACGTGTCAATCATTTTTAATTCAATATTTACATATAAGTTGGCATTCGATTTTGAATTTAAGGATATTAACTAAAATCTAAAAATTAAGTAATATTTTATTTTATTTTGATTAAAACTAAATTTAAATCTTAAACGATTTTTCAAATAAGATTATAGTGTAAAGTGTCTCAACCGGGGTGAAATTTTATTCGATAACAAAGAGTTAATTTTTATCAAAGCAATTTTCTCAGTTGAAGAAATTAGTATTGAATGGTAATAATAAACGGTAAATTAATCATTAATTGATAAACAGTAAATTATACATAAATTGTGAATAGTTAGAACAAATTGAATGTAAGAATAAAAATAAAAATTTTCATTGAAATTTTAATGCTTTCAAAGAAATAAAAAAGCAATCAATAAAAGACTGACTTCGATATTAAAGAATTAATAAAACTCTGTCATTGAAACGCAGTTAAGGTGACGCGTACCGAAAAAATTCTTGACGCATTGCAATTTATCAATTGCGCAAGTGTCGCGTAATTATTTATGAATGCGATTTTCAGATCTTTATTTTTATATGGTTTAAAGATATCTCAGTTTAAGAAAAATGTTAATTTCAATTTTATTTTTTCGATATTTACAAATTTGAATAATCGACACTTTATGAACATAATGCATACCCAAATATGACAACAATTTATGTTTAAGTGTTTGAATAAATAAAATCTCATGCTTACTTAATTAGTGACTGCTTCTTCAATAAATCTTTAAATTATTTCCATAATACAATTAATTCCCATGTATCGAAAGGAATAATCATTTTTAGCCGAAAAATCATTGTATATATTGATGATTATTTTTTTAATCGGATAAATAATGAAGAAATCAAAGCACCACTTGCATGGATATGCAATTTTGATGCATGAAAAGTTGCAACACGCCAAAAATGCATCTTGCTACTCAGCAGGACCTGAATTCTTTTTAAGTGGAACCAAAGCCGATCTCAAGTATCAGTTCGTGGTACGATTTCATCGAGTTCAGATCTGAAATCCAAGAAATCATGAAAATTTTCGTGTTGACCCTTTTCATATTGAGTCTCACCCTGACCCAATCGTCTCCAGTGTCAAAGAAAGTTGAAAAGAGGACACCCACAGAGAATCCCAAGACTGAAAGTTCACCAAAATCGAAGACTCCAGAAAATGAAACAGCAATCTCAGAAATGTTAAAATCGAAACTTGCCAAACTCGGTGATGCTAACATCGAAGACGACCAGGATAAAAGCTCAGATCAACCCCAGGATGACAAAAAGAAACCAAAAAGAGATGCCTTAAGTCCAGAGAATGAATCTGAAAATAAAGAAGTGGATCGAGAAAAGAAAGAATGCAAGACAGTCAGAACTGCACCATCTCCAGCAACCAAAGTCTGCTTGGAAATTTCTAACTCTCCTTCTGAAGTAGAAATTTGTCAGGATGATCCACCACCGCCACCACCACCACCACCACCACCATCACCTCCAGAACCTCAACCAGCTCTAATAAATTACGAGGTGCCTCAACCTATTTGTGATGTAGCCACACCAATTTACGAAATTACTCAACCCCAAGTTATCTGCGAAACTCCTCAACTGATCTACCAAGTTCCTCCACCACAACCTTCAAGCATTTGCTTCGAAACTACCGGACAACAGAATATTCCAAGTATCATCCACATTCCTCAGCAACAATTTATTCAGCCTCAGCAACAATTTATTCAGCCTCAGCAACAGACAATTCAGCATCAGTTCATTCAACCTCAGCATCAGACAATTCAGCATCAGTTGATCCAGCCACAGCAACCACTCTTGCCTCCACATCCTTTGTTTTCTTCACATTTGTCAGATTTGCATCTCTTACACAAGCAACTTCAACCTAATTTCAACCTACAGCTTCCAAGTCTCAAGCACCCGCTGCTCTCAGGTAACAAACATCGAGGAATCAATATTCTTCCAAGTGGACAACCTTCTGGTATCAGCATCTTTAATCCTGATCATCAATTCACCAAGTGTACCTGCACTCAGAATCAAGGGCCTTTGCCTGGAATCTTCATATCTAGTGGTAATGGACACTCTCTTAATGTTCAAACTCCTCAATCCTCTGGAGGGGAAAATGTTAACAATTCTGGTGGTTCTTCTCCATCTGAGTCATCCACACCAAACTCTGGAGACAGTACATTCGTAGTGAGTATTTCTTCTCTATTTTATCCTATTCTTTAGTTATTCTGAAGATAACCTTCACGAAATTGGTAACGTTTTTATTCATTTCAGCCTATTGCCAATAGCAGAAACAGTGGTCGAGTAATGTTCAGATCTCCAATGATGATCCAGAAACCACTGATGATAAATTCTGGTCCAAGTCGAATTGACGCTTCATGGAATTCGAATGTGATTCCACGATTTAGGTATTCTAGGGATCCTAACTCTGCTGGCTCTCAACAGGAAAATGCTCTTAAATCTGAGCAACATTCTCAATCTTCTGGACAAGAAAAGTCATCAAGTATACAGATTTCATCACGTCAGTCTCCATCTTCATCATTCGTGAAGAGAAACTCTCCTCAGAAATCTTCTCAGAATGTTTTTCCTCAAAGTGGTATGATGAATGATAATAGCAAAACCAATGAGAATAGTATGGACTTTGATATTCAGGGTTCAGGAATAAAATCATTCATGATTGGTAGAAACAGGCAACTTTTGGAGGATGATAATCTTGCCACGAATGGAAGGTTCAAGGATATCGAAATAATCTAACTTGATTTCTTAGAAGTTTATTTATTATAATGTGATTTTATTTTATTTAATGCTTTTAGTGAACGTAAGCTCGACGACTTAATAGGAATTTAATATTCTTTCCTCTCCGTGTACAAATTTATATAAAAATAGTTTAAAGAATAAAGTAATTTATGTTTCTAATAAAACTTCGAATTCAATCCCTCCTGCGTTTAATTGATATAATTAATTAATTAATATAAAAAGAAAAGAGGTGAGCGAATCGAGTCAAAAATATTACTATTTCTACTGATCTTTATTTGCTTTTTCCAGAATCGTATTCTATTTGAATCTGTGAAATCAATTTTAACTACTTTCTATTTGGAATATCTATTTATTCTATTTCGTTTCTATAGGGGTTCATGTTGATTCAGGGAAATCAAAACTAATAGAAATCCCAAATAGATTCAAAGAGAATGCGAATTCTCTTGGCCTCGGATTGGTTCGGAATGATTCCAAATTGTTGGAAAATTCCGAAATTGTTCTCGTAATTTTTCTTGCCTCTTGAACAGAATATCTATTAGTTTCTGTTGGTTTGTCTCAAAGCTAAACTTTTATTTGGATTTGCAAATTGCAGCGATGTACAATGTTACTATTTCTATTGAGCTATATTTTGTTTTTGTAGGATTGTATTCTATTTAAATCTATAAAATCAATCTTAACTACTTCCTATTTGGAATATCTAGTTATTCTATTTCTTTTCTATAGGGGTTCATGTTGATTCAGGGAAATCAAAACTAATAGAAATCCCAAATAGATTCAAAGAGAATGCGAAATGTCTTGGCCTCGGATTGAATCGAATTAAATTGATATGATTTTTCCCGTTTTCCATCGAACGAGATACAAATCGTATTTCGGATTGGTTCGGAATGATTCCAAATTGATCGAAAATTCCTAAATTATTCTCTTAATTTTTCTTGTCTCTTGAACAGAATATCTATTAGTTTCTGTTGGTTTGTCTCAAAGCTAAACTTTTATTTGGATTTGCAAATTGCAGCGATGTACAATGTTACTATTTCTATTGAGCTATATTTTGTTTTTCTAGGATTGTATTCTATTTAAATCTATAAAATCAATCTTAACTACTTCCTATTTGGAATATCTATTTATTCTATTACGTTTCTATAGGGGTTCATGTTGATTCAGGGTTATAAAAACTAAAAAATTCCAAATAGATTCAAAGAGAATGCGAAATGTCTTGGCCTCGGATTGAATCGGATTGAATTGAAATGATTTTTCCCGTTTTCCATCGAACGAGATACAAATCGTATTTCGGATTGGTTCAGAATGATTCCGAATTGTTTGAAAACAGATTTCAGAATGGCTCGGAATAGTTCTGATTCGCTTGAATTGAATTAAATTCCGAAACTTTCGCCAGCATTCTTTTTACTAAAGTTGGAGAAATGATTGACTTTTTTAATTCGTAGGATTAAGGATTTCGCAATTAAAACTACAAAGAAATTTTGAAAACTTTCTAACTCAAAACGTCCAATTGATCCATATAAAATTTCTATAGATTTCCATTTAGTTCTCTTAGTTTTTCTTGTTTCTTGAACAGAAAATCTATCCGTTTCTGTCATTTTGTCTCGAATCTAAACTTTTATCTGGATCTGCAAATAGCAACGATTAAGAAAGTTACTATTTGTACTGAGCTTTATTTGCTTTTTCCAGAATCGCATTCTATTTGAATCTGTAAAATCAATTTTAACTACTTTCTGTTTGGAATATCTATTTATTCTATTTCGTTTCTATAGGGGTTCATGTTGATTCAGGGAAATAAAAACTAAAAAATTCCGAATAGATTCAAAGAGAATGCGAATTCTCTTGGCCTCGGATTGAATCGGATTAAATTGATATGATTTTTCCAGCTTTTCATCGAACGAGATACAAATCGTATTTCGGATTGGTTCGGAATGATTCCGAATTCAAGGAGATCGAAATAATCTAAGTTGATTTTATATTATATTTCTTAGAAGTTTATTTATTATAATGTGATTTTATTTTATTTAATGCTTTTAGTGAACGTAAGCTCGACGACTTAATAGGAATTTAATATTCTTTCCTCTCCGTGTACAAATTTATATAAAAATAGTTTAAAGAATAAAGTAATTTATGTTTCTAATAAAACTTCGAATTCAATCCCTCCTGCGTTTAATTGATATAATTAATTAATTAATATAAAAAGAAAAGAGGTGAGCGAATCGAGTCAAAAATATTACTATTTCTACTGATCTTTATTTGCTTTTTCCAGAATCGTATTCTATTTGAATCTGTGAAATCAATCTTAACTACTTCCTATTTGGAATATCTAGTTATTCTATTTCTTTTCTATAGGGGTTCATGTTGATTCAGGGAAATCAAAACTAATAGAAATCCCAAATAGATTAAAAAAGAATGTGAAGTCTCATAGCCTCGGATTGGTTCGGAATGATTCCAAATTGTTGGAAAATTCCGAAATTGTTCTCGTAATTTTTCTTGCCTCTTGAACAGAAAATCTATTCGTTTCTGTTGGTTTGTCTCAAAGCTAAACTTTTATTTGGATTTGCGAATTGCAGCGATGTACAATGTTACTATTTCCATTGAGCTATATTTTGTTTTTCTAGGATTGTATTCTATTTAAATCTATAAAATCAATCTTAACTACTTCCTATTTGGAATATCTATTTATTCTATTACGTTTCTATAGGGGTTCATGTTGATTCAGGGAAATAAAAACTAAAAAATTCCAAATAGATTCAAAGAGAATGCGAAATGTCTTGGCCTCGGATTGAATCGAATTGAATTGAAATGATTTTTCCCGTTTTCCATCGAACGAGATACAAATCGTATTTTGGATTGGTTCGGAATGATTCCAAATTGTTCGAAAATTCCGAAATTGTTCTCGTAATTTTTCTTGCCTCTTGAACAGAAAATCTATTCGTTTCTGTTGGTTTGTCTCAAAGCTAAACTTTTATTTGGATTTGCGAATTGCAGCGATGTACAATGTTACTATTTCCATTGAGCTATATTTTGTTTTTCTAGGATTGTATTCTATTTAAATCTATAAAATCAATCTTAACTACTTCCTATTTGGAATATCTATTTATTCTATTACGTTTCTATAGGGGTTCATGTTGATTCAGGGAAATAAAAACTAAAAAATTCCAAATAGATTCAAAGAGAATGCGAATTCTCTTGGCCTCGGATTGAATCGAATTGAATTGAAATGATTTTTCCCGTTTTCCATCGAACGAGATACAAATCGTATTTTGGATTGGTTCGGAATGATTCCAAATTGTTCGAAAATTCCGAAATTGTTCTCGTAATTTTTCTTGCCTCTTGAACAGAAAATCTATTCGTTTCTGTTGGTTTGTCTCAAAGCTAAACTTTTATTTGGATTTGCGAATTGCAGCGATGTACAATGTTACTATTTCCATTGAGCTATATTTTGTTTTTCTAGGATTGTATTCTATTTAAATCTATAAAATCAATCTTAACTACTTCCTATTTGGAATATCTATTTATTCTATTACGTTTCTATAGGGGTTCATGTTGATTCAGGGTTATAAAAACTAAAAAATTCCAAATAGATTCAAAGAGAATGCGAAATGTCTTGGCCTCGGATTGAATCGGATTGAATTGAAATGATTTTTCCCGTTTTCCATCGAACGAGATACAAATCGTATTTCGGATTGGTTCAGAATGATTCCGAATTGTTTGAAAACAGATTTCAGAATGGCTCGGAATAGTTCTGATTCGCTTGAATTGAATTAAATTCCGAAACTTTCGCCAGCATTCTTTTTACTAAAGTTGGAGAAATGATTGACTTTTTTAATTCGTAGGATTAAGGATTTCGCAATTAAAACTACAAAGAAATTTTGAAAACTTTCTAACTCAAAACGTCCAATTGATCCATATAAAATTTCTATAGATTTCCATTTAGTTCTCTTAGTTTTTCTTGTTTCTTGAACAGAAAATCTATCCGTTTCTGTCATTTTGTCTCGAATCTAAACTTTTATCTGGATCTGCAAATAGCAACGATTAAGAAAGTTACTATTTGTACTGAGCTTTATTTGCTTTTTCCAGAATCGCATTCTATTTGAATCTGTAAAATCAATTTTAACTACTTTCTGTTTGGAATATCTATTTATTCTATTTCGTTTCTATAGGGGTTCATGTTGATTCAGGGAAATAAAAACTAAAAAATTCCGAATAGATTCAAAGAGAATGCGAATTCTCTTGGCCTCGGATTGAATCGGATTAAATTGATATGATTTTTCCAGCTTTTCATCGAACGAGATACAAATCGTATTTCGGATTGGTTCGGAATGATTCCGAATTCAAGGAGATCGAAATAATCTAAGTTGATTTTATATTATATTTCTTAGAAGTTTATTTATTATAATGTGATTTTATTTTATTTAATGCTTTTAGTGAACGTAAGCTCGACGACTTAATAGGAATTTAATATTCTTTCCTCTCCGTGTACAAATTTATATAAAAATAGTTTAAAGAATAAAGTAATTTATGTTTCTAATAAAACTTCGAATTCAATCCCTCCTGCGTTTAATTGATATAATTAATTAATTAATATAAAAAGAAAAGAGGTGAGCGAATCGAGTCAAAAATATTACTATTTCTACTGATCTTTATTTGCTTTTTCCAGAATCGTATTCTATTTAAATCTATAAAATCAATCTTAACTACTTCCTATTTGGAATATCTAGTTATTCTATTTCTTTTCTATAGGGGTTCATGTTGATTCAGGGAAATCAAAACTAATAGAAATCCCAAATAGATTAAAAAAGAATGTGAAGTCTCATAGCCTCGGATTGGTTCGGAATGATTCCAAATTGTTGGAAAATTCCGAAATTGTTCTCGTAATTTTTCTTGCCTCTTGAACAGAAAATCTATTCGTTTCTGTTGGTTTGTCTCAAAGCTAAACTTTTATTTGGATTTGCAAATTGCAGCGATGTACAATGTTACTATTTCTATTGAGCTATATTTTGTTTTTGTAGGATTGTATTCTATTTAAATCTATAAAATCAATCTTAACTACTTCCTATTTGGAATATCTATTTATTCTATTACGTTTCTATAGGGGTTCATGTTGATTCAGGGAAATAAAAACTAAAAAATTCCAAATAGATTCAAAGAGAATGCGAAATGTCTTGGCCTCGGATTGAATCGAATTGAATTGAAATGATTTTTCCCGTTTTCCATCGAACGAGATACAAATCGTATTTTGGATTGGTTCGGAATGATTCCAAATTGTTGGAAAATTCCGAAATTGTTCTCGTAATTTTTCTTGCCTCTTGAACAGAAAATCTATTCGTTTCTGTTGGTTTGTCTCAAAGCTAAACTTTTATTTGGATTTGCGAATTGCAGCGATGTACAATGTTACTATTTCCATTGAGCTATATTTTGTTTTTCTAGGATTGTATTCTATTTAAATCTATAAAATCAATCTTAACTACTTCCTATTTGGAATATCTATTTATTCTATTACGTTTCTATAGGGGTTCATGTTGATTCAGGGTTATAAAAACTAAAAAATTCCAAATAGATTCAAAGAGAATGCGAAATGTCTTGGCCTCGGATTGAATCGAATTGAATTGAAATGATTTTTCCCGTTTTCCATCGAACGAGATACAAATCGTATTTTGGATTGGTTCGGAATGATTCCAAATTGTTCGAAAATTCCGAAATTGTTCTCGTAATTTTTCTTGCCTCTTGAACAGAAAATCTATTCGTTTCTGTTGGTTTGTCTCAAAGCTAAACTTTTATTTGGATTTGCGAATTGCAGCGATGTACAATGTTACTATTTCCATTGAGCTATATTTTGTTTTTCTAGGATTGTATTCTATTTAAATCTATAAAATCAATCTTAACTACTTCCTATTTGGAATATCTATTTATTCTATTACGTTTCTATAGGGGTTCATGTTGATTCAGGGTTATAAAAACTAAAAAATTCCAAATAGATTCAAAGAGAATGCGAAATGTCTTGGCCTCGGATTGAATCGGATTGAATTGAAATGATTTTTCCCGTTTTCCATCGAACGAGATACAAATCGTATTTCGGATTGGTTCAGAATGATTCCGAATTGTTTGAAAACAGATTTCAGAATGGCTCGGAATAGTTCTGATTCGCTTGAATTGAATTAAATTCCGAAACTTTCGCCAGCATTCTTTTTACTAAAGTTGGAGAAATGATTGACTTTTTTTAATTCGTAGGATTAAGGATTTCGCAATTAAAACTACAAAGAAATTTTGAAAACTTTCTAACTCAAAACGTCCAATTGATCCATATAAAATTTCTATAGATTTCCATTTAGTTCTCTTAGTTTTTCTTGTTTCTTGAACAGAAAATCTATCCGTTTCTGTCATTTTGTCTCGAATCTAAACTTTTATCTGGATCTGCAAATAGCAACGATTAAGAAAGTTACTATTTGTACTGAGCTTTATTTGCTTTTTCCAGAATCGCATTCTATTTGAATCTGTAAAATCAATTTTAACTACTTTCTGTTTGGAATATCTATTTATTCTATTTCGTTTCTATAGGGGTTCATGTTGATTCAGGGAAATAAAAACTAAAAAATTCCGAATAGATTCAAAGAGAATGCGAATTCTCTTGGCCTCGGATTGAATCGGATTAAATTGATATGATTTTTCCAGCTTTTCATCGAACGAGATACAAATCGTATTTCGGATTGGTTCGGAATGATTCCGAATTCAAGGAGATCGAAATAATCTAAGTTGATTTTATATTATATTTCTTAGAAGTTTATTTATTATAATGTGATTTTATTTTATTTAATGCTTTTAGTGAACGTGTAAGCTCGACGACTTAATAGCAATTTAATATTCTTTCCTCACCATGTACAAATTTATATAGAAATATTTTAAAGAATAAAGTAATGTATATTTCTAATAGAACTTCAAATTCGATCCCTCCTGCGTTTATTCAATATAATTAATTAATTAATATAAAAAGAAAAGACGTGGGAGAATTCATTCACAAATATTGTTTTATTAAATTAAAATACAGACTGAATTAGCGTCACTAATTATACGACTTAGACAAATGAATGTATTTACATTTTCGTTACACTCCATTTTGAAAAAAAAAATCACGCGTAAGAAAAAGACTGTCTTACGACAGCAAAATCTAAACATCTTTACAAATGTACAATAATTTCAAAATTGAAAATTCGTTTTATTCATTACTGGCGCGCAAGACATTTCTTTATAATTAGATTACGTTTCATTAGACGAAAAATATTTTAAGAAACTATTTCAAAGGTACAATTGAAATTAATTTAACGCCTATATTACTTGAGAATTTGAACAAAAGTAATAAAATTGTTGTTTCGACTTGGAATAAAAAGAGAAATTTAGTTTTTCGGATAGAGTGATGTTTTCACTGGGATGGATTTGAAATATTTTATAAAATCGCGCCAGTAATTTAATTTATTATTCTAATCGCACTTCATAAAGAAACAGCCAGTAGTCGATGGCGTCGACGTTTCTTGTCGATATCGTACAATTAATCATTAATTCGACGAAATTATTAGTCGAATGGTGGAGTGGCGCTTGTACAACAAATAACATTAAACCATATATATGGTAACATACATACATAAGTATGCAGTGTCTGTACGAGTTGTTTTTGGGACATTTTTACACGGATAAGAAAATCGTATGACTTCTACGATTTGATGACTAACTGAATAAACGATTTTGCGTGACTACAATGGCATTCACACTTACGTAGAGCTTCTTCAAAATTTATTTTTTCATCTTATTAGCTACAGGCAATGCTTTGGAGGAATAAGAAAGAAAATGTGATTTCTCTTCGCTCAGAGAAAATATGTCAGATAAATAAAAATATTACAAGTAAAAATAAATACTTTAAAAACAAAATAAATAAATTACTTTTGAACAAATAAATTTTAAAATTTCCAGATTTTTTTGCGTAAATCGCAATCACAATTCTGATATATTTTCTTTGAACTTTGCCAACAGTTTACGCTAAATCGCTTATTCATGACGAATAATAAAGGGTCGAAAACAAGAACGAGATGCTTTTGGAGCAAAATGTTGAAAATGTAATTATTTTTTAAATTCTGAATTCCGAGTCGGTTTCATTTATACACCAAATTTTTTCTACAGAAAGTGTTTTTTACAGAAAATACAAAGATTTATTTCAATCGGGAAGTAAAATTCGGAAGATATTTTCCGATTTGCGTTTCTAATCAAAACAGATTTTTACATTTACTGCAAAAAACACTTTCTGCAGAAAAATTTTTGTGTATAAATGAAATCAACTCTGAATTCCCAGCCTTTTGGGGCTTCAGAATAAAAAAAACAATGATAACACAGATAATTATTGATGAAATTATGGTTTCTTATCAATTTTTATTTTTATTGCTACAAAGAAATGTTGCAAACTTGAGTTTTGGGAATTATTTCTATTTTCATTTAATAATCAAGGCAACAAATTTTTTCCTGCCTGTGAATGCATTTTCTAAACTTTAGTTAGAAATTGGTGTTAAAAAGGAGATTCTAATTAAGATGAAGTAAAATTGACAGTACTTTAATGAATTCAGTAAAAAGTCAGATGTTATCATTCTGATGCAAAAGTTATTTTTGTCTACGACGTGTGGAATTTTTACGTTCGTGCTTTCGGCTCAATGTTAGTCGACGAAGAACTTAAAGCTAATTTCTACCATTAAAATCAGACGCGTTCCTGGCACTTAAAAAGACTTGGGGACGAATTTGATAAAAAACGCCCAAAAATGTCATTATCTTGAATACATTCAAATTTAAATCCTTTCATATTAAAACTACAATGAAATTTAAAAAAGCTATCCAAAACAAGGCTTTGAAATTTGAATGCATTCAATCTTAAAAAGATCTTTCCTATCCTCAATTTTAAATCATTGCGACTTAATATTTTTCAATGAGATATATTCTAATTCGCATTTAATATAATTCATACGAATTTGAACTTTCGCATTAATGAGAAATTGGTTTCCCTTTATTAAACGTCCAATTGATCCATATAGAATTTCTAGAACTTTGTTTCTCTCAATTTTTCTTGTCACTTAAACAAAAAATCTATTCGTTTCTATTTGTTTGTCTCAAAACTAAACTTTTATTTGGATTAGCAAATTGCAGCGATGTACAATGTTACTATTTCTACTGAGCTATGTTTTCTTTTTCCAGGATTGTATTCTATTTGAATTAATAAAATCAATGTTAACTACTTTCTATTTGAAATATCTATTTATTCCATTTGGCTTCTATAGGGTTTTATGTTGATTCAGGGAATTCAAAGCTAATAGAAATTTCAAATAGATTCAGTCTAAGTCTCTTAGTTTCTATTTGGGATTCTCTAAACCTTTTTGACAAAGCCCACAGAAAAAAGTCTATTCGTTTCTATTCAGACCTATTGGGCGTTTAATAAACTCTCTCATAAAATCGCATTTATGTCTTGTTTTTTCATTTGTTACGAAATCTTTATAAATAAACTTCGCCCCATTTCCTCGTCTACAAATAAGACTTGACGATGATAATTTTTAATTAAGGAAGGTCTGATTAAAAGGACATTAGAACGCAGTACGACGCGTGGAATTCTCTTGGAGAAGTCAGTCTTGAGAATGATTCGTGGGCTCTGGAACGAGCTGGTCGTGTGAGGATCTTCCGGAAGATTTGAGGGGCCTCGTGAGCCAAGGATGTCGAATGAGATCTTCGGAATCTGGTCTCTCGGTGGGATCTCTCCTGAGAAGGGCTCGAATTAGACAACGAGCCCTGGAAGTGAGGCCTTCCGGGACCGCAAATTGGGCTCTGGATATTTTTGCAAAGAGAGAAGCGTGTTCGGCGCCATTGAAAGGGTAACGGCCGACGAGCATGGTGAAGAGTAGAACGCCTAGCGACCAGATGTCAGCTGCTTTTCCGGAATAAGCTCGTCCTGAACAGAGGACTTCCGGTGCCACGTAGGCCGGACATCCGCGACGATCCGTCAACATGTCGTCCGAATCGTCTACGATCACTGCATCCTCTAGACTTTCCAGCCGAAGTCGTGTTCTGAAATCAAATAAGAAATTCAATTTTAGCTTTTAGATCAAGTACTGAGTGGAAAATTATAATACTTATAGTAGAGTTTAGAAAGTTATATTCCCAAATGAGGTTCTACTTTTTCCTTTCTCTGGCGAAAGTTCCGGATTGTAATTCAATCTGAACGAATCAGAGCTATTCTGAAATCTGCTTCTGAACCATTTTTAATTATTTCGAACCAATCTGAAATATGTTTTGTATCTCAGTTGATGACAAACTGTCAAAAATCAATCCGGCTTTATACGATTCAACTGGGGGCATACATTCGAATGAATCCAAAATAAGTTTTTAATGCAAATCCATCCGGATTGATGCCTCGGATTGAAGCTGAATGAATCGTATTAGCTCGAATTGAATTAAAATCGGAAATTTTCACCAGCATTATTTTTACTAAAGTCGGAGAAATTATTGACTTTTTTAATTCGTAGAATTAAGGATTTCGGAATTAAAACTACAAAGAAATTTTGAAAAGCTTTGCAACTCAAAACGTCCAATTGATCCATATAAAATTTCTATAGATTTCCATTTAGTTTTCTTAATTTTTCTTGTTTCTTGAACATAAAATCTATTCGTTTCTGTTGGTTTCTCTCAAAGCTAAACTTGTATTTGGATCTGCAAATAGCAACGATTAAGAAAGTTACTATTTGTACTGAGCTTTATTTGCTTTTTCCATAATCGTATTCTATTTTAACGTATAAAATAAATCTTCTAACTTCCTATTTGGAATATCTATTTATTCTATTTGGTTTCTATAGGGGTTCATGTTGATTGACCGAAATCAAAACTAATAGAAATCCCAAATAGATTTAAAAAGAATGCGAAGTATCTTGGCTTCGGATTGAATCGGATTAAATTGAATTGATTTTTCCCGTTTTCCATCGAACGAGATGCAAATCGTATTTCGGATTGGTTCGGAATGATTCCGAATTTTTTGAAAACAGTTTTCGGAATGGCTCGGAATAGTTCTGATTCGCTCGAATTGAATTAAAATCTAAAACTTTCGTCAACATTCTTTTCACTAAAGTCTGAGAAATTATTGACTTTTTTAATTCGTTGAATTAAGGATTTGGGAATTATAACTACAAAGAAATTTGGAAAAGCTTTCCAACTCAAAACGTCCAATTGATCCATATAAAATTTCTATAGATTTCCATTTAGTTTTCTTAATTTTTCTTGTTTCTTGAACATAAAATCTATTCGTTTCTGTTGATTTCTCTCAAAGCTAAACTTTTATTTGGATCTGCAAATAGCAACGATTAAGAAAGTTACTATTTCTACTGATCTTTATTAGCTTTTTCCAGAATCGTATTCTATATGAATCTGTAAATTCAATTTTAACTACTTTCTATTTGGAATATCTATTTATTCTATTTGGTTTCTATAGGGGTTCATGTTGATTCAGGGAAATCGAAACTAATAAAAATCCCAATGGGATTTAAAAAGAATGCGAAGTATCTTGGCTTCGGATTGAATCGGATTAAATTAAATTGATTTTTCCTGTTTTCCATCGAACGAGATACAAATCGTATTTCGGATTGATTCGGAATGATTCCGAATTGTTCGAAAAAAGATTTCGGAATAGTTCTGATTCGCTCGAATTGAATTAAAATCCAAAAATTTCGCCAGCATTCTCTTTACTAAAGTCGGAGAAATGATTGACTTTTTTAATTCGTAGAATTAAGGACTTCGTAATTAAAACTACAAAGAAATTTTGAAAAGCTTTCCAACTCAAAACGTCCAATTGGTCCATATAAAATTTCTATAGATTTCCATTTAGTTCTCTTAATGTTTCTTGTGTCTTGAACAGAAAATCTATTCGTTTCTGTTGGTTTCTCTTAAAGCTAAATATATATCTAATATATTTAAATATTATCTATTTATCCTAAAATAAAACGTATTATTATTTTATTTTTTTAAAAAGGAAAATTTTAATTTTTTTAAAATTTTCAAATTGTTTTTTGATCAGTTTTCATGAATTAGTTCAATGACAAATTCCATTTCGACATTAAGGCCCGAATTAAAGCGGATCAACTAGTTTGTAAATTTGTATATTAAATTCAAGGACGTTGATATGGTTTAATTAGTTATATCGATGACTTTCAGTTGCTTTTGAAAATTTCTTTATAGTTTCAGGGTTTCTAGATAACTAGACATTTTTATTGCAAATGTTGCATAATTTTTATTGAGATTTATCTCTTAAAGTCTGAGAGGACCCTTGAATATAGTTTACCTGTATTACAAAAAACGGCGCTCTCATTTTTAGTATTATCCTTTGCATTAATAGTGACCTTGATCTGCTTTTTTATCTGCGTAATAAGTATACTTTTTGTGCATTGTGTCTTAATTGATACAAGGTCATGTCCATGAAACAAAAAATATTCTCTAGTAGTATCTATAGATAATCCAAGATTGTCAAAACATGTTCCAAGAAGTCCTTTGAATATATTTTTAAACCCAGAAATATCCTTATCTTAATATCTAAAATTCTACTCTAAAAAAGGAATTGAAAAGTGGGTCAAGTCAAGACTAATTTTCTTAGATAATAATTTTGAAATTCATTAGACCACGTGTCTCGAGTGTGTGTAAAACCAATCGTTGGAGAAGAAGCAGTAAAGTATTTAGTCGTAATTTAGCAAGAGCATCGCGATTGAGACACCTTCATAAACCGTTGCATTGGTAAATCTTTGCCGCTCGCAATGAAAAGGTAACGAAATCTCTGATGAAAGACATCCACAGGGACGAAACACTTCTTTCAACTTTTATCGAAAATTTTATTTTTACTGAAAACTCCAATGATAAGGTTTATGTAGACCTTTTGTCGTGGCTCAAACCGGGCCCAGGCCTGTCAATTTATAGTTTGGTATGGTACACCGCAACGACTCTGATGGAAATTCCTCTGTTGATCCCTAAATGGGATCCTATATAGTTTCGTACTGGAAACTAAGTGAAATCCTATGTAGGTTTCTACGAAGGGAATAATTTTCTACAGGAACTACCTATAAAAATGTATGTAGTTTTCTATTTAGCAATTTCCAGGAAGGAAGTCATCAAATCTGGAGAAACTTTACTGTCGCCCTGACCGGGCCTAGATCGGTAATTTCAAATTAGGTGATAGAATACGCGGCCCGATCTGTCCCCAATCAGGCGTGACCAGGCCCTGATTAGAACCCGATTGGACCCTGGGCGGCCAAGTCTGCGCCCTGGTCGGGGCGTGTATTCCATTCCCGATTTGGAATTCCTGATACGGGACGGATCAGGGCTATTGAAAAATTTCTGCATGGGACGTGATCAAGATACCAGATCAGGGCCCGGTCTGGCCCTGTGTTTCATTATCGAACTGTGTTTTTTCCCGATCGAGACCCAAACAGAATGAGAACAAAAATTCTGCTCGGGCAGTTATTCTTCTGAATTTTAAATTGTACCTTCTAGGGATCAAGCCTGGTTGGGGTTCCGTGCCAGGACAATGCCATGTTTGGCAAATTCTGTTTGAAAGTTATTTATCTTCAGTCAAAAATTAAATTTTAATTAATTGTGTTGTAAAAAGAGTATTGAAGAAATTCAAATTTTTATTGGGGGTTAGGTTTTTATGGCCTTTAATCGTGTCCTGGTGCGGCCCTGGTATTCGCACTTGCCTTACTACATCGATAAACCTACAAACGCGGAAGTCCCGACCAGGAAAATACGTAAGCTCCACTCTTAGGCAATACGAGTTCTTCTCATCGAGGTTCCCTTTTTTTTGCATATAAGCAATCTTTATTTACAAAAGTTGCTTAAAAATTAAGTAACGTGGACTATCTTTGATTTACGATTTCAGAAAAATTTCCTCTTGAGATTAAATACAAATCTACATTTAATTTTAAAATTTATCATAACGATTATAAATTAATTCTTTTTTTATACACTTATAATGTCAGCAAAAAAAGTATAACGACACTACCTCAATTTTGCAATAAAAGGTTATATTTTGCAAAAAAAATATGCATGTGTGCTGTGAATCTCTGAGAGTATTTCGTAAGCTTAATTTTCGGATTTAATTTCTCACTAGAAGTATCACATTAATTTTATCCATCTGAATTCTAACTCTAGCAAAATTAAGAGAGAAGAATGGGATCTTAATTAGATCTTCGTTTCTCGAACGATCTAAATGTTTAGAAAGTCAATTTTAATTTCTTATTGTTATCAATTTCATTTGTATTGAATAAAGTTTCTTTAAGATTTCTTATTTTTTACATTAGATAATATATCAAAAATATTTAATCTATATTTAACGTAAATTTAAAAACAAAGTACTGTTAGAAATTTCTATCGTAATTTCCCGAAACTCGTAACTGAAGTTTAATTCAGTTACAATTTCGTAAAGTTATGATAGAATTTAAGAAAATTCAGTTTTTTTTAGTATATTTAAGAAACAATTTCTTAATTTTGAGTTAGAAAGTGTTGAATATTCTGATACTCGTATGTGGAAATTCTGGAACTACAAACAGGAAAAATTTTACGTTTTGAGTAACTGAAGCAGGGCCGAATTTAGAACGAGGCCTGTGAAGTTACTGGACTAGGGCCCCCACCACTTTGGGCCCCTCCCCCTAGCCATGTAAAAAATTGCGAAAACAAATTATAAAACAAAAACTCTAATTTAATTTTTGGTCACTCGACTTTTAACGTTCACTAAGGGGCCCCCACCATCAACTGACCTCAGGGCCCCACCCAACCTAAATACGGCCCTGAACTGAAGTTTTATGCAGTTGCATGTAACTGAAAATATTGTTACAATTTCTCAGTTTCATGATGAATTTCATAAAAGTTCTGTTACTGTTTGGTAGTTTTAAGATACATTTTATGAAAATTCAGTTGAGTTTCGTAATATTAAAAAAAATTGCAGATAATCCAATACAATTTTCGCAATTTTAAGACACCTTTACTCAAAAACATCATAAATATTTTCAAATTTTACGTTTTGGGTTTTTGTTACAATTTCTCAGTTTTATGATAAACTTTATAAAAGTTCTGTTACAGTTTGATAATTTTAGGATAAATTTAATGAAAATTCAGTTGAGTTTCGTAATATTAAGAAAAATTACAGAAAATTCAGTTGAGTTTCGTAATATTAAGAAAAATTACAGAAAATTCAATACATTTTCGCAATTTTAAGATACCTTTACTGAAAAACATCATAAATATCGTCAAATTTTACATAACCTTTGTAACATACAAATTTTATAAATTACCGAAAATTTCCAAAAGTGTATAAATTTTGAGTGAAAAACTTCGAGTTTATTTTTATGTTTGATTTATCTGGAATATCAATTTTAATTAACGTTTTAACATTTTAAATAAATCAAACTTGGAAAAGAAAGATTTATGCCCCCCCCCCCCCCCCATGCTCCCTACTCTTATGTCCCTAAAAAATCTATTTAAATTATTATTTTTGTAGTATTGAACTTCATTTTTAACAAAGATACAATTTTCAATTGATTAGTACACAAATAAATTTAGTTCAGATAAAAGATATTTTTCTAGGTTAAAGTTCAATGAACAAAGAATTAGAAATTTGAAATTCTTCTTAACGTTTCGATACATAAATCAAGTTAAAATTGAAGATTCCAGATTCCCTTTCTCTTAATTGTTAGTAGAATGTTGCAAAAGCGAGTGCAAGAAAGTGTGTGAAAAGGAAAGAAGTGTAGAGAGAGAAAGAGAGAGCTTAAGTTAGACAGAGGCTGCTTTCTTCGCAAACTTTCACCCGGAGGCATCGACACAAGTGTTGGGTTCAAGAACCCCGGAGACGAGGACAGATTCTATCCGGGGATCTGCTCGAGACTCGATTGCAAAAGGCATCAATGACCGAAAACTGTTAGCTCTCTTAATTTATTCTATGTATGCGCATACGTATATATATATATATATATAAAGTCACTGATTGGATGACGACGACGTCCTCAATTGACGGCATCGATGCTTTCGTCATGATTGTCGTCATCAGAAAGCGAGGAATGTATTCTAGTTAGGAACGTAGCCTAGAGATGACATTACAAAATAACTAGACACCCACTTAAGATTTGTTATTCCCAGTTTAGATCTTCCCGAGTGAGTATGGGGACATTGGTCGTTTTTGGGACGTTTTAAAGACGTTTCAGGGACTTTATTGTCAGCCTTTCAGTTTTGTCTTCTGAAATAGAAAAAACGGCATTAGGACATAGACGCCCAGAAGATAAAAAAAACCTCCCCGGTGAGAGTTTCGAATTGGAATTCAATCCGAGCGAATCCGATTCATTCTGGTTCAATCTGAATTTTCTCGATCTCGGATTTATTCAGATTGAAGTTTCGGATTAGATAAAAGTGAACCGGATTGATTTTCAATAGATCTCCATTGAATGAGTTCTAAAAAAATTTATGTATTGGTTCGGAATGGTTAAAAAACAAATTCCGAAATGACTCGGATTCACTCGGATTGAATTTCTTTCCGAAAGTTTCACCAAGGCTGATATTGAAGTCGATTGGCGTCGTAACGTCTCAAACAGGTCCAATGATTTTTGGAAGAAGCAGAAATACATTTCTGCAAAAAAATTAATTTGGATCAAAATTATTTATTTAATTATTTATAGTCATTTGACATTTTTTTAAGCTTTCTATAACTAATCTTAATTATTTTTGAATCTGAATAAACAATAGCTTACTTTGTTCATTGAAACGTTCTCTACAATTCAACTAGATTTGTTAAATAAACAAATTTTGTTTTGTGTTAGCTATTTTCATTTTTAGGAGGAGATTTACTTTCTTTAAGCAAATTTTCTGCAAGATTTTTAGCAAGAAAAAGTTAAGAGACGTTTTTTATTGTCTTTTACTATAATTTTCAAATTTTACAGAAAAAAATTTGTAAAATAAAAATTTTATCTTATAGAAATAAATTAATGTCTATTTTAATCACGTGATCCGGTTAAGAAGAAGATTTACGGAAGTATTGTTTTGGAAATTGTAAAAGTGACATCCGGTGCGAGTCGTAATTATTGTTTTCTTTCGTTCCCAATGAGATAAGCATCGACTTGCGAAAGACATTCTAAGGTTCGATGACCTCACTAGAGGGTTACCTCGAATTTTGATGATTTTGTAAAAATTGAATAAGAGTCTTATAAGAATTTTTCTCATATTTTATAACATATTTTTAATCATCCGGTTTTAAAGTCTTTTATTAAAGTAATGTAAATTTCAGAATTATGCAATTTTTATTATGCGCTAAAATTAGAATTATAACGTCACCAGGGAGTAAAATAATATCTGAATAAAGAGTTAGGAGTAAATAAAATTTCAGAAAATGTTATTATTCAAGTTCTCACACTTTTTATAAAGTATTGATATTATAATATTATATATAATTAATTAGTTGAGTTTGAAATTTTTGTCACTGCCTACATTATCGGAGGATCACTAGTCGCGTATCAGATAGGATACGTTGTCGACAGGTGTCCTCGTAGACAATTTCAAACTCTTATATCGCAAATAATGCAAATAAATTCAATATTTAAAGAATTTGAAAATCTTTCTGTGGAAAAAATGACGCTTTCGACTGCGCTGGGATTCGAGCCCAGGTCTTTCGATTGCCGGTCGACTGCTCTGACCACTGAGCTACACAGGCGTCCGACATATATTATATATTATAATGAGTGAGAAGAATTGTCTGAAAAAATACTTATCTCTTTTCTGAAACGCTTGCACAATGTAACTATGATAACTTCCTCACTAATTACATAATTATATTTTAACGAATGAAGCAATGTATAAAACTAATCAATTAAGTCAACTTTGATGTCAAAATCACAAATGATAATTTCACAACAGAAATTTCTGTATCTGCTACTGATTAAGTAAAAGATAATCACTAATGGTGATAAGTATAAGATAAACTCGTTATTTCTTCAATTTTTTTAGATCAATAGAAGTTATATGTTACGCTTTTTAATCGAGTTAAACTTTAATAATGCCAATAATCTTTTATCACTCTTGGAATTCCGAGATATCTGCATTTCTAGATATTAAAAAAAATGCGATTGTAAAAAATAAAAGTTGCTCTCCCAGGACTATATCAGTTAGCAAAATTTAATTTTGTATCACTTACGTAATCAGTGACTTTGGACCTCCCCTTCTTACTTCATTAATGCATTTTCGTAATTTCGCGCTGGGAAAAGTGTTTTTAAACGCTCCGAGAGGTCTTTCTGATAAAATTTTAAAAGTAAACACTACTCTGGATATTCATAATCACAGCTTGTAATTCAAAATTGTTAACATTTTACCAATAAATTAAAAGCACATTTTGCAATCAAATTTCTCTCCTTTGTATTTTTAATTATTTTAAAGTAGTTATTACAAAAAAACAGGCCTTGGGAAAAATACATACTCTTGATTTCAAGAATAGAAATATTATTATTGAAGGGATCATTTAAAAGAGAAAAGATTATTTATACTAAGAAAAAAATTTGAAAAACAGAAAAATAATTTTATCATTAATTTTTCATTTTGCCCAAACTATTTTTCTTATTTTTTTCAGACGAATTGTAAAAAACGATGTGATTTTAATAAATTACGATTTATTTCTTCAGGGAAAGTGTTCTCTACAGCTTGACTGTTTCCAATTTTTGAAAAATGAATCAATTATTATTAAATACAACAATTTTATATAAAAATGTTTTTTATGCTTTTAGCAACTAAAGAATTTATTTTTAAAAATATATTTATTAAAAGTAAATTTATTAAAATCGCATAATTTTCAAAAATTTGGTAAGAAGCTATGAGAAAAAAGTTCGGGCAAAAACGAAAAAATCGTGTGTAACACGCGAAAAACTATTTTTGACTCACAAGTGGAAAAAATTTTTATGCATCACGGGAGAAACATTTATTTTACTCAAGTGATTGTTGCCCTCGCTTTTCTCAGGCGTTAAACTTCGCACTCGCGAAATAAACTTTTTCTACTAGCGGGTCATAAAGTGGATTTTATTACCTCGTGCGGGGAAAAAGAATCCATTTTCTGACCCCCGAGTAGAAAAAAAATCTTATGCGACACGGAAAAAACATTAATTTTACATAATTTTTATTGATTTATTTTTGTTTTGGCCGTGTGCTTTTTACCCTCGCTTTGCTCAGATATCAAATTTCACGCTCGCAAAATAAATTTTTTTTTTCCTAGTTGCATAATATACTATTTATTTTATTTTTATTTAGGGGTCAAATAATAACATTTCTACTAGAGAATGATTAGTAATCCAACTAGGAATTATAGAACCATTAAAAGAATAGGCAAAATTATATTTTTTAATTTCTTGTGAGTAAGAAGACTAATTTTTAGTGAAAACGTCCAAAATTTAACTAATTTAGAGAGAAGGAAAATTTATACAGTAAAGTATTATACATTATTTATTATTAATATATTACTATTTTTAAAGAATTTGAAATCTTTTTGTGGAAAAAAAGACGCTTTCGACTGAGCCGAGATTCGAGCCCAGGTCTTTCGATTGCTGATCGAATGCTCCGATAATGTAGGCAGTCGCAAAAATTTCAAACTCAACTAATTAATTAGAAATTATTATTATTATTTATTAATTTTATCATAAAGTATTATATATTTTTTCAAAGAACCAGTAAATATTTTAGAGTAAAATTCTAGTTTTTTCCAACCAGATTATATTTAAAGTGAGTTTGATAATTATAATTTTGTATTTGGTTAGGATATTCATTTATGAATTCCAATTAATTCCGGCCTTTTATATTTCTCTTTAGTTTTGTTTTAAAATCAAGTGAAGGTCTTAGGCAAGGTTTTTTGCGAAAGGTTGGGATCCTTCGACTTTTGTCCTTCGAATCCTTCGAAATCGATATGTGAAACATAGTGGGGTGAGATGTAAGGAGGTATAGAACCAACCATACATTTCCTAATTATACGAGCGTTTCAAAACTCCGACCGATGAACCAATATGCTTTTCTGGCTTGCAACATCCCCTTCTCCCTTCCTCTCTATCACTCTCTCGTCCAACTATAAGCTTCCTTCTCTTTTTCTCTCTCTCCCTTTCTTTTCATCTCGTGTATCTCGTCTCTTGAGCTCTAGAGCAACAGGAATGCGAGCGTAAGACACGATTGGCCAATCAGACAACCAGGTCGACTCACGACACACACCCGTTTATCAAGGTGGCAAAATTCTCTCGACTTTTCTCCAGATGGTCCAAATCGCACATTTCAACCCACGGATCGTCAAATCTTTAAAAGTCCCAAAAAACCACAATTTTTCCACTTTACAGCTCTATTTCAATTATTAATTCAAGATTCTGTATTAGAATGGGACAATGATTATCTGAAATCTTTAATTTTCCATTTTTTTAGAAATTGTGTAAAAATGTAAAAGAAAGGTTGTAAACAGACTGGCTAACTAGTTCAAGTACAAAACCCCAGTCAAGCGCGTAGAAAATCACTAAAACTAGGACATTGGCAAATCACTATTTTTACGTTACATTTTATATAAAAGTGATTTTAAGACTAAACTCAAAATTTAAAGAGTGCGAAAATTGTCAATCACTAAATTTTAACCGTTGAGTCTTTAAAAAAAATTGCATTACATTCTTTCTAAATTTAAATCAGTGAGATTTCACTGATTAAACAGCTAGACATACTCTCTAAATCTGAATCAGTCAAATTTTTACTGATTGAATCAGTGATTTACCTTTTCACTGGCAAATCAGTCAGTTTTCACTGATAATCAGTAGATTTTGACTGATTCAAATAAAGAGAGTAGGTTACTATTTCACTTCAGGGGAATTTTACTGTCTTTCACTAAAAAAAAACAATGAAATTGTCACTGAACTTGACCAGGAAAGTCAGTTTTACCAGTTGAGTTCTTCTGATCATTTTCACTCTTTTTCACTTAAATACCACAGATTGTCATTCAAATTTTTACTGAAGTTAAAGAACAACCAATTTTTAGCTATTTCATCAGTGAAATTTCACTGATTTAAATTTAGAGTTGTCTGTAAATATCTTTCTAACAAGTTATTCCAAATAATAAAAATTTCATTTGTACTGCTTATCGCGTTTCCGAAGACTTTTAAAAATGAAAGTCACAGTAATTAGGTAGAGTATTGTTTAAGCTGGATTGTTATAAAATAAATATTTTTAACTTAGAAGTGAGATTAGAGAAACAGATTCATGCTAAATGGCGCGCAAATAGGCCTTGCAAATGCCTCTGGGTACCAAGAAGTGCTTCAAAAGCTTTAAATCGACTCAAAGATAAATTACTCCCTCAAATAACACATGCACTGAATTCAAAATTTATTCTCCCTTAGAGATTCTAAATTGGGCGGATGTGTTGCCAGCCGGGCGGAAATAACAAACTATTTTAGTTTCTTTGCATTCCGAATACAAGAATAAACAAATTTTTCTTATTTTTGAACCTTATAGTTATAAATTCAAAATTTGCCAATATGATAATATACAAAAAATCGAACAAATAACTTAAAAATTGATTTTAGCCAATGGTCTTTTACTAATTCAAATCAGTGACTTATTTTCAACTATTCTTAAATATCATTAAAAATCAACTGATACGTAAATTTTTATTTCAACTAATAGTATAGTAACTTACATCATTGAAAAGTTTCTACTAAAGTAATCAGTTAATTATTATCAAGTGCTAGAATAAGAATTTGAATGAGTCAGTTAATTATGGCCAATGTAAGATCTTTAACTTTTTTTAAATAAATTTTAATTAGTAACTCAATTCCAGCCATAAAAATAGTTTTTTTAGTTACATTAAATGGAAAATCAGTTAAAATCTACTGTTTTATAGATAGAATTCACTAATTGAGAGAAATTAGTGAAGAAAAGTGCTAAACAATTAACAAATAAAATTAAGATACCTGGTTCGAAATTTCATTATAGTGCAGGCCCAGGTAAAAAAATGTTTGCATAGGAATAAGATAGTTTTGATTTGTAACTTACCGTGCTTCATCTGCAAAGACAAATTTCCTAAGCTTGAGATCCCTAAGGACAACTCCATGCTCGTGACACTTGGCTACGGCCCTGGCAGCCTGACGGAAAAGTCTCCTGGCCTCCGGTTCTCGTAACCTTCTCCGCGCCCTCACGTAGGCGTGTAGGTCACCGTGGTGACCCTCGAGGAGAAGGTACCGTCGACCTCCAGATGCATCAACCACACCTGCCACACCACTAGTTGCTCCGGTGCCCTCCAGGCGGAGGTGAGCTTGTAAAAGGGCTTCACCGCCCCTGTCTCCTGCAGTCAGAGCCTGAAAATTAAAAATTCTTATTTTCACAATTTTTATAAACCTACGCTTATATATTTGCAAAATATTATAAAATCTTTCAAATTATCTCTCATTAAACTTAATAGAAATAAAAAAAGTAGACATTACATTTTTATAAAACACGTAATTTTAGGGAAGTTTTTGAAAATAAGAACACTGAGAACTATATTTATAGATTTAAATATTGTACAGGTTACCATATATATAATACCAAGTACAATACTGATGGTTAACCGTACGTGAATATTGTAAGGATTACCATATGTATTTTATCGCCTACCATGTAAATGGTGACCCCTATAATAGTTATTTTTCGAATAGGAATAAGCATCTTGATATAGTAATCAATAGCGTATTTTCTCTCTCTGAACTATCTATTTTTATAGTTATTCCAGAAGAAGTGGATTAAATAGACGGAGTGAAAAAAGATTTAATAATTTATCATCAAGATGCTTAACTCAATTTATAGATAAAAATATTGTACAATCAATAGCGTATTTTCTCTCTCTGAACTATCTATTTTTATAGTTATTCCAGAAAAAAGTGGATTAAATAGACGGAGTGAAAAAAGATTTAATAATTTATCATCAAGATGCTTAACTCTATTTATAGATAAAAATATTGTACAATCAATAGCGTATTTTCTCTCTCTGAACTATCTATTTTTATATTTATTCCAGAAAAAAGTGGATTAAATAGACGGAGTGAAAAAAGATTTAATAATTTATCATCAAGATGCTTAACTCTATTTATAGATAAAAATATTGTACAGGTTACCATATATATTATACCCAGTACAATACTGATGGTTAACCGTACGTGAATATTGTAAGGATTACCATATGTATTGTATCAACTACTATGTATATGGTAACCCTTGCAATAGTTATTTTTAGAATAGGGATAAGCATCTTGATATAGTAATCAATAGCGTGTTTTCTCTCTCTGAACTATCTATTTTTATAGTTATTCCAGAAAAAAGTGGATTAAATAGACGGAGTGAAAAAAGATTTAATAATTTATCATCAAGATGCTTAACTCTATTTATAGATAAAAATATTGTACAGGTTACCATATATATTATACCCAGTACAATACTGATGGTTAACCGTACGTGAATATTGTAAGGATTACCATATGTATTGTATCAACTACTATGTATATGGTAACCCCTATAATAATTATTTTTCGAATAGGAATAAGCATCTTGATATAGTAATCAATAGCGTATTTTCTCTCTCTGAACTACCTATTTTTATAGTTATTCCAGAAAAAGTGGATTAAATAGACGGAGTGAAAAAAGATTTAATAATTTATCATCAAGATGCTTAACTCAATTTATAGATAAAAATATTGTACAGGTTACCATATGTATTATACCCAGTACAATACTGATGGTTAACCGTACGTGAATATTGTAAGGATTACCATATGTATTGTATCAACTACTATGTATATGGTAACCCCTATAATAATTATTTTTCGAATAGGAATAAGCATCTTGATATAGTAATCAATAGCGTATTTTCTCTCTCTGAACTATCTATTTTTATAGTTATTCCAGAAAAAAGTGGATTAAATAGACGGAGTGAAAAAAGATTTAATAATTTATCATCAAGATGCTTAACTCAATTTATAGATAAAAATATTGTACAGGTTACCATATGTATTATACCCAGTACAATACTGATGGTTAACCGTACGTGAATATTCTAAGGATTACCATATGTATTGTATCAACTACTACGTATATGGTAACCCTTGCAATAGTTATTTTTCGAATAGGGATAAGCATCTTGATATAGTAATCAATAGCGTATTTTCTCTCTCTGAACTATCTATTTTTATAGTCATTCCAGAAAAAAGTGAATTAAATAGACGGAGTGAAAAAAGATTTAATAATTTATCATCAAGATGCTTAACTCTATTTATAGATAAAAATATTGTACAGGTTACCATATATATTATACCCAGTACAATACTGATGGTTAACCGTACGTGAATATTGTAAGGATTACCATATGTATTGTATCAACTACTATGTATATGGTAACCCCTATAATAATTATTTTTCGAATAGGAATAAGCATCTTGATATAGTAATCAATAGCGTATTTTCTCTCTCTGAACTATCTATTTTTATATTTATTCCAGAAAAAAGTGGATTAAATAGACGGAGTGAAAAAAGATTTAATAATTTATCATCAAGATGCTTAACTCTATTTATAGATAAAAATATTGTACAGGTTACCATATGTATTATACCCAGTACAATACTGATGGTTAACCGTACGTGAATATTCTAAGGATTACCATATGTATTGTATCAACTACTACGTATATGGTAACCCTTGCAATAGTTATTTTTCGAATAGGGATAAGCATCTTGATATAGTAATCAATAGCGTATTTTCTCTCTCTGAACTATCTATTTTTATAGTCATTCCAGAAAAAAGTGAATTAAATAGACGGAGTGAAAAAAGATTTAATAATTTATCATCAAGATGCTTAACTCTATTTATAGATAAAAATATTGTACAGGTTACCATATATATTATACCCAGTACAATACTGATGGTTAACCGTACGTGAATATTGTAAGGATTACCATATGTATTGTATCAACTACTATGTATATGGTAACCCCTATAATAATTATTTTTCGAATAGGAATAAGCATCTTGATATAGTAATCAATAGCGTATTTTCTCTCTCTGAACTATCTATTTTTATAGTTATTCCAGAAAAAAGTGGATTAAATAGACGGAGTGAAAAAAAATTTAATAATTTATCATCAAGATGCTTAACTCTATAGATAAAAATATTGTACAGGTTACCATATATATTATACCCAGTACAATACTGATGGTTAACCGTACGTGAATATTGTAAGGATTACCATATGTATTGTATCAACTACTATGTATATGGTAACCCTTGCAATAGTTATTTTTAGAATAGGGATAAGCATCTTGATATAGTAATCAATAGCGTGTTTTCTCTCTCTGAACTATCTATTTTTATAGTTATTCCAGAAAAAAGTGGATTAAATAGACGGAGTGAAAAAAAATTTAATAATTTATCATCAAGATGCTTAACTCTATAGATAAGAATATTGTACAGTACAATACTGATGGTTAACCGTACGTGAATATTCTAAGGATTACCATATATATTGTATCAACTACTATGTAGATGGTAACCCCTACAATATTTTAATTTTGGAATAGAGATAAGCTTTTTGATGATATTCGATAGCTTATTTTTCTCTCCCTCTTTTTTTTAGAGTTATTCTTCAGATAGCCGTGCAGAAATTACCAAACTTGGCTTTGGCCTGGCATTGAAAGCTAAACCAAACCTGAGCTTGGTTATGCAGAATAAATATCTGGAAGATAACCTTGCAAAATATGTCCGTAAGACCGGGCTCTAGCCTGGCTTGGAGTTTTAATCAAATTCAGGGCTTACCATGGCTGAGCCTGGTCTCGGCCATAGAAAAATGTTTGCTTATCAAGAATCTAGACTAGACTCTAAACTCTGGAGATTAAAGAAGATCAATTTCCTAATGAAATACCACTTATGGTTCAAGGCCATTAGCAGCATCCGGTCTGAGTTGATGGCTTCTCATTCAAGAAAGCAGAAGTATTATTTGCTCGTTAATTAAACTGTTAATGATTCGTGGCTTGCTCTATTCATGTAATTGTCAATTAGACTTTGCCAATTAACCGAAATAAACGAACAACTATGTATGTCTATGAAGATAAAACTCACATCACTTCTAACAAACAAGTCGTTTCATTAATGAATCTTTGGAAAGTTTACGATCTATTGTCTTTTCTCTTTCGAGACATTGTAATCACTTATTATCTTGAGAACAAAGTTTATTCTGACAAATTAAAATAACATTTATGAAACTATTATATATTTCTTGTCAGGATGCAATTTTTGCTTCTGTTGATATTGTACTTTGTGTAATTTGAAACGATCTTTTTTTTTTTTAAATTATTACTCTTCTTCATTTTGATTATTTTTATTCAACAGTAATTCATACTAATGGTATTTAAAAATATTACACAAATATTTTTCATTACACTTTTTTTACTGTCTCTTTAGACAGGTTATTTCTTTAATATTACATTTTTAATTTTAATTCAAAATATTCCACAGATCTAATAGTTTATCACCAGACATCAGTAAACTAAGATAAGCAATCAAAATCGAAGCTGTTGGTCTGTTTTGAAACTCCATCATCCAGTCGCAGAGTTTGAGTCTTGAAATCCGAGGCCATTGTCATTTCGCAACTCAGTTCCACGTTTTAATAAGGGTCTGAATTCTGAATAAATTTTTGCGAAATTAAACACATTTAAAATGTACATATTTTTACCACAAGGTTTGAAAAATATTTCAAAATCAATTTTAATTAAATGTTTCAAACTCAAGTTTGCTTTTTTATCTTTTTAAACAAGCCTTTGTATGATTCTTATACGTTTTTTTACAATACCTCACACGATTATATTTTACGAAATAAAGTGCAAGGATCTCGAGACGATGTAACAGTCAATTAAATTAAACGGTACAGTCTGTCGAAACGATTATGAATAACGGGTTGATACACATTACACTAACATTACACACGAATATACACGTATGTAGCGGGTAAAGAGAAGAGGTGCAGCCTCGTATCGATGATGTAACAATTTCATTGTATAACGCGTTGATTGTAAAACGCTAATAAGTAATAAGAACGTTGCAACCTCGGCAAAATGCATTTCCGCAAAAAAACGCCGTGCACGTGCACGCACAAAAATAAATCCGAATACTGCAATAACAACAAGAACTAAAGTAATTCATAAATAACTCTTTCATATACTCCTCAGCTTATCTCTTTGAGAAATATAATTAACAAATCAATTCACGATTCCCATGCAAACATTTTACCATGGCTCAGACCAGGCCTGGCTTGGCGAATGGACCACTGGAAAGAATTTAGTACTTTGTTATTGTTTTTAATATTATTTGTTCAGTATTTTGTGTCAGGCTAGAACCAATAAAGAAAATCCTGTTGAATTTCTATTAAAAGTTACTAATTTTTAATAAAGATATAATTACCTAAGGATTTGTTGGGGGTCAAAAGTTATTTTCAGGTAAGTCTTCTTTATTATTTAAAATTTTATAAATATTTAACTAACTGAACTAATATAGATTAACAGAATATAAAAATAAACTGAAACCTTTTCGTTTAAAAAATATCCCATATGAATTAAATTACCTCAAATATATAGTAAAGATTTCTGTTATATGATTTGACTTAAAAATAATTAAAAATCGTAAATAAAGAAATAGTGTCAGAATCTCAAACTCTTACGAATTTTTAGCAGGTACAAGGGGGGTAGAGTTTTATGAATCGACCT
This sequence comes from Diplolepis rosae, assembly GCA_030998225.1. Classification (NCBI taxonomy): domain Eukaryota; kingdom Metazoa; phylum Arthropoda; class Insecta; order Hymenoptera; family Diplolepididae; genus Diplolepis; species Diplolepis rosae. The sequence goes on along the minus strand of JAPYXD010000723.1, from coordinate 1,611,249 downwards.
TACGTAAATTTATATAAAAAGTCATTCTTACGTAAGTTTACTTTATTTAAAGTATTATAAATATTTAATCAAAAATAACTTATGTAGGCCAGTCAAATATAAAAATAAAATCAAAGTCTCTTATTTAAAATTTATACCCGCATTATACCTGAAATTACGTTAAACACATAGTAAATATTTCTGACACATTATCTGACGCGAAAAATAAAGAAATCATGAATCTTATACGAATTATTACAAAGGGGTGGGGTAAAGTTTTGAAAATCGTCTTTACGTCATCAGTAAACACCCCTAATTGCTAAAGTATAAATCCAGTTATGAAATTAACTCTTTTTCAACTAAACTTCATAATTATCAGTAATATTTGAGCAATTAAAATTTTTAATACGTTTAATTATCGCTAAAAAATTCGACAATTCTCTGTGACAATTTGGATAATGATTTCTATGTCTAATAGTTTGAGAATTTGAGATTAGATTTGACATATGAGTTTTAACGATGACTCAGAAATGGGGAAAAAAAAATCGAGGGCTCAACTACACCCTTCATGAATCATCCTGACAACGTGATGAATTCAAGTTTATTTCACACAAGAAAACTATCATATTGAGTCGTATAACGACTGGACTCTAATCAATTGGTTTCCTGTTTCAGGGAAACAGATTATAATTTTTTTTTTCTTCCAGATTAGAAGCTAAATATTTTCTATATCTGATAATCCGACTAAAAATCATCAATTTCTAGTTTATCTCCATAAGTAATATTATACTTTGTACTGTTCCACGTGAGAATCTAGGCACATTTGTGACGAATGGAAATTCTTAATCTGGTAAAACGGTTTTTTAAGAAAGATCAGAATTTAGATATAAAGATACATATTTCTTTGGAATTGATTTTAAAAGGGGTCATATGTCACTAAACATCTTTGAGAAAAGGGAACAACGGAGCTTTGAGTGTTCTATTATTCCCTCAATAGCGACATCCTGTACATCCTTTGAAAGCAAACGATGGTCAGAGACCATCTTCCGGTAAATGTAACTATAACAAGCAATTCTCATATTCTTTTGAATGAAAGATTTAATCAAGAAGACTTCCCCAATTAGCTGATTTAAGAATGATCGACCTATTTATATGCATAAACTCAAACTGAATCATGTTTTTTAAAAATCAGAAGAAACAGAACAGAAAATAATTTCAATGCAATTCGAAAAAATCAACAAAACTTTTTTTTTAAATTAGTTTGGGTCAAAATTATTTTTTAATTAACAATTATATGAGATTTTAGATTTTTTCTTAACCTTTCATAAGAAATTTCAATTTTTATTCAATCTTAGTGAAAAATAGTTTTTTTTTCATTGGAACAATTTTTGGCGAGTTTTGGAAAGGAATCCAATCCGAGCGAATACGAACCATTGCGAAATCTGCTTCCGAACTTTTCCGAATTATTTTGAGCAAATTCGAAAAACGCTTTGAATCTCGTTTGATGCAAATCGGTTGAAAGTCAATCCGACTCAATCAGAATCGATTAAATTAATCTAAGCTCCAATTGGTTCGGATTAAATCGGATTGGTCTTTGACCAACTTCCGTCAGACTAGACTCAAAATTTCTTTCGGATTGGTTCGGGATAGCTCGAAATAATTTGTATTCGCTCGAATTGGATTCCGATTCAAAACTTTGGCTAGGATTTTCTACAATTATTCTCCTTAAAATTAGGGTCTGATGCCACCAATTACATACGACCACTTTATTAATAAATAAAAATCGAAATAAACTTTCCGGAGAAGACAGCATTGCAGAAAAATGTAACGCATCACTGTCTTCTCCAGAAAATTTGTTAAAATTATTATTTCAATTATAAAGCGGCCGTATATAATTGGTGACATCAGAGCCCATCACACGGCCTTATCATAAGTTTTTTGGATACTATCTACAGTACGAAAAATGTTTACTTAGTATATCATAAACAAGAGACTTCATTAAACCGGATAGAAATCACAGAAACGTGACAGAACCGCATAGAATATTATAGAACCCTATAAGATTTTAATAATGTTCTATGCGCTTTTTGGCACGTTTCTGTGATTTCATAGCTCTTAAATATCAACTTTTTGGAAATTCAAACCTTTAATGACCAAAATAGACTGAATTACACAATATCCCATCAAGAGGATTTCCTAAAGCAGAAATCTTTTGTAGTGAGATAGAATTGCTCCAAATAATAGAACCAGTTTTACGAGAACTCCTCTCTATCAAGTGTCTCTTCTAGTTGCATCACTGGTACATGACAAAGTCGAGATATCAGATAAGTGAGAAAAAAATGAATGGAGATATTGTGTCCTAAAATGCTTTCCAAGTGCATTAATAAAAATCAATTTTATTTTTCTTTGCAAAGTAATTTTATTGCATCTAAAAAAAAAAATTACTTATGAGAACATTTTTTTAATAATTATTTTAGCGTTTGTTTTCAAATTGCAAAATTATTCCATCTAGATATATTGTACTTAAAATTGTTTTATTCTAGCCCCACAACAAGGTTTAGTTTAAAAGTTTGTAAAGTCTGCGATGTGTCAGTTCTAAAGAAAAATTGCCTTGAGCGGTCTTAAATCTCGACAGATTCTTTCGAAATAAAAATCTGACGTTAAATCTTCAAGTACATAATATTTCTTAAGAAATAAATCTGGAACACTGTATCTTATGATCTTTGATTCTGACAGGTACTGTTGTTTATCATAATTACAATGAGAGAAAATTCTGAAAACGTTGTTCTTGAATATAAAATTAAAGATTTTAAAGACCCGAGAGAAAATTTCCTGGCAAAGGCTTTGGAAAGGAATTCAATTCGATTAACCCGAATAAACCCGAAGTTCGAATAATTCGGATTCATTCGGATTGAACCAAAATTTATCGGATTTTTCACCGATTTGCATCGAACGAGATTCAAAACGTTTTTCGGGTTAGTTCGGATACAGATTTCGGAATAGATCGTACTCTTTCGGATTGACTTCTAAATATAAATAAGCCATGGAGATGAGGAAATCAGGATTGATTACTGAAATTTCTGTAAAAAATTTAACGTTCTGTTTATCGGGAAATCATCAATTGGAAAAAACCAAACGTACCATTTTTTTACCCAAATTTCAGTAATCAATTTTAATATCCTATCTCCATTTTTCTCCGTGTAATTTTTCATTGACACCATTTACACATGGATAAATTGGATTAATAATTTTTTCATCTACATTTTGAAACTCCAATCAACACTTTTGAAGTTTACTAACCTGTGATGCATTCTTTATAATTTGGTACGTCACGAGTAATCACAGTAATTAAAAGTAGTGTAAGTTGTATTGACCTTCAATTTGAATAAAATGGAACGTTTTTGGAAAAATTTGGCTTTAGGGTCCAAAAATGATTAAATCGATTTAATCAGACGTTTCGGCTCAGATCTAGGTCCTGATCAGTGATATTTATTAAAATCTTTGAAGTAGTTGGAGAAATATTTATTAAGTTTGTCACTTACGAGGTTGTTCTTTTTTTTCTCTTTTTTCTTAAAAGGTTTTCCCGAACGACACATACTGTCGGCTTAAGAAAACCTTTCAAGTCGACTAAATCAATAAAATCAGTTTCCCCTAGGATTTTTCAACAATAATGAATTTTTTTAGCTGAAACTTTTTTCCTTTTGGCTTCATACCAAATTTTAAAAATTATGCGATTCTAATAAATCACGAATGATTTTTTCAGCAAAAAGAATCTTCACAACTTTACTGTTTCCAATTTTTTGAAATAAATTCAATAATGGTTTAAACCATTAAAAATCAATTTCCCAAAACAAAATTCTTATAAACAAATTGCTAAATTGGGTAATAATTTATTCATTTTAGAAAATTGGAAATGGTTAAGTTGTAGAGAATTTTTTCTCCGAAAAAATAATCCATGATTTATTAGAATCATATCATTTTTTTGAATTTGGTATAAAGAGATAAGAAAAAAAGTTCGGGTAAAAATAACATTTTTTAAATGCATTATTTTTTATGTTTCAAATTTTTTTCTTGGCAAATAATCTCTTTTCTTTCAAATGGTCCTTTCAATAATAATTTTGCTATTTTTGAAATCAAAATTATCTATTTTTGCTTCAGGTCTAATTTTTGTGGATCAACTACCTTAAAAAATATTTCTCCAACTGCTTGAAAAATTTCAATAAATATCACTGATATGGGCTCCGATCTGAGCCGACACGTCTGATTAAATCGATTTAATCATTTTTGGACCTAAAGTCTTTTTTCCAACAACATACCATTTTATCACAATAGAATTAAATAATCTCCACTCTCTAAATCTGAATCTGTCAAATTTTCACTGATTGAATCAGTGAAAAATATTTTTCACTGTTAAATCAGTTAATTTTCACTGAGCCACCAGTGAAAAAATACTTTTTACAGTTGAGTCAGATAATTTTCACTAAATTAATCAGTGAAATTTGACTGTTTCACATTAATCCCTTTTTAGCTAATTAAATCAGTCAAATTTCAATAATAATCACTAGATTTTGACTGATTCAGATTTAGAGAGCAACTCCTCCATGCGTCCCAACTTTCTTAAATGTTAAGTAAAGTTTTTCCAGCTATTTTTCTCTCTATGATTAAAAATAAAGAAAAACTTGACTGATTAAAATATAGAAAGGGAAGATGAGATACTAACCTTTGCAACAAGTTGCTGCCCAGTTTTGACATCAACACATCTGTACAATGTGCTGCCCTCAGCTGGACCAAGAAGAAGGAATCGATCTCCAAGGATGGTGGGTCCCTGGTGAGCAGTCTTGACTGGTTCACAACTTGGAAAGACAACTGGAGAAACGGTGGTTTCCTCAGTTTTCTTGGGTTGCTGAACATCTTGATGATTCCTGACTAGGAACTTTCCATTACTGGTTTGCGTCACTTGAAGATGCAAGGGATGCTGTCTGCTCACAGCCACTCTCATATTGCGCGAACTGGTACTTCACCGCAGCACAAACACGCAACGTTCACTTATCTTTTCACAACCTTTTTATCTTCCTTAGAAGTTATGACTTAGAGCTACTTAACACCACTTTAACGGGTGTAATTCAGATTCACATCTAACTCGAAGGTCTCTCGACAATGAGCTAGCTAAACACGAACACTTGGGTGATTCAGATTGGAGGTTCAACATTTGATGATCTTAGCTTGTATCAATCAAGCTGATTGTCTTGTAGACGCAGATTTCCTCAATAATTTTCAAATCTAGATTGTCTTCTGAATATGGATTAGGTGCGTTTATGTCGAACCATCAATGGAATTCTTGGACGGAAAGAGATCTTCGGAAGGTGGCAGACTAACGCCAACTCATCTGGATTATTAGGTCCTACAACAGAGAACACATTTCTTATGAGTTGCCCGACTAAGGAAAATCTTCATGTCTTTTTAAATTTTTATCATATTTATAAGAGCACAAAAGACATTTAAATTGTTTTAATTATGATTCTGCGGTACGTTTTGAGTTTGAAGGTATCGAAATTAATACAATTATTTTATTTTTCAGCGATAAAATCTAGAAAAAGATATCTGTCACTGATGGCAGTGCAGTGGTACATCAATTTCCATGCTTCCACTGTCAGGATTGACTATTTGTTAGAGTGAGATGAAAGTAGTTATGTCTCACTTCAACTAATGGTCAACTCTAACGGTGGAGATGGTCCGCAAATGGTGAACTACTGCACTGTCTTCAAGGACAGGTATTATGATTTTTTTAATGATTTTGATGATATTGAATAAAATGGCCTTTCTCGTATTTTTTTAAAAGATCTTTTTCAAAATGAAATTTTTTTATTTCCAATAAGTCAACGTTCCGACTGAAGCTTCAGTCCTTATCAAGACTAAAAAATACAATAAAACTAATTATATAATGCGAATGAAACAATACAGTCCAAAAATGAAGAAATTTGTATAAGATTGTTACCTTTAGAAATCGTTGAATCGATAAATTAAAAGTGGAGACATGTTTGGTACATTTTTTGTAGATTGTATTTATTGAACCAAAATTGTAAAAAATGCCACAAGACAAAATTTTTTATAGCATATTAAAATATTATTTCATTAAGTGTCTATCTTGATCGATATATCTTGTAAATATGTTATGGTAGAGGTTAGGTATGATGTAAATAGTGTTTTATCTATGAAAAGAAACAATATTATTCATCAAAAAAATGATTATAGTTTGTATATTTAATTTATATATATTATTTAAATAAAATTGTATTCAAAAAGTTATTGTGAACTCACCAGTTTCATTTTGGAAAAGGATTAATAAAATTTTTGAAAAAAAACGTTACAGTGTACACATGATGACTAATCAGTATCAGATTTATAAGAGAGATGTTAGGTTAAAATCGGTTATGAAAATATAAGGCGGGAAAATTTGTTAAATTCAATTAAAATTTTGTAAAACTATTTGGATAATTGAATAATATTAAAATACCAGAAAGGCCATTTTATTCAATATCATTAATAATATACTGGTAATTCAAATTCTTTAAATTTGAATTTAATTTGCATTTATTTGCGATATAAGAGTTTGAAATTGTCTACGAGGACACCTGTCGGCAACGTATCCTATCTGATACGCGACTAGTGATTCTCCGATAATGTAGGCAGTGGCAGAAATTTCAAACTCAACTAATTAATTTGAAATCATTTATACTGGTAATAACTACAATTTTTTATATTATTTATTTTAAGTTTTTAATGTTAAAAAATAAAATTATTGTGTTAATTTCGATACCTTCAAACTCAAAATGTACCGCAGAATCATAATTAAAACTATTTAAATGTCTTTTGTGCTCTTCCCTATTGAAAAAATTGACTTCCAAAACCACATAAAAAATAATTTGAAAAAAGTCGTAAAAAGGAGATAAAAAACGCTATAAAAATTACGTGAAAAAGGACGTCAAAAACGATTTTATTAACGGATAAAGAAAAATGAGAAAAATAGAAAGTTTTCTATCCCTCGGAATTGTGGTTATTCCGATATCTATTTACGAGCGAATCCGAAATAGTAGGATTTGTATCCGACTTAGAAAATTGGTTGCGGATTGGGTTTGCAAAAGTTCGATTGCACATTCAGATTGAGAATAATTATTGTTGTAATTAGTTGCACGTCCAGATTAAAAGAAAGATTAAATATTTGTCTCAGATTGGGTTCTAATTCGGTCGGATTGGAAATTTTTATAGTTTGAGGCCAGATTTAATCATATCAGACAATTGGATTATGATAAATTGAAAATTGGCTTGAATTGGATTCAAATTTAGTCCAATTGGATGTTTAGATTGAAAAGGGTTGACAATTTTTCTTCTATTAAGGTTGAATCAGAATTTCACATTAGATCCGTATCCATTCAGATTAGACGTTCGTATTGATAAGGATTCAAGTTTGTATTCCTTCGGATCGGATGCATTGAGTCTTGAAAGTAAGTTTGTAATAATCCACAATGGCTCAAAATGAGCTCAATTGGATTTCTATCCGAATTTTGCATAAGGATTATCAGTTATTAGAAAATATATACCTTTAAATTTGGAAACAAACTGATTCACCAAAATAAAGATAGCCTTTCTTTTCTGTTTCATGTTAACTTTAAAAATATGTAAATTCTGTATAAAGAGCTTTTTGATAAGCAGAGATTCAATTTACTTTGACCCAAATTCGGATTTCGTTGACATTTTTATCACTTCCTCTGCATCTCATTTAGAGTAAATCATCCATTTGATAAACTTTACGCTCTCCAGGGGAAATGATAATTACTGGACTCTAATCTTTCTTCAAAAACAAAATGACGCAATTTAGAGTTTTACATTTCCTGGTGAGGAAATCGTGAATCAATTGATGGATATATTAGTAATTCTTCCATTCATCATTCATTAATATAGTCACGCAATATTTCTACAGAAAGGTGTCAATGACTATTCTTCCTGGTAAGAAACAAGACATCGATAAAAATGAAGGTTTCACGTTATTTTCTGCAATCTTCGATATCGTTATGCTCTAAAAACAATGAGCCTTGATCGTCGCAAGCAAAACGCAGAAATCATTTCGAATGAAACTCTCTTTAAAGAAAAGTCGATTGTGTTAAAATATGTGTTTTTCGAAACAGTGAATAACGGACAGTTTCAAAAGCTAATGTTTCGACAGCATAAGCTCGAATCCTTACGCAATTTATTCCGTTGGAGATTCGTTAAGTTTAGGTCATGGGTACAACTGGAAGGTGGCTGAATACAATTAACGAGATTCAATTAGAAATTCAAAACTATTCTTACATCTCATAAATATGTGACATTTCATAAAAATCTAGTTGCACCTGTTCAATCCTAATAAACAATAAATGATCCTTGAATACATTTAATTAACTAATTACAAAAGAGGTGAATATCCGATAAAAATAATACAAATTTTCTTACGAGTCAATATTTGTAGTGACATCAGAGGATGTTGTGAACTTGAGTATTTCTAGCCTCGAAATGCATTGTTTTAAATGAGAACGTGTAAACGAGAATATGATAATCACCCCTTATTATTTCGTTGCATTGTCTTCACAATAACTATCGTCCCTGAATATCGATTCAACTTTCAAGAAAGAAACTTTTTCTTAATTAAGTAAGTTTAAAACTTGTACCTACACACAGAAAATATTTTTTAGTTTCATGAACAAAAAAGTTTAGTTCACTATATTTGGTTGATTTAAATAGTATATTGTGCAAATAGGAAAAATAGAATTTATACTGGGGGTCGAAAAAGGGATTTTTCTACTAGCGGGTCTTAAAGTAGATTTTATTGCCCCGTGCTGGACAAACAAATCAGTTTTCTGACCCCCTAGTAGAAAAAAAATCGCATGCGATATGGGACGAGCGTTTCTTTCTACTAGAGGTCATAAAGTGGATTTTATTGCCCCCTGAGGGGCAACCAAATCCATTTTTTGACCCCATAGTAGAAAAAAATCGCGTTCGATACGGAAAAAATGTTTTTATCTACGAACGTGTCATAAAGTGGATTTTATTGCCCCCTGTGGGGCAACCGAAACCATTTTTTGACCCCATAGTAGAAAAAAATCGCGTGCGATACGGAAAAAATATTTTTATCTACGAGCGGGCCATAAAGTGGATTTTATTGCTTTATTTTCCCTAGTTGCACAATGTTCTATTATTTTACTCGGTGGTTGTTACCCTCGCTTTACTCAGGTATCAAACTTCACACTCGGAAAATATAGTATATTTCATATCAAGTGCGGAAAGGCGTATTTTAACGCAAGAACGAGAAGCGACAAGAGCGTTAAAATACCTTCTGCACGTGATAAGAACAATATTTTTTGTTCGCTGTATACCGAAATTTAGCCGAGTCGGTGTCGTTTTGCGTACGGAAAGTTGATTTTTCCACACTAGCATGGTAAAATTTTAAGTTTGCTTTAATTTTCCGCACACTTAAAATTTTCCCGCAATAGTGCGGGAAAATAAATTTTTCTCACGCAAAACAACACCGACAAGGGTAACTTTCGGTGTACGGCAGACAAATAAATTTTTTTTTCCCTAGTTGCACAATATACTATTGTTTGTCAAGCAGGAGGCAATAAAATGCACTTTATGACCTGCTAGTAGAAACATTTTTTTTTTATGACATGTGACAAAACTTGTTTGCTTGAGTAAACCAAATCTATTGGTTGGACAATTCTGTTAAATTTTTTAATTTTGTTACACGCACTACTTTTTTGTTACTTTTGACATTCGCATTGCAAACTTTAATAATCGCATTGCAAGTGCTACTCTTTGTATTACACTATTTACCATATTATTTTTTTTTAGATGATAATGTAAATGATAACGTATGAAATGATATGTAAATGAATGCTAATGATAAAATTTGCAATACGAATAGCAAAGCTTGCAACGTGAATGGCAAAAGTTGTAATATGAATAGTAAAGTTTGAAATCTCTGCAAATTGTCATTTTTTGCGCAATGTTACAAATTAACAAAAAATTTTATGCTAAAGAATTGTGTTTCGTCAACTTAATATATCATTTTCAGTGTAGTAACGAAATTCGAGTTTTAAACGAACCAAAATTTTCTATGACTGTTTTCAAGTAATGTTATTCCATATGAATTGTCAGATAGGAGTGACTATTACATAACAAAAATGATATGCAAATGTTTCAGAACAATGTTACAATCTCACTACGTAATAGACTCAGAATTTCATAAAGTAATTTAGGTAATATTTTGTAACTATTACGATCATGCGTGTCATTCTTGTTAAAGGTTTTTTGAAGTCACAGAAACTGTGCACTCTAAAACTTTTTTTTGGAAACTTCCAATAAAGTATTGGAAGTAATTAACAAATATATCTTTTGAACTTTTTATTCAGAATCATGTAGGAAATGTTCAATGACGTGCCGAATATTGCGTGCCTGACTTTGAAAAATTCTAAGACTACACTTGAAAAATTGCAATACTGAAAAGAAGATCCAATAGGGATTCGAATATTTCTTGTAAATTATTGAAATAATTCGATAGAAGATTATTTTTTCAATTTATTATTGAAAGATTGCATCACCTATGTATTGGAAAATTACGATTTTTTTATAGTGTGTTATAAGTTTGATACGTGAATGGATCTTTAAAAAAGTTACCGCTCTTACATAGCAATTACTGGCATAACATTTTTTGCTAATTGTATAAAAATTAATAAATATTCAGAATTAAGATTTATATTTCAAACTATATGTAAGCCATTTCAGACATTCAGTCCGAAAATCTAAGTATTCACCTGACATATCTAAATTTTGAAATATCTATATATTAAATTGAAATATTTAAGGAAGGTGACAAAAATTTCAAACTCAACTAATTAATTAAATTGAAATATTTGAAATATTATAACAAAATATATTGGGTGACTCTCCTGTATTTAAATATCCATATGTTCATCCTGGGGATTCGTTTATCTCTCTGTTGCATCCAATTATGTTTGCTAAACAATTTTCGCAATTGTTTTCCTAAACGAGAGAAGAATTCCTTTTGCGAAAAAGTTAATTGAGAAACTTGAAAAATAATTAAGAAAATAGGCGAGTCTGTGAAATCCAAAGATTGCGGGGTATTGCATCCCATAACCTTAAGCAAGTTCCTATTAGTTATTCGACAGTAAATAATATTTTGCAATCTTTCACTCGAAACTGGTTTCTTCAAATTAGTTTGTTTCCAATTTGTAAGCAGGAAACATTACATGACCAATATGTAAAGAAATTGTATTGGCCACACATATATAACTTTGTAAAAAAAAAATATATATATAGATATTTTAATACATAATTAAAAAAATAATGATCAATTGTTCTAATTGTAAAATTTATATCCCTAATAAGGAAGCAGGATGTTACTTTCGTCACGCATTTGCGCTTTGAAGAGTTCAGGAACGTGCCAAAAGATCAACATGTAGCACCAAAAATTCCTCCTCCCCGAAAATGTAAATGTATAACGTGTGATGATTTTGTAATTTGAGTTTAATTCTTTGAATCAGAGCAATGACGCGTTTATACATTAGTGTATTTAAAACATCAACGTTCTTTTGAACACGCAAGAATCTGACGAAATTACTAAAGCAGAATGGAACGGTAGGTTGGGAATTACGAAATAGCGATTGCCTCCTAACAGATAGCAAATATCCTTCGATAAGGTCAAAATGGCGGAGTTTCAGTTGTCACGTATGAATATTGCGCGAACCTCGGCTACGTATAGTGTAAATGTGATGCAACACAACCAGGTAATTTAATAAAACACAATTACATCGTCCTTCCTTCCTTTCAAACTTCTGCTACATAAACTTCAATCCGATTTCATCCGAATTCAATTCACATAATTGTGCAATGCTTGCAAATCACAATTTTGCAATTTTCAGTATAATACAATTGTAAAACTGAAAGAGAAGTGTAAAATTGCAATGAAATGTGTAAAATATAAAAACATAACATAACATAAGTGAATTGAGAGACACATATCGAAATTATAAAATTAATTGCAGTTTTTAAAAGTAAGTTACTTCCGGGTAGTCGCTCGTATTTTAAGTCAAGTTTCGTTCACTTACATGTATTGTTGCAATAGCATGCAATAAATAATACGTTACTTTGATAAAATATAAAGTTGCATGTGAGATAAAAGCACGTGATTAGGTCACGTGAATTCTAAAGTAATTTGAGCCTACCTTATCATAAGATTCTAAATGTATATGTTGATTCTAGCAGAGTTGCATAAAATGTGATAAAAAGTTAGGAGCCACATTCGTCACGTTACTTTCTTTAACGAATGCAACATTTATGTGAAGAGTGTAAGAAAACTGATAAGAGTAAGAACCGGATGTAAATCTTGATGTAAACACACTTATGCCAATATATGTAACGGCCAAAGCGGTTGCAACTGGCGTCGATAGCTACTGCACTTTGCACTGAGCAACTGCGACACTATATGAAGATGTCAACCGCAAAATAAATTTCCTTTTCGATAAATGAACCTTTTATTTTTTCATATATATTTCATCATCTAATCTAATAATTTACCTTTTAAACTGAAAAGCTTGTAATTGGAATCCAAATAATTATGATCGGTATCCAAAAAATCGTCGCCGGCTATTCCTGAACGGGGGTTGGTTTCTTCCAAGACGTTGTTAGCGACCGTCGTTTGTCCGAAAGCTAATTTCCGGAACTCTGCCGGAAGAATTGGTTTTCGCGCGCGCGGTGGTGTTCTTTTATTCACAATATTCTCCCGCAAAACAGAATTCTCCTTTGGTTTGTTATGATATTGATTACCTCTTTGGCGATATACGCAAATGCGGAATCGGTGAGAGGAGTTATCAGAAAGGAGAAAGGCTGAAGAGCGGAAAATGTGATAATCCGCGCAACGGACGGTCCAACGTTGGGCCGACCTCCGCTCAGAAACGACGGCGGCGGAAGAACGAGCAAGCACCAACCGAACTCGCCATTGTGTAACCAACGACTGACAAACTTCGTCTATGTGATGTGGTGACTGTGCGCACTGCGCCGCCAACCGCCAGTTTCCCACTCTTGCCGAGATGGTGGCGGTTGAAGTTCGACAAGGTTGCTTCAGGTTCTAAGGTTCTTTCATGTTCTTGCTTTATCACATTTGCTTAATATATGATTAGTATAAAAGAGAATAACATTCAGAGATTTCATGAGAGAAAAAGCTAACATGATATCAACAAAAGCAAATTTGTAATGGAACTGTTATGTGTTGTTGATCATTTGTATGTGTATGTGTTATAACATTGTTACTGAAATTTTGCACTCGAGAATGTTGTTTTGAATACAATTTATATGATTTACTTGACGTCCTGGCATTAAAGGGGGAAAAATACACTTTTCAAAATATTATTAATTTTAATTAGGCTTTAATATAGAAGTGGTAAATTAAAATTAATAGATTTGTAGACTACCGGTCAGAATTGTGGGACCAACTGATTTTCGATGATTGCTTAAATTATCTTAATTTCAATTCTGTGCTCTCTAAATCTGAATCAGTCAAATTTTCACTGATTGAATCAGTGATTTGACTTTTCACTGTTAAATAAGTTAATTTTCACTGATTCATCAGTGAAAAAATATTTTTCACTGTCAAATCAGTCAATTTTCACTGGAATAATCAGTGAAATTTGACTGATTTACAGTAACCTCTTGTTAGCTATTTGAATCAGTCAAATTTCACTGATAATCAGTAGATTTTGACTGATTCAAATTTAGAGAGTGAGTGATGAAATTTGTACTCTTAATAATGTGAAATCCATAAAAATTATCTTTAAAGTTAGTCTGGAATGAAGTCGTTTCGTTAGATTTTGAAAACATTATGGCAAAAAAAGTACAAATTTCAATGTTTTCTTAAATTTTAAATAACTTTCGAAACAATCAAATCTTTTTAATGTTCTTAGGCTCATTTTGAAGCTAAGATTCTACAGAATCGTAGGAAATTGTCATTATAAATCTATAATTTTTTCTTGCATAATCCCGTGCAGAAATCGCCCGATTTGTCTTCATTTAAAGTAGGGCTACGGTTAGGCCCTCTCTAGAAGAAATAGACTAGAAAGTTCTAGGCGGGCCTCGGCGAGGCGTTGATAAGGTTCACCCTGTTTGGTTTCTAGAAAAACTAGTTCCTTCTAGTCGGGCCCTATTTTTGGATTTTAGTCAGGCCCTAGGTAGTTCCTTATTTTAATACAAAGTTTAGATATTCTTTGCTGCGCATGCTCATGCAAAAGGCCTTTACATATAGCTGGGGCCCATTGTACGGTTAGGCAATAGATATGTATTCTAATCAGGGCCCGATTAGATGTCTAAAATAGAGCCTGCCTAAAACAGCGTTACAGAAGTAGATAGGGCCTGACTACTTTTCCCTACTAGATCCCGACTAGAAGTAGGGAAAAGTAGTCAGGGCCCTACTATATCCTAAATGAAATTTCTGCACGGGATGCAAAGAGTTGAAATTGTAACAAAAAAGTAGGGAAATTTTGAAAACATTTCATTTGTTGGTGAATCATAATAAAGATCATGAATATATATTTTAAGGGAATTCGATATAAAATTCATGATTATATGTTTTATATATCTTGTAAAAATGTTTTTATCAGCAAAAGCAATATTTACTACGAATAGCTTTAAAATGAGCCTAAGAACATTAAAAAATGTTGATTGTTTCGAAAGTTATTTAAAATTTAAGAAAGCATTGAAATTTTGACTTTTTCTGCAATAACTTCTTCACAAATTAACAAAACGAATTCATGCTGGGCTTATTTTATGAAGAATTTTGATAGCTTTGAATTTAATTAAGAGAACAAATTTTTCACTCACATGATTCAAATTAGGATAATTTAAGCAATTATCGAAAAACAGGTGGTCCCACAATTCTGACCGGTACTGTATATTATGAAAAATTAATATACTTTTAATTTAATAAATTTTTAATCGAAATATATCAAAATTAACAAATATTTAAATTTAAGAATTTGAAATCTTTCTGTGGAAAAATAGACGCTTTTAACTAATTAATTTTAACAAATATTATTAAAATATATAAACATGTGTATTAAAATTCAAATAAAAGTTTGTATTTTTTAGGATGAAAATATTTTATATTTAATATATTCTCTAAATCTGAATTAGTGAGAAGTCGGTCACTAATTTGCTTTAGTGAAAATTCCTACTAATCATCAGTCATTTTTCTCTACAACTTTAGTAAAAAATTGAAAATTACCAAAAGAAATAGTGAAAAATGACTAATGATTAGTAGGAATTTTCACTAAAGCTAATCAGTACTTACTTTTCACTAATTCAGATTTAGAGAGTACGTTACTAAAAAGAACATCCATTACATGTAGTGAAGGAGGGGCAACACGAGGGGTTACTTTCGTGAACATAGTTTTAACAAAAATGATTTTAAAAAATTTTAACGATACATGATATATGAAGTTTATTCAACAGTAGCGAGTTTGTGGAAAAAGTTAATTTTACCCGTTTCGTAAAATGGGTGGGCGAAAGGGGACGAATTTGAATTTTATTAAAATACTTCAATTTTCAGATATTTTATAAAAAATAAATTACATTTATGATAAAATGTACTCTTCATTTGATATATTATATCTTAGATCAGCGAGGAATACGAAATTAGCCAAAATTAATGTTAATTTGATCAATTTAATTTTTTTAAATAAATTAATTTAGAATTAAAAATTAATAAAATGTCCTATTCTGCCCTCTTGTACTGTTAATACATTGTTCCATGAAATTAAAGAGTCGATAGTGCCAATGACGACAATAATTTTTGTGCTAACTTGTAAATTAGTCGTGACATATCTCACAGGGAGAAACATATTTGTCAAAAATTATCAAACTATTTGGAAACGTATGATAAATTTTGAAGCTGCATATACTTTTTATCAATAATTTAAAATTTATCAAGATTTCTACACCGTTAGAAATTTAATTTCACATTGAAAAATACAAACTTTTATTTGAATTTTAATACACATGTGTGAATATTTTAATAATGTTTGTTAATTTTAATATATTTTGATTGGAAAAGTTATTAAATTTAATATAAATGTATATTAATTTTTCATAATATACAAATCTGTTAATTTTAATTTACCACTTGTATATTAAAGTCTATTAAAACTAATAAGATTTTTAATAGTGTATTAAAGCTATGAATCAACCAAATCACGTGACCAAATTCTTGTAAAATCTGTTTAAGATAATTTTTTTATTTTACAAAATGTATTCCTGAAAATTTGGAAAATACCACAGAATACGATAGAAAACGTCTTTTAACTTCATTTTAGTGAAAATTTTGCAAAAAATTTACAGTTAACTGTAATTGTCGATAAGTTTTAGAATTTTTTTCAAAATTTTTACTAAAAAGATGTTAACAGATCCATGGCCTTAAAGAATATGCTAAATTATCGATAAAAATTCCCATCTATATAGTAAAATAAATTGAATTATTAGGGAAAAACACGTAGTTTCAGAATTTATTAAGCGTTTCAAATAGTTGGGTAATTTTTGGCAAAAACTTTTCTCAGTGCAAGTGAATCAATTTTTAATGTATATTACATGGATAAATAAATTATGATACTCTAGTTTAATTTTTAATCTTACCGTTCAAGATGCAAAAAAAATTGCATTATTGGTAAATAATAAAAAAACCCGCAATATTTATGAAAGAAACGTGCAAAATATATGTTAACTAATTTGATATTTACTCATAAAAAAAGTTCCAATTACTTTATTATAGCAAGAATATTAAAAAAAAATTGCGATTGCCTCAACTAATCAGTTATTTTATAACAATATAATGTAATAATCTGATTGTTACTTTAGAAAAATCTAAAGTAACTTTCAATAATTAAGGCATTAACATGAATTTGTAGAAAAAACTAATTTTTAAAGTGAAACTAAACGCCATTAATTTTCTCAATACATTGTAAAAAATATCCAGAATTTTTCCAACAATTTTGTAGACAAAATTTCCTACTTTGCGCAGAAAAAATATTTTTCTATATCATTTGAAATTTTTCTATTTCATTTTTTGGTCATCCTGAACTTTATATTTAAATTCTAGCAGGATTTGGTATAATTTCACATATAATTTATTCTGAATGTGGTAGGAAGTTTACTTTTGGGTCATTAGGAATAATATATGGAATAATTTCAATTGGTATATTAGTATTTATTGTTTGAGGTTATCATATATTTACTATTTGAATATATAGATACTGATACACTATCTTATTATATATTAAATTTAACAAAAGTTATATAGTTTAAATAAACACATTAATTTTGTAAATTAAAATAAAATAAAATTTTATAACTAAATACATATATATATATTAATAAAATATATTCAACTTATTTCCATTATAATACGTATATTTATATTTTAAATATTTTTATATTTTAATTATCTTATAATCTTATTAATTCTATTTTTAATAACAGTAATTATATACATATATTATAATGAAAATAATTTGATTATGTTTTAATAATTTTAATAATTACATTTTTAATAATAGTAATGTTATTAATTCCTTCATATTTAAAAAATTGACAACCTTTATTTTTAGGAAAGATTTTGTACTTTATTTAAAAGTCGGGACTCAGAAAAATGTTTAAGATAAGAGTCCACTGAGTCAGAAGTTGACTCAACCTGTATTTGAGGAACTTTGGTTTGAATTCTTGAATGAAGAGAATGTGCGCATGCGCGAACCAACCGGTATAGTGCAGCCACCAGCCACTGCGAAATACTTACGTGGGTTTATTTTTGCACAGACACGCGTATTGTACACGTAAACTACAAATTACAAACACGTGTGTCTTTCCGTAGACTCTCGCATTACTATATTTCAAGGTGGGGATCCGGCAATATGTACATTTACAATATATATACATGTATCCTTGAATGAATGCATGATGTCATTTTCTTTCGATTCCGAATTCAATATAGTTATCTATATATGTGGTTCATAAGTAAATATTCTAAGTATGTGTAGCCTCCATGCAAATTACGTGATATATAATACATATGGAAGAAATTTTACTTTCAAAGAAATTTATATTTCATGTGTTACACGCAAATGTTTCTGTCAGTAAGACAGGGAAATGGAAAAGGCCCACAGGATTTTTTAGGGCCTCACTTTACTAATTACGAAGCTAATTTTCCCTCATCTGTGACTAGACCCAATTTCCGGTTATACAAAAAATTTCTAAAATCTGGTTTTTATTATATATATTATATTATATTAAATAGTGCTTAATTTCCTTCAAACATTTAATGACCTTCTTCTGATAATTAATAAAAAGTTACTGAAATTTTCTGCGACTGCGTCTCATAAAACTCTATGTCCAAAAGTCTTCGTCAGTAACTTAAACTTTATGCGACTAATTTTTTCCGTGTGAGCCCTTATTTTTCTGGATACACATTTAAAAACATTATATTGCTGTGATAATTTTCTAATTATTTCTAGTAGTCCCTATAAATGAAATTTTACAAATATTAATCAAGCGCCACAAGTATTATTGTTTATTAAGGGCCGATATAATTTCTGTTTTTCAAGTATATTAAGAATAATAAGATAATAATAATAATAATAGTTTTGGTGAATATACAACTGGATATTAGCAAAATGTTTTAATTTTTTAAAGAATTTTAAATCTTTCTGTCAACTAATCATCATAAAAAAGGATTTTGAATATTTAATTATTTATTTTAATTCGTAAAATGTATAAATTTTGCTTTTACTATTTACTTCTATTAATCACGACTCTAAAAAATTTTTCGGGAATTTTGCAAAAATGTTTAAAGTGCAGTGAACACAAATATATCGATGATTTTTTCAAAAATATATTTTATATATCATTCTGACGTTTTCGGTGAATTTACATGTTGCCTAACTTATTAGGGAAATTCCCATTTAAATGTGTATTTTTACTTACAAAATTTTTTGGGGAATTCCGGATATTATTATTACTAACATTACGATTCTATTTCTATTATTTGTCATTATTCACTAAGTTTAAAAAATTGAGTATACCAAAATTTCTTTTTTCAAATTTTCATAATATATTTAGTTATTTATTGGTAAAATTCGGAAATATTTCCTTAAAGTTGTGGCCAGGCCAGGCCCCGATTACCTTATTCAGTTTTAGATAAATCGCAGGAAATTTAGTGCGAACTCAGTGTCTCAACAATTTTAGGTGAAATTCCATAAAAAAAAGATTCACAGTAGAACTTCCGCATTCCTTTTTTGCTTTTTCCAAACTATTGCTTATAATCACGCTAAATGTAATATTAGGATGATGGCTAATGATTATACGTCATCATTTTGTCACAAGGTCTATTATTACTGAATGATAATATTTTTATCTTTGTTTGAAATATTAAGAGTGATCTTTATCTTTAAGTATCTTTATTTCACTACGTCGTTTTGGGCAAAAAGACTAAAGTAATATAAAATATTGATAGGGTATTAATAGAAGCGACCTTCTGAATTTCATCATTCTTGATCTTTTGTCATCCTTTCTTATTTTGAAATTTCAAAAATTTCACAAATAAAACAGAAAAATCCTTAAAAAACATTCTCATCGCGCGCTTCGCGGTCGGTCTTCTATTCTTCGCATATATTCAAATTTATTTCTTGTAATTTTATACTGAAACTCAAGTCGATTTTATAATATTGTAAATATGAATTACACATTCTCATCATGATAATCGCGCTTTGCGCTCGATTTTTCACTTTATATCCATTATAGTGTCAGATTCGCATATTTTTAAATCTGCCCACTTCACGGGTACATTCTCATCGCGCGCTTCGCTCGCAAGTTTGAGCGCGTCTAGGGCACGCGATTCGATCGTCGCGCTTTGCGCTCGATCTTATATTCTTCCCATATATATAAGTTTATTTCTTGTAATTTAATACTGAAGCTCAAGTCAATTTTATAATATTGTAAATGTGAATTACATTTCCTCAATTAACTTAAGGCTCTGCCGGCCTTAAAGAACTTATCCTCATCGCGATACTCGCGCTTCGCGCTCGATTTTTTACTTTATATCCATTAGTGTCAGATTTTCATACTTTTAAATCTGCCCGCCTAGCGGGTACATTTTCATCGCCCGCAAGTTTGAGCGCGCTTAGGGCACGCTATTCGATCGTCGCGCTTTGCGCTCGGTCTTATATATGATGGAATTTTTGAATATTCAGCGTATTTTTTGAAATTGAAATGAAAAATATACGTTTTATCAGAAACTGTCCCATCCAAAATTTGTAGACCTTATTGAAATGAATAACTTTGCATTCTAACGTTTTTCCGTATTTCACATATTATGGTTAATAACTTGAATTTTGGATTTTTAATAGTATTTTTTTAAATTAAACAGAAAAATATATATCTTATGAAAAAATGTTGAGATTCAAACTTGTATATCTTCATGTAGTAAATAATTTTGTATTATCACTTTTTTTCGTATTTCATATAATTTAACTGAAAAATGGAATTTAGATATTGACTTTTTACAAGTTTTAACATATACTGTAACTTTATTTAAGCAAACAATTGAGGTTTTTTTTTCATTTAAATAAAAAATTCGGTCTTGTGCTCTTCACATACATTCAAGTTTATTTATTATAATTTGATACTGAAGCTCAAACCAATTTTATAATAATATTACAGATGATGTGAATTACACATTTTCTCAAAGTCACTCTATTTCTTTTTGAATTTAAGTGAAACAGGAGATTCAATTTACTTAAGGCTCTATCAGCCTTAAGGAACACATTCTCATCATGAGGCTCGCGCTTCGCGCTCTATTTTCTGTATACATTTCAGTAACTTTTTAATAAATTAAATGATTAAAATAATTTATTTTCTTCCAAATCTCTCAAAAAGGAAAAAGAATCGTAGACTTTATTTAAGGAAACGATTTTGCAGAACAACGCTTATTTCGTATCTCACATATTTTGGTGAAAAAATCGAATTTTTTTAATATTAAAAATCAAAACATAAAATATAAATCCTGTCCCGAAATATCTTAATGAGAATTTGTAGACCTCATTTAGGCAAACAATTTCCCATCTCAACGTTTTTTTTTGTATGTCACATATTTTTCTAAAAAATGGAATTTTTGAATTTTAATCGTATTTTTTGGAATTGAAACGAAAAATATATGCTTTATCAGAAACTGTGTGAGACAAAATTTCTAGATCTTTTTGAAACGAACAACTTTGTATTCTTACGTTTTTTTCGTATTTCGAATATTATTGTTAAAAAATTGAATTTTGTATTTTCAATAGTTTTTTTTTAATTAAAAAGAAAAATATGCATCTTATGAAAAAATCTTACAATTCAAATTTGTAGGACTTTATACAGAAAATAATATTGTATCATGACGTTTTTTCGTATCTCGTATAATTTAACTGGAAAATGGAATTTTGATATTGAATTTTTTCATTTAACTGATTTAACAGTGAAAAATTTTTCTTCACTGATGAATCAGTGAAAAGGTGAATCACTGATTCAATCAGTGAAAATTTGAATCATTCAGATTTAGAGAGTTGACAGATTAAAATTATATAAATCAAATATATTAGAATTATGATGCTGATAATGTTATTCAATTGTTATTCGAATATTAATACTTTTTTTGCCAGCTCAATAATAATCTGTACCGACTGTACCTTGTTTCTGGCTTTCTTCCCTATATTCCGGCTCCACTTTTCGGGATTCTTTAATCTTTTCCTTCCAACTTCAGGATTTGTTTCTTGGGACATTTTCACGACCACAGTAATAAATTTTTGACAATTTGTTAACTTATTTAATGCAATAAATTACCGTTGTTCGCGATAAATTACACGATTTCTCTTCAAAGTCAAATCATATTCCATTTTCAAAGTCTAATTAAAAAGTAAATATCAAGATACAAATAATTTTTTTTTCATTGGTTATTTATAACAATTGAATAGAATACAAAAAATAGTTTTTTATTGAAAAATTCCAATATACAATTATATAATTAAATTTAAACCGATCTGAACCTCCGTTTTTCGTACCTATCTCACATATTTTGTTTAAAAATGGAGTTTTTGAATTTTAATCCTATGTTTTGAAATTAAAACGAAAGATATAGATTTTACCAGAAACTGTGTCAGACAAAATTTGCAGACCTTATTGAAGCGAAAATTCTTTTTTGTTTAACCGAAAACACTCTTTTCAAAGCTTTAAATCCCAAATCTATTTTTGCAAAAACTGAACAATTTAAAGTATCTTAACACTTTAATATATTCTTGTCAAATTCATCAAAATTTCTCACCTTTCTTTCCCTTTCTCCTCCTTTTATTATCGCATTTTTCTCAAAGAAAAACGAGATTTAATGGTGCTTGATTCTTTTTCGGAAATAATTCTAATTATTATAACAATGACTAGTAAAATGCTGCGAACAAAGACACGATGATGAAATAAAAATTTTAACAATTAAGCATTAAAGTCGATAAATGAAAGTGTATTACGCATGTTTATTGCGTTACTTGTACTGTGCTTGTTATTGTATCCTTTCATTTTCTCTTTAAATATAGATCGAATTATTATCATTAATTTATTTAATTATGATATTTTTAGTCATCAACATACCAAACAAGGATAAAGAATGTCTCAAGAAATACAAATGATTAATAACTCATGTGGATCATTCAATGCGTCATATTCATTTTGAATTTCCTGTTCACTGTTGGTCTTTGTCCATGAAAAATATACTATACTTTTATTCACATTTAAAATATTTAATAAAATAAATTATATTTTCCTCAAGCAAAAATAAAAATTTAAGACGAAAAGAAATAATAGAAATGTTTAGTTTGTTATTTCTATCTCATTGCTCTCTAAATATGAATCAGTCCAAATCTACTGATTATCAGTAAAATTTGACAGATTCAAATATCTAAAAAGAGGTTACTGTAAATCAGTCAAATTCCACTGATTGCTTCAGTGAAAATTAACTGATTTAACAGGTTGAATATTTTTTCCACTGTTTCAATCAGTGATAATCAACTGATTAAACAGCGAAATATATTTTTTCACTGGTAAATTAGTGAAAAGGCAAATCACTGATTCAGTCAGTGAAAATTTGACTGATTCAGATTTAGAGAATACATCTTGTATCGCTTTATTTTATGATTTTTAATTTTGATAAAATCATATATCTATCTAATTTTAATTGAATTAAAGTCAAATTAATTTTAATTGCTCCTACTTTCAATACATAATACAAATATTAACATTTTGGTAATCACAATCTTACTAATAAATGTAAACAATTAAAAACCCATAAGGTATTCATTTTGATTATCTTTATTCCAGCGACTGTAAATCATTGAACAGGGAAAATTATGTACTTACATCTATTGCAGACATAAATTCAGTTATTTTTAAAGAAGATAAAATACAATGTGAGTGATGATAAAATATGCGCTTTAAACCGAATGATGAACTTTTGAAAACACGAATTAGTTTCCCTGTTTATAATAATAATGTAGAGTTTGTTATGCTCTAAATTAAGTGAAATTTTCGCATACGTGACAATTAACGTGCATTTTTGTCATCCAAATGTTTTTGTACTTCTTGATTATCTTTCGATACGAAAAATGAGTTTACTTTCTGATAAATTAAAGCAGGATATACTGACAAGAATCTTTAAAACTTCTCAAATGGTTTATCGCACACAAAAAGATGTGACATTTCAGAGAAACTGCTCCGTTTGATAAATGCCATTCGTTGGATGAATATTATCATTTTATTGGCCGATAAATAATTATATAGTCGCTAAACTTGAATTCGTCAAATTTATTAAGATATTCGTAGAATAGTACGTAATTTCTTGTTTATATGTGGAAGCTCAGATCATCGTCAGTTTCATCATAACTTCTGAACCGGACGTGTCTCTTTCTATAATTATTTATTTTTATTAACTTTTAAACGAATGTGAAATTTAATTAATTCATCATTGAATTATTTTTTGCTACAGAGACCAATTAAAATCTCTGAAAAATTTAAAATAAATGTACATTTTTAGAAATTTCTTAAAATACGAATAATTATTTTTTCGTTCATAGGAAGAAGGAAATCGGCACTTTAAATAAGGAAAATGATATCTTTCCTTTAAAAATGTTCTGATTAAAAGATAGAATAAGTTTCCACAATCTTACGTCTCGTCTTCAAGGATATAATGATGAATTCACATTGCTTGAGGCTTGTTTGCAAAATCTTTTTTAGCTTTATGAATTCCCTCTCATGTGATAGGAATTATTAAGTTATGATGGAAAATTTCAATGATAATTATTCATTTAATATTGTCAAATCAATCACTACCGAATGAACTGTAAATACTTCATTTTTATTTTATTCATTTTTTAATAATATCTTTTATTAAAATGGTAAGTTGTTGGAAAAAATTGGCTTTAGGGTCCAAAAATGATTAAGTCGATTTAATCAAACGTTTCTGCTCGGATCGAAGTCCTCATCGATATTTATTAAAATCTAGAAAATACAAAAAAAAGACAATATTTTTCACTGTCAAATCAGTCAATTTTCACTGAAATAATCAGTGAAATTTGACTGATTTACAGTAACCTCTTTTTAGCTATTTGAATCAGTCAAATTTCACTGATAATCAGTAGATTCTGACTGATTCAAATTTAGAGAGTGGAGAAAAAGACGCTTTCGACTGACAGTATTTAAACATATAATACAAAAAACTTTTATTAAATACCACATGACATCAAATGAAAATCTGTACTGACTTTTTACTTTCTTTTTTAATTTTTTCAAGCAGTTACACTCAGAAAACAGTTTCTTTGAATCGAAGAAACATTTCTTTGATATACGGTCAAAGAAAAAATTTCTTTGAATTGAAGAAAGATTTGTTATTTCAAAAAAATGTTCTTTATCTATTTCTTTGAGTCAAAGAAATATTTTTTTTTTACCGTATATTAAAGAAATGTTTCTTTGATTCGAGAAACTGTTTTCTCAGTCTATCATTTTTTTTCCTATCTATAAAGAAAAGTAGAGTTTTTTTTGTATGCGTTGTAAACAATTATTTTCGTGCCTAATTGTTAGAGCAAATTGTAAAATTTTGGAATCCTTGAAAAGGAAATGCTTATAACTGCTCTGGGAACTCGAATGCGTTTGAACAATGGAAAATTAAATTTATTTATTTAAACATATACATATATATAATCACTAGTCTATATATCTTACATTCTACACATGATGTAAATCAAGCCGCACCTTTATTTGTAACACATTGTAGATTTATAGAACACAGTATGTGTCATGTGTCATTTTGTTTCAAAGATAAGTGGATCTACTTCCTGACTATTTGTGTGATCTCACAAATGTATTCAGCTAAACTTACATTTGATTAAAAGCGACGTTTCGACAGACACATGCTCTTTCGACTGATATCATCATAGAATGAAAACGTAGACATAAATAGAAACTAAAATACGGAAGTACTCCAATGTAATTTCTCTCATTCGTAAAGCCCCATTTCCGGTGACAGAATCCGCAGATAAGTAGCAGATACACAGCTTCACCGGAAACTGAGAGTTTAACACATTTAAGATCTATAGAATTTCAAGTACTGGTGACTTCACACCTCTTCTGTCTTACTTCATCGACAGAAAGACGCTTCATCACCAAAAAACAAATTTCATTCGATTTTTCAAAACTGCCATTTTATTACTTCAAGAGGAAAAAGATTCAAAATAAAAATTTCATTTGAAATTAAATTTTTTACATTCTCATCATGGATGAGAAGGTATTGGTTTTATGTGAAAAATGACTTTCGAAATTTTCATCAAATCTTTACGTTTTGAGACCCCCTGAGTCAGAAAAAAGGGTTTTTACGAAAGTGTCTGTCTGTCTGTCCGTCTGTCTGTCTGTCTGTAGGTCGTGTGCGGCATAACTCTCGACAGAATTATCAGATTGAATTGAGCTTTGGTACACTTTATCGGAGCCGAAAAATTAAGGACAAGTTCGTTAACCAGCCACATCCAATCAAAATTGAGGGATTGAGCACTACTTTTGTGTTTTTGAAAATAATTTTTTTTTAAAATAAAAAATTTCAATACTGGTTTTTGATAGTGCTCATAAATCTCTACAAATTATCCTGATAACATTTTTTGATTAAATCAAAATTAGAAATGTTACAGCATATTCAAATTCGAAAAAAGTCAATATCAAAATTCCATTTTCAAGTTAAATTATACGAGATACGAAAAAACGTTATGCTACAATATTATTTTTTACATAAAGACCTACAAATTTGAATTGTATCATTTTTTCATAAGATGCATATTTTTCATATTAATTTAAAATAAAACCATTGAAAATC
This sequence comes from Diplolepis rosae, assembly GCA_030998225.1. Classification (NCBI taxonomy): domain Eukaryota; kingdom Metazoa; phylum Arthropoda; class Insecta; order Hymenoptera; family Diplolepididae; genus Diplolepis; species Diplolepis rosae. Next base: position 1,584,755 of record JAPYXD010000723.1, on the reverse strand, counting down.
CAAAATTCAATTTTTTAACAATAATATGTGAAATACGAAAAAAACGTAAGAATACAAAGTTGTTCGTTTCAAAAAGATCTACAAATTTTGTCTCACACAGTTTCTGATAAAAGATATATTTTTCGTTTCAATTCCAAAAAATACGATTAAAATTCAAAGATTCCATTTTTTAGACAAAATATGTGAGATACAAAAAAACTTTTAGATGAAAAATTGTTTGGATAAATAAGGTCTACACATTCTTATGGAGAAATTTCTCGACAGGATGTATATTTTAATTTTTTGATTTTTAATATTGAAAAAATTCGATTTTTTTCACCAAAATATGTGAGATACGAAATAAGCGTTGTTCTGCAAAATCGCGCGAAATAAGTGATTAATTTTGAATCTAAAAAATCTGCCCGCTTTGCGGGCACATTCTCATCGCGCGATTCGTGCTCCGTTCTTTTTGGACCTCGCGCTTACTGCTCGGCCTTATGCTTTTCGCATACATTTAAGTTTATTTCTTATAATTTGATACTGAAGCTCAAACCAATTTTATAATAATATTACAGATGATGTGAATTACACATTTTCTCAAAGTCACTAAATTTATTTTTGAATTTAAGTGAAACAGGAAATTCAATTTACTTAAGGTAGTTTTCATCCACGAAAATTAGACCTCAGGCAAAAATAGATAATTTTGCTTCCAAGAATAGCAATATTATTGTTGAAGGGCTATTTTGAAAGAGAAAAGATTATTTTACATGAAAAAAATTTGAAATACAGAAAAATAATTTTATCAATAAATTTTATTTTTGACCCAATTTTTTTCTTATCACTTCTTACCAAATTTTAAAAAATTATGCGATTCTAATAAATCATGAATCATTTTCTCAGAGAAAAGATTTCCCACAACTTTACCGTTTCTCATTTTTAAAAATAAATTCTTTAATGGCTGAAATCATTAAAAAAACATTTTCCAAAACGGAATTTTTATAAACAAATTGCTGAATTTGATAATAATTTATCCATTTTCGAAAATTGGAAATGGTTAAGTTGTAGGGAATCTTTTTCTTGAAAAAGTGATTTGTAATTTATTAAAATCGCATAATTTTTTAAAATTTGCTAAGAAGCAATAAGAAAAAAATTTGGGACAAAAATAAAATTTAAAGAATTTGAAAATCTTATTTATGTGGAAAAAAGACGCTTTCGACTGCGCTGGGATTCGAGCCCAGGTCTTTCTATTGCCGGTGTGACAAAAATTTCAAAGTCACCTAATTAATTTGAAATTAAAAATAAAATTTATTAATAAAATTATTTTTCTGGATTTCAAATTTTTTTCATGCAAATTAACCTTTTCTCTTCCAAAATAGCCCTTCAATAATATTATTGCTAATATTGAAAGCAAAATTATCTATTTTTGTCTGAGGTCTAATTTTCTTGGATCAACTACCTTAAGGAACGCATTCTCATTATATGACGCTCGCGCTTCGCGCTCGATTTTCTGTATACATTTCAGTAAGTTTTTAATAAATTACATGATTAAAATAATTAATTTATTTTCTTCCAAATCTCTCAAAAAGGAAAAACAATCGTAGACTGTATTTAAGAAAACGATTTTGCAGAACAACGCTTATTTCGTATCTCACATATTTTGGTGAAAAAAATGGAATTTTTTCAATATTTAAAATCAAAACATAAGATATACATCTTGTCGAGAAATGTCTTAATGAGAATTTTTAGACCTCAATTAGGCAAATAATTTTCCATCTAAACGTTTTTTTGCATTTTTACGTTATTTCGTATTTCACATATTATTGTTAAAAAAAATTGAATTTTGGATTTCCAATAGTATTTTTTAAAATAAAAAGAAAAATATACATCTTATGAAAAAATGTTGTAATTCAAATTTGTAGATCTTAATATAGAAAATAATTTTGTGTGATAACTTTTTTTCATATCTCGTATAATTTAACTGGAAAATGGAATTTTGATATTGACTTTTTTCAAGTTTTAACATGCTGTAACATTTCTAATTTTGGTTTAATCAAAGAATGTTATGAAGATAATTTGTAGAAATTTATGAGCACTATCAGAAACCAGTATTAGAATTTTTGATTTTATAAAAAACACAAAAAATGCTCTAGTTTCCTCAATTTTGGTTGGATATGGCTAGTTAACGAACTTGTCCTTATTTTTTCGGCTCCGATAAAGTGTGCCCAAGCTCAATTCAATCTGATAATTCTATCGAGAATTATCGAGTATTTTACCTACTACAGACAGACAGACACTTTTGTAAAAACAACTTTTTCTGACTTGATGAAAATTTCGAAAGTCATTTTTCACATAAAACTAATACTGTTTCATTCATGATGAGAATGTAAAAATACAAAAAAGGAATTAGATAGCATAGGATTCATTTGATGGAAAAATTTAGTAATTAACATTTTTTCATATTCGTTGATTAAGAAACTTTGAAATTACTTCAGGATTAATATTTCTTTGGTATAAAGGAAATTTGAAATAAAATTGCATCAGAATGAAATACTTGAACAAGAACTTGAGAAAAATAACAGTTTTAGCTCAAATTTGTTAGTATCAGTAAATATTTCTTTGGTATAAAGTAAATAGAAATAAAATTGCTTCAGAATAAAGTACATAAAATAGAACTTGAAAGAACTAGAAATTTTTACAAAATTATGTGAGAATAAAATTCTTTCTAAAGTGGATAAAAATGCAAATCGAAATTTCATTGGTATAAAGTAGAATTTGGAGAAATTAAGAGTTTTTTGGCATAAATTAAATAGGGAAAAGCTTTGCAAAAACCGTAACATGATCATTATAAGCATAATTCTGAATTTAAACATAATTGACACTAAAATTGTTTAATATAATCAATGAGAAGTTTCATTAAAAAGTGAAAGTAATTATTTGGCACTCAATTCATTGAATTGATGAGATTTTGATTTTGGCGTAATCATAAGAAAAGTACAATCTTTGCATTTAATCAAATTTTTATCAAATCGGTTGCAAATCCTCACTTTGTCAAGTTCACGTGCATTTGCATGAAAAATCGATTGTCCTTCGGTTCTTGCGATAAAGCAGGAATAAATATGTGAGTGATGAGGAAATTCTGTCAACTAGAGGCTTTTATCTTTCGAAATATTCAAATGATTCTGACAGCGAACTCGTATTTTTATAGAAAAATACCTGTGTCGCAGCAAAATCGATGTAGTTTAAAAATGGAAAAATAATTATCAAACTCCACGATAAAGCGTGAGTTACATTTATTGATAACTCGATCGCATTTTCCAGTGTATATAAAACGTGCAGTGAAATTGCAACTCTTGCGTTAATAATGATAATAATCCAATGCAATACAATTGAATGAATAAAAAAATTAATTTTTCTAGTAGAGAGTCATAAAGTGCATTTTATTGTTCCTGTGGGACAAACAAATCAATTTTTTGACCTCCTCGCGGACAAAAAACCGTCTGTAACATGGGAAAAAGATTTATTTTCCCATAGTTGCACAATCTAATATAGATACAGTCAATATAGAGCGAATTAAAATGTTTTTTTCTACTACAGGGCCATAAAGTGGATTTTAATTCCACGTGCAGGGCAAGAAAATCAATTTTCTGACCCCCTAGTAGAAAAAAATCGTGTGAGATACGAGTAAAACATTTTTTTGTACTAGTGGGCCATAAAGTGGATTTTATTGCCACGTGCGGGCAAACAAATCCATTTTTTGACCCCTCAGTAGAAAAAAAACGTGCGTGACACGAGTAAAACTTTTTTTTCTACTGGCTGGCGATAAAGTGGATTTTATTGTCACGTGCTGGACAAACAAATCAGTTTTCTGACCCCCTAGTAGAAAAAAATCGTGTGCGATATGAATAAAACATTTTTTTGTACCAGTGGGCCATAAAGTGGATTTTATTGCCACGTGCGGGGCAAAAAAATCCATTTTATGACCCCCCAGTAAAAAAAAATGTGTGTGACACGAGTAAAACTTTTTTTTCTACTGGCTGGCGATAAAGTGGATTTTATTGTCACGTGCTGGACAAACAAATCAGTTTTCTGACCCCCTAGTAGAAAAAAATCGTGTGCGATACGAGTAAAACATTTTTTTGTACCAATGGGCCATAAAGTGGATTTTATTGCCACGTGAGGGGCAAACAAATCCATTTTTTGACCCCCCCAGTAGAACAAAAACGTGTGTGACACGAATAAAACGTTTTTTTCTACTGGCTGGCGATAAAGTGGATTTTATTGTCACGTGAGGGGCAAACAAATCAATTTTCTGACCTCCTAGTAGAAACAAAATCACTCGAAAATAAATTTTTTTACCTTAGTTGCACAATATACTATTCTGACAATAACAATTTCTTTATGGAGATGTTTAGTGTTGAAAACTTAGTTTTGAGGCGAAATGGAAAAATGTGAGGGAATTGGAGAATAAAATCGAAAAGCAAAGGAACAATATAGATTGGATTACAGTTATAACCTCGAACGAGGTCGAACTTCGAGAAATTACGAAAGCAAGTACGTGGTGGTAAATGAAACCAAGCAGCAATTCGCAATTACATCCGGATGATTGAATATTTAGACATGAGTTTGTTATCAGTAGCAGAAAATACAGACCGACAATTTTTTGTTAACAACTGAATAATAATAAAGTACGGCGGTTTTCATTCCGTCTGTACAAATTAAAAGTCCTGTCTTAATTTTAAATTTATCCTCAAGATATGTTAAAATACAGATCGATATTTTAAAATTTTAAATAAATTAGTTGAGTTTGAAATTTTTGTCACTGCCTACATTATCGGAGGATCACTCAATCGAAAGACCTGGGCTCGAATCCCAGCGCAGTCGAAAGCGTCTTTTTTCCACAGAGAGATTTTCAAATTATTTAAATATTAAATTTTTAAATATTTTCATTTTTCAAATGAATAAATAAAAACTATTTCAATTTGGAACACTATAGAGAATCTACAGAGAAAAATTACTTGAAACACAAAATTTCTGGGAAATTATAAATTATACAAAAAACCAAAGTTATTAAAACTGAAAAATTAAATATTTTAATTGATATTAAACTAATTATTAGGAAATTCTAATTTTTTTAAAATTAAAATTTCATAACGGTTTTTAAATGAGGAAATTTAAAACGAATCCGGTCTCAGTAATTACACGGAAAATCTTTTTATAACAATTTTTACTATAGTATTTTTCAATTTAGGAAAAAACGTATCACTTTGAGAATTTTTGTTAGTAAAAATACTAAACTTTATAATAATGATATGAAACTTTAGTATAAACTGTAGTAAAATTTGCTATGAACTATGCTGAAGTTTCATATCATTATTATAAAGTTTAGTATTTTTACTGACAAAAATTCTCAAAGTGATACGTTTTTCCCTGAATTGAAAAATTCTATAGTAAAAATTGATATAAAAAGTTTCTCCGTGTATGCCCATCACGTCAGGTTTAAAAAAAAATTGGGGTCAAAGTGTCAAAAAATCGTGTTTTTGACCATTTTTTATTAACAACTACTGTTGGTATAATTTTGGTGTAAAAAGCGACTTGAAAAAATCAATTGGGAACATCTACTTCGATCTATCGAGCAAGAATAGCTAACAGTACAAGTTTTATTTTCATATTTTGGTTTTCTAGATAGGTATGATTATCGATGTCGGGTTTTACCTTTATAAATGTTTAAAAATGTCCGAAAAAACATTTTTTTGACACTCTAACCTCAATTTTTCAAAAACTTGAGATGATAAGTAATTTCTGAGACCGAATTCGTGTTCATAACATTAATGACATGAGATAATAATCAAAGTTGAAACTCTGAAATTTGGCAATTATAGATCTTAATTACTTGTAAAGACATAAAACTTCTGTAAAGTTATAAAATATACAAAAAATTAATGTTTTTAAAACTGGAAAATCATATATATCAATTGGTATTAAAGTACTTGAATATTAAGAAAAGAACCCTGTTAAATATTATATTTCAAAATAAATTCAACTGCAAAATAATCTTAGTTTTTTATATTGTTGTTATTTTTATTATATTTGAATATTTTTATTATTATTTTTTATTATTGTATAATACAATTTCCAAATATTATTAAAGATTTCAAATTAATTAGGTGAGTTTAAAATTTAAAGATTTTCAAATTCTTTAAATATTATTAAAGATCTTGATATTTATTGTTCTGCTACTACTTTTCAGAATATCAGAAATAATTTTGAGGAGAACGAAAAAAAATTCTGATGATCGTCATAATCGATCAGAATAATTTATAAAAATAGTAGAGAACATTTTTTCCCCGTTTTCTAAAAAATCCAAGGACAGAACGAAAAATATTAAAATCTTCATGAATATCTAAGTTTTTATCTATAAATACTTTCAATTTTGAAAACCTTAAAAAAACTAAGATTAATATTTTGTTTGTTCCAAACATATCGTGTCAAGTACGAAAATTTGCTCAAAGCAAAGAAAAACGTTCATTTTAAACAAATAAATACATCGTTTTTATTAAATTAAATTAATATTTGTGCAATAAAACAAAAATATTCTTGAATGAAATGAATTTTTTTTTCAATACACACCCATTAATAATATGTTTCACCAATACAACAAATGTTAAGATTAATTTTCTATGTAAACAAATGACAAACTGTTATTTGATATCTTAACATGTACAAAATTAAGTAAATAATACTGCAATAACTTTAATTTGTAATAAAAAGTAAAAATTGTACAAAGTACACGGAGAAAAATAATTCGAGAAAATTTACTCAACTTTTAGCAAAGTTGGGACATACGGACAAGTTGGAGATTATTTAATGTTATTGTAATAATTGATATTTACAAATTATTACAATAATATTAAATAATATAGTAGATGTATATATATAAGTCGATCAAGGTGTGGGTTAGAAAAAATAATTGAAACACTCAACCATAATTTGTCATGAGCGACGTTTCGTTGGCTTGGTTCGCCAACCTCATCAGGCTATATTTGAATGAAAAAGTTCATATAAATTAGGAATCACAATAATTTTTACAAAATTTTTTACAAAACAGTGAAAAAACACTTTCTAAAGAGTCACAAAACAAATTTTACCTTAAAATTGAAGTCTTTACATTTAAAACATTTAGTCAATTATTAAAATCTAATTTAATTAGTTACATTGTTTCGTCCCGAAGTGAAATATTAAACTAACTATTCGTAATTTTGTTTCCTTATTTATAAGACGGAGGACACTAATATTAATAAACTAACACTAACTTAAACTTGTATATTATACAAATGAGTATTCAAACGTTAAATAATAATTTTAAACAAGAATCAGTATTCATAATTTCAAACTCTTCAAAAGTGGAAAGTAGTTAGAATTTAATGTTTGAAATTATTATTTAACGTTTGAATACTCATTTGTATAATATACAAGTTTAAGTTAGTGTTAGTTTATTAATATTAGTGTCCTCCGTCTTATAAATAAGGAAACAAAATTACGAATAGTTAGTTTAATATTTCACTTCGGGACGAAACAATGTAACTAATTAAATTAGATTTTAATAATTGACTAAATGTTTTAAATGTAAAGACTTTAATTTTAAGGTAAAATTTGTTTTGTGACTCTTTAGAAAGTGTTTTTTCACTGTTTTGTAAAGAACTTTGTAAAAATTATTGTGATTCCTAATTTATATGAACTTTTTCATTCAAATATAGCCTAATGAGGTTGGCGAACCAAGCCAACGAAACGTCGCTCATGACAAATTATGGTTGAGTGTTTCAATTATTTTTTCTAACCCACACCTTGATCGACTTATATATATACATCTACTATATACTCATCATGGAGGGTGATAATTCTACAATATTCTCAATATTAAATAATCTCCAATTTGTCCATATCTTCCAACTTTGCTCAAAAGTTGAGTGAAATTTCTCGAACTATTTTTCTCTGCATATAGAACATTTCTTTAGTATCTGAGTATAAAGTTAATAAATAATAAATAAGTGCTTTAAACGGAACTTTAAAATTAATCATTTCTATTCATCGAGTTTCTGGCATTTTTCGGAGTAATTTCTAAACGAACGTGCCAATCAGAACTATTCCGATTCATTCCGATATCTGTATCCGAGCCAATGCGAATCATTCTGAACCAATCCGAAAAACTTTTTGTAACTCGTTTGATGAAAAGCGATAAAAAATCGATCCGACGTAATCCGATTTAATCTGAGACAACTATCCGAATGAATTCGAAACCAAGTTTTCAATCCAGATCAATCCGAGCTCGAATTGACCGTTTTTCATCAAACGAGATACAAAACGTTTTTCGGATTGGTTCGGAATGATTCGCATTGGCTTGGATACATATATCTGAATGAATCGGAATAGTTCTGATTAGCTCGGAATGAATTCTTATCCGATACTTTCGCCAGGGATGGACAAGCATATTATACTTTCTTATGAATAAAAGATTTTATTATTTATTATTATTCCTTTGCTTTTGATACACTTTGCCGATACCGATCTGGTCTTAAAATGGGAACAATGCTGAGAAAAATAAAAAAATCAATGTATTAGAACTATTTATTCATTCTCAACTTCCATGTAGCAACTTCCTAAGGATATAAGAATTTCTGCAAGTCTGGGACAACTATGATTAAAAATTTGGAACCGGTTGGTGAAGCAATTTCGTATGCAAAAAAGAAACCGAGTGGATAAAATAAGGAAACTATGCTTGCTGGAATTCTCAGATGTAGTCTGAGACAACTTTACGAAAATATAACATGTTTTTAATTGAATATAATTTACACATTATTAATAAATAATGATATAGTAAATTTGTTACAACACCAATTTTGAAAATACTTTTTTTAATTCTCATCATGGATGAGAAGGTATTAGTTTTATGTTCGTTAACCAGCAATATCGAACCAAAATTCTAAAATCTCTACAAATTATCTTCATAACATTCTTTGATTAAACCAAAATTAGAAATGTTACAGCATGTTAAAACTTGAAAAAAGTCAATATCAAAATTCCATTTTCCACACGGAGAAACTTTTTATATCAATTTTTACTATAGCATTTTTCAATTTAGGGAAAAACGTATAGAGTTTAGTATTTTTACTATCAAAAATTTTCAAAGTGATACGTTTTTTCCTAAATTGAAAAATACTATAGTAAAAATTGATATAACAAGTTTCTCAGTGCAGTTAAATTATACAAGATATGAAAAAAAGTTATCACACAAAATTATTTTCTACATTAAGATTGTTATACGCACAGCGATAGAAGGGAATGAGATTTTATAAAATTTAATATATTTTATTCAAATAACGAAAAATCTCATTCCCTTGAACGGCGCTTACTTGACCATCATCTGGCGACAGCATGCCCTTCCACCTCTTAGGCAAGAGTGGAACAAAAGGTCCTCTGTCTTCTTCTCTCCCATACCTCGGTACGCTCTCTCGCACTCGCACCAAGTACCAGCTCAGCGAGGAGTCACACGCTGTGCATGCGTTCTCTCTCACTCCACTGGACATTCTCATCACTCTCTTTCGCACTTGTACAGAGTGGATAGAGAACCCTTACGTTCTCCCACTACCAGGGCCCAGCAATGGGACTCTCTATTTAGAAAAAACAAAGAAAAAAATTAGAAAGTGCGAGAGACGTCCAAGCAAGGGAAACTGCACTAGAAAAGTCGGGGAAATCGACCCCTTCCACAGAACCACCGAAGGGAGAGAAGCAAGATAAAAGGGCGCGTTTTCGCTGGGAGATTCATTCGGGGCGTAGGTCTCGCCTACGGTTTTAACCTCGACTCAATAAACCAACCTCGAGAAGAAGCTGAGTTTTGCTACCATCAACCTCTACATCCTGGTAAGTCCTAGCCAGAAGATCTCTCTAGGTCTTCTCCCCTGGAAGATTGACAACGGTCTTCCATCTCTCTCCCTCGCCAGAAGATCTGCCTAGGTCTTCTCCCCTGGAAGATCGACAACGGTCTTCCATCTCACTCCCTCGCCAGAAGATCTGCCTAGGTCTTCTCCCCTGGAAGATCGACAACGGTCTTCCATCTCTCTCCCTCGCCAGAAGATCTGCCTAGGTCTTCTCCCCTGGAAGATCGACAACGGTCTTCCATCTCACTCCCTCGCCAGAAGATCTGCCTAGGTCTTCTCCACTGGAAGATCGACAACGGTCTTCCATCTCTCTCCCTCGCCAGAAGATCTGCCTAGGTCTTCTCCCCTGGAAGATCGACAACGGTCTTCCATCTCACTCCCTCGCCAGAAGATCTGCCTAGGTCTTCTCCCCTGGAAGATCGACAACGGTCTTCCATCTCTCTCCCTCGCCAGAAGATCGACAGCGGTCTTCCATCTCCCTCTCTCTTACTCCCTCTCTCTTATCCCCTCACTCGCCTTTAACCATGGCCCAGCCACGCGCCGTGAATCAAGAAGAAGAAAAGCGGAAGGGAAGCAGAGGAAGACGAACCGTCCTGAAACGTGTTTGACTGAAACCAGGCGCTATCCAGGCGCTATCTGGGGTGCCCGGTTTCAGTAACGAAGACCACCATTTCGCACCAACCCGCATCTTCACCCACAACACCACCACGCTTCGCGTTTTCCCCCGCCGTAACAAGATCTACAAATTTGAATTGCAACACTTTTTCATATGATGTATATTTTTCTTTTTAATTTAAAAAAATACTATTGAAAATCCAAAATTCAATTTTTATTAACAATAATATGTGAAATACGAAAAAACGTAAAAATGCAAAGTTGTTCGTTTAAAAAGATTTACAAGTTTTATCTCACACAGTTTCTGATAAAACATATTTTTTTCGTTTCAATTCCAAAAATACGATTAAAATTCAAAAACTCCATTTTTAGACAAAATATGTGAGATACAAAAAAAACGCTTATATGGAAAATTATTTGCCTAAATGAGGTCTACAAATTCTCATTGAGATATTTCTCGACAGGATGTATATTTTACGTTTTGATTTTAAATATTGAAAAAATTCCATTTTTTTCACCAAAATATGTGTTTCCTTAAATAAAGTCTACGATTGTTTTTCCTTTTTGAGAGATTTGGAAGAAAATAATAGTATATTATGTGCTTAGGCGCATAATGAGGGTTATTACGTGACGAGCGACAATGCTCGCATGAGATCGAAGCCGAGGTAAAGCCTAGACGAAGCCGAGACACGATCAGTCCTGCGAGCATTTTAAGCGAGTCTCGTAATTACCCGAATTGTGTGCATTGGCACATATTCTATTTTATGTGACTTCGGTGCGTATACGAGTTTTTATGAGTACACTCGAATCCAATCTGAAAAGGTCGAAATTGCCGTGATTATCGCCCATCTCACTTGACATTTCGCGAATACTTCTGGCCATTTTGATTTTCTCGATCTTGTGTAGTAGTAGCGTATTGTAATAGAGCATGCGCACTTCAAATCTACAAGGCTTTGTCAGTACGGTGCGAACGTTGTACGAAGAAGAAGAAGAATAAGAAGAATATTACGCTCCGCTGTATGGCTATAGGCACACGCGCAGTTCAATTTTTACATTACATTCCTCTGTATCGTAATACACAACATTACGCTACTCTCAACTGTAGCGTAAAATCGAGTTTACGCGCCGGATGCACATAAATTATGTTAATCATGTAATTTATTGAAAACTTACTGAAATGTATACAGAAAATCGAGCGAGAAGTACGAGTGTCATGAAATTGAATTTCCTGTTTCACTTAAATTCAAAAAGACATCTAGTAATATTGAGAAAATGTATAATTCACATCATCTGTAATATTATTATAGAATTGGTTTGAGCTTCAGTATCTAATTATAAGAAATACACTTAAATGTATGCGAAAAGCATAAGACTGAGCGCTAAGCGCGACGATCAAATCGCGCGCCCCAGGTGTGCTCAAATTTGTAAGCGATGAGAATGTGCCCGCGAAGCGGGCAGAATTTTTTAAATTGATTGGTTTAATATATGTACCTGTGTGTAATCGACCACGTCTTTCACTGTGTGAGTAGATCTATTTTTGCAGACATTTTTGCGAAACATTTCACTCTACCCAGGTTTTTATTAGATACGAAAAGGCGGTTAGTATTCTAAATAAATATAACTCTATCTAGTAGCGCACGTATAAATTATAAATAAACCAGCTTAGTGAACAAAAAGAAGAGATTTTGCATAGATTGAGTTGCGGGACGCAAACAGGAAATGATAATATAAAAAATTGCAAAAATCCTGTTTTAAAATTTCTTAGAAACGACAATCAGAATAAAAATAATAATAAAAGAATTTTGTTTAAAATTTTCAACATTGTTGATGTTATACGTTTCGATAAAAGTCGTATTTACAATTTTTTGTTAAAAACATCATGATTTTTCTAAATTCGAATCAGTGAGATTTTACTGATTAAATAACTCGAAATTGGTTACTCCTTTTTATTCAGTAAAATTATCACTGATACATAGTGGTATTTCACTGAAAAATGGTGAAATCGTTTTCCAGTGAAATATCACTTGTGGTGAATGAAATTCACAGTTAAGTGAAAGAGTAACTAATTTCTAGTTATTCCATCATTAAAATATCATTGATTCAAATAATTCTTTACTTGAGTATAATTATTAATAACCTAGCTATCTGTTAATATTGTTTGCGATAATTTTCTGTAATCAACACTGTTTTGAAATTCAAAAAGTTTATTACTTGAGCAGTTGACCGGCAATCGAAAGACCTGGGCTCGAATCCCAGCGCAATCGAAAGCGTATTTTTTTCCACAGAAAGATTTTCAAATTCTTTAAATATTATATTTGAATAAATTAAATTTATTAAATTAAAATTTTTTTTTAAATTTAAAAAATTGAAAAAGTCAATAAGATCAATTCTTGGGCCCAACTAGTGTAAATAATCTGTTATTTAATGGGGTCGTCGACCTTCGAGGTTTTAAAAAATCGATTTTTTGTTTGCATATTTCGAATCTAGACGTTACTAGAAATGTGCCATGGATTTCTTGTTTTCTAATGTTTCAGCAGACATATCGCTAGTTCAGGACACGAGCTTTTTCGAAAAAGTTTTTATATTCAACTTTTACAGCTCTTTCAGCTCGAACAAAGCGGTCAAAAAAATTTTTTTGTTAAAACGTCTTCTATTTTGGAAGAATTGGATATTTTTCAAAAAGCTAGTGCCCTGATCCAAACAACGTGATAAAAATCAAAGACATTCTTTCGTTTTTTTATTTCAAGAAAAATGAATGGCGAAATCGTGCCACAAAGTCGACTGTGACGTTTTTGCGGAGGTGCGGTCAAGGACGCTCTAAGGTCGCGATTTTGAAAAAACAATTGTTTCGATGAAATTTTCTTTTAGGTCTAAGAGTGTGCTAATAAAATACGGAAAACTGTTCCTCAATATCATGTGTAGTTTTTTCGCAAGCCATCATTAAAAATAGGCTCGAAATTTTGGCGCGAAGGTAGATGACACTTTAAAGTTGTTTGAAAAATAATTTAAAAAATTCAAAAAGCATCAGAGAAAATAATTTCTTTTTGTACGACAATATGCACCTTTAATAATTAAACTATTCTGATTGTATGAAGCATGAGGAAATTCGAATTACGAATCCGATCATCCTCATCATAGTTGCGGACTAACATCTGTCCAGGGAACCGGCCAATGAGGTTGAGCTACGTGACAACATAGTAGTGTCATTAACATCATCAGCAACAATAGTCCGAACGCCAACATCTGCTTCCTGAGCCAAATTTCCCCAGACTATCTAGGCTGAATTATTTATACCAGAAATTTTTTATAAAAAATTAATGAGATAGAAAAATCACATCTGGAGATGTAAAATGTACTTTAATGTCATCAACTTCTGAAAAAGAAATAACAATATTTTCCCGAAAGCAAAAATTGTCTTAAGTTTATCAAAAAAATTCTATAAAGTTTTATAAAATTCTAAAATGTGAATAAATCATTTTAATTTTGAGCGAATCCGAAAAAACTAGAAATTGCGTCCCATTAAATCCGACTTATTGTTTTCAGTAAGATCCAAAAGTTTGTTTCTTATTGGGTATATGCACTGAGAAAACAGTTTTGTCAAATGAACAAAAATATTTTTTTGACACAGTGTGCGTAAAATGCGTTTATACACACCCATATGAGTGCGTAAAACGGCTTATTACGATACACTGTGCGTAAAATAAAAAAAAAATTATAAACATTTATATATATTTTATAATTCATGAAATGCAATAGTTTATTTCAACAACTAATTAATTAATTAATTAATTTTTTTCCGTTATTATGAACTGTGCTTAACTTGCGAATTAAATTAAGTTGTATAAAGTTACGAAACGCCTTATAAACATTTATTGTGTATTTCATTTTGAAAATAACATAATTAAATATAATAATTTTCACAAATAATTTCAATTAATTTATTTCAATTATGTTTATTCCAATTAAAGAATTATGTAATTAATTACCCTTCTAATTATCTGTATATGGGGGGGGGGCTCCGCCCCCATGCCCCCGGCGGGGGCTTCGCCCTCTGAACCCCCACCAGGGCCTGCAACCCTGGACCCCCCCCCCCCGTCACTCCCTTTAGTCTCCATCAACCTTACTTTCGGCATATTTTCTGATGTCATTGAAACGCATTTTCCGCACACTGTGTCAAAAAATATCGTATGCAACTCGTGCGTGCGATTTACCCACTTGTGGTGATAGCGTTGAATTCTTCCCCGGCTTCGCCGGGCACTCGTGCACGTCATCACTACGCGTGTGTAAAACCGCACTTTACGCACACGTTGCATAATATACTATTTTGGTATTTATGGAAGAAAATTCTTTTGTTGTGCCAACAAAACATTTTGATATATCAATAAAATTACGGTTAATTAAAAAAAAATGTTTTGTTCGGAAATCAAAAAAAGTTGAGATTTAAAACTTGTTACTGATTTAATAAGATTAGACGCTTAAAATAAAATAAAGTTTTTGATTGGATATGGATTCGGTTTGTTCGGATATTTGAATTGGATTCGATGGAAACTTTCTCTTGGATTGGGATCAGATTAAATATAATTAGATGCTTGGATTGCGAATAATAGAAGAATTTTTTCGGATTGGATATGGATTCAGTCTAATTGGACTTTCGAATTTAATAGATGTTAACTTCATCTTGGATTTGGATTATATTCAGTCTAATTGGAGGTACGGTTTGCCAATAATTGAAAGACTTTTTCGAAATGGGTAAGGATTCAGTCTAATTAAATCTTCGAATTGAAAACGATGAAAACTTTGCCCTCGATTTGGATTGGATTCAGTCTAATTTGATGTTTGAATTGCAACAAATAAAAGGATTATTCGAATTGAAATGGATTCAGTATTATCGGACATTCGAATTAAATAGGATGAAAACTTTGCCCTCGATTGGGATTGGATTTAGTCTAATTTCATGTTGGGATTGCCAATGGACGAAAGATTTTTTTAGATTGGCTATATAGATCCAGTCTGATTGGGTTTTTGAATTGAATACGATGGAAACTTTGCCCTCGATTTGGATTAGATTCAGTCTAATTTGATGTTTGAAATGCAAAAAATAGAAGGATTATTCGAATTTGAATATGGATTCAGTATTATCGGACATTCGAATTAAATAGGATGGAAACTTCATCTTGGATTGGGATCAAATTCAATATGATTAGATGTTTGGATTGCGAATAGTAGAAGAATTTTTTCGGATTGGATATGGATTCATTCTAATTGGACTTTCGAATTAAATACGAGATGGAAACTTTCCCCTCGATTTGGATTGGACTAAAATGTGATGTTTGAATTGCAAAAAATAGAAGGATTATTCGGATTGAATATGGATTCAGTATTATCGGACATTCGAATTAAATAGGATGGAAACTTCATCCTGGATTGGGATCAAATTCAATATAATTAGATGTTTGGATTGCGAATAGTAGAAGAATTTTTTCGGATTGGATATGGATTCATTCTAATTGGACTTTCGAATTGAATACGAGATGGAAACTTTCCCCTCGATTTGGATTGGACTAAGTCTAATGTGATGTTTGAATTGCAAAAAATAGAAGGATTATTCGGATTGAATATGGATTCAGTATTATCGGACATTCGAATTAAATAGGATGGAAACTTCATCTTGGATTGGGATCAAATTCAATATAATTAGATGTTTGGATTGCAAATAGTAGAAGAATTTTTTCAGATTGGGTATAGATCCAGTCTGATTGGGCTTTTGAATTGAATACGATGGAAAATTTGCCCTCGATTTGGATTGGATTCAGTCTAATTTAATGTTTGGATTGCAAAAAATAAAAGGATTAATTTGGATTGAATATGGATTCAGAATAATCGGACTTTCGAATTTAATAGGATGTAAACTTCATCTTGGATTTGGATTATATTCAGTCCAATTAGATGTTTGGATTGCCAATAGACGAAAGATTTTTTCAGATTGTGTATAGATCCAGTCTGATTGGGCTTTTGAATTGAATACGATGGAAACTTTGCCCTCGATTTGGATTGGATTAAGTCTAATGTGATGTTTTAATTGCAAAAAATAGAAGGATTATTCGGATTGAATATGGATTCAGAATAATCGGACATTCGAATTTAATAGGATGGAAACTTTATTTTAATTGGGATCAGATTAAATATAATTAGATACTTGGATTGCAAATAATAGAACAATCTTTTGGGATTAGTTATGAATTTAGTCTAACTGGACGTTTGAATTGGATAGTATAGAAACTTTTTCATGGATTGGGATTAGATTCAGTCTAATTTGAGGTATGGATTACAAAAATAGAAGGATTATTTCGAATTGAACATGGATTCAGACTAATCGGACGTTCAAATTCAATAGAATGGAAACTTCCACTTGGATTGGGATTAGATTCAGTCTAATTTGAGGTATGGATTGCAAATAATTGAAAGGACTTTTTAAAAATCGGTATGGATTCAGTCTAATTGGACTTCGAATTGAATAAGATGAAATATTTGTCTTAGATTGGAATTTAGTCCGATTAGATGTTTAGATTGCCAACAGATGAAAGATATTTTCGGATTCGATGTGGATTCAGTTATATCGAACATTCGAATTTAATAGAATGAAAACTTCATCTTGAATTGGGATCAGATTAAGTATAATTAGATATTTGGATTGCAAATAATATAGAAGCATTTTTCGGATTGGATAATAATTTTATTCAAATTGGACTTTCGAATTGGATAATATGGAAAAATTTTCTTGGATTGGGATTAGATTCAGTCAACTTAGAGGTATGGATTGCAAATAATTCAAGGACTTTTTCGAAATGGGTATAGATGCAATCTAATTGGACTTTCGAATTGAATACTATGAAAACTTTATCTTAGATTGGGACTTAGTCTGATAAGGTGTTTGGATTGCCAATAGATGCAAGATTTTTCTCCGATTAGGTATGGCTTTAGTTTATCGGATTTTCAAATCAGATAGGATAGGAACTTTGTCTTGGATTGGATTCAGTCTAATTTGATGTTTGGATTGCAAAAATAAAAGTATTATTTCGAATTAAACATGAATTCAGACTAATCGGACGTTCAAATTTAATAGAATGGAAACTTCATCTTGGATTTGGATTATATTCAGTCTACTTAAACGTTTGGAGTGCAAATAATTGAAAGACTTTTTTGAATTTGATATGGATTCACTCTAATTGTACCTTCGAATTGAATACTATGGAAACTTTGTCTTGGATTGAAATTGCATTTAGTCTGATTAGGAGTTTGCATTGCCAATGGATTGGGTTTGTATTTGTTGTTGGAAAACGAAAGATCATTTCCGGGGTAATTTTTGACGTAAAATCCGAATCCGAAATCAGAATCAGCCTATCACGTCAGGATTTTGAGATATTTGAGGCCTGTGAATAAGAATTTACAGTCAGAAAATTGACATTTAATTTAATTTCGTAAATTTTGATCCGCCATCTTAGAAATAGAAATGTCAATTTTCTGACTGTAAATTCTTATTCACAGACCATTAAAACCCGCAAGCACAAATTTTCAAGATAAATTTTCGAATGCAAAATGGTATGCACCAAAGACTCAATGTGAATGCTCATAAAGTTGTTCGGATAAATGTCAAAGCTTGATATGGCCGTATCCTTATGAAAAAAAATCGCTCGTGACTATTTAATAGCTCATTTTTAAGGGAAAGAGTAGTGCTAAACGATGACACTTGAGAAAAAAAACCAAAAAAATTTCTTGCGCCCTGGACATAACCTCAAGAGTAGCCAAAAACCCCATTTTTCGAGCACATAACCTCAAATATCTCAAAATCCTGATGTGATAGGTTGATTCTGAGTCCGGATTCGGATTCTATGTCAAAAATTACTCCGGAAACGACCCATAGCTTTTCAACAACAAACCTTGCAGACTTGTGTAATTAAAGGATTCTCCGGATTGGGAATGGATTTAGTCTAATTAGGCATTGGGATTGCAAAGCTTGGAAAGTTTAAAAAGATGCTGAAGTTTAATATTGAAATTGAAGGGAGGGTATTCAAGAGAGATTTAAACTGTTTGGGTGGGGCCATGAGCCATAAATCGAAGGTCCTGATATATTCAGACTGAAGAGTGAAGATAATGTGCCACGCGCAGCCCACTTGCATCCTGTTGCACGGTTGCTTGAGCTTCGACACCGGTTCCTGCAATGTCTTTCCATCCCACTCACATGTGTATTTTAACAAGATGAGTGAGAAAGAAGATTTCTAGCAGCATCAGATCTCGATTCTCGACTCGTGCTATGCTATACCACGAGTAACGTTTTTCCCTCCTCCCATTCGTCAGCAGCAACAACCTCTTCCTTGTCCGCTCGACTGCCACTTGCAGCTGCTACACGTTCATCTACAAAAGGAATAATCATCTTGATGCCTGCAGGATGTTGCACATACTTTCGAAACTTAAAGAGATCCGGATGCATAATTGCATATGCCCTTCAACGCATTCAAACGCTTAACTTGTTTCAATAGAATTACTTATTTTGAATAAACTACTTATTCTTTAAATTTAAAAGGCACTTCTGGAATATTTACATTTTATTTTTTACTCAGTGAGATTTCACTGATGAAATTGCTGGAAATGTAGCTGTTACTTTTTTACTGCAGTTGAAATTTCACCTGTATTTCACTAAAAAACACTGACATTTTTTTAAGTAGAAATTACCATTGGAGTAAAAACCGAGCTACTCGAAAGAAGAATTATTCGGTTTTCAATATTAATAGTGAAATTAAAAAACTTAAACTACTTATTCTTTAAATTTAAAAGGCACTTCTGGAATATTTACATATTATTTTTTACTCAGTAAGATTTCACTGATGAAATAGCTGGAAATGTAGCTGTTACTTTTTTACTGCAGTTGAAATTTCACCCGTATTTCACTAAAAAACACTAAACTTTTTTTAAGTAGAAATTACCATTGGAGTAAAAACCGAGCTACTCGAAAGAAGAATTATTCAGTTTTCAATATTAATAGTGAGATTTGATTCGAAAAAATTTAGAGACCAGTGAAATTTATTCAGTAAAATCTCACTGATTCAAATGTAGAGAGTATCAAAAAAAATTTTATGTTCACTAAAAAGTGCAAAGTTGCACTGAAATATATGTTGAATTTACAGAAATTTAATGCTGTCAATATTTTAAGTCAATAGTATGAAAATAATATAATACGCAATTTGAATAAATGATTCACTGATTGTCAGTCAAGAACGTTTGATTGCATAAACTTAAGAAGTAACTGAGATTTGACTGTTTTAATAGTGATTTGACTCAATAAACCGTCGAAATAGCTTGAAATAAATCACTTAATAAAATTAAAAAAAGATCTACAGTCTAAAATAAAAAGATTGCGAAATTTGAATCAGTAGTTTTTTTTATGGTTTCTTGTAGTGGCAGATACCTATCTATTCAGTCAATTCATTGATGAAAATGATTGAGAAATTATTCAAAATTATCTTATTGAATAGTATTAAAAATATTGAATCACTGAATAAAATTAGTAACGAAAACATCTAATTTAAGTTATGAAAGTACAGAAAAGAAATCTGTTAAATATACAGAATGGTTTCAATAAAATAGTTTCCTTCTTTTATTTGTAATCAGTATATATAACTTGCTTACTAATTACGTTTTTCGTCTAGTTTTTTGTTGCTTAATCAATTTATTCTGATTTCTTGGTGAATTTGAAGTTAAATATTATTATTAAATATTAAGTCTATTTTTATTTACAGTTAATCAGTAAATTGGGCCACAAAATATAAATAAGGTTCTTGTAAGATGCTAATAAGAAAAATTATTTTCATGTATCCGATTGGGTGCTAAGACATGAAATTACTGAATTAACTGATTTGCCAGTGAAAAATATTTTTGCACTGATGAATCAGTGAAAAGGTAAATTACTGATTCAATCAGTGAAAATTCAACTGATTCAGATTTAGATAGTAGTTAATCAGTGAAATATACTCTTCAACAGAGAAATTCGCTGGCCAACCAGTGAGTTTTTTTAGTGATATCAGTTAAATTTCACTGATTCTATGTGGAAGACTTATAAAATTCGAAACAGTGGTTTTTCACAGTTTCCGATTTAGAGAGTAATAAGGCATCCTCTTAATTTATTACTTGGGACCGGAAATGGCTACTGTATTCAGGTGCTCTACTAGCACTTTAATTAATAATTATGACAACGATAATGAGTTTTCTATTACTTTCCCAATTAATGCCTCAATGAAAATGGGAAAAAGGCTCTGCCTCGCGTCGCCTTACTTTAATTCCTATACGAAATATTTAAAGTAATTTACAATATTTCATTGTCTATTTAATGTGTATTCTATTAGTTATTACATATTGTTGCTTCACTCAAGAGTTATACATTATGTATACATATATACTATTGTATAATACCTTGGACGCATTGCTCTATTGATAATGTCTCAAGTTACGCCACTGCCTATAATTGTATTTAAAGAAAAAATAGAAACTAACAAAGGGAGCGATGACATTAACACGGGAATTTGATTACGTGAGAATGATAGTGAAGTGCGACTGTATAATTCCCTCATGAGTCACAAATTTACTAGAGAATTATTCTTTCTTGCCTGTTACCGCCAATCTTTGTAATATATCAAAATCGTGATCCACGTTTTCTGACGTGTCTTTGCACGCGCAATTTTCAAGAAAGAGATTTATTAAAACTTCATTAAACAAAAATAAGTTCTTATCAAAGGTTAAGTTATGCATATTATTAAATAGATGAACTATGCCAAAATTTATTAGGTAGTATATTTCCAGCTGTTTTGGATTAATATTCTGGTTCATTTGACTAGAAAATATTTTTATTCATAAAGTGGGACTTTTTTTATTGCAATCTGATCATAAAATTATGGTAATTTTTTTAACTACATATATACAATTAATAGTAAAGGACTTTTTAACATAATTAAAATAATTTTAACAAAATTAATAAAATTTAATCCGCATTGGAGCATTGAACCCAATTGGATGGATCGGTTTGAATGCTATTTCTAAATCGGGTCCATCGGGTCCATCGGATCCAATTGCTTTTTCGAGAACGGCCGATAACCAGAATTTGATCCGATTGAAACTTATCGAAAAAGTTCAGAAACACTATCAAAACCGATTCATTTAAATATATTTAATCGGAACTGGAGCATTGAATCCAATCAGATTGATTGTTTTAAATGGTATTTCTGAATCAGGTCCATCAGGCTCAGACGGATCCAAATGTTTTTCCAGAGAAGGCGATAAATAGAATTTTATTTGTACAGATACAGCCTTTTTAGGAAAAAAAATTGGATCCGATTGAAACTTACTAAAAAAGTTCAGAAACACTATCAAAACAGAGTCATTTGAATATATTTAATCGGCACTGGAGCATTGAATCAAATTGGATAGATCGGTTTGAATGCTATTTCTAAATCGGGTCCATCGGATCCAATTGCTTTTTCGAGAACGGCCGATAACCAGAATTGGATCCGATTGAAACTTATCGAAAAAATTCAGGAACACTATCAAAAGTGATTCAGTTAAATAGATTTATTCGGCACTACAGCATTAAACTCAATTGGATGGATCGGTTTGAATGGTATTTCTGAATCAGGTCCATCAGGCTCAGTCGCATTCAATTGTTTTTCCAGAAAAGGCGATAAATACAATTTTATTTGTACAACTACAGCCTTTTCAGGAAAAAAAATTTGATCCGATTGAAACTTATTGAAAAAATTCAGAAACACTATGAAAACAGAGTCATTTGAATATATTTAATCAGCATTGGAGCATTGAATCCAATTGGATGGATCGGTTTGAATGCTATTTCTAAATCGGGTCCATCTGATCCAATTGCTTTTTCGAGAAGGGCCGATAACGAGAATTCCATTCATGCAGCTGCAGCCTTTTTTGAAAAAAAATTGGATCCGATTGAAACTTATCGAAAAATTTCAGAAACACTACGAAAACCGATTCATTTAAGGGGCTGTTCAAATAATACGTAACGCTACTTTTCTGTTGTTTATGTAGCTTTGTCGTTGTCAATTTCACGACAATTTTATTCTTATCTCTTTTTAAACAAATGAAAAAGGCGTGACGTATTATGTGAACGGCCCCTAATAAGATTTATTCGGCACTGGAGCATTAAACCCAATTGGATGGATCGGTTTGAATGGTATTTCTGAATCAGCTCGATCAGGCTCAGTCGGATTCAATTGTTTTCCCAGAGAAAGTGATAAATAGAATTTTATTTGTACAACTACAACCGTTTCAGGAAAAAAAGTTGGATCCGATTGAAACATATCGAAAAAGTTCAGAAACACTATCAAAACAGAGTAATTTAATAAGATTTAATCGGCACTGGAGCATTGAACCCAATTGGATGGATCGGTTTGAATGCTATTTCTAAATCGGGTCTATCGGATCTAATTGTTTTTTCCAGAAGGACCGATAACGAGATTTCCATTTTTGCAGCTACAGCCTGTTTGGAAAAAAAATTGGATCCGATTGAAACTTATAGAAAAAATTCAGAAACACTATGAAAATCGATTCATTTAATAAGATTTAATCGACACTGGAATATTGAACCTAATCGGATGAATCGGTTTGAATGGTATTTCTAAATCGTGTCCGTCAGGGTCAATCGGAATGAGAATTCTATTTGTTTTAAGTAGTTTTTTGTAGTCCCTTTAATTTAATCAATTCCTGTTAAGTTTCTTAATTCAAAATTGAGCAGATGTTTTAAATTGATGTCTATTGCGTTAATATTGCGAAGTGGGAACCTTTTTAGATCGCAGACTTTGGAGGACACTTGGCAACCTGCGGAAAGAAGTGACGTTCAATATGGAAGGCCAACTTACTTACCTGACCTCGCACTTCGACAAGTGCCGCCGCTTTTTTCATCTACATCTCCAGCTTTCCCACCCTTTTTTACTGCTCTCTTCTTGTCTCTTCATTCATCGTTCCTTTCTACTGGTTGTTGCGCCAATGCAATGAACGCAGTAGAACGCAACTGCCTTCAACAAGAGTATACAGTGTCAGCATTTGAATGGCGCAACAACTTTAGAGCAAGTCCATGAAAGATTCCAGTTTTTTGAAAAGTAGGGTATTCGATTTTAATGAAACTTGGTATTTTCATAGTACACTTCAAAAGTAATATATGCTCCAAATTTAAATGAAAATATTCATTAATTTAGAATTTATACCAGTTTTATTTTTAAATGGAATGCTACTTTGAAGTTTCCACTGTACACTTTTATTTATATTTCTATAAATTTTAATTAAAAAATATAGCTTTCTCAAAACGTAGGGTATTTTACAAAAATTACAAAAAGTCACTTTTTTCACGAAAAATGACCACAGATAATTAATTGGTTAAAAATGGGATTATTTAGAAAGTCTCACTATACATAAAAAAGATTCTTATTTCAAATATAATTTTTTCTATTTGTCTGAATTTGATTTATTTTTATACGTATTTTGTAGTGAATCATTTTCATTTCGAGCGAATCTGAAAAAAGTAGAAATTGCGTTACACTAAATCCGAACTGTTTCGGAAATGGTTGTATTCTTCTTGATTAGAAATTCGAACTGAAAAGTATTCAAAATTTGTTTCAGATTGGGCACAGATTCAAAAAAATTAAACGTTATTATTGATGAAAATTGAAAGTTTGTTCTGGATTGGGTTTAGGTTCATTCAGATTGGACGCTTAGATAGAAAAATATTGAAAGTAAATTTTGTATTGTATATAGATTCAGTCTAACTGGATATTCGAATTCGAAATGATAAAAACTTTTTCTTGGATTATGGGTCGAATTCAATCGAATTAGATATTCGAATTGCGAATAATTGAAAGTTTGTCTTGGATTGACTTTAGATTTATTCAAATCAAACGCTCGGATAGAAAAAGATTGAAAATAAGTTTCGGATCAGGTTTAGATTCAACCTGATTTGACCTTCCAATTGGAAATAATTGGAACTTTGATAGACTGGGCTTGGATTCAGTCTGATAAGTATGTAATTCGGATTAAAAGTTAGTTACTAATTTATTCAGAATTAAAATCCTAAACTGGAATTAATTTCCGGATTCGGTATGGATTCTGACAAATGAAAAGTTTCGATTGTAAAGATTTGAATATCTGTTTCGGAAATGGTTTTTTATCTTCTTAATTGGAAATTCAAATTAAAAAGTATTCAAAATTTGTTTCAGATTGGTCACGATTCAATAAAATTAAACGTTATTATTAATAAAGATTGAAAGTTTGTTCTGAATTGGGTTTAAGTTCATTCAGATTCGACGAAAATATTGAAAGTAAATTTTGTATTGGATATAGATTCAGTCTAACTGGATATTCGAATTGGAAATGATAGAAACTTTTTCTTCGATTATAGGTCGAATTCAATCGAATTAGACATTCGAATTGCGAATAATTGAAACTTTGTCTTGGATTGACTTTAGATTTATTCAAATCAAACGCTCGGATAGAAAAAGACTGAAAATAAGTTTCGGATCAGGTTTAGATTCAGCCTGATTGGGAGTTCGAATTGGAAAGGATTGGAACTTTGTTAGATTGGGCTCGGATTCAGTCTAATAAAAGACTGATTGATTTGTTATACATTTCGTTCGGATTCATTCAGATTGGACACTTAGAGTGAAAGTAAGTTCTGGATTGGGGCGTATTCAGTCGATTGGTTCAGAAAGAGAATTCAGAATCCCTCAGAGTAGCTCGCAACAGGTCGGATTGAATTCCTATCCGAAACTTTTATGTATTTATTACACGGAGAAAAATATTTGCCAAAAATATCCCAATTAATTGGAAACGCATGATAAATTCTGAAGCTACGTACTTTTTTCATATAATTTGACATTTATTGGGATTTCTATTATAGAATAGGCTAAATTTCCGATAAGAATTCCCATCTAGATGGTAAAATAAATTAAATTATCAGGATAAAGTACGTAGCTTCAGAATTTATCAAGCGTTTCAAATAGTTTACTAATTTTTGACAAATATTTTTCTCCGTATACGGCTCAGATAATTGGCAGAAACGCTGAAACAAGAGGAATCTAAAATGTAAAAATATACGTAATCCGTATAAGTGTCGCTATCTTCAGGATTATTATTAAAAAAATCAATTAACAATCCAGCACCACTTTGCAAATTTTTATTTCACAGTGGATATTGAAATAAAAATATTAAAATTCGTAAAACATTGATAAATTTATTTTAAATCTTTGTAATTTTTCATCAGCTAAAAGCCTCTTGAAGGGAAAATCATTTTTAATATATATGAAATCGTATAAAAAAAACGTTTTTGCTACACATATTTAAATTGCATTTCACTTAGTCAGTAATTCAATGATATGTAGTTTAGTTGTTTTGAAAATTGAATTATTACTTCAGTTTCCTTTATTTTCCTCAATTCATCAGAAATTATCTCTGAACATGTGATGGTTTGCAAATACGCACTTTGAAACCTTGTTGTGCATTTGTGACATCTGCCTTATTTGCAATTCGACAGCATCTTGCATCATTGTTTCAACCTCGAACCCGATTTCATTGAATTTTTCCGTAACTCATCAAACCCGCCCAGGGCTTCACATATGCGAAGAGGTATGAGACGTTGTTTTATCACGCAGTGCTCTCGATCAGACTTGTTGCGACACTATATTTCATTATGGCAGCGATAGCATATTATTGGCTCGATTTACTTATAGGTTTTTCTTTCACAATTGAAAGTAAACAAAGTCAACCAGTCATGATATCATTTCTGTAATACTACAGACTTTAAAAACTTAAATCACCTTCAAATAAATATCTTCTGAAAATAAATTTACATTATAAGAACTCAATTTTGAATAAAAGTGGAAAAACATTAAATAGATTTCAAAACACAAGATTTTAAAGTATTTTTAGAAAAGATATTAAAATTTTTATTCAATTTTATCAAAGCTCGTTTGGGTTTGTAAGACGAATTGACAAATTCGATGTTTTTTGAAAGGTGATTTTCTTTTGAGAAATTTTTTCATATAAAAGATGTTTTTTCTCCAAAAAAAAATAAAGCCGAATTTCTTTAAATCTTCTAGAACTTTTTGGACCAACAAATAGGCCATATAATTTTGTATTTTATACCTTCAATTTTCAAAATTCCAACAAAAAATATTTATTATATTGGGAATTATTACATTCTCTGGTTTTATGTGAAAAATGACTTTCGAAATTTTCATCAAATCTTTACGTTTTGAAACCCCCTGAGTCAGAAAAAATGGTTTTTACGAAAGTGTCTGTCTGTCTGCCTGTCTGTAGTAGGTCGTGTGCGGCATAACTCTCGATAGAATTATCATAGATTGAATTGAGCTTTAGTACACTTTATCGGAGCCGAAAAAGTAAGGACAAGTTCGTTAACCAGCCACATCCAATCAAAATTGAGGGATTGAGCACTACTTTTGTGTTTTTGAAAATAACTTTTTGAAAAAATCAAAAATTTCAATACTGGTTTTATACGAGATACGAAAAAACTTTATGATACAATATTATTTTCTGCATAAAGACCTACAAATTTGAATTGTAACATTTTTTCATAAGATGCATATTTGTCTTTTTAATTAAAAAAAAGACTATTCAAATCCAAAATCCAATTTTTTAACAATAATATTCGAAATACGAAAAAAACGTAAGAATACAAAGTTGTTCGTTTCAAAAAGATCTACAAATTTTGTCTGACGCAGTTTCTGATAAAATATATATTTTTCGATTCAATTCCAAAAAATACGATTAAAATGATAAAATTCCATTTTTTAGACAAAATATGTGAGATACAAAAAAAACGTTTAGATGGAAAATTGTTTGCCTAAATGAGGTTTACAAATTCTCATTGAGACATTTCGGGACAGGATGTATATTCCTTAAATAAATTCTACGATTGTTTTTTCTTTTTGAGAGGTTTGGAAGAAAATAAATTATTTTAATCATGTAATTTATTAAAAAGTGACTGAAATGTATACAGAAAATCGAGCGCGAAGCGCGAGCGTCATGATGAGAATGTGTTCCTTAAGGCTGATAGAGAGTTAAGTAAATTGAATCTCCTGTTTCACTTAAATTCAAAAAGAAATAGAGTGACTTTGAGAAAATGTGTAATTCACATCATCTGTAATATTATTATAAAATTGGTTTGAGCTTCAGTATCAAAATATAATAAATAAACTTGAATGTATGTGAAGAGCACAAGAACGAGCGCGAGGTCCAGAAAGAACGGAGCGCGCAGAGCGACGATCGAGCATTACGGAGCGCGACGATCAAATCGCGCGCCCTAGGCGCGCTCAAACTTGCGAGCGAAGTGCGTGATGAGAATGTGCCCGCGAAGCGGGCAGATTTAAAAAAATATTTTTGACACAATTCGAAAACGAGACTAGATATTGCAAAAAAGTTAAAATAGACATTCCGTAGTTGTTATATTTTTTTTTAAATAAACAGTATTTGAGATTTATTTGGTATTTTTAGTCAAATGGCATAAAAGTTTGTGCCGGAAATTTCCAACACGTAAGTTTAATGAGCCAGCAATTATGGGCTAATTTTAAAATATGAGCTGTATTGAAATTTAAAAGCTCAGGATAATTGAGGTCCATATATGTATTAAGATTTAAATTATATTTATTTGCTGATAAGATTAAAGGATTTTTAAATTTATTGAAACTCACATACAGTTTAGTAAAAATTACATAAGCTGATATGTAATGCTGATGGAAAAACCCCTATCTTTGAAATAATATGTCTTCATCAGGTTATAGCAACTGATTCGCACGTCCCTGACCAACACTGAGCAAAGCGATTGAGAAATGTCGACACAAGATAACGAACCTCTCTTCGCGAAATTGAATTTTGCTCCGAGTCTATATGTTATAAATTATAAACATCATAAGCTCGCTTAAATTTCCACAAAACTCAAATATAAATTTAACTTATACTAGCGGATATCAGTAAATATATACTCTCTAAATTTGAATCAGTGATATTTCACTGCTGAAATAGCTGCAAAAGGGTAAATTGTTCACATTTGCTAAATTGTCAATTACAATCAGTGGCATTTCACTGAAAAACAGTGAAATTGGCACTAAAGTCGCTCAATAAAGCTCAATCGGTAAAAGATATTTTACTAATAAACTTTGTCGGCATTTTACTATTTTTCAGTGACATATTACTGATGGTCAATGAAATTTTCACCGTAGTGAAAGAGTAACCCACTCTCTAAATCTGAATCAGTCAAATTTTCACTGATTGAATCAGTGATTTGCCTTTTCACTGTTAAATCAGTTAATTTTCACTGATTCATCAGTGAAAACAGATTTTTCACTGTCAAATCAGTCAATTTTCACTAAAATAATAAAATTTCACTGATAATCAGTAGATTTTGACTGATTCAAATTTAGAGAGCATTTGTAACAATTTCATCAGTGAAATCTTACTTATTCAAATTTATAGAGCAATTATCTTAAAACGGTGTTTTAATAAATGGAAAAAAAACCGATGATGTTAAAAAAACTGATACATTTGAATGAAAATTCTATGAAATTAAAATGAAATCTATAATATCCGGTAGAAGCTCATTCTGCTTAGACATGTAAATACACTTTTTATCATAAGTCGACTCACTGTCTGAAGATTCAGACAAGCTGTTTGCGTGTGCGTTTCTGCCGTTCATTGTTCTTTATAGGACAAACCAGTGTAATCATCATTCAAAATGTCGTCATATACTTCAACGAAATGTAGGTCTTTGTCAGCTTTTAGGACGTGAAACACTTCAAAAGAATTTTTCAATTCCAGAAGCTAAGCTTTTTATGATTATGAATGCACATCACTTCCCTAATCATTAATGTAGTAAACTCGCGAAAATTAGACCTGAGGCAAAAATAGATCATTTTGATTTCAAGAATAGCAATGTTATTATTGAAGGGATCATTTAAAAGGGGAAAGATTATTTTCCAAGAAAAAATGTGTAACACAGAAATAAAAGTTTATTAATAAATTTTATTTTTGCTCGAACTTTTTTTCTTATTGCTTCGAGTCAAATTTAACAAAATGATGGGATCTTAATGAATCATCAATCATTTTTTCAGTAAAAAGATTCTCTACAACTTCAATGTTTCCAATTATTAAAAAATTTAGCAATTTGTTTGTAAAAATTTTGTCTTGGAAAAATGATTTTTAATGGCTTCAGTTATTAAAGAATTAATTTCCAAAAATTGGAGACGGTAAAGTTATGGAGAATCTTTTCCTTAATGAAATGATTCCAGATTTATTAGAATCGCATCTTTTTATAAATTTGGCTCCAAGGGATAAGAAGAAAAGTTCGGGCAGAAATAAAATTTATTAATAAAATTATTTTTCTGTGTTTCAAATTCATTTCAAGGAAAATAATATTTTTCCTTTTTGATGATCCTTCCGGTAATAATATTGCTATTCTTAAAAACAAAATTATCCATTTTTGCCCGAGGTCTAATTTAATACCTTAATCATTGTTCGGAGCATTTTTTAAATTCTCAGAAAACTGGATTTTTTGGTACTTCATTTTTATCATTTGTAAATATTTTTCATCAGAATCGAATACGATTAATCTTTTTAAGTCAACCGAATTAAAATTTACAAGTTTCATGAAGACTGAGAAGTAAAATATATTAAAAATTACCAAGTTGTATGAAAAAATGTCGCAATTCCTGAATATGTTTTTAAGACATAAAAGGTTCAGTAAAGAGCGAAAAACCTGATATTGAGGTCCTTGGGACATTAATTAAATGTCTCAGACGTTCAATGTCCTAAGAACCTCGATGTCAGGCTTTTAATTTATTTCTGAACATCTCGTAATTGAAAGACGTTTTTAGGGCATAAGATGTCCGGAACCATTTAATCGGTCCCAATCGGGTTGAATTATTTTTTCTAGAAGGGAAGACAACAAAAAGTCTGACTACGAGGTCCTTGGGATGTCTTTACAACGTCCCAGTGATTACAGGGACATTTTTTGCTCATCCTATTTAACATAATTATCAATTGATGATAAATTCTAATATTTACAATTCTTTTTTATTAATTATCATTATGCAAAAGTCAATTGAGAATGTTAGCTTTCAAAAAATCCGAAAATATACAAAAAAATGAATATCAGTTCTAATTAGCTAATTTTGTTCATTGGAAAATTTTCTATAATTCTACTGATTATCTTCTTTATTCAATAATTCTTTTAGAAACTATATACTGTACAAAATTTTTCATTCAACACATCATAAAAAAAATCAATCTGAAAGAAATTTAACGAGTAGAATTGCAAAGAATTTTCAAATGAACAAAATAAGCTATTGTTTATTAGAACTAAATATGAATAATAACATATTATTTAGTTTGAGATCATGTCAATGAGTCGATTCTTCTTAATTCTAATCTGTCTTTTTTAATGATTTCAATTAGTGACCGACTTCTAGTACTCTCTAAATCTGAATCAGGCAAATTTTCACAGATTGAATCAGTGATTTGCCTTTTCATTGATTCACCAGTGAAAAATATATTTCACTGTTAAATCAGTTGATTATCACTGATTGAATCAGTGAAAAAATTGTTTTCACTATTAAATCAGTTAATTTTCACCTAAGCAATCTGTGGAATTTGACTGATTTACAGTAACCTCTTTTTAGCTATTTTAATCAGTCAAATTTCACTGATAATCAGTAGATTTTGACTGATTCATATTTTGAGAGTAATATAATTGGTTATTTTGGTCATATCAACTAATAAATCAGCTGTTAAAATCAACTGATTTATAGCTAGAATCTAGTCACTGATTACAATTAGTGAAAGACAACTACTGAGAGGAAGAATTTCGAAACCTAAAGAAATTTTGTACATTGTGTTCATAGTAACAGAAGTTCATTGAGTCTTTGAGATCAGGCAGCCACTTTATTCTATCTCAATCCTGTTTTGCGAGGATATCATCCTACGCTCACCAGCAGAATTTTTTTGAAACATAAATACACTAAAACCTGCACAGTGGAACAAAAACCTGTAAAGGCTGGTTGAAAAATAAAATAAATTGGATAAAATTACGATCTATTCAAAATAATTAAGAACAAACCTATACTTTAAAAATAAATTAGGAATTTATTTTTTATTAAAATTTAGTCATTTAGTCATTTTAAATTTCGAATTTTTGATACAATTTTCAAATTAGTGACTTTTAAAGCCGTTATAGGAAATAAGTTTTATGAATATAATTTTTTTTAAACTTTCGGCCGCTATTTTAGATTCGCCATTATTTACTTCGAGTTTTCGATACAAACAGAATCAGTAACTAAAAATCCCAGTGAAAAATGAATTTAATCCCATTATTTTGAAATCTAAATTTATTATACAATATTGGAAACTAGCGGGGTCTAAAATTTAAAAAAATGTGTTTTTATAAAAAATCTAATCGTTGGGAACAAATTTGGTTACTCTCCAAATCTGATTTACTGAAAAAGTGAGCCACTAAATCAATATAGTGAAAATTTGTTCTTAATATGTTATTGTTTTGTCAATCCCATTAATAGTTATAAACACTTTGTGAAGTAATTGTAGACAAATTTTATAAATATTTCTCTTCCAATTTGATAATTTATATTTTTTTATATTACATATTTATGTTTCCAAATGTTAATGCAATATTCAGAATCAATGGCTTTAAAAAAGATTAAAAGTAAGTTTTATGAATGTTGAATTTCAAAAAAAATTGTTATCATATTGAATCTATTTTAAATCTTTAGTACTCTCTAAATCTGAATTAGTCAATATTAACTTTTTTAGAGTAAAATTTACTGATGAGTTCGCGTTAATGTGCTCTCTAAATCTGAAATATTTCTCACTCTTAAATCAGTTAACTTTCGCTGGAGTAATCAGTAATTTGTAAAAGATTTTCACTTTGAATAAGTCAAATTTTACCATAAATTAGTCGAATTCATTTATTAATTAGTTACACGCCACTAAAAAATAATAAATTTTTACTAATTTGGAGGTAAAGGAATTTTTTTGATTACAAATTTAGAGAGTACAATATTTTTAATTTGTAATTAAAAAATAGTTTAGAAAATTAGTTTCATGAGAATCCGATTTATCTGACACGTTTTGGAATTTCGGTTACTTTTTTTTGGGCTTCTGTTCTATTGTAAACTGTCCGGATGTGCGCAAGTATAATAAATATGCGTGTTCAGATATATCTATAGAAATATGCAAACACAAGTGCCTGAGTAAGTAACGAAACGTCAAGTTGCGTCACAACGGACACGACTCAGAAGTTTAGTCAGAGCCAAGGCCTAGAATCAATTCGATCATCCGCAAAAACGAAGACCTCGTAAAAAGAAGAAATATATATAAATGTGTGTAATATCTGTTTCCTAACAAAGGCAGATGACGTTTCTTGGCAACAACAATATAATCCTTTCTTTTCAAGCGAAATATAACTTTTTAGATATAAAATATTGAAGGTATAGAAAAAAAGACTTTATGAAAATTCCGAAAGTGATTTTTTGCATAAAACCAATACCTTATCATATGATAAGAATGTAAAAATCCAATAATAGGAAAATAAGTGTAGAAAAAAAATGATTAGAAATTTTTTAAATTTTATCCAGAATTGTATATGAAATTTAATATCTCGTGTATAACAGTTACGAAATAATTTGCTTATGTATTAAATCTCATATAAAAAATTTAATGGAATCGCTCAATTTGATTTTACGCAATAATAATGATTTTTGGAGTAAATTCAGACTGTAAATAATAGTCTTGCTTATCATATCTAAATGACTTTATATACTTTTACATTAAATTAAATATAATACTGAAAAATTTAACAGTGTAAAAATTATTAATAATAAAATTAAATTCCATTTTTTTTACATTTTTTGCATCTTTAAGATATGACTAATGATGTCTTTAAGCAATTTTCATGAATTCAACCTAATTAAAGTGTGACAGGGCGCCAAATGTACAAAGTTCTGTTGTGTTTCCAAACTTTAAACGCGTTTTTCCAGAAACCATGTTTTTGAAATTTTAACTGACTCATTTATAGAGATAACTGAAGGTACCCACGTAGCGGTTTTTTGGAATCTTTTTTTTTTTAATTTTACAGCATATATTATATCGAAAAAAGCATGAAAATGATTAATTTTTATGAAAAGTACTGCCATTTCTTCAATTTTTAAAATTTCGTCAAAATGCTACGTCAGTACCTCGACAACATAAACAGAAATAATATTTTTATTTATTTTATATTGGAAAAATTTACTATTATAATAAAACCACAAACCTTCAAAATAACGTTAAACTTATTCTCATTTTCGAATTAGTTCTCCTAACAAACATTCCCGAAAAAGCGTTCGAAATACCGCCCTCACACAGGTGGAGCCCCTTAAAGGTTGGATTATTTAATTTTGAAATTGATAAACATCCCCTAAAAACTTAGAAATTTTGGAAAAACTACGTTAACATAAATATAATTTACTTTAATGAACGTATTAAGAAAAATAAATTCTTCCAGTAATGGGAGTTTTATAGAGTTAAAGTAAAATTATTGTTATTCTTGGAGGAGAATAAAAGAAACTTGAAAACAGGATGCAGGAAAGTGTGAATGTCAGATTATATGCCTTTGAAGTTTTAGAAGTCGTTGTGATTAACATGATTAATTAATGAGATGCCATACATAGCAAAATACTTGAGGTATGACGACCCCGGCGTGTACAAATTCACCTTATCACATTCAGTGACAGTTGATTGCGTCAGATAATTCTTGTATTGAGAACTATATGAATGTTCGATTAGTCTAAACTCATGTAAGTTTATACTAAGATATTTCCCACGCAACTTTACATAAAAATATGCAATGATAATTTCAATGAAATCAAGAAATTAGATACTTATCAATTTTTCAATCATGAATTTCCAAATACAATTAAGTATCTCTCAATAGTGATTTTTGATATTGCAAATTTTACTGATTAAAAGGTGAAAATCATTATTAAACTAGTGAATATTTTTACTGAATAAATTTAGTGACTATCTTTCCACTTACTTGAATTTAAAGAATTTAAAGGATAAAGTGTCTTCAATAATTAATGTTACTGATAGAATAGCGAAAAGTCATGAACTAATTCAGTTCATGATTTTGACTAATTATTGTTCCAAAATGTTTAAATGTAGTTTCTTTACTAATTTCAGTCAGTGACTTAATCCTATCTAATTCAGTTTATTATTTAAATTCATCAAAAAAGCAGTTCAAATCAACTGATCTAATAGAAAAAAATTACTGATTAAAATTGAGAGATTATCTGAATCAGTCAAAGATTGATTGACATCAGTGGCGGACTTTTAACGATGCAATCACTTATGTTTTATTTAATTGTCAGTTAAAATGACTGATTGCATCGTAACAAGTCACAGATTTCAATTCAGTCAAAATGCTTGACAATTCTTTATTTTTTTTTTTTAATTGACTTTCATTTGGTTTTTCTGACTAGTAATTAGTTTTAATTATAAAGAATTAAAGTAGTCGTCAACTTTTTGCTTTTTCATCAGTTACTTTTGATTCATCCAGATTCAGAGAATTAATATAAAATGTGCAATTCATTAAAAGCGACCGTTTGCACAAAAGTATTTTCAGAGCGTGAAATATGATTTTAATTTCAATTTTTTAAATGAATTTATAAATTTATGAATAATCAAAATTTCTGCAGGCGAATATTCTTGCTGTTTATAAATGTTGGTCTCGAGTCTTTATTCCGGAAGTCGCGTCGCCCGTTACACGATCTACTTCCGTCGAGTTTTATGTTCACTACTAAACTATTTGAATCATTTTCAAAGCAGTATCTACACTTTTATACTCCTAAATACATGTGAGTTTAATAATTTGAATTCACTAATAAAAAAAAATATTCGAAGGTATGAGAAAATAAATATATATTATTATGACTGCTTATGATATTATAAATTAAATTAAAGAACAATTGTCATTTATACAGGAATAATTGACTTTGAATTATGAGAGTATATACATATTTATTAAATAGATTTTATTGCAGAAAACTTTTCTTTTCAGAAAAGTGGATTATTACTCTATTAGGAACTGGTTCCAAAAATTTTGAGCGTCTACAAAATTCCAAAATTTCTGATTTTTGAAGATTTGAAACATTTAAAAGGAATTTTAATTCACAAGAGTTGGAGACTCGATAGAAATGAAAATTTATTGAGAGATTTCAAAAGGTCTCAATATATTTTTAAGAGGTTTTGAAAAATTATAAAAATTGGGGACATACTTTTATAAAAGATTCCAATGAGCTTTAAATAATTTTAAAAGAATTTAAGACTTCAGGATTCGTAAAGATTTGAGAAATTTGAAAATATTTTTAAAATATTGTAAAATTCTATCGAGAATTTCACAAATAAAAAGTTGTGCCAAAAATCAAGTCTCTGGAAAATAAAAGTTTTTCTATGATCTTAAGTCTTGAAACGATATTATCAGTCATGTCTTATAAAAGAAAAAACATTATTTTTTATAAAAAAAATTTCAACCTTACGAAAAATAATACATTTAATAATGTTTTTTGTAATAGAATTTTCCATTACTATCTCTTCTTACCAATTTTTTAGATATATTTGGATTTTCATAAATCTTATTTTTCGGGAAAAATATTCTTTAATATTCTTCTGTTTTCAATTTAAAAAGTAAAGTTTCCAAAGGCTAAAATCTTTGAAAGAATTTTTTTTCGTATAAAGAAACATTTTTTTCAGAATTGGAAGCGGTAGAGTTGTATAGAATATTTTCCTCGACAAAAAGGCATAATTTATGAAAATCCAATGATTTTTTTAAAAAATTGGTAAGAAGCATCAAAAAAATAAATTAATTATCTTAAAATCATAGAAAATTTTTTTTTCCAGAGATGAAATTTTTGATATGATTTACTTCGATTAAGTAAATCATATTCAGATTGAGTCAATGTATTTGTTGAATTAAGTCAACTAATTAAGGTCTTGGATCAAGTAAATTTTATTTTCCATAAAGTATTAGAAAGTTGGAGAGACGAAATCGAACCAAGGACTTTTGGTCCTATTCATCCTAATCGCTTTTTAAAAGTTGTGGGAATGTAAGAAGAGATTGTGTACAAACTGTTTGCGATTAACAATGCAGATACATTATAATATATATACAAATCCGGAAAAGGGGGATTTTCCTTAAACCAGAAAAGGACAGTTTCAATGCCCCGGATGCAGCAGTAGATCGGTTTACTGTCGACTTCCGGGGTTATTTTGTCCATCTCTATCGGGCTTTTTACCCCCAAAGTCGGATAATAACTTAAACCTTGACTCAAGAAAACGGAAAAGGAAGAACGAGGATGGCAGCTGTCTTTTTCTCCTATTAACCCATCCATGTCGGCGCCACAAAAGTAGTTACCCCTTCTTATTCAAGAATAAAAAGGCGGAAGTTCTGGTTTTTATAAGATACATCCCCTGTGCTATTTGTATAACATAAATATTTATTTTAATAAAACTTGAAATTTCCGCTTTATGTCCATGAGAAAAATAATATTCATACAGTAAGCATGTTCCATTTTTGGGCATAATTTTACATTAAAAAATATTTTTATACATAAAAAAGTAATAAATATATTTTGAAATTCTATTTTTCAAATAAAAATAAATCACAAAAACGGGTTGCTTTTTACACAAGTAAAAACTGTTACTTTTATTGAGTCTATAAGTTAAAATATTGAGAGCATAAAATTACTGTAAATTTAACAGATATTTCTTCTTCTTTGTTGCGATTATATATAACAGATTTGTCGACAATTTTACGAAAATGGTTGTTGAATTGAAATTTTAATAAAATTTCTTGTTATGTCAATTTAATATTCATTTATATAATATTTATTGACGAATTTGTTCTTTCTTTTTGCAAAAAAGCGATGTAGTCTACTGAGATAACTGTTAAATTTACATAAATTTTATTTTGTCACATTTTTAACTCGTTGACTCACTAAATCACTTTACCTTCGTGAAGGTGTATGAAAAATTAAGTATATATTACAATAGTGACAGCATAAAATTTCTGTGGATTTAACAGATTTGTTGAAAATTTTACAGAAATAGTTGTTGAATTAGCATTTTAATAAAATTTCTTATTATGTCAATTTAATATTCATTTATATAATATTTATTGACGAATCTGTTCTTTCTTTTTGCAAAAAAGCGATTTAATCTACTGAGATACCTGTCAAATTTACAGAAATTTTAGTTTGTTATTTTTTTAACTCGTTGACTCACTAAATGTAATAGATTTTATCCTTCGTGAAGGTGTATGAAAAATTAAGTATATATTACAATAGTGACAGCATAAAATTTCTGTGGATTTAACAGATTTTTTAAAAATTTTACAGAAATAGTTGTTGAATTAGCATTTTAATAAAATTTCTTATTATGTCAATTTAATATTCATTTATATAATATTTATTGACGAATCTGTTCTTTCTTTTTGCAAAAAAGCGATTTAATCTACTGAGATACCTGTCAAATTTACAGAAATTTTAGTTTGTTATTTTTTTAACTCGTTGACTCACTAAATGTAATAGATTTTATCCTTCGTGAAGGTGTATGAAAAATTAAGTATATATTACAATAGTGACAGCATAAAATTTCTGTGGATTTAACAGATTTGTTGAAAATTTTACAGAAATAGTTGTTGAATTAGCATTTTAATAAAATTTCTTATTATGTCAATTTAATATTCATTTATATAATATTTATTGACGAATCTGTTCTTTCTTTTTGCAAAAAAGCGATTTAATCTACTGAGATACCTGTCAAATTTACAGAAATTTTAGTTTGTTATTTTTTTAACTCGTTGACTCACTAAATGTAATAGATTTTATCCTTCGTGAAGGTGTATGAAAAATTAAGTATATATTACAATAGTGACAGCATAAAATTTCTGTGGATTTAACAGATTTGTTGAAAATTTTACAGAAATAGTTGTTGAATTAGCATTTTAATAAAATTTCTTATTATGTCAATTTAATATTCATTTATATAATATTTATTGACGAATCTGTTCTTTCTTTTTGCAAAAAAGCGATTTAATCTACTGAGATACCTGTCAAATTTACAGAAATTTTAGTTTGTTATTTTTTTAACTCGTTGACTCACTAAATGTAATAGATTTTATCCTTCGTGAAGGTGTATGAAAAATTAAGTATATATTACAATAGTGACAGCATAAAATTTCTGTGGATTTAACAGATTTGTTGAAAATTTTACAGAAATAGTTGTTGAATTAGCATTTTAATAAAATTTCTTATTATGTCAATTTAATATTCATTTATATAATATTTATTGACGAATCTGTTCTTTCTTTTTGCAAAAAAGCGATTTAATCTACTGAGATACCTGTCAAATTTACAGAAATTTTAGTTTGTTATTTTTTTAACTCGTTGACTCACTAAATGTAATAGATTTTATCCTTCGTGAAGGTGTATGAAAAATTAAGTATATATTACAATAGTGACAGCATAAAATTTCTGTGGATTTAACAGATTTTTTAAAAATTTTACAGAAGTGGTTGTTGAATTAACATTTTAATAAAATTTCTTATGTCAATTAAATATTGATGTATATAATATTTATTGACGAATCTGTTCTTTTTGCAAAAAAGCGATGTAGTCTACTGAGATAACTGTTAAATTTACATAAATTTTATTTTGTCACATTTTTAACTCGTTGACTCACTAAATGTAATAGGTTTTTTTCCTTCGTGAAGGTGTATGAATTTTTTCCACAGAAAGATTTTCAAATTCTTTAAAATATTAAAATTAAGTATATATTACAATAGTGACAGCATAACATTTCTGTGGATTTAACAGATTTGTTGAAAATTTTACAGACGTGGTTGTTGAATTAACATTTTAATAAAATTTCTTGTTATGTCAATTACATATTCATGTATATAATATTTATTGACGAATCTGTTCTTTCTTTTTGCAAAAAAGCGATTTAATCTACTGAGATACCTGTCAAATTTACAGAAATTTTATTTTGTTATTTTTTTAACTCGTTGACTCACTAAATATAATAGATTTTTTTCCTTCGTGAAGGTGTATGAAAAATTAAGTACATATCAAAATAGTGACAGCATAAAACTTCTGTGGATTTAACAGATTTATCGGTAAATATTACAATATAATAAGAGAGACTCTTGAATTAAAATTTTGAAGAAAATTGTTTATACTGTAAATTTAGTATCTATTTCTGTAATATTTATCAAAAAATCTGTTTTTATTGCAGAAAGGCGGTGAATGGTACTGAAATCTCTGCTAAATTTACGGAAATTTTATGCTCTCACTATTTTATCTTATGGACTCAATAATTGTAAAACATTTTTTCCTCTGTAAAGATGTATGGAACAGTAAGTACATATTAAAACAGTGACCGCGTATAAATAAATTTAGCAGATATTTCAGTAGAATTTACCATTTCTTCGTGATCATAACAGATTTATCGATAAATATTAGAAAAACAGCTGTTGAATTAAAATTTTGGAGAAAATCCCTTTTGTGTCGATTCAACAGGCATTTCTGTAATATTTTTCAACTGATATAATGTTTACAAAAAAGCAGTGGAATTTATTGGAATATCTGTTAAATTTACAGAAATTTTATGCCGACACTATTTTAACTCATGGACTCAATAAATGTATAAAAAACTAAGTACTTATTAAAATAGTGACAATGAATGTAATTATTCTCTATGAATCAAAGAAGTCTTGTCTATATTTTGGGAATATATTTTGAGCTAAAAAGGCAACCGAAACATCAGTAGTGATGCGATTTTTTTATTCCAAAAAAACAAATTTTGGAAAATTGAAGTACATGTTGGAATGAATGGAAAAATAGTTTCTTCGTCACGGAAAAAGTTTCTTAACAAGACGCAATATTGTGCAACGAGAACTGAAAAGTAAACACATAAGAGCAATATATACCTGATGGCGATGCAGAAATATTACGTAATATTACGATGTTTTAAACATATCGAAATCAATCGTGAAAAATTATTTGTAAAGTACAAATTTTTCAAGTACTTTAATTTTATTCAGACATATTTTTTAGGTATAATTAATTTTCAATTGAAAAATACTCTCTTGAAGAAATAAAGAGTTTTTAAAACTGAATGAGTATTACAAATCGAGAAATTTTTTCCGCATATTTAAAACTTTTAATATGTATTGCACAGAAATTTTAAAAATATTTTAGTATCACTCCGAATTTTTATGAATAAGATTATTTTTACTAATATTTATTTTATGAATATTTTTAATTCCTGTTTAGTTTCAAATAATTTGATATAAATTCATGTTTCAAACTTTTTTGGTTTGGAATTCAGTTTCAACACAATATCGACTTTCATATGATATATCTTTTTTCTTTTCTGATAAATGAAACACTATATATGATTCGACTAAAATGCCTAATTAATTAAGTCATCACTTTCATTAAATGTTCTTAAATTGGGTTTCTATAGGCTTTGGAGATTGGATCTCAATTAACTCTTTTGATGGATTCTTCTCCACTAATTAGACAATAAATCCTAATCATCTTTAGCCTTGCAAAGTAAAGTCTTTAATGATTAGTTTTAAAATTATTGTACACCCACGAGTTTAACTTCATGACGTAGTAAGTAGGAGACGAGTAGGTTGGCACGTACACAAAAAAAGTAATCGTAAGATTTATGGTTTTGATCTCCGAAGCTGCGAATTATCAAATCACAAAACAGATTTTACAGTTTACACAGATTTTATGTTTAAAATGCGAATAAAACGCTGGAGGTATAAAATCTACGTTATTAAATCGTAAAGGGAAATGTAAACTGTAAAATATCACTTATAGTTGGACGAACTCGCAGCTTCGGAGATCATATCCATAAATTTGACAACCTACTTTTCTCATGTATACTCTTTTCTAAAATTGTAAATTCATTTGTATTTATTTTAAATTGGTATTGTATTTCTAAACTATTTTTACTGCAGTAAACTGTAAATCTTCATGGCAAAGTGTTTTTACAAGAAAACGACAATAATGTGATAATTAAATATTCTGTAGTTTCTGAAACTTTGAATTCTAATTCACAAGAAATTAAATTTTATCGCCAGAGTATACAAAATTATAACTACCTCATTATTCTAACTCTTAACAGTTTATTAAATTTTATTAATAAAAAACATTTCTACTAAGAGAGTGATTATTATTTTTGTACTTAGTAATTAATTTATCTAATTAAGATAGGAAATTTCTTGAATTTTTGGGTAATGCAAACTTCATCTCCAATGTTTTCAGACATTTGAGACAAAACAATTTTGCATCTAACAGTCTGTTTTCCTTAAAACTTCATCTCTTGTATCTTACAACCCCGCCCCCTCATCTTTCACTGACATTGGCAAGCTGACCAGGATCTAGAATTTTACGTGAGTCTCCATATATCTGGAAAATATGGGTCTACTAACAAGAGAGAACAAGCCACGAGCATCTGCTAGGACGAACCTGAAAAATAAGAAAGCATCTGACAGAATGCAAGTACGTGCCCTGGCCATCGGTCTGAGGCCCAATTGGGTCCAATTTCCTAGCACCTGCCCTCGTGTACCGTTCCAGTCGCTCATTGTCTGCTTACGGGGCGATACCTGAAAGAAATAATATAAGAATAAAGCTCGTGCTTTTCGGCTCTGGCCTACCTTTTACCTGTTGAATATAGACTTCTTTAGTGCCTTGGGTGGTCATTAGCTGCGTACTTCCTATATTTTCCTGGAGTTTCTTGTTTCCTTCATTTCGGGTAGAACGAATAGAACCGGAAAAGAGATAGTAAATCTGAAGAAATCGAAGAACACCTTTCATCACCTGGGAAATGAAATTTGCGATTAAATTTTGCTCTATTTGAAAAGACATTTTTTTATAGACACTGTTCGAATTCTACTTTTTTATAAAAAATTTAAAAAAAAAATCAAGTACAATTATTTGGTAGAATTCGTTATGTTTTACGAAATTAACAAGTTATTACAAAATACAACAAAAGATATATTGCATTTTATTATCTATTTATTAAAATGATAAATGCTTTTTTTAAATTAAAGTTTCGATTAAATTAAAAATATTTCCAGAAGTTGAATGCAATACTCAATTCTACTTAAAAATATAATAAAAATGTAACTTATATTACTTCAATCAATTTCTTGAAAACACATCGTCCTCGGGGACTCAATCGAAGGTTATGGCTATGTAGGTCGCGAACACTCGCAAAATACATTTAATCTTTGCACTTTTCACCTTTGTGTAAGTATTCAATATCACAAATAATCCTAAGGTCTATAAAATTTAATCGATAAAAATTAACAATTGAAATTCTTGATTAGTTAAAAAAATATTAAATATCGCAAATAATAAGACTATGAATAATTGAAAAATAAAGTTAAATTAATTTAAATTTCTGATTCCAAAAATTGTTCACAACTTAAAAAAATAAAAAGAATTTTTTCCTAAAAAAGTATTAAATGACAATTGTTGAAATTGTTGAAAATCTCTTTTATTTTTTTAAATTTGTTACTAGCGACACATTTTATTATAAAATTTTACACTCATGCACAACGCACGCCATTTGTGCATGTAACTCGAAACATGAATATCATTGATATTAACAAAATACGTCACTTAGGGATTCAAATTTGATACCAAATATCTCTTTCATTGAAATAAAAACAAAAATTTCCATCATTTCATCTAAATGTAAAGTAACGATACTAAATTCATATGGAGAGGGAAGTTAGATAAAGCAACAAAGATATCTTGGTACCAAAAACGGAAAAATTAAATCCCTTTTGACATATTTAACATATTAGAAGGCACAAAATCGAATTTCCTACACATAGTCAATTTTATAAGTACTTGAGAACCAAAATCGTTATTAAATTTATTTAGGACTAAGACTCAATTTATAAATAAAAGCCTCCGTAATCCAATATTCTACATGCCCTGTAGGTTGTCAGTCACAATTTATACCATTATAAATTTTGCTATAAATATACGTAATTGTAGTCATTGGATAAAAACCAGATTATTTCAAAGTTTCAGAGAAACTTTTCACAAATGTTATGGTACGAGTTCTTCTGTCAAGTAATATTTAAAATTACAAATCGACGTTGTTGTCGATTAAGTCTTCAAAAAGGATCGTAATAACTTCAATAATGCTAAGGAAAT
Source organism: Diplolepis rosae (assembly GCA_030998225.1). Lineage (NCBI taxonomy): Eukaryota > Metazoa > Arthropoda > Insecta > Hymenoptera > Diplolepididae > Diplolepis > Diplolepis rosae. Next base: position 1,540,864 of record JAPYXD010000723.1, on the reverse strand, counting down.
AAATTAATTGATTAATTAAATTTACGATGATATTCCGGACAAGCGGCTCCGTAATCTTGCAAACTGAATAATGTGCTACTGTTTTTGTGCAAGTATCTAAGAAAATCATGGATGTGGGCTAGAAGTAATTGAATACTTCTTTCATCTAGAGGAGTATAAGACAACATACTTCCAAGTTTCACTAAAATAATAAAATATAATTAAAAAAATATTTGTATGATAAACAAAATTTTTAATTTAATAAAATAAAATTAGCTCACCAAAGAGTCTTAGTAAATGAAAAGACCCGTATATTTGACTCGGAGTAAAATTAGATTTCTCGGCCATGATTTCTCCATATTGTTGACGTTCCCATCTGTATAATAATTGTGTACCCAACATTACATTGAAATACTCCCGGAGACCTTTTGTTACTTCTAGAACAGCTACTTCTCTGAAAGACAATGATTTTTACTTGCCTTATAAAAAAAGGAAAAAACCTTAAAATAGAAACAACAATTCAATTGTCATATTTACGTAATTAACTAACTTATTAGGAGTATTAGTTTTGCTAGAAGTTTTGAATTTAATATAATCGTCTAGGATCTGATCGACAGTGTGTCTTGCTGGTAATATAGCTAACTTCCGTTGTCTGCCAATCGCATCCCAATCGTCCACGAGCCAAGGTTTCAATTCGTCTGGAATCTTCACTTTGACCTCTACTTTTGATAAGAATTGTTCTTCCGTTTCTACTGAAGGATCTAAACGGCTGTAAAAAGAAACGTTTTGGATTTTCAAATAAAAAAAATCTTTTATTTTGAATTTGTATGATCCGCAAAATAAAATTATGTATTTCATTAGCATGAAATTAATTTAAAAGTAAATTAATAAAACTACCATTTTTTTTTGCGTGGCACATCAGAAGAAGAATCGTTGGATGTGGGAGTTATAGATCCACTGTTTTTTGCAAATCTACTGTTAACTTTTTCATTCGTGAGACTAGGAGTGCTTGAATTGCTCTCCATATCTTTATCCTTCACGTTCTCACGACTTCGATTTTGCGTTTTAGATGCAACTGATACCTTTTTTCCTTTCTGTGAGGTTTGCTGCGTGGCGTAAGCTCTTTGTACATCCTTTTGTTTTTGAACATTACTTTCGTTGTATTTGAGCACACGACTTTCTGGAACCCACTCATCCCAACTGTCAAGAGAAAATATTGAGGAATGAGTTTTCATACTTAAAGTTAGTAAAGTCTATAAGAATTTAACATAAAAGTATTCTAAAATAAAAAGATGAAAATTTTGGGATCAATAAAGTGTAGAATAACTGAACATAGAGAATTAAAATACTACGTTTAAGCAAAAAATGATTAAATTGTTAAAAATTTGGTAATCACTTACGTAAAAGAGGTTATGTTTCCATATATACTTGATACAACTCGAAATGTTGTATCAATTAAATTAAGATGTTTTCCTCTTTATAAGTGAATAACAAGAAGCCTTCTCAAATTAAATAATGATAATGAGAACGGCTACTTTAAAAGGAAATCATAGAAAATACGAATAAGTGAAACAATTTTGCTAATTTTTTTCTCCAATACTAGATATAATAAATGTATAATCAGAAATAATAAAATACTTACTTTTTATTCCAACCAGCATAGTGGATAAGATATTTAATTTGTTTATCCTTGATCATAGATTTTAAACATTTTGCTTCGTAAATTAATGGACCATGAAAGCATAGTACTCTTTCTCCTGGAAAAATGTTGATTTTAGATTAAATAATAATTTTCTTTTTCGTAATATAAGAAAATTCATACCTTCACTAAATTTACAGGTAGATGTCATTAATATAAATTATGTAAAGCTATTTGTTCTAGCAGAAATAAAAATGATTGTTAACATGAGTGAGTTGTTGACCCGTTGTTGACAGTCCACAACCGCACAATTGCGCTGAATGGCTGAATTGCGCACAATGATTAGTTTTATAGAATGCCAACAGGTGGCTTGGAGCTTACCGACCGACCACGTTGCCAACATATGAATGTATTTTTTTCTGAAAAAAAATAAAAACCAGAACCAAAGATCAAGAACGCAGTAAATCGTATACAAAATTAAGATACGTATTAGAAAATATAATTTTGAAGTAAATAATGCATATTAAAATGAAAACTGTAAAATGTTTTTCATAAAATTATTTGAAAAGTCGAACAGTTAATTAGAACAATGATTCGAATTTGAATTTTGCGCGGTGGTTAGACAATATTTCCCTAGATTCTAGAGATTTTTTTTCAGAAATAGCCGGCATGTACACATGTTACTTGGTAATGCCAACTTCAGAATCTTCAGCAACTTACTCGCGTGTTTTTGTGGTTCTGTTTATCAGTCTTCATTTTGAAAAGATTTTTTTTATTAGAAAGGAACTTATATATAAGTAGGTAGGAAGTTTTTGTTCGGAAAATTTCGCGGATCGCGAGAGTCGAACAAGATGAGTGAAGCAAAGCAACCATTATGCGAAATGGAAGTGGATGAAAACAATGGACCTGCGGCAGAAGCTCCGATGGAAGTTGCAGCAGGCTCCGTTGAAAAAGGTCCTTCTACTTCGGGTACTTCATCTAATCCTAATTCTGCGTGTCGGGTAATGGCATCTTCAGGAACAGTAGGATCTGTATCTATTAGTCTCCATCCTTTAGTTATTATGAATGTTAGCGAACACTGGACTAGGTTAAGGGCACAGGAAGGCTCTGATCAATTAGGTACAATTTCTACATTTCTTTGCTTTCCAATTAATTAATAATCTTTAGAAATTGTAGAAATCGTGTAAAAATAAAAAATTAGGGTAGGGTTTTAGTTATGGATATGTATGAACATTTATTTTTATTATAACCAAATCAGAGTTTATCTCTTGATATATTACTATATGGCTATAGTATATTTATAGTTTTTGCAAAAATATCAAATAGTTTTGGTTTTCTATGCAATTTTTAGTTAGAAAATTCCAAATTTGGACAAGGTTTTTGATTATTCTTGGACAACTTGAAAATTATGTTTAGAGTGTTCATTAATCTAGACGTATGATCATTCAAAGTGAAATTTATGTATATATGTCTTTTATAATATTTATAGATTTTAAGATAATATTTACCTAATGAAAATATTTATTTATGTTTTTATATAAATAAATTTCCGTTTTAATTGCAGTGTATGGGGCTTTAATTGGAAAGCAGAAAGGACGCAACATTGAAATAATGAATTCGTTTGAATTACTATTTACTTGTATAGGCGACGATGTGATAATTGATAGAGATTATTACAATACGAAGGAAGAACAATTTAAACAAGTTTTCAGTGAAATGGACTTCCTAGGCTGGTACACAACCGGCGATATGCCAAATGATAGGGACATAAGAGTTCATAAGCAAATCTGTGAAATTAACGAAAGTCCAGTTTTATTGAAGTTAGATCCAAGACCAAAAAATGCAGATGTAAGATATAATAAATTTAATATCTCAATTCAAGTTAAATAGATCAAAGGATGAATTAAAACTAAATTTATGTTTTTTCACTTTTAGCAACTTCCAGTTTCAATTTATGAGTCAGTAATCGACTTAGTCAATGGAGAAGCAACGATGTTATTCGTCCCATTAACCTACACACTTGCCACAGAAGAAGCAGAAAGGATAGGAGTTGATCACGTGGCGAGAATGTGTAGTAACGACCAGGTTGAGAGTTCTTTAGGTAAAATAGCAGAATTCAAAATTTTTATTTGAACCCATAATTAGCAAAAATGTTTGATAATTAGTTCAATTGCTTTTTTCTAGTTGCTGAGCATCTTGTTGCTCAACACAGTGCAATTAAGATGTTACACTCAAGAGTTAAACTCGTCTTGAGGTATGTCCAAGCAGTCGAAAGTGGAGAGTTAAAAGGAAATCATGAAGTTCTAAGAGCAGCTTGCTCTTTGGGACATCGGTTACCAGTATTGAATAGTCCCAAATTTAAAGCTGACTTCTATAATGTAAGTCTTATAGATGTTTACTGCATAAAGCACATCTGTATTCAAAACTTTCATTGTGTATTACATCATTAATTGGTTTTATTTCCAGCAATGCAATGATTTCGGCCTCATGACCTACCTCGGAATAATAACCAAAGGATGCAATGATTCAAATCAGTTCGTAAACAAATTTAATATACTGTATGACAGACAAGGGTTCTCTCGTCGCTTAAGGAGTCTCTTCTTCTCTTGATTGATCACGTATTTTTCTTTTTATACCCGTTTCGTTTTGTACTATGAGCCAGCCTCCAAGTACATTTTCAAATCCAGTTTGGAGCATTAATGTTCATGATTCACAGCTCCCTGATCTCCCCAGATCATTTCAAAGAAGATAGGGCGTAGAATTGTAAGTCTTTTTCTTTATTTCAAGTGCATTTTTCACTTCATAAAGTTCGTTTCATTTTTATTTATATCGAAGATTTTTTAAAGTGAGACCTCATTTGTACCTCGATAGCCATATGACCGTTTAGCTGATTTAAATAAAATATTGTATTGTAAATTCTTAAGGCAGCCGTCTCATTTAAAATTGTATAGGTATAGAATAATATAAAAATAAGGAAACTAAGTGTAAATGGCATACAAATTTATTCATTTGCCTACGATACATACTCTATACTTTGCATCACTTATTGCTGACTCGAAACCATTTTTATATCGGTAGTGATATCCGTTGAACGCGGATACTTTTACGTGTTTTTATTTCTTTATTATGGAAGACCTTATATCAAACGGCAGATTCATACCGAATATTTTATTAATAAATTTATAGGCCACAATGTTAATCTCTGAACTCAGCATCAATCTAGATAGCAAAAAAGATTTTCGAATAAATATTTCTTATAAAAAAAGAATGTACTAAAAAATTGATCCAGGGATTTCAAAATAAATTAATTTGTGTTAAAGACGAGGGAAATGATCACAAATCATAATAAAGTTATTCTTCCCGGTCTATTAAAGAATAATATTTGCAGGCAGTTATATTCATAAAAATGTTGCTTTTAAGTTCCTTTATAAAACATTCATTTCTAAAAATGGTTTCTAAAAATCTATACGTGACTAATATATATTGTTTTGGCTGGTCGTATATATAACTTATTGAAATATCACTGTACAAAATATAGTATAGCTTACTGTGCCTCGTAAATTATTGTTCGATCCGTCAAACTATTAAGCCTTTCAGTGACTTAAATATCGTTTCTAGGCTTCTGTAAATAAATATAAATATTCGCAGTGTCTTAAAAAAATTATGAATATTGCTGCGCTATTCGCAATATCATCGCAATCTTTTTTGCTTTTTGTATTCAAGTCCATTTTAATATTAATAATATCTAAACTATACTATTAGTTTCATATGTTAGACGTCTACTCGACACTGTGATATTTAATTGATATGACCGGATGAAACTTATTAAATAGTTAAGAGATAAAATTCGTCTGGTATCAATCTCTTTGTATTTTTCAAACGAATGGCTTACGTACTTAAATGCAACAGAAAAACAATTCTGTTTTCACCAATTTTGTTGCTTTGTGCTTTGTTTTATACATTTTCTATCCAGCTCAGCTGGGAGAACTGAATGCGAGTATTTGAAAAAATTCTTCGTACTATCTGCATTAAAATTCACAAATTTTTTAGAGTAGTACTTAAGTCCTTTGTACTTTTTGTAAAGTGTTGATGCAGGATTAATTAATCCAAGCATATCGATAGGCCATCCTCTATCATGGTAGCTAAAATGTCCACCATGACGGACAGCATTGTATTGGGCTAAGGACTCGGTTTATCCATGCCAATTAATTCCTCGAAAAGGCTGTTTCTACCTTCCAGTCTTGCTTCGATTGTTTGAAGAGCGAATCGCAATGTCGCCGCTGCCAAATCTCCGACTGACCAATGCCTATCTATCAAAACTCTACTCACTGTGTCCAACTGAAATCAAATTTAGAAACATACAGTGAAGAGAAATTGAAATTTTTATATTAGTATTCGTTATTATTTTCTCAGTTTATAATTTGGAAGTTAAATTGCGAAAAATGAAGTAATCTGAAAACTTTTATCATCCTCAATATAGTACTTTTTAAAACTTCGAAATTTCTTTATTGCTTGCAGATAAGATGCAGTTTATGTTAATATATTTGTTAACATGAAGGAGTTTTAGGAAAAGTTGAAAATGATTCATAATGGTTGAAGGGAATTATAAACTAATTTTTTTCATGAGGATTACAAGTATACCTTTGATAAGCTAGGATGACCTGCAGTGTAATATATTAATCTAGGTACACCTGCTAACGAAGCCGCAAGCCACTGGATAACAAGTTTTAATTGCGGTTCGCCCTTTAGTCGAGATCCACATCCCCAATTACCAGTTGCCACTGGAAACAAACCTCCTCCAAGAGGACTATTCTCTCTTGGCACCTGAAAAAATATTTACACTTTACTTTAAACACTCAAAGTATAATCGTTTTACTCCAATATATTTAGAACTAACAATATTATTTATAGACTTGCAATTGATTACATTTTTCACACGAATAATTTTGGTACAAATTGAATATCACCCATTGACTAAATAAAGAGCTATTCTTTCTTTTAAAATTATTTAATATTTAATTAAATTTGAAAAATAGACTGTTATCAGATGATTTTGAAAAATAAACTTAATAAAGTTTAATAATTAAAAGTGCAAGCTGTATTCCCTGCTGGAATTAAAAAGATAGAAATCTTATCCTTTTGAATCTTTTTTATAGAAAAAGATGCAGATCCCTTACAATCCTTCGTCAATCCTTCTTAATATTTTTCTATCTCTTAGTCAATCACAATACACGTCTATCTCTTTCAAGCTCCCTTTTTCTATCTCATTCTATTCTACATCTATCAATGTCAATATTTTTTTATCTATTTGTCAATCTAACTTCACATCTATCTTTTTCAATCTTTCATTCTCTATCTCATCCTATGCTTTATCTATCCATCTGAATCTTTTTCTATGCCTTTTTCAACCTAAATTCACGTCTATCTTTTTTTATCTCCCCTTTTCTATCTCATTCTATCCTTTTTCTATTCACGTGAATCTTTTTCTATCTTCTTGCCAATCTAGGTCTATGGCTATCTTTTCCAATCACCTGATCTCTATCTCATCTAATCCTTCATCAATCCACCTTAATCTTTTTCTATTTCTTCGTCAATCTAAATTCACGTTTATATTTTTCTATCTCTTTGGTAATCTTAATTCATGTCTATCTTCTTCAATCTTCTCTTTTCTGTCTCATTCTATCCTTTATCTATCAACGTCAATCTTTTTCTATCTTCTTGCCAATCTAGTCGATGCCTATCTCTCCCTATTACAAATTTTAAACTATCTCTCATTATTTCTCCTTACAACAAAAGAAGATCAGTCCATTATTAAGATATTTTATATTCTTTTTTTATAAGGGTGATTATATTTTATGGCCGATGAAGTAATAGTCTTCCCTTATGTAATGAGGGATAGAAAAAGATACAAGTGGTCCATCACGAAAGATAGAGAAAAATATAGATACTACTTCAGTCGGCGGATAGACTAAGGGATGGGAAAAGATAGATATTACCAAACATAGGGATAGAAAAAGATAGATATTCGAGGTCACTCTGGATAAGTGCGGAGATAGAAAAAGATAGAGTTTTTGGGATGCAAAGTGATGGGTTGGGAGAGATAGAAGTGTTTTATCATTCCCAATCCTACAGTTCCTATCTTTTTTAATCTTTTTACTGACAGCAGGGTTGAGCCTTGATTTTTAAATATTCCTTGAAGCCAATATTTTCCAACAACATAACAATATTTTATAAAGTTTAAACTCAACAAAAAAACTAAATACATTTTTAATTTATAACACTTATAGATTCTTCTAGGGCTTCTATAACTTTTCTTGAAATATTTCATTTTCTTGTATAATATTCCACAAATAATTTTTCGGATGTATAGTCCTCTTCGTTCTTCATTTTATCGTCCTGCATTAAAACATCTAACCAATTCGTTCTTACATCTTGCGTTTCATAATTTTGCATTAGTAATTTTGGGTTGCAAGGAAAAACAATACTTGGTTTGAATCTCCAGAAGATATTTAATGGTGTAAGAGCTTTACAAAAAGCTTTAGCAATGCAAGGATTAATGGCCATCATATTAATCATTTTAGAATTATTATTTTGCCATGTTTCGAATACTTCTTTGCAATACGCCTTAAAAAGTTCACGCTTGAGCTTTGTCGATTAAATTAGACGAGATTGATGGTCTACAACCGTTGGATTCTCCCGTGTATAGACAGAGAAACAGTGCGAGTAATAAAATGGTCGAGTGTATTCAGAAATTCTATTTCAAGCATTGATCTTAATGGATTTCATAATCCCAAAATCCTGTAGGGTGTGCCTCCTACAAGTTCAGATTTGCTGTTGGGAATAACGTCTTCCATTTTAATTATCACAAGCTTGATTTCCCATAAATTTTAAATTCGATAATCATTTCTGAAACTAGAGCAAGCTGTTAAAACCTGTTCCAAATTATCAAAAAAAAATTTTGAATTAGCGAAACTGAACGCATTTTTGTATTCATTATTTTAAGTTATCATGTTCTGTCGCATGAAGAAATTCATGACTAAATTCAAAGCAGTTGCCATTTTTTCGGCTGTCGTATTACCAATTTATTATAATCTATTTTTAAAATTAAAATCGCAGCTGAAAAGAAATACATAATACCAAATTTTGGTGATTTAGAATTATTAATAAAAACGTACGTTTCCTGCGCGTTTTTCATTTAAAACTCGTTGGATTATAAGAATATCTAAAACAGAATCAAAATCTGACATTCATTTAAAAAGCCTTTTTATTTGAATTAATTTGCCAAATTTACGAACATAATCTCAAAAATTCTCTATTTTATTGTAGTTCGACTATATTGAAGATATTAAACATTACATAACATTGTACAAAATACCGATGAAAAAATAACAATTTAAATATTCATCTAACTTTTCAACTTGTCAGAAATTCATTAGACTTGACAAAGTAAAGATCTTTTCATAAGAATATAAATGGAAATTTCAGAACTGCAGCCGGAAAAAGTCGGAGCATAATTTGTATTGAAGTTTGTATTCAATTGGCAGAACTGATTCAAAATTAAAAGCGCCAATAAGCTGATGTTGCATCTATATAAAATATCTTTGATATGAACATTATAAAAGTTTTTAGAAAGTTTTTAAAAATTACTTGTTTTTTAGTCTAATTATATTCAATTTGTACCACTCAAACTTATTTATTGAATTTTAAGTTCTTTATTGTAAAAAAAAAACAGTTTTGATAATTAAGCTTACATTTTATCTTACTTCCAGACTTACAGTTTGATCAAAAATAAATATAAAAATAAAGTGATAATAAAGTTTCTATTTTATATTGGATCTATAACTTAATTCGTGCGGTTTTTTTTTCAAAATTTGAATGTTTATTTAAGAAAAACATGTACAATAGTATTATTTAAAGTATTGCCCATCTGAAGCTATGACTTTTTCCCATCTTTCTGGCAATTTGTGGATTCCATCCCAAAATAACTGCGCCGGCTTGGCGGTCAAGAATGAATCAAGCCAATTTTTGATACCCTGTTCTGATGTGAACCGTATTCCAGTGAGGGCGTTCTGCATCGACCGGAACAAATGGTAGTCAGAAGGGGCAAGGTCTGGGCTATAAGGCGGGTGGGGTAAAACTTCCCATCCACTGTTTTCCAAATAGTTCTTAACCGGAATAGCAACATGGGGCCGAGCGTTGTCATGATGGAAAATTATTGCCTCGTGTCTGGTCGCATATTCCGGGCGTTTTTCGGCTATTGCTCTCTTGAAATGGATTAATTGTGTTCGGTAGCGTTCTCCATTGATGGTTTCACCCGGTTTTAGCAGCTCATAATACAGCACACCCTTCTGATCCCACCAAATACAGAGCATTACCTTCGCGCCATGGACATTCGGCTTTGCCGTTGATTTGGCTGGTTGGCCGGGTTTCACATATGATTTTTTGCGCTTGGGGTTGCCGTAATGGATCCATTTTTCATCACCAGTAATAATCCCATGCAAAAATGACTTCTTTTTGTGGCGTTCCAGCAGCATTTCGGACATGCAAAACGGCCATTCAACGTCTCTCGGCTTGAGTTCATGTGGAACCCAATTTCCTTGCTTTTGAATGTATTCGGCTGCTTTTAAACGTTTTGAAATGGCTGCTTGAGTGACTCCCAAAGATTCTGCGAGCTCTTCTTGTGTTTGGCAACAATCTTCATCGAGTAATGCTTCCAGTTCTTCATCTTCAAACTTTTTTGGCTGCCCAGGACGTTCTTCGTCTTCCAAGCCAAAATCACCACTTTTAAATTGTGCAAACCACTTTTGGCACGTTCGCTCAGCTAGAGCATGTTCACCATAAACTTCCACCAAAATACGATGGCTTTCGGCAGCAGTGTTCTTCATATTAAAGTAATGAAGAAGAACTCCCCGCAAAAACACTTTTTCAGGCACAAAGTTCAACATATTTGAGTGAAAAAAATTATTGTTGTTTACGCTTCAAATGAATGACATATATCGAAAAAGACGTACAATGACAGTAGCTTTCCTATGCATGTTCGGAATATTGGAACGATGGAATAATAATCAAGTTACGCCATCTCTTAGCAAACCGCACGAATTAAGTTATAGATCCAATATACAAATAACTTAATAAGAAAAAAAATAGACAATATTACAATCTGGAGTGAAATTTAATTATCTAATAAATATTAATCGAATTCTGTATGAGATATGAAACACAAGCTCAAAGTAAATGTGATTAATTTTTGAACCATGAATCAGGAAGAACGATAGAACGAGAGACAGGTTCATAGCAAATGTTAGAACGGAAAAGTTTGTCAAGGCTTTTGTTACTGTACAAGCAAGAAGATAATAAATAACTGTTATCAAAGTAAAGAGTCAATAACTTCATCTATGAATTTTAATTGCCCATGAATTGATGTAAAAATAGCATTAAGCACTCTTCTCATTTCCAGCAAAGCATTCAGACGACAATAATTCAGGATGTCTACCCAAAGTATTACTAAAAACATTTCAATAAAAAAAATAAAAAATGTTTTGATGTTCCAGGAATCGAAATTTATTTAGATTTACGTCAATAATATACGAGGGCTGTTCAATAAGTCCGTGACTTCTCGAAAGATGGTGCTGTTATCGTAAATATGTTACCACTCTAAGAGAATATCATCTAATATCAGTGCGTATACAAAGTTTCGAGTCAGTACGTTAATTAGAAAATTGTTTAAAGCCAGTTGAATTTAGTTTTTCATTGTTAAAACAAAACCATGGAAAACAGCGAGTTTCGCGTGCTTATTAAACATTATTTTCTACGAGGAAAATCAATCAAAGCAACTGAAGAAAAGCTCGCAAAATATTATAAGAAGTCTGCTCCATCGCATGGCATGGTTCATAAGTGATTCACTGAATTTCGTTGCGGCCGTATTAGCACAAGTGATGCTGAGCGTCCTGGCCGTCCAAAAGAGGTGACTTCTCAAGAAATGGTCGATAAAATCCACGACATCGTACTCAACGATCGTCGATTGAAAGTGCGTGAGAGTAATGAGACTCTAAACATTCCATTGGGACGAGTATGGCACATTTCACATGAATGTTTGGGCAGGAGGAAGCTGTCTGTAAGATGGGTGCCGCGTTTCCTCACAGCCGATCACAAGCGGACTCGTGTGGTTGCATCTGAGCAATGTTTAAGCATGTTTCAACGTAATTCAAAGGAATTTTTGTGACCTTATGTAACTATAGATGAAACGTGGATTCATTATTATACGCCAGTAATAAAAAATCAGTCGAAAATGTGGACTGGGCCTGGCGAATCTGCGCTGAAAAAAGCGAAGACGGTTCCATCAGCCGGTAAGGTCATGGCCACAATTTTTTGGGACTCAGATGGTATAATATTAAACGATTATCTACAGAAGGGAAAAACTATTACAGGAGAGTATTATGCCTCATTATTAGATCGATTTGATGCCATACTGAAGAAAAAGCGACCCCATCTGGCGAAAAAAAAGTGCTTTTTCACCACGATAATGCACCAGCTCACACGAGTGTCATTGCAACGGCCAAATTATTTGATTTGCGCTACGAAATACTTTCTCATCCACCTTATTCCCCAGATTTGGCTCCTTCCGGTTATTTTTTGTTTCCTAACATGAAAACTTGGCTTGGAGGTAAAAGATTTTCATCGAACGAAGAGACTATTGCTGCGACAAATGAGTATTTTGAGGGGTTTGATAAAAATTACTTTTTAGAGGGCATAAAGAAGCTTGAGTACCGCTATATTAAATACATACAGTTAAAAGGGGACTATGTTGAAAAATGAATTGGAATTTTTGTTATAAAAAGTGTTCTTCATTTTAAAGTCACGGACTTATTGAACAGCCCTCGTATGATATTGTGCTATATACAATGCTTTATCATATTTTAAGCAGAAAAAAATTCTGTCAAACAGTATTTTTTACAGATAAACATCCTGCCATCGTTATTAAGGGCATTATTGGAGCGGATTTTCTTCGTTGCAGCACCTTGATGACTTCTGATGCTGTATCATTCACAAGACTTCTTTCAATTACCCCAACGAAGTTTGTAAGATTTTCTATAAATGCAAAGCTTGTCTCTATGTCAACATTGGTTGATTTTGGTGTTGGTAAATAAACGGTAGCCTCTTCATCGTTCAGGGTTTGGAACACTTCTGATGTAAAAGTCACAGCCCAGGCCTGTCTCTTACGTTGTGAATTCTTTTTATCTATTTTATTCCTTGGATCCTCGCTTAAAGCATCTTCGTAATAAGATCCTTCTTCTAAATCTGATTCCTGCGTAATGTTTTTCGCTAATAGATTTTTTAATTACAGTCAATAGTGGTAAATTTCATATTAGATTAATTCCAAATTGTAGACTGCTATATAAAATTTTGTGATTTACATGGTACAAGTTGATACGATAAGAAATAATCTGTCTCTCATTCCATCTTAAGTAATGAGGCTGTGTAAAAATGAATTGTCTTATTCTGAAAGTAAGTTAGTCTATTTACAAGGCGAAATTGCAACAAAGGTTAAAAAATAGATTGGAGAAATTGATACGCTTTAAGTTTCAATCTTTTAGTAGAATTAACTCTAATATTACTTATAAGAATAAAATAAAAAAAAATAATAATTTGCTTCCAGAACAATTCTCAAATTGCATTGAAGAAATGATTTTCTCAATTTAAATTTAGATTTTTTAAAAGATTTAAAATCATTCTTTGTTATTTAAATAGCAACATTGTAATAATATTAATGATAATAAAACAGAAAAATATTATTCGCCTCTGGAAAAAATCTAAAAATTGTAATTTATTCCTAATGCAGTAATTTTTAAAGCTAATGATTTTTAGTCACTCACGGATTGCTGACGCCTGTTTTTATGCCGAGCAAGTTCTAAACTTAGACTTCTCACAGCCAGAGCTAATTTATGTCTTTGATGTGCATCACTAGAGTCGATAAGAGGCTGAGGTTCACCTTCTTGGACAGGAACTCCTGCAAAAGATTCACTCAATGCTCTCTTGAGAAGAGAACCTGCGAATCTCACAACAGCTCTATCTCTCGCATCCATTTCTCTATTTTCATCTGAAGCTGCTGGTTCCTCCAACCATTTTGATAGTTGCTCATAAACCTCCTCAAGCTCTGAACAAAATTCTAATAAAAGTGGATTATAAATTGAAAATCATACTTTTAAAATTAACCTCAGGAGTGAATAATTTTGAAACCTTACCTGAACTATATTCTGTACTAAAACTATATCTGCTACTGGCACTGGTATCTCTTTTATGAAGCATCGCTGGTTGACTTTGTCGAAATCTTCCTAACCATTTTTGCTCAGCTTCTAAGGATTCTTTTAGAAATTCTTCATCTACTGTTTCATCCCTTAATACAAAACCTCGAGATCCTCCTCTTTTTAATCTAAAAATGTTAATTTAACAGTGTCAAATTATGAGAATCAATGCATTTTTACTTGCAATTTCTTTTTATGTTACTTGAGCTTTTTAAAAAAGCCCTTGATTGGTGAAAAGTTTTACAAACTCTAAGATAATGTAAATTAAGTTACAGTAAAGAAGCATACTTGATATTTTGATCTTCGACATGACTGCCAGTAACACTAATGCCAACAGCATAGCTGCTTTCGCTGGAAGAATTATTGGAAGACGTAGTACCAGTTGCTGTGCTTTCTCTTCTTAAAGCATCCTTCAGTCTTTGTGCGAAAGTTCCTCTTTTTTCTGGAGTGTCTAGCTGATTGCTATAGCGTCTTACAAATTTTTGTTCGTCTTCTTTTGTCGATCCAAGAAAAGAATCAAATTAATTCAAATTACGCAGTCAAAATACAATTTTTTTCTGGTTTTTAAATCAGTACCTGGATCTTCATCGATTGTATCCTTAGCACTGTGAAAACTATCAGTGCTTTGACTATTACAGCTACTGTAAACGGACGCCTGACCTAAAGATTTCCTTGTGATTGGTAGTACTTCTCCACTTGATCCAAGAACTATAAAACGATTTCTCCTATTTGTGCAGCTTTTGGCTTTACTAACCAGACCAGGACTTGAGGCTCCGTTTCCTCGAGTTCTTATTTCTTTTGCGCGATCACAAGTTTCCTTGAAATACTTTGAAGATGCTGCAAAATTATATATAGTAATGAATAGGCAAAAAAAATTTGTACAGTTTTTATTTTCTTGTAAATTTAGTTGTTAGACCACTTTTATAGTTTCACATGTATAATTCATTTATATCGTTTTTACCACAATGTTTATCCGTAAGACGTGCTATTTTTTAAGTTTCTCCCCTTAGTATATTTACAGAAAAAAATTTTTGTACATTTTTTATTTTTTTGTAAATTTAGTTATTTAGACTAATTGTATAGTTTTACACGCGCAATTCTTTTATATCATTTTTTACCACAATTTGTATACGTCACAAGGGCAGTTTATTAAATTTCTTCCTTTGTATTTATTATAAAAATAAATCCTCACTGATGAGGGCTCCAATCTGAGTCGAAACGTTTGAAAATATGAAACTTTGAGTTACATTTTTTCTGGACCCTAAAGCCAACTAAGAACATCAACAATATTTGAAAATTATATATATTATTTGTGTTTTTGAAGTGGTAATTAATTTCTTTATTCAAGGCGAGAAGTGCCCGGCTCTAAAGTTTAAAAAGAAACTTTTAATAAACTTACTTTGATTTCCTATACTATTTATTGCATGATGTTTTTCTTCATGTTCCACTTCTGGTGGAGTCGAGCTAAAACTTTCCCCGATTGGTGATAATCTTCTAGCTCCTAGACCTGTTTCAGAATCCAATTCAGGCTTAACAGGATCAGTTGGACTACTTGGAATATGTCTTTGACGAAATCCCAAAAGAGATTTATTCATCTCTCTTAAAATATTGTCCTCTTCGAATTGACTTACTGGAAGATGAGAATAGTCTTCTGCATCCATGCAACACACCATCACCTGAGGAAAATAGTTTATAATCAAGAAAATAATTCATTGATTCTTATAATTTACGAGGGCTGTTCAATAAGTCCGTGACTTTGAAATGAAGGACACTTTTTATAGCAAAAATTCCAATTCATTTTTCAACATAGTCCACTTTTAACTGTATGCATTTAATATAGCGGTACTCAAGCTTCGTTATGTCCTCTAAAAATTAATTTTTATCAAACTCCTCAAAATACTCATTTGTCGCAGCAATAGTCTCTTCGTTCGATGAAAATCTTTTACCTCCAAGCCAAATTTTCATGTTAGGGAACAAAAAATAATCGGAAGGAGCCAAATCTGGGGAATAAGGTGGATGAGAAAGTATTTCGTAGCGCAAATCAAATAATTTGGCCGTTGCAATGACACTCGTGTGAGCTGGTGCATTATCGTGGTGAAAAAGCACTTTTTTTTCGCCAGATGGGGTCGCTTTTTCTTCAGTATGGCATCAAATCGATCTAATAATGAGGCATAATACTCTCCTGTAATAGTTTTTCCCTTCTGTAGATAATCGTTTAATATTATACCATCTGAGTCCCAAAAAATTGTGGCCATGACCTTACCGGCTGATGGAACCGTCTTCGCTTTTTTCAGCGCAGATTCGCCAGGCCCAGTCCACATTTTCGACTGATTTTTTGTTTCTGGCGTATAATAATGAATCCACGTTTCATCTATAGTTACATAAGGTCACAAAAATTCCTTTGAATTACGTTGAAACATGCCTAAACATTGCTCAGATGCAACCACACGAGTCCGCTTGTGATCGGCTGTGAGGAAACGCGGCACCCATCTTACAGACAGCTTCCTCCTGCCCAAACACATTCATGTTCACTTGTGCTAATACGGCCGCAACGAAATTCAGTGAATCACTTATGAACCATGCCATGCGATGGAGCAGACTTCTTATAATATTTTGCGAGCTTTTCTTCAGTTGCTTTGATTGATTTTCCTCGTAGAAAATAATGTTTAATAAGCACGCGAAACTCGCTGTTTTCCATGGTTTTATTTTAACAATGAAAAACTAAATTCAACTGGCTTTAAACAATTTTCTAATTAACGTACTGACTTGATGCTTATCGAGTAATTCGTCACCCTGGTGATGAAGACGAGGGATCTGGATGGGCGTGCAGAGCGCGGTTGGTGCGGTTAGTCGGCCTGCCTAACGGGCGTCTGTCCGCGGATGGGAGTCCTGGGCGAACGGATGACGGAAGAGTCGTATGTGACTTTAAGCTGGAGCCAACTGCCCGCGAAGTTTAAAGCCGAAAGGCGGTTCCGCGGGCGGTGTATTGGTTCGAGAGAGGGGTTTTTTTGGTTTTAACAGGTATGCCTAGACCCGTCCTAGGAGAGTCCTGTACAACGTCTATAAAAGATTTCGCCATTTTTCCTCCTCACAAAAAAAAAAAAAAAAAAAATCAACGTACTGACTTGAAACTTTGTATACGCACTGATATTAGATGGTATTCTCTTAGAGTAATAACATATTTACGATAACAGCACCATCTGTCGAGAAGTTACGGACTTATTGAAGAGCCCTCGTAGAATCAACTTATACATTTTCAATATCTATTTCAAATTAATTTTTGGCTTGTCACTTACAGTACTTGGTTCTGGGATAACCTCAAAAGAAGCTCTATTTTTGGGATCGTTTATCCTGGAAATATGTCTCACACCTTCCACTATTAAAACTTCGTTGTCTTCTAAGGCCTCAACGGATAAAATTGTAGAGAGGAGTTCTGGGTGAGTTAATAACTAGAAAATAAAGAGAAATTCATTGAAGAAAATATCTTAAAAATTTTTTTTTGCAGTATCAATTTATGAATTAGTTGATTATTAATTAATAATACGAAGAGAAGTGTACTTACTTACATATATTGTTTCTTGCGAGATTTCATCTTCCAGAGCACCTCCACCAAATTTTGAACTTGCAAAGCAAACTTGTAAAACTTTTGCCTCAGCTTCGATTCTATCGAGACGTCCTTCGTGTCGTATTGTCAAAGGACAAAGAGGAACAGTACTTTCTAGCCAGTCTTCAATTGTCAGCCATTGTTTGGAAGTCATTACCTAAATGACATAAAATTTATATTCGTCAGAATGAGTAATGATATAATATGAAATTTTAAGTGTTTGGGGTAAAAATTTTGGTTACTCATAAATTAATATAAATTTGTAAAAAGATGCTTTTATAAAATTGATTACCTGTCTTGAAATGGTTATTCTTCCATCCAAAGCATTTTTAGTGTCGAGAAAGTCGAAGTAATTAAATATACTTCGCAATTTAGCCTTCTGACAATTTCTAAAGAATAAACAGATAAGTAATTTTTAAAATAATAAAATGGGTAAGATGAAACTTTATAATTAATGATGCAAGTATAATATTAATTATTGACTGATCCAAAATTTCAATAAAATTATGTTCTTCGACCTTAGCGACTTACAAATGTAAATTTTTGAAAAAATTCGTAAAATTGAAATCCCTCAGTGTCGGATGAGTTTTCGCTGTCCTTTTTGGATAAGTGGAGAAAAATGCATTTGCTATTAACGATGATATGAATTCATAATTATAATCAACAGTGTCTCCTGCAATCAATAATATTGAATATTTATACTAAAAGCATCTTAAAATTGTTTTTGATTGATTTAAGTAAAATATTATTGATCGAATAAAATATATACCTAAGTTTATTAATTATTGATTAAATTTGTGAATAATTAAAATTTTATTATCAATATTATCAAAAATAAAAATAGCTCTTGATTTTTTTACCTTGTTGTTGTAAACTAAAATGCAAACCCTGTGGTGGTTTGCATGATCTAAGTGCTTTTGCTCTCTCTACTATTTTTGGGATTGTTTTTAAAAACACTTGATCTCGCTCTGTTGCAGTGAGATCTTGATCCAAGAATCGTCCTAGGCCGGTAAATAAATCAGGTTCGTGATGATCCTCATCAGGATCAAGGCTTATACTTAAAATAATTACATTAATTAGAAATTAATTTAAAAAATAATTGTGTCTCACATAAGGAGAGTAAAATTTAACAAAAATGATATTAAATTAGGATTTTGATAATTTTTGTAAATTCATATAAAATATATATTATAAATTAATTTATTGTATTTGTTATAGGACGGAAAATTTTTAAAATAGTTTTGTACTATAAAACATTAAAATGAAAGTCTATGAGATACAAGCTAAATGTTAGAGTATGTTTGAAAACATTTGTTCAGTGATTTATTTTTAATTTCAATATAGTGTGGACAGTATAGAAAGCGAAATAGCCACTAGTGAGATCAGTGTCTGAATATAACTGTTAGCATTCGCATGTTTGCTGTCAGGGTTCGAAACAGAAACTGCTCTCAATATAATGTACAAAGAAAAAAAAGAAAAAAGCTTTTAAATCGTTAAATGACATTTACTTTTTGAATAGGTCTATAAATTTTATTAGTTTTGAGAATTCTTTTCTTTCAATGTGAATTTTTTTATTTTTCACAGATATTCAATTCAGTTGTGTTTTTTACTAATTTCAAGCTGTAACTGAATGCAAATGCGACTCAAAACAACCTATTGTACATTTATAAATAAGTTACTAAATAAAATTATTTCAAAAATTGATTGAAACTAAAAGAATTTCTTTTTAACTTATTCAAAATGAACTTTACTTTTTTATTATAGGTTTCTTTATTTTGAATTTCGAAGCTAATTTCTGTTTACTTTTTTGTGATAAAACTGATGTAATAAATGTAATGAAATTGATTAAATAGTGAAAAGTGTATAAAATTTAGATAGTTTAAAAATGTCCGAATTCACTTTAGTAAACTATTTGTGATTTCAAATTGTGACTAGAATATATTATAAGTGACTGTTGTTTGTTTTTTTTCATTTGTGTTATTTCTAATTGTCAATGAGTAATTAATTGCTGATGAATTCTTTCAAAATTTTAATTGCATTGATGTAGTAACTAATTTTGCATTAAAATCATTTTTCCTATAACTTATTGAGATTTTTAGTTAGATTGTAAAAAGGAGATAAATATTAGATATTTCATAAATTTGAAATTTTTTATACATATAAAATCAATCTTTCTTAGAAGTCATTTTATTGTTTATATATTTTGTTATTTTACATTTTTCGAGAACATTTTTTTAATGGCGCTTTATCAGAGAACCGAGTCTTTGACATATGATTATCTTGGCAAATTTTCAGGGATGAGGTGTAAAAAATGAGGAAGTTGTGAGAAACATGTTGTAACACTTACTTGCACATGTCATGCAGCCTTAGCATTGCGTCCAGAAGATCTTCCGTATTTCTGGAATCTGCAGCCTTGTCGAGTTGTTTTACTACTGCTGACCACCATGGAAGGTCACAAGGCAACATTACTAAAGCCATGATAATTGAGACCCTATAATTAAAACTCGAATAAAATAACAGTAGCATTGGAGAATAAACAAAAATAATTTTTAAAAATTTGAATGCGTGGAATTTTACTTGTTTTAGCGGTGGAAGATTTTCTGCCTTTTTGATTAACAAAAATTAAAACTTATTTCTGTATTTTAAAGCCGGTTATGAACAACATCGTATGAAATTCTAAATGAGATTCGACCAGGAATTATTATAATTTTATCAATTTTTCAGATAAAAAATTTGATAATGTACTTTCTTGATTTCAATCGGTAGTTTTTTTACTAATTATATTTAATGACTCATTTCAAGCTATTAAATTAATTAATTTAATCAACATTTTTCAACTCATATTTAAAATGTGATTTGAATAGAATATAACATTTCACTGTTTTCCTGGGATTAAAATTTACACGAATTTCTGCAAATATTACTAAAATTTCAGTGAAAGTTTACTAAAAACATTATTTTTCTAACTAAACAATCAGTTGTTTTAAATCCCTGATTGAAATTACCAATATAATACCGATTAAAATTTAGATAGTGGTTTTTTATTGTTAATTAATTTTATTAGCTGAGTTCTAATCAGTAAAAGCCTTTTTTCCTTCATTTAATGAGTCATTTTTCCTATACTTACAGTAAAAAATGAACCATTGCATTAAAAATCACTTTCATTTGTTCCATTTCGCTCTCTACATTTGAACCAGTGAAACTTCACTGAAGTCTTATTCTTTCACTTTAGTGACATTTTGACTGGAAAACAGTGGTATTTTACTAAATTAAAAATCATTTTCACTGATTCCATCACTAAAGTCTTAGAGATTCAAATTCAATGTGGAATGAATTCTTAACTGATTTTCATTCATAGAGCACATAATTTATTTTTTTCAAATATATGTGTCAATCAGTCAATTCAAAGACGAAGCTTAGATTTTAAACGCTACTCTCTAAAACTAAATCAGTTAAAATTCTTAGTCACTTTTGACTGATTGAAAAACAAAAAGTTAGTTCTCTTAATTTCAATTCACTTGCTAATTTACCAATTTCACCCACTAACTGAATTCTAGCTATGAAATCAGTTATTTAAACTGATTATTCATTTAGTATGACTCAAAACAATTGATTCTGTAAACAGAATTCAGTCACTGATTAAAATAAGTAAAAAACAATTGAATAAAATTAGTAAAAAAACAACCAATTTTAATAACTGACTGAAATTATTAAAAATTCTAACTGATTCAGAGTTAGAGAGTAAACAATAAAAAAATAGTGTCATGCCCTTTAAACTTCCACTCCACGTGTTTCTGAACAAAAGCTGCATGGTCGTGACATAATAATGTATCCGATATCGTATCCACAATACGCACTATACGTAATATACATATCTATATGAATTTGACGCAGTCGCACGCCGGAACAGGCAAGTTAGATAATAACCTCGTGCTCATCTCTTTGTCACTAGCGCGGGTTTAGAACGAAGAACGAGTAAAATTAGTTTCTCACTATTTTGGAAAGCAACCTTAAACTCTCATGCAGCTTTCTTCTACGCATCGATCCTTTCGCATTACATTTATGTAATCTCACCTTTCTTTTCAACTCCCCTTCCCCCAACCGGGGAGTCGACTGCAATTACCCAACTTCAAACTCCAGATTTCATATTTATTATTTTTTAAATGCGCCGCCTGGTGCTCAATTATCTCGATTTTACCGTAAACACCGAAACGTATTTTTTTTTTGGCGATTCTATAAATTTGAATATATTTTTTAACTTCACTTTATATTACATTTCGAAATAATCGTGATATATAGATTGCACTTTTTAATTAAAATGATGCAGTTTCCAAATTTTTGATATAACTTTCTAGCGATACGAGTTTAGCCCCATGCTCATCGATTTCACAATGACGATTCTTGGATTTCCCTTCGTAATGAACTCGGCAATGGACCAGTTGATTTTTATTTTTGAATTTTATTTTTTTAATTAGGAGGATGAGGAACACTTAGGAGCACTTATGATTGCGCGCGTAAAGAGGATGAGTCCTCGTGGAATCTGGTCACGACATCCTTTTGGGATATGAGTACTTTTAGGAGCAAGTGCAAGTTGTAGAGTACACTTGAGTACACTGTACAGTACTAGCCTTTAGTTCTTGTATAAGCCGCAAGTTACGGAAAGCGCGGTGCAATCTATTTATAGAACGGCGCCGGCGCCCTGCCAACCCCTATTATAGAATCTTGACAATGCTAGAGTTCTGAATCGGGTAAATTACACAGTTACCAGACGTTACTATTGATATATTACCACAGTTACTTTACTTCACATTTCCCCTCGGCAAACATTTTTGAGAGCCTAATTTTTTCTATAAATATGGGCTTTTGGGTTTTTTTGGCAAATAAATATTTTGGGAAAAGATCAGAATTGGTATTATTGTGTCTAGCTGTATTATATGTATACTAATTTATTTTTTATTTATCTACTCTCTAAATCTTAATCAGTGAGGTTCTCACTGAATTGAAATCAGTGACCCACTTCTGGCTGGGCAATTAGTATTGTTGCATTGGTTTTCAGTGAAAAATTACTGATGAACTAGAGACACGCAGAAAAAAAATCAGTAAAATTTACAGAAAGTTCGGTAGTTATTTGGACAACATGACTTTTTAGTAAATTTTACAAGAAGTTAAGTTCAATCAACAGATTTTCTGTGCAATTCACTTGGCGTACAGTACAATCAACTTAACTCGGATTTTTTCGTATTCAGTAGATTTTACTGGATGCTGAGTGAAACGTACAGAAAATCTGTTAATTGAACTCAACTTCTGGTCAAATTTACTGAAAAGTCATGTTGTCCAAATAAGTACCGAACTTTCTGTAAATTTTACTGGTCTTTTCTCTGCGTGCAGTAGTGGATGACTGAATTTGATTCAGTGAGAATCTCACTGATTCAGATTTAGCGAGGATTTTATTTTCTCTAAGTTAAAATCAGTAAGATTTCACTGATTAAATATCTGAAAATGGGGTAATATTTTACTTTAGTGCAAAGTTCACTGACAATTAGTGGTTTTGGACTGAAGAACAGTGAAATTGTCAATAAAGTTGGTCAGTAGAAATAGGTAAACTAACTACTGGCAAGATAACTAGTAATTTTTAATTGAAAATCAATGAAACATTACTGATTGTGCAGTCAGTAGTGGGTGAATGATTTCAATTAAATGAGAATCTCACTGATTCAGATTTAGAGAGTATTTTATTCTCTCTAAATTAAAATCAGTAAAAATTCACTGATTAAATATCTGGCAATGGGTAAATATTTTACATTAGTGGAAAGTTCGCTAACAATTAGTTGTATTGGACTGTGAAACAGTAAAATTGTCAATAAAGTTGATCAGTAGAAACAGGTAAACCCACTAAAGGCTAGTTAACCAGTGACTTTTCAATGAAAACCAATGCAAAATTACTGATTGCACAGTCAGAATTGGGTCACTGATTCAGATTTAGAGAGTATTTTATTCTCTCGAAAATTAAAATCAGTAAGAATTCACTGATTAAATATCTGAAAATGGGTAAATATTTTACTTTAGTGCAAAGTTCACTGACAATTAGTGGTATTAGACTGAAGAACAGTAAAATTGTCAATAAAGTTGGTCAGTAGAAATAGGTGAACCCACTAAAGACTAGTTAACCAGTAGTTTTTCACTGAAAACCAATGTAAAATTACTGATTGCGCAGTCAGAATTGGGTGAATGATTTCAATTAGATGAGAATCTCACTGATTCAGATTTAGAGAGTACTTTATTCTCTCTAAATTGAAATCAGTAAGCATTCACTGATTAAATAACTGGCAATGGGTAAATATTTTACATTAGTGGAAAGTTCGCTAACAATTAGTGGTATTGGACTGTAAAACAGTAAAATTGTCAATAAAGTTGATCGGTAGAAACAGGTAAACCCACTAAAGGCTAGTTAACCAGTGACTTTTCAATGAAAACCAATGCAAAATTACTGATTGCACAGTCAGAATTGGGTCACTGATTCAGATTTAGAGAGTATTTTATTCTCTCGAAAATTAAAATCAGTAAGAATTCACTGATTAAATATCTGAAAATGGGTAAATATTTGACATTAGTGCAAAGTTCACTGACAATTAGTGGTATTAGACTGAAGAACAGTAAAATTGTCAATAAAGTTGGTCAGTAGAAATAGGTGAACCCACTAAAGACTAGTTAACCAGTAGTTTTTCACTGAAAACCAATGTAAAATTACTGATTGCGCAGTCAGAAGTGGGTGAATGATTTCAATTAGATGAGAATCTCACTGATTCAGATTTAGAGAGTATTTTATTCTCTCTAAATTAAAATCAGTAAGCATTCACTGATTAAATATCTGAAAATGGGTAAATATTTTACATTAGTGGAAATTTCACTAACAGTTAGTGGTATTGGACTGTAATACAGTAAAATTGTTAATAAAGTTGATGGGTAGAAACAGGTAAACCCACTACAGGCTAGTTAACCAGTGACTTTTCAATGAAAACCAATGCAAAATTACTGATTGCCCAGTCAAAATTGGTTCGCTGATTCAGATTTAAAGAGTATTTTATTCTCTCGAACATTAAAATCAGTAAGAATTCACTGATGAAATATATGAAAATGGGTAAATATTTTACTTTAGTGGAATGTTTGCTGACAATTAGTGGCATTCGACTGAAAAATATAATAGTAAAATTGTCAATAAATATGATTATGCCATCGGAAGTTTACTAATTTTAATCAGTAAAACAACTTTTACTAATTTACTTCAGTAAACCTATAATTATTAGATTAATATAATGAAATAACAATATTCAGTGTCTGCAATAAAAATTTTTTTGTTTCCTACTTTATCAATTAAAAATAACTAATTAAACACTTCAAAGGTTACTAAACTGAATAAGTATAAAGATAAGAAACTATATAAGCACTTCCAAATTATTTTAAAGAACTGGTGATATTACAGAGAATTTTAACTTATGTTAAATTACTGTGAATTACAAAATACCGAATTCGATTTTAAATTAAATATAGTTTCCTTCCCTTCGATTTACTGATCACCCTCGTCTACTTTGCCATGTCGTGGCTACTCCACTCTTATTCCATGGTTGATATGCAAGCTCACAGTCGATAAGGGAGATAGTTTTCTAGAAAGAGCTTTCTAAAGTTCGCTTAACGGCCTTTGTTGATAATAGAAATCAATATTCGTAAATTTTTTCATTTTCTTGTATTTTGATATTGAAGCTTAATTTAATTTTATAATATTGTGAATGTGAATCGCGATTTCTTAAAGTAACTAAATTTGTTTTTGATTGCAAATGAAAAAAGAAAATTCAATTTAATTAAGGCTCTAATGGTTTTGGGGAACACATTGTCATCATGACTCTCGCGCTTTGCGCTCGATTTGCTGTACACATTTCTGTAACTTTCTAATAAATTACTGATTTGAAAAATCAAAAGATAAAATGTACATTTTGTCAAAAAAATATCCTAATGAGAATTTGTAGATACAAAAAATGGAATTTTTTAATTTTAATCGTATCTTTTGAAATTGTAATGGAAAATATACATTTTATCAGCAACTGTGTAAAACAAAATTTGTAGACCTTACTGAAGTGAACAATTTTGCATTCTTATGTTTTTTCCGAATTTCACATACATATTACGGTTAAAAGTTATATTTTCGATTTCCAATAGTATTTTTTTAAATTAAAAAGAAAATTATTAATCTTATAACAAAATATTGCAATTTCGATTTCTAGATATTTTTGTAGTAAATAATTTTGTATTATAACGGTTTTTCGTATCTCGTATAATTTTTCTGGAAAATGAAATTTAGATATTGACTTTTTTCAAGGTTTAACACACTGTAACTTTCCTAATATTGATTTAATCGAAAAACGTTATCAGGATAATTAGTAGAGATTTATGAGCACTATGAAATACCAATATTGTAACTTTTGATTTTTTCAAAAACAAAATTTCCAAAACACAAAAAATGCTCTTATTTTTACAATATCTTCTTATATTATGAAAATATAATAACAGACTTGTGTTTATCTCATGAATTTTTACATTTTAAAATTCTATATTTTCTATATTATTTTAAATTTTGGATATTCTTTTATTTAAAATTTGTAAAGGTATTTTAAAAAACTCTTATACTTTATTAAAAAAGCTACTTGACATGCCAAATAGAAAATTTGTAAATCTTCTGTTGTATATGAAAAGTGTTACTATAAATATGTGCCTTGCATCATATTTATTTTAAAATTTTAAATTCCTCGTGAAAGTCACAAATGCCAGTTTTCTAAGATACACATTTATATAATTCAAATAACTGTTTCACAAATATTTGATTGTACTAAAAAATTATAATGAAACCTAAAATGCAATTATCTATATTATCTATCAGACTTATTATACATTGAATAGGATTCAGTGGAGAAATTTTAGCATTGGTTCAAAACTGGTATCCGAGTTTTGGGTTGCTAGTATTATCCCAGGCTTGGATTGCCAGTATTTTCCCTGCATTGATCTGAGTGAATTGTAATCAATTTTAAGTTAATAAAACATAAAAGCTTGGTAAAAAACATATTTGTCAATAAATATTACAAAAATGCCTGTTGAATTAACCAGTGAATAGTACTGATTCAAAATTCCAAGGACTCGAAACCGCTCGAATCCTCAAAAAAAACGACCAAATTTGGACCAAAAAACATTACCTAAATCAAACAAGCATGAGAAAAACCAACAAAAAAGGAGGAAAGAAAAAATAAGGCAATCTTCCAAAACCCCTTCCTTCTTTTTCATTCTTTCGTTCTCTTTTGTCTTCATTTCCCACCACCATTTACATAAAAATAAAAAAATTATAAAAAAAAATGCGCGACGTTTCGGTTTTACAATTTTTTTATTTTTATGTAAATGGTAGTGGAAAATAAAGACAAAAGAGGACGAAAGAAAGAAAAAGAAGGAAGGGGTTTTGAAAGATTGCCTTATTTTTTCTTTCCTCCTTTTTTGTTGATTTTTCTCATGTTTGTTTGATTTGAGTAATGCTTTTTTGTCCAAATTTGGTTGTTTTTTTTAAGGATTCGAGCGGTGTCGAGTCCTTGGAATTTTTAATTGAACTTTTGTTTGGACGTTAAAGAGAATTTGAGTTTGTAGTGATACGGGTTCGAATTCAATTTGGAATAGTACTAAAATATTTTTTAAAACATAACTTTTATCCTGTCACTATTTTAACTTATGTACTCAGTAAATGCAACAGATTTTTTCCTCCATGCTGTAACTATTAGTAATACACTTTTTAGTTAACTATAAAACATCATGTTAAGTTTTTTGATTTTATGTAAAATTTATGTTATCAAAAACACTCCATTTTATATATTCTACAGCCTGTGTTCAATATCGACCTCAGCTAGATATATCAAAGGCTCCTATCGAGTGTCACCTCTTGACTATAAAATTCGAGCAAAACAGGGTTGCCTCATTTAAATAATTGATCTTTTCTTACATCTATAATCTATCATCTTGATATCTAGGTATAAAAATGTCAAATTGCTTCTCATTCCCAGTATTATTTTTCCGAGATTTACACTTTTCCTGGTTCCAATAAAAAGTCGAGATCATTTTGGTCAGGAGTATTCTAAATCTAAAAATATCTTACTTGTCATATACATACTTTATGGGAACGCAGTAGAGGAAGAAAAAGTAGGAAGAGATTAGAGTGAGATAAAAGGGAAAGAAAAGGGAGAGAAAAAGGAAAGAAAATGGGAAAATGAGGAAAAAAATGGAAAAGAATGAGAGAGAGAGAGAGAGTTAAAGAGAGACAAGCGAAAGAAATGGAGTGGATCGTGTGCATGCTGGACACGCTCTACGTCCATTTCTTTTACCCACCACCTAAGCAATAACAAATCCTTTGCTTTATTAAATTCCCGTTGTGCGAAATTGTCCAGCACTCTTTCCTTCCGACTTTCAGTTTATTCGAACAGTCGATAATGTATACCTATTTACCCTAATATCCGTCTTGAATTCACTGTTTTCCCTACACTTTTCGAGGAAAATGTGTTTAATACTTCCTTCTCAAGAAAAAATCTCCATTTTATTATTTTATGGAATTTTTTATTAAGGCCATACATCAATCAGACCACGTGACGTCGGTAATTGTGATTACAGTACGTACACGGAGAGAAATTTGATAGCAAGTAGTACCATCTTAATGAGTAAACTACTCTCTAAATTTGAATCAGTCAAAATCTACTGATTATCAGTGAAATTTGACTGATTCAAATAGCTAAAAAGAGGTTACTGTAAATCAGTCAAATTTCACTGATTATTTCAATGAAAATTGACTGATTTGACAGTGAAAAATATTTTTTTCACTGATGAATCAGTGAAAAGGCAAATCACTGATTTAATCAGTGAAAATTTGACTGATTCAGATTTAGAGAGTAGAATAATTAGGAAAACTTGTGAGAAAATCTCAAGATAATGGCATAGTTTGGCAATTGGATTTTCGATTTTTACCATATTTCTTGGTATTTCATTGGTAATATTTCCTTATAATTCTGGTTTACTTTTAAAGATGGTACTACTTGCTATCTAATTTCTCGCCGTGTAAGGTTATTCAAGAATTAATAAATAAAATTGATTTTTGGTACTAGACAGACCTTTTTGGCACTCTTTTGTTCACGTCTGCTTGGTATCGAAAATCCATTTTCTTTGTAGTACACTGAGAGACTTTTCGTAAGAGTAAATGATAAAGATGAATCAAAATTTAGTATAATATCGTTTCAAAATGGGGAAAGCCGAGGCTTTATTATACTTATTCATATTATGACATCGAAGTTTGATATAGTCATAACGGTCTTTAATATATGAAGAAGATAAAGTAGTATTTTAAATACTAAATATTATGAATCTCTATTCGAGAAATTGAAAGTACGAGAAAATGATATTATGATTACTAAGTTGTCTAAAAATAATTTGAATAAGATAAATAATGAATATCACATTTTGGAAAGCATGTTTGAGAAATTCATATTATGAATATGAACTTGCCAGAAACCTCACGACGCGCAGCAAAAATCAAAACATTCATTCTCGGTTTTTCATATAATTTGTTTCAGAATGTCGTCCGAGTACTTCCGACGTTATCCGAATAGCTTCGTAGACTCGAATCCAATTCTGCCCAACCCCCAACTCAATAGTGGCTTATAAGCGACATTTATTTCGGAATATGGCAAGCGAGAATAGCCGAGAGGCTTTAGGCGTTAGGAATGCGTTTAGTTAATGTAGATATAGGTAGAGTAGGGGGTTCGAACCCAAAGGCGATTCTGAAATTTAATTTCAAGCGTATGTGAATATAAATAGTGTAGCATTGTGTACTTAAATATATGAATATAACTAAGGTATGATAATAATATTTGTGTATGTGTTTCCACTGAAACCCTCCCCTCTTCTGAGTGCCCAAAGCTCTCCCCTCTATCTTCCTCTTGCTTCGCACGCGTTAGAAAAAGACACCACAATCCAACCCGGAGACACGTCCCTTCTGAAGGTCAAACTTTTTGATGGAGTGAGTGATTTTTCATATAGTGGTTTTCAGATTCACATATTCTTTGTTTCGCTTCGAAACTTTGATATAGTAAATTTCAAATTCTCGTAGGTTTTATAGCAGTTAGTAAAACATATATTCCATTTATTCAAACGAAAATATTAATTTCGCCGCTTGAAAACCACTATATTAATTTCTGATACGTAAACCCTGTTTGCCTCACTTTGAAACGATATTATACTAAAATATGATTCACTTTTACGATTTATTCTAACGAAAAGTCTCTCAGTGTATGCGTAAAGCGTAAAGTACGTCTTTACGCATCGTAAAAAATTGATTTTTTATGCGTTCATTTTTATTATATTGTTGATTATTGCTATGTGTGAAAATCAACTTTGCACTGACTGTGCAAAAAGCAACTTTACACACCAATAACGATGCGTAAAGATGTATTTTGCGCATAATATGAAGAAAAATTACTTTCGTCACACGGGCGTAAAATTTCGCCCTAGACTGAGAAAAAATTGCTATTGAATCTATAGCATTTCTGCCAAAAGCATGTATATTATTGATTAAAAAAATATGCCAATAAAACTGATACATATACTGCCAATTTTATAACATATTGATTTGAATCAATGATATACATGCTTTTAGCAGAAATACTATAAATTCAATAGCAATTTTTTCTCAGTGTAGTGATGAAAACTATTATTTGGTTATTATTTTTCGAATAACCTTAATACTATGTAGTTACAATT
Source organism: Diplolepis rosae (assembly GCA_030998225.1). Lineage (NCBI taxonomy): Eukaryota > Metazoa > Arthropoda > Insecta > Hymenoptera > Diplolepididae > Diplolepis > Diplolepis rosae. The sequence goes on along the minus strand of JAPYXD010000723.1, from coordinate 1,510,512 downwards.
ATCGACGTTACGTGGTGCAGTTGTTCCATGGCCTTAAAAGCCGTATGGTAGAATCTGACATCACCAATTGTATACGACCGCTTTATAATTAAAATAATAATTTTAACGAATTTTCCGGAGAAGACAGTAATGCGTTATATTTTTCCGCATTGCTGTCTTCTCCGGAAAGTTCATTTAAATTATTATTTTATTAATAAAGTGGTCGTATGTAATTTTTATGTCAGGCCCTATCACACGACCTTAAGGGACCCTTTTTTTTAACTAAAAAAATATTTAATGCATTTAAAAAAATATTTATTAAATTTAATAAGTCATCTTTGTTCAAAAAATTACTTTCGTTGAAAGAAAATAATATATTTTGAGGTTGAAGAAATCATTTCATCAAAGAATTAATTCAGTTGATGCACTGAAAACATTTTATGTGCCTCAGCCGCGGAAACTCGTGTTTCCGTTACAGCTGAGAGTAAAGCAATGTTGTATATTCCGTTACAGAGGAATATAATGTAGAAATTGAACTGCGCATGCGCATTATAGTCTTACAGCGGAACGCAATCTATTTCTTATTCCTCTTCTTCTCACTTCTTCTTCGTACAGCGTTAGTATTGACTACTACACAAGACCGATAAAATCAAAATGGCCGGGACTAGTCGCCAATTTACGCCCGCTTCGTACAACTAGCGCAGCAAACAACTACAATAAGTACTAGATTAGATTCCAATGTACGCATAAAAACTCGTATCCGCACCACAGTCACATAAAATAGAATATGTGCCAATGCACACAATTTGGGACATTGCGAGACTCGCGACAATGCTAGCAGGACTGATCGCGCCTCGGATTCGTCTCGGCTTTGTCTCGGCTTTGCCTCAGCTACGTCTCGGCTACGCCTTGGCTTCGATCTTCTGCGAACATTGTCGCTCGTCACGCAATCACCCTCATTGTGTGCCTAGGCACATAATATACTATTATACAATCACCAAAATACTATTAACTAAATAATTTGTAAAAAAAGAAGATCAATTTTACCTAATATTTATTTAAAATTAGTCAATTTAAAATTTCTAGAGATAAATATATCACAAGAAAATGTATTCTGATTCTTTGCTTGTAAATTTAGTGAGTTTATTAATGTAAAAAAATGTATGTATGGAATTTTCCAAATTACAAATAATTTTATTAATTTAATAATAAAAAGTAATAAATAAAAAATAATAAATTTAACAATAACAATTAATTTATTTTATTACTTACTCTAATTCTTAAGCGAATAATTTTTTTTAAACATAGTTGATAATTTTTAAAGTACAATTTGGTTTTAAAAGTTGATTATATTTTTCACTTTATTTAACTTCTTGTATTATAATATTTCTGCAATGTATATTTTTTATTATTTCTTAAAGATACTTATTTAAATAACTTTTATGCGCTTCTGTTTTGAGCTTTAACTTGTGGATGTTAACGCTTTGTTTTTTGGCAAATTTCCCAGCTTGGGAACAATGACAGAGCAAGCTGTATTTATTTTACATACATTAAAGATAATTTTGTATGTGTGGAATCGCATTAACCTAAAACAATTTTATTCTTCAATAAAATAATTGTCAAAAACATATAAGGCTTCCTGCTTTTCTATTCTTATTAGAGAATTATTCAGGGATAAAAACTATAATCAAAGGTTCCTCGTAACCAAAATGTGGTACCATTTTCATTTTGACCAATTTAAATTGAAAATATTAAATCATACTATTGTGACGCTTGTCTTTGCGGTAATAATATTGAAAATGCTAAAAGTAGTTTTAATGTCAATTTGAATTTATGAACGAATTTTAAAAAGTCATTTTCAAGTGATCAATTCCTATAATTATGATAATTTTATTTCACTTAGCTTATAAGGAAAATTGAAGGTTATAATTAAAATATTAACGATCAATAAATAAAGAAAAGTGGTTGACCTTATTTTAATCACAAAAAGAGCGAATATAAAATGATTAAAGGGAACAATATCTGTATTCATAGAATAATTTAATTTTTTTGAATAGTAAAAATAATGTTACTTGTTAAGAGGGTCTTTCTCCTTAGCGCTTTTGAAAAATCAATTTTTTTTGTTGTTGCATATTTCGAATCTAGATGTTATCAGGAACCGTCATTTTTCTTTAAACGCGATTTCCCAAGTTTCCTTTTTTAAACTTTGTGGTATGATCTCTACTAAAAATATTTATAGAATTTGATCAATTTTTTTTCAGTTATCCAGTAAACATGTCGCTATGTTTTACCAAGTACGATTTTCAAATTTTTGTTTTGTTCCATTTTACAGCCTCTGAAAGGTCAAAAAAATAGTTCAAAATTCGAATTTTGTCATAAACAATTGTGTAATTTTAACAAATTTCAAAATAAAAAAAATACCCTTCAGGAAAACATAGCCAACGTAACACGAATTAAAGACATATTTAATTTTTTTAATTTCAGACAATTAAGATGGCCGAAGTCTTACCACAAAGTTGCCTATGACATTTCTGCAGTGACCAGGCCAAGGACGTTCCAAGGTCGCGAGTGCCATTTTTAATTTTTAAAAATACATTTTAACAGACGAAGTATATATCAATAAAAGAAAAAAAACTTTCTCAATTATCTTCAGTAGTTCCTTTGCAATTAATTCCCGAAAATAGGCTTGAATTTTCGGCTCGAAGGTGTACGACCCCCTTAACTATGTTCGGTTGGTTGAAACATTTGCGACGGTGCTTTTTATTATCATCATCTGAATTAATAAAGGATCTCAAGAAGATTCGAAATTCTGATAAGTAAGTGAGGATAACTGAAAAAATTCTTCAAGAAAAAAGTTTATATACTGACGTTAAAAAAAATATAAACCAACAGAAAACCTGTAGTAAATAATGATTACGAAAGTTTTATGGTCGGTGTAGTTCTTTCATGGACGCTCGACTTTAAAAATGTAATTGCTCCATGTTGCATTTATGTTAACGTAAAGTTTTGAAACTGCTTTTTCGTTTTATGTATGCCATGTTTTACGTGCATAAGTGTTTTTATCTTACCTACACATGAAGCCAATGGCCACTGCAAAGTTAAAAAGTATATAATTTAAAGTTTTAATTTTTGAAAACATATTGCTGATATTGAAATTATTTCGTTTTTTATTCTATCATAAACAGTTAGGAATCTTATTATTATTTTCCCTGGTGAAAGTTTTTGATTAAAATTCTATCCGAGGAAATCAGAGTTATTCCGAGTCATTCCGAAATTTATTTCGAAAAAATTCCGAATCATTGCGAATAAATCCAAAAAATATCGGATTGAGTCGGATTGGTTCGAAAACAGATTTTGGAATGTCTCGGGTTCGGAAGGATTGTATTCTTTTACGAAACTTTCGCCAGAAAAGTTTTAAATTTATTTTAATTATAAAAACAGTAACATAACTTTTAAAAAATTTTCAATAATTTATCTAAATATATATATTTGAATACAATCTTAAAATACGCAAAAATATTAACTTAATTTTTTTCTATTTTTTCAGTGAATTATATTCTTTTATTTTGTAGTTGGGATAATTTTCTGGATTTCTTCATTCTAGAATCTAAAAGGTGTAGATTTTTAATGAAAAGTCCTCTATGGAAAAAATAAGTTATTTAAATTTTACAATACTGTTTTGTAGTCTTGGATATTACGAATTAAAGTTTTGTATACGTTTCGAAATTATCTTAAAAAATTTCAGATCTTTTTCCAATTATTTGAAAAAGTGTTTGTAATCATTACAAAAAGTTCTATAATTTTTTTAGAAAGTTCTTGCATACAAACGAAATACTGTCAAGTAATAGTAAGGACAGTATTAAAATTTGAAAAAAAATTGTCTATGTGTGAAGCTATTGAAAATTAATTAAAGAGCTTAATTCATATGATTCACTTATCACGAAAAATTTGAAGTGATATGTATAATATGCTTTAAAATGAATAATACTTTTAATTGCCGATGCCAGAAAATTCTTAACTTAAATAAAGGTTGAAATATTCTCCAAACCAGTGTTTCGTTAAAAGTAATGCATTATTAAACTAATTAAATTATTCTGTAATTACATGCAGATTGCTGGCGCCGTGTACCATATGTCACTTGAACCTTCAACCTCTTGACGAAACTCTCAGCAGTATTATGGCAACATTTATGCGGTAAGATGACAGAAATTGAAATAAGCAACGTTGTTGCTTGATTATCATGGTAACAAATTTCCTCTAATTGCTTCTCCGTTTAACATGACAGTAACATAAGGTGCCTACTGGTTCCTGATTAAGTTATTTTAATTTTAGCGCATGTGAAATGCAAATTCAATATCAAATGAATGCTTCATGCTTCAAATTACAGGAGTAATTTTCAACTCGTGGTTGATGTCCGAATTTTTCAGAACAAGAAAAATCTATAAATAATTATATTTACTCATTTTCCATTTTATTTTGTATTTTACGTTTTTTTGTATTTTCCCCATTATCCAAAGAGAGGTGTATTTTCATGAATAAAAACCCTTAAATATTTAAAAAATATCGAAACTTGACTGAGAAAAATTAAAAAACAAGAAATTTAAATTTACGTTTGAAAATAATAAATAATTATAAACATGTTAATTATTTTTATCATTCTGTATTGTATAATTCTATAATAAGTGATTCAACTTCAAAAATGTTATTTATCGTTTGTACTTTTTCAATTTGATTCTTTTACTTGCAAATATCAAATTTCCTGAGGAAAGTTAATCTTAAAAGTGTGTGAAAGTAAAACAAGAATAGTACAGTGTGAAAAAATTAACTGAAGAAAGATGAATGTGTATTTAAAGTAAATATACTAGCGCAAAAATGGGAAGAGACACTTGGGAATAGGAGTAAAGAAGACAAGACAGGAAATAAAAGCCAAAACTATATAAAAGAGCGGTAAAGATATAGAAAATGACAAATAGGAAATAGAACGAAGTATAAATGCGAAGAAAGAGAAAGGTTAAAAAAGTAAAGACAAATAAAAAATAAATATTGAATAAATTTAAAAAAAGTAAATTCATCGAAGAAATATTTCAAACTGGGATTAAAATTGAATTGGGCTAAAGTTTGTGACGTCTCGTGTGACGAATTTTTCTTTTCGTCGTATGATCTCCAAAACAATAAAAAATATGCGAAATAGTGATTTTTGCCAAAAAAAGCATTTTTTATAGTAAAAAAAAATTTTTAAGTTTGACAAAAACAAAGTATTTATGGACAAACGCGCCAAATTATTTCGCAAACTAAAGAACAGACATATGTATGGACTTTGCTTTTTGATTGTAGTCACATAGAGCTACAATAAAAAAAAGTAAATTAAAAATTGAAATTGCGGACTGAAACCAAACTTTGCAAATTTTTGTTTCGCTCCACTGTCTGAATTCTTTTTTTTTTTTTTTTTTTTTGAATGTAACACCATGTGACTGCAATCAAAAACCGAAGTCTATATATATATATATCTGCTTTTTAGTTTGCGAGATAATTTAACGTGTTAGTCCATAAATAGTTTGTTTTTGTCAAACTTAAAAATTTTGTTTACTATAAAAAATGTTGTTTTTGTCAAAAATCACTATTCTGCATATTTTTTATCGTTTTGAAGATCATATGACAAAAAAAAAAATCTTTACACGAGACGTCACAAACTTCAACCCAATCAAAAGTGAAAAAAAAATTTTAGCAGAAATTACCAAGTTTAGAATAAAGATTTTGATGAGAATCCGATTTATCTGAATTTGCAAAGAATTTATCGAACAATGAAATCGTGAAGCGACTTTGATATTTTACAAGTGGATAAGTGTCCAAACTCTTAATAGTTGTACTTTTCTGCTACTCTGACAGTAAATTCTCATAATTAAATGCATCGAATAATTTTTCAACAATTTCTTTGGAAATTCAAAGCATTCGTTGGGAATATGAATGCTGTTTTGAATCAGAATGTAGTTGTATTTGAAGGATAGGAGAACAATAATAAACTCTTCCTTTTACGTCTTGTCCTTTGCATTGTTGGCCAACAACCCAGATCTTCTCAGTTGCAGGGATTCATTTATATCATAAACTCACTGAATACGTGAATACGGACAGCGATGTTAGTGATATGACAAAACAATGCCAGAAAGTATACGAAAGCTGAAATACAGGGGCTAAGTAAATCAGTTATTATCTGAGCTGTAGCGAAAGGTTTCCTGTATGAGATTATCCTAACTGGAGAAACAGAAGGAAAAGCTTTTTACTCGAGCACTCACTTCAAGAGGATTGCGTACCTTTTATATCTTACAATTAGTGCAGAGCTTATGCTTTAAATTTCAGTAAAAATTAAACGCTTATAAAATCTCTTACTAAATTAATTCATTTTTAAATGAGCTGATTTTATTTCCCATTTCTGATATTGTGATTTTTAATCATAGAAAGCATCTGGATGATTAAATTATTGCTTATAATTGTTTTTGGAGAAAGGCCGTTCCTAAAATATATTTACTACTTGAAAATAAACTATGGGGTGACCGACTATAAAATTATATAACTACATGAACGAGGATAGATGTACTGTACTTTCCCTACTTAACAATACACTTCTGGGGTGGCTGGGTATAAAATACCTTCTCTACTTAGATACAAGATTTATAAGCAGGACGACTATAACTTACCATCCCTACTTAAGAATAAGCGTTTGGGATATCCTGGTTATAAAATACCATAATTATTTGGTCAATCGATTCTTATAAACTGAACCTTTTTTACTTATAAATAAATTTGAATTATGAACAATTCCACTATCTGTTATGTTTTTGAACGAGGATGATTACACCCAGAAAACAGATTCTTTGATATGCGGCCAAAGAAAAATTTTTTTGAATTGAAGAAAGTTTAGTTAATTCAAAAAAATTTTCTTTAATATAAACAAATCTATTTCTTTGGAACAAAGAAAATTTTTTTGAATCAACAAAACTTTCTTTAGAACAAAGACATTTTTTCTTTGACCATATATCAAAGAAATGTTTCTTTGATTCGAAGAAACTGTTTATTATAATAAATTTTATCCTGAAAAAGTGATATATATATATACTTACACTACCAGTAAAAATTGTGGGACCACCTGTTTTTCGATGATTGCTTAAATTATCTTAATTTTATTTCTGAGTGATAAAATTTGTTCCCTTAATGAATTAAATGCTATCAAAATTCTCTATTAAATAAGTCCAGAATGAAGTCGTTTTGTTACATTTTGAAAAAGGTATTGCAAAAAAAGTCAAAATGTCAATGTTTTCTTAAATTTGAAATAACTTACGAAATAATCAACATTTTTTAATGTTCTTGGACTCATTTCAAAGCTAAATTTCTACAGAATCGCGGCGAATTATCATCATAAATCTATAATATTTTTCTTGCATAGTGCACGAGGTTAAAGTTTACATAAAAAAGTTGGAAAGATTTCAATATTGCTTTTGCTGAGAAAAACATTTTTATAAGATATATAAAACAAATAATCATGTATTTCTTATAGAATTCCCTTAAGGGCATGTAATTCTTCGAAAATTAGCAAATTTTACTGATTTTAGGTTTCTAAAAGTTGGTGCCTAAAATACAAAAAATTTTCTTTTCAAAATTTGAGAAATGGTAGAGAAGATAAAAACGGACTTGAATTTAAAAAAAATCCAATTTCAGCAAAATATATCGGAAATTTTTTGTTCATCGTCAAAACAAAAAGTAGTCTATCTACGTCTGTTTTTATCTTCTCTACCATTTCCCAAATTTTAGAAACAAAACTTTATGTATTTTGGCCACAAACCTGTAGAAACTGGGCCAAATTGTTCACATAAACTTGCTACTTTTCTCAAGTATCACATTCCCTTAAAATATATATATATATGACTTTTATTATGATTTTCCTACATTTTGAATAAAGGAAATTCTTTAGAAATTAAAAATAAAGAGTAGAAAGCTTTCAACTTTGGAATCTTTAGTGAAATAAATTAAAAAAAAATTTAAATCCATAGAAAGTTTTCAAAATTAAAATTTATTTCAGCTTAGGAAATTCTAATTCAAATTTAAAAGTTCTTGAATAAACGATCTAAATTTTCAGATCCTCAAACATAAAGGAATCTAAAATTTAACGCATGAAAATTGAAAAAATTTCAGTTTGAAAAGCTTCGAAATCCGTTTGCAAATTAAAATTAAGAAGACTAGGAAAAATTTTAAATTGCAAAAGGGTATTGAAAAACGTAAAGCTGAAATCCAGAATGAAGAATTACGTTTATAAGAAAAGAAAACTTTTACTCTTTATTTTCACATAATTTGCCCTTGTAGAATTTCTTGGATATGAAACCACATTAAGCACGTTGTGATTATTGTCGTTATTCGAGGCCCATTTAATTTGCAGGGAACGAACATATAAATTCGACAATAAAACAAATCAGGGTAGAAAATATGTAAGTAAACCTCTGGAGCATGACACCATCACCCTCTTCTTAATCGAATTGATTCATCCTTTCAAACCCATCGTTTATAACTGAGAGAGTCTGAACAAGGCCACCCTCTCCCTACGATTTATACAGCTTACTCTGTAATTTATGTATCTATCACATGCTCGCATCAGAGGAAATAAAGATTAATGCAGCATCCAATGCCATTGAAAAATGTAATAAATAGTTCGAAAGTCGTCTTGATTCATCAAGGGACGATTCAACTCTCTATCTAAATCTGAATCAGTCAAAATCTACTGATTATAAGTGAAATTTGATTGATTCAAATAGCTAAAAAAAGGTTACTGTGAATCAGTCAAATTTCACTAATTACTTTAGTGAAAATTAACTGATTTAACAGTGAAAAATATTTTTTCCACTGAAGAATCAGTGAAAATTAACTGATTTGAAAGTGAAAAAGATCATTTTCACTAATGAATCAGTAAAAGGGCAAATCACTGATTCAATAAGTGAAAATTTGACTGATTCAGATTTAGAGAGTATGTTATTATAAAATCATACTTTTTCCAAATCATCTGAAATATCTTGTAAAAAGATATATCCACACAGAATTCAATAATGATTCATTTTTTGTTTAACGTGAATATGCATGAAATGCACGTAATATGACGCGATATTAATTGAAATCCTCTTGAATTCATACATTTATTGATATGCACGGCATGCAGTGTCACAGTTCAGTAGCAACATAAAAACTTATTTTTTCACTAAATGGGAAACTCAATTTCCTGGCTGGAAAATAAAGCCACCTACAAAACATGAAAAATTCACCTTCATGAGCAGAAAAATAAAGAAAGATCTTGTCATTTTCGAGAAAAAGATGAAAATTACCTAAAAGAACTTGAAAATTTTATGTCGGATTTTCTATTGACATTTTCTATTGACATGAACATTTCATTATATACCTATTAAATATTATATAAACTGAAAAAAAATCTTTTGTTCACGCTCCTTTTCTTAATTTTTATACCCAAATAGGTAGGATAAAAAGAACGAAGAAATATTAGTAGAATTATAAAAAGAGAATAGTTCAACTAATAACTTTGTTTCAAATAAATGATTTTTAGAAAAATTGGTTTAAATATCAAAGCATTTTTGATTATTTTAACCATAGAATTTTGTTGCTATATAGCAAAAAAGTTTTTAACTGATCCAATACAATTTTTTGGTTGAAAAAATGTTTGGTTGATTTTACTAAATATTTTTTTTGATCCTACAAAACATTTGTTAGATGCCGTTATATAAACTAAAATCCAACTAAAATCCAACTAAAACAAATTAATTTGGTCAATTCAACAAAATATTTTATAAGGATAACCAAAATGTTTCTTGAAATCAACGAATTAGAGCCAATAAAACTCTTAATCATTTCAGCTTTATCGTTTCAATATTTTGTACTAGCGACAGTGAAATAAAAATTGCAGCTGAGGTTATTAATTTAGCAATACCAAACAAAGCAATTTCTTTCTAAAAATACAGTGAACCTGAATCATGAATATCTATTCTGAAAATTCAATTTTCTAAATTATATTACGACCAAAATTCACGATCGTTGAATTACATTTTAAAAAAGGAGACTTGTTATCCAATTTACAAATTAAATTTTCATTTTCAATATGCAGAAAATCAGTATAAGATTTATGTAATTGAATTTTAACATTTAGAAAAAAATGTTGTTTATTGAACAAAATCGTTTTGTTGAACTCACAAAGTATTTTATTGGCTTAACTTAATTCTTTGGTTGAAATAAACAAATATTTGGTGCAATTAGACGAATTTTACCAAACAAAGAATTTTGTTAAGCCAATGATAATTTTATTGGATCATCTAAATATTTAATATTTTGACTTTTGTAACCATTTGTTTAATAAATAATTTGAGGCCTTTTACGGTGAAGTAAATTTTTTTTATTTCTACCGCAAATTATATAATTCATATTCACAGTAAAGGGACTTAATCAAATTATTTAACTAAATATCTTATTAGATGAACTAAACATTTTCTTGTTCGCTTAACAATAAAATACTGCGGTTCAAACAAAAAATTTTAATTTATTTTATTTAAATGTCAAACGGAGCAAAATAGTTCGAGAAACTTTACTGCACTTTTAACAATGTTGGGACATATGGACAAATTGGAGAAAATGTAATATTTTTGTAATAACAATATATGTGTATATATTATTTTAAAGCACTGTTTTCATTTTTTGCAAGTAGGCAAGATGTGAATCAACTCATGAAGCTCATCTTTTCGATTCTCTGCGTTTCCATCTCAATCAGGGTAGAAATTTACGGTAGAAAGGATAGGATGTGTAGCACGAGAATAGAGACGATGTGTATTGCAAAACCAGGAATTTTGTTCTAGAGAACTCAGAACATAATCCTGCCAGTCTCTTTCATCTCTGCAAACTTAGCCTTTGTTTGTTCGTCAGTTCTTTCCAGAATGTTGAGTTTGAACATCTTGCTATATCTTACAATGGAAATGAAATCCATTTAAAAAATGTTTCTGTGGTTTTTAACTTTCATTCGAATTTATAAAGAAACTTATAATTTAATAATTAGTATCTCAGGATTTTTGTTACTGGAAATAATGGTCAGAAAGAAGAAACATGAATGAATAAAAAAATTTTCTAGTCAAGTGAACCCCGTTATTTTTCAGGTGGAAATTTACGATCAGCCCAGTGCTGGACCAGTGCAGATTATCGTAGTCCCAGTACTGGGCGTCTGTACGGCGCCAGCACTGGGCCAGTACTGGATCGTAATGCTCGGTTGTACTGCGTGTTTTGGTACTGGTATCGGTACTGGTCTCCTCCTTTTTTGTTGGTTTCTCATTATCGTTAATCCAAAGAAAATTTTTTGGTCCAAATTTGGTCGTTTTTATTGTATTTTGAGAGTTTGAACGGTTTCGAATTCTTGAAATTTTGAATTATACTTTTGTTTAGACGTTAAGATGAATTTGAGTTTATAGTGATATGAGTTCGAATTTAATTCATTACTTAGTAAATGTTCCTAAAAAAAATTAATTAATCAATTTAGGTTCTATTTTATTTTTATGAGAAAAGAAGCATATTTTGTTTTTTTATTTCTTGTCTGATTTAAAGACGACATCAGAAAGGGAATGATTTTTTGTCTTTTAAAGAAAGCAAAACTTTGGGGTTGGGAAGTCTGTTTAAACGATTATTCTTTTCTCGGAGACAATACGCTTCAGGAAATCGAAGGAATCGAAGGAATCGAAGGAATCGAACGATTTCTTCGTTAAAGCACTTTTCCCACAATAGACTCTAAACAATAAACGTAAAGATGTGGACTGTTACTCTAAAATAGGCTGAGTGCCTTTTTCATCTGGACCTTGAACTGTAATTTATAGAAGAGGAAATAGGAACCAAATCAAAGACACTTTGTTTATAAATATTATCTCTCAAAAATACTTAAGTTACAAATACGAAATATGTTGCAAATACGATACACAATTTTTTAATATGTTCATAAATTAGTCAGATTCATTCCAAAATGACTCACAACCTATCCAAATCTTACAGAAAACCCAATTCTAATTAAAGTTTTTCTTTCAATTTTATTAGGGGACATAACACACATAGTATATTTTCCTAAAATTATTCATAATTTCCCTAAATTTCCCTAATAGTTTTAGGCTCATTTCAAATCAAAATGTCTATAAAATTGCAATAACTTATCAAGAAAACTTTGAGATAAAAAAGTAAAATAAAATAATGTGAATAAAAGGAAATAATTTTTTTCTAAAAATTATATATTTTTGAATGTTTGCGACTTTTTTTAAAAATTTTGTCTCAGGCAACGGTTATTGTATAACTGTATATTGTTCATTTAATTGATCTAGTAATTTTCTATGTGTATATTAAACTGTAATATATTGATTAGAATACCATGAATTCATAATAATGCTGCATAGTTGTAAGATAGCGAAAACAAAATTTCGATATAGTTACGATATAGTTACGAGAATAGCTTGCATACAAAGGGATAATAATAAATTCAAGAATGGCTTATCTTCTGAGGAAGCTATTTGATTTTATAATACAGAATATTATCATACAGTTTTTGAAAACTTTTACGTAGTATTAAAAGCACCTTTAGTTCAACAATTATCATACATTATTTTCACTTCGTTTTTTTCTTTAATCATACAAAAATGTTTTTCCATAAATTTATGTAGGGTGGATATAATTAATTAATTGTATCGAATTTAATTATAAAAGGTACTGATGATCGTAATTTTCAAGTTACAAAAACAGAAAAATTACTTTCAAATGCAAAATTTTGATAGAAATTCTATTAATTTTCAATAAATGATTTTTATTGAATTGATTTATTAGTTTTAGCATTTTACATGGATTCCTTTTTAATTTTCTAAGAAGCATCTCGAAATCTTGAGAAATATAAAAAAAAGAATCTGCTCGCTTCGCGGGCACATTATCATCGCGCGCTTCGCATGCAGCTCGCAAGTTTGAGCGCGTCTAGGGCACGCGATTTGATCGTCGCGCTTAGCGCTCGGTCTTATGCTCTTCGCATACACTTAAGTTTATTTCTTATAATTTGATACTGAAACTCAAATTACTTTTATAATATTATAAGATGATGCGAATTACACATTTTCTCAAAGTCACTAAATTTGTTTTTGAGTTTAAGTGAAACAGGAAATTCAATTCACTTAAGGCTCTATCGGCCTTAAGGAAGACATTCTCATCATGACACTCGCGCTTCGCGCTCGATTTTCTGTATACATTGCAGTAACTTTTTAATACCCGTGTGGAAAAATTTCATGGCGCTGGCCAGCGCCAGACCAGACTGTCTGGTTTCCAGTTCTGGCGCTGAACTTAAGGGCTGGTCTGGGGCTGGCCAGAACTGTAACGTTTTTGTGCGATCAGCCGCTAGTCAGCGTCTGGTATATATCTTCTTTATTAGATACACGGGGTTTGAATACCTTTTAATTAAGAAATAGATCACCGTTTGACAAGAAACATTCCACTTTTCATGCATCAAAAAATGCAGTCAAGCTCTTGCTCAGAAACTTCTGACAGTTTATTCGATTTGTCAACACATTTGAGCGATGAAGACTAGCAATATGACGCGCAGTCACAACTTAATCTTTGCTATTTTTGGAATCAAAAAGTAAGTAGTAGCAATATTTTCAAAAAGGAGATACTTGTTTCCGGTCGCTTAATGAATGCTTCTAAAAACTTGTTACTAACTTATGAATTTTTCGATACTTGTAAAAAAAAATTTCGTTCGCCACATATACCAACTTTTTTGTCATGGAATGCTGACCAGCGCCAGATCTGAGCCAGACCAGAACTTCCATACTAGCCGATCTGGACATTGCCAGGCCTGAGCCAGATCAGACAATAGACTGCCATGAAATTTTTCCACACGGTTAAACATATCACATATTTAGGCTAAAAAATGGAATTTTTTCAATAGTATTTCTTATAATCAAAACATAAAATATACATTCTGTCGAGAAGTTTTTTGATGCAAATTTGTAGACCTCATTTAGGCAAATAATTTTCCATCTAAACGTTTTTTTGTATCTCACACATTTTGTCTAAAAAATTGAATTTTTGAATTTTAATCGTATTTTTGGAATTGAAGCGAAAAAGATACGTTTTATCAGAAACTGTGCGAGACAAAAATTGGAGATCTTTTTAAAACGAACAACTTTGCATTCTTACGTTTTTTCGTATTTCACATATTATTGTTAAAAAAAATTGAATTTTGGATTTTCAATAGTATTTTTTTAAATTAAAAAGAAAAATATACATCTTATGAAAAAATTTTGCAATTAAAATTTGTAGATCTTAATGTAGAAAATAATTTTGTATGGTAACATTTTTTCATATCTCGTATAATTTAACTGGAAAATGGAATTTTGATATTGACTTTTTTCAAGTTTTAACATGCTGTAAAATTTCTAATTTTGGTTTAATCAAAGAATGTTATAAAGATAATTTGTAAAGATTTATGAGCACTATCAAAAACCAGTATTAGAATTTTTGATTTTTTCAAAAGGTTTTTTTAAAAAAGACAAAAAATAGTCTAGTTTCCTCAATTTTTGTTGGATATGGCTGGTTAACGAACTTGTCCTTATTTTTTCGGCTCCGATAAACTGTGCCCAAGCTCAATTCAATCTGATAATTCTATCGAGAGTTATCGAGTATATGATCTACAGACAGACAAACAGACAGACACCTTCGTGAAAACCACTTTTTCTGATACAGGGGGTCTCAAAACGTAAAGATTTGATGAAAATTTCGAAAGTCATTTTACACATAAAACAAATACCTTCTCATTTATGATGAGAATGTAAAAACTATTTTCAATAGAAAACACGAATCTATTAGTTTCCTTACATTGAACTCACGGCGTCAAGGAATTGAAAAATTTTCAATTTTATTTGTAAAATGAAAGGAGGGGAAATTAAATTTTGTTCGCAGCTGGAAATCATTGAGGGAAATAGCAATTTATCAAAAAGTCGTTGTATTAATCGCTGGCAGGGATTTTTCTAGCAGAATACTTGTCTGCTCTTTGGAAGACTTGACAATTCTCTCCTCTGAATTGGATTTTTCTTGTCTGGTAAATGATCTTCCTGCTTTTTTACCGCACTTAGACAAGTGCCTTTTGTGATTTGCCTTCACTGCAGCCATTTCATTTTTATTGACATCTTTCATTACTCCATTTCGTTTTTTGGATGAGACTATTATTCTGGCCACGGGTAATCTCCAGACCCTTAAATATTTTATTATTAAGAATATGCAAATGAAACTGCTTCATCAAATTTTGATTAGGAAGAAATTTTCATTTAGAAGATTCTCAGAACTGGGGGATAGTTTCCTCTTCAATAAATTTTCCCGCAGGTTTTAATTAAGTTTACCTTGGTCATTTCTTCTCTTGAGATTTTTCTACTCTAATCTTTTTCTTATTTCGAGTTCTGAAATATAATATAAAAAGTTTGTTAAAATAACAACGAATACTGTGTAGCGAAAACTTTCTATACTTAATATTAATTTTTAATTTTATGATAGAGTTATGATGAAGTTTGTAATGATCTGTAGCAAGGATATTATTCTTTTCTAACTAATTCAATTTTAGACTTTCACGTGCCGTAATTTAAATGTAGTTTAAATTTAAAGTATAATGAGAATTAATGAATCATTGGATATGAAGAGTGGATTTTTCTTAAGCAGAAAATATTGATTTTCACATTAGCTGAACAAATTGCGCAAAAGAGGGATAAACCTTCCGATACAGTTTCACATAATCGATATCAATTTTTCATTTGAATAAAAAATAGACTCAATTGTAATTGAATTTTTTCAAAATAGAATAAATATTCATGAAAATTGATTGATTTAGAAATTTCCAAGCTTTTAACTTTTATACGTTATATTCATCAGCTTTGAAATTTTTCAGTTTTTAATTTCTACTCTCTGAATCTGAATCAGTCAAATTTTCACTGATTGAATCAGTGATTTGCCTTTTCACTGATTCATCAGTGAAAAAATATTTTTCACTGTTAAATCAGTTAATTTCCACTGATTCATTAGTGAAAAATATTTTTCACTGTCAAATCAGTCAATTTTCAAATTTTCAATTTTGACTGATTCAAATTTAGAGAGTATATCATTTAATTTCTAATACTTACAATTTTTACCAATTCATAATTTCTCAGTTTTATAACTTTCAAGTTGGAAATTTAGAAAAATAAGTTTTTTTTTAGGTCCCTGAATACGGATTTGGAATAAAAATGAGAAAGTTCTATACTCGCGCAGAAATTGACCAACTTTTTCCCAAGTTCCGATCCGGGCCCGATCGGATTTTCCACATGTGGCCCGGGTTGGAACTACAACGGATTATGATTGACAAGATTATTTTCAAATTTTGTGTTGCGGTCGTGATATTTAGTGACCATATTAAAATTAAAATGCCAAAAGCAAAAAGTACATTGTAATGAATTAAATTATTACTTGAAATATTTTTTTATTGGCGGTAATTTGAAATGAAAAGAGAATTATAATTTTAAGTGTAGAACATTATTGTGTTTCATTATTTTTTATATCATTTATTCAATTTACCAAAGTGAATTTTTTAGAAAGAAAATTATTAATAATGTAATTTATTTTTAGATTCAGAAGTATCGAATAGTTCTACAGACTACGAAGATGGGTTTGAAGATTATACTGTTCGTATACTTTTGATTATACTTTTGCATCACTAATGTGAATTTAAGAAATAAATTTTTTTGAACCAACCATTTATTGTTATTTATTGTTTATTTATTATTTATTTGTAGAAATAAAAAATTAGAAGGAGCCATATCTGGGCCAGATCGGGCCCCCGATTTTCAAGCCCAGATCTGGGCCCTATCGGGTAGGGCGTTTCATTATTGGTCTGGCGCTAGACAGATTACCCTATCGGGGCCACATTTTTCCCGATCGGATCCTGATCAGCGCCCCACTAAAATTTCTGCACGGGTAATAATAAGAAGTTTTATAGAAATCCGCAATTTTTTGAATTTTTCGTAACTTGAATTGCGATATTGGTTTCGCCATTTCGAACAAGTTAAATTAATAGGTTGATAAAAAGTTCCATATGATTCGTCCACTTTATTTCGATTATTCAACAACTGAATAATTTATTTGACCTGGGGATCATCACTATCTAGCAAATAGAGGTTTCATCCGCCATTCTGAGATACATAAACGAATTTCGTGTTTCCCAAAGTTACTATCACGATTTACCATTTTTCTTTTCAGATCCAACATGCTTCTTTTCCCAAACCTTTTCCTTAGCCCTTATCGCATCTCCTGGCTGTTCAATGATCACGACGTAATTGATTTCATGGCGGAGAGAAAAAGAGAATAAATGTGTTGTAGAGAATGCCAACTAACCAGAAGCTGCGGAGCAATTGATCCCAATTGATGAGTCAGACAGTCGTTTCTTTATGTCCCTTGCAATCGTCCATGCATTGCAATACTAATTCATAAATTACTGAATACTCAAAATGTTTCTTACGGAATGGAATTTTCTGCGATTCTCTATTTTTTACTTTTTTAATTCATTTCAAACTTTTTAACATTCTTATTACACGAAAGAAGTTATTAGATTTAAGGTACTCTCTAAATTTGAATTAGTCAAATTTTTACTGATTGAATCAGTGATTTGCCTTTTCACTGATTCATCAGTTAAAAAATATATTTCACTGTTAAATCAGTTGATTATCACTAATTGAATCAGTGGAAAAAATATTTTCACTGTTAAATCAGTTTATTTCCACTGAAGCAATCAGTGGAATTTGACTAATTTACAGTAACCTCTTTTTAGCTATTTGAATCAGTCAAATTTCACTGGTAATCAGTAGATTTTGACTGATTCATATTTAGAGAGTAGTTAATCCACGAAATTAGACCTCAGGCAAAAAAAGATAATTTTGCTTTCAAGAATAGCAATATTATTATTGAAGGGCTATTTTGGAAGAAAAAAGATTAATTTCCATGAAAAAAATTTGAAATAAAGAAAAATATATTTATTAATAAATTTTATTGTTTCTCCAACTTTTTTTCTTATCGCTTTTTACCAAATTTTAAAAAGTTATGCGATTTTAATAAGTTACAAATCACTTTTTCAAGAAAAAGATTCCCTAGAACTTAAACATTTCCAATTTTCGAAAATGAATAAATGACTATCAAATTCAGCAATTTGTTTACAAAAATTTCGTTTTGAAAATGTTTTTTTTAATGTTTCAGCAATTAAAGAATTTATTTTTAAAATTCAGAAACGTGAAGTTGTGGGAAATCTTTTCTCTGAAAAAATGATTCATGATTTATTAGAATCGCATAATTTTATTAAATTTTGTAAGAAGCAATAAGAAAAAAAGTTGGGTCAAAAATAAAATTTATTAATAAAATTATTTTTCTGTGTTTCAAATTTTTTTCATGTAAAATAATCTTTTCTCTTTCAAAATAGCCCTTCAATAATAATTTTGCTATTCTTGAAAGCAAAATTATCTATTTTTGCCTGAGGTCTAATTTTCGTGGATGAAAACTACCTTAAGTAAAATTTGATAAATGTTCACGTTACATGACCATTTAAATGCGAAAAAACTATGTGTGTTACGAAAAAAAGGTTGAGGCCATGAATCTACCAGACCATCACGTGACTAAATTCCTTAAAATAACATTTTTTTTTCAAAATATCTTTCTGAAACTTTACAAAATACAACAAAAGAAAATAAAGAACATCTGTCCACTTCATATTAGCAAAAATTTTGCAAAAAATTCTATAGTTACTTGTAATTGCTAATAACTCTTCCATTTTTATTTCCTCTAAAAAATTGTTTCCATATTTTTTTGCATGATTAAAAAAAATATTATTGTATATAAAAAAGCCTATTTTTAGCTGAGTCGTGCGATTTATGGAAAAAACTTGATAACTAAAGTTATTTGTCTATCAACTTCGTTTGAGTGAAAGATTTAGCAAAAAATTTTACAATTAACTGTAATTTTCGATATGTTTACAAATTTGTTTCAAAATTTCTACTGAAAAGAAGTCAACAAACGTGTTTTATTGTCTTCTGCTACATTCCCCAAATTTTCAGAAAGATACTTTGTAAGTTAAAAAAGTTATCTTACATGAACGAATAAATGTATAATTTAGTCATGTGGTAAAAATACCACAAAAACCACTGTAAAAATCTAAAATAAAACGTTTTTTTGAGATTTTTTTTGGATGCAAGGAAAATCAAGGTGATAATAATAGTCAATAATGTAATTAACCATGTCTTTCATTGTGAAAAAAAGAAATTTATTCATAAATAGTACAAAATGGCGACGCTGGAGCACGCAGCCTAATTCTAATAATTTCCATTCTATTCACAACAAATGTTGACCATATATTTAAAATAATACTCTGAAGAGGAGAATTCCTGTAGATTAAGAGAAAAATTTTTGTTTCCTTCCAGATTTAAATTTGCGTCAGTTACACTGCGTAATATTACCCCCTTACTTTTCCTTCCATCCAGAAGAAATCACAAAAAAACGCTTGATTTAAAATTTTTACAGTTGTGTTACCCCTAAAGTACCTTGTCTTTTTTCATTTATCGGGAAAACGGAAATTTTTGAAATTTTCTGACAATCTTTTAAAGCACGAGTTTAAATTCTTTTTTCCAATTATTAAAATCGGGCGCGAAGCGTGAGCATCGTGATGAGAATGTATTTCTCAAAGTCGAAGTAACTTTGATGCAATTGAATTGACATTTGCAATATTATAAAATTCTTTTTAGCCGTAGTATTAAATTACGAGGAAATAATTTAAATCTTGATAAAGAAGACAAAGTTTAGCGCAAAGTGCGACTGGATAGCGTACCTCAGACGCGCTCATAATTGCAAGTTTCTTTTTTAATATTTTTCTTTTAGAAATTTTACTTAAAAGGAAGCATAATTCAAAATTATGTATGTTGGATAGTTATTAATAATTTATCATCTGACATGTATGTGAAAGCTAGTTTATAAAGCAGAGACTAGGCAAAAATGTATTTGCAAAGAGTAAGATATATTGTATAAAACGGGGGTCGTTATAACAAAAAGCCGCATGCGGAAACGACCGAGTCGAGGAAATTGCATCGTGAATTTCAGTCTCTGTTTTTCATCCATTCTATGTACTTTCGTTCCGTGTTTTAATTTTGCTGCTTCATTTTACAACGAAATTTCTCTATCATTGTCATTTGCTATTATCTAGTCGAGGTGCGTGTAACACTGAAAAAGAATGTAGTTAAATCAATTAAATTTTGGTTGGTTTAGCACTAGAATATATTTTTATTATAAGAACGAAAAAATGTTTGATTGATCCAACACAATTTTTTGGTTGAAAATGTTTGGTTGAATCTACCAAAGATTTTTCTTGATCCTACACGGAGAAACTTTGTATAGCAATATATGTTTTATTTTATAATGATAATTATAAAAAATATTAGGAATTTAGGGAAAATCGAGGTGCAATGGTAATTATTCCTAGCGGACTGGAAATTTTTCGCAGTTCAAATACTAAAGATTCAAAAAATGATATGAGAGTTTGGTATAGGTTATAGTAAAGTTTGATATAATTTATAGTAAATTATAATATTGTATATATATCTTAAAGTTCGGTATTTCGCTGCGAAAAATTCTATGACACGTTTTTCCCTAAATTGAAAAAATGTTTATCAAAAATTATAAATTTGGGTTTCTTCGTGTACCAAATATGTGTGAGATGTTGTCATATAATTTTGTTAATCCAACCAAAACAAATTAATTTGGTGAATTCAACAAAAATTGAATTCAACCAACCAAAATATTTCTAAAAATCAACCAATTGCAGTCAACAAACCGATTTTGTCCAAACAACTAAAATTTATTTTCGAGAGCACCTACAAAAAAATTTACTTGATGCAAGCTAATAATTTTGTTAATTATTAAACCGAAATTTGTGGGTCAAGTTAAACGAAATTTGGATTAATGAACTAAAATATTTGTTTTATTTAATAAAATCCTATCCAAACAAACTATCATTAGTTGCATAAAAGAAATTCTTTGATTGAATCAACAAAAAATTTGGGTAGCTATATAATAAGTAAATTCTTGGGTATATTAGTAAATAAAATTTGAAGTTAAATCACTAACAAATTTATCATAAAATTTAGTATTTTATCGATTTTGAAACACTCTCAATTATATCAGCTTTATCGTTTCAATATTCTACACATTTTTCTAGTGACAGTGAAATAAAAATCATTGCTGAGGTTATTAATTTAGCCATACCAAACAAATCAATTTTCCTTCTAAAAATACAGCGAACCTGAATTATGAATATATATTCTGAAAATTTAATTTCCTAAATTATGTCGCGACAAAAATTCACGATCGTCGAATCACATTTGATAAAAGTAGATTTGTTATCCAATTTTCAAATTAAATATTCATGTGGAATATGCAGGAAATCAGTATAAGATTTACATATATACCTCAATTTTCACATTCAGAAAAAAATGTTATTTATTGAACAAACTCGTTTTGTTCAAGTCATAAAGTATTGTATTGGCTTAACTTAATTCTTTGGTTGAACTGAACAAATATTTGGTGCAATTAGACAAATTTTACTGACTAAAGAATTTTATTAAATGAATGATAATTTTGTTGGATCATCTAAATATTTTATATTTTAAGTTATGTAACCGTTTGTTTAATAAATTATTTGTTTGAGGCCTTTTACGGTGAAGTAAATTTTTATATTCAAAGTAAATTATATAATTCATATTCACAGTAAAGGGGGAAACAAATTGTTTAAGTGAATACTTTATTGGATAAACTAAACATTTTGTTGTTCGTTTAACAATAAAATACTGTGTTTGAACAAAAAAATTCAACTTAAGGTAGTTCGGTCACGAAAAATTAGGCCTCAGGTAAAAATAGATAATTTTGCTTTGAAGAATAGCAATATTATTATTGAAGGGCTATTTTGAAAGAGAAAAGATTAATTTCCATGAAAAAAATTTGAAAAATAGATAAAGAATGTATTTAAAAAATTTAATTTTCAAGTGATTTTTTTTCCATATCGCTTTTTACCAAATTTAAAAAAATGGTGCGATTCTAATAAATCATCGATCATTTTTCCAGGGAAAAGAATCTCTACAACTTTACCGTTTTCAATTTTTAAAAATGAATCAATTGTTATCAAATTCAGCAATTTGTTTATGAAAATTTTGTTTTGAAAAATTGTTTTTTAATAGTTTCAGCCATTATAGAATTTATTTTCAAACATTGGAAACGGTCAAGTTGTAGTGAATCTTTTTTCTGAAAAAATGATCCACGATTTATTAGAATCGCGCCATTTTTAAAAATTTGGTAAAAAGCGATATGGAAAAAAAATTACTGGAAAATAAAATTTGTTAAATACATTATTTTTCTGTATTTCAAATTTTTTTCATGGGAATTAATCTTTTCTCTTCCAAAATAGCCCTTCAATAATAATATTGCTATTCTTGAAAGCAAAATTATCATATTTTTGCCTGAGGTCTAATTTTCGTTAACGAACTACCTTAAGTTACTTCGGCCATGAAAATTAGGCCTCAGGCAAAAATATGATAATTTTGCTTTCAAGAATAGCAATATTATTATTGAAGGGCTATTTTGGAAGAGAAAAGATTAATTTCCATGAAAAAAATTTGAAATACAGAAAAATAATTTTATTAATAAATTTTATTTTTGCCCCAACTTTTTTACTTATCGCTTCTTACCAAATTTTAAAAAATGATGCGATTCTAATAAATCATAGTTCACTTTTTTAGGAAAAAGATTCTCTACAACTGGACCGTTACCGACTTTTAAAAATAAATTCTTTAATTGCTGAAATTATAAAAAAACAATTTTTCAAAACAAAATTTTTATAAACAAATTGCTGTATTTGATAATAATTAATTCAATTTAAAAAATAGGAAACGGTCATGTTGTAGAGAATCTTTTTCCTAAAAAAACGAACCGTGATTTATTAGAATCACATCATTTTTAAAAATTTGTCTCGAAGCGATAAGAAAATAAGTTTGGGCAAAAATAAAATTTATTAATAAAATTATTTTTTTGTGTTTCAAATTTTGTTCATGGAAATTAATCTTTTCTCTTCCAAAATAGCCCTTCAATAATAATATTGCTATTCTTGAAAGCAAAATTATTATATTTTTGCCTGAGGTCTAATTTTCGTGAACGAACTACTTTAATCTTCTTCTGAATAAATTTTATTTAATTTTTATAAATATATGTATTATATGTAATATATATTTATAAACTCTATTGAGACACGAATTTGACAAAATGCAATAGCTATTGTAGTTTATCGTAATCATCAATGCAGTGCAGTCTTCCTGTTAAAAACGAGGAAACTGCACGAGCTCAATTGGCATTGGGAAAGGATTCAATATTTTACTTGTAACAGGAGAGGACAATAAAAGTGTGCAAGCAGGAAAATAAAATAAAATGCTGAACGATTCCTTTCATGATTCAAACTATGTGCCACGAAATGCGCTTTTCCGGGGTTTCCTTTTATTTTGCCCCTTCCCACCCCGGCGCCACTTCCAATACTTCCTTATTCAAAGCTGAGTATTGCAAGTACGTGATATATGTACAAATTCCTTTCTTGCGTAAATAGAGAAAAGCTGAAATCAAGATAAACTGAAAAAGTTCAATATGATGTCTTGAAAAATGAACTTTTAAATTTTCATTTTTTTAATGAAGTATTCTTTGGTTTATTTTAAACTTATATCTTTATGTGTGAGGATTTTCATTGCTATAATAGGAAATCTTTATATTTTCACAATTGATATTTTGCTAATGGGGTATATTATTAATTATATTTTTTATTGCTCTTATAGTAGTTCATGATTTTTTGACATTATTTTATGCAAAATTCTTGAGTTTTTAGGTTAAAGATTAAAGCCTTCTGATATATTCAAGGACTTCAAGTAGATAAGGCTTACTTTTAAGGCAAAGGAGATCTTAATTTAATTATCCTGAAAATACTTTTTCTTTGATGCAAGATTATGGTTGGATCTATTATAATTTAAAAATTAACAATTTTGTTAAGAGTAGATAGTCTTAAGCAAGGAAGATTGATTAATATATTTTTAATTGATTTTTATGTGGCAGGAAGATAATTAGTAAAATATTAGTTAATTTAATAAATTAGTAAATTGGAAAATGCAGTCATGAAGTTGAAAAAATTATCTAGTGAAAAATTACATAACTTGATAATTTTTTAGTTATAGAAGTCATAAATAATTCATTTAAAAACCTTGACAATTTGGAAAATGTGAGAGTTATAAATAAAAGAATTTTTTAATTAAAATTTGTTATAGGAAAATTCTTAATTTCAATCTAGTTCAAAAGCAATTTGACATTTTCTAATTCAACCTTCTATTACAATAACAGATTGTTATCTATAATAAAAATTAGATCTCAAAACTAAAATGTTTAAGGTAAATAGACTTAAATATTTTAATGAGTTTTTTTATTTATTAAATGACAACCATCGTTTGTATAACACTGTTTAAATATCTTTACAGTATGCAATACTTTTAAACCTTGATAAAGGCACAAAGGAGGTGCCAAAATGTTGGTTGATTTCATCTTGACTACTTGAATCAATAAAAATTGGAACGTATGACCGATAAAATTATTTCTTGTCTGCCGTACACCGAAAGTTAGCCTTGTCGGTGTCGCTTTGCGTGCGGAAAGTTGATTTTCCCGTACTAGTGTGGGAAAATCAACTTTCCGCACGCAAAATGACACCAACAAGGCTATTTTTCGCTATACAGCGAACAAAAAATATCGCTCGTATCACGTGCGGAACGTATTATAACGCGCGACTCGCTCATGCGTTAAAATACACCTTTCCGCACTTGATGCAAAATATACTATTTCTCCATTTGGAGATATTTTTTCCACTAGTTCGAAAGTGTAGAAAATTTAAAAATATAATAATCAACATCTATTATTATTTCAGAGAGCAAAATATATGGCTATTTTATTTTTATTAAATTCATCCCATTGCTTCAATGACTATAGAATTCACTGATGCATAAATTGTTTTATGGACCATAATGATGGAACAGATTAAAATCATATCCGATATTATGTGCACATCAAGAAGAAGAGGGTGTGGAATATATTCTCTCGTAAAGTCACGTCGTCTATTAGTCATCTGCTTATTGTTCCTTGGTGAATCATTTTGTTTCCGGTTAAATGGCGACAAAATAAACACCCTATAATATATATATACTCCGTTGTGGATAGAAAAGCTTCTCTATTCAGAACTAAAAATCTCTCAAGTTATATAAGTATATCTAGAAATAAATAACTACAAAAAATAAAAAATTAATATATTTTAACTAAACCTGAAACAAATCAGCTAAAAGTGCAATTTCGAATGGCCAGTTTGCCCTCTGGGAGCGAAAATCTAAATAATACATTTAATAACAAGTTTTATCACTTGAATTGAACTATTTACCATTTTGTTACGTGTTTCGATATTAGAATAGTAAATAGTGCAATTCAAGAATCCTCCTGCAAAAATAAAATGTTTTATTTACTATTTTGCCTTTCAGAGTGCAAATTGGCCGTTTAAGGCTGTGTATCAATTATACTAGATGACCAAATTTCTATAAAAGTTCATGAAAGATTACTTTTTCATTTAACAAAATATCTTCCTGAAAATTTGGAAAATACAAGAGAAGGCGATAAAGAACGTCTGTCAACTTTTTTTGAGTGAAAATTGTGCAAATTTTTAAAAGTTAACTGTAATTATTGATAAGTCTTCTAATTTATTTCGAAATTTTTACTAAAAAGAAATTAACAGACGTGCTTTGTTGTCTTTTCTTGTATTTTCCAAATTTACTGGAAGATATTTTTTAAAATAATAGAGCTATTTTACGTTAACTTTCACAGGAATTTGGTCACGTAGTCTGATTAATCCATGTTCCATAGCCTCAAAATGGCACTTTTAGCAATTTTTTTTTGCGTGTATATTTTACAAAAATAATATCTAAAGAACAATTTAATATAAAAATCATAAAATTATATTCATGCTTAGATAATAAATACAACATATATATGAAAAAAATTGTGCATATCCAAGGCTATCACTTTTTGGTTCCTACATTACCGACATTTATTGCATATGAATTTATGTCCGTGTATATGAGATATCGCGTTAAAAATTCATAAAATTAAGTGAAAGGCGAAAGTTTTGGATTGGAATTCAATCCGACCAAGCATCTAGGAAAAAGTTTCTTTGATTAAAAAAAATGTCTTTGAATCAAACAAATTTGTGCATTGCTATACGGCTAAAAAAAATTTTCTTTGATTAAAAGAAATTTCTTGATTGTTTTTTACATTCTCATCATGGATGAGAAGGTATTGGTTTTATGTGAAAAATGACTTTCGAAATTTTCATCAAATCTTTACGTTTTGAGACCCCCTGAGTCATAAAAAAGGGTTTTTACGAAAGTGTCTGTCTGTCTGTCTGTCCGTCTGTCTGTCTGTCTGTAGGTCGTGTGCGGCATAACTCTCGATAGAATTATCAGATTGAATTGAGCTTTGGTACACTTTATCGGAGCCGAAAAAGTAAGGACAAGTTCGTTAACCAGCCCCATCCAATCAAAATTGAGGGATTGAGCACTACTTTTGAGTTTTTGAAAATAATTTTTTTAAAAAATCAAAAATTTCAGTACTGGTTTTTGATAGTGCTCATAAATCTCTACAAATTATCCTGATAACATTTTTTGATTAAATCAAAATTAGAAATGTCACAGCATATTCAAATTCGAAAAAAGTCAATATCAAAATTCCATTTTCCAGTTAAATTATACGAGATACGAAAAACCGTTATGATACAATGTCATTTTCTACATAAAGTCCTACAAATTTGAATTGTAACATTTTTTCATAAGATGCATATTTATCTTTTTAATTAAAAAAAAAACTATTGAAAATCCAAAATTCAATTTTTTAGCAATAATATTGGAAATACCAAAAAAAAGTAAGAATACAAAGTTGTTCGTTTCAAAAAGATCTACAAATTTTGTCTGGCGCAGTTTCTGAAAAAACATATATTTTTCGTTTCAATTCCAAAAAATACGATAAAAATGAAAAAATTCCATTTTTTAGACAAAATATGTGAAATACGAAAAAAGCGTAAGAATACAAAGTTGTTCATTTCAAAAAGATCTACAAATTT
Organism: Diplolepis rosae; assembly: GCA_030998225.1. Taxonomy (NCBI): domain Eukaryota; kingdom Metazoa; phylum Arthropoda; class Insecta; order Hymenoptera; family Diplolepididae; genus Diplolepis; species Diplolepis rosae. The sequence goes on along the minus strand of JAPYXD010000723.1, from coordinate 1,483,211 downwards.
TGTCTGACACAGTTTCTGATAAAAGATATATTTTTCGTTTCAATTCCAAAAAATACGATAAAAATTTAAAAATTCCATTTTTTAGACAAAATATGTGAGATACAAAAAAAACATTTAGATGGAAAATTGTTTGCCTAAATGAGGTCTACAAATTCTCATAAAGAAATTTCGGGACAGGATGTATATTTTATGTTTTGATTTTTAATATTGAAAAAATTCGATTTTTTTCACCAAAATATGTGAGATACGAAATAAGCGTTGTTCTGCAAAATCGTTTCCTTAAATAAAGTTTACGATTGTTTTTCCTTTTTAGATATGTGGAAGTAAGTAAATTCTTTTAATCATGTAATTTATTAAAAAGTTATACTGAAATGTATACAGAAAATCGAGCGCGAAGCGCGAGTGTCATGATGAGAATGTGTTCCTTAAGGCCGATAGAGCCTTAAGTAAATTGAATTTCCTGTTTCACTTAAATTCAAAAAGAAATTCAGTGACTTTAAGAAAATGTGTAATTTACATCATGTGTAATATTATTATAAAATTGGTTTGAGCTTCAGTAACAAAATATAAGAAATAAACTTAAATGTATGCGAAAAGTACAAGACCGAGCACGAAGCGCGACGATCGAATCGCGCGCCCTAGGCGCGCTCAAACTTGCGAGCGAAGCGAGCTGCGCGCGAAGCGCGCGATGATAATGTGCCCGCGAAGCGGGCAGATTTTTTATCTTTAAATTAATGAAATGAATGTCTGCACAGTCGAATAGTACATGCATAATATGATTCACATAAATATTTTCTTTAATTTAAAGAAAAAGTTTTCATCATTGAAGGTAATAAAATTAAATGAATTATTTCTTAATTATAGAAAGGAAAATGACCAACCTCGAGCAAAATTATCGAACCTCAGACATTATGTCATCGAAAAGTCATCTTAAGAGAAAATAAATTTGAGAAACATTCATTTTGTCCGAGATTAGTCATTTTCCTTTCTCTAATTAAGAAAATTAGTCGAATGTAAAATCATTTAATTTTAATTATTTCTTAAATTTTTGCCAGTATTATATTCGAATAAAAGAACATAAAAAATGAATAATGTTAAAAAAATAATTTATTTCAGTTGTAAAAGGCTAAAAAATGTGATTTTTAAAACAAATTAAACTTGTTCTAAAACCATTTTTACTTGTAATTGTTTACTTGGAATTGGAGAAATGAAATTAAAAAAATGATTTCTAAAAATTAAATAAAACTTTTTTCTGAGTGAATCAGAGCTATTCAGAGCCATTCCAAAATCTCTTTTCGAACTGATTAAGTCGGATTGATTTGATTTGATCTCATCAAACGAGATACAAAAGGTTTTTTGGATTGGTTCGGGGAGAGATTTTGGAATGGCTCGGAATAGCTCTGATTCGAAAAATTCGTCAGAGTAAGGAAAGTCTGAAAGAGAAAAACTCTGTATCATACAATTTTTTAAATTCAATAATTATAAAGGAAACGATACGCGGAAAAAGGGTCTGGTTACGTCAACCGCACTCTTTGTTGCTTGAACCTTTTTTTCAATGTAGGATTGAAAATTTATGAAAGAAATGTATATTTTACAAAAATATCATTTTTTAGTTTTGGTAAAATGAAATGAAAAATCTTTTGCTTTGTAAAACCAGGAAAATATTTAAATGAAAATGAAAATTATAAAGAAAATATTGAAATTTACGGACACCCAGTATATTTTTGTGATGGAAATTGCTAAAAGGAATGCCTCATCGACCTGTGAGGGTTTTGCTTACGATCAAATGAGCATATCACGCCCCTAGAAATCTTCTATGGTCCATCAGGCTATGATCCATGGGGTTAGAATCTACTATACTTCCATACAACATATAGTTATCGACACCCTCATCGACGAGTTACTGACAACCCCTATTTTCATTCCTTTATATAGAATGTTGAGTAGCTCATGATTCATATTTCTCGCAGTAGGTATATCTTTAAATCTAATCTGATACGAGAAATATAATTATCACAATTTTTTAAAAATTAATAATAAATCCGATTCAATCCGAGATCTCAATTTTGAACAATCCGATCTTAGCCCTGGCAAAAGTATCGGGTAGCAATTCATTCCGAGACAATCAGAATTATTCCGATTCATTCCGATATCTATATCCGAGCCAATGCGAATCGTTCCGAACCAATCCGAAAAACGTTTTGTATCTCGTTTGATGAATAATGGTCAAAAATCGATCCGACCTAATTCGATTTAATCCGAGGCAACAATCCGAATGAGTTAGAACCAATCCGAAATCAAGTTTTCAATCTGAATCAATCCGAATGAATCCGAGGTCGGAATGATTCGGGTTAATTCTGATTGGAAATTCGGTTTGGTTCAATCCGAGCTCAGATTGATTCGGATTGAAAACGTGGCTTCGGATTCACTCGGATAGTTGCCTCGGTTTAAATGGGATTAGGTCGGATCGATTTTTTACCGTTTTTCATCAAACGATTTACAAAATTTTTTTCGAATTGGTTCGGGATGATTCGCATTGGCTCGGATACAGATATCAGAATGAATCGGTTTAGAATCAATTCCTATCTAATGCTTTCGCCAGGGAGATTTATATGTAGTTATTCGAATTGAATCTGATTGATTTCAAACCAACTTGATTTAAAAGAGACTCAAAACGTTTTTTCGGCATGGTTCGGAAACAGATTTTAAAATGACTCGGATTCACTCGGATTGAATTTCTTTCTGAAATTTTCATCAGAAAATTTAATAAGCAGAATAAGCTACTAAAGGAGTCGAGCAAATTTCATTCCTCGTAATTGGGCTTCAGATCTCCAGATTCTTGGTTTTAGGGGAATTTTTAAGGAAAGTTTACGTTATACTCGAGACATTAGCATAATATTCTTCTCTACTTAATGAAGCTTTATTATATATGTACAAGAAATTTAATATTTTATTAAGATCCTTAATCGTTCCATCCTTTGACATCAATTACAAAAATATGTCAATGCAACAGCTCAACTTCTAGTAGAAGTATAAAAAAATAGGTAAACATGACAATGGTAATGGTAATTTGACCGAATTTTCGATTAGAATCAATCCGAATCATTCCGACCTTGGATTCATTCGGATTGATGTCACGAAATTAATCAGATTAAGTCGGATTAATTTTTGACCGTTTTTCATGAAACGACCCTGCCTAAAGTATCGAATAGGAATTCATTCTGATCCAATCAGAACTATTCCGATATCTGTATCCGAGCCAATGCGAATCATTCCGAACTAATCCGAAAAACTTTGTGTATCTCGTTTGATGAAAAACGGTAAAAAATCAATCCGACCTAATCCTATTTAATCCGAGGCAACAATCCGAATGAATTACCGTTTTTATCAAACGAGTTACAAAAAGTTTTTCGGATTGGCTCGGATAGAGATATCAGAAAGAATCGGAATAGTTCTGTTTGGCTCGGAATGAATTCCTATCCAATACTTTCGCCAGGGAGATTCAAAACGTTTTTCGGATTGGTTCGAAATGAGTCGCATTGGCTCGGACACAGATATCGGAATGAATCGGAATAGTTTTGATTGACCCGGAATGAATTCAATCCGGTACTTTCGCCAGGGATGCCAAGAAAATTTTTCTCTTCTGCTTATTAAGATATTCCAAATAAATAAATATTTTACTAAGCTTTTCAAGTCTGAGACTTTTTTTCAATTTTCATCTATAATTAAAATTTGAATAAGACCTTTTACAGTTTTATGTCAGAATGATTTTATATTTAATTCAATTTATTAACCTTTTAAGTAGGTAAATTTTCTGTTTTTAAAAGATTCTAACTCAGTTCCTTTTGATATAGGATCATTTTAAAGTCTTGAACTATTTTCTCAAAATTTGAAGTTCATAAATATATATCGATACCCACGTTCTAATATGTCGTATCCCACAAAATTGGAGAAATTGACTTTTTTTAAAAAATGGATTAATAATAATGTTTTACAGCTTATATTAAAATCTTGTGAGTCAAATTGTTTATTTAATATTTTTAAATAAATAATCTAATATGTCGTATCTCACATGCCGATTTTCACGAATTCTAATATGTCGTATCCCACATTCATTGGTTAAGTCAGCGCCAGCGATGTGACAGTCAATTTTTATTTTGTGATTAGTCTTAAGTTTATTTTGAGAAATTATTTAATAAAATTAGTAAGAAGGTAATTACAAATAATATTTTTACAACTCCAATTAAATCTAGAGCATCCGCTGAAACCTTTGTTTGTAGATCGATTAAAAAGAACTAAAAGTAAATGGCAACAATTACAGGCATTAAAAAAAGTGTTGCTGAGAGATATACACTGCTTCTATGATAATATAAAATATATTGATGATACTGACTCTGCTTCTGACCAATCTCCATCAATAAAAAATTTGGAAGCCGAGAGTAAAAATATAGTTAAGGTAACTGAAAAGACTAAGAGTAAGAAACGAAAAGCTAATCAAGTTAATCTTGGTGTTAAAAGCAAAGTACTGCGTACTATAATAATAGATTTAAAAAACCTGAAGATAATGATATTAATTATAAAACAAATTGTGATAATACCAGACGAAAGAGGACAAGAAATTTTCAACAATCTCAGCAAGAAAATGTACCTGAAGTAAAAAAAAAAAAATTAAGAGTACTTAAAATGAAAAAAAAAATGTTTTAAGCAATACTAAAGATAGTCAAAATAAAATGTATCAATAATGTTATATTATAATAATTATGAATTAAACAATACAAAATGAGAGAAAAATGTTATGTATGGGATGAAACAATATTTAATTATAGAACGATTAAATCAATTTTATTTCTAAAATACATTTTAATTTTTTCTTCTTGCGTAACCCACATAAATATCATAAAATTTATTTAAATAATTTTTTTTGCTTTAATTATTATTATTTATGCATTTTTATGAACGTATAAAACAAAAATTTGTTTACATTTATTTATTTGTGCTAGCAAGACGTTTTTATCGTTTCCTGAAAAATTTTCCAAATGTGGGATACGACATATTAGAACGTGGGTATCGATATATAAAATACCCATTATTTTGAGGTGGTTAGATGATTAGAGTTTGAGTGAATAAAATTCAAACTCTGCTTTTTACAATCAAGGTTTTTTTGTGTAGAAAATAACGTTGGTTTCTTAACTTTGCTCCCCTTTTCGCTTGACTGTTTTATATAAACATAAATCTTCTGCTATAAGTAAATGAGTGCTTTTGAATAATAAATAAATTCACGTAATATTTCCATGAAGGTAAGTCGTAAAAGGATTTTCAACGGCCACGAAAACGTTATTGCCCTTCGATTATGCTATTTGAATTCAGGATCGACGATTCGATGTAAAATGACCTAGTACGACGTGGTGCGAACACGTTTTAAGCAATTGAATAAAGTTTTTATTCTGGACACGCTCGTCGCGTAAACCCGGAAATGCAAGTTTCTCAAACCAAAGAATTCAATAACTTTAGTTTTGAATACTCGAATATAAATCATTTTAAAAAACTCATTTTCTATGGTGATAATTTATTGAATTGAATAATTATTTTGTATCTTATTCATTCAATACATTATATAGTTCTCTCTTTGGTTAACTATATTCTGGAAATATCCACTTCAAAAAAGATTATTTTTCCTAAATATTAGGGAAATTTGCAATTATATTGACTCAAAATAGATAATTTTACGTACAAATTGTTGGGAATATTTCGGATATTTCAAGCCTTTGTTTTTCTATTTAGTGAGGAATTAGTTAGAAAGAACTAAATGTAAATGTTTTTACAGAAATTTCAGCAATTAACGTCGATTTCCTTATCTCCATTTTTCTCCGTGTATTAATTTAAAATGTTTGAACTTCGATTAAAAACTTTCAACATTGATAACATTGTAAAATAATTAATATTCAAACTCATTGAAGTATAAAGTCATTAAAGGTTCATTAATTTCTCAATACTGCTGCAATCACATGTCAATCTAGTAATTTCGAACAAGTTTATTCTTAGTAAGTTTAAAAAAAAAATCTCTTATCTTTCAGTTTTTAGTTGAAAATCAATGAATATTCCGATACCTGTATATGAAAATTCAAAATTTTCAATAGAACATTCTGTTACGTAATTTTAAGGTGAATTTCATAAAAATCCTTTCATAGTTTCGTAATTTCAAGATACATTTTATGAAAATTTAGTACATTTTTGCAGTTATCCTTTAATTTTACGCTACATTCGTAACTTAAAATTTCCTTTGATTTCAGAACATTTTTAACAGTTTAGAATAATGAGTAGAATGTATAGTTTTTAAAGGTCACAAAAAAAGTAAAATGATCAGTAAGTCTCTTGTGTACCAATCTATCATCTACTGTAATTTCCTCCTGTGCATCATGAACGCGGAAAGACGCCCACTTGATAATTAAGATCTTGATGAGATAAATAACTTAATAGCTCTGCCGATTTAGGAAATAATTTGTTGTGTTGGGAAATTGCATCATGCGTGAAAACATTAGTTACGTAGATTTTCTATTCGAAATCAAATAAATTACCTCCATTGATGACATATTATCCTGATACACTTTGCGTTCAATCGGTAATATGACGCCCCATAGCACAATACCTTTCCTGAACGTTCCCATGGAACATTCGGAAGTTTCCATTGGAACGTTTAAGGAACGTTTATTCTAGAGCTAAGAAAATGTCCGGGTTTCTTGAATATTCGACAGCAATGTTCTCTGAATATTCCTGTGGAACGTTCCAGGAACGTTTAAGGAGGTTCTATCGGTACATAGCTAGTCAGAATCATGACTTTTATTATAATTTTATATTCTCGACATTACTCATCATGAGTTATCCTTCTTTTATAAAGCCTGATGAGGTTGGCAAACCCATAGCCAACGAAACGTCGCAACAATTATGACATTATGAAGAGTTTTCTACTTTATATTTGACCCTCATTGATCGCAAACCAGCATCTTTTATAATATTAATATGGAGGGTGACACTACCATTTCTTTAATAAGAAGTATCCTCCCACGGTCGACGCGGACAGCCAAGTCCGTCCAAGACGCAGGACCGAGGGTGCAGGCCACGATGCGATTTCTACTGGCCCCCGTTGTTGCCGCGCTCTGCACGCCCATCTAGTTCCCTCGTCTTCATCACCAGGCTGACGAATGACTCGAAAAGCATCCATATTTGTTCAGACTAGAGCATGAGAGAGATCATCGTGTCAGGAGTGAGTTGTGCGCCCACTGCTCGACCGACAGCCTCCTTTTCCGCGCCCCACCTTGCATAGACAAAGAGTGTGTGCTCTGCATTTTCCACAAGAGAACCGCAGTAGCGACACGACTCATCGTCTCTTTTCTTGAAGCGCTTCAGGTACGCATTAAAGCAACCATGGCCCGAAAGCGCTTACGCCAGGTAAAAGCTGACTTGACAGTGCTTTATATCCAGTCAGGTGTCGAGCTCTAGGATCAGACGGTGTGTCCATCTCCCGGATTGGTCATCATGCCATCTCGTCTGTCATTTCTTGACGAGTCTGCGCCTTCCATCCGTGCGGATGGCCTCCTTCGCGCGAGCGATTTCCTGCAGGTTTGTTAAGCAGGTGAGCTCCTTACGGAGCTGAAAGGTCTCCTTCCTTTCCTCCGCCAACAAATCTATTGGTGGGATGATCGCCAGGACCAGCACAGCGCTCGTCGACACAGTTCGGTATGCTGAGACAATTCTCATCACCACACCTCTCTGTGCCGAGAACAGCTTCTTTAGGATAGCATGGTTGTTAAGAGCACTTGTCCAGATCGGAGCTGCATAAAGCAGCTTCTAATTTACCACGCTCGCCACCAGCCTTCTCTTAGCTTCCTTGGGTCCACCAATGTTGGGCATGAGCCGAGTCAGGGCGGCCCCACATTGGATGGCTTTGGCAGTCGCGATCTGCAGGTGTTCGCCGAAGCTAAGCCTTCGATCCAACTGCACACCCAGGTACTTAATGCTCTTTTTCCACTTGATTTCATGTTCCCCGAGAACGATCCTCGGGTATTTGAAGGATCTCCTGTCTGTGACCAGCAAAGCCTCGGTCTTTTCAGGGGCCATTTTCAGGCATCTGCTATCCAACCAACGCTTTGCCCGCCACAGACTATCATTGATCCTCAGCTCCAGGATTTTGACGTCGTCAGCGGCGCACACGACAAGTGCGTCATCCGCGAAGCCGATGATGCTCGTTCCAGCCACATGTCATCTCTTCCTTAAGAGACCAATTCTCGCCCTCGTATATCACCCACCTGTCGTTCAGATAGTCATCTATCATTCGCAACAGGTAGTGTGGGACCTTTTTCCGCACCATCGCCTCGATACAGATGTTCCATCTCGCGGTATTAAACGCATTGCGTATGTCAATGCTGATCAACGCGCAGAATCCCTTACGCTTACCAGTTCCTCTTCTTGCTTTAGTGGCGATGTCCACCACTGCCTGGATGGCGTCAACTGTGGACCTTCCTTTCCGAGAGCCGAACTGGTTTTCCGAGAGACCATTCTCGCGGACCATGTGACCCTGTAGTCTTTGTAGGATCATTTCCTCCAGAAGTTTTCCCATCGTATCCAATAGACATATTGGTCTATACGATGAGGCATCCCCTAGAGATTTGTTGCCCTTCCTCAGCAGGACCAACCTCTGCTTCTTCCAGTCATTTTCATTGATTTACAAGTACTCTTCTAACAATATCATAAGCTAAAAACGTTTTTTAGATATTTTTCTCACTATTATAAAAGATTTCATTGATATTCAACCGTTAATAAATGTGTGGTGGGTAATTGAAAACAATGAAAAGATAGTTGTCCATAAGAGCACATATTAAATGACGGAAAATATTTATTAAAATATCTTAGCTCACAGGTACCCTGGAGTCTTGAAAATTTGAATGATTCATTTTTATGCATTTAATTAACTATGTTTCAAGTTTCATCCTTTTCTGACCGTTAATTCGTTTTACGATAGAACCTCCTTAAAAGGAATATTGAGAGAACCTTTCGCAGGAACATTTAGAGAACATTTGCAGACAACGTTCCTGGAACATTTCGCGGGAACATTTAGGGAACATTTTTGGGAATGTTCCTGGAATTATTTGCTACAGCATTGAGGGAACTTTCCTCATAGATAATCCTGCAGCTTTAAACATATTAATGTAGGGAATGTTTTTTATAAATAATTATGGGCATCAATTTATAGGTAAAATATAAATAATTAATTACAAATATTATATCCCTAGTTGCAAAAAAAACCGCTCGACCGATTGTCCTGAAATTTTTACCAGATATGTAAAACATTTTCTTCTAGTCCCTGACGTTCTCCTTTTTCCAAAAAAAAATTTTATCAATAATTTTTTGTAAAAAATAACTTGCAAAAAATCGATTTTTTCAATTTTTACGCTACTGCAAAAAAATATTTTTTTTTTCAAGAAACCAAAATCGTCAGGGACGAAAAACGCAAGTAAGAAACTAATTTGTTATTACTTTTTCGTTGTAGGATCACTTTCTGAGTCTGTATCAGGGACACAGTTCACCTTTGCCCCGAGCGCAGACTCGAATTTGCGCACTTATATTTTTAACTGGGCCAGAATTTCACACTAGACATTTTTTTATTTCATTGCATTAATAAAATATTACAAAAATCTAAAGTTTGGTGTTTTTGTCAGTTATAGTTTTTTTTAATCCGCGCTCAAAGAAAAGATAAGATTTTGGCCGTTTACTTGGTATTCCCCCCTTAAGACATATCTTACTTATCTGATCTCTAACTTAAGGTTAATGTTCCTGCAAAAAGTTCTACGAACGTTCGCTAGAAATGTTCTCTGAACGTTCCTATGGAAGGTTCCAGGAACATTCTCTGCTAATGTTCTCTGAATGTTCCTGCGGAAGATCCCCTTCAATATTCCTTTTGAACGTTCCACAGGAACATTCAGAGAACTTAGCTTTGGAACGTTAAAAAAACCCGGACATTTTCTTAGCACTTGGAAGGTTCCTTGAACGTTCCAATAGAACGTTTAGAGAAAGTATTGTGCTATGGGGGACTGGTTTTGCTTTGCGAATTCCCGTCTGGAAAGTTACTGTAAGATACATGAAAGCTTAATTAATTATGTTTAATTCCCCAGAAAAAAGTTCTGTAACATTTCCAAGCCAGTAGGTCCGTAATTTTTATTGGTTTTTTTCCACATCCTCAACTTTGAACGAATTCGGTAATTTTTAATCAACTCATTTTTTCCATGTGAGGAAATGATAATTTTAATCATTTCTAATTTCAATTACCAACTTTGCATAAACAACTGAAAGATAAGATTTTATACATATTTTAAGTTGACTTAATAATCTGTAACTCAAACAATCTTGGTTGAATAGCTATGAAAAATTAAAATCATTAATACATTATATAAGGTTGAAACGCCGGTAACAAGTTAGGCAAAAGAGAAATTTTACCGCAATAAGTACTGTTTAAATAATCGTCATTCACCGTATCTAGTAGTCACAAAAATATCATCGAAAATGAAAATTATTGCTTGTTCTTTATTCTGGACCGCTATTGTCGTCGCTAACTCTTTAGGTAAGTATTTTTAAATCTAAACATACTTTCTGAAAGCAATAATAGAAATTATTGAATGGAATCACAAGAATATTAAAAAGTTCTATAAGCTTATTATTGATAATTTGTTGTCTCTGCATAGAAAAAAAATCTTCCCCTTACATAGGGAAAAATAACTCTTAACTATGTTAAATTGTCATCTAGATACATACGTTTCTGAAGATTATATATTTTATAATCACGGTTTAGCTTTTTTAAATAAAATTACGCGTTTTATAGACGCAGAGAAAAATGTTTATTCGCGCGTAATATGAATCTTTTTTTAATATTTACACGTATGCTGATAAAATTGAAATTTTTGGTGGTGGGGTGCAAGACCTGATGACAACGGAAGACTTATAAGTGTGAAAGATTTACTTTAATGATTTCATCATACAAATAGCACCAAAAACTTTTTTTAACAATGAAAAACTGCTTTAAAAATTGAAATTTATCATTTTATTAATTTATTTTGTATTCTAAGTTTATATTGTAATTATTATTCAATAACACAGGGCAACAAAAAAAAGTGCAAAAATAACACGTCCTTGAAACCTTAAGATTTTCTGAGTTATACAATTTTTCCCCTAGGCTAGGGGAATTCTGAGGTACTATAGAAAATTGTAATGTCGAATTCGAATTTAGCGACTCGAAATACGGAAAAATATCAGCTTTTTCGTGCAAAAATAAAACCTCCGTGAAACCTCAAGATTTGCTAAGTCATACACTTTTCCCCCTAGGCTAGGGGAATTCTGAGGTACTATAGAAAAATTCTAATGTCGGATTCGAACTTAGCGACTCGAAATACGCAAAAAACACATTGTTTTATTAACTTTCCCATGGATAAATATTACTTAAATGGAGCCTGAATCTTCCAAGATTCCACACATTTTCCCTGGGCTAGGGGAAAATTGTGGGATCTAGCGGAAATTCTGAGACCGAATTTGGATTCAACGGTCCAAAATCCATGAGGGTCACATGTAAATTTCAGACCACTGTTTTGTGTGGGCCCGTGTAATTTATTATCATAAAAATTTATTATTCAAATACCACAACAATTTGTTTTCTAATAGTAAATAAGTTTACAATAAATTTAAAAATCAAACAACTCCTTTACTTCTATAAATCATTTGAAAATTCAGGAAATTTGTTGTATTTCAGGTGGAAAACATCCCGAACGCCAAAAATTTCTAATTACCCTGCTTCAGAAATTTGATTGAAAAAGATTGAATTTAATTCAATTTCATCTTCAATAGGAAGTTCTCACAAAAAACGTCATTTTGCGAAAAGAATGCAAATTATCTCTTTCACATTTTTTACACTTTTTAATACCGCATAACCTTATTTGAAACAATAAAGTGCCGAAAAAAAATCAGTTTTACTGTAGCGTTTAAGATTTTTTGCTAAAAGACCATTTTTTATCAAAACTGGTCACATTTTTCAAATTTTCCTTTCTGAGATTTTTTTTATCTGTCTTGTTCTCTAAATCTTAACCAGTAAAACTCACTGAAAATCAGCAACTTTTGCTGTTCTGCAAATATAAGTATAGAGCTAAAATTTCATCGAAATCAACGAATAATCGCTGATTCTCAGTAATTGTCACTAATTCAGATTCAGAGTGTAAATTTTTTTCTTTTGCGTTCAGGATGTTTTAGGCCTGTGGCCATACAATTTTATTTTATTATCAACGTTTAGCAAAAAAAACAATACTCGTTTTAATGTAATTACGAGTACACAGTAGTAAATAGAATTTTAATCAAGTAGTTTTCGAAATTATTTCAGAATGAACTAATAAGTTACTAAAATATTCAGAACAATAATTTGTCTCAAAATGGTTTTTGGTATATAATTAGTGATCTATAAATAATTATTACTTCCAAGGTACGCAAACAGAATTCAATGCGTCTCAACTGTCGAGTAAAATAACCAAAGGAGACCCCGCAGATTCAAATGTAACCCTATACATGGCCTCTTTACAACTAGATGGGAAGCATATTTGCAGTGCAAGCATGTTTGAAATAGGTTTCCTCCTATCATCTGCTAATTGTGTAAGATACATTCGAGGACAACGACATATTTTAAAAGATACTGCTGTCATTGGAAGTAGTTGTTTGTTGGAAGGAGTGAGATATGATATTATAGACCTTATTGTACATCCCCAATTTAATTTTTCAAGTGCACCACCTAAACATGGTAATTTCGATGTTGGAGTTGTTATGGTAAGTCAATTAGTTACACTGCTGTCCAATACTCGTAGGGCACTTATTTTTAACCATTCACATAAAAGCTTCTAATTTATAAAATACCTAATAATGACCTTTTTCCTTATAATAACATGGAATGTAACAAAATTCTGCATTTAATGACCCCAAAAAGAAAGGGTTTCAGTCAATTATTAACGAAGATATTGCGAAAAAACCAAAATTCAAAGATTTTTTAAATTTTGAATAAATCAAAATAATGAATATTTTTTAACTTTTTTTTATTCATTTCAAAATGAGATTTACGTAAAATGTCAGTAATGTAACAAGTAAATAGTAATCATTTTTTCTTGAATGCAGCCAAAAGCTGAGCTCAGAACTAAAAAGTTGTAAAACTTCAAATTTATGAAATTATTTATGAAAGAAATTTTGCAGATGATTTTATTGTATTTTTTTTTGTTATTGTCAATTTTTATCATTTATAGAATTAATTTTTCAACTATGATTATCCTTTGTATTCTCACAACATTGTTTTTTTAAGTTTTAACTTTAATAGTATCGAAAAAAAATATTTCAAAATATTTTTGGTACGTTGCTTATAGTCCATGTCAATTTATCTTTATAATAAGCTGAGAATCGTTCAAAAAGGTTCATTGTTTCAAGAGTTGTTTAAAATTCAAGGAAACATTGAAATCTTGAATTTTTTCGCAATATCTTCGTTAATAATTGACTAAAACATTTCGTTTTGGCTCATAAGATGCAGAATTTTGTTACCTTCCATGTTATTCTAAAGAACAAATTCATTCTTAGGTATTTCATAAATTAGAAGCTTTTATGTGAATGGTTAAAAACAAGTGCCCGGCGACTTTTGCATAGCAGTGTATATTTTTATTTTTAATTAAAAAAAATATGTGAAATATGGAAAAAACTTTAGAATGCAAACTTGTTCACTTCAATGAGGTCTACAAATTTTGTCTGACATAGTTTCTGATAAAATCTATATTTTTTGTTTCAATTTCAAAAAATACGATTAAAATTTAAAAATTCCACTTTTTATACAAAATATGTGAGATACGAAATAAGCGTTGAAATAAGTTAAATCATCTCGCAAACTAAAAACGAAACATAGATACAGATTTCGATTTATGATTGCAGTCACATAGTGCTACAATATAAAAAAAATATAGATAAAAACTGAGATTGTAGAGCGAAACCAAAATTACCAAAGTTTGACAAAAGCAAGCGATTTACGGACGAACTCGTTAAATTATCGCGCAAACTAAAACAGAGACATATATACAGACTTCGATTTATGATTGAAGTCACATAGAGTTACAATAAAAAAAAGTAAATTAAAAATTAAGTTTGCGGAGTGAAACCAAAATTAGCAAAGTTGCTTTGGTCAAACTTTGCTAATTTTGGTTTTGCTCCGGTATCTCAATTTTTGATTAATTTTTTTGGATTGTATTACTATGTAACTGCGATCAGAAACCGAAGTCCATATATATGTCTCTTTTTTAGTTTGCGAGATAATTTAACCTGTTAGTTCATAAATAGCTTGTTTTTGTCAAACTTTAAAATATTTTTTACCTATAAAAAATAGACATTAAATAAAATATTTATATTATTGTTGTGGAAATATATTAAATGTCAATTAATTGACTTTATTTTTTCCCATAAATAAAAACAAATATTGTTGAAAATGTAATTTTTCCTATTTATTTGATTATATAGAATTGGGAATTTGCATGCAAAAAAATTATGCAATTTTATATATGCAATCTAAAGTTTATATTAAATAAAAAATAATTACAATAGCATTTTTTTAACTCATTAATTGTTGATTTGCGATGGATTCAAAGATAATGAGCGTTTGAAACAGACCGCTTTGGCGGTCAAGCGTCTCTGATTGGTTCCTTGAAAGTGTGACGTCAAATCGTTGTATTTTCGTATCGGCAACATGCAAACCAAGTGCAAGTGAAGTTCTAAATAATAAATAAACTGGTTTGTTTAGTTAAAAATGCCTCCTAAGGTGGATAGTGGCTTCGTAAAAGCAGACTCGGGAAATCTTCCAAAAATTTCTATGTTTATGGTGTTGGAATATTTTACATCTAACCCTAAATATGCCGCACCAGAAATCCGTGGTGTCAGAGCCACTTTGTAAGTAAAATTGACAAATTATAATTATTCTACTCTGTCAATTTAAATAAAAGAAAAAACTACTAATTGATGATAATGAAAAATCACTCATGTATAAGTTAATGTATCTAGTACATATTTAAATTATTATTACGTTATTAAAGAAGATGAGTATATTATTGGTAAAATGTATGATATAAATATAAATTAATTCGTTTGAATGATTTATAAATAATTTATTATTCGTCACTATAAATATTAATTCATTTGCTTCTTAATTTAATTAGTTCTAATGACATGAATTATTTTTTAGCTGCTTGAATTTTTAATATTGGAATAGTATAATATCCAATAAAGTTTCATTGAGAGAGTGATAGTCGTTACGTTTACCATTATAATGATAAAATTTCCAAAACTGCTCTTTTCCGGTTGAGTTTAACAAAAGCGGGTCGAGGAGTTGGAGTTTTCTTATTACTACGATGTTTTTGGCAATCGAAAAAATGCGGAAAAACACCTTTTTTAATCTTTATTGGTTTCCCAGTTAAAGAGTACTTCACTTATTTTTCCATATCCTCTTTTAACTGAAATAATTCATTCACGTAATTATTATTTCATATTTTATAAATTAATTTAACCGCATTATTATTGTAAAATTTTTTCGAAGCTACAACTTGAAAATTCTTTATTGAAAAATTTGAAAACAGTAATAACAGCAAGTTCTATGTTTAACATTCTTAATTTGTATCACATAAATTTATGATCATGATTTTCTCTATAAAACCTGCTCCTTAGATGTAAAGTAATAACTTTTTAAATCATATTATTATTTACACATCGACAAATTGAGGTTAGATTTTGTTTTAACTGCTATAATTATAAATATAAATAAATCTATATATTTTTTCAATTACAGTTCATTTACAGATAACAATATTATGAACAAGAAGAAACTATACTTACGTCAAAATGATCTTGACAGCAAAGCATGTTACTATTTCCTGGCATATCTCGCCGTTGTGCACTTTCAAACCATTTATTTCGCACAATCGGATTTACCGGAACGACATTTTATACAATTTTCAATTGGTCTTCTATACGAAGATGTGACACAGAGCGATCGTATACAACGATGTGACGTCACCGTATCATCGGAAGCATTCGGCTATTTTCGGAACGTTTTCGGAAAATTTAAAATTTACACTTTTCAAACGCTCATTAATAAATTATTATTAACTAAAAAATTCAGAAAAACATTTTGTATGCAAAAGTGACCCCCAAATTTAATTTTTTCATCACAAAAAAAATGTGCAAATTCCCAATTATACACACAAAAAATTTGAAAATCGTCTTCAAAAGTTATCTTAGAAATTTAATGCTGAATATTTAAAAAAAAGTATATTTAAATCCATCAATTAGTTATTTAATAAAAAAGTTGAATTATTATTCTAGATTAAAATTACTGAGCATTTGTCGAAGCTACCCTTGGCGCCGCTATATAAGAGAAAGTATGATGTACGTTCACAGTCCCTTGGTTCATTATGTGGATGGGGCTCTACAAATGTCGAACACCCTGATGGGTACGAGAGCGCAAAGAATTCAAGAATTTTACACTGTCTCAAAATAGATATTTATGGTCGTAACCATTGTCATCTGCGTATCAGAGGTATAGATTTTAAACGCAAGCATCTTTGTGGATCCGGAAAAGAACCAAATCAGGGAATTAGTTTGGTGATTACTTGAATAAATTTATTCATTTTATAAAATAATTTATTTTTAAAAGCTTGATTTACATTCTATATTTTTAATTGTTATACAGGGAGATACTGGCAGTCCTTTGACCCTGAGAGTTGGACAACCTGTTATGCCAAAAGTATCTAAAAATTATATTATTGGAATCACATCTGGTCAAATTGAAACTCCCGAAGGTTATCTAATACATTTTGTCAGAACCGCTCTCCTATTTGAAGACATTTATAAAATGAAGGAAATTCTTGAATTCCGGATAGCCAAAAAAGCAGAAATCGCCAATAAAAGTGAAAAAACCTCTACAGAGGAATCAAATAAGCGCGTTAAGCTCAGCTAATTTTATTCAAATATCAGATGAGTATTGCATTGTTGAAAATCTCATTGATTTTAACCCGTTTCGTCCTGAAACGACGTAAATTTTGAATTGTTCTTATCTACTCTCTAAATCTGAATCAGTAGAATTTTTACTGATTGAATCAGTTATTTGCCTTTTTATTGATTCATCAGTGAAAAATATTTTCCACTGTTAAATCAGTTAATTTTCATTGAAATAATCAGTAAAAT
This sequence comes from Diplolepis rosae, assembly GCA_030998225.1. Classification (NCBI taxonomy): domain Eukaryota; kingdom Metazoa; phylum Arthropoda; class Insecta; order Hymenoptera; family Diplolepididae; genus Diplolepis; species Diplolepis rosae. The sequence continues at coordinate 1,465,931 of JAPYXD010000723.1, read as the reverse complement.
TTGACTGATTATAGGACTTTATTAGTATGCCTGTCCCAATTAATATATTTTTATTTAGTAATAATTCAACATTATTTTCTTTTTCAAATTTTAGTGCTACCAGTACATTCCAACGTAATTAACAGATGTTTTTGCTTCTGAAAATTTTTTGTCATTTTCAGATACATTTTGGTACGACATGACATTCTGCATATTCAACTATAAATAACTAATATTATTATAGTTCATTATTTGAAATGAAACGTACAAATTCAGAACTTTTTTATTTGCCTGCAGTTACTACCCAGGAAAAAAACCGATAGAACGCGCGTCTCTTTGAATTGCGTATCTGTCATTTGCATATTCAGGATATAAAAATTCAATCGGATGGTGACACTTGGAATCTGCCATTTGTGCGCAATGTTTTAAATATGCCATTCGACATTGGTTAAATCGTTGAGTGAATAGAGTTGAATAAAACTGACTAACCTCAAATAATTTCTAATGGCAATGTACGATTCATTGATGTTCGCATGAATCGGTTTGAATGAGCGTGAATCCGCAACGTGGAGGTTACCTCAGGTTATGTTAAACTAAATGGAAAATGCAGATTACAATTGTAAACAATGAATTGTTTGGAATGAGAAGTATAAAATTATTCATTCGAATTGGAGATTAAATAATAATTAAACGAATGAAAAATAAATTAGTTTTATAAAATTTTAAACGTATACTAAATAAAGGAAATATAATAATGAGAAAGGAAATATAAATTATTTATAATGAAGTAATAATTAACTAATGATGTATTTTAGCTCTGAACGAAATTTTAAATAAATTACAAAATATAATCGTATTCTTATAATAAATAACTAAAATTAGCTAGGCGTGACTTGAAATAAAAGTAAAAAGAAAATGTGAAGAAACTTTTTTTGCAAAATGATTTTCATTATATATATATATATATCAGAAAAGGTTTTTTCTTCTGCCTATTTAATAAATTTTGGAATTTCATTAAAACTGTTACTTTTATAATTATTTATAACCTTCTTAGAAAATAATAAACCTGTGCAACACCTTCATTCAAAATATTAAAATATTTCTAAATTAGTTAGATAATTCCATTGGTTAACTAGATAATTAAACTGCTTCAAATTAACGATTGTTTACTTTAAATACATTATTTTCTATCAGAAATATTGGTTTTCAATCTGTTAATGCTGATTCATAATCTCTGTTGAATGGGTCCGAGAAAAAATTTCATGACCCATTAAAATAACTAATTTCTCATTAAAAAGTCACTCTGACCAATGGGTGGCAATCTGGAATTCCAGTGACAGATACGTAATTCAGAACACCTCAAAACTCATTCAAACGCAACTGAATGGTTTTTTGTTTCCTGGGTAGTCTATTGTCCGTCAGCCGTAATAGTACATTGTGCAACTAGGGAAAAATAAATGTTTTTCCCGTGTTGCACACGATTTTTTTTCTACTATAGGGTCAGAAAGTGGATTTTTTTGCCCCGCACGGGGCAATAAAGTCCACTTTATGGCCCGCTAGTTGAAAAAAAATCATTCCTCCTATGACTTCGACTCCTCTGAGGAAAACTTCACGTAGACGTGCAAGATATAATAGTATAAAAAATGATACTAAGATTAGAGTAGACACTAAAAATCTTAATAACTCAAATTATTTAGCAACAAGTGCGGAAAAGACCGTAACAAGTACTAAATATGGACACTACAATATTCAAATACATTGTTACTCTTGCTAAAACGATTTAAAAAAAATCATAAACATCTACATCAATATATCTATATTTATACTTTTATAAACATTACTATATTGAACGTTGAAATACAAATTTTTTCAGTTTTCGAATTCGCTTCTGATATAGCAACTATGTATCCATATTTTTATAAACCGGTTGGAAAAACAAGATAAAGTAACAACATCCGCCATATTGAATTTGCTGCAGTGTGTGGATATATTATATTATATATATTATATACCAAAGAGTTATCGTGACATTCATTTCTGTATGGCTCATGCATAATTAAGCTAATTAGAAAGAAAAAATGGCAAAAAATATGGAAAACATAAGATGTTTTGTCAAAACGACGCCATGTTCTATCCGCCATTTTGAATTTATGAACGAAAATGATTTTTTTTTTTAGTAAAAACATTTATGCCACCAGATCTAGACGATCGAAACGATCAGATAACACTTTCATGTTCAAAAATACGATATAATGAAAAAAAATTGACATTTTCGTGACTTTTTTATATTTTTGTCTCCATATTGTAAAAATGACGAACGGTAGTGCAAAATAGACAATGGGGTCGGAAAGAGCGGACCAAAATACAATTGGCTATGCATTCTCAAAATGATCCATCAATTTTTTCTTTCAAAATTTACTAGATAAAAACGATTCAAAATTTACATCGTTTCCGGACGAAACGGGTTAATTGACTTTAATATACAAGTGGTAAATTAAAATTAATAATTCTCTATATTATGAAAAATTAATATACATTCATAATAAATTTAATAAATTTTTACTTAAAATACATTAAAATTAATCAAAATTATTAAAATAGGTATATACACATGTGCATTAAAATTCAAATGAAAGTTTGTATTATTTAACTTCCGTTACATGTAATGGGAGTTTCATGCGGAAATTTCGAACAGTGTAGATGAAATGATAGTAAGTCATCATGTATTTCCTGAATTTTAGATTCTTTATCAAAAACTAACTGGAAGCTATTTAATGATTTTTCACATAATCAATAATTATCAATAAACTGTTCTGATAAAAATGTTGAATCACACCAAAATTAAAAAAGCTATACACGGAGAAAAATGGATATTCAACTATGTGACAAGCATCTTATATATTCAGTTGTAATATCTAGATATTAAACTATGATATCGAAATATTCAGCTTTACTATCTAAAATACTGAAATAGGGTAATGTGGATATCTTAGAAATTACAGCTGAATATTCAGATATTAAAACCAAATATACAAGGTGCATGTCACATAGTTGATTCGTGTAGTATTAGGCATTTTTATTTCCATAATCAGCTAACTTCACTTGGTTGAAAACTGAGAAAATTGCTTTTATTGGGAATGTACATGAAGGGAACTAATTTTTCATTTATTGTAATAAAGACGCTTTTTAAAAAAAAAAGTTACTGTTGAACATATGTTTTATAATACATAATAAACTAAACTAAACAATAAATTTGACTAATTTTGACTAATTTTATTGTACAGTTTAATTTATTTTGCATAATAAAACATATTTTCACAAAAGAATTTTTTCGAGAAATGCTTTTTTACTTTTTTTCATACATTTCTAATGATAGCAATTCCTTCAGTGTTCGACGAAGTGAAGTGAAGTTAGCTGTTAAGGTAGTTTTCATCCACGAAAACTAGACCTCAGGCAGAAATAGATAATTTTGCTTTCAAGAATAGCAATATTATTATTGAAGGGTTATTTTGAAAGAGAAAAGATTATTTTACATGAAAAAAATTTGAAACACAGAAAAATAATTTTATCAATAACTTTTATATTTGACCCAATTTTTTTTCTTATCACTTTTTACCAAATTTTAAAAAATTATCCGATTCTCATAAATCATGAATCACTATTTCTGAGAAAAGATTTCCCACAACTTCACCGTTTCTGATTTTAAAAAATAAATTCATTAATGGCTGAAACCATTAAAAAAACATTTTCGAAAACGAAATTTTTATGAACAAATTGCTGAATTTGATGATAATTTATTCATTTTCAAAAATTGCTAACGGTCAAGTTGTAGAGAATCTTTTTCCTAAAAAAATGAAACGTGATTTATTAGAATCGCATCATTTTTTAAAATTTGGTAAGAAGCGATAAGAAAACAAGTTGGGTCAAAAATAAAATTTATTAATAAAATTATTTTTCTGTATTTCAAATTTTTTTCATGGAAATTAATCTTTTCTCTTCCAAAATAGCCCTTCAATAATAATATTGCTATTCTTGAAAGCAAAATTATCTATTTTTGCCTGAGGTCTAATTTTCGTGGATCAACTACCTTAGTAAAGTGAAAATATCTCATTTTAAGGAGGCTTCGGCGTTTGGTGTCGTATGAAGTGAGGGGCACCGTGGGTGCACGTTTTTCATGAATGCTCATTGCTACTTATTTTTTTGATAATCATTCGTATTATAGTCAAATTTAAATAAAAGAATAAGAATAGTAAATTATAGTAAAAATTTATTTAGATAATCTCTAAGTTGCAGAGCCGTCAGTGATTTTTTTTTATAAACGTCGAAGCCACCTTAAAACTTGAAAAAAAGCCAATAATCCAATTTTCCGGAGAGAGTTTATTTAGTGTTCGATTTTCTTCTGCGTAAAATAGTCAAAATTATAGGATCTAGCAAAATAAACATCATTAAGAATACGTGTCAGGAAAGTAATTACATAATATTTATGAAAAACAAATGAGAAAGTCGCCAGCGGAAATTAAGCGTTTAAAACATATTTTAAGTCTCATATTATTTACGTGTGATGTTTTCATAGCTAAAGTCGTATTCCAGTAAACTATTTTTGATCGGGTGGAACAAATTTTTTGGTTGAATAAACCAAAAATTTGTTAACTGAATAACACGAATAGTCGTTGGTTCATCAAACTAAATTTTGGTTGGATTAACCAAATATTTATCTGACTCTAAGTAAATTGAATGTCACTTAATTTTAGTACAGTGCCCACCGATAGAATAGGATAATTTCAGTAAAAAAATATTTATATATATATATATTTAAAAGTTATTGTTGCATACAGAGTGGTCACGAAAGATTACAGAATAGGAATTATACACTATAAAAAAGTTTAGCAATGCAATTTTCTCAGTCGGTACAACAGTTTATATACGTTATACAAAAATCTTAACACTATATTTCTATTTTGCAATTCACTCGTGGTCACTCTGTATATTAATAAGATTTGATGTATACGTGAATGTTTTATGAATGTAAAAGTACATTTGTTTCATTTTTTATCCAATATGAAAAATCCTAAACCTTTACCTATATTTCACTGTTTACTGTAAAATAAAATAGCTTTTGAAATTTTCAGAAGATGTATCTTCTATAAAGTGGAGGTTATCTCTAATATTCAATAACTATAAATGAAATAAATAACATTTTCTGCTAGCGGGTCATAAAGTGGATTTTATTGCCTCGTGCGGCACAAACAAATCCATTTCCTGACCCCCTAGCAGAAAAAAAACCGCGTGCGACACGGGAAAAACATTAATTTTACTCGTGTTGCACAATAAACTATTCAGTTCGAATAATGACATAATAATCATTTTTTAAATTTTTATTGAAGAGATAATATGACCGAATGCAATCAGTAAGATATACGAAGTTATTGAGCAGTTAAGAATGTTTACGCCTTTTATATCTGTTGGTAAAGCCAAAGCCGGAAAATAATATACCTGTTTGAATGGCATTAAAAATTCCTATTTGCATGATAGAATTATCAATGTGCCATTTAAATTTTCAATGGAAAATTCACTCTGATACTTATTCAATTTTTAAATTTTTGATGAAATATATGAACTTATCAAACGACATTTAGTTTAAATAAAAAAGCAACACCAATTACAGGTTGCACAAAAAAACAATAAAATAATTATTAAAATATAAATAATTTATTAGGCATTTTCACTTCTATAAACAGCTAATTTCATTTCATCAAACAATAAGAAATTTCTATTATTGGGAATATACAGAAAGGAATCTTATTTTTCAATTTTTGGAATAATGAAACATTTTATGAAAAAAACTTACTGGCGAAAATATGTTTTATTATGCAAAATAAATTAAAGTAAACAATAAATTTGACTAATCTGGACAAATTTTTTATTTCAATAATTTCATTATTCAGCTTAATTCCTTTTGCATAATAAAACATATTTTCACTGATGAATTTTTTCGAGAAATGCTCTTTTACTCCAAAAATTCGAAAATAACATCCCTTCCCATACATTTTCAATGAAAGCAATTCCTTCAATGTTCGATGAAATGAAGTAAGCTGTAAATGAAGTGAAAATATTTGTGCATAAATAATAAATACACAGTGATGTTTTCATATGAAAGTATTCTATTTTCAGCAAGTTATCCACCATCTCCTGAATCTTCAAAAAAAAAAGTTCTGCCACTGCTGCAGTGATTGTCGCCTTCACAGTGCCTGAAATAAAAAAAAACCAAAAATTTAATTGAAATGGAATATATTTCCGATACAATGACCCTCGATTGTAAAAAAAAAATTAAAATGCAACAAAATGGCGGAGTTTTGAAAAAAAAATTAAAATTTTATTCAAAAGTCTGATGGTTTTTGGCATGGCAAAATTATATTTTTCATCCAGTCATAAAACTGGAGGGTCACTGTATGGAAAAACAAATACACAATAAGCTAAAAATAAGACGCAAGTCGATCGGATGATTTGTTATCGAATTACACCTGCAGCAAATTTGAAAAATGTAGTTTTGAGAAAAATGCGTTTAAAGATAAAAGTACTGATTTCATTATTATAAATTGTTAAGTATCATACCTAAAGTTAATCTGCTATTCCAGGCCCATACAATTCACCTTCGTCTTCTTCGAAAAACGCCTGCTGGGCTGTTTAAAAAGTGCAAAAAAAAATTGAAATTTTCAAAATTTCAAACTAGTTGTGTCCCTTAAGGGGGTCTTCTCATCAGTGGCTCATAAAAAAGGTGGTTTTTTAGGATTTTTTTCAAACATGAAAACAGCAAGAGAAACAAATGATCTTTTGCGTATCTTTGAACATATATTTATTCAACAATAAAAAGTTTTTTTAATGTCAAAATAAATAAAAATGGTGGATTTATAAACAATCTCGCGCAGCAGCTCGCCGCGGACAACTCAAACTCTGTGAAAAATTCAGCCCGTAATTTTTACCTGAAACAAAAAATTAAAATACTTCCTCATTCGGAAGGCTTTTCTGCACAGTATAGTCTATTATGGTGATTGAAAGTTGAAATTTGAATATTTTAGTCATTTTTTAATAAAGTACTCGATTTTTCGGCCTTTTTTTAGCAGTAAGTGCGTTAATAACATTGTAAAAAGAGATTTTTTAATACATTTTTTAACTCAGTCTGTGCACAATTAAATTATCTAAAAAACAGTGTTTTACTTGTATACATAGCTTTTATAGTTTTTGTGTAATCGTGCACGGAATTTAAAAAAACATGGTTTTCATAAAATGGGCTTTAAAGTTTTTCGAAGGAAAAAAACCAAATTAAAGGAAACTTACAGGCATGAGATGTTAATCAGCTATACTTTGAAACTTTGCAAGAATATTCTCAGATAATAATTCTAACGATTGAAGCAACAACAAAAAAATCGATTTTTTGAAGCTGACTGATGAGGAGACCCCCTTAAGCGTGAGCGGTTTCGGAGTGCGCAGTAACTGTTACGGCGCGAGACTAGAACATGAATCGCAGTAACTATTACGGTCCTGGTAATAACTATTACTGCGGTCGATCCGCAAACGTTTCCGCCAGCGTAGTTTTCCGTTCAAATATCTTTTTAATGTCGTTTTTCGGTATATAACAAACACGGCACGCGTATCTGAAAAACTCGGCACAATACGATCAGCTGTTATATTGAGTGGCGCCCCTGCTGATATTATATGCAACGAGAACTGCGCCGGGAGGAAAACTTTCGGTATAGAGGAGTAGCTGTTACTGCCAACGCAGTAATGATTCCTCCAGATCACGTACTGGTTTCGCGGAGTAATGGTTACGGTCTAAGCAGGAACTGTTCGGGCCAAGACAGCAGCAAACGCAGAATAACTACAAGACAAAATTTCTGCCTGAAAATTGCGATCAGCGCAGTAACCATTACGGTTTCGGTACTAACTATTCAGGTTTACTTTTCTCCGTGTACATTGCATCAAAAATATTGTACAAATACTTAGGTCTATGCGATGGCTAATGTACAGTCTGTTCAACAAGAGCGAGTCTTCGATTTTTCGAAAGCTATTAGAGATTTTGAAACGTTTTTTTTTTAAAATAAAAGTACTCTCGAAGGACTACGGCGCTACTATCTAATAGATAGTCCAGTCCCCATCGTTGTCCAGAATGGCCTGGCTTTCGGGGGACTGTGATGGCTAGTCCAAAGTTGTGATGCCATTTTCTGTTTTCCAGGCGGTGTAGAGACGGTTTCGATGTTTCGGGTCGTTATTTTCTTGTAAGATCCAATCGGCCGTATCGGCTCCAAACATCTTTGTAGCAGACCTTAGAAGACCACGTTCATATATTTGGAGCATTTTCTGAGCATTCAAGTTCTCGGTGAAGAGCTCTAAACACTCAAAACCGCGCTGTGAGAAGAATCCCCAAACATGGACCTTCACGGGGTGTTTTTTATTGGCTTTATAACGCTCAACCCACTTCTTCACGAACGATTTCGACTTTTTGATGTATTTAGCAGCGGCTGTATAGGACATAAGTGGTCCCTTTGGATGGGTACACAAGAAGACCGCTTCAAAACGTTTCGCGTACACAGAACTCATTATGACTCACGTCTGCTCTCCGACGATTCGAGTGCTACTGAATCGCTTTCATTAAAAAAAAAAAAGTTCAAAAATCTCTAATAGTTTTCGAAAAACCGAGAACTCGCTCTTGTTGAACAGACTGTACATATAACGCAATATGTGACTCATTAACACATAACTCAATAAATTCGTAAGAGGACTAATAAAACAATAAATTGTAAGCAAAATTCAACTTTATTCATGAACATAGTCTCCTTGAAGAGTGATACATTCATTCCAACGCTTAACTAGCATTTCGATGTCTTTTTTGTAGAAAGATTTATCTTTGACCTCAAAATACGTTTCAGTTTCGGCAATCACTTCTTCATTGGAGCAAAATGTCTTTCACTGGAGCATTCTTTTTAGGTCTGCAAACAGGAAGTAGTCGCTGGGAGTCAGATCCGGAGAATACGGTCGATGGGGAAGCAATTCAAAGTGAAATTCGTGCAATTTTGCCATAAAAATTTTTTTTTTCTTGATTTGGGATCGTGTTTTTTCAATTTCTTCCTTCACACGCACCAGTAACGCCATTTAGTATTCGCTTTTGGTGGTTCTTCCTTTCATAAAATAATCGATGAATGAAATACTATGCGAATCCTGAAATACGGAGGCCAAAACCTTACCAGCTAACATTTGAGTTTTTGGTCGCTTTGGACGGTTCTCAGCCTTTGCTATCCACTCAGCTGACTGCCGATTTGACACTGGAGTGTAGTGATGGATCCATGTTTCATTCATTGTCACATACCGCATGAAAAAATCCTTTTTATTGCGCTGAAACAGATCCAAACAGCGCTCTGAATCGTTGACGTGTTGTTGTTTTTGATCGACTGTGAGCAAACGAACAGAGCTTTTTCATGCACAAATGTTCATACAAAATGGTAAATACACTGCCTTCTGATATCTTGAAGGTGTCAGCTATCTTACGCCACTTCAATTTACAATTGACCAAAACCATTTAGTGGACTTTTTTATGTTTTCTTGAACAATTGCCGAATTTGGGCGACCAGAGCGTTCAGCATCATCGGTGTCTGTAGGGTCGCGTTTAAAATCAGCAAACCACTTCTCTACCATTTGTCTTGATAGATCAGAGTCCGGATAGCACTTGTTTTTCCCATTAAAAAGCAATGCTTCGCCAACACACGAAATTCAGATTTTTCCATTGTTTTGAAAATTACAAAAGTAGCGTCACTAAAACCACTGTAACTTGTGAACTAAACATCAGATTGTCATGGAATTTTGACACGTATTGTTTGAAGGTTAGTACTTCCTAGAAATTATATGGATTTTATAATAGTGGCGCCCTCTATATGTCACCCTGAGAACTCATTGAGTGATGTTGTACAATAGGCTTTTGGTATATACAGTAAAACCTATCGTAGCCGACACTCTCCTAACGAACATCCCACTCTGACGCTTCACATTATTGGTCGAGAAATGTGCATGGTCAGGGCCGTCTTAAATACCGTCTTTGGAGGGTCCTCATATTTTTGTAAAACGTCTTAGTAATTTTCTTTTTCAATGAATATTTCAAATTATATATTAATTTAATTAATGATTATATTTGAATTATAAAATTTAATTACAATTTAACTTCGAAAAATTGGAGAATGTTCATAACCAATTATATTTCAACTTATTAAGATCTTAAATATGTATGAACAGTCGTGCAACATAACCTCAACTGTCATCTATACATTTTCCACTAAAAGAACTAAGTTTTTTTTATTGACTGAATTTATCCATGAAATTTTTAAATTATCAACAAAAAGAACTGATTATTTTTCAAACTAACTTTTACTCACCTATTTGCACAAAAGTAAACACAAAAAATATGTACAAGCCGGTACACGTGTGTTACTAAACACAGGGGCACCTGTTTGCCACAGCACTGAACCAAGCTAGTAAAAAGTCCCTAGCAATCATCGCATGTCATTGGTACCCATCGTAGCCGAACTTGTCTCCCATATGTGTCGGCTACGATAGGTTTTACTGTATTGTCTAAATTGTAAGTTTTAGATAAGTTGTGTCTACAAAAAGTGCTTTAAAAAACTCGACGTTTATCTTTCCAAGCAATTTCAAAAATCAGCTAAAATGAAGAATACTGTCTGTTTAACACTTTGCGTGGTCAGTATCGTCACCGAACCTATAAGTAAGTATCTTTAAATGCTTTAAAACTATATCTTTTTTTAAACTGTTATATAAACTGTTCTAGTTTACTATTATAAAAAGCTTCTGAAAAGGATTCAGATTAAACATTAATAAATGCATACAAGAAAAGATAATTATAGATAATTTTATTATCTGAAATTCGTCAGTTTGTGTAGTCTTAAGATGCTTTCACACAAAAAAGTAAAAGTTTGTCTAATCAAATTTGAATAAAAGATCAACTAATTCTTGAATATTTTAGATAAATTCAGAAAGTTTTCCTAAACGTTCCGCAAACGCCTGTATCCCCAACTCTTGAACGGTTCTATAAACTTTACTGAGCCACTTTTCTCCGCATTTGAGTATTTTGTTAGATGCCTTAAGACTTGTGTCACATAAAAACAAATGAAAATCCGAAATTTATTTGAAAAATATATCCCGGAAACTTTATGGGACATGACTGATATAGTTTCATAGACAAATATATTCGATGCTTCAAGATTGGCTCGTGAAACTACTTGGAATTGTCAATATGTACTTAGAGATATACTAATTTTCAAGAAATAGTCCCATTAGAGTAGATAATTTCAAGAAAAATGCCTTTATGCTAGAGTTTGAATTACAGAAATTAGCAGTTTGCAGCCGAATAAGTGTAAAAAACATGTGAAATATACGAGTATATTCAACAAATAACAGTTTGGGGTAAACATTAAAGATGTTAAAATTGAAATTATGTGAAAATGACTCATATATAAATACATGTGTTTGATAATCTAAACATAATAATTACTTTGGGCATGTCATTGACGTGACTTTATCCAATACTTTTCGTGCTTTCAATTTTTAAATTAATAACTCAAATGAATTTTCCACAGTATATGAACATACCCTGGACTTTATTTTACGCTTATTTGCAATAGAAAATCTATTTGAGTTATTAATTTAAGAATGGAAAGCACGAAAAGTTGCGGATAAAGTCATGTCAATGACATGCCCTTGAGAAGTTGAATAAGAAGATCGGTTCTTTCAGACATAATAAAAAATAGTTGTTCATTTACACTGTTAGAAATGTACGGAAATTTAAGGAGGTCGTCTACCTTCGCGCTTGAATTTCGGGCGTATTTTTGACGATGGATTGCGAAGAAACTACACATGATATTGACACAAAGTTTTTTTTATTTAATTAGTACATTATTAAAATTTAAAAAAAAAATTTTTTTTTTTTCGTTATCTTGGCCTTGACGCGTCCTTGAATCGATCTCTGCCGGCGCGACATAGTAGACTTTGTGGCACGATTTCTCAGCTTCAGAACCTTGAAACATCAAAATAATCAAATTTTTTTACTTTTTACTAATCCGACAACGATAAGACACAAGCTTTTTGAAAGATTTTAAAATTTAACAAAATGGCAGCGATTTGAAAAAAAAGTTCTATTTTCTACCCTGTTTTTCTAGCTTAAAAAAGCTGTAAAAAATTGAAAAAAAATTTTTGTTTAAAAAGCTCGTGTCTAATCGTAGTGAGACGTTTTTTGAATACGAAGCAATTTACAGATTTCCAATATCTTCGATAGTTCCGTCAAAATCGTGCCAACAATTTAAAAACACTACTTTCGAGAAAACGCGTTTAAAGATAAATGATGAGGTCGGTAGTATTTGAACCAGCATGTTTTCGAATAAATCCTTCATAAGGCATGTTCCTTATAGTGTCTAGATTCGAAATAAGCAACAAAAAAAAATTCGATTTTTTGAAACCGCGAAGCTAGACGACCCCCTTAAAAAAATGTTATGTTACTAAGGTAACGTGAAATTTGACGATATTTTGATGTTTTTGAGTAAAAGTATCTTAACATTGCGAAAAATGTACTGAATTTTCTGAAATTTTTCTTAATATTATGGAACTCAACTGAATTTCTATAAAATGTATCTTAAAACTACCAGACTGTAACAGAATTTTTATAAAATTTATCATAAAATGACGAAACTAACAAAATTTTCAGTTACATGTCACTGCATAAAACTTTAGTTACCCATAACGCAAAATTATGTATCAATAAAATCCTGTATCAGAATATTGAACACTTTCTAACTGAAAATTAGGAAATTATTTCTAATTTATATATTTCAAATTTTAATATGACTGCTTTCATTAATTATTAAATTTTAAGACTTCTTAACTGTGACAAGGATAATGTAATGTTAAGACTATGGCATAACTTTTTATATATATAACACATTACATTTTGACTACCTTTTAGTCCAACTATTGACACTTATAATTTTATTTATTAGTGTAATTGTTAATAATTGGCTTTGGGGTACAAAAATAATAACTCAGATGATCACATTCTTTTGAACGTTTCGAGTCTAATCGGATTTCTCATCAGTGATCATAATTTCTAAAATATTATTTTATTCTTCTAAATTTAGACTAACAAAAAACGTTTAAATTGCGCAATATTTTAGCTACTTTTTTGATATTATAGAAATAAAGATCACTGATGAGAACTCCGATCAGAGTCGAAACATTTGAAGGAATGTAACTTTCCGAGTTATTATTTTTAGATCCTAAAGCCCAATATTAACAACAACATCGTATGCAATTTATTATTTGAGGGTCTACCCTAGTGGACCCGGTTGAGAGAACGGTCAGAGAATACTCTGACCTTTCTCTGATTGTTCTCTGGTCATTCTCTGACCTTGCATTATTCTAGCTAAAAACGGTAAAAACACATTTAAAGCATTGCAATTATGATTCTGTGGCGAAATTTGAATTAGAAGGTGTAGGAATAGATACAATAATTTTATTTTTTAATGATAAAAACTAGAAAAACATCGTATACCTGTCATTGAAGGCTGTGCAGTGGTCCACAATTGGCGAAACGTCTCAACCGTCAAGGTTGACTATTTGTTGGTGTGAGACACAACTACTTTTGTCTCACTTCTACCAATAGCCAATCCTGATCTTAGCTATAATAATGCGAGGTCAGAGAATGGTCAGAGAACAGTCAGAGAACGGTCAGAGCTTTCTCTGAACATTCTCTCAATCGGGTCCGCTAGGGTATACGAGTCCTGATTACGTCTTATTTATTGGCCCTCATGATGTCTTCAGAGTTTAGGTCGTATTGTTGATGATCTAAATAAACAACAATTTTTCATTATGTCTTACAGAACCGATCTTCTTATTCAACTTCCTTATAATCTCAGACGTTAAATAAATATAGACCTAATTACTTTTAAGGTGCGCGAACAGGAGTCAATACGTCTCAACTTTCAAGTAAAATAATTGGTGGAGAGGATTCAAGTGAAGCGGAAGCCTTATACACAGCCTCTTTACAAGTAAATGAAGTGCACATTTGCTGTGGAGGCATGTTTAAACCTGGTTTTCTCCTATCATCAGGTCAATGTGTAGCTGAAATTGAGAAAAAATTAAGAAACACATCGCGACATGGTTCTGCTGTCCTTGGGAATAAATATTTGGAAGAAGGAAAGAGATGTGATATCCTGGGCCTCAAGCTGCATCCCTACTTTGATATTCTAAAAAAAATAGAAACAATTTGGAATTTCGATGTTGGAGTTGTCATGGTAAGGATATTAACTATCTTTAATTTTTTTATCAACGCCTTTATTATTCATCGATTTCAACTTTTCCAACATTTCTTTCTGTCAATTCATGTCTATGCAAAATGAAATATCGAGCTAAAAATTTGTACAAACGAATAAAAGACTCTCTCTAAATCTGAATCAGTGAGCTTCTCACTGAACTGAAATCAGTGACTTATTTTTCGGCTGTACAATCAATGATTTTTCATTGGTTTCAGTGAAAAATCACTGGTTGCCTAACCAGAAGTGGGTCACTGATTTTAATTCAGTGAGAATCACACTTAGTTGCATATAAAAAATTATTTTACTTATCTCAAATCACTGAACCCTTTCAGGGGCGGTGGGGCGATTGTGTACCACCTTTTTTGTCTTAGTTTCTTTTCATATTTCCGATAGATTTTGGCACTTTATCTATGCAAATATAACTTATTAGACTCTTAGAAGTCTGAGTTATTATAATCTGGTGAACAATTACATTCTTTTATTTATATATTTGTTTGTTATAAAAAAGTAACACGAAAAAACGTTTTTTTCAGAAAAAAATCGGTTTTTCCGTAACCTGCAAACATGAACCTCTACCTATTTTTTGACGTATTCTACACACTTAGTTTTATGATATATATTTTTTTCGGATTTTTTCGTACGCTAGTTTTTTAAAAAAAAATTTTCAAATATTTCGAATACTGAATTTTTTTTATGTTTCGTAATTTACTTATTTATTTAACATTGTTTACGGGTAAATTATTTATAATTTCATGAATATATTTATTGAACTTTATAATTCTAAGATCTTATGTCATCATTGAGGTCCTAGTAACTTTCTTTACACTGAATGGTCAATGTGCATGTTACACGTACTGTTACTCTGGCCCCACAACAGTGGATAAAAGTTGTACCGTAACAGCTAGGTAAATCTTAGTAAAAAGTGTTATTGCGCCGAAATAAAGTGATACGCTCGCAAACGACAGACCTAACATAAGTTATTGAAACAGTACCATTATCATTGCGTACTTTCATTATTAATTTTTTTATGAACAAATTTCTGAATCACATTCCTTTCTTCCGGGATCGCCAGATCGCAGGCAATTGAAAAAATCCTTATAACCAAAATTTAGCATCAATTCGCCTTTTTTTGAAAATTTTGACCGCCATATTGGAACCGCCATTTTGAATTTTGAAAATCTGACTTCAGATTCGTAATCAGCGATCCCAAAAACCCTTATAACCAAAATTTAGCATAAACTGCCTTTTTTTGAAAATTTTGACCGCCATATTGGAACCGCCATTTTGAATTTTGAAAATCTGACTTCAGATTCGTAATCAGCGATCCCAAAAACCCTTATAACCAAAATTTCGCATCAATTTACCTTTTTTGAAAATTTTGACCACCATATTGGATCCGCCATTTTGAATGTTGAAAATCTGACTTCAGATTCGTAATCAGCAACTCCGAAAACCCATATAGTCACTATCATATCTGGAGTAGATGCACCAGAAAAATGTGCCCCTGAAAGGGTTAAATAGCATACAGCACTCCATGCAAGTTTTTAGAAAAAAAAAAATACGATAATATTTAATTATCAGTGTACAAATAAGTTACCGCCGTTTTTTATCCAAAATTGGGCATTTATTATGAAAAAAAGGAACCTTATGTTTTATTCGAAGTATTGTTGATCGTATTTTTCTTGTTGCGTTTGGCACGAATCTTGATCTAATAATGCTTCCGATTCCGCGTCTTCGTACACTTTTAGCCTTCTGTTACGTTTTTTGTCTTCGATGTCAAATTCACTGGTTTTAAACTTTCGAAACCACTCACGACAACTTTTCTCACTTAAGACAGCCTCTCCATATTTTTCTACAAGCAATCGATGCGCCTCAGCTGAAGATTTCTTCAAATTGAAGAAGTAAATCAAAATTTTCCACAAATGACGCTTATTTGGCTCAAAACTCGAAATTTTCACACACAAAAGGATATATTATACTGATAAAAATTCACTAATATTTCAAGGTTATGTTGTTGAAAAATGTCCAGCCTTACGACAGTAAAGTTTTACATCTGTCAATTTCAACCTAAACTTACTGGTGACGCAAAATTTTGTCTGACGGCGGAAACTTATTTGTACACCTGATTTCTGGTTCTTAAAACAATCCCACATTGAGACTCATATTCAGTTTCGCTGTTATTCGTTGTTTACAAGGTTTTGGACCCAAGCAGGTAAAAGAGGTTTTTGAAGTAATTTTAGTTGCTGATCACGAATCAACAGTCCGTTTTTCCCGATCAGGTCAGGTTTTCGAGTTGAATGATTAAACTATTTTTAGTCATTTTATTTCAAAACATACCTAAAATTCGAAATAAAGTTCAGTGGAACTGCGTCGTTTGTAATTCTTTTGGTCTGTTTCAAGCATAAGTAACTAACAATAATCGCGGAGCATATCCTCAATCCCAAAACCTTGATATTTTTTCTCGATTTTCTGTAAATGTTGGTGTAGTCACTCTCCTTGCTCATTGCTGGTATCGCCCAAGTTGTCAGGGAAGTAATCCAGATGGGAATGAACAAAGTGGATTTTTAACGACATTCGAATGCCTATTTTTCGGTTATTCCTCAAAAGATTTTTGATGACTTGTCTGTAGTCGTTACTTTTCTTTTGCCAAAGAAGTTACGAAGGACATTTTTGAATATATATATATATATATTCAAATATACTATACTATACTGCTGCTTCTGTTGCCGATAAGCATTTGGTAAAGTTGTTGTCGTCAATTAATTTTCCAATAACTGGTCCGGCAGAACTCCCTCTTTTATTAACCGGAAAAAAACTTTATTACACTATAAACATGAACAGGTTACTCCCACGATCAGCTGTATACAGTATCAGCTCTATACAGTATCAGCTGTACGCAATATTACCAACATCAATAATCTCAGAAACCTGACCTGATGGCGGAAAACGGGCAACGGATTTGAATTCAGCAAGCAAAATAACATGAAAAAACATATTTGTCTTCTCGGGTCAAAAATTTTTTTCGAAATTTGTAAACCTGTGTAATAAATCATACTTTACGTGATGCATATGAAGAGAGTTATTCAATTGAAAAGTTTAATCTTCACTTTAGGTTACAGTTCCTGACTATATGATGAGTTTACATTTTCCACCATTGCTATCATTCAAACCAAATTTGCGTAAAAATCTCAATGGTACATTGTGTGGATGGGGTGATACAGAACCTGATTTATCGCATGCAAGGATAGGAACTACGGGTTATTCAAAAATTCTACAGTGTATCTTGTTAAAAGTTCATGGCACTGACTTCTGTCACAGGCTTACTGAAGACATAATTATTAATTTCAAAGATATACATATGTGTGGAATTGCACATCGAACGCAAAAAATTACCTTGGTAATTATTGTAAAAAATTGTTTATGTGAATAATATTTAAAGAACTAATTCATTCAGAATAATTTAGTACATGTCGCATATTTATACCTTGTGTATAGGGGGATATTGGCAGTCCTGTCATAATGACATCGTATAAGGATGCTGATTCCGATACTTATATTATTGGAGTGGCAACTGATCAATTTGATCATAATGATATAAGATTCGTTCGTTTGCTCAGAATTAATCCTGTATATCAGATAATTTTAACAATGGTAAAGGATTTAACTTCTGAAGCAGCAGCAAATAATGGCAGAGATTGCCAACAAGATTTGACGGATGCACCGTATAAGCGACAGAAGAGAATCACGGAAACATGAAACTGTATATTTAATTTTATTTTTCTAGAAACTTTTTCAAATTAAAAATATAAATAAATGTTTGTCAATATGATATCTAAGCGTGTGCAACTAGATATGGGCTATAATTATTTTATACAATTTTAATTCTTTTAATTCAAAAAAATTTGTTGTTTCTGAAATCTTTGAGTTTTACTTAAAATTACGAACAGTTACATTTTCCTGAATGCATTTTAAGATTACGAAACCGTAAAAGAATTTTTG
The DNA here is from genome assembly GCA_030998225.1 of Diplolepis rosae. Lineage (NCBI taxonomy): Eukaryota > Metazoa > Arthropoda > Insecta > Hymenoptera > Diplolepididae > Diplolepis > Diplolepis rosae. Next base: position 1,447,590 of record JAPYXD010000723.1, on the reverse strand, counting down.
GTCACATGTAACTGTATGAAAACTTTAGTTATCTGGAATATAAAATTTTGTTGCAAGTTTGAGAAATTTCAGATACAAATAAAGAAACATTCAGTGATTTGTAACTTTAACTGAAACTTAAAAGGTTTTCTCTCGGAAATACTTTAATTTTACACAATTGTTTGACGTGTTTCGGACAAATTTGGCAGAAATTTCCAACAGTGTAAGTATTTTTCAAGAATAATCGCATAAAAATAACACAGGCCCATAAAAAAACCTTTTTTTCTGAGCCGTGGATTCAAGTATGATATTCGTATGTATTTTTTCCCGCTGAAACCGAATCCGCAACCCGTTCAACCCCTACACGTCAGGATTTTGACATAACCTCAAAAAACACCAAAAAAATCACTGGAAGCAATAAAATCATCTACTTCATGCTACTTTCAGCCCCCTTTCTCCGAATTAGTAATTTCGTAGCCCCATAATCCCTTAACGTCGAAATATCATTGCTGCATAACCTCAAAACCTAACTAACTAACTAACTAACTAACTAACTTTGGTTCTTGAAATCATAAGAGTTTTGTGAGTATTTCTTGTAGGATCCGTCCGGGTATATATATCCCTAAGCCTCAGAAAACCACAGAATTCTCTATAGTATTTGTTTATTGTTGAGTTTTTCAAATCAGTCTAAACGCGTGCTGGCCGGTTAAAACATATTAACGTTTTTATTGACTCTTTCGAACCCTCTTATCTTCGAAAGATCTGTGCAGCGGGTTCCGTCTCCGCTTCTTGACACTGTCAACACCGTGTCTTTTAAGCATCCAACAGAAGTCTGTCATCATATTCGTATTCCATCTACCTTCCCTAGCGGACTCGTGTGAGAGAACGGTCATAGAATACTCTGACCGTTCTCTGACTGCTCTATGACCGTTCTATGACCTCGCATTATTACGGCTAAGATCGGTAAAAAAGACATTAATAGCTTTGCAATTATGATTCTGTGGCGAAATTTTGATTAGAAGGTGAAGCAATAAATACAATTATCTTATTTTTCAGCGATAAAAACTAGAAAAACATAATATCTGTCATTGAAGGCAGTGCAATGGTTCACAATTGGCGGAACGTCTCCACCGTGAAGATTTACTATTGGTGGAGACGTTCCGCAAATGGTGAACCACTGCACTGCCTTCAATGACAGGTACATGATGTATTCCTAGTTTTTATCGCTGAAAAATAAGATAATTGTATTTATTTCTTCACCTTCTAATCCAAATTTCGCCACAGAATCATAATTGCAAATCTTTTAATGTCTTTTTTACCGTTCTTAGCCGTAATAATGCGAGGTCATAGAACGGTCAGAGTATTCTATGACCGTTCTCTCACACGGGTCCGCTAGGGTTGGTAACGTCTTTATTTATTCTGTTTTCATAGACTAGATTCTTCTACTTAAAGAGGTTAGGTTAGGTTTTGAGGTTATGCAGTAATGGTATTTCGAGGTTAGGGGATTATGGGGCTACGTAATTACCAATTCGGAGAAAGGGGGTTGAAAATAGTATAAAGTAGATGATTTTATTGCTTCCAGTGAATTTTTTGTGTTTTTTGAGGTTATGTCAAAATCTTGACGTGTAGGGGTTCAACGGGTTGCGGATTCGGTTTCAGCGGGAAAAAATACATAGGAATATCATACTTGAATCCACGGCTCAGAAAAAAAGTTTTTTTTGTGGGCCTGTGTAATGCCTTTGTCAAATTTTTAAATTTAATTTTTCAATTTGAGATAATTGTTTGGAAATTTGAGATCATTTTTCTTTGTCCCAACAGAATTGTAACTCTTATAATTTCTATGGGCTCCAACAAAAATTCTTTTCACTCGAATAAAAATCAGGGGCATGTAGTATAATATTGACATTCTCTAAAGACTAAAAACTAAAATAATTTCACTTTTAGCATGAACATGGTTGTGATGCAGATCCATATGTTTTTCTTTTCATTCTCGTTTTTGGTTTTTGTTAACCACCTAAAATTTTACACCGTTCAAAAAGAAGTTTCTTTAAACTAAAGGAATGTATATTTATGGAGATTTCTTGTGTAGATCAAGAGATATATATTTCGCAAAAACTTTGGTTTAAAACCTGTTTTTAATATTTTATTTGATAATTTTTTTCCATCTGTGTTAATATTAATAATATATTCATTATCGAATAAATTTACTTAAAGTTCTGAAGGTTCTGAATGCCAAGACAAAGTATATTTACAGTAAATTTTCCCAAAAGTACACTGGAAGAAATGCTTGGGATTTATCAGCCATATGAATATAGCTGATTGTTTTTAAGTAGTTCAACAAAATACATTTGACAGTTAACCAAAAATATTGCTGCAATAGTAATTCATATGTTTGGAATACATATACAGGCTGAACTAATACAAGAAAACCTTGGTTTTCGGTAAATCTCCAATATAATATAGGTCAAGGAACCACAGTTATGTCTGTATCGTCGAATTTTTTTTTTCAGTGTAAAGCCGTTTTTCCCATACAAGGCGGCAAAATGCCTCCAAGTGTAACGCAAATTTTAAAACCTTTCATAGTAAATAAAGATACTTATTACTTTTACCATACACATAATAAATGTTTTAGGAAAGAGTAGCGTAAATTCTTAAAGTTCAGTGAAAATAATAAAAGCGACTGTGAATTAAGGATACTTTTAACGTTTGTCTTGCGAAGAGTCGTACGTGACTTTAAGCTGGAACCAACTGTCCGCGAAGTTTAAAGTCGAAAGTTGGTTCCGCGGGCGGTGTATTGGTTCGAGAGAGGGGGTGTTTGGTTTTAACAGGTATGCCTAGAAAAAAAAAAAAAAAAAAACACAACGTTTGTCTTGCAATTCCCGGCAAGTATGGTAATTTTTTCTGTGAATTTTTTTTCGTGTATGACAGATTGTATGTTTGAAGGGTCTTACATATATAAATGATTTTTATTTGTTTTAAATGTGTTACATAAAGTGATTTACTTATATATTTTATTATGCATTTCGAAATTCCCGCCTTATTTGTGCAAAGCCAGCAAGCAACTTGAGTGCAGGAGTGTGAAGCAGCCTTAGACTGCTGTCTACAGCGCCCATTGGAGCAGGAGATTTTTTCGTTGACTGTGACAGCGACTTTAACAATTGATTTCGTGATTTCGGTATATACCAGGAGAAATTCCATTTCAGAATATTAAATAAAAAATATTTTAAAACTTTAAAAACCTATTGCATTAACTGTTATTCATTGGATTCTATTTTTTTAATGACCGGGAAAATTTTTTTGATGACCGGGAATTATTTTCGTCGGTGAAAACGGTCATCTTGTAAGCTGTAACCTTATTGCATGAAATGAGATCATCTTCATGTTTTTCACTCATGATCATAACTTGCTATGAATATAATTTATACGTTTCATTAACTTATCTTTAGAATGATGAACTATTACATAAAGAAAGGTAAATATGTACAAGTATCATGTGGTAGGGTTATAAAAATGTTATATTGCCTGAATTTTAAACTCAAGATAAGTCGTATCTACAGAAAAGACTTGGTAAAAACTCGATATCCATAATTATAAGTAGTTTAAAAATCATCAAAAATGAAGAATATTGTTTGTTTTTTACTCTGCGTTGTCAGTGTATACGCCGATCTTATGGGTAAGTGTCTTGATTAAGAAGAAAATTTATTTAAAATAAACGAACATTATTTAATTAAAACAACATTTTTGTTCGTCCGTATGATAAGAAAATGTTAGTTTGATTCAAACAAACTGTATTCTCAGTGCTATTTAATTATATGTATGATTTTCTGTGGTTATATTCCACCCTGTCGTTCTCCTAATATAGATCATTATACGTAGTGACACTCGTGCTTGATCTGTTCACAGTTTTAAGGCTATGTTTGAAAAAAAACCACTCTTTACAACTCTCTTAACCTGAAACAGTACTTTTTACATTCTCATCATGGATGAGAAGGTATTGGTTTTATGTGAAAAATGACTTTCGAAAATTTCATCAAATCTTTACGTTTTGAGACCCCCTGAGTCCGAAAAAAGGGTTTTTATAAAAGTGTCTGTCTGTCTGTCTGTAGTAGGTTGTGTTCGGCATAACTCTCGATAAAATTTTCAGATTGAATTGAGCTTTGGCACACTTTATCGGGGACGAAAAAGTAAGGACAAATTCGTTAACCAGACACATCCAATCACAATTGAGGGATTGAGCACTACTTTTGTGTTTTTGAAAATTATTTTTTGAAAAAATCAAAAATTTTAATACTGGTTTTAGATAGTGCTCATAAATCTCTAAAAATTATCTTGATAACGTTTTTTGATTAAATCAAAATTAGAAATGTTACAGCATATTCAAATTCGAAAAAAGTCAATATCAAAATTCCATTTTCCAGTTAAATTATACGAGATACGAAAAAACGTTATGATACAATATTATTTTCTACATAAAGACCTACAAATTTGAATTGTAACATTTTTTCATAAGATGCATATTTTTTTTTTTAATTCAAAAATAATCTATTGAAAATCCAAAATTCAATTTTTTAACAATAATATGTGAAATACGAAAAAAACGTAAGAATACAAAGTTGTTCGTTTCAAAAATATCTACAAGTTTTGTCTTACACAGTTTATGAAAAAACATATATTTTTCGTTTCAATTCCAAAAAATACGATTAAAATTCAATAATTCCATTTTTTAGACAAAATATGTGAGATACAAAAAAACGTATAGATGGAAAATTGTTTGCCTAAATGAGGTCTACACATTCTTATTAAGAAATTTCTCGACAGGATGTATATTTTATGTTTTGATTTTTAATATTAAAAAAATTCGATTTTTTTCACCAAAATATGTGAGATACGAAATAAGCGTTGTTCTGCAAAATCGTTTCCTTAAGGTAGTACGATCACGAAAATTAGACCTCAGACAAAAATAGATAATTTTGCTTTCAAGAATAGCAACATTATTATTGAAGGGTCAATTTGAATGAGAAAAGATTATTTTTCATGAAAAAAATTTGAAACACAAAAAAATAATGTTATTAATAAATTTTATTTTTGCCCAAACTTATTTTCTTATCGCTTCGAGTCAAATTTTTGAAAATGATGCGATTCTAATAAATTATGGTTCATTTTTTTAGAAAAAAGATTCTCTACAACTTGACCGTTTCCTATTTTTGAAATTGAATTAATTATTATCAAATACAGCAATTTGTTTATAAAAATTTTGTTTTGAAAAATTGTTTTTTTATAATTTCAGCCATTAAAGAATTCATTTTCAAAAATTGGAAACGGTCAAGTTGTAGAGAATCTTTTTTCTAAAAAAATGAACCATAATTTATTATAATCGCATCATTTTTAAAAATTTGGCTCGAAGCGATAAGAAAATAAGTTTGGGCAAAAATGAAATTTATTAATAACATTATTTTTTTGTGTTTAAAATTTTTTTCATGAAAAATAATCTTTTCTCTTTCAAATTAGCCCTTCAAAAATAATATTGCTATTCATGAAAGCAAAATTATCTATTTTAGCCTGAGGTCTAATTTTCGTGATCGTACTACCTTAAATAAAGTCTACGATTATTTTTTCTTTTTGAGAGATTTGGAAGAAAATAAATTATTTTAATCATGTAATTTATTAAAAAGTTACTGAAATGTATACAGAAAATGTATGAAAAACCACAGTTTTGCTCAAAAATTTTTGTTTAAATATTTTTTTAACGCAATCTTTGGCTGAATTTTCCTACTATGTATTAGGAAATTTTTCCTAAATCCTTAGGAAGCACACACGGAGAAAATTTATTTATGAAATTTTAATCAAGTAGTTGAATAAAATGGGGACATAGAGGCTTTTGATTAAAATTTCACCAACAGTTGAGTAAAAAAAAATTGTTTAATCTTTGGTAAACATTGACGATTTTATGAACTGAAAGTAGGAGAATTTAAAGAATAGTCGAATAATAAATAATGATCACCGCTTGTGAGAGAATATTAGTGCCGGCCTCAAAACTCCTGTGCCCTAAAGTCTGCCATTGAAGGATCAAGAATTTTAACTAAAACAAATATAACCTGAAATTCAGTATTTCAGAAATCTCCTAAGTTCTAGGAAAATTTTCCCATGAAAAGCGGAAATTATTCCATAAAAACGGACATTTTTCCACTTTTTTTGGATCTTTTTCCACTTAAATTATGAAATATATCGATTTCTCATAATAAACCGGATATTTTCCCGACCAAACAGTAGGAACTATTTCCAGTTCTATGTCAGAAATATTTCTGACTATATCTTTGGAAAAAATTATGACTCATTTGTATTTTAAGCTGTCCGACTATTTTCGGAAAAATTTCCGCAAAATTGTTAACAGTGTAAATGTATTACGTTTCGTGAGAACAAGTACCATTTTAAACAGTAAACCAGAACTACACTGTAAAAAATATCGGTAAATTTTTCTACCATGTATTAGGAAATTTTTCCTAAATCCTTAGAAAACATAGATTTTCCAACAGAAAGTGGAAATATTTCATAGATTTGAGGAAAATTGACCGAATTTTCGGACTTATTTCCGAACTATTAGGAAATATATCAAACAGGTGAGAACATTTCAGAAATCTCCTAAGCATATGAATTTTCAATTCTTACTATCATTCTTGGTGATATTTCCCGATACGTGTTATATTAAGGAGCATATTTTTGGGACCAACTAACAGAAATTCCTAATGGCTCTGGTTTACCGCCAAAAATGGTACTTTCAGCGATCATATTTCTATCCGTGTATTTTTGTATACTATTGTTTTTTAACTTATTTATTTCTGCGCTTTAAAATTCTAAAATCCACCCATAAGAATTTCTGTCTCAACCTTCGCCATATTCCATATTGTAATATTGTTAACATTTCTTGTACATCTTCACATATATTTTGACCATTATTTGAAAATAGTTTGATTTATTGAGTTGTTATATCTTTCAAAAATTTAAATAATTCGAAACCGTTTGAATCCTCAAAATACAAAAAACACGACCAAAGTAGTTTTGTTTTTATGTAGATTGTTGTGGGAGGTAAAGACAAAAGAGGACGAAAGAAAGAAAAAGAAGGAAGAGGTTTTGGAAGGTTGCCTTCTTTTTTCTATCCTCTTTTTTTGTTAGTTTTCTCATAATTGTTATTAGTATGGGTAATGATTTTAGTCCAAATTTGGTCGTGTTTTTTGTATTTTGAGGATTCGAACGGTTTCGAATTATTTAAATTTTGAATTATACTTCTATATACTGATGTATTAATTTTATTATATACTACTGTGGGCAAAAACTAAGGTGAATTTTTAATTTAAACTTCGCGGGCTAACCGATTCGGGCAAACTCTTTTATTTTTATGTTAGGCCTACTGTTACTGACATCTGCGCCAAATTTCATGTCAATGTCATCATTTTTTACATAGTTACGCTTGTGTTTTCTAAACAACTAAAAGTGATTTTTTCGATTTTTACAATGTCTGAATTTGTTGAGCAAAGAAGTGCCATTAAATTTTGTTTGCGGAATAAAATTTCAGTTGCGGAAACGTTCAGAATTTTGCAGAAGGCCTTCGGTGATTAGACCATGTCGCAGAAAAATGTATGTAAGTGGTACAAAGACTTCAAAGAAGGCAGAGAACGTGTTGATGACTTGGAACGCCCCGGACGACCATCAACATCAACTGAAGAGCAACACGTCAACCAAATCAAAGAATTAGTGCACAAAAATCGTCGATTGACAATTAGAGACCTTGCTGAGACTATTGGCATTTCAAGAGGATCACTCAACACCGTTTCAAAAGATATTTTGGGCAGAGAACTCGTGGTTTTTGCATCACGATAATGCGCCCTCTCACACTGCACTCGTTCTTCGTGATCATTTTGCCAAAAATTCAACGCATATCGTTCCACAACCACCATATTCGCCTGATTTGGCTCCGTGTGACTTCTGGCTATTCCCCAAACTCAAAAGACCACTCCGAGGACACCGTTTTGAGACGATTAAAGAGATACAAGCCGAATCGAAAAAGGTTTTGAAGGCAATTCGGGAAATCGAATTTAACAAGTATTTCGATGATTGGAAAAAAAGTTGGCACAAGTGCATTATTTCGGGAGGGGATTACTTTGGAGAGGATTAAATTGATTTGGATAAATAAATAAAGATTTTTCATTTTATAACAAAATTCACCTCAGTTCTTCCCCACAGTAGTACCTTTTATTAATTTTAGAATGTATCCCCGATGAGGACAACATATTGATTCTTGAAACGTACGATAATATTTTTCACCAATAAAATAGCCTGAATGATTTCGCATTATTGACGTTTTCATTATTATGTATGATTACTCTTAGAAGTTAAAGAAAACCTTTGGAGTAAACAGCTTGTTAATTGGATTATTACTATAACACAGAAAAACTTTAACAAAACACATAAAAATTCTTAGGAATAAAAATTGAATGATAGCACATAAACTTTGAAATACCTGTGCTAGAAACCTAGAATTTATTTTTGTATACATGTTAATAACAATATAGATGTTAGTACATGAATAGTACAAAAACTAAAACGATTATTTGTGTAAAAATAGCTTAGAATTGCTCATACGAATTCTAGTGTTAGAATATTTTTTTTAAAAACATGTATCCTTACAAAAGGAAGTGTTTTGATTGTCATGTGTTTATAAAATATCAAAAGATGGTATTTAGAATATTGCAGACAAAAAAAATTTTTAGAAGTAATCTTCGGTAATGTGACAAGAACATGAGGATATTTTCATAAAAGTATTTAGGAAAAGAATAGCTATCAATTTCTCATACAAAGTCTGATGTTAACATTTTTTTTCTAAATTTAGACTAACAAAAAATGTTTAAATTGTGCAATATTTTAGCTACTTTCTTGATCTTATAAAAATAAAGATCACTGATGAGAACTCCGATCAGAGTCGAAACATTTAAAAGAATGTTACTTTCTAAGTTATTATGTTTTGATCCTAAAGCCCATTATTAACAACAACATCGTATAAAATTTATTATTTGAGGGTCTACACGAGTCCTGATTACATCTTATTTATTGGCTCTCATGATGTCTTTAGAGTTTAGGTCGAATTGTTGATCTAAATAAATAACAATTTTTCATTATGTCTTAAAGAACCGATCTTCTTATTCAGCTTACTTATAATCTCCGACATTGAATGAATATAGACTTAATTTTTAAGGTGCGCGAACAGAAGTCATTACGTCTCAACTTTCAAGTAAAATAATTGGAGGACAGGATTCAAGTGAAGCGGAAACCTTATACACAGCCTCTTTACAGGTAGATGAAGTGCACATTTGCTGTGCAGGCATGTTTAAACCTGGTTTTCTCATATCATCAGGTCAATGTTTAGCTGAAATTATGAGAAAATTAAGAAACACATCGCGAGAAGCTTCTGCTGTCCTTGGGAATAAATATTTGGAAAACGGAAAGAGATGTGATATCCTGCGCCTCATGCTGCATCCCTACTTTGATATTCTACAAAAAAAAGAAAGTAATTGGAATTTCGATGTTGGAGTCGTCATGGTAAGGATATTAACTATCTTTAATTTTCTTATCAACGCCTTTATTATTCATCGAAATCAACTTTTCCCACATTTTTTTACATTCTCATCATGGATGAGAAGGTATTGGTTTTATGTGAAAAATGACTTTCGAAATTTTCATCAAATCTTTACATTTTGAGACCCCCTGAGTCAGAAAAAATGGTTTTTACGAAAGTGTCTGTCTGTCTGTCTGTCTGTAGGTCGTGTGCGGCATAACTCTCGATAGAATTATCAGATTGAATTGAGCTTTGGTACACTTTATCGAAGCCGAAAAAGTAAGGACAAGTTCGTTAACCATCCACATCCAATCAAAATTGAGGGATGGAGCACTACTTTTGTGTTTTTGAAAATAATTTTTTGAAAAAATCAGAAATTTCAATACTGGTTTTTGATAGTGCTCATAAATCTCTACAAATTATCCTGATAACATTTTTTGATTAAATCAAAATTAGAAATGTTACAGCATATTCAAATTCGAAAAAAGTCAATATCAAAATTCCATTTTCCAGTTAAATTATACGAGATACGAAAAAACGTTATGATACAATATTATTTTTTACATAAAGACCTACAAATTTGAATTGCAACATTTTTTCATAAGATGCATATTTTTCATTTTAATTAAAAAAAAAACTATTGAAAATCCAAAATTCAATTTTTTAACAATAATATTTAAAATACGAAAAAAACGTAAGAATACAAAGTTGTTCGTTTCAAAAAGATCTACAAGTTTTGTCTCACACAGTTTATGAAAAAACATTTATTTTTTGTTTCAATTCCAAAAAATACGATTAAAATTCAAGAATTCAATTTTTTAGATAAAATATATGAGATATATAAAAAACGTTTAGATGAAAAATTATTTGCCTACATGAGGTCTACACATTCTTATTACGAAATTTCTCGACAGGATGTATATTTCATGTTTTGATTTTTAATATTGAAAAATTCGATTTTTTTCACCAAAATATGTGAGATACGAAATAAGCGTTGTTCTGCAAAATCGTTTCCTTAAATAAAGTCTACGATTGTTTTTTCTTTTTGAGAGATTTGGAAGAAAATAAATTATTTTAATCAAGTAATTTATTAAAAAGTTACTGAAATGTATACAGAAATTCGAGCGCGAAGCGCGAGCGTCATGATGAGAATGTGTTCCTTAAGGCCGACAGAGCCTTAAGTAAATTGAATCTCCTGTTTCACTTAAATTCAAAAAGAAATAGAGTGACTTTGAGAAAATGTGTAATTCACATCATCTGTAATATTATTATAAAATTGGTTTGAGCTTCAGTATCAAATTATAAGAAATAAACTTAAATATATGCGAAGAGCACAAGACCGAGCGCGAAGCGCGAGGTCCAGAAAGAACGGAGCGCGAAGCGGGCAGATTTTTTTCTGTCAATTCATGTCTATGCGAAGTGAAATATCGAGCTTAAAATTTGTACAATCGAACAAAAGGTTCTCTCTAAATCTGAATCAGTGAGCTTCTCACTGAACTGAAATCAGTGACCTATTTTTCGGCTGGACAATCAGTGATTTTTCACTGAAACCAATGAAAAATCACTGATTGCCTAACCAGAAGTGGGTTACTGATTTCAATTCAGTGAGACTCACACTTAGTTGCATATAAAAAATTATTTTACTTATCTTAAATCACTCAAATAGCACACAGCACTCCATGCAAGTTTTTAGAAAAAAAAAATGACGATAATATTTAATTATCAGTGTACAAATAAGTTACCGCCGTTTTTTATCCAAAATTGGGCATTTATTATGAAAAAAAGGAACCTTATGTTTTATTCGAAGTATTGTTGATCGTATTTTTCTTGTTGCGTTTGGCACGAATCTTGATCTAATAATGCTTCCAATTCCGCGTCTGCGTACACTTTTAGCCTTCTGTTACGTTTTTTGTCTTCGATGTCAAATTCACTGGTTTTAAACTTTCGAAACCACTCACGACAACTTTTCTCACTTAAGACAGCCTCTCCATATTTTTCTACAAGCAATCGATGCGCCTCAGCTGAAGATTTCTTCAAATTGAAGAAGTAAATCAAAATTTTCCACAAATGACGCTTATTTGGCTCAAAACTCGAAATTTTCACACACAAAAGGATATATTATACTGATAAAAATTCACTAATATTTCAAGGTTATGTTGTTGAAAAATGTCCAGCCTTACGACAGTAAAGTTTTACATCTGTCAATTTCAACCTAAACTTACTGGTGACGCAAAATTTTGTCAAACGGCGGAAACTTATTTGTACACCTGATTTCTGGTTCTTAAAACAATCCCACATTGAGACTCATATTCAGTTTCGCTGTTATTTGTTGTTTACAAGGTTTTGGACCCAAGCAGGTAAAAGAGGTTTTTGAAGTAATTTTAGTTGCTGATCACGAATCAACAGTCCGTTTTTCCCGATCAGATCAGGTTTTCGAGTTAAATGATTAGGTTATTTTTAGTCATTTTTGAGAATGAAACGTCATTTTATTTCAAAACATACCTAAAATTCGAAATAAAGTGCAGTGGTACTGCGTCGCTGTAATTATTTTGGTCTGTTTCACGTATAAGAGACTAACAATAATCGCTGAGCATACCCTCAACCCCAAAACCTTGATATTTTTTCTCGATTTTCTGTAAATGTTGGTGTAGTCACTCTCCTTGCTCATTGCTGGTATCGCCCAAGTTGGCAGGGAAGAAATCCAGGTGGGAATGCAGAAAGTGGATTTTTAACGACATTCGAATGCCTATTTTTCGGTTATTCCTCAAAAGATCTTCGATGACTTGTCTGTAGTCGTTACTTTTCTTTTGCCGTAGAAGTTACGAACGACATTTTTGAATGATGCCCATTCTGCTGCTTCTTTTGCCGATAAACATTTGGTAAAGTTGTTGTTGTCAATCAATTTTCCAATATCTGGTCCGGCAGAACTCCTTCTTTTATTAACCGGAAAAAAACTTTATTACACTATAAACATGAACAGGTTACTCTCACGATCAGCTGTATACAGTATCAGCTGTACGCAATACTACCAACATCAATAATCTCAAAAACCTGACCTGACATATTTGTCTTCTCGGGTCAAAAAATTTTTTCGAAATTTGTAAACCTGTGTAATGAATCATACTTTAAGTAATGCATATGAAGAGAGTTATTCAATTGAAAAGTTTAATCTTCACATTAGGTTACAGTTCCTGACTATATGATGAGTTTACATTTTCCACCATTGCTATCATCCAAACCAAATTTGCGTAGAAATATCAATGGTACATTGTGTGGATGGGGTGATACAGAACCTGATTTATCGCATGCAAGGATAGGAACTTCGGGTTATTCAAAAATTCTACAGTGTATCTTGTTAAAAGTTCATGGCACTGACTTCTGTAACAGGTTTACTGAAGACATAATTATCAATTTCAAAGATATACATATGTGTGGAATTGCACATCAAACGCAAAAAATTACCTTGGTAATTATTGTAAAAAATTGTTTATGTGAATAATATTTAAAGAACTAATTCATTCAGAATAATTTAGTACATGTGGCATATTTATACGTTTTGTATAGGGAGATATTGGTAGTCCTGTCATAATGACATCGTATAAGGATGCTGATTCCGATGCTTATATTATTGGAGTGGCAACCGATCAATTTGATCATAATGATAAAAGATTCGTTCGTTTGCTCAGAATTCATCGTTTATATGAGGATATTTTTACAATGGTAAAGGATTTAACTTCTGGAACAGCAGAAAATAATTTTTTTTGCCGACAAGAATTGACGGATGCACCGTATAAGCGACAGAAGAGAATCACGGAAACATGAAACTGTATATTTAATTTTATTTTTCTAGAAACTTTTTCAAATTAAAAATATAAATAAATGTTTGTCAAAATGATATCTAAGCGTGTGCAACTAGATATGCGCTATAATTATTTTATACTATTTTAATTCTTTTAACTCAAAAAAATTTATTGTTTCTTAAATCTTTGAGTTTTACTTAAAATTACGAAGAGTTACATTTTCCTGAATGCATTTTAAGATTACGAAACCGCAAAAGAATTTTTGGTCACATGTAACTGTATGAAAGCTATAGTTACCTGGAATATAAAATTTTGTTGCAAGTTTGAGAAATTTCAGATACAAATGAATAAACATTCAGTGATTTGTAACTTGTAACTGAAACTCGAAAAGTTTTCTCTGGAAAATACTAAAATGTAATTGTATTTTCATGAATTCATCTTAATTTTACACATATGTTTGACGTGTTTCGGAAAAATTTGGTAGAAATTTCCAACAGTGTTCGAATAAACTCGAATAAAAAATCAGGGGCATGTAGTATAATATATACTTTCTCTAAAAACCAAAAACTAAAATAATTTCACTTTTAGCACGAACATGATTGTGATGCAGATCCATATGTTTTTCTTTTCATTATCGTTTTGGGTTTTTGTTAATCACCTAAAATTTTACACCCTTCAAAAAGAAGTTTCTTTATACTAAAGGAATGTATATTTTTGGAGATATCTTGTGTAGATCAAGAGATATATATATTTCGCAAAAACTTAGATTTAAAATCTGTATTTAACATTTTATTTGATAATTTTTTTCTATCTACGTTAATATTAATAATATATTCATGATCGAATATATTTACTTACAGTCCTGAAGGTTCATTGAACGATAGGAACCGGAGTAGAAATTACCGTATTCGACGGGAATGCCAAGACAAATTATATTTACAGTAGATTTTGCCAAAAGTATGGGAATAAATACGCCGAATAAAGATTAATTTATCGACAATCAAATTCGATGAGTGTTAATCGAGTTTTACCTTCAATATAATCTGTTTTGCCATTAGAGCTCTGAGAAATTCCCATACTGAACAGGAAAGAACACTGAACGCTTCATCAATATCATCATACTGACATGTATAGTAATTTCTCTCATTCATTTTAAATAAAGAAAAAAAGAAATTTTCTATCTCATTCATGTCAGCTTTTTTGTTAACATTTTACCTGATAAATTTTCAATTACGGTGATTGCTAGTACACGATGTATTCAATGAATTTAACATCTTAACCTATACAGATACATATGACGCACAAATTTCTTAATCTAACACATTCAATTATACAAATTATCACACCTTATACGATCGCTACATGTTAAGTTTTGGAAGTTATATATAAGCTTTCAATCTGTAGCGCTTGTGAGAAGATTGTGTGAGACTCTAAATGATAAATTTTAATTTTAAAAATTTTAAAAAATTTTTAAAAGTGTAAAGCCGTTTTTCCCATACAAAGTTTGTCTTGCAATTCCCGGCAAGTATGGTAATTTTTTCTGTAAATTTTTTTCCGTGTATGACAGATTGTATGTTTGAAGGGTCTTACATATATACATAATGATTAATTATGTTTTGAAAAAAAAAATTTAATTCTTGTCTTAAGCTCAGGGTGGCCGCTGGACCGGGAAACCGGGAAATGACTGGAAATTTTTTTGTTAATCGGAAAATTTTTTAAATTTTTAATAAAAAACTATTTTGTTTTGTTTTAAATGTGTTACATAAAGTGATTTACTTATATATTTTATTATGCATTTCGAAATTCCCGCCTTATTTGTGCAAAGCCAGCAAGCAACTTGAGTGCAGGAGTGTGAAGCAGCCTTAGACTGCTGTCTACAGCGCCCATTGGAGCAGCAGATTTTTTCGTTGACTGTGACAGCGACTTTAACAATTGTCAATTTCGTATGATTTCGTGATTTCGGCATACCAGGAGAAATTTCATTTCAGAATATTAAATAAAAAATATTTTAAAACTTTAAAAACCTATTGCATTAACTGTTATTCATTGGATTCTATTTTTTTTAATGACCGGGAATTATTTTCGTCGATGAAAACGGTCACCCTGTAAGCTGTAACCTTATTGCATGGAATGACATCATCTTCATGTTTCCCACTCATGATCATAACTTGCTATGAATATAATTTATACGTTTTATTAACTTATCTTTATAATGATAAACTATTACATAAAGAAAGGTAAATATGTACAAGTATCATGTGGTAGGGTTATAAAAATGTTATATTGCCTGAGTTTTAAACTTAAGATAAGTCGTATCTACAGAAAAGACTTCGTAAAAACTCGATATTCATAATTCTAAGTAGTTTAAAAATCATCAAAAATGAAGAATATTGTTTGTTTTTTACTCTGCGTTGTCAGTGTATTCGCCGATCTTATGGGTAAGTGTCTTGATTAAGAAGAAAATTTATTTAAAATAAACGAAAATTATTTAATTAAAACAACATTTTTGTTCGTCCATATGATAAAAAATGTTAGTTTGATTCCAACAAACTGTATTCTCAGTGCTATTTAATTATAAGTATGATTTTCTGTGGTTATATTCCACCTTGTCGTTCTCCTAATATAGATCATTATACGTAGTGACACTCGTGCTTGATCTGTTCACAGTTTTAAGGCTATGTTTGAAAAAAAAACACTCTTTACAACTCTCTTAACCTGAAACAGTACTTTTTTTTACTAATTTAATGAGTTCTTGTCAATTTTTAAACTCGTTCTTCTCAAAACCATTATTTTCGGAATGGTGGACATGATAACCAAATAAAAATACTGGTTAGATTGCGCTGAAATTTTTTTAACTTACTCAATAAATGTATAATTACCGCAAGAACCACAGTTTTGCTCACAAATTTTTGTTTAAATATTTTTTTAACGCGATCTTTGACTGAATTTTCCTATTATGTATTAGGAAATTTTTCCTAAATCCTTAGGAAGCACACACGGAGAAAATTTATTTATGAAATTTTAATCAAGTAGTTGAATAAAACGGGGACATAGAGGCTTTTGATTAAAATTTCACCAACAGTTGAGTAAAAAAAAATTGTTTAATCTTTAGTAAACATTGACGATTTTATGAATTGAATGTAGGAGAATTTAAAGAACAGTTGAATAATAAATAATGATCACCGCTTGTGAGAGAATATTAGTGCCAGCATCAAAACTCCTGTGCCCTAAAGTCTGCCACTGAAGGATCAAGAATTTCAAATAAAACAGATATAACCTGAAATTCAGTAATGGGCAACGCAGCTTTCAAAATTATGTAAAACGGATAAATTGTACTTACGTAATATTTCGTAGACCAATTATTGACTTCTCCTATTCGCCTTCGAAACACTATTTTATTTTCCACTGTTACATTTAATACGTATTATCGACGCGTTGATCTTAGATCACGTGGTTCTCAAATCTTGCCAGGCAGGAATGTGCCCGGTATTTTAAGGGACCTTGCGTATATATGTTGCTTGCTTACTTAACCTTATTTCTATTTCGATAATTTACAACCAATATCTTTTATTAGATATAAGTAGCTAATATGGGTCATCACTACATACATTTTTTTAATATTTCATGAATTCTGAAATATTGGATCTATAACTTAATTCGTGCGGTTTGTTAAGAGATGGCGTAACTTGATTATTATTCCATCGTTCCAATATTCCGAACATGCATCGGAAAGCTACTGTCATTGTACGTCTTTTACAGTATATATCATTCATTTGAAGCGTAAACAACAATAATTTTTTTTCACTCAAATATGTCGAACTTTGTGCCTGAAGAAGTGTTATTGCGGGGAGTTCTTCTTCATTACTTTAATATGAAGAACACTGCTGCCGAAAGTCATTGTATTTTGGTGGAAGTTTATGGTGAACATGCTCTAGCTGAGCGAACGTGCCAAAAGTGGTTTGCACAATTTAAAAGTGGTGATTTTGGTTTGGAAGACGAAGAACGTCCTGGGCAGCCAAAAAAGTTTGAAGATGAAGAACTGGAAGCATTACTCGATGAATATTGTTGCCAAACACAAGAAGAGCTCACAGAATCTTTGGGAATCACTCAAGCAGCCATTTCAAAACGTTTAAAAGCAGCCGGATACATTCAAAAGCAAGGAAATTGGGTTCCACATGAACTCAAGCCGAGAGACGTTGAATGGCCGTTTTGCATGTCCGAAATGCTGCTGGAACGCCACAAAAAGAAGTCATTTTTGCATCGGATTGTTACTGGTGATGAAAAATGGATCCATTACGGCAACCCTAAGCGCGAAAAATCATATGTGAAACCCGGCCAACCAGCCAAATCAACGGCAAAGCCGAATATCCATGGCGCGAAGGTAATGCTCTGTATTTGGTGGGATCAGAAGGGTGTGCTGTATTATGAGCTGCTAAAACCGGGTGAAACCATCAATGGAGAACGCTACCGAACCCAATTAATCCATTTCAAGAGAGCAATAGCCGAAAAACGCCCGGAATATGCGACCAGACACAAGGCAATAAATTCCCATCATGACAACGCTCGGCCCCATGTTGCTATTCCGGTTAAGAACTATTTGGAAAACAGTGGATGGGAAGTTTTACTCCACCCGCCTTATAGCCCAGACCTTGCCCTTTCTGACTACCATTTGTTCCGGTCGATGCAGAACACCCTCACTGGAATACGGTTCACATCAGAACAGGGTATCAAAAAGTGATTCATTGTTATTCATTGCTTGATTCATTCTTGGCCGCCAAGCCGGCGCAGTTCTTCTGGGATGGAATCCACCAATTGCGAGAAAGATGGGAAAAAGTCATAGCTTCAGATGGGTAATACTTTGAATAATACTATTCTACATGTTTTTCTTAAATAAACGTTCAAATTTTGAAAAAAAACCGCACGAATTAAGTTATAGATCCAATATTATACAGTGATGCGGGGCACTTATGTTTTGTGTTCGATCCTAGGCATTTTATGATCTGTTGTAAATGAAGATTTAAAATTATGCAAATGAAAATCTAGCAGCTTTTTCTTTTTAATTTTTTAGTCAACTGTTTTAGAGTTTACTCAACTGCTCGATTAATCTTTATAATTCTTTGTTGAAAGAACACGCAAAAACATTTCAAGATTTCACCAAAAGCCACTATGTCCCAGCTTTATTCAACTTTTGATCAAATTTTCTTCGTGTAAATTTTCCTACAGAAAGTGGAAATATTTAATAGATTTGAGGGAAATTGACCGAATTCTCGGACTTATTTCTGAACTATTAGGACATATATCAAACAGGTGAGAACATTTCAGAAATCTCTTAAGTTGTAGGAAATTTGTCCCATAAAAAGCGGAAATTATTCCTAAAAAACGGAACTTTGTTCACTTTTTTTGGATCTTTTTCCACTTAAATTATGAAATATATCAATTTTTCCTAATAAACTGGATGTTTCTCCGACCAAACAGTAGGACCTATTTGCAGTTCTATGTATGTATATATGTATGTATGTATGTATATATTTCTATCCGTGTATTTTTGTATACTATTGTTTTTTAACTTGTTTATTTCTGCGCTTTAAAATTCTAATATCCACCCATAAGAATTTCTGTCTCAACCTTCGCCATATACCATATTGTAATATTGTTAACATTTCTTGTACATCTTCACATATATTTTGACCATTATTTAAAAATAGTTTGATTTATTGACTTGTTATATCATTCCAAAATTTAAATAATTCGAAACTGTTCGAATCCTCAAAATACAAAAAACACGACCAAAGTAGTTTTGTTTTTATGTAGATGGTTGTGGGAGGTAAAGACAAAAGAGGACGAAAGAAAGAAAAAGAAGGTAGGGGTTTTGGAAGGTCTTTATTCTTTCTTCCTTTTTTGTTAGTTTCCTCATAATTGTTTATTTTGGGTAATGATTTTAGTCCAAATTTGGTCGTGTTTTTTGTATTTTGAGGATTCGAAGGGTTTCGAGTTATTTAAATTTCAATCATACTTTTCTTTGGACTTTGAGGGGAATTTGAGTTTATAGTGATACGGGTTCGAATTCAATTTTGAATTATATCTTTCCAAACTATAATTTTGTCATATTATACTTCTATATACTGCTGCATTAATTGTATTATATACCTTTTATCAATTTTAGAATGTATCCTTGATGAGGAGAACATATTGACTCTTGAAACGTAGGATAATATTTTTCACCAATAAAATAGTCTGAATGATGTCGCATTATTGACGTTTTCATTATTATGTATGATTACTCTTAGACGTTAAAGAAAACCTATAAACTAAACAGCTTGTTAATTGGATTATTACAAAACACATAAGAATTCTTAGAAATAAAAATTGAATCATAGCACATAAACTTTGAAATACCTATGCTAAAAACCTAGAATTTATTTGTGTATAAATGTTACCAACAACATAGATGTTAGTACATGAATAGTACAAAAACTAAAACGATTATTTGTGTAAAAATAGCTGAGAATTGCTCATACGAATTCTAGTGTTAGAATATTTTTTTTAAAACCATGTATCCTTACAAAAGGAAGTGTTTTGATTGTTATATGTTTATAAAATATCAAAAGATGGTATTTAGAATATTGCAGACAAAAAACATATTTAGAAGTAATCTTCGGTAATGTGACAAGAACATGAGGATATTTGCATAAAAGTATACAGAAAAAACTTCGATAAAAACACGTAATTCTTTATGAAAAGAATAGCTATCAATTTCTCATATAAAGTCTGATGTTAAAATTTTTTTTTCTAAATTTAGACTAACAAAAAATGTTTAAATTGTGCAATATTTTAGCTACTTTCTTGATATTATAGAAATAAAGATCACTGATGAGAACTCCGATCAGAGTCGAAACATTTAAAAGAATGTTACTTTCTAAGTTATTATGTTTTGATCCTAAAGCCCATTATTAACAACAACATCGTATAAAATTTATTATTTTAGGGTCTACACGAGTCCTGATTACGTCTTATTTATTGGCTCTCATGATGCCTTCAGAGTTTAGGTCGAATCGTTGATCTAAATACACAACTTTTTTATTATGTCCTAAAAAACCGACCTTCTTATTCAACTTCCTTAGAATCTCAGACGTTAAATAAATATAGACTTAATTACTTTTAAGGTGCGCGAACAGGAGTCAATACGTCTCAACTTTCAAGTAAAATAATTGGAGGAGAGGATTCAAGTGAAGCGGAAGCCTTATACACAGCCTCTTTACAAGTAAATGAAGTGCACATTTGCTGTGCAGGCATGTTTAAACCTGGTTTTCTCATATCATCAGGTCAATGTGTAGCTGAAATTAAGAATGAATTAAAAAACATATCACGCCGTGGTTCTGCTGTCCTTGGGGATAAATATTTGGAAAAAGGAAAGAGATGTGATATCCTGGGCCTCAAGCTGCATCCCTACTTCGATACTTTAAAACAAATTTCGAATTTCGATGTTGGAGTCGTCATGGTAAGGATATTAACTATCTTCAATTTTCTTATCAACGTCTTTATTATTCATCGATTTCAAATTTACCAAAATTTTTTTTTCTGTCAATTCATGTCTATGAAAAATGGAATATTGAGCTAAAAATTTGTACAATTAACCCTAGAACGATCCACTGAGCTGGCTCATCGTCTAATGATCCACTGGGGTTCTACGACACCCCAAGCTTGTACCGTGGCACAATGCTGTCTATTTGTAGTATAACAATTTTTAGGTAAACCATTTTCTTCGGTTTTTAGTGCAGAAAACAATAATTATGATAACATTATATTAATTTTCCAATAAATGTTGAATAATTTAATAAATATGAAAAAAAAACTTAGAAAATCCTCAAAATTGCCGTTTTTTTTATAAAAAACAACGCAGTTTCCCAACAATCTGACAAATGGCAAAAATCTCAAAAAATACTAGTAAAATTGATTATTAAAATCCAGATTTATTATAAGTGATACAAAATTTTTGTAATTACTTAGAAATAGATAAATAATCATTTAAATGTGAATATTCATTCCACAACGGAGCAATTAGAGCACAGGTCGGCCCTGTGCTCCTCACAAACTGGGCGATGACACCGTTCACATGCAGTTTTTTTTCGCTGTTCCAGAAGTAATGGCATTTTCCATTACTCTCTGTAAAAGTTCAAGTTACAGGCGTATCGGTCCAAAATTCCCTTAATTAAAATATAACAAACTGTTCTCGACAATCATTATTACTTATAATGAGTTTTTACTGGTTATATATATAAAGAATTTTTTTTTTCAAACTTTCAAATTACTAATTTATGCTTAAAACGTCCAACTGAAGTCGTTATAGTATTCGATTCTCAAACTTTTAATGACGCTTCAAATTCAGAAATTTATTATACCTAATTTTTTGCTATTTTCAATCTGATTTTTTTCACACTGTCTATTTTCAAATTCATACTCAAAACATCTATTCAAACCGATTTAACAAAAAAACTGAAATTTACTTACCGAGACAATTCAAGCCAATAAAACTGATACATATGCTATCAATTCTATAACATATTGATTTGAATCAATAATATACATGCTTTTAGCAGAAATGCTATAAATTCAATAGGATTTTTTTCTCAGTGTACAGGAAACTATGTAGAAAACTATGTAGGAAACAATATGTGAAATTATATGGAAAACTGTATTATAATTTGAGCCAGGACCCTATATACTTATACCAGGTGTACAAGTATGAAACCGGTAATTTTTTTGAGAAAATACACGTTTATTTAATAAAAATGGTTATACATTCAATCTTCAAAGTAATGGCCATTGCTAGCCACACATTTTTCCCATCTTTCTGGCAATTTGTGTATGCCTCGCCAAAAAAATTGTTCGTTTTTTGAGTCAAACCAGTCATCGAGCCATTTTTTCACATTTTCGTACAAATCGAAGCGCTGTTCAGCAAGTGCGTGCCCCATTGATGAAAATAAGTGGTAGTCAGATGGAGCCAAGTCTGGTGAATAAGCCGCATGGGGGAGGGCTTCCCAGCTGTACGAATTTACTAATTCCCGAGTCTTTTTTGTTCGAAGTGCTGGTGCATTGTCTTTCAGTCAATTCATGCGGCACCCATCTTCCCACCTTCAAAATCAATCCCATGGCTTTTAAACGTTGAGAAATGCATTGTTGGGTCACATTTAATTGTTTTGCAAGTTGTTGTTGCGTTTGACCATCATCTTCATCCAATAATGCTTGCAATTCGGCATCTTCAAACTTTTTCGGTGGTTTTCCACGTTCTTCGTTTCTCACATCGAAATCGCCACTTTTAAATTTATTGAACCACTCGTTCCACTGTGTTTTGCCTAGAGCATGCTGGCCGTAAGCTGTCACAAGCAGTCGATGGGCTTCCAAAGCAGATTTCTTCAATTGGTAACAGAAAATCAATGATGTCCGCAAATTGTAGTTTGAAGGCACAAAAATCGCCATTTTTACTAGCGAAAAAAAATTAGTTGTTGTATGAAACTTGATTGTTTATGAACTGAATATTGTTGACAAAACTCAATGCGAAGAAATGGCGTCAATGATTTGGTTTGACAGAGCGTATAGTTTTACCTAGCGACACATAAATGTCATTACCGGTTTCATACTTGTACACCTGGTACATGAAGTTTCCTATATGGATTCCTATACAATTTCCAATGTCCAATTTTTATCTTCTTATCATATGAAAAGGTATTAGTTTTGTGTAAAAAATCACTTTCGGAATTTTCATCAAATTTTTACGTTCTGAGACGTCTTGAATCAGAAAAAATGGTTTTTACGAAAGTGTTTGTCTGTCACCTATCCGGCATCTGTTGACACGATAACTCTCGATAGAATTATAGGATTGGATTAGGCTTTGGCACACTTTATCGGAGCTTAAAATGTAAGGATAAGTTCGTTAACCAACCACATCCGACCGAAATTGTGAAATTAAGAGCATTTTTTGTGTTTTTGAAAAAATCAGAAATTACAATATTGGTTGCTGATAGTGCAAAACTAAAGTAGGAAATTATTTAGGATCTGAACTCAAATTACGATATGCTATCTCATATAGCCTCCATTTAGTTTCTTATATAGTTTTCCCTATATTCTAAATCAGTGAAATTCACTGCGAAATAGTGCATATACACTGTTTGGCAATTATAAGTATACCGTTGCATACTTCAGATGGTGTACTTATAACTGCTAATCAGAGTACACTAGTTGACGGTGAATTTTCACTGATTTCGATGCAGAATAAAGAAGGGATTAATCAAGAAAGTTTTGTAAATTGTTTTAATTTAAAAATTCATTCTTCACTTCAGGTGGAAGTTCCTGACTATATGATGAATTTACATTTTCCAACATTGCAAGCAGAACCACCTGAGTTGAAAAGAAAAATGAATGGTACACTATGTGGATGGGGCCATACAACAGCTGATTCATTTAATGCAAGTTTGGGGACTGCAGGTTCTTCAAATAATTTACGTTGTATGGTGTTGAAAATTCTAAGCGCTGATGTGTGTAAAATCAGCTTTAGTCAACAACTAGTTCTTAATTTTAGAATAAAACATATGTGTGGAGCAGCTATTAATCCTAGGCATAAAATTACCTTGGTAATTATAGAAAAAATTTGCTTACTTGAATAATGTTTAAGGGAGTCATTTATTCAAGACAATTTAGTATAAATTGCACATTTCTACCGTTTATACAGGGAGACGATGGTAGTCCTTTGATAATGAAATTGTATAAGGATGGTGATTTCAAGACTTATATTACTGGAGTGACAACTGGTCAACTTGAGGATGATAATGATGTATTTATTCGCTTCTTCAGAGTTCGTTCTTTATATTCGGAAATTGTTACAATGGTAAACAATTTAATATCTGACAGAGAAGAAAATGTAGATTGCGTAAGAAACAGCCTACGAGATTTGCTAAATAGACCGATTAAGCGTCATAAGACTAACACAGAAGAATAAAGTTTTAAATATGGTACCTATAAAATCAACTACATCATTTTGTAAATTTTACTATGTTCTGAGAAGTTAATTTAGTGGTGTTCAAGTTTTTATAAGTGTAAAATTATATTCTCATAAGAATTTTCAAATTAAGAATATATACGTTTCTTAAAGTGATATCTAAACGTGTGTACATACGAATGTCTAAAACATTGCAAATATTTCTTTCTTACACTTCATTAAACTAATATTGATATTTGCAATGTTTAAAAAAAATCTTAATAAAAAAACTGACGTTGTGCATATTGATTTTTTGGAGATTTTGTATTCACCTGTTCTTCTCCCGATTGACATTCATCGTAAGTATTAAAAGGTGAAATTATTTTATATTATTTTTAAAGTAAATATCATATATGTGTATATGTATACATATACAGTAAAATCCTCTTCGTGTCACAGATGCTTTTGTGTCCAGGTTATGTGGCCGTTGAAAAACTTTGTCGTGTCGTATAAATTTTGCATGGGCTAAGTAATCCAGTGCCGTAGAATCAACATACTTATTGTTACGTCAGAAACGTAACACTTCTCTTCTTAAAGATCTCCTCGTTTTATGTATGGATCGGAAGGATCCTCTCTAAGGGATGAGGAATAGTCAGCGAATAAGAAGGGTTGATCATATAAAATATATTTGTTAAAATGAAAATTATTTAAAGTAAGCACCATGGAAAATTGAAATAGATATATCAAATTTGAAGTACTTAGTAATTACCCTGGGTTGGAATTTGGTCGGTGATGACATGAGTCCAGTAGATTGAATATGGTAACTCAAGTCCTCACTTGTCGACGTTGAAATAAATTTAGTCAGATCGGAAATTTGTGGCCCAGCCGGTTTAGGATAGTCGATTCTCATATCCCAGGTTTTAGAGAGGATTTGTTAAGGCGATTCCCCTTCACTTTTTACTGTCGTTATGAACTCGGCGCCGAATTAGAACTGGACCAACTGGCGGTGAATAAGCTGATGAGACTGGACTGTGCTCGCGGTAAGAAATGATGACACTGAACTGGACTGACTTCTATTGGAACTTTCGCTTTTTATAGAACTTTGAAAGGTCAACTATGACGAGCTACGTGTTATGCCCAGTCACATGTTATTACAAGTTACATGTTGTGACTGTAGTGTGTGTGACAGGCCGTGTTCGCGAGCATAGGCGATAGCGGCCACTATACTTTGATCTTGTTTTGAGCTTACGCCAGATGGCGCCGAAGTATAATTTCTTAAACCTCACCCCGCTGACTGCCGCACCGTAGTTACATCACTAATGATTACTAAGATGTGCTAAGTTGCTAGCGAATAGGAATAAACTTCGAGGTTTAATAAAACTATGTAAGTCATTATTATTAAGTAAGTATTCGAATCGCATTGATAAACTTGCTTTTTGTGATTGCAGTTTTCTTATTAGTGCATCCTTACATACATGGAGTATTATTATTTCAATGTATATCTTTGTAATTTTGGGACGCTTGGGTGATCATCTCTATTTGTGTTTAGCCTGACAGTACTCTGCGATACACAGTTAAAACTCCATGTATGTGAGGATGCACTCATCAGGAAACTGCAATCACAAAAAGCAAGATTATCAATACGATTCTAATAATTACTTACATAATTTTATTTAACCTCAAAGTTTATTCCGATTTACTTATTTCCTGAATTATCTGAACATGATCTGAACAGTCATCTATTATCTTCCTTTAGGGTTTTGAGCTTACGCCAGATGGCTCTGACAAAATCTATGTTGGGCCACCACTAAAGCATTACGCGGGCATGGCCTGGTGTGTGATAAGTGCATGTATAGTAGTATACTGTGGGGCTTCATTCACCTTCTCTCTGGGACAGTCGATTTGTTATCATGTGTGGGTATTATAACGACACATGGTAATTCCATATTGATCATTCTGTTGATCTGTTGATCTGACTATAAGTTGCGTCGATAAAATCATGTACGCGGTGATGTTGCCTTGATTCCTTTATTAGTTTCTTATTTTGTTTGTTACTCGAGGCGGTAGAGTCGCGGGACGTGACATTATGCATGTGAAAAAATCTCAAGCATTTAATTTTAATGATACGCCCCTGAAATGATGCGTTAGTGACATATGTGACACAATTACAGACCTAATAGTCAAAAAATGTATGCGAATCTGTGGAATTTAAACGTTACTATTAAATGAAGTTATACACAGACATTTTTAGACTATAAAATTTATATAACTTTGTATGCTTGTCTTCAGCTGTGACCTTATTGCAGAAAATGATATCGTGTTTATGTTAATCATTTATGGCAATAACTTGCTATGAATATAATTCATACGTTTTATTAACTTATCTTTATAATCATAAACTTTACATAAAGAAAGGTAAATATGTACAAGTATCATGTGATAACTTTAATACGTTTTTAGTTTTTTTATAGACAGAAATATATAAAGTTCGTTCGGTGAGAGACTCACATTTGAAGTTCTTTATAAAAAAAAAAGAAAAACAATGTTATGGTTTTAAAATTTTTTAAATTATTTAGGCCTCTTGTATTTCGTTGCTGAAATTGTAAAATTAAAATAAAAAAACTTGATATCCATCATTCTAAGAGTTTTCAAAAATCTGCAAGAATGAATAATATTGTTTGCCTTTTTCCCTGCGTTATCAGTATAGTCATCATTCCTTATGGTAAGTACCTTAGATCCACATGCAGTAGAATCTCTTTTGTATAATTTTTCTTTATGTTGCATACATTGTGCATGAACAGAACAATTCAGTCCTGTAGAGTCAATTCGAAGTGTAATTCATTGATTTTTGCCATCGTTTTGATCGATTGGTGAGCTGGTGTATTGTCTTGCGAAAAGATGCATTTTCTCTTCAACACTAGAATCCCAAAAAAGAGAAGCCATAACTTTTCCAGCCGATTGTTGTGTCTTTGCTCGCTTTGGTGCAGTTCCGCCGGGTCCTATACAATGTTTTACTTGTTGTTTCGATTTTGGTGTGTAGTAATGGAACCATGTTCCATAAATGGTCACTAATCGGCGCAAAAAATCGCTTGGGTTACGGTAAAAAGGTTCAAACAACTCTTTGAATCACAAACTCGTTAACGTTTTTGATCGATTATTAGCAAACGCGGCACCCAATTATCGGTTATCTTTCTCATGCCCAAATTATGGTGAATTTTCACCACTGACTGAATTGATATACCTGTGGCCTCAGCTAACTCACGCACTTTCACTTTTCGATCATCTAATACGATTTCATGGATTTTTTCGATGATTTCTGGAGTGGTAACGTTTTTAGCCTTCTCAATCGTTCAGCACCATTTGTGCTCGTACACCTCGTTTCAATTTACCAAACCACTTATAAATCATTCCCTTCGATGCAGAAGATTCACCATAAAATTCATCAAGCCACTGTTTTGTCTGCATGGTGTTTTTTCCCATTAAGAAAATGTAATTTGTGGTGCACTCTCTGTGTCATCTAACGGACACATTGAACTCCCTAGTAACACAAAACAACGGTCTGGTGTTAAGTCAGGAACGTAACATTTCTCTTATACAGCATTTCCTCTTTTTATGTTACGATCAGAAGGATCCTCTCTAAAAGATGAGGATAAAGTCAGTGAATAAATGTAAATAATTAGGTTGGAAACGTGCATCATAATACAATATTAAGGGGTCATTCTACTTTGGACGCTCGGAAAAAAAGTTATTTTTGTGAATTTTTTATGAGATTATTAATAATGATTTTGAAATAAGGTTTGTTAGTTTTATACACGTTTTATACACGAAAACGTCAGCTAAACGCAACGCCTCGAAAAGTAGGTAGGTCTGGCGCATTGATGGAATTTTGGACATGGGCTATCTGAAACAGAAAAATCAAGTTGTTTTAAGTTCAGTATGACGATGGCTATATCGCAAACGGCAATTTTTAATATACATGCAAAAATAATAAAATGGCAGCCAAAAAAAATCGTGTTTTTTTACAGGTTTTTGCAAAAAAAATATTGTAAAAATCGAAATTTTTAGATAATTGCGGTTTACGATGTAGCCATTATCATACTGAACCTAAAACCACTTTATTTTTCAGTTCCAGATGGCCCATGTCCAAAATATATCAATCTATCAATATCTTTATCAATAATCTCATAAAAAATTTCCAAAAATAGCTATTTTTCTGAGGGTCCAAAGTAGAATGACCCCTTAATGATTAATAAGCACCATGGATATTGGTAGTATTTGTAGAATTAACGATTGTAGTATTGTAATATTGTATTAGTAGTATATATGTAGTATCGGAGATTCTCTTGAGTCCAATCTCTTAAGTTCGTTGATGTGATGTTAATTCTTATGTTGGAAGTGAAGCTGAGTTCCTCTCAAAGGTTTTAGGTATAAAAGATGGTGAGACTTGAGTGATGCGTGTTGATTACATTGTAGAACTTAGACGTTGACTGCACTTCACCATTGGGCCTTCCCTTTTTATAGGCCTAGAGTATATCAATTATGGTGCGGCACAAGGTAAAATGAGCTACCTGCTCCATATTTGGTATTGAAGTTCAAGATCGGATGAGTTGCCTCCTGTGATGAGTCACTCTCTGAAGGAACAGTTATGCGATAATAGACGAAATTATATTCAATAACCATCTATATGTGGTGTTGAGGCCTGTTAGTAGCGAGATGTCTGTATTGATGATTCATATCGAATGATGAAATCAATTAATTAGTATATCAGGAACTTGAGTTCTTACTCAATCTTAACCTTCTTCTAGAATTACTAAGGTTATTTTATAGCTGGCATTATTTTCACAGCTAAATAGATTAGTTTCATTTGAATCTTCCTATTGATTTGTATTTTCTGTATCTAGAGTCGATAGGGTCGCGGGACGTCACACTACACGAAGAGAAGTTTAGTAGAACCGTTGCACTAACGGTGGGAAAGCCGATCCTCTTTGGTTTAGTTGACGTCTACTCTAAAATTGGGGCACTGCACGGAAAATGGCTCTCTGGTTGCCGCTCGATCGGCGCGCCACTCGCCTTGACATATGGGCGGTCGGTTGCTTGTTTCAGGAGTACAGGGGCCCTCGCGCGGGACAGCGAAAAGCCAACAGTCCATGTCAAATTCTAGCCACGCTTATTACGTCGCCTGAGATCGCGGGTAGAAATTTGACATGGACTGTTGGCTTGTTGCTGTCCCGCGCGAGGACCCCTGTACTCCTGAAACAAGCAACCGACAGTCCATGTGTCAAGACGAGTGGCGCGCCGATCTCGCGGCAACCAAAGAGCCCATTCCGCTTTCCGTGTGGTTACCCCAAACTGACGACAAAGCTTGCGAAAGAACGGCTGGCCCATGTATCTTGCGTAACGGCTCGCCTAGTTTGGGGTAATGGTTCGCCCAAATGTGTTTAGCGTATCAATTTTACGGGTTGAGCGAGCGGATCCACCAAACTTTTCTCAAAGTAGCATGTAAATTAATTGTGCTTTGTACATAAAATGAAAATTGATTGCTAGGATCGTTATATACGTTATATTTAAGATTACAAATAATAAAAATAAGTACTTTAGCTAATCCTGCAATAATAATTATTTGAATGGATAGTCCAAATTTCGCAAATAGTTGGCAACGATCCATATAAACAATGCGAGCCTACTATTACCAAGACCTTTTCAAAAAGTAATGAATATGCAGTTATGAAAGGAGTGTAAAATCATACTATTTTATTATTCAAAATTTATTGTTGTTGCGCAGTTTTCTGCTCCCTTATCACAAAAGAAATTGCTTTCATATAAGAGAAGACAACTCTTATCTATTTCAAGATGTGATATTTTTAACATTATTGTAAATTAATACTTCATATAAAAGAAACTGATAATTTTTTGCGATTTCAAGGTATGAGTAGAAGAGTTAATGCATCCCATCTGTCAAGTAAAATAATTGGAGGAAGGGATGGAGAAAAAGAAGAATATTCATACATGGCCTCTTTACAAGTAAATGAGATGCACATTTGCGGTGCAGGCATGTTTCAACCGGGTTTTCTCATATCATCAGCTCAATGTTTAGATGAAATGATGAAACGTTTAAAATTAAATTTGCGACGTGGTTCTGCTGTCATTGGACATCCGTATTTGACAAAAGGAGAGAGGTGTGATATTCTAGGCCTCAAGGTGCATCCCAACTTCAATACATCCAAGATTTTAGAAAAGATTCGGAATTACGATGTTGGAGTCGTCATGGTAAGTATATTAACTATCTTCAATTTTTTTATCAACGCATTCATCATTCATCGATTGGAACTTTACCAACATTTTTTTCTGTCAATTTATGCCTATGCAAAATGAAATATTGAGATAAAAATATGCATAAATGAATAAATGGATCCGAAGAAGGTCTGCCTACTCCTCAAAAAAAAATCTGTTTCTAATACGTTGAGGAAGGTCTGTTTAATTCTGCATTTATATAAGCACTGATTTGAACATGAAAAATAAAAGTAGGTTAACGAAATTGAGTTGTACTTTATGTATAAGAATAACTTTTCTGTTTCCTGTTAAAATCCCACATTTAGACTCATATTCAGTTTTTTCGTTAATCAAGGTATTTGCACATCGAATTCTTATAAATAGATTAGGATGGACCCCACGTGGAAAATTATATAGAAAACTATCTAGAAAGCTATATAAAAAATTATAAGGGATACTTGATATGAAACTGCATGTGAAAACATGCAAAAAACTGTATTGCAATTTGAGCCCAGATCCTAATATATAATTTCCCATGAAACTTCCAATATGGTTTCCTGTACAATTTCCAATGAGCAATTTTTTATATTTTATGATTGTTTAAGAATTATATCAGGTGTACAAATAAGTTTCCGCCGTTTTTTATCAAAAATTGGGCATTTATTGTGAAAGAACGCAACCTTATGTTTTATTCGAATTATTGTCCATCGTATTGTTCTTTCTGCATTTGGCACGAATCTTGATCCAATAATGCTTTCAATTCCGCGTCTTCGTACACTTTCGGCCTTCCGCTACGTTCTTTGTCTTCGATGTCAAATTCACCGTTCATAAACTTTTAAAACCACTCACGACAACTTCTTTCACTTAAGGGGGTCTTCTACCTTGTGGCCTCGTTTTTTATACTGTTTTTTGAGAATTAATTGTAGGGAAACCAATAATGCAATCGAGGTGCGGTTTTTTGCATTTAACTTATTTATTTATATACTTTCAACAAAAATTTTACTGAAGTTTTACTGCCTCCAATTTGACCGTGATTTGACCTTAAAATATCCCTTACGAAAAATCTATACCAAAACGGTTGACACGATTTAGCTCATGAAAGTCGTCTGAAACAAAAAAACCAAAATGATTCAGTTTTTTTATGCCTTTGGCTATCGTTTGACACAAGTAATTTGCAAAATTTGAAAATTTCAGGAAATAGTGAACAAGAAAAAAAAAATTTCTATGTTTTCAAGGTCAAGAACAGCTGTAAAAATTGTTGAAACGGAAAAAATACAAAAAGCTCATGTCAGACGATAGCGACATGTTTTTCACAAATTTTGATATATGACTTTAGTTAATTGATCAATTACTTTTCGAGATATCATGTCAACCAGTTACAAAAACGCAACTTTTGGGAAATCGCATTTAAGGGGGTCTCCTTATTCAGAACCAAAAAAAAGGTACTTTTTCCTAATTTCTTTTTAAGCAGAAAATAAAAACACAGGTCAGCGATTTTCCGCATGTATTTAGGTACATATCTGAACTTGTAAAAATAGTTTTTTTTATTTGAAAACGACAAAAAATCTCGGACTAATCGAAGATCCCGCGCAGCGTCTCGCCACGGACAATTGAAATCGCGTGCATGATATTGTCCAAAGTTTTCATCTGAAACACACATATATATTTTTTTTTTATCACAAGAGTCTTCCGCTGATAATGAACCTAACAAATTGTAAAAAAAAAATTTCTAATTGATCTTTTAAGTTACTTTTCAAAAGAATCAAATTTTTCGCCCTTATTTTTGTTGAAAATGCGTTATATATAATGAAAATAAATACTGTATCAGGTAAATTAAAGGTTCACTATAAGCGCATTTTAATTATCTACAAATAAAAAAAAAAGTTTATAATAATAGCCTCAATGGTTCTTTTTTAATCGCGCACGCAATTTTGAAAAATGTGGTTTTGAGAAAACGCGCTTTAAAGTTTTCAGACGGTGAAAAATCAACTTACGCAGAGCCACTGCCCGGAACTCTACCATCAAAACTATTCCGATATGGACTGTAAAATTTTGCGACAATATTCTCTGATAATAGTTCCATCGATTGAAACAAAAAAAAAAAATCGATTTTTCGAAAGTTCTGGATAAAGAGACCCCCTTAAAGATATTCATGCATGAATCGCGGAGCGGAGCTATATTTGACGGCTCTGGAAACCCCGAAATAATAAGATTTCGGTTATACCCTTTTAAGATTATATTTCTAGCACCTTCTAGGCCACAAAAATGCAAAAAAAAATCGATTTTTTTGAATCAACAAGGTAGAAGACCCCCTTAAAGCAGCCTCACCATATATTTCTACAAGCAATCGATGCGCCTCAGCTGAAGATTTCTTCAAATTGAAGAAATAAATCAAAATTTCCCGCAAATGACGCTTATTCGGCTCAAAACTCGACATTTTCACACACAAAAGAATGTTATACTGATAAAAATCCAGTAATATTTCAAGGTTATGTTGTTGACAGATGTCCAACCTTACGACAGTGACGTTTTACATCTGTCAATTTCAACCAAAATTTACTGGTGGCACCAACTTCTGTCAAACGGCGGAAACTTATTTGTACACATGATAAAATATTTTACATTTTTAAATCAATGGAGCAATGGAAAAAAGTGGGCATAGTAAACTATAATATAGAAAATTATATGGGAAACTATATAAGATCGGGTCTTAAATTATGATATACTTTTTCATATAGTTTCCTATATAGTTTTCCACATGGGTTCTTATATAATTTCCCATATTGTTTCCTACGTGGGATTTTTCAAAAATGAAAGAAAAAAGGATCAATTTTTATAAATGTTTCATCACTCTACTCATTAGTTTTTTCAATATTGCTTTATGGTTTACGTGATACATATAAAGTGAGTTATTTATTTGATAAATTTTATCTTTACTTTAGGTTAAAGTTCCTGACTATATGTTGAATTTACATTTTCCGCCATTGCAATCATTCCCACATACTTCGCAAAGAAATCTGAATGGTACACTATGTGGATGGGGCAATACAGAAGTTAATTCATCCAATGCGAATATCGGGACTGCAGGTTTTTCAAATATTTTACGTTGTACGGTGTTAAGAATGGCAGTCCCTAGTCTATGTCGCAGCCTTATTGTTGATTTAGTTGTTGATTATAAAGGAAAACATATGTGTGCACTTGCATACCCAACGCAAAAAATTACCTTAGTAATTATATTATGAATTAGTTTATGTCAATAATTTCCGGAAAGTATTTTATTCAGAATAATTAAGTTTACATGACACATTTCTTCTTTTTATACAGGGAGACATTGGCAGTCCGTTAGCAATGAAAATGTATAGGAATAATAGTACAAACACCTATATTACTGGAATAACAATCGAGCAACGTAACGGTGATGATAGAGAATTTATTCGCTTTCTCAGAGTTCGTTCTGTATATCAGCAAATTATTACAATGGTAAACGATTTAACGTCTGAGAGAGCAGCAAATGCAAATTGCGCAGAGAACAGCCAACGAGATTTGATGGGTGGACCGATTAAGCGTCAAAAGACTAACATAGAAAAATAAAGTTTTAAATATAGTACCTATAAAATGAACTACATTATTTTGTACATTTTACCTTATTCTGAAAAGTTGATCAAGTCTTGTTGAAGTTTTTATCGGTGTAATAGTATATTATGTGCCTAGGCGCATAATCAAGGTTATTACGCGACGAGCGATAATGCTGAAAAGGTCGAAATTGCCGTGATTATCGCCTATCTCACTTGAAATTTCGCGAATACTTCCGGCCATTTTGATTTTCTCGATCTTGTGTAGTAGTAGCGTATTGTAATAGACCCATGCGCAGTTCAAATGTACAAGGCTTTGTCAGTACGGTCCCAACGCTGTACGAAGAAGAAGAAGATTACACTCCAATGTATCGTAATAGGCGCATGCGCAGTTCAATTTTTACATCATGTTCCTCTGTACCGTAATACACAACATTACGCCACTCTCAACTGTAGCGTAAAAACGCGTTTATGCGCCGAAGGTACATAAAATCAGATTACCATGAGGATTTTCAAATTAAGAATATATGCGTATATACCTATGATAAGTGATTTTTTATTTGCTTTGAAGGAGAAGAAAAGCACGGCAAATATTGATTTTTTACCCTTTTGAAATTGAATGTTTACATTTTCGATTAATTCTTTGTTTAAAATGTATTTAACCTCTATTTTTTGTTACATCATATAAAGTAGTCACAGAAAAATGTGTTGATTAAGTATTTCAAAGTAATAAAAATCTTCAGGGACCGAAAGGACTATCATGTTTTCGATTCCCAGTTCTAAATCATATTAGATTAGGTGTTTTATCTCAAATCCAGGACAACCTATTGGGTTGTCCCAGAAGTAATTGCCAATTGACCATCTTTTTGAATGGCTTTTTTCAATGTCATGATTTTTTCCTTCTGGCATTTGTTAGCTGTCACTCTTAGCTTGCTTTACAATCAAATTGTGCGTAATTTCGTTTACAGTTGTTAGTTTGGCATCAACTTTAAAATGGAGTGTAAAAACGAGCATTTTTGTCATATTTTGCTTTTTTATTTCCGTAAAGGAAAGAACGCAGCACAGGCTGCTAAAAAGTTACGTGATGTGTATGGTGAGTAAGCCTTAAAAGACATACAGTGGCAAAATTGGTTTGATAAATTCCGTTCTGGGGATTATTCACTCAAAGATGAGCAACGTTCAGGTCGGCCAAATGAAGTTGATGATGACCAAATCAAAGCCATAATCGAATCATCATGTAACTGTGTGAGATATTTAAGAAATGTTAAAAATCCCAAAATCAACAATCGAGCGCCATATACAACGTCTTGGAGTCGTTAAAAAACTTGATATTTGGATTCCACATGAATTGAAAGAAATTCATTTAACAAAACGCATCAACGCTTGTGATTTGCATCTTAAACGCAATGCATTCGATCCATTTTTGAAACGAATTATTACTGGTGATGAAAAGTAGATTGTTTATAATAACTTCGTTTGAAAACGACCATGGTCCAAGCATGATGAACCACCACAAAAAACATATAGAAAGCTGAATTACATCAAAAAAATATTATGCTGTCTGTTTGGTGGGAGTGGAAAGGTGTGGTATTTTTTGAGCTGCTTCCAAGGAACTAAACGATTGATTCGATTGAAAAACGACCAGAATTGGTCATTTGTAAAGGTGTAATTTTTTACAATGACAACCCTACACCACACACATCTTTAGCCACTCGCCAAAAATTATTAAGGCTTGGTTAAGAAGTGATGTTAAATCCACCATATAGCCTGACCTTGCACCATCATATTACTATTTATTTCGATCTTTCAATGATGATGAAGCTGTGAAATCGCACTTGGTTCAGTTAGTTGTGGATAAAGACCAGAAGCCCTATGAGCGTGGAATCATGAAGTTACCAGAAAAATGGCAAAAGGTCATTGAACAAAATGGAAAATATATTATTGATTAAGGGGGGAACAAGGTTTAGAGGGTAAAAAAATCAATTTTTTGAAAGTCATCTCATTCGAGTAGAAATATATTCAGAAATATGTCTCAAAGATTTCAGAGTTAAATTCCAAATCGTTTCGCAGATATTTGGTGTTGGTGAGTTTGAAATATATACAATTAACTTTTGGAAAAAACTTTGAACGCGATTTTCTCGAAACAGCATTTTCCTGCACTGCGTACACGATTAAGAATGTTGTAATTGCCGCATATTTATAAGTGATAGCTCTTTTTAGAGCTGAAAGTGTAAGCTTCTATGAGAACCTAAAAAATCACATAAAATTTTTTTTTTAATAACTATTTTTTGTTAATTATCTCAAAATTTCGTCAGTAAAACGCAATTTTTTTTTTAAACACTCATAAAATTTGCAATTTTTAACATTTCAATAAATTTCTTAGGTTTAAATAGAAGATAAACTCCTAAAGTGCAATAAAAAATTTGGTTTTAATGTTTCAGATAAAAAGGACGATCGCTATCATGTACGCAGTGGAGAATCTTCAAGCGAGTAGTGCCCCAAACAAATACGAATTTTTATTGCTAAACATTATCGAATAAAATAAAAATAAATTTTTTCTGCAAGATTTGTGTATCTATGACCTACTTCAACAGTACTTGAAAGATTTCATAAGTTAGGCAGCCTAAAAAACTGTGTCAAATATCATGCAATTTTCGGCGTTCTAAACCAGGTTCCCCCCTTAAAATTCATTCCTTGTATTTAAAAAAATGTGTTTAATTTGTATGAAAAAATCGGCAATTACTTCTGGGACAAACCAATACTATATAAATCACAATCTGTTCAAATTTTCAATAATTTTAATCAGTGACTGATTTTGTGCTTTTCAATTAACAATAATTGATTATCAGTCAGAAATGACTGGTTGTAAAGAAAGAAGTCACTGATGGTTTTTATTAATAATTCTAACTGATTGAGAATTGTAGTGTAGATCACTCGACTAGGTCAATATTCTGTCAGATCTGAGCACAATGAGTGTTACACATTATAATTTCTGTACGGCAACAAACTTTTCCAAGAAATTTTTCTAACTTTTTATTTGAATGCTTGCGGGCTAACGCAGATTTACTGAAAAACTAAATTTCCCCTCCATCTGCTTTGAAAACTTTTCAACTTTGCTTTGGATGATTTTAAAAAACTTCCTGAGATATTTCGTGTTATATGGGATAATGTAGATATCACTGGGAAAATAATTGAATTACTATAGTCAAATTTTAGTAAAATCAACTGGATTTTCGGTTCAATTGATTATCATACTATTTCTTTTTCGGTGATGATGTAATAAATCTAACATGTGTCTGATCACATTATGTATATAGCTTATATTGTTTTAATTATGAGATTAAAATACAAATATAACAAATAATATAATTCTACATAAAATCCCAATTTCCATATTTTCACGTATTTTCCACAAAGTCAGTAGAAATGAAGATTATTCTTGGATGTTTCATCTTCATTATATTTTTTGTCGCTAATTCTATGGGTAAGTGTCTTAAATCATATAAAAAGGGTTGTCCAATAGGGACATAACAATTTCGTATCTTTATATGAACGCACCCTTAAACTTTTTTAATAAACTGTCAATGTCAAAACGTTAGTTAAAGTCAACATTTTTATCATGGTAAAGTTCACGAACCAGCAACGTTTGGAAATTATTAAAAATTACTACCGAAATTCTGAGTCGGTTGTCGCAACTTTAAGAGCGCTTACTCCAATTTTCGGCTGTAATAATTGTCCCACCCGACAGGCTGTGCGTGCTATAGTGGATAAATTCGAGACCAAATTTACACTATTGGAGCTTCCGGTGTCAAAAAGACGTCGTATTGCTCGAAGCGAAGAAATAATCGCAGCCGTAAGTGCATCGATTGAAAATGAGCCAAATCAGTCGATTCCATGTATTATACGAAAAGATCTTGGCCGACATGCTTTCAAGATTAAATTGACTCAAGAACTAAAGCCACTTGATCATTTAAAATGCCGAAACTGACAAAGCTCTGACAAAGCTTGAAGAAAATGAAGAATTTCATCGAAAAATCATATTTATCGATGAAGCTCATTTCTGGCTCAATGGCTTTGTTAATAAGCAAAATATGCGTTATTGGTCATCAACAAACCCAAATGTGCTTCTTGAGACACCGTTGCATCCGCAAAAAGTGACTGTTTGGTGCGTCTTTCATGCCGGAGGTGTGATTGGGCCGTATTTTTTCGTGGATGAAAACGACCGTCATGTTACCGTTAATGAAGAGCGCTATCGTGCTATGTTGGAAGATTATTTGTCGCCAGAATTGGATGAACTTGACATCAACGATATGTGGTTTCAACAAGACGGTGCCACTGGCCACACAGCACGCGTCACAATCGATTTATTGAAAGGCATATTCGGTGAACGTGTTATCTCGAGAAATGGTCCGGTCGAATGGCCGCCTCGTTCATGCGATCTAACGCCATTGGATTTCTTTTTATGGGGCCATATCAAGTCACTGGTCTATGCCAACAAGCCAGCAACTTTAGACGACCTCAAAGACAACATCCAACGCGAAATTCACAACGTTCCGGTCGAAATGTGTGCCAGAGTAGTGGAAAATTGGGTCCAAAGAATCGACCGCTGTAAACGGGCTCGTGGTGGTCATATGACCGATATCGAATTTCATTCACAAAATGTAATGTTTGCACTACACCCACAATAAATTTGAACCCAATATCTCAAATATTTCTGTGTTTTATTCATAGATAAAATTGTTATGTCCCTATTGGAAAACCCTTTATTATGCAGGTTCCAAAAAAAAAATTTCAATTTCCCTCCTACCGTGATAGAATAGTTTGCTTCTGTGATTTTGTCAGATCTATATCCAATTTTTTGGAGGTAGTGAGCATTAGAACATTAAATTTATTTTAAGTTTTGTTTTTTATATTTTTTTTACAAAATCGACTTGATCTTCAGTATCAAATTGAAATATATAGCGCTGATAAGAGTCATAAAAGTTACGATTATGTAGGAACTCTAAATTGCTTACGGGGTTTCATCAGCTTTGAGCCTCCAAAAATAGTGTTATTCTCATATGATTTATTTTCAGACGGATAACAAAACGTAAAGCAATTAAAATTTATAGAGTTTATATAGGTTTGCAGAAAATCAAAAATATACGTAAATTCTGTGAAATTTCAACAGAATAGTTGATTGAAGTTATATGCAGACATTTTTAAACCATAAAATTTATATAACTTTTAATTCTTGTCTTAGCAGTAACCTTATTGCATAAAATGACATCGTCTTCATGTTCTTCACTCATGACCATAACTTGTTATGAATATAATTTATATGCTTTATTAACTTATCTTTGTAATGACAAACTTTTACATAAAGATAGGTAAATATGTACAAGTATTATGTGATAGGGTTTTAAAAATTTTATATTGCCTGAATTTTAAACTTAAGATAAGTCGTATCTATAGAAAAGACTTCGTGAAAACTCGATATCCATAATTCTAAGTAGTTTAAAAAATCTGCAGAAATGAAGAATATTGTTTGTTTTTTACTCTGCGTTGTCAGTGCATTCGCCGATCTTATGGGTAAGTGTCTTGAAATATTTAAAATCTATATACATTTTTTAAAACTGTTATATATAAAATGTGCTAGATTACAATTACCAAAGCCTTCTTAAAAAGTAATAAATGTGTAGTTGCGAGAGATGTGTAAAACATGCTCACGCACACGATTCCCGCCATGAAAGCAAGAATGATGCCGAACGTAAAGCCGTTTTTCCCAAACAAGGTGGCAAAATGCTCCCAAGTGTAACGTAAACTTTAAAACCTTTCACAGTAAATAAGGATACTTATTATTTTTACCATACACATAGGAATTTTTTTAGGGAAGAGTAGCATAAATTCTTAAAGTTAAGCGAAAATAATAAAAGCGACTGTGAATTAAAGATACTTTTAACGTTTGTCTTGCGATTCCCGGCAAGTTTGGTAATTTTTTCCGTAAATTTTTATTCGTGAAGGACATTTCAACATCTTTTAAATTCTAGTCGAGTAAAATGAATTTGATATATACTTAATTCACCCAACGTGAATGCAGTAAAGCCTCATTTATCGGGACGCCCTTGAAATGTAAACACCTCGTTTATCGGGATTTGGAGGGGCTCCCCACTACCACCTACAGTCTCATGTTGGGTTGCCATGACTCTTGTTGTATGTTGACATTTAGTAATGGTAACGAAGGTATATATAATACGAAGGTATGTAAAAAAATTGACATAATAAAACTCCTGCAAATGAAACATCTGGAAACTGTCACTATGTCACTATGTACAAGGAGTGGTGGCTGGAGGAGAAACAAAATCTCCCGATAAATGAGGTTGCGAGATCCCGATAAGTGAAGATCCCGATAAATGAGTGTCCCGATAAATGAGGTTTTACTGTAATAATAAGCGTTACATAGAGAATAGTGAGGAGTTCAAGTAAAAACAAATCAACTTTTTTCATAAATTATTCATAAAATATTTTAAAATTTCAATATAATCAAATAATTATTAATATTATTAAACTTAGAGAATCTATATAATTAGATTATATGAAACTGTTGAATAAATTTTATATCATAAAAGTGTTAGATAAGAAATAGTATATTGCATTACAATAAAGGATGAAACACAGCAATTGCAACGAGTGTGAAGTTTGCTGCCTCACTATATCTTATTATTTAATTAAGAAATATCATCTTTTCATATATTTTTCCATATCGTTTTGACTTTACCTAATCCTACAGAAAATTAAAAAGACCTTTGACGATATTTTAAACTTTTAAAACATGTTTGGTATGAAGTTTAAATTAATTTAAAATTATAAATGCGCATATATTAGGTGATCTAGAAATCAATACGTCTCAACTATCAAGTAAAACAATTGAAGAGCAGGATGCACAAAAAAAAGAATATTCATACATGGCCTCCTTGCAAATAGATGAGGTGCACATTTGCACTGCAGGCATGTATCTTCCAGGTTTCCTCATATCTTCAGGTCAATGTCTATCTGAAATCGAAAACGATTTAAGAAATGAGTCGAAACGTGCTTTTGCTGTTATCGGATACAACTATTTGCAAACAGAAGTGAGACTTGAAATTCTATACATCACTGTACATTCAGCCTTTAAACCTCATGTGTCAGTGGAAAAAAATTTGAATTACAATTTTGGAATTGTCATGGTAGGTCAATTAACTTCATCTCTTTTCTTTCAATTAAATCTTCACCGTAGTTTTGGCCACATGTGGGGACCCTCTTCAGTTCCATAAATTAAAAGATTTAAAAAATCGAAAAATCGTTTTTTTCATTGCTTATTTCTAATCTAAAACATGTTAAAAAGACTTTTCTAAAAGGGTTTGTCGAAACCAGCTTAGTTTTTGAGCTGCAGGACCTAAAGGCTCCCGCGGTCGGTTCAGCCTCGTGCTCGCGCGCTCGACGTGGGCGGTCATGATCTATTTGATTTTAAGAATTTGTCTGTCATGGTGTCATGGTCTCGTGTTGATTTTTTGCGTTTCCCAGTGTAACTGCATTCTATTGGTAGTCTATGCATTCAGTATTTCATTGGTAGACCGGACATCGCGCGTATATCATCTCGTGGGTCAAACTTTGAGCTCGTTTTTCTCAAAGCCGTGTTTTTCAAGTTGGTGTGCAGGATTGCGGAAAATCTATTCAATCGATTCGGCTCAAATTTTGTGCAATTCATTTTTATGCATAATGCGAGGTACAGACGTAGGGATTTCTAAAAAAAAAAATTTTCCCGTTTTTTACGGCTCATTACGCTCGAAAAAAGAGGTAAAAACGATTTTTTTTTTTGCAAAGTGCGCCATTTTGTCAATTTTCCGAAATTTACTAAATCTCTACGTCACTACCTCGGCAACTTAATCACGAATAACGAAGTATTTTCGTTTCAGAAGACAGATGCGTACTGTATCTTGCCACAATTAATCTAAAATATTTAAGAATAATGCGAGAAAATCGTGAAGGATTAATTAAAAAATCTTAATTACTTTACCTACACGTTGATCCTAAAAAAGCGCTCGAAAATCGCTCTTGACACAGATCTACCCCCTTAAAATAAAGAAAAACATAATAATCAAAAACTTAACTCATAGCTTGCAAATCAAAATGAAGCAGTCCGGTATGCACAATATGTATTGAAAAGAAATATGTAAAATCCACCGTATATAAATATTGGTTATAATATGAAAATATTGAAAATTCAAATAATGTTATTTAAAAGTTTCCAAAAGTTGCTTTTCGATTTCTTCGCGAAACGAATTCCTTCATATCTACACAGTTGTCATATTGCGATAGACTCAAGATGATAATTACATTGATAAAAAAATTTGTTGGGTTACGAAATATTTGTTTCATATGACTTCCAAGTGTGGTGTGTGTGTGTGTGTGGAGGGGAAGGGGCAAATACATATACTGCCCCTCCGGTGAAATTTCTGCGGGGGAGCCCCCCCCCAACCCCCGTTGCGACGTCCCTGCTGAGATATCCGAGTATTTGAATGATTATAATTATTATGATTATATGCGAATTCGAGTCACAATTATAAAAAAGTATTCTTAAAAGAGCTTGATTCCTCTTAAGTAATAATCTTATCTAAGACCTATCTAATGGACCTAACCTTAACGACAAATATTAGAAGTAGGGATTCTCTAGTCGGAGCCCGCCAGATACAAATAGATTTTTCATACTTAAGCGAAGTAAAGAATTCCTCACTTGCACCTGACAGGGCCCCTATCAGTTTTTTCTGGCCTAGAAATACTAATCGGGTGCTAACAGCGCCCTTACCAGCTTTTTCTATAATAGGAAATTCTAGAACCAACTAGAAATAAGGAAAGATAGGAAAATTTCTACACGGGTACTATACCGAACTCCTTTAGTCCAGGCTTTAATAATAACACAGGTCTGCAAATAATGGGTTTGTATTTGTTGTTGGAAAACGAAAGATCATTTAGGGGGATCATTTTTGACGTAGAATCCGAATTCGAAATCAGAATCAGCCTATCACGTCTGGATTTTGAGATATTTGAGGTTATGTGCTCGAAAATGGGGTTTCTCGCTCCTTTTGAGGTTATGTACAGGGCGCAAGAAATTTTTTTAGTTGTTTTCTCAAATGTCTCAAATTGGTGCATACCATTTTGCATTCGAAAATTTATCTTGAAAATTTGTGCTTGCGGATTTTTATGGTCTGTGAATAAGAATTTATAGTCAGAAAATTGTCATTTAATTTAATTTCGTAAATTTCAATCCGCCATTTTGGATCCGCCATCTTAGAAATGGAAATGTCAATTTTCTGACTGTAAATTCTTATTCAAAGACCATAAAAACCCGCAAGCACAAATTTTCAAGATAAATTTTCAAAAACAGAATGGTATGCACCAAAGAGTCAATGTGAATGCTCATAAGATTGTTCGGATAAATGTCAAAACTTGATATGGCCGTATCTTTGTGAGAAAAAATCGCTCGTGACTGTTCAATAGCTCATTTTGAAGGGAAAGAGTAGTGCTAAATGATGACATTTAAGAAAAAAACCAAAAAAATTTCTTGCGCCCTGTATATAACCTCAAAAATAGCAAAATCCTCATTTTTTGAGCACATAACCTCAAATATCTCAAAATCCTGACGTGATAGGCTGATTCTGATTTCGGATTCGGATTCTACGTCAAAAATTACTCCGGAAATGACCCATAGCTTTTCAACAAAAAAACGTTGCAGACCTGTGTTATTTATGACGTCATGAAGATTCAAAGAAATTTTTTGCTGTATGTCGAATTCTTGTCATAATTAACAGAAAAGTTTGGTGATATTGACGATTAAATTGATTTTAAATATTATCTACCACGTTTTGTCGACATTTTGATGTATATTCAATT
This sequence comes from Diplolepis rosae, assembly GCA_030998225.1. NCBI lineage: Eukaryota > Metazoa > Arthropoda > Insecta > Hymenoptera > Diplolepididae > Diplolepis > Diplolepis rosae. The sequence goes on along the minus strand of JAPYXD010000723.1, from coordinate 1,403,481 downwards.
TGATAATTACGTATATTAAAATTCATATACTGTTATATACATTAACATTAAGGGTTATATTATAATTAAATATCCCATTCATAATAAGTTATACACATTGAAATTAATTTTACATGAAACATTATTTAAATAATTTATAATCGTCAGAGAATGTGACAATACAATGAAAATAAAACTTTAAAAACGATTATTTTTCATAAACAATAGATAATTTTCGAGTTTTGTTTACCCTAAATAGGGAATTATAGTTAGATAATTTTTGGAAAAATTCTAGATAGTTTTAATAATGTATCTGACATAATATAAGTGGACAACAAGTTCAGGTGAGGCTTTAATTTTTATCTAAGCAAAAAGTGTAGATACTGAGAATTTACCCATTCTAGCTGATTAAAATAAAGCCCATGATAAAGTTTGTTGCATAACACTCTGTGTTTTTCATCTAATACACGGCAATTTCTAATATTAATTTAGCGTTCATGTAATGAAGTTCGTTACCTAATGACAAAATTTAATTATTGTTCTAGGTTAAAGTTACTGATGATTTGAAACATATGGATTTTCCACCATTGCGTGCAAGTAAAAATGATTTGCGTAGTTTGTCATCTTCTAAAGTGTGTGGTTGGGGAGATAAAAAAAAAGATTCAGTTCATGCAGGAATAGAGTCCTTAAATAATTCAAATAGTTTACATTGTATGGATATTTACATCCATAACTATACTTTTTGCCAGACTTTAATGAAATACGAATATCTGTCACAAAATCATTTTTGTGGAAGTGAAAATCTATTAATGCGAAGAATTACTTCGGTAATTACAATAGAAATTTCTATATTGAGATAATGTTCTGAAATCTGATTTATTACAGAGAATTTGCTACCTACATATGGAATATTTTGAACTGTTATATAGGTAAACGCTGGCAGTCCTCTGATCATTAAACGCTATGAGAAAAAGTCCTATAACAATTATATTATTGGCGTCACTTCTCATGAATATCAGAAAGATGGTGGTACATATGTTATTTTTATCGGAATCCGTCATATATATGTGCATATTATTAGTATGATGAATGATTTGAGGAAAATGGCAGCAGTAAATAAATATCCCAGTAAAAGAAGCCAAAATAGCTTCACAGGTGAATTTCAGAAGCGCCCGAAGCATACAAAACGAAGATAAAGTCTTGAACTATGTACATTTTAAAATCAGTTGATTTTAAGACTAAAAATAAGACTTTTTTCTGAAATAAACTCATTTAGTCCCAAAAAATACCAAAGGGAATAAGTAATTTTTTATATTATAAATTTAACGTTTACATTTGCGATTAGTTTCGTTTATATTCTGAAATCCGTAGAACGCGAAAAAATATTGGTTGAACCAGGGCAAACTTGTCCAGTTAACATTTATTATTTTTTTAAAGTTAATAGAACGTGGTAATAATGCGTTATTTTCTTATTCCGAGTTTTAATTTATTACACAAGTTGTTCGCAGTATTTTTATAGAAATTCACTGAAAAAATGGTTAGTAAAACCAACTACTTCGGTTTGTAAAATATGCCTCAGTTATTTTATTAGTTAGCGCAACAATTTTTTTTGTTGGTGTTACTACCCAAGTTCTTGTAATAACAATTGAGATAGTAACACCAACAAAAAAAAATTGTTATGCTAACTAATAAAATAGCTGAGGCATATTTTACAAACCGAAGTAGTTGGTTTTACTAACTATTTTTTTCAGTGTTGGATTGGAATTATACAGTGAGTGATCAAATTATTATGATTGCTGCAATACTTCATTCGAATGACAGCAGTGTTACATACAGTAAAACCTCATTTATCGGGACACTCATTTATCGGGATCTTCACTTATCGGGATCTCGCAACCTCATTTATCCGGAGATTTTGTTTCTCCTCCAGCCACCACTCCTTGTACATAGTGACATAGTTTGCAGATGTTTCATTTGCAGGAGTTTTATTATGTCAATTTTTTTACATACCTTCGTATTATATATACCTTCGTTACCATTACTAAATGTCAAAATACAACAAGAGTCATGGCAACCCACCATGAGACTGTAGGTGGTAGTGGGGAGCCCCTCCAAATCCCGATAAACGAGGTGTTTATATTTCAAGGGCGTCCCGATAAATGAGGTTTTACTGTATATTAAAAAAGTTACACTTAGAGAAATTTCGGGTTTCACAAACCAAAGTATTTTTGTTAAAATCATCTTTACAAAAAATGTTAAAGTTGTCATGACAATAATGGTAGTGGCTGTCATACTTTGAAAAAGTGTTTACTCCAACTGCAAGGGACGTTACTGAGACCACGATTCTGGTAGGCCGAGTGGCAGAAACTTGATTAATGTGTTCGGGGTAACTGCTCTTATGTACTTGAAATACCGTAAGAGCTGCGGTTATAGGAACCATAGTCCATCGTAAAGCCGCGCATAGAGTTTAGTTAAAATGACCAAGTTTACTTTAATCGTTGCTACTAAATCGCAGTTGTTATAGTAAACAAATTAATTTTTTTATAAAAACTATACGATTTCGTACAGTTCTTATCAAATTGCTTTATTTATAGAATCTACATTATTTTATGAAAATTCATCTTTATTTTTTTAAGTTTTCCGCATAAAAACCAGAATCACTAAGTCATGATCATTTTCTAAGATTAATTTGTAATGAATTGTCTATGGACAGTAAATACCCAGCCAAAATTATTTTTGAGGTTATAGGTATGGTTCTCCTAGTTATCAAAATACGAATTCAATTTGATTACAAAAAATAAAGTTTCACCGAAAAGATCTAGAAAAATAATCCGGTATAATGATATTTATGATAACTTTCGTCGATTAAGTTAAAAAATTGTCACTTTTTTCATCACCATAAACTTTTTTTGACTGATTATAGTTTTCACAAAATACTACGAGACAGCAAAATTGGAACGCATTGCATTGTCCCCGAACAAATTCGGTTATCATTTAAAAAGAATTGTCAAACTATATTTATAATAGAATTATTTACCTGATGATGCTTGGCACGGTGAAATATAGTCCAGGAATCGAGAACGAGAATCGGCAGGATTTAAAAACAAATGAAGTACACCTTTACACACACACAACTCCGTCGATAGAGCAAAGCTCCCGCCTTCCACTTTCAAAGTTTAAATACAGTTTTTACACACAAAAAAAAAATTAGAGACAGGCAAGTGACGACAAAGGCCTTGACGCGCGCTTTTCATTGAAGCGTTTTAAAAGTAGTTTTTTTCAGTTTGATAGTTTAACTTAACAATAAATTACGAGGAGTGAAAAAACATTTGTAAATGTTTTTTATACCTAGATAACTTAAAAAGTTTTCAAGTGCTTAACATTTTTCATACAAAGAATCTATTTTTGTAACGAAAAATGCGCACACTCATAGTAAGTGAGAAATAAACACTCCTGATAAAATTTTTCATTATCAAATTTTAGGTTTTCTTTTATCTTTGTAGAGCCGAATAATTTTGGACATTTAAATTTTGAGGAAAAGTATATACGACCGATAATTTATTTTTTGAGTGCCTTAAATAATCTTCTTCTCGCTAATGAAGTTAGTGTTTGAATAAGATGGCATTTTTTCAATTACATTATTGTCGATTGCAAATGTAACGTTCCATTTACTGTTAATGAGATTTTTCACTTTCATTAATTTCATTAGATTTAACTTTTCTCATACTAATTTTATAAAAAATCTATGAATTTACATTTTCTACGTATAAAAATTCAACTCAGGCTGTATATCTTTTTGGGAGTAACTACTTATCTCCAGTGCAGTGCAAGTTAAATTGTGTCAACTTTGGTCACAACAACCGAATACACAAAAAAAGTCCAGATTACTGTCATGATAACTATAAAAGTAGTAGCTTCTCTCAACTTTTTTCGTCAAGGCAACTACAGTAAAACCCCGTTTATCGCAACACCCGTTTATCACAACTCCCGTTTATTGCAACTTGTCTCTCCCGTTTATCGCAATAAACTTTACTATTTTTTCCCCCTCTTATTAGTAGAATGAGTGGTCACGTGATTCTTAAGGATAGGCGGGAATACCCCTCACTTTTAAATTTGTGATGCATATATTTATATGAATTATCGTATATTAAGGAGATATGAAATTATTTGTAGCCATTAATTTATTAAAAGGATTTCATTACATTTTTTAAGCGTCTTTGGAATCCGTACTTATTTTGAGAGGTACATTATTTTCTCATGAAATGCATAAATATTTTTGAAATTCATTAATTTAGCAGTTCTTTTCAAACTATCGTTTATGTATATATTGCTACATATTTGTGTTTTATATGTAACAGAAAAATATATAAATTTTTCACATTTCAATGTATATTATTATGACAATTTATAGCATGAATTGTGCCTAGTACAGCAATCGCTTTACCAATTGCGAATCAATTGTTTTACAAAATGCGGGAATATTTCTACTGAAAAAAATTCAATCATGCATTCGAAAATTATAAGAGAAATATGTAAGCTTTAAAGTAATTAAAATGTATTGTTTGTACTAGTCGTTTACGTACCATCGTTCGGTTCCACGTTTTCACTCATTTATAATTGCACATATAATGACAATAAAAAAACGCATTCGAGGTTATTGGAACACGACTGTAAACAATGATAAACAGCGAAAGCGCGTGAAACTATTCTTTTATGCGCATGTGCTAATAATCAGTTGTTCAAGCTGGTGGCGAAGAAGTGGGAACCCCTTTGTTTTTGCGATAAACGGGAGGCATTTGATTGGAAGGTGTTGCAATAAACGGGGTTTTACTGTACTGTACAAAAAATTTATGTGCTATGTGCACAGGAACCAAAGCCGATTTCTCTCAGTGTAGTTCTTTAATTTTGAAACACATTAGCTTATACGTAAAACGTAGATGAGCTAATGTTTTTATGTAATATTAAATATACACTGTTAGAAGTGTTCTGAAATTTACAAAATTCTCAAGTTACATAAGTAATAGAAAACTATATAATACACGCTAAAAAGAGTGTTCGTGAATTCCAAAAAATATGGTATAAAAAGTATGGTGGTTTTTTTCGTTCATCCATAATCAGTGCAATCTCTGGAATTAGAATCAATCTTTTAGTCACAATTTTATTTCTAAAAATCTAAAGTTAAGACCATATAACTTTATCAATAGTCATATTTATTTCTGTTTCGTCCCTGAATACTTATGAATTGCGTTAATCTCTATTACTATTTGTCCAGTTTAGTTATTACAAAAATATATATTTTTCCGACATAACTGAGAATCGTTGTATTAAAAATATTCCAATATCTTAATTAGAAACTGATGAATTTTGTCATCCGTACATGATTAAAATAGTAATTCTAACTTTGAAAAAAATATTAAATTTATCATTCAATCTATTTTATTATCAAATCAATATGCTATAGAATTAGTAACATATTTATTGGTTCTTGTAGTATATTTTTATGAATTAATAGTATACATGCTTTTGGAAAGAAATGCTTTTGATTCAATAGCATTTTTTTCACAATGTGCAAATAAAATATTTACATTCCTCAAACTAAATAAATTTGATCAATTTTCCAAAAAAAAATTAGTAGCATACTTAGTACCATGGACTTTTGAGCATTGGTAAGTTTTACAAAATCTTTCGTACTGCTTACTAAAAATATATAGTTGTGACCTTTTAGTCAGAACAACTAATAGGATTCCTCTCAGTGCAGATAATAAATACGATCTGTAGATTTTTTAGATTTTAAAGAAAAATAAATTCATCAATCTGATCAGTTTTTTGTAGACTTTATATTTAAATGCTCGAGCTTATTTCGACTTTAGTATTGAGTAATTTTCAAGAGCTAAAAAAAAATTACAATAAAGATAATAATAATAACAAATTCTTTCTTATATAAATTCTTTCTTATATAAAAAAAGCTCGAGCATTTAAATAAAATCTACAAAAAACTGATCAGATTGATGAATTTATTCTTCTTTAAAATCTATAAATGAATTTCATTATTTAATGAATTTATTATCATTAAAATTATTATTGAAATTATTATTTATACTTTATTATTATTATTATTAAAGTTATTCTTTAATACATTTATTTGAATTTATTATAGGGAAACACTTTTTACATTTTCAATCATTAATTTTTTCTAAATTTACTAAAATTAATTTAAATTAACTCATATCAATTTTATCTATTATAATTAATACATTCAATAAAAATAATAATATAAAAAAAGTGATATAACAATATATTATAACATATATTTATTAGTAGAGTGAATGATGGCCTTTCTGGTATTTTTTATGATGTACTATAGGAAATTATAAATCCAATATCAAATTCCTTTGAAATAAAAATTTTATTAATTTCCTTGCAAGTCTACGTTTTGACTGAAGCTTCAGTCCTTATCAAGACTGAAAATAATAATAATAACATGGATTATATACAAACGAAATGAGCAACACAGACAGTCCAAGGTTATGGTAAAAAATATTAAAAGATGTTACCTTATACAATTCATTGCGAGGAAATAAAATTTAGAAATGAGACATCACATGATAACAATATGTTGTGTTGAAAATACATCTGAGTAAGATATTGTTTTTGTTCTTGGTTTTTTAAAAAACATTATTAATATTTAAAGAATTTGAAAATCTTTCTGTGGAAAAGAAGACGCTTTCGACTGCGCTGGGATTCGAGCCCAGGTCTTTCGATTGCCGGTCGACCGGTCGAAAGACCTGGGCTCGAATCCCAGCGCAGTCGAAAGCGTCTATTTTTCCACAGAAAGATTTTCAAATTCTTTAAATTTGAATTTTTAAAAATAATATCAGAATAAATTACTTACATCGAAGTAGTTTTCGATACAGTTTCAAAATTTAAGGTGCTGTTGGTTAAAAATAGAAAATTAAAATAGAGCCAAAACGTCAACTCGCTACTCCCTAAATCTGAATCAGTATAAAATTCACTGGAAAACCGTGCATACACATACACACTGTTTTTCATTGAATTGTACCGATTCGTATTTAAGGAGTAGTCTGTCCCCAACTAGAAATCCACAAATTGATAAATACTAATTAGAGGATTTTATGAACAATTGATGCTCATATAATCCATTTTAATTGAATTAAAGAGTAAAAATATTACAGTTAAAACTTCACAACGTATCCTATCTGATACGCGGCTAGTGAACCTCCGATAATGTAGGCAGTGACAAAAATTTCAAACTCACCTAATTAATTTGAAATTATTAATATTGTAAAATTTTTTTTAAATTGTAAAAATAACCTGAATTTCTAGTTATTTTAACCAAAATTATATATTTATAATTATATATAATTATACAATTATAATATAATATTGAAATAAATAAATGCTCTGATTTTGCAATTATCACGAAAATAAAATTTTAAATATAAATAAATAATAATAAAAACCTACACGGAGAAAATTCATTTGTAAAAATGTAATCAAAAGTTGAATAAAGCTCGGACATAGTATTATCATACATATATTTATCTAAATCGAGAGGATTACATTATCAACGTTAAGGATTAATCCAGACTCCAAATATAAAATTCAAATTATATAGAAAAAGAGTGAAGAACATTTGCGGTGTAGCTGATAACAAGAAGGACAAGAGACGTACATATGATAAAAATTCTAGATAGAAATTTGGTTACATAATTTGAGAAAAAATGAAGATTCTTGTTTGGCTTTTACTTTGCTCCGGCATTGTCGTCACCAATTTTATGGGTAGGTATAATTCAAATCGTAAATGTATTTCTGAATCTAATCTATAAGCTATATTAGTTGTTTTTAACTGCTTCATTTTAAAAGGAATCTATTATCTATTATCTATGACAACTCTAGTCTTAGATTTTTAGCCGGTGAGCACCGCCATCAAAACCGTATGGTAGACCCTGACGTCACCAATTATTAACGACCGCTTTATAATTAAAATAATAATTAATTTAAAAAAAAATTTTTATTAATAAAGCGGTCGTATATAATTGGTAATGACCGATCTTATCAGACGTTTGGTGTCGTATGAAGTGAGGGGCACCGTGGGGGCACGTTTTACATGAATGCTCATTGCTACTTATTTTTTTGATAATCATACGTCTTATAGTTAGATTTAAGTAGAAGAATAAGAAATCGCGGAAATGTCTCCAGAAAAAAGCGATAGTAAAAATTTATTAGTTTCACCTCGATGCAATTTTTATACTCTGTACTTTTTTCGCCATTTTCTGTTGATTGAAGTCGTTAACCATTTGATTTTATGAAACTAATAGATTCCTCGAAATCGAAAATATTAGTATATATTTGATTTATGGGGATTCGTGATTTTGTTCCGGAGTTTCACTGATTTTGATGTGGAGTCCCATAAGACTACACTCTAAAAAATATCGGTAAATTTTCCTATTATGTATTAGGAAATTTTTCCTAAATCCTTAGGAAGCATAGATTTTCCTACAAAAAGTGGAAATATTTCATAGATTTGAGGAAAATTGACCGAATCTTCGGACTTATTTCCGAACTATTGGGGAATATATAAAAAAAAAGTGAGAACATTTCACAAATCACCTAAGTTGTAGGAAATTTTTCCCATTAAGAGCGTAAATTATTCCACAAAAACGGAAATTTTTTCACTTTTTTTGGATCTTTTTCCACTTAAATTATGAAATATATCGATTTCTCATAATAAACCGGATATTTTTCCGACCAAACAGTAGGAACTATTGCCAGTTCTATGTCGGAAATATTTTCGACTATATCTTTGAAAAAATTTACGACCCATTTGTATTTTAAGCTGTCCGACTATTTTCGGAAAAATTTCCGAAAATTGTTTTACAGTGTACGTGTTAAACTGACACTTTTTTGGTAGCGATTTTTTCGGAAATAACGTCGTCAACCATGGCATTTCTTTTTTCCAAATGAATCTAGCATATTTTATTTAGATAATCTCTAAGTTTCAGAGCCATCAGTGATTTTTTTTATAAACGCCAAAGCCACCTTAATGCTCAGCGTCACTAATGCGCAGTGCTACTTTCAACCCGATCAACGGGTAAAAATGAAGACATACACTGTTAAAAAATCTTATTAATTTTAATAGACTTTAATATATACAAGTGGTAAATTAAAATTAATAGATTTGTATATTATGAAAAATTAATATACATTCATATTAAATTTAATAACTTTTCAATAAAAATATATTAAAATTAACAAACATTATTAAAATATATACACATGTGTATGTGTGTATATGTATGTGTATGTGTATGAAAATGGAAATTTAGCACTGGCGCGGTACTATGCCAGTACCGCCATACTCGGCTGGGAGTTGGCAGTCACTACTGGGGTGGTACTTGAAAGTAGTACTGGTCGAGTACTAGCAACCGATACTGACTGGATTTTATCTGATGAAATTTCGTAATTTCAAAAGTAAATCGTCAGTAATGATAATCAGTACTGCGCCCGTAGTAAACCAGTTGAGCACCAACTGTCATAGAGATTCCTATGCCAGTTGATAGCCAGTATTTTGATTCTGTTTACAGCCACCACTAAGTCAGTACTTTTCTGAAGGTTGGCATACCTCCTTTGTCGGTATTTTTCCAGTAATAGTAATCAGTACTGCACCCGTAGTAAACCAGTAGAGTGCCAACTATCATTGATATTCCTATGTCGGTTGACAGCCAGTATTTTGATTTTGTTTACAGCTACCACTAAGTCAGTACTTTTCTGAAGGTTGGCATACCTCTAGATTTTTCCAGTAATAGTAATCAGTACTGCGCCCGTAGTAAACCAGTAGAGTGCCAACTGTCAATGATATCCCTACTTCAGAGTTTCACCAGTACATACTGAGCCGGTTGTAAATATTGTCTGGCCTCCGACTTTTCCACCTGGGTTACTGTCTTTTCCGGAAAATGTTTTAAAATTATTGTTTTAATTACAAAGCGGTCGTATGTAATTTGTGACGTCATAGCCTTGATACCGATGATTAAATAATGCCATTTTTTTCCGTGTTATATTTCTCAATATGATATCATACGATTCTCCTCTGATCAAGATATGTGTTAATAAAATAATAAATAATAATTAGGAAAGATTACTAAAAGATGATAGAAAGTATTGAACAGTATAGGACTCTTTCCCAAACTGTATGATTCTCTCTTCTGCCATCTAGGAATCATTCCTATTTTCCAGTAACCACTTTTATTTTTCAGTAATCATTCATATTCTCCTGATTTCCATTTTTCTCCATGTATTAGTTAGTTAGTTAGTTTATTATTAATTAAATTAGTTTATCCAAAAAATAGTCACAGAGAACAGTCAATTTGACTCCAGACGATTATGGTTTCTAAAAAATGTTTGAAAAAATTGAACAATACATAATAAGACGACGACCAAACTTATGATGGTTACGTAACTAAACCCTGTTTCGCGTGTGAACCCAAAAACAAATTTACTTGATCTTACCAAACCATTTTGGTGAAAAAACCAAGATTTTTGGTTAAATCAAACAAAATTTGGTCGAATTAACAAACATTTTGAAATATTTACTAGATATAACCAAATCGTATCCAAACAAACCATCTTTGTTCACATGAAAGAAATTCTTTGGTTAAATCAATCAAAAATTTGCTTAACCACATTTGGTTGCATTAACCAAATATATTTTTGAGTATGTCAACTGATACAACTAGAACTTTGTTTTGGGTGAACCCTTCATATAACATAATTTATAAAACTAGAATTCTTATTGTAACGGTTACTTTCTTCTTAATTGTAAACCATGCAAAACAATAGGATAAATTTGAATTTGATTACTAATTCCTACATTTTTGTATATTTAATGTAAACTGCATTACATTATGGTAAAAATTTTTTTCCTTCTAATAGGGTATTTTATCACCCGTCTAATAAATTAGAAATCAAATTTATCTCACATTTTACCCGACTCCCCTCTCTTAATTTAACTTTGAAAAAGTATCATTAATTTAAGAACATCATGCACATGTGTCTGGGGTGATCCATAGATAATAATTATTTTCAAGGTACGCGCTCACAAGTCAATTCGTCTCAACTGGAGGATAAAATAATTAATGGAAATCATTCCGTAAATGAAATACACAAATACATGGCCTCCTTGCAAATAGATGAGGTGCACATTTGTAGTGCAGGCATGTTTGAACCGGGTTTTCTCATATCATCAGCTGAATGTGTAAAAAAAATTATAAAATCTATGGAAGCAAATCACAATGTTTCTGCTCTCCTTGGGAATAGTGAATTGAATCAAGGAGTGAGTTACGACATCCTAAACATGCTTGTGCATCCATCGTACTTAAAACGACGATATAGGTCTCATAATTATGATGTAGGCGTTTTTATGGTAAGTCGGCTCATTATATATAATTCAGCGATTGAATTGGAAAATTGGCATAAATAAAAAAAAAAAAAAGTATTAGAAAATATTAGATCTAATTATATTATGACATGTTTGATAACGATGTTACACTGAGAGATCCGCGATTTCAATTTTTATTATACTTTGTTTTAATTTACGAAAAAATGTGCAATGTTGAGAATTTTTTGTAGAAATTTTTTGAAACTTTACAAGAACGGTTGAAACTTTTCAAAAGATCATAGCAAATTTCAATATAAGCTGTGTTGAAGTTTCATTTTTTTTACTAAAATTCCATATTTTTTTTACGAAAATTTCTCAATATGGCACATTTTTCCGCAAATTGAAAAAAAAGTATATTAACAGTTGCCAATGTACGTATTTCATTAACCCTGACTAATTAATAATTCATTCATTTAAAAGAACGAAATTAACATTAAAAAAACAACGTATCTGACTCCAAATCACGATAAAAAAGTTTTAATTATAAGATCTGATCCTAGTTATTTTAACCAGAATTTAATGTTCAATATGGGCTAATCAGAATTCCGGTTGTTCTAACTCGACGGTTTTTGTATGGCAGGTTTCAAAGTAAATTTCGGAGCGAAAGATTGTGCTTGAAAATTTAAAAGCAGTGCAATTATTTTCTGCAACAATTTCCTAAAAAACACGAAATATTATTTGCAGCTCCCTAGGACATTCCAAAATTAAAAACATTTATCCTTTTTTAGCTTAAAATTACAGACCATTCTTCAGATCTACCCTTTATATCTCTGTTTAAAGAAAATACTTGCAATTTGAATAAAGTGAGCTCAGTATGTGGATGGAGCGATACAAATTTCGAGAAAAATTCAAAAACTTTAAATTGTATAGAGATAAAATTGAAACGTTATGATAAATGCCACGAACATCTCCAAGGTATAGATTTTAGACGCGTTCATATGTGTGGAATTGGTACTCCAGGGCAAGATATTTCTTTGGTAATTACATTAAAAAATTATTTATTCCTATAACTTTCTGATAAAAAATGTGTAAACAAATAATTTGATACAAGTGGTGTATTTTTCAATGTTGTGTAGGAAGACTTTGGCAGTCCATTGATCATGAGAATCGAGTACGGAAGAAGGAGTGAAAATTATATTATTGGAATTACAAATGCTCATTTTGAAACAGGTGGAGAAAATGTAATTATTTTTATCAGAATTAGCGCTGTATATAATTATATAATATCTATGGTGAATGAGTTGAAGTCGATGACAGAACATAAAGATTACGATGACAAAACCGAAGATGACTTGGAAAATATATCAAAGAAGCGTCGGAAGTTAAACGAGTCTCATCAGTAAACATAATATCTTAATTTCGAACAGTGTGTATTTTTACTAATTTCAATTAGTGCATAAATTCTAGTTACGAATCAGATCATTCAAGCAGATTTCTTAGTTGAAGTTTCCCAAAACAACTGAATTTATATGTTTAAAAAGAATTAAAATTTATATCGCCTCAAGCCCAAAGTCATATTAACGTCCAATCCACATTACAATTAACAATTTTAAGGCCATGGGCCATAGAAGTCACGTGGCCAATTCAATCCCTGGCTATCGATGTTTTTAGGTCCATCAAGCTAGCACCTTCACAATTGAAGTTCCCCAATTTTTTATATCAGAATTTGGGCTTTTTTGGACTTTTTTTGGGCTCCAATACTTTTTTTGAAAAATCAAATTTCGTCAAATTAAAAATAAACTACACCAGAATTTTGGGCTTTTTAGGCTCAGGAAATTACCTAAAACCAATTTTCAAAAACCACCCCTATGACCAAAAAAAACCATCTTTTTAAAAAATAAGCCCTTCAGAAATTTAAGGGTACTAGAATTTTGGTTTTTTTTTCGGCTCTTCCAAAATGTCCATATCGATTTTTGGGCTTCAACTCTTAACACCAATTTGCACCCCTGCATGGCCATGTAGAGACGACTTTGAATAAACATCATCTTTTTGTAAACTTTAAGGTCAGGAAGACTCTCTGATTTTTAAGCTCTTCGAAAATGTCTGTATAGATTTTTGGGCACTAACCTTTACCATCAACTATCAAAACTCCTAAACCATGAAGTACGCAAAAAGATGTTTTTTAGTCATAGTCGTCTCTACATGGCCATGCAGGGGTGCGAATTGGTGTTAAGGGTTGAAGCCCAAATTGATATAGACATTTTTGAACAGCCAAAAAAGCCCAAAATTCTGGTACTCTTTAATTTCTGGAGGGCTTGTTTTTTAAAAAGAGGGTTTTTTATTGGGCATAGGTAATATACTCTGCAAATTTGCTAAAATTACTTATTTTATAACCGACCTGTCTCAGTAATTTTTGATTAATTTCCCAAATTTTTAAGACGATATTTAATTCTCCGTAGAGATGTAGTTACAGAAGTGTAATTGCCGATAACACTTCACTTTTATATTTTAGAATAAAAAAATTGCAGAATTTTTATTAAAACGAAGTTAACAGACGTTCCTTATTATCTTCTGATATATTTACTGAATTCTGAAAATGATATTTTATAAATAAAAAAAATGTATCTTTCATGGATGGATTAACATATAATTTTCGTCACGTGACCTGCTTGGTTTATGGCCTTAAGGGGGTGATACCGTGTAACTGGTTCAAAAAATCGAATTTATTTTTTTTCATAAATTGCAACCCAATTTACACTGAAAAAAATGTTTAGTTAAACCAACTACTTCGGTTTGTAAAATATGCTACAGCTATTTTACTAGCTAGCACAACAACTTTTTTAGTTGATGTTACTACCCAAGTTCTTGTGACAACAATTAAGATAGTAACACCAACAAAAAAAGTTATTGTGCTAACTAATAAAATAGCTGTGGCATATTTTACAAACCGAAGTAGTTGGTTTTACTAATGTAGGATTATTTTATTTGAATTCACAATTTAGTTTAAGTTTGAATTCCGCGGTAGAATAGGTGGCGCTAGAGTAAGGGCTAGGCAGGTGGAGCAAAAAAAAAAGCAGTTAGTTGCGTCGTGAAAGTGAGGAACGAACACGTTTTTTCTGTAAGAAAACACTGTGAGCATCTTTGTCAATTAAAGTATCTGTTTCTTATAATTTGAGCTCTTTCCTTGTGCATGAAATTCCCTATACTAAATATTTTTTTCAGTGTGGAGTAGAATGTGTGGTAGATTGCAAATTGACAGTGAATAAACATTTTATTGGTGTCAATCGTATTTGAACCTTTAAACGCGTTTTTCTCAAAACTGTATTTTTCAAACTGGTGACTACGATACCTCGAAATCTATCTAACGAATTCCTTCGAAATTTTAATGGCTTATTCAGTGCTCATGTAGACACAAGCCGAACTAGGATAATTCTAATTTATTAAACCGTTTTTTTTCATGTTGGAGAAGTCGTAAAAAACACCAAAATTCACAAAAAAATATTTGATAACATGCCGAAAATTTAATTTTCAAAATTTTTAAATGATCCTAGTTCAAAGACTAGTTATTATTTCACACATTTAAATCTCGTTAGATTTTTTTGTTTTAGATAAGCAGAACGCTTGCAATCTTGGTCACCGCATAAAACTTTTTCTAGATATGAGTGGCTAAGTTGCCGTATATTTCAACAATGAGAGACAATTTCAGACTGAAAACATTTTAAAGCGTACTCCATGTATGGTTTGAATATCCAAACTGGTTTCCTTGAAATGAGGTGAAATAATGCTACTGCCTTGATGTCAAGGAATAAATAGTTTATTTTAGAAACAGTCCAGTGATACAATGAAATGAAACTTAAAATGACAATTCCGCGGATTCTATCTTCAAATCGTTTAGTTTACATTTCTACCCTTGTCTCCGTGATCGAGGAAGTCAGTCGAAGTTAAAATCCATTCTGCTCGTCTCTCCTGCGCCTCCTCAGCGTAAACCTTGTTGAGTCAGAACAAGTAGAGAGGGCAGTAATTGCGCTGATTGGTACATACAAAAAGAGGAAGGGGACATTGAACCTTCCCTTAACTGACGTCACCAAATTAGGGAAAAACCCTGCACTTGGATTCCGGTGACATGGTCAAAGTTGGGCACCATGGGGTTGTAACACATCGTTCAATAAGTCCCGGGATTAACTAAGAAAACAACATTTTTTTTGCAAAATTCATTTTTATTCATCAATATAATCACCTTCAAGTGCGATACAATCATTCCAACGCTTTTCTAACTTTTCAATACCATGTTTGTAAAATAATTTGTCCTTGGCCTCAAAATAAGCTTCAGTTTCAGCGATTGCTTCCTCATGCGAGCCAAATCTTTTTCCCTGGAGCATCTTTTTGTGATCAGCAAAGAGCCAGTAGTCGCTGGAGGCTATATCTGGAGAGTATGGTGGGTGGGGAAGCAATTCGTAACCTAATTCAGACAATTTTGCCATCGTTTTCATTGACTTGAGGGACGGTGCATTGTCTTGATAAAAGATGATTTTTTTCTTCTTCATGTGCGGTCGTTTTTTTGCAATTTCGTCCTTCAAACGCACCAATAACTCAATGTAATAGTCGCTGTTGATATATTTTCCCTTTTCAAGGTAGACGATGTAAATTATACCGTGCGCATCCCAAAAAACTGACGCCATGACTTCGCCAGCCGACTATTGCGTTTTCGGACGCTTCGGACGGCTTTCACCGGCTGCACGCCACTCAGATGACTGCCGCTTCGACTCCGGAGTGAAATGATGGATCCATGTTTCGTCCATTGTCACATACCGACTCAAGAAATCCTGTTTATTGCGAGTAAACAGTGACAAACAGCTCTCTGAATCGTCGATTCGTTGTTGCTTTTGTTCCATTGTGAGCAAACGCGGCACCCATTTGGAAAAGACCTTTTTCATGCCCAATTTTTCGTTTAAAATCGTAGACACATTTCCAGTTGATATGTTCACCATCTTAGCAATCTCACGGACTTTCAGTTTGCGGTCGTCCATCACGATTCTCAAAACTTGCTTAATATTTCCCGGAGTTGCTGCTTCAGTTGGTCTACCCGAGCGTTCCGCATCATTTGTATCAGTGCGACCGCGTTTGAAGTCAGCATACCACCAGCAAATCGTTGTTTTCGACGGAGCACAGTCAGAATAACATTTTTCAAGCCATTGTTTAGCTTGCACGGTATTTTTCCCCATTAAATAGCAATGTTTTATCAACACACGAAATTCGTTTTTGTCCATTTTGTACACAAATGCAAAAGTAGCGTCACGTTCACCACAGTAGCTTTGCTGTTTATTGTCTGCTTGACGTGGAAGTCAGACACGTGTCATTTAAAGGTTAGTTCTTTTGATAAACGAAGTGGATTTGATATTACTAACGCCATCTGTGGGTTAGTCCCGGGACATATTGAACGATGTGTTAGTTAGATACTAGGTAGACAGAGTTTATAAGCATGAATTGTTAGAGTTATTTCGAAGATTACCTAGAAGGTTTCGGTTTACAATGTTCATAAAGATAAACGATGGGTTTTTACTCCACTATAAAGGAAGACGTCTTTAGTTGCTTAACAGCTGCTATTTTTATAAGTTCGATGAAAGACTAAAAATTGTATGAACGTGGGTATACAGTAAACATAAAAACAATAATTGTTACGACGTGACACTCCAAATGTGAATAAATACTTGACTCTGCCTTCTGTGACGCAGTCGGAGAGTCCGGATCTGTCCACCATCTCGTTCCTATGGTTGATGTGGAGATATTGGACGTTGATCCCACCGTAGAGGAAGAAGAAGTTGTCAAAGCTGTCCGGAGTTGCCTACGGGAGGAATCGTTTGCGTGTGTAAAGGTGTCCCTGACGAGGAAGCCCTTCAGAGGCACTAGAAAGGCTTTCGTCAGACTGGAGGAAGCGAGTGCCCTAACTTTACTCAAGGCGACCCATATTAAGATCGGGTGGGTCTCCTGTAGGGTCCGCAAGAAAACGGAGTTGATTCGGTGTTACCGCTGTCTCGGCTTCAGCCATATGGCGGCTAACTGCCGAGGGCCAGATCGCAGCAGATGTTGCTGGAGGTGCGGTGAGGAGGGACACGCCGCGGCGTCCTGCTCAAGGAAACCGCGGTGCTACCTCTGCACCGCACGAGAGGAGAAGCCCCGGAATGACCAAATTCCGGGGACAATGCGTTGCGCGGCGTTCCGAGAGGGGGCCCCAAATAGGAGGCCTTGAAGAAGCCGCGAAGAGAGAGTCCAAGCTGGCAGCAGAGAAGAGCGCCGAGGTTCGGCGAATTGCGCCTATAGACAAGGCCCTGAAGTTTAAAGCTAACGCGGTTCCGGGGTCATTGTCTGGCGAGGAAACAGGGGAGTTTTGAGTTTAGTGGATATTGCTTGGGCTGAGTCCCACACGGCGTGCGTAAATGCATTCTCTTTTCTCCTCTGAAAAAAAAAAAAATGTGAATAAATATGTGCTGAAAAGTTCGCAGTTGTATGTTTATTTAGTTTGCCAAAAGAAATTTCCAAAAAAAGCGAAAAAAAATTGCCATCACACAGCATGACCTTAAGCAATTCAAAACTTTCCCAAAGAAACGAAAAGATCCGCACGCTAAAAAATTTCTAAACAAAAAATGAATAAATAAAAAAGAAGGCGACCATCCAAAACCTCTTTTTTCTTTATATTCCTTTCGTATTTTTTTGATAAAAATAATAAATAAATTAAAAGTAAATTGGGATAAATTAAATCTTGCTAAAGTTCTTTTTCTTGTGACTTATCGCAAGGAAAAGGGCCCTTACGGAGCTTAGAGAAATTTTACAGGAGGGACAATTAAAATTAGATTATTATTCGAATCATAGCTTAGTGAAGTTGTAATTGAAGTTGATTAGTAAAATCTCCTTTACCGATTGCGTTGTAATGACGGATTCTAGTGTCAATTTCACTGTTTTTCAGTGAAATACCATTCATTATTTTCACCGGAATTTTCACTGATGTGAACCCAATTTCAGCTATTTTATCAGTTAAATCTCTCTGATTCAAATTTGGAGAAAAATCAATTCACAATTAATAGTTAAGTTAATTAATACGTCGTAATTTCTGCGCTCTTCAAATTTGAATAAGTGACTATTCGCTGATTCTCTGCTGATTTCCAACGGCATCAGCGAATAGTTGCTGAATCTTAGTAAACTTCATTGATTCAGATTTAGAAAGCGCAAGTTGAAACTTTTTCGAAAACTTTATCAAATACTTTACATTGTGCTAATTTTGCCATTATTAATGGTATAGTATAGTTCAAACTTTAAACTTATAGTTTAGCTTGATAAAAATTTAAAAATTATGTCCCGATTAATTAAAAATAAAATAAATATAATAACATACTGAATCGTGTAATATGGTCAATATCTTATGTGTATAAAATGGTCAAGCAAAAGTGATTTTGCGCTATCTGCAAACTTCCGAGAGAATTATTCTCCTGGTTTCTACGAAATATCAGAAAGAAAAATGTGTAAAAAGGTTATATTTATTTTAATAAGATTGAAGATTATTTTTATTTAATAATTTATATTGGTCCATATTTCTTGAAATAATTCCAAAATAGATTCTTGAGAATAATAAATTAAAATTTTCAGGATAATAAAACACTTGACGTCATTATTAAATATGCCATACACTGTTAAAAATGTTATTAACTTTAAAAATATAATTAAAAATAAAAAGTAAAATAAAATTAATAGATTTGTATATTATGAAAAATTAATATACATTCATATTAAATTTAATAACTTTTCAATTAAAATATATTAAAATGAACAGACATTATTAAAATATATACACATGTGTATTAAAATTCAAATAAAAATTTGTATTTTTTAAGATGGAAGTATTTTAAATTTAATATACGTCACTGAAAAAAACTTCCATTACATGCAATGTACAGAAATTTCTAACAGTGATAGTCACAGGGCCTGGTATTAAATTTTATAATAAACTTTTCTCAGTGTAGTAGATGAATACTACAATGGTCAAGGATGCTATAGCGAAAGAAATCAAATTTTACTATTTAGTATAATTTTAAAATCTATTTCAAAAAAATTATAATTTTTAATTATTTAATGCGCAACAAATTCATTTTGTGAAACTGTCTTTTTTATTTTATATTTTGACAAGAATAATTTGTTTATGAATACATATTTTACTGTATTTTTAACTTTAATATGACCCAACACTATTTCAACTCATATTTTACATTATTTCGTGAAATTTATAAAATAAAAAATGTCTTGACAATAAAGAAAATAGTCACATATAGGGGAGAGTCAGGTTCCATTTACTTAAGACATATTCTCATCATACTACTCACGGTTTGCGCTCGATTTTCTTTATACATTTCTACAACTTTCTAATAAATTACATGATTATAATAATTTGTTTTCATCCAAATATCTCAAAAAGGAAAAAAAATAGTAGGCTTTATTTAAGCAAACGATTTTGAGTTTTAACGCATTTTTCGTATCCCACATATTTTTGTTAAACATTGGAAGTTTTTATTTTCAATAGTGTTTTTTAAAATCAAAACATGAAATATACATCCGTTTAAAAAATGTCCTAATGAGAATTTGTAGACCTCTTTAAGGAACATAATTTTCCATCTTGATGTTTTTTCCGTATCTCATATACTTTGGTTAAAAAATTGAATTTTTGATTTTTCATGCTATTTTTTAAAAAGTGGAACGATAAATATATATTTCAACGTTACATTGGGGGATTTAAAAAATGTTTCGCGAATACTTTTTATTGAATTGGCTTACGCGAACAGCATTTCATTTATGTTACTTGTGTTAGTTATAATATAAGTAAATTGATTAAAAATCATTCAGATACCAAATATGCTTGTGCTTGATCAGTTCTAGAAAATAGAAAAATTGAATTACTTGCTCTGTGGCTGATAAGAACTTAGACTAAACAGATAAGAAGTTAACAAAAATGAAGATTATTCTTTGCATTTTACCATGTATGTATCATAACTGTCATCGCTGATTCTACGAATAAGTATCTTTCAAAACGTACATATATTTACCAAAACTGATATATTAACTGTGATAATTTATTTTGATTGAAACGTTTTGTAGGTGATAAAAATTTGAGATTCTCAAATATTAAATTACAATGATATATTGGGTAATTTTGAGATTTTATAATTTGAAATCCTCATTTCAATATTTCTGATGCTTGCAAGTCAACTCACCAAATTAATATATTATATAATATAACATATATATAATATTAGCATGCAAAAAGGTTAAATATAAAATATCTAATTATATTTGATATATATTTTTTCCAAATCATAAAAATTTTACTCTAAATATATATATATACTAGGCATGGCGCCTATTCCAGTGATCCCAGAAGGAGGGAGCTACCCCCCATCACGGATCACTGGCCAATTGCGGCGAGAATAAAAGTTTTGCCGTCACGAAAACTTTTTTGTAAATATTATGGAGAGATATATTAATAATGTTTGTCAATTTTAATATATTTTGATTAAAAATTTATTAAATTTAATATCAATGTATATTAATTTTTCTTAATATACAAATCTATTAATTTCAATTCACCACTTGTATATTAAAGTCTATTAAAATCAATAAGATTTTTAACAGTGTATTTTCAAACTTAAAATGATCATCAATAATAAATATTTATTTTTCAGTCAAACCATACAAGATACGATAAAACGTCATAACACAAAATTTTTTACTAGAAAAAGTTCTTCAAATTTACATCTACACATTTTTTGCTAAGATGTATGTTTTTTGTTTTGATTAATAAAAATATTTTTCAAAATAAAAAATTTCATTTCACAAATCAAAATATGCGAGATATGGAAAAAACGTCTGAATGCGAAATATGAATCGAGATAATACGAAATCATGAAACTACAAAAAAATAATAATAATAACAATATTATAAAATTGTCTTGAGCTTTAGCATGAAATTAAATGAAATAAACTTGAATATACGCGGAGATTTTATTTGCAATAAATTTTCAATAAACATTAAATTTCGCTCACGTTATTGATTGTCAAAACTGCCAAGGATCTTATTTGGGTGGCTTCATGTTTTTTTGTTCCACCCTATCATATACATATGCAAAAGAATTTATGTACCAGTAATAAAAAAATGTACGAAAAGTCTAAAATTATTATGCGTATGTGTTAAGTGATCTACAAAATATGATTACTTTTTAGGTATGCTTACAGGAGTCGATGCGTCTCAACTTTCAAGTAAAATAATTGGAGGGAATGATACAGAACCAGATGAAGAATTCTCATACATGGCCTCCTTGCAAATATATGAGATGCACATTTGCAGTGCAGGTATGTTTCAACCGGGTTTTCTCATATCTTCAGGTCAATGTGTAGTTGAATTGCAAAAACACTTAAAAGACAAAACCAAACGCGGTTCTGTTGTCCTTGGATATAACAAAATGGAAGAGGGAATGAGATTTGAAATTTTATCCCTCATGGTGCACCCCAAATATAATGTTAAGAAGAAAATACAGAAAATTTGGAATTTCGATGTTGGAATCGTCATGGTAGGTTGCTTAACTATCTTTAACTTTCTTATGAAATTGATCAACAATGGTGCATACGCGTTTCAATGACCCTTACGAAAAAAGTGCTGTCAAAAATTGGATTTACAATGCTTTTTTTCGATAATTTAATTGAATCAGAAATGAACACGGGAAATTAAATCTACATGATGGATACGTTGAAATTTTTTTTTTTTAATTTACAGCACAAATACTATTTATACTCTTGAAGACCGGAATAATATATATGTGTAATAAATAACAATGTAATTTATGAGAATGTTATATTATTATAATATTTTTTTCTACACAGAAAATAATATTTTCCTAATAGCGGGTCATAAAGTGTATTCTACTGCACCCTGCGGGGCAAAAAATACCATTTTTCGACCCCCCAGTAGAAAAAAAATCGTGTGCAACACGGGAAAAATATTTATTTTCCTAGTTGTGCAATATACTATTATTTAATCCAAAAGCTTGGATGATGCTTGGAAAAAATTGTCTCTATTAGATTAAATTTTATTTTTTCTACTAACGGGTCATAAAGTGCATTTTATTGCCTCCTGCAGGACAAAAGAAATCCATTTTTACCCCCCCCCCCCCCCCCCAGTATTTTCTTTATTTTCAATCTACCGTAAATGGGAGTTTGAGACATAAATTTGTAATGGGGTTTTGTTCAGAAGTAGGTTTAAAACTAAATTTTTGCGCAAGTTTATGTATAAAAATTGAGGAGCATTGCAATATTTTTCCATGTCAACTCCCCTAGATCGCAAGAAATATTCCATCCAGATTCCTAATAAGAAAATTCTGATTTTTATTTTAGGCTAAAGTTCCTGACGATACAATAAATTTACCTTCTGCGCCATTGCATCAAGAACCGCCTGATTTACGTAGACCGATGACTAATGAATTATGTGGTTGGGGCGATACAAAAGATGATTCCGTTGATGCAAGACTAGGGTTCGCAAATTATTCAAAAAGTTTACGTTGTATGTCTGTACACATTTTGGACCCTAAGTTCTGTCAAAACATTGGACTCAATATAAATTTTAGACATAAGCATATGTGTGGAAGAGGATATGAGCCATTGCAAAAAATGACTTTGGTAATTAAATTTTAAAAATCTTTTGTGAAGATAATGTTCAGAAATTTAATATATTGAAAAGTATTTTTTAACTTTTATATAGGGAGACATTGGCAGTCCTTTAACTTCGAAATTGTTTAAAGATAACGATTTTAAGTATAGTATTATTGGAGTGGCATGTGATCAATATCAAGACAATGAAAATACCTTTATTCGTTTTCTCAGAATTAGTTATGTACATGAAAGTATTGTTACAATGGTGAAAAAATTAGAGACTATGTCAGCATCAGGTGCAGATTGTGGTAGTAGCCAACAAGGCTTGTCTGGTACAGGGAGATATCGTAAGAAGCGTAAAGCAAGAGATTAGAATATTACGTGCCTAGGCGCACAATGAGGGTTATTGCGTGATGAGCGACAATGCTCGTAGGAGAACGAAGCCGAGGCGCGATCAGTCCTGTGAGCATTGTCGCGAGTCTCGTAATTTCCCGAATTGTGTGCATTGGCACGTATTCTATTTTATGTGCCTCAGGCACGGAAACTCGTTTTTCCGTTACAGCTGAGAGTAACGGAATGTTGTGTATTCCGTTACAGAGGAATACAATATAAAAGTTGAACTGCGTATGCGCATATAGTCTTTCAGCGGAACGCAATCTTCTTCTTATTCTTCTTCTTCTTCGTACAGCGTTAGCACCCTACTGACAAAGCCTTGTACATTTGAACTGCGCATGCGTCTATTAGAATCCATTACTACTACACAAGATCGATAGAATCAAAATGGCAGGGACTAGTCGTAACATATCAAGTATAATGACTAGCGCCGCAAACAACTACAATACTAGATTAGATTCGAGTGTACGCATAAAAACTCGTATACGCACCGAAGTCTCATAAAATAGAATACGTGCCAATGCACACAATTCGGGAAATTGCGAGACTCGCGACAATGCTCGAAGGACTGATCGCGCCTCGGCTTCGTCTCGGCTTAGCCTCAGCTACGTCTCGACTATGCCTCACCTACGACTCGACTACGCCTTGGCTTCGATCTCCTGCGAGCATTGTCGCTCGTCACGTAATAACCCTCATTGTGCGTATACGAGTTTTTATGCGTACACTCGAATCTAATCTAGTATTGTAGTTGTTTGCGGCGCTAGTCATTACACTTAATATGTCACGACTAGTCCCGGCCATTTTGATTTTATCGATCTTGTGTAGTAGTAATGGATTTTGATAGACGCATGCGCAGTTCAAATGTACAAGGCTTTGACAGTAAGATGCTGCTAACGCTGTACGAAGAAGAAGATTGTGCTCCGTTGCATGGCTATGGGCGCATGCGCAAATCAAATTTTAACATTTCATTCCTCTGTAGCGACATGTACTATATTGCGCTACTGTTAACTGTAGCGAAAAAACGAGTTTGCGCGCCGGTGGCACATAAAACAATGTTCATGCATCGGATATATCTTAAAATCTGTTAATTTCCAAGCATAAATTGACCCAGAAAAAAGCTTCTAATTACTGTGGGCGGCCAAATTATTATACACACTTTTTTTTAGCTGTATTAAATCTCCTAATATTGACAGTACACATATTAAAATTTTCCCCTGAAAATAACATATAAGACGTCAAAATTATGCATAAAACGACCTCAAGATGAAGTTGTTTTGTCTATTTTTGAAACAGATATTGTGGAAAAAGTCCAAATTTCAAACTTTTTTTGAATTATGAATAATTCCCGAAATAATTCATATTTTTAAATGTTTTTCGACTCATTTTGACGGTAACTTCACGTAAAATGTAAATGCGTACCAAAAAAGTTATAATAATTTCCCCCTAGATTCGTAAAAAGTCTAAACTTAGAAGAAAAATGGCGTAAAAATTTAAACTTGTAAAATTATATATTAAAAAATACTTAAAATAATTATATTCCATTTTTCAATCAAATTTAATAAATTATCGTGGGTTATCACTTTTATGCATTTTTAACCCTTACTTGCCACCTAAGACTCCAAATGACCCCAGGCCTCATTTTCTTTAATTTTAAGTACCTAATCTCAGAGGAGCAAGTCTATAGTAACATTCGTCAATAGTTCGAGAGTACAAGTACCTTTTAGGCTAGATAGGATTATGTGGGTTTATTTGTTTACAAAATTTCAGCCTTCATTTCTCAGAATAAATATACTTTT
Source organism: Diplolepis rosae (assembly GCA_030998225.1). Classification (NCBI taxonomy): domain Eukaryota; kingdom Metazoa; phylum Arthropoda; class Insecta; order Hymenoptera; family Diplolepididae; genus Diplolepis; species Diplolepis rosae. The sequence continues at coordinate 1,378,236 of JAPYXD010000723.1, read as the reverse complement.
TTAAGAAGCCACTTAACTACTATTTTTTTCTTGTAGAGATACATCAGTAGAAGACAACTAGAATTTCAGCCCTTAATATCGAGAAATAAAAAAATTATAATTTTTTTGAATTTTTGAACATTGAATTTGTGGAAAATTGGAAATTTTTTATCATTTTAAATTTTAACAAAATTTTTCAATATTTTTAAATCTTTCAAAAATGTTCTATTTTTTAAACTTTTTTCGATTTTTGAAATCTTTAAAATTCCAACTATTTTTGAATTCTAAAAGTTTTTTTTAATTTTCAAAATTTCTTGACTAACAATTTTTCACAATTTTGAACTAATCACAACTATAAAAGTGTGTGTTACCCAAAAATAGTTGATTCGAGAATAATTCAAAATCAAAGAATAATTTTTTCGTTGTTATATAGGTTTCTTTATATATATATATATATATATATATATATATTGAATTTATGTTTTTCAAGTTATTCATATTTTCTCAGTCTATACAATAACAATGTACTTACTGTTGATATAATGGGAAGGTTTGCGCAATTTAAAGTAAATTAGACAGGCAAAAAAGTTATAAGTATCAATTTTTTATTGCAGTGTTCTATTGTAAATAGTATTTCACAAGTAATTATATAGAACACACTCACTTATCAAATAATTACAATATTATAACATATTTACATAATTATTTAATGATGCATATAATATATATATATATAATTATCATAATAATATTCACATCATTCATTTCATTATATAATAAAATATACTCATTTGGGATTACAAATCACTCCGCACATAATACTGATAAACAACCAAGGTTCTTCAGTTGTTTCTCTACGCGAAAGAAACCGCGCATGTGCGAAAGAGGAGCAAGAGATATTGGAAGTAGCGGCAATCAAATATTGGAATCGTTCCAATGTTCCACTGGAGAAGTTGCTACGATCTTAATATCTATGTAACATAGCACCGATCGCTATGCTTCTAGCGTCGTTTCTATTTTTCATCGTTAGCGGTCCAATGCCATGCGTACCGTATAACCGTAGTTGATGTTAGTGCCAAAATTTGGACCTGTCTATAACTATTGGCCATCTCCACCACAGCGCCTTGCCGCATCTTGGTAAAATGTTTTCTAAAAGCAGGAAACTCAAAATCAGCGTTCCAGTGCATTAATCATACTGCATTACCTTCACATCCGGAAATATTCAGAAACAACTAACCATTTTCATGTAAAATAATCTTTTCTCTTCGAAAATAGCCCTTCAATAATAATATTGCTATTCTTGAAAGCAACATTATCTATTTTTGCCTGATGAGGTCTAATTTTCGTGGATGAAAACTACCTTAAATGCATTCGTAATTTAGCGGATCCTTTTCTTCTTCTTTGTCTTAAAGAATTCTACAAAAATTATCCTTAGGATCTTTTCGTGATCTATTGTTGTTTTCAAATAAAATCGAATTCTTTGATTATAAATTTAAAGAAAAGTTTTTTAGAAAAGAAAATGGAAGTTTTTTTTATGACACATTTTATTATTAAAATTGAAACTACGCGTCTCATAGAGAAAAAAATCGAAATAAAATTTATCGATCTCGTTTAGGTGAATGATTTGATTTTTTAACTTTTTTGGTATATCCAATAGTTTTTCTGAACGAATAGATTTGATTCTTAATGGTATATTTTAAAATATATATCTTATTGGATATAAATTTTTAATTTTTTAACAGGTAAACAATTTAAGTCCTTAACTTTTCTGTATCTTGAATAGTTTTTTGTAAAAACGTAAAAGTTTGGAAAAAATGACTTTGGTATTGTAATTTTATAAGAATTCTGTGCAAAAAAAGCAGATTGCAATGACAATTCAACGGGTCGACTTCAAAAGCGTCCGAAGTATAACAAATGACAATAAAATCTTACATTTAAGATATACCTCGAAATTAGTTGATTTTGTAACTTAAAATAAGATTTGATTTTTGAAATAAACTGAGTTTTCAACAAATGAATTATTTGAGTTCGAATACGTTAAATGCCGATATAAAAGATGGCTTCGATTATACTGACATACACTGCAATGCTAGAAAATTCGCATTTAGTGATTTCCTGATTTACACCTGACAACTTGACAAGGCGTTAGAAAAACCATTTATAAGACACATTAGTAGCAACCGCAAATAACATCTTCAATAGGCCCATGAAAAACTGAAAGAGAATTCTCAGCTTGAGTTCTGTGAGGTTAAAAAATGTTAAGCTTACTTCGAAAGGTTTCAAAAATCTTTCAGCGAGATATTTTATGAGAAATTTAGTTCATTCAACAGATTTTCTATACTTTTCACCTTTCTAACAATTTTGTAGTTAAATATCGCTCTTTTAAAAAGGAAAACTCATTTTGCTAATATTGTTTAATGAAACATTTTTCTATTACTTGGGAAAAATGGTTGAATTTTAATAAAATATTTCTTTAGCATATGAAAAATGTTAATAAATTAGGGAATACACCATAAATAATGCTAAATATGGTTTAAACAGGATTGTGTCAGTTTTAAGAAGACTTTTTTCTGTGCAGTTTACTAAAAACATTAGATTTACGTATCAGCTATTTTCGGAAGGATTACCGGAATTTTCAATGTTTATTGGATTACGAAACTTTTGAAGGGATTCCTAAAAAATTGTTTACAGTCTAATAAAATACGTAATTTGTATGTAACTTATATAAATCATTCGAAATATGAAATTTAAATTGTGAATATAACGAATTAATCCAAAAATTAAATCAATTTACTCTAGTAGATTAGAAAAATTAAAATTGTAGCAGAATAGCAAAATATATTTTCACAACTCGTGTCCAGAAAATTAGATATTCACCGTCTGTAGAGCATGGCGAATGTAGCCAATTTCGTGCGATTCTTTTATTCCTTACTAGTGAAAAAATAGTATTTCATAGCGCCTCCTTTGAAAATCCGATTTTCGGTACCTGTAGAGCGGGTTGAAACTACGATTTTCAACCCTAGGGTTGAATGTCGCTGTTTCAACCCGCTCCACAGTTGCAGCCAATCAGATTCTCAAAAGAGTTGCTATGAAAAATAGTATACATTACTCGAAACAAAACACAGCGAAAGCATTTCGTGTGATTGCAGCCCTCGTTTCACTCGGGCAGCAAACTTCACACTCATGCAATCGCTCTGTTTCGCCCCTTGTAATGTAATATACTATTGTATATTGTGAAACTAGGGTAAACAAATTTTAATTAGCGAGTACAAAGAAGAAGAAGAATAAGAAGATTCTGCTCCGCTGTAAGACTATATGTGCATTCGCAGTTCAATTTTTACATTATATTCCTCTGTAACGGAATACACAACATTCCGTTACTCTCAGCTGTAACGGAAAAACGAGTTTCCGCGCCGGAGGCACATGAAATGTGTTTGTTCGCTCGCATGGGGCAATAAAATACACTTTATGACCCGATAGTAAAAGAATATGATTTTTTCAGTGACAAAGTGTTAGGAATGTTGAAAGTGCTTCATAAAAAGTCGGTTCACATCATTTCTTGCAATTTTGAAACATCAACTAAAATGAAAACTGTTGTTTGTTTTTCATGTTTATTCGTCATTTTCGTTGCTGAAAATATGGGTATGTATTCTAAAACTTAAAAACAGGGTCGGCCATCTAACATTTGGAATTTGAATCGGCTATAGGAAAAACATTTATGGATATTTTTTCAAAAGTATGGTTTTATTAGAAAGAGTATTTGGTGCGGATTTTGGTACAGTGACGTCGTTGAGCCATTCTTCTTCGAAAATGAGCAAGAAGCCGCCGTTACGGTCAATAGCGAGAGTTACCGTGCCATGCTCAACGAATTTTTGTTTTCAAAAATTGAAGAGGATGGGGCCACTTGCCACACAGCTAACGTAACAATCGATCTTTCGCACACCGTTTTCGAAAATCGAATAATCAGCCGAAATTCTGATGTTAATTGGCCGCCTCGGAACTGTGATTTGACCCCGTCGGACTATTTTTTGTGGGGAGCCGTTAAGGATAAGTTTTACGCTAACCATCCAGAGACGATTGAGTCATTTGAATGATGTTGTGTTTCCTTCTTAAATGGAAAGGTTCAATCTTTCTAATAAATCCATACTTTTGAAAAATATCCATAAGTTTTTTTTATAGCCGATTCAAATTCCAAATATTAGATGGTCCACCATATATATAAAGGGTTTCCCAATAAGGGTGATATGTTTTGAAATTGAAAAAAAAACACTGAATATTCATTCGGAATTGATCGAAATCTTTTTTATTATATTGCATATTCTATGCCATTTATGATTTAAACAATATATCGGCCAAATGTCCCCCGAGACTTGAGCCAAAAATGCGCCTCATCAGAAAAGATGATTTTTTGATGAAAATTGGGATGATTTTCAATTGATTCCAGAGCCCAATCCGCGAACTCCCGACGCAAACGATGGTCATTAGGCTTCAGTTCTTGGGCCAGAATCATCTTATAGGGGATACAGGCCAAGATCCAATCGCAAAATACGCCAGGTAGTCATCCTGGACAGGCCCAATTCCTGAGATCGGCGTGGCACGGACAATTCACGGTTTTCCTCGATACTGGCCTGTACGGCGGCTATATTCTGTGTAGAACGTGCGGTACGCATACGATATTTAGGCTTAGTATCCAATAGAGTAAATTCACTCTCCAACTTATCGATTATTCGACGAATTGAGAGCGCGGATGGAGCAGAATGACCACCATATTTTGCACGATATGCTCTTTGAACACCGACAAAACTTCTCGAATTTTGATAAAATAATTGGACAATTTCCAAACGTTGTGGAAGCGTGAAACTACTCATGATTAAATGGCAAACCTTACTGATGACAACTGACAGCAGACGTCAAAAATTTCAGTTCAAATGAGCCCGATAGGGACATTCAAAATCATATCACCCCTATTGGGAAACCCTTTATATCAGGTGTACAAATAAGTTTCCGCCGTTTGACAAAAGTTGGCGCCACCAGTTAGTTTTGGTTGAAATTGACAGATGTAAAACGTCACTGTCGTAAGGTTGGACATCTGTCAACAACATAACCTTGAAATATTAGTGAATTTTTATCATTTTAATATAATATATTCTTTTGTGTGCGAAAATTTCGAGTTTTGAGCGGAAAAAGCGTCATTTGTGGGAACTTTTGATTTACTTCTTCAATTCGAAGAAATCTGCAGCTGAGGCGCATCGATTACTTGTAGAAACATATAGTGAGACTATCTTGAGTGAGAGAAGTTCTCGTGAGTGGTTTCGAAAGTTTAAAAACAGTGAATTTGACATCAAAGACAAAGAACGTAGCAGAAGGCCAAAAGTGTACGAAGACGCGGAATTGAAAGCATATTGGATAAAGATTCGTGCCAAACACAAGAAGAACTTGCACGTACGTTAGGAGTGACTTAAGAAGCAATTTCACATCGTTTAAAATCATTGGGAATGTTTCAAAAACAAGGAAATTGGGTTCCATATACACTAACGCGGAGAAACATTGAACATCGATTTTCCACATGTGAAATGCTGCTATTTGGAAACACTCAAGTGGGAAGTTTTATCCCACCCACCGTATTCACCAGACATTGCTTCTTCTGATTTCCATGTATTTCGATCGATGACGCATGGCCTGTCTGAGCAGCACTTCACATCATAAAAATATCAAAAATTGGGTCGATTCGTGGATAGCCTCAAAAGATGAAGGATTCTTCCGACGTGGTATCCGTATGCTGCCAGAAAGATGAGAAAAACTAGCGGCAAGCGATGGACAATACTTTGAATAAAACATAAGGTTTCATTCTTTCTCAATAAATGCCCCATTTTTGGTGAACAACGGCGGAAACTTATTTGTACACCTGATACTTTAAAATATTAACAAATAAATCATATTCAACAAATCTTTGAACTTTGAAAATCGTTTTGAAAATTTGAAATTCTTTTTAATTACATTTTTGCAAAATCATCATCAATGTAATTTTTACAAAGCAGTTTAAGAAAAAGTACTAAATTAAATCAGACATACTGAAAAGTTTTAGAGATATTACAAAAAGGCCTGACAAGAAGGTGTTACAGGATGATTGCCTCCAGATTTTTGTCTTATACAATTTCATTTTGCATAAAGTAATTCATTATATTTTATAAATATGGTATTATAGGTTTTAATTAACTCTTTCCCTATCCAAGATTCTAAGCAAAGTTTTACATATTTTTGTACAAACGTATGTCGGGTGATTTATAAATAAAAGCTGATTTTAAAGGTACTCTCGCAGAAGTCAGTTCATTTCAACTGGAGGACAAAATAATTAATGGAAATGATTCAATAAACGTAAATCACAAATACGTGGGCTCTTTACAAGTGAATGAGGTTCACATCTGTAGTGCAGGCATGTTTAAATTGGGTTTCCTCATATCTTCAGCCCAATGCGTAAATTTAATTAAATATCGTATAGAACAGCAATTGGAACATGGATCTGCTGTCTTAGGACACAACTGTTTGGAAATGGGACTGAGATTTGATATTCTTGACCTCATTTTGCATTCCAAATATAATGTTTCAAAGAAAACAAAACTAATTTGGAATTTCGATATTGGAATCGTAATGGTAGGTCAGTTAACTATTTTTAATTTCTCCTTAAAATTAATTAGCAACAGTAGATACGCATCTGCATAACCCTTGTGAATGAATAAAATCTAGTATTTAATTCCGAATTGGGTAATAGGCTAACGGATAGTGTTAACGAATGCGATGTGTATGATATACTACTGTGGGCAAAAATTAAGGTGAATTTTTAATTTAAACTTCGCGGGCTAACCGATTCGGGCAAACTCTTTTCTTTTTATGCTGGTCCCACTGTTACTGACATCTGTGCCAAATTTCATATCAATGTCATCATTTGTTACATAGATACGTTTGTGTTTTCTAAACGACTAAAAGTGATTTTTTCGACTTTTACAATGTCTGAATTTGTTAGGCAAGGAAGTGCAATTAAATTTTGTTTGCGGAATGAAATTTCAGTTGCGGAAACGTTCAGAATGTTGCAGAAGGCCTTCGGTGATTTGACCATGTCGCAGAAAAATGTTTATAAGTGGTACAAAGACTTCAAAGAAGGCAGAGAACGTGTTGATGACTTGGAACGCCCCGAACGACCATCAAAATCAACTATTGACAACACTATTGTCGTTTCAAGAGGATCACTCAACACCGTTTCAAAAGATATTTTGGGCAGACAACTCGTGGATTTTGCATCACGATAATGCGCTGTCTCACACTGCACTCGTTCTTCGTGACCATTTTTCCAAAAATTCAACGCATATCGTTCCACAACCACCATATTCGCCTGATTTGGCTCCGTGTGACTTCTGGCTATTCCCCAAACTCAAAAGACCACTCCGAGGACACCGTTTTTACACGATTGAAGAGATAGAAGCCGAATCGAAGAAGGCTTTGGAAGCAATTCCGGAAATCGAATTTAACAAGTGTTTCGACGATTGGAAAAAACGTTGGCATGAGTGCATTATTTCGGGAGGGGATTACTTTGAAGAGGATTGAATTGATTTGGATAAATAAATAAAGATTTTTCATTTTATAACAAAATTCACCTTAGTTTTTGCCCACAGTAGTAGATATAGAAAGAATTAGGTTTGAAGTTCCTTGGTGTTACAAATATTATTTGTTGTATAAGTGTTACAAATATAATATAATTGTATGTTAGTTGTATCAACAATAATGTGTAAATATTACACTTATCTGAATATTTTCCTTTTGCACTTTTCTATGAAAAGTTACCTCTAAAAAATCGTTAAGGGGTTATATACACTTGTGTTGATTGAAAAAATCGAAAATTTTTTTATTGCACTTTCTGAAAGTACATATCTCAGAGAATCTTTTTCCAAAAAATCATACAGATCTGAGCAGTAGAACCGATTTGGCAGCTCTTGATAGCGCGCTATCTGCAACTGCGAGTCATCTGCAAGTCCGCCTTTACACGCGATTATCTCGAAACTTGATTTTTCAAAAAGTGCGGTTGCGGTGAGCACAGTTTCTCGAGAACCGTTAACCAGATCAGTCTGAATTTTTGCAGGCTTACTAACAACAATAATAGCCTCTGAGTGGACGAAGGATTTTAAATTTCAAGCAAAACTTTTTTTTTCTTGCTGCAAAAACCGAAAGCTCAGACGTTCGAAAATCAAACTTTTTAGAAAAACGATCACCATTTTTGTAAAAAAATTAATTTCGCAAAATCCTTCGTTCACGCACAGCGTAAAGGTACCAACTACAGTTTTGTTTTTGTTTTGTGTATTTCAGATAAGCAGTTCCTTCTTTATCATGCTCACCGCAAGAGATGTCGGGAAAATTGTGTTTTAGCACAATGGCAATATTGACTCCAGCTATGAATTTTTTTTTGTTGAAAAAATTCGTGAAAGATTTTTTGTCATGTATAAATAAGTAGGCGTTCAGTTTAAAAAAAAATATGTTGTTTTTGCAAAAAAAAATCGTAAAAATCCGCTTTTTTCTCGAACACAAGTGTATATAACCCCTTAAGTATAACCATTTTTCTCAGTGTGCAAATATATTAGAAAATTATATATATGACTACAGACTTTACCCATTATTCTAGTTAAGGGTTACTGACGAATTGTTTACGATTCCGAATTTGAATTTATATACTGAAAAGACTGATTTCCGAAGAAATGCATATGGTGAATTATGTGGATGGGGTGCCACCACATGTGATGCAGATGATGCAAGGTTAGGATCAGCAGAATGTTCAAACAGTTTAAATTGTATGGATATCTCTCTTCAGAATTCTGATTACTGTCACTCTGATATCAGAGGTATAGATTTTAGATCTAAACATATGTGTGGATACGGAAATGAACCAATGCAAAAAATTACCCTGGTAATTACATAAAAAATTTGTATGCGTGAATAATCTCCTGAAACTAAATTTTTTTTAAACAAATTCATGAGTGTAGCATATTTTCAACTTTTATATAGGGGGACATTGGCAGTTCTCTGATAATGAAATTTATTGTCGATGATAAACCTAAATATTTTATTATTGGAGTTACATGCAATCAATTTGAAAAAGAGGAAATTAGCTTAATTCGATTTCTGAGGATAAGTTATGTATATGATGAGATCATTGAAATAATGAAGAAGTTAGTGCCCGGGGAAACATCAAATGCAGATTGTGGTAGTGACCAACAAGGATAAGTGTTGAAATCACCTAGAATACAACCTTGTTATTTTTAAATTTATGATATCTACTTCTATTATGAAATAGAAATTAGTAACACTAACTAACACTGTTCTGTAGATTTCATCATATTTTGAATAATAAATTTGATCCTAATTAAGATGTCATGGTGTAAAATCATTTCAAAAGAGCATTTCTATATGGCTTTGTAATTCATTAACCACATGAATATTGCTGGTATTTTTAGGTAATCTAACAAAGTATTTCTGAGACTAAACTAAAAATATCGCTGCATCAATAAAGCTCAAATGGTAAAAATTATACACTACATAAAACTGGTACAAGTAGAACTTTTCGTTTGTAAAACCCAAATACACGAAGAAAATTTTTATAGCAATATATGTTTTATTTTATAATGATAATTCTAAAAAATATTAGGAATTTAAGGAAAATCGAGATGCAAAGGTAATTATTCCTAGCGGACTGGAAATTATCGCAGTCGAAATACTAAAGATTCGAAAAATGACATGAAACTTTAGTATAGGTAGTAAAGTTTCATACAATCTATAGTAAATTATCATATAGATCATCTAAAGTTCAGTATTTCGCTGCGCAAAATTCTTACTATGACACGTTTTTCCTAAAATTGAAACTTAGATTATCAAAAATTGTAAATTTGGGTTTCTCCGTGTAGGGGACTGGAAATTTTTCACAGTCAAAATACTAAAGATTCGAAAAATGATATGAAATTTTAGAATAGGTTATAGTAAAGCTTGACACAATCTATAGTAAATTATCATATAGATCATCTAAAGTTCAGTATTTCGCTGCGCAAAATTCTTACTATGACACGTTTTTCCTAAAATTGAAACTTAGATTATCAAAAATTGTAAAAAAAATTGTTCTGAATACTATAGTTAATTAAAAAAAAAATTAATCTCTTAAAACTGTAAAAAGTGGACATTAACAATTATTTTTGTAAAATACATTATTTTAGCGATATTTGACTATATGCAGGCTTTTTGAGCATACTGGATTTCGTGATACGTGGCTGCTAACCATACACATATATTATATTGTTTAAATTGTGGAACTTAAATTACACAAACAAATAATAAATCTATATCACGAACAATCTGGCTATGGCACTATCTGGCACTGTGAGACAAAAGTCTACCTTTCCGCCTGATAGTCAAGGACAGATTTTGACAGACTTTGAAAAACCGGAATCGTAAAAAAAAAAAAATATATTTACTTCGTGATAGGTAACAGTTGAAACAAGAAATGTAAAGTTTTCAAAAAGTGCTGTGCAAGAGAAAATCATAAACATTCATCGTTTCTGGCAATTTCTAACAAATCATTCACAATGAAAATTATTGATTGTTTTATATTGTGTGCTGCCATGGTCGTCACTGATTTTATGGGTGAGTAAATTAGAATCATAATATTTATATATATTTTCTAATATTAATTATAAATTATTTTATAGCTTATTAAACTTGAAGTTCATTAGCGTACACTAATAACTTTAAAAAAGTATGGTAATCGTGTTTTTCTATAGAAAGATACATTGACTGTTTGGTGGAAGCTTAAACTTTGTATTGCATAATTTAGAAAACTGCAAAATTGCCAAGAAAAATAATTATTTTTCTGCAATTGTTAATGTGACCATAAAAAATATGAAACTTATATAATTGGTATATATTTATTATCGAAAGGTTGCTGACTTTGGATTTGAAGTCATTTATGTTGCCTAATTCCAATATTATTTAAAAATTGTGGAATTGTAGATTCAACTCCTGTTACCAATATTCTTGGAGTATTTTTAATAACAAGCCGCCACATTTAAGATTATCATATATTTTGGAATTGTTACTGTAGTAATTTAAAATTGTACAGATAGTATTTTAATGTACCTTCTAAAAAAAATTCAAATTAAAAATATTATATATAATTACTTATAAAGGGTTTTCCAATAGGGACATAACAATTTCGTATCTTTATATGAACGCACCCTTAAACTTTTTTAATGAACTGTCAGTGTCAAAACGTTAGTTAAAGTCAACATTTTCATCATGGTGAAGTTCACGAAACAGCAATGTTTGGAAATTATTAAAAATTACTACCGAAATTCTGAGTCGGTGGTCGCAACTTTAAGAGCGCTTACTCCAATTTTCGGCCGTAATAATTGTCCCACCCGACAGGCTGTGCGTGCTATAGTGGATAAATTCGAGACCAAATTTACACTATTGGACGTTCCGGTGCCAAAAAGACGTCGTATTGCTCGAAGCGAAGAAATAATCGCACCCGTAAGTGCATCGATTCAAAATGAGCCAAATCAGTCGATTCCACGTCGTTCTCAAGAATTGGGCATCGCTCAAACGAAACTGTGGCGTATTATGCGAAAAGTTCTTGGCCTACATGCTTTCAAGATTAAATTGACTCAAGAACTAAAGCCACTTGATCATTTGAAACGCCGAAACTTCTCCAATTGGGCTCTGACAAAGCTTGAAGAAAATGAAGAATTTCATCGAAAAATCATCTTCAGCGATGAAGCTCATTTCTGGCTCAATGGCTTTGTTAATAAGCAAAATATGCGTTATTGGTCAGCAAAAAACCCAAATGTGCTTCTTAAGACACCGTTGCATCCGCAAAAAGTGACTGGTGCGGTTTTCATGCCGGAGGTGTGACTGGGCCGTATTTTTCGTGGATGAAAACGACCGTCATGTTACCGTCAATGAAGAGCGCTATCGTGCTATGTTGGAAGATTATTTGTGGCCAGAATTGGATGAACTTGACATCAACGATATGTGGTTTCAACAAGACGATGCCACTAGTCACACAGCACGCGTCACAATCGATTTATTGAAAGGCAAATTCGGTGAACGTGTTATCTCGAGAAATGGTCCGGTCGAATGACCGCCTCGTTCATCCGATCTAACGCCATTGGATTTCTTTTTATGGGGCCATATCAAGTCACTGGTCTATGCCAACAAGCCAGCAACTTTAGACGACCTCAAAGACAACATCCAATGCGAAATTGCCAAAGTTCCGGTCGAAATGTGTGCCAGAGTGGTGGAAAATTGGGTCCAAAGAATCGACCGCTGTAAACGGGCTCGTGGTGGTCATATGACCGATATCGAATTTCATTCATAAAATGTAGTCTTGCACTACACACAAATAAATTCGAACTCAATATCTCAAATATTTCTGTGTTTTATTCATAGATAAAATTGTTATGTCCCTATTGGAAGACCCTTTATTTAAAGAATTTGAAAATCTTTCTGTGGAAGAAAAGACGCTTTCGACTGCGCTGGGAGTCGAGCCCAGGTCTTTCGATTGCCTGGGCTCGAATCCCAGCGCAGTGGAAAGCGTCTTTTTTTCCACGGAAAGATTTTCAAATTCTTTAAATATTTGAATTCAATTGCATTATTTGCGATATAAGAGTTTGAAATTGTCTACGAGGACACCTGTCGACAACGTATCCTATCTGATACGTGACTAGTGAACCTCCGATAATGTAGGCAGTGACAAAAATTTCAAACTCACCTAATTAATTTGAAATTATATATAATTACTTATATATTCAATACACGAATATTGGGAAGGCACACAACGTTATTAATTGAAATTTATTAGCGTTGCATTGTTTGATGTTACGTTCCAGCAGTACTACGAATTTTAATTATTAAATATATTTTTAAAAATGATTTTAAATAATTTATAATAATTAATTTATAATTATAATTTAATTCAAATCTAGAACATTTGAAATCTTTCTGTGGAAAAAAAAGACGCTTTCGACTGCGCTGGGATTCGAGCCCAGGTCTTTCGATTGCCGGTCGACTGCTCTAACCACTGAGCTACACAGGCGTCCGAAATCTCTTTTTCCACAGAAAGATCTCCTTATATCGCCTAGTGGCTCAGCCTTTCAGCTATAAATGATTTCAAATTAATTAGTTGAGTTTGAAATTTCTGCCACATCCTACATCGGCAACGTATCTTACCTCATACGCGACTAGTGATTCTCTGATAATGTAGGTTGGGCAGAAATTTCAAACTCAACTAGTTAATTTGAAATAATTTATAGCCGCAAGGCTGAGCCACTAGTCGATAAAAGGAGATCTTCCTGTGAAGAAAAATATGTCGGACGCCTGTGTAGCTCAGTGGTTAGAGCAGTCGACCGGCAATAGAAAGACCTGGGCTCGAATCCCAGCGCAGTCGAAAGCGTCTTTTTTTCCACAGAAAGATTTCAATTTCTTTACATTTGAATTTTTAAAAATAAAATTAAAATAAATTACTTACATCGAAGTAGTTTTCGATACAGTTTCAAAATTTAAGGTGCTGTTGGTTAAAAATAGAAAATTAAAATAGAACCAAAACGTCAACTCGCTATTCCCTAAATCTGAATCAGTATAAAATTCACTGGAGAACCGTGCATACACATACACACTGTTTTTCATTGAATTGTACCGATTCGTATTTAAGGAGTAGTCTGTCCCCAACTAGAAATCCACAAATTGATAAATAATAATTAGAGGATTTTATGAACAATTGATGCTCATATAATCCATTTTAATTGAGTTAAAGAGTAAAAATATTACAGTTAAAACTTCACAACTTAGATATTTTTTAATTGAATGAGTGATCAAATATTACAAGAAACTTTTTGAATGAAAAAGCGATTATGTATATTACGCTCATGCTAAAATTTCATTGTGGCCTAAATCAGGCCCAAACATGACAATCCCTGATTCAGCATGTAACGCCATGTTTGATCTTGGCCCTGTCTAAAGTATTTTTTAAATGTTTAAGAAGTTTTATAAATTATGTGCAATGATCGTCCGTATCTGCTAATCCAAAACCAGTTCTCTAAACTTCAAAGAATTTTTTTCCCGTGTAATTGTAGAGCCATAATTAATGATTACTTTCAAGGCACGTGCATAGGAATCAATTCTTTTCAACTGCAGAGCAAATTAATAAATGCAGAAGCAAAAGAAGATGGAAAGCATCTATATATGGCCTCCTTACAAAAAAATGATATGCACATTTGCTCTTCAGGCATCTTCCGTAAAGGTTTTCTTATATCTACAGCTCATTGTGCAGGGTTAATTGAATACGCTATAAATACGAATGAATCTGTTTCTGCTGTACTTGGACATGATAATTTGGATAAAGGAATGAGATATGATATTTTAGGGGTGAAGTTGCATCAAAAGTATTTAAATGGAGTTAAATTCTACAATTATGACATTGGAGTCGTCATGGTAAGTTGATAAATCAATTAATCAATTGGCAAGAATTACATACACCCAGATAAAACTTTCTTTGATTTACGGTTAAAGAAAAAATATGTTTAAATCAAAAATAGTTTTTTTTTATTTGTAAAACCTTCTTTCGATGCAAACGGAAAACATTCGCAAAACATCAACGTTCATGTAATATTTACAGTTTTCTTCTAAAAAAATCTGCCCGCTTCGCTCGCAGGTATATATTCTCGTCTTACGTACTTTTTTTATTTTACGAGCGTGAATTTTGAAATGCATTATTTTTTACTATTAATGGTGAGGATTATGGCCTTTCTGGTATTTTTTTAAAAGATGTTCTATAGGAAATCAAAACTTCATTTCAAAGGACTTTGAAATGAAAATACATTAAAAATAAAATGGGCAAATTCTTTACAATAATTATTTTTAAAATAATAAATTATAGCACACGAACGTTAAAGAATCGTTTAGGAATTTAAAAGAATTTGAAGTTAGAAAAATACAAGTACACTCAACGCGCAAAACGTGAAAAATTAATAAAGTCTTATGTCCTACCTACTTAATTGCTGTACCCCAATCAAATTTGAAAAATCTGCTCGCTTTGCGGTGTAAACAACTTTTTGATATGAAATGAAAAGTTCCCAGCAATGTGAAAAGTTTCATAGAAATTTTCATTTCATTGAAAAGATTTATTAAAAGGTTCCAGCCTTCGCATCCCTGCACTGATAGAAAAGAATGACCGTTACAACCAAGTTTATGATTAATTTGACCTTATTTTATCACTAGCATTGATACAGCAATATTGGATGTTTATTTTGAGCATCCGATTATGACTAGGCCCGTGGGGGGGGGTCCCCTGGGCCTGTAAATTTCAGGGGAGCCTGGAACGTTGTTTACCCTGAAAATTTTGCGGTTAGCGTAGTATATAAGTATTAGCAGTAAATTATGGTATTGTTATAGTAAGTTACGCAATAATGATTAACAAAGCTACAGGGTTTCCCAATAGGGGTGATATGATTTTGAATGTCCCTATCGGGCTCATTTGAACTGAAATTTTTGACGTCTGCTGTCAGTTGTGATCAGTAAGGTTTGCCATTTAATCATGAGTAGTTTCACGCTTCCACAACGTTTGGAAATTGTCCAATTATTTTATCAAAATTCGAGAAGTTTTGTCGGTGTTGAAAGAGCATATCGTGCAAAATATGGTCGTCATTCTGCTCCATCCGCGCTCTCAATTCGTCGAATAATCGATAAGTTGGAGAGTGAATTTACTCTATTGGATACTAAGCCTAAAAATCGTATGCGTACCGCACGTTCTACACAGAACATAGCCGCCGTACAGGCCAGTATCGAGGAAAACCGTGAATTGTCCGTGCCACGCCGATCTCAGGAATTGGGCCTGTCCAGGATCACTACCTGGCGTATTTTGCGATTGGATCTTGGCCTGCATCCCTATAAGATGATTCTGGCCCAAGAACTGAAGCCTAATGACCATCGTTTGCGTCGGGAGTTCGCGGATTGGGCTCTGGAATCAATTGAAAATCATCCCAATTTTCATCAAAAAATCATCTTTTCTGATGAGGCGCATTTTTGGCTCAACGGCTTTGTAAACAAGCAAAATTGTCGTTATTGGTGTAAGGAAAACCCTCAGGTCATTCATTCATCTCCATTATATCCCGAGAAACTAACCGTTTGGTGCGATTTATGGTATGGTGGCATCATCGGACCATTTTTTTTCAAAAACGCCGAGAACCGAACCGTAACTGTGAATGGAGAGCGATATCGGGCCATGTTAACCGATTTTTTCTTTCCGGAATATGATGATATTGATGCAGAGGACCTTTACTTTCAACAAGACGGCGCAACTTGCCATACTGCTGGCCAAACAATAGATTTATTGCGAGGAAAGTTTGGAGAATCGATTATCTCAAGAAATGGCCCTTTCAATTGGCCGCCAAGATCTTGCGATTTAACGCCTCTGGATTATTTCCTTTGGGGATACGTTAAATCTAAGGTTTATGCCAATAAACCAAAGACAATTGGAGAGCTTGAAACCAATATCCGAGCCGCTATAGCAGCCATACCACCAGAAATGCTCCACAAAGTCATCGAAAATTGGCTTGAACGCATTCGGGTTTGCAAGAAGAGTCTCGGGGGACATTTGGCCGATATATTGTTTAAATCATAAATGGCATAGAATATCCAATATAATAAAAAAGATTTCGATCAATTCCGAATGAATATTCAGTGTTTTTTTTCAATTTCAAAACATATCACCCTTATTGAGAAACCCTTTATAAAAATAAAAAAATAAACAGAAAGGGGTGGAAAGACCCGATGAATTTTTCCTCCCCAGGCCCAGATTCTCACTCCACGGCCCTGATTATGACTGAATAAATATGAAAGAATGAACCATATATTATTGGTTGCTGTGGCAATATTTATTGTTCGCCTTCCCATATTATATTTCTGATTCGGCCAGTTTCACTTGCAATATTTTGATTGCTGTGTTCAACATGCTGCATTGTTTAGAGAGACATATTATATTATACAGAACACATCAATCAATAAGTTTCCGCTTTGACATATTGATGACACAACTATTGTCAAATCCATATGCTTTCTGGATAGCACCAACCGAAAAAACTATCAAAATTTCATGACAACCTGATGTATAGTTCAGAAGTTAAAGAGGTTTTGGTGAAGAAACTTTTGTCATTTTCAAAACAATGGATAAAAAAGAGTTTCGAGTGTTAATCAAACATTGCTTTTTAATGGGTTAAAATACTGCTAAAGCAAAACAGTGGCTTGATAAGCGTTATGGAGACTCTGCACCAGGGAAATCAACAATCATCGACTGGAATGCCGAATTCAAACGCGTCGTAGAAACACCGATGACGCTGAATGCTCTGGTCGCCTAAAATCAGCAGTTGTTCCGGAAAATATAACAAAAGTTCACAAAATAGTTTTGGGCGATCGTTAATTAAAGTTGCGTGAGACAGCTGACAGCTTAAAGATATCAGAAGGTAGTGTGTTTACAATTTTGCACGAATCTTTTGGGATGCGTAAGTTGTTTTCGAAGTGGGTGCCGTGTTTGCTCACATCCGACCAAAAACAACAACGCGTCGAGGATTCAGAGCGTTGTTTGGAGCTGTTCAAGCGAGGTAAACAGGGTTTTCTGCGTCGGTATGTGAGAATAGTTGAAACATAGATCCACCACTATACACCTGAAACAAAAAGATCTTTAGCTGAGTGGACAGCAGCTGGTGAAAGCCGTCCAAAGCGACCAAAAACTGAACAGTGAGCTGGCAAGGTTATGGCATCCGTATTTTGGGACGCGCATAGTATTTTGTTTATTGGCTATCTTGAGAAAGGTAAAACCATTAACAGCAACTATTACATGGCATTACTGGATCGATTAGGCGCAGAAATAAAAAAAACGGCCTCGCATGCTAAAGAAAAAAGTGTTGTTCCACCAAGACAATGCACCGTGCCACAAGTCCATGAAAACGATGGTCAAATTGAATGAATTAAGCTTCGAATTGCTTCCTCACCCACCATCTTCTCCAGATCTGCCCCCCTGACACTACTGACTGTTTGCTGATCTGAAAAAAATGCTCCAGGGAAAGAGATTGGGCTCCAATGAAGAAGTGATTACTGAAACTGAGGCCTATTTTTAGAGCAAGGATGAATCATTCTACAAAAAAGGCATCAAAAAGTTAGAGAAGCGTTGGAATGAATGTATTACGCTTCAAGGAAACTGTGTTGATGAATAAAGTCAAATTTGACCAGACCGACTAATCAGGGCACTAGTCAGAAGTGTAAAGTTTTATTCATGGTTTGGTCTACTAGGGGTGTTAGTTGAAATTTGCCGGTTTTACTCATAGATGTCGCTAGAGATATGTATACATTTCTATGATTTGGCATCTATGTCATATTTTTCTATGGACAATAACCTTTAAAAATACACAATTACATTTTGCCAAAATAATAGCATCATAGTTGTTTACCTCAGTGAATATGTCGAGTTTCGTTCCAAGTAAATCGCATTTGCGGCATTCGTTGCTTTTCTTGTTTCATCAAAAGAAAAAAGCAGTTGAAGCTCATCGATTGCTGGTAGAAACTTATGGTGAACATGCTCCAGTGATTAGAACATGTGAGACATTGTTTCGTCAATTTAAAAGTGGAGATTTCGATTTAACAGACAATGAACATCCTGGTGCAGCGAAAAAGTTCAAATTAGACAGTCAAGATTAGAGCTGAATTAGCTTGTAAAGTATAATAAAATTAAAGAGTCTTGACGATGCTAGATCAGACAATCATGGGACCTAAGAGTGCCATTAAATTTTTCCACACGGGCGTATGAATCTGTGAAGAGAATTAAGTCTTTCAAGTTCTACCTTAGAACCAATTTTTATTTTTTTCATTAGTTGTTGACACACTTCTTTTTAAAATTTTTATTGTAGTTTCAAAATGGTTTCCTTAGTTGGAGCCACACTGAGAGAAAAGTTTGAATCAACAAATCATTCTTCCAGATTGAAGATGCTGACAATTTGTCAGAGCTATCCTTCATACCTCTATATACAGATCCACCTGATTTACGAACATTAAAAAGGGGTGAATTATGTGGTTGGGGCGCTACATCAATGTCTGGAAATGCTACAAAAATTTTACATTGTATGTTTGTATATATTAGTACATATAATTATTGTCGCAGTGTTTTCAAGAAAATGGATTTTATACGTGTTCATTTATGTGGAAATGGAGGAGAAGATCAAAAACTTTCTTTGGTATGTACCGTAAAAAATTTTAAGAATTTATATAAATTTTTTTATAACTAATTTATCAAAAATGATTTCGACTAAGTTGCATATTTTGAACTATTATATAGGGAGACTTTGGCAGCCCTTTGACCATGAATATTATAGTAAATGGTAATGTCAAGACTTATATTGTTGGAGTCACAGCTGACCAAATAGAAAATAAAAACGATTTTATAATTAGATTTATAAAAACAAATAAAGCATATACTGTTATTGAAAGTATGGTGAGATCATTAGAATTAATGGAAGAAAATAGAAATTGCAATATCAGGAACCAAAACGATTCAACGATTAGACCGAATAAGCGTCAAAAGCCTGATCAGAATTTTGAAGTGATTTACGGGTCTGACTAATTTTGAATTTTTATTAAAGTAACCAGAAAAACTAACAATTCGAATTGCTTTTTCTTATTTAGTTGAATCCGTGAATAGAATCATACGTAGGATAGAAACCAGTAATGTTGATAGAATAATTTTGTGGAGTTGCCCATATTTTGAATAATAAATTTAGTTTTTGTTAATAAAGGATTTTAAATTATAATTTGTATATTAACAAACTAATTAAATATTCAATTTTTTTACCATCCCACAAAGATGCCTCTTAAAGATTTATAATTAATAAAACACAAAAAATTTACGAAACTTTCTTTAAAAATTAAACAAATTTTCATCAATAATATTAAAAAACAGTTTTGCATTGAATACATAAAAGACAAAAACCAAAATACGTTTTAAATATTAGGTTACTACCTTCTGAGAGAGCTAAAAAATGATAAAAAAGCCAAAATTTATAGCGCTTCAATACATTGACTGCCACTGCGTTCTAGGCAATGACGCAAACTACGTAAGTTGGCAGTCAAAGTGTTTAAAAAAATTGTGATTCTCACGACAAAATTACAACTTTTTACTGCAAAATAGATAATTGTGAAACTATTTTTATTTTTTTAGTTCATCTTAAAGAGAATTTATTTAATAGTTAACTTCAAAATGTGATGAAACTCATTGAGATTGGTTCATTAGATTTTTTCTATCTTGTACGGAAACAACGGAAACGTTGCTTTTGGAAAATCTATCGTAAATAAAAAATCCTTTTTATTACAAATTTCAACTACGCGACAGGCTAATCTGTAATTCCTAGTCCAAATAATAGTCGTTCTATTATACATCTTTCTATATATTTATATGATTATGTTTAATCGTTACACAGAAAAAAAGTCTTGAATTTGTCACGTCTTACAGACGATTTTGGCTTAAATTTACAAGTAGCTACCCCGTGTATAAGCACATAAGTCTGTCCTTCTCTAATGGTCTACTTTATATCACACCTAAAAAAAAGCCCATTTTTGGACTTCATTTAAAACTTTTTTTTCTGTATACATAATATATAATAATTATATAAGATAATTTTGAATTTAATTTGTCATATATTTTCCGAATATTTTCTCATTTTATTAAAACTTTCTTAAAAATCATTGATTGTACATTTTATTACTTTCCCTAATCATGTTTGTCGGAGTGGATATGGTAAATTTCAGTATGTGATGTTATGATTTATTGCTTTAACAACATTTGACGTAGCAGTGATAAATTTAAGGATAAAAGTGTTTACTTCATTGTATAATATGATGCAAGAGAGCTGTAAAATCATTGAATTTTTACACGTGATCATTATTCATAAAATATTTAGTAACTTAATAAGCATTTTTCTTAATCATCATAAGATCTTAATGCTTCATTTAATTAGAATTTAGAAATTTAAAAACATATTTTAAAATTTTCTGCACTGAATCATTTATATGGATCAAAAATCGAATTTATTTGATATCTAAAATATTGATGTTATCAAAATATATGTCATATAAAAGTTGTGAATTTAGTCAAGGAGCATATCTTATCTTGTATAACTTTTTTCTGTACGACTAACGGTTTTCGAAAGAATATAAAAAATATAAAAAATCACTTATTCTAGTTATAAATCTTAAGGGTGTTTCTCTCTAGCGGACTCGATTAAGTGAGCGGTAAGAGAATACTCTGACCATTCTCTGACCTTATATTATTATGGCTAAGAACGGTAAAAACAACATTTAAAGCATTGCAATTATGATTCTGTGGCGAAATTTCAATTAGAAGGTGTAGGAATAAATATAATAATTTTATTTTTCAGCTATAAAAACTAGAAAAACATATTACCTGTCATGGAAAGCAGTGCAGTGGCTTATAGATGAAATTATCTAATTTCATGTTTTCTGATATTTGATTACAGTCCCAAGTATCTATCGTTCATATATACATTGGATAGACTATCCAACAGTTTTGGGGTTCCAATTGAAAATTTAGCAGACGCTTCACTGCCATGTTTAGAACTAGATTAATCAATCGATAATAATCTCCGTGAGTACAGAAACTTACAGCATGGCTACAACTTTACTAAGGCTGATACAAAGTCTCTTTGAACTTTGAATATCCTTACCATAAGTTTCTGTAATTTGATTGAAAAGTTTCTGCAATACTTGCTATGGTTACTGCAAGGTTGTTCAATAGATGTTTGCAAGATTTTTGCGAGCTTTTTGTGAAGCTGCATTTGCAGTATTTATTTATTCCACAGTATAACATAGACATGTAAAATGTCATTTTATATTGCAAAATACGACATTTACAGAAACTTTTACGAGAAAAAATGAAGACACTTTTATATTAAATCTCTGTAAACATTGCAATACAAATACGGAAAATTTTTTTATGACTTCGTTCGAAGAGAACATTACGTTACAAGTAACCAAAGAAATTGTAATTTTTTTTCATTTTCAGTAAAATTATCCCGTGCAGAAATTGTCTCGACTATGCCCTGATAACGGTCGGGTCCTGGCCAGGCAATAGCCGGGTAACTTTTACCCAACCGGGGCCTGGTCGGGCCTTGCCCGCGCAGTTGTTTGGAAAATTCTCCCCAACCAGGGCCTGGTCAGACTATGGCCATGCAAGTTGCTTTACGGTTTCCGCCCGGGCACTGGACGGGACCTGACCAGGTCGTCTGCTTGTTTCAAAATTTGCATTTTTATGAATATGCCAACAAGTTTTATAAAAATAATGTATCTATAATATATTAAATCAGATGTTAAAATATATGTGGGACCAAAAATTTTTCTTTACAAGATAATTAATTATTATGTTTATATTTAGGGTCCTTAAAGTATAGAATCAGCTATAAACAAACCACTATTGTTTTATTTTCTTGGGCAAAAATAAACATTTAGTTTTCAAAAAAATATTTTCCATCGTTCAATGAACGTTCAGAACTGTAAGTACGTTTTTGTGACTGAAGTTGCAACCATGATTTCTTAATCTCATAGTGTTCGTGCATGTTAACATTCTTGGGAATTTACTGTAAATTATAACGTATAGTATCGGTTTAAATAATGGATAAACGTATTCGTGATCTAAATCGTAGGCGTTCTAAGAAGCGCAGGTTAATAAGAAATAGTTCAATTTTACATGATTTAATCGATATCGACATAGATGATTCTGATAGTGAAATTGAGACTCCCATCATACCTTTGGGTAAGTTCTGTTTGTATGTTTTGACATATATTTATGTTTAAATAATCAAAAATGTTTTATTTTTGTATCACAAAGGACTATGAAGAAAACTTTGATCACGAAATTTACCAGGACAATAATGAGCAAGAGGCTAATATCTGCTTTTATTTTAATATTTTAAAGTAATTTACATGATTACATCTTATACGTATACCTGACCAGGGACTGGCAGGGTACAGATCGGCAACTATCCGGTACCCGATCGAGGATTAACCGGGCTTCTAGCCCGACCGGGGCGCGCTTGATTCCCCGTGACAAAAATGACCGGGCCCTGTCCGGTATACCCGGCCGGGGCCCTGATATTATCCAGGCTGATTATCCGGGGCCCGGCCAGGGCCCGATAAAAACCGGTTTAAATTTCTACACGGGTACTTAAGAAGTTAGTTAAAAAAATTAGTAGTTCCAATCTATTTTTTAATTTGGAATATTTTTGTACACCTTCATAGAGGCCTGATAAAACAATTTTTTTGTGCAAATACACTTTTTCGAGTATGTGATAAATAATTGATATGCAATCATATATCATATTGTCTGAATTTAGAAGTTGTGAAAATTAAACAAAGCAGTAATACAGATTATTTGATAACTTTTTTAACATGAAATTATAAAAAATTTAAAAAATATGTACATTTTATGGTTAATGACAACTAAAAAGTTAGATTTGAGAAAAATTGCTGCATGAGTAATCGACGTTCCTTGTTTCTGTCAGTTTATACAAAAATATCAAAAATGAAAATTATTGGTTGTTTTTTATTGTGCGTTGTGACTTTCGACACTGATTTTATAGGTAAGTGAATCAATAATAAAATATTATAAATAAAACTGAAATGAATATCTAATCTATAAATATAAAAGTACATATTTTATAATTATTATAAAAATATCCAATGTATCAATACAAATTTTCTAAAATACTGTGTTTTCAAACTTTCAATTATATTTTGTGTATATTTTCAATGTACAGAAAAACTTAGAGTTATCTGAAAAAAATTTTCATAGAGATCTAGTCACATGGTCCAGTTGATGTTTCATTGTGATTGAATCTCCCAACATTATGTTGTAAATTATCATGTACAAGGAAATTGAGAATTATTCTATCATAAACAGAAGAAGAAATAGTTGTTAGATATTTTAATGTCATGAAATAGCTAAATTAATTTTCTCAAATACCTATTGAAGATCACCAGTTTATCAGTTTCCTTTTTATTTAAAGTTTCACCAGGAATGAAACATTTTCGAAAAAATATTTTTTCTTTCAAAAAGAATTTAAGTACAGAACGATATCGAGTGATTGTGACTTTTTTTATTTTAGTGAATTCAGTTTAATTCTTCTTAATAGAACATTTTTCGAAAAATGCAATTAAAATTCCTGATTTGTAATTGAAGCAAGCCCTCAAAAAACCTCAATGCATTTTCATAAGACAAAATATTTTGCAAAGTTAACAAAACTGTACAATCAAAAGATCTGATTTAATCGAGAAAACGAGTTTGGTCACATGAACAAAAATTTAGTTTATGTTCAATTGTTTGATATTGAATTTTTTATTTCAATAGCATATTTATTTAATTATGAAACTTTATACATTGTTTATGGTATACAGGGTGACCTGCCAATAGACATTAAGTTTTGAATGTCAAATTCTTTTTTAAAAACCAAACAAGAAATCATATTGATATAATGTTGTGCCAACAATAGTTTTCAAACTATTAAGGATTGCAATTGAGGAGTTATATTCAATAAGGCGACAGGCGCTCGAAAACCTGTAAAAGTATTGTCCGCCTCGTGATGTCATAGTCAAAAATTGAAAATCGAAATTCGAAAAAACCAAAAACATGGTTTTATAGCTCGTGAAAAATGAATGTTAGTTACCTCTTACAGTTTTTTTATAACGTTGCAAATTTCCGAGTAAATTAATAAAAAGTGTGTTGGTTTTAAAGCATACAAACCATGTTTTATTTCAATCCACTCGCCTCGAAAAATTCATTAATTAACGGATTGAGAAATTTTGTTTTGCGTTCTACTCGTGAATCTCTGGCGGAGGCGACAGTGCTTGCAAAAATTTTTTTGTTCATTGTTAAATGTTTTTTTTTCAATCCGAAGAAAAAAGTATGTTTTTCGAGCTTCGGACCGAAAAAGTGAGCGAGGAAGTTTGAGCTACAGTAAACTTCCCGTGAACAAGTTGATCATTAGTATATGGAGCAACTTTTTGGAAAATATCAACTCAATTGAACAATTACTTTCGAAAATACAACGAGTTGAACGCTAATGCGAATTAGGTTTTTACGCTCATTGTCATCGCATGCTACTCCTACTCTCTTTCTCTATCTTCCTTCGCTTCTACTCATCGGCGCGCCTGCATTGCTCGTAACAAAACCGGTAAAATCGCGTCAAAACCTAATTCGCATTTGCGTTCAACTCGTTGTATTTTCGAAAGTAATTGTTCAATTGAGTTGATATTTTCCAAAAAGTTGCTCCATATACTAATGATCAATTTGTTCACGGGAAGTTTACTGTAGCTCAAACTTCCTCGCTCACTTTTTCGGTCCGAAGCTCGAAAAACATAGTTTTTTCTTCGGATTAAAAAAAAACCATTTAACAATGAACAAAACAATTTTTTGCAAGCACTATCGCCTCCCCCAGAGATTCACGAGTAGAACGCAAAAAAAAATTTCGCAATCCGTTAATTAATGAATTTTTCGAGGCGAGTGGATTGAAATAAAACATGGTTTGTATGCTTTAAAACCAACACACTTTTTATTAATTTACTCGGAAATTTTCAACGTTATAAAAAAACTGTAAGAGGTAACTAACATTCATTTTTCACGAGCTATAAAACCATGTTTTTGGTTTTTTCGAATTTCGATTTTCAATTTTTGACTATGACATCACGAGGCGGACAATACTTTTACAGGTTTTCGAGCGCCTGTCGCCTTATTGAATATAACTCCTCAATTGGCCAATAGAACTTACTATTTCCGCGCGCCCATAAGCTTCCTGCGCGAATTTTTTACCAAGATTCACTTCAGATCAGTAGAAAAGTATTCTCAGCCAGACAAGAGACAAACTGTCACCGAACCAACATGAAGTTGGAAACCATATCGCCGTCAACTGTTCATCAAGCTTCCCACGATTTAAATACGAATTACAAAAATTACTGAATTTTCCATCAGTTTGGATTTTTCATACATGGGAACAAAAATGACGCCTTTTAAGATTTAATTAGTGGCACTTGCAATTAAAAATTTGTTTACGATAGAGTTTCCAACATCATGTTGGATCGGTTATTTTAAAAAGTCTCAATTATATTATTTATAAAAATTGGAACACTTATTCAGTTTACAAACCATAAAATTGAATTACGGATGCAGGATGGTCTTCACCTGAAAATTTAATCTCCTAATTTAAAAAAATGATATACAATATATGATTACAGATTTTATCGCTTTATAGGCATTTTTTTTACAATACAAGAATGGTTACAAGATGGCAAAATATATCATGTTAATAGTTTTTAAATATCCTTCGAATTCTTCAGAATATTCTTTTTTTGAATGGTCCCCATTGAAAAATGGAAAAATATCTAATCAAAATATCTACAATATAGGAAATAAGAATGTTTAAACTTGAAACCAGATATTCAATCCTGTACCTTTAATTTGAAACCTCAAGAAACTAGTGTCGATGTCGGTTTGCTACACCGGGCTACACTTGATGCATCTATCGCACGAGAACAAGTGAAATGAAGTGGCAAGTCTGTCTCTCTTGTTCTCATACTTCGTATAACGTAGCGGCCGTAGCGGCGAATGAAAACTTAAAATCATCGACTTTCGAACCATCGAAAAGAAGAAGTTTCGATGTTCGATGTAAAATCAACATCGAATCTTAAACATCGATGTCAAAAATAGCGACATCGAAAGCAAAAACCTCTATGTTTCCGATGTTTTCGATGTCGAGGTTCCGTCACTAGTCCAATTTTAATTTTGAATAACCATTTTGTTCAGAATTTAATGTAGTTTCACTTTATATAGGAATTAAAATTACGAAATTGGGGTCAACTTTTGGCTCAGTTTCCTTAAAGCATTAGCTGACATCGTGAATAACATTTTTGAATTATCGAAAATGAACGCCCTCCTTCTGTTACTAAAAATATTAGCATATCGAGAGAAACTGCGCTCTACATTTACATCTCTATCAATAATATTATTATGGATTATTATTTTTATACAGCATCTATAAATCAGTCCAAAATATTGAATTTCAGCGAAGCATATGTCAACAAACAAATGACTCGCGCATATGGATTGAGTAATAAATGAAATTTAGGTAGAGAGGGGGGACGCGAGGAATCTTGCTTGATCGTGCGTGCCCGACACGAGGCGTCGTCTGTGCCCAGCGTGCGCGCGCATGTTCGGCTGTTCGGTTCAGAGGCTCTCTGCAACGAGGGAGCCGAGCCGACGCTCGGTGCGTAACTTCAGACTACGCTCGTCTGCTCTCTGTTATAACTAAAAAATTTGTCATAAGAAAATGCATTGAGGTTTGGTGAACCTGGTTAGAAACTAAAAAAAAAAACAGGAGCACCAGCTTTCAGCCAGTTTCGACTATGTAAACGAATGTATTCGTTGAACTACAAATGATAATCACTTTAAAGGTATACTTACAAAAGTCAATTCATCTCAACTGGAGCGTAAAATATTCAATGCAATAGAACCACCATTAGAAGGAAAATACACATATATGGCCTCTTTACAACTAAATGATGTGCACATTTGCGGCGCGGGTATGTTTCGAATGGGTTTCCTCATATCTTCAGGTGAATGTATAAATGATGTTCAAAAAGGAGTAAATGATAAATTGCAACAGGCATACGCTGTCCTTGGACATCACTCTTTTGAAAATGGAGTGAAACATGTTATTCTAGACTCTATTTTGCATCCCAATTTTAAAGTTGATAAGCCATTACGATTGATTTGGAATTACGATGTTGGAGTCGTCATGGTAGGTCTATTAACTACTTTTAGTTTTCTTATCAAGGTTATATGTAACTTCCCAGTAAGAAAGCTTGCATTAAAGAGTAAAATTGATTTTATGAAAATGTAAACAACAGTCTTGACAACTCTATTACATGAAATATAAAAAATCTACACAAGATTTAGAATTCACATGCATGTATTAGTCATAATAATAATTTGAAATTTACATTTGTAAAATATATCTTTTGAAAATATACAATACAGAAAATAATAGAAACTTTTTATAAATGTTTTTACACAAAATACTTTTTAATAATAATGCAATTTTTGAGTATACATTTTAAAATTTAGTTTCATTAAACTTCATACGTAGTTATAATTAAAATGTATATTGAATATTAATTATTAATCATGTTATAATATATTTTATATATTAATCATTAATAATTATAATAATTAATTTGCATATTTCATGAATAATATATATAAAAAAAGTTGATTTATTTTTACTTAACTGAGGCCCAAAAACTCTAGTCACGACACTGGTACTCTCACAAGCTCTGACTAATTCTTGGATTCACCATATAAGAAAGTTCCAAATTTTATGTCTCAGCGTTGTAAGCGAGTGTGTGCGTGATTCGATGAGATAGCCTGTCGTCCTATATATATACTAGGGTGTTTGATATTGACGTGATAAAATAAACATGAATGTATTTGTTTGGCAAAAATCGGTTTTATTTCTCAATGTACTCTCCTTTTAGCTCGATACAACGCGTCCAACGATATTTCAACTTTTCTAAGCACTCCAAATAATACAATTTGTCAAACTCTTCAAAATACCCTTCAGTTTTCCATTCAACTTCTTCGTTCGGCTCAAAACGCCTACCATACAGCCATCCCTTGAGGTTTGGAAACAGATAATAGTCGCTCGGTTTATAGTGATGATTGTATGAGTCGTACCCAAGTTTATACGTGGTTTACACAATTTAAAAATGGCCGCGATGATTTAAATGATGATCCAAGACCCGGACGACCAGAAGCATCAAATCGTGCTGAGTTAGTGGAAAAAGTACGTGAAATAATCGCTATCAATGCAAATTTCACTGTGCGAATGCTGGCAGAAGAATTAAATTTATCTTACTGTACAATCTACACAATATTTACTAAAGATTTGTGTAAAAGAAAGGTCTTTGCACGTTTTGTTCCACATCAGTTAAATGCACCACCTCACAAGACCAAAAAGTCAACGAATTTTTGATGAAAAAACAGATTTGTGTCATGGACTACCCAAAAACCGAGTTTAAAAAGTCTATGGATAAATTGGTTGATCATTTCAAACGTTGTATTGAGTCTAATGGAACCTATTTTGAATAAATAATAACTTTCAAAGATAATATAATGTGTATCTTATTCTATATCCAAAAAGTTCGGTTATTTTTGGGACACACTGTGTACGGTGGCTGCGCAAGCGATTCGAAACCCAATTCATGCTTTTTTGTCTGTGCAATGTTCGATGTGTGAAATGGTGCATTGTCATTATGAAAAAGGATTTTCTTCTTCAAATGTGGCCGTTTCTTCTTGATTTCGTTATCCAATCGTTCCAAAAATGCAGTATAATCTGCTCTAATAACGGTCCTTCTTTTCTCAAGGTAGTCGATGAAGATTACTCCATGTGCATCCCAAAAAACACTAGCCATAACGTTCCTAGCCGATTGTTGCGTTTTCGGACGCTTTGGTGCACTTTCAGCAGATTTAACCCACTGTTTTGACATTTCACGTGATTCCGAAGTATTGTGGTAGATCCATGTTTCATCAATCGTCACAAATCGACGATAAAACTCTTTTAGATTGCGGTTAAAATAGGCTAAATTTTGTTTCGAAGTGGTGACACGAATGCGTTTTTGATCGATTGTGAGCAATCGCGGCACCCATCTTGCACAGAGCTTTCTCATGCACAAATGTGTATGCAAAATATTGACTACAAGCTCAGTTGAGATGAATACGATTATAGTTATCTCACGCACTTTCACTTTCGGGTCATTCAAAACAATATCATGGATTTTATTGATCATTTCTCGTGTAGTGATCTAATTTGGACGACCTGGACTTGGTATGGTTTCTGTGCTCGTACTACTACAACGAAATTCGGTAAACCATTTCTGAACCATTTAATACGATGGAGTAGAGTCCGAATAATATTTATCGAGCTTGGACTTGGTTTCTGATAAGGTTTTTCCACGCAAAAAGTAGTGTTTATCACGTTCACACCGGCGCGTACCACCGTTGGTCCACACTAGAATGTCTCATCGGGCGGCGCGTACCACCGGTACGGTAAAAATTCAGAAGATTCAGAGAGGATGAGACGAATTCACAGAGAATTTAGCCTCAGTCAATCACACAAAACTTTCCACGATGCCGTTGCCTTTGTCCTTGGAGCGCAGCCGCCAATGGGCGAGGAGCATGAATTACAGCGCCGGCGTGAACGTGTTAATCAGCAGACAAAATTCACTTTTTTCCATCTTTGCAAAAAATTCGGAGCTTGGTTGCTCTCAGGCACTGTAACTTGTAAACTAATGAATGAATTCGGCTCAAATTTTGACAGAAAAGGTTTGAAGGATGGAACTTGTCAACAATGATAGCCGTTTGTTATTAGTGGTGACCTCTCATAGAAATATCACGTCAATATCAAACACTCTAGTAAGTGTAGTTATTAGGTTAATACATGCAGAGTACTATGTTTAAGTGTATTTGTGATAAAAAATATAATTGGCTGCGACTGAATGGTTTGTATGTATTTGTATTATGTTTATGTATGTATGTATCGGATGATTAATGACAGGCTTGAGGTAAGAATTTTTTTTACTGGCGGTTGAAGTAACACACGCGATGCTCATTTTACCGAACTATCGTTTGAAGCTCCTCGAGCGTCAGTGATATACATTTCACGTTAACCCACTGACGCATATTGATGCCTTGTCGTCGACCATCTTTTACTGAACTCCCACCCAGAAAACAGTTTCTTTGAATTAACGAAACATTAATAAGTTCATCAATAAACATTAATAAGTTTCCGGTCTGACATATAGATGGCACCACTGTTTTCAAATCCATATGACTTGTCATTTTCAAAACAATGGTTAAAAAATAGTTTCGAGTGTTACTCAAACATTGCTTTTTTAGTGGGAAAAAATACTATTGAAGCAAAGCAGTGGCTTGATAAGCGTTATGGAGACTCTGCACCAGGGAAATCAACAATCATCGACTGGAATGCCGAATTCAAACGCGTCGTACAAACACCGATGACGCTGAATGCTCTGGTCGCCTAAAATCAGCAGTTGTTCCGGAAAATATAACAAAAGTTCACAAAATAGTTTTGGGCGATCGTTAATTAAAGTTGCGTGAGACAGCTGACAGCTTAAAGATATCAGAAGGTAGTGTGTTTACAATTTTGCACGAATCTTTTGGGATGCGTAAGTTGTTTTCGAAATGGGTGCCGTGTTTGCTTACATCCGACCAAAAACAACAACGCGTCGAGAATTCAGAGCGTTGTTTGGAGCTGTTCAAGCGAGGTAAACAGGGTTTTCTGCGTCGGTATGTGAGAATAGTTGAAACATAGATCCACCACTATACACCTGAAACAAAAAGATCTTCAGCTGAGTGGACAGCAGCTGGTGAAAGCCGTCCAAAGCGACCAAAAACTGAACAGTGGGCTGGCAAGGTTATGGCATCCGTATTTTGGCACGCGCATAGTATTTTGTTTATTGACTATTTTGAGAAAGGCAAAACCATTAACAGCAACTATTACATGGCATTACTGGATCGATTGGGCGCAGAAATAAAAAAAACGGCCTCGCATGCTAAAGAAAAAAGTGTTGTTCCACCAAGACAATGCACCGTCCCACAAGTCCATGAAAACGATGGTTTTCATCAAAACACTACTGGCTCTTTGCTGACCTGAAAAAAATGCTCCAGGGAAAGAAATTTGGTTCCAATGAAGAAATGATTGCCGAAACTGAGACCTATTTTGAGAGCATAGATGAATCATTTTACAAAAAAGGCATCGAAAAGATAGAGAAGCGTTTGTATGAATGTATTACGCTTGAAGAAAACTATGTTGATGAATAAAGTCGAATTTCTCGAAAAACTGTGTTTTTCTTAGTTAGTGCGGAAACTTATTGAGTCATATGTTATATCAAAGAAATGTTTTTTTGATTCAGAGAAACTGTTTTCTCAGTGCCTCACTATTCCCTATGTAACGTTCATTATCATTCACGTTGGGTGAATTAAGTATTTATCAAATTCATTTTACTCGACTATGATTTAAAAGATGTTGAAATATGCTTATGTTCCAAGTTTAACCGAAGAGTCGAGTAAAATTACTCTATTCTTCTCCGTGCAAAATAAAGAAAATTTGGTTCTCAAATTTCAGAAAATAGTTGAGGATATGAAAACAGACTAAATAGTTTTTTTTAGTATTGATAATAAAAGAAAGTTCATTCAATCTTACTTTAGCGTGAACGTATTGAAGTTAGTTATTAGATTGAAAACTTTAATAATTGTTCTAGATTGAAGTCACTAAGTATTTATCAAATTTACCTATTGTGCCATTGTCTGCAAAAATGTATAATGCACTTACGCCTTTAGATGGTACATTATGTGGATGGGGCGGTAGAACAGAGACCGAAAAATATTCAAGCAGTTTACATTGTATGCGTGTAGTACTTCATAGCCAGGCACTCTGTCGCAAACCTAAGTTAAATGTAGATTTTCTCAACAAACAGATGTGTGGAAGTGGAGGTCCAGGACAAAACATTACTGTCGTAATTACATTTTGAAATTTTTATTGAAATAATTTTCTAAAAAATTACTAATCGAAACAATTTGATTTATATGGTATATTTTTAACGGTTCTACATATAGGGAGACTATGGCAGCCCTCTGACCATGTACTTGGTTGAGAATTGGCAGGCTACTAACTATATTATTGGAATCACATCTGGCTATTATGAAAAAGATAACAAATATTTAATTCGTTTCATCAGAAGTAATTTTGTACGTAAAACAGTTGATGAAATGGTGAACAGGTTAAAGTATGACGCAGGACTAAGTGATTTTTGCAATGACAGTAGCCAAAGAATTTTTATAGAACAAGAGCATAAACGTCTAAAGACTTCCAAATGAGTGTCAATAGCATATATAATTAAGTTGAATTTTAGTTTTAAGATAAACCTTTTTTCTTCGGATTCAGAAAGTATTTAGGTCTGAATAAATTCATATTATCTTTCAAAAAAAAAAATGGTTTTTATTTTTAAAAGAACAATTTTTGTTGTTGGAGCAGCGGAAAATGTATATACGCTTAAAAAAAAATTTTATTGTAAACAATTATTTTGAGTAGAAATATGTGACTAGATTCCTACATTAACAAAATTTCAGATTGTGTAATCTCATTTCCATGAAAAATGAGGTACCGAGTAAATAATTTTATAATTATTAACATTTATGACTATTTTATTCAATTTGATAAATGTTTAACTCGATATCTCATGTTGCATGGAAATAGGAACACACATACTGTAATGCCAGTAAGGTAGGAATCTAGTTACGCTGTTTAGTTGGATCCCTACCTTACCGACGCGTTTTTTTGTCCCTAGAATTCCCACATTAATTGAGATATATAGTTAAAACTTTGAATAATTAAATAAAAAACCGTAAAGAACGTTTATCTGGTATCAAATTTTTATAATTATAAAAAAAATGTTTACCAAAATAAATTTGTTTATAATTATCGGTAAGGTAGGGATCGGATAAGTTATACATGACCTAATGCTACGTTTTTTCTAGAGAAATAAAAAATTGGATCGAATTTATTTGAAGATTCTTCCATTTCAAAAAATACATTTTCTCTGCAGGAACTTGAATTACGTAAGTATTTTTTCTCAACTATTCGGAAAGACTTGAGTTTACAAATTTTATTACACTACATTTCATTTAATTAAAAACATGTTAGAGTAAAAAATGTTCTCATTAAAATTCTAAAATTCATAAAAAATATATACACTTTATTAAAAATTATAGTAAAGTTTGTTAAATACTATGGTAAAATTTTATCCAATTTTCCTTAAGTTGAGTATTCAAGTATTTTCAGTACTAAAGATTTTTACTATGACTTATTTTTAATAAAATAAAAACGTACCTTAGTAAAAATTGTAAACATTTATTTTATTTTCTTCATGTCAATATGAATTGTGAAAACTTTTTCTATGTGAACTTTGACGGCAATCAAATAATAATTTGTTTGAAAATATTAAATGATACCTTTTGTATGTCTATCTTTTCAATAAATTGTCAATTTTTACAGCAAACAATTATTTGAACGTTTGATTCCGTTCGTAAATTAAAATATATATATATATATATATTTCTTTTAAAACCCTATTCGAGTGGGACTGAAAATCATTAGCATTACAATGAAAAACAGTGAAATTGTCACTGAAGTTGATCAGTAAAATTCAATCAGTAACCCATTTTCAACTATTTTATCAGTAAAATCTCGCTGATTCAAATTCAGAAAGTACAAACTTCTAGAAAAGTAAGGAAGATTCTCCAACGAGAGAATTTTGGAGAAGAAACAGAGATGCAAAAATGAGATCGAGGAGCTAAAGAAATTTACTTGAGATCTTAAGTTAAGAATGTAGGCGTCAGGCGGATGGAATAGAGTGGGGGTTAATTGTAAAATTAACCTTAATTATTGAACCTTCCGTGCTTCTTCGTTCTACCTCCTTGGAGCTAATTCATTACCCTTATACTCCCTGCAGCTAGTTACACAATATTGCTCGACTAACTCTGGCCTTGATATCGTTTTCTAACAAGAAATAGACACCTCATTCTGTGATTTCCCTTTCTTGCTTTCAATCCCTATCTCAAGCAATGCAAAAAAGGAAAGATTTTTAAAGTATTGATAAGATTTTGTTATCCCCTCCCTTCACCCACTTGATACATCACTCCCTTAACCCCCTCACCATCACCAGTATGTAATTTTGCTTTTATATGCATTTTTATCAAATATTTTTTCTCAAAATATTTGCAATACAAGAAATATTTTTAATTATTTATATTCCTAGTTGAGAAGAAACTATTCGAACTCTCTTAAGGGGGTTATCCCGTGTAACTGGTTCAAATAATCGAATTTTTTCTGCATTAACTGCATCCAAATATAGAGTCTTTGAGGAAGCTGTAGGTTCACTTTATGCACCATTGGTAGCAGATTCGTAATTTTAATGGCTTATGCAGTACAAGCCGAACTAGGATAATTCTGATTCATTGAGCTGTTTTTTTATGTTGAAAAACTCGTAAAAAACACCAAAATTCACAAAAAAATATTCAATAACATGCCGAAAATTTAATTTTCAACATTTTTTAATGATCCTAGTTCAAATACTAGTTCTTATTTCACAGATTAAAATGCCACTTGATTTTTTTGTTTTAGATAAGCAGAACGCTTGCAATCTTGATCACCGCGAAAAACTTTTTTTAGAGATGAGTGGCTAAGTTGCCATATAGTTCAACAATGAGGGACGATTTTGGACTAAAAACATTTTAAAGTGTGCTCTAAATATGAATAAATATGTGCTGAAAAGTTCGCAGTTGTATGTTCATTTAGTTCGCCAAAAGAAATTTCCAAAAAAAGCGAAAAAAAATTACTATCACTCGGGATGACCGCCTTAATTTTAATCAGTGACTTATTTTGAGCTATAGATTTAGCTGTTTGGAGTCACGTTTAATGAGAAATCAAACACAATTTAAATTATCTAGAAACCAGTCACTGATTGAAATTATAAAAAAAGACTACTATTTGAGATTAATTAAGGGCATGTGATACTTGAGAAGAGTAGTAAGTTAATGAACGACTTGGTTCAGTTTCTACATGCTTACGCCCATATCACATAACATTTTATTTTTGAAATTATGGAAATTATAGAGAAGGTAAAATTGGACGCATATAGTCCACTTTTGGTTTTGATAATGAAAAAAAAATTTCGATAGATTTTGCAAGAATTGAAATTTTTATGATTTTTCAAACCAAAAGTAGTCTATCTACGTCCACTTTTATCTTCTCTACCATTTATCAAATTTTGGTAAAAATGTTATGAATTTTATGCGTAAACATGTAGAAACCTAAAATCAATAATGTTCACTAATTAGCTAAGTATCACATGCCCTTAAGAGAAAAAAATTGAAGACACCAAAACTAAAGATATTTGAGGAACTGAAATCTGTTGATCTAAAAAAGTCAAAAGTGACTGATAAAATGCAAAGATAGTCATCAACTTAATTAGTTAAAATTTTGCTTATTTAACAAATCCACAAAAGTAAATAAGTAAGAACCCACCTACTTATTTACTTTCCTGGAACTTTTTGTTGCTTAATCGTTTTGACTAATGATTAGTCAGTAATTATTAAAATTAAAATAAGTGAAAATATGATAATGAAATATCAATAAAATAATAACTATTATTATAGTTGATTATGAATTAATTAGTACACTGAGAAAACAGTTTTGTCAAATCAACAAAAATATTTTGTTAGTATTTAGCTAACAAAATTCTTTTGTTGTGCCAACAAAACATTTTGCTATATCAATCAAATTTTGTTACCCAAACAAAATGTTTTGTTGTGACAACAAAATATTTTGCCAGGACAACAAAAAAAGTTTTGTTGGATAAATTTTTTTCTCAGTGTAATAGCTATGATTTTTGGGGATATTTAAAATATTTATAAATATTATTATATTGAAACAACGCGTAAAAGTGATTTTGTATTCTCTCTGAATTTGAATCAGTCAAAATCTACTGATTATCAGTGAAATTTGACTGATTCAAATAGCTAAAAAGAGGCTACTGTAAATCAATCAAATTTCACTAATTATTTCAGTGAAAATTGACTGATTTGACAGTGAGAAATATTTTTCCACTGATGAATCAGTGAAAATTTGACTGATTCAGATTTAGAGAGTTAAGAATCTGAAAGTGAAATAGAATAACAAATTTAATTCAGTTTTATATATAACATTTTTCTAACTAAGCGACTTGGAATGATTTTCAAAAACATCGCAGTCATTCTTTATTATATTTTTGTTTTCATATTTATACACATAATAAGCATACGACAATATCGAAGTTACTTAACTATAGTTATTATAATATAATGTCGAGCGTTTGTACAATAAATAAAGACTCTAAAGCGATTTAAACACAACGTCACGTATCTCTTTACTATTCGACAGTATCGAGTACCACTTGTTAGTAGTTTTAATAATAAACCCTTTAATGCTTCGCGTTTATGATTCTCGACTGCAAACGATTTTTTCGAGTGATGCATATTTTCTTCAACAACCCACTTCACCCAGAAATATTCAAATTCAAAAACGGTTTTAAAATTTTATTCCAACTCCCCCAATCCCTCTTAAATTTCGAGAATAGCTCGCTTTTACAATTTTTTATTTACTACATAAGTCTGAATGATTTTTAATAGGAATTCAGTAGTACTGGTTTCCTCATTATTTTGTAAGAATAAGAAAATTATAAATGTAAACAAATATTAAAATTGTAAAACTTTAATACCTACTTAAAGGTAGTTTTAGTCTTGTGGTATATGTCATTCTTATAAACACTTTTTCATGTGTACTCTACGTTTGCGACTCTTTATGTCATACATCTAAAAAAAGGAGGCTTTAAACCTTCAAAATATCAACGTTTAAGGTCATTTACATCAGACCATAAATAAATTTCATCATTGGATTTCACCCAACAGTTATTAAAGTATAAAGGAGACAAGTGTTCACTTTAATATTGGTTTTATAACAGTTACGTAACTGCTGATCACAAATGTATTCAATTAACAATATAGTTTACAACAACTCAAGTAAAAAGACTGAAGAAAAAGTTTTCATATTTTCAAATAATAATACATTTTTAAAAGACAAGATGTTTTTCTTAGAAATTTTTATTGTTTTGGTAATAATGTCATTCAAATTTGTTATCATGAGTAGAAATAAGTTATTAGTATGGGGATCAGAAAAAAGAGACAGGGGGAAAATATGAAGCAATCAACATGTAAATACTAAGTGAAAATACAGGCCCCGAGGGTAAATTAACTTTTGACATTACGCTCGCCGTTTACACACGGAAAGTGAAAATTAATGATTGGAATAAATTTTCCACACGATAGAAGAAATTGTGCAAACTCTAAATTGAGACATTCTATCACAGTAAATGTTTTATTGGTTGAAATTGAAAAATTATCAAGTCATGTACATAA
Source organism: Diplolepis rosae (assembly GCA_030998225.1). NCBI lineage: Eukaryota > Metazoa > Arthropoda > Insecta > Hymenoptera > Diplolepididae > Diplolepis > Diplolepis rosae. The sequence continues at coordinate 1,340,036 of JAPYXD010000723.1, read as the reverse complement.
CTTTAATTATTTCGGTTATATCAAAAATCATAAATGATTTAGAAAGCTATTCTTCTAAATGTCAAAAGGATAAAGAAGAAGGATTCTTCCCCTTTGGAAAGCTTAATGATATAAACTCTTAGATCGAGTTTGCTTGGGTGACTCAAAGTATCGGTTTTATGCTTTCCAGTATATAAAATAAAATTAAAGGATAATAATAAACTCTTATAAGCAATTTGATAGAATGCGACAAAATAAAAATACTGGTAGTGAGCATTTAAGGTAGATAATGGAAAACGTATTATAGAGAATTAATAAAATTAATGAAAAAAAATAAACAACATTATAACAAATAACGAATTGAAAATGTATATCATTTTATTAAAAAATCCAAATGAGTGAAAGATATATATTGTATTTACCAATGGAACTATGATGTTTCAAGTAATTTTAAAATTGGCTTTAAAATGATTATTTCATAAATATTAAATCCATCAAAGCTGAAAACTTTTAAGCTTTATAAACGTTCAATTGGATATGCTATTTGGATATGTTTCTGCTTTTTTAAAGATTCAATTAATTGGATATGTTTTCGTGCCAGAACCATTTGTTTAATATTTACGCGTTTTGTAGTACTTTGATAAATATTTTGATAGTTGATATAAAAAATGAATTAATACAAAATTAGACTATTTAATTTTTAATGTTTAGGATACAAAAAAGTTTTTATGCTTTGAGATTCATTAAATCTATTTTTTTTAATTGTAAAATTGCTTGAAAGATGGAAATTCACGTGAAAGAATTTAACAAACTAGAAAAGAGCTATGCGAATTTTTAAAAGCTCATGAAAGAAGAATACATTAATTTCAGAGTTGTTTTGACCCACAAATAGGCAATAACATGCGTTTAAAGTAGAGCATTCAACATATCGTCTTGTCACTAACAGCTTTAGCATAAATTGACCTTTATTAAAATTGACCCTAGTCTCCCCTATACGCAGCATCCGAATAATTCTATAATATTTTTCTTCTTCATAAGGTAAGTATCGCTATGAAGTAAATTTTTCTCTGAGAAAGGGAGGGATTCGCTACACACTGCCACTTAATAGTTAATGCACGTCTTAAAAATAAGACTTTTGTACAAGATATATTATAAATAAGAACACTTAATTAGGACCAAGGCCTCAAGAGTGAAACCTTAAAATTATTACAAAACGGAGCGCATTTCGACGATTACAGGTAATTGTGACTCGAGTAGGCTCATATTAAAAAACAACTTTTATCAAATTAACTATTTATGTATCAAAGTCAAGTTTAAGTTCTAAATTGATACAGTAAATTCATTCATAGAATTTACAAAATTGGATCAAAAAAGTTAAATGGAAGTGCTCCATGAATTTTAGTTATACTAGTTTTCGTAAGATATTCAAATTTCAGGTAATTCAAAATTGTATATCTATTACTATTTTAACGTTTTGAAAATTTCAGTCAAAATCTCCAGTTGTTGAATTTCTACAGCTTCTACTTTGAATTCTTTGAATCATCTCTTTTTGTGGAAATTTTTTTTTAGATTTTCCGAGTCTAAAAATTTGTAAACTTGTTAATTAACGATCCCATATTGAAATACTTATTATTTTGCTTGAAATTTGATTTATTTTTGAAAATTTTTTTCCTTTGAATTTTCTACCAGAAAGTTTAGAACACCTATAGGATAATAATTTAGAGGAGATTTGAAATCTATAATAATAGAAAATTTCATGTAAAAAATTCAAATTACTTGCACTTTATAAATCTGCAATATTTTCAAGTTTAAAATTTTTTTTTATTCTTTACAAACTCTTCTAAATTCAATAAATTATTTATGCGTGTTTTGAGATGTTTTAAAACCCCTTAAAATCAAATTGAAATCTAAATTTTCTTGAATTTCCTCTCAAAGTTTATCGAGATTCTGAAAGTAACAAATCTAAGAAACATCAATCTATTTGGATTAGGTCTTAAACGATTAGAATATAAAAAAATGAAAATTTCAAATATAAAAATTCATAGAACATTCAAAAGTAAATAAATAGTTCAAATAAGAATTATTTCAAACTTTTACCAAAACTTGATTAAAAAATATTTATACACACTTAAGAAAATAGAAGTTGCAGCCAAATTTTCTCTTTTTTTTAAGAAAGACATTCGAGGTTCGAAATTACGATTTGAAATTGGTATAAAAGAAGTGTAAACAATGAAAAACGTGACCAACGCTTTCGACCGTAGCTTACTAAGGTATATGAGTTCAGTTTAAATTTGTGAGAACGTCCAATTAATGGAGTCGCCTTTTTGTAAAGGATTGCAAACTTTACAGTGCAATTTTCGAAGTGACCCTGGTCACGAAAAGCATAAAATTTAACAGAACAAAATAAAGTCAAGACCTTAGTAGTATTGCTTTTATAATTTCTCTCAGCACACGCTTCGTTATATTAAGAAAGTTTAAAAGCTTGGAAATAATTTATGATTATTTTTCAAATTGCGTATTTCTTAATTGCCTTTAAGCTTAATTGAATACATATTTAAAAAACAGATAAACAAATAAAAAACTTTTTTTGAAAGTTAAAAGATTATTTTTGAATTCCAATACTCAGTTCTCGATTTAAAACAGTCTTTGTTTATTGATATTGTACAAATTGGAAAAAAACGACTTACAGGATATTGGAAATTATTCCATAAAAATGAAGAAAGTTCCTATTATATTTGTAAAGCGAAATATTATAACCTTGAAAGATTTAAATGTATCTACTGTCTGACTATCTAGAACTTAATCTCTAATTGAGTCCGATTGATGACTCAAAAGTTAGAGAGGAAGCTCTCATGGCTGAGAAAGCAAGTCACAGAATCCAAACATTCCTCTGTACTTTAATCGTATTATTCTGGAGAGGAATTAAAATTTTTAATAAATGGACATAAGTGAAATAGTAATCACGAAACCCTAATCAAGATCACACACCTATTTTTTATCCTAGTAAGAATAAATAAATAAATAAGAGGAGATTCAAACCTTGGAGCTTCAAATGTACAAAGATTATTTTTCATTAACTAAATTCGTTCTTAACTATTTTTAATTTATATATATTTAATTCATTTCCTTAGAGCGTCGTAGATAGCAAAATCCTTATTTTTTACTTAAATATTTTTGGCTTTTGCTTAGATTTGATTTTCGTTTAGACTTCAAAATAAACTCTAGATAATGCAATATTTCCATAACAAAAGTAAGAATAAATATATTTAAGGTAGTTGATTCACGAAAATTAGACCTCAGGCAAAAATAGATAATTTTGCTTTCAAGAATAGCAATATTATTATTGAAAGGCTATTTCGAAAGAGAAAAGATTATTTTACAAGAAAAAAATTTGAAAGACAGAAAAATAATTTTATTAATAAATTTTATGTTTGCCCCAACTTTTTATCTTATCGCTTCTTACCAAATTTTGAAAAATTATGCGATTTTAATAAATCATGAATCATTTTTTCAGAGAAAAGATTTCCCACAACTTGACCATTTCCAATTTTCGAAAATGAATAAATTCCCGTGTAGAAATTTAAACCGGTTTTTATCGGGCCCTGGCCGGGCCCCGAATAATCAGCCTGGATAATATCGGGGCCCCGGCCGGGTATACCGGACAGGGCGCGGTCATTTTCGTCACGGGGAATCAAGCGCGCCCCGGTCGGGCTAGAAGCCCGGTTAATCCTCGATTGGGTACCGGATAGTTTCCGGTCTGTACCCTGCCAGTCCCTGGTCAGGTATACGTATAAGATCCTCTAAATTACTTTAAAATATTAAAATAAAAGCAGAAAATTATACATTTTTAATTGCTATTTATTAGTCATACATAATATATTTGTTGCGATAAATCTTTAAATTAAATCAAGTTCATTTGGTGAATGTATTGAATGAAATTTTTATAAATAAATTGCTGAATTTGATAATAACCCGTGCAGAAATTGTCTTGACTATGCCCTGCTAACGGTCGGGTCCTGGCCGGGCAATAGCTGGGTAACTTTTACCCAACCAGGGCCTGGTCGGACCTTGCCCGCGCAGTTGTTTGGAAAATTCTCCCCAACCAGGGCCTGGTCAGACTATGGCCACGCAAGTTGCTTTACGGTTTCCACCCGGGCACTGGACGGGACCCGACCAGGTCGTCTGCTTGTTTCGAAATTTGCATTTTTATGAATATGCCAACAAGTTTTATAAAAATAATGTATCTATAATATATTAAATCAGATGTTAAAATATATGTGGGACCAAAAATTGTGTAGAAAAATTCAAAAACACAACTTTTGCCAGATATACTTACAGATTTGAACCTTCATTGAACGATGACAGAAAATTGTTTTTTTTACAAGATAATTAATTATTATGTTTATATTTGGGGTCCTTTAAATATACGATCAGCCATAAACAAACCACTATTGTTTTATTTTCTTGGGCAAAAACTAATCATTTCGTTTTCAAAAAAATATTTTCCATCGTTCAATGAACGTTCAGAACTGTAAGTACGTTTTTGCCACTGAAGTTGCAACCATGATGTCTTAACCTCAAAGTTTTCGTGTATGTTAACATTCTTGGGAATTTACTGTAAATTATAACGTATAGTATCGGTTTAAATAATGGATAAACGTATTCGTGATCTAAATCGTAGGCGTTCTAAGAAGCGCAGGTTAATAAAAAATAGTTCAATTTTACATGATTTAATCGATATCGACATAGATGATTTTGATAGTGAAATTGAGACTCCCATTACACCTTTGAGTAAGTTCTGTTTGTATGTTTTGACATATATTTATGTTTAAATAATCAAAAATGTTTTATTTTTGTATCACAAAAGACCATGAAGAAAACTTTGATCACGAAATTCACCAGGACAATAATGAGCAAGAGCCTAATATAAGTGAAGATCCTGCTGATACAATTTAATACATTCAACAAATAAACTTGATTTATTTTAAAGATTTGTCGCAACAAATATATTATGTATGACTAATAAATAGCAATTAAAAATGTATAAATTTCTGCTTTTATTTTAATATTTTAAAGTAATTTAGAGGATTACATCTTTTACGTATACCTGACCAGGGACTGGCAGGGCACAGACCGGCAACTATCCGGTACCCGATCGAGGATTAACCGGGCTTCTAGCCCGACCAAGGCGCGCTTTATTCCCCGTGACGAAAATGGCCGCGCCCTGTTCGGTATACCCGGCCGGGGCCCTGATATTATCCAGGCTGATTATCCGGGGCCCGGCCAGGGCCCGATAAAAACCGGTTTAAATTTCTACACGGGAAGATAAAAAGTTGGGGCAAAAATAAAATTTATTAATAAAATTATTTTTCTGTGTTTCAAATTTTTTTCATGTAAAGTAATCTTTTCTCTTTCAAAATAGCCCTTCAATAATAATATTGCTATTCTTAAAAGCAAAATTATTTACTTTTCCCTGAGGTCTAATTTTCGTGGTTGAAAACTACCTTAAAGATGTAAATGTATTATATCAACATCCATGCCAATTGTTTCAACTCTCCTAAAAACCCTATATAAAATTTAAATCCCTAGTTTACCATGGTTTATCTGTATTACTTGTCCTTAATTCCCGTATGGGAAATCACATGGGACTTGGGATTTAGTTCAGGATAAAAATGAACATTGGGTTTTTGGTTCCTTCTTATTAGCAAATCATACTTATTAATTCGCACACTAAAATATCGACATTTGACTTCAAATTAAGTCAAGTAGCGGCAAACTATCGACCTTATCAATGAAAATCCTCAAGTGAAATGCAGGATTCGCTTTTCGAATCTGTAGAATCCTGATTCTTGGCAATCTTGCCAAGTTGGTCTTTTGGCTCTAAACTCGAGAACTCTTTTAAGTGATTGGTAGATCATTTCGGAAGTAATCCTTAATCTACAAGGTGAGTAGAGTTTGCAAATTAGAATGAGCATTATTGCCAGATGGAATTTGAAAAAAGGCCGGAAGTCTTGAGAATACCCAGCAGGACCAACCAACCGAGACCCAGATTGGTTCTTCTAAAATCAGCACCACCATTGGCGCATGATTCTTTGATTTGGGAGATATTGAGATTCCTTCGGTTCAATAGTTTGTGTACTCCATCGATGTCACTCTTTTTTAAAATGTGCTCTCGTGACATTAGGAGACTGTAAAGTATTCCGTTGTGTTGATCATTTGCAGATGAACAGAAAGTCAGGACCATGTGTGTTGCCACAGCCTTCATCACGTGGACTTTGCCTCTGAATTGAATGTAGTTATAGTCCACCAATGAACCTAAATAACAGAAATGTAAACACAATTATGAATTTTAAGTTAATTAATTCCATCGAGGGTAAGAATTGCTAAAATTATGACCTGCATCAGTTCTAACAAGTTGTTTGAAATGTTGTTTTATTGTAAATCAAATGCTGAAAATTTTAAACTTTTTTTGGGCTATAACTTCGAAATGTTGATTCTACTACAAACAATAATTTCATTTAGTGTTTTTTTAAACTACTTTTTTGAATATTTGAAGCAATTTTTCACATGGATATTCAAGTAACTTGGAGAAATGTGTGTAGATATCAAACTTAGAAATTTTTAATTATTAAAAGTTTTGAGCTTTAAGACTCAAATTATAAAACTAGAAGGATATGCAGTTATGAATTTTAAAGCTTTATAAGTTTTTGAAAAAATATTTTGAAATTACGAAACAAGAGCATCAAATTAGCAAACTTGAAAAATGAATGGCTAAAACAAATTGAATATTGTTATTTTAAAAATTAGAAATTTTAAAAATAATGATAAAATGAATCAAAATATAATATGTATAATAATATTGTTCGGGTACTTTTTTGAATTAAGAAAACAAATTCTTTATAATTATACCAAAATTCCACTTATTACATTCCTCCATTAGCATATTATCCTCCACTTTCCTTCATTAGCCTAATCTAATACATTATATATATGTAGAACGAACTTTCGAAATAGTTTTAATCAAGCTAAAGTGTCTTAAGATTTATACAGAATGATTATATTGACTTATCGGATTAGTAACTCGATCAAAAGACTAGCCGTTATCATTATATGTAATCAAGAGACTATTTGAACTCTGACCCTAAATACTTTCTGCACCTTTGCCTTTAATGCAATTTTTAAAAATTGTACTTTACTTCATTGTAGATTTGGACAAAGATACATATATATGTACATTTCCTTGACTGCGGGAAATGAAAATTAATATCCTTAATTGCAGGGACCTAGGAATTTGGCTTCTTGCCAAACCAGCACAATACCCTCTTGAAACGTAAAGGGCTAAAATGGATGAGTCATGTGAATTTCACTCTCTTGTGATTAACAGTTTCACTAATAGCCTGAATGACAACACTTTACGCTAATAATCATTTACAAATAATCTTCTAAATAAAATAAAATGAATTCAATATTTTCCATCAAATATCATAATTACGAATCAAGTTTTTGAATTTCTTTCTAGTTTTCAAATGAGAAAATATGTGGATTTTAATTTTCAAAGACATTGATTTATAGAATTGATAAGTAATTATTGGAAAGTGAATACGGGATACTCCAGAAATTGGGAATTAGTAAATTTTGATGCGTACCTAATAATTTAAGTTTCTATAAATTTATAGAAAAATAATGTTGTCTCTGGAAAAAATTATTTGAATTATATAATTATTTAAAATTATTGAAATACTGATAGTTAATAACAGATTAATTATTATTATTAGTTAACATACCAGCTTTTAAAAATGTTGTGAGTAAATAATCGGCTTTTCGTAAAACCAAATTTTTTTTTTCAACCAAAAACAGAAATTTTTCAGAAAAGCCTATTTTAGCAGTTAATAATATAATTTTTTGATGACAAATTTGATTCAAAAACACTTTATATCAGATATTTTATTTTCTAACAAACTTTTGACAATGAGTCTTATCAAAAATCAATTTGAAAGTTATTTTTATATTGTAGAGAATATATACCAAAAAATAATTGCATTTTAAAATATTTATTTTACGATGACTTATCTCTTAAATAGTGGATTTCTTTTCATCTGTTTTCTGAATTCAATGTATTATAAATTAATAGATATAAGTTAGCATAAAAATTTAACTGTCTTAAATTTTTATTACAAGAGGAGAAACGCCATTTTAATAAAGTTCTATCAATGCTAAAAATTACAAGAGTGAATCAGACTTTGACCCCTTGACTGCCGATGACAAAAACAAAAATCTTTGCCATCGACAGTCAAGGGGTTAATTGGAAAACTTGGAGTAATTTTCCAAGTCTTAATCCAATCTTAGTTAAAAAAAATAAATTTTTCCAGAGAAGACATTATAGTTAAGTGTTTGTTTGTAAATACCTTTTGTTTATAACATTGCAGATAGATATTAAATTAAATATTTATGTTTTCATTGTAAATATACATTAAATGTGAAAAATAATCAATTCCCTTCATTTTTTTACGTAAAAAAAAAATAATATTGTTGAAAATGCTATTTTGTCCATTTATTTTTTATATAGAATTGTGCACAAAAAAATTTGAAAATCATCTTCAACAGTTCCCTTAGAAATTTAGTGCTGAATATTTTCAAAAAAGTGCATCTAAATCCACAAGAATTACTATCTCTAGCATTTTTTAAACCCTAAATTTCTATTTCGTCCCACTGTGCAATGCAAGGACGATACAACGTTTTTGGACCATTGCACATTGACCCATAACTATATCAAATATTGTTTTTAAATTTTCATTTCCAAGACACATATTTCAATAGAATTGTAGATTCTAAGATTAAAAAATGAAAATTTAAAAATAATTTTTGATATAGTCAAGGGCCAATGCGCAATGGTCCAAAAATTTCATGTGTTGTTCCTGCATCGTGGCCCTTAAGGCCATGGATCAATCGGACCAAATGACTAAATTATACATTTTTCTTTCATATAAGATAACTTTTTTAATTCACAAAGTATCTTTCTGGAAATTTCAGGAACGTAACAAAAGACAATAAAGCACCTCTATTAATTTCATTTCAGTAAAAATTTTGAAAAAAATTCGAAAACTTATCGACAATTACAGTAGACTAAAATATTTTGCAAAATTTTCACTTAAACGTAGTTGACAGACGTTCTCTATCGTGTTCTGTAGTATTTTCAAAATTTTTAGGAGAATATTTTCTAAAATAAAAAAGTTATCATACAAGAACTTATACAGGAATTTGATCACATGATTTGGTTGATTCATGGCCTTAATTATAAGCATCTATGATCAGACAGACACATCTCAGAGTATTTTATTCAATTTGACAAATTTCAAACTCGGTACCTCATTCAAGTGGAAATAAGATTATAAAACCTGAAATGTCGGTAAGGTAGGAATTTTTGAGTGTTATATGAGCTTGACAAGAAGATGAAATAATCCAATTGGATATAATGGAGTCTCGCTAATATGGAAAATTACGCAAGACTAGTAACAGTGATAAATACTTGCTCATATGTCTGCACTTCATTTATAAATCATGGAGGTTCGAACATTATAGATCATTACATCGTTAATATGGAACATATGTGTTATCTATAACCATGACTGAAAGCATATTCGTGCATTCGCGTTCTGATCCTATTTAACTCGAGAGCACCACATATGCGATTCGGTTCATTAAAGCTCATCCGCAAGGTATTCTCGTCAACATCAAATGTGCTTGACGGCTCAACGATTGCCAATTTACGAGTCATCGAATCCATCAAATATTTCCTGCCAATAAAGGCACCAAGAAAATAAATTATGAAAATATATCTCGTTAACGTAATTTCCATTTGTTAAAGGTATATTATTAATATAATTACAAAAACGAGTAATCATTTGGATGGAAAATTACATAAATTTCGCTAATAGGCTGAACGTCCCGTGTAGAAATTTAAGCCGGTTTTTATCGGGGCCTGGCCGGGCCCCGGATAATCAGTCTGGATAATATCAGGGCACCGGCCGGGTATACCGGACAGGGCGCGATCATTTTCGTCACGGGGAATCAAGCGCGCCCCGGTCGGGCTAGAAGCCCGGTTAATCCTCGATTGGGTACCGGATAATTGCCGGTCTGTACCCTGCCAGTCCCTGGTCAGGTATACGTATAAGATGTAATCCTCTAAATTACTTTAAAATATTAAAATAAAAGCAGAAAATTATACATTTTTAATTGCTATTTATTAGTCATACATAATATATTTGTTGCGACAAATCTTTAAATTAAATCAAGTTCATTTGTTGAATGTATTGAATTGTATCAGCAGGATCTTCACTTATATTAGGCTCTTGCTCATTATTGTCCTGGTTAATTTTGTGATCAAAGTTTTCTTCATGGTCTTTTGTGATACAAAAATAAAACATTTTTAATATTTAAACATAAATATATGTCAAAACATACAAACAGAACTTACCCAAATGTATAATGGGAGTCTCAATTTCACTATCAGAATCATCTATGTCGATATCAATTAAATCGTATAAAATTGAACTATTTTTTATTAACCTGCGCTTCTTAGAACGCCTACGATTTAGATCACGAATACGTTTATCCATTATTTAAATCGATACTATACGTTATAATTTACAGTAAATTCCCAAGAATGTTAACATGCACGAAAACTTTGAGGTTAAGACATCATGGTTGGAAATTCAGTGTCAAAAACGTACTAACAGTTCTGAACGTTCATTGAACGATGGAAAATATTTTTTTGAAAACTAAATGATTAGTTTTTGCCCAAGAAAATAAAACAATAGTGGTTTGTTTATGGCAGCCCGTGCAGAAATTGTCTCGACTATGCCCTGCTAACGGTCGGGTCCTGGCCGGGCAAAATCCGGGTAACTTTTACCCAACCAGGGCCTGGTCGGGCCTTGCCAGCGCAGTTGTTTGGAAAATTCTCCCCAACCAGGGCCTGGTCAGACTATGGCCATGAAAGTTGCTTTACGGTTTCCGCCCGGGCACTGGACGGGACCCGACCAGGTCGTCTGCTTGTTTCGAAATTTGCATTTTTATGAATATGCCAACAAGTTTTATAAAAATAATGTATCTATAATATATTAAATCAGATGTTAAAATATATGTGAGACCAAAAATTGTGTAGAAAAATTTAAAAATACAACTTTTGCCAGATACACTTACAGATTTGAACCTCCATTGAACGATGACAGAAAATTTTGTTTTGCAAGATAATTAATTATTATGTTTATATTTGGGGTCCTTTAAATATACAATTGGCCATAAACCAACCACTATTGTTTTATTTTCTTGGGCAAAAACTAATCATTTAGTTTTCAAAAAAATATTTTCCATCATTTAATGAACGTTCAGAACTGTAAGTACGTTTTTGCCACTGAAGTTGCAACCATGATGTCTTAACCTCAAAGTTTTCGTGTATGTTAACATTCTTGGGAATTCACTGTAAATTATAACGTATAGTATCGGTTTAAATAATGGATAAACGTATTCGTGATGTAAATCATAGGCATTCTAAGAAGCGCAGGTTAATAAAAAATAGTTCAATTTTACATGATTTAATCGATATCGACATAGATGATTCTGATAGTGAAATTGAGACTCCCATTACACCTTTGGGTAAGTTCTGTTTGTATGTTTTTACATATATTTATGTTTAAATAATCAAAAATGTTTTATTTTTGTATCACAAAAGACCATGAAGAAAACTTTAATCACGAAATTCACCAGGACAATAATGAGCAAGAGCCTATTATAAGTGAAGATCCTGCTGATACAATTCAATACATTCACCAAATGAACTTGATTTAATTTAAAGATTTATCGCAACAAATATATTATGTATGACTAATAAATAGCAATTAAAAATGTATAATTTTCTGCTTTTATTTTAATATTTTAAAGTAATTTAGAGGATTACATCTTATACGTATACCTGACCAGGGACTGGCAGGGTACAGACCAGAAACTATCCGGTACCCGATCGAGGATTAACCGGGCTTCTAGCCCGACCGGGGCGCGCTTGATTCTTCGTGACGAAAATGACCGCGCCCTGTCCGGTATACCCGGCCGGGGCTCTGATATTATCCAGGCTGATTATCCGGGGCCCGGCCAGAGCCCGATAAAAACCGGTTTAAATTTCTACACGGGAGATTGTATATTTTAATTATCTTGTAAAAAAAATTTTCTGTCATTGTTCAATGAAGGTTCAAACCTGTAAGTATATCTGTCAAAAGTTGTGTTTTTAAATTTTTCTACACAATTTTTGGTCCCACATATATTTTAACATCTGATTTAATATATTATAGATACATTATTTTTATAAAACTTGTTGGCATATTCTTAAAAATGCAAATTTCGAAACAAGCAGACGACCTGGTCGGGTCCCGTCCAGTGCCCTGGCGGAAACCGTAAAGCAACTTGCATGGCCATAGTCTGACCAGGCCCTGGTTGGGGAGAATTTTCCAAACAACTGCGCGGGCAAGGCCTGACCAGGCCCCGGTTGGGTAAAAGTTACCCGGCTATTGCCCGGCCAGGACCCGACCGTTAGCAGGGCATAGTCGAGACAATTTCTACACGGGGTAAACCGCTTTTTCAAACATTATATCTCTTCAAAGAAATTTGTTAAATATCCTCTTTTGATAAACACCTTTAAAGCATTAATTACGTGAACTAATTAGTCAATCTGGAGCGAATGTCCCAATTGGAGAAAATAATCAAAAAGCTTTTATTCACAAGCTATCTGTTACCTGAACAAAAGAATTTGTACAAAAGAGCTTTTCTTGCACTGAGAGAGAATATTCGATTCTTTTTATTCCGCACTATCGATCTAATATAAACTGCGTGAAGGGGTGAGAAGGTATTAAAGCAAGAGAGACAAGGTACGCTTAATTCGAATGAAGATTGCTCTGGGAATTAGAGAAAGTATATGAAAAATCGTTCAGTGCAGTAACTTCTGAGAAATTATTTGTCGCGTTAAAAGACGCGACATCATTTCTGAGAATTCCTCGAGAGTTCTATTAATTTCCACTAAGTTGTGGTAATTGGGCTGCTGTGAGTTTTACTTGTCACCGAAACTGATTGGACTGACATTTAGATGGGTATCAGGTTCTGAGTCATTTCTGTGACTCGTAAGGTTGTTAAAGTTGTAATCAACGCTGAGTGATGATGAAATTTCTCCAGTTTGCACCCCTTCGAGCTTATCGTTAATAGCAAGATGTAATTTTTTAATGGAAGTGGTACAACACAAAGTGATTCGTCAATTTTTAATTACTTTTTCCAATACACACTTCTGCTTCCTAATCAGCTGGAACTAATAACTGAGAATAATTAGCAAGTGAATTTTTGCTTTTTTATTTCTTGTTATTGGTACTTTGGATAATCGGTTATCAGAGCTAACAATCAAATTTTCATTGATAATTAGTCAACTAAAAGGCTGACGATTCCCTTCTACAATTAGTGAAAAATGACTCATATTCAGTCCAAATTATTCTAAGTTCTATTTTAGAAATAATTTATCCTGGAGGAAAGGGATAACTTGAATTTACATATCTTCAATAACATTTTTAAAAAATTCCAAATTTTTTATTCTTTCTGGATATGATTATATTTTTATTCTAGGTATACAAAAATAAATTTAAAAGTGATTCAAATTAGAAAAGTAATTTTCATAATTAGACATTAATCAGATAAGAAACACAAGCTTGATGATAAAAATTATAACAATAATTAATAATATAAATTAAAACAATAAATAGTAGCAAAAATTGAAAAGTTTTTTTCGGGACACTTTAACCGACCCCAAAAATTGGCAGTTATGTATGAAATTTTATATAAAATAAATTAATATTCAAAAAGTTTCCAATAACATATAAAAATATAATTTATATATAAAATATAATATAATATATAAATATAATAATATAATATTATTTTATTTTAATTAAATATAATTTTAACTTGTAATTAGAATTTCTACTTTAAGGTAATTGTCATGTAGAAAACCATAACAAAGATTTGAACATATAGAAATTATTTATTTAAAATGTTGATTCTTGACTGAACTTTTATTGACATCGATAAACTTACATTTTTCAGAATTAATGGAATTTAATAAATGAGAGTTAATTTTCTCGGGAAAAAGATTAGCCGCAACTTGACTGAGTGACATTTTAAAATATAATTTAATTAATGCGACATGCAGTCATTTGTTCACATTTTTTTTTCAAAGACATATTTTCTATGATTTTATATTAATATATATATTATATATATTATATATATAATACATGAAAAAATTCATTTTTAAAAATAGATGCGGTCAAGTTGTGGGAAATCTTGAGAAAATAAGCTCTCATTAAGGATGTAGTCCCATGTTCGGGCTTCGAAAAATGGATTTTTTTTACATTTTTCACAGCTGAAAACGATGCCTATGAAGAAACGGAAGGTTTACTCTATGTACCAAGCTTTGCTGGTTATTGTAAGTATGAATTTTTTATGAGAAATCTGAAATAAAAACTTTAAAGACATTTTTCTCGAAACAACCTTTTTGTAAACGGCGCGGGTGATAAAAAAATTCTATCCAACCGATTGCTTCCATTTTTGCACATGTCATTCTACACAACAATGGTTCCATCGAGTACTAAAATTATTTAATTATAATAATAATTTCTTTTTTTTCACCGATTATCAACGATACAATTGTTTTTTTCATAAGTCTGCCATTTTGCTATTTATTAATAAAAATGTTTATATCTAGTACGGGACAGAATCACAAGAATTCAGAACAATAATCAATTTTATTTATTTATTTCAGATGCCGTAATCATTCACGCCACCCACCTACTTCCTTTTAAAGGTGTCTATTTTAGCTTAAAAAAACAATTATAAAATTGTGTAAAATTAAGTAAAAAAATTTTTTTATAGTTTACGGTGTCAATAAAAACATGTAAAAAAATCTGCCCGCTTCGCGGGCACATTCTCATCGCGCGCTTCGCACTCCGTTCTTCCTGGACCTCGCGCTTCGCGCTCGGTCTTGTGCTCTTTGCATACGTTTAAGTTTATTTCTTATAATTTAATACTGAAGCTCAAACTAATTTAATGATATTAAAGTTGATGTAATTAGTCATTTTCTCAAATTCACTAAGTTTCTTTTTCAGCTTAAGTGAAACAGGAAATTCAATTTACTTAAGGCTCTATCGGCCGTAAGGAACACATTCTCATCATGACACTTGCGCTTCGCGCTCGATTTTTTGTATGCATTTTTGTAACTTTTTAATAAATTACATGATTATTGATAAATTTATTTTCTTCCAAATATCTCAAAAAGGAAAAACAATCGTAGACTTTATTTAAGGAAACGATTTTGCAGAACAACGCTTATTTCGTATCTCACATATTTTGGTGAAAAAAATCGAATTTTTTCAATATTAAAAATCAAAAAATTAAAATATACATCCTGTCGAGAAATTTCTCGATGAGAATTTGTAAACCTTATTTAGGCAAACAATTTTTCATCTAAAAGTTTTTTTTGTAAATATATCTTTTATCAGAAACTGTGTGAGACAAAATTTGTAGATCTTTTTGAAACGAACAACTTTGTATTCTTACGTTTTTTTCGTATTTCACATATTATTGTTAAAAAATTGAATTTTGTATTTTCAATGGTTTTTTTTAAATTAATAAGAAAAATATGCATCTTATGAAAAAATGTTACAATTCAAATTTGTAGGTCTTTATGTAAAAAATAATATTGTATCATAACGTTTTTTCGTATCTCGTATAATTTAACTGGAAAATGGAATTTTGATATTGACTTTTTTCGAATTTGAATATGCTGTAACATTTCTAATTTTGATTTAATCGAAAAATCTTATCAGGACAATTTGTAGAGATTTATGAGCACTATCAAAAACCAGTATTGAAATTTTTTATATTTTCAAAAAATTATTTTCAAAAACACAAAAGTAGTGCTCAATCCCTCAATTTTGATTGGATGTGGCTGGTTAACGAACTTGTCCTTACTTTTTCGGCTCCGATAAAGTGTACCAAAGCTCAATTCAATCTGATAATTCTGTCGAGAGTTATGCCGCACACGACCTACAGACAGACAGACAGACAGACAGACACTCACTTTCGTAAAAACCCTTTTTTCTGACTCAGGGGGTCTCAAAACGTAAAGATTTGATGAAAATTTCGAAAGTCATTTTTCACATAAAACCAATACCTTCTCATCCATGATGAGAATGTAAAAATTAAAATCATTGCAATGATTGTAATAAGCTTCCAAAACGGGCCTGAACACGAGACTACATCCCTAAACAAAGTTCATTCGTTTTTGAAACATTGACGTTCAGTAACATCAAAAACACTTTAGTCTCGTTTAAACAAAATCATCAATAATTTAATTTGAATTTGATTTGCATTTATTTGCGATATAAGAGTTTGAAATTGTCTACGAGGACACCTGTCGGCAAATCTGATACGCGATTAGTGATTCTCTGATAAGATGTAGGAAGTGGCAGAAATTTCAAACTCAACTAATTAATTTGAAATAATAATGTTATAATTCGTAAAATTATAATTAAATATTTTTTCTCCTAGCCTTTTTTCCCACGAGGTAACTATTTTAAAGAAGACCTAGGCCACAAGAAATGTTGCAATAAAAACAGCTAGAAAGAATTCAATGACTTTAAAATTTCTCATTCCAGAGAAATATAGTTGCAGAAGCGCTTTGTAAGGAAGAAAGAAGTAAAAGAACTCCCTGAACGATCGTAACGATTCATTACTTCCGTATCAAGTCTAAAGCAGCATGGCGACACGATCCTGAGTCCGTTCACAAAAAGAACGTTTAACGATCCTTCCTCGATTCAGGCCGTTAAAAAGATAATAATCGGGCTCTTGAATTGATTCTCGATAGGAAAAATTTCTTCCGTTACTATACATTTCAACTTCTAAATTTAAAAATATTAAACGTCCACGGAGAAAAAATATTCGCTGTATTAGCAAACCAAATTTTTGACATGCAACTTACAAATTCATTTTGTTGTGGTAGCAAAAAAAAAATTATTGCTAATATGCTAATTATATATATGCTATTATGCTAATACCGCAAATATTTTTTATCTGTGTTTATATGAACAATTTTACATACAATTTGAATAAATTAATCATTCTGTCCAGATAAAAATATAGTTTTTCTAACCAAACTATTATATTATTACCGATATAACAAACTATCTTTGATATAGTGAAATAAATTCTTTGGTAGCAGTGTTAAATAAAAATGTTTGTGATTTTACAATACTTTAATAAATAAACTTGCATTATAATATATTATGACATTACAACAGAAATGTTTTACAGTGTGTTTCATTAAAACATTTTGTTGACTATATAACAACAAAATTCGATAGTCAAACAAACAGAAACTTTGTTAATATAACCAAATATTTTTCTGAGTTTTATTTCTATAGTCACTAGGTCTGCCGTGCAAATAAAAATAGCCGTATTTGCAGTTCGGACAAGTCACCTGTCACGTTTACGAATTTGAAATGAAACTCATAAAGGCCTTCCTTTCTTATTATAGATTTATAAGCATCTATCATGTATATCGTATTGCAAAAATAATCTTCATAAACACTATTTGAACTGATAGAATTTGAATATTATTTTTAAGAAAGCCAAAAGTGACAGGTGACTTATCCGAACTACGGATACGGCTATTTTCATTTGGACGGCTGAGGTTTTACGAGGGACATTCCGAAAGTTTCAACACTAGAGATAATTTAGGTATCCCAAACGGATTACAAATATGTCGTACAAAACTTGAATGTTTCTATAAACGACAGCAAAAATCTAAACGTAAAAATATTAATTTGATTATTTCAGGAGTCATTTTAAACCTACCGAGTGTGTAAGACTAAATGAATTCAACAAGAGAACATTTTCGGGGAATGATTTATTATGATTTTTGACATAATTTAAGTGTGTAACGGGTTATTTCTGCTTTTGGCGATGATTACCATCAAGAAGAACAATTTATAGTTGGTTCAGTGATTTCAAATTTGGACGCACTACACTGTTAGAAGTGTTCGGAAATTTACAACATTTTTATGTTATAAAGGTACACTGAAAAAACAGTATGGCTGAGAGAACTATATTTTGGTCCTCAGAACCAGAAAATATTGCTATCAGACCAATGCTACGTTATGGTCCTCAGAACTATACGAGTATAGGTGAGACAACTATACAAGTTCCTTGATATGACAATACCATGTATAGCGATCGTAAACAAAATATTATGCCATCGTTATCGCTCTTGTGAATTTTCGCGTGTGATAAAACAATACGCGATACGCAAAAATGATCTTTAAGGTAGTAGTTTGGTAACTTGGGTTCAAAAAATCGAAAAATTTTTTTTTGCTTAATTTGAAAGTACAATGTCTTGAGAATATACTGTGAAAATTTCAGACAGAAATTCGAAATATTTCGGGAGTTATAACGAGTTTCCTAGAGCGCCTCGGAGTCCAACCTTTAAGGAAAGATGTTTAGGAAGAAACACACAGAATAATAACGAGGCTTTTAATCATTGTGTTTGGAGTTTTGCACCAAAACATATTTTTGTAGGCCAAAAAACGTTAGAAATTGCTGCATTCACTGCAGCATGTATATTTAACGAAGGATTTTTCCCAGTACTAAAAATATTGGAAGTCATGGACGTTACGCTTGGCCCGTGCGCTGTCGCGTTTGCAAAATCCTACAATAAATCTCGGATTGCAAAAGCGGAAAATGCCACAGCAATGTCATCGAAAGAAGCCCGAAAGAGTCGAATAGCGGACAAAGTTGCGGAGAATGATGCCTATGAAGAGGATGAAGGCATATTATACGCTCCAGGCATAGACGATTGACGTAAGTATAAGTTTACTTATGAAAATTTGTTGTTGAACTTTAAACGCGTTTTTCTCAAAACATTGTTTTTCTGGTCGGCCCGGGTCCTAACTTTTTTTCTACTAAACCGATTGCTTCCAAATTTTAACAGGCTGTTCTACACACTTATAGTTCTCGTTGGTACTAACGAGAATTTTTTTCACCCCTAACTTTTTATTTTACAACCCTTTCTTTGCTAAAATAAAAGGACTTTTTTTTCAAAGTCCGCCATTTTGTTATTTACCCTTGAAATTTAACTTCAGTAGTTCCGACCAGAATGACATGTCTATAGATTAAGAATAATCAAGAATATTTGATTTCAGATAACATCAAGGGCCAAAATCACCCGGGCCACCCACGTGCATTTTTTTTGAGGTTCCAACTTCGAGTGACAATAATAATAGTAATAAACTATTAAATTTTTTCAAATAAATTTTTTTTTATATTTTCAATATGTAAATAAAAACACTCTAAATATTCAAGATAATTCATTTTTATTTTCCTATAAAAAACCACCCTCCAAAGAAGTCATGAAAATAGGCATAAGTTACCAGACTACTACCTTAAAAGAAAGAAAAAATGCTCCAAACAAATAAACAAACGCTTCGAAAAAATGACACTTCTTTTTCATTTTGAGGTTAGAGTCGCGTGCATGCGAAGCAATGTATAGGTCGCGCAGCAAATCAGTATAGTTGTCTCACCTATACCGCATGGGTCGAGACACTATATACCGGTATAGGTCGAACAGCTATACTGTTTTTTCCGTGTATCGTAAAATTTGACGATATTTATAATGTTTTTGAATATAGGTATCTTAAAATTGCGAAAAATTCACTAAATTTTCTAAAATTTTTCTTGATTTTAAGAAACTCAACTGAATTTTGATAGAATGTATCTTAAAACCACTAAAGTGTAATAGAATTTTTGTAAAATTTTCAGTTACCCAAAACGTAAAATTATTCCTGTTACAAGTTTCAGAATTTCCAGATACAATTATCAGAATATTCAACACTTAGTAACTGAAATTTAAGAAATTGTTTCCCAAATTTACTAAAAAGTAACTGAATTTTCTGAAATTCTATCTTAATTTCACGAAACTGTAACTGAATAAAACTACAGTCACGTGTTTCGGGAAATTACGGTAGAAATTTGTAATAATGTAGTCCCAGTGATGAATTTCGTGAAGGTCGACCATCAACTGCTGTTATTTCAGCTAACTTCGATGCTGTGCATGAAATTATTGAGGTGGATCAATGTGTAACACACGCTGAAATTCAGTTGATATGGCTATTTGCAGTATTGCAAGCTGCCACAAACAAGAAGAAAGAACAAGAAGAAAAAGAAATTCAGTCATCCTTAGGCATTGCGGGATAAACGCAATCCATTCAATTCTGCATAATTATTTGTGTGAAAAAAATGTGTGCGCTTTGGATTCCTCACAATTTATTGAATGATCAAAAAATGGTGAGGATTCATGGATATATGTATACGAGCACGAGAAAAAAACAGTCGGCTTTTTGGGTATTTCAAAATAAAGGAAAACTCAAAAAAGTTATTCATTCCCGCAGTGTTTAAAAAAAATGGCTTCGTTTGTATCTAAAACCGACCATGTGGTCCTTGAAGATCATCTCACTGTTAAGAGTGTTAAGGCCATGTCCTAGGTGGGTCACGTGACCAAGTCAGTCCTCGGATTGATATTTTTTTGTCCACATTTAAAATGAAAAATTAATGTCAAAGTTAACTACTTTAAAATGTAATTCATGGGCAATGCATAGGCACTCTCCACATTATAATCTATAGTAATTAAACGCTCTGGTGGAGAAATTTAAAAAATCTCGGTTTTGTGCTGCTTGAAAATACAAATTTTTGAAAAAAATATCAAATCTCTCAACCGTGTAGTTTATTTATTGAATTTTTTTTTACATTTATAAATATTTAGTACCAGATAAACCTTCTTTATTGTCTTTTATTCAATTTCCCCAAGTTCCAAATCGATATCTCATTTCGTGTGGTAATGCGACAGGCGACAAAAATTATCCATATTCAATTTCTTCAGAAAACATTTTTTTTCCGAATTTTTTCCCAAATGAAGCAGATAAACGTACTTTATTATGCTCTCTACTATTTTATAAAGTTTTAGAATGGTATTTTCATTACAAAAAAAGTTATATGGGCGAAAAAAAATGATTACTTGTTCACGTGGCCCACCTAGGACATGGCCTTAATGCTGATTGGTATAAAACCATTTTTTTGCCTGATGTATTTGCTGAATTAACAAAAAACGACACCAGTCATTGCATCATTCTTCATCACGAAAACACAAGCTCACAGATTACACGAATGAAAAAAATTCGCAAAGGCGAATATTTTGAAAAATAATAAAGAAGTTTGATTGTGACATTTTTTTTCTATTACTCTGACAGAAATTTCGGAATGTCCCTCGTAGAACATGAGTTATTTTGCGTTTAATTATTAATCCAATTTATTTTCCTAGGAGTTCCTAACTTTTGGGTCTCTGTAATTTCCAACTGACGATAATGGTAGCTGGTATCAGTCGGCTTATGATAATCGCTTACGAAGAAGCTTAAAGCTTTAAAGCCCTTTGTCTGCTCCTCAATCATCGTCCTTTCTCTTTGAAACAGACTGTTTGTCAATACTCGATATCAAAGCTCGTTAGAGAAAAAAAAATTGAATTTAGTGAGATTATCCAGAATATAAAATGAAAAGTTTCATGGAATATTCTTATGAAATTGATAAAGTATAGCACATATTTGAAATATGTTTCTAATTTTTTTTAAACTTATCCCAGAATTTGCAGCGGTCAAAAAGTATTGAATGTGACCTTTCTTGATAAAAAAAGTAGCAAAGACGTAAGACTACTTTTTTTCAACTACTTTTAATCTTCTTATGTGTTCAGAAAAGGTTCGAAAGGAAAACGAATTACTTGGAGAAAGCTGTCACACTTATTTTTATTTTTAAGAAACCACTTAATTTTAAAAGATAAACTTCTTAAATGATTAAAAATCACATATATTATTTTCATACCTTAAAGTTAATAGGAACTATCAAGAATTTCTGATTTACGAGAATTTACATTAATTTTAAATTTCATAGATCGAAATTCATTTTCTACTCTCTAAACCTGAATCAGTGAAATTGTCACTAATTATATCAGTGAAAATATATCAACTGAGGAATCAGTGCCCTGCTTTGATTTTACTGAGGAATCAGTGACCGCGCCACATGAACATAACTTTTAGTTCTTGTAATTTGATACTGAAACTCAAGTCAATTTTATATTGTAAATGTGAATTAAATTTTCTCAAAGTCACTATATTTGTTTTGAATTCAAATGAAAAAGGTAATTCAATTTACTTAAGGCTCAATCGGCCTTCAGGAACACATTCTCATCATGATACTCGCGCTCGATTTTCTGTCTACATTTTTGTAACTTTCTAATAAATTACATATATAAAATAATTTATTTTCTTCCAAATATCTCAATAAGCAAAAACAATGGGAGAACTTATTTAAGCAAATCATTTTTCATTTCAACGGTTTTTTCTTAATTCACATATTTTGGTTAAAAAATGTAATTTTTGAGTTTCAATAGTATTTTTTTTTTTTTTGATTAAAAAGAAAAATATACATCTTACCATCTATATGTTACGTCAGAAACGTAACAGTTCTCTTTTAAAAGATCTCCTCGTTTTATGTCAGGATCAGAAGGATCCTCTCTAAGGGATGAGGATTAGTCAGTGATTGAGAAGGGTTAGGCATATAAAATATATTTATTGACAATTGAAATTTTATCAGGTAAGCACCATGGAAATGTAAATATAGAATCGTAATTAGAAATACCTTTTTAGTTATCCTGAGTTTGAATTGATTGATGATCAATTGAGTCCAGTAAGCGAATGTGGTCAGTTGAGTGTAACTTGTAATCTTCAGATAGTTGCTGCTGTATAGTAATTTCGTAATCTAGACAGTTGATCTAGTTGATTCTTCGATCCCAGTTTCGAGAGAATTTGGAAGGCGATTCCCCTTCACTTTCTAATGTCGTTGAACTCAGCGCCGTGTTAGAATTCGGGTTGAGTAGCGGTAGAAATCTGGAGAAGCTGGACTGACTGGATTGCACTCGCGGTATAGATTCGATGGCACTGGACTGGACTCGCGTTGGTCACGTTGTAGAAATCGGACGTTGACTAACTAACTGAACTCGCGGTGTAAAGATGATGGTACTGGACTGACTTCTCTTGGAACTTTCGCTTTTTATAGAACTTTGAAAGGTCAAGTATGACGAGTAACATTCTATGACGAGTCGCATGTTATTACCAGTCACATGCTATTACAAGTCGCATGTTATGACGGTAGTGTGTTGGTATTGTAGGGCTTCATTTACTTTCTCTCTGGGTCAGTCGATTTGTTATCATGTGTAGGTATTAGAACGACACATGGTAATTTCGTATTGATCATCCTATTGATCTGCAGATTTGTCTATAACTTGCGTCGATAAAATCACACTCGCTGTAATGCTGTCTTGATCCCTTTATTGGTTTCTTAATCTGCTCGTTACCTGTGGCGGTATAGTCGCGGGACGTGACATATATATCTTATAATAGATTTTTTTAAATTAAAAAATAAAATATAAATCTTGTCAAAAAAGGTCCTGATGAGAATTTGTAGACCGTATTCAGGCAAATAATTTTCAATCCTAACGTTTTCTTTGTATCTCACATATTTTGTTTAAAAAATGGAATTTTCGATTTTCAATAGTATTTTTTTTTAATTAAAAAGAAAAATATACATCTTATGAAAAAATGTTACAGTTCAAACTTATAGATCTTTATGTAGTAAACAATTTTGTATCATAACTTTTTTTCGTATTTCGTATAATTTAACTAAAAAATGGAATTTAGATATTGATTTTTTTTAAATTTTAAAATACTGTAACTTTCCTAATTTTAGTTTAATCGAAAAATGTTATTATGATAATTAAGGTAAATGACGCAGTGATCATCATTTTACTCTTGAAATTTGACAAAGTACTGAAAAACAATGTTAATTGAAGTATCTTACAACAACTGATAGTACCACTTAGTAACATGGATTATAACAAATTGTTAAAATCAATGATAATCCAATAAAATGTAAGATTATTTGTGTGCCGATTACTGCAACTAAGATACCGATTACTGGGGCATCTACCTTAGTAGACATTTATAAGCACTATCAGAAACCAATATTGTGATTTTTGATTAAAAAAAAAAATTAAAAAACACAAAACATGCTTTTATTTTTACAATTTTGGTTGCATCGAGACCCGATTAATGGCGGATTCAATATGGCGCTTGGAGAACTTTGGAAATACCGAGTTTTTTCAAGATTATCGTTGATGAAAATTCCTGAACCTTTATTAAATTCAATTTTCCTATGTTTCTTGAAACATTATATGAAAATCCGGTGACAGTGTTAGAAAATTCAAAATGGTGGATCCAATATGGCGGTCCGAATATTGAAGATGTAATAATATGCTAATGAAAAAAATATTTTCGTATTTTATGTAAAATATGTGATCAAAAATGTTTCTAGACATTTTTTGATTGAGATCGTTAATTCAGCGGAAAAAATTCGTAAAGTTCTGAATTTATATTTCACGATCTGCATATTCTCCAACGCTTGATGTATGTGGCTAAATGAAGTTGGATGATGAATTTAGTAAATGAGTAGATTGAATCAATTGGATCTATTTTAGAGTGAATGAGTGCATCGAATCAATATGATCTATTTTAGAAAATAAAAAAAATTCTTATTTTGATCGTAATAGATCACATATTTTACATAAAATACGAAAATATTTTTTTCATTAGCATATTATTAAATATTCGATATTCGGATCGCCATATTGAATTCGCCATTTTGAATTTTCTAACACTGTCACTGGATTTTCATATAATGTGCCAAGAAACATAGGAAAATTGAATTTAATAAAGGATCAGGAATTTTCATCAACGATAATCTTGAAAAAAACTCGGTATTTCCCAAGTTCTCCAAGCGCCATATTGAATCCGTCATTAATCAGGTCATTACATATACTAGAAGAGGTCTGTACATAATTAATCAATCAAACTTTGACAGTTTTATCAATAAAATTCCGTGTATCATCCAATTATCTTAGAAATGTCATGAAAAAACGCTTATTTTTCCAAATTTCCATAGTTTTCCGCCATTTTGGAAAAGATAAAACATAGGGGGCTGGACCAAAAAATATTTTTCATAAACTACAACTATTTTGTCCACCTTTGTCCATAGTTTGAAATAGATCAATATGCTTTATCTAGTTGAAAACAAAAAAAGAATAAAAAAAAAATTTCAAATTTTCGGTACTTTTTTAAATAAAATCCGCCATATTGGTTTTCCAGTGCACGGTAATGTAATTTTGACTTCATAAATCGAAAGAGGAGACCCAAAAATATTATGTATACAAGGTTTGGTCATGATATATTCCCTTTTTCGCTTTGTCAACGAGGGCCAAAAATGAGTTAAAAAGTCTGTGATTTTGGGCGTTAATGGGTTAATATTGAAATCTATTAATGAAATTTCAAAATACTTTGATTGTTTCAAGTTTCATGAATTTCAATAGGTTTTCACACGCACTGAAGACATTGAAGAAATAATTAATGGAATCCTCATATATTTGCAACAATATAATACCTAAATTTGATGCAAAAATCCAAACACACTTGACTGTGATTTAAAGTAGAACATGCTGTGTCGTTAGGTCAAATAGTCGATTATCAAGAACAGTATTAAAAATATTATTGATAGTACATGTTTGTGTCCACAATAAATAAATAAAATTTTCAAAATTTGGGAAATATTAGAGAAGATAAAAACGAACGAAAACAAATGACTTTTCGTTTGGGATAGAACTAAACATTCGGAAAGAAATTATTCAAAGCGACTATTTTCTCAGTTTTTTTATTTTAAATATCCTTCTACTATTTTTTAGTGGAAATATGGAAATTCAAATCACTAAAAATGAAAGAAATCACATTTAATAACTTTTTTCTGAGTATCTGCTCACATAAAAGAATACATTGATTCAAATTGTGAATGATCAAGAACATTTTAACAAACTCTTATAATTAATTACACTTTTAAACGATGCTCATAAAAAATCTATTTTTTTCAATGTTAGACTGACTAATAAATAAATCAATAAAGCAAGATAGAAAAAACTCACCATTTTGTCGATAATCAGTGGTCCAGAATCCTTTTCGACCTGGATAGACGTCAAAACGGTACTCGACATCGCCGGCCTCTTCGCTCCAGAATAATCTCAAAACATGAGGTTCAATTGATTGTAACCTTATGATCGGGCATTTATTGGTTACGATGATTCGATAATCATTCAGTAGAGGGGTTTCTTTCTGCATGTGCTCCAAAATTTCCACAACATACCATTTGCCCATTATCTGTAAGAGGAAACACTAATCAGAATTAATTTATGGATAAAGTAAACCGCAAGAACTTCGATACTGTGAGATAAGCTGGAGATAAATTATCCTCCCAGTAGGGGGTTAAGTATAAATCTATTCTACTTAACTAAATTAATGGATTAGGTAATCACCGTCCAACAATTATATCTGAAATTATCTAGTGTAATATTAAAATTATTTTAAAAAGTACTTTACTTAACTGAATTATCTGCAAGTCAATGAAAAAAATTATACGGATGACAAATTTCGCCTGTTCAACTGGCTATATCATATTTTTATAAGTAATTACCTGGACAAAAATTTAATTGATTGCTTATTTTAAAAGTAGAAAAAAATTTTTTTTGATTTGAACAAATAATTTTATATGGATATGAGCAGAAATATTAAGTTAAGTCAAAGAAATTTTAGATGATTTAACAAAATGTTGATTGATTCAAAAAGGAATTTTGGTAAAAAATACCAAATTACCCAATCTACATTTTTTTGTTGAAATGACCAAAACTTTAGTTAACTGTAGATCAATTTATTCGGCTGATCCAGTTAAATTTTTTTCTAAGAAAATCAAATTTTTCTCTGAATGTATTTTCTCTTTTCTAAAATGAGGAAAGTTTATAAAATTTATTACATTAATTCATAATTTTTGGTCGTTGTAAAGTTTTCAAAATTTTTTCTTTTCCTGAATCGTACATTTTTAAACTTTGGTTTTTTTCAAATAAAAAAATTTTATTTTTTTGAAATCAGAGTCTTTACCAAATAACATTTCAAATATTTCGAAACCGAATTCTTTTAGAACCTAAGAAGATTTTTTAAACATAAATTATTTTTAATGAATTTTATTATTTTCTAAAAGCACTGATTGAAAATAATGAAAAAATTGTATAATATAGATATGCACCTATAATTAAATTGATTTTCGAACTAGAAGACTCACAATAGCGAAACATCAGAAGAATTTAATTAAATTCGGAATTTTATTTTCATCGATTGGCAACATGTAGTAGCAACGTACATTGACTTTCTCGGCTTTCATATTAAAAACCCTTTCACCATGTGCTTTCTTGAATACGTTTTTTATGCATAGTTAATTCGATGCTTCGTTCGGCAAATGTTGCCATTCCGATCTTCCAGTGCGTTTCTATCGCATATTTTTGCATATTCGATAGAATTTTGCGCACATTGCACACCAAGTTCTAACCATTTCACTCACACGAGTTTTAAACACTGTGGAATGTTCTAGAAAATTGAAATTTTTCTGTTCTGTGCAAATTAGAATTGTACTTTTTCCTTTCAAATTAAATTTATTACAAATAATCACTCAAAGCAGCGTCTAAAATTTCATATTATTGGGATTTTCCTCATTTACCCTGGTAGGAATCTGTTTTTACAATTAAATTATATTGTAGTTCCTTGAAAATCTTGCAATTTTTAAAAAAAAAAGGTAAAAATACTTTTTGCATTCATTAAAAAGTTGTGATAACCTGTTACAAGATTTGGACGAAACTACAATTTCGTCATAGAAAAGCAAGTAATGAAAACTTTGAATAAATAAAATTGTAAGGTTATTGTGATTTATTTATTCAATTTTTTTATTAAACTAGGGAAAATAAACACAAAGTTAATTACAATGAATTTTGGAAGAGGTAGCAATACATTTCTTGGAAAAAATTATTTTTGACCAGATTTATTAGGCTATCCAAACCAATCCAAGACTTGTAATCCGAATAAATAAATAAACTTTTTAATTCGATCCAATCTGAGTCATTGCCAGACTTCTGATCCGAATCAATCCAAATTCGGATGGATTGAAAACTGGGTTCGGATTAGAAATCTCGAATTGATTTTCAGCCTATCTGCATCGAGCAAGGTTAAAAATCTATTTCCGATTAACTCGGATTAACGTGGAATAAGGCGGAATAGTGCCGAATAAAATCCAATTCGAAATTTATCTAAACCAAATTTTCAATGCGAATGAATCCGAGGTAGAAATAAGTCAGATTGGAAATTTCGTTTGGATCAATTTCATCAAACGAGATACAAAACGTTTTTCGGATTGATTCGGAAACAGATTTTGAAATGACTCAGAATGGCTCCGATTCGCTCAGATTGAATTTCAATCCGAAACTTTTACCAGGATAGAGTTAAAAAGAACTAATGATTCAGTTTCTTGAAATAGAAATAAGATTTAAATTATTTTAAAAATATCTGCAGAAAGTTTAAATCGTTTTCAAATATTTTTTATACTAGTTATAAATGTTATCTGAAGTATTTTATGAGACCTTTTTAGATTTTTATGACTTCCTCTTCGCCAGAGATTTTCTTTATCAGAGAAGAGGACTTTTTAACGTTAATGACGAGCTAGGGTAGAAGTGAACGAGCAGCGTGTGCTATTTTATACCTCGCGTGGAATAATCGTGCATTTGCACACATACGTGTATGCCTGACTTCGCGAGCAACTTGCGTAATCGCATTTTGAAATATATGATTGCATTTTCCAGGGCACACTCTTTTGCAAGCCGACACCAGATATTCAGTTAGCTCACGAAAAGAATATTATGGAACATAATTTTGGTCCATGACGGGTGCCAATTAAATTAATGAACAGGCAAATTGGGCCGCCGAATGTCAGGCGTAACAATTTCGCGTTGTTTTCCAGGATTCTATATCACGCCTTCCAGAGTATTTATTAAAGCCAATCTGAATGCTCCACAATTGCGAAAATCCACTCACCACTGTCAGACGCATCTGCGAAACAGCAAATAAATAATTATCCTCATACAGAGCCCTGCAATTAATAGCAGTTTTATCCAAAACGGAAAAAAAACTCAGTACTTTTCTCTTTTTAATCCAATCAAATCGTTTATTGGTCTTCAATTGGTTAAAGACCAAAGTCATTGATATCGTTTGAGCAAATATTTTATTTGAAGCTTTTAGTTACTTATTCAAAGGAAAAAATTAGGGGAGGAGCGGCTGAATTGGCGCACCTAACAGAAAGTGATAGTTTAAAATAAAAATATAAGATTAAAAATTTTGGAAAATTATAAACTATATTTTCTTTGATTTTCTCATCACTGAACGTAGATTCACTCGATGGTTTCCAGAAACACACAAAAACACGACGTCACATGACGTGCGGCAACTTGGCATCCAATTTGAAATCCTTTTGCGCTAATTTACCTGAAAATGACTCCATGATAAATTACACATTTTTTGCATGATGCGCTTCGGTTTCATGCAAAATTTTTTTCTCAATCGTAAGTTTATATATCAATGAATATAAAATCGTGGAATTATTGCGATTATGTTTCAATTCGTGATAGGAACTTATAATTCAAGTGGTTAGATCATAACTATCAAACACCAAAAACTCATTATTATCAATTAAAATGTATTAAGCAATAGAATGATTGGGTTTTTTTCACTAATAAGATATTATGCAATAATGAATATGATAGGACTATTTTCGTTTGCTTAAATATTATCATTTTCTGTTTAAAAGAGGAAAGATTATTTTCTATGAAAAAAATTTGAAACATAAAAAAATAATGCATTAAATCATTTTTTTTTATTTGCCCAAACTTTTAGTCTTATCGCTTCGAGCCAAATTTTTAAAAATGATGCGATTCTAATAAATCACGGTTCATTTTTTCAGGGTATAGATTCTTAACAATTTTACCCCTTCCAGTTTTTAAAAATAAATTCTTCGATGGCTGGAACTATTGAAAAACAATTTCCCAAAACAACATTTTTATGAAAAAATTGCTGAATTTGATAATAATTGATTCATTTTCAAAAATTGGAAACGGTCAAGTTGTCAAATCTTTTACCTGAAGAAATGATCTGTGATTAATTAGAATCGTACCATTTTTTTAAATTTGACTCAAAGCGATAAAAAAAATTCGGGCAAAAATAAATAATCTTTCCTCTTTTAAATGACCTGAGGCCTTATTTTTGCGAGTGTACTACCTTAGTATAAAAATAAGAAGAGATAGAAATTCAAAAATTATTATGTTTGAGAATTACACTATTTGTACATTATAAAATGACCACTTAAAAATTTTCAAATATTGAGTTGTACAAAATTTTACTTTTTAGATTTTATGTTATAAGTTATTATCATTTGTATTCTAAACTCTTTGATAAATCCGATCTTTAAATTTTTTAAATTCTCAAGTTTTACATATTTTCTAGTTTTTGGATATTAAATCACACACACAAGTGTGATCTTTCCAATTTGTCAAGTATGCAGGAACAAAATAGAAATACTTGAAAATCATTGGTTTAAATAGACAAATTTCAAAATAAAATATCTGATAAAAATTTTAAGAAAAGAAGAATTAGGTATGTAAAATGTTTCTTGGCTATTTGCTAAAAAAGAAAAAGCCATTGTTAATGTGATAATAATTTGAACGTCTTTGAAAACTTACTTTTCACAATTGAAAAAGTTCTTTCTCATACATCGAGAGATTGACATCTCAAACGAATAAGTCTGATGAGTTCGACATTATGAAAATCTTTTTAACTTGAATTGAGCAAATCCTAAGAAATAACTTTGTACTTCTTAAATCTTTCAAATTCAATTAAAGTTTCTATACAGATTTCATTTGGATACCTTTAGTTTTGAATCTGTTTCAATTTCCAATTCCTCAAGAAATTGATTTATAATTTGAAAACTTTTTGATTTATTGGTAATTTCTTCTTAATATTTGATGCTTTTGAATTGATAAGTTTTCAATTTAACTAATTTAAAATGCTCCATTATTGATATACATAAACTTTGTAAGTTTATGTATATCATAATTTCTAAATTTAAAATGTCTTGTAATATAATTTTTTCTTACTAACGCTTCTTAGCGATTTTCAAAAAATGATTGGATTATAAATCATAACTTATTTTTTTGTGAACATATTGATGATGTTTTCAATTTTAAAAAATGAAAAAAAAATTCTTTTAACGATTTTAGCCACTGAAAACATTACATTTAAAATTGGAAACAATAAAATTGTAAAGAATATGTAGCCCGAAAAAATAAGCTATGATTTATGAAAATCCAATAATTTTTTAAAAATTGGAAAGAAGCGGTAGTAAGGAAAAATTCTATCATAAAAACTTCATTAAAGTATTATTTTTCCTTAACTTTTTAATTCTCTTCATAAAAGATAATGCTTTTTCTTCTATCTAAATTCCAGGGGAAAACAATCAACATATTACGTTTTGCTGATGATATTACTCTGCTAGCGAATAACAAAAGAGAACTAGAGAAGGCGTTGAATGTGACGGAGACAGTTTTTAATAATTATAATATGAAAATAAACATGGGAAAAACCAAAGTGATCGTGTGTAGAACAAAATCACAATATTTCACCACTTTTTGACCTCCCCCCCCCCCCCCTCCACTCCTGTTCACGTGAACATATTTTATTCAGTATATTTTACTATATTTTTCGCATATTTAGGGGAACGTGTGTCCACGTGGATGGACAGCATTGATAATCTATAAAATTAGTAAGATTCGATTAATCATTAAGGCTATGGATCCACCGGAACAGCTGACTGATTCAGTACAATCAGATTCCCCCAAGATTTTTCAACAATAATGAACTTTTTTAGCTGTAACTTTAGGACATAATAAAGGACATATTAGCAGAGGGCTGTAGACTTCAATTAGTTTTGAAAATCAAAAAAATTAATTCCTATTTTAGCGAAACTAAATTTTTTTTTTTGAAGTATCGTAAATTTCATCTACACTGAGAAAAAAATGCGATTGAATCAAAAGCATTTCTTTCCAAAAGCACGTATACTATTAATTCATAAAAATATACTACAAGAACCAATAAATATGTTACTGATTCTATAGCATATTGATTTGAATCCATGATATACATGCTTTTGGAAAGAAATGCTTTTGATTCAATAGCATTTTTTCTCAGTGTAATTTCTTGTTACTTTTGTAACTTAAGGTAGTACTGTCGTAAATGGAAAAACCGTCCAGATATTTATAAAATTGAAATCACTGGTGAACATTAAGGTGGCTTGAGCGTTTGGTGTCGTATGAAGTGAGGGGCACCGTGGGGGCACGTGTTACATGAATGCTCATTGCTACTTATTTTTTTAATAATCATATGTATTATAGTTACATCTGAGTAGAAGGGTAAGAAATCACGGAAATGTCCCCTGAAAAAAGTGATAGTAAAAATTTATTAGTTTCACCTCGAGGCGGTTTTTTATATTCTGTACCTTTCTCGCAATTTTCTCTTGATTGAAGTCGTCAACCCTTTGTTTTTATATTACTAATAGATTCCTCGAAATCGAAAGTACTATTATATATTTGATTTATGGGGACTTGTGTTTTGTTCCGGAGTTTCGCCGATTTTGATGAGGAATCCCATAAGACTACGTGTTAAACTGATATTTTTTCGGTAGCGATTTTTTCGGCATTGACATCGTCAACCACGGTATTTCTTTTTTCCAAATGAATCTAGCATATTTTATTACGATAATCTCTAAGTTTCAGAGCAATCTGTAATTTTTTTCAAAAACGCTCAAGCCACCTTAAGCCAGAAATGACTCAGTTAAATTTTTGAGGGCCTAGGGTACACTGGACGGGAGTAATTAGTAATTGCATTTTGAAACGATTAACACCTAACCTTATGGGAAACCGAGTTCATTTACAAATCCTGCCATAACTATCGTTCAGATTTCAATAAAAATGGCTGGTGCATTGAATGATAATATAAGCATCATTTTGCAAGTTCAAACATCTGAATTGGATATGTGTAAGCGTAGCAAAATCCAATTAAGTAGGCAAAAATATAATTTTTCTCCAGTAACCGACGGCGATTAAATAGATGTGGCAACGTCGCAGAATAAGTGAAAGCGCGCGCCATTCTCGTATCGTAAGAAGTCATCTGATATAGACACATGTATAGTCGTTTTCTTATGCGACGTTGACAAATTTAGATACTACGTGAAGCAAATGAGAAAAAGTACTCATTTGATTAGCTAAGTACCGACAGTACTATCTTAAAACTATCGTAAATTTTCTAAAATTTTCAACAGTGATCCATTTGGTATTTAAAATGCGTAGTATTTGTGAATTTTAATATAAACTATGTTAAACGAACATCTGAATAATCTTATTCTGCTGTGTAGAATTGAATTTCTAAGAGGACTGAACTTCAATTGTGGAGGAACAATAGGACGTTTATAAGTTAAAGGTTTATCCATGCGTGGGCGTAGATATGTTCTGTATAACTCTTGTTTCTCGCATTAACGTACGTAAATCCCTCTGAAGTTGTTCCGTAAAAGCAAATAACACATGGTTCGTGCTGACTGGCTCTAAGGGTCGTGAAAGGGACATCAAGTACGAGTATCTCTCAAGGAAAGCCCTGTCAGGCTTAAAAACATTCGAGAGAGACACGCGAAAACTAGAAAAAGCGAAGACAGCCAGTGAAAAGAAGATATAGCAATTCCGTAACATCTGAAAGCTCTCTTTTTATATTTAAATCAATACTTCCTTTATGAAATCCACGTTTTTCCTCTCATCAATCAAAAATTTTCGGGATCACATT
Organism: Diplolepis rosae; assembly: GCA_030998225.1. Classification (NCBI taxonomy): domain Eukaryota; kingdom Metazoa; phylum Arthropoda; class Insecta; order Hymenoptera; family Diplolepididae; genus Diplolepis; species Diplolepis rosae. Next base: position 1,306,026 of record JAPYXD010000723.1, on the reverse strand, counting down.
CACACTATAGACTTTTCAATGACTTTATTATCCATAATCCTGTTTTATCGACCTAATATGACTAAATATGATGTGCATGTATATATCATTAAATCGTATGTATATTGCATTAAATATTTAGCGGTCGGATACAATAGGTAAATATTCATATCGTTCCCTGGAGAAATTCAAAACACAATCATGTTATAACAAATACAATTTTTATTTTATTGAGGAAACTTCTATTTCAGTTGATACTTTTGTGGGTCATTCTCTGAAAATGATCGATTTCGGAATAAAGTTTCCTGTTGTAGTGAAAGTAAAAAAAGTGCTATAAAATACGTGGTTACAATATTTGAGGAGTATTTTTATTTCGAAAAGTGTTTTCCGTGAATTTACTATAAGCCTTTTAAAATTAAGGTAGTTTTCATCCACGAAAATTAGACCTCAGGCAAAAATAGATAATTTTGCTTTCAAGAATAGCAATATTATTATTGAAGGGCTATTTTGAAAGAGAAAGGATTATTTTACAAGAAAAAAATTTGAAGCACAGAAAAATAATTTTATTAATAAATTTTATTTTTGACCCAACTTTTTTTTTTATTGCTTCTTACCAAATTTTAAAAAATTATGCGATTTTAATAAATCATGAATCATTTTTTCAGAGAAAAGATTTCCCACAACTTCACCGTTTCTGATTTTTAAAAATAAATTCTTTAATGGCTGAAACCATTAAAAACACATTTTCCAAAACGAAATTTTTATAAACAAATTGCTGAATTTGATAACAATTGCTTCATTTTCAAAAATCGGAAACGGTTAAGTTGTAGAGAATCTTATCCTTGAAAAAGTGATTTGTATTTTATTAAAATCGCATAATTTTTTTAAATTTGGTGAAAAGCGATAAGAAAAAAAGTTGGGGCAAAAATAAAATTTATTAACAAAATTATTTTTCTGTATTTCTAATTTTTTTCATGGAAATTAATCTTTTCTATTTCAAAATAGCCCTTCAATAATAATATTGCTATTCTTGAAAGCAAAATTATCTATTTTTGCCTGAGGTCTAAGTTTTGTGGATCAACTACCTTAAGGGGGTCTCCTTATCCAGAACTTTCGAAAAATCGATTTCTTTTTTTTGTTTCAATCGATGTAACTATTATCAGAGAATATTGTCATAAAATTTTACAGTCCATATCGGAATAGTTTTGATAGTAGAGTTCCGAGCAGTGGCTCTGCGTAAGTTGATTTTTCACCGTCTGAAAACTTTCAAGCGCGTTCTCTCGAAACCACATTTTTCAAAATTGCGTGCACGATTAAAAAAGAACCATTGAGGCTATTATTATAAACTTTTTTTTTATTTGTAGATAATTAAAATGCGCTTATAGTGAACCTTTAATTTACCTGATACAGTATTTATTTTCATTATATATAACGCATTTTCAACAAAAATAAGGGCGAAAAATTTGATTCTTTTGAAAAGTAACTTAAAAGATCAATTAGAAAAATTTTTTTTACAATTTTTTAGGTTCACTATAAGCGGAAGACTCTTCTGATTAAAAAAATATATATATATGTACCTAAATACATGCGGAAAATCGCTGACCTGTGTTTTTATTTTCTGCTTAAAAAAAAAATGAGGAAAAAGTACCTTTTTTTTGTTCTGGATAAGGAGACCCCCTTAAGGGAATTCTCATTTTTCATGAACTTTTACAATTTATGATTTAAAAATAAAATCTGGAAAAATAGTCGAAATTTGTTAGACTCAGAAAAAAAGTCTGGTTAAAAAAACCAGAATTCTGGTTAATTCAACCGAAAACAAATGTTACGGAGATCCGTACTAGTAATTCCGGTTGAAAATGTTAGAAATTCTAGTAAACACTTTTCGGTTGTTTTGATCTTTTAATCCAGTTAATGTGATAACATTTTCTAGTTGATATCACCGTAATTTTTCTAGTAAAAAATTTCTCGTTACATTCATGGTTATATTCCTGTAAATTTAACTTATTTAGTTGATTTAACATTGCCATATTCTTAGTTAAATTTACTAAAATTTCTTGCTTGAATGGTAACATAACCTTAAAAATAAATAATAATTAAAAGACGTGGGAATTATAATTTTTGAAATGAAAGAATATATATTTATTCAAGAATTTGAATTTAATTTGCATTTATTTGCAATATAAGAGTTTGAAATAGTCTATGAAGACACCTGTCGGCAACGTATAGTCCAAGCAACAGGGAATTTGTTAGGACATTATTTATTTCAGAAAACGGACTGCGCCATCAGAAGAAAGTTTGGTAATGGAGTAATTGTGTCATAATTTGGACAACGAAATATTATTTATAAATTTTTATTAACATTTAAGACCAAAAAATCACACTTTTTTTAGTTTTTTGTTTATAACATTAAAGGTAATTATCCAATATAATAACATCAATTGAAAATTTGTAGAAAATTGAATTGCGAACAAAATGAGCTGTCGTTTGATCTGATTGGATAATTAGAAGAGGAGAAAATTTGAAAAAACCGGGAAATTTAGCTTTAGTTAAAGAAATTAATAACTCAGTTAATTTTTAATTTTTTAGGTTAAAGTTTTGTGCAAAAGTAGCAGACTTTATGCACTTCAAATGTATAAAAAAACGGACACTTTGAGATAATACCTTTTCGCGCTATTGACACTTTAATTTATTTAATACGTTAATTGTAAAATGTCTGCCGCAGAGGTGGTCCGATTTTTATTTTGAAAACGACTTTTAAAAATATAAATCAAGCACAACAGAACTTCAAACTTGGTTTTTCGCTAAAATGTTGCAAAGTTTATTTAAAAACACCCCAAACATGGCTTCAAACGCCTGAACGCAGCAAAGTGACAGTGGTGGGGGGACAAGGCGAGTAGGCTTGTCACTTTGCTGCGTTCAGGCGTTTGAAGCCATGTTTGGGGTGTTTTTAAATAAACTTTGCAACATTTTAGCGAAAAACCAAGATTGACGTTCTGTTGTGCTTGATTTATATTTTTAAAAACCGTTTTCAAAATAAAATTCGGACCACCTCTGGGGCAAGCAGACATTTTGCAAATAACGTATTAAATAAATTAAAGTGTCAATAGCGCAGAAAAGTATTATCTTAAAGTGTCCGTTTGTTATACATTTGAAGAGCATAAAGTCTGCTACTTTTCCACCAAACTTCAACCTAAAAAGTTAAAAATTAACTGAGTTATTAGTTTCTTTAACAAAAGCTAAATTTCCCGGTTTTCCAAATTTTCTCCGCTTCTAATTATCCAATCAGATCAAACGACAGCTCATTTTGTTCGCAATTCAATTTTCTACAAATTTTCAATTGATGTTATTATATTGGATAATTGCCTTTAATGTTATAAACAAAAAACTAAAAAAAGTGTGATTTTTTGGTCTTAAATGTTAATAAAAATTTATAAATAATATTTCGTTGTCCAAATTATGACACAATTATTCTATGACCAACCTTTCTTCTGATGACGTAGTCCGTTTTCTTAAATAAATAATGTCCTAAATCATTCATAACAAATCCCCTGTTGCTTGGACTATTATTCTATCTGATACGCAATTAGTGATTCTCCGATAATGCAGGTAGTGGCAGAAATTTTAAACTCTATTAATATATATTTATTGTTGAATTATTTTATTCATATTATTATTAAAAATGTAAAATGTAAAACATATATAAATCCATAATCTAAACATTTCTTTACCTTTGAATTTTTTTTTTAAGTTATCTAACTTCCACTCACTTAACACCTTGTACACTTCATTCTCCATTTCATTGAAACTTTGTAAATATAATTCTGTAATATTTATTTTGGCTTGGGGTCAGCTTAGTTTCTAATTATTTATGTCATCGAGGACATAAACATTAGGAAGGCAAACGTTTCGGCCACAGATGGGGGCCCTCTTCAGTGCCAATTAGCTTAATTGTAACCTTTAACTATTTATTAACTAATACATGCAATTAAGAAATATATGGTATTTTTTGTTTGTTTTTTTCTTTTGCTTATTAATTAAAAATAGAGTAAACATGCAGAAAAACTTATGAGTAAGCGAGTTTCTAGGTGTGAAGAACCAGGCCGTTCCAAAAACTGCTCCAACAAGTAATCCTCTCCCACAGGAACCGTGAAAAATGCGGCCGCGGAACGCACTCCCTCAAGGGCACATATATAAACACAATTATTTCAAACCAGAAAGAAACAACACACGGGAGAATATAACGTGGGTCCTTGGTAAAGCACGCACAGCAAACCACACATATGCACGAGCACCAGAAGTAAAGGACACTGAAGTTAAAACAATCAGAACATTGCAATTGGTACAGAAAAATTTATTTATTTTCTCAAAAACCACAGAGATGACAGACGGATGTAAGTCCACCACTCTGCCACATGGCTAGAAGAAAACTGATTTGGGAATAACTCGTGTTTAGGAAGACAAGTGTTCAGAGTTTGACGTATATGGAGAGCATTCTCCATGATAGGTCAGGTTCCAACACCAAGGGTTATACACAGTCAAAATTTACTTTAATGTCCCCGGCACTTGAGATTTCTATGTGCTCAAGCGTCCAAGGAAAGCAAACCCCTACCACGTGTTCGAAGAATTCTGTAAGGAAAGGCACTCAATACGGTCCCGGCGTCGTAAAAATTATACACATTTTTGTGGATATAGAAAGTAAAATGAATTTTTATAAGTGGCCAAGTAATACGCGAGTTAAACGCAGTCTGTCTTGAAAAGAGTGGCCAAGTAATGCGCGAATTCTTAGGAGTAAGAGAATTGTTATAAAGTGGCCAACTAATACGCGAGATTTCCGAACTCTGACTTAAAGTAAGGTGGCCAAGTAATGCGCGAATTCTTAGGAGTGTAAGAATTTTTATAAAGTGGCCAAGTAATACGCGAATTCATAGGAGTATAAGAATTTTTCTAAAGTGGCCAAGTAGTACGCGAGATTTCCGGACTCTGACTTTAAGTAAGGTGGCCAAGTAATACGCGAGTTCTTAGGAGTATAAGAATTTTTATAAGAGGCCAACTAATACGCGAGATTTCCGGACTCTGACTTTAAATAAGGTGGCCAAGTAATGCGCGAATTCTTAGGAGTATAAGAATTGTTATAAAGTGGCCAACTAATACGCGAGATTTCCGGACTCTGACTTAAAGTAAAGTGGCCAAGTAATGCGCGAGTTCTTAGGATTATAAGAATTTTTCTAAAGTGGCCAAGTAATACGCGAGATTTCCGGACTCTGACCTTAAGTAAGGTGGCCAAGTAATGCGCGAGTTCAGTGGACCTCATGACAGGTATAAATACATAAGTGGCCTCGTAATACGCGAGTTAGACGAAGCCTGTCCTGAAAAGAGTGGCCAAATAATGCGCGAGATTTCCGGACTCTGACTTTAAGTAAGGTGGCCAAGTAATGCGCGAGTTCTTCTGAGTATAAGAATTTTTATAAGTAGCCAAGTAATACGCGAGTTACACGAAGTCTGTCTTGAAAAGAGTGGCCAAGTAATGCGCGAATTCTTAGGAGTATAAGAATTGTTATAAAGTGGCCAACTAATACGCGAGATTTCCGGACTCTGACTTGAAGTAAAGTGGCCAAGTAATGCGCGAGTTCTTAGGAGTATAAGAATTTTTATAAACTTGGCCACTTTAGAAAAATTCTTATACTCCTATGAATTCGCGTATTACTTGGCCACTTTATAAAAATTCTTACACTCCTAAGAATTCGCGCATTACTTGGCCACCTTACTTTAAGTCAGAGTTCGGAAATCTCGCGTATTAGTTGGCCACTTTATAACAATTCTCTTACTCCTAAGAATTCGCGCATTACTTGGCCTCTCTTTTCAAGACAGACTTCGTTTAACTCGCGTATTACTTGGCCACTTATAAAAATTCATTTTACTTTCTATATCCACATAAATGTGTATAATTTTTACGACGCCGGGACCGTATTGAGTGCCTTTCCTTACAGAATTCTTCGAACACGTGGTAGGGGTTTGCTTTCCTTGGACGCTTGAGCACATAGAAATCTCAAGTGCCGGGGACATTAAAGTAAATTTTGACTGTGTATAACCCTTGGTGTTGGAACCTGACCTATCATGGAGAATGCTCTCCATATACGTCAAACTCTAAACACTTGTCTTCCTAAACACGAGTTATTCCCAAATCAGTTTTCTTCTAGCCATGTGGCAGAGTGGTGGACTTACATCCGTCTGTCATCTCTGTGGTTTTTGAGAAAATAAATAAATTTTTCTGTACCAATTGCAATGTTCTGATTGTTTTAACTTCAGTGTCCTTTACTTCTGGTGCTCGTGCATATGTGTGGTTTGCTGTGCGTGCTTTACCAAGGACCCACGTTATATTCTCCCGTGTGTTGTTTCTTTCTGGTTTGAAATAATTGTGTTTATATATGTGCCCTTGAGGGAGTGCGTTCCGCGGCCGCATTTTTCACGGTTCCTGTGGGAGAGGATTACTTGTTGGAGCAGTTTTTGGAACGGCCTGGTTCTTCACACCTAGAAACTCGCTTACTCATAAGTTTTTCTGCATGTTTACTCTATTTTTAATTAATAAGCAAAAGAAAAAAAAAACAAAAAAACAAAAAATACCATATATTTCTTAATTGCATGTATTAGTTAATAAATATTTAAAGGTTACAATTAAGCTAATTGGCACTGAAGAGGGCCCCCATCTGTGGCCGAAACGTTTGCCTTCCTAATGTTTATGTCCTCGATGACATAAATAATTAGAAACTAAGCTGACCCCAAGCCAAAATAAATATTACAGAATTATAACTGTGGGTCAATGTAACAAGGAACATGTACGGAAACATGTCACGATATAATTTGTAAATATAATTTGAAACAAGACGCAAGATCTTTAAGATTCCTTTAGACTCTAAGTTGTTTTCGTTTTTACTTGTTTTTGCAAACGGCCTAATACATAACAAATTAACCATAAGTTAAGTAATTTTAACCGGAAATTTTTTAACCGATTAGCTTTAGTAAATTTAACCGAACCTCTTTCCTGAGTGTAAAACTTGATATCTTGAGATTTTTAATTTATTTGAAATTCGATCAAAATTCGTTTGAATAAATTTTTATGTACTCGATTTGATTGCAGAGTAAAGTTTTGTTAGATCCGAATCGGCATCATTTTTCCTTGAGAGCACTTGAAAATATAAATTTTATTAAAATATTATAATAAAATATAAAAATGAAAATATTTGTACAATTCTAATGAGAAACTTGCGTAATAAAAATCTTTGTTTATTCAGAAAGTCTCGATTCTCATTAAGATTTTATTATAATACAATATCTCGTATCTACACGGAGAAAAAAAATTATTGTATTAGTCAACCGGATTGTAGACATAGAACTGACAAACTTTTATTGTTGTCCCAACAAAATTTTAGTTCTACCAACAAACCTTTTTGTTGAGTCAGCAAAAGAGTTTGTTAATGTTTTTTGTTTGTTAAAACCATCAAAAGAGTTTGTTGGGAGAACTAAAATTTTTTTGGGACAGCAAAGAAAATTTGTCAGTTCTATATTAACATTTCTTTTTTATTCGTGTAGGATGAGCAGTTGCTTCTAGAATAAATGTAGATCCCAATAATTTCTAAGTTGAACTCACAGGCGGACGCATAATAAAGTGAAATTTGCGTAAGGAGAAACTCAATGCGAGTTTAGTCATCCTAACTTTAGCTTTATGCTAGAATGGCTTTATTTATGCTAACTTATGCGGTGAATTTGCTAGCCTGTACGTTTCAGTAGGACAACTCATAAAGTAAAATGCTGAAATGGCTCTAGTCCAAATTCGCGTCTGCAAAGATGTGATATTAAAATTTCAATAGAAGTGATTCCATATTTGTCACGAACGAATGGACCAACGTCCGGCTTTCGCTTTATTAGAACGCTTCGTTATTGACGTTATCTCAAGCGAAAAATATCGAAACATGAAGGATATTAAAACTCTAAAGAATGCACCGAAAAAAAACTGGTAAGATTAACCAGTTCACTGGTTGGCTAGTAGAATTAGTAGTTTTTTTGAAATTACTCTCTAAACCTGAATTCATGAAAAGTCGGCGACTATCTCACATTGATGAAAATTTCTACCTATTATAAGTCATTTGTTCACTAATTACTTGTCGAAACGTTTGAAATTACTAATTGAATTATTGTCCACTCTGAGAAAAAGATTTGGCTAAATCGCAACAGAATTTTTTTTTTTTTCAACTATAGTATTTTGTTGTATCACGGACAACAAAATGTTTGATCGATTCGACAAAACCATTTCATTGACTCAAGAAAATTCTTTGGTTGGTAAAATTTTGTTGATTCCGCTTAATATTTTAGTGACAATACTTTATAGTCGATTATACCAGATTTTAAGTTCGTTTTACTAAAATTTAACTACTAATCCGGTTTTTTTCAGTTTGTAATAAAACTCAAAAAAATATTAATTTATCATCAAAACTAATCAATAAGCTTAATTCGACTAATATTATCAGTGATTTTTTCAGTAAAGGAAATCTGGTTAAATCAACAAGAAACTGAGTAAAATTAACTTAAATTCTATTTTATCTTGATCTATTCCAAGTTAATTTAACTGGATTAGCTCTATAATCCGTGTATCTTGATTTATAACTTAAATTCAGTTACTTGAACTTTCAAACCCACAAATCATGTTAAATAAGGTTAATTTATAATGAATTTAATCTAGAAATAAATTATGTAAATTATATGTAAGGTTTAAAGTATATATGAAAATTGTCTTATATTTCTAAGAATTTTATTTAATTTCGTATTGCATTTTTTATGATCGTATATGCACTTTTAATAAATGTTAATTAAGAGACACATTACTTATATTTTTAAATTAATATTTCTTTACAGAATGCATTTCTATAACATTATTAAAATTGTAGATAGATATATTTTTACCAATAAATAATCTTAAGCTGACTTTCAAATTTATTGATCTCGGACGTCTATTAAAATAAAGAATTGGAAAAAAAATTCAAATTCATTTTTCTTTATCACGATAGAAATGTAAAATCGAATAAGACATCGTTTATCCGACAATATTATAATAATAGTAACGCAATCCTTTTCTACATTGACAATGACGTCGAGCTTTCATCTTAGGTTTATCCCACTTAAATTTCCATAATCCCCCTGTGATAGAATGTAAAGCGAAGCCTCCAAATCCCGTAAAACTTACAGCAGTTTTCAACACGCAAAAGGGCTTTCGTCGATTAAATAATTAAGTCCATTGAGGAAATGCTAAATTCTATTTAATCGCGACTCTTCATGGCCGTTATTAATACTCTTTGTCCAAAGCTCATTCAACCGGAAAATTTACCATCAAAGTGTATTTCAAAAGCTATATATATCCTGAAAGATATATTCTAGATAGAATAACATTTTGGTAACAAATAGAAATAAAATATATTTCCAAGCAGTTTTTCTCATTATCACTCTCTACATTTACGAATTAGTAAAAAGTCTTCCAATAATCTGTTTTGCTATAAAATTATATTCGCCTTTAGTCTCTTTTGTCTAAAAATTAGCGGAAACTACTAGATAATCAGTAAAAATTACTTAAGACTGGTCTTAGTGCATTTTATTTAATATTATAAATTTTCAACTCGGTATCTCATTTTGTATGGAAATGGGGTTACAAAAACTTAAACGCCAATAAGGTGGGAATCTTTGGGTTATCAATGGCCTTGAGAAATTAATTTTAACAATTTTTTTGAAGTATTTTTATATATCAAAACAATTTTTAAAAATTACAATAGGTATAAATTATGTTAAAGAAATTTCGTCCTGTGGCTGTTTTTCAAGTTTTTATAAAAGTTTATGATCACAAAAAAGGTATCTAGATGCTCGACTGGATAGAAATCTGACTAAGTTCAACTTTACGTTTCGCCTATGGCTTCATTACTTAACGCTATTACGTTTGCAGCCAAAGGGGTCCAACTGGCATGGAGTTGCTCACCTATACGATTTCTTGAAGTTGTACGAAGTTAATCCTGCCTTCTATGTACAGCTTTAACAGTTCCCTATTACTGTTCGCCGGTCCTGACCAACGAAAAAAAAAAAACAAGATAGCGAAATAGACGATTCACTGAAATTGGCTCTATTCAATTCGTAACTGAAAAGATCCATTGAACTAAAGTATCTCAAATCTCTCCTAACAATTTAGATTTGATAAAATAGATAAAGATCCTGGTACGAAATAATAATTAGTAATGATCATCATTATCGGATTGAATTGAGCTTTGGCATACTTTATTGGAGCCCAAAAAGTAAGAACAACACTCTAAAAAATCTGCCCGCTTCGCGGGCACATTCTCATCGCGCGCTTCGCGCTCCGTTCTTCCTGGACCTCGCGCTTCGCGCTCGGTCTTGTACTCTTCGCATACGTTTAAGTTTATTTCTTATAATTTAATAGTGAAGCTCAAACCAATTTAATGATATTAAAGATGATGTAAATTAGCCTTTTCCCAAATTCACTAAGTTTCTTTTTCAGTTTAAGTGAAACAGGAAATTCAATTTACTTAAGGCTCTATCGGCCGTAAGGAACACATTCTCATCATGACACTTGCGCTTCGCGCTCGATTTTTTGTATGCATTTTTGTAACTTTTTAATAAATTACATGATTATTGATAAATTTATTTTCTTCCAAATCTCTCAAAAAGAAAAAACAGTCGTAGACTTTATTTAAGGAAAAGATTTTGCAGAACAACGCTTATTTCAAATCTCACATATTTTGGTGAAAAAAATCGATTATTTTTAATATTAAAAATCAAAACATAAAATATACCTCCTGTCCCGAAATGTCTTAATGAGAATTTGTAAACCTTATTTAGGCAAACAATTTTCCATCTAAACGTTTTTTTTGTATCTCACATATTTTGTCTAAAAAATGGAATTTTTGAATTTTAATCGTATTTTTTGCAATTGAAACGAAAAATATATGTTTTATCAGAAACTGTGTGAGACAAAATTCGTAGATCTTTTTAAAACGAACAACTTTGTATTTTTGCGTTTTTTTCGTATTTCACATATTATTGTTAAAAAATTGAATTTTGGATTTTCAATGGTTTTTTTTTAAATTAATAAGAAAAATATGCATCTTATGAAAAAATGTTACAATTCAAATTTGTAGGTCTTTATGTAAAAAATAATATTGTATCATAACGTTTTTTTGTATCTCGTATAATTTAACTTGAAAATGGAATTTTGATATTGACTTTTTTCGAATTTGATTATGCTGTAACATTTCTAATTTTGATTTAATCAAAAAATGTTATCAGGATAATTTGTAGGGATTTATGAGCACTATCAAAAACCAGTATTGAAATTTTTTATTTTTTTAAAAAATTATTTTCAAAAACACAAAAGTAGTGCTCAATCCCTCAATTTTGATTGGATGTGGCTGGTTAACGAACTTGTCCTTACTTTTTCGGCTCCGATAAAGTGTACCAAAGCTCAATTCAATCTGATAATTCTGTCGAGAGTTATGCCGCACACGACCTACAGACAGACAGACAGACAGACACTTTCGTAAAAATCCTTTTTTCTGACTCAGGGGGTCTCAAAACGTAAAGATTTGATGAAAATTTCGAAAGTCATTTTTCACATAAAACCAATACCTGAATCCATGATGAGAATGTAAAAAAAGTCTATCCATAGTGAAATTACGTTCTTTTCAGAATGCATCCATTGAAATTAAGCATATTCCTTTTGTCTACTAACAGAATCTTTTTCCTGTTACAAAACTCATCTGTGAGATGCAAAAAGAAAATATTTTTAGCAATGAACGATTTCTTTTGACTCTGAAAAGAAATCCTCTAATTATGTAAGGATTGCATTTCTAGACTAGGAGACGAAGTGCGCCTGCGCATTAGTGAGTGTACATCGTCTGATGCTAATCTGTTCACAGATATTTTGTCAGTACGGTGCCAACTACGAAGAATATATTTTTTTTATTTGTAAAAAAATATTTTGATTCGAAATTATTAGTAAAATTTTTACTATAGAATTTATTGTGAAATTTAAAATGCAACAAAGTTTAAAAATAATTTTGTAACACTTTTCCAACATTATATATTTAATAGATTATGGACTTTCAATTTTACACGTATTGGAAAATTTGTAATGTAAGCAAAGTTTTATCTTAAAATTTCTTTAAGCTGAAATCTAAGACGGGTCGTTATTATATTATTGAAAATGATCGAGTGGATATTGGGATTTGTCAAAGTTTGGCTTGTGTATATTTCTTATAGGTTATATCATAGAATTTGTATTATTTTAACATCAAAATTATACTTCCTTCACATGACAAAGGATTTCATTTCCAGACCAAAGGAAAAACTTTGGCAATAAAATGATAGCACTTGAAACGAAAATACTTCAACTGTTAGAGGATTTCCTCTTATGCCAATTTTGAGTAGAAAATCCATTCATAGTGAACGGAATTGTTCGACAGTCAATATTCCGTTTTTAGAGTGAAGTTCGTTAACCAGCCACATCCAACCAAAATTGTAAAATTAAAAGCATTTTTTTTTGTTTTCGAAAAAAACTTTTTGAGAATATCAAAAATTCCAATACTGGTTTCTGATAGTGCTCATAAATCTCTACTAATTATCCTAATAACATTTTTCGATTAAAGTAAAATTTGGAAAGTTACAGTATGTTGAAACTTGAAAAAAGTGCCTAAATTCCATTTTCCAGTTAAATTATGAAAAATACGAAAAAAAGGTCTGATACAAAATTGTTTACTACAAAAAGACCCACAAATTTAAATTGCAGCATTTTTTTTATGAGATGTATATTTTTTTTTAATTTAAAAAAATACTATTAAAAATTCAATTTTTTAACAATAATATGTGAAATACGAAAAAAACGTAAGAATGTAAAATTGTTTGCTTCAATGAGGTCTACAAATTTTGCCTTACACAGTTTCTGATAAAATGTATATTTTTCGTTTCAATTCCAAAACAATACCTTCAAATTTCAAAAATTCAATTTTTTAGATAAATTACGTGAGCTGCGAAAAAAACGTCAAGATGGAAAATTATTTGCCTCAATGGAGTCTACAAAGTTTCATCAGACAATTTTTTGATAAGGTGTATATTTTATTTATTAATTTAAAAAAAACTATTATTGAAAATAAAAAATTCTTAATAGTATATTTCGTATCAAGTGCGGAAAGGCGTATTTTAATGCAAGAGCGAGGTGCGACTCACTCGCCCGGTTAAACTTTAATCAAAGAATCTCATGCAAAGAAATATATTGTGGCCTAGACCAGGCTCAAGTCAGGAAAACTAAAGCTTAGGATGGAAAAACGGGCCGGAACTGTGTCTGGCCAGCAGACGAATTATTGCAACGTTATCTTCTGGACTCTTCATCAGTTTGACCGGACCTAGGTTCAGCATTTCATTCCAGGGCAGGGCCAGGTGTGGTTTAAGCAAGTAATTATTAAGCTTTATTCCATTCGATTAGCTTTAAATTTATTCATTTTAATTTACCTATAAATAGAATGCCAATAATCATATCTGATTTCGTGAAGTGAAAAATTTAATTACACTGAAACCTCGAAATAGTCCTAAGATTTCCGCTATGGGGCTTATTTCGCGAACAAGTATTTAGGAGAAATCCCTCTCCAAGATACTTGTTGCGTCCTTTAAAATCAGGGTCGGCCCTTTCCACCTGACTGGCAGCGCCCCCAGGGTACTATATGAACGGAGCAATATGAGTGAGACTATTTCGAGGTTCCAGTGTAAAAACACTTTGAGTTTTTTTTAATATAATTGAAATTCGTATTCACAATTGACATTATTTTTACTCTTTTTTCCTTATTTTATAAACTATTAATTACTCCTGTAAAACTTTTATTTGAGATTCCACGTTATTAATAGAATCTATTAAGATTGAGAAAGTCTCAGCATTTGACTTTTTTTATTTATTAAAATAAAATAGCTAGGAAGTTGAATCCCTGTTGTAATGGTATATTTTTTAACACCAGGTGGCGTGTAAGATTCGAGCGGTTTCCAATAATTTTTGAATTATTTCTTATGAAGCTTTGAAATTTCGATTTTTGAATCCTTTGAACTTTGTATACAATTAATATCCCCAGTTCAAACATTTTTGAATGTAAAGTGTGACATCCAAATCACGCGCCCCAGATTGGTTCAAGTTCAAATTAGCAAATGAACCGAAGCCGGGCAAATTTTTCAACTTGAAATCGACCGTCTAGACTGAAGAAACCTTCAGAGGAATTAGAACCAAATTTGTCGATCTTATAATCGGGTTAAAAGACCTTCTACATGGGTGAACGAAACCTTTAAGCCTGTTTGCTCTTGAACTCCCAGGCTCCAACGAAGACATACAAACTATAAATGCATGCAAAAATCCATGAATACTGAATGACTAATTAATATTGACTCTTGATATTATTTCCGGTTGGGTTACTGTTGAACTTGGCTAAAGTCAATGTTAGTATCGATCTTAGCTGTACGTAAGAGCACAAATCTTCTTAGTTGCTCAAATTACTTGTTGATCCACCTTGTAATTTTGTTTACAACTACGGCTTTAAAGTTTGATTAATTAATATTTGGCTCACACGAGGTAAATTAATTTTCTGAGCGAATTAATTGCCAGCTGATACGTATTGTGGCGTAAAATTTGTATAACTTTACAACTCACAAAAACTTAATTGATTTCAATTATTTGTCTATTTTTGAATTTTATAGTAACCTTGAAAGTTGGACGGTATTCCAGGATTGAGGTTTTATAATTTATAACTTTAAATTTAGGAAATGATACACTTTTGTCCTTTTTACATTCTTATCATATGAAAAGGTATTAGTTTTATGTGAAAAATGACTTTCGAAATTTTCATCAAATCTTTACGTTTTGAGACCCCCTGAGTAAAAAAACGGTTTTTACGAAAGTCAACATCTAAATTCCATTTTCCAGTTAAATTATACAAAATACGAAAAAAAAGGTCTGATAAAAAAATTTTTACTACATAAAGATCTATATTTTTCTTTTTAATTTAAAAAAATACTATTAAAAATTCAATTTTTTAATAATAATATGTGAAATACGACAAAAACGTAAGAATGTAAAATTGTTTGCTTCAATGAGTTCTACAAATTTTGCCTAACGCAGTTTCTGATAAAATGTTTATTTTTCATTTTAATTTCAAAAAATACGATTAAAATTTTAAAATTCCATTATTTATACAAAATATGTCTACAAATTTTTTTCCCTTTCGAGATATTTGGAAGAAAATACATTTTTTAATTATGCAAATTATTAGAATGTTACAGAAATGTATACAGAAAATCGAGCGCGAAGCGCGAGTATCATGAGGAGAATGTGTTCCTTAAGGCCAACTGAGCCTTAAGTAAATTGAATTTCCTTTTTCAATTGAAATAAAAAAAAAGAAAAGAATTAGTAACTTTGATAAAATGCAATTCATATCTACAATATTGTATAAAATTGACTTGAGTTTCAGTATCAAATTACAAGAAATAAACTTATATATTATATTATATATATACATACTTATATGTTATGTGTTATATTTTCGGTATACCGAAAAGACATAAGATTTCTTACTTATTTAGATTATTTTTAATACATTTTCATATAGTTTTTGAATTTCACTTTTTTATGGCTTGAATTTAGTGAAAGTTCAATATTCTTTAATTGTAATAAAAAATATTCATAATTTTCTTGAGTATATTTTTGCAAAAAAACTACCCAGCAATGCAAAAAATGACTGAAGAGTGCCACAACAAAAGAGCATAAGCTACATTTTTGCAAAAATGTAATTATTATATGAAAAAAATTATGAACGATTCATGTTAAAAATGGATTTTTCACCTTCGTCCAAATGATAAATTGAAATCATTGCTTTGCTGTCACTTCAAAGTTGAATTTTCAATTTTTGAAATAGCGAAAAAAATTTTATGAAGATAAACTTTTGAATGCAAGAACGAATTTGAAATTTACATAATAGTGACGAAGGAAAATACACAACAAATTTGCATTCAAATTCAGAAGAAGCTTCACAAAAAGACAATAGAGGCGCCATTATCTTCTTATGGTATTATTATAGTTTGTATTTAAACGAACTTTAATGACTGTTTTCAGACAGTTTCATATACGACGTAAGTTTGTAAGTGAATAAGTTTTTGAAGACAGTAACTTTAAGCAAACGTTTACAGTCATTTCTTCAAAGATGCATCGTTTTCTTGTGGGTTTTATCTTATGTTTAATTAGTGTCATCATTAAATACATGTTCATCCTGCTTTTTACCCTTAATTATATATTATTAAAATAATTCTATCTTAATTTGGTGAATTTAATACAATAATCATAGAAATTTTACATGATTATGTGAAGTTGCTAAGAAACAAAATAAAGGTGCGTAATTTTTTTACATTGTATCGTTCAGACAAATCCCAATTGCCTTTGAAAATATAAATCATTAAAATAACAAATCTTTTTATTTACATTTTTATATTTTATTAAGAATAATTTTTCAAATTTTTGGTTCCAAATAAAGCTAATTTTGAAATTGAAATGATTTCAACTAAAAATTAAGTAATATTTGAATTTTTTTGTAACGAAATATTAAATGTTTTTAGATACTTTGTCCAAGTGTAATATCTTTTTAATTGTTTTCTGAAGAATGTTTTATTAAAGAATTCTTTGACTATACGATGGAAACTTTTCTTCTGAAATTAAAAATTCTTAGAACATTCATTATTACCTTTATTGTAGTTGCTTTCAATATCAATTCGTACAAGAAAATTGTATACATGCAATTTAACCGATTTAAAAAAAAATACAGAATAATCCTTTAAACAATGTTTTACAAAATACTTCTTTTGTTTCTCTGTATTAGAATTTTTTTGCAAAATTAAATATTTTTAATAAAATCTTAATTTAAGAAGATTCCATTCTGTCTAGAAAGCTCTTGAAAAATTTAATTAATTACTACTTTAAAAAACGTTAGCGCTGTTGTTCAATACATAATATTAATGAAAAATGTTCGCTTTATCGGGACAAAATTAAAAAATATAAAATGTGTCTTATTTAGTACAAATTACTGTAGATCAAAATTTAATGCAGTTTTTTCCAAGTTTACTCTTTAAAAATGATCAGATTTTGAAAAACGATGTCTCATTTTCTTCTTTAAACAATTGTGAAAGACACCACAGTCATAACTTTTTAAATTAATCTCTTATTTTCTAACTATAGATATTTGTTTCAGAAACTTATTTAATTTTTCAATATTTCCGATAGGCAGTTAGGAAATGGGAGATAATTTAAAAAATCTAAGATGGTGGAGTTTTGAAAAAGTTTAAAGAAGGAAATGAGCCATCATTACTTGAAATTTAATTGTTATTAAAAAAGAAATTTTTTATTTTATTAATTTATTCTCAGATGAAATGAACATTTTTCTCTTAGAATATGTATCAAATAAGAGCTAAGACAGTTTAATAAATAAATAAAAAAAAATAATAAATAAATAATTTTTAAAGTAATGAGAATTTTAATTAGTAGTGACCATAATAATAACGCTCTGATTCAAAATTCCAGAGGATCTACTTCGCAAGGTTCCTAAGTCCCTTTTACAAGTTGAATGTACACGATAAGCACATTAAGCCATCGATATTCGATAGTAGAATGTATACAGGCATTACGTACAAGCGTAATCCTTCACACGCACGACCAGATATTTTGTACGCCTCGCCAGAAAGCTCTAAATCGCTTTTTCCTGCATCGCAGTATTACCAAATATGTATTAAACTGAATCGGAAAATATTTTACGCTATTCTAGTGTTGGAATTTTATCCACATACACTCGGGAAAAATTTATTTGGTTAGACCAACCAAATAAATGCATTATATACAGTCAACCCAAATTTCGATTTATTCAAGTAAGTTGTTCCAAACAAGCTTTTCTTTAAATTGAATATTTTGGCAGAATTAAAGGAAAATTGTATTTGTATAAGTCCATATTTGATTGAATCAATCAAAATTTGAATTAATTTAATATTTCTTTGTACTTAAGAAAAAAGTTTGCTTAAGGTCATGTCTTACTTATCCAATCCCTACCTTACCGACCCCTTTTTTTGCCCTTCGCATTTCCACACTAAATGCGATATCGAGTAAAAACTTTAAGGTATTACGTAGAACGCAGTAAAGAACGTTTATCTGGTTTTCCAGAACATTTTTTTTAATAATTATAGATATTTGGGAGCAGATAAACGTTCTTTAGTGCTTTTTACTTGATTACTCAAAGTCTTAACTCGATATCTCAATTAATGTGGAAATGCGAAGGGCGAAAAAAGTTTTGGTGAGGTAAGGATAGGATAAATAAGGCATGGTCTTAAATCAAATAAAATTTTTCCTAAATATAAGATCCCATAAAACTTATACTTGTAAATATATAAATTTGGATTCTGGTATGGAGCAAATAATATTCTTGCTATACAGTAAACCAAATTTTTGGTTGATTCGACTGAAATATTTGTTTTGTGCAACCAAAGATGGTTTGGTTTGAATATGATTTGGTTAAATCAAACAGATATTTCAGTTGATTAAACCAAATTTGATTAATTTAACCATAAAGATTGGTTCATTTAACAAAATCGTCTGGTTGAATATTTCTGAGTGCAATTATAGTTTTTTTTATTGAAATGCTTTTTTATTCAAATTAAATTGAAATCATTTTTCGCGGAATTTTTAAAATTATGACAATTGTGAATTCATTGGAATTTTTAATACAAATTTTATATTGTGAAATTTGCTACACTTTACTTTTCTTCACCTTTTCAGTATTTTATTTTTCTAGATCTCAAAATAAAATTTCAAGTTCATCGATTGATCAAAGCAATTGCAAATACAATTGATATATTAAAAAAATTATATAGCTCAGTTCAGGTATGGATTAGTTCTTCAGGACACAAAAAATTCTAGGTGCTGAAGGAATTGCACCAAAAAATTTAAATAATCGAAAAATTAATTTAAGCATTCAAAGAAATTTTTAACATCGACAAATTAGACTCTGTAGGTCTAGTCTGGGCCTGGACAGAGCCAGAATATTTCTCCACAAAGTTTTATAATTCTAGTAATTTACGAGGTGTCGGTTCATTTGTACTAATAATATTTATTACCTGACTGATGAAAATGACAATGAATTTACGTACTAGTCATTATTATTATAATTTATGGTTATTATCAGTAATTAACAGTAGGGGAATGTAATTACGCTCAATGAATCATTAGATAACTGCATTACTCTAGTAAATTTACAGTCAAGTCCATAGACAATACATTTTTGACTGAAAGGTCAAAATTATACGAAAACATTTTTTCATTTTTTACACGTAAAAATTTAGTCGTTTGAAATTTAAGTCACTTTTGAAGACTCTTGGACATAAAGTTTTATAAAATTCAAACGCAACAAATTTCAGTGACTTTTATTGAATAGTATTTAATTTTTTCTACCATTTAATGAACTTTTTTTGTTATTCAATAAAAAGTCACTGAAATTTTCTGCGACTCTGTTTTATAAAATTCTATGTCCAAGAATCTTCGTCAGTAACTTGAATTTTAAACGACTTGATTTCTCACTGTAATTACTTAATCAATATAAATATTTGGTTTAAAAATGTTAATAATTGATACATTAAAAATTTTAATATTGAAATAATATATTTTGTATTGAATCTGCTATATTAAAGCAAACATATTTTTATGTGCCTCCGGCGCGAAAACTCGTTTTTCCGCTACAGTTGAGAGTAGCGCAATCTGGTGTATTCCGCTGCAGAGGAATGAAATGTAAAAATTGAACTGCGCATGCGCCTATAGCCATACAGCGGAGTACAATCTTCTTATTCTTCGTACAGCGTTAGCACCCTACTGAAAAAGCCTTGTAGTTTTGAACTGCGCATGTTTTATTACAACACGCTACTACTACACAAGATCGATAAAATCAAAATGGCCGAGACTAGTCACGAAATATGAAGTGCAATGGACGAGAATCATGATGAATACCAGATTAGATTCGAGTGTACGCATAAAAACTCGTATACGCACCGAAGTCACATAATAGTATATTACGTGCCTAGGCGCACAATGAGGGTTATTGCGCGACGAGCGACAATGCTCGAAGGAGATCGAAGCCGAGACAAAGCCGAGACGAAGCCGAAGCGCGATCAGTCCTGCGAGCATTGTCACGAGTCTCGTAATTTTCCGAATTGTGTGCATAGACACGTATTCTATTTTATGTGACTTTGGTGCGTATACGAGTTTTTATGCGTACACTCGAATCTAATCTATTATCATTTTCTTCCATTACACTTGATAATTCGCGACTAGTCCCGACCATTTTGATTTTATTGATCTTGTGTTCAAATGTACAAGGCTTTGTCAGTAGGGTGCTAACGCTGTACGAAGAAGAAGAAGATTGTGCTCCGCTGTATGGCTATAGGCGCATGCGCAGTTCAATTTTTACATTTCATTCCTCTGTAGCGCAATTCACAACATTGCGCTACTCTTAACTGTAGCGAAAAAATGAGTTTACGCGCCGGAGGCACATAAAATAGAATATGTGCCAATGCACGTAATATACTATTAAGCAGATTTTGCAATTAAAAATACGTAGAATAACTAAAAATTTGTTTATTTCCGAGATCTTGGAATTTTCGTGTATACCTATTTCGTTTTGGGAGTTTGAACCTGTTTTCTACAATATATGCTTGGGAGCTTGGTGTCACAAAGCCGGTATTGTTCTTGTTGGGAGAGTATTAATTTTTGTCGACAGAAAAATGAATCCCATGATATAGAAACAATGGATTTAATACACGTGCCCAACCCATTGGCCTTCACCCAAGGAGATTATATTCACAACGTTACAAAGGGTGACTTCAGACCTGCGTAATAGTAAATAGGTCAGGACTCCGATGTACTCCTATATATTTTCCCACTACGTCAAAACCTTAGAAAATTCGCACTCCGCTGTACATTTTCTCTGTGAAATTTTACAAAAATCTCCCAATCTGATAAAATTTTCTTTTTTAGAACACAGAAAAATCCAGGTGTTATATTTATCCGCAATAAAATTCGTACTATTGATGTTATTTTTCAACCAAAATTCTGGGTGTTTTCTGCACTTTATCCATCATTTGAGGATAATTTTCACATAGTGCCTAACGGCCCGTGTGAACTGTGAACACTGTTTGTTATGACTATTGTCAACTCACAGATTCAACATAAAAAAACTAGCAATTAATGAAAAACGAGGGAGTTTTTAAATATGTAGCAGAACGATCGACAATCAAGATTTTAATTAACGAAGGAACTTGTTACCACTTTTGCAAATATACCAATGCTGCGGTATGGTCCTCAGAACTAAACGAGTATAGGTGAGACAGCTATACTGGTATTCCGAAACGTCATATTGTTTCGCGAAGGATAGAAGTTCGTTGATATGACAATACGATGTATAACGATCGCAACCAAAATATTATGCCTGTTGTAACAATGCATGCGATAGAGTTGTCGCATGTTCTGTAATCCAGAGCTTTAATTATAAATAATAGAAAATGAAAAAATGATGATCAAATTATTGTAACTATGCTAGTATTTACTTTCGGAAGCTTCGATATATTTTCTTAACCCCCAATCAGTCAATTTTTTCTTCACCCACTCGTCCATCGCTGTTGTGGATCTTCGCGTGTTATAAAACAATACGCGATACGCAAAAATGATCTTTCAAACAAAGAAAAAATGTTCCAAACAAATCGATAAACGCTTCGAAAAAACGCCTCGAATAAATGAAATTTCTTTCTCATTTCGAGATTAGAGTCGCGTACATACGAAGCAATGTATAGGTCACGCGGCAAACCAGTATAGTTGTCTCACCTATACCGCATGGGTCGAGATACTATATACCGGTATAGGTCAAACATCTATACTTTTATTGTTGCACGAACAAAATTATAATGTTACGATAGTAAAATACGCATTTCGGTGCGTCACGCATTCAGTTTAGCTACAATGCCAATATCATATAGTCACGACAGGTATTTTGCTGAACTAAGATTCTGCATAGTTTTCTCAGCTATACTGTTTTTTCCGTGTATAGCGATATTTAAGAATAGTAAATTTTTCGAGGCTATCCGATTAAAAAATTTTACGTCTAGAAATACGTATTTTCACGTCCAAACGGGTATAAAAAAATATCTCGTAAAGGTTGTGCTTTTTCACATTGAAAAGAACGTCCGAAATTGGGATACTAAAGGACGTCCTTTGGAAGTCCTTTTTGATGTGAAAAAGGACGTCCTTTCTGACGTACTTCAGTATGCTAATCATTTTTTTTTAAATTTTTACTTTCTAAGTATAATTTATAAAAACATTGTTAAATGCGATAAACATGCCACGAAAGATTGCATTATACGCTTAATTTTAATTTTCTTAAACATATGGAATTAATAGTAATAATAAATATTATAATGATAATGATAATAGCATAATACAATGATTTGGATAAAAAAGTACGTCAGAAAGAACGTGCTTTTTCATGTAAAAAAGGACGTACGAAAAATTACGTATTTATAGACGTAACACTTTGTAAGTGGGTAGTACAATAATTCATAAAATGACAGTTGGCGATTTGCGAATGTTCGTAAAGTTATGATATTGAAGTTTGAGACGTCTCAAACCCAAACTTGTGACGAATTGTGAGACGAACTATTAGGTGGATAATTCTTCTATGAGACGGAAATTTATCCCTAGATCAGGTAACGAAGGAAGACAATATAAGCAATAAACATTACCTCTATAAACCGAGGGACTCTTATACCGAAGTTTGGGATAAAATTTACCTAAAGGAAACCCTTGTCACTGATCAGCATTTTATGACTTTTAGGTTGACACAAAATTATCATAAAAAACTTTGCTCATATGTGAACGCTACTTATGTAATGTAAAAGATGAATATAATACTAATATGGTATTCAAATCAAAAGTTATAAAAAACTGAATGTTACAAAAGAATTTTTCTCTAATGGATCTTTACAAAATATTTTTCTAAAAATTCAAGAAATGCAGTAGATGACGATAGAAAAACGTGATTCAACATAAAAAAGTTTATATATGATTTATTCACGTGGCCTGATAGAGAAATTGCCTTTCTAAAAATTCCAAATTAATTGAATCTCAGCGCAGGCAATAGAGGGAATTCTCCACTTTCTATTGCATATGTAAAACAGAACATGAAATGCATAGGGGTTGAGATTTCGCTGTTTTCCTGAGTGCATAAATTCGTCTTACTTTCAAGAAATTGAAATTTCCAAGCACAAACTTGAGACGATTTGGCCCCACAATTTAACATTTAACATCATAGAGGTTTTTCGCGAAATACATCATATGAGTGCAATGTCACATATGAGAACACGAATTGTGGAATGCTCATAAAGTGGCTGTAATTTTAATAAAAAACTAATCTCAAGTGTTGAATTTGAAACAAACATACTGTTTTGGAAATGTAATAGAGTATAAAATTATCATACTTCATACATCATACTTAATTTATATACGTTTCTCGGTGAGTTACGTTACTTTTTGTGAACGTAAAAAGTCGTAATAAAGTTACTTTTCGAAAAAAGTAATTGATTAAAGTTAAAGTTAGTAGAGACGAAAAAGATGATAATGATTTGAACTAACTTCAGGAATTTTGAGAAAAACATTTTCTCTTTACTGTTATGGTGACACGTTTTCCAGTAAATGTGCACAAAGAATCTTGTTGTTCTCTTTTTATTTACTCAAACAAAGTTTAATTGATTTATATTGTACATAATTTTGACAAATGGAAAAAACTTGTCTTTGTAACACTGAAAACAATAAAGTTACAACATGTTTTCATGCATATCAGACTAAGAAGATGAAGAAGTGATAGAATCAACTTTTCTTGTAACTTGATATATATGACATAATGCAGAAGTGCATTACAATGAGATAAGATATCAAAAGAAACGTCAGCATGTATAGGTACAGACCGTTGTGAAAAAAGAGAAAATTTCATATATTCAGATATAAGCTGACTCACTAGACGGTCGAAATGACTGTGATGTAACCCTTTTTTTAAACTTTTAAAACTGGATTGTTTAGAGAATGATATAAGGAATCAAATAAACCCTGTAAGATAGCTCGCGTTCAATAAGAAGTTACTTTTTTAAACGAAAACAATAGAGAAAATTTCTCTCTTTTTAAAAGTTCTAACACGCCTTTCCAAACATTCCAAATCAATTGAATCTTAGCCCAGGTAATAGAGGGAAATCTCAACTTTCTATTGCATATGTAAAACAGAACATGAAATGGATAGGGGTTGAGATTTCGCTGTTTTCCTGAGTGCATAAATTCGTCTTACTTTCAAGAAATTGAAATTACCAAGCACAGACTTGAGACGATTTGGCCCCACAATTTTTGTCAGCCAGCTCGAAGTCGAACCCAAAAGCAGGTAGTGGGTCATTACAATAGAGGCAATAAACCGTACGTGCTGCATACTCTTAATTCTAAATTGAGATTATACTTAAAGAACACATGAGATTTAACATCATAGAGGTTTTTCGCGAAACACATCATATGAGTGCAATGTCACATATGAGAACACGAATTGTGGAATGCTCATAAAGTGGCTGTAATTTTAATAAAAAAGTAATCTCAAGTGTTGAATTTGAAACAAACATACTGTTTTGGAAATGTAATAGAGTATAAAATTATCATACTTCATACATCATACTTAATTTATATACGTTTCTCGGTGAGTTACGTTACTTTTTGTGAACGTAAAAAGTCGTAATAAAGTTACTTTTCGAAAAAAGTAATTGATTAAAGTTAAAGTTAGTAGAGACGAAAAAGATGATAATGATTTGAACTAACTTCAGGAATTTTGAGAAAAACATTTTCTCTTTACTGTTATGGTGACACGTTTTCCAGTAAATGTGCACAAAGAATCTTGTTGTTCTCTTTTTATTTACTCAAACAAAGTTTAATTGATTTATATTGTACATAATTTTGAAACATGGAAAAAACTTGTCTTTGTAACACTGAAAACAATAAAGTTACAACATGTTTTCATGCATATCAGACTAAGAAGATGAAGAAGTGATAGAATCAACTTTTCTTGTAAATTGATATATATGACATAATGCAGAAGTGCATTACAATGAGATAAGATATCAAAAGAAACGTCAGCATGTATAGGTACAGACCGTTGTGAAAAAAGAGAAAATTTCATATATTCAGATATAAGCTGACTCACTAGACGGTCGAAATGACTGTGATGTAACCCTTTTTTTAAACTTTTAAAACTGGATTGTTTAGAGAATGATATAAGGAATCGAATAAACCCTGTAAGATAGCTCGCGTTCAATAAGAAGTTACTTTTTTAAACGAAAACAATAGAGAAAATTTCTCTCTTTTTAAAAGTTCTAACACGCCTTTCTAAACATTCCAAATTAATTGAATCTTAGCCCAGGTAATAGAGGGAATTCTCCACTTTCTATTGCATATGTAAAACAGAACATGAAATGCATAGGGGTTGAGATTTCGCTGTTTTCCTGAGTGCATAAATTCGTCTTACTTTCAAGAAATTGAAATTTCCAAGCACAGACTTGAGACGATTCGGCCCCACAATTTTTAAAAAAAGCTCGAAGTCGAACCCAAAAGCAGGTAGTGGGTCAATACAATAGAGGCAATAAACCGTACGTGCTGCATACTCTTAATTCTAAATTGATATTATACTTAAAGAACACATGAGATTTAACATCATAGAGGTTTTTCGCGAAACACATCATATGAGTGCAATGTCACATATGAGAACACGAATTGTGGAATGCTCATAAAGTGGCTGTAATTTTAATAAAAAACTAATCTCAAGTGTTGAATTTGAAACAAACATACTGTTTTGGAAATGTAATAGAGTATAAAATTATCATACTTCATACATCATACTTAATTTATATACGTTTCTCGGTGAGTTACGTTACTTTTTGTGAACGTAAAAAGTCGTAATAAAGTTACTTTTCGAAAAAAGTAATTGATTAAAGTTAAAGTTAGTAGAGACGAAAAAGATGATAATGATTTGAACTAACTTCAGGAATTTTGAGAAAAACATTTTCTCTTTACTGTTATGGTGACACGTTTTCCAGTAAATGTGCACAAAGAATCTTGTTGTTCTCTTTTTATTTACTCAAACAAAGTTTAATTGATTTATATTGTACATAATTTTGACAAATGGAAAAAACTTGTCTTTGTAACACTGAAAACAATAAAGTTACAACATGT
Source organism: Diplolepis rosae (assembly GCA_030998225.1). NCBI lineage: Eukaryota > Metazoa > Arthropoda > Insecta > Hymenoptera > Diplolepididae > Diplolepis > Diplolepis rosae. The sequence goes on along the minus strand of JAPYXD010000723.1, from coordinate 1,279,646 downwards.
TTTCATGCATATCAGACTAAGAAGATGAAGAAGTGATAGAATCAACTTTTCTTGTAAATTGATATATATGACATAATGCAGAAGTGCATTACAATGAGATAAGATATCAAAAGAAACGTCAGCATGTATAGGTACAGACCGTTGTGAAAAAAGAGAAAATTTCATATATTCAGATATAAGCTGACTCACTAGACGGTCGAAATGACTGGGATGTAACCCTTTTTTTTAAACTTTTAAAACTGGATTGTCTAGAGAATGATATAAGGAATCGAATAAACCCTGTAAGATAGCTCGCGTTCAATAAGAAGTTACTTTTTTAAACGAAAACAATAGAGAAAATTTCTCTCTTTTTAAAATTTCTAACACGCCTTTCTAAACATTCCAAATTAATTGAATCTTAGCCCAGGTAATAGAGGGAATTCTCCACTTTCTATTGCATATGTAAAACAGAACATGAAATGCATAGGGGTTGAGATTTCGCTGTTTTCCTGAGTGCATAAATTCGTCTTACTTTCAAGAAATTGAAATTACCAAGCACAGACTTGAGACGATTTGGCCCCACAATTTTTGACAGCCAGCTCGAAGTCGAACCCAAAAGCAGGTAGTGGGTCATTACAATAGAGGCAATAAACCGTACGTGCTGCATACTCTTAATTCTAAATTGAGATTATACTTAAAGAACACATGAGATTTAACATCATAGAGGTTTTTCGCGAAACACATCATATGAGTGCAATGTCACATATGAGAACACGAATTGTGGAATGCTCATAAAGTGGCTGTAATTTTAATAAAAAAGTAATCTCAAGTGTTGAATTTGAAACAAACATACTGTTTTGGAAATGTAATAGAGTATAAAATTATCATACTTCATACATCATACTTAATTTATATACGTTTCTCGGTGAGTTACGTTACTTTTTGTGAACGTAAAAAGTCGTAATAAAGTTACTTTTCGAAAAAAGTAATTGATTAAAGTTAAAGTTAGTAGAGACGAAAAAGATGATAATGATTTGAACTAACTTCAGGAATTTTGAGAAAAACATTTTCTCTTTACTGTTATGGTGACACGTTTTCCAGTAAATGTGCACAAAGAATCTTGTTGTTCTCTTTTTATTTACTCAAACAAAGTTTAATTGATTTATATTGTACATAATTTTGAAACATGGAAAAAACTTGTCTTTGTAACACTGAAAACAATAAAGTTACAACATGTTTTCATGCATATCAGACTAAGAAGATGAAGAAGTGATAGAATCAACTTTTCTTGTAAATTGATATATATGACATAATGCAGAAGTGCATTACAATGAGATAAGATATCAAAAGAAACGTCAGCATGTATAGGTACAGACCGTTGTGAAAAAAGAGAAAATTTCATATATTCAGATATAAGCTGACTCACTAGACGGTCGAAATGACTGTGATGTAACCCTTTTTTTTAAACTTTTAAAACTGGATTGTTTAGAGAATGATATAAGGAATCAAATAAACCCTGTAAGATAGCTCGCGTTCAATAAGAAGTTACTTTTTTAAACGAAAACAATAGAGAAAATTTCTCTCTTTTTAAAAGTTCTAACACGCCTTTCCAAACATTCCAAATTAATTGAATCTTAGCCCAGGTAATAGAGGGAATTCTCCACTTTCTATTGCATATGTAAAACAGAACATGAAATGCATAGGGGTTGAGATTTCGCTGTTTTCCTGAGTGCATAAATTCGTCTTACTTTCAAGAAATTGAAATTTCCAAGCACAGACTTGAGACGATTTGGCCCCACAATTTTTGACAGCCAGCTCGAAGTCGAACCCAAAAGCAGGTAGTGGGTCAATACAATAGAGGCAATAAACCGTACGTGCTGCATACTCTTAATTCTAAATTGATATTATACTTAAAGAACACATGAGATTTAACATCATAGAGGTTTTTCGCGAAACACATCATATGAGTGCAATGTCACATATGAGAACACGAATTGTGGAATGCTCATAAAGTGGCTGTAATTTTAATAAAAAAGTAATCTCAAGTGTTGAATTTGAAACAAACATACTGTTTTGGAAATGTAATAGAGTATAAAATTATCATACTTCATACATCATACTTAATTTATATACGTTTCTCGGTGAGTTACGTTACTTTTTGTGAACGTAAAAAGTCGTAATAAAGTTACTTTTCGAAAAAAGTAATTGATTAAAGTTAAAGTTAGTAGAGACGAAAAAGATGATAATGATTTGAACTAACTTCAGGAATTTTGAGAAAAACATTTTCTCTTTACTGTTATGGTGACACGTTTTCCAGTAAATGTGCACAAAGAATCTTGTTGTTCTCTTTTTATTTACTCAAACAAAGTTTAATTGATTTATATTGTACATAATTTTGACAAATGGAAAAAACTTGTCTTTGTAACACTGAAAACAATAAAGTTACAACATGTTTTCATGCATATCAGACTAAGAAGATGAAGAAGTGATAGAATCAACTTTTCTTGTAAATTGATATATATGACATAATGCAGAAGTGCATTACAATGAGATAAGATATCAAAAGAAACGTCAGCATGTATAGGTACAGACCGTTGTGAAAAAAGAGAAAATTTCATATATTCAGATATAAGCTGACTCACTAGACGGTCGAAATGACTGTGATGTAACCCTTTTTTTTAAACTTTTAAAACTGGATTGTCTAGAGAATGATATAAGGAATCGAATAAACCCTGTAAGATAGCTCGCGTTCAATAAGAAGTTACTTTTTTAAACGAAAACAATAGAGAAAATTTCTCTCTTTTTAAAATTTCTAACACGCCTTTCTAAACATTCCAAATTAATTGAATCTTAGCCCAGGTAATAGAGGGAATTCTCCACTTTCTATTGCATATGTAAAACAGAACATGAAATGCATAGGGGTTGAGATTTCGCTGTTTTCCTGAGTGCATAAATTCGTCTTACTTTCAAGAAATTGAAATTTCCAAGCACAGACTTGAGACGATTTGGCCCCACAATTTTTGACAGCCAGCTCGAAGTCGAACCCAAAAGCAGGTAGTGGGTCATTACAATAGAGGCAATAAACCGTACGTGCTGCATACTCTTAATTCTAAATTGAGATTATACTTAAAGAACACATGAGATTTAACATCATAGAGGTTTTTCGCGAAACACATCATATGAGTGCAATGTCACATATGAGAACACGAATTGTGGAATGCTCATAAAGTGGCTGTAATTTTAATAAAAAAGTAATCTCAAGTGTTGAATTTGAAACAAACATACTGTTTTGGAAATGTAATAGAGTATAAAATTATCATACTTCATACATCATACTTAATTTATATACGTTTCTCGGTGAGTTACGTTACTTTTTGTGAACGTAAAAAGTCGTAATAAAGTTACTTTTCGAAAAAAGTAATTGATTAAAGTTAAAGTTAGTAGAGACGAAAAAGATGATAATGATTTGAACTAACTTCAGGAATTTTGAGAAAAACATTTTCTCTTTACTGTTATGGTGACACGTTTTCCAGTAAATGTGCACAAAGAATCTTGTTGTTCTCTTTTTATTTACTCAAACAAAGTTTAATTGATTTATATTGTACATAATTTTGACAAATGGAAAAAACTTGTCTTTGTAACACTGAAAACAATAAAGTTACAACATGTTTTCATGCATATCAGACTAAGAAGGTGAAGAAGTGATAGAATCAACTTTTCTTGTAACTTGATATATATGACATAATGCAGAAGTGCATTACAATGAGATAAGATATCAAAAGAAACGTCAGCATGTATAGGTACAGACCGTTGTGAAAAAAGAGAAAATTTCATATATTCAGATATAAGCTGACTCACTAGACGGTCGAAATGACTGTGATGTAACCCTTTTTTTTAAACTTTTAAAAATGGATTGTTTAGAGAATGATATAAGGAATCAAATAAACCCTGTAAGATAGCTCGCGTTCAATAAGAAGTTACTTTTTTAAACGAAAACAATAGAGAAAATTTCTCTCTTTTTAAAAGTTCTAACACGCCTTTCCAAACATTCCAAATCAATTGAATCTTAGCCCAGGTAATAGAGGGAAATCTCAACTTTCTATTGCATATGTAAAACAGAACATGAAATGGATAGGGGTTGAGATTTCGCTGTTTTCCTGAGTGCATAAATTCGTCTTACTTTCAAGAAATTGAAATTACCAAGCACAGGCTTGAGACGATTTGGCCCCACAATTTTTGTCAGCCAGCTCGAAGTCGAACCCAAAAGCAGGTAGTGGGTCATTACAATAGAGGCAATAAACCGTACGTGCTGCATACTCTTAATTCTAAATTGAGATTATACTTAAAGAACACATGAGATTTAACATCATAGAGGTTTTTCGCGAAACACATCATATGAGTGCAATGTCACATATGAGAACACGAATTGTGGAATGCTCATAAAGTGGCTGTAATTTTAATAAAAAAGTAATCTCAAGTGTTGAATTTGAAACAAACATACTGTTTTGGAAATGTAATAGATTATAAAATTATCATACTTCATACATCATACTTAATTTATATACGTTTCTCGGTGAGTTACGTTACTTTTTGTGAACGTAAAAAGTCGTAATAAAGTTACTTTTCGAAAAAAGTAATTGATTAAAGTTAAAGTTAGTAGAGACGAAAAAGATGATAATGATTTGAACTAACTTCAGGAATTTTGAGAAAAACATTTTCTCTTTACTGTTATGGTGACACGTTTTCCAGTAAATGTGCACAAAGAATCTTGTTGTTCTCTTTTTATTTACTCAAACAAAGTTTAATTGATTTATATTGTACATAATTTTGACAAATGGAAAAAACTTGTCTTTGTAACACTGAAAACAATAAAGTTACAACATGTTTTAATGCATATCAGACTAAGAAGATGAAGAAGTGATAGAATCAACTTTTCTTGTAAATTGATATATATGACATAATGCAGAAGTGCATTACAATGAGATAAGATATCAAAAGAAACGTCAGCATGTATAGGTACAGACCGTTGTGAAAAAAGAGAAAATTTCATATATTCAGATATAAGCTGACTCACTAGACGGTCGAAATGACTGTGATGTAACCCTTTTTTTAAACTTTTAAAACTGGATTGTCTAGAGAATGATATAAGGAATCGAATAAACCCTGTAAGATAGCTCGCGTTCAATAAGAAGTTACTTTTTTAAACGAAAACAATAGAGAAAATTTCTCTCTTTTTAAAATTTCTAACACGCCTTTCTAAACATTCCAAATTAATTGAATCTTAGCCCAGGTAATAGAGGGAATTCTCCACTTTCTATTGCATATGTAAAACAGAACATGAAATGCATAGGGGTTGAGATTTCGCTGTTTTCCTGAGTGCATAAATTCGTCTTACTTTCAAGAAATTGAAATTTCCAAGCACAGACTTGAGACGATTTGGCCCCACAATTTTTGACAGCCAGCTCGAAGTCGAACCCAAAAGCAGGTAGTGGGTCAATACAATAGAGGCAATAAACCGTACGTGCTGCATACTCTTAATTCTAAATTGATATTATACTTAAGGAACACATGAGATTTAACATCATAGAGGTTTTTCGCGAAACACATCATATGAGTGCAATGTCACATATGAGAACACGAATTGTGGAATGCTCATAAAGTGGCTGTAATTTTAATAAAAAAGTAATCTCAAGTGTTGAATTTGAAACAAACATACTGTTTTGGAAATGTAATAGAGTATAAAATTATCATACTTCATACATCATACTTAATTTATATACGTTTCTCGGTGAGTTACGTTACTTTTTGTGAACGTAAAAAGTCGTAATAAAGTTACTTTTCGAAAAAAGTAATTGATTAAAGTTAAAGTTAGTAGAGACGAAAAAGATGATAATGATTTGAACTAACTTCAGGAATTTTGAGAAAAACATTTTCTCTTTACTGTTATGGTGACACGTTTTCCAGTAAATGTGCACAAAGAATCTTGTTGTTCTCTTTTATTTACTCAAACAAAGTTTAATTGATTTATATTGTACATAATTTTGACAAATGGAAAAAACTTGTCTTTGTAACACTGAAAACAATAAAGTTACAACATGTTTTAATGCATATCAGACTAAGAAGATGAAGAAGTGATAGAATCAACTTTTCTTGTAAATTGATATATATGACATAATGCAGAAGTGCATTACAATGAGATAAGATATCAAAAGAAACGTCAGCATGTATAGGTACAGACCGTTGTGAAAAAAGAGAAAATTTCATATATTCAGATATAAGCTGACTCACTAGACGGTCGAAATGACTGTGATGTAACCCTTTTTTTAAACTTTTAAAACTGGATTGTCTAGAGAATGATATAAGGAATCGAATAAACCCTGTAAGATAGCTCGCGTTCAATAAGAAGTTACTTTTTTAAACGAAAACAATAGAGAAAATTTCTCTCTTTTTAAAATTTCTAACACGCCTTTCTAAACATTCCAAATTAATTGAATCTTAGCCCAGGTAATAGAGGGAATTCTCCACTTTCTATTGCATATGTAAAACAGAACATGAAATGCATAGGGGTTGAGATTTCGCTGTTTTCCTGAGTGCATAAATTCGTCTTACTTTCAAGAAATTGAAATTTCCAAGCACAGACTTGAGACGATTTGGCCCCACAATTTTTAAAAAAAGCTCGAAGTCGAACCCAAAAGCAGGTAGTGGGTCAATACAATAGAGGCAATAAACCGTACGTGCTGCATACTCTTAATTCTAAATTGATATTATACTTAAGGAACACATGAGATTTAACATCATAGAGGTTTTTCGCGAAACACATCATATGAGTGCAATGTCACATATGAGAACACGAATTGTGGAATGCTCATAAAGTGGCTGTAATTTTAATAAAAAACTAATCTCAAGTGTTGAATTTGAAACAAACATACTGTTTTGGAAATGTAATAGATTATAAAATTATCATACTTCATACATCATACTTAATTTATATACGTTTCTCGGTGAGTTACGTTACTTTTTGTGAACGTAAAAAGTCGTAATAAAGTTACTTTTCGAAAAAAGTAATTGATTAAAGTCAAAGTTAGTAGAGACGAAAAAGATGATAATGATTTGAACTAACTTCAGGAATTTTGAGAAAAACATATTCTCCTTACTGTTATGGTGACACGTTTTCCAGTAAATGTGCACAAAGAATCTTGTTGTTCTCTTTTTATTTACTCAAACAAAGTTTAATTGATTTATATTGTACATAATTTTGAAACATGGAAAATTACAGCCACTTTATGAGCATTCCACAAATCGTGTTCTCATATGTGACATTGCAGTCATATGATGTGTTTCGCGAAAAACCTCTATGATGTTAAATCTCATGTGTTCTTTAAGTATAATATCAATTTAGAATTAAGAGTATGCAGCACGTACGATTTATTGCCTCTATTGTAATGAGCCACTACCTGCTTTTGGGTTCGACTTCGAGCTGGCTGTCAAAAATTGTGGGGCCAAATCGTCTCAAGTCTGTGCTTGGAAATTTCAATTTCTTGAAAGTAAGACGAATTTATGCACTCAGGAAAACAGCGAAATCTCACCCCCTATGCATTTCATGTTCTGTTTTACATATGCAATAGAAAATTGAGAATTCCCTCTATTACCTGGGCTAAGATTCAATTAATTTAGAATGTTTAGAAAGGCGTGTTAGAACTTTTAAAAAGAGAGAAATTTTCTCTATTGTTTTCGTTTTAAAAAGTAACTTCTTATTGAACGCGAGCTATCTTACAGGGTTTATTCGATTCCTTATATCATTCTCTAGACAATCCAGTTTTAAAAGTTTAAAAAAAGGGTTACATCACAGTCATTTCGACCGTCTAGTGAGTCAGCTTATATCTGAATATATGAAATTTTCTCTTTTTCACAACGGTCTGTACCTATACATGCTGACGTTTCTTTTGATATCTTATCTCATTGTAATGCACTTCTGCATTATGTCATATATATCAAGTTACAAGAAAAGTTGATTCTATCACTTCTTCATCTTCTTAGTCTGATATGCATGAAAACATGTTGTAACTTTATTGTTTTCAGTGTTACAAAGACAAGTTTTTTCCATGTTTCAAAATTATGTACAATATAAATCAATTAAGCTTTGTTTGAGTAAATAAAAAAGAGAACAACAAGATTCTTTGTGCACATTTACTAGAAAACGTGTCACCATAACATTAAAGAGAAAATGTTTTTCTCAAAATTCCTGAAGTTAGTTCAAGTCATTAACATCTTTTTCGTCTCTACTAACATTAACTTTAATCAATTACTTTTTTCGAAAAGTAACTTTATTACGACTTTTTACGTTCACAAAAAGTAACGTAACTCACCGAGAAACGTATATAAATTAAGTATGATGTATGAAGTATGATAATTTTATAATCTATTACATTTCCAAAACAGTATGTTTGTTTCAAATTCAACACTTGAGATTACTTTTTTATTTAAATTACAGCCACTTTATGAGCATTCCACAATTCGTGTTCTCATATGTGACATTGCAGTCATATGATGTGTTTCGCGAAAAACCTCTATGATGTTAAATCTCATGTGTTCTTTAAGTATAATCTCAATTTAGAATTAAGAGTATGCAGCACGTACGGTTTATTGCCTCTATTGTAATGACCCACTACCTGCTTTTGGGTTCGACTTCGAGCTGGCTGTCAAAAATTGTGGGGCCAAATCGTCTCAAGCCTGTGCTTGGTAATTTCAATTTCTTGAAAGTAAGACGAATTTATGCACTCAGGAAAACAGCGAAATCTCAACCCCTATGCATTTCATGTTCTGTTTTACATATGCAATAGAAAGTTGAGAATTCCCTCTATTACCTGGGCTAAGATTCAATTGATTTGGAATGTTTGGAAAGGCGTGTTAGAACTTTTAAAAAGAGAGAAATTTTCTCTATTGTTTTTGTTTAAAAAAGTAACTTCTTATTGAACGCGAGCTATCTTACAGGGTTTATTTGATTCCTTATATCATTCTCTAAACAATCCAGTTTTAAAAGTTTAAAAAAAGGGTTACATCACAGTCATTTTGACCGTCTAGTGAGTCAGCTTATATCTGAATATATGAAATTGTCTCTTTTTTCACAACGGTCTGTACCTATACATGCTGACGTTTCTTTTGATATCTTATCTCATTGTAATGCACTTCTGCATTATGTCATATATATCAAGTTACAAGAAAAGTTGATTCTATCACTTCTTCATCTTCTTAGTCTGATATGCATGAAAACATGTTGTAACTTTATTGTTTTCAGTGTTACAAAGACAAGTTTTTTCCATGTTTCAAAATTATGTACAATATAAATCAATTAAACTTTGTTTGAGTAAATAAAAAGAGAACAACAAGATTCTTTGTGCACATTTACTAGAAAACGTGTCACCATAACATTAAAGAGAAAATGTTTTTCTCAAAATTCCTGAAGTTAGTTCAAGTCATTATCATCTTTTTCGTCTCTACTAACATTAACTTTAATCAATTACTTTTTCGAAAAGTAACTTTATTACGACTTTTTACGTTCACAAAAAGTAACGTAACTCACCGAGAAACGCATATAAATAAAGTATGATGTATGAAGTATGATAATTTTATACTCTATTACATTTCCAAAACAGTATGTTTGTTTCAAATTCAACACTTGAGATTACTTTTTATTTAAATTACAGCCACTTTATGAGCATTCCACAATTCGTGTTCTCATATGTGACATTGCAGTCATATGATGTGTTTCGCGAAAAACCTCTATGATGTTAAATCTCATGTGTTCTTTAAGTATAATCTCAATTTAGAATTAAGAGTATGCAGCACGTACGGTTTATTGCCTCTATTGTAATGACCCACTACCTGCTTTTGGGTTCGACTTCGAGCTGGCTGACAAAAATTGTGGGGCCAAATCGTCTCAAGTCTGTGCTTGGTAATTTCAATTTCTTGAAAGTAAGACGAATTTATGCACTCAGGAAAACAGCGAAATCTCAACCCCTATCCATTTCATGTTCTGTTTTACATATGCAATAGAAAGTTGAGATTTCCCTCTATTACCTGGGCTAAGATTCAATTGATTTGGAATGTTTGGAAAGGCGTGTTAGAACTTTTAAAAAGAGAGAAATTTTCTCTATTGTTTTCGTTTAAAAAAGTAACTTCTTATTGAACGCGAGCTATCTTACAGGGTTTATTCGATTCCTTATATCATTCTCTAAACAATCCAGTTTTAAAAGTTTAAAAAAAAGGGTTACATCACAGTCATTTCGACCGTCTAGTGAGTCAGCTTATATCTGAATATATGAAATTTTCTCTTTTTTCACAACGGTCTGTACCTATACATGCTGACGTTTCTTTTGATATCTTATCTCATTGTAATGCACTTCTGCATTATGTCATATATATCAAGTTACAAGAAAAGTTGATTCTATCACTTCTTCATCTTCTTAGTCTGATATGCATGAAAACATGTTGTAACTTTATTGTTTTCAGTGTTACAAAGACAAGTTTTTTCCATGTTTCAAAATTATGTACAATATAAATCAATTAAACTTTGTTTGAGTAAATAAAAAGAGAACAACAAGATTCTTTGTGCACATTTACTGGAAAACGTGTCACCATAACATTAAAGAGAAAATGTTTTTCTCAAAATTCCTGAAGTTAGTTCAAGTCATTATCATCTTTTTCGTCTCTACTAACATTAACATTAATAAATTACTTTTTTCGAAAAGTAACTTTATTACGACTTGTTACGTTCACAAAAAGTAACGTAACTCACCGAGAAACGCATATAAATAAAGTATGATGTATGAAGTATGATAATTTTATACTCTATTACATTTCCAAAACAGTATGTTTGTTTCAAATTCAACACTTGAGATTACTTTTTTATTTAAATTACAGCCACTTTATGAGCATTCCACAACTCGTGTTCTCATATGTGACTTTGCAGTCATATGATGTGTTTCGCGAAAAACCTCTATGATGTTAAATCTCATGTGTTCTTTAAGTATAATCTCAATTTAGAATTAAGAGTATGCAGCACGTACGGTTTATTGCCTCTATTGTAATGACCCACTACCTGCTTTTGGGTTCGACTTCGAGCTGGCTGACAAAAATTGTGGGGCCAAATCGTCTCAAGTCTGTGCTTGGTAATTTCAATTTCTTGAAAGTAAGACGAATTTATGCACTCAGGAAATCAGCGAAATCTCAACCCCTATCCATTTCATGTTCTGTTGTACCGATGCAATAGAAAGTGGAGAATTCCTCTATTACCTGGGCTAAGATTCAATTGATTTGGAATGTTTGGAAAGGCGTGTTAGAACTTTTAAAAAGAGAGAAATTTTCTCTATTGTTTTCGTTTAAAAAAGTAACTTCTTATTGAACGCGAGCTATCTTACAGGATTTATTCGATTCCTTATATCATTCTCTAAACAATCCAGTTTTAAAAGTTTAAAAAAAGGGTTACATCACAGTCATTTCGACCGTCTAGTGAGTCAGCTTATATCTGAATATATGAAATTTTCTCTTTTTTCACAACGGTCTGTACCTATACATGCTGACGTTTCTTTTGATATCTTATCTCATTGTAATGCACTTCTGCATTATGTCATATATATCAAGTTACAAGAAAAGTTGATTCTATCACTTCTTCACCTTCTTAGTCTGATATGCATGAAAACATGTTGTAACTTTATTGTTTTCAGTGTTACAAAGACAAGTTTTTTCCATTTGTCAAAATTATGTACAATATAAATCAATTAAACTTTGTTTGAGTAAATAAAAAGAGAACAACAAGATTCTTTGTGCACATTTACTGGAAAACGTGTCACCATAACAGTAAAGAGAAAATGTTTTTCTCAAAATTCCTGAAGTTAGTTCAAATCATTATCATCTTTTTCGTCTCTACTAACTTTAACTTTAATCAATTACTTTTTTCGAAAAGTAACTTTATTACGACTTTTTACGTTCACAAAAAGTAACGTAACTCACCGAGAAACGTATATAAATTAAGTATGATGTATGAAGTATGATAATTTTATACTCTATTACATTTCCAAAACAGTATGTTTGTTTCAAATTCAACACTTGAGATTACTTTTTTATTAAAATTACAGCCACTTTATGAGCATTCCACAATTCGTGTTCTCATATGTGACATTGCACTCATATGATGTATTTCGCGAAAAACCTCTATGATGTTAAATCTCATGTGTTCTTTAAGTATAATCTCAATTTAGAATTAAGAGTATGCAGCACGTACGGTTTATTGCCTCTATTGTAATGACCCACTACCTGCTTTTGGGTTCGTCTTCGAGCTGGCTGACAAAAATTGTGGGGCCAAATCGTCTCAAGTCTGTGCTTGGTAATTTCAATTTCTTGAAAGTAAGACGAATTTATGCACTCAGGAAAACAGCGAAATCTCAACCCCTATGCATTTCATGTTCTGTTTTACATATGCAATAGAAAGTGGAGAATTCCCTCTATTACCTGGGCTAAGATTCAATTGATTTCGAATGTTTGGAAAGGCGTGTTAGAACTTTTAAAAAGAGAGAAATTTTCTCTATTGTTTTCGTTTAAAAAAGTAACTTCTTATTGAACGCGAGCTATCTTACAGGGTTTATTTGATTCCTTATATCATTCTCTAAACAATCCAGTTTTAAAAGTTTAAAAAAAAGGGTTACATCACAGTCATTTCGACCGTCTAGTGAGTCAGCTTATATCTGAATATATGAAATTTTCTCTTTTTTCACAACGGTCTGTACCTATACATGCTGACGTTTCTTTTGATATCTTATCTCATTGTAATGCACTTCTGCATTATGTCATATATATCAAGTTACAAGAAAAGTTGATTCTATCACTTCTTCACCTTCTTAGTCTGATATGCATGAAAACATGTTGTAACTTTATTGTTTTCAGTGTTACAAAGACAAGTTTTTTCCATTTGTCAAAATTATGTACAATATAAATCAATTAAACTTTGTTTGAGTAAATAAAAAGAGAACAACAAGATTCTTTGTGCACATTTACTGGAAAACGTGTCACCATAACAGTAAAGAGAAAATGTTTTTCTCAAAATTCCTGAAGTTAGTTCAAATCATTATCATCTTTTTCGTCTCTACTAACTTTAACTTTAATCAATTACTTTTTTCGAAAAGTAACTTTATTACGACTTTTTACGTTCACAAAAAGTAACGTAACTCACCGAGAAACGTATATAAATTAAGTATGATGTATGAAGTATGATAATTTTATACTCTATTACATTTCCAAAACAGTATGTTTGTTTCAAATTCAACACTTGAGATTACTTTTTTATTAAAATTACAGCCACTTTATGAGCATTCCACAATTCGTGTTCTCATATGTGACATTGCACTCATATGATGTATTTCGCGAAAAACCTCTATGATGTTAAATCTCATGTGTTCTTTAAGTATAATCTCAATTTAGAATTAAGAGTATGCAGCACGTACGGTTTATTGCCTCTATTGTAATGACCCACTACCTGCTTTTTGGGTTCGACTTCGAGCTGGCTGACAAAAATTGTGGGGCCAAATCGTCTCAAGTCTGTGCTTGGTAATTTCAATTTCTTGAAAGTAAGACGAATTTATGCACTCAGGAAAACAGCGAAATCTCAACCCCTATGCATTTCATGTTCTGTTTTACATATGCAATAGAAAGTGGAGAATTCCCTCTATTACCTGGGCTAAGATTCAATTGATTTCGAATGTTTGGAAAGGCGTGTTAGAACTTTTAAAAAGAGAGAAATTTTCTCTATTGTTTTCGTTTAAAAAAGTAACTTCTTATTGAACGCGAGCTATCTTACAGGGTTTATTTGATTCCTTATATCATTCTCTAAACAATCCAGTTTTAAAAGTTTAAAAAAAGGGTTACATCACAGTCATTTCGACCGTCTAGTGAGTCAGCTTATATCTGAATATATGAAATTTTCTCTTTTTTCACAACGGTCTGTACCTATACATGCTGACGTTTCTTTTGATATCTTATCTCATTGTAATGCACTTCTGCATTATGTCATATATATCAAGTTACAAGAAAAGTTGATTCTATCACTTCTTCACCTTCTTAGTCTGATATGCATGAAAACATGTTGTAACTTTATTGTTTTCAGTGTTACAAAGACAAGTTTTTTCCATTTGTCAAAATTATGTACAATATAAATCAATTAAACTTTGTTTGAGTAAATAAAAAGAGAACAACAAGATTCTTTGTGCACATTTACTGGAAAACGTGTCACCATAACAGTAAAGAGAAAATGTTTTTCTCAAAAATTCCTGAAGTTAGTTCAAATCATTATCATCTTTTTCGTCTCTACTAACTTTAACTTTAATCAATTACTTTTTTCGAAAAGTACCTTTATTACGACTTTTTACGTTCACAAAAAGTAACGTAACTCACCGAGAAACGTATATAAATTAAGTATGATGTATGAAGTATGATAATTTTATACTCTATTACATTTCCAAAACAGTATGTTTGTTTCAAATTCAACACTTGAGATTACTTTTTTATTAAAATTACAGCCACTTTATGAGCATTCCACAATTCGTGTTCTCATATGTGACATTGCACTCATATGATGTATTTCGCGAAAAACCTCTATGATGTTAAATCTCATGTGTTCTTTAAGTATAATCTCAATTTAGAATTAAGAGTATGCAGCACGTACGGTTTATTGCCTCTATTGTAATGACCCACTACCTGCTTTTTTTGGGTTCGACTTCGAGCTGGCTGACAAAAATTGTGGGGCCAAATCGTCTCAAGTCTGTGCTTGGTAATTTCAATTTCTTGAAAGTAAGACGAATTTATGCACTCAGGAAAACAGCGAAATCTCAACCCCTATCCATTTCATGTTCTGTTTTACATATGCAATAGAAAGTTGAGATTTCCCTCTATTACCTGGGCTAAGATTCAATTGATTTGGAATGTTTGGAAAGGCGTGTTAGAACTTTTAAAAAGAGAGAAATTTTCTCTATTGTTTTCGTTTAAAAAAGTAACTTCTTATTGAACGCGAGCTATCTTACAGGGTTTATTCGATTCCTTATATCATTCTCTAAACAATCCAGTTTTAAAAGTTTAAAAAAAAGGGTTACATCACAGTCATTTCGACCGTCTAGTGAGTCAGCTTATATCTGAATATATGAAATTTTCTCTTTTTTCACAACGGTCTGTACCTATACATGCTGACGTTTCTTTTGATATCTTATCTCATTGTAATGCACTTCTGCATTATGTCATATATATCAAGTTACAAGAAAAGTTGATTCTATCACTTCTTCACCTTCTTAGTCTGATATGCATGAAAACATGTTGTAACTTTATTGTTTTCAGTGTTACAAAGACAAGTTTTTTCCATTTGTCAAAATTATGTACAATATAAATCAATTAAACTTTGTTTGAGTAAATAAAAAGAGAACAACAAGATTCTTTGTGCACATTTACTGGAAAACGTGTCACCATAACAGTAAAGAGAAAATGTTTTTCTCAAAATTCCTGAAGTTAGTTCAAATCATTATCATCTTTTTCGTCTCTACTAACTTTAACTTTAA
Source organism: Diplolepis rosae (assembly GCA_030998225.1). Taxonomy (NCBI): domain Eukaryota; kingdom Metazoa; phylum Arthropoda; class Insecta; order Hymenoptera; family Diplolepididae; genus Diplolepis; species Diplolepis rosae. Next base: position 1,264,074 of record JAPYXD010000723.1, on the reverse strand, counting down.
TCAATTACTTTTTTCGAAAAGTAACTTTATTACGACTTTTTACGTTCACAAAAAGTAACGTAACTCACCGAGAAACGTATATAAATTAAGTATGATGTATGAAGTATGATAATTTTATACTCTATTACATTTCCAAAACAGTATGTTTGTTTCAAATTCAACACTTGAGATTACTTTTTTATTAAAATTACAGCCACTTTATGAGCATTCCACAATTCGTGTTCTCATATGTGACATTGCACTCATATGATGTATTTCGCGAAAAACCTCTATGATGTTAAATCTCATGTGTTCTTTAAGTATAATCTCAATTTAGAATTAAGAGTATGCAGCACGTACGGTTTATTGCCTCTATTGTAATGACCCACTACCTGCTTTTGGGTTCGACTTCGAGCTGGCTGTCAAAAATTGTGGGGCCAAATCGTCTCAAGTCTGTGCTTGGTAATTTCAATTTCTTGAAAGTAAGACGAATTTATGCACTCAGGAAAACAGCGAAATCTCAACCCCTATGCATTTCATGTTCTGTTTTACATATGCAATAGAAAGTGGAGAATTCCCTCTATTACCTGGGCTAAGATTCAATTAATTTGGAATGTTTAGAAAGGCGTGTTAGAAATTTTAAAAAGAGAGAAATTTTCTCTATTGTTTTCGTTTAAAAAAAGTAACTTCTTATTGAACGCGAGCTATCTTACAGGATTTATTTGATTCCTTATATCATTCTCTAAACAATCCAGTTTTAAAAGTTTAAAAAAAGGGTTACATCACAGTCATTTCGACCGTCTAGTGAGTCAGCTTATATCTGAATATATGAAATTTTCTCTTTTTTCACAACGGTCTGTACCTATACATGCTGACGTTTCTTTTGATATCTTATCTCATTGTAATGCACTTCTGCATTATGTCACATATATCAATTTACAAGAAAAGTTGATTCTATCACTTCTTCATCTTCTTAGTCTGATATGCATGAAAACATGTTGTAACTTTATTGTTTTCAGTGTTACAAAGACAAGTTTTTTCCATGTTTCAAAATTATGTACAATATAAATCTATTAAACTTTGTTTGAGTAAATAAAAAGAGAACAACAAGATTCTTTGTGCACATTTACTGGAAAACGTGTCACCATAACATTAAAGAGAAAATGTTTTTCTCAAAATTCCTGAAGTTAGTTCAAGTCATTATCATCTTTTTCGTCTCTACTAACATTAACTTTAATCAATTACTTTTTTCGAAAAGTAACTTTATTACGACTTGTTACGTTCACAAAAAGTAACGTAAATCACCGAGAAACGTATATAAATTAAGTATGATGTATGAAGTATGATAATTTTATACTCTATTACATTTCCAAAACAGTATGTTTGTTTCAAATTCAACACTTGAGATTACTTTTTTATTAAAATTACAGCCACTTTATGAGCATTCCACAATTCGTGTTCTCATATGTGACATTGCACTCATATGATGTGTTTCGCGAAAAACCTCTATGATGTTAAATCTCATGTGTTCTTTAAGTATAATATCAATTTAGAATTAAGAGTATGCAGCACGTACGGTTTATTGCCTCTATTGTATTGACCCACTACCTGCTTTTGGGTTCGACTTCGAGCTGGCTGTCAAAAATTGTGGGGCCAAATCGTTTCAAGTTTGTGCTTGGAAATTTCAATTTCTTGAAAGTAAGACGAATTTATGCACTCAGGAAAACAGCGAAATCTCAACCCCTATGCATTTCATGTTCTGTTTTACATATGCAATAGAAAATTGAGAATTCCCTCTATTGCCTGCGCTAAGATTCAATTAATTTGGAATTTTTAGAAAGGCAATTTCTCTATCAGGCCACTTGAATAAATCATATATAAACTTTTTTATGTTGAATCACGTTTTTCTATCGTCATCTACTGCATTTCTTGAATTTTTAGAAGAATATTTTGTAAAGATCCATTAGAGAAAAATTCTTTTGTAACATTCAGTTTTTTATAACTTTTGATTTGAATACCATATTAGTATTATATTCATCATTTACATTACATAAGTAGCGTTCACATATGAGCAAAGTTTTTTATGATAATTTTGTGTCAACCTAAAAGTCATAAAATGCTGATCAGTGACAAGGGTTTCCTTTAGGTAAATTTTATCCCAAACTTCGGTATAAGAGTCCCTCGGTTTATAGAGGTAATGTTTATTGCTTATATTGTCTTCCTTCCTTACCTGATCTAGGGATAAATTTCCGTCTCATAGAAGAATTATCCACCTAATAGTTCGTCTCACAATTCGTCACAAGTTTGGGTTTGAGACGTCTCAAACTTCAATATCATCGTAAAGTTGCAGTCCCAAAGAAGCGTAATTCATCACGTCATAAAGAGAGTGAAAGAGACACAAGTTTACTTCTGTCTATTCTGTTTCTTTCACTCTTGTTATGACGCAATGTATTACACTTCCATGCTCTCCAAATCTGAATCAGTCAAATTTTCACTGATTGAACCAGTGATTTACCTTTTCACTGATTCAGCAACGAAAAAAATATTTTTCACTGTTAAATCAGTTAATTCCCACTGAAGTAATCAGTACAATTTGAATTACTCACAGTAACCTTTTTTAGCTATTTTAATCAGTCAAATTTCACTGATAATCAGTGGATTTTGACTGATTCAGATTCGCAAATCGACAACTGTTATTTTCTGGATAAACTGTCCTATCAGTTCGAAGCTGTGACGTTATTTAATACGAAGTTCCATGGTAAAAATTCAGTTTTGCCCCTACATCAGAGTCACCCGCTATTATACTCATCACCAAGATAAACTTCAAATTCTATCTACCTAGAGGGATAACTGTACAAAAGTATCCACACCAAAATTCACACCCAGTTTTCTGTGAAGATTAATAGTCGAAACAACAGTTTGAATTTAATAAGATTTAATAAGAATCATAAGAAGAAAGACCTTGAATAAATATTACGTGTATTTTATACAGAAGCTGAAATGATTAAAACAATGTTTACTCAAAGGAAATGAGAAATTAATATGGGATCTCAGAAAAAGTTCTTTTATGGAGAAGAAAGTAGAAATTTTTATAAGAAAATCTTGAAAAAAGAGGGACATAAAAGCCAACTTTGAAGTTTTAGCTTCTTAAGACAGACCTTTGAAAACTTGGACACGTCTACGAAAAATATGTTGGGATAGTAAATCTATTTGCATGAATAAAGTGTACTCTACGGTTTACAAAAGTTCGGCTTTCCAAGTTTGGTACTCTGTGCTCTATCGTGTGAAGAGGCGAGTGCAAAATAATGTTCAAAGACATTTTTTAAAAGGAATAAGAATTCTGATTCAATTCCTTTCGTGTAAAATAAATTATTTGTATTTATTGAAAAGCAATAAACTTTCCATTAAATTTAAGTGGAAAAAGCAGCTTTACTGAAGATCAATAAAGGCTAGACTCAGAAAAGTATTTGGTCGACCAAAGATAAATTTAGTTTAAACCAAAGAATTTACTTATTATAGGGCCGACCAAACTTTTGGTTAGTTCAAACAAAGGATTTGTAAGGAAAGTTACAGTATGTTGAAACTTGAAAAAAATAAATACCTTAATTCAATTTTCAAGTTAAATTATCCGAAATACGAAAAATGATCTGATACATAAAATTGTTTAGTACAAAAAGACCCACAAATTTGAATCGCAACATTTTTTCATAAGATATATATTTTGTTTATAATTTAAAAAAATACGATTCAAATTCAAAAATTCCATTATTTAAATAAAATATGTGACATACGAAAAAAAACGTTGAGATAGAAAAATATTTGCCTAAATGAGGTCTAAAATTTTCAGTAGGACATTTTTTGACAAGATGTATACTTTTTGTTTTTATTTTGAACTTTGAAAATCAAAAATTCCATTTTTTATCCAAAATATGTGAGATCCGAAATAAGCGTTAAAATGCAAAACCGTTTCCTTAATTAAAGTCTACAATTGTTTTTCCTTTCCCATATGAGAAAAAATTTTCTATTAATTGACAGAATATTTTTAGTTAATTCTATTAATATACTTTTGTTTAAAAAAAACTGCACTTGATTTAATTGAATAAAACTTGTATTGAACTCTTTCCCATATGTAAGAATAATGAATTGCAATTTTTATTTGCAAAATAAAGACATTGGCACAGAAAATTTATCGTAATTACAATACTGAGACACGCGTGCTGTTAAATCATTATAAAAGCTCTCTTTTATTTTTTTTTTTAAATGACAAATATTCAGAATGAACTTTTTCCCCCTACTTCATACAACACGCATGAATGATGCATAAAAATAGAGTGATAGAGACTTCATGCAGTAGAATAATTTATTTTTTCTCTCGAGGTGTATATTATGAAATCATATACGATTAAAAATAATAAACAAACTGTTACATTTGATGAAGTCTACATTTCTAATTTTATCATCAATTTTACTTTCCTTACCAATTTTGTCATTTCAAAACCAATGGTTCTAATTTTATTCATAAAAAACGTTTTTCTAAAAATCAAAAATTCAATTTTTTAAAAATTGTTTATTTAAGAAAGATCTACAACTTTGGTGTTTAACATTTTTCCATAGGAGTCATATCTTTTGTTTGTTAATAAAAAATATTACTTTTAAATGCAAGTGTGGCTCTAATTAGATATGAAATAAAAATCGAGCGGGAAACGCAACTATTACGTCGAGAATTTCTTCCTCAAGGCCGATAGAGCCTTAAGTAAATCGAATTTTCTATTTCATTCAAAATCGGAAAAAAATTCAATAATTTGTATGTAAATGACATATAACACCAAGCGTAAAGCGCGCAATAAAAATGTGTCAAGCGGTCAGATTTTCTTTTCTTTTTAAATCAACAAAATCCATTGGAACAAATATTTTCGTTCGGATTAAACAAATTGCTTTCTCAGTCTAGACTCCTTTCAGTTTGTTATCGATTGAGAAATTGGATTATATGTATAAATTGTAACATCTTCTTTCATCATCAGAAAAGTAAGAAAATTTATCTGTAATATGTGAGTGCACCAATACATGTAAGAGAGGAAAATATTTGTGTCTTCAATGAGATCTGAAATTGAATCAGAGAGGAGAATCAGTTCGTGCAGCTCGTTCAAGTCGAAGGCGCTTAGAACTGGAAACTAGGAGGGCGTAGCAGGACGTGACGTCACGAACAAAATGCATTTCTATTCCTGTGTATTTAGATCGTTTGTACTCTGTTAGGTTTACACAGTATAAGGCATATTGCCTTGGGACCACAGAGGTCTGTAATATTCTATTTAATGTTTGTTTTATTACACATACATATGTATATGTACATAAAGTGTGATATATGTAACCAACAACCGCCACGTTTTACCGTTTCGACTTCTATGATAAGAAAGCAGGTTGCTTTTGATTTACTACAATCCCTTCTGCACATCGTCATTTACATATTGCAAAACCTCACCTCGGATCTGTCAAGTGTTTTCTACTTCGAATATCATGTCCGATGACACCATTTCCAATGTAAATTTAGAAATGGGTTATTGCTTGCAATTAAGACCTCAAATAAATCAACTACATGAAGAGAATAAACTGAAGTATCTTGAATCGGTTTTCTATGTAGAAAAATTATACTAACAGAAATTTGAAATATGGTAATGTACAATTGCAACTTACCTAAAAGAAAACATAAAATTGTTATTGATAAATTCTAAATAATTTCTTATTAACTATCTACATTCATGGAAAATTTATAATCAAATTTATAATTTAAGATATTAATTTTTTTTAATTAAAGAAATAAAGACATTGAATAGAACACACCTTGGTTTAGAAATTTGTTTCCATCAAGAAAATTCTTTTTTAGGACTCGCGGCAATGCACAAGTTCGTTAAATTTAAAAAAAGTTTAATTTAACATAAAGAACTGTTTTCTGAGTGTAGAAGCATATACTAGCTTCTTTATTTTTGGAAATCTATATAGATCTATAATAAAAATTCTAGATTATTTAGAATTTTTATTTATATTCTTATATACCACCTTTCTATACAATCAATTAATTTTCTGAATTTCCAACTTCAATATAAGTTTCGCAGCTGTTCATTTCGTCTTATTGTTACTATCCACTTCCACTTAAAGTACAACATCAAATAACTACAGTAGAAACAGAAGATTAAGGCCAGCCAGAGGCGTAAACATAAACACACTTAGTGCTAGATCGTTCGAAAATAAAATCTCTTCTCTAGCTTTTATAGACGCTATATTAACAAATTAGCTCTAATAAAAAAGACACTGCAAAATCACGAAAGAATTTAAGACAATATTTCACAACTGAATACGATAAAAGAGAATAAACAATCTTCAAAATACAGTGCAAACTTAAAATTCCTCCTTTAAATAATTTCTCTTCACATCATGTTACAAGATTTTTTTCTTTTTAGAATGAAATAGCAATACTAAAGAAAATTTTGCAAAACATTTCAATCCCAAATGATGCTTTTTCACTTCACAATTCCCTATTTCACACTCCAACAAACACAAGTCTTTTTCAGAATTATTTTTTCTCTAACAGCCCGCAATTTAGGTACTGCATAAAACAACTATCAACTGCGAAACTAAATTTAATTTTAGTATCCCTTATATCTAGAAAAGCTGGAACTCAACCCACTTCAGCTGGCTCATTAACTATCCCGCAGCTTAATATTACATTCGTATCTCGGAAGTGAGTGAAATATTTCACTGCTTTGCACTGCAACGCAGCTCATATTTTTTACCTAAATTGTACATTACACTTTCTCTTTATCTATCTTTTCAACCCATTCCACTAAAACTTTTTCTCCTCTCTGACTAACACCCCCCTCCCCACGCCCTTCCATAATCCTCTCAGTGTAATCCCTTCACGTTGCTCTTCGCCGCGTTACTTGTTTGTCAACTTGGTTTTTATCTCGACAAATATCGACATCTCATCCCTCGCTTTTTCGATACTACGAACTCACATATGTGACGTTTTCTCACGTGTGAGTTAGCACGTTGCAATATGGAAGCTATCGATGGTGATAATTTTCTCTCGTGGTTATAGCGTTTCGCCATTCGCTTGAATTTCCCATACGAGGAGCTTTACTCGTATCCAGATGATATTGGAAAAATTGGTAGTTCCATTGGACCTCATTTTTGGTATCCAATGAGAGTGCAAAAGCGAAGAATACAGTTCGAAAATGCCGTCTAATGGGAGAGAATTTCTTTGTTATAAGTCGGTTGAAACTCAGTGGAGATACCCAGTGGTTACGTAACTGATACGCAATAGTTCTGTGAAAATGCCACCTATACACAGTGATTTAAAAATAACAAAAATTTTTAGTTATAGAATAAAACAAGCATGGTATATTGTTTCAAAGCTAATATTTATTCAAAATAGGATCCAGTAAACTCAATACAACGCTTGAAACGATCGACCAATTTATCCATAGGCTTTTTAAACTCGGTTTTCGGGATGTTCTGTAGCACCTGTGTCGCAGCTGCTTGAATGGTTGGAATGTCATCGTAAGAAGCTCCTTTCATTGAAGCTTTCATTTTTGGGAACAGAAAATAGTCACACGGTGATAGATCAGGATAATATATGGAGGGTGGTCGATGACACAAATCTGTTTTTTCATCAAAAATTCGTTGGCATTTTTGGTCATGTGAGGTGGTACATTATCATGCAATAAAAACAGCTGTTTTCCTTCTGGATATTTGGGTCTAACACGAACAATTCTCGACCACAAACGATGTAAAACTTGTAAATAGCATTCTCACAGTGAAACTTGCATCGATAGCGATTATTTCACGTGCTTTTTCCACTAACTCAGCACGATTTGATGCTTCTGGTCGTCCAGTTCTTGGATCATCATCTAAATCGTCACGGCCATTTTTAAATCGTGTAAACCACGTGTAAACTTGAGTACAACTCATACACTCATTACCATAAAACTTTTTGATACTTCGTAAGTCTCTGCAAATTTTTTACTAAGTTTAAAACAAAATTTAATATTTGCTCTTTGTTCCATTATGTTTTTATAACATAACCACAAAAACTACTGTCATTGAAACAAGCGAAATTTTGTGACATGCCAACTGATTTGTTTATACTTGGTTACGCTTGAAAGAAAAAAAATGTACCCTTCTAAGGCTGCCAACGTTTAATGCATAGCGCTACGTGATCTATGATTTAAATTAAAAATTCGGTTATTTTCAGATCACACTGTGTATATAAGCGTCACAATGACAGAAAGAGATACGATAGAAGTAACTTTATGTAACCGTTATGGAACAGTCACACATCGTATCTTGTTTTGTCATACTGCAACTGTATAGATCACATTTAAACAGAACTGTTACGTAACTATTATTATTAAGGAATTCGCACGTTTCTCAAGAGACAGCTGAAGCTTAGTAGAGGTGGATATGTGGTATTGATTGCTCAGGATAGTCGCTGAAGCGGTATTACCCACGCATCCCAATTTTGCGACTTTGGCCTTTCGTAAGTACTGTTTGGTTGGGTCGATGTGCTTCGGAAGGTATTTAGATCAATGCACCAAGTCTCGAGAGTCAGCTGGAACTCAGTAGAGGTTAATAGTTGGTATTGATTGCTCAGGATAGTCGTTGAAGCGGTATTACCCACGCATCCCAATTTCGCGACTTTGGCCTTTTGTAAGTACTGTTTGGTTGGGTCGATGTGCTTGGGAAGGTATTTAGATCAATGAACCAAGTCTTGAGAGTCAGCTGGAACTCAGTAGAGGTTGATATTTGGTATACATTGCTGAAGATAGTCGCTGAAGCGATATTACCCACCCATCCCAATTTCGCGACTTTGGCCTTTTGTAAGTACTGTTTGGTTGGGTCGATGTGCTTGTGAAGGTATTTAGATCAAAGAACCAAGTCTCGAGAGTCAGCTGGAACTCAGTAGAGGTTAATAGTTGGTATTGATTGCTCAGGATAGTCGCTGAAGCGGTATTACCCACCCAACCCAATTTCGCGAATTTGGCCTTTTGTAAGTACTGTTTGGTTTGGTCGATGTGCTTTGGAAGGTATTTAGATCAAAGAAACAAGTCTCGAGAGTCAGCTGGAACTCAGTAGAGGTTAATAGTTGGTATTGATTGCTCAAGATAGTCGCTGAAGCGATATTACCCAGCCATCCCAATTTCGCGAATTTGGCCTTTCGTAAGTACTGTTTGGTTGGGTCGATGTGCTTGGGAAGGTACGCAGGTCAAAGTTGTAAGTCTTGAGAGTCAGCTGGAACTCAGTAGAGGTTAATAGTTGGTATTGTTTGCGCAAATAGTCGCTGAAGCGGTATGACCCACGCATCCCAATTTCGCGACTTTGGCCTTTTGTAAGTACTGTTTGGTTGGGTCGATGTGCTTTGGAAGGTATTTAGATCAAAGAACCAAGTCTCGAGAGTCAGCTGGAACTCAGTAGAGGTTAATAGTTGGTATTGATTGCTCATGATAGTCGTTGAAGCGGTATTACCCACCCATCCCACTTTCGCGACTTTGGCCTTTTGTAAGTACTGTTTGGTTGGGTCGATGTGCTTGGGAAGGTATTTAGATCAATGAACCAAGTCTTGAGAGTCAGCTGGAACTCAGTAGAGGTTGATATTTGGTATACATTGCTCATGATAGTCGTTGAAGCGGTATTACCCACCCATCCCACTTTCGCGACTTTGGCCTTTTGTAAGTACTGTTTGGTTGGGTCGATGTGCTTTGGAAGGTATTTAGATCAAAGAAACAAGTCTCGAGAGTCAGCTGGAACTCAGTAGAGGTTAATAGTTGGTATTGATTGCTCATGATAGTCGTTGAAGCGGTATTACCCACCCATCCCACTTTCGCGACTTTGGCCTTTTGTAAGTACTGTTTGGTTGGGTCGATGTGCTTGGGAAGGTATTTAGATCAAAGAAACAAGTCTCGAGAGTCAGCTGGAACTCAGTAGAGGTTAATAGTTGGTATAGATTGCTCAAGATAGTCGCTGAAGCGATATTACCCAGCCATCCCAATTTCGCGAATTTGGCCTTTCGTAAGTACTGTTTGGTTGGGTCGATGTGCTTGGGAAGGTATTTAGATCAAAGAAACAAGTCTCGAGAGTCAGCTGGAACTCAGTAGAGGTTAATAGTTGGTATTGATTGCTCAGGATAGTCGCTGAAGCGGTATTACCCACCCAACCCAATTTCGCGACTTTGGCCTTTTGTAAGTACTGTTTGGTTTGGTCGATGTGCTTTGGAAGGTATTTAGATCAAAGAAACAAGTCTCGAGAGTCAGCTGGAACTCAGTAGAGGTTAATAGTTGGTATTGATTGCTCATGATAGTCGTTGAAGCGGTATTACCCACCCATCCCACTTTCGCGACTTTGGCCTTTTGTAAGTACTGTTTGGTTGGGTCGATGTGCTTTGGAAGGTATTTAGATCAATGAACCAAGTCTCGAGAGTCAGCTGGAACTCAGTAGAGGTTAATAGTTGGTATTGATTGCTCATGATAGTCGTTGAAGCGGTATTACCCACCCAACCCAATTTCGCGACTTTGGCCTTTTGTAAGTACTGTTTGGTTTGGTCGATGTGCTTTGGAAGGTATTTAGATCAAAGAAACAAGTCTCGAGAGTCAGCTGGAACTCAGTAGAGGTTAATAGTTGGTATTGATTGCTCAGGATAGTCGCTGAAGCGGTATTACCCACCCAACCCAATTTCGCGACTTTGGCCTTTTGTAAGTACTGTTTGGTTTGGTCGATGTGCTTTGGAAGGTACTCAGGTCAAAGCTGAAAGTCTCGAGAGTCAGCTGGAACTCAGTAGAGGTTAATAGTTGGTATTGATTGCTCAAATATTCGCTGAAGCGGGTTTACGCACGCATCTCAATTTCGCGACTTTGGCCTTTTGTAAGTACTGTTTGGTTGGGTCGATGTGCTTTGGAAGGTATTTAGATCAATGCACCAAGTCTCGAGAGTCAGCTGGAACTCAGTAGAGGTTAATATTTGGTATTGATTGCTCATGATAGTCGTTGAAGCGGTATTACCCACCCATCCCAATTTCGCGACTTTGGCCTTTTGTAAGTACTGTTTGGTTGGGTCGATGTGCTTGGGAAGGTATTTAGATCAATGAACCAAGTCTTGAGAGTCAGCTGGAACTCAGTAGAGGTTGATATTTGGTATACATTGCTGAAGATAGTCGCTGAAGCGATATTACCCACCCATCCCAATTTCGCGACTTTGGCCTTTTGTAAGTACTGTTTGGTTGGGTCGATGTGCTTTGGAAGGTATTTAGATCAAAGAAACAAGTCTCGAGAGTCAGCTGGAACTCAGTAGAGGTTAATAGTTGGTATTGATTGCTCAAATATTCGCTGAAGCGGGTTTACGCACGCATCCCAATTTCGCGACTTTGGCCTTTTGTAAGTACTGTTTGGTTGGGTCGATGTGCTTGGGAAGGTATTTAGATCAATGAACCAAGTCTTGAGAGTCAGCTGGAACTCAGTAGAGGTTGATATTTGGTATACATTGCTGAAGATAGTCGCTGAAGCGATATTACCCACCCATCCCAATTTCGCGACTTTGGCCTTTTGTAAGTACTGTTTGGTTGGGTCGATGTGCTTTGGAAGGTATTTAGATCAAAGAACCAAGTCTCGAGAGTCAGCTGGAACTTAGTAGAGGTTGATATTTGGTATACATTGCTCAGGATAGTCGTTGAAGCGGTATTACCCACCCATCCCAATTTCGCGACTTTGGCCTTTTGTAAGTACTGTTTGGTTGGGTCGATGTGCTTTGGAAGGTATTTAGATCAAAGAACCAAGTCTCGAGAGTCAGTTGGAACTCAGTAGAGGTTAATAGTTGGTATTGATTGCTCAAATATTCGCTGAAGCGGGTTTACGCACGCATCTCAATTTCGCGACTTTGGCCTTTTGTAAGTACTGTTTGGTTGGGTCGATGTGCTTGGGAAGGTATTTAGATCAAAGCTCCAAGTCTCGAGAGTCAGCTGGAACTCAGTAGAGGTTGATATTTGGTATACATTGCTGAAGATAGTCGCTGAAGCGGTATTACCCACCCATCCCACTTTCGCGACTTTGGCCTATTGAAAGTACTGTTTGGTTGGGTCGAGGTGCTTGGAAAGGTACTCAGGTAAAAGGTCCAAGTCTCGAGAGTCAGCTGGAACTCAGTAGAGGTTAATAGTTGGTATTGATTGCTCAAATATTCGCTGAAGCGGGTTTACGCACGCATCTCAATTTCGCGACTTTGGCCTTTTGTAAGTACTGTTTGGTTGGGTCGATGTGCTTTGGAAGGTATTTAGATCAAAGAACCAAATCTCGATAGTCAGCTGGAACTTAGTAGAGGTTGATATTTGGTATACATTGCTCATGATAGTCGTTGAAGCGGTATTACCCACCCATCCCACTTTCGCGACTTTGGCCTTTTGTAAGTACTGTTTGGTTGGGTCGATGTGCTTTGGAAGGTATTTAGATCAATGAACCAAGTCTCGAGAGTCAGCTGGAATTCAGTAGAGGTTGATAGTTGGTATAGATTGCTCAGGATAGTCGCTGCTGCGTTCTTACCCACCCATCCCAATTTCGCGACTTTGGCCTTTTGTAAGTACTGTTTGGTTGGGTCGATGTGCTTTGGAAGGTATTTAGATCAAAGAACCAAGTCTTGAGAGTCAGCTGGAACTCAGTAGAGGTTGATATTTGGTATACATTGCTGAAGATAGTCGCTGAAGCGATATTACCCACCCATCCCAATTTCGCGACTTTGGCCTTTTGTAAGTACTGTTTGGTTGGGTCGATGTGCTTTGGAAGGTATTTAGATCAATGAACCAAGTCTCGAGAGTCAGCTGGAACTCAGTAGAGGTTGATATTTGGTATACATTGCTGAAGATAGTCGCTGAAGCGATATTACCCACCCATCCCAATTTCGCGACTTTGGCCTTTTGTAAGTACTGTTTGGTTGGGTCGAGGTGCTTGGAAAGGTACTCAGGTAAAAGGTCCAAGTCTCGAGAGTCAGCTGGAATTCAGTAGAGGTTGATAGTTGGTATAGATTGCTCAGGATAGTCGCTGCTGCGTTCTTACCCACCCATCCCAATTTCGCGACTTTGGCCTTTTGTAAGTACTGTTTGGTTGGGTCGATGTGCTTGGGAAGGTATTTAGATCAAAGCTCCAAGTCTCGAGAGTCAGCTGGAACTCAGTAGAGGTTGATATTTGGTATACATTGCTGAAGATAGTCGCTGAAGCGATATTACCCACCCATCCCAATTTCGCGACTTTGGCCTTTTGTAAGTACTGTTTGGTTGGGTCGATGTGCTTTGGAAGGTATTTAGATCAAAGAACCAAATCTCGATAGTCAGCTGGAACTTAGTAGAGGTTGATATTTGGTATTGATTGCTCATGATAGTCGTTGAAGCGGTATTACCCACCCATCCCACTTTCGCGACTTTGGCCTTTTGTAAGTACTGTTTGGTTGGGTCGATGTGCTTGGGAAGGTATTTAGATCAATGAACCAAGTCTCGAGAGTCAGCTGGAATTCAGTAGAGGTTGATAGTTGGTATAGATTGCTCAGGATAGTCGCTGCTGCGTTCTTACCCACCCATCCCAATTTCGCGACTTTGGCCTTTTGTAAGTACTGTTTGGTTGGGTCGATGTGCTTTGGAAGGTATTTAGATCAAAGAACCAAGTCTCGAGAGTCAGCTGGAACTCAGTAGAGGTTGATATTTGGTATACATTGCTGAAGATAGTCGCTGAAGCGATATTACCCACCCATCCCAATTTCGCGACTTTGGCCTTTTGTAAGTACTGTTTGGTTGGGTCGATGTGCTTTGGAAGGTATTTAGATCAAAGAACCAAGTCTCGAGAGTCAGCTGGAACTTAGTAGAGGTTGATATTTGGTATACATTGCTCAGGATAGTCGTTGAAGCGGTATTACCCACCCATCCCACTTTCGCGACTTTGGCCTTTTGTAAGTACTGTTTGGTTGGGTCGATGTGCTTTGGAAGGTATTTAGATCAATGAACCAAGTCTCGAGAGTCAGCTGGAACTCAGTAGAGGTTGATATTTGGTATACATTGCTGAAGATAGTCGCTGAAGCGATATTACCCACCCATCCCACTTTCGCGACTTTGGCCTTTTGTAAGTACTGTTTGGTTGGGTCGATGTGCTTGGGAAGGTATTTAGATCAATGAACCAAGTCTTGAGAGTCAGCTGGAACTCAGTAGAGGTTAATAGTTGGTATTGATTGCTCATGATAGTCGTTGAAGCGGTATTACCCACCCATCCCACTTTCGCGACTTTGGCCTTTTGTAAGTACTGTTTGGTTGGGTCGATGTGCTTTGGAAGGTATTTAGATCAATGAACCAAGTCTCGAGAGTCAGCTGGAACTCAGTAGGGGTTGATATTTGGTATTGATTGCTCATGATAGTCGTTGAAGCGGTATTACCCACCCATCCCAATTTCGCGACTTTGGCCTTTTGTAAGTACTGTTTGGTTGGGTCGATGTGCTTTGGAAGGTATTTAGATCAAAGAACCAAATCTCGATAGTCAGCTGGAACTTAGTAGAGGTTGATATTTGGTATACATTGCTCATGATAGTCGTTGAAGCGGTATTACCCACCCATCCCAATTTCGCGACTTTGGCCTTTTGTAAGTACTGTTTGGTTGGGTCGATGTGCTTTGGAAGGTATTTAGATCAAAGAACCAAATCTCGATAGTCAGCTGGAACTTAGTAGAGGTTGATATTTGGTATACATTGCTCATGATAGTCGTTGAAGCGGTATTACCCACCCATCCCACTTTCGCGACTTTGGCCTTTTGTAAGTACTGTTTGGTTGGGTCGATGTGCTTTGGAAGGTATTCAGGTCAAAGGTCCAAGTCTCGAGAGTCAGCTGGAACTCAGTAGAGGTTGATAGTTGGTATAGATTGCTCAAGATAGTCGCTGAAGCGGTATTACCCACCCATCCCACTTTCGCGACTTTGGCCTTTTGTAAGTACTGTTTGGTTGGGTCGATGTGCTTTGGAAGTTATTTAGATCAAAGAAACAAGTCTCGAGAGTCAGCTGGAACTCAGTCGAGGTTAATAGTTTGTATTAATTGCTCAGGATAGTCGCTGAAGTGGTATTACCCACGCATCCCAATTTCGCGACTTTGGCCTTTCGTAAGTACTGTTTGGTTCGGTCGATGTGCTTGGGAAGGTACTCAGGTCAAAGCTCCAAGTCTCGAGAGTCAGCTGGAACTCAGTAGAGGTTAATAGTTGGTATTGATTGCTCAAATTAGTCACCAAAGACGGTGCGTAGAGATGTGCTTAACGCATACTATGAAGAAAAAGGATGTTTTCCAATGCTGTCTGTATGTGGTATAGTTATACTTTATCGGAGCCCGAAAAGTATGGACAAGTTCGTCAACCAACCACATTCAACAAAAATTGTTGGCTTTAATAAAGTCTACAAATTTGTCTGACACAGTCTCTGATTAAATGTATATTTTTTGTTTGAATTCCTAAAAAATACCTTCAAAATTCGAAAGTTCAATTTTATAGATAAAATGTGGGAGATGCGAAAAAGACGTTGAGATTGAAAATTATTTGCTTCAATGAGGTCTACAAATTCTCATTAGGAGATTTTTCGGCAGGATGTATATTTTATTTTTTGATTGAGATAATATATCTAGATATTAAATCGTGCAATCTGGACGTTAATTTTCATAACCTTGATTATTTAAACGGATTATCTAGATTGTATGGTCTCAATATCTACAGATAGCCATCCAAAATCCCGCAATCCATCTTTCTGAGTGTAGGAAGTAAAGTTTTATCGTTCTTTTATCTCCCCATAACAAAATGCCTCTTTATCCTAAATGATGCTTCGATAAACGAACATCACTTATGCACCACCTATCTCTCAAAGCTTGGGTAATAGAATTGTGAAATTAGGGGAATTATCCACACGAAATAAAACGATTAGGTATATTTATGGTTCAGTGTATTAGACAGGCTGTAGAGCGGGTAGCGATTCTAAAATTACAGAACATTTTAAGGTAATCATCTACGATAGTTTTAATGCAGAAGTGTATTTATCTGAATACATCAGGAAAAGTGAGCCACATTTTGTTCAGAGAAGTAATATAGAAACTGCAGTTTTATTGAGAGTGGTTTTGAAAACTTTCGAAGGCCAAGAAATATAGATTTTTACGTACTTATTGGAACGGAAATAAAAAATTTAATAACTGGAAATTTGGAAATTATATCTTCAATAATTTTTGAAATTTACGAATAACAAGTTAGATAAATTGAAAAATACTAAAAGTTTTAAAAAAATATTTAGGAGATTAAAAGTGGTAAATTTTGATCATCAGCAAAAACATTCTCAAAATTGGTGAATGGAACATTTGAACCTTGATATACCTTGATAATAGAAAATTAGGAAATTTAACATAAAAAATTTTAATTCGGGAATAATAAATGTCGAGGTTTGAAAAGTATAACAATTAATATTTTTGATAGCTATCAAAGATCACTAAATTACAGTTTTTTACATTGTGAAGTCACACTAATAATTTCACCCTAAAATCTATATTAATCTTGGCTACCATAGACCATTTCCTGTATGAAAGATGTTTATTTTTACGAGAAATGTTGTCAAGATATAGTCAATATAGTCAAGATGTATATAAATATACAGCCGCATGTAAATTAATTTCCTCAGATTTATAGAGTTGCATGATTGAAGTTCTACAAAATCTTAAATTCCACATTATATTGAAACGTATTGAAGCAATCTTACAATTTTCTTTTTATTTGGAAATAAAATTAATCTAATTAAACTAAATTGTTTATTTTACATATTTAGTTAATTTGGGAAAATTTGTTCTAGAATCAAATTCATTTTATAAAATAAAAACTTTAAGGCACGAAACTGAAATACTTGTATTATATTATTTCAATAAATAATATTTGCTGAAATAAGAAGTTAAGTTATTATAATGAAATATGCATAATCTCTTAATTTTAATCAATGATTGATTTCTACTGAAATATCGACATTTTGCCATTTCTCATTAAGGACATGTGATTCTCCGGTAATTAGCAAATTTGATTGATTTCAGGTTTCTATATGTTTGTGTTTAAAGTATAAAAAATTTTCTTTTCAAAATTTTGGAAATGGTAGAGAAGATAAAAATGGACGTAGGTAGACTACTTTTGGTTCCTAAATTGAAAAAAAGTTCAATTTTAGCAAAATATATCAGAATTTTTTTTTCACCTTCAAAACAAAAGAATACATCCAAATTTTTTCGGGTTGATTTCAGCAATTTTTCTATTTTGCAAAAATTATGCTATTTGCAGAATTGAAAAGTTGCTCGAAACGTTTTGGAAAAATTCAGACGTATTCTTTGAGTGATTCTAAGAACTTTTCATTCTTGGTAATTTTCTCGGTTTGTTCATATTTTCTGACAAAAAAATCCTGAATTTATTCGTGAAAATTTTGTACACTGAGAGACTTTTCGTAAGAGTAAATGATAAAGATGAATAAAAATTTAGTATAATATCGTTTCAAAATGAGGAAAGCCGAGGCTTTATTATACTTATTCATATTATGACATCGAAGTTTGATATAGTCATAACGGTCTTTAATATATGAAGAAGATAAAGTAGTATTTTAAATACTAAATATTATGAATCTCTATTCGAGAAATTTAAAGTACGAGAAAATGATATTATGATTACTAAGTTGTCTAAAAATAATTTGAATAAGATAAATAATGAATATCACATTTTGGAAAGCATGTTTGAGAAATTCATATTATGAATATGAACTTGCCAGAAACCTCACGACGCGCAGCAAAAATCAAAACATTCATTCTCGGTTTTTCATATAATTTGTTTCAGAATGTCATCCGAGTACTTCCGACGTTATCCGAATAGCTTCGTAGACTCGAATCCAAGTCTGCCCAACCCCCAACTCAGTAGTGGCTTATAAGCCACATTTATTTTGGAATATGGCAAGCGAGAATAGCCGAGAGGCTTTAGGCGTTAGGAATGCGTTTAGTTAATGTAGATATAGGTAGAGTAGGGGGTTCGAACCCAAAGGCGATTCTGAAATTTAATTTCAAGCGTATGTGAATATAAATAGTGTAGCATTGTGTACTTAAATATATGAATATAACTAAGGTATGATAATAATATTTGTGTATGTGTTTCCACTGAAACCTCCCCTCTTCTGAGTGCCCAAAGCTCCCCCCTCTATCTTCCTCTTGCTTCGCACGCGTTAGAAAAAGACACCACAATCCATAACCCGGAGACACGTCCCTTCTGAAGGTCAAACTTTTTGGTGGAGTGAGTGATTTTTCATGTAGTGGTTTTCAGATTCACATATTCTTTGTTTGGCTTCGAAACTTTGATATAGTAAATTTCAAATTCTCGTAGGTTTTATAGCAGTTAGTAAAACATATATTCCATTTATTCAAACGAAAATATTAATTTCGCCGCTTGAAAACCACTATATTAATTTCTGATACGTAAACCCTGTTTGCCTCACTTTGAAACGATATTATACTAAAATATGATTCACTTTTACGATTTATTCTAACGAAAAGTCTCTCAGTGTACCATTTCCCAAATTTTGAAAAGAAAATTTTATGTATTTCGGCCACAAACATGTAGAAACTGAACCAAATTTTTCACATGAACTTTCTACTTTTCTCAAGTATCACATGCCCTTAAAAAAAGGGTGCACCAAAATGATAGTAAAATCAAATACATTTGAAGAAAGTAATAGTATGTTACATCAGGAAAGTCAATTTGCAGAATCAAACTTTACCAGAAATTAAAATAAACTTTGAAAACATTCCATATGCAGTTCATTTTTCAATTGACAATAAAATTATTAGGATTCTTATTAAAATTTCTTCTTATTTAAAAAAAAATATACGGTTAAAAAAAATTCTTTGAATTAGAAAAAGTTTTGTTGATTCAACGAATGTTTTTTAATGTGAACAAATCTATTTCTTTTGATCAAAGAGAATTTCTTTGAATAAACAAAACTTCTTTTAAGTCAAAGAAATTCTTTCTATAACCGTATATCAAAGAAACTTTTTTTCTGGGTGTACTTATTGATTTTATTTTACAATAATTTGTCTTATCCAATCAAAATACAATATCACGTGAAACGATAAATTCTTATTAATATTCTACTCGATAGAGTTTATTCAACACATATTTACCTCAATACGAGATTAACATTCCTTGAACAAGAAAAAATGGTAGTTTGTTTAAAAGGGAAACTTTTATTGGCATAAATAAGATTTTCTTCATGGCTAAAGGAGAAGGTCCAGTAATTCTGTCGGATTATGTAAAACGTAAAGCTATCTTGCCTACAATGTTATTACATTCACGTATTTCTTCACATCCAGATATCAATATCTAGAGAAAAATTTAAGAAAAGGCAGGACCTATCTTGCATAGTAAATATTCAAAGTCTGTCGTTGCAGCTGATGCAAAAAATATTATGCGAATCACGTAACTTGCTAACTTCTCATTTGCAGAATATTAATCATAAGATATTTATTATTTAGTAAATTATTGAGGTGATAAACCTTAATTCTTGTTCATATTTTTAATAAAAGTTTCATAATATTTTAATGAACACATTTCACGTTCATTAGAAATATACCATTTTACGCACATTATTTGAATCATTCTTATCACGGATTCATTCGAATTGAAGTTTTGGATTGAACTGGAATAAATCAGATTGAGCTGGATTGATTTCCAACCGATTTCCTTCTACAAACATTTTTTGGATTGGTTCGGAATGATTCGCAAACAGATTTCTTATATTTTCTTATATTCTCATATGTAAACAAAACTAGAAGTTTCTCTATTAGACATATTTTTTTGCCATACGAATCCAGTGAAAAGAAAACTTTTTTTTTTCATAAGAAGTTTTCCTCAGGTTGTCCAATTTAGCGTTCAAAAAGTTACTCACAGTGTAAAATAATCTTTGCAATAAATATAACATTCTAGAAAGCGAGTTTTTACTGCCGTTTCGTAAGTGGGAGAAAAGCTTCCCATATATTTGTCCTTTTTCCTCTTACAAGAAGCCCTCGAAACATTTGACTGCCGTCTGACACTCGCTCTAGCGATTTTCTTAAATTTAAAGGTCTATTTAATGAATTGAATCCACTCTTGATTTTTCCGGTGTTTCGTTTCGTTTGCCAATTATGCTAACACATAGCATTCAACAATAAAGAAGGTCATAAGGAAGGAGTCGTGTTCCACTTTGATTGGTACAGTGGAGGTCATATATATGCGTACATTTTAACATTCGTTTATCATTCCATCTCCACACTTTCAAATAGGACAAAAGATTCTGAAAATCTTATGCTTTTATTGTATGCTATTCAAATGAAAAGAACACTAAGAAAGTTGCTTTACTCGATTCAAACACAAAAAATGCAAATACAAATTTTAAGAATTTTTCCTAGAAAAACAAAAAGGAATATTAAAAATCTGTAAAAAAACTTTACAAAATATATCCTCATCGTGGTTAGCACAGTTTTTATGACACAATGTTCTTAAAAGATTTTTTTTATATTGTATAATTCTTTTGTTATAAACATTTTTCTAATGAGTTATTGATCGAGAATTTGCTTCTTTAAAATGTATGTAACTTTTCAAAGATTAATATTTTTAAAATGTGATACGTCTTTCTCTAGCTTTTGGAAAAAAAAATTCAAAAATTTTTACTCTTTACACTGAGAGACTTTTCGTTAGAATAAATCGTAAAAGTGAATCATATTTTAGTATAATATCGTTTCAAAGTGAGGCAAATAGGGTTTACGTATCTGAAATTAATATAGTGGTTTTCAAGCGGCGAAATTAATATTTTCGTTTGAATAAATGGAATATGTGTTTTACTAACTGCTATAAAACCTACGAGAATTTGAAATTTACTATATCAAAGTTTCGAAGCGAAACAAAGAATATGTGAATCTGAAAACCACTATATGAAAAATCACTCACTCCATCAAAAAGTTTGACCTTCAGAAGGGACGTGTCTCCGGGTTGGATTGTGGTGTCTTTTTCTAACGCGTGCGAAGCAAGAGGAAGATAGAGGGGAGAGCTTTGGGCACTCAGAAGAGGGAAGTTTTCAGTGGAAAGACATACACAAATATTATTATCATACCTTAGTTATATTCATATATTTAAGTACACAATGCTACACTATTTATATTCACATACGCTTGAAATTAAATTTCAGAATCGCCTTTGGGTTCGAACCCCCTACTCTACCTATATCTACATTAACTAAACGCATTCCTAACGCCTAAAGCCTCTCGGCTATTCTCGCTTGCCATATTCCGAAATAAATGTCGCTTATAAGCCACTACTGAGTTGGCCAGACTTGGATTCGAGTCTACGAAGCTATTCGGATAACGTCGGAAGTACTCGGACGACATTCTCAAACAAATTTTATGAAAAACCGAGAATAAATGTTTTGATTTTTGCTGCGCGTCGTGAGGTTTTTGGCAAGTTCATATTCATAATATGAATTTCTCAAACATGCTTTCCAAAATGTGATATTCATTATTTATCTTATTCAAATTATTTTTAGACAACTTAGTAATCATAATATCATTTTCTCGTACTTTCAATTTCTCGAATAGAGATTCATAATATTTAGTATTTAAAATACTACTTTATCTTCTTCATATATTAAAGACCGTTATGACTATATCAAACTTCGATGTCATAATATGAATAAGTATAATAAAGCCTCGGCTTTCCCCATTTTGAAACGATATTATACTAAATTTTGATTCATCTTTATCATTTACTCTTACGAAAAGTCTCTCAGTGTAGTTCTAGGTCCAAAATTGAAGAAGAAACTTTTCCGGCAAGGAATATTAATTTTTTTGTTAGACAATTATAATTGTAATGTGATTTTGATTATGAATCACGTGTAAAAATAAAAATTCCAAGGAAATACTTTCCATCAACAACAGGTGAAAAAGTTTCCTGCATAAATGGAATGTTTCCAGCATACTTTGAAAGTCTTATAAAATTGTAAGGTAACTTCACTTACATTCCAGATTAATTTAATATAATCAACGTTAAAAATCGCTAAATAATAAGAATAAAAAGTAGACATTTTCAAGAAACAAAAATAAGTTTTTCCCTCTTTCGAGGTTTGTTATAATTAACAATGCTTCTATTTTACGGATATAAGATTGCAATACAAAGATGCAATTAATTTTAGGAATTTGAGATGACTACATAACATGAACATTCTTAAGATTTTTCCCATTAACCTGTTTAGTATGACATTGTGCCAGATGCATGACATAACACTAACTCGTTACGATTACCCACAAAAGATTGTAAAGTTGGATTTTAATTGATCATTTTTCTTCAACTACCATGCAGAAAATTACATCTTTTATAACCCTTATCCTGTTTTACGCCAATGCATAAAATTTAATTTTTTGCATCCACCAACTTGTTGTCACTATTTGATAAAATTACACTGAGAAAAATAGATAATAAACCACAATATCTTGATATTAGCAGGTTATATATTTGCGATTTAACTATGGGATAGCCATCTAGATATTAAAACAGAGTATCTGCAGATATTGCAAAATAGATGTTTGTTCGCAATAATACACGAAGAAAAATAGATAGTAAACCGCAATATCTTGATATTAGCAGATAATGTATTTGCGATTTAACTATGGGACAGCCATCTAGATATTGAAACAAAGTATCTGTAGATATTTAAAAAAATATGTTATTTCGCAATATCTAAGATATTAAATTAAAGAACCCAATATGTTAATTTGAAATATCTCAGATGTTAAACTGAAATACATTAGATATCAGGTCATAGTATTTGAGATACTAAACTGTAATATCTTAGATAATTAAAGTCAATATTTATGTCATTGAATGCAATTGTCTAATAATAATGTGAAAATACTGATTGAAAAATTGAAAGAAAAAATTTAATTAATAAAATATAACATGATGTAAATAATGATTGATTAAGGAATTCAAAATTTTCTTATAATCTCCTTTTTTTCGCGAATTCCTCGATCTAATCTATTACGAATTCCAGTAAGTAAATTCCGATTCGATGTTGAATTCAAAAACGGCTACATAAAGAACGAGTTATTGAGAGGTTAGAATATTCATTTCAAACATTGAAGGTATAAAAATGATATACTTATATAGATAGATACTTACTGATTTCAGTCTTGGTAATATAAAATTTTTTCAAAAATCACACTTCAAAACTTCATATAGACACATTATTATTCCAGTGTCAAAACCAAAAACCACGCGATCGGCAAAACTATCAAAAACTATGGGCGAGTGCCATAGACAAATTACATGGAATTCAAAGACTCTGATCACGTGACTTTTCCTCAGGCACGTGCACGCTACTGTTTATAAAAATCTTAGATACTAAAGTTTAATATCTAATTTTGTAAATTTTGAATATAAACTGTTATTGGTGATTAATATCTTGTATATTCAAAAGAATATATTAAATATTACGTAGTATAATCTAGATGATATAAGGTAATATCCAACATTCTAGTATCTCATTTTTAATATCTATTTTTCTCAGTGTATCTAAGATATTAAACCAAAGAACCCAATATATTAAACTGGAATGTCTCAGATGCCAAATTGAAAACGGCTACATTAGAGAACATCTTATTGAAAGGTTAGAAAGTTCATTCCAAAGATTGAAAGCATAAAAATGACATACAGATACTTAATAATTTCAGTACTGAATAATTGAAATTTTCCTCTACTATACGAGAATCAC
This sequence comes from Diplolepis rosae, assembly GCA_030998225.1. Lineage (NCBI taxonomy): Eukaryota > Metazoa > Arthropoda > Insecta > Hymenoptera > Diplolepididae > Diplolepis > Diplolepis rosae. Next base: position 1,240,260 of record JAPYXD010000723.1, on the reverse strand, counting down.
AAATGATACTAACAACTTTTAAAATATACACAAAATTATCAATTCCATGTCAAAACCAAAAACTACGCGACTGGTAAAGCTGGGCGAAGCTTGAAAGGCAAATTATATGAAACTCTAAGACTCTCATTACGTAACTTTTCCTCGGGCACGTACACGTTACTGTTTGTAACATCTTTGATATGAGATGCTTAGAGCAAAAGGAAAGTAAATATTGTTGGCATAGAAAAATGAAACATAAAAACTGTTGGAGCAAAAGGAAGACAAATCTTCTTCAGCGGTAAAGCAAAACAAAATGAAGTTGGAGCAAAAGAGAGACAAGTTTTCTTCAGCGGTAAAGCGAAAAAAAATGAAGTTGGAGCAAAAGGAAGACAAATCTTCTTCAGCGGTAAAGCAAAACAAAATGAAGTTGGAGCAAAAGAGAGACAAGTTTTCTTCAGCGGTAAAGCGAAAAAAAATGAATTTGTCTCTCTTTTGCTCCAACTTTATTTTGTTTCGCTTCACCGCTGAAGAAGATTTGTCTTCCTTTTGCTCCAACCGCTTTTATGTTTCACTTTTCTATGACAACAATATTTACTTCCCTTTTGCTTTAACCCTTTAAGGGACAAAATGGCATAAACGATACACCGGTCTTTGAGGCCGTGTAACTTATGTTATTCGCGACTGAAAAAATTGAGAGGAATATATTTTTGAAGTTCAAGATGTGCCCTTTCCGATGGTAAATACGAAATTGATCTAAAAATTTATTAATTATAAAAAAATTCAGTTTAAAAAAAAAGCACGATTTTTTCGATCTTTTTTTTTTTGAAAGCGAGTTTTGAAAGGTTTCCCGGTCTGTCATCGACCTGGAACATTTTTAACCGGTGGAATAAATGTTTGAACTTTAAGAAGGTGTTGTTTAGAGATTAATTTTTCACTTTTATCTTTACAAAATGGCGCCCAAATTACAAAATTTTCACGAATAAATTCAGGATTTTTTTTGTCAGGAAATATGAACAAACCGAGAAAATTACCAAGAATGAAAAGTTCTTAGAATCACTCAAAGAATACGTCTGAATTTTTCCAAAACGTTTCGAGCAACTTTTCAATTCTGCAAATAGCATAATTTTTGCAAAATAGAAAAATTGCTGAAATCAACCCGAAAAAATTTGGATGTATTCTTTGACCAATTTTAAGAACTTTTTATTCTTGGTAATTTTCGCTATAAGTCTATTGCTTTCAAGAAAAAAATTCTCAATAACCTCGAAAGTACCGCAGTATTGAGAATTTTTTTCTTGAAAGCAATAGGCTTATAGCGAAAATTACCAAGAATAAAAAGTTCTTAAAATTGGTCAAAGAATACATCCAAATTTTTTCGGGTTGATTTCAGCAATTTTTCTATTTTGCAAAAATTATGCTATTTGCAGAATTGAAAAGTTGCTCGAAACGTTTTGGAAAAATTCAGACGTATTCTTTGAGTGATTCTAAGAACTTTTCATTCTTGGTAATTTTCTCGGTTTGTTCATATTTTCTGACAAAAAAAATCCTGAATTTATTCGTGAAAATTTTGTAATTCGGGTGCCATTTTGTAAAGACAAAAGTGAAAAATTAATCTCTGAACAACACCTTCTTAAAGTTCAAACATTTATTCCACCGGTTAAAAATGTTCCAGGTCGATGACAGACCGGGAAACCTTTCAAAACTCGCTTTCAAAAAAAAAATATCGAAAAAATCGTGCTTTTTTTTCAACTGAATTTTTTTATAATTAATAATTTTTTAGATCAATTTCGTATTTACCATCGGAAAGGGCACATCTTGAACTTCAAAAATATATTCCTCTCAATTTTTTCAGTCGCGAATAGCATAAGTTACACGGCCTCAAAGACCGGTGTATCGTTTATGCCATTTTGGCCCTTAAAGGGTTAAGCGCCTCATATATTGAGGTTTATTATCTAAGATTGTAGATTTTGAATATAAACCGATATTGGTCATTAACATCTCGTATAATAAAGAAAATATATTAGATATTATGTAGTAAAATCCAGATGATGGGGTGATATCCAAAATTTCAGTATCTATTTCTTAGTATTCTTTTTTGTCAATGATATTTTTCTCTGTGTATACGTTTCTCACATCATTCGGTAAAATCTACTTAAGGGCATGTAATACTTGGAAAATTAGCCAGTTTTATTGATTTTAGGTTTCTAAATGTTTGTGTCAAAAGTACTTGCCGATTTCACATATACACATAGACGTCTTTGACCATCTTTTTGAATGGCTTCTTTCAATGCCATGATTTTTTCCTTCTGGCATTTGTTAGCTGTCACTCTTAGCTTGCTTTACAAACAAATAGCGCGTAATTTCGTTTACAGTTGTTAGTTTGGCACCAACTTTAAAATCGAGTGTAAAAACGAGCATTTTTGTCGTATTTTGCTTTTTTATTTCCGTTAAGGAAAGAATGCAGCGCAGGCTGCTAAAAAGTTACATAAATATGTATGGTGAAAAAGCCTTAAAAGACAGACAGTGTCGAAATTGATTTGATAAATTCCGTTCTGGGGATTTTTCACTCAAATATGAGCAACGCTCAGCCCTTCGAGTCGTTAAAAAACTTGATATTTGGTTTCCACATGAATTGAAAGAAATTCATTTAACAAAACGCATCAACGCTTATGATTTTCATCTTAAACGCAATGAATTCCATCCTTTTTCAAAACGAATCATCACTGGTGATGAAAAATGGATTGTTTAGAATAACGTCGTTCAAAAACGATCATGGTTCAAGCGTGATCAACCACCACAAACAACATCGAAAGCTGAATTGCATAAAAAAAAAGATTATGCCGTCTGTTTGGTGGGATTATGGAAAGGTTTGGTATTTTTTGAGCTGCTTCCAAGGAACCAAACGATTAATTCGGATGTCTACAGTCGCCAGCTAAACAAATTGAACGCAGCGGTCAAAGAGAAACGGCCAGAATTGGTCAATCGTAAAGGGGTAATTTTTCACCATGACAACGCTACACCACACACATCTTTAGCCACTCGCCAAAAATTATTAAGGCTCGGTTGGGAAGCGATGTTACATCCACCATATAGCCCTGACCTTGCACTATCAGATTACTATTTATTTCGATCTTTGCAAAATTTCTTGAATGGTAAATTTGGGAAATGGTAGAGAAGATAAAAACGGACGAAGATAGACTACTTTTAGTTTTGAAATTGAAAACAAATTGAGTTTTAGCAAAATCTATCGAAAAATTTATTTTCATTGTCAAAAACAAAAGAAGTCTATCTACGTTCGTTTTTATCTTCTCTTATATATTTTCGACACAAACATATAGAAACTTGACCAAATTGTTGACATGAATTTTCTACTTTTCTGAAGTATCAAGGAATTTTTCAAAGAATCGATTTTCTACAAACATCATTTTTATACAGTATATACATCTAGAAATACGGCTGAAGGAGAGATGTATGGAGCTGGTATCACTGATTGAGGGTATAAAGATATTTTTTGTAAAATTAATAAAAAACACTTTGAATGCATTTTTCGCGAAACAGAATTTTTGGATCTGGTGGACACGTTAAAAAAAAACTATTAAACCAATCGAGCTGAAATTTTACAGGCTCATTTTACACATGTCTGAATATCATGTGAACTAGGATTATTATTATTGCTTTATATCAAGACATTTATTTAAACAATTAAAGTTAAAACAAAAACATAGTGAAAACATTTAAAAGTCATCCATTTTGTTTTTGTTGTTGTCGGGAATGTTTGATTTTAATTCACAAGATAGCGGCAAACGCAACTATTAATAATCTGTTTCATTTTTTTATTTCAGACGATCAAAACCCCAGATAATGTGTCTACCGTGCACAAAATATGTCTATTTCAAGCGCCCGTATCTTCAGAACAAAGCGTTGAAAATCGATGAAAAAAAATCGCTTACATAGCGTAAGACTTTTCCTTATTTGTATAAAAATATATATTCTTTATCAAATCGTATGAAACTAACCTCTTAACGCCATGGATCAACCAGAATACGTGACTAAATTCCTGTAAAAGTTCGTGTAAGATAATTTTTTAATTTTACAAAATATCTTCCTAAAAATTTGGAAAATGCTACAGAACACGATAGAGAACGTCTGTCAACTGCGTTTGAGTGAAAATTTTGCAAACAATTTTACAGTTAACTGTAATTGTCGATAAGTTTTTGAATTTAAAAAAAAATTTTTACTAAAAAGAAATTAACAGACGTGCTTTATTATCTTTTCTTACGTTTTCCAAATTTTCAGAAAGATACTCTGTAAATTAAAAAGTTATCTTACATGAATGATTAAATGTATAATTTAGTCACGTGGTCCGATTGGTCCATGGTCCTAATGATAAAAGATATTATCATCTATTTTGTTTCAGCCCCGCCCAATAGGAAATTTCGTACTCGCGTCCGTATATTCAACGGGTACTGGATACTTGGGTATCGAGGCAGGACCAAACCGCAAATGAAACGCCTAACCCGACCAAAGCCTACCTCATGGCCCAGTTTGGTCCCAACTTGGCACCGTTCATTTTGTGAGTCTCAGTCAAATTGAATTGCCTCAGCCACATACATTTTTTTCTTAATGTCTTCATCTAATCCATCTAGAATAATTTTCGAGATTTAAAATGTAGTCAAAGTCATATATTTTAATATTATTAACAAATATTTTGAATTGAATTTGATTTTGAGATTACACGGAGAAAAATGGATATTGACCCATAATATCTAGATATTGAGGCACAATGTCAGTAGCATTCAACTATGTGACAAACATTTAGATATTCTACTTCAACTTGATTATCTCAGATATCAAGAATGAATATTCGAGATACTAAACTTCTGAATATCCTCGTTAGTAAACTTGAATGCCTGAGGTACTAGAGTTGACTATCTCAGATATTTAACATCAATATCAGGTATACTGGAAATGTAAGTTATAGATGTTACATCAGCTCAATATCTAAGATACTCAAAACATTATTTTAAAGGTTATAAAATAACTACATATTCAGTTTTTAGAAAAAAGTCAAATTATATTTTATTATGCTCTTTTCTGTAAAAGTAATGTAGATGTTTGAACCAAATTTTCATTATCTGGCATGTCTAAAATTAATTTAATGTTCTTGTTAGAAACTTAAACTTAACACTAAGGTTAGATTTCATTTTCGGCTATAAACCACATATAGAGAAAATATATAACTTTTATGTTTTACTTACTGCATCTCAAGTTAATGACCCGATCACTTTTATTCCATTAGAAACACTTATTAGAATTTATGTAAACTTTAATAAACTTTTAAAATTTATCTTTCCGGAACGCTGCAAGCATGTCAATCTTAGATTCACTTAGATTTCGATGAGAGCGAAAAAGTGATCACATAACCTTTATATATATGCGCGCGCACTTCATTCTTCAATATCTAAACTATTGAATCTGAATATCAAATGTTACTTCTCGGCAAAATCTTATATATTGAAAAAAAAAATTTTAATATTGCGTGTCAATATCTAGATATTATGGATGAATATTTCCTATTTGAATATCTACTTTTCAATATCCATTTTTCTCCGTGTACACTGTGAAACCAAGTATGAACTTTTTAAGAACCTTTCAATGGAGTTCACGACAGCCCATTCATTTATTAAAAATGAAAGTGTCAAACACGCAGTTGAAATAAATGAAAAAATTTAACACTTTATTCCAACCTATAAAATGACAGATTCAAAGTCTAATCTACAAATTTGATTTAGTTACTATCGTTTTCATTGCTTACTCTTCTTGCTTTAATTATCGCGCGATGCCTCCGGACTCGTCCAGTGCTCTTTATTTTGGGCATTTTAATTAGCACGCACAGAAATTAAACACATACACTATCGAACATAATCATTAATATCTTTGGCATAATTTAAAGAACCCGGGTTTAAGATTGGAGGCGATCTAAAAACACAAGCACAGCCAAAGTAGGTGGCGCTGTAACCGCAACCAGTATTGAACAAGGATCAAGGTTGGCTTTATGCCACATCCAAGATATTCGCCATGTTGTAGCCAAATAATAATTTTCCAAGTTGGGGCCAAACTTGTAATAGGGCAAAAATTTGGCAATTTCCACACGGGCTGTAATGGCAAGCCAGTGTTGGCTGACCAGTACAGGCATAGCACTACGCCAGTATTGGAAGACCAGCAGCGGCATGGCAGCGTTGGCTTAACTCAGACATAACTCAGGCCCAATGCACATAAACTGAATTATGGCTAGCCCGTACTTTCCGTAGTTATGCCAAGCGTCGGCTCAATACGGGCCTAATACAGAATGATAACGACGGCTAACCCGTACTTCTCACAGTTATGCCAAGCATCGGCTCAATACTGGTACCATACGGGCACCATGCAAAATGATAACGACGTTTTTAAAGGGATTTATGAAAAATCATTTCAGTATTTTCTTTTTCTTGGTTGAAAAATAAGGAATTGATGTAGGGATTTTATCTTTATATCTTCTTAATAGAAAACATCTCTCTGACTGAACATTTTTTAAATGTACAAAATTGATAAGAAGTATGGAAATTTGAATAGGAAAATATATATTGATTCAAATTTTAAACATTTATTGGCATCAAATTTTACTGAAAGTTTATTTTTGAAATGTTCAAATGCTTATAAAATTTTAAAAAAATTGTTATCATGCCCGACATATGCCAGTACCGCACCAGTACCAAATGCCAGCACCGACAACCAGTACGGGACCAGCACTGGCAGACCAGTGCAGAACATCGTTATCATCCCCAACATATGCCAGCACTGCGCCCGTTGTAAATTTCTTATTGGGCGGCATAGAAATCGCCGAAAAAAACATATGATGAAAAGTGAAGAGGCGTAGTTTAAAAGAATTAGTGCTATTTGAGTTCTACAGGAAGGAATTTCCAAGATCGTAAATTTCCGGATGCTTGATCTCTCCTTCATAAATTATAAAAGCTGGATTTCCATCGCGACGTCACTGCAGTGTGCTGAATTCCGCAACAGCTTGCTCATAACTCGATGCGAGTAAGCATACCCAATACTTTATATTCAGTGCATGGATTTTAAACCCGAGTTATGCTAAACATGCCCAAATACTGGGCTGAAATAAAGAGGATTTTTCACTGTAAAAGCATACGGAGATTTTACGTTCGACATTACAACCCCTGAAGACTTCTATCGTCTCATAATGTTTCCTGAGCTCTTCCGTCAGTTTTATTAAATGCGATCTAAGGTAGACTTTTTTTATATGAAAATCCTTAAGGACATGTACCACATTAGTCAAGTGACTTCTTTTAGATCGATTGATAAAAAATAAATTTTCTTCATCAAGTCGGTATCACAGTAAAGACATTTTATGAATAATCAATCTAAATAAAAGTCGCCAAACCTCTAATAGCAAGTCGTTTCTCAAAATTCCAGCAAGAAAGAATCATTATTTTCGAAAAGAAGGTGCGAAAACTAAACTCAGTAGTTTCTTGATCCATGCACTGAGAGAAATCGGCTTTGGTTCCTGTGCACATAGCACATAAATTTCTTGTACAGTAGTTGCCTTGACCAAAAAAGTTGAGAGAAGCTACTACTTTTATAGTTATCATGACAGTAATTTGGACTTTTTTGTGTATTCGGTTGTTGTGACCAAAGTTGATGATTAGAATGAGCTTTATACGTACCCCAACGGTTAGTACACGTACATTTTCTTTATGTGTACTGCCAAGCTCCTTTGGTTACTACATCCGTAGCGTTCGCTGTTGCGCTAGACAAATCAAGTATAACTTTCATTTTTTACAACGAGGTAAGCCTGTCGTGACAACTATTAAATCTTGTAATAGTCACACAATTTAACTTGCACTGCACTGGAGATAAGTAGTTACTTCCAAAAAGATATGCAGCCTAAGTTGAATCCTGCCAATTCTCGTTCTCGATTACTGGACTATATTTCACCGTGCCAAGCATTATCAGGTAAATAATTCTATTATAAATATAGTTTGACAATTCTTTCTAAATGATAAACGATTTTGTTCGGGGACAATGCAATGCGTTCCAATGTTGCTGTCTCATCGTATTTTGACAAAACTATAGTCAGTCAAAAAAAGTTTATGGTGATGAAAAAAGTGACAATTTTTTAACTTAATCGACGAAAGTTATCATAAATATCATTATACCGGATTATTTTTCTTAGATCTTTTCGGTGAAACTTTATTTTTTCTAATCAAATTGAATTCGTATTTTGATAACTAAGAGAACCATACCTATAACCTCAAAAATAATTTTGGCTGGGTATTTACTGTCCGTAGACTTAGTCATTTAAACTAAACTCTATGCGCGGCTTTACGATGGACTTTGGTTCCTATAACCGCAGCGCTATGGTATTTCAAGTACCAGAATCGTGGTCTCAGTAACGTTCCTTGCAGTTGGAGTAAACACTTTTCCAATGTATGACAGCCACTACCATGATTGTCATGAGAACTTTAAAATTTTTGTAAAGACGATTTTAACAAAAAAACTTTGGTCAGTGAAACCTAAAATTTCTCTCTGTGTGTGATATACATGCCTTTTGGGGCATATGATACTTATGGTTGCTTATGATTTGAGCAATTCAGTTTTCCCATGTTCAAGTGCATAATAAAACGTGCAGAAATTTAATTTATCTTAGAATAAAGAATATCCATGCTATATGTGGGAAACTTTCTAAATATAAGAATCCAATTTTTTATTTTAGTTATTTCCGAAGGTAGGAAACTTTTTTGGGGAAAAAAATTATTTCTCATAAAAATTGATTTGACTTATATGCATTCAACTTGGAATTTGTATTTCTTAGAAGTATTATTTTTTCACTATTTTCATTTTCGTCTACAAAAAGAAAAGAAAAATCATTATTTTCTATAGAAATACATTTAAAAATTGAATATAAATTTAAGTGAAAAGATTTCTGTAAAAAATATATAATATTGTTGCATCAAATATATAAACATGCCAGAGGTAAATTTGATCTATTTCACAATGTATGATAATTGAAATTATAGGGATTAAGATTACCTCTAAATTAATTATAAATCACTGTAAGGACAAAAATTTATTTGGTCTATATATAACAGGTTAGAGTTGAAGTTACATTGCTTATAATTAGTCGAGTAGTCACATATTCACACATTAAATGGATTTAAATTTATACAAATTTTTTTATTAATGAAATTGAATGGATATAATTACCATTCTTATTATTATCATTCATAATATTCTTTTTATAAGAGCAATAAATCAACAAAATATATACCAAAACATAATTACGATAAAATAATAAATTTAAACAAAACGTTAACGTATTATTAATTTCACTTTAATTAACGAAATTTATAAAAATGAATGCAAAGAATATTGATCAACTTCATAAATATCCACAAATTTATGTCATAAGCAATTTATTCTGATTTATAAGAATACGAAAATTTTGTGGCAGTATATTGTTTCCAGAAAAAAATCCAAGTTTATTAGACTCTAATTCATTAGCGCATTCCAAGGATGTGTTGTTATATGCATAGATTGGAAGAAGCGCTGCGACGAAAATTGCAAGATTCTCTTTTACTTACAAAGTGTCTTTTGTGCACAAAGGGCGATAAGAAAAGAGGAAAAAAGTATCATCGAATCGAGTTAAAATTTCAGCGTTAAATCTCATCTTTACCAAAGGAAACCAGAATATCAGTTTCAAATACCATAGAGTGGAAGGAATCGTAAAAATTTTATTACATTTTAACTTTTGAAAATAATATTTGTAATAAACTACGTGAAGGTTATTTTCAATACTTTATTTAGAATTATAACTTTCTGAATCTGAATCAGTTAAAATTTTTGACTAAAAATTAATGCAACTGATTTCAATTCAGTCGAATTTTAAATTATTTAGATTTAGAAATAATATTGAACATATCTAATCCCCATTAAAATTTTCACAATAATTAATAATAAAACATAGTGCTTATATAAAAATGAGAATAATTGGAATATAAAAACAGATGTTGCAAGTTTCTGTTCCCTCGACTTTATTTGTATATACGAAAATTAGCGCAAGTGCAAGTGACTATATAAAATGCGGACTGTAGCACTGTCGGCGTCTCTCTAGTTGTTACCCACTTGTAGCTACTCACTCAATTAATTAACCCCTCGCCCACCTCCTGTTTTCGCATCTGACAAAAATTTACGAGTTTAATGTTAGAAATATTTATCAACAACTCCGAGTCGAGTTTATGCGATTACCATACTTAAAAATTCTATTATATATGCGTTTGAATTTGCAATTATGCATTGAAATTTTTTGCAGAAATGCATGCATTTGCAAGAAATTTGAATGCATTTTTATTTAAATTCTAAAATTCAGAAATCTTTTTAACGGTGAATCATAAACTATGTAGACATTCAATAAAAAGTTTTTTTCACTAATTTCATTTAGTGTCTAATTAATTCTTATTTAATTGATTTATTGAGTGAAATTCAATAAGAAATCAGTCAAAATCAACTGATTAAATAGCTAGTAATGGGTCATTGAATAGACATAGTGAAAGAAACTATTGATTGAAAACAAGAGAATATGTGAGTAATTGAAATGCCTTTTTTACAAAAGCAATTAATTCATAGTTAATTAGTCAAATTAGTTTTTCACAAAAAACTTACAGTTTAACTGAAAAAGTGTCTGTATATTAATTTTATTTGTTTTCACTGAATTCTTCATATTTTTAGAATGTTCTATTTTTTCAAAGAGAATCAAACAAAAATTGTTGAAGGCCAGAAGATTTAAATGCATGAGAACTTTAAAACTAAATTAAAAATGCAAATAAAAAACTAGGACTTGTAAACTCAACCTTTTAACTTAAAAACTTAATTGAGTCATTTAGAATTCAATCTCTATAGAACTTATAACTAACCATAAAATTTTGAACGCTTCCAGGTGTCTGTAACATTTTTATGTATTTACAAAATGAATTCTACGAAAAAAAATTCAATCTAGATTTATGTAAGTTTAAAAATTTGAACATGTGAATTCATCATCAGATTCATTCGACTCGTCTAATAAAAGCGCTTATGGTTTCAACATTTCGACAAAAGTTTTATTCAAGGATTTATTAAATCACTGGTTCTTTTTTAATTAATAATTAAACTAATTAAATTTTACTTTCCCAGAAAGGATTTATTTCAATAATAAAAAATTTAAGACCTTTTTGTTAAAGGAAATATCTATTCTATGCAAATACTATTTTAACAAAACCATATAGTTAATCCAAATAATTAAGTGGATGAGAGAACTGAACAAAATTGGTAAAAAATATATCGCTAGTAAAGTGTCAACAAGAAAACTTAAATGAATATATTTTAGGGATATTAATTCCATTCAAGGATCGAAGATTATGCAGCTTTAGATTTTTAAACCTTATGCTACAAATATTTGAAGGATTTGAAAATGATTTTAAATTTATAAACGAGTATCACACTTTCTATAAAATTTTAAATTAGGTCTATACTTGAATTACGCGAAATTGCATTTACATTTCTGTGTACATTTATGACAGCTCTAAAAAAAATATGTAAAATGTAAAAAATATGTATATTACATTACATTTGAAATCATAAAACAAAGTTTATTATTTTACTAATTTCATACCTTCTAAACCTGAATCAGTTAAAATTTACCGGACTTGAAATCAGTAACCAACTTTTTGCTATGCAACCAGTTGTTCTTGATTGGTTTTTAGTTAAAACTTGCTAATTAAATTTCTCCAAAAGACTCACTGACTTCAAATCCGTCAAATTTTCACTAATTAAAATTTAGAGAAAAAAAATGAAATTCCATTCTATAAATATATCGTAAAAACTAAACATAATGCTATGACTTATATATAATTTTTAAGTTATAACTTCGATCCATTCAAAGACTTCGGAACTTCAGAAACTCAAAGTTCCTTATGTTCCTTTGAAGGGGAAAAAAATTTCAAACAGAAGTTAGAAACGGTTTTAACTTTTCACGGACAAGTTTGCATAATTCGGCATTATTATATACACTCCCGAACAAAAATCTTTGCCCAGCCAGAGCCTGTACCCATACTTCAAAGTTTAATATTTCAGCAAAAAATTGTCTCTTTGTTTTTTTTTTCGCTCAAAAATGAAAAATAAAAATCATCATCTGTTAATTCAAAAAAATTTTCTTTGATCCAAAGAAATAGATTTGTTTACATTAAAGAAAATTTTTTTCAATCAACCAAACTTTCTTTAATTCAAAGAAATTTTCTTTTGATCGTGTATAAAAGAAATGATTATTCGATTCAAAGAAACTGTTTTCTGGGTGAACACATTCTTACCAAATATTGAGTAGAAGACCAACAAAAAAGTAAATTTTATAAATATTATCACCTAGTATCACATATTTTTCAATAGAAAAAGTCTATCACAACTGAAATTAACTCAACAAATGAAAATTGCTCAATCAAACTTTTGTTTCATTAAAATGATAACCTTTACTTTTGATCACAGTTTTGCATAATAATATATGAGATACTAGGTAATAATTTTTATAAAATTTACTTTTTTGTTCGTTTCCAACTTATTGTTTAGTAAAAATGTGTTTTCATATTCACATATAGAATGTATCACGCATAGAATATCACAGACGGCTTTGGAACAAAAAGTTAAAAACGAACAAAAAAGTAAATTTTATAAAAATTATCACCTAGTATCTCATATTATGCAAAATAAGTTTTTCTGTATCTTTCGTATTTCCAGAGATAATAGATCTTGAAAATAAAGGCCATTTTTAAAAAAAAAACTGCTCATAATTGCAATAAATTTAAATCAAATTTTTTTTTATGATTGCTATCAAAAGTGCTTTAAAAAGCTATGAAATGCTTTTTTTGAAATTTTTTTCCACGGGGATGCGCCAGGTCATAAATGGGCAAAAATGTTGAAAATTTTTATTTTTCATTCTTGACCTACAAAAAACAGACATCCAAATGCATATGTTATAAACATCATTTAAAATGCTCCCAAGTTGGTGTCTCCGTAGATCAATTTTTTGCTGAAATATGAAAGTCCTTTTTTTCCACTTTACCTATCCAAAAGATATTTTGCTACTTAATTAAAATCCAGAGAAAAAACAAACCTCCTGAAATCCAAGAGAGTCCTGAGATCTGAGTTCAGGACATCGGAAGTTCTGATCCCTATTCATCGAATTAACAGAATTCGCAGCCCACGTGGATCCCAAAAAGAGCGTAAAAATGATCCCGCACCACTTCATCATCGCACACAGTTCGATTCTTGATCGGAACCGGTAACACTCTCAAAAAAAGGAAGGAATCGAGTCGTCGATATAATCTCAATGTGCCTTCCTCTATTATCTCAACAGCATAACAAACCAAGTCAATTTCGTTTCGTTCGTCAAATCCACCCACATTTATCTTATTAATTCACTGACTGAACTCGGACCTCCAATTTCTATCACTTCCGTCGATGGAACATTCAATCTACAACCTCTTCACCAGATCTCTTCCTCTCTCTTGCGGACTATTCAATTCCAAATTTAACGTCCGCACGCGCAACACTTGCGTCGCCGCAAAACTCCAATTTCAATAACCACATCCAATTTTATCTCAAAACACATTAAATTATACTGTCAAAGACAATTCACCAAAGTAGCTAATTAAAAAGCATTGTAATTTTACGTAGAAGAGTTAAGTTTAAATATCGAACCCTCAAATTAATGGTTTATTCACTCTTGGCTCAATCAATCATAAAAATGGACTTAGTATAGAGAAGAGTCTCTTTTCTTCTCCAAAGTCAATGAGTTTCTTCAACTCATCTTAAAAACACGTGAAAGGGACATTTATCATCTTCACTATAGTTTTTTGTCTTTTTATATTTGCGAGATTTTGATCACGGAGGGGAATAATCGATAGTATCGAAAGATAATGAAAAACTAGGGTGTATATTTATACAGTAAGGTTTATTTCCCTTGCATACATGCGCACACGCATGTATTTGCACATGTGTGTGCATGTATGCGTTTGACAGAGACACTATTATGCCTCCCTGTGTTTCTTTCAGTCGCACTTTTGTTTCCCCTATGATCGCTATGAAAAATACCTCACTGTATATATAAAGTAGATGTGAACGCGACGAAGTCTGAAAGCACTCTGACGTTTCAAACTTGGTCCTGGTTGGTCGGCGTTGATTCAGCCCTCCGTCGCGACGGTAGACACGTCGAGAGAAGAGGGGATCTACATCGCCGCAATGAAACCTTAACTCATTCATTCAATTTGCTTGATGGTATTCTGGACTGTCACGCTGATGATAAGCGGAGGGAAGGGCTCAGATTCTTTTGTCAACACGGCAGTACTTGAACTGTAAATGTAACTGGGATAGGAGGTCAATGTGTTCACAAAGAAGCGACCTGTCGAAAAACTTACATAAACTTTGGCATACTTGCAAACTGATGGTGAAGTTTGAAGGGTGAAATTGGAGAAGTTGCGAGGATAGTGTTACGTCACCTAAATTACTTTAAAATCGAAAAACTTTGATTTTATTTTTCAAATTTCATATATTATGAGGGAAACAAATTAATGGCTGAATAAAAATTGACACTGAGAGAAATTACTGTTGAGTGACTGTTGCAAACCGCGATGTTACGAATATGTAAGATCACGTGTATAAATTGCCTGATCTGACCCTGATTCGAAATAAAACGCCGCGCCTGATCTGCGCCCGGTGGTTTGAGAGATTAAAAAACTGGCGGAGGACGTCGCAATTATCCATCCGCCAGTCCTGGCCCTGATTGGGCGCAGAGTTTCATTTTGAACTAGGAATTTTATGTCTGAACCTAATCTGAACCACAACAATTTTTGCACGGGATGTAATACCCAGAAAAAAGTTTTTGTCCGCCGTACATCGAAAGTTAGCCTTATCGGTGTCGTTTTGCGTGCGGAAAGTTGATTTTCTCGCACTAGTGCGAAAAAATTTTAAGTGTGCGGAATATTAAAACTAAATTAAAATTTTACCGCAACTAGTGCGGAAAAATCAGCTTTCCGCACGCAAAACAACACCGAATCAGCTAACTTTCGGTACAAAAAATATCGTTCGTATCACGTGCGAAACATACTCTCTAAACCTGAATCAGTGAAATAGTCACTGATTATATCAGTGAAAATATATCAACTTATGAATCAGTGTCCTGCTTTGATATCACTGAGGAATCAGTGAACACGCCACGTGAACATAATCTTTAAATTCGCAAAGTTCAATGCGAACGATTAAAGTATAACGAATGATCTTTAATTTTGAATTACTTATAATATAATTATACACAATAATAATTACAATATATAATAATAATAACGTAATTTCTTTTTCGTGTTGTTTAACCTAAAATAAACGTGTTCATCGATCATTAAAATATATTTCTGCTTTTATTATTCCCACCTGAGGATTTCACTGATTCAATAAGTGAGTTCAATCTATTTCACTGATTCGTCAGTCGAATTTCACTGATTCTCAGTGAAAGACTTATAGCTGCTGCCTTCAGTGAATAGTCACGGCGAATCAGTGACCGTTCACTGATTCAAGTTTAAAGAGTACATAAACGCGCGAGCGTTTGTTTGCACTAATTTGTGCATTGCTATACTGCCAAAGAAAAGTTTCTTTGATTTAAAGAAGTTTCTTGATCGTTTTTTTTCTTTGAATTTAAGAAAGGAATGTCTGCGTAGTCGCATAAGTACATGTGTAAGGTGATGAACAGAAACATTTTCTATAATTTAAAGAAAAAATTGTCTTCGTTTAAAGAAATAAAATTAAATAAATTATTTCTCAAGTTTTTGCCGGTATTTTATTTAAATCAAATAAATAATGTTAACAAAATAATTTCTTTCATTTAAAAAAGGCTAAAAAGGTGATTTCTTAAAATCGAATAAATTTATATTTGTTCTAAAGGTGTTTTTACTTCGAACTGAAGAAATGAAGTTAAAAAACGATTTTTTAAATTTAAATAAAACTTTTTTCTTAGTGAAGACAACTGATTTTTATGGTTGTTGACATTAATATTAAGTAGATCTTCCAGTGCATTTCTCTTTTTTAAAAATGGTCAAAATTTACTCCACAGCCTTATTTTATAAAAGAGGCAAAAAACTTTATGTTCTCAAAAATGCAAAAAATAAAATTCCGTAGGCTCAAGATTCGAGACTAAAAATGACTTTAAAGTTTCTTGAAAAATTGCATTTTGATTTAATGATTACTTCTCTAAAAAAATGTTTCCGATTCTCCAAAAATGACGACAGAAATTTCATAAAAGGATTTATAAGCAATAGATACTATATACAATCGATCTTTTTAAACTACTCAGGAAAGGTGGAACTCAACGAAAAACAGTTTTCCTTATTTGCAGTAGAAAAGTGTATACAATACAAATAAGTAAAACGGGAAAATCTAAGACTTAGTTTGCCCGGAAAATTGTATCGAGAAAGAGAACATGTTATTTCTTTCCCCAGTACAATACCTTCATCAGCAGTACAAATTGGATATATAGAAAGAAAAGAACTATTTTCACTTTAAGATACTTCGTTCAATAATATAACATGTTGCATATTTCCCATTATCTGATAACTCAATTATCAATTGTCTATAAGCTTACAATGTTAAAAATATTTGTATTAATTTTAATATAAAACTATATGAAGTAAATTGCATATACATTATATGAAATTTAATATAAGCAATTGTGAATTTTAATATGCATCAAAGTGTCGATAAAACTGAATATTTTCTGGATTCTTTGATGACTTGAAATTCATTTAAACTAATTAATAGTATTTAGAATTAATTTGATTATCAATATTACTCAATTTTTTTTTTCAATTAAGTTTTAACTCAAGTTCAATATTTGTTCATATATATATAGATTTATGATGTGTTTAAATGCTTACTAATTTTTCAAATACTTGGATATCTTAAATACACTGTTAAAAATTTCTGCCGTAATTTCCCGAAACACATGACTGGAGTTTTATTCAGTTATAGTTTACTTTTTAGTAAATTTAAGAAATAATTTCTTAATTTTCAGTTATAAAAGGGTTAAATATTCTCATACTTGTATCTGGAAATTCTGAATTTTTAACAGGAATAATTTAACGTTTAGGGTAACTGGAGTTTTATGCACACTGTTAAAAATTTTTGTGATTTTACAATACATTACAGTACAAATTGTAATGTAAAATCACAATCGGAGTATTGTAGAGTGAAATTACAATAATTTTAATGTAATTCTGAGCGAAATTCGGAATTACAATACGCGTATTGTAAAGTTGAATGTTCTATCACGATGCTGCGAAGTGTCGCTATACCGTCAGTCATCGTGGGTTATCAGTGTGTTTCGCTTATGGTTTTTCGCTAAGAAGGAACCGTTAAAAATCTTTAACTGAGATTTGAAAGGGACGTACAAGGTAAGTTTAATTTATTTAACTGGATAGATACTAGATAGTCGATGCCATGCGATAACCTCAAATTGAATTAGTGATTAACTCTCTGCCGGCTAAAGCACAATTATTTTAATTATTTGCTTATTCTTATTTGGAAAATTCCAATTTCAATCCTCATTCAATTAGACTCTGAAATTTTATCCCTTTTCAAATTCCAAACTTGTAAATCATAATTCTTTTTAAATTTGTTACTAATTTAAAGTACATTTTAAAATTTGTATATTTAATTTTAAGGTCAAACAAGTGAAACTAATAAATTTGAAAACTGATGTCTCTATTGCTTTAATGAATTAAAATTAAAATAGAAAGACTAAATATGTATAAAACTTGAAAACATATTTACAATTGGAAAAAAATTTTACAATTAGGAGAGGACTAAGAATGATTTTATTGGACACAATTTGAGTCCGAATCATAAAGTGCGATTTCCTAAAACAGTATTTACAATTACTCTCCGAGTGTCTTGATCAATTACACCTTACATGTATATTAGATTTACAATAAATGCAATGGAAGTTTATTACCAAAACGCAACGCAATTTCACAATACATTTATATTAAAATTATACAATACATATGCTGTAATGTAGATTTTTTGGATGTTGTGAAATCATAATACATTTACAGTAATTTCACATCACTGTACTTTAAAGATACATTTTCATATATTGTAAAATTGCAATAGAAATTTTTAACAGTACAGTTATATGTAACTGAAAATTTTGTTACAGTTTCGTAATTTTATGATGAATTGTAAACAAATTCTGTTACAGTTTGGTAGTTTTGAGATACATTTTATAAAAATTGAGTTGAGTTTCATGATATTAAGAAAAATTTCAAAAAATTTAGTACATTTTTCGCAATTTCGAGATATCTCTACTCGCAAAAACATCATGAATATCGTCAAACTTTACGATACTTTTGTAACATAAAATTTTTTCATATTTCCGAACATTTCTAACAGTGAAATTTCAAAATGATTTTGTGTCCATATGGAAGGAAATAATCTACTCTATTATTCATGTCCTAGATCCTCTGCAAAAATATGATTATAATTGCGAAAAATCAAATTATGTAAGTTGTTAATTTTAGTATATTAAATTTAATACGCCAAAGTATTATTTCACGAATATAATATACAGAGACAGTAAATTTCATAGACAAATTTACACTGTTAAAAATCTTATTAATTTTAATAGACTTTAATATACAAGTGGTAAATTAAAATTAATAGATTTGTATATTATGAAACATTGATATACATTCATATTAAATTTAATAACTTTTCAGTAAAAATATACTAAAATTAACAACAATTATTAAAATATATATATATATATATGTGTGTGTTAAAATTCAAATAAAAGTTTGTATTTTTAAAAATGAAAGTATTTTAAATTTAATATACATTACTGAAAAAAACTTCCATTACATGTAATGGAAGTTTAATACAGAAATTTTCAATAGTGTACATAAAATTCAGTAATGTTTCTAACAGTTTCTAACAGTCTCATTGGTATCAGAAACTTCTTAGCACATTTTTTAATTAATTGTTCAAAATGCACTTTTTACATAGTAATTTAATCATAACGTGCTTGAACTTTGCTTCTTTCAAATTCATCTAAGTCCATTTTGACGTTAAAAATAAGTTAAAATATTTACTCCTCGGGTGGTGATTCCGAAATTTATGTATCAATCTATCATTTCAAATGTACACACCGCACATAAAATACTACATCGTAACTAATATTCCCAACCCGTTCTATAAAAAAAGGGCAAATGTTTCAAAAGATATATTGTTATTACCCACGCGGTTAACTCCTACCCTCAGTATTTTTCATTATATCGAATATTTTTTTTAGCATATAGGTAGACATCAAGCCTTTCTAATGTTTTATACACTAAGGCTAACTGACATTCGCACAAAGAGTAATTAAGAGAATGAAACCATTATTGGAAATACCACCTGCTTTGATGAATCTATTTTCATTGATTTTATTTTATCAATACGGTCATACAGTTTCTATATCCGTTCGCGTAATTAGACATATCAAAATTTCATTCAAATTTTCATTTGAAAATACTAATTAATTTTATAAAGAGTTAAAAATTGTAATTGTTTGCTTTCATATAATTAATATTTAAAATATGTGATGAGAGGGTTTCCACAATTCAGGTAATTCTTTAATCCCCTTCCCTAACACGGCGAGACGCATCAAATATAGAATTTTTGTGGAACTACGTTTCAATTTAGGGAAAAACGTGTCATAGTCAGTCGATTTTCACTAAATATTTTTTAGAAATACCCTTACAAATTAAAACATATGTTTCTATAAAAAGTTTCTTCACGTACGTATACTGATTTGAGTTTTTAGATTATTCATGTGATTGATAAATTTGACTGTAATTTATTCATATTTAAATGAAAATTAGCTTAAATGTTATTTCACTTGGTAAATTTTTTCGTTATATTTGAAATATTTAAATGGCACTAATTCAGAATAAGAAAATAACACAGAAATACCACCACTTTGAATATTACAATTTCAACTTCAGACTTGGAATCAGTAATTTTATGTAATACAGATGCCCAAAAGTATCAGACATTTTCAAGTCAGATGGTTGATTTCACTGTTAGAAATGTTCTGAAACTTAACAAAATTTTTAATTACAGATGTAGAAGAAAATTATATGAAATTTACAATACTTTTAAGAAAACATATCATAAATTTTCTAATGATTCATTAAACTGTCCGACATTTTTCTTCACATTGTGAAACTGTACTAAATTTATCTTGAAATTACGAAACTGTAAGAATTTTCAGATACAAGCATCGTATAATTCAGTAATTTGTGACTAAAAATTGAAGGATTTTTTCTTAAATTTGATTTAATGTAACTTTGGAAATTTTTACTGTAATTTCCCGAAACTTGTGACTAAAGTTTCATTTATTTAGAATTTCGTAAAATTAAGATAGAATTTCAAAAAATTTAGTTACTTTCCACTAAATTTAAGAAAAAATTTCTTGATTTTCAGTTAGAAAGTGTTGAATATTCCGATACTTGTATCTGGAAATTCTGAAACTTGTAACAGGAATAATTTTACGTTTTCGGTAACTGAAGATTTATGCAATTACATATGTAACTGAAAATTTGGTTACAGTTTCGTAATTTTATGATGAATTTTATAAAAATTCCGTTACAGTTGGTAACGGTAATGAGATACATTTTATGAAAATTGAGTTAAGGTTCAGGATATAAGGAAAATTTCATAAAATTCAGTACATTTTTCGCAATTTTAAGGTATCTCTACTCAAAAACATTATAAATATCGTCAAATTTTACGTTACCTTTGTAACATTAAAATTTTGTAAATTTCTAAAAATTTCTAACAATGTGAATCTTCTTAAATTTGTCTCAGTTTTACGGAATTGTAACTGTATAAAGCTTCAATTAACTGTCTTTGAAAATTCTGGAAGAACTTTCAAATAGTGTTTATAAACTTCCAATCTGTCTTGTTGGATATCAAATTGAAATTTCCTATTTACAGATTTGAAACTATAATTTTATCTATATCAAAAGTTCTTATTTCTACTCGGGGAATGTCACAAAAAAAAGAAAGTGTAATATATATGTTGCGTGTAGTTTTCTAGAGGTGTTATTTATCTTTAGATTATTGCAATTCCTATATGTTGTTAAAGTGTTGCTACACCAATTCTAGTGTTGAAATGAGACTCCTAGGATAAAATTTATTACAGGTTAATTCAACACCAGATCCAGGGTTAAAATAACACTTTTTTTTTGCTGTAGTCTTTCCCGTTCCGCCTCGCGGAAAAACAGGTCTGGGAAAAAATGTTTAATTATATTTTTAGAAACCGCAATAATATTATTAATGATATTGTTTGAAAGTAAAATGATTATTTTGCATATGAAATTTTTTTGAAAATTGAGAAATAATTCATTTAAAAACTATTATTCTTAACTGGACTTTTTTAAATAGAAATAACCACCAATTTCTCAAAATTTATGCGGTTTTAATAAATAAGGGCTTATTTTCTCGGGAAAAAGATTCTTTACGCCCTGATCACGTTCGATTTTTGAACACAGTTAAATTAATGCCAAATAATTTTATTTGTTCAAATTTTTTATTTAAAACAAATTCTTTTATGATTCAAAGCAATAAAGAATTGTTTCAAAAAATTGGACATAGTCAAATTGTGAAAAATTTTCTTCCCGATAAAATAAGCTCTCATCTATTAGAATTGCATGGATTTTAAAAAATTGGTATTTATTTATATTAAAAAAATCTAATCAGGAATAAATGTTTAAAAGATAATAATTTCATTATATTCCAATCTTTTTATAAACAATAATCTTTTCTCTTTCAAACGATATCATTAATATTAATGCTGCAAATTTTGAAAGTATAATTAAATATTTTTTTCTGGGACAGTTTATCAGCGAGGCAACCGTCTTGAATAAACTAAATCCCTCTGATCCTCAAACATTCATTCAATATATATATGTTTCTAAAAGAAAATTGTCTAAAGAAGTTGTTTGACACTTAATTAATTTTTTTATATCTATTACAAATTTCTAAGACATGATCTTTATTTCGCATTGGATTTGCAACAATTTCAAATAAAGCAAGGAAAAATATTGCAAGCTGGAAGTGTTTCCATTTACATCCATACTGTTTCAGTAGTAGAACCCTGTGACGAGTCAGCCATTATGCAAGACGCTCAGAAAGCAGCATTTTTCTTCGTGTTTAAATTAAACTCGGCTTACGATGCGACAATTACGGCAGAAAGTGCGCTTGCCTTTCTATTCTCTTACCCCCTTATCCTCTCATTTCGACAAAAATTTAATGACGCAGCGTACATTACTATTTTTGAGCCAAGGGTACTGTAGTTAAGGTAGTTCGATCACGAAAATTAGATCTCAGGAAAAAATAGATAATTTTCCTTTCAAGAATAGCAATATTATTATTGACGGGCTAATTTGAAAGAGAAAAGATTATTTTTCATGAAAAAAATTTGAAACACAAGAAAATAATTTTATTAATAAATTTTATTTTTGCCCAAACTTATTTTCATATCGCTTCGAGCCAAATTTTTAAGAATGATGCGATTCTAATAAATCACAGTTCATTTTTTTAGGAAAAAGATTCTCTACAACTTGACAGTATTCAATTTTTGAAAATAAATTCTTTAATGGCTGAAATTATAAAAAAACAATTTTTCAAAACAAAATTTTTATAAACAAATTGCTGTATTTGATAATAATTAATTCAATTTCAAAAATAGGAAACGCTCATGTTGTAGAGAATCTATTTCCTAAAGAAATGAACCGTGATTTATTAGAATCGCATAATTTTTAAAAATTTGGCTCAAAGCGATATGAAAATAAGTTTGGGTAAAAATAAAAATTTATTTTTTTGTGTTTCAAATTTTTTACATGAAAAATAATCTTTTCTCTTTCAAATTATCCCTTCAATAATAATATTGCTATTCTTGAAAGCAAAATTATCTATTTTTGCCTGAGGTCTAAATTTCGTGAACGAACTACCTTAAAATCCCGGATACTGTAAAAATCCATTATATATTTTTTTATAAACTAGAAAGATCTTTCAAGATAAAATCGTCCTGAATTGTCCAGTATTATACGAAACCGACTTTACAAACTTTCGCCTTGACCAACAAAGTTGGCTTAGAAACTTTAAAAAGACGAAACTTTTGTGTGAATTTGAAATTTTTTCCTTTTTGAGTACGTATTAGGTGATAAAAAACTTACAATCCCCCGACTTCTAGCGTGATGAAGCATAATACTCCCCCCCCCCCCACCGCGATATCATCTATGTTTTTGAGGATCCCTTAAAGGTTTATTATGACATGGATTCTGGAAAATCCATTACCTTCTCTTTTGTGTCACGAATGATATTTCAATGTTTTTCAATGACGCATCCAATTTTTGTATGTTTTGGGAATTTACATCGTTCATGTTGGTTTAATTGTCGGCTCGTCAAAGTGGCAAATCAATCCTACTGTGAAAACGAGATATATACATATGGCGAATGCATCTCTCACCGCATCAAGTGTTGTTCTGGTAAATGGAAAACAGTCGATTGATGTGGACAATCACCAGATAAACTAGTATCATATATCATGTAATATATAATCCCAGAAGCAAATAATACGATTTCAATTTCAGAAACAAAAATAATAAGCTGCTTTCCAAAATATTATTATATATTAAATGAAACCAACTTCAAATGTATATTAATTTTGACAAAATAGGGGATCGATTCCTAAAAACCATTAGATATTTACAAATTTACCTGAAACAACAAATGATAATCTGCAGGTTAAATATTTTGTTAATTATCATAAAACGTTTGCGTATCATCCTACTTAAATATTTTATATAAGCCGAACAAAATTGTTAGAAAATTTTGTAATTCTGGCAATTAAAGCAGATAGACATGAACAGCAGAGATAACTAAAAAATCTACCAAGAGCAAAAATTTCTTGAAAAATAATTCAAGATAAACTTTGTTATTTTAATTGTATCAATACAATATTTAAAAAAACTGTTTTTTAAATCGGAGAAACATAAAAGAGGCAATCAAGACTTTATTCCTAAAAGTACGCATATAATTTTTATTCTTTTTATTGTCAAAGCACAAAAAAGATTTGGTTAAATCAACAACATTTTTTTGGCTCAGCTATAGTATTTTATGGTTATACGGACGACAAAATGTTTGGTTGATCCAACAAAGTATTTAGTTGACTCAAGAAAATTCTTTAGTTCTTTGCTGATTCCAATTTAATAAAATAGAAATAAAATAAAAAATTTTGTTATAAAAGTAATAAATATAAGACCTTCAATGACTAAATCGAGAACTTTCTATTAATACAAATATTATATTTTTATATAACATATTTGAAAATATGGATAATTTTAAATAATTAATTTTCTAGAGAACAAAAGAATTTAAGAAATCAAGAAAGTTTTCAAAATATTAGTTATTTTTTATAGAAGGAAAGAAAAAACAAAGATAATATGCGAATTACCGACGTTTACTAACACTGAAAGCTTTTGCTTGAATAAGCAATCTCGAAAATTTTGCACGAATTATCAAGTCAGTACTCAATTTGAGTATGGGTAATAAAGCTGGACGATAAGATCGGCGACGGTAATTAATATTAGTTCAACGCTAACTTAGAGATGCAATAAGTAAATAACCGAAACAGTAAAGTTTTCCACGACTGCAAGCAGTATCTAGAAATACCATCACAAATTTAGTTTTAGAAAATTAAAAAGAAAATTAAAATTTTCGAAGAAAAATGAATCGAATGCAGAGAAAACTTCTAATAGTTATGAAACTTAATACAATAAATTAAAATTATAATCCATCCTAGCAGCTTAAGATCTTTATTCCAAATTCCTGATTTGAATTAACCCTTTCAGGGGCACATTTTTCTGGTGCATCTACTCCAGATATGATAGTGACTATAAGGGTTTTCGGGGTTGCTGATTACGAATCTGAAGACAGATTTTCCAAATTCAAAATGGCGGATCCAATATGGCGGTAAAAATTTTCAAAAAAAGGCAATTTAATGCTAAATTTTGGTCATAAGGGTTTTTGGGATCGCTGATTACGAATCTGAAGTCAGATTTTCAAAATTCAAAATGGTGTATCCAATATGGCGGTCAAAATTTTCAAAAAAGGCAATTTAATGCTAAATTTTGGTTATAAGGGTTTTTGGGATCGCTGATTACGAATCTGAAGTCAGATTTTCAAAATTCAAAATGGTGGATCCAATATGGCGGTCAAAATTTTCAAAAAAGTGCAAATTGATGTTAAAATTTGGTTATAAGGGTTTTTTCAATTGCCTGCGATCTGGCGATCCTGGAAGAAAGGAATGTGATTTAGAAATTTATTCATAAAAAAATTAATAATGAAAGTACGCAATGATAATGGTACTGTTTCAATGACTTATGTTAGGTCTGTTGTTTGCGAGCGTATCACTTTATTTCGCCGCAATAACACTTTTTACTAACATTCACCTAGCAGTCACGGTAAAAAATGATTAAGAAATTTTGCTATGGAAAATACTGAAAACTAAATGGTGAAGAAAAGAATTGTATAACTTTTATCCGCTGTTGTGGGGCCAGAGTAATAGTGCGTGCAACATGCACATTGACCATTCAGTGTAAAAAAAGTTACTAGGACTTCAATGATGACATAAGATCTTAGAGTTATAAAGTTTAATAAATATATTCATGAAATTATAAATAATTTGCCCGTATACAATATTAAAGAAATAAGTAAATTACGAAATATGAAAAAAATTCATTATTCGAAATATTTTAAAAAATTTTTTGAAAAAACTAGCGTACGAAAAAATCCGAAAAAAATATATATCATAAAACTAAATGTGTAGAGTACGTCAAAAAATCAGCAGAAGCTCACCTTTGCAGGTTACGGAAAAACCGATTTTTTTCTGAAAAAAAACGTGTTTTTTCGTGTTACTTTTTTATAACAAACAAATATATAAATAAAATAATGCAATCTTTCACCAGATTATAATAACTCAGACTATTAAGAGCCTAATAAGTATATATTTGCATAGATAAAGTGCCAAAATCTATCGGAAATATAAAAAAAACTAAGACAAAAAAGGTGGTACATAATCGTCCCACCGCCCCTGAAAGGGTTAAAACAATCATTTAAATCTAAAAATTAATGTATGCAGTTTATAACTTTAAAATAATCGACGTAACATTTATGAATTTTGGATTAATAAATCATCAAAGCAAGCAATACATAAACTTTTCAATGCTTTTAAGTTATAACTTACACTGTAAATAATATCCGGAATTACCCCAACAAATTTGTTGATAAATTATTCATCTAGAGAAGGGAAAATTATTTTTTCATATAATTGAAAAATATTTAATTCTTTCAGAAAAAATATCGTTTTAAATACAATATTTTTATAGTATATAAAAAGAATGCCCCCAATAGTTAAGAAATATGGAAGTTTACCGAAGACGTTAAAAAAAATGAGCAAAGTTGTTTTTGAAAAAATTACCGTTTATGTGTTTATTGCATTCCAAAAATTTTCAGAAAGTTCATAAATAAGTCTTTACAGTATAATGCATCAGGAAAGGAAACAAGTATTTGGGTATGTCTAAAGATTATCGATTATATTAAATAAGCATGCCCATAAATGATACATATAGTACATAATAATCAATATCATATAGTCTCTACATAGTTGTTTGCCGTCTGGCCTGACTTTGCGAAATCTTGTAAAAACACGTATTAACGCTGACACAATATATATTATACATCTATGCAAGTATTTTCGATTTAAAGTTGCCAAAGAGTGCTTATCTGAACTTTTTACCCCTCATCCCTCAATCTCAAATCTTCAACTACATATAGACCTCCATTATCAGCAGAACTTGTTAGTTCCGTATACATCTATATTTATGTACTAAACTATATACATTTGATGCCAAACTATGGTAAAGCTAAGTAAATGTAACCTAAGCCATGATTTAGGAATATCTAGAGAAACGGTTACAAAATTATAACCTCCCTAGCGGACCCGATTTAGTGAACGGTCAGCGAGTACACTGACCATTCACTGACCATTCACTGACCTCGCAATATATTATGAATAAGAACGGTAAAAAAAATATTTAAATCATTGAAATTATAATTCTGTGGTCAAATTTGGATTAAAAGGTGTAGGAATAAATACAATAGTTTTATTTTTTAGTGATAAAAACTAGGAAAACATCATATACCTGACATTGAAGGCGGTGCAGTGGTTCACCATTTGCGGAAAATCTTGAACCATTGTACTGTCTTCAATGACAGGTATATGATGTTTTTCTAGTTTTTATCTAAAAAATAAAATCATTATATTTATTTCTACACCTTGTAGTTCAAATTTGATCGCAGAATCATAATTGCAATGACTTAAATGTTTTTTTACCGTTCTTATTCGTGATATTGCAAGATCAGTGAATGGTCAGTGAAGAATCAGTGAATGGTCAGTTAATTAGCTGGCCATTCACTAAGCCGGGTCCGCTAGAATTCTAACAGAATTGATAAAAGAAGTTTTTTATTTTACCTGTCCTGAAAAAATAAGGACTAAAAAATTTATCATTTCTCATCTTTGGAGGAAAAATGATCTAATAGAAAATTGTGCAAAACAAAAGTTATTAAGCTTATATAAAAAATCATTCTCGCAGATGAATTTTTTTATGAATGAAGTTTAAGAATTAAAAAAATAAGTCTTTGTTATAAGTATGAAAAACATTGTAATGTAAAAAATTTGTTTAATATAAATATTATGAAGTGAAAATTATTCTAAATAATTTTGTGATGTGAAATACTATCGACTTAGATTCTTGAAGTATAAAAAACATTTTCATACATGAAATTGGAAAATCTTCCATTATTTAAACAGAAAAAAGAAAGTAGCTAAAAGTGCCATTTTAAATGGCTAGTTTTCGTTCTAAAAGCAAAAATAGGAAATAACACATTTTTGCAAATGTTAGCTCTTAATTTGCATTATTTACTAATTTTTTCTCATTTTTCGTAGTTAAATGGTAAATAGTTTAATATTTTGCCACAAATCGCAAACTGAACATTCAAAATGGTACTTTAAGCTAGTTTTTTGGCGTGTATGTAAAATGATCCTTTTTGAAGGAAATTTTTCCATAGTATATGTCATACTTTTATAATAAAATTTAGTAAATATCGAAGTTTACCGAAGACGTTAAGAAAAATGTATCAAAGTTATTTTGGGAAAAATTACCGATATCTATGTGTTTACTGCGTTTCCAATAATATTTTGTCTACTTAAACAAAGAAATTAGCTATGCCACAACTAATTTTGAGTTCAATTTTACGAATATCTAATTCTTAGTTGCTACAGCTAATTGTTTTTACCCGTGAATACATTTTTTTAACGTCTTCGATAAATTTCTAAAATTTATAGGAAGTAAATGGAATGTTTATCATTCTGTCCTCCAGATATCCAGTTGGCAATTTAGTATGACACATTGCGGTATTATTCCGTACAGAAATTTCATGATCTGACCCTGATCTGAATGAAACGTCGAACTAAACCGGGACCCAGTAAGAATGGCTACAAGTCAATATTTGACTCTAGTGAATTCTACGCATAAAGCAAAATAATTATGCTTTCTGATGAAGTGAATTTTCATTTACGCACAGAGTCATTTTAAAGCACTAATGCCATACCTTGACATGCTCCAATAAGTAAACAGCCTTTGGACTCGCAAAGAGGCACTCCCTTTTTCAAATCATGTGTATGGACTGAAAAAAAATTTGTAGCTGACCAAACTACTTGGATTTGAAAAATATACCACTGCCAATTTACTGGTCATCACAATAATTTTTTTTGTTGATGTTACTACCACGTTTTTTGAAATAACAATGCTGATAGTAACATCATCAAAAAAGTACACAGACATTTTTATAGGAATATGTGTTTTTATGATTTCTAAAAATATTATAAAATTAGGTAAAATTAAATTACACTGATAATCGTCGCTAGTGGACTAAAAATTGTTCACAGAAAATACACTCAAATTCAAATAAATGATATGAAACTTTGTTAGAGGAAAAAGTAAATTTTGCTAAAACGTATAGGAAAGACTCATAGAGCTTCACTAAAGCTCAGTATTTTACTGCCAAAAGTTCCCCGATCATAACGCAGCCAGGGCCACACCAAATTTTCTGCTTGGGTTTTGAATAGCAAAATTCATTTTCCCATATAATTTAAAGTTTTTCATTATTTAGGAAAAATTATCGTTCTTGAAGAAAATATTTGTATACTGCATGTAAAATTTTGCTGTAAAATATTATGAAAAGTTGGGTCTCTATGTGCCGTTATGTCAACTAATGAATTAGCAGTGCCATATTTCACAATTCGAAATACAGTTGGTTTATATGCTATTATTTCTAATTTCTGTGATATATGCAATTACATTTATTTTTTCATTTAGCGAAGCTTAACTCCAGTAAATTTTGTAAAAGAAAAAATAAAGTGCTTTTTTTATACATATATCAAAGTTCTGTTGGAATTATTCAATTCCTCATTTTTACGAAAAAGTATTAAGATATATATATGAAGCTACACATTGAAAATTCATTCCATAAAAAGTATTGATTCACCCATTCCTAAATTTTTACAGTATACTCTGGAACATTTATCAACAAAAAATATAAAAAAATTGGTACTAAATTTCAAAAAAATCTCTTTGTTTATAAAATCACCCCTGCAGAAATGTTTTCAATAAAATACCTTTTTATTCTACGCAATCGTAAAAAAGTACTTTTTATATATTTTATATATATATATATATATATATATTTCCAATTCCCATTCACGAAAGAGTTGTGACATGGATAGTAAATGGTGTACACGCACTATGAAACAAACGTGTAATGGATGGTGTATTGATTATAAGGTTACAGTGAAATTATTTACCGAAACATTGTGGCTCCTTTGGGTATTATCATTATATCCTCCGAGATCGATTTGGAGAGAACATCGTTTTCGATTTCGCTCCATTATCCGATTGTATTTTACCCCGCACAATAATTATTCATTATTACCAACCATTCGCACGCTCTTCATGCAAATTATCGGAAATAAACATATATAAATGTGTGAATAGTTTATAGATGTGATTTTATGCATGTCAGTATGATTCAATATCCAAAAATTACTTGTTTTCAAAAAGATTTTACAAATATGTCATAAAGTCATTATATTAAAGTCATATTCTTACAAATTTATTCATGTGGGATTTCTCTCTAAGACTCAGTTTACATTATAGTAATTTAAATTTAAAATTATTTCAAAAACGTTCAACCAGATTAAAATTTTGATCAATGCTCTAGTTAGTAAAATTTTTCGGAGCGCTTGAATATTCTCCAAATTTTATATTTCATAAAATTTGTTTTCCCGAAATGCTTGTGACGAAATTACCATAAGCCGATTTTTTATTTTTCTGAATCATCATCTGTTATAATTCTTGTAGGTATATTAGACATAGAAAACATCCAACCGAAAAATATTGTCAGCGAAATTTAATTCAGTTAATCAAAATTTGTAATTTGAGTTATTATAAATTCCCAGTGGCTAAACTTGACACTGGCAATATTATTTTTCGACCAGGTCTAATTTGTATGAAAAGATTTATCTGTAAAAAGACAATTTATTGAAGTGGAAATTGAGTTTATTATAATTCAGAAATATGGAAATTATAACAATAGATGATTCAGAAAAATGAAAATTAGGGAAAATAGTGATTCCATCACACGGATTTCGACAAAGTAAATTTTAGGAAATATAGAATTTAGAATGAATTTACGCGCCCCGAATTTTCCTGATTGAAAACACGAAAAATATACATTAAAACCGACTGACAATGTAACTACTTAATTTTAATCTGCACTCTAAAAAATTTTCTTGGAAACTTCCAATAAAGTTTTGGAAGTAATTAACCGACATATGTTTTGAAATTTTTATATAAAATCATGTAGGAAATATTCAATGACGTGCCAAATATTGCGTGTCTGACTTTGAAAAATTCTAAGACTACACTTCAAAAATTTCAATACTGAAAAAAAATCCAATAGGAATTTGAATATTTTTTGTAAATTATTGAAATAATTCGTTAGAAGATTATTTTTTCAATTTATTATTGAAAAATTACGATTTATTTTTACAGTATGGATGAAATAAAATATTTTTCACTGTAACTGTCAAATTTACCTTACAATTCATTGAGGTTGGGTTGAAAATTCAGAGTCACTTGAACAGTAATATCATAAAAAATAATCTCTGCTTTTTAAAAAAGACTCAATTAAGTATAAGTGCTGGAAATTAAAACAAAGATTCGCGATCTAATTTTGGCGAGATGAGTCCCATTCAAGCTCGTTCTGACTTTGCTAAGCCATTCACAGTAAGCGAACTTGGCGTGAAAGTCACGACCTCGTTCGACGCAAGTGAGTCTGAAGAAATCGGACAGTTTATTCGCAGTCGAATGTACAGAACTTAATTGAAGTGATTTTACGCCTGGTGAAATCCGGTTCTGATCGCATGGCGCAAGCTCAAAACGAAAACCCGCTGCAGGTATCTCTCACTTCCGCTTCATATAATTGTATCGTAGTGCGCAGACGAGATCCCAAAGGAATTAAAGAATCAGGAAATAAAGTTAAAAGTATGTTGATTTTATATTTTTTTAAATAATATTCTAAAATGTCTCATCCCGTGCAGAAATTTTGTCATGGCCCCGGTCGGAGCCAGATCCGGAATCCCAAATTAGGAATAAAACCCACGGCCTGACTGGGGCTAAATCTGGCTGCCCGAAATCCGATCGAGCTGTAATCGGGTACTAGCTGGGCCAGACCGGGACATGTGCGACAATTTCTGCACGGGATGAAGAATTATCTAAGTACACCGAAACAACAATTTGTTTGAAAAGTACTATTTAAATTTAAATCAATAGTAATTTTGTCCTAATCGAACCCGTACAGAAATCGCCAGACATGGCACAGGTTATACCCATGCAGAATTTTTACTGTGGCCCTGGCTGGGCCCAGGTCAAGAATCTAAAATCAGGGATGAAACACACGGCCCGACTGGGGCCAGATCTGGCTGCTCGGGACATAATCGGGCTGTAACTGAGACTGGTCGGGCCAGACTTGGCCCTGATCGGGCTGTGTGTTTCATCACCGATCTAGGCCATGTCTGGCGATTTCTGCACGGGTAATAAGGAAATACAATATTTTTGATTTTAAAATAGAATTTGTTCGCATTAAACATTTTTGCTCAGTAAAACAATGTGTTTAGATTGAATTTTGTTCAGACCGAAGAAAAAAATGAAGTCTTAAAATGATTATTTAAACAATCTGAGAAAAAAATAAATATACGAGCTGAAACCCTTAAAGGAGGACTTCCACCTTGTGACTCGGTTTTCGGGCTAAAATTCAATTTTTTTTCTACAGAATGGCATAAGATATCACAATGATTTTTTTTTGCATGTTGTTCGTTTATTCCTCAAGATAAAAAATATATTTACATAAAAAGTTCGAAAAACATTTTCGCGATATAGTCGCTCTCGAACGTGACCTTGTCGGAAAGTTGGAGCCAAAATGTGACCATGATTTTAGCATCCCAGGTCGACTGAAAAATAAAACGCAACTCAGTTTTAATCAGTATCGTATTGACTTTTGTTCGAGATATGCGTTTTCCAAAATTTTGAAACGAAGTGAAATGGCACCTATTTGTTAAAAAAAAAATGATTTTTTTGGCTTGTTTTGATAGTTCATTTAGTTTTAAAAGTGTGAAAAATGAAAAGTAAAATAAATCTAGCATTCCGAACGGAAGAGGCATGTTCAATGAATATTCAGTCCAAAAATCAGCTTGTTTCATCAAATACTTTTCTTGTAATCGTGGTCATAGTTTCGAAAAAATTAGTTTTGAGAAAAACGCGTTTATAGTTTTCAGCGTGACATTTTTTCACATGATCCTTTTGGGAATCCATTTTCGACAGTTTATAGATTCGAAAAATGCAAACTTCGCGCTCCGTTCTTTCTGGACCTCGCGTTTCGCGCTCGGTCTTGTGCTCTTCGCATACATTTAAGTTTATTTCTTATAATTTGATACTGAAGCTCGAACCAATTTTATAATAATATTACAGATGATGTGAATTACACATTTTCTCAAAGTCACTCAATTTCTTTTTGAATTTAAGTGAAACAGGAAATTCAATTCACTTAAGGCTCTATCAGCCTTCAGGAACACATTCTCATCATGACGCTCGCGCTTCGCGCTCGATTTTCTGTATACATTTCAGTAACTTTTTAATAAATTACATGATTAAAATAATTTATTTTCTTCCAAATCTCTCAAAAAGAAAAAAACAATCGTAGACCTTATTTAAGGAAACGATTTTACAAAACAACGCTTATTTCGTATCTCACATATTTTGGTGAAAAAAATAGAATTTTTTGAATATTAAAAATCAAAACATAAAATATACATCCTGTCCCGAAATGTCTTAATGAGAATTTGTAAACCTGATTTAGGCAAACAATTTTCCATATAAACGTTTTTTTTGTATCTCACATATTTTGTCTAAAAAATGGAATTTTTGAATTTTAAACGTATTTTTTGGAATTGAAACGAAAAATATATGTTTTACCAGAAACTGCGTCAGATAAAATTTGTAGATCTTTTTGAAACGAACAACTTTGTATTCCTACGTTTTTTTCGTATTTTACATATTATTGTTAAAAAATTGAATTTTGGATTTTCAATAGTTTTTTTTTAATTAAAAAGAAAAATATGCATCTTATGAAAAAATGTTACAATTCAAATTTGTAGGTCTTTATTTATTCAATAATATTGTATCATAACGTTTTTTCGTATCTCGTATAATTTAACTGGAAAATGGAATTTTGATATTGACTTTTTTCGAATTTGAATATGCTGTAACATTTCTAATTTTGATTTAATCAAAAAATGTTATCAGAATAATTTGTAGAGATTTATGAGCACTATCAAAAACCAGTGTTGAAATTTTTGATTTTTTCAAAAACACAAAAGTAGTGCTCCATCCCTCAATTTTGATTGGATGTGGCTGGTTAACGAACTTGTCCTTACTTTTTCGGCTCTGATAAAGTGTACCAAAGCTCAATTCAATCTAATAATTCTATCGAGAGTTATGCCGCACACGACCTACTACAGACAGACAGACAGACAGACAGACGGACACTTTCGTAAAAACCATTTTTTCTGACTCAGGGGGTCTCAAAACGTAAAGATTTTATGAAAATTTCGAAAGTCATTTTTCACATAAAACCAATACCTTCTCATCCATGATGAGAATGTAAAAAATCGAATTTCTTTTTGTTGCATAAATTGCATCCAAATATAGAGTAAAATATGTGGCAGATAGCAGATTGACTGTGAGTCAAAATTTTATTGGTGGTAATCGTATTTGAACCTTTAAACGTGTTTTTCTCAAAACTGTATTTTTCAAACTGGTGGCCACAATACCTCAAAATCTATCTAACGAATTATCATGTTGGAGAAGTCGTAAAAAAACACCAAAATTCACAAAAAAATGTTCAATAATATTTCGGACTTAAAAGTTCACAGTTGTATGTTCATTTAGTTCGCCAAAAGAAATTTCCAAACTTAAATTAAAATTATTTCTTAAGGCCATGGATCAACCAGTACAGTTGACTAAATCAATGAAATCAGTTTTCCTCAATATTGTTTCTCAATAATGAATTTTTTTAGCTGAATCTTTAGGACATAATAAAGGACATATTAGCAGATGGCTATAAACTTGAATTAGTTATAAACAATTATAAATAATAATTTCTGTTTTACCGACACTACATTTTTTAAAATTAATTCCAACTAATTGAAGTTTAAAGCCATATGCTAATATGTCCTTTATTATGTTTTAAAGTTACAGTTAAAAAAATTCATTATTGTGAGAAAATCTTGGGGGAAACCGGGAAACTGATTTTATTGATTTAGTCAGCTGCACTAGTTTATCCATGGCCTTAAGGAATCCAAGAAACTTTCTAAGTGGATCATCTAATAAATGATTAAATTATCTGAGGAAAATATTGTAAGATCTACACGGAAAAAAATAGTTCAATAAAGTTTATAGAACTGTTCAAGAGTTGGGGATACAGGCATTTACGGAACCAAGTTTTAGAAAATTTAAAGAACTTTTCAGAATAAAATGCAGAACTTTCAATGATTCCTGAATGTTCCGCATTTTATCCTGAAAAGTTCTGTAAATTTTCTAGAGCCGTTCCGTAAATGCCTGTATCCCCAACTCTCAAACAGTTCTATCAACTTTACTAAACTATTTTTTTCCGTTTTGTACCTTTAAACACACAAAGAATTTATTTACGAAATTTATCCAAAACGTTCAGAACACAATAAATGCAAAAATTTTGGTAATTTTTTTAAAAACAACTGAAGTACATTTTTCTAACATTTTCGGTGAAATTCCATATGGACAAACTTATTAGGAAAATTCCTATACACTATGGAAATATTTCATTTGAAAACGGACTAATTTTACGTAAAATAAGTTGTTTTATCCGAAATAGGGAATTTAATCTAAAAAATTGTAAGAAACATTCCAGATAGTGTTTAAAGTGCATAATTAACTTTTATTTCTTAAAAATGAAATAACTTTATAATTTCAATGTACTTTTCAAATAGGCAAATATTATAATCATAAAAATAAGTAGTTGATTGAATTTGATCATTGTGATAATTTTTGCAATCTTCCAACACATTTAAATCCGTTAATCATGCAAAATACCATTTCCAAATAAGGGCACTTTAGAATACGCTCACGTAAGGCAAAATTCGGTCAACGAGAGGATAGCGTGTTGAAAACGCTCTTGAATCGTGCGAGGACTCTGAGGTTTTTCATAGTTAACCGCCGAAGGGTTTCTTCTCTAGTATGCACCTACTTCCGAAACACACAATTAACAGTCTACTCATGATATAAAGTAAAGAGTGGTATGTTCACATGATATAAGCCATTTTTTCGCACTTAGTTTGATCCAAAACAACTCGCATATGGTTGATTCTCAGGACACAGGGTAATTTTAGCAAAAGTAATTAATATAAATACTAATCAAGTTCAGTTACTATACAAAAATCATTTCTGAAATTATTTACTAATGATGTGAAATTCCATTTAAAAAGCGTTCAGTGGAAATTTTTGTGAAAATTTAAAAAATATATAATAATGCGTTTTCAGGACATGTAAACGTGAGGATTTAGCCAATTTTACAGATTTTAGGTTGAAGTTTCTATCTTCTATGCTATTAAATTTTAAATAATAAAAAGCTGTAAAATTTCAATAATAATAAAAATACGATACGTTTTCGTTTGAATTTTTTAACTTTGGAAAAAAAAGTTTTTGATTCTTCATCAAAAACGTTAAAAACATGAGTAGTGTAGTTTTTTGCTTTATTTTCTGAGAAAATAAACCTACAGAATTATTCGAAGTTGATAAGAAGTAATCGAGATTTGATTACCGTCAGTCACTCATATAAATTACACTCGGAAACATATTCAATTAATCCAACTAAAATTTAGTTATATCAACCAAAGAATTTGTTTCATGTAACCAAAGATGGTTTTATATACGATTTGGTTAAATCAAACAAATATTTTAGCTGATTTTTGTTTGTTTCTTCCGATTAGGAAGTGGTCCAGTTAAATAAAAAGTCTCTCCTTCCTCTTACAATAAGTGAAAATCGATTTTAAAAAGAAAAGAACAATTGGGTTCTGAGGTTTAAAGTCTAGAGAGAAATAAATTCAAAACGGACGAGAAAAGGTTGAGAATTCAAAGCAGAGGTTCATGATTGCAAAACAAAAAGAACTCTAAACAAAAAAGGGCTGAGCAAATGGATTGTAATGAATTTATGTGTTTCAAAGATTCAGATAAAACCTTAATTGAGTTTTTTAACACTTAAAATGTGGTTTTTAGTCAGGAGGCATTATTTTTTCTCTAAGGTCATTTATAAAATTAAATTTTTTGGAAATGAATTTTTGTCTATTTTGTGAATTCTCATAATTTTTATCAGATATTCATTGAACTTAAGACTGCGATGAAAGTACGTTTTCCAAAATATTATTAATAAGCAAACCCTGGGCCAAAATCCACATGAGTTTTATTCAAATTTGAATAATGAAACTACTTTTGTAAAAAGTACTGAATTATTATTTATTTGATTTTCGCTCCAAGCATTTCTTCACTTCATGAAGTATAAATTTCATATCTAAAGTAATTTTTCCAGATGATTGAAGTAAATATGTCGCATACGAAAATATACATAACTGTTCTTATTATTAAATCATCACTATGTTAATCACTTATGTGATGAAAGGTTATTTAAAAGCGCAGGTGTTTACTTAATTTCTCAAAATCGACATTATCTCAAATTCATTTTACATTTAATAATCGCTTGAAGCAAAAAATTAATCCCTTCATTCTTCCAATAAAACTGTTATAATTCTCAATATTCTCAAGAAGTAGTTTTTCTATTAATACTGTGTGTTTTTTTTATGACATTAAATTTGTATGTATAATAATTCATGTATGAAAAAGAATGTTCGCTACGTGCATCTAAGTTATATTATTTATGGAAGTAGTATAGCTAATACGAGCGACTTTATTGCACGAGAGAAAATCTATGGAAAAATATCTTCCAGCTGCCTTCTTTCATGTCAAATATAATGAATTATTATTATACTCTTTTTAGAAATACTATTATGATTAAAATCTTTCTAGCAATTACTTTTATCTATTATCAACACTATTATAAATTTTAATAAATTTTAACATGTTAGAAATAGATCCGAATTAATATATTTGCAAAATATAGAAAATTAATATGCACGCATTTTAAATTACATTGATTTTTAATAAGAATATATTGAAATTAATATAAATAGTTAATAATAGAATTTTTTGTTACGTATACATAATTTAAAGAGAGCAGTCGACAGAACGATTTCAAATTCTTTAAAATTGAGAATAACGTATAAATATTATATGTCTAGAATTTACTCTTATAGTATATATGTATAATATTTTTATATAAATAAGTAGGTTCATGATACTGTTCATAAAGAAACGATTATTCTCATAAATCAATTTTGAACATTCAAAAATTATTTATTTTAAAGATCTTATTCTTGACTGAATTTTTAAAAATATTATTAATGATAAATAATAATGAATAATGATTATATACCTTATTTTATTAGAAAGAAGATTCTCTACAACTTTAATGTGTTTAATTTTATGATGAGATTAATACAATGCCAAATATAGTTACTTTTCAAACATTTTTATTTAAAAAATTCTTTTTTCATGATTTTAGGCACTAAAAAATTAATTTTGAGAAACTGAAAACTATCAAGTTGTTGAGAATCTTCTTTTCGGAAAAAATCTCTGATTTATTGAAATCACATCTGTTCTAAAGAAGTGAGTCCGCAAAAATGGACCCCAAATTCGGAGGGTGGGGGGTACACTTTGAAATTTCAAATAGAAACCTCTTCTTTTTTTGTACACTCTCTAAATTTGAATCAGTCCAAATCTACTGATTATCAGTGAAATTTGACTGATTCAAATAGCTAAAAAGAGGTTACTGTAAATCAGTCAAATTTCACTGATTACTTCAGTGAAAATTGACTGATTTGACAGTGAAAAATATTTTTTCACTGATGAATCAGTAAAAATTAACTGATTTAATAGTGAAAATTATTTTTTCACTGATGAATCAGTGAAAAGGCAAATCACTGATTCAATCAGTGAAAATTTGACTGATTCAGATTTAGAGAGCACGGAAAAAATTTGTCGCTTAAAATTTAACAGACTATTCGAAGAGTCGTGGACAGAAAGTAAAATCGGAGAAAGTCTTGTAAGGTTTCAATGACTTTTAGGAAATAGTAGAAAAAAGTCAAATAACTTTTAGAAAACCAGGTCGAAGAAAAAAAGTCGCGTATTTACTATTATAAAAGTATTTTAAACACTAACTGATCTTTTCTAAGAAGTAATGAAAAGTTTCATAATCTTTGGATTCATTTGTCAGAGATTTTAAGAGGCTATCGAATAATTTGAAATTAAAGAAATTCAAACAAATAGTTTTGTAAATTGTATTCTAAAGTCCATCAGATTTTATATGCCGTCTTCTAAAATTTTTTCGACAGTCGCAAAAAGCGATGCGCAGAAACGTAATTCGTAGCATCGCACAGCAGACAATGCAGCTCGGCTTAATGTTATTGTAATAATTTTGGTTAGATTTTGAGATTACGTGTCGTTTGGTTTCATTTGAATCTGGATTGAAGCGTACATTGAAGAATTAGTTCCGAGTAAATATATGTTTACCTTGATAAAGTGTATTACGTCAAATTTGAAATTTATCTATTATTTTAGTTTTGCCTTCAAACTCTGAATGTGATCCAAATATTTTACACAAGTCTCCACGACGTGTATCGGCTATGCGGGTTAGGGCGTGCGATTAGAATTGGGTTAGGATGCGTGCGTGCGTGCGAGCGTTCGATTCTCGGTGCTGCGAAGTGTTTATAAAAAATTGCGTTTCTGTAATGTACAGTGTTAAATATTAATGGTAAGTTCATATTAGGATTATATAGGTAATGTAAAAGTGTGAAAAATAATTAACTATATAAGTGCCGGATCATTATCACAGAAAATAATATTTTACTTTTTACACTGTTCAACATTTTCTTCGACTGTCACTTAGACTTTCGATGCCTGGTTTAAAAAAAATAAAACCCAAGGTATTTTAAATTTTCCGCGAGTGTCACTTAAACTTTCGAACTTACGTTATACCTATAACCTATAACCTATCCACGAGTATTACAAAAAGTCGATGACTTTTTAAGCGACAAATTTTTTCCGTGTAGATTCGGATTCTCCATTTATTGTTGAAATTTTTTTGGTACGATATGCGTATTTCTTGAGATATATCGATATCTTAAGATAAAAAAACTCACTCTGCATATCTCAGATTTGATTCTCTTTCTATCCTGCAGTTTGGATATTGGTCTTTCAACATGAAGTTGATGAATCTTTTAAAAGACAGCCGAAGGTAAGCAGTTTTATCAGATCTTGCATGAAAAAGGTATCCAATACACTAAAAT
Organism: Diplolepis rosae; assembly: GCA_030998225.1. Lineage (NCBI taxonomy): Eukaryota > Metazoa > Arthropoda > Insecta > Hymenoptera > Diplolepididae > Diplolepis > Diplolepis rosae. The sequence continues at coordinate 1,199,939 of JAPYXD010000723.1, read as the reverse complement.
ACTCAAACTCGAGAACATAAGTATATATATATATATATATATATATATATATATATCCCCACACAATTCAATGGTCCCCACGAGGAAGCTTCGATAAAGCATCAACAGCGAGTTCACGCTATTGAATGAAAACTCCAGTTCAAAGTGAAAACCATTGACGATAGAGATAACTTGAATGTAAAGGACAGAAATGCTGAAGATAGTCGACCCTTACGACAATATCTTAAAATGTCTTCTACCACCAATAGTGTGAGAATTGTATACCTTAAAAAAAAATTGAATGCGATTTTTAAAAAATATAGGGTTTAGACTTTATAAAATTTTATATCAAAAAGTGTATATCAATATTCTAAATTTATGGAACTTTCATCCTTATTTTATGATTGCTAACATAACCAATGATATTATTCTTTCCGTTCAGAAATTTAAATATGGCCCAGACCGGGCCCAGGCCTGTCGAGCTGTGAAATGGCATGAAAAGCCAAACATGCCTGAGCCTAGACTGGTCGCCAGGTTTTTTAACCGCCTCAGGCCGATCCCAAGCCTAGCTCACTGTATTTTATTGCGAGCTATAATTATATTTATCTACTAGCGGGTCATAAAGTGCATTTTATTGCCCCGTGCGGGGCAAACAAATCCGTTTTTTGACCCTCCAGTAGAAAAAAAATCTCGCTTTGCTTGGGCTTCAAACTTCACACTCGCAAAATACAGTTTTTTTTCCTAGTTGCACAATATACTATTACGAGTAATGTTTTTTGTTATAAATAAATAATTATAAAATTTTCTACATATATATATAAACAATTACATCATTAAATTACACTAAACTTATTTAAGACAAAATAAATATATATATTTGAAATATCAACAACACAAAATCAATATGAGGTTCAAAACTATAGATTTATTGCAAAACACATAATACATACACTACACCGCAAAAGTTTAAGTTCACCTGTTGTTTGAGCCATTGTCAAAGTGTCTTAATTTTATTAAAAACAAGTTAAACATTTTTTTTTATAATAACATGAATGTTAATAAACATTTTTATTTAATTATTCCAATTTGAAGGCAAAATGTTAATTTTATAAGAATATTTTACAAAACACGCCAAATTTCGATTTTTTTGGAAAATGTTAGTAAGTCTAAAAATAATTAACATTTTTAAAAGTTTTTTGTTTCGCTTTAAATGTAAGTCTTCATAGTAATTTGCTGATTGTTCATGATATATATTGATTAATTATCAAATCACGATGAAGACTTACCTTTTAAATGAGACCAAAAGCTTTTAAAAATGTTAATTATTTACTCCCTAAATCCCAAACAGTAAACACTCACTGATTCACAGTGAAAACCAATGTTTCGAATGTTATGAGTCTTCCACATAGAAATCAGTGGAATTTACCTGATTCCACTAGGGAAACTCACTGCTTAATCAGTGAAATATACTGGTCAAAACACTGGGTAGTGTATTAATGATATACTTACAGTTTTGAACGTTCATTGAACGGTCAAAAATATTTTTTTTGGAAACTAAATGTTTGGATTCTTCCCTATTAATATAAAAAGTAGGGTATATTTAATAACAGATTATATGTTTCAAAGACTCTGAATATAGACATCATAATTAATTTTCTTTTGAAAAAAAAAATCTTGTCATCGATCAATGAACGTTCAAAACTGTAAGTACATGTATTAATGTAATTAATGCATGGAAGACTATGAAAAAGTAAATAAAGCATAAAAATCGATACTCAAGTTTACTATTATCAGTTAATAACATAAAATAATAAATCAAAATAACAATAGTTGATAATATTTATGTGACTAATAGTAGATAAAATCATTTTCAAACTTTATGGTAACGAAATCAAGTTACCTAGCGATTACAGTAGCCTATACACTCTTTCTATTTCCCGATAGAGAGCAGCAGTTTTCCCTTTGAGACTATAAAAATCAAGATATTTTCATAAAAACTGTATCAGTTTTTCTTAATTCTGCTTTTTCTAGATGTATAAAAAGTCATGAATTATACTTTGCATAATTGAAGAGATTATATATTATAAATGAAAAATCGGATCAGAGAATATTTCCAGTTTGTAATTTTTCGCCCTCCGTTAAAATATTTTTAGTTTTTTTCCAAATAAAGAGGTAAATAAATGAGAATATCATCAAGATCATTTGCACCGTAAAGAAAATAAACGATAATTTCGAAAATAAAACTCCAAGTTACAGCAAATACACTTACAATCGAAAAATTGTATCATTTGAAGAAATACTGCACAATTTTAAATTGGACGAATTTCAACATGACTAGAGTTTAAAAATTTCCTGTATTTATTAAAATGTTGAGAAATTTATAATTTTCTGTATGTCATCTGATATGTTAATATTATTTACAAGATATTATACTGGCATTTAGATGCTAGTGCATAATAATGAATAAATGTATAAGCGAGAGAACTTGACGGATACATAAGGATACTTTGAAAGTTTGTACATATTTTAACGATCTGCACACTACATATTGCAAAATAAATTTAAATTTAAAAAATGAAACTTAACCCTGCAGAAAGTGTAAAAAAAATGTATAAAAAAAATATCTCTCCTTAAGAAATACAATTCTTCTTACAGCTCTGAACGTAAACTCAGAAAAATATTTGATTGAACCAAGAAAATTTTTGTTGTTTCTGCCATAATATTTTGTTGTTATACGAACAACAATTCAATTTAATTGGATCAATAAAATTCTTTGGTCAGTAAAATTTGCTTGATCCAACCGAATATTTCAGTCACTTGTAATACATTTGAAGAATTTTTTAGATTCAACCAAAAAAATTAGTTAAGTCAATAAAATACTTTGTAAAACCAACAAAAAAATTGTGTTCAATGAAAGAAATTTGTTAAAAACGAAAAGATTGGTTTTTACTCGAGTAAATTAAAAAGTAGCCTATATTTCATGAAAGATTGCATATTCAGAGGGTCGTGAACACATTGTCATCATGACGCTCGCGCTTCGCGCTCGATTTTCTGTATACATTTCAGTCACTTTTTAATAAATTACATGCGATTAAAATAATTTATTTTCTTCCAAATCTCTCAAAAAGAAAAAACAATCGTAGACTTTATTTAAGGAAACGATTTTGCAGAACAACGCTTATTTCGTATCTTATATATTTTGGTGAAAAAAATCGAATTTTTTTAATATTAAAAATCAAAACATAAAATATACATCCTGTCCCGAAATGTCTAATGAGAATTTGTAAACCTCATTTAGGCAAACATCTTTCCATATAAACGTTCTTTTTGTATCTCACATATTTTGTCTAAAAAATGGAATTTTTGAATTTTAATCGTATTTTTTGGAATTGAAACGAAAAATATATGTTTTATCAGAAGCTGCGTCAGACAAAATTTGTAGATCTTTTTGAAACGAACAACTTTGTATTCTTACGTTTTTTTCGTATTTTACATATTATTGTTAAAAAATTGAATTTTGGATTTTCAATAGTTTTTTTTTAATTAAAAAGAAAAATATGCATCTTATGAAAAAATGTTACAATTCAAATTTGTAGGACTTTATGTAGAAAATAATATTGTATCATAACGTTTTTTCATATCTCGTATAATTTAACTGGAAAATGGAATTTTGATATTGACTTTTTTCGAATTTGAATATGCTGTAACATTTCTAATTTTGATTTAATCAAAAAATGTTATCAAGATAATTTGTAGAGATTTATGAGCACTATCAAAAACCAGTATTGAAATTTTTGATTTTTTGATTGGATGTGGCTGGTTAACGAACATGTCCTTACTTTTTCGACTCGGATAAAGTGTACCAAAGCTCAATTCAATCTGATAATTCTATCGAGAGTTATGCCGCACACGACCTACTGCAGACAGACAGACAGACACTTTCGTAAAAACCGTGTTTTCTGACTCACGGGGTCTCAAAACGTAAAGATTTGATGAAAATTTTGAAAGTAATTTTTCACATAAAACCAATACTTTCTCATCCATGATGAGAATGTAAAAGTTCTTTAAATTTTACAGAAATATTTCGTAGTCTTCGATGCAAGCTATTAGTAGACAGTATTTTATTCGTATTCCAAAACATTCTTCAAACATTACAGGACTTTCTGTAGCACTAATTCAATTTTGATCAAATAATCACAGAAATTTTTGAAATTTTCAAAACAAATTCCAAAAATAGACAAACTTTGTTCAGTAATAGCTCGTATACAAAACAACCAAACAGTTCTGTAGAATTTAAATAACTTATATTTTCCTTGTGAACATAATGAAAAATTTAATTTTAAATTTTTTAAATTTTTTGTCAACTTTGCGCAGAATGATGTCAGAATAAGGTCATAGATCAGCGACAGCTATTTTAATATACTTAGTCTAACACAGAATTTGATTTGCGTTTTGCGTCACGCTTTAGAATTAATAGCTACTAGCTAGTTCTCTTTTTATTTTTAATCATGCATATGTATTAATAGCGAAATTTTAGAATCTAATACCTAAGATAATTTCCACGTGTCAAAGAAAGTCTATCCAATTTTAATTTGAGGAAAGCGATTAAATTCCTCTCTGAGCTTAATTGCTCCGCAAATTATAAATGAGTGACGTTCGCTTCATCGATTATCTTGGTACCGATTCTTGCTAATTTCCTTAAAAACTATTTGTAATTGTTACTTTAGGCTGAACTGTTTTATATTTGATTATTAATAAGAAATTTTGTAGAAAAAATAATCAAGATAATAGTACAATCAAAGTATGTCATCTTTGTAATCAGTCGACTTCAATTGCATCGTTTGAGTGCCCCAGCCTTGTGAATTGTTTGTATCTATTTTTGATAAGAGTGGTGACGCGATGTTTTTTAAGATGCAGAATCAACGACAGATAAAATTCTTTAACACTCTCAACACCCAGCTACCCCGAGAGAGAGAGAGAGAGAGAGTAAGTTGTGAAAATGTTACGCAACACTCTCGTCACGTTTCCGCACCGTGTATTTACGCTCGTTTCGTGCCAGCTAGCAATTTTCTACAAATTGCTAAATTATATACATACGTGCGTATGTGCAATTGAAGAAACCTCACTTTTTGCGAGGTCTTTTGGCCCAATAAACAGAACAGAAAAATATTATAAAACCTTTTGCTATATAAGTTAACTTGCCGGAAACCTTTCACCCTCGGCAAATAATCACAAAGTCAAGGTATTTGATCCTCGAAAATCAGACCACAGGCAAAAATAGATAATTTTGCTTTCAAGCAGTATTATTAATAAAGGACTATTTTGGAAGATAAAAGATTAATTTACATGAAAAAAATTTGAAATACAGAAAAATAATTTTATTAATGAAATTTTATTTTTGCCCCAACTTTTTTTCTTTTCGCTTCTTACCAAATTTTAAAAAATTATGCGATTTTAATAAATTACAAATCACTTTTTCAAGAAAAAAATTCCCTACAACTTAACCATTTCCAATTTTCGAAAATGACTAAATTATTATCAAATTCAGCAATTTGTTTATAAAAATTTCATTTTGGAAAATGTTTTTTTAATGGTTTCAGCCATTAAAGAATTTATTTTTAAAAATCAGAAACGGTGAAGTTGTGGGAAATCTTTTCTCTGAAAAAATGATTAATGATAAAATAAAATTTATCAATAAAATTATTTTTCTGTGTTTCAAATTTCTTTCATGTGAAATAATCTTTTCTCTTTCAAAATAGCCCTTCAATATTAATATTGCTATTCTTGAAAGCAAAATTATCTATTTTTGCCTGGGGTCTAATTTTTGTGGATGAAAACTACCTTAAATTAATGCATAAAAATATGCTTGTAAGTTTATTTTTAAATGTTGGAATTAATTTTAATTTGAGTACATCATAAAAAAATTTATCTTCAGGATATCCTATTTCAATTCAACTCATAAAACTTGCGTCTATTATTTCAAAAATGTAAATATTCAAAAATCATGAATCATGTCATCTATAACAATGAAAATCCTGGGATTATCATAAACTTATTATTTAATTGGACAATCAGTCTCGAATAATTGAAGGGGCAAAAATTTTGATATTTTTTAGGAAATTTGACCAAAATCTAAAACTAAAAAGATCCGAAATTGAGAGTTCATAAATTCTCTTGCTTTTTCATTTCGAAAATATAAAGATTATCAATTATAATAGATGTATATTCCAAATTTTAAAAACTTCAAAATTTGCAGACTTTCCAATTGAAATGATTTATTTCTAACGGAAATATCAAATCACCATAGATTAAGTTCTGTAAAATAAAAGTTAATTCAAAAAAATGTCTTCATCTGTGAATATATCAAAAGTGACCTTTAAGATTCGTTTCTATAAAAAACAGTTGAAAATATGGAGTATTTAATAATATTTTTACTTGTTTCACATAAAAAACCCCTATTTTTTCTATAAAATTAAATTTCTGAACTGATATTTCTCTCGAAAAAATCGATCGAGGAATCATCAGATATTAATTAATGAACAGTTCTAATGAACTTTAAACTTTTCCACAGTGATTCATATAACCTGTTTTAGTTAGAATTTTGACTAACTTGTTTTTTAAAAATTTTGAAAATTCGTCCTGTGCTTATTCTATTATGCACTAAATAAAAAATCCAATATTGGGTTAAAAATAATTTTTTCCATTAGTGGGGCTTTTTCAGAAGTTTGGTATCTTTGATATCCAAGGCTAGAAAGTTACATGCGATATCTCAAATTATCTTAACAGACGTCATACATCAGTTTACGATCTATATCCCGGCATTCATAGCAAAGGCATAGAGAAAAAACAAGATTTTCTTGTCTGATATATAAGCATCACAATAAAGTTACAAGTACAATACATATTCTTAAAGAGAACTTGGCATGACATTTTTCGATTCCTTTTATTTTATTGGTTTTCGTAGGAGTTTTCGAAGGCTGCCTCGAAATTCCCGAGTTGGCGCGATAAACCGCTGCCGCTCTAAGCTAAGGGGAGAACCGAAGTTCTGGAGGGGCCCCGGATTGACGTCAGTGACTGACGTCAACCAGAACTGTGCCGAACCGCTTCGGAACCCGAGCAATAAACAAATCAAAACTCCGATGATACGATTTTACAATTATTGCACACAAACCTCCAACAAAAGTATTACTTTTATCTGATGAATAATGAGAAATCGAATTCAGATATTTTTGTTACAAATATGAATTTTCGTTATCCGTTGAAAAATCAGGACGTAGCGGGAAATATCAAAATCAATAGAGAATTCGACGGCTGTTAAAAATACTTGAGTAATTTGCGAGATACGAATTGAACTTTAGCAACTTGCACTTATGGTTTTAGCAATGAGTGAATCATATAAATAGGCATATAAGTTAATTTTTTTTATTTTTGAGTTATGGACAAAAATTGTCTGTTTGTGAAAATATATTCATTTGTATTTTTAAGGATAAAACATATTGTTTGAAATATTATTCAATAAATTTATGATAATAAATAAAATAAAGTTTCATTCAGTTTTATATTTGAATATTTGTACGGCTAAAAACGTTCAGTTCAATAAGAATTATCATTACACCTCAATTTTTAGAAAAAATCTAATGTTTTAGAATTATTATCATAAAGTAAAACATATATTCCTATAAAAAGCTGCTCCATGCAGATAAAAAATGGCTACTCGCAAAAAAAATTTCAAATGCTTGAAAATTTGTTGATAATTTATTTTTAGATGATTTTTTCAAATACATTATTTCTATGACTGTAATCATAATAAATAATTTATCAACATTTTTATAAACAAATAACATTGTTTGACAATTCATTAATTTTTTTATTTGGAAAAGTGAAGTGCATTCGCATAATTTTCAAAAACTTGTTGAAGGAGCCTCTCCCGTAATTTTTTTATGTGAGATTGTTTTCATTGCAAATAAAATATTATAAGAATATTTATTGCATATGTTACGTAATTTGAAGTAAAAATATAAATTTTGGGTGGGAAGCCTTGAATTTTTGTATTCAAATAATTTATATCACTTATTTTTACATGAAGAAAAATTAAGATAAGGAAATCGGGGTTGATTATTGAAACTTCTGTTAAAAATGTTACGTTTGGTTTTTTCCAGCTGGTTTTTCAATAAACAGAAGAGAGTGCAATGTTGCTTGACAATAATTACTGGAATTCAGTAATCATTGCCAATCTACGTCACACTTTTTTCCATTAATTGGGGAAACAGTTGGAAAGACCAAACGTTAAATTTTTTTATAGAAATTTCAGTAATCCATCCTGCTTTCCTAATCATTTTCCCTCGTGTAATTTAATATTTCAATAATTTAAACAAACAAAACTTAAGTAAAACGACTTTGAGTAATTCTCCAATTTTAAATAAGTAATAAGCGTTCACTACAAAGTAGTTTGAAAAAATTACCCAAATTGAAAATTATTAAATGGACAGTTTTTAAATGATTTAAATTTATTTCACGAATAAAAATATTTTATTTTATTCTCCATAATCTTTATCACAATCAGCTTATTTGAGTCCATAATATCTTAAAATGAAATTATTCAGTTAATAAGGCAACAAAAATAAATCAGAAAAATAATTAAATTTTATAATAAAAGATTCATAATGTTAAAAATGTGGAAAAAGCAGAAAAAATTGTATATTCTGGAATAAAAGCATACTTTAAAATATTTTTAATCTTCTGTGAAATTTTTTAAAGACTTTTCAATCCATATTTAATTTCTTTCGAAGTGACAATTAAAATCATCGTTCCGAGCATCTTCAGATCGTTTGATTTTAAATTACATTCCTTGTAGCTCTTCGACCTTTGTCACAATCTTTCAAATCTTTTTTATTCCCCATAAATCCACGTATCCCTAGAAGTTTCTTGTGAGTTTCGAAACTTCAATTAATTTTGTTTGACATGAAGGGAAAATTAACTGTTTCTACGAGAAGATAATATATATATACTTATCATGTTCGAAAAATAAAATATTGTACGGGATAACAAATTTTACCATTAGCATTATAAATTTCATCATTCACTTATTAAGAAGAGAAATCGAATGGCAAATGGTGAATTACAAATGATAGAACTTACGATACGAATGGTAACTGTTACACATCATATGTGCATCATTTATCATTTCATTCTCTGAAGGTACATTTCGATACCCACGTTCTAATATGTCGTATCCCACAAAATTTGAGAAATTGACTTTTTTTGATAAATGGATTAATAATAATGTTTTACAGCTTATATTAAAATCTTGTGAGTCAAATTGTTTATTTAATATTTTTAAATAAATATTCTAATATGTCGTATCCCACATGCCGATTTTCACGAATTCTAATATGTCGTATCCCACATCCATTGGTTAAGTCAGCGCCAGCGATGTGACAGTCAATTTTTATTTTGTGATTAGTCTTAAGTTTATTTTGAGAAATTATTTAATAAAACGAGTAAGAAGGTAATTACAAATAATATTTTTACAACTCCAATTAAATCTAGAGCATCCGCTAAAACCTCTGTTTGTAGATCGATTAAAAAGAACCAAAAGTAAATGGCAAGAATTACAGGCATTAAAAAAAGTGTTGCTGAGAGATACACACTGCTTCTATGATAATATAAAATATATTGATGATACTGACTCTGCTTCTGACCAATCTCCATCAATAAAAAATTTGGAAGCCGAGAGTAAAAATATAGTTAATGTAACTGAAAAGACTAAGAGTAAGAAACAAAAAGCTAATCAAGTTAATCTTGGTGTTAAAAGCAAAGTACCGCGTACTAATAATAGATTTAAAAAACCTGAAGATAATCATATTAATTATAAAGAAAATTGTGATAATACCAGACGAAAGAGGATAAGAAATTTTCAACAATCTCAGCAAGAAACTGTACCTGAAGTAAAAAAAAAAAAATTAAGAGTACTTAAAATGAAAAAAAAAATGTTTTAAGCAATATTAAAGATAGTAAAAATAAAATGTATCAATAATGTTATATTATAATAATTATGAATTAAACCATACAAAATAAGAGAGTAAAATGTTACGTATGGGATGAAACAATATTTAATTATAAAACGATTAAATCAATTTTCTTTCTAAAATACATTTTAATTTTTTCTTCTTGCGTAACCCACATAAATATCATAAAATTTATTTAAATAATTTTTTTTGCTTTAATTATTATTATTTATGCATTTTTATGAACGTATAAAACAAAATTTTGTTTACATTTATTTATTTGTGCTAGAAAGACGTTTTTATCGTTTCCTGAAAAATTTTCCAAATGTGGGATACGACATATTAGAACGTGGGTATCGATTTGTCGGTTCAAAATAGCAATCGGTGCTATTCTCTTTATTCCGCGTATTGGGTACAATACAAATAGCAATCCTTACAATATTCATGCAAGGGTTACTATCTGTATTGTACTGGGTACAATACACATTACAACCCTAGAAAGTTTAATTCTACTTACAGGAATCAACATCCTGATAATAAATCGGTAACATGTTTTCCTTTCCGTGCACCAATAAAGATTTACCATAAATTAAAATTATTTTTGAACTTAAATATACCTTTATGGATAATAAACCTGCACTTATACCATCTAATTTATGGTTATTTTGAAATAAAATTCAAAATCAAGAAACTTGTTTGATCACTCATTTTTATTGTGACGTTTATCATATGAATCTCTGTCTACGTGCATTCAGCAGTAAATCAAATTACATGACATACTTTATCTATTATACAAACATTTGATAATTAGCTGCTTAAGCAAGTAATATAAATTAGAAATAAAGTTAATAATTTTGAAATCTATATTACCTTCCTCTGATATAATTAAAATTAATAAAGTTTGCATTGAAAGTCATTGTTAAAAAATAATTAAACCATCTAAGAATCAGATTTCCAATAATTTAACATTTTTATTTTAATAAAATATATATAATAAAAATGGGGTTTTTACGAGTAGCCTATTTCTTGAATCTACAAATTTTATATCAAACTGAAACAGAACCTGAAATATCACCTTTATTGTGGCAACTAAACTCATCCTCTTCTATTCGTCAATAACGTATCTTCTCAAATTCAGACGTGAACATGTAATGAACATTTTTTGTTTTTATTTTAAATCTAATTTTCTCTATTGTCAATTTTTTTATATACAGGCAATAATTTTTTCTATTGACATAACTTTTAACAAAGTCTATTCAATTATTTTTCTTTGCTTCTGCAGATGTAGAAAAATCTCTCACTTTAAAGATAATTCAGAACAATTTGCCGTTTTTTTAACATAACAGTCGATAATTCGTCTTGAATTAAAACTTTGAAGAAAATTCCTTATTCTGTAAATTTAACAGGCATTTCTGTAGTATTAATCGACAAATCTATTATGTTTGCAAAAAAGCGGTTGATTGTACTGAAGTATCTGGTAAGATTACATAAATTTTATGCTGTCAATTATACATTACACGGAAAAAAATAGTTCAGTAAAGTTTATAGAACTGTTCAAGAGTTGGGGATACAGGCATTTACGGAGCAGAGTTCTGCAAAATTTATAGAACTGTTCAGTATAAAATGCAGGACATTCAGGAAAAATTATTGAAAGTTCTACATTAATTATGAAAAGTTCTATAAATTTTGTAGAGCTTTGTTCCGCAAATGCCCGTATCCTTAACTCTTAAACAGTTCTATAAACTTTATTGAACTATTTTTTTCCGTGTATGGACTCAGTAAATGCAACAGATTTTTTTCTTCGTGAAAAAATAATACTTATATAAAGTAATATATGTTGCAAAATGTACATATATTTTTTATCGATTAGTCTAACGTTTCACCTTTTGAAGAATTGGAATGCTAACATCTTTCTGTCATTTACATTGTAAGAATTATATGTAGTATTTTCGCTCTCTCATTCTGACGTACTTTCAACACAATACATATACATGATACGTCAAAGTCTTGCGGCTTGATGCCGAAAATACATTGCAGAAATGTGATCATTGATCGTGCCAGGACGAGTGATATCTATCTCGCAAAACTGAATTAAAAGAGTGATAATTACCATCTATTGCATTCAAGTGAAATATGAAGTAATATTTAAAGCAACAATTGAATTCATTTTAAAAATATTTAATGTTTGAATTAAATTAGATCTATTTAGAAAAATATAACACATACACTCAGAAAAGAGTTTGTTCAAATTGAGCAAAGTTTTCTTGACCTGAATAAATTTTCTTCAATCCAAACAAATCGCTTTCTGTAAACTGAAGAAAACTTGTTTAAACAAATTGTTCTATCAGTATGATAAAACCGGAAAAAATTATGTATTATAACATTAACCCTTAACCGACACCTGGGGTAGTGAACACCCCAGCCAAATTTTAAACTCATTTTTTTGTTCAAAATTTTTATTTTTCAAGAATTTTTTTCAACACTTCAGAATCAACATTTTTTGATCGGACAGTTTGCATCTTATTTTTGAAGGTTCCAAGTATATTTCGTATTATATATTATATATTCGTATTATATATATAAACAAAAAATTTATTTGAATTAAATAACATTTGTTCAATTCAATAAAAATATGTTTGGGCCAAATAAATATTCTTTTAAATCAAATTTTTCTTCAAAACACAGAAATTAATGCATTGATATATGGTCGAAGATATAATTCCTTTGATTGAAGGCAAAAATTTATTTGATTTGAACAAATTTCATATATATTTATATATATGAAGAGAAAAATTGATAGCCAGGGACTGAATTGGTCACGTGACCTCCATAGCCCATGGTCTTAAGCGTTAAATTCTAAAAGACTACAAGTTTTCCCACTCTGGAATTATTTGCACGTATTTATTTTACTAAATTATAGAGAAATTTTTAATTAAAAATAATGAAACCTTCTGGTCACCACTATTCCGGCTTTTCTACTTATCTGAAAAATAAAAATCAAAAATATTCTTAACTATAGTAAGAGTGTGGTTATAGCTAGTACTACATTTATAAAAAATAATTGAAAATTAATAAAATGGTAGCAATTTAAACTTGAATTTTTTATTTTTACATTCTTTTTTTACCTTCAAATTGTTATAATTATGTAAAAAGTTAATGTTTTGACTTAATTGTAATACTGACTAGAATTATAAATTTTTTAAATATGCGCTAAAAATCTGAATCAGTTTAAATAGAAATTGAAATATCAGGCACTGTTAGAAATTTCTGTATTAAACTTCCATTACATGTAATAGAAGTTTTTTTCAGTAACGTATATTAAATTTAAAATAAATTCATCTTAACAAATACAAACTTTTATTTGAATATTAATGCATATGTGTATATATTTTAATAATGTTTGTTAATTTTAATATACTTCGATTGAAAAATTATTAAATTTTATATGAATGTATATTAATGTTTCACAATATACAAATATATTAATTTAAATTTACCACTTGTATATTAAAGTATTAAAATCAATAAGATTTTCAACAGTGTATTTATTTAAACCTCCCTTTTGATTAAATAAATCAAACTCCGTAGTGTATAAATATATAATTATATAAATATTAAAGTTCAGATTTTTCATATACTTCCATTTCTTAATTAAGTTAAGGATAATTTCTGTTCAGGTTTCAAATATCAAAACAGAAAACGCGATATGATAGAATAGTAGGATTATCACGTAGACTGACTTGGCGCACTGGTATGTAATTATTAGAATATAAATGAAAAAATCGATTTTTTACATTCTCACCGCCAATGAGAACGTATTGGTTTTATGTGGAAAATGACTTTCGAAATTTTCATCAAATCTTTACGTTTTGAGACCCCTGAGTCAGAAAAAACGGGTTTTACGAAAATACACTCTTAAAAATCTTATTAATTTTAATAGACTTTAATATTCAAGTGGTAAATTTTAATTAATGGATTTGTATATTATGAAAAATAGCAATACACTCACATTATGTTTAATAACTTTTCAATCAAAATAAATTAAAATTAACAATCATTTTTGAAATATGAACACATGTGTATTGAAATTCAAATATAAGTTTGTATTTTTTAAGATGAAAGTATTTTAAATTTAATATACGTTACTGAAAAAAACTTCCATTACATGTAATGAAAATTTAATACAGAAATGTTTAACAGTGTACTTTATCGGAGTCGAAAGAGTGAGCACAAGTTCATTAATTCATTTTTCGTTTTATTTTTAATGCAAATGTGGCTCTAATGGATATAAAGTAAATATAATGTAACCCTCCCCCCCCCCCCCTCTAAAGATACTTATCTACATATTTATTTATCATTATTTTACTTCATCGTGAAGTTTAAATCAGGACACATTTCTTATAAATCAAAAATCTAATCAATTTCCTATTTAAATATTTACTACTCATCGACATAATTTAATTATCGCACGATGAAATATTTTCCAGTAAGTAAATATTAATATAAGTAACATCAAATACAATTTCTTCAATTCAATATTTTCTGAACAAAATATGGAAGAATATTTTTATTTGTCCTCCACCTACACGAGAATCACAAAAACTCGTATGGAGCATCACCATTGCTTCTTAAACCCTAAAGGGTTTGCCAAAGCCCACGCTTTAATTTGACCTTTTCTTGGATATTTTTAATCATGTCTAGACGGCATATAGACAGGTGAATTGTTGATCACAAGTTATGGCAAAAGTTATTCTTGCTTAAAATTCGACACCTAGAAAAAAAACTCAATTGGTTTACACGGAGAAAAAAATTGTTATATTAGCCAACCGGATTGTTGATATAAAACTGAAAACGTATTTTTGCTGTCCCAACAAACCTGTTTGTTGAACCAACAAAAGAGTTTGTTATTGTTTTTTGCTTGACAAAACTTTTTGTGAGAAAATCTAAAATTTTGTTGGGACAGCAAAAAAAGTTTGTCAGTTCTATATTTTTCTCTGTGTGACCAAACTATTTTGTTAAATTGGCCAAGATCTGTGGTAAAATCAAATACTTGATTGAACTGACCAAAAATTTGTTGACCGTATGGTATGTAAATTTATTGGTTAGATGAGCAAAATATTTTTCTGAGTGCAATGTTTCATTATTTTTTAACTTCAACTTTAAATTTTCAGAAATCAGCTAACAAACACGAAAAAAAAATAATTTATTAAAGTTTACTAAAAAGTTCGGCACTTTTATAAGAGAAGTTCTTAAAAATTTACAAGTACTAAAATTTCGTCCAAAAGTGTTGAACTGTTAACGAAATTTTATTAGAATATTTTTTCCATATAATAAAAATTTCAATAAAATATAAGAAATCAATGAGCATTTATTACAAAGTATTTGCACAAAAAGGTCATTTTTTGTTGAAAAAAATATTAAAAAATAATAATTAAGCAGGTAATACGAACTTTTTTTAAATTAAATAAACTGAAATTTAAAAAAACAATTGGAGGCACCCTCTAGATCTGAATTAATGAAAATCCTATCAATTATTTGTTATTTTCTACTAATTCAATTCGTACTTATAAACCTGTTGACAAGTAATTAGTAAACAAATAACTAAAGAAAACTATTGTCTATAGGCTTGTCATTCATTGAATACGGATAAATTATTTCTAACTATTTTAATCCTAAATAAGGTCTTGAAATTACAAAAATGGACAAAGATTTTATTTAAAATTCCGAATTGTGTAATAATATTGAAAACTCCATAAAGAAAGAGTTACTCATGCGTCACTTAATTAAAATCAGCTTCTTTTTACGTTAGGTCAAAGAAAGTTTGCACTAAAAATAGTCCTCGTGCTAGAAATGACCTACGATAACATAATTATACACGCTCGAAATTAAGCACTATTAGATTGGAAAAAAAATTGATTCGAGGACAAAAACGAAGGCTACTTTGTTAAACTTTTCACCAGCATATTATAGTCTAATCGTCTAATAGTCAAACGTTTATGCTCTGACGTCAATTGTCAAAGATAACGAGCGCAGGATTACGCGACGGAATCAATTATGTATCTTTCATCTTTACAATGAGAACATCAAATGATTCACCGACACGTTGTCATCGACACTCCGTAAAGAAGGTTCCTAATTACAATATTCATAATTAGGACTTGTATCGAGCTTCAAAGAACAAATTTTAAACGATGTTGTTGATAATTGGCTGTCCTTCGCTTTCTCAGGGCCGAGCAAGATGAAGACGCGTTACCTCTGACGTCAGTCGCACATCCGATTATTCTTTCTTTGAATCATTGTACAAGGTTTTTACGAATTCAAGCATCATATAAAATATAAATGACAGTAATCAATAGATAAGAAAAAAAGTCAACATTGAGAGACTTTTTGTTTAAAAGAATTGCAAAACTTTACTAAAGTTTAGTATTTTATGTTTGAAAGTGGGAAAATCCATGATTTTGTTTCAAAAATTTATATGATACACTCGAGATTCCCTATAACGAGAAACTCGAGCATCGGAGGCCTCCCTGCAACGAGCGCGAGAGGGATCCCCTCCATATCCTACTTGTTGCTACGCGCTGTTATGCGCATTATATAATGCGCACAGTCAGTCTGTCAGTGAGGCTATGTGAATAATTTATTTACATAGTTAAAAGCGTATAAAAAAGATTTCTGTGAGTATTGAACATGGAATTAACTTATTTGACGGTATGTACTCAAAATACTAAAAATATAATAATATAATAATAAAAATATCTATGCTTATCAGGTGTATTTTTGAACATTTTCAGAAAAAAGAAAAGTCTTGACAATGAGTAAAAAAATGGAAATTTTGACAAATTTGGAAAACGGGATGAAAAATTGGGAAATTTGCCAAAAATACAACGTTTCAAATTCGAGCGCGCTTCATTCTGTAGTAGTGGGGGAAGAGGGCTCGATCGTCTGCTCGTTATAGGGAGGCGTGACGCGCTCGTAAAAAGGAGGCCTTGTTACAGGGAATCTCGAGTGTACATACTAAACAAAAGAACGTGTTAATTGGTATATTTTTTTCAATAATTGAATGGAATATTTTAAGGAAATGTGCACTGTTAGAAATTTCTGTATTAAATTTAAAATACCTTTATCTTACACCGAGAAAACAGTTTCTTTGAATCAAAGAAACATTTCTTTCATATACAGCCAGAGAAACAATTTCTTTGAACTGAAGAATGTTTTGTTGATTCAAAAAAATTTTCTATAATGTAAACAAATCTATTTCTCTGGATCAAAGAACATTTTTTTGAATTAACAAAACTTTCTTCAATTCAAAGAAATTATTTCTCTGGCTGTATATCAAAGAAATGTTTCTTTGATTCAAAGAAACTGTTTTCTGGGTGTAAAAAATACAAACTTTTATTTCAATTTTAATACATATGTGTATATATTTAAATAATTTTTGTTAATTCTAATATATTTTGATTTAAAAGTTATTGAATTGAATATGTATGTATATTAATTTTTCATAATATACAAATTTATAAATTTTAATTTACCACTTGTATATTAAAGTCTATTAAAATTAATAACATTTTTAACAGTGTGATACTTGAGATAAGTAACAAGTTCATGGGAACAATTTGGTCCAGTTTCTACATGTTTGTGTTAAAAATACATACAATTTTGTTTTCAAAATTTGGGGAATTGTAGAGAAGATAGAAACGGACGTAGATAGCCTACTTTTGGTTTTGACAATGAAAAAAAAGAATTTCCGATATATTTTGCTAAAATTGAACTTTTTTTCAATTTCGAAATCAAAAGTAGTCTACATCCGATTTTGTCTTCTCTCCCCTTTCCTAAATTTTGAAAATAAAATTTTATATACTTTGGGTACAAACATGTAGAAACCTAAAATCAATAAGATTTGCTAATTTCCTAAGTATCACATATATACATTATCACATAATATACATTATAAAAGTCGAAGAATGACTTAAACAGACGACTAATCTGAAAAACTGAAATAAAAGTTTCAGGATTCAATAGGAATGATATTATTATTCGATACTGACCATATGAAGAAAATAGGACTCATCTTTGCAAAATAAATGGCGTGAATGTAGTCACTTTCGGAATTATATTTAATTTTATATATAAACAGTTAAAAATCTTTATATTAAATTCAATATAAAAATATCTGAAGACATTTGCGTATACAATATATTAAATGTAATATACGCAATTGTAAATTTAAATGTGCATTAAAGTGTCGATAAAACATAACATTTTCTAGATTCTTTGATAACTTGTAAATCATTAAAACTGGTGAATAATATTTCAAATCAATTTACTCATCAATATTATTTGATTTTTTCATTAATTATGTTAGAAATGCGGCATAAAATGGTAAACTTGAGCTAAAAATGTCTCTGAATAGAAAAATTCATGACGTGTTTAAATTCTTACTAATCTTTTGAATACTTGGATATCTTAAACAGTTAAAAAATGTATTTGGTGAAACTATATGAAATAAAGTAATCCACTTTATTACTCACATCTTGGATTCACTGCAAAAATAACTTTAGAATTGCGTATAATCAAATTACGTGAAATGTTAATTTTAGTATATTAAATTGAATATAATAGTGTATTTTTTCACAAATAATATACAGAAATATTATATTTCATATACAAATGTGCATGAAATTTAATAATATTACCAATTGTATACCCAAGTGCGAAGTTAGATACGGCCCAACACTGGCCCAGCATCGGCAAAAATGTTGCCGAAGATCAGTTGCCAATATCGTGCCGTTGCGTGAATGATAACTCCGGTATGCATTTTGCGGTCAATTCTGGCCCAAACTCAGGCTGCCAACACTTGTTTTCGACATAGTAACGGGCCGATACTGTGCCGAGCTCTGGTTTTTTCACTTCCAGAATGGTTTGCCGTTGTAAAAGTGACACATGGGCAAGATTTTGGGCAAAGATTCGGCTGAAGGTCGGTAAATTTAAACAGTCAACAAAGGCCGCCCTCGTCGGCCCAGCACTTGACTAATACAAACAGCGACATTGGCTCAATAACAATAGCCAATTGTTGGCTGCCGAGATTGGGCCAATATTATGCCGTATTATCAGCTTTGGCAATTCGCACTTGGGTACACGGAGAAAAATATTTGTCTGAAATTATCAAACTATTTGCACGGAGAAAATTTATATAGCAATATATGTTTTTTTTAATAATGATAATTCTAAAAAATATTAGAAATCTATAGGGAAAATCGAGGTGCAATGGTAATTATTTCTACACTGAGAAAACAGTTTTGTCAAATCAACAAAAATATTTTGTTAGTATTTAGCCAACAAAATTCTTTTGTGGTGACAACAAAACATTTTGCTATATCAATCAAATTTTTTTACTTAAACAAAATGTTTTGTTGGGACAACAAAATATTTTGTCAGGACAACAAAAAAAGTTTTGTTGGATAAATTTTTTTCTCAGTGTAGTACACTGGAAATTTTTCGCAGTCAAAATACTAAAGATTCAAAAAATGATATGAAACTTCAGTATAGGTTATAGTAAAGTTCGATACAATCTACAGTAAATTATAATATAGTTAATCTAGAATTCAGTATTTCACTGCGAAAAATTCTCACTATGACACGTTTTTCCCTAAATTGAAACATAGTTTAGGATAATTTGTAAACTTGAGTTTCTCCATGTGAAAACGCATAATAAGTTATAAAGCGACATTCTTTTTTCTAATAATTGAATTTATTTTAACATCTAGATGGGATTTTTTATCGATGAATTAGCGTATTCGATAATAGAAATCCTAATGTATTTTGAATGATTAGAAAAAATTACATAACTTTAGAATTTATCTTGCGTTTCCAAATAGAAATTTTTCTATGAAATTTAATATAAAAGTATATGAAATAATTTAAATATACAGTATATTAAATTTAATATATGCCATTATAAAATTTAATATACACTCAAGTATTGATAAAACAGGATACTTCTAGTAGATTCTTTGATAACTTGTAAATCATTAAAACTGGTTAATAATATTTCAAATCAATTTAATAAGTAATCTAAATAAGAATATTTACCTATAACAAATAAAATAATCTACTTTATTATTTACAATCTAAATTCACTTCAAAAATAAGTTTGGAGTTGCGTAGAATCAAATTACGTCAATTGTTAATTTTTGTATATTAAAATTAATATATCAGTATGTCAAAATTAATATACCAGTGTACTTTTTCACAAATAATATATAGAAATATACAATTTCATATACAAAGTGTATAGAACCTAATAATATTTTTAACAGTGCATATACGCATCATTGCTCATACTAAGTATTATATAAGCAAAGTACTTACTCTACAATTGAGTGCATCAAAGTAATTAGCGAGTAATGAAGAGGGGGAAAAGAGATAAAAAAAGGAATTACGGACATTGACGTCAATTGTTGAAATACAAGGTGGATTGAACCGGATAGAGTGATTCTATATTTCTGAAAATATAAAATTTCAATAGAAGTTGAACATGAATCAAGAATGAATGAATTAAAAGCATGTGATACTTGAGAAATGTAGCAAATTCATGTGAACAATTCGGTCGAGTTTCTACCTGTTTGTGTTCAAACTACATAAAATTTTATGTTCAGAATTTGAGAAATAGTAGAGAAGATGAAAAAGGACGTAGATAGACTACTTTTGGTTTTGATAATGAAAACAAAATTTCTAAAATATTTTGTGAAATTGAACTTATTTTCATCTATCTACGTCCGCTTTTAACTTCTCTACAGTTTTCCAAATTTTGAAAACAAAATTTTAGTTACTTTGGACATAAACATGTAGAAATCGAAAATCAATAAAATTTGTTAATTTTCGAAATATCACATGCCCTTAAGGCTACAGGCCAACCAACCAGGTCACATGACTAGATTTCTACTTTACCGACATTTTAGTCTGGTAATAAATGTTTACAATTATAAAAAAAAAATGTCTTTGAAGAAAAGTAATTTTATAATTATGAACATTTAGGATCAGAGAGACTTATGATAATGCATTTTATTTTATTATGCAAATTTTAAGTTACCTATATTTTTATTTTTATTCAAATGGGGTTACACAAACTGAAATTTCGGTAAAGTAAAAATCTAGTCACGTGATTCACTTGGTCCATGGGGTCCATGGCCTTAAAGAGGAAACTATAATTTCACTTTAAGGCCATGTATCAACCAGAATACGTGCCTAGATTCCTACCTTACCGGAATTTCAGTTCCTGCAAACCAATTTCCATGCAAAATGAAATACCAAGTTGAAAATTTGTAAAATAAAATAAAATTCACTAAGATAGCTGTGTCTGATCATAAATGTTTATAATTATGAAACTATTATTTCCGAAGACATTTTTTTTATAATTATAAACATTTACGACGAGACAGACCTATTTTAGTGCATTTTATTTCATATCACAAATTTTCAACTCAGTTTTTCACTTTGCATGTAAATTGGGTTACACAAACTGAAATGCCGGTATGGTAGGAATCTGGTCACGTTGTCTTAGAAATGAATAATAGAATGACGTGGACAACCAGAAAACATAATAGAATGAATTATTTCCATCTATTTTAGTCCTAAGGATCTGAAATTTTCTAAGTGGACAAAGACTCTATTTTCAAATTCAGAAAATTATTCACTCAAAAAAAAAATTTGTTCATTCACATTCATTTAACAAATCGCTTTGTTGAATTTACGAAGTATTTTATTGACTTAACCAAATGTTTTGTGTTGAAATTTATTAAAAGTAACTTAAATATTTAGTTAGATCTACTAAAATTTTGTTTCAATCAACCAAATTTGTTAAACGAAGAATTTTGTTAAGTTAGTGAAATAATTTTGTTGGGTCATCCAAACATCTTGTATGTACATCCAGAAAAAAACATTCTTAATTATTCAACCAAATTGTAATCAAACATACCATTTTTGTTTGCATAAAACAAATTCTTTGGCTAAATCAACCAAAAATTTATTTGACCGTATAATTAATTAAAACCGTTCAACTAATTGTAAAATATGAAAGCATCACTGCTCAAACCGAAAAATATGTAAAAAATCATTTTGCTTTAAAACTACATGAAGGTAATTAGAAGGAAATAAAGAAGGTATAGGAAATGAGAGACAAAGAGGGACGACGTACATTGACGTCAATTGTTGAAACTTTAAGCTGATCAAGAACGGCTACACAATCCTATTGTTACATACTAAGGAAAATTCTTTGAGCAGTTATTTTACGAGTAAACCGGTAAAATATATTTCAACACGCACTATTGCGCGTCGAGAGATTTATTTAAATTTTATCTCTTAAGCTTAAAAACTACAAGTTACAAAATTAAAGTTTTCAATTATTCTCTGGTTTTTAACAATTCAATAATCCTATATAATAACGTATAAAAGAGGTCATTAATTAATTACGTAAGAAGAGTGGTGAAAAGTGCTAATCTTGCTAAATAAAATAAGAAGCGAGTGGACAAAATCCTTAAGTAATTAATGTACTTCCTAACTTGAATTCATTGAAACTCATTATATTCTGTTTTCAAATGCTATTTTACAAATTACTTAAACGGTAATTTACTGTAAAAAATAATTTAAAATACAAAAAATCTTCTTATCACATTTTCGAATGGTATTTTAGCTCCAATGCTCAAGATTAATTTATTAATATACTTTTGAATATTTCTTTAGGCATTTTTTTTCAATAGAGACGCAAAAAAAATCTATGACCTAAATTGTGACTTTTATTACTCTGGAATTTAGATAAAATTCCTAGAATAGATCATTTAAACAAGAATAAAATGAAATTGCCAAATTCATGTAACAAATCCTCTTATCTTCAATGCAAATGGATTTAATAGAAGTTTGAAAAAATTATATCAGCTACGTAAAGAAAGGTTTTAAACACGGACAAGCAAATAATTTGTTCAAAAACTACAGAATTTATAAAAAACCAAAACATATGATTATTATATTTCTTTAAAAAATATGTTTTAAAGAAACGATAATAACGTTTATTTTTGGAAAGGTCATAGAATAATCCGACCACGTGACTAAATTATAATTTTTAAGCGTGTAAAATAACTTTTTTGGAGATAAAATATATTTCTAAAAATTTAGGAAACAAAAAAATACAAAAAGGAACGTCTGTCTCATTAGCTTGAAAAAATTTGTGCAAAAATGTTCGTTTGACATTCTTTAATGTATTTTATCAAATTTACCAAATTATCAGAAAGATATTTTGTGTATAAAAACTTTCACTTATACAAAAATAATTCGGCTATAATTGTGGTCACGTGATTACTAATTGAAATTGATGAAAATGCTACTAATTATTAGCCATTCTCTAGTAGTTGAATTAGTAGTTATAACATGTTGACAAGTAATGAGTAAACAAATGACAAATAATTAGTAGAAATTTTAATCACTGTGAATTAGTTTCCCACCTTTTATTAATTCAGATTTAGAGAGCATCTATTTAAGGAAATTAATTATAGGTACTTCAATTTTGAATATCAAAAATTGCAGGTATCAAAGAATAGTAATTTTTTTTTAATTGTTGAAAGCTCTAGATTTAAATGCAATTCGGTAATCAGTAAAGCAGTGAGAGAAACCGGACTGTAACTACGTAACACTCAGTAATCTCCTTTTATCGAAGAAATTTCGCATCCAAACAGAAATCGATACTACGTGACATTTTTAGGAGGATTGTAAATTCTTCACAATAACACAAGGAAATGTCGATTCTACTTGAAAATTCATTCATCGTCATATTTCACTGAGTTTACGAGCAAGAACCTCGTTATTTGTAGATTGTAAATGTAAATTTTCAAGGGGAAAACACAAAACGATCACCAACAAAGATGCTTTTGCATCGGCAAGGTACTTTTGAAATTAACGTGACAGGTCTTATTATGTACGTCAATGCTCAACTGTCACGTAACTTATTCCTCGTATTAAAAATAATTGCAATAATAACGATAATTACCGCTCCAAAAAAATGTTAATAATCCTTTACAAAGGCTATTTTATTCTGGGTTTTTTGAATTGTTTCATTCGGACAAAAAAATGTTACTTATTGTTTTCTATTCAAAAAAGGAATATATTGCTCATTTAGAAACTTGAAAAAATGGAACGATGTAATTGATTTCCTTCAAGAAGATTGGATTGCATTTTTATTGGTTTTCGTTGGTTTTTTTTTTTGTGAGAATAAGTAATATGTATGTCACGTGCTAATTGAAGATATTTTAGTATCCTTAACTTTGTTCATGAAATAATAAATATTCCAAGACAGTATTTTGGGGACTGAAAGAATCAGTAAAAATAGGAGTAAAAAATGAAAAGTAGTAGTTTTCTACAAACAATGTCAAATTGTACTAATTTAATTAGTAATAGTTTAATTTATACTACTTCAAGTAATGATTATTATATTTCTATAAATCAGTAGAAAACCATTATTTGTTAGTAGAAATTATTATTAAAGCAATGTGTAAACAATTTAGCATTATTCCAATTAGTAGTTTACTACTAATTTACATTTGGAAAGAATTTTTGTTTAAAATATCAAAAAATGAGGCTTAAAACTAAAATCCAAACTCTACAAATAATTAATCCTTTATTTTATTTCAATCAGTTATATTTCTACTAATTTCAATCAGTGACTGAAATACTGTTGATGTGAGACGAAAAACTGATTGTAGTCATAAGCAAAATTCATTTCCAGATTAAAATTAGTAAAAATAACAACTGATTAAAGTTAAGAGAGTCATAAAAAGTGTTCAATTAAATCAGTCTTCAAATTGAAGTCAATGGACCCGAAGCAACATTAAAGCCAATTTATCAAATTGAATTTAACCAGTATTACACCATTGAAATCGATTAAATGATTCGGTTTCAATTATGTTTCTGAATCGGGTCACTTAGACTTAATCTCATCCAATGATTTTCTTCTAAAAGGGACATTTTAATGAATTTCCCTTTATTTATTCTGTATTGTCTTTATTATATTTTCAATTTAAATTTTGAAAAATATGAATTTGTTCTGAAATTATTTAACTATTCTTCATTCATTAGTTAAAATAAACAAAGTTCGTTTTTCAACTTAAATTTTTTAAATGTTAAATTTTAGTATTTGAAAATCTCTTTATTTTTTCCATATAACAACTAGTCTGACAATCCTCCTTGCTTAAAACACCAGATAGGATCCAATAGAACCCGGATAAGGTCTGATCATAAATCGGACGGGCCTTGTATCTGAGTCTATCCGGATTTGCAAAAGACAAATCGTATATTTCAACAAAGTACACAGTGCCTTTTTATCCGGATCTATCCAAGACCTCTCTGGGCAAATTATCACTAGAAAAGAAAGTCTCATAATGTATGCTTGACCGGATCTATATGTGCCGCTTAGAACTGGATAGGATAAAACAGAGACCGCATACAACCCGGAATAAAAATCCGTATAAGACTCCAATAGCTGCCAGATAAAGATTTTTTTATCACCCCGATATATTTAGGGTCAAGGCCTGATAGGAACCGGATAGACATATTTCTTGGTCCTGACTACGTGCCGGTTAGGATTGAATATAATAAAACACATCACCCCTATAAAAACGGATAGAGGCCGAATACAATATAATTGAACAATTTTTTAAATTATTCGAAGATTTAAACAAAAAATTTGTTAGAGAAAATACTCTAGAAATTTTCTAAAAATAAAAATAGTATAGAAACTGATCAAACATTGGGAAAAGAACATATTTGTTCAGAAAATTTGACGTCATTCAGAATAACGGGTCGTACAAGTAAGTATTGACGGCCCTGAAGCAATGACGTAATACGTGCGTACGAACTCGCGAACGACGTTGAATCACGAGGCTGGGTTTAGAGTGGGGGTCGAGAAGACAGGTCTATTGGGGTGAAATTAGGCGTAGTGGGGGCGGGAGCGGGTGGAAGACTAGCAGAAGCGGGGGTTAGTAACATGGCTACCAGTGTCCAGTCAGTCGGTATCGAACCGTCTAGTTGTAAAGTACCGACATGACCCCTAATAAAAGGTCAAAATCCGGGAAGTAGATCCTTGCTGATGGATTCGGATCTCGAGAGCCGTTCTTGTACATCAGGTAAGACTAACCATAACTTATTGACAAAACATTACAACCTTTCCTTCTATTTTTTTCATTTCGGTAAAATTTTAAAGCCTTTTGATCAAGAATGATGCGAATGCTCAAATTGTGTATTGGGACATTAATAGTGCGAACTTAGTTGGCGTGGTGTACTTTCGAGTTTCAAACTTCAATTTTGAATCGAAATCTAATCTGTTCTCCGGCATTTTCTGGGGTTCGTTGCATCAAACGACCCCGGTAAGTCAATAGTCGAGAGGCCGTCGTTCAATGACGTCACTAGTGAATTCGCGTCCTGTCGTACTTGTTGCAGGATGCTATTGACCTTTTAGAAAAAAAAGTCGCATTCGGGCTTTGTTTAATTAATTTCAAGAAATTCGTGAGGGGTCTGAGAACGACAGGGGTCAAACTTTTCGAATATGGGACAGATTTAGGGTTAATAGAGGATGAGAATTGAGAGAGGACGTCATACGGGGTGGTTGTAAGTCAGGGAGAATCTGGAAATAATGAAAATGACAGATAATTATTTTATATTCCTATTTTCTTAGATTGGTTGACGATGGATTTCGAAAGTTTGATGATGTTTTTAAATTTATTTACATTCATACAATTTTGTAGTTTGGGAGTTCTCGGAATGTTTTATTTGATTTAAAATTAG
Source organism: Diplolepis rosae (assembly GCA_030998225.1). Classification (NCBI taxonomy): domain Eukaryota; kingdom Metazoa; phylum Arthropoda; class Insecta; order Hymenoptera; family Diplolepididae; genus Diplolepis; species Diplolepis rosae. The sequence goes on along the minus strand of JAPYXD010000723.1, from coordinate 1,173,126 downwards.
ATGGATTGTTGCAAATTTTTACTAAATTATAATAAGGATGTTTTTTTTATTTTGGAATCCTTTTTAAGACGGGGAATATACACCTGGAAGCGCGAAAAAAAGACGATTTTCGTGAATTTTCTTCAGGAAGCCTATACGAATAATTAAATTAATTTTTTTTCTAAATAAAAGTACTCACTTTCGAGAACATGTTTAATTTTTTTTTCATTTTATTTACAATATTAGCTGAGTATACGCGTCCTCTTTCAACTGCCGCAAAAAAGAAGTCCATCGCGGTGACCACTCTCATTTTATCTGTAATCATCAGAATGAAAAAAACCAAAAATATGATTGAAATCAAGACTATAATCTAGTCTTTGCCGTATGGGTTTTCAAAAATATCTTTATTTGACAAAATGGCGGGTGTTTGAACTCAAAGTAGTATTTAAAGATTTTAAATAATAAAGAAAAGAAGACAAAGGGAAAAGGAAGAAAACAGATTTAGGAGTCACAATGTCCTATATTTTTCCTCCTTTAATGTTAAACTGAGAAATATATATGGTATAGATTTTTCAGAGAAATTAATTTTTTCTTTTCAATAAGTTATATCCAATTATTATATTTGAAATTTTTCAAAGTTGTAAAAGAAAATAATGATTCCATGTTAAAAGTTGAAAATTTATGATTAACAGGACCAAAAGAACTGAATAACTTTTACAAATAAATAATTTTCTACGTATCATAAATGTTAGTACAATTAATAAAGAAAAAGCAAATATATCTTTCATTATCAGATTTTTCTCCATTGTTGCAGAGACAAGAAGATAGAGTCTATGAATATTTTAAACCGAAAAATTGAAGTTTCGAAAGAAAAATGGACGCAGGAGGAGGAACAAATAAGAAACAAATTCGCGTTGGTTTTTACGACATTGACGGCACTATTGGGAAAGGAAATTTTGCTGTAGTCAAACTGGCTAGACATCGTATTGCCAAGACTGAGGTAATTTAAAAAAAAGATTCATCAAAGATTACGATAAAATATAATAAGATATCATGAGATTTCCCCAAATGATCATTTAAATACAAAATAGTAATTTAAAATATTTGAATTCAAATTGAATAAAAAATGTTTTCACAGAATTACGTTTGGATTTTAGTTAAAAACAAATTTCTCTCTACAGGTAGCCATAAAAATCATCGATAAGACTCAATTAGATCCCACAAATCTGGAAAAAGTTTACAGAGAAGTCGAAATAATGAAGCAATTAGAGCATCCACACATCGTTAAACTGTATCAAGTGATGGAGACTAAAAATATGATATACATGGTAAAAATATAATCATAAAAAATTTGTATTATCATAGATAATTGATAATTACAATTGTTAAGACAAAAATTTGTTCATACTTAAAATTATTTTTTAGTCAAAATTCGAATTACTACATTAATAATTTCTCACTCGCACGAAAATGACAAATGCAATTATTATAAATTTTATTTTTTATTCTGTCTGTAGGTTTGTGAATACGCGAGCAGAGGAGAAATATTCGATTATATAGCACGATATGGAAAAATGGGAGAGCCACGAGCTCGGACCATATTTGCTCAAATTTTATCCGCGGTTGAGTATTGTCATTCGACAGGTGTAGCTCATCGAGATCTAAAAGCTGAAAATTTGCTCCTCGATGCTCAGATGAACGTGAAAATTGCTGATTTTGGATTCAGTAACAGGTTCACACCTGGAGAACGTTTGAGCACCTGGTGTGGTAGTCCACCTTATGCTGCACCAGAAGTTTTCCGAGGAAAACACTACGCTGGTCCAGAAATAGATGTTTGGGTAATTATATTTTTATTTTAAAAACTTGTTCTTAAAGTTACAAAATACCTTTAAAAATGTTTTAAATTATGCTACAAATTAAAATGTTAAATTCTATCAGAATTTGAAAATTATACAAATTGCATTAACTCGACATCTTTTAAATATAAAAAAATTGTATCGTTTTAATAAATTTCAAAAATGATTTCACAGAGTCTTGGAGTTGTACTTTACGTTTTGGTATGTGGAGCACTGCCTTTTGATGGATCAACTTTACAGTCATTGAGAGATCGTGTTCTAAGTGGAAGATTTCGTATTCCATACTTCATGAGCACAGGTTTGTTTATTTTTGAAGCAATAAGAAAAGAAAAAATCAATCTTGGCATTAAAAATTGAAAATTTTTATTTACAGACTGTGAGAGCCTTATTCGAAAAATGCTGGTTTTGGAGCCATCAAAAAGATACACAATTCCCCAAATAAAAAGACATCGTTGGATGGCTGGAACAGCCGATGCAATTTATACAACAGCCCCAACGATACCAAGTTCACAGCAAGAACCTAATGAACAGATTCTCAGGCTTATGCACAGTTTAGGAATAGATGTTGCTCGCACAAGAGAGGTAAATAAATTTTACAAAATATTATATAGCTTCTGAAACTCACTGTCATGGTCGTAGAATTACAAAATCTAAAAGAATCAAGAAACAATTTGAATCAGTGTAATTAAACGAATGCTTATTTTCAAATAAACCTATAATAATAAATCGTTCTCTTTCTTATTTCAATAAAAAATGTAATTTAATTCAACAGTCTTTGCGAAACAACAGCTACGATCATCACGCTGCAATTTACTTTTTACTACTCGAAAGAGTAAAACAACATCGAACAGGTAGTTCGACAAACAATGGTTGCTGGTCTTCAGTGACAAGGCAGAAAGAAGATAAATATAAATCAAGGTAAATAAATCTTTTTCTATACACTCATCTCACTCTACCTTAACCCTTTTGCACATAGATTAGGATTTTATGAGTTCTTGCAACATTAAATAATCAATAGAACTTTAGAGTGTTGAAAAAAATTCTAAGAACTTCCACTACACTTTATTAAATTTATAGAGCTTTTTCATAAAGTGGTAAAAATAATCATCATTATAGTGTGTGTTAAAGGGTTAACTATCAATAAAAACTTCCAATCCTACCTGCCAAGAACGATCGACTGATTCCTGATAACTTTACATTTCTTTTATTTATTGATTTATTTATTTCCAGCGATAGCTTAGTGGGACGTTGAACTTTAATGATGGTGCAGAAATTGGAACATTTTTCAAGACAGATTGGATTGGAAGATCGATGGCTGTCTCTTTCAGTTTTGGTAACTTATTTTCCTTCCCTACATTATTCCTCTGTCACTTTTAGTCATCTTTGTATTTTATTTGCAAATCATTTTTCCATTTAAGTTTCTTTGCTTTGCCTATTCTGGCATCCTATTTCTATTAATTTGTAGCCAATCGATTATCTGTTATCGACTAAACTAATCTGTTCTTGAACCTAACTGAAATTTGTAACGTTTTTTTTCTAAAACAAAAAATTCAACCTTGTATTTATGTTTGCCAAAAAATGTCAGATATAAAAAATTATTAACAAAATTAAATTCTTTACCAGTGTTATTTTTTTGTACGATTTGTTAATTTAAAGATAGAACGGATGGATTACGTTTTTTAGGAATAAAACGTTATAAACTTCAGTCAAATGTTCTTGACATCAAGCATTCTGAAAAACTAAGCTCTCGATTTGTTTTTCTATTTTAACTTTAGGGGACATTTTAACTTCAGAATAATTTAAAACAGAAACTACCAATATTGGTGAGGCAAAGTGAGTTTAGAAATCATCAACAACTTTAGATCTCAGAATTATTGAGGGAACTAAAACAGTCAATCTTCAACGAATTTTCGCTATCTAATGTTTCAGAAGAGAAGAAATGAGCAGAGCAGGAAAGAGATTTAGTTCGACGAGTTCTTCTACCGACGAAGGTTGCTGTAGTGCTGAAGGAGATTTAGAAGAAGGTCCAAGTGGAGATGAACTACGAGAGGCCCAGATCAAATTAGAGGAGCACAGACTGGGTCTAGATCGAGACATCAGTCAACGAATCGACAGTCAAATAGTCAACAAAAGATTGAGCGATTATCAGCAACACCATTTTGAGGGTCCAATTTTAGACTCAGTAGAAACACCCAGTAGTGCTACGCTTTTTGCCACTAGTTGCAGTCATGGCAGCTCATCTTCGGAGTTATTTGAATCCAGTTTTGATTCTGGATGCGCACCTGATTATTCAACGAGTGCTTGTTTTACGAGCAGTTTGCCTTCTTGCACACCTCCGCTACCTCATAGCCCATCTCCTGTGGCCAGAATATCAAGAGCCTCTCCAAGACGACGAGCATCTGATGGAGGGCCAAGATTATTGTTCAGTCAACAAGGTGGTGGAGATCGACCGGTTAAGCAACGAAGCATTCAAGGTAATTCATAAATATATATAAGAATAAGATTAGAAAATAAATTTTTATAAATGGATTTTCGATTATCATTACTCAAAAATCATAAAAATATTTTATAAAGAAAAATTTCTAGAAAACGAACTTTTAAAACACATAAATCTATAAAATAATATAAATAAACACGTACAACTTGAGTAATTTTAAATAATCTGATCATAAAAAAATCCAAATGTTAAAATTTAAATTAATTAGTTGAGCTTGAAAGCGAAAGACCTAGGCTCGAATCCCAGCGCAGTCGGAAGCGTCTTTTTTCCCACAGAAACATTTTCAAATTCTTTAAATATGTTAAAATTTAAATTTAAAAACATTTAAGAAGTTAAAGGTTTTGTGAATATTAAAATTCATAGTATTCATAGCAGCAAAATATAACTTGGAAATTAAAAAATTTTGAACTTATTTTTTAATCAAGTGATCTAATTTTCAGATTTACTTAATTTTTTCAGATTCTGGGAAGGCCAGAGGTCATCTTGACCTAGTACACTTAAGGTCTCCTTCAACACCTTTGCAGAATCAACCTCAATTCAAGACTCGTGCAGAATCAGGAACACAATTACAATTACTAGTTCAACAACGAATGCTCCAGCAGAAGAGGAACTTGTACCACAGACACAGAGGTGGAGGTAGCCCTACGCCGATTCCTGTGCCTTCGGGTGGAATTTCGAGACTTGGAGAGCACGTAATACGCCAAGACAGCTATAAATTTTCTCAAAGAATGCAGATCTTGCCCACTTTGTCCCAGGAACACGGGGATGAAGATTTTGATAGAAAAAGAGAACGCGAGGAAGAGAGGTGGAAGAGTTTGCCGTCTCGATTGGCGGCAGACTGTCAATTAGCAGAAAGAACACTCCTATGGAGTCATCAGGTAATCTCATAATGAGCTTAAAGTTACCCCTAGATTAGTACAGAGGTTAAAACAATCAGGGAAAAAAGAATTTTATGAGCTAGGCATGATAAAGTGATTTATAATGTTTTATTATAAGCCACTTGTAGTTTTTACAATGAATCTTGTTGATTTCATAACAAAACTCACAACTTTAACGGTGTTCGAAAAATGTAATAATGGCCGGTTCGATATGACATTCTAGTGTTTAAATTTTGAAATCACAATTTGAAGTCTAATAAAGTGATAGAATAAAATATTGCCAATACACAACTATTGTATTTGAAGAAAAACTATAAATTGTTTTGTTTATAATTTTAATAGCGAACCCGAAAATGTTTAGCCTCTGTCTTAATTTCAAGAATAGAATTAGATTAGCTGATTCGAAATAGATTAGTTGTATGATAATCGTGTTGGTTTGTGAAATTAGAGACATTGTTAATCAACGAAATATTTAATACGTTCGATGCCTTTATTCCTAGGAAATTTAAGTGATCCATAGAGAACTTAAAATCAACACGACTCACGAATAGTTTGTAGCATGCATATAATTAGTTTCTCACCTGAAACCTCATTAGATCACAAATTACATTTGCTGTCACTTGCGTATTTTTTTATTTCCCTTAGTGCTTATTTAAGTTTTTTAAGCACTTGAGGTTGAAAGTGATGGTTATGAATTTTCGACCTTGCCATTCTATGTATATATGAGTATTTTATATTATTTATAACAATCACTATACCTAGCTGGTAAATGCTGCACTCTGTTCCTAGAGAGATTTGTTTGTTTTGAATAAATGATTATTTTAGAGAAATGATTATTTTTAGAGAAATATTTTTAATACCCTTCCTTATTAAATTCAAAAACAAATTCCAAAAATAAAAATTACGTAAAAAGGCTGAAGATTTGAAGACTTTTTCACATTTGAATTATTTATGATTATTCTAGTTTTCTAGATGACACTCATTTTTTTATTTTTTTATTTTATTCCTCAATATTATTTTAACACATGACAAACCTGACACAGAAATCATTTTTCATTGCTTGTGTAAGTCCTAAAAACCATTTGTAAACATTTTTAGAATTACATTTTTTCAGATCAGCTTTTACTGTTATTAATTAGAAAACACTAGAATGTAACGTTTTATTCTTTACCGCTTTTTCTAACATTTTTTTAATCTACAAAAACTGATAAAATTTTTATAAATTTAATTAATTGAATTTCCAAAATTTAAAGGCGACCAAAAATTAAAATATCCAAATAGTTATCAGAGTTGCAAAACTCAACATTAATTTTTCAGTTTGATACTCTGACTGAAATACAAGATAAATTGTCAGAAATGTTATATCAGGTGGGTTTGGGAGGTGGTGCATCTTACTTACCACCCGGAAGTGCGGGTGGTTTCTTATGGCCTCCTGGAAGCAGTCCTCACTCTACAATATTCGAAAACACCAGTGATACGATGGAGTGATTGTTTAAAACATCAAAAGACAAACTTCGAACAGAGATTTTAACGCAAAAAAGTCTATTGAGGCTGAATAGTAGTCAATATAATTTTCATTACAAAGAACTACAAGATTAATTATTCAATACTTAAAACTTGAGCCTTTCAGTTTTATTAGTACTAAACATACCTGGTGAAAATGAGTTTTAAAAATAAATTACAAAAAAACTGAAATAATGTGACAATTTAAACTTTTTATAAACTTATAATAACTTTAAAAATTTTTGTGAATTTGCTTGAATTCTAGCAAAAAATTGCAGTTTCTTGTACATTTTGTTATAGTTTTTTTGCAATTGATAATAATTAATCCTTGTAAATGGTAGAAAGTAACAACAAAATTGACAAGAAACTACAACTTCTTGGTAGAATTAAAAAAATTCACACAGTTTTTAAACTTATTACAAAATCCTACAAAAAAAGTTCTTCAAGTTTTTAAAAATTTGTATAATATTAATTTGTAAACTTATTATAAATAATAACACAAAAGATAATGAAATTTTACGGCTAAAAGCTTTAGTTGTAGGCAATATGTATATTTTGTAAAAAGATGTTGCAAGTTATCGAATTATTAATATCAAGAAAAAAATGTTATGTTTTTTTTACAATATATTTTTATAAAATTGAATTATTTTCTTCAACTTCAGTTTATTAAACGCAGAATTTCAATAGCTTTTGTTTTATTATAGGTAAACAAATTTTCAAACTAATATTACGGAAATTAAAAAACTTAAAAAACTCCTAAATTGTAAGCTTACCTATTATTGTCGGCGCTATCGTAATTTATTGTATTCTGTTAAAAATATACATTTCCCCTAGGAATTTTACTTTTTCGTCCTCGTTGGCTTTTACATTTTGTAATTATAATTTTGTTTAAAAACGCGAACGTTAGCTTCTAATGATATTAAAATTGTAAACGGCTGACGGCACGTGCTACCAAATGTTATCGCTAATAAATAAATGTGTATATATATTTAATTGGGATAACGTAGTCCACTCTTAGAGTGTCTATTCGCATTTGTGAATGACATAGTCATCAAACTGTGCTTACTTAAAATTATTATGGCGATGTAGTCGCAATGCGACATTAGTCAGTTTCTATTTTTCGTCCACATATGGAAAATTAAGTTCAATATTTTCTGCTTCTTATTTATTCCTTGAAATTATGCTTTAAACTGAAAAAAACGAAAGTTCAATTTTGAAAAATTGTAAATTTACTAGATAAGAAACACTTAAAATTTGAATATTCCACATATTTAACATCAGAAGCGATCAAATTTGAAATAATTGAAATTCTATACTGTCCAATGCTGAAATCGATAAAATTAAATAAAAGTCAAATTCAAAAGTCTTCAAATTGGAAAGGCTTTGATTTTGGTTTAAGAATCGAAATTTTTTAATCAAGGAGCGTCCGAATTCAAAATAACTAAAAATTCATAATGACATAATTTAAAATACAGTAATCACTTCAAACAGTTCGTTTTTAAAAACAGTCATACGATATCGCATTGTGACTATACTGTGTTGTTTATCAACGCTTAATATAATGTATAAGAAAATAATAATCATAATTTAGGATACTCCAGCGTCTCAAGGTAGCACGTACGCCTTATTATACGACTGATATATCTATCAAATACCCAGCTTCATGATAGACTGATAAAATTAATAAGTAACACCAACCAATAATCGTAAAAAAAGTTCAAGGCGCGAGTTTCTTTTTCTAGTGTTCTATTTTGTATTATTATTGCACTTTTAAATGTAGTTTTATGTATAAGGAATTGTGAGGATAGATCTCGATCAACGAGAATTAAGTTCAGATAAATTTTAATATTCTGGTCAATCTCTGCTTGTCTCTTGTGATAGTTGTAATTTTTATAGAAGGACTGCACTTTTAACATCTATTTATCTGAATCTGTATTCAGAGATAAGGACGTAAATTCGATACCATAACTACATTTCGCTATAAAAAATTCTTATCAGCCTTTGAAAATAAAAAATAAAAACAGAAATTTCTAAGCAATCAATTGGGAAATGTTCTACAATTAGGTACATAAAATTCAAACGAAATTATACTGTAAAATTGCTCATCTTTGTTATCCTGAATTGGCAGTACGTGTAAATATTTAGAAATTTGTGCTCAAAACTTGAAGATATTAATTGTTATAGAATAGGTGAATCAAGAATTGTTATGGTAACTGCGAATGACAGATCTTTAAAAAGAGGTACATGTATGAATGAAACTCGCGCCATGGGTTTTTTCAAAACGATATAAGAGTGGAGATAAATAACAACAGAATAAATGTTATACAAAATAAGAATCAAAAAAAATGAAAACAATACGATACATCGATCGCCTAATACGACAGGTACAAAAAATGATTTCGTCGTGTCTCTTCCGCTCTTAACAGTGTCCATGATAATTATAGGTAAATAGCGATGATAATAAAAATTACATTTAGAAATAAAAAGTAGTCGATCCAAAAGATATTTAAAAAAACCAATACTTTCTCATATGATGAGAATGTAAAAATTAGTTGAAGAAAACCTTTTGTTAAAACCAGATAGCAGGAATAAAGTGTTGTAAATGGAAACAGAAATCAATTTTTAAAATTCCATGATTTTTCAAATGCTATCTGGTTTTGTCAAAAATATTTAGTGAACAAGGAAGGAGTGTTGCGTTCTTCAAATACGAATGAATAAATAAACACTTAACTCGTATAACATTTTTCACCCGTGAAGACTTCTGTCATACGATGCAAATGTTAACTGAAAAATAACTGATAGAATTTAGAGCGCAATTTAATATAAAATGCGTTGAGAATGAACACATCTGTCTATTAAAAATATAGAGCCGGCTCAAAAATCGCCATTTTTATATGCATGAAAAAAATATAGTGTTTTTCCTTAAATGAAATCGTATAAAATAGATTTAACTGGGCGAGGAAAAGGAATAAAATCGTTAAATTTAGAATGGAAATTTTCCAACGATATTTTACACACAAAATACTATAATGAAAACATTTTTCAACAATTATATCAGGTGTGATCGAAATCATGAACAATTATAAGAAATCTTGAGTCAATTACAACTGAATACAACTTGCAGAATTGATTTTAAAGAGTTAATTTCAGAAAACTGTTTTTAAGGTATTTGAGATTTAAAAAAAATTATTTCACATTAAAGAGTGCAAGAGGACTGAATAAAGAATATTTGAATTTTTTAATATTTACACTCATCATCAATTGCAAATTTTATAAACTCGCTGCCTTACGGAATTGAGCCGGCCCTATACAAAGTTAAAACAGTAAGAATAATAAAAATCGTTAACAAAATCTATCCTACTCTTAACTCAAGAACTGAGGTACATACGTTCATAGAAGGCAGACAATCCGAAAAATGACGAATTAAAAAGCAGTTTATAATAACAGAATTTTGATTTATTCTACACTGAAGATGTCACTTCTTTCTACGAATATTTTATAATAAAACGTAAGTCGATATTTGTATTATAAAGCAATAACGACCGCGCATAACTAACAACGACTATATCATTCGAATTCTCCAGTATTTTTTACCCAGAAAAAAAAAACAATCAAACTTTCCCAAGAGTCTTTTTGATAAATCCATTAATAGCTATTAAGTCAGCTTATGTCGGCGAGTCTATTGTTTTATCACAGATATTAGAGAGAAAAGAAGAAAAGATCATTTAAATTGGGCGAATTTTCTCAAACTCGACTAAATCTTTTCATTGTTCTTGACACTTTGACAATACTGGTAAAAATATTTTTATAAATTCGGTGAGATAATTTAGTCTCCGAAAAAAGAAGTATATGATTTTATTCAAGAATTTTAGTTTTGCAAATTTTACCTGGATAAAGAAATCGAATGATGATATTCTAAGACACCTTTTAAATTATATTGTTTTTTAAATTAATTATCTAGACCAGACATTTCTCTCGCTTGATCCGCGAAATATTTAAAGGTTTATTTGTTATTTTGAGCCACTATTTTGTACAGATTACTATGCATACATGATGTGTAGGAATCTTTTCTTAACGCAGACTTTCGTAGTCAATAGCCGTGTGTATTTTTGAAGGTAATTATTTGCTATCAACGTAAAAACTTCGAGATAATATAGACGAATTCCACTATGACCATATCAGTATGTAAAAAGGATTAAGCGCGAAACAATGGTCGTGAGTGATAGTAAATAAATACTATTTGTAAATCATAGGACTGTCAATGATGTATACAAGTGGAAATAGTATATTAAATAAAGCTGTATGAATTAAAATATTCACTTATTCTATTTTTCTTCAAACTTCTACTATCTTTATTTTCAGTATTTTAGTTGCTTATATATGTGGCTTTTTTGTCTTTTACACAGTAAAAGTTTTTTTTATTCTTGTTATCAAATTTAAATTAAGGAGTTAATTCATAAAAAATTGGCAGATAAAAATCATTAACAATTAGTTTCATAATTTATTTATTTAAACGAACTCACCTCAACGTTTACTGCTTATTTGAATATAACTATTGGTTGTCGGAGAATCTAAGGTATTTTTTATTGTTTTCTGCTGCTTTAATTTTACTTTGAAGATGCATTTTCTTGTATTCTGCAATAACTTCATCTTTATCGACATCAAACATGTCGGCACCAGTTTTAGCTGCACGAATTTCCGCCTCCTCTGGTGTAAGTTTTTCCTCTTCGCTTGGATGCAGAGGTTCGCCATCAGGAGTTAATTTACCATTTTTAAAGTCTTCTTGAATTTTGCCACCATATACCACTGTAAACAAATCTTTTGCAGTGAATTCCTCCTGCGTCACATTTTCGGATTCATAAGTTACGTATGGTTTCAAATTAAAGCCTTCAAGAGAAGGAACAACGAGTTCTGGTATCATTTCAGGTACAACTACAAACTTCTCTTCAATATAGTATCCAATGTCTCTTACACCTCTCTCTGTAAAGATTTTGCCAATTGAATAAATATCTTATGCCTATAATTAAAGTTATTTATAATCAAAAGAAAAAGTCTGTACTTTTAATAATTCAAGATACATTAGTGTAAGCAGTATTCGCTTGAAATAATATCAAAATTTAGGAGCTTGTTATTTTAATGCTGTTGGTTTTTTTTCTATGCGACATTAAGTTGAACTGAAATATCGCCATATAATTCAGTCGTTAATTCAGTTTGAAACTAATTTTAATTCAATTTAAACATGAAGAAATACAATAAATTATGAATTAACTTACTGTCAACTGGAAGTAGATTATTAGGTCCTGCTTCTCTTTCTTTATGTATCTTTGATCCTCTTTTACCATACAATAGGAATTTTCGAAAATTACGTTTTCCATAACGCGCACATGTTGTTGATATTCCACGACTTATAATCAAACATGCAGAAGACATTTTCAATTCTAAAAAATAAGACTAGACATAATTTACAAATCTTTTGTGATTATTTTTTATATAAAGAATGGAATGACTTTGTGCATAAAATATTATAAATAATAAAAAATATCAATTTTATTTAATTATTGCAAATACTTTAAGGTTATGTGCGGAACTTTAAGACTGTTGGGTGAGATTTTTCATCTAAATTGATCAGAATAACAAAAATTAAATACTTACACTTTTAGCTGTTGTTAGATTAGGAATAGTTTAGAAAACTACATGAACTAATTGTTTTTTTTAGATTTGAATAAAACGACGAGTGCGTCAGAGGCAGAGCATTTTCATTTCATACCCGTACCAAAAACATCGTTCACTGGGGGAACCGGCAAACAACAAACCCACGTGACTAATGATTTTTTTATGGGGTTCAAAATTTCAAAAGTTTTCAATTATAATTATGGTTCAACCGTGCTTTATTATGAGTTTTTATACTATTCTTGTAAAGAGGACACATTTTTATTCAATATCCGGGCACTGATGAGTGGGGAAAAGCATGAAATACTAAAACAGTACAGATGAAGAGCGTACCTGAGCGTACTAAAGATGCTATATGCAGGTATCTACCCTTATGGAAAAAATGATACAAAATACATGGATAAGTGCAAGAAATTGGGATTAAAGTACATTTTCATGTATGATCAATTAAATCCGATTCATTAAACGGATTCAGAATGGTCTCGCTTGATTAAATCTGATTAATAAATCGGTTTCAATGATGTTTTTGAAATGGGGCCAATCCGACTACAAACAGGATAAAACTCTTACAGAGCCCAGATAAGACCCATATAGAAACCGGACAAAATATTATATCAACCCAGATAGAATCCGATTAAGTGCCGGATTAGAACCGGGTATAAGTATTTTAAGGAGCCAGATACAAACCAGATAAAAATCTCAAAGGTCCGAGGTAAGAACCATATAGAAACCGGGTGAAGATATGCGATCCCAGATAGAACCCGATAATCTCCGGGTACAAACCGGGGACAAAAACCGGGTACAAATCCATTAGCGCCGGATAAGAACCGACTTTTACTCGGTTCTTATCTGGGTTCTATCCGTCATTTTAAGCAGGGTGGGTTCTATCCGTCATTTTAAGCAGGGATCAATTGGTCCCAATCGGGTCCAATTATTTTTTTCTACAAGGGTATGTATAGTGACATGAATGAGGCCATTTGTAACCGTACTCTGTGGTCATTTTCACTCATATTCATCATGAGAAAGACAAAAAATAATAACGAGAATAATTAAAATGCTTATTAGCGTGAGTGATATAAAGTTTAAAAATTCGCAAATCTCTTTTAAATCAATTTTAATGGAGTTTATAAATTGCACCTTGATTTTTTATTAATTTTGAAATATATAAAAAATAAAGTATTTTGGTTTTTGAATACGAGCTAAATTCGGAGCATGTAACAGTTTTAAGATATACTTAAAATATAAGGTGCCATTCAAACAAACAAATTAAATAATATAAATATAAATTATATAAACTAATATTTAATACTTTATGAAGACTCTATATGCTTTGGTACTCGACACATAAATTGATTAAAATATTTTTTATTATTTATGTAATCTTATTAAAAATTGTCTGGCTTCCTGTATTCGAAAAAACTTTTAACTATCTCGTTCAGAAATTATTAAAAATGTTTTTAGTTTTTACTGTGTTCTAAAAATATTTAAAAATTACTAAATTACATTAAATAGAAAAAAGAAATGGTTAAAAACAGTAAAAACGTTGCTTATATTTTTTACTTCAATATCATTAAAAAATGAATAAGAATTTAAAAACAAATTTGTTACCGACTTATTAAAATTTTTAATCCTTTGATAAGGATTCAATTAAGAATCAATTACATTATTTCAATCAAAAATATTAAAAATGGTTTCAAAATAAGTACCTGAAAATAGAAAAAAATTTCAAGCGAAGATATGGAGAAAAGATAAGACAAATTAGCATAGTGAAGACGTAGATTAGAAGCTACCAACAGTAATTAATTTAAAATCAAATAATCGCTGATAATCATTTGTTTCAAAATGAATTGCTGTTGATGCCAGTTCCCTTCTTCATGTTTAGGGCTCTTCGGCATATAGCCTCTTCTTTCTTCGGACAATTGCCCCGCCTAATTCGATTATTGTGCTCGATTTCGCTAATTATTCACAAAATTGCGAATAAATGTTCCACAGTTGTGTGTTTTCATGTCAAGCACTTTCTCGCGTTATTAATGACAACTGATGCAATACCGGTATCAAGGTTCTAGGATTAAATATTTTTCTGCAAATTTGAAAATATTTAATCCCAATACTACCTACTTATAAATAAAAACATTCATTCCTAAGTAAACTACCTACCTCCCTAGCTATAACTAACAATGAAAAAATCCAATCACACCAACACACTTCACAATCCTGATACACTTTCTATGTACACCGTTTTCTCTTATACTCAATAAATTGTTTCAGGCTTACTTTAGAATCAATTAAACAGATCGGTTAGAAAAACTGAAGTTTTAATGCTCTGAATTTTGAAATTAAGTACTTTTAAATCAAATGCATTAGCATATAAGCATTATAAATTTCTATATACATCTAAAATAGTTTAACAATAATAACGATTACCATTTTTACCCATAAAACGGTGTACTTAGAGCTTATAAGGTGTTTTGGCACCTTTTTACTCACCAATGTTATTTTTGAGCTGAAAACATCCTAGGCTAAATTAGTAATTATATTTCTAACGGTCTAGTATTACTATGAATTTACCATATAGCAAAACAATAAAATATTTTAAATACCAAAATGAAAAAGAAACAGAAATTGTTTATTATAAAAAAACAATAAATTAATAAATTTTAATAAAAACTTTAATTTTATTTTATTCTTATTGATTTAGAAGTAAAATAAATAATATAATTGACGTAAAAGTAACATGCACTCTCGGATGTCGACTGCATTAAACAAAACTTTTGGCGAAAATTAATATTGAAAGCATAAAATGGCATGACATGCTTTTCATTTTCTTTAATGCACCAACATCCCAGTCGCGAAATCTTTTCTTGGCCTCGTGAGAATTTTGATAAGTTTGTTATTTCAAAATTTTACTTCACATGATTGAACGAAACCAGTTTTCAGCTTATTGTGGGTTATTGTCCTGAATTCATATAAAACTTTGCAAGCAAATCATTAGAAAAAAAGAACCAAGAAAAGCCTGACCTGTGCTAAGAAATGGAAAAATAAATAACTACTCGCTGGTGGAAATAAGAATTTCAACCAGCGTTCACTATGCAATTTGTATAATAATTACAACCTGTTTCCGTATCGTTTCGGACCATTCATCCTACGATATGATTGGAACCAGGAGGGACTATAAAATTGACTTACCATCGCAGCTCTCCCTCGTTTTGGCAACAGCAGCGGCGTACAGCTTCCTGTCTTTCAGCTCTGTCTTCCTGCCCTGTCTTCCTGTCCTTCTTCCTTGTCTTACGAAGCATAACTCGTCCTTCTAGGCATGTTCTGAAAGTAAAATCAAAAATCAATTAATTAAAATGTAAAGATTATTTTATTTTATTGCAGTATTTTATTCTGAAAAAGGTTTAAAGACAGAAAATATCTTGACTGAGTAAAAAAAACCCTACATTAATTATTATTATATACCTGGATTTTCAGATCAGTCATCCTTCTAATTATTAAAAGTCGGAGAAGCTTTTTACACTTGCAGCGAAGTATCACTATCGAAGAAAATATTTGAACCGTAATCAAAATAATTTTATAAAAATAATCTAGAATTAATAATTTAAACTCAATTCAAAAATATTGAATGCAATAATTAACTTAATATTTAATTTAACTTTTAAAAATTTTGTTTGTTTTAGACAGTTTGTCACGATTAATTGTTAAAATTAATTATTTGTATTTTATTTAGACTCATATATTTTATAATCGTATACAACACTTAATTTAAAGTTTTACGTCGCGTAACTTGCATTTTATTTTATTTGTGACTTTGTTTTTAAAATGAAACTAAACGAACGATTTTAAATCGCGAGACTTTTTGAGTTACAATTATTTTGTAATGTTGTTGTCAACACGAACCCGCACCAGAACCTGCGAAAAAAAACAAACATATTAGATAAATGCTAAAAAAATATAACCACGGAGAAGAATTAGAATATTTAATTCAAATTATTTTTAGTAAATTTTCATTAAACAATTGTTAGTGTCAATATTTTTGATAATCGCTTGTAGGCAAAATTACAACACTTCATTTCCCGCTATTTTTCTTGACTGTAGTTTTCATTTTACAATAAATTACCATGAAATAATACACATATATACACAATTTTGTCAATTTAACCTAATTCTAGACTTGATAAAAGTTCTTTAAAAAAAATTAAATTCCCTTTAAAAAATGAAAAAATGGAGCAATCAAATTTTATTTAGAAAATACACTGTAAAAAATATCTACACCGGTGGTCGTTGGCAATAAAAGGACCATACACAGACGTGGTGAATTTTCTAAGCAAACGTAAAATCACACTCCAATCCGTTAAAATCCATTAACTGTCGCAGTATGTGAACAGGTCTGTGAATATAAAATTACTGTTGCAAGATAATATTACATTAACTACCGAAAAAACTTTTACTTTTCAACGAGTCTATGTAAAATGTCGTGAACATCTTTTACAGTGTATAACATACATAATCGTCCATCTTGAAAAACTGTAACAATTTACTGGAAAACAAATCCTCGGAAATGAGCTTATAAATCTGCGAATTCTCGAATATTGAAAACCTTACGAATAACAATAAAATATATTTGAATATGACTTCACCCATAAATTTGTTTATCATAATTCAAAATAGAATGAATAGTTAAGCCAATAATCGTGAAACAATTGTTTTCTCGAATCTTTTTAAAACGCGCCGTTACGAAATAAACACTAAAAGCTTCTAGCAATTGTCAAGAATTTATAGTTGTAAAATAAAGTAATATTTCGCCTGGATTCAGGTACATTGTGTAAAATATCGACTTCTTTTGTCTTTATTACAATAATCCTATATAATTTTAATAAAAATCGATGTAATCATTACCTTTTTGAGTAAAAAAACCGGAGCTCGATGTGAAGATTTTAATTCGTGAGAAAAGACTGCACAAGTCATGTCATTAACCAATTTATTCAGTCAAGATTTGCTAAGGTCTTGTTCAGTCTTCTTAATTGTTAGGGTCTTGTTTGCTACAGCATTGCAAACCTGAGAAAGAAGACACAAATTACTTTCCTGCCATTCTTTTCGACCAAAAATAATATTTTCAATAAATGTCTAATAAGATTCTATATTAGAGATAACTTTGGTATCCTACCCTTATGAAAAAGAAGTGTTGGTAAGTATTGGATCCAGTACTATTTTCGCGAAAAAGTATTGGATTTCTAATACTTATTCGCGAAAAAAGTATTAGATCCAATACTTACCAATACTTAATTTTCATAAGGGTAATCTGATTCCCAATTCGGCATAAGTTTTTTATAACAATAAAGATTTACTCAATAAGTGGAGGAAAATCTAACTGAATATCTTTAATTATAAAACACAGTATAATCATATATTGTTTGAAGATGTAATAAAAAAATAGTGTATGCGCCTCGTGCGAAACGGCAAATATCAGCTAATATCAGCTAATATCATGTCCGTGAAGTTAGCACTCCGACTATAAAAAATCCAAACTTTTCTTGGTGAAATTGTTTGGAGGTCGTTAGGTGGTAGTTTTCGACTTTGGTTATAATTTTATGTTTTCAAATTGCGCGCCAAGTATACATATGCACAGACCTTCTGCGCGTACTACAGAAGATTTTTTGGAATAATGATATCTCCCACAATTTTGACCACCAAATATCAAAAACTACCACCTAACGACCACCAAACAATTTCACCAAAAAAAGTTTGGATTTTTTATGGTTGGAGTACTAACTTCACGGATATTGATATTAGCATGTTTCGTTTTTGAAGTTGTTGAAGTTGTTCTAATGGTCCCGATATTTTTTGTGTGGGTAGTAGAACTGAAAATGCCTAATACGTAAGCTAAAAATTAAAACCTAAATAAAATCGTTATACATAATATATAGGGCCCAACGTGGGCCAGAAACACTTCTATATTTTACATGTGTACTAATGTATACCTACGAACTGTATATAAAAATAAAAATAATATCAAATAATATATGATTCATATGTAGTGTATGTATATTTTACACAAAGTGGGGTTAAGGTCCATAAAATTCGAAAATCTCCGAAAGCTTCGAATAAAAAAAGACGGTCTTTAAAAAATAAATACTAAAAATTTCCTTGAATTATCGAGATGCCAAAGGATGAATCAATGCGGCCCTGGAAAGGACAGGTGATATCACAAAAAGTATATGATCAAAGAATTCTAAATGCCAAAAATGGGTTTAGAGTTAACAATCTTGGCCACAATAAAGATTTTAAAACTGCCGAAAAAGTAACTGCTGAAGTAGAAAACGCTATTCTTTTGAATGCTCAAAGAAAAAATAGTTCAACCACAAATGAAATAGAACTTGGAATAGAAACAGTATACTATCAAAATGACAAAGAAGAAAAAACTGAACTTAACCCAGAAGAATCGACTCAAGAAAAGGATATTTTGGAAGGACGTCGAATTGTCGATCTCGTAGAACTTGGAAAACAGTTATGGTGTGGATCATGTAAGGAAACCCTGTCATTGACCAATATTGAAAAAGAATGTCGTCGAGGATATGGTTCTCTACTCTTGGTGAGGTGTCATAAATGCCTTATTGTTAATGAAGTGAGCACAGGGAAAATGCACGCCTTAACTCTAGATAAACGTGCACAACGATTTGATATTAATACAGATTTGGCATTTGGTAAGTATCATTATTATTGTTTTACTAATATGGTCAATTCAAAAAATGCTTCTACATATTTGAATATTCAGAAGATTTTTTAGTACTAAATAAAAAATTCACAGCTGAATTTTGATTAATTTTTTAATTGAGAAATATCTATATTCAAAGAACATCATTATTTAAAGTTGAAAATATGTCTTAGGTATTTTGCATACAGGAATGTCTTTTGCGACTTTGAACAAATTTATGGGATATCTCAAGATTCCTTTGATTTATCACAGAAGCTACAAACAATATTTAGAAGAAATTGGAGATGAAGAAGCATCTGCCATTAAGGCCAAACGAAATAGTGTTTCAATGTTGGACGAAGAAGAATCTTAAGATAGCAAAGTATTCATTATAATTCACTTGTTACAAACACTCTTAAGGACTATAGTCTTTCAGAAAATAAAGAAATTATATTCTTTTATAAATATCACTCCTGTCAAATTCATAATTTTTCAAACAATAAACAAATTTATTAATATTCGACTTATCATTAATTTAATCAAGTTAATAATCTAATTGAATCGAATCTGTAAATAAAATTATTGAATTAAACCGACATTATTTTTGTTTTAAATACATTCATTAACATCTGAAATATTTTAATCGAACCATTATTAAATTCTGTAATTATTAATTTCAAATTTACAAAAATCCACTTATTTTATGATGTGTTATCACTTTTTACTTACCTAATAAAATTTATAATATATATGACGGATATTTCATTCCATAATTTTGTTATGAAACGGAAAATCCCTTTCTATCTTTCTAAAATTTTTGTATAGAGTTTTCTAGGAATTTTTTCAGTTAAATTTTTATTTCAGATTAATCAACACAATCTTGCTTACACCCATTTAATTTTAATCGCTTTAAGTACAGTAATAATTAAGGGAGCATTACTCTTTGTTGATCTTAATAGAAAACAGGATGCAATATTTGAAAAAATAAGTAGTCTATTAATTAGGGATATCAAGAAACAATACCAATAATACGAAATGAAAATATATGTATTTCTAGTGTGATTTGCACATTATTTAATACGAGCATATATTACCATTCGCTTTATAAAATTTCTTACATATGTACATAACATATATTGTTTTTAATTGTCTTAATTTCACGTTAAATAGAAAATCGTTGCATCAAATAGAAAAACGTTAATAGGCTTAATACCTTTTGTCTAACAATCCTATTAAAACGACAACAAACTTTAATCAAGTTTATAGTAGAAAACGAAAAGTTAATAACTTTCTTCTAATTTAAACATTTTCCTCATATTTTAAAATCCTTGAAAAAGCGAAGATTCGAAATATTAGTGACTCGAAACTATTTTCACTATTGTTTTTATAATTTTTTTACCTTCTTGATGGTTAAGAAGATTTAAAAGAGGATCTTGCATTTTTTTCTCTAACAATTTAACTAATTCAACTCTTGTATGCTGTAATAATTGTGCTACCTGCAATTAAAAACAACACAAGTATAAATTAAATAAATTACAAATTTTCTATAATGGAACAAGTATAATAGAAGAGACAAGTAAAAATAATTTTACCCTGTCTGAATCGACCCTGAACATAATCCAACCATCTTCCAAGGATAAAACAAAAATTCCATCATGTTGTTCTACGTTGATTCCATATCCAGAAAATAATACCAAAGGCAACATTGGAACCATCGAGACTTCCTTGATGTAGACTTTACTCGTTTTGATCTTTTCTTGAAAGACTATATAAGGACTTGCATAGTGTCCAACACTGAAGTTAATAGATGACGGATGGATATTTACGAGTCCATCCTGCTTCGTTTGAAACTTCAGTTCCTCTGGTTTCGGTTGTCTCGGAATAGCGCCAGTCGACTGCACTTGAAATGATTTTTCTGGCGTAAAAACCTTCACAACGTTGGGATAGAGAGCAGCGCACAAAAGACCTTGAAGAAGTTTGTAGTTTTCATTATTCGCGTTAAGTTCGAAGCCTGTAATATCTAAAATCCTATCCATCCCTGATTGTCGTCTCTTTATAACAACGGGAGCAAATCCAATGGAAACCAGGAGTTCCAAAAACTGGTATTTTATATCCGCCAAGGTTTGTAAAGTTCTTACAGAGAGGAAATTTTCATTCGCAAAAGCATAGCTTGCTTGAGGACTATTATTTGAAACTTCAAGCCATTTCTAAATTCAGATAAATATGATAATTAAATTGAATTTAAAATCAAAATAAATACAAAATTTTAATAAAAAATCATAATTTTTACCTTGTAGGCTTTAAGCGTGGTCAAATGATCAGAATTTGCGATAGCAAATTCTTTCTTTTTAGCGTTCAATTCGTGCTTTCTCTCAAAAGAAGAAATAAACGGACTTTTGTGTGAGAGACACGCAGCAATTGTCAGTGCAGAATCCAAACAGCAAAAAATAGCACCGAAGAGGATGAGTTTCCCTATCCGAACATCTACGGGTAAGGCCGATAAGTGGTGACCCAGAGGAGTTAAAACACATTCACAGTCAAAAGCTCCAACATCCTGTAATCGTTTTGTAGCTGCGTTAATACTTTCCTTGGATGGTGGTTCCAACATTTGCCCTAAAATTCCAATAATCTAATTTTACCATTCTATTTAATTATTCTTAGGTTATTTCAACAGAGATCACAGTTGCTTAGAAATTAATTTAAACTTTAAGGTTCTAAAAAATTAAGAACATTTACCTAACGTCTTTTGGAAATCAACTTTCTCGCCACCATGCAATATTTCAATTCGTAGCAACAATGGTTCTAAAGGTATTCTTAAAATTTCGGGGATTGGCTGTGCACTAAAATGGTGCTTGAATCTGAAATAGATAAACCAACTTTATTAAATTAGAATTTACTACAAAATTTAAATCTCTATTGGATTGAGGAGAAATTTTTCCACCTATGGGAAGTATAGAGATGAATGCACACTCCAGGCATAACTCGACCAGCACGACCTTTCCTTTGAAGTGCATTAGCTCTTGAGACCCAGCAGGTTTCCAAGCTTTCCATATTCTGACTTGAGTTAAATCTTGTTTCCTTCATTTTTCCAGTGTCAACTACAAAAACGCAATCGTCTATCGTAACTGAAGTTTCTGCTATATTTGTACTTAGTACGATTTTTCTAACATCATCCTTTGGTTTCTTAAAAACTAAAGACTGTTCCTCGCTAGAGAGCGAAGAATGCAAAGGAACTATTAAAAATCTTCTGCTCTTCGCAGAAAAGAGTTTGCTGTCTCTTAGAGAGTCCTTCACGGCGCTTATTTCTGCAAACCCAGGTAGGAACACCTGGTAAAACCAAAGTCTTAAATCATTTAAAGTCTAAATTTAACTTATGATTTAGAATGTTACTTACGACAATAGAGCCACTACGAGGATAATCGTGATCCCCATCAACGATCCACTCCAAAGTCTTCTCGAGTAGCTCGTAATTGATTTTCTCTGGGTCCATGACATAAAGGGACTTGTATGTTTGTGTGCTGTAACCAGGATATCTACCAACGATTTGAGAAAGTGCGAGATTTTGATCTGGTACGTGATCTCTTGGTTCAGACAATCCAAGCGAGTCAATATCCATGGTTTGTAATTCGATCTGAAGCTGCTCCCAATCACCTCGAATCCTCCTAGTGTACTTAGAATTTTCTTCGAAGACGTAGTTGGTTCTTTCGAATAGTTCTTCAAGAAAGATTTGCTCGACAGGGAACGTTCTTCCGGGAATATCGAGGACGGGCGCGCCCTTGAAGTAAGAAGAGAATTCTTCAGCCTTGAGAGTTGCACTCATCAAGACTACTTTGAGATCTGAACGATCTTCTAAGAGCTGCTTTAAAAGCATCAAGAGAAAGTCACTAAAATATTGGATAGAAGGAGATTAATATTTTAATAATAATCGAGTAGAAATTTAAGATCTAAATCATTTACCTCTCTGCACTCCTTTCATGAACTTCATCTACTATGATATGCGTCACAGACGATAATTTCGGATCTCCTGAAAACCTTTGCAGAAGAATCCCAGTTGTACAAAAAGTCAGTCTTGTGTTACTGGACATCTTACTTTCTAATCGAATCTGGTAACCAACAGTTTGGCCCACTCGTTCATCCCTTTCAGCTGCTACTCTTTCTGCTACTCCGATTGTACTTATTCTTCTGGGTTGGGTGCAAATGATTTCTACGTGATCTTCATTCTCCTTTGACCTATTTATTATCCAATCGTCTAAAATGAATTGCGGAACCTGAAAACAAATATTCAATCATTTTTCTGCTTTAAAAAATATAACATACCTGATATGCAATAGATTCAAGGATGAACGTATTTTTAAATCATATGTTATTAAATCAAGCACCTGTGTACTTTTCCCGCAACCAGTCTCTCCAGATATTATCGTGACTTGATTTTCATAAACTGTAGTCAAAATTTCATCCATCCTGGACCACGCAGGCAACTTTCGTCTTACATCTTTCATTTTCTGATACTGTGGATTCCGCTGCTTCTCGAGAAATTTGGCCGTAATCTCTTCATTTTGTCTCATAATTTGTTCCCATGGAATATTGGATTTACCCCTTTTATTAGTTGACCCCTTTTCGTAATGCGAGGGACCTCTTTCTTTAATGCCATGTTTCAATTTCGGGAAAAGAGGTTCATCTTTGTCTAAAAACTGATCTTTACATTCTTCTAAGTAGGTCTTCATCTCATACTCATTTTCTAGCAGTGAAGTTATTGCAAATATCGAAGGCGTACCATTTTCGCAATACTGTAACGCTTCGTCATATAATTTTTTTGCTATCCTCAAACATTTTAGATTACAGAAGGGTGATTCGCTTTTATAGAAATAAAAGTAAGGAACTTCAAAAGGATACTTGCAGGCTGAAATATTATCAAAATGAATCAATAGATAAAAGAAATAAAATTATTGATATAACTTAAGTTCATAGATTTAAAAAAAATATCAATGATGTTATAATAAAAAATACCTTCAGGAAATCTAATTTCTAATAAGAAATAAGAATCTTCCTCCAAAGCACTAGTTTGAGGCGCTCTTTCATTCTGCGGTTTTTGGTGCAAAAACTTGCATTTTATTCCAAAGCGGCATTTTCCATGTAAAAATAACCGACATATTTCTTTTTCTGTTGTTTTTAGTTTCTCTGAATTTTTCTTTTCTGTTTTTTTATTTAATAAATAATCCAACTTTAGCTTTATTACCCATATTTGATTTTTTATTTTCTCCACAAACATTTCCCCATAAATTGATTCTAGCGCTTCCTTTTCTTCCTCCCTTCTTTGTAAAATATCCTTTTCATCTATATTTTCTAAATTATTTTTCTCAGATTTTTCGATTCTAAAATATTTACAAAATAAAATTTCTAGTGCTTGTCCTACGTTACCATTCGTGTGGGTTAAAGCTTCAATGCAATGCGAATTGTGAAAACTGAAACAAATATTTTGTTAGTTTTAAAAAAATGGTTGATAGGAAAATCTTGTTTTCAAATTTATACCTATAAGATTCGAGGGTGGAAGTTGCGAATTGTCTGACAATTTGATCGTGAGATTTTGGCACATTGTCTTTATAAGAAAAATCCATGACTCCTTTTATTACCAAATTTCCACGCTCGAGCCAATATTGTTTTC
Source organism: Diplolepis rosae (assembly GCA_030998225.1). NCBI lineage: Eukaryota > Metazoa > Arthropoda > Insecta > Hymenoptera > Diplolepididae > Diplolepis > Diplolepis rosae. The sequence goes on along the minus strand of JAPYXD010000723.1, from coordinate 1,148,390 downwards.
CCAAGTTCGATTTCTTGTTTTGAAATTCTGATGAATCCAAAAGCTTAAAATCCTGTTATGATATAAAAAATTGAAAACTGCTTCGACTAAATTATAAATAAACTTAAAATATTGTTCTTACCGAACCACAAACATGCTTGAGAGTTTCGTAAAGTAATTTCTCAGAGTCTTCGGAAAGTCTCAAAGTTGGCAGTTCAACTTTAAGTTTTCTAGAGGGTTTTAAATTAATTCCTGAAGTACTTGAGGTTGTAGAATTTTTATTAGATTTAGGTTTTACAAATGTTTTAGTCCTGGAATTAAACAAAAATGTTTTAAGAGTCTGTTGCAAATGAAATAATGATAAAAATGTTTTAAGAGTCTGTTGAAAATGAAATAATGCCAAAAATACTTTTGTAAGAAATAGACTTACTGTTTATTTTTTCGTTCGTTTTTCCCTTCCAAGACAATGTCCTCCATAAGTTGGGAACTGTAATAATCCATATTTTTGGAAGAAAAATAATCGACAGGAAAGTGGATTAATCTGTTGCAAAAGAAGTTTCTTTATTCTTTGCATATACATCTGTTGAATCTGTTGCAAAGCCTATAACCTCACTTTTACGAATTGTCAGTAGGGAAGGTATCACGTATTCACGTATCACTTATATAGCGAATATAGCAGACTACTTGATCACGTGACTACCGGAGTGAATTATATCCGGTCTTTGACGTTTGTTTTAAAATTTCAAGGATGTAGTTGCATTTATACATATAAGACTAAATTCTATTTTAAATTGAAGGAATAATGTTTGGATTATGAAACAGATAATTATTTAAGATAAATATGTAAAATAATATCTTTCGAAGTGCTGAAAATTCTTTGAAATTAACAAGTGTGAAAATAACATTAATTTCTCAATGGCATCTGATACAAATATACAAGTAGATGGGTTTGGATTTATTTCCAGAGATGGTTTAAAATTATGTGGCAAAACGTGGGAAACTGTACGAAGGTTATACAACATTCTCTAATTATATTCAAAATCAGTTTTATATTATTACTAAAAATGATTAATTAACCTAGCTAATAAATAATTTCTAATCATTTTTAAGGTATACTTTCACAAATGAACATAAAGCGTCAGTGCAAATAATAACCTTGGGAGCTGGAATTCAGTCCATTAGAATTCCAAATAACAGAAATATATTAGGCGATATAGTTTTAGGATATGATTCTATTGATGGTTTGTAATCAAACTTTAAAAAAATATTTTCATTGTCAATATTTTCAATGTTGTTCTCTTGCTTTAGGATATTTAAAAAATAGATACGTGGGTCGAACTATAGGGCGAGTAAATAATCGAGTTTCTGATGGTTTTATGTATATTGACAATAAAAAATACCAATTAACCAGAAACGATAATAAAATAAACCATATAAATGGTGGATTCTGTGGATTTGATAACGCAAATTGGGACTCTTACGTGCTTGGAAAAGAAGTGGTACTAGATTAAAAAATCATTTGAATTTTCAAAATAATATTGAGTTTTAAAAGAATATCTTATATTTCTTAAATTTCTTGTTACTTGTAAATAGGTAATGTCACATCTTAGTCCATCAGGACATGAAGGATATCCTGGACACTTGCTAACTCAAATCCGATATTCCTGGAATAATGAAAATGAATTGCATATAAATATTAATGCTACTGCTACAAAACCTACCCCTGTGAATATTACAAATTATTGTCTCTTTAATCTGGCTGGTCACGTAAGTATTATAAAAAATTTAGAATCTGTTTCCCTCAAAATTTTAAAAGTAAAAAGTTTATTCATATGACAGGCTATGGGACCAAAAGAATTAAAAAATCATATTGTAACTATTAACGCTGATAAATGGACATTTATGGATATAAGAGATAATCTTCCATCTGGAGCAATTAAACCAGTAGATTCTACTGTATATGATTTACGCCTTCCAACTCAGTTAAATAAGAAAAGATTATATAGTGTTCCAGGGGGTGGCTACAATCATAATCTTTGTATCACAAGTCCCAGTAATTGGTGCTACAGATTCCATGCTAGGTAAATTTTAAAATTAGAATCTATCAATTCGACTTTTATATGTTCAGCATTTCCTAGTTTTTCATTTTTCTTCGAAGAATTCTCCATCCTAGTACAGGGAGATTTTTAGAAGTTTACTCCAATCAGCCTGGATTGCAATTTTATACTGGAAACGATTTACCAGATGCAGAAATGATTTTCCCACCTGATTTAGAAGATTATTATTGGGGAGGCCTTAAAGAAACAGCAGTAGAGATGAACGAAACAGTAATATTTAAAAAGTTTAGGATATTTTTATGGTTTTTAATTAACATTTTCTTTAAAAATCAAAACTTTTTAGAAAGAACAGAGTATTGAAAAAAAAAATTGTGGTAAAGGCGGTGTTTTATACGAAAGACATGGTGGTTTCGCTTTATTACCTCAAAATTATCCAGATGCTGTAAATTTGAAAAACTTTCCATCCTGTATTCTTTATCCTGGAAAAATTTACAACCATTACAGTACTTACAAATTTGGTCTACTCCAAAAAGATTAAAATGTAAAATAAATCATATAAATATGAGTCAATCATGAAATATATTTGGAAGCCTTTAAGCTATTCTTACAAATTAGTTACAGGCATTAAACAGACTGTTTAAAGTATGAGAAACAAAATTCTACAGAACAATATTTATTTTGCACATTCGAACAAAATCACTGCTTCCATTAAGCATTTACGCTTTCAAAAATAAATATTTCACTTAGTACAACATACAGCTTCATAAAATTTAATTTATTATGGATGATCGAGTATTTGTACGTTATAATTCTCGCATCACTAACAGCGTCTAGCCACAGAAGTATAAAGCCAAAGTTCAAAAAAGAAAAAAATCAAATTACGATTAGAATCTTTTCGATTAATCATTTTGACAACGCTGACTAGGCAACGAAATTAGGACATTTTATGTACAAAATCTATGAAATATTAATAACTTCGAGTTATGTATGTACATGAATGAAATTTTAGTTAACTATCGTGAAATCTAGTATCAAGTAGTAAATTTTATCACAATTAATCTAGAGAAGGGAACTAAGTTTCCATATGTGATACCTCGTCCTTGCTCTTCTTAGCTTCTTCAGGCCTGCTGCTTTCTTCATTACTGTTCTCTTTCATATTGCAATCTTTATTTTCAATATTGTTACTTTCTTTATCATCAGCTTCTTTAACAGCATCCATTTTCTTCCCAGTCCTTTCCTTTTTCTTCCTGTCAATATCTGCGGCATCTGCTTCTTTTGACCAAGAGCAGCTCCTCTGCCTTGGAGATTTGGGAAGAGACCAAGTACTACTTCTAGATCGTCTCCTAGGCGTCATCGTTCGAGACTTTGCTCTAGTAATTTTTACCTGCGACTCTGACCTTCTGCGCTTACGTCTTGATCTAGAACTCCTTCGAGATCGAGAATGAGATCGTGAACGTGAATGAATACTTCGTTTAGATCTACGTGAACGGGATTTCGACCTTGACCTCGACTTTGATCTCGCTCTAGACCTCGACTTTGACCTCGCTCTTGACCTTGACTTTGATTTCGCCCTCGACCTTGACTTTGATCTCGCCCTGGACCTCGACTTTGATCTTGTCCTCGACCTTGATCTCACCCTCGATCTCGACTTTGATCTTGTCCTTGACCTAGATCTCGATCTAGACCTGGACCGAGTTCTATTTCTCCTTCTCGAATAACTTCTACTTCGGCTTCTGCTTTTGCTACGAGTTTCACTGCGTCTTCTTCTGCGTCTCGATCTGGACCTCGACCGGGAGATGGATCTTCTGCGACTGCGAGATCGAGACTTCGAACTTCGGTCGTAGTCGCTCTCGAAAGATTGATAATCTTGCCCAGTAAGGTTCGCAAAATATTTGTAGTATTGCTCGTTGTATAAATGAGGATTGAAACCTCGCAGTGAACGATTGTTCATTGCTCTTCTTTGATTATATCCTCTACCCCTACCCCTGCCCATTGGAGGAAAGAGCATAGAATTTTCAGATCTGTCCATTCCTCTTCCTCTTCCTCGCCCTCTACCAACTGGTGGATACATCATTGGGAGTGCTGGATCATAGTACCAGCCCTGCGGAAATCGGGGGTACATTGGTGGAAAAGACATCGCTGGATCCAAAGGGGGAACTAAAATTAAATACCGTTCATTTATTAGTTAAATCAGGGTGACTTCGCAACTGTATTTTTAATATTCTTTGTCTTTTTCATTCTCTTTGGACTTATTACATTTATTCTTAGAATATTTTAGGAAACTTTTAAGGTTTTGGTGACAAAAATTTCATTACCTGTTGGAACTTCGCGTGAAGCGTTTTTATTCAATATGCTTTTTATCTTTTTTCTCTTCGTTTCTGTCTCCGAGCCAGAAGGACTACTAGATCCTCTCTTTTTTTTCTAAAATATAACAATTATTTGTCAGTAACCAAAAGTTATTAAGGTTTTTTCACAAGTAATAATGATAATTCAAATCAACTTTGAATAAAGAAAAATAACGTACCTTTTTCTTTTTCTCCTTCTTACTCTTTTTTTTCTTCGATTTCTTTTCCTTTTTAGCCTTCTTTTTCAGATCGCTGTCCAACCTTTCAGCATTTTCTTTGCCTTCATCCTTTGAATCATCCTTGGGTTTGATGTCGATCTCTTTCTTCTCTATCTTCGTCTAAAATAATTTAAAATAAAAACATTTGCTTATACTGATATTCATCAAGTGATAATATGTATTTATTCTTACCTTTATCCTATCGAATAATTCATCTAGTAATCTTATGCTTTCGAGTTGCCTCTGAGCCTTGATTAATTTTCGTTCTTCCCTAGCTATTTTCATAGAAACTTTATCTTCTTCTTTCTTACGAAATACACTTAAAGCTTTTCGTTTACGTTTCTCCTCTCTTTTTCTACGCCTGGATTCTTTCTCAGTTGACTCAACTTCATCTTTTTTTCTACAAAGTACAGAAATTTTAAAAAATCATATCAAAATGTAATCAATTTGTCCTCTAAGCGTACGAGCATTTTTTTAATTTTATAAATTTAACATACTTTTGTTCTTCTTTCTTCTTAGCTTCTGCTTCTTCTTTTCTACGTTGCTTCTCTGCAGCTAGATTGTCTTGGGCTATGAGTCGTTTTCTCTCAAATTCTCTTTGAGATACAGAACTATCGCTCATGTGCTTAGTTTTGTCAAAGTCAACCTTAATAGTATTTCCAGGAAAAATAACGTATATTATGGTGAATAACAAATTTTTAAGCAGGTAAAATTACAAAATATATGTGTTCAATTCCGTGAAAAACACTTACGTTAAGTATTAAATCTAAAAAAAATTACCTTCAATGTAGCAGTGAGGTAATTTTGTCCCTCCTTTTTCATGAGCTTCATGCCCCTTAATGCATCCATGGCTTTGAGAAAATCCATATATTCTATATACTGAATATAAGCATCAAAGAATATTCCATCTCCAAAGCTAAACTTTTGAATATTAGATCCCAATCTCATTCTTGATCTATACGGATCAGCTGCGGGAACATCAATTCTTCTAAGAGTTCCCCACTTTTTAAAAATCTTAGCTACCATTGATTCATCTGGTAGATTTTCTCCACCTTGGGAAAACCATTTAACAGGAAGACCTTGAATATGAATAGTGTCAGGTCTCTCGCCAGGTTTGAGCTCGTTCATATGTTTGGCATCTCGAAAATAAGAATCCCAAGAATGTCTAGTTGGAAAATCATCCTTCGCCTCGGCGGCTCGAACTTTGAGGATGTTGGAAAATCCAGCCAGGTTCAAACGCTGCGAATCCAGCCTCGCCAGGACTCGTTGAAGTCTGCATTTGTCCCTCAGATCGCCTTCCAACCTGATGAACTCCAAGGTGCTCTTGGATATTTTGAGGGATGCGAACTCGTCTGGCCGTATCAACATGCGAATCTTCTCCATTACCTCCCATGTTGAAATTGTGTTTCCTGTTTATATCGTAGCAATGCGCTGTGAAACCTGCTGCTACTACTAAATGAATCATTAATTTACGAGAAAAATCCCGCTTCACGCTTTTTCTTCGCGGGAAGGTTTATCTTCAATTGATGGGAAAGATTTTAGAAGAATCTTTCCTTTGCTGATATACCCGTGCTGGAATCTCGATTTTTGTTTGTTGATAAATTAAGATTTTATCTACTGTGAATCTAGGTTAGGTGACTTTATCACGTATTCTATTTTTTATGTAAATGTAAAATAATTTCAATTTCAAAGAAAAGATAAGAAAATATTTATACTCTTAAAATCAGCTCCAAAAACATAACAATTTAAAGATAATAATTACGCAATGCATAATTTAATTTCAAAACTTAACCTCAAATCAACACATTTTTTACTTTAATTTATTAAAACCAAACTTCCACTAAATTAAAATCTACGGCTCACTGAACGGAAAGAATTGAAATCTCACAAAAACGATCATGTAATACAAAAGGTCCGCTCAGTAATAAAATAATATGATTGTAATAAATCTACGATTTCAAGAGGATTTTACCTGGGGTTTTCAGCTGCGGGAGATTAACGGATACGTTAACTTTTGCAACCGGTTTTAAATAGAGGCCTCGCGCTGATAAAAGTGGAACGATATCGCTTAGATCCCTACAGCTCCGAAACCCGTTAACAACCTCTCCACTAGAAGTTTCACCTACTTTTTTGGAGTTTTCTGTCATTTCTACCGCAATTAGTGAATTTTTACCGAGATAAATAAACAAAAAAAAAGTAAGCGGTCCCAACAAATTTTCGGGGATTTCAAGAAAAGAAAATAAATCATTTTTAAAAATCTACAGAAACTCAGAAGAGAGGTTATCTTGCGAGTTGAAGTCGCTTTGCAAAGATCACGATACTTTTCTTTTCCACCTTTTAAATTGTTTTATTTATCACGCTTTCCATTTTCTCAATGCTATTCGCGATTAAAAATCACATTTCGCTCATTATTTTTTTCCGTCAGCTTCCAAAATCCTTCTGCAGAACATAGAGGACATATTACTGCATATTACTATTTTTCGTTTCTCATCGCTACACACTGTAACATCGCTCCCAGAGTCCCAGCGCGGCCCAGCCCTCCAGACCCCATGACAGTGTGAGGGTGCCATCCCATGAATACGTTCTGCGTTGCGTCATAACTAGAGTGAATGAAACAGATTTATACTTATGTCTCTTTTGCACTCAATATGACACAACGCAGAACGCTTCCGTGGGACGGCACCCTGAAGATGTCGTCTCATGAATGCGCTTTGCTTTGCGTCATAAAGGAGGTATTGCACCTCTACATGCAGGTTACCGTGGTAACATATTAGTGGGAAAGAAACAGGAAGTTACCATGGTAACCTGCATGCAGAAGTGTATGGTGCATTTATACCTGTGTCTGCCTGACCGGTGCGGACAGAAAACAAATAAGAGTAAGGGAGACAGACCGTGTTAAATTGGACAAGAAGAAAATGTCTGTCTTTTTTGCTCTTATGTATTTTCTGTCTGCACCGGTCAGGCAGACAGAGGTATAAATGCACCATAATGGTGGTTTTATACCTCTCCGGCTGCGAGTCGAGAAATTCATTTATTGTTAGAGTACTTTATTGGCTCATTCCGTTCCGTTCTAGTCTTTTTGGTCCAAATGTAAACGCGTAACGTACGAACCAGAAAATTTCCAAGTGCCATTCTAATCGCAGCGATCGCAGCCTGAGGGCGCAGTCACATCATTATGTACTTCGCAAATTCCGACATGGTCAGGCTAATAGACAGGGTCGGGTAGCGACACATCGAAACCTATTTATTTTACGTAGTTTTCTACTGATAAGACGTAACATACGTTGTATACGTGTCGCCAACTTGCATTTGTGTAAATAAGGAACCTAATTGACTATTTCTAACATATTCAAATAATTTTAAGTATCTGGTCTCAAAACTGATAAGACTTGACACGCGTAAAAAAGTTTATATTAGTTCAAAAATGTGTTTATTTTTAAGATACAAACAGAGCTTGCGTATTCGATACTCAACAAATTAAGATACTCTGATTATAATGACAGATACACTATAATTGATACAATAGTAAAAGCGAGTTTATATTCTTTATTAAGTTTGGTAAATGTGTTTTTTAATAAAGATAAAAATAGAACTTGATTATTCGATACGGTAAACTCATATGTAGGTACACTATCAGTGATGCGTCATATGGTTTTCGAAATGTACAATACGTGACGTGAAAAACCCAAGGCTGGTAGAAAATTCATGCCCCTTCTGTCCTAGTATCGATACTTTGAGCTGCTGTAACATGGAGAATTGCTGTAAGATCGTCTGCGTTGGCTCTATGAGTTCAGGAAGGTACTTGCGTCAAAGCCAGACTGCCAGAAGTCTCGAGATCTTCTTCTTCTTGTTTGTGGCTTCTTGCTGAAACTAGCAAATAGCCATATCATAGTCTCGAGATCAATCTGGGACTTGGCTGAAGTCGATATCTGCTATAGATCATTGGTTGAATTCTATTTCCCTATTCTTCTAATATCTTATTCTCCTAGGCATAGAACTGTGCCCTCAGCAGCGTTGCAAACTTACGCGTAACTTGAAGTTTTCTATGTAAATTACATGAATTACGTACATTACGTAAAATACGTAGAAAACTATAGTTAATTACATATTCAAGATGGCGAACCTTAAAGGGGGAATTACACCTCTGCATGCAGGCATTATGCATGCAGGTTACCATGGTAACATATTAGTGGGAAAGAAACAGGAAAATTTTCGGTCTCTTTCTCTCTTGTATGTTACCATGGTAACCTGCATGCATAATGCCTGCATGCAGAGGTGTAGTTCCTCCTTAAAATAGTATATATAACCTCTCTTGTTGTGATTGTGATCAAATTGTTTTGTAATTATTCTAACTTATTGTTTCATTTATGTTAAGAAACGTTTGCAGAGTGGAATCGACTAAAAAATACAATTCTGAGGATTAGAATCATCCATATCAAGAGGACCTTACAGAAATAGATAATCCTCTTAAAAAACGTAAAGTGAAGCTTACAAGCTTTTCAGTGATACTTTATTTACAGCAAAATAAAATAATATTAATAACTTTAATAATAATAATATTTTTATTTTTATTCTGAATATATAAAATTAATAATATTTAATAATTTCACATTCAAAAATTCAAACTCAAATTTTATTTTATTTACAAGCTTAATTTTTTAACATGTCAGTACTTAAGCCTTGAGATTTAGAAAGGTAATTTTATGAAGTCTATATCATTCGATTTCTAACTCAAGAAAAAAAATGTTCATTGAAAAAAAGTACTAAAAAGACATAAACTAAATATATTATTCATATTATAATTTGTACAAAATTAAGAATATTGTCCATTTTTTTTGTGAAACATCTTTAGCATGAAATAATTGTAGTCACGGTAAATTCTTTTTGACATGATATTGAAGTTTTATTTCATAAAAAATCAAACACAAGACTTACTTTATTGTTATTGTTTAACAGCACTATTTCTTCTTCTGAAATATTGCTTTTATTGAGCACAAGACTCTTGCTTGAAGTGCAAGTGATATCTTGCCTTTTCTCGATTTACACCTGCTCATCTGCTAGCATATCATTTTCAATGGCAATGCACCTTTTCCTGGGAAAAAGTAATTTTCGTGCATTGCCCTACCACCCTTACTCATGTTTAAATTATAATTCTTACATCTATTAACGAAATGACAAGATTCGCGAATGATACACAACAATTAGGTTAGCTTGCGCGCCCGCCAAAACTTCAAGTCTAGCATATACGTCAATTACGTATAGGAAACCTCCACGTAATATACATAGTAAATTACGTTAGGTATTTTACCTTCGAAACCCTGGCCCTCATCGTGCATTTATACCTCTGTCTGTCTGACCGGTGCGGACAGAAAATACCATAGACACTAGATATAAGGAAACCAATCTCCACATATCAGCCCCCGGAATCTCTGGAGTTGAAAATGTCACAGATGTTGACCGTTGGCCACCGTGGCGCTGGCTGTTCATGAGGCCGACCTTATACAGATTAGCATTATAGAACATTGAAATTTAACGTTTTTTGTGAAAAATTGGTGTCTGAAGTGCTTTTGTGTGCTTTTTAGGTAAATTGGAATGGTTTTAACAGTCGGTGATATAAAAATTTAAGTGAAAATGCGGAAATTTGTTGCTGTAGGTTGCAAAACAGGCTACACGTAATGCTCTGAAAAAGTGCATTGTTTTGTGGTTTATTTATCATGAGCGCCTTTAACTTATTAAAATTTAATCTATACTAAATTTAAAACGCTTTGAATAAAAAAATCAACAAAGCTGACTGACTGAACTTAAGGTATTATAGATAGGGATGGGCGATCTTCAAAAAAAAGAATTGATTCTGAAATTATTGATTCAATTTGATCGATTAATCGGTTAAAAAGATCGATTTTTGAATCGATATTCAAAAATCGATACCTTTTTCTGAAAATGATAAATTTCTGTAAAATAACCTTTTTTTAAAATGTTTTATAACAATTGGAGATATAATTGTTACTTGCATATTTTGTGAATTTAAATTATCAAAATAAAAAAGTGTTTATATCAATAAAAAAGGAAATTAGGCTTAAAAAACACACTATATTTGCGAATCAGGAACGTTTTTTATTTTTTTAAATTGCACAATTTCTAAAGCAATGCGTATTATTAGTGATAAAGTTTCTGACATAAATATGAAGTATTACTATAAAGTTTATAATATTAATATACTTGGAACTTTGCATATCACTTAAAGTATTATTTATGATAAAATTTCCGGCATAAATATGAAGTATTACTGTAAAGTTTATAATATTAATATACTTTGAACTTTGCATATCACTTAAAGTATTATTTATGATAAAATTTCTGGCATAAATATGAAGTATTATTATAAAGTTTATAATATTAATATACTGTGTATATCACATTAAGGATATTCTCGTGGTCGATCCCTTGATCTCACTTTTAAACTAAAAAACAGCTCATAGAAATAGGAAACAGGAAAAAAAGAAAGGAGAATCGTTCGTAAAGATCGAAAAAAAATATCAATCCAACCGATTAATCGAGTAAAAAAGATCGATCTCCGTAGAATCGAATCGAGATCGCCCATCCCTAATTATAGATAAAATACACATAATAAATTATGTGCATATGAGATCTAAATATCCATTATATTATTATGAAATATAGTATATTATGTTGATTATTATTTATTACAAACATCTTTGTTCTTAGAGTTTTCAAATACTTATAAAGGAATTTTATAAATTCTTTATATTTGTTACTTTTTCAAATGTACGTTCATTCCTTATATGAAAGTTTTGTTCATAAAAATGTAATTTTTTCAATTACTGAGAAGTTTTTAAATATAAAATACCAAATGTCCTATAATAAAATCTAATTTTTCTAACAAAATCAAGACGATATAATTAATACCCGTATTATAATTCAATTTGATGGAATTTCAATAGCCAATTTTTCTATTATAATATGTAAGACTGATATAATATCAGTAATATTGATAATATAAATAAATATTGTATTTTTATTTAATAATCACTATGTAAATATTAATGTTAAAACGAAGATAACAGAACTTTGATTTCAATTTCCAGCCAGAATTACAAAGACAATTTTGCCCAAATTTCAAGCATATTACCCTTTATATCAGTAAAAATTGCTTTAAATAATATTTATAAACTTTCTAGTTTAATGTGTTGTAAAAAAAAATACGATCAAGTAGTTTTTATCCCCAAAAATTTAATTTTTATGCATTTTTCCCATACATTAAAATGAATTCAGGCCTCATGAACAATCAGCGCCCCTAGCGACCACGGTCAATTCTTGTGACATTTTCGTTTCGCGGATTACATGCATTCTGGCTAAGATGCAGGGGGCTGCCACATATCCATTCCCGAAATGAAGTTCTGCCAAGTACATAGTTACAAAACTTCCCGATGAGGGCATGTGTGTTCCCTGGGTGCAAAATGGCGACGTCTAATACACGATGCTTATAAGCCGTGGATGCCGCCATTTTGCACTCAGGGAACACACGTACCCTCATCGGGAAGTTTCCTAACTAAGTACTTGGCAGAACTTCATTTCGTCGTATTTCGTGTTTTGTGAAGTACGGCCATAAGAGATTGGTCTCCTTATATCTAGTCTCCATGGAAAATACATAAGAGCAAAAAAGACAGACGTTTTCTTTTTGTCCAATTTTACACTGTCTGTCTCCTTTACTCTTATGTATTTTCTATCCGTACCGGTCAGGCAGACAGAGGTAAAAATGCACCATCATTTTCATCATTTATCTCTGTTTTATCCATTTTTTTTATGTCCCTCTTTTTTCTTCTGCCTGCAGACGACCGACCAACAGAAGGTATAAATACTATAAATGCACCATCAGGTTTACAATGTTGCTAACAAACAAGAACAGCAAATCTTGACTGAATAAATTGGTTTTTTATATGACTTGTGTAGTCTTTTCTCTCGAATTAAAACTAGTACATCGAACTTCAGTTTTTTAACTCAAAAAGGTAATGATTTCATCGATTTTTATTAAAACGATATAAAATTATTGTAATAAAAACAACAGTAGTCGGTACTTTACATAATTTACCTAAATCCGGAAGAAATATTACTTTATTTTACAACCAAAAATTTTCGATAATTACTAGGAGCTTTTACTGTCTAATATTTCGTAACGGCGCGTTTTTAAAAGATTCGAAAAAACAATTATTCCACGATTGTTGGTTTAACTATTTATTTTATTTTGACTTATGATAAACAAATTTATGGGTGAAGTCATATTCAAATATATATATGTGTATTATTTCATGGTAATTTATTGTAAAATGAAAACTACAGTCAAGAAAAATAGCGGGAAATGAAGTGTTGTAATTTTGCCTACAAGTGATTATCAAAAATATTGACACTAATAATTGTTTAATGAAAATTTACTAAAAATAATTAATGTAGGATTGTTTTACCCTCTCAAGATATTTTTTGTTTTTAAATCAAATAAAATTTACATTTTAATTAATTGATTTCTACTCATTCTTTTAGAACATGCATAGAAGAACGAGTTATGCTTCATAAGACAAGGAAGAAGGACAGGAAGACAGGGCAGGAAGACAGAGCTGAAAGACAGGAAGCTGTACGCAGCTGCTGTTGCCAAAACGAGGGAGAGCTGCGATGGTAAGTCAATTTTATAGTCCCTCCTGGTTCTAATCATATCGTAGGATGAATGGTCCGAAACGATACGGAAACAGGTTGTAATTATTATACAAATTGCATAGTGAACGCTGGTTGAAATTCTTATTTCCACCAGCGAGTAGTTATTTATTTTTCCATTTCTTAGCACAGGTCAGGCTTTTCTTGGTTCTTTTTTTCTAATGATTTGCTTGCAAAGTTTTATATAAATTCAGGAAAATAACCCACAATAAGCTGAAAACTGGTTTCGTTCAATCATGTGAAGTAAAATTTTGAAATAACAAACTTATCAAAATTCTCACGAGGCCAAGAAAAGATTTCGCGACTGGGATGTTGGTGCATTAAAGAAAATGAAAAGCATGTCATGCCATTTTATGCTTTCAATATTAATTTTCGCCAAAAGTTTTGTTTAATGCAGTCGACATCCGAGAGTGCATGTTACTTTTACGTCAATTGTAATATTTATTTTACTTCTAAATCAATAAGAATAAAATAAAATTAAAGTTTTCATAAAAATTTATTAATTTATTGTTTTTTTTATAATAAACAATTTCTGTTTCTTTTTCATTTTGGTATTTAAAATATTTTATTGTTTTGCTATATGGTAAATTCATAGTAATACTAGACCGTTAGAAATATAATTACTAATTTAGCCTAGGATGTTTTCAGCTCAAAAATAACATTGGTGAGTAAAAAGGTGCCAAAACACCTTATAAGCTCTAAGTACACCGTTTTATGGGTAAAAATGGTAATCGTTATTATTGTTAAACTATTTTAGATGTATATAGAAATGTATAATGCTTATATGCTAATGCATTGGATTTAAAAGTACTTAATTTTTAAATTCAGACCATTAAATCTTCAGTTTTTCTAACCGATCTGTTTAATTGATTCTAAAGTAAGCCCGAAACAATTTATTGAGTATAAGAGAAAACGGTGTACATAGAAAGTGTATCAGGATTGTGAAGTGTGTTGGTGTGATTGGATTTTCTCATTGTTAGTTATAGCTAGGGAGGTAGGTAGTTTACTTAGGAATGAATGTTTTTATTTATAAGTAGGTAGTATTGGGATTAAATATTTTCAAATTTGCAGAAAAATATTTGATCCTAGAACCTTGATACCGGTATTGTATCAGTTGTCATTAATAACGCGAGAAAGTGCTTGACATAAAAACACACAACTGTGGAACATTTATTCGCAATTTTGTGAATAATTAGCGAAATCGAGCACAATAATCGAATTAGGCGGGGCAATTGTCCGAAGAAAGAAGAGGCTATATGCCGAAGAGCCCTAAACATGAAGAAGGGAACTGGCATCAACAGCAATTCATTTTGAAACAAATGATTATCAGCGATTATTTGATTTTAAATTAATTACTGTTGGTAGCTTCTAATCTACGTCTTCACTATGCTAATTTGTCTTATCTTTTTTCCATATCTTCGCTTGAAATTTTTTTCTATTTTCAGGTACTTATTTTGAAACCATTTTTAATATTTTTGATTGAAATAATGTAATTGATTCTTAATTGAAACCTTATCAAAGGATTAGTTTATATAATTTATTTCTATATTGTTGAATTATTTTCATCGGAAAGCTCATAAAAAGACGTTAAAAGTCATTCATATATAAATTAAATTGATCAACTTTAGCAGAAGTTATGATTGATTGAATAATTTGGGGGATCAAAAAAGGTCCACTAGTACTACAATCCAGTAGAGTTTCAAAAAGATTGAAGACAAAAAATTTTTTTATGGCTGACTTGTCAAATTTTGCCCCATATATGAAATGCAAATTCATTTATATTATCAATTTAGGGGTTCTTACAAGATTTCCATTCATAATGCACTTTCTTTTCTCTTTTTTAAACCACTTTACTGTTGCATTTTTAATTTTGGATAATGTTTAATAACTTAGTTTTTTTTTAAGTGCCGCCAAATGTGAATTGACATTTGAAGGCTGATTTCCATATCCGACTTAGTAAATTCATTATTATGTTTAGAAGACCTTCCCAGCTTGAACCTAAATTGATATTATGTTAATTTGGTCACATTAAATAAATAATAATAAATATTGTTTATTTATTATTAATTATTTGTTAAACGGTTTTTTTTCACATTGAGCCTTCTTTTTATGAAAGTCGCTAAAGCTTCGTGACAGAAGTTGGAAAGATTGATTATTAATTTTTTTTAATTTGATTTATACACGAAGATAACTATTTGTCAAAAATACCAAATTATTCTAATATGTTACATTTATTAGAATTTCTAATATATTGAATACGCTAAATTACCAATCAAAATTCCCATCGACAGATGGTAAAATTTAGTGAACTATTAGAAAAGTTTACCGTTTAGAAGGAAATATTTATCAGCAACATGAGATACCGTCATAATAGTTTGTGAAATTGAATAAAATGTACTAAGAAAGATTTGTCTGATCATAAATGTTTTAATTATAAAATTAGTCTTTTTGGAAGACAATTTTTGTTTAAATTATAAAAATTTATGACCAAATAGACCTGTCTTAATAAATTTTATTTTATTTCACAAATTTGCACTCTTTATCTCATTTTGCATGAAAATAGTGTTATCCAAACTGAAAGGCCGGTAAGGTAGGAATTTAGTCATGTGGTTCGGTTGCTTCATGGCCTTAAAAGTGAGAGTTTTTAAATATTTTTATTTCTGGATTTAGGGCAAAATCTACCATACAAGATGTAATGATTTTAAGACTTTCAGTTTACTTAGCTAGAATTTTGGACGTTTGGGGTTGCTGCTGCTGCTATTTCCTCTGTGATGGCCTTTCTCAAGCTTGCTCACTATTGCGCCAACATCCTTGTATATGTAAGTGCTCTTGATAAATTGAGGATAGAAGTTTTCATCAGGCTTGAAATCTCCAACTGTAATTCCAACAATGTAATTTGCTCCATTTCTTCGCTGCAATAGAAAATTTTATGTTAGCTCAGCTTGGGTTGAACGGTGATATTCAAGAAGAAATATTAATATTAAAATCATATGTGTGAAAACAAATTTTCATTAACGGCAAAATGTCTTACGTAAGTTCTCCCATTGGGCGGCAGATCAGGATGCCCAACATATTCCATGATCAGTGGGCTGCCACAATCTCCCTATAAAACAGTCAAGGCCATTAGTATTCTAAAAGTTTTAAATCCTTGGAGAATATCTCGAGAGCACGAGAATATGCTTGAACTTTTTGTGCTTTGAGCATTTACTGAGCATTTACGAGCATTTAAAATATATTCTTTAAGTCACGTTCTGTTATGTCCCCAACCGTTCTCAATCACTCTTTAGAACTTTTTCAGAGAAAATAGTTTGGTTCGATGTATTTTTTTGTTAGGTCTATGGTATTTACTATCGCCAATCGCCATTTTCGTTAATCTTAAGCTGTCTCCGGCTTAAAGTATTTAAGATTTAAGCTCTAACCTACAAACAATTGTTGCACGTTTGCCGAAGTAGAGGACACTTTTGATACTATAAATCATTTTATAGATGTAACACAAAGCTATTAAAGCTAAACAGATGTGATTCAATCCCTAAAAAGACTTATAATTAATAGTACTGTAAGTTTTATGGTCAATAAAATTTTCGCATTCATTTGGAAATTTTTCAAATTTAGTTGATAATTTCATAATTATTATTTTAAATACACTTTTATTATTATTTTTATTTATATGAACATCATTTGAATGTTTAATAAACCTTTAAAACATTAGTTGAATTTTAATATTTTAAATGCTCTTTAAATACTCCGTATGAGCTTGAATGCTGAGCATATTCTCAAGAGCATTTGCTCAAGATAAATTCTCGAGCATTTAAAAACACTAAAGGCCATGGACCAACCTGGTCACTTGATTAGATTTCTACTTTACCGGCATTTCAGTTTGTGCAACCCCATTTATATAAAAATCAAGACAGGTAACCGAAAATTTGTAGAATCAAATAAAATGCATTATTTTAGGTCTATCTGATTATAAATGTTTATAATTAGGGGCCGTTCACATAATACGTCACACAGTTTATGGGGGGGGGGGGGGGGGGGTGCAAATTGTGACGTGGTGTGACATTAAATGTGTACTCACGAAATTTGAAAAACAGTTCTGAAAAGATTATCTACAATAATAATTAATAGCTTCTTTTTTTACTTGATTTTGTACGCGTTAACGAAAAATGTTTTATAAAATTAAGAGGTGTGACGTGACATCGAAGGGGGGGGGCTGAGGTTTGCGACCATGTGTGACATGGGGGCCGGGGGGGGGGGTAAAAATAGCTAAAAATCGCGTGACGTATTATGTGAACGGCCCCTTACGAAAACAAATTTATTTGAAATTGTTTTTTTATAATTATAAACATTTATTAGCAGACAGATTTGTCTTAATGCATTTCATTTACTCTCACAAATGTTTAACTTGTAGTCTCATTTTTTACAAAAATGGGGTTACACAAATGAAAAATACTGATAAGGTATGAATCTGGTCACGTGATCCGGTTGTTCCGTGGCCTTAAAAATATAACACATTTACCATTTGTTTGAATAAATTAGTATTCAAAAATGTAAAAGAATTAACAATTTTCAAATATAATTACCGGGGTTAATTTTTGTCCTAGAATATTTTTTCCATTGTATAGTGCATTATGGTGCGTATAACCTGGGTCAGAAACCTCTACGCTCATACAACGTAAACAGTCTGTAAATTTTTCGTTTTGTGTTGTCGGGCCCCATCCACATACCTTACCTTCTTTTTCATGATCTTTTAAACTAGGTTCTATTTCAGCTAAACGTGGAATGGCAAAGACTCGTTGCCTCAAGTAGTCAGTGACTTCGGTCTAGAGCGGTAAATAATTTTTTAAATTTAATAAATAACTGTATCCTCTCAGTGGTAGAGCTAAATTAGAACCCAGTGAATACTCACGGTTGTTACGTAATTGTCGCGTAACATTTCTGTCAAAATGTCACCTATATAAATGCCCTATTGACAAAACAAAATATGATGCGTAACAGTCCTGTAACCGTTACATAAAGTTTCTTATTTTGTCACTATGACACTTATATAGGTAACATTTTCACAGAACTTTTACGTAACGATTACCTAACAACTGAGAAAGTGTTCACTGAGAAAATTCTGAGTTAAGGAAATACCATTTTTCAAAACATATACTGCTTGTACTTTTATGTTGCTTTACTAACATTAATTTTATCTAATTTATTGTCCCCACCCCTAACACCTGTAGTCCTGTAGACAATTCACAGAAAGCAAAACCACGGCGAAGAAGTTTAGGTGCGTTCAATTAGGGTGTATCTCAAGGCCATGAATCATTTACCAGTTTCTTACCTTAATAACGTATGCAAAATGCCGGAAAGGTAAGAATCAGGTAATAATATTTCTACCTTACCGACAGTTTTTTATGTGCAAACTCATGTCCATGTTGTTTCTTCAATTTTGCAAATTTTGAACTCTATGTCTCATTTTGCATGGAGATTAGGTTAATGACAAAAAATACCGTTAAGGTAGAAATCAGGTAGTGATCTATGACCTTAAATTAGGTTTAAATACTTTCAAAGTTTAAAATATAAAAAAAAAACAGATTGGCAACAAATAAGTTTACACTGAATTGATAAATCTAAGGTGAAATTACCTGAAAGGCGTCACGAATTCAAGACTTTTTTTAAGGTCATGTCTTAGGTGGGCCACATGACCAAGCAATCAATTTTTTTCGCCCATATAACTTTTTTGTCATAAAAATATCATTCTAAAACTTTGGGAAATTGGAGAGAGTGTAATAAACTACGTTTATCTGCTTCATTTGGGTAAAAATGCCAAAAAGAATTTTTGCCAAAAAAATTAAATATGGATAATTTTTGTCGCCTGCCGCATTTCCACGCGTAATGAGATATCAATTTGAAATTTGGGAAATTGACTAAAAAATAATAAAGAAGGTTTATCTGGTCCTAAATATAAATGGGTCCTGCCCCAGGTTTTATCCGGTCCTAAGAAGGGTTCTAAATGGATACAAAAATTGTGCGACTATCGGGTACTACACGGGTTGGAACCAGGTTGTACCTAACCCTAAGAAGGGTTTTAAAAGGTTCAAAAAATGGTGCGCCAATCAGGTTCTACCAGGGGTGTTAGTTGAAATTTGCCGGTTTTACTCATAGATGTCGCTAGAGATATGTATACATTTCTATGATTTGGCATCTATGTCATATTTTTCTATGGACAATAACCTTAAAAAATACACAATTACATTCTGCCAAAATAATAGCATCATAGTTGTTTACCTCAGTGAATATGTCGAGTTTCGTTCCAAGTAAATCGCATTTGCGGCATTCGTTGCTTTTCTTATTTCATCAAAAGAAAAAAGCAGTTGAAGCTCATCGATTGCTGGTAGAAACTTATGGTGAACATGCTCCAGTGATTAGAACATGTGAGACATGGTTTTGTCAATTTAAAAGTGGAGATTTCGATTTAACAGACAATGAACATCCTGGTGCAGCGAAAAAGTTCGAAGACGAGGAATTGCAGGCGTTATTGGATGAAGACCCAACCCAATCGCAACAGCAATTGGCACATATACTAAATGTGACCCGAGGAGCAATTTGCAAACGTTTAAAAGCCATGGAAAAAATCCAAAAGTATGGAAAATGGGTACCACACCAAATGAACGATAGACAAGTAGAAAATCGAAAAACCATTCCTGAAATGCTGCTTCAACGGTTCGACAGGAAATCTTTTCTGCATCGAATTGTCACGGGGGACGAAAAATAAATTTATTTCGAGAACCCGAAGCGGAAAAAATCATGGCTTTCACCTGGTGAGGTCGGGCCATCGATTCCAAGACCAAATCGCTTTGGCCGTAAGACAATGCTCTGTGTTTGGTGGGACCAGTGTGGTGTGGTGTACTTCGAGTTATTAAAACCTGGTGATACGGTGAATACGGATCGCTACCGACAACAAATTATCAATTTGAATCATGCGTTGATCGAAAAACGGCCGGAATAGGCCCGAAGACATGGTAAAGTTATCCTACAACATGACAACGCACCGTCTCATACCGCTAAAGTGGTGAAGAACACGTTAAAAGCATTGAATTGGAAAATATTATCACTCACTCGCAGAGCAGCGCTTCGCCAATTTTGAAGAAGACGAAAAATGGCTCGTCGAATGGTTTGCCTTGAAAGAGAAAATGTTTTTTTGGAATGGTATCCATGATTTGCCTGAAAGATGGGCAAAATGTGTAGAATCCAATGGTCAATACCTTGAATAAAAAATTTTCGAGATTCCCTTGAGAATTAAGTGTTTTCTTTATTGAAAAAACCGGCAAACTTCAACTAACACCCCTGGTAAATGGGTGTCAGTCAGGTTCTAAGAAGGACTTAAAGGGTTTTATCTGGGTTTTATGCGAGACCTGAAATTGTTCCGCGTATATGGTCTTAAACGGGTGTTAAGCAGGTCGTATCCTGCCCTAAGAAGGGTTCTGTATGTCCATAACAGAGTTCAATACGGAACCAAACATTGTTACGCTAGGCCCTTTTAGACACTCAGAGCGCACTTGACCAAATTTGTCAATCTATTTCCCCGCTATAACCCGTTTAGATTCCGCTTTCTTTTAACTCTAAATGTAAAATGTTGACAGAAAAAATATCGATCTGAGGACTGACTTGGTCACGAGGCCCAGCTAGGACATGGCTTTAACAGTGCAACGTAATTGCTGATTAATGTAATCGCACATCGCAGATATACGAAATCCACTTAATGTAATCCGGTAGCGATCAAATGAGCAACTATAACAATTTTTCGAAAATGTTTCATGCGCGTTGCAAAAATTTTTATTTGACTCACGGAGTACTTTTTTCGGTGAACTTCAGCAACCATTGCGCTGCGCCAATCACTCGGGATCCAATCGCGGACTCACCCGACAAGATGACAACTATAGTGTTATCGTCAGCTGAGCGGAAATATGGATTCCACTTCCTTTTTATTCTTGTTTTCTGGCGTTTATTTCGAAATAAATTTCCGAAATATACCGTAAGACACGATTTTCAAAGAAAAATTTATATTTTTATGAAATTTCCCAACGGTTCCATAGTTTCCCGCAACGCCACAACCAGAAAATTTTTCGCAAATGGGGAGCCCATGTAAAAATTTCATATTTCGAGACGTGATGTTTCAAAATTTAATACGATAAGGCCCAAAATGGCAGAGGACTTTTCGATCGGGAGGAGTCTAATCTATCGATGTATGAAATAAAAAAGGGCACTTAACCACCCTCCTTCCCACTACTGGACTGCTTTAATCTACTTACCATTACAACTCCAATATCATAATCCAAAGGGTGTAGCTCTTTATTAGCAGTATTATAAAACGGGTGGAAATCAAGGTTTAGAATTTTCAATCTCTGTGCTTTACTCAACAAACCTTCCCCCACGGCAACTTGAGAATTTTGCTTTTCTTTTTCAATTTTACTAACACATGTTCCTGTAGATATGAAAAAACCAAGTTTAAACATGCCTGCACCGCAAATGTGTTCCTGATTCACTTGTAGAGAGGCCACGAATAAATGGTGTCCAATTGTACAATGTTTACCATTTAATATTTTACTCTCCAGTAGAGACGAATCAACTTTTATGCGTGTACCTTAAAAGTAATTTTTAGTTATTAAAACTCATTAAAAATTGTAATTCAATTAACAGTAAAGAGTTTGTGAAGGAAGTAAATTATACCTGTTTTCTAAAATGGACGAGCAAGATGGAATACATTTGAATTTTCTCAAGAATTATTTTTTTTTTTTAACAAAAATACATTATATTTCAGTTTAAAATATAATTATCCATTAAAAAAATTATATTGATAGCCTTATATTAACAAATAATACAATGAATTAGTTTTACCGTCTTATCGTACACTGATAAATTTCTATGAAAATATTCAAATAAGAATTATGTTAAATGTATATACACGGAAAAAATATGCCCAGTAAAAAGTGTAGAATTAGTCCAGGAGTTTTGGACGGGTAGCAAAATGTTGGAGATCTTGAATGACTTTTAATAAAATATTTCAAACTTTTCAGTACTAAATGCAAATGAGTCTTGAAAATTTTCAATTAGAGTCTAGGAAAAATAGTTTTGTATTTACTACACAAAATTTAAGTAAGAAGCCAAATTCAGTTCACGACGAATTGTAAAAAAGTTGTGAATGTTTCTAATTCGGTTCGAAAGAATATGAAAAGTTCCTAAAGTAAAAAATAGCGAGCTGGTATTACAAAAAGTTCTGGACAGTCTAGGAAAATAATCTGCGCCTCGATATGCGCAGTTGATCATCAGCGCATCAGCCGGTAGTGCGAAGTAAAGTGAATAAGTGATCTTATTTTATATAAAGGAGATAAAGGATAAAGGATTAGAAGTGTATTTCGTAA
Organism: Diplolepis rosae; assembly: GCA_030998225.1. Lineage (NCBI taxonomy): Eukaryota > Metazoa > Arthropoda > Insecta > Hymenoptera > Diplolepididae > Diplolepis > Diplolepis rosae. Next base: position 1,125,660 of record JAPYXD010000723.1, on the reverse strand, counting down.
GTACCAACTTTTGTACTAAAATAGTTACCTAACACCTTCATTTTACATTAAATTTTAGTGAGTTTCAAAACTTAATCTATTAACATCAACCTATTTCTTTATTTTACATGTTTGTGAAGAAAGTATTAATGTAATTAATATCTCACTAAGAGAGGTTAGTTTATCTCTATTTCATAAAAAATGTCATAAAAAATTTCTCTATTTCATCAAAAATTTTTAGATATCCGGCACTGGACGTTTCTCACAAGCGTTGAGAATTTGACTAGCTACTATATAAGGACCATTTCGACCGATATACTCAGCGTGTGATATTCTGCGTGTTACCGTGTTAGTGAATTGCGTTGTATGTATTATGTATTAAGTTAGGTTATAGAATAAGATTTGTGTATATTAGATAAGTGAAGAATACGTTTCTCGTGTATTAGTAATGTGAATTTGTAAACAAAAGACTACAAATCTGATGTCTGCTCCGCTTTTTTTATTTTGCTTTAGAACCCTTCATATTTTCCCATACTGTCTTGGAAATTGTACACGCTGCCTCTACACTTTTTCCCAGACTGTCTTAGACATTTTACAGACTCCAAATTGTTTTTGCTTTATCGAAATTTTCTAGATAGTCTAGGATTTTATGTAATTCTTTCTTGCACTTAGTATTGAAATATCTTGTAAATATTCAAAGAAGGAGGTTTTCAATTTTTACAACATTTTGGTACCCGTCCAAGATTCACAGACTAAGTTCTACACTTTTTACTGGACATATTTTTTCCGTGTAACATTTATTCGACTTCTACAATATTTTACTTTTTAATAAAAAAACTAAAGAACATATGAGAAGTATTCATTTGCAGAAACATATGGAGTGATTTATATTTTTCATTGGCAATTGCTCGTTTTTCCTGCTAGCAAAACAAATATCTGTTTCATTTTAAAATACTCACCCATAGGATCAGCAAAGATACTAACGGCGCAAAATAAAATATAAGCAATAATTTTCATTTTTAGTGGTTTTTTTAAACTTCCAGCTCTTAAGTAGAAGATGGATGTCGAAGTATTATACAGAGTTTTTTGCCAACTCGACAATTTTTTCGTCCCAGTAAATTACACAGTAAATATATTTATATGTACATTAGTTAACGTTATCAATTATGCCTCAAATTTTTCCATACTGAAGTACTCTTTTAATCAAGGTTGGGATATTTTCGAGAAACGAATTATTGTTTGAGTTATTTATAACAGCCACATTGAACAAAATATATATTACGCAATAAATCTAAATCAGCGACAAGTACACCACGGATTACAATTGACAATTAAAACAAAACAAATGTATTTAATCATTTTATTGCAGTATAATATGTTAAAATATATTAATTAAAATGATATATAAAAAAGGATATCACAATTGATAATTTGTTGATCAATTAAAGAAAATAAGTTGCGTACCAGTAAAATTACACTAAATAATTAGTGAGTGTCATGTATAGGCTATTCAGTAAAGACACAGTTGATGGGTAATCGTTACATAACATTTCTGTTAAAATATCACCTTTGCAAGTGTCACAAATACAGAAGAAAAAATAATATGATAAATATTTTCACTTTTATATTGTTTGACAGGTTAGTTCGGTTTATGACATTTAATATTTGAAGATAATTTCGTTTAAACAATATCTGTAAATCCAATTCACGGGTCCATTTCTTGAGATGATTTGTTCATGAAAATTTTCTTTCAATAGATATAAATGCATTATTTCTTCACCTAGTTCTGCATCAATTATTTTACTTTCTAGTAAAGACGAATTGATATTCAATTAAATAAAATTTGGGTATATCGACTAAAATATTTGTTTGATTTAACCATATCGTAATAAAAGAAACTATCTGTGGTTTAATGCAACAAATTATTTGTTTGGTTGAACTAAACAAAGTCTAAATTATAAAGTTGTATGACTTCCCAATATTTTTATTCTATTTTTATTTGGATTTTTTTCAAAAAGTATATACGAATGATAATAATAAGGTAGCACAGTTCAAATATTATTTTCAAAGACAATATTTTAGTATTAACCTTTTGCACTCCAGTGGTGACTCTCACTCACCATGTGGTTTGGATGCCGCAGGCGTCCTCCGAAGGCCTGGAGTGCAAAGGGTTAAGATAGTTACTCATGGAATCAGCGACAACAACGATGACGTACAGAGAAAACCAAACAATAATTTTCATTTTTGATAATTTATTCAAAACTGCTAGAAATAGTGTAAGTTGACTTTTAATGAAGCAATTTTTGTCAATTGCGCACTTCTTTCTAGCCTCAGTTTTTATCAACAAACAGAAAATTTATTTGCCTATGTTGCATTATGAACTCATTTCTTCAGTGCTTTTAAAGCTAGCTTTTGTTTTGGATATAGATAAAAATTTCCAAATTCGATGAAAAAGTGTTTAAAAAAAAATTCTTATTCCATTATAGTAAGTGGCAATTAGCTCTCTCTATTAAAGAGGCCACTATATTTGCTCACTGGGAAATTAAGTGCTCATAAAATAAGTGTAAGAGTTAATACAAATGTAAAGCTAGTTTAAACTAAATTTAACAATTCCAATAAAACAGTTCAAATAAGTTTCATAATCAGTGACGATTTTCGTTGTATGTAAAAATATTTCACAATATAAAAATTTTTGAAGTCTGAAAAAATCCTCCACTTTAAAGTTAAATTAAAAAAAAAAATTAAAAATAAGCAAGAATCACACTTTCTGATATTAAATCTGTTTTCATGGTTTTTTGCCACGCTGCAAATTTTTCATACGCTGCGTTATATCTATCCCTTGATTTTTCGGGAAGCAACTCGTTTTTAACAGTTTTGGCTACTTCCACGATTTCTGAAGGTAGATCAAGAAATATTTCGTCGTCTCCACAGGGCCGAAATCAATTGAATCTTTACATTCCATTTTAATAAGAATTTTAATCTATTTTAATAAAAATTATAATCGATCGAATGTGAAGACTGAAGTTAGCCTCAAAATGAGGTTTGATAAGAGGGGAAATCACTTTAGACTAAGTAAAGTCCATATACTTTCGATACTGGTTACAGCGTAAAATGCTTTCGCAGTCGCTTGTTTCAACTTTTAACTCTAGGGTTGAAAACCCAATTTTCGACCCGCTCCGGAGGCATCGAAAGACAAATTTTCGATATATGTGTTATGAAATAGTATATTATGTGCCTAGGCACACAATGAGGGTGATTGCGTGACGAGCGACAATGCTCGCAGGAGATCGAAGCCAAGGCGTAGTCGAGGCGTAGCCGAGACGTAGCTGAGGCAAAGCCGAGACGAAGTCGAGACAAAGCCGAGACGAAGTCGAGACAAAGCCGAGACGAATCCGAGGTGCGATCAGTCCTGCGAGCATTGTCGCGAGTCTCGCAATGTCCCGAATTGTGTGCATTGGCACATATTCTATTTTATGTGACTGTGGTGCGGATACGAGTTTTTATGCATACATTGGAATATAATCTAGTACTTATTGTAGTTGTTTGCTGCGCTAGTTGTACAAAGCGGGCGCAAATTGGCGACTAGTCCCGGCCATTTTGATTTTATCGGTCTTGTGTAGTAGTCAGTGCTAACGCTGTACGAAGAAGAAGTGAGAAGAAGAAGAATAAGAAATAAAATGCGTTCCGCTGTACGAAGAAGAAGTGAGAAGAAGAAGAATAAGAAATAAAATGCGTTCCGCTGTAAGATTGTAATGCGCATGCGCAGTTCAATTTTTACATTGTATTCCTCTGTAACGGAATATACAACATTGCTTTACTCTCAGCTGTAACGGGAAAACGAGTTTCCGCGGCTGAGGCACATAAAATGTTTTTCATTGCATCATTTCGTAGTGCCACTGTTAATCTTCATTGCTCCTTGTCGATTCCCTACATTTACTTGTCAAGTGGCAAACATTTTAGCCGAATAAAACCTACCCAAACCATCTACGATTACAACGTTTGAACTCTGGTGGGAACTTTTTCGAACGTTACGATTATAGTATTCCGTAATTGCGTGAAAGTAATATTTCAACCTATGGAATGTCTTATAATCTAGAAGCAAATTTCACCATCATTCTTGGTGATATTTTCCGAAACGTGTTATATTGAGTAGCATATTCTTGGGACTAACTGACAGAAATTCCTAATGGTTTTCGTTTATCGTCGAAAATGGTATTTTTAACCATTATATTTTAATCCGTGTAGAGGGATTAACACTCGAATAGTTTTCGCAGATCCGCTTCAGGAAACGTAACTAGGAAAAATGATAAAACAAACAATAAATGATTTTTAATGAGTTTGCAGAAAAAAATCTAGATCATTTTTAGAAATTCGAAATTAGAGATTATGAATGCATAAATTTAATATGAAAGTTTATTAATTCTTCATAATATACAAATCTAAAGTGTGATCAAATTGCAGGTACTTTTTCCAATAGGGTTTTATTGACATGTCACGCGTGATTACTGTCAAACTAAATACACAATTTTATTCAGTTCTTATTGACATTTCATCATGGAAAGACTTACGCCTCAACAACGTTTACAAATCGTACAATTATATTACGAAAATGGACGCTCTGTGAAAAGTGTTTATCGCGCGCTCAGGCCAATTTATGGTGTACATAATCGTCCTACCGAACGCACTATTCGGCATACCATCGTCAAACTCGAGAATAATTTAACATTATTGGATGATACTCGACCGATTAGACCACGTACAGTCCGAACTGTAGAGAATATTGCGGCTGTAAATGAGAGTTTTGCCGAAGACCCGGAAGAATCGATTCGGAGCCGATCTCAACAATTTGGCCTATCTTATGGCACCACTTGGGCGATTTTTGATTCCGGAAATTGAAGCCCGTAATCTCCACGACACTTGGTTCCAACAAGACGGCGCTGCATGTCATACAGCCCGTGAAACAATGGATTTGTTGCGTAGTCGTTTCGGTGAGCAATTTATCTCTCGTCTCGGACCGGTGGATTGGCCTCCAAAATCGTGTGATATCACACCTTTGGACTTTTATTTGTGGGGATATGTAAAGTCTAAATGTTTTGTGCATAAAACAGCTACTATTGAGGCATTGGAAGCCAACATTACTGAAGTTATTAGCGAGATACCGGCCGAAGTCCTCGAGCGAGTCATTCAAAATTGGTGTTTACGGATGGATAAATTAAAGTGCAGTTGCGGCCAACATTTGAAAGGGGTTATCTTTAAAAAATAAATGTCGTGAATGGTTCTACACAAAAATAAAAAGATTGCCCTATCAGATTGAATTTTCGTTGTTTTATTTCAATTTTAAATCCTATACCTCTAAATTGATCTAAATTGATTACCACTTGTATATCAAAGTCTATTAAAATTCATAAGATTTTTAAGAGTGTAAAATATGTAATGTATTTATAACTGTCATTCCATTTGTTTAATTTTACGGCGTTTAGATGGTACAGTTATGGGAGTTTCGTTGCCATTTAATTTCTTCTCCATTTTTTGAACGTCACGAAATATAGAACTAGCTCTGAGAAAACGCGCATAATAATGTCCATTACTTTCAAATATATCACTTGTGATTGCAATAATATAATACTGGTAACCATTTTCCCCAGAATACAACATGATCAGAGGACTGCCAAACTCTTTCTATATAACAGTCAAAAATATAACACATACACCAAATTGTTTTAATGAACTAACAAACAAAAATATAAAAACATATTTTTAAATGGAATTACCGTAGTGATTCTTTGCGATTCTTCCCCATCTCCACAGTAATGATGATCTTTAAAATCCACACCTATTAAATGTGCGTGGCATTGGACTGCGGTGTAAAGCATTACGTTTATACAATTTAAAGTCTTTGAAAATATTTCAGATTCTGTTGTAGGTCCCCATCCACACAATCGAGGAGTGTTTACATCATATTTTAAATTAGTCCTTTTTTGTGCCACAGCCGGATAGACCAGATCCCTCATGTAATCAGGAATTGTGATCTAAAACAATTATATCAATTAAAATCACTGCACTGGCATAAACTCAGTAGACATTTACAATTTTTACGCAAACGTTATATAAGAGCTCTGTAAAAATGTCATCCCATAAGTGTTGTAGTCACAAAACAAAAAATGTTATGTCACAATTATGGTATATATTATATAATAATATATATATATATATATAATTTATATAATATACATAATATATATATTTTATAATATACAATAATATATAATGTATATAATATAATAAAATTTTAGTCTCTTGATAAATCTCGGTGGATTTCTTCTGTGTAAATTATAATTCAGAAAGTTATAACAACATGAAAGGATAAACTAAATCTAAAATCTGAATACGAAGTCCTGAATTCTGATTTAAAAAATTACATTTACTTTACAATTTATTTCTGGAAAAATTTTTTTTTGTAAATTAATTTCTAATTTTCCTATATGCCGTGAATTAGTTGCCTCCCAGGTGGAAATATACTACTGGCGCGGTACCATGCCAGTACCGTTGTCGTATTTCTGTCACTGGCTAGGTACAGGTGCAATGTCGGCATGGATATTGGCGTAGTACTGGCTAGACCCCTAATGATAACTCGGCCGGATGTTGACAACCAGTACTGGCCTGGTTCTTGAAATAAGTACTGGCACAATGCTATCGCTCGGTGTTGGCATAGTACTGGCTATATTCCTAATTATAACTCGGCTGGGAGTTGGTAGTCAGTACTAGGCTAGTATTTAAAAGCATTACTGGTCCAGTATTAACAGCCTCCGGTACTAGTTAGACACCTAATGATAACTCGACTGGGAGTTGGCAGTCACAACTGGGCTGGTACTTTAAAGTAGTACTGGTCGAGTACTAGCAGCTGATATTAACTGTATTATATCTGGTGGAATTTTTTAATTTCAAAAGTATTCTATCTTCTAGTATAACTATATTAGAAGCTAAATTGATCATTACGTTTTACAATACTATATATAAGTAAATGTATACAAATTGAATCAAAAACATTTTATTGAAATTTCATATTTTGTACTGAAAAGTATAGTTCTTTTGCAACAAAACTGAAAAAGCATTTTGCCAGGAATGATAATTAGTACTACGACATTAGTTAGTTGATAACCCGTATTTGAATGTTGTATACAGCCAGCACTAAACCAGTAAAGTTTGCACACCTACTTTGTCGGTATTTTTCCAGTAATAGTAATTAGTACTGCACCCGTAGTAAACCAGTAGAGTGCCAACTGTCAATGATATCCCTACTTTAGAGTTTCACCAGTATTGCCAAAGAATACTGCGCCAGTACGGTGCCAGTAATATGACAATGTTTGGTACAGTATTGACTTAGGCTATATACCATATATCAAATAAATAGATTCTAATTGCAGAAATAACAAATTCTTCTTTTAAAAATGGTAATCCTATTTGTAAACCTCCAAAAATCGGTTTCAATTATGTAAGACTGGTATTTACCAGGTGTACAAGTATGAAACCGGTAATGACATTTATGTGTCGCTAGGTAAAACTATACGCTCTGTCAAACCAAATCATTGACGCCATTTCTTCGCATTGAGTTTTGTCAACAATATTCAGTTCATAAACAATTAAGTTTCATACAACTAATTTTTTTCGCTAGTAAAAATGTCGATTTTTGTGCCTTCAAACTACGATTTGCGGACATCATTGATTTTCTGTTACCAATTGAAGAAATCTGCTTTGGAAGCCCATCGAATGCTTGTGGAAGCTTACGGCCAGCATGCTCTAGGCAAAACACAGTGTTTCGAGTGGTTTAAAAAATTCAAAAGTGATAATTTTGATGTGAGAAACGAAGATCGTGGAAAACCACCAAAAAAGTTCGAAGATTGGGATCAGAAGGGTGTTATCTGGTTTGACCTTCTGAAACCAGGTGAAACAGTTACTGGTCAACGCTACCAACAACAATTGGCCGATTTGCACGCAGAAAAAAGTTCCGTATAATATACTGAAAATCCGGTCAATTTTACTTAATTTCCAAGTACTTATATGGACAACTGGCCAGTTAACTGAATGTTACTAGGCTGAACAAGTAACGGTAATCAGATTTGGTAGTTACAAATACGAATACATAAGTGGTAGTGACTTGCGGATCAGTAAATTTCACCGAGCCAATTGCTATCATACACTGTTTCTAAATGCTACAAATGCTTATTATTCTGTTACATTTCCATAGCGTGTAACAGAATGTAACTTACTGTAACGGTATAGTTTACCAAAATGTTAGTGCTCTTTACGTTTGTCGAATGTCAGAATTACTTATAAGACAGTAGCTTTACCGATTTTTCTTAGTGAAAGTAGCATATTCGTTTCAGATAACACAGTTCTTTTGTTTTGGCTACTTTCTTTGCACACTGAGAAAAATGGATTGTAAACGGTAATGAAAAATATGTTACCGGGTATAATCTTGGACTATTAACTATGGGACAGCGATCTAGATTATTAAAACCATAATCTGTAGATGTTAAAAAAAAGATAGTATCGGATAATATCTTGGATTATAAATTGAAACATACCAGATTTAACGCGTGCAAAACAAAAGAAAGATAGAGGGGAGAGCTTTGGCACTCAGAAGAGGGGAGGTTTCAGTGGGAACACATACACAAATATTATTATCATACCTCATTTATGTTCACATATTTAAGTACACAATGCTACAACACTATTTATAATCGCATACGCTTGAAATTAAATTTCAGAATCGCTTTTGGGTTCGAATCCTCTAACTCTACCTATATCTACATTAACTAAACGCATTCCTAACGCCTAAAGCCTCTCGGCTATTCTCGCTTGCCATATTCCGAAATAAATGTCGCTTATAAGTCACTACTGAGTTGGCCAGACTTGGATTCGAGTCTACGAAGCTATTCGGATAACGTCGGAAGCACTCGGAAGACATTCTGAAACGAATTATATGAAAAACCGAGAATACATGTTTTGATTTTACCGAATACTATCCCTACTTTTAGTATCCAGGTTTTATGATCCGTTTTTCTCACTGCAGTTGGAAATTCCCTTGTTTACACCCAGCGTTGCCGGCACACGTGATTTACACATGAAGGTTATGTTTTTGTTACATGTTGCGCGAGTTAAGCGAAACATCCAGATCGGTAAAATCTACTGATCTTTCGTTAATGTGTACTATACTAGTATTGTAATTCAGTTCCAGTGAATGGTACTTATCATCCTGTATTTAATACATATGATAAAGGTTTTTTTAACTCACAAGTGACAGAGTTAGATTTACTTTGATTTTACTATGAGATTTACGAAATGCTCAGTAATTCCGACAAAGTGATTTTTCTTGATGACAATGCACCAGCACATCGAACAAAAAAGACTCGGGAATTGGTAAATTCGTACAGCTGGGAAGTCCTCCCCCATGCGGCTTATTCACCAGACTTGGCTCCATCTGACTACCACTTATTTTCATCAATGGGGCAAGCACTTGCTGAACAGCGCTTCGATTCGTACGAAAATGTGAAAAAATGGCTCAATGACTGGTTTGACTCAAAAAACGAACAATTTTTTTGGCGAGGCATACACAAATTGCCAGAGAGATGGGAAAAATGTGTGGCTAGCAATGGCCATTACTTTGAAGATTGAATGTATAACCATTTTTATTAAATAAACGTGAATTTTCTCAAAAAAATTACCGGTTTCATACTTGTACACCTGGTACTGTGTGATTCCGTGGCAAACAGAAAAGAGTGTTACGCCTCTTGGCAATGATTACTGAAATTCAGTAATCATTTACAAGCGCATTCTCTTGGAAAGAACAAGAAGTACCGAGAAAAAAATAATCTTCAATTCAGAGGAATAGGGATTTTTGATACCTTTCTAAAAAGGAAAAAAAACTTTAGCTCTAAATACCATAATGACTCCAATATCAGAATTAACAGGTTTTCGATTTCTACAGGTAGAATTATAATACTGATGTTTTTCAAGGCCTAAAATAACTTGTCTATGTCCTTTATCTAAATCATAGTGTCCTATAACAACATCAGCATTTGGCAATTCTCTTTCAATTCCTTCAACACATGTTCCTGTAGATATGAGGAAGCCAGGTTTAAACATGCCTGCACAGCAAAAATGCGTCCGATTTATTTGTAAAGAGGCCATGAAATAGTTCTTTTTTACTTTTGTAGATTCGATTCCGCTTATTATTTTACTCCCCAGTAAAGATGAATTGACTTTCATATTGGTACCTTGAGAGTAATTATCATTAATAGATTAGAAAATATATATACCGAAGTTTCACTCGCTGATTCGAATGAAACTTTGAGAATTTGTAAGGTTCGGAAAAATAATCGACATACATTTTTTGATGTCTGCGAAGGTTCAAGTTTAAGAATCCAAATTTGAGGTCAAAATTAAAAAATTCAAGATGGCGGATCAAAAATGACGCCTACACTAGATATGTGAATGGTGGTTTTTACGTTTGCACTGGAATCAATTGAGTGATTGGAAAGCCAAAAAGCTTTTAAGGGTTCAGCGATATCGATAATCCCTAAAAAGAATTTTAACTTTTAAATCCTTTAATTGATTCCAATTCAAACGTAAAAACCACCCCTTAAGTTCGAATGATTTTTTCTGCCCTTAAACATGAACCTTCGCCGATATAAAAAGATGCGTGTCGATTATTTTTCCAAACTCTATAAATTTTCAAAGTTTCATTCGAATTGGCGAAAAAAATTATTAGGTTTGTTGAAGTGAAGCAACATATGGATCCACGTCACGACTTAAGGCTATGTCCTAGACATGATTTCAGGCAATTCTTCTCACCCTTCTCTTCCTTAAATTAATAACTCAAATGGATTTTTTATAACAGGTAAACAAAACTTCATCTTTCTCTTATATTTATCTGCTATGGACAATCCATTTGAGTTATTAATTTAATAATGAGAAGAGCGCAAAGTACTGGATAACATCACGTCTGTGATGTCGCCTTAATATATATAAGACTTTAGAAATTAGTTCTAAGAATGTATTCCACTTTTAAGATATTCACCTGTAGCATTAGCAACAACAATGACGGTATACAATAAAAAACTAACAACAATAATCATTTTCGATGATTTTCTCAAAATTACAGGGAGAATGGATACTGTATTTTTATTCTGCTTTCTATGCCAACTTAACATCTGTCTCACCTCGACTCTTATCAGCAATACCAAAAATTATTGGTTTATTCTGTCTTATGAGCTTATGCTTCCTCAGAGCGTCTAGAGTTTGTTGTTTTTAGGATATCGAACAAGTATTTTTTTTTCTTTTAATCTCAACTTTATAATTTTGATACACTTAGAGGAAGTTTCTGTTCATGTTATTAAAAAAAGTATATTTAATTTTAAAAAATGACAAATTTGAATAGGATGAATTCTTTGTTAACATTTTTCGTTTTATTTAAAAATATATTATTCTTATTCAACCAATGTGATTTTTTTTCATTTTAAAAAAGAAAGTGTGGGCGCATAAATTTTATTTTTAATGCTATTCTTTCAAACTAAGGTACTTGACGTACAATTTAAGGGGTTTCAGAAGAATCTTTTTTAAGATTTGACTAAATATATGCTAAAGATTATTATTAAATAATGTGTACTATTTTTAACTTAATTTTCGCTTTCCAAAATCGTAATTATTATTAATTATGTTATTAGGTATCGTAAGATATTGTGCAAATGCGATTTAAAAAGGAAAATTATATTCGAGTTTACCATAAAGGATATATATATTAGGGTGTGCCAAAAAAACGCGATATTTTTTTTCCTTTCACGAAAACTTGAAAATATCGTAGAAAATGTCTAAACAAAAATTCTGTCCAAAGCACAGCTCGTAATTTCAATTTTAAGAGGTTTCTCATCGTACCTAAAGTTTTTCCAATTAAATAACAGATTATAGGTATTTTCTACATTATTTCCTTCCGCAAGCTATGATAAATTTTTTTTCCATCAAATAAATGATTAAACCTTATTCAGAATTAAATTCTCTATAAAAAATTCTATTGAGTCGAATTCCTATCATCAATATTGCATTTTCTGCAGAGCCTCAAAATTTAAATTTCTAAAAATTTTGAGTTTTTTGAATTTTTAAGCTAAACTATTTAAGATAAGACAAAAAGTTGAATGGAAATTTTGTAGTACATTCAGTACTCTATAAAAAAGTTCTGAATGAATTTTTTGTATCATGAATATTTACTAAGTTACAAATTCTCAAAGTCGTATTTTTTTCATTTTCAACTTTTATCAAGTAACGAAAAGTTTAGTAGAAATTTGAGAATCTGTAACTTAGTAAATATTCATGATACAAAAAATTTATTCCGAACTTTTTTGTAGAGGACTAAATGTACTACAAAATTGCCGTTTAACTTTTTGTCTTATCTTGAACAGTTTAGCTTAAAAATTCAAAAAACACGAAGCGGTAAGCTTTAAAAAATGTTTAAGGCCATGCATTAACCAGATCATATGATCGATATGGTAATTTTTTTGTCTGTAAACTTTTGTCCATACAAAATAAGATATCAAGTCAAAATTTTGTGAGATTAAAGAAAAGCCACTAAGAAAAGTCTGTCAACTCTTCGATTGTTTAAATTAAGAACATTTTTTTTAATTATATTTTTTTATAATTATAAAAATTTAAGAATTGACAGACCTTTCTTAGTACTTTCTTTTTAATCTGACAAAATTTTGACTTGATATCTTATTTTGCATGAGCAACAGTTTACAGACAAAATAATCACCATATCGATTATATGGAGTGGTTGATACATGGCCTTAAACGCGATTTTCTTGGAACAGCATTTTTTGACACTGTGTGCGCGATTAAAAGAATTGTAATCAACGGATTTTTATAAAACGGTACTTAATTGAAAGTCTATCAGTATAGATTCTGGAATTAATTCATATGATTTACAGATTTAAAACAATTGCGAAATATCATGCAAATTTCGGCGTCCTAAACCAGGCTACTCCCTTAAGCCATACATAACATTATTTTCAAATTGAAAGAACTAGAAATTCTGATTGTTTTTACCAGATTTTTCAAAAATAATTTAAAACTCCAGTTGAAACAACCAGAAAAAATATTGATTAGGTATATGGCCTAACTATAATTTCAATTATTATTTCAATTATTTTAAATAGAAATTTTTTTTGCATGTTTTCGAATAAATCCTTCCTAAGGCATGTTCCTTATAATGTCTAGATTCGAAATAAGCAAAAAAAAATTCGATTTTTTGAAACCGCGAAGGTAGACGACCCCCTTAAATGGAAATAAGCATATTGATTGATACCCAATAACATTCTTTTCTCTCCGTTTACCAATTTATTTTGATAAATTAGCATTCAAGAACTTGAATAAACAGAATGTTTTTAATCTTATTACTGGATTAAGTCATTGCGATGGTTCCAGTTCCAGTTCCTCAGTAATGTCTATGTCTAAAATCCATTTGTGGTAAAAGAAAGCGGCATTTTTAAGATTCTTCCTTTCATCATCAACTTTAATCTAGAGCAATGATGGAAATTTATATTAATATAACTAACTTTTTTATGCAAATGCTAAAGCTATATTGAAAATAAAACAAGCTGGGTCAAGATAAAGTCATTTAAATAAATTTTCCGTTTTTGTACACTTCTGTTGTTTTACTTTCCTTCATTTAATCCATTTATTTCTAATATAATTTTGCTTCATAATGTTTTGTCGAAACTAGCGTAGTTTAAATAGAATTTGATTATTGATTTTCTTTAAGTTGCAAAATGTTTCATGTAACTTTCTTATTTTTGGTTTAATTGGAAAATTTTATGAGAAAAATTCGTAGAGGTATTTAACTTTCCAAAAGTATTCTGTAGAAAGTCCGTAAAAATTCTGAGTACGCAAAATGTATAATTTCTATGAATCATTTCAGAAAACAAAGTTTAAACATTGGATATGTCTAAGATTTAATATAATATTCTGAATATATGGTAGAGAATATATTCCACTTTTAAGATATTCACCTGTAGCATTGACAACAACAATGGCAGTACACAATAAAAAACTAATAATAATATTCATTTTCGATGATTTTCTCAAAATTACAGAGAGAATGAATACTGGATTTCTATTCTGCTTTCTATGCCAACTCAACTTCTGTCTCACCTCGACTCTTATCAGCAATAACAAAAATTATTGGTTTGCTCTTTTTTATGAGCTTATGCTTTCTCAGTGCGTCTAGAGTTGGTTTTTTTAGGATATGGAACAAGTCCTTTTTTCTTTTCAAACTCAGCTTTAAACTTTTGATACACTCAGAGAAAGTTTCTGTTTATGTTATAAAAAAAGTATATTTTTTTATTTTTTTTTTTTATTTTGCTTTCTAATCTTGTGAGAGATTAATTCGCTTTACATTGGTTGGTAAATGTTACATTGATCTTTCTGTGTTATAATCGTTGAGCACATTACATTTTTAGACGGTAAGTTTACATTTTTTTAAAAAGTTTATGACATATTGACATACGGGTACATTAGGTTCGGCAATTATGACAGACATTTTCATTGGAAGTTGGATGTTGAGTAGGAGTAAATTTTGTAGCAGTTCGCCTCTTTCTTGATTATATACAGAGCATTGCCATACAACGTGGTCGATTTCTTCTTCGTAATCATTGCATTTACATTTTGCGTCATTAATAATATTAACTCTAGCTAAGGAGGCAACGAGGTTATAATGATTCGCTCTGAGACGATTTACAGATACAATAAGTTCACGGGTAATATTTTGTTCATAAAACCATGGTTTATTAACATTTTTGTAATAGTCTTTGAAATAAGTCTGATCATTAGTCTTACTATTTTTAAGAATAATTTCATTGCTCTCTTCAGTCATTGTTTTTTTAAAGAGTTCTTTCAAATCCGAAAATGGAATTTCAAGGATAGTATTATCAGAATCATTTTTTCCTGCCTCCTTGGCTAAAGAGTCTGCTATTTCGTTTCCCTTAATACCATGGTGGGATGGTATCCAAAAGAATTTGATGTTAGTGTCGCCATTTGTTTTTTCAAGGAATTCCACATATTTTTTTTTAATTTCTAGTATGTAGGGATTGATTCTGATATCAAGACTGATTTTTTGTAAGCTGGAAAGTAAGCTTAGAGAATCTATGAAAATGCATATATTACTGTTCGATTTTTCAAGCGCTAGGTCTAAGGCATCGCACATTGCTATACATTCGGCAGTAAAGACGGAGGTGTTACGGTCTAATTTTCTTTGAACTTTTTTGTTGAATGTTGGACAGAAGACAGCCGAACCAGCTGAGGAGGTGCCTCTATCTTTACTGCCATCTGTATAAATTTCCAAATGCATTCGGTGACAATGAGTGAATTGATTTTGTTTTTTGGGTCACGAGATTGTGTGAGTTCCTTCCCTAATTCGATATTGTAGGGAATAGTCGTAGTAATTTGCATAAGACGGAAGTTAAGGCGATAGGTCGATAATTTATACCGTCTGGTTTGCTGACAAAGTGAACGTATGTTTCCCTCCAGCTATTTGGAAATTTCCCTGTTTTGAACATCGCGTTATAGATGTCTAATAGAATTAATTTATATTTGATAGGCAACATTTTTAGAACATAGTAATCAAATCCATCAAGACCGGGGGAGGAAGTAGCATTTCTCGTGTCTAGGGCTGAATTAAATTCCGCGAAGGTAAAGGAGGCTTCTAAAAATTCGTTTTTTTCGAAGCTTGGAAAATAGTCAGGGTCCGTTGGGACCCAAGGAGGGCAAATTTTGTCTAGAGTTTTGAATTTATTCTGAGTCTGAAGATTTTCAGGATGATGAGATGGGGTGATTTTAAGCCATTTGTTTTTCAGAATCCTCGCGTTATCCTAGACGTACGTGCTGCTTATATTAGGAGTTAGAGTTTCCGCGTACGTTATGTAGCTGGCTTTCTTTTTGGTTTTGAAAAATTTTTTAGCCAATGCAGATATTCTTTTGTATTCGATTAGGTCACTAAATTCCTTGGTTTTATCCCAGTTTAGAAAGGCGGCCTTTCTTTTTTATTTTATAGCCTGACATTCCTCATCCCACCAAGAAACTGGATTACGATATTTTTGGTCACTACCTTTTTTTTTATTTGGAGTACTATTTTTAACGGCGTCAGTCACGATTTTTACAAATTTGCTATACCTTTGGTCCGCGGGCATACTATCGTACTCTACTGATAGGAAATCTTCATACGAGTTTTTGAGCTTATCTATTACTTGGTTCCAGTCAGTACGAATTGACCTAATTTTAAACGATTTTTTTATGTACAAACATTTTTCCACATTAGAGATTATAAATATCGGATAGTGATCCGAGCCCCAAGTTACGTCATGAACAATACTTTCAATTTTGTCTACTACGTTGTGGTTTGAAATAACGAGGTCAATATTGGATTGTGAGGTAGAGTCAATGTGAGTAACAGAATTTAAATTATGAATGAATAAGTCAAGCACATCTAGACATTCTAATAAATTTTCTCCATTTTTGTCTGTCCTGGTACAATTCCAAGAAACATGATGTGCATTGAAGTCACGTACAATGATATTGTTGTCTTTGGATTTCAAATTTTTAAATATGCTTTTCCATTCATTTATGTTAAGGACAAGACCAGGGGCTCGGTAGCAAATAAATAGATTAAAGGCGGGATTCGTATTTGTGATTCGTAAGCCGCACAATTCGACCGACTTATTAGGAGATTTAATATTAGTGATTTCTTTATAGGCTATGTTTCTGCGAATCAGGACGAGAATCCCGCCTCCAACTGAATGATCTCTATCATTACGAAAACTTACAAATCCAGGAAATTGGAAGTTTTTAATGTTAGGTGTAAGCCATGATTCAACTACTACAAAAATGTCAGCGTCTTGGAGTATAACTTGTATTTCATGTTTGCGTTGTAAAATGCTCCTTGCGTTCCAATAAATAATTTTCATTTTATTTTATTTTTTATTAGCGGGTAGAGTATGTTACAGTTCTTCTGTGGAACTTGTTTCGTATCCGTCAGTTAGTCTCTTGACTATTCTTCTTATCCTTGCTTGTAATGTTTTATCAGAGATTTCGTGGACCGTGCCGTTTAGCATTGTTATTAAAGCTGTAGTGTCTGTCGTGTATTTGTTAGCAATTGCAGGTATCTCTTTACTGCCAAAGGTGTCTTTAAGAAATACAGAGAGATCGTCATAGTTGATAGGGTATATTGTAGAGTTTTGAACTAGATGTTCTT
The DNA here is from genome assembly GCA_030998225.1 of Diplolepis rosae. NCBI lineage: Eukaryota > Metazoa > Arthropoda > Insecta > Hymenoptera > Diplolepididae > Diplolepis > Diplolepis rosae. The sequence goes on along the minus strand of JAPYXD010000723.1, from coordinate 1,108,385 downwards.
TGGCGGGTTTCAGTTGTTCATCTATTTCGGCTTGCGTGAATTGCCTTTTATTTTGGGTTTTATCTTTTTTCCACTTCTGATTCTTTTGCTGAATGCCACTGGTAAGTCTTCTGTTGCCTTCATCTATATTTAAGACCTCCGTGTTACTCTCGTTGCTACTTGAAATGACACTGCGATGGCGTTTAATCCCAGTTATATTGAGAACATTTGAATTGACCGATTGCTGCGTCAGAACGAGAGGTACAGTAGGATCAGGTGTTTTGTCCGTTATGTTTGAGTCTTCATTGGTAAGTAGTGATTGAGTCATGGAGTTTTTTAAGTTCCGTATTTTTACAGTATTTGGCCAGGTGACCCTCTTCCTTGCAGAGGAAACATGACCATTTTTCACCGGTTATATAAACCCAGTAGGAAGTGCCTTCATAATGTATTTGTAGACTTTCTGGAAGTTTTCCTTCGTCCTCTGGGTTCACGTCACGTAAACTTGTCTACGAAAACTCATAATATGTGAGTATTCCGCTTCGTTCATTCCGGCTCTAATGAAACTGATTTGTGATACAGGATTGACATTGTGTTCACGTAATTTTGCTTCGATAACAGTGTGGGGAATTATCGGGCAAACATTCGAAATAATAATACGTTTGTGCTTGGATATGAGAGGTCTTATTGCCAGAGTGTGTGAGCCAATGCTTATCTTCATCTCAGTGACTTTGTTTACGATTTCTTGCGTACTAAGATATAGACATACTCGGCTCTGAGAAATACGAGAGGCGAAGCGAATATTTTCAGGACCGATCAATTTTCCAATGGAGACTACGTAATCCTTGATTTGCAGACCCTCGATTGCATCTGTGACGATTGCCTGTTCTTTTTTTGGGAACTGAATCTGTTGAGCCATCTGGGCGTAAGAAACTTTGGAGTTTTTCATGCTATTGGTTACGAAACTTTGAGGGTTAGGGACGTTTCTATTATCAGAAACGCTCATTTTGCACTTCAACACAAGTGCACTCACTGGAGGAAGCGCCGAGGCACAACCTCAATTTTTGAACGATTTGTGACAAACTCTCCGAACGCGTCTTACGAGCGGAGCGCGATATAAACACGTTTTACCTCGTCAACAGACCAAACAAGACTCAAAAAGTATATTTAATTTTAAAAAATGACAAATTTGAATAGGATGAATTCTTTGTTAACCTTTTTCGTTTTATTTAAAAATATATTATTCTTATCCAACCAATGTGATTTTTTTCATTTTAAAGGAGAAATTGTGGGCGCTTATTTTATTTGTAATGCTATTCTTTCAAACTAGATACTTGTCGTACAATGTAAGGGTTTTCCGAAAAATCTTTTCAAGGTTTGACTGAATATGTGCAAAAGATTATTAAGAATGTGTACCATTTTTAACTTGATTTCCGCTCTCCAAAATCACAACAACAATGGAGAAGAAATTACATTAAAAAATTAAAATATACTTATTATAACTATTTCGTAGTTTCCCAAGGCTCAAATATATTCTTTTTGTCCAAACGGGCGGAAAAAGTCGCATTGCATGCTTGCGCGTAGAGCGGCATGCAGTCGTTAACTACGCACTCGCACGCAATGCGACTTTTTCCGCCAATTTGGACACAAAAAGCCGTGTGTACCTCGGGCGACATGGTGGCGATGTGACTCGTGTGAATACTGCGCTCGCTACACTCGGGCGGGTACATTTCGCACTCGTCGCAATCGCCACCATGCCGCCCTTAGTACACAATCTACTATTTTAACTCGCTCAACTACTCAATGATCTTATCAAGTATTCATCATTAATTATGAAAGTATTTGTATCAGTCATATTGACCAAATTTTAGATTCTTAAATATTCCGGAAGATGTTTCACTTTTATTCTTTATTATTTTCCTTTTCTCTTTCATTATTATTTTTCCTTGTTATTTCTTTCCCCAACTTTCGACGCTTCACACATGGTACATACGGTACGCTTTGTGCGTTATTTTCTCCGTTTTCTAATTGCTCTACCATTATCTGAACTTCGGGAAACATAAAGCTGCATTTGGTGAAGCGAATATAGAAACATCCTTCATGCTCAAATGAACCACTTGCCACTCCAATAATGTACTGCTTATAACCATCATGCCCTTTATATGTCATGGTCAGAGGACTACCAAAGTCTTCCTATATAACAGTTAAAAATATAACATATGTGCCACGAAAACAATAGATGTTTACAATTTATAACTCGGATGATTATTAATTGCATATCAAAGAAAATTTTTCCTTGACCGTATATCAAAGAAACTGTTTTCTCATTGTGGAATTCGAAATTGTTTAAAAAAGAATTGTTGAAATTGGGTAAGGAGCTATCGGAACTTGAAAAATGTGAACGTTTTTGGGTTCTCCTATAAAGTTTTAATAATGCGTCTTATCCACTTTTTACCTCTATCCTTAGCCCCAGAAAAAAATTAATTAATCCAACCAAATCATTTTTTTAAATAAACCACGATCTTTGTTTAAGTGAAAAAAAAATTTGGTTAAATCAACTCGCACATCCTTAGTTTATCAGACTAAATTTTTGTAAGATAAACCAAATTTATTTCGAAATTTAAGAATAAAATATAATTCAAATTTCCTTAATTATTAAAATAGTTAATTATGGTTCACAAAACTCAAAAAAAGTATACAGTTAAAACAACGTGAATTCCAGTTAAGGAAGGAGCCTGGTCTAGGGAGTTAAAAAATCGATTTTTTGGAAGTCATCTTAATTGATAGTAGGCATATCCGAAAATATTTTGTTAAAGTTTCGGGTCAAAATTTGAATTACTCTCGTAGCTACGGGCTCTGACACACCGCTCGCACCCGAAACAGGGAAGCTTTAAAAAAAGTTTAAGGCCATGCATCAAACAGACCATTTGATCGATATGGTCATTTTTTTGTTTGTAAACTTTTGCCCATGAAAAATAAGATGTCAAGTCAACATTTTGTGAGATTAAAGAAAAGCCACTAAGGAAAGTCTGTCAACTCTTCAATTTTTTAAATTAACAAAAAATTTTTTTTTCAATTATATTTTTTCATAATTATAAAAATTCAAGAATTGACGAACCTTCCTTAGTACTTTTTCTTTGATCTCATAAGTTTTTGAATTGATATCTTATTGTGCATGGCAAAAGTTTACAGAAAAAATAATCACCATATCGACCATATGGTGTGGTTGATACATGGTCTTAAACGTGATTTTCTTGCAGGGAGAAAAAAAAACTGTTGAATCAACAGATGTCATTTGCTGGGATAGGGACAGCAGATTTTTTTTGTAATATTTACAGACATTTCTGTAGATTTCACAGGTTCATCTGTTGAGTTTAAAAACAATCTGTGAATCCAACAGAAAAATCTGTAAATATTACAAAAAAAATCTGCTGTCCCTATCCCAGCAGTTGACATCTGTTGATTCAACAGTTTTTTTTTTCTCCGTGTGGAACAGCATTTTTTGACACTGCGTGCGCGATTATAGGAATTGTGATCAACGGATTTTAATGAAACGGGGCTTAATTTAAAGTTTATTAGTATAGCTTCTGGAATGAATTCATATGATTTACAGATTAATCAAAATTGCGAAATATCATACAAATTTCGGCGTCCTAAACCAGGCTACCTCCTTAACGGGTGGTTGCCTTTCTTGACAATAAAAAAATCAATTTTTTTTTCTTGCAAAATTCGCATCCTAAAGTATTGAAAACACGTGGGTAAAAGGATATTTTCATATATAAAATATTTTTGAAATCACAGCCCTTTAAGCGGAACCGTCGGGCGACTCGGAAACGAGTAACTTCAAACTTTGAATGAGTTTTTCTGAAAACAGTATTTTTCGGCGAGCGGGGCGCTCTACAGCTTGACCGAATGAACCGATTCACATACGCCTTCGTGAAAATAAAAGGATATTCAATTTTCGGAGCCTTATGGAAGCGATTTTTATCAAAAATTGAATTAGAAATAATTTTTCCGTCTGTCGGGTATGGTTTTATTTGACATGAGCTATAGTCGCTATTTTTTTCTTTTTTTTTCATTAAAGTAAAATTTACTGTCTACTGATAGAGCAATTTAATACATAAATACTCATTTACAGAAGTATTCATTTTTTATCACTAAACAATTCTCAAGTTTCATGCATTTTTCATGCCAAAGAACTGCAACCTCCCATTAAGTCATGCATAACATTATTTTCTAATTGAAATAACTAGAAGATCTGGTAACTTTTACCGAAGTTTTCAAAAATAATTAAAAAATTTAGTTGAAACAACCAGAAAAAATGTTGATTAGGTATATGGCCTAACTATAATTTCAGTTATTTTAAATAGAATTTTTTTTTGTATATCAGTATTCTACCGTGTACAATACAAATGACAATACAATATTTGATTCTTAAAATGGAAATGAGCATATTGATTGATACCCAATAACATTCTTTTCTCTCCGTTTACCAATTTATTTTGATAAATTAGCATTCAAGAAATAAAATAAATAGAATGTTTTTTGTCTTATTACTGGATTAAGTGATTGTGATTTTTCTCCAGTTCCACAGTAATGTCTATGTCTAAAATTCATTCCTGGGAAAAGGAAGCGGCATCTTTCGCTGCTGTGAATCCATACGCTCATACTCTTTAACATGTTTGGAATTAATCTTGATTCTGTGGCAGCACTCCATCCATATAATGTGGCAAATCTACCATCATATTTTAAATTATTCTGTTTTTGTCCCAAAGGTAAAGTGCTAAGATTCCTCCTTTTATCGTCAACTTTAATCTAGAGCAATAACGGAAATTTACAATAATATAACTAACTTTTTTATGCAAACGCTAAAGCTATATTAAAAATAAAATAAGCTGGGTCAAGATAAAATCATTTAAACAAATTTTCCGTTTTTGTACACTTCTGTTGTTTTACTTTCATTCATTTAACCCATTTATTACTAATATAATTTTGCTTCATAATGTTTTGTCGAAACTAGCGTAGTTTAAATAGAATTTGATTATTGATTTTCTTAAAGTTGCAAAGAAATTCATGTAACTTTCTTATATTTATGGTTTAATTGGAAAATTTCATGAGAACAATTTGTAAAGGTTTTTGGGCACTATCTGAAATTCGCATTTGGATTTTACAAATAAGTAGTCTTCAAAAATACGAAAAACGCTCTCATTTTTTTTAAACCTGATAATCCTTTTGTGACGTTCTAATAAGTTCACACACTAGGCTGCACAATTCAATACGAAAGCTTCTTGAAAATGTAACAAATTAAAACCTTTTTTTACTGTGTACATGCAATATAACTTAATTTATTTGCTCATTTTTCAATCTGATTATTTTTTTGTAAAAAATGTAATCCAAAAAGTCATAGAAAAATGAACGTGAAATTATTAAACAGGTCTGAAAAAGAAGCTTGGTCTAAACCAACATTCTCTAAATTTTTTAATCAGTCGGAATTTTTTTCACCCGAAATTAATGAAAAACATACCAACTTTTAGTGCACGGAAAATAATTTGACAAGGTGATTGAACAAATGAAGAATGATCCCAATTTTAAAGAATTAATATGTAGAAATCATATAAAAACTTTAATCAAATTTTATGAACGGTTTAGGTGAAGAAGCATATTTCACACAGTTGCGGAATAACAGAAATTATTATTTTCTATAGATTGCATTTATGCTTCCACTATTGTAGAATTAAGTAAAAAGTGTAATAGTTTTTTTTATCGAAGGTTCATTAAATGCCGTATGCACTATAGCTAATGAATTTTCACATTTAATATACTTTATCAACCTACCATAATGATTCCAACATCGTGATACTTTTCATTTCGAATTCTTTTACTAAAATTATAACTTTGATCCTTAGTAAGCTTTACAATTTCATATCTTTCTCCTTTATTCAAATCCTTGTTTCCCATAACAACATCAGCATTGGACCTTTCTAATTCAATTCCACTTATACATGCTATTGTTGTTATGAGAAAACCAAGTTTAAACATTCCTGCACTGCAATAGTGGGTGCGATTTATTTGTAAAGAGGCCATGAATGAGAACTTTTCTACATCCTCAAGTATTTCTCCGTTTACAATTTTACTCTCCAGTGAAGACGAATTGACTTCTGTACGCGTATCACAAAATATATGTGCATTAGTGATTTTCAATTCATTAGTACCCACATTAGTTTGGAATACACCCGAATAAAAATTTTATAGTTGTTTCAATAAAATCGTTTTCTTGACTGTATTTGGTTCTTGTAAGAAAATATTATGGATGAATAAACTGAATTGACCAAACTCGTTTACTCGAGGGAATCAAAGCTTTTTGTTGAACAGTTTTGTTACCTTCACAAAGTACATGTTTGGTAAAATCAATGAAATAATTTGGTAGATTGAACCAAATATTTTTAGCTAAAAAATGGTGGTGGATCAAATAAGTATTTTGTTTGTCCATAGCATAAAAAAATTCTAGAGTTAAGGCCATGTCTTAGGTGAGCCACGTGGACAAGTAATCAATATTTTTTCTTTGTACATATAACTGTTTTTGTAATGAAAATAACATTCTAAAACTTTAAAAAATAATAGGGAGGATTTTAAACGACGTTCATCTGCTTCATTTAGGTGAAAAATCCGAAAACAAAATTTTCCGAAGAAATTAAATATGTATCATTTTTGTTGCCTGTTGCATTTCCACATGAAATAAGATATTCATTTGAAACTTGGGAAATCTAGATAAAAGAAATAAAGAAGGTTTATCTGGTCCTAAATATTTATAAATATAAAAAAAATTCTAGAAATAAACATAATTGTGCAAACCTAGACCACCACCATAGAACTAAATATGCGCTTTCACTCGCACATTCAATTATACTTTATGGACATTTTCCCAACTTTTTTCCGTTTTCTTTGAACTTTCAATTTTGAATGCGGACAAAAAAATATCAAACCTTTAATATTCAACGTAACCTTATGGAAGTATATGTTCAGATTAGGCCTTAACCATTTTATTATTTAAAGTTAAAAGTATATCATATAGTCCAATAGTTGAATGGTTAAGGAAACTGAAAAAACTTTGTACACATAATTCATTACTAATAAAATCATCAGCATGGCTACTTTTTTAAGTGTACAAAATTAGGAGAGTTTATCTTCAGAACCACATGGATCCACGTCACCACTTATAAAAGAATTTCTCTCACTCTTTTTCTGAACGAAAGTGTTCTTTTGTGCAAAGGCAACAGAAGGCCATGTAACGTTAACAAATATAATGTAGTTTTTTAACATTTGTGTAATTAGATTTGATACTTTATAATTTGGATCCTTTTGAAAATTACGTTTTTATAAAAATGAACTTGCAAAATTTAAACATTAATACCAGAAAATATATTTAATTTCAAAATACTTACCCATAGGATCAGCGACGACAAACACAGCGTACAATAGAAAACAAAAAATATTTTTCATTTTTAATAATCTTTTTGTAATAGCCAGAGTCAATGGAAAACGAGTTTCTAAACAGATCTTTTTTCTTTCGCCAACTCAGCATCTATTTCACCTCGTTTCTTATCAGTAATACAATGAATATGTTTGTCTATTAGCTTCAAATGTTTCAAATTATACGCTTTTACGACTTTTATGAATAAATGGCCTTACAAGAACATTACATTCTTAATTATCACTAGTTTAGTTCGTCTAATTAGCGCCACATCAGCGTTTAGTTGGCCTAATCTGTCTCTATTGGCGCCCTAGAATTTGTACATGCAAGCGATTGAATTTGATACAATTCGTATCATATCTAATCGATTAGCAATACGCAGCGATATGGCGTCTTTAATACAGAATTAAATCTTGTAGTGATATCAAAAATGCGTTAGCTAGCCAAATAAGCTAGAAGCAATCCTCCCAAGTAGATATTTTCAAAAGTTTTATTTGAGATTCTCGTAAGTTTTCCTTTTCAACTAGTGAGGACCTCTGGAGAAAAATTTGTAAGGTATTCAGAAGAAATGTAATGCTACGCCATTTATTGGATCTATAACTTAATTCGTGCGATTTTTTTTCAAAATTTGAACGTTTATTCAAGAAAAACATGTACAATAGTATTATTTAAAGTATTTCCATTCTGAAACTATGACTTTTTCCCATCTTTCTGGCAATTTGTCGATTCCATCGCAAAAGAACTGCGCCGGCTTGGCGCTCAAGAATGAAACAAGCCAATTTCTGATACCCTGTTCTGATGTGAACCGTATTCCAGTGAGGGCGTTCTGCATCGACCGGATCAAATGGTAGTCAGAAGGGACAAGGTCTGGGCTATAAGGCAGGTGGGGTAAAACTTCCCATCCACTGTTTTCCAAATAGTTCTTAACCGGAATAGCAACATGGGGCCGAGCATTGTCATGATGGAAAATTATTGCCTCGTGTCTGGTACCATATTCCGGGCGTTTTTCGGCTATTGCTCTCTTCAAAAGGATTAATTGTGTTCGGTAGCGTTCTCCATTGATGGTTTCACCCGGTTTTAGCAGTTCATAATACAGCACACCCTTCTGATCCCACCAAATACAGAGCATTACCTTCGCGCCATGGATATTCGGCTTTGCCGTTGATTTGGCTGGTTGGCCGGGTTTCACATATGATTTTTTGCGCTTGGGGTTATCGTAATGGTTCCATTTTTCATCACCAGTAACAATCCGGTGCAAAAATAACTTCTTTTTGTGGTGTTCCAGCAGCATTCCGGACATGCAAAACCGCCTTTCAACGTCTCTCGGATTGAGTTCATGTGAAACCCAATTTCCTTACTTTTGAATGTATCCGGCTGCTTTTAAACGTTTTGAAATGGCTGCTTGAGTGACTCCCAAAGATTCTGCGAGCTCTTCTTGTGTTTGGCAACAATCTTCATCGAGTAATTCTTCCAGTTCTTCATCTTCAAACTTTTTTGGTTGTCCAGGACGTTCTTTGTCTTCCAAGCCAAAATCACCACTTTTAAATCGTGCAAACCACTTTTGGCACGTTTGCTCAGCTAGAGAATGTTCACCATAAACTTCCACCAAAATACGATGACTTTCGGCAGCCGTTTTCTTCATATTAAAGTAATGAAGAAGAACTCCCCGCAAAAACACTTTTTCAGGCACAAAGTTCGACATATTTGAGTGAAAAAAAATTACTGTTGTTTAGGCTTCAAATGAATGACTTATACTGAAAAAGACGCACAATGACAGTAGCTTTCCAACGCATGTTCGGAATATTGGAACGATAGAATAATAATCATGTTACGCCATCTCTTAGCAAACCGCACGAATTAAGTTATAGATCCAATAAGTTATTAGTGAGTCTAAACTTTTGCTATATTGTTAAGGCACTCTCTAGTTATTTTTGAGGCAATAGACAGTTCTTTGTTAGGAATTGAAATCTCACACATGAACACAAATCTGAGTAAAGGTTTTGAGCAATAAAATCTAATGTTGATGGGCCTTGAAAGTCGATTCCAAAAAATTTGTCAGCATCAGTTGATCCGTCTGTCACAAAAATTGTTATATAAAAACCTAATACCAAAAATGAGAATACAAAAAAGATTTTGAAAACCAGGTAACGAAAACTTATGCGGGATCTCGAGGAATTTATAGATTAAGTAAGGAAGTAATCAAAGGACTTTGTAGATTAAAAAATAAATCGTACGTTACACGCTTTTGCAACATTTTGGCCAAGAAATAAAACAAGGTAAATTGCGAATTTTATTGAAAAAATAATGTCATAACCCATAAAATATTGACGTATTACGATGAATACTTACCAGACTCATACTGATACTTTTGGCTATTTTTTCTCCTTTTACGAAACCGTTTCACTCAGTTTCTGTTTCCTTCCCTTTTTCAGTCCATTTTACTATATGCAAAGGTATTTCCCAACACCTTACAAACGCACTAAATTTTAGGTCGACATTTAACTTGTATTTTTAGTACGCACACATTAAATGAAATGTTTGCAAGTTTTCGCTTACAAATGCCTCAACAATTACTTACAAGCAATATTCAAAAGTTAATCACGGGGGAAACTAGACAAGTTTTACTCCAGTTTAGCTTGTAATACAGGGTGCGCCATATCAAATTTTAAATTTAAAAAGTCAATAAAAAAAACGGCTTGATATTTTTCAGAGGTCTAACATTTATTTGAAAGGTTGTTTTATGAAATTTATTTGTGGAAAACAATTTCGGACAAATGACCACCACGGCTGAGTTTACAGTAGCTTATCCGATCCACCCAATTTTGGAGTACTTTCTCGATGGTTTCAGGCCTTATGGCAGCAACAGCAGCTTGAATCTCGTACTTTAGATCTTGAATTGTTTCTGGATGGTTGGCGTAACATTTATCTTTAACAGCTATCCACAGAAAATAGTCCAACGGAATTACATCGCAGCTTCTGGGAGGCCAATTCACATCACCTCTTTTGCTGATTATGCGATTTTCGAAGATAGGGCGTACACTCGCAAAATAAATTTTTTTTTTCCCTAGTTGCACAATGTACTAATTTATAACTATTATAGCATTGCATGCTTGCGCGTAGACGGCATGCAGTCGTAAACTACGCGCTCGCACGCAATGCGACTTTTTCCGCCAATTTGGAAACAAAAAGCCGTGTGTACCTCGGGCGACATGGTGGCGATGTGACTCGTGTGAGTACTGCCCTCGCTACGCTCGGGCTGGTACATTTCGCACTCGTCGCAATCGCCACCATGCCACCCTTAGTACACAATATACTATTTTAGCTCTCTCAACTACTCAATGATCTTATCAAGTATTCATCATTAATTATGAAAGTATTTGTATCAGTCATATTGACCAAATTTTAGATTCTTAAATATTCCGGAAGATGTTTCACTTTTATTCTTTATTATTTTCCTTTTCTCTTTCATTATTATTTTTTCTTGTTATTTCTTTCCCCAACTTTCGACGCTTCACACATGGTACATACGGCACGCTTTGTGCGTTATTTTCTCCGTTTTCTAATTGCTCTACCATTATCTGAACTTCGGGAAATATAAAGCTGCATTTGGTGAAGCGAATATAGAAACATCCTTCATGCTCAAATGAACCACTTGCCACTCCAATAATGTACTGCTTATAACCATCATGCCCTTTATATGTCAGGGTCAGAGGACTACCAAAGTCTTCCTATATAACAGTTAAAAATATAACATATGTGCCACGAAAACAATAGATGTTTACAATTTATAACTCGGATGATTATTAATTTCATATCAAAGAAAATTTTTCCTTGACCGTATATCAAAGAAACTGTTTTCTCATTGTAGAATTCGAAATTGTTTAAAAAAGAATTGTTGAAATTGGTTAAGGAGCTATCGGAACTTGCAAAATGTGAACGTTTTTCGGTTCTCCTATAAAGTTTTAATAATGCGTCTTATCCACTTTTTACCTCTATCCTTAGCCCCAGAAAAAAATTAATTAATCCAACCAAATCATTTTTTTAAATAAACCACGATCTTTGTTTAAGTGAAAAAAAAATTTGGTTAAATCAACTCGCACATCCTTAGTTTATCAGACTAAATTTTTGTAAGATAAACCAAATTTATTTCGAAATTTAAGAATAAAATATAATTCAAATTTCCTTAATTATTAAAATAGTTAATTATGGTTCACAAAGCTCAAAAAAAGTATACAGTTAAAACAACGTGAATTCCAGTTAAGGGAGGAGCCTGGTTTAGGGAGTTAAAAAATCGATTTTTTGGAAGTCATCTTAATTGATAGTAGGCATATCCGAAAATATTTTGCTAAAGTTTCAGGTCAAAATTTGAATTACTCTCGTAGCGACGGGCTCTGACACACCGCTCGCACACGCAGCAGGTAAGCTTCAAAAAAATGCTAAGGCCATGCATCAAACAGAACATTTGATCGATATGGTAATTTTTTTGTTTGTAAACTTATGTTCATAAAAAATAAGATATCAGGTCAAAATCTTGTGAGATTAAAGAAAAGCCACTTAGGAAAGTCTGTCAACTCTTCAATTTTTTAAATTAAGAAAAATTTTTTTTTCAATTATATTTTTTTATAATTATAAAAATTCAAGAATTGACAGACCTTCCTTAGTACTTTTTCTTTGATCTCATAAGTTTTTGAATTGGTATCTTATTGTGCATGGCAAAAGTTTACAGAAAAAATAATCACCATATCGACCATATGGTGTGGTTGATATATGGCCTTAAACGCGATTATCTTGGAACAGCATTTTTTGACACAGGGTGCGCGATTATAGGAATTGTAATCAACGGATTTTAATGAAACGGGGCTTAATTTAAAGTTTATTAGTATAGCTTCTGGAATGAATTCATATGATTTACAGATTAATCAAAATTGCGAAATATCATACAAATTTCGGCGTCCTAAACCAGGCTACCTCCTTAACGGGTGGTTGCCTTTCTTGACAATGAAAAAATCAATTTTTTTTTCTTTATAAAAAATTCGCATCCTAAATTATTGAAAACACGTGGGTAAAAGGATATTTTCATATATAAAATATTTTCGAAATCACAGCCCTTTAAGCGGAACCGTCGGCCGACTCGGAAACGAGTAACTTCAAACTTTGAATGAGTTTTTCTGAAAACAGTATTTTTCGGCGAGCGGGGCGCTCTACAGCTTGACCGAATGAACCGATTCACATACGCCTTCGTGAAAATAAAAGGATATTCAATTTTCGGAGCCTTATGGAAGCGATTTTTATCAAAAATTGAATTAGAAATAATTTTTCCGTCTGTCGGGTATGGTTTTATTTGACATGAGCTATAGTCGCTATTTTTTTCTTTTTTTTTCATTAAAGTAAAATTTACTGTCTACTGATAGAGCAATTTAATACATAAATACTCATTTACAGAAGTATTCATTTTTTATCACTAAAAAATTCTCAAGTTTCATGCATTTTTCATGCCAAAGAACTGCAACCTCCCATTAAGTCATGCATAACATTATTTTCTAATTGAAATAACTAGAAGATCTGGTAACTTTTACCGAAGTTTTCAAAAATAATTAAAAAATTTAGTTGAAACAACCAGAAAAAATGTTGATTAGGTATATGGCCTAACTAAAATTTCAGTTATTTTAAATAGAATTTTTTTTTGTATATCAGTATTCTACCATGTACAATACAAATGACAATACAATATTTGATTCTTAAAATGGAAATGAGCATATTGATTGATACCCAATAACATTCTTTTCTCTCCGTTTACCAATTTATTTTGATAAATTAGCATTCAAGAAATAAAATAAATAGAATGTTTTTTGTCTTATTACTGGATTAAGTGATTGTGATTTTTCTCCAGTTCCACAGTAATGTCTATGTCTAAAATTCATTCCTGGGAAAAGGAAGCGGCATCTTTCGCTGCTGTGAATCCATACGCTCATACTCTTTAACATGTTTGGAATTAATCTTGATTCTGTGGCAGCGCTCCATCCATATAATGTGGCAAATCTACCATCATATTTTAAATTATTCTGTTTTTGTCCCAAAGGTAAAGTGCTAAGATTCCTCCTTTTATCGTCAACTTTAATCTAGAGCAATAACGGAAATTTACAATAATATAACTAACTTTTTTATGCAAACGCTAAAGCTATATTAAAAATAAAATAAGCTGGGTCAAGATAAAATCATTTAAACAAATTTTCCGTTTTTGTACACTTCTGTTGTTTTACTTTCATTCATTTAACCCATTTATTACTAATATAATTTTGCTTCATAATGTTTTGTCGAAACTAGCGTAGTTTAAATAGAATTTGATTATTGATTTTCTTAAAGTTGCAAAGAAATTCATGTAACTTTCTTATATTTATGGTTTAATTGGAAAATTTCATGAGAACAATTTGTAAAGGTTTTGAAGCACTATCAGAAATAAGCATTTGAATTTTATATTTTACAAACATATAGTCTTCAATAATACCAAAAACGCTCTCTTTTTCAAAATCTGATAATCCTTTTATGACGCTCTAATAAGTTCACACACTAGGCTGCACAATTCAATACGAAAGCTTCTTGAAAATGTAACAAATTAAAACCTTTTTTACTGTGTACATGCAATGTAACTTAATTTATTTGCTCATTTTTCAATCTGATTATTTTATTGTAAAAAATGTAATCCAAAAAGTCATAAAAAAATGAAAGAGTATATATAAATACGTGAAATTATTAAACAGGTCTGAAAAAGAAGCTTGGTCTAAACCAACATTCTCTAAATTTTTTAATCAGTCGGAATTTTTTTCACCCGAAATTAATGAAAAAATTACTATTTTTTAGTATGTACGCGGTAATAATTTGACAAGGTGATTGAACAAATGAAGAATGATCCCAATTTTAAAGAATTAATATGTAGAAATCATATAAAAACTTTAACCAAATTTTATTAACGGTTTAAGTGAAGAAGCATATTTCACACAGTTGCGGAATAACAGAAATTATTATTTTCTATAGATTGCATATATGCTTCCAATATTGTAGAATTAAGTATAAAGTGTAATAGTTTTTTTTATCGAAGGTTCACTAAATGCCGTATGCACTATAGCTAATGAATTTTCACATTTAATATACTTTATCAACCTACCATAATGATTCCAACATCGTGATACTTTGGATTTAGAACTCTTTTCCTAAAATTAGAATTTTCATCCTTACTAAGCTTTACAATTTCATATCTTTCTCCTTTATTCAAATCCTTGTTTCCCATAACAACATCAGCATTTGACCTTTCTAATTCAATTCCACTTATACATGTTATTGTTGTTATGAGAAAACCAAGTTTAAACATTCCTGCAGTGCAATAGTGGGTCCGATTTATTTGTAAAGAGGCCATGAATGAGAACTTTTCTACATCCTCAAGTATTTCTCCGTTTACAATTTTACTCTCCAGTGAAGACGAATTGACTTCTGTACGCGTATCACAAAATATATGTGCATTAGTGATTTTGAATTCATTAGTACCAACATTAGTTTGGAATACACCCGACTAAAAATTTCATAGTTGGTTCAATAAAATCGTTTTCTTGACTGTATTTGGTGCTTGCAAGAAAATATTGTGGATGGATAAACTGAATTGACCTAACTCGTTTCGTTGAACAGTTTTGTTACCTTCACAAAGTACATGTTTGGTAAAATCAATGAAATAATTTGGTAGATTGAACCAAATATTTTTAGCTAAAAATGGTGGTGGATCAAATAAGCATTTTGTTTGTCCATATGATAAAAAAATTCTAGAGTTAAGGCCATGTCTTAGGTGTGCCACGTGACCAAGTAATCAATATTTTTTCTTCGTCCATATAACTGTTTTTGTAATGAAAATAACATTCTAAAACTTTAAGAAATAATAGAGAGGATAATAAACGACGTTCATCTGCTTCATTTAGGTGAAAATTTTCCGAAGAAATTAAATATGGATCATTTTTGTTGCCTGTTGCATTTCCACATGAAATAAGATTTTCATTTGAAACTTGGGGAATCTAAATAAAAGAAATAAAGAAGGTTTATCTAGTCCTAAATATTTATAAATATAAAAAAAATGTCTATAAATAAACATAATTGTGCGAACCTAGACCACCACCATAGAACTAAATATGCGCTTTCACTCACACATTTAATTATACTTTATGGACATTTTCCCAACTTTTTTCCGTTTTCTTTGAACTATCAATTTTGAATGTGGACAAAAAAAATATCAAACCTTTAATATTCAACCTAACCTTATGGAAGTATATGTTCAGATTAGGCCTTAACCATTTTATTATTTAAAGTTAGAAGTATATCACATAGTCCAATAGTTGAATGGTTAAGGAAACTGAAAAAACTTTGTACACATAATTTATTACTAATAAAATCATTAGCATGCTTACTTTTTTAAGTGTACAAAATTAGGAGAGTTTATCTTCAGAACCACATGGATCCACGTCACCACTTAAAAAAGAATTTCTCTCACTCTTTTTCTGAACGAAAGTGTTCTTTTGTGCAAAGGCAACAGAAGGTCATGTAACGTTAACAAATATAATGTAGTTTTTTAACATTTGTGTAATTACATTTAATACCTTATAATTTGGATACTTTTGAAAATTACGTATTTATAAAAAAGAACTTGCACAATTTAAACATTAATACCAGAAAATATATTTAATTTCAAAATACTTACCCATAGGATCAGCGACGACAAACACAGCGTACAATAGAAAACAAAAAATATTTTTCATTTTTAATAATCTTTTTGTAATAGCCAGAGTCAATGGAAAACGAGTTTCTAAACCGATCTTTTTTCTTTCGCCAACTCAACATCTATTTCACCTCGTTTCTTATCAGTAGGGGAGAAGCGGCGAAATTGGCGCACCTAATAGAAAGTGCGAGTTTAAAAAGAAAGTATATGACTAAAAATGATGAAAAAACATTTATTTAATAGCTGGATATCTTTTCTATACTTTCAAATGGATAAAGATTGCATTGAAAATTATTAAAGCAGGTTTTTATTCAGATTTCCGAAGGACGCACTAATATTATAATCTTATCTTGCCACGTATTAGTTATATTTTCATAGATTTAGAATTACATTTCAGTAGCAAAGGTTGATGAAAAGAGGTAGTTATAATTTGAAACTAAATTTGAGATAGTGTATCAAGATATGTGAAGTTTTTTATTCCTTTATTCACATAAACCAGCCAAAGTTAAAATATATTTTATATTTGTACAATAAAATACTGGCAATTGTGGATATTTAAGTGAATATTCAAATTGAAATCATTTTTATAGAGAATTATTTGAATTTGTAATCAGAAGTATATACAATTATTAACTTTAGAAGACTTATAAATAATATGAACAATCAATCAAAAATACAAATTTTTTACTTACATTGCTTTCACATCTTAAAATCGAGAACACTTTCAAAACACTGTCAGACTGCAAATTAATTATTAAAAATCGCTTTTAAAATGCCTTAATGCCTCAAACTTAAAAAACAAATTTAACCACTGATTGTTCAAATGAATATAACCTTACAAAGTCGTTACATCAGTTTTGCGAACCATATTACCTCCCATGTCACAAAAAATCTTAAGAAAAAGATTAGCAGAAAAGTCCAGCAACATTCAAATGTATATATCTATATATTAATAATTGTGTACTTACTATCTTCTTTATATTTTCAATCATAAACATCCGAGCACTTGACTTCAGTCACCGGTTTCCAGAAACACAACACGTGTGCCAACTTCGCCTCTGATTTGAATCTCGTATGCGCCAATTTTGCCGCAAGTGTATCGTTCATTAATTAAATACTTTTTACGTAAAATGCTTATTTTTTCATACAAATATTCTATCCTAATCGTAAGATTAAATATCAAAGATTATAAAATCGTTGCATTAATCTAATTCACCTTGAATTACTATTATTTAACGATTTAACTCAATGGCTTCGAACATAACATTATGCCAAAAAACGATTAATCGCAATAAAGCTGTATTAAGCAATTAGATTTTTATAATGTTTTCTATCAAATACATATCATACAAGAATGCACACGATAGAACTATTTTTATTTTTTATTATGTTATCATTTTCTGAAAAATAGGGTGCGCCAATTTAGACGACGCGCCAATTTCGCCGCTTCTCCCCTAATACAGTGAATATATTTATATTTGTCTATTAGCTTCAAATGTTTTAAATTGTACGCTTTTATGACTTTTATGAATAAATAGTGTTGGAAATATTTGTGATATAAGCTTGACCCCAGACACTATTTATAGAAATGATTATTTTGATTTCCCATGTATGTATGTTGATAACTTTTAAGCTTTTTAAATTTATGCATACAAAAGTTCATTGCAATATTTTTATTCAAAATAAAGGGTTTTACAATAGGGACATAAAAATTTTATCTATGAATAAAACACAGAAATATTGGAGATATTGAGTTCAAATTTATTGTGGGTGTAGTGCAAGGATTAAATTTTATGAATGAAATTCGATATCGGTCATATGACCACCACGAGCCCGTTTACAGCGGTTGATTCTTTGGACCCAATTTTCCACCACTCTGGAACACATTTCGACCGGAACGTTGGCAATTTCGCGTTGGATGCTGTCTTTGAGGTCGTCTAAAGTTCCTGGTTTGTTGGCATAGAGCAGTGACTTGATATGGCCCCATAAAAAGAAATCCAATGGCGTTAGATCGCATGAACGAGGTGGCCATTCGACCGGACCATGTCTCGAGATAAAACGTTCACCGAATTTGCCTTTCAATAAATCGATTGTGACGCGTGCTGTGTGGCTAGTGGCACCGTCTTGTTGAAACCACATATCGTTGATGTCAAGTTCATCCAATTCTGGCGACAAATAATCTTCCAACATAGCACGATAGCGCTCTCCATTGACGGTAACATGACGATTGTTTTCATCCACGAAAAAATACGGCCCAATCACACCTCTGGCATGAAAACCGCACCAGTCACTTTTTGCGGATGCAATGGTGTCTTAAGAAGCACACTAGGGTTTGTTGCTGACCAATAACGCATATTTTGCTTATTAACAAAGCCATTGAGCCAGAAATGAGCTTGATCGCTGGAGATGATTTTTCGATAAAATTCTTCATTTTCTTCAAGCTTTGCCAGAGCCCAATTGGAGAAGTTTCGGCGTTTCAAATGATCAAGTGACTTTAGCTCTTGAGTCAATATAATCTTGAAAGCATGTAGGCCAAGATCTTTTCGCATAATACGCCACAGTGTCATTTGAACGATGCCCAATTCTTGAGAACGACATGGAATCGACTGATTTGGCTCATTTTTAACCCAAGAACGATTCACTGGGGTTCCACGACACCCCAGTCAAAGTTCAAGGTACGCTCCTGATTAAGTGTGGTTGCACTTTGGTTTAGGACCTTAACCATAATTCACTTTCACTATTCGTCATTCGGTCTAGGTCAGTGGATGAGCGCATTAGTGTTTTCTGTGATTCTTGTGCGAAAGTGTAAATCGTGTGGGGTTACGTTGCACCCCAGTGGACAGTTTACTTTCGAGAATTGTCTCGGTAACTAAATTTCAGGTTTTTTGTTAAATCGGTTTGAATAGATGTTTTGAGTATGAATTTGAAAATAGAAAGTGTGAAAAAAATTTTAGATTGAAAATAGCAAAAAATTAGGTATAATAAATTTCTGAATTTGAAGCGTCATTAAAAGTTTGAGAATCGAATAGTATAACGACTTCAGTTGGACGTTTTAAGCATAAATTAGTAATTTGAAAGTTTGAAAAAAAATTCTTTATATATATAACCAGTAAAAAATCATTATAAGCAATAATGATTGTCGAGAACAGTTTGTTATATTTTAATTAAGGGAATTTTGGAACGATACGCCTGTAACTTGAACTTTTACAGAGAGTAATGGAAAATGCCATTACTCCTGGAACAGCGAAAGTTGAGACATTTTCAAATTTTATGTTTTCATTTTTCCGTGCAATTATGAAGCTTCATTCGAAACGTTGACTCACTGAGTAAATTAATAAAACTTCTTTTTCAAAGGAATTTTGAAACTGGACTTATGATTTCCTTTTTTACATCTTAATAAATACCAGACAGGCCATCCTTCACTCGATTAACCATTAAATTATTCTTTCAAGCTCGCAAGATCTTCCGTCATGCCCTAAGATAATTTGGACTTGTTTTAAGTACAAGGCTCTTGAAAGTAGCCCTATTTAAGTTCTTTATTCCAGTTGAAGACATATAAAGATTACTTTCAAAACAATTTTTCTTATTCATTTTAGAAATCAGCTTAATTTAAGCTAATACTAAAAAAATAACATTATAGAATTAAGATTGTTTTTCTGTGTTGAGTTCCTTTTTATTAAAAAATCCACACAATCAAGGAGGGTTCTTATGATGTTTTAAATTAGTCCTTTTTTGTGCCACAGCCGGATAGACCAGATCCCTCTTGTAATCAGGAATTGTATTATCTAGAACAATCTCGGTAAATTTCTTTAATGTGATAGTATATTATGTGCCTAGGCGCATAATGAGGGTTATTACGCGACGAGCGACAATGCTCGCAGGAGATCGAAGCCGAGGCGCGATCAGTCCTGCGAGCATAAAAAAAAGCATAAAAACGAGTATACGCGCGGGAGGCACATAAAATATTGTTCAGAAAGTTATAACAACATGAAAGGATAAATTGAATCTAAAATCTGAATACGAAGTACTGAATCCTGCACTAAAAAAAATCGTAATTTTCCAATACATAGGTGTTGAAATTTTTCAATAATAAATTTAAAAAATAATCTTCTATCGTATTATTTCAATAATTTGCAAGAGTTATTCGAATCCCTATTGGATTTTTTTTTCAGTATTGAAATTTTTCAATTGTAGTCTCCGAATTTTTCAAAGTCAGACACGCAATATTCGGCACGTCATTGAATATTTCTTACATGGTTTATATGAAAATTTCAAAACCTATATATTGGAAGGGTTGTTTCTGCCCTTAAACCTGAACCTTCGCCGTTATAAAAAAAATGCGTGTCGATTATTTTTCCGCACTTAATAAATTTTGCAAAATTTCATTCGAATCGTCGAAAAAAAATTATTAGGTTTGTTGAAGTAAAGCAACATATGGATCCACGTCAGGACTTGAGGCTATATCCTAGACATGATTTCAGGCAATTCTTCTCACACTTCTCTTCCTTACTTTAATAACTCAAATGGCTTTTTCATAACAGGAAAGATATACCTTAATCTTTCTTTTGCGTTCATCTGCTATGAACAATCGATTTGAGTTATTAATTAAATAATGAAAAGTGCGAAAAGTACTGGATAACATCACGTCCGTGATGTCGCCTTAATATATATAAGACTTTAGAAATTAGTTCTAGAGAATATATTCCACTTTTAATATATTCACCTGTAGCATTGACAACAACAATGGCGGTACACAATAAAAAATTAATAATAATATTCATTTTCGATGATTTTCTCAAAATTACAGAGAGAATGAATACTGGATTTCTATTCTGCTTTCTATGTCAACTCAACATCTGTCTCACCTTTACTCTTATTCAGCAATACCAAAATTTATTGATTTACTCTATTTTATAAGGTTATGCTTTCTCAGTGCGTCTAGAGTTGGTTTTTTAGGATATGGAACAAGTCCTTTTTTCCTTTCAAACTCAGCTTTAAAATTTTGATACACTTATAGGAAGTTTCTGTTAATGTTATAAAAAAAGTATATTTAATTTTAAAAAATGACAAATTTGAAAAGGATAAATTCTTTGTTAACATTTTTCGTTTTATTTAAAAATATATTATTCTTATTCAACCAATGTGATTTTTTTCATTTTAAAGGAGAAATTGTGGACGCTTATTTTATTTGTAATGCTATTCTTTCAAACTAGGTACTTGTCGTACAATGTAAGGTTTTTCACAAAAATATTTTAAAGATTTGACTGAATATTTGCAAAAGATTATTTTTAAATAATATGTACCATTTTTAACTTAATTGTCGCTGTCCAAAATCATAATTATTATTAATTATGATATTATGTATCATAAGATATTGTGCAAATGCCATTGAAAAAAGTAAAATTATATTTAACTTTACCATAAAGTATATATGTATACTTTTTTTCGACCAAACTCACAATAATAATGGACTTTTTAAATGATATTTGCGCAATGTTTTATACATAACTGTGGTTTTTTGGCCAATGAATTGAAAGAAGTGTTTTTATGGTAATTAATTTTTACATACGTCAATTCATCATTAGTTGCAATACTTGTTAAAAAAAAATTTTTGACTCTAATTATGATCTCGAACCTTCTAAAATTATGCAACGACAATGGTGAAGAGATTACATTAAAAAATTAAAATATAGTTATTATAAGTATTTCTTAGTTTTCCAAGACTCAGATATAATCTTTCTGGCTCGCTCAACTACTCAATATGATCTTATCAAGTATTCATAAAAAATTATGAAAGTATTTGTATAAACCATATTGACCAACTTTTAGTTTCTTAACTACTCCGGAACATAATTAACTTTTTTTCTTTTTTCTTCTTTATTATTTTCCTTTTCACTTTTATTATTATTTTTCCTTGTTATTTCTTTCCCCAACTTTCGACGCTTCACACATGGTACATACGGCATGCTTTGTGCGTTATTTTCTGTGTTTTCTAATTGCTCCACCATTATCAGAGCTTTAGGAAATATAAAGATGGATTTGATGAAGCGAGTATAAAAACGTCCTTCAAGCTCAAATGTACCACTTGCCACTCCAATAATATAAAGTTTATAACCATCATGCCCTTCATATGCCATGGTCAGGGGACTACCAAAGTCTTCCTAAACAAGAGTTCAAAATATAACATATATACCACAAAAACCATAGATGTTTAATATTTATAACTCGAATGATTAATATAGGGTAAGTATTATCTACATGTTACCAATTTATTTTGATAAATTAATTCAAGAAATTAAATAAACAGAATGTTTTCAAGCTTATTACTGGATTAAGTAATTGCGATGGTCCTCCAGTTCCACAGTAATGTCTTTGTCCAAAATTCATTCCTGGTAAAAAATAGTAGCATTTTTGTTCGCTGTAAAGCCATACTGTCATACCTTTTAAAATGTTTGAATTTAATCCTGATTCTGTGGCAGCGCTCCATCCACACAATGTGGCAAATCTACCATCAGAATATAAATTAAACTGTTTTCGTCCTAAAGGTAAAGTGCTAAGATTCTTCCTTTCATCATCAACTTTAATCTAGAGCAATAATGGAAATTTATATTAATATAACTAACTTTTTTATGCAAACGCTGAAGCTATATTGAAAATAAAACAAGCTGGGTCAAAATAAAATCATTTAAACAAATTTTCCGTTTTTGAACACAACTGTTGTTTTAATTTCATTTATTTAACCCATTTATTTCTAATATAATTTTTCTTCATAATGTTCTTTTGAAGCTAGCGTGGTTTGAATGGAATTTGATTATTTATTTTCTTAAAGTTTCAAAATACTCCATGTAACTTTCTTATATTTATGGTTTAATTGGAAAATTTCATGAGAACAATTTGTAAAGGTTTTGAAGCACTATCAGAAATAAGCATTTGAATTTTATATTTTACAAACATATAGTCTTCAATAATATCAAAAACGCTATCTTTTTTAAAAATCTGATAATCCTTTTATGACGGTCTAATAAATTTACAAGCTAGGCTGCACAATTCAATACGAAAACTTCTTGAAAATGTAACAAATTAAAGCCTTTTTTTATTGTGTACATGCAATGTAACTTAATTTATTTGATCATTTTTCAATCTAATTATTTTCTTGTAAAAAATGTAATCCAAAACGTCATAGAAAAATGAAAAAGCATATATAAATACGTAAAATTATTAAGCAGGTCTGAAAAGAATCTTAGTCTAAACCATCATACTCTAAATTTTTTAATCAGTCGGAATTTTTTTCACCCCCAATTAGTGAAAAACATACCAACTTTTAGTGCACGGAAAATAATTTGACAAGGTGATTGAACAAATGAAGAGTGATCCCAATTTTAAATAATTAATATGTATAAATCATATAAAAAATTTAATCAAATTGTATGAACGGTTTAGGTAAAGAAGCACATTTAACACAGTTGCGGAATGACAGAAATTATTATTTTCTACCAATTGCATATGCTTCGAATATTGTAGAATTAAATAAAAAGTATAGATGAAATAGAAATATATATATTCCCATGGCAGCAATTTTTTTATCAGCTATTGTAAATTTAAATATCATTATACTAGCTATATTGTAAATCGCTGTAAAATATGGTGATCTATTCACAATGACATCTGAAGTTGTAATTCAGTCTTTAAACTATAAATTATTGTAATTATAAAGTAGTACAGGCAAGTAAACGTATGACTTTTAGAAATAAAACTCAAATTCAAAAGCAGTCTATTTATTTCTAGCTCCGTTCTTGCTCTAGCTAAGTTTATTCACGATATTCTGCGGAAACTATTGTATATGGCGTGTTCCATGGCAAATCGGACGGGTTCAGGACTCCGTGTTTCCGATTTACTTGAAGTTTTAAGGATTGATAGACTAACACAAGTAATGAAGAAACCCAAAATTAAAAATTTTTTCATGCATTATTTAAAAAGTTATGGGATGAACAAATAAAATATATATTTTTGTTCTTTTTCAATTATTTAAAAACTGAAACTAGGAAAAATTCTGAAGAAAATTACAGAAACGTATCATTGGATGGCCGATGTAGTAGTATTTTTTGGAAAAAATTTTACTCCAAATTTAATAATAAAAAAATGTTTTTTTTTCAAATAAATGGATTTTTGGAAAAAATGCCATCTTTGAAAAATCTGAACAAATTCATAGTGATAGCCACAAGTATTACGCAAATTTTAGATATATAATTAAGGTGCGCACTCGAAAATTGTGCGAAATATGAATTTTTTTGTGAAGTGGTGCGCGTGGAATCACGATCTTTGATCGACGGCGTCGGGCGCAAGTTCCACTAATGTTCTATTACTATCTGCTTTTTCGAGAACGTTACTATCAAAAAGTGATGGGAAATAATTATTAATTGTTAAATTATAGCTTTATACTCATAACATATGAATAATGTAATGAGTTTTATAATTATACATAAATTATAAAAAAATAATTTTTTTTATTATCAAAAAAATAAATTTTATCATAAAAAATCCACGGACAAATTTTTTACGTCAGAAAGTATGAAGAGTGATTTTTTGAATTGTACGTTGATGAAAATGTGATGAATCGCAAGGACTCTGATTTTTCTCAATATTATTGTCTTCGAGGGATTTCTGATAATTTTAACAATTAAGAAAGAAATCATAAATGCTAGGAGGAACAAATCTTATTATTTTCTATCCTTCTTCTAAAACTTCATTTTTCATAACTCTTATCCTGCATGTGTTGCAAAGGAGAGTATTCTTTTTAACATCTTTGAATTTATTTAGAAAATGCTCTGGAAATGCCCTCAAACTGCTTTCATTTGAATCTGCGAGTATAATTTATTAAGAGGAAAATGAATTTTGAGCTCAGGCTTGATAAATTATTTATAGATCAGCACGTGATGATTCCACTATATTTTTATTTGTATCGAGAGTGTTTGTCGAATCATGTCACCTGCTCTTTGAAAATAAACTTTCGTGGATTTTATACCAACTAATTTATTTTCATGATAATAAAAAAAATTATTTTTTTGATAATTTATGTATAATTATAAAACTCATTATATTATTCATATGTTATGAGTATAAAGTGATAATTAATCAAATAATAATCACTTCCCATCACTTTTTGATAGTAACGTTCTCGAAAAAGCAGATAGAAATAGAACATTGGTGGAACTTGCGCCCGACACCGTCGATCGAAGATCGTGATTCCACGCGCATCACTTCACAAAAAAATTCATATTTCGCACAATTTTCGAGTTTCAGTTCTAGATATAAACAGTTCCTTTCTCGACTAAGAAATATTGCTAGAATAGGTAAAATAGTTAAGGATATTCACTTTGGCTGATTCCGTTATAAGCTAAAGGTTTAACTGTCACAAAGATTAACTTTGCTGACACAACTACACTTTTTTCCATGTAACTTTAAGTAATTAATGAGTCAATTAAATTCATTCACAGTAAAACTTGACTAATTCAAAGTAAAAATTCAAAGTATAAATAAGTTAATTTCAAGTGAAAAACGAATTTAGTTCGAAACTATTTTACCCCTACCCTATATAGAAATCCTTTCTTAACTCAAATATATGGGACTTTTATAGTGCCTCTTACGAATAATATTTATATCATTTTTTTAACAAGGTAATAGTTTTTTTATTGAAGGTTCATTAAATCCTGTATGCACTGTAGCTAATAAAATTATACACATTTGAATAATATACTTTATCAACCTACCATAATGACTCCAACATCGTGATCCTTTGGATTTAGAACTCTTTTACTGTAACCATAATTTTTATCCTTAGTAAGCTTTAAAATTTCATATCTTTCTCCTTTATTTAAATCCTTGTTTCCCATAACAACATCAGCATTTGACCTTTCTAATTCAATTCCACTTACACATGTTCCTGTTGTTAGGAGAAAACCAAGTTTAAACATTCCTGCACTGCAATAGTGCGTCCGATTTATTTGTAAAGAGGCCATGAATGAGAACTTTTCAACATCCTTAAGTATTTCTCCGTTTACAATTTTACTCTCCAGTGAAGACGAATTGACTTCTGTAC
The DNA here is from genome assembly GCA_030998225.1 of Diplolepis rosae. Classification (NCBI taxonomy): domain Eukaryota; kingdom Metazoa; phylum Arthropoda; class Insecta; order Hymenoptera; family Diplolepididae; genus Diplolepis; species Diplolepis rosae. The sequence continues at coordinate 1,082,090 of JAPYXD010000723.1, read as the reverse complement.
GCGTATCACAAAATATATGTGCATTAGTGATTTTGAATTCATTAGTACCCACATTAGTTTGGAATACACCCGAATAAAAATTTTATAGTTGTTTCGATAAAATCGTTTTCTTGACTGTATTTGGTTCTTGCAAGAAAATATTGTGAATGGATAAACTGAATTTTTATTAATTTGACCAAACCCGTTTACTCGAGGGAATCAAAGCTTTTTGTTGAACAGTTTTGTTAACTTTACAAAATATTTTTTGAGACTTATAATTTTTTTTGGATCAATCTGCCAATTACATTTTTTCATTTGGATCAAAAAAATTATTTGACAGCATCAAAAACGTTGCATAATAAACTATAATCTGGTTCTTTTAGTTGAAAATTCCGAAAAAAAAAAATTCCCGAAGAAATTAAATATGGATCATTTTTGTTGCCTGTTGCATTTCCACACGAAATGAGATATCAATTTGAAATTTTGAAAATTAAATAAAAAACAATAAAGAAGGTTCATCTGGTCCTAAATATTTATAAACGTAAAAAAAATTTCAATAATTCAACATAGTTGTGCGAACATCGAACGTTGACATAGAATTAAATGTGGGCTTTCACTCACACTTTCGATTATACTTTATGAAAGTTTTCCCAACTTTTTTCCGCTTTCTTTTAACTTTTGATTTTAAATGTGGACAAAAAAAATATCGATCCGAGGACTGACTTGGTCACGTGGCCCACCTAGGACATGGCCTTAAACCAACCAAAATTTAATTGATTCAACCAAATATTTTTTGAGTGTATGTTCAGATTAGTCTAAATTAAGAATGCAGCAGGGTCCCTTATATTCTTAAGTATGTGTGTGAGTGTATGTATACACTATTTATTTTGCAGTACTTCAGGGTATTGAGTTCGTTAAGTCAATAATTATCGTGGGCCCTCGAATGGAAATCATAATTAAACATAATACTTGTATATATATATATGTATGGCATTCGCAAGTAGACATTAATCGTCAATCTTACCAGATTACTACCATTAACCCATTGTTTAAGCATTCTATGTTATCATCTAAAAACTATTATTATTATTAGTATTATTATAGGAGTTCCTGAATCTATTTCACTACTTTACTTTTACAGTTTGTTATAATAAGAAATAAGTAACTTTGTATTTTAACCTATTCAAATTCTGTTCTTTTAGATTGTGTCTCCCATGGAATGAGAAAACATCTGCTCTGGGGAAAACCGGTTTATATTTTATATGCCTCCGGCGCGTAAACTCGTTTTTATGCTACAGTTGAGAGTAGCGTAATGTTGTATACGCTACAAGATCGAGAAAATCGAAATGGCCGGAACTAGTCGCGAAATGTCAAGTGAGATGGGCGACAATCACGGCAATTTCGAGCTTTTCAGATTGGATTCGAATGTACGCATAAAAGCTCGTATATGCGCCGAAGCCACATAAAGTAGAATATGTGCCAATGCACACAATTCGGGTAATTACGAGACTTGCTTAAAATGCTCGCAGGACTGATCACGCCTCGGCTTCGATCTCCTGCGAGCATTGTCGCTCGTCGCGTAATAACCCTCATTATGCGCCTAGGCACATAATATACTATTATCTTCTCAAAATTCACTTTTTCAATGCATTCTCGCTAAATTGCTTTGCGACCATCGTTGAGGATGCGATGCTGGGGCGTCGTTTGGAGACTCTTGACATTGTTCCTAACTTCAAAACCTCCTATAAATACGTTGTCATTATAATTTCCAGGGTCACTACTTATTCTGAAGAGATGGGCCCATATACTTTCAAAGCCTTTGAACATAACATTCAAGGAAGAGGGTTCAGATTTCTAACCTGTATCAGGACTCGGGTCAACGGTTGTGCCCAAGGGTCAAGCCTGTATAGTCGCGGCGACCATTAGTTCGGGCCTCTGACGGCATAACCGGCACCGTCCTATCTGTTACCTTTGCAACTTAAGTACTATATCACATAGTCCAATAGTTAAATGGTTGAGGAAACTGACAAAAATTCGAAAACATAATTTTTTGCTAATAAAATCATTAGCATGGCTACTTTTTTAAGTGTGCAAAATTAGTAGAGTTTATCTTCAGAACCACATGGATCCACGTCACCACTTAATAAAAGAATTTCTCTCACTCTTTTTCTGAACGAGTGGTCTTTTGTGGAAAGGCAACAGAAGGCCATGTAACGTTAACAAATATAATGTAGTTTTTTTAACATTTGTGTAATTAGATTTGATACTTTATAATTTGGATCCTTTTGAAAATTACGTATTTATAAAAATGAACTTGCACAATTTAAACATTAATACCAGAAAATATATTTAATTTCAAAATACTTACCCATAGAATCAGTGACGAAAAAGACAGCGTACAATAGAAAACAAAAAATATTTTTCATTTTTAATAATCTTTTTGTAATAGCCAGAGTCAATGGAAAACGAGTTTCTAAACCGATCTTTTTTCTTTCGCCAACTCAGCATCTATTTCACCTCGTTCCTTATCAGTAATACAGTGAATATATTTGTCTATTAGCTTCAAATGTTTCAAATTATACGCTTTTACGACTTTTATGAATAAATAGTGTTACCCCTGTATGTATGTTGATAACTTTTAAGCTTTTTACATTTGTGCATACAAAAGTACATTGCAATATCTTTATTCAAAATACTAAGTAATAGTATATTACGTGCGTAGTTGTTTGCGGCGCTAATCATTACACTTGATATTTCGCGACTAGTCGCAGCCATTTTGATTTTATCGATCTTGTGTAGAAGTAATGGATTTTAATCGACGCATGCGCAGTTCAAATGTACAAGGCTTTGCCAGTAAGGTGCTAACGCTGTACGAAGAAGAAGAAGAATAAGAAGAAGATTGTACTCCGTTGCATGGCTATAGGCGCATGCGCAGTTCAATTTTTACATTTTATTCCTCTGTCGCGCAATATACTACATTGCGCTACTGTTAACTGTAGCAAAAAAACGAGTTTGCCCGCCGGTGGCATATAAAATAATAATTATGAGAAAAATATGATTTTCATTGTTTTTAGACCCTCCCACTAAAGCCACACCAAGAGCCAATTAGCTCCATTTGTCCTTAAGCATACAAAAACATTACATTCTTAATTAGCGCGAGATCAGTCCGTCTAATTAGCGCCACATTAGCGTTTAGTTGGTCTAATTTATCCCTATTACCGCCCTAGAATTTATACATGCAGGCGATTCAATTTGATATCATTCCTATCATATCTAATCGATTGGCAATACGTAGCGATATGGCGTCTTTTATATAGAATTAAATCTTGTAGTGACGTCAAAAATACGTTTACTAGCCAAATAAGCTAAGTCTAGAGAAAAATCTGGGGAAGTGACTAAAGAGACAGAAAACCACCTATTGAAAAGAAAGGTATAACTACGTCACACACAGCGGGATACTGCGCAATGCGTGACGTCACCAAAAAATATAATATAAAAAGGACACGCCGCCAAGGGTAAAGCTAGTCTTGTGAGCAGAAATTAGGTGCCGATTTCTAAAAACTTTGAAAAGGATTTACAGCGTGAGATACGCGTTTAGTCCAGTTTTTCCGAAGAACCGTGTTATAAATTCTCCGTGTTGCATTTTCAATCTTTGAAAAGATTTTAGAGTCAGTGTTAAGGGGGATAGCTATTCTTGTCTTCCTCACACGAGTGGGATATTCGTTCCTGTCTTACTCACACCAGTGGGATACATATTGCTGTCTTCGTCACGACAGTGGAAGAATCATTCTTTCTCCCTCACACCTGTGAGGATCATTCATAAAAAACGGCCATTCACAACTCAACAAAAGTAAACTTTTAACTTTATGTTTTTATCAGTTTTAATATTAAATAAATTCAATTTGTATTAATTTACTAATCATTGTGTTCTTTACTGACTTATCCTCATCCCTAAGCGATAATCACTTGATCCTAAGCTAAAACGGGGCACCTTCGATCAAAGTAAGTAATCTTTTCAAGATTTGACTAAATTTGTTCAAAAGATTATTGTTTAATAATGTGTGCCATTTTTAATTTAATTTTCGCTTCCGGGGGCCTAATTATTATTAATTATGATATTGTGTATCGTAAGATATTGTACAAATGCCATTGGAAAGAGTAAAATTATATTCGAGTTTACCATAAAGGATATATATTTTTTATACTAAACTCACAATAATTATAAAGGTTTCCAATGATATTTGCACGAAGCTTTATACATATGTGTAGTTTGTTGATCAATCACTGATAAAAAGTGCTTTTATGGTAATTGATTTTGGCTAAATTCAAAAATTACTAGGATAAATTGTAGAGATGTTTTATCGCCATCGGGTACAAAAATCAATATTTTTTTAAAAGTATCAAAAATGCCATAATTTCGGTAATTTTTGGTAGATATGGCTGAAATAGTATCAGCATACAATTTGTGTAAATTTAACGGAGAGTTTAAAAATTTAACGAATTTCACTGATTTTTTGTAAGCAAAATTATCAAACTTATTTTTCTGGTAGTTTTAAAATAAATCCAAGCTTGGACCGAAAAACGTCAATTTATCAACAGTTGCAATGCAATTCTTGTTGAAAAAAAAATCTTGACTTCAATTATGATCTCGAACCTTTTACAATTATTATACAACAACAATGGAGAAAAGATTACATTAAGAAATTAAAATATAGTTAATATAAGTATTTCTTAGTTTCCCAAGACTCAAATATAATCTTTTTATCTCACTTAAATACTCAATGATCTTATCAAATATTCTTCAAAAATTATGAAAATATTTGTATAAACCATATTGAACAAATTTTAGTTTCTTAACTATTCCGGAACATGTTCAACTTTTCTTCTTTTTTTTTCTTTATTATTTTCCCTTGTTATTTCTTTCCCCAAATTTCGACGCTTCTCACATAGTACATACGGCACGCTTTGTGCGTTATTTTCTCCGTTTTCTAATTGCTCTACCATTATCTGAACTTCGGGAAATATGTAGTTGGATTTCACGAAGCGAGTATAGAAACATCCTTCAAGCTCTACTGAACCAGTTGCCACTCCAATAATATAATGTTTATAACCATCATGCCCTTTATATGTCATGGTCAGAGGACTACCAAAGTCTTCCTATATAACAGTTAAAAATATAACATATTATCATATTATACATATAACATATATAACAATTTATAGCTCTGATGATTAATATAGGATAAGTATCTAGACGTTAAACCGTGACTTTTTCATATTAGACTATAGTATTGCTACATGCTCTACCATGCACAATACAAATGGCAATACAATATTTTATTCTTAAAATTGGAATAAGCATATTGATTGATACCCAATAGCATTGTTCTCTCTCCGTTTTTCAATTTATTTTGATAAATTGTCATTCAAAAAATTAAATAAACAGAATGTTTTTAATCTTATTACTGGATTAAGTGATTGCGATGGTCCTCCAGTTCCACAGTAATGTCTTTGTCTAAAATTTATATTCGGAAAAACAAAGGAACATTTTTCCCTGCTGTAAAGCCATACGTTCATACTTTTTAAAATGTTTGGATTTAATCCTGATTCTGTGGCAGTGCTCCATCCACACAGTGTAGCAAATCTACCATTAGAATATAAACTAATCTGTTTTTCTCCCAAAGGTAAAGTGCTAAGATTTCTCCTTTTATCGTCAACTTTAATCTAGAGCAATAATGGAAATTTATATTAATATAAAATTTTTTTAAAACTTTTTTATGCAAACGCTGAAGCTATATTGAAAATAAAACAAGCTGGGTCAAAATAAAATCATTTAAACAAATTTTCCGTTTTTGAACACAACTGTTGTTTTACTTTCATTCATTTAACCCATTTATTTCTAATATAATTTTGCTTCCTAATGTTTTGTTGAAACTAGCGTAGCTTAAATGGAATTTGATTATTAATTTTCTTAAAGTTACAAAATAATCCATGCAACTTTCTTATCAAATTATATGAACTGTTTAGGTAAAGAATCACCTTTCACACATAGTTGCTGAATAATAGAAATTATTATTTTCTATCAATTGTATATGCTTCCAATATCGTAGAATTGAGTAAGAAGTGTAAATGAAATAGAAATATATATTCCCATAGCAGCAACTTGTTTATCAGGTGTTAAAACTTTCAATGTCACTATACTAGCTATATTGTAAATCCCTGCACGGGAAAAGAAAGTTCAATAACGTTTATAGAAGTGTTCAGGAGTTGGGTGTACAGGCATTTACGGAAAAAAGTTCTTCAAAATTAATAGAACTTTTCATAATTAATATAGAAATTTCAATCATTTTTCCTGAATGTTCTGCATTTTATATTGAAAAGTTCTATAAATTTTGCAGAACTCTGTTCCGTGAATGCCTGTATCTCCAACTCCTAACCTTTTAGTTGCAGAGAAATTTCAGTACAAATCGACCTTTTATGAAGCAGCTAAAAGGTTAAATAGTTCTATAAACTTTACTAAACTATTTTTTTCTTTGTGCAAATTCAATGGTAATTTATTCACAATGACAGCTAAAGTTGAAATGAAGTCTTTAACTGTCACAAAGATTAACTTTCTTCACACAACTACACTTTTTTCCCGTGTAACTTTTAAGTAATTAATGATGAGTCAATTAAATTCATTCACAGTAAAACTTGACTAATTCAAAGTAAAAATTCGAAGTATAAATAAGTTAATTTCAAGTAAAAAACGAATTTAATTCGAAACTAGGTCATCCCTAGCCTATATAGAAATCCTTTCTTAACTCAAATATATGGGACTTTTATAGTGCCTCTCACGAATAAATTTGATATCATTTTTTAACAAGGTAATAGTTTATTATCGAAGGTTCATTAAATTCCGTATGCACTGCAGCTAATGAAATTATCCACATTTAATATAACTTATCGACCTACCATAATGACTCCAACATTGTAATCCTTCGTATTTAGAATTCTTTTACTATAAACATAATCCTGATCCTTAGTAAGCTTTAAAATTTCATATCTTTCTCCTTTATTTAAATCCTTGTTTCCCATAACAACATCAGCATTTGACCTTTCTAATTCAATTCCAGTTACACATGTTCCTGTTGTTAGGAGAAAACCAAGTTTAAACATTCCTGCACTGCAATAGTGCGTCCGATTTATTTGTAATGAGGCCATGAATAAGAACTTTTCAACATTCTTAAGCATTTCTCCGTTTACGATTTTACTATCCAGTGAAGACGAACTAACTTCTGTACGCGTATCAATAAATATATGTGCATTAGTGATTTTGAATTAATTAGTACCCACATTAGTTTGGAATACACCCGAATAGAAATTTCAGTTGGTTGAACAAAATCGTTTTGTTGACTGTATTTGGTTCTTTCAAGAAAATATTGTGAATGGATAAACTGAATTTTTATTAATTTGACCAAACTCGTTTACTCGAGGGAATAAAAGCTTTTTGTTGAACATTTTTCTAAATGTTTGGTAAAATCAATTAAATAATTTGGTAGATTGAACCAAATATTTTTAACTAAAAGATGGTCTGGATCAAATAAACATTTTGTTTGTCCGTATGATAAAAAAATTCTAGAGTTCAGGCCATTTCCAAGGTGTGTCACGTGACCAAGTAATCAATATTTTTTTTCGCCCACATAACTGTTTTTGTAATGAAAATACCATTCTTAAACTTTGAAAAGTGATAGAGAGAATGATAAACGACGTTTATCTGCTTCATTTAGGTGACAATTCCGTAAAAAAAAATTTCCGAAGAAATTAAATTTGGATAATTTTTGTTGCTTGTTGCATTTCCACACGAAATAAGATATTGATTTGAAACTTGGGGAGAGTTGTGCGAATATCGGTCGTCACCATAGAACTAAATGTGCGCTTTCACTCAAACTTTCGATTATACTTTAAGAAAATTATCCCAACTTTTTTCCGCTTTTTTCTAACCTTTAATTTTAAATGTGGACAAAAAAAAATCGATGCAAGGATTGACTTGGTCACGTGGCCCACCTAGGACATGCCCTTGAACCAATCAAAATTTGATTGATTCATCCAAATCTTTGTTCAGTGTATGTTCAGATTAAGCCTTAACCATTTTATTATTTAAAGTTAGAAGTATATCACATAGTCCAATAGTTAAATGGTTAAGGAAACTGAAAAAACTTTGTACACATAATTTATTACTAATAAAATCATTAGCATAATTACTTTTTTAAGTGTACAAAATTAGGAGAGTTTATCTTCAGAACCACATAGATCCACGTCACCACTTAATAAAAGAATTTCTCTCACTTTTTTTCTGAACGAGTGTTCTTTTATGCAAAGGCAACAGAAGGCCATGTAACGTTAACAAATATAATGTAGTTATTTAACATTTGTGTAATTAGATTTGATACTTTATAATTTGGATCCTTTTGTAAATTACGTATTTATAAAAATTAACTTGCACAATTTAAACATTAATACCAGAAAATATATTTAATTTCAAAATACTTACCCATAGGATCAGCAACGACAAAGACAGCGTACAATAGAAAACAAAAAATATTTTTCATTTTTAATAATCTTTTTGTAATAGCCAGAGTCAATGGAAAACGAGTTTCTAAACAGATATTTTTTCTTTCGCCAACTCAGCATCTATTTCACCTCGTTTCTTATCAGTAATACAATGAATATGTTTGTCTATTAGCTTCAAATGTTTCAAATTATACGCTTTTACGACTTTTATGAATAAATGGCCTTACACGAACATTACATTCTTAATTATCACTAGATTAGTTCATCTAATTAGCGCCACATCAGCGTTTAGTTGGCCTAATCTGTCTCTATTGGCGCCCTAGAATTTGTACATGCAAGCGATTGAATTGGATATAATTCGTATCATATCTAATCGATTAGCAATACGCAGCGATATGGCATCTTTAATACAGAATTAAATCTTGTAGTGATATCAAAAATACGTTAGCTAGCCAAATAAGCTAGAAGAAAACCTCCCAAGTAGAAATTTTCAACAGTTTTATTTGAGATTCTCGTAAGTTTTCCTTTTCAACTAGTGAGGACCTCTGGAGAAAAATTTGTAAGGTATTCAGAAGAAATGTAATGCTACGCCATTTATTGGATCTATAACTTAATTCGTGCGATTTTTTTTCAAAATTTGAACGTTTATTCAAGAAAAACATGTACAATAGTATTATTTAAAGTATTGCCCATCTGAAGCTATGACTTTTTCCCATCTTTCTGGCAATTTGTGGATTCCATCCCAAAAGAACTGCGCCGGCTTGGCGGCCAAGAATGAATCAAGCCAATTTTTGATACCCTCTTCTGATGTGAACCGTATTCCAGTGAGGGCGTTCTGCATCGACCGGAACAAATGGTAGTCAGAAGGGGTAAGGTCTGGGCTATAAGGCGGGTGGGGTAAAACTTCCCATCCACTGTTTTCCAAATATTTCTTAACCGGAATAGCAACATGGGGCCGAGCGTTGTCATGATGGAAAATTATTGCCTCGTGTCTGGTAGCATATTCCGGGCATTTTTCGGCTATTGCTCTCTTCAAAAGGATTAATTGTGTTCGGTAGCGTTCTCCATTGATGGTTTCACCCGGTTTTAGCAGTTCATAATACAGCACACCCTTCTGATCCCACCAAATACAGAGCATTATCTTCGCGCCATGGATATTCGGCTTTGCCGTTGATTTGGCTGGTTGGCAGGGTTTCACATATGATTTTTTGCGCTTGGGGTTGTCGTAAAGGCTCCATTTTTCATCACCAGTAACAATCCGATGCAAAAATGACTTCTTTTTGTGGCGTTCCAGCAGCATTTCGGACATGCAAAAACGCCTTTCAACGTCTCTCTGCTTTCGTTCATGTGGATCCCAATTTCCTTGCTTTTGAGTGTACCCGGCTGCTTTTAAACGCTTTGAAATGGCTGCTTGAGTGACTCTCAAAGATTCTGCGAGCTCTTCTTGTGTTTGGCAACAATCTTCATCAAGTAATGCTTCCAGTTCTTTATCTTCAAACTTTTTTGGCTGCCCAGGACGTTCTTCGTCTTCCAAGCCAAAATCACCACTTTTAAATCGTGCAAACCACTTTTGGCACGTTCGCTCAGCTAGAGAATGTTCACTATAAACTTCCACCAAAATACGATGATTTTCGGCCGCAGTTTTCTTCACATTAAAGTAATGAAGAAGAACTCCCCGCAAAAATACTTTTTCAGGCACAAAGTTCGACATATTTGAGTGAAAAAAAATTGTTGTTGTTTAGGCTTCAAATGAATGACATATACTGAAAAAGACGCACAATGACATTAGCTTTCCAACGCATGTTCGGAATATTGGAACGATGGAATAATAATCAAGTTACGTCATCTCTTAGCAAACCGCACGAATTAAGTTATAGATCCAATACGTTATTAGTGAGTCTAAACTTTTGAGGTATTTTTAAGGCACTCTCTAGTTATTTTTGAGGCAATAGACAGTTCTTTGTTAGGAATTGAAATCTCACACATGAACACAAATCTGAGTGAAGGTTTTGAGCAATAAAATCTAATGTTGATGGGCCTTGAAAGTCGATTCCAAAAAATTTGTCAGCATCAGTTGATCCGTCTGTCACAAAAATTGTTATATAAAAACCTAATACCAAAAATGAGAATACAAAAAAGTTTTTGAAAACCAGGTAACGAAAACTTATGCGGGATCCCGAGAAATTTATAGATTAAGTAAGAAATTAATCAAAGGACTTTGTAGATTAAAAAATAAATCGTACGTTACACGCTTTTGCAACATTTTGGCCAAGAAATAAAACAAGGTAAATTGCGAATTTTATTGAAAAAATAATGTCATAACCCATAAAATATAGACGTATTACGATGAATACTTACCAGACATGAGTCTGGTAATACTGATACTTTTGGCTAATTTTTCTCCTTTTACGAAACCGTTTCACTCAGTTTCTGTTTCCTTCCCTTTTTCGGTCCATTTTATGATATGCAAAAGTTTTTTCCCAACATCTTACAAACGCACTAAATTTTAGGTTGACATTTAACTTGTATTTTTAGTACGCACACATTAAATGAAATGTTTGCAAGTTTTCGCTTACAAATGCCTCAACAATTACTTACAAGCAATATTCAAAAGTTAATCACGGGGTAAACTAGACAAGTTTTACTCCAGTTTAGCTTGTAATAGTTAAACTCACAAATAATTAGCAAATTCCTTACGAATATATTCTTACTAGTTTTGACTTAATAATTAACTAATCAACTGTCAAGTGAAAGTTGAGAAATTTCTACCTGGGCCTCAGAGCTTTGAAACAAACACCATTAAATTATTCTTTCAAGCTCACAAGATCTTCCTCCATGTCCTAAGATAATTTTAACTTGTTCTAAGTAGAACGCCCTTGAAAATAACCCTATTTAAGTTTTTTATTCCAGGTGAAGACATATAAAGATTACTTTCAAAACGATTTTTCTTATTCATTTTAGAGATCAGATTAATTTAAGCTACTACTAAAAAAAGGCTATTATAGAATTAAGATTTGTTTTCTGTGTTGAGTTCACAATTTTCACGCAAACGTTACATAAGAGCTCTGTAAAAATGTCATCCCATAAGTGTTGTAGTCACAAAACAAAAAGCGTTATGTATCTTGTATTTGAATCTTGTATACAGCCATGAATAAACCAGTAAAGTTGGCACACCTCCTTTGTCGGTATTTTGCCAGTAACAGTAATTTGTACTGGACTCGTAGTAAACCTCTTAAGTGACAACTGTCAATAATATCCCTACTTTAGAGTTTCACCAGTACTGCCAAAGAACACCGCGCCAGTACTGCACCAGTACTGCGCCAGTAGTAAACCAGTAATATGCCAATGTTTGACAGAGTATTGACGGCAGTAGTATTATTGCTCCTCGGTTGCAACTGGCACAATACTGCGCCGGTTATAAAAACTGTCTGGCCTCCGACTTTTCCACCTGGGCTATATATAAAATAAATTCTGCCTTTAAACTGAGATTTTGATTCCATACAGAAGTTTTTTAATTTCTAACTGCAGAAAAGACAAATTCTTCTTTTAAAAATGGTAATCCTATTTGTAAACCTCCAAAAGTCGGTTCTAATTATTTATGCAACACTGGTTTTTACTTTGTGACTCTCATCAGGTTAGGTGTTTCACATCTTATCGGGCGCTAGTGGATTTCAGGGCCATTCATCGCAACTTACGTTGCTTTTTGTTTTTAAATGCAACAGTTTCAATTAACCCTTTTGATACGGCAGTGTTTTCCGTAAAGCGACACCGCTGTACGGGCCAACGTAGACACAGGTTGTCACGCGGATTGGCGCGGATGTCGTCTATAGGCGACGCTTGTAGCGAAAGAGTTAATTTAAAAATGAATATTTTGTTATGAAATTTGAATCTAAATCTTTTCTTTGACATCCTGGCGGAAAATGCGATTTCGGGGCCCTGGCACGAAACAGCAAAAATGATCGATTCTACGATCGATGATGAGCCCGTATGATAAGTTACTTTTCCACACTAATGACGGGAAAATTTCAGGACAAGATTACAAAACTCAAGATTGCTTATCAAAAATAGTGCCTACAAATGATGTGTGAAGGGTGGTTCTTCGATTGTACTGGATTCAATTGAGTGACTGGAAAGCCAAAAAGCTTCTAAGGGTTCAGCGACATCTAAAATCTCTTAATACTTTTTAACTTTTAAATCCTTCAACTGATTCCAATTCAAACGTGAAAACCACCCCTCAAGTGCGAAGAGTTGTTTCCACCCTTAAACCTGAACCTTCGCCGATATAAAAAAATGCGTGTTGATTATTTTTTCGAACTCTACAAATTTTCAAAGGTTCATTCGAATCGACGAAAAAAAATTATTAGGTTTGTTGAAGTAAAGCAACAGCCCAGGTGCGAATTGACCGTCGGCCCATGGTTGGGCCAACCTAGTTGGCCAGAGGTCGGGCCAACTAGTGAAGTGATAACGCTATCCGTCCATTGGCGTAGACAGTTGGCCCAACGCCGGGCGCCGGAGATGGGCCGCCTTAGGCAAAATATGCTTGTATAATCTAGTTGATAATATGCAGACGATTGGTTCAACCGTGGCCCAGAGGTGGGCCGACTGAACATACCTTAATCTTCCTTTTGCGTATATCTGCTATAAACAATCTATTTGAATCATTAATTTAATAATGAGAAGTGCGAAAAGTACTGCGACATCTGTGATGTCGCCTTAATACATACAAGACTTTAGAAATTAACTTTAGAGAATTTAATCCACTTTTAAGATATTCACCTGTAGCATTAGCAACAAAAATAACGGTACACAATAAAAAAGTAATAATAATATTCATTTTCGATGATTTTCTCAAAATTACAGAGAGAAATTAAGGTACTTGTTTTACAATTTAAGGGTTTTCGGAAGAATCTTTTCAAGATTTGACTAAATATGTGCAAAAGATTATTATTAAATAATGTGTGCCATTTTTAACCTAATTTTTGCTTCCAGAGACCAAATTATTATTATTAACACGTTGAATGTCACGCCAATTGTACAGAGATTATGTCCGTGGCGAACGATGAATTTTCTAGTATGCGATGCCGGTCACCAGTGGCCCCCATGGCGTCACTGCCAAGTTGAGTGCCGGTCACCGGTGACCCCCGCGGCATTCAACGTGTTAGTTATGATATTGTGTATCGTAAGATATTGTACAAATGCCACTGGAAAAAGTAAAATTATATTCGAGTTTCGCATAAAGGATATATATTTTTTATACTAAACTCACAATAATTCTACATATTTTATACATATCTTTAGTTTATTGGCCAATCAATGGTAAGAACTATTTTTATGGTAATTAATTTTTGACAAATTAAAAAATGACTAGGATAACTTGTAGAGATTTGTTATCAACATCAGAAACAAAAATGAACATTTTTTTAAAAGTATCAAAAATGCCATAATTTTGGTAATTTACATTAAAAAATTAAAATATAGTTATTATAAGTATTTCTTAGTTTCCCAAGACTCAAATATAATCTTTTTAGCTCGCTCAACTACTCAATGATCTTATCAAGTATTCTTCAAAAATTAATTAGTTGAGTTTGAAATTTAAGCCATTGCCTACATTATCGAAGAATCACCAGTCGCGTATATCGCAAATAAATCCAAATTAAATTCAAAATTAAATTTAAATTTAAGAATTTGAAATCTTTCTGTGGAAAAAAAGACGCTTCTGACTGCGCTGGGATTCTCGAAAGCGTCTTTTTTTCCACAAAAATATTTCAAATTCTGAAATTTAAATTTAAATTCTTCAAAAATTATGAAAGTATTTATATAAACCATATTGACCAAATTTTAGTTTCTTAACTATTCCGGAACATTTTTAACTTTTATTCTTTTTTCTTTTTTATTATTTTCATTTTTTCTTTCTTTATTATTTTCTCTTTTTATTCCTTTATTATTTTCTCTTCTTTTTTCTTGCTCCAACTTTCGACGCTCTATAGCTGGTACATACGACACGCATTGTGGAATACTCTCTCTGCTTTCTAACTGCTCTATCATTATATGAACTTCAGCAAATATAAAGCTGGATCTTATAAAGCAAGCATAGAGACGTCCTTCAAACTCAAATGTACCACTTGACACTCCAATAATATACTGTTTATAACCATCATGCCCTCTATATGTCATGGTCAGAGGACTACCAAAGTCTTCCTAAATACGAGTTAAAAATATAACATATATAACAATTTATAACTCGGATGATTAATACAGGATAAGTATCTAGATGTTAAACAGTGACTTTTTTATATTAGACTATAGTATTCCTACATGTTCAGTTCAAGCAGCTAATTCCTGCGTCTGCATTTAAAATTTTTATATAATAATATAGGTAATATCATATCGTTACAGTTTAATATTTAGATGAATACCTCTAATATGCCTAATATCAGATATATTAATCCTAAATATCTATTTTTCTCTGCGCACACGGAGAGAAAGGTATTGTATTAGATACTTATCTCTATCTGAAGATCTAGCGGTCTAAAGAGGATAAGACGCAAAATTTTTAAAAGGCATGTTTTGCCTCTTCAAATCTCCCTACTTAATTTACAAATGTAGTCGTAAACAAAAGTATACAGCCAACAAACATTTTCTTTGAATTTAAGAAAGTTTTGTTGATTCGAAAAAATGTTCTTTAATGTAAACAAATCTAATTCTTTGGGTCAAATAAAATTTTATTTATGACAAGAACGTGAAATGGAGCATTTCTCATGCGCGCGCAGGGAACGAGAAATTCCTCATTTCGAGCGATGTTCATGGAAAAGTTGAAAATGTGCCCATTTTATAGCTGTTAACATGAAATATTCATTATATAAAAATCATGCTCGCTTACAGATATATAATGAAAATTTCAATATACTGTTTTCTCATTGTGGAATTCGAAACTGTTAAAAAAAAATGTGGTTGAAATTGGGTAAGGAGCTATCGGAACTTGAAAAATGTGAACGTTTTTCTGCTGTCCTGTAAAGTTTTAATAATGCGTCTTATCCCCTTTTTACCGAAAGCCCTTCATATTATTACCTCTATCCTTAGCCAAAGAAAAAATTTAATTAATCCAACCAAACCATTTTTTTAAATGTATCAAGATCTTTGGTGGATCAAACTAAATTTTGATAAGATAATCCAAATATCTTTCGGAATGTAAGAATAAAATATAATCCGAATTTCCTTAATTATTAAAATAGTTAATTATGGTTCACAAAACTCAAAAAAAGTATACAGTTCAAACAACGTGAATTCCATTTAAGGGGGGAGCCTAGTTTAGGGAGTCAAAAAAATCGATTGTTTGGAAGTCATCTTAATTGATAGTAGGCATATCCGAAAATATTTGGCTAAAGCTTCTGGTCAAAATTCGAAGTACTTTCGCAACTACGGCCTCTGACACACCGTTTGCACAAGAAGCAGGTAAGCTTTAAAAAAATGTTAAGGCCATGCATTAACCCTTAGATGACACATGGGGTCCAGTGAACCCCACGTCATTTTCGGATGTAATTTTTTATATATTCCCGCTCGAACTGAGACTTGAGGCCCCATCTACCTTTAGTTGGGACATGCAACTACCCCTCTATCAGTATAGGGCAGATCAGTTCGTTGGCTGGCGTCTAGGATGAAGGTACCTTTCCAGTCTGGGGTCCAAAGAATCCCACAATGTGAGCTCACAATAACTACCAGTTCTATTTTAAAGTGTAGTACTTCAAGCTTACTTCCTTCAATTTTTAGCAAAAAATATTCAAAATTAACAAAGATGTGGTTATTTACGTGAAAAGTCGAAAATTTAAGAAAACAATTTTTCAATAATTTTTAAAAATATGTTCACAACAAAATCTAATCAAGGTCATGTAATACCATTGTTTTAGAAGTATTCAAATATATCCTGTTAAATTTTCAGAGCAATGTATTGAAAACTCTATGAAATATCGACACTTTTTCACGCTGGGGTTCAAAAGACCCCTTGTGTCATTTATGCAATTATTTTGAAGTGTGTCATCTAAGGGTTAACCAGACATATGATCGATATGGTAATTTTTTTGTCTGTACACTTTTATCCATGCAAAATATGATATCAAGTCAAAAATTCATGAAATCAAAGAAATGACACTGAGGAAGGTCTGTCAACTCTTGAATTTTTATAATTATAAAAAAATACACTTAAAAAAAAATTTTTTTATAATTTAAAAAATTGGAGAGTTGACAGCCCTTCCTTAGTGGCTTTTCTTTAATCTCACGAAATTTTGACTTGATACCTTATTTTGCATGAGCAAAAGTTTACAGACAAAATAATCACCATATCGATCATATGGTGTGGTTGATACATGGCCTTAAACGTGATTTTCTCGGCACAGCATTTTTTGATACTGCGTGCGCGATTAAAAGAATTGTAATCAACGGATTTTGATGAAAAATAAATGAAAAAATAAATATTTGATTCTTAAAATGGAAATAAGCATCTTAATTGATGCCGAATAACATTCTTTTCTCTCCGTTTACCAATTTATTTTGATAAATTAATTCAAGAAATTAAATAAACAGAATGTTTTCAAGCTTATTACTGGATTAAGTAATTGCGATGGTCCTCCAGTTCCACAGTAATGTCTTTGTTTAAAATCTATTCCTGGTGAATAAAAGTGGCATTTATCCCCGCTGTAAAGCCATATGTTCATACTTTTTAAAATGTTTGAATTTATTCCTGACTCTGTGTCATCGCTCCATACAAATAATGAGGCTAATCTGCCATCATAAATTAAATTAGTCTGTTTTCGTCCCAAAGGTAAAATGCTAAGATTCTTCTCTACTTCATCCACTTTAATCTAGAGCAATAATGGAAATTTATAATAATATAACTAATATACAAACGCTAAAGCTATATTGAAAATAAAACCAGCTGGGTCAAGATAAAATCATTTTAAAAAATTTTCCGTTTTTGTATACTTCTGTTGTTTTACTTTCATGCATTTTACCAATTTATTTCTAATACAATTTTGCTCCATAATGTGTTATCGAAACTAGCGTAGCTTGAATAGAATTTGATTATTGATTTTCTTAAAGTTTTAAAATGATCCATAACTTTCTTATTTTGGGTTTAATTGGAAAATTTTATTAGAACGATTTGTACACAGAGAAAAATAGTTGAAGTAATTTTACTCAACTTCCGATCAAATTTGGAACATAAGGACAAGTTATAAGCTATTTAGTATCATTGTAATTATTTGTGATTTATTAAATGTTCAAAAATGAATCAAAATTGAGTAAAATTTAGAAGTGTAGTGTGAAGTATGAAAGCGTGCATTAAAAATTTCTAAATATATATATTATTACTCGTGGTATAATTATAAAAAACCAATCTTTTATTAAATCACAAAAATAGTAGAGCTTTCCCTTCATTCTACTCTAAGCTTCAATCGAGAGTTGAGTAAACTGTGAATCGCAAGACTTATTCCACCAGCGATATCTATTCACGCAGAAGCGACTAAAAGTAATCTGCGCCTTGGGCACACATAAACAATTTTTAATTTGAAAAACGTATTGAATGTTCAGCATACTTATGTTTCAAGATATTATATTTAATAATCGAAATCAATTAAAATCATACAAAATACAATTACAGTTTATTTTAGTACTCTCTAAATCAAAAATAGTGGATTCCAGTTATAAACTAGTGGTTTTAAAAATTCACCGTACTGCAGTCGTGTTTAATTGTGTTTTGTCTATTCGTCAAGAAGCTTTCGTACATGCTCTGCAGTGTTAGCCACTATTTGTTTTTATGATTATTCACTAGTTTATATAATTTATTTAAAAGTTTCACATAATATAGTTATATAGATTCTGTAAGTTTAATAAATTCTTGATTCATAATTTTTTCATAATTCATTTATAATTACTTCTTTCTTTTTCACTTAAGTTTTTTAAATTAAATTGATTTCATGGAAATTTAAACAAAAAAAGTCTTGATAAGAGTATTACATGAAATTTGAAACATCTACACAGGATTTAGATTTCACATAAATTTCTTAGGCACAATAATAATTTGGAATTAATATTTGTAAAATCCATATTTTCAATATATAGTTATAATAAAAATGTATACTAAATATTAATTAATAATTATATTATATCAACAATCATAATTATAATAATTAATTAATGACATTCACTGAGAAAAATGGATTATAAAATTCAATATCCAGGTTTAGTGACTATGGGACAGCTATTTAGATTATAAGTGACATAACCTACAATTTTTTCTATATTCTAACATCATACCGCTTATAATCGAGATTATAGCTTTTATAATTCAAATGGCTGTCCTATAGTCACTGTACCTGGATATTAAATTTTACAATCCATTTTTCTCCGTGTTAATTTAAAAACATATTTTAGGAACAATTTATGAAAAAGTTGATTAATTTTTACTTGAGTATGGCTCAAAAACCCTAGTCACGACACTTACTCTCACAAGCTCTGAATAACTCTTGCAGTCACTATATAAGAAAGTTTCAAGTTTTATGTCTCAGGATTATAAGCGAGCGTGTGTTGAAATAATAGGCCCGATGCTCATTTTACTCAAATGCGATTTGAAACACCTCAAGCGTCGTGATATACTTATAAATTTCATGTTAACCCACTGACGCATGTTGATGCCCTGTTGTCGACAACGTTTTACTCAACTCCTTACTATTCCCTATTTAATGCTTATTGTTATTCATTTTGAGTGAATTAGGTATTTATCAAATTCATTTTACCCGACTAGGATTTAGTAGATGTTCAAATGCCCTTATGTCCCAAGTTTAATCGACAGAGTTGAGTAAAATTACTTCAACTATTTTTTTCCGTGTAGAGGTTTTTGTACACTATCAGAAATTCGCATTTGAACTTTACAAATAAGTAGTCTTCAAAAATACCAAAAACGTTCTCTCTTTTTTAAACCTGGTAATCCTTTTGTGACGGTCTTATAAGTTCATACACTAGGCTGCACAATTCAATACGAAAACTTCTTGAAAATGTAACAAATTAAAGCCGAATTTGCATCAAGTTTTGCTTCAATCTCGGTAAGAGTTGTACGGAGACAATTGTAATGATACAGAAGGCCTTTGTGGGCGAAAGTATGGACATAACACAGATAAAGGAGTGGAAAAAGATTGCGTGATGCCGTGAGAAGAAAACGACCGCGTTTCTGGTTAAGCGGTGACTGGCTTCTTCACCATGATCACGCGCCAGCGCATTCATCGAACCTTGTACCAGTATTCGCAGAACGTGGACGTAAACGGCCCCCACCATGGACCCTACCAGCTCATGGCTTCTTCCTCGCTCCACTGCCATAGGTTAGTTGAATGAGGAAGACACAATGACCTCGAAGCATCTATGATGGGGGCCGTTTACGTCCACGTTCTGCGAACACTGCCTTGTACAGCAATTTTTGGCGAAACACAAGATTGTACAGCTTCGCCAGCCTCCGTACAGTCCCGATATAGCTCCCTGCGACTTTTGGATGTTCCTAAAATTAAAAATGGCGCTCAAAGGAAAGCGGTTCGACGACATCGAGACGATTCAGAGTAATGCGACGCGCGAGCTGAAGGCCATTCCAAAATCTGCGTTCGAGGACTGCTTTAAGATGTGGAAGCACCGCTGGAACCGTGCACTGAGAAAAACGGATCATAAAACCTGGATGTTAAAAGTAAGGATAGTATTCGGTAACATAAAATATGTTAAAGCGTATGATCTATAATCTTTTTCTAATATATAAAGATATTACTAAACATAATCTCCAGATGTTACATTCTTATAATCTTCAGAAAATAATTCATAACATCTGCAGATAATAAACCTACACTGAGAAACTTTTCGTTAGAGTAAATGATAAGATTGAATGAAGGTTTAGTACAATAGTGTTTTAAAATGAGGAAACCCGAGGTTTTATTACATTTATTCATATTATGGCATCGAAATTCAATATAGTCATAACGGTCTTTAGAACGTGTAGAAGAAAAATTAGTATTTTAAATACCAAATATTATGAATCACCTTTCGAAAAATAAAGAGTACTAAAAAATGATATCATGATTACTAAGTTTTCTAAAAATAAATTTAATAAGTCGAACAATGAATATTATAACCTAGAAACCATATTTGAAAAATTCATATTATGAATATGAACTTGCCAGAAACCTTGCGACGAGCAGCAAAAATCAAAACATTCATTCTCGGTTTTTCGTATAATTCGTTTCAGAATGTCGTCCGAGTGCTTCCGACGTTATCGGAATAGCTTCGTAGACTCGAATCCAAGTCTGCCCAACTCAGTAGTGACTTATAAGCGACATTTATTTCGGAATATGGCAAGCGAGAATAGCCGAGAGGCTTTAGGCGTTAGGAATGCGTTTAGTTAATGTAGATATAGGTAGAGTTAGAGGGCTTCGAACCCAAAAGCGAATTCTGAAATTTAATTTCAAGCGTATGCGATTATAAATAGTGTATCATTGTTTACTTAAATATGTGAACATAAATAAGGTATGATAATAATTTCAAATTAATTAAGTTGAGTTTGAAATTTTTGTCACTGTCTACATTATCGGAGGATCACTAGTCGCGTGTCAGATAAGATGTCGGACGCCTGCGTAGCTCAATGGTCAGAGCAGTCGACCGGCAATCGAAAGACCTGGGCTCGAATCCCAGCGCAGTCGAAAGCGTCATTTTTTCCACAGAAAGATTTTCAAATTCTTTAAAGTATGATAATAATATTTGTGTATATGTTCCCACTAAAACCTCCCCTCTTCTGAGTGCCAAAGCTCTCCCCTCTATCTTTCTTTTGTTTTGTACGCGTTAAATCTGGTATGTTTCAGTTTATAATCCAAAATATTCTCCGATACTATCTTTTTTTTAACATCTACAGATTATGGTTTTAATAATCTAGATCGCTGTCCCATAGTTGATAGTCCAAGATTATACCCGGTAACATATTTTTCATTACCGTTTACAATCCATTTTTCTCAGTGTGTGGTTCAATCAAATGGGGACTACTTCGAAGGATGCCATGGTTTATAAGCTATTGTAAATTTAAATATGACCATACTAGCTATATTGTAAACCCCTGCAAATTTATATGGTGAAGTATTTCACAATGACAGCTGAAGTTGAAGTGCAGTCTTTAAACTGTAAATTATTGTAATTTTAAAGTAGTAAAGGTAAGTAAACGTATGATTTTTAGGAATAAAACTCAAATTCAAAAGCAGACCTACTTATTTCTAGCTCCGTTTTTGCTTTAGCTATAAGTCTCTTCACGAAATTCTGCGGAAACTATACAAGGTTATGTAAAACAGATAAGATTCATAAACGAACATAACATGTTTTTCTAAATTTTGTTACTATTTGCGAATAAAAACAAAAGGGTTTTTCGTTTTGAGAAAAAATTAAGTCATATTTTTATTTGATTATACTTTGTAAATACTACTGTGAGCAAAAACTAAGGTGAATTTTTAATTTAAACTAACGCAGGCTAATCGATTCGGGCAAACTCTTTTATTTTTATGTTGGTCCTACTGTTACTGACATCTGTACCAAATGTCATGTCAATGTCATCATTTGTTACATAGTTACGCTTATGTTTTCTGAACGACTAAAAGTGATTTTTTCGTTTTTTACAATGTCTGAATTTGTTGAGCAAAGAAGTGCCATTAAATTTTGTTTGCGGAATGAAATTTCAGTTGCGGAAACGTTCAGAATGTTGCAGAAGGCCTTCGGTGATTTGACCATGTCGCAGAAAAATGTTTATAAGTGGTACAAAGACTTCAAAGAAGGCAGAGGACGTGTTGATGACTTGGAACGCCCCGAACGACCATCAAAATCAACTATTGACAACACTATTGTCGTTTCAAGAGGATCACTCAACACCGTTTCAAAAGGTATTTTGGGCAGACAACTCGTGGTTTTTGCATCACGATAATGCGCTGTCTCATACTGCACTCGTTCTTCATGACTATTTCGCCAAAAACTCAACGCATATCGTTCCACAACCACTATATTCGCCTGATTGACTCCGTGTGACTTCTGGCTATTCCCCAAACTCAAAAGACTACTCCGAAGACACAGTTTTGACACAATTGAAGAGATACAAGCCGATCGAAAAAGGCTTTGAAGGCAATTCCGGAAATTGAATTTAACAAGTGTTTCGACGATTGGTAAAAACGTTGGCACAAGTGCATTATATCGGGAGGGGACTACTTTGAAGGGGAAATGACTCAAAATTATTTTATGTTTTAGAATGTTCATAAGGTTATAACTGCAGTAGCTATACTTCCCGATTGCCCTTCTGTAATTACTGTTTAACTTATTTGTATCCTTATTCTACGTTTTTTTTTTTTTTTGGTGAGAAGAAAAGATAGCGAAATCTTTGAAGGTAGTACTGTCGTAAATGGAAATACCGTTCAGATATTGATAAAATTGAAATCACTGGTGAAAATTGAGTCAGAAATGACTCAGTTAAATGTTTGAGGACCTAGAGTACACTGGAGGGGAGTAATTAGTAATTGCATTTTGAGACGATTAACACCTAACCTTATGGGAAACCGAGTTCATTTACCAATCATCTTCTATGCACACATGTATAGTCGCTTTCTTATGCGACGTTGACAAATTTAGATACTACGTGAAGCAAATGAGAAAAAGTACTCATTTGATTAGCTACGTACCGACAGTAATACCTTAAAGAAAGTCCGCCCGAGACGCAGGACCATCGAGCTTCCTCGTCTTCATCACCACCTTATTCTACGTTGAAATTAACGTTGAAAGGTAATGAAGTAAACAATAATTAAATAAATATGGAAATCGATGACCGACTGTACTGCCTTCTGTGACAGGTATTATGTTTTTTTAGTTTTTAGCGCTAAAAATAGAATTATTGTATATTTGTATTGCCTTTTAAGGTAGAATAAGGATACAAACAAGTTAAATATTTATTTTGTCGCTTTCATGAGTTATATTACTACTTTACGCTAGGTTTATGCTAGGGTAACTATATGCAGTGCCTTTCTTGACCATGAAATATTGCTAGAATAGCTAAAGTGGTTACGGATATTCACTTTGGCTTTTTCCAAAATATTCCTTCATTCACTCGTTCGTTACCAGCTAAACATTTAAGTGTCACAAAGATTAACTTTACTGTCACAACAATACTTTATTGCCGTGTAACTTTTAAATAATTAATCAGTGAATTAAATTCATTCACAGTAAAACTTGATTAATTCAGAATAAACATTCAAAGTATAAATGAGTTAATTTTAAGTAAAAAAGGAATTTTAGTTCTAAACTAGTTTATCTCTACCCCATAGAGAAATCCTTAATTAACTCTAATATATGGGACTTTTATAGTGCCTCTCGCGGATAATATCATTGATTAACTCTGATATATGAGACTTTTATAGTGCCTCTCGCGGATAATATCATTAATTAACTCTAATATATGGGACTTTTGTAGTGCCTCTCGCGGATAATATTTATATCAATTTTTAACAAGGTTATAGTTTTTTTTATTGAAAATTCATTAAATTCCGTATGCACTGTAGCTAATGAAATTTTTCACATTTAATATACCTTGTCGACCTACCATAATAACTCCAACATCGTAATCCTTCGGATTTAGAACTCTTTTACCGTAACCATAATTTTTATCCTTAGTAAGTTTTACAATTTCATATCTTTCTCCTTCATTCAAATCCTTGTTGCCCATAACAACATCAGCGTTTGACCTTTCTAATTCAATTCCACTTACACATGTTCCTGTTGTTATGAGAAAACCAAGTTTAAACATTCCTGCACTGCAGTAGTGCGTCCGATTTATTTGTAAAGAGGCCATGAATGAAGACGAATTAACTTCTGTACGCGTATCACAAAATATATGTGCATTAGTGATTTTGAATTAATTAGTACCCACATTAGTTTGGAATACACCCGAATAAAAATTTTAGTTGGTTAAACAAAATCGTTTTGCTGACTGTTTTTGGTTCTTTTAAGAAAATATTGTGGATGGATGAACTGAATAATTATTAAGTTGACCAAACTCGTTTACTTGAGGGAATCAAAGCTTTTTGCTGAACAGTTTTGTTAACTTTACAAAATATTTTTTGAGGCTTATAATTTTTTTTGCATCAATTCTTTCCGCTTTCTTTTAAGTTTTAATTTTAAATGTGGACAAAAAAAATATCGATTCGAGGACTGACTTGCTCACGTGGCCCACCTAGGACATGGCCTTGAACCAACCAAAATTTAATTGATTCATCCAAATCTTTGTTGAGTGTATGTTAAGATTAGGCCTTTACCATTTTATTATTTAAAGTTACAAGTATATCACATAGTCCAATAGTTAAATGGTTAAGGAAACTGAAAAAAATCTGTACACATAATTTATTACTAATAAAATCATTAGCATGGTTACTTTCTTAAGTGTACACAATTAGGAGAGTTTATCTTTAGAACCATATGGATCAACGTCACCATTTAAAAAAGTATTTTTCTCGCTCTTTTTCTGACCGAAAGTGCTCTTTTGTGCAAAGGCAACAGAAGGCCGTATAACTTTAACAAATACAATTTAAACATTAATACCAGAAAATATATTTAATTTCAAAATACTTACCCATAGGATCAGCGACGACAAAGACAGCGTACAATAGGAAACAAAAAATATTTTTCATTTTTGATAATCTTTTTGTAATAGCAAGAGCCAATGGTAAACCAGTTTTCAAACAAAACTTTTTTCTTTTGCCAACTCAGCTTCTATTTCACCTCGTTTCTTATCAGTAATACAGTGAATATATTTATCTATTAGCTTCAAATGTTTGAAATTATACGCTTTTACGACTTTTATGAATAAATAGTGTTACCCCTGTATGTATGTTGATAACTTTTGAGCTTTTTACATTTGTGCATACAAAAGTACATTGCAATATCTTTATTCAAAATACTAAGTAATAGTATATTACGTGCCTAGGCGCACAATGAGGGTTATTGCGTGACGAGCGACAATGCTCGCAGGAGATCGAAGCCGAGACAAAGCCGAGGCGCAATCAGTCCTGCGAGCATTGTCGCGAGTCTTGTAATTTCCCGAATTGTGTCCATTGGCACGTATTCTATTTTATGTGACTTTGGTGCGGATACGAGTTTTTATGCGTACACTGGAATCTAATCTAGTATTGTAGTTGTTTGCGGCGCTAATCATTACACTTGATATTTCGCGACTAGTCGCAGCCATTTTGATTTTATCGATCTTGTGTAGAAGTAATGGATTTTAATTGACGCATGCGCAGTTCAAATGTACAAGGCTTTGCCAGTAAGGTGCTTACATTAATGCATACAAAAGTTCATTGCAATATTTTTATTCAAAATACTAAATAAAATAATAATTATGAGAAGAATATGTGGCGTGGAACGAAGAAACCCGGCTACCAGCACCAAAAAAGAAATTTGGGTTTTTCGATGATTTTGAGAGATAGAAGCATGCTCTATCGAATGGGCCTATGCACAAAGCTGGGCGATCGAAAAGTTAAAAGGTGCTGTTAGCCGGGTTCCTTCGTTCCACGCCACATATGATTTATATTGTTTTTAGACCCACCCACTAAGGCCATATCAGGACCCAACTAGTTCAACTAATCCTTAGCGATACAAAAATATTACATACCTAATTAGCACCAGATTAGTCCGTCTAATTAGCGTCACGTCAGTGTTTAGTTGGCCTAATGTATCCCTATTAGCGCCCTAGAATTTGTACACGCGAGCGATTCAATTTGATATAATTCGTATTATATCATATTTAATCGATTAGCGATGCACAGCGATATGGCGTCTTTAATACAGTATTAAATCTTGTAGTGACGTCAAAAATATGTTAGCTTGCCAAATAAGCTAGAAGCAAACCTTCAGAGCTTTGAAACAAACACCATTAAATTATTCTTTCAAGCTAACAAAATCTTCCTTTATGTCCTAAGATGATTTGGACTTGTTTTAAGGGAACTGAGCCAAAAATCGAGCCAGAATTTGAGCGCTCACGGTAGACATGCATTTCTCGGTCAATACTACTTTGATTTTGATAATTTTATCCATTTTGTTCGAGACACTCCATACTTTCGAACGGTGTAGCCCAAATCTCAAATAAGTCTAAAGGGAACTGTAGGATGGGCGAGGAACACCAGGTTTTAAATGCTCAACTTTGTGCCCCCACCAATTCCATACCAATGAAGCTAATTCAAATTTTTTCTCTTTCTTTTACTCTTTATACTATCCTCTTTAATTTATCATACGATTTTCCTTCTCTCTTTAATACTCTTGTTATAATCTTGTTTTATTTTTCCCTCGTGTTCCATCAACTTAGTCTAGACACTGATTCTAGCACTTAATGTTTGTTTTCGAATAAAAGCATATGAGAAAATGTGCCGACAGATGTTACCTTCAATTTAAAAAAAAAATCAGATCGATAGCTATAATACCTGTACATCACGATAAACAAGGACAAGTTGTACAGAAAACGGAAGTTTCAGGAGAGCATTTTGTTCCGGGACAATTTTGTACTCGAAAACTCATGGCCTTTGATCATTTGAGAATAAGCGAAGCTGACAAAGCTGCTAAAAATAATTCGATGGCAGGAAGGGTGAAGAGGCGGTTGGCGAGGAAGAAATTGAAAGACGAATATGCAGATAAAGAAAGAAGCGTTCCTACGTACCAGGGGTGTTAGTTGAAGTTTGCCGGTTTTTTCAATAAAGAAAACACTTAATTCTCAAGGGAACCTTAAAAAATTCTTATTCAAAGTATTGACCATTGGATTCTACACATTTTGTCCATCTTTCAGGCAAATCATGGATACCATTCCAAAAAAACTTTTTCTCTTTCAAGGCAGACCATTCGACGAGCCATTTTTCGACTTCTTCAAAATTGGCGAAGCGCTGCTCTGGGAGTGAGTGTCCCATCCATGCGAAAAGGTGATAGTCGGACGGGGCGAGGTCTGGAGAGTACGGCGGGTGCGATAATATTTCCCAATTCAATGCTTTTAATGTGTTCTTCACCACTTTAGCGGTATGAGACGGTGCGTTGTCATATTGTAGAATAACTTTGCCATGTCTTCGGGCCCATTCCGTCCGTTTTTCGATCAACGCATGATTCAAATTGATAATTTGTTGTCGGTACCACACCACACTGGTCCCACCAAACACAGAGCATTGTCTTACGGCCAAAGCGATTTGGCCTTGGAGTCGATGGGCCGACCTCACCAGGTGAAAGCCATGATTTTTTCCGCTTCGGGTTCTCGAAATTAATCCATTTTTCGTCCCCCGTGACAATTCGATGCAGAAAATATTTCCTGTCGAACCGTTGAAGCAGCATTTCAGGAATGGTTTTTCGATTTTCCATTTGTCTATCGTTCAGTTGGTGTGGTACCCATTTTCCATACTTTTGGATTTTTCCCATGGCTTTTAAACGTTGGAAAATTGCTCCTCGGGTCACATTTAGTGCTGTTGCCAATTGTTGTTGCGATTGGGTTGGGTCTTCATCCAATAACCCCATGCAATTCCTCGTCTTCGAACTTTTTCGCTGCACCAGGATTTTCATTGTCTGTTAAATCGAAATCTCCACTTTTAAATTGACGAAACCATGTCTCACATGTTCTAATCACTGGAGCATGTTCACCATAAGTTTCTACCAGCATTCGATGAACTTTAACTGCTTTTTTCTTTTGATGAAATAAGAAAAGCAACGAATGCCGCAAATGCGATTTACTTGGAACGAAACTCGACATATTCACTGAGGTAAACAATTATGATGCTATTATTTTGGCAGAATGTAATTGTGTATTTTTGAAGGTTATTGTCCATAGAAAAATATGACATAGATACCAAATCATAGAAATGTATACATATCTCTAGCGACATCTATGAGTAAAACCGGCAAATTTCAACTAACACCCTTGGTATATGGCGCAGGGCTTAACTAGACTCGCTCGCTAGATTCGCGTGCCAGACCTCATTTCGTTTAATTATTTTAACCGCTTCCTGTGATCCAATTTTAATTTTGAGTACACCATTTTATTCAGAATTTAACGCTGCTTCATTTTATATAGGAATTAAAAATACAAAATTGGGATCAATTTTTGGCTCAGTTCCCTTAAGTACAACGTACGTGAAAGTAACCCTAGTTAAGTTCTTTATTCCAGTTGAAGACATATAAAGATTACCTTCAAAACGATTTTTCTTATTCATTTTAGAGATCAGTTTAATTTTTAGCTAATAGGGTAAGTGTGGCAATTACTGCGGATCGAAAATCAAGACGGCTTTTAAAGTTAAAAAAAATATTTTGAGATGAAAAAGTCGTCGCGAATTAATTTTTAAAGCAGTATTTGGTATTAAGTAAGTAACATGCAGTCCTTAAACCCTGAAAAGAAACCAGATTTACTTAGAAAATGCGAATCTAAAAAAAATGTTCCATGTAGGTATTACTGCGTGTTTGCCTGAATTACTGCGCACCGATTACTGCGGAAGCCCCAGTTACTGCGCTCCAACTACTGCGGAAACCCCAATTTCTGCGCGCGTGATACTACGATATTATTTTGAGTGAACTTACAATCAATTTAGGAGTGTTGAACATTTTATTTAATCTCAATTATAAAAAGTAAACATGATGAAGCATTCGTAACAAATTAAGATTAATAATTTGATTAATTTTATTTAATTTACCTTAAAATTATATTACTTGACTTCCTCTTGCTTCATGAGGAACGATTTTGGAGTTTTCAACATTTTGTTTAATCTCAATTATAAAAAGTAAGCATAACGAAGCATTTGTAATACATTGAGAGGTTATGCAGTGCCGCCTGACAGATCGCAGTAATTCATACACCTATGGAAATCATGTACCAAATACTGTTTTGGTAAAAAATGATTAAAAAACGTATTTTTTGTAACGTTATGTATCTTTAAAACATTGTATATTATTAGTTTTATTTGAAACCGCAGTAACTGGGGCATCCACAGTAATACCCACACTTACCCTACTAAAAAAAGGCCATATAGAAATGAGATTTTTTTCTGTTTTGAGTTCCTTTTTAATCAAATATTTAAATATTACATTATGAGAGGAAGGGGTCTCGGTTCAATCCACCGACAATCGGACTCTAGACTGATTGTACATCTCCTCATTTCCAGTAGTTCCCTTATCCCACTCACAGTTCCCTTCCTCGTGACGGTGCAAGATATCACTCCTCCCCTGTTTCGTAAATCTCTACTAATTATCCTAATAACATTTTTCGATTAGACCACAATTAGGGAAGTTACATTATGTTAAAAAAGAAGAAAGTCAATATCGAAATGACATTTTCCAGTTAAATTATACGAAATACGAAAAAAAGTTATAATACAAAATTGTTTACTAGATAAATATCTACCAGTTTGAACACCAACATCTTTTTATAAGATGTATATTTTTCTTTTTAATTCAAAAAAATACTATTGAAAATCCAAAATTAAATTTTTCAACCAAAATATGTGAAATACGAAAAAACGTAAGATTGCAAAATTGTTCGTTTCAATAAGATCTACTAATTTTTTCTCACATAGTTTCTGATAAAACGTATATTTTTTATTTTAATTTTAAAAAATACGTTCAAAATTCAAAAATTCCACTATTTAAACGAAATATGTAGTATACGACAAAAACGTTAAAATGGGAAATTATTTGCCTAAATGAGGTCTACAAATTCTTAGTAGGACATTTTTGAGAAAATATAAATTTTATGTTTTGATTTTAAATATTAAAAAACAAAAATTTCATTTCTTAACCAAAATATGAGAGATTTAAAATGAGCATTAAAATAATAAATCGTTTGCTTAAAAACATTCTACGAATTTTTATCCTTTTTTAGATACTTAGAAGTAAATGGATTTTTTTTCATCATGTAAATTATTAGAAAGTTACAGAAATGTATACAGAAAATCGAGCACGGAGCGCGAGTGTCATGATGAGAATTTATTCCTTATTACTGATAGAACCTTAAATAAATTGAATGTCCTTTTTCATTTGAAATCAATGAAAAATTTGATAACTTCGAGAAAATGTGATTCACATCTACAATATTAAAAAAACTGACTTGAGCTTCAGTATCAAATTACAAGAAATAAACGTATCTGTATGCTAAGAATATACAATAAAATCGAGCGCGAAGCCAGAGATCCAAACAGAACGAAGCTTTGAAGGCGTTTTTCTCGAAACTATGTTTTTGCAATTTGTAGGCAAGATTGAAAAAAATTACTGAACAGAACAAGTGGAAATTTGAACTGATTAATCTTCAAAGATTACTTAAAGTACTCACGTAGCGGTTTTTTTGAAATTTTGATTTTTGCATCTTTTACAGCTCATAACATCACGAAAAAATGCATTAAAACAATCGATTTTCGGGAAAAAGACCGTGATTTTATCAATTTTTAAAATTTTGACAAGATCCTACGTGGGTACCTCGGCCATTTAACAGAAAATAAAGAGATTTTTTTCTTCCGTGTTTTAGAAAACTGGTACGAGCGGAATCTTTCCCACAATTTTACCATCACTTTTTGAACAGGTCACTCACAACGCCCTGAGTAAGTATTAGGCTTCAAATTACACTTTTAAAAAAATTAGTCAGTAAAATAGAAAAATAAACTTTCAAAATAACGTATCATTCATTAAAAAAATTTAAGTAGTTCTTCCAGATAAAAATTCATGAAAAAGCGCCCGAAGTATCGCCGACACACAGCTGAACCCTCTTAAGGAGGTTCTATCGTAAAACGAATTAACGGTCAGAAAAGGATGAAACTTGAAACATAGTTATTTAAATGCATAAAAAAGAATCAGTAAAATTTTCAAGACTCCAGGGTACCTGTGAGCTAAGATATTTTAATAAATATTTTCGGTCATTTAACATGTGCTCTTGTGGACAACTACACAGGCCCACAAAAAAAACTTTTCTTCTGAGCCGTGGATTCCAGTATGATATTCCTATGTATTTTTTCCCGCTGAAACCGAATCCATAACCCGTTGAACCCCTAAGCGTCAGGATTTTGACATAACTTCAAAAACCACCAAAAAATTCACTGGAAGCAATAAAATCATCTACTTTATGCTACTTTCAACCCCCTTTCTCCGATTTAGTAATTTCGTAGCCCCATAATCCCCTAACCTCGAAATATCATTACTGCATAACCTCAAAACCTAACCTAACGTCTTTAAGTAGAAGAATCTAGTCTATGAAAACAGAATAAATTTTTGAGTTTTTTGTGGAACATAGTTGGATTACCTCTATAACCTCAAAATTTCCCAACACCATAAACTCAATATCCCGTTACTCCGTAACCCTATATATTATAACCTCTCAACCACGTCATCTTTTTCTGTGGAGAAGTCTGCTTCTTGCAATCATAAGAGTTTTGTGAGTGAAGTCATAAATCAAGGTCTTCTTTATTATTTTTTTAACACCTCTCAGACGTCTGATACCTCAGTATGTTTGTTATCTAATATCTTATTTGCAATATTCATGAAATTGTATTTTTTTGTAGTATTCACGCAATTATTCAACAAAAGGCCATTACTACCACTACTACTTACACTACTACTACAATTCACGATTGCAATTTTATTAAAAGTTCTGATTTTTTTCGGAATTTAAAATCCTGCTACCTCCAAGAATATTGGAGATGGTGACACTGCTTCTCAGGAAGATGTGTGGAATGATCCACTCTCCGATTCTCTGAGGTAACGAAACCAGCGTAGGCGCGCTGCCCTGCAGGTGGACCGTAGGGTGTGAGGATGAAGCCGGAGTGTGTCCGACGACGAGTTGACATTGTCCTCGTCAAAGTCGGAAAGCCTCCATACTTAGTCCTAGGGAGGTATGGAGGTTTGGCGATTGGAACGGGAGCCCTACCGTGTGGGTTTTTGTTACATCTATGGCTAATATGAAAAATTTGAAAACAATATCGCATTTAAGAAAAAATGTACATGAATGTACTGGAAACGCTGATAGGTACTGCTATTTGTGCGGTGATTTCAAGATGAAGAAAAATTTGAAAAACTTTAATGAAAACCTGCGTCAGATATATCAGCGCTGCTTTGAGTGTGAGGTGGTCCAAGGAAACTATTTTTGGTTGCCCAAAAAAATATGCTGCGCTTGCACATCAATGTTGAACCGACATGATGAGCATGTCGTGAAAATAAAGTTTGTTACACCAACTGTTTAGCGGGAACCAAAGAATAAAGACGATTGTTATTTTTGTTCGACTAAGACAGCAGGATTTCACTCCAGTAATATGCAAAAAATTCAGTATGCAGTGGTGTCCAGCGTAACCAAAGCCTCGATGTCTGAGATAAGTAATAAGAAAGATCATGAAATAGCTGTTGATATGTCTGTTGCTGACATGGAGATTGACGAAGCAATTGATGAAAACATGATTAAATTAAGTAATGAGAGTAACAATGACACTGATCAGGAAGAATATGTTATGAAGAAAGAAAGGGATGTTTATCCGCGACCTTTTAATCAAAAAGAACTGAATGATTTAATTAGAGATCTGGGGCTACCAAAAGATGGGGCTGAATTGCTAGCTTCAAGATTGAAAGGAAGAAATTTGCTATCTAAAGGAACAAGGGTTTCATTGTTTTAACCGGCCAGCACGCGTTTAGAAATACTCACAAAACTCTTATGATTTCAAGAACCAAACTTCTCCACAGAAAAGGATGATAGAGTTGAGAGGTTATAATATATAGGGTTACGGAGTAACGGGATTTAGAGGTTATGGTGTAAGGGGATTTTAGAGTTATAGCGTCACTTACCTCCAACTATGTTCCACAATAAACTCAAAAATCTATTCTGTTTTCCTAAACTAGATTTTTCTACTCAAAACAGTTAGGTTAGGTTATGTTTTGAGGTTATGCAGTAATGATATTTCGAGGTTAGGGGATTACGGGGCTACGAAATTACTAATTCGGAGAAAGGGGGTTGAAAGTAGCATGAAGTAGATGATTTTATTGCTTCCAGTGAATTTTTTGGAGTTTTTTGAGGTTATGTCAAAATCCTGACGTGTAGGGATTCAACGGGTTGCGGATTCGGTTTCAGCGGAAAAAAATACATAGGAATATCATTATGGAATCCACGGCTCAGAAAAAAAGTTTTTTTTGTGGGCCTGTGCTACCTTTTCATTATTTTCAATTACCCACCAAACATTTATTAACGGTTGAGTATCGATGAAATCTTTTATAATAGTGAGAAAAATATCTAAAAAACATTCTTAGCTCACAATATTGTTAGAAGGGTACTTGTAAATCAATGAAAATGGTATTAAATGTTACAAAAATCATAATATTGAGTGATAATGTAGTAGATATGGCAATGCCGCAGCCGAGTATACGTTGGTAGCTTATGGCGTGCTATTCAAAAAGAAATATTGAGCCTACATACACGTTTTCCCTGTCATAGTATTCACACCTGAATGCCTTAGATTTATAATCTAGTTCAATAAAATGCCTCTTATGATGCCAAATTTAAAAGGGACACTAAAAAAAGCGAGGCGGTGTTGCCACATCAACTACCTCCTGAGTCAACTGCACGAAATGTTTTGTTCTGACTAGCTATGTACCGATAGAACCTCCTTAAGTTATTATATTTGATGAATTTATAGGCAATTCTTGTTAAATAAATAATCTTAACCGTATAATTAATATCTCAAATTTTTCAAGATTATACAACGACAATGGTGAAAAATTTACATTAGAAAATTAAAATATAGTTACTGGAACTATTCCTTCGTTTCCCAAGGCTTGAATTTATTCTTTTTAATACAAGCTCAACTACACAAAGAAAAGTAGGGCGAGAAACTTTACTCAACTTAAAGCAAGGGTGGGACATATGGGCAAGTTGGAGATTATTTAATATTATTGTAAAAATTTGTGACGTACCACATTTTAAAGAATGCATCACAGTTCGGTGAACTTTAAAAAGGGTAGAGTAAAGTTTCAAAATGTGCGTCACAAAATATTACAATATTATTAAATAATCTCCAACTTGTGACATGATGTCATCAAATCATTTTAATGTATTAACTAAACCATGAATTTCACTATTATTTCTTATATCTATTTGACGTTTATTATTATGACTTAAGTTGCTTTTATAAAGGTAAATTTTGGCGTTATTATGTATGTTTTGTGAAAAAGTGGTTTTGTATGTTAGTTTTATAAGTTTATTATTTGGTGTTTTTATTAATTTAATAAAACCTGATGAGGTTGGAAAACCCATAGCTAATGAAGAGTCGCTATAATTTCGACATAACGAGAAATTTTCTTTTTTATATTTTACCCTCATCGATCGCAAACCAACTTCTTTTATAATTATTCCGAAGAATGTTCAACTTTCCTTCTTTTTTCTTCTTTAAAGTTTTCCGTTTTCTCTTCTTTCTTCAACTTCCGACACTTAGTAGGTGGTACATGCAGCACGCTTTGTGCGCTACTCTCTTGGATTTCTAACTTATGTACCATCATCTGAACATCATGAAATAGAAAGCTGCATCTCATAAAGCGCAAATATAAATATCCTTCACGTTCAAATGTACCAGTTGCCATTCCAATAATATAATACTTATAACCTTCATGCCCTTTATATAACAAGGTCAGAGGACTACCATAGTCTTCCTAAATAATAGTCAAAAATATAACAAATGTACCACGAAAAAAATGGATATTTAAAAAAAAATTAATAACTTAGATGAATATGATCTAAATATTTGACCATAGTATTAAACGGCTAGTATCTGTGTCTGCATTCAAAATATCTATAACAGCTAATATTTTATTGTTATGATTTAATATTTAACACATTCCGTGCCGGACCGATTTTTGAAGACCTTCCGTTCACGCCTCAGCAGGGGTCGTATACGCCCCACGCGGCACGGAACGTATTAAATAACTACCTCCATGTTTAACCTCTTCTGACCGGCACCATAAATACATCATTAAAAAAAAAAATTTCATTAATTTGTCGTTCTTTTGACCAAAAAACATGAAATTTACAGTTATATAGATTATGCAATGCTTATTTTATAATATACACGCATGTCCACATATGTGGTCACTAGTACTTCAGGACGTGTAAAAGCTGGAAAAACTAGTCATTCTAAAATAAGTTTTTTTCTGGGTATCATGTGCTGTTGACTATAAACAAGATTTTCTGAGTAATAATTTAATAATAAATTGAAATGATGGCTACTGTGGAGGTATAATACAAATTTGAAATCATCAATTTCAAAAAAAAAAAGAGAGAAAAAATGAAGAATTTATTGAACTAACTGGCACAAATTGGCATTAGTTCTTGTACTTTTTCACGAATTTGAAGTAAAAAGAATCACTCAGTATTGACATATACAAAGATGATATGTAGATCCTCCAAGGCCTAGTGCCCTCATATGTGGACAAAAAAAATTATCTGGCAAATTCGCAATTTTTAATTTTTTTAGACATACCTTGCGGTAAAATTTTCATCTTCTCATACCCTACTGAAAATGTAGAAAAAAAATTTTTCAGTACAGAATACATTTTTTATACCGCTTTTTATACAATTTTATGCTTATGCTTTTATGCATATGCTTTTAATGTTTGAAATTCTTCATGCAAATAAGGTAATACGTATAATGGTTTTGCCCAATTTATTCAGGGAACTTCAGTAATAGTAAAATTAATATCTCTCCTCATATGAGGACACCGATGAGAAGAGGTTAACTTCAGATTTATCAATCCTAAATATAAATTTTTTTCTGTGCACGCGGAGAGAAAATTATGGTATTGGATACTTATCTCCATCATCATACCCATACCCATAACCCCAAAAAAATTACTTGATCCAACCAAACCAAATTTTGTTGAATGAAGAAAGATCTTTGGATTCAATCTAATCGTAGCTAAACAAAACATCTTTGGTTAAATAAAATAAATTCTGTTGTTGGATTAACCAGCAATTTTGTCAAACGTATATTAAGCAAAGTTTTTGGTTGATTTAACCAAATATTTTCCAGAGAGCACCTAGAAAAATTTACTTAATTTAAGCAAACTATTTTGTCAAGTACACGAAAATCTTTGGTTAAGTCAAAAACAAATTTTCTTAATCTCCTAGCTGAAAGTACGGTCCTCTCGGCCGCATTTCACTCCAGAAACAACGACTTTTGTGGCCTTTTTTTGTTTTTTGTGGCTCAGTAGTGCCGCTAAATTCATCGTATAATTCGTTTATTTAATTTGTTTAATTCATTTGTATGCACGAAAGAGTAACTCTTAAAAAGAAAAACAAAAAATGTATGTACACGGTTTATTTTATATTAATAATTATATTCATAAGAGTAACAATAATTATTGTAATAAGATTAGTATTACTGGATGTGTGATGTTAAAGTTACTGTTGATAAATATTAATATTGTTATCCAAGAATGAATTTTCTCTGGTATTTGTTAATTTTAAAAAAAAATTTGATTTTCAATTTTTTTTGCAGTTATTGTATGATTGCATTTTATTTTAAATTTGTTTCTAATGCCCGCCCCGACCAGCATACTTTCGGCTGGAGATCAAGAAAAATATAATACGACCCACGATCAGAATGTTGGATGCCCTGGCGTATGTGATATAAATGTGATATAAATGCAATATAAATTATATAAATGCCTAGGGTCGTAATATACTATTAATGAATCAATTTTTTGATTTATTTGATTCAACAATTTCATGTCCAAAAAAATTATCTTTTATTGCATTAAATATGAAAATTGCTTTAAAACTTTTATTTTATATATTTTTAAGTATATTCACAATTTTAAAAAAAATGTTCAATAAAATGGCAGTGCTAGAGCTTAGTAAATTTTTACGTAGAATGTCCCGTGGTCGGGAAAATTTATTTTCTATGCAAACAAAATTTTGTTTTTATTGTGAATACACTTGAAAACGTGTATAATTCTTTGATTGATTCAACTAAATTCTGGTTGGATTAACCTAATATTTTTTGGACTGTAAGAATAAAATATTTTAAAAGTTGCTTTAAGCCTTAAAATAGTTAATTATGATTCACTATCAGTATTGTACCTAACACAATACATGTAGCAATACAATATTTTATTCTTAGTATAGAAATAAGCTTCTTGTTGATATCCGATAGCATTATTTTCTCTCTGTGTATCGATTTATTTTGATAAATTAGCATTCAATAAATTTAATAAACAGAATATTTTAAATCTTATTACTGAATTAAATTTTTCCTTTTCTTCTCCACGTCCACAGTAATGTTTTTGTTTAAAATCTATATCTGGCGAATAATAGTGGCATTGGTCCCCGTTGTAAAGCAATACAAGCATACATTTTAAATTGTTTGAATTTAATCCTGATTCTGTCACAGCATTCCATTTACATACTGTGGCATGCCTTTTATCATAAATTAAATTGGTCGGATTTCGTGCCATAGGTAAAATGGTTAGATCCTTCATGTGCTCTTCAACTTTAATCTAGAATAATAATGAAAATGGATAATCAAATAACTAACTTTTTTATACAAATTCTAAAGTTGTATTAAAAATAAAACCAGCTGGGTCAAGATAAAATTATTTTTCAAAATTTGCCACTTTTCTACTCTTTTCTTACTTTACTCTCTTTAATTGAACCCATTTATTCATAATACTTAATTAAACACGTAGAACAAAAATATAAGAAACTATGCGAAAATATACTGCCTTAATTTTCACCCGTTTTTTTGTTACTAATTATGGTAATAATGGTAAAGTTTTTTATACTAATCATTACTCGCTGTCTGTCGTGAAAATGGAAACATTGAGGCAAATTTTTACCATCTATGATGGGTACGTTTCACTTTCGAGCATTCTCATATTTCGACTGCAGTAGGGCTTAGAAAGTCAAATCAATAAAAGTGCATTTTACCATCTGCGATGGTAATAATTCAAAATTGAAGAATAGTATATTACGTGCCTAGGCGCACAATGAGCGTTATTGCGTGACGACCGAAAATGCTCGCACGAGATCGAAGCGGAGGCGCGATCAGTCCTGCGAGCATTGTCACGAGTCTCGCAATTTCCCGAATTGTGTGCATTGGCACGTATTCTATTTTATGTGACTTTGGTGCGGATACGAGTTTTTATGCGTACACTCGAATCTAATCTAGTATTGTAGTTGTTTGCGGTGCTAGTCATTACACTTGATATGTCACGACTAGTCCCGGTCATTTTGATTTTATCGATCTTGTGTAGTAGTAATGGATTTTAATAGACGCATGCGCAGTTCAAATGTACAAGGCTTTGCCAGTAAGGTGCTAACGCTGTACGAAGAAGAAGTGAGAAGAAGAAGAATAAGAATAAGAAAAAGATTGTGTTCCGCTGTAAGACTATATGCGCATGCGCAGTTCAATTTTTACATTGTATTCCTCTGTAACGGAATACACAACATTCCGTTACTCTCAGCTGTAACGGAAAAACGAGTTTTCGTGCCTGAGGCACATAAAAAACATTTTTTACAATAATTTCATCATTTCATAGTGTCACTGTTGATCTTCATTGCTCCTTGTCGATACCCTTCATTTCTTTGTCAAGTGGGAAACATTTTAGTCAAATAAAATCTAACTAAATGGGTCCGACCGAGGGGGAATTGAACCTACGACCTACGGCTTTTAACGTACCTAAGTCCGACAACTAACGCCACTAGACTACTTTCGCTTTAACGTTTCGAAATTTTGGAACTTGTATTAGAAGTCTGCTGTTCTCTGATTGCCCGGAGCGTTTTTAAGGAGGAGAAAAAGTACCATTTATGTTACGATTCCAACGGTTGAACTCTGATGGGAACTTTTTTGAACGTTACGATTCTAATATTCCGTAAATGCGTGAAAGTAATATTTTAAACTGTGGAATGTCTTATAATGTATACGCGAAAAATATGCATACACATATTTAAAGGTATATTTTGTCCAAAAAAAAGTTGGCATTTGGATTTCCTATTTTTACCATAATTCTTGGTGATATTTCCCGAAACGTGTTATATTAACCATTTAAATCCCAAGGAGCGCGATCGTGATCTTCAGATTTTGTGTCGATCCTCTTCGCAATTGATGAAGACAAGCGCTATCGCGCTGTTTGGCGTTTTTCGACCATTTTTTGTGCACCAAATTTAATAAATTTACCCACATTTGATATAATTAATTGACCTACCATAACAACTCCAGAATCATGATTAATTGGATTTCGAACTCTATTAGAAGTTTTATAAAATTGATTCTTAATTAGGTTTAGAATTTCATATCTCCCTCCTTTATTTAAATCTTCGTTTCCCATGACAACGTCAGCATTTGACCTTTCATTTTCAATTCCACTAATACATGTTCCTGTTGTTACGAGGAAACCAAGTTTAAACATTCCTGCACTGCAATAGTGCGTTCGATTTATTTGTAAAGAGGCCATGCATAAGTTCTTTACTAATTGTTCAGGTACTTGTCCATTTTCTACTTTACTCTCCAGTGAAAATGAAATAACTTCTGTACCCGTATCTTCAAAGTAAATTTTATCTATAGGTATTTATTTAAAAAATAAAAAAAATATTATAAATGGTTTTGTTTTTAGTTGTTTGTTATTAAATTATGTACAAAAAAGTCAGTGAGGGCACCCATCTAATTTCATTAGTTTACTTGTAAATTGAGAAGAAGCACATATAACTCTTCTAGATCACGTTCAATTACAGGCAACGATACTGTCCAATTTTTTACAATTTCCCAGTACTGTGAAAATGAAAAAATTTCGAAATATTGGTACACTGAGAAATAATCCTGGGCATAGTGACGTGATATATGTAGTTGAAAATGTCCTTAACTACTTTTTGTGGCTGAATTCAAGCAATGGTTGACCCGTCAATGTAGGTACTAAAAGTGGTCGCAGTGACTAAGTAATGTAGTCACAGCGACTATGTAATGTTGTCACAATCACTATATGTAAGTGTCAACTATAAAGTTATGTTAAATCAAATTCTTAAAATCAAATGCATGAAATCACTACGTGGAACATTGTATTTTTCATAGCACCTCTTTTGAAAATCTGTTTGTCGGCATCTGTAGAGCGGGTTGAAACTTTAAAAGTAGTAGGATTTAAAATCACAGTTTCGAGGCGCTCCAAATCAAATTCTCAAAAGAGTTGCTATCAGTTGCTATGAAAAATAATATGCATTACTCGAAACAATACACAGCGAATTCAACGAGTGTGAAGTTTGCTCCACTGGTTATAGCGACTACGTTATTCTAGCTATGACAACTCAATGCTTCAAGTTCACATAGCTAGGTTTAAGAGTTAAGGACAATTTCAACGATGTTAACTAGTCGCCACGACCAGGTATTCAGAATATGGCTACCATGGCTACAAATCATGTTACTGTAGCCATGGGTCAAGTAGCGACAACAAGTCTCTCTCGTTACAGTCACTTTTTTATTTCCAACTACATTATTCCTAATCATTATGACCAGATGCTATTTTCCTCTGTGTACACGGAGAAAAATGGATGTTCAACTATGGGACAGCCATCTTATATGTTCAATTGTAATATCTAGATGTTCAACTGTAATATCCATGATATTAATTTCTGCATATTTTAACATCTTAAATATTACATCTGAATATCTAGATAATGGAGAATAGACATAAGGAGACCAATCTCTTATGCATGAACTTCACAAAAGTTGAGCACGTTTTTGTCGGAAGTACATGGAAAAGGTACAAGAACTTACCGATTGATGGCGCGAATACAAGTGGCGTAAAAAAATAGCCGCTTCTTTCTGTTTGCTCAAAATATTCTAACATAACCGCAAATTAAGGTTAATGGTGCTTTTATACCTCTCCGGCTGCGGGCCGACAAATTCATTTATAGTACTTTATTGGCACAATCCGTTGCTCAACAAACAGGATTCAACAGAATGGAGCAATTAACTTCTATAGATAAATTTGCAAGCCCGCAGCTGGAGAGGTATAAAAACACCTTAATATTTGTAAATGTTTGTAAACATTCTTATAATAAATATATGTTACCATGACAACCTGCTTGCATGCAAAGGTACACGAAGAGTTCTTTTTTTTACGCTACTTGCAGGAGCGCCATCTCTTGGGAAGTTCCCGTACTCAATCAATGTACTTCCGACAAAAAGATGCTGATTTTCAGTTACATTAGCATGGAGACTAGATATAAGGAGACCAATCTCTTATGGCCGTACTTCACAAAACACGAAATGAAGTTCAGCCAAGTACTTAGTTAGGAAACTTCCCGATGAGGGCACGTGTGTTCCCTGGGTGCAAAATGGCAGCATCCACGGTTTATAAGCACTGTGTATTGGGTTTCGCCATTTTGCACCCAGGGAACACACATGCCCTCATCGTGAAGTTTTGTAACTATGTACTTGGCAGAACTTCATTTCGGGAATGCATATATGGAGATTGGTCTCCTTATATCTAGTCTCCATGTACATTAGTTTGGTCTCCTTATGTCTATTCTCCATGATCTAGATATTGCAACTAAACA
This sequence comes from Diplolepis rosae, assembly GCA_030998225.1. NCBI lineage: Eukaryota > Metazoa > Arthropoda > Insecta > Hymenoptera > Diplolepididae > Diplolepis > Diplolepis rosae. Next base: position 1,039,942 of record JAPYXD010000723.1, on the reverse strand, counting down.
TATAAGATGGCTGTCCCATAGTTAGACATCTAGATATTAATTCTAGACATCCATTTTTCTCTGTGTACCATTTTAAACATTAACTATAATTGATAGACGATTGAAATTTGGAATGCTGTTTTGCACTATCAAGTAAAAAAGTGATTTTCTAATAAGTTATTAACAATTTGCGATTTTTACAAATTACGTGTTTCTTCTCAATTTGCAAGTAAACTAATGAACTTAGATTTAATAGGATTAGATTATTTAATATGAATTTAATAACGAACAACTATTAATTATAATTTTTTGCGCTCAAATCAGTACTTTTCAAACCGCAGAGCTAAATATGAAGAAAATGCTGAAATCCAACTTTAATTGTTTATTGTGAATTTACTTCAAAAAACTGCCTACATTATAGAAGGATCATTAGTCGCTTATCAGATAGGATACGTTGCCGAGAGGTGTCCTCGTAGACAATTTCAAACTCTTAAATTGCAATAATGCAAATTAAAATCAAATTTAAAGAATTTGAAATCTTTCTGCCAAAAAAGAGACGCTTTCGAAAGACCCGGGCTCGAATCCCGGCACAGTCGAAAGCGTCTCATTTTCCTAAGCCAGATTTAAAATTCTTTAAATTAAAATATTCTGTTTTATAGACAACTTGGATGCATAGTAAGGTTCATAATTGCCTATATTAAATATTATCAGCCGTGTATCTCAGTTGGTTATAATATTATTAATTCAAATATTTAAAGAATTTGAAAATCTTTCTGTGGAAAAAAGACGCTTTCGACTTGAAATTATTAATAATATTATTAATTAAAATATTTATAGAATTGGAAATCTTTTCCAGCCATAATATACGAGCTACGAAAGAAATGCTAAGTAACAAAATTTTTTATTTCAAAAAGATCGACACAATTGATGTTAAACATTGTTTCATAGGAGTTATGATATATCTTCTAATTATTAATCAAAAATATTATTAATTCAAATATTTAAAGAATCTGAAAATTTTTCTGTGGAAAATAGACGCTTCGACAGGTAATCGAAAGACCTGGGCTCGAATCCCAGCGCAGTTGAAACCGTCTTTTTCCCACAGAAAGATTTTCAAACTCTTTGAATATTTGAATTTATTTGCATTATTTGCGATATAAGAGTTTGAAATTGTCTACGAGGACACCTGTCGACAACGTATCCTATCTGATACGCGACTAGTGATCCTTCTATAATGTAGGCAGTGACAAAAATTTCAAACTCAAGCTAATTAATTTGAAAATATTATTAATACAAATATTTAATTAATTATTATATTTATTATTATTAATTAATTGATAATATTATTATATTATATTATTATGAATATTTAGATACAATCGAATGTATGAGATGCTTTTTACGTAGTTGATTTTCTAGATATTGATCCTGAATATTCATTTCTTCGCTGTTTAAACATTCTTCTAATTACATTTAATACTTTATAATTTGAATTTTTTTGAAAAGTACGTCCTGATAAAAATGAACTTGCATAATTTAGACATTGATAACAGAAAATATATTTAATATTAAAATACTTACCGACAGGATCAGCACCGACAAAAACAGTGAAAAATAGGAAACAAAAAATATTTTTCATTTTTTTTAGTCTTTTCGTAACTGATGCAATCAATAGAAGCCGCGTTTCTACTACGAATTTTTCTCTTTGTGCCAACTCAACAATTTTCTCGTCTTGGTAGTTATCAATGGTAAAGTAAATATATCTCTTTATTAGCTTGACATTATTTAAATTTTAAACGCAACATAGAAAATCCAAGGTTCTCTTCAATAATTTTGAGTAATCAATAGTGATATTTTGGTTCCGTCTCGTCCAGTAAAGCCACATATTTTCATTAATTTTAAAATAGTTTATTATTTTTAGCTTATATAACTCCGCTAGTTACATCATAGCGATCAGTCGAAGGCAATGGAAAACCACCCGATGCGCGCAACTAACTTTTGCCGAGGAAATGCAGATCTCTGTTTTTCAACCAAAGTCAAAGTCAAAACCATGTGGGAATCCACATTGGGAACCATATGGAGGGCTATATTGTATTGTGATTTGAGCCATTTCCCGTTTGGTTTCTCATGTGGTTTACTATGCTCAAGTTTTTTTTAAGTGATTAGTTTGAAATATTTAAATATCGAAATTTTGAACGCTTAAGTGATGGTTCAGTTATAATGTATATATCATCTACATGCTACGAAATGACTCGCTCAGGATAGGATCAGATAGAGAACTGTATCAAACCAATCCCAGGACTGCTGACTATAACAAAAACAGTTTCTTTTAAGGGGTAAAACCACTGTAGAACACACGTTAGCAACACACGTTAGCACAGCTTAGGTGCACGTGTAAAACGGTCAATTGATTGGACTGAAAAATGTTTTAAGAATTATGCAAGTTTTAGAAATGGAAATTGGGGCACAATCTTACAATTTTTGTGTTGAAAGCGATGCTAAGCGCATTCAGTACGCTGAGCGAGCACTGACGGATGCAGCGAAAGAGGCGCGTTTCGACCTTCAATCGTCCAGGAAGGAGAATGAAGACGAATATATGAATACAGAAGGACGTCTTTACGGTGCTGGAAATGCAGATTAATGGAAAAAAAATTTTAACATTAAAATTTTTCACTTTTTCGTATTCATTACATATCTCAAAACTTCAAACGCGTTTTTCTCAAAACACGTTTTTTGAAATCGGCACGCAGCATAACTCAAACAATTTTCAATATTTTTAATCGGGTTTTTTCTACATCTTTATAATAACATTTCAAAGAAAATCACGTGGGGGATTTTCGATAAATTAATTTAAACAATTGTTATAAACAATTAAATGCCGTTTCTTGGTCGAAAAATGAGTTTTTTTTTCAAATGCTTGCCAATGACACAAAAATCAATATTTTTTAAATCCCCTACGTGTTTCTCTAGCTATTCTCATGTAGATTAAGAAAAACTATTTTATTTTGTTCCAGATTAAATCAACATTACGGAAATGTCTCCAGTGCTGCCACTTTGTAACATTTTTTATTGAAAATTTGTGATTTTTTATTTCAATATATAAATAATAACTTTCCAAATCATTATAAATGTATTCCCTTTCCTTCGATCGAAAAAAATTCTTGAAAAAACGTGTTTTTTTGGGCGTTTACAGTGGTTATTTCCCCTTCATTGAGAAGACATTTGCTGTAGCCCTGGCGAGGTCCTAATCGGGAAATTCAAATTCCTACCAGAGACTCATTTCTCATTTGCTAATCAATCTGTTGTTTCAAGTCACAATTACTGATCAAGCAGATAGAATCAATTGATTTAATAGCTAGAAGTAATGACATCAAATAACACGTAAACTGTTACACGCTATAAAGAGAGTTCTAATTCCAGTCATCACGTTGGAAAGAAGGGTTTTATTGCTAAATCAAGATCAAGGGTTTTTTAGGGTTAGAAGGATGTTTTTTTAATTTGCGCAAAATTTTATGCCTCTCAATTCTTCTAAAGGAACTTTTTACGTTAGACGCAACCAAAAACAGAGCTACAGTCAAAAACTTACAACCCTGTAAAAAATGGGGTATTTTGTGGGGTCGCAGCTCTCAAAACATTAGATCAAGGTCAATTTTGTTGGTTTTAGTTTGGAGTTAATATAGTCTAGTTTAAGTTATCTGTGCATTACTTTTAGCTCCAGTTACAATAGGGTAAAGAATACAGCTCAAAGATATTTATTTTAAAAAAAATCATTACCTTGATTTTGCAACACTATGTACTAAATGATTGTACTATATTCAGAATTGTTGTTATAATTTATAGCAATTTTTAGTCATTTGAAGAAAACTAGTTCACTGTTATAAACCTTATTAATTTTGATAGACATTAACATACAAGTGGTAAATTAAAATTAATAGATTTCTATATTATGAAACATTATTATACTTTAATATGAAATTTAATAACTTTTCAACCACAATATATTAAAATTAACAAACATTATTAAAATGTAGACACATGTGTATTGAAGTTCAAATGAAAGTTTGTATTTTTTAAGATGAAAGTATTTTAATCATATATTATGCGCCAAGGCATATAGTGAGTAAGTGAGGGTTATTACGCGACGAGCGACAATGCTCGCAAGCGAGATTAGTCCTGCGAGCATTTTAAGCGAGTCTCGTAATTACCCGAATTGTGTGCATTGGCGCATATACTATTTTTTCTCCTAGCGGGCCATAAAGTGGACTTTATTGTCCCGTGCGGGGCAAACAAATCCACTTTCTGACCCGCTAGCAGAAAAAAAATCGTGTGCAACACGGGAAAAACATTTATTTTCGCTAGTTGCACAATGTACTACTATGTGCCTCAGCCGCGGAAACTCGTTTTTCCGTTACAGCTGAGAGTAAAGCAATGTTGTATATTCCGTTACGGAGGAATACAATGTAGAAATTGAACTGCGCATGCGCATTATAGTCTTACAGCGGAACGCAATCTATTTCTTATTCTTCTTCTTCTCACTTCTTCTTCGTACAGCGTTAGTACTGACTACTACACAAGACCGATAAAATCAAAATGGCCGGGACTAGTCATGACATATCAAGTGTAATGACTAGCGCCGCAAACAACTACAATACTAGATTAGATTCGAGTGTACGCATAAAAACTCGTATCCGCACCGAAGTCACATAAAATAGAATACCCCAAATGCGAATTGCCGGAACTGAAAACACGGCCCAGTACTGGACCAATCTTGGCAGCCATAAGTTGGCCAATGTTACTGGACTAATATCAGCGTTCAAATCGGCCCAGTGTTGTCCCAGTACTGGCATGGTACATTGGAAATCAAAATTTCCCATGCTTGCGCCGAAGCTTGGCCCAGCAATGGTACTTTACTGGGCTGAAAGTCGGCATTACTCTAGCAAACTGTGTTGTATGTCAAAAAGCCAGTGTCCGGCCCAGCAATGGCACTTTACTGGTTACAAAGTCGGCATTACTCCGGCAAACCGTGTTGTATGTCAAAAAGACAGAGTTCGGCCCACTAACGGCCCATCACAGGTCCGAAAGTCGTCATTACTCCGGAAAACCATGCTGGAAGTCAAAAACTCAGAGTCTGGCCTAGTAATGGCACTTGACTGGACTGAAAGTCGGCATTACGCCGGCACACCGTGTTGTAAGTCAAAAAGCCAGTGTTCGGCCCACTAACGGCCCATCACAGGTCCGAAAGTCGGCATTACTCCGGCAAACCATGCTGGAAGTCAAAAACTCAGAGTTTGGCCCAGGAACGGCCCATCAAGAGTCTAAAAGTGGCCATTACTCCGAAAACCTATACTTGAAGTCAAAAACTCAGAGTCTGGCCCAGTAATGGCCTTTTACTGGGTTGAAAGTCGGCATTACTTTGGCAACCCATGTTATTAATTTATTATACTAGGCCAAAAGTCATCATTACTTCAACAAACCATCTTTTACGTAGAAGAGCCAGAGTTAACAATTTTTGTATCAAAGTTCGATAAAGAACAGTTAACTAAATCTAGTCTTCAAATTCGATTTCACACACAGTTCACAAAGTTTACTTTACCCAAAAAGCATTTTTTAAAAGACAAATATGTCTAAATATTATCAATCATGCAAATCCCGAGAGCTAAATAAAAGAAAAAGGATTGATCGGAGTGACAAAAGTGAAGATCCACCAGATAAAACATTTAATATTTCATCCACTGGATCCACATCTGACGATACTTTTAACGATGATGCTGTCTCCTATGAGTGAGTAAAAACTTTTCCTTTTCTTTTACATTAATCATAGAAATAACCTAAGTCTGCCATCTGTCAAATCTGGTTTATAAATGTTTTCCTTTTTTAATTTTTATTAACAATCTTTTATAATTCATGCTAGTTTGATGGTAAACAAAGCTTTGATTATAGAGACTTTCTTAATAATTTGAAAAATATAAATCTAACCTAAGATTCATTTCTCGTAAATGACATCTCAAAATATTTTAAAGACAACCAACTGTCCACCCATTTTCGGGCCATTATTTTTATGTATCTTTGGGACAATATTGGCAGCCAGTGACGGTCAAGTAAAGGCAGCCAAGTATAGGCCGCCAAGTGTAGCCCTTATATATCATTTCTGTAATGGGCCATTAACATATGCCGATTTCGGACCAATACTGGCAGCCAACGAAGGGCAAGTGAAGGCGACCAAGTGCAGCCCTTAAATATCATTTCGGTAATGGGCCATTAACATATGCCGATTTCGAGCCAATACTGGCAGTCAGTGACTGGCTAGTGAAGGCAGCCAAGTGCAACCCTTAGATATCATTTCGGTAATGGCGCAGCACTGGCGGCCAAGTCTCGGCAACATATTTGCCACTACTGGGCCAAAGTTGGGCCGTTTATGATTTCGCACTTGGGACGTGCCAATGCACACAATTCGGGAAATTACGAGACTCGCGACAATGCTCGCAGGACTGTTCGCGCCTCAGCTTCGTCTCGGCTTTATCTCGGCTTCGTCTCGGCTTTGCCTCAGCTACGTCTCGACTATGCATCAGCTACACCTCGACTACGCCTCACCTACGCCTCGACTACGCCTTGGCTCCGTTCTCCTGCGAGCATTGTCGCTCGTCACGCAATAACCCTCATTGTGCGCCCAGGCACGTAATATACTATTATGTGACTTCGGCGCATTTACAAGTTGTTCTGCGTACACTCGAATCCAATCTAGTATACGCAGAATCTTCCAATCGAATCATCGCTAATAGAAAATTACGCAATTGACACGAGACAGCTAAAAATGCGTAAGACGGCGGAGCGAATTTCAAAATGCATCGCTGCCAAATCCGAAATAATAAACAAATATTTCTGAAAATTTCCAGAAAACTTCCTTTAACGGCAAGGAATAACTTTGTCGCTGGAAGTTTTCCGAAATCGAAAATTTATTAGATACTTTCTACCGGGACAATCTCAAAAACATGGTTTTTTATTTACATTAAAATATTATTTAAAGACAAATGTTTCGACATATTTAATTCAATACATCGGCTCCGCCAAAGTATTCCACGTCTAATGATGAAAAAAACAAACGATTTCGTTAAAAATTGAACGAGTAATAGCAATTTATGTTTTGAAAAACACTGATTTTCGATCATTTTTTATGACGGAAAATTGAGTGTTTTTAATTTTTATCTAAAAAACTATTAAGGCTGCATAAAAATTGTATTAAAATAAAAAATGCGTCATGACAAATCCTACAAAACGGTATTTTTGTTTTTGTGAATGACCGGAAAAAAAATTTTATCACGATTTTCGTGCGTATGTCGCAACCTGCCACCGTATTGTAATAGACGCATTATGTTCCGCTGTATCGTAATAGGCGCATACGCAGTTCAATTTTTACATTATGTTCCTCTGCATCGTAATACACTACATTACGCTACTCTCAATTGTAGCATAAAAACCTGTTAATGCGCCGGAGGCACATAAATGTAATATACGTTACTGAAAAAAAGCTCCCATTACATGTAAAGGTAGCTTAAGGAGACTGAGCCAAAAATCGGTCCGGAATTCAAGCGCTCACGGTAGACATACATTTCCTCGGCTAATACTACTTGGATTTTGATAATTTTTTTTTCATTTTGTTTAGGAGCCATTACACAGAGAAAATTTAATCAAAAGTTGAGTAAAGCTGGGACATAATGGCTTTTGGTGAAAGCTTGAAATGAAAACTCTAAAACAGTTGACTAAAAATTAAAAAGAAAAAAGCTGCTAGATTTTCATCTGCATAATTTTAAATCTTCATTTACAACGGATCATAAAATGTAGAATATTTGTCGAAATTCCACACTCCGTTGTTCACAGTTTGCTTAAGAGGTGAGTAAAACGAGAGTCCTCAGGCACGCCTCTATGCCTAGGATCGAACGCAAAACATAAGTGCCCCGTATCACTGTATAATATTTCAGAATTCATGAAATATTTATAAAATGCATCTAGTGATGACCCATATTAGCTATTTATATCTAATAAAAGATATTGGTTGTAAATTATCGAAATAGAAATAAGGTTAAGTAAGCAATCAACATATATACGCAAGTGCCCTTAAAATGCTGGGCACATTCCTGCCTGGCAAGATTTGAGAACCACGTGATCTAAGGTCAACGCGTCGATATTACCTATTAAATGTAACAGCGGAAAAGAAAATAGTGTTTCGAAGGCGAATAGGAGAAGTTAATAATTGGTCTACGAAATACTACGTAAGTACAATTTATCCTTTTTACATAATTTTGAAAGCTGCGTTGCCCATTACTAAATTTCAGGTTATATCTGTTTTATTTGAAATTCTTGATTCTTCAGTGGCAGACTTTAGGGCACAGGAATTTTGAGGCCGGCACTAATATTCTCTCACAAGCGGCGATACATGCTCCTAGTTAGTATATAACGAGAGTTCGAATTATACTTGTCAGCGTGAAGCGAGCGATATATCTTATACATTGCGGCGTATTATTAAATTGTATTAATTATAGGTTTATGTAAGCGTATAGAATTAATATACTTAAGACCTTGAAACTTATATCACCCTGTACCCAAACTGAGTCGACATCCTTTTCGTCTATATGTAAGTATAGAATCTAAACAATCGTTTAGATAGTGAATTGTAGGAGAATTTTTTTTTTATTAGCACTGCGTCAGCCTCCCCGCCCCTAGCTCACGTTTTCCTCAACTGTCGCTTAAAATTTCGGACGTCGTCGATGATTCATTTATGTGCCGTGGAGTATATCCTAGTATGTTTTTATTATTCTATAGTCCCATTACACTTCATATTTTAGTCAACTGTAGGTTGAAATTTGACTAATAGTTTCATTATTTATTATTCAACTGTTCTTTAAATTCTCCTACTTTCAGTTTATAAAATCGTCAATGTTTACTAAAGATTAAACAATTTTTTTTTACTCAACTGTTGGTGAAATTTCAATCAAAAGCCGCTATGTCTCCATTCTACTCAACTATTTGATTAAAATTTCACAAATAAATTCTCTCCGTGTAGACTCGCGCGCCATACCTTATTTCGTTTAATTATTTCATGCAACGGAAGCACGTTTTTTGCATCATTTCGTGAGTGTTTGGTAACATTAGCAAATCAGGGAATATTTGGGGTGAGGATTTTTACCGTACTTGGACGGTAAAACTGACTTTACTAGTGCTTGCACATGCGCAGTTCATGAGCTTTACGGTCCAAGCACGGTAAAAATCCCCGCCCCAAATATTCCCCGATTTGCTGATGTTATACCAAACACTACCAAAATGACGCGAAGAACGTCCTTCCCTTGCATAAAGTATCGTATGCAACTTACCATAGAGCCGAGTATGGCAAAGCTTGGCTTCGCGTTACATAATGTACTATTAACCGCTTTACCAATTTTAATTTTTAATACACCATTTTGTTCAGAAATTAATGTAGTTTCATTTTATATGGGAATTGTAAATACGAATTTGGGGTCAATTTTTGGCTCAGTTCCCATCATACAGAAATTTCTAACAGTGTACATAGAGTTTTTTAAATTAGGACATGTGATGACATCGATTAGGGATTAATTGCAAATATTTATATGAATCGACAATATTTAGATGGTAAATCAATCGAATTTTATCATGATTGTGTGTAGAAGTCATTTTTACGAAGCGTGTAACGGAAATTTTATTTAGTTATAATTTTGTAAACAAAGAAGAGTAAATATTTCCGAAAGGAAATGTTTTATTATTTTGACGGTAATAAGGATATATTCAGATTTACATATTTTACATTTATTAAAATGACTTCACTGTAAGTATAAAATTTTATCTGAAGCCTAAAATTAACTGACTTTCAATTCTATACAGCTTAAGAACATACTATTTTTATTCGGGCCTCAGACGCTTGTTCTACATATTCTCCAAGCCTTCTTATCTGCGGCAGTTTTGGGCTTCAAATTTTTCCACTATATTCATAATTCCAGTTTTTATAAAACTGCTTCTGGTGAAACGAATCAAATAACCTTTTTCGTCTTCAATATCATGAGATGGAACTCCAATAATATAATTTTTAATCCCGTTGTCTCCATTAAAATACATGACCAGAGGACTGCCATGATCTCCCTATATATAACAGTTAAACATATACCACATACTCTCTAAATCAGAATCAGTCAAAATCTACTGATTATCAGTTAAATTTGACCGATTTAAATAGCTAAAGAGAGGTTACTGTAAATCAGTCAAATTTCACTGATTACTTCAGTACAAAATAACTTTTTCAACCATGAAAAATATTGTTTTCACTGATTAATTAGTGAAAATTAACTGATTGAACAGTGAAAAATATTCTTTCCACTGATGAATCAGTGAAAAAGCAAATCACTGATTCAATCAGTGAAAATTTGACTGATTCAGATTTAGAGAGTATACCAAATTGCTTATAATTGATTAGTTTTCAGAAAATGATATAGACACTGAATTTTAAATGTTATTACCAAAGCAATTTTTTGTCCTATTGTTCCAGATCCACAGAAATGTTTTGTTCTAAAATTGCCTTTCAAACGACCTTGGCAGTTCCTTTCGGAATAAAGAGTTATACGTATACAATATAATTGGTTTGAAAATATTGCAGAATTTTCTGTGGCACCCCATCCACATATTGTAGCAGTTCTACTCACACCTAAATTAGGAGACTCTGTGGAGAGAGACAGAGAGGAAAGACTTTCTAATTGTTGAGTAACCTCAATCTAGAACAATAATCAATTTTTTCAATCAAATAAGTTTGTTCATTATACCTGAAGAATAGAAATGCATTTTGAGAAACTCCCAAGCCAGAAAAAAAAGCATTTTGTAATTTCTTGTTTATGTACTTCTATATCACTTTCGTTAAAAATATAATCATGGCTCGATAAATTTTCAAGCAAAAAACAAATCGAATTCGACTACAGTAAACATAAAGTGCATGGTTGAGTTTTCCGAAACTTTTACAAATCATACAAAAACTAAATATGAACTCCCAGATTGGAATATTTGAGTAACCAAAATAGTAATTTCTACGCTAAAAAGGAACACTCGAAAAAATATTTGGTTGAATCTACAAAGTCTTGATTGGTTTAACCCAAGACGTCTGTTATCATAGGTAAAAAAATTTATTAGTCACCAAACGCAGGTTTTTTGTTGAAAATATTTGGTTGATTCTACCAAATATTTTTCTTGATTCTATACTAAACATGTGTCTGATCTTTGGAAAAGTTGAAATTTATTTCATCTAACAAAATATTTTTTCAAATCAAGGAAATACAGTCAACAAAACGATTTTGTTTAACTAACTATAATTGTATTCTGGATGAATCTTGATTTAACCCATTAACGCCCAAATTGTAGGTTTTCACATGACCATATTTCATCGATTGCCAACAACGCTAGGGTAATGGAAATCTTACAAAAATTCGTACTCGACTATTTTCGAGTATGCTCTTTCCGATTTTGTTACTTAGAGAGCATAAAAAATTGATTTTCCCAAAAAATTTTGCAATTAAAAAGAAAATTTCGACCAATTTCTGAGGTAGTTTTTCCAAAAAAGTAATTTTTTCAAATCGTTTGACCACTCGAATCGGCCTGTTTTCATAAAAAGTCGTACAATTTTTATATGTGCTTCAAAACGATGTATTTGGAAAAAATTTATTTTCATTAGTATTTTCAAAATGGCGGCTGGAAAAGTGTAAAACTTTGCGTAACATTGAAAAAATTTTCGCTCGAAACCGATGCATTGTCAGCCATCTTCAATCTTGTATAACAGAATTCTTAAATCTGATTTCAGATTCGTAATCAGCGAGTTTGAAAACCCCTTAGACCGAAATTCAGCGCAAACTCACGCTATTTTTATGGTTCCGTCCGCCATCTTGGAACCGCCATTTTGAATGTTTCCGATCTGAACTGATTCGTATTCAGCATCCTTGAAAACCCAGGGGACCAAATTTTTGCGTCAAATCTCGTTTTTTATCATTTTCCTCCGCCATCTTAAATCAGCCATTTTGAATTTGGGAAATCTAACCTCAATTGTTGTACAAGAATTACTCACGAATGATTTTTCACAAAGTTCAACACTTTACACTTTTCCAGCCGCCATTTTGAAAATACTAATAAAAATAAATTTTTTCTAAATACATGGTTTTGAAGCACATATAAAAATTGTACGACTTTTTATGAAAACAGGCCGATTCGAGTGATCAAACGATTTGAAAAAATTACTTTTTTGGAAAAATGACCTCAGAAATTGGTCGAAATTTTCTTTTTAATTGCAAAATTTTTTGGGAAAATCAATTTTTTATGCTCTCTAAGTGAAAAAATCGGAAAGAGCATACTCGAAAATAGTTGGGTACGAATTTTTGTAAGATTTCCATTACCCCAGCGTTGTTGGCAATCGAAGAAATATGATAATGTGAAAACCTACAATTTGGGCGTTAATGGGTTAAGCCTGAAAATTAAATAAATATACCATGTCACAAAAACAAATTTGAAACCGAAATTCTCTGTGCGGCGTAAACTGATGCAATAAAGCATTCTAATGATCCTCAAATAATGTAGGCAGTGGCAAAAATTTCGAACTCACCCATCTAATTTTAAAATGTATTGACCATATTATATTCAGAATCCATGTATATTTTGGATTATATTCAAAAACTTTATGGTTTAAAAATTCCAAATATACACAATGTTATACAGATTTTTTCAATTATTTCAAAATGCACCTGAGTAGACTTGATCCCCCTTCTTACATAAAACGTCTGAGATCAGGCAATTTCATGACTTAAAATAAGTTTTCATTTTTACAGTATGCATAAGATACTACATGAGTTACCAAATGGGCTCATTAGTAGAGATTTCAGATTTCAACCTCATAATGCGGTTTATCCTCAAAGCTACTAGAATTCGTAGGCACCATTGGTAACTAGATTAATCACAAAGAAGATATTTAATCAACCTACCATAACGACTCCAGCATCGTAATTCCTTTTGTAAAAATCATAAACTTTATAATATGGATGCGTAGCATAGTTTACTATTAAATGTCTCGTTCCTTCTGTCAAATAACGATTTCCAAGCACTGCAGAACTCTCTTGCCCTTCTTTGATTTTTGCATCAATTTCATTAATACACTTTGCCGTAGATATAAGAAAACCAATTTTAAACATGCCTGCACCGCAAACGTGCGTCTGATTTAATTGTAAAGAGGCCATGTATAAATGCGTTCCTTCTGTAGTTTCATTTCCATAAAATATTTTACTCTCCAGTCGAGACAACGTGTATCCTGTACGCACACCTTCAAAATAATTATTGATAGATCATCAAATACATGCGAATATTGTAATTTTGGATTATAAGTTTAAGGAAGAATTGGCCAGGTAATCGGAAAAAGTTAATCAAGGCGACAATTTCTCGACCTTTTTCAGTTAGAATAATCTATTATGAAACTCTTTTGGTAAAAGTCCGGAAAATTTTATCTCGAATTACATAAGCAAACAAAAATGCCAATCAGATAAAAGTTATAGATTTTTACATTCTCATCATGAATGAGAAAGGTATTGGTTTCATGTGGAAAATCACTTACGAAATTTTCATTAAATCTTTACGTATTGAAACATCCTGAGTCAGAAAAAACGGTTTTACAAAAGTGTCCGTCAGTCATCTGCCACTGAGAAAGAAGTTTTTCTGAATCAAAGAAACATTTCTTTGATATACCATCTGATCAAATTTGACCCGGACTGGTTAACAAAAACAACATTTTTATGTATTTTAATACAAATCTTTATTATCGCCTTCAAAATAGGCTCTTTTTGAGCCAATGCAAGCATGCCAACGGTTAAACTAATTTTCCATACACTTCTTATAGGCCTGTAGTTCCTTCAGCGAAATTCTTTTTATGGCTTCAATCGACTCATGGCGCGTTCCCCGGAGCGGATATTTGAGTTATGGAAACAGGAAAAAGTCACAGGGAGCCAAATCTGGCGATACGGTGGCTGAGCAATAACTTTTGTTTCGTGTTTAGCCAAAAATTCAGTCACAATCAGGCTGGAATGTGACGGCGCATTATCATCCTCTGGCGGCGACGCTCTTCTACCCAAAACATGAACGACAATGTGTTAAGTCGATCCGTTAGAGATGTTTAGAGCCACTGCTGCCTCTCTAATGTCAAAACGACGATTTTAGAGCACAATTTCCTCCACTTTTTCGACGTTATCGTCGTTAACAGAGGTGGATGGACGCCTCGCCTAAGGCAAGTTTTCTACGACCTCACGACCCTCACTGAATGCTTTATTCCACTCAAATACTTACGTTCTCGATAGAGTAAAATCCCCAAAACACTTCTGCAATATTTTCAATGATTCCGTAGCCGTAATTCCATTGGAAACAAAATTTCAAGCAAACTCGTTGTTAAATTTTTTTTTCCATAGTGATAATCGCCAGACGAACTTTTCGCGACGTAAACCAATAGCTGCCAAACACACACTAATGGACGTCTCCCGCTCAAACTTTTTGATCGTATATCAAAGAAACTGTTTTCTGGGTGTTTCTGACAACACAATAAGTCTTGATATAATTATGGGATTGGATTGAGCTTTAGCATACTTTATCGGAGACGGAAAAGTAAGGACGATTTCGTTAATCAACCACATCCGACCAAAATTGTGAAAATAAGAGCATTTTTGTGCTTTTGAAAAAATCAAAAATTGCAATATGGATTTCCGATAGTGCTCAGAAATCTCTACTAAGTATCCTTATAACATCTTTTGGTTAAACCAAAATTAGAAAAGTTACAGTCTGTTGAAACTTGAAAAAGAATAGTTGCAAATCGAAAGTGAAAAGGCAGTTTTCATACTGTAGAAGTAGAGGCGCGAATTAGCGCGCTAACATTCTCGCGCGGCAGCTTTCGAAAACTGATCGAAAACTGATTAGCTATAAGCACAAGCCTGCTATGAATTCAGCAGTGTATGATGCGATTCTACCTATTTAAGAGAAGCTAAGCCGCGCAGATCTTTTGAATCGTTGTTTGGGAGGATTCACGCAGAACACAAATGAAAGCTTCAATTCCGCAATATGAGTGCTCGGTCCAAAATCCTCGTCTAGTGGTAAAATTATTCTTCCAACTGCTGCCCATATCGCCTCTTGCATCTTTAATGATAGCATGAGCAGTATTTCAAGAATAATGGAGGCTTCGGAGTTGCCTATTGGAACAGAAAACTACAACTTTGCACGGGAAAAAGATGAACAGTGCGTGAAACTGGCCGAGCGCTCCCTCACCGATGGGACCAGAAATGCCCGTAAAGAAGCTATGTCCATCAGAAAGACAGAAAATATAGATGAAAAGGATGCAAAAGGGATGCTGGATGGGCCTGGTATCACAGATTAGAGGTTATTTTTATTTTAATCATTTTTAATCACGACTAAACCATAGCGAAAGCTTTAAACGCGTTTTTCTCGAAACTACATTTTCAAAGTCGGTGGGCATACTATAGCTTTGCCAATTTTCAATCAATCGACTTAAATCTTTTTTTAATGGAATCATTAGATGTTTTTCTAGTGGAATACGTAGGATTTTTTTCAAAATTGATATTTGCATTTTTTATGCAACTTCAAGTAACGAAATTTAGGGCTAAATACGTACTGTTACGTCAGAAACGTAACACTTCTCTTCTTTAAAGATCTCCTCCTTTTATGTAACGATCGGAAGGATCCTCTCTAAGGGATGAGGAATAGTCAGTGAATAAGAAGGGTTGATCATATAAAATATATTTATTAACATAAAAATTATCTTAAGTAAGCACCATGGAAAAATGAAAATGCATATATAAAATTTGAAGTATTTAGTATTTACCCTGAGTTGGAAATAAGGCGATAATGAATTGAGTCCAGTAGATTGAATGTGGTAACTCGAGTCCTCACTTCTTAGACGTTCCCGAGTCGAAATCCTAAGACTCGTCTCAGTCTCTACTGTCGAGATTGAGGCGAATGTGTGACGACGGTTACGAGAATGTGAGAAGAGAGTCTATAAATGTTCAGCATTCATAGTCAACTCTCTTCTAGTCATCGAAAACTGCACATATTACCGTTTTCCCATTTTTCGAGGGTGAGGCGATGGCCAACTCTATAGAAATACGTTGTCATGGTTCTCTTAAATAACAAAAAAATTCTTACCACGAACCTTCCATTGGTCATCCGATACATACATACATACATAAACAGAATACAAATACATTCACACCATTCAGTCGTAGCCAATCATATTTTTAATCACAAATACACTTAAACATATAACCTTACATATATAAACCTAATAACTACACTTATATATAGTACGATACGCTTTCGTCGAACCACGCTCACGCTCGCTTACAATGATGAAACATAAAATTCGAAACTTTCTTATATAGTGACTGCAAGAGTTATTCAGAACTTGTGAGAGAAAGTGTCGTAACTAGAGTTTTTTAGCCTTATTCAAGTAAAAATAAATCAACTTTTTTCACAAATTTTCCATATAATAATGATTTATTTTTAAATTAATGTAATTAATTAATTAATTTTTATAATTATGATTGTTGATATATATAGTATAATTATTAATTGATATTTAGCATACAGTTTTATCATAACTACGTATAAAGTTTAATGAAACTAAAGTTTGAAATATACATTGAAAAATTGCATTATTTATTATCAAAAAGTATCTTGTGTAATAGTATATTACGACCCTAGGGCATCAAACATTCTGGCCGTGGGTTGTATACTATTTTTCTTGATCTCCGGCCGAAAGTACGCCCAAAACCGAAACAATATTAATATTGATTTTTCGTGCAATTGCATGAAGTCACATTAAATTAAATTAAACAAACGAATTATACGATGAATTTAGCGGCATATATATAAGAAGGTTCTTTTATTTTCCGTGTTGTATATTTTGAAAATATGAATTTTATTTAAATTTTATGTAATGCATTAAAAAAAATTTATAGCTTCTTTTTAATAAATTAACCAACACGTATATAGGGATTTAAAAAAAAAAAATTTTTGAGATATTTATTAATTTAAACTTTTGATAAAATTGGATGAAATGCTAAATTCTTTTATACTTATAATTCATTATTTCCGGTTGAAATAATCAAATCGATTTTAGGTTTGTTTCATTTTCTAGCTTTTAACGTTAGGTTTTCAGATAAATAATTTTATAATTTATATTTTGTTAATTAACTACAGATATAGACAATTTAATTGTTCAAACAATTTTTTCATGTTTGCCCCCTCAGTAGAAAAATTTGGAAAAAATACAGCCATATGCGCTATGTCTCAATATAACTAGCACATATTTAATAAAAGTAGAAACTCAATTAGATCGGAAGATATTAAAGATTTTTGAGCGCGCGACGTGTTTAATCCTGTCTGAATCGACCAAAAGCACATTATGTCTCGAGGAAGGCTATTGTTGCGGCTCGACTCAGACATGATTAAACACGTCGCGCGCTTAAAAATATTTAATATCGTCCGATCTAATTGAGTCTCCACTTTTATTAAATATGCGCTAGTTATATTGAGAAATAGCGCATACGATACTATTTTTTCCAAATTTTTCTAATGAGGGGGCAAACATGAAAAAATTGTTTAAACAATTAAATTGCCTATATCTGTAGTTAATTAACAAAATAAAATTTATAAAATTATTTTTCTGAAAACCTAACGTAACAAGCTAGAAAATGAAACAAACCCAAAATCGATTTGATTATTTCAACCGGAAATAATGAATTATAAGTATAAGAGAATTTAGCATTTTATCCAATTTTATCAAAAGTTTAAATTAATACATCTCTCAAAAAAAAATTTTTTTTAAATCCCGTTATACGTGTTGGTTAATTTATTAAAAGGAAGCTACAAAAATATAAGAATGTCCCATATGCATATTACTCATTGCAACTATATACATCTGCCCCAAATAATTAATTATACCTTCTTGAATTCTAAATTTTCTGATCTTGAAATTGTAATTTTCAATACCATTTCGCTCTCGTTTCACTATCGCTTCGTATTCGTTCTTCTCTGCGTTCAACTTGTAAACTATTCACCTTCAGTTTTTCGAGAATTTGAGACATAATATTCGCTCCACACTCGCCAAACACTCGATTTTTTAAATAGAAAGTGTAGCGAGGGCAAAGAGAAGGCAAGAACTTCGACTCGAGTTGAGATGAATTTTAATCGGATGGTAAATTCGTGGTACAGCAGGTTGGGATGGTTGATTCTCTGATCCCAGGTTGTAGAGAAGATTTTCTAAGGCGATTTCCCTTCACTTTTTACCGTCGTCGAACTCGGCATCGAATTAGAACTGGACCAATTGGCGGTGAATAATCTGATGAGACTGGACTAGACTGGATTGACGACTGAACTCGCGGTATAAAAATGATGGCACTGGACTGACTGGACTGACTTCTATTGGAACTGTCGCTTTTTATAGAACTTTAAAAGGTCAACTATGACGAGCTACATGTTATGACATGACCAGTCACATGTTATTACAAGTTACAT
Organism: Diplolepis rosae; assembly: GCA_030998225.1. Classification (NCBI taxonomy): domain Eukaryota; kingdom Metazoa; phylum Arthropoda; class Insecta; order Hymenoptera; family Diplolepididae; genus Diplolepis; species Diplolepis rosae. The sequence continues at coordinate 1,021,369 of JAPYXD010000723.1, read as the reverse complement.
GTTGTGACTGTAATGTGTGTGATAAGTGCATGTAGTAGTGCGTTGGTACTGTAGGACTTCATTCACCTTCTCTCTGAGTCAGTCGATTTGTTAACAGGTGTGGGTATTATAACGACATATGATCATTCTGTTGATCTGTAGATTTAGCTATAACTTGCGTCGATGAAATCACGCACGCAGTAATGTTGCCTTGATTCCTTTATTTGTTCCTTACTTTGTTTGTTACTCGAGGCGGTAGAGTCGCGGGACGTGACAGTATCTTTTACTTTAAATCAATGCTATTTTATTCAAAATGTATATTTTTAAAAACGGCTACGCATTTCGCTAGTTTTTGAACTAAAGAAACTAATTTTTTTTTGTTTCACTGCTCTAACTTGACCCTGGCAGAAGTTATCGTGCCCACCGTACGACCATCTTTTTTTGCAGCGCTCCAGTACATCGTCTATCAACCCGACATTTTTATGCAAAAAAAAATTAAAAATCATTTCCTACTTTAATAGTAGTATAATACACTAATATACTTCAATTTAAATAAAAATGTTTTATTACTCCAATAAATATTCTTGAAAAAGTATAATATTTTGGTGTGGCAAAGTGGTGTAACCCCTTAAGCTCACTGAAAGCGCCTCGTCCCCACTCGTCTTGTTTCTTCCCAGCATTCCGTCAAAATCAGTCGTAATATTTCTGTCATTGGCTGTTTGCATTATATGATGTTGCAAATCGTTCATTAGCAAAAGATCTACAAAATTTTCGATTTATTTTTAATGCAAATGTGGCTCTAATAGATACAAAGTAAAAAATCGAGCGCAAAGCGCGAGTATTGCGATGAGAATGTGTCCTTAAGGTCGATAGTGCTTTAAGGTGGTTGATCCACGAAAATTAGATCTCAGGCAAAAATAGATAATGTTGCTTTCAAGAATAGTAATATTATTATTGAAGGGCTATTTTGGGAGAGAAAAGATTAATTTTCATGAAAAAAATTTGAAATACAGAAAAGTAATTTTATTAATAAATTTTATTTTTGCCCCAACTTTTTTTCTTATCAGAAACGGTGAAGTTGTGGGAAATCTTTTCTCTGAAAAAATGATTCATGATTTATTAGAATCGCATAATTTTTTAAAATTTGGTAAGAAGCGATAAGAAAAAAAGTTGGGTCAAAAATAAAATTTATTAATAAAATTATTTTTCTGCGTTTCAAATTTTTTTTCTTGTAAAATAAACTTTTCTCTTTCAAAATATCCCTTCAATAATAATATTGCTATTCTTGAAAGCAAAATTTTGGTTAACTGTCAAATATATTTTGTTGAATTACTTAAAAACATTCAGCTATATTCATATGGCTGATAAATCCCAAGCATTTCTTTCAGTGTTTTATCCAATTTTATCAAAAGTTTAAGTTGATATATTTCTCGAAAAATTTTTTTTTCATTAAAATCCCAATACACGTGTCGGTTAATTTATCAAAATGAAGCAATAAAAATGTTTGTATGCAAATATAAATTCTGAAATTAAAATGGCTGTATTATTTGTAAAAGAATGTCCCATATTTAACAATGACGTCAAGTGTTTTATTTGTCTTAACATTTTAATTTACTATCGTAAAAACCTGCTCCAAAATTATTTCAAGATATATTGATCAATATAAATTATTCAACAAAATAGTATATTGTGTTATACGAGTCAGTATTTTATTATATTTATTTTATTTTTAATTATTTGGGACTTAGTTTTTAATTCTTATCAAGCTAAAATATGAGTTTAATGTTGGAACTATGCTATACCAATAATAATGGAAAAATTAGCACAATGTAAAGCAATTTCAATTCAAATGTTCTTAATAAATAATCACTATTGAGTATGCAAAAATTTAACAACAATGTACCTTCTTATTTAGGAAAAATGCCAAATATAATTATATTGCGATTTCATTGAATATAAGAAATTTGTACTAGATTATACATTTTATATGTTCAATTAATTGTCAATAATAAGTTTATTTTTCATTCGATAAGTAAGAAGGTAGGTTAGTTTTATAATCCAACTCTTATTTAAGAATTCGAAATGTGCAGAAATTTCCATTTAACATTTAATTTCCAAACTTAAAACGGACTTAATTAAATCCTTCTTACATTCTCGTAACTTATGACGAACGACTATACTTCGCTTGATCTCCACTAGAGAGTGGCAGCTCTCAGAGACAAACTTTACGCACTAAATTTTAAATCGATTAACAAAATAAAAATTAATAATGATGAAATTAAGTGAAATTTCATATAAATGGTTATTTAGGAAATGTGGATGGTAATCAGAATGCATCATGGTTTTAACTACGTTTAAGTTTGCACTTCGAAAGGGAGCTTATATTCATAAATTTACAGCTTCGAAAATATTGCGTCGCAAAGGATAAATTCCTTGCGTGAAATATTTAGTAAATATTATTATGTGCCTCTGTCGCGTAAACTCGTTTTTACGCTACAGTTGAGAGTAGCGTAATGTAATGTATTGCGCTACAGGGGAATGTAATGTAAAGATTGAACTGTGCAAGCGCCTATAACCATACTGCGGAGCGTAATCTTCTTATTCTTCTTCTTCTTCGTACAGCGTTAGCACCTTGCTGGCAAAGCCTTGTACATTTGAACTGCGCATGCGTCTATTAAAATCCATTACTACTACACAAGATCGATAAAATCAAAATGGCCGGGACTAGTCGTGACATATTAAGTGTAATGACTAGCGCCGCAAACAACTACAATACCAGATTAGATTCGAAAAAACTCGTATACGCACCGAAGTCACATAAAATAGAATACGTGCCAATGCACACAATTCGGGAAATTACGAGACTCGCGACAATGCTCGCAGGACTGATCGCGCCTCGGCTTCGATCTCCTGCGAGCATTGTCGCTCGTCGCGTAATAACCCTCATTATGCGCCTAGGCACGTAATATACTGTTATCTTTTGAAGTTTGTGCCGTGAGTTGGGGCTTCAGAGAACCTCACACGTGCATGTTAGAATAAGGACCTTTTGTGCGATTGATTGATAACTTTGTTTATAACTTAGGTTAGATAAATAGAGCATGTCAGATATAAAGAGTCGTAGATTAAGTATGAATGTAAATATTGATTATAATTTGACGATATGATATGCACGGTGTGTATCAAAGGGCAGAATAGGTGGGATCGAATTCGAGTATGATTGGCTTGCGTGGCTGCTTGATGTGTGGATATGTTAGAAATTGTAATGCGATAATTGGATGATGTGAAGTGAGAGACGTTTTTCTAATCGCTTGAGATGAAATCACAGCAACGGAGCGGGTATTGAGAAGCTGCGGACTTGAACTTCTCTGGAGCTCAGAACAATTTTTACCACGGACATACAACTTGAAGTGATTAATCGTCGAAGTCACTCCAAGATATCGGTGGTACTTAAAATATGTCTTTTCACGACGCGATCGCGAGTAAATTTGTAAATGTGTCTTGCTCATATTTTGATCATCAAATTTTAAATATACTTTCAAGTAGTGTGAACTAAATGTTGTTTATTTAAAAATCCGCAATTCAAATTTCCCGGTTCTACGCAGTAGTTAATTGACCGACGGGCCCGAGAAATCATCGTTCGACCTGAAGGAGCGAATCATCTGACTCGTAACAAACTCTTTAATTTACTGCTATACAGATTCCATTGCACATGCGTCGTTTGGCACGCCTTTTTCTTAAATAGCGAAAATTTCAATTCAAATGTTCTTAATAAATAATCACTATTAAGTATGCAAAAATTTAACATCAATCTACCTACTTACTTAGAATAAATGCTAAATATAATTATATTGCGATTTTATTGAATATAAGAAATTTGTACCAGATTATACATTTTATATGTTCAATGAATTGTCTATAATAAGTTTATTATTCAATCGTTAAGTACCGAGGTAGATTGATGTTAAATTTTTGCATACTTAATAGTCATTATTTATTAATAACATTTAAATTGAAATTTTCGCTATTTTAAAAAGTACTCTTAATTATTTTTAAAACTATAAATATTCTAATAATATTATAATGAAAATTAAATTAAATTAACTCATTTCATAATAATTTCTTATATGATATTTAATAGTATGATTAATATTTGGATATGTTCAAGAACATTTGTATTAAAGTACACTGAGAAAAAATCCTGGGCATAGTGACGTGATATATGTAGTTGAAAATGTTCTTAACTACTTTTTGTGGCTGAATTCAAGCAATGGTTGACCCGTCAATGTAGGTACTAAAAGTGGTCGCAGTGACTAAGTAATGTAGTCACAGCGACTATGTAATGTTGTCACAGGCACTATATGTAAGTGTCAACTATAAAGTTATGTTAAATCAAATTCCTAAAATCAAATGCATGAAATCACTACGTGGAACATTGAATTTTTCATAGCACCTCTTTTGAAAATCTGTTTGTCTGCATCTGTAGAGCGGGTTGAAACTTTAAAAGTAGTAGGATTTAAAATCACAGTTTCGAGCCGCTCGACACTTCAAATCAAATTCTCAAAAGAGTTGCTATCAGTTGCTATGAAAAATAATATGCATTACTCGAAACAATACACAGCGAATTCAACGAGTGTGAAGTTTGCTCTACTGGTTATAGCGACTACGTTATTCTAGCTATGACAACTCAATGTTTCAAGTTCACACAGCTAGGCTTAAGAGTTAAGGACAATTTCAACGATGTTAACTAGTCGCCACGACCAGGTATTCAGAATATGGCTACCATGGCTACAAATCATGTTACTGTAGCCATGGGTCAAGTAACGACAACAAGTCTCCCTCGTTACAGTCACTTTTTTATTTCCAACTACATTATTCCTAGTCATTACGACCAGATGCTATTTTTCTCTGTGTATAAAGCCGCAGCCTTCAATAATAATTTTTGATAATGCTCATAAATCTCTACTAATTATCTTAATAAAATACTTCGATTAAACCAAAATTAGAAATGTTACAGCAAGTTAAAACTTGAAAAAAGTCAATATCAAAATTCCATTTTGCAGTTAAATTATACGAGATATAAAAAAAAGTTATCATACAAAATTATTTTCTACATAAAGATCTACAAATTCGAATTGCAAAATTTTTTCATAAGGTGTATATTTTTATTTTTAATTTAAAAAAATACTATTGAAAATCCAAAATTCAATTTTTTAGCAATAATATTCGAAACACGAAAGAAACGTAAGAATACAAAGTTGTTCGTTTCAAAAAGATCTACAATTTTATCTCACACAGATTCTTTTAAAACATATATTTTTCGTTTCAATTCCAAAAAATACGATTAAAATTCAAAAACTCCTTTTGTTAGACAAAATATGTCAGAAGCAAAAAAAACGTTTATACGGAAAATTATTTGCCTAAATGTGGTCTACAAATTCTCATTAAGACATTTCTTGACAGGATGTATATTTAAAAATTTTAAAATTTAAAAAATGTTCTTTTATCGTTTCAGATGAAAAACCTAGCCAGAAAGTTGACGGCCGCAAAAAATGTTAGCAGCGACGCTATCGACGGGATCCGTCATATTTCCGCCATTTTGTATTTTTCTATCATGAAAAAATTGTTTTTTTGAAGTTAAATAATGCCTTATAATATATGCAAAAAATCCGGACTTGCTTCGTTTTCATTCTCCCAGAATAAAATTGAAAAAACTGCTTTTTTTAAGGGTTCTAGAGGTATCTCCCCCCTTAAAGCCGATAGAGCCTTAAGTAAATTGAATTTCCTGTTTCACTTGAACTCAAAAACAAATTTAGTGACTTTGAGAAAATGTGTAATTCACATCATCTGTAATATTATAAAATTTGTTTAAACTTCAGTATCCAATATACTCAACTTCCACTTATTTTGCCGCTTGGTTATTTTGCGCCACGCCGCTTACTTATTTTGCGTTTATGGAGGGTAGGATATCCCCTCCACGAGCCATCAAAATGCAAACGATTTTCCAACTCTTTACAAATAATCAATAAAAAACCATTAATCGCGAAAAAAATACGATCACGTGAGAAGTAGTGGGAATAAGGGGAAATGCAAAATAACTAAGTTGTTTTCGTTTCAGAGGGCGCAAAATAAGTGGAAGTTGAGTGTAATAAGAAATAAACTTAAATGTATGCGAAGGGCATAAGACCGAGCGCTAAGCACCAGGTTCAAAAAGAACGGAGCGCGAAGCGCGACGATCACATCTCGCGCGCTCAATCTTGCGAGCGAAGCGCGCGATGAGAATTTGCCCGCGAAGTGGGCAGATTTTTCTGTATATCTTTAGAACCATGTGGATCCATATTGAAAATTGATATAGATAATAACTTTTAATTTTTTCTGCATGAGCGCATGCTGTTTCTATGTAGAAGTAACAGAGAATATGTAATGTTACCAAAAGTTACGAAAATTAAATTTGTCTCTTGTAATGTTTTTGAAATTTCATTTACAACTTTTCGATTTGGACCATTTTACACATTGGTCCCAAATAAAATACTTTAATTGTAAAATACTTACCCATAGGATCAGCGTTAACAGCAAAGGTGCAAATTATAAAATAAATAATATTCTTCATTTTGCTGATTTTTTTAAACTGCTGCCTTTTATATATAACTTTTTGCGGACTCAACACCTCTCACACTAATTCTCTTATCAGCCATAAAAATGTTCTATGATCGAAAGAAATTGTGTCTTTGGCCGTATATCAGGAAAATGTTTCTTTGATTTAAAGAAACTATTTTTTAGATTTAGTAACAAACTCTTTAATTTACAATATGCCAATATAATATTGCGATATGCACAAAAAGTCGCTTGGATTACGGTTAAAAGTATCTAAATAACTTGGTGAATCACGAACTCGTTAGCGTTTTTGATCGATTATTAGCAAACGTGGCACCCATTTTGCGGTTAGCTTTCTCATGCCCAAATCCTCATGCAAAATTTTAATTACTGACCCAATGGATATGCTGGTTTGATTATGTTCTCGGCATGAAGGCTGATCGGGAACCGGTCGGGCTATCCGACCAGGAACCCGTCAGAAACGTCACGCTGGTTTGGTTATGTTCCCGACATAAAGGCTGGTCAGGAACCGGCCAGCCTACCCGGCCCTTTTCTGACTGTTTTTAAGGGGGGTTCTTAGTAGCATTAAAATTAGTTTGAAAATTATTAGAGGATGGATAATAATTAGTGATTATTACAAATTATTTTGGAATAAACTCATTAATATACTTTTTAATCGCAGTAATAATTTTCAATTACAATTCACTGCCAGTTTCACATTCTTCTTCACGATGTGGCCTTTTAATGCGATTAGTTGACAGAGCTCTTCCGACAATTCGCTTTCTTCGTTCACTCTGCCAATCTTTGGCATTGCTTAGCACAATGCTCAGAGCGCTGTCAAAACATTTCGAGGTAATGAATTGGCCTGTTAAAATATCCCTATGGGTCTGTTGAAACACATCTGAAAAAAATATTATTATTATTATTACAAATAAAGAAAAATAATGTAACAGTTTTCGTGATAATAATATAATAAAATGTTTAGTCTTTACCCAGTATACACTTGTAAAATATAGTTTTGCTAAAGAAGTATTTTTCAGGCATTTGTTTTACTGCTGTAAACTTTGTCGCTAATTCTCCTGAGAGATATTTTCGTAAAACATTGGTTAGTGATTTTCTTGTAACTTTCTCTCGGTTAAACATGAATGGATGAATTGTGTACAATGTTTAAAGTTTCACTTATAAAGTCCTGCCGAAACTCTTGGTCTGTAGATAAAACCAAATCAAATTCATCAAAGCTCACTTTATCACGAAAAGGCAGCTGCAGGCTATTTTTTATAATGAAATCTCCACGAATTTTTTCCTCAATTTCTTTTTCTCTTTGTGATTCCAGAATTTTATTCTGGTTCGCTTTAATTTCTTCCATTTCTACTTGAATTCTTTTTAAATCCATTTTGATAAGTTTCAGGTCATTAAGGATTCTTCGACTGGTTACAGAATCTAAAATAATAACCTTAATTTTCCGACAAAAGTAACCACAAAGTTACAGAAATTTGAAATTAATAACCATTATGACAACACCATTACAAAGAGAGCAATGTTTTGAACACGCGTAATCCACAAGCCTTTATTCAAGAAGAGAAAAGTAACGGCACGTTTCACTGTCCTGTCGAGGATCCCTCTCGTTGCCAAAGGTGAAATGTGACTGAATCTCCCTTATTTCAAACAAAAACCCAAAGGGAAGTCCCATAACTAAACTTCCCAACCGAACGTCGTGGGAGAGAGTAATTAATTTTGATACCTGTTCGACGTTAACCTTAAAGGTCAGCGCAGAGCCTATTAAGATCAGTAAACGAACACAAAAGAAAACAAACGACAAAGACCGCGCTTTCGCTAAATGGTTCAAAGCACCCGAACACATGCCCTTAAGAAAAACTACTGCGTAACATCTTTGAAAATTTAAAAAAAATTTTAAACATCATATAGGTTCACCCTGGCGAAAGTTCCGGATTGACATTCATTCCGAATCAATCCGCACTATTCCGAGCCATTCCGGAATCTGATTCCAAACTAAACCAAGTTCAGATTGAAAGTTTGGACTGATTCGGATTGGTCAGATTTATTCGGATTAAGAGTTCAGATTGATTTTAAATGGGCCTCTGATTAATAGGGATTAAAACTGGCTTCGGATTTTTTCGGAATAACTCGGATTGGTTCAGAAACAGATTTTTGAATGGGTCGCATTGGTTTGGAATAAATTCCCAATCTGAGACTTTCTCCAAGGTACTTGGCTAGTGCCCGACTAGTTCCCGGTCAGTTTCTGACAATGAACTTCATCCTGGGTTGATTCTGCCAGTTCCCGACTTGAACCGGTCCGGTCACGGGCCAACCCGGTCGATTCCCACCCAGTCCCCGGCCATGCAATACAGCCTGAGTTTGCCCGGCAGGGATCCGGCCAGAAACCTTTTTGTAATGGGGCTAACTGGGGCAATTTCCACACGGGCTCTGTATTCAATATATATGAACGGAAAAAAATTTAACTAGGCGACCGAACGAATCAAAGATTGATTGAGCTTGAAGAATCTATATAACTAGATTATGTAAAACTTTTAGTTACGTTATATAAACTGTTTCACTAAAATAAGATTTGTCACGAACTTGCTGTTGTTGTTATAGTCAGCAGTCCTGGGACTGATTTGATGCAGTTCTCCATCTATTTCTCTCCTGAGTGAGTCTTTTCATATCCTGTAAATGATATACAGGGTGTACCAGAAAGATCCGGTCACCTGAATATTTTGGAAACGGTTAAGTTTGACAAAAAATGATTCTAATAAAAGTTGTAGAGTTCTTTGAGAAGTATGTGACATTGACTTTGATTTTACCATAACTAAATTATTTAAAAGGTGATATTTTGTCAAACTTAACGGTTTCCAAAATAATCAGGTGTCTCGATCTTTCTGGTACACCCTGTATACATTATAAATGAACAATCATTTAATATAAACATTGAGTATAGGAAATTACATGTAGGGATTTTCAATCAGGCAGCGTTTCAGAAAATTTTTTGGTGAAAATTCATAACACTTTATGTAATTTAATAGTGTGTAAGTAACTGCAAGAGATATATTTTATCTGTTAATCAGTAACTCAATTGACTGGAACCGATTAGACCAAGATTAATCCAAAATTTTAAAGAATTTGAAATCCTTCTGTCGAAAAAGAGACTCTTTCGACTGAGCCAGGATACGAGCCTAGTTGAAATTGTCTACAAGGATACCTGTCAGAAGCACAAAATTTTTTCTACAGAAAGTGTTTTTTTACAATAAATATAAAAATCTGTTTCAATTAGAATCTAAAATCAGAAACTATCTTCTCAAGCCACTGCTTTGCTTCGACAGTATTTTTTCCATTAAAAGGCAATGTTTGATTAACACTCAAAACTCTTTTTTATGCATTGTTTTAAAAATGAAAAAATTTGCTTCACCAAAACCTCTGTAACTTCTGAACTAAATGTCAGGTTGTCATGAAATTTTGACACAGCGTTTCAAGATTAGTACTATCCAAAAATCATATGGATTTGACAACAGTGGTGTCATCTATATGTCAGATCGGAAACTTATTGAGTGACGTGTTATATGTATCCTGATAAATTAATTTTTTTATAGTTGAAAACCATTAGAAAAATTTTTATTAAAAAAATCCAATTCCTTCAAATCACAGAGAAATTTTGTTTATTTATGAAATAGGGCATTAACAGTTAATACGATGTGTAATTTATGACTGAAGGTTGAAATTTTTTCTCAAGTTTTCATAGCTTTACACACATAATAAATTATATTATATCTTTGCATGCGTGCTGTTTGAAAAAACCTCAACTTCGCATTCAGAAGGTTACGGAAATCGTTTAGCAATACTTGATGCCACCTTGATTAATGTTCATATAACGCAATACGTGACTAATTACAAATTTTATTTGAATTTTAATATCAAGTGGAAATTTTGAAATAGTAATTCTTATCTTAAACAAGCCAACCCAAGAGTATCTCTGAAGACGCAGGGTAATAAAGTAAAAAAAGCAAATAAATTTACTTTCTGGTTTGTAAAAGCTGAGGCTTTGAAAACTCATAACTTCGATCAGTTCTGACAGTTTAGAAAAAATCTCCAGAAATGAAGATTATTGTTCGTTTGTTATTGTGCGCCGTCATTGTCGCTGATTCTATGGGTGAGCATCTCATAATTTTACCAACTTTTAAAAGAGGAACTCCTCGAATTTCAAGTGGAAAAATTATATGTTTATTACATAATTTATTACATTTAATTGAAAATTAATATATTCTCTGATACTAACATAATCTAGATAAATTTTTACATTCTGGTCACATATGAGACGGTATTTTTGTATAAAATTTGACATTCACTTTTCCCAACGAATGTTCACGTTCCATGATCCCCCGAATCCGAAAAATGGTTTCTCAACCCTGTCTGTCCGTCTGTCTGTCGTTGTCGTATGTGGACACAATAATTCTCGAAAGAATTATTCGATTTTAATTCGCTTTGGTTCATAAGGGCCAAAAAAGAAAGAAAAATTTCCTTAAGGTAGTTGATCCACGAAAATTAGACCTCAGACAAAAAAAGATAATTTTGCTTTCAAGAATAGCAATATTATTATTGAAGGGCTATTTTGGAAGAAAAAAGATTAATTTCTATGAAAAAAATTTGAAATACAAAAAATTATTTTATTAATAAATATTATTTTTGCCCCAACTTTTTTCTTATCGCTTCTTACCAAATTTTAAAAAATTATGCGATTTTAATAAATTACAAATCCCTTTTTCAAGAAAAAGATTCCCTACAACTTAACCATTTCTAATTTTCGAAAATGTTTTTTTAACGATTTCAGCCACTAAAGAATTTATTTTTAAAAATCAATACGGTGATGTTGTGAAAAATCTTTTCTCTGAAAAAATGATTCATGATTTATTAGAATCGCATAATTTTATAAAATTTGGTAAGAAGCGATAAGAAAAAAAATTGGGACAAGAATAAAATTTATTAATCAAATCATTTTTCTGTGTTTCAAATTTTTTTCATGTAAAATAATCTTTTCTCTCTCAAAACAGCCCTTTAATAATAATATTGCTATTATTGAAAGCAAAATTATCTATTTTTGCCTGAGGTCTAATTTTCGTGGATGAAAACTACCTTAACCAGCCATACTAGACGAAAATTTTATCAACAATAATATCCCAGACGTACCTAATTATTAAAACTGACAAACAAAACGACGTCCAAAACTGATTAGATACTATCAGATTTTTCACTTGTATCCCCTCATATGAGCAGTGTTCTTAAATGTCCGAGACTTTATCTTAAGCACATGTTGAGCAAATACTCTTGAGAATATGCTTAGCATTTAAACTCATATGGAGCATTTAAAGACAATTTATGAGAATTAGAAGCATTTCAATTTAACTAATGTTTTGAAGGTTTATTAAAAATTCAAATAATGTTTATATTAATAAAAATAATAGTCAAAGTGTATTTAAAATAATAATTATGAAATTATTAACTAAATGTGCAAAATTTCCATATAAACTTGGTGTAATTTATTTTCTTCTGATACACTGGATACACAAATTTTATTGACCATAAAACTTATAGTACTATTAATTATAAGTCTTTTTAGGAATTTAATCACACTTTTTTAGCTTCAATAGCTTTGTATTGCGTCTATAAAATGATTTATAGTGTCAAGTGTCCTCTACTTCGGCAATCGTACAACAATTTTTTGTAGGTGAGGAGTTTAAACCTTAAATGTTTTAAGCCGAAGACAGCCTAAGATTAACGAAAATGGCGATTGGCGATGGGCAATACTATGAACCTAACAGGAAAATACACCGAACCGGACTACAAGGTGCGTTCCAAAATAAACGAGACTGAGCTAAAATAGAAACGACAGGAGCTTTGTTCTGATAAATTCGAGTTTATTTATTCAAAATAGTCCCCTCTGGCCTCGATACACTGTTTTGAGCGATCTAAAAGCTTTTCGAAAGAGTGTTTCAGGTCATTAACCGGAATGTCCTTGATGATGTCGGTACAAGCCTTTTGGATGGCCTCTACGGACGCGAAACGTTTTCCTTTCATGGCCAAATGCAATTTTCCGAATAGGTAGAAGTCACAGGGAGCCATATCAGGCGAATACGGTGAGTGGTTGACGGATAAAATGTGACTTTTGGTCAAAAAATCAATGATAAGCGTTGAACGATGGGCCGGCGCATTATCGTGCAAAAGGCGCCAACTGCCATTTTCACGGTATTGCGGCCTCACACGGCGAATTTTCGGTCAAAATGCGATGAATTGAATCTTTTGACATGTTTAATTCCATTGCCATGTGTCACAAAGAAGATTTTGGCTCATTTTTTATAAATTCACGCACAATTTCAATATTACTTGGTGTAATCACGAAACTTTCCTGACTGAGATGTTCGTCGTCCTTGATGTCTTCACGACCTTCTATGATTCGTTTAAACCACTCATGGACTCTGGCACGGAATAAACAATTGTCACCATACACTTGTTTCATTAATTCAAGCCTTTCAGTAAAAGTTTTACCAAGTTTCAAACAAAACTTAATATTCGCTCTTTGTCGGAAGTTCATTTTTTGACCGATGCTATAAACACACTGTTCCTTATAAAGCAATAACTCGGCTTCTAATTGTCCGTTGGTCATGAAATTTTGACAGAACGTCAGTGAAGGATGTACCTTTCCAACTCCTATCAGAAGATAGCGCCACTATAAATAGCTATTTTGAAAAAGTCTTGTTTATTTTGGAATGCACCTTGTACACTGTAAAATATTTTCCTGCAACTTCACACCAATGGTATATAGTTGCAAGCGTTTGGTGTGAGATTCTGGTGTGACTTTGGATTGGAATACTGTTTCACACTGAACGGGTACTGATTTCTTTGAAAAACAACACCAGTCTCACACTTGATTGGTGTGCGGCTCAAAAATCAACTCCTATTCCGTGTTAGGAGCCGCACCGATTTTTATCAGTGTACGGGATATGAAAAAGACTTTATATTTAATTTATCTTTAATTAATGTATACATAATAAAAATTAATATGCACATATATTTGATTATATGTAAATAACAATTACTTTCTAGGTACGCATACAGAAGTCAATTTGTCTCAGCTGGAAAGTAAAATTTTTAATGGGATCCCACCTGAAAATAGTCGAGAACAGTTATTTCAGGCCTCTTTGCAAGTAAATTGGACACACATTTGTGGTGCAGGCATGTTCAAACTTGGTTACCTTATTTCTACAGGAGCATGCATTGATAAAATTGAAAAAGACTGGATAACCGCTGATGTTGTCATGGGAGATGTTAATTTGATTAAAGGAGAGAGACTTATAATTCTTGACTATTTGTTTCATCCATTGTATAAAGATAGTATAGTAAATTGTTTGAATTACAATGTTGGTGTTATTCAGGTAGGTAACGTATCTTTAATGGGAGAAATTACATTGAATGAGATACAAATATACATATATAAGCCGCCGAACCAAAGAAGGGCATGAATCAGGCACGGCGTTTCATTTCGAATTAGGGATGCCATGCCTTGACTTTATCTGAGCCAGAACGAAATTTCTGCACAGGAATCCTTATTCTAGGTTGGGGTTCCTGATTCCTTAAGGCGTTTATCCATTACCTTTCCGCTTTTGGCCGATAAAACATATCATTTAAAACGTATTGGTAAAAAAGCTGTCTTATGTGGATGGGGAGCCAAGACAGTAAACGAACAATTTTCAAACAGTTTACATTGTATGATCGTAGAGCTTCAGTCCTCCGAATACTGCAATTATGTTAACGTAGGTATTGATTATGATAAGAAACACCACTGTGGATATGGAAGTTCAGGACAGAAAATCCTTCAGGTAATTAAATTAAGAAATTGTGTATTTACGTGATTTCATGAATACTATTAGGTGTACAAATAAGTTTTGAGGGATTGACAAAAGATGGTGTAACTAGTATTAAATCGCATCGGTCCATCTTGTAACTATATTCATGTTAAAGCGTCATCATTTTCCTCTGATGATCAATATGTGTCATTTCGCCGAAGTGTAAATAACACGCATTCTTTGTGCTCTAACCATGTCAACTTTTGTGCCAACAAAACAACATTTGCGGGAAGCGCTGCTTTTTTGCTTTAACTTGAAGAAAAGTGCAGCTGAAGGACATCGATTGCTATGTGAAGCATATGGGGAACATGCTCCATCAATAAGAACATGTGAGTATTGGTTCTGGCGTTTCAAGAGTGGCAAGAAGCTAATGCTGTCCATCTAGTGAGATCAGCTCGGAGTGGTCTACTATGAGCTACTCCAGCTTAACGAAACCATCAGTGCGGAACGTTACCAACAACAGTTGATGCAATTGAGCCGAGCATTGAAGTTTAAACGCCCCTAATATGCCAAAAGACATGACAAACTGATCTTTCAGCACGACAACGCTCGGCCACACGTTGTTAAAGTCGTCAAGGAAACTTTCAAAGCACTTAACTGAGATGCCCTACCCCACCCGCCGTATTCGCCAGACATTGCTCCTTCGTACTAACACTTTTTCCGGTCGATGGCTCATGGCCTGGTTGAGCAGCACTTCACTTCTTATAAAGAAGCCAAAAATTGGGTCGATTCTTGGATCGACTCAAAAGGTGAGGAATTTTTTAAATGCGATATACGTATGCTGCCTGAAAGATGGTCAAAGGTAGTAGAAAGAGATGGGCAATACTTTGAATAACATACATTGTACCGATTTCTCTGAATAAAGCTTCAAATTCACCAAAAAAACCCTCAAAACTTATTTGTACACATAATAATTCATTTGAATAAATTGGTACACCTGTCATATATTTTTGATTGTTATATAGGAAGACTATGGTAGTCCTCTGACCATGATTTACGAGAACAATGGTCAAGAAACACTTCATATTATTGCAGTCGCAGCTGGTAAATTTGAATATAATGGACGTCATTATGCTCGTTTTATCAAACTCCTTTCTATATCTGAAGATGTTCACGATTTAGTTAAAAAGCTTGAAAACAAGGACTCAGAATGCTTGACAGATACACCTAATGAGCATCGTAAGCTTGATCAAAACAAGATTATTTGTGACGTCCCACAAAAAAAGGCTTTAAGGTGGAAAAATGGATTTTCAAATTTTTAATGCCATTGACAGTTTTTGAGTGGGCCTTTCATAAAAAAGTGAATTATTTTTTTATCTGCAAAATTTGAGTTGTTATTCAACTGCAAAGTGAGATCACCCTATGAAATTCCCATGTTGGACCGTGTCTTTAATTGCCTGTCCTGTAAAATTTACCTAACGGAGCTTAGGGCCTTTTCTTTGCGGAATGTCACAATTAAGTAGAAAAGGTAACCACTAACCTTAGCTTTCTAATAACCTACAGTAGATCTGAATGTTTTTATATACATGGAAAAAAGTATTTCATTGAAAAATTATGAACAGTTCAGCACTTTTGGGAGAGCCTTTAATACTTGCAAAATTTAACAGTTGGCCATTCTTTGCATAAGCTTTCTGAATGTTTAATATTATTTTTAAAACCTTGTTTAAAAGTACCGAACTGTTCATAAAGTTTCAAAGGATTACTTTTTTCGGTGCACATGAAAGAGAAATCAATTCAAAAATTGTTTCAAAACATCCAATGCAGAAATTTTACTGTGGCTCTGGGCGGGCCCAGATTGAGAATTCCAAATCAGGGATGAAACACACGGTCCAACTGGGGATAGATCTGGTTGCCCGGGATCTGATCAAAAACTTTTTATTCATGCCAAAAATAATATAACTTACATTTTGGGTTTCGGCCTCCGAATATTCTTACCTTGAATTGGGTCCTTGAAAAACCAGGGATTTTTTTCGATTAGTGACAATTTTTATTGTAAATTGAAATATATCATTGAAAAAGAAAAACTTCTCTTTATACTTTTCCACATTTCCTTTGTAACAGGAAACATGGAAAATGAGAGGCACAATTAATGTTTGCATTAAATTTTACAATAAATTTTATCTTAATATCAGGTTTGCAATATTTAAGCATAGAAGTCTGTTTTTTTAAAACACAGTCTTGTTCTAATTGAAAATTCTAACATTGGAATCTAGGTTGTTTACAAGAGAAAATTTAAGATCGTGCTGTGCTTTCATCGGTGATGAAAAACGCGACCTGACCGGACCCCGATCAAAGCCTGATCAGACCTCGTGAGGCAAGGTTTTGCCCAAGTCGGTCCGTGTGTTTCATTCCCAAATTAGGATTTCTAATCTGGGCCCGGCCAGAGTCACGGCAAAATTTTTGTACAAGTTTGTTCAAAACGATTATTTTGGCGTACTCCGTGCAGAAATCTTCAGATCAAGGCCCGATCTGGCCCTGATCAGAAATGAAACGCCGAGCCTAATCCGGACCCGGTCTGGTAGGTCAAAAATGCTGCAAAGGGCGTTGTAATTATCTATTTACCAGATCTGTTAAGATTAGGTGCAGCATCTTATTTCGAACAAGGGATGCCATCTCTAGGCCTAATCTGGGCTACGACAAAAATTTTGCACGGGACTTAGTTTATATAGAGAATTTTGGTGATTCATAATTTCAACTAACTATGAGATTTTCAATTAAAACAACCAAGGTACAGTCATACGCAGTAACAGTGCTGAGATTAGGAACAGCTTCGTCAACAGCAACGAACAAAACTGGCCGAATGCATCGCATAAACGCGGTAAGCTCTAACAAAGTATACAGAAAATTTTTAATTCATTACACCTGGTACTAGATTTTGTCATTAAATCACTTAGATAAATTTAAATATATATATTTATATCACAAGAAACGTTAAATTTTGATATTTTTGGAAAGGGTTAATAACACTAAAAATAATTTTAATTTTTTAAATTTTTCAGTCTCGTTTTAAAGGTAGGTCTTTAGAGTAATTCACCAACTAATCAAGATATTCTTAGCATTTTTTCCTAGATTCTACATGGGGTCAGACATGATACATTAACGTCGTAACATTTCAAATAAAGAACTCTATACATTATATAAATAAATATATCAGGTGTACAAATAAGTTTCCGCCGTTTGAAAAAAGTTGGCGCCACCAGTAAGTTTTGGTTGAAATCGATTGCTTGTAGAAAAATGTGGTGACGCTGCCTTAAGTGAGTGGTTTCAAAAGCTTAAGAACGGTGAATTTGTAAAAAGTGTACGAAGACGCGGAATTGGAAGCATTATTGGATGAAGATTTGTGCCAAACACAAGAACTTACACATGGACAATACTTGGAATAAAAGATAAGTTTCTGTTCTTTTACAATAAATACCCAATTTTTGATAAAAAGCGGCGGAAACTTTTTTGTACATATGATACATAACACAGGTCTGCATGGTTTTGTTCTGGAATAGCTGAAGATCATTACCGAAGTAATTTTTGGCGTGGAAACCGAATCCGGGGTCAGAATTGCTCCATCACGTCAGGTTTTTGAGTAATCCTAACCTAAATGTGCAAAAATTACGGTTTTTCGCTTTATTTGAGCACCCATAACTTCGCGAATTTTGATTACTTTTCAAATCTGAAAAAACCACCAAAAAGAGCCACTTTTCAGCTTTCCATTCCACTAATTATATGTATGATTTAAACTTTTATAACCAGAGATATCGACAATTGAAAAGAAAAAAAATTGCAGGTTTCGCAATGAGCGACATATGAAGGGACAAACTCATAGGACGTCAAATTTGATTTTTATGCCTCGTTCAGCAGAAACAAGAATAAAAAAATCTGCCCGCTTCGCGGGCACATTCTCATTGCGCGCTTCGCTCGCAAGTTTGAGCGCGCCTAGGGCGCGCGATTCGATCGTCGCGCTTCGCGCTCCGTTCTTTCTGGACCTCGCGCTTCGCGCTCGGTCTTGTGCTCTTCGCATACGTTTAAGTTTATTTCTTATAATTTAATACTGAAGCTCAAACCAACTTAATGATATTAAAGATGATGTAAATTAGTCATTTTCTCAAATTCACTAAGTTTCTTTTTCAGATTAAGTGAAACAGGAAATTCAATTTACTTAAGGCTCTATCGGCCTTAAGGAATACATTCTCATCATGACACTCGCGCTTCGCGCTCGATTTTCTGTATGCATTTTTGTAACTTTTTAATAAATTACATGATTATTGATAAATTTATTTTCTTCCAAATCTTTTAAAAAGGAAAAACAATCGTAGACTTTATTTAAGGAAATAATTTTGCAGAACAACGCTTATTTCGTATCACATATTTTGGTGAAAAAAATCGAATTTATTTAATATTAAAAATCAGAACATAAAATATACATCCTGTCGAGAAATTTATCGATAAGAATGTGTAGACCTTATTTAGCCAAACAATTTTCATTTCAAAGTTTTTTTTGAATCTCACATATTTTGTCTAAAAAATGAAATTTTTGAATTTTAATCGTATTTTTTGGAATTGAAACGAAAAATATATGTTTTATCAGAAACTGTGTGAGACAAAACTTGTAGATCTTTTTGAAACTAACAACTTTGTATTCTTACGTTTTTTTCTTATTTTACATATTATTGTTAAAAAATTGAATTTTGGATTTTCAATTGTTTTTTTTTTAATTAAAAAGAAAAATATGCATCTTATGAAAAAATGTTACAATTCAAATTTGTAGGTCTTTATGTAGAAAATAATATTGTATCATAACGTTTTTTCGTATCTCGTATAATTTAACTGGAAAATGGAATTTTGATATTGACTTTTTTCGAATTTGAATATGCTGTAATATTTCTAATTTTGATTTAATCAAAAAATGTTATCAGGATAATTTTTAGAGATTTATGAGCACTATCTAAAACCAGTATTGAAATTTTTGATTTTTTCAAAAAATTATTTTCAAAAACACAAAAGTGGTGCTCAACCCCTCAATTTTGATTGGATGTGGCTGGTTAACGAACTTGTCCTTACTTTTTCGGCTCCGATAAAGTGTACCAAAGCTCAATTCAATCTGATGATTCTATCGAGAGTTATGCCGCACACGACCTACAGACAGACAGACAGACACTTTCGTAAAAACCGTTTTTTCTGACTCAGGGGGTCTCAAAACGTAAAGATTTGATGAAAATTTCGAAAGTCATTTTTCACATAAAACCAATACCTTCTCATCCATGATGAGAATGTAAAAAAATTGAGGTCCTATAAGTTTGTCCCTTCATATGTCGCTCATTGCGAAACCTGCAATTTTTTTTCTTTTCAATTGGCGATATCTCTGGTTATAAAAGTTCAAATCATACATATAATTAGTGGAATGGAAAGCTGAAAAGTGGCTCTTTTTGGTGGTTTTTTTCAGATTTGAAAAATAATAAAAATTCGCGAAGTTATGGGTGCTCAAATAAAGCGAAAACCGTGTTTTCCGCACTTTTAGGTTAGGATTACTCAAAAACCTGACGTGCTGGAGCAGTTCTGAGGCCGGATTTGGATTCTACGGGAAAAACTACTTTGGAAATGACTCCTATCTTTTCTAGAACAAATTCAACATTTTTTTTTTGCAGACCTGTGTGATCAATATTTTTATAAATATTCTTTCATCTTATTGAAATATGATACACAGGGTCTGTTATATCTCTTAGGCATTTAACCCTGCATCCATCATGGATGTCGTGTCAAAATTTCATGTCATTCAGATGTATAGAAACTAAATTATTGCGTCTAACATGACAGTGGGTTTAAACCATAGGTGGAATAATGAATTTTGAACAAAGAGCCAATATTTTCCAAATTCGGTAAAACAGCTGCTGAGACGCATCAAATATTGCAAAAAGTTTATGGTGATAAGTGTTTATCTCATCCTAGTATCTACGAGTGGTTTGAACGATTTAAAGAAGGTCGAGAAGACTTAAATGACTACGAACGTTCGGGTCGACCGAGATCAGCTGCGAACGAAGAAAACGTTGAAACTGTGCGTGAATTCATAAAAAAAAGAGCCGTAATCTTCGTTCCAAAGGGCCAAACGGTCAGTGCTGTGTTTTATCTTGATGTTACGAAGCGTTTGATGGCGCGTATTTATCGTGTGCGGACAGAATATCGTGAAAAAGGAAGTTGGCGCTCGTTGCACGATAATGCACCAGCTCATCGATTAATGTTAATATCGGATTTTTTTACCAAAAATAGCATTTCAACTGTCAACCATTCCCCGTATTCACATTATTTGGCTCCGTGAGATTTCTATTTGTTCGGAAAGTTACATTTGGCCATGAAAGAAAAACGTTATGCAGACATCCCTAGCGAACTGGCTGAACGGTAGCTTTACGCTGTACCGTAAAGCTATCGTAAATCTATCGTAAAGCTATCGTAAAGTAGCATTATAATTCATGAATGAGGCAAAATAAACAATCAAAATGTTTTTATCCTTATTCTACGTTGAAAATAACGTTAACTGGTAATTGAAATATGCAATAATTTTATTTATTCACGCTAAAAATTGAAAAAAACATAATACCTGTCATTCAAGGCAGTGCAGTGGTTCATCACTTTCCATGTCTTCACCGTCAGGATTGAATATTTGTTAGAGTGAGATGAAAGTATAGTTATGTCTCACTCCAACCAATGGTCAACTTTAACGGAGAAGTTCCACAAAAGGTGAACCACTGCACTGCCTTCAATGACAGGTATTATGTTTTTTTTCATTTTTAGCGTAAATAAATAAAATTATTGCATATTTCAATTACCAGTTAACGTTATTTTCAACGTAGAATAAGGATGGAAACATTTTGAATGTTTATTTTGCCTCATTCATGAGTTATAATGCTACTTTACGATACCTTTACGATAGCTTTACGGTACAGCGTAAAGCTACCGTTCAGCCACTTCGCTAGGGATTGAAGACATTCAAAAGTCGATGAACGCCATCCTAAGCATAATTTCTACTGATGAAATAAAAATTTCTTTCAATTCTCTTCTCAGCCGTTCAAAGCGGGGTATTGAGTCCAAAGCGGATTATTTTGAATAAAATAAATCAACTTTAATAAAAATATTTTTAGTCTTCTTGATTTTTACCTTGTCTAGGAAATTTTTCGACAGACCTTGTACATTAATTTTTTTTAAATTCTTTAAAATTTTACGACTGTTTTGTATCGTGTTTGACCCCAGGGTGGAATCCAGGAAAAAATTCCAAAAATACATGGATCAGCTGGAAAATTACTTAAAACAAGAGCAAAAACTTTTAAAATTCTTAATTATTTCTAGATTTATTAACATTTTCTAAAACTATCGAAATTTGACGTTTTTTGTGATATAGTTTTATAAAATTATTGAAAACAAAATTTAACTTCTTTTTATAAAAATTAAGAGACTTTGAGAATACCTTAAACAACAGGTGACCGGATAATGTTTAACGGTAGTGTATACAAACATAAAAGTCGGTTTATTCCAAATTCACATTGAGAAAAATAAATAATAAAACTAACTGTCTGTATAGCTTTCCCTATGTTAAATCCAAAATATGTTAAAGTTTAAGATATATTCGTTGAAGTTTTTTATCCCTATCAAAAATACGTTTATAAAGTTACCAATAATATAATGTAGTTTAATGCCAAATATTTTTAGGTGTTTTGAATTTTCATCTTTTGAAACCCAGTTCATTAACAGTTCAGTTCACGGGACTTGTCAGCGTAGTAATTTTTTACTTTCAAAAACAACATTACTCTGGTCTACCCTACAACATTATTGTTTAAAAAATAATAAAACAAAATTTCCTTTTGAAAAATGTACACTCTTCTTCACACAGTTCATAATAGTTAAAATATATTATCATTCCAACTAAATTTGAGATTTTCAATTAAAATTGTCAAGGCAGTAGCAGTGACAGTGGCAGTGGCAGTGTCCGAAGCAGTGGCCGTGGCAGCGGCAGTGTCAGAGGCAGAGGGAGCGGCAATAACAATGTCAGGGTTATGGACTACTTCCTCGACAGCGGCTTAAAAAACTTGGCAGATGTACATATTGATAAATATCGTAAGCTCTAACAAAGTGAACAACTTTTTAAGACCATGGATCAACCGGTTCACGTGACTATATTCCTACTTTACCGGCATCTCAGTTCCTCTAAGCAAATTTTTATGCAAAATGAAATACCGAGTTGAAAATTTATGAAATTAAATAAGATCCCATGAAAAAAATCTCCTGATCTGGCCCTAGTTTGAAATAAAACGTCACGCCTAATCTGGTCCCGGTCTCGGATTTTGAAATCTGCTAGAGAACATTAAAAATATCATATCATAGGCACAGCGTTACATTCCAATCCAGGGTTTACCATGTTTTGGCCCAATCTGGATCACGACAAAATTTCTGCATATGATGCACTAAGATCACTTTTTTTCGAAGAAACATTTTATATAATTATAAATATTTTTGACTAAACACACCTATCTTAATGTGTTTTTTCTAATAGCTGGTCATAAAGCGCATTTCAATGTCCCCTGTGGGACAAAGAAATCCATTTTTTGACCCCCCAGTAGAAAAAAATCGTGTGCATCACGGGAAAAACATTAATTTTTTTCTCTTGCTGCACAATATACTATTATTGACATTCATAAATCTCTAATTCGGTATTTTATTTTGCATTAGAATTGGCTCAGAGGAACTGAAATGTCGGTAAGATAGGTATCTAGTCACGTTGCCCGGTTGGTTCATGGGCTTAAGGATATGCGATACCTTCTCTCTAAATTTAATCTAGTGATTTTTTACTAATGATGAAATACCTGAAAATGGGCTATTCTTTCACTGCAGTGAAAATTTCACTGGCAATCAATAGTATTTCACTGAAAAACGGTGGAATCTCATTAATGAAATCTCACTGAATCAAATTCAGAGAGTAGGAAATTAACAACTTCATGTAAACTAGGTTTGGTTACTACATTTTTCGACGAAAATAGTCAAAATTATGTTGTTAAAATTTTAGAAAAGCTAAGGTAAATGTCAACGGATCTGAATAGCCTATTTTTAGTTTTTATAATAACAAAACTTGTGTGAAAGATTTTACTAAAATTAAATTATTTGTACTAATTCTTGTCAAAAACGGGGCTACACTGCACTTTTTCGAGCACTAGTGCTTTAAAATGGCATATTCAAAGTATTTTTCAATCATTCGATTCTTGATAAAATAATAGCTGAAAATCATTCATCGTTTATATTATAAATTATATTATAGATAAAATAATTACTTAATCACTGAGGTTAGCTTCAAGGTCAAACCCCTTCGTGATTTGACAAAATTATTTTATTCCAGCACAATTTAAACGAAATTAAAAGAAATCAGGAAGTTTAAACAATTTATAAAATTTCGAATATAGTAATCATTTAATTACTTTGATAATTTATTGAATTTTGGTTCCTGGTAATTATTAAATTTTCGATTTCCTATTTACTAACTTTGGTTTCCCGACCGATGCACCAAAAAGAGATGGGTGTGTTACGTCAGAAACGTAACATTTCTCTTGTTAAAGCTATCCTCCTTTTATGTGAGGATCGAAAGGATCCTCTCTATGGGATGAGGAATAAGTCAGTGAACAGTCAGGGATTAATTATATGAAATATATTTATTAACATAAAATAGACGGTAAGTAAGCACCATGGAAATGGTAATAATACAATATCGAAGATTCAATGTTGGTTGTAATTACGCTTGATTGAAACTAAGTTTAGTTCTTATTAACTCCAGTTGGTTGAATATGGTAACTAATGGGTTAGGATGGTTGATTTCTGATCCCGGTTATTCTAGAGAATTCTTTAAGGCGATTCCCCTTCACTTTCTACTGTCATTGAACTCTTAGACCTTATGTCGTGGCGTCGATTTTACTGAATTAAAACTGGACAGACTTTTATTGGAACTTTCGCTTTTTATAGGATTCTGAAAGGTCAACTGGCGAGCTACATGCTATGACACTTATATGTGTGATAAGTGCATGTGATAGTGCGTTGGTACTGTAGGGCTTCATTCACCTTCTCTTTTGGTCGGTCAATTTGTTATCTTGTGTGGGTATTATAACGACACATGGTAATACCATATTGATTATTCTATTGATCTGTAGATCTGGCTGTAACTTGCGTCGATAAAATCACACACACGGTAATGCAATCTTGATCCCTTCATTGGTTTCATTGTAGCTTGAGTCGATAGTCACGGGACGTGACACAAGTATTCACATTCATCCAGATTTTATTTAACATTGCATTATTTTTCCATCATTTACTTTTTATATCCATTCTGATAATGCTGAAGTGCATTATATAATTTTTCCATTCAAAAATCGTTAAAGTCGATTAAAAACCTAATTTCAAATTTCACCACAGCTATTAACTAAACTTATCTGGCATATGAAAATGTACAAAAAAAGTTAAAATTAAAAATTATAGGTATACACTATTCTAAGAAAAACAAACTTCAAAAAAATCTTCTATCTTGTGAATTAAAAAAAATTTGTTATATTTCTTGAGTTAGGGTGGGGCGGGGAGAATAAAATGAACTCATTCCATATACCATTGATTCCAAACAAAAACTTGAATAGTTTATTCTGCACACGTATTAACACAGATTACATCGTACGGTTCGCACACGGCCTCTTTTCTTTCTTTCTGTTTTCTTCTTTTTTTACATTCGTTCCACAGGACTCAAGATAGACGCGCTATCCTTCTCAACTCCCTACACTTATTCTCCTCGCATCCTAACCAGGGTTGTGCAGTGACGCGTCACTCGAGGTTTTTTATGTAAATTACCTAAGTGAGGTATTTTACGTAGAAAACCGGTAAAATACCTAATAAATTACCTGCCAAGATGGCGGCCTTATAGAACTGTATGCAACCTCACTTTTTCAAAGTTCCGTTCCCGAAAAGTTTGTTTTAAATGTGAACATTGTTAATTAAACAATATCATCAATGTCGACTAAAAATAAACGGGGGAAAATAAAATCCCACTTCGGGGTTCCATATATTCCATGGAATACATTAAACTTTCTGCGCTTGCAAGAGAAAAATAAAAAAAATCGACTCTAGGAATTATTATGAAAAAATACTACCAGCTATGTAGATTAATGCGGCGAAACGTTATTTTATTAATACCTCTATTGAGAAAGAAAAATACCACGGTGCGCAAAGCGACGCTGCTGTATCATTAGAAATATGGCCGGTGGGGAATGCGATCGCACATATGATTAACATAAAGCATTAATTTGGAATATAATAACAACTATTATTTAACAATATTATTCCGTTAAATTTTCGTTAGAAGTACTTTGTGAGTATACAAGTGCAACGCCATTAAGCCGAAATATAGTAGAAAACCAAAATGTGGTAAATTTGGGGTGAATTTAATTTAATTTCCGTGTCACATTTATTTATACGGCAATTCGAGGTTTTTTTTACGAATAAATGTAATAATAAACTAATAGCGCGTATGTAATTTTAACTGATTAATTTATAAAGATTACTCAAAGTACCTACATAGCAGTTTTTTGAAATTTTGATTTTTTACAGTTCATAACATGACGAAAAAATACATTAAAACAATCGTTTTACGGAAAAAAGACCGTCATTTTATCAATTTTTAAAATTTTGACAAGATCCTACGTGGGCACCTCGATCATTCAACCAAAAATAATGAGATTTTTTTCTTCCATGTTTACAACTGGTTTGAGCGGAATCTTGTCCACAATATCACCATCAGTTTTTGAGCAGGCCACTTACAACGCCCTGAGTAAATATTAGACTTCAAATTACACTTTTGAAAAATTATTTAGTAAAATAGAAAAATAAACCTTGAAAATAACGTATAATTCGTTCAAAAATTTCAAGTAGTACTTCCGAAAAAAAATTCCGGAAAAAGCGCTCGAAGTACCACCGGCACACAGGTGGACGCCTATAACTGAATAAAAAAAAATAAATAACTTTTCAAAAATCGATTTTATTACTTGATCGTACATTTTTCCCGCCCAACCTAAAATACCTATTATTTGATATTTAGTGATCTAAACTCTAAAACAATAGGAATGGAACAGTTAGTACGATTAGTACAATAATAGTATATTATGCAACATGTGCGTAAAATGCGGTTTTACACACGCGTGGTGATAACGTGAACGAGTGCCCGGCGAAGTCGGGCACGAGTTCAACGCTATCACTACAAGTGGGTAAATCGCACGCACGAGTTGCATACGATATTTTTTGACACAGTGTGCGGAAAATGCGTTTCAATGATATCAGAAAATATGCCGAAAGTAAGGTTGATGGAGACTAAAGGGAGTTACAAAGGGATTACATAATTCTTTAATTGGAATAAATTAATTGAAATTATTTGTGAAAATTATTATATTTAATTATGTGTCATTTTCAAAATGAAATACACAATAAATGTTTATAAGGCGTTTCGTAACTTTATACAAGTTAATTTAATTCGCATGTTAAGCACAGTTCATAATAATGGAAAAAAATTAATTAATTAATGAATTAGTTGTTGAAATAAACTATTGCATTTCATGAATTATAAAATATATATAAATATATATAAATTTTTTATTTTACGCACAGTGTATCGTAATAAGCTGTTTTACGCACTCATATGGGTATGTATAAACGCATTTTACGCACACTGTGTCAAAAAATAAATTAACAATTTGACGCTAAAATGATGCCTTTCATTACATTCAAACTCAATTTATCTATTTTCTTTTATATGATATAGCATTTCCGTTTTGTGACGTCATCTGGCAAGATGGCTGTACACCAAGGGCGGAACATTAACTTTTATTTATCGAAAGCTATTAAATAAAATAATAAAGTCAATAATTTTTTTTCAAAATTAGATTATGTATTTTATCTAATAGCTTTTGATAAATAAAAGCTCATATCAAAACTCTATTGATAAAAAATAATTTTTTGAAAAGATATTTCCAAAATAAATTTTTTTACCCGGTGCAGCTAGAAAATACATAAGAGCAAAAGAAATTGACAGTGTAAAACTAAACAAAAAGTATAGATCTGTCTCTTTTACTCTTATGTATTTTCTGCCTCACCGGTGCGTACAGAAAATACATAAGAGTAGAGGAGACAGACAGTGTAAAATTGGACAAAAAGAAAACGTCTGTCTCTTTTACTCTTATGTATTTTCTGCCTCACCGGTCAGGCAGACAGAGATATAAATGCACCATTAGTGCTAATCTTTAACTACTGATGTGCCTTGACCGATGTTACCGCGTCACTGACGCGTTTACGTAAAAATTTACCGTAATTGGTAATTTTTTGGTAATTATGGTAATTCTCTAAATATAAAATTTGTTGCTGATGCTAACCACTAAAATTGAAAAATTATTAATCTTCATTAACCAAATAATATATTTCACAGAGTAATTCTAGCGAAATTTATTTGTAAATATTGAAAAAAATGATGTCTTCTGAGAAAAGCAGACGACAATGACACAGCCGACATAGTGCTGTCTGCTGTTATTGTTTGTCTTTGGCGTGTGAAATGTGATGTGAATCAGGTTGTTTATTTATTTAAAAGTTATAGTTATGCTCACATTTTCAAGTAGAATATATTTGAGTATTATTGTAATTATATGATAATAAAAATTGCTTGTGCGAGTAATTTCAACAGTTTATTCTAAAAAATATTAGTAAGTGTTGCACAGTAGATTATTTAAAATTACATATATAAGTTACAATAAAAGTATATTATAAAAGTTTACGTAATATTATTTTTTTTTAAAACTACTTATTTCATAATTAGTTTATACATATTTGTTCTGCAATATCCATTTTTTCGCGTGAAGCAGTCGAAGATTTTAGTCTTTAAGGTTATGTTTGACAGAATAGAGTAATAAAGTTTCGTTGTTCTTATTTCCAAATTACTTTATAGAAGTTTTTTTCTTATTATAGTTACCTTTCTTTAAAAAAAAGTATTCCAGCACGTCATCCTTCAAAAATTTTTGGCACATCACTATTTTTAACCCTCGATGTACGGCCATCTTGAATTTCTCCTACTAAACCTCTAAAATATAAATTGGAAAGGTTTCTATAATTTCATGGAATATTTCATCTGACCAAAGTTTCATGAAACTTTACAATCCCATTAAATATTACATACACCATACACGAGTGAACGGAGTGTAGCGGAGTGACAAGTGTCGTGTACCGATTTCGACACGAAACACAAGGAAACAACAAGAAAGTAGTGACTGGCAGTGGTGAACACTACATAGGCTCCATCAGGGCTACATATATTGAATACGAAAAAGTGACGGCTGTAATGTAAGTGATTAGGCAAAAATGTTTGGAGTGGAACAATTGTATTCGTAAAAATGTTCTCCAAAACCAAGATGAGTACTCCGTGGGCGATACAATGACAGAAGGATATTCAGACACCTCTGACAGGATATTCTTCTCAAAACCACCACAATGGGTTCCAGATTGAGGCAAGTGTTTTTTAACGTTGCGACACTATTTTACAACATTTTTTTGCTTTTCATAGACTTACTCTCTCTGGAGAAATATTTTTTATCTTCATTTTTAAACAACCTTCAGCTTCAGCGTGACTATGAATCACCCAATCTTTCTTTTTTTATACAACAATATGCACATATGATTTATGTAGTAATTCCCATGTTTGTATTTATTAATTAACGACTAAATAAGGTCGATGGAAAATTCCTATACATTTCGGAGCAATATCGTACATGACTGTTTTTATGTTTCGATTTTGGTCTGGTAAAAAAATATTTGTTGGAAAATTATTGCTTGTCTATAATAATTGTTAGTAAAGATTGGTGAAGATTTTTAAGGATTGAAATTTTTTTTTTTTCTATATAAAGTTGAAGGTTGTGAATGAGTTTTGATTTATTTTTGGGACAAAGGTTTCTCTATTATAGGGAAAATTCTTACAAATAAATTTAAATATTTTCTTTTTTAAGATAACTTAATATTTAGCATTAATAATAGTTTATTCGAACATTTCTGTTTCAAAATTATTTTTAGGGAAAATGTGAAGCACATATTCGAATGTTTTTGCGAGATTGCTGCACCAGTAGGAGAGAAACAAGCCTGGATACTTCAAAAATATCCTGAAACATTTGATGATCAGGAAATATTGAAATCCGTTCCTAAGTTTGCTTATCCTTGTGAAGTGGAAAAGTGAGTAATTCAAGCGGCGGATCAAATAAAGGGGTATATAATTTTTTGGATCAAGCTCAATGACTTGTTACCATATTATTTTTTATTTTTTTAAACCTAATTTTCAGGACTCAGTTAATGTAGAGAATTTCAATAAAAAAATATTTAGAAAGTGTTTACTCTTGAATTGTCAGTTTTTATTTGCACTCAACCCAAAAAATTATATAGCCCCTTATTTAATTTGGCGCCTCATTAATATAGGATAAATATTTAATGGAATTTTATATTCAATAATTATATTTTTTGTGACTAAAACATTAGTAAAAAGTACATATATAATTTATCACTGATTTCAAGGATTAAATTAAATTTTTATTTCAGTTTATTGGTTCAGCATTTTTCATTTGTACTTACAAGTATAGACTCAAAATGGACTTTTGGATTTTGCCGACATGACCCTAAAACTACAACTGCTTTGGTAGTTTTAAGTGCTTTACCATGGCATGAAACATTCTACAAGTTAGTATGAAAATGAACATTACGCTTTTGCAAAAAGGAATACGTAGAAAAGGGAAACTGAATTTCATGACTTGTGCATCTAATTTATATTTAAATTTCTACTTTCATCAATTATTCATTTCTCAACAGATTCTTAAATCACATCGCAACTTTGACTGCAAGTACAAACGCGGGTAATTTATTCAAATTTCTCGAGGATGTACACAATACTAAGGTTCCTGTCTGTGGAACTGCTGCCAATATTCCACTTCCTGATACTAGTGCTGTAAGTTTCTAAACTAGAACTTTGTGACATTATTTGTAAAATTTATATGTAAATTCAAAACTAATAAAATATTTTGTTTCTTAGGTATTTGTTTGTCAAAGTCCAAAGCAATTCCAGTTACCCAGTATACCAGAGAATGTAAGTTGATCCCTAAGCATATATAATGATCGGTTTTGAAGGTAACATTACTATCAATTAATTTTATTTTGACTGTTATAGAGAAATTTAACAGAATATTTTAGTGCTGTGGATACACACAATATGATGATAATATTTGCA
Organism: Diplolepis rosae; assembly: GCA_030998225.1. Classification (NCBI taxonomy): domain Eukaryota; kingdom Metazoa; phylum Arthropoda; class Insecta; order Hymenoptera; family Diplolepididae; genus Diplolepis; species Diplolepis rosae. Next base: position 990,589 of record JAPYXD010000723.1, on the reverse strand, counting down.
TCAATGCTATATGAAAGACGCATTGTTTTTATCTCAAAAAGACTGTCCAGGCTAAGCGCTTGTGTCCAAGCCTGTAATGCCCTTATTTATCCGATGATCTGGCAGCACATTTATATCCCTGTTTTACCACTTTCGTTGATGGATTATTTATTAGCACCGATGCCATTTCTAATAGGAGTGCCATCATCCACTCTTCAGGTGAATATAGAGTTTTGAATTGATAAAACAATTCAGTAATAAAGTTTCATATTATCTTTAAATTATATTATCAATAGTTTGTTTTCTTAAAACCGAATTATATTCTTTATAGAGGGTGAATAAAAACGATATGGGTGAAGTAGTAATTTTGGATGCAGATAGCAATAACGTTGACACACCTTTCCACGACCTGGAGTCATTACCGCAGGACGTAGTATGTATTTGAAAGAGACTTCTTCACTTTATTTTAAATAGTTGTAAAATAACTAAAGGAATTTGGTATTTTCAAAGGTGACGAATTTAAGGAAAGCGTTGCGTAATAGACCAGCTCTTCTCGGAGATGGAGTATCCAGAGCATTTTTGCGAGCTTTAGTGCAATTGACTGCAGGTTATAGAGAAGCACTGACTTTACAACAAAGAGAACGAATCACGTTCGATCCAAATAAATTCGTCGAGAGCAGGCCCTTGTCCATGCAGCCTTTTCTGAGAAAGATGTTAGAATTACAAATATTTCAGCAAGTGAGTCGAAATTATCAACTGAAAATTAATTGCCTTACTTCAGATTTAGAAAATCATAACAATTTAAAATGTTTAGTTTATAGAAGAGAGACTACACATGTTGAATTCTGGGTTGGGATTCTCGGACGAGTTTGAGATGGAGGCCTGTAATTATTCTGATAAGTCTGGAAGTAAATTTATGCAACAGTACCGAGAGTGGACCTACGCAATGCGTAAAGAAGGTTCTGCATTTATTCGAAGTGTCAAAGATAAGGTGAAGCTTTTTAATCATTTTCTAAATTATATATTGAAAAATTTTATTTACACAATCCAAATTTTCAGGCGAATCCGGCTGTCAAGAACGCAGTTCGATCTGTGAGTAAATATATTTTTACACATTGTACGCATGTACTAAAATAATGTAAAAATTGCTTAATGAAGTGGAATAAGTTTACTGATCCAAAGTGTATTTTTAGGTCAAAGACAAAGGAAAGGATATGAAGACTGCTTACAAAGGTCTGAAGTGGAAAGGTAATACTTCTTAATTTTGTACCGCTTATCGAGAAATGAAAATTAGATAGAGTTAATAAAGTATGATTAAATTATTGATTTTATGATTAAGGTCGGTCAAGTAGACATGAAAACAGTATGCGATTTCCACAACCTAGATCTGCTCCTAGTTCGCCTACGGTAGAAAGGAGAGCTATTTCTTTTAGCTCGCCTTCAAAATCTCCCAGTGGCTTCACAGCCACTACAAGTTACCGCAAGGAACTTAGATTACGGAACAGTAATCTCGATTCGAGGTAATTAAAAAATGTTAATTTTTCCATTTTTTTGTGTTTATTGAATTTAAAATATTTCCAAAGGTTTTGAAAAATAAAATGTCAATTTGTTTATGCATTGAAGTAGAAAACAGTACTCTCCTCTGAGTCCAAGCTCTCCAGAAGAACCAGATTCACCCCCAGAACGACTTAATATAGATCTTATGCATGAACTCCGAGATGTGATATTTCCAAATACACCGCCCGTAGACAGAACTGTAAGTACTCCAACAAATTTATTACATTTTATAAATTCCATATAGGTATCATAAATTCCATAATTTCGCCTAATACACTTGCATTAACATCTACCACATATGTGATAGAAATTTTTATTTCTCTGTCAAAACCAATGTATGTGAGCGGTGATTGGATAACAGCTGAAATCAATCATTTCCATAATTGTTTTAACTTTTAACTACTTCTTAATTTGAACAATTAATTGGTTTTAGAATCGGTATATATGTAGTATTATCAACATGTCACAGCCTTAAATTGGTAGTTAGAAGTTAATTATTATTATTAATTTTTCAGTTAATGCTTTTCTTGTGTTGTTTACACGCTTCATCAAAATAAAAGTTACTCCAAAACTCGTCTGAAATATTTTGCTTTTTCAGTGGCAGCTTGTATTTTGTATGTCCTTTTGATTTCGTGCTTTGTTGTCTTGCCAATCATCGTAGACATTTTTAAGCCCTTGATTATTAAAACTTATATATTTTTACTCTTAAAATTTATTTTTTATAAGTTGTACGTCCTGAGTAGATAAAATTAATTCACAATATGCATGAGAACCTTATGAATAAAAATTCACTATTACACAGCTGAATTTTATAATGCCTTTACGAAGTATTCAAAGCTGATTTAAAATTCCTTTTAGTCAATTAAAACAGAAACAAAAATTAGAGCAAAAGTGAGACATTTTTAAGGAAATATTTGATCTCATTTTAGTTCTGACTTCATAATAAACTGAAGATAAGTGTCTAATTGCCTAAATTAATGTCCACAATTTAATAAAAAATATAGAAAATATGTTACGTATTTATTTTTATCATTTGTTCTAAATATATTGAAAAATTTATTGAAGACACTTATTTTCAAGTGTTGAAAGACCCCAAATAAGCTGAGTTCTTAGCAAACGGTAATCAAATAACTAACGAATTAGAAATTAAATATTGACTAACTAAAAGTTATGATTCTGTTTATGTCAGTGACTAAATTAGATTTCTTTTTACTTAGTAGATTTTTAGTAATAAAACAACAAACTCAGCTTGTTCTTCTCTTATAAAGGATAAAGTTAAAACTTAAAAAGCAAGTTTTATCCAATTAGTGAGGGAATGTCATGCTAAACCTTTCAGTTGAAACCAGTACGCAGTTTAGACAGCTTGAGACCTGCATGGAGTGGGCGCTTGCGGCACGGTCCTCTGCCTTATTCTCTTGCCCAAAATCCATCTGATATTCCTCCAAAACCCAAATCCATGCCTAATCCACCACCTGAGGTATTGTCAAATCAGTTCTCTGATTTATATTCCAATAAAACTTGTTCAAATTCGCAAAGCTCAAAAGGCTTTTTATATTCACAGTTGGTAGACACGACACCATTGATTAATAATCCTTCAGATGTTTCAAAAAATATACAAACTCTTCACGAGTATATCAATCCCTCTAATCCGTTTGCTAATAATCAGATTTTAAAATCTCAAGTAAATGGACTAGTGACTGATAAGGAAGGGGAAATTAAAGATAAATTAATGTGTAGTAAAGATCCTTTTGAGGCAGATTCTTCAGTAAAAAGTAGTTTGCAAGATCCTTTTGATACAAGTCGAGTATTGATTCCATTGAATCCTACATTTCATTCTATAAACCATAAACCATCCATTAATTTTTATCCCTCACCTACATTGAACACTGAACTCTGCTCGTCGCACGCTAAGGTAAACATAAACACTAATTTTTTGTTTTGCAAAGTTTTTGTTTTTGTCCCAGTCTTATTTGTCTTGATGTTTTTAGTTTTTGAGTTTTAACTCTTTTACAGAATTATTTAGGTTTGGAATGTTTAATCTGCAAATGATTTATAATTTCTCTTCTATGAACAATAATATTGAACAGAACCCAAAATTGAAAGATTTTGGTTTCATTTCTTTTCAATTTTGAATGTATAAGGATGTAAAGTTTCTTTTAAAATTTGAAAACTTTTTAATTTATAAACCAGATAATTTTGTTAAATTCTTTGTTTCCTCTAGAATTTAACTTCTGATTAGAAGGAGAAATTTCAAATCACACAAAAATCTGATTCAAATTATTTACCATAATTATTTTTAGTCATCATTAAAAGGAAAAACATTGTTTTGAATAACGTATCCAATTTTACAGGTATCGTCAGAAAGTCAGGATTTGATCCGATTAGATTCAATAAATAGTGACGATGATTTCGATCCCCTTCTGACGAGTTCGTCAAGATTCAACACTCAAAACCAAATGTCTCAATCGTTGCATATTCCACAAATGGGAGAAGGTCTGAGTAATCCATTATACCCTTATTTTTTACCCCCGAATCACAGTAACGCCGAAACGCATCCGCAGCAAAACCATCCAGAAAATAGCAAAGATATAAATTTATTACAGGAATACGGTTTAGATTTTAACAAATTTAGTTTAAGTAATGGTGCTTCGTCTTCTGAAATCCCCGCCACCCTTAGTAAAGACCTTTCGGAAAATAACTTTAGTATAAATAACACATTCGAATCGTCATTCAACACTCAAGGTATCAAATCGCAGAATAATTGGACAAAATTCGAGTAAAATTTAAGTTTAAAGTGTAATGTTTTTCATTCGCGAAATTCTGTATTAGAATTATGAAAAATAATCTGAATCTTTTGATCATTCTGCACTAGGTCAAAATTAAAACCAATTAATTGATTAAGATTATTTTCAGTTCCGTGAAATTTTTAAGGTTTACCCGCAAATTCATTAGTATTAACAATAAGCAAAGTATTTTTGAATAGCGTGAATAAAAAGTGCAATGCGGTTCAATGCATGACATGTTGAAAATATTAGGATGAACCAAATGAAAGTAACTTAGATTAAATCATTAAGTTTCTGTTTGAAAATGTTTAAATTAAAATTTATTAAATATGAGAGTTGTTTAAGTTGAGCATTTAAGTAATAAATTAAAATTCATAGTAATTAAAAATTTAATGGCTTTAAAAATATAAGCTAATAAAGTTATGAAATTTGAAACTGATACAGTTGAAAATTTTGAATTTTAAAACTTTTGAATAAAATATTTGTCTTTATTTCAGATTTAAATTTTAACTTTAAATTGTTAGAATTTGATCTATAAAAGCTTTTTTAGAACCTAGCACAAATTCCTGCACATTAGATAGTCGAAATCTCTTGTTGATAACATATCATTATTATAATTGTATATATGAAATTTGTATATCTTAATATTTATGTACATAATGAGCATCCTAGGCACTAAGCAGGTGACAGACCAGAAAGGAAAGTAATGCTAAAATTGTGTTCTTCCCTTCATTTTCTCCGAGTATAGACGAGCTAGAAAGAAATTATAGATCTTTGTTTTTATCATACTTGTAAGAAAAATGTGCAACATAAATAAAACGTAGGCTTACGTACGTAATAATATTTTATAGTGATATTGAGAAACCAGACAATATTTTTCTTGAAAATTTTGATTATTATTAATCTCAAAACTACGTAAATTGAATCTATAAGATTCTTATAACCTGTCACAAAACAGAGCAATTGAAATACTCAAATACTATATAGTTTTTATCCAGTCATGCTTCCGTAAATTTTCGTACGTCCATGTTTGTTAAATATGTCCAGGGACTGTGTAATATATATTGAAGTGTAATTAATTAAGTATATTTGAGATCGTGTATATATTGAATAATAGTTGAACGGCACAAATAAATTTTAAATAAAACTACTCTACCTGTATTTCTTTTATTAACGGGAGAAGTATCAAAACAGAGTCAGAATTAGTCTTAAATAGGAAATTTTTTATGAAATAAATAGTAACTCAATTACACCGCAATTCTTGAAGCTAGAAATTAATCTATAAATTTCACATTTTAAGAAGTAACTCCATTGCTTCAGCGAGTTGTTCTAATTCGCCTTGGTTGTTAAGAAGCTTCTCTTGATTCGTTTTTTGTACTTCTATTGGAACTTTCGTACTATAATCAGTTGCTGACATATTTTGTTTTAGTTTATGTACAGTTTCTAACAATTGCTCTTTCTTCTTTTTCAGTCTTTCAAGCTCTTTTTGAGAATCAATCAAACCCTATTAAAAATAATCTTCCATTATAGTAAACTTCCAAAATAAAATTTTGTAATTCCAACTACATTTATAATTTAACCTTTATTCTTAGGATTTACCTTAAGAAGAAGATGGACCTGAAGTTTATCTGATACAGTTAAAATAGCACAACCTGGAGGAATCGGTCCCGTTTGGACATTAGAATAAGCCAACGTTCCAATCATACTTGAATACTGGACCACTTTTTCTTTTAAAATGTCATCGTTACACACAATGAATGCTTCCGTCTTTGTTTTGTTCGGCAATAGATAAGTAGCTCGAGTGGATCTAATACTTTTAATCACTTTCTGAGCAATGTCAACATCCTTTTCAATTTCTTCATTTCTCCATGGACACTGAAAATGTATTGCTTTGAATTTTTCTTACTTCTATACAGAATCTGTAAATTAAAAACTGAAGGCAACAGACTCACCTCAGATACAGTGGGATACGGACTAACACAAATACTGGGGTATTTCAGCTTTTCACGAGGTAAACGCTGATAAAGCTCTTCCGTAATAAACGGCATGAAAGGACTCAAAATTCGAAGACCAACATCCAAGGATATGAAAAGCACACGTTGTACAGCTAATTTTTGTTCCTTGATACCATTTTGGAAAACTGGTTTAACGCATTCCTAACAATGAAATTAAGAATTAACAAATTTTAATTTAGTAATTTTAAAATCATTATTATCTAAAGAGTAGATTTCCTTGAAAATTTACTTACTAAATATACGTCACACAAATCGTAGAGCCAAAGATTAAAACAAGCAGTTGTTGCTGATGTGAAGTCGTATTGTGCGATTCCTTCGTCACAAATTTTCACTGCATGGCTTACTCTCGAAAGCATCCATAAGTCAACCTTCGATTCGTGACCTGTCAACTGAATTAATAATTCATTCAAATTTAGTAGCACATTTTATAATTTAACCCTTATTCGTGCACTACGAAATTAACGTAATTCCTAATAACTTCATAAATTGCCAGAAATCTCAAACATTCAAGAATTCCAATCGTCCAAATTGCTCCACAAAGAATTTTGAAAATTAAAAGTTTGAAACACAGCAATCATCAAACTATTTTAAGTCATCAACAAGCCCACCTGAAATCCACCACCATTTTTTTTATTCGAAATACAAGTAAATCGAGGCAAAATTTGTCCATTTTCCACTCTAAATCCAGACTTTTCTTGATCACTAAACGTCTTTACATGATTAAACCATCGCCTCAGATGCGGTTGACGAGAAAAATCTTTTTTTAAATTATTCAAAGCTCTATAAATTTTAACGTCTGCTTGAGACAATGTGAATCCATCTACGTAGGGATATTCCGCTAAATATTCGTTTAAGGCATCTTGAATACACCTTTCGTTCAAGATCGAAAGAAACCACTCGCTATCTCCTACAACCTCTGTCTTTTTCCCATTTGTGCAGAAGTCATAGAAATTCGAAATCAATTAAAAACTGAAATTTGACGTTAAAAAATTCCAGTTAATTTTCTCATTTTCGTCTTACCTTTTTGTTTTCCTCTTCAAAGTTAAATCCGTCTTCGAGATACGTTAGAGCAAATTTGCTTGCGTTCCAGAGTTTGTTACAAAAAAATCTATAGCCTTGAACACGCAAAATGTCGAGATTTATGTCACGACCTTGAGAAGTGTAAGCGCATAAAGCAAATCGTAAAGCGTCAGTTCCACATTCCGGAATTCCCTGAGGATAATCTTGTTTCTGCCCTTCTATCGCGTGCTTTAGTTCTTTAGGATCTAGATTTGAATCCTGCAGCTGTTTATGAAGATCCTGAAGCAAATAAAAAAAGTAAGACACTGAAACTGAGAAAAAGACTTTCATTTCAATTATAATTATATTTAAAAAATACCTCTAAAGAAATTCCGCGAATGACATCCATGGGATCAATAACATTTCCTAGTGATTTGCTCATCTTTCGACCATGAGCATCTCTCACCATCGCATGTAAATATACTTCTCTGCAAAAAAAACACGAAATAAATCGCATTATTTATTATAAAACAGGGAAATAAAAATTTCTCAAAATATAAATGTTTAGATGAGTTTCTTACTTGAAAGGAAGCTTTCCTAATAGTTTTTGGCCCAAGAATACCATTCTTGCGACCCAAAAAAATAAAATATCATGCCCAGTTTCAAGTAATGTCCCTGGATAAAAAGCTTGAAGTTCCTCTGTCTATTAATATAGAATAAAAAACTGAAGTTACAGTCATTTGGAACTCATTGTCAAATTAATATTAATATATTTATAAACACGCTTGTACCTGATCAGGCCAGCCAAATATAGAAAATGGGAAAAGTCCAGATGAGAACCAAGTATCTAAGACATCAGGGTCTTGATTCAAAACGATTTTACATTCACTTACAGCGAATCTTTTCGCTGCTTTTTCTTTAGCTTCAGTTTCAGATCGACCACTTACCCAATATTTATTATCAGTTACCTGAAAAAAGCGTTGTTCCTTTTCATTGTGATAGTCTAAAAAATATTGAAATATTGAACTGTAAATTACCGAGCCTGCTGGTACTAAATGATCATTAATAGTAATGAAATAAGCAGGAATGCGATGACCCCACCAGAGTTGACGAGAAATGCACCAATCCCTGATTCCCACCATCCAATGATCCCATGTTTTCTTAAATTGTTCTGGGATAATTTTTAATTCACCCTTTTCCACAGCCTCCATGGCATTCTTTGCCATATCATCACATTTAATATACCTGGAAATTAATTATAATTTTAAAAAATTCAGCAAAGTGTTTTTGTAAAAGTGTAGGAACAATCTGTTACCATTGAGGTTTTATAAGTAGTTCCACTACGTCTTTAGATCTACTGCAAATTGGCACAACCATAGGATTGTCCTTTATTTCCACAAAGAGTTTTCTCTCCGTGAGTTCCTTGATGATCGCCTTCCTTGCGTGGAATCTTTTCATTCCCTATATTTTAAATTATACTTCGAATTATAATCATAATCATATAGAAAAATGAAAAAAATAGTTATTTAACAAACCGCGAAAACTCCATAATCTCCAAAGATATTTCCATCGTCGTCAAAGATTGTGATGAATGGCAAATTATGTCTCTTTCCTATTTCGTAGTCGTTCGGATCGTGTGCTGGAGTAATTTTAACAGCCCCTAAAAAATAACAAAATTTAGAGAAATAAAGATATTGTAATGTTTCTCCACAATGAAGAAATTCTTTTACCTGTTCCGAATTCCATTTCTACATATTCGTCAGGGATAATCGGTAGTCGCCTATCACAGAATGGATGCTTCACGTATTTACCAATCAAATGAATATAACGTTTATCCTTCGGATGCACGGCAATAGCCGTATCTCCCAACATAGTTTCAATTCGAGTTGTCGCTACGGTGATCTTTTCATCTGAATTTTCCACTTCGTAAGAAAATAGTACCAACACTCCAAATTCTATTTTTTCATTATATCCAGGAATTGAAAGCAAACTTCTTCCTGTTAATTCTATTTTATCTACCTGAAAATACATGAATTTTACTATTACAAAATTACATTACCCTAAAGTGATTCTTTTTTATTTCTAGGAAGTCATCTTTCGTGAAGATCATCCAATAAATTTATCAACTTATGAATACCTCAATATCAGAAATCGCGCTTTTAAGTGTGCAAGACCAATTTACAAGTCTATTACTCCTGTAAATGACTCCCTCGTCGTGCAATCGTACAAAAGCTTCTGTAACGGCCCGACAAAGTTTTGGGTCCATAGTAAAACAAGCACGATCCCAATCGAAGGAACTGCCTAATTTTTTTAATTGAGTATAAATTCGATCACCCTTTCTGCAAAGAAAGGCAGTTTGATCAAAGAATCAAAAATGTATAGAATTTGATTTAAAGATAGATGTTATTTTTCTGCAACTAACTCATTCTTCCATTCCCAAACTTTTTCTATGAATTTCTCGCGACCAAGATCATGTCTTGTCTTTTTTTCTTCTTTCCAGAGTTTTCTTTCTACTACGACTTGAGTTGCAATCCCAGCATGATCACAACCTGGATTCCAGAGGGTTGTACGTCCCTTCATACGATTCCTAAATCAATTATTATATTAAATTTGAATGCCAGTTGAGTATTTATATTAATTAATTTTATTTTTGATTTAATCCTATTCATAAATGATACTAACCATCTTGTAAGGGCATCTTCAACTGCATTAGTAAGAGCATGACCCAGGTGGAGGAAACCTGTGACATTTGGAGGTGGAATCACCATCACGAATTTCCCATTAGGGTTATGCTCAGATATACTCTTTCTCTAAAAATAAAACACATTAATTGAAGCGCCGGTTCAAATAAGGGGATTTATAATCTTCCGGTTTCAGAGAAATGACTTGTTACTAGGATTAAAATTTTATTTTTAAACCTAATTTTCAAAAATTTAGTCAATGTAAAGAATTTCAAGTCGATTAGAAAATATTTAGAATGTTATTACTCTTGAATTTTTAGACTTCATTTACACTCAGACCAAAAAATTATAAACACCCTTTTACGATCCGGCGCCTGTATTACCAATACAAATTAAAAAATGTTAAGAAATTTCGAATTCATAGTTATAATACTCAATTCTAAAAATTTCATTCATAAGGAAACTTTTTCTAATTTAAATGGGGATTAAGAAACCTACTCCATATTCTGGTTTGAAAAAGCCTTCTTTCTCCCACCAGGAATACCAAACAGCTTCAACAAACTCTGGACTGTAGGCATCTGGCATTGGACCCTTGACATCTTTTTTTATCCCAGGAGGAGTTTCAATGGTGTACTTAGCGCTTTCTTTCAACTCTTTCTTTTTCTTTTCTGGTTTCTGCAAAATGAATTGTAAACATTCGTAAATAAATTTGAAATAAAATTATATGCATTTCCTAATATTTTCCAATTTGGACTTAAAATTTTAAAGTTGATTAACCTTGAATTTTAGTACATTTTTCATTTGCAAAGATTCAAAATCTAGTAATAATATAGAAGGGATTAATCTGCCTTTTAAGTCTTGTAAAGTGAAGAAATTCTCCTTCTCCAAAATATAATTCAATCTTCTAAAATAAAAATCAGTCAACAAAATTAATTTTATCAATTTATTTCTCATAAATTGATCTTATATTAAACTTCAAATAATAACATAATAAATAATGAAGAAAACAACACAATAATGCAAATTGAAAGTTCAAAATAAAAGCCATGTGTCATAAAAATGCCATATGGGAACTAGAATGATAATGAAGTTTCTACAATTTACAATGTCGTTCTAGACGAATAAAATAAAGTTAATAATTGCAAACGAACATCGGTCTTGTCTTTCACATCATTTATTTGCGTAGAAAGTTTCTTTTCCTGCTTTTGCTTGAATTTTTCAAGTTTCGCCTTTTTTTCTTTTTCCTTTTGGAGTTGTTTAGCAGTTTTCTGAGGTGGTGTTTCATCAGCAATCACATTGTTTAAATTTTCCATTTTCCTCGATAGCACTAATTTAAATGTCTCATCAAAATTTCGTAACAATCTACTGACACTGTCACTTTAAAAAATCATTCAAATCCAAGGAAAACCTAACCACGTTCTGAACATTTGCATACATGTATAGTGCATATAATATATATATATTAAAAAACGCCGTCGGGTCAGGCGGGTGAGGAACCTTTGCAAAAGGTTAGGTTAGAATCTCTGGGTACAGACCACGAAGGAATAATAAGGAGACCTATCTCCATGTAAGCGACTTGGCAGGAGCAACGGCACGGTAAGTGCCCGGCTTGTAAGTTGGAAGTAGTGGAAAGGAGTGCGCAAGTGCGAAGTTGTCCTCTTCTTACTCATGAGAAAATGTGCGAGTGAGACGAATCTGTCAAATTGTCAAATTGATCTAAGCCAGAGTGGTTATGTTGATCGATTTTTTGATCATTTGCAAGCGGCAGATATTTGTTCAATTTCCATTTAGTTTAAAAAAAATATATATATTATCTCAGGACTTCTATAAAGCTAAAGGAGTGCATTATAAAAGTGGTAAGTATATATCGAATATAAGATTGTAAATATTGAAATTGAAATTATGGTATTTGTTATTACTTCGTAAATGGTGTGTTAAATAATGTTGAATAGTTTTTTCCTTTAAAGGTGAGGGAATATAATCCGAGAAATTTTCAATATTTTGAAGATCGCATGTAATATAATATAATGCATTTAATATAATAAATGTTTTTCTTAGCTATGTCGTGTCGCGTACCGGGATGCATAACCTCTCTGGCTTAGATTAATTTGACAAGTTTGTCTCACTCGCACATTTTCCCGTGAGTAAGAAGAGGACAACTGCGCACTTGCGCACTCCTTTTCACTACTTCCAACTTACAAACCGGGCACTTACCGTGCCGTTGCACCTGCCAGTTTCGGAAAAATTTCCCATGGCAGTACAGACCACGAAGGAATAATAAGGAGACCAAACTGCCATGGGAAATTTTTCCGAATCTGGCAGGTGCAACGGCACGGTAAGTGCCCGGTTTGTAAGTTGGAAGTAGTGAAAAGGAGTGCGCAAGTGCGCAGTTGTCCTCTTCTTACTCACGGGAAAATGTGCGAGTGAGATGAACTTGTCAAATTGATCAAAGCCAGAGAGGTTATGCAACCCGGAACGCGACACGACATTGCTGAGAAAAAAATTTATTATATTAAAGGGTTTCCCAATAAGGGTGATATGTTTTGAAATTGAAAAAAAACACTGAATATTCATTCGGAATTGATCGAAATCTTTTTTATTATATTGGATATTCTATGCCATTTATGATTTAAACAATATATCGGCCAAATGTCCCCCGAGACTTGAGCCAAAAATGCGCCTCATCAGAAAAGATGATTTTTTGATGAAAATTGGGATCATTTTCAATTGATTCCAGAGCCCAATCCGCGAACTCCCGACGCAAACGATGGTCATTAGGCTTCAGTTCTTGGGCCAGAATCATATTATAGGGATGCAGGCCAAGATCCAATCGCAAAATACGCCAGGTAGTCATCCTGGACAGACCCAATTCCTGAGATCGGCGTGGCACGGACAATTCACGGTTTTCCTCGATACTGGCCTGTACGGCGGCTATATTCTGTGTAGAACGTGCGGTACGCATACGATTTTTAGGCTTAGTATCCAATAGAGTAAATTCACTCTCCAACTTATCGATTATTCGACGAATTGAGAGCGCGGATGGAGCAGAATGACGACCATATTTTGCACGATATGCTCTTTGAACACCGACAAAACTTCTCGAATTTTGATAAAATAATTGGACAATTTCCAAACGTTGTGGAAGCGTGAAACTACTCATGATTAAATGGCAAACCTTACTGATGACAACTGACAGCAGACGTCAAAAATTTCAGTCCAAATGAGCCCGATAGGGACATTCAAAATCATATCACCCCTATTGGGAAACCCTTTACATGCCGTATATTATATTACATGCGATCTTCACAATCTTGAAAATTTCTCGGATTAATTTCCCTCACCTTTAAAGGAAAAAACTATTCAACATTATTTAACACACGATTTACGAAGTAATAACCGTAATAACAAATACCATTATTTCAATTTCAATATTTACAATCTTATATTCGATATATACTTACCACTTTTATAATGCACTCCTTTAGCTTTATAGGAGTCCTGAGATAATATATTTCTTTTTTAAACTAAATTGAAATTGAACAAATATCTGCCGCTTGAAAATGATCAAAAAATCAATCAACATAACCATTCTGGCTTAGATTAATTTGACAATTTGACAAATTCGTCTCACTCGCACATTTTCTCATGAGTAAAAAGAGGACAACTGCGCACTTGCGCACTCCTTTCTACTACTTCCAACTTACAAACCGGGCACTTACCGTGCCGTTGCACCTGCCAAGTCGCTTACATGGAGATAGGTCTCCTTATTATTCCTTCGTGGTACAGACCACGTAGAGAATCCAAGTTAGTTTCACGCTGTTTCACGCTATGTAGTGCATCGAACCTCTTTTTTTATCTCGTAAGTTATAAGAAAAGTCAGGTGCGCTGTATAGCGTGAAACTGCTCAGGGTACCATCCCATCGTTCCATGTGGGCGCAAAATGAACGCAGAAAACGGACGGCCAATTACAGAAGAGCTTTAGATTTCCTTCTTCTTAAAGGTATTCTGTAATTGGCTGTTCGTTTTCTGCTTTGCATTTTGTGTCCACATGGGACGGCACCCTCAGAGTCCTTAAAGCCCAGTCCACGTTAGCGCTTTTGCGCAGCGTAACGCAGAACATAATGAGAGAGAACGAGAGCAGTAAATCTATGTGTCTCTTTCGCTCTCATCATTTTCTGCTTTACGCCGCGAAAAACGCTGAGGTGAGACTGCACTCTTACTCTGGTGTCACATTTACTCCCACCGCAGAAAAAATACATTGTGTTAAAAACCAGAGATGTAAAACACTGTAAATAACTACGTAATTTACCTAGACGAAATTACGTACCCATCTCTGGTATTAGGCCTGAGGCGTGTCCGAATTGGCGAAGTACATTTCGAAGTAAATACTTCCACCATAGGATGAAAAGAGTCAGTTGTTATGTCAGCAAACGTCGGCCTCTTTTCATCCTATAGTGGAAGTATTTGCTTCGTAATGTACTTCGCCAATTCGGACACGGTACTGAGCACAATGAACACCTTAATGGTGCATTTATACCTCTGTTTGCCTGATCTGTGCGGACAGAAAATACATAAGAGCAAAAAAGACAGACGTTTTCTTTTTGTCCAATTTTACACTTTCTGTCTCCTTTACTTTTATGTATTTTCTGTCCGCACCGGTGCGGACGTCAAATTCACTTAGAGAAGATGATTGATCCATTCCGTTTAATCCTGCTTGTCGAGCAATGGAATGGACCAATAAAGTACTGTAAATTAACTTCTCGACCCGCAACCGAAGAGGTATAAAAGCATCATAACTCGAATAATCGTCTATTCTTTTTTGTCAAGCTGTGGTAGAAAGAGACACATTCGAGTCTTTTCAACGCATAATGAAACTTAAACGTTTAGATCAAACGTGTCTCTTTTTATCATGGGTTGACAGAAAAGGATAGATTTGGTAGAAACAGAAGTGGTACATTAAGAACCAAGGAAATTTTGCCCAAAAATAACTAAACGCACGAGCGAAGCATTTGCTGAATACAGGTATAAATTTTTCGGAGAAGACAATAATGTGTTGCATTTTTCTACATTGCTGTCTTCTCCCGGAAATAAAAAATAAAAAAACTAAAATATTTAAATTTTATCAATGCATTTATTGCTCTCAAAGGCGCAAGGTACTATGTAGTAAGGACTAAGGATCCACTACTATGTAGGTACTGTCAGCGATCCCACGCGGTTTTACAGTCAACTTTCATGTCATTTTTATATCATATGCATAGAGAATAAATATAAGGTGACCAATCTTTCCATGATCATATGTTAGAATTGGTTAGTATATAGAATTAGCAGCCTTGTGGGTAGAAAAAGCATTATTTTCTAATATGAAAATTGTGATTGACATTGATGTATTTGCCATCGAGAATTCAAGAGGAATAACTATGTTTATAAAAAAAGTATGGGAAACTATCGAAAATATTTAATAATGCGATTTTATCAAAAAAGAAAACAGGAGCATGTTAAAATACATAACCTGAAAAAATGTTGTTCGCATGGTTCGCATTACGAATGACACATGTCAAACTCGCCACTGGACACAGCGCGCATTACAGAAGAATTCGAACCTTTTTCGATTTGAGAGATCTTTCTTTCAAAATTATTAAATTGCAAATTGTATCCATAAATTTTACACTTTTTATAATTGAATACCTTGCAAAAAAATGTTTAAAAGTAAATTTTTTACTAATTAATTAATTTTTACAATATGAAACCGAGCATTTTTGAATCATATTCCTTGATAACAATTTTATACTGAATTGAATGAAAATACCATGTAAATTTTAAAAAATTACGCCCATTCAACTTTTCGCGGCAAATGTTCGGTGGCTATCAGAATTACTGTCGGGACCAATCAATGCTTCATTCTTTCAAGTTCTGAATTGTTCGCTAACAGATCATGGATTAAATTTACCCCCACCATATCTACCTTTTGGTAGCTACAAAACAGAAGTTGAATGATTACCACTGCAACTTCCTATGTAAATTTTGTAATTTTCTGCTGGACAGTCCAGTATAAAACCGAGCTCGATCGTGGATTTTCGGCTTTATATACGAAGTTGCAGTGGTAATCATTCAAATTCTGTTTTGCGGCTCTCAAACGGTAGGTATGGTGGGAATAAATTTAATCCACGATCTGAGAGCACTGCTTCGGGAAATTTCGCTTGTTTCCGGGACGCTTTCGTTGCTCGACTTCCTTGCGGTCGTTCAAAACTAGTCGGTCTGCATTCCAGTAATCTGGTGGACGCCAAGCACTGTGCTTTGCTCAAAGTTTTGAGAGGTGACCGGTTGTATCAAAGCGAAGATGAAAATGGAGTGATTCGTCAAAGCGAGGTGTAATAGACGCCAGGTGTCTTCGCCGGTTTTCCGGGATAAATAAATACAGTGGTTCGTGAAAAACATCTTATCTGTTAATGGGACGTTTTTCACTGGAAGAAAAAAGGGTAAGTGCACGTTTGTTTCCTTGGCGTGTGCCGCGACCGAGATTGTTGTTTTTTTTTTTTCGCTCCGCTCTTGCCCTGTTCTATCTTCTCGGCAACGTTTGTTTCTATGGTTCTTAAACTCGATGCAGAGACGAGCCGCGCTACAATTATTCGTCGCGAGAGTAGAATACAAATCGGTACGTGATTCGCCTTGAAATTTTAGAACACGATCTACTCAATGCAATTTTTATTATCATTTATGATGCAAAAAATTGTATGCACCTGCGAAAAATCGCAAGGTGATTTCGTAGCAAGGTTCATACATGAAGTGATCCTCATGATATTCCTAAAAGAAATAAAAGTTCGATCTTTATGAGGAGAATGCCAGTTTTTGCGCGTGTATCGCGTTGTTTTTTTCGAGCGGATGAACAAACTGTGGCGCCGAGACGTCCCCAGCGTCTTGGCAGGTGTCTAGACTGCAAAAGGGATACAGCGCGTCTTAAAATGCATGAAGACTGAATTTATAGAGAATTGTAACAAATCTTTTGAGATATAATTTCGCTTTTTATTTACTTGCCAACTCTGTTTTGTTTACTTCTACCTCTTTTTTATTTTATTCCTACAGAATTTTAAGTTATAAAAGCGGTACTCTAAAAAGATTTTCAAGTGTTTAAAACAGTCGAATCAAACATTTGTTATAAAGCGATTTATAGTTTTTATTTTTATATGAAAAATTATAATTTCTTCGTCTTTAAAATTGATCGTGAGTTTTCATAATAAGCTTTTACAATTGCTCTCGTAGTCTAATTTGTAAAAAATCTGTTTAAAAGTAAAACAGACGAGTAGTGAATTTTTTATTTATTCTTTTGCTTTGAGTACTTCTATTTAATTAAAAGATTCTTATGAATTAACATTTTTTTTCTTCTATTCAGGAATCTTAATATATTAAAAGTTCTTCTCGAAATCATTTTGTGCCTAGAAATATTTATTATAAATAAAGCAAGCAAAATATTATAAAAATACATGTTTTGCGTAAAACTTTGGAAAAATAATTTGATATTAACTAAAAATTTGTGTGTAAAAAATTATTCATTTTGGAAAATCACACGAGAATTATAAACATCTGTAGGCGTCTGTTTTTGTACTTCTTGCAGATACACGTGGGTGATGATTTTACATCGTATGTTCTTCATTGCTTTCTTTTCTTAAACTAATATTAGACGCTATCACTTCATCTTTATAGGAATAGCAAATTATTATTTAATTCATTTACACTGCAAAGCGACAAAAAACGAGAGGAAATTGAAAGAAAACTATTACTATAGGCAAAATAACTAATTTGAGTTGAATCACGAAAAAATGATAAAAAAATATATATTTTTGTTTCCTTACACAAAATTAATTTCTTCTAAACACTAATCTTACTTATTTTAATGTAAAAAACAGTGCCTTATTTATTACCATTATTTTAACCTGATTTTATATCCATTTTATTCTTCAAGATTCGGAAATCCATGAAAATTACTCCTAATATATTTGATTTTTACTCAAATTCAAATAAAATTCGTTTAAAAATGTCTGTTTTTAAATCGATTTATATCCTCAGAGCTCATAAAATGGAACAAATGGAAATATTTCTCTCTAAGCTTTGAAGTATAAATTAAGACATTTTAAACAGCAAATCGAAACAGTCACTCGATTCTATATTATCGTGTATCAGCGCGAAAAGTAAATAGCGCGTAGTATGTGGATTCGAGATACGGCAAAAAGTGACTGGAACCTTGGCCCTTGAAAGCAATAAAAAAGTTTACCAGCTCTCAGAAGAACGAAAAGTACCTTTCTCGAAAACTGCTCCAGTAAACCGTCAGATTTTCAAATTAAAGATCGAACTCTGATTTCCATTTGCATTCAAAGACCAGATTTTCCATAAAATTAATTCCTCCCACAATTTTTATGTTGATTTGTATCTCAAGCCATCAATCTTCTATCTTATCAATTATTTTTAGCAATAAATTTTAAACGCTAAAGCAAAAATTACTCATCAGCTTGATTTACACTGAGAAAACAGTTTTGTCAAATCAAAAAAAATATTTTGTTGGTATTTATGCAACAAAATTTTTTTGTTGTGCCAACAAAACATTTTGGTATAACTACCACATTTTGGATACTTAAACAAATTTTTTTGTTAGGACAACAAAATGTTTTGTTGCATTAATTTTTTTCTCAGTGTGAAAATGTCTTTTAGCTAAATTAAATATATTTTTTTTATATTTTTACTTCACCTCACATTTGATAGCAGATGACTTCCCTTTCATCTCTTAGAATTAACGATTTAATTTGTCCAATTAATAATGAATTAATTTCCTTTTTGTAGGCGCTAAACGCTCTAATAAACATGGAAGAAATACCTACGCGAGAAAGCTGGTTGTGCGAATCGCATTTATTATTAAAAAATGGTTGAGTAGATTACAAACGATACTTGAACAAAGAGATTAGCAGGCAAGATGAAAGTGCTCATTGTTGCTGGAGAAGGGGAGGGGTGATAGGTAACTGGTGAAAAGAAAAAAGGGCTTGCTGACGCAGAGGCGTCGAGATGAAGATAGGAAACGTTCTAACATTGGTACACGAATAGATTTTACGTAGCGTGTTGCACGCTTCCTACTTTACCAGATTATCAAGTAGTTTCTTGATAGTCATCTCAATTGATTTACAAACCCAAAACTATCTCGTTGAGAATCCTCAATTTGTTCAACTTCAGATAAAATAAAAAAAGATTATCATCAAAAGTTTTAAATAAATTGAATATTGATTCCAAAGTAAATTATAAATTTATTTGATTAATAATAAAACTGAAATTTAGGATTTTGCTTTCAAAATGATGGTAATAGTTTTATTTATTTGGTGAGAAAATACAAAGCTTTAGACTTCTAAGCTGATTGAGAGGTAACTATTTAGTTAGATGTAGACGTAGACGCCAGGTGTGTGAAGAGCAAAGAGGGGAAGCTAAGGTGTCGAACCCCAATGATTCTTTACACTTGAGCATAAAACCGAGCGGAACCAATGCAAACAAAATTGAAGGTTCACCTGTTGACGTTCGTTTTCCCCAATTTCAGTAATTTGTAAAGGAGCTACACAAATAATGTTCTCGTCACTAATACCTTTATTCTCATCGCTGATCGCCCTTTACCTTCGTCACGTTAAATTTGCTAAGACTGGACAGTGAATTGAGATGTACTCCTTTCAATTCTTTAATGTTACTGACCTCATCGTTATTAGCACTTAAAGATTCTTTTTAAAAGCATTCATTCAAAGCAAAATTCATTTTTGTTTATTTATTTTTAAAGAATATACTTAAAAATTTAACACAGAATTAATTAAGTTTGTTTAAATATTAATGAACAGGACTTATATCGACCTTTAGTAATAATATTCAAAAATTCTTGATGTTCTTAGTTGGCTTCAGGGCCCAGAAAAAATGTAACTCAAAGTTTCATATTTTCAAACGTTTCGACTCAGATTAGAGTCCTCATCAATGAGAATTTATTTCTATAAAAAATACTAAAGAAGAAACTTGAAAATTGCCCGTGTGACGGATAAACATTGTGGTAAAAAATGTTATAAAAGAATTGCACGTGTGAAACTATAAAATTAGTCTAGATAGCTAAATTTACAAAAAAAATATAAAAACTGTACAAAAAAATTTTTTCTGTAAAAATACTAAGAGGAGAAACTTAAAAAATTGCCCGTGTGACGGATAAACATTGTGGTAAAAAATGTTATAAAAGAATTGCACGTGTGAAACTATAAAATTAGTCTACTAAGAACATCAACAATTTTTGAATATTGTTTAAATATTCTTTTTGTCTTATCTATTCAAAAATAAACTAAAAGATTTTTTTATTTGTTAATGAATATTCATTCCGTAAAACTAAGGTTATAGCAGCCTTTTAAGAAATTTTTTTTTAAGTTTTTGGTGAATACAAATTTAGCTTTGAAAATTGTTTGAATTGAACCAACCTAAGAACTAAAAGTCTGCTCCAAAAATATATTGTGTAAGAATGAAGCACTTTTTTTGTTAATAGGACAACTTGTGAGCTTCAGAGATCAGACAATTTTTTGCCCCATTTTTTTTAAGGATGTGGTTTAATCACTATGCAATGATTGTACGCATGATAATAAATTTTCTAACGGCATTCAAACACTCTAATGACTTATTGTTTTTATATTATTGTATCTAATGACTACATAAATATACTTATGAAATTATGTCATACTTATTTTACTTTTACGCATGTTGTTTATATTTCAGACATAGAAGTGGAAAATTAAATTCATGTGAAAGGCTCCAAGCAATTTATAAGAAACATATAAAATAAATTCTTGATGTTTTAAGACTCGCTTCACCTATTTAAATCTAAGTCTGATAAATCTCTTGTTTTTGCATTCTCCTCAAACTTTTTTTATACATTTAGGATGAAAAATGTATTTTATTTTAAATCGAGAAATGAACTGCAATACATTTAGTCCGTTTAGAATTAAAAATTGTACCAAAAAAAATTAAGCGCACGATTCTTTCTATGAGAATTTATATCGGTGAAAGTATAGAATAAACTTAACTACATTTTTTCAGTCTTGTCTTCTTCATCACTTAAAGGTTAATGATTTCCGATTAGACAAGTCAGTTGACTATTTTTATAAAAATCTTAAATTTTGTCGATTTTAATAAATTATTGAGAGACAAATTTATGATGTCTAGAGAAATAAAAAACAACAAATTAATTCATTATTCCAGGTTCAGTCTTATAAAATTCAAATCAAGTTAATTCTTTACAAATAAATCTATTTCGTCTGAATTTATATTTTTTATGCACAAA
The DNA here is from genome assembly GCA_030998225.1 of Diplolepis rosae. Classification (NCBI taxonomy): domain Eukaryota; kingdom Metazoa; phylum Arthropoda; class Insecta; order Hymenoptera; family Diplolepididae; genus Diplolepis; species Diplolepis rosae. The sequence goes on along the minus strand of JAPYXD010000723.1, from coordinate 969,246 downwards.
ACTTTTGGAAGTTGAATAATTATAACTTTAGAGATACCATTCAATTAAATCTAAAAATAAAAAGAATTAAAAGGGGAAACATGAAACGTCTAGATTTGAAGTCAATCCTAGAGTTGATTTCTATTTTAAGCGTCAAATCAGAGGGTTCAAAAATCAAAAGATCAGAGTGAACGACACATTTACAGTGGTCATTAATAATTTTTGTCATTGAAAGCAAGCGTGCTAGTTTCAGGTAGAATCTCGTGCAGTCCATTTTAGATTTCTTTTAGAATTGATCTCGCATTCCGAGCCCAAAGGTAGCCACGAACGAAACGACTATAGCTGACTTAATCCGCAATCTTTTAGTTGAAGGAGGGTCTATGGGGGGGAGGTTGACAACCGCTGGTTTGGAATTTGACTTCTTTATTTTTATGGGTGACAGAGAGGGATATGATCAGAATCCAGCATCCTTGCTTCTTCTCACCTGTTACTCTTGTCAACGAATTTTTGCCAATCTCACAGATACAATTATAATCCTTCTGGCACCTTCTAAAAGTTTAGAATATTCATGACTGTTTGAAACGCTTCCTCAATACCATCGATAACATCAGATCTCTGGCATCAAAGTCAAAAAATTATACTTCTCAAACACTTTTTTTTACTTCTCAAATTATTTGATCGTTTCAGAATTTTTATAGACATTGTTGCCAAATTAATAACCAGCTACAAACTTTTATATTTTCAATAAAATTTAATTTAATTGTTTGACAAAATATTTACTTGAGGGTTTTAATAAACAATATTGTTTGTATTATTAAAAGGTCCTTAAATTACATGATCAGAAAGACTAATTGGAGACACGTGACGATTATCGATGGTGAGATCTGTTAGATTAGAAAAGTTTCGTGAGAGTTCCTACCCCCGATGAAAAAATGATAATTTTATATCTTTATGAGGTACGTAGGTGAACTTCTATCTATGAATGAATCTACCTACGCTCACAGTGTTAGTCAATAAATAATTTCCTCAGGGTCTTTGCTAGTACAGTTTCTGTTCTTTACGACGATCCCATGTGGGTGTAAACTGTGCGCTCGATGGATAAAAGACAGTTTTCGTTACCGTATTAGGACATTTCCCATACCTTGAATTTTTCACAAGTTTCATGACTTATAATGATGTCTGAATTTTTATTTTATCGTCTCTTAAATTCATTATCAGACCACCAATCTTGTGGGGAATTGAATCAATATTTTACTTTAGTCACTGCTTTATTTTCTATTAAGGTAGTTCGTCCACGTAAAATAGACCTCAGGCAAAAATAGATAATTTTGTTTTCAAGGATAGCGATATTATTATTAAAGGATTAATTTGAATGAGAAAAGATTATTTTCCATGAAAAAAATTTTAAATCCAGAAAAAGAATGTATTTAGCAAATTTTTATTTTTGCCGGACTTTTTTTCCTATCGTTTCATATCAAATTTTAAAAAATGATTTAATTCTAATAAATCACGAATCATTTTCTCAGGAAAAAAAATTTTTACAACTTTACCGTTCCCAATTTTTTGAAATAAATTCTTAAATAGCTGAAACCATTAAAAATCAATTTTCCAAATCAAAGTTCTTATAAACAAATTGCTGAATTTGGTAATAATTTATTCATTTTAGAAAATTGGAAACAGTTAAGTTGTAAAGAATCTTTTTCCTGGAAAAATGATCCGTGATTTATTAGAATCATATCATTTTTTTAAATTTGGTACTAAGCGATATGAAAAGAAGTTCAGGTAAAAATAAAATATATTAAATGCACTATTTTTTTATGTTTCAAATTTTTTTCTTGGAAAATTATCACTTTTCTTTCAAATGATCCTTTCAATAATAATATTGCTATTCTTGATAGAAAAATTATCCATTTTTACCTGAGATCTTATTTTCGCAGACGAAGTACCTTAAAATTAGTTCCACCTAAGAGCTTAACCAATTTCATTGTTACTCTAAAAATTAATACATACTTTAATGTTGGAAATATTTGTGATTTTATTTGAAATCACTTAAGATAAAATTATTTGTATCTAATACTAAATTTGAAATTCAAAAACATTTTAAAAATCATTCACTTTAATATTTTTACTAAAAGAAATAAGAGCAAGAACTAAACAGTAATATTTATTGATATTATTTATTCGAAATAGAACTGGTTTAAATACTCAGCAAGTTAATTTTATTCTATTCGAGAACTTTTAACATATTTTGTTTATTATTGCTAACAAAAATTATTATAGTTTTCGATACTTCAGAGTTTAAATTTTATCTGAAATCATTTAAGATCAATTTATTTGTAGCTGAAACGAAATTTAAAAGTCGAGAAACGTTAAAAGTTCAAAGACTTCAATCTCTAGATAACTTTCAGTCTATTTCTAAAGATTTTTTTTTCACTACTTCAATTTTTTAAGATATTTAAAAATTATCCAATATGATATCTGGGCTGAAGTAAATAATTGCGAGACCTAAAATAAACAGTAATAATTTTCTCGCACTCTAGAAATCTCAGGCATCAAAGGAGAGTTTGACTTTGATTAGTAAGGAAGGTGCGTAGGTGGAAAAAATAATATAGGTTTATTAAAGAGTACCAAAAGGTTGCGCCAGACGTTCGCGGGAGATTTAAATGTATCTTAAACGGAAGTTTCATCATCGGAGGCAGGGTGCGTTAGTGAGAATTTTTTTTTTAATGACCAGTGACTGGTTCTTGAAATGTCCGGACTACGTTAGGAACGCAAGAATGTGTTCTATTTGCACGTGAACTCGACGTTCTAAACTTAAACCGGCTTGTTGGCATTAATTTTAGTTGCTCTCCCCGCAAATGCTGCACGTTTGCCTTGCCAATGAGGTCAAAAAACAAAAAGGACACTAAAGAGTTCGTGCAACGTGACTCTTTAAACCCTCTTCCTTGCTTTCAGAATGTGTCAAGATGCGACCTGTGTCTTCCCTGTGCGGCGCCATCGTGGCCTTCCTCTTTGCTCTAGGATGCTACGGATCTGGTAAGTGTTTCCTCCTCTTGAAAAAAAATACAATAAACAAAGACACAAGTAAAATTAAAGCTGCTTAAAAGTTTAGATGAACTTTTAAGTGAAAAGCATTTTGAAAGTTTTTATAAATTCAAAAAATTTTACATGGCTTCCAGTCTATCATAAGAAAAAATTTAATTCGACTTTTTATTGCAGGACAAAAGCCGGAGTTAGGCATGATGTTCAGTCGACATCCTCAACCTTTCACTGCTCCATTAGGAGATGAAGTATTCTTCGAATGTAGCTTAAATCTAGCAGCAGAGAAATTCGCATGGAGACATAGACCACTTGGTTCTAATAAATGGGAACCATTTATTTACATACCCAACAGTGGTGGTAAAACTTCTAAGCATGTTGTAAATTTTGACGATGAGTCAAAAGCTGGCGATTACAGATGCATTGCTTTCTACGGTTAGTCTGCTTATCAATTTAATATATTTTGCTCTTGTATGTAAGTTTCAAATAACAGTAGAAAATTTGATAGAGTTGCATATTTTTAGTGTTAGGATTTTTAAAATTTCAAGCCTTGCTACTGAATCTTCATTTAGATATTGATTTTAAATTTTTTCTCTTGTTTCAGGAACGAGTGGTTTGGCGTCGGACCCAGCTCGGCTGACCGTAGCAAAGTTAGAAAATTTTTCTGATAAGAACGACGTCGAGATTAAAGTACCTGTTGGAAACACAGTGCCAATAACCTGTCCTGTTCCATATTCCGCTCCTGAGCCAATCATCCAATTTTACAAAGACAACCAGACAGTTCAAAGCCCTACTCTATCAGGTGGAAAGACTATGTTTATCGAAAATGCAAGGCCTTCCGACTCCGGAAGATACTATTGCTCAGCAAACAACTACATAACAAGTCAAATGTATTTTAGTAATTACAAAACGATCCTCACAGTGGAATCAAACCAGTCGCACCAAAATCCATTCTTCATCAAGCAGCCACAGACTGAATATAAAGTGCTGCGAGGGAAGAATATAACTTTGGAATGCTTTGGAGCAGGTTATCCAGTTCCCTACGTAACTTGGTCTAAATTAGGGAGCACTTTACCTTCTAGATCTTCAAAAACCTCCATGGGATTAAAGATAGTCCATGTCCAGCCTTCAGATCGTGGTGAATACGATTGCGTATGGAGTAATGGAAGATATAAGATAAAATCTGTGATTATTCTGACGGTGGTTGAAGCTCCAAGGGTGATAAAACCACCGAAAGCTCTGACTTTTGCTGAAGGTGGAGAGCTAGAATTATCTTGCTCTGTTACTGGGCAACCAGAGCCGACCCTTGAGTGGCTCATTAATGGAGATTCTCTGATTCCTAATAACAATGTGGAGATAAAAGGAGTGACACTCTCGATTTCTGTGGTGGAAAAGAAACACGCTGGAATCGTTCAATGTGTTGCCAGCAATGAATATGGATCTCATTCTGGATATAATTTACTCAGAGTGACTCCTAAACAACATGTTGGAGGCACAGGTGAATCGAGACAAGAATATGGACTACCTAATTCTGGACATAAACATACTAGAATTGGTGGTAGAAGACGAGGAAAGGATGGCAAGCGCAAAGGGCCTGGTAATTATAATTAATTTATTTTGTAATTTCAAACAAAGAAATTAAAAGTCTTTCACGAATTTAACAATTTATTTTCTTTCATAGATGTTCTGGTACCGCCCGAGCAACCCAACGTGACAAGACTTTCGGACGTTTCGGTGATGGTAAGATGGTCTGTGCCAGAGAACAATGGCTTGGAAATTCAGTTCTTCAAAGTTCAGTATCGTGAACTTGGACAAAAAATGAACGGAAAACAGTCAAAATGGATGACCGCGAACTCGGAGATACCGAATCACGTGCGATCTTTCGAAGTGACAGACTTACAACCAAACCACACCTATCGCTTCAGAATAGCAGCTGTCTATTCTAACAATGACAACAAGCTCAGCCCAAATTCAGTTCGATTTCACCTTAACAAGAGCAATAATTTCAAGTCTAACAAAATGCCAATTCCTCTTTTAACGAATACTGAGGCCTTGAGTCCGCATAGGGTGCTCCTTATTTGGCAAAACCCAGATAGATCTGCTAATATTGATGGATTTTACATTTATCATCGAGCATCAACATCTGCAGGAGATTATTTAAAGACAACAGTCGAAGGAAAAAACTCGACAAGGATTGTAATTTCACATCTACAACCAGACACAACCTACGAGTTTAAGGTTCAAAGTTTTTCTGTTGATGCTGCTTCTGAATTTTCTAAAATCTTGAGAGAAAAGACGAAGAAAATGCCAGTTGTTGAGGTTCCTGTTCAGCAGGTTGTAGCCGAGAATAAGCAAAAGCCAGTAGAGACCCCAAGAAATTCTAATATGTACCCGATTATTGGCGGAGTTCTTGGTGGTGCGACTCTTCTGGGTGGACTTGCTGCGATTGCTATTGCCTATAAGAAGAGAAAGTTCAAGCAGAGCCGAGACTCTTCTCAAGACCAAGGTACTCATTTTATATAGATTACGAAGTTCAGGGACCATCACTCAAACGAAAATTGTTTCGTTTCTCTTTATGTCATTTAGTCGTCAAACTGTTTCTAAAATCATCATTTCGACGATGAAAGTTTGAGTGTCCTGCTTTGCATGGGTTTGAAAAATTCAAAATACGTTTGAGGTTGATCATTGCGGAGAATGAGGATAAGATTATCTGATATTTGTAATGAGAATGAAAATTTTTGTAGGTAAGCCGATAACAAACGGACGAGTGATGAATGGTGGGATAACCGACTCAAAGATAAACATAACATCGAATCCTCTGGCTGGTCTGGAAGCTGTGGATGATGCACTGCAGCCCAAGGTCAGTACGCGCGAATCTTGCAATCGATGCTTTCCATTCCCTGGAGAAAGCCCTGACAAGGCGGTACGCTCGATTATTACACCGGGAAATGATTCTTCAAGAAATCCAATCGATCTCAACGGCCGTCATTGTCGATTTCTCCACCAGTTCGCCCCGCGCTAACGCCACGGTCTCACCCTCCGTGGCGTTAGCTCGGGCCGCTCTGTTTACTCTCTATAGCTCTGCTCGCTCTCTGCACTCTCTCTGGAGCCGCTTTTCTTTTGTTTTTTCCGAACACCACACTCGTACGTTACCCCACACGCTCTAGATCTGAAAGAAGCGAACGAACACGCATGTTTCTAAACAGAGCGGGCAACAATCATCGATGGAAATGGCCTCGTTTATTAACGGGCAGAACAACAATAGCAGCGTCCACACCAACGTAGATACCACTGGGACACCGGCCATCAACTCCATGCAAAACGAACCTTCCCATCTCCAAGGACCAGTGCCTATCGACCAGCCCCTGTGAACCAACTTAGCATCTACTTTACTCACATCATGTGCGTGAGAAGATCGCCGCAATTGAACTGAAACGGATTTTTAGCGCTTAAGACCTTTTAAGACTTAGTTTTCTTTTTTAATTGTAACCCTCGTAATATTTTTTTTTTTACGAGATGATACGGCCTACGAATCGAAATGTATAGACTTTTCGATACTCCTATTGATATTGGACTGACTAAAATCAAGTCCGACACTTGTGTGAATACCGAGGAAAACTGATTTTATATTTACATACTCTCAATCCTAATCACTGACTTCCTGAGATTTATTAGGGAAATAACTCGAATAATTCACTTTTTGATCTCTTTTTTATGTTTTTAATTTAAACTTTAACTATGTATTAGTTATTCATTTTTCAGAACAAACACTTTTTAAAATGCAATTCATTATTTGCACTGTATAGTTTTTATAAACTCGTTTATTATTTTATTTTGTTTTAAAGGTTACAAATTGTGTAATGAAAGTCAAACAAGAGATTTTTGAATTATTTTTATTTAAGGGCATGCCATTGACATGACTTTATCTAATACTTTTCGTCCTTCATATTCTTGAATTAATAACTCAAATTGATTTTGTAAAGGAGATAAACATACTTTGATCTTTCTTTTATGTTTATCTGATATGGAAAATCCATTCGAGTTATTTATTTAAGAATGGGAAGAACGAAAAGTATTGAATAAAGTCACGTCAATAACATGCCTTTAACTTTATGTATTTCGTAAATTTGAAAATCTGATACTGCATTTGTTGTTGTTATGGTCAGCAGTCCTGGGACTAGTTTGTTGTAGCTCTTCACGCGTTCCTATCCTGAACAAGTCTTTTCATATCACAGTATCCGCTACAACCTACATCATCTATAATTTGTTTCACGTACGCTAATCTTTGTTTCCCTTTCCTTTTGCGTCCCTTTACTGTACCTTAAATTGTTTCTACTAGTCCCTCATGCCTAAGTGTGCTTCTCTTTTCCTGTACTAAGTTTAAAATTTCTCTTCTTCTTTTTGCTTTGCCTATAGTCCATGCTTCACGATCATGAAGTGCCACGCTCCATATGTATGTTTTAAGCAGTTTCTTCGTAAATTCTAGATCTATTATTTTTTATTTAATACCGTCCAATTTATTCTGCAGGCTATGTAGAAATGTTTATTGCAAATGTAACAAATTCGGTATTCGCACAAGTTTATCTAAAACAATTTTAAAAGACTATATACAAATGGGGATTCAATAAGTAAAAATATTTTAAAGCATTTTACATTATGAATCTGGCAATGAAATTTAATGGTTTTGAAAAAGATATTTTTATCTTAAGAAAATTTTAAATACTCACTTTTCAGTTCAGGCCTAGTTTTTGAATTCCCATTAAAATATACATAAGCGAAGATAACTTCGTAGCTCAACTAAAAGACATTGCGTTTGTAAATCCTCAGCTGTTAAAAACGCTTTTATAATCTTAAAATTAGATTTAAATAATTGGTCTTCCATATGACGATAAAGATTGTCTTCCTCTGTGAAAATTGAATTTCTTGATGACTAGTGAAACTTTTCCAAATTTTAAAAAGTATTTGCTATCATCGTTAAATTATTTAATTTCCAATCAGGTTGTTTGAATTTTTATAATATTCCTAACTATATTACAATAATGTAATTTTTTCAAAGTGCAACTAACTTTTGATAACTTGAATAGACTCTAGGTTTTTATTTTACTTGAAAATCTGTAAAAGTGAGATTAACGAAAGTAAAACTTGCAAAATGAGGGTAGCGTGATGTCTCTTCAGAATGGATTTTTAATTTTGTGGAACGCATATGAACTCGTAGCCTTTGTACTCTTTAAGCAGGCAGCTTTTATTCTGTATTGAAACAATTGATTAACTTTTTTTGCTTTGTACATAATTGAAGCTTTGATTACGTAAAGAAAGACTGTAAAGGCGAAACATACAATTTATATTTAAAAAAGAGAAATTAGCTCAGTCTAACAAAGAACGATTTAATAATTGAGATGGCTTAACAAACAACGATTTAAGGAATATCTCATTTAATGTTAGTTGAAAATATTTTCTCTAACGTTAGAATTGATTCGTTTATTTTGATAAAACGCTTATTATAACTAGAAGCAGAGATCCAGCCACTTATGCTAACAGTATTGTGTTTTTTAAAGGAAGAGACTATTATTTACTATTCTAGGATCTCTTAGAACTGACCCGCGTACAGTAATTATTTAGTTTTATTAAGTTGGATTAGGCAATAATATTTAATTAAGTACTTGAAACCAGTGATTGTGTGAATCAGGTTATGTGATACGAAAAAATGAGTAGAGAACAAGAGGAAAATGTCATTAGGGAGCAAAATCATCTATTGACTAAATTTCAAACATAAAAATTGTAAATTAATACTTAGGAAATGGATAAAGTATCATTTTCTTCCCCTCTTCGGACAACGTGGCTGCAATATATTTTATACATATAAAGAGAGAATTTTATATACATACACATATATTTTGAAATTTTTTTTGAGATATTAAAACTTCCTGGAAATGCGTTGCTCTGCAGCCACACGTTTGAACGATTAAGAATGTATTAGAGAATGAGAGAAAACGAATTTTGTACATAGTAGGGCTTTAATTTTAAGCTTTAATTTTAGAGCAATGTATGTGCCTTACATCTTGCCCTGAATTATAATATTAAGAGCAACTATTTATATATTTGATCTTTTCGTGTACTTAATATTTTTCTAGTAATAAAAAAAAAGAGTATACAGTGTCACGTAATCAGTATTGGTTTTAAACTGCAAGTATTCCTTGCTGTTTTTCATAACCCTCTGCGCTTATTTGAATTTGAAACTTACTCGAACTTAGACTTACTGTCAAATTACTTTCTTTCAAGTTTAACTCTTGTAAAAACGACTAGACTTTTGTTGAGTGCTTAGTCTAGCAAGTTTAATTTAATTCTATAATTTCCATTGGCGATGGGTAATGTCTCTCAATACTTACTATCGAACCAACAAGTATGAGAATCAATGCGCCTGCAGTCGCGTTAGATCTATAACAAACTATGGTTAATAACAAAGACCCCTCTATTATGGAGTAATTCTTATCCAACTTCACCAGATAGTCCTTCAGCTCACTGGCACAAGGTGTCAGCGTTCCAGCGATACTCTTAATCAATTCTACCAGCATGGGTTTTTGCGACCTCCAATAAATCTCCTAATATTACTACTAATTTCTTTATGATTTCTACCAATAATTTTATGAACACTTCTTTAATTTTCTCTCCACTGAAATAATCCTTAAGGTAGTACGATCACGAAAATTAGACCTCAGGCAAAAATAGATAATTTTGCTTTCAAGAATAGCAATATTATTATTGAAAGGCTAATTTGAAAGAGAAAAGATTATTTTTCATGAAAAAAATTTGAAGCACAAAAAAATAATTTAATAAATTTTATTTTTGTCCAAACTTATTTTTTTATCACTTCGAGCCAAATTTTTAAAAATGATGCGATTCTAATAAAACACTGTTCATTTTTTTAGGAAAAAGATTTTCTATAACTTGACCGTTTACGATTTTTGAAAATGAATTCTTTAATGGCTGAAATTATAAAAAAACAATTTTTCAAAAATAGGGAACGGTGAAGTTGTAGAGAATCTTTTTTCTAAAAAAATGAACCGTGATTTATTAGAATCGCATCATTTTTAAAAATTTGGCTCGAAGCGATAAGAAAATAAGTTTGGGCAAAAATAAAATTTATTAATAAAATTATTTTTTTATGTTTCAAATTTTTTTCATGAAAAATAATCTTTTCTCTTTCAAATTAGCCCTTCAATAATAATATTGTTATTCTTGAAAGCAAAATTATCTATTTTTGCCCGAGGTCTGATTTTCGTGATCGTACTACCTTAAACGCATTAGAGTTTGCTTGTTCAATGAACCCTTAAATGTCTTCACCGACATGCAATTTATTTGACTCTTTTTTAATTCAAACACTTCGTTGCATAGACTTCTTAAATCGTCTATCTCATATGCCTCTCTACAAATGTCGTAGGATTCGTTATATTATACCCTCGTACAAGAACTATCGCACTTAGATTCTCTTGCATTTTTACGTGTGCTACTTGTATTAAGTGGGTGCGTATACTTAGAAGGCCAAAAAAAAGGCTTTTTCGTGAATTTTTTTGAAGATGGGTTTTATTTATGGTAGACCTATATTATAAAGTTTGAATAACATATGTTTCAAGTAGTTACTGTAGTTTTTCATGTAAAAATATTGAAAAACAAGCGAGTTACAGTCGATTTTCCAGAGGTCCTGAAAAAAAGGTAGTCATGCGATGAACCATACTACTCATCACCGGCTTTTCTGAAACAAAAAATACCAATTTATGACAAAATGACGTTTGTTTGAAAAAAAAAATTTGGTAAAAAAATATCTCATTTTTCAATTTAAAAAAAGAAAATAATGTACTAAATTGAAATATCGCGGCGATAAGTACACCACATTTATGGCACAAATAACTGGTAAAAATTTGGTAACAATCCGTTGAGCCACTATGGAGCTAGAGTGTTCACTGGCTTTGAAAACGTGGTTTCGAGAAAAATGCGATTAAAGTAGAGCGAAAATTTTTGATTTGTAGCTAATCAAAAACTTTAACAATTTCAACGAAAATTTTACAAGAAACCTCTCGAAGGAATTAAGATCGTCCGCTTCTTGCTCGTTTTTCAGAAAGATATACAATATTTCCAATGGTCTGTCGGTACCGGTGAATTTGGATAACAAAAACGAAAACAATAGTATGCCCAAGATGACGTAAGGTATCGAGGCCAAGATACTTTCTACCGCCGTTTTGAGGGCGTCCTGAAAACTAGTCGCGGCTGAAACGAATGCCCGTCTGCTCCTTCTGTTGTTGAATCTAATACGCGTTGACGTATGATGACCATCTTCCCTGATAAATGAATCGGTTATTGAGAACAAATTTTCAATCTGACATCGTCAACAGAGTGACAATTCACTTATGTAGTTGTATGTAAACAAATATACAAATTCATTTGGCCGATTGGGATTAGGGGCGCCAAATTTTGCGATAGTATCTTGGAAAAATTTATGAAATTTCAAATAAAATAATTATTTAATCACTTAGGTTAGCCTCAAGGTTGAGATCCCTTCGTAATTTGACAAAATTATTTTATTCCAGCACAATTTAAACAAAATTAAAAGAAAGAGGAAGTTTAAACAATTTATCAAATTTCAAATATAATAATCATTTAATTACTTTGGTTAGCCTCAAGGTCAGATCTCCTCGTGATTTGACAAAATTATTTCATTTTAGCAAAATATGTGTAAAAATTCAAATAAAATAAAATAATTATTTAATCACTAAGGTTAGCCTCAAGGTCAGATCCCTTTGTGATTTTATCAAATTTATTTTATTTTAATAAAATATTTATGAAATGAGATAAATTGTAATTGTAATTTACTGACTTTGGTTTCCCGGCCGATGCATCAAAAAGAGATGGGTGTGTTACGTCAGAAACGTAACATTTCTCTTATTAAAGATATCCTCCTTTTATGTAAAGATCGGAAGGATCCTCTCTAAGGGATGAGGAATACGTCAGTCAATAAGATGGAATTAATTATACGAAATACGTTTATTAGCATAAAAATAAATTGTAAGCAAACACCATGGAAATTTCGTAACAAAGGTGGAAAATTCGAATTACTTGTATTCACCCTTAGTTAGAAATTGACTTCTAAATGATTCCAGTTGGGTCGAGTTGATGAGTTGAATCTTCCTTTTGTGGCTGTTTCAAAATAAGTCTTAAATAGGTTGTAGAATTTTATGGTCCAATCGGTTTTAGTTTAGTGATTTACTGATCCCTGTTATTTCGTAGGGTGCACCAAGTCGACTTCCTTTCACTTTCAACTGTCGCTGAACTCGTAGGTGAAAACTGTTAAAACTGGACTAAATTCGCGGTGTAAAGATGATGAGACTCGACTGATGCGTTTTGGTTACATTGTAGAACTCGTTTTTTTATGTTCCCTGTACTTTTCAGTATTTTTTTGAAAATAATTTCAATTGAAGTTATTTCTTAATTTGTTGAATCATTAAAAATATTCCACTCAATATATCTTAAATTTCTTTCATTTTATCGTAAATATTTTAATTTCATTTAGAAGTATCTAGATCTAAAAAACATTATAAATCGAAAAACTCTTAGATTGAAAATAATTTTGAAGACACTCTTGGAAATTTTATTTTTTTGAAAATTGTATTAAATTTTAATATTGTTCATCAGAAGCTAATAATATTTTTGCCTTTCACAGGTGCGAATTTTATTTCATCACGTGTAAAAATTCATCATCAGTCATGAAGTTATGTATCGATCTGAATACAAATGATTGGAGTTTATTTATAGCGATTAACTTAATAGGAATAACGCGATTAGACGACCGGTTTATTTTAATTAACCCACCCAATGTGTTAAATAATTGAAGGTAACAAACAGCCTCTCTCACATTCCCATGCAATTCGTTAGCAATTACTATAATCGAATCCCCTACTCTTTGCCTCTTACAAGTAGAAACCGTTCTAAAGTGGTCAAGTTCAAATCACGATTCAGTTCACCGACGACTATGACTCGAGAACAATCGGCGCATCCGGTAATGAGTCAGGTAGTTAAAGTGAGAAAACTATTGGAACGTCAGTGATGCACGTGGATGCGATCAGGTGCGATCATGGAACATGAAAGCCAAGTATCTGAGTCAGTTCAAACTATACTTGAGACTAATAATTACATATAGCTGCTTATGAAATGGAATACATTAAAAATCTATTTATGCAACAGTGCTTTTTAAAATTATATTTAAAAACTTTATTTTAATTAGTTTTTATCATATGTGAGTTACACTCTTTGGATTACTCCGAAAATGCAGAATTTCAAATTTCGAGAAATGGGTAAGATTTTTTATTTTCTTTATAATATTTTAATAATAAAAACAGATTAATCTTTATCGACTAAAGTGTTTTTTTCTGCGAGCAAAAAATTATAAAATTATACTTTCTCCTGGGAATTTATATTATTATCATTTAATTCAAGGATTTATAAAAAAAATATTTCATCATTAAGTGAGAGGAATAGTCGACTAATTTGTTTCCTAATTTAATTATTTACTAAATCTCTGGCCAATTCAGTGTTTCTAAAAAGATGTTGAATTATGTATGTCTAAGTTTTTTATCAGAAAAGATCTCTCATTAAATCAATGGAATTATCTTCCTTGAAATTCGTTTGCTAATTTAATTATAGTTGTAGTTTATTTATGAACGATTCTATCAAAAAATTATTTCGATCAGACCATATTATTTATTCCAGAAAAATGAAATAATTAGAAAATAGTTTTGTTTAATAGATTAAAAGTGAAGTTTTGAATATTAAGAGCATTAGGTCTTCGGAATTTTGAGTTTTCCAGTATGAAACTTGTGATCGCCTCGTTTGAATCATAGGAAGAATGCTTCTTGTTAAGCCTCAGACTTCAAACTTAGCAATTCAAATTAAAAAATAAGTGCGATAAGCAATCAGTTATCTGGGACACAAATGAGAGGTGCCAGCCTCGTACCGACATTGACCCGATTCCATTGCCAATTAGTTTCCAGTTTTAGGTTTAGGAACTATGGGTACTTGAAAATAGAAGAACTTTCACTCCAAAAAGTATATTATCTTCCGCTTACACCAGTTTTAATTCCAATGCACTATTCAAGATAATTTAATTTAATTTAAAAAAAAATGAAATGCACTTATTGTTTTGTTCATGTTATGAGCAATATTAATATTATAATAACATGATCCTTCGGCTATGACGTGAAAACGAATTAAGAAAACAAATTTTAGGAAGTCTACGCCTGAAAAAATAAAAGATAAGACTAATTTCATCCAGAGGCGCGCACTTGCTCAAAAGATATGATAATAGCGCGTACTATTAAAGGAACTACCGATATTTCTTTTTTATGTTAACGAGAATACGTTCATATTTAACTACAAGTACAGATAACAAGTGGAAACAGACGCAATACTCGATATTTATGGAAATCATTTTTTTTTTGTAAAGAAAAAAATAATCTTATAATTCGAAATTTTTATGAAAACCTGCTCTTTATTTAATTTACTTTTTATGTTACAATATTTTTGCTTTATAATAAAAAAAAGAATAACTTTACTGAAATTAATTTTTTTTTACCATTCAAGAAATCTTTAATTTATTTTTTCCTCTATTTTTGTACAAGTAAAAAGAAGAATTTAGATTAGTTGGTTGAAAACTTTTAAATATCTAAAGAGTGGTTTTTTATGTCAAAATAATTGGCTAAGATTTAAAGAACTTGAAACATTTTAATTTTTATTTGGAATCATAATTTCTGTTAGGCGCTGGTGTTAAAAAAATGTTGATCTTCAATCTGCCTTTCTTCTGATTCATTGACAATACCTCCAACTTCTTGCATTTTAATTGCCACAAAGTGTATTCAGTTTAATCATTATGTTAGCACATCATGTGGGCCAATTGATGTTGATGTAAATCGTCTACGTTTTCGTAATAAGCTTGCTGTTGAACTCATAATATCGCTGTTTGTCCAGGTCATTAAAATACAATTACAGTCACAGCACGTGTTATGGATGCAAATTATCTAAAGGCATATCATTGAAAGAAACATTTTTTTGATTTTTCTTATTTGCATTATGAGATCAAAGAACTCGACAGATATTATAAGTATAACAGTTCATATAAAAAATAACAGTAAATGAAAATATCTGTACATTTATATTTCAAATTATATGTGTGAATGATCTTCAATTTTTCCATCTTATTATATTCAATGGTATCTTTTTGTCTATATTTTATTAAGGAGATATTATTGAAAAAAAGAAAAGGAAGAGATTTAATAACATCGACTGAAGTGTTTATCTAAGAACGTGATATTTTTCGTAATAAAGATATGGAAAAAGTGATTATAATAATAATTTATAATTTATGAGCGAGTCATTAAGGCTCTTACTTTTTTGATATTATTTCTTTTCACACAATGAAATGATGATTCAGTGTAGTTAAGTCAGGTTTTCATCGACTTGAATAAAAAATAATAATTGAAATATTAGTTTTAAAAATATGAAGTAGATGGAAGGAAAATTTGATTAAAAGAATAAGACTCCAATTGTGATTAATTTGATGCACAAATTAACATTTATATAATGGTTTAAAACTGGTCAAGAAAAATCAAAAAAGGATGTTTCAGATTTTTATACCTGATTTGTAAATAATTAAGCAGTAGGTGTTCCAAATTATGCAATAAATGTCTTATGATGTTAAGAAATGTAAGAGAAAGATCTGGCTTATATGTTTTGAATACGCTCTTGACCTCGTTCCAATTTTCCGTTGGGGTTATTAATTTGTTTTCTTTTCAAATGTGAGGGACGCTTATTGATGTGATAATATTAAAAAATTATAAAACATCAAGTGAGCAAAACCAATTTCCAAGTGCTAGAAGTTTTAAATATACATTTTTAAATGCAGTTGTCTAAAAACTTAAAATTGATGGAAAATCAGTAGAGTAGTTGGTTATTTTAAATGACGAAATAGTTGAGGCAGATGGGCTCAAGTGGCCAAGGGGCACTTGAACTGACGAGATAATGGACCGATTGTGTTGGGAAGGAGAAAAGAATTAACGATAGCAGCCACTGGTTGCGACCGCGATCATTCAATCGAAACTTTCTTGTTTCTTTGGCTTCTCTGACGCACATGTGACGTCAATCGAAGAAGCAAGAAACGATGCGTTGTCGTACCTTTTATCCGCGTCCTTCTTACTTTTGTGTAACCGGATCGTTTGCCCACCTCGAACTTAAAAGGACCATCCAAATAGAGATTTCGAAAGACGTCAAGTCAGTAAAAAAGATGGAGTTTTGATATTTCATTGCCTAAAAAAGTGTCATTCATTTCAATCAAATATTAATTTTATAAAATTTCTGATCTTTCAATTATCAGATTTTCAGGGTCATTGAATCTAGAATCATGTATTTTATCATGCTTTAAATAATTAGAAGAATTGTTTCATAAGAAACTTTATCTATATTTTGTTTTGCTATTTCATAAGGAAATTATAATAGTTCAAACTTCAAGTTGGGTATTTAAATTATGAGATTGTTTACAAAAATGTATTTAAATGATGTTGATAAAAAAATTTATGAAAAACTATAATCATACATTCTAGATTACAGTTAATTATTTATTTTTTATTCAAGATTAACTTTTGATTCAGTAAATATAAATTACTGTATATAACCTGTACATATATGGCTAACCTACTTTTTCTTCTTAAATCAAGGTCCAACTCAAAAACTCTTCTTCTCTTAAAAAATACTAAAAAAAACTGATTTCATTCTTATAAAGATGCACGTGGTTCCGATCACGTTCCCTTCCTTATTTCATTTATTTATATCTTTTCTCTCGTTCTCTTTTTCTCCATTGCAGACAAACCACATATGCGGCATATGTGTGTATGTCGCATGTGCAGACGTAGCATAGTAATTCCTCCCCCAGGGTGCGTTCAGGATGTCATTTAAGTGCACTCAAGGAAATTCAATTTTTGCCCGTTTTCCTACTTTTTATTTGTTTCTACTTACCTTTAAGACCAAGAAACGCTAGTTACTTCTTTTTTTAATTTTAACCACTCATCGGGACCTTAAAAGAAAGCTTTGGAGGATATACGAGTATAATTCCTTCGAATGCACCAGAGTGGCATCCTGAACGCTTCCCCAGAGGATTGTGGGGAAGCACTTGTTGGCCCATGGCGGGAAAAATCAACGTAGTATCAATTTCGAATAAGTACTAGTGAACTATTTACCAAATTGAAAAAAATCTGTCTTTTCTAGAACTGACTAACCATCTTGAGTAAGGTAAACTAACTTCCACATCAGCAAATGCTTTATCAACAAGCGAATATTCTCAACAAGAGTGACGTAATAAACTAAAGAGAGGTTGGAGTTGGAAGTGTGAAACCTTCTAGACTTTCGTAATTCGTAATGGCTGCCGGTGCCGTCGACATGTTTCGGTTTTTCGACTCTAGTGCGGAATGCTATGCTCGTCTTTGAAACTGTTTAAATCCGAATAAGGGTCGTTCGGAGAGAGTGGGTTGGAAAGGCAATGCGTAAAAGAGAATCATAATCGGCGATCGCACTTGGTCAGAGTCAAGCGACATTTCGTGTCGATTTATCGTCCAGCAGCTGCTCAGCTACCCAGTCAGAAAATCGAGGCCACGAGTGATCCGGGTACACGAATGTAAGAGTCTCGGGAAATATCATCCTCGACCTTGTCCTCCTCTTTGAGGGATCGGAAACAGCTGCGAATGAGCGACGAGAATCGATTCCAGATAACAGGGGTAAAAAGGTAAGTTTCTGGTCACGTTCTTCGTGTACATACTGTTGTGTTTTTCATTTTCTTTTCTCGAGCTCAAGTTGTCGAGGTCATGGTTCTGGCAATTCGAGGACGAATTTCAGATATGAGATTCCGTGAGCCGATAAGGATGATAAGATTCCACTTTTCAAGCTCTTTTTATCTCATTCAGTGATTTTTGAAAATTGGTATTCATTATTTTTTCTCGTTTTTGAAAAGCTCTTAATAAGTGAACAATATACTGTAGTTGTCATTAGTAAATTGTGTTATTTAAAAGAAAAGTGAAATAAAATTATGTTGCTAAAGTCATATAAATTAAGAATTTATTGTTTACATTCGCTTAGATTACAAGATGTTCAATTAGAATAATTGAACTTTATCGAGTTATATTTACATAGAAGATAAGTAAGAATAATATAACATATATACAATAAACTCAATAATATACATTTGAAAACAAATCGGATTCAAGAGCTTTGAACCTTTTGAACATACTTTGAACTTATAAGCTGCCAAATTCACAAGCTTCTTTCTGGAAGAAAATTGTAGTACATAAATTATATACTTACAGTTTTGAACGTTCATTTCACGATGAAAAATACTATGTTTTAAAAACTAAATGATTTACAAATCACAAAGTAGCATATATTTAATAAAAGATTGTATATTTAAAAGGCTCTAAATATAGATATAATAATTAATTTTGTTTAGAGAGAAAAAAATTTTTCATCGTTTAATGAACGTTCAAAACTTTAAATACATCATAAATGAATGGTAATATACATTACATATGTAATTCTAGCTGAATTGCAGGTAGAATTCATAAATACTACAATTAATTTTTGTTTAAATTTAAGAGCAACATTTTTGATCTTTAATATTGTTTAATTGATTAAGAATTTTAGTTTAGAGAATGAAGTTCAAATACTTATCCAAATATCCTTAATTTAATTATGTCCATTAATTTTATCGTTAGAATACTCTAGTCACAGAGAATAAAGTTCAATTTTGTAATTTTCTCAAGGCAATGTTTCCAAACATAGTTGACATTGATTTTTAAATTTTCATAAGAACCTTGTTGAAAATTCATTGATTCTAAATACAAATTATGACCACAAATCTTTATTAAGTCTGAAGATTAATTTATTTGCCCTCAAACATTGTAAATAAAAATCGAATATGTTCCAAGACTAGTTAACATCCGCTACGAAAGCAAAGCAAGACTAATCACCAGTTTGATAAATTCGTTCAATTCTATGATACACCCACGTAACAAAATATATAACCAACTTCCTTCCTTCAATTTAGAAACAAATTTCGTGTATTCATTCCTTTTTGTTATTTGTTTTACAGAAATTAAGCTGATCGTTAAGTTTATGCCATAATCAATTCTTCGTTTCCTTGTTTAATTATTACAAATTGAAGTAATAATTACCGGGATATGAATCAGCAATTTACAATATGAAGTCGCAAAACCCTGTTCAAATCCAGGAAAAACGAAACCACATGGTAGACCCAACGGAGGAGGCGAACGAGAAATACGACGAGTTCGATACAATAGTCATGCCACTTGCAAGATCGCTCAGCAAGAGCCCATTGAGTGACGAAGGAATCGAGCCTGATTCTGAAAGAAAAAGAGCTATGGTAGGTCGTTGTTGGAGCTTAGATTCGGCTATTCCAAGCGACGAAGATATCTCTCAGGGTGTCCGACAACAAAAGAATAACAAGCTGCAAGTTTCAAGATGTTGCAGTTCAGATAGTGCTGTTCTCAGTGACGATGACCAAGTTAAAGGTAAATATTAAGGAAAGTTACAATTGTAATTTAATAAAAAGGAAACTAATATTTTAAGGAAAATTACGCGTAGTAGTTGGACTATTACTAAAAAATCATAATTACCACCACATAAGTACGAAATTTTATTTAACAATAATATCGACCATCTTTTAACTGTAAGTTTCTTAAAGTAGTTCATCCACGAAAATTAGACCTCAGGCGAAAATAGATAATTTTGCTTTCAAGAATAGATATATTATTATTGAAGGGCTAATTTGAAAGAGAAAAGATTATTTTCCATAAAAAAATTTGAAACAGAAAAATAATTTTATTAATAAATTTTTATTTTTGCTTAACTTTTTTCCTTATAGCTTCATACCAAATGTTAAAAAATTATGCGATTCTAATAAATCACGAATCATTTTTTCAGAGAAAAGATTTTAATGGCTGAAAGAATTAACAATCAATTTTCCAAAACGAAATTTTTATAAACAAATTGCTGAATTTGATAACAATTGCTTCATTTTCAAAAATCGGAAACGGTTAAGTTGTAGAGAATCTTATCTTTGAAAAAGTAATTTGTAATTTATTAGAATCGCGTAATTTTTTAAAATTTGGTAAGAAGCAATAAGAAAAAAAGTTGAGGCAAAAATAAAATTTATTAATCAAATTATTTTCCTGCGTTTCAAATTTTTTTCATGGAAAATAATGTTTTCTTTTTCAAATTAGCCCTTCAATAATAATGTTACTATTCTTGAAAGCAAAATGATCTATTTTTACCTAAGGTCTAATTTTTGTGAATGAACTACCTTAAATTTTTATTTATTTTTTTTCTATATATGTAAATAGATTTTAACGGATGTGACGTAATATAACTAATGTATCATGATATTTATAGGTGATAAATATAACTGTGCAAATTGATTTAAATCGACTTGAAGCTCAGTTTGAGATGTATCGACAGCCGATTTGAAAGACTTCCGATCTCCCCAAGTTCGAAAGTCAAATCGAAAAAAGCTGAATAGAACTAGCTATGTATATATCTCATCATGTCAATAATAGACGAGGCGCTGTACACTATACTAAACATTGTAACAATCAATTATTTATTAATTACCATCAATTCTTTCAATAAGAGTGCCAGTTAACTGTAGATTTTAAAAAAGAGTACATATACCACAAAAAAGACATTCAAAGTCACAATATGAATAAAAAAGATGCAACTCTCAGTGAATAGCAAATTACGTGAGTTTACTCTCTTGTTTAATAGAAAAATTACTTAAATTATACTATTAAAATGTATGTGTCATTTAATTAATTTTAATACTTAATTTATATATTTGTCATATTGAAATTTGAAGTACTTGGAAATTATAATTTACACAAAAACAGATTACCATCAATGTTACATACAAAGAAATTAGAATAAAACGATTTATATTTTAGAAAATGAGAGTTGGTTTCATTTATACACAGAATTTTTTCTGCAGAAAGTGTGCTTTACAGTATATATAAAGATCTGTTTTAATTAGAAAAAAAAAATCGGAAAATATCTTCTGAATTTTAGTTCCCGATTAAACTAAATCTTTGTATTTTCTGTAAAAAACACTTTCTGTAGAAAAACTTTGTGTATAAATGAAACCGACTCGAAAATGATACACTCCCGTAATTTTAATTCATTTTACGTTAAAATGACACTGAGAGTTCAATTATTTCATTAAATTACTAATATCTCACTAAATCAAATTTGAAGCTCCAGACTCTTTTTAAATCTATAGTTAACTAGCATTCTCATTGAAAGAATTGATAGTAATTAATAAATAATTGATTGTTACAATGTTTAATACAGCTCGTCACGTATTACTAACATGAAGAAATATATATATTGCCAATTCGATACGATTTTTTTAACTGACTGAGCGCGTCAGAATTCGAATGGAAAAAAATTAATAAATTCAACTGGGCAATTCGAATCAGATCTTTTTCCGACCTTATCTCAGCTGTGTCGGTTAGAAGAAAAAACCAATTCGAAACCCACAATGCATAGCTCTATTGATAACACAATTTAAGGAAGAATTAGACGGACAGTCGGAAAAGAAGTTAGTTCAATCGACTATTTCCTTAGTTTATTTTCATTTACAATTTTCTTTCATCGTGTTTTTTTTTAGAGAAAGTGTAGAAAATTTTATCTCTGATAAAATGACGCGTAAAAAGTTTGTATCAGATAAAGATAGATTTTTATTGATGGAATCATATAATCTAAAAACAGCTAAACACAACTAAAATTTTCCCAGCGATTCCGACCATGAAAATCTATAATTTTTGTTAGGTTGAAACTTTTCATGGCTCATTTTAGTCGATTAATCTCGATAAAATTCGATAAAAGAATATTCTAAATGAAAAAAAATTGAGGACATAGTCACTTTGATCAACTTATTTTCCGATTATCTTACTAGGTCTTCCTCAACATTCAAACAATAAAAACACCTTCGAAAAGGATCACTATACTGTTCGCGAAGCATTAAGTGACTTCTGTAAATTAATTTATTACCATTTTAAGAAATGTTTTATTGTTATTTGATATATATTTTATAAAAAAAATTATTTTATGCTTTCAAAATACTAGTCTTTGAAAATTTTCAAATTTTCAAATAAAAAATAAACTTGTGCAAACTATATAAAATTGACCTACATTTATTGTTACTAAAAGACTTTTTTTATGTTACTTAAATTTCTTGATTCTCATTGAATATGAAAATTTTTAACTTCTGCATGACGATGTAAAGAAATCCTAACTTTGCAGGATGGGATAATAATATTGCAGGAGAGAACATGGATTACGAATCCAGTGAAGGAAGGCCGAGATATTGGAGAACTCCTAGCGTGGTAGTGAGTGATTATTCGGATTATTCGTACATTGACGAGAGGTTCGAAAGAAGCGATCCTGATTTAGAAAAATACGAAGGACACAGTGGAACGCCTAGTCAGGCAAGCAGTTGCTCTTGCCTCGACTGCGATGAGATTCGAGAGTTTAGGGAAGACAATCACCTTCTTCAAGTTTGCAGACACAGGCGTCACTCCGATTCCTGCTGCCTCTGTATTAGTCCTACGAACTCTCCGTCTTCGAGGTAAAGGGTCAATGAATTTCTAAATCTAAATATATTCTTTTAACATCATATCTTTTTAAATTTATTCCCTTCTTACTCACCAAAGAATTGTAACGCACGTAAACTCGTTTGCATAAAATACGAGCACCCCTGCACCAAGTTCAAGAGGCTATTGCACATCCATAAATTTAATATATACGTTTTACAAATTCAATGTCTGGAAAGCTTTGAATGTAAAAACATTCATTGTATGTTGAGTAGTGGCTTTTTATAAGCTCTATTATCATAAGCTAAAGTTTTTTCTACCACGAAAAGCAGTAGGGAAAAATAGTACCGGAATGAAGAAAAAAATTAAATGTTTGGAGAAATGTACACTGAATTAGTTTGTAAATGCAATTTTATTTTTGAAAGAGGAACTGAAGAAGTGAGTTTGAATGAAAGAAGTTTGTTTAACCGTTGCTAGGTAATGCGTATGTCGTTTTAAAAATGAATCTACAATCTGCTATGGAGCGAAGAGAAATCCTGATAAGCCAGGCGTGTTGGCGGTACTAAAGAGTGATAATAGGCATAATAATTGTGGTTCACTGATGTGCCCTCGTATGTTTTGCGTTTTTACGTTAGTTCTGACCTTGAAGCCAAGGGGATCAAGTTAATGCCGTAAAATAAAAGAAATGCTCTGCGCACATAGAAATGTCGTACGTCAATGGTTTATATTCTGTTTGATTCTCCTATTAAGGACACAACGAAAGTCTCTTCCTTGAGTGAAGCGCGAAAATATTTTTAATATAAGTCAAATATTTATCCGCTTTTATTTCAGAGAGTTAAAACCTTTATGCTGTCCACTAAAATTTTAGTTTATATATTATTTTTTCAGGAAAATTCACGAGAATGGAACCAGAAGAAATTCTTGCCTGGGGTCATCGAATCCTTATTTCACGCAATTACAAGAAGCTAATCAGGGTTCGGAGTACGAACAGCCGATCTCCACAGAACAAGAGAAAAGTTCTGTTGCTTTTCTAAATATCCCTCCGGTTAGGAAAATTTCTGATTGCTCCACAAACTCTAGTCTGAGTGGAGACGATTTCGAGGTCACTGAACTTCAGTCAGTGAAACCTTCAAAGGTGAGTAATCTCTCATTTTAATATTGATAGATTTGGATTCTGATAAAGGTTGCCATCTACCGAGTCGGCACAGAATTCCCAAGAAACACGAACTGATAATTTAGTTCTGAATGATATTAATAATTTCAAAAAATTGATAAACGGGAAAAATTTCTCTTGAATGGTAATTGAAATTCTAATTTTGCTCTTAAAGCTGAAATTCAATTAGATCATATCGTTAAATTAATTTAAGAATTACGAGATATGTTATTTTTGGTTTACGATTATTTGCAAAATTTGATATTCTGCGAATTGAAAAACATGTAAAAGTTGTTACGCAACTTAATTTCAGGAGTGAAGGAATATTTAAAATCATGACTCTTGGTGTACGTCAGAACGAAACAGATAAATGTATAATTAAAAAGCGGATTCTGTTATTATCGCCAGACTTTTAAGAGGAAATCAAGTAAACCTGTAGGTAATTCAAAAGTAAGGATGATGAATTCTTAGAGTTACTGATGTATATTAAAAGATTTGTATAGTGAAAATTTAAATCAAGTATCAAGTAGTTACTTTTATACTAAAATTGAAGTCATTGATGGAATTGCAATTCGAAAATAATTCTTAGATCTTATGAGATGTTCTCTCGGCCAGATTTGAGTTCATGGCATCATACTGTAGTTATATGGGGTTAAGAGAAAGGCAGAGTCCATATCCGCATATGTACTATTTACGTAACTATCTAGATATTCTAGATATAGAACAGCAGCTTCGAAGAAGGCAGATCTCGAGGCTTTAGAGTTTAGTTTTTCGTATTAGACTTGAGAATCAGCATTAAATTGCCTACTTTTCATACTTCCACCTACGTAGGCTGTGCGTAAATACACTCGTGCGTAACGACCTACTCGAATTCATCAATTCATTTGCTTGTAATTGAGCTTAAATGGTCTGCAACTCGCTTTCTCTTGTTTGCTCTGTCGTGAACGCACTCGCTCGTTCATCAGAACTGATGAAGTAGATTTTATCACGCTAGGGTCAATCTTTTTTATTTATTTCGAAATTGCAGTTTTTTAATTAATAAATTAGTCAAATGTCTGAAAATATAACGAGGAAAAAACAGGGATTTGACAAAAGTTCTTAAAGTCAGGGACTGTTTATCATTTTATATAGTTAAGTGACTCTTTATTATGCTTAAATATCCATTTCCATTTATAAATCAATCTGAATTGCATAACAGTGAAAAATAATAATAATCTGTTTTAAATTATTTAAAGAATTTGAAAATCTTTCTGTGGAAAAAATGACGCTTTCGACTGCGCTGGGATTCGAGCCCAGGTCTTTCGATTGCAATTTCAAACTCAACTAATTAATTTGAAATCTGTTTTAAATTATTTTTTTAAATCTTCGCTTTGATCGCAAAAAGAATAGATGTTTCTTTTTTTTATCTGTCATTCTAGATGCACTAATTAATTATAAGTTACCAGGCGCAATAAATTTTGAAAACTTATTTTTTTTCAAAGTATTTAGTTGAGTTTGAAATTTCTGCCATTTTTTCTAGAATAATTAATTTATTAGCAAATTTTCAGAGTTATACAAAAAAATTAAAATCATTTAAGGACAATTTTTTATTAGTAGTATCGAATTAAGATTGGTGAATGTAAGTTTTTCTTTTTAAACTGTTTCATCATTTTTTAAATTAGTCAATTCTTTTGAAGTAAAAAACAAGATCTTCAGACTGTCTACGTTATTATCCGTTGAATTATGCATAGCATGAGAGAACGGTGATATTTTCCATAATTATTAACGAAATTTGGTTGATTTGCATTGGGATTTGATTATTAGTTACCGGTTGATGTGATCGTGCGTCATGAAAAGTATAAGACTTGAATATGATACTTTTTTTCAAAGATATGACGTCAGAAATCAAGATGTTACGTTGAAGTTGAATGCCCTTGCTGCTCCATTCTCGTTGGCAAATGTTCTTTTAACAATAAAACATTAAAAAACTGTTATGTCTATCAACAACTCGTGAAGTCTTTCGAAAATAAAAAATAAAACTCTTATCAAATCAACCAGAATTGATTTGTTTAATCTTTAACTGGAGAAGGAAAAAAAGCAGATAGCAAAATCGTAGTAATGTTTTAAATTACAGGTCGAATAGTTCGTTCCTGATATTTGTAATAACTGTTGAAAGCTTACCTGAGCTTTCAATGGTTCTGATATTTCTAAAAAAATACTGTAGCTTGCTCAAAGAAAATGATAGAAATAATCACGTTTTTAATATTTATTTTCGCAGGATATCTCTTGGTATGACTAATTAAAGATAAAAGTATCCGATGTAATTTATTATAAAGGTAAGATTTCATACGTAAAAACTCCCTGACCTGAAATGAAAAAGTCTCGTTGAAAACTTTCACACCTGCATGGCTAATTGAAACATTCGTTAAATTCTCGATTTTAACGAGTACTATTTTTTAAATGAAACCCGCTGCGTTTGTCGGTACAAACAAGCCTGACAGAGAAACAACGGTATACGTGTATCGTTTACGCAAGTATAGGGAGCAAATCCTGAGCAAGACTCTTAAGTAATGACCATCCTCGAGCCAGTCAGTCACTCAGTCACTCACTCGGTAACTAACTTCGTTCTTCA
The DNA here is from genome assembly GCA_030998225.1 of Diplolepis rosae. Taxonomy (NCBI): domain Eukaryota; kingdom Metazoa; phylum Arthropoda; class Insecta; order Hymenoptera; family Diplolepididae; genus Diplolepis; species Diplolepis rosae. Next base: position 942,776 of record JAPYXD010000723.1, on the reverse strand, counting down.
GTTCTGTTTTCTTTATTTGGACACAGTTTCTTGATATGAGGTGCTCAGAAAACACCTATGATTTCGTGAATTTAATAGACCGATTAGTTTTTATTGAATTTTTGAAGTAAATTAATCTTTAATTTGGTGTATCTCTCCTTGAAGGTCCACAATCAAGACAAAAGTGCATCGGCCGAAGGTTCACATCGAGATGTTGGTACCATTAAGCATAAAAAATCAATCATAAAATCATTTTCATACATTATAGTTGATTAGAAGCTGTTTGAAAATAAAAGGTTTCTTAAAATCAAAATAACAAAATATAAGCCCAAGTTTAAAATAATTCTTAAAAATATTTTTACGGGTTATTCGTTCAACTGGTTTCAGATTTTTCAGCAATATTGTTTCAAATGAACAACTTCTTAACATTCTAAATTTTTGATAAATTCTATCAGAGGGTGAAATAAAATAAAATTATCGGAATGTAATTAATGAAATGAAAATTAAAAATTAATTTGTAATTACCGTTTCTTCAAATCCATCTGTTCGTACTTTTACTCATAATTTTCAAGCCAGCAGTAATCATGTAATCGTAGAAGTTTCTTTCTTGAGAATACATATACGTTTTGAAACTTATAAGAGTAGATAGATCGTTTTTTGGGATAAGAGAGGTATGTAGTCTGTATGTCTCGTGTTGGGTCCAGTGACTGGTTGATTAAAATGAATGAGATCAGAGAACTTCTGCTTGCATAATTAGAGATCATAGATAATTGTTTTAAAATTTATTTAAAATTGTAATTATTTTTAAAGTAATGATTTGAATGAAGATGATAATTTAATTTATAAAATATTTATATACAGCATAGAAAGATTAACTTTCTTCGAGAATATTTAGAAATAAATCTCACCTGGATGTTAAATCTGTTAAATGAAACATTCAAAATTCAATAAAATATGAATCTACACAAGGAAAAGTAAAATAAACCTACACGTTCGTCGGTAGCGGATGGGTTTTAAAATCAAGGGATTTCGACTAAAAAATTATAATTCTTGTAAAATTTTTCTAATCTGTAAAAACAGGTGTTCGGATTTTTCAGTATTCGAAAAATAATTTCCTTCAATTATTGTTTACAATTTCATTAAATAAACTTCAGTTTCAGAACAAGTGGACTAGAAAATTTGCAAAAGTAAATATAAGTAGTTTTTGGCGTAGAAATCTTTATCTGGATTTTTTTGGCGATTTAAGTGGCCACCCTGAATATGAAATTTAATGTTGAAACTGAAAGATATACGAAATTGAGGAAACTTGAAAGTGATTCTTGAGTAGAGAAATGGACCCATTAAAATTTATTTCCAACGTGAAAGATTATCAATTAATACAAAGTTTGACGCATAGCGTTCAATTTAAGAGTTATCACAAGCCCAAAGTCGAGAATATGGAAAACTATAAAGTCCGGGTTTAAAGTGCGGTGTTCCCTTTTTCGGCACGGTGGCAGGAGTATGTTGCATTTTATGGCCTCAGATTCTTTCGTTTATTTGTACATACGTACATAGTTTGCCGATCGCATGTTTATACGACATTAATTCCATCGCTACCACATTGGCCGAATCTACTCGTCAGGAACCAGGAAGAAATTCCACTTGAATATCCTTCGCATGATCGCCGACAACAGTAAAAAACAATGCGATGTACAAGCATTTTTTTGTATTGCCTTCTATAAATTTCAACTTACGTTTTAACGATTGCTTGCGTTTTTGTGTAAAGTTTTAAGTGGCTGCGAATGCATTAAATCTCATCGTATAAAAATCAAATTGTTACAAGGTGGACTGAGGGAAAATTAAATTAAATGTTACTGCAGCTATTAAATTTTATTAACTTAGTATTAAAGGGTTCGTAATTTTAATTGAATGATTTTATACTCTTCAAAATTTCCAAAAGATATCTTGAAATAGTTGAAATTCTCTTTAATCATTTGAAACTGTTTATACGTTTGAATTATACGTATGTATTCATGATAATATTTTCCAATTTTCTTATCTATTTTGTAATTGAAAATTTATTACACTTTTTAAAATCTTAATGTTTTGAATTGCTTTACATTTTTTCCCAGTCTGCTCAAAAGTTTAGAAAATAACTAATCAACTTTTTTGAAATTTTTCAAGTTTCTCTTTTTCCTAGAATATTTAACAAATTATTTTCGCTCGAATATTGAAAACGAATTTTACTCCAAAAACTTGAAATACTTTCAAAGCAAGTTGAAATTTAATTTCAGTGTACAATTTTTGACAGTATTTTTTCTAGATAACAAAATCAAGTGTCTCAATATTGACCGAAAAAATTATTAAAAATACTTATTCTTCGACTGAAATCATTAATCAAAAATACAGCGAGAGGAAAAAAACCTCAACCGTGATTCTTGCCTAAGTCGTTCTTTCTTTACAAAGTAAACATCACGGCCAGAGATTCATGACGTGAGCAAAGAGTAAAAGATAAGCTTTTGCAGTCGTTTCATGCTGCGAAGTAGGTATCTCCCTACCAAGGTGTGATTATGGTAAATTTAGGGGGACTCTAACTCGCATAAGTTACCAATCGTGAGAGTCTCGAGTAGTAGTATTTTGTTTGAAACACGACGAATTCTGTTCTCCTAAAAAGTAAATAATTTTAGTGTTATTTCAAGATTTTTCTAAATAACGTTAGTTTCTTGAGAAGGAACATAGACGAATGACGTAAAATAGTTAGTGTTTTTCCTAATGAATGAAGGCAACGTTTTAGTTCAATATCAACAAAAAGGTGCAGCTCTTTAGTAAATATTAGAAAAAAAATCAAAAAATCATAAATTCAAGGCAAAATTATTGTTTACATAATCAATTGAAAAAAAATTGCAATTAAGATCTTTATTTCGAAACTCTAGATTGAAAAGTCCTTTTTTTATGAAAGTGAATTGTGCGACTTGAATTTGTCGATCAAGTCGAAGATGGATTTTTAAGAGTATGAAAATTAGTGTCTTACTGAAAAATGTATAACGGATGTGATAAAAAAAAATTTTAAAAGGTTAAATCAGAGTAGCAGGAAACCATTCATCATCAAATTAAAATACTTAAAGACTTAAAAGAAATTATCTTGTAATAAACGATAATCTAGAGAAATTTAGAAGTCCTATTTTTCTGATTTACTTTACCTATATTTAATTACTTGATTGGATTTTTTTTCATTTTGTCTTTTAAAATTCGAAAAAGACATAAAGATATTAATTAGAATTTATTTCAAGTCGATGATTATAATCTAAAGTATGTAGAATTTAGAATGTAGAAAAATTTTTTTTATATAATTCTGAAAAAATGATATTTTTTGTGGAATAGAAAGTCTTAATTTCGCGAACGAGCTGAATATTTTTCACTGACAATGAGCAAATGTGACAATTACATAATCGGACAGAAAAAATGCCGAGGCAACCAAGAGGAATCTCGCAACGTTGACGTGAACCTCCGGTACGTGAGAGTAAGAATCTAGTGATTTGAAGCCTCTACGAAGCGGTGGTGATAAAGCCAACAAGGATGGAAACTCAGGATAAAGAAGGCAATTCTCGATGCACGAAGGTGGCGCCGTGCCCGACGTCGACATCGTCCCCGAGTCTGAATCTGATGGAGCAGCTGCTCTTGGCGAAGATGGAGAGGCAGACAGTGTCAGAAGATCACGAGGGTAACAATCACAGTGATTTTCATCTCCTTTCCAAGAAGAAGTCTCTTTTATTCAGGACGGACTCCATGGATAGTCAGACAAGTGCCAGTACCTTCAGTTCAATCCTTTCAAACGAGTCTGGCTCAACCAGCAGATACTGTAGGTGTGACGATTGTCTCCTGGGTATCGTCGACAGATATCAACAAAATCTATCTGCAATTGGAAAAAAACAGGTAATTAAATGCGACTGACTGGCATAAATTTCCATACTTTAAAAATGTCTGGCTTTGGACAAGGATTACAAATAATAAATATAATTGAAAAGATAACGACTAAACTGAAGACATTTATAAATACTATTTTTTTCAATTAAGCAAATATTAATTCGTTTAAAAGAATTTTCTGTGTCAGATTTTCAAGTCCAACTCAAACTTGATCAAGAGAGCGATATCAGGTTCAATCAAAATTAAATAAACTTTTTTGTCAAATATCACAGATATATCAGTGTGGGTCTATATTACAAAGGACATGTGCAGGAACATGTCAAGATACAATTTTTTGTCAAAGTTCAGTATCAATTCATTTTTTTAATTGATTGAAAACAGTTAAAAGCAGTTATCTTTACTAAATATTTAGTAGTAAAATTGCTAAATTATAAAATACACCAGTTTCTTAATTCTAAAGAACACCGTCTGGAAAATTTTAACAGGATAAATCTTCAATAATCGTTGAAAAAGATTGAAAAAGAGTTCGAAATGAAGACAAACAAGACGGACAGATGAATATGATTCGTTTATATTTAGTCAATGTGATTATGGAGAACAATTGTCGACGTTGATTCAACGGACCATTTGATTTGATTAATGTCCTTGAAATGCAGGGAAGTTGAATTATGTAATAAATTTTTTTCAGGCATTACACACACACTTACTGTGTCTTGATGTTCATGACAGCAGACCATTTAGTTCCGCTCGTTAAGTCCTCTGGTCTCGGTACGTGTCAATTTTATCCTGGTGTCGATGAATCGTGATCCCGTTACGTGATCTAGTTTAGGATCAAACAAGGAAGAGATCTCTAATTCACTGTTCATCGATCATCGATAAAATGTTTTAAATTGAATATTTCAAACTCGCTTTGTGGATTCGATATCAATTTTTATTTCGCTAATGATACCCTACAAAATTACTTTTTAAGACCTTTTTTTATTGTTTTCGAAACCCAAAACTCAATAATTATAATTTATAACACAATTTAATTGTCTTCTCTAGAAAATTAAAAAACCTTACTTCAGTTAAAACAATTTTATTCTGTTTTTTCAGTTCAAGTTTGAACGTTTCGAGTAACCTTTTTCATTTTGAGACTTTCAGTCATTATAAATGAAAAAAGTGAGCTCAAGTTGTTCATGTCAAATTGAACAAATAATAAGGATTGATGGGTTGCTTAAAAGTCTTCATATAAGGGCGAGCTTCACCTTTGATTCTTCTGTTGCTTAATTTTATGCGTGAATTACGTAGGAGAAATGATCAATGTCTTGTTCACATGGCAGCTTAGCGAGTCAACAAAATAAATGATACTATTTAGCTTCACCTTGTTTGGCTCAGCTGCTCGTTCCTTTTGATTTTAGCTTTATTGCTTAATAGCGATATCAATTATTAACGAAGGCTTTCGTTTTTTCAAGTTGTAATTATTATCGGCACGTGGCTCTTTAAAGAATCTCTAATTTCTCAGAATCTATTTTTTGTAAATCTAAAAACTTCTTTTTTCTCCTGTTTGGATTTTTAAAATCAGCACTTCATTCAAAATTATTTAACAAATTGTAGAAATAAAGAACAAACATTCTCAAACATCAAATATGACTAATTCAAATTATTTTCAATAGTAGGGAAATTGCAGATGTCTAATTATTTTACCATCAAAGCTAATTTAAAAACTCAAAGTTTCCAAGTGCAATATAAAAATTTTTTGTGAAATTTAATGAAAATTATCTTTGCAAAGATAAGGATTATAAATTGAGTTTATAAAAAATTATGGTTGATATACTTAAATAGTTTTATGCGTAAGACGTGCACGTGATTACGATATCTGAACGTAGATTCATCCTCAAAGACTTGAGAGTATTTAAGCGCATGGCAATCGTGTGATGTTACTTTTACGCCTGCATATTAGAATTGAAAAATTTTGCTAATGTGCTGAGAGAAATCTGATTTAAAAAGGATTCTAGCGCAGTCGTAATTCGTATTATATTTCATACAAAACAACTTTATGATGACAAACGTTTCATTAAGTCCATCTGAGAAAAAAAGGATTAAGTGCTTTAATCTTTTTTTTTCTAAAATCGCGATAAATATGAGAAGTTTCTTTTTCATCCAGAAAGTTGACAGATAAACTTTAAGATTAATTTTGTACTTAAATCCTTAAATATTACATTTTAATTTGGCACTGTAAATTTTAGGGATCTTTCCTATATTAAGGGCATGTGATACTTAGTTAATTAGCGAATTTTATTGATTTTAGATTTCTACATGTTTGTGTTCGTTATTCTTTATTTTCCAGAACTAAGGCTCGTGCATATCTGGCAGTTGATTAGTTTCATTATAGAAAATGAGAAAGCCCTGTTTGGAATTTGTGGTGCTCCACTTAATTGTACTCTGCTCCCGTATTATACCTGGCGTGAATATAACGCAATGTACGAAGAACGCGAGGATAGAGAACACACTTGTTTTCTAATTGTTTGGTACATAAATACAAGCCAGTGCTATGTTTTTCCATTTGATATAATGCCTATTCAGGAATCGTAGGAATCATTAGACCATCTCAGGAATGCGAAATAACCTCGAATTGAGAGGCAAGACAGGATAGAAACAATCCATCTCTACGGAGAGTTGGGAAGGGATCAAATGGTACTGGACGTCTTGCGCTTTTTATTTGCACGTACCGAGCATTAAAAGATCGCTTAGAGTAGAAGGAAACTTGATGTCGTTTCGCCTCTTCAACACATTAAGTGCTAAACTTGTCGAAAATTACCGACTTTTATAGAGAATACTGTTGACAGAATAATTTGCCATGCATTTCTTATAATGTTTTTAGAAAAGTTATTTAAAAATATAAAGCATATTTATTATTTTTTATCGGAAATATTAGATTAATTATTCTAAACTATATGTTTTTCAGATTTAATGAACATTTCATGGTTTTTATATATAATTTATTTTGATATTTTTCAAATTTAAGATTTCCCGATCTGTGAAATATCATATCATTTTAAAATCAAATTCATGTCTTTTTGAATTCAGAAGATTTCTTATTTTTCAACTTGTAAATTTGTTTTATAAATTGCTTTCATATCTGCTGTTAGTTTTTTTAGTTTTGATTTGATTTATAGATTCTTTAATTGTAGAAATATTTATCAGAATTTTTTTTAAACACCTATTTTATCACATACTAAAAATATCCTTGAGAAAATTGACCTCAAAATATTGTAGAACCTTTGTTAGATTTTCTGTACGACCTTTTTATTTTTGTTTACTTGAGTTCACTTTTTTCATTTAAATGAAAAAGTCAGAATTAACATAGTAGAAGTTAATACCTTGAACTGACTGGAACACTTTTTCTGGACCTTCTATCTCGACTTTTTATGGTAATCAACAGATATTTTGACCAGATGTATTCAAAACGACGAAAATGACTGGGGTAGAAAACAGTATTCAGTGAGTCTTATAAAGCATCAGCAAATTTGTTTCGGTATTTTTATTTACCTTCAGTTATAAGGAGGAATTGTGATCGTATCTTATTGCTTCTTTTCATTAAGGGTTTCACTTTCATTCAAGAACTTTAGAACACAGTTAAAAAATTTCTGCCTTCTTATTTTAAAGAACGCAAAAAAGAGACAGTTGTAAAGATAAATCGCTTTGGTTGCATATTCATTGATCGTAAATTTTTTTTTCTAACTTGAGATCGAGTTTTTTCCGGTTAAAAAACGTTAAATAATAGACACGTGTAATTTGGCGCCAAGTTTTAATTTTAAATGCAAAGCGTTGAAACACGTGAGGGTTCTGTTTTCCATATTAGACATAATAGGGAAATTCATAATATGTACCATGATGCATTTACAATTTTTTGAAATATTAATTAAACAGTATGAAAAATTTTAATTACAAATGGCAAGGAAAGACAATGATTCACCTTTTCAAGTTCATAAATTAATATTTTTATTTTATCTTTGATAATAAATTTTCAGATTTAATAATTATAAATAACTGGATTATATCGACCCTCAATGATATTAATAGTATTGAATTATTTCTGAAACTAAAGTTTAAAATGATGTCTTAATCCCAATATTTAAAAAATAATGAACTGTAAAACAATTTAAATTTATTTCTTGAAAAGTCAAGTAGGACAGAATGTAATATTCTTCAAGTTATATAAGTTTAAAAATTCTTTTGTAGCACGAATCTGAATGTCTGAACTGAATATAATTTGAAAAACGCCTGCAGGTTGACTAAGTCTGTTGAAAATATATCCAAGCAATCTGATTGGAGAATTAGGGCTTTAAGTTTGACTTCAAAATTTTATGTGAAATAAATAATTCAACTTTTATTTATATTTTAAGGTCTTGGAAATAACTAAAGTTTTAGTTTATCCTCAAATATGGACAGAATGATAATTTTAAACAATCAAATTCAAATAGTTTCAAATTTCTTTATATCTTAATTAAATTTTTATTTCCTAAAAGAGCTCCAATCTTGTGTACGTAACTATTTTACAGTATTTCAAGCTTGCTGCTGAAACTGTTACTCATTGGTATTGTCTTTGCGTCATTAATTAAGACTATTCCTCTTTTAGTTGCTTGGAATTTTTTTTTTTTGGAAAATACATTATTGTCATATGAATCATCTCAAAGATCCTTTACATTTTTTCTTTGAAAGTTGTGAATCATCAACTCTAATCGTAAATTCAAAAGAATAGATCATTATTCAATACTTAAGGAAAATTAAACTTTGGTAGGGAGACATGCAAACAAAGAAGACTTACCGAAGAAAAAAATAAAAACCTGATAAAATGCCTTCTTATTTTCTATTCAAAACTGAATTGGGATCAATTTCGTTCATTAAATAATTTTCAAAGATTTTACTGTCTTAAATTCTAAAATTAATTTTATAATTATTTGAGTTAAGATTTTTATTTTATTTTAAAATGAAAGACGTTGAAGACTTCAAAAATTAATTAATGAATGAAACGAACTTTCAGTTAATAAAATTTCAGTAAACACAGTAATTATCATTAGAAAGGAACCGTTTATGTTTTCCATTTTAATATAAGGTGGTCAAGTTCTATTTTCCTGTTAAATTAATAAATACATAAATATGTTTCTATAAAATTTCCCGTCTCCCTTATTCAATTTGAAAGTTATAAAATTAGGATTCTTTCATTGATTTAATTATGTTTTTGTAGAGGTTTTTGAAGAAGAAATTTATTCTATTAATTAAAGAGATGTGTTTTTTCTGTGATGAATCAGTTTTTTTATTATGAAGGCATTTTTTTGTTTTTGACTTACTCTACATGTTTATTCACACCCATTTAGTGATATAATCATTATAATTGATGTGGATCACCGCGAACGCACATTGACGACACGCTTACAGCCATGTGAGTGAATTGACGGTCGTCAGCTAATAATGTATGTACGTACGTTAATTAGCTGACTAGCAATGACGCATTTCCATTGGGGGATTAAGAATCGCGCCGCTTCAATATACTTCTGCAACTGCGTGTTCATAAACATTCCACAACGCCACCACTTTTGCAACATCGTTAAAATGATCAAAAGTCATTTCGTCCCACCACCGATCCAGTACTTCCAAGGCATCCTTGGAATCAAAAGCTCCTCGAACATCTGTTAATCCAAATCTCAATTTTTTAATAAAAATCAAGCTTACTATCGAAGAAAGTGCAGAGTATAACTAGTTTTCCAATTGTCTCCATTTACACTAGTTTTGCTTGGAAAGATAGTTTAAAAAGCAAAATCTTTATTCTGTTTTATCGAATTATCCTCAGAAGATTGAGGAAGAAGTTGAGAAAATTAATAAATGGAATCGAACAGGTTTTATTGAAGTAAATTATTGATATTCCAAGTGATTTAGTGTCCGGAAATCAAAGGATCGTAAAAACGAGTTAATAAATTAAGATTTTGTACGCAATGCTTTCACGTACGTGTCATTGATGACGGTGGCTTGGTCACGAGGTAAATGGCGACTGAAAATCAAAGTCGATTAATTCTCAGCCAAGAAGATGAGTGATGAATTGTTTATTAAAGACCAATTGATTGTTGATCAAAAATCCTAGCTCAAAGAATAGTGAAACTATTTAACGGTGATTTAAATTCGATCCATTTAAAGAGAAGAATTTCCCTAGAGAAATTAAAAAACAATGATTATTTAAAATTTGCAAAATTTCAATAATTTTGGAGCACATTTTATTAAAGTATTTCTATCGACTTTTATTTGATTTTTACATTACCGTGGTATATTCTGAGTTGCTATTTTAATCTTGTTGTATATAAATGCATAAATTATGCTAAATACTGACGATACTAACAAGAAAATTGTTGTTGAAGGCGATCAGGAGAGACTGAAGAGCCAGGAAAGAGTATAATCGTTTTTGTGCGGGGCCCAGTACGGATACGAAACTCGTCGTGTGAGGTCAGGAGCGATTAAAAAGTGGCACACGCGCTTTCCATCGTCCCCGAGTAGAAACAGAATACCTAAAACGTGGGTGTAAGTTCAGTCCTCGAGACGATGTCAATTTGACCGGGCGCGAATTACGATATACTGCAGCTTTACTCCAACCAAAATGGTATCAACAAGGCACCAAAGAAGATAATCCCCTTTTTATAGTTCTTGAAACGAGTCGGTTGACCTAGAAAGTGAATCCAATCGAAAGAAACCATCGCTGACGAAAATCAGTCATTTGAAAGATGTGAGATGTGGAAGAATTTAAAACAAACCCTCTAAATAATTGATAAAACTGGATAAAAACTATTTATGGAATGAAAAACTAAATATTATTTTGTGACGCTAATTCGATAAAGAGGAGACTTTGGAACTGAAATTTAAAATTCTCTTTGGATTCAATTTTTAAAAATGCAGGAAACATATGATAAAGTGATCCCAACAATTGTCTGCACAAGAGTGAATTTCAGCGAGAATGGATTACACACTGATGAATTTGATTGTGAAAGAAAATCGAAAAATAAAAGAATCGCCAGATCTCGAGCAAGACGAAATTCAAGGAGATTGTCTGTCAATTTGAATCGATGTTCATCGTCATCTAGAAGCCCATCGCCGCTATCAGGTTCGCAAAAAACTCGATCTTCCTCAGAGGATCTGAGAGCGGAAGCGCAATTAAAAGTGGAAACGGACGTAGTGGCTCCTTTCAGTCCCGGTTATCGGGAATATCTTCAGCTTCTAAACGTGCCATCGACAGGCTCCACTCCAAATTTAGAGTGGAGTGAAACCAGCGGGGATGATTTAAGCTCTGAGTGGGATTCTGATCAATCTGGAAAATCCATCGATCTTACGAACCTTAGTGATGTAAATACGAAGGTAAATTGACGTGAAGACTCGTTCTGTTGCATTGTGTAATTCGGGATTCAACTTTTATATTGAAGTTTGAAATATCTTAGTAAAATTATTTTATTTAATAATTTATTTTATTCTACGGTTCTTCAAATTAGATTTTAGGAAATTATAACTAGAATTTTTTGAATCAACTTTTATATTTTTTACTTTCTGTAAATATAAAGATTTAAAATATTCAATAATGTTAGGAAAAAAATCAGATAATTTATTACACCAGCACTTAATTTCATTTGAAATTTTTAAAATATAATTCTGATCGCATACATTTATTTTGAATGAACACAAAACTCGTTTTTAGTGATAAGGGGTTTCAAATTGAATGGAGGTCCAAGCTCAACTCAAACTCATAGGTAAAAAATTGTGGAATTACATATATTCCATTATTATTTTGTGTGGCGTTGAACTTTAGATTTATTATTATACTATTATGAATTCGTCTATTAGGTAGGTATTAAGAAATGAAATTCATCGGAAATGAATTAAATCTGAGATTTTAAAGATTTTAAATTTTCAGCAAATGTTTTCAGAACCCTACAGAAAATGTGATAAAATGCTCAAAAATATTATTATTTGTGTTTCAGACTTCAGGTTGGAGGAAACTCAGAAATATAGTTCACTGGACACCATTTTTCCAAACATACAAAAAACAACGTTATCCATGGGTAAGTTATATTTCAAAATCATTTCGTTTTTAAGATCAAAATTTAAACTACCCATTCTAAAAAATTGAATGTTTTTAAGCTTCAGATCTTTGTAATTTACAATTATTTGAATATTTTGTTTTAAAGGTCCAGTTGGGAGGGCATCAGGGAAATTTTCGAGCGGGTCCAACTCCAGGAACAATTCTGAAGAAATTGTCTCCTCAAGAGGAAGCTTGCTTCCGATTACTGATGCACGATGTTTTGAGGCCTTATGTACCTGAATTTAAAGGAGTCCTGGACGTCCGAGAATCGGAAGAAAGAACGCAACAGGAAGCAGATTCAGTTGTAACCAGGGAAGGCGAAACCGAAGTGAATAAAAGGACAGTTATATCATCATATCTCCAGCTTCAAGATCTTTTAGGCGACTTCGAACAGCCCTGCGTTATGGATTGCAAAATTGGAGTACGAACTTATCTAGAATCTGAGCTCGCCAAAGCCAAAGAAAGACCTAAGGTAGAAAACAAGTTGTTTTAAAAAGAAAAAAACCACATTTAAGTATTATATCATAAGGTTATATTACGCGAATTTTGAATGTAGATTCTATTTCAAGATGTAAATAATTTTTAGGTAGGCTTTAATCTTTAAAAATAATCGTGAAACTTTCACAAAAAGTATATGAACTAATTTTGTGAATAACGAGAGGACCAAAAATTTCACAATTAAAATAAATGCAACTTTTATATGACATAATTTAAACTTTGACTTCATTTTCATAAAATTCAGAAAATATTATTTTTATTTTAACACTCTGAACTAGTTTAGGGGTTGAAAGCTGCTTCCAAAAATTAGACAAACGCAGAATGATTGGGGATGAGACTTAAAAAAAGAGAATTTTTTTTAGATTACGTGTGTACCAGATTTTAAGAATGATCAATTTCTTATATTAGCCCTTTGCGGTCGTATGTCTACTCTCAGCCACCAAAACATGTTATGTATAAACTTAATACGACCGCTAAGGGTTAAGCCTATTTTATGTATCGAAATTTCATAAATTTCTTGATTCTGAGATTTAATATTCATGTATAAATTTTAATTAAAATTCGATCCTTGCAGTTACGTAAAGACATGTACGAGAAAATGATACAGGTCGATCCATGTGCACCGAGTGCTGAAGAACGAAGAGTTCAAGGAGTCACGAAACCGAGGTACATGGTCTGGCGAGAAACAATTTCCAGCACAGCCACCCTCGGTTTTCGAGTCGAAGGTATTAAACTAGCCCATGGTGGCTCTTCGAAAGACTTCAAAACAACGAGGACTCGAGAACAGGTATTACTTTAAAAGAATTAACTTAGAACGACGATAATGATTTTATGAAAGTAAATTAAATTTAAACTATTAGAAGGTCTTTTCATATTAAAAGTATAAAACATATGTAATTTATCTCTAGGTAAAAGAGGCACTGAAAAGATTCGTAGACGGTTATCCTCACGCAGTTTCTAAGTATCTTCAACGCCTAAAAGCGATTCGAGCAACTTTAAAAGCTTCTCCATTCTTCGCCTCCCACGAAGTGGTGGGCTCGAGTCTTTTATTCGTTCATGACGCTCAGAACGCCGGAGTTTGGATGATAGACTTCGCAAAAACATTGCCTTTGCCTCAGCATTTACCTCGGATTTCTCATGATGCTGAGTGGCAAGTTGGTAATCACGAAGACGGATATTTAATAGGCGTGAACAACCTCATAGACATTTTTGAAGACATAAAAAACTCCCAAACGTAATTCTATTCAACGATACGTTACCACTGCTAGGCATGAACGTCAACGGTTGGAACAAAAGTAGATAACCTCTACAGATCTTCAATATCGAAAGTACTCTAGTGTAAACGAATTTCCCTAAGTTAAGAACGAATTTCCAGAGAAATTCAAAATCGAGAATCTACGTAAGAAATTAACGTAAATTGTAATGTGTTGGTGATTAGCATTGTGTTCAAGATAGATTTGATAAAGTTAAAAATTCTACTTTTTGGCTCTAGAACAACTTTATCGATTTAATGTTTGATTTTATTTTCGTTAATTTGAAAAACAACTTTCTAGAAAGAGATTTTCAGTAATCGATGTGGAACGTAAGAAGTATTTCATAAAAGTCCTCTATGACTTCAGCGCACAATTTCGTAAAATGTAAATCACTACGAGAACCAGACCAAAGACGCGGCGGCCTTTGCTGCCTAGAAACCCGCCACTCTGTATTAGTGAAGGAAAAGAGCGCTAGACTGTAATTTAAAATTAATAGTTAATTTAATTTAATTACCATCCATATTCGTAAGTTTTTATTTATATTGCAAATAACACTGTGAAATCAGTTTTGTTACAAGATCTTACGCGTTTTGTACTCACGACTGCAATCATACATTTGTAAATTAAATCACCGTTTCCACACTTTGTATTCACTTTGACCATCATTGCGTATTAAAAATGCATTCTAATGATCATATATCTTGTTTTTTATTTTGCACAAGATATTCTTTTTTATTTTAACTGTACTATGAAACTATAACGTAAAAGCTATCTCACAACTCGCTTACGCGACAGAAAAAACTTCCATATTCTTCATGAAAGACTAACAAGAGAGAATATGACATCCGATAATTAAACCAGATCGTCAGAATAATTAAAGGAAACGTTTTGGAAAATTGAAGTTTGAAAGAGAATTTAATTAATTTAATTATAAAGTATTTGTAAATAGAAACCTTGTTTAATCAGAATCTAAGCTTCAAATTCAAATATCTTTTTTCCAAAATCATTATTCCTTTTTCAAAAAACCCTTTAAATGTTTGCTTGAAAAATTTTACAATTTTAACCGGAACCAATTCCCGATCGCAGTGACGAATAAATAAAACACGAATTTTTTAAGGTGTATATGAATTAGTTCTAGGAGGTTGAGTTTGAACGGATTGCTGTTGATTGGCAGTTGTCTGGGTCGAGGAAATCGTAGTGGGTGCGATGACTCGAGCGTAGACTGCAGCGCCTGTAGTTTTAAGACCAGCAGCCGTCGGTATCACTTTCAAACCATGCAAAGTTTTAATATTTAATAGCTGACTTGGTAGAATAATAGGCTGTTGCTGAGAAGATTGGGCTTGTTGAGATTGTTGTTTTCCAAGAATTACTCCTGTACTTCCACTGACCCCAACGGTTTTACTACCACTAGCGAGTACAATAGGTTTTCCAGCAAGCTGAGCAGTCACCATTCGAACTGTCTGGGCTTGCTGACCTTGAGATTGTTGTTGCTGCTGTTGTTGCTGAGTGCTGACTATTATTTTCGGAGGGACGGACGAAGTTTGAGCTTGAGATACAACCTAAAATAAAGTAAATCAAAGTCATTTATCAATCAAATCTTATTTAAAATAACTTACAGTTCAAAAAATTAATTATTCACATATTTTAATATTGATTTATTTCGAAAACTTTTGTGTAAATAGCTGCCATTCATTACTGCGAATCATAGATTTACAATTTAAGTTGTTATAAGTAAATTCATTTATCAAAACAAGAAGTCACCTGGTACTGAGTCTGGATGACTTGTTTCCCTTGTCTATTAATTTGTGTTGCATGACCAGTAGTGGTGGCTAATTTCAAGCCTTTTTGAGCAAGTAGACTTTCCACAGAGATTAATTGACCGCCTCCAGCACTTGTGAGTACTTTCGCTAATATTTTCTGTTGTTGCTGTTGTTGTGAGGACTGTTGGATTTGAACAGCGATTGGTTTACCACCAATTTGAGCAATGATCCTTTGCATTCCAGGATTTTGAAGCTGTTGTTGACTCGCAGTAACAACTCTTTGTTGCAACTGCTGCTGTTGCTAATAAAAATAAAAATACCAAATTAATGTATTTTTTAAATAAAAAATCAGATTCTTAAAAAAATTCGGAAAATAGGCAACGCACTTTTAATTGCTGTTGCTGTTGTTGAATCTGTTGAGACTGTCCAGAACCAACTGATGATTGCTTAATAAAAATTGTCTGTCCCTGAAGTCCATGCCCAGTTAATAACGATTTTATCTGTCCTGAGCTGACTAATTTGATTTGCGAAGAGAGCAATGTTTTTCCTGGCAAAACGTGCTGTTGCTGTTGTTGTTGTTGCTTCACATTTGCACTCTGGAGAATGCTTTTCGCTCCCTGGTTAGTCATAATAGTTGATTGTTGCTGTTGATTTTGAATTTTAGCAGTTGGGAATATCGTAGCAACATTGGAAGTGCTTCCAGAGCTACTGGCAATCGTGGTTGAAACTGGTTGAGCTGAATGTAAAACCGAGTGACCAGAAAGTCGAATTGTTTGCAAGCCAGCGGAGGTTGAAACCTGGATTTGATGGTGAGGAAAGTGTTGTTGATTAGACTGCAGAAGGCTCTGCGATGGGGCTGTTTTTACAACTGCAACTGGCTTGACATTAGTATTTGGTAGAGATTTCTTTGTCGGAGGAGGAGTCGATATTTTTGACTTTGTTTCGATGGGAAGAGAAGTTTCCCGCGTTATTATTGAATTTGAATTTAAATTTGAGGAAATAGAACTCGTTGGTGTGGTAGATGGCGGTGTAGCGGTAGTGGAAATGCTAGGAATTGTAGAAATCTGAGGAGGATTCGAACAGACAATTGTTGGAGGTTCGATAGAAGTTGGCTGGTCGAAAACAATTTTTTCCTCTGTTTTTCTCGTCTCTTTCCTGATAACAAAAAGAATTTTAAAAATTAATTTAAAGATAAACTACTATTTTCTTTGCTTTCCAGTTTTATTCTGAAATATGAAATTATGAACCTGGTTATAACCGGCGTTGTCTGGGTAGTGGATTTCTTTTCCTTTTTCGGTGTAGTTTCCTTATTGACGTTACTCGATTGATTGTGAGATTGTTCTTTACCACTCGCAGGTTTACCACTTGATTGGAGAGATTTATTTCTTGAAGAACCGCCAGTACTCTTTTTATTTTTAGGCACGCCTTGAAACTGCTGGTGGTACATTTCTAAATAATTAAATATATTATCAAACTTCTTTATTAACAATAATCTGAATAAAATTGAAATTAATCTTTGCAAATCAATACCAACCAAATTCAGATTCCGAGCGAGCTCGGTGAAGATACAGCCACTCTTTTCTTCTAGGATAATAACGAACGCAGGGGTCTGCTTCGTAATGTAGCCTATCCAAAGCTCCAGAGACGACCGAGTGCAAATTGCCTTCTTTGTCATGGTTACTGTCGCTTTCATCGAGCTCTCTAATATACTGTGAATCCTTCAGCAACTGGCAAATATCAGCTCTAGTCCCTTCACCATTCGGAAGCCTTGCCGTCGCATCTCGAACTAATGCTAAGATCGTTACAAAGTTTGGACGATCAGCAACTAATAAAGAGTGACCTCGAGGCTTTGTCAAACCAGAACCTGTAAAGAAAAAAAACCATTTTTAATATGAGTTACTAATATTCTATTCTTGAATTTTTACAATTCTTTTCCTGAGAAAAATTCAAAATAAATTCTTACCGACATTGTGTTGATATATTCCTTTCACTGGACCAACAACAGAAGAGTAGCCATGCATTCTGTAAGTAAATGCCTTATGGGGAGCCGCGTAACGCATTCTTTCCTGTCTTCTGAACTCTTCCCGTTCTTCTAGAGTAGAAGGTCGCACTTTCCAGTCAGTGGGATACAAAGCACGAGGTGGTTCCCACTCAGCAAGGGAACTAACGGAGCCTGTATCTGGACCAACGATTTCCAAAACAGGGCTCTCAGACCTATTTCCACTTGTAGTTGTATTAATATTATTATTGTTACTGACACTCGCTTGTTGCAATTGATTTTTTGTCAAATTTGTTGCATAAGTCACTGGTTGCGGTGGACCCAATGAATCCCTTAGAAAAAGAGTAATATAAATGATTTACTCTGTATAAAATGAAAAAATATAATTAAATCAAGAAATTGAAAATACTTGTGAAAGAGAAATCGATTACAAAGAGCTGATAGTCTTGAATCAGAATCTCTTCCAGCCCCAATCCAAGCGTAAATGCTGCGACCTTTATTTTCTAAATAAGGAACAAATTCTTGCTCTCCGTCGATTTGTTGGTCCAAATCCGTAGGGTAAACTAACTCGCCCGCAAGAAATCTCAATGCTTGTGGAACTAGCGAAGGCCACGAAGGTGCCAATGAGTACCTGAGAATAAAAACGTGGATTAGAAATATTACTAATAGATAACATATTTCATGATTTCCTCATTTTTTTACCAATCATTTAAGGGTGAAATGGGATTTCCTTGCCACTGCATGATTGCTTCTTTCATTTCTGCAATATTCATACGATATTCGCCTTTTGAAATAAAGGCGTCTCTTAAGAGAGAAAAGAAACAGGCGTGGGTTTCTTGCATTAGTTCAACATCTCCACCGTCTGTTAGAGAAAGATCGTCTCCACCAGATAGAGAAACTTCCTTCTCTGATATCATCATTTCTTCATTTTCACACCTAATGAGAAAGATAAAATAATAAAATATCACCTTTAATCATCTTGAATGATGATTTAAGTATTGTTTCCTCTGAAATTATCTAAAGTACTCACTTCACTTCATTGAGAATGTCAATTCCATCGTCAAGTTGAATAGGCAACTGCATCATATCAATACTGTCTAGATCTAGTTCCTTTTTATCAACCTCATCCTCTTCTTCTGGCTCTGCTCTAATTTCTTCGTTCATAGAGTGCTGCTCTATTTTAATTTCAGGTTCATACTCCATGTCTTCTACTTCCCTTTTAACCTCAGACATCGGAATGGTCATCGCATGATTTTTACTGCTTTTAGGGACCACTGGATTTCTGAAAAATAATTATTAGGTAAATACATTAAATGCGTTATCAATCACGCTTTTAATTTTAGCAGAGCTACACATTTAAAATAAATTCAAGTTATTATATTGTAGATCAAAAAGTAGTACATTTTTTGTTTAAGATGCGAACGATGAGCGTAGACATCTACAGGCTCTGCCTTCACACTCTGAAAATTTGAACTTTTGTGTTGCATTTCTAGAAGATTTGAGTGTTTAATATCTGGTGTTGTACGGGAATAATCATCGTTGTCAGTCTCAATCTTAATGGTGTTAGAACTAATTTTTGGCACCGAATGTTGACACAGAGGAGATTGTTCTAACTTCATCCGCTTTTTCGAGGTCGAAACTCGCACAGGATGACTTGGCGGAATAAGCTTATGTTTTTGACCAACCTGTGCTCTTTGCATCAAATCCGATAAAGCGATACCTTGAGTATTAAGCTCAGGATGATTCTGAGAAAGGAGAAGATAAAATTGACTATTGTAAAATATTTAAAAGATAAGAGAGCACTGCTAAACTTACATCTCGTCGCGTTCTTCGCTTTTTATGAGCTACAAGCAGCGCTCGATAAGAATCTTCTGTTTGCTCTCTTAATGAAAAAGACAAACTTGGAACGCATTCAGAACGCTGAAGAGTCGAGAATACAGGTCTGATCGCATCATCCGTATTGTTCATCTGCATTGCCCTTATCAATGGAATTTGAGGTGCCATTGAGGAACGTTTCTTTTTCTTCTGCTTTGCATTACTTATTTGATATTGTGGATAATTTTCTTCGTTTTCAGACGTCGTATCATCTGCAAGTCTCGCATCTGTTCCTAGCTCAGCTCTCAAAGCATTCATTTCTTCAATGTAACGCATTTGCGTCTTTTCCTCGACTAGAAATTAATTTCATTTAGATAGAATTACACAGAAGAACAAATTAAATAAGTCACTTACCCAGCGCTGGTTTTGGTTTCCTCCAATGAAATTTGGAAAGCGTTTTATGTCCCGCTTGACTAAAGCCTTGCTTGTAAGCGTTTGAAAGTAAACTCTCTCTAGATTTAAGAAGTTCACTCGCTAATTCGTAGGCATGCTTTCGTTCCTCAAATATAGCTCTTCTTTGCTGAGCTTTACGCACCAAGTTTCGCATTCTTCTAATATCGGGACGGAAGTGACCAGCGGAAATGTGCTTGTGAAATGAATCCAAAGGTGAAACACCGAATCTAAAATGAAAATAATGATTAATCATGAAAATTTATAAACTGGGGATTATAAAACTCTGGTACTATTTTTGAAATACCTAACGTTTTCTCTATCGAAAAGCATTTGAACAGTCTTCTCTAGTTCCATTTCAGCATTACAATCTTTGGGAAATTGTGGTAACAAGCTATACAAAGTTTCCTTTTGACTTTCCGATAAAGATTCTTGCCACAGCCGCGGGTAATCAAAGAGTTCTCGAAAAATGGAAGCGTGCTCACACAGATCTTGAGGTAATTTTAGTTTAACTCCTGCTGCCGTACATGTTTCCCAGCGCTAGAAATAATAATTTTTGATATTTTCAATACTTTATTAAGATAAATAAATTAAAATTTTAGGAAGAACTTAGAAATTAAGTTTAAACTTGCTAGCTGATCTTCGTTTTCATCTCTTTCTTGATGATGTGAACCATCGTCATTTCTATCTTCTTCGTCTTCTAGGGAGGAATTAGCCTCTGAGCCACTAGTGCCTTGTTCGTCTTCAGAATCCTCACCACTTTCTGATGAGGAATTACTATCACTGCTGCTACTTGTACTGGTGTTGGAAGCAGAACCCTGAGACACATCTTCATCTTCATCTTCTTCAGCTCCAGAATCGCCATTAGCTGAACATTCATCAACCTACAAGTGTTTTCATAACACATTATAATTACTTATTAGCAATTTTTACATACATTGTGAGTTAATTAAAAATGTCTTTTTAAAGTATTGTTTGAAATATGTTGAACAAATTGTTTTAAATAAATACAAAAAATACTTTGTGACGAGAAAAAATATTAATGCACATAAAATATACTTGAAAAAATATAAACAAACCCGAATTTTTGAAATTTGTGTCAAACATCAAAACAAAGCAATTAATCAGAATATGAATGAAATCAACTTCTTTAGTAAAAGGTGAAGTTGAAACAGAGGAAAACTAACCTCCATTTCGCTAATTTATGAGTCAGCTGCCTTCACCTAAGAGATATATTTAATGCGAAAGGTAGCTTTCCTGATACTTGGGAAAACGTCTTGTTGTGTTTAATATTCTATTAGATGACAACAAACAACAGAAGAAATTGCAATTTTCCGTTTTGAGAGTATTCGCTTTTTATCGATTCTGTTTTAGGTAATTTCGCTATTAACCGCAGTTTGGGCTGTTGCATTTGCGCTACTGATTCTCCTTTGGAAAATTTCAGTCATGGCGTGAAGTATTGTCGTGTAGCAGACGCACCATTTATGTATTTAAAGGACGCCTTTTACTTTGCGGTCCTGCGAAGCCATCTTTGCACAGGGGTAAATCTTTCCACCATGATTGGTGGATTATTGTATGTTCCAGAGTTTTCTCCAATCACAATTCTAGATTAACATTTGTCCAAAAACCAGAAACATACTAGAAATTTCAACCAATACTCGAGTCATTTATTATTTATAAAGGTGCAGACATACCTCGTAAAACGAGAATTTTACTTGCTTGCTTGCGTCAGAACTCACAAGAGTGAGAACGATGGAAAACACTCTGTCTTTCACTCTTGGGATTTTTTGCGTAAGCAAGCAAAACTCTTGCTTTACGAGGTACGCATGGAGAATAGACATAAGGAGACCTAACCAAACTAATGTCACTGAAAATTAACATCTTTTTGTTGGAAGTACATTCATTAAGTACGGAAACTTCCCAAGAGATGTCGTTCCTGCAAGTAGCGTAAAAAAAATGAACTCTTCGGGTAGAGCCATGGAGACTAGACATAAGGAGACCAATCTCTATATATCCATTCCCGAAATGAAGTTCTTCCAAGTACATAGTTACAAAACTTCCCGATGAGGGCATGTATGTTCCCTGGGTGCAAAATGGCGACGCCCAAGACACGATGAAGTTCTGCCAAGTACTTAGTTAAAAAACTTCCCGATGAGGGCACGTGTGTTCCCTGGGTGCAAAATGGCGACGCCTAATAAACGATGCTTATAAACCGTAGATGCCGCCATTTTGCACCCAGGGAACACACGTGCCCTCATCGGGAAGTTTTTTAATTAAGTACTTGGCAGAACTTCATTTCGTGTTTTGTGAAGTACAGCCATAAGAGATTGGTCTCCTTATATCTAGTCTCCATGGGTAGAGCTCTAAAAAGAAAGATACGCTCGACCGCCATCTTCGGTCCAGTCGACGGAGGACTGTCATAAGAACACGTGTATTTACGTACGTTTCGAAACTTCTTTTTTCGTGCAGATTTAAGGAGGAATTACACCTCTGAATCCAGGCATTATGCATGCAGGTTACCATGGTAACATATTAGTGGGAAAGAAAAAGGAAAATTGTCGGTCTCTTTCTCTCTTGTATGTTACCATGGTAACCTGCCTGCAGAGGTGTAATTCCTCCTTTACTCTCGTTTCAACCAGCAGAATTATTCAGTTTCTTACGGCACATCACTAGGCCTGACTTTCTTTGTAAAATATATTAAACTGCACTTTGTGAATTTTAACAAACCTAGTAAAAATACTTTATAATATCGTTTATCAATAAAAATGTTTCTTTTTTTTTGGATTAGCGAAGCTTAGGAAATTTGGGGTATATGGCCCTTCGATAAGCTAAATATCAATGTTTTACAATGTTATTGAGATTATTAAATTAGCATGCGACACTGGCGGTCATTTCACGAACTACACAATATGGCCGCTACCACGGACAAACGTCAATGTAAATATAAGGAGTAATATAAAGTCATAAGGAGTAATTCAGTTATTTGCCTTTTTATTTTGTAATTATTTCCGTGTTGTGAATTTTTGATCGATATCGTGTTGTAAATAAAATGGAATTCTCAACCGGGTATAGGAAAGCAAGCGATGGTGGACGCAGTTGCGTTCAAAAAGTTGAACGAAAAAATTTATTAGGTGATTCCGAATACGTCAATAAACGGGCTGAGTGGCTAAGGATTCTAAAAGTTTATGAGACGAGGAAAAGGAACTTTTAGTTTATTCACTGCACTTTGTAAAAGACGACTACAGTTTTCCAGGTAATTAATTTCGTTTAAAATATAATAAATGTTAATAAATATTTTTCATTTTAAAAACATATACAACACATACCTGTTACAAAACAGTAAGACAGCTACGATGTGCTCGCAACAGTGGCTTCAGCCGGCTTTGCAGGAGCAACCCATCTTTTTGACGAAAATGTCATTGTTTTTTAAGTAAACGGACGATTCAATTGTTAAATTCCCGGTCACAACATGTGAATCAGATGTTATCCCGCTTGTTTACAAACATAAAGCGTATAACTGTATATTTGCAGCGGTTCTTTCCGTTACCCCGCACATAATTAAGAGGCCAGAATTTATAATTTCTTGGCTTTTGCGCATATTTCGCGTTGTAGGAGTTGCTGCAGTGTATCTGCATAACTCCTCCAGCGATATCGTCAACATTTTCCGGCTTCATTCGCGTAATTGGGAAAAATCGCGATTTTACCCATAATTCCAATGATATTTTGTCCGTGGTAGCGGCCATACTTGCTTCGGCACAACAGCGCCGCTGTTCCCGCGGTGGTAGTTTTTTTCGTCAATAATTTTATACATCGACATGATATAAACATAGAGTTACGTCGTGCGCGCGCATCTATTGCCAACTGCACAACTTTTATTCCATTATTTCCGCAACGGGAATGCGAACGCGATGAAAGTTCTGCAGTTGGCAATAGATGCGCGCTCACGACATAAACTCTATGTTCATGTCATGTCGATGTTACGTCGTTTCCTACAATTCTATTCTGTAAAGACCTTAAGGCTGGCCCCACAATGTGTCCTAAGATTCGTACATATCGTCCATGCACGTACGTTCTGACGTCATCAACGCGTTGTTACCAAGGTTGTGCAGTGACGCGTCACTCGAGGTTTTTTACGTAAATTACCTAAGTGAGGTATTTTACGTAGAAAACCGGTAAAATACCTAATAAATTACGTCCCAAGATGGCGGCCTTACAGAACTGTATATAACCTCACTTTTTCAAAGTTCCGTTCCCGAAAAGTTTGTTTTAAACGTGAACATTGTTAATTAAACAATATCATCAATGTCGACTAAAAATAAACGGGGGAAAATAAAATCCCACTTCGGGCTTCCATATATTCCATGGAATAAATTGAACTTTCTTCGCCTGCAAGAGAAAAATGAAAATGTTGCAAAATGTTCATTTTGTAGTGAAGTGTTAAAAAATGTTGGATATAATCGCCTTTTGGGTGAGGTTAGGTTTGTTCTTTGTTGGCGGGACCGATAATGGGCATCGCAGGAGCGTTAAGT
Organism: Diplolepis rosae; assembly: GCA_030998225.1. Taxonomy (NCBI): domain Eukaryota; kingdom Metazoa; phylum Arthropoda; class Insecta; order Hymenoptera; family Diplolepididae; genus Diplolepis; species Diplolepis rosae. The sequence continues at coordinate 918,492 of JAPYXD010000723.1, read as the reverse complement.
CCCGTATACACGTAATTTACATCATGTAGAGAACTAGTGGGGTAAAATACCTAGTAATTTACGGTAAAAAACTACGAAAATTACCTAGAGTATTTTACTTGCCCAACTCTGGTTGTTACCAACAGACGCATGTCGACCACATGCATGCGACATGCTCGTGGTTCGCCTGTAGTTTGAATACTGGCGTTCTCTTGATGAGTAAATTTACTGTCCGGTTCATGAGTGGCTCCCACGAAGGAATAATAAGGAGACCAAACTGCCATGGGAAACTTTTCCAAATCTGGCAGGAGTAACGGCACGGTAAGTGCCCGGCTTGTAAGTTGGAAGTAGTGGAAAGGAGTGCGCAAGTGCGCAGTTGTCCTCTTCTTACTTACTGGAAAATGTGCGAGTGAGACGAACTTGTCAAATTGATCTAAGCCAGAGAGGTTATGCAACCCGGTACGCGACACGACATTGCTAAGAAAAAAATTTATTATATTACATGGGATCTTCAAAATCTTGAAAATTTCTTGGATTAAATTCCCCTCATCTTTAAAGGAAAATACTATGCAACATTATTTAATACACGATTTACGAAGTAATAACAAATACCATAATTTCAATTTCAAGATTTACAATCATATATTCGATATATACTTATCACTTTTATAATGCATTCCTTTAGCTTTATAGGAGTCCTGAGATATTTATTTTTTTTTTAACTAAATTAAAATTGAACAAATATCTGCCGCTTGCAAATGATCAAAAAGTCAATCAACATAACCACTCTGGCTTAGATCAATTTGAAAATTTGACAAATTCATCTCACTCGCACATTTTTTCGTGAGTAAGAAGAGGATAACTGCGCACTTGCGCACTCCTTTCCAATACTTCCAACTTACAAGCCGGGCACTTACCGTGACGTTGCTACTGCCAAGTCGCTTGCATGAAGATAGGTCTCCTTATTATTCCTTCGTGGTGCCCGACTTGTAAGTTGGAAGTAGTGGAAAGGAGTGCGCAAGTGCGCAGTTGTCCTCTTCTTACTCACGAGAAAATGTGCGAGTGAGACGAATTTGTCAAATTGATCTAAGCCAGAGTGGTTATGTTGATTGATTTTTTGATCATTTGCAAGCGGCAGATATTTGCTCAATTTCAATTTAGTTTAAAAAGGAAAAAATATTATCTCAGGACTCCTATAAAGCTAAAGGAATGCATTATAAAAGTGGTAAGTATATATCGAATATAAGATTGTGAATCTTGAAATTGAAATTATGGTATTTGTTATTACTTCGTAAATCGTGTATTAAATAATGTTGAATAGTTTTTTCCTTTAAGGCCATGGATCAATCGGGCCACGTGACTAAATTATACATTTATTCGTTCATGTAAGATAACTTTTTTAATTTACAATGTATCTTTCTGATAATTTGGAAAACGTAACAAAAGATAATAAAGCACGTCTGTTAACTTCTTTTTAGTAAAAATTTTGAAAAAAATTCGAAAACTTATCGAAAATTACAGTTAACTGTAAAATTTTTTGCAAAATTTCCACTCATACAAAGTTGACAGACGTTCTCTATCGTGTTCTGTAGTATTTTCCAAATTTTCAGGAAGATATTTTGTAAAAGAAAAAAGTTATCTTACACGAACTTTTACAGGAATATGGTCACATGATCTGGTTGATCCATGGCCTTAAAGGTGAGGGAATTTAATCCGAGAAATTTTCAAGATTTGACAAGTTCGTCTCACTCGCACATTTTCCCGTGAGTAAGAAGAGGACAACTGCGCACTTGCGCACTCCTTTCCACTACTTCCAACTCACAAGCCGGGCACTTACCGTGCCGTTGCTCTTGCCAGATTCGGAAAAGTTTCCCATGGCAGTTTGGTCTCCTTATTATTCCTTCCTGCCGGGCACTTACCGTGCCGTTGCTCCTGCCAAGTCGCTTACATGGAGATAGGTCTCCTTATTATTCCTTCGTGATTGTAACGAAGAAGCGAGGAGAATAAGGGGAAATGGGACGAGTCGTTCTCGCATGCAAGAGTGACGAGGAAAGAAAAATGGCAACGTGCCCCGTCTTCGCTCCCTACCCGATTCACACCGACAGGCAGGCTGAGAGTGTGAGACACTGCGTCGGTTTCAGATCTGGGATCACTGTCTGTAGGTACCCCGGTTTGCAATCTGAGCCAGTGATCCCAGATCGTGGGAGCTAGCGGCCCCCACCACGCTCCCATGTGGGAGCGCACACAATCAAGCGCGCCGTGTCGGTGTGTCCCCACTTCCTCGCTTCGATTTCACGCTCTCGTCTGTTGAGCCAAGATCGAAAATTATGTTTCTGTCGACTTCGTGTCAAAGTGGCGCGAAGCAGACGACAAATTTAAAATCACTAAATATATAATTTAAGATATTACCTTTCTTCTTTGATATTTCCAAAAACATTCACTTAAAATTAATATCTAAACATTTTATTTTAAATTTTAGGATGATTTAAAGACTCAAAAGATGGTTTTCTATTGAAATTTAAACTCAATAAATTTTCAGTTTCAAAACAAAATATCAATTTCAATATTTTTTAGCTGTGCAAATCAAATAGTTCAATTAGAAAATTATGTAGAGAATATTATATATTAAGGAATGGTAAAATATGATATTGTAGTTTAAAAAATAAAATATTAAAATACTTAAGTAATACATAAATTATATCTAGTTATACACTCGAAATTATACAGTAGAGTTTCTTCTCTGGTATAGGCAACATTAAAAAAATTTCATTCAAATAAATAAATTAATATATAAATATATAAATTTAAATAAATAAATAAATAAATATAAATTTCATTATAAAACTGTGAATAAAAGGTTTCAATATTCAAAAATACTAAAATTACATCTATATTTGCTTTCGAAATTAGACGTTTCGATTTCTCTTAAATAAAAATACAAATATGAAATATTTATTTTTTAATGAAATAGTTTAAAAAAATGTTATAGTACGTGAATCAACTATATCAATTAAAAAATTAAGTGGAAAATATTTGATTTAAAAAAAAAAGAAATTAAGGTTAAAAATCTACATTCCTAATTACATGGTGATAGTAGATAAAAATTCTATACGATGTTGTTAATAATTGGCTTTAGGGTTCAGAAATGATAACTCAGGAAGTCACATACTTTCAAACATTTCGACTCTAATATGAATCCTCATCAATGATCTTTATTTCTAAAATTTTAAAACAGTGGATAAAATATTACACATATGAGCTCTATTTTGGAATAAACTTTGGTAATGTAAAAAATGTAAAATATCGTGAGAAAATTTACATAAAATTGTACAGAAAACATCGGTAAATTATCTAAAAACTTCCTTAAGAATAACAATAAAATTCTAGCACATAACTCTAATGTAAATCAACTAAAAAACTAGTATATATTAGTGTCTAAATTCTACTGAAGATATAGATGCAAGTACATATGTAGTATAAAATTACAAAGGATTATTTATGAAAATTAGCTTAGAATTGCTAATACAAATTCTACACTGTTAGAATTTTCTACCGCGATTTCCCAGAACATGTGAGTGGAGTTTTATTCAGCTACAGCCTCCTAAAATTTAGACAGAATTTCAGGAAATTCTGTTACTTTTTAGTCAATTTATGAAAAAAAATTTTTTTATTAAACTTCACTTCCAAAGTGTTGAATATTCTGTATATTTTCCCTGGAATTACTGATACTTGTAATAGGAATAATTTTGCGTTTTGGTAACTGAAGTTCAATGCACTTACGTGCACCTGAAAATTCATCCACATGCAACTGAAACTCAGTTACAGTTACGGAATTTTATGATAAATTTATAAAAATTGTGTTACAGTTTGGTAGTTTTTAAGATACATTTTTAGAAAATGAAAAATTTTCTGATTAAAATAGTTAACTAACAAAGCTACTGAATTTCCAATCAATACCTTAACTTGAAATTTTAAACATTTATTGACTATGGAATTTTATTGATATTTGTAAAAACATTCGCCTAATAAAAACATTTTTGATATTATGTGAAATTCTTGGAAAATTCTCAGTAAAATTTAAAGTCAATAAATATTTGAAGATTTAAATCAAGATATTAATTAAAACATGTTTCGGGTTTAAAAATTTGATCAACTGCATCAATTAGAAAATTTTGCCTTTGTGTAAAGCATTTCTTTTTTCTCATTAAAAAGTCTATGCATATAAGCCACTAAAACGTAAAATGAGAACTTGAAATTGGAAAAAATGTACTGAATTTTTATATATATATAAAGAAAAGTTTTCTTAATATTATGAAGCTCAACTGAATTTTCAAAAAATGTATCTTAAAAACTACCAAACTGTAGCAGAACTTTTATAAAATTATCATAAACTTGCGTAACTGTAACTGAGTTTCAGTTGCATGTGGATGAATTTTCAGGTGCATGTAAGCGCATTGAACTTCAGTTAACAAAACGTAAAATTATTCCTATTACAAGTATCAATATTTCCAGGGAAAAATATACAGAATATTCAACACTTTGGAAGTGAAGTTTAATAAAAAAAATTTTTTTCATAAATTGACTAAAAAGTAACAGAATTTCCTGAAATTCTGTCTAAATTTTGGGAGGCTGTAGCTGAATAAAACTCCACTCACATGTTCTGGGAAATCGCGGTAGAAAATTCTAACAGTGTAGAATTTGTATTAGCAATTCTAAGCTAATTTTCATAAATAATCTTTTGTAATTTTATACTACATATGTACTTGCATCTATATCTTCAGTAGAATTTAGACACTAATATATACTAGTTTTTTAGTTGATTTACATTAGAGTTATGTGCTAGAATTTTATTGTTATTCTTAAGGAAGTTTTTAGATAATTTACCGATGTTTTCTGTACAATTTTATGTAAATTTTCTCACGATATTTTACATTTTTTACATTACCAAAGTTTATTCCAAAATAGAGCTCATATGTGTAATATTTTATCCACTGTTTTAAAATTTTAGAAATAAAGATCATTGATGAGGATTCATATTAGAGTCGAAATGTTTGAAAGTATGTGACTTCCTGAGTTATCATTTCTGAACCCTAAAGCCAATTATTAACAATACCGTATAGAATTTTTATCTACTATCACCATGTAATTAGGAATGTAGATTTTTAACCTTAATTTCTTTTTTTTTTTAAATCAAATATTTTCCACTTAATTTTTTAATTGATATAGTTGATTCACGTACTATAACATTTTTTAAAACTATTTCATTAAAAAATAAATATTTCATATTTGTATTTTATTTAAGAGAAATCGTAAAGTCTAATTTCGTATGCAAATTTAGATGTAATTTTAGTTTTTTTGAATATTGAAACCTTTTATTCACAGTTTTATAATGAAATTTATATTTATTTATTTATTTAAATTTATATATTTATATATTAATTTATTTATTTGAATGAAATTTTTTTTAATGTTGCCTATACCAGAGAAGAAACTCTACTGTATAATTTCGAGTGTATAACTAGATATAATTTATGTATTACTTAAGTATTTTAATATTTTATTTTTTAAACTACAATATCATATTTTACCATTCCTTAATATATAATATTCTCTACATAATTTTCTAATTGAACTATTTGATTTGCACAGCTAAAAAATATTGAAATTGATATTTTGTTTTGAAACTGAAAATTTATTGAGTTTAAATTTCAATAGAAAACCATCTTTTGAGTCTTTAAATCATCCTAAAATTTAAAATAAAATGTTTAGATATTAATTTTAAGTGAATGTTTTTGGAAATATCAAAGAAAGAAAGGTAATATCTTAAATTATATATTTAGTGATTTTAAATTTGTCGTCTGCTTCGCGCCACTTTGACACGAAGTCGACAGAAACATAATTTTCGATCTTGGCTCAACAGACGAGAGCGTGAAATCGAAGCGAGGAAGTGGGGACACACCGACACGGCGCGCTTGATTGTGTGCGCTCCCACATGGGAGCGTGGTGGGGGCCGCCAGCTCCCACGATCTGGGATCACTGATCTGAGCACACTGCGGTGGAAGACGTCATTCAGTCATTGGCAGTTCAAGCATAGAGCTTTTGTTACATAGCGTGGGGACATTTTAAACGGTTAACTTTTGGTGACTTTAGTGTGTGAGTATGAGTTTACGCCCATTTGCAATATTGCAAGAAACCATAAACAAGAAGAAGAAGACCAGACGGTAAAGACCTTAAAACCCTTAAAACATAGAAGTAACTTTTATTGCATCATCTTTTGTGAAAAAATTGTTAAGTGACTTTTTACTGTAAAGCAAACAATATTTTTTTGCAAAAGTCTATTTTAGCACTATTTAGTTTTGTTAGTGATCACGCATGTTAAAAATAATATTTTTATTTCAAGTTTCCGTAGGTTTTTAATGCTTTTAAGATATTTCCAAAGGCATAAAATATTTTCGAACTATAAAAATCATCATACATAACCAATAAATAGCCTACATCAAATATTGTGGATTCACAACAGTTTTCGGTATGTTTATCACTAATTCTTTTTCTTTTGTTCATTTACTCCATTGAACTGCGTAATTTTACAAGTTTTTGTTTATTTATCAAAAAGAAATAAAAGTTGCGCACAAACATTTTTTTATAGTGAATGAAAGGAAGTAAACATTTTTTTAAATTGTACAAAATGAGCAAGAATTCAATTTCTATTCTCCAAGAGTTCAGGGCCAAAAGTAACAAATCTATTCCTGTATACGACTGTATCGGGCACAGAGAAGTTGGATCTAATGATCATGAATTTACAATAAGAGTAACATGTGATGATAAAACAGCTGATGGGAAAGGGTCAACGAAAAAAGAAGCAAAGATAAATGCTGCAAAAGAAATGTTATTAAAAATAAGTCCAGTAAAATCAACAGAAATAAAAATAAATAATAACAGCAATTCAACAAGTTCTGAAATAAATATTAGCCCTGAGAAAATTGATACCTTGACTCCGTTAAACACAAAATCATTATCTAATTATATTGGACTTTTACATGTAAGTATTGAAAAACAATTAAAAAGATATTTTATTATTTATTCATAAAGTAGAATATAAAACTATAACTCCTATTTACGTTTTTAAGGAATATTGTTCCCAAAGAAGAATACCATTACCTACATTTGCTGAAAATAACTCTTGGGGACCATCGCACATGATGAATTTTACAATTACTTGTCGAATAGGTGATGTCGTAGAGGAAGTAACTGCAACTACGAAAAAGCAAGCTAAATCTGAAGCAGCAAAAAAAGTATGGTTGAAGTTAGCACAAACAGTATCCGATTCTATAAATGATGAGGAGTTGGAAAAAAAAATAATTGAAGCAGGAATCAAAATAAAGGATTTAAAAATAGAAGAAATCATTCCTGATTACAAAAAGGAAAATAATATCGCTAAAATGAAATATCTAAATCTGACAAAAGTTCAGGCAGTATCGCATATCACCGATCGAAACTGTTTCAATAATCTTCATCGTCTCTTTGTGTCCGATTATAGCTTACTTTTTCGCAAAAGCATCATCTTTACGCTAGATAAGATTATTGAACAAGACGGAAATGTTTCAATGCTTCCCAATTGTAAGTCAATTTTAAATAAAATTGCAATAAATTTAAAAGTTAAATTAGAAAAAATTAATTTTGTGCAACGGAAAACGGTAGATAATATTTCATACACCGTTGGTTTCAAATTGCATACTTGTCCTATAGTGGTTAGTATTTGCTCAGAAGAATCTTCTAGTCTTGCGGAGTTAAACTCTATTGTTGGTATTTCAAAAGATTTAAAGATTTTAATGTGTTAATATTATATAATGATAGCTCTCAAATTGAAGGCAATATAAAAATGTTCAAAAAAGGTGAATGTCCCAAAATAACTTGGGATAATTGAGTTTGAAAAAAAAAACTTTTAAAACAAAATTGGTAGGTTTGAATAAATCTATTTATAAGATTTTTTATTCTCTGAACCTTTTCGATATCAAATTATTAAAGACACCAAAAATTCGCGCATTAAACGCGGGAATTTTTATGCTAGTTTGAATTAAATGTTGCATCGAACTGTCCAAAATGGGAACTGGTTCTCCCACTGAAATTTCTGTAAGAGTCTTGCGGAGGCTGTATACTTGGGGGACATATCAGTCCTTGAGAAACCTGCAATTGGAAAGATACAAGTTTATAATTATGCTTCCATTTTCAATTAAATGCAGACTAATTTCTTCTTCCAATTAATTACGAGAAATTCGAAGTGTTTATGAATAATAGCTGTATTATTCGAAAAAAAGAAACGCAAGTCAAAAACAACTGTCTATAAAAATTGATTGACGTGATTTATAAATGCTATTCTGGAATGTAAAATGATTAACTATTAATTATAATTAATGCGTAACAATGAAAAATGAATGGTGAAAGTATAATGGGCCGAGTAAGTGAAAAATATAGTTTAAGACCTCGAAATAGTGTTCGAAAAAAATTTAAATTCAACGAAGAAGATGAAAAGGAAGAAAGTCCAATATTGAATTCCATTCACAGTGAAAAAAATTATGTGAATCGAAGCAAAAATCTGTCGAAACAGAGACCTCCTCCATTAAGTAAATATAGAAGAAAAACTGCAAATGCGAGGGAAAGATCTAGAATGAAGGAAATTAACTTTGCTTTTGAGACTCTGAGGAAAGCTGTGCCTTCTTACATGCCACAATTAGTTTTACCAGTAAGTTTTATCGAATCAAGTTAATTGTATCATATAATTAACATTCTTATTTACTATCTAGTCAGTTTTGTTTTTTTCTTCTTCAATAAACCAATATAATATTAATTAATTATATTGTATAAATGAATCTTTTATTTTCCTTATTAGGGAGATGGTTCAAATGAAAAGTTGACAAAAATTACAACTCTAAAATTGGCAATGTTATACATATCTGGCCTCACGGAATTATTGAGAAAAGAAGAAGAAAGGCCAGGAATGATGGATGAAAGTGTTGAATCTCTGACGAATTATCATCCCACATTCTTTAAAAATGGAAGAGATACATGCACACTAACTGCTTTAAATACCTCCACCTACGACATTTCTGAATCTCCAAATTCTGTTTTCAATGTAAGTTATTAATTTATGTTTACTTAATTTATTTACCTTTAAACATCGTTTCTTTATAAAAAAAAATTGTTATAGGATGCAGGTAGCGATGGCGAAAGTTTTCATTCCGGAACTACTCTGGATAACTTTATTGAGCAACCAGTGGAAGCACTTGTTTCTGATTTGGATCTTGACTTTCCAGAGAATTTTTTAGATACAGAATTAAGTTAACATTTCCTCTGCTCCATAAATTTGATATAATAGCCAGATCTCAAATTGCATTTGTAAATTGAACTGTAAAATATTCCATTAAATAATTATATAAGGAAAGTTTTCAAATTATTTTTTTTTACTTTCGAGAATTTTTTTTTAAATGTATGGTTCCGAGTTTCGTCACCATTAAAAAAACATATTCCAAAAAAATCAATGATCTGAAGTGACTTCACCCACATACGTTTAACGTCGTGTGAAAGCGTTTATGGCGTGAGTTTGCTTGATTGAGGCGTCGCAGAGTCTCATGCCATAAAAGGCATGTAGGCCATCAGGTCTGATCACACAGACTTACTTTTATGGTCTTGTGTTTCTCTTCTGAGATCAGACCATTCAATTTTTTTAATCAAGATAATAGATGCAATTTCTACAAATCCACAATTGAGGCACATTAATGAATCACAGCTCCTTTTATTTTTAAACAGTGTTAGAAGGAAAGATTGATTTTTCAAATATAAAGTTTTTTACCACTTTAGTAGGTTAATTATATAAATAATCTAAATCTAATAATGAAAAACAACAAGCTTAAAAAAACAATCGTTCGTTTTTATTAACATCGATTATAAACTATTATCCTAATTAGCCCAAAAATTCTCAATTATAGTTATACTAAAAATTCTAAACTAACTAAAAATTCATCCGCTTTCTTTTCTAGAAATCATACAAGATGTCTAAACAATTGACTGTTTTTAAGTATAAAAAAGTATTTCTGTTGTATAAAAATCTTTTAGTTAAAATCTGAAAATACCTGTGATATGCACGAAAGTAATTTTTTTACGCAAGAAACCACGAACTCGATCGAAAGTTCGTTTTACCGTTAGTATACCTACTGCATACAGTAATTTATATCCTCATATGAAAATTACTACAATAAAATATCAATTCACTGATAGACAAATGCAAAATAACCAACATCTACGATTGAAAACAAATAATATTGAGCCATCAAGAAATATAAATAAGGAATATTTATGGACAGGATCTCCGTAAGTTTCACTGATAATTTATAGTCCAATAATGAAATGCTTGTTTACGCTTGTTTAATTATTCAATTCTTTTCATGTATAAAAATTGCTGATATTTTTTTTTCTAAAAAATGATTGAATGAATTTTATGAATTGAATTTGTATAGCATTTGGATGTAAATATTTCTAATGTACATATGAAAAATTACTTTTAATATTACGAAGATTTTAACTGTTAATAATTTCAATTTTTTAAACAAAACGATAGATTATTTGAATGCTTAGGTTACAAAACTGTCGTGGTACAAGCTAACAGAACTAGTTCGTAAATTTATTCTGTTAGCTATTGTAGCTTTATACGCACGAAAAAACTTGAACAATAAATAATCTTATTTCATAAAATTACGATTTAGTGTATCTATAAAAGCTCCACTTTTGTGTTATAAGAGCCCTGCTTGACAATCAGTTTTCAGCAAGTTTGAAGTAGAGATATCCTTCTATATCTTTAACAAATTTCAATACCTCTCTAAATTGAATTTCCCTAATATTTACAAAATTTCTTATTTTGAAGTACTTAAGCCTCTGAAAAGGTTTAACAATACAAAGATTATAATTTTGAAAAGTCGCTAATAATTTTTAAAGATTCTGTAAACTTCAGAAATCAAATTTATATAATGATTGCAAATACTCTGGTAAAATTAATGAAATTGATTAAAGCTCTACTTCAAAAATACATATAGACTATTGTAATCTGCACCAGCTTCTTTCAAAAAATCGAAAGATCCCTCGAAAAATGAAGTCAAATGAACTTCAGTTCTTTGTTTTAAAGTTCGTCTATTTAAAGACATTTACAATTAGTTGATCACGAGTAATGAAAATTAATCCTTACGAGCGACTTAAGTCATTAAAACTCGTATGGCTCTATTCTGTCAGCGGTATTTACACTTGCGTAGGAGGTGGTAGCCTGAAGAGGATTATTCTGGAGAAGAGGTGCAGCGGAGCTGGTAACCTGCCTACCCTGGACTGTGTCTCCAAGTTTTTGGTCGCGCTGCTTGAATCTTTTATGCCTTCGGCACGACATCACGTCTGTAAAAACAGTCGTAAATTACCTGAAGTTACTTTATTAAACATTAAACACTAAATGTCACAATTTCAAGTGTCACAAAAAATTTGCTTTTCCTTCAAAAACTAGATATTAGTCTTTTTAGTAATTACTACAGAATCAATTCTTCAATCGTATAAATTATAAAAAGAACATACAAATATAAAAGTAAAATCATCAATAAACTAATAAAATAATTCGCTCCCACACTCGAGATATAATTCGATTTTAAATCTTTTTTAATTTACTTGTCATTAAAGGAATTCAATTAATGTATTTAAATGAATCATTCTTGGAATCTGATTAAGAGGTCTATAATTGAAAAGAAGCAGACTTAAAAATAAAAGAAAAAAGTTTACTTCAAGTTAAATCTTCTTTTATTATTGAAAATGCGTTTTTTGAAAAAATAACAAATATGGCAAGCTACGCTACATAAAATAATACAAAATAAAATCTTACAAGCAGACGACATACGCACTTACGATATATACACTAAGTGTGTCCCCTAATGTTAATCAGGAACAAATTGGGCAGCAGTCATGGATTTATTCTAACTTTTCTTGCGTAACTTACTGGCCATAAACTAAATTTGCTTTAGAAGTGTTTTAGACTTTGTAAACTTTTGAATGTAAAGGCTTTAAATCAAGTCGCTTCGAAACTCCTACACATTCGAATTTAGAAGTGTCCCGATTCAAAAACTTTTAAATTCCTTCCAATTAGTAATTTGTAGCTAAAGACTATATAAAATCTGATACTTAAAAATTTGGTACCTTCTAGTTTATACTAAAGCAAAATATAATATTCCTATCCTTGATGAAAATGTGTTTTTAAAATAAAATACATTAAATTGCAACAAACGACAATAATGTGACAATTGTAACTTTCTTTAAAACGTTGTAATAACCAGTTAAATTTTGTACAACTGTTTAAATATTGGCAAATGACTGCAGTGTCTCGTAATTTTCTACAACTTATAATAAGTTTTTATAAAATATTCCAACCTTTTTATAGAGAATTTTCAAAAACTAAAACAAATTTACAAGAAACTACAACTTGTCTGAAATTTGAATAGTCTTTCAGAATTCAACAAATTATTACAAATTTCTTTAACAATTACAATCGTCATATTATTGTGATGTATTATAATTTATTGTATTTTATTGTAAAGACTTTTTGACCAGGGACAATGTTTCTTGGAAAAAAAGCCTAAATAAAAACAATATGTGAAAATAAAATTGTCCATTCTATCGCAGTACAAGTCAGTTATCAAATCATATTTTAGGATTTAGATTACAAATAATTGACATAGTTTCTTAGCTATTCAGACTTTCCACTGGATATAGAGCTGTAATCATAGTTGCTGTAACTATCTATCGTAATCAAGCATTCGAAAAGTGGGCGCTGTTATGGTGGGTGAGGGATAATTGGGTTTGCTTACACGATGATTCAAGGAAGTTTCTTGTACGTTGTCCAGATTTCCTCGCAAGGCTCTCTTGTGATTGGCCAGCTTCTCCCGATTCATCGGCGATCCTAGAATCACGAATTTCCATACCGTCAACCTCACCTGCATTACCTTGCACAATCAGACTCCAAGTTTGGAACATAGATTAACTCATGAATATTCACGAATTGATGAAAGTTTCTCACGAAACTTTTTTCTGCATTATCCAATTTCAAGGCTTCCATTATCAATTCTACTTTTTCCCATATAATACAAATTTAATACAAATATTTAATACAAATAAAAATTGTGACTGATAGTTCAAAATGTGATCCAAATAAAAAACGAATAGTATTTGAGAAAAAATTGATTAAAAGTAGAAGCCTCAAAACTTACTGAATTGTTAAGAACGTTTTGATTTATTTAAATTGTGAAAGCGAATTTCAAAATATCTGTGATGATTGTGATCGTTAGGGTTTATTAATATATTCCATAAATGATGAAATCGAAATTAATCAAATACTAATGAAGTTGAATTTAAATTTAAAACAAATGAACTTAACAATTTATATTATGACACAATCTCCAAATTATTTTAAAAAATATATATAAAATCACCTTATAAATGTTGGTTTAATAAAATTTTATGTTAAATAGCAAATTTATTACCACATAATGTTAAAGTTTGCATTCAATTTCATAAGCAATGAATTATAACATTTATTACCCTGGTTAGTTCCTTATTTGATTGCACTTTGTAATCAGAGTAAATTAAAAGGCAAATTTCTTATTTTTCTACCCTAATTGATTCGTCTACAAAATTCAGTAAAAAGTTGCGTTTTCTCTTACCAATATAACTAAGAAGGACGGGCAGAAATATTAGTCCATGCGCTGCTCCAAACAGCACGATTCCTAAATACATTCTAAAGTAGAATACCTGAAAGGAAGACAATTTATTGTTTAATTATGCTCAAACATTAAATCTTTTCAATATCGAGGCACTTAAGTCTGAAGGTTTCAAATAACTAACCTTGAAAATTTGACTCTTGGCGAATCCGAGAACAATAATGCCACCGAATTTCGTCAGTGTAATTCCGCTAAATACGGAACTTCCCATATTTGTTAACGCGTCAGCCACTCTTTCGACTCTCGTCGCTTCTACTGACACGGAGAAGGAGTGTACTAAATGACTGCAGAATTCTACGGCTATACCCACCGCCTAGAATGAAAAAAATATTTTCAAGATAATTTTTTAAAGGGAAAGTCGAATTTTTAGTTGAATATCTTTGGAATAAGAAAATATAATATTCTGATAGAAACAGAAATTCAAAACTTAATGAATTCTGAACTGAATAAGTCCAAATCATTTGAATTTGATGAGCATACAAGTTATCAAATAAAATAGCAAATTTTCTAGCCTTTTTTCGAATTATTATCGAAATATCAAATTTTTCATCGTGAAAGACCAGATTTTGACCAAAAGTTTATCTCTGCACAAACTTTGGTTATCGAGATTACAGGATATCCAACTCACCATGACTAAATTCACTAACGACACAGCATTAAGCGTGATGTGCCACCAGTACATCAAACCTCCTATATTGACGACGATCATGGTGATAGTTATGATGACAACAAGCGAAGAAAAAATATCCAGTCCCATCAGCAGGAACGTGACGATGAATATTGCAAATAGAGAGATCGCAATACTCTTGATAGTGTCAGGCCACATCGTTAAATACTGTTCATAAAAGACGTAGAAAATACTGTAAGGGAAAACTTCCACTTCAGCGGTTTGGTTCCATTTTCTTAGATTAGTGTTAAGCATGTCTGTTATATTGGCTGAAATTTTTCTAGCAGCCCTTAATGCTTCGTAATAATCAGCCGAGGTTTTCAAAATCGAGTGATAGGCCATGAAGTACGAGGCTTCCACTTGAGATTTATGAGTTTTCGAATCGGTGCGATAGTTAACTGCGTGTCCATATGCTGCGTGACCTCCTTTAGCACAAGTTTCATCGGGATTGTCCTCCAGGAAAAAGGAAAGATATTTCTCAAAGTCATTGACCACTGGACGACCAATCTGATTTTTCGAAATATCGCATGGCTGACAATCATCGTCATAGGCTAAAATAGATAAGTGAAAAATAAATTAATATGTTTGAATTTGATGAAACAAAAAAACTTCTAAATTAAGTATTCTTTATTTAATCTAAACTAATTACTTACATGAATGAGGACAGAAGGAATCAGTTGAGGTTTTAATCTTGCAGCAGTCATGTAAAGCTGACCAGTCAAAGTAATCATCCAACCACGATGAAGCGGGTTTCGCTATGTAAGTTCTGTAAAATGAAATCATTATTAGGAGAAATATACTGATATACAATTGCAAGTATTTGAAAGCTGGATATAATTTTTTAAAGCTCCCCACCTGTTTGGCTGTTGTGAAGCGGTGAAAATTTGGGTTGTCACAGAATCTAAATTACAAAACTGACCACTGCATACCAGATTCTGTGTCTTCGTGTCGGAGTAGTTCAAACCACCCTTTATGACGAAGTACATCGGCGGTCCAATCGACAAGTAGCTATTCAAAAACTAGTAAAAAATAAAACAATTATAATAAACAGAATTAAAGAAACTCAAAAATCTATTTTGAAAAAGTTAGGTATTTATTTTAAGTCTCTTACTTTGAAGTATTTTAGTACAAAGCTGTCCTCAGGCATTGAAAGTTCCTGATCTAGTCCGATTTCTATGTGAGGCACCACAGCAATGCTAGAGCAAAGCCATCCGAAGAAAATAATCATCACACCCGCACGCACCCACTTTTGCATCAGCAAAGGGACATAAGCAAACTTGAAAATTTTATACAAGATTCCATCCACGACTTCCTCGCCGTTGTCCTTTTTAGATCCACTAACGAAGCAGCAAACATCCAATCTATTATTCTATAATTAAAAAAGAAGAGTTGAATTTATTATATCGTATATAAATAATTTAAATAAATTACTAAACTTAATTTAAATACTCACGGCTTGACGAATTGTATCCAGAGCTAGAAGGCTTACAAAGCACGTGATCTGAAGTAAAAAGTCCACTAACAGAGCCATTCCCGCATATAAAGCAAACGCCCTAACGGCTGGCATGTCGGAAAGACTTCCTGTAAAATTTAATTGAATGAAAAATATTTCAAGTTTTTTTCTGATACGTAATAAAAAAGGTGGTATAGTCAGTAAATGAAAGACTAAACTTACCTAGGAAAAAGCAGCAACTCTCAGAGACACTTGTTAGTAGCATGCTAGGCCCGACCTGACCGAGAGTGCGACCAATGTGTTCAGGAATCGATTCGTTGGGTCTTCTTCCTTCTCTTTGATTAGTCTGCACTAGGATGAAAATGTTGTCAACTCCGACCGCCAGTACGAGGAAGGGAATCACCTCAATGATTATCAAGGTCGCAGGCACTCCGATGAAACCAAAAAGTCCAACAGAGCAAATCACAGATGCCAAGACGATCAAAACTCCTCCCAAGCCAAGCGTGATTTTAGAATCGATCTATAAAATAAACACCCCCAAAGGAAATTTTTATTGAGAATTTTTATGATGAAAAATTTAAAACAGTATTAAATTATTCTCTACCAAAAGTCGATTGCAGCTTCTGATTTGGCCTAAGGATATGGCAATGTAAGCAAACATAATGAGGTACGAGACGAGAATTGTCAAAATATCTGATTGAGATTCTCGATTTAATTCGTCTTCAATCGAACGCTCAGAAGTGAAAGCAACATCCATGTACTTTGGTTTCTTTGTCACTGTCCAGTTTTTCATAAATTCTATAAACCTTAAAATATAGATGATATTTAAATTAAATCGACAATATTAATATTTCTTATTACACGAAGTATTAAATAAACTACATACTTTTGTTCCCATTCCATAGCTGGTTGTAGTTTGGTTTTGTTGTGATAATTATTAACGATAAAGGTCAAAATTATAGAGTTTGCTTTTTCATACGGAGGATCGTGGAGGCGTTCCCCTGGTTTTAAAAATCCGCCGACTGCAATTGCTGGCTCCACTGGTCCACCGTAAGGAGCCAAGCACTCCGTACTGTAGGGATTTCTAAACAAAATCGAAGTTATATCACAATATTTGTTTCCAATCAAAAATTTTTAAAAATCGAAAATTCTACTCACTGTGTGCAGGCTTTAAAATGATCGAGATAATTTACAGTGAAATTATTTCTATCAGTCGATGTTCTTTTAAAACCATCCACATCGTCTTGCCAGTATCCCCAGATACTTTGAATCGTACATTCAGAAACTGTAATTGGTCCAGAATAAGGACTAGATAATGGCGCAAAGCAAATGTCAGCAAGAGTTCGATTGGCAGAGATTTCAATCTTTTTGATCTCCTCCTGTAGTTCGAAAATTGTAAGCAGAAAGTCTTCGTCAAAGACTGGGCCAAAAGTGATAGGGCCATTCGATGTATTATGCACGATCTATAATAAAAGAAATCGAAGTTACTTACATGAATCAAAATTCAGCTGAGTTGGGTAGATGATCGTATAGATTAGATGCTGAATTTAGAGTTTACTTACAGGAGGCAATCCAACTGAAGTGATGATTATCTGTTCGGTTCTATAGAATGGTTCGAAGTGACTGTCGTAAAATTCCCTTTCAATTCGAGATCGGGAATTAGGCGATGCCCATAATTCAACCGGATCTGTCGTCACAATCATGTATTTTATTCCGTGACCCAAGGTTACAATGAACAGGAATCCGAAGAAGAGTACGAACCATGGACGTTTCGCACATGCTACAAATTCATTTTAGAGCATGAAATCATTTACTAATTGGCTTTAATTAAATAAATCAAACAAAAAAATATTTACCTGTTCCCCAAGCACAGAAAAATTCTTGTAAAAATTTGTCAGTACCAGCGCCAAGACGTTCAATGAAAGTCGATTCGACGTCTTGCGAAGTGCTTGGTAGATCTTCAGCGGATATGACGCCTATAAATATTATTTAATTAGAAGAGTAAACCTGCAATTTCACATCTTGTGAAAAGCATTTACTATATTCACAAAAAGCGTTATAAACATTAAGCTATAAAAAAAAATAAAAAAAAATTAGCAGGCCAAAACCTATTGAAGCTACATTTTATTGTAATACCAGAATAAAAATACTCGTAACTAGCGAATAATTTTTTAAAAGAAATTATTAATATAAAATACATTTATTTTAGAACATAGAAAAGTAATAAAAAAACAAAATCTGCAACTTATTACTTATATTATTAACGCAATTTAATCATCCACATCTTGGAGAATTTTTAATTGTAAATTAATTTTTTACAATTTATCAATAATTATACCTCATATCATATCTGTGAAAAATTGCATAACAACTTTACTAGATAGTCAACTTGTGTGAAAAACTGATGCTAGCATGAATCGTGCCTTATCCACGAATTCTTCTACATAAATTTGCAAGACGAATTTAACAAGAATCATTTCCCTCACAATACTAAAATAAAATATAATACGTTCTCATATGGATTTTTGAAGAAAAACATAATCCTTTCCATAAATCCTATATAACCGATTAAGGAATTTTTCAATTTCCATCAGTAAATGAAAAGAAAATGTTACGTAAATATTAATTTTTTCTTTTTAATTAAACTGGAATTTTCCGAGAGTACAATTTTTAAAATACCGACTTACTGTAGCATGATTTTTTGAATATTTGAAGTTCAGTTTGTGTATTTCACACATTTTTACAAATAGGTACTCCATGCAATTTCATGCGATTCGTTCAAAAGCCTTTTTTCTCAATAATTCGTAAATTAGCATACAAGTGTGAGTTAAATAAATGGAGAGGCATTCACAATGCTGCGAATGAATTCAAAGTTAGAATTGGAAAAGACATACTGGAACGTTTAGATTGGAGTGGGCTATCTTCCTGGTCAGCGGCGAGAGCAATGCGAGCACCATCTCCAGAGTGGTGTAGCCCAGCGGCTAGACGTCTACCCACCTGCCTTCCTACCTCCTCCCCTCGTGCAACTAAATACACACACACACGTACCCATACATTCGCATTTCAGAAATTCTCTTATTCATGATAAATATTTTCAGGGCTGAACATTATTTTTTTTTTAAACTTACTTCACTTATCAAATTGTAATTTTATGACTTGAAAATATCGTTTCCATTTGGTAAATAGATTTTTTTAAAGTAAAACAAAATCAAATTCAAAGAATCAAGACTCTCATTTATATTCTGTTCAGCTCTGATTATTTTATTCTGAGCATCAAGCATTGTTGATTCCAATTTTGAAATTTAAAAATTTATTTTCTTTTCTCTTATAATTCAAAAACGTAAAAAAATTCGAAATAGGTATAGGTATTGTGATTTTAGATTGACGCACTTTAACTGATTATAACTTTATATAATTTGAAGAAAAAATTAAAAGAATTAAAAAGTTAAAGTAATTGAGTAAAAATCACGAAAATTCAATTAGAATCACTTAATCACACTTATTACATAGCACGTGCAAAATAATAGAAATTCTTGCAACCAGTAAACCGATAATGTTAAAACTCCACCGCCACCTTTTTTCTTGCATTGTTAATAACATTCTGATTAATATAATCACGCTTAAGTAAGCGACATGTCTTAAATACTTTAATGATTGACATTAATGTGTCTTATGGAATGAATATTATGATTAAAAGTTCGTAGTGTAAGAAATTGAAAAAGTATAAGCCAAATAAAATAAAATTGAAAGGTAACTAATTCAATAAAAACAGGAAGCTTCTTATAAAATTTTATAGCGTATTAATTCTGAGATTTGAATTTTATTTCAAGCGCGAATTGACTACGTCATGCATTAGATCAAAACATTTATTACTATTTTCAGTAACGTGACTGAACTAAGATTTTAATAATAGAAAGAACTACAGCAAAGGTTGAAATTAGTATTTTTTGATCGTTTTAGCGCCTAAAATTGTGATTTTACAATATATAATCCGTTTTTTCATCTTCGAAGATAAATTTCCAGTTTTAATGAAGGATTGTTACGACCTATTGAACCGTTTCATTATGTAATAATATATACGCTTACCAATTTGTTTCCTGTTGTTAAAGCAGATGATAGAAAGAAGGAAAAGGGTAGATCCACATATGAAAATAATTGTCATAATAACTCCGTAGCCATCATAATTAAGCAGACTAAACGGTTTCGGTAGAGGAGGAGGTAGAGGAGGCACAGGACAACTTGCCTCGCAATCCACGCAACTGCAGGCCGGCGTTTTCGACTGCAAGCAAAAAATTATATTCTCATTTTTGAATAGCCATTATTCAACTTGCATTTAAACGTCTGGAATTTATAATATTGAATTGAAAAATTCACGGTTCTTCCAGATAATTAATTAATTAAATTCATTATCAATGTGGCGTTATAATTATCAATCAATATTCCAACGGTTTTCTTACATCGAGAGGCTTGCTGCAAGGAGTAATTATTGGATTCATAGGCTCAAAGTCATCCTCCTTTTGGTCAACAGCTTTGTAGGTAATTTGGAAAGGAACATAAGGATTAGTTGCATCTCCCATAAAGTCGAACCAACGTCTTGGGCTGCATCTACTCGCGCCCCATTCTCCACACATTAAATCTAATGCTAATTGTCCAGTGCTTGGCACAGACACTTTATTGCATGAATTATACGTTCCATTAAGGTACTTATTAGTTATGTACACATCTATACCATCTATATACGAAACATCTGTAAGAAAGAGAAGGTTACAGTCAATCTTTACTTATTATAAACTAACAAAATTAAAATGATTAAACTTCAAGTTTAATTCTCATATTAAATTACCTTGGATTTTCCTCAAGGAATTTTTCTTCGCTTACCTTTTTCTTTAACTGCTACTGTTTTCACTGATGTAACGTTAATAAAGGTGGCTTGGATCGGGCTGCAGGTGAATTCACAAAAGTGTTTTACTAAATTGTCAAGACAGCTTGGACATCTCTTGAGAAAACCCGATGCTAACTTGACATTTTTATCCAAAGTCATTAGTTGCTTCGTATCACAGCACGTTTGTATACCCTTTCCCGAATCTACCATCATATGAGGACAGTTACTCTGGAGAAGTTTCTGTCCTTCCATGTCAAGTGATTTCGCAGGCCCAGTATAGTGGCAATTTTTTATATGAAAATCATCCGGCGAGTAACATTGTCCATACCAGATACAGTGGTTATTATCTTGCGCACTCACCTGCAATTGAAAACAAACAGTAAAGTGAAAAATAAAAGTGAATTTAATAAAAAAAAACTACCGTGCCGAGGGCTGAGTGGCACCGGGGATTCGGGGAATGGTGTTCTGTATGTTGTCTCTAGGAAACCAGGTCGCCTCCTAGAGTATCGAGACCTTACCCATGTATGCCGGGCTCTGCAGGGGTGGACAAAATGTTTCCCTAACTACTCTTGAGATTGATTATGGAAAATAAAAAAGTGCCAGACAGGAGTCAAAAATCGGAAGCAAAATTTGACAAAAATCATATGACGGAGAAATTCGAAAAGGTGATCAAGTTGATCTATAAGGTAGAGGACATCATGGACATGGCCATTGCAGCACCGAAGAGGAAACCTTAAGAAGCCGCACGGAGATCCAAGCAGACAAAGTGCGCCTATTAACAGTGACCCTGAAGTAATACTAAAAACACGGTTCCGAGGTCATTGTCTGGCGGGAACGAGGATAATGTATGCATTTTTATGAAGAAACTGAAAAACTTGTAGCGATGTATTAAATGATAAAATGATTTATAAATGGCTTTAAAAGTTTATACTTATATTTATGACGAGAGATGTTTGACGTTTCATAGAAAAACAGGAATATTTTTTTAAGGAGTGTTGATGAAAAACTTATTTTTTATTTTCCTATTGAGAGTTAAATTTATTTTTAATTTATTTCAATTCAATAAAACTACACCTGGAAATTTTTCGATAAATATTTATTTTTTTAAAATTATCAATTATTAGTTAAATAAACCAATATAAATTAATCATTCATCAGAGATAGTTATCTGTGATTGAGTATCAGACAGTCAATTTATATGCACAGTTCATTCGCAAATTGTAAAGTTTAAAAGATGAAAAGGAGATATGAATAAAACGATAATTTTAATACTAATCGAATTTTCTTAATTATGTATTGTTTATTTCATAATTCTCCATAGGACTTAGTTCCGAAAATTGTTTCTAAACTGATATAAAACTTTAAGGCACTGAATTACTATAGTACTAGAAATCTTTATCGATAGTTGAAGGGCTCTTTTTATTCTTTTATTACTTTAAGCCTCCTAGCTAGACCTATCTATGTACAAATCTAGGTTTCTAATAATATTTGGTCGTTTACTCGAAGTTTTCCAGCATCTTTCTTTTTACTCAGGCTATAAAAAAAGGTGTTTTCTAATTTTGCCAAGCAATGGAATTTATCTTAACGTCAAAAAGGTATCCTTAAGTGGAATCAAGCTGGCTGCTATGCTAGATTAGAAACATTTAGATTTATAACATCATTGTTTAAACTATCCAATTAATCTGAAATAAAATGTTGAAGGATCTGAACACCTGTTCAAGCAAAGTTTATCAAAGTAAATAGAATGACTAATCATTGGTTTTACGACTAATAATGAATCATTACTCCGAATAAAGTTGATATCATTTATTATTGTATGTACGAGTATCAATAAACTGTACGAATCAATTCTTGTATTACCAAATAGTAAAAACAAAAATTCCCCTTCCACTTATTTAAGTTGTCTCTCGTGTCAAGAAGGATTTTGTGAATCCTTTATTAATTCTTACTTCCATGGTTCATCGTACGAAAAAAGAGAATGATGGACGTCTTCACTAATAGTCCCAATTGCACTCCTTGATTATTGAAGACATGCGAATAAAAATGCTGAAGTCTTTGAAGGTTAGTCTACAATAGAAATTCATTCGATGCGAGGTTGACACATCCGAAAAGGTTTAAATCATAAATAGCTTCAATGACGAACTGTCCATTTTTCAATGCAAACAAATTTTTGATTTATTCTGGAAACTTTAATACGGTGATTCAGAATAGGTTTCCAATTTCTTCTTAAATTCAATAACTCTCTATTTAAAGAGTAACGGAGAAATTTCGGAATTTTTATGGATGTGACTAACGTTGTTAGGATTAATTTTCAATAATCGTTATGATGAAAAATTATTTAGAAATAGAAAAATTACTTAGAAATTAGTTTTACGGATTTTTTATTTTTACTAAAGTAATTTTAAAAGAAGCAGATGTTTGTTAATAAAATCATATATTTATAAGCAGAATCTTATTGTATTTTCTAAATTTTATGCTTTTGAAGTGTTTTAAGACACATTAAAAAACTCCTTTTTATTTTATTTGAGGTTAAGTTTCGTTTATTAAGACGGTAAAGAGTAGAATTGCTTGTGAATCTGATGTCGCGTTTTACAAAAATCTTATTGTAGATCTACTTTGAAGGCACAGAAAGGAGATAATTAAATTTAATAACCGTGAGTGTCTGTCAATAGGCCTTCCAGGCATTCTTATGGAGTGACGTCATATATACAGTAACTATTTTTCGGAGTTGACCCGTGGGCGTGGTGACATTTAATCTCAATTTACAAGATTGATTTTTCAATACATTTTTAGAAACTTACCGTGGTTGCAATTCCACAAAGGGACACAAAGAATAGATAGACACTTAAACGCGCCATCACTGGGTTTGTCAAAACAGTCCGACGAAACGCGATCGCGACCATAGCGATCGTTTCGTGATTTCCACGACGTTACACAAACTGAAAATTTGTTGCTTGAGTTTTTAATGAGAACGCCAGTTCATTTATCACAGAGCGAAATAACGATTGCACTAAATTTACAACTAGTTTCTCCACTTTTCTCCCGAAGGTTTCACACCTCTTCTAACGACTTCCTGTCTTAGAATGTCATCGAATCGTAGAACGTCTGCCACTCTTGAGTCTGCCGTGGTCTGCCGTCTGCCAATGTTGTGTTTTGTGTTGTGGTGTGTGTTAATAACCATTGGCGCAACCGCGCATTGGCAGTGGCGTGACGCATCCAGGCGTGTAAAAATGGGATTTTATCCTCATTTTTGAGCATAAAGGAGATAAATATAAAATAAATAAATGTATTATCGCTTAGTTTTACGTTATTTTTATTTGTCATCTGTATTTACATTCTTAAAAATATATATTTTGGAATTTGAAAATATGGTTTTTGATGAAACATTTTTTTTATAAAAATCTTTTTGCCGAGAAACTTTATGGTTTATATTATGTACTTTATGGGTGGTTGTTTAGGAGAATTATCTTCAAAATTTCCTGAAAGAAGGACAAGTTACGAGAACTAGCCATAAAGAGAAAGCAAAGAAATTTGATGTCAGAGTCAGAGGTCTCGGATTCATCGAATATAAAACCTGCACGGGGAAAACTGCACAATTGCTCATTGTACACCCCTGAGTTATCTCCACGTTATCTCAAACAAGTGTTCGGAAATTTTCGCCTGAGTTCGTTTAACTTCGCATAAGAGAGATTTAAATGAAAGCCGTGGATGAAGACGATGAAAACGATGAAAACTCTTCATAACCAGTTGATAACTAGTTACGACCTTGTTTTGAAATAATGTATGCACGCTTATGTGTGTTGCAATTACCTCCTCATCAGCATTAAATCTTGGAAAAATTTTGATTTTAAAATTATTATTTAAAAATCTTAGGTATTAGATAGTTTCAACCATTTTAAAACTTGATATAACTTCAGAAAGAACTTGGAATTTTTTATGAAACTCAAAATTATAAATGTTTACAATTTTTTATACATTTTTATTTGTTCTAAACATACTTATAATGACTCTAAAACAATTACCTGTCATGGTAAAATGTCTTTGCTTCCATAACTCGGTCAAAGTTCTTAACTCAGTACATAAAATATCAAAATCCAGGTGATAAATAAAAATTCAAGATTGGTCGAATCAAGTATCGTCATTCAATTTTGAGAGAGCAATCAGCGAATCAGAATCAACTCCCTTAACCATTTTAGCCACACATGCGCAGTTGTATAAGTATAACACTCGCCTAACCTTTTTTTGCAATGACAGTAGAAAATGGTATAGAGAAATTAACGAATTAACCTTAAAAGTAATTTTTTCGGAGACCTAACATTTCATTTAGATTCCGTATGTGCAATCAAAGTGACTGATTTCATCGATGATTTCACTAATTAGAAAAGAAATTCTAAGCTGAAACGAACTACAGGCTTTTTATTGTGACTTAACTTCTGTTGAAATTTGATACAATTTTTTCATAACTCTGATGCTACAGTAAAAATAAACTGCATAAATTTTAGCATGGTTATGTCGTCGTTTGATTTAATAAGTATTTTATAATAATTTTGTGAGATGTTACGAAAGGCTGGTTTTGAAAAGGACCATTTTATTTACTTCTACACCCAAAATGAAGATAGAAATGGCTATGGTGCTGAAACGGCAAATCGTTTTTATCCATCGGTATAATATTGTTTATTTTTTACATTATTATTACATTTATATTTTAAGCCTAAAAAAATTACGTATTTATTAATGGCGCGAAATTCAAACTTTGAATTAAAAAAAATTATACAATGAAATAATATTTAAAAATTGTACTAATTTTCATAAATATTTGTTAACCTGAGAATAACCAAATTCTCGACGTTACGTTTAATCGTAGCGGATCGATCGATAAACAGTCAATATGTGCGCACTCTAAAAAAATAAAAAAGTTTAAACTTCCTGTTATTAGAAAACATGTAACTTTTTCTAGGCTGACTACCTTGCTTGTCGTGAAATGCAGTCAACTTTGTAGCACGGTACCTGAACTTTAGTTTAACCTTTTAGAGTTATATTTGTTGAATGCACATGACAATTTTTTTCGAAAATATATTTAAATATTTTCAAGTTATTATAGTTTTGAACTGTCAACAGGCGAAATCTTGGCACATTTGACGCCTCAAAATTGAAACCAGAAGTCGTTCTTACAAACGAGAACCGAACTGCCTGCATCCAAAGACTGAAATTGTACAAAGTTCCAAAAAAGTCTGAATTCAACCCAATGAAAAAAGCCGCAATTCTTGCACCTCTCTGCACATTCAAAGGGGATCTTGGGTTTTTGTTCACACTTCGCTCCACAAAAGTGAGTTCAAATCAAGGTCAAGTTTCATTTCCTGGTGGTATGTACGATGAAAATGACTCTAGTTTAATTGACACTGCCCTGAGAGAAACTTGGGAAGAACTCCGGATACCCAAAAAGAACGTGGACGTATGGACAAGCACGGATTTATTCATTAGAAAAGATGTAAGTGTGTTGCCAGTTCTCGGATACATAGGAGAAATCGACCCTGCAAAACTCAATATAAATACCCATGAAGTTGAAGAGGCTTTCATTCTCACTCTAAAAAATTTATGTGATCCTTCGTTGTGCCGATATACTCAGTTTAGAAATAACTTTACACTGCCGACCTATCTTGGAGGTAAGCATCGAATTTGGGGACTCACTGCTGCGATAACGCATTTAATTATGAACTCACTTGTGCCAGAATGTTACGCACACAAAATTAAGTACCTGCAACCTCTTGAAACATCAATGCAAATAAAGAGCCAAGTTTGACATATCAATTTTACTTTGTACATAGTATGGCTGTAGGCTTATTAAATTTTAAAAATTAGGCTTTTATTCTTGAAAAGATAAATTCGTGTATATTTTACGGTTGCAAATAATAAAGTGAATTATTTTTTGTTTACATGAATCCCTCATATTTGTAAATTCCAATAAATAAAAAAATAAGTGGATGATGAACTTTAAAAACGGTTTCCGATAGTAAAACAACATTTTAGCTAAAATATATCAATTTATTCGTCGTTAGGATGCTTCTTGATTCTTGATTACGAAATTAAATATTATATTAAATTTGTCTTTTGTACATATGCATGAGGTGTGTATTTTTTAGTTTTTAATATAAAATCAACATAGTTCGTGCAATGGGCCAAAAAGATGAACTGCGGGACAATTTTCATCTGGATTTCCTAAAAATTGCGCATAGAGTTCTTGATAACGGGATAAAGTTATTCCTCCTCTTCTTCTATCGTCATCCTTTAAAGTTAAAAATTAAAAAATTATTTAAAGTACTTTTAAGAAAAACATGTTTATTATGTTTTACGAACATTCAAAAGATTCTGATAGGACTCATCCAGGATATCGACATTGTCGACAGGAATTCTCGTAACGCAGTTGTATCGAAATTCATCCGCTGCTATTACACCATCATCTAAAAAATATGTATAACTATTATTCAGTAATTTTCAAAAACATCAATTTCACAATTTATGAAATCTAACAACAACAAACAAATAAAACAAACTTATAAAAGACTTAAATTGCAAAGTATGTAATGAATCTTAAATTAATATAGAAGAAATCTGAGAACTCCTGATTCAATAAATTTTATTACTGCGCTTGCTTTGTAAATATAAAATAATCACCGTTTAAATCAACTAATTTGAAGTGAGTGTCGATGAACATCTTCATCGCCTGGGGAAATTCTCGATAGGGACGTCCAACACATGTAATTTGCACAGCATTTTTAAATTCTTCATTCGTCACGATTCCATCCTAGAAACATAATTTTAAATGGAAACTTTTTTACATATAGAAAATTAGTATTTTCAATTTTTCGGTCAAGTTTTTTTTCACAAAAAATTATGTAAGGTTATAGATCAATTGGACCATGTGACTAAATTATACATTAATTGGTTTATGTAAGATAGTTTTTTGAATTCTTATCACATGAGAAAGTATTATATTTTTGTAAAATTTTTTAATTTACAAAACATCTTTCTGAAAATTTGGGAAATGCAACAAAAGACAATAAAGCACGTCTGTTAACTTCTTTTTAATAAAACTTTGAAAAAAATTGAAAAATTATCGATAATTACAGTTAACTTTAAAAAAATTTGTAAAATTTTCACTCAAACGAAGTTGACAGACGTTCTTTATCGTGTTCAGTTGTATTTCCCAAATTTTTAGGAAGATATTTTATAAAATAAAAAAGTTATCTTACACAATCTTTTACAGGAATTTGGTCATGTGCCCTGGTTGATCCATGGCCTTAATATCTCAATTTCCCTTACTTTTATTTATTTTTGTAATATCAATCACAGTAAAAATTATCTGCATCGTAAACTTCAAGTCGAAGCTTACTAATTCTAAATTTAAACAAGTGCCAAAATCCCAGAATCATTAGATGTTTCCGGTCGTGATTCATTTTAGACTTAATTACCTCTGTCATAAAGCTCATTCTCGAAATTACCAAAATTTCTGCATTTAGTAATTCATAATGATTAAGTGCCTTGGATAAAAAGGTTCAGAATTTACACAAGAAGTATTTAAGAACGAATCTCATTTAATTAACATAAGGACGAAAGTTTTTTGATAATTTTCCCTGAAATTAGTCTCCGCTTCTTAATAGACTTTTAAAGGCTCATTATATATTTTGTCTATATATATATATATAAAATATTTTAATAAATTTATTTTCATTCCTACATTAAATAAGCAAAGTTACAAATGTAAATTATTTTGGTAATTAAAAATTTTTTAATTCAGTGTGGGGTCATACGTGACCCAAGTTGTAGAATCGTATTTTGGATCCAAGCCAAGTGTTAATGTACTCAAAATAAAGAACATTATCTCTGTTGAAATAAATATTTCTCTTTAATACAAGAATCAAAGGAAATTATTTTATGTGTAATTGAAATATAGGCATTTCATTATAATTTATTTTTTCATTTATTCATTTCAATTTATTTTTGCATGCGGCTGGAAATAATTTTTCAAATCTAAATTCATGTGAAGTACGGCACCTACATACATATTCTATAAATATATTTTTAATTAAAAATATATTCAAAAATTAATAAGGAGGAAACGATAAGTCCAGGATTCAAATTTTATTTTTAAATAAAAATACTATACATACAAATGTTTGAAGAGACTTGTTAGGATAAGTCATTTTTCTCGTTTTTGTAAATTTTGTATACAATACATACTTTTTTTAACAATTTTCAAATTATAAATTTATTAAAAATTTTTCCTGCAAAAGCAAGAATCTTTTTATTTTATTAAGATAAAACTTTATTTGGTTAATATATAAGCAAAAAATGATTTGAATATACATTCAGTTCATTACATAGAGTGAATATTAAACATTGTTGCAATAAAGCTTTTGTAATATAATTAGAAAACATATTTATAAAAAAACGACAATTAACACTTCCGTAAAGTTTTTTCCTGTCAAAAAGACTAATCGTGACGGGTTTTATTATTTTTTGAATTCATCTCCTGGGATACAGATATTTAAAAATTGTATGTATTTGAAAATTTCCAGTAAAGCAGTTTTCTTATAATAAAATAACAAATATATCGTTGTAGTTGAGAAATGAGTAATTTTCGTTCAAATATATTTTTAGAATGCTGTGTAAATGCCATGTCATACGCTTTTATATGGTCAAAAGTTACTTCTAACTATAAAAAGGGGTCTGATTTTAAAAATATATTTTTTTCAATTTTCAGATAATTAGATTAAAAATTGAGGTTCAAGACTTTGTTATTAAATTTGATTTTTAGAAAATAGATGAGACGCTATTCTCAGGGTCTTGAAAATCGATGACATAAATTTCAAAACAAATGTGATAAATGATATGCGTTTAAAATGAATTCCAGTGCGAAAATAAGACATTATTTATTATCTATAACTATATCTCTATTATTATTTTCGTAAAATATGACGTAAGTTTAAAACATTGACAACTTTCAAAAAACTGTTCCTTAAATTTGTTTGTTTAAATGCTTTGCTTTTTGTTTTTTTTTTATGGAAAATTTATTGTAATCCAACAAAATTTTGTGATTTATTTTCGTTTACTTACCTTATTTAAGTCTGCAAGTTCAGCGATTTCTTCCCATAATGATAACATTATGTGTAAATTTTCCTGATATCGATTATAATGGAATTCTCCTTTTCCCTCAATGAGGGTCATTTTTAAAGCCATACATTCAAAGTCGTGTTGATCCACTATTCCGTTATTATCTATATCTGAAAGATAAATATTATATTCTCATTTTAGCATTAAAATTTCTTTGTAAAATGTGTTTTTACAGTAATCCACAATAATGTAGCAATTTTCGAAAAATTTTCTATAAAATTGCAATAGGTATGTTGTAGAAAATTACAAAAAAATCATTTTTTAAAAATATAATTTAATCAGTTTACCAAAATTAACTGTTTGATTGAAAATCTTTACGAAAAATTACAATTGCTGCATTATTGTGATTCACTATAATTAATTTATTGTCATTGTAAAAACATAATTTCACCAGAATATGAAACGAAAACTTAATAAAGAAATTATTAAAAGTTTAAATATTTTGAAAATTGTAATAAAAATTTTACTTTCGTGTTATACATATTTTTTATTATTTTCACAGCTTCAGAACAATTTTGAAGTTAAAATCTAACAAAGTTTCTTTAATGCCGATTTTTATTTTTGTGTCCGCGTTGTAATGACCGAGTTTCAAAGTATCTTTGTCATTTGGCAAAGAGCATCAACCACTTTAAGGGCGTTTAATTGTTACGCCCTATAATTCCAGTAACCCCAATTTTCTATAGAATCCATAGGATTTATTTCGGAAAGTAAAAATACTTACTTGTGAAACAAAATAATTTTTCTTTAATTTATATTTAAAACTTAACTTTATACTTAAAATATTTGATGCTACGTGAAAACTATTCAGTAATTATTATAACTAAATTTTTTTTTAAATTATACAATGCTTAAAGTAAAAATACCAACAAAGTTTAAAATTAATCACAAAGTTATAATATGCAATCCGATATTATTGATATAAACGATTAAATCTACCAAGGATTATTTAGCTAAAAGATAAAAAGGATTTTCTGAACTTTTTGATTAGGTTCATGCTAAAAGAATTAAAAATTTATTATTGATAGCCTTACAGAATTCATTCGAAAATTTAATAGCTTCTAATAACTTTTAATATTTAAATTGTTCACTTTTCTGTTAGGCTTTCAGTATTTGTCCATAAGGAAATGCAGCGTGCCAAAATTTTATTCAGGTAAAGTAAAACTGAATTTTTTGATTAGCAATTTGTGCTAAATTAAAGAACTGTTGATCCTTTCTAGAAATGTTTGTTAATGTATAATTTTATGGAAGATTTTTTGACAAAATATTAATTAAAAAATTCAGTTACACCTCCATATAATGACTGATTTCTAATTTACTAACCATAAAGAAATCTCACAATAAAATTAACTCGATTGTCCCAACTATAAGCCATTTTACTGTATTTTCTTATATCAAACAGCTCTTTTTTTCTTTTATTTCCTGCAAAAAACATTTTTTTTTAAATAATATATTTTTTACACAAATTTTGTTTTGAGTAATGTAATTATTTTAAAATTTCAGATTACAAACAAAATTGTTCCATTTTAGTTTCCTTAAGACCAAAATTGATTCGAGTTTTTACTAAGCTTTCTAGAAATTAATCAACATACAGTGACAAATTCACTTTTTTTCACCAAACAGCGAAAATCACCAGAGAACTCGGAACTCAAACACAAGAAGAAAACAGTTCTTGACAATCGATAACGATTTTAAAAATTTCTACAAATCAACGTGGAGAACAAATTTGTACTGAACTCGAATAGTCTTCGGAGTCTGCTAAGATTAGAATCTGAACAAGGAATGGTGGTGAGTAAAGCGCGGGGGATTCTTCCTCAAGCTTATTCGTCTAACGTCATCGACTTTTTTTATTGTTTTTTACTTGCTTTATTTTGATTCAGCAGTGAGTAAAAATGAATTTCACTCCATTCTCGCTTTATTATCCATTAATAAATGAGTACTATTATTATTATTTATTTTGTACCTATATATTTATTTTATAATTTCAATTAAATTTTTAATCAATTAGGAGTTTCTGAATAATAATTCAAATCTCTGAAGAATGAATTCGATCCTGTCTGGGTTCAAATCCCAAGAGATACGGATATGCGAAGCTGAAAGTCCAATTAGTCCTTGCACATTATTTCGATGTGACCTCGACATCAGACACCAGTCCGTTGTTTGACTAAATCTTGATTTTATCTGTTCAACTGAACAGTGTCTGCATTGTCTTCCACGTGTTATAGAAAACGTGTGTGCCAAGGTATTTTTGTAGCCGTGCTCGAGCGACGAAGGACAAACTGCGTTCTCTACCTCTGAATTTGCGATAAATGACGGTGATCACTGTTAATTGATGACAGATAAACTGTATCTTGCTCAGAGATGCCAATCATTGCGTAAGAAGCTCAAAAATCAACTTCAGTCAAATCAAACATGTACTATATATAAGAAGCCTATTCTTGTTTATGCATTTCTTTGCTAATTTTTTTCTGATTTTATTTCAGTTTGTCTGATTCATAATACTGTAAAATTTAATTTACTTTAAAATTAATTCAATTCAATTATATTATCAATTCTCTACTTAGTGTACTCGCAGTAATTATGCAAATAGCAAATAAACAAATTTA
This sequence comes from Diplolepis rosae, assembly GCA_030998225.1. Classification (NCBI taxonomy): domain Eukaryota; kingdom Metazoa; phylum Arthropoda; class Insecta; order Hymenoptera; family Diplolepididae; genus Diplolepis; species Diplolepis rosae. Next base: position 885,944 of record JAPYXD010000723.1, on the reverse strand, counting down.
AGTTAATTTAAGGTTATGTTATTTTTAAATGTTATAAAAATAGACTAATATGTAAAACAATTTGTAATGTTTATTTACACTATAATTTGGAGCCGATGATTCACACTACTTGAGTCATTTTACATTCTAGTCACTTATTTTGGGATAGAAATGTTTACGTTGTGTCAACTTGTAATTGATTATCTTGAAAAATTGTGTTCTATTGTATGTTTTTTTTCAGCAAAACCATGTATTATACGCTTTAAAATGTATTAATTTCTACTAGTAAATAAAAGTAATTCATTTTTTTTTATTTGTTAAAAAAGGAAATGGTTTTTAAATGCACCGAAAATTGAACCGACATACAAGCAATTGTCTCTTGTGTATTTTCTATCCGCACCGGTTAGTTAGACAGAGGTAACTTTGTAACTTTGTAACTTTGTCTCTCTTCCTATGTATGGAAGAGAAGAGAATAGCCTAGGTTTGGAGGCGGTGAGCACTTCGGCACGAAATTTGTGTGTAACCTATCTGGCCATGGCCATGAGTCAAAAGACACAGGTAGATGAGAGTGGATAGGATCACTCAGGTGGGGGTGAACAAAGGCATTAAAGATCGATTATGGGATGGAAAACGTACCCATTAGAAGAAAAATACTGTGCTTTGGAGATCATTTTTATTGTTCATTTATTTTTATTCTTTGTATTTACAGCAAAATTTTATCGATAGATTGACTAATATTTGAAACTGTTTACTAACTACAGCACCCTCTTGGGAGAATTTCGGTAAAGTTCGCTCGGATGGAGGGGATTAAATGCATAGGTTAGTTGAATTTAAGAACTGAAATATAAGATGGATACCTCGGCCATTAGGATTGGACAGGAATGACTCGATGCAATATGGCGGGAAAAATTTGAGTCGTCTAAGGCGGTTTTCGAGCAGTGAACGCGGTTGAGAAAAATTGGGACATGCCCAGACAATATGATTAATGTCTTGATTTTCATCTCCACAGTGGGCGCAAGTTGCGGAGTCTGAAAGGTTTTTTCTGGCTAGGCTAGCCGCAAGGTTGTAGTGATTTGCTCGGAGTCTAGAGATTGTAACAATGAATTTGCGGTTTGCTTTAGATTTAGCATACCAGGGTCGGGAATGATGGGAGGGATCAAAGAAGGTAGAGAAATAGTAGAGACCCTTACGTTCTACCCTTGAGACTTGCTTCCATTGAGCTTCAACGTGAGAGAAGTGACCCTGAAGGGAAAGGGCCCAAATATCTGTGTGGGGGAGTTTAGTTTGAGTAAGGAGGCCCTCAGAAGAGGCCAATCTGGCCAGGTTATCTGCAGTTTCATTGCCTGGGATGCCCCTGTGGCCAGGGAGCCAGACTAGATCAATGGTAAGACCAGAGCAATGAGCAACATATAGAAGATTTCGAAGCTTAGGAAGCAAGAATGAAGAAGAGGACAGTGTTGCGAGACTAAGAGAAGCCTGCAACACACTCTTAGCATCAGAGAAAATAACAGAGAAAGAGATATCTTTTTCAATAATATATTGGATAGATTCACAAATAGCCATTGTCTCCGCAGTAAATATGGATGCATGCTCAGAGACCCTAAATTGCATTTCCAAATCGAAAAAGGGGGCATAGATGGCAAAGCCCACTGGAGAATCGGTCTTCTTAGACCCATCAGTATAGAAGTGAGTATAATTGGCATAATGAATGGAAATGAAGGAATTAAAAACAGATTCAGGGTTCGGACTATTGTCAATAGAGATACCGATTGATAAGTCAACAGATGGCTCGAAAAACATAGATGGATATGGGAGTAGAAATTGTAATGGTGTGGCAGAATTGAGGACTCTTGGTTTGTAGCCCCCAAATTTTTGATACGATTTGAGCAGAAGAAAATTTTTAATTTGATTAAATTTGGGTTTAGAATATCTAAGAATGTTAGCAAGTCTATTGAGAATGGGAAAAATGGGATGGCATGCGGATTGGAAGGTTTTGATAAGGAATTTATCGGAGATTAATTGGAATCGATCAATAATGGGGAACTCGCCCAGTTCTGATTGCATGACTACGATCGGAGTAAATATACGATATCCCATGATAACTCTCAAAATTTTATTGTGTAGTTTGGTAAGTTTGGTATATAGTTTGCTGTTTTTGCATATAGAAAGTGCGTGGCAACCATATTCGAAAGAACTGCGGCAAAGGGCCTGATAAAGAATCTGTAAAATGCGAGGATGTGAGCCCCACCATGTGCCCGCCAAGCATTTCAAAAGGTTAAGAATTTTTGACCCATGGTCAATGAGTTTTGTAAGGTGTAATTCCCAGGAGAGGGAGCTCTGCAAGATAACTCCCAAAAATTTGACGTTATTTGAGCGAGAGACAACCTGGTTATCTATTCGAAGGCTTAAAGATTCCGGTAACTGATTAGTAGGAGTTGGGAAGAAGACAAGTTTAGATTTGGAAGGGGATATGGAGAGACCACGTTTCTTTAAAAAGGTGTTCACGTTGTTCACGCTTTCCTGAAGAATAGCAATGCAATTGTCCCCATCATTAGAGGAAGCGTACAAGACTAAGTCATCTGCATACTCGAGAATGTCGCAATGTGGATGTAGTAGTTTATGAATGTTCTTGGTGTAGATGTTGTATAAAAGGGGGCTAAGAACACAGCCCTGTGGAAGTCCCCTGCGGAAAATATGAGGTCCTTTGTTTTCTCCATTTATGCGAAAATAAACGTAACGAACAGTAGTGAGATTGAATATGAACTTACATACCTTCCAAGGAAGGCCCAAGTTGATCAGATCCCAAATGAGGATATTAGGAATCACATTATCATAAGCAGCTGCAATATCCAGAAACAGACAGGCAGAAATCATACTCGAAGAGGCTGCCAAGTGTAATTTTGAAGAAAGTATCGCTAAATTGTCCGCACAAGAGCGGCCCCTCCTAAAGCCATATTGAAAAGGGGAGAGCAAACCCTTGTTTTCTGTCCAGAAATATAGCCGTTGTTGAACCAGCTTTTCCATGAGTTTAAGGAAACAGGAAGCCAGAGCGATGGGTCGAAATTTGCGGAGGGTGGATTTTGGAAGAAGAAAGACAAGAAAGTTTCTCCAGCTCGAAGGAAAAGCACCCGTTTCAAAAATATTATTAAAAATATGAAGAAGGCGTGTGAGAGAGATTTCAGGTAGATTTTGGATAACAAGAAAACTAATTCTGTCCAATCCAGGGGAAGAATCAGTTTTAGAATTTTTAAGAACTGTCAGGAGTTCTTTGAGGTTAAATGGAGGGGAGAAAATATGGTCCTCCTGAGCAGGTTCTGTAGCTAGTGTAGAGGAGGATGAAGGAGTATTAGTGTAGTTAGCGTCAGTTAAAGAAACTGGGAGGGGAGGAATTTCAATGTTGGAGAAGTCATTGGACATTTTGATAAAATCCTGAATATAAGAATTCATATATTTGATAGTTTCGAGATCAACGGGACAGGTCGTTGGGGATGGGGGGCTCAATAGCCTGTGACGAAAACTACGAACCTTAGCCCAAACCGTCGATATGGGAGAGTTCACAGAAAGTGATTCACAAAAGGATCGAAAATTCGCGGATTTAATTAATTTTAATCTTTTTGTTGCTTTGGCTTCCCATTTCTGGTAATCTAGGAAATTTTCATATGTAGAGGAATGAAAATATTTCTTTAGTTTGGCCAATCTCACTCTAACGATTTTCTTACACTCCCCGTTCCGCCATGGCGGTGAGCTAGCATAGACCTTTCGACGGGAAGGCACCCTGTCCAGCTTGGGGTCGGCTTTGTGAAGAGCTTCATCTATGTCATGAAGGAAATTCGAATAAGAGTTAACGGATCCTGTTGAGTTAGTTGAAGAGGGTAGGTTAGTGTCTGTATGAATAGATAGGAGGTGAGATTTAAAAATTTTCCAATTTACACTTTTAAGGTTGTATTTATGGGAATAAAAGTTATAAAAAGTAAAGGGGACGCCAATTTCGACACTGATTGGGAAGTGATCGCTGCCCATTTTATCGGGAAGCACTTGCCAATTTGAGATTAATTTCAGATTTTTGGAGACCATTGTGAGATCTATAGCGGATTTATTTTGACCAGGGCGAGAGAAAAGAGTGGGATCACCTTTATTAATAATTATGAAGTCTGAATCCAAAATGGCGTCATAAAGGGCTAAACCAGAGGTGCATGCCATGTGGCAGCCCCATGATTGATGGTGTGAATTTAAATCACCACAAACGATGGAGCAGGGAAAGTCAGCAGCAGACTGCAAAAAATTAGGCCAATTAATTGTACCTGGGGGGGTGCGTGGGTTTCGATAAACGTTCACAACCAACAAATGGCCAAGGTCAGTGGGAATGCTGATGGCGAGTGTGTCCAGGCAGTTCCCTATGTCAAAAGTTGTATTCACCCTTTTGAAGGGTATATCATTCCTGATAGCAGTGAGAAGACCCCCTCCCTGACGGTCATCACGATCCTTACGAATTATGTTAAAATTAGGAAGATAAAAATTGATATTAGGTTTAAGCCAAGTTTCGCATAAAAGGAGAATATCATAATCGGCTGCTACCCTTGAAAGAAAAACTTTTTTGGGGATAAGACTATGACAATTCCATTGAAAAATTTTTAGTAGGTTTGCAGATGACATATTGCTAGTAGACGGATAAGATGTGGTTTAAAGGAGAGTTGTTGACGTTGAGGACGCGCAGCTGGGTAGTGAAGAAGCCCTGAGATTAAGCAAAGAGACGAGAGGATTCAGTTGTGATAAGAGTTGCGTCATAAGAGACATTAGTTGAGCGAGAGGTTGAAGGATTTGAGAAGGAGAAGGTGTCAGAGAAGAAGAGAGGTTGTCCGAATGAGAAAAATTCGAAGCAAATTGACTAGGTGCTGAAGACTGAGAGGGATAGTTTTTTCCCCTGGGGAAGGAAGAAGGTTTGATAGGGGAGGGTGGTAAGGAGCGAGAGGGTGCAGTCTGATTGAAATTAAGACGTTTTTTTGGATTCGGAGATTGGGTAGGAGCTTTGGTTTGCAACTGCTTGTGTGGAGATTTAGGTTTATTGATTTTAGATATGTTAGCAAAGGAAGGAGCATGTAAATTGGTGGAGGTACTTTCAAAAGAGTCCAAATCCACCTCTCCCAAATTTGGGAAATTAGAGTAGTTGAAAGCAGGGGGGTGGGATGATTGTAAGGCTGAGTATGATGTAGACCTAGCAAGAAGAAGGCGCACATCCAAAGGCGACATGGAATTTTGTGAGACTTTTTTTTCTCTGTGGTAGATTCGAAGCATCCTTAATAGAAGTATTCCGATAGGCAGCAATTTTACGCACCAAAATTTGATCCTGATAAGCTGGACATGTTTTATCAGAGAACCATTGCAATTAAGACAGGAAAAGGGGCCCTTTTCTTTTGGGCACGTGGATCCAGATTGGTGTGGAGGATCGCCGCAGAAACGGCAGCGAGGTCGTTTGCACTGGTTGGCAACATGGCCAAATCTGAAACAAGTATAACAGATTTTAGGTTGGGAAACGTACGGTGATATTTTTAATCGTAAGTGAAATAAAGTGAGATACTCTGGAACCTCCTGGCCATCAAATCTTAAATAGACTGTAGAAGTCGGGGATAGTACCCCGTTGTCCTTTTTTGTAACGAATCGTCTGCCACCCAAAATCGGGAATTTTAGGTTAGTAGAGGCGTTTTTAATAAAATCATATATTGTAATTCCAGCGGGACATCCCTGATGATTCCCTCTCTGGAAACACGAAAATTGGGGATGAAAGCATTAAGATCGTATTTTTCTAAAATAGACAAACTGTTTACAATCTTATTAGCACTCGCACCATCACGACACTCCACGTTCACCCGTGAGAAATTATTTTTAGAGATATTCTTGATAGAATTAGGAAAAGCGGAATGTAAAATTTTGCCAATGAGAATAGGATGTTTAGAGACATTAGGGTTTTTAGGTTCCACAACAACGAAATATGGACCCTTGTTGTGGACTGAATAGCTGTTGTTGGGAAGAGGAGCGTGTTCACTAGGACCAGATTTATTCAAAACATGAGGCACTTTTTGTTGGGTAGGTTGGTTGGAGTCCGAAATATGCGAGGAATCTCTTTTTTTGGGGTTAGGTTTGTTAGAAACTTCATGATTTGTAACATCATTAAAAATCGTAGAGGTACCAGTAAAGGTTTCATTACTTAAGTTTAAGAGAGTGCTGTTAATTAAGTTTTCATCTAGAACTGAACATCCATCTACGCTCATATTATCGTCATCTTGATCATTCGGGGGGTTATTATCATCCGACGCCATATTACGCAAGGTTGCGCAAGGTTATGGGTGGACGGTTGAAAGGCACAGTATTTGGCTTCTTACCTTGTACGTCCACAGGAGTATTGAGATTCTTTAGGAAATGATCTCAGAGGAGAAGGAATAAGTCACCGCCAAACACTGGCACAACTATTAAATGAAAACGTTGGAAAACGTGAACAGCGAAGTATGCCGATCCTTCCTTGACGAGTGCTCGCAACGGAATCACGACATGACAGTGATCCCAGAATGCGTAAGATTTTTTCTCCCACCACGTTCCCGCGTGTAAGCAATACATATAAACGTGGCGTGTCGATGTATCCCCGCTCCATCGCTTGTTAGCACGCTCGCAAATCGAGAATTGGATGATAGCCACTGCTTCTTCGTTTTCTCTCGGCTTCGCTTCGGCTCTTGGGTTCGGTACTGTTGGTTCGTTGAAAGTCGAGAATTGCCGAGAATGCACGATTGCAACTTGTATTTTTTCGCCGGCTTGGCTAATTTCAAGATTTCAAGATTTGGAGGATTTGGAGGTTGGTGTCGTATTCTGTCACTTTTGTTTACAAAATTTGACAACTCCAACAAAGGCTTGAAAACATTGACGTTTGAAGTCTTGAAATATGATATGTTAATTACTTTCAGGACATTTTACAGGATGTTTTCGAGTGTGTAATCTGCAGACAATATATGATAAGTTACAGGAGGTCTATAAAGTTGTTATATATTCAATATATTACATAAGAAAAGTGGAGGTTAGCTTTAAAGTATATATTTCATTCTCAAGTCTCAAGTGGTTTTAAATTTTGAAATTTCGTGTTTCACTTTTCAATTGATTTAAAATATTGCAAATTTAGAATAATACTAATTATATTTATTATACATTTATTCAGTTAGTCAACATTTATTTCAATGACATTTTCGTTAAGAAGCATGAAAAGTAAAAAAATTTGTAATTTATAATAACAGTCTATTCATATTAAAATATTTTTTTTTGCATAAGTACTTTCTTAAATTTTCATTAAATTAAATATTAAATATTTATAATATTTTCAATGAAAATAGAGCATATATATGAAATAATAAAAACCGCAACTTTGAGAGGAAAACTTATTAATATAACTACAAGTTTTTTTATTAAAACTTTACAAAACTATTAATTGCTTAAAATTCTTATATCAGTATAGGGATAAACAATATTATATTTCATATATATTGTCTGTAGATTACACACTCGAAAACATCCTGTAAAATGTCCTGAAAGTAATTAACATATCATATTTCAAGACTTCAAACGTCAATGTTTTCAAGCCTTTGTTGGAGTTTTCAAATTTTGTAAACAAAAGTGACAGAATACGACACCAACCTCCAAATCCTCCAAATCTTGAAATCTTGAAATTAGCCAAGCCGGCGAAAAAATACAAGTTGCAATCGTGCATTCTCGGCAATTCTCGACTTTCAACGAACCAACAGTACCGAACCGAAGAGCCGAAGCTAAGCCGACAGAATACGAAGTGACAATGGCAATCATATTCCATACAATCATGAATAAATTAAAGTACAGCAATTAATTTTTTTAATTAAAATTTTGTACTTAGACCACATTAAATTAATATTAAATTTAAATGCAAATCCGGTGTAAGCTATATTGTTTTTCGACCTGAGCAACATTTCTTGACTTTGAATTTCATTGGAAGATTTTTCGATTAACGTTCAAATTTTTCAACAAATTTGCCAGATCAGCCAATTGCAAAAGTTTTCAAAGTATTTAATTAAAATAATTACACGTATTTCTCGAATATTTCAAAACAAAAATGGCCTAAAATAAAGATTTATAAGAAATTGTAAAATTGTGGGAAAATTTGAAATGTCTTATTAAATAAGTGGTTGATCTCTAGAGCTTGGAAATCTTTCACATAATATTTCGATTAGAGACATTGAACATTTATATAATTTGGATTAAGCATAAAAATTTGTTTTGGTGTTATAAAATCTTTTTACTATGTAACAAGATGAACCAAATACTTTAATTTTTCTGCATATAGCCGCAGAATGAGTATGTTTGTAGTTAAATAATAGTTTGGACACTGCAATAATTTTTTCAAATTCTAAACAGCAAGACATTTATTTTAAAAGGTTCGCATACAAAAAATTTGCTTCTGGTATATATACAAAGGATTTAGTCTACTGAAATTATAGTTTTCAAAACTGTAGAATATACAGAATTTTTGTTATACAAAAACAGATAGAATATACATTTTTCATCTGCAGAATCTACGACATAGCCCGTAAACTGACTAACTGTATTTGTAAAATTAATAGATTGAACTAAAAGAAAATACATTTTCCATTTGTATAATTTGAATATTTAATCTACAGAATTTACCGATTTTATCTGCGAAATTTAAAAGTTTTTATTTGCAATTAGGCTACTAAAACTTGAGATGAAAATATTTCTAACATAAAACTAAGAATGGAAATTTCAAACATAAATTTTATGTACATCTCTTCTCAATGAAAAATAACTTTCCAACTGAAAATTGTTTAAATGTTCGAATTTGTTAAGAAGTATGGAAATTCGTAATTACTAATTGAAGCTTTGATTTTTGAAAAGGTAAAAATGTTTTAAATGTATATATTGATTCAAATTTTTCACATTTAACGTGTTAAAACCCTTAAATAATTTGACAGTATTTTTCAGATATTTATTTTAGGGATATTTTCTAAAAATTTCAAAAAAAGAAATATAATATCTTAAACAACATATTTCGTATATTTAAAATTGTCGTATGTTTCGCGCCTCTAATGCACGATGTCGAGAAAGTTGAGAGAAACACAATTCTCAATTTCCACTCAATAACCGACAGCATGAAATCTGAAAATATACGTGTTACAATCGTGCATCCTCGGCAATTCTCGACTTTCGACGAACCAACAGTACCGAACCCAAGAGCCGAAGCGAAGCCGAGAGAAAACGAAGAAGCAGTGGCAATCATCCAATTCTCTATTTGCAAGCGTGCAAACAAGCGATAGAGCGGGGATACATCGACACGACGCGTTTATATGTGTTGCTTACACGCGGGAACGTGGTGGGAGAAAAATCTTACGCATTCTGGGATCACTGGTATAAATGCACCATTCAGTGATCCCAGAATGCGTAAGATTTTTTCTCCCACCACGTTCCCGCGTGTAAGCAACACATATAAACGCGTCGTGTCCATGTATCCCCGCTCCATCGCTTGTTTGCACGCTTGCAAATAGAGAATTGGATGATTGCCACTGCTTCTTCGTTTTCTCTCGGCTTCGCCTCGGCTCTTGGGTTCGGTACTGTTGGTTCGTCGAAAGTCGAGAATTGCCGAGGATGCACGATTGTAACACGTATATTTTCAGATTTCATGCTGTCGGTTATTGAGTGGAAATTGAGAATTGTGTTTCTCACAACTTTCTCGACATCGTGCAATAGAGGCGCGAAACATACGACAATTTTAAATATATGAAATATGTTGTTTAAGATATTATATTTCTTTTTTTGAAATTTTTAGAAAATATCCCTAAAATAAATAACTGAAAAATACTGTCAAATTATTTAAGGGTTTTAACACGTTAAATGTGAAAAATTTGAATCAATATATACATTAAAAACATTTTTAGCTTTTCAAAAATCAAAGCTTCAATTAGTAATTACGAATTTCCATATTTATTAACAAATTCGTACATTTAAACAATTTTCAGTTGGCAAGTTATTTTTCATTGAGAAGAGATGTACATAAAATTTATGTTTGAAATTTCCATTCTTAGTTTTATGTTAGAAATATTTTCATCTCAAGTTTTAGTAGCCTAATTGCAAATAAAAACCTTTCAATTTCGCAGATAAAATCGGTAAATTCTGCAGATTAAATATACAAATTATACAAATGGAAAATGTATTTTCTTTTAGTTCAATCTATTAATTTTACAAATACAGTTAGTCAGTTTACGGGCTATGTCGTAGATTCTGCAGATGAAAAATGTATATTCTATATATTCTATCTGTTTTTGTACAAAAAAAATTCTGTATATTCTACAGTTTTTAAAACTATAATTTCAGTAGACTAAATCCTTTGTATATATACCAGAAGCAAATTTTTTGTATGCGAACCTTTTAAAATAAATGTCTTGCTGTTTGGAATTTGAAAAAATTATTGTAGTGTCCAAACTATTATTTAACTACAAACATACTCATTCTGCGGCTATATGCAGAAAAATTAAAGTATTTGGTTCATCTTGTTACATTGTAAAAAGATTTTAAAACTCCAAAACAAATTTTTATGCTTAATCCAAAGTCTATAAATTTTCAATGTCTCCAATCGAAATATTAAGTGAAAGATTTTCAAGTTCTAGAGATCAACCACTTATTTAATAAGACATTTCAAATTTTCCCACAATTTTACAAAATCTTATAAATCTTTATTTTAGGCTATTTTTGTTTTGAAATATTCGAGAAATACGTGTAATTATTTTAATTAAATACTTTGAAAACTTTTGCAATTGGCTGAACTGGCAAATTTGTTGAAAAATTTGAACGTTAAACGAAAAATCTTCCAATGAAGTTCAAAGTCAAGAAATGTTGCTCAGGTTGAAAAACAATATAGTTGACACCAGATTTGCATTTAAATTTAATATTAATTTAATGTGGTCTAAGTACAAATTTTTAATTAAAAAAATTAATTGCTGTACTTTAATTTATTCATGATAGTATGGAATATGATTGCCATTGTCACTTCGTATTCTGTCGGCTTAGCTTCGGCTCTTCGGTTCGGTATTGTTGGTTCGTAGAAAGTCGACGATTGTCGAGAATGCACGATTGCAACTTGTATTTTTTCGCCGGCTTGGCTAATTTCAAGATTTCAAGATTTGGAGGATTTGGAGGTTGAGGTCGTATTCTGTCACTTTTGTTTACAAAATTTGACAACTCCAACAAAGGCTTGAAAACATTGACGTTTGAAGTCTTGAAATATGATATGTTAATTACTTTCAGGACATTTTACAGGATTTTTTCGAGTGTGTAATCTACATACAATATATGATAAGTTACTGGAGGTTTATAAAGTTGTTATATATTCAATATATTACATAAGAAAAGTGGAGGTTAGGTTTAAAATATATATATCATTCTCAAGTCTCAAGTGGTTTTAAATTTTGAAATTTCGTGTTTCATTTTTCAAATGATTCAAAATATTGCAAATTTAGAATAATACTAATTATTCAATATTTGAGACAAAAATTTCAGACTCAACTAATTAATTTGAAATACTAATTATATTTATTATACATTTATTCAGTTAGTCAACATTTATTTTAATGATATTTTCGTAAAGAAGCATGAAAATTAAAAAATTTGTAATTTATAACAATCTATTAATATTAAAAAATTTTTTTTGCATAAGTAAATTCTTAAATTTTTATTAAATTAAATATTAAATATTTATAATATTTTCAATGAAAATAGAGCATATATATGAAATATAATATTATTTATCCCTATACTGATATAAGAATTTTAAGCAATTAATAGTTTTGTAAAGTTTTAATAAAAAAACTTGTAGTTATATTAATAAGTTTTCCTCTCAAAGTTGTGGTTTTTATTATTTCATATATATGCTCTATTTTCATTGAAAATATTATAAATATTTAATATTTAATTTAATGAAAATTTAAGAAAGTACTTATGCAAAAAAATTTTTTTATATGAATAGACTGTTATTATAAATTACAAAGTTTTTAGTTTTCATGCTTCTTCACGAAAATGTCATTAAAATAAATGTTGACTAACTGAATAAATGTATAATAAATATAATTAGTATTATTCTAAATTTGCAATATTTTAAATCAATTGAAAAATGAAACACGAAATTTCAAAATTTAAAACCACTTGAGACTTGAGAATGAAATATATACTTTAAACCTAACCTCCACTTTTCTTATGTAATATATTGAATATATAACAACTTTATAAACCTCCAGTAACTTATCATATATTGTCTGCAGATTACACACTCGAAAACATCCTGTAAAATGTCCTGAAAGTAATTAAAATATCATATTTCAGGACTTCAAACGTCAATGTTTTCAAGCCTTTGTTGGAGTTGTCAAATTTTGTAAACAAAAGTGACAGAATACGACACCAACCTCCAAATCCTCCAAATCTTGAAATCTTGAAATTAGCTAAGCCGGCGAAAAAATACAAGTTGCAATCGTGCATTCTCGGCAATTCTCGACTTTCGACGAACCAACAGTACCGAACCCAACAGCCGAAGCGAAGCCGAGAGAAAACGAAGAAGCAGTGGCTATCATCCAATTCTCGATTTGCGAGCGTGCTAACAAGTGATGGAGTGGGGATACATCGACACGCCACGTTTATATGTATTGCTTACACGCGGGAACGTGGTGGGAGAAAAAATCTTACGCATTCTGGGATCACTGGCACCATTACACCTCTGCATGCAAGCATTCTGCATGTAGGTTACCATGGTTACATACAAGAGAGAAAGAGACCAACAATTTTCCTGTTTCTTTCCCACTAATGGTGCTTTTATACCTCTCTGGCACGAAGTAGTATAAGGAGACCCCACTCGCGGAAAATTTGAACGCGTGGATCGGATTTAGTTATAGTATGCATCGCTCGTAGCGCCTCTTACAGGGAAATGTCAAACGCTTGAATTTTCACAATATGGCCGTCGTGTTGTCTACTGCACCAAAACAGATAAACAAAAACAGTGGCACCGTTATAGTTAAAATTATTTCAAAAGTATACTGCGGTTCTTTTATATAAAATATAATATAATATCCAATATAGATGTGTTTACTAAGTGAAGTATAGTTTATGTTATTTACATTTTGTCTTCTTCTGGATTTTGTAGATTATGTCACCTGTCAACGCGAAGATGGAAAGCAAACCCTTTTGTTTCTTCAAGTATTTACGTTAAAGTTACTTGCATTGAAGAGTTTGAAAATCTTCTAAAAGAGGTTGATGAGTATCCGTAATTTTTGTTGCAGCTATATTTTATTCGAAAATATTATAATAAGAAATGCAATCATATAATAACTGCAAAAAAAAATTTTTAATTAACAAATACCAGAGAAAATTTATTCTTAGAAAACAATATTAATATTGATTTTTCGTGTAATTGCATGAAGTCACATTAAAATAAATTAAACAAACGAATTATACGATGAATTTAGCGGCCACAAAAGTCGTTGTTTCTGGAGTGAAATGCGGCCGGGAGGACCATACTTTCGGCTAGGAGATCAAGAAAAAATACTTGCAATAGCACAAAAATTAAACACAGATCAATGTACTTAACATTACAGATTTATAAAATAATTAAACATACTGACCGTGCTAGGGCAAAAGAAGTGACGTTTCCCCAGTCTGTCTTCTTTTTCTTTTTTCTTCTTTCCAACATAGCGCGTGGATGCGCAACCATCAATAAAACAATAGACCATATTATCTTGCACACACTTGTTTATTAATATATTTAAAACTTCTCGCACATGTATAGCAGTGACTAGTAATTTTTGTTTGCAGAAATCACGCTTAAGGAGGAATTACACCTCTGCATGCAGGCATTATGCATGCAGGTTACCATGGTAACATACAAGAGAGAAAGAGACTGACAATTTTCCTATTTCTTTCGCACTAATATGTTACCATGGTAACCTGCATCAGAGATGAGTCATCTCTGCCTGCATGCATAATTCCTGCATGCAGAGGTATAATTCCTCCTTTACAATATTATAGGCACCGTGCGAAATCATGGTAGGGAGAGTTAAATCGACGCCAGCGCACGCAGTGGATAATTTAGGCGTTAAAGGAGGCTGTTTTATATTTCCGAGCAATCAAAATACATGTGCAAATCTAAATTTTGTTTTAATTTAAAAAATATAGCTGAAATGAGCCACCGAAGTTGTTGTGTTGTGAATTGTAAAAATACAAGCAGCAAAAGTGAGTGTAAATTTTATAAATTTCCAACGTCTAAATGGAAAATAAATCAAAGGAATAAGTGGGTATAGTTGCAGTAAGAAGGCAAAAGTTATTATTTCTACGGAACTCTTGGACATCTCGTACATGTTCTGATAGAACAAGATTTTTACCTTTAATTTTCGTTTGTGTTTGAAATTCTATTGTATGTTTAATTGATTGAAAACTTGTTTTAATAATTATATCCATGATGAATTTGAATCTGAAAATAAACAATTAATATTTATTCACTCAACAAGTGCCTAAAACTGTCATCATGAAATTACAATTTAATTCTTTATTATTTTTTTTGTCTGTTTTGATCTGTCATTAACTTAAAGTAGTCGTCATGCCAAAAAACAGTCTCTGGAAAAAGAAGTTTTTCTATGATTTCAAGACTGAGAATTATATCATCAGCCGTGTCATATGTAAGAAAAGACACTCTTTTTAATGAAAAAATTTAGAAAATAACTAAAAATAATATTTTAATAATGATTTTTATAATAGGATATTTCTTTACTATCGCTTCTTACCAATTTTTTGAAAATGATTGAAGTTTCTTAAATCATAGCTTATTTTTCCGGGGGAAATATTCTCTACAACTTAACCGTTTCCAATTTTTGAAAATAAATCAATTATTATCAAATACAGCAATTTGTTTATAAAAAATTTGTTTTGGAAAATTGATTTTTAATTATTCCAGCCATTAAAGAATTTATTTTAAAAAATTGGAAACGGTCAAGTTGTAGAGAATATTTTCCCCGAAAAAATAAGCAATGATTTAAGAAACTTCAATTATTTTTTAAAAATTGGTAAGAAGCAATAGTAAGGAAAAATCCTATTACAAAAAACATTATTAAAAAATTATTTTTCGTAATTTTTAAATTTTTTCATTAAAAAGAGTGACTTTCCTTACATATGACACGGCTGATGTTATAATTTCCAGTCTTGAAATCATAGAAAAACTTCTTTTTCCAGAGACTGATTTTTGGCACGACAACTACCTTAACCTTATATTTACTGGTTTCTATATAATTTTTATCATGGAAAATACTTACTTTTTACTGCTGATTTCACACAAATACTTCACAAGGAAAAACAATCGAATTTTAAAGTGAATCAAATTGTTTTTTTGTTTGCTTTTTTATTGATAATAAACATTTTTATAACTAAGTCCCATTATAATACATTATAAAAGTTCTCGAACAGCCTCCTTTAGTTCACTTATGCTATGGCGCTGCAGTCACGCACGGTGCCTATAGGCGCCGACATTTCTGAAACTTGTATCGCAACGCTTTTCCGCAAGCGGTGCAACGAACGATGCAAACTAACTAAATCTGAATCTACGCGTCCAAATTTTCCAAAGGCTGCATAGGAGTGGGGTCTCCTTATACTACTTCGTGCTTCACGTCATATACATAGTAAATACATGTAGAAAACCATGTAAATTACGTTAGGTATTTTACCTTCGCAACCCTGATTGTGCTTAGGCCAATCCTGTTCCCCTATTCCTCCATTATCCTATTTTCCTCATCATGGGACTGCGCCCTGAAGATTTCGAACTCTATTCTATCATATTCTATGTTTACACCATGTGACGTTGTGACGATATGACACCATAGGTAAACGTAATTAACTGAATTCAGAATCAGAATTCAGTGTTAAAATGGCAGTTCCTTCGGCATCTCTGTCTACAAGGAATAAAAAGCATTTTCTAGGTGTTCCTGCTCCTCTAGGATACGTTGCAGGTGTTGGAAGAGGGTGAGTCATGCTACTTTAAATAATATATCGTCGATTACGAATTTAAGTTGATAATCTCATTCATAAATATTCCTAACTCGAAATTTGTTTCCAATTTTTTAGAGCAACTGGATTCACAACTCGATCTGATATCGGTCCTGCCAGAGATGCAAATGATGTTTCGTAAGATTTATTTATATATATATTTTTATTCTTTATTGCGTTGTTATTTTAGTAAATAATTTTAAAATAAAATTGCAGAGATGATAGACATGCGCCACCTACGAAACGCGCAAAGAAGAAAGAAGAAGAAGAAGAAGATGAAGAAGACTTGAACGATTCTAATTATGATGAATTTTCTGGTTATGGAGGTTCTCTCTTTAGCAAGGTATTAAAAACTTTATTTAATTTAAAATGAAAGTATCAAAAACTTCAATTAAAAATTACCGTCCACTAAATTCTAATAAATTATTTTTTTCAGGATCCCTACGACAAAGATGATGAGGAAGCAGATGCAATATATGAAGCAATTGACAAACGTATGGATGAAAAACGTAAGGAGTACAGGGAAAAACGTTTGAGAGAAGAACTCGAGCGGTATCGTCAAGAACGTCCTAAAATCCAGCAACAATTCTCGGATTTAAAGCGTGACTTGGTAAGCGTCAGCGAAGACGAATGGAAGAACATTCCAGAAGTTGGAGATGCCAGAAACAGAAAACAACGCAATCCGAGGGCTGAGAAATTTACACCTTTACCAGATTCAGTCCTTGCGAGGAATTTAGGAGGCGAAACAACTTCCAGCATAGATCCATCTAGTGGATTAGCTTCCATGATGCCAGGAGTTGCGACTCCTGGAATGTTGACTCCAACCGGAGACTTGGATTTAAGGAAAATAGGTCAGGCTAGAAATACTCTTATGGATGTAAAACTGAGTCAAGTTTCGGATTCTGTTGCTGGGCAGACCGTTGTTGATCCGAAGGGATATCTTACAGATCTACAGAGTATGATTCCTACCTATGGTGGAGATATTAAGTAAGTTTTTTAAAATGCTAAATGGTCAGATTCCAAATTTAAAAATAAGGTCAATATTGTCTATAATATTTTTTTAGCGATATTAAGAAAGCACGTCTTCTTCTTAAATCTGTACGAGAAACCAATCCAAATCACCCACCAGCTTGGATTGCCTCCGCCCGATTAGAAGAAGTAACTGGAAAAGTGCAAGCTGCACGAAATTTAATAATGAAAGGATGTGAGGTGAACCCTACTTCCGAAGATTTGTGGCTTGAAGCAGCAAGACTTCAACCACCAGACACAGCAAAAGCGGTTATTGCACAGTCAGTTAGACACATACCAACTTCTGTCAGAATCTGGATAAAGGCAGCAGATTTAGAAACTGAAACGAAAGCTAAGCGTCGTGTATATCGAAAAGCTTTGGAACATATTCCAAATTCTGTAAGATTATGGAAAGCGGCCGTAGAGTTAGAAGAACCGGAAGATGCGAGGATTTTACTGAGTCGAGCAGTTGAATGTTGCTCTACAAGTGTTGATTTGTGGTTAGCATTGGCAAGATTGGAAACCTACGACAATGCGCGTAAGGTTTTGAACAAAGCGAGAGAAAATATTCCCACTGATAGGCAAATTTGGACCACTGCAGCGAAGCTGGAAGAGGCGAATGGAAATATACATATGGTGGAAAAGATTATTGAACGTGCAATCTCTTCATTGAGCGCGAATGGAGTAGAAATTAATAGAGAACATTGGTTCAAGGAAGCGATGGAGGCTGAGAAAGCAGGGGCAGTTCATTGCTGTCAGGTTATTATTAAGTCTGTTATTGGAGTAGGAGTTGAAGAAGAGGACAGGAAACATACGTGGATGGAAGATGCGGAAACGGTAATTTTTCTGTTCAATTCGTAGAATATATCTTTTTTTTATTATTTTCATCATAAATTTAACTAATTGCCTTATTTAGTTTTGCCAGCTTTCGACTCTTCTTCAAATTTAAAAATGTTATAACTTATAAAAAGCCTTCTTGTTTGAAGCTTTCAAATTTAAGAACTTGTAAATGAAACACGCAAAATTTTTCAAAGCTTTCAAATTTTTTTACCTTCAGATCCAAAATTCTTAGTCAATTACATATTCTATTGAAAATACATATATTATTAAATATATATGTAATATATATATTAAAATATATACAGAAAGATTTTCAAATTCTTTAAATATTTATTAAAAATTATTTGAGAGTTTGAGATCTGGAGTTTCTTTGATATTTGAAGTATATAACCTTTCAGAAATAAATTCTGCCGCAGCGATATTTTTTTACATTATATTAACGAAACATCGTTGGATGTTACTTGATTTTAAATAACCTGAATTTATTATAGTGCGCCCAACAAGGAGCTTTAGAATGTGCAAGAGCAGTTTATGCCTTTGCTTTGAGTACTTTTCCTAGTAAGAAATCAATTTGGATGAGAGCAGCGTATTTTGAAAAGACTTATGGAACAAGGGAATCTCTAGAGGCTTTGCTACAAAGAGCTGTCGCTCATTGTCCTAAGAGTGAAATCCTCTGGCTCATGGGTGCAAAATCCAAGTGGCTAGCCGTGAGTAGTTTTTTTAGAAATTCTTTAAAATTTTTAATTTATTTATTAATTTTAGTTTATTTCGATTTTTATAGGGTGATGTCCCAGCGGCGAGAGGAATATTGTCTTTAGCTTTCCAAGCTAATCCGAACTCTGAGGAAATCTGGTTGGCAGCTGTAAAGCTCGAATCTGAGAATTCAGAATACGAAAGAGCAAGACGACTGCTAGCAAAGGCTAGAGCTTCCGCCCCTACCCCGAGGGTTATGATGAAGAGTGCGAAACTTGAATGGGCACTTAACAATCTGGAAGCTGCTCTAAATCTACTAAAAGAAGCTCTCGAGATGTTTGAAGATTTTCCCAAGTTGTGGTTGATGAAAGGACAAATTGAGGAACAGAAAAACATGAATGAACAAGCTCTTATCACTTATAACCAAGGAGTGAGCAAATTTTTCACAATATATTTTTTAATATTATATTTTGTTTGTTCATAGTGATTGAAACTCTTTTTTGCAGATAAAGAAGTGTCCGAATTCTATTCCTTTGTGGCGTCTTTTGACTCATTTGGAATGCAGATCAGGAAGAATAACGAAGGCCCGTTCTGTTTTGGAAAAAGCTAGACTTCGAAATCCTAAGAACGACGAACTCTGGCTCGAGGCTGTCAGGATTGAAAATCAGAATGTGGCTACCCACAATATGGCACATACGTTAATGGCGAAAGCATTACAAGAATGCCCAAATTCAGGACTACTTTGGGCAGAAGCGATATTCATGGAGTCACGTCCTCAGAGAAGGATGAAAAGCATCGACGCGCTGAAAAAGTGCGAGCATGATGCACACGTTCTTCTCGCTATATCCAAGTGAGTAAATTTATTATTTACTCATGCGTTAAAATTTATTTCAGTGTATATTTATTGATTCCTTTTTACCTTTGTTTTCGATTGCAGATTGCTTTGGAGTGATAGCAAAATTTCAAAAAGCAGAGACTGGTTTAATAAGACGGTAAAGTTGAAGCCAGACTTTGGAGACGCGTGGGCGTATTTTTATAAATTCGAAAAACTTCATGGAACAGAAGAGCAACAAGAAGACGCCAAGAAACGCTGTATCGCTGCTGAACCAAAATATGGAGAGAATTGGTGCAAAGTTTCAAAGAATATCACTAATTGGTGTTTAAGCACTGAACAGATTCTTGTTCTCGTTGCTAAGGATCTTCCTATTCCAATATGAATGACTTTTACTTGTATTTTTTCAAGTATTTTGAATGTACATATATTTATTTTATATTATGTAAGAAAAATAAAATTTATCGTATTAAAAATGACATTTTAAGAAGTTTTTCCTGTTAATTAATTTGTTTTCTAAAAATGTCTTAACAAATACTTAACATAAAGATACAAAATTGTTAAGAATTTATCAATTTTAAGCTAGACTGAGAGAATTAACAGTGTGAACAAATTTGCATCAATAATATCATGGGATAAATAATAGCCCAAGTCCCATAGATGTGTAAATGCGTTGCATCCAGAGATGGGTATGTAATTCACTCTAGGCAATTTACTTAGCTTTTTACGATATTTCACCAGGTAATTTACCCCCCCCCCCCTGCCGACATAAAAAATACATTGTGTAAAAAACTAAGGACGTAGTATACATGTAGTAAAGTATATATACTATATATATTACTACGGGTATTACGTCCTTAGTTTTTTACACAATGTATTTTACAACCCAACTCTGAATTACGTGATGTATTATACGTATGTACTCACCTCTGAGAATTTGTAATATATTAAGTGACTGTAGCGCCGCGTATATTTTATGAACTAAATCTTTCCAAATGGCGGCACTTGTTGAGTCCCTAAGTTAAGCAGTCCTGTCGGACCTGTCTATACTACCGTGCAATAAATCCACATACGCAAACTTCGTTGAAATGCGTGCTTCTACTGTTAAAGTTTTCAAAATGCGTAAAATTTTTATTTTTTCTACACATTTGATGTGAAGAATGATAATTTTTACTTTTTCAATTAATTATTTTAAGTATTTTTAGAGTTTTAAATTAGCCCGCCTAATAATATGATTTGCTCCTTACGTCTTTACTCCGCCTCTTGCTCACGCTTGCGCTGTAAGAAATAGAGCAGGTTTTTTACACTTCGTGTTTTTACCTATAACATCACTGCTGCCTCATGCTGCCTGTCGGGCCTGTCCAGTGTCCACAACTGTAAAATGGCGGAAATGTCGATTCGTTAAGCAACCGAACTGCAACATATGCCATGTGACGGCCCTTATGCTTAGCTTTTTGCGCTTTTTGCTTATGGCTTATCCAGCACTTGGAGTCCGTAGCATGGGATGGAAGCTTCAAAATCGCACCCAAAAGGAATTGAAAGGTACTTTGAGGTTAAGCTATGCGAATACGTCATTCGTCAATAAACATAATTTTCAATGTTTACGTTCTAAATTTGACGTTCTATGTACTATTATTCTGCAATATACTTTTTTATACGCATTTTGCTGTTGGCAGACTTTGACTATTATATAATTAATTCATTCTGAGGCAATGTTTGGAAAAATTTCAGTAATATGCTGATTGTTATAAATATTTTTCCTGTTTTATGATCTCAAGTGAATTACAAAGAAAGTTCAAGTATCTTATGCTTGCGTAGTGATTATTTGATCTCATTATATATATTATTTTATTTTTTGATTAAGTATTATTCCTTCTGTAGTAAATACATTTTTATGTCTGAATTGAATTACGTTCATACGAAAAAATAATTATAAAAAAATGTGATGTTTGTTTCTTGTAAAAACTTATCTGGTATTATAAAGTAATGATTTAAATTTATAAAACTTGTTTGCTGTGATAATAGCGTCATTTTTATTGCAGCCTGTTTTAAATTACAGAATTGCGGGCAACTCAAGACCACCTTTCGAGTTCCATGTGCCTAGGAAAACATTGGAAGAACGAGCAAAATCTTGGGATAGCCTTTTTGAGAAATACTCAATGGAAGTGAGTTCTTTAGGTCTAGAAAATCATTTCAGTTTTTTAGAATAGAAATTTATCAAACTTAAAGCATTGGGTATACTACTCCTTTCATATTATTGTTATTTTTAATAATTCAACTAATTATTTATCATATTTTGATTTTAACAGATAACAGACGCTTTAGAATTGAATTTGGAGACGTTACACCCGGAAACTGACACCAAACATGAATATGTATCTGAGTCTCGTGCTCCCCTACGAAATCCTCCTGCCTGTATTCAATTTTGGGTGGATACAGGAAAACCTCCTTGTAAGGCCTTCTTTGACGAAAATTATTGTTCTGACACAGGATCATCTCTCTCCGAGTTTGAAATTGCAGTACCTTCCCCTGCCCCTTCTCCGCCTTTTAAATACACTTTACCCCATTTACCACAGGCGGCAAATATCCCACATGAGGTAGATATAAAAATTCCATCTCTTCCTTCATCCAGCTCTGTTGATACCGCGGAATATATTTTATCAAATACAAATACTACCAAAAATAAAATTAAATCATCAATCATGGAGGGAATTAGAATTTCAAAAAATTTTCCTGGTACTAATACTAATACAGAAGATGTCTACGTCGATGTGTGCGGAACAGATGAATTTCCTAAAATTGCAGAAGAAGCTAACCAAAACTATCGTGATTCTGATTCTCAAGCTACAACGATCTTAAATTTTCCTCCAAATCTACGAGGAAACGAATCAGAAGAAACATTAAATTTACATGGAATGTTTGACAAAATTGGCCCTGAAGAATCAATTATAAGAGTACCTACAGGAAGTTTAAAGATTGGAGACGTGATTCCCAGTTTACAACGAATACGTGATGGTCCGGAATGTTATAATGTGGACTACTCCAATAGGTCACCATCTGACAAATCCGAGGATTTAATTGATGTTGGAATAAATAAAACTCCCAGTCTTATTCTTCAGCCTCCTACAATCGCAGAACCTGAAAACGAGACGAAAGCATTTCATCGGAGAAAACTTTTTACGAATCGAAATTCGCCCATTGAACTCATTGCTTCAAAAAATCAGTGCTTGAGGAGAACCTCATCGTCTGTTATTCTTCATCCGGCGTTGGAAGAATTGGACATGACTAAAAATAAAAGCAGGTGGACGATGAGAAGGAAGAAATCGCTTTTTAGAAGAAAGCTACAATTGCAAGATGTTGACAAAGAAATTAAGGACAACCATGGAAAGGAAAATGCTGATAGTCAGACAAAAAGTGACGTGTCAAAAGGTAAAGCGCTTAAGGAAAGAGAAAAAAATTCCGACTCTTCCAAAGATTTGCGAAAGAGAATTGTTTCTAAAATTCCATCACAAGAAAAAAGTAAAACTGAAAAAATATCTAAAGTGGATCTTGAATTACAGAAAAAAACAGAAGTAAATGCGGCTTTGAAATCTAGAAAATATTTTGAAGACGATCATCTGAATAAAAATCCGGTAGTGAAATTGAAGAAAGTAACAAACAGTTTCATAGAGAATATAGGAAATTCAAGAGCTACTAAAAATAATTTTATGCTAAAAAGTGATTTGTTTAAAGAAAATGTTACTAAAAACAAAAAACAAACAGGTAAGAAAACAAAGATAGCCTTTAGTAAAATAGAAACAGGTGCTGACTTTATTAATACAAAGGGAGTGAAAGTTCGTGATCTTATCGTGTCCTTAGAACGATTACCAGTAGTTTTAGTTCAGCGACTTACCAAACAAAACCCGACTAGGATCGAATCTCATAAACTTTCACCTAAAGAAATTTTATCTAAAAGTTTGCAGGAATCTAAAAAGAAAATAAATATTTTTAAAGATTCCGATGATGAAGAAACTGAAAGTGAGAAATATTTCAATAAACTTCTCGGTATTCAGTCTATTAAGGCAAAAGACTTGCCGTTAAAAAATGATGAACCGTCGTTTAGAAAACCTTGTGAAAAATTTAAGCTTTCAAGACGGATATTTAAAACTAGAACAATTTCTCTTTCTTCAGATGAAGAGGAAAGTATTTCCACGGGGATTAGCAAAAAAGGAAAAACTCAAAGTACATTGAATAACGTTCAATCAGAAACGAATTCACCTCTTAAAGCCAATAATAAATTTCAAAATTCTCGGCAATCTGCAAAAGTAACTTTAAAATTTTCTTCAGATGAAGAAGAAAGTATTTTTATGGAAATTGGTAGGAAAGGAAAATCTCAGAATACATTGACCAACGTTCAATCAGAATCGAATCCACCTCTTAAAGCTAATAATAAATTTCAAAATTCTGGACAGTCTGCTAAAGCAACTTTAAAATTTTCTTCAGATGAAGAAGAAAGTATTTTTATGGAAATTGGTAGGAAGGAAAAAACTCAAAATACATTGACCAACTTTCAATCAAAATCGAATCCACCTCTTAAAGCTAATAATAAACTCCAAAATTCTAGACAGTCTGCTAAAGCAACTTTAAAATTTTCTTCAGATGAAGAAGAAAGTATTTTTATGGAAATTGGTAGGAAAGGAAAATCTCAGAATACATTGACCAACGTTCAATCAAAATCGAATCCACCTCTTAAAGCTAATAATAAACTACAAAATTCTAGACAGTCTGCTAAAGCAACTTTAAAATTTTCTTCAGATGAAGAAGAAAGTATTTTTATGGAAATTGGTAGGAAGGAAAAAACTCAAAATACATTGACCGACGTTCAATCAAAATCGAATCCACCTCTTAAAGCTAATAATAAACTCCAAAATTCTAGACAGTCTGCTAAAGCAACTTTAAAATTTTCTTCAGGTGAAGAAGAAAGTATTTTTATGAAAATTGGTAGGAAGGAAAAAACTCAAAATACATTGACCAACGTTCAATCAAAATCGAATCCACCTCTTAAAGCTAATAATAAACTCCAAAATTCTGGACAATCTGCAAAAGTAGTTAAAAAATTGTCTTCAGATGAAGAAGAAAGTATTTTTATGGAAATTGGTACGAAAGAAAAAACTCAAAATACATTGACCAAAGTTCAATCAGAATCGCATCCACCTCTTGAAGCTAATAATAAATTCCAAAATTCTCGGCAATCTACAAAGCTAATTTTAAATGTTTCTTCAGATGATGAAAAGAGCATTCTTATGGAAATTAATAAAAAAGAGAAAACTCAAAGTACATTGACCAACGTTCAATCAGGATCAAATTTACCTCTTAAAGCCAAGAATAAATTTCAAAATTTTCGACAAGCTGCAAAAGTAGTGAAAAAATTGTTTTCAGATGAAGAAGAGAGTATTGCCATGGAAATTAGTAAAAAAGAGAAATCTCAAAATACATTGACCAACTTTCAATCAAAATCAAATTTACTTCTTAAAGCCAATAATAAATTCCAAAGTTCTCGACAATCTACAAAGCTAATTTTAAATATTTCTTCCGATGAAGAAAATGACTTTACGAAAATAATCGAGACTTTTTCTAAAAAAAGGTCTGAGTCTTCAAGGGACAAGAAAGAACTTAGTAAAGTTAATAATTATATGAGAAATGATGAAAAATCCCTTTCTGCTGACTGTGATGATAATTTAAATATTGTTAATGCCGATCCATTCGATATTAAACACAGGCCAAGGTTAGTTTTAGTTTCTTCCGATGATTCCAGTGATTTAGGTGATGAGACAGAATCAATAATTAAGAAAATAAAACTTTCAAAGCGAAAGCCTTCAAAGAGAAATTCCAAAGTCTTAACAAATAGACCTGCAGGAAATTCAAAGGTAAGAAAAGCTGGAAACTCTTCTGTATCTGAAAAATCATCCACTGGAGTGTGGGAACAAATTTCAAATTTGAGTAAAGACTCTAGGTCAAAGCTTCAAAGTAATTCTGCAAAAGATACCAAACAAACAAGAGGAATTATATGTTCTTCTACAATAAAAAGTTCGCCAGGGAACAGTAAAAATAATTATTTCATTAACTCAAGCGTACAAGAGACAAAAGAAGTGGGAAACCATTCAGTACGACTTTTCACGCTGAATCGCAAAAGGAAATGTTCTAGTTTCGGCGGGTCAATCAGTAGCGATTCTTCAAGTGATGAAAGTGATATCTTCCACTTTAAAAGTCGTTTATTGCAAAAGGAAATTCATCAGAAACCTGTGAGATTCAAAAGTTCCGGGACGAAATTGCAAATATTTAAAACGAAGTCGTTTTGGGAATCTGAAGAAGAATAATTAATTTTCTTTGGTTTTTTTTAAAATTGATATTGATTAAAATATCCTTTCCATTGTGTACATAATCAAGCAAAAAGTTCGATCTATAATTAAGGTATTTATTGAATTTCCAAGAAACTTATTTTTAATTAAAAAAATAGTTAAATATTATATTTTTAATGCAGATTTAAATTGTAGATCAACTAAGAAGTATAATTGTCATATACATATCATACTATAGATTAAAATTTTTTTCTATTCATGTAAATTAATCAATTTATGAATTTCTGTTCCTGCAAATTAGTAAATTCAATTTGCATTAATACAAAGTACTTTAATGCTTGCGCGGAGAGCAAAATCTAACTATAATAGTATAAGTTCTATGTATTTGGAAAAAATAATCGCAGCAATATGTAAACATACCTTTTCTTGCTATTATATTACATTACTTATGCTATTATAATTAGGTTTTTCATTCCGTGTGAAATAGAATTTTGAAATTATAGACAGAAATTTAACCATGTTGTTACATTCTTGAGTAAGTTATCCAATTTTATGGATTATTTACTTACATTGTTTCTTCTTTTGAAGAAATTCTTAGTTTTTCTACAATATTCTGTATATAACTAACATTTTTCTTTAGTGAGTATTTTGTAAAATCACGGAGAGAATCAAGCCGAAAAATTGTACATTTTGATTGAATTGCACATGTAAGCGCAAAAAAAAGATTTTCCGAATTTTTGGAAACTCAATGTAAAATGTAAAAGTTTAAATGAATTAGATATTATAAAAAAATAAAATCATATTTTAAATACTTCCTTATTAAATTTTGTAAGTAAGAAATAAAAGACTGGAGCACTTATTTCCTGTACATATTCGTTTTATTTGTATTAATGTTAATGTCATATTTTATTATTTAGGAATTAAACAAAAGTTTGTTATTTTTTCTTGTGATAAACGTGTTTTTACTGTAAATTAAGTTTTGTTTAAGATATTTCCTCATAAAAATACAGTATTTATAATGGAGTTTGAGCTGATGAGGGCTTCCTAGCTGTCTAATAACAAAATTTGTACAATTGATGTTAATAAAATTATTTACTTTAAAACTGTATTCCTTACAAAAGATCATAAAATATATTACTGACGTATATCATTTTTCTCTTGTTTTTTAATATTAATAAATAATTAATATCCTGGTGTAAATACTTTTCTGTCAGTCTAGAAGTAAACTGTATATTTTTTTAACGATTGAAACACGTCTTGAAATTAATAATAGTCTTAAGTGTGAATTTATGTTATAAATATTTCTTCTGATTCTGTACAATTTTTACTTTAACACAATTAAAACATCTTCTAAAAAGTTTGAGAAACAATTGAGTTATAATTTCTTATCAATGATCCATACAAAATATTAAATATTTATTTCAAATTAATTAGGTGAGTGAAATTTCAATCGAAAGCGTCTTTTTTTCCACAGAAAGATTTTCAAATTCTTTAAATATTTAGTTAAATATTTATATTAATCTTATATTATATATCATTCAAATTGATGAAACTGATTTTTGTTTTTTATTATTTGAAAGGGTTGAAAGGATTTTAAAAGTGCCTATAGAATTTCATTACACGCAGGTCTTATTGAATATGACAGTACGAATGTGCAAAATTATTGTTTTTGTATTTATTGAGCTGTCATGTGAGTGTGTGAAGTATAGCGCGCCACTCAGGGGCCAGTCAGACAAAGATCAGTCAGAATACTCCAATTTTCGTTACACTCCCATTAGGTGACGACGTCTCACGTACATACACTTCTATTCTTTATAGTTTCCAAAATACACATCAAACCCAAAAACTTTTTCTGACTTTCTGGTTTCATTTTTCTCTTTCTACCTAGCCTTAAACGAAATAAGAGTTCTCTAGGTTATACTTCCTATATATAGGCTTTTATACAAAGATTGACCATTATTTACGCACTATGACACGTTACCGGTCAGTCATGTTACATTAGGTGAGATCCCAGATTCTCGACCAATGTCTCAAATGCTCCTTTCTCTTTTGAAGATCTTTCTGATTTCTGACAGAGATAAGAATAAAAATAAAATGTTATTGATATGTATTGTATTAAAAAATTTATTTTGACATTTTCAGTTTAAATTAATAAATTTGTTTCGGTTATAAATAAAATACACTGGAAGGGGTTGACTCAAACTCTGCGCAGAAGGTCGTTTTCAAAATTATGAGGTGTCTGACTGACCTGTTCGACCCTTCATAAAATAGCTTAAAGGTTAGGTTATGTTCGAATTTTATTTTTTTGCTACAAAATAGATGAAAATAAAGGACTTTCTGTCAGGAAGTGAACTTTAGCTGCTAATATTCAATTAACAGATGTGCGAGTGCTGCAGTTCTTTAAAAACTTGAAATCGTTAGACGTGGCGAAATGAGCGCTGAAAAGATCGTTGATTTTAAAACTCTTGGTTCGTAACATATGTATTTATAAATCTATTTTCTCTGCTATCAAATTTAATGTTTAATATTGAATTTAGAAAAATTCATAGAATTCTTTAAACTCCATTGGAAAGTTTTGTTTCGAAATTGCTTTTAAAATGTGTTAGAAGCTTTCTTATAAATGAAAATGTCTTAGATGATGTCATAATGACTTATGCAATTCGTATATTATATATAAATGATAGGTAATGACTAGATTATATGTATCAAACTAAAAATGTCATCATTTCATCAAAAATAAAAATTTAGAGTTATTCAATTTAAATTTAAAAATATCTTTTTTAGATACTGATATCCAGGATTTGATAAAAAAAGGTGTAGCAGTTCGGGAGATGGCTTACGCACCCTATAGTAAATTTAAAGTTGGAGCAGCAATTCGTTGTGAGGATGGCACGATTTCCACAGGTTGCAATGTAGAAAATGCAGCTTATCCAATTAGCATTTGTGCTGAACGAGTTGCTATAACTAAGGCAGTTTCTGAAGGAAAGCGAAAGTTCACAGCAATAGCTGTTGTAGCCGAAAAAGCTCATCGATTAAATTTCACATCCCCTTGTGGTATGTGCAGGCAAATGATAGCTGAATTCGGAGACATTCCTATTTTTTTAACAGGACCAGATATGACGGAAATTCAGGAGACCACCTTAGGAGAACTTTTACCATTTTCCTTCGGCTTTGAAGTCGCAAAAAATGGCTTATAATGTTTATTATCAGTCTTCAAAAGATTAGAAAGACAAACTACGTTAAATTACAAATTTTAGAAAAAAGTCAACAAAGGCATTGGTTTTTAACATAGACGGATTTTTAATAAATCTAGCAATTTTTAATTTTAATTGGGACAATCAACTGCATATTTGACTATTTTTCGATTAGAAAAATTAGGCTTGGTTTTTATTTATTATTTTTATTGCTTAGATTTCTTTAATTTAATTTTACTTTATCGAGTTTAGAATCAAAGTATTGATTGCAGTATGTTGCAGATGATAAAAGAGAAACTTTTTATTATAACATTAAGTATGATAGAAAAGAGGGAGAGAGAGAAAGAGACCTATGGATAGAAATAATTATAGAAAATGTAATAGAAGTCTATACCGGCATAATATAGTTCCTCGATATTTAGCATTTCGAATATTTAAGACTTTTAGTTATTCGACGATACTGAATGTAACATTCGTTTACAGTAGATGTTTTTTAATAGAATTCTTTTCTATACTTATATCACCTACAATAGCGTTTAGAGTAAAAAGCGACGTTCCAGAGCTTATATGTGTAATTCATTTTTCTTCTTTATACATCGAATCTGCGATACAGATAATTCTCGTTTTTACATTGGCATAAACAATTTAATAGTAAAATATCTATAAAATAATCGTCTAAAAGAAACGCCGTAAACGTTAGATTACATGTCGTGTGCGACTACATTATGTACAAAACTGTACAACGACAGAAACCGTAGAATAACTGAACTTTTCACCGATAGCCGATTCAACATTCGTGACCATAAATGCAAAATTAAAATCACATTATTGATTATAAACGTGCTATTAGTCGTTTACCAACGAACCAGGTTGTTGCAAGCTTTTTACCAAAACGGGCACCTATAATCAAAATTTGTTTTTAAATTCTCTTTTGACGAAATTAAAATTCCCTATAGACTATTGCACCGATGCAAAATAATTATCTACGGGAAATTATTAATAATTATGCTAAAAGTTAGATTATCAAGGATATGAGACAGATTGTTATAAAAGCTGAATTTGTATTAACTTTAAATAAAAAATAAGTTTATGTTGCCAAAAAAGCAAAAAAAAAAGGAAGTAAAAAGAATTATATATTTGTAAAAGAAAAATACTCACCATCCTATATAACATTGGCAGAGATTTTCATTATTGGTTGCCTGCTGAATTAGGAGATCTACCTGACGTTGTACACTGAGGGTTTGCTCGTGTGAAAAATCACGACCTGTGAGTTTGTCCCTGACTCTGTTTGTGATTGTTAAGGCTTTCTTATTCAGAGCTTCTGGCTGGTTATTATCAGCTGTGGAAAAATAATTTAATTAGTTGAGCATAATATTGATTTCAATTTGTTTATACAAGATTTCAAAGTAAATTACCTCCGTTTTCAATACTACAAGGTACCCCTTTTTTGGGTAAGGTAGCAGTCAACGAATCAAGAATATCTCCACGTTCTTGACTACTGCTGGCACTCATTCCTTGAGCATCAGACCTTTTGACCTTGGGTATTGCATTATCCATGAGTCTCCAATTCAGGAGAGGATCGTAGACGAAAGCTTCCAGCACAGCCATAAGACTGTCCTTATTTCGATGAAGAACTGACATGACTGATTCACAAGTTCTTCTGTAGGTTCCCTCGATACCAGTAACCTCCATAGCATTTATAAGCATCCTAGTGAGACGGAACGGAATTTTCTCAGGGAATTTCTCTCTTGTCATCGCTACCTCAAAGCAATCTCCGAAGTCTATGTGGAGGATTTTTCCACTAAGTCGGTCGAGCATCAGATTGGACGGATGGCGATCTCCAAGTCCGAGGATGTAACCAACCATCGACATCACTGCAAGAGATCGAGTGTAGTTTGTTCTTCGGTCGAACCAAACTTCACTGGAGGGCGATTTGAGCCATAGGAGTCGTGACAGGTCGTCGCCGTTTGTATGTTCTAGCGCGTGCTCGAAAACCTCGACTTTCTGCATCAGCATCAAGTGGTCGTAGTCTGGTGCCATCTACAAATAAACGAAAGATTATTTTATCTTTAAAATTTGTATTCTTAAGATTTATTTCAACTTACTAAAAGCTCTACGCGTCAAAAACTCCTCCAAGTATATAATTTCAGTACATTATTATAATTCTTAATTTTAATTTAAAATATTCAGCATTCTGAAATTACAACATGATGAATAATTTTTTATTCAAAATTTTTAATAACGAAGTTTTTAAAGTAAAAGTAATATTAAGGATTTTAGTATATTCAAAATACTTCAAAAAATATAGAAATGTGCTTTATAAAACGTTTTATTTCAAGAATTATTATATCACGGATCATAGTCAATCCCCAACTTTTCATTATTCTCACATATTGGTATAAAACAATATTATTGATTTTTTTAGTACTTTGCTGTGACTTCCTAATTTTAAATTTTAGTACAGAAAACTTCTTACCCTTAGCATGATTCTATGTTCAATGTTAAGAAGAATCTTCTTCTTTTCTCGGTAATCTCTGATGAGGGTATGTAATGTATCACAGTGAGGCACCCAACCAATAAGGCCACTGTTGGTAGACAATGGTATCACAGCGTATCTCTAGAAAATTCAATAAAATCCAATCCAGAAAATGTTTTTTTCAAACATTTAAATTATAAATTAGACAACACAATTAAGAAAAAAATGTTACCTGAATAGTCAGGTTTCTCCTGAAAGTGTCAGGGTCATGCAACAAAAGTGTATTGACTAGTCCAAACAATTGCATGACACGTTCGTCTTGTCTCAAATCTTCGTGACCCTTTAAGAGGAACATATAATCCTTTCCATTGCTCCCTGATTTAAAAAAAATTTCAATTAATAAAATTAGTTTTAAATCCACCATAATTTAAATCTAATTTTTTGAGAGAATTGACCGTCAATAAAATTTTATAGAATTGAGATTTACCTTTGATGCAAAGTTTCCTCGGTCGTTGTTTACTCGTAATGACTTGCATTGAGGGATGAAAGCTCGCGATTCTGATAATCGGTTGTCCAGGCTGATAACTTCCAGGTACAGCTAATTCGAAGTCTTTGCATTGCAATAATTTCGGACTCACATACTGCAATTCCAGACTAGTTAACTGTGGTAGTTGCCTAGAAATTCTTCTAAACACGTGATAATAAAGATCCCAGGCTTGATTTAGATCCCTCACGTTTCCGGAAGCTTTGAACCTATGGCACCAGTCCTGAGCTTCCATCAAATCTCTCCCATAAGCTTGATTAAATGAAGTTTCCTTCATGGTTTGTGGACCTCTTTCCAACATCGCATGAAGAGGTTCCAAAGTGTCAAACATTCCCTTAACGTTCCTCTCTCCGAAATATAATCTACTCGCTTCTTCTAGTCCCTCATGCCACAGTTCATGCCAGAGAATCGCGACCCTGATAAGCTCATCACTTGCCATCATCGCCTGCTGCACCAGATTAGCACTATGTTCGCACATACTTTTCAAAATTTTATTAGCAGCTGTCTTTCTCGCATGACTGGCACTTTTTGAAGCCACTGTCAAGGGATAAACAAGTGCCTGGGGATGAGATTTTCCAATATCGATCAGCAAATGATGAATACAACGTCCCACCAAAGCCCTGGGTGTATCAATTCTAGCTATCAATTGGGGAATTACTTGGAGCCATGTGTTGATCTCGATCATTCTGATTCCTTCTACTATTGCATCGTAAACTTCTGGCCACTGACCATATTCAAACCAGAGTGTGAGAAGTCGAAGAGTATCTTGCAAAGAATTTCCGTGTGATAAGTTTATGGACCTGAAGAATCCTTCGACTGCAGGAACAGTAAAACGAGATATATACTGAGAACTGCAAAGGTTTCTGGATCCATTTGCAGCAGAGCTTTCCTGGCTGATTGACTCCCCCTGTTGGTGTTTGTAGAAAAGAACTGTCTCATAGTTCGTGTAAGCGAAGGCGTGCCAGGCTTTATACCAGCTAGGGTCGTGTTCTGTGGCTGAGCAATAATAAGATAAAACAGCAGGGATTGAATGTTCTTTGATGCCTTGCAATGCTTCTGTCCATTCACCTAGTTTTAAATAACACCTTGCAAGCAATCGTTTTCTTGCATCCTGGTGCTTTTCATCATCTTGGTTTGATATCGATAAGGTAGAATTCTGTAGGAAGGTCTTGACGAACTTTTGAAGCTGAGAGTAGGCGTCTTCTCGTTTTCCAGCAACCCACATGTGTTTGCAGTAAGCAAACGTCACCTGAGGATGTAAAGTTGGCAATGGTTTATCTGGAACCAATGAAGGGTCCATCCCTAGAAGCATCACCAGGGTTTTATGACATAGCATAAGATTTCCATTCTTCCTACAAAGGCTGGCATACTTCAACCAAGTGTACATATCATCTTGGGGCGAAACAACAAGCGTATGAACCTGGATGATCTTTTGCCAATCTTCCACAATCCTTTGACCACCTTGAAGCCTCTCCCACCACATGCTTTTGATGGTAGGCCTCCTTTCTGGAACTAATTTAAACTGAATCACCTCTTCTAATTCAGCCAGTTTCTGAACTTCAACCATTGCATTATAAGCTCTCTGATAACTTTCACCAGCCATTGCAGTCAATTCTGTATCGAGCAAATCCCTTGCGCTTTCAATTAACTCATGAGCAATATCATATTTCTCATCATGAATAGCCAACACTGCTCTATAAAAAGCCCCATCTTGTGTGTCTTTCGAAATCAAAGAGACATATTTCTCCATACTTTCCCACTGATTCAATCCCCAGGCTGCAGCAGCTGCCATTCTTGCCATCCTCTGCTTCGTCTCCTCGCTTTGATTTGACCATTGCGTCATAGCCACTTCATGTAGTTGCCCCCATTCTCCTAAAGCCTCGAGGCATCTCATCTCTCCTAAAGTTGATTCTACATCATTAGAATCACCTTCTAATCTTTCCTTATAGAGATGCAAAGCTTTATCCCAATTATGGAGCTTTTCGTACCACCTTACTTGAACCTTTAAGTCTGGTTGGCTGTGCTGGTTCATCACATATTCTAGCAAACCTTCAGCAGCTTCCTTTTGCTGGAGTTTGTTATTGATTGATATCAAAGATTCAAAGACGTTACTCTTTGAATCGTTGTTCCTGGAATCGCCTCTCTCTGAATCGCTTTTGTTTTTGCTCTTATGAAACTCGTCCTCTTTGTAATGTAAAGCTTTTGCATAGGCTCTGCAGTGCATTGCTCTTTCTCCCAGGATCTTGTTGTCCAAAGGAAGAGGTCCCTTGTCACAATGCTCCATGAACTCAGCGAGATTCAGAATCGTTTGGGTGATCTCTGGAAGATCTGGGACCATCAGTGCCTGTTGAAGAGTCTGAATCAGTTCAGATCGATAGTTTTCATTGAGTTCAGTCCAGCAAGAGACGAAAGCTGCATTGAAAAGATCTCGAGGAAGCTGTGAATATGTCTGAGCTAAGGCCCAACAGGATCTCAAGGCTGGAGATGGCGATTCTTTTAGCAAACCTATAGATAAACTCTTTAACCACTCAAGCCAATCGTCTTTCGAGACTCTTCTTGTAGCAGTCCAGGCTTTCTGAAGATTAGAAGCTTCCACATGAAGTCGTTTAATCGTCGTAGTATCGGAAGACATTAAAGACGGATCTCGATTTTTATTCTTCGAATGCCGTTGCTTCAAGATCAGGTAATCTTCTGTATCGATAACTGACGACTCGATGTCAATTTTATTTACGAGAACGTCATAGCGAGCGTTTGTGATCTTGTGCTTAATTATCACTTTCTGGACGAGATGGATGAAAATTTTGTACTTTTTGCCCAGTTGTATTATCAAAGCGCAAAGAGTATCCATCGCTGTGGGTCGAAGATCTGGACACTGATCAAGAGTTCTCACCAAAGGATGAATAATTCTAGAAGCAAAGTCTGTAAAATCTAGAGTGTCAGACAAATGATCAACAGTTTCGAGAGCCACTCTGTTGACAGCAATTGGACAGTCAGTTGCATGGAAAAGTCTCACGATGGGCGGGAGTACTAGATGAAGATAGTTGTCAAGGTTATTACCGAATTTCTGCAAAGCTTGAAGGAGTTTGATTGTTACTGCTCGATCCTTGCTGAAATCGTGAGTAAGCACCCGGAGAATCTGGGGCATCAGTTGAGGAAGGTAGATTTTGAACTCAGCGCCTAAGGCAACTGCAATATGTTCGACAAGGAGAATCAAGGTACTTTGTAATGGACTGTTAACTGTCCAGAATACCTTGATGAGAGTGAAAATATCATCGAGGTAGTTTCTAATGTGCTGTTTCACAATGGCAATAAGAACTGCTAGTTGCTGGAAAAGATATTCTCGGAAGTTAACATCTGCAGTGCGAACGACATTTAGAAAGCTAGGCATTACTTGAGAAATGTATGGCACACACTTGATTCCCAGACTCTTAAAAATAAAAGTTACAGCCTGCACAACCATCGTATGATGCTGTGAGAGCGTTGGATCTCTAATAATCCTCATTAACGTGGCAATCGCGATGGCTGGATAGTATTCCTCCAGGGTAGACGAGGACATGTTTACCAACATCTCACTTGTTGTTAAATCTTGATTCGCCTCTGCGTCGCTCTTAATATCTGCCATCGAGGTTAAGGTATCCAATTGAGAATCTATCTGACCTAGATTCATCTTGTGTTTATAAGGATCTAACGCACCAAGTAAACCGAGGACTCTAATTGTCTCTCTTCTTATGTGAGTTTGCTGTTCAGTCTTCAAGAAGTTGATCAGAACATCTAATAAAGTTGGATATTGCATGTAT
This sequence comes from Diplolepis rosae, assembly GCA_030998225.1. Lineage (NCBI taxonomy): Eukaryota > Metazoa > Arthropoda > Insecta > Hymenoptera > Diplolepididae > Diplolepis > Diplolepis rosae. The sequence continues at coordinate 850,154 of JAPYXD010000723.1, read as the reverse complement.
GGCTTAACTACGTAGCCTGTGCTGCCAACTAGCTGTCCCAAAACCCATAATGCTACTCCCCTTTTCTCTGGAGAACTAGCGTCTACCAGCATCTCTAACAGAATAGACAAAAGTTCTGGTAGCCACTGTTGCATCTCAGCTCCGTTGACTTCAGCCAAATCACCTATCGCTTTCAAAATTGCCAGAATAACTCCTGGATTAGGTTCCGATTCTTTTAATTTGGGCACTAGGACTTTTAAAATTGGCTCCATATAAGGTCGGATGAGTCTCGGAGCGTTTACAACCAGATGATCTAACATTCTCGCAGCTTGTTCTTTATTTCTGCCCATACCTGAGTGTTCCAATTCTGTGAGAAACTGAATCAAAGTCTTCCTCAGGGAAGGCATTACATAGGCAGGATTCATGGTACTTAATCTTCCAATTGTTCTGATTGCCATCTCTCTAATTTCAAAGATTTCATCATTCATCGCGACAAAAAGTGCAGAGAGACTCTCTGCTTGCGCTAAATGAATATCAAAAGAATCGTCAAGTGAAGCTAAAACCCAGAATCTCACATCCGGATCTGTGTCTATGATCCCAACATCGAGGAGTTTTCCTACAACTGATGAAACAGTAGTGGTTACAGTGGGTCCAGGTTGGTTCAGGGCAAGACGTAAGAGTCTAGAGCATGTTCTCACAGCTTCAAGCCGAACCTCTGCTTGCTCTGAAGTCAAGAAATGATCGGCGCATCTCCTTACAAACTGAAGGAGTGGATTCCCATCGAAATCGAAAGTTCCAAGAGTCCTAAGAGCTAGAACAGTTGACGGAACATCTACCTCAGTTGCTGGAGTTAAAATTGGACTGCTAGCATTCCAGGGTGCTCCAGGATGTCTAAGAGGTTTGTGCATTAGAACCTGTGAAAGCATTCTTAATAAACCTTGAGATATATCAGGCTTTAGAGACGGAACACTATGAGCAAGTTCTCTCAAGGACGTAGTCAAAATAGGACTTAATCCTGTAGCTAGCATAGATTCAAGAAGATCTTTAACATCAACAGTAATAGTCTGTTTAACAGCATGACCTAAAAGGGTAATGCAAATAAAGACCGCTGGTTCTAGAGCAACTCGTTTCTTATTTGGTGTTTCCTTTGAAGGTAGCGAAGACTTTATGGTTTCCATGATTCTTGGTAGGTAAGGTTTAATCGCATCTTCAACAGCAACTGCAATCAATCCTATCGTTGTGAAAGCTGCAGCTCTATCCTTATCTCTACCTTTTAACGTAAACAGCAAATAAGAGAGACAATCTCTGAGATTATTCTTCACAAATTTCTCTTTATTAAAAGCAGAAAGTCTAGGTAGGAGAGTCATCAGCGCGTGAAGAATATGAGGATTTCGAGACATCTTTTGGTTCATCACCTCACCGTTGATTTCGTCTAGCTTCTCTAGCATTAAACTTCGGCATGCTGCAGATTCGTGAGCTGGGTGATGAAGACTTTGCATACTTGGAGCGTTTCGAGAGGAAATAGACCACTTCGAAACGACATTAGATTTAAGCTGAGGAATAAGCAGAAGAAAGTCGTTATCATTTTGCTGAGTGGAACAGTTCAATTTTTCCATAAGAGTTTCATATTTTCGTTCCCACTGGATATTGCTGCATCGGAGAAGTTCGTTAAGAACGAGAAGTGAACCGTGAATTCTGTCATCTCTGTTAAAGCCACGTTCTCTGGGGTTAACATCTTCGAAACCGGAAACGATTTCGTCGTAGCATTGCTTGTACCATTGTGATTTGTGCATCTGCTTTGCAGTTTCTCGTTGAGCAGTGACGACTAAAGCTGCTCGGAGAGCTTCCACAGCTCCCTCACGAATCACAGCTTTGGGGTCCCTGACGGCGTTGAAGATGACCTCGAAAAACGGAGTTACTTGCTGGAAAAAGTAGGTGGGCATGGAAACAGCAAGCTCTTTCAAGACGAGGACAGCTGCATGTCTTTTTCCCTCGTTTCGGTCACCACCAAGCCATTCAAAGGCGCGTTTTACTTCAAATTCTACGTAAGCAGCAGTGTAGGTTCCAGAGATAAGAGCTAGTTTACCAACGGTTTTTGCTGCCAGTTCCATGACGCCTACATCACTTGAAGGTAGAAGATTGCGGAGGTAATTTGCAAATCTTATCGTACGAGTATTGATGTTTCCAACGTCGGCTCCAATAAGGCAGATGATGGCCAGGATCCCACCTTTTTTCTCATTCATGTCAGAACCGGAGACCATTTCAAAGATGTGGTGGTTAAACTCGTCCATAAAGGCTGTAATTTCTTCTTGGGAAGCCTCCCGAAGTTCAGTTTTAACGTAGACGGAAAGCTCACGAGCTGCTTTATTTCGAACATCCTCATGACGGGATTTCAGACGCTGAACGTACTGTTGAACGGTATTTGTCATTTTGAGGCTTTAGGTTTTCTAGGTCTTGATTAAAACAGTATAAGAATTGAAATTGTGATCATGGTTCCTGAAAAATTATCAAACAATTCCTTTATGAAGAATTCCTTTCATTTATAATTTAAAAAAAAAATAGATAAGACTATTAAGTACAAAATCTGAAAGGTTAAAAAAATGATTTTTTGTGAAAACAATCTGTTTTGTACCCTAGGACTATATAATTTTATTTTTGAAAAATCAAGACAAACCACACAAGAAAAATTACCTTAAATTTATTGAAATTTTTCTGTAAGAAATCAGATTTAAAATAGTATATTTCTGTATTCGAGAATGTGAAAATTAAAAAAATGAATAGTAGAAACGCCCAGTTTTGGAGTATATTTCAATATTTTACGTATTTATGTTGATTTATTATTAAACACTGATAAATAATGTTTTTATTATGTATTGCACAATGCTTAGCATTCTTTTGAACTATACTAAAAAATCTCGAAAGTAACAGAATTTAGAACTATATTTCAAAACAAAAATTTTGTTTATCTAAAAGGGTTAAAACTTAAAAGCCTATATACCCTTGAGCTATAAATCTTTCATTGACAAAGTAGTGTGTTTAAAAAAACAACTGCATTGCATGAAATTGTAAATAAGCTATCATGTTTTATTGCTTACCTTCTATTCCAAAAAATAAAAGCACCGACATTGTCATCTTTGGTGCAATTTATCGTCCAATATTTGATTTATGTCAACATTTTTCAAATTGAAGAACAAAATTTGCAAACATATTAATACGGACTACCCTTAATACTCTTTATATCTCCATATCTATATAATGAAAATACTTCCTACGTTTGCGTAATAGTCGATTAAAAACGATTGATTAATAGGTTAGGATATTTTAAATGCACGTTGTATAAAAAAAATGATCACGCCTAAAGCAATTAACAATGTTTTCACTGCGCCTGTATAAAAAGCAATCACTGGTTTGTTCGATTTATTTAGTTTAAGTATGAATAATTTAAAATGTTTCTTAATTTAACGAAAAAACATTTTTCAACTTTGTTTACAATTGATTGAACATAAACGTAAAACTGCTATAGTATTTTAAGTTGTGACGTCATTTAACAAAATGGCCGTATACTGGTGCATAAACAATTATTGTTTCATTGATCGCTCTAAAGAGACAGTTTTTCAAATACTATTTGGGTCTGAAATTGTTATTTGTTCAGTTATTAAAAAAATTAAGTTTAATCCTATCCATTTTATTATGTATGTGTGTGTACACTCACTGTAAAAAAGTCTTGTAAAATTTTCCTATTAAAAACAATGTAATTTTATTGAAACCATGTGAATTTTTCAGGATTTTTAAAGGCTTTATGGTGCTTTTATACCTCTCCAGCTGCGGGCCCAGAAATTCATTTAGAGTTTTAGAGTTTATTGGCACATTACGTTGCTCAATAAACAGAATTCAACAAAATAGATCAATCAACTTCTGTAGATGAATTTGCCAGCCCACAGCCGGAGGTATAAAAACACCTTTACAGTTGAGAAATTCGTCAAACTCTTAAGCAGTCACACTATTGGTCAATGACTATTCCAGTATTCTACGCTGCGTAAAAACGCCGACATGGAGGATGGAACTGCACCCTGAGACAGTGAAGTTCAATTAAGTTTTCTTTATTCTCGTATTTTGAACATGACAACCCATCCCTGGTTTAGAATAGATTCTAATAAAAACCAGGAATGAGTTGTCACGTTCAAACTGCAAAAATAAATAAATTTACGCGTATCGGACTCGGACATTTAAGGCAATATGTGATACTTGAGAAAAGTAGCAAGTTGATGTGAACAATTTGGTCCAGTTTCTACATATTTGTGTCCAGAATACATACAATTTTGTTCCCAAAATTTAAGAAATGGTAAAGAAGATAAAAACGGACGTAGATAGACTTAATTTTTGTTTTGATCATAAAAAAAAAATTTACGATATATTTTGCTAAAATTGAACTTTTTTTCAATTTCGAAACCAAAAGTAGTCTGTCTACGTTTGTTTTTACCTTCTCTAATAATTTCTGAAATTTGGAAAACAAAATTTTTTATATTTTGGGCACAAATATGTAGAAACCTAAAATCAATAAAATTTGCCAATTTCTTAAGTATCGCATGCCCTTAACTCCGGATAATTATTTACTAGACATCTAGTTACTTATCGTACTAAAAATAGTATATTATGTATATTTACAATCACACGAGTAAAATAAATGTTTCTCTCGTGTTGCATACGATTTTTTTCCATTTGGGAGTTAAAAAATGAATTTATTTGCCTCGCAGGGGGCCAAAAACAGCACTTTTGACCCGCTAGCCCGCTATTAGAAAAATTACATTTTGTAGAAAACTAGAAACGTAAAATACCTGGTAAAATACTGTAAAAATCGAAGTAAATTACCTAGAGTAAATTACGTGCCCATCTCCGACTAGAATCAGTGTTGTGCAGTTACGCGTAACTTGAGCTTTTTACGGTAAATACATGGGGCGTGTCCGAATTGGCGAAGTAAATTACGAAGTAAATACTTCTACCATAGGATGAAAAGAGTCAGTTGGTACTTCAGTAAACATCGGCCTCTTTTCATCCTATGGTGGAAGTATTTACTTCGTAATTTACTTCGCCAATTCGGACACGGCCATGGTTTTTCACACGAAGTAAAATACGTATTTTACGTAATTGGTCTCCACCACAGAAAAAATACATTGTGTAAAAAATTACAGACAAAATACCTGGTAAAATACTGTAAAAAACTAAATAAATTACCTAGAATAAATTACGTATCCAACTCTGACCAGAATTTAAAAAAAATTTGTCCATTTTTAAATTACATTCTTAAAATCACTAATCACAGTCTATAAATCTTTTGGTACCGTTATTTTATTAGTTTACAAATTTTTAATGCACGTACCACATTGTTGATGTGTGTAGTACAAATAAAGGGTTTTTCCCAATTTTATGCTTGTAGCCTACTCTGCAACTCATTAGTAGCCACCCTGTATATAAGAATATAATAATATATATACAATTTTTTCATTCTCTTTGTATTTTTATCCTGAAAAAATCTATTTTGTCCTAAAACGTTTTGAAATTTTCCGAAGCTAAAGAAATCAGAACAATTTGTACTGATTTTGTTTACTTTTTGGTATACTTTTTGGTTGTATCCCGGCTGGGCAAATCACAAAGTAAACCGAACAGAAATTAGGAGTCTGCACATGCGCATAATGTCGAGGCGCGTTCTGACAAGTTTTCAAGCGTCCATGGTTAAATTTTGAATGAAAACCGTTTGGAGTGTGGTTAACTAAATGTCGGTTGTCAGTGTGTTTATTAAAGACGTGCTTTAAATCATTTTCAGTAAGTTATACAACAATGATTAAATCTATTTGCAAAAGAATCTAATCTTAAGTAAGTGTTTTTTAATACTAAACCATTTATGAAATTGTTTTCTGTTGAAAAAGTATATCTGAAAGAGGCTAAATGGAAAGATCAGCGTCCGGTTAGAATTAAAGAAAAACATAAGTGAGAGATAAATTGCATGAAAGTGAATGTAATATTTCTAATGCTAGTTCGGTGCAATAATTCTTCCTTTTAATTGCAATTTTATCCTTAATTTATTGTAACTTTGTTAGTTATAAGTTGAATGAAAGTTGACAATAACAAATCATGATTTTTTATAATAATAAAAATCTGAGTTTTTTTTATATAAAAAGTCCAAATTTATATTAAATGTATTTAAAGTTAAATCGAAGATTATTAACTGATCAGATAATGAGTAAATAAAATTTCAGAAATGGACAGCACATTAGACACGATTCGAGCATCATCAGATGGAACGATACAGGGAGAAGTTTCTTATTTGTATGGCCGAGATCCAAGTATTTTAGCTTATGGACAACAGCGTTTTATTTCCAAAGAATCACAAAAGAATTTATACTCTCTATACGAGGAGGAAGAATCTAATAATGGAACTGTCTCTGACTCTTTATCAGCACAGACAATAAAAGTTTATCTAAGAATGAAACCTTTTCCTCGCAAAATGAATTTGTCCAAGGATCAAGAAGAAGCATATACTATCATGAATTCGACGACTTTATATACAAAAATGCCAAATTTAGAACACAACACGAGTTGTTTGAAGCGCCCAAAAAGCTCCGACAGTATTTGTAAAAAATTTACTTTTACGCAAACTTTTGGACCTGAAACTACTCAATATGAACTCTTTGAGCAAGCTGTTAGACCACAGATGATTGAATTTTTGTCTGGACAAAATGCTACTGTGATGACCTATGGTGAGTAGAATTTTTTTTCTCAATTTTCAATAGTTATTGTTTACTTAATAAAAATTTTTTGTTCTCTGAGTAACTTTAATCAAAATTCTTTCATGTTAAATAGATCTAATAAAATAAACATTTCTTTTAGGAACAACAAACTCTGGAAAATCCTACACACTTCAGGGAACAACAAGTTCTCCTGGAATTATACCTCGTGGACTTGAATTTGTATTTTCAAATATAAATCCAAAAATAACTCCCTGTTATAAGCCCATAAATAATTCTGATGTAATCGCTCTTGATAGTCAAGAACGAGCTTTAGAATTGGAAATCAAGACAAATTTGCTTACATTTAGTTCCATGGATAAGAACCAATATATAAGTGCTTATATACAAATGCAAAATTTACTTAATGAGGAATCTCCTATAAGACCGAGTGAAATAAAAGACGCTCATTACTCAGTCTGGGTTTCATTTGCTGAAATATATAATGAAACAATTTATGATCTTCTTTCTAATGATATGCAAACTAAAAGACCTGCGTTAAAGCTGTCTACAGATAGTCAAGGACGAGCTTTTATCAAAGGACTGAAATCGATCTGCGTTAATTCAGGATCTGAAGCTTATCAGGTATTAATGGCTGGTCAGTACAACCTGAAAGTTGCAGCAACAGCTTTAAATGCAAGAAGTTCTAGATCTCATTGTATTTTCACTGTTACGTTATTAAAATATTACAGTGAAAATAATCCTGAATCCGTAGAAGTGAGCACGTAAGTGAAATCATTTGTCTTATCAATTTAACAAACCCAATAATCATCCATTTATTAAATTGCATCTCTTAAATATCTAGTTTTTTCTATTTAATTTTTTTGCGTTGGTTAACACAAAATTCTTAAAAGTTGAAATGCCACCTTGCCAAGTTTTATTTCTTATGTCAGCAAAATTAAGAAAATTTTAGGCTCGTTTTGTCTGTATCCAGATTTTCTTTTGATTTTAACGCCTGGATTCGCTTTTTCTTATAATCAATCGAACTTAAAATTTGCCAAATAAATATTACTAAAGAGAACTGGCTATTCAAAGAATTAGGTGAATTCCTGAGAAGAATTATGACTGAAAAATAAGGACCATTAATTTCATTCTTATAGATTTGCTTTCTGTGATCTCGCTGGTTCCGAGCGTTTGAAAAAGACCTTAAATGCAGGTGATCGACTCAAAGAAGCGCAAAATATCAACACCAGTTTGTTAGTGTTAGGTAGATGTTTGAAATCAATTTATGAAACACAGGCTTTGAAACCAAAGCAGAATTTAGTAGGACCTTTCAGAGAATCTAAACTCACAAGGCTCTTTCAAAAAGCTTTATCAGGAAATGAAAATATTGCTTTGATAGTCAACGTGAATCCGGTTCCGAATTTGTACGTGGAGACACAAAATGTATTGAATTTCTCTGCAATCGCCAAAAAAATCGTAATCGAACCGAAAAAGTCTTTACGCAGGAAATCCAGCTCAAGATTCTCAAAGCTGGTCACACAAAGTATCAAGATGGCTACTGACTGGGATACAATGGACTTGGACAATATAGGTACTTTTTAGTTTATTGTGTGTCTTATTCGTATTTGCTTTTAAATTTTATAAATAAAATTTAAAATTATTGAAATAAAATAAGTATATAAATTGAAAAATAATTAAATCTCAATGAATAAAAATTAATTAAAAATAAGCATTTTTACGTTTCATTTATGTGTTGTACTTTGGTTTCCAGACGAAATCGATTCAGAAAATGAGCTGGGGGATGAAATGGTCCATTTAGAGGATTATGAAGAGGTTCTGAATGACAATAAGAAGTTGAAACAAGAAATTGCAAAATTAAAAAACTCTTCCCTGGAACGAGAACTTCAAATTCGTCAAGAACTGACAGACACGTATTCTGAAATGATAAAGAAAATTGAAGATGACTGGAGGCATGGGAATCCACATTCATATTTTTTATTTATTTTCGTTATAAAATAACCAATACTTTATAAATTTATTTACAGGAACCGTGTCAGAGACGTGGAAGAACAACAAGAAGACCATCTTGAATATTCCCTTAATCGACTTGAAGCGTTCTACAAAGAGAAGATAAGTCGGCTAAATAGTCGAAAACGCCCATGTCTTGATGATGATATGGAGGATGACGACCGAAAAACTTGTGAAGAACTCGAAGATGAAGTTGCGTTTCTTTCATCAAAAGTGAAAAATATGAAGGAGACTATAAACAGCCTTCGCGAGCAGAAGCAAAAAGAAATAGTCGAAAAAACTAAAATCTCTTTTGAATTGGGTCTTGCAAAAGAGGAATTGAAGGACGTAAAAAATTTACTTGAATCAGCCAATAAAGATATTCAAGTCGAAGGCCAGGATAATTATATTGCGGAGTTAAAGAGTCAATTAAAAGCCGAACATGAGAAGAATAAGGTATTCTATAAATACTGTATGAATACAGAAAAATATTATATAAATCTTTTAATATAATAATTGTCTTTTTAGCAACTGAAAATCTTCCTCAATGAAGCGAAAGAAGATTATATAGCTATAACAACCGACGGTCGTCATATGGAGAAGAAATTAAAAGAAAAAGAAAACCTCATCCTTGAATATGAAGATAAAATACTGGAAATGGAACAACAAATTGATTCTACAAATGTATGTTTGTCTGAGAAAGTGAAACTCGTCGAATGTTTAGAGGACAAAATCGAGATGCAAAATAAATTAATAGATGAACTTGAAGAGGATATAATAAATATGAAAGAGAAGCAGCGATTACAAAGAAACGTTATGCACGCTGAAAAAGAAACGCAGATCTCTGATGAGCTGAACTGCTCAAAAGAAAAACAGTCAAAGGTAGAAGTTCGTGAAGAAAGCTGCCAAACTTGCTTCTTTTCTTTTACAAACAGTGAGGTACAAACAGAAAGCATTGAAATAAAGGAAGAATATAATTTCTATGTAGAAGAAAAAAGCTTGCAAACGTCATTCCTTAATGAAAGTCGTCAAGCACAGCTTGAAGAATTGGTAGAATTGAAAGAAAAGTTTGCTGATCTAGAAACGTCATCTAAATCAAAGACCGCGGTATATTTCATATTTATTCAACAAATTTGTATAAATTCAAATTAAAATCAGGGTATTTACTTGATATCTTTTTTATTTGCAGGAGTTCATTGACAAGATCGCAGAATTGGAAGATATGATTGCGAAGGTATAAATTGGTTAAAATAAATTTTATATTTTTAACGTATGATTAATAAATTATTTATTTATGCAGGGTCGAGAAGAACTCGAAGCGACAAAAAATGAAATGCAGCAATTTATCACCGATGCCAGAGACAAGGACGAGTTCAAATCACTGGTGATTATAATCAATGCAAGAATAAATTTAACTTGAATTATGCTTAGGATTAAATTTGGTAAGTTTTATTTGTAGTTTTTGGAAGATTACATGAAAAAGATTCAAACGCTAGAAAAGGAGGTAGAGAAAGCTGCGGATCTGCACGAACAAATTAATATCTTGAACGCCGCTATAGAGGAGTGTGATGTTGAAAAAACTGAATTGCAAAGTAGTTTAGAAAATGCTGAAAAGAAGTGCAAATTCCTTGAATGTCAATTAGATAAAGTAGCGAAAGAGAAAGACTCAGAGATCGTGAGTCTTCAAAAAGGCAAGTATTTTTTATTATTTAATAAATCCAATTACTGTTATTTGTAGTCTAATAGTTCTGACAGTAAGTTTCTTTTTGATTGTAGAAGTTAAAGAATTGATTCAGTCAAAGACAGCTTTTGAAGAGTCTCGGGATAAAGAAACTGAAAAACAGATAAAATCGACTTTGAAAACGTTAACAGCAACTGAAGAAGCCCTTTCTGAAGAAAAAGAAAAGAACAGGAGGTTACAAAAACAGGTGAAAAACAAAGAACATAATTTTATTTTCAAATAATATAAAATAAGGTGGTTGAGTTCGAAATTTATCGACAGGCTCGAATCCCGGTACAGTCGAAAGCGTCTCTTTTTCCACAGAAAGATTTCAAATTCTTTAAATTTGAATTTAATTTGCATTATTGCGATTTAAGAGTCTGAAATTGTCTACGAGGACACCTGTAGGCAACTTATTCTATCTGATACGCGAACCAATGATCCTCCGATAATATAGGCAGTGGCAAAAATTTCGAACTCAACCACCTAATTTGAAATAATTACAGTCGTAAGGCAATGCCGTTAGGCGACATTAAGGGGTCTTCCTGTGGAGAAGGAGATGTCGAACGATTGTGTAGCTCAGCTGTTTAGAGCAGTCAACCGGCAATCGAAAGACCCGGGCTCGAATCCTAGCAGTCGAAAGCGTCTCTTTTCCACTGAAAGATTTCCAATTCTTTAAATTTGAATATAAAATAATTTTAAATAACAGACAGAGAAATTGGAGAAAAATTTACAAGTGTACAAAGAAACAATTGAGGCATTGAACATAATTGACGAAAAGGATCGTCAATTGAAAGAGGAAATCATTAACCTAAAGGAAACCAACGCTGCTCTAAAGAATGAAATACATCAAAAACAAATTGAATCTGAGAAATTCTTAAAGAACAGAGATGACACTGTAAAACGATATGAGAATTTAGTAAATACTTTACAAGAAGACCTCGACAGGGAAAAAAAAGAGGCAAGAATATCTTAATGTTGTTAATATGTAGTTTTAAGATATAATAATAATTTTAAACAACTTTTCAGGTAACTAGGCTTCAAGAATTGTTCCGGAAACATCCAACACCGACACCTAGTAAAGACGAGCTTCAAAAATTGCAAATGCAATTAGAAGAAGCTAGGGATCAAATTAGGTCGCTGGAAGAAGCAAATCAAAAAGAAAGACTGACTCTGACTCAAAAAGTAAAAATTTTCAAGTTGTTTGTAAAAGTAAAATTTGATTATAAAAATTGTAAATAGTGGATGATTTTTTAATTTGGCTTTAGGGTCCAGAAATAATGTAAATTCAGGGTTTCATTTTTTTCTTCAAACGTTTCGACACGTATCGGAGTCCTCGTCAGTGATCTTTATTTCTAAAATATAAAAATAAGTATCTAAATATTGCAACAATTTGAAGTAGCTTTGGTAACATGAAAAATAAATCATGAAAGATACTCAGAACTAACACTCAAATTCTGAATGCGAGTAACATAAATAGGGAAAAAACCTGAACGGTCATTTATCAAAAGAATAGCTGAGAATTATTCCTATAAACTTTAAAAAATATTTTTGTTCACACCAGACTTTTCTTAAAATTTATAGGAATAATTCTCAGCTATTCTTTTGATAAATGACCGTTCAGGTTTATTTCCTATTTATGTTACTCGCATTCAGAATTTGAGTGTTAGTTCTGAGTATCTTTCATGATTTATTTTTCATGTTACCAAAGCTACTTCAAATTGTTGCAATATTTAGATACTTATTTTTATATTTTATAAATAAAGATCACTGACGAGGACTCCGATACGTGTCGAAACGTTTGAAGAAAAAAATGAAACCCTGAGTTTATATTATTTCTGGACCCTAAAGCCAAATTAAAAAATCATCCAATATTAATATTATTGAGGGTCGATATAAGCCAGTTATTTATAATTATGAAAAATTGTAAACTTCATGTATTTGATTTTTAGTCCCGGAAAGCTAGACAAAGAATAAATAAAGAAAATTACGAAAATACTTCAGATGACGAAGCATCTTATTCAGAACGTCGAAGGCGAAGATCTCCTCGATTTCAGAAACAGTCTCCAACTCACACTAATGAAGGTTCAATCATTGAACTTTCCAGTACTGAATCAAAGTACGTAGCTCTTACTTTATTTTTTATTCGGTTAATGATGTGTCTTTATTTAATTTTGTGATTTCAGAAGGCAAACGAGAATGCGAGCAGTATTAGCTCCACCAGATATTCAGCCGATTTCAGAAAAGAAGAAAACTACACGAAGGAAAAAGTTATTCGCGCCAGATAATGAAAACTGTGTCGATCTTGACCCTTGTGATGTATGTATACTTATGAAGTTGTTATATTTCATGAAAGGTTCAATATTTTTATTTTGAAATTCTTTTTCAGGCTCAACCTTTACCACCACCATCGCCATTAACTTCAAGCAGAAATTTAAGAACACGAAAGAAGTGAATCCTCATTGTACAAATATCATGTCATTTTAATATAAGCGAGCCTTTTTTAAGTGAACTGTTGCTATTTTTGTACTCCTCATAGTATTTATTTGGAAACATCGTGATATAGGATTTTTAAATATAAATCATAGGTTCTTTAATTTTTTTACTCAAATATAGCTATTAGACTTCAAATTCTTATTTTGAGGGATGTATAAAAAGTGGAAATTTGAATTTAAGTTCATTCGAAATATTTTATCTGCACTGCTTTATGGATAAAATAAGGAATGTCTAATAATAATAAATGATAATCTGTAAGGTGCAGGTCTATCAAAGAGAAAGAGAGTTTCTCCAGTAATAAATGATGATCCGTCACTTTCGAAATTTTTTAAGTTTAGAACATATATTAATGTAACTAGTCGTCAGACGATTTATTCGAATTATATTCTTCAAATTTATTGCCTATCACTTTTAAAAATAAAGTAGGTTTGCTTGCAGGGTATATTCCTTGTGATTTAAATAGACTAGCTTTTCGAGAATAATTATTTTTTTGATTACTTAATACTTTATTGAAACTAAGCAAAAATAAATTTATAAATTATTTCGCTTATATTTAGTTATCTTACTAACGAATGCTCAATAATCATATAATTGTAGAACATTTTCCTTTCTGAAGAAAAAAAAATTCAATATATTTATTAATTTAACTGATCTTCGGAAAGTTTTTTAAATTTAATTTAAGCATTGCCTGGATAAAAGTGTTTTCAAAATAAAACTTTTATCAAAAGTTATCGCAGATAACTGGATTGTTATCGATTTTTTATCCGCAAAGGAAATTTAAATTTCGAAAAATGTGAAAAAACCTGAAAAACTGCTCCTTACAGAAGATTCGAACGCAGGAACAAATATTCGAAAATCGAACCTAATCAATTCAATAGCTTAAATTTCTGGCATGCTTTTCTCGGAACCACCGCATAATGTGATGTATTATTGCAAGGACTTTAATAAGCCGATTACGCATGCGTGATTATAATCTCTTTTCCTGATTGGTTTGTGTCAGTTTGTGTAAACAAGACACATATTTCGAATACGTATGCTTAATTACTTTTTAATTTCTATGCCATTTCCAAAGATTATCAGACACTTTCAAAAAATAATAAAGTAATAAATTTCCCCAAAAGGAAAATAAAAAGACCATAATTGACTGACTATCCCTCAAAATCCAACACCCAGCATCGACCGAAAATTGTAATTTAGCATTTCCAAAATGTCGGTAGCATTCAAAATGGCTGCTACGAGAAGGTTGCAAAAGGTATTTCTTAGTTAAATTTAGTTTTATATACCGCTTTTTAATATTAATTTGCTTGAAAATAATGCATTAAACTAATTTTTAAACGCTTTTCACACTTATAATGCAAAAATCATGTTTTCGAAAGTTGTTCTTACTAACGACTTATTAAAATATATTTCTAAGCTCTTCAGGGACTTTTGAATATACACATTTTAATTTAAGATCCGTTTGCTAAATATTGTGAAGAAATCAAAAGTCAATAAAATTAAATATTTTGTGAATTTGGGTTCTAAATAATGGCTTCTGTGGTGATTTTTCTTGACAGATGATGATTCGCAGTATTTGTCTTTTTCAGGAATTAGGCGATTTGAGAACTTCTACTACCAAGAATTTCACAAATATCCAAGTGGATGAAACAAACATTCTCACCTGGCAAGGACTTATATTACCAGTGAGTAAATTGAGTAAATTGTTTATTAATACGAATTGTGCATTCTAACCTTACAATCTTTGATATTTGGCTGTGTAAGTGGCTGTAAGCAATAAAAAATTGTTTTGTTACAAATATTGACCTGAGGTTCTCTCTTGGTTTATTTTGTTCAGTAAGAATTATCTTATAATTCACATTCCTTTGTGTGAAATTCAGTTTCATGGACGAATCATCACAGCCTTTATTATTCTAAATGGAATGTCGGGTCATTTCTAGAATCTTCCTTAGTCATCACCTTCAGATTCTTTATTTTTACCCCTCTTTCTGGAATTTATAAACTCAACAAGAATAATTAATTTTATCTTATTTAGGACAACCCTCCGTACAACAAAGGGGCTTTTCGCATAGAAATTAATTTCCCAGCTGAATATCCATTCAAGCCACCACGTATTACTTTCAAAACAAAAATATATCATCCGAATGTTGATGAAAAGGGACAGGTTTGTCTACCAATAATAACCGCTGAACATTGGAAACCTGCGACTAAAACTGATCAAGGTTTGTTTTTTGCAATATTTTTATTATTAAAAAAAAAGCGTAATAGCTTTAAATAAAGTAAATTGCAATATAAATTGATTTATATATTTTTCAGTGATTCAAGCATTAATAGCATTAGTAAACGATCCTGAACCAGAGCATCCTCTCCGAGGAGATTTAGCTGAAGAATTTCTCCGGGATAGAAGAAAGTTTTTAAAAAATGCTGAAGATTTTACAAAGAAGTATGCGGAGAAGAGGCGGGAGAATTTAATGGCTGACTAAGCATGATTAGCTTTATACACCAAGATGCCTGATAAAAAGTTCAGGCTCAGATTCATTGTACAGATCGTCATGACAATTATTATATTTATGTGATGAAAATGAAGTTCTAACAATTGAACAAAATATTAATTGTAATAAATACCATACGATATTGTAAATTAGCGGATGCTGCAAGTTCTCTTAAAATCCTTAGAATGTTAATGTTTTACGTTATAATGCAGAGTTTTTCAATTCCGATTATTTATTTATTACTCGAGAAAAAGTACCCTACATGCTACGCTAGAGAAGCGATAGTTGCGATTCGTCGGGCAATCTTCCCATCGATTTTTGCACATCTTTGCACTAAAAATGAACTGAATTTTTTTATATAACTACCATTCATTAATTTTTGTTTATGTTAAAATAAAATAAACATTTTCAGGGAATAGAGTGCAATGTGTACAGATAGGGCCCAGTTCTCGAAAGCCAAAATTATTTACATATTCACGTTTCCAGTTTAATAAGCAAAAAGTCAGTTTGAAGAGCATCTAATTAAACCGAAAATCTGATTGAATGTATTTCTATAATTTAGAATTAAATGGGAAGTTGTAACTAGGATTAATTACTACACACAATATTTTAGATTTTGAGATTACACTAGAAAAAAAAAACTCAAATTGCACGCATTTCGTAATATTTCGTTTAACCCTACCTTGAAGTGACAAAAGAAGTTAGATTCGACAATGAGAAATAATAATCATAAGTGTACTCAAAAATCGTTGAATAAAGTTTTATAAAAAAATTTCATTTTAATTTAATGTAAGATTATTAGTAGCTATTGGAATTAAAATATTATAAATGAAAAATAAATTAATAAATAAATTGTGTAATCACTGACTTGAAATATTTTGGTACTTACCTCAGCTTATTTATTCGTTTAAATAAAGCTACAAGCATTTTTTGGCTATTATGTACAAAAAATAACGTGGATAATCAATAATAAATAATAGAAGTTTGTACTTGACATATAATTTATGAAAATTAATGAATGATGTGTAAATCAATACAGATTGAATAATAGCTAAGTTTGATTGGGTAAAGTATTTACAAATCCTGTCGAGCGATCATTAATATAGAAGACTCAAACGTGTCTTGAATTATTACAATAATACGAAACGCTTGAAGGCACGATTTGTTTCAACGATACAAAAATATAAGAGAACCAAGTATACTACGTATATGGCAAAATTTTCACAAATATGTATTTATATATTTTGTCGAAAAGCTATTATAACATAGCCATACCTTGAATAAATATCTTATTCATAATTATAATAATCGTATAAAAATCGTGTTAAAGTTACAATAAATTGGTGAAAAAACAGTGTACACATTATAATGTTATCCGGTATTTTAAATTCTTCTATTTGTGTGCCTCACAGAGGCACAAGTCTTTTTTATATCTTTGATATTTATCTTTATGCGGATGATTATTTTCACTCTATTAATCAAATAGAACTCGAACGTCAGCAGTGATCTCGATTGACGTTTTTTTCCCGGTTTTTCCCCCTTTTCCCTATGTAAGTGTGAATAAGAAAATAATTCGTACAATGCAAAGGAAGTAAAAATGTTCAACTTCATCTTTTAACAGTGTTTCTATTAACAAAGAAAATAATCAGAGTGCTGAAATTCAAATTTGTAATTGAGAGATTTAAAATTCAGAGAAACGCAAATAAGACCGCAGCCTACAAATAAACAACATTGGTTTTATTTCGAAAAATCTTACAATACGAACGAAACAATGACTATGATTAATATTCTGAGCAGAACAACTTTCAGCACTCTAGGTGAAATGATTTCAATGAAAACGTAGATTTTTTTTTTATACAAAAAGTAGTGATTCGATTTACAGGTCTGAGGTTCTTAGAATAGGAACTATAAAAATTGAGACTCTATCTATTAGCACCTGAAAAGTGTTAGAAATCAGTTACAAAATGTACGAATTTTTTAAAAGAAAAGTGCCACAAACACTTCTTTAAATAAGATTTTAAATTTAAAGTGACTTAAGAGGTCTCCATCGGCAGGTTCCTCGTTTTTATAGAGAAAATCATCACACTTTGTCAAATCACTGTAAAGTGACAGAAAACCTGTTTGATACAAGTTATAAATCATTTATACACAACGATAGTTTACCACTGGGAGACGCAGTGCAATGTTACACTTATGAAAGTTACTTAATGTTTGTTAGAGCAGAGTACAGCATTTTGCTTCCTTCTTGCGTTCACTCGCTTCTCCCTGATTCTCGTGTGCCTTGCGAGCAGCTATTGCACGCATTAAATCAAAAAATACCTGAAACAGATGTTGCTTTAAATACAAAGATATTATTTCTCAAATGAATAATAATTTTTCTAATAAAAATTTGATGGTTTAATTCTAACACATAAAATTTAGTTGTCAGAAATTTAAAACATTTCTCCTTCATATTTCTCTTTAGTAAAAAGTGTCTTTGTGTGAAATGCACATAAAATCAACGCAAAAGCGTAAGATACAAACCAAAGCAGCTGATTGTTTTAAGTATAAATGAGCAATATTCTAATTGAAAAAAACATGCTTTTGAAAGCTATGATAAGCTGAATATTCTAAGACATATAACATTCTGCCATTAAAAGACATTTTTTTTTTAATTTCATAAGAATTGGAAATTGTTTTTAAACTGTCTATTTCACAAGAATCTATCAATTTTAGGAAACTCAAAAACTGGGTGGCGAACCTATAAAATAATGCACTTCTTTTTCTTCCTCTTCGCACGGTCCTTTCCACGACCATTACTCGCCGATTTGTCCTCCATCTTGCGCGACCTTATTTCACGCATCAAGTCGAAAAACACCTGAAAATGCGCAATCCATGCAATCTCTAAAAGCATCAAATAAATTATCTTGCATAACAGCGATGCCCCGCCAACAAAAGCTTTATATTGAAATTTCTATGCTATTCCATGATTTCCATGTATTTACTACCTAAATTTACATACTGCAATGACTAAAACTTCAAGTAAAATTAGAGTGTACAATAAATTTTTCTGTGAGAGAACAAAGAAAATATCGGATATCAAATTTCTTGCTTTGTTCCTACTTATATAATATCTCGATGAAAATAATAGGGAGTGATAGAAAGTTCCATCTTATCTCTATCGTTGATGACTCACATAAAAAGAAAAGCAAACACTGGCAACAGTTAAAGTAAAGCATTCAGATGTGTATGAGTTTCACTTTTCTAAAATAAGATACTTTATTTTCAAACGGGCTTTTCAATAATTTTTTAAATTAGAGATCTTTTGTTTCTATTCTAAAATAATAAATTTCACCTTATCGACGTTTTCTCTCGTCTTTGCGCTCGTCTCAACATATGGAACACCCCATTGTTGTGATCTGCCCTGTGCTTCAGCCAACGATACTTTTCTCTTTTCCTGAAGATCACTTTTGTTCCCCACTAATAAAAAGGGAATGTTTTCATCGTTTTTCACTCTGAGAATTTGTTCTCTAAAACGAAACTTTAATTAAAATCCAATAATAAATTTTTAATTTCTGTATTCAGAAATTTGAAATAATATTCCTACAAATGAATTTTCTTTAACCTGAATTCTTGTGTGGCTTGGAAGCTGTCATCTTCTGTAATAGAAAAGACACAAAGGAATCCTTCACCACTACGGAAATAATTATCTCTAATAGCTGCATAGTCTTCTTGTCCTGCTGTATCCAGAATATCTATTTGTACTTCTTCTCCATCTAACACAACTTTCTTTCTGTAAGAGTCTGCTTTTGTTGGCTCGTAGTCCTCTACAAACTAAAAACATATTTGTTATTATAATAAGCTTTTCATATGAGGAATTAACAATTTAATTATGTTACTGATGCAGAGAAAGCAAAGTCAATAAAATTTTAAGATACATAAATAATTTAATAAAAAAATCTTGAATATACTATCAGGTTATTAAAATATGTTTGATTCTGTATGAGGAATTTGATATTCCACCCACACACCTCGTCATACATGAACTGTAGAGTAAGAGCAGATTTTCCAACTCCTCCACTTCCAACCATGATGACTTTGTGCAATGCCTGAGTAGTACCTGGTTTCTTTGACATTTTTAATGATCCTGACAACACAGAAAATTTCATTTTAGCGTGTATAATAAAAAATTATAAAATAAATAAACCTTATGATAAAATAAAGGATCAATTACAATTTTAAGGTAATCACTTAAATTGCTAAAAAAAATTCTGATCATTTTCCGATGACTAAACGTTTTCCTGGCCGTTAAAGAAATGATTTCTGTTGAATAATAGGTAATACAATGATTTTTTTTATTCTCTTATACGTTTCATCATTCTTTTAATAAAACACTCTAGTGGCCATCCTAAATTTGTACTTGATTTCTTTATCAAATAAAGTATAATTAAATAAGGGATTTAAAAATAAAATGATCTTAACCTTTCAAATATAAATTTTTATTCTAATCTACAGTTTTCAAGTACATTGGTATTAAATATAATCTGAATAAATTTGAATAATGTTGGATAAAAAGACGTTCGACCAGCAAATCAATTAACTTATCTTTCTAAAATTTTGGTTATACAATTTATGTTATAGTAAACGATGTGTTGCACGAAGAAAATTTCCCACTAGTGCAGATTTATTAAAAAGATGTGTATAGTCTCTGTGAAATACCCTCTTATTCTCATTAGTGTCGAGAAAGACAGGATATGGAAATTATCTTGTCAGCGTGAGAAATCTCTAGTAAAGGGTCAAGTGTAGGTAATTATGTACAACCAGAATAACTTTGGTCGTCAAAGCAAATAACACAACTTCAGCTAGACGCAATGGCTTCTATTATATTCTTTTTACATTGTTTGTATATTAGTGCAGTAGAATTAATGTGCTAGAAAGAAGTTATAATGCGTAAAGAGATAAAAATGTTCTATCAAGTTGAATTTATACGTTTCTCGGTCAATCAGAATGATGATAAATATAAATTTTTAAAAGAAGAATGTTTAGTTTATAGCTTGTTATAAGGGCTTTGAATATCCCTTCATTTTGCTTCAAAATTAAATGAATTCATCTTTGAATAAAACAATTGACAATTTTAAAAACCGAATATGAAATAAAATTATTTTAATATTGATGTTCAAAACTTAACATGAAATGAAACAAGATTTTCTGGAGCTATTAATAATAACTTAATTTGATTGAGTCAATGGTCCCAGTAAATTAACGTCAAACAAAGTAATGTACTTCACTAAGACAATAGATTTTGCTATTTTTTATGTATTTTTCAGACACTTATGAAAGTAAGATCAGAGGAAGTTATAAAACTAGCTCGAATGATTGATAAATGAAATATGTACTAAGAAACACTAGAAACAAAACAAAATTAGTGAAAGGAGTTATATAAAACAAAAGAGAACTAAATAATGTATCAACTTTCTTTCCTAACCTAAAAAAGCGAAAAACGATAAGGAAACAAATAAAACTTGTGAATTAACTTCAACTTTACGTATCAAAACAAACCTCTTCAAACTAAATCTGTGCCAATATAAAGCATAACACGTTTTGAAAACCGTGAAAGATCACTTTTGACACCTGTCACTTGTTAATTCTATAAAACTTAATTCCCCTCAAAATATAATTAATTCACTTGTTATCGAATGTCTGAATTCCTGAAAACTGATATTAAAATTCTTGAACTTAAATGATATTCAGAAAATTTATAAATTTCATCTTTATTCGGAGTTACGAAATGATAAATGAAGAAAGCTTTCTGAAGAATTAAAAGGTTAGTCATCAAAGGATAAAGAGCTACTCTGATAATAAATTCGAAGATTAAGGGCGTATACAAGACATGAATAACGAAAAAGGCGGTGCCGCGCTGTCGGGCGATATCTTCTGATGTGTAGTTAGTAAAAATCGATTCACATTTCTCCTTGGCGATTTTGAACTGGTTCAAATTTCTTGATAATGTCTGCTGACTGAATTTCAACCTGACAAGCCGAAATCTTATTCCTTGGAGTACTTACCTTTTAAAATCGGATAGTAATAAACTTCTTATGTGCACCCACTATTCACCACTGTCGTCGCGCGTTGATTCACTTCTCCTCTGTATAAACTGGTAATTGGTATAAACCGTATAAATTGTGTGGCGTTCCGTAAATTCCGGTATACATGTTCATACGCATGAAGAAGTGTATGTACAAAGGTACAAAAGTACGTGCTCACATGTGTAAACTTCACGCATGCGTAGAACGTAAAACGACCTCGCGTGAATTTAAGGTTATGTTGTCAAAACCTTAAAGGGTGTCACTGTAACGCATATTTTCAAATAAACTCATATAACATTTGATTATTTTATATATGTATAAATTATTTATTAGTGAGATAAATCTTATTTAAATTGAGGCTCAAAATGTGGACTAAAGAACGATTTTTGAAAGAGACATTTTCATGTGGAGGTGGAAAAGTGTCAGTGTCTCTTCGTTTGTTATTTTTATTTATTTGATAATTAAAACGTAACATCCGACTATCTCCCAGATTTTAGTGTTAGATACAAAAATGAATAGCATTAAGTTAGAAGTGCAGTGGTCCCCAATTCATTCGAACAAGTTTATTACTTGGGGGACTGAGATATT
Organism: Diplolepis rosae; assembly: GCA_030998225.1. Classification (NCBI taxonomy): domain Eukaryota; kingdom Metazoa; phylum Arthropoda; class Insecta; order Hymenoptera; family Diplolepididae; genus Diplolepis; species Diplolepis rosae. Next base: position 828,085 of record JAPYXD010000723.1, on the reverse strand, counting down.
TTTGTATGAGATATCGCAGATCAAAGAGACTGTCAGACCCTCCTGTATTAAAGTTTCGGATTCCACGACTGCTTATTTACTTGCTACGAACACTAGTCATCATTATGTAAAGTGTATTGATATTTACCCACAAGCTGAACCGGATATTTTACTTGCTGTGGGACAAGCAAATGGCAAAGTAGTTTTAACGACTTTTGGTCCAACCGCTTTTGACTCTCTAGGACTAACTGGGAAGGAACTTGGTATGCTTTTTATATTTATCCTTAAAGATTTTTCAATTATTAAAATTAGACATTCTTATGTTTAAAACTATCGATATTTTGAAATAGTTTTATCTGTCTTTTTTTACATAAATATTTCTGGTTTAGCCCCAAAACACGCACGACAATGCAACGCTGTGGCTTGGAATCCAGTAGATCCAAATTTAATAGTGTCTGGATTAGACAAATATCGTACCGATCATTCAGTTCTTCTCTGGGATGTTCTGAGAAGTTCATCTGGGTCCGACAGAAGTCATCACCATAGCATATCTCAAATAGACTCAGTCCGACCAATTGCAGAAGCTGGTGTTTCAGAATCCACACATTCACTTGCTTGGTTCAACAATGAACCAAAATGCTTAGTTGTTGGTGTAAATAACAAGCAGTTGAAGATAATTGATTTCCGAGGTAAAGAAATAATTATTTGACTTAATTATAAATTAACAAAGAAATTTAAAATCAAAGTATCTCTATATTTATAACTGTTTCTTAGATTCGGTAAAGATAGCGAATACCACTCCAACAAAAGCAGTTTACAGTTTGTCTGTAAATCCGCACAATGATTTTTATCTAGTTTCACATGTTGATAATCAGATAACGATATGGGATACTCGCTATTTTGAAAAACCGGTCCTTACTTTGCCACAAAACAGGCAAGTTACAAAGGTTTTATGGTGCCCGACGAGGCACAATTTATTGGGTTCATTGCAAAAAGATTCAGGTATAAAAAATAAATCATTTAAAATGACTTGACTTTAAATTTTTATGAGAACTTATTAATAATGGAAATTTATTAATTTTTAGGTGCCTTGCATCTTCACGATATTCAACATTGCGGGACAGGAGGAAGTGACGATACAGAACCTGGTGCATTGGAAAGAACTGTTTTTCCACCCTGGTCGAATCCAACGAGTTTTTCCTGGCATCCCAAGCACGTTAACAGACTCTTGGGCATATCGCAGCAAGGTAAATTCGAATATTTTTTAAATTCTAGAATGATTTATAATATGATTCTTGAAAAGTTATCATTTCTTTTTTACTTTGTAAAATAAAATTTTTTAAATTTCAGGTTTAATGGATTATACGGTCTATGAAAGGATCACAGTTAATTGGTCTACCCGATCTCACCTTGTTTGGAATCACGCTTCAAAGGCATTTAAATATATTTGTAGCAGTGATGATATTTATAAAGCGTTGGACGATATTTCTATTTTGACGAAAACTCGAGCAATGAGCGAATATGGTTTACTCGTGAGTAATGTTGCAAACTTTAATCGTTCATGTATTAAAATAAATTTAATTATTTCTCATTCTTTAAGGAAATGTTATGTTTACTAACTTTCATTATTTAATTTAACTTCAGCCCGAACTATCACAAAATGGAGAGTTGGCAGAAAATGAAACTTTAAAAAATCTCTGGCAATGGCTTTACTTGAGCCGATCTTTAGTGGAGGATGGAACCATTCCTAGTCAGGATAATAGACATCCAGGAGTGCGGTAAACAACTATTCTTTTAGTAAAACTGATCTCATTTCACCTTTAAATAATCGCGCTATTTGTGTCATTTAAAGAATGGTGTTGAATCTCAATGGTCAACAAAATTCTAGCAATGGTTTTTTGAAATCTGAGCTAATACATCGACCGTGGACTGATATTGGCTCCAATCACACAGCAAAAATGTATAGGTGAACCGATTTAAATTTGAAGGATGATTAAAATTTAAATCTTAAAAATAAAAAACATATTTTATAATTGTTACTGATTCTAGATCTCCAGATCGTGATAAGGCTTTACAATTATGTGGTTGGCGGTTTGAAAAAGACACGAATGCTCCATATAGTAATTTATTCATTGAGCGATTAGAAAGAGAAGGTGCATATCCTAGAGCCACTGCTATTTCTGTTTTCAACCTATGTTTACGTCAGGCAATAGAGATTCTTAACAGAGGCGCAACCAAAATGTCTTTACCTACAAATTTAAATCTGAATATTGTGGCGATGGCATTATCAGGTTTCTCCGAAGACAGAAATAGTATGTGGAGAGAGCTTTGTTTGAAATCCAGATCTCAATTGTCTGATCCCTATCTTAGGGCGACATTTGCCTTTTTAACTGCCGATAATGACTCTTACGAAAATGTACTTGTAGGTATTTTCACTAGATCATAATTCATAATATTTTGCCTTAATATATTTTAAGAAATATTTTCACTCTTAGAATGAAAGTGGAATGGCTGTAGAAGATCGAGTTGCGTTCGCCCTCATGTTTTTGTCTGATGGCAAACTCTACGAATATTTGAGAAAGTTGACTCAGAAGTTAAGTGACGAAGGAAATCTAGCAGGTTTTCTACTAACAGGTACATATCGTTCTTAGTGAAAATACAATGAAGTTTTTATAAATCGAACTGAATAAAAAAATCTATTTAAGGCGCAAGTCTCGAAGGTATTCAGTTACTAAACAGGTACTTGGAATTAACTGGTGATGTACAAAGTTGCAGTCTCATTGCAATTAGAGCTCTTCCTCCCAAATTGTTACAAGAAAATCAAGTCCAAGTTTGGATAGCTAGGTACTTCATTTAACAATTTATTACTGACTATTGTTCTTTTAAAACATTCGTTGAAATAAGATATATATCAATTGTAAAACAGTTACAGAGGTTTGCTTGATGCTTGGAAAATGTGGAACCAACGTGCGCATTTTGACATCACAATGAGAGCTTCGACAAATGAGAAACTTCCGCAACAAGTTTATATTTCTTGTAACTTCTGTGGAAAAAGTATATCTGCATTTATGCAAGGCCTCAGTCGTGCTAGAGGTCCTTACAGCAGATTGGGAAGCACATCGAATAAGTTAAAAGTATAGTAATTCTTGTTTATTTTTAAAAGCTTATTCATAAAATACATCAAATATGACACATTTTGTTAAAATCAATTACCTTGATCCGAAATACTGAACATTTTTCATGGACTGGGACATAAAGAAATTCAATTTTTTTCGCAGATGTCTGCATGTCCTGGCTGTAGGAAACCTTTGCCTAGATGTGCTATTTGTTTAATGCACATGGGAACTGTAAGTGGATTGCAGATGACTACGACTACGAGTAGAAATGAAGAAGATAGCAAACTGACAGAGTTTAATAATTGGTTTACTTGGTGTCAAACCTGCAGACACGGCGGTCACGCGAACCACATAACGCATTGGTTCCAGTACGTATTAAATTTTTTTATTCCAAATTTTTTACAAATACTTATAATTTTTTTGATTATAGGCAGCATTCTGAATGTCCAGTCACTTCTTGTACCTGTCGATGTTTCTCATTGGATGCCTCATGTAAAGTAGGAGTTGGAAGTTCCTGATTTTTAATATATTGTATATTATTTTTGCATTAAAATTTTAAATGAAATTGAAGTATCTGGTGGTTGAGTTACTTTTAGTACAAAATAATTATTTAATTCATAAAATTTAAGATACATCAGTAAGTAAATAGTAAATTTTTAGTTAATACAAAAGTAAAAATATATATTGAATACCTAGTGGTATGGGGTTCATATCATTTATTTTTTTAGTGACGCAGCAAATTCATATGTATTATATTCAAAAAAGCTGAGATGTATCTTCCGAAAAACGCCACTTTCTGTTTCCCAGCAATGTCTGAAGCGTTAAATATTCGTTGTATGTTTCAGCCACTGCAAAAAGCAGATTTATTATCTTTATATTATATTAATGTCATCGGTGTTTTTGGAAAAATGAATTCTCACCAAAATTTTCACACATTTCTGGATGAAAACGGGTATAACTGATAGCAAACAATGTAGATTTTGATTTCGCAGTTCCACATATTTCTATGTAACCTTCTGTACCTCCGTCAATTGGTTCTGGTAAAGTTATGTTGACTTTAACGTTGTCTGTTGTCTGCAGTTCAATGTATTTCCCATCTGGGCTCACCTAAAATTAATTTAAGAACGTATAAATAAAAATTTTTCAGAAAATCCAAATTTCCTAATATTTTGTAAAAACTTTGATTTAAAAATGAAAACCATAAAATAATTTCAAAATTATTATTGCAACTTTAATTCGAGTTGATAAGAAACATGATTGTTGAAGATTCGCAAATTTGAGGTTAGGAAATCGATGGTAAAAAATGTTGTAGACTGATCCGATGATTGTTTTAAAATATTAATTTTGGGCGATTCTTGTTAGTTAATAAACAATTTCATCAGATATTATCTATAATAAGGTTTGGAAATAGGCAATTGAAATTATTTTTCTAACCTTCGTAACTGTACCAAGAAGAATAACTTCTTCACCAATACTTTGACCTAAGTCTTGACCACGAATCCGTTTCTTGATCATTTTTGTGTTAGTTAAATTATGGATCACTTTTATTTGAACTAATTTCTATACTTTTAATGATAAGAATGACAAAACCAAATGTGAAAACAAATAACAAATATTCGCTTTACTTCTTTGCCGCGCTTTTTACACCATTATAAATCAATCAGAACACGCGATCAGAATATCAGATTCCAAATTCCAACTCTACCGGAATTCTTTCCTTAAATTTATGTTCACGTTCACGGACTTCACGATCTATCGGCAGTCCATCGGTCCACGGGTCCATGCAAAACAATGCAAAATAAGGTATCGAGTTCAAAATTTCTGAAATTCATAACCTTAAGGCCATGCATGAATTATCCGATCTCTACCTTACCGACACTTTTTTTGGCCCTTCGCATTTCCACATTAATTGAGATATCGAGTTAAAACTTTAAGTAATTAACTAAAAAGCACTAAAGAACGTTTATCTACTCCTAAATATTTATAATTATAGAAAAAAAAAGTTTCCAAAAATAAATTTGTTTATACTATATTTGTAATTATAAGAATTTTGGACCAGGTAAACGTTCTTTACTGCTTTTTACTTGATTACCCAAAGTTGTAACTCAATCTCGATATTTCAATTAATATGGCAATGCGAAGGTCCAGAAATAAGTGTCGATAAGGTAGAAATGGGATAAGTAAGACATGGCCTTAAGAACAAATCAAATCATGCAGAGGTAAAATTATGAACAAAATCAATTTTATTAAATGCTCTGTGTGTTATAATAGTTAATTTTCGTTTTCAAGCAAAAAATACCTTATTTACGTTAGAGAATAAAAACACAATTTCTGTAACAAAAATAATTTTATATTTGCACAAATCTTAAAAATACATAAGTCCAACTTTTCCTGCAAACCTTTCATTTTCATTATCTGGCCTTCATTGACTCAGAACGATTATTATTAACCTGACTTAAATTTGCTTTCGTAATGAATTTTAGTGAAATATAGGCGCTATAATTATTGAAAATCTGAATGTTTTATTTATTTAGCAAATTACGAAAGTTTTATTTCAATTTATCTTTTCAGAACTACAGTTGCCAGTAAAATTAATCCGTAAATTTTCTATATTGAATTAAAAAATATTTTTTTATATTTAAAATGTTAAATAAAACTGTTGCGTCGTCAGAGCATCCGTAAGGGAATATAAGAAGTAGCGCATTTCATGCAAAAAGACTTTTTACAAATGGTTTATATCTTGGATAAATACTTAAGCCGAATAAGTGTGCCGGAATGTGAAGTAACGCTGATTTTGTGTAAACTGTTACAGTAGACGTCAAAGAAATTAGTCTTTTTTCTGATCTTTTGAAGATGTGACTTTGGCTGGCGTTGATGGGAATATCGCAAACAAACTCAACTCTGCTGCACATATCGTAAAGGCAACTGCATTCTGGAACTATAATTATTCGATTAATTAATTCTATTATAAAGTTTCTACAATTTTTATTGTTAAAGAATTTTGTTCTATAATTGTTTACTTACTATTATGAAACCATTATTAAGAATAAGACCGTATAAAAACCACTGGAAAGTCACGATAGTACTCATGAAAATGATCGGAAAGGGAAGTATTTCGGTACTCTTAGTTTTGAAAATCTCACCCTGCAAGAAAAAAAGAAAAAGGATGTAGAAAAAGTTCTGTTTAAATTTTATTCCTTCTTTTTAATCAATACGCAATACTCACTAAGTGAACCAACGGTGAGGCGATTAAAATAAACATGAGAATAGTGACAATTAGTCCAAATCTGAACTCAATTTTGGAAGCATTTTCTATTTGAGCATATCCTATAAACACTGCGACAAAGGCAACTGTTTTTGATATACTCAAAAGAACATCAGCCTGAATAAAAGAACATTTGAAATTTAAATTTATTGAATTTCAAAAATGGCCTATACTTTCAACTTACCTTTTCGGATGAATAGAAGTAGAAGACAGTGATGTACAAAGTATTAATTATTAACCCAAATATGTTTACATTTATCATAGTATAGTCTTTAAGAAGCAATGCATATTGAAGCGTTAAAATACTCCTGTAATAAATTGTTATCAGTTTCAAAATATATAGATAATTTGTTATCTATAAAGACTCACATTCCTATACCGCCCAAGAATGGCATGGGATCAACATTTTGACTTGACTTCTTTTTGTATATTTCCTTACATATTAATCTGAAAATTAATTGATAATGAGATAAATTTGAGACAGAGAACCATATTGAATAGAAACGATCCTCCAGACCTTCAGACGGTTCAGACATATATGTCAAATTTCTAACCTCACAATTTTCAAAAAGTAAATTCTTTGAATAACAAAATTGATAATTAATAAGAATACTATTATTTCTGTAAATTTTGTTAGTTGAAGAATATTTAAGTAATGTATAATATCATGACATTTGATATTATGATTGATATAATTGAGAATAACTCACGTTCCGGCAAACATTTGTCCGATTGTCGAAATTGCGGCACTTGTTGCAATGATATCTTTATAATCTTCTAAACCCATTGTTAGCTATTTTTTAAATATTATCTAACACTAAACCGGAAAATAAAATTATAAAGAAGATTTTATGTTTATCCAACGAACGTTTGGTCCGTGAAACAGTTCGAAGAATCGCAGACACTGGCTGACACTGACAGAAAAATCTACTAAAGTGAAATAAATACACGTCGAATTTAATGTCGCAGTCACTAAGGTATATAGACGGCAGGCAAATACAGATTTCACCCACAAAGACTTTTTCGCAGTTCTTTATTGGATAGCTCACAAATACCTATAGTATCTGCAATTTACATTGAAACATTGCAGGGTTGTCATTAGGAAAAATTCAGTAAATTCATACATCACAAAATTTGTTAGAAATTAAATTAAATTATTTTCAAATATACTATTAATTTTCAATACATTTGGTTGACATAACTTTATACGTGCCTAAAATTGAATATTTAAAACAATGTTTGGACAAAATGACGAGTTTCATTTTGGAATATTATAATTAATTTCATTTTGTAAAGAAATTGAATATTTTAAATTTTCTGTAAAATATCCAATAATTTATCTTTATGAATGTTTCAAATAGTACTATTAAAAATAAAAATATTACATCAATTCAATTCTGAGTTACAGGGCTCAAAGAACTAGTTTACACAGCATTGATAAAGTTAACCTTCATTAAAATTTTACGTCATAGAGGCCCTGAAATGAGGTACAGGAGTAACTAATCAAAAATGATATGCTTGAGTGAATTGAAAGTATGCAGCAATTATTTAATGAATGCTTATCAAATAATGATGTTATGCTAAGAAGAAATAAATTGTAACGAATTAATGGAGCTACCATCCCTGATGAAAATGTGTTTTTATTATAAAATAGAATAAATTATTCAATAAGCCACAATTATGTGCTATCTATAATTTTCTTAAAACTTCTGAAATTTTAGACAAAAATATATTTTTCTGTAAACTTTGTTTTAATTTTTTTACAAAGCTTTTGAATCTTTTTATACAAAACTATGTTTATAAGAAAATACTGTGGCCCTGCATTTATTAAATAGGAAATACATAGTTTAGAAAAGATTAAACTTTATTCAGAACATCCTTGCTACGCTCCTGCATATTAGATTAAAAGTTTCAGAACGATAATCAAACTTCTCTTTTCCTTTATTTTAAGGCCATGGATCAATCGGACCACGTGACTAAATTATACATTTATTCGTTCATGTAAGATAACTTTTTTAGTTTACAATGTATCTTTCTGATAATTTGGGAAACGTAACAAAAGATAATAAAGCACGTCTGTTAACTTCTTTCTAGTAAAAATTTTGAAAAAAATTCGAAAACTTATCGACAATTACAGTTAACTGTAAAATTTTTTGCAAAATTTTCACTCATACAAAGTTGACAAACGTTCTCTATCGTGTTCTGTAGTATTTTCCAAATTTTCAGGACGATATTTTGTAAAAGAAAAAAGTTATCTTACACGAACTTTTACAGGAATTTGGTCACGTGATCTGTTTGATCCATGGCCTTAAATCAGACATTTTGAAATGCATTATTGTTTGGGTTACGTAATTAAACGACGAATAAGTACATCACGCATGGCTGACGAACCAAAAATGCTTTACAATTAACTTTAATTCATTTTGGTTCCATTCAAATTGGTTTTTTGTAACTATATTTTATATTTAGGACAAGAAATACAATATTATGATAACAAATGAGTTTTTATTATTTTATTTTAATGTACAAGTTCATCATAATTTGTACCATATTTACACGGCCTCGATTTTATTTTCGAAACGTCGGCCATAATGCCATAACGTTACTCAAACTAGTTTGAAAGCGTCGCTTATATTATCCCATCGTATGTGTTTCGACAAATTCATCTTTAAAAGCTAACTTTTGTAATATCTACTACTTCTCCTCTTCGCATTTACTTTTTTTGGATACAAATTGATTTACTGACGAATTGATGTCATTCTCACAATTTGCATATGCCATACCTAATCCAAAACCTCCCCCGGTTATGATGGGCCATTTTTCTAAAATAAAAAAATTTCAGTGTTGGAGAATCTATTTCTAATTTGCATATTCTGCTATCATAATTTGAATTTTCCTGGGAACGAGTCACAATTTTTGAATTTAAAAGAAAAGGAGCAATTTGATGCAAGTAAAAAAAAATTTATAAACCAATAAATTTATGAAACTATAAACTAATTAAAAAATTGTAAATAAATCCGATTTAATTTCCTTAAGGTATGATACTCCCACTAAAATTGTTAATATATTCTAAAATTTTGCAAAATAACTGGAAAATAAAGTGTTATGTAGTTTTGAAGGAAAAAGAGGTTAGGTTGCTTCTTTCTTTGAAAATATCAAATATTTCATTTTTGTATATGAACAAAGTACATGTTATCCGCAGTTAAATGAAAACAAACTTACTTTTGAAAAAAAGTAGAGAAAATATTGATCCTATGAGAATTCCACCTCCTGAAATGCGTTAAAAATATTAGTTTGATTAGTACAAAATGATCATCAAGATTACGTATATAGACTAAACAGTCACGCGGGTTTTAATTACCAAATTTAAGAACTGCGTCTGTAAAGCAGCGATCTACTTTTCTGCCAATTTCGTCTTCTGCCCAAATATTTGCCATTTTTTTAAGTTTTAATTCTGACATTAAATTAAAGAAAGAGAAGACAAGGTAAATGTTACGTCACGTTACAGAAGCGCCGCTTTCGGGCAAATGATTGATTTTTTCGATACTTTAGTGAAATTAGCCATGTCGCCTTAATATTTGGGGATATGTGATTTGATCAAATAATTGTGTGATTTAGGTCCTTCAATTGACACTTATGGATATAATTTGTTATTTAAAATGTTTCAGTTTAAAATAAATTTCGCTGAAAATATAATTTTCTATTAACGCGCCCATGTTGTGACAACAGTGTTGCCAACTATGTTTGCAGTTGTGTTATGATTGGTCTTGATCAGAGATGGGTACGCAATTTAAGGAGGAATTACACTTCTGTCTGCATGTATAGGCCACGTATAGGCTGGTATAGGACACTATCTGAACTGTGCTGCACTGTGCATTTCTTGCATTGCAGGGTGGAACCAATGGTTAACTCGAGCAGACATTTTTCTTATAATTTTTTAATTATATATATATAATTAATTTTTATGTAAACAATCAACGATTTTTTATATTTTGAAATATCGGAGTGAAGTTTGATAATATTCATAAATGGAAAATCAGGAACTTTTTTGAGATTTAGGCATTGGACGTGAAATCAAGTATAAATTACTTGATTATTAAGTTTTTACATTATTTTTTTATATTTATACATTTTAATACGATGGGGGCTGGCAAAAGTCAATTTAGTGAAGATGAACTACAAGATTACCAAGTGAGTGATAATTTTAATTTTGTGGTTATGCCAATTTATATAAGTATATATATACCATAACTAATAAGGCCAGAAGTTGTTGTTCAAATTTGAATATTTGTATCACTTTGCCTTGATGAATTAATCTCAGTGATTTTTGTGTATTTTGAATAATAAAAATTCTTTTCTTTTTTACAGGACCTCACTTATTTTACAAAGAAAGAAGTACTTTAGTAAGTTAAATAAATATTCTAAATATTTGCCAGATTCGTATGCAATTTTATGAAATCGAATTTAAAAATATACTCTTTAGAAGAAATATAATTGCTTGAAATATCTACATTTTTTTAACAGTGCCCATCAAAAATTTAAAGCCCTTGCGCCAGAGAAAGTGGGTCATAACCGAAACGCGAAACTCCCAATGTCAAAAATTTTACAATACCCGGAGCTTCGAGTTAATCCCTTCGGGGATAGAATTTGCAAAGTATTTAGCTCTAGTCAAGATGGTGACTGCACGTTCGAAGATTTCCTCGACATGATGTCCGTCTTCAGTGATGCAGCTCCAAAAGCAGTGAAAGCTGAACACGCTTTTAGAATATTCGGTAATAAATAGTTATTTTTTTATTAAAATACTAAATAAATGAACTTGTTTGATTTCTTAGATTTCGATGGTGATGATATGTTAGGGATTGGTGATTTGCGACAAGTCATAGACAGATTAACTGCACCTCAAAGGCTGAATGATACAGATATGCAGCAGCTTCTTCAATATTTACTGGAGGAAGCAGATTTAGATGACGATGGTGCTTTGAGCTTTGCAGAATTTGAACACATAATTGAGAAGAGTAGTGACTTTTCTAAGTAAGATTGTTTATTTATATTAACTTTCAAGTTACGTCAATTCAGCGTTAAATTATCAAATTAAACAAGCATATTATATTACAGAACCTTCCGCATAAGATTATGAAGTCCAAACCAAAAATTTGACTCATTAAACGCAAAGACTGACCAACATTGCATAAACTTCGCGCAAAAATGGCCTATGATTATTTATTGTAATTAGGGAGATCTATAAAATGTTTTATCTCAATAGAAGGGAGGCCTAAAAAAATTATTAATTTTAATTTCATGAAAACAACCATTTTCCTCACTTAAATGGTAATTGATCCAAAAACTTATTTTTGTGTTATTTTTACGAAAAGACATGGACGTTGAATTTTTACCGTTTTATACATTTTTACAAATATACAAACCAATTTTGTCCTTCGTAAATGTTTTTAATCGTGCTTACTTTATCTATAAACTTTTTACGTGTGAATTTTGTTTTCCTTGTAATCTGTCAAGTTTTGTAAATTTCACACTCAACTATGATGTTAAATATGAAAATAGACTTTTACTTATTTAGTTTTTAGTTTAATGTATGATTATCTTTGTGGTATATTTGAAATTCACACTCTTCATAAAGCATTGACAAATTAATATAATTATTCTAATCGTCTCTTAGACTGCACAATTTGTTTTTAATATTGCTAAAACGAACTAATCGTAGTTTTGGAGCAATAAGAAGCAATTATCATATTTTTAAAGACTGTATTAAACCTTCTTGTATTTAAAAATAAAAGACTGTACACATGGAAGATATGCTTTCTCTTGACGAGTAATTTATTTCTGTCTCAAAAGTAGTAGAAAAACTTTCGTAAATGGACGGTCATTATGACTGCAAATATCCTCTGAAAGAATTAATTTGTTTTTAAAACATTTATCTTTTGACTTAAGTAAAAGGTAAATAAAAAAGGAGAACTTACGGAAGCTTCATGCGCATGAAAATCCAACATGTTATAAATGAAACGATTATACTGATGAAGCCCATGCTTATCAAAAGAATCCTATTCAGTTTCGGAGTCGAAGGAGTGTGCGTTTGATCTAAGACTATGAATCCTAAACCTCCTAGTGTGAATAGAAAACTGGATGCTAAGCCTTCCATGATGTATTGGCCATTTACTCTGTATGGCATGAATGCTACCTGCAAAAATTATGTTTGTATATTTTAAACAAAAACAATTTTATTCTTAAAAATGAAAATATAATAAAGTTTCGAAACTTACAGGTCTACTGTGGCCATGCTCATCAGTTGTAGACCCAACACTTGGAGGTTCAAGAATTACATCGTAAATAATTCCTATAATAATAAATTAATATATTAAGAAGAATAATCCGCTAAAAACAAAATTAAAAAGGAAACATATAAAAAATACGAGTTTTCTAACCTCCTGTCATCAGAAAATACGAAAGAAGCACAAACGAAAAAACGACCATTGCACTAGGTTTTACAAACCATGACGGTTTTTTTAATTTTATATTTGGTACTTCTAAAACGTAGAACGGTATTCTATACACAAGATCCATTTTTCCGTAATTTTACTTTTAAAAACATAAAAATACACGACACGTCACTTTGAGGTTATATTGATCGCCGGTATCAACGGTATCGAGAATATCGAGTCTTGCACGTACCAACGTAGAAAAATTAAAGAAGGAACTATCAGTATTCACCAAAAGCGGTATTTTTAAACTATTATACTTTAATATAGTATTTTGTGCCTTCAAAAAAATGTACTTGCCATAATTATAGTTGAACTTGAAATATTGCAAAGTAGCCTTTATTTTTATTAGAAGTTTTAGAAATGAAAGCCCTAAAGGTAAAATGCAGTTTAAGGTAGTTCCTTCACAAAAATTAGACCTCAGGCAAAAATAGATAATTTTGCTTTCAAGAATAGCAATATTATTATTGAAGGGCTAATTTGAAAGAGAAAAGATTATTTTTCATGAAAAAAATTTGAAACACAAAAAAATAATTTTATTAATAAATTTTATTTTGTCCCAAACTTATTTTCTTATCGCTTCGAGCCAAATTTTTAAAAATGATGCGATTCTAATAAATCACGGTTCCTTTTTTTAGGAAAAAGATTCTCTACAACTTGACCGTTTCCAATTTTTGAAAATAGATTCTTTAATGGCTGAAATTATAAAAAAACAATTTTTCAAAGAAAAATTTTTATAAACAAATTTCTGTATTTGATAATAATTAATTCAATTTGAAACATAGAAAACGGTCAAGTTGTAGAGAATCTTTTTCCTAAATAAATGAACTGTAATTTATTAGAATCACATTATTTTTAAAAATTTGGCTAGAAGCGATAAGAAAATAAGTTGGGGCAAAAATAAAATTTATTAATAAGATTATTTTTTTGTGTTTCAAATTATTTTCATGAAAAATAATCTTTTCTCTTTCAAATTAGCCTTTCAATAATAATATTGCTATTCTTGAAAGTAAAATCATCTATTTTTGCGATAAGAAAATAAGTTTGAGCAAAAATAAAATTTATTAATAAGATTATTTTTTTGTGTTTCGAATTATTTTCATGAAAAATAATCTTTTCTCTTTCAAATTAGCCCTTCAATAATAATATTGGTTTTCTTGAAAGCAAAATTATCTATTTTTGCTTGAGGTCTAATTTTCGTGAAGGAACTACCTTAAATGTAAGGGCGGGTTTGTGAGTTGTTTATTGGATGATCTAGTATCTTTCTAAGCCAATCATATTTTGGAACGTCAGCAAGTAGAGGCAGTTATCTGTCACCCGCAGTGGTATGCATCTGCGCATGCGTGTCCCTAATCAGCTGATCGTCTCGTGAATCGTGAATCCGAGCTCTTTTTCGGTTGTTTCCTATTTTTTTGAGAAATGAGTTTTCCGCTTCGAAATATCATTTTGTGCGTGTGTGAGATTATGTGTCAGAGCTTTTCATGTCCTGAATTGTAAAAAACTGAGTAAAAAATGCGTAAGGCCTCTCGGACTTTTCAAAAATTGGTGTTCAGGTTTTTCTGTGACACCACGTCAGTTGTTCGCGGCGGTGACGATCGTTGAATCTCGATTAAATTTAAAAGGAACAGGAACACGTTGAGATTTTCGCGCGCTCAGGTTACCAAGTTGTTGGAAACGGTGCAATGATATTTTTGCTGAGAAAATGAAGTTCTGTGTGACTTACTTCTATTGGATTATTCTACTAATATCAATCGTGTCCAGGTGAGTTATTTTACGAGCCCCGGTCATTCTCTCTAAATATCATATTTAAACTTTTTGCAGATTTCTAGGGATGTTATGTTCCCACTTTTTGGCACCACACTTTTATGAAGCATCAAATACACAACGCTTCTTTTCTGAGAATAGAAATTCCTATCATACTTTTGCAAAATGTGATTCTATGTATTTCTATATTTGTAGGTTAATTTCTATCGTTGCGGTTTTCCATTTTAATTCTTACGGTTTATTTTGCTTTTGTTTATAATGATTAAGGATGATTTTGATAAAACGTTCATTTTAGCTGGATTTCTCGCTTAAATTCACCATATAAATACTTTTCTGTCTTCTGTTAATCAGATAAATAGCAAAGGTAACAAAAGATTTTAAAATAAACTTTAGAGTTTCACAATATAAAATTAATCAGTTACGCAATTTCCTTGCAGTAAAAATAACTTTGTTGTTTTAGATTTTATAATTTTTTATTGCATTCTTACTATTAAAATTAATATTTAAGAATTAAGAATTTAAATAAACGTTATTTAGGTAAAATAAGAGAGATGAGTAACATAAAATTCTTAAATTTTATGTTTATGTTTTTATTGCACCATTAGTGTAGGTTCGCAAAGTGAAGGAATTTTGCTGACAAAAAAGTGAAAGTGGGTTAGATGTGACTAATATCTAAACGATCTAAACAAAGCACTTTTTTTTACTTAATGATAATTTGCAGAATATTCGCTTGTCAATATTCGTAATACCCAGAATATATGTTTTATAAATTAAAAAAAAATAAATGTATCATATTTCGCATATCATGAACTAATAACATATTCTACTACAATAATGTAAAGTAATGGATTGTTGACATATTTCCATTACAGTGGTCTCCTGTTCTTAATAGAAGTGTCAGAAGGAGTGCAAATACCGCATACTTCCTCTAAAAAAGATGAAAGTTACGGAGTTACTAATAATTTTTCTATTAATGAATCCAACGAAGAGTTCCAGGAGACAAACAATCCTTCTATTTCCGACGTAGACGCTTCTGAATCTATCCAGACTGACAATAGACATAGTTATGTTGAGGTAGATTTTTTAATAAATCAATTAAATTAAGAATCTCATGATTTTTCAAAAGTTTTGCAGACAAGTATGCAAAAAAAATTTCTAAAATACATATTTACTTTTTTCCATCAGAAAGAAGAGTCCGTTGGAAATAGTTTTCAAGTGCCTTCCGGATCTGAACGAGGAAAAAAAGCTGAAGGCATCGAAATTCTGGCCGAGAGTTTGACACAACAACCGAATCTGTCGCAAGGGTGAGTTAGAATATTTATTTGGATTCTATAAAGAAACTTGTAATCCATTGGATTCCATCCACTATTATTTGAAGATGATTGGTTTTTGTTATTAATTTTTGACCTTCATACTATTATTTTAAATAAATAAAACTTACGATAATCGAAAAATGTAAGTTAATTCTCTTTAAAGCGTGCTATTCTATGAAAATAAAATTTTCATTGAAGCTAACATTGGCAAAGGAGAAAGTACGTGGGAAGAGTGAAAAGTTTTTTGACACATAGAAGGTATCTTTTGGAGCATTGGGTCATTTATATGATTATTTGTATCGTGAGGAATGCTAAAGCAAGCTACATTTCTACAAATGGCTACGTCAATTCGAAACCAAATCGAATGCGTGATGCAATTTGTAAATATTAATGCGCAATTAAAGCGACTTTTCTTGGCATTTCTTTGTTTACGAATTTTCAAATTTAATAATTTTAATAACAGTAACCACGAAAACAATATAATGCAATAAAAAGTCTCTGAACAACACTGAGAAAGCATATGAATGCGTCAATCGAATGCAATATTTTAACTTAAGAATCCATTTTGTAATTAACTTATAGAAAAATTCTAATTGAAGTAAATTTTTAGTTCATAGTTAAATTTGTAATATGTTACAATTCTAAATAATATTTGATATAATGAGTAATAATTTCGTCTGCAATCTTGTTTTGAGGCGCCACGTAGCTTGCTTTAGTATATATTATAATATTTTATTACATTAGCTCTTATCTTTCGTTGCAACATGCAACGAAATTCGGAATCTATATAAAATATGCTTGAGGCTTTCTGATATTTCAGGATTTTAAGATTGTTGGCAACTAAAGTTTTGATTTAACTCCACCATTCACCGACCTCTCACTGGCCCTGAAAACATTTCCAAAAATGGTACTAATTATGAGTGGTCGACCTCGATTTACATTCGACAGTTTGATCAAGATTTGTGTTGGTTTTTTTTTCTACTATTTAATGAATTTCGAGGAGTGTTTTAATTAAAGTATGATAGATTTTGTTAATTTTTTCAGCTTGTATGTAATATTCTAATTTATAAGTCAGCTAGAGTAATGGATAATTCATATTTTACTGTTTCACAGAAATTGAAAGATTTTGGTGTTTATTAAAATGCAATTTTTAAATTATCGATAAAACTTGATAAACATTCATTTGTTTCGTTTGTTGCATGAGGATAACATTCATTCATTATAAATAGTTAATAGGTCATTAAAAATAAATCGTTATCATCATTATTCATGGAATTGTACGATAATCTTAGCGCCATTTTATTCATAAGAGTCGGATATTAATTTGAGTTTTTATCTATCAGGAATATTTATCACGCACACGTATAGATTATCTTCTAGGGCCTGTCATTGCCTGATTTTCAAACTATATATGTTTATTCTTATTATAAATTATATTCATTCCCATATTTTTTTTTTTTTATTATTATTGTATTTTTTTACTTGGTTTTAACTACGTTTTTTCATAACTTTTTTTTATTGAATATATAGTGTATTTTGCGTTTTATATTAGTCTTCAGATAATTAGATTTTTTTGCAATTTTCTTTTTCTGAAAAAAGAAATATTGTTCCTCTCATATACTTTATTTAAAAAATTAATTTTCATTATATTTCTGATTTTTAAATACGTTTCTATTCTAAATTTAATTTATTTCCTTAATGAGAACTGCAGTAATTCAACTGTCGCTGGGTGTCATTATTTACTAATAAAACTCTTAAAGTTTTCCTGGTTCGGTTAGCAGAAATCGGGAAAGTGCTGGTAATAATTTCATCGATTCACACATGAGACTTTGTTCTTAGTACCAGTTGCAAGAATTCATTTATAAAAATGAGGAAAATTTCTTAGAGTTAAAAGAGTTTCAAAAGATTTTTTCGTTTAGTTTTAAATTAAGCTTACCCTATTTTTCAAGGAAAGTGAAATTGAAATTGAACTTTTTAAGAGTACGAATAAGGGATTGCTAGAATAATAATTCAGTTTTTTTTTTATTTATAGAGATTTCTTTCTTTCGATGAAGAATTGAAAACTTATCAGAATGAATAGTGATGAGTAGCTCATCTGAATCGGAAATTGTGACAATGTGAAATATTAATTGGTTGGTAATGAATCATGACAAAGCAACACTTGAATTTGGAGAGGCTACAATGAGTGAAATGAGGTTGAAATGCGAAACACAGGTTGACACAAACATGTGTGTTCAAACATGTAAGCGCAGATAACATATTTGCGTGGAATATGTATCCGCATTATTGTCGAGAATGCAAACTATGAACCACACAGTGATACTGATTATGTTATAAAAGTGATTCTCTTCTAACACAGAAAGTATAAGGAAATTTCTATATTTACTGCCATTTGTGACTCGAGTTTCACATTGCGTCATAATCTTTTGACTTACGTAAAATTATCATATTTATGTAAGTAGTAAGGTAATGGAACCAATACTCGATCAGCATCCATGTAGGTTACGGAAAAAGACCTTTCAAAGTGTATAGCATTAGAATAATAAA
Organism: Diplolepis rosae; assembly: GCA_030998225.1. Taxonomy (NCBI): domain Eukaryota; kingdom Metazoa; phylum Arthropoda; class Insecta; order Hymenoptera; family Diplolepididae; genus Diplolepis; species Diplolepis rosae. The sequence goes on along the minus strand of JAPYXD010000723.1, from coordinate 809,610 downwards.
TTAAACTTTTGTGTATATATTGTAGAAAAAGGTTTTTTTTATCGAATTCCAGGCGCAGAAAATTTTTTTGTGTCGTTTTGTAAATGAATTAGGCGTTTTTAAAATATTACTTTTGGGTACCAATACTCGATCACCGTAAACCCCGCGAAACCAGTAGTCGATCAGCAAGGGACCAATAGTCGATCACGTCATTTGTGATCAGATGTTTTACGGAGAGTAAAGTTTTTCTTTTCTGATCTTCACCATCTGCAAATGATTATTTTATTAATGTAGTATGTAAGTATATTCATCCTCAAGTCTCGAGCTCAAGTGGAAAAGTGTTTTATTTCTGACCAGTTCTAATAATAATCTATCGGTTATTCACTCGATTTTATTCAGAAAATAGATTTAATTTTCATTGAAAATTGTGATGTTTTAATTAACCTCGTTCAAGTTAACTTCTTTTATTTTTTTCCTTCGTTTTTTAGTTTCTATCTGACTATTTTTTTCTGATCATACTCATCCAAAAATGCACATTTGAAATTTAAAAATCTTTTCTTTTATCTTATTAAATATCTCTTTGATTTAAATAAATACACTACATAATAAATTTAAATCATAGAAATCATCTTTATATTTGAGAAACATTTTCTTTAATCTACGTGGGAATCATGCTTATTTAATTTTTATTTGTTTAGGTATTATTTTGAGTTAATCCTCTTCCGTGTTTTCTATTGGCACGTGGCATGAAAAAAAGGGCGGAATTCCAAGGAGAAACCTTTTGCGATGTTTGAGATGCGGCGAAAAAAAAATGTTAAATCGTTAACGAAGCCTTAGTTTGGAATTCGACTGGCTATTTGAGCTGCAAATACACACAATTGTTTCATTTTATACTACAAGATCGTTTTATTTTTTATTTTTATTCGAGTGTCGGAATTTTCAGAGCTATTTAGAATCGACTATGAAAGATTCACTATTACTATTATTCATAGTCGCCATAGAGTTAATTTAATTTATGCAAAATTATTCCATTGCAAGACTCTATCTCTACTAGTTTTTCATTCAACTTTCGATTAATTAATTAATCAGAATTAAGAAAGGAAAATGAAAATAGAAAATACTTTTTTTTGTTCATTTTGCACATGAGTAAACTAGCAGAATTTTGAACATTTTGGGATCTGGTTTTTGCAATAAGTTTCGCACATAAATATTTCAACGAGATTTTCGTGAATCTGCAAAGTCACATCTTCGTGGTCCTCGAAATATAAAGCAGATAAGAGTAGTGATGTTATTTGCGGTAATACCTAACAATATTTTATGATTTATCTACATACTTATTCAACACGAGTCTTCGTCTCTTTTGAATATTTTAAGGAATCTCCGTTCCTTTGCATATATCTCTCCAGTCAGAATTTAATCTTATCATGACTGCTTTGCTACAAAAGAGAAACTTTAAGATAATTTTGGAATCATAACCGAAAACAATATTCAAAATAATTCTAGAATTGCATACGTCTTTATATATACGAGTCTGAGGAATTTTTAAATTTTCAAGCAGAAAGAAAATAAAAATAAAATTCGATTTCTAGCTTCTCAAAAGTCAAATTCCAATATGAAGAAACCAAATTTTAATACTGTTTTATTTTCTTGAACTTGAAAGTTAAGAGGGATTTACTTTAAATATTTTGGTTTTGATTTGGGATTCATTATGATTGATTCTAATTAACTCCTGGTTATTAGAGTCAATTATAGATCCATAAAGGATACAATGTGTTATTATAGATGGTAATTGAATTTAGATCTCGTAAGGATTTGCACCAAGGAAATATTCTCATTCGTGACTGGAATAGTGCGACATTCTATTTTGTCGCAATGTCTACCGAGTCCTTCTTAAGTTCTCGCCAAACAGGAAATCAAATTCTTGCCACGTTTTATTTGGCGCCTTATCTTTTAAATTGCTGACAAGCAGTTTAAATGATATTATATGGAGTTCAGTTCACTATTAAAAATGTCCCTTATGGCAGCCAATCTTCTCTCGGGTTCTAACTTTCTTCTCCAGATGTTGAAATTTTCTAAAGTTCTGAAACTTTTTAAACTTTTATTGAATTTATCATTTATTTTTTAACCGAATTTATTTATTAGTTATTTTAAATTATTTAATATTTAATCACATTGTAGGTACATGTACAAAATTAACATACTTCAGTAGTTTGAGTCTAAAATTAATCCTTTGACATTTTTTTAACTCAATTTTTTATGCTAATCGCATCCTTGAACTTTGTTATTCGTTCAGTCAGACATGACAAAAAATCTAGGCAAGTGGATCGATTGGAAAGATTTGAATTTTATTATCCTTTTGTATCCATTTCTGTATGTTGTTTAGAAGTATTGAAGGACTTGAAAAAACTGGCTCAGAATTTTTTATATTAATTTTTTTTGTACAACTGAAACAAGTTTCACAAAAATGTAATTAGATTCAGGTAATTTCTAAAATAAATTAAAAAAATGGTGATGGTAATGGTAAAAACTGATATAATCAGATTTGTTATTAAAGAATTTGATAATAATTAAACAATTACCATCAATTAGCCAAATTAGTCTAGAATTAATAAATTGGTATTCAAAGCATGCGTTACTAAATTGCCACTTATGAAAATAGTGCTATAGAGATTTTATCTCTGATATGCTAACAATGAGACATCAAAAATATTTCTATAACAATGACACAATTTAAGCAACACAAAAGAACTTTGAAAAATAATTTTAAATGTTTTTTGGAATTATTTCCCATTACTTAAAAATTTATTGAATTTTGTTTTTAATTAATTGATTTTACTCCAACGTGATATTTGCATAAAAATTAAATTAAATTTTAATTATGAGTAGATAAATTATTTTAGTGATGTGTAAAAGTTTTTGAATTATAATCAACAGCATGATACTTTAAAGAACAATATGTTACTTTCAAGTACAAAAGCACTTCAAATTATTCTTTTCCATGAATCAAAAGATTTTAAAATTGATTTTTCTAAATCTTGAACTTCTCAATTCATGTTCAATTACTTTGCCTTTAAGGGATTTCTAATTTAAGCGATTTCGAATGAAAGTTAAAATCAAAGACTAATATATTTTGTCATGATAATTTCGATTTTTTTTTTTTTAATTACTTTCTTCTTCCATGTAATTTTTATAATTTAAATGACATGGAAGAAGATTTATAATTTAAATAAGAAATTTATTTATTCAGGAGATATCTAAAAATGTTCAGATCAGATTACCATTTTTTATCTAACAATATTTATTTAGAGTTTTTGCTCCAGTTTTAGAAACAAGTTGTAATTCTTATTTTATTCTAATGATCAATGGTAATTTTGTCCCTTGGAAAATTCTCTTCAACTCTCTTTGGCTTGATTTTATTACCATTTTCAATTTATTAACTACATAGCAATTATTTTGAGTTTTTTAAAATTTAATTTAATTTTTTAAATTTGAGTGAAAATAAATGAAAATCATGGAATAAAATCAGAGCTCTATCATTAATTTTTTTTTTTTTTTTTTTTTTTTTTTTTTTTGTAGGAAGAGAGAAATGCTTTATAAAAAACTCCTTCCCTGTCTCTAGGCCGTGGAATCCCACCCCGGAACCGCCGTTAGGCATTACTTCAGGGTGGGGGCCATCTTAAGGCGATGTTAGCCTTTCCTCCTTGCTTCTTCTTCTTTTTTCCTGGGCTTGCTCCTCCAGATCTCTTCTCCATGGCGGCCTTCCTAAGGCTTCCTGTTGGGGGCTGCCTCCATAAAGGCCGCGCAACGCATAGTCCCCGGTATGTGATCATTCCGGGGCTTTTCTTCCATTGCAGCACAGAGGTAGCACCGCGGTTGCTTTGTGCAGGACCCCGTGGCCTCTCACAGCCTCCTCGACGTCTCCGGCTCCAATGGTTGGTTCCAGGTCAGCGATCTCGGCCTCGATCCGGGGAATGAGATGTCGAACCGTCCCCCTCGCTCCAACTGCCTCTTTAAAGGCAGTGTCCAGTCTCCCTCTGCTTTTTGTGGAACATTACAGTTCCACTAGCAAGTCCTTGGAGCGTCTCTCCCTGATTCCCTGGACTGTGGCGCCCAGTTCGTCAGGATTGACGCGCTTTTTGAGCTCGCGCAAGATTGAGGCGTAGCTCATCCCCTCCACCGGTTTGATGAGCACCGCTTCAGGGCGCGCACGGCGAGGTTTCTCCGGCGTTTTGAAAGACTTCTTCCCTTTCCTTTTCTGGAGGTCCTTCTTTTTGGGGACCTCGACCAAGTCCTCTTCTTTATTGGAGGCTTTAGTCCTCTTCTCCGCTGGTTTTTTCGCTGCGGACATTTCCGGACCTAACTCTCTAACCCGCTTGCGCGTGTCCGGCGTGGACTACCCTCGTTCGCAACTTTCTTGCCTTTGGGTGGTCTTACCTCCTTTATCTTCTTTACCATTAGACCCCTCATCAGGTACTCGAAAGAATCGAGGTAGCAGACGGTATCCTCAATCTCGTACCGCAGCTCCCCGAGCTCCTTCCGCGCCTCCTGAATGCCCTCCCTGATAGGGAGGTGCATATTCTTCTTGGTCCTAGAGAAGCTGTCCATCTTCTCTAGGGCCGTCTCCACCTTCTGTAAGATCTCCAGCTGCCTCTCATTCCTTTCGTGGAGCCAGTCCCGGTACTGCCGTACCTGTGACTTATCGCTCTCGAAAGGATCCGGCGTCTTCTCCGTCACACCCAAATCACCTCCAAATAACTCCTCACACATCGTTTTATTTAAGTTTGAAATCTACATAATTAATCCCACGATTAGCTAGGGAAGTATTCGGTCCGCCCCCGCAGAGCCCCGCATGCAGGGGTAAGACCTCAATACTCTAGGAGATGGCCTGGTTTCCTAGAGACACCGTGTGAGACACCACTCCTTGGTGCCATGCAGCCCTCGGCACGGTAGTTAACACCTTGGCTTGGGGGTTATTCCTTCGGGACATCCCTGGAACATTGTCCGCGACTGCTTATTTAGTTTTGTATCAGTATTCAGCAGTAACCGTCGGTACAGGGCCCCTCTATCCGCAACCTGAGGACGCGCCCGGTGGCCTGTTCTAGGGCCCCCTGATTGGTTTCTGCTCTATCATTATAGGTTTAATAAATAATTACTACAATTTTGATCTAAAATCGAAACAAAAACATTAAATTCTAAATAAATATTATATTAAGAATTTTGACCAGATATTTTTTTCTTAAGTTCGTTTCGAATTTTTTTGTAAAATTAGTTATAATTATCATTTTTAAAAATTGTCATTTTGAAAGTGCTGGTAATTTTTTTTTATCATAGTTTATGATTATTTTAAAAGTCCCTATTTTCTATTTTCTCGACGTTTTGAGATGCCTTGAGTAAAAAAATGATTTTTACCACAGTGTTTGTCGTCGTCTGTAAGCACAATAACTTTCGAAAGAATTATCAGATTGGATTGAAATTTGTCACAGCTCTTGAGGGCCAAAAATATGACAAGTTCGTTGAGCAGCCATTTTTGACCAATTTTTAGTTTTTTTAGACCAGTGTAATCCATAAAAAACGTTTTTATGAAATTCAAAAATTCAATTTTCCCGCCAAAAGATACGACATACGGGAAACATTTTAAGAAACAAAATTATTTATTTCAAAGAGATCTATAAATTTGTTGCTGACCATTTTTTCATAAGAGTTATATCTTTTTTGTAATAATGAAAAATGTTATTGAAAATAAAAACTATTGGTATCTAAAAAATCTATACGAGATGCGAGAAAAATTGTTGATTTCAAAAAGATCTTCAAATTAAATCCTGAATATTTTCCATAAGAGTTATATTTTTTACTTTAGTTATCAAAAACGTTTTTATGAAAATCAAAAACTCTATTTTCCTGACAAAATTTACGGGATACGGAAAAAATGTTGAAACAAAATTGTTTATTCCAAAAAGATCTACAACTTTGGTGTTGAACATTTTTTATGGGAGTTATACTTTTTGTTTATTAATGAAAAATATTATGAAATATGAAAAACTCTTTCTAAGAAAAACTCTACGCGGAGTACAGAAAAAGTGTTGGGGAAAAAATTGTTCATCTCAAGAAGATTCTTATTCTTTTATTACAGGGACTGCGAGATCGACAACCAAAAGTTGTTTCAAAAATTGAAGCAAATGTTCACGGGACATTGCCTCGTAATTAAGAGGATGCTGCTCGTTTAGTTACCGGTTATCACGATAGACGTCTGGGATAAAGAAAACAAGAATGAAAGATGAGAAGTTAGATTAGAAAGGATGCAATGTTAACATTAAGCCTGAAAGGATGAAAGAAAACAATACCAAGGATAGTAGTTACAGTAAATGAAAGTAGGAAGTAAGGAAGGAAAGATAAACCACGGAAAGGGAACAGGTACAGACAAGTGGAAGGGGGTATAACCGCGTCGCGACGCCGGTATTCGACTAAAGTCAGTATTCAGTTCGCCGCTTATCAATACGGATGCGTTTGCGTTGGTATATCGTTATCTAAACTCCCACGCGTCCGGTTCAACGTGAATTGTTTTCGCGTTTCGTCATCTGTGATACACGTGAAAAAATACTATTGGCGCTTCTCTTTTTTATCTCTTTCGTAATTCAACATCTAATTTTGGTAATCCAATTAGAACGTACGTTTTTTTTCATTATGATACCTGATTATCAGTCATTATAATTAACGATTTTAATTTAATACAAATTGTAAAGAAATCTTAAAATAAAAAAATTTATTTGCTTTGTGTTTTGCGTAATTTGTTGAATTTACGGAATTGATGAGAATAAAGAATTTGAGGGTATATTAAATTTCAAAAGTGGAATGATGCAACTTGAGGATACTTTTCAAGTTTTGCGGATAATGATTAAAAAACCGGTTGTGTAAAAATTTCAAAGACGGGATAGATTTACAATTGTTTTGTACAAAAGTAAGGTTTGCAGAATGGGGAATTTTGAAATATTAGACTCTGATCTTGAACATGACCATGTTTACAAATGAGAATCTGATTTATTGCTCTTTAAGTTGACTTTGTTTTTAAGTAAATAATTTCTTAATTTTTTCTTTAATCAATATAATGATGAAATTCTTATTACTTTTCGAGTTTTACTCTGATTTAAATTTCCTCATTCGGTAACTTAACTCGCAAGAGGAATATAATAATTTCAGTTGTTAAATATTTGATAGTTAAAATTGAATTATTAATTATTTTAATAATTCTCGGTACTAAAAATAATATCGATATTTCAGCTTGAAAGGATTCTATTTATTGATAAGAATTAAAGTGAAGTGCGTAACGAAGACTTGTTTTAAATTTTTGAAGAATTTTATTGAGTGTTACGAGTTTTACTGAAAACTATAAATATAAACTGAAGAAAACAAGCGATAAGGAATTTTCTGATAAACAAGTGCCTACGTGTCTCTTTTTTAGTACATAATTTGCTTTTTTGAAAAGGAATTTTTTTTTCAAATTTAAGAGCATACCGTATTCTGAACAATATTGAAGCTTCCACGCAGTTGACTCTGAATTAGCGATAAAGTTTATCTGCTGTTAAAGTGAGTACATAAGCTTTTATTTACAAGCGAATTTCAAGTCATGACGTTTCACAAGTTTGCAGGCTTTTTATTTTATAATTAAACAATGGGAACTGGTGGTCGAGTTTCTCGTCTCTTGTTTCTTGCTCGCAAATACATAAGTAGGGTTCGTATCTAGGTGAACGACAAGTCTCATCATATGTGATTCACTCGCTTACATACCGCCAACACTGGTAGAAAACAAATCTGTCTCACGAAATATATCATTTTACTATAATATTTCCACCTTCGGGATTTTATTTTATCACTTGAAATATTAAAAATTTGTCAATCATACTTTTATACTTTAGTGTATTTTGGTTTTAGAAAATTCTATATATCTTTCTTTCTTTTAATTTGAGAGAAAAAAATTCATTTATGTTGTATGGGAAAAAAGTGACTTATTTTTATTTTCATTGCTTTATGTAACTTAACTGACTTTTTAATTTTGTTGCTCTTAGGCCTGAAAATATTAGAAAATATTTTCAAATTTTCCCACAAATATTTATTTATAGAAAATACTTTTAAAAGATTTGGAGTTTGCATTTTCAATAACTTCCATTTACAGTTTGAGTTTAAATGTTCTATTGTCATTCGAATTGCGAGATTCCATGTTAATTGAGGAAAATGGGTGACAATGGGAATTTTAATGTTCTCAATTAACTTGCAAGTCATATTGTGCGCAAATATTGAAGTCTAATGTGCGATCTTATGCGATAGGGGGCATCTAATTTTAGAATTTACAAGACATTTTTAGAATATCATCAGGTGATAGGTACTATTATTTTCAAAGTAGTAGAACTGCTAAAAATACCAGCCCAACATTTTTTCCACAAATTGTTTTAGAAGCCAGCTTCATCTGTTATTGTCGTCGTGAATTTTTTCGAAACTCAAACTCACGTATTGAATGTTGTTCGTTAGCTTCAGATACTTCGAAATTATATTTTCAACACTTATTTAGATGTTTTTTAGTTATAGTTTTTGTTATCATGTATGTAAACACGATAACTGGCAAACAGTTTCTAAAAAATTAATCGAATTATGTTTACTTATTTTTGCAATACATTTTTCTAAATAGACTTAAGAATTATCCAAAATATTGACTCCGAGTGTGGTCTTTATTCGTGGTTTTATCAAAATCAATAAAAATTGAAAATTTTCCACAATTATCTAAATCTACCGTATGTTTTTGAGGAAATTTGTAGAATTAATCAAGGTGTGATATTAACACTTCAATCAAGATGATTAATATTACTTGATTGGGTACACAAAATAAATTAAAATAATTTATTGCTTTTTCTTAATTGTTTCTGATGCTTTGGAATTAATATTTTTGAGACCATGGATCAATTCACCCTGAAAAAAGTTTTATTTAAATTTAAGAAATCGCTTTTTTAACTTCATTTCTTTAACTCGAAGTAAAAACACCTTTAGAAAAAACACTTTTAGCATTTTTTAAATGAGTGAAATTATTTTGTTAACAATATTTATTTAATTTAAAAAAATATTTATTTGATTCAAATACAATACCGACAAAAACTTAAGAAATAATTTATTTAATTTTATTACCTTGAATGAAGACAATTTTTTCTTTAAATTAAAGAAAATATTTCTGTTAATGACATTAAACATGTACTTATATTCATTTCTTAAATTCAAAGAAAAAAAAAAAAAAATCTTTAAATTAAAGAAACTTTTTTCTGGGTGTCGAACCACGTGACTAAATTATAAATTAATTTATTCATGCAAGATAACCTTTTTAGTTTACGAAACATCTTTATGAAAATTTGGGAAAATTAAGAAAAGAAAATAAAGTACGTTTTTTAACTTTTTAAAATAAAAATTTTGAAAAAAATTGGAAGGCTTTTCGATAATTACACTTAACTGTAAACATTTTTTCAAAATTTTCACCTTAGCAAAGCTGACAGACGTTCTTTTTCGTCTTCTATTGTATTTATCAAATTTTTAGGAACATATTTTGTATATTAAAAAATCTGCCCGCTTCGCGGGCACATTCTCATCGCGCGCTTCGCGCGCAGCTCGCAAGTTTGACTGCGCCTAGGGCGCGCGATTCGATCGTAGCGCTTCGCGCTCGTTCTTGTGCTCTTCGCATACGTTTAAGTTTATTTCTTATAATTTAATACTGAAGCTCAAACCAATTTAATGATATTAAAGATGATGTAAATTAGTCATTTTCTCAAATTCACTAAGTTTCTTTTTCAGTTTAAGTGAAACAGGAAATTCAATTTACTTAAGGCTCTATCAGCCTTAAGGAACACATTCTCATCATGGCGCTCGCGCTCGATTTTCTGTATACATTTCAGTAACTTTTTAATAAATTACATGATTAAAATAATTTATTTTCTTCCAAATCTCTCAAAAAGAAAAAACAGTCGTAGACTTTATTTAAGGAAACGATTTTTTTAATATTAAAAATCAAAACATAAAATATACTTCCTGTCCCGAAATGTCTTAATGAGAATTTGTAGACCTCATTTAGGCAAACAATTTTCCATCTAAACGTTTTTTTTGTATCTCACATATTTTGTCTAAAAAATGGAATTTTTGAATTTTAATCGTATTTTTTGGAATTGAAACGAAAAATATATGTTTTATCAGAAACTGTGTGAGACAAAATTTGTAGATCTTTTTGAAATGACAAAATTTGAATTCTTACATTTTTTTCGTATTTCGAATATTATTGTTAAAAAATTGAATTTTGGATTTTCAATATTTTTTTTTTGAATTAAAAAGAAAAATATGCATCTTATGAAAAAATGTTACAATTCAAATTTGTAGGACTTTATGTAGAAAATAATATTGTATCATAACGTTTTTTCGTATCTCGTATAATTTAACTGGAAAATGGAATTTTGATATTGACTTTTTTCGAATTTGAATATGCTGTAACATTTCTAATTTTGATTTAATCAAAAAATGTTATCAGGATAATTTTTAGAGATTTATGAGCACTATCTAAAATCAGTATTGAAATTTTTGATTTTTTCAAAAAATTATTTTCAAAAACACAAAAGTAGTGCTCAACCACTCAATTTTGATTGGATGTGGCTGGTTAACGAACTTGTCCTTACTTTTTCGGCTCCGATAAAGTGAACCAAAGCTCAATTCAATCTGATAATTCTATCGAGAGTTATGCTGCACACGACCTACTACAGACAGACAGACACTTTTGTAAAAACCACTTTTTCTGACTCAGGGGGTCTCAAAACGTAAAGATTTGATGAAAATTTCGAAAGTCATTTTTTACATAAAATCAATACCTTCTCATCCATGATGAGAATGTAAAAAATGTCGAGGAAAAAATTGATCATCTCAAAAAGATATATAATTTACTTCAGACTATTAATTTATTGATCGGACACGTAGTTTTCGTTTTACGAAATTTTAAATAATCTGTCTGTCTGTCTGTAGTAGGTCGTGTGCGGCATAACTCTCGATAGAATTATCAGATTGAATTGAGCTTTGGTACACTTTATCGGAGCCGAAAAAGTAAGGATAAGTTCGTTAACCAGCCACATCCAATCAAAATTGAGGGATTCAGCACTACTTTTGTGTTTTTGAAAATAAATTTTTGAAAAAATCAAAAATTTCAACACGGGTTTTTGATAGTGCTCATAAATCTCTACAAATTATTCTGATAACATTTTTTGATTAAATTAAAATTAGAAATGTTACAGCATATTCAAATTCGAAAAAGGTCAATATCAAAATTCCATTTTCCAGTTAAATTATACGAGATACGAAAAAACGTTATGATACAATATTATTTTCTACATAAAGACCTACAAATTTGAATTGTAACATTTTTTCATAAGATGCATATTTTTCTTTTTAATTAAAAAAAAAACTATTGAAAATCCAAAATTCAATTATTTAACGATAATATGTAAAATACGAAAAAAACGTAAGAATACAAAGTTTGTCGTTTCAAAAAGATCTACAAATTTTGTCTGACGCAGTTTCTGATAAAACATATATTTTTCGTTTTAATTCCAAAAAATACGTTTAAAATTCAAAAATTCCATTTTTAGACAAAATATGTGAGATACAAAAAAAACGTTTATCTGAAAAATTGTTTGCCTAGATGAGGTTTACAAATTCTCATTAAGACATTTCGGGACAGGATGTATATTTTATGTTTTGATTTTTAATATTAAAAAAATTCGATTTTTTTCACCAAAATATGTGAGATACGAAATAAGCGTTGTTCTGAAAAATCGTTTCCTCAAATAAAGTCTACCATTGTTTTTTCTTTTTGAGAGATTTGGAAGAAAATAAATTATTTTAATCATGTAATTTATTAAAAAGGTACTGAAATGTATACAGAAAATCGAGCGCGAAGCGCGAGCGCCATGATGAGAATGTGTTCCTTAAGGCTGATAGAGCGTTAAGTAAATTGAATTTCCTGTTTCACTTAAATTCAAAAAGAAATTGAGTGACTTTGAGAAAATGTGTAATTCACATCATCTGTAATATTAATATAAAATTGGTTTGAGCTTCAGTATCAAATTATAAGAAATAAACTTAAATGTATGCGAAGAGTACAAGACCGAGCGCGAAGCTCGACGATCAAATCGCGCGCCCTAGGCGCGCTCAAACTTGCGAGCGAAGCGAGCTGCGCGCGCTGAGAATGTGCCTGGGAAGCGGGCAGATTTTTTACATTCTCATTATGTGAAAAGGTATTGGTTTCATGTAAAAACTGACTTTTCAAAAAATCTCAGCGTTTTGAGAAGCCTTGAGTAAAAAAAAATGGTTTTTACAAAAGTGTTTGTCGTCGTTGTCGTCTGTAAGCATAATAACTTTCGAAATAATTATTGGATTGGATTGAAATTTGTCACAGCTCTTGAGGGCCGAAAAAAATAAGAAAAGTTCGTTAAGCAGTCATTTTTGACCAATTTTTAGTTTTTTTTTAGACCAGTTTTATCCATAAAAAAACATTGTTGTATAATTAAAAAATTCAATTTTCCCGCCAAAAGATACGAGATACGGGAAAAATCCAATAGGGATTCGAATATTTCTTGTAAATTATTTAAATAATTCGGTAGAAGATTATTTTTTCAATTTATTATTGAAAAATTTCATCACTTATGTATTGGAAAATTACGATTTTTTTTTACAGCGTATCGAGGAAAAAAAGGAGTTATCAAAAATGAATAATTCTATTTTGCACCAAATCTATGCGAGATACGGAAAAAATGTTAAGAAACAAAATTGTTTATTCCAAAAAGATCTACAACTTTGGTATTGAACATTATTGCATAAGAGTTATATCTTTTGTTTATTAATGAAAATATTATTAGAAATAAATAACTTACTTTCTAAGCAAAACTCTACGTGGGATATGAAAAAAATGTTGGGGAAAAAATTGTTCATCTCAAGAAGATATAAAAATGTACTTCACACTATTTTTTGATCAGACACGTACTTTTCGTTTTTATCGTAAATCTATTTTATCGATTGATTTTTACTGGTCAACTTCATTGACAATTTCACTATTTTCAGTTAAATACCGCTGGTTGTTAATGAACACGTTCTCTGAAGTGAAGGAGTTTATTCATTTCTAGTTATTTCATCAGTGAAATATCACTAATTCCAATTTAGAGAGATAGAAGTAAATCCGAAAAATATTTTATTAGTTTCTTTCGGGTCCAAATTAGAATTATTTATAGTAAAAAATAAATAAGATGTATTGAATAAGCATAGTTTATTTATGGTTTAAAATCGTACAAAATTCTTATAAAATCTATACTTTTAAGAAAAATAAAAAAAAAACTAACCCACAGAATATATATTTGGTCAATTGTCATATAAAACTATATCTTAACTTTTATTTTTAAATTGTGGGACTGGAATGGGAAATTTGAATATTAAGGCTTTGTTTATTGGATTTCCACTGTCATTCATATTTATTGACGAAGTACGTTTCCAGTGCAAACACCAAAGCTGCCAAAATTGCAAAGATTCCACTGGACAGCATCTGATCCAGATATTGGGTCAAATATCGAGAAATAATATTGTCTTGATAGTTGTCCCAATCGTAAAGTAAAATCACTCCTGCGGCACAGCATAAAATTGCACCCAATCCAGAAAAAATCAGGGACTACAAAAAGAAAAGTTGTTTAATTTTTGAAAGAACTTTTTTAAGTTAATTCTTTGTCAAAACCTTCATTATAGAATTTTTTCATTTTTACATTTTCATCATATGAGAAAGACAAGTTCGCTAACCAACCACATTCGACAAAAATTTTTAAAATAGGAGCATTTTTTGTGTTTTTGAAAAAATCCAAAATTCCAATACTGGTTTTTGACAGTGCTCATAAATCTCTACTAATTATCCTAATAACATTTTTCGATTAAACTAAAATTAGGAAAGTTACAGTATTTTGAATCTTGAAAAAAGTCATTACAGTAAAACCTCATTTATCGGGACGCCCTTGAAATGTAAACACCTCGTTTATCGGGATTTGGAGGGGCTCCCCACTACCACCTACAGTCTCATGGTGGGTTGCCATGACTCTTGTTGTATGTTGACATTTAGTAATGGTAACGAAGGTATATATAATACGAAGGTATGTAAAAAAATTGACATAATAAAACTCCTGCAAATGAAACATCTGGAAACTGTCACTATATCACTATGTACAAGGAGTGGTGGCTGGAGGAGAAACAAAATGTCCCGATAAATGAGGTTGCGAGATCCCGATAAGTGAAAATCCTGATAAATGAGTGTCCCGATAAATGAGGTTTTACTGTATCTAAATTCCATTTTCCAGTTAAATTATACGAAATACGAAAAAAAAGTTATGATACAAAATTGTTTACTACATAAAGATGTACAAGTTTGATTCGCAACGTTTCTTCATAAGATGTATATTTTTCTCTTTAATTTAAAAAAATACTACTGAAAATCCAAAATTTAATTTTTTAACAATAATATGTGAAATACGAGAAATCTACAAATTCTCAGTAGGATATTTTTTGACAAGATGTATATTTTATGTTTTGGTTTTAAAAAAACACTATTGAAAATCAATAATTCCATTTTTAAATCAAAATATGTGGTGAGATACAAAATAAGCGTTAAAATAAAAAATCGTTTCCTTACAAATAGTCTACGAATTTTTTACCGTTTTCAGATATTTGGAAGAAGATACATTTTTTTAATCATTTAAATTATCAGAAAGTTACAGATATGTAGACAGAAAATCGAGGACGAGTGTCATGATGAGAATGTGTGCCTTAAGTAAATTGAATTTCCTTTTTCATTTGAAATCAAAAAATTTAGTAACTTTGTCAAAACCTAAATTCGTATGTACAATATTATAAACTTTACTTTAGCTTCAGTATCAAATTACAAGAAATAAACTTATATGTATGCGAAGAATATAAGACCATCAGGCGCGAAGCGCGACGATCGAATCGCACGCCCTAGGCGCGCTCAAATTATTTGTAAAATGAATGAATATAAAATCAATTTTATTGCAGATTGGGAATTGAAAATTTGGAAATTTTATTTTTTCGAATTACAATTTTATACACATAGACTTAAAAATGTTTTTTTTTTTTTGAAAAATTTGTAGTTTTATGGATTTTTCAATTTTAAGGCCATGGATCAATCGGACCACGTGACTAAATTATACATTTATTCGTTCATGTAAGATAATTTTTTTAATTTACAAAGTATCTTTCTGAAAATTTGGGAAACGTAACAAAAGACAACAAAGCACGTCTCTTAAGGTGGCTTGAGCGTTTTTGAAAAGAATTACAGATTGCTCTGAAACTTAGTGATTATTTTAATAAAATATGCTAGATTCATTTGGAAAAAAGAAATACCGTGGTTGACGATGTCAATGCCGAAAAAATCGCTACCGAAAAAATGTCAGTTTAACACGTAGTCTTATGGGATTCCTCATCAAAATCGGCGAAACTCCGGAATAAAACACAAGTCCCCATAAATCAAATATATAATAGTACTTTCGATTTCGAGGAATCTATTAGTATTATAAAAACGAAGGGTTGACGACTTCAATCAAGAGAAAATTGCGAGAAAAGTACAGAATATAAAAAACCGCCTCGAGGTGAAACTAATAAATTTTTACTATCACTTTTTTCAGGGGACATTTTCGTGATTTCTTACCCTTCTACTCAGATGTAACTATAATACATATGATTATTAAAAAAATAAGTAGCAATGAGCATTCATGTAACACGTGCCCCCACGGTGCCCCTCACTTCATACGACACCAAACGCTCAAGCCACCTTAACTTCCTTTTAGTAAAAAATTTGAAAAAAATTCGAAAATTTATCAGCAATTACAGTTAACTGTAAAATTATTTGCAAAATGTTTACTTAAAAGAAGTTAACAGACGTGCTCTATTGTCTTTTGTTACATTTCCCAAATTTTCAGAAAGATACTTTGTAAATTAAAAAAGTTATCTTACACGAACTTTTACAGGAATTTGGTTACGTGATGTGGTTAATCCATGTCCTTCAAAGTTTTTAACAGTTACAAAGAACTGATGAAATAGTTTTGAATGTTTTTTATGTTGGTTACTCTCTAAATCTGAATCAGTCGAATTTTCACTGATTGAATCAGCAATTTGCCTTTTCACTGATTCATCAGTGTAAAAATGTTTTTCACTGACAAATCAGTTCATTTTCACTGATTGAATCAGTGAAAAAAGTATTTTTAACTGTTAAATCAGTTGATTTCCACTGAAGTAAGCAGTGAAATTTGACTGATTTACAGTAACCTCTTTTTAGCTATTTGAATCTGTCAAATTCCACTGATAATCAGTAGATTTTGACTGATACAGATTTAGAGAGTATAGTGCATATTTATTTATAGTTACAGAGCCGAATTGAAGATATACACTGTCACTTAAATTTATAGTAAGTAGGGAGACTGTTTTTTCAGGCACCTAATTAACGAATAATTAAGGGCGTCTGTGTTACATTTCAAGTTGCGCAACGTTTCACCCGTTTGAATACCATGCTTCACTTACCGAAGCCTCTAAAATATTCTCTTAGATTACAATTTTCATCTCGTCTAAAGTTCGAATTATTTTTAAGAATATAGTGTTTTTTTAAAATTCCATGGCAATCTTATTTTTACAATTCATATTAGAAAATTCAATTTTTTTCTCTTCATTGACATTCAAACGTTTTCCACGGAATCGGGCTTATCGAATTAAAGTAAACCTTTTAGGATGAATAAAATTATATTTACCATTTTTTTGGGTTGCTTCTCTCCTACCAGATAGCAGATTATGAGAATTGAGTTTATCAGGATATATCCACAAATCGCTACGTAAACTATTCCGACATGGTTAAAATTCGTAAGGAGATTATGGTTAAAGGGATCCACTATTAATCCCAAACTGATTATACACAGCATCTGTAATAATTTAATTTACACTCGGAATGTTATTTGATTCAATCACATAAAGTTTGGTTGGCTTGGAAAATTGATTTTTTTTATCATAGAGATAACAAAGTGTTTTTTCCACTGACATTTTTATTTTATGACTTTTTTTTAGACCAACAAATCTTTTCGTTGATTCAGCAGCAAATTTTTTTTTCAATCGTTAAAATTAAATTTTTTTTTATTTTATAATTTCATTAATTGGTAAAATTAATTTCGTCTATTTCCTGTGCAAAAATTTCGATGTGGTCCTGACCGGGCTCAGATCGGGAAACCCAAATCGGGAATGAAACACAGGGCTCGACAGGGGCCAGACCTGGTTGCCCGAGGTTCGGTCGGGCTCTAATCGGGGCCTGATCAGGCCCGGTCTGGGCCGTGCCTGGCATATTTATAGATAAAAGTTGTAAATTTATAGATAATATTGTATTAAATATTTTAAAATACTAACCAGCTCAATAACTTTGCAAAAGAAAGGTACTTCCTTGGTGTGGGTCTTGAGTCTCGAGGCAAGATTTGGCCTTCCACTTTCTTCTGCCATGGCCAAAACTAAAATTAATAGTCCTATCTGAATAATTTATTTTACTTGTTTTACTAAAAAGGAATTCGTTAAATTTGCACTGACTTATTTGATTTTGATTTTATTGGTTTTTTCCTCGAGCGTTTATGGTTCTTAGAAGTGCTTGAGACAGTCTAATTGTCAGTTCTGCTGTGGAACTTACATTCAGTCAAGTAAATCCCC
The DNA here is from genome assembly GCA_030998225.1 of Diplolepis rosae. NCBI lineage: Eukaryota > Metazoa > Arthropoda > Insecta > Hymenoptera > Diplolepididae > Diplolepis > Diplolepis rosae. The sequence continues at coordinate 791,847 of JAPYXD010000723.1, read as the reverse complement.
TCTTCCTTCACGTTAAGTATATTTCATTCGACATAGAGATGATTCTGGTGCTCATCTTCTTTCAGCAAAATTTATCTCTTTTCTATCACTTGACTGAAGTTTGCAAAGTTTTCTTCTTTAAAGGAAAATCAAAATCGATTCCTTTTTTAACTCGTCGAAAAGATTACAATGGAAAAAAATTTAAATTGATTAAAAATGTAAACTTTGTTGTCAGTTTTTCTTATTCAAAAATTTTTGTTAAAAATAAATTAGGAACTGAATTATTCATTGCAGAAAAAACGTTGCACGCTTCAGTTAGGTTCTTTATCTTCTTTTATCTCTTTGTTTTTGTTTCATTTAAATAAAGTATTGGTCTTTTTGGTGTATGAATTAATTAATACACAATTTTGGGCCAAAAAATACCTCATGGCTTTTGGGAAAAGATAGGAATATGATAGGATCAAAATTTAATCTTTTTTAGGAAGTAAATTTCTGAATATTTATATTTTAAACGTGAATCTTCATTTCATAAACTAATTTTAAATTATTTCGTTCAGTTTATATTAATTTAAAAAACCATTCTATAGATCTATGGATCGATTTTCAATGGTGAATTTAATCGACTTCTTATATAAAAAACTTGAGTTAGATTATATATTTTTATTATAACCATATAGAATATTTAATTTTTTTAAATATAAAGAATTAGTTTTTCCCTACTAAAATGAATCAGAGTTCAGAATGATTTAAATATTTTATTCAGAGAAATAATATAAATGTGAACAGTTGAATAGAGTTTTAGTTTTAGACACATAAGCTTATGTTACGCGCCATAGAGGCACATAACACCCACCTACGTTCATTTAATTGAAACCCTCGAACTTTTATAGCAATTAATCATATCTATGACTTTCCTTCCAAGCTTTTCGAGTTTTGATTTCTTTCTAGATTTTGTCATAAATTCTGATTCTCTTTGTATAGGATCCATTAATAATTTACCTTATTCTCCTTATATCCCAAGAAATCTTGTAAATTGTACAAAATTTTGGAATTCTTCAGCACAATAAGAATGAAAAAGTCATTAAATTTTGAAAAATTTCTGGAAAACCTTGAAAAGTCATGGAGTTTTGAAAAAATGAATAATAATATAAATAAGAAAGACCTGGGCTCGAATCCCAGCGCAGTCGAAAGCGTCTTTTTTTCCACACAAAGATTTTCAAAATTCTTTAATATTTGAATAATAATTACAGTTTTATTTTTCACTTTTATACAAATATTATTGGAAAATTTACAATTCAATAATTTATCGTTGAAAAGTCGTTTTCACTGGAATAGAATGAGTTAAAATGAATCTTGATTGGATTTTTAAGAAAAGTAGAACGATTTTCCCAATCAACATCATCTAAAACAAATAAATCAAAAATTTTCTTTATTAGTATGACCATAGCTCTGAAGTGACGAAGCGGATTTTTTTTATTTTACAAAATAACAAAATGGCAGTAATTTAAACAAAAATTTTCATAAATTGATTTTTTTCTTTTCTTTTTTTTGTTAATTTAACTATGATAAAATTAAACATTTTTGAAACCGCCTCATCACTCCATAGATATTTATGTTTAGAATAAACGTAGAAAATTTGAATGTAATCGGTTGAAAACTTTTTGAGAAATCGTGCGCGCCGAGCGCAAAAACGTTGTTTCAAAAAAAACGCGTTTGAAATTTTCGGAACATAAAAATTGTAAAAAAAAGTTACTTTTACATCTAATAATTAGCGATCCCTGTTCCATATAATACTCTTGCTTGGTCAAAAGAATCCTCCTGAGCCCATTGAAAAATGCAACAACAAAAAATTGATTTTTCAAAAGTGAGATAGAATAACCACTTAATGTAAAAAATTTGACAATTACCCTGGCAAAAGTATCGCATAGGAATTCATTCCGAGCCAATCAGAACTATTCCGATTCGAATTGAAAACTTATTTTCGGACTGGTTCGAATTCATTCGGATAGTTGCCTCGGATTAAATGGGATTAGGTCAGATCGATTTTTTACCGTTTTTCTGATTGGTTCGGAATGGTTCGCATTGGCTCGGATACAGATATCGGAATGAATCGGAATAGTTGTGATTGGCTCGGAATAAATTCCTATCCGATACTTTCTCCAGGGTAGGGAGATTGGGAAATGAGAAATATTCAAAAAATTCGAAAATTAATAAAATCAACGTTTAAGAAACTCAGAGTTTTGGCAAATAGCATAATTTTAAAATATATTTTAAAGTTAATTTTGATTTCTCTTCACTTCATCTACGCATCTTCTCGGATATTCTGTTCATGATATTCTATAAAATGTGACACATTCCGTAAAATTGAGCGTGGGACGATTCTTTGCGAAAAAAGGGAACAATTCTCATTTGAAGTATTTTTTATCTAACTTGATTAAACGAGTCAAGGCTACAATTTCAATAGGAAGATTCTCACCTACTTTTATATCTCTTATTTTATATTATTTCAAGTAAGACTAATATCGTTTATTTTACGAACTTTTTCTTGAACTCCGTTTTATAATAAAATTTAATCATTCTTATAGAATCTTCGAATTTTCAGTTTTGGAGTCATTTTGGTTTGGGATTTTTAACAGTAACCGGATTAAAATAATTCTATTAAAAATTCATAAACAGTTCAGCACTTTTGGAAAAGCTTTTAATTGTTGCAGAATTTGATCTCCAACTTCAAGGAGCTCTAGAAATTTAAATCTTTATATTTATGCATATTAGAGTGGTTTTCGAGATTTTAAAAATCACTGTATATTAACGTAATGACTTGAAAATATTTAATTGAAAATTTTAAATTACAAAAAAGAATATAAAAATTTCAATTTGGTATTTCTAGTTTTGAATAAATATACCAAAAATTGAATAAAACACGGAGAAAAAAATCTATTGCATTTACGGAGCCCACCTATTAAAATAGTGCCAGAATAAAGTTCCTGTAAATTTAACAGGCAATTCTGTAATATTTATCGACAAATCTGTTAAATTTACAGAAATAATTTTTTTTTCACCGTGAATAAAATCAAAAGATTTAGAAATTTAGATTTCTTTTTAAAAAGGAATTGAGCTCTGGGTCAGTTGGGTAGGAGCTGCAAATTAATGAAAACTTGTGGAAAGGGGGTTAGAACTTGTAACTAGTTGTGGATTTGAAATGGAATGCAGTTTCTTCGTAGATTGTAGCATATGGTGCCTACATCTGACGACTTCTCTAATGGCACAGTGGTCATTTCCTGTCTTGCAATCTTCCTAGATATAATGGAATAGAGTTCAGGTCACTACCACTGGGTATTTGCTGTATTGATTCAATCATTCTCTGCCAACCGTGATAATTAAATTCCAGCTAAGTAACTTTGGTGGTATAATAAGAATAAATTTAAAAATTAAGATTTAAGGGCATGTGATACTTGAGAAAAGTAGCAAGTTCATATGAGCAATTTCGTCCAGTTTCTACACATGGAAAAAATGCGTAGCAGTCACAAAGATTTTTTAGGTTATATCAGTCATATTTATGGTTAGGATCGTTAGGATAGTTAATAATATAGCTGGAATAGCGATATTTTGTTTGTACCAGCTACACATTTTTTTACGTGTATGTTTGTGTCTAAAATAGATAAAATGTTGTTTTCAAAATTTAAGAAATAGAGAAGATAAAAACGTTCGTAAATAGACTACTTTTGATTTTGATAATGAAAACAAATTTTCTGATATATTTTGCTAAAATTGAACTTTTTTTTCAATTTCGAAACCAAAAGTAATTTATCTACGTCCGTTTTTATTTTCTCTACCATTTCCCAAATTTTGAAAAGAACATTTTATATACTTTAGACACAAACATGTAGAAACCTAACATCAATAAAATTTGCTAATTTCCTGAGAATCACATGCCCTTAAAATAAAAAGAAGAAAGAACCTTTTACTTTAAATAAAATCTATAAAATTAAATATCAGAGATATTCCAAATTATTAAGACTTTTTATTTCGATTTTCATTCCAGATTTGGTTTGAGGTCTCAGGTGCTGAATTGAATAGAGGGAATGGGGAATTAAATTCGAAGCTATTTTTCCATTAGGGCGTAGTGTTTACGAAAAGTAGAGGCACTCTGACAAATTTGGTACATTATCGACAAATAGAGTGAATATAGCTGCCACAAGAGAAAATTTATTAGTACGTCCTGTTTCTGATGCCATGCTCCAGTTGACAATTTGAAAAAAGGTTCTCCTAAGGACACTTTTCTTGAATTTTTACTAGGTTTTCGTCGAATAAATTCGCAATCTCAGCGAAAAAGTCTCGAGCTTAAATTTTTACCAGTTGAGTTAACTTTAATGTCCAGACTTTAATAATACGGGAAATATATAACAATAATTCGAAAATTTCTCTCACAATCTTTGATCGCTAAAATTTTTTAATTTTCAATGCTCCAAGGTATCTAATCTTCGGAATTTATTATCTTGTAAGTATTTTAAATGTTTCCAGCTCGTTACATTCTTTGAATTTTGTAATTTATGTAGATCATATTTTCGAAATGATTTTTGGTTTCTTAATTTTTTTAAATTCTCATTTTATAGTTGAAAAGGATTCTATCTTTTAATTTCCTGATTTTTAGTCAAATTTTCCAGTTTAAGCTCCAATATAATTATTTATCATCAGAGGTGAAAGGTTGGACCTAAAGGGAGAGAAAATGTTCTGAAAGTACAAAGGCAAGGAGATGAATCAAAATTTAAATAAAAATGTGGCATTTCTTTCAATACTTGGTTTATATTCTGCAAACTTTTTCCTTACTAGATTTCTCTAAACTTTCATCAAGGACTTGAATCTTCATCGATCAAGTTTTCGCTACTAACTCTACATTCTCAATTTTTATAGAAAGTATTTCATGTCTCATATCTTTCCTCTTATAGAAATAAAATTTTAATTTTAATTTTTAAAATCACTTCTAGATTTTTGATTTCTTTCTTTTTAGAGTTAATTGCTCTGAGGTGGATTAGTATGAATCTCTTTAAGTTACTATTTTATAAAACCAGAATACATTTTCAATTTTCTTCAGCACTTTATTCATTTAATGCAAAAATACTTTCTAAGGATATCGAAATCACATGAAACTTGTCTAGATTTATGAGAAGTATAGTATAATCTCAAGAAAGCTTTACGTGTAGTTTATCTATTATTCATAAAGTTTGCAACGCAAATATGTGAGTGTCAATAAGATTATTGAAATCTTTGCTGAAGTGTAGTAGACTTCCACTAAATTAAATACTCTGAAAAGAAGAACAGGCTGGAAAGTTGGCTCTCGATACGATGACAAGTTTTCTCAATCTTAAAGCCAGTATGTATCTAGATTCCGTATAAAGAGGATCCAATTTTTTAAAATTCTGCCTCCAACCTTCAGCTCGAAAGTGTGTTTGACGTTAGAAACTCCTTCAAAGCAAACTTTCGTATTTTCATATTTTCTTTACCAATTTATTCCAGTAGTGGTTGCAGATTTCCAATATTGTAGGTACAATAAATAATAATTTGAGAAAGTTCTATTTCGACATCAGAGTTCTCAATAAACAGTTTTTTTTTTAAAAATAGACTTTTGCAATGGAAACTGCAATGATAAAAAGGTATTTTTATTTGCTGGTACTTTTGATTTTGAGAACGAGCTATGATGGGCACACTAAAAATAAAAAAGGCCATTTAAATAGAGGACTGTTTAATTATTGGACATGAAGTTGGTAGAGTTAGATTTTTCAAAAGAAAACTGGTTATTCAGTCCACGCATTCACAGGACGCCTACGGAATTCAATTCCCTGTTCATTCGTCACTCGTCTACTAGAGCTCGATTTACAGAATTTTCATTGCATAAATAAAATTCACTGATATTAATACCATAGAATTGGTTTTTAAAAATGAGAATCAGAATAAAACTAAAAATATTATGGAACCAATACTGATTTAAAAACAGGATTTTTAGTCAATTTTACTGAAAATTAGTTTTTAGTAACTGTTAAAGTAAAAAAGTTAATTAATTCTGATTTTACATTTAATTTTCTAACTTTCCATATCTTAAGCTCAGTTATTCTCTAATTTCCCATTTCTAGTTTCAAACTTGTTTTCTTTAATTAAATTAAAATGTTTCCCAAATTTTCTGCAGCTAATTTCAATTTTTCATTTTTGTTATTTATTGTAGTTTTCTAGAGAAATGTATTTTTATGAGAGCGTATGGGAATATTTCGTTTCAAAGCTTCAGATGATGCAAAAAATCAATGAAATTTATATTTCTAGTCCAGGAATCAAATCAGATTGGTAGTCAGAGGTTTGAATTTAATTTCATGTCGATTTATTTTAACGCCATTCATCCTTGATTAATTTTTTATTTTTGAGTATAAAGGATGATGACCATACCATTTAAAAATGCAATGAAGTAACCATCAATACTTTCATATATAGAAAAATCCTTTAAATATTTTTATTTGACGATTTCGAGAAATTGAAGCTAATATTCTAACATTTGTGGATAATTTCACAGATTATTGAATAATATCAATTAACTGACACAATTTGATGGAATATTTATTGAATATTTGTCGCTAATTAATATATGTATTTTCTAAAACGTTTAAAAGCAGATAGTTTAATTTATCATTAAATCCAGAATGAGATAGGTTTATTTTAAAAGTAATTAATTATTTAGAAGTATTATGTATTTACAATGCAACTTGTAAGAACAAAGAGACTTGGCCACCTGAATTTTCTTAAGAAACCTAAAATTTTTGAAACGAGCACAGAGACTATTTCTCAATATTAGTGCTTTTTCTTATGATGCAGGACCTTTCTAAAGTTCAATAAAAACAAGCTGATGGTCGAAAAAGGAAGAATGAAAATTAATACCAATAAAATTTATCAAAAAAGAGTCGGAAATTATTGTAAAGTCGTCGAAGGTTCGTGACCGACACAACAAAAGGAAAAGGTCATGGTTGAAACCATAATCAAGGATACTCAGGGGTATCCTGTTCTCTGGATGAAGAATCCAGGGACCCCAATCTCTTCATCGAAATACCTTCTCCATGCGGCTGCTCTTTATCTCATTATTATAACCACCCTTTGGTGTGTTCCTGCTTGTCTTTATCATCGGTGAGGAACTAAATATATTTCATAAAAAACAATAAAACAGAACATGAAAATAAAATAATGATTTTATTTTGGGTCTAAAAATTGCATAACACAATTTCGCTAACTAAGGACTTATTTGATGGAGAATTTTATTATTTACGTCTTTTTTATTTTTTCTTATTAATGCATTGATAAAAACTTGGAATTGCTTCCAACTAAAATACTTTTAAAAACTTTGAAAAAGAGATTGAAAAATAGACAATTTTAGTCGGAAGCAATTCCAAGTTTTTATCAATGCATTAATAAGAAAAAATAAAGAAGACGTAAATAATAAAATTCTCCATCAAATAAGTCCTTAGTTAGCGAAATTGTCTTATGTTTTTTTTTTTAAATCCAAAATAAATCACTGATGAGGGCTTCGATCAGATCCGAAACGTTTGATTATGTAAAACTTTAAGTTTTTATTAACCTTGGATCCTAAAGCCAATTTTCAACATTAAAATATATCTTCAATTATTAATTAAGGGTCAATGCAAGTCTAGAATATGAATAATACTGGAAAGGTAAAAAAATGAAAATAATGTAAGAAAGGATTTTTAATAGAAATTGAAAAAGCTAGGAAGACTCTTCTGTAGTTTTAAATCAATTTCCCCTTTATTTTAGTCTCGAGTGTCTGTCGTTGAGGCAAATCTGAAGGATATCCTTATTGGTAAATTACAGAACCTTCTTAAAACAAACTTGTAATCTCTTCGGCGGTTGTCTAAAGATTTTCTACGATTTTAACTTTTTTCTTTTACTTTATCCTCCTGCCAGAAGAGATTCCTTTTATATCGTTCCATTTATTTTTCCTACTCCACAAACCATTTCTTTATCTTTGAAAAAAAAACTTACTAGCTCGTTAAAAATCTCTGTATTTAAATATTCGAGATGAAAAATATTTTGTATTATTTTCATTAAGGCAGTTTTATCCCGGAAAATTTATTAAAATTATTATTTTAATTATAAAGCGGTCGTTTTATTTATTATAACAATACGTTTTAAAATTCTCGATTCACAGGAATAATTTATTATTAACACAAGTCTAAGACATTTTGAATTAATTTGTGTTCGCAGGATATCCGAAACTGGTCAAGCAGTAGTCCTGACTTTAGTGGATACAGCAGCCGCAGAATTACAAAGTTTAGCTGACCCGGATATCGTTTCGGAATTTGCCGCAAGATCTCTGACGAATAATTTGACGTTAACTAGTGCGACAGCCAGGAAACCAGAGCAAAGTTTAGAGGCAACCATTGACTCGGAAATAAATGTCGTGCTATCAACTGAACGGGTAAATGATAGTGCAAGTTCTGAAGCTCAATCGACTAAGAATCACGAGGAAAATGATGACGTTTTATTAGTCGTTAGAGCTGAAACGAAATCAGGGGTTGAAGAAATTAATACTGAGGAGGAAGTTAAGTCAGTGGATGAAGTCTTGGCGAAAGAGGATGTTCTAAAAGAAGAAGACTTCCCTTCTACTTCGGATTTAAACGATAGTGCAGCCAGGGCTCAATTAGTTGAAGGAACTACTAATGATGCGTCTACGATTATTTTGGATGGCATCCCAGTTCCAGGATCTCCAGATACTCATGAAGATATTCCTTCGTTTAGTGAATGGGCTCAAAAACGATTGGAGGAGGCCGAGAAAAAGAAAAGTTAGTCTTTACTTTTACATTTAAAAAATGTATATTTTCGAGGCAAAGCATAAAAAATTACTTAAACTTACTCTTTACTACTTTTATACCCTCTCGCAAGTTTTTTAAGTTGAATATAATTCATTTTTAATATTATTGAATGTCATATAATCAAATTAAATTCTCAACTTCTGATTCAAGTTAATCAATTTACTGAAAATTATATCTATCTATGGAATTCTTATAATAATTAAAAATTATGAATTTATTTATTTGCAGCGCACCCTAATGTCTCAGTCCAGAATCCTGGGAGTCCAGGAAAAAACGTAGGTGGGATGAAAATGCGCTCGAAGAATTATGCGTCCCCCGATTGTGGAGCGAAAATTGTTGCAGCGAATCCCGAGACTCGAAGTGCCAGAAATGTTCTGGTTTCCACTCGAGATGAATATATGTTAAACACCTGTACCTCTAAGATTTGGTTTGTCGTCGAGCTTTGCGAGGCTATCCAGGCAAAGAAGATTGAATTGGCAAACTTTGAACTCTTCAGTTCCTCACCCAAGGACTTTTCCGTTTACGTAAGTGACCGCTTCCCTACTCGGGACTGGAGTTCCGTTGGTCATTTCACTGCAAAAGACGAACGAGATATCCAAAGCTTTACCTTGAATCCTCATCTCTTTGGAAAATTCATAAAAATCGAACTTCACTCACACTATGGCTCTGAGCATTTCTGTCCCATTTCTCTTTTTCGTGCCTATGGCACCAGCGAATTCGAAGTCCTCGAAACCGAAACAGACGTCCAGGTTCCCACTTCTGACGATGAGGACGAGAATGAAAATGCAGAAGATCCTCTAGATTTAGAAGGCGGACAGCCAACCAGAAACTTATTTGGAAGTGCAAGAGATGCTGTTTTAAGCATTGTCAGGAAAGCTGCAGAAGTTCTAATAAAAACAGGAGATTTGAGTAGGAATAATATCACTAAGATTCAAGAAAGCATTCGAGGTGAAGTTCTTCAGAGTTCCCTCACGAGTTGTACAACTCCTAGATACGCTATTGTTTGTAAAAATTGCACGGATGATCAATTTGCAAGGGTTTTTCAAATTCTGAGCTGCAGGGATCGATACTTAAGCTCTTTGCTTGATACGAGCTTTGTTAGAGACACTTTGCGATATAGTCACCTTTGCTGGATTCACAAAGGAAAATCAGAGGAGGATTCGTTTAAACCTCAAACTTGTAAAGCTAGGTATCTCCAGGCGACGTTTCTTGCTTCCGTCCTCACGCCTGATTATATCGTCGCCCTTTGCAATGTTCTCGCTGCGAGAGATGGAAAAGTTGTTCTTAATTCAAGTGATGAGGTGGCTCCTGTTTCTGACAACGAAACTTCGAGAGAAGAAACATTTAAAAATGAGAAAAGAGAACATATAATTGAGGTTGTACAGCCAAAAGTTACGGCTCCTTGTTCCTTAGATACTTCTTCTTTATCGTGCAGGCCTACGATAACGATCCAGGAATCACCTCGTCTATTGTCAGAGGAAACGGAAGCCTCGATGGTTACCTCAGCTGAGATTTCAAGTACAAGTGAGATCCTTGCTTCGCAGATTAAGCCTACGAAGACTTTAATTAAGGAAGAAATGAAAAAGGAATCTTCACTACCTGTTCTGGAACAAGTAGATTCAGTAGAGGAGTCAAGTCACCATGAGATCTTGACGACACCTTCACCAGTTGTAAATATTGTTAGTCCGACCCTTACAATTCAAGAAGAATTGACTATTTCGGTCGAAAATTCAGGAAGAGTTGAGAATTGGGTTCCAACTTCTTCAGTATTGAATAATGAGCAAGAAAAGCAGGAAATCCCAGAGAAAGAGAGTGATATAAAGATTCATGAGGTTCCAGAAATAAAATCTTTAGATGCTAAGTCTGAAGGACAAGAGGAAGAGGTTAAACAAAATAAATCAGATTTAGGTGAAGAGGCTAAAATCATATCACAAGAACATATGAACTTTGATAGTCTCTTATCAGATTTTAAGGAATTCGAAGGCGAGGCGATGCACAATGGACATGGGGGAAGTTTATCTGCTAATCATCCAACAGCAAGTTCTACGCCTCAGCAAAAGGAATCTGTCTTTCTTAGACTTTCTAATAGGATCAAGGTCAGTTTAACATTTTTTAGAATAATTTTCTTAGATATGAGAGTTCAATGCGTAAATGACTCCGAAATAAATTTTGCGTCTTATAATAAATGATACTCTTTATTTCAAAACTTTTATCTGAACTTTGGCTAGAAATGCTTTCGTTATTTGACACGACATTGAACTTCCCTAGCTTGGTTAAAGATTTTTAGCGGTATTTACGTAAGTTGTTTGGCGACATTCGGTCGTCTCGCGTAGACAACCTAATCCAATTAGTTGCAAAAAAAACAAGTGCTGTAAACACGTGTTCAATATATTCACGTATATTTATCCTATTAGTGTATTTTTATTGAATTGGGTACACGTGACATTGTTGCAGGAAGTCAAACCTTTTTAGTTATTTCAATATAATTACAAATTTAAATAAAAGATATTTTCTGAATACGTAATGCATAGTTTTTAATGTTTAATATTAAAGGAAATATATATAAAAATTAAATCATTTTTTCAGGCTCTCGAACGTAATATGTCTCTGAGTGGCCAGTACCTAGAAGAATTAAGTCGTCGTTATAAAAAGCAAGTCGAGGAAATGCAGCGAGCCCTGGAACGTGCAACATTAACAATGAGCGAAGAGTCCCGAAAAGGGGAAGAACGTGACTCCAAAAGATTGGAGGAAATTGCAGTCCTTCGAGAAGAGATTAAATTTCTCTCAAAATCAGTCGAATCTCTCCTCTACGATCGAGATAGTTGGCAAAGTAAATTATTAACCCTTGGCCAACACGTTATCTTCATGTGTGTAAATGTCATTCTAGTCATTCTTGTCATTTCCTATTGTCGAAGGTCAATCGACTTCGACGAGGAAGTAATAGAACAAGACTTAGAGAATAAGAAATTATCATCTGAAAAACCCACTAACATTCTTGGCGGGAAGACTCACTTGATCAAGAAACCCAAAAAGCGAAGACCAAGTGAAATTGCTTCTAATATCTCCGGTAACTATCAAGATTTAATGATAGAGGATCCGCAGATATCCGTAGTTTCAAAAAAAGAGAAAAAGAAAAAACGGAAAAAAGACACGGCCACGAATTTTGCTACGAACGGAGACAACAGGATTGAAGTAATCAGATACAAAGGAATTCTGAATGAGCTTCCAGATTCCTTGCCTTCAAGAAGAGCTTCTTCAATCGAGGCTCCAAGTCTTTCAATCGGGCCTCTGGATTTTATTGAAAAAAGGCCTGATTCTGCACCAGAAAATTATACAGGTTGGTTTAATGACCAGATCGAAAAGAAGATCGATACCTTGTCCAGTCTTGACCAAAAGGAAGTTGAACAAATTGGTGATAAAAGATCTTCTTTCGAGAATGAATTTCACTTGCCTAGCACAGAAATTTCGGTCTTGAGTAATGGAGCAGAAATCAAGCCCACAAAAAAAGGCTCTAAAGCAGCTGGACTTTTAAAAGCAAAGCTCTCTTCGCCCTCTTTTATGAAAACGGCTCTTGGGTCGCGTAGTAAAAGAATTTCGATAACTAGCAATGGCGATAAAAAATTGGAAAGTTCAGAAAATAGAAAAATCAGCAATCAGGGGAGCATCTCTAGTCTTCATACTGTTCCAGAAGGACTTGTAAATGGCACTGCAACTAATGGTCATGTTGAAGAGAGCAATAGAAGCAGTAGTGCGACACCTATTTCCGAGAAAAAAGAGAAGAAGACTAATGGGTTGAAAAAGATGGTGAGAAAACTCTTTTGATTGGAATAAAAGGCTTGAATTTCTAGGGATCTAAGCAAAGGGCTTTTAGAAGGAAATTGCCCAGGAAAGCTGATAGAAGACTGCCTTGTAGTGCCATTTACTAAAAAAATTCTGAGGAGAGAAACAAGATGAAGAATTTGGCTTCTTTCCAAAGTTTGAGACTTAAAATCTCTAGGTTCACGCTAGCTTGAAGCATTTTTGATTTAATCAGAGTTGTGGTTATAATAAAAAATTATTTTGTGTAAGAATATTAAAGTATCTTGGAATAGGAACGTTTTAAACTTCACTCAAATTTATAAAATTTTATTTTGTCTTATTTCATGGTACTTTAATATCAATACGCTAAGAGAATTTTAAGTTTAGTTCATAATTGCTTGAAAACGTATTTTTTCTTCGTTTTTGGACTTTTTAATATTTCAGAATGATTAGAGATGTTAAGGAAGAGAAAGAGGATAAGTCACAGAATTCGATAGAATTATTTTCGTGATCTTTTTACCGCGAAGATCGTAAACGAGAAAAACACTAGATTCATTAATTTTAAAATATTTTGATTAAAAGAGAACAAGTATTTTATTTGGTGTTAAAAATGGTATTTTTCAAGCATTAGATTACCATGAAATACCTAAATATTTTTAAAACCATTTTTGACATGGAATAAAATAAGTGATTTTTACAAAAGATAAATATTTCTCACCTGATTGACGAGATGTTTGAAATATTTATAAGCAGATTAGAGTAGGTAGGGTATCAAATTTACTCGGAAATAATAAACGAATATTGAGTAACAATTAAGGACAGAACAAGTGGACGATTGATGCACAATTGTAAAAATTGTCCGCTCTTGTTTACATTTTTGATAAAATTACTAATGAAAGGTTTAATAATTTCGGAAATTGTTTAGGTAGTCTAAATTGTATCCATATGGCGCAAAATTAATTCCTCATAAAAGATAATTATCTATGTGGAGCTATTTGTAAATGTGAATTGAGGCTTTATGATTTAAAATTAATAAAGTGAAACTTATTGGTTCTTAGAGTGTTGCTGGCAACAATAATTTAGCTTTGTATAACCATGAAAAGTATTTACGTTGTAGATAAGTCAACAGCAATGATTTATGAAAAATTGTAGAATGCATTTGTGTGGGGATCAGGTGTTTTTATAAACTTTTTTTTTAAATGTCAATGCAGTACATATTGCAAATATCCTGAAATTCCCAAAATAGTGTAAACATAAAATCGAATGAATCTATTCAAAAAGAGAAATTAATTTTATTTATCTTTACATTTACGCCGAATTTATCACTACTGACAATATATTTAAAGTGCTAATAGATTTTTGTAAACTTGATTACAATTTGCATTCAAAGAATGCATTGTAAAGGATAAATATTTCCAGAATGTCTTGTAGTCTGCAGCAATGCGCTCTGTGATATATCGCAACAATGTCGACAGAAGATAAAAATTTAAAGTCGCGCAAGCGACAATCTGAATACTTCAATCTTATATGAAAGGGTTTCTATATTTACGATTAAAATGCATTTACTGACCATAATTATTTCTTTGGTCTTTACCAATAAGGAAGTAGGAGTTAGGATGTCATATCTTTTTATCGCAGCATCATGTGATTTTATGGGTTTTTCCATCATTATTCATTTTTTCTATTTGTAATTTCTAATTACAGAGAAATCATGGAAATTTTACTTTGAAAAAAAAAACTAAGAATTCGAAGGAACATTTTCAGTAGGATATCTTTTCTTAGTGTATTTAAATACACTATAATTGCAATATTTTGAATTCTACTAAAAATTAACTTTTTTATAACTATTTCTATATTTTGGAATTTGTAAATTAAAATTAAACTTAGAGGTTTATATTCCTAGAATTTTTTTGAATTAGAAAAGTTGTAGTGATCTTATAAGCTTACAAACATAATTAACTTTTTACACAAACTGTTTCACAACAATGTTATAAAGACTATCAAAGTTGGAAAAATTTTGTTTGATACGTTCTCCGAATTTTGTTTAGTTTACTAATAATCAGCGGAAATTTAATTTAGGAAAATTAAATATTGTTGAAATAATTGGTAAAAATCAGTGTACATTATAAAAATCTAGAATTCATGTTTCTATTATTGTTACTATTTCATCAATAATAGTTATAATTTAATTTCTTGAATTGAAGAATATAAAATATTTATTATTATTATTATTATGATTTTGGAATGCGAAGAATTTCAAAGAAGGATTTTAAGTTTAAACGCCCTTGAATCTGGGAATTAAAAATCTGACCGCTTTTTAGTTCCAAAAGGCTTTTAAATTAAAAATCTTTTTTAATTGGAATCTAATTTTATTTGAAAATTTTAAACTCGTTTCCTTCAATATCACAGAACCTCAGATTTGAAACTTTTAAATAAATTTATTAATATTAGTTCCTTCGTACTTCCGAAAAAAATGTTTCCCATTGTATTATGAAAAATCAGAATGTAAATATACATTATACATCATCGTGTACATATCTATCGATCGTACTAAAACAGTCGAACTGAGTAGAATGTTCGATCTGCATTATTAGTTTATATGCATGGTAAACGATATTAATTACGTTTTAAGGCTGTTATAGGGATCGTGTGTACACTTATAAAGCAGATTGTTGGACACATTTTTAATTACGCTTTAAGAACGTGTAAAAGTAATAATTGTGTTTAAAATTTCTGCCGTTTATAGAAACAGATTTAATAATAATAATTATTAGCTTTTAAAAAGGCGTGTATGTAAAAAATGAATTTATTCTCAAGTTAAAGTATCAAAATCGACTAAAATTTTAATTTTGAGAATTTTGTTTATTGTACTTCTGCGTGTTTAATTTATGTTGTACTTGATAAATATAAGTGTCTTTGTGAATTGTAAGCGAAACGGGAAATAAATTTGCCAAAATGTGTCAATAATACGTATTCTCTATTTTTTTTAAGTCTCTACCAATAATTTATCTGCCCTTAGATAAAAAAATTCAAAACAAATCTTTAGATTAAAAGTTTTTATTATCAAACATTTATAATCTCATAAAAATATATTCTTCTTAAAATGAAAATATGGTGAAGGCAATTTCACATTTCATTGTGAAAAAAATTTATAATACAAAATTCAAAGATTTTTTTCCCGAATTATTAATAAACGTAGTATCAAAACAGTTTAAATTGCCTTAGTTCTTCAACTGAAAAACTTAAACTTGAACTCTTCAAATAACATAAACTTTAATAACAATGCTTTCTTTTAGAAAATAATTATAAATCCCTTCTTACCTTCCATCTTTAATTTCTTAGCTCCGAAATTCTTCATTTTTTCAGCCTCTGAATTCCTTGGTATCGCATTTAAAAAAATACACAATCTAAGCTTGCACTTGTATTTAGAGCAATGATATTGAAAGTAAATTGATGAGTTTTTCTCCAACTTGTAAAAATAATCAGGTTTCTACTTTCAAAGCTTCCAGAAGAGATAAAACATTTACTAAGTCATCGGACGATAACTTTTGAGTGCTAGCTTGGTCATTCAAATTCGCACCGGCCTTTCCTATTCTACTTGTCCATTCTTTAACTCCATAAGAATTCATCGAAGCAACAACAATTTCATTTACATCGTTCTGAAAAGAACAGGTGGAAATGAATTTGAACACGTTTTTGAGGCCGTCGATTACTCCTTGCCTTAAGGCCTTGTTCCTAATAACGAGATTTAAAATAAATAGCCCGTCATTCGAAAGGCATTTTGCTACCATTTGCAGAACTGAATCCTCGACGAATTGTTTTGGTGGGCAACTCATGCCAAGTGATACATCTTTGTTATCTACATCAAATAGAATTGCATCGAATTTTACTTCCTTATTCGCAGATTCTTGTAGAAATTTGATTCCATCTGCTATGTTTACTTTAAGCCTTTCACTTTGAACTAAACCGAAATATTCGCTTGCCACTTTCAACATTTCTTTGTCAATCTCCACTGCTGTAATATTTAGCTGCAAAATATTTTCAATGAGTGCTTAAATTAAAACAAGAATATCTTAATTTGTTAGAAACTAAATTTTCGTAAATTTACCTTAGGGAAACAATGAGTCAAAAAAGTGCACAGACCTCCTCCTCCAAGACCAACAACAAGCACCTGGCCATCCTTTTTATTGCTCGTCATTGAGCTTACACCCACGCTCATATAAATGTGGTGTTCACAAGCTAGAAATCCAGGATCAATAACTTTCTTTATTTTTCCTCTTCTTGATTTCACTGAGAACATAGTTATTAATTAGCTTTTCTATATTTTTAAATACGTTTTAAAATCTCCAGCAAAAATCAAAATTTCCTTACAAAGCTTTAGTCTTGCTTCACTCTGGATAGCAAATTGATTATTCATGAAAATTAGACGCCTATAGGTGTGACCTGCATCTTCTATTTCTTCCACAACGTAGGAGCCGCTTATTTCACTTGTTCCTTCGTAACAAATTGTTCTTTTTCCAACATCAGTTCCAAGTGATAAGAAAGGAATTTCAGTAACAGAAAGACCAGCTGGGGCTAAATTACTGATACTTTCTCCAATTTCTTTTTTCACCGCCTCCAAATTCTCAAACGTATGTTCTCTACGGAGCGTTACGATTGCGAGTCTGTCCCGTTGAGTCGTTTTTAAAAGCTGCTGTCTTCCTTCTTTTGTACTAAAGAGCCAATCCAACTCCCTGCAAAAATCAAACCATTAAATATCATAATTTTTACAACAAATGTAAATTCTTAGTAATTAATATTATGATATAGAAGTTTGAGACGTCTCAAACCCAAACTTGTGACGAATTTGAGACGAAAAATAAAGAAAGATTCTCATAAGAGACGGAAATTTATCCCTAGATCAGGTAGCGAAAAAATACAATAGAAGCAATAAACAATACCTCTATAAATCAAAAGACTTTTATACCTAATTTCGGGATGACACACGCGTACAACCCTTGGGACACGCGACAATATTTCGACTTCGAGTTAAATAAAAATTACCGCAAAAAACACTCCAAATATTTTAACCCTACATGTGCGAAGTCCGCGAAGATTGCATATGTGCATATATGCTATAGGACGAATCGTCTCACAACTTCTGTCGGCCCGCTTGAAGTCGAACTCAAAAGCAGGTAGCAGATCATGACAATGGATGCAATAAACTGTACGCATGGCGTACTACTAATTGAAAATTAATATTATCCCTCATTAGCCCATGAGATTGAAAATCGTTAAGTTTTCTTGCAAAACACATAATATGAGTTTCATGCATGAAATCATAAATATTTGAGAAACTCATGCGTCACTTGCATTCAGAAATATGGTTTTTCCATTAGAATTTCTGTATATGCATTTCTGGATTATTCAACTTATTTATCAAACAAGTAACTTTTTGAGATTGCGTTACTCTTTGTAAAAGAGTAACATTTCAAACTCACGTGACTGCGGAAGACATGGGGCAAGCCATCAGTGTTTTGCGAAGGGAACAAGTGTTGGAGCAAACACTAGTGGCATAAAACTGACTGCCGATATGATACGAGACATTTCCAAAACTCATTCAATAAATTGACTTCGTAGACGGTTGAAAAAAACTATGACGTCCTCCTATACTTTAAAGTTTTAAATCTCCAGCTGATAGAGAAAACCTTTACGAAGCGAAAGAATCGTATTAAAAAGTTCGCGTCGAATGGGAAGTTGGTTTTTTATTAAAAAAAAAAAATATATAATTTTCTGGAATTTGGGGTCTATTTGAACGCTCAATTGCTCCGAGCTACAACGGCATTTCTGACTCGTAGTTTAGCATGGATGATAAAGCAATGTTTCAACTTCATATTGCAGAAAAGTATGTCATGTAAATGTGCATAGAACTTGAGATTTTGCTCTTTTCGCAGTTGCATAAATTCGTCTAACTTGCCAGAAATAAAATTTTCTGAATGCCAGATATGAGACGAAAATCGTCTCACAACTTCTGTCGGACCGCTTGAAGTCGAACTCAAAAGCAGGTAGCAGATCATGACAATCTAAGCAATAAACTGTACGCGTGGCGTACTCCTAATTGAAAATTAATATTATCCCTCATTAGCCCATGAGATTGAAAATCGTTAAGTTTTCTTGCAAAACACGTAATATGAGTGTCATGCATGAAATCATAAATATTTGGCTATAGTACATACTTATATCAGAAAAAATAGGTCATAGCAAAAAATACTTCAAGTTCAAGCATTAAATTTTAAATAATACTTAGATATTAATGAAAGATTACAATCCCTTTTGAGAAATTTAAGAAGAAAGTATGAATAGGACATATTTTCTCTATTTTAAGATGTATTATAGTCAAAATAGCATACGTGAAGAAAATGAAGACTCACAGATGGTTTATGTGCTCCTTTGTGGTATATACCTGTAACTACAATTTCATATACGAATGAGTGGAATAGGCCTAAAGGGGAAACCACTAAAAAATAAAACGCACCAAAAAATAATCTACCTCATGGGTGGTGAGGAAATGAGTATATGAACTCCAAGCAATTGAATAGATTTTAATCGAATTTAATGACAATCAATTACGTGGACTAAAGAAAAATACAAAAAAAAATCTGCCCGCTTCGCGGGCACATTCTCATTGCGCGCTTCGCGCGCAGCTCGCTTCGCTCGCAAGTTTGAGCGCGCCTAGGGCGCGCGATTCGATCGTCGCGCTGCGCGCTCCGTTCTTTCTGGACCTCGCGCTTCGCGCTCGGTCTTGTGCTCTTGGCATACGTTGAAGTTTATTTCTTATAATTTAATACTGAAGCTCAAACCAATTTAATGATATTAAAGATGATGTAAATTAGTCATTTTCTCAAAGTCACTCTATTTCTTTTTGAATTTAAGTGAAACAGGAAATTCAATTTACTTAAGGCTCTATCGGCCTTAAGGAACACATTCTCATCATGACACTCGCGCTTCGCGCTCGATTTTCTGTATGCATTTTTGTAACTTTTTAATAAATTGCATGATTATTGATAAATTTATTTTCTTCCAAATATCTCAAAAAGGAAAAACAATCGTAGACTTTATTTAAGGAAACGATTTTGCAGAACAACGCTTATTTCGTATCTCACATATTTTGGTGAAACAAATCGAATTTTTTCAATATTAAAAATCAAAAAATTAAAATATACATCCTGTCGAGAAATTTCTCGATAAGAATGTGTAGACCTTATTTAGCCAAACAATTTTTTATCTCAAAGTTTTTTTTGTATCTCACATATTTTGTCTAAAAAATGGAATTTTTGAATTTTAATCGTATTTTTTGGAATTGAAACGAAAAATATATGTTTTATCAGAAACTGTGTGAGACAAAACTTGTAGATCTTTTTGAAACTAACAACTTTGTATTCTTACGTTTTTTTCTTATTTTACATATTATTGTTAAAAAATTGAATTTTGGATTTTCAATAGTTTTTTTTTTAATTAAAAAGAAAAATATGCATCTTATGAAAAAATGTTACAATTCAAATTTGTAGGTCTTTATTTATTCAAGAATATTGTATCATAACGTTTTTTCGTATCTCGTATAATTTAACTGGAAAATGGAATTTTGATATTGACTTTTTTCGAATTTGAATATGCTGTAACATTTCTAATTTTGATTTAATCAAAAAATGTTATCAGGATAATTTTTAGACATTTATGAGCACTATTTAAAACCAGTATTGAAATTTTTGATTTTTTCAAAAAATTATTTTCAAAAACACAAAAGTAGTGCTCAACCCCTCAATTTTGATTAGATGTGGCTGGTTAACGAACTTGTCCTTACTTTTTCGGCTCCGATAAAGTGTACCAAAGCTCAATTCAATCTGATAATTCTATCGAGAGTTATGCCGCACACGACCTACAGGCAGACAGACAGGCAGACAGACAGACAGACAGACAGACGGACAGACAGACAGACAGACAGACACTTTCGTAAAAACCATTTTTTCTGACTCAGGGGGTCTCAAAACGTAAAGATTTGTTGAAAATTTCGAAAGTCATTTTTCACATAAAACCAATACCTTCTCATCCATGATGAGAATGTAAAAAACTACATAGAAGTTTTAATTCTGAGTCCATCATATCGCAATATCAAAATGAAGTTGGAACTTTGCTTTATCATCCATGCTAAACTACGAATCAGAAATGCCGTTTAGCTCGGAGCAATTGAGCGTTCAAATAGACCCCAAATTCCAGAAAACTATGTATTTTTTTTTTTTGAATAAAAAACCAACTTCCCATTCGACGCGAACTTTTTAATACTATTCTTTCGTTTCGTAAAGGTTTTCTCTATCAGCTAGAGATTTAAAACTTTAAAGAATAGGAGGACGTCATAGTTTTTTTCGACCGTCAACAAAGTCAATTTATTGCATGAGTTTTGGAAATGTCTCGTATCATATCGGCAGTCAGTTTTATGCCACTAGTGTTTGCTCTAACAGTTGTTCCCTTTGCAAACCACTGATGGCTTGCCCCATTCCTTACCTAGTTGAATAAGTTTGAAATGTTACTCTTTTCGGAAAAGTAACTCAATCTCAAAAAGTTACTCGTTTGGAAGTATTTCGAATAATCTAGTAATGCATATACAGAAATTCTAATGGAAAAACCATATTTCTGAATGCTAGTGACGCATGATTTTCTCAAATATTTATGATTTCATGCATGAGACTCACATTATGTGTTTTGCAAGAAAACTTAACGATTTTCAATCTCATGGGCTAATGAGGGATAATATTAATTTTCAATTAGGAGTACGCCACGCGTACAGTTTATTGCTTCCATTGTCATGATCTGCTACCTGCTTTTGAGTTCGACTTCAAGCGGTCCGACAGAAGTTGTGAGACGATTTTAGTCTCATATCTGGCATTCAGAAAATTTGATTTCTGGCAAGTTAGATGAATTTATGCAACTGCGAAAAGAGCAAAATCTCAAGTTCTATGCACTTTTACTTGACATACTTTTCTGCAATATGAAGTTGAAACTTTGCTTTATCATCCATGCTAAACTACAAATCAGAAATGCCGTTTAGCTTGGAGCAATTGAGCATTCAAATAGACCACAAATTCCAGAAAATTTTATATTTTTTTTTGAATAAAAAACCAACTTCCCATTCGACGCGAACTTTTTAATACGATTCTTTCGCTTCGTAAAGGTTTTCTCTATCAGCTAGAGATTTAAAACTTTAAAGTATAGGAGGACGTAATAGTTTTTTTCGACCGTCTACGAAGTCAATTTATTACATGAGTTTTGGAAATGTCTCGTATCATATCGGTATCATATCAACACTTGTTCCCTTCGCAAAACACTGATGGCTTGCCCCATGTCTTCCGTAGTCACGTGAGCTTGAAATGTTACTCTTTTACAAAGAGTAACGCAATCTCAAAAAGTTACTTGTTTGATAAATAATTTGAATAATCCAGAAATGCATATACAGAAATTCTAATGGAAAAACCATATTTCTGATTGCAAGTGACGCATGATTTTCTCAAATATTCATGATTTCATGCATGACACTCATATTATGTGTTTTGCAACAAAACTTAACGATTTTCAATCTCATGGGCTAATGAGGGATAATATTAATTTTCAATTAGGAGTACGCCACGCGTACAGTTTATTGCTTCCATTGTCATGATCTACTACCTGCTTTTAGTTCGACTTCAAGCGGCCGACAGAAGTTGGGAGACGATTCGTCCTATAGCACATATGCACATATGCAATCTTCGCGGACTTCGCACATGTAGGGTTAAAATATAAGGTGTGTTTTTTGCGGTCATTTTTTTTTAACTCGAAGTTAATATATTGTCGCGTGTCCCAAGGGTTGCACGCGTGTGTTATCCCGAAGTTAGGTATCAAAGTCTTTTGATATATAGAGGTATTGTTTATTGCTCTTATTGTATTTTTTCGTTACCTGATCTAGGGATAAATTTCCGTCACTATGAGAATTTCTTTCTTAATTTCCCGTCTCACAATTCGTCACAAGTTTGGGTTTGAGACGTCTCAAACTTCTATATCATATTAATATTACCTTCCTTGTGGAACTATAAAAGCAGCGTAAGTTTTACAGCCTTTCGTTCTTGGTTGATCCACAATATGAAGTGTATATCTTGGAGTCTGCTCTCCCGCTCGATACAAATCAAGAGAAACTTCTCCTACATCTGCGATACTTCCTTTATATAGAGTATTGCAAATTAAAGCAGATTCTTGAGCAGATTTCACAACAGAGATAATTTCATCCGAAGATTGAACCCTTTGTGGAGGTCCGTTGTGCAAAGCGATTTCCAAAATCTATAAAAAGTTTGTTATCTACAAAAATAATTTGATCAAGTTTCAGGATAAAAATACTTAATCGAAGAATTCAAGAGTGACTCATATACCGGTTCAGGTAATTTGCTGAATTTTGTCGCAATAACTATGAATACTGGAATTGAACAACCTTCTTCTTCCCTTGCTTTCATTTCTGCCTCGAGACATCTCGATACACGGAACATAAAACCTGCGACTGGAAAATCTGTTACTAGTTTCTTAAGAATATGTTCTTGAAGAAGAGATATACAAACAAATCTTCCGCCATTGCGCAAGACTCTTTGGATTTCCTGTAATTAAAAAAAAATATATATAAAAAAGACAAAAATATTCAGCAGATCTAGAAAAAATTAAGGCTTTACTAGCCTTGAAAAATTTGTTGACTGTTTCTATTGTTCCTTCTTTATAATCAGGCATAAGAGCATCCAAAGTTCCTTTATCTAAGACCACGCTGAATTTATCGTCAGGATAAGTCATTTGAGTAACGTCCATCACCTCATAGTGTAGGTCAGGTCTTTTAGTTTTGTTGCTTTCTTGCATTTGCCTAATAACCACTTCAGAAATGTCAATGTTTATAATGTTTCTGTAAATAGAAAAAAATTATAAATAAATAGAAATAAAAAATAAGTAAGATTGTAATTCACATACATATATTAGGAATTGAAAAATAACAATGAAAAAGATTCCACCTGTAACCAGCATCATAAAGATCCATGCTGAGGGTAGAATTACCACATCCAACGACGAGAACATCATCCTTGCATTTAATATATTTGAATAAATATGAACAAAGTTCCGGATATTCGCCGTACCTGAAACAAGTCCATTAAAAAAAGTTTAAATCAATGCAAAAATATTTTTTAATAAGCTTTAGATATTTAGAGGTTACCATTCAAAAGCTTTTTTCCCTCTTTTTTTAAAGAATGTATTCCAATATTCAGCTTGGCTGAATTCTTCGTGAGATTTTGGTAGGAGATTCATTATTTTGACAGATTTTAAAAATGCAAAGAAAACTAACCTATGCACGAAACAAAGTTTGTTGATACACTGTTTTTTACTGGTATTCACGTATATAGTTTTTTACGCAATGTATTCTCTTTGGGGTGGGAAGTAAAGTACGAAAATGATGTAAATTACGTGACGTTTCACGTATATTACATACGTAATTTACGACCTTCATTTTTTACAAAACGTAATATACATTTCCAAAATAGCGACCAAAGGCAGTCAAAGATGTTTGATGGTCCTAACCTAACCATAGTCGTAACTTGAATAATATTCTCATAATATTCACATGGAAATATTCTTCTGTCAATGTAAAATAAAAATGAATAGAGGTGGTAGGCCCGAAAATAATGTTTTGGAGGAGTTATCATTTACTTTGAAAAAAGAAAATGGTAAAGACGTTGCATTTTGCAAGAGCTTTATTGTTTATTTTTTCTCTTTGAAAGTTTAAATCCTTACACGGGATTTTATTTTTCTTGCTTGAGATTCCTTTCTCCATTTCTTTTTTTAAGAAATTTTCTGTAACCAAACATCAACTAAACACCAATAGCACAAATACAAATATAAAGGAAAGTCATAAATAAGGTTATATTTACTTTTTATTTGATGATTCTGGAGTTTATTACATTTATTACAATCATAACGTTACGCGTAACTTTACATCCCTGCATTACGCCAATATTTGCGTAAAGCAAAAAGAATTACACTCCAACCAATGACGTAATCTAGTGATCTTCAAAGTTTTATCATTGGCCGCAGCGTCTAGTAATTTTGCGCTCGCGAGAAAGAGAGCGGTGTATCTATGTGTCCGACACTCTCATCATTCTTTGTTTTACGCTCCGTAAGAACGTCGTTATGGGACTACACTCCAGTTGACTCCAGTGACCCTCATGGTGCATTTATACCTCTGTCTGCCTGACCGGTGCGGACAGAAAATACATAAGAGCAAAAAAGACAGACGTTTTCTTTTTGTCCAATTTTACACTGTCTGTCTCCTTTACTCTTTTGTATTTTCTGTCCGCACCGGTCAGGCAGACAGAGGTACAAATGCACCATCAGTGTAATACGCCAAAATGGAACGCATAAAGGCACATTTACATCTCTCTTGAAAGTGAACATTTTTCAACAAAGGTATAACGGAGCCTAAGGAGTGAGCGAGACAGAATGTTCTCCATCTCTTTCACTATTGTGAGTTTTTACGCAAGCACGCAAGAAATCTGCTTGACACAGCTTGCTTTGCATGAATCTACATATGGAGCAAAATTCGTCAAGTGTACCCGCCTAAAAACTTTTTGTCTCCGATTTCCTTGAAAGTCCGCGAAATTATTGTCCTATTGAACCTCTTTTAATTCCCCTAAGAGAACGTCTCTAGTACAACGGGTTGTCAGTATACAGGGGCTCGAATTTTCAAACTTTTACCGCGTACGCTGATACTCAATTAACCATAACTTCTACAAAAATTATCCAAATTAATTTTTTTATGCAGGTCTTGGAAACGTTTTTTCATCAGCTTTATGCTGAAAGCAATGTTTTTAGATTTAAGAAAATATTTGAACTTCATTTTTTAATTTTAAACATATTTTTAAGTTTTTTTCCAAGTGCGGCCGTTAATTTTTATTCCAAAATTATGTTTAAAAAAAATTTTGACTTTTTCCCTTTAAAATGAGCCATGGTCAAAAGTGGGGCGAAAGAAATTTTGGGAAAAAAATTAACGGCTGCACTTGGAAAAAAACTTAAAAATATGTTTAAAATTAAAAAATGAAGTTCAAATATTTTCTTAAATCTAAAAACATTGCTTTCAGCATAAAGCTGATGAAAAAACGTTTCCAAGACCTGCATAAAAAAATTAATTTGGATAATTTTTGTAGAAGTTATGGTTAATTGAGTATCAGCGTGCGCGGTAAAAGGTTGAAAATTCGAGCCCCTGTATACTGACAACCCGTCGTACTAGATACGTTCTCTTAGTGGAATTAAAAGAGGTTCACTAGGACAATAATTTCGCGGACTTTCAAGGAAATCGGAGACAAAAAGTTTTTAGGCGGGTACACTTGACGAATTTTGCCCCATTGGCAATGAAAACTACCACCGCGGGCAAAGAGGCGCGCGTGTCGCGAAACAAATATGGCCGGCAGTGGTAT
Organism: Diplolepis rosae; assembly: GCA_030998225.1. Lineage (NCBI taxonomy): Eukaryota > Metazoa > Arthropoda > Insecta > Hymenoptera > Diplolepididae > Diplolepis > Diplolepis rosae. Next base: position 765,707 of record JAPYXD010000723.1, on the reverse strand, counting down.
ACATTTTTCTACAGCTGCACATGGATAAGTTCACAAAAAACATATAATGAAAATGGTTAAGTTTTTAAAAAATGTTAACTCTGCAGCTACATACACTGTGTGAATTTGCGAATGCCATACCGTCCTCAAGGAACCTAATAGAAGTGCTTTGAGCAAATTACCACTTGCTTGCTCTGATCTTTTATTTTTAATCTTCTAAGCCACTCTGCTCTTTTGTCGACAATTTCAAGGCTTCCGGACAAATTTTTAATTTCAATATTAATTCCACTCTCTGGCACTTCATGGAAACTTAAGTTCTTATTTTTGTTCATTCTCGAGTCACAACCTTTTACACAAAATTTTGTTCTGCACTCCGATTTTCGCTGTTGAGGTGAAAATTCCATTTTGAAAACTCAAGAGGAATGAATTAAGATAGATAGGCCACAAGATATATGCTCTTTTAAAAACACTTTTATTAAGTTTATTGGCAGAATAATATTAAATTTCCATATGTCAACGTTAATGAATGTATACCACTGTCGGACATTATTATTGGTTTATGTTGCGGTCGGTGGTGTCGCATGCTAATTTTAAACTCCCATATTGAAAATAAAAAATTCAATTTTTAAATAAGAATACGTGAGATACAGAAAACTTTTATTTTAAGATAATTATTCAAATAGAATTTACGTGAAAATTATCATAATTCCGTCACAAATTTTACAAAATTTTTCAATTTTCTTCTTTTGTATTACAGGGAAGTACATAAAAATAATATGCGGATAATCTAAAAATTGCCCAGTAACCATTCAATAAAAAATGAAAGTGAATCGCAAGAAGTAAAACTCTATCACCCCGTGTTATTTGAAATTTATATGGGACAAAATAGATAAAATTATTTTAAAAAATCTGCCCGCTTCGCGGACACATTCTCGTTGCGCGCTTCGCGCTCCGATCTTTCTGGACCTCGCGCTTCGCGCTCGGTCTTGTGCTCTTCGCATACGTTTAAGTTTATTTCTTATAATTTAATACTGAAGCTCAAACCAATTTAATGATATTAAAGATGATGTAAATTAGTCATTTTCTCAAATTCACTAAGTTTCTTTTTCAGTTTAAGTGAAACAGGAAATTCAATTTACTTAAGGCTCTATCAGCCTTAAGGAACACATTCTCATCATGGCGCTCGCGCTTCGCGCTCGATTTTCTGTATACATTTCAGTAACTTTTTAATAAATTACATGATTAAAATAATTTATTTTCTTCCAAATCTCTCAAAAAGAAAAAACAGTCGTAGACTTTATTTAAGGAAACGATTTTTTTAATATTAAAAATCAAAACATAAAATATACCTCCTGTCCCGAAATGTCTTAATGAGAATTTGTAGACCTCATTTAGGCAAACAATTTTCCATCTAAACGTTTTTTTTGTATCTCACATATTTTGACTAAAAAATGGAATTTTTGAATTTTAATCGTATTTTTTGGAATTGAAACGAAAAATATATGTTTTATCAGAAACTGTGTGAGACAAAACTTGTAGATATTTTTGAAACTAACAACTTTGTATTCTTACGTTTTTTTCTTATTTTACATATTATTGTTAAAAAATTGAATTTTGGATTTTCAATAGTTTTTTTTTTTTAATTAGAAAGAAAAATATGCATCTTATGAAAAAATGTTACAATTCAAATTTGTAGGTCTTTATTTATTTAATAATATTGTATCATAACGTTTTTTCGTATCTCGTATAATTTAACTGGAAAATGGAATTTTGATATTGACTTTTTTCGAATTTGAACATGCTGTAACATTTCTAATTTTGATTTAATCAAAAAATGTTATCGGGATAATTTTTAGAGATTTATGAGCACTATCTAAAACCAGTATTGGAATTTTTGATTTTTTCAAAAAATTATTTTCAAAAACACACAAGTAGTGCAGACAGACAGACACTTTCGTAAAAACCACTTTTTCTGACTCAGGGGGTCTCAAAACGTAAAGATTTGATGAAAATTTCGAAAGTCATTTTTCACATAAAACCAATACCTTCTCATCCATGATGAGAATGTAAAAACGTTAATTTTTTGAAGAAAGTAAATATTTTCTGATAAAGAATTTAAACCCTCTTCCCCCTGCATGATAAGCCGTAAGAGTTTTCTGAACACCCCCACGCCCTGTCACGTATTTTGCAAATTACCCCTAGCCTAAACTTAATTGATTGGAGTGTGTTTTGCAGATTTGTAGTCTTTTCCTTGAGCTGAAATCGTCACATCGAGCTCCAGTTTTTTGACTCAAAAAGGTTATATTTATATTGATTATCATAAAAATTATATATAATCATTGTAATATTAAACAAATTTTGAATTGAGATTAACAAATTCATGGGTGAAGTCACTTTTAAGTATATATTGGATCACTATTTGTCATTTTTCAGAATTCAACAATTCGTAGTTTCATATGCCTAGAATCCCTAGAATCCTCCCCCCCCCCCCCCGACATTGTTACAACTCCTCAGAAATAAGTATAATATTTTGTTTTGTGAATAAAGCTTTCAAATTTGGTTTTCCTATTCTATGAGTAAAACTTTATGTCTATAAAAAAGTTATGCTAAATTGGAAATCAGGTTAGGATACCAAAGTTGTCTATAGAATCCTATAGACATTTATTGAAAAATAAAAATTTCGTTCATGAAGAATGGAAGGAAATATTTTGTGTCGTATTTTTTTTCAGGTTTGCAATACTGGTAACATACAAGACCAGCAAAGCTTGACTGAATAAATTGGTTTGTGATATGACTTGTGTAGTCTTTTCTCTCGAATTGAAATTGACACATCCAGCTCCGCTTTTTTGGCTGTTTTTTGGCTCAGAAAGGTTAAGATTTCAACGATTTTTATCAAAATAATATAGAATTATTGTAATAAAGACAACAGTAGTCGACATTTTACATCATTCACCTAAATTGAGGCGAAATATTACTTTGTTTTGCAAATATAAATTTTCGACAATTACTGGGAGCTTTTAGTGTCTACTTCGTAACGGCGTGTTTTTAAAATATTTGAAAAAACAATTGTTTCATGATTGTTAGTTTAACTATTTATTGTATTTAGAATTGCGATAAACACATTTATGGGTGAGGTTACTTTAAACGTATTTTATTGCCATTCGTGGAGTTTTCACAACCCGAGGATTTGCAGATTTATGAGCTTATTTCCGAGAATGTGTTTGTCAGTACATTGATACAGTTTCTCAAGATGGACGATTATATGTTACTTCACACGAAAGATTTGATCGCTAGATTTTTTTACTTTTCGAAGGAATGTTTATTTTATTAAAACAAACTTTTGCCAAATTCAGAATTAGGTTAAATTGACGAAATTGTGTATATATATATGTGTATATTATTTTATGGAAATTTATTGTAAAATATTAATTTCAGTTGAGAAAAATGTCGGGAATGAAGTGTCGTGATATCACCCTCGAATGATTATCAAAAATATTGACACTAAACTTATTTATTGAAAATTTACTGAAAATAATTTGAATTAATTATTCTAATTCCTCTGTGTATTTATAATTTTTTCGCATTTATCTAATGTTTGTTTTTACTTCGCAGGTTTCGAAGCGGATCATTGTTGACAACAAAAGTACAAAATAATTGCAATTTGAAAAGTTTCGGTAGTCGCGATTTAAAATCGTTTGTTTCGTTTTATTTTTTTTAAATTTGAAAATTAAATAAAATGCATGCTACGCAGCTTAAAACATTAAATTAAGTGTAGTGTACGTTAATAAAATATATGAATCTAAATAAAATACAAATAATTAATTTAAACAATTAATCGTAAGAAACTATTTGTAAAACAGAGAAATAATTGTTCCTCATTAACTTCAAATTATTGTTATTATATATTATTATTCAAATTTAATTATTATTAAATTATAATTATTCAAATTATATAAATAATTTATTTATTTTAATTTTCTCAAATTCAATTCAATTTTTTTTATTTCAATTCATTCAATATTTTTGAATTAAGTTCAAATGATTAATTCTAGATTATTTTTATGAAATTATTTTGATTACGATTCAAATATTCTCTTCGATAGTGATACTTCGTTGCAAGTGTTTTCTGAATTCTGATAATTGGAAGGACTGATCTGAAAATCCAGGTACATAATAACAATTAATATAGGATTGTTTTACCTCTATAAGATTATTTCTGCTTTTAAACCTTTATCAGAATTAAATACCGCAATAAAACAAAAAATCTACATTTTATTATTTTCTATTCTTGTTTTCAGGACATGCCTAAGAGAACGAGTTATGCTGAATAAGACAAGGAATATGAACCGGAAGAAAGGACTGAAAGACAGGAAGCTGTACGTCGTTGCCATTTTCACAACGAGAGGGAGAGAGAGAGAGCTGCGATGGTAAGTCAATTTTATAGCCCCTCTTGGTCCTAATAATGTCGTAGAATGAATGATCCGAAACGATACGGAAACAGGTTGTAATTATTATACAAATTGCATAGTGACCGCTGGTTGAAAATCTTATTTCCACCAGCGAGTAGTTACTCATTTTTTATTTTTTCAGCCCAAGTCAGGCTTTTCTTGGTCTTTTTTTATAATTATAAACTTTTTTATAAATCTAGTACAATAATCCATAATGAGCTGAAAACTGGTTTCGTTCTATCTTGTGAAGTAAAATTTTGAAATATCAAACATATAAATTCTCAATAAGCCAAGAAAAGATTTCGCTACTGGGTAATTGGTGCATTAAAGGAAATTGAAAGTATGTTATACCATTTTATGTTTTTATTATTAATTTTTGTCAACAGTTTTTCTTTAATGTAGTCAACATCCAAATATACATGTTATTTTCATGTCAATAACAGTATTTATTTTACTTTTAAATCAATAAGAATAAAATCAAAAAGAAGTTTTCATTAAAGTTTATTTTAGTAATGTTTTTTGATGATAACAAATTTCCGTTTCTTCTTTTTATTTCTTTAATTGCAATACCGAATTGCAAATAACTATTTAATCAAACCAAACATTTTGGTATTTAAAATGTTTTATTGTTGCGTTAGATGGTAAATTTATAGTATCTACTAGACCGTTAGAAAAATAATTACTAATGCAGCCTAGGATTTTTTCAATTCAAAAGTAAAATTGGTGAGTAAAAAGGTGCCGAAAGCACCTAATAGACTCTACGTACACCGTTTTATGAGTAAAAAATGGTAATAATTAATACTATTAAAATTTAATTTAAAATTTCAGACCATTTTAACTTCTGTAAGCCAAAAATAATTGATTGAGTATATAAGTGAAAATGGTGTACATAGAAAGTGTGTCAGAACTGTGAAGTGTGTTGGTGTGATTGTATTTTTCCATTGTTAGTTATAGCTAGGGAGGTAGGTAGTTTACTTAGGAATGAATGTTTTATCTATAAGTAGGTAGTATTGGGATTGAATATTTTCAAATTTGCAGAAAAATATTAATTCCCAGAACCTTGATTCCGGTATTGTATCAGTTGTCATTAATAACGCGAGAAAGTGCTTGACATGAAAACACACAACTGCGGAACATTTATTCGCAATTTTGTGAATGATTAGCGAAATCGAGCACAATAATCGAATTAGGCGGGACAATTGTCAGAAGAAAGAAGAGGCTATATGCCGAAGAGCAGGGACGGATCCAGGGGGGTGGTCCTGGGGGTCCGGACCCCCCCCCCCCCCGAAATATGAGACTCCCTCAAATCTCACTAGCGAAAAAATTCGAGTTTGTCTAACACAATTCTAACGTCACGTTTTGTGAAAGCCAAAATATCTTTTATTTTTTAATTTTTCGATCGAACCCCCCCAATTTTTTTTTTGTAGACCGTCCCTGCCGAAGAGTCCTACACATGAAGAAGGGAACTGGCATAAACAGCAATTTATTTAGTAAAAAACGATTATCAGTGGTTATTTGTATTTAAATTAATTGCTGTTGATATTTTATGAATTACGTCGTCACTATGCTCATTTGTCTTATCTTTTTGTCATATCTCCGCTTGAAATGTTTTTCAATTTTCAGGTACTTATTTTTAAACCATTTTTAACGGCTTTTTTGTATGAAAAAGTGATAAATCTAAGTTTTTAGTTAAAAAAATGTTTATAACAATCATATAAATTATTTTGTAATTAATTTCGTTGGTTAATTATCACAAAAATGTCATTCCAACAATAACACAGGTCTGCAAATAATGGGTTTGTATTTGTTGTTGGAAAACGAAAGATCATTTCCGGGGTAATTTTTGACGTAGAATCCGAATCCGAAATCAGAATCAGCCTATCACGTCAGGATTTTGAGATATTTGAGGTTATGTGCTCGAAAAATGGGGTTTTTCGCTACTTTTGAGGTTATGTACAGGGTGCAAGAAATTTTTTTGGTATTTTTGTCAAGTGTCCTCATTTAGCACTACTCTTCCCTTCAAAATGAGCTATTAAACAGTCACGAGCGATTTTTTTTCACAAAGATATGGCCATATCAAGTTTTGACATTTATCCGAACAACCTTATGAGCATTCACATTAACTCTTTGGTGCATACCATTTTGCATTCGAAAATTTATCTTGAAAATTTTTGCTTGCGGGTTTTGATGGTCTGTAAATAAGAATTGACAGTCAGAAAATTGACATTTCCATTTCTAAGATGGCGGATTCAAAATGGCGGATCGAAATTTACTAAATTAAACGATTTCGCTCTCTAAAAACTCTCAATCGGGGGTTTCGGAGTTGCTGATTACGAAAATGAGGTCGCAAGATTGACATTTCCATTTCCAAGATGGTAGATTCAATGTCAAAATTTAAGGTTGTTTATGCTAGACCAGTAAATTGACTCATGAAAGTTGACCTTCGTAATACACAGACGAAACTTCGCATATTCTACACATGCATTCGTACTCAGTGACTCAAAAAACTCTCAAGTACAGAATTTTAGAGACCAATATTGTTTTCCCCGTAAATTTCAGTTCGCCATTTTAAAACGGCCAAATGAAAATGTCAATCTTGCGAACCTATTTTCGTAATCAGCAATTCCGAAACCCCCGAGTAAGAGTTTTTAGAGAGCGAAATCGTTTAATTTCGTAAATTTTGATCCGCCATTTTGAATCCGCTATCTTAGAAATGGAAATGTCAATTTCTTATATCGCAAATAATACAAATAAATTCAAATTTTAAAGAATTTCAAATCTTTCGATTGCCGGTCGACTCCATCGAAAAATCTGGGATCGAATCCCAGCGCAGCCGAAAGCGCCTTTTTTTTCCACAGAAAGATTTCAAATTCTTTAAAATTTGAGTTTATAACAATAGTAATTGTTAACTTATATGAATTTTCCGGTGCAAATCATGGTTCTTATGAAAAACCTTAGCAATTAGAGTCAAATAAAAAAAAATTTCGACGTGAAATACACGCAAGGAAGAATTTGTTGATAAAGATTGTTTATAATAATTAACTTGTATATTAATAGGATTATTTCTGTTCTATGAGAGCAGTTGCAATTATTCTGGCCAATAGTGAGTTTATTTTAGCATTTTTTCTTAAGTTAAAAATTCACAATGCTGAAATCGCCAACTTTGTCACTTTTTTTGTTTATGTATTGTTGCTCTGTGAACAAAATTTAAAAATCGCAAGCGACAATTCTCTTAAGAATTGAATGGTGAGAATTTCTAATCACAAAATTCAAAATTGTTATGTCAATAAATTGTGACATAACACAATCGCTGTTTAAGACATGCTGGCTGCGTCATAAATCCAATACCTCCTCATCTGTAATAAGGGGGTAACAGTATTTTGAATTAAGCTTGAATTATAATTAATTCAAATAAAGATAAGAACCTAATTACTGCAGGGTTAAAAAAGGGAAACGTGTTAGAATAGAACAACTATTGCGTTGCTCTTATATTAGTGATTTCCATAAATTCTAGAACATTTGATAATGAAGAATAAGTAAACATATTCAGTGTATAGTTTGATAAGAATCAATACAAGTGTCGAGTTGGCAAAAATTCCTATTTAAAATTTTTTTTTCGTTTTTGTAATTTTTGAAACATTCATTCAAAATGAAGTTTGTTGTTTATTTTTCACTCTGTATCGTCATTGTCATCGCTGATTCTATAGGTAAATGTTATAAAACTTCGATATAATTTTAATACGTATATAATTAAAACTGTGAGGCAACATAATGATATTAATTCAATTACTTTACAATCAAATTCAAATACTTTCATTTGTTATTCTTACTATTTGATTGAATTTCAATCAAATAACTCATTTTTACTTCTATGTACAGCTATTACTTTCATTAAAAATGTATGAGAAATGAAATTTTTGAATTTCCCCAATAAAAAAGCATTCTTTTTTAACTTATGTACTCAGTAAATGTACTAGATTTTTTCTCTGTACATCAAGTAGACTCGTATTCTGTGACCTTAAAATAACCCCATACAATTTTTTATAAAAATCCATATGATAAAGCCAAATTTTTCAAAAATCGATCTAATATTGCTTAAATTTGTTAATTTTCGAGTCGTCATATTGAATCAGCTACTTTTATCTATACACGTCATCCAGACTCAGTGACCATATATAGTTTATGATGTGTGCTCATGTCACACGCAATACAAAAAGATAGTAAGATTTAAAGAATGTTCAATACTTGGTTCAGTACTTTTTTTCATACTTTTATGCTTCACTTTGATTTTGCAAACAAAATTAGTGTTGAATTTTTTTTACTTTTTGAGTGCTTCTTATTTTTAAAACTTATAATATAATTATAATAATAATTCAAATTTAATTCAAATTACACGTAGAAAAAAGATTCGTGAAATTCACAGGAAGTTTGATACTTGTTTTTACATCATAACTTTTTAGTACACTGTTAAAAATCCATTTTTCTCCATAAAACCCATACGAAAATCTTTTTGAATTTCGTTTCAATATATGCAAATGGATCAGCAATCAGAGACTTCAAATTTGAACTAACCCGTTCCAAGTTTTAAATTCTTATTCCTAAGGAGCATTCGACCGGCAATCGAAAGGTCCTGGGGTCGATACCCAGCAGAGTGAAAGCGTTCCTTTTTTCACAGAAAAAATTGTTCAAATATATATTGAAAATTCCATCTGGTCTTAAATAACGTTAATTCTAAATCACAGGTTGATAGGGTCGATATGGTAGAGTTCGGTTATCATGGTGAATGATACACTCTTCTAATTATCGACATAATCGACTGAAATGATTTAGAAAAATTTGTATATAATTTTTTTATTAACTTGTAAATATACACCCAGAAAAAAGTTTCTTTGATTAAAAAAAAATTTCTTTGAATTGAATTCAACAAATTTGTGCATTGCTATACGATCAAAGAAAAGTTTATTTGATTTAGAGGAATTTCTTGATTGAATTTTTTTCTTCGAATTAAAGAACTGAATGACTACGCGTCAGTGTTCGCAGAACGTGGACGTAAACGGCCCCCACCATAGATGCTTCGAGCTCATTGTGTCTTCCTCATTCAACCAACCTATGGCAGTGGAGCGAGGAAGAAGCCATAAGCTGGTAGGGTCCATGGTGGGGGCCGTTTACGTCCACGTTCTGCGAACACTGCTACGGGTCGCATATAGTATATGCGTAATCTGATTCACAGATTCAAAATCTACAATATCATTGACAATAACTATTGAAACCAAATGTCATTTTCTTGATAACAAGATTTCAACTTAACTTTGTCGATATCTAGAGCATTCGTGGTGTATTTTGTGGTTTTTCGGAATTATATTGTTTTAAACTTTCTGGTAGAAAATGGATTGAGGGGGGGGGGGGGGGGAAGTCTATGCAAACGCCTCAAAATCAGTAATATTTTTAAAATGTTTTTGAAGGTGATAAAATAATTTTATTATTTTAAATTTTTAACATAACTTTATATAACCTTTCTAAAGTATAAAAAAACTTTTATTTTTTTATTTCCTTCCAAAATGGCGGCTCAGGATAATTTTTCGTCTATCGTCTTCGGCGCGAGGTCCAAAAGTGTTCTATTTATCACACATTAGCCATTGATCTAAAACAAAAAAATTAGATTTCATTCTTTTTATAACATATTAACGGGAAGGATAAACCTATAACACTAAAAAAACATAGAATTCAATATAAAATAAGACTTTGAAAAATAAGTTAGAATTTTTGGCTATTTTTCGACATTTTTGACTCTCAAAAAGTATTTTATTAATGCGAAATATCTGCAATTTTAGGTTTATCCTTCTGATAATAATGTAGAGAAAAGCCTCTTAAAAATTCAGAAAAATCGGTCGATAACTTTTCGAGTTACAACACGAGCAGTTTTTGGAAATACAGTTTCGAGATAATCGCGTTTAAAGTTTTAGTACAGTATGACGAACAGTTTTAGTTACTTACCGATTAATCTGCGATCCCAGGTCCATACAATAGTCAGTGTGTCCAGATTTGAAACGGGAACGTTACACACACAACTCCAACAGCAGTACGAGCGTGAGAATGGTTGCGCGCGCAGCGTAGTGTGTGCTGTTCGCAGTGGTTCTCTGAGATTCTCTGGTTTTCTCTCCTTGACAAGGAGCATTCAACCAGAGAGAACTCAGAGAACCCCTGCGAACAGCAGACGCACTGCGCTGCGTGCGCAACCATTCTCACGTACGTCCTGCCGTTGGCGTTGTGTGTGTAACGTTCCCGTTTCAAATCTGGACACACTGACAATAGTCCTTCTGAGTCTTCGAAAAACTGATTTCCTTTAACCTGTTGCTGTTTGCGAGCTCTACGATTTTTTGACATTTTTACATGGATTTCCCCCCTTAAGGGGGTAGACCTGTGTCAAGAGTGATTTTCGAGCGCTTTTTTAGGATTAAAGTGTAGGTATAGTAATTAAGATCTTTTAATTATTCCTTCACGATTTTCTCGCTTTATTCTTAAATATTTTACATTAATTGTTTCAAATATGTTATTAAATTAGTAAATAAATGATCGAAGCGGGAACGAAACCTTCTGAAAATGGCAGACCCAAACGGTGTGCAAGATACAGTGCGCATCTATCTTCTGAACCGAAAATACTTCGTTATTCGTAATTAAGTTGCCGAGGTACTGACGTAGGGATTTAGTAAATTTTGGAAAATTGACAAAATGACGCACTTTGCAAAAAAAAATTTTGTTTTTCCCTTTTTTTTCGAGCGTAATGAGCCGTAAAAAACGGGAACAAATTTTTTGTTAAGAAATCTCTACGTCAGTACCTCGCATTATGCATAAAAATTAATTGCACAAAATTTGAGCCGAATCGATTAAATAGATTTTTCGCAATCCTGCACACCATCTTGAAAAACACGGTTTTGAGAAAAACAGGGTCAAAGTCTGACCCACGAGATGATCTACGCGCGATGTCCGGTCCACGGTGTGCCCACTCCCATGTATTTTGAAAGGGTACTTACGGATGGTGGCGGGGTGAATGAATTTATATCAGCGACATCCAGGGGACGTAGCAGGAACTAGATTGCACGAAAACTACCCATCCCCCCTCCACTTCAGATCCAGTAATGAAGGGCGCGAAATTTTCGCCATCCCATGCGAAAAAGGAAAAATTCGGATTTTATTATATTTGATGTTACTTTGCATGGCTTAAATCGGCTTTGAAGGGGAGTGGATTTTTATCTTTATCGAAACTTAAATGCGGATTTAAAAGTGAAGGACAAAAATACTTTTTAATGCAAGCTTTCTTACCGGGTTTTGCAATATGATAATACGTAATGAATTTGTATACACAAAACGAAAAACCAAGCCTTTACGAGTTTTATTTTAGATTCAAAACAAAAGTTATTGGTGACTTACCCGATTTGCAGCTACAACTATTTTAATTTGGAGAGCAAACAGTAAAGCACTGCTAATTGTTGGCACATTAGGTATTAGCACTTTATAGATCGAATTTCATTAAAATCACTTAAAATCGCTATCAATTTTAATCAATTAAAACATGCAGAAAAGTGACAACATGTCGACTCCGCACGACGTTCATTTCGATGACACACTAGCGGCGACTAGGGGACGTAGCAATTACTATTTTTCTTTCGCTACTTGACCTATAGGAGTGGGCACACCGCGGTCCGGTCTACGAATGAAATACTGAATGCATAGACTACCAATAGAATGCAGTAACACTGGGAAACGCGATAAGTTAACACGAGACCATGACACCATGACAGACAAATTCTTTGGAATCGAATAGATCGTGACCGCCCACGTCGAGCGCGCGAGCACGAGGCTGAACCGACCGAGGGAGCCTTTAGGTCCTGCAGCTCAAAAACTAAGCTGGTTTCGGACAAACCCTTTTAGAAAAGTCTTTTTAACATGTTTTAGATTAGAAATAAGCAATAAAAAAAATAGATTTTTCGAAAGTGACACACAGGTCTTACCCCCTTAAGCATTATCAAAATAAATTATAGTGCTTTATATGAAACATGGCGCTTGCGTTACTTTGTGTTCACCATTCATCACAAAAATTGCATTATTTAAAAAAAAGGCGAATGTACGAGAATCGGACATGATAATGAATGAACTATGATAAAAAATCCTTTTTGATTTTTACAAATTTTCATGTTCTACGTGTATTTTTTGTACAATTTAAAAATATTTTTTGAAAATCTTAGATTCTTTTTTTTAATATCTGATATATTGTCACTTAAAATTCTGTTTTTATAATCTTTAGATAGTCTGTTTCAATATCCTGATGGCTCTCCTGCAGTGGAATCACGAATGTATTACCCACTTATAGTATAGATATTATTGTTTAATATATATTTTTATCAGTATACATTGTAATGCACCCACAATCCAAAATCACAATATCATCTATTTGGTGAATCATAAATAATAATTATTTTTAAGATATGCGTACAGAAGTCAATTCATCTCAGCTGATGAGTAAAATATCTAATGGAAATATAGGACGAACCGAAGTGCACCTATACATGGCCTCTTTACAAATAAATAGAAATCACATTTGCAGTACAACAATGTTTCAACCGAATTTTTTTATATCTTCAGCAACTTGTGTTTGTCATCTTTATAACGCCTTTTCAACAAGTCAAGAAATTTCTATCGTTCTTGGACATCACTCTCCACATCTAGATCAGTTAGAATTTTAAATAATATTAAGGCTATGGATCAACTAGACCATGTGACCAAATTCTTGTAAAACGTCTGGCATGTCAACTTTGTTTGGCTGAAAATTTTGCAAATATTTTTACAGTTTACTGTAACTGTCAATAAGTCTTCCAAATTTTTTCAAAATTTTTATTTAAAAGGAGTTAACAGACGAGCTTTATTGCCTTTTACTATGTTCCGAAAATTTTCAGAAATATGTTTTGTAAATTAAAAAATCTGCTCGTTTCGCGGAGACAATCTCATCGCGCGCTTCGCTCGCAAATTTTAACGCGCCTAGGGCTCCCGATTCTATCACCGCACTTCGCGCTCGGTCTTATATTCTTCGCATATATGCAAGTTTAGTTCGTGTAATTTGGTACTGAAACTCATGTTAATTTTAGTATATTGTAAATGTGAATTAAATTTTCTCAAAGTTACTAAATTTGTTTCTGATTTCAAATGAAAAAGGAAATTCAATTTACTTAAGGCTCTATTGGTCTTAAGGGGACTGAGCCAAAAATCGGGCCGGAATTCGAGCGCTCGCGGTAGACATGCATTTTCTCGGTCAATACTACTTGGATTTTGATAATTTTTTTTTCATTTTGTTCAGGGCACTCTATACTTTCGAACGATGTAGCCCGAATCTCAAATAAGTTCAAAGGGAACCATAGGATCGACGAGCAACACAAGGTTTTAGATGCTCAACTTTGTGCCCCCACCAATTCCATACCAATGGACCTATTTAAACCTGTCTTCTTCAATTTGCCATATGCTTTTATTCGAATACAAACGAAAAGTGTCAGAATCAGTCTGTAGACTAAGTTGATGGAACATGAGGCAAAAAATAAAACGAGATTGTAACAAGAGTATTGGAGTGCAGAGGAAAATCGTATTACAAATTAAAGGGGACAATATAACGAGTAAAAGGAAGAAAAAAAATTTGAATTAGGGCCATTGGTATGGAATTGGTGGAGGCACGAGGTTGAGCATTTAAAACCTGGCGTTCCTCGCCGATCCTACGGTTCCCTTTGGACTTATTAGAGATTTGGGCCACTCTGTTCGAAAGTATAGTGTTCTGAACAAAAAGAAAAAAAAATTATCAAAATCCAAGTAGTGTTGACAGAAAAAATTCATGTCTACTATGAGCGCTCGAATTCTGGCTCGATTTTCGGCTCAGTCCCCTTAAGGTAGCACTTCCCTGACCTTCGGAGTAGAAAGTTTCGAATCGGCATGCGTCGACGGATGGCATAGCGCTGGCTTTGCCTGTGAGACGATACGCATCTGCCGGGACTGTACTCACGCACGCGCGGTCATACACACACAATCATGCCTCTCAGCTGTTCAAGGAATCTGGCAACGTCGCAACTTGTCATACGGAGAGACACGCTTGTGCGCGTCAGCTTGTGCTTGTACATTTCTGTATTGATTTCCTATACCGTGTATGTAAAAGTGATCGACTTTGTTATTAAATATCTCAAAAACTAAACACAAGAAAGAGTTCAAACTTGGGGGGATACAAGAGCGATATTTTATTAATATAATATTATATCTTAAATTTAACCTTTTTGTAAGAAAATCGTCTGAGGAAATATGTGATCCTCGCGTTTTTCTCTCGGTGTTCTATGTTCTTTACATACAATTTATCAAAATTTTTTTCGTATTTCGTGTAGAGGTTTGCTTAGAAAGAGTTTTGTCTTATTTTTATTAATATTTTTCATTCATAAACAAAAGATATAACTCCTATGGAAAAATGTTCGAAACTTGTATAGGTCTTTTTGAAAAGAACAATTTTCTTGTTCCACATTTTTTTCGTATATCGCATAGATATAGTGCAAAATAGAATTTTTCATTTTTGATAACGTTTTTTACATTTTAAACGAAAACTACGTGTCTGATCAAAGAGTCCTCCGAAGTAAATTTGTATATCTTCTTGAGATGAACCATTTTGTCTCTAAATTTTTTTTCGTATCTCGTATAGTTATTTTGGAAACCAAAGGTTTTTATTTTCAATAAAATTTTTTATTAATAAACAAAAAAATATAACTTCTAGAAAAAACTGGTCACTAGGAAATTTGTAGATCTCTTTAAAATAAAGAATTTTGTTGCTGAACATTAATGCCGTATCTCGTATATTTTGGCGGGAAAATAAAGATTCCATGAAAATTCCGAAAGTGATTTTTCATATAAAACTAAAACCTTCTCATTTATGATGAAAATGTAAAAAGTTATCTTTTATGAACGAATTAATGTATAATTTAGTCACATGCACTGAGAAAACAGTTTTATCAAATCAAAAAAAATATTTTGTTGGTATTTATGCAACAAAATTCTTTTGTTGTGCCAACAAAACATTTTGATATATCAATCAAATTTTGTTTACTTGAACAAAATTTTTTGTCAGAACAAAAAAAGTTTTGTTGCATAAATTTTGTTTTCAGTGTGGTCCGATTGATCCAAGGCCTTTAGTCCAAGCAACAAGGAATTTGTTAGGACATAATTTATTTCAGAAAACGGACTGCGCCATCAGAAGAAAGGTTGGTTATAGAGTAATTATGTCATGTTTTGGACAACGAAATATGATTTAAAAATTTTTTTATTTACATTTAAAACCAAAAAATCGCACTTTTTTTAGTTTTTTGTTTATAACATTAAAGGTAATTATCCAATCTTAATGACATCCATTGAAAGGTTGTAGAAAATTGAATTGCGAACAAAATGAGCCGCAGCTTGATTTGATTAGATAATTAGAAGCGGAGAAAATTCGAAAAATTTAGCTTTTGTTAAACAAATTAATATCTCAGTTAATTTTTAAATTTTTTGGTTGAGGTTTGGTGGAAAAGTAGCAGATTTATGCTCGTTAAATGTATAGAAAAACGGACACTTTAGGATAATACGCTTTTGTGCTATTGACACTTTAATTTATTTAATGCGTTAATTGTAAAATGTCTGCTTGCCGCACAAGTGATCCGATTTTTATTTTGAAAACGGCTTTTAAAAATATAAATCAAGCACACCAGAACGTCAATCTTGGTTTTTTGCTAAAATGTTGTAAAGTTCATTAAAAAAAGGCTCAAACAAGGCTCCAAACTCCTGAACGCCGCAAAGTGACAGTGGTGGGGGGAGAAGGCGAGTAGGCTCACTGAGTCACTTTGCTGCATTTTACAATTAACGCATTAAATAAATTAAAGTGTCAATAGCGCGAAAACGTATTATCCTAAAGTGTCCATTTTTCTATACACTTGAAGAGCATAAAGTCTGCTACTTTTCCACCGAACCTCAACCAAAAAAGTTAAAAATTAATTGAGATATTAATTTGTTTAACAAAAGCTAAATTTCCCGGTTTTTCCGAATTTTCTCCGCTTCTAATTATCTAATCAGATCAAGCGACGACTCATTTTGTTCGCAATTCAATTGTCTATAACCTTTCAATTGATATGATTAAGATTGGATAATTACCTTTAATGTTATAAACAAAAAACTAAAAAAAGTGCGATTTTTTGGTCTTAAATGGTATTAAAAAATTTATAAATCACATTTCGTTGTCCAAAACATGACACAATAACTTTATGACCAACCTTTCTTCTGATGGCGCAGTCCGTTTTCTGAAATAAATAATGTCCTAAATCATTCATAACAAATTCCCTGTTGCTTGGACTACTTGATCAGTGCTTGGCACTGATTGAAACGTAAGACGCAAGTCACTAATTGATTCTATTTGATTCAGATCTAGATTCCATAATTTGAATGAAGGAAATAGATATCCTATTGATGATCTAATTTGGCATTCTTTATATACTTGCAATAGTCTCGCAGCAAAAAATAGGCAATATGATGCTGCAATTGTCAAGGTAGGTTGATCAAGTACTCTCAATTTTGTGATCAAATCAATTGATAGTGGTTCCTAATCATCTTAAGGGTACCGTCTAACGGATGCGTGTTCTGCGTTGCTTTATAATGCGAGTAAAAGAGACAGGCGTATACTTTTGTTTCTTTCGCACTCATTATGACGCAACGCACAACGCTTTAATGGGATGGCACCCTTATAGGTCTTACTATAAAAGTATTAAAAGGTATCAGATCAAATTTTAACATAGCAGCCTGCACAGCTAAACATCTTATTAATCTTAATAGACCTGAATATACAAGTGCCAAATTAAAATTAAAAGATTTGTATATTATGAAAAATTAATATACATGCATATTAACTTTAATAACTTTTCAATTAAAATACATTAAAATTAACAAACATTATTAAAATATATACACATGAGTATTAAAATTCAAATAAAAGTTAGTATTTTGCAAGATGAAAGTATTTTAAATTTAATATATTATGTAATCAGTAACGTATCAACGTTATTAGTTATTAGTAGCTAGAATCCAGTCACTGGTTACTTATTTTATAGCCTGTAGAAATTTGCGACAAGTGTTTGCTAAAAAACTTCTTTTATAAATAGGCTATAAAATAGGTTGTATTTTATTTTTTTATTCATACACTGGTATACCGAATTTAAAATATCATAAGTGATAAAACGATCAGGTCTAACCTTGTACGTCGTATTTCTGATGTAATTGATAAGAAAGTTTCGTAATGTTTGTTCTTTAATTGAAAATTAAATTATTAATTAAAATAAAACTAACGTATTTTTTTCCATTCACTTCCATTTGAAAGTTTATTTCCTCTCCCCTCTCCAGTTGTGGGGGTAAATTCACTCTGTATATTAATTTTCATAATAATTGTGTGCATTAAATCTCATATACCAGTGTTTTTATAATAATTTCTATCAGTGACTGATAATTGTTTATACAATCAGATGCTTTGGGTCATGTATGCGTAGAAAAATAACTTCATATACTTTCATATTAAATTCAATACAAACATTTTTAACAGTGATAGATTTCAAAGTTATTATTATATTTTTGGAATTGGATTAAGATTTTTTTCTGGAGTAAAACTATAATTTTTGTGGTTTCTAATTGAACTGTATCTGGAATCAATATCTAGTTTCTGTATAACTTAATGAACTTGCTCTTTATTAATATTCCTAATATCACTTCATTCTAAGTATTCACCCTGGTGAGATTTTCGCAAAAAATTCAAATGGAGCGCATCCAAGCCATTTCAAAATCTGTTTCCAAACCAATCCGAAAAAAGTTTTGGATCTTGTTCGATGAAAATTCGGTTTCAATGAATCTGAGTTCAGATTGATTCAGATTAAAAACTTGGTTTAAAATCATTGGATTTATGCCTCGGATTGAACCAGATTTAATCGGATTCAGACGGATTGATTTGTCAACCAGTTTGCATAGAGCGAGATTAAAACCGTTTTTCGGATTGATTCGGAATGGTTCAGAAACCGATTCCAGAATCTCTTGGAATCGCTTTGATTCGTTCGGATTAAATTTCAATCCGAAACTTCTACCAGGGCAGGTTTCAGAAATAAATGAAATAAAATTAAGAGTTAACTCGCAAACAAGTGAACAAACTGTCCTAACTGAAATCTCCGTTCCATTTTGATTTAATTGAAATGACTTGTGATATTTTGTTGTAACTGTTTTTTTGTGGTTTTTTGAAATTTGTGATAAAAATGATAATGAGGCAAAGATCTATCCTACATGAGAGTGTAAAGAAGCAAATTTCGATTTTTTATTAAGAAAAGGGCATGTTCCCTTTTTTTGTAACTGTAAATTATCATATTTGTTCCATTCTACTTTGTCTCAACTTGATCGACGTAGACTGTTTTTTGTCTTGTTTACGAAAAAAAGACAATCAGTGGATTTTGACAGACATTTTTTTTAAGCATCGAAATTGGGGTAATCGAAGAAAGTGATTTTAATCAAAATATTTCCAAATGTACGTATAAATTCGTACTCTCAACAAAAACTTATCTGAAATACACTTACAATTCCTTTTTGAACAATGTTTAAAATCTATAGTGAAATTTACATCAATTACAAGTTTTAAAAATGTTTCATTGTAATGTTCCATCACAAAGTAGCTTTTTGGTATTTATTTTTGATTTTTTTCTGCACGCAAATACACATCAATATTCTAGTTTGACATGATAATCTATTTATCTTTAGTAATGATTACAACAAGAAAAAATATAAAATAATTTTTGATAAGTAACGAAAAAAAATTTAATTTTCACGAATTTTTGTTTTAAATGTAAATAACGGATTGGGAATCGATTCTTAATATTTGATTTTCAACTCTTCACTTATGTGTATTAAAGTCATTTTTGTTTTTTCACAATCTGTGATATATCGCTTTTTTATATTTATATTAAAATAAGGAAAATTTATAAGATTAATATTTTTAAAATGACTCGCAAACTTGATATAGTTTGTTTTCTAAAACTGTAAAGTAAGCGTTACAAGAAAATGTCATAACCGATTTCACTTAAGTCAACATAGAACTGACATTTTCAGTTGAGTCAAAATCGGTAATTGTACTAGCAAAAAATTTTCAAAAATTGTTGTTCTTCTATTTATTTGTTCTTCAATATAGCCCTATCGTTAACGTAAAAAAGTTAGTTACTCAAAAACTTTAAATATTGTTCTAGACTAACATTAATAGGTTATGGGTAAATCAAGAATGGATTCCTCTGGCCACAGATTTCCCTAGTTTTCAAGAAGCTAGAGGTGGTAAATTATGTGGATGGGGCGCTATGTCAGAACATGAAACCTATTCAAACAGTTTATATTGTGTACGTGTGAGTCGCCTCAGCGAAAAAAATTGCATTGGTCGTTTTGCTAAAATGGTATTTAACAGTAAACAGTTATGTGCAGTTCCAAAAGAGAATGAAAGAATTTATCAGGTAATTGCATTAAAAATGGAATATTTACTCGTATATAATTTTATGAAAAATAATTTATTAAAAACAATTTCGTATTTTCGCATAGGGAGACTTAGGTGGTTCTCTGCTTGTGACATTTAAAGGGCATAAGGGCTCCCGAGAATATATTGTTGCAATCACAATTGGTGATAATGGGAGAAATGATGAATATACAATTCGTTTTCAAAAACTCTTGTCTGTATATTCTGGAGTTCAATACATGATAGAACAATTAGAAGCAGGCTTGGGCGACCTAAAAAAGTGCGTGCGTTAGGGTAATCGTTAGCAGCATACCCAATAGTATATTGTGCAACTAGGGAAAAAATTAGTACATTATGTAACGCGGTAACAAGCTTTGCTGTACTCGGCAGAGGACGATATTTTTCGTACGAGTCGTAGAGGAGTGTGCGAAGCAGGCGAGTATGGAAAACATCTTCCGAGGCCGAGTACACATTTGGCTCTAAGTTGCATACGATACTTTATGCTAGGGAAGCACATTTTTCGCGTTATTCCGGGAGTGTTTGGTATAACATTAGCAAATCGGGGAATATTTGGGGTGAGGACTTTTACCGTACTTATACGATAAAAAGTCATAAACTACGCAAATGTTTATTCCCTGATTTGCTAATGTTAACAACACTCACGGAATGACGCGAAAAAATGCTTCCGCTGCATAAAATTAATGTTTTTCCCGTGACGTACATTATTTTTGTTCTACTAGGGCGTCAGAAAAAATAATAAATTCTCAAATTTGGTATATGTTGAAGTTAGTTGATTTTTAGGCTTAAAATAAGAAACTTTTTTTTTTACAGTGAATTACAATTGTATTTAAGGCCACGGGTCAACCTCATCACGTGACTAGATTTCTACTTTACCGGCATTTTAGTTTATGTAACCCCATTTGTATAAAAAATAAGATTAGTAACTAAAAATTTTTGGAATTAAATAAAATGCACAAACATAGGTTTATATGGTCATAAATGTTTGTAATAATAAAAAACAATTTTCTTTGAAAGAAACTAATTTTATAATTATAAACATATATGACCACATAGACCTGCCTTAGTGCATTTCATTTACTCACACAAATTTTAAATTTGTTATCTCATTTTTACAGAAATAGACTTACACAAATCGAGGAGCCGTTAAATTCACGCAAAATTGATTCTACGTAAGCATAATTATTCCGTTAACTAGCTCACGCTCGAGCGTGCAGTGATTTTTGGGGATCCTGACTGATTCCCGGTGATTCTTCTGAATCTTACTGTGATTCTGATTTTGAATCGATTATAAGTATGGAAAATCATTGATTCTTCCAGTGAACGGCCCCTCCACACAAATTGAAAATGCTGGTAAGGTAGGAATTTTAATCGCGTTATCTGGTTAGTCCATGGTAAGTCTGAGCACAACTTAAACATCTTTGAAACAATCCCGAAGTAAAGAAAATCTGCTGCATTTACTAAGTCCATGTCTAAAAACAGTGACAGCATATAATTTCAGTAGATTTAACAGATAATCCAGTACAATTCATCTTCTTTTCTGTAAACGTAACAGATTTGTCGATAAATATTACAGAAATATCTGTTAAATTAACATTTGAAAAAAATCCCTCAGTTTCTAAAATTCAACAGATACTTCTGTAATATTAATTGTCAAAGTATGTTATGTTTACAAAAAAACGGTGAATTTCACTGGAATATTTTTTAAATTTATAGTAATTTTTTACTGTCATTATTTTCTGCGTGATAAAACGGCACTTAATTTCGAAAGATTTACACCCTAGGTAAGAGTAATTATATGGAATTCTATGTGTAAATTTTACGTGAATTTTCAGTAAGAATTTGGAACATTTCCTCTTGGAATTTTTTTCTCTCCTGAATCATATGAAATATATAGGAATTCAAAGTAAATAATTTTGTAAAGTATTTCACGTGGTGGTTCCGATTCCCATCTTGAAATTCATATAAAATTCAATGTGAATTTTTTCATATGTCATTCGACTTATCAGAATGTAAATAATGGCAAATACCCTAAAAAAACTTTGTAATCGCCTGTACTGAGATTCTATTTTATATGCCGCTCTTCGTAGGCTTCCGTTCATACTTTACTGTATTTGAGAAACCTTCTTCAGTTCTAAATAAATCGCCTGAATAATTATTTGAAATTTGTAGATATCATTCTCGGAAATTCATCCATAAAATTCCTATAAATTTACAAAATTATAGAGATAACAAGTTAAAAATCTGTAAAATTGAATAAACAGCACTAAGAAATGTCAGTCTGCTCTCGAACGTTTATAATTACCAAAATAATTATAAAGAATTGATCCTAATGCCATGGATCACCGATTTCTATCTTATCGGCATTTCATTCTCTGTAACCTCATTTCTATGCAAAACGAAATACGAAGTTGAAAATTTGTGAAATTTAATAAAATGCATTGAGATAGGATTGTCTGGTCATAAATTTTTATAAATATAAAAAAAAAATTTAAAGTAAACATTTTGGACGACAAACTTTCCTTCATGTTTTTATTCAACTTCACAAGTCATTTTACATGTAGTTCACAGACAAAAATGTCAATTAGGAAGGAATCAATAAGTAATAAATAGTCTTAACTGCTGATATAAATATTTATTATATTTATATATTTTTATTATTTATATAATAATTCTTTAAATTTGAATTTTTTTTTATGATTTTAAAATTCTGGAGCAGATAAACTTTCCTTACTGATTTTTACTCAATTGATCAAAGTTTTAACTCCATATATTAATTAATATGGAAATGCGAAGGGTGAAAAAAAGTGTCGGTAAGGTAGGGATCGGATAAGTAAGACATGACCTTAAACTGAAATTTATTAAAATAAATCAATTGACGCATGTACAATTTTTTTCAAGAAATAAAATATCTGCTCTAATTTGAATGAATTCTATTAATTTTAAATCAATATTTTCATTCAACTCTTCCACAATAGTCTCTTAGAATTCAATAAAGTACTGTAAAATTCCTTCCAAAATCCTTAGAATCTTGCAACTACTTACCATATTCCTTTTAATATATATTTGATAATATTATATTCTCTTCCCGAAATCCAAGAAACAGTACACCCCTCGATTCACAATGATTGATTACCTCAAACATTACATTTTTATATCTTTCCTTAGAAATACGATCCGCACATTAATCCTACACCAATCTAGGATAATTAGTTGGCTTTAGCCAGCCACTAGTTATCAACTACAAACAATTCCATTATATTTATTATATAACATTCACACACTCACATATACCTACAAATATCCCCAACAATCTGCATTTTTCTATCTAACATCACGTAACTATATTCACCTGCATTAATATTGCTTCACATACACATATTTTTATATATGTAACAACTCGATAAAGATTAAAATATCAAACAGTCTCATCGTTCTGTTTATATGGCCGTGTACCTTCCCTAATGACGCCCCGTGAGACCTACTTCACAGCAATTACTATAACTTTATCAAGAAGCAGGGAAAACACGAGTGCAACAATTTAGAAATTATATCAAGGATAAGTCATGTTCATAGACATACAGAAAAGATCCTAAAGCGGCTATTCAAACATTTTTTAATTCCATTGCATAATGCACCATTAGGTTATTAGTATAAGTAGAACATCAATTACGTCGCTAGACATAACATAGTTTCTATGTAAAATTTTAAGGGAGGATTCTCCTTTGTTGGGTAAAAAAAAATCGATGATTTTTTAGGAATTTGTTTTTAGAAAACTATTAAAGATAGAAAGCTACAATTTAGTATGGTTTTAAAAAAATATTTATTCAGTAAATATTTTTTTTTTTGACTGGCTACATGAAAGAGGGGCGAGGGGGGAAGTAATTGAACCAAAACCGATGATCTGAAACACAAAAACCTGACATATTATTAATCTGTACCGATTTCTGCATATAATGAACCACGATCATTTAATAATAATGGAAAACTAAAAAGATATGAATTTTTCAAAAAAATCCTTGATTTTTTTCAAATTTTAAGTCACAAATTATTATGTAAAACGAGCAATTGTTAATATTTTTTGACGATTGTGGTTCACTTTTTGCACACAACCCTGATAACATTTGTGCCAAATTTGGTAACGATTGGTCAATTAGAACGTCTTGAATCACTTCCGTTAGGTCGAAAAACGTAGTTTTGAGATAAACGCGTTTAAATTTTTAACCTATCAACGACTAAAAGACCGAAAAATGAAGCATAACTATGCTGATGTAGTTCAGATAGTTAAACATATCGTGAATACTTAAAACTCCACATAGTTTTGTTCTCAAGGTCGCTTTACAAGATTTTCTCGTCAGAATGTTTGTTTTTTAATCAGATCATATAATATAGTGGCGTTTATAACAAACAAACAAAAAATCGAAAACGAAAAATTGTTGCTCTTGGATTTCGTTGTATCGGACAGGATTATGATTACGAATATTTTATATTATTCAATACATTTTTTTTAATCTATCTTTTATTTCAAAAAATATTTGTGTAAGATAGATTTTTTTGTGCACAATAGTATATTGTGCAGCTAGGGAAAAAAGATTATTTTGCGAGTGTGAAGTTTGGTGCACGAGGAAAGCGAAGACAACAATCACACGAGTACACTATAGTGTATTGTGCAACTAGGGAAAATAAATGTTTTTCCCGTGTTGCACACGATTTTTTTGTTACTGTGGGGTCAAAAATGGATTTGTTTGCCCCCACGGGACAATAAAGTCCACTTTATGGCCCACTAGTAGAAAAAATGTTTTTTTTCCAAACCGGTATGAATTTGGCTCTTTTTCGTGCTTGTAACGCGGGACAAAAATCGATCTTTTTTGCTCAGTGGGAAGTAGCGGGAATAAAACAGTCCCTAGGGAGTAAAAATAATGGTGGCAATGTAAGTTACATTCACGCCATAATTTTTACTCCCTGGGGGCAGTTTTTACTCCCATTATTCCTCACTTGACTCGTAGTTTTTTCCCTTCTTACAAACATGATAAACTCGCCAAATTCATAACTGCATGAAAAAAAATATCGTGTATATCATGGGACAATATATTATTCCTGTGTTGCACGCCATTTTTTTCTACTGGGGGGTCAAAAATTGA
Source organism: Diplolepis rosae (assembly GCA_030998225.1). NCBI lineage: Eukaryota > Metazoa > Arthropoda > Insecta > Hymenoptera > Diplolepididae > Diplolepis > Diplolepis rosae. Next base: position 740,562 of record JAPYXD010000723.1, on the reverse strand, counting down.
ATTTGTTTGCCCCGCAGGGGGCAATAAAATTAACTTTATGACCCGCTAGTAGGAAAAATATTTTTTCTACTTGCGGGTCATAAAGTGGATTTTATTGCTCCGTGCGGAGCAAACAAATCCATTTTTTGACCCCCTAGTAGAAAATAAAATCGTGCGCGACACGGGAAAAACATTTATTTTACTCGTATGGTCGTTACCCTCGCTTTGCTCGGGTATCAAATTTCACGCTCGCAAAATAAATTTTTTTTCTCCAAGTTGCACAATATACTATTTCTGAAAATTTGGGAAATATGTTTTAGCATGAAAAAAGTTTTAGTAAAAATTGTTCAATAAATTCTTTTTACAAAAAATATAACTGGGAAAATTAATCTCAACCACAATTAACTGCAAACTTTTTTCGATCATTTTCACCAAAATGAAATTATGCCAATGTAAAAAAAAATTTCGTATATTAATTATTTTAATGTCTAGTGATTGTAACTCGTAAATTAATCGTCGAAATGTCATAAAATTTTGACTGAAGACTAGTGAAGGTTGGTACTACTGCATAAACGTAAACATTTTGAAAGATTCACGCAATCTCTATATGAGGCCGCGGACTTTTCACTTCATGTAGTATTTTTGCAAAAATAACCCAAAAAAATAAAACTCACAATCAGCCTTTAAATAGTTAATTTTCGTTTATTTCATGATAAAATGAAATGTGTTTACATACCTATATATATATTTTTTTAAATTGAGAAAAATGTTGGTTCTGACCATTTATCAATGTCTCTTTCCGCTTTCCCTTTCATGAAATCGTGATGGGGGAAAATTACAATATTGAGACCAAGACAAGTCAGTCTTCCAAAACGATTTTACATTGGTTAGGTGATTGAGCGAAAGCATAATCGATATTTGCTCGTTTGAAGTCGACAGGCAGGTGGATGAGGATATCAAATTGATCCATGTCTGCTTTATCATTCGTTATTTGCATGGCGAAAAAGGCCTTATAGTCAACGCCACCAACGACTTAATTACAATTTTATGTTCCAAAATTTCAGTGTGAATTTACTGTAAAGTGATTATATCAACCGATGCAATTGATTATCCCATTCCTTTGACAGAGTAAAAACATATTTATTCATGAGCACAAGTCATGCATATAAAATGTTTTCATATATTCTTCCGAAAGCCTTTCAATTTGAAAGTCATGCAATTCTAAGGCTTTCAAATTTTCAAACATTTAATTTGTAGATTCTTTGAACCAATGTCTATTGTCCATGTTAAAAAAAGGAAAATGTAAAGCAGTAAAATATCTTAAATACCCAGGAGAATTTGATACCCGAGGAAGTAATATATAATGTAAAAATGATAGTTTCTCAATTCAAAAATGCATTTCAATGTCAATGACTTGAAGCACATGCTCGTACACCATATAATTTAATTCGTTAAATCGGTCACTGGGTTTCAACCACCATCTTTTGCGCTTGTTTTTCGAGATCGGAACGTTTATTCGTTTTTTGACTGTATAATAAAAAAGAGAATTAACCATAAAATGACTTCCTCGTGTCTTGTAAGAAGTAATCATGTCCCATTACTTGAGATTAAATACGAAAATAGCACTTTGTTGATTATATGATGCCACTGTGAAAATATATGTTTCAGGTCGATTTTGGAGACCTTGCTTTTGGGGTCTAGAAAATATGTTAGTTCATTCATACACGGAAAAAATATGTCCAGTAAAAAGTGTAGAATTAGTCCAGGAGTTTTGGACGGGTAGCAAAATGTTGGAGATCTTGAATGACTTTTAATAAAATATTTCAAACTTTTCAGTACTAAATGCAAATGAGTCTTGAAAATTTTCAATAAGAGTCTAGGAAAAATAGTTTTGTATTTACTACACAAAATTTAAGTAAGAAGCCAAATTCAGTTCACGACGAATTGTAAAAAAGTTGTGAATGTTTCTAATTCGGTTCGAAAGAATATGAAAAGTTCCTAAAGTAAAAAATAGCGAGCTGGTATTACAAAAAGTTCTGGACAGTCTAGGAAAATAATCTGCGCCTCGATGTGCGCAGTTGACCATCAGCGCATTAGCCGGTAGTGCGAAGTAAAGTGAATAAGTGATCTTATTTTATATAAACATATTAAAGATTTTTCAAGGCCGAAACGTTTGCCTTTTTATCTCCATAATATATTTCCTGCCTTGAAAAATCTTCAAAATGTTCCTTTGTCATTAATTTTTAATGAAAACTAAGTGACCCAATGCCAATATGAAGGCACTATATTGAATCCTGAAGTACCTTGAAATATTCTAAAGTTACAGAAATACCTTAAGGCCATGGATCAATCGGACCACGTGACTAAATTATACATTTATTCGTTCATGTAAGATAACTTTTTTAATTTACAATGTATCTTTCTGATAATTTGGGAAACGTAATAAAAGATAATAAAGCACGTCTGTTAACTTCTTTTTAGTAAAAATTTTGAAAAAAATTCGAAAACTTATCGACAATTACATTTAACTGTAAAATTTTTTGCAAAATTTTCACTCATACAAAGTTGACAGACGTTCTCTATCGTGTTCTGTAGTATTTTCCAAATTTTCAGGAAGATATTTTGTAAAAGAAAAAAGTTATCTCACACGAACTTTTACAGGAATTTGGTCACGTGATCTGGTTGATCCATGGCCTTAAGGGGTCTACCCATATTACCAATTCCAAAGAGGCCAGAACTCAACGGAGGCAGGCTCTTTTGGATGAAAATGAGTATTATGAAGCAACAGAAGGCATACTGTATGATGCAGGCATCGCTGATTAAGCGCAGGTAAGTTTTTTTCACGATTTTTCATTTAAAAAAAGTTTAAACGGGTTTTTCTCCAAACAACGTTTTTCGACGCCTTGTTGATAAAATCTCCGAAACTACTGAACCGATCCTTATAAAATTGTTACCACATATTTACAACTATATCTATAGCGTATATCAAGGAGTTTTTTAAATTTTGATTTTAACTGTTTTTGTGTGTGCAAAAAACGGTGGAAAAAATACATTTATTTTCTCTTTTCGAAAAATGTCTGCCATTTTGTTATTTTTGCAAAAATAAAAAATCGTATGATATGCGCTATAGCCATTAACATACTGAATCTAAAACCGTTTGATTTTTTTGTTTCAGACAATTCGTCTCCGAGATTTCATCAACAGCGCACAACTATCTACTTTTTGAGGACCTACACTGAAAAAAATTAATGCAACAAAACTTTTTTTGTTGTCCTGACAAAAAATTTTGTTGTCCTAACGAAACATTTTGTTTAAGTAACCAAAATTTTATTGATATAGAAAAATGTTTTGTTGGCACAACAAAAGAATTTTTTTGCATAGATACCAACAAAATATTTTTGTTGATTTGACAAAACTGTTTTCTCAGTGTATGATTCACCACCATTTTCATCTATATAATAACTTGAAGTACCTTGAAATATCTTGAAGGTATCTGCTTAATTATATAAATCCACATAAATATCCTAAGTATCTTAGAATATTTTTAAGTATCTCTAAATATATAGAAATATTCCAAAGTATTTTGAAATATCTTAAAATCAAAAGTAAGAGTACACATGAACAGTAAAGGTATCAACCTCTTTGTTGCAATTTTAGTTTATTATATCGCTAAAAATTGCGCAGTAACTACAGAAAATAACTATTTCCTTCCTAATTTTAAAGTTACCACAATAAAAAATATCTTCAATTTCTAAATTGGCATAAAAATGGAGTATATGTCAATTTGATATTTGGAAACAACTTTATAAGTCTAAATAACCCCTTTAATTTTTTTCATGGTAGAAAGGTGCATCCATGATATAAATCCGGGATTAGGTAAAAAAGTCGCCTTCTCCAATTGCCTTCCTTGTGCTTTAATTCTGTAATAGCAGGTCCTGCAACCAGGCTTGCATCTAAAGTCGCGTAATTCAAACCCCATCGCTTTTGCAGGTTTTTCGGATGCAGCTGGTCACCAGCATGCTAACGCATCCTTACCCGTATGAATAGATGCAGAAGGTGTATTTTCTGTAATGATACCAGTGCCGTACGCATAAACCTTTTCTTCCCTATATTCCCACAAATATAAATGTTAATAAACGATAAATTTGAATTGCACAATTAAAATTCGATTTCAAATATAAATATAAACCTGAAATTAAGACTTATTTCGATAGTTTCGAAAAATTCATTTGGTTTCTAATATTCCTCAATTTAAAAAAATTTATAGCACAGGCAATTTTCCAAAAGAATACATTATCCAGTTTTCTTACTAAAAACTTTATATAGTGAGTCTCTTCTTTTTTTAAATGCAATATTTTTTACCTTAAAGCTATGAATCACCCAAAGATTCCTACCTTACCGGCATCTCAGTTCCTGTAACCCCATTTTCATGCAAAATGAGACACAGTGTTGGAAATTCGTGAAACTTTATCAAATGCACTAAAATATTTTTTGTTAACTCTAAAATGTTTATAATTACAAAAAAAAATGTTCAAATGAACGTTTTTTAATAATTATTAAACATTTAGGAGTTTATAAACCTATCTTCATGCATTTTATACAATTTCATAAATTATCAAATCAATGTTTCATTTTGCATCGAAATGGGGATCCATAGATTTGAAGGCATGTGATACTTAAGAAATGTAGCAATTTCATATGAACAATTCGGACCAATTTTTACATGTTTGTGTGTAAAATACATATAAAATTTTGTTTTCAAAATTTGAGAAATGGTAGAGAAGATAAAAAGGGAAGTAGACAAATTTTGATTTTGATAATGGAATAAAAATTTCCAAAACATGTAGTGAAATTGAACTTTTTTTCATTTTCGAAACCAAAAGTATTCTATCTACGTTTGTTTTTAACTTCTCTAACAATCCCGAAATTTTGGAAACAAAATTTTATGCACTTTGGACATAAACATGTAAAAACCTAACATCAATGAAATTTGCCAATTTTGGACATATCACATGCCCTTAAGCCCATGGACCAACCGGACCACGTGATTAGGTTCCTATCTTATCAGCATTTTCAATTCGTATAACCCCATTTCTGTAAAAAATAAAATAACAAGTTGAAAATTTGTGAGAGTAAATGAAATGCACTAAGTTAAGTTTGTCTAGTCATAAATGTTTATAATTGTGGAATTTATTTTTAAAGAAATTTTTTGTTATAATTATAAACATTTATGACCAGGCAGACCTATATTTATATATTTTATTTAATTCTACAAATTTTCAATTATTTATCTTATTTTTAATAGAAATGGGGTTACACAAACTGAAATGCCGTAAATTAGAAATTTAGTCACGTGACCAGGTTAGTCCATGGCCTTAAGACGCTTTTTTGATGAGGTATAAAACTTTGAAAATATCAAAATTTCAAAAAAATGAGAACGTTTATAAAATTCTCATTTTTTATTCATAATTTAGTCGATGGCTCATAACTTATGCAGCAACATATATTTTTTAATTCTGGAAGACGTTCTTCTAAGTCTATAAAAATGGAACCAAATGGCCAACTTCTTCAGAAAAATACATACGATTCGGAAAAAGTTAAAACCCTCCCCCCCCCCCCCCGACCTAAGATTTTTTTCCAAATTGAATGAGTAAAGGATGTATACTACACACCTCCTTAATTCATTTACCGACATGGTTTAAATTTTTTTTAACTCTTCTTTAAACACAATTTCACTTTATTGAAATTCTAATATGTTTAAAATTCTATATCTCGACGAAATAATATCTCAAGGCAATAATAATGATAGCGTTTCAAAAAGTAGTAACCTACTACATGAAAACATCAGGCGAAAACTAAAAAACTTCACCCTTCTATAAAATTTAACAAAAACTGCTTTTTTACAAATGTAAGAGATTTGTCAATAAATATTGCAAATAGCCTGTTACATTTACAGAATAAGGAATTTTATTCAGAATGATAATTCAAGAGTCATATCTCTGATATTTATCGACAAATCTGTTCAGTGTACAAAAAGCAGTGAATTTTACTGAAATATCTGTTAAATTTTTCAAAAGTTTTATGCTGTCACTATTTTAACTTATGGACTCAGTAAATGCAACTAATTTGTTCCCCTGTGCACGATTTAAAAAAATTTGTTAATAGCTATTTGTCGGATATTGTAAACTTTTTAATCTACGTTTATAAGCATTCAATTTTTACAAGATATAATGAAATATTAGTGCTCTTTTTGGATTTGGCGAATATAGGTATCGATGAAATGAGTAGCCAATATCTATTGGTTATAATAACAGTGATTAAGAGTTAAAAAGACATTAAGTAGAAACTGTTGATAGGCGTTACGCCAGTGAAAAAGAGCCCTGGACCCACGAGGGCCAACTGCTCTCGAGGCCCATACAGACACTTTCGATATGTGCAAATGCATGGAAAGAGCCACGCGTCAGGTCTTATGAGGCCCTTATGTGGTTAATTAATACCCCAGACAGGGTGTAACCGATACTGCCAAGAACACCCTCACGTCTATCGTTTATCTGCCGCAGGTCGAATCCCGTATGGGCCGGGTGATAATTGGCACGTGCAAACAAAATGGCCAAAAGAAGCTGTGCCCTTCTTTTAAGAAGGATTCCTCAACCTGGAAACTCATAAAGACTCCTTTTTTTAGAACCTTCGGCCCATATGATGCACGAGCAGCGAGCGAATTACTGACCTAAGCGGTCGTTAAACGGTGGTAATAAGAATCATTCATCTGTTAACAAAGAAGCTCTTTAAATGAAAAATAAATCACTTCACAGATTCGCATTCTAGATGCATTTCAAAATTTATTAATATCAATATAATTTTACATGTAAATAATATTTGAATGTAAATACGGAGAAAAATGGATATTCAACTATGGGGCAGTAATTTTTTATATTCACATGGAAAAAAATTAATAGTTGAAGAAACGATTTTTATCCCTGATTTCATCGTTAATATTCTCAAAAACAAACAAAGGATATTGAGAATATAGTGAAAGCGGTGATGTTTTAGTATTACTTGTTCTGTCTATTATTATTGACCGAGCACATTTCGAAGTATTCAAATCAGAGATATAATATAGCTGAAATAAAGATTTGAAAATCTGGAATTTCACTGTGTGGGTTTTGTAATTGTAATGACATAGTAGAAATAAGGTTAAGGAAGATGAATACGGAAATATGGAAACACATATAGGTTATGTATCATTAAAAATAATTCGTTGTTGTAAATCTTTTAATGTTAATTAATTGTTTTGTATAGATATTGTATAGGAAGAAATAAACTACTGCGTTCAGCAATTAGAAAAAAATTTAATTAAGAGAGAGATAATTGCATATAGGAAATTAGATCAGAAATACAATGATATTTATGTTAAAATTATTTTTATCTTAAAGGAATGTAAAATTTCAAATAAAGTTAGGTGGCCTTTCTGTTTGGTATAATCATGAAAATAAACAAATTATTATTTAAATTATTAAAATTCTGGATGAATTTCGTTATTATTCTCGGATAATATTATAAACTTCAAATTAATTTTTATGGTCACAAGAACGTAGAAAATAATATAATAAATATCTTCAGTTCAAACATTTTAAAATGAAGAGGTTTGATTGTAGTCAGGGTACATGTCACTTTCATTTCGTCCGACATTTTTAATTTGTGATGTTGTCCATTTCATTATGCATTTCGAGTTTAGACAATACTTGATCCAACGATATCAATATCCTAAAGCTGGACATACACGTAGCTGGTTTAAATAGACGATTGGCTGGATTATGAATACATTGCATTATTTTAAGTAAAATCTATGTGCCATTCAATGATATTATGAATTTGAATAATTTAAGCAAATGATCATTTGTCTCAATTAGTGACATACAAAATAAAGCTAATTGCAGTATTACGATAGACTTAATGCAAAGGGAATTTGGAGTCATTTTAGTAAATATGATACATAAATCAAATATTTTACTTCTTTGATTAATTCGTTTCTTATGTATTTTATTGAAATAGTTATTAATTTTTTTCCGTGCAGTTGTAATATCCGGACATTTAGCTGTAATATCATTATATTTGATTACCTTTGATATTAGAGTTGAATATCTAGAAAATGAGATTGAATGTATAACAGATGTTTGTCTCATGGTTGATCATCTAAATATTAACCCTGATCATTTATTTTTCTCGATGTACCTTCACAAACAAAATTTAGTCAAATTCAATTAAATCCTGCACTCCACGGAGAAAAGTAGTTCAAGAAACTTTACTCAACTTTTCAGTAAAACCGGGACGTACGGATAAGTTGGGGATTAATAATGAACAGGGAGGATTATTTAGTATTATTATAACAACTTGCGAAGTACATTTTGAAACTTTACTATACTTTTTTAAAGTTTATCGAACTGTGATACATTCTTTAACATTTGGCACGTCACAAATTATTATAGGGTCAGAATTTCTTAAATCAGCACGAAAACAATTTTTCGTTTCACAATTCAATGAATTATTGCTCAATCGATAGCGAATACATTTTTTTTTTGTAAAAATTATTAACAAAACAAGTTTAAGGTAACTTTTTTTCAAAAATTCATAAGTCTTGAATGGTTTGACCGATTTGGACCGGGTTTGTCATAAATGAAAGATAATTGGTCAAATTTCAGTATAAATATGCGAAATTTTGAAAAAAAAAATATTGTTCTACAACAAATTTTTAATAATGTTCTCAGCCTCGCAGAAATTAAAAAAAAATAGAGACACATTGAAATCTTACGAATTGAATTCCATAAAGATAGAGATGGAGTGACTCTTCGTCCAACTAAAATTATAAAAATGATGTCGTGCTGAGCTGCATCTGTTGTCTCGTGACGCGTACTTCCCCTGTACGAGCTCGTAGACGTGAAAATTCAATTTCCAATAATCTAGAGGAATGAGCGTAAGGTAACCTATTTTTAAAAAAATCCTCAGTTTATATACAAATTTTTATAACTATTACCATAAAATTGAGCCATTGTATGAGTTGATGGAGTCAGATTGATTTTTACCCGATTTGAATAAAACGAGATTTGAAATTTTGTCACATTGGTGCGGAATGATTCGGAAACGGGTTTGGAAATGCTTCGGAATAGTTCAGATTCGCTCAAATTGAATTGTAATCTGAAAGATCCAACCTTCATCCAAATAAAACTTTTCAAAATGATTTAATTTGTGACATTACGAGAATTTCAATCCGAATCAATCCGCCATTTTCGGATTAAATTTTCAATTTAACTTGAATCGTATAATTTAGTAGAAGTTCAAACAGAATCAATCCAATCCTTACACTAAAAAACCTTTCAAAACGATTTAATCTGTGACATTACGAGTATTTTTAAACGAATCAATCCGTCCTTTTGGGATTTAATTTTCGATACATCTTAATCTGTATATTCTAGATAAGTTCAAACCAAATCAGTCTGAATCCCATGCAATCCAAAACTGCAATCCATTTAATCCGTCCATTCCGAAGAGGTTCAAACCGAATAAATCCACCCTATCCAAATTGAAATAATTGGAATTTTTGAAATAAATATTTATCTTTAGGAAATTTTCTTGATGGATTTAATTAGAAGGGTTTTAGGATATATAGAAGCCTCAAAATCTGTTCTGTTTTTTTCGTATCTTTTACCGTTTTTGAGATATTTTGAATTTTTCAAGACAAAAAATTTCTCTTTGATTCATCGAATTGATTCAGTTTTAAATTTGTTTGCTGTTTTCGAACTGAGATGGATTAGATTTCTTTAAATTTTCGTCAGCGGGGATTGGTTTCGAAACAGATTTCCGAGTAGTGCGGAATGAAACAGATAGAAATTTTTTCAATCCGAAACTTGCACAAAGGTCATAAACAGTGTAATCTAGGTAATAAGTCGTATAATCTAGATTATATATCATATATTGTAGGTTATCTCTCTTATAATCTAAATTATATTATTTTTAATCAAGATAGGTTTGCTATATATATATAATATTTAATTTTATAATTCCTTTTTATAAATATATTTTTAGTGTGTGTGATGATATGAAGAAATATTGCAAATATTTTCGTGAAACGATAAGAATTAATTACTTATCCGATTTCGTTTAATTATTTTACATATTCAATGGTCCTTTTATTGTAACAGAAAGCCTTACGTGAACTAAATAATAATAAATAGGGAGTTTGACCAATTGAGCAACCAGGTTTCTTATCTGTACTGACTTTCGTTTTGTATTAAATAAACTTTCAGTTTCCAGTACAATATATCTTTGTCATTAGTGTATCGAATTAATAAATTGAATCTGGAATTATACATAAATCGAGCAGCTGGCACGATTAAAACATTGGCCAAGGCATTTTTCTTGTAATTATGCTCACATTTATTAATTCTCCATTTTCTGGTGGCAAATTTCACGCAGCATGTTCGACATATCGTTGGGAATGGTTGATAATTAAGTTCATTTGGAAAGTAGCGGAAGATTAATTGGAGCGATTAAATTCAGCAAAATAATCGAGGCGCTTTGATAAGGATGATCGAGATCGTTGAGAAGGTGAAGCGCAATCCGGTGTCCTCAAAGTCATTTATTGAATCCTTTCTTTAAATAAATAATAAGCAGACTTTCGGATTATATTTTTAACAACGTTTTATAAACTGACACAGTTTTAAGATTTTCTCTTGTTTTTGCGAAATAAAAATACAGAGGTCCTTCATTTTTATATTTGACAGAATCTATTGGCTATTTTTGCATTGAAAAATATGTAAAAAAATCCGTGTTTTTTTTCCAATCTCAACCACAAATTCGGATTCAGTGGCTAAAATTACATAGAAATGGTCTTTTTTGGTCCGCCGAGACTAACACTTTGCGTTGAGGGAGGGGCTACACAGAGAACAATACCGTAAAATCTCGCATTTGCATTTTTGCATTTCCCGGTGTTTTTTGAGGTTAGGAAGTGAACAAAAGCTAATTTTGGAATTCTGAGTTCGGATTCGGATTCAGCAACACGAAATTCATAGAAATTGACTACTCTGGTTCGCCGGAACATCAACTTTTTTTCGGCGAGGTTTTAGGGTATTGTTCTCTATACAGCCCCTCCCCCAATGCAAAGTACTGGACCCAGCGGACCAAGAAAGACCATTTCTATGTATTTTTCGCCGCTGAATCCGAATTTGTGGTCGAGATTGGAACAAAACACGGGTTTTTTTTACATATTTTTCAATACAAAAATAGCCAAAAATAACAATGTTTTTGAGGTTAGAAAAAAACTTGAGGGTGATGGCGGAATTCTGACCTCGGATTCAGATTCAGCGACCCAAAATACATAGAATGTGACCATTCTAGTCCGTCGGACAACCTACTTTTTGTGGGGCTGTGTTATCTTTCAAAATAAAGATAGGTTTGAATTCAAAAGGAGATAAAAAGGGATAGGAACGTTTAAAGTGGAATATTGGATAGGATTTTATTTCACTTTACTCCGTCTTATTTCGCTTCAGTCGGAGTTATTTTCAACCGATTTGCATCTATCGAGATTGAAGCCTTTTTTTCGAATTGTCACGGAATGGCGCGAAATGAAAATATATCCGAAACATGCGTCAGGGAAATGGATTAAAATTATCATTAAGTAGAGATAGAGTAGTATATTACGTGCCTAGGCGCACAATGAGGGTTATTGCGTGACGAGCGACAATGCTCGCAGGAGATCGAAGCCGAGGCGCGATCAGTCCTGCGAGCATTTTCGCGAGTCTCGTAATTTTCCGAATTGTGTGCATTAGCACGTATTCTATTTTATGTGACTTTGGTGCGTATACGAAGTTTTATGCGTACACTCGAATCTAATCTAGTATTCATCATGATTCTCGTCCATTGCACTTGATATTTCGCGACTAGTCCCGGCCATTTTGATTTTATCGATCTTGTGTAGTAGTAGCTTGTTGTAATAGAGCATGCGCAGTTCAAATGTACAAGGTTTTGTCAGTACGGTGATAACGCTGTACGAAGAAGAAGATGAATAAGAAGAAGATTCTGTTCCGCTGTAAGACTTTATGCGCATGCGCAGTTCAATTTTTACATTATACACTCGAGATTCCCTATAACGAGATTCCCTGTAACAAGGCCTCCCTTTTACGAGCGCGTCACGGTTCCCCATAACGAGCAGACGATCGACCCCTCTTCCCCCACTACTACGGAATGAAGCGCGCTCAAATTTGAAACAGCAATCAATGAGTTTGATGGCTTTTATCACAAATTAATGAATTAATCACAAATTTTTAGTATTTTGAGTACATACCGCCAAATAAGTCAATTCCATGTTCAATACTCACAGAAATCTTTTTTATACGCTTTTAAATATGTAAATAAATTATTGACATAGCCTCACTGACAGACTGACTGCGCGCATTATATAATGCGCATAACAGCGCGTAGCAACAAGTAGGATATGGAGGGGATCCCTCTCGCGCTCGTTACAGAGAGGTCTCCGATGCTCGAGCTTCTCGTTATAGGGAATCTCGAGTGTATTACTCTGTAACGGAATACACAACATTCCGTTACTCTTAGCTGTAACGGAAAAACGAGTTTCCGCGCCGGAGGCACATAAAAATATAAAGTCGACGTTACGAAGCTAAGGGATAGACTGAGGGATAGGAATAGGGATAGATATGCCTGGCAATAGTGAGTAGGTTCAAAGATAAAAGAGGATAAATATTCTTGAATTTGGAAAATATACTCAAGGATGAGAAAAAATAGATCAATCTTGGCTCAGTGGATAGGTTTAGGGATAGGAAAAAACAACGTTTTAAGGATCCTAATTAGGTGAGATAAAATGATTTATTTCTCTTCTTACCAGCAGAAAACACAATCTCAATTAATTGAGTTTGGCGGCTTTAGCATCACCTCTGTAAATTTTAATTAGTGAGATTTCACTGGTTATTAGTGAAAATCCTTACTGATTCCATTTAGTGAAACATTTTAAGTTGCTCAAATTAGTGAAACTTTACTCATTTTCAGTGGATTCTTTTAGTTTATTTTTTACTGCTTTATATTTGGAGAGTTGATTCTGTGAATTGATCTTTTACTGAGATAAACAGTGAATAGTGTCTGATTCTCGGTATTATATTCATAGTTATTTCATTCACCAAAGTTTTAATTACTTTTATACGTCTAACAGTATGACTTCATTCTGTTTTCTGAAAAATGAACAATTATTAATATTGATTCGCGAGGTTTTGTGGTAAAAACGTCTTTGAAAAATTTTTCTGTGAAAAAAGGAACGTTTCCACTCCGCTGGGTATCGAGCCCAGGACCTTTCGATTGCCGGTAGAATGCTCTATCATCTGAGCTATGGAGGTTCCACACAACCCTTCTCACAGAATCTATTTACGCCAATTTGGCTACGGATATATCATGAAATATTTACAAAGTTTTCCAAATCATTTCAGTTGATTCTGTCGATAATTAGAAGAGTGTATCACTCACCATGATAACCGAACTCTACCATATCGACCTTATGAACCTGTGATTTAGAATTAACGTCATTAAAGACCAGATGGAATTTTCAATATATATTTTTTGAAAAATTTTTCTGTGAGAAGTGTTGTGTGGAACCTCCGTAGCTCAGATGATAGAGCATTCGACCGGCAATCGAAAGGTCCTGGGCTCGATACCCAGCGGAGTAGAAGCGTTCCTTTTTTCACAGAAAATTTTTTCAAAAAATATATATTGAAAATTCCATCTGATCTTGAATGACGTTAATTCTAAATCACAGATTGATAAGGTCGATATGGTATACATACACTCTTCTAATTATCGACAGAATCGACTGAAATGATTTGGAAAAATTTGTATAACGTCTTTGAATTTGCCAATAATGAAAATTTAGGATGAGAAATGGGAAATCTCGTATTTGGAATTACAAAACGAATTGAAGTGGCAACGATTAATCGAATAAGAATCGTTTCCGCCCATTGGCTAATTACAGTTTGAGCTGGTGGCAATTAGCAGTTGCCCTCGTGATAATCGATGGGCTTTAGTGCATCGACAACATAATTGCAATGGGTAGCATAAACGTACTACATGAAGATGCAGTGTCAAATCATGCGATACTAGTGTATGTTGCGTTTTTTGCAATCAGAATCATCCATACATTTATGCGGCTCCTGTAACTACAACAAGTCGGAACTCGAGATCGTTGATCATCGCTAATTTTAGTATTTAATGAAAATGTCGTGCTGAAGTACGAATCCACGTATCGAAAATTACATGTAATATTTTCACGATTGATTATCCCTTATGAATTTACATTTCAAGGAGGTAGTACTTGTTGCTCTCTAAACCTGAATCAGTGAAAAAGTCACTGATTATGTTAGTGAAAATATAATAACTGATGAATAACTGAGGAATCAGTAAACGCGCCAAGTGAGCATAAAATTTTTGAATTCGATTAAAATGATCAAAGTATAACGATGGATCTTTATTTTTTAATTATACATAATATAATTTATTATGCACAATAACAATTATAATATATAATAATAATTACGTAATTTCTTTTTAGTGTTGTTTAACCTAAAATAAACGAGTTCATAGATCGTTAAAATACATTGCTGGTTTTATTATTCTCACCTGAAGATTTCACTGATTCAATAAGTGAGTTCAATCTATTTTACTGATTTATCAGTCGAATTTCACAGATTCTCAGTGAAAGGCTTATAGCTACTGCCATCAGTGAATAGTCACTGCGAATCAGTGGCAGTTCACTGATTCATGTTTAGAGAGTGCAATGCATTTACTTTCTCAACAAGATTTCCAGTGAGAAGGCTTGCATCAAAAAGTTTTGTAAATTTCAATTACCTATTAATTCCTTCTTTACTCGTCATTATTAGTTCCGCGAGGATTAATTAAAATAGTTGATATTCAATATTTTTTAATGTTGTTCGAGAAGGTAAAATACGCACAGAAAAAATATTTGTAAAATTTACAGGAGGTTCGGTACTTATTTTTACAACTTGACTTTTTAGTATATTTTACAAGATCTTCATGTAAAATCTACTAAAAGATCAAGCTGTGAAAATAAGTACCGAATGTCCTATCAATTTTACGAATATTTTTCTGCGTGTACAATTTCAAATAAAAATACGAAACAAATCTACATTGTCTGTCTTAGGAGCGTCTTACATGCAAACAAGAAAATATCTAAAAGTGCCATTTTAAATGGCTAGTTTGTGCTCTAAAAGGCAAAATAGTAAGTTATGCAAGTTTTTTTTAAGAGTTGTGTTATTTTAAGTTAAGAGTTGAGTTATCAGATAACCGTTACTATACATTTTATTTCTGCAAGTGTTACCACTTCAAGTGGAATTTTTACCATTTTTTTTCAAGTATCAAGACTTGCAAAAATACAATGTATTATTTACTATTTTGCCTTTCAGAGCGCACACTGACCATGTAAAATGGCACTTTTAGCTATTTTATTTTTTGTCTGTAAAAGCATGAAATTTATGAAAAACAAAAGAAGGGGTAAATTAGAAGGGATTAAAAATAAGTGTATAAAAAATTGAAAATAAAAAAGGAATGAGAATGAGTCAAATAATTTTCAATTTAATTAATAATTCAAACGTTGAAATAGAGACAAGGATTTTTTTACATCTTTTTTCATGGATCGCAAAAGCTCCTAGAATTTCCGTTGAAACTTCAATTGCACTTTTTACCATTTTTTTTTCAATTCTCAAGACTTGCAAAAATAAAATGTATTATTTACTATATTGTCTTTCAGAGCGCTCACGGACCATATAAAATGGCACTTTTAGCTATTTTATTTTTTGTCAGTAAAAGCATGAAATTGATGAAAAACAAAAGAAGTGGTAAATTAAAAAGGATTAAGAATAAGTTTATAAAAAATTGAATATGAAAAAGGAATGAGATTGAGTCAAATGATTTTCAATTTAATTAATAATTCAAAAGTTGAAATGGAGACAAGGATTTTTTTACATCTTTTTTCATGGATCGCAAAGGCTCCTAGAATTTCCGTGAATATTGACAGAAAAGTGTGTTCGCATGGTTACTTTTTACGTGTTGTTTGCCCCTCTTGGGTGGTATGATGGCAGAATTTTATTTACACTAGGTGTCGTGTTGCGAGCTCATAGTCTGTTCACGCAGGAGCTTTGCCACTTATCTCCAGAGCTTTAAATGATTCTATCTTACACGAACACGAATTGTGAGTAGCTGAAGGCTCACCATAATCAGCGATGACCCAATATATTATCCCGTAATATTTTACCTTTCTCTGTCCCTGATGATATTTAATTGCAGGAATTCGTTTACTTCAGGCCTATGTGAAAACACTCAATTCTGAAAAAAAAAACATACAAGCTGTCAAAAAATACATGTCAACAATAATTTTGCTTTGATTCTATGGCCTTGTTTGCTATATATGGATGGCAGTTTGAAACAACTTATGGACAGTACCATACATTATAATTTTATCAAAATATTTATAAAATGTCATCAAATTTTGAAGCAATTTGCAGGACTTGAAAAAAAATTAACCTCACTCTGGTTAGATTTTTTGGTTAGGGGCTAGCGAAGTCGGCCTCCAATGACCCTTTTAAAATAAAGGGCCCCTATTGATAAATATTGATATATAAATATTTTTGTATAAATTTTAATTATATATTCTATGAAAATTGATTTTAAACTGAAAGATGGACTCATTACTTGGAAAAAAGTTTTTTTCGATGAAATTTTTGTTTTATTTTACATGAGTTTGAAGTAAATAAATTCAATTTTTTGTAGAAAAGGCTAAAAAAGATATCAAAAGGAAAGTATTATATTTTTACATATAACAGATATAATTGACACACCATTATTATAGTTACAAAACTTATATTACAAATAAAATTTTCACTGTCAACGGGATTCGAACCTAATTTATCTATCTGGTCACTCGCACCGCATTCGTTATCACTAACCGCTCGCCTAATACGTAATTGAAATTCAGAAGAGAAATCTACCGTTAAATGTTATTGTTAAAATCTTAACTCAAAATTTGAAAAACATGTCTTTTAAATCATTTTGAATCATTTGCTTGAATTGAACTAATACAGCCAAATATATTATTTCATTAAATTTAGAAGATGATTCAAAGAATAATTTCAGAAAATAAAAAATTATAAATTACATCCTTTTTTAAGATCAAATAAATTTCACTTTATTGAAAAAATATTTTTGTAATTTGAAAAAATATATTAAAGTAAAGATTTATTTTAAATAAAAACCAAACCTTTTACTCGGAACAAAATCGTTTTCTTGAATTCACTAAATATTTTACACACAACCAAATTTTTTGCTTGAATCTAAGAAACACTTGAAATTTATTAAAACTAACTAAAATATTTGGTTGGATCAACCAAATTTCTGCTACATTCAGACAAATTTTACCAACCAAAGGATTTTGTTAGATGAACCAAATCTTTTTTGTCCCGATAACAACTAAGTACAACACTTAAGGTAGTTGATCCACGAAAATTAGACCTCAGGCAAAAATAGATAATTTTGCTTTCAAGAATAGCAATATTATTATTGAAGGGCTAATTTGAAAGAGAAAAGATTATTTTTCAAGAAAAAAATTTGAAACACAAAAAAATAATTTTATTTATAAATTTTATTTTTGCCCCAACTTTTTTTCTTATCGCTTCTTATCAAATTTAAAAAAATTATGCGATTTTAATGAATTACAAATCACTTTTTCGAGAAAAAGATTCCCTACAACTTAACCATTTCCAATTTTCGAAAATGAATAAATTATTATCAAATTCAGCAAATTGTTTATAAAAATTTCGTTTTGGAAAGTGTTTTTTTAATCGTTTCAGCCATTAAAGAATTTATTTTTAAAAATCAGAAACGGTGAAGTTGTGGGAA
The DNA here is from genome assembly GCA_030998225.1 of Diplolepis rosae. Taxonomy (NCBI): domain Eukaryota; kingdom Metazoa; phylum Arthropoda; class Insecta; order Hymenoptera; family Diplolepididae; genus Diplolepis; species Diplolepis rosae. The sequence goes on along the minus strand of JAPYXD010000723.1, from coordinate 722,622 downwards.
ATCTTTTCTCTGAAAAAATGATTCATGATTTATTAGAATCGCATAATTTTTTTAAATTTGGTAAGAAGCGATAAAAAAAAAAGTTGGGTCAAAAATAAAATTTATTAATAAAATTATCTATTAATTATTATTATTATTATTATTATTTTCTGGGGTCTAATTTTCGTGGATGAAAACTACCTTAAACCAAAAAAAACGTTTTGATTCAACCATCTTTTTTTTTTATGTGCTACCCTTTCCCATTGACACTTGCCGCTTATTTTGCAACAGTAAGTCGATCCTGAAGTGAAATTCCTGGAAAAATCTTTGTTTCTAATGAGGAATACGCCTGGAAGAATAATAAACCGTGTGAAATATAAATGGGCCCGCAAATTGGACATTTTAATGCCGTTTCTTAGGACAGGTTCGTTGACCGTCGAAGGCGCCTTCCTTTTATTTTGCGGAAGATCGGATTTGTCAGATACAGTGCGGGAGTGAGGGAAGGGGGACAGGAGCGAGTTTAAGCAAGGGCACCCGGCAAGGCCCTGAGGGGACGAGCAGCTGTTTTTGGGTGCGATGACACTCGGTTAATGCCAGGAGCCTCGCAAAAACCGCACAAGGGCCAATCTCAATGGGCACGTGCCCTTACGAGTTAATTCACTCTTAAGAGACCTTTTCTTCTCTGTCTCTCGAAACCATCCCCAAAGTCCAAGACCACAAATAGTCACGAGAATCAAGGTTCAAAGAACCGACACCACGATTCTTGCCCTTGAAATGAAAGGGTGAACCACTTTTGTAAGAGCGTACACTTGTTCGTGAAACGGAATCCTTTGAAACACAATCTTCCTAACTGAAATCTCGCATGAAATAGGGTGGAGGGACCAATTACCGAGTCGATACCAGTTGTCGAGTTGTCGAAGTTACTTTTGCAGATAAATCGTGAATAACGTTGCGAATATGAAATGCTATTATATTATTATACTATAGTTTATCTGCTATGAAAAACCAATTTGTTATTAATTTTAAAATCCCGTGGAGAAATTACACCGATTAGCCCCATTTGAAGGAAGGCTCTGGTGTGGCCTTCGATAGTTTTCCTATTTTTAACTGTTTGAATTAAATAATCATTTGGGCATATTCGGGCATGCTTATTGACTTATATGAAGTCGAATTATACATTTTTTTTAGCCCCATATAAAATAAAGTTTTAATTATTTGGATATGAACTCACTAAACCTGAATCAGTGAACGGCCACTGATTCGCAGTGGCTATTCACTGAAGGCAGCAGCTATAAGTCTTTCACTGAGAATCAGTGAAATCCGACTGATGAATCAGTGAAATAGATTGAACTTACTTATTGAATCAGTGAAATCTTCAGGTGGGAATAATAAAACCAGCAATATATTTTAACGATCGATGAACACATTTTTTTTAGGTTAAACAACACTAAAAAGAAATACGTAATTACTATTACATATTGTAATTAATATTGTGTATAATTATATTATGTATAATTAAAAATTAGAGATCCATCGTTATACTTTAATCGTTCACAGGAACTTCGCGAATTCAAAGGCTGTATTCACGTGGCGCGTTTACTGATTCCTCAGTGAAATCAAAGCAAGGCACTGATTCATCAGTTGATATATTTTCACTGATATAATCAGTGACTATTTCACTGATTCAGATTTAGAGAGAAGGATGGTATAAATAACCAAAACGGGTTATGTTCAAAACTAAATTCGAACTCGTATCACTATAAATTCAAATTCATCTCAACTTCCAAACAAAAGTATAATTCAAAATTTCAAGAATTCGAATCTATTCGAACCCTCAAAATATAAAAGAACGATCAAATTTGGATCAAAAAATTTTACAGAAGTATAATTCAAAATTTCAAGTAATCGAAACTGTTCGAACCCTCAAAATATAAAAAAACGACTACATTTGTACCAAAAAAATGTTACAAAAGTATAATTCAAAATTTCAAGAATTCGAAACTGTTCGAACCCTCAAAATAGAAAATAGCGATCAAATTTGCATCAAAAAATGAATTATAAATATAATATTGAATTATTCTTTTTATGCGCTAATTCATTTTTTTAAATTGTATGCTAAAAAGTGATGAACTTCAGTTTTTGTAATATTTTTAGTAAAATCTTGAATGGCCCTGGTAAGTCTGCTCTGAATAGGACAGTTGTTGGCAACAGATATACGTGCAAGTACACTACTGTGCAAAAGTCGTCGGACAGTTGTTTTTAGCTATTCACTTCAAAGCTTCTAATTTATAAAATACCGAAAAATATATTCTTTTCATAAAAGAAAATGGAAGTTGAAAAATGTCTACATTTAATGACCCTAAAACGAAGTGTTTTAGTCAACTATTAACGAAGATATTGCCAAAAAAGGAAAAATTTCAAAGTTTTCTTAAATTTGAAATAGCTCTCGAAATAATAAAAAAATTTTAACTTTTCTTGACTCATTTCAAAATGAGATTTACGTAGAATGTCAGTAATATAGCAAGTAAATTGTAAATTTTTTATCCCGAATGCAGCCAAAGTCTGAGCTCAGAACAAAATAGTTGCAAAGCTTCATAGTGAAATCATTTATGAAAGAAATTTGAAAAATAATTTTATTGTGTTTTTTAATGATGTTTTGAATTTTTTTTGTTTTTATCCATTTTTATTATTAGAATTTATTTTTCAATTATGATTACGGAATATTTTTGTTAATAATTAACTAAAACACTTCGTTTTGGGGTCATTGAATATAGAATTTTGTTAACTTCCATGTTATTCTAAGAAAACAATTTTTTTTGGATATTTTATAAATTATAAGATTTTATGTGAATGGTTAAAAACAAGTGTTTGACGACTTTTGCAGTGCAGTGTATAGGTTATGTTATGTTGACATGATGAACTCGAAAAACGATACCAACAAATCGAGCAATTGGTTCCTATGACACGAAAAATGGGGTTATCCATACATTTAACATTGATCTGACTTTTTTATTAGGCAATTCATTGTTTTGAATAAAATTTTTTGTTAAAAATGAAAGTTAGATTTTCTTTCCAAATAAACAGTTTTCAACCACTCAGATCTTTTTATTTTTAGACTTAAAATTGAGAAAATTTTCAACTTTTGGCAATTTTTTGAAATCTTTTTAAAACTTCTAAATAATTATTACAAATTTACCAAATTTTAAAAATTGTATAAATATGATAGACATAATAATACAAACAAAATCTAAAAAATTAGATTCTAAATTATATTTCTTGTATTTGTTTATTATATTATAAATAAATTAAAAGTTAAAATTGTAGAAGTATTGAACAATTTTTGGAAATAATATTGTCATCGAAATAAATTTTTTCACAAAATCCGTGTATGAATAATTTAAAAATCTCATGCAAATTCTCTGTTGCGATGCTGCAGAGAATCTTGAAGATCAGAAAAAGAAAACCGAAGTATCCCTTAATAATGATTGGAATTTTTTTTGGCAAGGTGCAAAACTCTGCATTCCGGAAGTGATTGGTGGTTAATGTTGAAGCCTGGTGCATGTGAATGACATTTATATCAAGGCCCGTGTTTTATAAAGTCGGAACCTCCCCGAACGCTTATTAACATAATTTAGGCTTTGGTTGTTTATTACTTTATTAACTTTATCCCTTTCTTCGTGTATATTTAACACCAGACTTACAAGACCTTGTTTGAAATCTCGGATAGGTTGCGGATAAAATCCGGATATATTTCGGCACCTATCCGTATTTATCCGGAACGCTATATGAGTTTTGATTTCGGTTTGAATTAAGTCTCTTCCAGTGTTTTATACCGGTGATGTGTTTTATTCTATCCGATCCTAACCGACAGGTATCCAGGACCAAGAAATATGTCTATACGGCCTCTATTAGGTTCTAACCCAGAATATAACAAAAATGTCTATCCGCAACTATCGGAGTCTTATACGGATTTTTATTGCGGGTTGTATTTGGCCTCTATCCGTGTCTTATACGAGTGATGTGTTTTATCCTTTCCGGTTCTAACCGGTACGTATAGATCAGTTCAAGCATACATTACAGGACTTTATTTATTTCTCGTAAAAATATGCCTGTATAGACCCGCGGATAGATGCCTAATTTGACATTAAGGAAAATGAATTTCTATTTCAATTTCCCGAATAGGCCCAGATAAAAAGGCACTGTGCACTTTGTTCAAATAAACGACTTGTCCCTGAAAAAACCCGGATAGACCGAGATACAAAGTCTATCCGTATTTTGTCGAATCATATCTGGTGTTTTAAGCAGGAAACATTTTCACCTGACAAAATTAAATTTTAGTCCACATAAAACCTCCAGTTGAGCTACAAAATTCAGCACGTAACTCTCAAAATTCATATATTTGATCTATGAAGTTCTATTTCGTATATCAAGTAATTTGATTATATCAAGTACAAAATATATCAAAATTACAAAAATGTTCGGTAGTGCAATTTATCTTTTGTCTTCTGGCAATTTATCTAATACTAGTAGTTTATATAATATTTCTGAAATTAAATTTTATTTAGAAAATCAACTCATATATAAAGATAAGGATAGGATAATTAAATATGGAAAATAATTACAAAAAAAAAAAAAATGCGACTAATACATTATATATTATGGCATCCCTGTCCGTAAACAAAGATGTTTCAAGTCACTTGATTAGCAATCGGTGTGTTCACAAAATGGCATGTTCGCGCTGTTTGAACTAAATGAAAGATGCGACTAACTGATATTATAATATTAAACCTCTGTTTGCTTTGGTTTCGATCTAAATTACACACAAAAATTTATTTAGACTGAACGTTTCATAGCTACGATTATACCTCCCACTATTAAATCTATTACCATACAAATGGGTACTTTGCATGCGAATTCAATATTAACCCCAAATTAAGTGTATTAAATTTTTATAATCATTTGTCTAGCTTTACTAAAATTCTGAAAAATTCAGTAAAGTATGAATTTTCAAAAAATGGTTTGAGTTATGCTACAATGATAAGTATTTACTTTAGAGCTGTGGTTATAACCCTGACACTCATAGGACTTCATTTCGTTCTATTCCGAATTAATCCGATCCAATCCGAAAAATGGTTTTCAATCTCGCTCGTTGCAAATCGGCTGAAAATGAATCTGACCCAATCCGATTTAATCGGAATCTTTCTGAGAAATCTAATTTGAATGAAACCGAAGAAAGTTTCCAATCCGAGTCAATCCGAATCACTTCGAGATCAGATTAACTCGGATTGAGACTGATTGAAAACATTTTTCAAATTTTTTATAAATCAAAACATAAAATATACATCTTTTCAAAAAATGTCCTACTGGAAATTTGTAGACCTCATTTAAGCAAATAATTTTCCATCTAAACGTTTTTTTTGTATGTCACATATTTTAAAAAAAAATAGAATTTTTGAATTTTAATCGTATTTTATGAAATTAAAATGAAAAATCTACGTTTTATCAGAAATTATGTCAGACAAAATTTGTAGATCTTATTGAAACGAATAATTTTGCAAACTTAGGTTTTTATCGTATTTCACATATTAATGTTAAAAAATTTTATTTTGGATTTTCAATAGTATTTTTTAAAAATAAAAAATAAAAATATACATGTCATGGAAAAATCTTACAGTAAAAACTTGTAGATCTTTATGTAGTAAACAATTTTGTATTAAAACTTTTTTTTCATATTTCGTATAATTTAGCTGGAAAATGGAATTTAGTTATTGACTTTTTTCAAATTTTAACATGCTGTAACTTTTCTAATTTTAGTTTGATCGAAAAATGTTATTAGGATAATTAGTAGAGATTTATGAGCACTATTAGAAACCAGTATTGGAATTTTGGATTTTTTCATAAAGTTTTTTTCAAAATTAATTAGTTGTTTGAAATTTTTTTTTAAAAACACATAAAATGCTTCTAATTCAATCCGATAATTTTATCGAGAGTTATCGAGTATACGACCTACAGATAGACAGACACTTTTGTAAAAACCGTTTTTTCTGATTCAGGGGATTTCAAAACGTAAAGATTTGATAAAAATTTCGAAATGTAAGTGAGAAATATTTGTATATATTTAAAAATATTTATGCACTGAGAAAACAGTTTTGTCAAATCAACAAAAATATTTTTTTAGTATTTAGCTAACAAAACTCTTTTGTTGTGTCAACAAAACATTTTGCTATATCAATCAAATTTTGCTACTCAAACAAAATGTTTTGTTGTGACAACAAAATATTTTGTCAGGACAACAAAAAAAGTTTTGTTGGATAAATTTTTGGCTCAGTGTGAGCGTGTAAATTTAATACCTTGCGCTTAGCTAAATTTTTTAACAAACCAGGGGTCGTGGTTCAATTTATGTTCAAACAAAAGCGTTTTAGTAGTTCGCGTTTGACACGAATTGACGTAATGGACTTGAACCATAGCACCTACGCAAGTTTGAATACAAAATTTGAAATAACTCCCATATCGTCTATATTCAACGGCAGGTGGCCTAATTTTCCTTTCCCAATATTTGATCACGGATTCATTAAATATTAAAGCCATCTATTGTTTTGGATTAAACTAACTCTAAAATAAATGACGTCTAAAAATTCTTTCATTCTATCTTGAAAACTATAGCCAAATACATTTTCTTATTTGCAGCAATTATGTTCCTTATTTGAATGAAGAGTATTTTTATTACCTTCAAATAACATTTTATTCGATTAATTTATAAACAGGAAATGCGAAACCTGATATCTACAAATTCGTAAACCTTATACTAAAATTAATGAGTATATGGCTGAAGTACCTGAAATTTACATAATATTGAGTGCTGAAACTATTGCTTCTGATCTTTGGATTTATTTAACGCTCGATTAAGATGATAATTCGAGTTGCATCCACATTTTAAGTAGACATTAAAAGACAATGTTGAAATCCAGAAATGTGGCTTGAATAAAAGTCGGTAGTAAAAAGATTTTTGATTTTGTATTGGAAGAGCATTAAAGTGGAAGTCCCCCACCTTATGCGTAACGAATTTTTTTTTTGCATTTTTCGAATCTATGAACTATCAGGAATGGATTCCCAAAAGGATTTTATGAAAAAAATGCCGTTTCCAGAGTTACAAAGTTTTATAACTAAACTTTTGTAAAATTTTTCTTTCAAGAATATAAATATTATTATTGAAGGGCTAATTTGAAAGAGAAACGATTATTTTTCATGAAAAAAATTTGAAATGCAGAAAAATAATGCATTTCAGAAATTTTATTTTTACTTGAACTTTTTTTCTTATCGCTTTTTACCACATTTTACAAAATTATGTGATTTTTTAAAACGAATATATTCTTACCAAATTCAGCAATTTGTTTACAAGAATTTTGTTTTGGAAAATTGATTTTTTATGGTTTCATTCATTAAAGAATTCATTTCCAAAAATTGGGAACGGTAAAGTTATGAAGATTTTTTTTCCTGAAAAAATGATTCGTGATTTATTAGAATCGCATCATTTTATAAAATTGGGTATGAAGCGATAAGGAAAAAAGTTCGGTAAAAATAAAAATTTGTTAAATACATTATTTTTCTGCAATTCAAATTTTTTTCATGGAAAATAATCTTTTCTCTTTCAAATTAGTGCTTCAATAATGATATTGCTATTCTTGAAAGCAAAATTATCTATTTTTGCCTGAGGTCTAATTTTCGTGGATCAACTACCTTAATATCGTATATCAAAGTGCATCGAAATTTTATTTTTTATCACATAAGAAAAATAAAAATATTATTGAATTCCAGCTGGAGAAAAGCAATTTTCGTTTGTTCTCGGAAGAGAAAATCGTGTTCGCTTTTTATTATCCTTTGCCTTCGTGTCAGAGTGTCGTATTGTTTTGATGAAATACACACTGTGTAAAGAGTAATTATTTGCCTTGCCAGTGAGAGACTCGTGGGATCAACTTTGTATCAGAAATCCCCCTTTGCGTACGCTTAGTCGGCTTTTATCGAAATTGAATGTCACTAAAACACACGCGTTTCTTGTGATTCTTTTGACTTGGTATAGTTTCACTCATATGTCCGAAATTCATTAATTACTTAAATGTGCTTTACAGAATATTATTAATTTACATTCTGGACTTACATTGACCCTTAATTAATAATTGAAGATATATGTTGATGTTGGTAATTGGCTTTAGGGTCCAAGGTTGATAAAAACTCAGAGTTTTACATAATCAGACGTTTCGGCTCTGATCGGAGCCTTCATCAGTGATTTATTTAAATCTAAAAATACAGAAAAAGGTTTTGCTAACATAGGATATCTTGTATAAAAAATTTTTTGTAAAAATTTAACAAGTAATTATCATTTATGAAAATTTATGGCCTTTTTTGTGTACATTCTGAATAAGCAGCCTCATTGTCTATACCCACGATTGAGAAAAGCCTTTTGTATAACTCTACGGACTCTTTATGTTCTAAGTCATTGCAAAAAAACTATCAATTTTTCAGTTCTTCTTGCTAAAAAAGTATCACAGCGGACAAATTTCCAAGGAAAATATGCCAAAGAAAAAAATGTTAAATTAAATAAAATTTACAGATTGCACTTCATACCAAAAGAAATAATATTTAAAGAATTTGAAAATATTTTATATGTGTGGTATATATAATGTTATATGCATGTCATATGTATGTATGTATGTATGTGTGTATGTACGTATGCATATTGTATAGTATATGTACATTGTATATTGTACATATATGTATGTATATATATATATATATATATATATATATATATATATATATATATATATACATATATATATGTGTATATATATATATATATATATATATATATATATATATATATATATATATATATATACACATATATATACATATATATATGTATATATTGCGTGCGTGATATATATGTGTTTATATGTATGTATGTATGTATATATATATATATGTATATATGTGTGTGTGGTTGTGTATGTATGTATGTATATATATTGTATTAAAAACTACACCACAAAAATTTCAATCTACAATTCCATGCACGAATGTCAATTAAAAATATTTTTTTATATTTAGACACTTAATTCCAACCTTCCAAAAAATGCTTTCTGGTATCCAGTTTGTTAGGTTATGTGAATGAAATATTTACCTCAAAGTAATATCAAAATTTATTTACCTACATGTAAAAACCTAATGATAATTACTTGTTAAATTTTTACAAAAAATTTTTTATACAAGATATCCTATGTTAGCAAAACCTTTTTCTGTATTTTTAGATTTAAATAAATCACTGATGAGGGCTCCGATCAGAGCCGAAACGTCTGATTATGTAAAACTCTGAGTTTTTATCAACCTTGGACCCTAAAGCCAATTACCAACATCAACATATATCTTCAATTATTAATTTATTCTATCATTTAAGTAACTCATAAAATTCAGGTTTTACAATTTTAAAACTTTTGGAAACTATTTGAATTTATGAAAAGGCTTGTTTCTATCCGCTTTTGTCCCTATTCCCAGAAATTTGCACTTTTTTGCAAAGAATTCTGGACTCCTTGTTAATTTTGATTGATTCGGAAACATTCATATTTTTTCTAGTAGAAAATCATTGGATTAAATTGAGCCAGATTGACTCCATTCAAAAACACAGTCCAAATTGATTGATTATCGTTAGATCTAAATCGGTTGAAAAATAATCTGATTTAATCCGATTTAACCGGAGATTTCAATCCTAATGAATCTGTACCAAGTTTTCAATCCGAACTCAGATCATTCGTATTGAAAACTTATAGATTAGATCAACTCGTGCTCGTATTAAATCGAATTGGTTTGGGATGCTCTAGAAACAGATTTCGGAATGGACTCGAAATAAATTCCGTTCCGAAACTTTTGCCAAGTTATTGGTTAAATCCGATTGAATGAATCGGTTTGAATAGTGTTTCTAAATTGTTCCAATCAGGTCTAATCGGACCCAATGACTTTTTTCTAAAAGAGATTATATCTTGGAAAATTATAGTAAACAAATAGAAAATTGAATAAAATTAAAATACAACGGATATAGGCGGATTGGAAAAATAGAATAACTTATGATCTATATGTGGGGAATAAAAATAAAAAAACGAATACATGTAGGTAAAACAGATGGACAAATTTTATATAGTTCCAAGCTCCAAGTAGCCTGGAGCAAATCCTGAAATTTGGACCCTGACCGATTTGGATCGACTCCATCCTTATTAAAAGAATCGATGATCCTGAAATAGTTTTTGGATCAGTAGGTCCATTTAATGATTATAAAGTGATCACATCCCTCGCGTGGCAATTGAACATGTAGAAGCTGATTTTTAGTGCGTTATAAGAATTATCACAAATGATTTATAGGTGCATAAGAACCTGCATGCTCCTTAAAAAGAGCATCGTTATTATTAAGGAGCTTCAGAGCTATAAGGAGATCCGTCCTTGATCATGTTGCAGCTGCCAATCAAATTACACTCGTTTACTTGCCTCCTTACATCGAATTTCATCAGGTACACCATGACATACGCGTACTTGCATACAATTTATCACCTGAGACCATCAAGGAAATTAATAAATTCTGATAAGTGATCGCTGACGTCTATCGTCGGCTATGTGTCTATGTATTATATATCATCTGCTCCCCCACAACCTGCTTTTTAATCATAAAATAACACGTGCTCGATCAATTCCATTCTTCGTCTTAACATATTTTGTACGTTTTTTAGATTTAAAAATCAGCAGAGTAATTATTCGTTTGGAAGGAGAGAAAAATTTCAAAAGTTACACAAAAAAAATTAATTTAGTTTTTTAAAATGTTTCTGCTCTTAAATTTTGAAAATTTGAAGACATAAAGGGTAGAGAGTTCAAATTATATTTGGATTTTTTTTATATTTCGTGAAACAAAATCTGGTAGTGACCGCTCTGTTTGAAATACCAGATAGGATCTGATAGAACCCGAATAAGGTCCGACCAGAAACTGGGTAGACCTTGCATCCGCGTCTATCCGGGTTTTCTCCAGGACAAGAGACAAATTGTGTATCATAACGAAGAGAACAGAATCTTTATTTGGAACTATCCGGGACTTTCACGGGACGTTGGAATAGAAATTTATTTTCTCTGAAGTCCAAATAGGCATTTATCCGGGTCTATATGGGACCTCTCTGGGTGTATTAACACCAGATAATCTATCCGGGGCACAGAAATAGAAATTCAATGCTCGGATTGAATAAGGGGATGCGACGCTTGAACTGGATAGTACTTTCCAGATAAACAATAAAACAAATAAAAAGATTTTTTGCATATATTAGAAGGCATTATTTAACTTCAAAAAAACAATTTTTTCATGATAGAAAAATACAAAATGGCGGAAACATGGCGGATCCCGTCGATAGCGTCGCTGCTAACATTTTTTGCGGCCGTCAACTTCCTGGCTAGGTTTTTCATCTGAAACGATAAAAGAAAATTTTTTATAAATCGGGAAGCTTTTATCGAGTGCATAGCAGGGGGGTTTTTGAGAATTTCGAAAAATTGGGTATATTTTCATGCGTTTCGTGAAAAAGTGCCATTTTTACCCGTGTTTTTTGACATGAAAATAGTTAAACAACTGTAGAAATACTATTTTTCTCGAAAAAGCGCCCTACCACCCACTTGAATATAGAATTATCTATAAAATACCGTTTCATTCAAGTAAATCGGTTGAATAGTTTGCTCGCAATCTTGACGGCCGGATAAAAAAAGTTAGTTTCGAGAAAACGAGCCTTAAAGTTTTTGTAAATGAAAAAATATGTATAGCCGCTGCACGAAGTGAAGTGGTTCTGGGGCCTCATTCTACCGAAATATTTGGAGTAGACCAATAGAACTTTGGGATTATATTTTTAAATAGTTTTTCAATCGATTTGAGCAAAAAAAAAATTTTTGATTTTTTGAAAGTTCTAGAGGTATCTCCCCTCTTAATTTAATTATGTGTCGTCGTTATTACTGGAAATAATAAAATAGAAGTGCCATTACTGAGTATTAAAATACAGAAACATAGCTAATACTATATGCTGCATTCATGTAAATTATGTATAGATTATTATACGAAATACAAGTCAAATTTTTGTGAATAAATTCATTTTTATATTTGAACAATAAAGTTTAAAGCAATCTTTGAAAAAGTAGGTGAAAACAGAAAAAAACCTTCAAGAATACTCAACAGGTTGAAACTTGCTAGCGCTCGTGCTCAAAGCGCTCCACGTGATCGCGCGACGTTGCGCGACAGTTTGTTTAACTTGGCACTGTTTCTTTGTTTATGAATATAATTGAGGGGCCGGATGCAATAAGGGGCTTAGCGCTCGGATCATATTCAGCATCATTTATTTTCTTGACTTCGGAAAATCGGTGACCGAGACGTCACGTTTGAGGAGATCCGAGCGCTAAGCCCCATATTGCATCCGGTCCCTCAATTGCGTGAAATTTTACAAACTCAAATTCATCTCCACGTCCAAACAAAACTATAATTCGAAATTTCAAGAATTCGAAACTATTCGAACCCTCAAAATATAAAAAATGGCCAAATTTGGACCAAAACAATTTCTCAAAATAAACGATTATATGAGAACCGAACAAAAAAGGAGGAAAGAATAAAGAAGGCAACCTTTCAAAATCCCTTTCTTCTTTTTCTTTCTTTCGTGCTCTTTTGTCTTTATTTCCCACAACCATCTACATGAAAAATAACACGCCGACGTTTCGGTGCTCTTCCAGCACCCTCTTCAAAGCTAAAAAAAAATCTGTAATTAGAACATTAATATAATATAATATCGTAGATGGTTGCGGCTAATGAAGACAAAAGAGGCCGAAAAAAAGAAAAAGAAGGAAGGGGTTTTGGAGAGTTGCCTTCTTTTTTCTTTCCTGCTTTTTTGTTTGGTTCTCATAATCCTTTATTTTAAGAAATTCTTTTGGTCCAAATTTGGTCCTTTTTATATTTTGAGGGTTCGAATAGTTTCGAATTCTTGAAACTTTAAATTATGGATTATCACAATTTTGTCCTAGTGAACGTCTTTTAATTCCCCTAAGAGAACGTCTCTAGTACGACGGGTTGTCAGTATACAGGGGCTCGCATTTTCAACCTTTTACCGCGCACGCTGATACTCAATTAACCATAACTTCTACAAAAGTTATCCAAATTAATTTCTTTATGGAGGTCTAAGAAACGTTTTTTCATCAGCTTTTTTTTAAACATAATTTTGGAAAAAAAATTAGCGGCCGCACTTGGAGAAAAACTCAAAAATATGTTTAAAATTAAAAAATGAAGCTCAGATAATTTTTTTCATCTAAAACCATTGCCTTCAGCGTAAAGCTGATGAAAAAGCGTTTCTAAGACCTCCATAAAAAAATTAATTTGGATAACTTTTGTAGAAGTTATGGTTAATTGAGTATCAGCGTGCGCGGTAAAAGGTTGAAAATTCGAGCCTCTGTATACTGACAACCCTTCGTACTAGAGACGTTCTCTTAGGGGAATTAAAAGAGGTTCACTAGGACGATCATTTCGCGGACTTTCAAGGCAATCGGAGACAAAAAGTTTTTAGGCGGGTACACTTGACGAATTTTGCCCCATATAAGCATTCGAAAAAGTAGGTGCATTTTCTATGATCAATTGAATCAGAAGGAATAATGTTGTGTGTGGAATTAATTGTAAATCGATAGAAGAGAATGAACATGAGATGCACTGAGAAATTAGTTTCTTTGATATTCGGTCAAAAAAAAAATTTCTTTCAATTGAAGAAAGTTTTATTAAGGAGGTCGTCTACCTTCGCGCCTGAATTTCAGGCGTATTTTTGACTATGGATTGCGAAAAAACTACACATGATATTGACACAAAGTTTTTTAAATTTAATTAGTACATTATTAAAATTAAAAAAAAAAATATATATATATATTTTTTTTTCGTTATCTTGGCCTTGACGCGTCCTTGAATCGATCTCTGCCGGCGCGACATAGTAAACTTTGTGGCACGATTTCTCAACTTCAGAACCTTGAAACATGAAAACAATCATATTTTTTTACTTTTTACTAATCCGACTACGACAAGACACAAGCTTTTTGAAAATTTTGAAAATTTAACAAAATGGCAGCGATTTGAAAAAAACGTTCTATTTTCTACCCTGTTTTTCTAGCTTAAAAAAGCTGTAAAAAAGCTTAAAAAGACGTTTTTTGAATACGAAACAATTTACAGATTTCCAATATCTTCGATAGTTCCGTCAAAATCGTGCCAACAATTTTAAAAAATACTACTTTCGAGAAAACGCGTTTAAAGATAAATGATGAGGTCGGTAGTATTTGAACCAGCATGTTTTCGAATAAATCCTTCATAAGGCATGTTCCTTATAGTGTCTAGGTTCGAAATAAGCAAAAAAAAAAATTCGGTTTTTTGAAACCGCGAAGGTAGACGACCCCCTTAATTCAAAAAAATTTTCTTTGATCCAAAGAAATAGATTTGTTTACCTTAAAGAAAAATTTGTTATATCAACAAAACTTTCTTCAATTCAAAGAAACTTTTTCTTTGACCGTATATCAAAGAAATGTTTCTTTGATTCAAAGAAACTGTTTTCTGGGTGTGTTTACACATACACCACAAACGAAATAAGTGTTCACACCAAGGGTGACGATCATCTCTGGTTTTAAGGAGCAGACCCTTCGCAGAAGAGAATTTGCGTGTGAGAACGCATTGAGGATGCACTCTTGGATTCAATGAGCCATAGAGGATTCAACTCAAGAGCAGGATTCAAGATTCAAGATCCGAGGTTTTCCCTTCTGTCGCGCGACACGTTTTATGGGCCTTGTAATTACCAACCGTTGTATAATAAATATTCGATTCAGTTCTATCTCCAGGAGGCTACCGAAGTATCTGCTCTACCTTTGAATATAACGGGTGTACCGTAAGTTACACTATATTTATAACTAGAAGATGATGAAAATTGAAGCCAAAACACTCCTATGTAGGAAATATCCTATATTGCCCTATTTAAAATAGAGTTCTGACAAGGCCCTTGTGTCGATTCTTAGTTTATTAATTTTAATAATATATATAATGTGGCAATTACCAGGCCATATAATAAAAATCGACTACATGAAACCACTAACTTTTTCTCGTTTATCCGGTTCCAAATAACTCAGAAATTACTGAAATCGATTCCCAATCATTTTCCCGTACAATATATAAATTATAAGAAGCTTCAATGCACTTTTTATATGCGAAATAAGATGTTATTTTTTCATGTAGATTTATGGTGGCTGAGATTAAGCTGAAATCGACTGTTAGGTGTTATTTTGAATTTTTTTATAATATACATTGATCTCAGTGCAAAATATTAAACTTAATATAACAATTATATTTTCCTAGTCTTTCACAGACTAGAACTAAGGAAAACTGGTTAAAGCCATACAAGGCCTCTAGATATATTTCTATATGGGCTGTAATTATCATTAAGAAATAAGTGTTTTGAATCAAAGAACCTTTTTTTAGTCAAAAAAGTGTATGATTTGATCACATGGAATGAATCTGCGCATGCGCACAATGAAAACGAAAGAAATCAGTAGCTACAAAAGATTCTTTTATTTCCAAAAGGCACAATCTGAATTTAATAATAATTTAATAATCTGAAATTTCTTTCAGTCAAAGCAAAGAATTGAAGGAATTTTCTTTATACTGAAAAATATATATATATAATTAAAACAAAATAAAATTGTGAAATTGAAGAAAATTGTACATAAATTTGAAAAAATACCTTAAAGAAAATTTATTACATTGATGAAGTGATTATTTTTAATCAAAGAAAACAAATTTTTGTTTCCTAGAATCGAATAAATTTTCTTTAAATTGAAGAAATATATATCATATTCGATTGGAATGAAATTGCGCACGTTTGAGTGATTTTCGAAATAGTGTTTCTTTGATTTAAAAAAATTGTCTTCTTGTATATGAAAGAAAACCCGTACAAATAAGTTTTTTCCTTAATCGCTTAAGGTAACTTCAACAAAATATTCATTTTTGAAGGGAATGCCTTGAATAGAATAAATTAGATTTAAGAAATTATTTTTTCAAATCATAAAAAAGAAGTTTTTTTATTTCTTTGAATCAAAAAATGTTTTGAACCGATTAAGCAACTTTTAGTTTGAATCAACCAAATCTTGTTACACTCAGAGAACATTTTATTTGTACCAAAGATATATTTCTCTGACATATAGCCAAAGGAATTTTTTTTTTTAATTTCAAACAGATTTGTTTACGTTAAGGCTGTGTGGTAGGGTATGACGTCACCAATTATATACGACCTCTTTATAACTAAAATAATAATTTTAACAAATTTTTCGGAGAAGACAGCAATGCAGGAAAATGTAACGCATTACTGTCTTTTCCGGAAAATTTGTTAAAATTATTATTTAAATTATAAAGCAGTCGTATAAAATTAGTGACGATACGACCATACGACCTTAAAGAAAATTTGTTCTTCTATCGAATGTAAAATAAAATGTTACTACATCCAGAAAAAAGTTTCATTTAAATTTAAGAAATTGTTTTTTAAACTTAATTTCTTCATTTCGAAGTAAAAACACCTTTAGAGCAAATATAAATTTATTTGACTTTAATAAATCACGTTTTGAGCCTTTTTAAAAAAAATAAATTATTTTTTTAACATTATTTATTTGATTTAAAGAAAATATTTTTTTTTTATTCAAATACAGTACTGGCAAAAACTTAAAATAATTCATTTAATTTTATAACCTCAAACTAAGAAAATTTGTTTTCTCATCGCGCGCTTCGCTCGCAAGTTTGAGCGCGCCTAGGGCGCGCGATTTGATCGTCGCGCTTCGCGCTTCGTTCTTTCTGGACCTCGCGCTTCGCGCTCGGTCTTGTGCTCTCCTCATACATTTAAGTTTATTTCTTATAATTTGATACTGAAGCTCAAACTAATTGTATAATTATATTACAGATGATGTGAATTACACATTTTCTCAAAGTCACTCTATTTCTTTTTGAATTTAAGTGAAACAGGAAATTCAATTTACTTAAGGCTCTATCAGCCTTAAGGAACATGATTAAAATAATTTATTTTCTTCCAAATCTCTCAAAAAGAAAAAACAATCATAGAACTTATTTAAGGAAACGATTTTACAGAACAACGCTTATTTCGTATCTCACATATTTTGGTGAAAAAAATCGAATTTTTTTAATATTAAAAATCAAAACATAAAATATACATCCTGTCCCGAAATGTCCTAACGAGAATTTGTAGACCTCATTTAGGCAAACAATTTTCCATCTAAACGTTTTTTTGTATCTCACATATTTTGTCTAAAAAATGGAATTTTTGAATTTTAATCGTATTTTTTGGAATTGAAACGAAAAATATATGTTTGATCAGAAACTGTGTCAGACAAAATTTTTAGATCTTTTTGAAACAAACAACTCTGTATTCTTACGTTTTTTTCGTATTGTACATATTATTGTTAAAAAATTGAATTTTGGATTTTCAATAATTTTTTTTTTAATTAAAAAGAAAAATATGCATCTTATGAAAAAATGTTACAATTCAAATTTGTAGGTCTTTATTTATTCAATAATATTGTATCATAACGTTTTTTCGTATCTCGTATAATTTAACTGGAAAATGGAATTTTGATATTGACTTTTTTCGAATTTGAATATGCTGTAACATTTCTAATTTTGATTTAATCAAAAAATGTTATCAGGATAATTTTTAGAGATTTATGAGAACTATCTAAAACCAGTATTGAAATTTTTGATTTTTTCAAAAAATTATTTTTAAAAACACAAAAGTAGTGCTCCATCCCTCAATTTTGATTGGATGTGGCTGGTTAACGAACTTGTCCTTACTTTTTCGGCTCCGATAAAGTGTACCAAAGCTCAATTCAATCTGATGATTCTATCGAGAGTTATGCCGCACACGACCTACAGACAGACAGACAGACACTTTCGTAAAAACCGTTTTTTCTGACTCAGGGGGTCTCAAAACGTAAAGATTTGATAAAAATTTCAAAAGTCATTTTTCACATAAAACCAATACCTTCTCATCCATGATGAGAATGTAAAAAAATAATCAAGAAATTTATTTATATCAAAGAAACTATTCTTTTACCGTGTAGCAATGCCCAAATTTGTCTGATTCTAAGAAATTTGTTTAGAATCAAAGAAATTTTTTTCTGGGTGCACGCAGAGAACAGTTTCTTTGAATCAAAGAAACATTTCTTTGATATATGGTCAAAGAAAGAATTTTTTAGAATTAAAGAAAGTTTTGTTAACTTAAAAAAATTTTCTTTAATGTAAAAAATCTATTTCTTTGGATCAAAGAAAATGTTTTTGAATTAACAAAACTTTCTTTAATTCAAAGAAACTATTTTCTCAGTGTGTACGATTCAAAGAGACTTTTCCTTGAGTGAAACAGAAAGATCTTTTCTAAAGTTAATATACATTTTTTCTGATCCTACTTTAATAGTAAAAATGCAATTGATATGAAGACTTAAATTTACTGATTAGTTAATTTGTGATCAATCCCGAGTAAAAATTGATCTTAACATGTCTATTAATAATATTTTTCAAAATTTGACGTCCTCTTCGAATAACACCTTTCAAAGATTGATCACAGCAATTATAATCTGAATGTAATAATCTCAAAATCTGACATCATTTTTTGTAAGCGGCTTTCAGGCCTATCATTCTTGAAAATTGGTACAATTTTCGTGATAAATATTCATTCTGACTTATCTTCACACTTAAGGAACTGGTAAGTGAGGAACGATTTATTGTGACCACCTTAGACGAGAAAATAACAGTGCACCTTGTGAAATATCGATAACTTCACTGATCAGGGACAATTAACTACCATCGATGAAATTTCATACTAAACTTGAAATACAAAGTGGAGAATTTCGAATAAAAGGAAGAAGCAAAAATCTCGATAGGTTTTTGAGAAGCGAAATCTGGATCCATTGTTAAAGGTCTTCAAATTTGAATACATTAAGGAAACCTTTCAGATAGTTCCACCTGTCGGTTTCTCCACCCTCGCAGTATACATTTCCAGAGCTTGTATTTTGTGTAATTACAAATTCAGGTCAACTTATAATTTATGCAATATGAATTTTAATTATTTTCAGATATTGTAAGACCATGTAGTACATGATTCTTAAGGAGCGTAAGTAATTTCTTTATCAATAAATTGGAAACAAAAATTCATGTAAATATAAGTATGCAAATTTAAAAATAATGTATGCAAGAGCAAATTTGTTGATTAATAAGAGAGGAAAAGAAATTTATCACAAGAGATTTATTACGTTTTTGAATCATTTGAATTTTGAAAGGTGTAAGTTTCCAAATAATGTTAGTTCTATGTGAGAGAATCCAATTCCGATAAAAACCCATTCATCATAATGTGGCCTAATTATCATACTTTGAAAAGATCATAATGTGGGAAAATTTTCAAAATACGCTACACCAATTGTCGTGAAATTTCCACAAGTCGATTTCTATAGATGACAACCTATGTCAAGTGGAGACTCTTGAAAGAGAACTGCATAATTTGATTTTCGCCTTTGTCGCCTGATTTATTTTCGTCGGGTTTACTTTTATTCAGAAACATTGGATAGTTCGAATGTTGAGGGTCAGTTTTTAAAATTTGTAAAATGAGATAAATTACTACGAAGTGGTCCATTCGAGCGTACAAATGATAGTACAATCGGATTTAAAATATTATGACAGGCGTGAGCACTTTGTGGTTAGTAACGTTTGAACTCCATTTCTCGCTGGTTAACACCAGAGAAATTCTGTTTTTAAGGATCTTCTTGTCATGCTAAATTGTCAGAATCAAAGTCATTCGAATGAAATGAAGAATGTTTTTATCATGATAAACTCTGAAAAATAGTTTATTATCATTTTAATCCTAGTCCTGGAATTTCATTCAAGTTATAAAAGTGTCTTTTATTCAATTATACAATTAATAGGAAAAGTATATGGGAAAAAAGGGAATTTTTGTGTTATATTGAACACTTATATAATAAACGATTTTAACATATGTTTCGAAACTGATTAAAAAGACTATTCTGGATTTAGAAATTTCTTCATAAACTTTTGCAATTCATGTAATCTCTTTACAGAATTTTGAATTTTGTGAAACCTTTCGGAAAGAACTTCAAGACAGATTATAATTTTTCAGTATTTTTAAAATTTTTGAAGTACCCCACAATTGAATCTTGAAATTTTTTTCAAAGATTTAAAAAAATTGATTTGAAATTGAATTGAAACAGTTTTGTCAAATCAACAAAAATATTTTGTTAGTATTTAGCTAACAAAATTCTTTTGTTGTGCCAACAAAACATTTTGCTATATCAATCAAATTTTGTTACTCAAACAAAATGTTTTGTTGTGACAACAAAATATTTTGTCAGGACAACAAAAAAAGTTTTGTTGGATAAATTTTTTTCTCAGTGTACACTTTTGAAATATTTGAGATTATGAAATTCGGGGTGAATTTGAATTCCAATGATTATCTTCTCAATTCAAATTATGATAATGGAAATAAAAATATGACGGAAAGAAAAAAGATAAAAATTTAAATTTTTGTCTTATATTGAAAACTTATATAATAACCGATTTTAACATATTTTTCGGACTAATAAAAAAGACTATTCTGGATTTAGAAATTTCTTCATAAACTTTTGCAATTCATGTAATCTCTTTACAGAATTTTTAATTTCTGAATTTTGTGAAATCTTTCGGAAAGAACTTCAAGACAGATTATAATTATTCAGTATTTTTAAAATTTTTGAAGTACCCCACAATTGAATCTTGAAATGCTTTTCAAAGATTTAAAAAAATTGATCCTGCACTTTTGAAATATTTGAGATTATGAAATTCGGGGTGAATTTGAATTCCAATGATTATCTTCTCAATTCAAATTATGATAATGCAAATAAAAATATGACGGAAAGAAAAAAGATAAAAATTTGAATTTTTGTCTTATATATTGAAAACTTAAATAATAAACGATTTTAACATATGTTTCGAAACTGATTAAAAAGACTATTCTGGATTTAGAAATTTCTTCATAAACTTTTGCAATTCATGTAATCTCTTTACAGAATTTTTAATTTTGTGAAACCTTTCGGAAAGAACTTCAAGACAGATTATAATTTTTCAGTATTTTTAAAATTTTTGAAGTACCCCACAATTGAATCTTGAAATGTTTTTCAAAGATTTAAAAAAATTGATCCTACACTTTTGAAATATTTGAGATTATGAAATACGGGGTGAATTTTAATTCCAATGATTATCTTCTCAATTCAAATTATTATAATGAAAATAAAAATATGACGGAAAGAAAAAAGATAAAAATTTGAATTTTTGTCTTATATTGAAAACTTATATAATAAACGATTTTAACATATTTTCCGGACTAATTATTAAGACTATTTTGGATTTAGAAATTTCTTCACATTCTTTTGCAATTCATATAATCTCTTTACAGAATTTTTAATTTATAATCTTGTGAAATCTTTTGAAGCTTTTTAATACCTTTAAAACAGATTATAATTTAGCAGCCTTTTTAAAATTGTTTAAGTACCCCAAAACTGAACCTTGAAATATCTTTCAGCGATTTAAAAAAATTGATCCTACCTTTTGAAATATTTAAGATTATGAAATACAGGGTGAATTGGAATTCCAATGATTATCTTCTCGATTTAAATTATGATGATGAGAATAAAAATATGACGGAAAGGAAAAAAGATAAAAATCTGAATTATGAAGTTGTGTGTGTCCGCAATTTAGGTACATTTGAAGCGGCGATAATGATGATGAGCAAACGTCCATTGAAGTTGGTAGTAAATTTTCGCGGTTCTGGAGCAACGAAACCAATTTACAGCTTCGCGGAAGCGACGATCGGAAATCAATGCCCCCGTTTATTATACACGCACCGTGTTGTACTCCGACTTGGACGGGTTCATGGTATCCTATAATTCTTATAATCAAATGCTTTTTCAGCGAAATTCACGATTTTTTCTTCAGGTAGATATGTACCTCACAGTTCTCAAGCTACCTGCTCAGCTTTATGAGCCTGAAGTGCTGCCACTGATATTATGCATTTTCCTGTACACTCTACCTACAATGTTTCCACGAACCTCCATTGCTAAAGTGCCGACTAGAGAATATTTACTGTCGAATGTTTCCAGTTCTTGATATCTGGATACTTTCCGGAGCTATTTTACTCGTCGTTTAAATTGCCTTATTTCCATCATTCATTACATGCATAGCGCTCTAAACCGGAATGTACCTCATTTTTACAACCAATTTTAAATTATTACTTTTTATGATAAGTAAAAAATTATTAATTTGAAATCACAAATAATAAGGTTTATTGGAAAGGGATAAATAGACTGAATATTATGGAAAATGTGTTGTTCAAATTTTATTAATTATTATTAATCTAATATACTTTAATATACAAGAGATCAATTAAAATAAATATATTTGTAAATTATAACACCGCCCTACAAAAAAATATTTTCTTGAGCTAGAAACGAAACCCATCATTTCCGATGGATTTTGACCCGCTGATCACGAATCATTTTTTCGGGAAAAAGAATCTTCGAAACTTTGCTGTTCCCAATCTTTTGGAAATAAATTCTTTAATGCTTGGAACCATTAAAAATCAATTTTGCAAAAGAAAATTTTTTTAAAGAAATTGCTGGATTTGTTAATAAATTATTAATTTTAGAAAATTGGAAACGGTTAAGTTGTAGAGAATCTTTTTCCTGAAAAAATGACCCGTAATTTATTGGAATCACATCATTTTTTGATATTTTGTATGAAGCGATAAGAATACAAGTTCGGGTAAAAATAAAATTTTTTAAATGCCTTATTTTTTTATGTTTCAAATTTATTTCTTGGAAAATAAGATTTTATCTTTCAAATCAGTCCCTCAATAATAATATGGTTCTTCTTGAAAGCAAAATTATCTATTTTTGCCTAAGGTCTAATTTTCGTCGATGAACTATCTTTATGTTACAGTAACGTTCAAAAAAACATCAATATCAGCATTTTCAGTAATTCGCCTAAAGTTATTCAACTAAATAAATTGCTGTTCTAAAAAACGTAACACAAAACACGTCGAACTATACTTCTCGCCTATTATCAATTTTAAAAAATCATGTGATTAAAAAAAAATTTTTTTCTCAAAATTCGAAAATTTTGAGGTTAAGTGAAAACTTTAACTTTAAGCTGTAGTAATTGTTACTGAAAAAGACACTATGTACATTTTTTATCAGAAAACGAACTTTATTCTCTAATATCGGATATTGAATATCAGTATTAACATTGTTTGAAGTGGTAATTAATTAAGTTTACCAAAGGTTTCCTAGGAACGGTCGAACATCCTTAAGGAAAACATTCTCATTGTAATAATCGCACTCGATTTTTATTTTATATCGATTAGAGCCATACTTGTATTTAAAAATAAAATAATAATTGTTTTATAACTCGAATAGTTTTGAATATTTTCTTGAGATAAACAGTTCTATCCCCAACATTTTTTTTCGTATCTCGTATAGTTTTTTTGAAATCCAAAAGTTTTTACTTTTACAAGAATTTTTTTGAATCAACAGAACTTTCTTTAATTTAAAGACATTTTTTCATTAACCGTGTACCAAAGAAATGTTTCTTATATAATAAACGATTTTAACATATTTTTCGGACTTATTAAAAATACTATTTTGGATTTAGAAATTTCTTCATAAACTTTTGCAATTCATGTAATCTCTTTACAGAATTTTTAATTTTTGAATTTTGTAAAATCTTTCGGAAAGAACTTCAAGACAGGTTATGATTTTTCAGTATTTTTAAAATTTTTGAAGTACCCTACAATTGAATCTTGAAATGTTTTTCAAAGATTTAAAAAAATTGATTCTACACTTTTGAAATATTTGAGATTATGAAATACGATGTGAATTTGAATTCCAATGATTATCTTCTCAATTCAAATTATGATAATGAAAATAAAAATATGACGGAAAGAAAAGAGATAAAAATTTGAATTTTTGTCTTATATTGAAAACTTATATAATAAACGATTTTAACATATTTTTCGGACCAATTAAAAAGACTATTCTGGATTAAGTTTACCAAATGTTTCCTAGGAACGGTCGAACATCCTTAAGGAAAACATTCTCATTGTAATAATTGCACTCGATTTTTATTTTATATCGATTAGAGCCGTACTTGTATTTAAAAATAAAATAAAAATTGTTTTATAACTCGAATGGTTTTGCATAGATTTGCATATCTTCTTGAGATAAACAGTTCTGTCCCCAACATTTTTTTTCGTATCTCTTATAGTTTTTTTGAAATCCAAAAGTTTTTACTTTTACAAAAATTTTGTTGAATCAACAGAACTTTCTTTAATTTAAAGACATTTTTTCTTTAACCATGTGCCAAAGAAATGTTTCTTCGTTTCAAAGAAACTGTTTTCTGGGTGTATTTTTTCTAAATGGTTGACTATTTTTCACCGAAGTTTTCTGGAAATTGGTAACTATTAAAAGCTCGTCCAAAAGCGCTGAACTGTTTATAAGTTTTTAATGGAATTTTTTCCCGTGAATGTACATTTAAATGTTAATCTCGTACTTTCAATCAGTTTTGATGATCTACCTGTAAAAAATATGGATCGTTGCATTTAATCGATGTCTACAAATTATAAGGTGTGAAACTTCTTGGCTTTGGAAGCAGGAAAATCTCATTATGTCGTTATTCATTTAGGTTTATGCGTGTATATAAAGAGAATCCTATCAATGAAAATAGCCGTCCTCATCAGTAATAATTATGCAGGGACCAAAGAGACGGGATTAATTGATTTCAAGACACATGTCCGAAGTCTGTTAAAGTAAGTGTCAGTTTCAAGAGTTACAAAAAAAGCCAATGGCAATGGCCGTCCCACACATTACACACGCCTGAAAAATAATTAAGTACTCAAGGAGTTAATCAGTAAGAAATCAGCGTTGCTCTGTTAGTAATCATCCTCGATTTGTCATTATATCGTTTCAATTAAAGAAACAATTAAAAGGCGTTTGCACCCAAAAATATAATAGCTGAAATGTCATTTCCAATTACAGCTTGCGCTCTGAAAGGCAAAATAGCATGCTCTTTAAATCTGAATCAGTCAAATTTTCACTGATTGAATCAGTGACTTGCCTTTTCACTGAATCATCAGTGGAAATAATATTTTTCACTTTTAAATCAGTTAATTTTCACTGTTTAGTTAGTGAAAACAATATTTTTCACTGTTAAATAGGTTACTTTTCACTGAAGTAATCAGTGAAATTTGACTGATTCGCAGTAACCTCCTTTTAGCTATTTGAATCAGTCAAATTTCACTGATAACCAGTAGATTTTGACTGATTCAGATTTAGAGAGTGTACTATTTACTTTTTTGTTTCATTTTTCGGTAATTGAATCATAAGTAGTGCGATTTAAGTTGCAACACTTTCTAAAATAAAATGTACTCTCTGAACCTGAATTAGTGAACTGCCACTGATTCGCAGTGATTATTCACTGATGGCAGCAACTATAAGTCTTTCACTGAGAATCAGTGAAATTCGACTGATGAATCAGTGAAATAGATTGAACTCACTAATTGAATCAGTGAAATCTTCAGGTGCGAATAATAAAACCAGCAATATATTTTAACGATCGATGAACTCGTTTTAGGTTAAACAACACTAAAAAGAAATTACGTAATTATTATGTATTGTAATTATTATTGTGTATAATTATATTATGTATAATTAAAAATTAAAGATCCATCGTTATATTTTAATCGTTTTAATCAAATTCAAAAGTTATGTTCACGTGGCGCGTTCACTGATTCCTCAGTGAAATCAAAGTAGAATACTGATTCAGCAGTTGATATATTTTCACTAATATTATCAGTGACTATTACACTGATTCAGGTTCAGAGGTCAGGTTTTTGTTTTTCACACAGCAAACTGGCCATTTAAAATTATACTTGTGGCTATTTTCTTTCTACGCGTGAAAACTTCTAAAATTTTTGTTTTTTGAAAAACAAAAGTAATTATTATTTACATTATTTGGTGCGGTATCGATTCTACGTAATATTTATTTTCTTATTCATAAATTAACTCTTGAAGATAAAATTCCTCACATGAAAACTACACATGCGAATTTTATCATTTTTCGTGTCATTTAAATCTGAACAAGTTATATTGGAAAAATCCACACTCAATAATGTTTTTATTTTAATGATAAAAAATGACGAAATTGACACGTATGGATTTCATTGTGTAATACTTAATTACATATGTATATTTGTAGTTAATTTATCTATATTAAATAAAAATTTTAATTTATCTAGACTTTAACTGTGCATAAATTATTTCTACATGATTTTAAAAA
Organism: Diplolepis rosae; assembly: GCA_030998225.1. Taxonomy (NCBI): domain Eukaryota; kingdom Metazoa; phylum Arthropoda; class Insecta; order Hymenoptera; family Diplolepididae; genus Diplolepis; species Diplolepis rosae. The sequence goes on along the minus strand of JAPYXD010000723.1, from coordinate 696,143 downwards.
TTCTACTTTATTTTATGTAGCATTTTTAAATAAAATTATTAAATCAGCTTGTATAGATTTTGATTTTATAAAATTTATTGTGTAAAGTTTACTGTAAAAAATGCAATGTTTATTCATGTACAATTGATCTCATTTTCAATTTCATCATGCATAATTTTCTATTCTAATAAAATTCATTGAAAATTCAAACAGGAATTGAATAAAAAATTCGTCTTTGTTAATAAATAAAATAAAAAATTGCAAGACACCCGATCCAATGAGATAATATCCACAGAAATGCTTTGCTTTTTTTTTTGTCAGTAGGTTCCACAGAGAATTATTACGACGAAAAATCACAACCGATGCGTAATCTGCACGATAAAGAGTTCGATTTACGTACAAGTAAGCTAATTACCGTAAAGTGTTCAATGAATCATGTATTATCCATTTTTCACATCACATGAGGCGTTAATCTGAAAACTTTACGTGATCGTACAAAACGCAAATTTGCAAATGTAAAGTCTGGAATTTTGATCACGAAGAATAATTTATTTAATGACAGTAAAAACCCGTATAAAAATTTATGACCTGGCTTTGGCCTGGAATTTAACGTCGAACTTGATCTGGGCCGGGTGCAGTAGTTTAAATATCTCGAAGATGGTATTGCAATATCCCATTCGTCAGACCGGGCCCAGACCCGGCTCATTATTTGATCCCAAGTTAGGACTTGCCAGGCCTGGGCCTGGTCTGGTCGACAAAAAATGTCTGCACGGGAAAAGAAAAAGTTTTAAGAATTTCGGTGTAGTTGTGTTTTTTCTTCATGTTTTAGTTTTATATGTTATCAGCATGAGTGAAATATTAATGAGCCGATTTTTCGATTTATGCGTTGGCCGTTATTCATATACATTACATCGAGGTTGCAGCTTGCAAGCAAGTTTAGTCATCTGTATTTACGGAAGCGTTTTCGAAAGACGTGACATCTGCATGTTAATTGGATTAATTGCAGAAACTCGTCGGACATTGAATAGAAGGGAGCCAAAAGGGAATATGACTGGATTTTTAATTGAAGGGCTGTCCCAAGAACACACCTGTCGCCTTGTAATCTTAAAAGATTTTTAGATGCTGCCCTCTGATTTCGAGTATATAAAAAATTATATTGCCGAGCTTAGCACAAGGAATCTTACACTATCCAATCTTACACGTTTACAAATATGCCGAGCTCGCCCTTCTTAAATTGATCTTGAAAAAATTTCACTTTCACTTTTGGGTAATGAATTATTTTATTTTTTGTAATTAAAGTTTTAGATTGTCTTGTCTGATGCTAGAATGTTATAAGTTAGTTACACTGTTGGAAATTTCTGTATTAAATTTCCATTGCATGTAATGGAAGTTTATTTCAGTAACGTATATATTAATAAAATGGTACATTGTTGGAAAAATTGGCTTTAGGGTCCAAAAATGATTAAGTCGATTTAATCAGACGTTTCGGCTCAGATCGGAGCCCTCATCAGTGATATTTATTAAAATCTAGAAAATGCAAAAATTCCTTGATGCGAAGTTGAACTGCAAGAGCTTGGTTAAGAACATTGGGCCTGTTTTTGAACTATATTACATAAAAAACTATTTTAAAACTATTTTAAAACTATTTCGAAATTTGTACATGAGTTTTTGCATGTCCTATACATACAAGTATATATACAGATTAATTCTTTGGTGCAAAGCTGAAATTAAACGAGATTGATTTAGGCCATAAAGGCTATTTTTGGACTATTTTACCTAAAAAACTATTTTAAAACTATTTTAGAATATGTATATGTATCTTTGTATGCCTTATCCATAACCCGTATCTACAAACAAATTCTTTGGTACGAAGTTCAATTAAAAGAGCTTGACTTAGAGCATTAGGGCTATTTTTAAACTCTTTTTTCTGAAAAACTATTTTAAAACTATTTTGAAAGGGTCAAAAAACTTACACTACTTTTAATTAACGTATATTAAATTTAAAATACTTTAATCTTAAAAAATACAAACTTTTATTCGGATTTCAATAATGCTTGTTAATTTTAATATGTTTTGATTGAGAAGTTATTAAATTTAATATGAATGTATATTAATTTCTCATAATATACAAATCTATTAATTTTACTTTACTACTTGTATCTTTAAGTCTATAAAATTAATAAGATTTTCAACAGTGTATGCTCGATACAATTTTATCTGAGATCCGAGACAAGGGGAAAATTACTATATCATGGAGAACTGCTTAGGATCTGAAAAGTACGAGAACAAATTTTTTAGACAGAATTACGAAAAATCCTATCGGGGAAAACTATCCGAAAGCTAGTTAGCCAAGTTATTGAAATGTTATTGAGTTCTTGAAAGTTTTGCACATTTGAAAGCGCTAAACTGAATCGCATCTTTAACCCAAGTTAAAAATTTTACCAAACCTGGAATCGAACCCTGGCCTCGTTAATTTTTAATCAAAACATCTGGCTAAAGCCACTTCAGAACCCAACTTGCAAGTAATGGAACAATCTTTAAAGGAGATGTAACAAGAACTGTTAATTTCGAGCCTCATTTTTATTTTGAGATTTGATCTTTACTCTTATGATTGAGCATTTTCCAACAAAGAAGGAGCAAGATCGATGAAATGGATATCATTTGCAGAAGTTCAATTATATGTAAGTCTATTTTGGGATACTTATCCCTTGAAAAATTGAATCAATTTAGCAACCTGAGCGGATGAGAGCGTCAAGTACATAAATAAATTGAAGTTCCTCGTACGCTCTCTAAACCTGATCGTTTGTCTTCCCTCTTTACTCCCCTTTTTCTTTTTCATCATCATCTTCTTCTTCCCTTTTTCACACTTTTTTCTTTTTCCATCACGGAACGGATGGCACAGAGGCTTATGTCCAGATACATACAGGTGCTTCTTATCTGAATCACTGTACATACATATTTAATGTGGGGTGGATTTTGCACGCGTCTCGGATTGGAGCGGATAATTTATTCGATCCGATGTTTCTGCGGTCGGTTTAGTTTAGGAGGTCCTTGTCCGAGAAAGAAAGAAATTATTTTTGTGTTATAGGTATCGGTTCTTCATTACTTTTATTATACGCATTCAGAAAAATATTAATTAGGGTAGTTGTCGTCCCAAAAATCAGGTTTCTCGAAAAAAGTTTTTCTATGATTTTAAGACATGAAATGACTTTATTAATCGTCTTATGAATATTATTTTTAAAAGTACATACTATTATTATAATATGTTTTTTTTATTGTTTTAAATAATTTATACTGAACAAATAACATTGCAGGAAAAAACTTTTTTGGTGTAGTTCCGAATAGGTCTGACCTTCGATTTCTTTGGAACTACGTATACTTACGTATTTTGATGCGCTGATTACGAATATCATAGTGAAAATTGGCGCAAACTTGAATTTAATGATGAAAACCATTAAAAACCCATAAAATCATGGTTTTTTCCATTTATTTTTGTAAATAATGGAAATTTTGAAAAATATTTCAAATAAGAGTTGTAGATCTCATCGAGGTGCACATTTTATGTTGTATTAATTTTTATCGTACAGGTGATAGTTTTCCAGAAAAAGATAGACAAAGTTTAGAAGTTGTAACAGGGTGGAGCCAGTACAGAATAATTTCGTGACATGTTTGTGTTATTATTATTATTATTATTATCTTGACCCAAAATTAAATCGTTTTAGTATTTTTTATTGGCATTGGCTCAGCTAATTTCCATCAGGAATAAATTATTGAAAGAACATGTCCTAGATATATAAAACAAGAAGCATGTTTAAAAAAGATAAAAAAGATAAAAAAAGGGGGTAAAAAAGGCAAACGTTTCGGCCACAAATGGGGGCCTCTTCAGTGCCAGCTAATTTTCTGAACTTAATGACTAAGCTGTAAGCGTGTAAAAAATCAATTATTTATAGTAAAAACTAGATTATGTTTTTTTATTTTTTTTGTGCGGTCTGGTATCTGAACGCCTTGGAGCTTGCCCCAATGCAAGTCCCTTGCACGTTTTTTTATAAAATATCATACTTAAGAAAACGAAAGAAACATAAAAACAAAAAAATAATCTAGTTTTTACTATAAATAATTGATTTTTTTGCACGCTTACAGCTTAGTCATTAAGTTCATAAAATTAGCTGGCACTGAAGAGGGCTCCCGTTTGTGGCCGAAACGTTTGCCTTTTTTACCCCCTTTTTTATCTTTTTTAAACATGCTTCTTGTGTTATGTATCTAGGACATGTTCTTTCAATAATTTATTCCTAATTGAAATGAGCTGATCCAATGTCAATACAAAATACTAAAACCAGAATAGAATACTTTAAGGTTACTATTCTGCTTCCTTCATCGTGTGTTGAAAGGGGGGGGGGGGGGGTGATTAAATACTGTAGCATTGTTCTTCTTTGCATGAAGAAACCTTTTATTACCAGTATATAAATCGTTTTAGAGAAAAAATGTACTAAACACAAAAGATGTATTTTTTTATGCTCTACAATTTTTATTCGAAATATTTTTCAAAATTTTCATTACTTACAAAAATAAATGGAAAAACCATGATTTTATGGGTTTTTAATGGTTTTCATCATTAAATTCAAATTTGCGCCAATTTTCACTATGATATTCGTAATCAGCGCATCAAAATACGTAAGTATACGTAGTTCCAAAGGAATCGGAGGTCAGACCTATTGGGAACTTTATCCAAGATTGGTAAAAAGCGGTCGAACGGCAATCGAAAGACCTGGGCTCGAATCCCAGCGCAGTCGAAAGCGTCTTCTTTTCCATGGAAAGATTTAAAATTCTTCAAGATTATTAAAAGTATTTTTTTTCGTAAGTTTTAAATTTTTTTCATAAAAATAATTTTGTTTTTCTTTCACAAGACACGAAAATTTTGTGAGAGGTACTTTTAAAGATTTAGAAAACGAATAGAGAAAAGAAGAAAATAAAATCAATATAGGGATAAAATGAAAAGGTGAATTTTCATTAAAAATTTCAAGATATTTAAAGATCGAAAAAGGAAAGAGAATTTAGAATTGATTGTAAAAACCATAGATGCATTGAAATTTGAAAAGACCATCTGACATCCTGTCTGTTCTGGATAGAAACAAGCTATATTATCACAAAGAAATATGAGAGAAAAGAGTAAATATCCCTTTGATAGTCATGTTCTTCTAAATGATAGATTTTTATGTGCACCGTCAGCTGTTGGTATTTTTCAACATTGTCTCAAAGGATGTGGTCGATTCGAGGAAAAGGAAAGACCTGACATGCGTAACCGCAAACACTTCAAAAAATTATTGCACTCATTCAAAGTACCCGCTGCTAACGTTCGAGATAAGGTCAACGAAGTCCATTTATTACCATTACAAACGCTTAATCAAATGATCATCGCTGCATGAATGAAAAATTTACACATCGCTTCCTTTGTAGAAATTTCGAAAGAGATTATGAATAGAAATTCATCATTAAGAATATTATTAAAATATCATTCAATACCTGCTAAAAATGATGTAAGGATGCTACATCGTTAAAAATGCTATTTTATTCTAATGATTCATTGCTAAAGAAAGGTTAAATAACACAGGCCGACAAAAATGGACTTTTTTTGTACCCAAAGACCGGAGTAGGTCAACCTGAAGGATTTTGATGTCCTAAAAACGAATCCGTTTTTCGAAATTTTCCAGCACGTCAGGATTTCGAGATATTCCAACTTAAAAGTGCAAAAAATGGCATTTTTCAGCCATATTTGAAATAATGTAACACGAACAGCGATTTTTTTTCTAAAATCCACTTACGTCATTGTTTAGTACTCCTTTTTACCTTTCAGTTCCATTTTGGACCATCCCGAACTGATTTTTGCCTCCGAGATGTGGCACATTATCCATTTTCAGTTTTTAGAAATGCTTGGTTTTGTAGAGGATTTAATATCTTAAGGTTAATGTACTATATGTCAGAGAAAAAAAGTGGTTCGGGATAATCCAAAATGTAAATAAAAGGTAAAAAGCAGTGCTAAAGATGGTGTAAGTAGATTTTAGATAAAAAAAACTCGCTGCTCGTGTTATATTATTTTAAATATGGCTCAAAAAGGCCATTTTCAACTGTTAGGTCAGGATAGCTCAAAATCCTGACATATACACTGAAAAAACAGTACAGCCAAGAGAACTATATTTTGGTCCTTAGATCCAGAAAATATTGCTATTAGACCAATGCTACGGTATGGTCCTTAGAACTATACGAGTATAGGTGAGACAGCTATACAAGTTCGTTGATATGACAATACCATGAATAGCGATCGTAAACAAAATATTATGCCATCGTTATCGCTCTTGTGAATTTTCGCGTGTGATAAAACAACACGCGATACGCAAAAATGATCTTTTAAAGAAAGAAAAAATGCTCCAAACAAATCGACAAAAGCTTCGAAAAAACGCCTCGAAAAAATGACACTTCTTTCTCATTTCGAGGTTAGAGTCGCGTGCATGCGAAGCAATGTATAGCTCACGCGGCAAACCAGTATAGTTGTCTCACCTATACCCGGACCTTTTGCCCGGACAATAAAATTATTTGGATGATAACAAAAATTTTCAACAAAATAATTTATTTGAAAAAGTAAACATTTGATTACCCCAACCGAGTTTTTCGTAATTGCAACTAAATTTTAGTAATGCCGAAAAAATATGAACAACAAAAGTATTTTGTTGTGGTGACTTTATTTTTTTTCAGTGTTTCATTTAAATAATTGTAGATAGGACTTGTATCGACCCTTTGATAAATATTCGATATATGTATAAATTGGCTTTAGGGTCCATAAACTCTTTCAAACGTTTCGACTCAGGTTGGAGTCCTCATCAGTGAGAATTTATTTCTATAAAAAATACAAAGGAGGAATCTTGAAAATTGTCCGTGTGACGGATAAACATTGTAGTAAAAAAGTGATATAAAAGAATTGCAGGTGTGAAAATATAAAATTGGACTAAATAACTAAATTTGCAATACAGTAAAACTGTAACAAAACTGTACAAAAAATTTTTTCTGTAAAATTATTAAAGAGAACCTTAAAGAATAGCACGTGTGGCGGATAAAACATTGTAGCAAACCGATATAAATGAACTGTACATGTGAGCCTATAAAACTGGTGCAAACTAAATATAAAAAAATGTAAAAAACCTGTACAGAAAAATTTTTTCATAAAAAGACAAAGGAAGAAACTTGGAATTTTGAACGTGTGGCCGATGAACATACTTTTAAGAAATGGTGTAAAAAATTGCAAGTTTGAAACTATAAAATTGGACTAAATGAAAAAATTTGCGATACAGTAAAGCTGTAACAAAAACTGTACAAAAAAATTTTTCTATAAAATTAATAAAGAGAACCTTAAAGAATAGCACGTGTGATGGATAAAACATTATAATAAAATGATATAAATGAATTATACATGTATTTTCTTGCAAATCGAATTTTTTAGACCATTTTTATAGTTTTACTTGTACAATTCATTTATATCGGTTTACCAAAATTGTTATCTGTCACACGTGCTACTTTTAAGTCTCTCTTGTTGGTAATTTTTTCAGATTAAGGTTTTAAGTTTTACTTTTTAGCAAATTTAGTTATTTAGTCCAATTTTATAGTTTCAAACTTGCAATTCTTTACATCATTTCTTAACAGTATGTTCATCGGTCACACGTTCAAAATTTCAGGTTTCTTCTACTGTATCTCGATAGAAAAAAAAATTTATGTACAGTTCATTTACATTTAATTTAGAACAATTTAATAGATTTACATGTATAATTCATTTATATCATTTTATTACAATGTTTTATATCCGTCACACGTGCTATTCTTTAAGGTTCTCTTTAGTAATTTTTACAGAAAACATTTTTGTACAGTTTTTTTGTTACAGTTTTACTTTTTAGCAAATTTAGTTATTTAGTCCAATTTTATAGTTTCAAACTTGCAATTCTTTACATCATTTCTTAACAGTATGTTCATCGGTCACACGTTCAAAATTTCAGGTTTCTTCCTTTGTATTTTTATAGAAAAATTTTTTTTTCTGTACAGTTTTACTGTATCGCAAATTTAGTCATTTAGTCCAATTTTATAGTTTCAAACTTGCAATTTTTTACATCATTTCTTAAAAGTATGTTCATCGGTCACATGTTCAAAATTTCAAGTTTCTTCCTTTGTCTTTTTATAAAAAAATTTTCTGTACAGATTTTTTACATTTTTTTACATTTAGTTTACACCAGTTTTCTAGGTTCACATGTTCAATTCATTTATAACGGTTTACCACAATGTTTTATCCGTCACACGTGCTATTCTTTAAGGTTCTCTTTAGTAATTTTACAGAAAAAATTTCTTGTACAGTTTTGTTACAGTTTTACTGTATCGCAAATTTAGTTATTTAGTCCAATTTTATATTTTCACACCTGCAATTCGTTAATATCACTTTTTTACTACAATGTTTATCCGTCACACGTGCAATTTTTAAGATTCCTCCTTTATATTTTTTATGGAAATAAATTCTACTAATGGTGACTCCAAAACCTGAGTCGAAACGTTTGAAAGAATGTAATAACCGAGTTTTCATTATTTCTGTACCCTAAAGCCAATTTATACATATATCGAATATGTTTGATTTAAATACTTAAATACTAAATCAAATGCACTTAAAAAATGAATGAAATAATTTTTTAAAGACTTAATATAAAATCATTAGTATACGGTTTTTAAAATTATTCTCTTTAATACTGCCAATGCTACCAACTTGAAATGGGATAACAAGAGTTAATTTCTAAATAGGTACCTTCTTACCTTTTTCTCTGAATCGAAAATATGTTTTTTATTCAACAAAATTGTGTAAAATAATTCTTTGTCAGATTAACAAAATATTTTTGGTAATTGAATTAATATGATGATAGTTATAGTTTGCCTTCGAAAAGTCAGTAATGAGGCCACAAAAGAATCCGCTCAATTCGATAATTAGGGTCTTTCAATTAAACAACAATGATTAAACTCTCATTTACATGATTGACAGACTGTACTCTTATCTTCTTCGACAGACGTATCAATTTTTATCAAAGAATTTAGCGGCGACATTTATTGCCGTAACAGATATGATGCTATTTTCAGTCATCTATTTGTCAAATCGCTTTTGCGACCCAAATAAGATTATCTAACACTGATTTTACCATGCGAAGAACTCAGGCTGAAACATTAGTTTATCTATAATAAATAAATTAATGAATATAAGTTTGGGTTTCAGAATAAATGATATTTAGATAATCTATAGCCATTATTATTTAGCGGGTTTCATTTTTCTTTTCAAATTCGCAATCTGGGGAAAAACCCATCAAAGTAACCTATATTTGTTCGCAGAGCATGAAAAAAGTCGAAAAATGTTGGAAAGTGTAATCGATTTGTGACAATTACTTAATGATTTTTTAGGGAAAATGAACTTGAAGTCAGAATAATTCAAACGCGTAGATCTTTATATACTAAACAATTTTGTATCATAACCTTTTTCTCGTATTTCGTAAAATTTAACTGAAAAATGGAATTTAGATATTGACTTTTTTCAAGTTTTAACATACTGTAATTTTCCTAATTTGAGTTTAATTAAAAAAAGTTATTAGGATAATTAGTAGAGATTTATGAGAACTATGAGAAACCAGTATTGAAATTTTGAATCTTTTCATAAAGTTTTTTTCAAAAACACAAAACATGCTCCTATTTTGACAATTTTTGTCGGATGTGGCTGATTAACGAACTTGTCCTTACTTTTTCGGTTCTGATAAAGTATCGCAAAGCTCAATTCAGTCCGATAATTATATCGACACTTTCGAAAAACCGTTTTTTCTGACTCAGGGGGTTTCAAAATGTAAAGATTTGATGAAAATATCGAAAGTCATTTTTCACATAAAAGTAATATCTTCTCATTTATGAGAATGTGAATAGTATATTTCGTATCAAGTGCGGAAATGTCGCCTCGGCCCTTGTCGAGACTCGCTAGCGCGGTTAAATACGTTCCGCACGTGATACGAACGATTTTTTTTCGCTGTTAACCGATAGTTAGCAGAATTGGTGTCGTTTCTCGTGTGGAAAGTTGATTTTCCGCACTAGGGCGGGAAAATTTTAAGTTTTTTTTAATTTTCCGCACACTTAAAATTTTACCGCACTAGTGCGGCAAAATTAACTTTCCGCACGCATAACGATACCGGCAAAGCTAACTTTCGGTGTACGGCGGGCAAAAAAGATTTTTTAAATTTGAGAAAACCAGTTTTGTTACTTCAACTTCAGTTGAATCAGAATAATATATTTTATATTCAAACCAATAATTTCAACAAAGAGTTTGTTCTATTCAAATTCATCAAGTTTCGAGATCAAACGTGATTTTTTGTTACATGAAAAAATTTTTTTTGGCAAGAAAAGGAGAGTAAAGAAATGATTTTTTAAATATGATCAGACGTTTTTTCTGTGTGTTTACGTCCTATATGTTTTAGATACGAATGTATTTTTATTTTATCATATTTATCCGTTAATTCATTAATTATAGGAGAACAAAATGTTGCGATAAAAGCATTTTTTATTTTGGTTGGTGATAGTTGTAAGCCTTGAGACCTTGGATGGGGGAACAGAAAACCATTCCATATATGTACAAGGAAAAGTAGTGAGACTCTTATTAAGTATCCAATCTCAGTGCGTGAATATCTTCTTTTGTAAACATTGCTAATCTAAAAACGTATTTTATCGCATAAAAATAGTACAGAAAAGTTTTTCGCAATATCCCACAGTATATATTTTAAAATTTTCGGTGACAGTTTTGATGATCTTATAAAAATTATAATGTGGATACGTGACTCATAGTGCAATTAAGTATAACAGGTAATAATTTGATAACTTTTAAACAAAAATTCCAAAGTTTAAGATAATTTAATTTTAATTTAGTGTTTTACACTAAAAAAAAGTTCTTGTTAAAACCACTTGAAGTGTCCAGTTAAAAAAGTTCTATTTCTTGTGATCAGAAAATCGGGTTTATAATACTTGAAAATTCTGGTTGATTAAGCCTAGTGGTTTTTTTTTTAGTAAAAAGTTTTATTCTTATTATTTTTGGTAAAAAATTCAACAATATGCTGCAAACGCCCTTGGCAACGTGACATTTTTCAGAATTTTTTTTTGGCAATTGTTAAAATCTAAAAGTTGATCCCTCCTCTTTATTCTACGTAATTATTTATTTTGCACATTTTTTTCCAAGTTTGATCAAATATACTTTTAAACATATAATTTGTAACGTACATTTTGAAACTTTACTCTACATTTTGAAACTTTAGCGAACTATGATGCGAAATGACCAAATTAACATTTGGTATGTTACAAATTGTTACAATAATATTAAACAATCCCCAACTTGTCTATATGTCCCGCCTTTGCTAAAAGTTGAGTAAAATTTCTCGAAATATTTTTCTCCGTGCATAATTCCGGTTAGGAGATGTTAAAAATTATTTTGTTGTTAAAATAACTGGAAATTCTGGATGTTTTTACTAAATTTTTCAGGAATAACTACTCTCTAAATTTGAATCAGTCAAAATCTACTGATTATCAGTGAAATTTGACTGATTCAAGTAGCTAAAAGGAGGTTACTGTAAATCAGTAAAATTTCACTGATTATTTCAGTGAAAATTGACTGATTTGACAGTGAAATATATCTTTTCACTGGTGAATCAGTGAAAATTAACTGATTTAACAGTGAAATATATCTTTTCACTGGTGAATCAGTGAAAAGGCAAATCACTGATTCAATCAGTGAAAATTTGACTGATTCAGATTTAGAGAGTAGGAAATCCGGTTGAAATAACCACAATTCTAGTTAAAACAACCAAAAGGAATGTTAATTACGGTCAAACCAGAATTATAGATGATACAGCTAGAAATTTTTGTATCCGCAACAGATTGTAACAAAGTTTCTCAACCCAGCCTTGAACTGTTACGTAATTTGAGTACAGCCTCTAACCACATATTTAAAGTAATTACTTTTTGCGGAAACAGATTCTTGAAAAAAACATTTAATTATATCTTAAAAAATTGTAATATTATTAATCATACTTATCTTTTAAACGAGAAATAATGATTAAAAAGCAATTTGAACATACAAAAATTGTTGATTGAAAATTTTTTTTCGGACTTACCTTTCCTTTTTAACGATGATAAGGAATTTTTTTAAATTATGGAATTTTAATAAATAGAGGTTTCTATTCTTTACCGCATCTAATTTTTGCCAAGAAATTAATAATTGGTAATACCTGGTAAGTTTCCCTGATTAAATAGACTTTTTCATTAATGGACCCTGAAGCTAATGAAAACTTACCAGGTATTACTATTTAAACCAAGGGTCAATACAATTTACCATTTTAATTATTCAAATTAATAATTGCCGAATATAATTATTTGTTCGAAAACTCACTTTTCATGAGACACGCAGAAAAAAGATATGTAACATTTCCAGGTAGTAAATTTTTACTTGATGTTAAGTGAAACGTACAGAAAATCTGTTGATTGAACTGAACTTCTTGTAACATCTACTTAAAAGTCTTTTTGTAAAAATAACTACCGAATTTTCTGTACATTTTACGAATCTTTTTACTGCGTGTATGATCCAATATGAAATAATTTTTTGGCTTTTTTTATGAAAAATGATATTTTCTCTTAATAAAACTTTGTTTTCCAATATCTGTTTTTTCGTGAAAATAAAAGAAAACCAATTTCTGATTTTTATATACATATAGAGAAATCAATAATGGAATCCTGCCTGATTCAAAATTGTGCAGCAGCAACAAATAGCTCAACGGGATTAGTTTTTACACATCTAATAAAAACTCTACTAACAGCCCAATGTGCTTTGGCCTCTGAAGATTTATATCCACCTGACAAAACTTCAGAAGTTCTCACCGAAAATTTGAAATTTGATTTTATAATAGTAGGTGGTGGATCTGCCGGTTCTGTTTTAGCAAGTAGACTATCAGAAATTAAAAAATGGAAAGTTCTTTTGGTAGAAGAAGGAAAGAATCCCTCTTCAAGCAGCAAAATACCTGGACTTATGTTTACTTTGCACCAAAGTGAAGAGGATTATGCGTATAAAACAGAACCAAATGAAAATTATTGTCTGGGAACGGAAACAAAAAGATGCCATTGGACAAAAGGCAAAGCACTTGGTGGCAGTTCAGTCGTAAATGCTATGATATATACTCATGGCAATGCCAGAGATTATGACGATTGGGCCAAAATGGGAAATAAAGGATGGAGCTTTGAAGAGGTTTTACCTTATTTTCGAAAATCTGAAAGCTATAACCCAGAATTGGCTGCTCGAATCGGTAAAAAATATGTTGGAACTGATGGCCCTATTCCTATTCGAAAGTATAATTATTCCAGCACGTCTCTACCTGACATAGTCTTACAGGTACCAATTATATTAAAGAAAGCCTACAACCAAATTTCTATATTTACCTCAAATCCTACAAGTTTTTTATTTCTTTCAATAGAAAATTTCAAGTAGACATACTTTTATAAATTAAAAGTGATTTTAAATAATTATATGGTCGGAAGGTTGACATAACCTCAAACTAAATAAAAGTTTATAGAAACAGGAGAAATAGAAACGAAATTAATTGTAATGGGCTTTTGAAAAAGCAGAAAAATTTGTTCGAATGAAGTATGGATTAATTCGTTTTCAACTTCTTCAGAATTCGGGATTGAAATCGATTAAAATGTTGGACGGATGGTGTTTGGATTGATTTGGTTTTAGCTGCTCCGGAATCTTTCCGAACCAATCCCTGCCATTTCCAGCTATTTCGAACCAATACTTCAGACCGAATCCATCCGTGCATTTAGAAAAAAAATTGATTTTCGGATTGATCCGGTTTGAAATTTTTTCTGCTGACTTCGAATTGAGACTGATTAAAATGGATAGGATTTCCTGAACTCTGAATTGAATTTTTGTCGTCGGGAATTGTTTTGGAAACAGTTTTGGAATATAATGTAGTGGAACGGATAGAAATTTTTCCTACTCTATAAATCTGAATCAGTCAAATTTTCACTGATTGCATCAGTGATTTGACTTTTCACTGATTCATCAGTGAAAAAATATTTTTCACTGTTAAATCAGTTAATTTTCACTGAAATAATCAGTGAAATTTGACTGATTTACAGTAGCCTCTTTTTAACTATTTGAATCAGTCAAATTTCACTGATAATCAGTAGATTTTGACTGGTTCAAATTTAGAGAGTATCCAGAACTTGCACCAGGGAATCCAATTCAAAACTTTTACCGGTGAAATTTCATGTTTGGAAATCCATAATGTTCTATACACTGTTAAAAATGTATTAAATCTAATGTAAAAGTATAGGAAGTCATTTGCATATACAGTATATGAAATTTAATATACGCATTTATGAATTTTAATATGCATTAAAGTGTCGATAAAACAGAATATTTTCTAGCCTCTTTGACAACTCGTAGATCATTAAAACTGATTGATAATACTTCAAATAAATTTGTATCTATGGGGAAAAGTTTGCCAAGTGTACCACCAAAAAAGTTTCCTTGTTCCAAATTTTTTGAAATTTTAAAAAAATCTTGTACTAGGTACGAACTCATAATTCTGAAAATGATTTTGTATTAGCACCTACAGTTCATAAATTACAGGGATGGTAAGTTTACACTTTTCACTTAACCACCATTTTTGAAAAAATTGTAACTTGCATTTTTTTTAAATCATGTCTTGCGTATATTAGTTTTCGTAGCTTTTTCTCCGTTCTTTTCAATGGCTCTAACTATTTTGAAAAAAATTATCTTGCTTACTGTGTTATTAACTGTAGGTGCTAATGCAAAATTATTTTTAGAATTATGAGCTCGAATCTAGTACATTTTTTTAAAATTTCAAAAAGATTTGGAACAAGGAAATTTTTTTGGTTGTACACTTGGCAAATTTTGCCCCCTATAGGAAAGAAAATAATCTACTTTATTATTTACATCTTTAGATTCACTACTATATTAAATATAATACACCAGTGAATTGTTTAACAAATAATATACATTAAAAAAATATATTTCATATACATATGCATTCCAGGCAGTCAGTGAAATTGGAATTCCAATTCTTGATTCTTTCAACGGAAAAGACTACATTGGTTACGGAAATACTGAAGGTAACATCGATAAAGGATTGCGAGTAAGTGTAGCCGAAGCTTTTCTCTCTTCGGCGAGAAAGAGAAAAAATTTGTACGTTTTAAAATCAACAAAAGCAGAAAAAGTAATTTTCTCGGGAAAAAAAGCAACAGGTGTTCGTTTGAGATTAAAAGATGGTAAATTTTTGGAAGTAAAGGCTTCCAAAGAAGTAATTTTATCTGCTGGTAGTATTGCAACCCCTCAGATATTAATGTTGTCTGGAATTGGTCCTCGAGATCATCTTGAGGAATTTGGAATTTCAAATTTGGTTGATTTACCAGTGGGGAAACATCTGGAAGATCATACTTGTAGTATTGGAGTCCAAATGAGTTTTTTTAACAAGACAGGTAAACCTGTGAAATCAACTTATCTGCTAGACGAGACCTATAAAGCTTTAATCCATAGAAGTGGTAAGTTTAGTGATCTGATTAATTTTTAGAATCAAAAATTTTCAGGAATCCAAGGTAGTCCTCGTGCCAAAAATCGGGTCTCTGGAAAAAAAAGTTTTCTGTGTTTTTAAGACTTTAAATAATATTAACAGTCATGTCTTATAAAAGAAAAAGCATTTTTTTATGGAAAAATTTTAAAAATACGAAAAATAATATTTTGCATAATGTGTTTTCTAATAGAATTTTTCTTTACTGTCGCCTTTCACCATTTTTTAAAAAATGATTGAATTCTCATATATAATGGCTTTTTTCGAAGAAAATATTCTCTACAACTCTACCATTTCCAATTTTGAAAGTAAAGTTTTTAGTGGCTGAGATCGTTAAAAGAATTTTTTTGATTAACTATATTGGGAGATTTAAGTCTAATCATTTTTTTAAACTGGGTAAATTCAAAATCATAGGAAAACTTTTTTTTTCTAGAGACCTGATTTTTTGCAAAACTACCTAAAAAAGTAACTGATAATAATACTTTATGAAATTTCAGGTGACTTATCATCTATTGGTGTTGCCGATCTTCTGGGTTTCATAAATGTTCATGATCCATCTTCAAAGTATCCAGACATCCAGTTTCATCATATTCATGTTCAAAAGGAACAATTTGCAACATTGGATATCATAACAACGGCATTTGGTTTATCAAACGTCTTAAAAAATGAACTTAGGAAATTAGTATCAGTTGAAGATGCTTTTATTGTGATTCCAACTTTATTGAATCCCAAGAGTTTAGGAGAATTGAAATTAAAAAGTGCAGATCCTAAAGATCAAATGAGAATAATTTCCAATCAATTTGAACATCCCTATGATATGGAGACGATGGTAAAATCGATAGACTTTTTGCGCTCCTTATTGAAAACGAAAGCATTTAGAAAACTTGGAATGAAATTGAATCATTTTAATATTCCTGGATGCGAAGATAAGAAACCTGATTCTAATGAGTATTGGGAGTGTAATTTTCGCCATACCGGAAGTACTCTTTATCATCCTGTGGGAACTGCGAAAATGGGACCATCTGATGATCCGGAAGCTGTTGTCGATCCACGACTTAGGGTTCATGGAGTTGGAAAATTAAGAGTGATTGATGCTTCGATTATGCCTAAAATTCCTAGTGCAAATACAAATTCACCAACTATTATGATCGCTGAAAAGGGGGCGCATATGATTAAAGAAGATTGGCTTTCTAAAAACGAATTGTGATGAAACTAATTATAGATATTTCATTATTAACTAATTTCATAGCATGTTTCAAGCTTCATTTTTGGTCAAATACATTATATCTAAACGGTTTAAAACATTGTGACATAACGATTCTTGGGATGTTTGAATCGATGAAACTTCCACGTATATCATAATAAAATTGGAATACATTTACTAACAATGAAGATTACAATTTTGCACGTAATGGTATAGTTTGTCACGAAAAAGTAATACTGCTTTTAAGGGGCACAACTAGTTTGACCACCTGAAAAAAAGGTGATTTTTGTGAATTTTTTTAAAAAAAAGTACACGAAGAAACTTTTTATATTAATTATTAATATAGTATTTTTCAATTTAGGGAAAAACGTATCACTTTGAGAATTTTTGTCAATAAAAATACTAAACTTTATAATAATGATATGAAACTTCAGCATAGTTCATAGCAAATTATACTATAGTTTATACTAGAGTTTCATATCATTATTCTAAAGTTTAGTATTTTTACTGACAAAAATTCTCAAAGTGATACGTTTTTCCCTAAATTGAAAAATACTATAGTAAAAATTGATATGAAAAGTTTCTCCGTGTATTGCATCGAATGTTTTAAAATTTTGCAGATATATTTTTGCATAAATAATGAATACAAAGTAATGTTTTCAAATGAAAATATTCGATTTTCAGCAAGTTATCCACACTGAGAGAAATCCTATTAGTTGTGCTTACAAAAAGGTCACAACTATATATTTTTAGTAAGCAGTACCAAAAATTTTGTAAATGCTACTAATTTTTTTTTGTAAAATTGATCAAATTAATTTATTTTGAGGAATGTAAATATTTTATTTCCATATGCAATATTTTGTGTGTAAACATGACTTGCAATTCTTTGGTAATAGTAAACTTCAAGAAATAATTGTACAGACGAATTACATTTCACCTACTTATCAACTGTTTTGAATTGTTTTGAAATCGTTACATATATTGATTTCTTAAAATTTTGTTTTTGTTCTTCATCAAAATGAGAAGAATTAAATCATGGTAATTTTAAAGTATAATTGTAAACTGTTGTGCAGTTTTTGATGAAAAACCTCTCAACAATTATTATCCTTTGTTACATTTTGAAAACAATAATTAAAAAAGTTTTTCTCCTAAACAATTCTAACCTAAGAAAGTTCCCATCGACATTAACAAAAATAAAATAGATAGAATGGTAAATTTAACATTTTTTTCAATGTTGCAATTACTATTTTAATCATGTACGGATGAAAAAAATAAATCAGTTTCTAATTAAGATATTGGAATAGTTTTTGATACAACTTTTCTCCGTTATGTCGAAAAAATATATATTTTTGTAATAACTACACTGGACAAATAGTAAAAGCAAATAACGCAATTAGTAAGTTTTACACAAACGTATTGGTAACATCTATTATAAGCTCGATACAATGTGGGAATGCATGAAAATAGTCGCGGCTACAAAACGGACCGACTAATCGGATTTTGTAAGTTTTACTAAAAATTATAATCATTGCTACTCAATTAATATTGCTGTAAGAACTAAGGTGCTTAGATGATACAGACTAAAAAACGTACTTGTGACCCTTTTTTACAAAAAAAAAATAGGTAACCACGACTAATACTTTCTCTCAGTGCACCATCTCCTGAGTTTTCAAAAAAAAAAAGTTCCGCCACTGCTGCAGTAATTGTCGCCTTCACAGTGTCTGAAATAAAAAAAACCAACAATTTAATTAAACTGGAATATATTTCCTATACAATGACCCTCGATTGTAAAAAAAATTAAAATGCAACAAAATGGCGGAGTTTTGAAAAAAAAAATTAAAATTTTTCTCAAAAATCTGATGGTTTTTGGCGTGGCAAAATTATATTTTTCATCCAATCATAAAACTGGAGGGTCATTGTATGCAAAAAAAATACACCATAAGCTAAAAAAAGACGCAAGTCGATCGGATGATTTGTTATCGAGTTACAGCTGCAGCAAATTTGAAAAATGTAGTTTTCAGAAAAACGCGTTTAAAGATAAAAGTAGGGGAGAAGCGGCGAAGTTGGCGCACCTAATAGAAAGTGCGAGTTTAAAAAGAAAGTATATGACTAAAAATTATGAAAAAATATTTATTTAATAGCTGGATATCTTTTCTATACTTTCCAATGGATAAAGATTGCATTGAAAATTATTAAAGCAGGTTTTTATTCAGATTTCCGAAGGACTGCACTTGCGTCAATTTACCCGCCATGTCGGGTAAATTGACGCACTAATATTATAATCTTATCTTGCCACGTATTAGTTATATTTTCATAGATTTAGAATTACATTTCAGTAGCAAAGGTTGATGAAAAGAGGTAGTTATAATTTGAAACTAAATTTGAGATAGTATATCAAGATATGTGAAGTTTTTTATACCTTTATTCACATAAACCAGCCAAAGTTAAAATATATTTTATATTTGTACAATAAAATACTGGCAATTGTGGATATTTAAGTGAATATTCAAATTGAAATCATTTTTATAGAGAATTATTTGAATTTGTAATCAGAAGTATATACAATTATTAACTTTAGAAGACTTATAAATAATATAAACAATCAATCAAAAATACAAATTTTTTACTTACATTGCTTTCACATCTTAAAATCGAGAACACTTTCAAAACACTGTCAGACTGCAAATTAATTATTAAAAATCGCTTTTAAAATGCCTTAATGCCTCAAACTTAAAAAACAAATTTAACCACTGATTGTTCAAATGAATATAACCTTACAAAGTCGTTACATCAGTTTTGCGAACCATATTACCTCCCATGTCACAAAAAATCTTAAGAAAAAGATTAGCAGAAAAGTCCAGCAACATTCAAATGTATATATCTATATATTAATAATTGTGTACTTACTATCTTCTTTATATTTTCAATCATAAACATCCGAGCACTTGACTTCAGTCACCGGTTTCCAGAAACACAACACGTGTGCCAACTTCGCCTCTGATTTGAATCTCGTATGCGCCAATTTTGCCGCAAGTGTATCGTTCATTAATTAAATACTTTTTACGTAAAATGCTTATTTTTTCATACAAATATTCTATCCTAATCGTAAGATTAAATATCAAAGATTATAAAATCGTTGCATTAATCTAATTCACCTTGAATTACTATTATTTAACGATTTAACTCAATGGCTTCGAACATAACCATTATGCCAAAAAACGATTAATCGCAATAAAACTGTATTAAGCAATTAGATTTTTATAATGTTTTCTATCAAATACATATCATACAAGAATGCACACGATAGAACTATTTTTATTTTTTGTTATGTTATCATTTTCTGAAAAATAGGGTGCGCCAATTTAGACGACGCGCCAATTTCGCCGCTTCTCCCCTACTGATTTCATTAATATAAATTTTTAAATATCATGCCTAGAGCTAATGTGCTAATCCAGGCCCATACAATTCACCTTCCTCTTCTTCAAAAAGTGCCTGCTGGGCTGTTAAAAAATGTAAAAAATAAAATCGAAATTTTCCAAATTTCAAACTAGTTGTGCCCCTTAAATGTGACTTATAAGTTGGTGAAAAAACTTATTATACACGCAAAATAATGTGTTGCTGGTACAAAGAAACGTATCGCTGTTCCAGCTGTATTATTAACTATCCTATAACCATAAATATGATTGGGCTGAAGTTTGTGACGTCTCGTGTGACGAATTTTTTTTTTCGTCGTATGATCTCCAAAACAATAAAAAATATGCAGAATAGTGGTTTTTGACAAAAACAACATTTTTTACAAGAACAAAATATTGTAAAGTTTGACAAAAACAAACTATTTATAGACTAACACGTTCTTATCTTCTTATCTCGCAAACTAAAAAACTGAGTTTGCGGAGCGAAACAAAAATTAGCAAAGTTTGACCAAAGCAACTTTGCTAATTTTGGTTTCACTCCGCAAACTTAATTTTTAATTTACTTTTTTTTATTGTGACTCTATGTGACTTCAATCAAAAATCGAAGTCTATATATGTCTCTATTTTAGTTTGTGAGATACTTTAACGAGTTCGTCCGCAAATCGCTTGGTTTGGTCAATTTTTGCTAATTTTGGATTCGCTCCACAATCTCAGTTTTTAATTTATATTTTTTTATATTGTAGCACTTTGTGGCTGCAATCAAAAGGCAAAGTCCATATGTATGTCTGTTTTTTAGTTTGCGAGATAATTTTATGTGTTCGTCCGTAAATAGTTTGTTTTTGTACAACTATAAACTATAACTATAACTATAAAAAAATGTTTTTTTTGTCAAAAATCACTATTCTGCATATTTTTTATTGTTTTAGAGATCATACGATGAGAAAAAAAATTCGTCACATAAGACGTCACAAACTTCAGCACAATATAAATATGGCTGATATAACCTAAAAAATCCTTGTGAAAGCTACACATTTTTTTTCCGTGTAATATTTTTAATTAATTAAAGTAGTTGTCGTTGCAAAAATCAGGTCCCGGAAAAAAAAGGTTTTCTTTGATTTTAAGACTTGAAATTATATTATCAGTCGTGCCTTATAAAAGAAGAAACATTCAAAATTTACGAAAAATATTACATTTATTAATGTTTTTTGTAATCGAATTTTTCCTTACTATTTTCCTTCTCACCAACTCTACTCTATTGTTCACTGGAAACTTTAGTTTTAAAATTGGAAACAGGAAAGTTGTAAATAATATTTTCTCCAAAGACATGTTTAAAATTCTTTTCATAAAAAATAATGTTTTTTCTTTCATAAGACACGATTGATAATATCATTCCGAGTCTTGAAATCATGGAAATACGTTTTTTTCCAATTACCTCATTTTTGGCATGACAAGTCTCTTAAATTTTATTCTTCATTGTTATTTTTAAAATTTCACTTGTGTCTTATTTTTATGTTGCAACTGATAAGTTCACATAATTTTTAACACTGATATATCACCTCTTTACAAGAAACATGCTAATATCAATTTTAGTAACGTATTTTATTTGCTTAGCTTCGATGGACACTGCCACGTTCATTACACATTCACAAACAAATGCTTCTCTTGTATTTGTTGATTTTACACACTCCAGAACAATTTTCGTTTTTCCATCCTTCATAGAAAATAAATTTTTTTTAACTAATGGAGAAATTATTAGTCCCATTAATACTTAGCATATTGAATAATAATTTTTAAAAAGTTCGCAAAAATTCTATTTCCTAGGAGAGGTAAATTATTTGTATTTTTAAGCTTTTTCTCTACGAAATGTATATTGATTTGGAATAACTCAATAACAAGAAAATAAAGGGTTGGGAATCTTTCTACAAGTTATTAAATTTGCATGGCAAATGTGATTCCAGTCTGTCTCCACTTTCCAGCGACAATAATTTAAAAAAATAAAATGCACGTAAAAGTCTCATAACAAATGGAATGTAGGATAAGTCTTTACTCTGCAAGTCTTTCTCTAATAAATTATTAAACCCTATACCTCAGTATGTACATATGTACTTTTATTATTAATTCAGGATTTTATTTATAAACATGCTTGCCTTGAAACAGAAATAATATGATCCGATTTTTTGTATCATTTCAACAATCATTATATTTTTATATTATATTATATTTGTAATCCTCTTGTGGGCATTAATTACAAAAAACTAATTTATAATTCATGATCAGAAGTGAATATAATCTTCTATTCTTTTTATTCGTTCAAACTACTATCATTTTTTTTATTCTCTTTACGTGAAGGTTTAATTTTTTATGTTTTTAATTTGATATTTTATTTGTGGAGAAATAATATGAATTATCATGGAGTATTTTAAAGTGAGTGATTTTAAATTGATGAGATATTTCCTGAGGGTTCAAGTAGTTAGCAGTAGCCCTCTCGCTAAAACATCCGCATATATACAGTTTTCATGATTCATGACAATCTAAATGAAAGACAAGTACAGCTTAGAAAATTATGGTGAAGTATATGATACTTAACTGAAGCGGGTTGCTCTCCACTATAAACTTTCCCCTCCATACGAAATACTATTTTATATTTCTTGATACATAATTTTCTATTGAAGTTTTTCCTGGCATTCGTACAATGTATTAAGTGAGGCCAAACTCCGGGAAATTATTTCTAATAGCTACTTTGCAACAAGGAATACTCACTTAAAACTGAATAATTCATTAGAAACGTTAATGCAGAAAGAGGGATTTGATTCAAAGAAATTAAAGCTTTTGCTAAGAAAAATAGGCGCAATATTTATGAAAAACAATCTATTAATTTCTTTAATTTTCTTTATTAGCATTTTGATATTTTTCATAAAAAAGATATTTTTGAAATAATTTATAATATTATCAAAATTTATTTAAATGACGTAAACTATAAAAATAAGATGTAAGGAAATAGTATTCTATCTATAGCTGACGATAATATTAGGTCGTTTGAAAAGTCCCGGGCTTCACGACCAGATGGCGTTACTAATATAAAATCCTTATCATTTTTGTGAAGTGCCAACTTTAAAAACACTAAATCCAAAGTTTCATTGCAATCTGTCAAGTAGTTTGTGTTTGAGAGTAATTGTCGCCTTGTCATCTCAGTAATTTTGTAAACAATTGAAAGAAACGAGTTTCGTGTTCTCATTAAACATTATTATTTGAGAGGCAAAACGGCTAAAGAAGCTAAAGAAAAGCTTGATAAACATTATGGCACGTCTGCTCTATCGAATTCAGTACAATAGTCAAAAGGTGGATGCAAGAGTTCAAATTTGGTCATACGAGCACAAATAACGAACCACGTCCAGTGAGGTTTTCAGGCCATACTACGACAGAAATGATCAAAAAAGTTCTACGTTTCGTGACCGATAACCGTAAATTGAAGGTGCGTGTGATTTCTAAGGTGGTAAACATCTCAACTGAACGTGTTCACAACATTTTGCATAATTATTTGAATATGCAAAAGCTATGTGCGCGATTGGCGCCACGCGTCCTCACTGACCAGCAAAAGTTGAAAAGAGCTAATGTTTCTCAATATAATTTGAACATGTTCAAGCATAATCCAAAGGAGTTCTTGCGCCGTCTTGTAACCATTGTTGAAAGGTGGATCCACCACTACACACCAGAGACCAAAGAACAGTCGAAATAATGGGTAGAAGCTGGTGGGAATGCACCGAAGCGGCCAAATATGCAACAATCGGCTGATAAGGTTATAGCGACTATTTTTTGGGATGTGCATGGTATAATTCGTATTGACTACACAGGAAAAATTCCGATTTGCGTTAACCCTAGATGGCCGAGTTGGTAACCCCGCTTTGTGTCAAGCCCGATAATCGAGTTGAATCTACTCGCATTCCGGGGTTGGCGGAACCTCTACTCCCGTTTAAACGCGCTATGTGTATATTGCACTGTTAGAAATGTTTGCAATTTTAGTATACAGGGGTATATTAAATTTCCTATATGTTTACTAAATTTACTACACTTGGTAATTTTAGTTTACTCAGGTATACTAAATTTTTTAAGTGTACACTAAGTTTCTTTTACGTATATCAATTTCGTAGTTTCTGTATACTAAAATTCATATATCTGTATACGAAATTCATCTGCGCAAGCGCGTTTCGAGTTACGCGGATCATGCAACATGCAGACTCGCATGCTGATGTATTTGTGGTTAACTACGTTGTTGGATCGACAAAAGTTCGGATTGTTTGGATCTGCGTTTTTCTTTTCAAAAGGTAGGTTTAATTTATTTACTCGTTTACAAATGTAAATTTACGTATCCCAGAATTTCGAAGCTTTACAAGTGAAATGTGAAAAAAATAAAATAAAAATTCCAGAAGTAGATAGACATTTTAGGTTACATTAACGCGCGAAAAAAAGTTGATTTTCTGCTGAAAGTGCTATTACTATTTTTTTAGATCGCGTACTCATTAGAGTTCAAGATGTTATGGAAGGAATTCAAGTTGCTTTCGCATTGTACTAAGTGTTTGGATATTCATACGTTGCGGAATTGCCAAAATCTTTAGAGTTCATTCAAAGGTAATTATTTGATGATTCATTCAATATACATATAGTTTTTACATGTCTTTCAAGTACATATTTACAAAATGAAATTATTTCTTCAGGTTCATATTTGACATTAACCCTCTGTCTCCAGGCGACAAAAGAGTGAAGGGCGCTAAAAGGATCATTATCTTTGATAATTATTAATAATTCTTAATAAAGTGATACTCTGTACTTCAACTGTATTTATTTTACAATATACCCCATTGAATAATAATTGTAAAACAAAACATTACAAATCGCAATATACTTTATTTCTAATGGTAACATTTATATCCTTTCGGACAAAGTTTAGAAAAAAAGATTTAACTTCAAATCGATAAGGAAAACAATTAAATACAAATTTTAATTTATATTAATTATTTTCCTTATACTTTAAGTTTTACTGGTTCTCTAGCATTAGTACACATATATTAAAATTAGTATACCCATCAGTAAAATTACTATATGTGTGTACTAAATTTCATGTACACGTATACTAAATTTAGTGCACGCGTATATGAAATTTTATACACACATATGGTAATTTTACTGTACGGATATACTAATTTTAATATATGTGTATTAATGCTAGAGAACCAGTAAAACTATTTTCATCCTTTCGAAAAAAATTGATGTAAAAAGTTTTGACTCAAAGTATAAGGAAAATAATTAATATAAATTAAAATTTGTATTTAATTGTTTTCCTTATGGATTTCAAGTTAAATCTGTTAAATCTGTTGATTTGTAATGTTTTGTTAATAATTTTTCCAAGAGCTGTAATTAAATTTTGTACTTGGACGTCAAATGTCTTTAACCTCCTTTTAGCGCCCTTCGCTCTTTTGTCGCTTAGAGACAGAGGGTTAATGTCAAATATGAACCTGATGAAGAAATAATTTCGTTATGTAAATATGTACTTGAAAGACACGTAAAAACTATATGTATATTGAATGAATCATTAAATAATTATCTTTCAATGAACTCCAAAGATTTTGGCAATTCCGCAACGTATGAATATCCAAACACGTAGTACGATGCAAAAGCAACTTGAATTCCTTCCAAAACATCTTGAACTCTTATGAGTACGCAATTTAAAAAAATAGAAAAAATATCACTTTTAGCCCATTTTTTAATATCTAAAATAAAAATTTTCATAGCTCTTCTAGAGCTCTTAACCTAGATTAAATAGGACTGGAAGACGTTTTTAAGACGCTCTAATAGAGCTCTTCAAACAATCTAAAACTCATCGAATGATACTCCTCTAAAAGACAATATAAGGACGTCTTGTAAATGCTTCTTTTCGATCGTCTTCTAGACGCCAAAAATAGTTGAATTAGCGGCCAATTTAAGCTCTATTAGGCGTCTATTAAGGACGTTCTCTTGAAAATCACTTTTCTTTAGATTTCTTTCAAACTTCGTAAATAAGTACTTTTTACCATGATCTACAAAGCGGTAAAAAGATTAGCATCAAGACCGGTATTTAAAATCGAGAAATTAAGCTCTAAAGTTCTAAAGTAAAGCTCTAAAACTAGTATATTATATTAGAGATTATAAGGAATCGTATGCCATCATAAAAAATACGCGTACCGGCACTACTTTTTAAGATATACGTTGTTGAAACTCGCAGTTGCACAAATTCTTAGCCGGCTTGCTGAAACAAATATGGTGACTTGGCAACGTTGCATCAACAGCGCGCGCGTACGCTTACATTTGACATTGCTTCCAGAGCTTTGTTTTTACGAGCAGCTGATTTTTGTGAAATAAAAAATCCATTTTTGTTGCGAAATTTATTAGACATCTTATTAGTATTTACAAACTGTCAATAAACTCATAATATAACCTCTCTCACACCATATGCTTTCGACTTGATATGAGAAAGATAGGAAAGCGGTGTTGCCAAATCGTACAAATCGACGCAGAAGACACATTTTGTTACTTTTGCGCATAAACTGTGCTCAACTCATTCGGTTAGAAAGCTTAACAGTAATCCCACTACCTATGATAGAGTAGGATGAGCACATCTACGGGCAAGAGAACGTCCTTAATAGTACTTTCAGCCGAAAATCGGAACGTCTTCTAGAGCTCTCCCGTTTTCCCCCAAAAGATGTTTTAGACGTCTAATAGATGATCTTGTGTTACTTGGGCAAAATCAACTTTTTTTTCGCGGGTTAATGTAATCGAAAATGTGTAACTACTTCTGGAATTTTTATTTTACTTTTTTAAATTACACTTATAAAGCTTCGAAATTCTGGGATACCTAAATTTACATTTGTAAACGAGTAAATAAATTAAACCTACCTTTTGAAGAGAGTTTCTAATAGTGTGGTGTGCAAGTCAGCATGGCGGACTTCATAAACGATGTGCTGTCAGAATTCGGTCTGTCGAATTTGAAAAAAGATTTTATTATGGTTAACTACATGGCGGGAATGGAGGAGAGGGGGTTATTAAGGGATATTTCTCATAATTATGAGGATTAATTACATAGATGAACTCAAGAATATTCGCTACTTTCACACTGAGAAAACAGTTTCTTTGAATCAAAGAAACATTTCTTTGATATATATACGGTCGAAGAAAAAATTATGTATTTTCAAACTAAAAATGTTGAGTTTTTTTGGGCACTTTTTTGACATTTTTTGACTTTGAATAACTTTTTTGTTTTTTAACCAATTGTCATGAGTCTTTTTTATTTTGTTCCTTGCAATCTGTAGCAACTTTTTGGGTATGTTAAATAAGATAACATGATTGAAAAAAAAGTTACAAATAAAATAAAATTATAAAATAAATAAAATATCCGAAAACATAAAAAAAAATTATTTGTAGTTATTTTTTAGCTAGAGTGCTTTCTATACCCAAGAATATTGATAATATATCAAAGAATAAGTAGTACAAATTTCAAAGGCCTGTGTTTGATACTTTAGATTGTATTCAAATATATGTTGCAACAAACACAGAAAATCACAACTTGCGGAAAACGGAGTTTAAAGTAAAATCTTGTATCTCACTATCAAAACTCCCCTACTCCATACATGGTTCCCTCATTAGAAATTATGTTCTCTTCCTCTGCAAGCTGGACAGACTTTACTATTTTCCATATAATTCAGAAATATTAGTAAATAAATCAACTATTTTGTGTAAAAAGCTAATTTTCGCTAAAACGCGTTATTTGTAAATCGTAGTAACTTTTAATTTGATCTATTTTTCCAAGAAAAAAAATCAGATTGCCCTGGAAATTCACACACATACCCAAAAAAGTATAGAGAATAGAAAAATAACATTTTTGCAAAATTTCAACAACAACAAAAATATACCAATTAAAGGTGGCGGATCCCCTCAACAAAATACACGGAGAAAGTTTTTATATCAATTCTTACTATAGTATTTTTCAATTTAGGGAAAAACGTATCACTTTGAGAATTTTTGTTGGTAAAAATACTAAACTTTATAATAATGATATAAAACTCCAGCATAATTCATAGCGAATTTTACTATAGTTTATACTAAAGTTTCATATCATTATTATAAAGTTTAGTATTTTTACTAACAAAAATTCTCAAAGTGATACGTTTTTCCCTAAATTGAAAAATACTATAGTAAAAATTGATATAAAAAGTTTCTCCGTGTATATTGGATGTTATGCAAAATGGTACCTTTGCTTATTCGGGCATTTCATATCGAATCGGTCTTGATCTGGTTTCCTTGTCTCTGGTTTTTACGACGTCTAATTATTGGAAACATAAGAATCATTCTTTGCCTTCTTTCGTAGAATCATTGAAATGCCGCCATGCCATTTCCCCTCCTTTTTAATCTTTTCGAATAGCTACTGGTTTTACTGTGCCTCGTTACTGATTAGGTCATACTCTGATGCATGACCACTGGTTTTATGTTGGAAACTTATTGCTCATTTGGTTTAAATGCTTCTTCGACCTAATATCCCTTTGAAAATTGCTCAAGATTACAACAAAAGTGTTATTTTATTCCTCTTGCAAAGATTTTTCTTGCAACGAGGCATCAAATTTAAAACATCAATCTATATTGAATATAATACATATATTATAATATATGATCAATATGTATTTAATATATTTTAAATTTGACATTAATAATGCGAAATACTAATTTCTTATCACTTTAAAGAAAAGTAAAAATGGTACCTTGTTCACAACTTCGTCTCATTAAAATTCACGTGATAAGACTTTGAACCGAGAAAAAGAAAAATTTCGATTCTTTTTTTAACCGCACACTCTCAGTTAACGTATAGCTGTTAATTATAGGCTGCATGAGAGAAAAGGTGAATCGTATTTATCGGTGTGATCTCTAACGAATTTTATGCGGTGAACGATATACTTTTATCCCGTTACTCAGCGCAATATAACACAGATTGAATTTGTATAATGACGTATCTTTAAAATTTAACACGACAATCGAATAATTTTTATTCATTTTTCCATTAATTGAAAATATTTTAATCGTGTACTTTTTAATTATATTTTTAGTTATATTCTGAAATATCAGAAGGAGAGAAGTCTGTTCCAACATTATTTAATCATATGTTTCTCATGAGAAAAATAAAATTGGATTGAAATTACAAAAAGTCATGATAGTACTTTTAATTAATTATGATGTTTTCTGAGTGCAGATTTCAAGTTGTATACTCAACTTCGAAATTGTTGATTGCATCGTAAGGATAAACTTTGCATTCGAGAATTCGTGGAAGAGCGAATCAGAACCGGTTCAGAATTTCGATCCAGAGTAAATTAGGAATAAAAATTATTTCAATTTCCTATAATTCAAATAAATTTCAGTTAAAGGAAAAAAATATTCCAGAATAAATTTTAATTCGGGAAATAAAGTGGACTTTCTTTCAAATAAACTCTCTTAATTTTAATCAGTTTTGAATCACATTGATAGAGAAATCAGTAAAAATCAAGTGATTTGAAGTTAAGATTCAGTCGATAATTGGAAATATTAAAGAGAAACTACTGATTGAAATAAAGAGAGTGTATTTATTGGAATGAAAGAAAATAAATGATAAATTGCATTGATAAAAAGATTGCAGAACTTGTGAGTTTAATTCGGGAAAAGAAGTTAAAAAATGATAAATTTTTCGAATTTCGGGAGTACCTTTCCTTCAAAGAGAAAATCCACCATTTATATTCTGCCGATCAAATAAATTTTTTAACTCTGATAGAAATCGACAAGACCAGGTTGTATGAGAGATTATCTTGCGAATCGGTGCTCTCCTCCATCGAGAATTGCAAATTGGCCAATTACTATGCAATGTGCACGACGACACCGTCGAAACGCGTTTTAAACTCGATCTGGCCCATTGACTCCAAGATTGATTTTTTACCGATTGGATAAGACTCTTCATTCGATATCAATTAAATTAATTCTTTTATTCACCCATCTGACGTTTTAATACCCTCATCAATAAAACTTTTTATTTGCTCCTGTGCTTAAAGAAAATCGATCTGTTGACATAGCCTCCAACTAAATAACAGTTTATAAAAGTAGGGAAAAAGAACTCAAAGTTAATTGCTATGAATTTAAAAAAAACCAATAATACTTTTCTCAGAAAACATTATTTTAGATCAAAATTATTTGTCTTTTAGTATAGTTATTTGATATTTTATGTTTTTATTGACCTTGTAATTAACCCTAGCAAAAGTATCGGATAGGAATTCATTCCGACTCAATCAGAACTATTTCGATTCATTCCGATATCTGTATCCGAGCCAAAGCGAATCATTCGGAACCAATTCGAAAAACGTTTTGTAACTCGTTTGATGTAAAACGGTAAAAAATTGATCCGACCTAATCCGATTTAATCCAAGGCAACAATCCGATTGAATTCGAACCAATCGGAAACTAAGTTTTCAATCCGAATCAATCCAATCAGAATCAACCCGAATGAATCCGAGGTCAGAATGATTCAGATTAATTCTGATTGAAAATTCGGTTTGGATCAATCCGAGCTCGGATTGATTCGGATTGAGAACTTAGTTTCGGATTCATTCGGATTGTTGCCTCGGATTACATCGGACCAGGTCGGGTCGATTTTTTACCGTTTTATTCTCTATACTTTTTAGAGTATGTGTGTAAATTTTCAGGGCAATCTGATTTTTTTTTCTTGGAAAAATAAATGAGATTAAAAGTTACTACGATTTACGAATAACGCGTTTTTAGCGAGGCTTCACTACAAGACTTTACTTTAAACTCCGTTTACCGTAAGTTGTGATTTTTCGTGTTTGTTGCAACATATGTTTGAATATACGTATAATCAATATTTTTGGGTATGGGAAGCACTGCAGCTAAAAAATAACTATTAACAAATTTTTTGTTATATTTTGGGATATTTTTATTTATTTATTTTTTTAAATTTTATTTGTAACTTTTTTTTCAGTCTTATTATCTTCTTTTGCATATCCAAAAAGTTGCCACACACTGTGAGGAAGAAAATAAAAAAATAATTATGACAATTGGTTAAAAAACAAAAAAGTTATTCAATGTCAAAAAATGTCATAAAAATGCACAAAAAACTCAAAAATGTTAGTTTGAAAATACATAAAGGAGCTGTAATTAAAAAAAACTCCAAAACCTTTCTAAATAAAGATACTAAACATAAAAAAATGATATGGAAGGTCTAAATTCGAAAAATAAAAATATTAAAGGTGGCGGATTCCCTAATTATTATAAAATCTAAATATACAAGAGCTTACCTGACAAAAAGTTTGGAACTCTCTAAAATGTCTTAGAGTGAAATTTCACTCGAAAGAATTTGGATAGAACCCAAGCTCGGATTGTGATGAATTCGTTTTTAGTCGATTTGTATCGAAAAAGATTCAAAAAGTTTTTCGGATTGGTTCGAAATGATTTGGAATGGCTCAGAAGCAGATTTCGGAATGGTTCGAAATAGTTCTGATTCGCTCGGATTAAATTCCAATTTGAAACTTTCGACAGGGTTTTTTTCTTTATTTTTCTGGAAGAAGTATGGGTTCGAGATTCGTTTTGCACTTTTTTTTCTATTTGGCGCCACTCAAAAATTTATTTTCGCACGAATCCGAGCCGATAAAAATCGATTGATAATCAATACGACTCAATCTAAGGTCGGAACGATTTGGATTGACTCGGATTGATTCTAGGCCGATTTCCATCGAACGAGGATAAAATCCTTTTTTCGAATTGATTCGAAAAAGGAATTCGTATTGGCGCAGAATAAGAACGAACTAAAACTTATCTTAATCTCTCGATCCAGAATTCATTAAAATTAATTTTGATTTTATTATCCCTGCTTTTATAAACTTTTATGTAATTTGAGGTTTTGTCAACGGATCAAACATTTATGAAAAGTTAGGATTTAAAAAAAATTGAGACATTTTTATAAGAAAAAACAATTGCTTTATTCAATATCTTCTCTATCATTATTGAACATATTTTTAAATTGATAAATTGTAGGATTCAGCCATCAGTTGCTCTCTCACTCTTAAAAACAATTTTGTTTGTTTCACCATGTTAATTTTTGAGCTTTCGCTAGTTGAAGTAATTTATACCGGAAGTGCGGTCAGATTGAAAAACTTACACGATAGGTTCTTAACACTTTAGTGCACAATAAAGAATATTGATAAAAATCATAAAATGGTTTTCGCTGATCGTCGTTTGCCAGATATACACTATAAATAAATGCAAGTTCGTAATGAAACACTGAGGTCTCTCTTTTCGCCATCGCCTAACTACCTACTTAATTAAGTTACTTACGCGACTAATTACGCTAATGGTATGATACAATCTTTTCGTGCGTACATACACACATTCGCTCGAGACTCGGTGGTTTGGAAATTTTTGTTCAACGTTTTGTCCAACGCTCATAATTTGCCTTAAAATTAAACAAATTTACACATTTTTATATAATCAAATTTTTACAATATAATTGTCTTCAATATATTTTTTAAATATATCAAATATTTTTACACAATTTTCAAAATAGACCTAAAGTTACTCTAAGATTTAATTACCCTAATTAAAAAAATTATCGTTGAATCAAAAATTCCGGTCCAACCGATCGATCGAGCAAGACTTAAAATATCTTTGGTCCTCTAGCCGATATGAATCTTTGTCGGACAGTTAAAATTTTGCAATAAAAACCACCCACTCCCCCTTTCTAATCTTATGCTTTCTAGATCGCAAATACAATCGCAATAGGTGCAGAAAAAATACAGTGCAGTTTTATAATATTTTCCTGATTAAATTGGGTGCATTTTAATTTTTACAGGTGCTGGAAAACGTGAAATTGTCCATTTGGAATTTTTCAATAACAATTACCCTCGCGCATGTAATTTCTTGCTTTGATTTTTCAAGTCAAAATCAATCAATGCTGACTTTACACAACAAATTGGATTTGCATCCAATTTTAAAAAAATTTTACCTAAAAATTAATTTTTATTGCCGCTATAATTCTTCACTAGTACCGATCGTAGAAATAATATAATTTTTTTGCTGTTCGTAGACGTATTACAAATTCCTCTTTGGCACCAATAAAATATTAAAAAAATGAATGGGGTTCAAACGTAGAAAAAAACGAGAAGTTCTTACCAATTAAAAAAAAAAATATTATTTGTAGTAGTTAATTTTAGCCTTCTCTTAAATTTTTAGCAGATTTCAAACGAAGTTTTGACAATAATTCACAAATCTGTTTTCCAATTCCAAAAATATTTGTCGATTGTTGTTAATTGGAACAATCTTTCCGACACGGACAGCTTTGGCTTCGACGGACTAAAACATGTAATTAAAACATGTATGTTATGTAGACGATTCTAATTAAAGAGCACACAGGAAAATATCTCCGACATAAAAAAAACTTGTTTTTTTTATTGAATTTGAAAATTATTGATAATTTCTTAAATGTCGGTTATACAACAGCGAAATCAATCCAATCGATTTTAAGTTTATTAAAAAAAGTTTTTAGGGAGAAATATGGATTAGAAAATGAAATCGATTGATTAGAACTTTCCCTGATGTAGATTTGAATTGCTTCGTAGGTCTAATATAAATATAATAACATATTTTATTAAATACAATGATTCAGGTATGCGGTGACACCAAAAGGCACATGCAGACACTCTATATAATTATAATCGTATATCTAAAGGGTAACACGTGTGCGGCGTAATTTTTTTTTTGTTTCGAATTATTTATTAACATCACCATGATCGTTTGCAGTAGATTAAGTTAATGATTTAATCCAAGGGAATTAGCAGTCAGGATTTAAGTGGATTAAAGCTGTAATATTTGAAATTTGCAAATCACGTGATGGATTAAATAATAAATAATTAAATACAAGTTTTGACATTCGCGCACGTGCACTGGTATCTATTCGTATTAATATTTGCATAATGGACGGTTTAAGATTCTTCGACGGATCATTTTAGTTTCCCCTCCCCCAACCCGTATTATATTTCTACTTTTCTTCATTCTCGCCTTCCATTACTACCGGCAGGCCTTGGAAAGTTGAATTAGAGTATTTCGATTCTTGTGATCCTTTGTAAGTCGATAAGTACTGGGCACTTTCAACAGGTGCGTTTATGGAGACCTTTTTTGCGGTATAAAGCGTAATTGCACATGCAAAAGACCTTTCAGTCAATCAAACTTTACAAATCCAAAAAAATAATAAAAAGTGAAGAAAGTGAATATCAAAATAATAAGTAAGTTCAATTCTTTTAAGGTAGTTCATCCACAAAAATTAGACCTTAGCCAAAAATAGATAATTTTTCTTTCAAGAATAACAATATTATTATTGAAGGGCTAACTTGCGAGAAAAAAGATGATTTTCCATGAAAAAAATTTGAAATGCAGAAAAATAGTATATTTAACAAATTTTTATTGTTGCCGAACTTTTTTTCTTATCGCTTCATACCAAATTTTACAAAATTATGCGATTCTAATAAATCACGAATGATTTTTTCAGGAAAAAGAATCAGTGATTTGCCTTTTCACTGATTCACCAGTGAAAAAATATATTTCACTGTTAAATCAGTTGATTATAACTGATTGAATTAGTGGAAAAAATGTTTTCACTGTTAAATCAGTTAATTTTCACTAAAGTAATCGGTAGAATTTGACTGATTTACAGTAACGTCTTTTTAGCTATTTGAATCAGTCAAATTTCACTGATAATCAGTAGATTTTTACTGATTCATATTTAGAGAGTATGTCGCGAAAAATCAATATATTGAAAAAATCCTACGTACGTCTCTTGCTGTTGTTATATAGAATTGAAAAAACTTTGGCTTTTTGTAGGTCAAAAATTGCGGGAGTTAGGTTTCCGGACGTGGACCCCTTAAAAAAAAAGGGCACCGACGGAGAAATGCTGCGCAGCCGCCATTTTGTCATGAGCGAACTTGAAAAAATATTTTCTGTACTTCATTACTAGCATTATAAATCCCATTTTACAGAATTTAGATTGATCTCTTTTTTGTGCCAAAAAAAATTCCCGAAATATGCCTATTTTTCGTGCTCTACAGTGGTTTAAGCTCTTAACAAATTTTATTTTTATCCGAACTTTTTTTCTTATTGTTTCATGCCAAATTTTAAAAAATAATGTGATTCTTATAAATCACGGATTATTTTTTCAGGAAAAAGATTCTCTACAATTTAACCGTTTCCAATTTTCTAAAATGAATAAATTATTACCAAATTCAGCAATTTTTGTATGAGAATTTTGTTTTGGAAAATTGATTTTTAATGGTTTCACTCATTAAAGAATTTATTTTCAAAAATTGGGAACGGTAAAGTTGTGAAGATTCTTTTTCCTGAAAAAATCATTCGTGATTTATTAGAATCGCATAATTTTGTAAAATTTGGTATGAAGCGATAAGAAAAAAAGTTTGGCAACAATAAAAATTTGTTAAATATACTATTTTTCTGCATTTCAAATTTTTTTCATGGAAAATCATCTTTTTTCTCGCAAGTTAGCCCTTCAATAATAATATTGTTATTCTTGAAAGAAAAATTATCTATTTTTGGCTAAGGTCTAATTTTTGTGGATGAACTACCTTAAAATATAAGCACTGATAACTATTGCAATTTCTAATCGTTTTTTATTTAGCCAAGAATTTAATTGAATGGTTTTATTATTAGTTTATATGGACAAGGAAATAAAATGGAATTGAAAAAAGTTTATGGAGCATCTGCTGAATAAAAGATTTGACTCGGAGTAGCGTGAAGATGAAATCTCTTTCAAATCATTGATGCAATCATGGTTCAACGAGTCAGGTGATCAATCATCGATGCGTTCTGATATAAAAATGATGGATCGATAAATTTTCACGTTAGGCCAGAATTTGCATGTGCAACAGAATTCGTGATTATTCGCATGTAATATTTGCATTAAAACTGCAAGGGATATTAAGATAGAAGGTTAAAAATATTGCCATGACTCACACGACCGAATTTTTTACCCGTTGGACACTTTTATTTGTTTCCATTCGCTGCTTCAAGCAGCTAATTAAAATTTAAGTCTTACTTAAAGATATCAAAATACCATTTCACCGTAAATATTTTTCTTACCGTTCTGATTAAATTTTAACGGTATGATAATGGCTCTTTTCGGTATTGAGTCACTTTTAATCTTTTTAATGAACAATTTATCCGATTTTATGAATTTCCAAGTCTGCTCGGTTTTCTGGTTCTTCCTTGACGGAAGTTTCGGATAGGAATTTAATCTGAGCGAATCAGAGATATTTTGAAATCTCTTTCCGCTCCAATCCGAAAAACGTTTTGAACCTCGTTTGATCAAAATCGGTTTCCATACGAATCAATCCGTTCTCGAATTCGTTCAGATTAATTCGGACTGAAGTCTCGGATTAACCGGAAAGAATCTGATTCGGTTCCAAAGTTTTTCAGAATGATTCGGAATTGCTCGAATTTACTCGGATAGAATTTCTTTCCGAAACTTTCGCCAGGATTATTAGAGGAGAATTTTTTGAATCAGAAACATTAAATACGATTCTTCTAATTCTGCACTGAGTACCAAATAAATAATTTATTGATAGCTCTAGTTTTCTTTTAGATTGAAGAGGAATCAAAACAAAAGTGGTTGGTACACTTGGAGTTTTGGAATGTACATGCTAGTTGGGATTGTAAGTATTTTTGTTTCAGCTGCTTCCTGGTATTGGTATCATGTGATAAGCAGATGAGGTGGGAGGGGGTGTACGCCTAACAGGGGGTGGTACCTGAAGAGATCTGTAATCAAGGGCAGGTGCAGCTGGGTGTTGACCTTCACGATGCCTTCTAAGGTCGACCTTGCGCTGAAAAGCCTTTTCACAGAGGCCACACTGGAAAGGTTTGTAACCTGTGTGTTTCCTCATGTGAGTTATCAAGTTACTGCTTTGGGAAAAGGCCTTTCCACATACTACACACTTATGAGGCTTCTCACCTGAAAAACAAAAAAAAACATTTTTTAAAATTAAAATTTTTAAAATAAATGCAATTATAAAATAATATTAATTAGTAATAATAAGATAAAAGTAAGATATTAAAAATTATAAAATAGGACAGTTTGTCCAAAATGTTTATTTTAGAGACCTTTTTGTTATATTTAGAGAATAAGATCATTTTTGCAGAGTGGAAATTCAAGAGTTGGTAAATATTACAAAAATGTCTGTTCGAGGGGTTACCCTTGCTTATTATGCTAAAACTTGTGTATTTTAACAATTTTTTTTTTAAAAAATGAATCAATAAATTTTTGTTAAAATTTGTATATTTGAAAACTTATCATATAGGCTAAATGTTGTACGAAACACTCGCGAAAATTAGCCCACAGGCAAAAATAAATCATTTTGCTTTCAAGAATAATAATATTATTATGTAAGGGATCATTTAAAAGAGAAAAGATTATTTTCCATGGAAAAAATTTGAAACACAGAAAATAATTTAATAAATTCTTTTTTTACCCGAACTTTTTTTCTTATCGCTTTAAACCATTTTTTAAAAAATGATTCGATTTTAATAAAACACCGATCATTTTTTGATGGAAAAGATTCTTTACAACTTGATGATTTTGAATTTTAGGAAATAAATTCTTTCATGGATGAAACCATTAAAAAAATTTCCAAAGCAAAATTTTTATAAACAAATTGCTAAATTTAATGATGATTGATTTTTTCCAAAATTAATAAATTACTAAAATTTTACAGAATCTAATTTTTACTGATGTTTTCGTTATATTTTATCGACATGTTTCTAATATTCGTAGAAAATGGGTAAAGGATCCTGGAATGTCTGTAAAATTGATAGAATCAACTGTATTCTGACTATTTTTCTTGTTCCTGTTACCAATCCAAAGACAAAGATTAGCTTTAAATTAATAACAAGAAATTTGATGTCAAGTAAATTAAATTAGTCGATTTATTACAACTCAAAGTGTATAAAGGGTTATACAGTCGTGCGTCAAGGTTATTTAAACGCAGCTGTATAAACTAATAAATCATGATATGTATACATATTCTTCGTAAAACGTTTCCAATAGTCATAAGCAAATCCATAAATTTATTGTCTCAAATTGCTTGCATCGATCGATGTTTTACTCCCATCATAAAAAAAATGCTACATTTTTAAATCGCTTTGCAACTAACAAAAAGAAAGATAAGTAAAAAAGGAAAACATCCAAAGAATCCAATAAACGGGAAAAATATTTTGATAAATGATAATTATTGAAAGATTATTTCACATTAGAAATTATGAATAATTTATGAGGTGGGTTTGGTCGCACTGTTTGGATTTCACGGAAAACAGGATGCAGGTGTAAGATGAAGTTTTTAGAATAAATATACAATGCAGTGACATTTGCGATGATTTCACTTGTCATCCGCTTGAGTTTGCTACCCTCTATCAGCACAATAATTAACATAATTACAATCTGTGTTAACAAGATGCCTCTATTCCGGAAAATGTTGTTAACGTAATTTAGCAAAATTGAAAAAGTGTCATTATTAATTTATTTTTTTAAGTCAATAATAAAAAAAATATATTTTTAAAAGATTCGACAAATGGACGGTCGTAATTTGAAAAATTTATCCAAAGTCAATTCAGAGAAATAAACTTAAATTCACTTTATTTTAGATTGAAGATACAAGTCGGTGCTTTTATAGCTGATCAAATATTATGAGTTTCAACTGGCTGATTTTGCAGAAAGAATCACTTTTTAAGAAGGTAGAGAAAACTTGGAATTTCTCAAGTTCTTGAAATAATTGATTGTCAATTTAATCGAATGAAATTGGTATTCCTGAGTCGATAATTAGAAATGGAAGTCAAAAGTTTTTACTAGGTGTTTGTCGAAGGTGTCAGCGACCCAAGAAAATATCGATTCTCATAACTCATTACCAACCCCTTGTGATGACTTAAATATTTACCGAAAGGTTTACATTAGCAGCCGATTTTAATGATAGACTCACAATAAGAAGCGACCCATAGACTCAATTATGCAAAACTTGTTTAGTGGACCGAGTGGAATAATATCACTTAAGAAACTCCTGTTGATGAGTAAATCGATGAATCAAAATTAAGTCTTAATCGAGTTACAGAATAAGATAGCGATTTATTAAGATCACGTGCGTAAGATTTGATAAACTATACTTTTCTTATAATAATAATCAAACCTATGAATATTGAATTTTTAACTTTTAGGTTGAAGTTTGTTAATTATATTGGTGATTTAATTATTTTTATAATAATTTATTTTCACCGTCATTAATTATGAATAAAATTTTAGAGAAGCAGGAATAATAAAATTAAAATTAATTGTAACGCGCTTTGGAAATATTCTATTTTCAGAAGATTTTTGAAATTTTTCAATTTACGTGCAATTAACCCTACTCTCTAAATATGAATCAGTAAAAATCTACTGATTGTCAGTGAAATTTGACTGATTCAAATAGCTAAAGAAAGGTTACTGTAAATCAGTCAAATTCCACTGATTGCTTCAGTGAAAATTAAGTGATTCAACAGTGAAAATATTTTTTCCACTGATTCAATTAGTGATAATCAACTGATTTAACAATGAAATATATTTTTTAACTGGTGAATCAGTGAAAAGGCAAATCACTGATTCAATCAGTAAAAATTTGACTGATTCAGATTTAGAGAGTAGACGTGGATTTTTTTATAAATTTTATGGAATCTAGATATCTACAGAGTAAAATTTTGGTAATTTACCCAAAATGTTCAAGACACAACAAACACTAATATCGTTACACTTTTTCACTTTTGTAAATTTCTCTAATTCACTGACTTATTGGGAAAATTTTCCGTCTCTTTTCCATATATATTTCGAAAATGTCCATAAACATTCGATATATCTTCTTGAAAACGATCATTTTTCTAAAATAATAAAAAAATTTCCAGTATTTTATTTAAGAGAATTTTAGACTTTATTAAAGAACAATAATAATTATACTGTTTTAGAATAGAATATTTTATTCTACTCTCTAAATCTGAATCAGTCAAATTTTCACTGATTGAATCAGTGATTTGCCTTTTCACTAATTCATCAGTGAAAAAATATTTTTCACTGTTAAATCAGTTAATTTTCACTGAAATAATCAGTGAAATTTGGCTGATTTACAGTAAGCTATTTTTAGCTACTTGAATCAGTCAAATTTCACTGATATTCAGTAGATTTTGACTGATTCAAATTTAGAGAGTAGTGAATAGAAATGTGATGTCGCTTGTGTGGCGACATTCGTCCTCAAAGGGTTAATAAATTCAATTCTATCCAGGAATAGAAAACATCTCTTGTTTAAAGTGTCTACATTTCTTTTTCAATTTTTTGATCTAATAGTTGAGTTTTATGAATTGATTTATGAATTCTCCTAACTTAAACGTAACCCTTATTTTCTGCGAATTGAAAGTGAAGTAAAAGTTATGCAGATAGACAAAAGGGTAGGAAATCAATTCGACATACGACGAGTCCAGTATATTTTCTATTATTTATAGTTTGACAGGGGCAGTGACCGTTCATTGGAATATCGTGCAGTACAACTCCTTCAATTCATCTTTGTACACGCTCTTTTTTTGGTAAATCATTCAAATAAAAGGCCACAGATGCGAATAAGAAAATTTATGATGAGTGGGTTCTTGCATAAGAAAAACGTCCATTTTCATATTCTGGACATGGAGAAAAAAGAACAAATTCTACATATTGCTATACAATTTTTAACTTATTTAATTTTCAAAAAGGTATTTCGGATATATTTTATATATTTTTAAATTACAGCCAAAAATGTAATCGAACTGGACTGCCAAAATTATCTGAATTTTTTCCATTCATTTTCTAAGTCAATTTTTTTTTTTTTTTGAGTAAAGGAAAACTTCATTTATAGTATAGCTGGAAATTTTTCCACTATTTAGGAAAAATTATCATTTTTAAGAAAAAATTCCTATAGTATATGGGAATCACTCTTTTCAATTTTGGGAAATGTAATATTTAAAACCTCATGCTTTTTAAGAGCAATGAGTGAGTTCTAAACTTGATATAAATATTTTTTTTCTCTATTTATTATCGCAGGTATACCAGGCAAGCAAAATATTTTCTTTGCGATAAATCAAACAGGTTTTTTCAGTGACACAAGTCATTATTCTGACATTGAAATAAAAATAAGGAAGATAAAATAATTACAGTAACCTAGAAATATAATTGCAGTGCATTTTCATTAGAACTATTCAGCTTGAGCATTTAGGCATAAATCGTCTTATCATTAAAGGAAAAATGAGAGGGGCGATTATTCTTTGAACTTCACTGCCAAGAGACAAATATTGATAACCCATATATATATATATATATATATATATATATATAATATTTTTAATATTTTTAATGGAACTAATTATAAACCTTTAACTCTTAAAACACATACTTGTCTGCAAATTGATAGGTTATATATATATATATCAATATATATCAATATCAATGCAATATATATCAATTATAATTAGTTCCATTAAAAATATTTTCCTTAATTGGTCACATTTTTGGTTTTGCAGTAGGAAATGAGGAATATTATGAACAGTTTTTTGGTATTGATTGATTAGAAATTTGTTCAGGTGTACTAAAAGTTGTGAAATTAGAGATGTTTTCTGATTCAAGGTGCTCTTTTCCCTTTGTAGAACCCTTTTTGAGTTTAATTAGCCCGCGACATGCACCCTAATGGCAACTCGTGTTGGTCACGTGCCACACACGCTTTTGCACCGGAAGCTCACTCAGCACACGGCAAACAGCCTATTTCCCATCATGCCTTCCTTCCGGTCATTCTTAGACACGCTCTAATCGTTAGGCCCCGACTTTACTCCAAATGCATGACCGTATCGCGATTAAGGTGCGAAAGGGTTGTCAAGATTGTAGACTGAGGTAATGAATCAGTTAGAGCTGTCAGGTAACTGATACTTTTGTTTTATAATGCATTCAAATTAGGACATGTGAACTGCAGGAAAATAGTGTCTACAAAAATGTATGGGAAAACTTTTGTCTTTTAATTTTTAACGATACTTTATAAAGTCAGTGAATGTTTACTGATTGTCAGTGAAAATACTTACTGATTTTACTAAATGGCCTTATTCTCACTGATTTTAATTTAGAGAGTAAAACATAAATTCTAATTCAATCAAAACTTTCTGTTAATTTTCACCCTATTGAAAAACTTGACTTAAAAAATGGTGTCAAAAACAACATGAAAAAAGTCGTCAAAAACGTGATAAAGAATGACGTAAAAAATTACGTCAAAAAGTACATCAAAAACGTTGTCATGAATTGGGACAGTTTTTGACGTCGTTTTTGACATCATTTTTTACATCGTTTCTCATTTCATTTTTGACCTAATTTTTTTTTAAATACAAACAGGACCGTAAACATTTTTACCACTTTTGCACGAAAGTACTATTTATTATGACTATATGAATTTGGGTCAATACAATAATAGACATGTTACCAAACATGTCAATTTGAAATTTAAAAATGGCACTTTCACTATAAAGTTAGAATATCTAACAGTTCTGACCATTTTCAGAACTAGTTGAATTTAATAATAAATTCAAATGTGATAATTAATATCACGAATATTCAAGTTGCATTTTTATTAATTTTTAAAGATAAATTTATTATTATTTTTCCAAAACATCTCAGAATAAATCTGAATGTGAAAATAAACAAATTTCAATTTTTTTAAATATGGAGTAAAATTACATATATGAATATTATAATATTTTATCTTTATGTAACGTCTTGCTTGCAAATTCAGTGTAAAATGGATTGTCCGTGAAGCCTATATACAAAATCGTTTTCTTGAAAAATAAACGCCTTCGTCCACTCGTGAAAATCATCATAAAAGTCTCGAATTTCTTAACTAAGTACAGGACAATAGTCTTCTTCAAGGAGGAAAAGAACCTCTCAGGATTGCTTATAGGAGAAAAATTTTCGGTCAGCAAAGCCACATGTCCCGAGTCGGTTTTTAAAACAGTTCAGATCATTCTGTGAGAGACGCCGGTATTAAAGTCTTCACGAGAAGTTTTCATTAATGTAAAACTTGTTCGCGTTTTGCCATTGTGAACCAATTTGGCATCATTCATTAATAATAAACATTTTTTGAAAAAAATTCCGGTCGGTTCGTGTGCAAAATTTGTTATGTTTTTGATTTATCCGGTTTTTTATTCATAGTGAACTTCACGTAATTTTTCAATTCGTGATGCTGCATACTGGACTACTTCATTTTGAATTGCAAGCTATGTGATAAGTTTTTAATTTTTATTATAATTCTTTTTTGATTATCTTCTATATTGTAATTCTTTACATAAATTTTGAATTAATCTTTGAATTTATGGCACTGAAGAGGGCCCCCATATGTGGCCGAAACGTTTGCCTTTCTTTCTTTTTTGCGCATTTTTAAATGTAATAATAATTTTAATCAATGAAAATAAGAAGAAACTGACCCTATGCCAAAGAAATGAACAAACATTATATGAATTTGGGTCAATACAATAATAGACATGTTACCAAACATGTCAATTTGAAATTTAAAAATGGCACTTTCACTATAAAGTTAGAATATCTAACAGTTCTGACCATTTTCAGAACTAGTTGAATTTAATAATAAATTCAAATGTGATAATTAATATCACGAATATTCAAGTTGCATTTTTATTAATTTTTAAAGATA
Organism: Diplolepis rosae; assembly: GCA_030998225.1. Classification (NCBI taxonomy): domain Eukaryota; kingdom Metazoa; phylum Arthropoda; class Insecta; order Hymenoptera; family Diplolepididae; genus Diplolepis; species Diplolepis rosae. The sequence goes on along the minus strand of JAPYXD010000723.1, from coordinate 652,039 downwards.
AATTTATTATCATTTTTCCAAAACATCTCAGAATAAATCTGAATGTGAAAATAAACAACTTTCAATTTTTTTTAAATATGGAGTAAAATTACATATATGAATATTATAATATTTTATCTTTATGTAACGTCTTGCTTGCAAATTCAGTGTAAAATGGATTGTCCGTGAAGCCTATATACAAAATCGTTTTCTTGACAAATAAACGCCTTCGTCCACTCGTGAAAATCATCATAAAAGTCTCGAATTTCTTAACTAAGTACAGGACAATAGTCTTCTTCAAGGAGGAAAAGAACCTCTCAGGATTGCTTATAGGAGAAAAATTTTCGGTCAGCAAAGCCACATGTCCCGAGTCGGTTTTTAAAACAGTTCAGATCATTCTGTGAGAGACGCCGGTATTAAAGTCTTCACGAGAAGTTTTCATTAATGTAAAACTTGTTCGCGTTTTGCCATTGTGAACCAATTTGGCATCATTCATTAATAATAAACATTTTTTGAAAAAAATTCCGGTCGGTTCGTGTGCAAAATTTGTTATGTTTTTGATTTATCCGGTTTTTTATTCATAGTGAACTTCACGTAATTTTTCAATTCGTGATGCTGCATACTGGACTACTTCATTTTGAATTGCAAGCTATGTGATAAGTTTTTAATTTTTATTATAATTCTTTTTTGATTATCTTCTATATTGTAATTCTTTACTTAAATTTTGAATTAATCTTTGAATTTATGGCACTGAAGAGGGCCCCCATATGTGGCCGAAACGTTTGCCTTTCTTTCTTTTTGCGCATTTTTAAATGTAATAATAATTTTAATCAATGAAAATAAGAAGAAACTGACCCTATGCCAAAGAAATGAACAAACATTATATAATTAGAATATTAAGGAATTTTAAGGAGACTTGTGATTGCGGAAAATAAATACTTCCATACCTTTTAACTGTAAACTTATTTTATTTAATATTTGAACTTTATAAAAACTATATCAGTGCATAATAAAAAATTAGGTCAAAAATGAAGTAAAAAACGATGTCAAAAATGATGTCAAAAACGACGTCAAAAACTGTCCCAATTCATGACAACGTCTTTGATGTTCTTTTTGACGTCGTTTTTGAAGTAATTTTTTACGTCATTCTTTATCACGTTTTTTACGACTTTTTTCATGTTGTTTTTGACATGGTTTTTGGAGTCAAGTTTTTCAATAGGGCATTTTAAAAAATCGCTGGAAAAACGTGGGAAAAAGTAAGATAACAAAATTATACAAAATCCGCAAACTGGGAATATTTTTCTTTAAATAAAGATTGAATTGAATCAAGTTTGCTATTCCTGATTAAAGTTTCGGGTTGAATTTCATTCTGCGTTATTCCGTCTTATTCGCGCCAATCCGAGCCATTTCAGAAACGGTTTTCAATCTCGCCAGATGAAATTCGTCTGAGAATCAATCCGAATTAATTTGCATCAAGTTTTTAAGCTATCTCAATCTGAGGTTAGAATTATTCGGATTGTAAGATCGGATGGACTCTGATTTAGTTAGAATTTCATTCGGTTTTATTTGGATTCGAAGCCTTAAATTAATTCGAACTGAAAACTTTGATCGACTTCATTAATATCAGAACTTTCGGATTGAGTCGGATTAGTTTTCAGCTGATCTAGTTAACTTACACGTTTTTAATGTCTGCCAAATCTTTAAATATTCTGTGAATATTTAAATGTAGAACTAAAATTTAATTTAGCAATTCTATTGTTATCTTTAATGTTAAAATGAAAAATCGATTTACATTTGATATTCTCCACTCTTCAAAGATATTTAAATAAATCAAAGAGGGTTTTCTTAAATCCATTTGATAGCTGAAATTTTGTATTGACAGAGCTCCATAAATTTCTATTGTGACCTTTGAATGTTCTGCATTATTGAGAAATTTTCGCATGTGTTTTGTCTGATTGTTATGTTAGGGTGAATTACTATATAGAGTCTACATGTGCGCAGAAGGCGGATCTAAAGCTAATCTAGGGTTTCAAAACACAGAGAATACACGACTCTACATTCTACATAAATTTTCAACTAAGCCCCACGTACAAAATTGGATTTAATGTCAATTAAAATCAAAAAGTAAAATCTGCATTTATTTTCTCCGCATTAAATATTATAAGAGCTCTTAAGACAATTATCTGGCAATCAACAAATCGATATAAACTTTTTATACGGAGTTATTATGAACAGAATAATTCATTACTTGTGTCAAAGTTTGTAATTAGGTTTTGAATTCAGGAACAAATAGAAACAATTATTTGTAAAATACTAGTAATAATTACGTCAAAAGTTTGGAACAAAAATGCAAACTTTAGGATGTAATTCTTGAAAGTTTGCACCCCACAGAATTTGTTTGAGAAGCCCTTCATGAAAATTGTAGTAACAGGTGTTTAAGTTTTAAGACAGGATTGATTATTACCTTTCCTGCATAATTTAAAAACACTTTTGGAGTTAGTGAAGCTGCTCTGGTCAGAAACACTACATCGTTAAGGCGCGAATGGAAAAAAGTAACCTGCAATTTCCACAGGTGCCCTTTAACGCTTTTCAAACAAGTAATAAATATATGTTTGCATACAAGATGAGCAAACTTTGCAAGAAATATTGATCATGAGTGAACATTTTTATTCCATTTTCTTTATTGTAATATTTTTCAGTATGAAAAACTTCTTTGGTTCCATATATAATTCAGCGCTAACCTGGCGAAAGTTTTGGATTGGATATTATTTCGCGTCAATCTAAAATAAAGTTTTCAATTTCCTAGCCCAAGGTTTGTGAATGAATTTAATACGAACGAATCTAAGTAATTCCGAAAGATGCTTTTGAATCATTCTAGTCAAATCGACTGGAAATCAATCCGCTTTAATCCAACTGAGTCCGAATCCATCCAGTAGTTTAATACGAATGAATCCGACCCCGGATGTTTCTGGAGCGAATTTTCAATCCGGATAAGTCGGAGTGATTTGTATTGGAAATTCGGTTTAAATTAACCCGGGTTCGGATTCATTCGGATTGAAAACTTGGTTCGGAATTATTTAAATCTATCTTCAACCGATTTTTATCAAAAGAGATTTAAAACGTTGTTTGGCTCGATACAGAAAGATTCGGGAATGGATTTCAGAATAACTTGGATTCGCTTAAATTAAATTACAATTCAAATCATTTGGCAGAGTTTTGCTCTATGCAAATCGACTGGAAATCAATCCGATTTATTCCAACTGAGTCCGATTCCATCCAGTTCAATCCGAATGAATCCGACCCCGGGTTTCTCTGGACCGAATTTTCAATCCGGATAAGTATGAATGGATTCGAGGTCGGAATGATTTGTATTGGAAATCCGGTTTAAATTAACCCGGGTTCGGATTCATTAGGATTGAAAACTTGGTTCGGAATTATTTAAATCTATCTTCAACCGATTTTCATCAAAAGAGATTTAAAACATTATTTGGCTTGATACAGAAAGATTCGGGAATGGATTTCAGAATAACTTGGATTCGCTCAGATTGAATTACAATTCAAATCATTTGGCAGAGTTTTGCTCTATGCAAATCGACTAGAAATCAATCAGATTTAATCCAAATCAAGTTTTCAATCCATTTTAATCTGAGATATCTAATCTGAGGTCAGGCTAATTCAAATCTGAAGTCTTGAGTTAAGTTGTGTTGAAAACTTTGTGCGGTTTCATTCATATTGGATCTCTAATTGATCTGAATTGAAAGCTTCGCTCTGATTCATCTAAATTAGAAGTTTCGTATTGAGTAGAATTGATTTTCAACTGATTTTTATCGAACGAGATTCAAAACGTTTTTTTTTAGATTGGATCGAATCGGTGCTGAATAGGAAGGAATGAGATCCTATCCGAACCTATCACCAAAGTAACCTTACTTCATCAATTCAAGATAAAATTTTGCTGTAAATATTTGTTTACTGATATACACATATATATATATGTATATATATAGAATCTTTTGAATCCTCTGGATATTAAGAACATGAAGATTAGAAAATATTTTCACTTACCAGTGTGGATGTAGGTGTGTTTTTTCATATCAGACTTCTGATGAAATCTTTTTCCACAATACTGACAAGGATAGGGTCTCGTATCAGAGTGAATTAGTAAATGCGTGCTGAGTGTACTTGATCTTTTGAAAGCCTTTCCACATTGCTTACACTGAAACAAAAAGAGGACAAATATTTGTGAAAAATTATTTAAAAAATTTATTACAGGAATATTTTCAGGAATTTTAGATATTTAAATTGAAATATAAGGCGAGATATAAGGCGCTTCAGACCGGACGTGGTTGTTTTTATATAGCACCGTTTTCTCGAGGTATTATTCTCAGAAAGGCGCCAGTCTTGACAATACTGAATCCATTCTGGTTGTCGGACAATAAGTCTTAACAGGATCGTACGTACGTACCATGCATTTGCTTCCACTTCTATGAAATTATCAGTACAAAGCGTTGCATGATTCATGTCACTCCTTTCGATCAATTTATAATCGTCTTCTACTCCAAAATATAAGAAGCTTAAGGGCATATGATACTTAGAAAAGTAGCTTTTATTCATTTTATGTTTTTACATTTTTATGTACAAAATACATAACTTTTTTTTCAAAATTTAGAAAATGGTAGAAAAGATAAAATCGCACGGAGATGGACTACTTTTGGTTCCGAAAATAAATTTTAGTTTTTTAAATCAAAAGTAGTCTTTCTACGCCCGTTTTTATCTTCACTACCATTTCCAAAATTTTGAAAACAAAATTTTATGTGTTTTGTACGCAAACATTTTTAAGTATCATATGTCCTTCAGAAAGAAGAACACAAGAATTTGAGAAGAAATACTTTATTTTAAAGAAATAAAAAGAGAAGAGAATTATGAGCTTACTCTCTAAATCTGAATCAGTCAAATTTTCACTGATTGAATCAGTGATTTACCTTTTCACTGACTCATCAGTGACAAAATATTTTTCACTGTTAAATCAGTTAATTTTCACTGATTCATCAGTGAAAAAAATATTTCTCACTGTCAAATCAGTCAATTTTCACTGAAATAATCAGTGAAATTTGACTGACTTACATTAACCTCTTTTTAGCTGTTTGAATCAGTCAAATTTCACTGATAATCAGTAGATTTTGACTGATTCAAATTTAGAGAGTATGTTTCAGGTTAAGAATAGAGAATAAACATCTAAAAAAAAAGTAAATTACAACAATTAGGATTTCTACTCAACAAGACTAATTTTCACTTTTTGAAAAGATATTGAAATTCATAAATATTATTGATGGTACAAACACGTATTAAAATCGGATGAAAAGCATAAAAGCCAGAATAGAATCTCAAGCAAGAAGCCAATTGTATGGAAGAAAGTGGCTGGCGCGAAAAGTTTCCACTTCCGGTTGCGTTTGAAGACAAAGAATCACTCGACGATGTACTTAGGTTGCTAATTACCAATCGAGATTAAAAAAATCTCAGTTTGTCATTCTCACTCAAAAAAGAAAATCATAACTTTAATAACGACAAGAAAAGGTTCTTTATGAATCTCGACTACATTTAAGCTTTTTTTAAAAAAGGGTAGAGATCGATAATTTGAAGAGTATTATCTTTATCGAAAGTGCGTGCAATTATATAAATTGTCGTGTCAGATGAAAGTAAGTATTCGAATATATATAATTAATATAAGTAACCTGAATTTACTTTTACGTGCGAAATTACGTGATCTCTCATCAACATATTAGCACCTGCACGCGGCAAAATTATTGATTGCAATCAACATTCGACTTGTAAACGATCGCTCGCACTTTTCCAACTGTCAGTGATAAAACAAAACTTGTGAAATATCAACATTTTTTTTATCTCGAAGTTGCTATTTCAAATCTTTTGGACGATTGAAATGTGTAATAAAAATTATAAGCTATATATATTTGTATATTGTACCACCACGAATCTGGAAAAGTTTCTCAAAATTTTTCAGATTGCACTTCGGTTTAAAAAATTTGCTTGAATTTCACTTTTGAAAAAAAACTAATGTAATTTTAAAATCACATTATTGAATTTCAAAATAACATACAATTTTTAAGGAAAAATTTAATTTTGCATAAATAATCAAAAAGGAGAATACTAAATAATTTTCGCTCTTCATAAGACAATAAGGACACGATTCGATTTCAGAAAATAAAAAATTGAATGACATTGGCTATGGAAAATCGAAGAATTTTACGATCTGCAATCCAAGTTCGACATGTTTATCGTAAAATAAGTGTGTCAGAGTAATTCCTAAAGTAATAAAATTTACTGCCAAACATACATCTTGTCTACTCTCTAAATCTGCAATCAGTCAAATTTTCACTGATTGAATCAGTGATTTGCCTTTTTACTGATTCATCAGTGAAAAAATATTTTTCACTGTTAAATCAGTTAATTTTCACTGATTCATCACTTTAAAAAAAATTTCACTGTCAAATCAGTCAATTTTGACTGAAATAATCAGTGAAATTTGACTGATTTACAGTAACCTCTTTTTAGCTATTTGAATCAGTAAAATTTCACTGACAATCAGTAGATTTTGACTGATTCAAATTTAGAGAGTATCACACTCTCTAAATTTAAATTAGTGAAAAGTGAGCCACTGATTCAATTTAGTGAAAATTTCTACTAATTATTAGTCATTTTTTTACTAATTACTTTTTAAAAACTACATAACTACTAAAAAAATTATAAAAAAATGAATAATATTTAAAGAATTTGAAAATCTTTCTGTGGAAAAAATGACGCTTTCGACTGCGCTGGGATTCGAGCCCAGGTCTTTCGATTGGAGCAGTCGACCGGCAATCGAAAGACCTGGGCTCGAATCCCAGCGCAGTCGAAAGCGTCATTTTTTCCACAGAAAGATTTTCAAATTCTTTAAATATTGAATTTATTTGCATTATTTGCGATATAAGAGTTTGAAATTGTCTACGAGGACACCTGTCGACAACGTATCCTATCTGATACGCGACTAGTGATCCTCCGATAATGTAGGCAGTGACAAAAATTTCAAACTCAACTAATTAATTTGAAAATGAATAATATTTAGTAAACATTTTCACCAAAGTAAATTACTGGCTCACTTTTCACTAATTCAGATTTAGAGAGTAGCAAACAGAGTTTAGTGTGATTTAAAAAAAATAATGCTTTATTAGTCGACTTTAATTTAATTCAATTCCAATGATGCTTGTGTCTCTTAATTCCAACCAGTAATTTTTTCACTGATTACAATCAGTAAATGAACTTTGGCTATTAATCAGTAGCTTTCGAATGATTTTTCAGGAATTGTGACTCAAAAGAACTGATTGTATCTATAGTATTCGAGTCCTTTTTTAATTACATTTGACTACTTTTTGTATTATTCACTGTTTAGAACCATAAATAAAACAGTGTACACGTGACTCCTGTTTAGTCGAGTTAAAACTACAAAGTATCAACTCCGAACATCCACCTTGCAATTGTGGAAGCTTTGGTCAGATTTCTAGGACTGATATCTATTGCCTTCCTCGAAAACCTCGCATCGCGAAATTATCTTTGATCTTTATTCTATTTGCGACCACTGGGACCTGGAAAACTCTTGGGGCCATATTTTGTCCCTTTGGAAGACCTGATTTTGCCTCACTTTATTATTCTTTCTCGAACGACCAGTTTTCTGTAATAGGTCATCGGGGGATTTTTTAATTTGAACAACTTCTGATTTCTCTTATGAAGTAAAATATTTGCAGTCATTTCAGTACAATTTACTAATTTTTTATGAATATAGTTAATTTATAAATGAGTATTACAAAAAATCTGATAATTTAAAAAAATAAAAAATTTCAATACTGGTTTTTGATAGTGCTCATAAATCTCTACAAATTATCCTGATAACATTTTTTGATTAAATCAAAATTAGAAATGTTACAGCATATTCAAATTCGAAAAAAATCAATATCAAAATTCCATTTTCAAGTTAAATTATACGAGATACGAAAAAACGTTATGATACAATATTATTTTTTACATAAAGACCTACAAATTTGAATTGTAACATTTTTTCATAAGATGCATATTTTTCTTATTAATTTAAAAAAAAACCATTGAAAATCCAAAATTCAATTTTTTAACAATAATATGTGAAATACGAAAAAAACGTAAGAATACAAAGTTGTTCGTTTCAAAAAGATCTACAGATTTTTCTCTCACAGTTTCTGATAAAAGATATATTTTTCGTTTCAATTCCAAAAAATACGATTAAAATTCAAAATTCCATTTTTTAGACAAAATATGTGAGATACAAAAAAACTTTTAGATGAAAAATTATTTGGCTAAATAAGGTCTACACATTCTTATCGAGAAATTTCTCGACAGGATGTATATTTTAATTTTTTGATTTTTAATATTGAAAAAAGTCGATTTTTTTCACCAAAATATGTGAGATACGAAATAAGCGTTGTTCTGCAAAATCGTTTCCTTAAATAAAGTCTACGATTGTTTTTCCTTCTTGAGATATTTGGAAAAAAATTAATTTATCAATAATCATGTAATTTATTAAAAAGTTACAAAAATGCATACAGAAAATCGAGCGCGAAGCGCGAGTGTCATGATGAGAATGTATTCCTTAAGGCCGATAGAGCCTTAAGTAAATTGAATTTCCTGTTTCACTTAAACTGAAAAAGAAACTTAGTGAATTTGAGAAAATGACTAATTTACATCATCTTTAATATCATTAAGTTGGTTTGAGCTTCAGTATTAAATTATAAGAAATAAACTTAAACGTATGCGAAGAGCACAAGACCGAGCGCGAAGCGCGACGATCGAATCGCGCGCCCTAGGCGCGCTCAAACTTGCGAGCTGCGCGCGAAGCGCGCAATGAGAATGTGCCCGCGAAGCGGGCAGATTTTTTTACCTTCATTTCTTCAATTTGAAGTAAAAACACCTTTAGAACAAATATAAATTTATTTGATTTTAAGAAATTATTATATCAAGATTAGTTATTTGATTTAAAACAATATTTATTTGATTCAAATACAATACCGGCAAAAACTTAAAAAAAATGTATTTAATTTTATTACCTTGAACGAAGACAAATTTTTCTTAAATTAAAGAAACTTTTCTTTGACTGTATAGTAATGGGCAAATTTGTTTGATTCAAAGGAATTTTTTGGAATCAAAGAAACTTTTTTCTGGGTCTTCATAATAGAATTTAGAACCTATTGTTATATTCCCAGTATCGCGAATAAAAAGTCTGTTGCACTTATTGAGTCTATAATTTTTCTAAATTGAGAAGATATTTCAGTACAATTTACTGCTTTTTTGCAAACATACTAGATTTGTCGATCAATATTATAGAGATTCCTGTTGGAAAATTTCTTATTCTATAAATTGAACAGGAATTTATGTAATATTTATCGGCAAATCTAATACGTTCGTAAAAAGACGGTGAATTTTACTGTAATATCGGTTAAATTTACAGGTATTTTATGCTATGACTATATTAACTGATGGATTTAGTAAATTACCAAATTTATTGCAAATTCGAAAGACAGAGACTTGTTTCTTATATTTATCGAAATTCTTTTCACATTTATAAAATACAGGTAGTTTATACTGAATTATGTATTAAATATACAGAATCAGTTATGATATGAACATTCTCAGACATACTCTATAAATCTGAATCAGTCAAATTTTGACTGATTGAATCAGTGATTTGCTTTTCACTGATTTATCAGTGAAAAAATATTTTTCACTGTTAAATCAGTTAATTTTCACTGATTCATCAGTGAAAAAAATATTTTTCACTCCCAAATTAGTGAATTTTGACTGATTTGCAGTAATGCCTTTTTAGCTATTTGAATTAGTCAAATTTCACTGATAATCAGTAGATTTTGACTGATTGAAATTTAGAGAGTATAGTTCGTATAATTGACGGTTTTTTGTCTTCGTGTGAAAAAAAAAGGAACGAGTAAAAACTTAATAACGATGACAACTATTTAGAAACTTACCTGAAAGGTTCTCTCCGAAGACGAGGGTGGCGTCAAGGGCGAGTGGTGAATCTGCTGAGTTATTACCGGAGTTGTTACAGAGGGGGAAGTTCGATCAGAGGGCGGCCTCGTCTCTCTCGCTTCCCTCTCGCAGACAGAACCAGGTGACCAGATTTCGCCCTTCCGACTGTTTGTTGAAGACACATCACTCGGCTTCGTACTCAGGTTTAAAGGAACTTCTTCATCTGCAAATCCAAATTGTAGGAATTTCTTAAAAAAAATTTCCTCCAAAAAATACAATACAATATGTAACATTTATATTCCCGTGTAGAAATTGCCAGGCTTGGCGCTAAACCCACAATGAAACCACGAACCAGGTTTGGGCCCGGCCTGGGGAGTTGACAACCCTGACCGCCAGATTAAGCCCAGGTCTGGTTCGGCGTTTTATGCAAATCCAAATTGTAAAACTTTCAAAAAAATTTTCTTCACAAAAATAAAATACTATGTTATATATATAACATTTATATTCCAGTGTGGAAATTGCCAGGCCTGGCGCTAGACCCGCGAGACAGGCTTTGGCCTAGCCTGGGCGACGTCGAAATTTTATGCATGGGTTTGGATTATAATATTCCAATTCTTAATAAAAAACAAAGGTCGATTCTAGAGTGAGAAATTTGAAATTGTGGCTTTGAAGATTTTTTTGTGAAAAGTTAAAGAAGGCGTTGTCCTGATGTAAATTTACGGTGGTTTTTGGTTCCTCTTGCCGGCAGGTGGGCGAAACGCGAGCGTGTCAGGATTCTAAATCCAGAGGGCAAAAAGGAATGAGAAATGTGGAAGAGAGAAAGATGTGAGAGTATATGAAAGTAAATTAAGTGCGAGTCTGCATGCAATAAAAATAGGGAAAGGGCAAGGAAACAAAAAGGTGAAAATGTGGAAAAGGAGACTCGATTAAAAATGAAATAAGAGGGGAAAATATTTAAAAAAGAAAAAAAGGAGGATTAAAGAAAAGTTGACCAATGACCTAACCTCAAACTAAATAACAGTTTATTACTTATTAGGATTTAATAAAAATAAAGAATATACAAAATAATTTAATTGTATTGTTGCCTTTTTCAAAATGCATTGGAATGTATTTTTGTTCTATTTTTCTGGTTTCTAAAAAGCGTTATTCAGTTTGAGGTTATGTTAATCAGTCAATCATTCCTAATTTAGAGGAATAGAAAGAACGACCCTAGCGAAAGTTTCGGATTGGAATTCAATCCCAGTGAATCCGAGCTCGGATGGATTCAAACAAAATTTTCAATTCGAATCATTTCGACCTCGGATTTATTCGGATTGGTTCAGATTAAAAATTCAGTTTAGATAAATCTGAGCTCCGATTGATTTGGATTTACTCGGATTAAAAACTTGGTTCGGATTAATTCGGATTGGTCCCTCGGATTGAAGCAAAATGAATCGGACAAGGTCGGATTAAGTTTTTATCGATTTTTATCAAAGGAGATACAAAAAGTTCTTCGAATTGTTTCAAAATGATTCCGAATTGTTCGTAAACAGATTCTGAAATGACTCAGATTTGTTCGGATAGAATTCCTTTCCGAAACTTTTGCCAGAGGATATCAAAGTAGGCAGAAAGAAAGGACACTCACCAAGTTTTGCCTTCTCCGGTGTGCACCTTCGGGGTGAATCTGCCCTTGCAGGACTCGGAGGTTCAGGATGAACCGGTGATCCACTCGCAATCTGTGTCGTCTGCTGTGATGGAATTCTCGGAGGTACAAGGGAATGGGGTAGCAGAAGGCCCATTGCATGATGGGCCCACCATGCGGTGCTTGCTGCATATCCTCCATACATTAAACCACAGTGCATTTCTGCAAAATATTAATCAAGCCATTAATTAAAATCGGTGAAATGCACCAGAAAAACAAACAAAAAATATTTCAAAAGTAGAATCTAATATTGTCTCACGTCTTGCGACGTATTTTAATTTATATATTATGAACAGGCCAAATCTAGTAAAAATCTAGGAAATAACTAGAAAATAGAAACCAGATATTGAGAAGCAGGATACTTTTGAGGGGAGGGATCCATTTCTCGGGTTGAAAAATTCGATTTTTTTGCCCAATAAATTCATTCTACACATACTCAAAAATGTTTCCACTGAGGAAACAGTTTCTTTGAATCAAAGAAACATTTCTTTGATATACGGTCAAAGAAAAAATTTCTTTGAATTAAAGAAAGTTTTCCTAATTCAAAAAAATGTTCTTTGATTCAAAGAAATAGATTTGTTTACATTAGAGAAAATATTTTTGAATCAACAAAGCATTCTTTAATTCAAAGAAATTTTTTCTTTGACCTTATATCAAAGAAATGTTACTTTGATTCAAAGAAACTGTTTTCTGGGTGTCTGTGAAGTTTTAGGTCAATAATCCGAAAATTGACAAATATGTAAGTTATTAAAAACACTACTTTTTTATACTTTTCTGCCTACAGAAACTTTAACCGCGTTTTCCAAAAATCCGGTTTTTCAAAACGGCACTGAGAAAACAGTTTCTTTGAATCAAAGAAACATTTTTTAGATATACGGACAATAAAAAATTTTCTTTGAATTAAAGAAAGTTTTGTTAATTTAAAAAAAAATTTCTTTAATACAAAGAAATAGATTTTGTTCACATTAAAGAACATTTTTTTTAATCAACAAAACTTTCTTCAATTTAAAGAAATTTTTTCTTTGACCTTATATCAAAGAAACTTTTTTTTGGGTGGATATGACGGATTGCGCAAGAATGACTTGGCCGATTTTGATGAAATTTTTATGACTTCAAGAAAACATAATTCCGCTGGAATTTAATTTATGCGTTTGGCAAAAAAAATTTTAAAAATATATATTTGTATAAAAAACAATTGCAAAAAGTCGAGCGCAGAGTCAACTTCGGGCGCATGGATTTTGCAAACTAAGCACGATTTCCACGAATTTGAATTTTTTAAATAATTTTTAAATAAAGAATTATGTGTGTACAATGTTTAGAGTACGTAACGTGAATACTATTTTTTCAATCCACGCGCAAAGTATAGTAACGATTATGGCCCGAGACATAGATCGCTCCCCTTAAGCCATTCCTGGGAAAATAAGTACGTGAGAAAAATTTGAATATTCACAAATTAAATCAATTAAACATTTTGACTATTCCATTTTGATAAAAGAACTAAAATCGTTGGTTAAATCGTCCAAAATTCGTTTAAGTCAAGCAAAATCTGAATGACAACTGAAATAATTGATTTAACCAAATCGTAATCAAATGAATCATCTTTGGCCGAATCAACTAAAAATTCGGTCTACATAATAAGTAGATTCTTGACTTCTGATTAAACTTTTCTTAGATTAACAGAATATTTTTTTTACTGAAAAAAAAGTAAACAAAAAGAAAATACATACCACTTCCAGAATTCTAATGCATCGAAGCCTAAAATATTGTACTCGTTACGATCTGTATTGCAGTGGCTTCAATACAGATGCAAGTCATTAAAATATTCAGAAGTACAAGTTAATATCTGTATTGTAATAGGTAAAATACAGTCAGTAACCCCTACAATATTTAATTCTTCAAATATGAATAAACATCAGTTTTCTGTCTGAACTAAAGAGATTATATAAACCGAAATAAAAATTTGAAAATCGATTTGAGAAAAAAGAGGAAGTTTTTTCACTACTTTTGGACCTGAAAAGATAAATCATTTAAACGATCTACGTACCTCGAGATGCAGAACTAGAAGAAATTGGTAGATTCTGAAACCGGTGAAGTTCCTGGTTGTACCCGGAGACGATGGTGAAGGCACTGAGTCGATCCTGGGCCGGTTGACTCAAGGTGGAGGGATTCGAAATTGTGCTACTCGAACTATTACTTCCTAGACCACCTGGACTCCAGGGGGACGGGGGAAGAACATTGGGGCTGTTCGGCGGCGAGAGCGTCGCTGGGGGCGACAAAGCTCCCGCCGGAACTCCCACAGGATTGCAGTGTAGTTCCGGTTTCATGTACCAGGATTGGGACACAGTTTCTGCAAATAATAAATTATCCTTCTTATATAAACATTTAAATATATCTATTGTGAGTGTCAACGTGACAATTTTCATTCAATCGAAAGGAATCAGAAAGGAATCCAATCCGTCAGGATCCGAACCATTCCGAATCGATTGTGAAAACTTTTTGAATTTCGTATGATGCAAAAAAATTAACAATTAGTGCGACTGAATCCGGGGGTTCAATCGGAATGAATCTGTACCAATTTATCAATTCGAGCTCGGGTTGGATGTTATCTGAATGAATCCTAGGTCGGAATGGCTAGAATTGAAACTTTGGTTAAGTATAATCCGAGTTAAGATTCATTTGGATTGAATCGAATTGGATTTCAACTGATTTGCACCAAACGAGATTCATGACATTCTTCAAATTGATTCGCAATGGTTGGGAAACCGAATTCCCAATGGTTTTGAATAACTCTAATTCGTTTGTATTGGATTCCAATACGAAACTTCCACCAAGGCAGTAGAAAACCACTAGATAAAATAGTACAAAAAATATATTGGGTTCTAGTTGAATTCTACTAATTCAATCAGTTGTTACTAACTTTTAATAGCAGAAGTTTCGCTATTGGTAATTTAATTACTAGAATTTGATTAAAAACTGATAGAAAACTACTACTTTGCACTGCTTCAACCAGTAGTTTATAACTGATTCATATTCAGTCTTACTATTCTATCTTGGAATATTTTGCGCTTCTTTAAATCTGATTTGGTGCAAATTTGGCTGATTTGGAATCAGTGACGCATAATTTACAAGTCAATCAGTAGTTTCTATTGAAAGTCAATCAAAGATTCGACCAATTGTTAATCATTTTATATTATTCCCGTTAGCAGTTATAGACTTTTCACAAAAAATAATTCGCAAAAATTAACCAATAGTTATTAGAAATTTTTACTGATTTGAATTAGTGACTCACTTTTCACATATTTAGATTTATAGAGACATTTCATAAGTTTTATTAGTTTTCTCACAGATAATAAAGTAAATTTTTGGATTTTTGAGACTAATGTATTTTTCTTGATGTTCAGTGAAAGGGGAGGAGCAGTTCACTGGATGACACTATATGGACTTTTTTTGTTTATCAGGAAAATAATCGACGTCCATATTCGTGGACAAACAAGCAGAAACGAAAAAATGTACAACGGATATTGGGTATATCAATGTGCGTGCATCGTCTGAACTGGTTGGGCAAAAGATGGTATCTGAGGTCGAAGGGACGTGATTGCCCGACGAGCTTTATATCGTGACGCGTTCGCAGATACGAGCCAATTTTAATAATGAGAATAAGAAAAATAGTAATAATGTTAATGTCAATAATAGACATTTTCATAAAAAATCTGAAAACATATGCTGTTCGGATTTTATTTCATTATTGACTTAATTCTTTATACTCTTTATATTGAAGTTTCGTAATTTTTATTTTTTTTAATCTCTAATGTGCAAATATTAGTAAAATATATGTTAAATATTCTCTATTTGATAATGATTTCAATGTTTATGAAAAATATTACATCTTTTATGCAAGAAAGGAGTAGAATATTAGTGATTTTAATGCCAGCGTGTATCACGCATTCTAAACTTATTGAACAAAGTTTGCTATTTGAATAAATCCGAAACTTCAATTTTCACAATGAAAGCTTGTAAATATTACTTATGTATAATTTATGAACTTGTCTGCATGTAAAATTGGAAGCAAAAGAGTTAATTAGGTAAAAATTATTACCCACTTGAATTAATTAATGCTAAATTTAAAAACGATACACACTCTAACAGTCTAAAATAAATAGACATAAATAAATTTGACACTCTCTAGAAATAACTTTATTGCGTGGTAATACAAGTGGGGATATTATTGAACATTTTTATCAATTTTCGACTCAAAAACCCAATACGGATATTTTGATTTCGTCAGATTTGGACAGGTGGCAAAGAACATGTGTTTAATTCATTTTTATTACAAAGTTATATAAAAACAATATTTTTCTAAAACATCTGAATAAACATTTCAAATTGAGTTTCTGATAGCATTCGTTGTTTTCATTTTGAGTCATTTTTTATCATAAAAAGTATTATTATAAAAAAAGACAGATTTTTTATTAAATAATATTTGATAGTATTTATCTACAAGGAGTAATTCACTCTGAAAAAACGTTGCCGATAATATTTGAATTGCATAATATGGTTATATATTTGCACACATGTACTCATCAATAACTGGCATAATTTTTGAGAAAAGTTTAAAGCTACCGAAATCAGGTAAATTAAATATTAATCAGGTGATATTCACATTAGTGATATGCTTGTAGCAAAAGTGGATCAAACTTGTTTTTACAAGTGTGCTGCCATAAATTTAAATTATTCTGGATTGGAAGTGTAAATTGTGTCATTTACAAATTAAATTTTTGCCCGCTCTAGTTAAAAAATGTTTGACAATCTTTAAAAAATCTTAAATGAAGGAACTGATGGAATGAAGCTTTTAGAATATAGCAGAAAACAATTGTGTAAATTTTAATGACAACAAATATTTTATAACAAGTTATTTAAAATGTAGATATCAATAAAATTAAAATTAAATTCTCAATGTTCTTAATTTTTGTCTTGAAGTCTTATGACGCAAAAGTAATATTTGTTTATGATTTATATTTGGTTATTCCGAGCTGATTTTTTAAAAATCTGATCCACGAAAATGCATTTACACGTGCAATTATAATTTCTATTTCTATGCCGCAGAACGTAAATATTGTATTAATTTCGAAAAATTCAGTAACTAGACTAATAATAACTATTGGTCTCTTAAAGATTTAATTTAAAGTAGAAACTTAATACTGCCGAAATTATAGAGAAATTCGTCAGAAAAACAGTACGAATTAAAAACTATATTATAAGGAATATTAAATCGTAAAGAATCTGTCGAAAAGTTATTAAGTGACGTTTACAAAACTACACCTGTGTCCCAGATAATACATGTTTTATTTATCATTCCTGGCATTAACAAGTGGTTTTATATTTATAATCGTTAGGATTTTCTATTAAATAATATTTTGGGAAAAATTAATAACGGTTTTTTAATTATATTAACAAATGTTACCTGCGACAATAAAATCTCTTACATCTACTGAGTCCAAGAGTTGAAATAGTAACAATATCAAATTTCTGTAAATTTAACAGGTATTTCAGTACAATTCACTTTTTCTTGTAAACTTAAAAGAATATCAATAAGGTTTCGAAAAATACCTGTTGAATAAAGATTTAAAAAAAAAACTCCTTATTCTGTAAATTTATAAGGTATTTCTGTAAATATTGCTAAATCTGTTATGTTTGCAACAAAACAGTAAATTTTTACTGAAATATCTGTCAAAGTTGGAGAAATTTGATGCTGTCACTATTTCAACACATGGACTCAGCAAATGCAACAGATTTTCAAGAACCAGAAAAATATTTGTGTAATTCAACCAAATAATTTGTTTAATGCAACCAAAGATGGTTTGTTTGGTTACGATTTGATAAAGTCAACCAAATTTTGTTAGACCCAACCAAAGATCATGGTCAATCCACCAAAATAGTTTGGTCATACGAAATCAATTATTTCTCGATCTACCAAATTTACCCTCTAATTAATCACGAAAACAATTAATAAAATACCCATCATGTTATAATTTTATACAAATCTGGCACTTACCGCACATTACGTTCAGATATGCGACCTTGAACCGCTAAGAACTCTTCCTCTGGATCATCCCAGGAAACAAAACACTAATCCATTGAATCAGTGTCTCCTCACGAAGCCGGCACTTTGAACTTGAACATGAAAAACTTGATAACGACGCACAGTAGTACCTTGAACACTATCTTCCAACCAATTGGCACGTCTCCCCTACTTGTCCTCCTTCACAGAATTTTCAAGTTCACACCCCTAAGTACCAAGATCTTTTCCAGATAACTAAAATCTTTTAGCTATCAAGTCACTTTCCAGTAATCAGGATTGCAGAACTAATTTGAAAATTAGACCTTTAAAAGGTCAAGATGATTCTGATGTTGCGAACAATTGACTCTTTTGAAGAGTAATTTTAAAAATGTTGATGATGAGTGTGAATGGTGGTTTGTTGGTTAAGAGTTGATGATTTGAAGGATCGTCCTGGTCCAGTTCTGAGAGGTTGAAGGAACGTGAGCGTCCCAACGTAGAGCAGGACCCTGACTGACTAATCCCTGTGTAGTGAGTGGATAGTCGCGTGGAGCTCGACTTCCCTTACCTGTTCGGTTTCTCTTCGAATTACTCACACTGGGTAGCACACATGGCACCGGTCTTTCACGTGTGCACGCTACCTGCACGCTCCGCCCACACATAGTGGGGATCTTCTTCTCATCAGCTATCTAGCTTGATGATCCGATTCTGATCATACGCATCCCCCTCTTTCATCAAACGTCCACCTTTCCTGGATCATATTAGGTTTCTCTCTCTCTCTCTCTCACACTCTCTCGCTTGGGAACACCATTTCTATCGCCCATGTCTATTGGAGATGTGGAGAGCGATGTTGATTCACTCGATGTCACCGGAAATGAGTGTGGGAACGTTAATAAATCGGATCAAATATCTGCTCTATTAAAAATATTATTAAATTTTATGTAAATTTGTATATGCTTATTTAATATCTTTGTATGTTATTTGTGAAACTATACAAGGGTGTATTGGATTTAATATAAAAATGGATTTCGGAATTTCAGGAGGCGCGTCGTTATTACAGCTGCAACGTGCGTTCTGAAATTTTGAAATCCATTTTTGGAATATTCGAACGTCGTTGCTGATAAACCAAATTTAGGCCCCGAAGGCCCTTTGATGAGAATATTTTCGGAGACTTTTTATATCAATTTTTACTATAGTATTTTTCAATTTAGGGAAAAACGTATCACTTTGAGAATTTTTGTTAGTAAAAATACAAACTTTATAATAATGATATGAAACTTCAGTATAAACTATAGTAAAATTTGCTATGAACTATGCTGAAGTTTCATATCATTATTATAAAGTTTAATATTTTTACTAACAAAAATTCTCAAAGTGATACATTTTTCCTTAAATTGAAAAATACTATAGTAAAAATTGGTTTAAAAAGTTTCTCCGTGTATAATTTTTTAATTTCTATAAGAAGCAAATGTTTATTGAAAGTATGGTGGTTTTTCTCGTTCATCCATGATCACTGCAATCTCTGGAATTAGAATCAATTTTTTAGTCAGAATATTATTTCTAAAAACGACCTAAGGGCGGGATTCGAAACCTGGTACCTAAACTTCTGACCCTTCCTCGCTGCCTATTATTATAATAATTAATAAATTCAATGAAAATAATAATATAATAAATATGATGTAACAATATATTATAACATATATGTTACATTTTCGAAAAATAATTATTTATCCAAAATAAATCAGAGTTTAAATAAATATTGAATAATAATAAATATAATCATTAAGCAAAATAATTGTTAAATGAATATTATATAAATAAAATCAAAATTTTCATTAATTGATAGTAAATAAGTAATTAATTTATATACTTTACATAAATCATAATTTAATGAAGTAGAATATGATTTTCAAATGTTTAGAATGAGACATTCTGAAATTCAGAAAAACATTATCTGAATTTCGGAAAGTCGTGTTCTGTTTTGCTCCGAAAACGAAATTCCCAAAATTCGAAGTGACTTTCAAGCGTGTTGAATAAGTCGTACCGAAAATCAGAAAATTATTTTGGGAACATACGAAAGACGTATTCTAGTCGCATCCGAAGACGAAATTCCGAAATAAGAAATCGATTTGCTATATTTCGGACATAATTTTCTCAATATCGGAAATTAACAATCACATATTACAAAAAATAAAAAACAAACATTCTCTTTCAGAATTTTCGAAAGTGTCGTTCGGATTTTAAGAAACTATTTTCTTTTTTTTTAACTTTCGTCCAAATCATAAATTTTTTTTCGGATATTCCGAAAATATTTTCCTTTTTTATGAATGAAATTTTAAATAGCCCGAAATTCGGCAAATTCGTTCGGATTTAAAGAATGCTCTTTTTAGCGTGTATTGGCCAGATATCCCAGATATTCTGCTTTAAGGGGCACAACTAGTTTCAAATTTTTTAAATTTCGATTTTTTTTTACATTTTTTAACAGCCCAGCAGGCGCTTTTCAAAGAAGAGGAAGGTGAATTTTATGGGCCTGTAATAGCAGATTAGCTCTAGGTATGATACTTAAAAATTTATAACAATGAAATCAGTACTATTATCTTTAAACGCTTTTTTCTCAAAACTACATTTTACAAATTTGCTGCAGCTGTAACTTGATAAAAAATCATCCGATGGACTTGCGTCTTTTTTTGAGAAAAATTTTAATTTTTTTTTTCAAAAACTCCGCCATTTTGTTGCATTTTAATTTTTTTTTACAATCGAGGATCATTGTATAGGAAATATATTCCAGTTTAATTAAATTTTTCGTTTTTTTTATGTCAGGCACTGTGATGCGATAATCACTGCAGCAGTGGCGGAACTTTTTTTTGAAGGCTCAGGAGATGGTGGATAATTTGCTGAAAATCGGATATTTTCATTTGAAAACATTACTGTTTATTCATTATTTATACACAAATATATCTGCAAAATTTTAAAACATTCGATGCAATACTTTTTTGTTTTTAAATTCAGAAAAATCACTTATTTTTCAGGCGATCAAACTAGTTGTGTCCCTTAAGGTAGTTCCTTCACGAAAATTAGACCTCAGGCAAAAATAGATAATTTTGCTTTCAAGAATAGCAATATTATTATTGAAGGGCTAATTTGAAAGAGAAAAGATTATTTTTCATGAAAAAAATTTGAATCACAAAAAAATAATTTTATTAATAAATTTTATTTTTGCCCAAACTTATATTCTTATCGCTTCAAGCCAAATTTTTAAAAATGATGCATTTCTAATAAATCAAAAAAAAAAAATCAACCGTTGATTTTTTTAGGAAAAAGATTCTCTACAACTTGACCGTTTCCAATTTTTGAAAATGAATTTTTTAATGGGTGAAATTGTAAAAAAACAATTTTTCAAAACAAAATTTTTATAAACAAATTGCTGTATTTGATAATAATTAATTCAATTTGAAAAATAGGAAACGGTCATGTTGTAGAGAATCTTTTTCCTAAAAAAAGTTTTTTGTGGTGACCAAGATGGCAAGCGTTCTGCTTATCTGAAACAAAAAAATCAAACGGCATTTTAATCTGTGAAATAAGAACTAGTCTTTGAACTAGGATCATTAAAAAAATGTTGAAAATTAAATTTTCGGCATGTTATTGAAATTTTTTTGTGAATTTTGGTATTTTTTTACGACTTCTCCAACATAAAAAAACGTCAATTTGCTATTCCTGGTCCATAAAGTAAACCTTCAGCTTCCTCAAAAAATTCTATATTTGGATGCAATTTATGCAACAACAAAAAATTCGACTTTTTTAACCAGTTACACGGGATGACCCCCTTAATAACTGCAGATATTGAAAAACAGATGTTAACCATTAGTATTTGAGATACTGAGCTTGATTATCTTAGATATAAAAATAAGTATTCAAAATACTAAACTCCTGAATGTCCTCGACAGTCAACTTGAATGTCTGAGATACTACAGTTGAATATCCCAGATATTTAACTTCAATACCGGGAATACTCAAAAAGTAAGTTGTGGCCAATTTTAAAGGTTATACGAGGGGCACTATTTTCCTTCGGAAAATGATGCCATTACTGAACCAGTACTCTCTAAATCTGAATCAGTCAAATGTTCACTGATTGAATCTGTGATTTGCCTTTTCACTGATTCATCAGTGAAAAAATATATTTCACTGTTAAATCAGTTAATTTTTACTGATTCATCAGTGGAAAAAATATTTTTCACTGTCAAATCAGTCAATTTTCACTGAAATAATCAGTGAAATTTGACTGATTTACAGTAACCTCTTTTTAGCTATTTTAATCAGTCAAATTTCACTGATTATCAATAGATTTTGACTGATTCAAATTTAGAGAGTACAGATTTCAGTGCTGGCATGGTACCGATGTCCAGTACCGCGCCAGTACCGATGGACAACTTTCAGCCAAGTTACCTTTCGCAGCCGCGCCGGTGGTAGGCCGTACTTATGCCAGCACTATGCCAATACCGCGCCAGTACTGCAAATCTTTCTGCGGTACTGGCGCGGTACCAAGTCGGTTATAAATTCCCATTTGGGTAATAAGGAAAATTTTGTGGTTCGGATGAGGACAAGAGTGGGTGAGTTTCAAAATCGGTCGCTTCGATGTTATTGTGGCGTCTAATTTCAATTTGGGGGTTTGGCGAAGTAAAGTAAATGACAATTAAAGTTTAACAAATGGTAAAAGCTTAGAGAATTTTATGTGTTCAATAACACGGTTACATTGTTACCACAGTTTTTATTTATGCAATGAAGTCCAAAAGGTGCATTTTCATAAGCTACATATATTTTTCTTATCTTTTAATAAATATTTTTAAACAAATTGTCTATTTCTGATTGTAATGTTTATTTGAAACAAAAATGTGTTTTTGAAGAAATATAGTATATTGTGCAACTAGGGAAAAAGAAATTTATTTTGCGAGTGTGAAGTTTGATGCCCGAGGAAAAGTTCTTTAAATAAGGTTTTTACAAATTTCTGGTTTAATTTTATCAGACATAAGTAAATTTTTACAAATTGCAAATTTAAAAAGTTTCTTCATTTAAATTAAAATTTGACGTATTTTAAATTAGTGACTCACTTTCTGTTATTAAATCAAAAAGAATTGATTTTATATCGAAAAGTGAGTCACTGATTTAGACTCCGTAATGCACATTCCACGATTAATCAATAATTTTTTACTGATCATTCGAACATTAAGTGAACACCAGATTACAAGATTTTAAAAGACTTTATAATATAATTTAAAGATATTTAAAAAATTTGAAATATGTCAACATTTTTTAAAAGATTTCAAATTAATTAGTTGAGTTTGAAATTTTTGTCACTGCCCAACGCAGTCGAAAACGTCATTTTTTCCACAAAAAGATTGTCAAATTCTTTAAATATTTTTTAAAAGAATTTAAAAATTTTTAATGAAAATTCAAGTGATTTTAATAATTTTAAAAGTTCTCTATGACTACATGAATGACTATACATGATTTAAAGGATAATTAACCCCTTGATGAAGTACGAAATAGGAAAGAAGATAAATCTTAACTATAAGAGGGTGTGAATAATATGCAATTAAGACAAACGATTGAGATATAATTAAAGTCTAAACTCTACTCATTAATCTTCTACCCTCACAAGAGTTCCGTTTTTTATCTTCCAATTTTTACTAAAACAGATTTTGCGTTGATGATTTTTTTCCGTGACAAGTTAACACTCAATTTATCTTTTCAATACTATATTATTAACGAACGGATAATATAATCCAATGGTTTATTCTTTAATTTTTATCACAACCAGTTTGACTAGATTTCGACTTAATTATACCTTTCCACAATAGAAATTTTTAAATTATATACGCGACTTTTTTGTATTATAGGGTTTGCTATCTTCATTCATCGAATAGTATCTTTAAATCAGAGAAATATTCCTTTAATATACTTTTTTTTTTAATTTGAATTTTATTTAAAAATCATTTTTTCAAGCCTAAAAAATTTTCTTTAATTTAAAAACAAGACGCCTTTTAAAGCATTTTTTTCCTTTCATACGATTTTTTTTATAATTTATGGTCATAATAGATACTTATAATCAATACAATATCACAGCTCCTCAAATGTTGAATTTAACATTTTAGGAACTCAGTCATGTCGAAATAATTAATAAAACTTAGAAACAGACTTTCAAACATATCAAACTATCACGGCTGAATGAATAATCATCCAAATGACTGAATTTTCGAACTACAGTAAATTAAAAGAGGTAAAATTTTAACAAACAATGAAAGAGTTACAAAACAGTTCAGAAAAAATTTATGAACTGCCGAAAAATATTTTCTAAAAATACACAATTCTTCACTGTTAGAAATTTTTGTATTAAATTTAAAATAAAAATATAGAAGTAATTTGCATGTACAGTATATAAATATGAATTTACACCGAAGTGTCTTTAAAACAGGGTATTTTATAGATTCTTTGACAACTCCTAAATCATTAAAACTGGGATATAGTATTTTAAATAAATTTAATCATCCATATTACTAAACTTGCTTCTTAATTATTTCGGAAATTCGACGTTCACAAGTAAAGTCGAGCTAGAAATTTCACTGAATATGAAAATTCATACACGGAAAGAAAAATACCCAAGTGCGAATTGCCGAAGGTGATAATACGGCACAATATTGGCCCAATATCGGCAGCCAAGAGTCGGCTATTGTTATTGGGCCAGTGTCACTGTTTGCATCGGTCAAGTGCTGGGCCGACGACGGCGGCCTTTTTCGACTGTTTAAATTTACCGACCTTCAGCCGAAACTTGGCCCAGTATCGGCCCTATACCAAGCCGATTGTCATTTTTACTATGGCATCCAGTTCTGAAAGTAGGAGAGCCAGAGTCGGGCTCATGGACGGCACATTACTGGGCCATGTGTCACTTTTACCACGGCAAACCATCCTGGAAATGAAAAAACCAGAGTTCGGCACAGCATTGGCCCGTTGCTGTGCCGAAAACAAGTGCTGGCGGCCAGAGTTTGGGTCGGCATTGGCCGCCAAGTGCATACCGGAGTTATCATTCCAGCAACGGCACGATATTGGCAGCCGATCTTCGGCAAATTTTTGGCGATGCTGGGCCAGTGTTGGGCCGTATCTAATTTCGCACTTGGGTAGTTCAATAAGGTTTTTAGAATTCTTGAATAGTTGGGGATACAGTCATTTACGGAACAGAGTTTTGGAAAATTTACAGAACTTTTCAGAATAACATGCAGGACCTTCAATAATTTTTCTTGAATAGTCCGCATTTCATTGTGAAAAGTTCTGCTCTCTGAATCCGAAACTGTGAAAAACCACTGTTTCGAATTTTATAAGTCTTCTACATTGAATCAGTGAAATTTAACTGATATCACTACTCTCTAAGTCGGAATCAGTCAAATTTTCACAGATTGAATCAGTGATTTGCCTTTTCACTGATTCACCAGTGAAAAAATATATTTCACTGTTTAATCAGTTGATTATCACTGATTGAAACAATGGAAAAAATATTTTCACTGTTAAATCGGTTAATTTTCACTGAAGCAATCAGTGAGATTTGACTGATTTACAGTAACCTCTTTTTAGCTATTTGAATCAGTCAAATTTAACTGTTAATCAGTAGATTTTGACTGATTTATGTTCAGAGAGTGGGGAAACTCACTGGTTGACCAGCGAATTTCACTGTTGACAGTATATTTCACTGATTAAGTAGTGAGTATCCCTGGTGGAGTCAGGTAAATGATACTGATTTCAATGTGGAAGACTTACAACATTCGAAATTGTGGGTTTTCATTATGAATCAGTGAGTTTTTACTGATTTAGATTTAAAGATTCACTGCATAAAAAACTTTATAATTGCCTATAATCAAATTACGTGAATTGTTAATTCTGGTATATTAAATATAATACAACAGTGTATTGTTTCAAAAATAATATACAGAAATATTAAGGAAATGGATCAACCATCAGTAAAGCTGATTAATAGGTTACGCCACCCTTGAGAGCCGAAAACGAGGTCCAATTTGAGAATTTTACTATAGGAAAATTTACATGCAGCAATATGCATTATGCATCATTTGCAGATTAAAAAAAAAAAATTTGTTTTAAATTTCATGCATAATATCGCTGTCCTTGTCATGTGTTCCATGGTCTTTCTTCTATGCCCAGTAGAAACGGTGGAAATTGTAGCCGACACAATTTTTATCCAACTGCAACAAAAAAATGCAGTGATCTATTAAACATCAATGAATATCAGGCGACGTGGCGGTTTTTCAAAATTTCTATCTGCTCCCGCATAATAATTTTTTTTTTGAAAAAATGCGTCTCTTGAACATTTTTTTACATCTTTTGAAAATTCAGGGGTGGTTTAAACCCATAAATCAATAAAATCAGTTTCCCCTAAGATTTTTCCATAATGATGAATTTTTAAGCTGAAATTATAGAACATGATAATTTTTTTAATTGTTAAAATCTGATTAAAGTCTACAGCCATCTGCTAATGTGTTCTTTATTATGTCCTAAAGTTTCAGCTAAAAAAATTCATTATTCTGGAAAAATCTTAGGGGAAACTGATTTTATTGATTTAATCAGCTATACTGGTAAATCCGTGGCCTCAAATTTCGTATACAAATGGGTATCAAATTTAAAACTATTTCTAATGGTAATTCTAACTTCTTAGAGTGAGTTTTGTGGACAGTATGTGTCGTTCGGGAAAACCTTTTAAGAAAAAGTGGAAAAACCAACAATCTCGGAAATGACCAACTTAATAAATATTTTGCCAACTACCTGAAAGATTTTAATAAATATCACTGATGAGGGCTCCGATTTGAGCCTAAACGTCTGATTAAGGTAGTTTTCATCCATGAAAATTAGACCTCAGGCAAAAATAGATAATTTTGCTTTCAAGAATAAAAATAGTATTATTGAAGGGCTATTTTGAAAGAGAAAAGATTATTTTACATGAAAAAAATTTGAAAGACAGAAAAATGATTTTATTAATAAATTTTATTTTTGACCAAATTTTTTTATTATAGCTTCTTAACATATTTCAAAAATTATGCGATTCTAATAAATCATGAATCATTTTTTCAGAGAAAAGATTTCCCATAACTTCACCGTTTCTGATTTTTAAAAATAAATTCTTTAATGGCTGAAACCATTAAAAAAACATTTTTCAAAACCAAATTTTTATAAACAAATTGCTGAATTTGATAATAATTTATTCATTTTCGAAAATTGGAAATGGTTAAGTTGTAGGGAATCTTTTTCTTGAAAAAGTGATTTGTAATTTATAAAAATCGCATAATTTTTGAAAATCTGGTAAGAAGCGATAAGAAAAAAAGTTTGGTCAAAAATAAAATTTATTAATAAAATCATTTTTCTGTGTTTCAAATTTTTTTCATGTAAAATAATCTTTTCTCTTTCAAAATAGCCCTCCAATAATAATATTGCTATTCTTGAAATCAAAATTATCTATTTTTTCCTGAGGTCTAATTTTTGTGGATCAAATACCTGAAATAGACTCAATCATCTTTGGACCCTAAAGCCAATTTTTACCAACAACGTACCATTTTATCAAAATTGTGGGTCAATACAACTTACACTACATTTAATTATTTCTAACAGTATTCACCATTCGCCCAAGAGTGCAAACAGTTCAAAAAATGGTTTCAAATCTGGAAGCGCGTCTAATTTTAGTAAAACGATGTGAAAATTGCTGAACTCTGATATCGGAATGATTCAGTGGGGACATCGCGACGTCAGTGCGTCGGCGCTAAGCGAAGCATTTTATTGGTCGATATTTTACGCTGGATCCTCCTCTATACGGCAACAGGCTAGGGATTCTAGGCGATGCTAGTCTGGCTTTGACGAATCCAAAGTCCTGACTCTAGCTTAATGACATTAGAGCGAGAGAACGAGAAAGTAAGGGATACGGATAAAAAAAGAATAGAATGGGAAAGAGAGCGATAGAGAGAAGGATATCTTCTATCTTTTAATCCTTTCTCATTTACGTAGAATCGTCCTTATGCCCTTTCTCTTTTTTCTCGCTATCGCTTCTCCCCGCTTATCTGCAACCAGTAACACGCGATCCTTTTCGCTTGACCTTGAAACACTACCAATTACCGAAGCGGAACATGAGGCATATTTTTATGCATCCCAATCGCCGATTTACCGATATCCCCTGGGCTGGAAAATTGGGGCATAAATTGCCCAAAGCAGTCGATCTTGCTCGCTTCACGATTTCTTACAAACTGGTTCGCAATCCCATATGCTGATTAGCATTTGAACCGAAGATTTCGCTCATGATTTTTTTCAATGCTCATTTTATAGTTTTTGAAAGAAATATTTCAATCATAAGTTTTTTCAATGGAAATAGTTTCTTTCATTTGGAAACGTGAGGATAAATATTAAAGTGTACGAGAATTAGGATGCTCTCTAAATATGAATCAGTCAAAATCAACTGATTATCAGTGAAATTTGACTGATTCAAATAGCTAAAAAAAGGTTACTGTAAATCAGTCAAATTCCACTGATTGCTTCAGTGAAAATTAACTGATTCAACAGTGAAAATATTTTTTCCACTGATTCAATTAGTGATAATCAACTGATTTAACAGTGAAATATATTTTTTAATTGGTAAATCAGTGAAAAGGCAAATCACTGATTCAATCAGTAAAAATTTGACTGAATCGGATTTAGAGAGTAATTAAAGCTATATAGGAATATTTGATTTAACGAAGCTATTTTCTTAAATGAAGCAAAATATTTGGTCAAGGGTATGATAAATAAATTCAAATCCAAGATCTTGGATTAAATCGAACAAAATTCACATGAATCGACTAAAAAGTTTGTTGGATTCAACCAAATTGTAGATAAACGAATCATATTTGGTTAAATTAAACGAATTTTCGGGTTAAATTAATTAAAAAATTGGTCAACCGTATAATAAGAAAATTCTTTGGTCGTTGTACCAAGTTCTGGTTGAACCATTTAAATATTTTTCCAATCTAATTTTGGTATGACCAACCAAACACTTTTCTAAAGAAATTTTGGTTGCATTCATAAAAAAAATTTGATTGAATGAAAGAAAATAAATTGTTTAAAAGGCTTTTTTTATTTAAACAAAAGATTTAACCAACATTTGCTTAGTTAAAACAAAACATATTTGGGTCAAATAAATATTTATTTTAACCAAATAAATTTTTATTCAAAACAAACAAATTATTGCATTTGTATATCGTCAAAGACATAATTTGTTTGATTTAAGACAGAAATTTATTCGATTTGGACAATTTTTTATTTGGTTCAAAGACATTTTTTTTGTATCAAACAAATGTTATTTAATCCAAATGAATGATTTGTTTAAATTCAAGAAAGTCTTTCAAACAAATAATTTTCTTCGATCCAATCAAATTTTTTTTCTCAATCTGGATCATTCAAACATTTTTCCGAGTAAATTCAAAAGTTTTATTTTTAGCAAAAATTTGTTCATAGCCCTTAAAAACGAAATTTAAGGCAATTTTTTTTATAAAATCTAACCAAATTAAGTAATTTTTTAGTTGTGATTATCATGACAGAAAAGTTTCAAAATTGCATCATTACTTCGAATCAACAGACGAGATATTGTCAAGTCTTAGTATATACGTAGACAATAAATCAACAGATTGTACAAGAATTAATAAAAAAATTATAAAGCACAATAAAGAATTTCCAAGAATCTTTGAAAATATTACCAAAGTGTAAGACAAACTCGTTTCTATTGTATTTTTGAAAGCAAAACCAAATCGTGTCAGCTTATCATTATTTTCCATTGATAGTCATTTTTTATTGACATCTGGATAATTATGAGTACCACATTTGAGTTCGATTCAAGTCACATGCAGATCCTTACGTTATCTGTATAAAAGATAGTATTCACTTGAGATACAATAGAGCAATTACCATCGCAATGCATCAACGTTAGAAAAGTGGATAACAGCTGTGCTTACAATAATACGATGCTTTTCTTACCTCTGCAGTATTTTTTCTTTCTTCCTCAAATAATTTATTCCTTCTGATCTGACGAAGTTACATATTTGTGTGCGATATCAATATTTAGCCTCATTATGTACGAATACAGATATAACTCAAGGTGTATATACACATCGATCTAGTATTTATACGATATATTGAAACTCGCGGTGATTATGCAAGCTTCGGTTATCAGAGCGTATGACTGAACCTATTGTTATCGCAAAAGTCACCTTAAAAGTGACGTTACGTATAACTTAACTAAACGGGTTAGGTAAACAAGAGCTGCATATCATGCAAAATAGTCATGGATTTTTTAAAAATCGTGACTAATAAAGTGTAGATAAAACAATTTATTCAATAAGATGTTTAGGGTGATTGTTTATCATGTTGACAGACTCGGAAATAAAAAAATTTTTGTTGAACAAAATCGTTTTGTTTAATTTAAAAAGTATTTGATTGAATTTTTTTTGTTGAATGTAATAAATTTAAAAAAAAAATATTTGGTTGGGTCAAGCAAATTTTTTCTTTAATCAACCAAATTTTACTAAAGAAAGTATTTTGTTTTGTGAATGAAATAATTTTGTTAGATTAATCAATTATTTTGTCAAATCAACCAAACATTGTCGGTATAGAATCAAAATACTATGGCTAAACTAACAAAAAATTTGTTGATTCAACTAAATCTTTTTCTGAGGGAAGAAAAAAACTAAAAATACGAAACTAAATTCGAACCTGTAATATAGAAAAAATATTTAATTGAATCAAAAAAATGATTTGTTTGAAACACTTTGTTTGATGTAAAAAAATGTTTTGTTTAAATGAAACAAAATTTGTTTGATTCAAACAAAATATCTTTGGAACAAATAAAAATTTGTTCGAATCAAATAAATTTCTGCCTTAAATCAAACAAATTATATCTTTGACCATATATCAATGCATTAATTTCTTTGTTTTGAAGAAAAATTAATTTGATTCAAACAAATATTTATTTGGTTCAAAGATATTTTGTTTGAGTCAAACAAATTTTATTTCATTTAAACAAATCATTTCTTTAAATAAAAGAAAGTCGTTCAAACAAATAATTTTCTTTGATTCAATCAAATCTTTTTTCTGAGTGTACAAATTCAAGTTCATCTTTTTTTTTTTTTTTTTTTTTTGGTGAGGAGGAAAAAAGGCAAAATCTTTTATAGACGTTGTACAGGACTCTCCTAGTACGGGTCTAGAAATACCTGTTAAAACCAAAAAACCCCCTCTGTCGAACCAATACACCACCCGCGGAACCGCCTTTCGGCTTTAAACTTCACGGGTGATTGGTTCCATTAAAATCGCGTACGACTCTTCCGTAATCCGTTCGCTCGGAACCTACATCCGCGGCTACACGCCCACTAGGCAAACCGACTAGCCGCGCCACCCAGGGAAGAAAACATACAGATTCCACCCCCGAACGACGCGGACAGCCAAGTCTACCCGAGACGCAGGACCGCGGGTGCAGGCCCCGATGCGATTTCTAGTGGCCCTCCCCGTTGTTTCGCTCTCGACGCCCATCAAGTTCTCTCGTCTTCATCACAAGTGTGACGAATGACTCGATGAGCGTCCAGAACCGTTCAGACTGGAGCATGAGAGGGACCATCGTGTCAGGAGTAAGTTCGGAACCCACCGCCTGACCGAGGACCTCCATAGCCACACCCCATTTTGCGCAGACGAAGAGTGCGTGCTCTGCGTTATCCACCGGAAAATCGCAGTAACAACACCATGCCATCTCATCTGCCATTTCTCGACAAGTCTGCGCCTTCCATCCTTGCGGATGGCCTCCTACGCGCGAGCGATTTCCTGCAGGTCTGCGCAGGTAAGCTCCTTGCGAAGCTGAAAGGTCTCTTTCCTTTCTACCGACAATAAATCTATTGGCGGGACGCTCGCCAGGACCAGCGCAGCGCTCGTCGAGATAGTTCTATATGCCGAAACTATTCTCAGCGCGACAAGTCTCTGCGCCGAGAACAGCTTCTTCTGGATACCATGATTTTGCAAGGCATTGGCCCAGCCCGGAGCTGCATAAAGCAGCTTCGAATGGACCACGCTCGCCACCAATCTTCTTTTCGCTTCCCTGGGTCCACCAATGTTTGTCATAAGCCGGGCCAAATTCGCTCCACATTCGATGGCTTTGGCAGCTGCGATCTTTAGGTGTTCGCCAAAGCTAAGCCTACGATCCAGCTGCACCCCTAGGTACTTAATGCTTGTTTTCCACTCGACTTCATGCTCTCCGAGAACGATCCTCGGATATTGGAAGGATCTCCTGTCCGTAACGAGCAAAGCCTCAGTTTTCTCAGGGGCCATTTTAAGGCCTCTGCCATCCAACCAGCGCCTTGCTCGCCACAGACTTTCATTGATCCTCAGCTCTAGGATTCTGACGTCGTCAGCGGCGCACACGACAAGTGCGTCATCCGCGAAGCCGACGATGCTCGTTCCAGCAGGTAGGTCCATGCGCATAAAGTCATCGTACATGACGTTCCAAACGAGTGGACCCACCCGCGACCCTTGAGGAGCGTCACATGTCATCTCTTCTTGAAGAGACCATTTGTCGCCCTCGTATATCACCCACCTGTCGCTCAGATAGTCATCTATCATTCGCAACAGGTAGTCTGGAACCTTTTTACGCATCATCGCCTCGATGCAGATGTCCCACCTCGCGGTATTGAACGCATTGCGTATGTCAATGCTAATCAACGCACAGAATCCCTTACGCTTACCAGTTCCTTTTCTTGCATTTGTGGCGATGTTAACCACAGCTTGGATGGCGTCCACAGTGTACCTGCCATTCCTGAATCCGAACTGGTTTTCCGAGAGCCCGTTCTCCTCGACCAAGAGAGCCTGAAGCCGTTGCAGAATCAACTCCTCCAGAAGCTTCCCCATCGTATCCAATAAGCATATTGGTCGATACGACGAGGCAACCGCTAGAGGTTTGTTGCCCTTCCTCAGCAGGACCAACCTCTGCCTCTTCCAATCCGCGAAGAACCTCCCCTCCCGAAGACAGGAGTTAGAGGCTTCTAGGAGGATCTCCGGGTATGCCCCGATCACCTCTTTAAGGATCTCGTTCGGCACCCCGTCGATACCCGGCGCTGTATTTGCCTTAAGCCTTCCACCCGCTCTCTTTAGTTCCTCGAGAGTGAAGAGTTCCTCGCGCCGGACCACACAAGAACTTCGGTCCTGTCTTTGATACGGCTCCACGTGTGGGAACAAGCTTCGCACAATGTACTTGACTCGATCGGGATTAGCCAGGTCCGGGGTCTTTCTTCTAGCCACCAATCTCTTGGTGACAATTTTGAAGGCGAGACCCCATGGGTCCTTCTCGACCTCACCGATCAAGTCTTTCCAGCATTAAAGTCGGCTTTTCTTTATGCCTCGCCTCAAAGTTGTTTTTGCCCCTTTCCATGCCTCGTGCAGCGTAGCATCCCCCTTTGAACGGGTGAATTTTCGCCGCGCTGCGAGCCATTCTCGACGTAGGGCTGCCAACTGATCGTTCCACCAGTACATCGAACCCTTGGCTTGCTTGCGCTTACGGCGAGACATCGAGTAGTCACGAGTCGCGACCACCTTCTGCCTCACCGAGCGCACAGCAGCTTCAAGCGACCCAGCAGGGCAGACCCAACCAGGCTCATCGATGAGCCTGGTTTCTACGAGGTGTTCGCGAAGTCTTTCCCTGCTGAGTCGTCTCGTGTTCCAGGAGGGGCTCCTTCCTTCGCCGCCCCTACCCTTTTCCACCGCTGGACACCCTTGTTCTAGACTAAATTCGATGCACCGGTGGTCACTCAAGGTTATTACCTCGAGGACCGACCAGTCGCTTATTCTTGAACCGAGGCGAGGTGCGGCAATCGTGAGGTCAATTATTGACCCTCCAGCTCCTCGTCTGAACGTGAAATTCCCGCCCTGATTCAAGACGATCAGGTCGTTCCTAGCGACCATCTCACTGAGGCTTCAAGGAGGAGGATCTGGGTCTCAAAGACATCGAAGGGATCGCCGGGGGAGAAGAAGCAGCTGTACACACGCACACCCGCCACCTCCACCCAAACGAACCCCGCGTCGGTCTCCAGGAAGTCCTCGACGCCCAAATCAGGGTTACAAACAAGGATGCCGGCCCTCCTAGATGCATCCTGATACCAAGCACAGTTTTCGGACCACTTGTACTGCTCACTAATGAGCAGCACATCGGCCCTCCTCTCCCTGACAGTCTGCATCAGGAGGGCCTGGGCATCCCTCCCCCTTCCGAGGTTGAGCTGCAGGAACTTCATTTCCTGCCTCTCAACCTCCGAAGCTCTTCCCGGAAGACCGGGCAGGAGCCGCTCCCTGACACATGGGCTACATCTTTGTCGCCCCTGTCTATGCATGTCAGGCACCTTGGTGGCGCCTTACAACTCCTGGCCAGGTGTCCCGTGGCGCCGCATCTCCAACAGACGTTTTTCCTGTCGGGGTTGCAGCAGCCCCGGGACCCGTGGCCGTACCCAAGGCACCTGTAGCAGCGGGCGACTTCCACGTGCTCGCGAATGCGGCACGCTACCCACCCGATCCTCAACTTAGCTAGCTGAAGCAGATGCGCGGCGTCTGCCTCAGCTAGCCGGATCACTGCAGTCTTCACCCCACCAAAGCGGGTGAAGAGCCTGCAGGACCCCTCAAAAGCTTGTCTGCCCAATGCCAAGCACAGGGCAGACACAACCTCCTCTTTTTCAACGGTCTCGTCGAGGTCCCTAATTTCTAGGGACCTCGTCGAGACCAGGGCCGAAATCTCTGTCCTCTCGCCGACCACCCGGTCGAACTCCTTGCGGAAGGCCGAAACATCTCCCCCCCTTTTTGAGGACCAGAAGGACTTCTTCCTTCCTGGTCCTCCGGATAGACAGGACCTCAAGTCCTGCCTTCCGGGGGTCGACTTTCGCCTTCATTTCCTTCAAGATGTCGGCGTAGGACTGGCCGTCCTTCGCCGACACCTTGATGGCGTCTAACGACTTGGCGGGCGTAGAGCGCTTTGGCTTAGGAGTGGCGGTGGCCCCCTGCGTTTTATGCGCAGGGTCCTCCGCCCTTTTCTCCTTTTTTCCTTCTTCTTTTTTTTTTCTTCAACTTTTTTTTTTCTTTTTTTTTTTTGTGACCACATGCCAGTCCTCTTCTTTATTCGGGGGCTGACTCGTGGCCACCTCGGCATAAGAGGGCGAAGAGCCACCCTTTCCCCTCTTAGGAGTTTTTTCCAGAGGGGGGGAGGGCGCGGATCTCTTCTCCTTCACCTGATTTTTTGGGGTATCTCCCAGAGACGCCGAGCGTGGTCTCTGAAAGATCCCCAATTTCTTCATGGCGGGGTGGGATTCCATTTTTTTTTGGATTCTCACCCCGCTTTCTAGGAGGCACTTATGGGTGTTGAGCATTCCGCCTAACACCTCAGTGGCCTCATTTACACTATCTGTTACGCGGCGAGGGTTATTTCTCAGCATACCCTGCTGGGTGACGCTGAGAGCCCTCGCCAATTTTTCCATTTTATCGTTTTGCTCCTTCAGGAGCTGAAGGACGTCCTTCCATCCCTCAGCTCCCGAAGAAGCACCCGAATCTGTATTCCCCACCGTTTTGCAATTTTTATCCATAAATCACTTTTACCAGCGCATCGTGCGTAGAGGAGCGGGTCGGAATAGTTGGGAACGGGTGTACCCTCGGACCGAAGTCCTACCCCAGTTCCCTGAGGCCCAACCTCCGCTTAGCCGGTCCCGGAATACACGGACAAACTGGACTCGCTCGAGGCAACACAGGCTCCGACACCTGTGTTCAATACGCACTACCTGATCAAGGTCCCGAAGGGGCTGGCTTCTGATCCCGCATGGCACACATATCACAGTCATGCGGCGCTGACATTCGTTCACTTCACTCATTCCTCACAAGCACTCACAGACTTACTCTCAGCGCCGCTACCTGGGGCATACATCCTTCTCCATGCATGGGGATAGACGCGTTTATAGCGTCCCCCACTCTCAACCTGGGATAGACCCGTTTATAGGGCACCCTTCACGCAATGGGAAGATGCCCGTCTATAGAGCCCCCTGCATTTGTTTACCGATTCATCGGGACACTAAAACCTCCATGACCCGAGGGCCGTCTGCTAAGCCTCCCCACCCGTCCTTTTTTGGCATAGCCAAGAGAAGGACTTCGTCAAGGTACCAGTCCGAGGGGAGGATTCAAATTCATCTTAACGTCCAAACAATAGTATAATTCAAAATTTCAAGTATTCAAAACTGTTCGAACCCTCAAAATACAAAAAAAAACCAAATTTGTACCAAAAAAATTTCTTAAAATAAACGACCATGAGAAACCAACAAAAAAGGAGGAATGAAGAAAGAAGGCATTCTTCCAAAACCCCTTCCTTCTTTTTCTTTCTTTCGTCCTCTTTTGTCTTTATTACCCACAACCATCTACGTAAAAAATAATATGTTGGTTTCTCATAATCGTTTATTTTAAAAAATCTTTTTGGTCCAAATTTGTATTTTTTTTTGTATTTTGAGGGTTTGAACAGTTTCGAATTCTTGAAATTTTGAATTAAACTAAAAATAATTGCACTGTCAACAATTTCGGAAAAATGCTTTACAATTTGTTAGAGAATGCGACCGAAAAATAACGGTGCCAAAGTTAAACCCGGCCGATAAGAATTCATAATTTAAATTTAAAATTTTTTATTAAATTTTCCCGACATTATTTTTCGGACGGATGTAATCATTATAGTGACTTGGAAATATAAAAATTACAACAAATGATAATTTGTTAATAAAAATTAGTTTAAATGATGATTCAGATACATAAAAAATTATGGTTCGTAAAAATAAAATTCGAACAAATAGTTATTCAAGAATGTAAAAATTACAGCAATTAGGAATTTGGTTACATGAATTTTGGTAGAATAAATTTGAGGAAATATAGAATTTTGGATGCGCCCCTTAAGAAGGTATTCCACCGTTTTGTTCAAAAAATGTATTAATATCAAGATTCTAAAAAATTTCACAAACAAGTTCAGTAATTTACTATTGAGGAAAAGTATAATTTCATAAAATTTAGAAAATTGAATAATATCCACAACTTTTTAAATAATTCTCTTCATTCTATGCAATTTATTGAGAAACTAGAGATATATGCAAGGTACTCATTAAAAAGATATTCTTCATCCTCAATTAATTTCGCAATTTTTCCAAGTATTTTTTTTTAAGTTTTGGAGAACAAAAGCACGTCGAAAGGTGGAGCTCCGGGCGAGAATCGAGTAATCTGGAGCATTTTTAATGGTAGAGCAGAAAGTAGTCCTCAGAATTTGGTCCAAGTTGCGAAATTTCTCGTTTGATGAAATCGTCCTCGCAAAAGGGACAAAAGTTAAAGATATAACTACTCCATTCATCAAAAGTTTGCGTGTTTCTGACACCAGTGTATCGAGGTTTCGTGGACGTGAAAGATTTCGCACATCCTCCCGTTTTCAATGGTGCGAAAGTCTGTAGCCCGTTTATTTTCCGGTGTACACAAAACTCCCAATGAGATGAAAAAGAAGCGACAAAGTCGCCGCAAAGCGCTTTCTTTTCCCGATACTTTTAAGATCTTTGTATAAACGGGTAACACCCTCTTCCTTCCGAACCTTTATCTCATCGTCATATTCTTTGTCCAGTAAAGTTCTTGCGGTCAGTTTACAAGTATACTTTTACCGTTAGTTTCTTTTTCTATGCTTTTATATTCAGGATGCATTTATTGATGAATAGGGATGCAGGAGAGCTCATGTGATTCGATTATGTTTTTAGGGCAGTGGGACAAATGCTGAACAATGACCCAGGAACATAAAATTATTTTTTTCAATTTATATATTTCTTGATTATTTTCCTTTTTTAATTAATTGTCCAAAATTATTGTCTTTTTTATGTTAATCAGTTTTGTGTATTTTCTAGATTTTAATAAATATCACTGATGAGGGCTCCGATCTGAGCCGAAACGTCTGATTAAATCGACTTAACCCTTTCAGGAGCGGTGGGACGATTATGTACCACCTTTTTTGTCTTAGTTTTTTTTATATTTCCGATATATACTTATTAGACTCTTAGAAGTCTGAGTTATTATAATCTGGTGACAAATTGCATTATTTTATTTATATATTTGTTTGTTATAAAAAGAAAAAAATCGGTTTTTCCGTAACCTGCAAAGGTGAGCCTCTGCTGATTTTTTGACGTATTCTACACACTTAGTTTTATGATATATATTTTTTTCGGATTTTTTCGTATGCTAGTTTGTTCAAAAAAAAATTTCAAATATTTCGAATAATGAATTTTTTTCATATTTCGTAATTTACTTATTTATTCAACATTGTTTATGGGCAAATTATTTATAATTTCATGAATATATTTATTCAACTTTATAACTCTAAGATCTTATGTCATCATTGAGGTCCTAGTAACTTTCTTTACACTGAATGGTCAATGTGCATGTTACACGCACTACTATTACTCTGGCACCACAACAGCGGATAAAAGTTATACAATTCTTTTCTTCACCATTTAGTTTTCAGTATTTTCCATAGCAAAATTTCTTAATCATTTTTTACCGTGACTGCTAGGTGAATCTTAGTAAAAAGTGTTATTGCGGCGAAATAAAGTGATACGCTCACAAACGACAGACCTAGCATAAGTCATTGAAACAGTACCATTATCATTGCGCACTTTCATTATTAATTTTTTTATGAACAAATTTCTAAATCACATTCCTTTCTTCCGGGATCGCCAGATCGCAGGCAATTGGAAAAACCCTTATAACCAAAATTTAGCATCAATTTGCCCTTTTTTGCAAATTTTGACCGCCATATTGGAACCGCCATTTTGAATTTTAAAAATCTGACTTTAGATTCGTAATCAGTGATCCCAAAAAGCCTTATAACCATAATTTAGCATCAATTTACCCTTTTTTGAAAATTTTGACCGCCATATTGGATCCGAAATTTTGAATGTTGAAAATTTGACTTCAGATTTGTAATCAGCATCCCCGAAAACCCTTATAGTTACTATCATATCTGGAGTAGATGTACCAGAAAAATGTGCCCCTGAAAGGGTTAATCATTTTTGGACCCTGAAGCCAATTTTTCCAACAACGTACCATTTTATTACAAAAAAAAAAAATTTCAAAAAGTGACGAATTTAAATAAAACAAATTATCTGTTGAAATGATTTACTTGATTAAAAAATATATTCTTTTGATTCAACCAAAGTTATTTTCCCTGCAAAAATGGATTTTTTATTCAAATATCATTTTTAATTTATGAAAATAAAGTCAAGTAAGAAATTTGTTTCAACTGAGGAAACTTTTTTTGATCCCGAAAGTACGGATTTGTTTTATTTAAACCAATTTTGTTTGAATATAACAACATTTTTTCTGAATCTAAGTCAGTTAAACTCATTTTTCAAAATCATTTTTAGTCGGTTCTAGACTTTAATTTATATTTTTCTCTTTGAATGGAATCAAAAAGTCCCAAATCTTGACGAGTGTCCAAAAAAATCTATCGTTTTTCAAAACATTTTAAAATTTTTTATAGTTTGAATATTACTTCAAACTTACAGTTCCATTTAAAGTGCAAATATGAACCACAATCGCTTGAGATATATGTTTACTAGAGTAATTACTGCCGTTATTTATTTTTATCGTTTGAGGTAGCGACTTGCACGCAAAAAATAATAAGTCCAGAATTTTAACAGTAATAAATATTACCTCAGCCATTTTTTAAACCTGTTTGTTATCGCCTGTTTTTTTCTGGATTTGCCGCTCCACAAAACATTTAGCGATATCTTGAAACTTTTCAGTTGCGTTATAAAATCTGTGAAATAGGAACACTTTTGACTTCCGGAAAGTTAGCGCTGGGTGTTTAATTTCTCATAAAATGCTCTTATCATTGCTCGAAATTACCCTCTTCTCAGAAAAATACCGTTATGTCACTTTTCAATAAAAGCAATTGAATGACTCAGTGGTTGATACACACTGATAAAAGTTTTAAACTTAACCACTTAGTTATTTAATTGTTTTCAAGAAAATTTTATTGATGTTCTCAAATAATCCGTAAAAATTCATGCAAATATTTTGTATTTGGTCAAATTTCTATCAAATTTGGAATTTTATAAAACTAACTGAGAAATTAAAATCTATAACGATTCCAAAAAATCATTTTTTCAAAGGCAGAAAAATGAATGTAGAATTTTAAAAAAACGAACATTTTTGAAAAATTCATAAATGTTGCTTCTTTTGGTCTAAATTCCAATATTAGTCAAGGAAAACCTAAAAAGTTTCTTATTTCATAGAGGAAAACGTTTTTTCAGAAAGAAAAACTTATTTTGAAAACGTAG
Source organism: Diplolepis rosae (assembly GCA_030998225.1). Classification (NCBI taxonomy): domain Eukaryota; kingdom Metazoa; phylum Arthropoda; class Insecta; order Hymenoptera; family Diplolepididae; genus Diplolepis; species Diplolepis rosae. Next base: position 611,850 of record JAPYXD010000723.1, on the reverse strand, counting down.
AATCTACCCTGCGGAAAATTTAAAAAATTTCTTCAACAATTTAGGAATAGGAATGATTTTTCAGAATTTAGAAAATTCAATAATTTAAAGAATTTGAAATCCTCCTGTGGGAAAAAAACGTTTTCGACTGTGCCGGGATTCGAGCTCGGGTCTTTCGATGTGGCGAAAATTTCGAACTCAACAATCTAATTTGAAATTCACTAATACTTCCAATTCTTATTGAATTTTCCTTAAACTTTTGGTAATTCATTGGAAATTTGACTGATTCAAATAGCTAAAAAGAGGTTACTGTATATCAGTCAAATTTCAGTGAAAATTAACTGATTTAACAGTGAAAAATATTTTTTCACTGATGAATCAGTGAAAAGGCAAATCACTGATTCAATCAGTGAAAATTTGACTGATTCAGATTTAGAGAGTAGAGATTTTTCTCCCTACCGAATTTTGAGGTAAAATTATTGCAACGTATTTTGGAAAAGGAAGTTTTCTTGATATTAATTGTTAAACAGGATAACATTATTGAGGCAATTAAAGAGCGCTCATAATTACACCAGCAGACTTATCAATAAGAAAAGGTGAGATCGCTTATAAATGAAAATTTGCATAAAGCATGAATAATGTTGTAAGTATCCTATATTTATAATCCAAGCTGCTTGAAAACGATTGAAGATCAGACATGTCACTTGTTTTTTTCGTACCTGATCAACCGGTTGCATGATATCGATAACATGGAAACGTTTCCCAAAGACAATTCACATGGAATTTTCCATTTCAATAGTAATTGACACATACAATTAATTAACAATCCTTCGCACGTGTTGAAATTTTAAAAAGAATAATATTGAGATCTAAAAATGTATTTTTTGAATTATCTTTCTTATAAATAATATACGTAACATGAGATGACGTACGATACGTACGACGCAAATATATTTTATATATATAATATATTTTAAACACCCATACAAATATTTGGTTAATCCAACCAAAATTTAGTTATATCAACCAAATAATACATATTTTTAAATATTTGGATACTAAAACCTGTTACATTTACTAAGTTTATATGTTAAAATAGAAAAAACATCCAATTTTTGTAAATTTAACAGATATTTCAACATAATTTACCGCATTTTTGTAAACATAACAGATTTATCGATAAATATTATAGAAATAGCTATTAAATTCAGAAATTATTTTATTGATGTAATCGAATTGTTCGAACCTGATATATACTTCAGATTAAAAAAAAAACTTTAAAGTTTGGTTGAATCAACTAAATTTCTGGTTCAATCATCCAAATTTGACCAACCAAAGAATTTTGTTGAGTTAGAAAAACAATTCTTTTGGACCAACCAAAAATTTATTTGTTCCCATGACAACAAAATACTATGATTAATCTAATAAAAATTTTATTGATTCTACCAAATATTAATTTCAGTGCTTTAAATTTATTTATTTTTTTTAATTTTCCGTGAAAATTTTTTTTGCGTTCATTGATCGAAAATGTTTGACACCTATTTTTAAATTTTAATATAATATCAAAACTTTTTGAGAGGTGAATTTTTAAACTTTTGAGGTTTGGAAAAAGTAATTTTTTACGATCGCGTATTTTAAAAAAGTATTTTATGAAGAAACTTCTGCCTATCATGACATTATGCTTTTCCCTAGCTGTCAAAAGAGGTTTATTAGAAATTTTCAGGGCAATCTGATTTTTTTTTCTTGAAAAAATAAATAAAATTACATATGTTTGAATAAAATCTAAAGTATTAGACACAGGCCTTTAAAATTTTTACCACTTCATCTTTGTTATATTATAAATATTTTTGGGTATGGAAAGCACTCTAGCTAAAAAAATAACTACAAAATTTTTTTTTCATATTTTGGGATATTTTTATTTATTTTCTTACTTTATTTTATTTATAACTTTTTTCAGCCACGTTACCTTATTTTTCATACCCAAAAAGTTTCTACACAATGTAAAAACAAAAGAATCATGACATTTGTTTGAAAAACAAAAAAGTTATTCGAAGTCAAAAAATGTCAAAAAAATACCCAAACAATTAAAAAGTTTTAGTTAAAAATTACATACAGGTACTGGGATTTTAAAAAAACCCCGAAACCTTTTTATATAAAGGTACTAAACATAAAAAAATGATATGGAAGGTCTAAACTTAAAAAATATTAAAAGTGGCGGATCCCCTTAAGGTAGTTTTGATCCACGAAAATTAGACCTCAGGCAAAAATAGATAATTTTGCTTTCAAGAATAGCAATATTATTATTGAAGGGCTAATTTGAAAAAAAAAGATTATTATTCATGAAAAAAATTTGAAACATAGAAAAATAATTTTATTAATAAATTTTATTTTAGACCAAACTTTTTTTCTTATCGCTTTTTACTAAATTTTAAAGAATTATGCGATTCTAAAAAATCATGAATCATTTTTTCAGAGAAAAGATTTCCCACAACTTCACTGTTTCTGATTTTCAAAAATAAATTCTTTAATGGCTGAAACCATTAAAAAAGCATTTTCCAAACCGAAATTTTTATAAACAAATTGCTGAATTTGATAATAATTTATTCATTTTCAAAAATCGGAAACGGTCAAGTTGTAGAGAATCTTTTTCCTAAAAAAATGAACCATAATTTATTAGAATCGCATCATTTTCAAAAATTTGACTCGAAGCGATAAGAAAATAAGTTTGGGCAAAAATAAAATTTATTAATAACATTATTTTCCTGTATTTCAAATTTTTTTCACGGAAATGAATCTTTTCTCTTCCAAAATAGTCCTTCAATAATAATATTGCTATTCTTGGAAGCAAAATTATCTATTTTTGCCTGAGGTCTAATTTTGCGTGGATCAACTACCTTAATAAAAAAGCGGCCGATTTTATAAACAGATTTTTTGAAAATTTAGTATTAATTTTTTCCTTTTTTACAGTATACTCTAGAATCTATTTGTTTATAATATTACACGTTTTTTACTAACAAAAAATTGAATCGATTTCTGGTAAACCTCATTTGCCAGCTGAGAAAGAAGCCTAAATTTTGGGTTGCATCACCTAATAAACTTTCATTTCAGATATTGAAATATAAATTTCCACATTAAACAGCTAAAATAGTTTTGAGGTATATTGGTCGTAAATATTATGTATAAAAGTTCCATTTCATATTGCTCTGGTAAATTACATTTTATGCACCTGCTGAATGTGGATCAGGAGACTCACACAGATCAAGATAAAGAAAAAGAAGACACTCGACTGGAAAAGCGTTGATGTGCGCTTCATTAATATTTTGCCTGATGAGAATATGACTATTAGAGACTGAATATAGTCAATATACCTGAAGCACTTCAACAGAAACGTCCGGTAAACCTAACGAAAAGCACTTAATCTTGGTGGCGAATGAGGAACGCAGGTGGTTACCGCCCAAGATCCTACAAGAATTAAAAAATTACAAATTCAAATAAGGGTTGTGTGGATGGGTATAAGCGGCGTCTAGAATAATAAATGATCATTTGCGACTCCTTATATACTAGTTTGCATTGATCTGTGCTGTAATAAAAATCTCCTATTTACTTTTTTTGAATTTTTTTAATTTTGCACGGAGAAACTTTTTATATCAATTTTTACTATAGTATTTTTCAATTTAGGGAAAAACGTATCACTTTAAGAATTTTTGTTACTAAAAATACTAAACTTTATAATAATGATATGAAACTTCAGCATAGTTCATAGAAAATTTTACTATACTCTCTAAATCTGAATCAGTCAAATTTTTTACTGATTGAATCAGTTATTTGCCTTTTCACTGATTCATCAGTGAAAAAATATTTTTCACTGTTAAATCAGTTAATTTTCACTGATGAATCAGTGAAAAAATATTTTTCACTGTCAAATCAGTCAATTTTCACTGAAATAATCAGTGAAATTTGACTGATTTACAGTAACCTCTTTTTAGCTATTTAAATCAGTCAAATTTCACTGATAATCAGTAGATTTTGACTGATTTAAATTTAGAGAGTAGTTTATACTAAAGTTTCATATCATTAATATGAAGTTTAGTATTTTTACTAACAAAAATTCTCAAAGTGATACGTTTTTCCCTAAATTGAAAAATACTATAGTAAAAATTGATATAAAAAGTTTCTCCGTGTGAGATACAATGAATAAACCTCAAAAAAGAAGAAATTCTCTCTTCGAACGTTTTTTTTGTTTAGTGGAAAAATCTCCAAATGGAGAAAATAATTTTTCGGTAATGCGTTCCTATTTTCGTCTATTCAAATAGTCAAAATTAAATGAACCGACCTCCTTTGGGCCTTTACAATTAGGGAATAAATGACAATTTTAGCATTGTTATTATATATTGTATCTCTCATAATAACAAATTCCATTTGTATTCACTGTTTTTATTGTATTGAAATATGGGAGATTTCTCCCCTAAATAAAAATTTTTCCATGGCTTAAACCGGGGCCACGATCACTTGCCAGGTCTGGCACTGACTTCGTATGTAACACGGCTTGGATGCCTGGGAAAATGTATGCGACACCATTTTCTGAATTTCTAATCATGGCTCTGTTTCTAGGCCCAGGCTAGGCAATTTCTAACTGAGTCTGCTAACTATGTAGATAATGATGAAGAACATGTTAAAAAAAGTGAACTAAAAGTGTCATTGAGCTCTGATAATTGAAGAAAATTAATTACTGCGACTTCGACTAAATTGAAGTAATTTAATTACAATTAATTAATTTATTTATTATTCAAGCTAAAAGAAAATAGCTCATTTAACTGTGTATACTGCGCTTTCTCGCATTTGATGAACGTTTAAGAGATCTTTAAATGGTTGATTTCTTAGAAAGCGAGTTATATAAATGTTATGTTACGATCACACACTCAGAAAAAAAACTGTAGAATCAACAGATGTCATCTGCTGGAATAGGGACAGCAGATTTTTTTTGTAATATTTACAGATTTTTCTGTTGGATTTACAGATTGTTTGTAAACTCAACAGATGAACCTGTTAAATCTACAGAAATGTCTCTTAGAATTACGAATTCTTCTTTTTTGTTTACTTGATGGCATATCTCTTTTTCAGTAATTTGCCTGAAGTTATTGAACTTAATAAATGGTTGCCTTAAAAAATTCATCACAAAACACATCAAACTATACTTCTTGCCAGGGCCGAATTTAGAATGGTGCCAGCGGGGCCTTCACCAGTTTTCCAATTAAAACGAAAAATCGCGTAAAGATCCTCTAGTTCAGAACTTAAAAGCGTTTAGAAGTAAGCACAATTTTAAAAATCATACAAAAATTACTATGGAATTTTAATTTCCTGAGATTAAAATTTGTTTAGAAATTGTGAATCCCCCCACAAAATATCGGCCCCAGGGTCTCAAAATTCGTAATCCGGCACTGCTTCTTGCCTATTTTTAATTTAAAAAAATCACGTTATTCGAAAAAAAAAGAATTTTTTCTCAAAATTCCCATAACTATTACATAACGTGTTTTTTTCTGTTACTGGGTCATTTTAAGGGTGACGGTTTTCACAGAACTGTTATTTGGCAAATACGTAACAGCTGTGAGTGTTTAGTGACTTAATCTTTCAAGAACGGATTGTCTGATTGGTAAACTTTTCGGCTTCCTGTTACATACTACGTGTTGCAATGTGTTAGAACGATTTTGCATGCTTCGTAATCCGGAGGACGAACACGACAAGTGGCATGGAAGCTTCTGAATTCGATTATCCTGACAGGCATTCCTGTCAGCCTTGGGCATATCGAAAGTGATGTTGGATTTTTTATACATATTTTTATTTTATTATTATTTCTTATCTTTTTCGTCATGCCACACTTATTTTCAGATATCTGAGTTCGAATCATACAATTTTTAAATAATCGTGTAAGAATATTAAAAAATGGTTAATTTTCATTTGATTTTTTTTTCCAAAAAAAATAAGGTATTATTTTAAACAGAAAGTATTGCAGGTCGTAAATAATTTTTTATATCGTATAAGTCACGCATCTTACATTTCACTGTTTTTTATTTGCTTTACAAATAGAGTCACGTGGATTTCCAACCATTCTAATACGCTTTGCCTTTGAAAAGGCGGGTAACAAGGGTGTTTTAACCGGAATATTCACCTTTACACGCATACGTACTCGATTTTCCTACCTTAGTAACAACATTCAATGGCGTTTTCTCTATTAAAACACTTTTGAATACAAAATAATATTTATAATAAGCAGATGTTTTGGCAGCGTGCCAAACTTTTTGTGACAATTTTTTGTGGTTAAATAATAAGCAAAATCTAAAATTCGGTTAGAGCACTTTACTCTCTAAATTTGAATCAGTCAAAATCTACTGATTATCAGTGAAATTTGACTGATTCAAATATAGCTAAAAAGAGGTTACTGTAAATCAGTCAAATTTCACTGATTATTTCAGTGAAAATTGACTGATTTGACAGTGAAAAATATTTTTTCACTGATGAATCAGTGAAAAGGAAAATCACTGATTCAATCAGTGAAAATATGACTCATTCAGATTTAGAGAGTACTGTATAAATATTGAACTAAAAAAGAGATTTTTTTTTCAAAATGGCGGCTATGGGAGCCCGTAATAGGCCGTTACTTTTCCGTTGACGCTTAAACGGGTGGTAAGTTTTCTCGAACATGATGAATTCTAGAAAATTTTTTAAAACTGGTGCACATTTGAAAAACAAATTTCAATTTTGATAAAAAAGTTTCGATTTTCAAAAGAAATTGGCAGTAAATTATTTATAAACCGCCACATTTGAAAAAAGCGATTTTAGGAAAAACGCGTTTAAAGTTTTCGTAGCACTTAAGTCGTTGAAAACTTATATTTACCTCTCTCTCTAAATCTGAATCAGTCAAATTTTCACTGATTGAATCAGTAATTTGCCTTTTCACTGAATCATCAGTGGAAACAATATTTTTCACTGTTAAATCAGTTAGTTTTCACTGTTTAATTAGTGAAAACAATATTTTCCACTGTTAAATCAGTTACTTTTCACTGAAGTAATCAGTGAAATTTGACTGATTCGCAGTAACCTCTTTTTAGCTATTTGAATAAGTCAAATTTCACTGATAATCAGTAGATTTTGACTGATTCAGATTTAAAGAGCTAATCTGCGATGCCTGCATCGTACACTTGTCCTTCTAAATTAATATCCTCCTCTTCTTTTTTCTTTAAACAAATAAAAAAAAAATTCGATTTTTTCAAAATCCTAGTGGTGTTACACCTTGCAGCCTCGACGTCGTTAAAAAAAGTCAGCAATCGGATGGGATGCCCTATGTATTTTTCTTTCTCTAATCAAAATGTTTGAGTCTTCTTGATTTCAGTACTTTCTATTATTCAATCGATTTTCGTATTACGATCAGAATAAACCACCCACAATAAACTATAATTTGGTACAGTTTCAAAATTTGTTTAGAAACGGAAATGAAGAATTCTCACAACATTAATAAAAACATGACCTCAATTTAACACCTTTTAAAAATCATTTTATAGTTTTCAGATAAGTGTCTCCATCATGGCTGATTTCTGTTATGGGTGAATTTTACACCAGAGTCGGAGTGAAAACAACGCTTACTTTATCCTGCAGATTTAGCGATGAGTTTTCACTTTTAAATCAACAAGTTTGACAGGCAGTTGTGAGAATTAGAAACTTCTTGTAAAAATTTCGTTGCTTAGCGGAAATTCCTTTCGGAAAATTATTTTTGTTCCTTTATAACGGGGCAAAGAAAAGGTACGCCAATGGAAAGAGTACAAAGCTTGGGGCACGCGCCGGCACGCGCCAGTTTCTCACAGAGAGCACGCGCGCCTCTCTTCTCTCTCTTTCCTTTCCTCTTGTGAGTGAGGTTCTGTCTTTAGCTTCCTTTCCCTCTTTCCACAATAACACGCCCTCTCAAAGCGCTTGACTACTTGTAAGTAGTGGTACTCAGTGCTACTCCAACCGAGGCTTCTAACGACTTTTCCCGCCTGGCGACAAACCGTGTCCACATATACAGGGGCGTATCCTTATTCAATAAAACGAATGAATCCTAAAACATCACTTGCAAAAATTTTATTAGGTCCCAGACATGGCACTCTTGGTACGGAATGAAACACCGCGCCTGATCTGGGCCAGGTTTGGTGGACGGAGAATTGCAACAACCATAACCGGGTTTTTAATTTCCCAGTCCAGGCGCAGCGTTTCATTTCGAAGTACACGGAGAAAAATGGATATTCAAGATCAATATCTAGATATTCAACTGTGTTACAAGCATCACGTACATTGAATTGAAATATCTAAATATTCAGCTGCAATATCAGAGATATTCATAATTTTAATATTTAAGATAGTGAAGCTGAATATATATTTCAATTGAATATATGAGATACTTGTAAGATAGTTGAATATCTAGATATTGATCCTGAATATCCATTTTTCTTCGTGTACTTCGAAATGAAACGCTGCACCTGATCTGGGCCTGGTCTGGGGAATTAAAAACCCGGTTATGGTTGTTGTAATTCTTCGTCCGCCAGACCTGGCCCAGATCAGGCTCGGCGTTATATTTCGAAGTACGCGAAGAAAAATGGATATTCTGGATCAATATCTAGATATTCAACTATGTTACAAGTATCTCATATATTCAATTGAAATATCTAAATATTCAACTATGTTACAAGTATCTCATATATTCAATTGAAATATCTAAATATTTAGCTGCAATATCAGAGATATTCATATTAACCTATTTCAATATTTCAGATAGTGAAGCTGAATATTCAGATATTACAGTTCAATATCTAGATATTAGAACTGAATATATAAGATGCTTGTCACATAATTGAATATCCATTTTTCTACCTACATGCCCGTGTGGAAATTGCCAAATTTTTGCCCTATTACAAGTTTGGCCCCAACTTGGAAAATTATTATTTGGCTACAACATGGCGAATGTCTTCGATGTGGCATAAAGCCAACCTTGATCCTTGTTCAATACTGGTTGCGGTTACAGCGCCACCTACTTTGGCTGTGCTTGTGTTTTTAGATCGCCTCCAATCTTAAACCCGGGTTCTTTAAATTATGCCAAAGATATTAATGATTATGTTCGATAGTGTATGTGTTTAATTTCTGTGCGTGCTAATTAAAATGCCCAAAATAAAGAGCACTGGACGAGTCCGGAGGCATCGCGCGATAATTAAAGCAAGAAGAGTAAGCAATGAAAACGATAGTAACTAAATCAAATTTGTAGATTAGACTTTGAATCTGGCATTTTAGAGGTTGGAATAAAGTGTTAAATTTTTTCATTTATTTCAACTGCGTGTTTGACACTTTCATTTTTAATAAATGAATGGCCTGTCGTGAACTCCATTGAAAGGTTCTTAAAAAGTTCATACTTGGTTTCACAGTGTACACGGAGAAAAATAGATATTGAAAAGTAGATATTCAAATAGGAAATATTCATCCATAATATCTAGATATTGACACGCAATATTAAAATTTTTTTTTTCAATATATAAGATTTTCCAGAGAAGTAACATTTGATATTCAGATTCAATAGTTTAGATATTGAAGCATGAAGTGCACGCGCATATATATAAAGGTTATGTGATCACTTTTTCGCTCTCATCGAAATAAGTTTCTAATGGAATAAAAGTGATCGGGTCATTAACTTGAGATGCAGTAAGTAAAACATATAAGTTATATATTTTCTCTATATGTGGTTTATAGCCGAAAATGAAATCTAACCTTAGTGTTAAGTTTAAGTTTCTAACAAGAACATTAAATTAATTTTAGACATGCCAAATAATGAAAATTTGGTTCAAACATCTACATTACTTTTACAGAAAAGAACATAATAAAATATAATTTGACTTTTTTCTAAAAACTGAATATGTAGTTATTTTATAACCTTTAAAATAATTTTTTGAGTATCTTAGATATTGAGCTGAAGTAAAATCTATAACTTACATTTCCAGTATACCTGATATTGATGTTAAATATCTGAGATAGTCAACTCTAGTACCTCAGCATTCAAGTTTACTAACGAGGATATTCAGAAGTTTAGTATCTCAGATATTCATTCTTAATATCTGAGATAATCAAGTTCAATATCTGAGATACTGGTGGTTAATATCTCTTTTTCAATATCTGCAGGCATTGAAGTGGAATATCTAAATGTTTGTCACGTAGTTGAATGCTACTGACATTGTGCTTCAATATCTAGATATTATGGGTCAATATCCATTTTTCTCCGTGTCAAAATCAAATTCAATTCAAAATATTTGTTAATAATATTAAAATATATGACTTGGACTACATTTTAAATCTCGAAAATTATTCTAGAAGGATTAGATGAAGACATTAAAAAAAAAATTTATGTGGCTGAGGCACTGATTCAATTTAACTGAGACTCACAAAATGAACGGTGCCAAGTTGGGATCAAACTGGGCCATGAGGTAGGCTTTGGTCGGGTTAGACGTTTCATTTGCGGTTTGGTCCTGCCTTGATACCCAAGTTGGGGCCCGGTTTTTCCTGGTTGGGGCCTGGCTAGCGCCAGGACGAAATTTCCACACGGGTGACCAAATCCTTTTTACCATAGAGTTTTGAGCTGGTTATATTACTTTGAAAACGGTAGAGGGTGGCTAATTTAGTGATTTTGATACAAATTTAGTGTTTTTCAAAGGCGCGTTGTGTTTTTTCACTGTATTTGGTGTATTTTTAGTGATTTTGACGTTTTTTTGTGTTTTTTGAATCCATTGCTTTTCAACACCAAATCAAATGGTCGTGGTAGCGAATAACGATTAACGATTGGTCACTTGATTGCACAGAGAATATGGCTCAATAAGAAGTATTCTCCAATAGCAATTCAATTTTTTGATTCGTTGAATTTGTTTAAGTCAATTAGAGAATTTTAGAGTAAAAAATAGTTTTTTATTAAAAACATTTGAAATATGTCGTACTGCTCTTTGTTCTATTCTTTGAAAAGAAATAAGTTTATAAATAAAAATTGTTCAATTTATTCACATGTTTAACTTGTCTCCAAATTTCACGCACTCCTATGTTGTTATTTTTCTCAAAACATTTGAAAAATAGAAATAATAAAATATAAAAATGAACTTTATAAAATAGTCAATTAAACATGAATGAATAAAAAAATCTCGACTTATCCTCAAAGACGCTCTCAAAGCTTTGGCGTTTCATTTGGCCGAACTTTGTATGTACATTTTATTTATTCGGGAGGAAATGAAGAACAAGAACTAAAAGAGTAACTATTCTCCATATACTGTACTTTCTCTTAATTGTTCGTTACAAGTTTTTTAAATCACGCTTGCTTTAATTTGATGAAGTAAATTATGGGTTTTATGTTCCAGATATAATTGTACATTTTTCTAATAAAATACATGTTTTTACATCCAGAAAACAGTTTCTTTGATATACGGTCAAAGAAAAAATGTCTTTGAATTGAAGAAAGTTTTGTTGATTCAAACAAATTTTCTTTAATCTAAACAAATCTATTTATTTGGCTCAAAGAAAATTTTCTTCAATTAACGAAACTTCCTTTAATTCAAAGAAATTTTTTCTTTGAACGTATATCAAAGAAACTGTTTTCTCAGTGCAAGTTCGCCTCTCATTTTTGTTGTAGTTAAAAAATTACAAAACTAAAGTGCCTGGTTTGAAATTACTTCAGATCAGTGGGAGTTGATAAAGGAATTTATTTGTTAAATTATAATTATAATAGTTGAATCATGATCGTAATTTGCAACCTCGGAAAATGCAAGAAAGAATAAAAACTGCTTTGTTCCTTAAAAATCTGAATTTTGACAAATAAGTATATAATTCAATATAATTATTATATCGATATTAGATCTATATTAGATATCACAAATGTTTTTCCCGTTTCGCATACTCTCTAAATCTGAATCAGTCAAATTTTCACTGATTGAATCAGTGATTTGCCTTTTCACTGTTAAATCAGTTAATTTTCACTGATTAATCAGCGAACACAATATTTTTCACTGTAAAATCAGTCAAATTTCACTGAAATAATCAGTGAAATTTGACTGATTTACAGTAACCTCTTTTTAGCTATTTGAATCAGTCAAGTTTCACTGATAATCAGTAGATTTTGACTGATTCAAATTTAGAGAGTACGAGGGGTCAAAAAATGGATTTGTTTGCACAGTACGGGGCAATAAAATCCACTTTATAACCCGTTAAGAGAAATAGTATATTTCGTATCAAGTGCGGAAAGGCTTATCTTATAACGCACGTGATACGAACGATATTTTTTGTTCGCTGTATACCGAAAGTTAGCCGAGTAGGTGTCGTTTTGCGTGCGGAAAGTTGATTTTCCCGCATCAGTGCGGTAACATTTTAAGTTTCTTTTAATTTTCCGCACATTAAAAATTTTACCGCACTAGTGCGAGGAAATCAACTTTCCTCACCCAAAGCGATACCGACAAGGCTAACTTTTTATGTACAGCGGACAAAAACACTTTTTCTATACTTTTCACCTATCTTCCAGTAAAATTTACTAATTCGCGATTTTTTCATATTTTGTAAATTTTACTGGATGGTAAGTTAAATACACAGAAAATCTCTTGATTAAACTGGACTTTTTCTAAAATCTACTAAAAAGTCTGTCTCTACAAATAAATACTGAACTTCCTGTAAATGTTACGTATCTTTTTTCTGCGTGTATCTTCTTTCAACCAAAATCCTCCACCACACTCTTATAGTTCGTCATGCATTATTCATTAGTCTGGCGCGAAAAATGCGAGATGTGCGGCACGTATACACTCTTCTGTATACATTCCATACATATTTACGTCTACACGTATAGACACACTCAGAATAGGTGTGTGTATTTTTACACTCTTGCTTTGAATGTAAATATGCAAAGAGAGAAGTTACGTGTTGCACGTACGTATGTAGATATATACAAAGGAATTCTTTTCGTCACATCGCAGATATATGTACTTAGATACTTGAATATAAGAAGGTGTATAACGACTGGCGAAGCAGCTGCTTTCTGCTCTCAACCGTCGCTTCCCTACGCCCGCACACATTCAGCAGAGTGCCGATTAAGACACAGCTAAAAAAAGGAAAGTTATATGTTCTACGCACAAACCAGGCTCAACCAACTCTCTGTTAAACTTGACTACCATTTAATTCGCCGATTTCATGCGGAATAAATCAGAAAGATCGTTTTATATCCGCAGTGGCTTGTAATTTTCTACTGTGTTGAGAAAGTCTCAATAACTTGTGAATTACTGCCCATTAATGAACGATAAGGCACACTTTTACCGCCATTTCAGGATCAGTATTGCTTCATAAAATTGAATACTCAATTTTTTAAATGAAGATATAAAATATTATTTTATTTTTATTAAAAATTAGTAGTCTGCGCAAGTTTGTCAAAATTTATTCATAATAGATAAAATTTCTTATAAGGTGCAGACATTTCTTTATCGTTGTACCATCATTGTTAAAAAATTTCTGAAAATTATGGAACTATAACACAATTTTTATTGATAAAAAAAATATTTTCAAGAAAAATTTATTTTGTCTTTATAAATAAAGCAATTGGCCTTTTTTGCTTCGCAAAGAATGGTTTTTGTAGAAAACAAAAATATATAATAATAATAATAATAAAGTTCTGATATTTAAAGATTTTAAGCATAAAAAAACGTGAACAATTTTTCACCCCCCCCCCCCCCCCCCCCGACTCTGTTCACGTAGACATAGTTTATGAAAATATACTTCCTAAATCCAAAGCAGTAAAAGCTCACCGATTCACAGTACTGAGAAAACAGTTTTTTTGAATCAAAGAAACATTTTTTTAATATATGGTCCAAGAAAAAATTTCTTTGAATTAAAGAAAGTTTTTTTTTAATTAAAAACCATTGTTTTTTATCCAAAGAAATAGATTTGTTTACATTAAAGAAATTTTTTTGATTCAACAAAATTTTCTTTAATTCAAAGAAATTTTTTCTTTGACCGTATATCAAATTAATGTTTCTTTGATTCAAAGAAGCTGTTTCCTGATTGAGTGAAAAACCACTGTTTCGAATGTTATAAGTCTTCCACATAGAAATCAGTACAATTTACCTGATTCTATCAGGGAAACTCACTGGTTAATTAGTGTAATATACTGGTTAATAGTGAAATTGGCTGGTGAACCAGTGAGTTTTTCTAGTGATAGCAGTTAAATTTCACTGATTCTATGTGGAAGACTTATAACATTTGAACCAGTAATTTTTCACTCACCCAGAAAACAGTTTTTTTGAATCTAAGAAACATTTCTTTAATATACGGTCAATGAAAAAATTTCTTTGCTCTCTAAATCTGAATCAGTCAAATTTCCACTGATTGAATCAGTGATTTGCATTTTCACTGATTCATCAGTGAAAAAATATTTTTCACTGTTGAATCAGTTAATTTTCACTGATTCATCAGTGAAAAAAAAATTTTCAATGTAAAATCAGTCAACTTTCACTGAAATAATCAGTGAAATTTGACTGATTTACAGTAACCTCTTTTTAGCTATTTGAATCAGTCAAATTTCACTGATAATCGGTAGATTTTGACTGATTCAAATTTAGAGAGTGAATTAAAGAAAGTTTTGTTAATTCAAAAAAATTTTCTTTGATTTAAAGAAATTGTTTCTTTGGCCCTATATCAAATAAATGTTTCTTTGATTCAAAGAACCTATTTTCTGGGTGAGTAAAAAACCACTGTTTCGAATGTTATAAGTTTTCCACATAGAAATCAGTAGAATTTACCTGATTCTATCAGGGGAACTCATTGGTTAATCATTGAAATATACTGGTCAATAGTGTACGCCGAATTTTCGGAATAATTGAGAAGAAATTTTGGTAATATGGATGAATAAATTTATTTAAAATACTGTAGCCCAGTTTTAATGATTTACGAATTATCTAAGAATCTAAAAAATATATACTGATTAAAAGACACTTCGATTTAAATTAAATTTTATATACTCTACAAGTAAATTATTTCTAATTTTTATATTGAATATAATATACAAAAATTTCTAACAGTGAAGAATTGTGCATTTCTGGAAAAGATTTTTGGGCAGTTCATAAATTTTTTCTGAACTGTTTTGTAACTGTTTCATTGTTTATTAAAATTGTACCTCTTTTAATTTACTGTAGTTTGGAAATTCAATCATTTGGATAAATATTCATCCAGCTGTGATAGTTTGATATGTTTGAAAGTCTGTTCCTAAGATGTTTTATTAATCATTTCGACATCATTGAGTTCCTGAAATGTTAAATTTAACTTATGAATAGCTGTGATATGGTATTGATTATAAGTATCTATTATGACCATAAATTATAAAGAAAAATTTCAATAAAATAATACGGAATTTCTTTGAATCAGAAGAAAAATATCAACTGGAATATTTCTCGAAATAAAAAATCCTGAAAATAATTTGATTAGGGTCATGAGAGGTCACTTCACTAGATCCTGACCAGAACATCTGAACATCGCCGAGGATGACGAATAAACCCACACCCCTACCACTTTTCCCTGATTAGCGCCTTATGGATAATGGGGAAAATAGACAAGGGCCCCACCAGAACCCCATCAAAATTTCTCCACAGAATATTCAGAATTTTCTAATTGAAAATTAAGAGATTTTCTTTTAAATTTTCTAAAATTTTTTATTCTACTTTATCTAGATTCTATTTCAATTTTACAAAATTGTAAACTAGAAAATCCCCATAGAAATTTCTAAGAGTGTATGGCAATAGAATTAGGATTGAGAAATTCTTTTTAGGAACGTTGAAAGTCATAAAAAATTATATACCTTTATGGTGTTTTTAAATGAAATCTATGATTAGGAGCTAAGGAATGCAACTGTGTTTTTTAAGTTTGTTGAGCAATCATCACTTATGGGACGAGAATCCTAAAGGTGCCGTTGGTCCGCCAATCGTTAGGCGAGAACACCTGGTTCGGGAGGTTGGAGGGGCAGAAGCGTGTACGGTGGTCGTACATCCCCTATGGGGTGATTAAATGAAGCACCACGATTCATAAGGGAGGCCAAGCGTGAAACTGTTGCGCCCCCGTTGGGCCCTGTTTCATTTTTAAATTTTAGACAAAGGGATCACCCGGTCGCGGTCAAGAAGTCAACCGCTCGTATCCAGTGTTACACAAAAATGATACCCCTTACGATCATACACGTGCAAATTCATTTAATTAGAGTAAAAAGGGTACTATTTGCCTCAATCGACTCACAAATAAGATATAATAATTTTTATCATTGATAAAACAATCTAATATTCAATAATTTGAAAATTAATTTTCCAATTGATACCAAATTTCTTTATTACATTGAATTTTAATAATTCAGTAATTTACTATGCAGACATTTTTCGGTGGATCAGACCAGGCTCAGGCCTGGCAAACATTGGCTTAAATTAAAACGCCAACCGGGGCCTGGGTCGACCTTGTAAATGAAATAATGCAACGCTATTTTCCAGATTTTCATTCCGGGTGAATAGGCCCAAGGTATGGTTCTGAATTGTGTGCCAGGTCAGAGCCAGGTCACGGAAATTTTGCACAGGCTTTAATTGTTACTCACCGATATAGCAAATGAGATATTAAATTTTACTGATAATTACTCATTATTGCGAATTAGTTTGCTTTCCAGGTCTTTTGATTCAGGCAATACGTTATAATTTATCTATGGTTCTATCCCGTGCAGAAATCGCCCGATTTGTCCTCATTTAAGGTAGGGCTACGGTTAGGCCCTCGCTAGAAAAAGTAGACTAGGAAGTTCTAGGCGGGCCCCGGTGAGGCGTTGATAAGGTTCACCCTGTTTGGTTTCTAGAAAAACTAGTTCCTTCTAGTCGGGCCCTATTTTTGGATTTTAGTCAGGCCCTAGGTAGTTCCTTATTTTAATAAAAAGTTTAGATATTCTTTGCTGCGCATGCTCATGCAAAAGGTCTTTACATATAGCTGGGGCCCCATTGTACGGTTAGGCAATAGATATGTATTCTAATCAGGGCCCGACTAGATGTCTTAAATAGGGCCTGCCTAAAACAGCGTTACAGAAGTAGATGGGGCCTGACTACTTTTCCCTACTAGATCCCGACTAGAAGTAGGGAAAAGTAGTCAGGGCCTTATTATATCCTAAATGAAATTTCTGCACGGGATCTGGATGGACTGATCAGTTCCTAGTTAGTTTGCCATCATAGGAATTTTTCTCAAATTGGCTAGCAAGCCTGATCAGATTGAGTCAACCCTAGCGAAAGCATCGGATAGGAATTCATTCCGACTTAATCAGAACTATTCCGATTTATTCGGATATCTGTATCCGAGCCAATGCGAATCATTCCGAACTATTCTGAAAAACGTTTTGTAACTCGTTTGATGAAAAGCGGTAAAAAATCGATCCCACCTAATCCGATTTAATCCGAGGCAACAATCCGAATAAATTAGAACCAATCTGAAACCAAGTTTTCAATCCGAATGAATCCGAGCTCAGATTGATTCGGATTGAAACCGTGGCTTCGGATTCGGATTGTTGCCTCGGATTAAATTTAATTAGGTCGGGTCGATTTTTTACCGTTTTTCTGATTGGTTTGGAATGATTCGCATTCGCTCGGATACAGATATTGGAATGAATCGGAATAGTTCTGATTAAGTCGGAATTTAAGTTAATTTAATTTAAATTTTGTTGATTCAACAGAATGTTAATTGTTTAAAAGAATAGTTTTGATTAAATATACCAGATTATACTATATACTAAAGAATTTGGTCGAAAGAAGCAAATATATAGTTGAATCAGTCAAATATGTAGTTTAAAATACCAAAACGTTGCTTGACTCTATATTAATGCATTATTTAATAGATATAACAACATTTTTTCCTAATTCAACCAAACTTTTCTCTCAGTGTGAATCAATCTGTTTCTTCTTGATAAATTCGAAAACCGGTGAGAAAGTAAAGGTAATTCTGGATTTTTCCCCCCTAGAGTGAAAGGCTGGAGGTACTAATACTGTTTGGTGTACAGGATCCACTTTTCTTTGGTTGCTTTTGATCGTTTCACATTCGGCACACGCGTATATTGTGTGGCCCGAATATCTCGTGTCATTTCTTTATTAAACGCCACAATTACGCTCTTCGCGTACCAAAGGGCCGTTCCTGGTTTTTCCTGAGACGGTGAATTAATGCGTGTCAGGTGAATCGGCTGAGTACCGTACAGGTTCTACCATCTCTGATGCAGCAGTTCACGATATATAAATGGCAAGAGAAAAAAAAACGGGCAGTAAGGAGTCCCGTACAGCAGTTGAAATAGCTCGGATTCTCGATAATCTTTAAGAATCTTGTTGGGTTACTCCAGAATTTCGAGAGGAAAGTAGTGAACCAAGAAAGAGGGAGAAGAAAGGATTGAAAGAAAAGGGAGAAACGGATACTTATAAGAACGATCCTCTTTGATCGCACGACCGACGCGTGTTCGTCACAGACATTCAAGGTTTCTGCCCCTGATGTTATACGAATATAATTATATTATTCGGCAAAAAGTCGAAAAAAGGGCATTTTTACCTTTTTAAGATCATATCTTCCAAATGTTTAGATGCTCTCTAAATCTGAATCAGTGATTTGTTTTTTCACTGATTCGCCAGTGAAAACAATATATTCCACTGTTGAATCAGTTAATTTTCACTGTTTAATCAGTGAAAACTATATTTTATACTGTTAAATCAGTGAAAACTGTATTTTATGCTGTTAAATAAGTTGATTTTCACTGATTGAATCAGTGAAATTTGACTGATTTATAGTATAACCTTTTTTAAGCTATTTGAATATGTCAAATTTCACTGATAATCGGTAGAATTTGACTGATTCAGATTTAGAGAGTGGACATTAGTAAAAATTGCCAGGCCTGGCGCTAGGCCGCAATAAAACGCCGAGTGAGGTTTGGGTCTGGCTTGGTGCACACAGAGAAAAGATCAGTAAAATTTACAGGAAGTTCGGTACTTATTTGGACAACATGACTTTTCAGTAAATTTTACCGGAAGTTGAGTTCAATTAACAGATTTTATGTACGTGTCACTCAGCGTCCAGTGAAATCTACTGAATTCGAAAAAATTCGAGTTAAGTTGATTATACGTTATTATTCTTATTGTATTCATAAGAAAAATACACTTTGTCTAACCAAACTATTTTGTTGAATAAACCATGATCTTTGGTTAACTAAAACAAAATTTGGCAAAATCTATTAAAAGTATTTGTTTCATTTAACCATATCGTATCAATAAACCGCATGTTTGGTTGCATGAAACAAATTCTTTGGTTGAACCGAACAAAAATTTAGCAGAACGTATAAGTCAACTCTTTGCTTGATTCAACTCAATTTTGGTTGGATTAACCAAATTAATATTTTTAAGTGTGCAATATTGTTATTGAAGGGATTATTCAAAAGAGAAAAGATTATTTTCTATAAAAAAATCTGAAAAATACTCTCTAAACCTGAATCAATGAAAAAGTCACTGATTATATTAGTGAAAATATATCAACTGATGAATCAGTGCCTTGCTTTGATTTTACTGAGGAATCAGTGAACGCGCCACATGAACATAATTTTTGAATTTGATCAAAATGATTAAAGTATAACGATGGATCTTTAATTTTTAATTATACAGAATAACAATTAAAATATATATTAATAATTACGTAATTCCTTTTTACTGATGTTTGACCTAGAATAAAAGAGTTCATTGATCGTTAAAATATATTGCTGGTTTTATTATTCCTACCTGAAGATTTCACTGATTCAATAAGTGACTTCAATCTATTTCACTGAATTATCAGTTGGATTTCACTGATTCTGAGTGAAAGACTCATAGTTACTGCCATCAGTGAATAGTCACTGCGAATTAGTGGCCGTTCACTGATTCATTTTTAGAAAGTATTAAAAATAATCTATTTAACAGATTTTATTTTCAACTGCTTTTTTTCATATCGCTTTTTAACAAATTTTTAAAAATTACTTAATGATTGCTACGAAAATGTGTGAATATTTGATTATTTATATGAAATAACACCTTCTTATTAGTATTGCTTTTTTTATTCGTGCTTTTTTACTTTGTAAAAAGTATTGGAGTATCTCGGATTCCATTTTCCCAAGAGAGGAATAATGTGTAGCAGAAGTACATAACTAGCACTTAATGTCGTGCGTTTCTTTCACTTGAGATGCCTCTTTTTTCTGCGGGACGAGTTCTGCGACATCTGCATTACGTCTTCACTTTTTATGACTTTAAAAAAAACGAAACTTTTTTCGAAAGTGGTCGTCGAGGATTTAGTTTCAAAATAAATGTTCTCAATGGCAAATCTAGAAAATTTACGATTCTCTTATATATATTTTTCATCAGAAATCGCATAATTAATAAAACTAATAAAATATCATTTTTTGACAATTTCGTAAAATTTGCGGGTTGAGATTATTTGTAAATTTATAAAATTCTGTTTCTGAATCAATAAAATATTACTGGTTGAAATCGTGGGGAATAATAAAATTTATTAATTGTTTTATTAAGCATTTCTACTGATGAATGGTAAATATTCATTGAAATTCGACTAAATGTTTAATTAATTGAAAACAATTATATTTAAAATATTTCACAAGTTAATTCAGTTAAAAAAATTTCAAGATTAAGATTAATTAAAATATTTAAAGAATTTGAAAATCTTTCTGTGGAAAGAAAGACGCTTTCGACTTAATAATGTATTGCGTTAAAAAATATAGCTTATGTGATACTAAACAGGTAAATATTTTGTCTCAGCTTATATTATTTGAATTGTAAGATAACATTACTCAATAAAGCAGAATAATTACTCAAAGACCACAATTTGAAGGCTGTTTTTGAAACACGTTGACAGTGTAGTATCAATTTGTAGAAAGCATATATCTTATAACAATTTACTTTTGCATAAAAATATGAAAATCGTTATTTTTGCTATCCTGAGTGAGCTTTTTATGAGCACTAGAACAGCTGGTAATTAAATCTTATGTTCTAATATTGGTTTTATAACCATTCATATGGTAACGGTGTTTGAAAAATTCCAAAATATATATTCTACACTGGCCTCATGACTATCAAGAAAAAATTGACCAACTTTAGATTTTGCAACTTAAAAATAAAATTAGTTTTTTTGGAGCTTTGAGGTATGATGAAGGGCAAAGAACAAACGAGTGCGAGTAATTAATATTGTTTCAAGGAAGTTCACAATATAATATAAATATTTAATATCCTATGGCATACAGATAACAAAATGCGTTTATAATGCCATGCAAAGTGAAGGCACGCGTGCGGGTTGAGTGAAATGTTTTGATCGGTTAAATTAGTGCAAATATACTGAATACTTAAACATATTCATTAATCTAATTATTGTAAAAATTGTACATTTTCCTTGCATTAGAAAAGAAAATATTAAAATAACATAGGGCTTGATTGGTTTTACAGTGAATAAGTTTTTTGATTGAGTAACACAAAAAGAAGTCACGTTACCCACTGTTAGAAATGTTCGGAAATTTATAAAATTTTTATATCGTAAAATTTGACGATATTTATGATGTTTTTGAGTGAAGGTATCTTAAAATATCGAAAAATGTACTGAATGTTCTGAAATTTTTCTTAATATTATGAAACTTAACTGAATTTTCATAGAATCTAACTTAAAACTACCAAGCTGTAACATAATTTTTATAAAATTATCATAAAATTACGGAACTGCAACACAATTTTCAGTTACATGTAGCTGCATAAAATTTCAGTTATCCAAAACGTAAAATTATTCCTGTTACAAGTTTCAGAATTTCCAAATATGGGTATCAGAATATTCAACACTTTCTAACTGAAAATTAAGAAATTGTATTTTAAATTCACTAAAAAGTGGCTGAATTTTCTGAAATTCTATCTTAATTTTACGAAACTCTAACTGATTAAAACTCCAGTCATGTGTTTCGGGAAATTACGGTAAAAATTTTTAACAGTGCCTTTTTTAGGATGTCCTTCACAAAATCAAAAATTTCCAGCACAAAAGAATTATTATATTAGAAAAAAATGCTTCAAAACTAAAGC
Organism: Diplolepis rosae; assembly: GCA_030998225.1. NCBI lineage: Eukaryota > Metazoa > Arthropoda > Insecta > Hymenoptera > Diplolepididae > Diplolepis > Diplolepis rosae. The sequence goes on along the minus strand of JAPYXD010000723.1, from coordinate 589,717 downwards.
ACAAATTTTTTCTTGATAGTTAGGTGTTTGATTTGGTCCTTGGCCTCAAGGCCATTTACTACTCATCTGATTCTTATCTTCTCTACATTATTTTGTCTGTAAATGTCATTGCGAAATGTGGTATCACAATCTCACAAATTTCACAAATTTTTTTCTCGACACCTCACATTAATGGGCATGAATCTACAGGCAAAAAATGTTGGCAAGGTAGGAATCGGATAAGTAGTACGTAGCCTAAAGGATATTAAATTGAGTGTTAAAAAATGTGACCATTACTGCTATGCAGGAAGCAATTCCTCACCTTTGGAGGGTAAAATAATTCATGGAAATGTGGTTCCACCTAAAATGCGACCATACGTGGTCTCTATAAGAAATAATGATAGACATATTTGCGGTGGATCATTGATATCTGAAAATGAAGTGTTAACTGCTGCTCATTGTGTGATTTTGTATAAAAACGATATGCCTCGTTATAAGGATATTTCCGTTGTGGCTGGAACTAATAGTCTTGAAGAAGGTGGCATCTCTCGTGCAATAATACACATAGACATTCCTAATCAGTTTTTTGTAACTATGGAAGGAATGAATGCTTTTAATATTGCACTGTTAGTGGTAAGTAGTTAAGAAAAAATTGGACGAGTTGTTGGAAAAAAAGTTAGTCGAAGTGGCTATTTTCTTAGTTATTTTCATTTATGACTTTCTTTAAGGATGTACACTAGGTAGAGTCAATGTCAAAATTTGCCAATCTTTATAATGATTTATAAAACCGACAAGAATAGATCCATTATTAATATTTTAAAATTCTGTAAGTTGTATTGATCCTCAATTTAAATAAAATGGTACATTTTTGTAAAAAATTGGCTTTAGGGTACAAAAATGATTAAGTTGATTTAATTAGACGTTTCTGCTCAGATCAGAGCCCTCATTGGACCCTGAAGTCAATTTTTTCCAACAACGTACATACTATTTTATTTATCCATTATTGCTTCCTACGAATTTTGAAAAAAGCTTCTAAGCGTAATTTAGAAAAAAATAGTTCAGGTTAAAATGATTTATTTAAGAAAAGCTATTTAGATTTAAATTTTTTGTTTTCTCTTCACAAAAAAATAATAATCTAATCATCAAGGGCTTATTTTACATTTCGAGGGATCATTCTGGTTTAGATGCTCAAAAAAAGGCTCAAAAATTTGTTGGGCTCAATAAATACACTCTCGAAATACATATTGCTACTACTTAAATTTTGATTCCAAAAATAGCGAAGATTAAGTTGTGACTTTGAGCGTCATATTGATAGTCTTCATCGCTCAAACGTGTTGACAAATCGAATAAACTGTCAAAAGTTTCAAAGCAAGAGCTTGACTGCATTTTTTGACGCATGAAAAGTGGAATGTTTCATGTCAAACGATGATTTATTTATTACTTAAAAGGTAAGTACAAACCCCGTGTATCTAATAAAGAATAATATAAGAAATGATTGAATTACTTTGAGAGGTTAGGATTTTTAATCGAAATCGATAAATTTTCAATTAAAATGGTTTCTCAACCAAAACTTTATTAACTGACCATCAATTGGCCGTTGGCTTGAGGCTGAGCAACCTATGGCTTGTGCCTGGCCAGCCGCTGACTAGCGGCTGATCGTACGATAAAGTTACAGTTCTGACCAGCCCCAGACCAGCCCTTAAGTTCAGCGCCAGTACTGGAAACCAGACAGTCTGGTCTGGCGCTGGCCAGTGCCATTAAATTTTTCCAAAAAAAAGTCTTACCTTAAGTTAAGGTAATTCATTCACAAAAATTAGACCTCAGGCAAAAATAGATGATTTTGCTTTGAAGAATAGCAATATTATTATTAAAGGGCTATTTTGGAAGAGAAAAGATTATTTTCTTTAAAAAAATTTGAAATACAAAAAATAATTTTATTAATAAATTTTATTTTTGCCCCAACTTTTTCTCTTATCGTTTCTTACCAAATTTTAAAAAATTATGCGATTTTAATAAATTATAAATCACTTTCTCAAGAAAAAGATTCCTTACAACAAAAGACTATTTTTCATGAAAAAAATTTGAAACACAAAAAATAATTTTATTAATAAATTTTATTTTTTCCCAAACTTATTCTCTTATCGCTTCGAGGCAAATTTTTAAAAATGATGCGATTCTAATAAATCACAGTTCAGTTTTTTAGGAAAAAGATCCTCTACAACATGAGCGTTTCCTATTTTTGAACTTGAATTAATTATTATCAAATACAGCAATTTATTTATGAAAATTTTGTTTTGAAAAATAGTTTTTTTATAATTTCAGTCATTAAAGTATTCATTTTCAAAAATTGGAAACGGTCAAACCGTAGAAAATATTTTTACTAAAAAAATGAACCGTGATTTATTAGAATCGCATCGTTTTTAAAATTGGACTCGAAGCGATAAGAAAATAAGTTTGGGCAAATATAGAATTTATTAATAAAATTATTTTTTTGTGTTTCAAATTTTTTTTATGAAAAATAATCTTTTTTCTTTCAAATTAGCCCTTCAATAATAATATAGCTACTCTTGAAAGCAAAATTATCTATTTATGCCTGAGGTCTAATTTTCGTGAACGAACTACCTTAATCAGCGATGCCTGCACCATACTTTTTTTCATTCTCATCATGGATGAGAAGGTATTGGTTTTATGTGAAAAATGACTTTTGAAATTTTTATCAAATATTTACGTTTCGAGACCCCCTGAATCAGAAAAAACGGTTTTTTTGTCTGTCTGTCTGTGGTAGGTCGTGTGCGGCATAACTCTCGATACAATTATCAGATTGAATTGAGCTCTGGAACACTTTATCGGAGCCGAAAAAATAAGGACAAGTTCGTTAACCAGCCACATCCAATCAAAATTGAGGGATTGAGCACTACTTTTGTGTTTTTGAAAATAACTTTTTGAAAAAATCAAAAATTTCAATCTTGGTTTTTGATAGTGCTCATAACTCTCTACAAATTATCCCGATAACATTTTGTGATAAATCGAAATTAGAAATGTTACAGCATATTCAAATTCGAAAAAAGTCAATATCAAAATTCCACTTAAATTATACGAGATAGGAAAAAACGTTATGATACAATATTATTTTCTACATAAAGACCTCCCGGGACGAAAAAGAAGAATCTCTCCTCAGTCTCTCGCGTCTTCCCAGTCTCTTTTCGAGTCTCTCTCCGCGCAACCAGGTAGACTCCGCAGAGACTGGCGCGTCTTTACTGGGTCTCTGAAAGCAATACTCAAGTCTCGGGTAGAGAGACTGAGTATCTGTGCGAGAGATTCTTAGGAGACTACGGAAAGTCTTTCGTAAATCTCGGAATCAGAATCTTTAATCTCTCTATGCTTACACGGAGAAAATTTATTTTAATAAAAAAATACTTCTTCCAGAATTCACTATCTAAACGATTGTTTACATTCTATAGTTAGATATAGACGACCAGGATGTCGACTCAGTTTGGGTACAGGGTGATATAAGGTTGAAGGTCTTAAGTATATTAATTCTATACGCTTACATAAACCTAACTAATACAAGTTAATATTAACGCCGCAGTGTATAAGATATATCGCTCGCTTCACGCTGGCAAGTAAAATTCGAACTCTCGTTATATACTAACTAGGAGCATGTATCAGCACTTGTGAGAGAATATTAGTGCTGGCCTCAAAATTCCTGTGCCCTAAAAATCTGCCACTGAAGGATCAAGAAATTTTGGAGGGCCCCAAGATAATGAAATAAAAATTTACACGTGTAAAGTAAGATTTTGTCTAGTATTAAATGAAACAAATAACTGAGTAGCAAAAATAGATTTTTTTTTAATTATTCATATTTTCAGGATCAACTAATTTATTTTTATTTTATTTCCGTATATCGATTAGTTGAAAAATTTTCATGCATAGTGAAAAATATGAATGAAAATCTACTTTCATTTGATCAGTCAAGTTCAACTCATCAATAATATAAATAATATAACTTTCCTCAAAAACAATATCTAATTTATTTAAAATAATATCAAAATGAAAGTAACAAATTTTTCTATATATATATGAAAAATTGAAATTTGTTTACAATTTTTCATAATAATTTTTGTTGGGACATTGAGCATTTTATTATTTCATACTAAAGTTACAGTGAAAACTATTATGATTTTCAGGCGTCAATTAAATGTAATATTCATTTTTTATTCACAGTTAAAAAATAATTATTAATTCACGTTTTATAAATAAATTTACAACATAATAAAAGTTTTTAAATAAATTATATTAGATAAATGAATCAATATTACGAAAATAAATTTTTGGGAAAGGAATAGACTAAAGAATAAGAAAAATTAAAAATACAGTGTATTGCTTTTATTAATTTATAAATTAATAAAAGCAATACACTGTATTTTTAATTTTTCTTATTTCTTGGCGAATTTTAAGATTGACTCTACCTAGTGTACATTCTTAATCAAATTTTAAAATTAAAAACGTGAAAAATGTTATCTCAAATAAAATGATTCATCAGAAGTTTGAAAAATTTTGTACTTTGTATCTGTGGAATCATATCATCCAAAAACTGATAAAGACAACTAATATTAGACTACCGATTTCGACCATAAAAAGTCTATAATTTTTATCCAATTAAAACTCTTCATGGCTAATTTTATTCGAAATAAAATTTTTCACACTTCAACTAAAAAAAACCGAGGAAAAAATATTCTGAATGAAGAAAACTGAAGAAACAGTCATTTTGACTAACTTTTTTTCTGATTATCTGCCTAATTCTTCCTTATGTTATGTAAGTTGATTTTATTATAAAAAAAAATGTTATTATTGAAAAGAAAACTCTCTTATAGCTTGCAAAACCATATGTTTTCTCGGATTCTATATCAAAAGTTACTTTGCCAAGCCACGAACATTTGTTGATGACTCGTTTAAATTTAATAGTTAAATTTATTGGTTGGGGTGTCAATCGAATTTTAAATGAAACGGACTCTCCCGACTGTTCAACTCTTCTAAGAGAGGCACCCCTAATAATAAAAAAGTTTAAAAGTTGCGAAAAAATATTTCTTAAGTTCAAGATTAAATTTCATAATAGTGAAATATGTGCACGTGGAGATGACTCTTCTATTGGTGCAGGCGTGGTAAATATTTTTATTCTCTTTAAACAAGTATTTTAACTTTGAAAAATATAATGTCTTTCTCCTTTTATTATAGGGAGACGGTGGCAGTCCTCTGATATACGAGGAAAATATAATTTTGGGAATTACTTCCAACTATATACCAAACAATACAACTACGCCTATAATTTTCACGAATGTTTACCTATTCATGCGTTACATTGGTGATGCACGAAGACGAGGGGAAGCAATTAGTAATATCAAAACAGTATCTTTGTAATAAAAGAGGGGAAATACCTTTACAAGCGCAAAAATGAAGTGTTTTTTAGGAATTTTGTTAAGGGTGAAAAAAATATCCATTTTTTCTGGAACTTTAGCAACATTTTATTACAATATTAAAGTATTCAAAATGATTTTTTATTTTAAAAAAATAAATAAAATGGCGGTGTAATGCAGCGTTGTTGAAAGCATCTTTGTAATAATTTCATTTTATAATTTTTGAGTAATAAAATCAATTTAAAGAATCCTTATAGAAGTCTTAAAAAAATTGACATTTTGGGAATTATAATTATAATTTATTAACCCGTTAACAATTTATTGATTTTTTTAATCCTCTGCAATACAGAACTTTAGAAATTTAAAAAAAAATTTTTTTTAGAAAGTACACGGTGTAAAAAATTGTTTTATTTAATTAATTATTAAAAGAATTGATTGGCTAATCTTTAATTGCTAATTACTCGGTAATTATACACTTCACAAATTTTTTGTATTAGAATTTTTTACTCCATTTTTTTTTCGAATTCAAAAATATAAATATGTACCTTGAGTACCGGGACACCCTGTATAGTAAAATTTGCAATGAACTATATATGCTGAAGTTTCATATCATTATTATAAAGTTCAGTATTCTTACTAACAAAAATTCTCAAGGTGATACGTTTTTCCCTAAATTGAAAAATACTATAGTAAAAATTGATATAAAAAGTTTCTCCGTGTAGAACCGCATAATATTGCAAAAAAATCCTAATATCGAATTAAACTTAAAAATAACAAACATAACCATAAATATACAGCTACTAAAGGCGTAAAAAATTTGAAATTTATACACTGAAAAAAATGGTTAGTAAAACCAACTACTTCGGTTTGTAAAATATGCCTCAGCTATTTTATTAGCCAGCACAACAATTTTTTTGGTTGGTGTTACTACCCAAGTTCTTGTGATAACAATTGAGATAGTAAGACCAACAAAAAAAATTGTTGTGCTAACTAATAAAATAGCTGAGGCATATTTTACAAACCGAAGTAGTTGGTTTTACTAACCATTTTTTTCAGTTTAATATGCTTTACATTCGATTAACTCATTATGGTTGTTTTTTATAAGAATTATTTATATTTCATTAATTATTTTATCCTTACTTTCGTATCGAAGCTGCTTGTAATTGGTATTGATTTTTTTACCTAAAATCAGAAATTGTTAAATTTTTTCATAACTTTCGTCAAAAATTTCGTGGATCAAATATTTCACATTTTGAAACTTTCAAAGTGAACTTTCCACATTGGAAATTCCAACCGCATATTGCTACCTTATACCGATTTTCTCAAATATATTTCCCTCCCGCCTAAAAAATTTCTAATCAAGTTTCCCCAGCAACAAAATCTTTTTCAATCCCCTTGTTGCACTTTAGATAAATTCGTTAAAAAAAAGTCATGAAGAAAAACCTGCTTACTCATCGGCCTTTGAAAGGTCACTTTATCGCGGGCGGATCCCTTTTTATGGGAAATCCCGGAAGCAGCAATGGGTCGATTCACCGGAAGGACGATTTCGGAGGCACGCGTCTGACACACGCCTCACAGTGAGAACCAACACATTTTATCTGTTTTTTATGGTGGTTGACTGTGTGCGTGTGTTTTTGTGCACGTGAGTGGGCAGAGGACGGCGGTGGTTGCACCGTGTCATCTGGCAAGCAGGGTATAAGGTATAAACCTAAACGAAATGCATAGGTTTCGAGTTCTCGTGTGCGTTCCTATGTAACGGTCAAATCCTCTGTTTCAATAGTCACGCCATGGTTAGTATAGGATTATCGTTCACATACCTGTATATGTAAAAATACGTGAGGAAGCAAATTTGCGCAGGTGTGAGTAGAGCGGTTAATCAGTTTACCGTATGCACCATATGAGTATGGTAGTTATGCTTCCTTTTGGTCTTATAGTGTCCTAATTGAAAGTCTCCATGGTGGGCCAATTAAATATTCTTTGGGAATTTCGACAAAGGTCTGTATCCTCGAATTACATATATATTATTATTTATGCGGTATATATGATTGTGTGATTATATGCGAGCATTTTAATCGATTATTATATGTTACGAATAATGAATCCATTAATAAAGAGATATTGCAGTTATTATAATAAATTACTGTTTATTCATAAACTTCTTTTTAATTTTGAACACAACGTTAATTTTAATTTGTTACGCGCTGAGAAAACAGTTTCTTTGAATCAAAGAAACATTTCTTTAATATATGGTGAAAGAAAAAATTTCTTTGAGTTAAAGAAAGTTTTGTTAATTCATAAAAATTTTCTTTGATCTGAAGAAATAGATTTTTTTACATTAAAGACAATTTTTTTTAATCAAATAAAATTTCTTCAATTTAAAGACATTTTTTATTCGACTGTATATCAAAGAAACTGTTTTATGGGTGCGCGCAAAAAAGTAATTCATTAAAATTTCATTAAGAGTTCAACACTTTTGGATAAAATTCTAAAAATCGTAAATTTTTAGGAACTTCAAAGGATGGTCAACTGTTGATGAATAATAATAAATAAATAAGGGAAATTCCACACCCAGAAAATAGCTTCATTGATTTAAAGAAACATTTTTTTGATATACGGTCAAAGAAAAAATTTCTTTGAATTGAAGAAAGTTTTGTTGATTCAAAAAACATGTCTTTAATGTAAACAAATCTATTTCTTTGGATCAAAGAAAATTTTTTTGAATTAACATAACTTTCTTTAATTCAAAGAATTTGTTTCTTTCACCGTATATCAAAGAAATGTTTCTTTAATTCAAAGAAACCGTTTTCTCAGTGATATAAACTTTTAATGGAATACTTTTTTGGAGGCATTATTTTGCGTTTGAATTTAATGCAATATAATAATAATCTAATCTATATATAGATGTGAATAGTTAATAGATACATTGTTGTGAATATAACGTACATTATTAGAAATTTGTATATATGGGAAAAGGTTTGATAAGGTGAACAAGCGAGTTTAGAATTTATTGAATTCATAAAATCTACATGATTCAGATAAAATGGAAAAAAGTATTCTTATTAAAAACAAATAAAATTATTTGTTTAAAAGACTTTCTTTGATTTAAAGAAATGATTTATTTGAATAAAATAAAATTTGTTTGATTCAAACAAAGTATCTTTGAACCAAATAAAAATTTGTTCAAAGCAAATAAATTTCTGCCTTAAATCGAAAAATTACATCTTTGTTCATATATCAATGCATTAATTTCTTAGCTTTGGAGAAAAATTTATTGGATATTTATATGGCCCGAAAGATATTTTGTTTTAATTGAACAAAAGTTATTTAAGCAGGTAGTTCATCCATGAAAATTAGACCTCAGGCAAAAATAGATAATTTTGCTGTCAAGAATAGCAATATTATCATTGAAGGACTAATTTGAAAGTGAAAAGATTAAATTCCATGAAAAAAATTCGAAATGCAGAAAAATAATGCATCTAACAAATTTTATTTTTACCCGAACTTTTTTACATTCTCATCATATGAGAAAGTATAGGTTTTTTTTCTAATCGCTTCATACCAAATTTTAAAAAAATGATGTGACTCTAATAAAACACTAATCATTTTCTCAGGAAAAAGAATCTTCACAACTTTACCATTTCCAATTTTTGGAAATTAATCCTTTAATGGATGAAACCATTAAAAATAATTTTTTTAAATTTGGTATGAATCGATAAGAAAAAAAATCTGGGTAAAAATAAAATTTGTTAAATGCATTATTTTTCTGCATTTAAAATTTTTTTCATGAAAAATAATCTTTTCTCTTTCAAATTAGCCCTTCAATAATAATATTGCTATTCTTGAAAGCAAAATTACCTATTTTTGCCTGAGGTCCAATTTTTGTCGATGAACTATCTTAATTCAATTAAATCTTTTTTTTGAGTCAAAAACAGCCTTTCAAACAAATTATTTTCATTCATTCAACCAAACATTTTTTCTCAACGTATATAAAAAAATTTCAATCATAATAAACTCATAAAACATCTTATTTTTCAAGAAATCAGTTGATTTCTCGTTCCAGTAAAAATTTATTTCCTAACAGGTAAATTTGGAGATTTAGTAGATGTCCATATCAGTTTATTATATATTCCCAGATAGAAGTTTCGAAAAGGAAATCAATCCGAGCAAATCCGAACCATTCCGAAATCTGTTTCTGAATCATTTCGAACCAATCCAAAAAACGTATTGGGTCTCGTTCGATGCGAGTCATATAAAAATCAATCCGGCTCTTTCCGGTTTAACCTAAAACTTCAATCTGAATGAGTCTGAGGTTGGAATGATTTGGATTAATAACTTGGTTCGAATTGATTCAGATTAATGCCTCGGATAAAACCAGAATGAATCAGATTGATTCTTAACCGATTTGCATCGAACCAAATCTAATACGTTTTTCGGATTGATTTCGGAATAGCCCGGAAATTTGAAACAGTATAGTCTAATATAAAGACATATTATACAATAATAAAGAAAGTTTGAAATAAATTGACATGGTGTATGGTAAGGGATTTGTTAATTCAAAAGCACACCTTTCAGGTGAATACTGACTCATACATTGGAATCATTACGTACTGAGCTCAAGGCCGCTATATTTACGGGATACCGATACATGGTGAACCATATAAGTACGGTGTATGCATGAAATTATGGAAATTGGTCGACGTTACCGTCGCCATCGAACCACATTGGGTATCATTTGCTATTCGAGTTATTATATGCCGAACGCGGAACCACGTTTCGTGTACGTCCACTTAAGAGATTTCTCTCGATTAAACTCTCCCGTAGTTATCCAGGAATTTTTCAGGGACGTATTCGCCACCCCTGAACTTTCCATGTCCCTCCCTCAATCTTAATTGAAAAACCCCAATTCTTTCGCTGATCATGCCCCCAAATATTTTTTTCCAGTCATGAGTAAGTTACTTTAAAAAATAACTAGTTACCTTTACAACTCGAAAAAATGTAACTGTCTACTAGTTTCGTTACCGTTTTTACATGTAACTTTTTTAAGTCCATCAATTAACCAAGTCACGTGACCAAATTTCTGTAAAAGTTCGTGTATGATAATTCTTTTATTTTACAAAATATCTTTCTGAAAATTGTTGATAAGTTTCCGAATTTTTCTCAAAATTTTTACTAAAAAGAAGTTAACAGACGTTAAGGTAGCACGGAGAAAAATGGATATTGACCCATAATATCTAGATATTGAGGCACAATGTCAGTAGCATTCAACTATGTGACAAACATTTAGATATTCTACTTCAATGCCTGTAGATATTGAAAAAAAGATATTAACCACCAGTATCTCAGATATTGAGCTTGATTATCTCAGATATTAAAAATGAATATTCAAGATACTAAACTTCTGAATATCCTCGTTAGTAAACTTGAATGTCTGAGGTACTAAAGTTAAATATCTCAGATACTTAACATCAATATCAGGTATACTGAAAAGGTAAGTTATAGATGTTACAGCTCAATGTCTAAGATACTCAAAAAATTATTTTAAAGGTTATAAAATAACTACTTATTCAGTTTTTAGAAAAAAGTCAAATTATATTTTATTATGTACATAAGTATATATTAGATTTATACATCGCTCTCATTTTCATTATGTGGCATGTCTAAACTTAATTTAATGTTCTTGTTAGAATCTTAACCTTAACACTAAGGTTAGATTTCATTCTCGACTATAAACCACATATATTAGAGAAAATATATAACTTATATGTTTTACTTACTGCATCTCAAGTTAAAGCCCCGATCACTTTTATTCCATTAGAAACACTTATTAGAATTTAAGGAAATTTTAATAAACTTTCAAAATTTATCTTTCCGGAACGCTGCAAGCATGTCAATCTTAGATTCACTTAGATTTCGATGAGAGCGAAAAAGTGATCACATGACCTTTATATATATGCGCGCGCACTTCATGCTTCAATATCTAAACTATTAAATCTGAATATCAAATGTTACTTCTCTGGAAAATCTTATATATTGAAAAAAAATATTTTAATATTGCGTGTCAATATCTAGATATTATGGATGAATATCTCCTATTTGAATATCTACTTTTCATTATCCATTTTTTCTCCGTGAGTGATCCATGAAAATTAGACCTCAGGCAAAAATAGATAATTTTGCTTTCAAGAATAGAATAGGAAGAGAAAAGATTAATTTCCATGAAAAAAATTAAAAATACAGAAAAATAATTTTATTAATAAATTTTATTTTTGCCAAACTTTTTTCCTTGTCGCTTCTTATCAAATTTTAAAAAATTATGCGATTTTGATAAATTACAAATTACTTTTTCAAGAAAAAGATTCCCTACAGCTTAAACATTTTCAATTTTCGAAAATGAATAAATTATTATCAAATTCAGCAATTCGTTTATAAAAATTTCGTTTTGGAAAATGTTTTTTTAATGGTTTCAGCCATTAGAGAATTTATTTTTGAAAATCAGAAACGGTGAAGTTGTGAAAAATCTTTTCTCTGAAAAAATGATTCATGATTTATTAGAAACGCATTATTTTTTAAAATTTGGCAAGAAGCGATAAGAAAAAAAGTTGGGTCAAAAATAAAATTAATTGATATAATTATTTTTCAGTGTTTCAAATTTTGTTCATGTAAAATAATCTTTTATCTTTCAAAATAGTCCTTCAATAACAATATTGCTATTCTTGAGAGCAAAATTATCTATTTTTGCCTGAGGTCTAATTTTCATGGAAGAAAACTACCTTAAGTTTCCGAAATTTCCAGAAAGGTACTTTGTAAATTAAAAATGTTATCTTACATACACGAATAAATGTATAATTTAGTCACGTGGTCCGTTTGATCCACAGGCTTCAAGTTATTTTCGAAAAAAAACTATTCTTACTTTTTTAAATATGAGAAATATTTACTAAGAAATAAGATTAACTCTCATTTCTATCTGTAAAATTTTTTATTTTAAGGTCATTAATCAACCACGCCACGTGACTAAATTCCTGTAAATATTTATAAAAGAACATTTTTTTTAATGTCGCAAAAAAAAAAGCCTGTGCATAATTTCGAAAGTAATGAAAAAAGTAACGATTTTTATAGTTACCGTTACTGGAAAAAACTCAACTAGTTACCCATTCGTTACTTATTCACAAGAGGAATTATTTACCACGATCGTTACCCTACAAAGTAACTAGTTTAAAGTAGCTGGTTACTTACCATAACTACTTTCTTGAGTATGTGATGCTACTTTAAAATCTGGAATCGATTTTCTTTTAAAGTGTCTTCAACTTTACGTGCGTGTTTTAGGTCTTCTTAAAATTTGCGGTTGGCATTCGAATCCGGGATGTTCGCAGAACGTAATTGGGTCAATTGCTTTTAAATCTTCGCGGCTGTATTTCATCTTCTGCTGTCGAACGAATTTATGCTACAAAATATATCTATAGAGTTCATACGAAATGATTCTTATAACCAATGAAAGGTTCATGAACTTTTGGAAATAAACAAATAGAAGAGGATGTATAATATGTATAATTATTATACTGTCATTATACTTATATAATATACATATAATCATATATATATATATATATTATACAGTAAGAGATTTTTATTTGGGAAAATATCATTAAACCTAAGGCATTCTTATACATTCTTATGAGATTTTTAGATAATCTAGTTTGATAAAATAATTTTAGAACGAATAAATTTTATTCAAAAATTTTGATAGAAAGCAAATTTGAAATAATAATTTTAGATTTGAACAAATTAAAGCAAATTCGTGGGGATAAAAGAAGCACAAAATTTATTTCTTACACCTAGAAGTTCACAAAAGTTGAGAAAAAAGCTGCACAGAGAAAAATATTTGTCTAAGATGTATTTTACGATGTAAATTTGTATTTATTTTGTATTATTTATTGCGATGTATTTTTTTTTACTTCACATTTATTAGAATTTCTATTATAGAATACGTTAAATTATTGATAAAAATTCCCATTTAGATGGTCAAATGAATTGAATTATTAAAAAACTGTACCATCTGCTCTCTAAATCTGAATCAGTCAAAATCTACTGATCATCAGTGAAATTTGACTGATTCAAATAAGTAAAAAGAGGTTACTGTAAATCAGTCAAATTTCACTGATTATTTCAGTGAAAATTGACTGATTTGACAGTGAAAAATATTTTTTCACTGATGAATTAGTGAAAAGGCAAATCACTGATTCAATTAGTGAAAATTTGACTGATTCAGATTTAGAGAGTAGATGGGAATTTTTATCGGTAATTTAGCGTATTCTATAATAGAAGTCCTAATAAATGTCGATTATTAGAAAAACTTACGCCACTTCAGAATTTTATCATGCGTTTCTAAATAGTTTGGTAATTTTAGACAATTATTTTTCTTCTATAGTTAACTTTAAAATATTTCCCTCCCATGCTTAGAAATCCTACACAATAAAAGCATTCTACACCCAGAAAGAAAGTTTTATTTATTTATTCACTATAAATTATATATATTATGTATTTATTTGAATTTAAGAAATATTTTTTTAAATTAATTAGTTGAGTTTGAAATTTTTGTCACTGCCTACATTATCGGAGGATCACTAGTCGCGTATCAGATAGGATACGTTGTCGACAGGTGTCCTCGTAGACAATTTCAAACTCTTATATCGCAAATAATGCAAATAAATTCAATATTTAAAGAATTTGAAAATCTTTCTGTGGAAAAAATGACGCTTTCGACTGCGCTGGGATTCGAGCCCAGGTCTTTCGATTGCCGGTCGACTGCGGCAATCGAAAGACCTGGGCTCGAATCCCAGCGCAGTCGAAAAGCGTCATTTTTTCCACAGAAAGATTTTCAAATTCTTTAAATATTGAATATTTTTTTAAACTTCATTTCTTCAACTCAAAGTGAAAACACCTTTAGAACAAATATAAATTTATTTGATTTTAATAAATCACGATTTTAGTCTTTTTCTAATGAAAGAAATTACTTTTTTAACACTATTTATTTGATTTAAAAAAATATTTTTTTTTCAAATACAGTACTGACAAAAACTTGAGAAAAAATTAATTTAAATGCATTATCTTTGAACGAAGACAATTTATTCTTTAAATTAAAGAAAATATTTATGAGTCACATTACGTATGTTCTATACAACTGCGCAGACATTTCTTTCTCAAATTCAAAGAAGAAAAACAATAAAGAAATTTCTTTAAATTGGAGAAACTTTTCTTCGACCACACAGCAAGGCACAAATTTGTTTGATTCAAAGAAATTTTTTTTGAATCGAAGAAACTTTTTTCTTGTTGTATATGACAATCTAATAACAGAATAGTTATACGAATCACTAAAAATCCATCCCAAAAAATCAAAACGATTCTGTAACAGATCTCAAAAATGTTTATATCACCACAGTTACGTAACAGTTCTGGAACCATTATATAACTGGATTCTAACAATGTTGTATTTTGTTGGATTGGATGTAACTCCTTAGTATAAAGATTGTAACAGAAACCTGTTATCATTTTGTTAAGGATAAGTTATATAACTTGTGTGCTGTATAGTGCAAACAAAAGTTAATATTGCGCACGCGCGCCCTCGTTGCACCTGACAAATCGAGGATGATGTTTCGAAGGTTCTTTTATGGCCTGAATTCGTTTCATTTGACCGATAAAGCAAGGAAGGATCTTAATGAGGCGCTACCACTCCTCGGTTCTGCTCTAATGAGTGGTTTTCCTTTTCCGTTAGGGTTGCGCAGATTGTGATCGGTCTACCATATATAGGTACATATGAGGGTGAAGATATATCTGCATGCTCAGCGAGTAATAAGACTGAGTCTTTTTTCTTCCTTGTTGGTACTGGCACACGCAGGTGTCAGTAATCGGCGCACGCGCGCTCATCCAGACAAAGTGCTTCGTAATTAGACAACCAATTACACTCGTTGCTGCTCTTCGCCGCCAGACAATAAGGCAAGCTGATAACATGAAATCGTTCAGATGCATCCCATCGAGATACGTTCGAGAATTTATTTCCATATGGCTATCAAGGAGATTGCAAAAACATTTTTCTTCGAATTTTTTATTGATTTTAATATATTGTTAATTCAATAGGATAAAATGCATTTTGTAAAAAAGTCTCATATTTTTTTAGCAAAAGTAGTTTAAATTTGTATTATTCATCAATGAAGACAATTTTTTTTTATTTAAAATCTATTATTACATAATACATATAAATATATCGATGAATATAGTATATATTAGAGAACTATGGGGAAAAAAAAATTATTTTGCGA
Source organism: Diplolepis rosae (assembly GCA_030998225.1). Lineage (NCBI taxonomy): Eukaryota > Metazoa > Arthropoda > Insecta > Hymenoptera > Diplolepididae > Diplolepis > Diplolepis rosae. The sequence continues at coordinate 574,011 of JAPYXD010000723.1, read as the reverse complement.
GTAAAATTTTACACGAGTAAAATTAACGTTTTTCCCGTGTCATATGCGATTTTTTTTCTACCAGGGGGTCAAAAACTGGATTTTCTTACTAGCGGGTGATAAAATGAATTTTATTGCACGGGGCACTAAAATCCACTTTATGACCCGCTAGTAGAAAAAATATATAATAAATACAACAAATGAGAAAAATATATAATATAAATAAATAATACAAATATATTCAGTAAAATATTACGCAAGTTGAGTGAGAGTTTGTCTTTTGGATGAAATCTTTCAACTTTAAAAACAAAGTTTCTTTAGGAAAGTGACATTAAATTTGAATAATTTACTCAATTAGGGGAATGTTATAAAAAAAGGATAGTTATGGCGAAAAAAGAAAAAGAAAGTAAGCTTAGAAATCCAAGTTTCGGATGAAAAAAAATTCCATCTGTTCTTTTCCAAAACTTGTTTCCACGTGAAATCGAGTTATTCCGAATCTAAACCAAAACTAAAGGCCTCGGATTCGTTCAAATTGAAATCTCGAGCCATTCGGAAATTTGATACCGAACCATTCAGAATTATTCCAAACCGATCCGAAAAACAGTTTGTATCTCGTTTGATGAAACACGGTCAAAAATCAATCCGAATCAATCCGGACCAAGTATTCGATACGAATCAACCCGAGGTTGGAATGATTCGAATTTAATATTTGACTCGGCTCAACCGAGCCTGAATTGATTCGGATTCATTTGTATTGAAAACTTGGTTGGAATTCATTCGGATTGAAGCGTGATGAATCGAATTAATACAGATAAATTGTTGAAAGTATTTCATCAAACGAAATACAAGCGTTTTTCGGATTGGTTCGGAATGATTCCGAATAGTTTAGAAACAAATTTCGCGATGGCTCCGAATATCTCTGATTTGCTCGGATTGAATTTCAATCCGAAACTTTCACTAGAGTATGCATGCAGAAGTTCCTAGGGGGCGCATGGAATAAATATGCTCGAAGAAGTCCCTCAACTTGATTTTGGATTCGGTCGGATTGAATTTAGAGTGCAGGCACGGATTCAGATAAACTGAAGAATTAATTAGGAATCATTCGAATTCTGGATTTATTCGGAACGAATTCCCATCGGAAACATGAATTCATACTCATTGATATCCCCGGCGAAAGTATCGGATAGAAATTAATTCCGAGCCAATCAGAACTATTCCGATATCTGTATCCGACCCAATGCGAATCATTCCGAACCAATCCGAAAAACGTTTTGCAACTCGTTTGATGAAAAACGGTAAACAAATAATCCGACCTAATCTCATTAATCCGAGCTAAGAATCCGTCTGAATCCAAGCCAATCTGATTCTATCCGGGCTCGGATTGATCCAAACTGAATTTTCAATCAGAATAAATCCGAATAAATCCAAGGTTGGAATGATTCGGATTGAAAAAATTGGTTTTCGGATTGGTTCGAATTCATTCAGATTCTTGCCTCGGATTAAAATCGCATTATTTCGGATCGATTTTTTACCGTTTTTCATCAAACGAGTTGCAAAACGTTTTTCGGATTGGTTCGGAATGATTCGCATTGGCTCGGATACAGATATCGGAATGAATTGGAATAGTTATGATTGGCTCGGAATGAATTCCTATCCGATACTTTCGCCAGGGATTCTATGTGACTGCGGTACCATGGATTCCCTTTTAAGGTAATACAATAGTATATTTTCTACCAGCGGGTCATAAAGTGGATTTTATTGCCCCGTGCGGGGCAAACAAATCCATTTTTCGACCCCAATAGAAAAAAATCGTATGTATCACGGGAAAAACATTTATTTTCCCTAGTTGCGCAATATACTATTGTTTGCCCCGCAGGGGAAAATAAAATGTGCTTTATGGCCCTCTAGTAGGAAAAATTTAAAAAATTTTAAAAACAAAAATATTTTTAAATTATTATTTGAGGGTAGAGTTTTTGTTTTCCTTCTGATTTATCTGTTTAATAATTATTTATTGAGTCCGTTGTCAAAATTATTATTTGCTTTCTTGCAGAAACTTTTTAAAAATATAATACACTTTTTAAAAAAACATATGTTATTTTTCATCTTGTTCTTGATTATAAAAATTTACATACTTTCTTTAAATGTAAGTACAGTTTCGATACAGCGTGGATCATTTACGTCTCGCCTAAAGTATACATTAACCCAAAAAATAAATTTGGTTTTATTTGAATTAAGGAAATTCGCAACTTTGAATTTATTCAGGTTAATTAAAGTAAATGGTTCGGCATTACATACAATGATCTTCAGATTAATATGCTTGAATTTAATGTACACTTAAGATAAACTTCTGCTCGTTGAAATGAGCTTATTACACATAAATCTTGTAATTATGATATAAAAATAAAAATTTAATGAAACAGATTTAATTAACGATTTTCAGAAATTGCACTGATGCTAAATGTGAAATGATAATAAATAATAAATGATATAATGATGATAATAATAATAAATCAATCATCTCTTGTGCAAGGAATCACAAGAGGTTAAAAAACTTTAGAATTGAAACCGTAATCAATTTTGTAACAGAAATTAGATAAGAATCGACTTTGTTTGTGAATAGAAAGCTAGCACTTTAAAAAGGGCGTTTTAAAAAGATTTGGGATGAAAATAATAATTTCCAGGTGGAATGAGGAATATGCTCTGCTTTGCAGACTTTAGGGATGATTTTTAAAACTCAACCTACCGCCAGGTCAGTGGCACCTGTCGGTCTCAACATGCTCTTTAAACCGAAAAATCCCTTGACTCCTTCCTCCAAATTCCAGATTTAAAACGCACCTTGCATTTCTATATCGTTTTCTAAATCAGGAAAACCTTTTCCCACAAATAGACGTTTTTATAAATCAAATCTCTAAAAATCTGCCCGCTTCGCGGGCACATTCTCATCACTCGCAAGTTTGAGCGCGCCTAGGGCGCGCGATTTAATCGTCGCGCTTCGCGCTCCGTTCTTTCTGGACCTCCCGCTTCGCGCTCGGTCTTGTGCTCTTCGCATACATTTAAGTTTATTTCTTATAATTTAATACTGAAGCTCAAACCAATTTCATAATAATATTACAGATGATGTGAATTACACATTTTCTCAAAGTCACTAACAATTTCATTTTCAGTTTCAGTGAAACAGTGAAATTCAATTTACTTAAGGCTCTATAGGCCTTAAGGAACACATTCTCATCATGACACTCGCGCTCGATTTTCTGTACTCATTTCAGTAACTTTTTAATAAATTACATGATTAATATAATTTTATTTTCTTCCAAATCTCTCAAAAAGAAAAAACAATCGTAGAACTTATTTAAGGAAACGATTTTGCAGACAAAGCTTATTTCGTATCTCACATATTTTGGTGAAAAAAATCGAATTTTTTTAATATTAAAAATCAAAACATAAAATATACATCCTGTCGAGAAATTTCTTAATAAGAATGTGTAGACATCATTTAGGCAAATAATTTTTCATCTAAACGTTTTTTATGTATCTCATATATTTTGTCTAAAAAATGGAATTTTTGAATTTTAATCGTATTTTTTGGAATTGAAACGAAAAACATATGTTTTTTCAGAAACTGTGTAAGACAAAATTTGTAGATCTTTTTGAAACGAACAACTTTGTATTCTTACGTTTTTTTCGTATTTCACATATTATTGTTGAAAAATTGAATTTTGGATTTTCAATATATTTTTTTTAAATTACAAAGAAAAATATGCATCTTATGAAAAAATGTTACAATTCAAATTTGTAGGTCTTTATGTAGAAAATAATATTGTATCATAACGTTTTTTCGTATCTCGTATAATTTAACTGGAAAAAGGAATTTTGATATTGACTTTTTTCAAGTTTTAATATGCTGTAACATTTCTAATTTTGATTTAATCAAAAAATATTATCGGGATAATTTGTAGAGATTTATGAGCACTATCAAAAACCAGTATTGAAATTTTTGATTTTTTCAAAAAGTTATTTTCAAAAACACAAAATTAGTGCTCAATCCCTTAATTTTGATTGGATGTGGCTGGTTAACGAACTTGTCCTTACTTTTTCGGCTCCGATAAAGTGTACCAAAGCTCAATTCAATCTGATAATTCTATCGAGAGTTATGCCGCACACGACCTAGACAGACAGATAGACAGACAGACAGACAAACACTTTCGTAAAAACCGTTTTTTCTGACTCAAGGGGTCTCAAAACGTAAAGATTTGATGAAAATTTCGAAAGTCATTTTTCACATAAAACCAATACCTTCTCAAAATTTTGATTTTATATGGTGCCTGTTGGGACTTGAATTTTGCATGGGAAAATGCATGGGAAAAAGTCACTTTTTGGTATTTTTCGAATAATTGTTCAGGGTTAGGGAAAAGTTGACATTAAAGTTATAAGGCTTCTAGAGTACTTTCCAAAGAAGAATTTGACCTATCATACATATGGATTTGACGCCCCTAACACACCCCCACGATGCCCTGAAAACTACCCTCAAATCGAAAAATGTACATTCTTCAGGAAATTGACTCTTTTAAGCAGTTTATTCTCCTTTTTTTCCGGAAATCATTACTATAGGTCTATTGGAATGTTTACAAATGTTATTTAGTTAATTTCCATTTATTTAAATAAATTCTATTTGTTTAAATAATATGTTCTTCTATAAAATTCGTTTTAAATCTGTTCTCTGAGATCGGAACGGCAGTTTATTATCTGAAAGTAACTTTATTTATTTCTTTATTTATTTATTAATTTCTTTCTATTGTTTAAACAATTAATTATTATTAATTTTCTACTTTTTTGCAATTTATGGTAAAAAAAAGTGAAAAAAGTGACTTTTTCCCATGCATTTTCCCATGCAAATTTCAAGTCCCAACAGGCACCATATAAAATCAAAATTTTGAAAAAAGAAAAAATAGGACCTTTATTTTTTTGGATTTTGAAACTTTTTGGGGGGATCGTTTGCATCTAGCATCAAAAAAATTTTTGCAATGCATTTTTGGACCACCCTAATGTACACTATAGCCAAATAAAGAGGTGAATACAGGTAACAGGTAAGATATAACGAGTAAAGCTCTTGTGAAGTTTGAATTACACGTTTGTAACCCTTCAGACAACCCTTTCTTTGAATTCAAGGGGTGAATTAGCAACGAGAAAGAAAATGAATGAAGGGTGTAAGGGTAGAAGCAACTTCCGTTTCTATGGGAGGCATGAATGAAGTCGCAAAATGCCATGATCCTTGATCTGTGAATGAATGAAGTCGTGTGAAATTTGATCTCGAAACTCAATGATAGTACCAGTGAAAACAAAAATCGAGGGAGACTATTGCCAGAAACTAATTAAGTTAGTTTAGGTTAAACTATCCTTAAGGAGATACGCCACCTTTAATATTTCTATTTTTTGAGTTCAGTCCTTCCATATAACTTTTTCTATGTTTATTACCTTTATTTAGAAAGGTTTTGTGGTTTTTAAAAAGTTCCAGCACATTTATGTATTTTTAAACTAAAATTCTTGAGTTTTTGGGCATTTTTTTGACATTTTTGGACTTTGAATAACTTTTTTATTTTTTAACCAATTGTCATGATTATTTTTTTATATTGTTCCTTGCAATGTGTAGCAACTTTTTGGATATGGAAAAGGTAAACAAGGTAAAATGATTGAAGAAACTTACAAATAAAATTAAAAAATAAATAAAAAGTTCCCAATTTATAAAAAAAAAATTGTAGTTATTTTTTTAGCTAGAGTGCTTTCCATGCTCAGAAATATTATAAGTATATTATAAGTTTAGAGAATAAAAAAATAAAATCTTTGGAAAATGTCAAAAAAATCAAAAATATGCTAATTAACGGCGGCGGATCCCCTTAACTGTGTATAGAAAAAGTGACTTGATAAAGATGCATTTTTTAAAATACTTTATAAAATCAAGAAAAATATTCTCAGCATTAATTATAACTTATTTTGGATGAAATTAACAATAAGTGAAAATTAAAGCACTGATTTACTTTAGTGTATATTTTTACTAATTATTGATCACTTTTTACTGATTAATATTGTAAAATGTTCATATAACTAGTAACTAACGCAATTAGGAAAAAGTTACTAATAATAATAATTGTAATTGTAATTGTTACAAATCTATTCGGTTATCATTTAATTATTCAATTAATTAGTAGACACTAGAATACAAAAAATTCTTTTTCTGCTAATTACAATCAGCTTTTTTGATCGTTTTCTAATAGAACCAGATTTTTGTTAACAATTTGATAGAATCGATTATTTTTATCTATTTAATAAGTTTCTTGATACAAATCTACTGCGAAATTAGTCAAATAAACTGATTAAATACTTTTTAAATCTAAATTAGTACAAAAAAACTAATTGGAGGAGTGTAAAATCCCATTGCTTTTAATTAATTTACCCATTATTTCATTAAGCATTTATACTAAAGAATAGTAGTTTTCTACGAAGTCATACACAGCTTATGCTGATTCAATCAGTAACAGTATATTTTTTGCTATAAGAAATTGCACTTCTACTGATAGGATTAGAAGAAATCCACTATAAATTAGTAAAAAATAAATATAACTACGATTCGATTGCTGATGAATCAGTAGAAATAAAACTATTGCTTACTGAATTAGTAAAACCATCCAATTAGTTAATTTAGACTGATTTCCAAGTTGATATAACTCCTAATAACTGATTGCAATCGATGAAAGAAAACTGCTAATTATAATAAAGAAGGATTAAAATCAGTAAAATCGAACTATAACCTAGTAAAAATACTTAAACAATCAGCAAACGACATTTTATTATTTCACTTAGTAGTTTGATACTAATTCGATTTCGAAAAGTTTTATTTGCTCTTTAATGGCATTTGATACTCAAAATAATTTAGAAAATTTAATTGATTTTAGGTTTCTACATGTTCGTGTCTAAAGTATATAAAATTTTCTTTTCAAAATTTGGAAAATGATGGAGAAGATAAAAACGGACATACACGGAGAAAAATGGAGATCAGGAGAATACGAACGATTACTGAGAATTAAGAATGATTACTATAAAAGAGAAAAGAGTATTTGACAGCACAAGACTGATTCCCAAACAGTGTAACACTCTCTTCTGTCATCTAATAATTTTTCCTATTTTCCAGTAATCACCCATATTTCTCTGATCTCCATTTTTCTCCGTGTAGATATACTACTTTTGGTTTCGACAATGAAAAAACAATTTGGTTAAAATTGAACTTTTTTCAATTTCGAAATCAAAAGTAGTCAATGTACGTCCGTTTTTAACTTCGTCACCACTTCCAAATTTTGAAAATCAAATTTTATATACTTTAGACACAAACATGTAGAAATCTAAAGTCAATCAAATTTGCTAAATTATTTTGAGTATCAAATGCCCTTAAGATTTTCCAAATACAGAATTTTGCAAAAAAATGTGCCCACTTTGCGGGCACATCTCATCGCGCGCTTTATTTCCGCGCAGCTCGCTTCGCTAGCAAAGGGCGCGCGATTTGATCGTCGCGCTTCGCTCTTTTTGGACCTCGCGCTTAGCGCTCGGTTTTATGCTTTTCGCATACATTTAAGTTTATTTCTTATAATTTGATACTGAAGCTCAAACCAATCACATTTTCTCAAAATCGCATTAAATTTCTTTTTGAATTTAAGTGAAACAGAAAATTCAATTTACTTAAGGCTCTATCAGCCTTAAGGAACACATTCTTATCATGACGCTCGCGCTTCGCGCTCGATTTTCTGTATACATTTCAGTAACTTTTTAATAAATTACATGATTAAAATAATTTATTTTCTTCCAAATCTCTCAAAAAGGAAAAACAATCGTTGACTTTATTTAAGGAATTGATTTTGCCGAACAACGCTTATTTCGAATCTCACATATTTTAGTGAAAAAAATGGAATTTTTTCAATATTTAAAATCAAAACATAAAATATACATCCTGTCGAGAAATGCCTTAATGAGAATTTGTAGACCTCATTTAGGCAAATAATTTTCCATCCAAACGTTTTTTTTCTATCTAACATATTTTGTCTAAAAACTGGAATTTTTGAATTTTAATCGTATTTTCTGAAATTAAAATGAAAAATATATGTTTTTTGGATTTTCAATAGTATTTTTTTAATATTTAAAGAATTTGAAAATCTTTCTGTGGAAAAAATGACGCTTTCGACTGCGCTGGGATTCGAGCCCAGGTCTTTCGATTGCCGAATTTCAAACTCAACTAATTAATTTGAGTATTTTTTTAAATTAAAAAGAAAAATATACAACTAATGAAAAAATGTTGCAATTCAAATTTGTAGATCTAAATGTAGAAAATAATTTTGTATCATAACTTTTTTTCATATCTCGTATAATTTAACTGGAAAATGGAATTTACATATTGACTTTTTTCAAGTTTTAACATGCTTTAACATTTCTAATTTTGGTTTAATCAAAGAATGTTATGAAGATAGTTAGTAGAGATTTATGAGAAATATCAAAAATCAGTATTAGAATTTTTGACTTTTTCAAAAATTTTTTTTTTAAAAAACACAAAAAATGGTCTAGTTTCCTCAATTTTGGTTGGATATGGCTGGTTAACGAACTTGTCCTTACAGTGGTTAAAAACCACTTTTTCTGACTCAAGGGGTCTCAAAACGTAAAGATTTGATGACAATATCGAAAGTCATTTTTCACATAAAACTAATACTTTCTCATCCATGATGAGAATGTAAAAATTGACGTGTGAACCACAAAATAAAATTGTTCGTTTTTTATCATATCATATTCTTATTTAAAATTTGAGCTCGGATAAATTTAATTTTAGGATGTTGTAAATAATCAGCACATCTAGAGTTTTTAACGAGCAGGGTGAATAGTAAAACACATTCGGAAGTGTTTCATCGATGGAATTGTAATATGTGCGGTCACTTGAAAACATGTTTTAGGACTTAAGGAAGGGAGAAGGAGGAGCAAAGTCGTTAACGAAAGAATCCAGGAGACGAGTCATTAACGAAGGATCAGCTGTTCTTCATTTCGGAGCGTGATCGCACGCATCGTGCGGCTGTTGCCCAAAGAGTAACCAATGAGAGCGCCTGCTATGTCTCGTTAAATCTCCGAGCAAAATCTGTTACTAAATGACCGCACGGGAGCGACCGTAGATTTGACTCAGGTAAAAAGTACCTGCCAGCATACGTATAAGCTTATACATATATACCAAGGATTATTCACTTTTTTCAATCTAAATGGAATATAACTGCAAGATGATTGAGATCATTTGAAATTACTGCGGTTCATAAGACTTGTTCATCATAAGTGACAAGACTTATCAAGACGCTTTTATGAACATTAAAAACGATTATAAGCGCTTCTTCATTTAATATTATTTGTCATTGGTTCTTCTTTATATAATACTTTCCATCTCACATAACTCATTAATAACGCTCCAACTTCTTTTAATCATGATAAATATTCCACTTAGGTTTTTCTTCTGTATTTTAATCGCACAACAATTACTATTCTTTATGAGTATTTTCGACATGCTACTATTTGAAATAGTGCAAATCTGCCTATTTATTGCTTTTGTAGTCTCCTAATTTCAATCGGTAATTTTTAAAATTATTTAATTTGTTGATTCATTTCTAGTTATTAAATCAGTTGATAGACCCAATTCACTGAGAAAGCAGTCAAAAAAATAGATTGAAAGAATAAAATTAGTATAAAAATTATGAAATGACATTCTTAGAGTAAATATTTTTACTTATGGTATGATTTAAGTGGTTCATAATCGAATTTTACTAATTCAACTAGTAATAGTATTATTGAAATTAATTTGGTGAACAAATCAATTAGTATAATTTAATAATAATTTAGTAGAAAAGTTCTAGGTGATGCAATTTAGTTCTCACTGAATCTAAATTAGTGAAAAGTGAGCCACTAATTCACTTTAGAGAAAATTTTCACTAAAAATTGGTCCTTTACTATACTAATTTAATTTGTAGTTATATAAAGTTTTTGAAGTGTAATTAATGGAAAAATGATTCATAAATGGCAGAAATGTTCACTCAAGGGGATAAAATATAAATAAATATAAAATAAATAAAATATTAAAGGGAAATAATGTAATAATAACGTAAATTATAAATATTTAATTATTTATTATTTAAATTATAAATATTTATAATAATATAAAATATAAGGGAAATAAAAATATTAAAGGTGCACCTCTAATATTTCTATTTTTTGAGATTAGACCTTCCATATAATTTTTTCTATATTTAGTACATTTATTTAGAAAGGTTTTGGTCTTTTTTTAAATTCCAGCACCTTTATGTAATTTGAAACTAAAAATTTTGAGCTTTTTGGGCATTTTTTTGACATTTTTGGACCTTGAATAACTTTTTTGTTATTCAACCAATTGTCACGATTATTTTTTCATTTTGTTCCTTACAATGTATAGCAACTTTTTGGCTATAGAAAATAAGGTAACATAATTGAAAAAAAGTTACAAATAAAATAAAAAACTTAACAAAAATATCCCAAAATATGAACAAAAAAATTTTGGAGTTATTTTTTTAGCTAGAGTGCTATTCATAAACAAAATGTTGCTTTACATTGTAAGGAAAAAAATAAAAAAAGAATCATAAAAATTAGTTAAAAAGCAAAAAAGTTATTCAAAGTTTTCAATTTAAAAATACAAAAAAGTGTTGGAATTTTTAATAAACTATAAAACCTTTCCAAATAAAGGTACTAAACATGAAAAAAAATCATATGGAAAGTTCAAATTCAAAAAATAAAAATTTTAAAGGTTGCAAAATAGATCATTTTCCTTTCAAGAATAGCAATATTATTATTGGAGCGATCATTTAAAAGAGGAAAGATTATTTTCAGAGAAAAGAGATTGACACACAGAAAAATAATTTTATTAATAAATTTTGTTGATAAAATTATTTTCTGTGTTTCAATTTTTTTTCTTGGAAAACAATCTTCCCTCTTTTTAATGATCCCTTTAATAACAATACTCTCTAAATATGAATCAGTCAAAATCTACTGATTATCAGTGAAATTTGACTGATTCAAATAGGTAAAAAGAGGTTACTCTAAATCATTCAAATTCCACTGATTGCTTCAGTGAAAATTAACTGATTTAACAGTGAAAATATTGTTTCCACTGATTTAACAGTGAAAAGGCAAATCACTGATTCAATCTGTGAAAATTTGACTGATTCAGATTTAGAGAGTATTGCAATTCTTGAAAGCAAAATGATCTATTTCTTCCTGAGGCCTAATTTTTGCAAATATATTACTTTAATTGAATTATAGTGTCTCATTTTTCATTAATTCAGATCTATTCTTAAGATAAATGTGTCTTTTTTATAAATAATATCTGGTTCAAAAGGCAAAATTACGGGGTCTAATAAATTATTGTGCTCGATTCTGTCTTAGATTATTGTGTTTTCCTTTGACGAAGTGAACATTTTTATTTCATGTAGAGGGATGTTAGAGTGTATTGAGTGGAATGTCGACTGAAACGCGCCTACGTTCATTATTAATTCAGAAACGAAGTTGCTCAGCTTATAATGGATTAAAGTACGTTGAGCATATCGTTTTTCCTCTACAAACGAATTACTGACGAACAGGACACACGCTGACGGCCTCACATTATTGTGACGTATGATTCTAATGCGATTACGTGGCAACGGTCGTTATCATATTTTTTTTTTCTTTATGTGCTTGTCTTTTTCATTGTACTGTGAATGATCGCTCGATCGATTTACCTCAACACCAGTATTAATACCACTTCAAGTAGATCAAATTGAAAGTACTTTATTTAAATTGAGTACAGCACATGAAAGTAGATCAATTCATTCAAATTGTTATTCTATTAATTTGAATCAGTAGTTATTTTTACTAATTTCAATCAGTAACTGAATCCCAGCAATGAAATCATTTGATTGTTACAGATATCTTAGCAAATTTTATTTAAAATAACCAAATCTGCAGACAAAATCTGATTACTGATTAACATTAGTTAAATGAAACTACTGATTGAAATTAAGAGAGTAATAAATTTCATTCTTGAAGTTCGTATCTAGAATTTAGAAACACAATTAGTCGTTATATGATTCAAATTATGTGAAAAATTAGTTGAATTAATCCAGTTAATAGCTAAAATTCAGTCACTGATTGAAATTAGTGAAAAAAAGACGTGATCATAATTTAAGGTAGTTCGTTCACGAAAATTAGACCTCAGGCAAAAATAGATAATTTTGCTTTCAAGAATAGCAATACTATTATTGAAGGGCTAATTTAAAAGAGAAAAGATTATTTTTCATAAAAAAAATTGAAACACAAATGAATAATTTTACTAATAAATTTTATTTTTGCCCAAACATATTTTCTTATTGCTTCGAGCCAAATTTTTGAAAGTGATGATGCGATTCTAATACATAACGGTTCATTTTTTTAGAAAAAAGATTCTCTACAACTTGACCGTTTCCAATTTTTGAAAATAAATTTTTTAATGGCTGAAATTATAAAAAACAATTTTTCAAAACAAAATTTAAAAAAACAAATGGCTGTACTTGATAATAATTAACTCAATTTCAAAAATAGGAAACGTTCATGTTTTAGAGAATCTTTTTCCTGGAAAAATGAACCGTGATTTATTAGAATCGCATCACTTTTAAAAATTTGGCTCTTTAATAATAATATTGCTATTCTTGAAAGCAAAATTATCTATTTTTGCCTGAGACCTAATTTATGTGAACGAACTGCTCTTTTCATTGAAGAAATATTTTTTTATTAGGATTTTAGGGAATTTTGATAGAAGATATAATTATTTACTAATTCAAAATGAAACTACTCTTTAATTTTAATTACTTGTTCTTTTCAAATAATTTCAATCATTGATTGAAATAGGTTTAACAATCAGTTGATTTTAAATCAAATTAACGGAAAAATCAGTTAAGATGAAATAATTTATAGCTGGAATACAGTCGCCAATTGAAATTAATAAAATTACTGCTAATTGAAATCAAAAGAGGACTAAATGAAATTGTGCGAAATCGTTTACTTATTTTTTTAGTGTGTATTGTTATTAATATATAGTAGTTTCCTATTGAGTTAATTCGTAGTAGTTTCTAATTTACATTAGTAACGAAAATTACTGCTTTGGATCAAGGAAATGATTGAAATAATGAGAGTTAATTTTTCCTGAAATGTTAAGGAGAGGATTCGTTAAACATGTTTGTGAAATGAATTTTTTGTACGATTAATTCTCCCCAGAATTTGTTAGGAAAATTCCCTAAGATCCCTAAATTATGAGGGCTAGTTCTAAATTCTTCTCTACAAATTAAGTAAAAATGCGGAAAAATTACTAGAATTTCAAGGAAAATTAAAAAAAATTATACGTATTATTCAATTTTAGAATTTTTATGGGAATCCACCTTAAGTTATCTTATTAAAATTATTGAAAAAATTCTCCAAAATTCTTGCAAAAATACATCTTTAAAGTTATTTTGGGGATTTTTCTGATATTTTCTTCCTGAACCTAAATCAGTCAGAATTAATTAAATTTCCGTTTAAAAATGTTTTATTATCAGTCAGAAATTACTAGTTGTAAAGCAAAAATTTAGTCACTGATTGAAATGATTTAAATTTTGTTAAACATTTCCAGTAAACTTCTATAACTCATCAGGAAAATTTGCTACCTACCATGAAAATATTTCCTTAAGGGGACTAGGAAGTGAAACTAATCCTATTTTCAAAGTCTAATTAAAAAGTAAATATCAAGATATAAATAATCGTTTTTCATGGGTTATTTATAAGAATTGAATAGAATACAGAAAATATTTTTTTATTGAAAAATTCCAATATACAATTATATAATTAAATAAACAATTTAACAAAAAAAAACAAACTTTTTACAGAAATATCTTCTGTTCTAATAATGGGAATTGAATTTTTCAAAGTGATTTGTGTTCGTAATACTTCCCTCGCTGGGCTGAACTTGTTTAAATAATAAAAAATAAAAAATTTTAAAAAGTGTAAATTTTTCACAAAAAATTCATGTTTACGAATTTTTTCCTGAAAATCAGAAATGTTTACAGCTTAATACGGGGGTTCAGCCTGTAAAGGGACATGTTCTGCGAAAGCAAAAAAATTTTCGAACCGATCTGAACCTCCGTTTTTTAGCAAACACTGCAAAACGGAACAAAAATAAGATTTCGAGAAAAACGAGTTTAAAGTTTTGAAAAACATTTTCATTACAAAAAGTGCTACGTACTTAATTTTTTCATTTTTCATCCAAACGATTTAAAAATTTGGCATTTACCTTTTGAATAGTAATGCTATTGAAAAATGCATTTAAAAAAAACCGATTTTTTGACTTCCTACTCCCCTTAAAAACCGATCAGTTTTCCTAAATAACGTCTCCAGCAAAACTATTCAATACTCTCTACCAATTTGTAAAGAAATTCTTAAAATGTTCATACAGTCTTTGCTTTAATGAGAATTCTGATTGTTTTAGCAAAATTGATTTTTCAGTGCGAACATTCAAAATAAGTTAATACAATGTAAAGTGAAGATAAAAATATCATTAAACTGACTCTAAGTAATAATGAGCGTACAATTTAAAATAAGGGTCATATTAGCAATACATTGTGAGTATAAAGAGTACTAAGCTTTAGAATTTTTATGCCACAAAATTATAAGGGCACTGAAAAATGGAAATTTGAGGAAAAAGATTCATGAAGGCCCTGTAAGTGATCCTAGTAAGATGGTTCGTTCGTTTTTAGTTTTAAGGTGTTCCTCGAAGGGAATGAAAGAGTAAGTGGCCCAGGAAGCCAGTAATTGAAAGGCGAAGCGTGTTATTTCGCCGATTTATCCTCCAGGCATCATAGAGCAAGAAAGGGGGAGAACGCGGGCTAATTTAAAGTAAAGGCCGACATAAACGCTAACCCTTCTTATGAGCTTCTCGCTTTAAGCGTTATGCCGTAAACTGAAGGGCCTGTATTTTGGTGTCGTTAAAAGCACCAGCTCTTGCGATAATTAAATTCCAAGCATCATCGATTCCTGCGATCTGCACGGATTTTTCTCAATCGTTCAAAAAAATAAAACTCTCCGCTTCACGGGCACATTCTCGCCGCGCGGTCTTATGTTCTTCGCATAGATTCAAGTTTATTTCTTGCTCTCTGAACCTGAATCAGTGAAATGGTCATTGATTACATCAGTGAAAATATATCAACTGATGAATCAGTGCCCTTCTTTTATTTCACTGAGGAATCAGTGAATGCGTCATGTGAACATAACTTTTGAATTCGCGAATTCAAAACTTTCATCTACACTTTATTGATTTATCGTCCCTTAAAAATAATAATAATTACGTAATTTCATTTTAGTGTTGTTTAGCCTAAAATAAACGAGTTCATTGATCGTTAAAATATATTGCTGGTTTTATTACTCCCACCTGAAGCATTCACTGATTCAATAAGTGAGTTCAATCTATTTCATTGATTCATCAGTCGAATTCCACTGATTATCAGTGAAAGACTTTTAGCTGCTGCCTTCAGTGAATAGTCACTGCGAATCAGTGGCCGTTCATTGATTCCGGTTTAGGGAGTAGTAGTCCATTATGTACAAAATATGTCACCTTATAATGTTAAAAATGGCACATCCAATACTTTCAATATATAGGTAGAATTTTTTTCATTGTTTTGACTATTTTTAGAACTAATGAAATAAATTCAAACTCAACTAATTAATTTAATAATATTTTTTAAATGTAATATTTGAGATAACAAATAACAAAAAACTTTTTCAATGATTAGTTTATTTTATCAAAACATCTAAATTAATTATAGTCATAATAGTCTTTAAAACATGTAGAAGACAAATTAGTATTTTAATTACCAAATATTATGAATCGACATTCAAAGAATTAACTCCCTAAATCTGAATCAGTCAAATTTTCACTGATTCAGTGATTCACCAGTGAAAAAGATATATTTCATTGTTAAATCAGTTGTTTTTCACTGATTTGCCAGTGAAAAAATATTTTTCATTGTTAAATCAGTTAATTTTCACTGAAGTAATCAGTGGCATTTGCCTATTTCACAGTAAAATCTTTTTAGCTATTTGACCTATAACATTTCGTTTTGGGGTCATTAAATGCAGAATTTTGGTAATATAAGAAATCGTTTACTTAAAAACAGTCAACGAATTTTTTCAAATCATGTAAATTATTAAAAAGTTACAGAAATGTTTACAGAAAGTCGAGCGCGAAGCGCGTGTGTAATAGTGAGAATGTGTTCCTTAAGGCTGATAAAGCCTTACTCTCTAAACCTGAATCAGTGAAATAGTCACTGATTACATCAGTGAAAATATATCAACTGCTGAATCAGTGCCCTTCTTTGATTTCACTGAGGAATCAGTGAATGCGTCACGTGAACATAACTTTTGAATTCGCGAATTCAAAACTTTCATCCACACTTTACTGATTTATCGTCCCTTAAAAATAATAATAATTACGTAATTTCGTTTTAGTCTTGTTTAGCCTAAAATGAACGAGTTCATCGATCGTTAAAGTATATTGCTGGTTTTATTACTCCCACCTGAATCTTTCACTGATTCAATAAGTGAGTTCAATATATTTCACTGATTCATCAGTCGAATTTCACTGATTCTCAGTGAAAGACTTATAGCTGCTGCCATCAGTGAATAGTCACTGCGAATCAGTGACCGTTCATTGATTCAGGTTTAGAGAGTGTAATTTGATACTGAAACTCAAATCAATTATTTATAATATTGTAAATGTGATTTGAATTTTCTCAAAGTTATTTCGACTTTGACGAATACTTTCTCATAACGACACTCGCGCCTCGCGCTTGATGTAAACAATCGAGATGAAGGAATTAAGACTCGCGGTTTGAAGGAAAAAATGTGTGGATAATAAATTGTAGAATTTTCAAAGCAAGAAATTTTGCATTCTTATGTTTTTCCATATTTTGTTTAAAAAATTGAAGTTCTTAATTTTCAATAGTATTTTTTAAAGAGTTATTATTTCTGGACCCTAAACCCAATTATTAACAACATGGTATGATATTTAGTATTTTTTAAAATTAAATAAACAAATGTAGATTTTACAAAAAAATGTCTTCATGAAAATTTGTATATCTTATTCAAGCAATTAATTTTGCATTACAAGAATATTGATTGCCCTGTGATATATGTAATATATTTATATTTATCTTATATATAATTTTAAAAAAATTGTGAATGCAAATTTGTAGAACTTATTCAAGAAAACAATTTCGCGTTATGACTTTTTGTCTATATCTTGAATAATTTGGTTAAAATATAGTTTTTTTTTTATTTTAAATAATATTTTTTAAAATTAAAACGAAAAATATCCATCTTATCAAAAAATGCACAGATGGAAATGTGTAGAACTTATTTAAGCAAACATTTCATCATTATAACTTTTTTTCTTAACTCGCGTATTTTATTAGTTAAAAAGTGTTATGAGTCAAAACGAAAAATATACATTTTATCAAAAAATGTCTTGATAAGAATATGCATACCTTATTCAAGCGAACAATTCTGCATTATATTTTTCCATATTTTGCATATTTTAATTAAAAAAACGAATTTCTTATTTTCAAAAGTGTTTTTTTTTTATCAGAACAAAAAATATACATCTTATAAAAAAATGTGTGAATGAAAACTTGTAGAACTTATTTAAACGAAAAATTTCGATTCACAAAAGTTTTTTTATTAATCAAAACAAAAAATGTAGTTTTCTAGAACTTTGTATAGTAAGCAATATTGTACAATAACATTTTTTCGTATCTTGTATAGTTTGACAGAAAAATGAATATTCATTATTGATTTTTTTCTAGTTTAAAAATACTGTAACTTCTCTAATTTTTAGATTGAAAATTTTATAATTAGGAATTAGTATTTAGATATTGGATTTTTCCAGAAAGTAGTTTTTGAAAATACCAAAAATCAGGATTGAAAAACCCCTTTTTCGTATTCCGCAGATCATGAAACGTGGACATTCGTTTAAAAAAGTGGTGGTCAAATTTTCCCCAAATAACATTTTTATTACTTTTTAAAGTTGATGGGAGATTTTAAATGTTTTAATATACATTAGTATTGGTGAAGTTAAAGCAAACAAAGTTAAAAGAGAAGCTCAGGATTTTTATGGGTTGCGGCAATGAAGCGAACTTTTTGCTTAAGGCAAAAAAGGGAGTTAACGAGCATCGCTGCTTCGTGTTTTCATGAGCGATTAAAACTGACGCCCAAAAATGACGCGATGGGTCGCGATAATTGCCCACAATCAGCCGCAGGTGAAAGTACTTAAAATGATGGAAGCACCCGAAGTAGACAAGGCGCGCGTACACAAATTTGGTGAACCTTTAGATTTTGAAGCCGTTGACAGCAGAAACAATCTTTAATTTTGATCTCCCAAAGGATAGATCATTAGGAGGTAATAGAATTACTTCAAGATATATATAGCGAGATTTTAAAAGACTAAAAGCAATTCAAAGGTTTCAGAAATGTTAGAAGATTTTACAAAATTCAAAACGAATTTATACACGGGAAAAATAAAATTCGTCTTTTTTTGAAGATTTTGTAAATTTTTCACAAATAACTATTCTTATTAGAAAAAATGAACTAATTTAGGATTAAATTCTAAAAGCTTCAATAAATGTCTCCAATTGATAACTATTCTGTAACCATGTTACAATATTTCACTGATTTAGAATTAGAAAGAAGACTTAAGAAATTTCAGAAGATTTAAAAATATGAATTACTCAATAAAATTAGTAAAAACTACTAATTCAAATTAAAAGACCCAAAATCGAAATCTGTGAAAATTTTACTTATCCAAGTTTAGAGAGAAGAAAAATGATTTGAAAAATGCAAATTGAGATTCTATAAAAGATTGAAAATTTGAAATATTCTGATAAATAAAGATTTTTATATATTTCAGGAGATTATAAACATTTTAAAAGATTTAACAGGAAGATATATACCAGATTTTAAGAAATCAGCCTTGCGGTGTATATTATTATTCTTTTGAACTCGGTTATTGTAATTTGGTTTTATATGCACATGAATGACTTGCGGTTATGCATCAATTAGTCTTCACGAAGCTGGTCTCAACAAATTTTTATCTTCTCCATGAATCTCGGACATTGAACTCTAATTTCTTGCACTTTTTTGTTATTCCTTTTTGGAGCTGAAAGGAATGATTTTTTGAAGATCGTGTTTTTGTGTCAACTGTATTGACAAAACAGGCAATGTTAAAAATGTTATTAAATTTCATGTACATTTGTTTATGTAATTTAATATCTCTGTATATTATTTGTGAAACAATACAACGATGAATTGGATTTAGGGTAGTTCATCCACAAAAATTGGACCTTAGGCAAAAATAGATAATTTTGCTTTCAAGAATAGCAATATTATTATTGAAGGGCTAATTTGAAAGAGAAAAGATTATTTTCCATGAAAAAAATTTGAAATCCAGAAAAATAATGTATTTAACAAATTTTATTTTTGCCAAACTTTTTTCCTTGTCGCTTCATACCAAATTTCACAAAATAATGCGATTCTAATAAATCACGAATCATCTTTTCAGGAAAAAGAACCTTTACAACTTTACCGTTCCCAATTTTTGGAAATAAATTCTTTAATCGCTGAAACCATTAAAAATCAATTTCCCAACAAAAAATTCTTATAGACAAAATGTTGAATTTGGTGATAATTTATTTATTTTAGAAAATTGGAAATGGTTAAGTTGTCATTATTTATTTGAATTTGGTATTTTTACCTGAGGTCTAATTTTTGTGGACCTTAATATACTGAGTTATTAAATTTTATAAAATGAAACAATGTCGGAGAAAAATTGGCTTTAGGGTCCAAAAATACTTTTAATTATTAAATTTAACATAAAAAAATCTAAGATTTAAATTATAAAGTAGATTATTCTTTTTACATAGATGGAACTTCATTTCTAAATTTTTTAAGATATCCAAATATTCAAAAAATTAGTTTGCTTAACCTATAAGTGTTTAAACACTTTATGAATTTCATATTTAGAGAAATTTTTAGCTCAAGTCGCATTACGTCGCATTTCTGACATAATTATACGCAGGAAATGATTTGTAAAATTTACGGGAAGTTCGGTATTTATTTTTACAACTCTAATTTTTCAGTGAATTTTACAAGAAGTTCAGTTCAGTCAACAGATTTTCTGTACGTTTCAATCTTTCAGTAATATCTTCAAAATACGAAAAAATCCAAGTTTAGTTGATATCACTGGACGCTAAGTGAAACATACAGAAAATCTGTTGATTGACCTAAACTTCTTCTAAAATCTACTAAAAAATGAAGTTGTGAAAATAGCACTGAACTTCCTTTAAATTTTACGAATATTTATTTTATGTGTAAAAATAAAAAAGTAATATTGATAATTTAAGGCGGTATTGTACTCTCTAAATTTGAATCAGTCAATATCTACTGATTATCAGTGAAATTTGACTGATTCAAATAGCTAAAAAGAGGTTACTGTAAATCAGTCAAATTTCACTGATTATTTCAGTGAAAATTGACTGAATTGACCATGAACAATATTTTTGTAACTGATTCATCAGTGAAAATTAACTGTTTTAACGGTGAAAAATATTTTTTCACTGATGAATCAGTGAAAATTTGACTGATTCAGATTGAGAGAGTACTATAAAGGGGAAGGAAAATAGCTATTTTTTCGGAATATTTTTCTTTATATAAGTACAAGTGCTTACGATTTGATTTTTTCTTATTATAAAGAGTGGCTTTTATAGAAAACAAATATATATAAAAATAATAAAGTTCTATTATTTACACACTTTATATATGGCGTTGATAAAAGGTCCTCGAAAATTTCACTGATACTGGCTTGGCTAATATTTCGATATTGGTGTATCTGAAATAAAAAACCAAACGGATTATTTATCAGAAAATATATCGAAAAAAGTCGAATAATCATGATTTTTTTGTTTTAGGGGAGATCGAAGCGGAACGGAACACCGGGGTAAGACGGTAAGGTAAATTTTCACGTAAATTATCTGGCTTTTAAGATTTATTATTGTAAAAATGGGTAGAAAAAATAATCTTGCAATTCTCAAGAAATGTAAAACGTGTATTATATAATAAATAGAATAATCTCAAAACTCACATAATGTACGTCAAAATTTACCGTCCCGTCTTACCCCGGTGTCCCATTTCGCCCCGCTCTACCCTATTATTAAAAAAAAAAAATCAATTATTATCTAAAATCATAATTTTACTACGGGTCGGAACTACTAATATGTAAAACATCGTATCAAATTTGGGTAATTATCAATTCATCATTTATTTTCATATTTATCACGCCCGATAAAAAATATCGTTTTGAGAAAAACGCGTTTGAAGTTTGAAGTATGAAAATTTCACTTAAATATCGCTTTTTAAAAAATTTTAAAAATTATGCGATTCTAATAAATCATGAATCATTTTTCAGAGAAAAGATTTCCCACAACTTTAACGTTTCTGATTTTTAAAAATAAATTCTTTAATGGCTGAAGCAATTAAAAAAACATTTTCTAAAACGAAATTTTTATAAACAAATTGGTGAATTTGATAATAATTTATTCATTTTCGAAAATTGGAAATGGTTAAGTTGTAGGGAATATTTTTCTTGAAAAAGTGATTTGTAATTTATTAAAATCGCATAATTTTTTTTAATTTGATAAGAAGCGATAAGAAAAAAAGTTGGGACAAAAATAAAATTATTTTTCTGTATTTCAAATTTTTTTCATGGAAATTAATTTTTTCTCTTCCAAAATAGCGCTTCAATAATAATATTACTATTTTTGAAAGCAAAATTATATATTTTTGCCTGAGGTCTAATTTTCGTGGATCGACAGCCTTAAAAGTCTTTATTTTCAAAAATTAAAAAATTCGATTTTTTGAAAATTTTACAATAGAATACCCCTTTAATCGATTTGAAATGTCATCAAACAGTTTTAATAATTTACGACTTATTCATATTAAAATTCATAATTGAGTATTTTAAATATCATACAATGCATGTGCAAATGACTTAATTAATATATTAAATTAAATACAAAAACGTTTAACAGTCTAGTGAAAATTAAACTTGACCGGCTTTAATTAAGGGACTAATCTGAAGAGATTATAAGG
This sequence comes from Diplolepis rosae, assembly GCA_030998225.1. NCBI lineage: Eukaryota > Metazoa > Arthropoda > Insecta > Hymenoptera > Diplolepididae > Diplolepis > Diplolepis rosae. The sequence continues at coordinate 551,763 of JAPYXD010000723.1, read as the reverse complement.
GATAATTACTATTTGGAAGAGAATCTTAATGAAAGACAGCTTCTTAGAAAATACAGCAAATTGTTGGTTTGTTGCTGGCTGAGATCGGTTTAAAACAACAAGCACTCAATTCGGCACAGATGTCTTGTGCTTAGAAACTTAAGAAAGCATCTCATCCAACACTACCGGTCAGGATCGCCCTGAAGGTACGATGGTCAGTACCACCGTGTCGGGGATACAGGTTGAATTACGAGGTAAGAAGGTAGTAGGGGGCACCTGTGCGGCAGGTGACTACCACCCCTTGTCTCAAAAGCATACGTGTCCACCCCAATACTATTTACCATCCACATTCTACTTAACCTCTCAAAGATTTGAGGAATCGTTACAACTTCACAAGCAATTTCAAAATTTCCACTCCAATGACAATATTTACCGCTCAGAAAGAAAATTATTTATCATCCAAATTGTTTATTTAATATAATTTGGTTTCAAATTTCAAAGAATTTGAAAATTTTAAACAACCGTCTAATTTGAAATATTTTGGTTTACTCAACACAATACTTTTCTCAATTTACCCAAATCTTGATTAAATTGAGCATTTTGTTCATACTCTGAAAATCTGAATCAGTCAAATTTTCACTGATTAAATCAGTGGTTTGCCTTTTCACTAATTCATCAGCGGAAAAAATTATTTCTCATCCAAATTGTTTATTTAATATATTTGGTTTCAAATTTTAAAGAATTTGAAAATTTCGAAGAACCGTCTAATTTGAAATAATTTATATACGTTTTTATTGAATATTGACTTGATCTGGTTTTGACCTCATATTACTTTAAAAACATTGTTAATAGGATGATATATGTTTTATTGAATGTTTGATTGGACGTGGTATTGATCTCACATTACTTTGAAAACAGTTGGCTATTTTTATTGTATGCCCTGATGATGTCTCTGGAGATGAGACGAAACGTTGGCAAGAATTAAATGAGTTTTGAAACTGATGTCTGATGTGTACCCGTTTATTGACTACATCTAACTTATTAATACTCAGACGTTAAACAATTCTTCTATACCGAAATAATTTTCTTTACTCAACAAAACACTTTTCTTAATTTATCCATATCTTGATTGAACCGAGAATGTTTTTCATGCTCTCCAAATCTGAATCAGTCAAATTTTCACTGATTGAATCAGTGATTTGCCTTTTCACTGATTCGTCAGCGTAAAAAATTATTTTTCATTCAAATTGTTTATTTAATATAGTTTGGTTTCAAATTTAAAGAATTTGAACATTTCGAACTTAACCATTTAATTTGAAATAATTTGGTTTACTCGACACAATACTTTTCTTAATTTACCTAAATTTTAATTTAACTGAGCATTTTTTTCATACTCTCCAAATCTTAATCAGTCAAATTTCAAGTGATTGCATCCGTGATTTGCCTTCTCACTGATTTGTCAGCGGAAAAAATATTTTTCATGGTTAAATCAGTTAATTTTTACTGAAGTAACCAGTGAAATTTGACTGATTTGCAGTAACCTTTTTTTAGCTATTTGAATCAGTTAAATTTCACTGATAATCAATAGATTTTTAGTGATTCAGATGTAGAGAGTATCTCGAAATTTTTCGAGTGAATCAACCGAATTAAAATTAATGCATTCAGGAAAAAGTTCGGTTCGATCAATCATATAAATCATTCTTAAATGCACTGAAGAGCGAAGACGATTCCTTTTGAACCTTTTATAAATCCTTTTCGCTTTTCTGTGACTACAATTACGGTTTATCAAATCGAATGTTTATTTTTAAATTGATTGGAACATTTCAAATCTAAAATTAAAATCTAACGCAAAATTCGTTCTACTTCTGAGGTTCAGAAATTATAAACTTACAAATTTAAAAAAAGTTTCGACCTGAAAAATCATTGATTTGTGGTTAATTAGAGTTAATATAGATTATACTGCTCTCTAAATATGAATCAGTCAAAATCTACTGATTATCAGTGAAATTTGACTGATTAAAATAGCTAAAAAGAGGTTACTGTAAATCAGTCAAATTCCACAGATTGCTTCACTGAAAATTAACTGATTTAATAGTAAAAACATTTTTTCCACTGTTGCAATCAGTCATAATCAACTGATTTAAGAGTGAAATATATTTTCTCACTGGTGAATCAGTGAAAAGGCAAATCACTGATTCAATCTGTGAAAATTTGACTGATTCAGATTTAGAGAGTGGATGAATTTTTTACTATCTCAAGAAAATTGTTTTTTAGATTTAACCAACAAATTTTTTTGATTTAACTTAATATTTTTGTATAGCCAAGAAAAAAATCTTCATCGAATTAAATTTGGTCAGAAAAATGATTTGCTTAAATTAACCAAAAATTAGACAATTTTTCGTGTATTTAAAATATTTCAAGTTTATAAAAAAAGTGAAAAATATATTTGTTTTTACAGATTTTTCAGGTCGAAACAATTTTAAGTTTTGAGTCTATATATAGTTTCTGAACCTGAGAAATATGACGAATTTTTCTTTAGATTTGGACTTTAGATTAGACTTGTTCTAATCAATTAAAAAATAAACATTGTATTTAATTAACCTTAATTGTAAGTCACAGAAAAGCGAAAAGGATTTGAAAAAGGTTCAAAAGGAATCGTCTTCGTTCGTTAGCGCATTTAAGAGTGATACCGTGACAGGACAGGTGTTCTATCCTGAAAGTGTGAACGTGGCTCTCTCGAACGCGTTTCTATTAACGAGTTTTGCCACAAGGCCTATCCTTCAAAATTTTCGAGATTCACTTCTTCAGTTTAAAACTTCAGATGTGCCGATAGCTCAACAGAAAAATATAAAACGATCAAAACTAATGAGATTCTGTCTGCGTTTTAACCAACTAATCGAACCAATTTTCTGAATTTTATATTTATTATCGAAATTAGGACCCTCAATAACAAATATGTATTTTTGAACAACCAATCGCATTCTTCCATACATACAATTTGTAAATTTTTCAGTATGATGTTACGCATTTGTTCCAAAGTTTTTTCTAATTTGTTGTGCAAAAATTGTTAAATTCTTTCAAATTCTTGATTCAAAGTATTTTATTCTGGAGCAAATTCAAAGTTTTTGTATCAACTCATATGAAAAAATATTAATTCCTAAATACTAAAAGTATTGCATGTGCCATTTTTAACATTATAAGGTGACATATTTTAAAACATGTCCAATATTATATTAACCCAAAATTACATAATTTTTATTAATTTCTTGTTATTTTTGGCAGAGGGTCAGTTTCATCTTATTTTCTTGATTTAAAAATTATCAACGGTATATACAAAAAAAACGCAAAAAAGAAAGGCAAACACTTCGGCCACATATGGGGCCCCTCTTAAGTGCCATAAATTAAAATATTATTTCAAAATTTCTGTAAATTATTAAAATATAGGAAATAATGGCAAATCTATTTAAAGTAGTCCATTATGTACAAAATATGTCACCTTATAATGTTAAAAATGGCACATCCAATACTTTCAGTATATAGGTAGAATTTTTTTCATTGTTTCGACTATTTTTAGAACTAATGAAATAAATTCAAAATCAACTAATTAATTTAATAGTATTCTTTAAATGTAATATTTGACATAACAAATAACAAAAAACTTTTTCAATGATTAGTTTATTTTTTCAAAACATCTAAATTAAATATAGTCATAATAGTCTTTAAAACATGTAGAAGACAAATTAGTATTTTAATTACCAAATATTATGAATCGACATTCAAAGAATTAACTCCCTAAATCTGAATCAGTCAAATTTTCACTGATTCAGTGATTCACCAGTGAAAAAGATATATTTCATTGTTAAATCAGTTGTTTTTCACTGATTTGCCAGTGAAAAAATATTTTTTTCTGTTAAATCAGTTAATTTTCACTGAAGTAATCAGTGACATACGCCTGTTTCACAGTAACATCTTTTTAGCTATTTGACCTATAACATTTCGTTTTGGGGTCATTAAATGCAGAATTTTGTTAATATAAGAAATCGTTTACTTAAAAACAGTCAACGAATTTTTTAAAATCATTTAAATTATTAAGAAGTTACAGAAATGTTTACAGAAAGACGAGCGCGAAGCGCGTGTGTAATGGTAAGAATGTGTTCCTTAAGGCTGATAAAGCCTTACTCTCTAAACCTGAATCAGTGAAATAGTCACTGATTATATCAGTGAAAATATATCAACTGATGAATCAGTGTCCTTCTTTGATTTCACTGAGGAATCAGTGAATGCGTCATGTGAACATAACTTTGAATTCGCGAATTCAAAACTTTCATCTACACTTTACTGATTTATCGTCCTTTAAAAATAATAATGATTACGTAATTTCGTTTTAGTGTTGTTTAGCCTAAAATAAACGAGTTCATCGATCGTTAAAATATATTGCTGGTTTTATTATTCCCACTTGAAGTTTTCACTGATTCAATAAGTGAGTTCAATCTATTTCATTGATTCATCAGTCGAATTCCACTGATTCTCAGTGAAAGACTTATAGCTGCTGCCATCAGTGAATAGTCACTGCGAATCTGTGGCCGTTCACTTGATTCGGGTTCAGAGAGTAATAAATTTGAATTTACTTTTTCATTTGAAATTTAAAAAATTTAGTAACTTTGTGAAAATGTAATTCACATCTACAATATTTTTTATTTGACTAGAGCTTCAGTATCAAATTACAAGAAATACTCTCTAAATCTGAATTAGTCAAATTTTCACTGATTGAACCAGTAATTTTCATTTTCACTAATTCATCAGTGAAAAATAATGTTCACTGTCAAATCAGTTAGTTTTCACTGATTGAATAAATGAAAAAATATTTTTCACTATTAAATCAGTTGATTCTCACTGAAGTAATCAGTAAATTTGACTGCTTCACCTTAACATCTTTTTTTCTCAAGTATAATTATATTTGCTATAAGTAAAACTAAATTTTATTTTAGTTTTTAGTAAGCTTTAGTGAAAAATTATCTGAGCCAGATGATCAGTCATTTTTTGTGAGAAAAATTGGCGATGCGAATCAGAGAGGTAACGAAGTGGTAAATTAGGAATTGGCAAGGCGAAGGATATTGAGACCCCTTTTGGCGCGTGCCTGGTATGTTCGAATGGTGTTTGGTTCCATGGGCAGCCATAGAAGCCATGCACCAAGCGGCTTGTTGTCGATTGAGTTACAGCACACTTGTATATTAATTACAAACCCGGTCCATAGCGTCAGGTTGGTAATGACGTTATCGACATCACTTAACCTTTTATTTTATATGTCTCCTTAAAGATTACAAGCTTCACTAGCATAAAATTTCAACTTAGTTCTGAAATGATTTCCAAAATTATATTACTATATAATTTAACACACTCTCTAAATCAGAATTAGTCAAATTTTCACTGATTGAATCAGTGATTCACCAGTGAAAAAGAAATATTCCACTGTTAAATCAGTTAATTTTCACTGTTTAATCAGTGAAAACTATATTTTATACTGTTAAATCAGTTGCTCTTCACTAAAGTAATCAGTGAAATTTGACTGATTCACAGTAAGCTCTTTTTAGTTCATTGGATCAAAGAAAATTTTTTCGAATCGACAAAACTTTCTTTAATTCAAAGAAATTTTTTCTTTTACCGTATATCAAAGAAATGTTTTCTTGATTAAAGAAACTGGTTTCTCAGTGTACCTCACGTCAAAAAGCAGAAAAGATTTCTTAATGTCATGAATAATTAGAAACAAAAGAAGAAAGAATTAAAAATATAATATATAAATGACTTAAATTAACTTTTTATTCTAGAAAGCATTTCCATGAGTTTTAAATTCGAGATAATTATATTTTTCTGTTACACTGTTAGAAATTTCTAACGTAATTTCTCGAAACACGTGACTGAAGTTTTATTCAGTTACAGTTTCGTAAAATTAAGATCGAATTTCAGAAAATTCAGTTACTTTTAAGTGAATTTAAGAAACAATTTCTTAATTTTCATTTACAAAGTGTTGAATTTCATGATAAATTTTATAAGAATTCCGTTACAGTTTGGTAGTTTTAAGACACATTTTATGAAAATTCAGTTCATTTTTTGCAATTTTAAGATACCTTTACTCAAAAACATCATGAATATCGTTAAATTTTACATGACTCTCTAAATCTGAATCAGTCAAATTTTTACTAATTGAATGAGTGATTTGTCTTTTCACTGATTCACCAGTTAAATTATATATTTCACCTTTAAATCAGTTGATTATCACTAATTGAATCAGTGGAAAAAATATTTTCACTGAAGCAATCAGTGGAATTTGACTGATTTACAGTAAACTCTTTTTAGCTATTTGAATCAGTCAAATTTCACTGATAATCAGTAGATTTTGACTGATTCATATTTAGAGAGTACCTTTGTAAAATAAAAATTTTGTGAATTTCCGAACATTTCTAACAGTCTATGAACTATAACTTTCTAAGCTGAATTTGTCATTTGATCAATTTTAAAATGCATATTAACATTTTTAAATAATTAAAAAAGAACACGATAATCCAACTACATCAATATATTTCTATCCACTTTACAGATAAGTTCTCCTTTATTTGATTTATTTGATTTTTTAAAAATACATATGGCTATCGTGTCAAACTTTCGATTTGAGTATTGATATGAATCTCGACTGCAGGCGATTAAAAACATACGCACTTGAAAAAGGATATGAACGTGCCCCCGTGAAGCTTTATCACCTCCGTATTGCTTGCACACCGTTATGTCGCAATTAAATTGGAACGGCACCAAAATACGTGGCGCGCGACATTTATAAATCATATTTCGAAAATTAACAGGTGATACCTTGCAATTATCGATCTATCTTAACGTTTCCGGCTCGATTTAAAAAGTCTCTTAAGAACAGGGAATTATTCTTTATCCGTACTTATACTCAACTCCATATAAATACGCATAACCAAACGTAAATCTTCACTTGTCTGCACAAGGTAGTTTTAAACAAGAATCTCTCTTGAAATTCAAACGGCGACTTTTTTATTTTTTTTCTTTCTTTATTCAAATTAAGGTACAACAACTCATCAGAATTTCACTCACAAAATTTTCCATATCTTCACTGTAAAAAATATCGGTAAATTTTCCTACTATGTGTTAGGAAATTTTTCCTAAATCCTTAGGAAGCATAGATTTTCCTATTTTCGGACTTATTTCCGAACTATTAGGGAATATATCAAAAAGGTGAGAACATTTCAGAAATCTCCCAAGTTGTAGGAAATTTTTCCCATGAAAAGCTAAAATTATTCCACAAAAACGGAAATTTGTTCACTTTTTTGGATCTTTTTCCACTCAAATTATGAAATATATCAAGTTTTCCTAATAAACTGGATATTTCTCCGACCAAAAAGTAGGAACTATTTCTAGTTCTGTATCGGAAATACTTCCGATTATATCTTTGGAAAAATTTACGACCTATTTTTATTTTAAGCTTTCCGATTATTTTCGGAAAAATTACTGAAAAATTTTTTTACAGTGTTTGTGACTCAAATCGGTACCGGAATATCGGCGCGGAATAAGGCGGAGTAGCGCAGAATGAAATTTTATTCGAAACTTTCGCCAGGGCAATAAAAGATCCTGAAAATACTTTATTTGAATCTCGTGACTTTGGACAATGTATCCTCGAACGATTCTCAAGATATTCGATTTTTATTGCAGCAGAAATTTTAGGATATGTGTACCAATTACATTTGCTGGCTTGTGTGCTTATATATAATGTGTACAGTTGGTTTTTGGAAGGAGCAGATCGACATTAATTCAACGATACGTGCCACTGTAATAACCGGTCCGTTATTCTCTGGACGCTCGGTTATGCCGATACATCGCTCCGATAAATCGCGTTCAATTAATTAACGCTCCTGAATATTGCATGATGGCTCGAGCTTTCTAGCGTTTTTGCTCACTCGATTGTCCCAGTCGAGTGAGCGAAAAGTCGACCAGAGCCACATTACCAATTTTATTACTATTCTCAATTCAACTTTATGACTTGTTCTAAATAGAACTCCAATTATTTGCTCTATTAATTTTAGTATTGACTTTAGAGAATGAGCACGAAGTACAGAGAGGAGAAAAATAGTTCTAGAAACTTTACTCAATTTTTGAGCAAAGTTGGGACAAATTGACAAGTTGGAGATTATTTAATATTATTGTAATAATTTATGATGTACCAAATGTTAAAGAATGCATTACAGTTCGGTAAACTTTAAAAATGTAGAGTAAAGTTTCAAAATGTGCGTCACCGATTTCACCGATTATTTCAGCGAAAATTGACTGATTTGACAGTGAAAAATATTTTTTCCACTGGTGAATCAGTGAAAATTAACTGATTTAACAGTAAAAAATATATATAATATAATATAAAATATTTATATAAAATATAAAATTATATAAATATAAAACAGTGAAAATATAAAATATAATATAAATAGGCAAATCACTGATTCAATCAGTCAAAATTTGAGTGATTCAGATTTAGAGAGTAATTCGATGATAAAAAGGCAAGTTTTTAAGAATTTTTTTCGGCGATACAGATAGTGTTAGTTCATTCAGTCAATTTCCATATAATAATGCAACATTTGAACAATATTTGCCTAAATTTTCATTGCAAAATATTGAAAATTGAGCGAGTGATAGTAAATCTCTGGACGTGCTTCGAAAAAAAGTTGTTTTGCGGTGTACATCATAACTCGCAACAAAATCATTTGAAACAAAAAAATCAAAGTGCATTTGTTAAAGATGTTTCTCGAGGTAACCCTGGGAGGATTTTTTTTTTCGATTTTTCAATTTTTCGTAGCACTTGGAAGCCAAAAAACTGATTTTCGCTAAAAAAAAAATCGGTTAATTTGTTATTGTAAAATTAATAATTATTAAAATAAACGAAAAATCTCCCAGGGATACCTGGTGAATTATGTGAAGAAGTACTGTGCAAAATTTAAAAAAGGTTGGTTTAGTAGATTTTGAGTTATGATGTACTCGGACTTCAAAAATAACAAGTTTCAGAAAAACGCTTTAAAGTTTTGCTCTACTAATTCGCAATTCGTAAACTTGCATAGAAATCGGGCCTGCACTGATAGAAAGGAATGGCTGTTACAACGATATTTATGATTAATTTAACCTTACCTTATTGCTGGCATAGATACAGCCATATGAGATTTGTATTTTAACCATCTGAATATAACTGAATAAATATGAACGAATCAACCATATTATTGGTTGCTATGGAAAAATGTATTGTTAGCCTTCCCATATTATATTTCTGATTCGACCAGTTTCACTTACAATATTTTGATTTCTGTCTCCCGTGAAAAATTTTAAATGCAGAAAAATGATGTATTTAAGAAATTTTATTTTTGCCGAACTTTTTTCCTTATCGCTTCATACCAAATTTTACAAAATGATGCGATTCTAATAAATCACGAATCATTTTTTCAGGAAAATATTCTCTACAACTTAACCGCTTCTAATTTTATAAAATGAATAAATTATTACCAAATTCTGAAGAATTTTGTTTTGGAAAATTGATTTTTAATGGTTTCAGCCGCTAAAGAATTTAATTCCAAAAATTGGGAATGGTAAATTTGTGAAGATTCTTTTTCCTGAAAAAATAATTCGTGATTTATTAGAATCACATCATTTTTTAAAATTTGGTATGAAGCGATTAGAAAAAAACCAATACCTTCTCATATGATGTGAATGTAAAAAAGTTCAGGTAAAAATAAAATTTGTTAAATGCATCAGTTTTCTGCATTTCAAATTTTTTTCATGGAAAATAATCTTTTCTCTTTCAAATTAGCCCACCAATAATAATATTGCTATTCTTGAAAGCAAAATTATCTATTTTTCCTGAGCTCTGATTTTTGTCGATGAACTACTTTAAACATTTTTTTATATGAATTGAAAAAAGAAATTGATGATCAATGGATTGGATGGTTATTGAAAAAAACATCAATTGAGAAAGATGTAAACGAAATTCATCATAGAATAATCTACGAATTTTCGCTGGTGTAAGTTTTGGATTGAAAAAATTCTATCCGTTCTATTCCGCCCGATTATGTAATATGTTTCCACGTCAATGCAAATTACTGTGACTTGAATCCAAACTCGATTGGCCACTTTGTTTGGATTTTTGGAGTGGATTTACGGATTGAGACGAATTGAAAAAGTATTTCGCATTCAAACTTGTGCGGGTTGATTCCATACTCCATAGCGACGTGCGGATTGATACCAATTGAACTACGATTTATTCAGATTGAATTCTGAGCCGACATATGGATTGAGACCAATTGAAATAGTGACTTCTATCCGTTCCGGAATAGCTTGCATTGGCGTATAAATATATTTCGTATTCAGAAATATATTCAAAATTTGCAACAATGTTGATTAATGTTATTTTTTGATAGATTTAAATTAAATACCTTGCACTTTTAGAAATTTCTGTATTAAACTTCCATTACATGTAATGGAAGTTTTTTTCAGTAACGTATATTAAATTTAAAATACTTTCATCTTAAAAAATACAAACTTTTATTTGAATTTTAATACACATGTGTATATATTTTAATAATGTTTGTTAATTTTAATTTATTTTGATTGAAAAGTTATTAAATTTAACATGAATATATATAAATTTTTCCTAACATACAAATCTATTAATTTTAATTTACAAGTGAAAAAATATTTTCACTGTTAAATCAATTAATCAGTGGAATTTAACTGATTCACAGTAACCTCTTTTTAGCTATTTGAATAAATCAAATTCACTAATAATCAGGATAGATTTTGACTGATTCAGATGTAGAGAGTATATTAAGCTCTATTAAAATTAATAAGATTTTTAATAGTGTAATTTTGCCAACTTATATGGACCAATTTTGGAAAAAAATGTTTACTTCTTGCATAATTAATCCTAAAGTTACAAAATAGTTAATTTCTTTCAAAAACTGTAAAAATTAATGAGTATGCACAGGATAGACTGTTGAAGATCTTATTAATTTCAATAGACTCTAATATACAAGTGGTAAATTAAAATTGATAGATTTGTATATTATGAAAAATTAATATACATTCATATTAAATATAATAACTTTTCAACCAAAATATATTAAAATTGGTCAAAATTATTGAAATATATACACGTTGTGTATTTAAATTAAAATAATAGTATGTATTTTTAAAGATGAAGGTATTTTAAATTTAATATACATTACTGAAAAAAAACTTCCATTAAGTGTAATGGAAGTTTAATACAGAAATTTCTAACAGTGCAGTTCTTCTTAATAAAAAGGTCTACTCTCTAAATCTGAATTTTCACTGATTGAATCAGTAATTTGCCTTTATACTGACTCATCAATGCAAAAAAATTTTTCACTGGCAAATCAGTTAGTTTTCACTGATTGAATCAATGAAAAAAATATTTTTCACATGTTAAATCAGTTGATTTCCACTGAAGTAATCAGTGAAATTTGACTGATTCACAGTAACCTCTTTTTAGCTACTTAAATCAGTCAAATTTCACTGATAATCAGTAGATTTCGACTGATTCAAATTTAAAGAGTATATTCAAAAAAATTCAAAACAATGTGCTGCAGATTTTTTATATATTCAGCAAGATCTTCTTTGTTAATTTCGATTTTGTTGCAATATTATATAAACATTAGCCATATGAGACTGATGTATCAATATAAACAGTCGTGTCGGTTGCATAATTTATTTCAAATCGAAAATCACTCACGTGCTAGACGTTTCTTATTTTAATATTAAAAATTCAGTAATATATTTGAATTTCACTTCTGGTAAATTTGAATAAATAAAATTTTAAAAATACTCGGACATAATAATTCATAAAAACTAAATTTAATAATTGTGTTATTTTCTCTATGACTGTCTACTTCGAGTGTTTCAATCATATTTAAGATTTACGCCCATCCTATATGTAAAATGCAAATAAACGAGCCTGTTCGAATTTAATAGCGAGTTTAATCTCCAATCATTTCCTGACAGAAGGATGCCATGTGCTGTTCACGAATTCATATCCACTTTAGAGAGAATTAAGTTTATGTAGTCATTAGCACTCGAAAGTACTTTTTTGAATATAAGGGTACTAATAATCGGAAGATTATTGAAAAACTAAGAAAGGATTACACCAACATCGTATTTGAATTTCCTCTCTATAATCCAATTTCAATTTCGGAGATAATTCTAACATATATATACCCAATTGGATTAAGGATGTTAATTTAATTACACTGCTGTGGAAAAGTCCTCGGGCACTTATTTTTAACCATATAAATAAAAGCTTCTAATTTATAAAATACATAACAATGAATTTTTTCTTTAGGATAACATGGACGGTAACAAAATTCTGCCTTTAATGACCCCAAAACGAAGCGTTTTACTGAATTATTAACGAAGATATTGAGAAAAAAGTCAAGATTTCAAAGTTTTCTAGAATTTTAAAAAATATTTTTCACTGTTAAGTCAGTTGATTTTCACTGAAGTAATCAGTGAAATTTGACTGTTTCACAGTAACATCTTTTTAGCTATTTGAATCAGTCAAATTTCACTTATAATCAGTACATTTTTACTAATTCAGATTTAGAAAGAAGAGTACGAATAGATGATTTTATGATTTCTAAGCTGTCTAATAATAATTCTAATTTTAATTTATGATCATAAAGCCAATCTCATACACTGCTGTGCAAAAGTCGCCGGGCACTTGCTTTTAACGATTCACATAAAAGCTTCGAATTTATAAAATACAGAACGATTAATTTTTTCCCTAGGATGACATGGAAGGTAACAAAATTCTGCATTTAATGACCCCAAAACTAAGTGTTTTAGTCAATTATTAACGAAGATATTGAGGAAAAAGGCAAGATTTCAAAGTTTTCTTGAATTTTAAACAACTCTTGAAACAATGAACATTTTCGAACATTTCTCAGCTGATTATAAAGGTAAATTTACACAGACTATTAGCAACGTATCAAAAATATTTTGATAGATTTTTTCTTGACACTACTAAAGTTAAAATTTAGAGAAATAAAGTTGTGAGAATACAAAGGATTGTCATACTTGAAAATTAGATTTTAATAATTATGGAAATTCATAATATGAAAAAAATACAAAACATCATTAAAAAAAACAATGGAATTATTTTCAAAATTTCTTTCTTTTTTTCCAAGCTCAGATTTTGTCTGCATTCAAGAAAAAATTATGACAATTTACTTGTTACATTACTGACACAATTCAGCACAAACCTTGCACAACTTTTGTTTTTTCAAAAAAACAAAATGGCGGTTCTGGTAATAAATCGTGTTTCCAAAATTTCGGGCCCAATTTTCATTTTTGTCAAAAATCTTTTGCAGCACAATTCAGCACAAACCTAGCACAACTTAGCACAACTTTTGTTTTTTCAAAAAAACAAAATGGCGGTGCTGGTAAAAAATCGTTTTTTATATTTTAATAATGTGTATCAATTTTAATATATTTTGATTGAAAAGTTATTAAATTTATTATGAATGTATATTAATTTTTCATAATATACAAAAGTGTTAATTTTAATTTACTACTTGTATATTAAAGTCTATTAAAATTAATAACATTTTTAACAGTGCAGAGTGGTTTTGAAAATGTGTGACAATAGGGTTATTTTAAAATGAATAATCCTTGGTCTCATGCATCTCAATTATTTTTTGATTTGCGAGACTTCAATTCACATAACGTATTACTTCGAAATTGGTAATTTGTATTCCGTAGGATATGTTAACAAAATAAAAATTTCGTACATTAGCACTTGTAAAAATAAAGCAAAAATGTCTAATTTTGGATTTTTTGATGATGAATTACAAAAGGTATCTTCGAATAAATCTACTCCAGCAATTGGCAATTATTATCTCACTCTAATTAATCTTTGTCTCCTGTCTGTGTGGAGCCTTTGCCAAAATGTCATCGCAAGAATATGAAGATAATATTGAAGAAAAAAAGGTGTGCGAGAACGAGAAAAATGGCGGAATGAAAAAAGATACCGACCAACTGAGAGAAAGAGAGGGAAGAAAAAGATAAAGAAAGGTACAAGAAAGTGTCATAATTATTGTGCAGTTACACAAGTATATTATGTGACGTCAGAAAAGAAGATTTTCATACATGGGAACATTAATCAATGTTTCTTAACGAGAAATTTACATGTAAATTTACTTCTGTCTTCATATAACTGTAAACCACTTTTTTATTCTAAATAATACGTCTCAATCATTGTGCCATATTATTGCTCTTGTTCACATTATTATCGATTAATCAAAAAATACTGTTTTATTTGATTCTTTAAAAATGTTGGTAACTTGAAAATGTAGTAATTAAAATTTTTAGTTTCAAATTGTGCTTCTACTACACTGTTAAAAATCTTATTCATTTTAATAGAATTTAATATACAAGTGGTGAATTAAAATTAATAGATTTGTATTTGTTTATATAATATTGCAACAATAATGAAATTAACAAAGAAGATCTTGCTGAATTATTAATTATGCAAGATGAAAACACTTTTTTGCAAAATTGGTCCATATAAGTTCCCTGGCGAAAGTATCGGATAGGAATTAATTCCGAGCCAATCAGAACTATTCCGGTTCATTCCGATACCTGTATCCGAGCCAATACGAATCATTCCGAACCAATTCGAAAAACGTTTTGTAACTCGTTTGATGAAAAACGGTAAAAAATCAATCCAACTTAATCCGATTAATTCCGAGACATAGATCCGAATGAATTCGAACCAATACGAAACCAATTTTTTATTCCAGATCAATCCGAAAGAATCCAAGGTCGGAATGATTCAGATTGGTTCTGTTTGAAAATTCAGTTTGGATCAATCCGAGATCGAATTGATTCGAATTAATCTGGATTGAAAACTTGATTTCGGATTGATGTCTCGGAATTAATCGGATTAAGTCGGATTGATTCGCATTGGCTCGGATACAAATATCGGAATGAAACGGAATAGTTCTGATTGACTCGGAATGAATATCAATCCGACACTTTCGCCAGGGTTGAAAAATCCAAGGTGTTTAATTTAAATGTATTCAAAAATTACATTGATCTACATTGTTGCAAATTTTGAATATATTTCCGGAACCGATCGAAGTTACAATTTCATCTGGTCTCAATCCATATGTCGGCTCAGAATTCAATCTGAATAAATCGGAGTTCAATTGGTATCAATCCGCGCGCCCCTTTAGAATCCATGTGGAAACAGATTTCATAATACACTGTTAAAAATCTTATTAATTTTGATAGGCTTTAATATACAAGTGGTAAATTAAAATCAATAGATTCGTATATTATAAAAAATTAATATACATTCATATTAAATTTAATAACTTTTCAATCAAAATATATTAAAATTAACAAACATTATTGAAATATATATACATGTGTATTAAAATCGAAGTTTGTATTTTTTTAAATGAAATTATTTTAAATTCAATATACTTTAATGAAAAAAGCTTCCATTATATGTAATGGAAGTTTAATACAGAAATTTGTATTGAAAATTTAACGCTTCTTTTATTCAGTCACTCCCTTCTAATTATTAAATCACTTATATTAAGCAATTTCTTGCATAAATTAACTTAACAAACTGATTGAGTTTTTCTAAATAAGTAAATTAATAAAATTAGCGAAAAAAAAGTGATAATTTAAATAAGCAGATCGAAAATAAAAATTAAATAATCTGAGATTCCGCTCAAACAATATAAAAATTCCTGTTTATTTGATAGGCTTTTGGGGTATTTTTGCGTATTCTAAAAATATATTCTTCTATTTTTAATCAGTAGTTTTTTTTACCAATTTCATCCAGTGAATAATTTCTGGCAATGAAATTAGTCAATTTCTATTCATTTTTAGAGAAGTTTACTTGATAAACTGATTGAAAATCTAAGAATGAGTCACTGAATTAAATTAGAAAAAAAAACTACTGGAGTAAATTAAGAGAACGCACATTTTCCTATCATATTAGTATTTTTTTACTATTTTTATTCAGTGACCTATTTCTAGCTATTTGATTAGTTAATTTAGATTCACTCCTTAATTAAATTCTCTTAATGAACTGATTGAGTATCTAAAAATAAGCCACTGAATGAAATTAGTACAGAAAACTAATTATTAATGAATTATATTTGGCAAATAAGTCAGTCGATTTTATTACATTTACCAAGTAAACTCAATTAAATGATTGCATATCTAGTAATGAATATCGCGAAATTTTTGAAAAATAATTTAATACATATACGAGCGAATTTGAACCAATCCGAAACCTGTTCCCAAACTATTCCGGAGAACAGTTTGAATCTCGTTCGATGCGGATCGGTTGAAAATCAATCCTACTCAATCCGATTCAATTCAAAACCTTAAACCTAATAAACCCGGGAACGGGTTTATCCAAACCAGATTTTCATTCCGACCTCGGATTCATGCGGTTTAATTCGAATTGAAAACTTGGTTTGGATTTATTCAGATTGATTTTCAACGAGTTTGCATCGAGCGAGATTTAAAACGTTTTTCGATTGATTCGGAATGTCCCGGAAACAAATTCCGAAATGACCCGGATTCGCTCGGATTAAATTGCAATCCGAAACTTTCAGAATGAATTTAGTAAAAAAACTTGTTAAAATTATTAGAGGGAAAATTTTTCTTCGACGTTCTTAAACTACCATATAGAGTAGTTAAATTTTTTCAGATTGATCGAAGGAGTGGCGAACACTCTATCGAACCTCGTCTAATCAAGACAGCTTTTTTCATTATATCGATATATAAAACAGTGTCAGATAGTAAAACAGCTGAGGGACGTGTTGCGATAGCGCATGTGGAGAACGTGGAATATCAAAGTGGAGATCCGGCCAGGAGGATTTTTATTTTGGGTAAGGATTAGTCGTTTGATGGTAGCACCTGTTACATTGATGCTCTTCGGTTTAATCGATAAAAATAAATAAAAATGCGACGCATCATCGTATCATCAATAAATAATAACAATGTTTCACGTCGCTTAAAGTGCTTCCTGGAAATGAAGGCTCGATATTAAATATACAGAAATAATCGTAAGTCAAACAGAATGAAAGCATTGATAAATTCTTGATATACTAATATCAATGATTACTTTTCATAAAATTCTTTTTAATTTAGTTGCCTTGATTAAAAATTAGTCACGGAAAAAAATATTTAATTACTCTACCAGGACTTGCAATATTGTTATTAATTATATGAAAATAATTAGTTGAGTTTGAAAGTTTTGTCACTGAGCAGTCGACCTGGAATTGAGAGACGTGGGCTCGAATCCCAGCGCAGTCGAAAGCGTCTTTTTATTCACAGAAAGATTTTCAAATTATTTAAATATTAATTATATCGTTCAGAAGAGAAAAGGTTATTTTTTCATACAAAAACGTTGAACGTTCACAAATTATTTATTCAAAAGATTTTATTCTTGGCTGAAATTTATGTTATATCAATAAACAGCAATAATATTGTAGTTCCTTAAATTATAATTAAATATTTTTGCCCAGAGATCTGTTTTTCAGCGAGGCAACTCTACCTTAAAGAACCCTTGCGAAAGTATCGGATAGGAATTCATTCCGAGCCAATCAGAACTATTCCGATTCATTCCGATATCTACCCTCTAAATCTGAATCAGTGAAATAGTCACTGATTATATCAGTAAAAATATATCAACTGCTGAATCAGTGCCCTGCTTTTATTTTACTGAGGAATCAGTGAACGCGACACGTGAACATAACTTTTGAATTCGATTAAAACGATTAAATTATAACGACGGATCTTTAATGTTTAATTATAAACAATAATAATTACAATATATAATAATAATTACGTAATTTCTTTTTATTGTTATTTAACCTAAAATAAACGAGTACATCGATCGTTAAAATATATTGCTGGTTTTATTATTCCCACCTGAAGATTTCTCTGATTCAATAAGTAAGTTCAATCTATTTCACTGATTCATCAGTTGAATTTTACTGTTTCTCAGTGAAAGACTTATTGCTGCTACTATCAGTGAATAGTCACTGCGAATCAGTGGCCGTTCACTGATTCAAGTTTAGAGAGTGTATCCGAGCCAATGCGAATCATTCCGAACCAATACGAAAAACGTTTTGTATCTCGTTTGCTGAAATACGGTAAAAAATCGATTTGACCTAATACCATTTAATCCGAGACAACAATCCGAATTAATCCGAACATATCCGAAACCAAGTTTTCAACCATCAATCCGAGCCCGGATTGATCCAAACTGAATTTTTAATCCGAATAAATTCGAGGTCAGAATGATTCGGATTGATTCTGATTGAAAATTCGGTTTAAATAAATCCGAGCTTGGATTTATTCAGATTAAAAACTTGGTTTCGCATTCATTCGAATAGTCTCCTCGGATTAAATCGGATTAGATCGAATCGATTTTTTACCGTTTTTCATCAAAGGAGTTACAAAACGATTTTCGGATTGGTTCGGAATGTATTCGCTTTGATACAGATATCGGAATGAATCGGAATAGTTCTGATCGGATCGGAATGAATTCCTATTCGATACTTCCGCCAGGGAAAATAGACTAATAATGTAAAGTCAATTGATGTTCTCTTAATTATTATCCAGTAGTGTCGCGTAATTAATAATTTTTTTCTATTCAAATATTCAAATTTTATTTTCTTAAGGAGAAAAACGCAATTGAAGACTGAATCGTTTTTTGAAGACACCTGAAGTTCTTATACATTGAAGAATTCTCAAGTTTATACAGAAAGAGTAAATTGACAATAAGAATTAATTAGACGCATGACTATCTGAGTAATAATGTAACTTCCTTCCTTGGATCTCATTCTTTATAATACCGGGTGCAGAGTCAATGGCAAAAAAGTCATCGAGAAACTTATGGTAAGGCCTCGAGGCCCACTTTGTCTCATTCATCTTAGTACAAATTAGGCTTCCATACATTACGCTTCCTTTCTTACACTCTGCCTCTTTAATTTCGTACATTTCCATCTTTCATTCGTCTTATTACACTTCCTCCCTTAAGCTCTAACGTCACTTTTTCTCTTCGCCGGTATATTGTTTACAAGTAATTAAACACAAAGTTCGTCACGAGATTCATGATATGCGACAATTAAAGCAATTACACTGTATAATGCGGTGGTATGAAAATACGCAAGTAAATATAGTTCTTCATTGCTACTTTCCGCCCACAGGATGAAAAGAAAAATTTATGAATGCTTTTTTTGTACAATGTAGTTCGAATGCCGCAGAAGCTATTATTAAACTTAGGATTTTTCAATGAGAACGAAGTTGTATATATATTTTAGTATATTTATGACAAAGGAAATTAGTATAAATTTCTCTTAAATTTCACTCATCTTTAATTTACTACTTGTATTTGTAGATTAAAGTGTAGAAATTCATCATTTTTTTAACAATGTATAACTCTGGCAAAGGTTTAGATTGGAATACGATCCGAACGATCTGAGCTATTTCGAACCAATTCAAAAAATGTTTTAAATCTCCTTCGATTTGAATCGGTTGAAAATAAATCTGTTTCTATCTGAATGAATCTGAGTTCGGGTTGATCTAAATTGAATTTTCGATTTGCATTGAATCGGTTTTATTTTGAACCGATTTGCATCGAATGGAATTCAAAACGTTTTTTGAATTAGTGTAGAATGTATCGGAAATAGACTTATGACTGGTTCGGATTCGTTCGGATTGACTTCCTTTCCGAAACATTCGCCAGAAAAGTCGAGGTGATATTCACAACAGAATACTCAATCTCTTTCGATGTAAATCGATTAAAAATCAATCCGTATCTATCTGAATGAATCTGAGTTCTGGTTGATCTGAACTGAATTTTCGATTTGGATTGAATTGGATTTATTTTGAGCCGATTTGCATTGAATGAAATTCAAAGTTTTTTTTAAATTGGTGATTGGTTCGGATTCGTTCGGATTGACTTCCTTTCCGAAACATTCGCCAGGAAAGTCGAGGTGAAATTCACAACAGAATACTCAATCTCTTTCGATGTAAATCGGTTAAAAATCAATCCGCATCTATCCGAATGAATCTGAGTTCGGGTTGATCTAAATTGAATTTTCTATTTGGATTCAATCGGATTTATTTTAAACTGATTTGAATCTAATGGAATTCAAAACGTTTTTTGAATTAGTGTAGAATGTATCGGAAATAGACTTATGACTGTTTCGGATTCGTTCGGATTGACTTCCTTTCCAAAACCTTCGCCAGAAAAGTCGAGGTGAAATTCACAACAGATTAATCAATCTCTTACGATGTAAATTGGTTGAAAATTCAACCGTTTCTATCCGAATGAATCTGAGTTCGGGTTGATCTAAACTGAATTTTCGATTTGGATTTATTTTGAACCGATTCGCATCGAATGAAATTCAAAACGTTCTTTGAATTGGGGCAGAATATAGCGGAAATAGATTTATGAATGGTTCGGATTCGATCGGATTGAATTCCTTTCCGAAAAATTCTCCAGGAAAGTCGAGGAAGAATTCACAACAAAGTAGCCTCGTTCTTCTAAGAAGATTATACAAAAAGTTTTGAGTTTTACCATTTGTATTTAAGGACGTTCTCTTGCCCGCAGATGTGCTCATCCTACTCTATCATAGGTAGTGGAATTACTGTTAAGCTTTCTAACCGAATGAGTTGAGCACCGTTTATGCGCAAAAGTAACAAAATGTGTCTTTTACGTCGATTTGTGCGATTTGGTAACACCGCTTTCCTGTCTTTCTCATATCGAGTCGAAAGGTCGAAAGCATATGGTGTGAGAGAGGTTATATTATGAGTTTATTGACAGTTTGTAAATACTAATAAGATGTCTAATAAATTTCGCAACAAAAATGGATTTTTTATTTCACAAAAATCAGCTGCTCGTAAAAACAAAGCTCTGGAAGCAATGTCAAATGTAAGCGTACGCGCGCGCTGTTGATGCGGTGTTGCCAAGTCACCATATTTACTTCAGCAAGCCGGCTAAGAATTTGTGTAACTGCGAGTTTCAACAACGTATATCTTTAAAAGTAGTGCCGGTACACGTATTTTTTATGATGGCATATGATTCCTTATAATCTCTAGTATAATATACTAGTTTTCCAAAAAAATCTAAAGAAAATTGTGCTTTTAATGTAAAGAAAGGTATCGCGAAACTGAACTACGCCTATCTAACACGTGTTAAGAGATTCAACTTTAGAGCTTAATTTCTCGATTTTAAGTACCGGTCTTGATGCTAATCTTTTTACCGCTTTGTAGATCATGGTAAAAAGTACTTATTTACGAAGTTTAAAAGAAATCTAAAGAAAAGTGATTTTCAAGAGAACGTCCTTAATCCGTACGTGAAATGATCCCAATATTTTTTTTGTAAAAGTGAGTCACTCCAAAAGGAAACCACTTAACTGCTTCAGATTATAATTGGAACGTTTTACTGAAATCGCATAACGGTTGAACGCTACAAGAATGGGTCCGTAAACATGGCTCTTATGGAGATTATCTATCACAAGTGAAAAATTCAGTCTTTCCAATTAGTCGAATCGGACAGATCTTAAATAAAATAAGTCATTCATTAGCGTATTGTGTAACATCTATCATAAAATTTTCATACTGTGCTCTATTGAAAAACTTGACTTCAAAAATCATGTCAAAAGCAATATGAAAAAAGTCGTCAAAAACGTGATAAAGAATGACGTAAAAAATTACGTCAAAAACGACGTCAAAAACAACATCAAAAACGTTGTCATGAATTGGGACAGTTTTTGACGTCGTTTTTGACATCATTTTTGATATCGTGTTTGACTTCATTTTTGACCTAATTTTTTATTATGCACTGATATAGTTTTTATAAAGTTCAAATATTAAATAAAATAAGTTAACAGTTAAAAGGTATTGAAGTATTTATTTTTCGCAATCACAAGTCTCCTTAACATTCCTTAAAATATAAATACAAATTCCAAATTACACAAATCTTTACTGTAAATATAACACCAAACACTGCAAAAAATGTTAGATCACGTGCGACCTAACCCAGAAATTTGAAAACAATATTTTTCATGCATGTTAACGCATGCGTATTAGAGTCTCTTGCAATGATTCAAGGAATATATGGATTCTGGATTTAAGTTTTCCAATAATTCAATGAAGTTTTCAAATCTTGCACTAAATTTATTATATTTTAAACCTCTATGCACGGAGAAAAAAAAACTAAAAATTAACTATCATCATGCTTATTCATATTTGGAGCACGAATGATTACACGAGTTTCCGTATTAGTATTATACTCAGTGCAATACAGATAATAACTCTTACGTTAATTTTTTAAGGATTACTATCAGTATTGCACTCAGTAAAATATGGACAGTAACGCCCCACAAAAAATTTGTAAGGATTACCATCTGTATTTCACCCAGTGCAATACAGATAGTAAGACTTACGTAAATATTGTAAGGATTACCATATATATTGTATTCTTTGAATGGGAATAGGCATTTCGATAGTACCTGGTAACATATCTTTTTCTTTGTTTATTTTCTCTTAAAAATATGTCCCTTGCTTTGAAAAAAAAAACTCGCAAAGAATACACATAGGGCGCGCAATTCGATCGTCGCGCTTCGCGCTCCGAAATATTCTTCGCATTTTTTAAGATTATTTATTGTAATTTGATATACTGAAGCTCATGTCCTATAGTATTATAGATGTGAATTACATTTTCTCAAAGTTACTAAATTTGATTTTGATTTTAAATGAAAAAGGAAATTCATTTTCCTTAAAGCTCCAAACACATTCTCATCATGACACTCTCGTGCTTCGCGCTCGATTTTCTGTATACATTTCTGTAACTCTTTCATAAATTACATGATTAAAATAATTTATTTCCTTTCAAATATTTTGAATTTCAACGCTTATTTCGTATCTCACATATTTTGGTTAAAAATGGAATTTTTGATTTTCAATGTCATCTTGACATATTGTCCAAAAATGTCCTACTGAGAATTTGTAAACCTCATTTAGGAAAATAATTTTCGATCTGAATGTTTTTTCGTATTTCACATATTTTGTTTAAGGAATGGAATTTTTGTATTTTAATCGCATTTTTTTCAATATTGAAACGAAAAATATAGATTTTATCTGAAACTGTGTCAGAAAAAAATTTGTAGATCTTATTGAAACGAACAATTTTGCATTCCTACGTTTTTTCGTGTTTCACATATTATAGTTAAAAACTTGAATTTTCGATTTTAAATAGTATTTTTTTTTAATTAAAAAGAAAAATATACATCATATAAAAAAATGTTGCGATTTAAATTTGTAAATCTTCATGTAGTAAACACTTTTCAATAATAACTTTTTTTTCGTATCTCGCATAATTTAACCGGAAAATGGAATTTAGATATTGACTTTTTTTAAGTTTTAGCATACTGTAACTTTCCTAATTTTTCCTTAATTGAAAAATGTTATTTTGATAATTAGTAGAGATTTATAAGCACTATCAGAAACCAGTATTGGAATTTTGGATTTTGTCATAAAGTTTTTTTTCAAAAACACAAAACATGGTTTTATTTTAACAATTTTGGTCGAATGTGGCTGCTTAACGAACTTGTCCTTACTTTTTCGGCTCCGATAACTACTACTACTACCATTACTACAGACACTTTCGAAAAACCGTTTTTTCTTTTGAATTTTGAAAGTCATTTTTCACATAAAACTAATACCTTCTCATTTATGATGAAAATGTAATATTTTCACAATATTATTATTCTTACATATGAAATGTAAATAAGCCGTCGCTCTGCTGGTTGTATCTGTCTTTCATGTTTTTCGGAGGATCTGAAATTTTGCAGCAGGTGTCTCAGGTGTTATACGTAATCTATCACACGGCCACGAAGAACTGATCCGTAATTAGCACAATTGGCAGTCAAAAATGGAGATCAGTTTTGGCGCGATTGGAAACCGCCCTGTAGTTAATTGTACACATGAGCAATTATTGCCCGAAGTTCTTCGCTTTCTCTCTGTCTCCTTGGATAAAGGGAACTAATGAAAGTTTTTAAGAGACTAAAAGCCCACCATAATCATTACGAATTTCATTTAATCCAATATCCAATAACCATATATAAGAAGAGCCGTATCTTAGATTCAGTCAATTTTACAAGTTTTTCCAAATCAACGTGTTCTGATGAAATTCCCCTTTTGGCTTTTAATTTCACATTCTTTGTTCGAATAGACAAATATTTAAAAGAAAATAATTCCGTATCGCGGGCACATTCTTATTGCGCGTTTCGCGCGCGGCTGGCTTTGTTCGCAAGTTCGGACGCGTGATTCGGCCGTCGCGCTTTGCGCTCAGTGTTCTAACCCCTTTATAAACAAATTACTAAACATTTAAAAAAAAAGGAAATTCCCTTTATTTAAGACTTTATCGGCCTTAAAGAATACATTTTCATCACAATACGCGCGCTTCGCGCTCGATTTGTATATCATATCTATTAGAACGACACTTGCATTTAAAATTAAAATAGCAACTGTTTTATATCTCGAGTAGTTTCCCTGAAGAACGGAATTGTTTATTTTTAATAAAATTTTCCACGTCAAAAATAAAAACTATTTATTTTTATTGGAAAATTATCTGAGATGAATTTGTAGATCGTATGGAGCTGAACAATTTTTTTCGTATTCCGCGTAGTTTTGCTTAGAAAGAGAGTTGTTTTAAAAAAAATAATATTTGTCATTAATAAAGGAAAGATATAACTTCTATGAAATAATGTTCAACATCAAACTTGTAGATCACTTTGAATAGGCAATTTTGTTTCTTAAATTTTTTTTCCATATCTCGTATATTTTGGCGGGAAAATTAAATTTTTGATTTTTATAAAAACATTTTTCATTAATAAAGAAAAGATATAACTTTTATAATAAAAATAGTTATAGGCAAATTTGTAGATCTCTTCGAAATAAAGAATGTTGTTTCTTAACATTTGTTTTTCGTATTCCACATAGATTTTGTGCAAAATGGAATTTTTCACTTTTGATAACGATTTTTACAATTGAAACGAAAACTGCATGTCCAATAAAAAAATAGTCTAAAATAAATTTGTATATCTCCTTGAGATGAACAATTTTTTTCCCAACATTTTCTTTTTATCTCGTATAGTTTTTTTGGAAATCAATAGTTTTCATTATTAATACTATTTTTCGTTAATAAACAAAAGATGCAACTCATTTTAAAAAAAGGTATCAACATTTTTTCCGTATTTCGTATATTTTGGCGGGAAAATTGACTTTTCGATTTTTTGGAAGACGTTACAGATGCCGATAACGATGATAGAACGACAGACACCGTCGTAGAAACTATTTTTTCATACTCAAGTGGCTACAAAACGTCGAGATTTTATAAAAATTTGAAAAATCAATTTCACATAAAACCAATACCTTCTCATACGATGAGAATGTAATAAAAAGGCGAACTTATCTTTTAATTCTGCAGACTTCATTATAAATTTAATCTTCCTTATCAAACTTGTTCTTTGTCATTGAGTGCGCTATTTACATCAAGCAAGGTGCTATCAATTCTTATCATTAATTCACGTTAATTTTTACTGCGCTGTAAGTAATTGTGCGATAAAATCAGTGGAGTTGAGTTTTATGGATGAATACTTGTGTACAGTAGCCATATGAAAATAGAAAGTCACTTTTGCATATAAATTATATTTTACAGCGTCTAGAGGTTGTGTCCTTTTTTATGTTGGACTATAAATAATTAATAATTAGCTTAGAAGGCCAACTGTTCGGGTTCGACCTTTATTGCGTAATTGCGAACAATTTAGCATTCCTTTGACGCCTAAGATATACAGGGTGAGTTTTTAATCTTGAGACATCGAAATGTCTCAAGAAATATGCATCGTACGGAAATAATATACCGTAAGTTAGCCGAGTCGATGTCGTTTTGCGTGCGGAAAGTTGATTTTCCCCCACTAGTGCGGTAACATTTCAAGTTTGTTTTAATTTTCCGTACACTTGAACTTTTACTTCACTAGTGCGGGAAAATCAACTTTTCGCACGAGAAACGACACCGACAGAACTAACTTTCGGTGTACGCCGGACAAAAAAATGTTTTCTTTAGGAAATAAAAGGTTTTTATCGCGGATATTTTTTTGTATGGTGCGTATTTCTTGAGATATTCCGATGTCTCAAGATAAAAAACTCGCCATGAATATACATAATAGAATATTATTATCGGACGTGAGTATTTCGACTTTAGTAATTTAGTCCCAGGTATTTCTTATCGGTTATCCTAATCTATTTTATGGTTTTTAAATACCGCGTATTGTTCAGAAAAAAACACAGCATGCGCCTTCTTTTCAAGACTTTATAATGGAAATGTTTCCAATTACATGGGAAAACTAATTTTTGTGCCCAAAATAGAGAATATTTCATAAAAAATTGTTGGTAAACTAAAAATGGGGGGAATATCAGACTTTTTTAATCGCAACTTTGTAGGTAAAAATACCCATTTTTGTCAAGAAAACTCATTTCCACATATAATTGGAAATTTCTTCATTATTTAAAAAAAAATTATTGTTCTTAAACACAATATTTTCATGTTGCGTGGAAATTTTCCTCATAGTTTGGGGAATATGTAAACTTATTCAAAATCAGAAATTTACCAAAATAGTTTTCGGAAAAATACCCGACGTTTATGTGTTTTTATTTTTTTTATTATTAAGAACTTTTTTGACGTCAAATAGTTTTTAAATAATCAGTAATTAAAAATTGTTCGTTTTTTCCACACCCAGAAAACAGTTTCATTGAATCAAAGAAACTTTTCTTCGATATACTACTGTGGGCAAAAACTAAAGTTAATTTTGTTTTAAAATAAAAAATCTATATTTATTTATCCAAATTAATTTCATCCCTTTCGGTAGGTACCGATATAATGCACTCATGCACGGAAAAACTTTTTATATCAATTTTTACTATAGTATTTCTTAATTGAGGGAAAAACGTATCACTTTGAAAATGTTTGTTAGTAAAAATACTAAACTTTATAACAATGATATAAAACTTTAGTATAAACTATAGTAAAATTTGCTACGAACTATGCTGAAGTTTCATAACATTATTATAAAGTTTAGTATTTTTACTAACAAAAATTCTCAAAGTGATACGTTTTTCCCTAAATTGAAAAATACTATACACTGAAAAAACAGTATAGCTAAGAGAACTATATTTTGGTCCTCAGAACCAGAAAATATTGCTATCAGACCAATGCTACGGTATAGTCCTTAGAAGTATACAAGTATAGGTAAGACAGCTATACAAGTTCGTTGATATGACAATACCATGTATAGCGATCGTAAACAAAATATTATGCCATTGTTATCGCTCTTGTGAATTTTCGCGTGTGATAAAACAATACGGGGTACGAAAAAATGATCTTTCAACACTGATAGAAAGGAATGGCTGTTACAACGATATTTATGATTAATTTAACCTTACCTTATTGCTGGCATAGATACAGAAATATGAGATTTGTATTTTAACCATCCGATTATAACTGAATAAATATGAACGAATCAACCATATTATTGGTTGCTATGGAAAAATGTATTGTTCACCTTCCCATATTATATTTCTGATTCGACCAGTTTCACTTACAATATTTTGATTTCTGTATTTAACAGCCTGCATTGTTCAGAGAGACATATTATTTTATAAATACAATTATAAATTCCCAACCTACAACCGAATGGCTAAAACTCCCGAACCATTTCTATCAGTGAAAGAAAGAAAAAATGCTCCAAACAAATCGACAAACGCTTCGAAAAAATGACACTTCTTTCTCATTTCGAGGTTAGAGTCGCGTGCATGCGAAGAAATGTATATGTCGTGTGGCAAACCAGTATAGTTGTCTCACCTATACCGCATGGGTCGAGACACTAGATATATATAATAAAGCCTTCTTTGATTCGGCTTGTATCTCTTCAATCGTGTCAAAACGGTGTCCTCGGAGTGGTATTTTGAGTTTGGGGAATATCCAGAAGTCACACGGAGCCAAATCAAGCGAATATCGTGGTTGCGGAACGATATGCGTTGAGTTTTTGGCGAAATGGTCACGAAAAACGAGTGCAGTGTGAGACGGCGCATTATCGTGATGCAAAAACCACGAGTTGTCTGCCCAAAATATCTTTTGAAACGGTGTTGAGTGATCCTCTTGAAATGCCAATAGTGTCAGCAAGGTCTCTAATTGTCAATCGACGATTTTTGTGCACTAATTCTTTGATTTGATTGACGTGTTGCTCGTCAGTTGATGTTGATGGTCGTCCGGGGCGTTCCAAGTCATCCACACGTTCTCTGCCTTCTTTAAAGTCTTTGTACCACTTATAAACATTTTTATGTGCCTCCGGCGCGGAAACTCGTTTTTCCGCTACAGTTGAGAGTAACACAATGTTGTGTATTCCGCTACAGAGGAATGAAATGTAAAAATTGAACTGCAAATGCGCCTATAGCCATACAGCGGAGCACAATCTTCTTCTTATTCTTCTTCTTCTTCGTACAGCGTTAGCACCTTACTGGCAAAGCCTTGTACATTTGAACTGCGCATGCGTCTATTAGAATCCATTACTACTACACAAGATCAATAAAATCAAAATGGCCGGGACTAGTAGCAAAATATTAAGTGCAATGGACGAGAATCATGATGAATACTAGATTAGATTCGAGTGCATGCATAAAAACTCGTATACGTACCAAAGTCACATAAAATAGAATACGTTCCAATGCGCACAATTCGGGAAATTACGAGACTCGCGACAATAACCCTCATTGTGCGCCTAGGCACGTAATATACTATTCTGCGACATGGTCAAATCACCGAAGGCCTTCTGCAACATTCTGAACGTTTCCACAACTTAAATTTCATCCCGCAAACAAAATTTAATGACACTTCTTTGCTCAACAAATTCAGACATTGTAAAAATCGAAAAAATCACTTTTAGTTAGAAGAAAGTTTTGTTGATTCAAACAAATTTTCTTTAACGTAAACAAATCTATTTTTTAGGATCAAAGAAATTTTTTTAAAATTAACAGAACTTTTTTTAATTCAAAGAAATTTTTTCACTGACCGTTTATCTAAGAATCTATCTTTAATACAAAGAAACTGTTTTTTCAGTGTGCAGATTCAACATTTCATAAAATCATATCTTGTAAAAAAAATTTCTTTTTGAAATATAAAAATACTTGTCGATTATTTTGCTCTAGAGAATGCTAGAAAAAAATTTCGTTGATATTAAAATTTCAGTTGTAAATCTGATATGGAATGTCCCATACGTTACTGAAAGAAACTTCCATTAAATGTAACGGAAGTTTAATACCGAAATTTCAAACAGTGTAACAAAATATCTCTTATGCTTACAAAAAAAACGGTAAATTGTATTGAAATATCTATTAAAATTAGAGAAATTTGATGCTGTCTCTAATTTTACTTATCAAATCAGTAAATACAACAGATGTTTTTTTCCGTATACCTAAAATAGGAAATTTCATCTAAAAATTGTTAGGAGAATTCCGAATATTTTCATAGTCTATGTGTATGTATACTTTTCTCTGCGTAATTCATGGTATGACCTTATAAAAAAATTATTTTCCGTTTGGATGTTTTGATATCGGTAAAACAAAGAAGGACATATCGTATTTCACAGAAAGTGTACCATCAGCGTTACTTACTACCGAATGTTTACTCGTTCGTAAACTTAATCGTTTCGTGATCGACTGTCGATCGTTCGTCAAATGTGATCGAAAAAAAACACAAAGATGCTCGAGAGAACCGTAAATGGCGTCCAGCTGTAATGGCAAATGCATCCTCGAGGCTCGTGGTCTGCGAAGAAAGGAGTTGATCATCCAGATCTGATCGGATATTTTGGACAGCAATCGGGTCTGTTCTTCGCTTTTGGTAATGTTTTATCTTCACCAAGCCAAAACCAGATTCTGAGCCACCCTCTGACGACTTCACCCAGATCTGCAAAAAACTCTATCGAGAGAGCCATTATTTTTATCGTCATTAAAAAAAGCTAATTTCATTCCTAAAATGTTACTTTATTCATCATTAGTTTCCTCAATTCCAAACTGGGTTTAATTGTTTAATACTCAACAAAATAAAATACATACTTTTGGAAAGCAAAATTGAAATAAAAATGGTCAACATTCCCGAGTCGAAATATAAGTACATTTTTGATCCTCCATAGTGCTGAATGAATCTCCCTTTAGATCTACTTAGTCCTTAACATCCTCATTGGATTCTTTTATGTTCTATTTAGTTCGCTTTTAATTCTCGGTTAGTTTCTTTAATATTTTAAGTCCGATTTTAATTCTCTGTAACAAATCATCAAATGCTTCATAGATTCCTAATAAAGATATTTTGCAACACTTTGAAATGAACACGTGTCTGAATTCAAAAAGGATAAATTGGGATAATTGTTTAACATCACTTTAAGATTGAAAAAACATTTCGGTGTTCTCAGTCAAACTGCTTTATTTGTTCGATATCTTTATAATACTTATTTTACGTTTGGACAGTATTAAGAACTATTTTAAAGTGACATGCTTGATAACATGTCTAGTATTATATTGACCCAAATTCATAGAATTTTTGTTAATTTCTTGTTATTTAAAAAAAAAGATTAAACTGACCCTATGCCAAAATAACAAGAAATTAACATTACAGTGAGAAAAAAATTTATCCAACAAAACTTTTTTTGTTGTCCTGACAAAATATTTTGTTGTCCCAACAAAACATTTTGTTTAAGTAACAAAATTTGATTGATATAGCAAAATGTTTTGTTGGCACAACAAAAGAATTTTGTTAGCTAAATACAAACAAAATATTTTTGTTGATTAGACAAAACTGTTTTCTCAGTGTAAGAACTATGTTTCATAAAATTTAGTCTATAAGATATCTGATACCAAAAAAAGTTATTTAATATTTATTAAAATATTTTTTGTATTATTGAAAGCTTCGGCTTTACTTTGATACAAATGTGTCAACGAAAATTTAAATTTTATTTATGTAAATGGTGGTGGGTAATAAAAACAAAAGAGGACGAAAGAAAGAAAAAGAAGGAAGGGGTTTTGGAAGGTTGCCTTCTTTTATCTTTCCTCCTTTTTTGTTTGTTTTTCTCAAGGTTTGTTTTCTAGTGTTCTGTTGAGGTGTGGTGATTTTGGTCCAAATTTGTTTGTGGTTTTTGTGTTTTGAGGATTCGATTGGTTTTGAATCCTTGAAATTTTTAATTAAAAATATGCGAATATTAATCGTACGTTCTTTGTTAATTTCTTATTTATTATTTATTATTCATCTTATTTTATTGGATTAAAAATGTCACTATTAGATGTAAAAATGCGCAAAAAGAAAGAAAGGCTAACGTTTCGGCCACATATGGGGGCCCTCTTCAGTGCCACAAATTCAAAGATTAATTCAAAATTTCTGTAGAACATTAGAATATAGGAAATGATTAAATTAAGAATTATCATAGAATTCAAAAACTTATCTCATAGCTTGCAATTCAAAATGAAGTAGTTCAGTATGCAGCATAATTATTTCCTATATTCTAATGTTCTACAGAAATTTTGAATTAATCTTTGAATTTGTGGCACTGAAGAGGGCCCCCATATGTGGCCGAAACTTTTGCCTTTCTTTCTTTTTGCGCATTTTTACATCTAATAGTGATATTTTTAATCCAATAAAATAAGATGAAACTGACCCTATGCCAAAATAACAAGAAATTAACAAAGAATCTATGAATTTGGGTCAATATAATATATAATATAATATAATAATATAAACTTTTTCATAATTTTAACGCGAATTCGCATGTAATTATAATAATCATATGCGAGCACGTATGTGTATGTGTGTGTATCTTATTGTGTCGAGGTAATAACAATAACGAAACATGTAGTTCAATTAACATGGGGTGAATAGTAAAATCAATTGAAGCTTTCATAATAAACATAAGCGGTAGAAGTTACTACATAAGTGTAGTTAGAAAAACAAACTATTAATAAGTAAATAAGTGTACTATTTTTTTAATAGTACTTCATTAGTTGGAATTACTTATTGCGAACTTTAATGCATAATTTCGTTATGCGATAATTTTCTTGATTCAAAAGTTTCATCATATTTTTGGAATTGAAAAAACTCAAATTTTTTAGATTCTGAACATACGTTGATTTTACTCTTAAAAACAAAAATTAAAGGAATCATAACGTGTATAAAGTATCACTAATATACAATAATAAAAATTAATACTTCTAAAATCTATATAAATCTTTTTATTATGTAACGTTCTTTAATTCAAAAATTTAATCTGTTTATTTCAAAAATATTTCATTTTATAGAAAATCGATTCAATAATTACAAATTTTAATCAGAATCATAAATTGGCATAAAATTTAAAAATTCCCGATTACACGGGGCCCATACACTTCTTACACAGCCCTGCAGTAGTTGCAGGTTATAAGCGCTATTTTCTTTCTTGTACACCAAGCGTGCGCAGCCGAGAGGCTTAGTCGTTAGGTTAGTAATGCGTTAATCATAAGTAGAGAGGGTTCGAACCCGCAGCGTTAAGAATAATTTTTAATACCACCTGAACGAGCGTTTGTGTAGTGTAGAGAAGGGGGGGTGTGTGTTTGTAGGTGTGTATATAAAAATAGTAAGTTAAGTCTACTTGAAAGTAAATACAGTTATGAAATGTACTAATAAGAATATTCATCGATTCAACTACTGCTCTTACTTGATTTACCCCTATGTTCCTGCGGTTCACTTAACTTCAAAAATTACACTGGGGCCTTTGTAAACTATGGAAAGTAAGTTAAAAAGTAGTCAAACTTACTGAGATTTTTTTTCAGTGTACGTGTAATGAAAAAGTACTGTCAATTTACTCAGAAAAAAATTTCCTAGCTTGAAAACAGATTTTTTACTGTGAAAACAGTAAACTTAACCTTCCAAGCGAATATCCCTCCATTTCCGTTAAAAATGTTAAATATTAGAGTCTTAACTCGAATTTCCCCTGTACTTTTTCTCTCAGTGTGGAAAATCGTTTTTATTTATTATTTTCTCAGTGAGATACCTGAACAAAATTGGTCACGCGACTCTGCTAATATATGCCCTTAAATTGAATGCGGAAGTCCAATAGGGCCCTAATGGTGTCCTTTTTTGTAGGTGGGGAAGTGTAAAGGCTGACCTCACTAAACCCCTACTAGAAAGTCTAGTAGGGCCCATCTCGACAAAAGCGTTACGTTACCGACGGGGCCCTGACTAGTTTTCCACGCTAGATCCCGACTAGAGATGGGGAAAACTCGTCGGGGCCCCGCTAGACCCCTATCAAAATTTCTACACGGGTTGTTATAAGTAAGAAGGTAGATTGATGTATAATTTTTGCATGATTAATAGTGATTATTTATTAAGAATATTTGGATTGAAATTTTTGCTATTTCAAAAAAAGCGCGCCAAACGACGCATGTGCAATAGAATATGTATAGTAGTGAATGAAGGAGTTACGAGAATCTGATAAGGATTTAATTAAGTCCGTTTTAAGTCCTTGAAACGTGTAGAAATGGAAATTTCCGCACATTTTGAGCACTTAAATAGGACTTGGATTATATTGAAATAAACCCTTATTAGATCCTTGTAAATCATCTGAGATAGAGAATTTTAGAGTATCAAAAAAGTGCCTATATTTCGACTCGGGTTCCTTTGCAACATTAAAATTATATCAAACTATGAAAATGTGAGTTGATCGTTTTTTTACGTGCAAGAGTATGGTTGACATTTATGTAATTTTGCATTGTAAATTTAAGAGCATTTCTGTTTTTTCTTTAAACAGAAGTACATTTGCTATCAAGAAAGTCAATAAGATCCCAAAAATGGATCCACGTGTTTTGGGGCTTCGATTCAAAATAATCAGGTAGTTCGAATGCATTTGGCTCGTGAGAAGAAACCAAAGTGACTTTAATTTCAAATTCGGATGCTGATCTCGAGAAACGTCTACAATCGATTGATTGAAAACAAGGTGACCCGTGAGAAGGTTGAGATTCACGAGTTCCGAACTCGAAGATAAAAATGCGGAACCGATCTCTTTAGCCGAATCTTGAAAATCGAGAATTCAAGAGGTTTAGGTCGTCAACATTCCTTCGAGTCTACAAAAGAAACTCGGTATCTCAGTAAAAAGGGAACTTAAAATCAGCAAAATCAGATCTAAATTTTTTATAAAATCTGAATCAGTTGAAGATTGTTTTAATTGAAATCAATTGATTACTTTTAGCTAATGTCGATTTAGAGAGATTACTTTTCTATTTTTACATTATCGTCATATAGTTTTTCATCATAGTATTAGTTTAATGTGGAAAATGACTTTTCAAATTTTTATAAAATCTTGAACGACGCGAAAATGGCGAAAAAACGTTTTTCTAAGAATAAAAAATTCAGTTGTCCCTTCCAAATATACGAGATACGAAAAAATGTTAAGGAATAAAATTATTCATTTCAAAGAGATCTACAAATTTGCTCATGGCCATTTTTCCATAAGAGCTATATCTTTTATTCAATAATGAAAAATAAAAACTTTTGGTTTTCAAAAAAACTATACGTGATACGAAATGAATGTTGGAAACAAAATTGGGCATTTCAAGAAGATATACAAATTCACCCCATACCATTTTTTGATCGGACACGTATTTTTCGTTTTAATCGTAAAAATTGTTATCAACAATGAAAAATTCGATTTTGTACTTAATCTATGCGGGGTACAAAAATAAATTGTAGGAAACGAAATTGTTCCTTTCGAAAAGTTCTACAAATTTGCTATTGACTTTTTTTTCATATGAGTTACATCTTTTTTTTATTCATCAAAAACGTTTTTCTAAATACCAAAAATTAAATTTTGACACCAAAATATACAAGGTACGGAAAAAATGTTGAGTAACAAAATTATTTATTCCTAAAAGATCTACAAGTTAGGTGTTGGCCATTCTTTCATAGAAGTTATATTCTTTGTTTATTAATGAAAAATATTATTAAAAATATTTCTGAGCGCGACGACCGAATCGTGCGCCCTAATTTTTAAATGTGAGTAGTAAAATAAAGTCCTAAAATAGCTAGAAATGACTCACTGAATGAAGTTAGAAAAAAAAACTGATTAAAATTAAGAGAGCAAAGACTCTCCTGCCATTTTTCACAAATTTCGTTTAGCGACTCATTTACAGCTTTTCCATAAGTTTATTAAGTTAAATTTATTTGAAAACCAGTTTCAAAAAACTGTATAAGAGCTATGAATAAGTCACTGAATAAAATTAGTTAAATAATCTACTCTTTAAATCTGATACAGTCAAATTTTCACTGATTGAATCAGTACTTTGCCTTTCCACTGAATCATCAATGCAAAAATATTTTCCACTGTCAAATCAGTTAATTTTCACTGATTGAATCAATGAAAAAATATTTTTCACTGTTAAGTCAGTTGATTCCCACTGAAGTAATCAGTGAAATTTTACTGATTTACAGTAACCTCTTTTTAGCTATTTGAATCAGTCAAATTTCACTGATAATCAGTAAATTTGGACTGATTCAGATTTAGAGAGTACTGTTTAATATCAAAAGAGCAAACAATTTACTTGTTATTTCCTTAATTTTACTTGATGAGCTTAATAATTTACTTAATAAACCTATTACATAGCTGTGGTTAATGAATGAAATTAGTTTTAAAAACTAGTGATTTTGCATTAAGTGGGTATATTCAGTCAGGAGGGCAAAAAAATAGGATTTTTTCGAATTTTTTATAAAAAAATAAATAAATTTATTGATTTTAAAACTTTTTTGTCCGCCATACACCGAAATTTAGCCGAGTCGGTTTCGTTTTACGTGTGGAAAGTTTATTTTCCCACGCTAATGCGGTAAAATTTTAATTGTGCGGAAAATTTAAAAAAAATTAAAATTTTACCGCACTAGTCTCGGAAAATCAACTTTCTGCATGCAAAACAACACCGACTTGGCTAATTTTCGGTTTACAGAGAACAAAAAGTATCGTTCGTATCACGTGCGCGACTCGCTCTTGCGTTAAAATACGCCTTTCCGCACTTAATACGAAATATACTATTGAATGTCATTAGGTAACATTTAGAAAACATGTAGATATTTTTTCATTAAAAAATTATTATTATTATAGCTATGTATATTTTACTAAGCCTCTTCAAAAAAGTGTCTATCTCGTGGACATAATACAAATCAAAAAACCAAAAAGATGTCTTTAGTAGATGACTTTGTCTTGTGCTTGAACCAAGGATTTTAAAAAAATTGAATTTTGAATTTTTAGAGAACTTTGGAGTGAAAATCACGATTTTTATTAGAAAAAATCGATCATTTTATTTTTTCAAAACGAGTTTTAACCATTGAAAAAAAAAACATTTTCAAGATGTTCTACTTTAATATATAAAATTATTGAAAAAATGCATTTTTCAAAATTTCTGACTGAGTGTGCCCCCTTAAAGTTCTTATAATAATTATCTTGTACAATTTGTTTTGCAATTGTAACGAAGACCACCAAAATAAAAAAATGTTTGGCTGTGGAATTCACACCTGTTTCTTTACAGGCGTTTTTGAAGCTTGTATTAAAGTGAAACGTGACATCGAACCAGAGTTGACACCACCTGATGGATAAATGCTCTCAAGTAGTTTCGCGATTCAGTGAGCAACAATCCAATAAGAAATAAAGTTGCGCTTCTTTTATTTGAAAACTTGTATGGTATTTTCAAAAACCGATTACGGTTTTGATATAAGAACTGACTCCAATAAAAGCGTTTTTTACTTTATTTGTATGTAAACTGTGTTTTCCAGGTTGATAATTTTTTTACATTGTCTGTGATTCATGGGATTGATACTTAGATTAATTGTATTAGCAGGGTTGCCATAATTTTCGCATACGAAAATTTCCTAGCATTTCCAAGTTTTCCAGGTTTAGAATTTTCAGTGTTCACGATTTTGTTAGTATTATCTATATAAATAAATGGTTAAGAAAATTTGCATATATAAAAAATACATTCATTTTTATTAAGAAATAAAATTATAATAAAGTAATATTAAATATTAGTTTTTATTTTTATTTTTTGAGTTTGGACCTTCCATATAATTTTTTTTATGTTTGGTACCTTTATTTAGAAATTTTTTGTTTTTTTTTTAAATTCTAACACTTTTATGTATTTTTAAACTAAATTTTTTTGACATTTTTTGACTTTCAATAACTTAAAATTTTTTTAACCAATTGTCATGATTCTTTTCTTATTTTGTTCCTTACAATGTGTAGCAACGTTTTGGGATTGAAAAGCACTTTAGCTAAAAAATAACTACACAATTTTTTTTTTCATGTTTTGAGATATTTTTTTATTTTATTTTATTTGTAACTTTTTTTTCAGTCATGTTACCTTATTTTCCATTCCCAAACAGTTGCTACACATTGTAAGAACAAAATAAAAAAGGAATCATGACAATTGGTTAAAACAAAAAAGTTACTCAAAGTCAAAAAATGTAAAAAAAAAATGCCCAAAAACTTAACATTTTTAGTTTAAGACTACATAAAGTTGTTGGAATTTTTAAAAACCCCAAAATCTTTCTAAATAAAGGTATAAAATATTGAAAAAATTATATGAAAGGTCTAAACTCAAAAAATAAAAATATTAAAGGTGGCGGATCCCCTTAAATTTTCTGCCTTTTTCCTGATTTTGTGATTTCTAGAAAAAGTGTCAACCTTCAAGTTATATTGCATCGAGATAAGAAATTTCAGGGAGGCCGCTTGACCGGGAAACCGGGAAAACCGGGAAATGACCGGGAATTTTTTTGTTGACCGGGAATTTTTTTTAAATTTTAATAAAAAACGATTTCAATTTGTTTTAAATGTGTTACATAAAGTGATTTACTTATACACTATATTATGCATTTCGAAATTCCCGCCTTATTTTAACAATTACTTTAAAAATTGTCCATTTCGTATAATTTCGTAATTTCTGTATACTAAGAGAAATTTCATTTCAGAATATTGAATAAAAAATATTTTAAAACGTTGAAAACTCATTACATTAACTGTTATTCATTGGAAACTATTTTTTTAATGACCGGGAAAAAATTTTCGATGACCGGGAAATGACCGGGAAATGACCGGGAATTATTTTCGTCGATAAAAACGGTCACCCTGAATTTCTAATTTTATAATAATCATAGCAATAATAATAATAATAATCCAAGAATCGAATATTGTACGATTAACATTTGGTATAAGAGGCTTAACACTTATCCACTTGACACGTACTTAAAAAGGCTCTAGATGAACCGGAAGTGCAGAAGCTCATTTTTAAGCAGTGTTTCCTTTGAAACACGTGCTCAAATAAAAGCTAAATACGAATTAAAAACCGTTCCTAAACTCTCTTCTTAGAACTTAACCAACCACGTGCGTGAGAAAAGTTCAGAGTGTTGTAAACAGGATGAGAATAACGACACTGTTAGGTTTTAAATTTTACGTAATTCCATGAGGAAAAATGAGAGACACCTGCAAATTTATACAGATGCGGGATCTTTGAAGAAGAAACAAATAGATTCTTGCATTGAATAATTATCAAACACGTGCATACGTATTTCCGGGTATGTATACGTATACTTAGATACGTAAAAAAATTCCCGTTTCAATAACTCATAATGAAAATTTTCAGAGAATCTTATCTTGAAATTTCCACATCTTCAAAATACCTAATAATCAACTTTTCTTATTGGCATAATTATTTTCATACTATCATATTTTTCTAATCTTCAATTCATTATTCAAATTGAGTTTTTAAAATTTTTAAATAATTTCATTCCTAACAGAAATTTTAATGAATGCATTTTAAACAAAGATACATTTTTTTCTTATTTCTGATTCTGCACTTCACTGCACAAACGATCATTTTGAAAGCTAATTATTTTACACTCAAAAATTATTTGGATAATCTAAATAAAATTCGGTTAAATCAACAGAATAGTATATTTCGTATCAAGTGCGGAAAGGTACGTGATACGAACGATATTTTTTGTTCGCTGTAAACCAAAAGTTAGCCGAGTCGGTGACGATATGCTTGCGGAATGTTGATTTTCCCGCACTAGCGCGGAAAAATAAACTTTTCGCACGCAAAAAAACGCCGTCAAAATTAACTTTCGGTTTATACGGCGGACAAAAACATATTTTGTTGATCTTCAATATCAGCAGATAAGTTTTTTTCATCCTTATTTAATTTCAAACCGTTTCTTTACTAATTTCCATCAGTGACTATATTTTAGCTACACAATCTTATTCAAATTATCAATCATCAAAAGTTTTGTAGATGAAAATTTTAATCAAACCTTTTTTGAGAAAAAAATTTTACCTTCATATGTTTTTTCATATTTTGCATTACTTGGATAAAAACTTGATTGTTAGATTTCTTAAAGTATTTTTCAAAATTTAAATGTAATAGTACATTTCGTATCAAGTGCGGAAAGACGTATTTTAACGCAAGAGCGAGTCGCGACTCGCTTGCGCTGTTAAATACGTTCCGCACGTGATACGAACGATTTTTTTTGTTCGCTGTATACTGAAAGTTAGCCTTATCAGTGTCGTTTTGCGTGCGGAAAGCTGATTTTCCCGCACTAGTGCCGTTAAATGTTAAGTGTGCGGAAAATTGAAACAAACTTAAACTTTTACCGCACGAGTGCGGGAGAAATGACTTTCCACATGCAATACCACACCAAAATGGCTAACTTTCCGTTTACAGCGGACAAAAAATATATATCTTATCAAAAAATCTATTAACAGAAAATTTCTAGGTCTTATCCAAGCAAATAAATTTGCATTATGACTTTTTTACATTCTCATCATGGATGAGAAGGTATTGGTTTTATGTGAAAAATGACTTTTGAAATTTTTATCAAATCTTTACGTTTTGAGACCCCCTGAGTCAGAAAAAACGGTTTTTACGAAAGTGTCTGTCTGTCTGTCTGTCTGTCTGTAGGTCGTGTGCAGCATAACTCTCGATAGAATCATCAGATTGAATTGAGCTTTGGTTTACTTTATCGGAGCCGAAAAAGTAAGGACAAGTTCTTTAACCAGCCACATCCAATCAAAATTGAGGGATTGAGCATTACTTTTGTGTTTTTGAAAATAATTTTTTGAAAAAATCAAAAATTTCAATACTGGTTTTTGATAGTGCTCATAAATCTCTAAAAATTATCCTGATAACATTTTTTGATTAAATCAAAATTAGAAATGTTACAGCATATTCAAATTCGAAAAAAGTCAATATCAAAATTCCAGTTTCCAGTTAAATTATACGAGATACGAAAAAACGTTATGATACAATATTATTGAATAAATAAAGATCTACAAATTTGAATTGTAACATTTTTTCATAAGATGCATATTTTTCTTTTTAATTAAAAAAAAACTATTGAAACTCCATAATTCAATTTTTTAATAATAATATGTAATGTACGAAAAAAACGTAAGAATACAAAGTTGTTCGTTTCAAAAAGATCTAAAAATTTTGTCTGACGCAGTTTCTGGTAAAACATATATTTTTCGTTTTAATTCCAAAAAATACGTTTAAAATTCAAAAATTCCATTTTTTAGACAAAATATGTGAGATACAAAAAAAAACGTTTAGATGGAAAATTGTTTGCCTAAATGAGGTTTACAAATTCTCATTAAAACATTTCGGGACAGGATGTATATTTTATGTTTTGATTTTTAATATTAAAAAAATTCGATTTCTTTCACCAAAATATGTGAGATACGAAATAAGCGTTATTCTGTAAAGTCGTTTCCTTAAATAAGTTCTACGATTGTTTTTTCTTCTTGAGAGATTTGGAAGAAAATAAATTATTTTAATCATGTAATTTATTAAAAAGTTACTGAAATGTATACAGAAAATCGAGCGCGAAGCGCGAGCGTCATGATGAGAATGTGTTCCTTAAGGCTGATAGAGCCTGAAGTAAATTGAATTTCCTGTTTCACTTAAATTCAAAAAGAAATAGAGTGACTTTGAGAAAATGTGTAATTCACATTATCTGTAATATAATTATAAAATTGGTTTGAGCTTCAGTATCAAATTATAAGATATAAACTTAAATGAATGCGAAGAGCACAAGACCGAGCGCGAAGCGCGAGGTCCAAAAATTCCGGAGCGCGAAGCGCGACGATCGAATTGCGCGTCCTAGGCGTGCTCAAACTTGCGAGCGAAGCGAGCTGCGCGCGAAGCGCGCGATGAGAATGTGCCCGCGAAGCGGGCAGATTTTTTTTATTCTGTTTACAGTAAATCACAGAAAAAAAACAAAGTTCTTTAATATTATTACTCGTTTTGATTAAACCACTTATAATTTCAAGCACATTTTTTCTCTCTAGTCACGAAATTTTATCAGAAGAAACTGAAGAGATTTAACGATTTTCAAATGACTCAAACTAGAAATTTGAAAACTAAGACATTAGAAAAAAAGAAGACAAAAATTGTTTATCTCTCATCAAACCTCTTGATTGGATAAAAAAGTGTTTTATCACTAAAGTTCACAGAAGTATTCAACCGGAAGAGACAAATGATGCGAGGGACTATCTTCCGGTCTACTGCAAAGGTTCGCTTGAATATGTGTACATTTTACAATACTTGAAAATAGATACACAAGAAGGTAAGTATTACAAACAAAGAATTCGTGCCGACAACGACTTTATTAATTACATGCTAGGTTTTGCAGGTGTACACACCCTTACAATTTCTGCTGTCTTTCTCACTCTCAAGTGTATGGTGAGTTTAATCGACCGTGTGAACCAATCCTTCGAATATTTAAAGAAACTAGAAAACATTATCGGCGACCCGCATCAATAACTACTCATGGGAATTGTAAAGGCTATAACGATTTTTCAAACTACTTATTCATTACCAAATGCTCAATTCCGGAAGACGGTCATGGAATTGCTTGTCAGGCTTTTTTGATGTATTGATTTTTAAAGAGAATCGTTGGGAGTCTTTTAATAAAGTTACACGGAGAAAAATGGATATTGACCCATAATATCTAGATATTGAGGCACAATGTCAGTAGCATTCAACTATGTGACAAACATTTAGATATTCTACTTCAGTGCCTGCAGATATTGAAAAAAAGATATTAACCACCAGTATCTCAGATATTGAGCTTGATTATCTAAGATGTTAAGAATGAATATTCAAGATACTAAACTTCTGAATATCCTCGTTAGTAAACTTGAATGTCTGAGGTACTAGAGTTGAATATCTCAGATATTTAACATCAATATCAGGTATACTGAAAAGGTAAGTTATAGATGTTACAGCTCAATGTCTAAGATACTCAAAAAATTATTTTAAAGGTTATAAAATAACTACATATTCAGTTTTTAGAAAAAAGTCAAATTATATTTTATTATTTTCTTTTCTATAAAAGTAATGTAGATGTTTGAACCAAATTTTCATTATCTGGCGTGTCTAAAATTAATTTAATGTTCTTGTTAGAAACTTAACCTTAACACTAAGGTTAGAATTCATTCTCGTCTATAAACCAGATATAGAGAAAAAACATAACTTATATGTTTTACTTACTGCATCTCAAGTTAAAGATCCGATCACTTTTATTCCATTAGAAATACTTATTAGAATTTAAGGAAATTTATCTTTCCGGAACGCTGCAAGCATGTCAATCTTAGATTCACTTTGATTTCGATGAGAGCGAAAAAGTGATCACATCACCTTTATATATATGCGCGCGCACTTCATGCTTCAATATCTAAACTATTGAATCTGAATATCAAATGTTACTTCTCGGCAAAATCTTATATATTGAAAAAAAAATTTTAATATTGCGTGTCAATATCTAGATATTATGGATGAATATCTCCTATTTGAATATCTACTTTTCAATATCCATTTTTCTCCGTGTATCATATGTCCTAAGGGGCCAGAATTCAACGAAGACAGACTATTTTGGATGAAAATGAGTATTATAAAGCAACAGAAGGCATACTATATGGTGCAGGCATCACTGATTAAGCGCAGGTAAGTTTTTTTCACTATTTTTCATTTTAAAAAAATGTAAGCGGGTTTTTATCAAAACAACGTTTTTGGACGCCTTGTTGATTAAATCTCCGAAACTAATGAACCGATCCTTATGAAATTTTTACCACATATTCTTTACAACTATAGCTATAGCGCATATCAAGGACTTTTTTAAATTTTGATTTAAACTGTTTTTTTTTTTGGAAAAACACGTTTTTTTTCTCTTTTCGAAAAATGTCCGCCATTTTGTTATTTTTGCAAAAATAATAAATCGTATAATATGTGCTATAGTCATTAACATACTGA
Source organism: Diplolepis rosae (assembly GCA_030998225.1). NCBI lineage: Eukaryota > Metazoa > Arthropoda > Insecta > Hymenoptera > Diplolepididae > Diplolepis > Diplolepis rosae. The sequence goes on along the minus strand of JAPYXD010000723.1, from coordinate 508,266 downwards.
ATCTAAAACCGTTTGATTTTTTTGTTTCTATGATTCACCACCGTTTTCATCTTATAAAAAATGTTTAAAATAAATTTAAAAAAATTTATTTATGTATTGTAAGAGTGTATTTACTTAGCCTCACAATTTTCATATCAATATCTATAATATAAACCTCTAAACAAAAATTTCGTGAAAATAGCCTTTTTTCATCGTCTAATGTGGGTGGACCCCTCATTATACAAGTTATAAATTAAAATTAATAGATTTGTATATTATGAAAAATAAAAATCCATTCATATTGAATTTAATAAGTTTTTAATCAAAATATATTAAAATTAATAAACATTATTAAAATATATACACATGTGTATTAAAATTCAAATAAAAGTTTGTATTTTTTAAGACTAAAGTATTTTAAATTTAATATACGTTATGAAAAAAACTTCCATTACATGTAATGGAATTTTAATACAGAAATTTCTAATAGTGTGTAATATTAACACTAGTTAATCAGTAAAATTTGTTTTGCCACTGTTTGCCAGTAGAGTTTTCACTAAAGTAAAAAACTAACTTAATTCTAGGTATTTCATCAGTAAAATCTTACTGATTAAAATTTATAAAATAAAAAGCTGTTCAAAGAATGAGTCAAACATTACCTGAATCATTAAAAAAATTCAATTAGTAGTTTTCTTTACTATTTTCATTTGGTCACTCGTTTCTAGTTGGAAAATAAATTTTTTTAGTCACGTTAACTGAGATACCAATACAAAAAAAACAAATTGAATAGTTATGAAAAACTCATTGATTGATATAAGTATATAAATATACTGATTTAAGCTCAAAGTAATTTTCGACTGCGAATCATTGAAAAATAAATGATACTCTCGTAATGTTCTACTAATTTCCATAGAGTCAATGTTTACTAGTTCTAACCCAATCTAAACAGTGAGAATTGAGTCAACTATTCACTTTCGTAAGAATGTAATCTGATTGTTCAATTTTATTTACTTTTGTAATTTCAATCAGTAGTTTTTTTTACTAATTTTCATTTTGTACTCATTTCGAGCTATATAATTAATTTCGTGAGTCATGTCAACTGAGGTATCAGTCAAAAAAACTAATTAGCTATTTTATTCAGTGACTCAATTATAAATACACAATAAGTTTTCAGTTTTCAGCCAAAATGAATTACTTAGATGTTCAGAATTGAGTCAATGATTAAGGCCATGGATCAACCAGTACATCTAACTAAATCAATAAAATCAGTTTTCCCTAAAATTCTTTCCCAATAATGAATTTTTTTAGCTGAAAATTTAGGACACAATAAAGGACATATTAGCGGATGGCTTTAAATTTCAATTAGTTCTGAGCAATAAAAAAATTCCTATTTTATCGACACTAAAATTTTTTTACTGATTATTGATTAACTGATTTAACAGTGAAACATATTTTTTCACTTATTCAATCAGTGAAAAATAACTGATTTGGCAATGAAAAATATTTTGTTCACTGATGTATCAGTGGAAAGGCAAATCACTGATTCAATCAGTGAAAATTTGACTGATTCAGATTTAGAGAGTGCACTCGTTAATCCATGGCCTTAAAATCAATTAAAAAGTCACTAAAATTACTAAAAGAAATACTCATTGAAATTAATATAGTCCATTATTTTTTTCTATCAAATTTTGAAAGAAAGTATATACGCAGGCTTAAAAGAAAATTTAGTGAAAATAATTAGAAATATAGCAAAATTAACAGAATTTCTAGTTAGGGGCACTGGTTTCCCTAGTTAATCTGATTGCATTTGCTTTTCAATCCGCATACCTCTATATTTATGCGATAGAGAAAAAGGAAACATAAATTCTCGAAAATTTTGAAACACTCTATATCTAAAATACTCATCTCTAAGTGTATTTGCTTATTGGTTTTTAGTGAATGTAGTTTTTAATTTATTACAAGCTAATAGAATAAAATAAGTGTTTAATCATAAAAGTCGTGGTAGTTGGTAAAGCCAAGCTGCTGGGGTTGTCGAGACCACGAATAGTAACATATGGTGTCCCATGAAGCCGGTAACGTCTTCGAAGCAACAGATGGTGCGAACAGCGTGTATAGCCCTTGTTGCTTCACTCTGTTGCTTTATTTCTTGTTTAACTTGCTTTGGAACTTGGCTCGTGCCATGTAATGCGGGATAAAAAGAAATAAGAAGAGGGAAAAAGTTTAAGATGGAGGGACGATTAAGATAAAAAGGAAGCAACATTTATCAAAGAGGATGCGTTCAAAATTTACCATAAATTTATGAGAAAATCTTCAAAGTAGATCATTTTATGGCTTTTTAGACCTGATTCCCCACTGCAAGACATTTTTTGCCTTTTGTGACTAAATTATACATTAATTCGTTCATGTAAGATAAACTTTTTATTTTACAAAACAGCCTTTTTGAAATTTGGGAAACATTAGAAAAGATAATAAAGCACGTCCGTTAACTTCTTTTTATTAAAAATTTTGAGAAAAATTGGAAAACTTTGCATGAAATTTTAAAGGAATTTGGTCATGTGGTCTAGTTGATTCATGGCCATAATTTTTTACTTTAAAAGTTTTTCAATTTTCGCATATTTTGCATTTTTTTCTAAATTTGGAAAAGTTGAAAATTGACTATATTAAAGTCAGTAAAAGGTTTTTTCGTGCAATACTTCATTTTTCACTGATTCGTAGTAAAAACTGACTGTATAAAATAAATCGTTAACTACTTCAATTTACTTATTAGTTTCTGAATTACAGAGAGAGAACTCTCTAAATCTAAAACAGTTAAAATCTGACTAATGTGAAATCAGTGACCCATTTTTTCTACACTAGCAGTCATTTTTGACTGATAATTAGTATTTGAATAAGTACTGGGAAGTTTCGAAATAAAATTTTTTTGATATATTATTAAATTTACGATAATATTCTTCTATCAGAACTATTCCGATTCATTCCGATATCTGTATCCGAGCCAATGCGAATCATTCCAAACCAATCCGAAAAACGTTTTGTATCTCGTTTGGCGAAAAACGGTCAAGAATCAATTCACCTTAATCCGATTAATTTCGAGAGATCAAACCGAACGAATCCGAACCAGTCCGAAAACAAAAGTTTTCAATCCAGATCAATCCGAGCTCGGATTGATCCAAACCCAATTTTCAATCAGAATTAATCTGAATCGTTCCGACCTCGAATTCATTCGGATTGATTCTTATTGAAAATTTGGTTTAAATAAATCAGAGCTCGAATTGATTCGGATTGATCTGAACTGAGAACTTGGTTTCTGATTGGTTCGGCTTCATTCGGATTGATTTTTGACCGTTTTTCATCAAACGAGATACAAAACGTTTTTCGGATTGGTTCGGAATGATTCGCATTAGCTCGGATACAAATATTGGAATGAATTGGAATAGTTCCGATTGACTCGGAATGAATTCCAATCCGATACTTTCGCCAGGGATTCTACGATCGGATATGAATTCAGCATCAAAAATTGCAAAGGAAATGATATGTCTGCCTCAGATGGTAAACTTTTATTGAACCGTCTTATCTATTAGAAACATAATAAACAATATTCACCAGATAGATGATTTGAAAAATCAACCAGCGAAAAGATTTGCGAAATAAATGTCACGTGATAAGTCCTTAGATATTGGCAAAAGATGAGCCGCTTTCGAGATTTGTATTCGAGCGTAATTCCATGAAATTACAGTTAGAAATAAATTTGTATCTCAGGACTTACATTGACATCAAAGGTGTTACAGTTTTCTGTGGAGGTGGGTCAAGGGGATAAGGGTGGTTCGTTTGAGGGAGGCTTTTAGTTTTTACCTGGCCACGTGGCGACGCGTGCCGCGCCACGAGTCAGTTGGTCTGTTTAGTTCAGTCGGCCGATGCCCCGTCTGTTCTTTCATACAGGGTGAGACGAAAGAAACAAACACAACTGATACTATTGTATAATCACATTAGCGAACTGCTATTAATCAAGAATATTTTTAAAATACATTAGAGTTCTTACTCTCATTAACGAATTTTTAAGGTAGTTTTCATCCACGAAAATTAGACCTCAGGCAAAAATAGATAATTTTGCTTTCAAGAATAGCAATATTATTATTGAAGGACTATTTTGAAAGAGGAAAGATTATTTTAAATGAAAAAAATTTGAAACACAGAAAAATAATTTTATTAATAAATTTTATTTTTGACCCAACTTTTTTTTCTTATCGCTTCTTACCAAATTTTAAAAAATTATGCGATTCTAATAAATCATGAATCATTTTTTCAGAGAAAAGATTTCCCACAACTTTACCGTTTCTAATTTTTAAAAACAAATTCTTTAATGACTGGAACCATTAAAAAAACATTTTCCAAAACGAAAGTTTTATAAACAAATTGCTGAATTTGATAATAAAACAATCGTAGACTTTATTTAAAGAAACGATTTTGCAGAACAACGCTTATTTCTGTATCTCACATATTTTGGTGAAAAAAATCGAATTTTTTCAATATTAAAAATCAAAACATAAAAATATACATCCTGTCCCGAAATGTCTTAATGAGAATTTTTAAACCTCATTTAGGCAAACACTTTTCCATACACGGAGAAACTTTTTTGTATCAAATTTTACTATAGTATTTTTCAATTTAGGGAAAATCGTATCACTTTGAGAATTTTTGTCAGTAAAAATACTAAACTTTATAATAATGATATGAAACTTTAGTATGAACTATAGTAAAATTTGCTATGAACTATGCTGAAGTTTCATATCATTATTATAAAGTTTAGTATTTTTACTAACAAAAATTCTTAAAGTGATACGTTTTTCCCTAAATTGAAAAATACTATAGTAAAAATAGATATAAAAAGTTTCTCCGTGTATAAACGTTTTTTTTGTATCTCACATATTTTGTCTAAAAAATGGAATTTTTGAATTTTAATCGTATTTTTTGGAATTGAAACGAAAAATATATGTTTTATCAGAAACTGCGTCAGACAAAATTTGTAGATCTTTTTGAAACGAACAACTTTGTATTCTTACGTTTTTTTCGTATTTCGAATATTATTGTTAAAAAAATTGAATTTTGGATTTTCAATAGTTTTTTTTTTTTAATTAAAAAGAAAAATATGCATTTTATGAAAAAATGGTACAATTCTAATTTGTAGGACTTTATGTAGAAATTAATGTTGTATCATAACGTTTTTTCGTATCTCGTATAATTTAACTGGAAAATGGAATTTTGATATTGACTTTTTACGAATTTGAATATGCTGTAACATTTCTAATTTTGATTTAATCAAAAAATGTTATCAGGATAATTTGTAGAAATTTATGAGCACTATCAAAAACCAGTATTAAAATTTTGGATTTTTCCAAAAAGTTATTTTCAAAAACACAAAAGTAGTGCTCAATCCCTCAATTTTGATTGGATGTGGCTGGTTAACGAACTTGTCCTTATTTTTTCAGCTCCCATAAAGTTTGCCAAAGCTCAATTCGATCTGATAATTCTATCGAGAGTTATGCCGCGCACGACCTAATACAGACAGACAGACAGACAAACAATTTCGTAATAACCGTTTTTTCTGACTCAGGGGGTCTCAAAACGTAAAGATTTGATGAAAATTTCGAAAGTCATTTTTCACATAAAACCAATACCTTCTCATCCATGATAAGAATGTAAAAATGTAGGATTTTTCGAAAAAAACTTTGAAATTTTTCTGACAAAACATATATTTTTCGTTTCAATTCCAAAAAATACGATTAAAATTTAAAAATTCAATTTTTTAGACAAAATATGTGAGATACAAAAAAATCGTTTATATGGAAAATTGTTTGCCTAAATGAGGTTTACAAATTCTCATCAAGACATTTCGGGACAGGATGTATATTTTATGTTTTGATTTTTAATATTGAAACAATTCGATTTTTTTCACCAAAATATGTGAGATACGAAATAAGCATTGTTCTGCAAAATCGATTCCTTAAATAAAGTCTACGATTGTTTTTTTCTTTTTGAGAGATTTGGAAGAAAATAAATTATTTTAATCATGTAATTTATTAAAAAGTTACTGAAATGTATACAGAAAATCGAGCGCGAAGCGCTTTCGTCATGATGAGAATGTGTTCCTTAAGGCTGATAGAACCTTAAGTAAATTCAATCTCCTGTTTCACTGAAACTCAAAAACAAATTTAGTGACTTTGAGAAAATGTGTAATTCACATCATCTGTAATATTATTATAAAATTGGTTTGAGCTTCAGTATCAAAATATAAGAAATAAACTGAAATGTATGCGAAGAGCACAAGACCGAGCGCGAAGCGCGACGATCAAATCGCGCGCCTTAGGCGCGCTCAAGCTTGCGAGCTGCGCGCGAAGCGAGCGATGAGAATGTGCCCGCGAAGCGGGCAGATTTTTATAAATACTTTTATACAAAATTCGAATTGAAACTTCTGAAACTAAAAAAAAATCATCTTTACAATATATTTTTTAAACTAAAAAGTGACGATTTCCTAAATGAAGTTCAAAATAAAGAATTTGACACTTTTTTACTTCTATTTAAAGATATATAATCTCCAAACTTTAAGGAAAAAACGATTAATCTAGGTAAAAATAATTTTATTTAAAAATTCAAATCTAAGGAGATTGAAAATTAAATAAAAACTTCTCACCCCAGTAATAGGCGTAGTTTTTGAGAAATTGTAAGAATTTCAAAACTCGTAAAAGTAAAGGAAGATAATATACAAAAATTCCGGTGATATTATCACACTGAGAAAACAGTTTCTTTGAATCAAAGAAACATTTCTTTGATATACGGTCAAAGAAAAAATTTCTTTGAATTGAAGAAAGTTTTGTTGATTCAAAAACATTTTCTTTAATGTAAAAAAAAATTATTTCTTTGGATTGAAGAAAAAATTTTTGAATTAACAAAACTATCTTTAATTCAAAGAAATTTTTTCTTTGACCGTATATCAAACAAATGTTGCTTTGATTCAAAGAAACTATTTTCTAGGTGTAATTTGTGGAGTTTCTTGACTTTTGGAAGTTGCATGAACAATATCAGTCAAATAAAATAAAGCAGAAAATATTACAACGGGAAGAATTATTTTTATCATAGTCATTTTCATAAATGATGTGCAACGCTTCTGCATAGATTATATCATGATTCAATGTATTTCATAGCTATTTGGTATCGTCAGCATGAAAATCACTCTCAACATGCACTTTGTGCATTAGCAAGCGAAAAGATTTGGATTACTCATTGCGATGAGAAGATATAAATCTGAACGACTATAATATATCTGAGCCTGATTGATCTGAGCCATCGAGAATCCAATTAATAAATTCGATCTAATTTTAAAATTTAAATCGACAAAGTTTGTTTAAATTATTATTAACAAAATATACACTACCGGTCAGAATTGTGGGACCACCTGTTTTTCGATAATTACTTAAATTATCCTAATTTGAATTATACGAGTGAAAAAATTTGTTCTCTTGATGAAATTCAAAGCTATCAAAATTCTTTATAAAATTTTAAATAACATTCGAAATAATTAACATTTTTTAATGTTCTTGGACTCATTTTAAAGCTAAATTTCTACAAAATCGAAACAAATTATCAGCATTAATGTGTAACTTTTTCTTATATAGTGCGCGAGGTTAAAGTTCAAATAATAAAGTTGGAAAAATTCTAATATTGCTTTTGCTGAGAAAAGCATTTTTATAAGAAATATATTTTTATAAGATATATATATATATAAGATATATTCCCCCTTGAAATATATATTCATATAATTTTTATTACGATTTACCTACAAATGAAATGTTTTCGAATTTCCCCTACTTTTTTATTACAATTTTAACTCTTTGCATTATGCAAGAAAAAAATTATACATTTATAATGACAATTTACTGCGATTCTGTAGAATCTTAGCTTTAAAATGAGCCCAAGAACATTAAAAAATGTTGATTATTTCGAAAGTTATTCTAAATTTAAGAAAATATTGAAATTTGGATATTTTGGCAATAACTTCTTCAAAATTTAACAAAACGACTTCATTATGGACTAATTTCAAAGATAATTTTGATGGCTTTCACATTATTAAGAGTAAACATTTCATCACTCACAGAATTAAATTTAAGATAATTTGAGTAATCATCGAAAAACAGGTGGTCCCACAATTCTGACCGGTAGTGTAATAATATTATTAATAACAATAACAATTAATATTATTGTAGATATAAAGTATTTTATTTGGAGTAAATATAAAAATGTCAGATATTGTACCTTTTCTGCGAATCAAAGAAGCCAATTAGGGAAAATGTAAAAATTAAATATTCAAGACCAAGTTTTATTGATTTTATACGACAATGAATCGACGCAATCATTAATTTGATTTCAACATTAACTTAACCAAACCGCCATTGTTTTCGTATGCTAAGGGCAAACACGATCGTCACGCAACCATGAGAATAGAATGGGGTCAAGAATCAATGTTTAATTCCCTAAATTTTTTCCATCATAACCAGAAATGTTTATTTCTTAACTTAATTGTGATCCAATTATCTCACAACTGATTAAAATTTATTAGACTTAGAAAAATATTTGGTTAATCCGACTAAAATTTTATTTCATCAACAAAAGAATTTTATTATCATATGGCTGATCACACGCAGAAAAAAGATTCGTAAAATTTAGAGAAAATTTGATACTTATTTTTACAATTAGACTTTTCAGTAGATTTTACAAGAAGTTCAGTTGCATCCATTGATTTTCTTTACGTAAAATCTACTAAACTCGGAGGTTTTCATAATTTGAAGATTGTACTCTTTAAATGTGAATCAGTTAAAATCTACTGATTATCAGTGAAATTTGACTGATTCAAATATCTAAAAAGAGATTACTGTAAATCAGTCAAATTTCATTGATTATTTCAGTGAAAATTGACTGATTTGACAGTGAAAAATATTTTTCTCACTGATGAATCAGTGAAAAGGCAAATCACTGATTCAATCAGTGAAAATTTGACTGATTCAGATTTAGAGAGTACTCTAAGTTAAGTAGTCTACTGATTGAACTGAACTACTTATTAAATATAAAATTTATAAAAATTTATATTATTTACTAAAAAGTCAAGTTGCAAAAATAAATACCAAACTTTCTGTGAATTTTACGAACATTTTTTCAGAGTGCAAATGTTTAATTGATTCAGCCAAAGAATTTGTTTTATGCAACTAAAGATGGATTGTTTCGATACGGTTTGGTCAAATAAAACAAACAATTCAGTTGATTCAACCAAATTTTTTATTACTTTAACAAAAAAATTTGGTTCATGTAACAAAATGGTTTAGTAAGATCAAGTAAATTTTTTCCTGGCACTATCACATTATACCTTTGATTCAAAATGTAAAGATAATGCCATTAATCTCGATTTATTATCAAATTTTTTATCTTTTCTTAGGAAGTGGCTGGATGAACTTAGAATTCGATTCGAGAAAATCGTTATGGAAACGAGTCGTTCGTTTGAGATGAAGAGTATGTGGGAAAAAGATAAAAAAAGATTTAAAAAGAATAAACCGACGTGTCAAACAGTAAAAGTTAGTAAGAGCCAGCATAAGTCGCAGCGGTTATGTGAAAAAGGAGCATCTGTCCCGTATTGTCTTGATTCTACTTCAGTAGTTTTTTAAATCCTGAAAAAAATCAACTGTATTATAATAGACTTTATCACACAGAAAAAAGTTTCGTAAAATTTAGAGGAAGTTCGATACATATTTTTACAACTTGCTCTCTAAATCTGAATCAGTCAAAATTTACTGATTATCAGTGAAATTGGACTGATTCAAATAACTAAAAAGAGGATACTGTGAACCAGTCAAATTGCACTGATTACTTCAATGAAAATTAACTGATTAAAAAGCGAAAAATATTTTACACTGAGGAATCAGTGAAATTTTTTCACGGCTGAATCAGTTAAAAGGTAAATAACTCATTCAATCAGTGAAAATTTGACTGATTCTGATTTAGAGAGTGATTTTTTAGTAAATCTTACAAAAACTTCAATTCAATCAAGAGATTTTCTGTACGTTTCACTTAAAATCCACAAAACGCGAAAAAGATCCCAGTTTAGTAGATTTTACTGGAAGATAGGTGAAACGTACAGGAAATCTGTTGATTGAACTGAACTTCGTGAAGAATCAAGTAAAAATTTAAGTCGCATAAATAAGTACCAAACTTCTTGTAAATTTTCAAAAAAGTAATCACAAAGGAAAACCGTGCAGAAATTTTTAAAATTATTTTACTGATATTTCATTCAAGTTCATTAAAGTCTGACCGCATGATTAAATTTTTAAATGAATATATTTCTGAAATGTAAGATAACTTTGTTATACATAAAATATCTTTTTCAAAACGTCGAAGATGTGATAAAATACAATGAGAAACGTCTATCTTTTCCATTTGAGTAAATATTTATTTAAAAACTTTTCTTTGCAGAAAATAAAACTGAGTGTTATCGGTGATTAGAACTTCTTTACTTCCTAAATTTTCCAGAACACATTTTGTGTATAAAAAAAATTATTTTGCAGAAAAATAAGCTTAATTTTAGTGATCGCATTATTTAAGCATTTAGCAAACGATTTTCTCAAAAAATATACTAAATTTTCCGACTGAGTGAAAAATAACCCGAGAATAAAGAAGGTCAATCCTAATTTAAACGTAACCCTATACCAAACACGTGTTATTTTAATAGTATACCTTTCATTTTTTATGTTGCCATCACTATTTGCTGTAGGTCTCGTGTCTGGGAACTTCTGGAAAGCAAGATACTCACATTCAAAATACAAAGTTAAAAGCCAATCAGTCACTCTATTAATTCAAAAGTGAGGGTTACAATTCAAATAAATTTCAATAACTCTTCTGCTTTTTTTTTTACCCTCACATTGAATGTAAAAATACGATCAAGATTATTTCACCTGAAGCTAAACGACGTTTACAGAAAAATAAAAATTAAAAAATTTACAGTAAACAAACAGAAAATTTTTTACTTGATCTGTTCAAACCATTTTGTTAAATAATCAAGATCTTTAAAAATCCAAAAAAATTTGGTTCAATCAACTGAAATATTTGCTTGATTCAACCAATTTGTATCCAATCAATTTATCTTTGGTTGAATGAAAAAAATTCCTTGGTACAATTAACAAAAAATATGGTCAACCATACAAAAAGCGGATTTTTTGCTGGCTTGAACTAAACTTTGGTGAGATCAGCCAAGTATTTTTCTGAGTGAAGCAAAATTTATTTAATTCTACTAAAAAACTTTTTTCATTCAACAAAATAATTTGCTTAGATCTAATATATGTTTCTCCTGAGTGCAAATAAACTAAGATTATTGGTTAAATTAATCCAACTATTTCTTTCTTTTAACCGAATCGGGATTGGACAAACAATCTTTTGTTGGATTAACCAAAAATCTCAAATATTTTAAAATTCAACCAAAAATCCATTCGATAAAACTAAACTTTTAGGCTCTTTAAGGGGTAGCATCACTCTAGCGGCTAGAAAATCATGCATAATTGATGAATTTTTTTGGAAATTTAATGAAATAAATGGAAATTCTGATTTGAGCACTACTCTCTAAATCTGAATCAATGAGATTCTCACTTTTGGCTGCGGGCAATCAGTCATTTTTACTTAAAACCAATAAAAAACCACTGATTGTCTAGTCAGAATTGGTTCACTGATTTCAATTCAGTGAGAATCTCACTGACTCAGATTTAGAGAGTATATTAAATAAATATTGAAGGATAAAAATTTCTGTATTGAAAAAAATATATAAAACAGCGGCTTGCCATTCTCTAAATCTGAATCAGTCAAATTTTCACTGGTTGAATCAGTAATTCGCCTTTTCACTGATTCATCAGTGCAAAAATAATTTTCACTGTCAAATCAGTTAATTTTCACTGATTAAATCAATGAAAAAAATATTTTTTACTGTTAAATCAGTTGATCTCCACTGAAGTAATCAGTGAAATTTGACGGATTTACAGTAACCTTTTTTTAGTTAGCTGAATCAGTTAAATTTCACTGATAATCAGTAGATTGGACTGATTCATATTTAGAGAGTAGACTTTTCTGAATAGGTATTTTCGGACGAACTCGTATCTCCATCCGGGATTGAACCTAGAACAAAACAAAAAAAGTACATTAATCTACAAGCTTGAGAACATCAAAGTACATAGGATTTTTCCAAAATATTGATTTTTAATAAAATGCAGGTCATTTGAAAATTACCTTTCGAGTTCCAAGTAAAAATTTGGTAGTAAATCACGTATTAAATTAATAATTTTCAAAATATCGCAAAAATTCTACGTAATTGCATGGAAAAACTATTAAGGGGGCCAATACATACACTGTTAAAAATATTTTTAATTTTAATAGACTAATATACAAGTGGTAAATTAAAATGAACAGATTTGTATATTATGAAAAATTAATATACATTCATATTAAATTTAATAACTTTTCAATCAATATATATTAAAATTATTAAAATATATATATATACATGTGTATTCAAATTCAAATAAAAGTTTGTATTTTTCAAGATGAAAGTATTATAAATTTAATACACGTTACTGACAGGCCTGAAGTTGTATGGAGGCTATTCAAAAATTCATGAAATTGGTTCTTAAACCATTTTTGAGGTTATGCACATTAAATTCGGCACAAGAATTCCAAAATACATAATTGTAGTAGTGAATAGTTCATGTTAAAATTGTTTACTTAACAAAAGTCATTTAGATTTTAATTTTTTGTTTTCACTTCACAACAAAATTACAATTCTTATTTAATTCTAATGATCAAGAGCTTATTTTATTCTCTAAAGGATTCGGTGAGTTTATGACAATTCAAACTATCATTGTTTATAACAATAATAACTGTATAATTTCCAAACAATTTTTTTTATTAAAACCCACCCGAATAGAATTGCAGGGGATCTTTTAAAGAATTAAATGAGCCCTTGGTCATTAAAATGAAAAAATAATTGTAATTTTTTTCTAAAGAGAAAACAAAAAGTTACAATCTAAATAATTTTTTTTAAGTAAACAATTTTAACCTGAACTATTTTTTCCTAAATTACGCTTAGAAGCCTCCTTCAAAATTCGCAGGAATTAATAATAGATCTATTTTTGTTGATTTTATAAATCATTATAACGATTCGCGAATTTTTAGATTGAATTTACCTTGTGAATATACAGTTAAATTTTCAAGTCGATCGGATGAAAATCTAATTAATTATGAGTTTGCCCAATTTTAAAAATCTGGTTTCGAAAGAAAACCCTAAGAAGTTGTCATTTTGTATATTTTTTTTATTCAAGAAATTTTTTTATCATTCAAGAGATGTACAATATAGTAATGAAATAAGTTTTCTATTAATGTTATTATATTTTCAAAAAAAAGTTAACTTGATATTCCGTAATATCTAGAAAAAAAGATTGCTCGAATCATAGAAATTTTTCCTTGAGTGTGACTGAAATGTAGGTTTGGTTTCACTTTCAACCGTAGTTTCTAGAGTTTAGTCTAATTAATCAATTAATTGATGAGTTTTGAGCCCGAAAACCGTTACCTTGACGAGGAATCATCGACCCGGCATGGCACCGCAGTTTATTTTTTGTGACTTCCCCCATTCCTCTGTTGGAAAATCGGTTGGGGGTGTTCGCCACATGGCACGCGTGCTGCTTGAGTCTACAAAAGCAATTTGAGACTCCATCCTATAGATGTTGGCCTTTCTATTCATCTACGATTCATCGTTCATCGTCATGAATGAAAAAAAATAAAATTATATCTGCAGCCCAAAGTCGAACATTGACCCAGATGAATTCACACTTCAATTGAAAAGGAATCTCCAATTTAGGAATTTCAAAAGACAATTATCGACAATTCATCTAATTTTTGATTTTTTAAATAGTTTTAGCAAATATTTTTACTACGAAAATGATTTTTTTTAAATTTTGAATCGAAAAAACTTTTTTTTTGATTCAGGGTCAATGTATATTTTTATTCGATTTAAAATTTTTTCCGTTGAGTGAAAAAATAGGAGAAAAATTGTTACGAAAGGTTGAGTCAGGTCGTTTGAAAATTAATTGGACCATTTTTCCAGGAACAGAATCAAAGTTTAAAAAAATACATATCCAGGATTAATTCATCTTGGCGGTTTTTCTAGAACGAAATATTGTTTCATTATTAAACAAATTCTAGCTAATTCATTAAAAAGTTAATTGATTTAAAAGACAATTTTGGCTAAATCTACCAAATTATTCAAGCCAAAAATATAGTTGATTTAAAAAGTCAAAGGTCAATCAAGGTTGTGAAAAATACATATTTATGATAGGATTAATTAATTTATAAATTCACGAAAAAGTTAATTGATTTAAAACACATTTTTAGTTAAATCTACCAAATTATTCAATTCAAAAATATAATTGGTTTAAAAAGTCGAAGATCAATCAAGGTTGTGAAAAATACGTATCTGTGATAGGATTAATTCATTCATTAATTCACCAAAAATTTAATTGATTTAAAAGACATTTTTGGCTAAATCTACCAAATTATTCAATTCAAAAATATAATTGGTTTAAAAAGCCGAAGATCAATAAACGTTGTGAAAAATACATATCTGTGATAAGATTAATAAATTCATTAATTCACCAAAAAGTTAATTGATTTAAAAGACAGTTTTAGTTAAATCTACCAAATTAGTGAAGCCAAAAGTGTAATTGATTTAAAAAGACGAAGGTCAATTAAGGTTTTAAAAAATACACATGTGTGGTAGGATTAATTAATTCATTAATTCACCAAAAAGTTAATTGATTTTATAACACATTTTTAGTTAAATCTACCAAATTATTCAATCCAAACAAATCATTTTTTAAAGTAGCCAAAGATTTAGCTAAATAAACCAAAAATTTCCTTGACTTTACACCCAGAAAAGACATTTACTCGACATAACCAAATTATTTTGTCAAATCGACCAAGATATTTGATTAAATTAACTAAAATTTGATAAATCAAAATATTTTTTCGATTTAACCAAATTCTTTGATTGAACCAATCAAAAATATTACTGTATTATAGGAAAATTCTTTGGTTGAAATTACCAAATATTTTTTTGTATATCGATGATTTTGATTGAATCAACCAATTTTTTTTTGAGTAAACCAAATATATTTCTGAGCGTATATCGCCCACTTGAACGAAATTTTTATATAACAGTTATTATTCTGCAAATCTAAAAACCGCGACGCATCTGAGGTTGAGAATATGTTAGGCAGAGGGGGGGGGGGGGGGGGAGGGGAAGTAATTAGCAATTAACTTCGACCCTCGTGACGGCTGAAGTCTGGTATACTATAAACGGCTCATCAGCCTCTCTCTAGCCCACCCCGATTTCCGTTCATTGGAAACGTCATGTGGCAGATTAATTGGACCGGTATGGAATAAAGAAGATTCATTCTCGTTGGTTTGGGGAGCGTGCGAACTGCGTAGTTCTATCACACTAGAAATTATTATGACCCCCATATCGAGACCTTTTCAATTGTTTAGAAAGCGATAGGTGTTGTCCAATCCAGACAGAAACTTTTACCTAAAATTTATTTAGTCTGGGATGTTCTCCAAATTTAAATCAGTAATTTCTTTACTAATTGTATTCAGTGACTCGTTTCTATAGCTATTGGATCAGTTTATTAAGCCAAGTTCACTAAAAAGTCTGAAGAATTAACTGATTGAATACCTTTAAATGGGTCACTGAATGGAATACACTTGAAAGTAGTGATTAAAATTGAGAGAATGGATTGAATTATTGAAACTGAGAATGGTAAAAGTTTACTAATGAGTAGTTGAATTTAATTTGTAATCAGTTAAATCAGTGGCTGATTTTTTCTTTAGCAATAGAGGTAAGTAAATTTGACTCTTAATTTTAATCATTTTTTTACTTATCTTAATCGGTTACTGAATCTTATCTATGTATAGAATCAATTGCTTTTGAAAATTAATCACTGATTGAAATTGATAAAATAAACTGATTCAATTTGAAAGAGTAGATTTCGACTGTAAAATCTGACAAATTTAGTAAGTTTATTGATTTTTATGTCTAAATTGACTTGAATTCAATAAGTTTCAGTTGATGTTTATTTATTATTATTATATCTTAAAATTATATCTTAAAAACTATTCAACTGATTAACTTCTATCAGAACAATTAATATGTGTCATTACTCGGTGAACCACTTCAGAATAAAACAAGAAATGTTTACTATTTTTTTTAAAGAAAAAAGAGCGAATTTCATGGCGGAAAATGACATTTTCCGCTTTATGTCTACGATTCTTAAAACTGTCATTTTTTTCACTTTTCGGTGATTCACTTAGTAACTACTAGTGTAATTTTCAGAAATATTTTTGGTTTTTTTGGTTTCAGGACATTTTTTTCAAAATTATCATGACCGCCGTTTTTTTTGAGAACTTTCAATGATTTTTCATGAATGTTACGCATTTTATTCTGAAAAGATCTGTAAATTTTCCAGAACTCTGATCAGTAAATTCCTCTATCCCCAATTCTTAAACAGTTGTATAAACTTTACTAAACTATTTTTTTCTGTGTAAATTTGCAAAAAATGTACTGAAATTTCTGACATTTTTTTAATATTATGAAACTCAACTGAATTTTCATAAAATGTATCTTAAAAATACCAAACTGTATATCCAGAAAAAAAAGTTTCTTTGGGAAAACAAAATGTCTTATAGAATCAAATAAATTTGTGCATTGCTATACAGTCAAAGAAAACTTTCTTTGGATTAAAGAAACTTGATTGTTTTTTTTCTTTAAATTAAAGAAATGAATGTCTGTGCAATCGCATAGTACATACGTAATGTGACTCACGACAATATTTCCTTTAATAAAATGGTACGTTGTTGGAAAAAATTGGCTTTAGGGTCCAAAAATGATAAAGTCGATTCAATCAGACGTTTCGGCTCAGGTCGGAGCCCTCATCAGTGATATTTATTAAAATCTAAAAAATACAAAAAGGGTGGCGCTGATTTCACATTTTTAGAAATAACTAAAGCACTTATACTTTGATGTGAAGTTAAATTTATATGTGAAAATGGAAGGATATTCAACCAGAACAACAGGTTTACTTCAATTGATTTCTTTGGTGTGAAGCTGTATTGAAAAACTTGAGTAGTTTACAAGGATTCCTTGAAAAAACATACGATCTGAGCCGAAACGTCTCATTAAATCGACTTAATCATTTTCGGACCCTATGTTTTTTAAAGGAGAAGCTGAAAAGGTCCTGCAATTATTGTTTTTGAAATTCTTCAAACCTTCAGACAAAAATATCAATGGAAATTTTAATTAACATAGCCTTAGAATTTTAAAAGTAGACCTAGAAAAAAATTTCTTTGATTCAAACAGAATTTCTTTGATTCAGAGAAAATTTTTTTGAATCAAACAGATTTGTGCATTGCTATACAGCCAGAGAAAAGTTTCTTTGACTTAGATAAAGTTGATTGTTTTTTTCTTTGAATTAAAGAAATAAATGTCTGCGCAGCCGCATAGTACATACGTAATGTGACTCACAGAAATATTTTCTTTAATTTAAAGAAAAAAATGTCTTCGTTCAAAGATAATAAAATTAAATAAATTATTTCTTAAGTTTTTGCCAGTACTGTATTTGAATCAAGAAAATATTTCTTTAAATGAAATAAATAATGTTTAAAAAATAATTTCTTTGATTTATAAAGGCTAAAAACGTGATTCTTTAAAATCAAATAAATTTATATTTGTCCTAAAGGTGTTTTTACATCGAATTGAAGAAATAAAGTTAAAAAACGATTTTAACTGAAAATTAAGAAATTGTTTATAAATTTACTAAAGAGTAAGTCAATTCTCTGAAATTCTATCCTAATTTTACGAGACTGTAACTGAATAAAACTCTAGTCACGTGTTTCGGGAAATTACGGTAGAAATTTCTAACAACTTATTAAATGAGAAATAAACTCATTAAGAGCTAGAGTTAGTTCACTGATCGAAATTAGTAAAAACATTACTGACTAAAATAAGGATAATAGAAGACGGAAGGCATAAAGTTCAGAAAATTACATTGATTCAGATAATCTCAAACAAAAAAGACAAATAATATAGAAAAATAATTTCTAATAATTTATGCTTGATTCTTGTCAAAATTTGAACTTTAAAATTCATTTTCAAATGCCAACTCCAACTAACTGCTAAATCAAATGATCCGAAACTAAATTAACTAATTTATCAATAAAATTGAGAAAAAAAGAATTTTTAATTAGGTTTGAAGTAGAGAATCTTTTAACTGTCAAGTTTTTTTCAAAATTGCCGCATTAATGTTTACAGCAGAATAATTCGAAACCGATTTCAAGTTTTTGTGACCTAAAGCTATTTAGTATGCAAGATTTGTTTACAAATTGAGATTCGAATGCTGTTCCTCTTATTCTACAACCTTGCATTCTTCCTTCTTTTATACGAAGGATTGCGGCTGGTTTGACAAATGAATACTTGTGTCGGCATCTTTCCAAATAAGTCCTAGTGGAAGCTTTCTCTCTCTTCTTTTTCTTACAGATCAAAGTTAAAGGAGTAAAGGACTGATTCCTTGAAAACGTCACTGACCAACAAACAGGTTTTTAAACAAAAAATTGTAACATTTTTTTAAAATTTGAAATTCGAGTTTTCATTCATTCTTTGTCAAAAATAATTGAGCTCTCCTTATTACTATTATTTAACATCAAATTATTATCCACATTATATGTTCAATAACAATTTAAGGCGAACACTCAGTACAATTTTTTTTTATAAATGATACACCATTCAACTCCAACCAATAATTTAAATTTGCAAATATGTAAATTTATTCGGTCATTCTATGTTTTATATCGAGTTGAGGAGTGAAAAAGAGACAATTACAACCAGAAAATATAAAATAATTACAATAATTAAATGTAAAATGGAAGTAGTCAAAAAAAGTGACACGTGTATCAGAAAGCAGTGCTCCAGATTCCAGAGGGTAGAAGGCAAATCGGAGAAAGTCACGAAGTCTGCGAGGAGGTGACGAGCGAAAAGCAAAGACTGTGCTCTTAAAACGCGGCGATGACAAATTAAAATGGATCCAGAGAACGAGAGGAAATCGCAAAATGACAGGCAGGTGGTCATCTCTTGAGTTATGTATACCACGCTGGGAGTATTACAATTCGCATTGACACAAAACACAGTTTAATGGATGTTTTATTAATGAGCCTGCGGTTCCGTGTCGAACGTGCCGCGCTTTTCATATTAACAAGAGCGACAAGACTTTTGTCAGGAAAGATTTGCCGACGCGACCCTCACGATCTCCAAATGTCGAGATTCGCACAAACTTGAGAGATTTATGGCCCCCTTTCGACAACACGGCATTTTGTTCCTATAAATGACAATTAGGAATCGGAAATTTATTTTTATACGACATGACACACTTTCCGGGTTACTAATTAATTGTTTTTCAATTGAAAACACTTTTTTGAATTTTTTTAAATCTAGACATTCTATCGAAAGGGAAAGTTTATCAAGGAATTGCTGTTTGCCATTGTTTTCGTTGACATATTTATCTAATCTCAAGTTCATGAAATTTTTTGCAAAATTATTTTTGAATTTCCACCAATGTAATATTTTATTAATATTGAGGGTTAATATTAATAATAATTCAATTATTAAAAACTTTATTTACTTAACGAGATCTAGAGAAATGCAGTTACGATTTTGAACATTTTATACACGGAGAAACTTTTTATATCAATTTTACTATAGTATTTTTCAATTTAGGGAAAAGCGTATCACTTTGAGAATTTTTGTTAGTAAAAATACTAAACTTTATAATAATGTTGAGGATGATGGCCTTTCTGGTATTTTTTAAAAAGATGTTTTGCAGGAAATTAATACTTCATTTTAAAGTCCTTAAAAATTGAAATATATTTCTTTCCTACTTAAAAGTCAACGTTTCGACTGATACTTCAGTCCTTATCAAGACTAAAAAATATAACACAAACATGGATTATACAAAAAGAGAGATAACAAACATAAAGTCCAAAATTATAGTAAAAAATATCAAAATGTTTTTACCTTTAAGAAATCGTTGCGTATAGGATTAAAATTTGTTAAAAAAATTCAGACATAAAATGACGTATAAATATATAACAATAACTGTTATAAATTGATAAATTAAAAATTATGAACAGTTAACTTTCACAAAAGTAAAACATGTAATTTAAATACTACGTAATTAATACTAATCTTTAATTAAATACATTTTCTAAATATATAAACATTGATACTATATTCTAAAGCTGAACAGTGTATTATAATTTTTTTCAGAATTTAAACGTTCTGTCAATTGTATAACCTACAAGATGAAAGTTTTTTGGCAATTTCGAAACAACACAATTAAAATAAATTTATAAAAAAAATGGATCATAAGAAGTTGATATCTCCTGGAGTTTATACAGTGTGACGGATTCTCTACAAACTTTTTAAAAGAAAAAGGAGAAAAAACATAAGAAATGTACAATTTTTTATTGCGAAAAATTAATGTTCAACTATGTCAGTTATTGTTATATTTATAGGCCATTTTATGTCTGAATTTTTTAAACAAATTTTAATCCTATACGCAACGATTTCTTAAGGGTAAAAACATTTTGATATTTTTTACTAAAGTTTGGACTTTATGTTTGTTGTCTCTCTTTTTGTATAATCCATGTTTGTCTTATATTTTTTAGTCTTGATAAGGACTAAAGTATCAGTCGAAACGTTGACTTTTAAGTAGGAAACAAATATATTTCAATTTTAAAGGACTTTAAAATGAAGTATTAATTTCCTGCAAAACATCTTTTTAAAAATAGTTTATACTATAGTTTCATATAATTATTATAATTTTTAGTATTTTTACTAACAAAAATTCTCAAAGTGATACGCTTTTCCTTAAATTGAAAAATACTATAGTAAAAATTGATATATAAAGTTTCTCCGTGCAGAAAGGCCATCATCCTCAACATTATTGAAAAAAACTGGTAACAACTGAAAAATTTTTTTTATAAACTTTATAATAATGGTATGAAACTTCAGCATAGTTCATAGCAGATTTTACTATAGTTTATACTAAAGTTTCATATCATTATTATAAAGTTTAGTATTTTTACTAACAAAAATTCTCAAAGTGATACGTTTTTCCCTAAATTGAAAAATACCATAGTAAAAATTGATATAAAAAGTTTTTCCGTGTTTCTTCGTAGAATGCAAAAATTGCACCTTTCAAATCAGCCCGAGACAAATTACCATACAGCTTATACAATATTTCCAGAGCTATTGGCAATTAAATAAATATAGGGAAATTTTCATTTTCATAAATTTTTTCAGGTCATTCAGTTGAGATTTTCACTATGAAAAAATAATTGACGGAACATAAAAATATTTATTTCTTTTAGAGATACTACGCACTGTGAACATTTCTTGGAACATAAATTACCCAAAATTCAAGTGAGCATTGTCACACGAAATTTATGAAAAAATGAGGTTTTTGGGATTTTTTAACAAGAAAACTGGATATCCAATCATCTGAAATCAGAAAACCAAAACTTTTCTTAAAACTTGTATAGATGGCTACCATATGACACTCGGACTTGAAAAAATAATGATAATCCGATGAATGGTACATGTTTTTTCAATCAATTTTTTTTAAAAAACGCCTTTTTTAATTAAGGAAATTTAAATAAAAAATTTACTTTTTATCTGAGAGTTTTGTTTCTCGTTATACAATACAGAAATGATTTACAAACAAAATCGTGCAAGAATTTTCGAAATCGCTTATTTTTTTCAATCATCTTTAATTAATTACTACTTTAAAAAATTCAAGTGCTGTTATTTAATAAATAGTATTAGAGGAAAATATTCGCTTCACCGGGAAATAAATTTTAAAATATGTCTATTTTAGTAATAATTAATGTAGGTTAAAGTTCAATGCAGTGTTTACCAAATTTACTCTTTATAAATTATTGGATTCTAAGGACTCACGACACATTTTCTTTTCCAAACATTTTTAAAAAACTCCACCATCGTAAATTTTGTAATTAATCTCTCATTTTCTAACTGCTAATCAGAAATGTTGAAAAATCAGATAAGTTTTATAAACTTTATAAAGTTAGATAATGAGAGATTAGTTTGCAAAATCTACTACACGGAAAAAATATGTCCAGTAAAAAGTGTAGAATTAGTCCAGGAGTTTTGGACGGGTAGCAAAATTTTGGAGATCTTGAATGACTTTTAATAAAATATTTCAAACTTTTCAGTACTAAATGCAAATGAGTCTTGAAAATTTTCAATAAGAGTCTAGGAAAAATAGTTTTGTATTTACTACACAAAATTTAAGTAAGAAGCCAAATTCAGTTCACGACGAATTGTAAAAAAGTTGTGAATGTTTCTAATTCGGTTCGAAAGAATATGAAAAGTTCCTAAAGTAAAAAATAGCGAGCTGGTATTACAAAAAGTTCTGGACAGTCTAGGAAAATAATCTGCGCCTCGATATGCGCAGTTGACCATCAGCGCATCAGCCGGTAGTGCGAAGTAAAGTGAATAAGTGATCTTATTTTATATAAAGGAGATAAAGGATAGAGGATTAGAAGTGTATTTCGTAAGTACCAACTTTTGTACTAAAATAGTTACCTAACACCTTCATTTTACATTAAATTTTAGTGAGTTTCAAAACTTAATCTATTAACATCAACCTATTTCTTTATTTTACATGTTTGTGAAGAAAGTATTAATGTAATTAATATCTCACTAAGAGAGGTTAGTTTATCTCTATTTCATAAAAAATGTCATAAAAAATTTCTCTATTTCATCAAAAATTTTTAGATACCCGGCACTGGACGTTTCTCACAAGCGTTGAGAATTTGACTAGCTACTATATAAGGACCATTTCGACCGATATACTCAGAGTGCGATATTCTGCGTGTTACCGTGTTAGTGAATTGCGTTGTATGTATTATGTATTAAGTTAGGTTATAGAATAAGATTTGTGTGTATTAGATAAGTGAAGAATACGTTTCTCGTGTATTAGTAGTGTGAACTTGTAAACAAAAGACTACAAATCTGATGTCTGCTTCGCTTTTTTTATTTTGCTTTAGAACCCTTCATATTTTCCCATACTGTCTTGGAAATTGTACACGCTGCCTCTACACTTTTTCCCAGACTGTCTTAGACATTTTACAGACTCCAAATTGTTTTTGCTTTATCAAAATTTCCTAGATAGTCTAGGACTTTATGTAGTTCTTCTTGCACTTAGTATTGAAATATCTTGTAAATATTCAAAGAAGGAGGTTTCTAATTTTTACAACATTTTGGTACCCGTCCAAGATTCCCAGACTAAGTTCTACACTTTTTACTGGACATATTTTTTCCGTGTATAGTGGAGTTTTCTAAAAATGTTTGGAAAAGAAAATGAGTCGTGAGTCCTTAGAATCCAATATTTTATAAAGAGTAAATTTGGAAAACATTGCATTGAACTTTAACCTACAGTAATTATTACTAAAATAGACATATTTTAAAATTTATTTCCGGTAAAGTGAACATTTTCTTCTAATATTATTTTTTGAATAACACCACTTACATTTTTCAAAGTAGTAATTAATTAAGTTTTCCAAGGGCATCCTTGCGATTGTCCAACCTCTTTAAAATGACTTCTTGTGCTCAGAGCATCCCTTGATTTATGACTTTAGAATCGTTACTTTTACTAATTTTCATTTAAAACTTCTATAGAATATTTCCATAATATGTGATATGTGATAATATGTGTTAATGTGATATAAAATCTATCCTTAAGGGGGTCTCCTCATCAGTGGCTCATAAAAAAGGTGTTTTTTAAGGATTTTTTTTAAACATGAAAACAGCAAGAGAAACAAATGATCTTTTGCGTATCTTTGAACATATATTTATTCAACAATAAAAAGTTTTTTGAATGTCAAAATAAATAAAAATGGCGGATTTATAAACAATCTCGCGCAGCAGCTCGCCGCGGACAACTCAAACTCCGTGAAAAATTCAGCACGTAATTTTTACCTGAAACAAAAAATTAAAATACTTCCTTATTCGGAAGGCTTTTCTGCACAGTATAGTCTATTATGGTGATTGAAAGTTGAAATTTGAATATTTTAGTCATTTTTTAATAAAGTACTCGATTTTTCGGCCTTTTTTTAGCAGTAAGTGCATTAATAACATTGTAAAAAGAGACTTTTTAATACATTTTTTTAACTCAATCTGTGCACAATTAAATTATCTAAAAAACAGTGTTTTACTTGTATACCTAGCTTTTATAGTTTTTTTGTAATCGTGCACGGAATTTCAAAAAACATGGTTTTCATAAAATGGGCTTTAAAGTTTTTCGAAGGAAAAAAAATCAAATTCTTGGTACTGTAACTCATAAAATACTTTGAGTTGGACTTTAAAACTTTGCAAGAATATTCTCGGATAATAATTCTAACGATTGAAGCAACAAAAAAAATCGATTTTTTGAAGCTGACTGATGAGGAGACCCCCTTAAGGGATACCTTTACCTTTGAGCCTCCAAAAATAGTGTCATATTTATGATTGATTTTCAGGCAAATAACGGAACGTAAAACAATTAAAATTTATAGAATTTATTAACTAATATATTATCTTTATAAAAATTTTTGTTTGTTAAGAAATAGATAATGGCGGCTGAGTATTGCCGTGTCCAAAACAAAAATATTTCGGAGGTCGTCCGCGACAAGAAATTCTAAGGATTGAGATTTTCGCCTGGAACAAAAGAATACATTTTTTCCTAATGTTTATAAGATTGCCCAGTGAAGTACTCAAGGTTATAAAGAAATATTTGAATGTAAAACTCGATTTTCGACCAAAAAAGCGACCTTAATTTGTTAAACAAATAAAAAATTTTTAACCAATCTTAAAAATCGTAGGAATTCTATTACAGATAATTTAATAATATTTTATTTAAAACAAGATTCGTGTCAATCGGTTGAAAATTGTTGAAATGGCGTCTCTTGTCGATTTGAAAAAGTCAGTTTCGAGAAAAACGCGTTTCAAGTTTTAAAGGGGACTTCCACCTTGTGACTCGGTTTTCGGGCTAAAATTCAACATTTCTTTCTACAGAATGGCATAAGATATCACAATGATTTTTTTGTATCTTAGTCGCTTATTCCTTAAGATAAAAAGTATATTTACATGAAAAGTTCGAAAAAAAAATTTCGCGGTATGGTCGTCCTCGAACGTGACCTTGTCGGAAAGTTGGAACCAAAATGTGACCATGATTTTAGTATCCCAGGTCGACTGAAACAAAAAAGCGCAACACAGTTTTAATCAGTAGTGTGTTAGCTTTCGTTCGGGATATACGTTTTCCAAAATTTTGAAATATAGCGAAATGACACCTATTTGTAAAAAAAAATGAATTTTTTGACCTATTTTCGATAGTTCATTTAGTTATAAAAGTGCGAAAAATGAAAATAAAATAATTCTAGCATTCCGAATGGAAGAGGCATGTTCAATGAATATTCAGTCCAAAAATCAGCTAGATTCACAAAATACTTTTCTTGTAATTGTGGTCACAGTTTCGAAAAAAATAGTTTTGAGAAAAACGCGTTTAATGTTATTGGGCATAATTCGTGGGACCTTAAGATAGTTTTCATCCACGAAAATTAGACCTTAGGCAAAAATAGATAATTTTGCTTTCAAAAATAGCAATATTATTATTGAAGGGCTAATTTGAAAGAGAAAAGATTATTTTTCATGAAAAAAATTTGAAACACAAAAGAATAATTTTATTAATAAATAATAAACAGGACTTATGTCGACCCTTCGTATTAAAATTTATTTTTGTGTAAATTTGGTTTTTGGACCAATTTCATGGCTTCACATGTACAAATCACTTATATCGTGTTTACCATAATGTTTATCCGTCAAATGTGCCATTTTTAAAAAAATTCTTCCTCTCCTTCATATTTTTACAGAACTGAATTTGTTGTACAGTTTATTTTTTTGTAAATCTTATTTTATTTAGGCCTTTTTGTTAGTTTCGATTGTGCAATTTGTTTATATCGATTTACCACAATGTTACCCGTCACACGTGCTACTTTTAAGTTTCTATCTTTAGCAATTTTACAAATCAAGGTTTTATAGTTTTACCCTTTAGAAAATTTATTTATTTATACCATTTTTATAGTCTCAGATTTGCAATTCTTTTACATGATTTTTTCAACAGAATGTCCATCGGTCACACGTTCAAAATTGTTCAAGTTTTTTGTATCTTTATGGGAAAAAATTTTTGTGTACAGTTCTTTTACATTTAGTTTAGACAGATTTTACAGTTTCACATGTACAATTTATTTATATCGGTTTTACCACAATGTTTTATCTTTCACACGTGCTATTCTTTATGTTCTCTTCAGTAATTCTACAGAACAAATTTTTTGCACACTTATTGTACAGTCTTACTTTATCGCAAATTTAGTTTTTTAGTACAATTCTATAGTTTCACACTTGCAATTCTTTTATATCACTTTTTTTACCACAATGTTTATCTGTCACACGCCAATTTATAAGTTTACCTCCTTTGTATTTTTTATAGAAATAAATCTCACTGATGAGGACTCCAACCTGAGTCGAAACGTTTGAAAATATGAAACCTTGAGTTTACATTGTTTCTGGACTCTAAAGCCAACTAAGTACACCAAAAATATTCAAATTTTATTAATAAATTTTATTTTTGCCCAAACTTATTTTCTTATCGCTTCGAGCCAAATTTTAAAAAATGATGCGATTCTAATAAATCACGGTTCATTTTTTTAGGAAAAAGATTCTCTACAACTTGACTGTTTCCAATTTTTGAAAATGAATTCTTTAATGGATGAAATTATAAAAAAAACTATTTTTAAAAACAAAATTTTTATAAACAAATTGCTGTATTTGATAATAATTAATTCAATTTGGCTCGAAGCGATAAGAAAATAAGTTTGGGCAAGAATAAAATTTATTAATAAAATTATTTTTTTGTGTTTCAAATTTCTTTCATGAAAAATAATCTTTTCTCTTTAAAATTAGCCCTTCAATAATAATATTGCTATTCTTGAAAGCAAAATTGTCTATTTTTGCCTGAGGTCTAATTTTCGTGAACGAACTACCTTAAAGAACCTTTTTATACAATAGAAAATGACCTAAAAATAAAGCTGTTGGAGAAATTTATTTCGGGTGGTAAAAAGAAGATTCACCGATTTTAGTGGCACGAGTGATTCACCCCCGGGATTTGGGGTGTTTAAAAGACTCGGAAAGGGCCACCAGTGCGTGACCCCCTTAGGAAGGGTCAAGTACCGGAAGTTGGGAAGGGTGCGAGAGACCGGTAGTGGTGGATGGCACAACAAATTAACCTGGACATTCGCTACGATGCGATTCGTAGACCACCCTCTTCACTAAATGAACTCGGTACCGACCCATCCCTCTCGTGACCAACGACCAACGACCATCCCCAGGTACAAGCATCGCCATATGCTGTGCAGGTGAAGAGACTGTCTGCTTTCTGCTACGCAAGAACAAACCGCCATACATGGTTGGCAAACTTTAGTTTCTGCTTTCTTATACTGGATTTATATTCCCAGCGTGTGGCACGTGCCTACGCGATCATCCACTCAACCAAGAGAAGGCTTATAAAAAGATATCTTCTCTCCATCTTCCTTCAGGGCTAAGTCAAATATCCTATCCTACAGATATTATTTCGTTCCAAAAGGTGACAGCATTGAAAAACAAAAATTTCATCAGAGATTACGTTTTTTTAAGGAGAGGCTGAAAAGGTCCTGCAATTATTGTTTTTCAAATTCTTCAAACCTTCAGACGAAAATATCAATGGAAATTTTAATTAACTGGAATTTTAATGTAGACCTAAAAAAAAGTTTCTTTGATTCAAACGAAATTTCTTTGATTCAGACAAAATTTCTTTGAATCAGGCAAATTTGTGCATTGCTATACGGTCAGAGAAAATTTTCTTTGACTTAGAGAAACTTGATTGTTTTTACATTCTCATCATGGATGAGAAGGTATTAGTTTTATGTAAAAAATGACTTTCGAAATTTTTATCAAATCTTTACGTTTTGAGACCCCCTGAGTCAGAAAAAGTGGTTTTTACAAAAGTGTCTGTCTGTCTGTAGTAGGTCGGGTGCAGCATAACTCTCGATAGAATTATCAGATTGAATTGAGCTTTGGCACACTTTATCGGAGCCGAAAAAGTAACGACAAGTTCGTTAACCAGCCATATCCGACAAAAATTGAGGAAACTAGACCATTTTTTGTTTTTTAAAAAAACTTTTTGAAAAAATCAAAAATTTCAATGCTGGTTTTTGATAGTGCTCATCAATTTCTACTGATTATCTTAATAACATTTTTCGATTAAACCAAGATTAGAAATGTTACAGCATGTTAAAGCTTGAAAAAAGTCAATATCAAAATTCCAGTTGAATTATACGAGATATGAAAAAAAGTTATCATACAAAATTATTTTCTACATAAATATCTACAAATCTGAATTGCAACATTTTTTCAAAAGATTTATATTTTTCTTTTTAATTTAAAAAAATACTATTGAAAATCCAGAATTCAATTTTTACATTCTCATCATGGATGAGAAGGTATTGGTTTTATGTGAAAAATGACTTTCGAAATTTTCATCATATCTTTACGTTTTGAGACCCTCTGAGTCAGAAAAAATGGTTTTTACGAAAGTGTCTGTCTGTCCGTCTGTCTGTAGGTCGTGTGCGGCATAACTCTCGATAGAATTATCAGATTGAATTGAGCTTTGGTACACTTTATCGGAGCCGAAAAAGTAAGGACAAGTTCGTTAACCAGCTACATCCAATCAAAATTGAGGGATGGAGCACTACTTTCGTGTTTTTGAAAATAATTTTTTGAAAAAATCAAAAATTTCAATACTGGTTTTAGATAGTGCTCATAAATCTCTAAAAATTATCCTGATAACATTTTTTGATTAAATCAAAATTAGAAATGTTACAGCATATTCAAATTCGAAAAAAGTCAATATCAAAATTCCATTTTCCAGTTAAATTATACGAGATACGAAAAAACGATATGATACAATATTATTAAATAAATAAAGACCTACAAATTTGAATTGTAACATTTTTTCATAAGATGCATATTTTTCTTTTTAATTAAAAAAAAAACTATTGAAAATCCAAAATTCAAGTTTTTAACAATAATATGTAAAATAAGAAAAAAACGTAAGAATACAAAGTTGTTAGTTTCAAAAAGATCTACAAGTTTTGTCTCACACAGTTTCTGATAAAACATATATTTTTCGTTTCAATTCCAAAAAATACGATTAAAATTCAAAAATTCCATTTTTTAGACAAAATATGTGAGATACAAAAAAACTTTGAGATGAAAAATTGTTTGGCTAAATAAGGTCTACACATTCTTATCGAGAAATTTCTCGACAGGATGTATATTTTAATTTTTTGATTATAAGAAACATTATTGAAAAAATTAAATTTTTTAACCTAAATGTGTGAGATACGAAATAAGCAACGTTCTGCAAAATCGTTTCCGTAAATCAAGTCTATGATTGTTTTTTCTTTTTGAGATATTTGGGAGAAAATAAATTATTTTAATCATGTAATTTATTAAAAAGTTACTGAAATGTATACAGAAAATCGAGTGCGAAGCGCGAGCGTCATGATGAGAATGTGTTCCTTAAGGCTGATAGAGCCTTAAGTAAATTGAATTTCCTGTTTCACTGAAACTGAAAAAGAAATTTAGTGACTTTGAGAAAATGTGTAATTCACATCATCTGTAATATTATAAAATTGGTTTGAGCTTCAGTATCAAATTATAATAAATAAACTTGAATGTATGCGAAGAGCATAAGATCGAGTGCTAAGCGCGAGGTCCAAAAAGAACAGAGCGCGAAGCGTGACGATCAAATCGCGCGCCCCGGGCGCGCTCAAACTTTCTAGCGAAGGGCGCTATGAGAACGTGCCCGCGAAGCGGACAGAATTTTTTTCTTTGAATTAATGAAATAAATGTCATCGCAGCCGCATAATACATACGTAATGTGACTCACAGAAATATTTTTTTTAATTGAATGAAAAAATTGTCTTCGTTTATAGATAATAAAATTAAATAAATTATCTCTTAAGTTTTTGCCATTATTGTAATTGAATCAAGAAAATATTTTTTTAAATCAAATAAATAGTGTTAAAAAATAATTTCTTCCATTTAAAAAAGGCTAAAAAGGTGATTTTTTTAAAATCAAATAAAATTATATTTTTTCTAAAGGTGTTTTTACTTCGAATTGAAAAAATGAAGTTTGAAAAAACGATTTATTCAATTTAAATAAAACTTTTTTCTGGGTGTAATTTAGAAAATATTGACTAATGAATTGACAGTTGTAGTTCAGTTTGTCGTGGTAAAAAACAGGTCTCGTAAAATTATAATTCTTTCTTACTAATTACTTCTTAGAAATTTTAAAAAAATATCGTATTTTCATAGATCATGGCTTATTTTTTTGAGAAGAATATTCTATACAACTTTGAAATTCCAATAATTTTTTATTGGAAAAAATTTTTATTCCAACTTTGAAAATTAGTCAATAATCTTCAATTATAGTTATTTAATTTCGAAAAATATGTATATTTTATGTTTTGAATTTAAAAAACACTATTGAAAATAAAAATTTTAATTTTTTAATCAAAATGTGTGAGGTAGAAAAAGAGCGTTAAAAAGCAAAATCCTTTGCTTAAATAAAGTCTACGATTTTTTTTCTTTTTCCACATGGAAATCCAATGAGTGAATCCAATCATTTTTTAAAAATTGGCCAGAAGCGATGGTAAGGAAAAATTCTATTACCAAAAATCTGTCCCCTTTAGCGGGCACATTCTCATTGCGCGCTTCGCGCTCAGTTTTTCATATCCTTTAAATACAAATTGCTGAATTTCTTCATTTCAAATGAAAAACGGAATTCCATTTACTTACGGTTCTATTCACCTTAAGGAATATATTCTCATTATAATACTCGCATTTCGCGCTCGATTTTCTGTATATTGTACATTTCTGTAACTTTCTAATAAATGACATGATTAAAATAATTTATTTTCGTTCAAATACCTCCATAAGGAAAATTAACCGTAGATTTTATTTAAGAAAACGATTTTGTATTTCAAGGCTTATTTCCTATCTCACATATTTTGGTTAAAAACTGGAATTTGTGATTTTCAATAGTGGTTTTCAAAATCTAAACATAAAATATACATCTTGTAAGAAAATGTTCTAATGAAAATTCATAGATCTCATTTAGTCAAATAATCTACCATCTCAAAATTGTTTTGTAGCTAACTTGATTGGTTTGAAAAATGGAATTTTGGAATTTCAATCGTATTTTTTGAAATTGAGACGTAAAATATACATTTTATCAGAAACTTAATATTTTATTATTTATAGCAATTTTTGTTTTATTTCGTATAAATATTTCTATTGGAAATAATTTTTATTTGGCTTGATAAATAAAAAGAACCAATACTTATTGCAAAGTAAAATTAAATTTATTTAAGGAAATAATGAAAGAATTTAATTCAATCAACAAAGAAATTCGTTTGATTGTAAGAAATAATTTTTTAATTTAAATATAATGCAGCCAAATATATTTATGTTTAAACAATGCCTTTAATATTGTAATTTCTTCGAGTTAAACAAGTTGTTACGATTAATATAAATATTTTTTATTTGAAGAAAAATATTCATACTAATATTTATTTTTTCTTTCTGAATGTGGAAAAAATATTGAAGTTGTTTAAATTAAAGAAAATCTGTTGAAGAACTAATCTTATCAAATTAAAAAAATACAAATCACATCATTTTTTAAGATCAAATTTTTCCGTAATTCAAAAAATATGTTTTTCCTCAATGTTAAAAACCGGTGATTCTAGGAAATAAAATAGATGGTTGGAATATTCCCTGAAAACGAAGCCCCTGTCATTAAATGTTCATTATTGTTCCCACGTGTACGCGTACAACACAATAACGAGCTATTCTCCACATGAAAGTTTGTAAAACTTTTATGCTGATTGAAATACATTAAAGCATTGTTTCTGTGATATATATACTCAAAATAATATATTTCTGTCAATTGTAGATTTGAAGGAATAAAAAAAAATTGCAGTTTTTTACAGATATTTTCTATATTCTTAGTCTTTAAAGTTCTAAAAAGCGATAAGCCTTTAATTTTTGGAAAGAGTTGGGTTTTGGAAACTTTATTTTGGAAATCTTTAAAATAAGATTTCTTTGCCGATTTTATAAGTTTTTGAATGACAAAGCCTTGAGTTCAGAAAATATCAATTTGTAAAGTCTATAAATTTTAGAAAGTTTAGAATTTCTCTTAAACCTTTACTATATCTGTCGTTAAACCAATACGACAAATGTTCAGAATTTGATTTGATGCAAATCGGTTGGAACTTAATCCGACTCAATTTGATCCAATCCCAATGATTACGATGTCAGAACTATTTCAATACAAAATTCGATTTTGATCAATTCGAGTTCAAATTGAAATGTTGGAATGATTTGCATCGAACGAGTTTCAAAAGCTCCCTGGCGAAAGTATGGGATAGGAATTCATTCCGAGCCAATCAGAACTATTCCGAATCATTCCGATATCTGTATCCGAGCCAATGCGAATCATTCCGAACCAATCCGAAAACGTTTTGTAACTCGTTTGATGAAAAACGGTCAAAAATCGATCCGAAATAATGCGATTTAATCCGAGGCAACAATCTGAATGAATTCGAACCAATCCGAAAGCAAGTTTTCAATCCGAATCAATCTAAGCTCGGATTGATCCAAACCGAATTTCCAATCAGAATTAATCCAAATCAATCATTCATTCTTTTTTCGGATTGTTTCAGAATAATTCGCATTGGTTCAGATACAGATATCGGAATGAATCGGAATAGTTCTGAATGGCTCGGAATGAATTCCTATCTGATACTTTCGCCAGGGCTTTTTCAGGTTGGTTCGGAAAGAGATTTCGGAATAACACTGATTCGCTTAGATTGAACTTCGACCGGAAAATTTTGAAACCTCAAAAGGAAATTTTTGAACTTTTTAAAAATTGACATTATACTAATTTTTAATTTTTAATCAAAAAAATTTCAATTATTAAATCTCACTTCAAATGCGATAAAGTTTGACAAAATTAATAACTAAAACTGATCCTAAAAAAGCAAATTTTAAATAAATCAATATTCAATTTGATTCCATACTTCAAAGTTTTTTTCGAAATAGAAATGCTTATTTATATTTTGGAACTAAAATAATAAAAAATAATTTTTTTTCACTGAAGCCACAAATAATCACTGAGAAAACCGTTTTGTCAAATCAACAAAAATATTTTGTTGGTATTCAGCTAACAAAATTCTTTTGTTGTGCGAACAAAACATTTTGCTATATCAATCAAATTTTGTTACTTAAACAAAATGTTTTGTTGGTACAACAAAATATTTTGTCAGGACAACAAAAAAATTTTTGTTGGATAAATTTTTTTCTCACATATGTGAGAGTACCTAATTACAAGACAAAATAATTTTCAAGTTATTAATCAATGAAGAACTGTCACTCTTTAATTGGCAATTACGTAAGATACTTATGAATCGCACCAAAATTTTTAAGCAGATGCATTGATGCAAAAGTCAAGGATTTCAAAAAACTGTAAATAAGTATGACAGACAACAAGATAAAAAAAGGCCCATCAGTCGGCTTTCCTCGCGTGTTTGAATGTAATGCGTAATCATTCTGAACGGTCTGCGCTCTACACTTTGAGACAGAGAATTCCGTAAACGGGAAAACGCGGATGAGAAGAGGAAGAAAAAGAAAAGAAAAGAAAGAAGAGACAGGTGGTCGCGGAAAAGTTCACCTGCATGTTGTCTCTGCTCACCTTGGCGCCTCGCACGCGCTTCAAAATCATCGAGCGCTTGCATCTCGCTTTCGATCTTGCAATTCCAGATAAACTTACCGGTTTCTTTTTTATCTTCGATATTACACATCAAACCTACAATTTTCTTATATTATTTTACCGTCATAAATTAGTCTTCTGGTTTCACCAACAAATGCCCCTCTTTCGAATTCTATATAGAAAAAATCTGCCGCTTTGCGGGCACATTCTCTTCGCTCGCAAATTTGAGCGCGAAATTTAGTCGTCGCGCTCGGTCTTAGATTCTTCGCATACATTTAAGTTTATTTCTTGTAATTTTATACTGAAGCTCACGTCATTTTTATAATATTGTACACGGAGAAACCCGAGATGACAATTTTTGCATACTTACTCTCTAAATCTGAATCAGTCAAATTTTCACTGATTGTATCAGTGATTTTCCTTTTCACTGATTCATCAGTGAAAAACTATTTTTTCACTGTCAAATCAGTCAATTTCCACTGAAATAATCAGTGAAATTTGACTGATTTGCAGTAGCCTCTTTTTAGGTATTTGAATCAGTCAAATTTCACTGATAATCAGTAGATTTTGACTGATTCAAATTTAGAGAGTACGTTTCAATTTAGGGAAAACCGTGTAATAGTGAAAATTTCTCGCAGCGAAAAATAATTTTATTAATAAATTTTATTTTTTACCCAACTTTTTTTCTTATCGCTTCTTACCAAATTTTCCAAAATTATGCGATTTTAATAAATTACAAATCACTTTTTCAAGAAAAAGATTCCCTACAACTTAACCATTTCCAATTTTCGAAAATGAATAAATTATTATCAAATTCAGCAATTTCTTTATATAAAAATTTCGTTTTGGAAAATGTTTTTTTAATGGTTTCAGCCATTAAAGAAATTATTTTTAAAAATCAGAAACGGTGAAGTTCTGGGAAATCTTTTCTCTGAAAAAATGATTCATGATTTATTAGAATCGGATGATTTTTAAAAATTTGGTAAGAAGCGATAAGAAAAAAAGTTGGGTCAAAAATAAAATTTATTAATAAAATTATTTTTCTTTGTTTCAAATTTTTATCATGTAAAATAATACTTTCCCTTCCAAAATAGCTCTTCAATAATAATATTGCTAATCTTGAATGCAAAATTATCTATTTTTGCATGAGGTATAATTTTCTTGGATGAAAACTACCTTAAAGAAAGTTTTGTTAATTAAAAAAACTGTTCTTTGATCCAAAGAAATAGATTTGTTTACATTAAAGAACATTTTTTTGAATCAAAAATACTTTCTTCGATTCAAAAAAATTTTTTTTTGACCGTTTATTAAAGAAACTGTTTTCTGAGTGAATAATTACCATTGCACCTTGATTTTCGTTAAATTTCTAATATTTTTTTTAGAATTAATTAGTTGAATTTGAAATTTTTGTCACTGCCTACATTATCGGAGGATCACTAGTCGCGTATCAGATAGGATACGTTGCCGACAGGTGTCCTCGTAGACAATTTCAAACTCTTATATTGTAAATAATGTAAATTAATTCAAATTTAAAAAAATTTGAAATCTTTCTGTGGAAAAAAAACCCCTTTCGAGTGCACTGGAATTCGAGTCCAGGTCTTTCTGTCGACAATCGAAAGACCTGGGCTCGAATCCCAGCGCAGTTAAAAAGCGTCTTTTTTCCACAGAAAAATTTCAAATTCTGTGAAATTTGAATTTTTTTAGAATTATCATTATAAAATAAAAAATATTTTGCTATGGAAAGTTTCTCCATGTTTTTTGGATATTGCAATGAAAAATATACATTTTATCAGAAACTGTACCAGGCAAAATTTGTAGACCTTATTGAAGTGAATAATTTTGCTTTCTTACGTTTTTTTCGTATTTCACAAATAGTGGTTAAAAATTTGAATTTTGATTTTCAATAGTATTTTCTTATGTTAAAATGAAAAATAAACATCTTCTAAAAAAATGAAGTAATTCAAATTTGTAGATTTTTTGTAGTTAAAAATATTGTATGATAACTCTTTTTCGTATCTCGTATAATTTAACTGGAAAATGGAATTTCGATATTGGCATTTTTCAAATCAGAATTTGTGCAAAATTTCCCAAAAATGTCTGTAGAAAACACAATTTGTGCAGGCTTTTTGTAAACAAAACGAGAACAGGGATCAGAGTATATCCCAAGTGCGAATTGTCGAAGGTGATAATACGGCACAGTATTGGCCCAATCTCGGCAGCCAAGAGTCGGCCATTGTTATTGGGCCAGTGTCACTGTTTGCATCGGTCAAGTGCTGGGACGACGACGGCGGCCTCTTTCGTCTGTTTAAATTTACCGACCTTCAGCCGAAACTTGGCCCGGTATCGGCCCTATACCAAGCCGATTGTCATTTTTACTATGGCATCCAGTTCTGAAAGTAGAAGAGCCAGAGTCGGGCTCATGGACGGCACATTACTGGGCCATGTGTCACTTTTACCACGGCAAACCATCCTGGAAGTGAGAAAACCAGAGTTCGGCACAGCATTGGCCCGTTGCTGTGCCGAAAACAAGTGCTGGCGGCCAGAGTTTGGGCCAGCATTGGCCGCCAAGTGCATACCGGAGTTATCATTCCAGCAACAGCACGATATTGGCAGCCGATCTTCGGCAAATTTTTGGCGATGCTGGGCCAGTGTTGGGCCGTATCTAATTTCACAGTTGGGATATTCTCTGAATGTGAACCAGTTATAAGTTTGACTTATTGGAATCAGTGACTGATAAATTATGTTTTCTACAGACACACTCTAAAAAAAGTCTATCCATAGTGAAATTACGTTCTTTTCAGAATGCATCCATTGAAATTAAGCATATTCCTTTTGTCTACCAACAGAATCTTTTTCCTGTTACAAAACTCATCTGTGAGATGCAAAAAGAAAATATTTTTAGCAATGAACGATTTTTTTTGACTCTGAAAAGAAATCCTCTAATTATGTAAGGATTGCATTTTTAGACTAGGAGACGAAGTGCGCCTGCGCGTTAGTGAGTGTACATCGTCTGGTGCTAATCTGTTCACAGATATTTTGTCAGTACGGTGCCAACTACGAAGAATATATTTATTTATGATCAAAATCAATTAACGAAATCAAATAATGGATTTCTACAAATTATTAGGAATCCCAGAGTGCGACGTAGAAATTTTGAAAGGTGCGTATACCAAAACAAACAATTTTGATCCGCATAACCTTATTTTTCATTGCTTCTGATGACAATTCAAAGATATTCCCAAGAATGTCAATAAAAGCATAAATGTGGCTACTATAACCTAAAATATCCTTATGACAGCTACACATTTTTTCCGTAAAACAGTTTCGTATATGTATAATTTTTTATACAATTTATTCATTTCATGAAATATACAGTTGTTTTTTATTTGTAAAAAAATATTTTGATTCGAAATTATCAGTAAAATGTTTACTATAGAATTTATTGTAAAATTTAAAATGCAACAAAGTTTAAAAATAATTTTGTGACACTTTTTCAACATTATTTATTTAATAGATCATGGACTTTCAATTTTACACGTATTGGAAAATTTGTAATGTAAGCAAAGTTATATCTTAAAATTTCTTTAAGCTGAAATCTAAGACGTGACGTTATTATATTATTGAAAATGATCGATTGAATATTGGGATTTGTCAAAATTTGGCTTGTGTACATTTCTTATAAGTTATATCATAGAATTTGTTTTCTTTTAACATCGAAATTATACTTCCTTCGTACGACAAAGGATTTTATTTCCAGACCAAAGGAAAAACTTTGGCAGTAAAATGATAGCACTTGAAACGAAAATACTTCAACCATTAGAAGATTTCCTCTTATGCCAATTTTGAGTAGAAAATCCATTCATAGTGAACGGAATTGTTCGACAGTCAATATTCCGTTTTTAGAGTGCATTTTTGGGAAATTTTGCACAAATTATGATTTGTACAGAAATTTTTGGAAATTCTAAGAAAACTTCTACCTTCTGCCGACATTTTACGAAAATTCTGCAAAGATTTTGCCTTTTACAGAAATTTTGCCTATCACAGAAAGTTTGCGAAAATTCTCTTGTCCATTTTTCCGCACAAATGGGTGCGGACACTATCAGAAACCAGTATTGGAATTTCTCCAAAAAGTTTGTTTCAAAAACACAAAAAATACTCTTATTTTCACAATTTTGGTAGGATATGTAGCTAGTTAACGAAATTTCTTCTGACTCAGGGGGTCTCAAAACGTGAAAATTTGATAAAAGTTTCAAATGTAAAAATTCAATAAAAAAAATTCGATTCCTCAACTTTTAGAATTATTTTCTCAAATGCATAATTTCCAAACATTCAGGTACTTAACGAAATATTCATCTGAATGTAAAATACGTAAAAAATAGATACAAAATATCTTTGATCTGGAAAAAAAATTATTATATTGTATAGTGAAATAAAGATACGCAGTCTAGTAAAGGTTACATAGTCTCTATCGAAAAATTTGATCGTTCAGACTTATAATCAACGCATCTTGAGAAGCAGACAGCTTGTTGCGTGCTGCGGAGTCCTGTCGCAAAACCGATATGGATTCATGCACGCGTGTTTAATTACCTGCATAAATTTACTTACCGAACGCGAAGCAGTAGTGAACGTTCGCCATTCCTGGCTTCCTGGCACGCTCCGCACCTTCATTTCCTTAAGAAGCACCCGGTCCTTCGAGTTCCGCCACTTATCTCGACAATTCAAGTAGCAGTGTCTACAGTTTGAAGACTAAATTTGCCTTTTTCAGGAACTGAAAACCCTGAAATAGAAAAACATCCTTGATATAAAATATAGTTACGATTTCTTATACAATCTATATTCAGCAAAATTAAGCTTCCATTACATTCTCTGATAATGGTTTAAATTTTTACATTCTCATCATATGAGAAAGTATTGGTTTTATTTGAAAAATGACTTTCGAAATTTTCATCAAATTTTTACGTTTTGACACCCCCTGAGTCAGAAAAAGCGGTTTTTAC
Organism: Diplolepis rosae; assembly: GCA_030998225.1. Lineage (NCBI taxonomy): Eukaryota > Metazoa > Arthropoda > Insecta > Hymenoptera > Diplolepididae > Diplolepis > Diplolepis rosae. Next base: position 469,187 of record JAPYXD010000723.1, on the reverse strand, counting down.
GAAAGTGCTCTCTAAATTTGAATCAGTCAAAATCTACTGATTATCAGTGAAATTTGACTGATTCAAATAGCTAAAAAGAGGTTACTGTAAATCAGTCAAATTTCACTGATTATTTCAGTGAAAATTGACTGATTTGTCAGTGAAAAAAAATTTTTTCACTGAAGAATCAGTAAAAATTAACTGATTTAACAGTGAAAAATATTTTTTCACTGATGAATCAGTGAAAAGGAAAATCACTGATTCAATCAGTCAAAATTTGACTGATTCAGATTTAGAGAGTGGATGCCTGTCTGCAGTAGCAGTAGGCTGTACACCCAGAAAACAGTTTCTTTGAATTGAAGAAAGTTTTGGTGATTCAAAAAAATTTTGGTTAATTTGAACAAATCTATTTCTTTGGATCAAAGAAAATTTTTTTGAATTAACAAAACTTTCTTTAATTCAAAGAAGTTTTTTCTTTGACTGTCTATCAAAGAAATGTTTCTTTGATTTAAAGTAACTGCTTTCTCAGTGTATACTCGATAAGTCTCGATAAAATTATCGAATTGAATTGAGCTTTGGCATACTTTATTAAAGCCGGAAAAGTAAGGACAATTTCGTTAACCAGCCACATCCGACAAAAATTGTTAAAATAGGAGCATTTTTTGTGTCTTTCAAAAAAACTTGATGAAAAAATCCAAAATTCCAAAACTGGTTTCTGATAATTCTCATAAATCTCTACTAATTATCCTTATAATATTTTTTAATTATTCTAAAATTAGGAATGTTACAGTATGTTAAAACTTGAAAAAAGTCAATATCTAAATTCCATTTTTCAGTTAAATTATACGAAATACGAAAAAAGTTATGTTACAAAATTGTCTACTATATAAAGATCTACAAGTTTGAATCGTAACATTTTTCCATAGGCTGTGTATTTTTCTTTTTAATTTAAAAATATACTATTGAAAATCCAAAATTCAATTTTTTAATAATAATATGTGGAATATGTAAAAACCGTGAGTTTACAAAATTGTCGTAAATTGTTGTAAATTATGTTAATAACGTCTACAACCCGTGCAGAAATTGCCCAATTTGTTTCCAAGTTCCGATCCGGGCCCGATCGGATTTTCCACATATGGCCGCAGGAGGGCACTTTGTGTGGCCCGGGTTGGAACCACATAGAATTATGATAGACAAGATTATTTTCGAATTTTGTGTTGTGGTCCTGATATTGTATAGTGACTATATTGATATTAAGATGACAAAAGCAAAAAGTACATGGCGAGTTCGGAAATATTTTTTTATTAACGGTAATTTGAAAAGAAAATTATAATTTTAAGTGTAGAACGTTATTGTGTTTCATTATTTTTTATATCGTATATTCAATTGTCCAAAGTGAATTTTTTAGAAAGAAAATGATTAATAATGTAATATATTTTTAGATTCAGAAGAATCGAATAGTTCTACAGACTACGAAAATGGGTTTAAAAATTATACTGTTTTTATACTTTTAATTATACTGTTGCATCACTAATCTGAATTAATGAAATACATTTTTTTGAACCAACTATTTATTGTTATTAAACGAAAAGCCTTTAAATTTTACTATTTTTAAAAATACAAAATTAGAAGGGGCCTTATCTGGACCAGATCGGGCCCCCATTTTACAAGCCCAGATCTGGGCCCGATCGGGTAGGGCGTTTCATTACTGGTCTGGCACGGGAAATTTTCAGTAGGACATTGTTTGACAAGTTATATATTTTGTTTTGGTTTTGAAAAACGCTATTAAAGATCAAAAATTCCATTTTTAAACCAAGATATGTGAGATACAAAATAAGCGTTAAAATAAAAAATTGTTTGCTTGAAAACAGTCTACAAATTTTTTTCCTTTTTAAGATATTTGGATGAAGATAAATTTTTTAAAATTATTTTATTTTATTATTTTATTATTCTATATTTTGGAATACAAGTAGTAGAAAAAATACTTCAGCTGGACCTGAATTTTTGTTTCCTACATGGATAGTTTGAATGTTAGAACTTTTAAAATTAAGATTATTATCAAAAGGTATCAAGATAACATATATATGGAACTCTTTTGTGAAATTAGCTAAATGTATCCAAGTACAATCTTGATCTGATAAATTATATCTGCGTTATTGTGTTCATTGAACAGAATCGTTTTGCCAAATTAGCGACATTTTCTGGTTTAATCTAATAAATACTTGAAATTATTTATTAGAACTAAGTAAAATATTTGTTTTGATCGAGCAAAATTTTGGTCTAATCTATCTATTTTTACAAATCAAAGAATTTTTTTGAGTCAATGAAATAATGTTTTTGGATTAATCAAATATTTTGTTGTCCGTACTCTCTAAATCTGAATTAGTCAAATTTTCACTGATTGAATCAGTGATTTGCATTTTCACTGATACACCAGTGGAAAGAATATTTTCAACTGTTAAATCAGTTAATTTTGACTGATTCATCTGTGGAAAAAATATTTTTCACTGTTGAATCACTTAATTTTTACTGAAGTAAGCAGTGAAATTTGACTGATTCACAGTAACCTCTTTTTAGCTATTTAAATCAGTTAAATTTCACTGATAATCAGTAGATTTTGGCTGATTCAGATTTAGAGACTATAATAACAAGATGCTACACTGAGAAAACAGTTTTGTCAAACCAACAAAAATATTTAGTTGGTATTTATGCAACAAAATTCTTTTGTTGTGCCAACAAAACGTTTTGCTATATCAATCAAATTTTGGTTACTTAAACAAAATTTTTTATCTGGACAACAAAAAAAGTTTTGTTGCATACATTTTTTTCTCAGTGTATGGTTGGACCATTAAAAATTTGGTTGACTCAACCAAACTTTTTTCTGAGTGCAAAATTCCTTTGATATTGTAGAAATTCAATATAAGAATAAAACAGTTTTTAGAATTCAAACTGAAAATTTCTTGAGATTTATAGCCTGATAGAGTATCCCAAGCAAGCACTAAAGAAGCGTCGTTAAAACAATTTCCGAGGTCGTTTTACGACTGAAGGCGGCAACTCAATCGATTTGAGTAGCGCGTGGTCAGCCATAAGCGGGCGCAAATGAGTGCACATAAAAATAAAATGTCGTGTTTCACGAGGAGTTACCACGGGGACTTCAATGCTTAAATACAGGACAGCTGAGACGATCAAAAGTTCGAGTTACGCGAAAGAAAGATGTCGAGATGGACGCATAGATAGCAATTTTGCAAGAGGTGGATTTAAGAGAAAAGGGAGAGCTGCAAGTGCAGTACACGATATAAATGAGATGAATAAGTATATTTATCATCATACACTTGGCCCAATTTAATATGACATCAGGTCTCGATTACACAGGGAAACACTCTCATAAATCAAGGCTTTCACGAATTAAGTTATTTATCTGAGACAAATAGAAATCCTTCACATGCATATCATTTTTATCATAGAAATAAATCTTATTCCTGTTTTATTCTGATTAATTACTAATTAATTAGATCTTTTGCTTGTAAATTATTGTGAGCTACTTTTTCGATGATATTTTAAACATATGGTATGGGTTACAGTTTATAAATCAATCTGAATCTGAAATTTCATATTGATTTATAGTGAAAATGACTGATTCATTAGTGAAAAGTGCCTCGCACTTACTGGGAAAAATCAGTTGAAATTCATAATGATTAATCCATTAGTTTGACTGATTATTTGAGAATTTATTTACTTTTTCATTTGGCTAAATCTTTACTGATTTACTTGAGTGACCCATTTATTATTGATTCAAATTTAGAAAAGACCCAGGAGAAAATTTTATTTTTCATAATAAAACCATTTTTTAGACGAACCAATATCTTTTGTAATTCTAAGAGAATTTTGTTCAATGTGGACAAATATTTTTCTTCAAATTAAAAATATTTATTTTAATCAAACTTTTTTTGACTCGAAGAAATTACTTAAAGACATTGTTGAAACGTAAATACAAGTATATTTGGCTGCATTATTTTCGAATCGAAAAATTATTTCTTACAATTAAACGAATTCATTTGTCCAATTAAATTAATGTGTTTAATTAAAGAAATATTCAGACAAGATTGCACACAAATTGCTTTAAATTTAAAAAAATTAACTTCAAAAGAATAATATATTTCTATGAACCACTCAATGATAATAAAAATATTTTTAGAAATTTTCTAACGATTTCAGTCACTGAAAACTTTATTTTTAGAATTGGAAAGAGTAAAGTTTTAGAGAATATTTTCCCCGAAAAAATAAGCCATGATTTATGAAACTTCAATTATTTTTTAAAAATTGGTAAGAAGCGACAGTAAGGGAAAATTTTTATTTTTTATTATTTTTTTTATTTTTTGTAATTGTGACGACGTTCACAAAAAAATCCGCCGCTACTGACTTGCCATTACTGGCGCAGTACTGGCACAGTACTAAAGTATTTTTGTATACTGAAAATAGAAACCCAACTATAATTTTAATCAAAAAGCACAGTTATTCAAATATTGATTATTACATCTAATTCGAAAAATAATTAATTATTTCCATGATTTATTAATAAAATAATATTTAATATTTATTATTTTTAAATTATATATTATTTAATATTTTTACATAAAATATAATAAATATTTAATTTCAAAATAAAAATTTCAATTTTTAAAGAATTTGAAATATTTTTGTTGAAAAAAAGAGGCTTTCGACTTCGCTGGGATTCGAGCCCAGGTCTTTCGATTGCCGGTCGACTGCTCTAACCACTGAGCTAACTGCGTCTTTTTTTCCACAGAAAGATTTCAAATTCTTTAAAAATTTGAAATTATTTGCATTATTTACGATATAAGAGTTGCCCGTTGCTAAAGTCTGATTGGGTATATACGACCGCTTTATGATTAAAATAATAATTTAAACAAATTTCCCAGAGAAAACAGTAATGCCTTACATTTTTTTGCATTACTGTCTTCCCCGGATAGTTTATTTAAATTATTATTTTATCAATAAATTAGTTGTATGTAATTGGTGACGTCAGACCTAACTACGCGGCCTTAATAAACTGAAATATTCTTTGATTTAGCCAAATTGTTTCCACATAAGCAAATATTTAGTTTTATTGACTAAATATTTTTCTGACTGCACTTGATTTCAATTCACTCAAATTCTGACTGAAGATATGAACTTTGAAAAAGGGTTTCCTATGCCGTTTCCTTCAATGCTTTTTTCCATCTTTATTCTGATAAAATCTTAGTAAGAGAATTCAGATAATATCAGTTTGTACGAGTTTTCGAAACCTGTGTGCAGATGCACCGTTCCGTTTGTTAAAGATTGGAAGATTATCGTTGTGACTATTGTCTGGCAAAGGTGGAAAGAATGACTGGAACGTTTTCCACTTGAGGTGATGGTAGACAGCTGGTGTAAAGTGCCAGCTTCAGCTCAATCTAAAAATTCTCCACAGAAACAGTTAATTTTGAAATTAAATTAAATTTATTTTTATCATATTTTCCGAGAGCCAGAAAATTTTTATTTCGAAATCTAATTCTAATGGACTCGTTGAGGGGACGGGTAAATGTAACTCTAAAGATTACCTACTAAGGGGAGAGTGACAGACTTTCCAAGATAAATTTCGGCGCCACTGAGGGATGCACCCTTATTACTTCTAATCTGCGGGCACGTGCCAGTTTAGTTTAGGCTTTAGGCTTTAGATTTAGACTACCGGCACCCTCAATGGGAAACGTCCCTTTTATTACGAGTCATTGTCTCCGAGATCTAAACACTTGGTTTCCATCAACTTTTTTCAGATACACATTAAAGATATGACACTGACCTGGACTCAATTTCTTCCGCCTAAAATTAGGAAAAACATAAAACCAGCTGAACATAATTGACAAAATTACTCCTAAAATAAAAGATCATTAATTTTTTAAAATAAGTACACGGAGAAAAATAGTTTTTTAAAAATTGCCGAATTTATTCCGAAGTTAAGGATATGAGGAGTAATCAATCAAAATTACGGACCTAATGGCTTGGAAATGTTAAATAACTTTCTCCAGAGAAATCCAGAGAAAATCTTGTACACCCGGAAAACAGTTTCTTTGATATTCGGTCAAAGAAAGCATTTCTTTGAATTGAAGAAAGTTTTGATGATTCAAGAACATTTTGGTTAATTTGAACAAATCTATTTCTTTGGATCAAAGAAATTTTTTTTAAATTAACAAAACTTTCTTTGATTTCAAGAAACTGTTTTCTCAGTGTAACTTTCCAGATGAGAATCTATTGAAGAATTTCTAAACTCTGATCCCTATATTTTACAGACCAGTTCAGGAAAATTTCAAGAATTCCCTTAGCAATATAAAAAAAATCTCATTCGCTGCCGTGTGAGGATTTGAACCCCAACTACCTAACTTCTAACCATATAATTTCATTCCTAACGACTTAAGCCTCGCGTATAAAGAATAGTACAAACATTTTAACGAAATTTTTTACTGTGGAGTTTGGCAATTTTAATCAATTCGAGGTCGAAATGATTCGGATTGAAGCGGAATGAATCGGATTAAGTCGGATTGATTTTTGACCGTTGTTTCATCAAACGAGATACAGAACATTTTTTGGAATGATTTCCAATGGCTCAGTAAAATATTTCAGAATGGCTCGGAATAATTCTAATTCGCTCGGATTCAATTATAATCCGAAACTTTCGTTAGGGTTGAGACTTCTATATATTTCTAAAGAAGCATAGCGATTGAGATTTACAAAAATTTCAATATTTAGTATAATTTTGTGTCTAGCTGGCAATAAACTGATTCAACTAAAATATTGAAAAATACGAGAAAGGCAGAACTCATTTTCACGATACCAGGCAAACCAGTCTTTTTAATAAGAATGCTTCCATTCCATATGAATCTTTTGTTAATTCTGAGATATTCGAAATCCCTGCTCTTATTTAACAAGTTCATTCCAAATGTTATTCTTCTGGAATCGTTTTGACGAAAGTTTCGGATTGGAAATCAATCCGAGCGAATCAGAACCTTTTTGAGCAATTTCGAAATCTGTTTCCGAACCAATCCGTAAAACGTTTTAAATCTCATTCGCTGAAAATCGATTGGAAATCAATCCAAATTAATCTAAGCCAAGTTTCCATTCCAGATAAATTCGAGAGATTTATTGATTCAGATTGGTTTTTAACTGATTTGCAGAGAACGAGATTCAAAACGTTTTTCAGATTGGTTTGGATTCATTCGCATTCAGAAAAAAGATTCGAATGAATAAAAGAAAATTATTTGCTTGAAAGACTTTCTTTGATTTGGAAAATGATTTATTTGAATAAAATAAAATTTGTTAGATTCAAACAAAGTATCTTTGAACCAAAAAAAATTTGTTTGATTCAAGGCAGAAATTTATTTGATTTGAATAAATTTTTACTTGGTTAAAAGATACTTTGTTTGAATCAAAAAAATTTTATTTAATTCAAATAAATCATTTTGTAAATCAAAGAAAATTATTAATTTGGAAGACTTTCTTTGATTTGAAAAAATGAAATAAAAATTTGTTCAAATCAAATAAATTTCAGCCTTGAATCAAAGAAATTATATCTTTGACCATATATTAATGCATTTATTTCTTTGTTTTGAAGAAGAATTTATTTGATTTAAACAAATAATTATTTGGTTCAAAGATACTTTGTTTGAATCTAACAAATTTTATTTAATTCAAATAAATCATTTTCCAAATCAAAGCAAGTCTTTCAAGCAAATAATTTTCTTTGATTCAATCAATTCTTTTTTCTGAATGTATACTCGTAGATTCGTTGAATTCAATATAATATTTTAGCTTCGCTCGTTCGCCTTAGTAACTTTCATTTGACTTAATTAAAAATTTTAGTTTTTTTGACAAAATGCTTTTATTAGATCAAATATTTTTATTTCTAGATGAATGTGTATAATGAATGAAAGTTTAGCAATATGAAGCAAAGAAAACTCTCACTGTATAGCAGGTGCTGATAAAAATTGGCTGAACATTATTACTGGTGACCTCGATTATTTCACAGGCAACTTCCTTAAATTATTTTTAACCATATATTAATACCAATTTCAAAGCAGTACTCCTCGCCGATTAAATAATTTAGATAAGATATACCCATCACTGATCTTCCTGCTTTGATAAAAAAATTGTGCAAAAACTTTTAACTTCAAATGAAACTAAATTATATTACAGTTGATCGAGTACTTAAATACTTATTTCATCTTTTTATAATTTAAGTTCATATCAGCTTATCCCTCTTGTTCTCACTTTTTTCTTGATTAGATTTCATATTAGAATCATCAAAATTATTTCGTCGACGAAAAATTCATATCATTCAAATCTTCACTTTCTTCATTTTAGTCTGTACTTTTTTTTACTAATTTTAATCAGTGATTTGTATTTAACTATGCAGTCAGTTGTTTCAAGTTATATTTGCTGAGAAATCAATTAAAATCAACTGATTGTATTGCAGTTGAATATTTTTTTGAAGGCCTAAATATAAATATTTATTTAATTTTTTATTTTTTACAGAAATGGGGTTACACAGATTGAAAATGCTGATAAGGTAGGAATCTAGTCACGTGATCTGGTTGATCCATAACGTTAAGGGGATCCGCCACCTTTAATATTTTTATTTTTTGAGTTTAGACCTTGAATATTATTTTGTTTGTGATTAGTAACTTTATTCGGAAAGGTTTTGGGTGTTTTTAAGAATTCCAGCACCTTTATGTATTCTTAAACTAAAAATTTTGAGTTTCTTGGGCATTTTGTTGACATTTGTTGACTTTGAATAACTTTTTTGTTTTTTAACCATTTGTCATGATTCTTTTTTTACTTTTTTCCTTACAATGGGTAGCAACTTTCTGGGTATGGAAAATAAGATAACATGATTGAAAAAAAGTTAAAAATAACATAAAATAAAATAATAAATAAAAACATCCCAAAATATGAAGAAAAAAAAATTTTCTAGTTATTTTATTTGCTAAAAATTATAAGGAACAAAATAAAGAAAGAATCATAACAATTGGTTAAAAAATAAAAGAGTTATTTAAGGATAAAAAATTTCAAAAAAATGCACAAAAAACTCAAAATTTTTAGTTTAAAAATACATAAAGGTGCTCGAATTTTTAAAAAACCCCAAAAGCTTTCTAAATAAACGTGTTAAACATTAAAAAAATTATATGGAAGGTCTAAATTCAAAAAATAGAAATACTAAAGGTGGCGGATCCCCTTAAGAACTCAATATTTCAAGTTTTTTTCAAACAAATGCCATGATAAATGTATTTCACAAATAATATTTAAGTGGAAAATGCAATTGTTGACGAAATTGTAGTTTTTTGTTATAAATTCTTATTTTTTTAAATTATCAAATAACATATAAGTTTTGATAAACTTTTTACACATGTTTTCTCAAAAAACATTCATTTTATTTTAATTCTGAAATTCTCGGTAATGGAACATTAATGTATTATACATACATAATACAGTATACAGTACGTAATAATGGATTGTACATAAGAGTCATCTGGTAGTCGACTTCACAACATGTATTGAAATAAATATCTGAAGGGGAAATATCACTGTGCTGCCATCTATCGATCTGTCATTCAAACAAAACAAAGATTCCCGATTAAAAAATTAAGGGTTCAAAAAAAGGAGAGGTAATCAGATTGAATAATCAAGCAAAGTAATTTTCTTTATCAAGTTGGTATTTCAGTGAATAACTTTTTTGATTAATCAATACAAACAAAAGTTACGTGAAATTTCTAACCGTTTACCGACCGTGAGATATATTTGCAAAAATAGGTATTAAGTTCGAATTTTGAAAAATATAAGTTTTACATGAACGATTATGTATGTAAAATGATTTTCCTTACACATTTACACTCAGAGGAACTCTTTATAGAATTAAATAAATAGGTTAAAGTATAGTTTGTCATAAGCAATAGTGAATTATATTTCAGATTATCTAAAGTTTAGTATTTGATTTCACATTCTTACTATTTTTAACAGGATATATGCTTTATGTTTTGATTTTAAAGAACACCACTAAAAATAATAAATTTTATGTATGTGTATGTGTCGTGTAGCAGTCATTTTCCGATGATGTTAGCATTTTATAAAATAATTATTTTAAATTATTTGAAAATAATTATGTCGCATTAAGTGATTATGATTAGAATCAATGCATCATAAATTCTTGACGAAATGCAAGTAGTATGGTTTTAATTAGAGCTATAAAACTTAATTAACTTCAAATAATCACTCAGAAAAAAGTTTTATTTAAATTAAAGAAATTTCTTCAATTTGAAGTAAAAACACCTTTAGAGCAAATATAAATTTATTTGATTTTTAGAAATCACGTTTTTAGCTTTTTTGAATAAAAGAAAGTATTTTTCAACATTATTTATTTGAAATTAATTAGTTGAGTTTGAAATGTTTGTCACTGCCTACATTATCGGAGGATCACTAGTCGCGTATCAGATATCGAAAGACCTGGGCTCGAATCCCAGCGCAGTCGAAAGCGTCTTTTTTTCCACAGAAAGATTTTCAAATTCTTTAATTCATTTGATTTAAAAATATATTTTTTCCATTCATATACAATACTGACAAAAATGTTCTTTGTTCAAGGATAATGAAATTAAATAAATTATTTTTTAAGTTTTTGCCAGTACTGTATTTGAATCGAAAAAATATTTTTTTAAATCAAATAAATAATGTTGAAAAATAATTTCCTTTATTCCAAAAAATCTAAAAACGTGATTTCTTAAAATCAAATAAATTTATTTTTGTTCTAAAGGTGTATTTACTTCAAATTTAAGAAATGAAGTTGAAAAAATGTATGTTTTGAAAAACACTGAGATTAGATCATTTTTGATGACGAAAAATTGAGTGTTTTTAATTTTTATCTAAAACACTATGAAGGTTTCATAAAAATTGTATTAAGATAAAAAGTGCGTCATGACAAATTCTACAAAACGGTATTTTTTTTTGTGTGAATGACCGAAAAAAACATTTTATCACGATTTTCGTGCGTGGACAATAGTTTTCCGCCATTTTGAGCGCTCGGCGAGTTATTGCTGGTGGCCCTTCAATTATTATTAAAAGCGTTTGCAAATCCGTGGATTTATTAATTGAGCAGACCGATCATAAAAGAGCGTCTTCGCGCAAAATTCGGAAAAAGTATTGTCCACAGGCAGACAACTGGAGGAGAAAAAAAGGTGTCAAATTAAAAAATATCATTAAGTCAACCTAGCAAAAGCCGACATTTTTTTTTTGGTGAGGAGGAAAAATGGCGAAATCTTTTATAGACGTTGTACAGGACTCTCCTAGGACGGGTCTAGGCATGCCTGTTAAAACCAAAAGACCCCCTCTCTCGAACCAATACACCACCCGCGGAACCGCCTGTCGGCTTTAAAGTTCACGTGTGGTTCGTATCAGCTTAAAGTCGCGTACGACTCTCCCGTCATCCGTTCGCCCGGTACTCCCATCCGCGGCCGCACGCCCGTTAGGCAGACCGACTAGCCGCGCCGGCCGGGAGGAATAAACCGATTCCTCCCCTGAACGACACGGACAGCCAAGTCCACCGAAGACGCGAGACCGCGGGTGCAGGCACCGATGCGATTTCTACTGGCCCCCGTTGTTGCTGCGCTCTGCGCGCCCATCGAGCTCCCTCGACTTCATCGCCAGGGTGACGAATGACTCGATAAGCATCCATTTCCGTTCAGACTGGAGCATGAGAGACACCATCGTGTCAGGGGTGAGTTGTGCGCCCACTTCCCGACCGACAGCCCCTCTTGCCACGCCCCACCTGGCACAGAAAAAGAGTGTGTACTCTGCATTGTCCACAAGGGATCCGCAGTAGCTACACGACTCGTCGTCTCTCTTCTTGAAGCGCTTCAGGTAAGCATTAAAGCAGCCATGGCCTGAAAGCGCTTGCGCCAGGTAAAAGCCGACTTGACCGTGCTTTCTATCCAGCCAGGTGGTGAGCTCCGGGATTAGGCGGTGTGTCCATCTCCCGGATTGGTCACCATGCCATCTCGCCTGCCATTTCTCGACGAGTCTGCGCCTTCCATCCTTGCGGATGGCCTCCTTCGCGCGAGCGATTTCCTGCAGGTTGGTTAAGCAGGTGAGCTCTTTACGGAGCTGAAAGGTCTCTTTTCTTTCCTCCGCCAATAAGTCAATTGGCGGGACGCTCGCCAGGACCAGCACAGCACTTGTCGACACAGTTCGATATGCTGAGACAATTCTCATCGCCACACCTCTCTGTGCCGAGAACAGCTTCTTCAGGATAGCATGGTTGTTAAGGGCACTTGTCCAGATCGGAGCTGCATAAAGCAGCTTCGAGTTTACCACGCTCGCCACCAGCCTTCTCTTAGCTTCCCTGGGTCCACCAATGTTGGGTATGAGCCGGGTCAGGGCGACCCCACATTTGATGGCTTTGGTAGCCGCGATCTGCAGGTGTTCGCCGTAGCTAAGTTGGAAGGATCTCCTGTCCGTTACCAGCAAAGCCTCGGTCTTTTCAGGGGCCATTTTCAGGCCTCTGCTATCTAACCAACGCTTTGCCCGCCACAGAGTATCATTAATCCTCAGTTCCAGAATTCCGACGTTGTCAGCAGCGCACACGACAAGTGCGTCATCCGCGAAGCCGATGATGCTCGTTCCAGCAGGCAGGTCCATGCGCAGGAAATCGTCGTACATGACGTTCTCTTCCTTGAGAGACCATTTGTCGCCCTCGTATATCACCCACCTGTCGCTCAGATAGTCATCTATCATTCGCGGTATTGAACGCATTGCGTATGTCAATGCTGATCAACGCGCAGAATCCCTTACGCTTGCCAGTTCCTCTTCTTGCTTTAGTGGCGATGTCCACCACTGCCTGGATGGCGTCAACTGTGGTGGACCTGCCTTTCCGAAAGCCGAACTGATTTTCCGAGAGATCATGTGACCCTGTAGCCTTTGTAGGATCATTTCCTCCAGAAGTTTCCCCATCGTATCCAACAGACATATTGGTTTATACGATGAGGCATCCCCTAGAGGTTTGTTGCCCTTCCTCAGCAGGACCAACCTCTGCTTCTTCCAGTCTGCGAAGAATCTCCCCTCCCGAAGACAGGAGTTGAAGACTTCTAGGAGGATCTTCGGGTATGCCCCGATCATCTCTTTGAGGATCTCGTTCGGCAACCCGTCGATCCCCGGCGCTGTGTTTGCCTTGAGTCTTCCACCCACTCTCTTTAGTTCTTCGAGAGTGGAGAGTTCTTCGCGCCGGACCACGCAGGAGCTTCGGTCCTGTCTTTGGAACGGCTCTACATGCGGAAACAAGCTTCGCACGATGTACTTGACTCGATCGGGATTATCCAGGCCCGGGGTCTTTCTTCTAGTCACCAGTCTCTTGGTGACTATTTTGAAGGCGAGACCCCATGGGTCCTTCTCGACCTCACCGATCAAGTCTTTCCAGCATTGAAGTTACATATGTATTCTGAAGATACTGTAAAAATTTCAAATCATTTCACCAGTTACTGAGTTAGAACCGGCGAGTTGCGTTTTAAAAAACAGCGAATTTGGACTCGATGATAAAAGTAATTTTTATTAATTACTACTTGAACTAATAATCAGATTTACTAATTATATAACCAAAAAATGTCGACTTTTGCCAGGTTGATTTAATATGTTTTTTATCGTTTTTTCAATTATTTGTCTAGACAAACTCTGAAGATTACAGTTATGAATCATATAAAATATTTCAGACGTTAAACGGGTTGAATAACATCTTGCAACGACGATAAAAAAATTATGATTTTACACTTCTTGTTTTTTTCATATAGGAATAGTTATTTGTAATATTCTAATGCGTTCCTATTTATTTATTGGAAAATCAGTTGGGAACAACTAAACATAAAATATTTTTATATAAATTGCAGTAATAAATCTCGATTTCTTATTACCATTTTTTATTTCACTGTTAAATTTGCATTACATTTCAGGTGAATGCATAAACATAACACTTGTTTTTGTATTGAAGTTTTTATTTTTGCATTTTTCTAGGAACAAGTTTTTCTTCTAGACCCGAAGGAAATTTTTGTTTATTTTGAAGGAAATTAGTTTATTTTTTATTTAACCGAAATGAAATGAAGACAAAAGCAGAATAGCCATTATCCAATGAGAATGGTTTTTTGCCCTATATGAAGCATGTTTGACAAATCCATTATTTTTTTACATAAAGGCTGAGTAGAGTTAATTTTTATGTCATTTACGAAAAGACATTCCAAAGACAATTACATATTATACAGGGTGGGCCATATAAAATTTTAAATTTAAAAAGTCAATAAAAAAAAAACGGTTTGATATTTTTCAAAGGTCTAACATTTATTTGAAAGGTTGTTTTATGAAATTTATTTGTGGAAAACAATTTCGGACAAATGACCACCACGGCTGAGTTTACAGTAGCTTATCCGATCCACCCAATTTTGGAGTACTTTCTCGATAATTGCAGGCCTTATGGCAGCAACAGCAGCTTGAATCTCGTACTTTAGATCTTGAATTGTTTCTGGATGGTTGGCGTAACATTTATTTTTAACAGCTCCCCACAGAAAATAGTCCAGCGGAGTTAAATCGCAGCTTCTGGGAGGCCAATTCACATCACCTCTTTTGCTGATTATGCGATTTTCGCAGATAGGGCGTATTAATTCCGTTGGACTATTTTCTGTGGGGAGCTGTTAAAAATAAATGTTACGCCAACCATCCAGAAACAATTCAAGATCTAAAGTACGAGATTCAAGCTGCTGTTGCTGCCATAAGGCCTGCAATCATCGAGAAAGTACTCCAAAATTGGGTGGATCGGATAAGCTACTGTAAACTCAGCCGTGGTGGTCATTTGTCCGAAATTGTTTTCCACAAATAAATTTCATAAAACAACCTTTCAAATAAATGTTAGACCTTTGAAAAATATCAAACCGTTTTTTTTTTATTGACTTTTTAAATTTAAAATTTTATATGGCCCACCCTGTACTAGCTTTTTATAGATTATAAGTTGTTTTATAAAAAAAATGTTCTTTAATAAGAGTTATTTTTAGTAAATTATACAAAATACAAAGACTTGAAAAAGTAGAAAGTGTGTTATAATTATTATTCAAATAGTTTTATTAAAACATAATATTATTATATTTATTAACAACAAGTTATTAACATTTTATTTATGAAAAATATTAAACTTTCAAGTATTTGAAGATATATTAATTTGAATTTCGCGCCGCGCATGCGTCTAGTAAACATGTACCATAGTGTACCATAATTTTAACATGCCGATTTTATAATTTCGCTCCGTGTGTCTGGCAACGCTGGCATGAACTCGAGCCAAGAGACGTCGAACGCCGTTTTTTCACGTGCGAACAACTGCTCCAAAGGCAAAATCGGAAGGGTTTTTTGCATCGAATAGTAACGGGGGACGAAAAGTGTATCCACTACGATAATCCGAAGTGCAGAAAATCGTGGGGTAAGCCCGGCCATGCATCAACTTCAACGGCCAAATTGAACATTCGTAGCAAGAAGCTAGTGCTGTGCATCTGGTGGGATCAGCTCGGAGTGGTCTACTATGAGCTGCTCCAGCCTAACGAAACCATCACTGCGGAACGTTACCAACAACAATTCATGCAATTGAGCCGAACATTGAAACTTAAACGCCTTCTATATGCCAAAAGATATGACAAAGTGATCTTTCAGCACGACAACGCTCGGCTACACGCTGCTAAAGTCGTCAAGAAAACTTTGGAAGCACTTAAGTGGGATGTCCTACCCCACCCACCGTATTCGCCAGACATTGCTCCTTCGGACTACCACTTGTTCCGGACAATGACTCATGGCCTGGCTGAGCAGCACTTCACTTCTTATGAAGAAGCCAAAAATTGGGTCGATTCTTGGATCGACTCGAAAGATGAGGTATTTTTTAAACGCGGTATCCGTATGCTGCCTGAAAGATTGTCAAAGGTAGTAGAAAGAGCTGGGCAATACTTCGAATAACATACATTGTACCCATTTCTCTGAATAAAGCTTCAAAATCACCAAAAAAACTCTCAAAACTTTTTTGTACCCATAAATAATATATAAATTCCATTTAAATTACAAATCTATAATTCAATCTATTTAGGATTTTGACAAATAACTATTTCAAATTATTTCCAATCAAATATGACGCATTAATTGATTGTGATCGGAATTAATGGACAGTCGAAATTATTTCTTTCTCTTTATTTGTCTAAAGATATACAATTAAAACCAGATAAATTCAAAGGCTTTCGGAGATAACATCACATACATTACATTACATACTCTAAAAAATACAATCTAATGAGTTTAAAAAAAATACTGAAAACAGTTATGAAAGCAGTCTGAAAATCATTAGATATATTAATCTCTGTAAATTCTACAAAAAATTATGTAATTGGTCGCGTAATCGGTTATAGCGTACAATTTATGACCTTCCTTAGTGCTTTTTCTTGAATTCCACAAATTTTTAACTCGATGTCTCATTTCTCAAATTTGGAAAATGTTACAGAAGATGAAAACGGTCGTAGATAGACTACACGAGTCGAAATATAAGTACATTTTTGATCCTCGACAGTGCTGAATGAATCCCCCTTTAGATCTATTAGTCCTTAACTTCCTCATTGGATTCTCTTATGTTCTATTTAGTCCGCTTTTAATTCTCGGTTAGTCTCTTTAATATTTTAAGTCCGATTTTAATTCTCTGTAACAAATCAACAAATGCCTCATAGATTCCTAATACAGATATTTCGCAACAGTTTGAAATGAACACGTGTCTGAATTCAAGAAGGATAAATTGGGAGAATTGTTTAACACCACTGTAAGATTGAAAAAACAATTCGGTATTCTCAGTCAAACTGCTTTATTTGTTCGATATCTTTATAATGCTTATTTTATGTTTGGACAGTATTGAGAACTATATTTCATAAAATTTAGTCCATAAGATATCTGATACCAAAAAAAGTTATTTAATATTTATTAAAATATTTTTCGTATTTTTGAAAGCTGCGGCTTTACTTTGATACAAATGTTCTTAAAAATATGCGAAAATTAATCGTACTATTAAATATTGAAAAATATTAAATAATAGTCCATCCAACTTCAATATTAAATGTCATAAGAGAGGTTATTATAAAATGAGTTCAAAATACTTTATGTTTGAACCGTATCAAGTACTGTGCTTTTTAAATAAAATTTACCTGGAAAAAATTATTTAATTTTTATTATAATATTATCGGAATATTATTAAGCATGCAAAAAATTAACATCAATCTACCTTCTTACTTAAGGAATGAATTATAAACTTATAAATTTATAATCTAGTATTAATTTCTTATATTCAATAAAATCGCAATATAATTATATTCTGAATTTTTTATAAGTAAGAAGGTAGATTGATATTAAATTTTTGAATTCTTAATAGTAATTATTTATTAAGAATATTTGAATTGAAATTTTTATATTTAAAAAAAAGCGCGCCAAACGACGCATTTGCGATAGAATATGTATAGTAGTGAATGAAGGAGTTACGAGAATCTAATAAGGATTTAATTAAATCCGTTTTAAGTTCTCAAAGCGTGTAGCAATGGAAATTTCCGCACATTTTAAGCACTTAAATAGGACTTGGATTATATTGAAATAAACCCTCATTAGATCCTCGTAAATTATCTGAGGTAGAGAATTTTAGAGCATCGAAAAAGTACCTATATTTCGACTCGGGACATTTGGTTTTGATAATGAAAGACATTTTTCGATAAATTTTGCAAAAATTAAATTTTTTTTCGCTTCATTTCACTATAATTGACGATAACCTTTCCAGTTTTATGCTCTTAAAAAAATGTTTAGAAAAATGAACCAGACAGACGTTCCCTATTGCATTTTATCATTTATCTCCGATTTCCAGAAAGATATTTTGTTTTTAAAAATAGTTATCATACACAAAAATATTAAGCTATATATATAATGTTTATAGAAGTGTTCAAAAGTTGAGGATTAGATATTATTCCACGCTATTCCGTTCTATTCCGCGTCAATCCGAATCGGACCAAACTAAGTTTTCAATCTATCTTAATTCGACTTAATCCGAAGGCTTGAAACTCGGATTAAAAGTTTTGGTTGACTCAGTTTGCTTTTTATCGAGCGAGATTGAAAAACTTTTTTTGGATTGGCTTGCCTTGGAACGGCTCGGACTGGTGCGGAATAAAACAGAAAAGATTAGATTTCAATTCCTCTTTTTCTTACCGAAAAACGATTTTCAATTTCGCTAAATAAAAATTGGTTGAAAATCAATCCAACTCACTTAGAGATTTCCAATTCTAATTAATTCCAACTATGTTCGTAATCCATCTCAAATCGATTTGATTAGTTTATATCAGCTAATAAGATCCAAATTTGAAATTCCATTTGTCTCCACATGGTTTTCAAAAATTAAGATGGTGTTGTGAATGTTGTGGGAAACAATTTCAGTCGATTGAAGAATAAAATAAGGGATGCAGAAGTACTGACCGTCGGGCCATATCCGTTATCAAGCTTAATTTCCATAAAAGTAAATTATAGGCATTGTTGTACTGGAATCGTAGTTAGTGGCAATTTTGCAATAACCTCAGGTGTCTATGCAAAAGATATAATTAAATTCTTACTGGAAGGTCAATGACCTACTCTTACAGTTTCTTATGGAACTATTTCACAAAGATAGTATATTATGTAGCTGAGGCAAAGCCGAGACGAAGCCAAGGCGCGATCAGTACTGCGAGCATTTTAACGGAGTTACTCACATACCCGCCTAGTCAAAACAGGGTTAAACACGCAGGTTGACTACAGTAGTACTTGATCTGGCAACGTCGCATCTTGTTTGTTCGCGTGCGCACAGGTGTACAGTCGCACATATGGTCACGTCAGTACCTAAGAAATGGTTTTCAGACATGAAATTATACGATGAATTAAAAAGCTGCACATCCGTCCAAATGAGGAAAAAAATAGTTGCATACAAAGAACATGGTTTTGATGGATTATCTCCTTTGTTTGGTGCTGATCAAAACGGGAAAATTCGTGTGACAAATAATAGGAAGGTTAAAAATAAAATCTGTGATTATCTGACCACAAAATACTAATTTACTTTAGTTTAGTTGGTATATATTTATTGTATGGTATATGTATCAAATATTCTAAATAATAATTAATGAACGATAGTGATGATAATAGATATGTATTGAAAAATTGTTATATCGATTCAAGACTGAAAATAAGACAAATTTAGTATGTCATTGAGAAAGATTTTACGTACTACGTATTATGATATGTATGTAAATAAAGTTGTGTGTATGTACTTAATTCGTTTATTTATCATACGAATAATTAATATGTTATATTTCATTTATTAAAAACATGATTTTCATAACAAATTTTAATCACCAGTTGGTACGAGCTGCTGAATAGATATAACGCATACATTTCAAATTTCGCGCACATAACCTACGAATGCGACGTTGCCACATACCTGACCAAAATCACAGCAATATTCCAATCTTCATCGTATTTGTTATTACTTCTAGAACCCACCTTTGAATGTTATTAAACTTAATAACTATTCCTGGACATCTTATTTTTCTACTGTTCAAATCCCGTTATGATCTGTTCGTCAGATGAAAAGATATCAATGATATGACACGATAATCTCCGCGATTTCTCATAAGAGCCCATGTTGAATCAACTAGAGAGGCGCAAAATAGAAATATGAATATCTCACTAAAAAACCCACCTCAGACCTTGAAATTTCGCACGGATCATTTTTTAATTATATTCTAACGCTCTGCAAAGTTTAAGATTTCTCTGTTCGTTCATTTTTCATCCTGAGTAACTCCCTTAAGCGAGTTTCGTAATTACCCGAATTGTGTACATTGGCACATATTCTATTTTATGTGCCTCTGGCGCGTAAACTCGTTTTTACACTACAGTTGAGAGTAGCGTAATGTTTTGTATTGCGATACAGAGGAATATAATGTAAAAATTGAACTGCGCATGTGCCTATAACCATACAGCGGAGCGTAATCTTTTTCTTATTCTTCTTCATCTTCGTACAGCGTTGGCACCGTTCTGACATTGCCCTGTGCATTTGAACTGCACATGCTCTATTATAATACCCTACTATTTCACAAGATCGAGAAAATCAAAATGGCCGGAACTAGTCGCGAAATATCAAGTGCAATGGACGAGAATCATGATGAATACTAGATTAGATTCGAGTGTACGCATAAAAACTCGTATACGCACCGAAGTCACATAAAATAGAATATGTGCCAATGCACACAATTCGGGTTATTACGCGACGAGCGACAATGCTCGCAGGAGATCGAAGCCAAGACAAAGCCGAGGCGTGATCAGTCCTGCGAGCATTGTCGCTCGTCGCGTAATAACCCTCATTATGCGCCTAGGCACATAATATAAAATTATTATTATCTTTTGTAGTAGTAGCGTGTTGTAATAGAGCATGCGCAGTTCAAATGTACAAGGCTTTGTCAGTAGGGTGCTATCCCTGTATGAAGAAGAAGAATAAGAAGAAGATTGTGCTACGCTGTATGGCTATAGGCGCATGCGCAGTTCAATTTTTACATTACATTCCTCTGTAACGCAATACACAACATTGCACTACTCTCAACTGTAGCGAAAAAACGAGTTTACACGCCGGAGGCACATAAAACAATATACAAGACGCAATCGTAATCCACGTCGAAAGTCGTAATAAACCATTGCACGAAAATTTTAACTAGTTCTAAAGGTGATTATGGTCCAAAATGTCAAACTTTCCAGTTCAAATGTCAGATGGCACCTGAGAACACTCAGTGTATCCAAGGCTCAAAATATAAATAGTGCCCCTCGTATTGGATTGTCCCAGAATTAATTGCCGATTTTTTCATACAAATTAAACACATTTATTAAATACAAGGAATGAACTTCATTTAATGATATATTTTCCATTTTGTTCAATGACCTTTTGCCATATTTCTGGTAACTTTATGATTCCACGCTCATAGAACTTCTGGTCATTACCGGCAAAAAACTGAATCAAGTGCAAGTTCACAGTTTCATCATTATTGAAAGTTTTACCATTTAAGGAGTTCTGCAAAGATCGAAATAAATACTAATCTGATGGTGCAAGGTCAGGGCTATATGGTGGATGTAACATCACTTCTCAACCAAGCCTGAATAATTTTTGGCGAATGGGTAAAGATCTGAGTGGTGTTGCATTTTCATGGTGAAAAATTACACCTTTACTGTACTGTACTGTAGCTCAAACTTCCTCGCTCACTTTTTCGGTCCGAAGCTCGAAAAACATAGTTTTTTCTTCGGATTAAAAAAAAAACCATTTAACAATGAACAAAAAAATTTTTTGCAAGCACTGTCGCCTCCGCCAGCGATTCACGAGTAGAACGCAAAAAAAATTTTCGCAATCCGTTAATTAATGAATTTTTCGAGGCGAGTGGATTGAAATAAAACATGATTTCTATGCTTTAAAACCAACACACTTTTTATTAATTTACTCGAAAATTTGCAACGTTATAAAAAACTGTAAGAGGAAACTAACATTCATTTTTCACGAGCTATAAAACCATGTTTTTGGTTTTTTCGAATTTTGATTTTCAATTTTTGACTATGACATCACGAGGCGGACAATACTTTTACAGGTTTTCGAGCGCCTGTCGCCTTATTGAATATAACTCCTCAATTCTGGCCGTTTTTCTTTGAAGTTTTTCGCGTCATTCCTGGAGTGTTTGGTATAATATTAGTAAATCGAGGAATATTTGGGGTGGGAATTTTTACCGTACTTGGAGGGTAAAACTCATGAAGTGCGCATGCGCAAGCGCTGGTGAGGCCAGTTTTACCGTCTAAGTACGGTAAAAATCCCCACCCCAAATATGCCCCGATTTGTTACACTGAAAGAAAAAACGAGCTCCAAATGCATGAAAGCTGACGCGATATAAGCATGATGATGTAATAAGAGCACAGATCACTCTCATGCTTCTTCAGCTAGTTTTATCTTTCAGTGTAATGTTACCAAACACCCACGGAATGACGCAAAAAACGTGCTTCCGTTGCATAAATATAATAGTAGAATAAACACATGTTTTATGATTTTGATATGAAAGAACGTATTTGGCATCAATTAAATTAATAAGATTAACATAAAAAAAAGGCAGTGGGGAATTATGGGTTATATAAGATAAAAATTCTGAACAACTTTTTTAAAAAAGCGTTGCTTTTTACAAGTATTGAACAGCGTGCAACAATGAAGATCGCACTTATTTATCTCTTATGTGGCATTGCTATAACCGTCAGTGAAACATATGGTAAGCACGTTTAGATTAATCAATTCAAAAAAGCCCTTTTTTTTACATATTTTTATACGTAGTCATAAAGTACAAATCGATGACCAAATATCTATTACTTTCTAGTCGTTTCTACAAATTTCCATTCATAATTTTTAAATTTAACACAACTGAAAAAATCTATATGGAAGGAAAGGTGGTTTTCAAATAATGTTTTGAAACAGTTCACGAGGAATTCCATGTGGAAATTTTCCTCAAAATTTTCATCCATGCGAAAAATCGGTGAAATTCCTTAATAATTTTTTAATAACACTTTATTCTAAGTCACTTTCCCCCGTAAGGATTCTCAAAAATTCGAAAAATATTCGTCTTAAGGGGATCCGCCACCTTTAAGGGGTTACAACAGTGCGAAAATCTAAAAATGAAGTATTTTTTAAGAATCTTTGTTTTTGTAAAAACGACTTCACCGATTAATTTGAAACTTTAGGTATTTATTAAGTAAGTTATAAAGTGTACAAAAAAAATTTTTTTTTTTATATATTCAATAACAAATAATAATAAAAACGGTCACAAGATGGCCTACGAAAAAAAAAAACATCGTCTGGTTGACAGCGTCACTCTAACAGCAGACATCTGAAATCAAAAATACAAAAAAATTACTAAATTATATTTGAAAAACTATCGCCGCATCGTAGGAAATTTAAAATTTTTGATTAGGAAAAAAATGGCGGCATTTTAAAAAAAAAGTTTGAATTTTTCATCAAAATTTTGCACTAAATTGTTAATAAAAAAAAAATAATTAATTTTTTAAAAAACTGTACGATGCAGCGATAGCGATATATTTTCTGAAGAGAATCCATTTGAGATCGAGTCGATCGGACAAAATTTGATTGAGTTATGCTGTCAACAGGGTCAAAAAACATGATTTCGAGAAAATCGCGTTTAAAGTTTCAGAAGCCGTATGAAGACTCTGAGAGCCCTAGTATTAGGCGCTAATTTCGAATTTTTCTAAGCTGAATATGGTTTTGGGAGTTTGCATACATATTCTTGAAGTGAAGAACTATAGATTAGAGCAAAAAAAAAAATCAAAAAATAACTTTTTTGTTTTAACCAATTTTCATGATTATTTTTTTATTTTATTCCTTCAATGTGTAGCAACTTTTTGTGTATGGAAAGATAAGGTAATATGACTGAAAAAAGTTGCAAATAAAATAAAAGAATAAAGAAATAAAAATAACCCAAAATATAATTTAAAAAATATTTTTTTAGCTAGAGTGCTTTTCATATCCAAAAGTATTGATGATATAACAAAGAATAAGTGGTAAAAATTTCAAAGGCGTGTGTCTAATACTTTAAATTTTATTCAAACATATGATGCAACAAACACGGAAAGTCACATCTTGCGGTAAACGGAGTTTAAAGTAAAGTCTTGTGGTAAAGCCTTAAAAACATTGTATTACTAAATCATAGATAAAGGCAATTTATATAGTGTTTTCATAGAGATATCTGTTATATACTATTTTCCATATAATTGAAAAACGTTATTAAATAAATAAACAAACTATTTTGTGTAAAGAGCTAATTTTCGAAAAAACGTGTTATTCGTAAATCGTAGTAACTTTTAATTTTATTTATTTATCCAAGAGAAAAAATCAGATTGACCTGAAGATTTGCACACATACTCAGAAAAGCATAGAGAATAAAAAAATAACATTTTTGGAAAGTGTCAAAAAAATAAAAAAATATACCAATTGAAGGTGGCGAATCCCCTTAAATTACCAAACCATTCTAAAGCGACGTTCTTTTTTCTAATTATTCTAATAATTTTATTTATCTTACCATATATAGATGGGAATTTTTAAAATATAAATCCTATAATATATGTGAATTATTATTGTACAAAAAATACGTCATTTTATAAATAACAGATAACACAAGAAAGGTCATCTTAGAATTTATCATGTGTTTCCAAATAGTTTGGTAATTTAAAAGATATATTCTTCTTCGTGTAGAAATACATAATTGAAGCATGTTCACTATTTTTTTTAATAGTTATTGACTTTGATTAGTGAAGGGAGTCAAGGACGTTCTCTTGAAAATCACTTTTCTCTAGATTTCTTTCAAACTTCGTAAATAAGTACTTTTTACCATGATCTACAAAGCGGTAAAAAGATTAGCATCAAGACCGGTACTTAAAATCGAGAAATTAAACTCAAAAGTTGAATCTCTCAACACGTGTTAGATAGGCATAGTTCAGTTTTGCGATACCTTTCTTTACATTAAAAGCACAATTTTCTTTAGATTTTTTTGGAAAACTAGTATATTATACTAGAGATTATAAGGAATCGTATGCCATTATAAAAAATACGTGTACCGGCACTACTTTTAAAGATATACGTTGTTGAAACTCGCAGTTGCACAAATTCTTAGCCGGCTTGCTGAAGCAAATATGGTGAATTGGCAACACAGTATCAACAGCGCGCGCGTACGCTTACCTATAATAGAGTAGGATGAGCACATCTACGGGCAAGAGAACGTCCTTAATTACATCTGAGATTTTCTCAATCTCAATAAACAAAATTATGAAAAAGTTAATTTTTTTTTTATACAGATTGTCAAAAATCTACTGCTATCAAAACTGTGTAATCCACGGAATTTTTTTTTAGATCCCAAATAACATAAAACACATTCTTAAAACATTATTAACGCATTACAGGACAAATAAAAAAAGTGACAAATAAAATTTAAAATATCGCTTCTTTTGATAAAAATGAATTTTACAATACTGCAGTGTCATTTTCACACAAATTATCTAGTTTATTTGTATTTGGTAGCCATTTAGTACAAAAACAAAATGTAATTGAATATATTATTGATTTGGATATATCCTTCCATCACACACTGATAGAAAGGAATGGCTGTTACAACGATATTTATGATTAATTTAACCTTACCTTATTGCTGGCATAGATACAGCAATATGAGATTTGTATTTTAACCATCCGATTATAACTGAATAAATATGAACGAATCAACCATATTATTGGTTGCTATGGAAAAATGTATTGTTCGCCTTCCCATATTATATTTCTGATTCGACCAGTTTCACTTACAATATTTTGATTTCTGTATTTAACATCCTGCATTGTTCAGAGAGACATATTATTTTATAAATACAATTATAAATTCCCAACCTACAACCGAATGGCTAAAACTCCCGAACCATTTCTATCAGTGCAATGTCCGGTAAAATTTTAGAGAATTTTTAAGCCAATAAAACATGTTTTCAAAAAAATGGCACTTACATGGTTATGCTGACATTCTTCAAGTTATTATTACTACCTACATATTATATAAGTTTTATATAAGTATAAATGAGTATACAGGGTGTCTAAAAAGTCCCGGGACGGTTGGATATTTCCTCAGGTAAAATATTTTCCAAAAAAGTGAAGGTCATTCCTGAAGCAAATTTCAACGAGAAATTCAATGGTGACCTTCGTTTTGACCTTGAAGTTGACCTTCATGGCTTTTTGAAGGTCCAATTTGTTTTTTTTAATGAGAAACCCCTTTTTTTGTATCTGCGATCGATAGAGCGGAAAATTCTACGTTCAGATACGTACCCAAGTCATAGGTTAATTGTAACGTTCAAGATCAATTAGAATTTATTTGAAATAAACAAAGTTTTCCAAGAGGTCAGTGCAATTCCTGAAGTAAATTTCATCGAGAAATTTATTGGTGAGCTCTGTATTGATCTTGGTTACAGCGTTTTAAATATTGTAAAATCATATGTATAGGAAATTTTTCATTAAAAGTTCCAGGAGTTCTGGTGAGAGTTCTGTTCCTCCCCAAAGAGTTATATCGAAAAGTCCTATACCGTTTTTCGATACCTAAGTCAATACCTAAGGCGATACCATAAGTCCTATACCGTTTTTCTATCTCCATACGAATATTACGAATCGAAACTAAATTTACGTATTACGAGTACATACTTACTATCTTTCGCTAAAAGATTATTATGGCGCAAGCTAAACTTTCGGAACGAGAGAGGGTATCTGTATTAATGATGCTGTGGTTGGGGAGATCGAGTTCGATCTTATGATCAAGTTCGTTTGCTTTTTAATCGCACTTTTCGTAATGGAAAAGGGTTAAATCCTGTCTCAAAATCAACAATTGAAAGAACTGTAAGGCGCTTTATGAATCATGGATCTATCAAGGACCTTCAGAGAACTGGTCGGCCAAAATCTGCAGGATCTGAGGAGATGCAGATGGTCATAGCCCAAGCATGTGTTGAAAACCCACACCTTAGTTTACGTCGAGCTAGTGATGAGCGTGACGTTGCTCCTGAGACAGTGCAAAATATTTTAAAAAGCATTAATTTCCATCCTTACAAAGTTTATATGGTACAAGAGCTGAATGAAGACGATCCTGATCGTCGGGTTGAATTTTGTGAAATTATGATAGACAGAATTGATAGAGATCCTCTTTTCTTGTACAATACAGTATTTTCAGATGAAGCTACTTTCACTTTGAAAGGTGAAGTTAACAGGAAAAATTGTAGATATTGGTCCGACACAAATCCTGATTGGATGTTGGAGAGTCACACACAATATCCACAGAAGATTAATGTTAGGGCCGGTATTTTGAATGATACATTGATAGGACCTTTCTTCATCGATGGTAATCTCAATGCCCGTGCATATGAAGAGCTTCTCAGAAACCAAATTGTACCAAGAATAAGGGAGATTACAAGCGATAATTTTCAAAATATTTGGTTCCAGCAGGACGGAGCAGCGGCTCATTACAGTAGGGAGGTTCGAGCATATTTGGATACTCAGTTCCCTCATAAGTGGATTAGAAGAAGGGGTGGAATCGAGTGGCCTGCTAGATCTCCTGATCTGACGCCTGTCGACTATTTTCTTTGGAGTTATTTAAAGAGCAAAGTATACTCAACCCAACCTCAAAGCTTAGACGAATTACAGAATCGGATTCTGCAAGAGGCTACTTTGATTGATAAGGAGATGATTCGTAATGCTGTAACTCATTTTTACAATCACATAGCTTTTTGTCAAGAAGCTCAAGGTTTTCAGTTCGAACATCTTCACTGAAGCGTGAGAGGCAAGAGGACTCACGCTAATCAAGCACCCCGAAACGTGAGAGGCAAGGGGACTCACGTTAATCAAGTACTCCGAAACGTGAGAGGCAAGGGGACTCACGCTAATTAAGCACCCCAAAGGGAACAGAATTTACTACATCCACGTCGTTGTTCCTGGGTAATGCTAAACGTAAACGTAAACTGCTTGGAAAAAACCTTGAAAAAACCTTGAAGATCATCACCAAGATCAATACAGAGCTCACCAATGAATTTCTCGTTGAAATTTACTTCAGGAATTACACTGACCTCTTGGAAAACTTTGTTAATTTCAAATAACCTTTAACTGACCTAGAACGTTACAATTGACCTATGACTTGGGTACGTACTTGAACGTAGTATTTTTCGCTTTATCAATTGCAGATGTGAAAAGAGGGGGTTTCCATTAAAAAAAAAACAAATTTGACCTTCAAAAAGCCATGAAGGTCAACTTCAAGATCAAAATGAAGGTCACCATTGAATTCCCCGTTGTAAAATACTTCAGGAATTGCACTGACCTCTTGGAAAACTTTGTTTATTTCAAATAACCTCAAATTGACCTTGAACATTAAAATTGACCTATGACTTGGGTACGTACAAGTTATTATTTTCTTATAAAAAATTCAAGAACGCAACTTTTTTCCCCTATGAAAAAAAGTTTCATGCGATGTTCTTTTTGAAAAATATACTATAAAAAACTGTCTAAACAATTTTATACGCCCTTATAATATCAGAGGCTTTATTAAATCTTCAGAAATTACCGAATTTGTTTCAAAGTTAATATATGAGAAAAGAATACAAATTACTGATCGAATGATTTAAAAATGTCCAAATGGATTTTCTCCAGGGAAATGAAAAATAAATGCATTAAATATTCTTGAACCCTGCACCCAGAAAAAAGTTTCTTTGATTTAAAGAAATTCGTTGATTGTTTTTTTCTTTGAATTAAAGAAATAAATGTCTGCGAAGTCGCATAGTACATATCTAATGTAATTAACAGAAAAAAATTTTTTAATTTAATGAGAAAATTGTCTTTGTTCAAAGTAATAAAATTAAATAAATTATTTTTTAAGTTTTTCCCAATACTGTATACAATTTATTTTATGTGCCTCAGCCGCGGAAACTCGTTTTTCCGTTACAGCTAAGAGTAAAGCAATGTTGTATATTCCGTTACAGAGGAATACAATGTAGAAATTGAACTGCGCATGTGCATTATAGTCTTACAGCGGAACGCAATCTATTTCGTATTCTTCTTCTGCTCACTTCTTCTTCGTACAGCGGAACGCAATCTGTTTCTTATTCTTCTTCTTCTCACTTCTTCTTCGTACAGCGTTAGCACTGACTACTACACAAGACCGATAAAATCAAAATGGCCGGGACTAGTCGCCAATTTGCGCCCGCTTCGTACAACTAGCGCAGCAAACAACTACAATAAGTACTAGATTAAATTCCAATGTATGCATAAAAACTCGTATCCGCACCACAGTCACATAAAATAGAATATGTGCCAATGCACACAATTCGGGACATTGCGAGACTCGCGACAATGCTCGCAGGACTGATCGCGCCTCGGATTCGTCCTAGGCACATAATATACTATTATTTTAAAAGGACTAAAAACGTAAGTTATTAAAGTCAAATAAATTTATATTTGTTCTAAATATGTTTTTACTTGTAATTAAAGAAATGAAGTTGAAAAAACGATCTATTTAATATTTATAAAAATTTTTTCTGGGTGTATTGCAACTTTTCAAATGCGAATCTATAGATTTTTTCTCCTATTCTCAACTTTAGAACAAATTCGGTCATTTTCCAAAAACTAATTTTTCTTAGTGTACTCAGATATTTTTTAAAAATTTTGTAGGGAACAAGTTTCATCTGTTGGTGGGTAAAATGAAAGATGCAAAAATACTAACTGATAAGTCAGAAATGTTATCAAGCCTGGTTTCTATAGAAGTAAATAATAAGCATTATTGTACTGGAAACGCGGTCACTCCTAAACATGCAATAACTGCAGCTCTCTATGCAAACGATATAAAAAGATACATACAAGAAGCTCCAGCTCCCAGACTTACAGTTTCTTATGGAACTTTTCTACCAAGAGGCAATACACAAAACGACATTATAAATGCAGCTGTACCATTGCTTTATTTAGCAGCTCTTAGTGTTTCAACCTATCGGGCTCCTTTCATTCCTTATAGTATTGGAATCATTGAGGTAAGTCGTTCCTAATGTAAAATCTTTCACATCAACGTATATTAATGCATTACTTTAGGTTAGGTTATGTGTATCAATTTACTGTATCCTGGCGAAATTTTCAGAAAATAATTCAATATAAGTGAACTCGAGTCATTCCGAAATCTGTTTTCAAATCATTTTGAATGAATCCGATTTATTCCAGGTCAAACCGAATCGAATCGAGATCAGATTAATTCATATTCAACTAGAAGTCGGATTGATTTTTAACCGATCTGCATTGAACCGGATTTAAAAGGTTTTTGAGATTGGTCCGAAATGAATCGGAATGATTCGAAACTAGATTTTGGAATACCTCGAGATAGTGATGCAATATCGATATCGAAAAATCAAAAATATCGATATTTTTATCTTGATATATCGATATTTCATATCGATATTTTCCATACCGATATTCGACATGGAATATCGATATTTTCCCCAAAACCGATATTTTTTCTGATCGATAGTTAACATTTAAGTGGAAATACTGAAATCCGTTGCCGACAGGAAATATAAAAAAATTGTATTCACATTTTTAGCAAAAGTAAGAATTGTTGTTAACATCTTCTTAGATCGCACAACTCGGTACAAGTTTCCAAATCCTGAAATTATTTTTTTATAAAATTCTGATTTTTTTATTCCGAATTTTTTAAAAATATTTTTAAAATTAGGGGTTCGGAATTACAGCAAAGCAATAAAATTTGTATCTGTTACTCAATAAAAATTTTATTGACTTGTAAAAATATAGAAAAACATTCATTTTTGTAAATACAAATTTTTTTTGTTTTTTTCGAAAAGCGGGCAAAGTTGCGAAATTTCCGATAGCAGCACAAAATTGGATGCACTTGAGAGTACCTACAAGGAGAAAAGTTTGGTGAATCCGCTCGCCCAACACGTAGAACTGATGCGTTAAGCACACGGAGAGCTGCGCGACCTCTGTTTGGTTGAACAGCTCTGCCAATTTGGGGGAACCATTACCCCAAACTAGGCGAGCCGTTACGTGAAATACTTGGGCCAGCCGTCCTGTCGCAAGCTTTTCGTCAATTTGGGGTAACCAGTGCCCCAATTTTAGAGTAGAAGTTACACTGAACCAAAGACGAGCGGCTTTCCCACCGCTGGCGCTACGGTTCTACTAAACTTCTCTCCGTGTAGCACCACTGTCAGTTTTATGCTACGGCAAAGCTGTGCCTCTTGCAAAAAAAAGTTCTTCAAAATTTACAGCCGCAATTATTATTTTTTTCGATAAAATTGTAAAATGGAGGGGGTAAATTTGATCCACGATATAAGAACACTGTTACAGCAGTCGCATTACCTACATTGAATTAAAGAAAATTATTAGTTTTGCTTTTAAATTGAATGAAGTACCTGAATTATTATTTAAAATTTAAAAAAAACTTTAATATCGATATTATATCGATATATCGGAAACTTTCGCCGATATATCAGTGATATCGATATTTACCTCCCTGATATATCGATATTGCAAATATCGATATTTTCCTTTCGATATTGCATCACTACCTCGAGATAGTTCTAATTCGCTGTGATTGTATTGCAATTCTAAACTTTGGCCACACGGAAAACGAACTTGGCAGTTTGCTCGCTCGCGACAGTGGCGTCACGCGCTCAGAGTGTGCGTGCATCTAACTGCCACACTTGGCGATCACACGCCAATAGCTAGCGGCAGAAAATCTGCCAAACTGAAAGAATTTTTTATGTGGGATCCAACTAGAGTTCTATAGAGTTTATGTGACCGAGAATATCCAACGAGAAAAAATTTTTTTGACGGCTGAATGTTCATGCAATATTTTATATATGCTGGTGGAACTAATGCCTAAAGTTGCCATAATCTCATAGTATGTCACATGACGATCTTGGATTATCAGTTTTTGCACAGCATTAATGTTTTCTGGCCCAACAACTGATTTTGGACAACCTTTACGAAATTCGTCGGTGAGTGAATGGCGGCCATGATTAAACTCGTTATATACCGGCGTTTCGTACAGGATAGCGCTTCACCGCCAAAAGTGAAAATAAGTTGATCGATACATTCTTGTCTTGATAATCCACGTCGAAAGTCGTGATAAACCATCGCACGAAAATTTTCACGGGTTAATTCCATTTTTTTGTTGAGAGACAATTTTCAAGTCACTGTAAACAACACAAATAGCGCTCAAATGACAAAACGTTCTAAAGGTGGTTATGGTCAAAAATGTCAAACTTTCCAGTGCAAATGTTAGATGGCACCTAAGAAGACACAGTGTTGCCAAGGCTCAAAATACAAAGGGTCCACCAATTTAGACGCAGTAAAGTAAACGCAAATTAAAACAAGTTTAAGTATGAATCCAATCATGTTCACTATTTTATCTCAAGCATACATCTATGTCATTTATGTATGAAAAATTATATCGCTCAAATGTTCACCACGGCTGGCTCGGCAGACGTCAATACGATGGTTAAACTTTTCGATGACATTTTCCAACATTGTTGTTTCAATGGCCCTAATTTCGGTTATAATGTTATATTTCAGGTCTTGAATTGTGGCTGGTTTATTGACGTAAACTTTACTCTTCAAGAACCCCCATAAAAAAAGTCTAAAGGTGTTAAATTAATGAAATTGATGAAATGCTCAACTCTTGTGACCGGCGACTTACTTTTGCGGTGTGCAAACACTTTTTGGCCGTCCACTCTTCGGTAGGTCACCGACAGAACCAGTCTCCTCAAATTTACGCATCAAACGACCGATTTTTGTTTCATTTGGACGATTTTGCCCATACGAAATGATCACGAAGTGCACGAAACGTATTTTTTATTTTTTCACCATTTTTGTAGTGCTCTTGAATAACTTTAATGCGGTCTTTAATCGAATATGACTCCATAGCGATAAATGGAAAACATTCAACAAATGGATATAGAGATGTTAAAAAAAAATGTCGTCGCTATCAAATTGACGTTTACTTTACTGCGTCTAAATTGGCGGACCCTTTAAATACTCTCAGAAATTTTCAACTTGTTATCATTTTTTATGGAAATGGGGTTACTCGAATTGAAAATGCTGGTAAGGTAGGAACCTAGTCACGTGATCCGGTTGGTCCATGGCCTTAAGATCAAAAATTTGATTCAAATTAATTTCAACCGCACAGAGAAAAAAGATTTGCTGTAGTAGCAAACGGATTGTTGATATACAAGCTATACATTTTTGTTGTTGTCCCAACAAAACTTTTTGTTGAACCAACCAACGTCTAAACAAAAGTATAATTCAAAATTTCAAGAATTCGAAACCGCTCGAATCCTAAAAATACAAAAAACACGACCAAATTTGGACCAAAATCACCACCTTAAAAAAACAACCATGAGAAAACAAACAAAAAAGGAGGAAAGAAAAAAGAAGGCAACCTTCCATGGAAGGTGATAGGAGATAATTTAAAAAAATTTTTTTTAGAATTCTATAGCTTTGAAGAGGGTGCTGGAAGAACACCGAAACGTCGCGCAACTATTCTTTTTTTTTTTTAAGTGGATGGTTGTGGGAGGTAAAGACAAAAGAGGACGAAAGAAAGAAAAAGAAGGAAGGGGTTTTGGAAGGTTGCCTTCTTTTTTCTTTGTTCCTTTTTTGTTTGTTTTTTTATGGTTGTTTTTTTAAGGTGGTGATTTTGGTCCAAATTTGGTCGTGTTTTTTTGTATTTTGAGGATTCGAGCGGTTTCGAATCCTTAAAATTTTGAACTAAACTAAAATTTTGTTGGAACAGCAAAAAATATGTAGGTTGTATATAAACAATATGTTTACTAATACAGCAAATCTTTGTTCTCCGTGCCATTTGCATAAAACATGATCTCAAACGTTTTTCAGATTGGTTCGAAATGATTCGGACACAGATCATCCCGAGCTCAAATATATTCGTTTTGAAAACTTGTAACGAATTCATAAAAGTTCGGATCAGATTGATTTATAAACGATTAACATCGAACGAGATTCAATATTTGTGTCGGATTGTTTCGGAAACAAATTTTATAATGGCTTGAATTCGATCGGATTGAATTCCTTTCCGAAACTTTCGCTAGGATATAATAATGAGAAGTAACTTGATATTTTATTCAAAATCAACTGTTCAGAATTAATGTAAAAATTGGCAACAATGATTCCAGGTTTCAGAGTTTGATTTACAAAGTATAAATCCAATTCAAGTTAATGCACTCGTTGATATAACTCACTGTTCTGAACTTTCAGTTATAGGATGGAGCCACATGACTTATGTAAGTTTACATTTAACATTTGATTAGTAATCGATGATAAAAAGATTTTTTGAACTATTTTACTAATTTTTCCACATCATTTCAGTTAATTTTGTCGATCATTAGAAGAGTGTATCATTCATTGTGATAACGGAACTCTACTTTATCGACCTTATCAACCTGTGATTTAGAAATAACTGAACGTCATTTGAGACTAGATGGAAAAAAAATTTTCAAAAAAGCTTTTTTGTTGTCATTGCAGAATTTTTTTAGATTAGGAAATTGTAAATTTGTTGTTATTAGAACGTCCTACATACTTTTAAAGAAATTTTAAAAAAATTTTCTCCACGGCGAAAGAATAAATAAGAAAATAAATTTCGATGTTTTTTAGACAAATATTTATTATTGTAATAAATGAAAGAAATTTTGTATTCCGGATTTTCAAGAGGCTAAATTTTCATTCGAATTTTTTTCAAATTGACATTATAAGAATTCATTGAGATGACGATTAATGTGTCTAAAATCAATGTTCAAAAAACAAGGTTGATGCAAATTCATACGGATTCATACGAATTCATAACGTTAATTTACTCTATTTACTTTCTATTTGTTGTATTTTTTACTAAAAATACTTTCATACTATAACATAGCAAAATAAATTAATCTTTTTACAGCCTTCCAACCCTCCAAGATTATACAGAGGAGGAATGGAAAAACTTGAAATTATAATAATGGATACTTACAGATGTGCATTTGAATATAACATAGCTGTTTCTCAAATTCCTGATAGTTTAAAGTGTATCAAACCAGTAGCGAATAGACAAGGACGTCTCGAGGGGGTAAATATTTTACTATAGACTAAAAAAATTAATACATGTAGTATTTTATTGGCTTTAAAAATTTTACCAACATTTTCAGAACGACATGATTTAATTTTACTCGTAATCATATTATTTAAATGTTGAGTAAAAACTGTTTTATTTTAGAGAGACATTGGGAGTCCTGTGATTATAAACGGCGTGCAAGTGGCAGTGGTTACACACATTGGCAAGCTTGATGAACCTGTCATTATAACACTTTTATCACAAATGATAGACGAACCTTATACAAAGTTTGCAAGCACCTTTGGGACAATAGAACTTCGACTTCGACCAAGAGAATAGAATTAGACAAGTTGGGAATCCAAATTATAATAAATATTTTAAGAAATTTGAAGTCTTTCTCTCGAAAAAGAAACGAATATTATATTATTTTTAAATTTATTATTTAAACACAAAGGGCGCATTATTTATTAAGGTTTACTTAGAATTAATATAAACAAAATTGAATTAAAAAATTATCTAAAAAAAAAGGTTTTGGAAACGATGTAGGAATCGAAGTAAAACGTCGGAAATTACATCGTTTCCTATCCCATTTTCCGACGTTGTTTCCTATGTAGTTTCGGACTTCAGTTCCGACGTAGTTTCTTTCATGGTTTCTTATTTAGTTTCTTACGCTGTTATTTATGTAGTTTTCTACGTCATTTCTTACGTCAGAATTTTCAATAGGGACGCTTCCGACTGTGTCGGGATTCGACCCTGGATCTTTCAATTGCCGGTCGACTGCGCTAATCTACTAAACTATACAGGCGCCCAACATCCCTTCCTCAACGGAAATTTTAAAATTCAACAATCCTAATTGAAAATACTAAATGCCGTAAGTTAATGCCATTAGGCGATATAAAAAGGTCTTCCTGTACAAAAGAGGAAGTCGCACGTCTGTGTACCTCAGTTAGAGCAGTTGGCCAGCAATCGAAGGATCCGGGTTCGAATCCCAGCACGGTTGAAAGCGTCTCAGAATAATGAAGGACTTGCTGAGAAAAGTCCCGTGACTTTTTTTAAATTGATTAATGAAAAAAACTTGATTTTTTTACATCAGTTCGGTTTACAGCAAAAAGATTTTTTGAATGATTGATCTACATAAAAGTAGTGGGACCTATCTTAGCAAGTACTTCATCATTTCCAAAAATTTCAACAAGATATAATCATTATTTTCGAAATAAAGATGACAATGAATAACTTTTTTTTATTATTCTATATCGAGAGAAGTTACAGGACCTGTCTGAGCAGGTCCTTTTTCACGTTCTACAATTTCAGCAAAAAATAAGTATTATTTTCGAAATAAAGTTGTGGGAACTGAAATCAGAAGTTTCATGATCGATATGATACATCCACTTAAGGCCGTCTGATAGGGTTTGCTGTCTCCAATTACATACGACTACTTTGTTAGTAGAATAATAATATATTAAATTCAAAATGAACCTAACCTAAAATTCCAACAGTATACGTAATTCTAATATATTGCCGGTAAAACTATACTTAGGTTCTTTTTTATAAATAAATATATTTAACGACGAAGTAAGCGCCTCTTATTTAACTATACCATCTGATCAAATTTGACCCAGATTGGTTAAAAAAAAACATTTTTATGTATTTTAATACGAAAATTTATTATCGCCTTCAAAATAGCCCTAGCGGACCCGTGTGAGAGAACGGTCATAGAATACTCTGACCGTTCTCTGACTGTTTTATGACCGTTCTATGACCTCGTATTATTACGGCTAAGATCGGTAAAAAAGACATTAAAAGCTTTGCAATTATGATTCTGTGGCGAAATTTGGATTAGAAGGTGAAGCAATAAATACAATTATCTTATTTTTCAGCGATAAAAACTAGAAAAACATAATACCTGTCATTGAAGGCAGTGCAGTGGTTCACAATTGGCGGAACCTCTCCACCGTGAAGGTTTACTATTGGTGGGCACGTTCCGCAAATGGTGAACCACTGCACTGCCTTCAATGACAGGTACATGATGTATTCCTAGTTTTTATCGCTGAAAAATAAGATAATTGTATTTATTGCTTCACCTTCTAATCCAAATTTCGCCACAGAATCATAATTGCAAAGCTTTTAATGTCTTTTTTACCGTTTTTAGCCGTAATAATGCGAGGTCATAGAACGATCATAGAACAGTCAGAGAACGGTCAGAGTATTCTATGACCGTTCTCTCACACGGGTCCGCTAGGGAGGCTCCTTTTAAGCCAATACAAGCATGCCAACGGTTGATCAAATTTCCCATACACTTCTTGTAGGCCTCGGCAAATTTGGCCTTTAGTTCCTGCAGCGAATTTATTTTTATGGCCTCTATCGACTAATGGTGCTTTCCCCGGAGCGGATATTTGAGTTTTAGGAACAGGAAAATTTATAGGGGGCCAAATCTGGCGAATACGGTGGCTGAGCAATGACTTTTGTTTAGTGTTTAGCCAAAAATGCAGTCACAATCAGGCTGGAATGTGACGGCGCATTATATATATGGAGTCGATCCACAAGAGATGTTGAGAGCCTCTGTTACCTCTCTAATGCCAACACGACGATTTTCGAGCTCAATTTTCTTCACTTTTTCGATATTATCGTCGTTAACAGAGGTGGATGGACGACTTGCATAAGGCAAGTTTTCTACGAGCTCACGACCCTCACTGAATGCTTTATGCCACTCAAATACTTGCATTCTCGATAGAGTAGAGTCCCCAAAATACTTCTGCGACATTTCCAATGATTCCGTAGCCGTAATTCCATTGGAAACACAACATTTCAAGCAAACTCGTTGTTCAATTTTATTTCTATAGTAAAATCGCCAGTAAAGCTTTTAGTAACGTATCACTTTTATAGTGTACCTACACATAATATAATAAGAGTTTTTCGTATGGAATAATCAAGCTCTATTTGTATCTTCATAAAGAAACACATTTTTTGACCATTATAAGGAATATAAACTCGCTTAAATTAACGTATCAGTATTGGCAAAACAAACGTCCACCGTGGGTTTAGGGGCGCTGCTGCATGAAAACAATCATGGCTGCCGCAGGGCTTCGGCGTTCACGTATTTACTATCGATCTGAATAGGACTTTTCAAATTACGTTTATCTGTAAGTGCTAAAAATGCTTTTGTTGTCGTTAAATACGTTATGCGAGTACGTACAAGCTCTGCCTTTACGAGTAAAGTCCTTTCCTTTCCTGTGCTTCGGTGAGAATTCCATTTTCACGCTTATATTTATTTATGCACTTGTCACTTACTTTTTATGTTGACTATATATTTATTTGGCAAACAATTGATTAATTACTGCGTTACACTGTGAGCATCTGGCTTTAGTATAGTGTACACAATGCTGCGCGAAGCCCAACGGAAGCCATGTTGATTAGTTCGCTTGTCGACCATCAGGTCTCGCATTGCAAGTTTGAATTGCCAAAATATATAATAATAGTATCTTAAAATATTGAGTATCGAATACTCATACTCTGTTTGTATCTTAAAAAAACACACATTTTTTAACTAATATAAACTTTTTTATGCATGTTAAGTCTTATCAATTTTGAGACCTGAAACTCAAAATTATTTGAATTGAGATAATCAAGTTGACGTCACAGGCCATGTGGTAGGGATAGACTCTAGGTAAGGTTGGTCTTGGACGAAAGAAATATATGGGAATCGTTGGGAAATTGATGAAACAAAATTTTCCAGCGTAAAAGTAAGTCATGAATTTATGAATAATTATATTTTTCAAGTGCAAAATTCATTTCCGCTTATTTTGAGTACCTACTTGTCGCTTGTCATTCTTTTAATTTTTTAATATAAAATAAAATGTCATAAATTTGTAGGTTATGATGACCGTTTGTTTTGATGAATTTGAAGAATGTATCGATAAGCATGTTCTCGTTTTCAACACATTCTTCAAATCCTTCAAAACAAACGGTCATCATAACCTACAAATTTATGACATTTTATTTTATATTAAAAAATTAAAAGAATGACAAGCGACAAGTAGGTACTCAAAATAAGCGGAAATAAATTTTTCACTTGAAAAATATAATTATTAATAAATTTATGACTTACTTTTACGCTGGAAAATTTTGTTTCATCAATTTCCCAACGATTCCCATATATTTCTTTCGTCCAAGACCAACCTTACCTACAGTCTATCCCTACCACATGGCCTGTGACGTCGACTTGGTTATCTCAATATGTTAAAAAGATTAGAGATAGCCAATTAGGTTCTTTATTTACATAAAAGCAAGTTTGCGACTCGTATTCGACGAATGGTATGTCTTGCGTGTAGAAAACTACGTCAAGTACGTGACCCAACCCTGCTTGCGGCCGAATATAAACTTGACTAATCGCATCTAGCGGTATGTGGAGGAACTAATTGTACGGCCGCATCTATGCTATTATGCCTTTGCCTATCCCTCAGCAGGGTTGCAAAATTACGCGTAACTTGAGGCTTTCAATGTAAATTACGTAGTATACGTAATTTACGTAATTTACGTCGAAAACTGTAGTTAATTACATATTCAAGCGAACCTTAAAAGAGTATGCATAATCTCTCTTGTTGTGTTTGTTTACGCAATTAATTATAGTTAAAATTTAAATCTGCATTACTCTTAATTCGGCAAGTGTCGAAATTAAAATCAAAATATAAAATGAGCAAATCTGAAGGAGGAAAAAGATTGAAATGCGCAAATAAAATCCCATGGTCGGAATTGAATTTCAAGTGTTTAAAAGAAACTGATAAAATTATGGCAAAATGTTTACAGTGTGAAAAAATTTTAAAAAACAGTGCTTACGATCGGCTATTAGGTCACAGGTAAGTAAATAAAAATTAAAATCTATTAATTTGTTTGTTTATTATCTTTTGCTAATCACTGGAATATCAATAATTTTAATAGAAAACCTAGAGAAGTTATAAATATTTACCGAACTACTGTAATATGTTATATTCAGGATAACGTAAATTTCTTTTCAATAAATATTATAGTAATATACAGACTTTATAATGTATGTTAATATGCTGTGATCACTTTGCTTTATACTTATACTAAATTATTGTTTTATTTATGTTAAGAAACGTCTGTAAAGTGAAGTCGACAAAAATATACAATTCTGGGAATAACAATCATCCATCTCATGAGGACCTTACTGAAATAGATAATCCTTTTAAAAAACGTAAAGTAAACTTATAAGCTTTTCAGTGATCCTTTATTTACAGCAAAATAAAATAATATTGATAGCTTCAATAATAACGCTTTCGACTGCGCTGGGATTCGAGCCCAGGTATAGCTGCGGGCTGACAAATTCATCTACAAAAGTTGATTGGTCCATTCGGTTCAATCCTGTTTGTTGAGCAACTGGATGTACCAATAAAATACTCTAAATGAATTTCTCGGCCTGCAGCCGGAGAGGTATAAAAGCACCAGCATATTTAAAGTGCAAGTGCTATCTTGCCTTTTGTCAATATGCATCTGCTCATCTGCTAGCAAATCATTTTCAATGGCAATGCATCTTTTCCTGGAAAAAAGTAATTTTCGTGCATTGGCCTACCACCCTTACTTATGTTTAAATTATAATTTTGACATTTATTGACGAAATGACAAGATTCGCAAACGATACACAAAAATTAGGTTAGCTTGCGCACCCGCCAAAACTTTAAGTCTAGCATATACGTAAATTACGTGTAGAAAACCTCCACGTAATATACATGGTAAATTACGTATAGAAAATCATGTAAATTACGTTAGGTATTTTACCTTCGCAACCCTGTCCCTCACCGACATTACCGACGAGCCCGACGAGAGTTTTTGACGTTTTGTTTTGGTTTTGTTAACACAGTGACCACAGTGTTGAGTGTTACATTGTTTACTCCCTTCATACAGTTTTACCTTCATAATGAAAAAATCAGTGTGAATCAGTGGTTTGGTGTTGGTTTTTTTGTAGATTAATGAAGCAGTTAATGTATC
The DNA here is from genome assembly GCA_030998225.1 of Diplolepis rosae. Classification (NCBI taxonomy): domain Eukaryota; kingdom Metazoa; phylum Arthropoda; class Insecta; order Hymenoptera; family Diplolepididae; genus Diplolepis; species Diplolepis rosae. The sequence goes on along the minus strand of JAPYXD010000723.1, from coordinate 428,394 downwards.
AAATATTTGTTAAAATGAAAGTTATTGTATGAGTGTTTAGCTTGTGAGTTCGATATAAAGCTTTATGAAAAGTGGAATTTGACGCATTCTGAAATGTCTCGTGATAAGTGAATTTACTAACCAACTATTTTGTCCAGGAACGGACACCGAATTTCCTTATTCTCGTATAGTGGTTCAGAATAGAATTAAAGGTAAGTATTTTTGTTCAGCTCTTGGCCCAATTTATCGTCGAATTCTTTGAACTGAGCTTATGTGGGTGTATAATAGATTTCCATCTCACATTTCGCAATTATTATTAGTGTAGGCGGTGGGTAATGTGATTTTTAAATCGTTCATATTTTCTCATTTCTTGCTTTTACTGATTTATAAAATATAATTTTGTGATAAAATAATACTATTTTCACCTGTAGGTATATAAACTTATTTACTTCCTCATAGAAATTCAAAAGGTATTGTGCATAAACCACATAAGCAAGTTTTGAAACTAGTCAATAAATCATTCGAGTTAGTAAGTATTTTTTTAGGTTTCTTTTTTATTTTGAATGAATTTCTCGTCTTTCAGTTTAATTAATTGTTTTTACTTGAGTGCTGCGTGTATTTATTATATTTACTTTTGATTCTGAAAATATAGCACATCATAACCAACAAATATAATATGGAATGATTTGTGCTTCTCTGTAAAATTCACTTTGCATATTCTGAGAAACCTATTTCAAATATTTAATCACTTATTTCTATTGTAATTTGGTTCGAATAGATAAAAATATAAATTCAAAAATGTTGTCTTTTGTAATAAACTTTCATTACAGGATTGGGTAGCAGGAGAGAATTTGGTAGCAGAAGAAGAAGCAAAAACCAAGCTACAGTGGTTGGTGAATGGTGTTACAGATAGACTCGGTGTGGGGCTGGGCGTCACCCCCGCTGCGCCTCCAGCTAGCCGGGGGGACTCGTGGCGCTTCGGGGAGCGCGAGTATCGGTGCCCAATCCTCCCAGAGGATGGGCGAGATGGTCGTAGATCGCGCTCCCTCTCCAGCTCGCCTCAGTCACACCTCCGAAAAACATCCCCGAGCCACCCTCACTGAGGTCAATGTCTTGCGTCGTCATCGGGAACTCTGCGACGTTGTCCTTAATGTTGGTTCCAGGAAAATTTTTGCTCACCGTGTCATTCTTTCCGCTTGCAGTCCTTATTTTAGGTATACGAATTAATTTAATTACTGCATGCGATTTTTCAAGAAGAAGGATTTTTAAAGTCGTCTTTTATTTTTCAGAGCAATGTTTACTGGGGAGTTGGCCGAATCCCGTCAGACTGAAGTAACAATTCGAGATATAGACGAGGTGGCAATGGAGCTTCTCATCGACTTCTGCTACACTTCCCATATAATCGTAGAAGAAGCGAATGTCCAGACACTTCTTCCAGCTGCATGCCTTCTTCAGCTTGCCGAAATTCAGGATATTTGCTGCGAATTCCTCAAGCGACAATTAGATCCTTCGAATTGTCTTGGAATTCGAGCATTTGCAGACACGCATTCATGTCGAGAACTATTGAGAATAGCTGACAAATTCACGCAACATAATTTTCAAGAGGTTAATGTTTCTCTATTTAATTATGATTGTTGAAGATGTTATTCAGCGTCTTTAACATCTGGGATCTATAATATTATAATAGAGAAATTAACGGTTCTTCCAGATAAATAAATATATTCTATAAATAAATAATAAAAAATAAATGATCTATTTAATTTATGAGGAATGAAATTGATTTTTTTTAATAAATATAATTATTTATTTAGGTAATGGAAAGTGAAGAATTCCTGCTGCTTCCCGTAGGCCAACTGATAGACATCATTTCCTCAGATGAATTGAATGTCCGAACTGAAGAGCAAGTCTTTAGCGCAGTAATGAATTGGGTGAAGTATAACGTAACAGAACGACGCCAGCATCTAGCGCAGGTTCTTCAACACGTGCGATTGCCACTCTTGAGTCCGAAATTTCTAGTGGGCACTGTTGGATCTGATCTGTTAGTTAGATCTGATGATGCATGCAGGGATTTGGTAGATGAAGCCAAAAATTACCTACTTTTACCTCAAGAAAGACCTCTTATGCAGGGTCCTAGAACAAGACCAAGGAAGCCAACAAGAAGAGGTGAAGTATTGTTTGCAGTTGGTGGATGGTGTTCTGGCGATGCGATTGCTAGTGTAGAGAGATTCGATCCGAATACAGCAGATTGGAAAATGGTTGCGCCCATGAGTAAACGAAGATGCGGCGTAGGAGTCGCGGTCTTGAACGATTTACTGTATGCAGTTGGCGGTCACGATGGACAAAGTTATTTAAATAGTATAGAAAGGTACGACCCACAGACAAATCAGTGGTCTTGTGATGTTGCGCCCACGACATCTTGTAGAACCAGTGTTGGGGTTGCTGTCTTGGATGGATTTCTTTATGCTGTTGGTGGTCAGGACGGAGTTCAGTGTCTTAATCATGTAGAAAGGTTATTATTAACATCATAAAAATATAAATCACTTTAAGTATATTAATGATTCTTCATGGATCAATACATAGCAGGGATCATAATTTATTCCACAATTTCCCTTTTTGTCTACCATTTTTCATGAAGATCCTCTAAATTATTTTATTTATTTAAGGTACGATCCTAAAGAAAACAAGTGGTCGAAAGTCTCACCGATGACGACGCGAAGGCTCGGTGTTGCAGTGGCAGTCTTGGGTGGTTATTTGTACGCTATCGGTGGTTCAGATGGTCAGTCGCCTTTAAACACCGTCGAGAGATATGACCCAAGACAAAATAAATGGTCTCAGGTGTCTCCCATGTCGACAAGACGTAAGCATTTAGGCTGTGCTGTATTTAATAATTTTATATATGCCGTTGGAGGCAGAGACGATTGTATGGAGCTCTCGAGTGCGGAACGTTACAATCCTCACACTAATTCTTGGAGTCCGATTGTGGCTATGACTTCTAGAAGAAGTGGAGTGAGTTAATTTTCAAAATAATTATATTTTTAAATTTTATGTCGCTTTATTTGCTATAATTTTGTTGAAAACAATTCACAGGTTGGCTTGGCGGTTGTGAACGGTCAGCTCTACGCAGTCGGAGGTTTCGATGGAACCGCGTACTTGAAAACCATAGAGGTATATGACCCAGAGCAAAACCAGTGGAGATTGTGTGGCTGTATGAACTACAGAAGACTTGGTGGTGGCGTAGGTGTGATGCGGGCACCTCAAACTGAAAACTACATTTGGTAGCTCAGGCCCCCCTCTTCAGTCTTCTCGGCTGAATCTCCAGTAACACCAGTGACGCCGGTTACACCAGTTACGCCTGCTGCATCTGTGTCGGCTCCAACAGTCTCTGCAAGCTCTAGAAAACGTTATCGTCGCTCCATGAGTATTATTTAATTAACGAAAGATTTATTAGATTTTGCCTTTCTGATATCATGACACAAATTACATTTTGTGTTATATTTGTTTTTCACATTCTTTACTTTATAATTTAATTTTTGCTTCTTTCTGATATATATTTAAAATTTAAGGCTTGTATGAAGCTTTTTGCTTTGTTTCAAGTTTGTTTACTATCCTTGACCTGCAGCAAGAGTTAAAGAGACTCATCTAGACGAAAGGCAAAGGATTTCTTAAGGGTCTTGGCAGCTGAGAATTAGTTAGATAAAATGTACAGCTTCCATTCGTTTAAGGATGAAATAACTTTAATGGTTAAGTATATAATTTATTAGTCACGAAGAGATTTTACTTGGCGAATGAAGAAAAGTTTCAATTTTGTCGAGGAGAGGGGTCACTTACATTTTTAGATGATATGGAGAAAAATATAAACAAGAATATTTATTTCGTATATTGAAATACAAATTCAGATTTCACATTATTTTCTATCTTTAATTATATGATTCGGTGAGGAAAGCTTAGGCCAAAGCTTAAAAAAGAACTTACTCTATTTGATGTTTTAATGAAAAACGAAAGCAATGTTATTAGATATAAAAAATATGAGATGACAGAAGAGGTGTAATATGGAAAAACATTGTTGAAAAGGAAGAAAAGTTTCTGCGTAAAATACCACGTTTTGTTTAAAAAAATTGAGATTGTAAGAGTCACGTCAGTGTTTGTAAAGTGCAATAGTTATAATTAATTGTATAACAACAATGTAAAAAACAAAAATCTCGCGTGCAAATTAGCAGTGAAGACACGAATTATTGATAAATAGATTGAAGTATCATATTGTTTTAAATTTAAATTATGATTATGAAAAACTATTTTTTATTATTTTATTTATTTTTTACAAATTTATATTATAAGTTATCGCTTGATAGTGATTCTTTTGTGTATAATTTTATTTATTTAAAAAAGATATGGCGTATAATATAATTGTATCAGGTGATACAATCGAATAAAAAAGTCAACTTATAAATTCAAATTTGAAATTACTTTTGTCACATAAATTCATATTGTGATGTAAGAGTTCGATTGCAAAAAATCAGCTCTAATTTATGTGTGAAAATACGGACAAAGTAAAGTCAATTATGTCACTTTTTGATCTGCCAATATGACAGCAATCTATTAATTGCATTCTGATTGCAATATACTTATTTAACGTTTCGCTTCATGATTGCCAAATACATTTTTAGTTGTTTTCGATTGCTGAGAAGAATTTGATATACTCGTACCACATTTAAGGTCTTATTTCATCATCAGTACTCATATAATTCTTAAGTTTTAGAAGAAAGAATGAACTGTAAATGTACCATTGATTTTGTATGTATATATTGAAATTTTGAAAATGTTAAGGAAAAATATATTGTTAAATCATTGAAATAATTTACATTTAACTGATGTATTTATTTTATTTTAATAAGAAACCTATTGTAATATAAATAAATGTCATATCCTTTGGCTTAAAACAATTTTCTCCAAAAAGTTTCAAATATTTTGTAAAAAAAAAAACGTTATAAGTTGTAGAACAAGTTCGTTTCTCTTTTCTTTTAACAATCTGAGACTCTAAAGTTTCTAAAAAAATGTGTTGACTTCAACATTTTTTAAAGGAAAGTATATTTATTTATATATTTGATAACATTGAAGATATAGAACAGAATTGTTTTCATAATATGGCTGCTAAAATCACTTTTGGCGCTCCTCAGCCAAATAAATGAAAATACCAGCAATTTAATTTATAATATAGGAAGAGATAATTCCCCAGCAAAAAAAGTTATAATTATTATAATTATAAACAAATTTATTTTTGGAATCATTTTCTTTTTATAATCATAAAAATTTAGAATCAAATGAACGTTCCTTAGTGTTCATCTATTACATACGACCGCTTAATTAATAAAATAATAATGTTAACAAATTTCCCGGAGAAGACAGCAATGCAGAAAAATGCAACGCATTACTGTCTTCTTCAAAAAATTTGTCAAAATTATTATTTTATTAATAAAACGGTCGTATATAATTAGTGACGTCAGAGCCTACCATATGGCCTTAAGGCCATGGACCAACCAGATTAAGTGACAAGATTCCTACCTTACCAGCATTTCCAATTTGTGTAACCCCAATTCTGTTAAAATACGATAACAAGCTGAACATTTGTGTGAATGAATGAAATGTCCTAAAATAGGTCTGTCCGGTCAGAAATGTTTATAATTATAAAATTAGTTTTTTTCAGACATTTTTTTATAATTATAAAAATTTATGACCAATGCATTTTATTTAATTATACAAATTTTCAGTTACATATCTTATTTTTTATACAAATGGTGTTACTCCAACTAAAATCTCGATAAAGTAGAAATTTAGGCACATGACCAAGTTGGTACATGGCCTTTTTGACAAAAACAAATTTTTGGTGATCGAGAGATGATTGGGATTTTGTTATGCTTATATTTTGTTTTGATTGAGTTAAATATATATAATTATAAGTTTTTTCACTAGATTAGGCAACTGAATCTAAAAACTATTGAAAAATCGCTCTATTTCCATTCGGAAACTTTCGTAAATTTCCGACTTTTTTCGCTTTTCTTCGCAAACACTCGGACTTTAGTAATGACTCGGGACACTGGTCGATTTCTCGTACTGTTCCGTAACCTGCCGTACTGAGCCGTAACGACAGGTAACATAAACAGATTCGGGATTCGGGGGTCTGTCAGCTGACGGCGAAGGGAACGTGTCATATATTCCAAAAATGGTAAATTATTATCAATCGTGATAAGGAGGGAAAATATAATCTGAGATATAATTAAATTTATTGATTATTTCAGTAAGTGAATGTATTGTTTAATTTTAGTCGATCGGTGAGAAATTAACGTCGATCATGCAGAGACCTGGAGAAGACCCCGTCTCCAAGGACGACGTACCCTTTTGGATGAAATACGCGGGTCGGGGCCTTGGGACAGTAGGAAGTGTCAGTAAGTATTTCTCCTAATAAAATCACAGTTGACTACATAAATTTACATAACTCTAGTTTTTCCAGCTGTTTCATTCGCTCTCTTCACGATCAATGTCTACCTAGTGTTTATTCTTTCTTTAATTTGTGTTGCATATGATTCCTGATCATTGATCATCTATCTTTTTATTCTATTCTTAGATCCATTGTTGAAGAAAACTAATTAAAAACCACCTGTATGGATTTTAATAGCATGCAATTTTTTCTCGTTTGACATTATTCAAATTGGAATAATATTAGCTGGTGAAAACTGAAGCAAGGTTTTATCAAGTTAGAGGATTCATATCAATTTCAACACCTTTAGTAATTTGTTGACTTTTTCATTTTAATAACAGCATTGCTATTCATATACTTATTTTCGTGAATTCATTAGTTGTCCTCAAGATGAAAAAGCACTTTATTATTTTTAATCTGCTTTAGAAATCAATAGAAGAGATATTCATAAACACTGTTTTATATATAATTTTATTAACCTATATGTAACTTTTTATTATAAGTATAAGTAATGCTACTCTTTAAATCTAAATCAGTCAAAACCTACTGATTATCAGTGAAGTTCCACTGATTCAAATAGCTAAAAAGAGGTTACTGTGAATCAGTCAAATTTCACTAATTACTAAAGTAAAAGACGACTGATTTAATCAGTGAAAATTTACGTATTTAAAAGTGGAAATTAACTGATTTAACAGTGAAAAGTCGATTCACTGATTCAATCAGTGAAAATTTGACTCATTCAGATTTAGTGAGTACTCTAATATACGTTTGTTGTGTTTGAGAAAAAAATAAGAAGGAAGTTCCAATCTATTTTGAATCAAATTATTACTGATATTTATCTAATGAAATTTAAATATACTTCTTTGAAAGCGAATGAAAAATAACAATAAAAATGTATACTTGACATGAAAATTTATAAGTTGGATATCTTTTTGAATGAGTTATTCTAATCATAATTGACAAAATTTTAAAATTCAAAGCAAAGTCTCGGAATTTCCTTCGAAGTTTCATCCTGTAAATCCTGAATAAGTATAATTTCAAAGTATTAGTATTACGTATTTACATTTAAAACTTTATTTTGCAGACGCTACATATATAATTGAAAAACAACTTGATTAAACTTGTTTCAGTTGCAATATTTTTAGGATTGTGGAATTGCGCATCGGTTTTATTTGGAAATATTGGTTGTCTATTGGGCGGCATTTTTCAAATGCTTGCTGGGTTCATAGTAATAGTCATCGAGGCCCCTTGTTGTTGCCTATTTATAGATTTTGTACAAAATTTGAGCGACTGGGTGGAAAAACGTCCTTATTGGAACAGAGCTGCCTTTTACTGCACGTAAGTTTCGTTTTACCTTGAAATAATATCTCAGACATCATTTATTTTCTATATTTTATTCTAAATACCCTACTCTAAAGAAGAAATTATTCTTCATACTAATTAATATTTTTAATGTTTCAGGATAGCTATTCCCCCTATACTTTTCTGCTTTGGTCTAAGCAGTCTTTTCGGCAGTGGATTAATTTTTGCGACGGGAGTAATTTATGGACTAATGGCCGTTGGTAGAAAGTAAGTAAACCAAAATATTTTTGGGAGTTTTGATTGAACTAAATCTACTTTTTTATTGCGTGACTAACGCATCTACAACTATATGGAGTTGTAAATGTGATCATCATCAATCATAATAATTTTCAATCATGTGAATAGTGCTTATGCTTAACTGGAATCAGGATAAATCAGTTGCTTTGCCGATAATGCCTATCAGTGTTTCATTACGAAAATCAATCTCAATGTTTATTCGATGCCAAAGCTCATTTCTTTTCATGTAAAAGTAACAACCCCTTTCGTCTTAATACATTTATATTGCTCTTGCTATATCCTCAAATGATATTTAAATTTCATAGGATCTGAAAAGGTATTGTCCCAAAATTTCGAAGATCAATTAGCAAATCAAGTTTTGATGATCTGAATCTGAAAAAAACATCTGATCAGTAGGAATATAATTTAAATACTATACTTTTATGCAGACTTACGTATTCCATCAGAGCCTTATCATTAGATGATTACCTATCTTTGACATGAATGGAAATTGATTTCACTTAATTCAAACATAGATAATAATTAATCAGTAAATATGAAAGGTGTCTTTAGTTTCGATCGAACTATCGAGTCTCCAGATTTCAGGATATGAGGCTCTTGCAAACGATAAGACTTTATGTAATATTTGAGTAAACCTAAAATGTTTTGGTTAAACATATTTGAAGGTTGTATTAAAAATATTAACAAACTGACGCAATGACTAACAGAGGGTCCAGACCCGATCCTACAGGATTGCCAACGTCGGTCGTGGGTTCTCCCCAGGGAGCGGTTCCACCTTCCACAGACCAACACGCTACACTTATGGAAGATCCTGATGTCTGGAGGCCTACATAAATCGTCAATAGATATTAATTGCACCACTTCACTAACCAGGCAATAATACATCTAATTAAAAGCTACGCCTGCTCTTAGATGTTTCAAAATAAGATTTTATTCCTTTCCTTCTCAGTTTGTTATTTTATATATTATATTACAGAAAACCTTCATGTCCGTTTTTGCTTTTATTCATCTTTTTTCATTCTTCTTTTATTTTGGTAACTCTTTCATTGTGCTTGTGAATGTGTTGAGCATTTTTGATGAAATTCATCAATTTATTGTAAGAATTTTTAAGAGCATGAATAATTTTATTTTAATTTAGTTACTTAAGGTACATGGCTACTAGACCTGGAAATGATAATTTTTTTTATTGGACAAAAATTTAAAAAGTTTTTCTATGAAAAATTTTTTGAGAATTTTAATTTTAGTAAAAATTAGTCGAATATATTTTAGTTTGGAAAATATCAGACAAATAATTCAAACTTTTATACATTTTCAATATGCATGATTGTTGACATTACTTTCATATTTTATGCTATTAATATAATTACATAACATGAAAATTTATGTGCTAAAATTATTCATGCCTGGTAGTACTGGGAATATTTGAAATTCTATTTGGGAGAACTGTTGTTACTTTTTTATACTTTTTTCATATTTTCATATTCAAATATTGTTGATGTTCTTGGTTGGCTTTAGGGTCCAGAAAAAATGATAATGTAACTTAAAGTTTCATGTTTTCAAACGTTTCGACTCAGATTGGAGTCCTCATCAGTGAGGATTTATTTCTATAAAAAATATAAAGGAAGAAACTTAAAAAATAGCACGTGTGACGGATAAACATTGTGGTAAAAACGATATAAAAGAATTGTACATGTGAAACTATAAAATTGGTCAAAATAACTAAATTTACAAGAAAGTAAAAACTGTACAAAAAATTTTTTTTTGTAAAATTACTAAGGGGAAAAAATTAAAACATAGCACGCGTGACAGATAAACATTGTGGCAAAAAAGATATAAATGAATTGTACATGTGAAACTATAAAATTGGTCTAAAATAAATTTACAAAAATAAAAACTGTACAAAAAATTTTTTCTATAAAAATACAAAGAGAAGAAATTTAAAAAATTGCACGTGTGACCGATAACCAATGTGGTACAAAAATAATCCTTCTTAGGGTAAATTAAAAAAATTTTTCTGTACAGTTTTTGTGAATTCAGCTATTTAGACCGTTTTTACAGCTTTCACACGTACACACACGTACACACACGTTATATCGCTTGTTTACACAATGTTTATCCGTCACATGTGCAAATTTTTGAAGTTTCTTCCTTTGCATTTTTATAGACAAAAAAATTTTTTGTACAGTTTTTATTTCGTTCAATTTAGTTATTTAGAACAATTCTATAGTTTCACATGTACAATTCATTTATATCGTTTTTAGGACAATGTTTATCCGTCACACGTGCTATTTCTTAAGTTTCTCCCCTTAGTATTTTTACAAAAAAAATTTGTGTACAGTTTTTATTTTTGTAAATTTAGTTATTTAGACCAATTTTATAGTTTCACACTTGCAATCCTTTTATATCATTTTTTACCACAATGTTTATCCGTCACATGAGCAATTTTTAAGTTTCTTCCTTTGTATTTTTTATAGAAATAAATTCTCACTGATGAGGGCTCCAATCTCAGTCGAAACGTTTAAAAGCATGAAACTTTGAGTTACATTTTTTCTGGACCCTAAAGCCAATCAAGAACATCAACAATATTTGAATATTAATACTAAGGGTCGATATAATTCCTGTTCATTATTTTTCTGATTTTATTGAGTAAAATTTTCTTTTTCTCAGAGCACCTTTTCATGAAATGAGAACAGCAGCGGCGACGACGACAAACTCTCAAACAGCGGCATCGACGAGTACGAAGTCTACCCTAGTTGAAAATGCTCAGTCAATGAGTTTTACTAATCCTCCAGATAGCATCGTTTGACCCTTAGCAACAAAATGGCGTTTTATATTGCGTCTCTGAATGTTAGTGAGTGAACGGAGTTGATTGACAGTGGCCAAGCGCATGAATATTTTATGATTGTACTCGGATTAGAGTTGAATGAAATTCTTTTCAGATTTCAGAAGGCACCTTCGGTGGATCAGTCCCCATCGAAGTGCTGATGTACTAGTCTTGAATTTAGTCTGGACTCACTTTGAAGACGTTATCCGAGTCGTGACAAAAAACTATTGAGAACTGCTTTGTTCATGAGTTTGAGTCACTCAGTTTATCGTAAAAAGTGAAAAAAGTTCGTAAATGCTTTCGGATTTTGAATATGATTCTTCGCCACATCTCAAGACGTATCAACTAGAAATTAAGTCCATGTAGACCTATAAACATTGAGATTAGAAATGGAAATCATTCTCGAAATCCAGTTAGATTTAAGCCTGGCCCTTAAATGTCTACTTTTAATCATTTTAACGCTTAATTAAATTCGTAATCAATTCTCTGTCAATTGAACATCAACTTTGATTCTTCCGATCAGTGTCTTCTATTTTTTAATAATCATTTTAGGCTCAGTTTTCGAGTCAAGCTTAATTTAAAATAAACTTTCTTCTTAATCTTCCATTGAACTTGACTTCCATATGAGGCTTGTAAAAGTTTCACTCGGACAGAGATTAAAGCAGAGGCTCATCGATATAATGGATTCGTTTATTATAATTTTAATTAAGAAGAAGGTATAAATGTAAAGACATATCATATTCATGCGTAGGCCTCGTACTTATAATCCAGATTCACTCGTTTTAATTGCATTGCCTCTAGTGCCAATATTTTATTTTACACTATTTACAGAAATTTTCTTCGACTTTTTGGTCATTTTCAAAAGTTTGGATTTTACTTTTTCTAGTAAGCGTTTGAGTTATGTCAATACATCGCATCCATTCTTCCTTGATATATTTATTTATATAAGAGCAAAAGACTATGGGAATCTCCTTTTCACTGTTTCATTCCAATTTCATGGAAAGTTTTATGATAATTTTTTAATCACTATACAAAGTTGTTTTATGGGCACAGGTGTATAATTATGATAGATGTAAGTTCAGAAATTCAATAGAAGCTGTTAGACTTATTTATTAATAAATCCTGTTGAAACAAAATATAGAGTTAATCTAGATTTATAGTACTCGTCGTTAATTCGATTTATCTGACGATCATACAACGTTTCATTATTTGGTAATTCCGTGTCTATGTTAAGCGATACTTAGAGTGAAATTTTTTCCAAAGCGTTAACATTCCAATATTTAAAGTTGCTCTTAACGTGAAATCATTTGATAAAGATTTAAAAAATATTGCAATATTCAGTAAAGACCGATTTCTAAGTTAACTATACGCGTATTTAGAAATCTGCGGAGATAAAACGAATTTAATCGTACTTTGAGTAATGACTGTGAATTTCTTTTTTTTTACGACTGGAAGAATAGTATTCAGTATGAACGTGTTCTTTTCAACAATTCGTAAGACTAGCAGCATATTTTCAGTTGCATTTCAAGATTCTGAAATTTGAGATAAATTACTTCTTGTTTTAAACAATTCATCAAGAGTATTGAGAATTCAAGTTAAGCTAAAAGACAAAAGCAATTACAATACATTAGAATTCTTAATGCATTTTTTTCTTTCTAAGAATTTTGCGTGTACATATTATTGCAAAAAATATTAGTTAATGAGGAATAACCTCCCTTGTTATTGAAATGAAATGTTGTATTCAGTGAAACAACCTATAGCAAAAAGTATATTTTTGTTGATAAATCGAACGAATGTGGTGCAAGTGAAATTATACTTAAACCACTTGATTACGTTAGCTCGCGGGAATGATTAAGTTTGCCTGTGTTAGGTAATGTTAATGAATTTAATGCAGTTAATTATTGTAATTGAATATTTAACCAAAAATATTCGACCTGCCGTGTTCGTCATGTATGTATGTAATAAAATTGTCAATATACGAATATTGCATATTGGTAAGGTATCTTTTGTGTTTTTGTTTAGACCCGTTTCCTTTTCATCTTAGGTTTCTAATTCTTATTGAAACGATAGATTACATTTTTAAAAGAATTTATTAATACGCCTTTCATTGTTACACGTGAAAAATATTTACTTCAATCTGCGAGACATTCAGAAATTAAAATATGTACATTTACAGTAATATTGCTGTTGAAAATAATTGATTGGAAAAATTGAATAAATAATTCTTAATTACATAGGATAATTGAGAAGAACGTCTTGTCGAGCCAGCTCCAACAACATAGGATCGTCGAAAAATTTATTAATGGAGACATCCTCAGAAAGTCCTTTTCTCCTTCTAGTCTTCAGCATAAATTCTCTCGCTAAGTGAGTTGCTGGCTGTGGTTCTAACGGTCTAATAGTGATGCTTTTATCAAGTGGATCACCAGGAACAATTTGCCAATGATGGAAAACTGAGAGGCAAAACGCTTGACCTTGTGTATGAGTTCGCAAGTCTGTTTCGAATCCGAAACTATCGATCGCAGGGATGAATGCTTTGATCGTATAAAGAGGACTTCCAGCTACTGGAGCATCTTGAGTAACATGACCTCGTCGTTTTGCTAAGACTGTGTAAACTGCGGAAACACAATCCGCTGGAGCTTGAACCTCAACGAAAAGGTAAGGCTCCATTAAACGAGGTGTAGCCATCAAGAAAGCTGAGTATGCAACTCTGCGGGCTGTTGGAATTATCTGGCCACCTGCAAATTCAAATTTTTAGAGATAAATAAAAAAACATTTTCTAAATAATTCAAATTGGTTGCAATTATATTAAAATTAAAAATAAGAGACAAACCTCCCCGATGTAATGGCTCTTGAGCAATTACTGCATCCAAAATTTTGAATTTTACGTTTCGAATAGGTTCCTCGCAGAGAGGTCCTTCTCGAGTTCCCCACTGAAATCCTTGAATAATAGCGTCTCGAGCACTGTTTAGTAAACTTTTATCTACTTCGGAAGGTAGAGTGTCGTCCACCAAAATATTTGGTCCTGTGGCGTCCGGCCCAAAGGCCCAAATACTTCGAGCAGCTAGCAAATCCCAGTCATAATTATTTTGGAAAAATTCTCCCAATTTTTTCCTGTGAAAAAATTAAATATCGCAATTTATTCACAATACTCAAACGATTATAAATTTTTTCAAATTAATAAAACAAAATTTTTACTTGTTCCAGGTTATTTTAACCTCCTCATTTTCAATAGCCTCGGCCAATCCCCTTTCCAAAGGCTCAGCAATCATAGTCAATTTATTTTTCTTATTTGGCGTTTCTGCAAAACATTTAAGCGAACTGGTTTCAACGACAGTTTCTGCAAAACACACCACTGGATCCGCAACCTTAATATCAATTTCTGAATACATTCGACGAAGGTCGTGCATTACACAGTCTAGATATAATTCACCCGTGCCAAGGACAACGTGTTCTCCACTTTCTTCGACTCTGGTTCCTAATAGTGGATAACTTTTATTAACTTTCCTTAAACCGTCCAGCATTTTTGGTAATTCAGAGGGATTTACAGGCTCAACCGCTATTTTTATTACACTCTGAGTGTTAAATTTCAAGGGTCGGAAGATGTGTAAGTCGTCAGAATTTGTCAAATCCGTGATGGTACTTGTTTTTACTATCGATTTATCTATCCCTTCTATAAGGACCCAATTTCCAGCAGGGACTCTGCTTAATTCGATGGAGTACCGGGCTTCACTGATCCATAATCTGCCGACTGTGAGGACTCTCGAATCTTCTTCATCTGCTCGACTGTAAGCTTCTCCCAATACTCGCACTCGTTGTCCAGCTTCTAGGGTTCCAGACATTACTCTGCCTAGTACGTGGAATAAAGTGCAGTCTTCTGTTGGATACATCTTCGCACTGTGAACCATCAATCTTCCCTATTAAAAAAAGGATTAAGATTTTTAAATTTATTAAACATCGGCAAAACAATATTTGTTACTTACATCTGGATCACAATTAACCATGTCTTGTGCAAGTGGAGAATCGATAGGTCCCGTGTAAATATGTTGGACTTTAACTGAAGCGTGATCTAGTGGACTAGGAATGTGGTTTACACACATGTCTACAAATCCAGACATATCGCCTAGAAACCGAGTACATACCAGTCTCAATAACGGCCTTATATTCATTTTCATCTCCTCGGATGTAAGCCTAATTCCTAATTGATCCAGAACTGCAAAAAAAAAAATTGTTTATAAGATGTAAGCAATATTAAGTAAAAGAAATCCTTACCACCAGGCAAAGTAGTATCCACATCTCCAACGACTTGGGCAAAAATTTTATAAAGTGGTTCCAAAATGAATTCGATGAAACTCCTCTGTGCCGTGTTATGTGCCGGTTTCTTTGTGAACTTCCTTGTTTTTGCATTAAAGTAAATGTCACCCCACAGCCTCTTTGCGAATTCGTTTACATTTATGGAAGGACTCTTTCTGGCGTAAAGAGCCGTAAAAGACTTAAGTGTGAAACAAACGTTGTACTCAGAACTGGCAAAACAAACGTTTCCGAGAGCAGGGGAGACAAAACTAGGGTTTTCGTCAGTAGAAAACTCGGCGATTTTGTTATTGATTTCCTCAACAATGTGTCTTAATTTGTAGTAGGCGTCCAATGGTGGCAACTTTAATTCCAATATGAGACGGTCAATCTTATTTATGCAGACTGTTATTGCAAGCCTTTCTTGAATAGCATGTTTGAGGAGACGTTCCGTGTTTAACATCATACCCTCTGCTGCGTCGACGATTAACATCGCACCGTCAGAAAGCCGAATGGCGGCTGTAGCTTCATCAGAGAAATTTACATGACCTGGAGTATCGAAGATATTCAATAGATAGGACTTGGATTTTATGTCTTGAAGGAGGAGAGTCACAGGTGTTGCTTTTATCGATACGCCTCGCTGTTGTTCAGTAAAAAGCGTATCCGTATACCTATTGAACATATAAATTTTTGAATATTATTGATTCAAAAGTTGTTAGCCAGATAATAAATTCAATATTTGAACCTTAAAGGTTTCTCGTCAGTTATAGAATGCATGTAAGGATGTGTTTGTCTAACGACGCAGTCGACAAGAGTAGTTTTGCCATGGTGTAAGTGTCCTAATAAAACTACGTTTCGTATTAAGTGAGGCACGTCCATCATATCTGCAAGGAATTCTATGTTATAAGAAGTGTCTGGAAGTTGCTGCTGTTTAAGTTGGAATTTTGGCTTCCTTGTTGGTTCCACTAAAGGCTTTTCTAAAGGTTGAGCATCTTCTTCTTGGACAAGTACTTCCACCTGGAAAGCGAGCACAATGTTTAATTTATAAAACTTATAGTTTTTAATCTTTTATAAACATCATTGAGTCTACAAGAGGTGATAAGCATTTACCTGTGATCCAAAAACTTCTAGTGCACTTGGATAATATCGTTTATCTTCGTGTAAGACTACAGCTGTAGAACTTTGTTCCATTTGGTCACGAGCCTCGTCCTTGTCCTCTTCCATTTCTTCATCGGACCTATCTCTATCTTCACCCTCATCTCCGATGGTTCCATACTCGTTTTCATCTTCGCTTTCAGATGCTAAATCGGGGCCGATGTAATTCCCAAACTCGTCATAAAGATCTGCATCCATTCTGAATTTCTATTTAATGAAATAAAAGTTACATATTAAACATAAAATTTGATTGGATACGGAAAATAAATTTCCTTAGAAAGCAGTTTTCACAAATGAAATAATAATCCTATATTTTATTTTTATTGTTTTAGAAATATTAAAATATTTAATAAGTCGCTAAGAACATTTAGAAATTACAAGCACGGATTGTATGATAAGGACTCTTTTTTCAATGTTTTATAACCTTTCAGAGATATTCTGGAAGTTCATGAATTACAAATACGTTTTTATAAAAATATTCCATTGTTTAATAACATAATTAATATAATTTATAGTCAAGCATTATTGCGGTAAATTGAGAACATGCTCCTAAAACATTTCATATTTTCTATATGTATTTATGACTGAAATATTATGAAATATATACAGAATAATCAAGTAAACTGCTTGAGAATGCAAAAAATTCACCTGATAATTTGATTAACCACTTCAAAATTCAAAAAAAGCGTCATTCATAAACAGAATAAACACAAACAGTTTGAGGTTATGTCTACACAACTACACTTGACACAGCTTTATTTTTTAAAGTTGCGTGTAGAGTTCTTAAATTCTCGAGAATTTAAGCTCATGTAATATAACCGAGAATATTACAGAATTTAAAGAATATAAGAGAATATAAAAGACATTTTGAGAATTTATGGTTTAAATAGTTGTTTATCGTTATTTTGAGTATCTTTATAGTTAAATAAGAGGCGCTCACTTACATAAATATATTTTTATAAAAAATAACCTAAGAACAGATTTACTGTTAATATTTAAAAATTATATACTGTTGAAATTTGAGGTTATATTCATTTTGAATTAAATACACTGAATACTAAAAATCTTAAATTAATATTATACTTGAATTTATATTATCTATATAATTATAGAATACCTTTATTAACTCTCACCGATGTGTTTTTTACTTTCTTTCGCAAAAATAAAATGCACATACAAAGTTTAAAAGATAATTTCATATTCCAGTATTAATTCATTTTTATTGTTCATTTTCTTTACCGTTCTCAAAGTAATAATATAACCGACTCAGAATCAGGCTGCTCAGAACAGAAACGGCAAGCCCACTAACACGGAGACCGTCCTGACCCGCTGACCGTCCTGTAGGTGTGTTCCCCACCATGTTTTCATGTGGGGGCATACACAATCTAGAGTTCCGTGTCGGTGTGTATCTCCTACTTCACTTCGGTTTCACGTTAATAAAATATCAACTCGAAATTGAGAATTGTTTCTCTTGAGTTCTTGCGAAAAAGGCGCGAAGCAGACGAAAATTTAACACTTATAAAAAATGTAGTTGAAGAAAGAACACTTCTTTTTGCGATATTTGGGGGATAATCTGCTTGAAATATATATCTAAGAGACTTTGATTAAAGTTAAAGATTAAAAGTATTAAAGAAAATATTAAGAAGATATAAACATAAAATTTAACCTTAAAATTTAACATTTTTAGTTTTATGTTAGAAATATTTTTATGTCACGTTTTTGTAGCCTAAACACAGACGTTTCATTCGAAAAATGAAATGCTTTACGAAAAGGATGAATTTTCCAATTGAAATACATAAATCTAAAAAGCAATTAATGTGTTCAATCTTATCTTGATATGAACCTATAAATTAATATTGTCTTCAAATTTTATATAAATTATTTTTTTAAGTATTTAAATCTTGTTACAATTTTAAAAGATCTCATGGATGTTTTTTAGACGTATTTTCTGCAAATTTAAGAAAAAAAGTGTTTTTGATATTGTTAATTGAATTTTAGGATATTAAGCATGTATAAAAAGTTATGTGAGAGGCATGGGGACTCATGTCAATTAAGCACCCCAAATTTAATTTATTTTTCCTTAGTTTCTTCTCATTGTAAATTTATTTAAGGATGAATTATAGGCCTACAGGAAATACCACTTAAAAAGCTTTATAAATCAAAGCTAAAATCAGAAATGTAATATTCCCACAATTTTTACTAATCCAATAAATCTATAAAGTTGCATTCAGAGAACTATTTTCTGTTATGAAAATATGAACATAGCATTTGAGTTTAAAATGTAAATCTAAATTTCTAAATTTTGTAATCTCTTCATATAAAACTTTCGGCATTTAACAATTAACCTTGAATTTTATTTCAAAATTCTTCGTTTAGTATTCAAATCCTTTCACGAATCCACAAGAATAGGAAAATAAAAAATGACAAGGATTTTATTTGAAAGATAACACTTTTTTTCTTAAATTTGCAGAAAATTCGTCTAAAAAATATCCATGAGATCTTTTAAAATTGTAACAAGATTTAAATACTTAAAAAAAAATTTATATAAAATTTGAAGACAACATTTATTTATAGGTTCATATCAAAATAAGATTGAACACATTAATTGCTTTTTAGATTTATGTATTTCAATTGGAAAATTCATCCTTTTCGTAAAGCATTTCATTTTTCGAATGAAACGTCTGTGTTTAGGCTACAAAAACGTGACATAAAAATATTCCTAACATAAAACTAAAAATGTTAAATTTTAAGGTTAAATTTTATGTTTATATCTTCTTAATATTTTCTTTAATACTTTTAATCTTTAACTTTAATCAAAGTCTCTTAGATATATATTTCAAGCAGATTATCCCCAAAATATCGCAAAAAGAAGTGTTCTTTCTTCAACTACATATTTTATAAGTGTTAAATTTTCGTCTGCTTCGCGCCTTTTTCGCAAGAACTCAAGAGAAACAATTCTCAATTTCGAGTTGATATTTTATTAACGTGAAACCGAAGTGAAGTAGAAGATACACACCGACACGGAACTCTAGATTGTGTATGCCCCCACATGAAAACATGGTGGGGAACACACCTACAGGACGGTCAGGACGGTCTCCGTGTTATGGTGCATTTATACCTCTACGGCTGCGGGCAAGCACTGGTTTTGACCAATTTTCATGAATGTGAAAATCATGTGAAAATTGCTTAGATGGCGGGAATTTTAAAATTAAAATGTTTCGAATTAGTTTTAATTATTATTTTATAAGAAATTAATAAAATAAAAATTCAATTATGTAAGAAGACTATTTACTCGCTGTGTGAAAGTAAAATTTTTATGGAAATTAGTGGTTTTAGCTAAGATTTTTAAAGATTCTGCATGGTTTTTATATATGTGCTAGATGAGGCACAATGAAGCGCTGTTTATGTTCGTACATGCATCAGAGATTTTTACCGGTATATTATTATAAAACTTGTAATCATGGAACTAGATAAAAATTCCGTGAGTTTTCTCTTGATCCATAAATTAATTGATTCATTTTACTGTGAAATTATTGCTATACATTTACTGCGTGTTGTTAGGGAAATAAATTTGATTAACATAACCCCTAAACATCGAACATTATGTTCTAGTTTGATATTTTCTTATATTTTTAGAACGATTTCTACTTGACTTGTGTATTATGTAAGAAAGACATCTTCACAATTCATATATTAAAGCACGATTGCTTCATTGGGTATAAAGTGGAGAACTTGATGTCATATGGACGGTTTGCAGGACCAAAAAATTTAATAGATAATTTAATCGAAAAAATGGAACATAAGGAAACTGTTGAATATTTAGATGAAGACGCTGAGGTAATATAGTAATTACTAAACGAAGGCATCTCTTTTATGCATATTTTTGTTACAAAGTACTGTATATTTTTACCCATCTTTCACATAACAAATTTTTGTAGATAGTTTTAAGTAGCGCCAGAAGTGTATTGGAATCAGTGGGTCCAATCAATCCTCCTAGACAGAAATATCATGATGGTTCTGATGATTATTCTCGACATGAATCTGACAATAACGTACCAAATGCCTACTGCCCTCCGAATCCTGGAGAGTGCTCTCGACAAAGTTTTCGAAATCCTTTGCCTAACGGAAGTAATTTCTTGTGTCATCAAAGAATCATTTCAGACCATCTCATCACCATTGCGAAGAATATCCCTTTCTAAACAAAGACTGTCATTCCAGTTATGAATCTCGACTTGACTTTGACCGCAAATATAGACGTTCATTGTCTGAAAAATATCTGCGTCCCCGCCATCAACATCAGGATGAATATAAATATGTTGATCATAATTTTGATGAAGCTGATGACGACGAAGACGGTTTTGAGGATCGAATGAATAGTGTTGAAAATATTGAGCTGAGTAAGTAGTCTTGAACCCTTTTGATATGTCGCTTTGTCAAAAGTTTAGGAAAAGAATTAAATCCAAATGAATCGGAAACCATTCCGAAATCTGTTTTCTAATTATTGGGCGTGAGTCCGATTGGTGTATTACTATCTCGTACACGTATCCTATAAGTTAATAAAGTTATACATGGTGCTAACAGCAGATAGAGCAACATTGAATAAAAGTTTTGAAGTGACATGTTTGATAACATGTCTGCTATTATATTGACCCATAATTCATAGAATTTTTTGTTCATTTCTCGTTATTTTGGCATAGGGTCAGATTCTTTTTATTTCCTTCGAATAAAATTTTCCCTGGCGGGTCGCGAGAACCGAACTGTTACCGAATTGGGTATCATTTTGATAACAACTGGGTAACATGATAGTAAACTGAATAAATGGCGCAAAATTAACATTTGACATGTTGATAGTGTCATTCTTTGTTGAAATTGACCTGATAAACTCAACAATAAAAATCGATAATTTTATTTCCCGGCTTTAGAAAGTAGAAAAAACATGATGTCGAATTTTCATGTCTTTCACTGTTTGTAGTACATATGTCTTGAAATAAAGTTCTGTGAATAATAATTTTCAAGACCCTGTTGTCAACTACATGTTAATTTTCCAGAATTATAATTAAAATTCAACATCGTGTTTTTTTTTCTATTTTCTACAGCTAGGAAATAACATCGATTTACATTTTTAAGTATATTAGATCGATTTCATCAAAGAATCACACTATCTACATTTTAAGTGTTAATTTTGGGCTATTTGTTCAGTTTACTGGCTTGTTACCGAAATAATACCCAATTCGTAAATAGTTCGGTTCACGTGACCCGCCAGGGAGCATCGAATCATGAAATGTTTTTTGTAAGGAAAAATTTAATTGATTGTTTTTTTTACTTAGGCAAGAAAAGTTTAGCAAGAAAATGTACAGAAAATTACATAATTTTAGTCGAACTAGTTAGTGAGAAACCAGTTCTTTGGAACCATCGGCTAAGTGTAACTGCAAGAAATCCAATCGCTAAAAACAATGCATGGAAGGACATATTAGTCAATTTTCCTGGTAAACAATTCATAACTGTAATAACGTTGTTCACTTCCTCAATAATATGTTATTAATTTGAAACATGTTATTATACAATAAAAAATGTTATATCCCTTTGTACAGGCTGGAGCAAAGAATTTATAGTTTCAAAATTTCAGAGTTTAAAAGACACATATATGAGGCGTCGCTCGTATGTTCCAAGCGGTTCATCTTGTCAGCCTAAAAAACAATGGATTTTCGATGATTCATTCGCTTTCTTGCGAGATATAGTTAAACCAGCATCGTAAGTATATTCGTATGGACAACCAAAATACACATAATAACTTTTGATAGGGAAGAAATAAAGTGAAATCCCCTATCATTTAAATTTACGGGATGCAAAATTATTATAAAATTATTGCAAATTACAGAACCATAAGTAATGTTTCATCTTCTAAAACAAATGAGAATGTTGAAAAAAGCACATGCCAAAGAGAAGCCATGAGAAATGCAAATTTTCGGGAACTCGGATTTAACAATAAGGAGGGAAAAGAACCGGAGGGTAAATAGTTTAAATTCCAAATCGATTTAATCCTCAAAGAAGTATATTTCAATATATTTTAATTAGTTTTGAGCAAAACTTTTTCTCGACTGGACTATCAAAATTTTGTATTGTATCCGCAAGATTTTAGAATATTTAAGACCATGGATCAACTTGACCACATGACTTTAGTGATTGTAAGTACAGTAATTGACAGACATAAAAAAGCAAGGAAGTCTGCTTGTACCGAAAATATATTGTGGTTATTTTTTTCAATAATCTCACATACTGTATAATTACAATTACCGAAATCATGAGGTCTAGTTAACCCATGTCCTTCACTGAATTTCCAAAAGCTGCAAGATTAAGAAGATCCAAAATTGTTAAGGATATTTTACTGCATTTTCAATCAAATAGTTGGCAAATATCTATCACTTAACACATTACATATTACGTATGATAACATCTATTTTATAACTCACGCAGGAAGAAAAAGAAAATTGGATCCACTAGATGCAGCTATTTTGAAAAGTATTGAAAACATAAGCGACAAGAAAGCCGAATTACGTCCACAAATGTCTCACTGGCAAACGTGGGGAGTATGGTTGGGCACAGAGCTAGAAAACATTAAATGTGATACCGACAGACTAGATCTGCAGATTTCTTTAACTGAATGTTTGAGATCTTTCAAAAAACAAAGAGAAATGCCAAGGTATGATTAACTATCTTACTCTAATGAGATTTTAATTGTTTGTTATAAAAAGTTCGCAAGTGTTTTAAAATTTTTCTGTGATTACATGTTTTATAATTCATTTCTTATATTGGAAGCAAGGTATTTGTGAAAAGTTATTTTGGAATATTATGTCCATAGACGTAGTTTATTAATAACTAAAAAATACTGAAAGTGTAAAGGGTGTTTCCTTTCAGTATGTGATTGCATTGTTGTGCCTAATTGTAGGGTATTTTAGGATGAATCACGTGAGTCACGAATTAATGTTGGTTTCCCTTAAAAAGTTTCAGCAGAAATAAATATTTTTGGCTAATTGGCCATAGATCAAATAGAGCAGTTGACCAAATCCCAGTAAAAGTCCATGTAAGATAACTTTTTATTGTACAAAATATCTTCCTGAAAATTTGGAAAATACAACAGAAGACGATAAAGATAATTTTCATTATTATAGAAAGATTTGAGGGGAAACTGAAATTCTTTTTATGATAACGTTGCCTTATTAAATCTATACCCTTAAAAGTATTGATAACAGTATTAAAAAGAATGATCAGTTTTAAGTCTTCATATAGTTTAATACAAAGTGTTATTTTTAAGTTGTCGGTACTTTATTTATCGATTATACTGTCTAAAAAATGAGAATAAGTTTCGAAATATGTGGAATAGTTATTACTCCAAAGAATATTTTAGGTATTGAGTTTGGTTTCGGCATTTGATTCATTGTAACTGATATCAGGTTTTGATGATTCTATTTTAATGGCATAATTGGTGTTGAAAGTTCACGTTGTTGAATGCAAAGTTTCACAATACTGATAATAATCTGATTATTGATTTAAGAGTATACTCCAAAAAAGTATAAAAATTTTTGGGTTTTAACTTTCAAATTTTATGTGATTAGAAGTACAGATTAAATGAAAAATTCTCTGAGCATAAAATTCCGTTGTAATATGCTATCTATTGCATCTGGTATTGAATATAAATTGCAGTATTATCAGTGCATTATTAGTATTAAGAGCTCACATGTTCCGTTGCATAGATTTTCATTGTATGTACGCAGTAGGCAAATGTGTCTGGATAACAGAGGGACACCCTGAGAAATGATATTTGATTTTTTCTCATATTCAAGGTACGTTTTGAGGTTTAGAGTTTAAGGAAATCATTAAAGTGTTTTGTGTTTGCAACATGTTTTAAAAATAACAAAAATTCGACATTTCATTTTTTAGAACTACTCCCTGGTAGCCTAAGACACTTTTGTCTACTGAGTACTTTATTTCACTTGTTAATTAGTAATGTATAGGCAGTAAAAAAATAGGAGAAGTTCGTGATTAAAAAGTAAGGTCTTGAGATGAACTGACTTCAAAGCGTGATGCTCTTAGAAAAAGTTCTTGTTCATAAGAAGTTTCAGTTATTAGGATTAAAATAAGTTTATTTAATTAACCTCAGTGTTTTTGGCACATGGGGATGCACAGTAAAGAATCAGTAAGCAAAAAAATGGTACACGCATAATGTTTTTGTAGTGTGCATGATTTATTAGTTGGTCTTGAATCAAAATAACAGTATCACAACTGATTTATTAGTATTAAGCGTTTATGTTGTATTATGTTAGTCATTTAATTTTAGTTATTTTATTTCAAACATGTTCCGCATTTTGCAAATGCCATTTTTATCGAAAAATAAAAGTTTGTTTTATGAAAAATGCAGCATGCTTTTTTTACACGCTGTAACTGGAAAAAAATTTTAATAGTTTTAAAAGGATTATGAAAGGCCCATATAAAGTTTCAGGGGAGGTACAAAGTTTTCATCTAACACCTAATGTCAATTTAAAATGCTTCAAAATATAATCCACAAGAGAACAAAAGTATATTGCGTAAATTTTGAATGATTAATTCTATACATGCAAAAATGCACATTTATTAGATATATCCTCCAGCCACAGCTTTATCTTGCCATGGAACTTTTCCAGGTCCCATAAAATAATGCATGAAATGATTTCTAATCTCCGAAGCACTTAAATTCTCCCGTAGGGGCAGTCTAGCAGTTTTAAACGCGTGTTTTCCAACTTCTCGACGCCATTCTCCTCGGATGAGTTCACCTTGTTCAAGCCTATCTCCAAAATTTGGTGGACAGTAGTACTGGACATCCTCTGGTAAATCATTTTCGTGTTTCTTAACAAAATTATGAAGACACACAGCAGCCTGGACAATCAATTTTGTCATATACAATTCTACGACTATTTCTCCACGAAATATTCTCCACCGTGCAGCCATAATTCCGAAATTGTTTTCAATAGTTCTGCGACTTCTGCTAAGTCTGTAATTAAACACGTTTTTAGCCACCGGAAGAGCGCCCGTTCCTGCTCCCGCAAAAGGGCGCAAACCATGTCTTCCAAGAGGGAAAGCTGCATCTGTCAAGCACACCTGAGGTACACTTGCCCCAGTAGGATACAGTGGAGATGGAGGCGGTAAATTTAGTTCTTCGTTGCCAAGTCTTTCATAAAAATTACTATTTTTAAAAACTCCACCATCACTTTGTCTCCCTTTGCTACCCACATCGACCATAATGAAATTGTATCTTGCGTCGCACATTGCCAAAAGGTTAATGCTGTGAAAGTGTTTGTAGTTATAGTAATCAGAACCGCTATGAGGTTGTGCCTGATGAAAAACAAACTTAAATAAATTTCAATTAAAATCAAGTTGCTTTCAACAAATATAAAATATTTGTATCAATTAATAATATTGAAAACATTTTATGATTAATGCAAAATGCACACTATTTTTCAAGTACTTTTACAATTTAAGATTTTACAGCAACAAAGAAAAATTACCTGCATCCTGACTTGTTTCCCATCCATTGCCCCAAAACAATTTTGAAATTGCCAAATACTATCAAAATCGTCTATAATTTTCAACCACTTATTCTGGCTATTGGGTAAAACTAAAATTTCTGGTTGTAATGTAGTCCAAAGATTGCTCAATGTTTCAGGTACGAATTTTTTTATTGTTGCAATACCCATTCGGAATTGTTTTGAAAGTGATGCAAAAGATTCTCCTGTGGCAAGGTATCTGAAATACTATTTACAATCTGCAAAGTTTATTACATTAAGGGCATGTGATTTTTGAAAAAAGTAGCAACTTTAGGAAACAATTTGCTCTAGTTCTCTAGTTCTTCTACATGTTTGTGTCCAAAATGCATAAAATTTTGTTTTCAAAGTTTTGGAAATGTTAGAGAAGATAAAAACGGATGTAGTTAAACTACTTTTGACTTTAATAATGAAAAAAAAAATTTTGGTGTATTTTGATAAAATTGAATTTTTTTCATTTTCGAAGCCGAAAGTAGTCTATCTACGCACATTTTTCTCTTCCCTACCATTTCCTAAATTTTGAAAAGATAATTTTGTGTACTTTAGGCACAAACATGTAGAAACCTAAAATCAATCAAATTCGCTAATTTCCTAAGTATCACATGCCCTCAAGCAACAAATACTTTTATACCCCCTACATAATTGATCATATTATTTCATAATTTAGGGTTTTAAAATTAACCTCAGTGTAACAATCAATTTCTCTGAAGGAGTAATCACGTCCAATCTAGTTCGTGAGCTGTATAAATAAGGGCCCACTTTGCACAACAGTTCTTCATACGTGTGAACTGACATCCGTGTATAATTATGAAACATTATATGATCAAATAAAACCATTTCTCGAACTAGATTATCGTGTGCTCCTGAAATATTGACAAAAAACTAATAATTAACTACATATTATAATTTACAGTCCACTAAAATGTAAGATATGTCATATCATAAAACACTGAATTCAAGTCCATAATGAAGTAGATGGAAGCAATATTTCATATTCCCATATTCATATCAATTTGGGAACCAGAGTTGAATTTTCGAGAGCAAGGGAATATGAAACTAAGTAGCAAATAATAGTACGAGCAAGATACCAGTATATGTGAATCACTTTTATTAATATTTTTAAAATCATGTTTACCTTGAACTTTTCTCCTTATCCACAAAAGGTGCACACGAAATCTTCGATTTCTTCGTCTTTTTCGTCTCATTCGTTGTAAAAAAATTAAGGTCAGAACTTCTATATCTACGTGACCTTCGATGTATTCTTCATCTAAATTATCTGACAAGTAATTGTCATCATAATCGGTTCCAAAAGATCTGGCAACTATTTCACCAAGGTAAGAATCAAGTCGAGATTCATAACTGGAATGACAGTCTTTGTTTAGAAAGAGATATTCTTCGCAATGGTGATGACCACTTTGCATTTTTTTTGAGTCTGAAATGATTCTTTGATGACACAAGAAATTACTTCCGTTAGGCAAAGGATTTCGAAAACTTTGTCGAGAGCACTCTCCAGGATTCGGAGGGCAGTAGGCATTTGGTACGTTATTGTCAGATTCATGTCGAGAATAATCATCAGAACCATCATGATATTTCTGTCTAGGAGGATTGATTGGAACAAATGATTCCAATTACACTTCTGGCGCTACTTAAAACTATCTACAAAAATTTGTTATGTGAAAGATGGGTAAAAATATACAGTACTTTGTAACAAAAATATGCATAAAAGAGATGCCTTCGTTTAGTAATTACTATATTACCTCAGCGTCTTCATCTAAATATTCAACAGTTTCCTTATGTTCCATTTTTTCGATTAAATTATCTATTAAATTTTTTGGTCCTGCAAACCGTCCATATGACATCAAGTTCTCCACTTTATACCCAATGAAGCAATCGTGCTTTAATATATGAATTGTGAAGATGTCTTTCTTACATAATACACAAGTCAAGTAGAAATCGTTCTAAAAATATAAGAAAATATCAAACTAGAACATAATGTTCGATGTTTAGGGGTTATGTTAATCAAATTTATTTCCCTAACAACACGCAGTAAATGTATAGCAATAATTTCACAGTAAAATGAATCAATTAATTTATGGATCAAAAGAAAACTCACGGAATTTTTATCTAGTTCCATGATTACAAGTTTTATAATAATATACCGGTAAAAATCTCTGATGCATGTACGAACATAAACAGCGCTTCATTGTGCCTCATCTAGCACATATATAAAAACCATGCAGAATCTTTAAAAACCTTAGCTAAAACCACTAATTTCCATAAAAATTTTACTTTCACACAGCGAGTAAATAGTCTTCTTACATAATTGAATTTTTATTTTATTAATTTCTTATAAAATAATAATTAAAACTAATTCGAAACATTTTAATTTTAAAATTCCCGCCATCTAAGCAATTTTCACATGATTTTCACATTCATGAAAATTGGTCAAAACCAGTGCTTGCCCGCAGCCGTAGAGGTATAAATGCACCATTAGTGGGCTTGCCGTTTCTGTTCTGAGCAGCCTGCTCAGAATCAGAACTTGCGTTGCGTTGCGTGAGAAATAGAGAAACTGGAAAAAACGTGCATGTGATTTGGTACGTACGAGGGTACCTCATGATTCTGTCACTAGGATCGCACATATCGTTTAGCGCGAAAATTTGAATTTTTTAAACTGTTGTTGCCTATCTAGGATCTGTAATTTCTGTGCAATTTCTGTGTATACATGCATGTAATACATGCCATGATTTCCATGTATATCACAAATACAAGTGAATGCAAGGTTACCTTTAATCACTCCAGCCGCACATAAATTATTGACGTAAGTTAATTATTTAAATAGTTATGTGCAAAATGAAATGTTGACACAGCTAGTTCAAAGTAATTGTAAACAATTGAATTTCGTGTAACAAGATTTTTATTTATTTCCAGCAGCTTGAAGGATTAAATTGATTCTATTCGAAATGGCATTGAGCATCACCAGGTATTGCGTTCATATTATATAGCTCATAATTCGAATTATTTATTCTTTTGCTTATTATTAGCAATAATATTAAACCTTAATTTGTATTTTGTAGGCTTTTGTGCCGAAAAAACTTTTACTGTCGTCAATTTCGGAGCCTACACTCCTCTTCGTGAGTTATATAATATTTTACAATTTAGCAGAAAAATAAAGTGGCTTACCGTCTAAGAACTGACCATTTATCAAATCGATGCTTCTTTTATACATTTTTATTTGTTTTTAATACGATTTGTATTTCCTAAATTTTTATTCTGTAATTTGACCATAACCTATTCTCTTTATTTATTTATGTTGATAACATTTATACTGTCACGCCAGTGGAAACTCGAGTTTTCGAGGTTTTCAGTTTCAAGTTGCATTCTATTTTTATTTAAACGCATTAAAATAAGGATTTTTTCTCAAAATATTTTTTTTAAAAGAAATATTCTTTACTAGGCCGTTTGCTGTTTCTACATCACCTGCTTTAAGTGCGACAGTTCCAGTCGCTGAATCGCACGATGAGAAGAATATGCGACTCAAACGGCCAATGTCGCCACATTTAACTATTTATGAACTTCAGTTGACGTCCGTGCTCTCTTTATCACATCGTACGAGTGGAATAATTTTGTCATCCTATGCAATTGCACTGGGTTTTGGTAAAGTTCATGTTGCCTTTTAAATATTCTTTATTTTTCTTCTATTATACCGCTATTATAATATGTTTGCCTTTCCTTAGGAACTTTGTTTATTCCTGGAGGAATACCCTGCGCAATCAATATTATAGAAAGCTGGTGTCTTCCAACTGCCATACTTTTCGTCGGCAAAACACTTTTGGCCCTTCCTCTTACGTACCATTATGCCAATGGAATTCGTCACTTGGTAAGATAAATAAATATTATAAAAATGTGTTCAATTCTATGTTAATAACTGTACAGATGGAAAATATATTTAGTGTGTTTTTAATACAAAGCTATTTATTTTAAGGCTTGGGACTTAGGCAAATTCCTGACTCTTAAAGGAGTGTACACAACCGGGTACGCAGTGTCTGCTTTGTCGATTGTGGCAGCGTTAGCTGTTGCTGCTTTGTAAGTCTATTTGCAACACCAAATAACATATAATTATCCACTATATTCTTAAGTTACAATATAACTGAAATTGTTCTGTGCAAAATAAAGTTATTTATTAAAAAAAGTGTCAGCGATATTAAATGAAATTAAAAAATTCACATAGTCCTATTGAACTTCAATATTCGGTTTTAAACTCTGCTGCGAAGTAATTAGATAGGGTTTTCATAGATAACTGAAATATTTATTCTGAGATCTAAAATAAATACATATAAACAGCGTAGTTAATTCTTTTCATAGCGCAATTGATCACTTAAATTTAAGTCTTGATTTGGAATCATATTTAAACAAATTCTAATTTGGAAGCGATATTCAAACAAATCCTTCAAGAGAAGAGTCCATAAATTTCTTATAAATGCTCATAAATCTCGCCACAAATGCTTCCAGGTGGAATATAGCTTTCGAGCCACGATGCATCCTGTGCTCGTATTCTGCGGCGACAGTGGCTATCTCAATTTTTAATTGAAGATCACAATTTTTTATACTTTCTTGCAATAAACCTTTGAAAATTAGGTCACAGGGAATGGCGTGAGTTAATAATTCATAAAGTCTGTTACGAATTTCGAGGAGTTTCTTGGGACTTTGTTCAGCGACCATCAAATTCGCAGTGTTACGTATATAAACTTGCCAGTCGGGTTCCGTAATTTTCTGATCACCTGTAAAGGGATATCTGAAGCAAAGAAATTAAATTAAAAATCAATTTCCGAAGTTAACATGATAAACAACATTGTTATAAAGTAATGTAAATTTATACTAACTGTTCGACTTTGCATGCCTCCAACATTAGAATAGCCCGCCTTAAATTTCTTCCGCTCGTTTCCGCGACTCGAGTCGCTAGTTCATCCGGCAGATTAAGTCCCTCACGTTTGACAATAGAATTTAGAATACTTTTTATTTCCTGAACTGTTGGAGCAGGTACACGAATCCCTAAGCATCGCGAACGAATTGCTGGGAGAACTCTCGACGTGGAATTCGCACAAAGAATTAAACGACAAGTTGAAACGTATTTTTCCATAGTTCGACGTAGAGCATGTTGAGCATCTTTCGTGAGCTGATCTACATTTGTCAGTAGGACAACTGAAATAAAATGAATAAATTACTTTATTTTATTACAATAGAATAGTAGTTATACATTAAATTATTATATATATTTTTTAAAAATCGAGTTTTAACCTTTGGTTTCATTTATGAGTAGAATATAAATTCATATAAATGAAAACATTATTAATTCGTGAAATAGATTTACCTTTGAATTCTCTTTGGCCACTGGGATCAATTTGATGAGTTTGGGCTGTAGTTTTTACTAGGTCCATTATAACAACTCTATCATATATGCCAACATCACTCGGATTTACTTCTATGTGATAATTACTACTTATTGTCATTATCTCCAGCTTCTTTTTAGATGGAGTCTGTAGAAAATAAAAAGAAATTGATAATTTATAAAAATTATATAACAGAGGTAGGGACCATAACATTTTCTTTTATTTTGTCAAATGATAGTGAATTTAAAATACCTCAAATTGCATGTTTTCCATTCTAAGCCTTTCTGCTCCACTTCCATAAAGCTCTCTTATTATACACATTATTCGAGTCTTTTTTCCAGCACCTGGTGGTCCATAAACTAGTAAATGAGGAAAATCTCCTTTTTGAACCTAAATTCATAATTTTTTTAAAAATATTGAACTTGATTGGCAACTGTACAATTATTTTGCCTTTTCATTGTTTCATTAAGATTTTTTCTAGTTTTATTACTATTATTTAATATTGAATAAAAAAAATCATCAAAAGCGCAGCTTTCATTATTGTTTATGGAATTTTTAAAGAGAAAACTGATTTAGTTTGTGATAAATTATATGAAAACATCAACCAAATGCGCGGGAAACATTAATTTCAAGGCGAGCTGCTGACTTAACCTCTTCAGACAATAAAAACACTAATTAAGAGGTAATAACCATATTTTTGAGATGCTCCGCTTGTTCAGTATGATAATCTAGTTTGCTGAGACTCACTGGACGATATTTATCCACCCACAAACTCATTTTTTTGTCAAATTTTAAAAACTGGATTAAATTATAATACTTAATCCAACCACTCGGTGACCCGTCAATCAGATATTTAGAGGTTAGATAATTTGGCCGGATGGCTGTTAATGGCGCGAAAATTTTATCAAAATTAGAAGAACCGTTTTTATGTAAAAATAAAAATGCGTCAATTTTACTCGTTTTATATAGGGATACATGTAAAGGATATTGTTTTTAAATAACATCATTTACCTTCACACTCAACATTGAGTTAAAAATTGCAAAATTGTTGCATAACAATCCCCTAAATTTATTATGAAAATTTGATGAAATTCCCAAGAAAAGCATGATTTCACGACACTACCCTGAAGAAACATTATACAATTGAAATGATACAATGTATTTTGAGCTGAATGAAATTAAAGGTTTTAAAAAACAGATTTGAAAGCAATTTAAATTAATTTGTTCTGAATTCTTTCTAAGTGATAAAAAAGAAACATCTTTGACAAAATATAACATTTGAAGTAACCATTTTATGAAATTTTTATTTTGAATTAATAGCCAATTTTAAATTCATATAACAGGTATATTTTGTATTTAAATTTATTTTTCTGTTTTAATGCAAAGCGTGTTTTTACACGAAAATCGCAGTTTCGGCTTCACATTTTGAAGTAGAAAAGTTTTTGTAACTTTTTCGGGAAACGACTTTTGAACTCATATAAAAGTCAATTTATCGTTGCTTCATCTTCCGCCACCACGATTAATTTACGTACCTTTGATGGGACGCAATTTGCCAGCAAAGGTTAAGGGGATGGCTCCAATAGTGTCTATTCTAGCTGGGATTCCGTTTGTTTACATAATAAGAAACATAGCAGTAACGTTCATTTTATTTTTGTTTATTCAATCAATTACATACGTCACGCATTTCTTAAGATTTGGTTGATTTATAAATGTCATAGATTTGCCCAATCTTTAAAAAATCCATTTTTTTGAAAAATATTCAAGTCTTCTAAATATTCATATTTCGAATTGTCTGATTTTTCAATTCTTTCAAGGTTTTATTTATATTTATTTTTAAATAAAATTGATAATTATATCGCCAATATAAATTAATTGATATTCATACATGTATAATTATCACTAGATACAATAATTTAAGTTTATAAAACAACGATTGCATGTAAAATTGTACAATATTTAAAAAAATAAAAAAACATTTAAATTATTGACCTAGAGCGTTTTATAACTATAACTTAAAATGTATCCTACATTTAATATAGTATATTATATACTAAGGAAAGGAAATGGGTGTTTTTACGACGAGGGTAATGTTTTCTGTACGAGTCATAGGTGAGTATCCACACGCGAACCGGAGATTTTCATTGTTTGCACAAAAAAGAGATAAAAGAATTTTAATAGATATTTACATAAAGTATCCTATTTAGTATAATTAATCGTTACATTGCAATTTTGCAAGTAGAAAAGTTTATCAGGAGGACATTTTCCGTCTTCTGGAGTAGTTTCATTATGTTTTGCGCGTTTTGATTGAGGAGAATTACATTCACTCGCCGATTCTACAATTAAGTCCGGATTTTCAGCTAATATGCTTCCAATTTCAGTTTTTATACTTATCGATTCTTCAACGTATTCTTCTACCATTTTGCTTGATGTCCAGCTTCCATGATGATGCACATTCAAAATATGTGATGCTCCAGCATCTGTGAGCAAAGTTGCAGAAGTTCGGCGAAATGCATGTCCAGTATAAGTTTCTGAATTTGGTAATTTTAAGAAAGCCGCGATTTGTTTTGGCATGTTGGAGATTTTGTTTTTTCCAATTACTTGATTTGTGCATCTTCCTTGCTGGTAGTTTAGAAAAAAGCGATCACACGTCACATTTTTAGGACGTAGTGCCTGATATTGTTTAACAATTTTGACATATTCAGCACTTATAATGAAAGAGCGTGGTTTACTTATTTTTGTGTCCGGAATCTTAACTAGCATTAGATCTCCATGTTCTTCAATGTCCTGGATTCTGACATTAGTCAGTTCATTCACTCTACATGCACCAGAAACACCGAAAATAAGAATAACCTATAAATGGCAAAATTAATTTAATTTTAGGGACAGAAAAATATTGAATGTCGTGAATAGTGTAAATATTAGTTATAAATTTACCTTAGTTGCTAAATAAAACTCATTAGGAGCCTCGGCTAAAAATTGATGGACATTTTCTGTTGTTAAAGTGCTGGCTTTTTTGCTTTGGAAGCCAGAAGATTTATTTTTTAGGAGCGCTGTTACAGCAGAGAATTTCCCAATATCGATATTTTCCTTCACATTAATCATGCACTTTAACATCGAATAATGTGTCCATAAGCTCGTTGGCTTATATTTTTCAGACATTTCCTCGAAATAAACAAGCAGACAATTTTCTGAAGTGATTTCATTCTTTTCTGTTCTCCATTTTACGAAGTTTTGATACGCGATTTCGTATAAATGTTTTGATTTGGAGGGCAGCAAATTACGTGCGGTACTTTCAGCTACTTCCTGTATAACCGGAGGTGTGCACTGAGATTCGCTGTCCGAACTTGACATAATTAATTTATTTAGATTACGATGAACCTAGTAAATTGCAGCATCAAGTGCAGTAGATGCAAGATGCAACATTTGACGCAGGGATTCCAAACTGCAATGGAAAATGGAAGCCATGGAGACTAGATATAAGGAGACCAATCTCTATATATCCATTCCCGAAATGAAGTTCTGCCAAG
The DNA here is from genome assembly GCA_030998225.1 of Diplolepis rosae. Taxonomy (NCBI): domain Eukaryota; kingdom Metazoa; phylum Arthropoda; class Insecta; order Hymenoptera; family Diplolepididae; genus Diplolepis; species Diplolepis rosae. The sequence continues at coordinate 393,589 of JAPYXD010000723.1, read as the reverse complement.
TACATATTTACAAACCTTCCCGATGGGGGCATGTGTGTTCCCTGGGTGCAAAATGGCTCACTCGCACATTTTCTCGTGAGTAAGAAGAGGACAACTGCGCACTCCTTTCCACTACTTCCAACTTACAAGCCGGGCACTTACCATGCCGTTGCTCCTGCCAGATTCGGAAAAGTTTCCCATGGCAGATTGGTCTCCTTATTATTCCTTCGTGGACAGGTCTGGCATCTCCCGTGGTGGGGGATTTTCCCTTATTGTAGTCAGAATGTTTCATATTTTTGCCGCGGATAGCGCTAGTATCGAGTACTGGCCCTAATGACCAAAACCGAAGCATGTATGTATATAGATATACCCAGAACGTAGTCAGGTGTGAAAGCTGTCTGTAAACCACGGGTATTCCTCACGTATTCGATTGCAGCGCCGCCCAAGCGGTCACTTTCGAAACTACTACTCATCACGATAAGGGAACATCCCCCACCACGGGAGATGCCAGACCTGTCTATACGACCGTGTTATAAACCGTAGATGCCGCCATTTTGCACCCAGGGAACACACGTGCCCTCATCGGGAAGTTTCCTAACAAAGTACTTGGCTGAACTTCATTTCGTGTTTTATATTGGTCTCCTTATCTCCTTATATCTAGTCTCCATGATGGAAGCAATAAGGCGAATCATAGAGTTATTATAGATAGAGTAGAGTTCTGAGACTTCTGAGTCGGTTATATTACTTTGAGAACGGTAAGGAAAATGAGAATATTACCAAGAATATAACCAGCAGATAAATTCTTTTAGAATTTTTGAGAATTTTGTTATTTTGGCTTGTTAAACGTGTTACACAATAAAAATGAATTAACACTGCAATATGAAATTATCTCTTAAACTTTGTATGTGATGCATTTTATTTGTGCGGAAGAAAGTGAAAAACGAGAACTAAAAGGGTACAATATTATAGGTTATGTCCCAGACATTCAGTTTGTTCCTTAAAAATTTGAGTTTTGATAAATTAATATATGATTTAATATAATTATTATATATATATTATATACATTTTATTGTATAACAAAGGATTTTATATTTACTCTGTAATTATATAGATAATATAAATTCAAGTATAATATTAATTTCAGATTTTTAGTATTCAGTGTATTAAATTCAAAATGAACCTAACCTCAAATTATATATATATTTATATAAATGAACCCCTCTTATTTAACCATAAAGGTACTGAAAATATAGATAAAGAATTATTTAAACCATAAATTCTCAAAATTCCCTTTATATTCTCTTATATTCTACAAATTCTGTAATATTCTCGGTTATATTACTTGAACATAAATTCTCGATAATTTACGGACTCTAAGAAAGAGTAGGCATGCAATAGGGGCGCGGTAAGTGAAGGAGTCGGTCGTTGGAAAGAGAGAGAAGGTGAGGTTGGTGATGCTCGCTCGCTTTACTAGCGCATGCGCATTCGTTCGCGCATCAGGATTGCCAAGTTACGCGTAACTTGAGGTTTTCTATGTAAATTACATAAATGACGTAAAATACGTAGAGAACTGTATTTAATTATATTTTGTGCAATATTAGGAATATTTTCTATTTCCTTTGTGAACCATCTTTACTATGAAATAATTTTAGCCACGGTAAATTATTTTTAATTGACATGATATTGAAGTTTTATTTTATATAAGAATTAAACACAAGACTTACTTTATTGTTATTGTTTAACAACACTATTCCTTCTGTAGAAATATTGCTTTTATTGAGCACAAGACTCATACTTGAAGTGCAAGTGGTATCTTGCCTTTTGTCCATTTGCATCTGCTCATCTGCTAGCAAATCATTTTTAATGGCAATGTATCTTTTCTGGGAAAAAGAAATTTTTGTGCATTGGCCCACCACCCTTACTCATGTATAAATTATAATTTTGACATTTATTAACGAAATGACAAGACTCGCGATCGATTCACAAAAATTAGGCATCGCCAGTTATAAATGTAATTGGATGATTGAGTTCGAAATTTTGCTATACTAATTGCAATATTTCTTTATTTTCAAAAATGTTACAAGAATAATATTTACAGATAGAATAGGTAAAGGCTTCACCTGCAGCTGAATTTCAGAAAACTATTCACAAATTGCAGTGTTTTTAGTTTTTGCACTACCGAAGTGCAGTATACCGTTTGTTTTGTAATTACACTAAAGGCGCAGACATACCTCTTAAAACAAGCATTTTGTTTGCTCGTTTGCGCAAAAACTTACGAGAATGAAAGAGGGAGGTGGTGGGGATATACTTTTCGTGGAAAGGTATAGTGTAACTTGCGGTAATCCCTTCAAGAGCGAGGGGGAGACAAAGTTACTTAACTATGACATTCCACGACGACCACGGGAGTTGAGTTTCCTAGTCTCTAGTCTTCTTGTCTGCAACTTATTGACTGTATTGTCCAGCCCTATCCGACTCCCTGTCTGCAACGGCGAGAACTTGATTCCCTTAGTGATTATAGTTTCTATGTGCGAAGTTTTCTCACCAGAGCGGCGCTGCACGCGGCACGCTCTACTTTTGCATAAATCAATTAATACAAAATAAAAAGGAGAATACATTAAACTTCGTAAAATATACATATACTGTGGATACGCGTAAAGAATTCTTGAGATTTCGAATGGAATATTATCAATACTGTATAAAAGTTTCACTAATTTTTTGTTCCTTTCCTTTTGTTTAGAGATTTTTTGGCACTATCAGAATAGCTGGAGGAACAAATGATCATCCTTGTACACCAACCTTCTTGCAACTATACAAGATATTAGCTGCCTTTAGCATTTAGAAACCTCCAAAGCTTGGAAATTATAGTACTTTCGATGGAAACCCTCCACAGCCCTTAATAACAATTTCGAAATTGAAAAAATTACATCAGTCGAATAGTAAAAGCGCAATTCAAGAAATTCGAGAAAAGTTAAAAGCAATAATCGATTGTGAAGGCACTGATTTTAGTGATTTTGTAGATGCAGTAGCGCACGATTATGCTTTACCAGCTGTTAGAGATTGTTTGATTTTTTACACAACTGGTCGTATAACTGCTTACATCAAACAGCACACTCAGTGTTCGACATGCTTAAATGCATTTTTGACTACTTCTGGAATTTATGCAGATACGATATCTTTTTCTTGTGATCAGTTACCTGAAAGTTTAAGTAGATTTGCAAAAATAAATAAAGATTCCATAAATCCAAATGTTAAGTTATACAAGCTTATCACAGTTGTCGAATATCTATTTAACAAACATTGCCGGTCTAGAAATTCTTTTGATCTAATTTTAGACAATTTAATTTCATCTGAAACAAAATTTAGTTTTTAATGCAAAGAACATGCCAATGAAGCTGTGGAGATGTTAGTATATGTGATTTAATTTTATTTTAAATAAGAATGAGACAATTCGTAAGACAGGAAATGGCTGAGATTAAAAAAGTTAGCGTCTTGAAGAAAAAAGCAGCCAAGCTTTGCGACACTTAACTAGTCATTATCGATCTGTACATGTTAAAAATATTTATTAGCAAATTTTATAGTAATGAATACTTTTTGTCATGTGAAACAAAATTTATTTTTCAATGCAAAGAACATGTCAATGAAGCTGTGGAGATGTTAGCATATGTGATTTGATTTTATTTTAAATAACAATGAGACAATTCGTAAGACAGGAAATGGCTGAAATTTAAAAATTTGGCGTCTTGAAGAAAAAAGCAGCCAAGCTTTGCGACACTTAACTAGTCATTATCGATCTGTACATGTTAAAAATTTAAAATATGTTAAAAATATGTACTAGCAAATTTTATAGTAATGAATATTATTTGTTACATTTACAAATTTTTAATTGAGCATATATTTCCCTTCACATGGTTTTTTATGTTGAACACAGGGCTTAACAAAATATTTATTTTTCATTTCATTCATTTGAGGCTGGAAAAGAAAAATGGAAAATACTTCTATTTAGAAGCTTAAGCTTTTTATTTAGTTTTAAATATATTTTCAGTTATATGGAAATTTAATGTTTTCTTTTTTTTATTTTGTATTAATTGATTTATGCAAAATGTGTATTTTATGTCCTAGAATCATTTTAGGAACATTTTTTCATTTCATATTGATCAGAAACTTAATTATTTAAAATTTTTTAAATATTTGTCTATTAGTATAATGCTTTTGTAGAGCGTGCCGCGTGCAGCGCCGCTCTGGTGAGAAAACTTCGCACATACAAACTATAATCACTAAGGAACCGCCATTTTGTTTTTAGTCGGATATGGCTGGTATTGTCATATCTGGTTGATCCATGGTTTTAAGGTCATAGACCATGGAGACTAGATATAAGGAGATCAATCTCTTATGGCCGTACTTCACAAAACACGAAATGAAGTTCTGCCAAGTACTTAGTTAGGAAACTTCCCGACGAGGGTACGTGTGTTCCCTGGGTGCAAAATGGCGGCATCCACGGTTTATAAGCATCGTGTATTAGACGTCGCCATTTTGCACCCAGGGAACACACATGCCCTCATTGGGAAGTTTTGTAACTATGTACTTGGCAAAACTTCATTTCGGGAATGGATATATCGATATATGGAGATTGGTCTCCTACTCTCCATGTCATAGACCAAGCAGGTCACGTGGCAAAAGTTATATTTTTATCCAACCATGTCAGATAACTCTTTTTGTTTATAAAATATCTTGTTCCAAATTTGGTAAATGTAGCAGAAGATAATAGAGAACGTCTGTTAACTTCTTTTTAGCATAAATTATGCAATTTTTTTCATTTTAAAATACAAAACTAAGTTTTATCGGCAATTTAATTTTTGGGAATGAATCAAAAATTACTAAGACAGGTTTGTTACGTCTTGAATATTCATAATAAAATGAGAAAATTTTGATAAAAATAAGTAATTTTAGCAAATTTGTAGAGTATATTACCGATAGTGTTAGACTAGTGCAACAGAACCAAACAGAACTCAAGACACTCAGTTTGTATTATTGGTTGGTACTAATGATAAAATTTTAAAAAACATTGTATTTTAATGCATTATGCCTTCACCTATTCTTTCTATATGATATTATTTATCATTTTCTAAATTTTGACCGATTTATTTTAATTAAAAATTATATATGTGGAGAAAAAAATCGATGGCCAGTGACTGAATTGGATCACGTGACTTTCATGGCCCATGGCAATTACCATTGATTGGAGTGAGACAAAAGTAGTTGTGTCCTACTCCAACCAATGGTTAATCTGGTTTCAATTCTGATGGTGGAGTAATGGTGGATGCCGATGAAGACCCAAGCTCGAATAATCGTCTGTCCTTTTTTGTCAAGGTTTGATAGAAAGAGACACATTTGATTCTTTTCAACGCACAATGAAAACTCGAAAGTTTAGGCCAAATGTGTCTCCTTCTATCATGGGTTGATAAAAAAGGATAAATAATATTCGAGTTTAAGTTTAAAATTTACGTCTTTATTGTGCAGGGCGAAGTCCCATGTTGAGGAGAATTGAGTAGTAGAAGAACAAGGCAACAGGATTTAACCAATGAAATGATCGCATTGACCCAAGGCGAATATCTCATTGGTTAAATGCTGTTCCCCTATTACCATATTCACCTCGACGTGGGACTTCGTCCTAAAATGACGTAATGAAGTTAGATTTATAGTTCGCTATTGTAATGAGTGGGTGCTCTCGGAGCGCTATTCACCTACCTATCTGTTACCAACCAAAGAATGTTTTTAAGTCAATGAAATAATTTTGTTGGACCAAATGAACATTTTTTTACCTATGTAACAACAAAATACTATGGTTAAACTAAAGAATTTTGTTTATTCAACCAAATCTTTCTCTGAATGTATAAAATATTTCAAATCTTTGAGAATCATTAAGAAAATTGATAGATAAGGTTGATTAATAGTTCGAACAGGAAATTACTTAAGCACAATTAACTAAATTGCCTGTCAGTGAGGACAGATACCCTAGTATTTTTCTCCATAAATTAATTACGCAAGCCTTCATGGGATTTGTTTTCATTAGAATTCCTATCTGTTGTATCGAACAGGCTGAGGGATAACCTGCGAATGACGGGTGTTGAGAAATAAAGGTCGACAGTACAATAATCATTCTACCTACATTAATCATTTTACCTATAGTTGCACAATATACTATTATTGCCTGAAGAGTTTTCTTGTGAATATTCCTGCAAGTTTATGCATAAATTTTCGTTCTTTGGAATTAAGTAGTAATAAGAAAAGTTATACAACCCAGAAAAAAAGAAATGATTGATTGAAATTTCTGTGAATTGCGTATCTTAAAATTTGCGATTGAAGATTTCGAAACATTGTTGAATTGCGTTTAGGACTTTTCAATCGTATAAAATTGTTTCAATGACGTTGAAACGTAGTTTCACGATTCGTCAAGATACGTTTCATGAATTGTTCATTTCAATTGTGAAATCACGATTAACATCAGCAAAACAAATTTTTACGAATGGAAGAAGCGTAAAAACAATTTTAAAAAGTAATGATTTAATCGGTCTGAGATCAAATCACCGATTGAAAAAGCTACCGATTCAAATGCCCAGAACACAATTAAACGAAAATATTTTGAATCTGCAATTTTGAAATACGCAACTCACAGCGATTTTAACCTATCGCTTTTTGTTTTCTGGGAATTCAGCTCCGATGCAATAGGCACACGCCTTTCACATAAAACTGTACAAAAAACCAAGTAAAAGAATTCCAAACTTTCTAAAGCAACAAAATAATTGTTTTTATTCAAAAATTTTAAAAGTTTTAGAAAGTCAACGTACATTTTTTTCTGATAAATAATTTCATCTTCTCTAATGTCTGACAAAAGCTCTCACTAACTACTGCTCGGCACTGGCTTTCCTTTTCTACTTACAAAGTTAAATAGACCGACAATTTTTCCAAGTTGATCTAATGCAATGTAATGTAAAATATAGTCATTTGTTTAATTTTTATGTGTAAATAAAGTTATTTTTTCATGACTAGGCATTATATAATTTACCAATATAAATTGGATGCGGTAATTTTGAAAAAGAATTTTATGAAAAAGCTCTTATGTATGTATTAAAATCTCTTTCCCATTAGAAATTGGTGTTTGCCAATTTTATAAAAAATCCAGCCACGAATACAATTTTTTGAATAAATTATTTTTAAATGTTCAAAATTTGTTATAAAACAAATCTTTTCTCTTCTGAATGACGTAATGAATGACATTATTGCAATTCCTGAAAGTACAATTAAATATTACTTTAAATCTCTATTTTTATATAATTAATCAAGTTTGGAATACGTTCATACTGATTTTTCGAAAAAAAATTTCAAAAATAGATAAATTTTCTGGGATCATTGTGTATTAAAACCCCTTTTGTTTTCTTTCTTCGAACTAGATCAAGTCCTCATGTTGTTGAATTGCATTTTATCGCAAACCTCTTTAGTCTGGAAATTCAGTCTCAAAACAACTGCATTTATAAAACAGTGTAGAAACTTCTTGATTGTATGGTAAACGTAGTATATTTCCTGGAATTATTTCCATTCGCTAAAAAATCCATATAGTTTTTACAATGCAATTACAAAGTTTTTATTACACAGAGAAACCCAAGTTTACAATTTATGATAAAATGCGTTTCAATCTGGAAAAATGAAAAAGCTTTTCGTAGTGACAATTCTTTGCAACGAAATACTGAATTTTAGACTAACTATATGATCATTTACTATAGATGTATCAAACTTTACTGTAACGTATGCTAAAGTTTCATATCAATTTTAGAATTTTTAGAATTTTGAATGTGAAAAATGTCTAGCCCGCTAGGAATAATTATCATCGCACCTCGATTTCCCTTAGATTTCTAATATTTACATTTTATATAATAATATACACAAAATAAAATAATTCAACAATGAATATATATTTTTTCATTTTGAAAACTATAATTACTATGTTAACGCTTAGATCTATATTTTTTCGTTAAGATTTTTATAATAGTTCATAAAATGATCGTCCTAATATTTGAGAGTCATTGATGTTTATATTGTTAAAAAAAATAAAAAAATACAAAAAATTGTTTAAATTTTATGTAAGCTTATTTTTTTACTTTGATTAATTCTTTAACAAACTTTATAATAATCAGATAATCACTAATTGAAATTGCAACTGTATTTTTAAAACTGAACCGATGTCAAATGACCTTTAATTATTAGGACCCATTTTGTATGAATTATTTCACGAATTTTCACAACAAAATATAAAGATCTAGTTAGCATATTGTTTTTTTTTAACCAATAAAATAAATTCAATTTGTATTATTTTCATAATCATTGTGTCTTTCATTGACTTATCCTCATCCCTAAGCGAGAATCATTCGATCCTAACTTAAAACGAGGAATCTTCGATCAAAGTAAGTATATTTACGTACTTGTGACGTAACAATATAGTAAAAAACCAGTCAAAATTGGAAAAAATCAAACTCCATCAAAAGAAATGACCTTGAGCGACCCCTAACTATTATTTAAATAATTTCAAATTAATTAGTTGAGTTTGAAATTTCTGCCACCGCCTACATTATCGGAGAATCACTAGTCGCGTATCAGATAGGATACGTTACCGACAGGTGTCCTCGTAGACAATTTCAAACTTTTATATCGCAAATAAATGCAAATTGAATTTGAATTATTTGAATATTCCAAGAAGAATTGGGCTTCAATATTTCATCGTAAAAATCACAATGAATACAGCATGAAATAAGCACCTTATAAAGTTAAATTAATGAAAAATAAGTATTTTGACTAAAATTTGAAAAAAATCAGGGATAATTTTTTCACTAAAAGGAATAATTTGTAGAGATGTCAAACTAATTTTAGAAATGAAGCCAAAATTCGAATTCCCCTAATATACACTCAGAAAAAAGGTTCGGTTAAATTTACTAAAGCTAATCGGTTAAAAAGACTAAACTTTTAGTTAATTTCACAAGAAAAATTGTTTACTTATGATAGTTACAAAATTCTGGTATTATTATTGCAGTAAATGTTACGAGACTTAAGTCTTATTTGATCAGAGACGATCGTGAATTGATTGCATAAAACTTGAAATAAAATAACAAATATTAATCTCTCTAAATTCTCGTTTTCACAGGTAGATGCAGAATTCTCTTACGAATCGATTGATGTAAATATCTCATTTTCGTCAAAAAAGTGACTTACGTGTCTTTTTATTTTGGACGGAAGTGTATACATATTGATACCGGTTTCCTGTTAGTTATGTTGTCCAAAGGAATCTTAAAGATCTCGCGTCTTGTCTCGAATTATTTTTAAAAGGTTTCAAAGAAGTGGATAATAAAGTGTACAAGGTGTTAAGTGAGTGGAAGTTAGATAACTTAAAAGAAAAATTCAAAGGTAAAGAAATTTGTAGATTGTAGATTTATACGTATTTAAGTGTACATTTTTAATAATAATATTGGGTACTTAAATTAATTTTTTGGGTTTTTTTTGTTTGTTCAAAAAGCGTTTATTTTCAACCAAAATGAAGAATCATGTTATTGAAAGTATTGGCCATCGCCAGCTATAACATTTTGCCACTTTTCTGGTAATTTACGGATTCAGTTGCGAAAAAACTCTTCACCTTTTGAGGTTATCCACGAATCAACCCATTTTGTGATGTTCTCAAAAGGCTGGACCGAAACAAATAGTAGTCGGACGGCGCGATGTCAGGAGAGTATGGCGGATAGGTTAACAATTCCCAATGAAGCCTTTCAAGGTACGTTTTCACCATTTTCGCAACATGGGGTTGAGCGTTGTCTTGTTAAAGATTAATTTGGTTGTGCCTTTCCGCGCATTCCGGCCGTATTTCCTTTACCGCAGCGTTCAATCTTATCAGATGAGTTCGGTAACGTTCGCCTGTGATGGTTTCTCCTGGTTTTAGCAATTCATAATAAATTACACGCTTCTAATCTTACCATATGCACAGCACTACCAAGCACTACCACTACCTTGGAATTTGGATCCATGGATCCATGGATGGTTGTACTCTCCACAAGCAAACCATAGAAAATAAATATAAGGAGACCAAAAATGAGCATCTTTTTGTCGGAAGTAGATTGATTCAGTACGGGAAATTTCCAAGAGATGGCGCTCCTGCAAGTAATGTAAAAAAAATGAATTCTTCGGGTACTTATGGTTTATACCTTTGCATGCATGCAAATGTATTATATTGCATGTTGTTCTTCAATTATATATAAATGTATACAAAACACAATAGTGGATTCACGTAATCGATACATTATTTCACACTCTCGTTATACACTTTTTTTAAACAACTTCAAACATACTACTTATGTAAAAAATACACCAACGCTTTCAGTTTTATACTTCAAATAATAATTTCAAATAAAGAATGTTTGAAAACATTTATTATAGTTAGAATATTTTGAGCGAACAGAAGAAAGCGGCCATTTTTTTATGTCAGTTACATTCGCGCCATCAATCGGGAAGTTCTTGTACCTTTTCCATGTACTACCGACAAAAACGTGCTCAACTTTTGTGAAATTCATGCATAAGAGATTGGTCTCCTTTAGTGTTCTAAAAGTTTTAAATGCTCGGAGAATTTCTCCCGAGCACAAGCATATGCTCGAGAATATGCTCGACCTTTTTGTGCTTTGAGCATTTACTGAGCATTTACGAGCATTTAAAATATATTCTTTAAGGGGTTATTGTAGTGTTAAAACGCTAGAAACGAGTACTTATTTCAGGTCGTGATAAAAAATTAACTATAATAGCAATCGATTTGAAATTTTGCATGCGTGAAGCATTTAATATTTAACCTTATAACCTACAAAAAATTGTTGCACATTTGCCGAAGTAGAGAGGATACTTGACACTATAAATCATTCTATAGACGTAATACAAAGCTATTAAAGCTAAAAAAATGTGATTCAATCCTTAAAAAGACTTATAATTAATAGCAATGTAAGTTTTATGGTGAATAAAATTTGTGTATCCAGCGTATCAGAAGAAAATAAATTACACTAACAATAAGTTTACATGGAAATTTTGCACATTTAGTGAATAATTTCATAATTATTATTTTAAATACACGTTGACTATTATTTTTATTAATATAAACGTCATTTGAATGTTTAATAAACCTTCAAAACACTAGTTAAATTTAAATGCTTTAAATACTCATAAATGCTCTTTAAATGCTCTGTATGAGCTTAAATGCTGAGCATATTCTCAAGAGCATTTGCTCAACATAAATTCTCGGGCATTTAAGAACACTAGTCTCCTTATGTCTATTCTCCATAAAGCAAACGATGACATCCGGCTGCTGATTTCTTTAAATGAAAGCACAAAAGCATAGTTTCTCGCAAATTATGCTTTATGGGCTCGAATTTCGGCATAATCGAAGCTCAAAAATAATATGTTGTTCACACTTAAACGGCATGACAAATACTATCAAAAGAAGCTCAAGGATGATGCTTTGATGTAAAGTTGGCTGTTGGTTGCAATTTGTTCCGATGTCAAAACATACTTGTTGCGCCATCTCTTAGAAATTCCAAAAAATTAATTCAAGTACCCAAAATAAACAAAGTAATCTAATTCAACAATAAATATATATTTTTTCATTTTGAAAATTATAATTTCTACGTCTTGAAATCATTATTTATTTTTAAGGTTATGTTAGCTTTTAACCGGGAAATTCTAGTAAATTTAACTAGAAATACGGTAATATTAAATGGTCTAAATTAGTTAAATTTACCAGAATATAACCATGAATGTAACGAGAAATTTTTTACTAGAAAAATTACGGTGATATCAACTAGAAAATTGTATTACATTAACTGGAATAAAAGATTAAAACAACCGAAAAATGTTTACTAGAATTTATAACATTTTTAACCGGAATTACTAGTACGGCTCTCCGTAACATTTTTTCTAGTGGAATTAACTGGAATTTTGGTTATTTTAAACAGACTTTTTTCTGTGTGTACATATATATATATTAGGGTGTTTGACAAAAAAAATTTTTTTGTTTGTCCGCGGCCGTATCACGAAAATTGGTTTCTGTAGGTGAGAAAATACTTAGCTAATTTTTTCAGATTAAAAAAAAAAATGTAGAGGTCGCGAGCATCAATTTCATGTAAAAATTAAGACTTTTGTAGTTTTCATTTTTTAAAAGCTTAAATATTAATTATAGAGAAATACTCGATAGATGAAAATGTTCGATAATAAATGGCACGAAACTTTCATTTTACAGCTGATTGAAAAAAATAATAATTGGTCCCGGTAGTGGTCACAAAAGTCATGATTTCGTAGTAACATAAAGACACAATTGTATCCCTAAACATTTTTTATAAGGATTGAAAAAATTACGGGATCTTATCCTTACAATAGGGAATAAACTGTTATGGATATAAGAGGAAAAATTTTAAAACGAAGCGCAAGAGAAAAAATATATAAATAAAAAAAAAAAATTATTTGATAATGCGGCTTATAATGGCTTCTTTATCATTGAACTACAAGTAATTAATAAACGCCCTATTAAAATGTTCTTAGAGCATTAAATAATCATAGAAAACATATAAACATTTTACATTATCATAAAATAAGTCCTTTAATTATCGCAGATTTACTAGCTGAAGGAAATTGTAAAATGTTTATATCTTTTCTATGATTATTTAAAGCTCTAAGAACATTTTAACAGGGCGTTTATTAATTACTTGATGCAGTTCAATGATAAAGAAGCCATTATAAGCCGCATTATCAAATAATTTTTTTTTTTTTTATTTATATATTTTTTTTCTTGCGCTTCGTTTTAAAATTATTCCTCTTATATCCATAACAGTTTATTCCCTATTGTAAGGAGAAGATCCCGTAATTTTTTCAATCCTTATAAAAAATGTTTAGGGATACGATTGTGTCTTTATGTTACTACGAAATCATGACTTTTGTGACCACTACCGGGACCAATTATTATTTTTTTCAATCAGCTGTAAAATGAAAGTTTCGTGCCATTTATTATCGAACATTTTCATCTATCGAGTATTTCTCTATAATTAATATTTAAGCTTTTAAAAAATGAAAACTACAAAAGTCTTAATTTTTACATAAAATTGATGCTCGCGACCTCTACATTTTTTTTTTTAATCTGAAAAAATTAGCTAAGTATTTTCTCACCTACAGCAACCAATTGTCGCGATACGGCCGCGGACAAACAAAAAAATTTTTTTTGTGAAACACCCTAATATATATAGTTTATTGACGAATACGAGTGACGTAAAGTGTGTAAATTAGATTTTACTGTAAATCAATCACTATTGGCAATTCAAACTTGCAATGCGAGACCTGGTGGTCGACAAGCGAACTAATCAATATGGCTACCGTTGGGCTTCGCGCAGCATTGTGTATACTATACTAAAGCCAGATGCTCACAGTGTAACGCAATAATTCATCAATTGTTTGCCAAATAAATATATAGTTAACATAAAAAGTAAGTGACAAGTGCATAAATAAATATAAGCGTGAAAATGGAGTTCTCGCCGAAGCACAGGAAAGGAAAGGACTTTACTCGTAAAGGCAGTGCTTGTACGTACTCGCATAACGTATTTAACGACAACAAAAGCATTTTTAGGAATTACAGATAAACGTAATTTGAAAAGTCATATTCAGATCAACAGTAAATACGTGAACGCCGAAGCCCTGCGGCAGCCATGATTGTTTTCATGCAGCAGCGCCCCTAAGCCCGCGGTGGACGTTTGTTTTGCCAATAATACTACTATGTACTAAGTCCTCTTTCCCCTTCATCCTTCATCGACACCTTTCATCTGACGCTTTGGGAATGAGAAACAGGAAGTGTCACAGGCAAGAGAGATATTCGAGAATCGTTAGAAAGGGTTGATAGAGAAAGAAGAGAACCTTATCGGAATACGGTAAAGTGTAAAAGTAGAACACGGAGCGATTCGAATTTATACGCAATTCGTTGAATCTTGTTAACCTAAGGAGATTCTTTGCATAGAAAACACTTCTTTAAAATCTCATTAAAAGAAGCTGACACCTTCGAAGATCCTCTTAAGATCCTTTTACAACGTTACAACCTAAGTTGTAACTTACAATCAAATATAATTTAGGTTAAAGTTGTGAGATGAAAATTCAAGACCGGGAGAAGATTTCCTTTTTGGTCTTGGTACAAAATTAATCTTTTCTGGAATGAGCTTTACCTCCTGGGCATGAAGTTTAGGAAAATATTAGGAGAAGAGATTATATAGAAGGATCTTTTATTTTATCAGCGGTCATGTGACGCTACTTTGTAGAATATTTGCAAAAATTTGTTGCTCCTAGAAAAAAGAGCGTTAAATTATTTTGATTTATAGAGGTGGTAAATATTTGATCAAAGGAACTTTTTATTTGTCAGGTTCCTTTTTAAAGCCGACGCCTCAGTCGCAAATATTTGATTGCAGATTGACCTTAATTCGCCTTCAAGAGCAATTCATCATTATTAGTTCCTTTTATTCTTCAATTTTCTCCTGCGAAATTCTCTTTTTATTTAAAATGAAAGATCTCTAATTTCGACAGAAAATAAATGCTTAGATGCAATATTTCTCAAATTAGAGAAAGTATAACTGAGATTATTTGAATTTACAGTTGCAAAGGTTTTTTGATCATGCTCAAATTATAATAGTATTCTCATGGCGGAGAAAATATAGAGTACGAAGAATAATAAACTATGAGTGATATGAGAACAATTTCAGCACCATAATAGAATCTCTCTGGGTTTAATATGCAATATTTTTGAAATATGGAATTGGGCATAGTAGCGAGGTAGAATTCGAATGTCTCTTTCCTCAAAGCATTTCAAGACGTTTCAAAGAATTTTCCTCTCTGCCAGATCAAACTAAAATTTGCTTTTAGAATATTAGAAAAAATTACAAGTTTTCCCCGACACGATTTTTCTATATTTGGACTATTGGTCATTACTATGCGCTGCTAAAATTGTGATTTTACAATATTTAAAGGGCATGTGATACTTGAAAAAAGTAGCAAGTTTATGTGAACAATTTGGCCCAGTTTCTACAGGTTTGTGTCCATAATACATAAAATTTGCTTTTGTAATTCGGGAAATGCAAAGAAGATAAAAACGGACGTACACTGAGAAAACAGTTTCTTTGATATACGGTCAAAGAAAACATTTCTTTGAATTAAGAAAAGTTTTGTTAATTCAAAAAAATGTTCTTTGATCCCAAAGAAATAGATTTATTTACATTAAACAACATTTTTTTGAATCAACAAAACTTTCTTTAATTCAGAGAAACTGTTTTCTGGGTGTAGATAGACTAGTTTTTATTTTGACAATGAAAAAAAAATTCCGGTATATTGGGTTGGCAACAAAGTAATTTCGTTTTTTTTCGCTAGATGACTTTAGTCGTTCGAAGTCGTTCTTGTCCATTGCAAACTTCAGACCGTATATGGTATTTGACAGCTGACGTTTCATAGATTATTCAGTAAAAAGAAAGTTTCAAGTTTTATAGTTTATTTATTGTTTTGCATTGATTTGAAAGGTAGATTCCCGACGGTTATTTTCGTCACATTTTACTTTACTACTGTGGACATAAACTAAGGTGAATTTTGTTATAAAATGAAAAATCTTTATTTATTTATCCAAATCAATTTCATCCCCTTCAAAGTAATCCCCTCCCGATATAATGCACTTATGCCAACGTTTTTTCCAATCGTCGAAACACTTGTTAAATTCGATTTCCGGAATTGCCTTCAAAGCCTTCTTCGATTCGGCTTGTATCTCTTCAATCGTGTCAAAACGGTGTCCTCGGAGTGGTCTTTTTATTTTGGGGAATAGCTAGAAGTCACACGGAGCCAAATCAGGCGAATATGGTGGTTTTGAAACGATATGCGTTGAGTTTTTGGCGAAATAGTCACGAAGAACGAGTGCAGTGTGAGACGGCGCATTATCGTGATGCAAAACCCACGAGTTGTCTGCCCAAAATATCTTTTGAAACCATGTTGAGTGATCCTCTTGAAATGCCAATAGTGTCAGTAACGTCTCTAATTGTCAAATAACGATTTTTGTGCACTAATTCTTTGATTTGATTGACGTGTTGTTCGTCAGTTGATGTTGATGGTCGTCCAGGGCGTTCCAAGACATCAACACGTTCTCTGCCTTCTTTGAAGTCTTTGTACCACTTATAAACATTTTTCTGTGACATGGTCAAATCACCGAAGGCCTTCTGCAACATTCTGAACGTTTCCGCAAACTGAAATTTCATTCCGCAAACAAAATTTAATGGCACTTCTTTGCTCAACAAATTCAGACATTGTAAAAATCGAAAAAATCACATTTAGTCGTTTAGAAAACACAAGCGTAACCATGTAACAAATGATGACATTAACATGATGTTTATGATGAAAAATCATTAACAGAACGCCAGTGCCAGAATTGGTTTGCTCGTTTCCGTTCCGGAGATTTTAACCTCAAAGCTGCATCACGCTCTAGACGCCCAACTGAAGTTGACGACGACGAAATAAAAGCAATGATAAAAAATAACCGGCGTAGTGCGACACGATAGATCGCAGAGAAGCTTAACATATCAAATGTACGCGTTGAAAGTCATTTTAAATATCTTGGTTACGTTAATAACCCAAGTGCGAATTGCCGGAACTGAAAACACGGCCCAGTACTGGACCAATCTTGGCAGCCATAAGTTGGCCAATGTTAATATCAGCGTTCAAATCGGCCCAGTGTTGTCCCAGTACTGGCATGGTACATTGGAAATCAAAATTTCCCATGCTTGCGCCGAAGCTTGGCCCAGCAATGGTACTTTACTGGGCTGAAAGTCGGCATTACTCCAGCAAACTGTGTTGTATATCAAAAAGCCAGTGTCCGGCCCAGCAATGGCACTTTACTGGTTACAAAGTCGGCATTACTCCGGCAAACCGTGTTGTATGTCAAAAAGACAGAGTTCGGCCCACTAACGGCCCATCACAGGTCCGAAAGACGTCATTACTCCGGCTAACCATGCTGGAAGTCAAAAACTCAGAGTCTGGCCTAGTAATGGCACTTGACTGGACTGAAAGTCGGCATTACTCCGGCACACCGTGTTGTAAGTGAAAAAGCCAGTGTTCGGACCACTAACGGCCCATCACAGGTCCGAAAGTCGGCATTACTCCGGCAAACCATGTTGGAAGTCAAAAACTCAGAGTTTGGCCCAGGAACGGCCCATCAAGAGTCTAAAAGTGGCCATTACTCCGAAAACCTATACTTGAAGTCAAAAACTCAGAGTCTGGCCCAGTAATGGCACTTTACTGGGTTGAAAGTCGGCATTACTTTGGCAACCCATGTTATTAATTTATTATACTGGGCCAAAAGTCATCATTACTTCAACAAACCATCTTTTACGTAGAAGAGCCAGAGTTAACAATTTTTGTATCAAAGTTCGATAAAGAACAGTTAACTAAATCTAGTCTTCAAATTCGATTTCACACACAGTTCACAAAGTTTACTTTACCCAAAAAGCATTTTTTAAAAGACAAATATGTCTAAATATTATCAATCATGCAAATCCCGAGAGCTAAATAAAAGAAAAAGGATTGATCGGAGTGACAAAAGTGAAGATCCACCAGATAAAATATTTAATATTTCATCCACTGGATCCACATCTGACGATACTTTTAACGATGATGCTGTCTCCTATGAGTGAGTAAAAACTTTTCCTTTTCTTTTACATTAATCATAAAAATAACCTAAGTCTGCCATCTGTCAAATCTGGTTTATAAATGTTTTCCTTTTTTAATTTTTATTAACAATCTTTTATAATTCATGCTAGTTTGATGGTAAACAAAGCTTTGATTATAGAGACTTTCTTAATAATTTGAAAAATATAAATCTAACCTAAGATTCATTTCTCGTAAATGACATCTCAAAATATTTTAAAGACAACCAACTTTCCACCTATTTTCGGGCCATTATTTTTATGTAGCTTTGGGACAATATTGGCAGCCAGTGACAGTCAAGTAAAGGCAGCCAAGTATAGGCCGCCAAGTGTAGCCCTTATATATCATTTCTGTAATGGGCCATTAACATATGCCGATTTCGGACCAATACTGGCAGCCAACGAAGGGCAAGTGAAGGCGACCAAGTGCAGCCCTTAAATATCATTTCGGTAATGGGCCATTAACATATGCCGATTTCGAGCCAATACTGGCAGTCAGTGACGGGCTAGTGAAGGCAGCCAAGTGCAGCCCTTAGATATCATTTCGGTAATGGCGCAGCACTGGCGGCCAAGTCTCGGCAACATATTTGCCACTACTGGGCCAAAGTTGGGCCGTTTATGATTTCGCACTTGGGAAGCTCGATATTTGGGTTCCTCACAAATTGAACGAAATTAAACTCACCAAATGAATTCCCATTTGCGAATCGCTGCTGAAATTTAACGAAACCGATCCATTTTTAAAGTGAATCATAACGAGCGATGAAAAATTGGTTATTCCGATAACGTCGTGCGAAAAATATCATGGAGCAAGCGAGATGAGCCTCCACAACCGATATCAAAAGCCGATATTCATTAAAAGAAGGTTATGCTGAGTGTTTGATGGGATTTCAAAGGTATTGTTTAATTTGAGCTGTTCCCAAGGAACCAAACTATCAATTCGAATGACTGCTGTCGCCAGCTAATGAAATTGGACAAAAAAAATCAGTGAAAAGCGGCCAGAACTGGCAACTCGTAAAGCCGTCATCTTTCATCAAGATAACGCCAGACCACATACATCTTTGGTTACTAGCAAAAAATTATTGGAGTTAGGCTGGGAAGTGATGCCTTATCCACCGTATAGTCCTGACCTTGCACCATTCGATTATCATTTATTCCGTTCACTTCAAAACCATTTGAATGGTCAAACATTCGATTCAAATGATGCAGTCAAAAATGAGTTGATTCAATTTTTTGCCACTAAGAACCAAACTTTCTACGAAACTAGAATTATGAAGCTGACTGAAAGATGGCAAAAGGTCATCGAACAAAATGTTTAATACATAATTGATTAATTTTTGTTATTTGTATTAATAAACTTGCTTTGAAAATCATGAAAAGAAACAAAATGACTTTATTGCCAACCCAATATTTTTCTAAAATTGAACTTTTTTTAATTTTGAAACCAAAAGTAGTCTATCTACGTCCGTTTGTATCTTTTCTACCATTTCCCAAATTTTGGAAAGAAAATTTTATGTACTTTAGGCACAAACATGTAGAAAACTAAAATCAATCAAATTTGCTAATTTCCTAAGTATCACATGCCCTTAATCCAATTTTATGATCAAAATGTGATGTAAAATTACAGTTGAGGTATTGTACTCTCAAAATTTAAATCAGTGTACCCAGAAAACAGTTTCTTTGACATACGGTCAAAGAAAAAATTCCTTTGCATTGAAGAAAGTTTTGTTGATTCAAAAAAATGTTCTTCAATGTAAAGAAACCTATTTCTTTAGATGAAAGAAATTTTTTTGAATCAACAAAACTTTCTTCAATTCAAAGGAATTTTTTCTTTGACCCTATATCAAAGAAATGTTTCTTTGATTTAAAGAAATTTTCTCAGTGTGGATAGCGGGCCACTCTGGCAAATCAGTAACGATTTTAACTGCTAAATCAGTGAAGAGTTACTGATTTACTGCGGATTAGCACCACAATCAGTTGTGTAATTACAATACGCGTTGTGTTGTAAAGTTACAGTACGTTTTGGTAATAAACTTCGATTAAAGTATTGTAAAATTAGGACATAAATCTTTCACAATATGTATTCATGAAAAATAATATATAATGTATAAATAATAATAAATTATTATTTTTATTATTATTATTATTTGTAATGTTAGATAATTGGCTTTAGGGTCCATAAATGAAAAAAACAGTAGTTTCAATCAAACGTTTCGACTCTGATTGGAGTCCTCATCAGTGATCTTTATTTCTAGAACATGAAAAAACAACTAGTGAATATTGTGCATTTGAGTACAACTTTGGTATTGTCTGCAGTATAAAAATATGAGAAAACCTACATAAAATCAAACATAAACATTTTTTGGTGAAACACGAGAGAAATCTTAAGAATTGATATTGAAAAGTAACACATACATTTTAAAAAAACATCTGAGATAAAAAACTAGTCACGTTTATGTACAAATGTAGCTTAAATTGTAGATGCAGGTATAAAATGTGAGAAAAAATAACTCAAAAAATTACGAAAAAACTTCGGTAAAACTTTGATGAATATGAAAAAAACCTTAAAAAACCTTAAAAATACGCAATGAGGACTCCAATCAGAGTCGAAACGTTTGATTGAAACTACTGTTTTTTTCATTTATGGACCCTAAAGCCAATTATCTAACATTACAAATATTGTTATTGAGGGTCGATATAATTCCTGTTCTAAATTATTATTATTTTTTATTATTTTTATTATTTATTTTATTATTATATTATATGTATAAATATTGAATAAATAATATAATGTTTTATTTAACTAACTAATCTCCACAATCTTTTTACATTATCATAATGCATAATCAAATCTTAAATTTATGTATAATTTGATATCCACTTTTTCAAAATGTTTGAAAAATACTTCTTGCATAAATAATCATTTTTGATGCTGATTTGTGATAGTACTCAAAAAATTTTATAGCTAAACTATACGGGATGAAAGAAAAACGCGAAAATTGTTTAAAAATGGTTTACAAATTACCCCAGTGACATTTTTTGATCAAAGCAAAATTATCAAAGTTACAATATTTTAAAACGATGTAGGAAACAAAATTAAAAACGCATAGTTTCTATTTTAACTGATAAAAATGCCGTTTATTAGTTCTATAAATGAAAAATTCAAGTTTATTCAAAAACAACAAGACATAACGAAAAGGTCCTAAGATTAATTTTTGTAGAATTGTTTGCGGAAAAAAATCTTAATTCATTTTTTTGTGCAACGTCATATACTGACAAAAATTAAAATTCTGGTTATGACTTGCAATCTTTTTACTCAAAATCTTTACCTGTGATGATAATTACAAACTCACATATATAATTAACAGGTGAAAACAAAATAATTTTTAATGAGAAATTTATGATGTTTGCTGAAAGAGCTGGTGAAGAATTTTTCAGAATTACATTTCTGGAAAAAGCAATCTGACATTCTTGTTGAAGTGGAAGTAATGATCAACAAAAGGTGTAATTTTTCATACCGAAAGAAAATTTTCTGAGGACCATTTGTAGTGTCGTGACAACTTTGTAGGTTTATTTCAGAGATTTTGTACTTTTTCAGCTTTTGTGTAAAGAGAGATTGGATATTTCATAGTGTTATCACATACGAAGGTAGGAGACTTTATTAAAGAATATGGCTCATAATTTTTTCTACTTATCCAGATAAAAGAGAAAGGAAAAATTGTGAGTGCAAGATCTGCTGAGTGCAGCTTTCCTAGATAAAATCCTGCAAACGGTAGATCCTCAAAAGACAATAATAGAGATTTATATAGAAAGTCACTTGACTTATTATTGGCTCTTTGTTTTTCAAATTTCCTTTTTAATCTAAAACGCTAAATAAATCAGTGAAAACAATGGAACCTGAATCTATTTATTAAGGGGGCATACTCAGTCAAAAATTTAAAAATGCATTTTTTCAATAATTTTAATAATTTTAATCTAGAAAATGTCTCAAAATTTTAAGACGATTGGAGCAAAATTAAAAGAGCTTGAGCGTTTTGGAGCCCTGCCCATCCAAAAATTTTTATCAAGGTTTTAAAAAAATGAAATGTTCGATTTTTTGTAATAAAAATCGTTATTTTAACTACAAAGTTCTCTAAAAATTCGAAATTTAATTTTTTTTAAATCCTTCCTTCAAGCACAAGACAAAGTCATCTACTAACGAAATCTTTTTGGTTTTTTGATTTGAGATGATCCTGTCTCGAGTAATCATTTCTACGAGATAGAAACTTTTTTTAAGAGCCTTCGTAAAATGTAGATAGCTATTATAATAATTATTATTGTTTTATGAAAAAATTTCTACATGTATTTTAAATATTACCTAATGACATGCTAAAGTTTTTATGTTCGCTGTACAGCGATATTTAGCTGAGTCGGTGTCGTTTTGCGTGCGGAAACTTAATTTTCCCGCACTAGTGCGGTAAAATTTTAAGTGTGCAGAAAATCAACTTTCTGCACGCGAAATGACACCGACTCGGCTAACTTTCAGTATACAGCGAATCAAAAATATCGTTCGTATCACGTGTGGAACATATTTTAACGTACAATTTATATGTTGGCATGTTTTAGACTTATATTTATTTCTAAACAATTTTGAATCAAACGCGAAAGAAGTTTTCATTAGATCAAATATTTGGAAAATTTTAGTGAATGAAATCGGCATATTTATATTATATTTAAAACTCATAATTCTCTTCTTCCATGCTGAATAAATATTCCTTGAAAATAAGAAGATCATCTTTGTTGTATTTGTTTCTAACAAATACTAAGTATTTTTAAAGTATTTGGAAAGTCAAAGCGACCGTAGTAAATATTGCAACAAAGTTTTGAGTATAGTTCATCAAGAGCTCGTGAAAACTTTGACGGATTTGTGTGTAGTTGTACTTTATTGTGACGTGAAGAAAGATTTAATCGAGAACTTCTGAGAAGAATATGGGATACATTCTCAATGCTTGGTTACTTCAGCATGCCAATATATCTACTTTTAAAGTTTGATTCTTATGCGACACTTTGAATATTTCTCGAGAACGAGAAGATGGAAAATAAGTTTTGAGAAAATAATAGAACAAAGAATAATGTCCTCGAATGCATTGAAAGCTTTTTTTATTGTACTTCATATTATTTTTAAAGAAGTAGATCGAGTATTTTTAACTCTTAAAGAACAGTTTAAACAAATAACGTATTCAAATTTAAACAATATACAAGTAGTAAATTGAAATTAATAGATTTGTATATTATGAAACATTAATAAAATATTTACACATGTGTATTAAAATTCAAATAAAAGTTTGCATTTAAATTTATTTATTTTATTTTTAATTTATATTTTAAATTTAATATACGTTACTGAAAAAAACTTTCATTACATGTAATGGAAGTTTAATCCAGAAATTTCTAACAATGTGTATTGAAACGAATAGAAAGATTTATCTGAGTAATTTCATGTAATAAATTGTTTCAGGATCACGTTTTTGCCTCGAAACTAAGCACTTCATAATACAAAAGTTGCACGTTTACCTTGAATTAATTGTGATCAATCAACTAACAATTTAACAATTTAACGATAAATGATATAAAAATCAAAAAACTAAAATCTTTTTTATTTTGGCACTGCTGAATCTGAGAAATAACGATTTTTTGTCCGCCGTGCATCGATAGTTAGCCATATCGGTGTCGTTTTGCGTGCGGAAAGTTAATTTTCCCGCACTAGTGCGGTAAAATTTTAAGTGTGCGAAAATTCAACTTTCCGCACGCAAAACGACAAAGACTCAGTTAACTTTCGGTATACAGCGAACAAAAAATATCGTTCGTATCACTTGATATGAAATATACTATTCTGTATCAAGTGGAATTTTGTTGCAGAAAGGTTACGTAACGAGTTCAATAATGTAACTAATGTAACTATAAATCTCGTAATTCTTTCTTCCTTTCAGTCTCCTAGCAATTTTTCTTACAAAATCACGTAATCTTTATTTATTAGCAGGCGAAACGTGCACTTTAAAAACCAGTAAGAACGATTAGAATCAGGCGAAATTATCGATAATGCAGAATAGTATATTTCATATCAAGTTCGGAAAGGCGTATTTTAACGCAAGAGAGATTCGCGACTCGCTCGCCCTGTTAAATATGTTCTGCACGTGATACGAACGATATTTTTTGTTCGCTGTATACCGACATTTAGCCGAGTCGGTATCGGTTTGCGTGCGGAAAGTTGAATTTTACGCACTATTACAGTAAAATTTTAAGTTTGTTTTAATTTTCTGCACACTTAAAATTTTACCGCACTAGTGCGAGAAAATCAACTTTCCACACGCAAAACGATACCGACAAGGCTAACTTTCGGTGTACGGCAGACATAAAACTGTTTAATGACGAATCTAATAAAATCTTCAATAAATTAATAGACAGAGAAAACCAGGTGATATATTCCGAATTCTGGTGTAGAATCTTTATTCCGCACCAGACGTCGAGTAAATATAACACCAGACTCTGGATGAATTTAATTCCTGACTTGTTCTGTGTATAAGGCTAAAAAAATCCATTTTTAGACACTCAATTCTTTTTATTTGATTTTTTTACAGAGAACAGTAAACTCAGAGGCATTAGGGATATACAATTATAAAAAATTTATATGAAATCATTAGTTTCCAGGAATAATAACATGTTATTAATATAAATTTTCGTGTTAATTTTAAATTTATGTTCGTAAAAAATGACAATTCCCCACGCAATTATTTCCTTTGGCTAGTGGGTAAATATAGCGACGATTAATGATTTTTTATATATAACATTGCAATAATTTTTTTCAATTATGTTACAAAATTAAAAATGATTATATTTCATACATATAAAGACTTTACACAATAAAAAATATCGCCATTTGATTTATACAACTAAGAGATTTGATTAAAATTATCTATTTATAAAGAGTAATTACTTCTTTTTATTTTGAAATTCACTAGCTTTGATATATTAATTTAATATCTAGTTTCTACATCGCTTAAAATCTATTTTTCATGGTATGTTTATAAGACTTCTAGCGTACGCTGATGATTTTTGACACTAATTTTGATCACGTTTTCCTCCAACCAATTCATATTGATTCTTTTTCATGTTTAGCTTCTTTCTCACTGATGGAATTTACCTGAAATCAAACAAAAAGGACTCATTAGATACGTCATTAGATGATAAGATAGTTAATTAAGATGCAATTTTTTATTTCAATTGCATTATACAATGGGTTGCCAAATTATTATACTAACTTTGTTTTTGTTAGTTGCAAACAATATCCTAATATTGACAATACATGTAATAAAGTTTTTCCCTAAAAATAACATGAAAAACATCAAAATTATGCATAAAACGACCTCAAGATGTTTTTGTTTTTTGATATTTTTGAGGAAGATAAAACGTAAAAAATGTGACAAAAAATTATACACGGAGAAAATGAAACGAGCGAACGCGCTGTTTCTCACGCGTGAACGACGCGTGAATGAGAAAATGTGGCTCCGAAATCGGTCTAACCGTGATTCACGTCCCGGAGAGACGTGACGAAAAGTCGAGGCCCGCGCGATTCACATTTGATATGACAGTGAACCGATTTCGGAGCCGAATTTTCTCATTCACGCGTCGTTTACGCGTGAGAAATAGTAGGTTATCACTTTTATGTATTTTTAAAACATTTTCTTTGAGTGTTAGAATTTTTTTAATTTTTACGCCTTTTTACATTCTCATCATGGATGAGAAGGTATTGGTTTTATGTGAAAAATGACTTTCGAAAATTTCATCAAATCTTTACGTTTTGAGACCCCCTGAGTCAGAAAAAACGGTTTTTACAAAAGTGTCTGTCTGTCTGTCTCTGTCTGTCTGTCTGTAGGTCGTGTGCGGCATAACTCTCGATAGAATTATCAGATTGAATTGTGCTTTGGCACACTTTATCGGAGCCGAAAAAGTAAGGACAAGTTCGTTAACCAGCCACATCCAATCAAAATTGAGGGATTGAGCACTACTTTCGTGTTTTTGAAAATAACTTTTTGAAAAAATCAAAAATTTCAATACTGGTTTTTGATAGTGCTCATGAATCTCTACAAATTATCCTGATAACATTTTTTGATTAAATCAAAATTAGAAATGTTACGGCATATTCAAATTCGAAAAAAGTCAATATCAAAATTCCATTTTCCAGTTAAATTATACGAGATACGAAAAAACGTTATGATACAATATTATTGAATAAATAAAGACCTACAAATTTGAATTGCAACATTTTTTCATAAGATGCATATTTTTCTTTTTAATTTAAAAAAAACTATTGAAAATCCAAAATTCAATTTTTTAACAATAATATGTGAAATACGAAAAAAACGTAAGAATACAAAGTTGTTCGTTTCTAAAAGATCTACAAATTTTGTCTGACACAGTTTCTGATAAAACATATATTTTTCGTTTCAATTCCAAAAAATACGATTAAAATTCAAGAATTCCATTTTTTAGATAAAATATATGAGATACATAAAAAACGTTTAGATGAAAAATTGTTTGCCTGAATGAGGTCTACAAATGTTCATTAAGACATTTCGGGACAGGATGTATATTTTATGTTTTGATTTTTAATATTAAAAAAATTCGATTTTTTTCACCAAAATATGTGAGATACGAAATAAGCGTTGTTCTGCAAAATCGTTTCATTGAATGAAAGTTACGATTGTTTTTGCTTTTTGAGAGATTTGGAAGAAAATAAATTATTTTAACCATGTAATTTATTAAAAAGTTACTGAAATGTATACAGAAAATCGAGCGCGAAGCGCGAGCGTCATGATGAGAATGTGTTCCTTAAGGCTGATAGAGCCTTAAGTAAATTGAATTTCCTGTTTCAATTAAATTCAAAAAGAAATTGAGTGACTTTGAGAAAATGTGTAATTCACACCATCTGTAATATTATTATAAAATTGGTTTGCGCTTCAGTATCAAATTATAAGAAATAAACTTAAATGTATGCGAAGAGCACAAGACCGAGCGCGACGATCAAATCGCGCGCCCTAGGCGCGCTCAAACTTGCGAGCGAAGTGAGTATCGTTTTGCGTGAGGAAAGTTAATTTTCCCGCACTAGTGCGGTATAATTTTAAGTGTGCGGAAAATCAAAACAAACTTAAAATTGTACCGCAGTAGTGCGGGAAAATTAACTTTCCTCACGCAAAACGATATTTTTATTATTTAATTTTTATTTTTGAGTTTACACCCTTCATATAATTTTTTTTATATTTAGTACCTGTATTTAGAATGGATTTGAGTTTTTATTAAATTTCAGCACCTTTATGTATTTTTAAACTAAAATTTTTGAGTTTTTCGGGATTTTTTTGACATTTTTTGAGTTTTTATAACTATTTTGTTTTGTAACCAATTGTCATGATTCTTCTTTTATTTTATTCCTTGCAATGTGTAGAAACTTTTTGCCTGTAGGAAATAAAGTATCAAGACGGAAAAAAGTTACAAATAAAAAATAAAAAATAATATTCCAAAATATAAAAAAAATATTTTTGTAGTTACTTTTTTAGCTAGAGTGCTTTCCGAATCCAAAACTATTGATAATATAACAAAGAATAATTGGTAAAAATTTCAAAGGACTGTGTCTAATACCTTAGATTTTATTCAAACATATGTTGCAAGAAACACGGAAAATCACAACTTAACTATTTTATGTAAAAAGCTAATCTTCGCAAAAAACGCATTATTCGTAAATCGTAGTAACTTTTAATTTTATTTATTTTTCCAAGAAAAAAAATCAAATTGCCCTGGAAATGTACACACATACTCAGAAAAGTATAGAAAATGAAAAAATAACATTTTTGGAAAATTTTAAAAAATTAATCGAAGAAAATAAAAAGAAACTGACCCAGTGCCAAAATAACGAGAACTGAAAAAAAAATTCCATGAATTTTGGGTCAATATAATAGCAGACATGTTATCAAACATGTCACTTTAAAATTTAAAAATTGCCCTTTGAGTATAAAGGTAGAAAATCTCATAGTTCTGACCATTTTCAGAATTAATTAAATTTAATAATACTTTTCAGATGTGATACTTAATATCGCGAATACTAAAATTGCATTTTTATTATTTTTTAAAAATAAATTTATTATTTTTTCAAAGCATCTCAGAATAAATCTAAATGCAGAAATAAACAACTTTCAGTTTTTTTTTTTATTTCTGAACATACTCAAATAATATTGAGTAAAATTACATTCATAGATTTTATAATAATTTATGTTTCTGTAATGCCTTGCTTGCAAATTCAATGTCAAATGGATTGTCCGTGAATCTGATATACAAAATCGTTTCTTGAAAAATACACGCTTTCGTCCACTCGTGAAAATCACCATAAACGTCTCGAATTTCTTAACTAGGTATAGGACAATAGTCTTCTTCAAGGAGGAAGAGAACCTCTCAGGATTGCTTATAAAAAAAAAATTCTCAGACAGCAAAGCCACATGTCCCGAGTCGGTTTTTAACCCTTTAATGCCCAGATGTGCAGAATTTTCACGTTGACTACAATGTCGTACCATTTATAGAAAAAAGATGAAAAAAGATCGGAAACTCCATATCCTACCGTTTTTGGGGTCGCTCTTTCGAATGGTACAGTCCGAATTCTCAAAAAATGACGCTAAACCCTTTATTTTTCCAAAATTACCCAAAAAACGCTATTTTTGGGGTACGATTTATTTTTAATTTAAATTTTCACTTCGTTCCCGACACTTAAGCAACTTCTAACTTATCAGAATTGTGTTTTCGAGACTTGTACTTTTAAAATATGCATTGAAATATTTTGTTTTTCTTTGTTCTCTAATTAAAAATGGCGTCTGGACGTTTGAAATTTTTTGAAATTGAGAATACTGATCCTATTTCGGATTTTCCAGGTTACTTCGTAGTGTGATCATACAAATAAGTAATTATGAGTTTTGTCTCACCGATTGTGATTGGCGGAAGCAATATTAGCCCATAAAATTAAAATTCAAGATGGCGGCTGGCATGAAGCTAGTAGAAATACGTATATTTCGAGTTTTATTACAAACCAGGATGGTGTAAAACTTGCCAGTTAGCAATCTCATAGGTTTTAGTCATCACTAAATTCGAATCTTAGGTGAGTTTTTCGAAATTTAAAATGGCTGATCCAATATGGCGGACCCGTTATGTAAAATTTGATATTCCTGAAATAAAAAAATACTGCCGCATTCTACGCAAAATTTAAAATCAAAATTATTCTTGATGTTTTTTTGATTACAAGAGTTGTTTTCGAGAAAAAAATTCTGAAATGAAAAGCTGAAATTTTTATTATAGCTTCTTTAAATATTTTAGAATACACCCGCAATGTTTTATGTTGCTTGACCGTCTAGTTATAGAGAAATAATTAATTGAAGTTTCACCGTTTGGTCATGAATTGCTATACCGTCAATGGCAATGACAAGTGAACCCAAGTTTCAAATGAGCATTATACTTACATAATCCATGCTACGTATTAAAAAAACTATACAAATTTGCCGCGAACCTTGAAAAATTCGTCTGCTTTTGAAAGAATTTTTTACCGTACAATAAGTTTGTATTATTTTTGCAAAGATTATAACTCTGTCGACTTTTATCGGCAGCCATAATCGAAGAAGACAGTAGTGAGCACGTGGCAACGTCGCAACGCATGCCCGAGCGTACACGTATCCGTAGTCAGTTAGGAGTAGGTATACGTCGTATACACAAGAGAATTTGAAATAAGTTATCTAATGTTCGATAAGTCAAAAAACACTGAAATTTGCTGTAAATTTAATTTTATTTTCATAACTCAAGAGATGATATATTACACTAAAGTGAGTGCTTCTTTTTACATTAATAATTCATTTATAAGGCGATATTTTAGTTTTTAGTTTACTATGCAGTTTCCAGTAGGATGGGTCGTGGCTCTCGCACTCGCTTCAGCGCGATTTTTGTCAATCTTGTCACGGTTTTGCTTACTTCGCTCAATATTTGCTTTCCGCACATTTTCTCTCCTTGTTATTTCTTTTTTCTTTATGAATCTACCTTTGTGTCTCACCTCATCAGACATTTTTACAAACTAATCAAACAACAACAACAACCGTAAAGTAGGTTAGATTTCTACACATGTACACTTGAACATGGCGGACTAGAGGAGTGGAGAGAGTGCGACGTTGCCATATTGCTTCTATCGAAAGTCATATGGTCGTGAATACGCAAACCGTTGAGAGATATCTTTTTATTGATTTATTTATTATTCTCTTTTACATCGCGAAACGGCCACGAATGTCAGTCTTAATTAATTTTAGGATTTTACAACACAAAAGATTCGATGTAAATCAAGAATATTTTTTACGCTCTTATATGACTTACTGAGTCGCGATATGACCACCATAAGGTCATTTTATGCATAATTTTGCCTTCTTTCATGTTCTTTTAAGGGAAAAATTTGAATGCGTGTATTGTCAATATTAGGAGATTTTTTGCGACTTACAAAAATAAAGTGAATAATAGTTGCGCTATTGTTGTTGAAAATGTTCGTCGACAGACCAGAATTCCTTCAATGCCAAGTTATACGCTCGAGAATGTCCTCTGGCTGGAATTAAAACTCTTTTTTCCATTCTTGAAGCAATACAAATTACAAAGCAAAGGAAGTGGTTGTTGAATTGGGTAACCTTGCATTTTTTCCCACGTAATTCATTATTTGTTCATTTTATTAATTTAACTAATTTTTTTTCAGAGACTCACATCACTATGATTGTTAGACAAAAATGGGGACTAATTATAGAAAATAGAACAAGGGAGGATAGGAAATTAAAGTTGGGAAGGGTAATAAGAAATAAGGGCAGAATTAATAGCTCTAAATAAACTAAACTATCGATATTAACTTCACAAATTTGAACAACTCAAATGGGTTAAAATTATTAGGACCATATAAATACTATGGTATTTATTCACTGCGATGAATGGAGAGTCTAGTTATCGAGAAATTTAAGTTTTCATGGATCATAAGCTATAGATATTGAAAAGAATAAATTGGAATGTATGAAGTTGGGAAAGTTATGATGAGAAAGGTTTTTTCTTTGTTTGAGATATAAAATGAGTCAAATATTATAAATTAGTTTGAGCAAATAAATTTTTTGTAAATCATTCGAAAGTTGCTTTAATTAACTTTTGAACTAATTTACTCAAACGAATTATATTTTCGTGTAAAGTACAAATTAAAAATCGAGACCCAATAATAATAATAATATTTATTAATTCAAATACTTTGTTTACGATTTCGTTTATAATAATAAGAGAGCCGCACTTTTTCACAGAATATGCGTTATTATAGAATATTATTAAGTTGGGAGTCAGTCAAAATCTACTGATTATCAGTGAAATTCGACTGATTCAAATAGCCAAAAAGAGGTTACTGTGAATCAGTCAAATTTCACTAATCCAATCCGTGAAAATTAACTGATTTAACAGTGAAAAATATTTTTCACTGACGAATCAGTGAAAATTAACTGATTTAACAGTGAAAATTAACTGATTTAAGGTGGCTTGATCGTTTTTGAAAAAAGAAATACTGTGGTTGACGATGTCATTGCCGAAAAAATCGCTACCGAAAAAATGTCAGTTTAACACGTTGTCTTATGGGATTCCTCGTCAAAATCGGCGAAACTCCGGAAAAAATCACAAGTCACCATAAATCAAATATATACTAGTACTTTCGATTTCGAGGAATCTATTAGTATTATAAAAACGAAGGGTTGACGACTTCAATCAAGAGAAAATTGCGAAAAAGGTACAGAAAATAGAAATCGCCTCGAGGTGAAACTAATAATTTTTTTATCACACCCTATCGTAAAGTTCGCACTTTACGGACACTTTTGAGAGTCTAAAACTATGCATTTAAGGACACTTTGTACTATCCAACGCGCCTGCGCGAGTATAATATTGTGTTGGATTGAATGAGATAGGTATACACTCGTGTGCATACCAGTCAGTGTGTACCGGCCGGCGTGTTTATTTCATGCGAGGCTATAATTCTCCACAAAGACAATAGATTGTAAGTATTAATATCAGTTATATATTTGATCTACATAGTTGACTTACAATATGTGAATGTTACCTATTATGTGCTATCCTGTTAGAAACAATAAACTTTCCTAAACTACTGCAACATAACCTTCAAACTATACTTTCAGTTTGCTAAAAAATGGACGCTTCAGATTCGTCAAATTCGTCAGATGACGAAAATTTCGATCCAAATACAACTGTGTGATACATAATTCAATAATCAATAATTATTATCATCCACGTAACTATAAAAAAAAATAATAATGTATAATCAAACATAATTGATTGAATGAAGTTTGTAATAAAAAAATTGTGTTCAAATTATTTAAATGCTTTTTGAAAGTGCATAATTTATAGTATTTTTAAATATTTTATTTTCCAAAAGGATTTGACAATCATTTTTTTTAACGTAAAAGACCTCACCTCCTATCTCATATTTATATTATTATTATTTTATATTTCTATTATTTATAGCGATCTTTACGCTGGGTATGGTAAAAAAAGTATATTGCACTCGCCTTCAAAGCGCTACAGTTTTGCGTGCGCATGTGGCGCCTCGCTACGCTCGGCACCACAACTAACGCACGCAAATACTGTAGCACTTTAAAGCCTAGGTGCATAATATACTATTTACTATCGCTTTTTTCCGGGGACATTTCCGCGATTTCTTACCCTTCTACTCAGATGTTACTATAATACATATGATTATTAAAAAAATAAGTAGCAATGAGCATGCATGTAACACGTGCCCCCACGGTGCCCCTCACTTCATACGACACCAAACGCTCAAGCCACCTTAACAGTGAAAAATATTTTTTCCACTGATGAATTAGTGTAAATGCAAATCAATAATTCAATTAGTGAAAATTTGATTGATTTGAATTTAGAGAGTATCGACCCATACTTCATTGCTCATTATTTTATTTTTTAATTTTGCAATCCATACACTTGCCAATTCTAAATTTTATAATATTTTGAGAGCTGTTTTGCAATTTCTTAATCTTGCATATTTGGCTTGGTAAAAATATGTCTTTTTATAATAATATACAATAGGTTTATTAATAATTATAGTATGAAATAAACTTTGTTGTAATTTTCTGAAACTTTTAACAAATTCAAAGAAAAATTATAATTTTTCCCTAGAATAGAGACAATTTACCAAAATTCTCAATATTTTTTCGTATACGAATTGTACTCGCAAATAGAATTGGATTATTGGTTTTTTCAAAGTTTTCAAATACTCTAACTTTTTTAATTTTAGTCTGATCGAAATATTTTGGATTTTTTGAAATAAAAAATCCCCATAAAAATACACCAAAAAGTGCTTTTATTTAGTAGTAAAAATAAAACTAGTAAACTTGAAAAAAACTGCATATACAAGTCTAATTTCCCAAATTGTGAAAATATCACAATAGAAAAAAGCTGTAACTTATAAAAATGATTACTTCAAATTGACTTGATATCCAAAAAATCAAACAGTGAAGTGAAGTAAATTTAAAAAAAAGAATGTTGATTAAGTTAATTATCATAAAGTTACAGGAGTGTTTTATTATTAAAGCCATAAGTTAGTTTTAAGGAAACATTCGCTTCTTATTTAATCATAAAGGAGGGTCTTTGTGACGTTTTAATTAATTGTACGAATGGGGGGCATTCTTGGCAGGTAAAATTGGCTATAAACGACTGAGAGTTATTGTTCAAAGGTTATTGCACGATAACAGAAAGATCCCAAGTTTTCCTTAGTATTACAAGGGCGAAACCATAAGCATCATAGATTACCATGAGAATAACTCCTTATGGAATACACCCTAAGATACATTACGTACACTTTCCGTCTCTTGACTCCGAAAATCGCTCGATATTCGATTTCCTGCTTTTCATAGATTTCATTTCCTCTTGTATGTTTTCGAAATTGATCCAGGCACGTCGGATATACATTCTACTATTTACTATTTCCGTAATAATTCCACAGATGATGAAATATCTGAGAAAGGAAAATTTAGCCAAAGTCAAACGAAGAAGAGAGAATCAAAAAAGTCCCTTTGACGTTTCGAGAATCTGGAGAAAAAACTCCCAGGGGTCTTGTAAATATCAGATTAGCTAGGGAGACAGTTAAGACTTTTTGACATATATGAAACTTCCTTTTATGTAAGTCACCCACGTAATTTTATACGAACTGTTGTTTTTAAATTGTGAGAAAAGTAGGATTTAGTTTTTTCAGAGGTTTTAATAAAATAATAATAAAATAAATCCTAAACCTAACCATTTTTTACATTGTCATCACACATGAGATTTGTCTAAAATTTGAAATCCTCGTTTTTTAAACAAATGTCTACGTTTTATAACCCCGTGAATCTAAAAAAGAATTTTTTGTCCGCTGTACACCGAAAGTTAGCCTTGTTGGTGTCGTATTGCGCGGGGAAATTTGATTTTCCGCACACTCAAAATTTTCCCGCACTAGTACGGGAAAATCAAATTTCCACACGCAAAACGACACCGACTCGGCTAACTTTCGGTATACAGCGAACAAAAAATATCGTTTGTATCACGTGCGGAACATATTTTAACGAAAGGAAAGACGTATTTTAACGGAAGAACGAGTCGCTATTCACTCGCGCGGTTTTTGTCCTCCGTACACCGAGAGTTAGCCTTGATGGTTTCGTTTTGCGTGCGGAAAGTTTGATTTTTCCGCACTTGTGTGGGAAAATCAACTTTCCCCACGACACCGACTCGGCTAACCATCGGTATATAGCGAACAAGAAAAACCGTTCGTATCGCGTTTAATACGAAATATAATATTTTCAAACCTAACTGAATTTTGCGGCGTTTATTCTGCGTCGCAAAATTTAATATTTTGTTTATTTTTTATAGGAAGTTTCAGATAAGAAGCACTTAGAACGAAATTTAAATTTTTTATTCATTCTTTCGTCTAGCGAAAGATTTGATATAAACAAACAAAGATGAGGTATTTTGAAAATATTAAAAACTCAAAAAGCAAATACTGTTTTCGAGTCAAACTATTAGGAGATATAATAATTATTATTTTTAAAAAGATCTACGAATTTCGACAGAAACATTTTTTTATAAGATGTAGATTTTTCATTTTCATTTTAACAAATACTAAATTAAAAGTTGTATTTTTAAGACAAATTATGCTTTTCAAATAAAGAAAAAAGATTATTTTTAATGAAAGAAATTTGAAATACAAAAAAATAATTTTATTAATAAATTTTATTTTTGCCCAAACTTATTTTCTTATCGCTTCGAGCCAAATTTTTAAAAATGATGCGATTCTAATGAATCACGGTTCATGTTTTTAGGTAAAAGATTCTCTACAACATGAACGTTCCTTATTTTTAAAATTGAATTGATTATTATCAAATACAGCAATTTGTTTATAAAAATTTTGTTTTGAAAATGTGCTTTTTATAATTTCAGCCATTAAAGTATACATTTTCAAAAATTGGAAACGGTCAAATTGCAGAAAATCTTTTTCCTAAAAAAATGAACCGTGATTTATTAGAATCGCATCATTTTTAAAAATTTGGCTCGAAGCGATAAGAAAATAAGTTAGGGCAAAAATAAAATTTATTTATAAAATTATTTTTTTGTGTTTCAAATTTTTTTCATGAAAAATTATCATTTCTCTTTCAAATTAGCCCTTCAATAATAATATTGATTTTCTTGAAAGCAAATTATCTATTTTTGCCTGAGGTCTAATTTTTGTGAACAAACTACCTTAAAGATTAATATAAATGTAATTCGATTTATTTGTTGATACACGGAAAAAATTTGTCGCTTAAAATTTAACAGACTATTCGAAGAGTCGTGGACAGAAAGTAAAATCGGAGAAAGTCTTGTAAGGTTTCAATGACTTTTAGGAAATAGTAGAAAAAAGTCGCGTATTTACTATTATAAAAGTATTTTAAACACTAACTGATCTTTTCTAAGAAGTAATGAAAAGTTTCATAATCTTTAGATTCATTTGTCATAGATTTTAAAAGACTATCGAATAATTTGAAATGAAAGTAATTGAAACGAATAGTTTTGTAAATTGAATTCTAAAGTCCATCAGATTTTATATGCCGTCTTCTAAAATTTTCTCGACAGTCGCAAAAAGCGATGCGCAGAAACGTAATTCGTAGCATCGCACAGCAGACAATGCAGCTCGGCTTTATGTTTTTGTAATAATTTTGGTTAGATTTTGAGATTACGTGTCGTTTGGTTTCGTTTGACTCTGGATTGACGCGTGCATTGAAGAATTAGTTCCGAGTAAGTATATGTTTACCTTGATAAAGTGTATTACGTCAAATTTGAAGTTTATCTATTATTTTAGTTTTGCCTTCAAACTCTGAATGTGATCCAAATATTTTACACAAGTCTCCACGACATTGAACGGCTATGCGGGTTAAGGCGTGCGATTAGAATTGGGTTAGGATGCGTGCGTGCGTGCGAGTGTTCAATTCTCAGTGCTGCGAAGTGTTTATAAAAAATTGCGTTTCTGTAATGTACAGTGTTAAATATAATGGTAAGTTCATATTAGGATTATATAGGTAATGTAGAAGTGAAAAATAATTAACTACATAAGTGCAGGATCATATCACAGAAAATAATATTTCCCTTTTTACAATGTTCAACATTTTCTTCGACTGTCACTTAGACTTTCGATGCCTGGTTTAGAGTAAATGGAAACCAACCCACGGTGTTTTAAATTTTCCGCGACTGTCACTTAAACTTTCGAATTTACGTTTTACATTTTCAGCGATTATCTATCATATTCTTCAATAAGGAGGTTCATAATATTTAGTCGACTTTCTAACCTATCCACGAGTATTACACAAAGTCGATGACTTTTTAAGCGACAAATTTTTTCCGTGTAGGAGACGTAGTTTTCATTTTATTTGTGAGAAATGAGGTAAAGTCAAAATATACCGCAACGCGAGGCGCGCAATGAAAATAGACCCTAAAGAGGGCCTGGTAGATTTTTTGAAAACGTAACAAAATTAAAAATAAATAGCATAAAACTGTTAAAGATCCTAAACAAATAACTTATAAAAAATGGAAAAGTCCAAAAAGTTCAGAGGAACATAAAGTAAAATCCTGTTTAGAAAAAGGAATTCTGCGGTGAGTAATTAAAATCTGTGCACTCTGATTCTGCAATCATCTCGTGAATTATTTGTAATTACTGTGGCAAAGACATTATTTAAATTTTCATCCACACCAAGTGCAGAAAATGGTGAAGAACAAAAAATTCTCTTTAAAATTCTTCATTAATGCTAAAAAGTTTTTATAACAAGTTTTTATATTAAAATTTATCAATCTCAAAAAAAAAGTGAGAACATGGGTATTTAATCTGTTGGTAGCGAATCCAATTGGTAATAATTATCCCCTGCAAATAAGGTATTTGTATTTCTGAAAGGGATGTTTCTATGGGATTCGTGATTGAAATGAGTTTTGGTGTATTAAATTACAAGTATCATTGATGCAGAACAAACAACGTTCATTAGATTATATAAAACCCATTTTAATTTCTCTGTCTCCTTTTGTAATATAGTGCACTCAAAAAAATTCCAGTTAAAACAACCGAAATTCCGGTTAGGCCATATTTAACATTATTTTCTGGTTATTTCAAACAAATTTTCTACTCTCTAAATCTGAATCAGCCAAATTTTCACTGATTGCATCAGTGAGAAAATATTTTCCACTGATAAATCGGTTAATTTTCACTGGTTGAATCAGTCAAACTTCACTGATAATCAGTAGATTTTGACTGATTCAGATTTAAAGAGTATTAATTCCTAAAAATCTGATAAAAATAACCTGAATTTCTAGTTGTTTTTACCAGAAAATAATGTTAAATATGGCCTAACCGGGATTTCGGTTGTTTTAACTGGAATTTTGTTTGTGTATGTATAAGTTACAAAAGGTCATTTATATGCTTCACCACTAAAGTGAATGAAATTAACTCAATTTAATTTCTCACTTCTTATTAATTAATTTATTAATAAAATAAAATAATAATTTTTCCCAGTTACTTTTTATGCACCAAAGAACATTTAATTGATCGAAACAATACATCTTTGGTTATGTAAAACAAATTCTTTGGTGGAACTAACCAAAAATTTGATCAACCATATAATAGGCAAATTCTAGTTTCTTTCTAAATCAGAATCAGTCAAAATCTACTGGTAATCAGTGAAATTTGACTGATTCGAATAGCTAAAAAGAGGTTACTGCAAATCAGTCAAATTTCACTGATTACTTCAGTGAAAATTAATTGATTTGACAGTGAAAATATTTTTTTCGCTGATGAATCAGTGCAAATTAATTGATATAACAATGAAAATTTTTTTTTTCGCTGATGAATTAGCGAAAATTTGACTGATTTAGATTTAGAGAGTGGATTAACCAAATATTTATTTGAGTGTATAAATCTTGCACGTGTTTTAATTAAATGATTAGTGAGATTTATAAAGTAAAATTTTATCTTGAGCACTTATGCAGTTTTTCTTTCTAGGAAATAATGATTTTCATAAGGAAATAATAAGGAGCTTTATTTCCTGCAAGAAGTTGTGATAAACTTCTAAAGAAGCAGTCACCCTTGGGAAGTGATTCTGATATTTCTAACAAATGGATGTTGTTTCCTCTTGTAAATTAAAAACAAAGAAAGTGCCCTTGTTTCTTCATTATTGCAGTAAATTAAAAAATCGACTTCACATTTAAGCATAAAAGGAAATCCATTCTTCATTCACATTTTAATCTATTTTCTCGTTAACGTTTTTAATTGCGTGCATTAATGTTAAAAATTTAAACGATTGTAGAAGTAGATTATGAAAAAACACAGAAATGTATGAAAGTACATAATTTACTTGAAATTTCGTTTTTTCCGCGTCCTTTTTAAGCTAAAGTATCTTTCTATTTCGTATATAATGTCTGAAACGTGTTTGACAACTTCGCTTTTTCTCGTAGCATGAATATTTTAAAGAATATAAATTTAAATACCGGAAAGCGTCCGCTAAAAATTTAGCATTAACATATTTTACAGATTATTTTACCGAGAGTCGTTGGTTTAAGTTACGCTTCAAACAATTCATATACTGAATGCAAATTTTATCTCCATCAGCAGTATTTTTCAATCAAATAATATACAAAGTGAGTTTTTTATCTTGAGGCATCAAAATATCTAAAGAAATATGTATCGTACGAAAAAAATGTCTGAAATTGAAACTTTTGATCTTCAAGGGGGAAAAACGACTCCGCAAAAATTTATTCCACATATACTCAGGATAGAGTAAAACCAAATTTTAAGTAAAAAAAATATTTCGAATAAAATTTACGTATTTTTTAATGTAGAATCCGATTCTGCAATAAAAAATGTTCCTATTTTAATTTTCAAATTTTCTTGACTTTATTCTTTCTCTTCTTTATATAAAATATAAATGGTACAAATTCTCAATTCAGCCTTCAGGAAAATATTAAATAAAAATTCATTATTTCTCTTAAATAAATATAAAAACACTCTTAATTATTCTTGCCTCTATTTTGCAAAAACTGTGTGGACATTTTTTTTCATTCACGCGTTTTATGAAATTTAGATAAAAATAAGAAAATTTGGTGAAGTTTTTGTAAGTTTGAAAGGGAAATTAGTAATTTTCAGTTACAAAAAGTCCGCCCGCTTCACATATTTTTATTAGAAAATTAAATTTTTGATTATCAATAATTAAAATCAAAACATAAAATATACATCTTGTCAAAAAACGTCCTACTAAGAATTTGTAGACCTCATGCAGGCAAATTATTTTACATCCCAGCGTTTTTTTCGTATGTCACAATATTTTGTTTAAATAATGTGATTTTGGAATTTTAATCGTATTTTTTAAAATTAAAATGAAAAATATACATTTTATCAGAAACTATATGATACAAAATTTGTAAATCTTACTAAAATGAACAATTCTGCATTCTTACGTTTTTTTCGTATTTCACATATTATTGTTAAAAAATTGAATTTTGGATTTTCAATAGTATTTTTTCTACTAGCGGGTCATAAAGTGTATTTTATTGCCCCGTGTGGGGCAAACAAATCCGTTTTCTGACCCCTTAAGAGAAAACAAATTGTGTGCGACACGGGAAAACATTAATAAATGCTCCTATTTTGACAATTTTTGTCGGATTACTTTCGTAAAATCCGTTTTTTTTTACTCAGGGGATCTCAATCCGTGAAGGTCTGATGAAAATTCAGAAAACGATTTTTCACATAAAACCAATACCTTCTTATATCATGAGAATATAAAAACTCACCCTATATATGTGACAATGAATGAAGTTAATTTTTTTTTTACTCTTCATAATTACATTCAAATTTCCGATGTCACTTTTAAATTCTCAAATGCCATTTCAATGATAGAATATGCGTAATGTTACAGTCTTGAGAAAAAGTGAACTCAAATTATTCTCGTGGAATCGGAGAAGTAAAAATAATCAAACTGAAAGCATTGAAATGTTCTGTACAAGTAGTTTGATTATCTGAGTGAAAATATCGAATATCAGTTTATATTACAAGAAAAGAAGGAAAGAAAAATGAAATTCATCGTAGAAAATGAAATTGACTGCGCGTGCTGATGTTGACTTCTATTAAAATATTATACAGGGTGTATCAAATAGATCGGAATGTCTAAATATCTTAGAACCAAAAAGTTTTTGCAAAAAATGTCACATACAAAAGTTGTTAGGCTTCAAAAATGATTTTTATTAGTGAATTTAGTTATGGGTTCCGGGCCCAAAGCAGATTTTTAAAATAACAAAGGACCCAACTTTTTTTTAGAGATTAGAATTCTATGGCTGGAAATAAAACACTTTCAGTAAGTTTCCCCTAAAACTCTTCGAGCGGGTTCGAATTTTGGTTAAGGTAGTTTTCATCCACGAAAATTAGACCTCAGGCAAAAACAGATAATTTTGATTTCAAGAATAGCAATATTATTATTGAAGGGCTATTTTGGAAGAGAAAAGATTAATTTCCATGAAAAAATTTGAAATACAGAAAAATAATTTTATTAATAAATTTTATTTTTGACCCAACTTTTTTTCTTATCGCTTCTTACCAAATTTTAAAAACTTATGCGATTCTAATAAATCATAAATCATTTTTTCAGAGAAAAGATTTCCTACAACTTCACCGTTTCTGATTTTTAAAAATAAATTCTTTAATGGCTGAAACCATTAAAAGAACATTTTCCAAAACGAAATTTTTGTAAACAAATTGCTGAATTTGATAATAATTTATTCATTTTCGAAAATTGGAAATGGTTAAGTTGTAGGGAATCTTTTTCTTGAAAAAGTGATTTGTAATTTATTAAAAGCGCAAAATTTTTTAAAATTTGGTAAAAAGAGATAAGAAAAAAAGTTGGGGCAAAAATAAAATTTATTAATAAAATTATTTTTCTCTATTTCAAATTTTTTTCATGGAAATTAATCTTTTCTCTTCCAAAAGAGCCCTTCAATAATACACTGCAAAAAGAAGTGTCTTACCTGGTATCTTACTGTAAGATATGAGATGGGAATTTGCCATCTTCTGTCTTAAAATAAGATGTCTCACGAAGTGTCTTATTCAAAATTAAGACGACTTACGTAACTTGGTACGAATAAAGATGTAATTTCCGTCTTACAAAATAAGATACTTGATTGAGTTAGATAATGTATCTTAGTTTAAGATGTTTAGGGTGTCATAAGATGGTTCTGGCATAAGATGTTTCTGAATTGTAAGATATAGCAGGTCAATAAGT
The DNA here is from genome assembly GCA_030998225.1 of Diplolepis rosae. Classification (NCBI taxonomy): domain Eukaryota; kingdom Metazoa; phylum Arthropoda; class Insecta; order Hymenoptera; family Diplolepididae; genus Diplolepis; species Diplolepis rosae. Next base: position 351,939 of record JAPYXD010000723.1, on the reverse strand, counting down.
TAGCAAAAACTAAGACGCGTAAAGTGTCAAAGAAGTAGTGGTCGAAAGATAGAATCTCTCAAAGGGTTATAGTTACAGTTCATAACCTCAAAAAATGGAGCGTTTTGAGTGTTGCATGTTTTTCTTCTGTGGTGTAATATCAACACACTTAGAGGAATATATTGTTCATTTTCATCGACACTATCCTTTATTTAAACTTTAGATATGACAGATGTGGAGCTACATATAAAAATTGGGAATCGTATCAGCAACACGTAACTCGATATCAGGTATACCTTCTGCTTTAACGTAGTGGATACGTTTGCTAAGTCGCTTATCTCCTTTCCCAATAGAGCATTTTCTTGAATTAATTTTTTTAAGAAGTACATACAGCCATGTAAACCACCACATGTGTAACAGATACCGGTGTGCCGTAAGCTTTTTCTCACAGTGTAGAGGTTATAAGGAACATGAACTGTCGGTAACTTAAGTAACCTGTGTTACCGATGGTTCAACTCAAGATATTTTACGTGTCTCCAATTAATATGCTTTAGGCAACTTGAATGTGACTACCGAAACATCTTAGAAATAACTACACAAGTATCTTATATTAAGACACTTCTTTTTGCAGTGTAGTATTGCTATTCTTGAAAGCAAAATTATCTGTTTTTGCCTGAGGTCTAATTTTCGTGGATGAAAACTACCTTAAAAAAGTTAATAAGAGTGTACTCATAGGATAACATTTTGTGTCCGTTGGAATGGATCTAGGGAAAAATCACCAAATTAATCTGGGCCTGGAACTCGTAAATAAATTTACCAATAAATAGAACTTTCAAAGTCTAGCAACTTTTTTATGTAACATTGTTTTTGAAAAATTATTGTTGCCGAGATATTTGGATGCCGCGATCTTTTTGATAAACCCTGTATATTTTTACATAATTACAACGAATAAATAGATTTATAAAACAAAATTCAGAAAACAAAGCTATTTTCCGAGTAATATAAATAGGAAACTCTGCAAGGGTCAGGAAATAAAGTATTATGAAAACTGATAATTATACAATTATTTAAATTAATTAGTTGAGTTTGAAATTTTTGTCACTGCCTGCAGTCGACCGGCAATCGAAAGACCTGGGCTCGAATCCCAGCGCAGTCGAAAGCGTCATTTTTTCCACAGAAAGATTTTCAAATTCTTTAATTATTTAAACTACTTTTTTCAAATTCTAATTTTTCAAGCTAGGATTTCATTCTTTGCAATTCAAATTTGTGAAAATTAGAATATTTTACAGAATCAAATTCTGAAACTTTGAAAACTGATTTTTTTTCAAACTTTAAAATTCGAGTCGTTAAATTTCAATTTCTTTAAAATCTAATGCTCTATGGATAAAGAACTATGCACTTTTATCTTTTTTTAGTAATTTTACATAATTATTTAAATTTCCTACAATCACTATATAAAATTCACAACGTAAAAAAAAAATTACGATAAACATAATAATTTTACGTAAATTCGTAAAATTATTACAATAATTGTTGCAAATAAAAGAGCCTATGATAATTCTAGCAATTTTTCCAAAGCAATTAAATCACATTATTATATACAATTACTGAGTATAGATTGAGTACAGTCATAAATGTTTAATTACTGAATTTAAAAGTCATTTGTCAATTCTGCTCGTCAAATTCCAAATCTCAAGTTAAGAAGTTCAGCTATTCAATTTTTCAAATCATCTAAATTTTTAGTTTCAAAATATTTAAAAACATTTAATTCCTCAAAAAATTTGAATTCCACATTTTATTTATTAAACATATGGAATTCCAGGAATTAACAAATCTTTCAAATTCACAAACCAAAGAAAATTTTTTAATCGATTTAAATATACAATTTTCTTGTCATTTGATTTCAAACTTCAATTATTATTTTTCCCTCTATCCTTCAAATTTTCTATGGCAATTTATAATTTATCAAGCGTGAAAACTTAGTATATAATTAAAAAAACTAGTATTATTAAAATTTTGGTTTGATAGAGCCACAAAATATGGAATATAAAAAATTAGAAAATTGCTGATTAGTTTATTAAAACTTTTAATCTGTCAATTTTTTATATATTATTTAATTTTAAACTTTTATCATTTATAAATTCGTATTATATTTCATTACAAATCTGATTTTGCTTGATAGAAAATTAATAATATTTTTAGTTTGAATAATTGATAAATGGTATAAATTTAGCTTCTCAGTTCATTTTTCATACATAAATTTCATTATAGATAAAAATCCCACTTATTTCAATTTTACGAAAAAATGAAAATAAGATATAGGGATGGAGACATATCTATTGATTTTTCCATTCAACACCTTATCACTGAAACTATCATAATGTTCCATCACGTTCAAGGTCAGGAGGGTTGGAGTCAAGAACCCTCAGATTTTTAGATCATTGATCACCAATCCCAAGTTAACACCTATATAATGAATTGGTGTAAGCCTTAAAAACTTAAAGCTCTGAATTTAGTAACATCAAAATTAATGGTTTCTTGTCTGAACACGATGTTCTTCAAGATCCATTAAATTTAAACGACCTATTTAAACAACTCCTATTAAAAGCTCTTTTCAACGAGTAAACTCGAATAATCTTCGCGTATTTAGAAAGTGCTAGTTAAATATAGCCTCAGATTCAAGTGCACTTTTAAGTCACGTGTTGATTTCTCAAAATTAACTTCTCAAAGAAACATGTTCAATGCTCAGTTTACCAAGAAATATGTCATTTTATGTTTTTGAATATTAGCAATGTGTCTTTACAAATTTTTTAGTCTAACTTAAGGTAGTTGTCGTGCCAAAAATCAGTCTCTGGAAAAAGAAGTTTTTCTATGATTTCAAGACTGGAAATTATATCATCAGCCGTGTCATATATAAGGAAAGACACTCTTTTTAATGAAAAAATGTAAAAATTACGAAAAATAATTTTTTAATAATGTTTTTTGTAATAGGATTTTTCCTTACTATCGCTTCTTACCAATTTTTTGAAAATGATTGAAGTTTCTTAAATCATAGCTTATTTTTTCGGGAAAAATATTCTCTACAACTTAACCGTTTCTAATTTTTGAAAATGAATCAATTATTATTAAATACAGCAATTTGTTTATAAAAATTTTGTTTTGGAAAATTGATTTTTAATGATTTCAGTCATTAAAGAATTTATTTTCAAAAATTGGAAACGGTTAAGTTGTAGAGAATATTTTCCCCGAAAAAATAAGCTATGATTTAAGAAACTTCAATGATTTTCAAAAAATTGGTACACGCAGAAACTTTTTATATCAATTTTTACTATAGTATTTTTCAATTTGGGGAAAAACGTTACACTTTGAGAATTTTTGTTAGTAAAAATACTAAACTTTATAATAATGATATGAAACTTCAGCATAGGTCATAGCAAATTTTACTATGTTTATACTAAAGTTTCATATTATTATTATAAAGTTTAGTACTTTTACTAACAAAAATTCTCAAAGTGATACGTTTTTCCCTAAATTGAAAAATACTATAGTAAAAATTCATATAAAAAGTTTCTCCGTGTAAGAAGCGATAGTAAGGAAAAAGCCTATTACAAAAAACATTATTAAAAAATTATTTTTCGTAATTTTTAAATTGTTTCATTAAAAAGAGTGTCTTTCATTACATATGACACGGCTGATGATATAATTTCCAGTCTTGAAATCACAGAAAAACTTCTTTTTCTAGAGACTGATTTTTTGCACGACAACTATCAATAAAGATTTGTTGTTTTCAAGTGGAACGAAAGCAAATCGTATAATTTTGCATGAAATGTGAACTTTTAGAAATCTTAAACCAAACGTTTTATTTTAAGCATGTAAAAAAATGTCTGTTTGGCTTGAAAGTACGAAAAAGTAACTAAATTTACTCGCAGCAGTCACATAAATATTTGGTTTATCCAACCTGAATTTAGTTGGAACTGAAAAATTTGTTTTGTGCAACCAAAAATCTATATTAATTAATATATATTAAAAAATGTTGATTAATTCGAAAGTTATTTAAAATTTAAGAAAACATTGAAATTTGGACTTTTTTTGCAATAACTTCTTCAAAATTTAACAAAACGACTTCATTATGGACTAATTTTAAAGATAATTTTAATGGCTTCCAAATTATTAAGAGTAAAAGTTTCATCACTCACAGGATTAAAGTTAAGATAATTTAAGCAATCATCGAAAAACAGGTGATCCCACAATTCTGACCGGTAGTGTATATTGTGCAACTAGGGAAAAAAAATTTATTTTGCGAGTGTGAAGTTTGATGCCCGAGCAAAGCGAGGGTAACAACCACACGAGTAAAATTAATGTTTTCCCGTGGCGCACACGATTTTTTTTCTATCGAGGGGTTTGTTTGCCCCACACAGGCAATAAAGTACACTTTATGACCCACTAGTAGAAAAAATACTATTGGAAATCCAAAATTCAATTTTTTAACAATAATATGTGATATACGAAAAAACCGTAAGAATGCAGAATTGTTCATTTTAGTAAGATCTACAAATTTTGTCTGAGATATATAGTTTCTGATAAAATGTATATTTTTCATTTCAATTTTAAAAAATACGATTAAAATTCCAAAATTACATTATTTAAATAAAATATTATGACATACGAAAAAAACGTTGAGATGCAAAATAATTTGCCTGAATGAGGTCTACAAATTCTTAGTAGGACGTTTTTTGACAAGATATATATTTTATGCTTTGATTTTAATTATTGATAATCAAAAATTTAATTTTATAATCAAAATATGTGAAGCGGGCAGATTTTTTGTAACTAAAAATTACTAATTTCCCTTTCAAACTTACAAAAACTTCACCAAATTTTCTTATTTTTATCTAAATTTCATAAAACGCAAGAACGAAAAAAAATGTCCACACAGTTTTTGCAAAATAGAGGCAAGAATAATTAAGAGTGTCTTTATATTTATTTAAGAGAAATAATGAATTTCTATTTAATATTTTCCTGAAGGCTGAATTGAGAAAATTAAAAAAAATGAATTGAGTCAAGAAAATTTGAAAATTAAAATGGGAAAATTTTTAATCGCAGAATCGGATTCTACATTAAAAAATACGTAAATTTTATTCGAAATATTTTGTTAACTTAAAATTTGGTTTTACTCTATCCTGAGTATATGTGGAATAAATTTTTGCGGAGTCGTTTTTCCCCCTTGAAGATAAAAAGTTTCAATTTCAGACATTTTTTTCGTACGATACATATTTCTTGAGATATTTTGATGCCTGAAGATAAAAAACTCACTTTGTATGTTATTTGATTGAAAAATACTGCTGGAGATAAAATTTGCATTCAGTATATGAATTGTTTGAAGCGTAACTTAAACCAACGACTCTCGGTAAAATAATCTGTAAAATATGTTAATGCTAAATTTTTAGCGGACGCTTTCCGGTATTTAAATTTATATTCTTTAAAATATACACGGGGCAATAAAATACACTTTATGACCCATTAGTAGAAAAAACACTATTAGAAATCCAAAATTCAATTTTCTAACAATAATATGTGAAATACGAAAAAAACGTAAGAATGCAGAATTGTTCATTTTAGTAAGATCTACAAATTTTGTCTGACATAGTTTCTGATAAAATGTATATTTTTCATTTTAATTTTAAAAAATACGATTAAAATCCCAAAATTACATTATTTAAACAAAATATGTGACATACGAAAAAAACGTTGTGATGAAAAATTATTTCCTGAATGAGGTCTACAAATTCTCAGTAGGACATTTTTCGACAAATGTATATTTTATGTTTTGATTTTAGTTATTGACAATCAAAAATTCCATTTTTAACCAAAATATGTGAGATATAAAATAAGCGTTACAATAAAAAATCGGTAGCTTAAAAACAGTCTACGAATTTTTTTCCTTCCTGAGATATTTAGAAGGAAATACATTTTTTGATTGTGTAAATTATTAGAAAGTTACAGAAATGTATACAGAAAATCGAGCGCGAAGCGCGAGTGTCATGGTGAGAATGTGTTCCTTAAGGCTGATAGAGCCTTAAGTAAATTGAATTCCCTTTTTCATCTGAAATAGAGAAAAAATATGTATGCGAAGAATATAAAACCGAGCGCAAAGCGCGACGATCGAATCACGCGGCCTAGGTGTGCTCATACCTGCGCGCTGCGCGCAAAGCGCTCGACGAGAATGTGCCCGTGAAGCGGCAGATTTTTTGTAACTGAAAATTACAAATTTTCCTTTCAAACTTACGAAAACTTGACTGATTTTTCTTATTTTTATATAAGTTTCATAAAACATGTAACCAAAAAAAAATTTCCACACAGCTTTTGCAAAATAGCGGCAAGAATTATTAAGAGTATCTTTATATTTATTTGCTAATCGTAGTAAGGGAAATAATGAATGTTTATTCAATAATTCACTAAAGGCTGAATTGAGAGTTTGTTACCATTTATATTTTATGTAAAGAAGAGAAAGAATAAAGTCAAGACAAGAATATGTTCAACTTGTGTAGTAAAGGGAAAGTTATCACTTGGCAAACGACACACGCATTTATCAATGTGACAGCAGGCGTGAATTTATTTTCTAATTATCTCCATTAACTTGAATGATTGCAGTCGATTTGTCGTTCTCTACTTTTATTGATTATTTCTGGCAGTAGCACGTCAAAAAATTCAAATCAAATTTGAATCCAATTGATTTCAAATATCAATGATAAATTATCTTTTTTCTTGAGTAATTTCAAATAATAAATGCATTTCGATATTTTCGAATAATCAACGCTATCATTAATATAAATTGTTATTAGTTTCTTTTGCGAAAATAAATTATTAACACTCTTTTTATTTTTATTCGTAGCTCATTTGTAGCCTTAAATTGGATTAAGGAACTAGTACTTTTTTCTGTTATTTGCTCTCTAAATCTAAATCAGTAAAAATCTACTAATTATCAGTGAAATTCAACCGATTCAAATAGCTGAAAAGAGGTTACTGTGAATCAGTCACATTTCACTGATTACTTCAGTTGAAAATAACTGAATTAACCTTGGAAAATATTGTTTTCACTGTTTAATCAGTGAAAATTAACCGTTTTAACAGTGAAAAATATTGTTTTCACTGATGAATCTGTGAAAATTTGACTGATTCAGGTTTAGAGAGTGTTATTTGAATAAATAAAATGCGATGCTTTCAGTTTGAATTATTTAGAAAAAATTACCCCATTGCTTGCTTTTGTACTTCAGCATAATACGTCGCTTTCGTTACATTAATCACTTGCATGTGATTAGTTTGTAAACTAATTATACTTCAGCGTAGTGAATTTCAATATACTGAAGAAACATACTAAACCAACAAATAAAAGTTGTTTTTGAATAATTAATAATGGACACAAATTTTTTTTTTTTTTTTTTAATTTTTTACGTTTCATTCCCTTTACTATTATTGATTAGGACTTATATATTATTTTATTTATATTATTTACTGCAATCATATTTTCTCCGATACTTATAAAATGTAGTTGACTTTCTGATTAGTTTTTCTCTGAAAAGTTTAGAATAAGAATTTTTTTCCTTTATTTTTCATTGAGAAAAAAGTTAGTCAATCAAGCTTCAGGTTCTGAAGAAAATGCGAATACATACTATTTTTTAGTTTTAAGATAACAAATTTTATAGAGTGGAATAATGAAATTTCTCTATATTGGGAAATTTAAGAAAAAGAAAATTTAGGGAATATATACTAAAAGTGAACACAGATTAAAAATCTGTTGCATTTACTGAGTTCACGAGTTAAAATAGTGACAGCATAAACGTTTTAGTAATTTTACACATATTTGACTACAGATCGGCGCTTTTTTGTAAACATAACAGATTTATCGTCAAATAGTACAGAAGTTAGTGTTAAATTTACAGAACAAGGAATTCTTTTAAACTTTTTAATGAAACATGCATTTCTGTAATATTTTTCAAGAAATCGGTTATCTTCACGAAAAAACGGTGAATTATAAATTAAAATATATTATAAATTCACAAAATATATCTTATAAAAATGTTTTTCTAAGCAAAAGCAATATTGGGATTTTTCCAACTTTTTTATTTGAACTTTAATCTCGTGCAGTATGTTAGAAAAAAATTACACATCAATTCCAAGAATTTTGATCGATTTTGTAGAAATTTAGCTTTAAAATTAGTCCAAGAACATTAAAAAATATTGATTACTTTGAAAGTTATTTAAAATTTAAGAAAGCATTGAAATCTTGACTATTTCTGCAATAACTTCTCCAAAATTTAACAAAACGAATTCATGCTGGGCTCATTTTATAAAGAATTTTGATAGCTTTAAATTTAATCAAGAGAACAAATTTTTTCACTTATATAATTCAAATTAGGATAATTTAAGCAATTATCGAAAAACAGGTGGCCGGACAATTCTGACCGGTACTGTATTTTAACTTATGAATTCAGTAAATGTAACATATTTTTTCACAACATGTAGGGATTTTTATAGAAGAGAAAAACGGTCAAGGATAACGATATGAAAAAATATTAACAAAGATATAAAAGAGATGGTGAACATACTTCAATAAATTGAATGATTGAACACAATTTTTTATTTTCTGCTTTAGTTTATATGAGTAGTCCTTGCTGAATTAATCAACCATATCCTGTAAACAAATGTACGTGGTCGTTAGGTAGCACCTAACATACATTTATCCTTTAATGAAACATGACACGATAATGGAACAGTGAAACATCTCTTATGCTCATTTTAAATTAGAGCTGTATATTTGCAGCTTAGAGACACAAAAAAGTGTTAAAATAGCAATAAAATTTCATCCTTAAGTTTTACTAAAACTTCAAATATTTTGAGAAAAAAATTGAAATAGAGTTTTAAAAGAAAATGCTATCCAAATTTTAATTTAGTAAGATTTCACTGATAAAATAGCTGGAAATGAGTTACAGTTAAATTTTCACTAAAGTTGATCAGTAAAACCTAATCGGTGAAACAGATTTCACTTTTAAACTTCAGTGGCAATTTCACTATTTTCCAGTAAAATACCACTTATTGGCAGTGAAATTTTCACCAAAGTGAGAAGGAGTAATATTTTTGGCTATTCTATCAGTGCCATTTCACTGATTCAAATTCAGAGAATATATTTGGATATTCTGTAAAAAAGAAATATTAATTTAAAAACTTCAATTATAAGCGTTAATTTCACTAAAAACATGAAGTACGTATTAAGAAAGATTTTTCATTAAATTACCTCAAGCGGTAGTTAGTTTCTAAAAAGAAATAATAAAGTAGATTCGCTCTTTTGAAGGAATTTGTATAATTCTTAGTGCTTACTTAAATCATTTTATATATGTCTGAAGTAGGTTAAAAAAAGCTCAGATTAACTTATTCCATTATTTTTTTAGAAATCGTTTTTTCTCGACACAATTTATGATTAATTACCAATTAATTTGAGGAATAAAAGAAAATCGGTTTAATCAGTTAAAAATTAAATTAAAAAAAATTAACTAAATTAAATTAAATTAAAAATCAATTTAAAAAAGTAACAACATTTTTGTTGGTTTAACCCAAGAATGATGCCAACAAAATGTTTAGTTGCCCACAAATTTTTGTCGATCATACCAAAAATGTGTTTGATGCTGTCAGATAATTTTTCTCATTTAAGGTACTTTTCATCCACGAAAATTAGACTTCAGACAAAAAGAGATAATTTTGCTTTCAAGAATAGCAATATTATTATTGAAGGGCTATTTTGAAAGAGAAAAAATAATTTTAAAGAAAAAAAATTTAAAACACAGAAAAATAATTTTATTGATAAATTTTATTTTTGACCCTACTTTTTTTCTTATCGCTTCTTACCAAATTTTAAAAAATTATGCGATTATAATAAATCATGAATCATTTTTTCAGAGAAAAGATTTCCCACAACTACACCATTTATGATTTTTAAGAATAAATTCTTGAATGGCTAAATACATTAAAAAAACATTTTCAAAAACAAAATTTTTATAAACAAATTGCTGAATTTGATAATAATTTATTCATTTTCGAAAATTGGAAATGGTTAAGTTGTAGGGAATCTTTTTCTTGAAAAAGTGATTTGTAATTTATTAAAATCGCATAATTTTTTAAAATTTGGTAAGAAGCGATAAGAAAAAAAGTTGGGGTAAAAATAAAATTTATTAATAAAATTATTTTTCTGTATTTCAAATTTTTTGCATCGAAATTAAACTTTTCTTTCCCAAAATAGCCCTTCAATAATAATATTGCTATTCTTGAAAGCAAAATTATCTATTTTTGCCTGAGGTCTAATTTTCGTCGATCAACTACCTTAAGCAAAACAAATATATGTGAAAATTGAATAATTTTGTTAATTCAAAATTTGAATTATTGAGTTATAAATCTGTTTCCCTTGACATTATTCAAAACTTAACTTATCAATTTCAGGTTCTCATTCGAAATTCTAACTTATTTCATTGATTGTTAATGATAAACTATTATTCATCTAATATATTGTTAAAGGCAAATAATTCTCCCTGAATTTCAGCATCCAATATTTTGCAACCTTGAATCCTTACCACAAAATTGGTTCAATTTTGGGAGAAGACTAAATGCATCAAGTTTCTGAATGCCGAATTCCGTTAACCATTTGCCATCCTGTGTAATTTAATCGTCAAGCTGCTCATTTATATCATGATTGGAAATTCAACGAGAATTTGTATAAACATGAATCGTTGCATAACTTACACGAAGAATTTATATTTAACTTCACCGAGTCGACAAAATGCTGTTACACATGCATGTAACTCTATTGAAAACAAGCGGAAGCGAACAATTTCCAATCCCTCTTCACGCTACGAAAACATGTTGAGTTCCCAACAAACTTTGACGTTATTTGGAGGATGCTTTATTCACACTAACAATTTCTTCAGGTTCCAAACTAAATAATTTGTATACACTTAGTAGGATAGTTTTCTCTCAGTGATACTTTTCCAGCTTTTGTGAGTTTGTCTTGAAATTAAAAGAGTTGAAATTTGAAAATTATAAAAATGTGAAAGTTAGATAATTTATTTTATGTACCTCCGGCGCGTGAACTCGTTTTTTCGCTACAGTTAAGAGTAGCGCAATGTTGTGTATTGCGCTACAGAGGAATGAAATGTAAAAATTGAACTGCGCATGCGCCTATAGCCATGCAACGGAGCACAATCTTCTTCTTATTCTTCTTCTTCTTCGTACAGCGTTAGCACCTTACTGGCAAAGCCTTGTAAATTTGAACTGCGCATGCGTCTATTAAAATTCATTACTACTACACAAGATCGATAAAACAACTACAATACTAGATTAGATTCGAGTGTAAACATAAAAACTCGTATACGCACCGAAGTCACATAAAATAGAATACGTGCCAATGCACACAATTCGGGAAATTATGAGACTCGCGATAATGCTCGCAGGACTGATCGCGCCTCGGATTCGTCTCGTCTACGCCTCACCTACGCCTTGGCTTCGATATCCTGCAAGCATTGTCGCTCGTCACGCAATAACCCTCATTGTGCGCCTAGGCACGTAATATACTATTATGTAGAGCTAAAATCATTGAATTTCATGAATTTTTCTTACGATCAGGCCGCCATATTGGATCCGCCATTTTGAATTTTCAAAATCTAACTTCAGATTCGTAATCAGCGACCTCAAAAACCCTTATAGACACTTTCATTTCTAGAGTAGGTGCAGCAGAAAAATGTGCCCCTGAAAGGGTTAAGCAAACGATTTTTTATTTTAACGCTTATTTTGTATCTCACATATTTTGGTTAAAAAATGGAATTTTTGATTTTCAATAATTAAAATCAAGACATAAAATATACATCTTGTCAATAAATGTCCTACTGAGAATTCGTAGACCTCATTCAGGCAAATGATTTTTCATCTCAACGTTTTTTTCGTATGTTACAATATTTTGTTTAAATAATGTAATTTTCGAATTTTAATCGTATTTTAATAATTTTGTTTTATTTTTAATTTTATACTTGTCATTGGTGGATATAAAAATAATAATATTCTTCGTCGTAATAATAAAGTGAAATTTATAATATTTCAGTGTTTCAAATCAAGATTTTCAATTCATCAGATTATACCTTCAATACACCGATATCTTTCCTTCTTTTGTTCTTATCTGTAGCACCCGGTTGTCTTTTGAACCAATGATTCAGTTTCTATCTAGGACGAAACGTGTCTCGTATTGAGAAAGCATTGGATATTTCAGTTGGGTTGCAGTTCAATAGTTCTATCTATCTAAATGGAAATACTTTGCTTTTGCAAATAGTTATGATGTCCATTCCACAGTTCTGCTTCTGTAACATTTGCCCGACTCTTCTCTTTGAAGTGATACGTCAGAATATGAAGAGAATCTGTCTCTGAAGCATTCTCCATTAACTGTTTAATCGATTATCTAAAAATATTATTCTTTCCAATCTTAATTTACTTTTCAACACTATAGAAGAGAATATTCAAGTATTGTATTTCAATACATTATTTTTTAATTTTTTATATAAACTACAGAACAAAATGGGAATTTTATTCATAAATGAGAAAATATAATAAAACTCTCAGAGAAGCCTAAAAAATTAATTCAAACAATACATTTCGAAAAGCAACAAAATACGGTAAAGAACGTCTGTCAACTTCCTTTGAATGAAAATTTTGCAACAATTTTTACAGTTAACTGTAATTGTTTCCCAAATTTTCATAGAAATATTCTTTAAATTAAAAAAGTTATCTTATATGAACGAGTAATGTATAATTTAGTCACATGGTCTAATTGATCCATGGCTTTAAGGAAATATTTTCCATAGATTGAATAGTTTTTTGATAAAATTTTAATAACTTTTCCGCACCATAAATACTAGTTTCAACAAAAAATGATGCTTTGTTCACTGTATTACCCTTGAAATAGAATATTTAAATTACAAACGCAATAAATTTTATGAAAAAATTTTTATTTTAACCAAAAGTCCACATTAAATTACTTATAAATTTTTTTCGGATCCATAATCTGTATCAAAATAAGAATTTCCACAAAAAAGCTTGAGTTTTCGTAAAAGTTGTTAAATTAGTAATAAATTCTTCAACTTCAATCATTAACTTTTACACCTACAAATTTTGGTATCAAGTTTCTGATAAGCAAACTAGAACGCATAAAAGAACTATACACGGAGAAAAAAAACTGTTGAATCAACAGATGTCATCTGCTGGAATAGGGACAGCAGTTTTTTTTTGTAATATTTACAGATTTTTCTGTTGGATTCATAGATTGTTTGTAAACTCAACAGATGAACCTGTAAAATCTACAGACATGTCTGTTAGAATTGCGGATTTCTAATTCTAACAGACATTTCTGTAGATTTTACAGGTTCATCTGTTGAGTTTACAAACAATCTATGAATCCAACAGAAAAATCTGTAAATATTACAAAAAAAAACTGCTGTCCCTATTCCAGCAGATGACATCTGTTGATTCAACAGTTTTTTTTTCTCCGTGTAGAAGGGAAAGAAAAATAAATAATTCTTTTTACATTATTTCAAATAACAATTTGAAATATCCTACATGGAGAAACTTTGTATAGCAATATATGTTATATTTAATAATGATAATTCTGAAAAATATTGGGAATTTAGCGAAAATCGAGGTGCAATGGTAATTACTCTTAGCGGACTGAAAATATTTCGCAATAAAAATACTAAAGATTCGAAAAAAGATATGAAACTTCAGTATAGGTTATAGTAAAGTTTGATACAATCTGTAATAAATTATAATATAATTTATTTGAAGTTTGGTATTTCGCTGCGGAGAATTTTCACTATGACACTTTTTTCCCTAAATTGAAACGTTGTTTAGCAAAAATTGTAAATTCGGGTTTCTCCGTGTATGCAAATAAAATTTAAAATGAAAATTTTATTAATAAATTTGAATATGAAAAAAAATCCCAGAGAAGCCTTGCAAATTGATTTGATAAGGTAATTTAAAAATAAAAAATATCAGAGTATTTATACAGAAATTCCTAGCTCAATGCTTTTATTTACCCATTTCGAGCAACAAAGCCCAAGAACTTCAAGAATTTCATAAATTTCTCCACCGAAGTCCAAGATATGCAAAAAATTAATTTGATATTTTCTGTAAAATGAGAGAAATAATATTTCAGAATTTAAACAAATAGAGGTTCTAATAAAGGAAACGAAAGTTTTCAAAAGCGCTTTGCTCGTTAGGAATGTAAATTTATCAGAGTCCAGTATGTACACAGAATTCTGATCAGGAATCTTATCAAACTTTCAACGACCCTCGACAAACTTACTAAGACATTCAGAAATTTTCGTGAGTTTTTATCAGATGCATTTAAGGGGGCATTCTGGTGAAATTTTTTGGAAAAATCGATTTTTCAAAAATATGCCATGTCTTACTTATCCGATCCCTACCTTATCGACACTTTTTTTTCGCACTTTGCATTTCCACATTAATTGAGATACCGACTTAAAATTTTGAGTAACTAAAAAAAAGTACAAAGTACGAGTAAAAAATTTTTCTGAAATGTTTCTGAAAATAGTTGGACAGCTTAAAACACAAATGGGTCGTAAATTTTTCCAAAGATATGAATATTTCTATTTAAGTGGAAAAAGATTAAAAAAAAAATGAACAAATTTCTTTTTTTGTGGAATAATTTCCTCTTTTCATGGGAGAAATTTCCTACAACTTCGGAGATTTGTGAAATGTTCTCACCTTTTTGATATATTTCCTAAAAGTTCGGAAGTAACTCCAAAAATTCGGTCAATGTTCCTCAAATCTATGAAATATTTCCACTTTCTGTAGGAAAATCTATGCTACCTAAGGATTTAGGAAAAATTTCCAAATATATAGTAGGAAAATTTACCGATATTCTTTACTGCAGTAAAAAATGTTTATCTGGTTCAACATTTTTATAATTATGAAAAAAATTGTTTGAAATTAAAAAAAAAAATAATTATGAATATTTAGGAGTAGATAAACGTTCTTCAGTTCTCAGTTCTTTTTACTTAATTACTCGAAGTTTTAACTTGATATCTCTATTAATGTGGAAGTGCGAAAAAAAGTGTCGGTAAAGTAGGGATCGGATAAGTATGGCCTTAATCTTTTTGAATTTTGGAAATTCTACACTTGGTACTCATTATCGCAAGAGTGAGAACGACATCCATTCTGTTCTAAGAATGTCTTACATAAAGCATGAAATTTTATCCCGATGGAAAGGAAAGAAATATGAATCGAGGACAAAGTCATATCGTCACATATAAATTTCTAAAACGCATTAACTGAAATGCAAGGAATAAAATTTTAATTATATGCGGTTTTATTCTTAATTCTCCGGATGGATAACTTTTACGTTGATAACAATGAATAGAAGAGACTAAAGAAAATTATGGAAAAATATATCATGAAAGAGAAAAGAAATTAGACAGCAGTTATAATTGAGAATTGTGTAAGCTGTCACTATAATAAATGTGCTAGTAAGTCATAAGAAGTATTTTATAAACCAGTGATAAATTTCATTGCGTAATTCATGACTTATTAGAGAAGCAACGCCTGAGGCTAAGCTTTTCAATTAGTTTTTAACATATATGTATATTCTTGATTTATCACTTGATAAAGTAAAATACATTTCATACGTGTGAAAAAATGTATTTTGAAAATTTTAAATAACAATAATAACTAAAAATATTTAAAAAAATAATAAATCAAAAGAAATTACTAAATTAATTGTTTTCCAATATGATTTAAACCATAAACTTCTAAAAAAATAATTACTTTGAGTTTCGAAAAATCATAAACGTTGATTTGAAGTTTTGAACATTTGAAAATCAAAAGCATTAACTGAGATTGAAGTTTAATTAAAAAATTGAATTGGGATAAAATTGAATTGTAAGGGTAAGATAATTGAGAAAAATAAAAATTTTAATTTGAAATTCATAATATTATTTCAGATTCAATCAATTTTAACATTTAATTAAAGCTTTTAATTTTTTAGATACAAAATTACTTTTTAAGATCCTTGAAAGAGAACTAAAAATTCAATTCTTATTATGGGAATATTCTATTAATTGTAATCTTCAAAATTATACTGAATTTCGCACTCTTTATTTAATTCATAAAGATTATGAATTTTTTTAATTGAAATGATGAAACTTTAAAAATTGAAATTTGAACAGAATTTATTATTTTTATGCGCATTTTTACAACCACTAATCTTTCCATCAACTTTACTGTAAGGAAATCTGACTATCTAACAATAAATTAAAGTTCAAGATCTATAAAGAAATGAGTGACTCACTAAAATTTTTGAGTTTCAGATAAGCAGAATAGAACAAATAATATTAGGATAAAAATAGATAAGATAATTTAGATAGAAAACTTTGTAAATTTCGGTGTACGAATATAAGGAATTGTCGATCTAGTGGAACAGAAATTGTCTAATCAGACGGCGTCTGACAGATAATTACCTAAACTACTTAAAAGAGAAGAATTGGACAGATAATCGAAAAAAAAGTTAGTCAAAGTGACTAATATCTCAGTTTATTTTATTTAAGATATTTTTTTATCGAGTTTTGTTTTTTTAAAGTGTGGAAAATTTTATCTCGAATAAAAAGAGCCATGAAAAGTTTGAATCAGATAAAATTTATAGATTTTTTATGGTCGGAATCGATAGACAAATTTTATCTGTTTTTAGCTGTTTTATGATGATATGATTCCACCAATAAAAAATCTTTAAATTTTATCTGATTCAAACTTTTGATGACTCATTTCATTCGAGATAAACTTTTTCACATTTTCAATAAAAAAAATTGGATAAAAGAAAATTTTAAATGAAAAAAATCAAGGAAATAGTCGGTTCGACTAAATTTTTTTTTTCAAAACTATTTGTCTAATTTCTTAAACGACAAAAAATTAAATAATCTCTTACTGAGTTGATATTTTTTGAAAATATTTTGAAAATTTTATATACAAATTTGAAATCTGTGACTCATTTATTATTCCAAAACAGTCTAAATATCATTCACGTATTATATCAGTAAATTGTAAGCTAAAATAACTCGACTAGATGGAAGAGGATATTTAATTTGTCAATACCAGAAACCGAAAACCGCAATAAATGGTGGAAAAATGAGAGAGTCTAGGTTCAAAACGATTTCTCGTTTTGTCACAGCATTCCGATCATTTCGTTACTAAATTACATCTGCCAGTTTAAATTTCTAAATATTTCTATAATTTTCGGAACTTTAAATAAAAGTATCACTAATTGTATCAAATAGAAATTTTCCACTAAAGTCTTTTTAATGTTCTGTTATAAAAACCAGAATAAGTAAAACGTACTGAACATGCATTCATACGAAACAAGTCAATAAATCAATAATATTATCGAATTTCAAGCAGAAAATTATTTCTATCTTGACACTTGAGTCAATAAAGTCAAAAAACAAGTAAATTAATGATAATATAGAATTCTGAATGTAAATTTTTTTGTATAAAATAGTTTTATTATGAAATCTCTCTTCCTTACTAAACAATGATTGTCGAAGTATTGAATTGAATTTGATTCTGTATTCCATTATTTGAGACAAAAACAATTTTGTTGTCTCTCAATCCACTGAATCAGTCAACTAAATATTTTTGTTCACCTGGCCAAATAATTTTTTCCAAACAACACTTTTGTTGAACAAAAAAAATAATTTATTTGATTGAGAAACAACATATAGTTTTTTTTGTCACACAGTCAACTTAATTTTTTTGTTGGACTGACTAAATTATTATTTACTAATTTTTCCAAATCATTTCAGTCGATTCTGTCGATAATTAGAAGAGTGTATCACTCACCATGATAACCGAACTCTACCATATCGACCTTATCAACCTGTGATTTAGAATTAACGTCATTTAAGATTAGATGGAATTTTCAATATATATTTTGAAACATTTTTCTGTGAAAAAAGAAACGCTTCCACTCCGCTGGGTATCGAGCCCAGGATCTTTCGATTGCCGGTCGAATCGAATCGAAAGGTCCTGGGCTCGATACCCAGCGGAGTGGAAGCGTTCCTTTTTTCACAGAAAACTTTTTCAAAATGACTAAATTATTGATTTCGAACAAAACTTTTGTTGGCCAACAACAATAATAAGTAAACTTTCCTAACTTTTAGTAACATTTTACTGATTAAGAAGTAAGTTCGACTGATTCATATTAAAATTTCAGTAATTTAGAGTAAAGTTTTAACTAATTTATTAGTGAATTTTTCTCTGAATTAGTTAATATTGACTAACTCAGATTTAGAGATGATTCTGGTTACCAATTCCTCCAGTGTGTGTTTCTGCTAATAATTAGTTGCTTTCTACTAATTCATATTCAAATTCTACTAATTTATTTAGTTAAGATTGGATTACTAAATGAACTAATAAAAATTAAATTACTACAAATTGAATAAGTAGAATTTGACTGTGAATTATTTACTAAAGCAATTGTTAAACGATTTTCTCTCTAAATCTGAATCAGTCAAATTTTTACTGATTGAACCAGTGATTTGCCTTTTCACTGATTCACCAGTTAAAGAATATATGGTATTTCACTGTTAAATCAGTTGATTATCACTAATTGAATCAGTGGAAAAAATATTTTCACTGTTAAATCAGTTAATTTTCACTGAAGCAATCTGTGGAATTTGACTGATTTACAGTAACCTCTTTTTAGCTATTTTAATCAGTCAAATTTTACTGATAATCAGTAGATTTTTACTGATTCATATTTAGAGAGTTCCATCATTTCGATTAGTATTTTTCTACTAATTTAGATTTCGAGAGTTGGTAAGAAGTCTTTTTGTATAGAGATTAACAATCCAATAAGCTCAGTTTATCCAGTTTCCACGAATAGCTCACTGAATGTTTATGACTAGATTATAGAACTCATCCTTGTACCTTTTCCAGAATCTACTGTGGTTTTATATTTCAAAGAAAGGTGAGACTTTATACTAGAATGTAACTGAAGATGTGTAATTCAAGATCTTTTTAGTTATTTAGTGTACATATATTTTTAATGTATACAAGAGTCATACGAGCAAAGTCGATGTCATTAAATTGATGGTGTTAAAGATGTTTATGGGACATTGCGAATAGTTAAGATACATGTGACTACATGATTTAGAGATTCCATGGTTGAAGAGAACATAAAGTGCAAATGGTTGGACACTCAGTATTCTTCATCCATATGCACCATCGAATTTGAATTCCCCAAATTCACCTATTTGACGTGCTCACTAAACTGTGAAGTGGAACGCATGCGATGCATCAGTCACCATTGGCAGATACACTGAAATATTTCCTTTCAATTTAAACATATCTAAAATTCCACAAACTGCAGAAAAGAAATTTCTTAGGAACAAATGTCAGTAATACGTTGTTTTTAATTTTCAAATACTGTTAGAAACTGAGGTCTAATTTTACAAAATTGTGTGAGAACCTTTATTCAGTTACCTTTTGGAAAATTTTAAGAGGGTCGACCTATTGACATAACCTAAAACTCAGTAGCACCCTGGCGAAAGTATCGAATTGAAATCCATTCCGAACGAATTAGAGCTGTTTCGAACTATTCCAGAATCTGTTCTCCAAGCACTCCGAGTCATTCCAAACCAATCCGAAAAATGTTTTGTATCTCATTTGATGGAAAATGGTCAAAAATCAATCCGACTTGATCCGATTCAATTGGAAGCATCAATCCGAATGTATCCGATCTAATCTGAACCAATTTTTCAAATGAAATAATTCCGAGCTGGGTTTAATCAAAACCGAATTTTCAGTTCGAATGAATCCGAGGTCGGATTTGTTGGTCGGAAAATTTGGTTCGGATTGTATCATATTCGTTCGGATTCATTCCTCGGATTGAATCAGTTCAAGTCGGATTGATTTTTGACCGTGTCTCATCAAACGAGATACAAAACGTTTTTTGGATCGATTCGGAATGACTCAAAATGGTTCGGAAACAGATTCAGGAATAGCTCGGTATAGCTTTGATTCGATTGGAATGAATTTCAATCCGGTACTTTCGCCAGGACAGTTTACAAAAGCAGGAAAAATAAAATCAGAATTGATTATAATGCACTTTAAAAGAAAAAACAATACATATATAAAAATGTTGGGTCAACATTATTTATTTAATAATAGTTGTTTGATAGTTCATATTTTTTCTTGAACTTCCTATAACAAACCGAATTTTTATTTTTTCTGTATAAAAAAAAACTCATTTTGTTCCTTGGAACATTCCCGACAATTCTACACGTTTGTTGAGATTAAATAAAAATCCCTGGTTCAAGTTTCCGATTGAAAAAATTTCTATTTATTTTATTCCCCCCTATTTCGAAATATGAATCTGAAAAAATCCCCTCCAATGTGGATTCGATCTAAAGTTCAGAGAAATTCTATCCATTTCAATCGGACTCAATCCAAAGTCAGAAATACAATTTCAAGCCGAATCAGTTCGATCAATTTGGGAGTCAAGTTTTCTTAAAAGTTTAAAAAACGGTAAAAGATACGCAATAACTGTCAAAATGTTGCAATCTCGTCAAGAAAAATTTAGAAAATCAAAGCTGGGATGGGGTTTCAGTCGATTCGATTTAAAATTCTACAGGATGGAACTAAGCTTTAATCCAAATAAATCCAAGATCGGAATTATTTGAATTTGGCTGGATTAAAAATTTGGTTTAGATTAATCCAAACCTCGGGTTGAACCGGATTAATCCGGATTAAGAACTTGGAGTGGATTCATCCCAATCGAAGAGTCTGATTTAATCGTACTGAGTCAGATTGATTTTTAGTCGGTTGCATCAAACGATATTCAAAACGTTTTCCCGATTGGCTCGGAATGATTCAGAAAAATATTTCGGAATAACTCTGATTCACTCGGATTGAACTCCAACTCGATACTTTCTTAACCTAAATTACCAAGAAATTTGAAATGCCAGATAACTCTTAATTAATAAATAATTTTGACTTGAACTAATTTTTGAAAAAAAATGTTATGCTACCTTTTCCCAATTCTATTGAAATTTATGTTTCTTCCCTTTTCTATGGTTTTTAAAAAACGTTATTTTGTTTCATGTTATATCAATTGGTCCATCTTCCTTAAGATAAAATTTAGTCACCTTTTCTTAATTTCAACACTTTCAGAAATTTGTGTAACGATAATTTTTTAAATTTCAGAATATTTCTGACAGGAAATGTAATACTTCATGATACACAAAAAGGACACAAAAATTCTTTAATGTTACGTTAATATTCCATAAGAAAGCAGGGATGAGACTGCAAAACTAATTTCCCTAATCTCCTTTCTTCCTGTGGATGATTCGGTGGAGTATATCTAAAATTTTCCGATATGGAAAATCTCTTCTATTATGTTTTTGCTTATGCATTTAAATTACATATTTATGCAATATATGTGTATAGACTCGATTTTCCATCCTGCTTTATTCCCGTCTTATGCAAGACAATTTGTGACACTTTTTAAAATTAAGAAGAAATAAAGAGAACCTGTACTTCATTTTCAGCTGAATAATATGAGCTCATTTACACAAGAGGAACACTTTCTTGAAAATTGAAAACTTGTAAAAGGAATGTCTTGAAATCTTTTTTTACTTTTTTATTAGTGCGACGATCAAGTCCATTATTCGTGAAATTTAAATAATTCATTTATCTGTGGTAGAACTTTTGGAGTAGAATGACCTAGAAATTTCAATACGATTTAAAAGCAATCTCATTAATTAAAGTCGCCTAGTTAATTTCATCAGAACAATCTTATTTTATGAATAATATAAACTCCTCTTATAGCAAATTTTAACAAATCCAATGAATATTTAATTAAAATGATGCTTAAAACTTTGTGGCAGTTTTCAAGTGATTGAGTAACTCTTGAAGCTTGTAAGCTCCTATGAATGGTGGGTATGTCTTATAGTTTGCAGAAGCTAATGAAATATCGAAAATGCCAGACTCCCTATCATTGTTTCAGACAAAATGAAAGCTTCGCCCTCCTTTCCTTTTGTTATACGATGATGTAGTCGAGAAATAAAAAGAAAGAGAAAATTACAACTCGCGAGAAATCTAATTATTCTTGAAAAATCTAATATGGAATATTATCCTGTACCTGAATAGATATGACTAGCTTGGGTCAACCCTGGAAAAAATGTCGGAAAAGAATTCAATCCGAGCGAATACGAGTCATTCCGAACTATTTCAAAAAATATTTTGAATACCATTCGATACAAATCAGTTGAAAATCAATCCGAATTAATCCGATACTTTAATCCGAATGAATCCGAACCAAGCTCTCAATCTGAATTAAACCGAATGAATCCGAGTTCAGGTTCATCTGAACCAAACTTTTAATCCGAATCAGTTCGAATAAATTTGAGGTTGGATAGATTCAAATTAAAAGGTCAATTTAAATAGACCTGAACTCAGATTTATTCGGATTGAGTCGGATTGATAAATGTATGTATAATTCGAATACTTTCAAACCATAGCATTTTAGAAATGCAATAGATTCGCAAAAATAAGGATTCCTTCAATTAGAGGTATGGAAATTTCCGCTGGACGAGCATTGAGAGAAGTTGATTACAACATTGGGTACAGTAACACTGTAAAACATAAGTCATTCATCCTGATCCTTATCGATCGACAGAATCGTTAATATTGGCATAGTTGCATCCGATAACAGGCTCTAAGCGACTTAACTTTCATCTAAGTTGATTACCTACTATTGTAATTGGCTCTCTCTCATCGCCAAAGGCAGTCCTTTACACAGTGTTCAAAACTTGAATCTATTGTTGATATGGAAGATTAAACCGAATTTAAAACTGTAAAATTAGAAATAAAACCAATAGAGATTTCCATATATTTCTATATAATTTAAATTTACATCCGGTTAGGTAAGTTAAAATATTATTGATTGAGTCTGACATCCATTTCTCAAAATTAAATCAGAAAAAAGTTAGTCTATCGAAATTTCTTCTTATGTTTACAATTTATTTTGCGGAGAGTTTTAATTCGAATTAATATTAGCGAGACTATTCTTCCAGATCTATTTTTTAAATATTCAAGATGCTTCAAATGTAAATAGAGGTGCAGTCGATATATCGCTTGGAAAATGAAGGGTGAAAGTAAAAGGATTGAAACCTTATCCGTTTGAATAAGCTAGCTTTTAACAGTTACATGTTTCAATACTTTTTCTATACTCCCTGATCCTTTCATGCCCGCAGGCTATCCGTTTATCTTCCTCAATCCTTACCTTATCCGTTTCAATTATTGTTTATTTCTTTCTATGTTTTTATCCGTTTATATACCTAAATGTAATAACGATTACTGAATGATTGGAAATAATACAAAGTACTCATTTCATTAAAAGTGAGGAGGGACTCCAAATTGAACTCAAAATTAATTATAATAAATAAATAATAATAAAAAATATGAGGATCACAATAGAATACAATAAGGAATGTCTGTATGGTACGTTTTAGTGAAACTTTTGTAAGAAATGTTCAACTAACTGTAATTACCAATAACTTTGCGTGTTTTATTTTCCATAAAAAAGATTTTTTTACAAAAATGAATTATACACACTTTTCTTATTGTATTTTAACATGGCCCAAACTTTCAGAGTTATTTTAATCACAATAAAAATTATTTTACAGGAGTACATTTACTTACTTAAGTGATACTGACAACTGAAATAAACTGTTAGTTCTGTAGAAAAAATGATTTGACTGTTTTAAAAAAAATTGAATACATCTGCGAGAAAGAATAATTATAATTCTTCGAGGACGAATAAAATGAGTCGAATGAAACATTTATGAGTTATTCAACTGATTTAAATTTGTATTCCACCCCACCCATATTTCCTGTCACTACGTGGCACACTTTTATTGATGGATTCATGCAGAATGCTCACTGATTGAAGTTCCTCTAAAACGAGAATTAATATGTTTTCACGGTGTAGATGTTGGGTTCCCACTCAAACCTTTTCAGACTTTATTCAGATGTCAGAACGAGTTTTCAATATTTATTGTTCTCATGTAATTAACGAAAATTGCTTTTAATAAATGATACATAACGTTGATCCAAAAGAATAATTAAATATGGTAATTTGTTTCAAGTAGGAAAATCAGTATGAAATTTTATTCGATAAATTTCAAGTTGATAGTTGCTGACAAAATAATGTTATTAAAAAATAAGAATTTACCAGGGGACATCGATAGGTATACTGTATCTAAATTATTATGTTTTTTTCACAAAGCTAAGACCTTTTTAGTTGGTTTATTTCCCTCGAGTCCACCGCAAACTCAGTATATCGAGTACGACTCAAAGTAATCGATTTTCTTACTCAGGTCTTTTATGCGCACAAATGAAAGAAATACACGTTGTTTTTACGCAATTAAGCAAAAACATACGTTTGAAATTAAGACCAGGGATCAATTATAAGTTATAAGTTAATTATAAGATAAAGAATTTCAATATTTTGAAGGAAAGCAACCGATTAAAAAAAAAACTCGGCAAATTTAAATTTCATATCAAGAGTAATAAGAGGGTCGTTCAATAATTCCTTAGAAAAAGTTAAAAAAACAAATTATTTTGTGTAGATTTTTTTTATTCTTCAACATAATCTCCTTTTAACTCTATACACTTTTCCAAGCGTTTCTCCAACTTTTTTAAGCCGTTCGAAAAGTAGAATTTTGAAAGGTCCTCAAAATAAGTATCTTTTTGGCCGATGACCTTGTTCGACGTGAACCGTTGTCCGCCGAATCATTTTTTCAAGTTTAGAAATAGAAAAAGTCACTGGGGGCCAAATCCGGTGAATACGGTAGATGTTGTAATAATTCGAATTTTAATTCCATAATTTTAGCCATCGAAATTGCGCCGGTGTGCACCCGTGCATTGTCTTGATGGAAGAGAATCTTTTTCAAATGAGAACGTTTTTTCTTGATTTCTTCGCTTGTCCGATGCAATAACGACGCATAATACGCTCCTCTTATCGTTTGTCCTTTTTCCAAGCAATCGGTGTAGATAATTCCGCGTGCATCCCAAAAAACCGTGACCATCACCTGGCCGACCGATTCCACCGTCTTCGCCTTCTTTGGAGCCCGTTCACCTTCAAAAACCTACTGTTTTGACAGTTCCTTTGTTTCTGAAGTGTAGTGGTGTATCCATGTTTCGTCCAAAGTTATGTATCGACGCAGAAACTCTTCAGGATTGTGACGGAAAAGCGCCAAAATAGCAAGAGCGTTGAATTGTTTATTCTCCTCTGAGAGCAAACGCTGCAACCATCTTTCCAAGATTGTTTTCACATCCAATTTTTCGTGCAAAATTGAAGAAACTGTACCTTGCGATATGCCTGTGGCCTCAACTATTTCGCGCACTTTGATTCGTCGATCACTCAAAATCATATCGTGGATTTTGTCAATCATTTCGGGAGTAGTCACCTCCACTGAACGTCCCGAACAATGTTCATCTTTTGTGGATGTATCAACAAATCTGTTTGCTATCAACAAGCGGTGGCATTATTGTCGATACCGATGTTCTTTCTAACCCGTTGTAACCATGGAAACCATAGTTTGATATTCTTTTGATAAAATCTGATGATATTGGGACTACCAAATTAGCATGCGACACTGGCGGTCATTTCCCGAACTATACAATATGGCCGCTACCACGGACAAACGTCAATGTTGTCATAAGGAGTAATTGAATTATTTGCCTTTTTATTTTGTAATCAATTCCGTGTTGTGAATTTTTAATCGATACCGTGTTGTAAATAAAATGGACTTCCCGACCGGGTATAGGAAAGCAAGCGGTGGTGGACGCTGTTGCGTTCCAAGTTGTGAATCCGTGAAGAGAAAAAGTAACAATATTCGTTTTCACACCGTGCCAGCACGAAATAGCGTTCAAAAAGTTGAACGAAAAAATTTATTCGGTGATTCCGAATACGTCAATAAACAGGCTGAGTGGCTAAGGATTCTAAAAGTTAAAGACGAGGAAAAGGAACTTTTAGTTTGTTCGCTGCACTTTGTAAAAGACGACTACAGTTTTCCAGGTAATTAATTTTGTTTAAAATATAATAAATATTAATAAATATTTTTCATTTTAAAAACATATACAACACATACCGGTTACAAAACAGCAAGAAAGCTACGATGTGCTTGCAACAGTGGCTTGAGCCGGCTTTGCAGGAGCAATCCATCTTTTTGACGAAAATGTCATTGTTTTTTAAGTAAAAGGACGATTCAATTGTTAAATTCCCGACCACAACATGTGGATCAGATGTTATTATGCTTATTTGAAAACATATAGCGTATAACTGTATGTTTGCAGCGGTTCGGCTTCACTTGCGTAATTGAGAAAAATTGCGATTTTACCCATACTTCCAATGATATTTTGTCTCTGGTAGCGGCCATACTTGCTTCGGCACAACAGCGCCGCCGTTCCCGCGGTGGTAGTTTTTTTCGTCAATAAATCATCGATTTATGTTTAAAATTCTTCTGCTTTTTAGAATATACCTAGTAAGAAGGTGGATATTGAGCGGCATTGAAATGTCAAAATCTGGAAAGAAACAGAATTGAGAATGAAACTTTTGAATGAATTTTAATTCCTAGGAATTGAAAGTTCATTCAAAAGTTTCATTCTCGATTCCGTTTCTTTGCAGATTTTGACATTTCAATGCCATTTAGTGTCAAACTTCTCGATGGGTATCGGGATGCGGGGTACGGGGGTTTCGTTTGCATTGATATTAGTTCATGCTATCATTTAAAGAACCATATCTTGAGAACAATGAATTGTAGATACGGTTTTTTTATTCAGGAAAATATGACGATTAAAATAAGATAGCAAAGATGTTGATGTAGTTTTGGATTTAACAACATTGTAAATTACGAGTGAGTTTATGAAGTACACTTAAATTCGGATTTCGGATTAGAATTCAATTCGAGTGAATCAGAATTATTTTGAGATATGTTTTAGAACCATTCCGAATCATTTCGAAAAATGTTTTATACCTTGTTAGATGCAACTCGGTTGAAAATATATCAGACTTTCTCCGACATAATTGGATTCAATCCGAAACTTTAATCCAAATCTGAATCAATACAACTTTGGATTGAGACGGATTGATTTTTAACCGATTGACATGAAATTAGATCGAAAATAGGTTTTTCGGATTGATCCGGAAGGATTCAAAAACAAATTTCTGAATTGCTCAGATTTATTCGGATTAAATTTTTTTCCAAAAATGTTCATTGAAGTTCTTACCAATCGATTTATTAAATCACTTTCTTAATTTTAAAAACATGCCAACAACATCAAAAAGCAGAATTCGTATTTACGATATATTGTTCTCAAAATAATTTGTATTTAAATCGGTTACTTTACTCTGAAATACTTAAAATTCTTCCTGGACTTATACATAAGATAAAATTCAAGAAAAAAGATAAGATTTTTCCCTGAAGGAAGTCACTTTTTGATGCGAATAATATAAAACGAAAGGTGCATGAGAAAGTTAATATGCGGGTTTAAAATGAAAGGCAAATAAAAGTGTGT
Source organism: Diplolepis rosae (assembly GCA_030998225.1). Lineage (NCBI taxonomy): Eukaryota > Metazoa > Arthropoda > Insecta > Hymenoptera > Diplolepididae > Diplolepis > Diplolepis rosae. The sequence continues at coordinate 324,282 of JAPYXD010000723.1, read as the reverse complement.
GAAAAATGCAGGAGACCGTATTAAAAATAAATATCCATCTATTATAAAAATAACGCCACATCACTTTCTCTAACGAAATTTATATTTGTCTTATAAACCCCCCGGCGCTTAACTAAAAGCCTTACGATGTTTTTCTCAACACACATTTTTCTGATATAGCTTTGTTATTGTGACACTACCTTTTATTACCGAAATTTTGAATATGAGTTACCTTGAGGGTTTACCATTTCTCAGTAGATTTACGTGATAAAATGAGTAAAAATCCTTTCAAATTAAACGCCGACAATTTTTTTGGATCTAAAAATTCTTTCTTGAAGGAAAAATAAATTTAAGGGGCTTTTAAATCCTTTATGTGGTTAATCAGGATGAATTTTTTCCACGTTTCTTTCTTGCGATACTTTTTTGTCAATTTTTTTTATATAATGGGAAATGAATTTAAGAACAAGCAAACTTGAAATAGAATAAGGATTGCTCAGATATGGAAAATGAAAATGGATACGAGACAATCATTTACTGCAGTTGCCACAGGGGACATTCTTTTTTTATAAGAAACAGCATCGTCTCAAGCACATCAAATTACGAACGAACAAGTGATTTTAGATTGGAAAGATTGTTCCTCACATACGATACATGTGTGACACCTCGATTCTCATCTAACGCGAATAGAAAGAACGATAAACGTAACAAGACTTTTATCGAGGTACTATTTTTCCGATAATGAAAAATTTTATCAAGATGGAGGGTTATAACTTGTCACAATCATTAGACGAGTTAGAGCAAAAACTGATCTTGATCATTTGTCCAAAGCCACATGTCACTTTTAGCTTCCTGCATTACCGACATTTTTACCTGTAAACTGATGAAATATCGAACTGAGAAGTTGTGAAATTAGGGTAGAGCGGGGTGGAGTGGGACACTAGGGTAAGACAGGACAGTAAATTTCCACGTAAATTATGTGGGTTTTCGGTGTTGTGAGAGGTTTCAAATGGCACCACCGACAGTTTAGGTGGCAGCACAAATACTGAGAAACAAGAAGACCCATTTCTAAAAAGATAAATCTTAAAATCCAGATAATTTACGTGAAAATTTACCGTCCCGTTTTACCCCGGTGTCCCATTCCGCCCCGGTCTATCCTATTTTCCTAATTCGATTTTGATCGATATCTCGATTTTCATGAAGATGAGTTAACAGAAAAATGTCAGTAAAGTAGGAATCTATCAATTATGTATAGTCTTAATCAGGATTAGTTTATTTGAAAAGTATCTTACTAATTACTTCGATTAATAGTTGTACTGTGTTTATTCGTCAAGAAAACTGAAAATTTATTTAATAACGAAAAAGTTACTTATTTAATTAGTTTGAAACTCTGCAGTTACTGTAATTTAAGAGTAGAATTCAAATGAATTTTATGAATGAAAATCATTGTACAAAGGACAAAGGTATTTCTTAATCATCATTTTCATTCACAGTCTGTCTATAAATTGTTCAAAAACTATTTGAAATTTTCCCCAAATTTGTTTCTTTGCAAACAAAGCATTTTGATTTTTTATATAATATTTTTTCTCTGAAATTCTTTAATGTGAAATATTCTAATTAATAAAATAAAATTCTACTCTCTTGCAAGTATTTTTTAAAGTTACATATTATCTAACAAATTTCAAATACAAGTATTGTTTTTTGAAGTTCAGTGCGCTCTTGAAATGTGAGATAAAAATGGTCAGAGGTTTCTCCTTAAAGTAATGAACAGTTGCCTGACCTTCATTTTACAAGTATTCTTCATTTTATGTTTATACCTATCACGAATTTATGAGATGGCAAACTGATTTTAAATATTTTACTTGAAAGGAAATAACATTGTCTTGAACCAATCCGCTGGGAAATCATAAAATCGAATGTGAGGAAATTTCCTGTTTGGCCTGTGACGAAGTTGATACACTAAAAAATGATTTTCAACCTCCGAAAATATATATGACTATTTCTATAAACAAAACTTGAAAAAAATATATATAAAGATAAATAATTCAAATTTAACAAATACTTCAGTACCATCTACAGCTTTTTTCTAAACATAACAGATTTGCCAATAAATTTTACAGAAATGCCTAATAACTTTACATGAATTTCTGTAATATTTATCAACAAATTTGTTATCTCTAAAAAAAGCTGTGAATTTCACTAAAATATCTCTTAAATTAAGAGAAATTTGTATATATCCAGTTCTCTGCAAATCATACAATTTAAATGCAAATTTCACAAACTGATTAAACAAATCTGCACGAGCATTCTAAGAAGATATAAATTAATATAAAGTTTTGTTCCCTATGAAAAAGGCTGACATCTCTCTCCTGATAATTCCCTGAGAAAAGTTTGAACGCGAGAACACTTCAAATGGTGGTAATAGGGATAAAAGGGAACAAGTTCAAAACTCCTTTCATTTGAAAATGTTAAAACGTCAGCAATTCTCTTACCAAAAGCGATTTAGTGCATCCAATTCGAACTCTTGTATGATTCACAACTTCTGAAAATAATTTCCATCCGGTCGTTAGTACATCAATAAATTATAATCTAAAATTAAATCTCTCTCCAATACGAAGCTAGATAATCAGGCGTGTTTATGTTGATAATACACCCTCCATCAGAAAAGCCAAAAGCAAATTCAGTGCCAAGTTTACAGGGGAAAACCATCACAAAAGGTTTGATAAATTATTGTTCATCTCCTATCGGCATCATTTACCTTTCCAATTCGAAAAACAAGTGTGCGAAAAGTGCATAAATCACGAAAAGCGTCGGAATAACTGATATATCATGAAGAATACTGCGTGAGTAAAAATCCATGGAGATTTCTTTTGTGAGACACGTATTCTTTAAATTGTACGTCAGCCAAGTACATGAGTTACAGTTTAGATTATACAATCCCTGAGGCATTTCTAGCACCGCAAAAGGAACTCAGAAGCTTAAGCTAAAGTTTCGCTCTGGTAACTACACCAAGCTGTAAAAATTAAGTCATTATTTTTTACAATGAGAGATCATTTTTATATGATTTATATGATTATATGATCATAATGAGATAATTTTTTCAGCATAAAGATTCTCTACAACTTGAACGTTTCCAATTTTTGAAATAAACTCTCTAATGGCTGAAACCATTTAAAAAATTTGTGCCTGAGACCTAAATTTTGCGAGGGTACAATCTTAAGCGTGGATTAGGACGCAGAAATATTATGGAAAATAGAAATTCGGAAATTTGGATAAAAAAAAAAAAAAAAAAAAAACTAAAACTGGAACATTGGAAAATCACTAAATTTTGACTACATTTTTAAAGGCGGGAAATATGAATTTATATTGTAATAATAATAAATAAAAACAGTAAAAAAACAATGATTTTGCATATAATACAAAACTAACTTTAAAGATAGGCATAATATTTTTAATTATTTATATTAGATGTAACAGTGAAGTATTTCATTCGTGTTCAATTAACTATTTTATACAGTACATTTTGTTATTTTTTCAGTAAACCAATGTACAATTTTATTGAAATTTCTATTTGTCAAATTTTTTGAGGAAAATAACAATGGGAATATTTGAAATGTTTTTAATACAAAACTATTTTTGACTCTACCAAATTCTCTAATTAACTTAAGGGGTCAAACCACTGTAGAGCACGGGAAAATAGGCATATTTTGGGAATTTCTTCCCGCGCAATAAAGAGATCAATCGAAATTCTGTAAAATGGGATTTATAATACTGGTAATGAAGTACAGAAAATATTTTGTTCAAGGTCGTTCATGACAAAATGATGGCTGTGCAGCATTTCTCCGTCGGTGCCTTTTTTTAAGGGGTTTAAAATTTCAGGAAAAAAATCGTATATTTTGAATATACTTTTAAAATTTCTGATCGATTGGTGAAGATTTGTTCGAGTAATGTTTCCGGCCAGTTAAAAAAAGTGGTTTCGAGAAAAACGTGTTTAAAGTTTTAAGTACTGTAAAATCATATTATAGTCTTATATACGTTTAACCTGCGATGCCTGCGCCATGTAATTGGCCTTCTAAATTTACATCCTCCTTCTAAAAAACACCTCTTGAGCAAAAAAAAATTTTTCGATTTTTTTGAAATTCTATGGTCTTTTAACTCCTTAAACAAATTCAACGAATCAAAAAATTGAATTGCTATTAGAGAATACTTCTTATTGGACGATATTTTCTGTTTAATCAAGTGACCAATCGTTAATCGTTAGTCGCTATCACGACCATTTGATTTGGTGTGAAAAATCACTAAGTTGTGTCTTCACACAATGACCGAAAAAAAATACAACGTGCCTTTGAAAAACACTAAATTTGTGTAAAAATCACTAAATTGGCCATCCTGAAATTTAGACTTGAAAACCAGCTTAATTGCCTGATTCGTGGTTACGGGTTAACCCAAACTTATATATCTCGCGATTTATTTCCCTTTTGAGAACGAATTGCGCAGTAATAACGCCAGTAAAAAGGAATATACGTAGATAACTTCTGCCCATCCAGATATATCTACTTTTATCCTCTGTCTGTTTGTTTCAATCCTTCTCAATCCTCCAAATGAATCTTTTCCTATCTTTTCATCTATCTGCAATTACACGTGTCCTTTTAAATCCTAATATTTTATCTAAGTCTATCCTAGACGTATTCATATCAATTCTTTTATATCTTTTTGTAAGCTAAAATGTGGATACGTTAGGAATAGAAAAGAATTAGATAAAAAAGAAAAAAGACACATGCCGACAAAAATTACCTTTTCCTTGCAACCAAAAACGGGACAAAATGATACCGAAGGATTTTGTTGCCCTAAAAATGAATTCGTTGTTCAAACTTTACCTATACGTCATGATTTCGAGATACCCTAACCTAAACGTCCAAAAATAGCCTATTTCAGCCATATTAGAAAGGAAGTGAATTTTATTAGGAAGGAGTGAATTTTTTTATAAAATCTACATACGCCATCGTTTAGTACTGCTTTTAAATTTACTTTACATTTTGGAATTATACCCAACCGATTTTTTTCAATGCGATACGATACATTAACCTTGAGACACTATGAGTCCTGTACAAAACTAAGTATTTCTTAAAATCGAAAAAAAATAATGTGTCATATCTCGGAGAGTAAAAATCGATTCGGGATGATCTAAAATGGAAATGAAAGGTAAAAAGGAGTACCAAACAATGGGGTCAGTATATTTTGGAAAAAATTCGATGTTTGGCTTATATTGTTGAAAATATAGATGAAAAAGGCGATATTCGCATTTTTAGGTTAGGATATCTCGAAATCCTCACGTGCTGGGAAAATTTGGAGAACGGTTTTGCTTTTAGAACATCAAAATACATCGGGGTCAACTTGTCTCGTCTTTGGTTAAAAATTTTGTCGGCCTTGTTATAGGCTGCAGAAAATATTGGAATAGTATATTACGTGCCTAGGCGCACAATGAGGGTTATTGCGCGACGAGTCACAATGCTCGCAGGACATCGAAGCCGAGACAAAGCCGATACGAAGCCGAGGCGCGATCAGTCCTGCGAGCATTGTCGCGAGTCTCGTAACTACCCGAATTGTGTGCATTGGCAGGTATTCTATTTTATTTGACTTCGGTGCGTATACGAGTTTTTATGCGTACACTCGAATCTAATCTAGTATTGTAGTTGTTTGCGGCGCTAATCATTACACTTGATATTTCGCGACTAGTCCCGGCCATTTTGATTTTCTCGATCTTGTGTAGTAGTAGCGTGTTGTAATAGAGCATGCGCAGTTCAAATGTACAGAGCTTTGTCAGTAGGGTGCTAACGCTGTACGAAGAAGAAGAAGAATAAGAAGAAGATTGTGCTCCACTGTATGGCTATAGGCGCATGCGCAGTTCAATTTTTACATTTCATTCCTCTTTAGCGCAATACACAACATTGCGCTACTCTTAACTGTAGCGAAAAAACGATTGTACGCGCCGGAGGCACATAAAAGTATTAACACGAATATGCTGAGGAGATAGAAAAAGATCTATGTGGATAGGCTGAGGATAGACCTGGAAAGAAAACTGGGATTTAATACGTTAGATATGATTGTAAATAAAATAAAAGTTAGAAATTGATTGGATTAGGCAAACAGATGATAGAAAAATAGTGTCTTGTGTGGGCGAAAGAAAGAAAAAAAAACAGAGATAATATGGGATCACACTTTACATTACTGTTATATTAAAATTGAGTAACAATTGTATCTACTTGGAATAAAATTATCGCAAATAATATACTTTGGAAGTATTCTGCCTTTCACCACATCAACACATTTATATGAAGCCAAAGTAGTAATAAACCCAATTAAGGTGTTAATTACAATTTCAGCTCTCGTTTATCCAGTTTCTAAAACGAAATGAGCTCCTGGTATGAAGCGCATGTTTATTAAAGTCATCACGATCGAGTAATATTCAAAATAGGGTTTTCGAACCTCAAAGTCCCTGAAGACGCTGATATTGCATCAAAGGTAGAGAGATCCTATTCTCTTCTGTGTATTTAACAGATGCTTAGAGTATGAATATATATAGTTCATGGTACATCTAAAATGATTGTTCCATTGTTCTATTAAAGGGGAGCGCATAGATTACACAGGTCTGCAAAAAAATGTTGAATTTGTTCTAGAAAAGATAGGAGTCATTTCCAAAGTAGTTTTTCCCGTAGAATCCAAATATTACCTCAGAACTGCTCCATCAAGTCAGGTTTTTGAGTAATCCTAACCTAAAAGTGCGGAAAACACGGGTTTTCGCTTTATTTGGGCACCCATAACTTCGCGAATTTTTATTATTTTGAAAATCTGAAAAAACCACCAAAAAGAGACACTTTTCATCTTTCCATTTCACTAATTATATGTATGATTTGAACTTTTATAATAAAAAATATCGCCATTTAAAAAAAATAATTGCAAACTGAGATAAATAGATACTAAAAATGAGATACTAGAATTTTGGATATTACCTTATATCATCTAGATTATACTACATAATATCTAATATATTCTCTTAAATATACGAGATATTAATGAACAATAACAGGTTATATTCAAAATTTACAATATTAGATATTAAAATTTAATATCTACGATGTTATAAACAGTAGCGTGCACGTGCCTGAGGAAAAGTCACGTGATCAGAGTCTTTGAATTTCATATAATTTGTCTATTGCGCTCGTCTATAGCTTTACCGGTAGCGGTAGCGTGGTTTTTGGTTTCAACACTGAATTAATAATGTTGTGTCTATATGAAGTTTTGAAGTGTCATTTCTGAACAAATTTCATATTACCAGTACTGAAATCAGTAAGTATCTATCTATATGAGTATGTCATTTTTATACGTTCAATCTTTGGAATGAATTTTCTAACCTCTCAATAACACGTTTTCTATGTAGCCATTTTTAAATTCAACATCGAATCGGAATTTGCTTTCTGGAATTCGTAATAGATTCCAAATGTTTACAATTATGCTGAACGTTTTTATAATCTCCATTTATCAACAGGTTGCCTTGACTTTGAGAATAATCAACCAAATATGGACTTGCAAAAACTTTTAGATCGAGGAATTCGATAAAAAAAAAGGAGATTATAAGAAAATTTTGAATTCCTTAATCAATCATTATTTATATCATGTTATACTTTCTTAATTTTATTTTTTTCTTTCAATTTTTCAATCAGTATTTTTGCATAATTATTAGACAACTGCATTCGATGACATAGATATTGACTTTAATTATCCAAGATATTACAGTTTAATATCACAAATACTATGACCTGATATCTAATGTATTTCAGTTTAACATCTGAGATATTTCAAATTAACATATTGGGTTCTTCAGTTTAATATCTTAGATATTGCGAAAAAACATTTTTTTTTTTAATATCTACAGATACTCAGTTTCAATATCTAGATGGCTGTCCCATAGCTAAATTACAAATATATTATCTGCTAATATCAAGATATTGCGGTTTATTATCTATTTTTCTCTGTGCAGCTTTCGCAATGAGTGACATATGAAGGGACAAACTTATACCATAGGACGTCAAATTTGTTTTTTTATGCCTCGTTCAGTAGAAACAAGAATAAAAAACAAATTTGACGTCCTATAAGTTTGTCCCTTCATATGTCGCTCATTGCGAAACCTGCAATTTTTTATTTTCAATTGGCGATATTTCTAGTTATAAAAGTTCAAATCATACATATAATTAGTAAAATGGAAAGCTGAAAAGTGGCTCTTTTTGGTGGTTTTTTCAGATTTGAAAATTAATAAAAATTCGCGAAGTTATGGGTGCTCAAATAAAGCAAAAAACCGTGTTTTCCGCACTTTTAGGTTAGGATTACTCAAAAACCTGACGTGATGGAGCAATTCTGACCCCGGATTCGGTTTCTACGTCAAAAATTACTTCGGAAATTATCTTCAGCTATTCCAGAACCAAACCATGCAGACCTGTGTTATTTATCAGTAGCGCAATATTATAATAAATATGCGTAATCGCGATTAAATTGGTACGAATGAGAATATACAGGTCTAATCGAAAAAGAGCAGATATAGTTTTATGTGCATAGTGATTAAATTAACCCATTAACGACGAAGAACTCCGATTTTTTAATTCATTTTCAAGCCTCATTATTATAATTAAGGAGTGGGCATTTTTTAAGCGAAACCCCTGTTCCCTGCCATTTTTGGGTATGCTCTTTCAGAATCCAAGCTCAAAACTGAAATATCTCTTCTAGAAAATTAAATATGACGGGCTTTTATGTCAAAAAACATGAAAATTTTGCTACAAAATGTTTGTCATGATTTTTGTCCACATTGAAATCGCGATAAAACTTCACAAAAATCGTGTAGTTTAACAGTATACTTTTGGTTTCCATCATAAAAGTCGTTATCATTTTCAAAATAGTGATTTTTCACTTAAAAATTTTGAAAAAATATAGGTGTGTGGACGCTTCACTCAGATTACAACGAATATTGATGAAAGTGTCTGTCTGTCTTCCTTAATCAATCATTATTTATATCATGTTATACTTTCTTAATTTTATTTTTTTCTTTCAATTTTTCAATCAGTATTTTTGCATAATTATTAGACAACTGCATTCGATGACATAGATATTGACTTTAATTATCCAAGATATTACAGTTTAATATCACAAATACTATGACCTGATATCTAATGTATTTCAGTTTAACATCTGAGATATTTCAAATTAACATATTGGGTTCTTCAGTTTAATATCTTAGATATTGCGAAAAAACATTTTTTTTTTTAATATCTACAGATACTCAGTTTCAATATCTAGATGGCTGTCCCATAGCTAAATTACAAATATATTATCTGCTAATATCAAGATATTGCGGTTTATTATCTATTTTTCTCTGTGCAGCTTTCGCAATGAGTGACATATGAAGGGACAAACTTATACCATAGGACGTCAAATTTGTTTTTTTATGCCTCGTTCAGTAGAAACAAGAATAAAAAACAAATTTGACGTCCTATAAGTTTGTCCCTTCATATGTCGCTCATTGCGAAACCTGCAATTTTTTATTTTCAATTGGCGATATTTCTAGTTATAAAAGTTCAAATCATACATATAATTAGTAAAATGGAAAGCTGAAAAGTGGCTCTTTTTGGTGGTTTTTTCAGATTTGAAAATTAATAAAAATTCGCGAAGTTATGGGTGCTCAAATAAAGCAAAAAACCGTGTTTTCCGCACTTTTAGGTTAGGATTACTCAAAAACCTGACGTGATGGAGCAATTCTGACCCCGGATTCGGTTTCTACGTCAAAAATTACTTCGGAAATTATCTTCAGCTATTCCAGAACCAAACCATGCAGACCTGTGTTATTTATCAGTAGCGCAATATTATAATAAATATGCGTAATCGCGATTAAATTGGTACGAATGAGAATATACAGGTCTAATCGAAAAAGAGCAGATATAGTTTTATGTGCATAGTGATTAAATTAACCCATTAACGACGAAGAACTCCGATTTTTTAATTCATTTTCAAGCCTCATTATTATAATTAAGGAGTGGGCATTTTTAAGCGAAACCCCTGTTCCCTGCCATTTTTGGGTATGCTCTTTCAGAATCCAAGCTCAAAACTGAAATATCTCTTCTAGAAAATTAAATATGACGGGCTTTTATGTCAAAAAACATGAAAATTTTGCTACAAAATGTTTGTCATGATTTTTGTCCACATTGAAATCGCGATAAAACTTCACAAAAATCGTGTAGTTTAACAGTATACTTTTGGTTTCCATCATAAAAGTCGTTATCATTTTCAAAATAGTGATTTTTCACTTAAAAATTTTGAAAAAATATAGGTGTGTGGACGCTTCACTCAGATTACAACGAATATTGATGAAAGTGTCTGTACATGGGTTTTTGGGGTCGCTGAATCCGAATCCGATTCTTAAACTCGTTTTTAAGCCTCATCCTTATAATTGAATTATAATTCGGATTTAGTGACCTCAGAAACATGATAAGACCAATTTTATCAAGTTCCGGACCTTTTTAACCATTCTGGACGCCATATTGGATTCACAATCTTGGAAATTGAAAATCTGACAACAGATTCGGATTCAGCGACCCCAAAAACATAATAATGTACGTTTTTCTCTTGTTTTTCAAATTTTGGTCCATCATATTGGATCTGTCATTTTTAATTTTAAAAATTTGATTGCAGATTTAGATTCAGCGACCCAAAAACCTGAGTAGGGACAATTTCATCGAATTCTGAACAATTTTCAAAATTTTGACCGCCATATTGAATCCGTCATTTTGAATTTCGAAAATCTGATACCAGATTCGCATTCAGCGACCCCCAAAAACCCTTGTACAGCCACTTTCACCAATATTCGTTGTAATCTGAGTGAAGCGTCCACACACTTATATTTTTTCAAAATTTTTAAGTGAAAAATCATTATTTTGAAAATGATAACGACTTTTATGATGGAAACCAAAAGTATACTGTTAAACTACATGATTTTTGTGAAGTTTTATCGCGATTTCAATGTGGACAAAAATCATGACAAACATTTTCGCAAAATTTTCATGTTTTTTGACATATAAGCCCGTCATATTCAATTTTTAATTATAATAATGAGGCTTGAAAATGAATTAAAAAATCGGAGTTCTTCGTAGCTAATGGGTTAAAACTATTGTGATTTTAAAATTACTTTGGAATACATTATCGAAATATTTCATGAATTTGCTATACTATAAATCAAAATTCTAAATTTTGATAGGTTTCAGATCCTAACGCATTTTATGTTATGGCTGCATTTACTATAAATAGTAAATAAAATGGAATTGTGATAAATATAAAATTCTGCACGTAAAATTTTTATTGCTTCTACTGTATTTGTGTTTTGATGGTGACATAAATTTTTATATAATAGTCAGAGCTTCAAATGTACATATAAAAACATTAGAAAAAAATGAAATATTGAATAAAAAGTTATCTGAAATTAATAAACGTCTATTGAAAAATTAGAGATCCGGTTATAAAAAGCTGCGTTAACTATATTTGATTTTTCTTTGCTTATTGAGAAAAAAATTACTGGAATTTCACCAGAAAGTTATTTCTGAATAAAAATCAATTTCAATGATAATTAAATTGAGTAATAACTTTTCATCACGATGAAAATTTTTAAAGTGAAAAATATTCTTTCTCAGCTTCAGTCCCAACAAAAAAATTTGGTTAGCACAACAATATTGTTTTGTAGCACAAATACGAACAAAACTTTTGTTGGTCATGCCAAATCGTTCTCTCAGTGTATGGTTATTACATCAAAACCTTAAGAAAATATTGAAATCTTGTAATATATAAATTCAATTTAACTGACATTTTCAGTGTGATGGAAATTGGTAATATAATTAGTAACAGCTTGAAGGACGACAGCGGGTCATCATCTGCCCTTGTCATGTCGTCGGAGACAGAAAAGGGAAACCCACATAGTTCGCAGAAACCTGTCGAAACAATAATGCGATCGAATGTCAGCCCCTACCGAAAATAACTAGACATTCCAGACCACTAATATCAGTAATATTGTAACACAGTCACGTTTTCCTTAAGGGTATTATCCCTTAGGATTTGAGTCAAAAGATGATGGTTTTTTATGGAAGTAACGCACAGATTCTTAACACCCAGAAAACCGATATTGACTCAAATATCAGTCTTGTTTGTGAAAGAAAAGGATTTAATCAGACGAAGAAATAATGTAAAAAGTTCTACAACTGAAATTAACCCATAAATAAAACAAAATTCAAGGTCATGAATCAGCCGAATCACCTGACCAAATTTAGGGGTAAATATTTTGTGTGCACTGAGAAAACAGTTTTGTCAATTCAACAAAAATATTTTGTTGGTATTTATGCAATAAAATTGATTTGTTATTTCAACAAAACATTTCGCTTTATCGATCAAATTTTAATTACTTGAACAAAATGTCTTGTTAGGACAACAAAAAATGTATCGTTTTGCGTGCGGAAAGTTAATTTTCCCGCACTAGTGTAGGCAAAACAACACCGACAGCAGACAAAAAATATTTTATCGATGTTAAACAATTTTGTGGTTGAATGCACCAAATAAATTTAATTTTATTAGATCAACAAAATTATTTGAAAGCATCAAACAAATGATTGATAGGACCAACCAACAAATTATATTAGGTCAACTGAACATTTTGTTGTCCGTACAATAACAACATCTAGGGTTAAACTAAGGAAAATTTTTCCCCTATCAACATTTTTTTTTCTAGTGTTTACAGGAATAAAAATTACAACTTTTAATAAATTAATTTCTACAAGAGTGCAGAATCTCATCCATTTCAATGACTTGTCTTTAAAACTTGCATTTCCGTAGTTTGAATGGCATTTTTCTCTTTTCATAGTCTAAATATTAATCACCTAAACCTACGATTACACTTCCTTTTCTGCTTGTTGGATAAAGATTCCCCAGATTGTAGTTTTCCACTTGTAGTTAAAACGTACACGGAGGACATCCATAAAAGAGCAAAGATTATTTCAGGGGAAGTTTACGACAGAGTTAATGGTTCAAATCTGCTTCATTTAACATTAACTATCTTTATACAAATGTGTTGAAAATTATTTCAACGTGACTGTCAATAAATATTTAAATTGCTTTCCAAACTAAAAGCCATCGGAATATACATCTACTAAATATAAACAGCATGAGAACATAAAAAATAAATCTTCTGAGAAAATATAATTATTGAGATAAAAAGAAAATAAATAAATTGTCAAATTACAAATTAAGGCATAATGTTTACATTTTTTAAATTAAATTTGGAAAGTTCTTTATTTAAATCTATCTAAAAGTATACGGATAATACGCACACAAAAATAAGTCCAGTTAAACCAACCGGAATTCCGGTTAGGCCATATTTAACATTATTTTCTGGTTATTTCAAACAGATTTTCTAGTAATTCCTAAAAAATCTGGTAAAAATAACCTGGAATTCTAGTTACTTTATCCAGAAAATAATTTTAAATATGGCCTAACCGGAATTCCGGTTGTTTTAACTGGACTTTTTTTGAGTGCATAAATCGGAGTTTCTTGTTATTAAGGAAAATTTATCTTATTTTTATTCAGCAAACTAATCAAGATAATGATCCCATATATATATATATATATATGGATTCATGATTTTCATTATTAGTCTAGATTTTAGCTTTTGGTTCTATTGACACGTGTTTTATCAAATCAAATGATGAGCCTGATCACATTTCCCAATTGACTTGTATGTGTATGTCCATGATAATTTGTTGACTATCCCGTTTGTATATAATTTAGATATTAAAGGTAAAGAAAAAAATATATCAAGAAACGAATAATAAAAATCATAAAATCAGGAGAACCCACGTTATGGGTGCAGTTCCGAATAGGTGAATTCTACTATTTCCTTCGAACTCCCCATATTTACGTATTTCATCGCGCTGATTACGAATATAATAGTTAAAATTGTCGACAAGCCGATTTTCATGGTAAAAATCATAAAAACCACATGAAAATAATGGTTTTTGGTGTTTATTTCAGCCAATATGCAAAGTTTCGCAAAATGTTCCGAATATAATTTGCGGACCTCAGCGGGATACATATTTTTTGTTATATGCATTTTTTTCTATGATTTATATTTTCTGAAAAAATTAGTGATACATTTGATGAATTATAACACATCTCAGTGCAATAAGCGTCAGATTTTCTTGAAATATGTAATAAACATGTCGAAATACGTAAATATGGGGAGAATTCGAGATATTGTAACAAAGATAGGAGTAGTAGGAGCGTTAGGTTTTCCCTATCGTGTTTGAAAAAAACCGCCGAATGCGTGGCAATGTTTCATGTCATAAACTTTTTTATTGAATTTTTCGAAAACTATCAGTGCTATCGAAAAAATTTATCAAGTATAAAATATGTATTTTGATGACAGGCGCAACATTTGTCTTAAACATTTTTCAAAATTTTCAGTATTTTCTAAGATAATCGCTAAAAACCATGATTTTTATGGATTTTACCATGATGAGTAATAAATTGAGATCAATGTTTACAAATAATGATAAAATCAATAACATCCTCGTTGTTTTTATCTGACAACTGTTTAAATTTAAACAGTTTTTTTATTAAAAAAAAATTTTTATTTGAACAAAACGATTTGCGTGAATCAAATAAACTGATGTGGATCGTCAAAACTTTGTTCATTTTGAAAAAATGTGTATTTTGACCATATATCAAAAATATGCTTGTTTAATTCAAACAAACTATTCTCTGAATGTTGTAACTTTCTGGATTTTCTATAAAAACTTCACTGATACATAAGCTATAGAGATACTGAAAAGAGTGTTTGTGAAATACTCATAAAATATTGAACTACCTTAAGAAACAAAATTAACTGTTCCCTATTCGCTTCGTTTTATTTCGTTACACGATTGAGAGGAAGTTAAATTACCATGCAGCAATCTCGTTAAATCCTGGGATTAAAAGGAAATACAAAATCTTTTTGCAGGATTTGTGACTTCGATCGCTGCAAGAAAATTATTACTCTAAACAACTTTATTTTTCAGTCCCGTCAACCTGTCTATTAAAAATGGAAAATCGCAGAAACAAATTTATAAGACGACAAAAATTAAATCTCGACAAGATTAAATACTTACATTCATTTTAATTTAATTTGATTTATAACTTAATTCGTACGGTTTTTTTTTTCAAAATTTGAACGTTTATTCAAGAAAAACATGTACAATAGTATTATTCAAGATATTGCCCACCTGAAGCTATGACTTTTTCCCATCTTTCTGGCAATTTGTGGATTCCATCTCAAAAGAACTGCACCGGCTTGGCGGCCAAGAATGAATCAAGGCAACTTTTGATACCCTGTTCTGATGTGAACCGTATTGCATCGACCGGAACAAATGGTAGTCCTGGGCTATAAGGCGGGTGGGGTAAAACTTCCCATCTACTGTTTTCCAAATAGTTCTTAACCGGAATAGCAACATGGGGCCGAGCGTTGTCATGATGGAAAATTATTGCCTCGTGTCTAGTCGCATATTCCGGGCGTTTTTCGGCTATTGCTCTCTTCAAACTGATTAATTGTCTTCGGTAGCGTTCTCCATTGATGGTTTTGCCCGGTTTTAGCAGCTCATAATACAGCACACCCTTCTGATCCCACCAAATACAGAGCATTACCTTCGCGCCATGGATATTCGGCTTTGCCGTTGATTTGGCTGGTTGGTCGGGTTTCACATATCATATTTTGTGCTTGGGGTTGTCGTAATGGACCCATTTTTCATCACCAGTAACAATCCGATGCAGAAATGACTTCTTTTTGTGGCGTTCCATCAGCATTTCGGACATACAAAACAGCCTTTCAACGTCTCTCGGCTTGAGTTCATGTGGAACCCAATTTCCTTGCTTTTGAATGTATCCGGCTGCTTTCAAACGTTTTGAAATGGCTGCTTGAGTGACTGCCAAAGATTATGCGAGCTCTTCTTGTGTTTGGCAACAATCTTCATCGAGTAATGCTTCCAGTTCTTCATCTTCAAACTTTTTTGGCTGCCCAGGACGTTGTTCGTCTTCCAAGCCAAAATCACCACTTTTAAATCGTGCAAACCACTTTTGGCACGTTCGCTCAGCTAGAGCATGTTCACCATAAACTTCCACCAAAATACGATGACTTTCGGTAGCAGTTTTCTTCATGTTAAAGTAATGAAGAAGAACTCCTCGCAAAAACACTTTTTCAGGCACAAAGTTCGACATATTTGAGTGAACAAAAATTATTGTTGTTTACGCTTCAAATGAATGACATATACTGAAAAAGAGGCACAATGACAGTAGCTTTCTAACGCATGTTCGGAATATTGGAACGATGGAATAATAATCAAGTTACGCCATCTCTTAGCAAACCGCACGAATTAAGTTATAGACCCAATAATAGAAAATATTAGGACATTCCAAGTAGAAATTTTCAAAAGTTTTATTTGAGATACTCGTAAGTTTTCCTTTTCAACTAGTGAGGCCCTATTGAGGAAAACTTGTAACGTATTCAAAAGAAATGTAATGCTACGCCATTTAAGTTATTAGTAAATATAAATTTTTGAAGCATCGTTGAGGCACTCTCTAGTTATTTCTGAAGCAATAGACAGTTCTTTGTTAGGAATTGAAATCTCATCTTTAGAACATTACAAGATACTTGCGAGGAACTTGTAAGTTCCCCATTAACCACTGAAACTTGTTGAAAGCTTTAATAACCTATAAAATATAGACATATTGCATTGAATATTTACCGGACTCATACTGATATTTTTGGCTAATTTTTCTCCTTTTACGAAACCTCTTCACTCCATTTCTGTTTCCTTCCATTTTTTGGTCCATTCGTCGATATACCAAAGTTTTTTTCCAACACATCACAAACGCACTAAATTTTAGGTTGACATTTAACTTGTATTTTTAGTACCTACACATGAAATGAAATGAAATGATTCCAAGTTCTCCCTTACAAATGCCTCAACAATTATTTAGAAGAAAAATTCAAAAGTTAATCACGGGGGAAACTGGACAAGTTTTACTCCGGTTTAGCTTGTAATAGTTAAACTTACATATAACTAGCAAGTTCCTTACTAATATTTTCTTACTAGTTTTGACTTACTATTAACTAATCAACTGTCAAGTGAAACTTAAGACATTTCTACCTGGGATACATTTCGAATCTTTCTATAACACTAATACGTATATGAAGTATTATGCAATATTTGTTAACACCAGTGGACTTGAGAACTACTTTGTTTATGTTTCTAACCAGAAACATGTAACTGAAACCAAGAAGATAAGTTAATTCGAAAATACCAAGTAGAAATTTTCAAGTTTTATTTGAGATACTTGTAAGTTCTCTTTTTCAACTAGTGGGGCCCTCTTAAGGAAAACTTGTAAGTTATTAAAATAAAACGTAATGCTACGCCATTTAAGTTATTAGTGAGTCTAGACTTTTGAAGTATTGTTGAGGTACTCTCTAGTTATTTTTGAGGCAATAGACAGTTCTTTGTTAAGTTCCCCATTAGCCACTGAAACTTGTAAAAAGCTTTATAAAAGTTCCAAGGAAAACTTGTATAAAACTTTACAATTTTTGATAGCTAATAGGGTTTGAGGCTGTATTGAATAAGGATTGGGATTATTAGATTTAAATTGAAGCTATAAAAGTAGAAGATTATCAAATATTTATTGAAAAAATAAAACAAAAGTCGCCGTTTTAATTGTTTTTAATTCTTGCAGTTCTACCACCATTCCAATCCTTCGCATTTGTATAACGGTCGATAAAGCTGAAGCGTAGTCGTCCTTTGAGGGGGGACATAATTTGTGCGTCACTCTTTTATTGACGATGAAATCTGTAAAAATTAGACTTTAATATTTGTTTTCAAACTTCCTCCACCACCGGATAAAAACAATTAGGTTTTCGTTTAACCAATTGGCAATTTTACTAATTCGTGAATATTGACATGGTAATCAAATTCTTAAATCGAATATGATTTTTTCCAGCTGGGATTCAAAGCTTTCCAAAAACTTCTGCGATTCTCTACTTCTATTAGCATAATAGTAACATATGTACACGAATCTCAGTGAAGGTTTCAGCAATAAAATCTGAGTTTGATGGGCCTTGAACGTCGATACCAAAAAATTCACAGGCTTCAGTTGATCCATCTGTCACAAAAACCGTTATATAAGAATCTAATACCAAAATTAGAATACAAAAAAGTTTTTGAAACCCAGATAACGAAAACTTATGCGGGATCACAAGGAATTTATAGTTTAAGTAAGAATGTAATCAAAGGAGTTTGTGCTTTAAAAAAAAAAATTTTACATGACATGCTTGTGCAACATTTTGGTCAAGAAACAAAACAATGTAAATTTCGAATTTTATTGAAAAACTAATGTCATGACCTTTAAAATATAGACGTATTGCGATGAATACTTACCGGACTCACATTAATACTTTTGGCTAATTGAGCCTCCGGAAAGCATAAAGGCCTGAGCGCGTGAACCGAAATTGCCTAGTAGGCAAGGGGGGGGGGGGATACGCGTTGCCATGCGCTGCGTTTAATTGAATACAAAATTTTGAAATCGCGGTTTCTCGAGTAATAATAATCAGATTAAGTTGATTATCGCACAGAAATTTCTGCGAGTCTTTGCTGCTTCTGTCGATACCAATAATTTCAATTTTCTTTCGATAATCAAAGTTTTCATAACTTTTAGCTCAAAAACTTCGCTATAAATTTACACATTGACCAGAATCAAAAATATCGCTTTATTCCTCATATATTTAGTAATAATGGAACAAAAATTCAGCTCGATCGGATTATTTTTTCAGCAATGAGATGGATTTTTATGCGCTAAAACAACGATTTTTCATGTTTATATTCTATAAATATTTCCGTCGAAAAAAATCGTCGATCGTTATTTGTTAAAAGTAAAACATTCTATTGTTTTGTTTGAAAATGCATTTGGCGAGCTCATTCTTTTTTAAGATTTGTTAGAGGAAACATCTTTTCCACATCTTTTTTTCTTGTAATATCAAATACCTCGCAGTTTTTCTTGCAGTAGTGATATACAATTATTTCATACAACAATAATAATTAATGGCGTCAAACAACAATTTGACGTCAAATAAAAGTTCGCAAATTGGACTCAAAAGGTTCAGAAATGTATCGCTATGGCAAAGCAATAGAGCCAAACATGCCAAAAATGTGTTATGTTCTCTAATTTAAAAAAAATATAGTTTTTTCATATTATTGAAATTGAATTTAGAGCATAAAAACATGATATGATCTCAGGTGACAGTTTTCAATGCATAAAAACAATGTTTTTGAATCGAATTCTTCATTTTTAGGGTATTTCTCGCTCTATGAAGAACATTGTTTTTTTTTTTTTTTTTTTAATTGAAGCTTTATTAATTCTGCTTTTACAGAATTATTTAGCTAGTTACATTAATGCTTATAATTAATTTTTATAATAATACAAAGAAAGTGTAAACTAAGAGGATACAATAATACATAAATTTTGAATGTAAAGAAAATTAAGAATAAGATAAATAATACTTATGTATACATACATAAGTACACTTAACTTAACTTAACCACTATAAATTAGTCATAGAATAGTTCTAAATAACTATTTTACATTTTATAATATACTCATACACAATACCCATAATATCACTGTTGGGTTGTCTTAACAAGCATTTAATATCGAGAGGCAACGACTGTTTGATTCTACGTAACGCAGTGATCATGTGTTCTCTTTCGCTACAAAAAATTGGGCACTCCAAAATAACATGATTTAGGTCTTGGATATGATAGCCGCATTCGCATGTAGGGTCCTCTATAACCTTGATTTTAACAAGTGATCCTTTTAAACTGTTGTGGTTGCTACGGCTACGACACATAGTAACAATATAGTCTCTACTTTTAGTGGAATTCATGAACCAAGGCTTTCTTGATTGTACATGGTATTGTTCAAAATAGCTGACGCCTTTAGTTAGACCTTGATTTTTAATTATTTTTAACGTCTCATCAACAGCTATTTTTTTAAAGAGTTGTTTAAAATCAGTAAAGGGAATGCGTCGTATTTCTGGTTGTTACTCTGCTGCATTCTTAGCGTAGGTATCTGCAAGTTCATTGCCTGCTATCCCTACATGTGCCGGAATCCAGTAAATTGTAATGTGAGAATCATTTTCCCGATCGCGTTGAAACTTCAGATTTTTTTCGAGAGTTTCAAATATAAGATAATTGGAGTCTGCCTTATTTTTGGGATTACTCAAAGCTAAAACTGAACTTAGCGAGTCAGTGAAGATATCCACACTGCAGTTAGTATACTGTACAGCAACATCCATAGCGTCAGAGATGGCACTCAATTCGGCTCGGCTTTTAGTTGTCGTTGGTCGATTCGTAATCTTCTCCATTACTGTCAAAGTTTGACGAGTTGGAGATGTCGTTATCCATCTGCTGCTGTGTGCTCGGGGTAGACAAGTGGTTGATAGTGCGCGTGATTCTGCTCTTGAGCTTTCCGGATTCCACGTTTTTATGAACTTCCGTTAACATAATTATAAATGCATCAATGTTTTCGATATTATGCAGTTGCACGAGTGCAGATAATTCAGCATATTTGATAGCATATGAATCAGCAATGAATTTACTCAGCTTGTCAAACGAAATTGGAAAAGTTTCAACTAAATCAGATTGTATTTTAACGGAGGCGTCCTTTATTAACAATTCTAAGTCGTTCGGTGGAGTGATGTGTTTAGTTTTGTTCTTCTTTTTTTTATTCTGCTTGGGAGACTTCAAAAGGGTCATTTGCGAACCGTTACTGGGTTGCAATTCAGTGTTAGTATTACAGGAACTAGAGCTAGGAGAAGCATGTCTTTTGGTGCGCGGAGAAGCTGGATCGTGTATAGCAGGTTTTTTGAAGAGCATTTGTCCGTTGAATTCATTTAATTGATTAACATTTTCTACTGGACTGGAAGTGACACCTGCCTCGTTGCCTGAGTTTTGATCGACCGATATATTAACTTGTGTGGGTATCTGATGTTCGTCGCTGTTGTTTGTCCCAGCTGCGCGCTGTGTTAAAGATTCGTCCGTAGATTGACTGCCTGTATTTGTCTGTTTAGCTGTTGGGCAGTACCTAGCTGTGTGTCCTTCTAAATTGCATATAAAGCACGTGATTTTGTCTGTAGATACATATATGTGGTGAATTGCTTCGTCATAGTTGATAGTAATTTCCTTCGGCAACTTGTTTATGTCTTCAGGGTCAACAAACAGTTGGCGTCTAAAGCTGAGAATTTGTGTGAATCCGACCTCGTCGATTCCTAGTCTGATGAAACTCATACTTGATTTCGGATTTATACCTTTACATTTTAACTCATCAATGATGACGTCGTGTGGTATGCATGGATGAACATTAGAAAAAATTACTCTTTTTGATTTTACTAGGTAAGGACGAATTTTCATTGGGTGACCGTTGATTTCTATGACATTATTTCCCTCCTTGGTTAATTTATCGACTAAGGCAACTTCATTCAGGTAACAACAGAATCTATTCTGTGAAATTTTGGAGGCAGCAACGATATTTGTTGGCTCAGTTTTCATAGCAATAGCTTTCAAATACGTTTTAATTTCTACACCTTCCACTGTATCGATAACAATTGCTTGGCTTTTCTTTGGAAACATACTGTAGCTCACAACTTTCGAAAATGAGGGGGATTGGTTCTTTTTAAGTTGTACACTCGCGGTTTTACTACTATCATTCACTGCTTGAGTCGAGTTTACTTGAACATCTTGAGTTTCCTTGTCACCCATAATGAGCGACACAACTTTTTCAGAAATTTGCTTATAATATATAGGTGTAAGCCAAAGGCGCCGCGGGCAAGCCGCGGCGGATGTAAACAAACACTACGACACCTAGCAGAGCAAGAAAAACACGTCTTACTCGCACGACTGCTCACACCGTCCTGAAGAACATTGTTTGACTGGATTCGTTAAAAGCGGCAAAGACTTATGAAAATTTCTACGAAAGAATCAATTCGATCTGATTATTATTACTCGAGAAACTGCGATTTTAAAATGTTGTGTTCAATTAAACGCAGCTCATGGCAGCGCGTATCCCCTCCCTTACCTACTAGAGAATCTCGGTTCACGCGCTCAGGCCAGTGTTTGCAGAACGTGGACGTAAACGGCCCCCACCATAGATGCTCCGAGCTCATTGTGTCTTCCTTATTCAACCAACCTATGGCAGTGGTGCGAGGAAGTCCATGGTGGGGGCCGTTTACGTCCACGTTCTGCGAACAGTGGCTCAGGCCTTTATGCTTTCCGGAGGCTCAATTTTTCTCCTCTTACGTAACTTCTTTACTCGGTTTCGATTTCCTTCCCTTTTTCGGTTCATTCTTCAATATGCAAAAGTTTTTTTCCAACACCTCACAAACGCACTAAATTTTAGGTTGACATTTAACTTGAATTTCTAGTGCGCACATATTAAATGAAATGATTCCAAGTTTTCACTTACAAATGCCTCAACAATTACTTAAAAGAAATATTCAAAAGTTAATCACGGAGGAAACTGGACAAGTGTCATACCAATAAAGAAAATTTTTGAATTATTTGTTTCAGATGATGCTGACTGGGGATATCGTGCATGCCATGGACATGCCTTTTTTAGACACTGTTCATTCTTAAACATTACCTAAATTAAACAATAATTCTACGTAAAAATTTTTTTTTCTAAACTTCGAGACTGCATATATAAATACTGAAAATAATTATTGTCCAATTCATTAATTTCCTTTAATAATTTTACCTTTATTTTCTAATTTTTAAATTTTGGTTAACCGATTTTCTAGTGTTTAAAAAAACAAATTAAATCCGATTGGTCGTTTTCTTTAGCATAAGTGAAATTTTTTAATCATTATTACCAATTGTCAGATAATAGTTTTCTTCTGTCCAATTACAGAATATGATATTGCAAAATATTGATATATGATATTGTAGCCCGCGTAAATATATCTTGCATTTTCATTTTATATTATTAAATTTTCTGTATATTTTTTGTATTTACTATCAGAAAATATGCTACAAGGCACTCTGGAGCTGAACATAAATTTGTTCCTGGTATACCCGATGTGCATTTTATTTTGCTTCAGAAAAGGAATAGTAAGAGTTAGAATCCGTTGTCCTCACAGTAGCAAGGATGGAAGGCAAAGCAGACAACAAAATATCTGTTGACACGAGAAAGTCGATGTTTATAGCTTTGAGACTAAATCCTGTCGTGGGTACATAAGAGACTTAAAGGAAGGGATCTGAGGTTACCTAAGAAAGTTACCAACATGGGGTTAGACTTGTGATTACTTCTTCTGTATCCTGATACGAAAATAGGATTTACGTGTCGATCCAGATAATTCCAAATGAAGATGATTACTAGAAAAGAACGAGAGGAAACAGCTCTAATTTAAAAGGATGTCGGTATACATATAAATGTATGTAGTGATGTTATTAATAGGATGATATCACCCAATCTTCCAACTATACGACCAATGAATGTCCAATTTGATCGTTAAAGTAATCCACATAATGAAAATGAGAGTTGATCCTACCTGCAGCTATTCCAGTGAAATAAGATTTTATGCTTTTATTCAATGATCTAAATATATTGGATTCCTCATTGTTTACAATTTCTGCTTATGGTGCAACTTAGAAGAATAAATATCGCATGATGCATTTCCATTACGAATATTCATTAGGATTACCATTCTCTGCAAATCATGTATCTTGCAGAATTTTAACATTTTTGGAATTTTTGGAATATAATCATTTAATATTCATTTACATAAAAAAAGAAAGAGAAAAGAGTATTAATGTTATTATTGACTTGAAAGATTATAATTCTTCTTGTGATATTATTTTAGATCAACTTTTATAAATTTAAAGAATTTTAAATAAAAATATAATTTATTCCATATATGGCACTATGGCACTGTTAAACTACAATATAGTGACTAAAATATGACAAAATTTGAATTTTATATTGACAAAAATGTGGCAAAATTTACAAATAATTAGTTCTGATGCTTTGTGCAAATCTAGAAGGATTATAGATATTTTACTGATAAATTTTTGTTTATTATCTTCATAAATTTACCATAATCTTTATGATTATTTTAGAGAAAATACTGAAACAAATGTTTTTTTGACCTGAAGAGGATAACATAATGTCATCGAAACGTCATTATTTTGGAAGAAAATAAATTTCGAGATATTTATCATATTTAGATTTTCTAAATCTGCAGTTTTTTAAATTAACTCATTTTTTTCAATTTAAAACTTATTTGGAATATTTTGAGGCAAATTGATCTCAGAAGTCCAAAAATGAGGTTTTTAATCGAATGTGTGTGTGAGGAAGAGTATATGAACAACACTGTTTCCATAAAATGGTATTTCGAAAACAAATTGAGCTAGGATCACGAAAGTGGAAAGAGTTGTAGTTCCAGGTAATTTCAAGGATCGATTTAATCTAGAGCCAGATCGGCTGTAAATAAATTTTTATTTTTTATTCCACATCTTTTTCAAAAATTGTTTTAGATGTGGATTTTTGCAATTTTAAAAGTAGGTAAGAAAATGTATTCTATATTTGTAGCTTTCTATCAAATAGATCTTTAGTTGAATAAGTTAAGAGTGATTTACAAAGATCATGATGTGACAAAAAGTAAAATTTTGAAAACCGAGTTTTTAGTTATTTTCATCACAATTTTAAAAGTGGTGATATACTATGAACCGAATTTCTTGAATTAGAAATTCAGGAAGAAATAATTAATATTAAAAAAATACATAATTAAAATTGTCAAATCGTTGAAAAATCATAATGTGAGTTAACTAGAAAAAATATGTAAGAAATTTAAAATTCATTGAACGAGATTTTTAAAAACTTTAAATATTAAAGAAAGAAATATATAATTAATTTCTTACACTAGTCTAAATATTACAAGACAACTTAAAAAAATTATTTTAATTTACTATCAGCAATGATGATTTCCTAAAAACAGAGGAAAATTTCCTAATATTATATTGATTTATTAGAGAAATTTGCAGATGTCCCTGAAACTTGGGGATTTTAGAAAAAAAAAACTGAATTTTTCGGGTAAAATTAAAAATATTTCAAGAATTACTCCACAAGTGTGTTTAAGGAATTTTCTTTGCCAGGCGTTAGGGTGAAATTCGGAAAGTTTGTTGAATCAATGTCCCGACAATTATATGGGAAAATTCCCAAAAAATTGTTTACAGTGTGTCATCCCCTTTCCTCTAGAAAAACAAATCTAGTCAAAGAAGGGATTGATTGAAATTCAAATGAGCTTTTAATTAAACTCGATGATGAACGCAGTTGCCAAAATCCCTTTGAGTGCTTTAATTGCATGCCACATACCGTCATGCAGAACTTCATTCTGAGGAAATAGACCAGAATAGAAAGTCAATATGCTCGGAAGAATGTGAATTTCTCCAATGGATTGACATTTACCTAGTGCGAGTCAAGAAGTCTTTGCTTCCTTATTCCTATACCCATTTTCATATTTGAAAATCTTCAAAATTAATCACCCTGGCGAAAGTTTCGAGAAACAATTCAATCCAAGAGAATCCAAGGCATTCCGAAATCAGTTCCCAAAAAAGTCCGAAACCAAATTTTCAATTCGATCATTCCAATCGCGGATTCATTGGATAGAAAATTGGTTTAGATCAACCAGGAATTGGATTGATTTGAATTGGGAATTTGGATCGAATTCATTCGGACTGAAATCCCGGATAGATTTTGAACGGATTTGCATCAAACAAGATTCAAAATAGTTTCCAGATTAGTTTGGAATACTTTGAAATATGAACATATCCGATTCAAGTTTTTAATCCAAATGAAACCCAGCTCGGATTGATCTAAACTAAATTTCTAATCTGAACTTTTCCAACCTCGAATTCAATTGGATTGAAACTTGTTTTAGATCAACCCGAGGTTGGATTAATTCGGTTTGGGAATTTTGATCAAATTTATTCGGATTGATTTTAAACCGATTCGCATCAAACAAGATTCAAAACAGTTTCCAGATTAATTTGGAATACTTCAAAATATATAACCGATTCGAATTTTCAATTCAAATCAATCTGAGCTTGGATTTATCAGAACTAAATTTTAAATCTGGCTCAATCTGAATCATTCCTAACGTGGATTCAATTGGATTGAAACTTGGTTGAGATCAACCCAAAGTTGGATGGATTCGGTTTTGGAATTCGGATCGTTGTTAAACTGATTCGCATAAAAAAAGATTCAACACAGTTTCCAGATTAGTTTGGAATACTTCGAAATATATATCCGAACCGAATTTTCAATTCAAATCAATCTGAACTTGGATTGATCTAAACCAAATTTTTAATCCGAACTTTTCCAACCTCGGATTCAATTGGACTGAAACTTGTTTTAGATCAACTCAAGGTTCGATTGATTCGGTTTGTACTTCGGATTAAATTCATTCGGATTGGTTTTAAACCAATTCGCATCAAACAAGATTTAAAACAGTTTCCAGATTAGTTTGAAATACTTTGAAATATAAATATATCCGATCCAATTTTTTAACCCAAATCTACGCCAGCTGGGATTGATCTAAACCAAATTTTTTAATCTGAAATTTTCCAACCTCGAATTCAATTGGATTGAAATTTGTTTTAGATCAACCCGAGGTTGGATTAATTCGGTTTGAGAATTCGGATTGAATTCATTCGGATTAATTTTAAACTGATTCGCATCAAACAAGATTCAAAACAATTTCCAGATTAGTTTGGAATACTTCGAAATATATATCCAATTCGAATTTTCAATCCAAATAAATCTGTGCTTGGATTTATCTGAACTAAATTTTCAATCTGGCTCGATCTGAATCATTCCAATCGCGGATTCAATTGGATTGAAACTTGGTTCAAATCAACCCGAAGTTGGATTGAATCGGTTTTGGAATTCGGATTAATTTTAAACCGATTCGCATCAAACAAGATTCAAAACAGTTTCCAGATTAGTTTGGAATACTTCGAAATATATATCTAATTCGAATTTTCAATCCAAATCAATCTGAGCTTGGATTTATCTGAACTAAATTTTCAATCTGGCTCAATCTGAATCATTCCAATCGCGGATTCTATTGGATTGAAACTTGGTTGAAATCAACCCGAAGTTGGATTGATACCGATTTGGAATTTGGATCGAATTCATTCGGACTGATTTTAAACCGATTCGCATCAAACAAGATTCAAAACAGTTTCCAGATTAGTTTGGAGTACTT
This sequence comes from Diplolepis rosae, assembly GCA_030998225.1. NCBI lineage: Eukaryota > Metazoa > Arthropoda > Insecta > Hymenoptera > Diplolepididae > Diplolepis > Diplolepis rosae. Next base: position 296,891 of record JAPYXD010000723.1, on the reverse strand, counting down.
TGAAATATAAATATATCCGATCCAAGTTTTTAATCCAAATCAACCCCAGCTTGGATTGATCTAAACCAAATTTTCAATCCGGATCAATCTGAATCATTCCATTCGCGGATTCAATTGGATTGAAACTTGGTTTAGATCAACCTGAGGTTGGATTGATACCGATTGGGAATTTGGATCGAATTCATTCGGATTGATTTTAAACCGATTCGCATCAAACAAAATTAAAAATGTTTTTCGGATTGGTTCGGAATGATTCGGAGACAGATTCCAGAATGGTTTAAAATAGCTTTGATATGCTTGGATTAAATCCCAAATCGAAATTTTTACTAGGGTGTTATTAAAATATTTCTTCAACTTTGATATGAATAATCACACTGTCTGGTGACGAGATTCCATCCAATTGGAGTTCTAGCTTTGAAATCCAGAATGCACCACAATTCTATTCCATTCGACAAACTGGAAATTTTAGGTATAATTTATTTCAGATTGGATTTTTCTGCACATTGCACAAGAGGATTAAAGATTTAAAATGAAGCTGATCAGAAAAATATAAACTGGAGCAAAAAAATATTTGTCAGATTGGAGTTTTATTTAAGCACCTGGAGTCCGAATTTGATAAAGCGATTGTTTAAATTTGATCTATGTGTGACTGCAGCTTGGGTTTCTTGATTGGCTTTGATTTATGGTTATATCTAATCGATATAGTTGGTTGTCTAACTTGACCATAAACTAGTCATTTAGTATTAAACATTCAAGTTAATATATTAACATGATGCTCATTAAACAGATATCTATTAACTCTTGTCTAGACCTCCAAGTGATTTTCTGTTTAATCCTTCTCCATATTCTGGAGCTTCGAAGTTGGTGAATTTCACGTTCAATTTTAATGAAGAAGAAGTATTATCACTGTAATTAAATTTTTTTTTTCATCATGAAAATATGCACTCAGATGATTATTAGTAATAAATAGATTCTTATATCGACCTTAGGAACGGCAATAATCCAAATAATACGAACTTGAAGTGTATTTGATTTGATAAATTATAATTAAACTTAGAATCAGAATGCATTGCAATATCAAGGCTTTAGTGCACTAATGAATTTACAGTTCTCACCAAATTTCTGATTAAAAGTATGTATATATATATATGCAAATAAGTACTTGAAATAACTAATCATATGAATAATTATTGAATCTCTAGGTTCATTTCTCATAATAACTGATTTACATAGTTAATTTTAATTGATTTTCTCCTAGCGTAGTAATTTGTAATTGGTGATTCAAGCACGAATTTACGATAAATTTCTGTTTATGTTCGTATGCACAAGTGAACATATAATTGTAACTTACATAATTCAACACAAATCTGGGAATGTTAAATTTTGCGCATTTCAGAATTTTCTTAATACAATCGATTCTATAAAAAATGATCTGGGAGTTTTTTTATTTTTTGGTGCTTTTAGAAAGCTTTGGAATGTTCTGAAATGTTCTATACTATAATTATCTCGGAATTTCAAGCGTATTTTAGAAAATTTTCGAAATTTTGATATGATCATTCTAGAATTAATTTTTAGAAAATTCTAGTGTTTTTAAATCTTTTTAAATTTTCATCTACCAAATCTAAGTTGTTCTTGACTTTTTAACAATCTTATTATGAGTTATAGAAAGTGACTTTTTCAGGAAGCGAACAATTTTGGAATATTTTAAGTTATTTTTCAATTTTATTAAACTCTTTTTATTTTTAAAATTTTCTCAAACATTCTTTCATTTTCTCCCAATCACTGGATTCTCTTCAAATTTTCAAAGTGGTTTAGAATTTTTCGAAAATTCGAAGTGTTTCAGAATTGTTTATAATATTCTGCCCTTACTAGAATGTTTAAAAAATATTTATATCTATTATATATGTATTTTTCAATGATTGCCAATAAGCAAAACATTTTATGGCCTGGAAATAAGTTACTGATTAAAATTAGTAAAAAAATGATAAAAGTTGAGGAAGGATCAAACAATTTAAATTTTAGTTTTAAATGTTACTGGTACTTAATTAATGTACAATACTGTATCTCCTAATTTTAATCAGTATTTTTATTACATATTACAATCAATGACAATTCAGTTGGTTTTAACTGATTTCTTGGTTATAATGTCTCTGAAAGCAAGTGATTATATACATACCTAGAATTCATCCACCGATAGAAATTAGTAAAATAGGAAAATAATTGAAATTACGAGTCTTTTGAACCTCTTTAATAAATGGAATGAATAAACAAGAAAGTAGAAACTGTCATTAAAAACAAGAATAATTAAAAGAAAATCTAATAGCAATTACTATTTGTATCTACAATATTATTTATCCTGATTTCCCAAACGAGTTATTTATTGAATGACTGCGTATATTTTTTTGATTGAATGAAGTGAACAATCATAAATACGTGGGGAAACAGGATGAGTTACGGAAACAGAAATTCAATTTCTTGCATTATTATATATAACTTTGATGTGTGCTGTAGAAATGATATCCACATATCCATCGTTTATAAATAAATAAAATAAATGAAGTGTCCAATAGATTTTCCATTATTAAATAAATACCAAAAGAATCCTTCCAAATAATTACTTATTCTGTATTATTATAAATTTATTGTATCAGAAATGAACACGTAATAAACTAACGGAGTATGATTTGTATGCAAACCTGTTACTAATTCGCAAAAGGGTTAAACGGAAATATCCTCTCAAGTTTGGGGAGCTCGATTGGAGTAGTCGTTAACTGAATTTCATATTATACTCGTACCTGGAGTACAGTCTCCATTTATACATCAAGTAATCGAATTACCTTGTGTGACCAAGAGTCATTAAATTTGTCCTCCGTTCAAATATGTTTACAATAGAGTTTCTCATACCACTGTACACACTGTCAAAACTATAAATATATAGCTTGCTATTTACCAAATGAATTAGTCATACTTTATATATCAAAAATATAAAACTACTAATTATTATGATGTGAATTCTCTCTTTAAAAATATCAGCATTAATAATTATGTACCATGCGTTAACATTAATTAGTAACTTATTAAATTATTTTCAATCAAGCACGACTTTAAAACATAAAAAAATTATAAACCCATTGAAGAAAGTCCATTGATTATGTAAACATGGGGAGTCTCAATTCTTTCTCCAGGCGATATAGTCCAAAAAACAGCCTTTCACGATGTTTTTTTGGAGCAGGCCGAAAAATCGATTTTAGGCGTCAAAAAATAAGTGAAACAACATATCTTTTCCCGTGGTGTCAAATCGATGGACTTCATTGTTTAAATAACGGTTATTTATAATTTTTTAACGAAATTATTGAAAATTATGTGTGCAAAACCTAGAGTCGGGAAGTTTGTTAGTTTATGACTTATGGCCTTATAAACAAATTAATAAGCAATTAACCTGTACGAACCTGAGAAGTAGATATGGTGATGCTGATTTTGTTATCGATAGATTTCATTATTTTACATTGAAATTCATCATTGTTAAATAAAAAAATTCAACTTTGCAACTAAGGGAAATTTCTTTATAAATTTCTTAGTTACAAAATGCATTTTTCCAAGTGTTCCACTTAATTCTCATAACTCTTTATTACGTACATTGAAAGTGTATGAAAAGAGCTTTCATTAAAAAAAAAAAAGTTCAAGATTCATTAAGAAACAATGGAGATACAGTGCGATGAAGTTTTTGCTTAATTGTTCAACAAATTCTAAGAATGAAAGCCCGCCGCCTGAAAGATCAAAATTAATTTAAAAAATGTCATTGTACAGTCATTAACAAAAGGATTTGTAGGCATGATAAAATGTCTGCATGCTTAAAATTATATTAAATATATTATTAATTAGTAAAAAATATACGCTTGTAAAATATATGATTGTTGAAATATATATTTTTCTAAAACATTGAACATTTTATCATGCTTGTAAAATCCTTTTTATTTTTTCACATCGAAACATCGAATAAAACTGCAAAGAATTTCAGTTAATAAATTACACGTATTTCACTGCTCAACTAGCAAAATTATTGAATTTTCAACAGTAGAAATGAATTCCTCTCGTTGCAAGGTATTAACGTTAGTCGTTAAATTTATTGAACAATTGAGCAAAAACTTCAGCGCACTGTATCTCTATTGTTTCTTAATGAATCTTGAACTTTTTTCTTTAAATGAAAGCTCTTATCATACACTTTCAATGCACGCAATAAAAAGTTATGAAAATTAAGTGGAACACTTGGAAAAATGCATTTTACAACTAAGAAACTTATAAACAAATTTCCCTTAGTTGCAAAATTGAATTTTTTTATTAAACAATGATTTTCAATGTAAAATAGCGAAATCTATCGATAAAAAAATCAGCATCACCATATCTACTTCTCAGGTTCGTACAGGTTAATTGCTTATTAATTTGTTTATAAGGTCATAAGTCATAAACTAACGAACTTCCCGACTCTAGGTTTCGCACACATAATTGTCAATAATAAGAAGTATTCGGACGTTGTTGAACGGAGCGATATGAGTAAAGAAAGCTTTTGAATGATTGTTTATTTAAACGTCATAAACATTATCTATTTTTATTCATAACTTTTGACCTAATTAATATTTTTTTACGGTAGACATCTAGTTTTGTAGAGTTTCTTATGAGGGAAAAAAAGTTATTAAACTATTTTCCGATAAAATGAAAAGAATCAAAGATATAAGTAAAAAACGTGAAATTTCGTTAAAAAATTGTAAATAACCGTAATTTAAACAACGACGTCCATCGATTTGACACCACGGGAAAAGATATGTTGTTTCACTTATTTTTTGACGCCTAAAATCAATTTTTCAGCCTGCTCCAAGAAAACATCGCGCTTTTCACTAAATCGCCTGGGCTATTACGTGAGTTTCTTTTATTTAGAATATTTTTAAATTTTAATTTAAAATCATTCAGGTTTGAAATTTACTTTTATATTTTTACTTTGATTTGAATATACATTAAATATTTTTGATATTTTATTTGATACGAGAGATAATATATCTTAGATAAGGAAATGGGGGAAGGGGATTTAAAAAAACTTTCCGCATGTAATTAATGAACGTTTCGTAATTGAAATAGTGTTCTGATTATTAAATTTCATTGAAAATAAGGAAACTTAAGTTTTATTACATTCTCATCATGGATGAGAAGGTATTGGTTTTATGTGAAAAATGACTTTCGAAATTTTCATCAAATCTTTACGTTTTGAGACCCCCTGAGTCAGAAAAAATGGTTTTTACGAAAGTGTCTGTCTGTCTGTCTGTCTGTAGGTCGTGTGCGGCATAACTCTCGATAGAATTATCAGATTGAATTGAGCTTTGGTACACTTTATCAGAGCCGAAAAAGTAAGGACAAGTTCGTTAACCAGCCACATCCAATCAAAATTGAGGGGTTGAGCACTACTTTTGTGTTTTTGAAAATAATTTTTTGAAAAAATCAAAAATTTCAATACTGGTTTTAGATCGTGCTCATAAATCTCTAAAAATTATCCTGATAACATTTTTTGATTAAATCAAAATTAGAAATGTTACAGCATATTCCAATTCGAAAAAAGTCCATATCAAAATTCCATTTTCCAGTTAAATTATACGAGATACGAAAAAACGTTATGATACAATATTATTGAATAAATAAAAACCTACAAATTTGAATTGTAACATTTTTTCATAAGATGCATATTTTTCTTTTTAATTAAAAAAAAAACTATTGAAAATCCAAAATTCAATTTTTTAACAATAATATGTAAAATAAGAAAAAAACGTAAGAATACAAAGTTGTTAGTTTCAAAAAGATCTACAAGTTTTGTCTGACACAGTTTCTGATAAAACATATATTTTTCGTTTCAATTCCAAAAAATACGATTAAAATTCAAAAATTCCATTTTTTAGACAAAATATGTGAGATACAAAAAAAAACTTTGAGATGAAAAATTGTTTGGCTAAATAAGGTCTACACATTTTTATCAAGAAATTTCTCGACAGGATGTATATTTTAATTTTTTGATTTTTAATATTGAAAAAATTCGATTTTTTTCACCAAAATATGTGAGATACAAAATAAGCGTTGTTCTGCAAAATCGTTTCCTTAAATAAAGTCTACGATTGTTTTTCCTTTTTGAGATATTTGTAAGAAAATAAATTTATCAATAATCATGTAATTTGTTAAAAAGTAACAAAAATGCATACAGAAAATCGAGCGCAAAGCGCGAGTGTCATGATGAGAATGTGTTCCTTAAGGCCGATAGAGCCTTAAGTAAATTGAATTTCCTGTTTCACTTAAACTGAAAAAGAAATTTTAGTGAATTTGAGAAAATGAGTAATTTACATCATCTTTAATATTATAAAATTGGTTTGAGCTTCAGTATTAAATTATAAGAAATAAACTTAAACGTATGCGAAGAGCACAAGACCGAGCGCGAAGCGCGACGTTCAAAAATTCCGGAGCGCGGCGAAGCGCGACGATCGAATCGCGCGCCCTAGGCGCGCTCAAACTTGCGAGCGAAATTTTAATGCATGTTGTTTGTAATTTTTGAAGCTATTTATATATTTAAGAATAATAAAATTCATTGAACTTTTGAATTTGGGAAGAATCTTGTTTGATTTATTATTTTCAACTTAAAATGCATTTTTTCAAGTCATGTACTCTTAGCGTGCAATTTTCCTTTTTATGATATCGTAAGGGAAAATGGCAATATTGATGGTAAAAATGGTATCTAATCTTAAAGCTGATCGATCAATTTTGTAAATAGTAGACATTATCCTTATCTCTCTATAATCATTTTAGTATTATCAATTTCATTCATAAGTATTTTGAAATTGGATTTGAGGCTACTTTTTCTACTCCCAGTCGTCTTTATAAAACTTCAGAAGTTTAATAAAAATTCTCAATTTGTCCCAACTGCCACTACGTTTTTAATTTTACTTTATCTTGTACAATAAAAACTCCTGAGCACTCTTACATAAAACTGTCTGCAATCTTCCAAGATTTTTAATATAAACATTTCGTGCTCTAATATCCAACAAAAATAAATTAATAAAATCTTAAAATATATTATAAAGTATTTTTATCTTTTCTTTTTTCTTTTTTATTCTTTTTTTTTACTTCTTTCTACTTCTTTTTACTTCTTTTTACTTCTTTCAACTTCTTTTACTTGTTTGTGATAAACAGCCTTTTATTATTTTTTTTTAATGCATTCAATATTTTTTCTGTATTATGGTCAATGGAAATTAATATTGTCTGTATCAGTTTCATGAAAAAAAATGCATTTCTAATACTACGTATATAAAACTAAATACATTATCATGGGAAGTGTGTATTCTTGACGGATTAAAAATACTTATCTAATTTAAGTGCTGTGATTCGTTAGTGGGAAATACAACTATTTCTGTCTTGGAATAAGAGAAGACGTATTCAAGTCTTGTTTCTCTAATGTAAGATCCTAACTGACTCTTTGCTTTTTCAGTGTAAATTGTTATTGCTACTGGCGTTTCCTCTTTCTTTGCTATTAAATAAAAAAGAGTTCTAACGAAGAAGTTTTATCTACAGAAAAATTTTCATTTTCTAGTATTTATAAAATTAATTCACCCTTCCTTCAGAAAATATGTTTTTTTGTCCTAAATATAATGTTTGCAAAATTTGATTATTAGAAGTTAAAAAGCAAGAATTTGCAATTAAGAAATAAACTAATTGTTAAGCTCGTCGCATATTTTTGTACACTGACTATATTTTGGTCCTCAGAACCAGAAAATATTGCTATCAGACCAATGCTACGGTATGGTCCTCAGAACTATACGAGTATAGGTGAGACAGCTATACAAGTTCGTTGATATGACAATACTATGTATAGCGATCGTAAACAAAATATTATGCCATCGTTATCGCTCTTGTGAATTTTCGCGTGTGATAAAACAATACGCGATACGCAAAAATGATCTTTCAAAGAAAGAAAAAATACTCCAAACAAATCGACAAACGCTTCGAAAAAACGCCTCGAAAAAATGACACTTCTTTCTCATTTCGAGGTTAGAGTCGCGTGCATGCGAAGCAATGTAAAGGTCGTGCGGCAAACCAGTATAGTTGTCTCACCTATACCGCATGGGTCGAGACACTATATACCGGTATAGGTCGAACAGCTATACTGTTTTTCCGTGTAATTTGAGGTGAAAAGAAAGGTTTGTAAAAAGTTGAAGAATTCTTTTTGGAAAAATTTGACAAGCCTGTCTATTGTTCCTCTTTGACACAGCAAGTAGATAGAGAATTGTGAATAGTTAACACAATCCAGGATTTCACCTAATCCAGAATAAAGTCTCGATAATCCTTGAAGGTCACGAACAGGAGAAAACTTCCACGAACCTTACTTAACCAATGATACGGAAAATTACACGAAGAAAAGGCACTAGAGAGAAAAAAAAGTTGCTATAAGATTAAAGATTTGACTTTCAGGAGTTCAACCAAACCAAAAATCCTGAATACTTTCAAGGATAAAATAACGAGAAAAATATATTTCAAGAGCACATTAATGCTACAATTTGTTAAGATTTTCTCGCAAATCTCATTTTTCAAATTTTAAGATGCTCATACTATATTATTTACTCTTTAGATATTCTTATCTGAGTTATTACTTACAAATTATTATTTTTTAATAATTTTCTAAAAGTATTTAAAATTAAAAATATCTTTGATACAAAGAGCAAGGCAAGTTTTATATTTAAACATCGAACTTCTTTCTATAAAAAATTCTATTGTAAGTCCACCTTTATATAGTAAAAGAGAAAGCTTTTGTTGGTGGGAATATAGTAAGCGCTTTTAGATGGCTTTGAGTCTATATATATACAATATCTACATCGGTTCCAAGTAAGCAGCATCTTTTTTTCCTTCAATTGCACCATATTCTCAATTCTTACATTTTTCTCTTGTGCTTTCCACTGGAGCGACTCTCTGTTAAATCGCTAAGAAGAAATGGAATATGGCAGGGTGGTTATAACATGCAGGAGTTACCATCAATGGTTATTGCAACGATGAGAGATTACTTACTAGCAATAAACGAATAATAGCTTGTACACTGATAAAAAGTGTTATTGAATCGATAATATGAGTATTTACCATCGTCCAAAAGCGAATGCTATGGATTCAAATAAATATAAATTTTAAGGGATTATTCGCCATACGAATGAAACTTCCCGAGTCGAAATATAGGTACTTTTTTGATGCTATAAAATTCTCTACCTCAGATAATTTACGAGGATCTAATGAGGGTTAATTTCAATATAATCCATGTCCTATTTAAGTGCTTAAAATGTGCGGAAATTTCCATTTCTACACGTTTTGAGAACTTAAAACGGACTTAATTAAATCCTTATTAGATTCTCGTAACTCCTTCATTCACTACTATACATATTCTATTTATATTCTATTTATATTGCGATTTTATTGAATATAAGAAATTAATACTAGATTATAAATTTATAAGTTTATAATTCATTCGTTAAGTAAGAAGGTAGATTGATGTTAATTTTTTGCATGCTTAATAATATTTCGATAATATTATAATAAAAATTAAATAATTTTTTTCAGGTAAATTTTATTTAAAAAGCACAGTACTTGATACGGTTCAAACATAAAGTATTTTGAACTCATTTTATAATAACCTCTCTTATGACATTTAATATTCAAGTTGGATGGACTATTATTTAATATTTTTCAATATTTAATAGTACGATTAATCTTCGCATATTTTTAAGAACATTTGTATCAAAGTAAAGCCGCAGCTTTCAAAAATACGAAAAATATTTTAATAAATATTAAATAACTTTTTTTGGTATCAGATATCTTATGGACTAAATTTTATGAAATATAGTTCTCAATACTGTTCAAACGTAAAATAAGCATTATAAAGATATCGAACAAATAAAGCAGTTTGACTAAAAATACCGAAATGTTTTTTCAATCTTAAAGTGGTGTTAAACAATTCTCCCAATTTATCCTTCTTGAATTCAGACACGTGTTCATTTCAAACTGTTGCGAAATATCTTTATTAGGAATCTATGAAGCATTTGTTGATTTGTTACAGAGAATTAAAATCGGACTTAAAATATTAAAGAGACTAACCGAGAATTAAAAGCGGACTAAATAGAACATAAGAGAATCCAATGAGGAAGTTAAGGACTAAGTAGATCTAAAGGGGGATTCATTCAGCACTGTCGAGGATCAAAAATGTACTTATATTTCGACTCGGGTTGAAACATAGTTATTTAAATACATAAAAATGAATCAGTCAAATTTTCAAGACTCTCGGGTACCTGTGAGCTAAAATATTTTAATAAATATTTTCCGTCATTTAACATGTGCTCTTATGGACAACTACCTTTTCATTGTTTTCAATTACCCACAACACATTTATTAACGATTAAATATCGATAAAATCTTTTATAATAGTGAGAAAAATATCTAAAAAACATTTTTAGCTTACAATATTGTTAGAAGGGTACTGGTAAATTAATGAAAATGGAAATAAATGTTACAAAAATCATGATATTGAGTGATAATTTAGTAGATATGGCAACACTGCAGCCGTGTATACGTTGGTAGGTTATGGCGTGCTATTCAAAAAGAAACATTGAGCCTACATACACGTTTGCCCTGTCATAGTATTCACACGTGAATGCCTTAGATTTATAATCCAGTTCAATAAAATGCCTCTTATGATGCCAAATTTAGAAGGGACACTAAAAAAAGCGAGGCGGTGTTGCCACATCAACTACCTCGTGAGTCAACTGCACGAAATGTTTTGTTCTGACTAGCTACGTACCGATAGAACCTCCTTAAGTTTCACTTGACAGTTGATTAGTTAATAGTAAGTCAAAACTGGTAAGAAAATATTCGTCAGGAACTTGCTAGTCGTTCGTAAGTTTAACTACAGGGTGGGCTATCTAACATTTGGAATTGGAACCGGCTATAAAAAAAACTTATGGATATTTTTTCAAAAGTATGGTTTTATTAGAAAGATTGAACCTTTCATTTAAGAATGAAATACAACATCATTCAAATGACTGCCACGGCTAGCCTTACAGTACCCCATTCGATCAACCCAATTTTTCAGTACATTTTCGATTGTTTGGGCAAAAAGGTCAATAAGGTAAATAAGAAAAATTGTCGCATTTAGGGCCCAGAAAATCCAAACGTCATCATTGAGAAGCCGATGCACCAACAACGAGTGGCTGGTGCGGATTTTGGTACGGTGACATCATTGGGCCATTTTTCTTCGAAAATGAGCAAGGAGCCGCCGTTGCGGTCAATGATGAGCATTACTGTGCCATGCTCAACGAATTTTTTTTCCCAAAAATTGAAGAGGATGACATGGATATTTGGTGTCAACGGGACGGGGCCACTTGCCACTTGCCGAAATTCTAATGTCAATTGGCCGTCTCAGAGCTGTGATTTGACCCCGTTGGACTATTTTTGTGGGGAGCCGTTAGGGATAAGTGTTGCGCTAATCATCCAGAGACGATTGAGGCCTTGAAACACGAAATAGAAGTTGCCATTGCAGTCATTTGAATGATGTTGTGTTTCATTCTTAAATGAAAGGTTAAATCTTTCTAATAAAACCATACTTTTGAAATAATATCTATGAGCTTTTTTTATAGTCGATTCAAATTCCAAATGTTAGATGGATCACCCTGTATTACAAGCTAAACTGGAGTATAATCCAAGTAGAAAATTTCAAAAGATTTATTTGAGATACTCGTAAGTTTTCCTTTTCAACTAGTGAGGCCCTCTTGAGGGAAAATTGTAAGTTATTCAAAAGAAATGTAATGCTACGTCATTTAAGTTATTTTTGAGAAAATAGACAGTTCTTTCTTAGGAATCGAAATCTGGCATATGTACTTTAATCTGAGTGAAGATTTCGAGTAATAAAATTTGATGTTGATGGGCCTTGAACGTCGATTTTATATTGACATTTAACTTGTAGTTTTAGTACGCACACATTAAATGAAATGATTCCAAGTTTTTAGTTACAAATATCTCAACAATTACTTACAAGAAATATTCAAAAGTTAATCACGGGGGAAACTGGACAAGTTTTACTCCAATTTAGCTTGTAATATTTAAACTTACAAATAACTAGTAAGTCCCTTACGAATATTTTTTTACTAGTTTTGACTTACTATTTACTAATCAACTGACAAGTGAAACTTAAGACATTTCTACTTGGGGAGTCCGGTAAGTATTCATCGCAATACGTCTATATTTTATAAGTTATGACATTAGTTTTTCAATAAAATTCGCAATTTACATTGTTTTGTTTCTTGGCCAAAATGTTCCCAACTAGAAATTTTCAAGTTTTGTTTGAGATACTCAAGTAGAAATTTTCAAAAATTTTATTTGAGATACTCGTAAGTTTTCCTTTTCAACTAGTGAGGCCCTCTTGAGGAAAAATTGTAAGTTATTCAAAAGAAATGTAATGCTACGCCATTTAAGTTATTTTTGAGAAAATAGACAGTTCTTTCTTAGGAATCGAAATCTGACATATGTACTTTAATCTGAGTGAAGATTTCGAGTAATAAAATTTTATGTTGATGGGCCTTGAACGTCGATTCCAAAAAATTCTGCCGCATCAGTTGATCCATCTGCCATAAAAAACGTTATATAAGAACCTAATACCAAAAATGAGAATAAAAAAAGGTTTTTGAAAACCAGACAACGAAAATTTATGCGCGATCCCAAGGAATTGTAGATTAAGTAAGAAAGTAATCAAAGGACTTTGTAGATTAAACAAAAAATGTACGTGACATGATTGTGCAACATTTTGGCCAAGAAACAAAATAAGGAAATTGCGAATTTTATTGAAAAACTGATGTCATAACCTATAGAATATAGACCTATTGCGATGAATACTTACCGGACTCATACTGATACTTTTGGTTAATTTATTCTAATTCTAATTCTAATTCTCAGTTTCTGTTTCCTTCCCTTTTTCGGTCCATTCTTTCATATGCAAAATTTTTTTTCCAACACCTCACTAACGGACTAAATTTTATGTTGACATTTAACTTGTATTTTTAGTATGCACACATTAAATGAAATGATTCCAAGTTCTCGCTTACAAATGCCTCAACAATTACTTACACGAAATATTCAAAAGTTAATCACGGGGGAAACTGGACAAGTTTTACTCCAGTTTAGCTTGTAACAGTTAAACTTACAAATAACTAGTAAGTCCCTTACGAATATTTTTCTACTAGTTTTGACTTACTATTTACTAATCAACTGACAAGTGAAACTTAAGACATTTCTACCTGGGTACTCGTAAGTTCTCCTTTTCAACTAGAGGGGCCCTCTTGAGGAAAACTTGTAAGTTATTAAAATGAAATGTAATGCTACGACATTTAAGTCATTAGTAAATCTAAACTTTTGAAGTATTGTTGAGGCACTCTAATTAATAATCTATAAAATATAGGCGTATTGAGATGAATATTTGCCGGACTCATATTGATACTTTTGGCTAATTTTTCTCCTTTTACGAAACTTCTTCACTTGATTTCTGTTTCCTTCCATTTTTCGGTCCATTCTTCGATATGCAAAAGTTTTTTTCCAACACATCACAAACGCACTAAATTTTAGGTTCACATTTAATTTGTATTTTTAGTACGTACACATGAAATGAAATAACTCCAAGATCTCCCTTATAAATGCCTCAACAATTACTTACACGAAATATTCAAAAGTTAATCACGAGGGATACTGAACAAGTTTTACTCCAGTTTAACTTGTAATAGTTAAACTTAAAAATAACTAGCAAGTTCCTTACGAATATTTTCTTATTAGTTTTGACTTACTTTTAACTAATTAACTGTAAATTGAAACTTAAGACATTTTTACCTGGGATGCAGAAAAAAAATCCTTTTTTAGGATGACAATTCACCATCTCACACATCGAACATTGCACAGGCAAAAAAGCATGAATTGGGTTTTGAATCGCTTCCGCATCCACCGCATTCTCCAGACTTGGCCCCAGCGACTATTTTTTGTTCCTAAACCTCAAGAGATGGCTGTATAGTAGGTGTTTTGAGTCGACCGAAAAAATTGAATAGGAAACAGAACGGTATTTTGGAGGGTTTGACAAATCGTATTATTTGGAAGGCATAGAAAAGTTGAAAGATCGTTGGACTCGTTGTATTGAACTAAAAGGAGAGTATATTGAGAAATAAAACCGATTTTTGCTAAAAAAAATAAATTCTTGTTCATTTTATCACGTTGATATCAAAGACCCTAGTATTAAAGTTGGTCAAACGTTATTATTTATTTTCTTTTGCTGACTTCTTTTTTAATATCAGATAGTAGTGTCCGGTGTAGCAGTCATGTAACCAACTACATTCGGCGACTTTATGGATAAAATTATCATCGTAAGAGATTTTCCGGCGAAGATATCAATACAGAAAGAAGCAAAGTATCGTTGTTTTCTCCAAAAAATTATTCAATATTACTATTATACTGGGAGGGCAGTGGAATATAGAATTATTTATTGCGTTTGGTAGTAATAAAACACCAAACACGAAAATTTATTCACAAAAAAAAGCGTGAAAAAGACATGAGTAAATTGTAACCAGTAATTCAAAACTTCAAGAAATTTTTTTTTTCTATAAATATCAGCATTATTTTCTATATTTTTATTGCTAGTGGTTTATCATATGTCAAACTAAACATTTACTATTTAAAAATTGAAATAATTTCGATATATATAGAAGAAAGAACACTGATTTGGAACCCCGATCCACATTTGGTGAAAATGACCTGTTAATTTCAAGCAGACCTGCATGAGAAAAATAGTGTGTGTGTCATGGAACAATATATTTTTCTAATTCCAACACAAACTAAATCTAAAAGAACGCGGCATTAACGTCACAGAGCGCAACTATCCAACAGACCAATCCAAATAAGGCACGAGTTTAATTTATTGCCACATATATATTAAAGTTAGTGATAAGGGATATTCCAAGTATTATAAAATAAAAATTCTATGAATGTTCTTAATGCTCAGGCATTTTCATATATGCGTAACAGTGCAACAATGAAGCTTGTTCTTCTTTTTATGTTGTGTGGCATCACGATAACAGTTGCTGAACCCTACGGTAGGTACATTACATTAGTCAATGCATAACATGTTTTTTTCTTATATTAGAAATATAAATATTTGACACGCAAGATATTTTTCAACTATGTCGTTTTTAAAGTGAAATGCTTGATAACATGTCTAGTATTATATTGACCCAAATTCATAGAATTTTTGTTAATTTTTTTGATTGATTTGATGATTTGATTAAAAATGTCACTATTATATGTAAAAATACGCAAAAAGAAAGAAAGGCAAACGTTTCGGCCACATATGGGGGCCCTCTTCAGTGCCATAAATTCAAAGCTTAATTCAAAATTTCTGTAAAACATTAGAATATAGGAGATAATTAAAATAATGATTACCATAGAATTTAAGAACTTATCTCATAGCTTGCAATTCAAAATGAAGTAGTTGTAGTTGGACTACTTCATTTTGAATTGCAAGCTATGAGATAAGTTTTTGAATTTTATAAAAATTCTTAATTTAATTATTTCCTATATTCTAATGTTCTACAGAAATTTTGAATTAATCTTTGAATTTATGGCACTGAAGAGGGCCCCCATATGTGGCCGAAACGTTTGCCTTTCTTTCTTTTTGCGTATTTTTACATATAATAGTGACATTTTTAATCAAATAAAATAAGATGAAACTGACTTTTGTTAAGAAGACAAGGAGTCTTGAATTAAGCGAAACTAAATTGGTATTTTGAAAATTTCAGGAAACAATTCGACTTTTTTGGAGAGTAAAATGGTTGGTGCTCAAACAATAAGCACGTCAGAAATTTCTGAAATGGGAAAAGCCCTTGTTTCCATACAAATAAATGGAAAGCATATGTGGACAGGATCCTTCTACCAACTTAATTTTGTTTTCACAACAGGCGCGTGTGCAAAAGAAATACATACAATTTTAAAACTACCACTAGCAAATTCCCTGCGAGTTTGTTATAAAATCCTTCCTGCAGGTGAAAATTGCGTTCCAGTCCGTTCTGTAGCCATAAGTGCAAAGTATCTTTCCTTCGACAATGAATATGAAATGGATGCAGTTCCTTTTGCCCCTGATGATCTGGGAATTCTTGTGGTGAGTATTTTACACAAGGTGTACTGTTGCAAATATTCAATTTCATGTACACTTGTATATTGAATTCAATATACTAAAATTATTGAGTCACATCACTCCATTTTACGCAATTGTAAAATTATTTTTGCAGTCAATCTAGGATGTAAATAATAAAGTAGATTATTTTCTTTCATATCGATACAAATTCATTTTTTTATTATTGAAAATGTTCAAGTATTTGAAACATTATTTTGCTCAATTTATAAGCATTTAAAGACGTCAACAATTTTTTATATTTCTGACATAATTAGCAAAAAACTTGAATAATAATGATGATTAAATTTTTTTTTTAAATTATCAACCAGTTTTAATAATTTACGAGTTATCAAAGAATGTAGAAAATATCCTGTTTTATTGAAGATTTAATGCATATTAAGTTTCATAATTGCGTATATTAAATTTCTTCTACAGTATATACTACAGTTTCGGAGTTTTTTGCAAGTTTACTCTTTAAAACTGATCAGGTTTCAAGAAATCATGGCTCATTTTCTTCTTTAAAGAATTTAAAATGACTCTATTGTCTCAACTTTTTGAATTAATCCCTAATTTCTTAAGTACAGTTATTTTTTCACAAAACTTAATTAATTTTTCGAGACTTCTGATTAGCAGTTAGAAAACAAGAGATTCATTTAAAATTTTTTTTTATTTTATGGCTATGTATCAACTAGACCATGTAACCAGATTCCTGTAAAAGTTCATGTCAAATAACTTTTCCATTTTACGAAATATCTTCCTGAAAATTTGGAAAATCCAACGGAAGACGATAAGGAACGTCTGTTAATTGCATTTGAGTGGAAATTTTGTAGAGAAAATTTACAGTTAACTGTAATTGTCGATAATTTGTCCAATTTTTTCCTAAAAATAAGTTAACAGACATTCTTTATTGTCTTTTGTTATGTTTCTCAATTTTTTAGAAAGATATTTTGTATATTACCGACATTGTTAGACCAGTGCAGCAGAACACAAGACATTCAGTTGGTAGCATTAATAAAATAAAAAAATACAAATTATTTTAATGCACTATACCTTTCCTTATTCCTTTCATATGCTATAATTGATCATTTCCTAAATTTTGACTGATTTATTTCAATTTAAAATTTTATATATGTAGAAAAAAAAAATCAATAGCCAGTGACTGAATTGGTCACGTGACCTGCATATCCCATGGCCTTAAATGAGGAATTTTCACAAATATTTTCAAATCCTTCGAGGAAATTCTTTAAAATTTTAATTTTTTCGTTTAAATCTTATCTGAGACAACACAATAATTTCGAAAAGTATTATTTTTCCCTAACGGTAAGAAAGTATGATTGCCGTACGGTGTATAGCAGGATTAAAATAATTTGATACAAAATGAAGCTAATTTTTTTCATGAAACAAAATTTCCAGGTTGATGAGAACCTTATTCCAGAACCTACGCCATGGCATTCGTGTACAGCTGGCTTCATTTACGAAGGTGCCTCTGCACGCAAGTATTCCGTGTTAGGATGGGAATTTGCGGTAATTATTTTTTGATATGTTAGTGATTTAATATTGTGTATGATGAATTTGTCTTAAATTAAAAGTTGTTATTTAACGGTAGCATTTGACTTGTTACAGTTTAGAAGTAACGCGTTAAGGGGGGAATACCAATTACACGGAGAAACTTTTCATTGTAAAATTTAGTATTATTATATTTATTTTTACTAAAAGTCAATAGGAAACGCGGATATAACGTCACTTTTTTAGAAATTTCTATTTTGAATATTAAACTATGGAGTTACTAATAATATTGGAAAAAATAGTGATATAATTGTACTTACACCTAAAAACAAAAGCAAGTTTTATTTCTTGAAATAGTAAAATCAAGTAAACCCAATAAATGCTTCATTAATTGCTAAAAAAAGAATGTTAAGTTTACAAAAGACAATAGTAAAGTCACGTCTTCTGTCTAACCGAATTACAATAGTCTTTTGGAGATGTGGAACCATGTTTATAACTTTTCCTATCGAAAATAGGAAATAATTGCACCTCCATGATATAAAAAAATCAGTCATTCATAAATGTTACTATAGTTCTTATTAGATTTTGTGAACTACATAAAGAGAGTATTTATAAACATGGTTACATATTTACATACACATACACGTATATGCATATCAATATAAAAAATAAACATACCAATGCACGATCAAATACTAATTCAACGCAACTTAACCTAACTGCACAACACAAACATTCATAAACGCATCGCAGTGATATGTCAATTACAATGTAGCAACTTCATTATATACTGAACTGTGGAAACTTTTACGATTTGTGAGGAAAAGCTCGATAGTCCCTCTGCACGGAGAAACTCTTCATTGCAAAATTTAGTATTATTATATTTATTTTTACTAAAAGTCAATAGGAAACGAGGATATAACATCACTTTTTTAGAAATTACTATTTTTAATATTAAACTATGGAGTTACTAATAATATTGGAGAAAATGGTGACATAATTGTACTTATACCTAAAAACAAAAGCAAATTTTATTACTTGAAATAGTAAAATCGTAATCGACACATCGAACGAATTATATTGAAGTAAACCCAATAAATGTTTCATTAATTGCTAAAAAAGAATGTTAAGTTTACAAAAGACAATAGTAAAGTCACATCTTCTGTCTAACCGAATTACCATAGTCTTTTGGAGATAGTGGAACCATATTTATAACTTTTCCTATCGAAAATAGGAAATAATTGCACTTCCATGATATAAAAAAATCAGTCATTCGTAAATTTTACCATAGTTCTTATTAGATTTTGTGAGCTACATAGAGAGAGTATTTATAAACATAGTTACATATTTACATACACATACACGTATATATATATCAATATAAATAATAAACATACCAATGCACGCTCAAATACTAATTCAACGCAACTTAACCTAACTGCACAACGCACACATTCATAAACGCATCGCAGTGATATGTCAATATTGTCAATTACAATGTTGCAACTTCATTATATATTGAACTGTGGAAACTTTCTCTAAACTATTTTGCAATTTATATTATTCAAAAGACCAATTCTTGCATTGATAGTTTTACTTTTTATTTATATAGGTATCACTTATTTCTAGTTTCAATTTGCCATCAAAGATATTAATTTTTGCTACTTTCAATGGTAATTTATAAAGTTGCACTATATTTACAATCGGTTCAGAAAATGTATTTCCTCATATCGCTATGGTAAATAAAACTAGTTTTTTTACTATATCCTCGCTTCCTATTGACTTTTAGTAAAAATAAATATAATAATACTAAATTTTACAATGAAAAGTTTCTCAGTGTAGAAAAAATCGTAAGTTAGAAAGGCGCCATATTCAAATGTAAAAAAATATATTACTATATCTGGTACTGACAAATAATCATAACGAGCACATGGAGCGATTCTCGGGTAATATCAGAAACGTTCAGCGTATCTGACGTCACTCGACAGTACATTTAATATTTCCAATGGGAATTTTGGCAACGTATACTATTCCAATATATGATGTATTCGATTGCAAAATATTCAAGTCTTTCTTTCTTCATTGTTAATTACTATTGACAATGGTAATTTCTCTAAACTATTTTGCAATTTATATTATTCAAAAGACCAATTCTTGCATTGATAGTTTTACTTTTTATTTATACGAGGTCTGTCCGGAAAGTATCGGGCCTACCTTTATATCTCCGCGCTGGCGTTATTCTTCATCATCGGGCGGGTGGCATCCTTCAAAGTAATCCCTACTTGATTGAATAAGACGGTTCCAGCGATGTTTCCACTTCTCGAAACAGTCCTGGAACTCACAGCACACACGCGAGTCATTCCTAAAATCTTGTTCAAAATTTCCCAAACAGTAGTTTTCGGTATTCCGAGATCATTTTCTAGTTCACGAACAGTTAATCGACGATCACCTTCAATCGCAAGTCGTACCCGCTCAATATTATCCAATGTTTTTGTTGTCGAAGGTCGGCCAGAACGAGAATTACTATCAACAGAAGTGCGGCCTCCTTTGAAACGATTATACCACTCTTTTATTCGTGTTTTGTTCATACACTCATTCTCAAAGGCCTTCTGCATCATCTGAATAGCTTCCGAACTCGTTTTTCCGAGTTGGATGGAAATTGGATGCAAATTCGCTGATTTTGTTTTTCAGTCATTTTTAACATTCACAAAATCCGCCGAACTCAAAAATAGCTTTGTAAACAAAGACACGCTGCGCATGAACTATACGTCCTGCAGATGTCAGCAAGCAACCGATAGGTTTGTGAGGCTTTACTGTTGACGTTCATGCCCCGCAGAGGTCGCTCGAACACTATGGCGCGGAGATATAAAGGTAGGCCCGATACTTTCCGGACAGACCTCGTATAGGTATCACTTATTTCTAGTTACAATTTGCCATCAAAGATATTAATCTTTGCAACTCTCAATGGTAATTTATAAAGTTGCACTATATTTACAATTGGTTCAGAAAATGTATTTCCTCCTACCGCTATGGTAAATAAAACTAGTTTTGTTACTATATCCTCACTTCCTATTGACTTTTAGTAAAAATAAATATAATAATACTAGATTTTACAATGAAGAGTTTCTCCGTGTGGCCGGCCAAAATCGTCACTCAACTTTGGGCGTGGTTATAAAAAAAACTATCCATGTTAGAAACACTAAAAATTAAACTTCTGTAGTATTTCATTTGCACAATCATACAAAAAAGTTATTTTGCGAAATTCGGGTGCAGTTCGTAATTATAAACGCGCAAAGTGGAGTCTGTACTTAGCGCGGAGGTAAACGGCGTGTCTGGGCGTGCCAAATATAGCCTTAGGACATGTTTCTATAAAAAAAGTATTGATAAATTAGTTATGTTATGGCCTTGACAGTTTTGATTTTCGAGAAAAAAAAATTATTTTTCAAAACAATAGCGTAAAAAGTAAAACTACTATTAATGGACAGGGGCACAAAAATAAAAGATAAAATTATTCTGCTATTAGTGAAATTTAGGAATATATTTTCTAGAATCTTGAAAATAATCAATAAGAATGGAGTAAAAGTCTTCCGTTTTGGATTATCAATTATAAATTATTAGCGAATGACAATTTTTTTCCAGACCAATCTTCCTCTACGATACGAAAAAATAATACCAGTTGATGTTTTGAGCCATAACGAATGTTTACACATGTATGGTGTGGATGTTCGTAAACATGGTATATCTTTTGTTGTGGAGTGTTTAAAGCCACGTGTAGGCCAATTCCAAAAGGTAAATACTTTTAGAAATATTGTAAAATTTTCTGTTTAAAAGCATTGTGGGGATATCAGAAATTGCTTTTTCCGAAAAAGTTTTATTTAAATCTCATTTTAAAATGAAACCTTTTGTTTAGGAGGACTTTGGAGCTGCTCTACTTTTAAATAATTATGCAGTTGGCATTTTATCTTATGTTGACGAAGGTGGAAGACCTGCCATCGTCTCACGTTTCAAGAAACTGCCAGGGCACGGTTTTTCGGATAAATGGTTACATGCTAATCAAATAGACGAGTTCTTTAAAACTGTCCAATTGTCACAACGTCGAAAGGATAAACATGTAAGGTCATCGGGACGCTAGAGAGAATACTACGTGGAACTTTTATAACATTGTTAGAAACATTAGGAAATTCACAAGATGCTTACGCTCATACGAAAACAAACCGCATGCGAAAAATTAAACGTATATTATTATATTCTTGTAGTTTTTTCACGACTACACGAAGAATTACAAGCCTAAAATTATAAAATAATTGCATAAACTACTGCTAAAGCTTAACTGTAATTACGCGTTTACTTATACATATGCGGATAAAAAAAAATCAGCTGCAGCAGATAAGAATATGTCTTAAGTTTTTGCGAGTACTGTATTTGAATCAAAATAGTATTTTTACATCAAGTTGAAAAAATAAAGTTTAAAAAGCGACTTCTTAAATTTAAATAAAAGTTTTTTCTGGGTGTACCATCTGATCAAATTTGACCCGGACTGGTTGAAAAAACAAAATTTTTATGTATTTTAATACAAATCTTTATTATCGCCTTCAAAAATAGGCTCCTTTTGAGTCAATACAAGCATGCCAACGGTTAATCCAATTTTCCATACAGTAATTATAGGCCTCGGCCGGTATGGCCTTTAGTTCCTTCAGCGAATTTACTAATTTACTAATTTAGTAATTGAACCTCTGGCGATCAAAAGGAGATACGCTCGAAACACTGTCGTTTTAGTTGAACGCGTACATTTTATGTTCTATCAAAAAATCAGTTGATTCTGTTAATTTTCGAAATTATCAAGAAAATATGTCTTTCTTTCTCATTAAGAAAATAATTTTTTTTTAATACTTAACACGCCATAAATTCTTAACTAAAATGAATTTTTCGAAACAATTTTCAGGAAGAAAAACATTATAATATAGATAAAGTAACGACATGCTCATCATTTTGATAAATTGTTTTTGAAATTGTATCAAAATTCGTTATCAAGCTGTGACAAAAATAATGTAATGACATTTTTTTATTTTACTCGTGTGGTTGCTATAATAAATTATTTTCTGAAGTTGCACAATATACTATTAAATGTTTCAGGAGTCGAGCGAATTTGATGGAACATCAAATAAACTGTATTTTAGCTTCCATAGCTTAAGGTTGTACGAGCACGGTAGCATTTTCGAACAAAAGACTTGATTTTTATTTTATGTGAAGTTCAAATACGACTAAACAAATTTTGAAAATTTGAGGGGGGTTGACCGATTGTTTAAACAAATAATCGACTTCAAAAGTCAGCATATTAAACATTGGTCTTGTGGAAAAGTGGTGGATAGATGAAATGTTTTAATAATTTTCGCCCAAATTTCTTGACGAAACTGGAAAAAAACTATTTAATTTAAAGCTAAGAACATAACGAAGAAAATTTAAAAAAAACAGTAGTCGCGGATTTATTAAAAAGCTATTTAAAAAAAATGTCAGCTTTTTAGAAAAATTAGCTAGCTTTGGTTGCCATACGTACAGCTGGGGTCACGTGATCAACCTCGCCTCTTTACCGCTCGCCCGCAGCGGTCTATCCCCACCCGGTATCCTGCTCGTACTATCTTAAGCGTAACAATTAAATAAATAGCTCGACCCGCTTGTGTCGACCTTCCCAGTGAACGATTTGAAGGCCAAACGAACAGTAGGATAATAATATACATATTACTGTGTTAAATTTTTAAAATGATTGAACAGAGTTTTGAGATTTTAATTTCACTTTATGTTAATAATCCTGATATTTTCTAAATTAGTAGTAAGAGCAATTAAAACTTCTCTTCAAATTAATAATCATTATATTCTCTAGATCGATAATTATCATTATTCGTTAAGAAAATGGATTTCCAAAAATGAGTTCGATGAATTAAATAATTCAACAGAATAATATTATATATTAGTATATTATTATCTTACTGTCCCTAGTGGACCCGGTTGAGACTGAGACTGTTCCCTGACCGTTCTCTGACCTCGCATTATTATGGCTAAGAACGACAAAAAAAAAATTTTAAGCATTGCAATTGTGATTCCGTGGCAAAATTTGGAATAGAAGGCGTAGGAATAAATACAATAATTTTATTATTCAGAGATAATTCCACCGTGAAGGTTTACTATTGGTGGAGACCTTCCGCAAATGGTGAACCACTGAACTGCCTTCAATGACAGGTACATGATGTTTTCCTAGTTTTTATCGCTGAAAAATAAAATTATTTTATTTATTCCTACGCCCTCTATTCCAAATTTTGCCACGGAATCATAATTGCAATGTTTTAAATGTTTTTTTATCGTTCTTAGCCATAATAATGCGAGATCAGAGAACGGTCAGGAAACAGTCTGAGAACGGTCAGAGTATTCTATAACCGTTCTCTCAACCGGGTCCGCCTTATCCTTCAGATCGCCCGCTTAACTATGGAAGAGATTTGTCTAAAATTAATCAAAAAACACTTCTTTGAACCCGGCTACAAATTTTGGTGACAGTTTACTTGATGTTTTTCTCTTAAATTTTCTCGGCTCCCAAAACGTTTGTAACTTTCATTACATTATTTTTGACACAGCTTGATAACGAATTTTCATACAATTTCAAAAACAATAATTCGAAAGTGAGGGCTTCCATTTTTTCTAAAAATAATTCTAATAAGTCGAACAATGAATATTATAACCTGGAAAGCATATTTGAGAAATTCATATTATGAATATAAACTTGCCAGAGGCCTGGCGACGCGCAGCAAAAATTAAAACATTCAAATTATGATCATATTACAAGCGATATTTATTTCGAAATATAACAAACAGGCGGAAAAAGTCGCATTGCATGCTTGCGCGTAGAGCGGCATGTAGCCAATTGCGCCTCGGCGACGCAATCGGGCGAAATGTTCATACCGCCCGCTTTAACGGGCGAAAATGTTCATACCGCCCGCTTTAACGGGCGAAAATGTTCATACCGCTCGCTTTAACGGGCGAAATGTTCATACCGCCCGACACTTGACTGCCCGAGCTAACTACGCGCTTGCACATAATGCCACTTTTTCCACCAATTTGGACACAAAACGTCGTGTGTACCTCGAGCGACATGGTGGCGATGTGACTCGTGTGAATACCTTCACACTCGTCACAATGGCCACCATGCCGCACTTGGTACACAATCTACTATTTCGTCTTCATCTCGTGCTGAAATCCACAGTTTTTGGAATTTTCCATTGAAATTTTGAAAGAATACACTCTATGGTATTCTTGTTACGGCGATATAAGATAAAAGTTGTGACCTCTGTTTGTTACTGAATAAAAATTTACTTTTTATTTAATTTATTCGGTTAATATAAGATTTATTTCACAAAATCTTTGAGGAGCTTCGTTTATCAAGGAAAGTTTGACCAAATGAGAACTTCAAGCAACAACTCATCGTTTGTTGCATGATCGCTACATGTCCTTCAAATTATAACTATAACTAGAATATAACCAATACAGACTTTTGTAAGAGGGAAAAAAGATGCGGCTTTTAATTTTATTTTATTTTAGTTCCCAAGTTAAATTTTCCACGTCAAGGGGCCAAACCCCCTCCCTAACTCAGAATATATGTCTAATTCTTGCATGGAAACCCTCAATTATGCAAGTGCTGTTAGTAATATTTTTTTGTTTATCTCTAAAAGAAACAAAACCAACTAATTTTTTATGGGACTAAAAGTGTGCTTTAAATAAAAATTAGAAGACCTACCGAAAATTGAAAAACTGTAATTTTATAAATAATTTATTATATGACGTTTATATATTTTAAAAAGTTTTGAGTTTCAAGAATCATAAGATTTCCTTGCTTCCTCAGAGGGAGAATTTTGTAACTCGATAAAATTGTCGCCATCGACTTTTTGACAATTTTTTTTTTTTTTACAGATAATATTAAGATTTGCAATATAATCCATAGTAATAATAATAGAAAATTCAGCACTTGAAAAATAGTTATGTATTTATACATAATATATTGTTTTATAATAGCTTTTCATTTTTTACAGTATTGAAATTATACGTCATAAGCAGAGACTCTTATAGTTACCTTGGTAGAAAACACGACATGGTGTGAGTTCAGACGCGGGGGGAAGGTAACACAAACACACCGAGCGAGTGAATAACAAGAGTGTAATGTAGTAAATCTTTTCATCTACATTTTTTGTGTAGTTTTATTATTTCAGCATGATAACGTAAATAAAAAATGTATTAACCTCATATAGTTCAAGTATCCAACAGACCAATCAAAATAGGGCACGATTCTAATTTTTGCCAGATATTAATTTTTGATTAGTGGCATCGGGGCATTGCTGTTTATATAAAATAGAATTTCTTTATAATGTTCTCATTACACAAAGATTTTCAAAAACGTGTAACACAGTGCCGCAATGAAGCTCGCCCTCCTTTTTGCGCTATGTGGCACCGCGATAGCAGCCATTGTACCATATGGTAAGTACATTATACAGATACACTTAGAAAAAAGATTTGATTGAATGAAAAGAAATAATTTGTTTGAAAGACTTTTCTTTATTCACAAAATAGATTCATTTGAATTAAATAACATTTGCTTAATTGAGAAACGGAAAAGACACTTCCAACAGATTTCAAATGTTATCATTCATATTGTAACTTTTGCCATTCGTATTCGTTGTAAAAAATAGTGCATTATTTATCATTCCGTTCTTCGAGGGCAAATTCGTCGATTAAAAATATGCAGCAATATGTGCTATCCTCTTTTTTCCGTGCCCCAACCCATGGCCCTCCCCTATGTGAAATACACGGGGCATGAATACTGTGCGCAAGATTATGAACTCATGTGGTGGGGGTGGGACAAAAAACGTCTTCACTCGACTCCATTACCTCCCTGCGCCGTTGTATACGTGGAGCAAGTTGATGCGCAATGCACTACTGCGCACACAGCGCGTATGACAGTTGTAACGTAATTATAAAATTACGTTTTATTCCAACGCCATCTGTAGCTTAAAAAACAACGAATATCTCGACGATGTCTACGTTATCGACCACTCGCGCGAGACAATCAAATTATAATGATTATTATTATTATTATTATTAAGTTTAGGAAGACAGATTAACTTTAAAATGTTAATTTAATATTAAAATACTGATTGAACTGTCCCTTGCTCTTTTCTCTTTTATATATATATATATAGTTAAGGAAATATGCACGACAGATGAAGACCAGAGTCCTGAAACTGGAAAACTCTCTCACGGTTCTTAGAGTTTTCTAAACGTAACTAATTTAACGGATGGCACTTCGTATAAATAAAAAAACACCCGCCTATTCAAATTTCAACTCTCCACTCATATAAATAACCTTTCTTTAAGCCATGGACAAAAACGCAAATACATAATTTAGAGTCGCACAAACCTTTCGAGAATAACATAAATCTAGAAAACTTCCCATGTCAATCACTTCGGAAAAACTCATAAATCTGAAAAGATGGACAGTAAACCCTTTCTATGTTTTTGTTGTTGTTTAGACGAGCCTAGTCAGATGACCCCTGTCTATTAAACCATAAAAACCCACGTGCGTTCCAGACGGTCAGGAAATGCACAACCCTTTCTAGGTACACAAATAGAGGTTGGTGAAAGTTAAAAATCGCGCGTTACTTCACGCCCCTGGACTCCCCTATTGGATGAACGAATCCAAGAGACAATTTCGAAACCCTTGGTGAGGTCTGAGGAGACTCCCTTCGAACGCACCCCTAGAGCAGACAGAATGAAGAAGAGCAGATATTTTTCAAACTTAGAGGAAAAAGCACCGTTTTCCTCTCCTGGCCTTCGCTACCTCGATTTCCATTTTATAAGTTAACGCCGCGATCTCTGACAAAAACTTCAAGTCCTCGCGAGTCTCTTTCACGACCCGAAATAATAATCCGGACCCTGGTCTTCACCGAATTATAACGCGAGTGCGAAATATACTTGTTAGACTTAGTGAATCGTTACTACGGGCGGGACTAGGGGATAAGTGTGCAATTTATTTGTTAGATTGGATAAGTTCATTAATGCAAACAGGACTAGTGAAATTGTGCTACGGACCTGATCCATTTGATATCAATAAAGAGTGTTGTACAGACTTAAATTTACCTCGTACTTTAAACTCTCCCGCCAGCGTTTACGCAATCCCAGGCCGCTGTTTCTACAGCTAACGCAGCGACGAACACGCCATCTCGCAAAAGCAGTGTCTAGGACGTGACACAGTAGTAGTAGGTGCACATGCGCGCGCATGGCTCTACCCACCAACGCATGCAGACGTTTTTCGTCCCACTGACCTTATTTAAATTTTGAATTAGTAGGAATTTATACACCCTTTCATTAGTGGAAGCTCTCAATAACAATTATATGAACTATTATCAACATTTTTTCTTAGAATCCCATGAAAAATAATTATTTTCAATATGAATTTTACTGATTCAAGGTTAGAGAGTGGGGCTGTTAAATAATGTAAAGTCTGCATTTTATATTTGCATTATTTATTTAAGTGTATAAATTTCATATTAAAACATAATAGTTCTCAAATCATATAAAATTTAGGCAAAATTACAAGTTTGAAATTTACTCTTCATACTTGTAACTACTTTCCCTTATCTTTAATACCTAGATTTAATTCTCTTGTGAGAGTTGGAAGCTCATTATTTACCTCATTCAATGAGGTACAAAAAAAGAATAGTTTTCGATTACGATACATTTTCCACTTAGTCATTGACAACTTTACATATTCAACTTCGGTTCAACTTTTATTTAAAAAAATGAAATTTTACTGACCAAAATTGTTACCTTAAATTATTACAAGAATGTGAATAAAATGTGAAAAATAGTCGTAGGGACGATTCTGATTTCAACTGTTGAAAGTAATACAGTCGCCTCTATTTACCTTCCCGCTCCCCTCAATTCTCGCTTGAGCTCTACCCCCACCATGACCGCATCGGCCCAGCGCTCGAGAATTGTTTTGCTCTCTATTTACGTTGCCGTCACTGCTTTAAATCTTTTAATGCTGCTTCAAAGCGCAACAACTTGTTATATATGTATGATTATGGAAGAAAAAGAGTATATAATTACTTAATCGAAATATTTTCATTTTCTACTACGAAAATTCGATACGATTGCTAAATTTCGAAAACTATTATTTCGATTGTGCCGGAAATAATATTTCTAAAAATACTATTTTTGCGAACATTCGTTTTTCGCACTCTGCAGGAAAATTTTGTCTTTATAGGAAGAAAACGAAAAATGTATGTCGTTTTCATGGTTTGAGATGTTTTTAATATTTGAGAAAAGGAGACTAATTTTTGAAACTTAAGGTAGTACTGTCGTAAATGAAAATACCGTTCAGATATTGATAAAATTGGAATCACTGGTGAACATTAAGCCAGAAATGACTAAGTTAAATTTTTGAGGACCTAGGGTACACGGGAGGGGAGTAATCACTAATTGCATTTTGAGACGATTAACACCTAACCTTATGGGAAACCGAGTTCATTTACAGATCCTGTCATAACAACCGTTCAGATTTCAATAAAAATGACTGGTGCATTGATTGATAATATAAGCATCATTTTGCAAGTTAAAACATCTCAATTGGATACGTGTAAGCGTAGTAAAATCCCATTAAGTAAGGAAAAATATAATTTTTCTCCAGTAACCGACGGCGATTAAATAGATGTGGCAACGTCGCAGAATAAGTGAAAGCGCGTGCCATTCACGTACTGTAAGAAGTCATCTACTATACACCAGCCCTATCCGACGACGAGCTAAATTTCGGTCTCTTAGTGATGACAGGTGGAAACTAATCCGTAAGGCGGCGCCACCTCCGTCCTCTCATATGAAAGTATTGTTTTGCATGGTGTTTATGAACAAATTTAAACAATTATTAGAAAAATGGAAACATTTCCTAAATTTTAATAATTGTTTTCATTATTAATGAAGTTTAGTGTTTCTAGTGCAAATTTATTTAGTCATAAACATGAA
The DNA here is from genome assembly GCA_030998225.1 of Diplolepis rosae. Lineage (NCBI taxonomy): Eukaryota > Metazoa > Arthropoda > Insecta > Hymenoptera > Diplolepididae > Diplolepis > Diplolepis rosae. Next base: position 267,076 of record JAPYXD010000723.1, on the reverse strand, counting down.
CTGAGTAAGTAAATCAGAACTGAGTAAGTGTACTTATATCTCATTAACAAAATTAATTTATAGAATTAATGATATTAAATATTTAAAAGAAAATGTTTAATTTGTTTTTAACGAGTTTATGAAGTTTTTTTTATCTAAATAATGATTTATACTTATCATGTATTGATATATTTGTCTGTGATTAAAAAGCTAATACACATGTGATAAAAAATTGTTGATAAGTATGTGAAATAAGCACCAAAAAAAAAAGTAATAAATACATTTTAATTTTTTGAAAAATGCTACTGAGTGATTTATTTATTAGTTTGATTGTATATTTTTGATGCATACTGTAATTTAAAAAATGGATCAGAATATTGACAATTTCCGCATGAAATATTAAAGTTCTATTTTATTTAATCGAAGACCCTTTTAATAGGTGCTATAACAATTTTTTCAAAAATTTATTGGTCGACTTTTTCTCTCCACGGCGCAATTATTTCAGTGCAAGATTTCTTATGGATTTCAACTGACTAAATATTTTAATTATTTGTCAATTTAACGTTCAATAATGTTTCATATTAGTTCATTAAAATAATTTGAATATGATTAATGTTTCATAATAATATAATAATAGACAATTTTTATTTTTTGGATTAATTTATTAATTGAATTTTTTATTAGGTCATTAATAATTGATTGCTTGAATTAATTATATATATTAATTCAATCCATCAATTAATACTTATACTTTATTAAAGCAACTATATTAGATCAAATGATAAGGTCTTGTTACTCATAATGCAATGCATAATATTTTGTATTATCAACATAAAATAAGGCAATTAATGAAAAAAAGCAATAAATAATTTTACTCTAATTAGTCGTGATATAAGGATCCTATATGCAAGACAATTTATTTTATACAACACAAGCATGTTTTTCTCGCTTTTTGACGCTTGTTTTGCGGGCATAAAGTTTGTCATTTAAGCCCTAGGGCGTAAATAGGGATGGAGTGCTTAAAAGTAGTCATTTAAGCACCCCCCACTCCCTATTTACGCCCGCAGGACTTAAATAACAAACTTTACGCCCGTAAAATACACGTCAAAAAGCGAGAAAAACATGCTTTTGTTGTATAAAGTACCGTGTACAACACGGGTGTAAGATGATCAAAATGATCAACTTTACCCCCTTGTTGTACAATGTACTATCTTGTATTTTTGCGATTAATTTTCTAGAGTGTTATAACTATTTAATGTTTCAAGTTCTGATTAGTATTTAAAAATGTTATTTCAATAAAATTGATAATCTTAGTTCTTCAAAAATGATAAAAATTTAATTCTTTATTAATTTTCTCCATATAAAACAATACTTTCATATAAGAGGACGGAGGTGGCGCCGCCTTACGGATTAGTTCCCACCTGTCATCACTAAGAGACGACTTTTTTAACATTGAAAAAGGCCTTCGTCGGACAGGGCTGCTATACACACATGTATAGTCGCTTTCTTATGCGACGTTGACAAATTTAGATACTACGTGAAGCAAATGAGAAAAAGTACTCATTTGATTAGCTACGTACCGACAGTACTACCTTAAATGAAATTGCCTTTGATAACGTTTTCAAGCCGTAACTTCTTCCAAAATGAACAGTAAAAAATGTTGTCATTCGACAAAACACAGCTATCTGCTGTTTTGCTGTGTTGTGATTGTGAATTTTGTGTGCTGATGCGCGTGCGGTAACGTGAATAGAGAACGGAAAGAATCGCATCGAGAATCTGTTGGGCTCGAGAGTGGGGGAACATCGTTTCCACGAAAATTGCTCCCCTATGGTCCCGAACGCGACAAGGTAAATAGAGGCGACTGTAATAGGAATTTTTTTTGTGACAGAAATCACAGAACGAGGATTTTTCATTTAAAAAAAGTAAATTAGTGTTTTGAAAATTGCAGGAAACAACTTGACTACCTTGGAGACTAAAATTATTGGTGGAAAAGAACCATATGGAAAGTACGAAAATGATATGAAAAATGCTCTTGCGTCTATAGAGGTAAATCAAGTACACATGTGGACTGGAATCGTTTGCCAGGACGATATGGTATATACTACAGCCAAGATCGCACAAGAAATACGTGGCTTGATGCAAAGACGAAACGCCGAGTGCGTCATCAAAGTTTGTTACTATAACGGTCCTGCAAACAAAAAATGCGTTTCAATAATTTCTATAGGGTTAAATGCACAGTATCTTTCCTATAATTTTCAGCATGGTTGTAATGCGATTCCTTTCAATCCTCATGATATAGCAATTCTCAAGGTGAGTTTTTACACTGGGTGGATAAATATCACAAACTGGATTTACATATACGGGCACAGAAAAATTCAGGTGTTATACAGTTACTCGAAATCTGGTATAGAAAATAAATTTTGCACTATAATCCAGTGTTATATTAATTGAGTTCTAGGGTAAAATGTATATTCTATCCAGAATCCCGGCAAATATAACATTCATTCCTTTTTCTGTGGATGCACAATTTAACGTTAATAAAGTGTTTGTTAACCAGTCTATTGCATATGATTTTGCAGAAACTAGTACCAGAAATATACTTGCCCGATTGAAAAAAATTTGTGTTTCATTTTAAAACGATATAGTTGAGAAAACCCACAAATATTCTAAAATTCTTTGGAAAATCTACGAGGATCTTCATTTATCGTGTTAATTTTATCGGAAATAAGATGACAATTTTCAAAAAGATACTGAGAAAACATTTTGTTTGATTCAAACAAAAAAAATTTCATATAAGATTGAAGAAACAATTTGTTTTTATCGAAAAAACAGTGTTTCACTCAAAATAATGTCTTGTTTGGCCCCATATTTTCTCGAGAAAAAGGAAAGTATCGTATGAACTTTTCATAAAAATGTAAACAAAAGTTGTTTTTGTTATTTAGGCTGGAAATTTTGCAAATGTTATAAACAAATACGATTTTTCAAAGTCGGTCTATATGGTTTTTCGATATTTCGGGTTAAAAATGTTTATTAATGTAAGGAAGGTTGTGTAAAATTTTTGGAGTGGGCTGAAACATAGTTTTCGAAATATTCGAATGTATACAGAACGCATACTATGTCTGCAATTATTTATAAAACCGAGATAGAATAAACCAAAAAGGGATCGGTAATCTGGGGAAAACCAGCAATTTAGTGCGCTTGGACGCATCAACTCCACGGGCGCGCCTCATGAAGCGGGACAAATCCGGTCAGCGCTTTGTATAAATTCGAATAGAGTCAAGACTCGTTTACTGCAAGGCACTAAAACTAGCGAGATTCGTTTATTGCAAGACGAGAGGGGTTCCCACCACTACAACTATCGGTAAGGTTGGTTTTCATAGTAAGCAGTGGATTGGTTGTCGCCACAACCACAATGTTGCATATACGGCAAAAGTGGAGGTTAGGGGAACGCTCGGGCCTTGCAATAGACGAGTCTCATGCCTTGCAATAAAAGAGTCTTGACTGTATTTCGGAAACTATGTATCGGCCCAGTCCAAAAATGTTACACAACCTTCCTTACACATTAATAAACATCTTTATCCAAAATATCGATAAACCATATAGTCCGTCTTTGAAAAATTTGCAGCCTAAATAACAAGAACAATTTTTTGTTCATATTTTTATAAAACCTTTTATTATTAGGAATTTTTTTCGACGTCGAATAGTTTTTGAATAATCAGTGATTGAAAATTGTTTGTTTATTCGAATTCAAAATTTCAAAAAATCATATCTTGTGAAAAAAAAAAATTTCGAAATAAAAAAATACGTGTTAATTATTTTGCTCTAGAAAATGCTAGAATTTTGTCGATATTAAAATATCAGTTGTAAATCTGATATGGAATGACCCTTATATTATATATAAAAAAGTGACTGTATTTCTGGAAACTACAGGGTGGACAATCTAACATTTGGAATTTGAATCGGCTATAAAAAAAAAAAACTTATGGATATTTTTTCAAAAGTATGGTTTTATTAGAAATTAGACCTTTCCATTAAAGAATGAAATACATCATTCAAATGACTGCCATTTTTCTTTGAAAATAAGCAAGGAGCCGCCGTTACGGTCAATGGCGAGCGTTGCCGTGCCATGCTCAACGAATTTTTGTTTCCAAAAATTGAAGAGGGTGACATGGGCGACATTTGGTTTCAACACACCAGAGACGATTGAGGCCTTGAAACATGAAATCGAAGTTGCCATTCATAGGATTGAAGTCCAAACAAGCGAAAATGTACTGGACAATTGGGTTGATCGAATGGGGTACTGTAAGGCCTGCCGTGGCAGTCATTTAAATGATGTTGTGTCTCATTCTTAAATGGAAAGGTTCAATATTTGTAATAAAACCATACTTTTAAAAAAATATCCATAAGTTTTTGTTTATAGCCGATTCTAATTCCAAATGTTAGATGGCCCACCCTGTATCTTACTTTTTTCTATAGGATCACATTCAGTACTTTGTTTCAATATCATGAAGAAAGTGTTAGAAAATGTTCATTCAGTGCATAAAATACAAATCTTCACATATCTTTACTGATATTAAATTATCAATAATTTAAATTATATTTCCTTTATATTGAAAAATTATTTTTCAGGTTGGTATTGACCGAACTTCACCAGCTGTTCCATTTAAAGCGTATATGAATGGTATTGCAACCGTAAATGGCGAGGTATATTATGCTGTAGGATGGGAATCTCAGGTAATAATTAAATATTGCGATAATAATAAGCTATAGACATAATAAATTCAGGTTAAATATAAGAAGTACTTTTCCGACAGAAGAATTTGTTGACACTACAAAATTCTTTGTCTCAATGTGTCCAATATGTACATACATAAACAGTATAGTAATTGTCTTGCTACCAAAAGTACAGCTACCCGCGTGGAAAAATTTCATGGCAGTCCAATGTCGGATCTGGCCCAGATCTGGATATTTCTTGACCTTCTAGTCTAAAAGATCTAGTCTGTCCCAGATCTGGTGCGGGCTAGCCTTCCATAACATAAAATTTCCTATGTATCAGTGACTTAAATTTTTTCTTTCTTATCGTCTTGACAGGCTAATCTGGCCCAGATCTATCGCTAGTTAGCCCAGCATATGACATAAAAATTTCTAAGTATCTATCACGTAGACTTTTTTCACTATTTGAAAAAAATGCTAGGATGTCTAAAATGATAAAAAAAATATATTATTGGTAAAAAAAAGTTTTGTTCTCACTTATCATCTTATGATACACAAATTTGACGATTTTCTCCCCCTCTACACCTATTTTGATCATAAAAATTCGTTTATTCACCTTGACTAACTAGCCGCTAATAAGATGCAGTCTAGGGTCTAACTAGCGTCTGAATAGATGTTGGCTTGCGTCATGCTAGATTGTGCCTAGCCGAAGACTTTACAAAAATGTTACAGTTCTGGCTAGCCGCTAGCCAGATCTAATTCTAGTCGGTCTATTCTAGATCCAGACCAGCGCCAAAAGATTTTTCTACGCGGTTGAAAATTTGTAAGTAATAATTGTTGTAATTTGTGACTGTTACTACAGTACAGGTTATAGTAAAGTTCGATACATACTATACTAAATTCAAATTTCTAAGTTTTTCGTTCATTTTATCGGGTTTTCTATATATCATGAATTCTACATATTTTTTCCAATTCGTGTGTTGCTTACTGGGCTTCTTCATTTTGAATTGCAAGCGATGAGATAAGTTTTTGAGTTTCATGATTATCCTTATTTTAACTATCTTCTACATTTTTATCTTTTACGAAAATTTTGAATTAATCTTTTAATTTATGGCACTGAAGAGGGCCCCCATATGTGGCCGAAACGTTTGCCTTCTCTTTTTTGCGTTTTTTATTATAAATAACATTGATAATTTTAAGGGGGTCGTCACCTTCGCGTCTGAATTTCGGGCGTATTTTTGACGATGGATTGCGAAAAAACTACACATGATATTGACACAAAGTTTTTTTTATTTAATTAGTACATTATTAAAATTTAAAAAAATTTTTTTTTTTTTCGTTATCTTGGCCTTGACGCGTCCTTGAATCGATCTCTGCCGGCGCGACATAGTAGACTTTGTGGCACGATTTCTCAGCTTCAGAACCTTGAAACATGAAAACAATCATATTTTTTTACTTTTTACTAATCCGACTACGATAAGACACAAGCTTTTCGAAAGATTTTAAAATTTAACAAACTGGCAGCGATTTGAAAAAAAAGTTCTATTCTCTATCCTGTTTTCTAGCTTAAAGAAGCTGTAAAAAAGCTTAAAAAAGACGTTTTTTGAATACGAAACAATTTACAGATTTCCAATATCTTCGATAGTTCCGTCAAAATCGTGCCAACAATTTTAAAAAACATTACTTTCGAGAAAACGCGTTTAAAGATAAATGATGAGGTCGGTAGTATTTGAACCAGCATGTTTTCGAATAAATCCTTCATAAGGCATGTTCCTTATAGTGTCTAGATTCGAAATAAGAAAAAAAAAATTCAATTCTTTGAAACCGCGAAGGTAGACTACCCCCTTAAAAGAAGAAAGTAAAAAGAAACTGACCCAATGCCAAAAAAATCAGAAATTAACAAAAATTCAAATTCATAATTATACCTTCTATTTATGACTCGAATATTCACATAATCGGTTCAGAACATTTTTGAATGTTTTACAGAACGATCCTACAAAAATAGAACAAAAACTTTTGCTCCTTGATGAGGTGGAGATAGAAGATTGTTTAATGAATTATGATGTACATGATGTTGATCCCAATATAAAAACTGTTATGGAATGCTTTAGACCTCATTCAGGCAAATTACAAAAGGTGAATATATTTAGAAACACTGCAGAATGTTATGTTTATCAACTTTGCGAAAAAATGAGAAATTTATTTCTCCAGAAAACATTGATTTCAATCTGTTTCAAAAAAGGAAACGTTTTTTTCAGGAGGACATTGGAGCTCCTATAAAATATAATAATTTTGTAGTTGGAGTTTTAATTCACATTGATGAAAATGGAGGACCTGCTGTCATAACACGTTACAAACAAGCACCTAGCTCACAACGGAATAAAGAATGGTTATTTGATGAACAAATAGATGAATTGAGTGAAGCCCTCATCTATTCAATGAATGGATAGAGTGAACATGCAAAAATTTCGAAAAGCTAAAGGAGACTACCTAAAAATTTCTTACTGTTAAAAATGTATAGTGATTTAAAAAATGCTTACGTTAAAAAAGTAACGTATAATTATATGATGGTCACGAAATTTCTGAATAAACGTATTTTAAATTCATGAAAAATTGACAAACATTTCTAAAACTTATCTTAAAATCACGAAAATCGTGACAGAGTTTTTTAAAATATGTATTATCTGCATAAAACTTCAGTAAACATATTTTGAAAAATTCCAACTGTAATTTCGAAGAATGTGAATAATCTAAAATATACCTTTGTGATTGATTAAATTTAATTTAAAAACTGACTAAAATTAGGATGTTATAAAAACTATATCTTTACAATAAAATATATTTGTGCGATAATACAGCAAGCTGCTGAGTTTGAGATAAAGTTTTTCAATGTAAAGGGTTCGCCAATTTAAACGCAGTAAAGTAAACGTCAATTTAATAGCGATGCCATTTTTTTTTTGACATCTCTATATCCATTTGTTAGTTGAATGTTTGCCATTTATCGCTATGGAGTCATATTCGATTAAAGACCATTTATTATTTACTCGGCGCGACCAGCCACACTGCACGAGCAAACATTGACTTATTGCAGTCGAAATTCGATAATCGCTTAATTTGAAGAAATGGAAATGTGAATTGGCCTGCTCGTTCGTGCGATTTAACACCTTTAGACTATTTTATGGGGTTTCTTGAAAAGTCAAGTTTACGTCAATAAACCAGCCACAATTCAAGACCTCAAACATAACATTATCACCGAAATTAGGGCCATCGAAACAACAATGTTGGAAAATGTCATCGAAAATTTCAACCATCGTATTGACGTCTGCCGAGCCAGCCGTGGTGAATATTTGAGCGATATAATTTTTCACACATAAATGGCATAGATGTATGCTCAAATTAAAATAGTGAACACGATTCGATTCATACTTAAACTTATTTTAATTTGCGTTTTCTTTACTGCGTTTAAATTGGCGGACCTTTTATGTAACAAATTAACATCTTATCGTTTAGAAAAATTAGATTGCTTTTCATTCACAATTATTTCTGTATCTTGTTTTTTTATTATTTTCTTAAAGAACCGTATGTAGAATTCTAAAGTTATTTCTATTTACCAATGAGTTATGCGTTATTTCATAATTTTAACTTTTATTGAAAATTAAGATTTTTATGTTACGAATAATGTTACGAATTTTTCACATTAATTAACCTCAGGAGTACGAAAATAAGTTTTTTAGAAAAAATATTCTTATACGAGGTCTGTCCGGAAAGTGTCGGGCCTACCTTTATATCTCCGCGCTGGCGTTATTCTTCATCATCGGGCGGGTGGCATCCTTCAAAGTAATCCCCACTTGATTGAATAACACGGTTCCAGCGATGTTTCCACTTCTCGAAACAGTCCTCGAACTCACTTTTTGGAATGGCCTTCAGCTCGCGCGTCACATTACTCCACAGTGCGGCCACTACCATGTATTTTAGGAGGGTACTTAAAAAAGTGAAAATAAGCATCAGCGCCAGCAGGTTTTGATGGCAAGAACTAATATCAATGCAAACGAAACCCCCGTCCCCCCAAGCCGATGTATTCTAAAGAGCGGAAAATTTTGAAATATATTGTATGAAATCCATTTCATAATTTTAAATGATTTAAAGTTGAAAATAATTTGTGAAGGAATAAAAATACAATAAGAATTTTTAAATATGAATCACAATGAACAGTCAAATACTGTACACGGAGAAAAATAGTTGAAGTAATTTTACTCAACTCTGTCGATTAAACTTGAGACTTAAAGACATTTGAACATTTATTAAATCCATAATCCAAATTTGATAAATACCTAATTCACCCAAAGTGAATATCAATAAGCGTTACATAGGAAATAGTAAGGAGTTGAATAAAACGTTGTATAAATATATCACCGACGCTTGAGGTGCTTCGAACGGTAGTTGAGTAAAATGAGCATCGGCTGTATTATTTCAACTGGCAATGATATGGTTGCTATGGTTACAACAGCTTAAAAATAACATCGGTAGCGACAATAGCGCCACCACTTGTTGATAGCAAACATTATAATTCGTTCCCTTTTTCTCCTATATGCATGGACACTAGATATAAGGAGACCAATCTCTTATGGCCGTACTTCACAAAACACGAAATGAAGTTCAGCCAAGTACTTAGTTAGGAAACTTCCCGATGAGGGCACGTGTGTTCCCTGGGTGCAAAATGGCAGCATCCACGGTTTATAAGCACTGTGTATTGGGCTTCGCCATTTTGCACCCAGGGAACACACATGCCCTCATCGTGAAGTTTTGTAACTATGTACCTGGCAGAACTTCATTTCGGGAATGGATATATAGAGATTGGTCTCCTTATATCTAGTCTCCATGCCTATATGAGTGGACCAAAAGTCGCAGGGAGCTATGTCGGGACTGTACGGAAGCTGTTGGATCTGTACAATCTTCTGTTTCGCCAAAAATTGCTGCATAAGATTCGATGAATGCGCTGGTGCGTTATCGTGGTGAAGAAGCCAGTCACCGCACACACGCGAGTCATTTCTAAAATCTTGTTCAAAATTTCGCAAACAGTAGTTTTCGGTATTCCGAGATCATTTTCTAGTTCACGAACAGTTAATCGACGATCATCTTCAATCGCTAGTCGCACCCGCTCAATATTTTTCAATGTTTTTGTCGTCGAAGGTCGGCCAGAACGAGAATCACTATCATCAGAAGTGCGGGTTCGTGAGGCTTTACTGTTGACGTTTATGTCCCGCAGAGGTCGCTCAAACATTATGGCGCGGAGATATAAAAGTAGGCCCGATACTTTCCGGACAGACCTCGTATACTTAGGAAAAAAAAGTTCCTTGAAGTTTAAAAAACTGGTTCTAGATTAGCGGATACAGACGATCATTGCACATAATTTTATAAAACTTCTTCAACGTTGTAGAAATACTCTAGAAAAGTTTTATAGTGTTTAAAGTGAACCTCGACTCAAAAAAGTTTAATAATTCGTAGAGAAAAATGCATGAAAGAATGTTAAGAAGTTTCATAGGAATTGAATTGATGGTATCGAGGAATTCAATTCCAGGTATTGTGTGTTTGTGAATCCTTTGTATTACAAACTTTAGAGGCGAATTCTCAAAAATCTTGTTGCTAATCTACACGGATAAAATTTTATATTAAATATTACAATCCTCGCACCATAACAGTGGACCACATAGAAATTATCAGAGAAATTGATTTAGTACATGTGTAAAATCACCATGTACAATGTCCGCTTTTGTAACGTTCCATCGTAATTTTTCCTTTCTTGTCACTCATATTTTATCATTTATAATTTTTCTACCGAGCATGCTGTAGAACACAGTAAAGTGTCAAGTTTTTTTATAAAAACCATGGTAAAAATTATAAGTCACTTTCAAAAAGAAATATTTTATAATAAAGAATATTGTGTACATTGAAGAATCTACGCGTCATACTTCGTCACTGCACAAAATGTACATTGAATTTTAGAGTGCGACTATAATAAAATATAAAATGCGCGCAGCGTCATGCATGCATTTATCTGGTGTCTCTTCTTTCAATTGTGTTGAATTCCGAGATGTATAGCAGAAGGTCACGCGGTGGGACATTTTTTATTTTTACGTGCGATTTTCGAGTGTTTTTGGATAAAAAGGTAAGTTTACATTTTTGATTTTTTCAAAATAAAATATGAAATTTCCGATCCTCAATTTATCATGCGTAAATTTGTCGCCAAATTTACTTCTAAACACGAGGTCATTGAATATTGAGGTTTGAAAATATTGCCAACAAATCATTAATATTTTATCTGTTTTAAAAAGTATGATTCTATTAATTCGATAGATTTTTCGATTGTTCTCTAAAAATTGCAATTTTATCTATCATTTTTTACGCTGTAAAGTAAACCTATCGTAAACCTAGCGTAAAGTAGCATTATAACTCATGAATGAGGCAAAATAAATAGTTAACATGTTTTTATCCTTATTCTACGTTTAAAATAACGTTAACTGGTAATATAAATAAGCAATAATTTTATTTATTAACGCTAAAAATTAAAAAAACGTAATACCTGTCATTAAAGGCAGTGCAGTGGTTCATCACTTTCCATGTCTTCACCGTCAGGATTGACTATTTGTTAGAGCGAGAAGAAAGTATAGTTGTGTCTCACTCCAACCAATGGTCAACTTTAACGGTGGAGACGTTCCACAAAAGGTGAACCACTGCACTACCTTCAATGAAAGGTATTATGTGTTTTTAATTTTTAGCGTTAATAAATAAAATTATTGCATATTTTAATTACCAGTTAACGTTATTTTTAACGTAGAATAAGGATAAAAACATGTTAATTATTTATTTTGCTTCATTCATGAGTTATAATGTTACTTTACTTTACGTTCAATTTCATTATAAACCATAGAAACTTTTTGTAGGGACAAGGCTATATTTTACTAAGTTTTATAGCATTTATTTTAACGTTTCATATCATCCCGTAAGTTACTATTTACCCTATTGAAATTTGGTGTAATGTCAGAATGATCCACTGTTGAAATGAAACATAGTAAAAAACCAACTTCACATCAAAGCACCATTCTTGAGCTTGTTTTGACGGTATTTGTCATTCCGTTTAAGTGTGAACAACATATTATTTTTGAGCTTCGATTATGCAAAAATTCGAGCCGATAAAGCGTAATTTGTGGCAAGCTATGCTTTTCTGCCTTCATTTAAAGAAGTCAGCAGCTGGATGTCATCTTTTGCTTGTAGAGGCATACGGTAACCATACAGACAGACACTTTCGTAAAAACCATTTTTTCTGACTCAGGGGGTCTCAAAACGTAAAGATTTGATGAAAATTTCGAAAGTCATTTTTCACATAAAACCAATACCTTCTCATCCATGATGAGAATGTAAAAAAATTATGCGATTCTAATAAATCATGAATTATTTATTCAGTGAAAAGATTTCCCACAACTTCACCGTTTCTGATTTTTAAAAATAAATTCTTTAATGGCTGAAAACATTAAAAAAATATTTTCCAAAACGAAACTTTTATAAAGAAATTGCTGAATTTGATAATAATTTATTCATTTTTGAAAATTGGAAATGGTTAAGTTGTAGGAAATCTTTTTCTTGAAAAAGTGATATGTAATTTATTAAAATCGCATTATTTTTTAAAATTTGGTAAGAAGCGATAAGATAAAAAGTTGGGGAAAAACAAAATTTATTAATAAAATTATTTTTCTGTATTTCAAATTTTGTTCATGGAAATTAATCTTTTCTCTTTCAAAATAGCCTTTCAATAATAATATTGCTAGTCTTGAAAGCAAAATTATCTATTTTTGCCTGAGGTCTAATTTTTGTGGATCAACTACCTTAACATGCCATAAATTTATCTGGAACTTATGAGAAGGTTTGATCAACCGATGTTTAAACAAACAATGTGTTAATCCCACAAATTGCAAAGGTTTAACAGATGAATAAACATAAGGCAAAATTTAATTGTTTTCTATATATTCATTTTTAATTAGTGACATCGTGGTACTGCCATGTATATAAAATCGAATTTCTTTAGTGTTCTCATTATGAAAGAATTTTCGAAAACGTGTAACAAAGTACAACAATGAAGGTCGCTCTTCTTTTTGCGTTATGTGGCACCGCGATAGCAGCCGATAAACCATATGGTAAGTACATTATACTGTAAATATGTATATATATATATATACTTTTGTAAATATTGATGAATTATATACTATCTATGACAATCTCCTCATAATTTTTATCTCAGAAATTATTATTATTATGTGTGACTCTTGTAAATAAAGGGTTTCCCAATAAGGGTGATATGTTTTGAAATTGAAAAAAAACACTGAATATTCATTCGGAATTGATCGAAATCTTTTTTATTATATTGGATATTCTATGCCATTTATGATTTAAACAATATATCGGCCAAATGTCCCCCGAGACTTGAGCCAAAAATGCGCCTCATCAGAAAAGATGATTTTTTGATGAAAATTGGGATCATTTTCAATTGATTCCAGAGCCCAATCCGCGAACTCCCGACGCAAACGATGGTCATTAGGCTTTAGTTCTTGGGCCAGAATCATCTTATAGGGATGCAGGCCAAGATCCAATCGCAAAATACGCCAGGAGTCATCCTAGACAGGCCCAATTCCTGAGATCGGCGTGGCACGGACAATTCACGGTTTTCCTCGATACTGGCCTGTACGGCGGCTATATTCTGTGTAGAACGTGCGGTACGCATACGATTTTTAGGCTTAGTATCCAATAGAGTAAATTCACTCTCCAACTTATCGATTATTCGACGAATTGAGAGCGCGGATGGAGCAGAATGACCACCATATTTTGTACGATATGCTCTTTGAACACCGACAAAACTTCTCGAATTTTGATAAAATAATTGGACAATTTCCAAACGTTGTGGAAGCGTGAAACTACTCATGATTAAATGGCAAACCTTACTGATCACAACTGACAGCAGACGTCAAAAATTTCAGTTCAAATGAGCCCGATAGGGACATTCAAAATCATATCACCCCTATTGGGAAACCCTGTAGTATGTACCTCTAACTATAATTATTCCTAGATAGACTTTTATAACATGCAAACAAATATAGTGATGGAATTATTGGATAATGTAAATCCTGCCTTTTATATACACTGAACCGTCAATTTTAGAGACTCGGATGTTGACGAGTCAGGGTACCGGGTAGAGAGAGAGTTGTCTGAAGGTGAACAGAGCAAAGTATATGATTCAGTAGCGTATATACTGAGCGCTCTGTTTGTGTTTTTGATAGCAAACGATAATCTAATATGCATTATTACTTTGAAAAATATAAAATGATTACTTTATGAATAAAAAGTGTAATTAAAACTTTATTTTAATTCACAATAAAATGTACGATATTGAGGATTTGTGGTACCAAAAATACTCAATACGACGCATTTTTCCATAAAAGTTATTCAAAGTCAAAAAATGTCAAAAAAATGCCCAAAAAACTCAAACTTTTTAGTTTAAAAATACATAAAGGTGCTGGAATTTTTAAAAGACCCCAAAACCTTTCTAAATAAAGGTACTAAACATAAAAAAATTATATAGAAGGTCTACTCAAAAAATAAAAATATTAAAGGTGGTGGATCCCATTAAGGAAACTAAACTGGTATTCTGAAAATTGTAGGAAACAACTTGACTTATCTGGAGACTAAAATGATTAATGGACAAGAAGTAGATACACATATCACAATAAATATGGGAAACGCTCTCGCTTCTATAGAAAAGAACCAAAAGCATACGTGGACTGGAATCTTCTCCCAAGAAAATTTTGTATTAACTACTGGCAAAGTTGCTGAAGAAATACATAAACTTATGAAAGAAAACAACGCAGGAACCTGCATTAGAGTTTGTTACTTAGTCACACCTATGAAAGGAAATTGCATTTCAGTCCTTAATGTGATGCTTCATGCAGAATATCTTTTGTTCAATGTTGAAAATGGTGTGAATGCAGTTTCTTTTAATCCTCATGATGTAGGAATTCTTGTGGTAGGTTCTTCAAACAGGGTGTATGAAGATTACAAACTAAATTTACATATATGGCACACAAAAAATCAGGTGTTATATTTACCTGAAGCTTGGTGTTATATTTTGTTGAATTCAAACAAACCTACTTTTGATATAAGATTGAATAAACAATTTGTTTTGATCAAAAAAACATTGTTCAACGCAACAAAATTATTTGTTATGCCACACATTTTCCGTCGAAAAAAAGAGCATAACTTCTGTTTATAGTAAATTAAAATGATGTATCATAAAAAATAACTTATTTTATTTATAAATAAGTGACTGTAATTTTGGAAACTATCTTACTCTTTTCTATAGGATTGCATTCAATACTTTGTTTCAATATTATCAAGAAAGTCTCAGAAAATGTTAGTTCAGCACATAAAATACAAACCTTCACATATCTTTACTGAAACTAAATTATCAATAATTTAGATTATATTTCCTCTATATTAAAAAATAATGTTTCAGGTTAATGTTGACAGCATACCACGACCTATTCCATGGCTTTCGTATGCTACGAATGCCCATTTCGTAAGTGATAATGAATATCACGTGTTAGGATGGGAATTTGAGGTGATAATTCAAAGATACTACTGTGGGCAAAAACTAAGATGAATTTTTAATTCAAACTTCGCGGGCTAACCGATTCGGGCAAACTCTTTTATTTTTATGTTGGTCCTACTGTTACTGACATCTGTGCCAAATTTCATGTCAATGTCATCATTTGTTACATAGTTACTTTCGTGTTTTCTAAACGACTAAAAGTGATTTTTTCGATTTTTACAATATCTGAATTTGTTCAGCAAAGAAGTGCCATTAAATTTTGTTTGCGGAATGAAATTTCAGTTGCGGAAACGTTCAGAATGTTGCAGAAGGCCTTCGGTGATTTGACCATGTCGCAGAAAAATGTTTACAAGTGGTACAAAGACTTCAAAAAAGGCAGAGAACATGTTGATGACTTGGAACGCCCCGGACGACCATCAACATCAACTGACGAGCAACACGTCAATCAAATCAAAGAATTAAAGCACAAAAATCGTCGATTGACAATTAGAGACCTTGATGACACTATTGGCATTTCAAGAGGATCACTGAACACCGTTTTAAAAGATATTTTGGGCAGACAACTCGTGGTTTTTTCATCACGATAATGCGCCGTCTCACACTGCACTCGTTCTTCGTGACCATTTCGCCAAAAACTCAACGCATACCGTTCCACAACCACCATATTCGCCTGATTTGGCCAGCGTTGCCATTGCTACTGATTTATCAGGAGTTCTACTGATATACTGATTTTCTTTAAAGTCTCCTGATTTTTTTTCGGCACTTGAGCAAAGTGCACAGGAGCCTATAGAGGAATAGGGGAACAGGATTTAACCAATGCGATTGTCGTCGCACGAACCCCAGGCGATCATCTCGTTGGTTAAATGCTGTTCCCCTATTCCTCAATTACCCTATTCTCCTCGACGTAGGATTGCATTGCTTATTATTTCAAAAACAATAATCATTTTCGCGTCAAGAGAATTTGAAATTTTCCCGCGAGAAAATTTAAGGTGGCTGACGAATCCGCGATCTCATTGGTTGAAAAATGTGAAAGAATGATGTTTACAAATGAAAAATGCTTCATTTCATGTCATTTTGCTTTTATATAATGAAATTATATTATTTAAGAGTATTTGAATTATTTTAAGAATAATTCATAATTTTCATAAATCTCCTGATTTTTTGTTAAGTCTCCTGATAAAAAGCTCCTGACTTTTTGTTTCGACCGTTGGCAACGCTGGGTTTGGCTCCGTGTGACTTCTGGCTATTCCCCAAACTCAAAAGACTATTCAGAGGACACCGATTTGACACGATTGAAGAGATATACAAGCCGAATCGAAGAAGGCTTTGAAGGCAATTCCGGAAATCGAATTTAAGAAGTGTTTCGACGATTGGAAAAAACGTTGGCATTAGTGCATTATATCGGGAGGCGATTTCTTTGAAGAAGATGAAATTGATTTGGATAAATAAATAAAGATTTGTCATTTTATAACAAAATTTACCTGAGTTTTTGCCACAGTATTATGATAATAATTAGATATAAGCATAATAATTTTGAGTTAAAAATAAGAAGTAGTTTTCTGACAGTAAATTTTGTTGATACTACAATAGCATATTGTACAACTAAGGAAAATAGTTTATCTTGCGAGTGCGAAGTTTGATGCTCGAGCAAAGCGACGATAACAATCGAAAAAGTAAAATAAATATTTTTCCCGTGTTACACACGAACTTCTAGTAGATAAAATTCTTCATCTCAATGTGTCCAATATATACTATTTTATCAAACGACACAATGTCTGACGTAGACTCAGGGTAAACTTTTGTTCTCAAACATTATAGACAAGGAATATTTTCAATTTTGCTAGAGAAGTTTTTAAATTTCTTTTTGTCAAAATTCGGCTTTTGCACAGTCAATTCAATGATTATATATGACCATTCAAATACGGTATGAATTTTGACCGGTAATGTAATGAGAAACTCTCTTTCTTACGTTTTTCAGTTTTAGAAAGCCCTTTCAAAGAAAATCACTACTTTTTTCCATCTTTCTGGCAATTGTTGGATACCATCTCGTAAAAACGATGCGCCTTTTGAGACGATCCAAGAATCGATCCATTTTTGACTTCTTCATAAGAGCGGAAATTCTGATGAGCCAGGCCGTGTGCCATCGATCGAAACAAATGATAGTCGGAAGGTGGAGCGTCTGGAAAGTACGGCGGTTGGAGTAAGGCCTCACATTTAAGCGTTTACAAGAATGTCTTGACCGGGTCTATTTGGGGGCACGTCCAGGCATTCCCTATGATTTTCTGTGATTGGGATTATCGTAGTGGTTTCACTTTTCATCACCGCTCACAATGCGATGTAAAAACCCCTTACCTTTCATCATCTCTCGGCTTCAACTTGTACAGAACCCAATTTCCTTACTTCTGAATTATTCCCATGACTTCGAGGCGCTTCGAAATGGCTTGTTGAGTCACTCCCAATGATTCTGCCAATTTTTCTTGCGTTTGGTACGAGTCTTCAGCAAGAAATGTCTCCGATTCAGAATCTTCGAAATTTTTCTCTTTCCCACCGCCTTACCGGTCCTCGACCTCAAAATCACTGCTCTTGAAGCGTTGAAACCACTCACGACTCGTTCTTTCACTAAGAGCAGCCTCACCGTAAGTACTTGAGAGCATTCGATAAGCCTCAGCCGCAGTTTCCCTAGCGGACCCGTGTGAGAGAACGGTCATAGAATACTCTGACTGGAACGTTGCCAACGGTCAAGACAAAAAGTCAGGAGCTTTTTATCAGGAGACTTCTGATTTTTCTAAATCATTTCAGTCGATTATGTCGATCATTAGAAGAGTGTATCACTGTATGTGATAACGGAACTCTACTATATCGACCTTATCAACCTATGATTCAGAGTTAATGTAACGTCTCGCAAGACTAGATGGAATTTTTTAAATTATAATTATTTAAGACATTTTCTGTGAAAAAAGGAACGCTTCCACTCCGCTGGGTATCGAGCCCAGGTCCTTTCGATTGCCGGTCGAATGCTCTGTCATCTGAGCTACGGAGGTTCCACAACTTTTCTCACAGAAACTTGTTAACGCCAATCTTGGCTACGGATAAACCGGGAACTATTTTCTGATTTTTCTAAATCATTTCAGTCGATTATGTATACACCAATGAGATCGCGGATTCGTCAGCCACCTTAAATTTTCTCGCGGGAAAATTTCAAATTCTCTTGACGCAAAAATGATTATTATTTTTGAAATAATAAGCAATGCAATCCTACGTCGAGGAGAATAGGGTTATTGAGGAATAGGGGAACAGCATTTAACCAATGAGATGATCGCCTGGGGTTCGCGCGACGACAATCGCATTGGTTAAATCCTGTTCCCCTATTCCTCTATAGGCTCCTGTGCACTTTGCTCAAGTGCCGAAAAAAAATCAGGAGACTTTAAAGAAAATCAGTATATCAGTAGCCACTCTAAAAAATCAGTAGAACTCCTGATAAATCAGTAGCAATGGCAACGCTGTCTGACCGTTCTCTGACTGTTCTATGACCATTCTATGACCTCGCATTATTACGGCTAAGATCGGTAAAAAAGACATTCAAAGCTTTGCAATTATGATTCTGTGGCGAAATTTGGATTAGAAGGTGAAGCAATAAATACAATTATCGTATTTTTCAGTGATAAAAACTAGGAATACATCATGTACCTGTCATTGAAGGCAGTGCAGTGGTTCACCATTTGCGGAACGTCTCCACCGTGAAAGTTTACTATTGGTGGAGACGTTCCGCAAATGGTGAAGCACTGCACTGCCTTCAATGACAGGTACATAATGTATTCCTAGTTTTTATCGCTGAAAAATAAGATAATTGTATTTATTGCTTCACCTTCTAATCCAAATTTCGCCACAGAATCATAATTGCAAAGCTTTTAATGTCTTTTTTACCGTTCTTAGCCGTAATAATGCGAGGTCATAGAACGGTCATAGAACAGTCAGAGAACGGTCAGAGTATTCTATGACCGTTCTCTCACACGGGTCCGCTAGGGTTTCTTCAAATGATAGCAGAAAATCAGCTTCACTTTCAATTTGCTTTTGGAATTTGCAGCAAACTTCACACTTGTCTAGAACTGCCTGATTCCCGCACTTGTTACTTAATATACTACTTTATAGGGCACTGCTGCAAAGAGATATCAAAGGCTAATGAAAATTAATCTGGTGGAGCATAACACTTGTTTAAATAATTATGGTGTGGTTGTTCATGATCATAATGTACAGGCTAATATGGGATGTTTAAAACCAGCTGTAGGTACATTACAAAAGGTGAATATATATAGGGACACTGCAGAATGTTATATTTATCAACTTTGTGGGGATATCAGATACTGATTTCTTCAAAGAACATTTGATTTCAATCTCATTTAAAAAAGGAAACGTTTTTTTTCAGGAAGACATTGGAGCTCTCGTGGTTCATGATGATATTGTAATTGGTATTGTAACTCATATTGATGAAGGTGGGAAACCTGCTGTCATGACATTTATCAGAAATTTACCTGGGCCAACACTTTCAATCAAATGGCTATACGACAATCAAATAGATAATTTCTATGAACATAAAAATGCATATAACAGAATGAATTCTAGGAGCCATTGAAAATAATTTTGTTTAAATATGTTATGCATATGGGAATTCTATACATTAAATTTAATAAAGAAATCATTATTATATTTGTCCAAAGATCTTTTTACATACCAATGAGTTTTGCGTTATTTTGACAATTTAAACTCTTATTGAAAATTAAGATAATTATTAAAAACTGAGATGTTTTAATTTTATAAATAATGTATTAATAATGTATGTAATATCATCTCACATTAAAAATTTTATGAGATTTTTTACATAATTCAAGT
The DNA here is from genome assembly GCA_030998225.1 of Diplolepis rosae. Lineage (NCBI taxonomy): Eukaryota > Metazoa > Arthropoda > Insecta > Hymenoptera > Diplolepididae > Diplolepis > Diplolepis rosae. The sequence continues at coordinate 246,843 of JAPYXD010000723.1, read as the reverse complement.
TCAGGAGTAAGGAAATAAGTTTTTTATAAAATGTCCGCACGCACGTGTGTGCATGTCAACAATCCTGCTTTATATTTAATGGTGTAAAATTTACCCCCTATCTGGAGTAAAATTTTTTTCAGATTCGGAAGAGTTTTTAATTTGGTTATATTCGTTTGATTCAAAATAGTTCTCTTCAACTTAGCGAAAAAAAATTTCTCATCTCTATTCACCCTGAATTATGAGTTAAAATTATACTTCAATTATAAATCTATATTAATGTTTATATATTTTTTTCAAGGTATATTTTGAAATAAAATATTTACAGCTGTTTAAAAAAGTGTGTAGGACATTTGTTATACCTTGTAAAATTATGTTTTTTCAAGCGATTAATTAAAAACAGATTTTTTTTTCAACTGAACTTAAAAAAAACGTTAGTTATAATTTATGAAGTAAAATTTATTTATAGGCCCCTGTTTTGTTAATTTTCAATGCAACAGCATGTAAATAATATTTAGTTTTCCGCTATCTCTGTCTTTTATAATCAGATTCAGGGTGAGTTCAAATGTTTATTTGTGTTTAGTAAAATTACATTTTGAGTGTGTAAACAACAGAGACACGTTAAAAAAACTTTTAAGACCATGGACTAATCGGATCACGTGACTAGATTCCTAACCTAATAGAAATTTCAATTTGTGTAACCTGCATTTCTGTATAAAATGAGATAACAAGTTGGAAATTTGTGAGAGTAAATAAAATTCATTAAGACAAGTCTTTCTGGGCATAAATGTTTATAATTATAAAAAAAAATTATTCACAGAAATTTATTTTCATAATTATAAACATTTATGACAGACCTATATTAATGTATTTTATTTAATTTTACAAATTTTCAGTTACCTGTCTTAATTTTTATAGAAATGAGGTTACACAAATTGAAATGTCGGTAAAGTAGGAATCTAGTCACGTGACCAAGTTTGTATATGGCCTTAAGCGAATATTGAAAAATAATCTTCACTTTAAAGCATCTTAACAGGAAAATTCAAACTTTTTGTGCATTTTACATTATTTCATTTATTCACAAGTCCTAGGCGCAAAAAAATCCTCATACATTTTCTGAAATATATTCAAATTTAGCTGAAGTATTCTTTCAATTGTTTGCTCATAAATGAAGGTGAAAGTAACTTTTGAACTGGAAAATAGGATTCCTTTTTACGAGTTGTGGTGCTTTATGTGGAAGAAAATGTCTCAGAAATACATCCGCTTATTTCCTATTTCCTATTCCTGGCACGTTTGCGAGGTAGGGATGGAATATATGGATATCTGGATTGTCAGCTTCACGAATGTCACTTATGCATATATGAGGTATTCAGTCATGTGAACAACATCAAAGGCAACGACATATTACATAAAAGGAAAAGTCCACGAAAGTCAAAATAAAAAGTTCAAAACTCTTAAGCAGTTTTTCCTTTGAGAATATTATTTTACTTTTCATAACTTTCCTATTTGAAAAACTCAGAAAGCCTCCAGTAAATGAAAAATGTTTTAAAATAAACATAAAATAATGATAAAATTGATTTGTGTCATCCTGAAGTAAAACCCTTCATAAAATCCTTGTAGAGACCTTTACTGTACACAATATAGAACTAATCGTTTCCCAATAATGTTCACAGTATTTTTATATGGGAACTTCAAGAACGTAAAATTTTTCTTTAAATACGGGAGTAAAATTTGTAACGTTGCAAAATTTTGCAATTTTAATAATACATCATTTTCTGAATCTTTCTGTTCAAATTTTAAATGATTTAGTAAAGATAAATTAGTTTATTTATTTAGTTATTGTTAAATTTTGCGATTTTAGAAGCTGCATGGTATTTCAAGACTTGCACATAATTTAAAACCTTCAACTTTAAGAACTAATTTTGTTTGTATTTTTCCCTATATTATGAAATCTTGTCATCAAGTCTGAAATTATAAGAAAGGACTATTGAAGAAGGCTACAAGTTGCTTTTGTAAAAATATTCAAGTGAATTTGCTTCTCTTTCCTGTGTTCCTGACCTATTTGAATATTCCCGCCATTCTATTATAACCAATCTCAATTGAGGATGTGAATACTTCTGCTCGTACCTAGGGTTGTGAGCGATGAAACATTTCATTAAAAAATTGAAACTTTCACGTGAAACTTTTTAATTTTTCACGGTTAAAGTTTCATTGTTTCATGAAAGATTGGGAGGCGAGAGGGGAAAGATTTATCTGCGCGTGAGCAGATGTCAGGTTAGGTTGGACAGGTGGATTGCAGATCATGACATATTTGAATTGCACTCAGTTTTAACTTTTCCGCTGCCTATTTAAAATTTTAAAATGTTTCATGGCATACCCAGTTTTATAAAACTTCACATTAGACCAGTTTCATGAAATTTTACAACCTTGGTCGTACTCAAGCAGTAATTGGTTTATTTTGAAATGCCATTTGTACATTTGCTGGTGCCTTAATACAAAATAACTTCTTTACTAGGCGTGAAATTTAAGATCCCATGTCTTTAGAAGGTTTTATCATTATATTCAAACTATACGTTCTGAATCTTGCGATTTTTTAATTTTATTCATAGAGCAACAATACATTAGTAATTAAAATGAATCAAAAAAATTTTTTGACGAGAAATACACGCAAGTAAGAATTTGTTAATAAAAATTGTTTATAATAATTAACTCAAATATAAATAGGATTATTTCTGTTTTATGAGAGCAATTGCAATAATTTTGTCCAATAGTGAGTTTATTTCAGTATTTTTTCTCAGTTTAAAAATTCACAAAGCTGAAATGGCCAATTATGTCAATTTTTTATTTATGTATTGTTGCTCTGTAAAAAAAATTTAAAAATCGCAATTGACAATTCTCTTAAAAATTGAATGCGGGAATTGCTAAAAAAACAAAATTCGAAATCGGTTAAGAAATACGACTTGTAGCTGATTATTTCTTTTTCGGAATAGATAATTTCTTTTTCGGACCACTGTTTGACAAAAGTTCCCGCCACCAGTAAGTTTTGGTTGAAATTGACAGATGTAAAACGTCACTGTCGTAAGGTTGGACATCTGTCAACAACATAACCTTGAAATATTAGTGAATTTTTATTAGTTTAATATATTCTTTTGTGTGCGAAAATGTCGAGTTTTGAGTCGAATAAGCGTCATTTGCGGGAACTTTTGATTTACTTCTTCAATTTGAAGAAATCTGAAGCTAAGGCGCATCGATTGCTTGTAGAAATATATCGTGAGGCCGGTGAGGCTGCCTTAAGGTGGCTTGAGCGTTTTTGAAAAAATTACAGATTGCTCTGAAACTTAGAGATTATCTTAATAAAATATGCTAGATTCATTTGGAAAAAAGAAATACCGTGGTTGTCGATGTCAATGCCGAAAAAATCGCTACCGAAAAAATGTCAGTTTAACACGTAGTCTTATGGGATTCCTCATCAAAATCGGCGAAACTCCGGAACAAAACACAAGTCCCCATAAATCAAATATATAATAGTACTTTGGATTTCGAGGAATCTATTAGTATTATAAAAACAAAGGGTTGACGACTTCAATCAAGAGAAAATTGCGAGAAAAGTACAGAATATAAAAAACCGCCTCGAGGTGAAACTAATAAATTTTTACAATCACTTTTTTCAGGGGACATTTCCGTGATTTCTTACCCTTCTACTCAGATGTTACTATAATACATATGATTATTAAAAAAATAAGTAGCAATGAGCATTCATGTAACACGTGCCCCCACGGTGCCCCTCACTTCATACGACACCAAACGCTCAAGCCACCTTAATTAAGTGAGAGAAGTTATCGTGAGCAATATGATGGACAATACTTCGAATGAAACATAAGGTTCAGTTCTTTTATAATAAATGCCCAATTTTTGATAAAAAATCGCGGGAATTTATTTGTATACCTGATGAATAAAGCCGTAAAGGTGACCTTTTCGTCAGCAGCTTCCAAAGGATTAAAACCGACTTATAGAATTCATTTTGTAGTAGACTATTGAATATTCTGGCGTATGAAATGATGTAGAAACGACATAAGAAATTACGTAGAAAACGACATAAGAAATGACGTAGTTTCCTACATTTTTTCTCACGTCGTTTCTTACGTCAGAATTTTCAGTAAGGTCAAACAGACATTTAATCTACTTGAAGATAGCCAATTCTCTATCTGGCAGTATTGCCCCGTTTAACACAATGAAAATAACGATTACAAACTACCTTGGGGAAATCATAGAGCTCGATGAAAATATGTTACAAATTTGATTAATTACTTACCCATATTGTTGTTAATGATAAGATTCTGATGCTGAAGATTATTTCAGATACTGGTGAGATATTCCAACTTTTTGAATGGCTAACTTTGTTGATCCTTGGAAGGTTCATGGTCTATCGGCTCTAAGGAAATCATCTCGCAGTTCATATTATTCTGCTTGGATATTGGAACAGGAAGTAAGCTTTCTTGGACGGTGTCGTTACCGTTACACAACCTCTCACTTCTGCAACCTTCGGTATTGCGAGGAGTCCCATCTCCTGATCCTCTTGAGAAACACGGAAGCACCTTAAAAACAGAAATAATACAAGCTTATAATAAAATTCATAAAAGTTATTTACAACCAAGAAATATATGTATATTTTATTTGAAAATGTATCATTTTATTTTTATTAGATTTTGTTAAAGGTTTTAAGTTGTTAGTGAAATATTCTTAGAGCTAGAAAAAAATTTTAGTTGATTTGGTTGTTTTAAACACTATTTTGCTTGGATTTAATAAATTTTTTTTTCATTTGACCAAACCTTTTTGCTCGAGTGAACCAAAGCTTTAGGTTAAACAGTTTTGTTGACTTTACAAAATATTTTGTTGATGTTATATTGGGTGTACATTTTGCTTCCGCCGTTTTTCGATAGATGGCTGCAGTGGTAAGTGCTGGCCGTAGTAGGTAGATCTAAAATGTCACATAGTAAGCTTGGACATCTGTCAACATAAGGACAGCACCATATTAGTAAATCTGTGTTTGCATTATAAATTTATTCATGATCGAAGGTTTCAGTTTTCGAGCCAAATTCTCGTCATTTACGAGAAGTTTTAATTTTCTTCTTTCATTTGAAGAAAACTACGGCTTAGGCTCATTAAATGCTTTCAAGCACTTACGGTAAGGCTGCTCTTAGTGAAAGAACGTGTTGTAAGTGGTCCGGCGTGGTGGTGGAAAAGAGAAAATTTTTGAGGATTTCGAATTGGAGGTATTACTTACTGAAGACTCGTGCTAAACGCAAGAAGAATTGGCAGAATCATTGACATTGACTCAACAAGCCATTACGAAATGCCTCAAAAACATGGGAATGATTCAGAAACAAGGAAATTGTCTTCCCAGAAAACAAGGTGTCTACGTGATGCGGAGCATGACGCACGCACGCATGAGGATTAATCCGCGCGGGTGAACTCAGGAGGTCACACAGTTGGGCGTGACATTGCCGCGCATATGTCTCGCACGTTGTGGTTCGCACGCGTGTTTCCAGAATGCGCGATTTCAAAAAAATATATATATTTATTTTAATATTAATTTTATTAAAGAAAATGATGGGAAAATAAATAATTCGAACAATTTTTTTATTCCGCAAAAAATTTTGAAGAGCAATAACAATCGTTAGACACACATTGAATGAACATCAATTGAACTATAACTTTATATCAATGACCAATATCTTTTGAATTAAATGAAACTTTCGAAATTAATTTATAGTTTACATGAAAAATGTAATTCTGCATGTAATATTTTTGTACTCAACTTATATTTTAATACGTCAGCCTTATTTCATGGAACTTTCAACACGATTATCATCAATTATAACTTAATTGTAAAGTCCATTTCTTGACTTAAATTTTTACATATTCAAAATTAATTCTCATGAAAAAAGTCGGTCAGAATTAAAATGAGTATTAAAAAGTTTTAATATATATATGCCCCTCACGCCTTTAAACCAGTGCGCGTGAGATTGCTACATTCTCGTTCGCACACGTGACCCGCATGGCGTGCAGGTGTCGTGCAGCGCACGATTGTTATCTGGGTTCCGTACGATTTGAAGCCGAGAGATGTTGAATGGGTTTTCTTTGCTTGTGAACAGCTGCTTCAAAGACAGAATCGGAAGGGGTGTTTACATCGCATTGTGACCGGTGACGAAAAATTGGTCCGCTACGATAATCCCAAGCGCAGAAAATCATGGGGAATGCTCGGACATGCCTCCACGTCGACGGCCAGGCCGAATATTCGCGGTGCCAAGGTTATACTCTCCAGACGTTGCTCCTTTCAACTACCATTTATTTCGATCGATGGCACACGGCTTGGATCATCGGCATTTCCGCTTTTATGAAGAAGTCAAAAAATAGATCGATTCATGGATCGCCTCTAAAGACGCATCGGTTTTTGGAGATGGTATCCGTCAATTGCCAGAAAGATGGAAAAAAATAGTTGCTAGCGACGGACAGTACTTTGAATCATCAATAGATAATCACTTTTTAAGAATAAAGACTCAAAATTTGGGATAAATCGGCGGAAGCAAAGTTGTACACCTAATAATATTTTTTGGTTGAATTCATCGAATAAATTTGTTGAACTTGGATCAACTAAATTGTTTGACAGCACCATACATGCTTGATAGGATAAAGAAAAATATTTTCCAGAATCAAGAAAATATTTTTAACGTCACCTCATAAATTAAGTTTGACGAAAATTTATGAAGAGGAAGTACTTCTGGAAAGAATTTAAGGATTGAATAAATATTTTGCAATAAAAACTAATAGCGAATTAATTTTTCTGTGTCTCATTATTTTAATTTTATAATGTATCGCCGTAAGTAAATTGCAATTTAATATTTTTATTTTTAAAAACTTAAAAGTTTTGATAGTAATAAAACAAATATCAAGTTATGTATGTTATTTGCTGTAAAAATTAGAAGTATTGCTTCATCATTCATTTTTTCTTGGTGAAAAGTGAAAACTGAAATTTTATTCTTCTTCTGAACATTTGTACAGTCTAATTGAAACTCAAAGAAGAACAAAGTTTGGAAAACTGTCAGTCAGTACTTTTATAAGTATCATATACTTTTTAAACTAAGATTATAGTCGCATGATAGAACAGTGCTAACTAATTATAACGCAGAAGCAACTTTAATGTTTATTTTTATTCTTTATTCGTTTAATTATTAATACGTTTGAATAAGTAATTTTATATTTACAAAGCTAACTGATTATACGTCTTATTTCCTTTTACTTGACATATTTTATGAAGGGATGAAAAAAGAAATGAAAAATATAATTTCCAGGTGTTTATAATTTCCAAAATTCATTCATAGAATTCAAAATGCAATGTATATGATAAAAAATAAAGGAAAATATTATTTATCAAAATTTTATTCTGCTCCAGGCCGTAATTGTACTCTCATAAATTTTGATAAGATTATATAACCGAACAATGTTTTTTGATAGAGGAAGCAAAATAAATAAATTTTATAACGGTGATCATAAATCATTGTTTGAACTTGATGCTGACAAATATATTTGCGAACTTCTGATTGTAAATAATCCATCCTTTACAATAGCGGACGAAGAAACTTTGAACTTTAACTTGAATGGAATTGCGAGCAGAAATGAGAACGAGTAGAGCGATCGAAACTTCTGGAAATAGTTTGAGATTCAGGGATAAAATAAATGAACCTCTATCGAAGACTTGGTATCTCTTACTAACGAAAACATACGACTAAACTGAGAATCAAATGATAGTTTGTTGGACACTCTCTTGAACGTGAAAAGGAATATATAAATGTGGACACATTTTAGTTGTGAAGAGGGATAAAATAGCCTCCTTCGTTTTCCCTCGTTGTGTTTATCGGAACAGGGGCGACTCTCGTGTATATTATGAACCTCATAAATTTTTCCAACATGGACAAAATAAGCAAAGAGCATTATCTGATTTCCTTCTTAATTAGGACTTGGAATGGCTTCATTTTGTGAAGCAATTTTAGTAATGAAAGAAGGAACAAACAGGGAAGAAATGAATTAGTTTCTAAAAATTTGAGTATAGAATAAGTAATCAGATATTCAGTATAGTAATATTTTATATATTATGGATAAACTTCCGAAAAGGACTTACCTCCAATTAATTTGAAACTCACTATATCCACGTATTTTGAAACGCTGATTATGAATATGATGATCAAAATAGCCGCGAATTCGATTTTCAAGGTAAAAAAAAAACATGTTTTTAGAAAGTTTTTTGACTTTATGTTGATAAATATTCATCTAGGAAAAAAATATTTTCCACAAAAGTTGTAGCGGATGAAACGATCTATCTTTAATGTTGCACACATTTTTGTCCTAAAACCATTATTTTTCGAGAAAAATGAGATTCAATGGAATCAAACAGACAGGTACATGATCAAATGTATCACTAATTTACTCAGAAACTATTAATCGTATAAAAAAATGCATGCAACAAAAATTGTGTATCTTGAAGAGGTTATATTTAGAATATTTTGCGAAATTTTGCATATTAATTGAGATAAACGCAAACAACCATGATTTTTATAATTTTCTTTTTATGGTTTTACAATGAAAATGCACTAGCCGGCAATTTTTACTATTATGTTCGCAATCAGTGCGTCAAAATATGTAAATATAGGGAGTTTGATTAAAATCGGAAAGATCACCTATTTGGAACTGCACCCTTAATGGGTATTGGCAGTTTTTTTTGTTGAAAATCTCATTTTTCTCGTAAAATAATGGTTATAGGGCAAAAATGTATAAAACATTAAAGATAGATCTTTTCATCCGCTACAACTTCTGTGGGAAATATCTTTTTCCTAGATCAATATTTATCGACATAAAATCAAAAAACATTCTAAAAACATTTTTTTTTTACCTTGAAAATCAAATTTGCGGGTATTTTTATCATATTTGTAATCGGCGCCTCAATATCTGAGGTAAGTGCTTTTCGGAAGTGCACCCTAATCGTTCATTTATACAAATAAAATTATGCTAATCTTTAATAGAAAGTAATAGATACAAAAGAAAATTTCGGAAATGTCCTGAAATTGAGTACTTTCTAAGAAAAAAATATACTAAACAAAAATTTTCTTTTTAAGTTTCATGCATTTTTTCAAAACCTCTTGTCTATTAAAAATCTCTCTCAAGAGTGATTTATGCTACATTTCACAATGAAAAATTGAAAACTAAAGGTAGCTGACTGTTCCAGACAGAAATATTTCAACTGGGTTAAACCGAAGTGATATTTCAACTACGTTTTTACTGGAAATTTAACGTCTCTACTAGTTTTTCATGGCTGACTGTCTGTATATCCTTCTTCTCTACGATTTTCTTTTTTGTTTGAAAAAAGGGGACCTTTAAAAAATTTAAGACTCAACTTCTACAGAACTTTAATTGGGAATACAAATTAATTCGGTCCGTTTTTTTGTTATCAAAAATGCATTTATTTCAAACCGAAATGAAAGAACAGATTAATCAAAGTATTGTCCATCGCTGATTACGACTTTTTCCAGTCTCTCAGTTGGAAGGAATAACGTCTGAAGAGTACGGTGGGTGGGGTAAGACCTCCCATTTCAGCGTTTCCAAATAGGTTTTCACAGATTTTGCGACATTGGACCGACCCAATGTATCTGCAAGCTCTTCTTGCTTTTGTGAGTCGGATCTTCATCGAGCAATGCCCATATACAGAGATATACAGATAGAGTCGACAAGTCAGTCTGAAACCTGTCAGCTCAGGCGACAGAGAGAGTGATTCGGAGGGTTAAGCTGTCTCTCTCTAACGCGGTACGCATAGACAAAGGCAGAAAAAACCTCCCATCGTCTCTCTCTTTCGCTCTCATCGAGTTTCCAGACTGACGTTGCCACTTACAGAGCGGCCTACACGCAGAAAAATATTCCGTATAATATACTGAAAATCAGGTAAATTTTACTTAATTTCCATTTACTTATATGGACAACTGGCCAGTTAACTGAATGTTACTAGGCTGAACAAGTAACTGTAATCAGATTTGGTAGTTACAAATACGAATACATAAGTGGTACTGACTTGCGGATCAGTAAATTTCACCGAGCCAATTGCTATCCTACACTGTTTCTAAATACTACAAATGCTTATTATTCTGTTACATTTCCATAGCGTGTAAGAGAATTTAACTTACTGTAACGGTATAGTTTATCAAAATGTTAGAGCTATTTACGTTTGTCGAATGTCAGAATTACTTATAAGACAGTAGCTTTACCGATTTTTCCTAGTGAAAGTAGCATATGATAAGCAGTACATTTGTATCCATCTTTTTAAAACCAGATTAGCACACAAAAAGCGAAAAACTTCGAACGGTGTCCCTGAGCATCCACGAGGATCACGAATGAGTTCGTTTCGGATAACACAGTTCTTTTGTTTTGGCTACTTTCTTTGCACACTGAAAAAAACGGATTGTATACGGTAATGAAAAATATGTTACCGGGTATAATCTTGGACTATTAACTATGGGACAGGAATCTAGATTATTAAAACCATAATCTGTAGATGTTAAAAAAAAGATAGTATCGGATAATATCTTGGATTATAAACTGAAACATACCAGATTTAAGGCGTACAAAACAAAAGATAGATCGAGGGGAGAGTTTTGGCACTCAGGAGAGGGGAGGTTTCAGTGGGAACACATACACAAATATTATTATCATACCTTATTTATGTTCACATATTTAAGTACACAATGCTACACTATTTATAATCGCATACGCTTGAAATTAAATTTCAGAATCGCTTTTGAGTTCGAACCCTCTAACTCTACGTATATCTACATTAACTAAACGCATTCCTAACGCCTAAAACCTCTCGGCTATTCGCTTGCCATATTCCGAAATAAATGTCGCTTATAAGCCCCTACTGAGTTAGGCAGACTCGGATTCGAGTCTACGAAGCTATTCGGATAACGACGGAAGCACTCGGACGACATTCTGAAACGAATTATATGAAAAACCGAGAATGAATGTTTTGATTTTTGCAGAGCGTCGCCAGGTTTCTGGCAAGTTCATATTCATAATATGAATTTTTCAAATATGGTTTCTAGGTTATAATATTCATTGTTCGACTCATTAAATTTGTTTTTAGAAAACTTAGTAATCATAATATATCATACGCTTTAACATATTTTATGTTACCGAATACTATCCTTACTTTTAACATCCATGTTTTATGATCCGTTTTTCTCAGTGCAGTTGGAAATTCCTTTGTTTACACCCAGCGTTGCCGGCACACGTGATTTACACATGAATGTTATGTTTACGTTACATATGTGCGCGAGTTAAGCGAAACATCCAGATCGGTAAAATCTACTGATCTTTCGTTAATGTGTACTATACTAGCATTGTAATTCAGTTCCAGTGAATCGTACTTATCATCCTGTATTTAATACATATGATAAAGGTATTTTTAACTCACAAGTGACAGAGTTAGATTTACTTTGATTTTACTATGAGATTTACGAAACGCTCAATAATTCCGACATTTCTTTTCAGCTATGTTAACAGTTTTTACTGTTACATTTAGTTAAAATCTTTTACTGTTCCTAATTCGTAAATTTTGCCTTTCTTTTTTCTGCGTGTATAGCTTGTCGATTCTATCTATAATGTCTCTATGGTAATGCCTCCAATTCTTTGTCTTTGAGTTTTTTGGCTGTCACAGCGAGGCTTGTCTTCAACGCTAAAATCACCATTCTTTAAACGTTGAAACTATTCCCTACATGATTTATCTGTTGGAAAATTGTCACCATAAACTTCCACAAGCAATCGATGGGCTTCAGCTGCACACGCAGAAAAATGAAAGGAAAAATTTACTAACCGGGAACAGTAAAAGATTTTAACTAAATGTAACAGTAAAAACTGTTAACATAGCTGAAAAGAAATGTCGGAATTATTGAGCGTTTCGTAAATCTCATAGTAAAATCAAAGTAAATCTAACTCTGTCACTTGTGAGTTAAAAATACCTTTATCATATGTATTAAATACAGGATGATAAGTACGATTCACTGGAACTGAATTACAATGCTAGTATAGTACACATTAACGAAAGATCAGTAGATTTTACCGATCTGGATGTTTCGCTTAACTCGCGCACATATGTAACGAAAACATAACATTCATGTGTAAATCACGTGTGCCGGCAACGCTGGGTGTAAACAAAGGAATTTCCAACTGCACTGAGAAAAACGGATCATAAAACATGGATGTTAAAAGTAAGGATAGTATTCGGTAAAATCAAAACATTCATCCTCGGTTTTTCATATAATTCGTTTCAGAATGTCGTCCGAGTGCTTCCGACGTTATCCAAATAGCTTCGTAGACTCGAATCCAAGTCTGGCCAACTCAGTAGTGGCTTATAAGCGACATTTATTTCGGAATATGGCAAGCGAGAATAGCCGAGAGGCTTTAGGCGTTAGGAATGCGTTTAGTTAATGTAGATATAGGTAGAGTTAAAGGGTTCGAACCCAAAAGCAATTCTGAAATTTAATTTCAAGCGTATGCGATTATAAATAGTGTAGCATTTTGTACTTAAATATGTGAACATAAATGAGGTATGATAATAATATTTGTGTATGTGTTCCCACTGAAACCTCCCCTCTTCTGAGTGCCAAAGCTCTCCCCTCTATCTTTCTTTTGTTTTGCACGCGTTAAATCTGGTATGTTTCAGTTTATAATCCAAGATATTATCCGATACTATCTTTTTTTTAACATCTACAGATTATGGTTTTAATAATCTAGATCGCTGTCCCATAGTTAATAGTCCAAGATTATACCCGGTAACATATTTTTCATTACCGTATACAATCCATTTTTCTCAGTGTGCAAAGAAAGTAGCCAAAACAAAAGAACTGTGTTATCTGAAACGAATATGCTACTTTCACTAAGAAAAATCGGTATAGCTACTGTCTTATAAGTAATTCTGACATTCGTCAAATGTAAAGAGCACTAACATTTTGGTAAACTATACCGTTACAGTAAGTTACATTCTCTTACACGCTATGGAAATGTAACAGAATAATAAGCATTTGTAGCATTTAGAAACAGTGTAGGATAGCAATTGGCTCGGTGAAATTTACTGATCCGCAAGTCAGTACCACTTATGTATTCGTATTTGTAACTACCAAATCTGATTACAGTTACTTGTTCAGCCTAGTAACATTCAGTTAACTGGCCAGTTGTCCATATAAGTACTTGGAAATTAAGTAAAATTTACCGGATTTTCAGTATATTATACGGAACTTTTTTCCGCGTGCACTTTTTTTCCAATTAAAGCAGAAAACTATAACCTCCCGCGAATGCTGGCTAGTTAACACAAAATTCGATATATTTAATACAGTGAAAAACACAATTTATTTATGAAACTCAATGCGATATACACTGAATGTTATTGACACATGTCTAACCTCTCTGAATCCACCGAAATCAGCTGTCACTATGAAATATTCAGAACAGCCAAAGCAATCTTTTGAAAACGGACCGAACTAATTTGTACTCCCAATATTTGACGAGAAAAAGATACGCAGGATGTAATAATGTTTGAGAGAATCCAGGTATTCTGAGAGAAGTTTTAAAAACTGGTAACGCAAGAAATCAGAACTTTTGTCAGTTTTCATTTAACATTAAATAAATAAAAGTGGTGAAGGGTGTAAATAATTTTGATAATTTGTTGATTATCCAACTTCGATTACGGACGCCACTGGACATTCATGCGGTTATGTCGTCGAACGACGAGCAGATAATTAGATTTTTAGATAATTGTTACTAATTGTCGATTAACGAGAGTGATGCTAGCATGTAGAGCTGTGATAGGTCAATAAGGTGTTAAAATTCGGAAGGTATAATGCTTAAATTTCAAAATAGATCAACTGTATTTGGGCTTTAATATAGATGTTAATCCTTGGAAAATGAAATTGCGCAACTGATTACAAGCATATAAATATTCTTCTACGTATTTTTTTCAATTACACACATAATCACTTGCACTGAAAAAAAACTAGTAAAATTTACCAATTGAATTGTTGGCTGACGGAATTACTCGTTTTTCATGGTTAAATTAATCAAAAATCTAGTTTATTTAACCAGTTCCTCCGATGATTTTAGTAAACCCCAGTTTATTTTCAGTGTGTATGATTACGCGCGTAATTACAGGCATCACTGAATATGTATAATTATCCTTGTAATTAATAATGTTTGTTAATTTTAATATATTTTGATTGGAAAGTTGTTAAATTTAATATACATGCATATTAACTTTTCATAATATACAAATGTATTAATTTTAATTTACCATTTGTGTATTAAAGTCTATTAAAATTAATAAGATTTTTAGCAGTGTAAGAAAATCCACCAAATTTTTAGTTAAGGGTACATTTTTATGTAAAAAGTTCACAATTTAGCTTTTTTGGATTTTTTGTGAAAAAAATTAGGACTATTGTATGACGCTCGATCTCGAAAAAAAAGGAAATAAAAACTTGTCATATGATACAGAATTGATATTTGAAGAGAATGCATCAAGAATATTTCAAATCGGTCAGTTAGTTTTTTTTTAAAATCATGTTTACTGCATGAAAAAACAGTGATTCGAGGTAATCGTATTTGAAGTTTCGATTAACACGACTACTTGCGTTATAGCAAGGCTATAGAATCGTCAACTTTTAGAATTGCTATTTGAAACTTGTATACTATATTCTTGAAATGTTGTATTATTGAAATATGCAGTAAAAAAGAAATCGACTTTTCTTAAATTTCTCATGAGAACTTACCCTTTATTTTTTTCTATGTGATTTGTAAAATAGCAACGACTGGTTCAAACCATGTCAATAGTATAGAAAAATTTCTTAATTGAAAAACATCTTTTGATAGACAAAAAAAAATATAACTTTAACTCAGAATTCGGGGTAAATAGATATTGGAACAAAATTTCCATAAAGTTGGAAAGAAGACAACTATACAAGTAAAAAAAAGTTTTTCCTAAATTTAAAAAAGTTCTTACCTCGAATTAGAAGTAAATAAATATTATATTTTCAGATATAATTAATATACAGTTAAGATACGATTTAAAAAAATTTTAAAGCCTTTTTTATGAAATAATATTTGCAAACACATCAAATGTATATTTTTCTTACCCTAAGAAAGGTTTCGGATTTATATTTAATTCGGGCGAATCACAGATATTCAAAGCCTTTCCAAAATCTGTTTTCGAATCATTCCGAATCAATCCAACATTTTTCAAAAATTTGGTTTGATGCAAATCAGTTGAAAATTCGGTTCAGATCAACCTGAGCTCGGATTCATCCGGATTGATTTTCAACCAATTTGCATAGGACGAGATTCAAAAAATTTTCACGAAAATAAGAATAAACCATTAAAGTTATATCTCAAAACATTGAGGGCACAATTATGACGAATTACTTCCGGTTTTTACGGAGATGAAGGAAATTCGGATTTTTTGCATTTTTCTTTTGCACACAAAACTATCAGGTATTCTTGAAAGCTAATTAAGTTTATATTAAACTGGATGAATAAATAATTAAATGTTATACAAACTTGTAAATGGAGAAGGATGTAACCCATATCAGTTTCTAGAGTTGATGAATTTCTATGACTTTATTTAGTTATTTAGATGAGATGTATAAGCTTAACAAGACGCTACAAATTAAATGGTCACCATCTGCAAGTTAAATTAAGTTTGTGATACTGCATTATCAGTATACAACGTTAGTCTTTCTCTTATTACAACAGCAATCATAAAATATTATATGGTCAATTTTATGAAGGAAGAATTACCCGATGGGAAATTTTATGGTGTCATAAAATTTAGAAGAGACTTGTGAATATTATAAAAATATCATTTATACTACACTTTTCAATTTTAATTTTACAATTCAGAATTTTTAAAATCAATTCTTTAGAAGTTTTGAAAACATCAATTTTTTATTTCATTCAGAGTTTTCAAATTAGTATGTATAAAGTGAAATATACTTGAACTTAGCAAGTTAGTATAGCTTATATTATTGATTTTATAATGTAAACTTATGTTATTGATCTAATTGTAAATAAACTAGATAGTTAAAAATATAAACTTATGCATTTTGATAAAGAAAATTAGAAAATTATTCGCATTTGCGATGAATATAACTTTTTAAGTTCGAGATACAAATGATAGTTATTTAGGCAAAAAACAGAATCAGAAATGCCATTTCAAAACCTGTTTCCCAACGAATCCCAAAATATTTCAAACTTCGTTTGATGCAAATCGGTTAAAAATCAATCCGATTCAATTCGTGACTTTAATCCAAATCAAGTTTTTAATCCGAATTCATCCGAGCTCATTCATTTGGATTAAAAACTTTCATAACGTGAGAGTTCCCTTCATAAAAATTCTATGCGATTTTCCATATCTATTCTCATGTGAAAAATTATATTATTGGAATGAAAGTTAAGTCACATATTTAATCTCCAAAAAGAATCTCCGATTTTTCTATAAGGTCATGGATCAATCGGATCACGTGACTAAATTATACATTTATTCGTTCATGTAAGATAAGTTTTTTAATTTAAAAAGTATCTTTCCGAAAATTTGGGAAGCGTAACAAAAGACAATAAATCACGTCAGTTATCTTCTTTTTAGTAAAAATTTTTTAAAAAATTCGAAAACTTATCGACAATCACAGTTAACTGTAAAAATTTTTGCAAAATTTTCACTCAAACGGAGTCGATAGACTTCTCTATTCTGTTCTGTAGTATTTTCCAAATTTTCAGGAAGAAATTTCGTAAAATAAAAAAGTTATCTTACACGAATTATTACAGGAATTTGGTTACGTGATCTGGTTGATCCATGGCCATAAGTAATTTGAGATGAGAAATGATATAGAAGAATCGCATGGGTTCTTAGATAGGTTCCTGTATAGGAATAATCATTTTACAGGAGAAATTTCTATTTATGAAAGTAATTTATCTTTTTATTTAAAATTTCATTAAAATTGGGATATTTCGAGATATTCTGATGATATCCCAGGAATATGCAAATTCCTGACCCGTGAGAAATCCTTGGGATACTGGAACATAAATGAGATATCCAATTGTGTGAGGGTGTATATTATCAAAGAAATGAATAATCTGTGATTTTTAGAGCTTTAAATGCTTTTCATTTCACATGCGGGTCTTATAGTAATTTTTCTAATAAAACTCTCAAGAGATTAATACTGACAAAAATGGCCTAATCCCAAAATACAACTTTTAAAATAATTCAAATGAACCTATCCTTGGTATACGGTCATTGACCACATTTGTTTTAATCCAAGTTCTTTTTGTGATGTAAAATTAAACGGAAAGTCATCATTACGTTTAAATGGCAAAAAAATCATACCCGTAATGGTTTCGAAAAGATTGCCACAATTTTTGTAAACAATTGAGCTAGAAAAACATTTAGCATAATTTTTAGTTTTTTTCACGATTCTTCATTTAAAAAAACTCTAAACGGGTTTTTATCAAAACAACGTTTTTCGACGCCTTATTGATAAAATCTCCGAAACTAATGAACCGATCCTTATGGAATTTTTAACACATATTCTTTACAATTATAGCTATAGCGCATATCTAGGACTTTTTTAAATTTTGATTTTAACTGTTTTTTTGCAAAAAACGGTGAACAAAACACGTTTTTTCCCCTTTTCGAAAAATGTCCGCCATTTTGTTATTTTTTCAAAAATAAATATACTGAACATACTGAATCTAAAACCGTTTGATTTTTTGGTTTCAGACAATCCATCTCCGAGATTTCATCAACATCGCACACCTATCTACTTTTTCAGGACCTACGATTCACCACCATTTTCATCTATAAAAAGTGTCTAAATTAAATATCAGGTGTACAAATAAATTTCCGCCATTTGACAAAGTTGGTGCCACCAGTAAGTATTGGTTGAAATTGACAGATGTAAAACGTCACTGTCGTAAGGTTGGACATCTGTCAACAACATAACCTTGAAATATTAGTGAAAAAGAGATAAAGAAATAAATAAATAAAAAGAGAAGTATCAAATAGTGGATGTATAATTAGTATGCCATGCACTTATAAGGCTGGCCTAGGGGAAAAATATAAGCATGTACTTGGAACCTTGCTTTATTGTTATAGGTAAGTACGTATTTTGCTTATATTTTTATACTTACTTTCATGTTACGTATCTAATTGATCAATAAACAAATTTTGTATTAATTCATAGATATATACTTCTGCTTTTATTTCGTGCAGTTCTCCTTTTAAATTGCTTGTAGACAAGCACTTCGAACTTAACCTCACTGAAACATTAAAATCTACATTTTTTCCACAATAAATTATGTGACCTGCAATAATAATCCGCTCGCCTTCTTTAAAATTTCTTTTACTGTCGCTTGTGTTGGCCCAACGACAAATTTCTTCATTACTTGATATCTTTTTTTCTTATAAATCATTTTCAAATTTAACAGTTAAAATCCCTCGGCTCGCGACGTCATTTTGCATTTTTCGTGACGTCACGTGTATGTCCTATACTTTATGTTCGAACCCAATAATATATTCTTTTGTATAGGAAAATGTCGAGTTTTTAGCCGAATAATCCTCATTTGCGGGAACTTTTGATTTACTTCTTTAATTTGAAGAAATCTGCAGCCGAGGGGCATCGATTGCTTGTAGAAATATATGGTAAGGCTGCTTTAAGTGAGAAAAGTTGTGAGTGGTTTCAAAAGTTTAAGAACGGTGAATTTGACATCGAAGACAAAGGACGTAGCGGAAGGCCGTAATATTGTTACGTTTTTTCTCTTTGAATTTAAAAACTGAGTGTCTGTGCAGTCGTATAAGTACACGTGGAATCTAATTAACAGATATATTTTCTTTAATTTAAACAGAAAATTGTCTTCTTTTAAGGTAATAAAATTAAATAAATAATTTCTTAAGCTTTCGCCGGTATTGTATTTGAATTAAATAAATATTTTTTTAAATCAAATAAATAATCTTAATAAAAATATTTCTTATCTGTGAGAAAAGTTGTGGAACTTCCGTAGCTCAGATGACAGAGCATTCGACCGGCAATCGAAAGGACCTGGGCTCGATACCCAGCGGAGTGGAAGCGTTCCTTTTTTCACAGAAAATTTCTTAATAATTATAATAAAAAAATTCCATCTAGTCTTGCGAGACGTTACATTAATTCTATAAATCATAGGTTGATAAGGTCGATATAGTAGAGTTTCGTTCTCACATACAGTGATTCACTCTTCTAATGATCGACATAATCGACTGAAATGATTTAGAAAAATCAGGCTAAAAGGTGATTTCTCAAAATCAAATAAATTTATATTTGTTTTAAAGGTTTTTTTTACTCCGAAATTACTCATTCAGAAGAAATCCATATTCAAAAGTGAAACCATTTCTTTATTAAAAAAATTAAAAAAAAAAGCCTTTGAAACTATTTTTTTCTGTGCACTTAGGTTCAATATAGAAGAAATTGTAGAAGGTGTAAATTACATTTCGAGTGAAATCGAAACTATTCCATTTGGAAGTTGTCCAATCGTTAGAAAGGAACACTGAAGAGAATTTAAAACACCTGAACCTTCATCCATACAAGATTTCAGTTCACTAAGTGTTCACTGAAAAAGCAATGAAACGCTCAATTAAGTTTAATGAGAAACTTCTCGTAATGCTTGCAAAGGGTAAACCACAAAAAGTAGTGAAAAAATTATATTTATAACGACAAAGCACTTTTTTGGCTTTATGGGAATTTGAATTGACAAAACTTAGAGATCGAATAATGTTTCTGAAATGGGGTCAATAGAATCAATTAGTCCCAATCGGATTCAATTATTTTTTATTAGAAGGGAAAACTATCGATTTCGGGATTCAAAGAATTATTTACTTCATTGATGCCAAGTTATTAAATCTAGAAAAAGTAATAGTGTAACCCTGGCGAAAGTATCGGATAGGAATTTATTCCGAGCCAATCAGAACTATTCCGATTCATTCCGATAACTGTATCCGAGCCAATGCGAATCATTCCGAACCAATCCGAAAAACATTTTGATTCTCGTTTGATGAAAAACGGTAAAAAATCGATCCGACCTAATTCGATTTAATCCGAGGCAACTATCCGAATGAATCCGAAACCAAGTTTTCAATCCGAGCTCGGATTGATCCAAACCGAATTTTCAATCGGAATTAATCTTAATCATTCTGACCTCGCATTCAATCGCATTGATTCTGATTGAAAATTCGGTTTGGATCAATCCAAGCTCGGATTGATTTGAATTGAAAACTTGGTTTCGGATTTATTCGGATAGTTGCCTCGCATTAAATTGGATTAGGTCGAATCGATTTTTTACCGTTTTTCATCAAACGAGTTACAAAATATTTTTCGGTTTGGTTCGGAATGATTCGCATTTGCTCAGAATAAATTCCTATCCGATACTATCGCCAGGGAAACCTTTCCTCTACAAAAATAACACTTATCAAATTTATGGAAATCTTCATAGTGCTTTACAATTTATGGTACGTAAGTAATCGGCTAAAATTACCCGAAGGCATTAGAGTATATATAATATAATTTTGCGTATTTTCTATCAAAATATTAATAGGGATAATAAATTCTTCCTTAAATTCTGAAAAATATTTTCATTTCAGTTTGGACATACCTGTTCGGTCACTTTGAAAAAAAGTCCAGTAAAAAAGATCTCATTTAAAAGTATTGAAAGTATTGAATTTATAATTCAAAACTGTCGCAAAGTAGATTCCACGACCCAGGAAACGAAAATACATTGATTTGCTTTCTAATAGGTTTTCAGGTTGCCACCAGTAAGAAAAGCATCATTGAAAATTATTGAAAATTATCGAAAAGTATTGAATTTTCAATTTGAAATTATCACAAAGAAGATTTCACATCATATCCTGAATGATATTTAATAGTTTTTAATGAGACATTTTCTGCGGTAGGTATTCATGTGCCCAAAATCTCATTTTGGCGAAAAACCACTAGATTCTTCAAACGCGGCAATAGGAGGATATAAAAATACCTAAATAATATTCCTAGCAATTTTTTTCTGTAACATTACCAATCTAGTAACATTTAGAAAATGTTCGGCAAAACGAACTTTCGGGAAAATGGAATTTCGGACAAATGAATACCTTCCATTTTCTGCTTCGCATTGAATATTAGAAATTAATGTGAATTTGTGATTTACAATTTGCTTCAAATTGGATCAGATTCGAATAAAAGCGAAACCTCGTATTACAAATAATCCAAAATACATTTAAACTCCCTCGTATCAAACCGAATTAACTTTCATTGGATGAAATTAATACTGTCGAATCAGTAAAAAATCAATATTCTTATTTAAAGAAGATATATTAAAGGCCATGGACCGACCTGATCACGTGACTAGATTCCTACATTACCGGCATTTCAGTTTGTGTAACCCCATTTCTATAAAAATTAACCAAGGTAACTGAAAATTTGTAGAATCAAATAAAATACATTAATTACAATAATTTCTTCGGAAATTTTTTTTATAATTCTGAACATGTATCTGATAATCTGATAAGTAGGAATCTAGTCACGTGATCCGGTTGGTCCACAGCCTTAACGGTATGTGATACTTGAGAAAAGTAGCAAGTTCATATGAACAATTTGTTGGTCCAGTTTCTACATTTTTGTGTCCAAAATACATGGAATGTTGTTTCCAAAATTTGAGAAATGGCATAGAAGATAAAAACGGACGTAGATAGACTACTTTTGGTTGTGATAATGAAAACAAATTTTCTGATAAATTTTGCTAAAATTGAACATATTTTCAATTTTGAAACCAAAATTGGTCTATTTACGTCCGTTTTTATCTTCTCTAACATTCCCGAAATTTTGGAAACAAAATTTTATGCACTTTGGACATAAACATGTAGAAACCTAAAAGCAGTAAAATTTGCTAATTTCCTAAGTATCACATGCCCTTAAATGAGCGTCAAGAATATGTATTCTTAATTCAAGCGGGAATCCATCTAGAATTATGAATATTCTTATTTAAAATTGGATATTCATGGCCCCTATTTAAGTATATATTCTAGAAATAAGAATAACGTTTTTTAGTGCTTGAAAAACGTATTGCGTATTTGTCACTGGGATATTTCAGGGGAGAGGAAAACGGATTCAATGTAAATTTGTCTTGTAATTAATATTGCAGGTTCAAAACCATTCGCGAAACAAATCGATTAAAAAGTCGCAAACCAATTCAGTTTTAAATATCTGAATCTGCAATTGACAGGTACGTAATTAACACAGTCGACATTTCAATGGTTTTTTTCCTGTGGACACCATCTCGTAAATAAGACTTTATATTTCCCAATGAGACTATTTTTTTCGCATTCAATATCATTAAAATGATTTGACTTCATGAACTAAAAATAATTTGAGTTTCACTTTCACTCTTTCGTATTAAATCAAATTCACTATCATTGAAAGAAATTTGTACGATCCTGAGAAAATTTTCGGAAAGCAATTCAATCCGAACGAATCCGAGCCATTCCGAAATCTTTTGCCGAACCATTCGGAATCATTATGAACCAATCCGAAAACGTTTTGGATCTCGTTTTATGATAATCGGCTAAAAAAACAGGTTTGTATTTGTTGTTGGAAAACGAAAAATCATTTCTGGGGTAATATTTGACGTAGAATTCGAATCCAAAATCAGAATCAGCCTATCACGTCAGGATTTTTAGATATTTGAGGTTATGTGCAGGGCGCAAGAATTTTTTTTTTGGTTTTTTTCTCAAATGTCATCATTTAGCACTACTCTTTCCCTTAAAAATTAAACAGTCACGAGCGATTTTTTTTCACAAAGATACGACCATATCAAGTTTTGGCATTTATCCGAACAAAATCCTGACGTGATAGGCTGATTCTGATTCCGGATTTCCGCTGCGATCCAAGGCATCAATTCGAATCATTCCGAACTCGAATTTATTCAGATTGAGAACTTGCTTTGAGTTAATTCGTATTGATGCCTCCATCTGAAGCGGAATGGATCGGATTGACTCACATTGAGTTTTAAACGTTTTTCATCAAACGAAATAAAAAATGTTTTTCGGATTGGTTCGAAATAGTTCAGAACGGATTTCGGAATCGTTCAAATGAGCGTTTGCTAGGACAAAAGGAAAACTTCATATGTACATATCTAATTTTAAAAGTAGCCTTGCCTGGCAAAAGTTTCGGATTGGAATTCAATTCGAGTGGATCAGAGCTATTCCGAGCCAGCCCCCTGCATCTTAGCCAGAATGCACGTAATCCGCGAAACGAAAATGTCACAAGAATTGACCGTGGCCGCTAGGGGCGCTGATTGTTCATGAGGCCTGAATTGATTTTAATGCATGGGAAAAATGCATAAAAATTAAATTTTTGGGGATAAAAACTACTTGATCATATTTTTTTTTACAACACATTAATCTAGAAAGTTTTAAATATTATTTAAAGCAATTTTTACTGATATAAAGGGTAATATGCTTGAAATTTGGGCGAAAATTGTCTTTGTAATTCTGGCTGGAAATTGAAATCAAAGTTCTGTTATCTTCGTTTTAACATTAATATTTACATTGTGATTATTAAATATAAATCCAATATTTATTTATATTATCAATATTATTGATATTATATCAGTCTTACATATTATAATAGAAAAATTGGCTATTGAAATTCCATCAAATTGAATTATAATACGGGTATTAATTATATCATCTTGATTTTGTTAGAAAAATTAGATTTTATTATAGGACATTTTGTATTTTATATTTTAAAACTTCTTAGTAATTGAAAAAATTACATTTTTATGAACAAAACTTTCACATAAGGAATAAACGTACATTTGAAAAAGTAACAAATATAAAGAATTTATAAAATTCCTTTATAAGTATTTGAAAACACTAAGAACAAAGATGTTTGTAATAAATAATAATCAACATAATATACTATATTTCATAATAATATAATGGATATTTAGATCTCATATGCACATAATTTATTATGTGTATTTTATCTATAATTAGGGATGGGCAATCTCGATTCAATTCTACGGAAATCGATCTTTTTTACTCGATTAATCGGTTGGATTGATATTTTTTTCGATCTTTACGGACGATTCTCCTTTCTTTTTTTCCTGTTTCCTATTTCTATGAACTGTTCCTATGAACTGTTTTTTAGTTTAAAAGTGAGATCGAGGGGTCGACCACGAGAATATCCTTAATGTGATATACAAAGTATATTAATATTATAAACTTTATAATAATACTTCATATTTATGCCAGAAATTTTATCATAAATAATACTTTAAGTGATATGTAAAGTTCAAAGTATATTAATATTATAAACTTTATAGTAATACTTCATATTTATGTCAGAAACTTTATCACTAATAATACGCATTGCTTTAGAAATTGTGCAATTTAAAAAAATAAAAAACGTTCCTGATTCGCAAATATAGTGTGTTTTTTAAGCCTAATTTCCTTTTTTATTGATATAAACACTTTTTTATTTTGATAATTTAAATTCACAAAATATGCAAGTAACAATTATATCTCCAATTGTTTTAAAATAGTTTAAAAAAAGGTTATTTTACAGAAATTTATCATTTCCAGAAAAAGGTATCGATTTTTGAAGATCGATTCAAAAATCGATCTTTTTAACCGATTAATCGATCAAATTGAATCAATAATTTCAGAATCAATTCTTTTCTTTGAAGATCGCCCATCCCTATCTATAATACCTTAAGTTCAGTCAGTCAGCTTTGTTGATTTTTTTATTCAAAGCGTTTTTTTTTTTTTTTTTTGGTGAGAAGGAAAAATGGCAAAATCTTTTATAGACGTTGTACAGGACTCTCCTAGGACGGGTCTAGGCATACCTGTTAAAACCAAAAAAAACCCCTCTCTCGAACCAGTATAGATTAAATTTTAATAAGTTAAAGGCGCTCATGATAAATAAACCACAAAACAATGCATTTTTTCAGAGCATTACGTGTAGCCTGTTTTGCAACCTACAGCAACAAATTTCCGCATTTTCACTTGAATTTTTATATTGCCGACTGTTAAAACCATTTCAATTTACCTAAAAAGCACACAAAGGCACTTCAGACACCATTTTTTCACAAAAACGTTAAATTTCAATGTTCTATAATCCTAATCTGTATAAGGTCGGCCTCATGAACAGCCAGCGCCACGGTGGCCAACGGTCAACATCTGTGACATTTTCAACTCCAGAGATTCCGGGGGCTGTTCCGAGCCATTCCGAAATCTGTTTCCGAACCATTTCAAATCATTCTGAACCGATTTGAAAAACATTTTTCATCTCGTTTGATACAAACCGGTTAAAAATCCACCCGACTTGATTTAATTCATTCCATTTTAATCCGAGGCATTAATCCGAATGAATACGAACCAAGTTTTTTATCCGATCTTGGGATGATCCAAACCGATTTTTCAATCCTAATGAATCTGAATCCTTCCGACCTCGAATTCATTCTCAATGAAAATTCGGTTTGGATCTATCCGACTTCTAATCGCATCGGATTCATCCGGACCGTAACAGAATGAATTGGATTAAGTCGAATTGATTTTTGACTGTTTTACATCAAACGAGGTGCAAAAAGTTTTCTCGACTGTTACACTCTAAATCTGAATCAGTCAAATTATTACTGATTGAATCAGTGATTTGCCTTTTCACTGATTAATCAGTGAACAAAATATTTTTCACTGTTAAATCAATCAATTTTCACTAATTGAATAAGTGAAAAATAAGTTTCACTGTTGAAGCAGTTAATTTTTACTGAAATATTCAGTGCAATTTGACTGATTCACAGTAACCTCCTTTTAGCTATTTGAATCAGTCAAATTTCACTGATAATCAGTAGATTTTGACAGATTCAAATTTAAAGAGTACGGAATGATTCAAAAACAAATTTCGGAATGGATCAGAATAGCTCTGATTCGCCGAATCAAATCCCAGTCCAAAGCTTTCATCATAGTTTATACTAACCTGTTTGAATTCCTTCCGGAAATTTTCATTGAGCCACGCGTAGAGGAAGGGATTGTAGCACGTGCTGCTCATGGCGATGCAGTGAGCAATAAAAAAAAATGATCTAAAAGGCGGCCAGTCATTTGCCTTTGAGTAGAAATCTTCCACAACGTTGATTGTATTTAATGGGAGCCAAGAAAAACCAAATATCGCAACCATCCCAATAAGCATCCTATTAGTTCTTCTCTTCCTTTCCCTATCTGCTTCTTCTCTTCGACCAGTTTTGCTTCCAGGTTTCATCCTAGCTCTCAAATTTATTTTAAAAGACACAAAAATGTAACACACTGTTATAACGCAAAACGGTACAACGAACTGCAAAACAGATGTAATCGAGCTGAAAACTCTTCTAAAGTCTTCACTTGGCCACATTTCTTCACACAATGGTTCATTATTATTATTTATATACATCTGACTGTACAGTCCATATGGCAAAGTTAGTCCCAAGGCCACAGCCCAAATTGCAAAAATTACTATACAGCAGTCCCGGATCTGCATCCTCGGACCAAATGGGTATAAGATCACCAGAAAGCGATCAACTGCTATGCTCATCAAGGTGAAAGTACTTATATAAATACTTACACCCTGGGCATATGGTACCAAATGACACAAAGCTGCTCCAAATACCCAACATTCCATAAAAGAATATAAAGGTGTGAAGGGCACTGCCAACACACATAAGAGAATATCACTCACAGCTAAATTTGAAATCAGTAAATTTGTCACTGTGTGCATCTGATGATTTCGTGCCACTACGAAACACACGAGTGCATTTCCGCAGATTCCAAGCACAAAAATTAATCCGTAGAAAACATAAAATACGATTTGCACTTCGATAATTGACGTAAACTCCTCTGTTTTGTTGTTATTCATGATTAATTTAATCAGCTGGAACTTCGTTGAAGATTGAGATGAAGCATCACTTTAATTGTTTGAAAATCAATGAGAGGGAAAGAGTACTTGGGCTCAGTAAGAAATCAAATAAAATCCAGTGAGGAATCATCTTGAGTTTAAAAATGAAAGAGGAATGGCTCTTAATTATTTGGAAGTCACGCTTGGTCTGGGAAAGTTTTCTGATCAGAGACTATTTCAGGAAAACTATTTACTTAAGGGAAGAGAATTTGATGGAAAAGTTTGCCATCTCCCCGTGCAGGTATTTTAATAACCTTGGATCATTGATCCACGTGGCCACCTGTTGAAAAGTCGAGCTCTTTTCATTTAAAGATTCTAGCAGATTAGCTAATTCTTACACTTTTTCATGACTTTTTAATCGTTTTGATGATTCATTACTTTAATGATCTTTTGAAAATATTTATTAAATCTTATTCAATTTTATAATACTTTCTTCCCAATTTTTTGTACTCTTTTAATCAATTTCAAGTCCTTTTCAATTTTTTGCTTCGAAAGTTGTCAATGTGTAGTTATAATCGGGTGGAAATACCTCTGAAAGTATTTTGTAAAACCAAGGCTAAAAAACCAAGAAAAAATTGAAAAAGTTCCAAACTGTAATCACGTCCTTTTCCCTAGTTTATTCCGTTTTAAGTATAAAGTTTCTTGAGAATGAATATTCGAATTAAAAGTTAATAGTCTCGAGAGTCGTTTTTTATGAAAAAAAACAGATTTCCTCGTAAACGGATGAAGGCTTGTCTGTTGCGCGCTGATCTCAGACCGCGACTGGATTCGGGAAGTTATCAGAAGAGTCGTCTGGTTTAGGTTTCCCGCTCGCGCAAGCGTCGCGACGCCTGAATTTTCTATCGCCAATAGGGCAACGCGAGTAAAACATCAATTCTGCCAATCCCCCCCCCCCCCCCCCTCTCCCGCCTGTGTCTCTCTAAGAGACTTCCTGATGTTTCAAATCTCTGTGAAGTCATTTAACAGACTTGTGGATAAGACACAAGATAAATGTGGGGGATGAGATGAAGACTTGAAGTGTGAAGATATCTTAGGAAAAAAAGAGAAAAGTAATAAAATCAACAAAATAAATGTCAGGGATATAAAGATTAAGCTATAGTAAGGATATTTGTAAGAAAATAGGCGTGAATCGACTAAACTTGTGAGGGATGAGACCCTAACGACGCAACAGTTGGAAGGGGAATTTCCATCTAATGGTGGAATTATCTTGTCTTGGTTATTTAATTACTTTCACGTGTAGGAAATATTCCAAAGTGAACAAAATTCCAGAGAAAAATGGATATAAAGAAATTCTATAGTATCAACACAGAATGAAGAATTAATGAAAAAGGCTCAAGAATTACAAAAATGAAATTGTTGAAAACTGAAATAATAAGTAGAGCATTCTCAAACCCTGCGTAATTTTTCAAGAGATTGAAAATATTACAGAATATTTTTGAAGATTCTGAAATGTTCAACAGTACCAGGGGTGTTAGTTGAAGTTTGCCGGTTTTTTCAATAAAGAAAACACTTAATTCTCAAGGGAATCTTAAAAAATTTTATTCAAAGTATTGACCATTGGATTCTACACATTTTGCCCATCTTTCAGGCAAATCATAGATACCATTCCAAAAAAAAATTTTTTCTTTCAAGGCAAACCATTCGACGAGCCATTTTTCGACTTCTTAAAAATTGGCGAAGCGCTGCTCTGCGAGTGAGTGTCCCATCGATGCGAAAAGGTGATAGTCGGACGGGGCGAGGTCTGGAGAGTACGGCGGGTGCGATAATATTTCCCAATTCAATGCTTTTAATGTGTTCTTCACCACTTTAGCGGTATGAGACAGTGCGTTGTCATGTTGTAGGATAACTTTGCCATGTCTTCGGGCCCATTCCGGCCGTTTTTTGTTAACGATCCGTATCCACCGTCACACCAGGTTTTAATAACTCGAAGTACACCACACCACACTGGTCTCACCAAACACAGAACATTGTCTTACGGCCAAAGCGATTTGGCCTTGGAGTCGATGGGTCGACCTCACCAGGTGAAAGCCATGATTTTTTCCGCTTCGGGTTCTCGAAATAAATCCATTTTTCGTCCCCCGTGACAATTCGATGCAGAAAAGATTTCCTTTCGAACCGTTGAAGCAGCATTTCACAAATGGTTTTTCGATTTTCCATTTGTCTATCGTTCAGTTGGTGTGGTACCCATTTTCCATAATTTTGGATTTTTCCCATGGCTTTTAAACGTTGGAAAATTGCTCCTCGGGTGACATTTAGTGTTTGTGCCAATTGTTGTTGCTATTGAGTTGGGTCTTCATCCAATAACGCCTGCAATTCCTCGTCTTCGAACTTTTTCGCTGCACCAGGATGTTCATTGTCTGTTAAATCGAAATCTCCACTTCTAAATTGACGAAACCATGTCTCACATGTTCTAATCACTGGAGCATGTTCACCATAAGTTTCTACCAGCAATCGATGAGCTTCAACTGCTTTTTTCTTTTGATGAAATAAGAAAAGCAACGAATGCTGCAAATGCGATTTACTTGGAACGAAACTCGACATATTCACTGAGGTAAACAACTATGATGCTATTATTTTAGCAGAATGTAATTGTGTATTTTTGAAGTTTATTGTCCATAGAAAAATATGACATAGATACCAAATCATAGAAATGTATACATATCTCTATCGACATCTATGAGTAAAACCGGCAAATTTCAACTAACACCCCTGGTATTTTTAGAAACATTATAAAGTTTTGGTGAATCGGTTTCAATCGGACCTGACGTTTTTTGGAAAAGGATCGAGAATTTGCGCCATATTTCCTGGAACATGAGTAATTGAAAATTATAATACCATAAGATATTCATATTATCAGAATAAATCAAATAATAAAATTTGTTTTAAATTCGATTTTTATTTTTTCATCATTCTAAAATCTTCCCAGAAAATAAAGTGTCTGCTTAAATGCGGGGCATGACGCACGCACGCGTGAGGATCAATCCGCACGGGTGAACTCAGGTCACACAGTTGCGCGTGACATTGTCACGCATACGTCTCGCACGTCATGCTTCGCACGCGTGCTGCCAGAATATGTGATTCCAAAATATATATATATATTTATTTTAATATTAATTTTATCAGAGAAAATGATGGGAAAATAAATAATTCGAACAATTTTTCTATTCCGCAAAAAATTTTGAAGAGCAATAGCAATTGTTAGACACACATTGAATTTCGAAATTAATTTATTCATATTTTACATGAAAAATGTAATTGTGCATGTAATATTTTTCGCACTCAAATCATATATTAATACGACTATCTTATTTCATGGAACTTTCAACATGATCATCATCAATTATAACTTAATTGTAGAGTCCATTTCTTCTCATAAATTTTTACATATTCCAAAATTAATTCTCATGAAAAAAGTCAGTCAGAATTGAAATGAGTATTAAAAAGTTTCAATCCTTATGAATTCCATTTCTTTCAAATCTATGAAGTATAGCATCCGAGAATGAGCAGAATTCAATCCCTTTAAATGCCGCTTTAAGAATCTCAAAACTTTTTAAACAAAAAGTTTTTTAATTTAAAACTTTTTAAGTAGTCTGTAAACCTCTACTTTTAGTACAACCTCAGAATCATATTCGTTTTTTTGTATCTCTTACCGTTTTATAAATATCTCAAAATTTATGGCATCAAAAATTTTTTAATTTACAAAATGTTATTAGTAGATAAGTAAAATTAATCACTTAAATCGAATTTTGCAAAAGATTGATCATTTTTTGATGTTAGAAAAATTCTTATGAATAAATAAAATAGATTCGTAGGTGATTGATATATTCAAGATTTGTTTTATGAAATCCGAAATTTCGCTCCGTGAAAATACTGCTGAATAAGTTACGTGATTAACGATTATTAAATTTAATATATCTCAACTTTCTGTGCGTCTCATTTGATCAGCTTGCGTGCCTACATGAGTGATCGCGTACAGCGACGCACATGCGGGGCACTGATATGTCCCTCACGCCTTTAGACGAGTGCGTGCGAGATTGCTGCATTCTTGTTCGCACACGTGACCCGCATGGCATGCGGACGTCGTGCCGCGCACGATTGTTATCTGGGTTGGTAAGAGATTTCTTCTATAATTTCTAAAGGGAATATTCTTTGTGAATTAAATTATGATTTATGTTTCTTGAGGAAGGATTGGACGGAATGTAAGAAAAAAGCCACACAGACTATTTCTTTAGTAAAGTTTTTTTCATTTATAATTTTCTTTAATCGAGTTCTCTTGAGTGAATTTGTACATAATTTCGTCTAGAATAAAATGTATCATTGAAAATTTGAATTGGATAAATATGATGTATTTTTTATTAGCGGAATCGCAACATCAAAAAAAAGCTGAAAACTGAAAAATCGATCAAATATAATCTAGATGATAAAAACTGAAGACATAGTCACTATGATTAACTCTTTTTCCAATTATCTGACAATTCTTCCTTAAGGCTGAAATTAGATAGAAACATTAAATAATCCAGCAGAAGTGAATCTAGACTTCAGCATCGTCCTAGATCACGTCGAACTTGATCACGCTTTGTGAAGTTTTTAGCCATGATTAAGGGACAGAAGCTTATTTCGTAAAAATTCCAGCGGATGTACTTTCCGAGATATATTTTAACACGTACTTTAATACGAGTCTAGGAACTAATATAGAAGCCAAGAATGCATGGAATTTTGCATTTAAAGGGACTTCCACTTGTGCCTTGGGCACGCAGTGGCAAACTAAATTATATTTTTATTTATATATATGAATTCAAAATGAAGATACAAAAATTATAAAGCCCATAATAAATAGGAATTAAAATCAAGTTATTAACATAATTGCAGGTGTGTGAATAAAAATAAGCTAAAATTTATAAAATACAGGAATTTATTAATGAGAATCATCCGATTAACCATCCGACGATTCATTAATTTATCTTCATGTACATTTATGCAATTTGTTTACTATGTATATCACCTTTCATACCGAAATAACACAGTAAGAACCTTTCAATCAAACATACTCGCTGATACAGTTCTTGATTTCCTCTCGTTACAATATAATATATTTATTTATATATATCCGTTTAAATTCTTTTTTGTATATGTGTGTATATATAGATTTCATTCTTTGTCACAATATAGTAAATATATTTCACAAGACTTTTTACAATATGCCGTGGTTGCTGAATGGTACGTAGTGAGTGGTACAATTATTATTAAATAAATTCCTTTGATTAATGACTGTCACTCATCTGCTCTCTTACAAGTGTAACAACATGAATATCTTGTATAAGATAAATAAACTTGAACTCACAGTTTTGTATTTTTCAGAACAGAAGCATATGTCTTCCTTAAGAATGCTATCAACATATTGTAAAAACAAGTGCTAAAATATCGATCAGTGGATTATGTTTCTACATTATTTACAATCTGTTCCACGATACCATTCAGAATTTGCCCACCTAAAGTATATCACCAAGCTAAGGGGACTGTGTCGTAAGACAATTCATTCTCAAATAAAATGAACAGTATAGAAAATAAATTCGCTACCTAATAAAAAGAACTATTATTAAATGAGTCAATAATTATTTAGCATCAGTCGTCCAATAAATAACAATCACTCTACGATAAAAAACGGTTGTTTGCGTACTCTCGTGTAAGGCGTGTAATTACAATTGTATTAAATATGTTTAAAGTGTTTGTTGCTACGTTCTAAAGACTGGACAAATTCGTTATGACTTTTCGGTTAATGATATAAGCTGCTTTCATATTTAATTGTCTATTTATGTGCCATTAATGCTAAACTCTCTTAAATCAAGATTCTTGAGAGACTCTGTTTTCCAAGAGTTTATAATCATGACGTCATGATCGGATACTACAAAAACTTTACTTTGAATAAGTATTGCGAGTTCACTTTGAAAACGAGTGCATTTACATTTAATCAATATTATTCTAGTCACACATAATTTTCTCACTTAAAGAAAACCATACTATATCATAAATTTAATTCATTATTGCAGCGTCATCCAATTACAAAAGAAAATACAAGTCAAACCAACGTAAATATTACGACTAAGTTTCTTCCCATTGTACACTGTGTAAATTTGCATGTAAGTGCAAGAAATCTTCACAATCATTTGTACTATACAATCAATGAATCTAAAATACCGTAGACGTAGCTGCAACAAACGGAGTCACCTTTTTATTCTTTACTAATTCATTGTAATTTTGTCGATCGAAAAGTGTTGAATTTGATTTAGAGCTCGGACTTTAGCTACTAAGATAAAAATTATTTTCGTGACATTTAATTTGAAAAAAGATAAATTTATCCGAATAATTCATCAATATGCGCGAATCCTTCACCAAACAATACTAACAAAAGTCCATTGACAATTTTTAAATAATTTTTTCTAATAGGAAAATATATAATAAGTAAAAGATTCATAAGAATCTTACTTACCTACTAAATTTTCGAACTAACATTTAATTTCTGTTAGTGACAAGCAAAACGGTAGTTAAATTATAGTTTGATTAACTAATGTTAACGTTATATTGATTTTCCTGATTCAGAAAGGCTTTATAGGTTTCTACTAAATATTTATAGCTTCGGTTCTACATAATCATAAAAATTTGGTTCACCCTTGTAAACAAATTAATAACCATCATAAGAACTATATTTTCTATTGTACTCTACGATTATATTAGTAGCTTAAAACGTGTGTAGGTAAGTTATACCGAGACTCTTAAAGAGAAGTTGAATTTCTTTTACTTTGGAATACCTTAAATTAAAAATTTGATTTCTGAAAGCGAAATCAGGTATTATCTTTTATGAAAAAGGTATTTGAAAATCACCTAAGCTAATTAGTTTCTTATTGTCTTAAATTCATTAACTTTAACCAAGCAAATTTCATATATTACTTGAATGTCAAATTCAAAAGTTGAATTTGAGAAGAATATGTTCAGTGCAAAATTAATTTAACTACTGTTCAGCAATCACTGAAAAAATATGATGAAAATTGATTTTACGAAACTAAAGTTGTTCTTGATGAATAAAATAAAGCCTCCAGGGCAACAAAATACTTATAATTAAAAACATAGATGCATTGCAACTACATGGACAAAGTTTCTTTGATAAGTTTCTTCATCGTGTTGCCCATCGTTGTGCTCGAAGGTCCTGAAGTTGTAAACGATAATTTAAAAAGATAAGGTTGAATATCAGGAAACGAGGTATCAAAAATCAAGTCCAGCTCTGCGTGATTCGGCATTTTGGGAAGATAGTCGTGTCTATTCATAATTTCCGTGATTGATAATATTTTATCCGTAAGCAGATCACCGACTTTTTCCCGACAAATTTGGCGCTCGTGTTCTGTCGCGAGTTTTATTAGTTCAAGTCGCAGTGTCCACACTTCCCAGGG
Organism: Diplolepis rosae; assembly: GCA_030998225.1. Classification (NCBI taxonomy): domain Eukaryota; kingdom Metazoa; phylum Arthropoda; class Insecta; order Hymenoptera; family Diplolepididae; genus Diplolepis; species Diplolepis rosae. The sequence continues at coordinate 212,342 of JAPYXD010000723.1, read as the reverse complement.
TATACACTCGGGTTGAAAGGGCCAGCGGTTCTTTTTTTTCTGAAAAAATTCTAAAGAAATTTGTCCCGAACCTGGACTGTCTGTAGACCGAAGGGCTTCCGAGAAGCCAGAAATTTCTCGCTTCAAAGTTTGGTCGAGGTGAAAAGAGGAACAGCAAACATATGTGAAATCGATAAAATCACAGTCGACATCCTGATAACCAACAGTGCCTATGGAATAGCTACCTTCCTGTTTGTACTCAAACTTCCCCAGACTTCGATGGAACAGGACACTGTGAAAAATGCTAGCCACAGCTTCGTCCACCTGCCGACCTTCCATGCTGAGTTCAAACAACTGTGTTCTCGCGTTCATGATGGCGTCTATAAATTAAACAAATCTTCAATAGAATTAAGTCTTTCAGTCACCATTTTTTAAAGTTTCTAACTAATATTAAATTTTTAATTATTAAAGCCGAATGCACATTTTTAAGAAAAGAGTTTCAAGTACTGCGAAGCGGTCAAAATTCTAAAACTTTAATTTGAGACTATTTGTTTGGAGTAATATTTCTTCCTCTAGTGCAATGTTCTTTCTAAAATTATAAATTTGACACTTCAAAGGAAAAACATGACTTTAAATGCAATTAGTGTATATTTGACCCTAAAATTCATCAGAATCTGTGTAAAAGCAATCGAAAAAGTGTTTGTTGATAGTTTTGTTCTCATCAAGTTAAGAAATTGAAGCCATAAATAATATTACACAGCTTACGCTATCAAAAACTTTTAACAATACCTTGCTTTATTCTACACGAAATCGCCAATTATCGTTGGCATCACCGATAAAACGAAATTTAAAGGCATAATCTGCAGTCTTCGCATCATCCTAACCTCAAAGTTGTGTTTTGCAATCCTTGAAAAAGAAAGCGACAGCCAATTCAACACCCTCTATAAATTGAACAAAGAATTCTTAGTCACTGAGTACTTAGAAATCATACTAAAAAAAGCTGCTTTTACTGACGTCAGTTTCACCTCCTTAAAATCTTATACATACATTTTAATGACGTGCCAGGTGCTAATAAAAATAGACGAACTTGATTCTTTGAGAAAAATGACAATGTGAACATTGTGAACATTGATGTCGATGTTTTTTTTGGATTTGCATTCGTAATGAGTAATAACCTTGATTTGAGTTTTTTGTTTTACGTAATGTTCACTCAAGATTAAGAAAAATGGTTTGTTGAAGAGCGAAAGCATGAGTGTATAGTCATTGTATCTAAAGTTATTCAAAAAATTCTAGTCTAATTATTAATGAAAATTATTAAACTAAAATAACCTTTCTGCTAGTCTTGTGTCTCTTCTGATGGCATCCAATGATTCAAGATTTCCTTTGATGTCGCATTTGATAATCGGAATTTAGTTTTGGGTTGCCGTCATCGTCCACACAACCCGATAACTCGCTCCATGATCCAATCTCCTCAAATCTCAAGTACTACTTTCTATTTACCTACTTGAATTTACAAAACTTGCTTAGCACTTCTTTCACACTAGTTCTTTCTATCCTCAGCGTTGAATTCCACGTCCGACTTCGCATAGAGTTTACATTTTTTCCCGATCCAAATAAACATCAATCAGTTCAGATTTTCAGGTCGAAAAACACACGAGTTCACGCGCATCAACGCTGCGATGATTCTGTGACACGCATTTGTCGGTAAACAACAGCCAGCCACAACAGCAGAACAGCTGTGCACGCACCTCCAACTAACGCCATTTTGACCAGGTTTTCATTTTTGAAGCACGTACCTACCTAATAGCTAATATCAATAAGTGTATTCACCACGCATTCAGATAAAAATAATAAAAAATACGAAAGAATGAAATTGAAAATACGTATATCTGATGCCCTGATATCCTTTGACACGCGTTTTCACTTTTAACAAGCACACGTGCGCATGTGAAATGTGAAATGCGCGCGACCTTTTTAAGATTAATTCACACCGTAGGATAACTTGCGATAGCAATTGGTAGGAATTTCAAACTTTTAAATTCCCGCTGAAAATATACCAATCATCAATAACCTTGCACAGGGTGTTTTTATATTATGTATTTTACTGAAAAAATTAAAACATTCACATTTTCCGAAGGGATTATTATTTGTGAATTATTATTTATAATTAATATACAAATACATTTTTTATTTATATAAAACATATTTTTAAAAATTGCATTGATTACAGTGATTTTTGTAAAATTAAAGAGATTACATATCATGATATAAAAATATAGTTGAAAAAAGTTTCGATTTTTTCATAAGTTATCTGCAAATGGTAGCATTGTGTTGACAAATGACCGTTATTATCGTTATTATAATTTTGTAAATATTGCTTGGAATTGTTTGCTTAAGCTTGCGAGCACGTGATGAATTCGTGAATTGTGTCTGTTTTTTAATTATTATTAGCATTAGCCAATTGCGCGTGTGAGTACTGTGTTAATATCTAAATAATTACAGTGTTATGTGTATGAAACTATGAAAAATATGCTTTATGAGAGTGAGTAGTCTTGGGCAGATAACTTTAAAACAACAATGAGAAATGAGTAAGTACAGGCATATATAGTGTTCATATTAAATTATATAATAAAATATAATTAATCTATAATTTTTTCACTATTTCCACAACAAAAAAAACTTATTTTTCTTGCATATGAGTGTTGTATAGTAAAAAAAAGTATAGATATGCTAGAAATACTAGAAATTGCAGTAAAAAATCAACCAACTTCTACAAATAATTTAGGTTCCGCAAATTAAGCTGGATTGAATTATCAAGTTATATGAATTGATATTTTAAATTAAGCGTTTCATATTATACTTTTATACATTTTTTTTTATAGGGCATTTGAGTCGGTTTCATTTATATACAATTTTTTTTTACAGAAAGTGTTTTTTACAGAAAATACGAAGATTTAGTTTAATCGGGAACCAAAATTTGAAAGGTATTTTCCGATTTTGGTTTCCAATTAAAAAAGATCTTAATATATACTGTAAAATACACTTTCTGTATACAAAATGTTGTGTATAAATGGAACCAACTCGCGCATTTTCCAACTATATCAACGTTTTTTTCAATTATACTATATAGGTATATACCTAGTTAATGTTTTTTCTGAATTTATTCATACTTATTTATACTTTCATCTGACTTCACTCGCGTCAAAATTCATTTTCTCGTTTCCTCTTCCATCACCATCAGTTAAATCTTTGCCTTTTTTGTTCAACTTTTAATGAAAATTACATAGTAATTATGGTCCTAATTACAAAGCTTTTTCTCAAAATTACAAATGAAAAGTTATACGTGTCAAGAAGACCAGGAATAATCGCTTGGTTACTGTTTGTCTGTAAGACTTTTAAAACCTCACACATATTAATTGGTTATAAACCAAATGTATTAGTTTTAATTCAAATCTACGAGTCGGTCTCATTTATACACAAAATGTTTTCTACAGAAAGTGTTTTTTACAGAGAATACAAAGATTTAGTTTAATCGGGAATCAAAATTCGGAAGATGGTTTCCGATTTTGGTTTCTAATTAAAACCGATTTTTATATTTACTGTAAAAAAAACACTTTCTGTACTCTCTGAATCTGAATCAGTCAAAATCTACTGATTACCAGTGAAATTTGACTAATTAAAATAGCTAAAAGAGAGATTTAACAGTGAAAAATATGTTTTTCACTGATGAATCAGTGAAAAGTCAAATAATTGATTCAGTCAGTGAAAATTTGACTGATTCAGATTTAGAGAGTAGAAAAAATTTTGCGTATAAATGAAACCGACTCAAATCTACTTGCACTGATTTTTAAATTGAATCCACTCATATTTTAAGACCAAATGACAAATTGAAATTATTTCAGTGTCCATAACAGTCTTCACAACTATTTTTCGTTATCTTACGGACGGTGTTTTCGTATTAACAATATTCTTTTTGGGAGAAATTGTATTTGGTCTTGATGCCTTTGGTGAATGGGAAGAACTTATATTGAACAAACCTCAAAATCTAGCCACACTTACTAAATACTCTTGGTGTGATATGTTTTTTTCCGAATCTTTGGAAAAGTGTACTCTTCGAATTAAATTAAGTGATATTCGACATGTTGGAGTTTCACAAAACATGGGACTTTTTATGCTTCCTCGAAATGGAAAAGCAGTGACTTTTAGTACCCGAGGTTTAAAACGTGATGAAGTTCAGAATATTAAAAGAGATATAAATTATTTTCTTAATACAACTAGAGTTGAGTATTTAAAACGTCACTCTCCTGATCTCGGAGATCATCTCTTAAGTGCCTCAGATTCGGATGAATATCTCCAAGCATTGCTTAACAAATATAGTTGTCGGTCCGTTTTGCAAGAAGTGCCTTTTTCAACTTGCATGATAAATGGACAAAAGGCAAGTGTAGATCCATCGGTTCATCAGCATCAAAGTACTCCTTCATTCAAAAGTCTTAATACACGTGAAATATTTCCGGAAAAGTCCCTCAAGAAACGACCCTATGGTAGTAATATTTTCTTTCAAAACATTCCAACATTACAAACTAAGCCCAGAAGTTGGGTCCCCAAAAGATAGTTCTAAATTATTTTAATATTCTAAGAGAGATCATTGTTTTTATCATTCGATGTACAGCATTGTGTTTTTGTAATAAATACTTTTATTAACAACAGTAAAATAAAAAAATAACGAAGTACAATAAATTCTGTGCCATGATACTGTTTTTGTAAATCATCTTCTATATTCTTTATTTTTATAAATTTCGATGAATTTTGTTTCTAGTCTTAGAGTGCGTTTTCATTTTCCCTGAGTTACGCCAAATGTTTCTCAAAGTAACTAATAAGGGTGGGGGTACGCCAATATTGAAATATCACGACATGCACTTTTGATATTCGGAAATTTGTATTCGAATTTTGATTCTAGAACTCTTTTGGGAATGACTTTTTGTCCCTCGAGTATAATCTGAAAAAATGAGTATTGTGTGTATTTTACAAGTAGGAAAATAATGATAAATTTTTTCTTTAGAACTTAACTTTCTACCAACCTTTGCGCGCTCTTTGCCAAAAAGAAAATTTATCATAAAAGCTGGCAAAGGGAAAATAGCTGGTCTCCATAAAGCAGATGCAAATTCTTTCGTGAACTCTTTGTTTGTTATAAGCTAAAAAGTTTGTAAAAATGGAAAAGTCATTTCTAGTAAGTTTGACTTAAGGGCAGTTCATTGTTGTGACTTTATCCAATACTTTTCGTGCTTCCAATTCTTAAATTAATAACTCAAATGGATTTGGATATAAACGTACCTTAATCTTTCTTTTACGTTTATACACTTTTAAATATCTTATTAATTTTAATAGACTGTAATATATAAGTGGTAAATTAAAATAAAAAAATTGGTATATTATGAAAAATTAATATACATTCATATTAAATTTACTAACTTTTCAATCAAAATATATTAAGGTAGTTCATCTACGAAAATTAAAACTCAGGCAAAAATAGATAATTTTGCTCTCAAGAATAGCGATATTACTATTGAAGGTCTAATTTGAAAGAGAAAAGATTATTTTCCATGAAAAAAATTGGAAACACAGAAAAATAATTTTATTAATAAATTTTATTTGTCTCAACTTTTTTTCTTATCGCTTCTTACCAAATTTTAAAAAATTATGCGATTCTAATGAATCACGTATCATTATTTCAGAGAAAAGATTCTCTACAACTTCACCGTTTCCAATTTTTGAAAATAGATTCTTTAATGGCTGAAATCATTAAAAATAAATTTTCCAAAACAAAATTTTTAGAAACAAATTGCTGAATTTGATAATAATTGATTCATTTTCTAAAATTGGAAACGGTCAAGTTGTAGAGAATCTTTTTCTTGAAAAAGTGATTCGTAATTTATTAGAATTGCATAATTTTTTAAAATTTGGTAAGAAGCGATAAGAAAAAAAGTTGGGACAAATAAAATTTATTAATAAAATTATTTTTCTGTGTTTCAAATTTTTTTCATGGAAAATAATCTTTTCTTTTTCAAATTAGCGCTTCAACAATAATATTTCTATTCTTGTAAGCAAAATTATCTATTTTTGCCTGAGGTCTAATTTTCGTGGATCAACTGCCTTAAAATTAATAAACATTAAAATATATACATATGTGTATTAAAATTCAAATAAAAGTTTGTATTTTTTAAGATTAAAGTATTTTAAATTTAATATACGTTACTGAAAAAAACTTCCATTACATGTAATGGAAGATTAATACAAAAGTTTCTAGCAGTGTATGATATGGAAAATCTATTTGAGTTATCAATTTAAGAATGGGAAGCAGGAAATATATTGAATAAAGTCACGTTAATGACATGCCTTTAATTATTTAGTAATTACCTGAGGTGCAACACCATTTAAAACTCCCTTTAAATTTTCATTATGAAGCGCATGTTCGAATAATCTGACCAGATCATGTATGTGAATCCAAGGCATATATTGTTGCCCATTTCCCATGGGGCCTCCAAGCCCCATAAAGAATGGAGGAAAAAGTTGTTGAATCATACCACCCGTTCTTCCTAATACTATTCCTGATCTTATAATTACTTGTCTGATGTTACTTTCCTGAGGAATTTGGGCTGCTGCTTCCCATTTGTGACATAATTCTGTATTCATTTATATAATTAGAGCCAATTTCTCGTTTAAATATTTAGTTTCAAATTAGAAATTTAGTCGTAAAACTGTAGACCTGAAAAGAAGTCGTAAGGGCTGCATTTGTCTTCTTCAGTATATTCCTTCCCATCAGGTGGATAATAAGCAACACCCGAGATTGTAACAAAAGTTTTAGCTTTGGTATTAAGAATAGCTTTAGATAGAACACTGTTTGTTTCAATTCTGCTATCACAGATAAGCTGTTTAAATCCTGGGGTCCATCTATATTTTAGATCGAGAATATTTTGACCAGCAACGTTTATCACATCTGTAACGTCTTCAGGAAGTCCTTGCATTTCTATATCATGCTGGAAATTTTAAAAATATCATAAATGGAGGAAATCTTTGTAAAAATGTGTTTTTTACAACAAAATACAATAAATTACTATTAACCACACTAATGTGACGACTGCAATTTTTTATAGAAAGTTTCAATATCTTGTTAACCTTTTGTAAAGATAATAAAGTTTATTTTGACTACTGACATTTTTAAACATGATTTTTTATTGCAGAAATAGAAAAATAAAGATCGCTTTTCAAACATTTTCAACAGAAACAATACCTTCAGTATTCAACGAAGTGAAGTTAGCTGTTAATTCAAACAGTTTAATAAAATGAACAAGTTTATAACACATTTTTACAATAAATTACAATTGCCGTATTGTGGTTTATTATTGTGATTTATTGTATTTTATTGCAAAAACCTATTTTCACCAGATAAATATATAAATAAAGGGGGTCAATAATTATAGAAATAACATTTTTTTCTATTTACCCAATTCATTCTTTTTGGCCCAGGCATTCTTGTAACAATTGTAGTTTTTATTCCCTGATTTGCAAGAGCAATTGCAAGAGAAGACCCGATATAACCCGTTCCGCCACCTAGGAAATGAGATATAACCTAATAAATAAGTTATTTACTAACTTCATTGATGCTAGTTAATTAATCTTGTACTTACCTATTACGACGTGTTTCAGGGCCATTTTTTATGGTCTAGCTTGAGTTGTATTTTCTTATAAAATTAAATATTTTATTTTGTTTACGTCACGTTCACCTTCTGTTTACAGCTTTTATGCACTCCCATTCCGGCAAGGAACGAATCGACGAATATGTCTTCTGCTAGGAATTTTTTTGTAATCATGCATTACGCATGTGCAGAAAAATGTCGTGCTTTGCGGGAAATTTTTAAAAATTCTTATCAGAAGAAATTTAAAATAATTATTCTAAAAAGGACTTAGATCACTGCAATTGAAAAAAATGTAGATTTAGTTAACAATCAGTCTCTTAAGATTTTATAATTTTAAAACCCTTTTTTTAAAACCCTAAAATTTTTGTCAAACAACAAAATTAGAAAAAGCAAAAATGGGAATGAGGGATTCACTTTAGGAGAAAATACACATGTTTTATTATAATACATCCAGATTTACATATAATATGTGCTTTAATTACCAATTTTCAAGTAAAAACACATATACGAGATGATTTGAGAAATCATAGAGAAAATGATACTTTTTTGGCAATAACAATCAATATTAAAAATCAAACATAGATTTTTTGATTAGTTTCGTCATGTGTGATTCTATACTACAAAATCAGACGTATTATTATTCTAAAAACTAGGAAGTATAATAAAATAATTATTTATTCTTTTAAATGAAAATATAAAAATATAATGATAAATCAAGACTACATCTTGTTAATATATCTCAGCTTCACTCTCAAACACACTCGTACTTTTTTTATTCAGTTTTTATACACAACAAACATTAATTTCAATGCTATGTATAATTAATTAACTTTTAATCAATCGAATGTTCTGAGTTTTTCCACAGAAAATTATACTGATAATACCATTCACATTCATTCGTTGGACGTATAAATATTATATCAAATAAAAAATGATTATACTTTTTCAATTGAATCTCTGGGAGAATATTTATTGGAAACAGTCATGACTGACGATATGAATATATGTATTAAGGTTTCTGAAAGATTTCAGCAGCAGACAATTATTATTAAGTATCATTAGTTGACCTAAACAATAAATTTCTAAATTACCTAACAGTTATTTCGATCTTTACAATTAGCGATTTAAATATCTACATAAAATGGATTTTCCTATCTCTTTTTAAAAAAACTTTCTTATTTCTTTCAATATATTAAATATTAATTGAATTTTTGTAAATACAATAATTATAAATTAACTATTTTTAATTAATAACTATCCTCTTTCTCGCTAAAGGGTGTCTTTACGAAGTAAGTTGTCAGTTCGCCTTTACCCTTTACATACGTAGGACCTCGGCATGTGAGTTCATATCCTGCATTTTGCAGAATTTTTGCTGTGGTTTCAGTGACTTGAATTTTTCCCATTTCGCCACAGCTGTCCATTCTTGAAGCTACATTTACTGTATTGCCCCAAATATCATATTGAGGTTTTTGTGCCCCCACTACACCAGCTATTACTGGACCATGATTCAAACCTGCAAATCCATTATGAAAAATAGATTGAAAATCTCAATTGAATAAAGTTAGGGTAAGAGGTACAGTTGTTGCCATTTGGAATTTTTCTCTTAGTAGTTGCCAATTGGGAATTTGCACATTTTTTTAAAGTAATAAAAAAATTAAATTTGGGGTTCACTTTTAAATACAACATTTTTTTCTGAATTTTTTAGTTAGTAATAATTTATTAATGAGTGTAAGAAAAGTATAAATTTGAAATTTTCCGAAAACGGTCCGGAAACAGCCGAATGTTTCCGATGATACGGTGATATGTTTATATTGATAGCGCTCAAAACAAATTCTAACCTCAATTCGTCGAACGTTAAGCATTGAACTTGCTGTTATTACTTCTCTCAGATATTTCATTAAAAAAATTTCAAGTTCTGGCTTCGAAACAAATTTTACAATAATAAATTCATATTTATATCATACATTTCACCAATAATACACTCATCTTCGTTAACCCTTAGATGACACATGGGGTCCAGTGAACCCCACGTCATTTTCGGATGTAATTTTTTATATATTCCCGCTCGAATTGAGACTTGAGGCCCCATCTACCTTTAGTTGGGACATGCAACTACCCCTCTATTAGTATAGGGCAGATCAGTTCGTTGACTGGCGTCTAGGAAGAAGGTACCTTTCCGGTCTGGGGTCCAAAGAATCCCACAGTGTGAGCTCACAATAACTACCAGTTCTATTTTAAAGTGCAGTACTTCAAGCTTACTTCCTTCAATTTTTAGCAAAAAATATTTAAAATTAACAAAGATGTGGTTATTTACGTGAAAAGTCGAAAATTTAAGAAAAAAATTTTTCAATAATTTTTAAAAATATGTTCACAACAAAATCTGATCAAGGTCATGTTATACCATTGTTTTAGAAGTATTCAATTATATCCTGTTAAATTTTCAGAGCAATGTATTGAAAACTCTATGAAATATCGACACTTTTTCACGCTGGGGTTCAAAAGACCCCTTGTGTCATTTATGCAATTATTTTGAAGTGTGTCATCTAAGGGTTAATAACGTAATAATAATTTAACTATGTACTAAATACATTAATTTATAAAGTGTGATCAAATTGGAGGTACTTTTTCCAATAGGGTTTTATTGACATGTCACGCGTGACTACTGTCAAACTAAATGCACAATTTTATTCAGTTTTTATTGACATTTCATCATGGAAAGACTTACGCCTCAGCAACGTTTACAAATCGTACAATTATATTACGAAAATGGACGCTCTGTGAAAAGTGTTTATCGCGCGCACAGTCCAATTTATGGTGTACATAATCGTCCTACCGAACACACTATTAGGCATACCATCGGCAAACTCGAGAATAATTTAACATTATTGGATGATACTCGACCGATTAGACCACGTACAGCCCGAACTGTAGAGAATATTGCGGCTGTGAATGAGAGTTTTGCCGAAGACCCGGAAGAGTCGATTCGGCGCCGATCTCAACAACTTGGCCTATCTTATGGCACTACATGGGCGATTTTTGATGCCGGAAATTGAAGCCCGTAATCTCCACGACATTTGGTTCCAACAAGACGGCGCTACATGTCATACAGCCCGTGAAACAATGGATTTGTTGCGTAGTCGTTTCGGTGAGCAATTTATCTCTCGTCTCGGTCCGGTGGATTGGCTTCCAAGATCGTGTGATATCACACTTTTGGACTTTTATTTGTGGGGGTATGTAAAGTCTAAGTGTTTTGTGGATAAACCAGCTACTATTGAGGCATTGGAAGTCAACATTACTGAAATTATTAGCGAGATACCGACCGAAGTCCTCGAGCGAGTCATTCAAAATTGGTGTTTACGGATGGACGAATTAAAGCGCAATTGCGGCCAACATTTGAAAGGGGTTATCTTTAAAAAATAAATGTCGTGAATGGTTCTACACAAAAATAAAAAAGATTGCCCTATCAATTTGAATTTTCGTTTTTTTATTTCAATTTAAAATCCTATACCTGTGAATTGATCACCCTTTACATGAGTGATTTTTTATATCATCTATTAGTAGTTTTTTCTTTCATTTAAATTGACAGAGTAGAATAATGATTATAATTTGTAAATTTTACTTAGAAAATAAAATATTCCAACACCATAAACATAGAAATTTGTGGAAGATTTCCCGAGTCTGCTTTTACGAAGCCACGATCCACCTTAAGAGGCATTTTTTAATAAACAAACCAGTTTTCTAATTATTTAGAACTTCACTTGCATTTGGTTCGCATGTTGCCGTTACAAAAACACTACCACATGACGTCACAGTTTCAAAAACCAATCAGAGACGCTTGACCGCTAAAGCGATCCATTTCAAACGCTCATTATCTTTGAATCGATCGCAAATCAACAATTAATGAATAAAAAAAAAACGCCATTGTAATTATTTTTTATGTAACAGAAACTTTGGATTGCATATATGAAGTGGCATAATTTTTTTGCATGCAAATTCCCAACTTGATCGTTTTGGATTGAAATATCAAACACAGAAAAAAGAGTTTAAAATGAACCAAAGTGGTTCCTTTTGAGCTCCTATTTTTTCTGTGAAACTTAAGAATTCATAATAGAAAAGGCTTACCTATTCTTAACTTAAACCTTTGAAAGGATTCCCTATTGATTTGATCTAAAATTGTCATGAGGGAAATCGCAAATTCCACAAGAACTATCACGTTGTGTTCTTCTTGTTTTTTTTTATCCTAATTACAACAAATTATGTTATTATCATCATTTATTGGTTCAGTTGAGAAATTTCTTCTTTTATTTCTTACTGTAATATTTTACTAATTTCAGAATTACCTTTGTGTCCATATCTTCCTTACCAGGACTAAGTCCAGAAGCAAGCATGTATGTACTTCCAATCGTTTTAATTTTTTCTATTCCAGAGAACTTTGGTTTTAGTAAAAGCTTGTCAAAGTCACATATTATTTCATTTAGTAATCTTAAACACTCCAGGCCCTGTTTATTGATATCGGTTTCATCATAAAATTCTTTGTAGTTTGGAATCGAAGCAAACATTACAGCAATACTACAATATCTTTCATGATAGAGTTCCTGAAAAATATATCAAGATTAAATTGTATCCTATTTCAGAATTTTAACTAAGTCGAATATTTGTTACACATTTAATATAAATATTACCTGATTGGTTCTTGATGCTAGAAAATGATCAGCCACATGTGCTGGTAGGATATTTTCAAGCAAGATTTTATTAATGCCTCTCATCGTCTCGACTTCATCTTGTTCTACTTTTAATTTATTTTTCCACGAAAAATCTGTTCTGGATGTGAATTCAATTCTTCTATCAAGTACGTAAAGAATCAATGCCACTATTATAAGAAGGAATCCGATCTGAATTGTGTAATGAACTTCGGAAAACCTTAAACAAAGTTTCATTTACATTTTCCCTGTTTTTTAGGTTATGATGATCATTTTGTGAATCTGAACTTACTCGTTGGGGACCTTTTCATAATATTCCTTGATAATTGGCGTTTGAGAAAATACAATCAGTATCACTGAAATTGAAAGTAGCATGACTCCTAATTTCAATAAATGACCAACTCTTAAATGAGTCCAACTGACAAGAAGAGCAATAACTCCTGATTGAACGTAAACCTACAAGTTTCATTAAATGCAAGTGTGAACATTTTATATTTTTACGTAAAGAAAGGAGATTAATAATAGATTGCGCATACTGGTACAATCCTATAATTTGGTTTTTCTTGATCAACCTCGATTAGGCTCATTACAGAAGAAGATACAGCCAAGAAAGCAGTAATTAGGTAAACTGATATTTTAATTCCTCGACTTATGCCTCCAGCCCCAGACTCTTCTCTTACATTTTTATCAATGTACCAAAAAATACTAGTGAAAATCGCCAATGTCGTGAAGCCAATTCCAAAACAACCATACACTGTTGTATACCTATAGTAATTATTAAAAATTCATTAATTTCAAATGTTTTCATTTGAAAATGAAAATCTTCACAAGGAATTGAAATAAGGTAATGGTACCAGTTGGCGGACACGTCCCGATTATCGGATAGCGATCGATTGATTCATCTAAAATAAATTGCCTGATCGACAAAGAATTGAAATTTTACCCTAAAAGAAAAATCAACAAAAAAAAAACAGCGACTCACCTTAGTCATTCAGCAAACTATGAGTCGAAATATTTTGAATCTTGTTCAAAAATTTAAGAGGCCATTACTCATACACCCATTACTCAGCTTGTCTCTATTTATATATTTATATATATTTATATAAAATGATACTTAATAAAATCTATATTTAGGGTATATGTTGACTTGAACGGAAAAGAATAAATAAAATCTTACGGGTGAAATTTACGTTGACACATTTTAACCCATTAACGCCCAAAATCACAGACTTTTTAACTCATTTTTGGCCCATGTTGCCAAAGCGAAAAAGGGAATATATCATGACCAAACCTTGTATACATAATGTTTTTGGGTCTACTCTTTCGATTTATGCAGTCAAAATTACATTACCGTGCACTGGAAAACCAATATGGCGGATTTTATTCAAAAAAGTACCGAAAATTTGAAATTTTTTTTTTTATTCTTTTTTTTCAAATGGATAAAGCATATTGATCTATTTCAAACTATGGACAAAGGTGGACAAAGCAGTTGTAGTTTATGAAAAATATTTTTTGGTCCAGCTCATTATGTTTTATCTTTTCCAAAATGGCGGAAAACTATGGAAATTTGGAAAAATACGCGTTTTTTCATGACATTTCTAAGATAATTGGATAATACACGGAATTTTATTGATCAAACTGTTAAAGTTTGATTAATTAATTATGTACAGACCTCTTCTAGTATATGTAATGACCTGATTAATGGCGGATTCAATATGGCGCTTGGAGAACTTGGGAAATACCGAGTTTTTCCAAGATTATCGTTGATGAAAATTGATGTACCTTTATTAAATTCAATTTTCCTATGTTTCTTGGCACATTATATGAAAATCCAGTGACAGTGTTAGAAAGTTCAAAATGGCGGATCCAATAGGCGGTCCGAATATTGAAGATTCAATAATATGCTAATGAAAAAAGTATTTTCGCATTTTATGTAAAATTTGTGATCAAAATTGTCTCTAGAAATTTTTGATTGAGATCGCTAATCCAGCGGAAAAAATTCGTAAAGTTCTGAGTTTATAGTTCACGATCTGCATATTTTCCAATGCTTGATGTATGTGGCTAAATGAAGTTGGATGATGGATTTAGTAAATGAGTAGATTGAATCAATATGATCTATTTTAGAGTGAATGAATGGATCAAATCAATATGATCTATTTTAGAAAATAAGAAAAATTCTTATTTTGATCGTAATTAATATAAATTCATTTGGTTACAAAATTATATACTTTTTTTTTGTCACATCAGTCATACCAGTAGTGGAATTTTGAAGCGTGAAACTTCTGTATGAGATTGAATTCGTTAAGTAGATCAAATAATCACTTTTGACCATTACGTTATGACAGCTAAGCCAAGTAGAAGTCGAATAACTTCATTTAGCCACATACATCAAGCGTTGGAGAATATGCAGATCGCGAAATATAAATTCAGAACTTTACGATTTTTTTCCGCTGAATCAGCGATCTCAATCGAAAAATTTCTAGAGACAATTTTGATCACAAATTTTACATAAAATGCGAAAATACTTTTTTCATTAGCATATTATTGAATCTTCAATATTCGGACCGCCTATTGGATCCGCCATTTTGAACTTTCTAACACTGTCACTGGATTTTCATATAATGTGCCCAGAAACATAGGAAAATTGAATTTAATAAAGGTACATCAATTTTCATCAACGATAATCTTGGAAAAACTCGGTATTTCCCAAGTTCTCCAAGCGCCATATTGAATCCGCCATTAATCAGGTCATAACATATACTAGAAGAGGTCTGTACATAATTAATCAATCAAACTTTAACAGTTTGATCAATAAAATTCCGTGTATTATCCAATTATCTTAGAAATGTATGAAAAAACGCGTATTTTTTCAAATTTCCATAGTTTTCCGCCATTTTGGAAAAGATAAAACATAATGAGCTGGACCAAAAAATATTTTTCATAAACTACAACTGCTTTGTCCACCTTTGTCCATGGTTTGAAATAGATCAATATGCTTTATCCATTTGAAAAAAAAAAGAATAAATAAAAAAACTTCAAATTTTCGGTACTTTTTTGAATAAAATCCGCCATATTGGTTTTCCAGTGCATGGTAATGTAATTTTGACTGCATAAATCGAAAGAGTAGACCCAAAAACATTATGTATTCAAGGTTTGGTCATAATATATTCCCTTTTTCGCTTTGGCAACATGGGCCAAAAATGAGTTAAAAAGTCTGTGATTTTGGGCATTAATGGGTTAAAATGTGTCAACGTAAATTTCACCCGTAAAATTTTATTTATTCTTTTCCGTTCAAGTCAACATATACCCTAAATATAGATTTTATTAAGTATCATTTTATATAAATATATATACAGTAAAACCCCGTTTATCGCAACACCTTCCAATCAAATGCCTCCCGTTTATCGCAAAAATCATAATTTTCGAATGCATGATTGAATTTTTTTCAGTAGAAATATTCCCGCATTTTGTAAAACAATTGATTCGCAATTGGTAAAGCGATTGCTGTACTAGGCACAATTCATGCTATAATTTGTCATAATAATATACATTGAAATGTGAAAAATCTATATATTTTTCTGTTACATATAAAACATAAATATGTAGCAATATATACATAAACGATAGTTTGGAAAGAACTGCTAAATGAAGAATTTCAAAAACATTTATGCATTTCATGAGAAAAAAAATGTACCTCTCAAAATAAGTACGGATTCCAAAGACGCTTAAAAAAATGTAATGAAATCCTTTTAATAAATTAATGGCTATAAATAATTCCATATCTCCCTAATATTCGAAAATTCATATAAATATATGCATCACAAATTTAAAACTGAGGGGTATTCCCGCCTATCCTTAAGAATCACGTGACCACTCCTTCTACTAATAAGAGGGGGAAAAAAATGGTAAAGTTTATTGCGATAAACGGGAGAGACAAGTTGCAATAAACGGGAGTTGCGATAAACGGGGTTTTACTGTAAATATATAAATATATAAATAGAGACAAGCTGAGTAATGGGTGTCCGATAATTGGGACATTCGCTTATTTGTAATAAAATCAAATTCGTAATTTTTCGATGAATTAAAATCAAGTTTTTGTGCACATTTATTCGACAGAATCGAAGGATTTAATGGTTGCAAAAAGAATTTCTTCAATGGCACTTACCGCTTCTTTTCAACATTGAATAATATCCCAGGTAACAATCATGCGCGGCAAGACGCCCGCACACCATGCGGGTCACGTGTTCGAACGAGAATGCAGCAATCTTGCGCGCACTCGTCTAAATTTTTAATACTCATTTCAATTCTGACTGATTTTTTTCATGAGAATTAATTTTGGAATATGTAAACATTTAAGACCAGAAATGGATTCTATAATTAAGTTATAATTGATTATGAGCGTGTTGAAAGTTCCATGAAGTAAGGCAGTCGTATTAAAATATGATTTGAGTACGGAAAATACTTCATGCATTTTTACATTTTTCATGTAAAATATGAATAAATTAATTTCGAAATTCAATGTGTGTCTAACAATTGCTATTGCTCTTCAAAAATGTTTGCGAAAGAAACAAATTGTTCGAATTATTTATTTCCCCATCATTTTCCCTGATAAAATTGATAATATTAAAATAAAATAATATATTTTTTGGAATCGCGCATTCTGAAAGCACGCGTGTGAACCACGACGTGCGATACATATGCGTGGCAATTTCACGCGCACCTGTGTGACCTCCTGAGTTCACCCGTGCGGATTAATCCTCACGCGTGCGTGCGTCTTGCCCTGCATTACGCAGACACTTTGTTTTCTGGGATAAGGCACCGATGCTTAATTGTCAGATAACTGGTACCGTTACCTTATTATTTAAAAGTCTAAAAAAGAAAGTCTTGTTAGTTGCTTACTTGTGGAGATAAATTACTTGAACACAAAACATCGTTGAGTAGATGAAGTTAGACATCGTAACATACCAAGGATATTGGTTATCTTTTTGTTCTCTGTACTGATCCTCTTGATGGGTTTCATTAAACCAGTAAGTCAGGGTTGACATTCCTTCTCTACCTCCACACCATTGCCTGTACATTAGTGGAATTCTTGAAATTCTATTGAGTTTTGACAAATGTCTCTTGGAAAATTAACCCACTCTAATTTTTTTCGAGTCAAATTTTACCTCATTTGAGTGAATTTTCACTCGAACAGAGTGGAAGCTCCACTCAATGGTAATTTCTACTTGATACAATTTTAGAGAGCATTATCGAGAGTTTTCTTCTTATACTATTAATATGAAAATCATTACTTTTTCTTTTCTTATATTTAAAAGTTTTTCGCAAAAAATAAACTCAGAAAAAAAGTTAGTTCATTGAACAAAATCGATTTGTTGAATTTCACGAACTTAAGGTAGTTCATCCACGGAAATTAGACCTCAGGCCAAAATAGATAATTTGGCTTTCAAGAATAGCAATATTATTAATGAAGGGCTAATTTGAAAGAGAAAAGATTATTTTCCATGAAAAAAATTTGAAATGCAGAATAATAACGCATTTAACAAATTTTATTTTTACCCGAACTTTTTTTCTTATCGCTTCATAAGGTAAATGTACCAGTCGTTGCGCTTGTACCAGTCGTTGCGCTGTCGAGCATATTTTACATAAAATTAAGAAAATTACTTTATATTTTTATGTTCAAGTTGAAATATCGTTGAACATGAGGTTATTATTCATCTCTCATAACAAATTTTTAATGTAAATGCTTACTCAAAAATGCTAAAAAATAAAATATTCCGGAATGTTCAAATCGTAGTTCATAAAATTACTATGTGCTTATTTTTTATGCAAATGGAACTCTTCTCGCATTTAAGTATTTATATCAATTTATTTGACATCAATTTTTAAAGTTTTTGATTTATATTTGTGGTAACCCTTATATAACAATAAATAATACAATAATAAATTTCTCGCGCAAAGACTGGGCCAAACGCATTTTTTCATATTTTCGACTATTTGTTAATAAGTGTTGAAAATTTTCAGAATAATAAGCCTTGCAATACAAATCAAAAGTGTCTTTCAAAATGTGATTCGATTAATATGACGAAAAATTTTATTTTTCTATAATTAAATTCAATAATCTTCGAAGGCTTTCCTTAACCGCGCAACGACTGGTACATTTACTACCAAATTCTAAAAAATGATGTGATTCTAATAAATCACGGATCATTTTGTGAGGAAAAAGATTCTCTACAACTCAACCGTTTCCAATTTTCTAAAAAGAACAAATTATTATTAAATTCAGCAATTTGTTTATGAGAATTTTGTTTTGGAAAATTGTTTTTTTATGGTTTTAGCCATTAAAGAATTTATTTCCAAAAATTGGGAACGGTAAAGTTATGAAGATTCTTTTTCTTTAAGAAATGATTCATGATTTATTAGAAATGCATCATTTTGAAAAATTTGGTATCAAGCGATAAGGAAAAAAGTTCGGCAAAAATAAAATTTTTTTAAATGCATTATTTTTCTGCATTCTCAAAACAACGTTTTTTCTGTCGGCGGCGGTGATTTCTCCGAAACCACTATACCGATCCTTATGAACTTTTAACCACATATTTTATACATGAATGGCTTCTGAGCATTCTATAATCGTGTTGAAATTCCAATTTTTACTATTTGTTTTTGTGCCAAAAACAGTGAAAAAATACCTCTTTTTTTTTTAAATCTCCGCCATTTTGTTATTTATCAATAAATGTCAATAGCTATAGAATGCACGAGAGTTATAATCATACTGAATCTAAATATTCTCGATTTTTTCGTTTCATATGAGCCGTTATTAAGATATCAACGCGGCCAGCGATATATCTACTTTTCAAGAATTTACGTTTGCCTGTCATTTTTGCGTATAAAAAATGTTTTCAAAGGATTTTTTTTGAGTCAATGAAATAAGTTTGTTGGACGATCCAAACATTTTTTTAATTCAACCAAACATTTTCGAAGTCTATAGAAAGCTTATAAAATTTGTAAAACTTACTTAACGTTTAGGCAGTTTGCATGATTTCCTAGAAGATTCGATTCTATCATCGCGATACTCTGAAAAATTATTTTTCAAAGTTCAGTAAACACTCAAAAAAAATATTTGATTGAATTAAATAACATCTGTTTAATTCAAACAAAACATCTCTGGGCCAAATAAATGTTTATTTAAATCAAATAAATTTTTCTCCAAAACAAAAAATAGTCTATCTACGTCCGATTTTATTTTCTCTCCCATTTCCCAAATTTTGGAAACAAAATTTTATGTGTTTTGGCCACAAACATGTAGAAACTGGACAAAATTGTTCACATGAAGTTGCTACTTTTCTCAAGTATCACATGCCCTTAAGGCAAAAATTTATTTAATTTGAAAAAGTTTTATTTGGCTCAAAGATACTTTGTTTGAATCGATAAATTTTATTTCATTTAAATAAATCATTCTTTAAATCAAGGAAAGTCAAAAAAATAATTTTCTTCGATCCAATCAAATATTTTTTCTGAGTGAAAGTTTCTTATGTAATTTTGAATTTGATAGTCTTAAAGATTATTAATAATCATTATATTAGCTGTAGAGTTTTTAATATTTATTCGTAGATTCCTTTACTTCAAAACTTACAGTGAGGCCTATATTTTTTGCAAGTGTCGTTTCCGTAATGTTTGCAAAAGGCTTGTCTGCACCCCAACATTCAACGTACTTTGTCATTTTACTACCCGGCCTCGATCTGTCGAAACAAACGTAGAATTGTAAACCTAGTTTTCAATGCTCGGAAAAACTAAATCCATAAATATCTACATATTTTCTATGCAACATTGAAACATTATTTCATCCAGTTTTATTACAAATTTACATAGAGTAAATATAAATGGTTAATAAAAAGTGTCTAATTGACTTAGACCTAAAATACTTTTTTTTTAATTGCACATTTTTATTTATTTTTATCATTACTTTTACCTTGAAGGAATAGGTCCAGGCCTGTTTATATGTCCATCTTTGTTTTTTAATTCTTTTTCCTCCTGTGTTTTCTGAAACCAGAAAATATTGTTGGGACTGAACGTTCCATTTGGTGTTTTTCTGTTATCTGTATCATACACTTTTGTCCAACATCTTTTTCCAGAAAACGATCATTGCTGTTACATAATTGTTACATAACATTGCTGTTAACAATTCGTACCATGCGTGTCACAGTTATATAATAAGAAACGCTATGTGATTATTCTATAAATGCCACATGTTAAAGTACTTGGAATTTTAAATAATAATATGGTAAAAAAAGTAATTGAAATAATTTTCGATTGGCAATTAATAGTTTTTTTAATTAAAGCCCTATTACAATTTGAAATCATCAAATTCATATTTGCTTTAAGTTCGAAATGAATAATTTTAGAGTTTGAAATATTTTTACATTCTTGAAAAATCATAAACTTCAAAGTAAAAGATTTGACTAAAGTTTAGACGATTTTTTCCTTAAGTAAAAATAAAAATGAACTGCTCTTTTTGCTAGACGAAAAAATAATAATCAAAAACAATTAAAATTAATACATAAGTTTTTCTTATCTAAACATTTTTTGTTAAAAAAAACAAGATATTGAATTTTACGTTTAGGAGAAAGGTTTTTAAAAGTATTGAAAGGATAGTAAATAAAATTCTTAGACATTTGATTTTTTTAAATATGAAGTTTATAAAAAATGGCATTTTTAAAATTTTCATTTGTTATTAAAATCGCTGGATTCAAAATTTGTTTTTAGATTTAGAATTCCAAAAATTGTGAATTTTAAATTTTTAGTTTTTTTTTAACCTAATGCTGGAAAATAAATTGGTATTGAAGACTTAAAAATTTTTTATTTTATTTGAATTTATAAAATACTCAAGATATGATGTAATAAAAATTTGAAAGTGTCCCAATAAAAAATAAAATAACAAAAATTTTAAGTAAAAATCTTTCTATTTCGCAAAAACAACCAAAAATTATTAAATTATAATTTGAATGAAGAATATTTCGAATTGAACAAGAACTACACTAGTTTTCCAAAAGGAATTCAATTCGAACGAATCCGAGCCATTCCGAAATCTGCTTCCGAACTATTCCAAATTATTAGAAAAATTAATCCGAATTATTCCGCTTCATTCCGAATGAATCCGGGGTCGGAATAATTTGGATCGATCCCTCGGATTAAAGCGGAATGAATCGGATTGACTCGGATGGATTTTCGACCGATTTTAATCAAACGAAATACAAAGCGTTTTTTGTATTGGTCCGAAAAAAACTTTCGGGATGGCTCGGAATAGCTCTGATTCGCTCTGATTGAATCCCAATCCGAAACTTTCGCCAGGGTTAAAATCTCAATTATTTCTTTAAATATATGTAATACTACTATTTTTAAACTTCAACTTTATAAATTCTTCATCAAGTAATTTTGAGCTGGTGAATTTTTTAAATACCTTTGGTGGAATAATAAGATAAGTTTCGACTTTGTGATCCGCGAGGTAGCTTTCTCGTGAACCTCCATTACCTAATTCTACTTCGAAACGATCTCCAAGTTGAAGTAGGGTTGCTTTCGTTATATGAACTCTTCTATAAATACAATTACTTTTATTAACACTAAATTAATTTTTACAACTTTCAAACTCGAAGAGTAGGTACTTTTAACAAGATAATTTAATTTTTATTAATAATATAAAATGAAATGATTTCCATTAACAGTAAGTTAATTATTCCAACTTTTATACTGGAAAAGGACTCTTAAAAAAATTATTATTTTTAAGAAAAAATCATACCCTGGTAAGCCACCACTTTCCATATGATTAGCCAACGTCACGTCGTCGCTCCAAACGTCAAATTGCCATTTTCGAAGCCCAAGTACCCCGCAGAGAACATTTCCGGTGTGAATACCAATTCTCATATCCACGTTGAACCCAGTGGCTTCTCGTACAAATCTATTAAATAAAACAATTTTTTTCTTAAGAATAAAAGTTACACATAAAAAAAAGTCCTGTTAAAATAACCGGAATTCCGGTTACTCTCTGAATTTGAATCAGTCAAAATCTACTGATTATCAGTGAAATTTGACTGATTCAAATAGCTAAAAAGAGGTTACTGTAAATCAGTCAAATTTCACTGATTATTTCAGTGAAAATTGACTGATTTGACAGTGAAAAATATTTTTTTCAGTGATGAATCAGTGAAAATTAACTTATTTAACAGTGAAAAATATTTTTTCACTGATGAATCAGTGAAAAGGCAAATCACTGATTCAATCAGTGAAAATTTGACTGATTCAGATTTAGAGAGTAGGCTATATTTAACATTTTTTTCTGGTTATTTCAAACAGATTTCCTAATAATTCATAAAAAATCTATTAAAAATAACCTGAATTTCTAGTTATTTTAACCAGAAAATAATGCTAAATATGGCCTAACCGAAATTCCGGTTGTTTAACTGGACCTTTTTTTGAGTGTTATGGAATTATAATAATGATAATAATTTTCTGCAAGGAGATTTATACATAAGGGTTTTTTTCAAAAAGTTGTGAAATTCAAGTTTCAACAGTTTCACGCATTTACATTATTTAAGATGTACATTTTTTTCAAATTATACGAAGAATCATAATTATTCTGAGGCATCCTGAAATCTGTTTCCGAACCATTTTGAACCAAACCACAAAACCTATTGAATCTCGTTTAATGTAAATCGGTTTAAAATTAATCTGATGCAATCCGGTTCAATCCGAATCGATCCGCACAAACCCGAATAAATCTGAAGTCAGAAAG
The DNA here is from genome assembly GCA_030998225.1 of Diplolepis rosae. Taxonomy (NCBI): domain Eukaryota; kingdom Metazoa; phylum Arthropoda; class Insecta; order Hymenoptera; family Diplolepididae; genus Diplolepis; species Diplolepis rosae. Next base: position 189,186 of record JAPYXD010000723.1, on the reverse strand, counting down.
ATTCAGATTGATTTTTAACCGATTTGTATCGAATGAGATTCAACATTTTTTTGGATTCGTTCGGGAAAAGATTTCGGATTCTTTTAGATTCATTCCAACTGGTTAATTTTACAAGTTTTTTTATTTTCGGTGTAGACTAAATGTCTGCTTGTTAATCTATCCCCAACTACAAATTCACAGACTAAAATTGAGAAATAATAACTCAAGGAATTAATAAATAATTAATGTTCATATAAATTGTTTCTTTTGAGTTAAAAAATTCAAAAATGATAAATAGAAAATTATCAAATCAATTTATATATATATATATATATATATATATATATATATATATATGTAATAACGTTAAGTTAGAAATCATCAATTATTTAGAGGAGTCTTTTTTCATTGTGTAGATTATTTATTTTCACTGTAAAACTGATTATTGATCTCCTTAATTGATAAATACGTTCTTTTAAATCGATAGTCCGAATTTCTCAACGTTTTGGCATTGACCCATAAATGAAAATATTAATATTTCTAAATCTAGGAAACTAGAATTGTATACTGATTCGATTCAGAAATTCATCTTATTTTTATATTTTAAACGTTCCTTGTTATCCCTAATCTATAATTTCAGCTGCCAATAGTTAATATACATAAAAGTTCGAACGTAAACGAGTTCTATTTTTAAAAATGCGTATTAAGTTCTCTTATATTTTTTCTCCAATCTCATAAAAAGGCACGTGTGAAATTGTGCCAGAGCTCTTTTGATGCTGTGCCTGCTTCATTCAACTTTTACGTATTTTTTTAAAGCTTTAGAATGAGGATGAAAAGTTCTACTCTTTTTTGAATTTCGTATGCATACATTGGTGGAGATAAGAAATTCCGGTCATATGAAGAAATTTTAAAGATATATATATTTATTTATTTATGCAGAGTAGAGATATTTGAAGTATATATACATATATAAAAGAGCATTAAAAATAATATTTGCAGTGTTGGTTGATTGGCTTTAGGGTCGTTTTGATAATCGATTTTTGCTTTTTTTCCATATTTTTTCATATTCTTTGTTGATTATTTCAACAAAGAAACTGCTTACATTCTTATCAGAATAATTTTGTTCTTCTGATGGAAATGTATGAATTATTCTGAAGTACATATTATTCAATTTCTCCCTCCTTTTTCTTTTGCATTTAAAAATGTAAAGTGTTTAGACTTTTGATAAAAAATATGTTGAAAAAAGTAATTTAAATCCGTTTTGTTTAGAAATTGAAAGCTTTTTAATTCAAACCTCCTTCTATTATGGATAATTTTTTAACATAAAATATTTTTAAATCAAACACTTTAGAGTTTTAATATATATAGGTTTTTATAATTATTTTTTATTACTTTGCATTTTCACATTTTTCGGAAAACTCATAAAGTTCAAATTACAAGCATTTTAAGCATTTTTTGACAAATATTATTGGAAATTTTTAAAAATGATTCTGACTATTTTTGCATAACTTCATCATTATTATAGTAAGTTTATGTGATAACATTAACTCTCGATAGAATTATTGGATTGGATTCAAATTCGGCACACCTCTTATTGAGAGTCCAAAAAGAAAGGATGAGTTCGTTAACCATTAATTTACCCGCCAAAATAAATGAGATACGGCAAAAATGTTATGAAACAAAATTCATTATTTCAAGAAGATCTACAAACTTTCTGGTGACTATTTTTTCATAAAAATTGTATTTTTTGTTTATTAATGAAAAATAAAAACCTTTAGTTTCCAAAAAACCTATACCAGATACGATAAAAAATTTCCAGACAAAATTTGTCATCTCAAGAAGATATACAAATTTAAGTCAGAGTACTTTTTGATCAGACACGCAGTTTCCGTTTCAATTGTAAAGATCGTTATCAAAAATGAAAAAATATATTTTATACCCTATGCGAAATACGAAAAAAATGTTAGAAAAAAAATTTTTCGTTTCAAAAATATCTACAAATTAGCTGCTGACTAATTTTTCATAAGATTTATATCTTTTCATTTATTCATTAAAAACGTTTTTATGAAAATGGAAAATTCAATTTTTCCAAAAAACTATACGAGATACGGAAAAAATTTGAGGAAAGAAAATTGTTTATTTTAAAAAGATCTACAACTTTGATCTTGAATATTTTTTTATAGGAGTTATATCTTTTTTTTATTAATGAAAAATATTATTAAAAATCAAAAAAACCTCTCTTTAAGCAAAACTCTACGCGGAATACGAAAAAAATGTTAAGAACAAATTTAGTAAATTGTATATAAAAGAGGAACACCGAACGCAAAGCGCGAGATCTACATATTTCAGAGCGCGAAGCGCAATAACCGAAACGCACGCCCCAGGCGCGCTCAAATATTTATTTTTGATGCAAATGTGTCTAATGGATATAAAGTAAAAAATCGAGCGCGAGTGTCATGATGAGAATGTATTCCTTAAATTTAATAGAGCCTTAAGTAAATTCAATTTTCTTTTCCATTTGAAATTATAAACAAATTTAGCAACTTTGAGAAAATTCAATTTAATATTTTAAAGAATTTGAAAATCTTTCTGTGGAAAAAATGACGCTTTCGACTGCGCTGGGATTCGAGCCCAGGTCTTTCGATTGCCGGTGCAGTCGACCGGCAATCGAAAGACCTGGGCTCGAATCCCAGCGCAGTCGAAAGCGTCATTTTTTCCACAGAAAGATTTTCAAATTCTTTAAAATATTAAATTTATTTGCATTATTTGCGATATAAGAGTTTGAAATTGTCTACGAGGACACCTGTCGACAACGTATCCTATCTGACACGTGACTAGTGATCCTCCGATAATGTAGGCAGTGACAAAAATTTCAAACTCAACTAATTAATTTAAAATTCAATTTACATTTACAATATAATAAAATTGATTTGTGATTCAGTATCAAATTACAAGAACTAAACTTGAATGTATGCGAAGAATATAAGACCGAGCGCGAAGCGCAAGGTCCAAACAGAACGGATCGTGGAGCGCGACGATCCAATCGCGCGCCCTAGGCGGGCTCAAATTTGCGAGCGAAGCGCGCTATGAGAATGTGTCCCCGAACCGGGCAGATTTTTTACCTTATTTTTATTAAAATTTGTTTACCTTATAGCTGCAATCATTTCAAGTCCCATATTAACGCAGTTATATGCGTGATTTGGTCTGGAAACTGGAAGACCTGATACACAATAGTAACAGTCACCCAGAATTTTGATCCTCATGCACTGGTTATCCTATAAAGAAATTCCATTTTTATATCAGATACAATTTTTTATTGCTAGATTTCATTGTATATCTCAGCAAAACTTTTGAGTTTTTAATATTTAAAAATTCCATTCAATGAGAATATTTTTGAGAAATCTGAAATCATTTTCAAAAGTTAAAAACTTTTTAAAAATGTCTTACAGGAATTACTATTAATGATTTAATGACAAAAATATTCTGTATAAGGCTGCGCTAAATAATTTCCAGATCAATTTATAAGGAATTCTTCCGCCACAGGATAAATGAAAATTTTTATATACTACATAGTAAGTACATGAGAAACTTTTATGACTAGAGCACTCTTGCTCTCCAACACGTAAGAAGTATATATTGCATTACTTCCGAGATCATGAATTCTGTTTTGAAATGTTGTGGAAAGGTACTCAATCGTTTATGTCAAATCGAAGTTTTGCGTAAAACAAAAGTTAAAAAATGAGAAACAATTCTGCAATGAACTGTATTAAAGAAGTCTCTTTGAACAAATTAGAATTATAGTTATTTGACTAAAATACTATAATTGGTACACTCGCAAAAAAAGGTTTGGTTGAATCAACAAAAATTGGTTGATTTGGTCCTAGAATCTTGTTAACATGCACCGAGAAAACAATTTATGCAACAAAACTTTTTTCTTGTCCTAACAAAACATTTTATTTAAGTAACCAAAATTTAGTTGATATAGCAAAATATTTTGTTGGTACAACCAAAGAATTTTGTTGCATAAATACTAACAAAATATTATTGTTGATTTGACAAAACTGTTTTCTCAGTGTATCCCGTGTGGAAATTGCCAAATTTTTGCCCTATTACAAGTTTGGCCCCAACTTGGAAAATTATTATTTGGCTACAACATGGCGAATGTCTTGGATGTGGCATGGAGCCAACCTGGATACTTGTTTAATAGTTGTTGCGGTTACAGCGCCACCTACTTTGGCTGTGCTTGTGTTTTTAGATCGCCTCCAATCTTAAACCCGGGTTCTTTAAATTATGCCCAAGATATTAATTATTATGTTCGATAGTGTATGTGTTTAATTTCTGTGCGTGCTAATTAAAATGCCCAAAATAAAGAGCACTGGATGAGTCCGGAGGCATCGCGCGATAATTAAAGCAAGAAGAGTACACGGAGAAAAAAAACTGTTGAATCAACCGATGTCATCTGCTGGAATAGGGACAGCAGATTTTTTTTGGTAATATTTACAGATTTTTCTGTTGAATTCACAGATTGTTTGTAAACTTAACAGATGAACCTGTAAAATCTAAAGACATGTCTGTTAGAATAGCGGATTTCAAGAAAAAAGAGAAATCCGTAATTCTAACAGACATTTCTGTAGTTTTTACAGGTTCATCTGTTGAGTTTACAAACAATCTGTGAATCCAACAGAAAAATCTGTAAATATTAAAAAAAAAATCTGCTGTCCCTATTCCAGCAGATGACATCTGTTGATTCAACAGTTTTTTTTTTCTCCGTGTAAGCAATGAAAACGATAGTAACTAAATCAAATTTGTAGATTAGACTTTGAATCTGTCATTTTAGAGGTTGGAATAAAATGTTAAATTTTTTCATTTATTTCAACTGCGTGTTTGACACTTTTATTTTTAATAAATGAATGGGCTGTCGTGAACTCCATTGAAAGGTTCTTAAAAAGTTCATACTTGGTTTCACAGTGTACACGGAGAAAAATGGATATTGAAAAGTACATATTCAAATAGGAAATATTCATCCATAATATCTAGATATTGACACGCAATATTAAAATTTTTTTTTTCAATATATACGATTTTGCCGAGAAGTAACATTTGATATTCAAATTCAATAGTTTAGATATTGAAGCATGAAGTGCGCGCGCATATATATAAAGGTTATGTGATCACTTTTTCGCTCTCATCGAAATCTAAGTGAATCTAAGATTGACATGCTTGCAGCGTTCCGGAAAGATAAATTTTAAAAGTTTATTAAAGTTTACTTAAATTATAATAAGTGTTTCTAATGGAATAAAAGTGATCGGGTCATTAACTTGAGATGCAGTAAGTAAAACATATAAGCTATATATTTTCTCTATATGTGGTTTATAGCCGAAAATGAAATCTAACCTTAGTGTTAAGTTTAAGTTTCTAACAAGAACATTAAATTAATTTTAGACATGCCAGATAATGAAAATTTGGTTCAAACATCTACATTACTTTTACAGAAAAGAGCATAATAAAATATAATTTGACTTTTTTCTAAAAACTGAATATGTAGTTATTTTATAACCTTTAAAATAATTTTTTGAGTATCTTAGATATTGAGCTGATGTAACATCTATAACTTACATTTCCAGTATACCTGATATTGATGTTAAATATCTGAGATAGTCAACTCTAGTACCTCAGGCATTCAAGTTTACTAACGAGGATATTCAGAAGTTTAGTATATCTTGAATATTCATTCTTAATATCTGAGATAATCAAGTTCAATATCTGAGATACTGGTGGTTAATATCTCTTTTTCAATATCTGCAGGCATTGAAGTAGAATATCTAAATGTTTGTCACATAGTTGAATGCTACTGACATTGTGCCTCAATATCTAGATATTATGGGTCAATATCCATTTTTCTCCGTGTCAAAATCAAATTCAATTCAAAATATTTGTTAATAATATTAAAATATATGACTTGGACTACATTTTAAATCTCGAAAATTATTCTAGAAGGACTAGATGAAAACATTAAAAAAAAAAATTATGTGGCTGAGGCACTGATTCAATTTGACTGAGACTCATAAAATGAACGGTGCCAAGTTGGGACCAAACTGGGCCATGAGGTAGGCTTTGGTCGGGTTAGGCGTTTAATTTGCGGTTTGGTCCTGCCTCGATACCCAAGTTGGGGCCCGGTTTTTCCTGGTTGGGGCTCGCGCCAGGACAAAATTTCCACACAGGATGGGCAACAAAATGTTTATTTGGTTCAACACAATTTTTTGGTCAAAAATATTTGCTTGATTCTACCAAATATTGTTCTTAATGCTACCAAACATGTGTTTGATGCTGTCAAATAATTTTGTTGATCCAGCCAAAAAAAATTTATTTGGTAAATTCAACCAAAAAAAATTGTCACATAAACAAAACTGTTCAATAAAAAACCGAAAAACGTTTTGTATCTCGTTTCATGAAAAATGGTTTCATGAAAAATCCGAACCAATCCGAAACCAAGTTTTCAATCCGAATCAATCCGATCTCGGATTAATCCAAACCGAGTTTTCAATCAGAATCAATCCGAATGAATCCGAGGTCGGGACGATTCAAATAAATTCGGATTGAAAAGTCGGTTTGGATCAATCCGAGCTCGGATTGATTCAGATTGAAAACTTGTTTCGGATTGGTTCGGATTCATTCGGATTGATCTCTCGAATTTAATCGGATTAAGTCGGATTGATTTTTGACCGTTTTTCATCAAACGAGACACAAAACGTTTTTCGGATTGGTTGATGATTCGCATTGGCTCGGATACAGATATCGGAATGAACCGGAATAGTTCTGATTGACTCGGAATGAATTTCAATTCTAGGCGTAGTTCATAAAAATTTAACTTCGATTTCCATTGTTTTAACTTTCTTACTCGGGAAGTTTTTAAACTCTTGGAAAGATCATTTTATTTCTGGCGTTTGTTTCAAATTGACACAGAAAATCACATCTGTCGCATTTACTAAGTTCTTGAATTAAAAAAGTGATAGAAGAAAATTTCTGTAAATTTAACAGATGTCATAGTCTAATTCTAAACATAGCAATTTGTCGATAAATATTACAGAAATGTCTGTTACATTTACAAAGTAATGTATTTTCTCAAAAATGTTAATTTAACAAGCATTTCTGTACTATTCGTCAAAAAATCTGCTATATTTGCAAATGCGCGGTTAAATATACTGAAATATCTATTAAACGTATAGAAATTTTATGCCATCACTATTTTAACTCCTAGACTCAGTAAATACAACAGATATTTTTTCTTTGTGGAAGTTTAAACAATTCAAAGTTGTTACAAATATTTGTACAAAAGACGAAATTACTTTCTTATCAACATCTTTCAATTAAAAAATTTCTTCTTTATTTTATAATACCGTGCGAGTAAGAAAAGGCAGGAAATTCAATTTCAGGGAATGTCTTTCTGGAAGGTATTGTAGTTTGAAAGGAAGTTTAGGTGTATATGTATAGACTGCTTGATGCAAGTAAACCGCTAGAGAGTAACTTGCTATCATTTAATACAAAAGGAAACTTTCTCCTGCAGGATGAAGAGGATCTGCATATGTTTGTTAAATATCTCATACGTACGGTATTGAAAATCAAATATTAAGATTAGATATGAATATGAAATTTTATTTTGGGTCATTCCATATCAGATTTACAACTAAAATTTTAAAATCAACGAACATTTTTTCTAGCAATCTCTAGAGCAAAATAGTCGAGAGGTATTTTTTTATTTCAAAAAATTTTTTTTTGCAAGATATGATTTTTAAAATTTGGAAAAAACGAACAATTTTCAATCACTGATTATTCAAAAACTATTCGCCGTCGAAAAAAAATTCCTAATACAGTCGGGACTCGTTTATGGGGACATTAGAGACTCGTCTATCGAGACGCTCGATCGTTTCCCTTACCCCCACTATTCAAAAGTCAGGCGACGTGTTAAGCAATTGCGATGACACAGCAGTGACCGTGGTTGACTCGACGGACCAATCAAACGCCTCCCCTCAAACGACCTCAATTAGGTAGGGGCCCCAATCGCATCCCGATAAATGAGACCCATTCGATTCGGGGTCGTCCCGATAAACGAGTCCCGACTGTAATAAAGGGTTGTTAATCGTATGACCTTTCCATAAAAATATGAACAAAAATTGTTCTTGTTATTTAAGATGCAAATTTTGCAAATGTTATCAACAAATACGATTTTTTCACAGTCGGATTATATTTTCGATTTTTCGGACTAAAAATGTTTATTGATGTGTAAGGAAGGTCTTGTGAAATTTTTGGAATGGGCCGGTACATGGTTTCCGAATAGTTTTTGAATAATCAGTGATTGACAACCGTTCGTTTTTCCCAAATTCAAAATTTCAAAAAATCATATCTTGTAAAAAAAATGTTTTTTCGAAATATTGTGCAAAATACCATACTTCCAAAAAGATTTAGTTGATCTATCTCTAGAATTTTACTAATATACGGCCAACAAAATGTTTGTTTGACCCAACAGAGTTTTTTGGTTGATTCTACTAAATATTTATCTTGGCCCTACCAAACATGTGCCTGATGCTGTCAAATAATTTTGTTGATTTAAGAAAACATATATTTGGTACATTCAATCAAAAAAATGTATTAAGTTCACAAACCTGTTCAATCAAAATCTTTGGTTCACTCCAGCAACTAAGATTTTTTTTAAAATCAACAAAATGCAGTCAACAAAACGATCTTGTTCAACCAACCAAAATTATTTTTTTGTTCGCAGTACACCGGAAGTTAGCTGATTCGGTGTCGTTTTGCGGGCGGAAAGTTTATCTTCCCGCAATAGTGCGGTAAAATTTTAAATGTGCGGAAAATCAACTTTTCGCACGCAAAAAGACACCAACTATGCTAACTTTCGGTATACACTGAACAAAAACGACTCGCTCTTGCGTTAAAATACGCCTTTCCGCACTTGATACGAAATATACTGTTAAATACGATAGAAAATCTCTGCAGTGGAATGTTCAAATCAATTTAATGATTAGAATGAAATTACTAGTTTTTTACCTGAGCAATTTGATCGAATCTTCCAAAAAGTTCGTTCAAAGTCTTCACAAGGTCTGAAGCGGAAAGTTGTTCCGATAGAGGTGTGAAATTTACGATGTCTGCATAGAGAATACTGGGATAAAAATATATTTATTATTTTTCCTAAAAAAGTCTTAAATATTGCAGTTTTTTACTGATACTTCAGTTTTTATTTAAATCTGGTTATTTTTACTGTAATACCGAAATCTTACTTTCAGTCCGAAAGTCGAATGAAAGTAAATATTTGAACCGAAAAATTGACTAATTTTGAGCCAAACGTAAACAAAAGTATTAAAGAAGATAGTCTTTAGGTAGTTGCCTCGCACAGAAACAAGTTTCCGGGTAAAATATTTAAATAAACTTTCAGGAATCACAAAATTATAATTAATTATATCTTTGATAAGAGAAAAGATTATTTTGCAATAGAAAATTTTGAACATACGGAAATTATTTATTTTAAAACTTTTATTCTCGATTAAACAAAACTTAACTACATAAAGGTTTTATGAATGAATTCATTAATGCCTAAATCATGAAAAATATTTTTTTTCAAATAAAAAATGTTAACGAATAAATATACTAGCAATTAATTTGATTATGTTCGAAAAATTGGACTTGGTCTCGTTACCCTTGAAATAACTATAAAAATACAGTTTCTCAGATTTTTACAGATTCCGATAAATACATCATTTTTTGTATATTTTAAAAGCAGTTTCATTACAAAATTCCAAAAATTGAGAAAATGGCAATTGATTTCCAACGATTTTACAGAATTTCGGAAAGAATTATTTAAAAAATCTTAAATTTTTTTCCGTTACATAATAAACAAACTTGTCGTTTTTTAATCAAATTAAAATTTTTATTTCCGATTTCCTAATAACCCGATACGATGCAAAAATAGTAAACCTTTAATCTACTATGAAAGAAATTTTCACATAAAGTCATGTGATTCTGCTTTAAAATACAAGCATAAAAGTGCTTTTAGCAAACCTTTTAGAGTAAAGTGTACTGATAATATTTACACGAAATAAGATTCCTTATCTAGAACATTGAATTTGACTTCATTTAGTATTATTCATTTAATTTAATAACAAGAGCTGGAACTTCTATTTTTTCGGTATGAATGTATATTTTAAAATAAATCTTTGATAAGAAATTATTATTTTTGATTAAATAGACTAGTTTTCAATTTTCGATTTTTTCAAGGTTAAACTCTCTTGCATTTATGACAGTTTTAAAGAAAATATGGAATATTTCAAGGAAAATGTGAAAAAGTTCAGAGAAACTCGAAATGTTCCAAATTATATTAAGAGATCTATCGTTCAAGTAAAATATTTTTTAAAAAATTGGCGAGAAGAAATTAAAATGAAAATTTTAATTCAATTTAGTTTAGTTAGATTTTCGGATAAATTTAGTTGAGTAACTAAATAGCTGTGGCGATTAATTGCCCCTGTAAGTGTAGAATTATAATGATAATGTATCATGCTTTTGTGCCTGACCCTAACCCTACACGTGAATAAATTATTCCCACCTGACATTATTATGACGTTGGACATACATCTCATGGAATCTGGTTTGTTTGTGCTTGCTAGCTTCCTGACAGGCATCGGCCATCTTCAACATTATGCTCCGTTTTACCTGAAACGTAATCCAGGTGGATTGATTATTTATAAAGTATTGGAAAACAATTCAGAACAGAATTTGAATTTACATCACTACAAACTCGAAATTGCATTAATGTCCCAGCAAAACTATAATTCAAACAGTTCGAATTCCCAAAATTCAAAAACGACCAAATTTGACAATCATGAAGACCCAACCGAGGGGGAAACAACTCTGGAAATCCGCTGGACCAATTGGTGATCCGAACTGCTAATCCGAAGTAATCCATGTAATAAGAAGTAATCCGGAGTAGTCCAGGGTAATCCGTTTAATTCGAGGTAATCCAGCGGGAGTAAAAACTCTGGAAATCCTCTGAACCACTTGGATAACCAAACTGGTAATTCGGGGTAATCCTAATAATCTGAAGTAATCCGGGGTAATCCGAAAAATTTGAAGTAATCCAAAGTGATGCCGAGTAATCTATGGTAATCCGCGGTAGCCCGGCCTACTTCGCGGTAATCCACGGTAATCCCGAAGGGGTAACAACTCTGGTAATCCGCTGGACCATTCGGTGATCCGAACTGATAATCTTGGGTAATCTCGGGTAATTCGAAGCAATCCAAAGTAATCCGGAGTAGTCCAGGTTAGATCAAAATAATCTGAAGTAATCCGGAGTAATCCGCGGTAATCCGGGGTAGTCCGGCATACTCCAATGTAATCCACGGTAATCCCGAGGGGGAAACAACTTTTGTAATCCGCTAGACCACTTGGTAAACCGAACTGACAATCCGGGGTAATTCGAGTTATCCGGAATAATTCGAAGTAATCCGGGGTAGTTTGCAGAAATCCGCGTTAATCCACGGTAATCGCGAGGGGGAAACAACTCTTCTAATCCGCTGGACCACTTGGTGATTCAAACTGATAATCCAAGGTAATCCGCGTAATCCAAAATAATCTGAATTAAACCGGGGTAGTCCGGAGGAATCCACAGTAATTCACGGTAATTCCGAGGGGGAAAAAACTCTGGTAATTTGCTGGACAACTTGGTAATTAGAACTGACAATCCGGGGTAATTCGAGTTATCCGGAATAATGCGAGTAATCTGGAGTAGCCTAGGGTAATCCAAGTAATCGAAGGTACTCCAGGTTCATCCGGGGTAATCCAAGGTAATCCACGGTAATCCACATCTGCTGGTCCTCGTTTTTAGGAGTTGTTTCTCCCTCAGAGCCAACAAAAGAAGAAGAATGAAAAAAGAAAACGACTTTCCAAAACCTCTCGTCTTTTTTTTTGGTGGGTTTTTATGATTGTTAATTAAGAGAAAGCTTGCATGATTGTTTTGGTCCAAATTTAGTGATTTTGGAAACTGAAGAATACAAATTGTTTTGGATTTCTTGAAGTCTGAAAAATAATTTTCTAGAAATTAGTTTATGGAAAACTAGTCAGTATCTATATATGGTCAATATATATAATGAAAATTGTTAGCACCAGAAATATCAAACTTTAAAAACTAAAACTTCATCATAAATTTCATTTTACAATTTATCACTGTAACAGTATTAATAGTAATAATTATTTCAAATTTATATCAATTTCTTACATTAAATTATCTAAATGTCCAAAGTAATTTGCAACCAACCTCAGCAGCAATATAAGCAGGAATCACACTAAGCAACAATTGTTCTTGTTGTTCTCTCTCACATTCGAGCTTAATTCTAGAATCGATTATGGTTTTCGTACCCACAAAGGTACGACGATGCGCTCTAGCTGTGAGAATCCTATAATAAAATCCTGCTACTAAAGCTGCCAATAGCAGAAATGTGTCACCAGCTATCTGCAGAAAAAATAGTACACTAATGATTCAGCCATTAGATTCGGAATTAAATTCATTTTCAAATGCAACTGGTTCTAGTGGTTTAGATGATTCATTTCCTTCCTATGGAAATTGGCCAATTTCCCTAAAGGCTATTTCAGTATCCTGATAAAAGTTTCGAATCGGATTTCATTCCATCCTATTTCGCCCCAATTCGAAAAAAGGTTTTCAATTTTACTCGATTAAAATCAGGTCAAAATCAGGGTTGCTTCAAGATCTGAACGACCTGGAAGACATTTTGAAAAACTCCATGGAAAACCTGGAAAAGTCATGGAGTTTTGAAAAATTGACTTTCAATTTTGATGTCTCTATTTCAAACTGTTAATAATTATTTTAGAATATTCAGATGCTATAGAAAATCAACAGGAAAAAGAGAAGGAAAAGAAAACTTGAGAAAAAGACAAATATCAGACAAAATGCAATTCAATTGGAAAATCAAAAACGACTTGAAAGCATCGAAGAAAAAGTTCATGAACTGATTAATGCTTGATTAATTTATATATAGATGCAATTATTTGTTTATGCGATTTCAAATATTATTGAAAAATTTACAATTCAATCATTCATCGTTGAAAAGTTGTTTTCACTGTAATAGAATGAGTTAAAATGAATCTTGATTGGATTTTTTAAAAAAGTAGACCTGGAATATTTTCAAAATTAGACCTGAAAAAACCATGGAAAACCCTGCAAATCCATCCGAGATCTATAATCTCAATCATTCCGACTTCGGAATGAAGATCTGATTCGAATAAATTCGGATAGGTTTGGAACGTCTCGGATTGGCGCGGAATAGAACGAAACAGTGCGGAATGAAATCCAATCTCAAATTTTAACCAGGATATTGATAAATTTAATTGACTTCATTAAGGGGGCATTCTGGTGAAATTTTTTAGCAAAATCAATTTTTCAAAAATATTATTTTCGTGTAGTAATGTCATCTAAAAATGCTTATGTATGCATATAGAATCGACGATTAAGCGTAAGACCCTTTTTTAAATATTATTAGTAAAGAAAACTTTGAAAGCGTTTTTCTCAAAACTGCACTTTTTAATCTTGCGTTGATCGATTTTTCAAAACTACTGCATCAATTGACTTGAAATTTTGTTAGCTGCTATTCTGATTAAAAAAAAATAAGCAAAAAAATTTTGTTTCTATCAATTTAAGATGTTTACTTTAATATATAAAAATATTGGAATCAAAATATTTTTTATACTACGAAATAAAAATATTTTAAAAAAATGTTAATTTCAACAGAATGCCCCCTTAAATGTTCGATAGAGAAGTAATTAAAAGTTCATTAACCTGGTAATAGTTGGATTGATCTAGGATTATAAAACTTTTTGCTATGTAAAGTATAACTGGAAGAAAACCAATAATAGATGGTCTTTGTTTTCTAATCCTGGGAAGGGCAGTCACAATGGCGATGGTACTGCATGAAACGGGGATTGCTCCTCCGATTACTAAAACTCCTAGTCCCAGGACTGTGGATGCTGTTAATCCTAAGATGAGTCGCGTACGAGTGCAGGACAAGGTTGTTGGAAATTGTGTTACAATTAGAAAAATCACAGATGAAACCAACATTGTGCCAAGTGTTGATACGTGTACGACGACGTTCTTCATATCCTTTTAAAGAAGTGAAAATCTTCATTATTATAATTATATATAGAAATAAACTATCAACTACGCTGTTAGGAATTTCTATCAGAATTTTCCGAAACACGTAGTTGAAACTTTATACAGTTACAATTTCCTAAAATTATGATAAATTTAAGAAAATTTAGTTACATTCTAGTAACTTTAATGTACTCTCTAAATCTGAATCAGTCAAATTTTCACTGATGGAATCAGTGATTTGCCTTTTCACTGATTCATCAGTGAACAAATATTTTTCACTGTTAAATCAGTTTATTTTCACTGATTCATCAGTGAAAAAAATATTTATCACTGTCAAATCAGGCAATTTTCACTGAAATAATCAGTGAAATTTAACTGATTTACAGTAACCTCTTTTTAGCTATTTGAGTCAGTTAAATTTCACTGATAATCAGTAGATTTTGACTGATTCAAATTTGGAGAGTAGTTGTACCAAAAATCAAGTCTCTGGAAAAATAGTTATGTGGTGATTTTAAGACTTAAAATTATATTATAATTCTATCTTATGAAATAAAAAACATTAGTTTTAATGAAAAAAATGTAAAACTTACTAACAAAAATAATTTTAAAAATGTTTTTTGCAATGGAATTTTCCCTTACTATTGCTTTTTACAAATTTTGTAAAAATTATTGGATTTTCATAAATCATGACTTATTTTTTCGGAGAAAATGTTTTCTACAATTGTACTGTTTCCGTTTTCGAAACTAAATTCTTCTGTCGCTGAAATCGTTGAAAGAATTTTTTCAAAATTGAAAACGGTATGGAGGACAATCTTTAGCAAATTTATGACACGGTTTCGTAACAGTACATTAAAATCCCATAACTTTTGAAAAATTGGTGTCCAGTAATATAAAAAATAATAACCATGAATATAAGTTTTTAAATTAATAATTTCTTTCTATCCAAGATAATCTTTTCTCTTGAGAGATTTTTTGCACAAAAATGTAAAATTTCTAGTTTTCAACGCTTAAAGTTTCAATTCAACTTAAATTTATTTACTTTTTTCAACAAAAACTTTGTTCATTTATATAAAATATAATGAAGCTACAATCTCTAAATCTGAATCAGTCAAATTTTCACTAAAGTAATCAGTGCAATTTGACTGATTTACAGTAACCACTTTTTGGCTATTTGAACCAGTCAAATTTCACTGATAATCAGTAGATTTTGACTGATTCAGATTCAGAGAGCAGGCTTGATTTTCCTGAATTACTTAAAATCGCTACACGTGAACTATCTACTCAAAATGCTTGTCGAATGATCTAAGATTTCCGATTTCCAATCAGTAGTTTATGTAGATGTTAAAGTGTGACTGAATTAAGTTAAATTGCATCAATTAACAATTTACCAAGACTTTTACAAGATTCTTATTAGATTTATGTGGTATTACTACATGTGCTATTTTAATAACCTCTGACTCTATTTTCATCGATTTTCAAGTAACTTGTTAATAAGTCAATGCATAATTTGCCTTGAGGGTATTCGTTTAGCCGGGGATTATTCTGATAGGGAATTAGCCAAAACTTTGAGAGATGTGTTTAAGTTTTGCCGTATTGCTTACTAACCAGACAATCTTCGATCGATCACTTTACATTAAATGCTTTTGATGTTCTTAAAGTTCGAAGGAAAAAACGTATATTTTTTTAATCATGTCTTAAGACCATGAATCAACCAGATCACGTGATCAAATTCCTGTAAAAGTTCGTGTAAGATGACTTTTTTATACAAACAAATATTTTCTTAAACTCCCTAAATCCGAAACAGTGAAAAACCACTGTTTCGAATGTTATAAGTCTTCCACACAGAATCAGTGAAATTTAACTGATACCACTAGGGAAACTCACTGGTTGATCAGCGAATCTCACTGTTGACCACTCTATTTCACTGATTTACCAGTAAGTTTCACTGGTGGAATCAAGCAAATTTCACTGATTTCTATGTGGAAGACTTATAACATTCGAAACAGTGGTTTATCACTGTGAATCAGTGAGTTTTTACTGTTTTAGATTTAGAGAGAAAATTTGGAAAATACTATAAAAGATGATAGAGAACGTCTGTCAACTTCGTTTGAGTGAAAATTTTGCAAAAAAATTCACAGTTAACTGTAATTGTCGATAAGTTTAAGAATTTTTTTCAAAATTTTTACTAAAAAGAAGTTAACAGACGTGCTTTATTGTCTTTCGTTACGCTTCTCAAATTTTTAGATAGATACTTTGTAAGTTAAAAAATCTGCCCGCTTCGCGGGCACATTCTCATCGCGCGCTTTGCGCGCGGCTCGCTTCGCTCGCAAGTTTGAGCGCGCGATTTGATCGTCGCGCTGCGCGCTCCGTTCTTTCTGGACCTCGCGCTTCGCGCTCGTTCTTGTGCTCTTCACATACATTCAATTTTATTTATTATTGAAGATATATGTTGATGTTGGTAATTGGCTTTAGGGTCCAAGGTTGATAAAAACTCAGAGTTTTACATAATCAGACGTTTCGGCTCTGATCGGAGCCCTCATCAGTGATTTATTCAAATCTAAAAATACAGAAAAAGGGTTTTGCTAACATAGGATATTTTGCATACAAAATTTTTTGTAAAAATTTAACAAGTAATTATAATTATGTTTTTACATGTAGGTAAATAAATTTTGATATTACTTTGAGGTAAATATTTCATTCACATAACCTAACAAACTAGATACCAGAAAGCGTTTTTTGGAAGGTTGGAATTAAGTGTCTAAATATAAAAAGTATTTTTAATTGACATACATACACATACACATACACATACACACATACATACACATACACACATACATACACATACATACATATGTATATATGTATATGTATACATGTATATGTGTGTATATATATATATATATATATATGTATATATGTGTATATATATATATATATGTATATATATATATATATATATATGTGTGTATATATATATATGTGTATATGTATATATATATATATGTGTATATGTATATATATATGTATATATGTATATATGTATATGTGTATATATATGTATATGTGTATGTGTGTATGTATATGTATATATATATATATATATATATGTATGTGTGTGTGTGTGTGTGTGGTTGTGTATGTATGTATATTAAAAACTACACCACAAAAATTTCAATCTACAATTCCATGCACGAATGTCAATTAAAAATATTTTTTATATTTAGACACTTAATTCCAACCTTCCAAAAAACGCTTTCTGGTATCTAGTTTGTTAGGTTATGTGAATGAAATATTTACCTCAAAGTAATATCAAAATTTATTTACCTACATGTAAAAACATAATTATAATTACTTGTTAAATTTTTACAAAAAATTTTGTATGCAAAATATCCTATGTTAGCAAAACCCTTTTTCTGTATTTTTAGATTTGAATAAATCACTGATGAGGGCTCCGATCAGAGCCGAAACGTCTGATTATGTAAAACTCTGAGTTTTTATCAACCTTGGACCCTAAAGCCAATTACCAACATCAACATATATCTTCAATTATTAATTAAGGGTCAATGTAAGTCCAGAATATGTTTATTTATTATAATTTGATACTGAAGCTCAAACTAATTTTATAATAATATTACAGATGATGTGAATTACACATTTTCTCAAAGTCACTCAATTTCTTTTTGAATTTAAGTGAAACAGGAAATTCAATTTACTTGAGGCTCTATCAGCCTTAAGGAACACATTCTCAACATGGCGCTCGCGCTTCGCGCTCGATATTCTGTATACATTTCAGTAACTTTTTAATAAGTGACATGATTAAAATAATTTATTTTCTTCCAAATCTCTCAAAAAGAAAAAACAATCGTAGACTTTATTTAAGGAAACGATTTTGCAGAACAATGCTTATTTCGTATCTCACATATTTTGGTGAAAAAAATCGAATTTTTTTAATATTAAAAATCAAAACATAAAATATACCTCCTGTCCAGAAATGTCTTAATGAGAATTTGTAGACCTCATTTAGGCAAACAATTTCCCATCTAAACGTTTTTTTCGTATCTCACATATTTTGTCTAAAAAATGGAATTTTTGAATATTAATCGTATTTTTTGGAATTGAAACGAAAAATATATGTTTTATCAAAAACTGTGTGAGACAAAATTTGTAGATCTTTTTGAAACGACAAACTTTGTATTCTTACGTTTTTTTCGTATTTCGAATATTATTGTTAAAAAATTGAATTTTGGATTTTCAATAGTTTTTTTTTTAATTAAAAAGAAAATAATGCATCTTACGAAAAAATGTTACAATTCAAATTTGTAGGACTTTATTTATTCAATAATATTGTATCATAACGTTTTTTCGTATCTCGTATAATTTAACTGGAAAATGGAATTTTGATATTGACTTTTTTCGAATTTGAATATGCTGTAATATTTCTAATTTTGATTTAATCAAAAAATGTTATCAGGATAATTTTTAGAGATTTATGAGCACTATCTAAAACCAGTATTGAAATTTTTGATTTTTTCAAAAAATTATTTTCAAAAACACAAAAGTAGTGCTCAACCCCTCAATTTTGATTGGATGTGGCTGATGGTTAACGAACTTGTCCTTAATTTTTCGGCTCCGATAAAGGGTACCAAAGCTCAATTCAATCTGATAATTCTATCCAGAGTTATGCCGCACACGACCTACAGACAGACAGACAGACAGACAGACAGACAGACAGACAGACAGACAGACAGACAGACAGACACTTTCGTAAAAACCCTTTTTTCTGACTCAGGGGGTCTTAAAACGTAAAGATTTGATGAAAATTTCGAAAGTCATTTTACACATAAAACCAATACCTTCTCATCCATGATGAGAATGTAAAAAGTTATCTTACATGAACGAATAAATGTATAATTTAGTCACGTGGTCCGATTGATCCATGGCCTTAAAATGTAACAATTTTTTATTGAAGGACTCATAAAATTCAGGTTCAAAGATTTTATGAGCTTTAATGTTCCTTGTTGTTATTCTGTCACGTATTAGAAATTTCGAATAATGGGTGTAATGTGACACGCAAAATAAAAAATACATATGGGTGATTCCACGTCAAATTTACAACCAAATTTTTGATTGCGCTGAAAATTTTTTTCCTTGTTCTATAAACGATAAAAAAGGACACGTATTTTTTTCAATATGATATTTATATTTTTCGAGTTATAGATTTTTGAATTTTTCAGTCCCAAAAAAACAGTTTTTCTTTAAATGCATGTTTTGAACATGTTATAGTCCGTCTACAATCCTTTGATAGGTTTTTTACGCAGTTTATATGAATCAAGATCGAGAAAATAATAATAGATCCCAACAAAACTTTGTTTAATTCAAAAATAGGCAATTGCATCACTATCATTATTAATATTTTCAACGCAATCAAAAATTTGGTTATTTTGACGTGGAATCACCCATATGTTAAAGTACGAAGAATGAAAGCTAATATCTAAATTTTAAAGTGACCTGTTTAATAACATGCCTCGTATTATATTGATGATCCTATGCCAAAATAACGAGAAATTAACAAAAATTCTAATATCTAAAATTTGAAATGTATGGGGCGTTCCACGCCAGATCGACCGCGATTCAGGCTTTATATTTCCGATCTGTTTCAAATTTTGAGGATTGATAGAGGAACATGAATTTTAAAGAAATACAAAATTTTAGCTTCTTGAATGCATTTTTGACAATTTCACAGCATACAAAAAAATATGTTTCTCCTTATTTCTGATTATTTAAAAACTGAAACAAGAGAAAATTCTGAAAGAGTTCACACATATATTTCATCAGAGTGCCTTTTCAAACATGTTGACTCTAAAATTAATTACAAAAATTTTTTATTATAAACAAATTGATTTTCTGAAAGAACATTTCTTAACAATTTGAAAAAAATTCCATTTTTGGCTGGAGCCGAAAATTTTTCGTTGAATGTATGCATATTTGTGAAGTGATGTGCGTGAAATCGCTCCGAGCGACATAATTTTGTTTTTGCAAGAATGCTTAAAATAAAATTTTGGATTTTTTCATCATTTATGTTCCTCTATCGACTCGTAAAGTTTGTAACAAATCGGAGACATGAAGTCCGAAAAGCGGTCGATCTGCGTGGAACGCCCCGTATTTATGTACCTCAGAGTGAAAAATTAACAAGACGATAAGGGTAGAAAGAGTCGCAACTATTGACACTGTAAAAATTCCAGTGTAAAGAGCTGCTGTCAACTTTCCTTCATATCTATCTCGAAGATCCTGTAATTCTTTTACACTTCCATTATTATCAGCTACTTCGCCTGGACCACCTGAAAAAAAAGTAAAATTTTCAGAAAGATTTTACGCTGAAGGTTGTTCATCTTTGAGTTTTAAATTTTTATGGTCTTTATAGATTTTCTATGACATATTTTGCATATTCTTTTATAATTTTGTTATTTATTCGATATCAATTACCTTCAATGTATATATTGCGAGAACTAGATGTTGAGAAAATTTCTGTTAGGGACAGAAGAATAAAAAATCAAATAACGAGTGAGAATTTGACATTTGAATCTTAGCAAAAGAAATGAAAAATTGGAAATTGAGGAGTTTGAAAATTTGAATAATGTAAATGTGTAATAATAAACTAAACAATACTTTTGACAAACTTTTTATTTCAGTAACTTTATTATTCAGTTAATTTACTTTTACATAATAAAACATATTTACACTGATAACATTTTTTCGAAAAATGCTTTTTTATTGTAGAAATTCGAAAATAAGATCCATTCCTATGCGTTTTCAATTGAAAGAATTCCTTCAGTGTTCGACGAAGTGAAGTTAGCTGTTAATGAAGTGAAAATACCTGATACACTCGAGATTCCCTGTAACAAGGCCTCCCTTTTACGAGCGCGTCACGTCTCCCCATAACGAGCAGACGATCGACCCCTCTTCCCCCACTACTACGGAATGAAGCGCACTCGAATTTGAAACGTTGTATTTTTTGCAAATTTCCCAATTTTTTATCCCGTTTTCGAAATTTGTCAAAATTTCCATTTCTTTATTAATCGTCAAGACTTTTCTTTTTTTCTGGAAATATTCAAAAATACACCTGATAAGCATAGATATTTTTATTATTATATTATTATATTTTTGTATTTTGAGTACATACCGTCATATAAGTCAATTCCATGTGCAATACTCGCAAAAATCTTTTTTATATGCTTTTTACTATGTAAATACAATTATTCACATGGCATCACTGACAGACTGACTGCGCGCATCATATAATGCGCATAACAGCGCGTAGCAACAAGTAGGTTATGGAGGGGATACCTTTCGCGCTCGATGCAGAGGGGTCCCCGATGCTCGAGCTTCTCGTTATAGGGAATCTCGAGTGTAATTTCGCTTATAGAAATCTTCGGTGAAGTGACGATATTGAACAAAAATTCCTGTTTGAATATAATTTCTCACAGTTTCTAAAATTTTATTTTTCAATCTATATATTTTCTTTGTAGGATTAAAAAGTTATGAAATTTGAATTTTAAGGAATGATGGCTCATTTTCTTCTTCAAATAATTTTGAAAGACTCTACAATCTTAACTTTTTAAATTGATCTATTTTCTAACTACATCTATTTGTTCATAAATCTTATTTAATTCTTCAACCTTTCTGATTAACACTTAGAAAATCAGAGATTATTTGAAAAATCTATAATAAGATGGTGGAATTTTTTCAAAATGTTCAACACTAATTTTTTTATAAAAGTCAATTTTCGCGCTCTTGAACGATGTTATAAATGACAATATTGCAATTCCTAAAAATATAAATAAATATTTGTTCCGCGAGCTGTTTTCCATCTTAAGGGGGTCAGCCACCTTTAATATTTTTATTTTTTGAATTTAGACCTTCGATATAATTTTTGTTTATGTTTAGTACCTTTATTTAGAAAGGTTTTGGGTTTTTTCAAAAATTCCAGCACCTTTATGTATTTTTAAACTAAAAATTTTGAGTTTTTTGAGCATTTTTTGGACATTTTTTTACTTTGAATAACTTTTTTTTTTTTTGCCTTAAACAAACTATTTTGTGTAAAAAACTAATTTTCCCTAAAAACGCGTTATTCGTAAATCGTAATAACTTTTAATTTTATTTATTTTTCCAAGAAAAAAAATCAGATTGTCCTAAAAATATACACACATACTCAGAAAAGTATAGAGAATAAAAAAAATAACATTTTTGGAAAATGTCAAAAAAATCAAAAATATACCAATTAAAAGTGGCGGATCCCCTTAATACACATGTGTTTTAGATTTGAAGAAAATGTGTATGAAAATCTAAATGAAAATAAGATTAAATTTAGATTACCTTAGGTTTAACACGTTCCGAAATTAATATAATTATGCGAATTTGAACTTCTATGGATCTTTAGATCTAGATGCGTCAAATTATAATGAAGTTATAGAACGTATCTTCCTCCAGGGAAACAAGTTACTCGCCTTATGCCCTCCACCTTCAACTTTAGCAGGATTCGATTCGAAATTAGTAACACGTAGGGATAAGTTACCAGTCGCTGATGCAACCTCAAATTAATCTTTGATTGTTAATTAAATCAACTAGATCTATTGTACCTAATTTACATTTCCATCGTCAAGTTACCCTTTTATCAAAATCATTAGCTGGAACTTGTACTTCTAATTAATGAAGCTCTAAAAACCTCACGATTCTATACTCTCTAAATCTGAATCAGTCAAATTTTCACTGATTGAATCAGTGATTTGCCTTTTCACTGCTTCATCAGTGAAAAAAATATTTTTCACTGTCAAATCAGTCAGTTTTCACTGAAATAATCAGTGAAATTTGACTGATTTACAGTAACCTCTTTTTAGCTATTTGAATCAGTCAAATTTCACTGATAATCAGTAGATTTTGACTGATTCAGATTTAGAAAGTAATGATAATTCAGAGTTGGAAGGAAACAATGAACAATTTGAAATGAAATATCGAATATCGAGTAATTTAAAAAATTGAAAACTCGATTCTTGCTCTATTTCAATATAATATATAGCAAATATCAAATTAACATTTTGGTGTCAAATTATTGTCATTTCACCTTCCATTTCCGTTCTCATGGCTAAATCCTTGATTTAGCTATCCACAGTTTCCGGTCTTGCACAAAATGAGATTTGTCGGTGGACCACATGTTTATCGATGATTCAAGAATCGTTAGTGGTCACTAAAAATATTAGTGATATCATAATTTCTTTAAAATGCGTCAAATATATTATTTTCTTCTATTTTGAGCATTCTTATTTAAATATTTTCAAAATTTATTTAAATTTATTATATTGGTGATGATATTACTCTCAGAAACGAAGAACAAAAAACATATGCAGTCAAACAATTTGAAAATTGAAAAATACGTTAAGAGAACGTGATCTTTGAGAAAAACAGCAATAAATTCCAAAATTTAAACAAAATATGTGACATACGAAAAAAACGTTGAGATGGAAAATTATTTGCCTAAATGAGGCTTACAGTTGGCAAAAGTGTTCGTTTCAATAAGATTCACAAATTTTGTCTGACGTGGTTTCTGATAAAACGTATATTTTTCATTTTAAACTAAAAAAATACGATTAAAATTCAAACATTCCAAAATTTAAACAAAATATGTGACATACGAAAAAAACGTTGAGATGGAAAATTATTTGCCTAAATGAGGTCTACAAATTCTCAGTAGGACATTTTTGGACAAGATGTATATTTTATGTATGGTTTTAAAAAAATTTAGTAACTTTGTAAAAATGTAATTCACATCTACAATGTTATAAATATTGACTTAAGCTTCAGTACAAGAAATTTCCCAAATTTTGCAAACAAAATTTCATGTATTTTTGACGTAAACATGTAAAAACCTAAAATCAATGAAATTTGTTAATTTCCTGGGTATTACATGCCCTTAAAATCTTTTTTTCTATTGTTACCGAAAATTGCCTTATCATGATCATAACATTTTATGGTAACAGCGCTTTCCCAGGTGGAAATTTACAACCGGCTTGGTACCGCGCCAGTACCGCAGAAAGATTTGCAGTATTGGCGCGGTACAGGCATAGTACTGGCATAAACACGGCCTACCACCGGCGCGGCTCCGAAAGGTAACTTGGCTGGAAATTGTACATCGGTACTGGCGTGTTACTGGACATCGGTACCATGCCAGCACTGAAATCTGTACTGGTTCAGTACTGGCATTACTCCGAAGTCGGTTGTTAGCCGACACTTGGTCTCAGGACTGGGGCTATACTATGCTAGTACCGCGCCAACCTTCGACCCGGTACCAACTGTCAGTACAGGCGTTGGTCCTTGTTTACAACTGGCGCGGTACTGTGCCGTTTGTAAATACTGGCATGAATCTGACTTTTCCACTCGGGTTTATTCGAAAGGATGTGGTGTGCTGATTTATCACAAAAAATCTTTATATAAAGGAAATTTTTCGAAAACCCTTAAGTCGATAATAAAATTATCAAACAGTATATTGTGAAAGAAGGGAAAAAATCTGCCCGCTTCGCGGGCACATTCTCATCGCGCGCTTCGCGCGCAGCTCGCTTCGCGCGCAAGCTTGAGCGCGCCTAGGGCGCGCGATTTGATCGTCGCGCTTCGCGCTCCGATCTTTCTGGACCTCGCGCTTCGCGCTCGGTCTTGTGCTCTTCGCATACATTTATGTTTATTTCTTATAATTTAATACTGAAGCTCAAACCAATTTTATAATATGAAAGATGATGTGAATTACTCATTTTCTCAAATTCACTAAATTTCTTTTTCAGTTTAAGTGAAGCAGGAAATTCAATTTACTTAAGGCTCTATCGGCCTTAAGGAACACATTCTCATCATGACACTCGCGCTTCGCGCTCGATTTTCTGTATACATTTCAGTAACTTTTTAATAAATTACATGATTAAAATAATTTATTTTCTTCCAAATCTCTCAAAAAGAAAAAATAATCGTAGACTTTATTTAAGGTAGTACGATCACGAAAATTAGACCTCAGGCTAAAATAGATAATTTTGCTTTCAAGATAAAATTCAAAAATAGGAAACGGTCAAATTGTAGAGAATCTTTTTTCTAAAAAAATGAACCATAATTTATTAGAATCGCATCATTTTCAAAAATTTGACTCAAAGCGATAAGAAAATAAGTTTGGGCAAAAATAAAATTTATTAATAACATTATTTTTTTGTGTTTCAAATTTTTTTCATGAAAAATAATCTTTTCTCATTCAAATTGGCCCTTCAATAATAATGTTGCTATTCGTGAAAGCAAAATTATCTATTTTTGTCTGAGGTCTAATTTTCGTGATCGTACTAACTTAAGGAAACGATTTTGCAGAACAACGCTTATTTCGTATCTCACATATTTTGGTGAAAAAAATCGAATTTTTTTAATATTAAAAATCAAAACATAAAATATACATCCTGTCGAGAAATTTCTTAATAAGAATGTGTAGACCTCATTTAGGCAAATAATTTTTCATCTAAACTTTTTTTATGTATCTCATATATTTTGTCTAAAAAATTGAATTATTGAATTTTA
The DNA here is from genome assembly GCA_030998225.1 of Diplolepis rosae. Lineage (NCBI taxonomy): Eukaryota > Metazoa > Arthropoda > Insecta > Hymenoptera > Diplolepididae > Diplolepis > Diplolepis rosae. Next base: position 163,448 of record JAPYXD010000723.1, on the reverse strand, counting down.
ATCGTATTTTTTGGAATTGAAACGAAAAATATATGTTTTTTCATAAACTGTGTAAGACAAAACTTGTAGATCTTTTTGAAACGAACAACTTTGTATTCTTACGTTTTTTTCGTATTTCACATATTATTGTTAAAAAATTAAATTTTGGATTTTCAATAGATTATTTTTGAATTAAAAAAAAAAATATGCATCTTATGAAAAAATGTTACAATTCAAATTTATAGGTCTTTATGTAGAAAATAATATTGTATCATAACGTTTTTTCGTATCTCGTATAATTTAACTGGAAAATGGAATTTTGATATTGACTTTTTTTCGAATTTGAATATGCTGTAACATTTCTAATTTTGATTTAATACTATTTTTCTATACTGGAGGGTCAAAAAATGGATTCGTTTTCCTTGCAGGAGGCAATAAAATGCACTTTATAACCCGGTAGTAGAAAAATAGTATATTGTGCAACTAGGGGAAAAAATTTATTTTGCGAGTTTGAAATTTGATGCCCGAGCAAAGCGAGGGTAACAACTACACAAGTAAAATAAATGTTTATCCCGTGTTAGACACGATTTTTTTCTACTGGAGGGTCAAAAAATGGATTTGTTTGCCAAGCAGGAGCAATAAAATGCACTTTATGTCCTGCTAGTAGAAAATAGTATATTGTGCAACTAGGGGAAAAAAATTTATTTTGCGAGTGTGAAGTTTGATGCCCGAGAAAAGCGAGGGTAACAACCACACGAGTAAAATTAATGCTTTTCCAGTGTCGCACACGATTTTTTCTATACTGGAGGGTCAAGAAATGGATTCGTTTTCCTCGCAGGAGGCAATAAAATGCACTTTATAACCCGGTAGTAGAAAAATAGTATATTGTGAAACTAGGGGAAAAAAATTTATTTTGCGAGTGTGAAGTTTGATCCCTGAGCAAAGCTAGGGTAAGAACCACGCGAGTAAAATTAATGATGTTCCCGTATCGCACACAATTTTTTTCTATACTGGAGGGTCAAGAAATGGATTCGTTTTCCTCGCAGGAGGCAATAAAATGCACTTTATAACCCGGTAGTAGAAAAATAGTATATTGTGCAACTAGGGGAAAAAAATTTATTTTGCGAGTTTGAAGTTTGATGCCCGAGCAAAGCGAGGGTAACAACTACACAAGTAAAATAAATGTTTATCCCGTATTGCACACGATTTTTTTCTATACTGGAGGGTCAAGAAATGGATTCGTTTTCCTCGCAGGAGGCAATAAAATGCACTTTATAACCCGGTAGTAGAAAAATAGTATATTGTGCAACTAGGGGAAAAAAATTTATTTTGCGAGTGTGAAGTTTGATGCCCGAGAAAAGCGAGGGTAACAACCACACGAGTAAAATTAATGCTTTTCCAGTGTCGCACACGATTTTTTTTTCCACTAGTGGTGTCAAAAAATGGATTTTTTTCGCCCGCACTGGGCAATAAAATGCACTTTATGACCCGCTAGTAGAAAAAAGAAGTTCTTCAATCTCAAAATTGAATGGCTCCACGAAAAAAAGAAAATCACTCTTGTTAATTGTTTGTCATTTATATTCAGAAAAAAATTTGTTTTGTTCATTCAAATGACCTATTTGACTAAATTTTATTAATTTTCAAAGATAATTTGATTAAATTAGTCAACGAAAGAGTTTTTAAATAAATTTCTGATACCAATTTTCAATTTCTGTTTTCTGTAACAATTTTTTTGCATATTTGTTCAGTGAACATGTGCTGGAAATGATTGCTACTTTTAGAAATCCTTTCGTTTGTTATTAAATTTAACTGCATACTTAAAAAATACTAAAAAGTACCATTGCGTTAAAGAAACACATTTAAGGATGCGCGTTGGTAGTAAAAAGCATTTTCGTTTATAATATTCTCGTTAGGATTTTTCTCCATAAAAGTTGAAGTTGAGGTTTTCTTAACAGTCGAGAAAAAAGAGACAATTCTTATATGTTTAAACAATTAAATAAAAGATGCTACTAGCATTCTTTTTGCTTTATTTTCAAATTTAACTGAAATGGAAACTTACATAATGAATGAAAATTCTCAATCAAAAGTGTCTTGGGAACAAAATTACTTTAAACAAAGCTGAAAAAATATAATCTTCATTATTAATCTTTCTTTTAGGCTTTTTATAACTATTTTTGAAAAATGACATTGCTATGGAACTGTAAGATCATTCCTAATATATTTGGCACTATTTCAGGTGAACAGCTGCTACTTATTACTCAACTAAAGATACATTTACATTTTACAGAAAAATGACATCGAATTCATTGCATAAATTCTCGAAAAAGAATAATAAATCCTTCGTTATTATTTCGACTAAAAAAATGCATTCCTAGTGTAATAAATATTTTCAAAAATAAAATTTTTTTATTCCTTAAAATAAAAATTCAAAAAATATCAAAACAACTTTACCTACAATTTTGAAAGAATGTCAAATAAAAGATATAAATAAAAAATAAAATTCAAGCAAATCAAATCTTTATTTTTGAAAATTTTTGTATTATTTGTAAAGAGATACACCTTTCTACATTTTTTAAAATATCCTAGAAAATTTTAATCCTAATTAAATAATTGAGGGTACCATAGGGAAAATAACTCTCCTGGCGAAAGCTTCAGATAAAAATTCATTCAGAGTCATTCTGAGCCAGACCGAAAAAAGTATTCAATCTCGTTTGTTGAATCAATCCGAACACGGATTAGTCTAATCCGAATGAAAACGAATTTGGATTGACTCGGATTCATTCGGATTGGCTCGGATTGAGATGGATTAATTTTCAACTGATTTGCAACAAACTAGATTGTAAACTTTTTTCGGATTGGCTCGGAATGACTCGGATTGGTTCAGATACAGATTTTGGAATGACTCGGAATGGTTCGGAATAAATTTATTTTCGAAGCCTTTACTAGGGTCCCTTTTGTGCTCAAGATAGCGACATTTCAATCTTCCAAAGGCTTGAATTGATCTTTTTTTATCTTATCATGTTTGTAAGTGATTTTCTTTGATGTAACGAAATAAGGTCAAATATAGACAATGCGTGCTGAAAGCTTTCGAGTAAATCAATTTAGGAGTATCTAATTGTACTTGGGAGTATGAAGACACGCACTACGGACTTATTAATAGCAGAGAGTATCACAAATAAACAGCCCACTCGTATTTTGATACAGGTCATACGCATTCTCAAAATTCAAGATATTATCTTTTGAGTTAATTAAAACAAGTCTTATAACAAAAATATTTTCAATAAGGGACCTGGAGGAGGGGGGGGGGGGGGCAGAAAAATCTTACATTTTAAAGTTGCATGCATTAATTAATGATACATGTATATATTAATTAATTATTTTTTTCATCTTTTTAAGTCTATATTAGGAAAAAGTGAGTAACTTTTTCAATTAAGTAAAAATTTCTACTAATTACTTTTTAAAAAATTTATAACTATTAATAGAATTGGTAACAAATTTCACTAAAGTGAATTAGTGGCTCACTTTTCAGTAATTCATATTAAGAGAGATATTTTATTAAAAAATCAATATGCATGGGAATATTTTTCTTTCCTATTTCTGACTAAAAGATAGATTTTAAGAATTTTTATATCTGATCATTTTATCGAATATTTTGAAAATAAATATTGAACGTTTTCTTAAAAGTTGAAAAAACAACAAAAAATATTGTTTTTTCATTTATATTGGGAAAAGAGGCGAATTCGTAATAATTTAATTATGAACGCGGAAGAAAAAATATTTTTATAATTGAGATGAATCATTTATCACGTAGTGAAGTCGGGAAATCTTTGAAGACCTTTTAGAAAGCAATCCTAGTGTAACTCCCGAGATTTCACACTGAGAAGTCACAGATATGTTGCTCAGTATATTTGGCAAAAAGCCAAAGTAAACTATTTTCAAATCAACAGAAAAGAAAAAGATCTTTTTTATCATTTTACTCTCGCTTCTTTCTCAAGATTTGTCAACGCATCTGTCAATTACACAGTGGAAAAAAGTCTTAAATTTTTTAAATCTCAAACAAATTTCGTCTTGAATTTATTTATTTATTGTATAAAATAATGGCCTACTTTTTGCACTTTAAAGCTAGTCATCAATCTAGGCATCAATATCTCAAAATTTATTGCCAATTATTTTTTATTCATCATTTATTTTTATTGGAGAAAAAAGAAGTAAAAAAAACGATTTTAAAATGTATTCAGATCTTTTAAATCAAATCTGGCACTTTCTGTGTATATCCACTGGAAGAATTTTTTCAAGGCTGTCGATGATTTTATTAATCTCTTTCCATTTGAAAATTTTATCCATGACAAATGTCAAGGATCATTAGAAACGACTCTGCAGATAGTCGGATAGTCATTCCCAACGAAGGTCTGTCTTTCAATTGTTTTTAACTGTCGTTCAAGTTCATGTGATTATTCTGGGATTCTCCAAATTGATAATTGTTCCTACTCTGAAAGAAACTATGAAATCTCGTTCAATTTAATTTTATAAATGGCAAGCAAAAAGTTTCAGCCTGTGATAGTTCATTTATTTTGAGTATTGGACTTTACTATTAAATTTTATGTAACGTTGGTGTAAACATTACAAGAAATTGATTGACTCTATAAAGCCCATTTAAATTAATATTCTGTCAAATAAATTTTTCTAGCCAATCGTAATATGCATTCTGCATCTTTATATAGACTATTACTAGAAAAGTGATAACTATTATATTCTATACAGTCACCATTTTCTGTGACATAAAGAGACGTATATGATATAAGGATCGTTAGTCTCAAGCAGTGTCGCGAATAAAGGAATTTAGATTTAGAGTTTCTTACGTCACGGCCCAAAATTGGGTTAAAATTCTGTTCTGATGAGGTATATTGTTTAATGCAATCAAGACTATTATTTCAGTAGTAACACTAGTTGAATATTTTCAAATTAAAAATTAATATTCTGTCATACTAACTAATCAAATTTTTCTATTGAAGCTAATTTTGCAAAAATTTAAAGGACCAAAAATGCTTGTTGTACAGAAATTAAATTCTTAGTACGATTTTAACATTTAATATATCGTGAAATATGACACGGTTTGATTTGATAGGAAATCCATCGGTCGTACCTGGTATTGACAGGTAACGATTTTTGAAATAATACTTATTTCTCACCGCATGTCATGAATGAATTATCCTTTTGGTAAATTACAGATAGGTAACTATAAAAACATGATTTAAAGCATTAAAATATACAAATATGAAAAAATGTTAGTGCAATGTATCAAATGATAAATTAAAATGGAAATCTGATTATTTAAAAAAAAAATTTATAAATAATTATTGTTGAGAATTTTATTTAAATCAATATCAACCTATGAAATTTTACTGCCTTGATTCGTGTTTTAAATTCAGATAGGCTCAAAGTTCACTTCCTACAATATATAGTTTCAAATTTTTATAAGATGAATTTTATATTTAATATACATGCATAATCCATGCAGAATTTCTAGGCTCTAAAAACTATGAGAAATATTTGGTGCAATTTGAATTCCGTCTTCTATGGAGAATTTGCATGTTCTAGATGTATTCCATATTCAATACATTCGTTGTACTCTAGCTCATTGGAATTTACATTTCAACTTCATTGTTTGAAATTAATATCGGAAAATATCTTGATTGAATTTACATTTTAGTTAAATAGAGATAGTAAAATGTTTGTTTGCATATTTTACTTTTAATTTCACTCTTTTCCAATTTGAAATTCAATGTAAGAAAACTATCTTTTTTTTTTATAAAAGACCACAAAAATTAGATAACTAATGATAAAATCGTAATTTTAGTTAATACAATAATTCTTTAGTTACCTTCATCGTCAAAAATGTCTTCCGTACTAAGATTCTTCATTTTAACTTTTTTGAACATAGAAAACTTTCTCACAATGCAATCATTTTTTTAAATATTGCTTAGCTGAATCATAAGGACTTGAAATTTTTGCAGAGTTGAAAAATAGATGCCTAAGATATTTTTTGTAAAAAGCAAAATAGTTGATTCAGATTGTTTGATTAAATTAAAAATGTTATGAAACAATGAATGAACCACTTTCTTGAAATACTTTTTAATGAAATTGTGATTCATCGAATTAAATTAAACATTTAGCGGCAGGCAGGTTTTACGAAATCCCGTCGGCCCGCTTTCGCGGTCGCGGCTTCTGCAACTGGTGGCTGAAATGCACGTGAACCTATCTCCGAGCTTTCTATAGTGTATTCAAAATAACTCCCAAGCAGGCGACGCTGCGACGTCGTTTGTAATAATTGTAGTTCAAACATTACTGATTGATGTTAGTTTCAGATCAGAAAATTTTTAACACAGTTGTATTTTATAAACATATTATATTAGAAATGAATTTTTTTTTTTATTTTTCGATTGAAAAACGTTTAGGTATAAACCACAGGTTTATATTTAAAGTTTCAATAATGCTTCAATATATTGTACATAAAAATTATGTACTTTCTTTAAAAAATAAATACTGTAAACTAGCAAATAATTTACAAAAACTCCATTTCTCGTTCAATACCAACAAATTTGAGCTGCTCTGTTGGTCCATATCTGAAATAATGAAAATAAAAATTAGAACATAGTTTTAAAATCAGAATTAACGTCTGTTAAGATCTCCTTGTGGAAAAATTTACCTATAGTCAAAGAACAATTCTTCGCCTGGTTGAATCGCTCTTTTAGCAAAAATGCCGATTCTGTGATCACCATTTACCATCATCACTTTGGCATAACAATTAGGATTTATGGAATGATTTGCAAATCTTATTTTATTCCCTTTTCTAGTAGCGTCAACAACGAAATCTGTAAAAAAGAATTTATTTTTATGAAATATATTATATATTGATTTCAAATTAATCAGGTGAGTTTGAAATTTTTGTCACTGCCTACATTATCGGAGGTTCACTAGTCGCGTATCAGATAGGATACGTTGTCGACAGGTGTCCTCGTAGACAATTTCAAACTCTTATATTGCAAATAATGCAATTGAATTGAAATATTTAAAGATTTTCAAATTCTTTAAATATGATATATTATTTATATTAATTTATTTATATGATCTATGTATTGTAAATGATAATTCACATTAACATTATAAAAGATCTACCCACCATTATTTAAATTAAACAAAAAACTGCACATATACTTGTCGTAAACTTTGCCCCGTCTATCAGCTTCGTCTTGACTTATAATTTCTCCACAGTACTCGGAAATGAATTCATTTTTTGCTGCAGACTCTTTCAGAAAAATTCCCCAGCCTGCCACGTCAGATGGAGCCATAAGTAAGTGTTTATCTGGGCAGAAAATTCATTATAAATAACAATCATAACACGCAAATCATTTCACATTAGAATAATATAACTTATGAAAAAAACTCACTAAGTCCGCGTTGCACACTGACATTTTTGCAAGATATCTTTGTGATATGGAACTGATCGGCACCACAGGTTTGACACAAGTCTGGATCGCATTCTCGAACAGCCAAATAACAAGGACACTGCTTAGTATTGCATTGGGCTTTGCATCTGCATCCTGGGAACCGATTTTGGCATTCACTACTGCAGTGACAGAACTTTTCGCAAAAATTTTGAGCTTGAATACAAGGACATGAATTATCACAGGGTCGACCTGGATGATCGCATGGAGAGAAGTTGTGAACGTGATTTGCTCCTGGATAATAGAAGATCATTAACAGTTTAAATTGAACGTAAAAAGCAATTTTAATCAAATAACTTTCATGAGAAAACAAATATATTTTAGAGAATACATTTTCTAATTACCAGAATCCTTTTTCAGCTGTATTTTCCTGCAATGCATAGACCAGAGGCGATGCTTTTTCTTCTTCTTTCGTGGAGGTGTCAAGTCCTTTAGACTTTCAACAGTTGGAATATCGGCTTCTTCCTTTTGCGCGAAATTGTAAACTTCCTGACAATTTTTTGTCAACATGATTTGTGCTAATGCACATGGATTTCCAGGGAAAGCTTTATGCAGTGCTCGGAAGACACTCTGTTCTGATCCAGTCCACGAAAATTTGCTCTCCATTTTAACCCGGTTGTCTACTCCCAAAAGGGAAAATGGCGTTTGATTTTCAGGTTGCACTTGGTTCTCCGTTGCTTCGTTTCGCATAGAATCTTTATTAACGTTTTGAGAAAAGTCTGGAAAAATGAATCAAAATGAGTTAATATTGAAATTTATGATTTAGTGAATATAGTTGGTTTACCTTGACAACTGCCTCCTTGACTATATTTATTACTATCATTACTGTCTTCACTGCTAGCTTCATTTCCTGAATCGACACTTGTCTGTTTTCGTACTTTTCTTGGTGCTCCTCTTTTTTCTTCTCCTTCTTCTTCTTTTGTATCAGCTGCTTGTGCTGCGAGTTTCTCCTTCATGCCTTCCTAAAATGAAAATGAACTTATTATTTCTAATAAGAATGTTGGAAGAATAGTTTGCATCTTTGTTCAGCTATGTCTTACCAAATGCATGTAACAATCGGATCCACAAGGCTCAGCGAATGGCTTCAAGTCGGGACCTTTGCGTTTTTGTATATTTGGCCCCGGGTGAGCAGCTTGCAAACCTATTAAATTAAAGTAATCTGTGAAAAATTGGATTTGCATGGCTGCTTTTTTGAATAAAAAAATATGTACGATGAATGATTGTGGGTGATTCCTTCTCGATGCCTCAATGCTAAATTAAAAAAAAGCGTTCAACATAATGCATATTTTTACCTTGAGAGGTCCCCTTGGCTGCCACAATAATTCAAGAATGACATACTTTAATGAATCAAGTTTCCAAACACATGTTAATTCAGATTGTACAAGTTTGTGGCAAATGATTTCCACATTTTTTCACTTTACAATCCAAGATGCCATCATTGAGAAAAATAAAGCATATTTTTCAAGTTTGATACTTACGGTGTAAAAAACAGTCGTATTTGAAGCATCGGCGACAGAAAAGAGTATGAAAAGAATGCATAACTTGCTCTCTATGAACACTTTTTGCATTGACGCCATCGATGTTTGGTGTACATTCTGGTGGCAAAGCATTTGGATCCGATTTCTCAGTTAGTTCTATATATTTTTCTTTAAGTTCTGCCGGTTTGCCTTTATCAGGAAACATGTTGTGGATCGCCTGCATATAAATGAATATTTCAATACTCAGAGTAAATTACTCCTAGTAAAACGATATTGTTAATAAATTTAATTAGTAAACTTACGTTAAATATCTGCATCGATGGGAAAAGAGTATTTAACGTATCATTCATCTGTGATTTATTTTGCTTTTTATCTTTCTCGTCATTTTTGGCATTCTCTTTCGAAGAATCTTTTCCCTTTTTCTGATGTTCTTTGTCTTTATCCTCTCTTTCGTAGCTAGCAAGAGCATTTACTAAATCTACAAAAATTGAATCATCCATGAAACCTGATTCTCTATCTCCATGGACCTGAAAAAATATATAAATTCTATCAATGGATAATAAATATTTTAATATTATTAAATATAATATTCATCAGTTTGAAATGAAGAGACATAGTTTATTGGGTAAGAGGTTGATTTTTACTTTGCCGTCATAATTTTTAATCAATTCCTCTATAAATGTCCCATCTTGATCAAGAATCTCGTCTCCCATGTAAGGAATATTGTGTAGAACGGTTTCATCTTCAACCATAAAATTTTGTTGGATAGGTGCCCATGTATACATTGTTGGTATGGGTGCAACTGAATTTACAATCTTAACTGGACAGGTTTGTACGTCTCCCTCAATACTTGTGATTTCAGCTTTTTTCATACAAGAAACATGTGATGGAATCTCCTGCATTGCAAACCACATTGCTTTCCCATCCACCCAGTGTTTATTTTCAGCTTCCAGTAATTCTAATAAACATGTGTGCAATCAGAAGTTAATTAAATATATATATGTTTTTTATGGTATAGAAACAAAAGTGGCCTTAAATAGTTTCTTTAATGTGACTTGGAATATATTGAAAAAAATATTTTTTAGGTACATGCATTTTATTTTTATTAAATGTAAGCAAAATAAGAGTAAAACGTTATTTCAAAATAGTCACTAATTTCTATTGAACAGCCAACTAATATCAAATTATAGGGTACTGACCTGTCATAATCTTTCTATTCTGGTTCCAAGTAACTTTAACCTCCTCTGCGCGTTTATGCCGTTTTATTTGCCTGAGACGCATATATTCTGATCGAACGCGTTTCCTCCATTCTATAGATACTTTGATTTTTGACATTTTGAGATAAATCAAAGGAATAATTAAAGTTTTGGAGTCATCAGTAATCAAAACATACACTTCTATAATACTTCAGAATATCGTCTGCATTGGCCTGTACTTTCTTAGGGCCTAGTCTGGTACAATCACAATGACATCACAATGATGACTGACGATGACCTGAACTGAACTTACTGAATACTGAACAGAACACTGAACAGCCTATAATATCTTTGACAGCCTGGTGTCGCTAGTTGTTGGTCTTTGGCTGTTTGGGGTCTTTGGTCTATGTCAGGGTCAGCCCCCGGAATCTCTCGAGTTGAAAATGTCACAGATGTTGACCGTTGGCCACCTTGGCGCTGGCTGTTCATGAGGCCGACCTTATACAGATTAGCATTATAGAACATTGAAATTTAACGTTTTTTGTGAAAAATTGGTGTCTGCAGTGCTTTTGTGTGCTTTTTGGGTAAAGTGGAATGATTTTAACAGTCGGTGATATAAAAATTTAAGTGAAAATGCGGAAATGTGTTGCTGTAGGTTGCAAAACAGGCTACACGTCATGCTCTGTAAAAATGCATTGTTTTGTGGTTCCAAGAGATAAAAACATTATAAGATTGTGGAAAATTGCAATATTCCGTGATAACATCAAATTGAAACCTGGAGATGCAATTTGCGAAAAACATTTCAAAAGCGAAGACATAATATATGGTATGAGAAACTAACCTATGCCCCTGATGGAGTAACAGTTTTGGGAAGGGTAAGTAGATTGTTTAACATAAACTTTGGAACATAATAAAAAAATCTTGGGGAAACTGATTTTACTGACTCAGTCAGATGTTCAAGTTGATCCATGCGGCCTTAACGCCAATTTTATTGCTTATTTTTATGAAGTTGCGGCGAAAAATTTAATAATTACGCCGTGCGTTCAAATTTGTCTTATTCTTTTTTATTGTATTCAATTGGAATGGTTTGATGTCTGATTTGTACAATATTTTTAGAATTTTTAATTCAAAAACTTTGAATCTTTTTGAATTTCTGAATTAACAAAAATTCAGTACTTAATTCACAATTAAAGTAATTTTCTTTTAAATTTAATATTTATTGGTTTAAATACCTAAAGGTTATAAACGGTTTTTTCGGAGTGCACTTATCAAAGGCCTCAACTCAGTCAAGGTGCCTTGCCTTCTTTGAATCTTGGTCGCCCTGAAAAATCATGGGGTAAATGTCAACAATCGTCACGAAAGCTAACTACGACTTAGATTTATAGACATAGACAAACAATTATAAATTGTTTAAAATGATTATACCCATTGTTACAAAGTAATATTAAGAAATTTAGTACAAATGGCAGTACAAAAATAATAATTGTTTATTGCAATAATTTGAATAAGATTTTAACTTTATCGAAAAACTGAAAGTAGATCAAAATTGTATTGTTTAGTACAAAGTGATGTACAAGCTTTAGTACTTTATTATTATTATTATATATTCCGAGTTATTGTAAAATGTTTATTTATTATGAGCATCTTCGACTATTGTTGTTCGTTTTGAGTGATTTCAAAATTTTTATTTATCATGAGCGTCTTTCACTTATTATAATTTAATCTATACTAAATTTAAAACGCTTTGAATAAAAAAAATCAACAAAGCTGACTGACTGAACTTAAGGTATTATAGATAAAATACACATAATAAATGATGTGTATATGAGATCTAAAAATTCATTATATTATTATGAAATATAGTATATTATGTTGATTATTATTTATTACAATCATCTTTGTTCTTTGTGTTTTCAAATACTTATAAAGGAATTTCATAAATTCTTCATATTTGTTACTTATTCAAATGTACATTCATTCCTTATGTACAAGTTTTGTTCATAAAAATGTAATTTTTTCAATTACTGAGAAGTTTTAAAATATAAAATACAAAATGTCCTATAATAAAATCTAATTTTTCTGAAAAAATTAAGATGATATAATTAATACCCGTATTATAATTCAATTTGATGGAATTTTAATAGCCAATTTTTCTATTATAATATGTAAGACTGATATAATATCAATAATATTAATAATATAAATAAATATTGTATTTTTATTTAATAATCACAATGTAAATATTAATGCTAAAACGAAGATAACAGAACTTTGATTTCAATTTCCAGCCAGAATTACAAAGACAATTTTCGCCCAAATTTCAAGCATATTACCCTTTATATCAGTAAAAATTGCTTTAAATAATATTTAAAACTTTCTAGATTAATGTGTTGTAAAAAAAATATGATAAAGTAGTTTTTATCCCCAAAAATTTAATTTTTATGCATTTTTCCCACGCATTAAAATGAATTCAGGACTCATGAACAATTAGCGCCCCTAGCGGCCACGGTCAATTCTTGTGACATTTTTGTTTCGCGGATTACGTGCATTCTGGCTGAGATGCAGGGGGCTGGTCTATGTTAAGGATTCTCTAAGGAAGTATGGGACAATGTTACCCCACTGAGCTGAGCCCTCCGCCGTGACAATTGGATCGGAAGTGACGTCATATGCATTCTTGATCGTCTAAAACAACAACAGCTGTTTTGAGGTCAGTTTTAGAAGCAAATACACTTTCCCGTATATAATACACTGGGAAAAAAAACCGTCAGGTTATCCGGAAATTCCCGTTGCATTGACGGGACTCCTTCCCGTTGATTTCACCATGTTTTTTTCCCCAGTGTACCGTCAGTGCAACGTTGAATAGCACCGGCGATTCAACGGGAGAGCAACGCTACGCCAACGGGAAATTGGCGACGGGACTCCTTCCCGTTGATTTCACCATGTTTTTTTTTCCCAGTGTACGGATCACAATGTATCAGTTATGATGCATATATCATAATTAGATACTTATTAAACGAATATACTCACATTCGTCATAAATTACTAAACAAAAACATAACCGCTTAACAGTTAACCGGAACTCTCCAACAAACTCCACTCGACCAATCTGTATTAGGCACGGGGTTTGTCTCATCCTTTCCTAGAGGATCCTTAGTCTATGTGATGATCGCACCTGAGTTATAGAGTTCGAAAATTCTCGGTAAAATAGAATTGGGGAAGGTAACAATGAAAATTACGGTATATTGCCGTTAGGAAGAGTATTTATCGAGAAAATATGAGAAGATTCTTTTAAAACATTTGTTTGTTATTATTCTTCATTTAAGTCACATTTAATTTTAATTTTATGTACGAAAAATTAGTGGAAATTATTATAAAACAGATTAAATAATTTTACTTTGTTTATTTACAAAAAAAATGTAAAAACATGTTAAAGAAATAGGATAAAAATGAAAATTGGTGATAGGTAAATTGCATTAAATATCATTCACGTTTTAATATCAGGAACATTTTAACACTCCAATATAAACTTTTTCGTATAATCTATAAAATTAAGTACTGTTATAAATTGTAATCTTATATGTGAAACTATTTACTTTAAATCACATAATACTTAAATAAAAAAACTTTATACTTACAGATATTCTTAAAATCTGAACAACTCACATTGAACTTTCATGAAAAACCTAAATTCTCGAGAAAATACCGGTAATTTACCCGAATTTTCTCATCCTTCTTGACGTAATATATTGTCTTTAGAACTCTAACCTGAGCGTCCATCTGGTGTCACAAGTACAAATTAAGATCGAGCGTTCCCAAAGGCATCATATCCTTGCTTTTGCCTTAGCTACGTAACTTACGTAATACATATCTTAGCTATGAATAATATGTTCAAATTCAAATGACCAATGATCCTTAAATTAAAAAAGCGGAAGGATTTATCCCAAAGAAAGAGACTTTAGACTAAGTTAAATGTTAAGAGTTTTATATTTTATAGTTCAACGAGGCTGGTTTATATTTAGAAAGTAGCAATAAGCTTGGGAATCCGAGAATGTTTCCCAGACATTCTCAACCCCCATAATTCAAATAAACCAGACTCGTTTTCCAATAAGTATGAATAAATTAAGTATAAGTTTAAGGAATATACTTTAGAAGACATTTAGCATGATCTGGACTTATTCCAGGCCGTACATAAACATATTGAATAAGTTGTTTCAGGAAAACGGGTTGTAGGAAACCCAGAGGAGATGCCTCGTAAAAATAGATTTATAACTAAACCGTTCAAAAAAATCAGAAATCAGGGAACAGCTTTCTACCAAGAAATTGAATAAGACAGATTTCCATAAGAAATCTGTCAATTATACTAAGACCCCTTTTGCCAAGTTACAAAATTTTGTAACTCCCCCAAATGTGTGTTGATTATGAAGAAATCTGCAAGGTGGGTTTTATGCCTTGAACGTTAAAATGTAAAAGTTAGAGAGTTAGTAAAAGGTTGAAAAAAAAATTTAACTTAAGATAAAATCAAAAAGATGATGAACAAAATTATTTATTAAAAAGAAAATTCTACTTTGGGAAGTTTTTTATAACTTGGTCTTGGTTCTGGTTCGCGTGTATAACATATTATTATCTAACTTTCATTATTTACCGACACGCAAAGTGTACCTTTAAAGTAACTCCAGGTTACGCGTTCACAGGGCGAGCTTATCAGCCCACTTTTGTGATAATTTCTTATTCCATTACTTTTGCAATCTCTCAACTCATCTCTGCTATATGACACCGCAAATAAATAAGTGGATATGTGGCAGGTAAATAGAAATTGTGTTTCAGTTTTATTAGTAGATTTGAAGGTTGCGCTGCCATGGGACATCAAAACCTTGTTTTTTACGTCACTTTAATGCTTAGATTATAAATCTACACCACATTTAATTATGTTTCTAGAAAAATCCTCTATTCACTCTTGAGGAAAAATTTGAAATGCATACTTTTCTGATTTATCGACATACGGTAAGACTTTTTATATCAAATTCGTATCTGTTTTAATTGTAATACTAGACTAGACAATTACTTCAGGAAAAAAGTTGAAATAACCGTGTCTAGAACTTTAAAAAAGCAAAAAATTATATATATTTTGCGAACCTAGTTTTTCAAATCAATAGTTTTCATCTCTGATAATGTAAAAGTAAAAACATCAATTCAAAAAATATTTTTCATATTGTAACGAACTTTGGATTTGAATATGAGGACATAAGGTACGTATTAAGTAATTTAAATAAACATAAGCAATAATTTTACTCTAGATCATAATAATATAATAACAATCTAAAATTCGTTTTAGGGCTTTTTTCCATTTTTAATTATGATGTTTGTACTTAGGAACTTTTTTGTGCCGAACTGACGGGGTAAATACTGGAAACCCCTGTGCGGGACCGCTACTGTTTCTCCCAACGGGACGCCCTCGTGGGGCCTTGAGAGCTCGAGAGTGCCTATGCTTAGAAATGGCCAAGCGGGGCAATTCCCACACGAGCTGTGTTAATCAATTCTGTTTTTTGGGGGTCGTTTTGTAGTACCTATACACATAACTGGCTGGGTAATCAATGCACGCGATATTGTTAACGACATAAGCGATGTAAAGTTTCAGAATAATTCTTTTTGTTGATTTGAAAATTTAGAACCAATCTTTGGTGTTGCGTGGTGTAATTTTTATGCCAAAGGTTTAGAGAATACGCCTGATATTTATATGTACCAGGTCTAGA
Organism: Diplolepis rosae; assembly: GCA_030998225.1. Taxonomy (NCBI): domain Eukaryota; kingdom Metazoa; phylum Arthropoda; class Insecta; order Hymenoptera; family Diplolepididae; genus Diplolepis; species Diplolepis rosae. Next base: position 147,540 of record JAPYXD010000723.1, on the reverse strand, counting down.
AGTATGAAACCGGAATTTCCCTATAGATGGTGCTTGCCATCAGTTTAGAGAGCATACGACCGCTTCTGCAACGCCATCTTCTCCCTTTAGCAGCTAAGAAAGATTTTCAATAGACAACAACCCAAGTTCAATATACCAGAGTATTTACTACATGCATCAACATGTCGAGTTTTGTGCCTACGAACTACGTTTTGCGGACAACACTGGTTTTTTGTTATCACTTGAAGAAAACTGCTACAGAATCGCATCGAATGCTTGTCGAAGCTTACGGTGAACATGTTTTTGGCAAAACACAGTGTTTCGAGTGGTTTAAAAAATTCAAAAGTGGTAATTTTGATGTGAGAAACGAAGATCGTGGAAAACCACCGAAAAAGTTCGAAGACTGGGATCAGAAGGGTGTTATCTATTATGAGCTGCTAAAACCTAGTGAAACTGTCAACACGTATCGCTACCAACAGCAAATGATCGATTTAAATCGAGCATTACAAGAAAAACGTCCGGATTATCGAAGAAGGCAACACAAAGTCAGTTTTCTACACGATAATGCCCCATCACACACAGCGAAACGGGGCAAGGAAACGATTGAGACGTTCAGTTGGGAAATACTGGCGCATGCCGCTTATTCTCCAGACTTGGCTCCGTCGGATTACCATCTGTTCGCATCACTGGGCCACGCTCTCGCTGAACAACGCTTCACTTCGTACGAAAATGTACGAGAATGGCTGGATAATTGGTTTGATTTAAAAGACGAACAGTTTTATTGGCGTGGCATTTATCACCTTCCGGAGAGGTGGGAAAAATGTGTAAATAGCAATGGAGATTACATTGAATAAAATATTCTTGATCATTTTCATGCAACAGACGTGTAACTTTTGCAAAAAAATTCCGGTTTCATACTTCTAGACCTGGTATATAATACGTACTATTAACCCTCCATTACCAAACTTAAAAATTGTTACACGGTCACCTTTGGTTTTGAAAAGTGATTATTGAATGAGTATTCTATTTGAAAATTTTTTATTGCTACAAAAAGCTTCAGGAATAATTCCTGGAAAGGTATTCAAACGGACCAGACTGTGTGAAGCGTAAATTAGAAGTTATTTCGAAAAAACTGACCCTATAAACTGACCCCACTGAGGAAATCCCTCATATGTTTGGTAACGGAGGGTTAAATATGAAGTAGATCCATAGACAATATGATTATACCTGATATTAAATGTTTATTTATTAAACGAAGCGCGAAAAACTGGAAATTCATCAAATTCAAACATACACTTAGTAACAAAAAGACATTGAAAAGTTCCAGAAAAATGAGAAACTACACGGAAAAAAATCTTTGAACCGTAAATTCTAGATCTTGGCCACTGTGTGGCCTATCGAGCCCGCAAGCAAGATCTCTAATCCGATCGAGCTTCATTATGTATTTATGTATTATTATGATTCAAATTCACATTAAAAGAAAGCTTTAATAATTTCCTATGAATAAGTTTTAATCAAAATGATCGGTTTTGATAAAGTACGAAAGATGTATAACATTTAAAATTTAAAAATTGCAAGCACAATAGGTAACAAAAGTACATCAAAGTTTCGCTTTAGATTTGAAATCTTTCTGTGCAGAAAGAGATGCACTCAACCACCTAATTTTACTTGATATATTAATTATAATTATGCACTTAAGGAAATAGTTGGACGTACTACTTCTCTTTGAGTTTGCGACGTTTTGCTAGCTGCTCTTCTGAGAAATCATAGTCGCTTTCAGGGATACCTGGCCGTATCATGATAGCAGGTTTTGTATCATCACCAATATCAGATATAATTCCAAATAACATATTATTGTAATATACAGGATCTCCGACGTCTCCCTGAAATAGAAAAGTTTCGAAAAATGAGATATAAGTAAAATGTTCTTTAGAATAACCCGTTTTTGATATTCTCGAAATGTTGATAAATAGAGCATTTTTAGTTTCCATAAGAGTATTTACTTTCTCAAATTTGTCATGGCCTCCACATGGTTTGATGCATGCTCCACTTCTAGAATGAGGCAACTTTGACGAACTTATATTAAGCAAACGTGCACATTCTTTTACATCTATAACACAAGTCACTATATATTTTAGGCGTCTTCCCATTTTTGTCTCCTGTAAAAAGATAATTTAAGATCAATAATTTTTTACAATATAGCAGTATTTTGCAGCCTATAGGAATTGTGGCACCTTATTTGAATAATTTCCATTTAATACACTAGAGATTCAGAATATGGGCCGTTTCGAATGTTGTCTCCTTAAAGACAGGTAATCCTCAGATCAAGACAATCAGGGACACAGGAACTCTTTCAGTCATGAAAGAGAGTAAAAGCGAAGACGATGAAGTGGGGCTACGACCTTTTCTTATTACGACACTTAACGAATTCAAGTTGTTCACGTCGCCGCTCTTCCACTGGTCGCACAGCACCATCGCCGAACTAATTCTAGGAAGTTCCTAAACTTAGTTTTCCTATTCTGAATCTTTTGTGTAATGTGAAAATAAAGGTTTGTAATTAATTTTTGTTTCCGCGTTTGAATCATATTTAGCAAAATTTTACTTATTTTATCAATATCAGCCAGATTTTCCTTGGAGGTTCCCGTGACTAAGGTAGATAGGCTTCAGAAAAGTTTCATCCCGGGTGGAAATTTAGAATTGGCTCTCGAGAGGGCTTTTTTATATTTCCTTGTTTCTATCTTGGCCCTAAAGAGGGTATTTATTAACATCTCGAACAGGAGCGAAACTCCTACCTATTTAGGTTCTTTCGAGATGACCATTCGAGAACTTACACCAAGGAACTTTTTGTTGTAAAATTTGATGTTATAATATTTATTTTTGTGAATATCACTTTTTCCGAACTTCATTTTGCTATTGAAGATACTAGTCGTTTCAACCCTCAACGGCAATTAATAATTCGGAAACATACTTATAATTTATACAGAAAAAGTATTTCATCGTATTGCTATGTCAATTAATACTTGTTTTTTTCAGTATAATATGCTAGCTTGCCATCGAAATCTTGTAAAAATAAATATCATAGTACCTAATTTTGCCACGACAAGTTTCTCTGTGTATTAAGAGGGCCTTGTAAGAACCTAAAAAGACTTCGATATCTAAAGCATTGCGCTTGTGCTTTCATCTATTTTTGGCACGCTTATTTATAATATGAAAAATGAACATTAATGTTTACCTGAACATACAGTAACAACATAATGATCTACTTATGAGAAAAATAATAGTGAAACTTGACAAAATACTGTGAATCGGTGTACATATACAGGGTTTTCCAATTATAGGTTTCATTTTGAATAGCCCGCTATTTTGGCAGCTGTTATAATAAGAAGTGTCATTTTTTGACAGATGACAGCTAAAAACTATGTCATTAATAGAAATGGAACGATACACGCTTCAACAACGCATTAAAATTGTTAAAATTTACTACAAAAATGGTGAAAATTTTGCTGAATTTCACCGAAAAATCATTATGAGCCTCTCTATCCGCAACGTGTAACTGTTTGGTACAGTTTTTCGGTAGGAGGGATCATTGGGCCTTATTTTTTTGAAAATGAAGCTGGAGCGACTGTTTCGGTGGATGGATTGTGCTATCGAACCAGGATTAATGAATTTTTATGGCCAGAATTGGAAGATATAGATGTGGACGATGTTAATTTCCAACAAGACGGCGCCACGTGCAACACAAGTAGCGAAACCATCAGTCTTTTGTGTGAAAAGTTTCTAAGCCGAGTGATTTCTCTAAACGGCGATTACAATTGGCATTACAAATTAGATCATGCTATTTAACACCTCTAGACTTTTTTCTTTGGGGTTACGTGAAAGATAAGTTTTATGCTGATGCTATTCGGTCAATTCAAGAAGTCAAATAGAAGATTCGCGCCGTTATCGACGCAATAGAGAACCAAATGTTCGAAAATGTAATGGCAAATTTCATCAAAAGAGCATAGTCCTGCAAACGTAGCTGTGGAGCCCAGGAAAAAAAAACCGATAGAACGCGCGTCTCTTTGAATTGTGTATCTGTCATTTGCATATTCAGGAAATAAAAATTCAATCGGATGGTGACACTTGGAATCTGCCATTTGTGCGCAATGTTTTAAATCTGCCATTCGACATTGGTTAAATCGTTAAGTAAATAGGGTTGAATAAGACTGATTAACCTCAAATAATTTCTAATGGCAATGTACGATTCATTGATGTTCGCATGAATCGGTTGAAATTCCAAATGAAATGGAAGTCTTAAAAGGTCACTCTGAATAAGAGAAATACAATAAAAACAGAATACGAATTGTATTGTAAACGATTGTTCACTTTAAATACATTATTTTCTATCGGAAATATTGGTTTTCATTATTAATGGAAAACCTTCCGCTATTGAATGAAATAAAAATCGAATGATTTTTCACAAAAAATACGCGTTTTTCTTATAAATCAAAATGAAACATCTAATTGGAAAACTCTTTAGTAGTGAATGTATGTGAATATCCTCTCAAGGGCCAAACGAGGACATGTCCAGATTTTCTATCTAGAAATTCTTTTTGTGGTCAGGTGAAAACCAATGCTTACTTCCGGCATAAATATGCAATTCCTACTCGAGATATTACAGTCTTTAGTTTATATCAGATGTACAAATAAGTTTCCGTCGTTTTAAAAAAGTTGGCGTCATCAGTAAGTTTTGGTTGAAACTGACAGATGTAAAACGTCACTGTCGTAAGGTTGGACATCTATCAACAACATAACCTTGAAATATTAGTGAATTTTTATGAGCATAATATATTCTTTTGTGTGCGAACATGTCGAGTTTTGAGCCGAATAAGCGTCATTTGTGGGAACTTTTGATTTACTTCTTTAATATGAAGAAATCTGCAGCTGAGGTGCATTGGTTGCTTGTAGAAAGATATGGTGAGGCTGCTTTAAGTGAAAGAAGTTGTCGCGAGATGTTTCAAGTTTAAGAACAGTGAATTTGACATCGAAGACAAAGAACGTAGCGGAATGCCAAAAGTGTACAAAGACGCGGAATTGGAAGCATTATTAGATCAAGATTCGTGCCAAACGCAACAAGAACAATACGATCAACAATACTTCGAATAAAACATAAGGTTCCGTTCTTTCATAATAAATGCCCAATTTTTGATAAAAACGGCGGAAACTTATTTGTACACCTAATGATTCAGTCTGTTTCATGATTTAATATTTTGATTTTATTCCGCATTTGAGCGGTAATACGCAATTACTGAATCAATTTCCAAGCGTTGTGAAACTGTCTTCTATTTACCCAGGAATCAGTTGGTTCTTTTGAACTGATTGAATAAGACTAAATAGAAGAACTAGCTGATTCCTGGACTTTTCAGTAATCATTTCTCTTCTTATGATCTCCATGCTCAAGTGTGAACAGTATTTGACTGTAACAGGTTATGTGTAAGTGCATTACCGGCAAAACTTATACTTTTCATCGTCGGTAACAATAACGCGTAAGAAACTGTAAAAAATTGAAGTAGCTTTATCGTCTTCATCAGAACTGGTAAGGTGTTAAATACTTGTTATCTCTAAATTACAAACATTAAGCAGAAAAAAAATATTATAATTCCATAAAAATAGAGTGCTATAGAAAAGTACTCCTTATTTTTTATCGAATATAAATTGTTATTCAAACCTTAATTCTTATGAAAATTCACATGACTTAATTTCTATTTATTAATATTTTTCACAGAGGAATCTTCTTTATCATTGCACTTACATTTTCTTCCTTGAAGAATTCAAATCCTACCACATTAAGTTTATCACCAGGATCTAAATAAATGCATGTTTCAGGTCTTTCTTTGCCTCTTATTGGATATATGAGTTCATTAATCTGAAAAGTTTGGATTGTTTGATTCGTTAAGAAGCTATATTCACATGAAATAACTTATTATAATTTTAATTTTCAAAGAATTTGAAATCTTTCTGTAGAAAAAGGATCCCTTCGATTGTATAAAAATATTATTATAATATTCAATTTCCAAGAATTATAATTGTAGATAAAATATCAAGAAAAATATTAAAATTTTCGTAAAGTTGGGACATAGTGGCTTTTGGTGAAAGTTTAAAATGTTTTCGCTTATTCATTCAATAAAGAATTATAAAGTTTAATTAACTGTTTCAAAAGCCACTATGTTCAATCTTTACTCAACTTTTGATTAAATTTTCATAAATGAATTTTCTCCGTGTACACAGAAAAAAGGTTGGTTATCCCATATATTTGGCTGAACTCTGGGACACCATCCAATTTGTTGGTAATTTCGAATTATTGTTTTTGAAATTGTATAAAAATTCGTCTTCAAGCTGTAGTGAAAATATTGTAATAAAATTTGCAAACGTTTCGGAAGTCGACCGAATTAAAAAAAAAAAAAACATCAAGTAAATTGTCAAAAAAATTCATATCAGGATTCAAAGATGTTTTTTGGAAAATGTTAGGTATTTATTTTTCATAGCTTATGGTTGTTTCTGAAAATATCGATCCCTGGTAGAATTTTTCCAAGCCGGACTTATATTTCGAATAGATTGTTTATTTATATGCTTAATTAATTTCAAATTTTACTACCGTACCGATGCGGAGATAATTAATATCAAAATTGACTACTTTAACATACAACGAATGGGTAATGCATAGACACTCTCCGTATGTTAATTTGATGTAATTAAACGCTCTGGTAGAGAAATTGAAAAAATTTCTATACCTGTGCTGCTTGAAAGTGCGAATTAAAAAAAAATCAAATCTCTCCACGGTGTAGTTTTATAGACTATTTCAACTCTTAAATTATGGAAAGCAATTAATAATTTTCAAATAATTTAAAATCTTTTTCCACAGAAAGATTTTAAATTATTTGATATTTTATTTACTCTTAAGTGTATAAACTTACACTGAGAAAACAGTTTTGTCAAATCAACAAAAATAGTTTTTTTGGTATTTATGCAACAAAAGAGTTTTGTTGTTCCAACAAAACATTTTGCTATATCAATCAAATTTTGCTTACTTAAACAAAATGTTTTGTTAGGACAAAAAAAAAGTTTTGTTGCATACATTTTTTCTCAGTGTATAAGGGATTCGTAATAAGGAGACGTATCTCAGGCTAGGGAACCCGACTTGGATTGATCGTTGTTTTCCGGAATAATTCGTGGAGTCGAGAAATAGAATAATTCGACTGAACCGAATTTGAGCGCCTTTGCTGGACGGAATCTGACCTGTTTTCCGGCTTTTTCACACTTAACCAACAATTTTGATGTTGACGTTTTCGTGGGTTTTCGGTTTACGTTTTACGTTTTATTTGAAAATTAATAGGAAATGAAGTGCTTATTTATTATCAGCTGTGGCTCTGCCAATGATATTAAATCTAAGTTTCAGAAAACTGGGGGAAAAATACATTTTTTCGTGCACCGAGAACGGTAAGTAATCCCAACCTGGGTTGCAATATTTGTTTGTAACTATAATTTTATTTTTACTGTAATCTTTGATGCATATTTTGTCTGACTCTTATTGAAATTAAATTTCTAATTAAGTGAATAAATGAAATTTCTCCAGAAATAATAACTCAAGAGGTTACATACTTACCAACGTTTCGATTCATAACGAGCATTTTCCCTACTCGTTACACATATTATTTTGTTTAACAAACATGTGGAATGATGAGATTTTGCGTCAGAAAAAAATGAACAAAACAAATTTTCGATGAGTGAACGTTAGTTGTCGGATATTAAAAAACAAATAAAACGTTGATGAACTGTTTGAAAAACGAAAAACGGCTGTTTTTTTTCTTCCACTTCTTCTGCTATTTCTTCACCATTTTTATTTACTTTCCCTAACTAGTTGAGGAATATAACATTTCTCAACAGTCATAAGAAATAATCGAGAAATTGCTTGTTTTGTACATTTTTTTCAGACGCAAATTGTCATCTTTTCCATGTGAGTGTTGGACAAATACATTTTTGCAATTGTCAACTTAAGACTAATTTTACTCATAATTGAAAACTTTTTTACAATCAATTTTTTTTTTGGTATCAATTCAACAACACTTTAGCTCCAAAGTGCAATTAACATTTTTTCTTTATTAAAATCTTTAGTTTAATTTTACAATGTTTTTTCATTCTCTTGTGAAATGCACATTTTGTCTCTTATTTCGTTTTGCATGATCACTTTCGGAATGTAAATTAGGTTTTCTTTTTACTTTCATTAATAGACAGCACATTAAGTAGAAATATTTAGAAAAATGGTTCGATTCAAACTTTTTTTACTAAACAAGAATGTCATGTTCATTTAATCAAAAGTCTTAGTTAATTCAATACAAGATTGTTTGAATATTTAGTTTGAACAACTAAAACTTTGGTTGACTGTATATACAAGTATAAATGCATTTATTTAGTTGAAGCAACTAAAGTTTTGTTGAATCAGCCAAAATTTTCTCCAAGTGCAAAAAACCTACCTCAATGAGTGCAGAATTTTCATCGTTGTAAGATGTTTGATCACTTCGGAGAAAAGATTTATTTATTCCTACTTTAAAAACTGAAGTACATCTTTCTTCTGCACCTATAAGACCTTTAGCACAAACTTGAACGCTGGAACGTTTCTTTACAGATAATAAACGTTTCTTTATTTTCATTGCACACAAGGCTGTAGTCATTAACGTGCAGTGTCCCGAAAAGTATGCGATTCCAGTACATACATGCTTGTTTTTTATTTGTATAGAAAAAATATGATTTTTCATAAAGGATAACATTTTTGGCAATTTCTCTTCGTTGACTGTTTTACCCTCCAATATAATTGTGTTGCTTCCTGCATAATTTGAAACATTATTTAACTTTTTCTAAATTTTTGTAACTCTCCCTTCACCTCTATTTACACTTTTTAGAAAAAACTTTATTCAACTATAATTACAATATATGAAGAATTTGCATTAATTATGTCTTATTAAAAATTAGCAAAACACTAATATACTTTTATGCTGAGGATACTCTTTGGAAAAAATATACACTAATGAATAAAATTATAAAATTTTACACGAATCACAAACAGTAATTATCTTGTTACATCAAATATTTACCATATATACCTATTTGACTATTTATTACTCTAGGCGTTTTTACTCGTGTGAAACTTTTAATAGGGCGTTTGTCAGGCCCAAATCAGGCAACACTGGTACCCAACTTAGAGCTTTAGACAATGTCAAATCAGCGTTGCGTCCAACCGAGACAAAACATTAGGGGCTTTTTATCAGGAGACTTACAAAAAATTAAAAGATTGAATAAATTTAGTATTCATTACTACGTTAATTAAGACCAAGAATATCTGTTTAGTACCGAAAATCCTTTCGAATTATTATATTTTGAATAACCCTACATACTGAAATTGCGATTACCGATGTCACGTTGTCCAGATAATCCATAGCCTTAAGGTGGCTTGATCGTTTGGTGTCGTATGAAGTGAGGGGCACCGTGGGGGCACGTGTTACATGAATGCTCATTGCTACTTATTTTTTTAATAATCATATGTATTATAGTTACATCTGAGTAGAAGGGTAAGAAATCACGGAAATGTCCCTTGAAAAAAGCGATAATAAAAAATTATTAGTTTCACCTCAAGGCGATTTCTATATTCTGTACCTTTTTCGCAATTTTCTCTTGATTGAAGTCGCTAACCCTTCCTTTTTATAATACTAATAGATTCCTCGAAATTGAAAGTACTAGTATATATTTTATTTATGGGAACTTGTGTTTTGTTCCGGAGTTTCGCCGATTTTGACGAGGAATCCCATAAGACTACGTGTTAAACTGACATTTTTTCGGTAGCGATTTTTTCGGCATTGACATCGTCAACCACGGTATTTCTTTTTTCCAAATGAATCTAGCATATTTTATTAAGATAATCTCTAAGTTTCAGAGCAGTCTATAATTTTTTTCAAAAACGATCAAGCCACCTTAAAATACAGTTGATTAATAGATTTTTATTGCATACAAGCGAAGTGACATGAAATATAAATAATAAATTACGTCAGGTACTTGTTAAATATGGCGAGGCTCTTCAAAATTCCATAACTTCCGAATCAATGATCCAGCCATTTTGATTCAATCGTCATACTTTATAACAGACTTCAAAGAATCTAAATCCACGAAAAAAAAAATTTCTAAAAGGGCCAAATTTTAAAAAAACGATTTTGCGTTTATTACTTTACTTTTGTATGTTGAAAAATATTTAAACAATTTTTTCGTCACAATCTCTGTAAAGAAGAGTCAAAACCCTAATTTTCGTAATTTGGAAAATTTTTCGTGCGAACAATTGTTTTCAAGATAAATAGGCTTGAAAGTGCGCTTGCTATATCGAAAATATCATTTCTTAGAAAATTCGGAAAATCGTATACTTGTAAAAAAAAATTTTTTGGCCAAACAAAAAAATACGTGTCTATTGTTGATAAAGAACCGAAAAAAAATTATCTTGTTCAAATCTGCGACATCGACTGTCAATCTAATATGGAATGACCCATGTACCAGGTCTAGAAGTATGAAACCGGAATTTCCCTATAGATGGTGCTTACCATCAGTTTAGGAACCCTACGTCCGCTTCTGCAGCGCCATCTTCTCCCTCTAGCAGCTGAGAAAGATTTTCAGTAGACAACAACTCAAGTTCGATCCAGTGTATTTACTACAAGCTTTAACATGTCGAGTTTTGTGCCTACAAATTACGATTTGCGGACAGCACTAATTTTTTGTTATCACTTGAAGAAAACTGCTGCAGAATCGCATCGAATGCTTGTCAAAGCTTACAGTGAACATGCTCTTGGCAAAACACAGTGTTTCGAGTGATTTAAAAAATGTACAAGTGGTAATTTTGATGTGAGAAACGAAGATCGTGGAAAACCACCGAAAAAGTTCGAAGACTGGGATCAGAAGGGTGTTATCTATTATGAGCTGTTAAAACCTGGAGAAACTGTCAACATGTATCGCTATCAACAGCAAATGATCAATTTAAATCGAGCATTACAAGAAAAACGTCCGGATTATCGAAGAAGGCAACACAAAGTCATTTTTCTACACGATAATGCCCCATCACACACAGCGAAACGGGTCAAGGAAAAAATTGAGACGTTCAGTTGGGGAATACTGGCGCATGCCGCTTATTTTCCAGACTTGGGTCCATCGGATTACCATCTGTTCGCATCACTGGGCCACGCTCTCGCTGAACAACGCTTCACTTCGTACGAAAATGGCTGGATAACTGGTTTGATTTAAAAGACGAACAGTTTTCTTGGTGTGGCATTCATCACCTTCTGGAGAGGTGGGAAAAATGTGTAAATAGCAATGGAGATTACTTTGAATAAAATATTTTTGATCATTTTCATGCAACAGACGTGTAACTTTTGCAAAAAAATTCCGGTTTCATACTTCTAGACCTGGTATATTTGAGCGAAGTTAATACGAATCAGATTTAGCTTGCCAGTTCATAAATCTTATTCTCATTAGTTGGTTCTGCTTAACGGTTCATTTATTATAAAAGTTGTTTATCTGAATCTTACCGATGAGTGCGCCCCATATGTAATAATAATATAGTCAGAATGTCATATATATTTTTTATAATCGATATAATTATATTTTATAAGTATGTGCATAATACAAAATTTAATAAAACATCAATTCAGGTGAATGAATGCGTATCCTTACCATATGGTTCAGTGATGGTTGCTATTGCAATGCCACATAGCATCGATAGAAGAGCTACCTTCATTGTTGCACTGTGCTACTTGTACCTGAACATTCACGATTATTGGGAATGTGGAACAAAATTTTGACTATGTAACACTGCGAATACTTCACTATCACTAAATAAATGGATACGTGGCATTGTAATAGAAATCGGGTTTAAGTTTCATTGGTTGATTTAACGGTTGCCTATGGAACATTAAAACCTTGTTTGTTTACATCACTTTAATTCTAAGATTACAAATCTTAAGCACATTTTATCATGTTCTTGAAAAATTTCCTATGTTGCCTTGAGGAAAAAGTCTAAATGTATACTTTTTTAATTTATCAACATGCGATAAGGCTTTTAATATCGATTTAGTATCCGCGAAAATTATAATCACTAATGTGTCTGCGGAGCGGGCAGATTTTTTAAAATCAAAACCGAAATTATGTCAATAATAGTATATTGTGTTGCTAGGAGCTAAGGCACGCGTTTTGGAGCGAAATCGATGTATTCAGGCCGAGTCCTAACCGAGCGTGGTTACAACTTGGCATCGCTCGAGGTCCGAAATGGCCGAACTCGGCATTGAGGCTTTCTATTTACGACTCTATGGACTTTGAACATATCATGTTAATAGTAAGCATAAATATAGTACTTACTCGGGAGGAAATATGAACTTACGAACTTGAATACTAGCCATGTCAAAAACTTTACTTGTATGCCACGGATGCACATTGGAAAACTGTAACTCATATTTCAAATTATTTAGTTGAGTTCGAAATTTTTGCCAATGCCTACATAATCGGAGGGTAATTAGTCGCGTATCAGATAGGACACGTTGCCGACAGGTTTCCTCGAAGACAATTTCAAACTCTCATATCGCAATATAAATGCAAATGAAATTCAAATTTTGAGGAATTAAAAATATTTCTGTGAAAAAAAAGATGCTTTCGACTGCGCTGGGATTCGAGCCCAGGTCGTTCGATTACCAGTCGACTGTTTTAACCAACTGAGCTACACAGGCGCCCGACATCTCCTTTTTCACAGGAAGACCTCTTTACATCGCCTAGTCCAGCGTTGCCAGACCGTACTATAATGTTGATTCTTGTAACATGTACCATCCCTTGTGTACCATACCTCTTGAATGTACCATAATTTTAAAATATTTCTATTTTTTATTTTTCATTTAACTGAAATGAAATGAAGACAAAAGCAGAATAGCCATTATCCAATGACAATTGTTTTTTGCTCCATATGAAGCATGTTTGACCAATCAATCATTTTTTTAAATGAAGGCTGAGTAGAGTTCATTTTCATGTGATTTATCAGGGGTGTTAGTTCAATCAATTGCGAAAAGGTGATAGTCGGACGGGGCGAGGTCTGGAGAGTACGACGGGTGCGATAATATTTCCCAATTCAATGCTTTTAATGTGTTCTTCACCACTTTAGCGGTATGAGACAGTGCGTTGTCATGCTGTAGCGTAACTTTGCCATGTCTTCGGGCCCAATCCGGCCGTTTTTCGATCAACGCATGATTCAAATTGATAATTTGTTGTCGGTAGCGATCCGTATTCACTGTCTCACCAGGTTTTAATAACTCGAAGTACACCACACCACACTGGTCCCACCAAACACAGAGCATTGTCTTACGGCCAAAGCGATTTGGCCTTGGAGTCGATGGGCCGACCTCACCAGGTGAAAGCCATGATTTTTCCGCTTCTGGATCTCGAAATAAATCCATTTTTCGACCCCCGTGACAATTCGATGCAGAAAAGATTTCCTTTCGAACCGTTGAAGCAGCATTTCACAAATGGTTTTTCGATTTTCCATTTGTCTATTGTTCAGTTGGTGCGGTACCCATTTTCCTTACTTTTGGATTTTTCCCGTGGTTTTTAATCGTTGGCAAATTGCTCCTCGGGTCACATTTAGTGTTTGTTCCAATTTTTGTTGCGATCGGGTTGGGTCTTCATCCAATAACGCCTGCAATTCCTCGTCTTCGAACTTTTTCGCTGCACCAGGATGTTCATTGTCTGTTATATCGAAATCTCCGCTTTTAAATTGACGAAACCATGTCTCACATGTTCTAATCACTGGAGCATGTTCACCATAAGTTTCTACCAGCAATCGATGAGCTTCAACTGCTTTTTTCTTTTGATGAAATAAGAAAAGCAACGAATGCCGTAAATGCGATTTACTTGGAACGAAACTCGACATATTCACTGAGGTAAACAACTATGATACAATATGAAAACGCCGGTAGTAAATAGACGTTCTTACTACAGCTTTACAGCGAATCGAAGTACTTCTTTAGTGTGTGTTTTGCGAAGAATACATTTTACGCTACTTACACGGAGAAAATAAAATTTTATAAATTTGAAATAAAATAAAATACCCAGTTCTCGTGACTATGGGACAGCTATTTAGATTATGAGCAATGAAACTTCACGTAAGATATATTAAGTATAATTATCACTTAAAAGAAATAGTTGGACCTGTTACTTTGACTTGGTAAATATGCTACTTTATAAACACATAGAATGCTCAACCATTAAAGTGAAGTTAAAAATCGTACGGATAGTTAAAAAATTGATAGTTTTGGTTTCACTCTGCATTTATCCACACAATTTGCGACGTTTTGATGACTCAACCTCTGCTGAGAAATCATAGTCGGTGCGAGAGCAACCTGGACGTATCATGATAGCAGGTTTTATATCATCACCAACATCTGCTATAATTCCCAAAAACAAATTTTTGTCAAATACAGGATCTCCGACGTCTTCCTGAAATAGAAAAGTTTCAAAAGAATGATATATAAATAAAATGTTTTTTAGAATAACAGGTTTCTAATATTCTCGAAATGTTGATAAAAAAACATTTTCAGAATCCATAAAAATATTTACTTCTTCAAATTTGTCATGGCTTTCGCATGTTTTTACGCATGCCCCACTTCTAGGATGAGGCAACTTTGATAAAGGCACATTACGCAAACGTGCACATTCTTCTGAATGTACGATACAAGTTTTAATATATTTTATGCTTCTCTTGATTTTTTCCTCCTGTAATAAGATGATTTTGAATCAATAATAATCTGCAGTGTAACAGTTTTTTTAAGCCTATAAAAATTGAGACATGTTATTCAGTGTTTGATACCTTATTGAAATAATTTCCAGTTAATAATTTGAAAAGAAAGATTTGTACTTAATTTTAGATTCCACGTTAAAATCCTACTTACATTTTCATACAGAAATATAAGGATTATTTTCAAGTTGCTGACAAATAAAGTGCTAAGTTTTACAAGAAGCGAAATAATTTTACTTATTTTATGAAAAATAGCAAGATTTTTCTTGGAGTTTTTAACGACTAGGATAGATAAGTATCGGAAAAGTTTCATATTGTATCAATATATTGTTGTTGTTACATATTGATGAAATAATAAAATAAAATTGAATAATTTCAAATTAATTAGTTGAATTTGAAATTTTTGTCACTGCCTACATTATCGGAGAATCACTAGTCGCGTATCAGATAGGATACGTTGTCGACAGGTGTCCTCGTAGACAATTTCAAACTCTTATATCGCAAATAATGCAAATAAATTCAAATTTTAAAGAATTTGAAATCTTTCTGTGGAAAAAAAATGCTTTCGACTGTGCTGGGATTCGAGCCCAGGTCTTCGCATTCATATTATAGTCTTTGGTTTATATTTATTTATTTTTAAATATTTTTAAAATTTTTGAAACATTTTAAGGAGGTTCTATGGTAAAACGAATTAACGGTCAGAAAAGGATGAAACTTGAAACATAGTTATTTAAATGCATAAAAATGAATCAGTCAAATTTTCTAGACTAGGGTACCTGTGAGCTAAGATGTTTTAATTAATATTTTCTGTCATTTAACATGTGCTCTTATGGACAACTACCTTTTCATTGTTTTCAATTACCCACCACACATTTATTAACGGTTGAATATCGATTAAATCTTTTATAATAGTGAGACAAATATATAAAAAACATTTTTAGCTTACAATATTGTTAGAAGGGTACTTGTAAATCAATGAAAATGGAAATAAATGTTACAAAAATCATGATATTGAGTGATAATGTAGTAGATATGGCAACACTGCAGCCGTGTATACGTTGGTAGGTTATGGCGTGCTATTCAAAAAGAAACATTGAGCCTACATACACGTTTGCCCTGTCATAGTATTCAAACCTGAATACCTTAGATTTATAATCTAGTTCACTAAAATGCCTCTTATAATGCCAAATTTAGAAGAGACACTAAAAAAGCGAGGCGGTGTTGCCACATCAACTACATCGTGAGTCAACTGCATGAAATGTTCTGTTCTGACTAGCTATTTACCGATAGAACCTCCTTAAACATTCAATGGGGTCTGTTCCATGCTAATAATATTTGGATTTTATTTCACATTTAAACGGCAATACGTAATTATTGAATTATTTCCAAGCGGCGTAACACTGTCTTTTGTTTATCTAGAAATAAGTTAGTTCTTCAAAACTGATTGAATAGAACTAAATGGAAGAATTAGCTGATTCCTGGACAAGCGGGGTCACACTCTTGAACAGAACCGGGTGTAAATTTTTTTATAATAAAACCCTTGTCAGTGATCATTTCTTTCCTGGTGTTAAATACTTGTTGTCTCCAAATTACAAACATTAAACAGAAAAACAATATTATATTAATTATAATTAACTTAATTCGTGCGGATTTTTTCAAAATTTAAAAAACATGTACAATAGTATTATTTAAAGTATTGCCCATCTGAAGCTATGACTTTTTCCCATCTTTCTGGCAATTTGTAGATTCCATCCCAAAAGAACTGCGCCGGCTTGGCGGCCAAGAATAAATCAAGCCAATTTTTGATACCCTGTTCTGATGTGAACCGTATTCCAGTGAGGGCGTTCTGCATTGACCGGAACAAATGGTAGTCAAGAGGGGCAAGGTCTGGGCTATAAGGCGGGTGGGGTAAAACTTCCCATCCACTATTTTCCAAACAGTTCTGAACCGGAATAGCAACATGGGGCCGAGCGTTGTCATGGTGGAAAATTATTGCCTCGTGTCTGGTCGCATATTCCGGGCGTTTTTCGGCTATTGCTCTCTTCAAACGGATTAAATGTGTTCGGTAGCGTTCTTCATTGATGGTTTCACCCGGTTTTAGCAGCTCATAATACAGTAGACCCTTCTGATCCCACCAAATACAGAGTATTACCTTCGCGTCATGGATATTCGGCTTTGCCGCTGATTTGGCTGGTTGGCCGGGTTTCACATATCATTTTTTGCGCTTTGGGTTGTCGTAATGGATCCATTTTCCATCACCAGTAACAATCCGATGCAAAAATGACTTCTTTTTGTGGCGTTCCAGCAGCATTATGGACATGCAAAACCGCCTTTCAAACTCTCTCGGCTTGAGTTCATGTGGAACCGCATTTCCTTGCTTTTGAATGTGTCCGGCTGCTTTTAAACGTTCTGAAATGGCTGCTTGAGTGACTCCCAAAGATTCTACGAGCTCTTCTTGTGTTTGGCAACAATCTTCATCGAGTAATGCTTCCAGTTCTTCATCTTCAAACCTTTTTGGCTGCCCAGGACGTTCTTCGTCTTCCAAGCCAAAATCACCACTTTTAAATCGTGCAAACCACTTTTGGCACGTTCGCTCAGCAAGAGCATGTTTACCATAAACTTCCACCAAAATACGATGACTTTCGGCAGCAATTTTCTTCATATTATAGTAATGAAGAACTCCCCGCAAAAACACTCTTTCAGGCACAAAGTTCGACATATTTGAGTGAAAAAAAATTATTGTTGTTTACGCTTCAGATGAATGAAATATACTGAAAAATACGCACAATGACAGTAGCTTTCCAACGCATGTTCGGAGTATTGGAACGATGGAATAATAATCAAGCTACGCCATCTCCTAGTAAACCGCATGAATTAAGTTATAGATCCAATAAAAATAGAGTGCTATAGAAAACTACTCCTGACTTTTTATTAAAAATTTAAAGTGTTATTTAAACTTTATCTCTTTCAGAAATTTACATGGCTTCATTTTTAATTATTATCATTTTTCACAGAAGAATTTTTTAGATCAGTGCACTTACATTTCGTTCCTTAAAGAATTCAAATCCTACCACGTAAAGTTTATCTTTAAGTCTTAAACGTATGCATGTGTTAGGTAATTCTTTGCCTATCCTTGGATATATGTATTCATGAATCTGAAAAGTTTGAATTGTTTGTTTTATCAAAAGGCTGCATTTATCCCAAATAAGTAGAGCTTCGTTTACTAGATGATGAAATAATGTTTTCCCAAAATAATATAATAATATAACTTTTTAAACAATTTGAAGTGTGCATTATAATTTTGAGAAACTAAGAGCACTTGGATAATTTCGAATTATCATTTTTTAAATTGTATAAAAATTCGTCTGCAAGCCGTGGCGAAACCAATTCTGTTTTATACTTTGATTGTTACACTACCGTCAAAATTTTATGACCACCTAAAAAAATTGTATTAAAAACATGCTCGCCTTTGAAAGCGGCTATCTTCGTGAAAAATTAAGTTAGAAATATTTTCAAAAAGGCGTTTGAAAGATTATAAAATTTTGAGTCGAATAAGCACTATTTGAAGTATTTTCATTAAATAGAAGCCGAGATGGCGTGTGAGAAAGGCCGACGTAATTTCCGATTTTTACAAATTTTCACTTTTAAACTTCAGCTCCTGCTTACTTTAGGGAGGTGATAGGAAAAATTTAAAACTTTGCTAAAATAACGCCTGAAGCCTCAGCTATAAATTGAGCCCAAAAACATTTTAAAAAATTCATTAGTTTCTGATACATGACTTTATTTCTTGAGCGATGCTCGAAAGATGTTTGAAGCAGCGTTTCAGCCGGTCGCTCGACTCACGAGACACTGTCAGGGCACAATAAGCGGTAGACGCCAAACGAGGCACCACTATTCGGAGAATATTTATTGTTTTTTTAATCTCTTGTCACTCAAATACATTTTAATTGTTTCCAAAGTTTCTAAAATTAATAATAATTTTGTACTGCATTACAAAATTTGATTTTAAACAAATTTATGTAAAATATAATATTTGATAAAAAACAAATTTAATTGTTTGAAAATTATCCTCTGATTGTTACAAATTTTTCATTCTTAACACACAAATTATGCTGTTTTTTGTGTGTAAGTTGATAAAAAAAAGTTAATTAATTAAAATGTTTTAACTATATTTCTTGATGATACCTACAATTTTTCGCAGGGGTCTATACAAATATTTTATTTCTAAATAAAGAGCCCTTAAATAAAGAAAGGAGATATTAACCATGTAAAAAAAATTGTATTTGTGAAAACATTTAAAATGTATTTCAGTGACAAGAGATTAAAAAAAGAATAAATATTCTCCGAATAGTGGTGCCCCGTTTGGCGCTTACCGCCTATTGTGCCCTGACAGTGTCTCGTGAGTCGAGCGACCGGCTAATACGCTGCTTCAAAAATCTTTCGAGCATCGCTCAAGAAATAAAGTCATATATCAGAAACTAATGAATTTTTTAAAATGTTTTTGGGCTCAATTTATAGCTGAGGCTTTAGGCGTCATTTTAGCAAAGTTTTACATTTTTCCTAACACTTCCCTAAAGTAAGCAGGAGCTGAAGTTCAAACACGTTTAAACTTGTTTCCAAGTTTTCATTTTTGATAGACAGATTCCAATAGACTAGTAGAATTTGTGTTCCAAAAATAAAAACTTAGAAACAGTTTTTAATATATTTAGGTGCCAATGCGTAATGGTAAACAAATTCTACGTCTTGTTCTGTCATGGGGACCCTCAATTCAACATTAGGTTAAATCAACCGGAAAGTTTATTTAGCCGTTGACCGTATGTAAATGCATTTATTTAGTTGAAGCAAGCAAAGTTTTATTAAATCAACCAAATTTTTCTCCGAGTACAAAAAACTTACCTCAATGAGTGCAGAGTTTTCAACGTTGTAAGATGGTTGATCGTTTAGGAGAAAATATTTATTTATTCCTACTTTATAAACTGAAGTACATCTTTCTTCTGCATCTAAAAGACCTTCAGCACAAACTTGAACGCTGGAACGTTTCTCTGGAGATAATATACGTTTTTTTTATTTCCATTCCACACAAAGCTGTAGTCATTATCATGTAATGTCCCCACGGGTATGCGATTCCAGTACATACACGCTTGTTCTCTATTTGTATAGAAAAAATATAATTTTCTATGATGGATATGGTATGGTTTTCTTCATTGGATGCTTCATCCTCCGACGAAGCTGTGCTGCTTTCTGCATAGTTCAAACATATTGAGGATTTATTACTATGATAATTCGCGGACATGTGTTTCAATCCGATTGGGAACAATTGAGGAGTTATATTCAATAAGGCGACAGGCGCTCGAAAACCTGTAAAAGTATTGTCCGCCTCGTGATGTCATAGTCAAAAATTGAAATTCGAAAAAACCAAAAACATGGTTTTATAGCTCGTGAAAAATGAATGTTAGTTTCCCCTTACAGTTTTTTTTATAACGTTGCTAATTTTCGAGTAAATTAATAAAAGGTGTGTTGGTTTTAAAGCATAGAAATCATGTTTTATTTCAATCCACTCGCCTCGAAAAATTCATTAATTAACGGATTGCGAAATTATTTTTTGCGTTCTACTCGTGAATCTCTGGCGGAGGCGACAGTGCTTGCAAAAAATTTTTTTGATCATTGTTAAATGGTTTTTTTTAATCCGAAGAAAAAACTATGTTTTTCGAGCTTCGGACCGAAAAAGTGATGGAGGAAGTTTGAGCTACAGTTAACTTCGCGCCAACAAATTGATCATTAGTATATGGAGCAACTTTTTGGAAAATATCAACTCGATTGAACAATTACTTTCGAAAATAAAACGAGTTGAACGCAAATGGGAATTAGGTTTTGACGCTCATTTTTATCGCATGCCACTCCCACTCTCTTTCTCTATCTTCCTTCGCTTCTACTCATCGGCGCGCCTGCATTGCTCGTAACAAAACCGGTAAAATCGCGTCAAAACCTAATTCGCATTTGCGTTCAACTCGTTGTATTTTCGAAAGTAATTGTTCAATCGAGTTGATATTTTCCAAAAAGTTGCTCCATATACTAATGATCAACTTGTTCGCGGGAAGTTTACTGTAGCTCAAACTTCCTCGCTCACTTTTTCGGTCCGAAGCTCGAAAAACATAGTTTTTTCTTCGGATTAAAAAAAAAACCATTTAACAATGAACAAAAAATTTTTTTGCAAGCACTGTCGCCTCCGCCAGAGATTCACGAGTAGAACGCAAAAAATAATTTCGCAATCCGTTAATTAATGAATTTTTCGAGGCGAGTGGATTGAAATAAAACATGGTTTCTATGCTTTAAAACCAACACACCTTTTATTAATTTACTCGAAAATTAGCAACGTTATAAAAAAACTGTTAGGGGAAACTAACATTCATTTTTCACGAGCTATAAAACCATGTTTTTGGTTTTTTCGAATTTCAATTTTTGACTATGACATCACGAGGCGGACAATACTTTTACAGGTTTTCGAGCGCCTGTCGCCTTATTGAATATAACTCCTCAATTGATACTTATAGCTTGTCGTGATTGGCATTAATTAAAAACGGTTTAACTTTAAATTATTTTCAGTTGATTTTGAATTAGGACTTGTAAGGCATGCACAGGACGGAGGTTTTATTCCTCCTGGCACATACAAAGTTCACGCTTCAAATATTTTCGGTTTTCTTAAATTCAACATCTCATTTGCTGTCAAAATATTCACGACATAATATTCGTACAATAAATATTTGCCCAGCATTGAAATTAAGTCAAGAGAGAACATGAAAAGTATAGTACTTTTATGTTCCAGGTACCATTTTTGCAGATACGAATTAACTTCAAAATTATGTGGTGATTGTTTCGTAATTTTTCTTATAATTAAACAATACTGAAAATTCAACTAGATTTGAAGCCCAATACACTTTTTCAAAATTTGCCTCATATGTAATAATAATTTAGTCAGAATGTCATATATATTTTTTATAATCGATATAATTATATTTTATAAGTGTGGGTATAATAAAAAATTCAAAATACATCAATTAAGGTGAATGTGTACGTATCCTTACTATATGATTCAGTGTCGGTTGCTATTGCAATGCCACACAGCATGGAAAGTAGAGCTACCTTCATTGTTACGCTGTGCTACTTGTACCTGAACATCCACGATTATTAGGAACGTTAAACAAAGTTTTGACTATACAACTCCGCGAATATTCCACCGCAAGTGAATAAGTGGATATGTGGAAGGTAAATAGAAATCGTGTTTCAGTTTCATTGGTAGATTTAAAAGTTGCGCTAAGGAACATTAAAACTTCGTTTATTTACGTCACTTTATTGCTGAGATTATAAATCTACACCATATTTTAATATATTCATGGAAAAATTTCTTATTTTCTCTTGAGGAAAAAGTCTAAATGTATACTTTTCTGATTTATCAACATATGATAAGACTTTTTATATCAAATTCGTATCCACTAAAATTATGATCATGATTTTAAAATCAAAACCGAAATTATCTCAATAATAGTATATTGTATTGCTAGGAGCTAATGCACGCGTTTTGGTTCAAGGACCGATGTATCATAGAGAGAAATAGAAAAATCTATTGCGAAGGTCATTCATGTCACCGAAAAAACACTGGACTATCTGGAGCATCCTTTATGGATAGAAGTAATCAAAAAAATACGACCCGCTTTGAAATTGCCAAGTCGAAAAATTTTAGCTGGGAAGTTATTGGATGCAGAGTTTAACGATACAAAAGAAGTCGTTAATATACAATTAGATGGCTCTCAATAAGAAAGTTACAACGGGCGCGGTACTGCGCCCGTACTGGCAAGTGCAGGAGCAGTGCTGGCATATGTCGGGGGTGATAACGATGTTCTGCACTGGTCTGCCAATGCTGGTCCCGTACTGGTTGTCGGTGCTGGCATTTGGTACTGGTGCGGTACTGGCATATGTCAGGCATGATAACGATTTGTTAAAAATTTTATAAGTATTTGAACACTAAAAATAAACTTTCAGTAAAATTTGATGCCAATAAATGTTCAAAATTTGAATCAATATATGTTTTCTTATTCAAATTTCCATACTTCTTATCAATTTTGTACATTTGAAAAATGTTCAGTCAGAGATGTTTTCTATTAAGAAGATATAAACATAAAATTCCTACATCAATTTCTTATTTTTCACCCAAGAAAAAGTAAATACTGAAATGATTTTTCATAAATCCCTTTAAAAACGTCGTTATCCTTTATCAGCAGCCACGACCCTATTGATAGAGGAAGAAAGCATGATCTCGTGGGTCGTGTGGTATTTTCCATCTACTTAGAAAGAAGATATTAAAGCACCCAATGCAGCCATATTTATTGACCTAATTGAACCACGTGTTGAGGTGTCGTTCCATGTGAGCGCAAAGTGCAAAGCAGAAAACGAACTACCAACTACAGAAAAGCTTAAGATTTCTTTCTTCTTAAAGGTGTTATGTAATTGGCTTTTCGTTTTCTGCTTTGCACTTTGCGATCACATAGAACGGCACCCTTATGCGAGCATCCGGCATTGTAAGCTGTTGTAAGCTACGCACAAAGCACAAGCGTGAAACGAGACAATGTAAAAAGTATTTCGAATCCGCAAAAAGTGTAAAATCCTAACAATGCTGAATATCGAAGCCGACTTTCACCTGCGCATTTGCAGCAGTTACTATTCTTACACTCTTTGTCAAAATTAGAATGCCAACTATAGGTAATGAATCTAAAAATTTAAAAATTCTTAAAACTGATTTTGTTTATTTTCTAAATTCTGATCCGATATAAAATTTTCTTTTTTTCATGTGTTAATGCAGAAGATATTAGTATTGCCTAATCAGTATTATTGCCAGTAGTGTAGAAAAAACAAATTTCTGATCTCAAAGAATGAAACATGCTTGTGTAACAAATGATTTGTTAAGCGTATCTCTGGCGAAAGTATCGGATAGCAATTCATTCCGAGCCAATCAAAACTATTCCTAAGCATTCCGATGTCTGTATCCGAGCCAATGCGAATCATTCCCAACCAATCTGAAAAACGTTTTGTATCTCGTTTGATGAAAAACGGTGAAAGATCGATCCGGCCTAATCCGCTTTAATCCAAAGCAACAATCCAAACCAATCCGAAACGAAATTTTGAATTAGAATCAATCCGAATCGAAATTGTCGGATTGTTGCTTCAGATTGAATCGGATTAGGTCGGGTCGATTATTGACCGTTTTTAATCAAACGAGATATAAATCGTTTTTCAGATTGGTTCGGAATGATTCGCATTCGCTCGGATGCAGATATCGGAGTGAATCAGAATAGTTCTGATTGGCTCTGAATGAATTCCTATCCGATATTTTTGGTAGAGATATCGCTATTATGAATTTATAACTATGAGAAAATAAATATTTTTTACGAATAGATTCTTGGGCTTTCCTTTGGGAAAGACGACTAAACCAAGGATTGCAAAAGAAATAATTGAGTATCAACAAAAATATTTAGAAGAGAAATACAGTAGTTTAAAAAATTTCGATTTTTTACGATCGATTCTTGCAGAATCGATTTTTTTGTTTCGGTTTTTACGTGAATCGATTCTCTTTTATTCGGTTCAGATTCGATTCAAGAATCGATTATTTTTGAAGAATCGAACACCCCTAAGGCAAAGTATTGCTTTTAAAATGTAAGCGATCGCTTGTTTTTCAAGCGGTATCCCTTTTTTTCAAAGCGACAACTCTCCCATGGCAAAGTATCTCTCGACAAGATATGTCTTAAAAGGAGCGAATCAAGCGATCACTTTGTAGATCTCTTAGTCAGGCGATTGCTTGGGTAAGAGATCTCTTGAAAAGCGATCGCTTGTGGACAAATTCGCTCCTTTTAAGAGATCTCTTACCGAAGCGATCGCTTAATTGTAAAAGATCTCTCAATCAAGCGATCGCTATGTACTATAAGAGATCTAGCTGAAGCGATTGCTTGGGTATAAGATCTCTCTAAAAGCGATGTCTATGGAAGAAATTAAGTGTAAATCCACATCGTTGTGAATAATAAACAAAACATTGCAATCAGTATCGAATTAAGTGAATAAATCATTCAGTAACGATGTCCGATTCATTTTTTTAGAGCAATTTTAATTTGAGATGCAAATTTTTAAAGATCAAAAAGTGTTTGAAGGATTTATAGTGTTGATAAAGATAATTGCACTCTAGCTGGGAGTGACCGCACACTTGAATGTTAAGGGCAAGCGCAAGAGGCTTGCAGCTAATTACCTGCAAGCTAATCTTCCTCATACGCGACTGCGCTTTTATGACTAGGAATATCGCTTTAAAAGCGATGTCGATCGCTAATAAGATATTGCTTAGGGCGAAAAGCGACGAGGTTTGTGCCTGAAGCGACATGGTTTGAGGTAAAAAGCGATGGCGCTTGTGACCAAGCGACATTGCTTGAGGCAAAAAGCGATGACGCTTGTGACTAAGCGAAATTGCTTTAAGTAAAAAGCGACGACGCTATAGATAAGGGTTGTCGCTTTGAAAAAAAGGGATACACTTCTATTCTGTATTTTCCAGAATCTTGCTAAAGTTTAAAGGATTTTTAAGAATCTTTTCATGGTCTTGTAGTATTTGTAAAAAGTTAAATAAAATAAAAACATTTCAATTCATGACCATGCCTTGAAAATCGGATTCTAATATTTTCTGATCAAAAATGGAATGGTTGATTGCATATCTCATACCTTGCATTTGATAATTAAAGATGTCATCGATTGTCCAAGTGTGAAGGATCATATGGTTGAAGTAAGATACGTCATCTCTACAATAAAAAATTCGCATCTTTTGAAAGCTTCATTAAAAAAAATTAATGCAGATTTATCTCAGCATTTGCGATCTTCAGTCAGTCTCCATACTCCAGGAGAAACTCGATGGGGGTCAAATCTTCGGTCCTTAGATAGTTTACGCGAGAATAAAATAGGACTTCGGATGCTTGCCGTTAACATTCCTAATGAACTTCAAGTCCTACTTTTATCATCTTCTTTTTGAAATAAAATTCAACATCTTGCTGACATCATGCGTCCGATTGTCAAGTGGACAATCGAACTTGAGAGCGATGAACCAAAAATACACCAAGCTGTTTGATCATTCCATGAAATAGAATATGTATTGGATGCAGTTTTGCCAGGCACTTTTTTAAAAGATGATGACAAAGAATACATATTTGAATCAGCCAAGTACAGGAACGAATTTTCGTTAAAAAAAATCCATTACTCTGCCTTTTTACTCGACCAAGCTAATACATTAGAAGATCATGACAGCAAGCAGCCTAACGAAAGAAATTTGCTGAAGACTCAACTGTCAAATCAGCAAAATTCCGAAGCAATTGAATTTCTAATCGAAACAGCCCATTTAATGGGAAATGATGATCCAGAGGCTGTACTATTAGATATTACTAAATATTCCTGCAAACTTGACGCATGGTCCCATAAGTTCTCATGGAAAGTTGCAAATAAAATTCATCCTAAAACATGGTGGGCAACATTTTTTAAAAATACCGACTTATCGAAGGTTGCACAAAGGATTTTCAGCATGCCGACAACTTCTGCTGCAACTGAACGTTCATTTAGCACATATGGACGTATTCATTCGAAAGGTCGACATCGATTGACGTTGTCTAGAGCTGGCAAGATATGCTTTATTACGCATGATTGGAAACTTACTTCTAAATTATCGATAAAACTTATGCACTCTAAGCAGGATTTAAGAGAAGCTTTTCAGAAAAGAAATATAGATCAGATATCAGGTGTCGTATATTTTGATGGAAGCTGCGACTCAGAGTAAGATGAAATCCCTGATAAAGTTGCAGAAGATAACGCCAAAGTTCAAAATAATAGAAATATTTAAAAACTTAAAAATGTTTGCTTTGGCTTTATTATAGTTTTATTTTTGTTCTGTTACTCTATTACATATGTCTGTAGACATATAAACATTGTGTAAAACGTGAAGAAAGAATGCAATTCTATTTTAAAATAACTTATTAATTTTTATGCTACAAGACAAGTGTTATCCATTTCCAATAATAAATCTATAAAATATGTAAGAATAAACCAAAGAATGTTCTTGATCTCAGAGGAAATTTATTTTGGTCAAGTATGACTGCATTGTGGAAAATGTATGGAAAAAAATACATAAGAAATGTTTAAACTGAATAAAAATAAACATCTTTTTTTTTTGCATCCTTAATTTAAAATATAATGATTTTATATCTATATTACATTATATATGTATATATATCTATACTACATTGTGGAAAATGTATGGAAAAAAATATATACGAAATGTTTAAACTGAATAAAAATAAACTTATCTTTTTTTTTGCATCCTTAATTCAAAATATAATAATTTTATATCTATATTATTTACTTACATCAGGACTATATATATATATTAAATTATGGTTTCTAATAGTCACAACGAGCAACGTTGACATAAATAACAATAAAATATACAAATACAACTTTCAGGAAATAATTTGTGCTATTTGGGAATCGTTTTGGAAAATAAATATAAGAAGTGAATTAAATTGTGAATCATGCTATACATTTAAAACTTCTGCGCCTTTACTAACTATAGGTTAGGTTATAATCGAACTGGTTCAATTAGATTTAGTATTTAACGAGCTTTTTCTATATTTCTTAACACCAAGAATGAAATTTTGGAAAAAAAAGCTACTTTGAATATAAATTAGACACTTTAGAGATATAATTATTATCAAAACAGATGAAAAATGATAAAGTTTCAAAAGTTTCATCAAATTTGAAACTTTTCATTGAAACTTTCCATCGAAAGTTTCAAAAAGTATAAGTTTCTGAAACGGCACATTGCTAATCTATGGTGGGCCGCCAGATCCCGCGTTCTGGGATCGCTGCGTCCTGTGTTTAGTTTTGATGTCTGCACATGTAAACAGAGTCACGTTGGTAACTCATGGGCCGTGGTGTGGGTAAAGTGAAAGGAATGCCCGACGCCTTACCGAGAACTTCGCCGCCGCCTTAGCGTAAACGTCGCCTTAGCGGAGGTCGCCATAGCGCGAGTCGAGTGTACTTATCAAAATTGACAAATTGACATTGACAATAATGTTTGATGATTATAATATGTTTTGATTGAAAGTTATTAAATTTAATATGGATGCATAATATATTATATTTTCATAATATACAAATTTAGTAATTTTAATTTACCAATTGTATATTAGTCTATTAATTAATAAGATTTTTAACAATGCACCTTCTTGAACTCTAATGTTTCTGATCTTGGAGTTAGAATTTTTAATATCAGTTCGCTCTCGTTTCGCACTCGTTCTTCTCTGCCTTTAACTTATAAACTATTCACCTTTAGTTTTTTGAGAGTTTGAGAGACATAATATTCGCTCTACACTCGCCCAAGATTCAATTTTTGAAATTGAAAGTGTAGCGCGAGCGAAGCGAATGCAAGGACTTCGACTCGGGCTATTTAGAATATAAACATTTGAACTTCACATAAGGTACTAAGTATAATTATGCACTAAAAGAAATAGTTGGACCTGCTACTATGATTTGGTAAATACGATACTTCATAAAGACATAGAATGTCCAGCCATTACATTTCAGTTAAAAATCGTATGGATAAGTTAGAAAATTGATAGTTTTGGTTTCACTTTGCACTTGTCAAGGATTAGCGGCTTCTTGATCACTCAGCCCCTGCTGAGAAATCATAGTCGTCGTCAGAGCAACCTGGACGTATCATGACAGCAGGTTTTATATCATCACCAACATCAGTTATAAATCCCAAAAACAAATTTTTGTCAAATACAGGATCTCCCACGTCTTCCTGAAATAGAAAAGTTTCAAAAGAATGATATATGAATAAAATGTTTTTTAGAATAACAGGTTTCTAATATTCTCGAAATGTTGATAAAAAAACATTTTCAGAATGCATACAAATATTTACTTCTTTAAATTTGTCATGGCTTTTGCATGGTTTTATGCATGCCCCACTTGTAGGATAAGGCAACTTTGATAAATGCACATTACGCAAACGTGCACATTCTGCTGAATCCACGACACAAGTTTTAATATATTTTATGCTTCTCTTGATTTTCTCCTCCTGTAAAAAGATGTTTTAAATCAATAATAATCTACAGTGTAACAGTTTTTTTTAAGCCTATAAAAATTGAGACAAGTTATTCAGTATTTGATACCTTATTGAAATAATTCCCAGTTAATAATTAGAAAAGAAAGATTTGTACTTAATTTTAGATTCCACCTTAAAATCCTACTTACATATTCATACAGAAATATAAGGATTATTTTCATGTTACTGACAAATAAATTGTCAAGTTTTACTAGAAGCGAAATAATTTTACTTATTTTGTGTAGCATGATTTTCATTCGAGGTTTTAACGCCTAGGATAGATAAGCATCAGAAAAGTTCTTATAAATAATTATTATTATATTACTATTATTATATTCTTCTTCTTATAAAGAAGAGTATAATATCATAAATAAAAATATTATATTAATATATTGTTGTTGTTATATATTAATAAAACAATAAATTAAAATAGAAAAATATACAGAACAGACATTTTTTTATTATAATCTTTAGTTTATATTTACTGATATTTGTTAAAAACATTCAATCTGGTCTATTTCATGCTATAATATTTGGATTTTATTTTACCTTTGGAGCGGCAATACGCAGTTATTGAATTATTTCCAAGCGGTGTAACACTGTCTTTTGTTTGTCTAGAAATCAGTTAGTTCTTCGCAACTGATTGATTGGAACTAAATGGAAGGGTTAGCTGATTCCTGGACAAACGGTGTCACACTCTTGGACAGAACTAGATGTAAATTTTTTTATAATAAAACCCTTGGCAGTGATCATTTCTCTCTTGGTGTTAAATACTTGTTGTCTCCAAATTAGAAACATTAAGCAGAAAAACAATATTATAATTTCTTAAAAATAGAGTGCTATAGAAACCCGAGTCGAACTATTGATTCTGTTTTGCTTCTCTTGATACTCTCTTGATTCTCTTTTGATTCTCTTATGCTTCTCCTGATACTCTCTTGATTCTCTTTTGCTTCTCTATTTTCTCTAACTATTATAGATTTTTGAACTTTTTTTTTTTAATGAAAGTACATTCAGAGGACTACGACGCAATTACCAAGGCGATTCAGTAGCGTTCGAATCGTCGGAAAGAGCAGACGTGATTCATAATGAGTTCTGTGTACGCGAAACGTTTTGAAGCGGTCTCCTTGTGTACCCATCCAAAGGGACCACTTATGTCCTATACAACCGCTGCTAAATACATCAAAAAGTCGAAATCGTTCGTGAAGAAGTAAGTTGAGCGTTATAAAGCCAATAAAAAACACCCTGTGTAGGTCCATGTTTGGGGATGCTTCTCACAGCGCGGTTTTGGGTGCTTAGAGCTCTTCACCGGGAACTTGAATTCTCAGAAAATGCTCCAAATATATGAACGTGGTCTTCTAAGGTCTGCTACAAAGATGTTTGGAACCATACGGCCGATTAGATCTTACAAAAAAATAACGACCCGAAACATCGAAGCCGTCTCTGCACCGCCTGGAAAACAGAAAATGGCATCACAACTTTGGACTGGCCATCACAGTCCCCCGATGCGAATCCAATCGAAAATGTCTGGAGTGTTTTAAAGAGGAAGCTTGCGGGAAAACGTGTGTTCACCCTGAAACTGCTCTCGCAAAAAATCAGGAAGATATGGCAAGAATTACCAACGGACTACGCTGCAAAAATATGTGGAAAGTATGCCGAAAATGTGCCAGGCCATTCTGGACAACGATGGGGACTGGACTATCTATTAGATAGTAGCGCCGTACTCCTTTGAGAGTACTTTTATTTCAAAAACAAAACGTTTTAAAATCTCTGATAGTTTTCGAAAAATCGAGGACTCGCTCTTGTTGAACCCTTTTCATTCTGGTACTTGAGGGTATGTGATGCGTAATCACGTCACAAATGACCAACCATTTTATATTATTTATATTCATCGGGTTGATTAGGACAGGAATGTAAATATAATCATGAAATTGTAGGCAACAATGAGGAATCCATCAAAAAGTCAATCTCCGGTACCATTTGGATTTTTATTTCGAAAAATAAAATTTCTCAAAAATTAATTTGTAGTATTCAAATATTGTTGATGTTCTTAGTTGGCTTTAGGGTCCAGGAAAAAATGTAACTCAAAGTTTCATAATTTCAAACGTTTCGACTCTGATTGGAGTCCTCATCAGTGAGAATTTAATTCTATAAAAATACAAAAGGATTGCAAATTTAGTTATTTAGACCAATTTTATATTTTACACTCGCAATTCTTTATAACATTTCTTATTACAATGTTCATCGGTCACACGTGCAATTTTTTTAAGTCTCTTCCTTTTGTATTTTTATAGAATTAAATTCTCACTGATGAGGACTCCAATCTGAGTCGAAACGTTTGAAAATATGAAACTTTGAGTTACATTTTTTCCTGGACCCTAAAGCCAACTAAGAACATCAACAATATTTGAATATTAATACTAAGGGTCGATATAAGTCCTGTTCCATTATTAATTTGTAGATATGTTGTTACCGGTATTGTAATTTGGACAGTAAAATGGATGGCCTTTCCATCCATTTTACTGTCCAAATTTCAAAATTAATGTTTTCAAAACAAAATTCGACACGTACCAGACATTGATACTTTGATACATTCCTCATTATTTTCCAAAAGTCTGGTACTATATTTTCGTTTCTCTTTTAATCAACACGATAAATATAAATAATAATAAATCGTTGCTAATTCCTGACGTCATTAGGAATTATATACTTTTAAAAATGGAGTATCATAGAAGAGGTAAGGAGAATCTTCGTTGCTACTCTTTAAGATCCTCCAAGGTGCAGAAACGGAAATATCTGCAGGAGAAGAGCATCAACAGAGGATAAAAGTTACATTGATTTAAACAGCTAATACGCCTCTTTTGATTCTCTCAAGTCCTCGAAAATGGAGCATCTTAGATTATTAGATGCGCAACTAAGTTCCCGCTGTTTGTGAATAGATGGCTCCAGGAGTAGGTGCTGGTTGGTTTTGACATATCCAAAATGTCATAAACCAAGCTTAGACATATGGTAAACAAACCGTTTTGACACATTAGTGATTTTGTTTTGGCGTCATATACTTTTGGTTGTGTGAAAATGTCTGATTTTGTGTCAAATAATCGTTATTTGCGGGAAGTGTTGATTTTCTTCTTTCATTTGAAGAAAACGGCGGCTGAAGCGCATCGAGAGCTCCAAAAAGTTGACGGTGATGCTGCCCTAAGTGAAACAACATGCCGTGATTGGTTCCGTCGTTTCAAAGACGGTGATTTCGATGTTGACGACCGTCCACGTGAAGGAAGGCCAAAAACCTTCGAAGACGCTGATGTTATTTATTATGAGCTGTTGAAACCGAACGAAACAATCACTGGGGAACGGTATACAATACGAGCAGAGGCATGAAAAAGTGATTCTACAGCATGACAACGCTCGGCCTCACGTTGCCAAACCTGTTAAAACCTACCTGCTAACGCTCAAATGGG
Source organism: Diplolepis rosae (assembly GCA_030998225.1). Lineage (NCBI taxonomy): Eukaryota > Metazoa > Arthropoda > Insecta > Hymenoptera > Diplolepididae > Diplolepis > Diplolepis rosae. The sequence continues at coordinate 115,091 of JAPYXD010000723.1, read as the reverse complement.
AAGTCCTATTCCACCCGCCGTATTCCCCAGATATTGCGCCGTCCAATTATTACTTGTTCCTGTCGATGGCACATGGTCTGACTGATCAGCACTTCCGCTCATATGAAGACATCGTAAAATGGCTTGATTCGTGAATACCCTCAAAAGATGAACACTTTTACCGTAACGGTATTCGAGCTCTACCAGGAAGATGGGCAAAAGTTGTAGCTAACGATGGGCAATACTTTGAATGATTCATTTGTAACCATTTTTTCACAATAAAATTGCATTTTTATCAATAAAACAGCGGGAACTTAGTTACGCACCTAAATTTTTACGGAAGAATTTTCTAGATCAGTGCACTTACATTTTGTTCCTTAATGAATTCAAATCCTACCACGTCAAGTTCATCACCAGGTTCTAAAAGTATGCATGTGTCAGGTCTTCTTTTGCCTTTCATCGGATATATAAGTTTACGAATCTGAAAAGTTTGAATAGTTTGTTTTATCAAAAGGCTGCATTTACCACAGATAAGTAGAGCTCCATTTGCCAGCTGATGATATAATAATTTAACTTTTTATACAATTTGAAATCTTTCTGTGGAATGAAAGGTGCTTTCTACTATTTGAAAATATCATTGTAATATTCAATTTCTAAGAATCATAATTTTAGATAAAATATAAATACAGGTCTTGGAATTTTCGTTGTTTCGTTCTTGCGAAAAGAACTTTTTTTTAGATAAATTGTTAATACACAGAGAAGGAAGGTTGGTAATTTTTGGAAGTCAGTCACGTATTTGTTGGTGTTACCAAATGTGTTACTATTTAGTTGGTCGATGTAACTAGATGTGTCTATCTTGAGTAGTAACAAAAACCAAGTCGTGGTTGTGACTACCTATAAAGTTGGATGGCGCCCCGGAGTCCAATAAATTGGATGTGACAACCAACCTTTATTCTTAGTGTATATTTCAAATTCTGATAATTCCAATCCCAAATCTCAATATAGGAAATTTGATCACGCACATTTTAATTCCTATAAAAAAATTTGTTAATTCTGTTAGTTTTCGAGATAATTATTAAGAGGACAGATTAGTTCGGTTCTTTTTCAAAAGATTGCTCTGGCTGTTATGAATGTTTCATAGTGACAGCTGATTTCGGTGGATTCAGAGAGGTTAGACATCCGTCAATAACATTCAGTTTATATCGCATTGAGTTTCATAAAAAAATCTTGTTTTTCACTGTGTTAAATATGTCGAATTTTTGTTAACTAAGCAGCATTCGCAGGAGGTTTTAGTTTTCTGCTTTAATTGTAAGAAAAGTGCAGCTGAAGCGCATCGAATGCTTATGGAAGTTTATGGTGACAATACTCCAACTAATACATCATGTGGGAAATGTTTCGACATTTCAAGAATGGTGATTTTAGCGTTGAAGATAAACCTTGCTGTGACATTCACAAAAATTGAAAGACCAAGAATTGGAGGCATTACTTGATGAAGCAGGCCGTGCAAACCTAATGGAAAGGTGGTGGACCGTTAGCAACTAGCGCCGCGTACAGCACTGCGCATGAACTACCATTATGTGTGCACGTGTTAGTGCATATACATGCATACGTAGGTTCTTTAAATGTGTTACAAAGAATATATTCAAATAAAATTAAAAGGAAATTGAAGATTTAGCGCAAAATTGTGAAAATTTAATTCAAGATTGAGAAGTTATGTTGATATCAACTCACTCTTTAATTACATTTACACAATTTTGCCTTAAATCATGGTTTTCTCGTCATAAATAAAAATCAAAAATATCTGTAATTTGTATTTTTATTTTCAGAAAATATAGTTGCTTAGCACATTTTGCGTTGACTTTTGTACTACAAGATAATCGAACACTTTGTGGGGTCGAGATAGCTCTCTTCGGTGTTGTGTGAAAGTCTTCTCCAAATACATCCTTGCTGCTTCCTGCTTCTGGGATATCTTCTGATTCTTTTTTCTGGAATATAGATTAAAAGCATTTAATTTCTATAAATATTTGAAATTTATTTCGTAGGTATTTTATAAAATAAATAAAAATAAATTTTATAAAATAAAACTCCAGTCATATGTTTCGCGAAATTTTGGTGGGAATTTATGACATTGTGGAATTTGTATTGGCAATTCTCAGCTATTTTTTCATAAATAATCCTTTGTAATTTTATACTATATATGTACTTGCATCTATATCTTCAGTAAAATTTAGACAGAAGTACACTGCCGGTCGAAATTATTTGTTCACGTGTTGTTTCAGCTATTCCTAAAGTGTCTTAATTTTTATAATAACAAGTTGAAATTTTTTTCTCTATCATAAAATAAAAGTTAATAAAATTTTGCAAATAACAAAAATAAAACAAAATAAAAAATAATAAAATAAACTAAATAACAAAATTGAAGAAATTTTTTTTTTCACAGAAAAATTTCTTCAATTTATATTGGAAAATACTATCTAGTTTTAAATAACGTTGGATTAATTCTAAATCAGAGGTTGATAAGGTCGATATAGTAGAGTTCCGTTGTCACGTACAGTGATACACTCTTCTAATGATCGACATAATCGACTGAAATGATTTAGAAAAATCAGAAAAAATAACAAAATGTTAATTTTATAAAAAAATATTTCAGAAAACTTGAAATTTCAATCATTCTGAAAAATATTAACAACTCTGAAATTAATTAAGATTTTTAAAAGTTTTTTGTCTCATTTAAATAGTAGGTTTTCATAGTATTTTGCTAACTAATCAAGATATTTTCAGATTTTTTTTTCCTGGATTCTACCCGGCGTCAAAAATGATACAAAAAGGTCATAAAATTTTAAAAATGTGTAGCTACTTACAAGAAATTTTTAAAAACCAATGTGTATCATATTTTAATAAAATTTATAGATTACTGTCTTCATTTGAAAATTTTCGACATGTTTGTACCATGTTTGACCCCAGGGTAGAATCCAAAAGAAAAATTCTAAAAATATCTTGATAAGTTAAGACAATACTATGAAGAGTAACCTTCAAAATGAGACCAGAAACGTTTAAAGGTCTTAATTAATTTCAGTGTTATTAATATTTATTCAAAAAGATCGAAATTTGACGTTTTTTGCAATATATTCTTAAAAATTATCATTTTGCCTTCAACTTGGGCTCACTAGATGCAAAATTTAAATAATTATAAAAATTAAGACACTTTAAGAATAGCTAACACAGCAGGTGAATAAATAATTTTGACCGGTAGTGTATATACTACTTTTTTAGTTTGGTATCTCAAAATTACGTGCTAGAATTTTATTGTCATTCCTAAGGAAATTAAAAATATTGTTACTTACGTGTGCAAACTGCACGCTACTTTCTTCAAAGTCTCGTGTGCCTTCTGCAGGTTTTTCTACTTCGGGAATAAAAATTTCGAAGTCTGATGGGGAAGAAACACTCGCCGGTATAATGTTCACATCACTTCCACTCGACACATCACTACACGACGGTAAATTTAACGACGGAAAAATGTCGATGACAAATAAAAAATTGTCTTTCTAGTACTTTACAGGTATCCTAACCTCGACAAGTAGGGATTTGAGCATGCTTCTATCCATCGTTGTCCGGCATTTTCTTTCTTCGGAAACCGATGAATTGACACATTGTTCTTCCGACCCCTTTTGGAGGTACACCCACTCACAGCACACTGAATTTCGTACTTCGAATTCATTTTAAATGATTATAAAGCGCGATCGCGTACGAATTGTTGATACATGTATACAACAATGGCGGAACTCATACGAAGCCGTTCCCTTTGCCGCACTCCGCCCGCTTCCAACAACTAGCGCCGCGTACACCACCGCACATGAACTATCCTACGGGGACACCAAATACATTAGAGGTATACCTGCCCTGTTGATGAAGATTCGACTCAAGAGCAAGAAGAGCTTGCAGATACATTGGGAGTGACTCAACAAGCAGTTTCTATACGATTAAAATCCATGGGAATTAAAAGCAAGGCAATCAAAAGCAAGGTAAATGGGTTCCGTGCGAGTTGAAGTCGAGAAACTGCGATTTTGCAGCATTTCAAAGGTCGGTCCAATTTAGCAAAATCGGTGAAAACCTACTTGGAAACGCTAAAATGGGAGGTCTTACCCCACCCACCGTACTCTCACGACGTTACTCCTTCATAATAACATTTGTTTCGATCGATGGCACGCGGCTTGGCTCATCAGCATTTCCGTTCTTATAAAGAAGTCAAAAAATGGATCGATTCGTCGATCGCCTGAAAAGACGCATCATTTTTTCAAGATGGAATTCGACAATTGCCTAAGAGATGGGAAAAAGTCGTAATCTGCAATGGAAAATACTTTGATTAATCTGATCTTTCGTTTTGTTTTGAAATAAATATGCATTTTTGATGAAAAAAAAAACGGACCGATTTAATTTGTACTCCCGATAAAAAAAAATTAATTTTTTTGGATTTAAAAAATAGTTATCTTTTTGTATTTAATACACCATAAATTATTCTGAACTGACATACATTTTTCATAACAACTGTCAGGAAGTATGCATTATAATTTAAAGGAACTAAGAGCACTTGCATAATTTGGAATTATTGTTTTTTTTATTAATTATATTATCATTATTCTGTTGAATTATATGGTCAAACACATTTTTGAGGATATAATGGCTATTCAAATATTATTAATTATTAATTTAAAAAATATTATGAATATCGATTTCAAGATAAATTTCAATTTCTCTTGCTATTAATTTACAAAATATCAGGATCATTTACTTAAAAAGAAACTAGAATGTAAAAAATCTCTTCAATCATTTAAAGAATTCAACAGAGTAATATCTATATATAACGTTGACATGAGCTTGTCTAGATATTTATTTAACTGTTATGCTTAAATCCTGAAACAGGATTGCCTGATATTTTCCAAAATACTTTCTTGAATCCTGTTACGAATTTTTGTTATTTTGGTTATTTTTGCCACAGCTTGATGACGAATTTATCATACAATTTCAAAAACAATTAATTGAAATTAATATAATGAATAAATTGGCGGGTTATATACGATAAAATAATTACTTTCTGAATGAGAAAGAAAGTCATATTTGAAGTTCTTCTGCTAATGGAAAAGTCATATAGCATTTGATTTCTATAGGGAAAGATTGTACTCTCGATTTAAATAATTGTACTATTGGGTTGGCAACAAAGTCATTTCGCTTTTTTCCACTAGATGATTTTAGTCGTTCGAAGTCGTTCTTCTCCATTGCAAACTTCAGACCGCATATGGTATTTGAGAGCTGACGTTTCATGGATTATTCAGTGAAAAAAAGTTTCAATTTTTGTTGTTTATTTATTGTTTTGCATTGATTTGAAATGGAGATTCCAGACGGTCATTTTCGTCACATTTCACTTTATTAGTTCCGAAAAGGTAAAAACGCAGTGAAAGCTCGGAAAAAGTTGCATGATGTTTATGATGAAAAATCATTAACAGAACGCCAGTGTCGGAATTGGTTTGCTCATTTTTGTTCCGGAGATTTTGACCTCGTCGATGCACCACACTCTGAACTCCCAACTGAAGTTGACGACGACAAAATAAAAGTAATGATAGAAAATAACCGGCATAGTACGACACGAGGGATCGCAGAGAAGCTTAACATATCACATACATGCGTTGAAAGTCATTTAAAACAACTTGGTTAAGTTAATAAGCTCGATATTTGGGTTTCTCACAAATTAAACGAAATTAAACTCACCTAACGAATTTCCATTTGCGATTCACTGCTGAAACGTAACGAAACTGATCCATTTTTAAAGCGAATTTCCTTTCGCGTTTTCCGTTTCCTTAAGGTAGTACGATCACAAAAATTAGACCTCAGACAAAAATAGATAATTTTGCTTTCAAGAATAGCAACATTATTATTGAAGGGCCAATTTGAATGAGAAAAGATTATTTTTCATGAAAAAAATTTGAACCACAAAAAAATAATGTTATTAATAAATTTTATTTTTGCCCAAACTTATTTTCTTATCGCTTCAAGTCAAATTTTTGAAAATGATGCGATTCTAATAAATTATGGTTCATTTTTTTAGAAAAAAGATTCTCTACAACTTGACCGTTTCCTATTTTTGAAATTGAATTAATTATTATCAAATACAGTAATTTGTTTATAAAAATTTTGTTTTGAAAAATTGTTTTTTTATAATTTCAGCCATTAAAGAATTCATTTTCAAAAATCGGAAACTGTCAAGTTGTAGAGAATCTTTTTCCTAAAAAAACGAACCGTGATTTATTATAATCGCATCATTTTTAAAAATTTGGCTATATATTTGGCTATATATATATTAACTTCATCACTCTCTGACCTTTTGTCAAAAAAATACTAAGCTTTAGAAGAATGATATGAAACATTAGTTGACATTCATGTGGCACAAACTTCCTCCAAAGAATAACCTTGAAATTTCATTTTTGGAGGAGTTATGGAGGTGGTAAGTAAAATCAAGAAAGCCATTTTTGTCGAGAACTACTAAACCGATTTTGATGATTGAAATATATGTTATAGTCACCCGTAAGACTAGTTGCAAAAAAAATGTTGAAATTTTTAAAATAAAAAATAGGGGCAGAAAAATTTTCTTTTTAAATTTCCAAATTTTTTTTTGAAGTTATGTTTTAGGGATAAACCTCTAGTTTTTTTACAAAAAAATGCTCTTATTGTCTACTTCAACATATAGTTTACCCAAATTTTTCATAGGGGTACTTCATGGCTTAAATAAACAAAATCTCGCACAGGCCGCCGTGCATGTATTGCAGGTTGCAGTAGGTTTTTGAACATATTCAATTCTTAGTTTACCATCTGTATCGACCATTTGCGCCAAATATGGCGATAATGATTAAAGAAATAAACAACTCCTATTGGTGAGAGGCAAAGGGACTCACCATTTATTTATTATTTATTAATTAAAATTTAATAATTTATTATTAAATTAAATTTTATTATAGTTTAATATTATAATTAATTAGATAATTAATGTTTAATGAGTATCATTAAACTTCTGATATTAAAATCAATAAAAAATTCAAAATCAAACTCATCATATTAGACGCCCAAATGTTTAACATAATATCTTGCGCTATATCGTTGGACTTAAACATTTTCAATTTATACAGCTTCAGCAAATGTAAGCTTTTGGGTATTCGGGAGGATTGAGGGGTACAAGGAGAGTTGTGGACAGCGCTCCTAAGGTTTAGTTGGCGAACTACTTCGACATCCCAAATCGGCGGGTAGAGGTGCACTGGGGGGACCTGAACATGTGTGATGATCGCACCTGGTGCGCTCATCTGTGAATTCGCGAACTACCTTAAACCTAACGGTTGGTAATGCAGGACTCTTTGTTCCCTTTAATTAATAACGGGTGAACCTTAATCACAACTCTTATTGTATAATTGTTTATTTACTCGAAATCTTATTTCTTATGCAGAGAAGGTTAGATTAAATGCCTGCTTGAGAGAAAAGAGAAATATATTCGCTTTTAGAATATGTTATGCTATTATTTTAATATTTACTTTTCAGATCTTCAAGAAATGCCCGCTACAAATCATGTACTTATAAAAGAATTTATTTTACTAAATTCTTTATATAAATTAAGAATAAGAAATTAATTTAAGATTTATTAAACAGGTCTACAAGAAATACTCTCTACAAATCATGTACTTTTTATGAGCTAATTTAGATTTTAGTGGAAAAGGGATTGAAACCAGGTCTTGAAACTGTAGACTTTTATTGAGTGATAAATTATAAAACAAATAGGACTCCAATTCATATAAAACCAATTTATTAGTACTACTTCAATGAAGCTTTTCTCCAAGAAGGTTATATTTTGAGACCACTTAAAAACAGTCGATTCTAAATAATAAATCTATTTTGATATTAAACAGAACTCTTTGAACCAATTTGAGAAATAATAATTATTCCAATTCTGAAAATCCCTAAAAAAAACCAGAACACTATTTTATTATCTGAAAGAACATAAAGTTTTATGTGAAATTAGAATTTTGAATGCATTTCTTTATTCTCATAAAGAAATTCAAAGGTCTCTTTCAGAACATAAGATGTTATAGTGAAAACTAAACTTTCTAATTTTTAAAGGTAGTGACATCAAACTGATGTCACTTTGTATGTTTTTATTCGTGAGAGATTTTAGAGAAGAACTGACGAGGCCTGCCTGAACCTCTACATATATAGACAGCTAAACCTAGGAGGGGGAGGTCATCAACCTCTACATATATGGGTAACTAAACCTGGGGGAAGGAGGTCATCATCTGGCCTGGTAACACTCCCCTTTTTAGACATAAATTAGTCTCTTAATTTACTAAATTCTTACCCTCCTTACTTTTGGTATTTCCGTGATCACCAAGGGTTGCAAGCTAGAATTGTACGTGACGACGTTCGTCGGCGTTGTTACCTTTGTTTTTACACAGAATATACATAGTTTTTTGGGCATACACTTTTGTATGAATTCGAGTATTCCTAATCTGTACAGAACATAGGCTGAGTTTGTGACTCGGGTGTAGAATGTCGCGTTAAAATTTTAAATGTTTATTTTTTAATACAACAAAATGCAGTATAAGTTGCTAGAAACTGCTACTGATTTTGAGGTAGTGATACTTAATTTGTTAAGGGTGGCCAGTGCTTGTGAACACACAGAGTATAGCCAACCCGATCTTGCCTCAACTTTACCTCACCTGTACCGTAGTACAGTCGCCGTGCAACGTACGTAAAGAGGATTTATACTCTAAGACCCAAGATCGATTGAGAAATGTTTACAATACTTTCACTTTCTAGAAGTAATGCTTACTGTGCTACTCGCGGCCTGATGTGGGATCCGTAGACCGCCTGCCTTCCTTGACGTGTCGAAGAGATGAGTCAGCTTCTCACTGCTGCTAACCGGTTGCCTGGCTGGGCGTTGGCTGCTTAACTACGCAGATGCGTCTTCCGCCTGATTGCGGGCCTCGTTCAATTTTAATGGAATCTTTCACTGATAATTTACGTGGTATAGTGGCTACTAAATTCACCAACTAATTTTTATTATCAGCTACTTATTCCTGTTTTCGGGCTTACCGTAGTGAAGTCCGGAGTTCTTATTATTTTTAAAACTTCGTAAAGTTTCTTTAGCTTCTTGGGTCCGTGGATTCCAAGTCTCGCACAGGTTCGCGTTCTATGTGGATTTTCGTAGAAATTAAAAACCGAGAACTTAAGCGGATCGTGGCAGGATCGCCAAAATGTTATAGTGAAAACTAAACTTTCTAATTTTTAAAGGTAGTGACATCAAACTGATGTCACTTTGTATGTTTTTATTCGTGAGAGATTTTAGAGAAGAACTGACGAGGCCTGCCTGAACCTCTACATATATAGACAGCTAAACCTAGGAGGGGGAGGTCATCAAGCTATACATATATGGGTAACTAAACCTGGGGGAAGGAGGTCATCATCTGGCCTGGTAACAAAGAGCAATACGTAAATTATTTGACCATAAAATATTTTGGTAACAACTTTGGACCAAGAACTCCAAAACAAGAGAACTTGTAGGAACTCGCTATGTTTGATTTAATATTTTAATAAAAGTCTAAACACAGTTCAAGATCTATTGACTAGAAACCTAGAAATCGTAGATCAATCAAGAAAACTGCACTTTTACGACCTTTCTCAAGTGCACATGGATGCGAGTTCTCGGAACGTTGGGCCATAAGGTTAGTGAAATGGACCATGTGGGGTGCGTGAGAACATAGAAATGTCACGAAATCGACGAGATTTTCATTGGCAGAAAGACTATAAAAATCATGCATACTAAGTCACTGTGAAACACCCTCATTGGTTAAGGATCATCCCCAACTTTTTCTTTTCTAATTTTTATTCTTTAGAGAGGGGATTTCAATCTTGAGGTTCCGAGATCGCGCCTCCACTTTTTGGCTAAGTTAGTAGTTGGTATTCAGTTTTCAGTAAGATAACTTTCTTCTTCTCGTAGAAGAAATTAGCGCCGGTCACTGAAAACCTTTACAGTTATTTTATCGTAATACAAATTTAGTTCTCATAAATGTAGTGGCTATTTGTGTGTTGTTAAAGTTGTCAAGTAAAGAACTAAGAATATTGTTTGATATTATACTAATAGTGTATTTTAATTTTTATAAAAAATCCGAAGCCTATCTTCATAGGCGACCACACATCACCCGCGCAATTTCAAATCGAAGCAATCATCACGTCAACCAATCAGACAGCGTCGGCGCACGCTTGTCAACCACGGACGTGACACATTTTCGCCGGACGCGCCGACTACAATCTTCGCGGGGATCTAGGCCTGTACCGCATCTAGGTTTATAATATCTTAGCCCCCCAGGATTGAAATTGAGGAGCTGTACTCGTACGTTCGATATATATATATATTCTCATTCCGACATTGCCAGATTGTTTCGGTTTATAGCAGCTGACGCAAAAATTTGGCAATTGTCATAATTAATTGAATTTTTTCATGTGTACCGGTAGAACATCCTTAAGTCAAAAGAGGGCATGAAAAGTATGGTATTTTTGTGTTCCAGGTACCATTTTTGCAGGTACGGATTAACTTCAAAGTTATGCGGTGATTGTTTCGTAATTTTTCTTATGACTAAACAATACTGAAGATTCAACTAGATTTTGAGTCCAATACACTTTTTCAAAATTTGCCTCATATGTAATAATAGTATAGTCAGAATGTCATATATATTTTTTATAATCGATATAATTATATTTTATAAGTGTGGGTATAATAAAAAATTCAAAATACATCAATTAAGGTGAATGTATACGTATACTTACCATATGATTCAGTGTCGGCTGCTATTGCAATGCCACATAGCATGAAAAGTAGAGCTATCTTCATTGTTACACTGTGCTACTTGTACCTGAAAATCCACGATTATTAGGAACGTTGAACAAAGTTTTGACTTTATAAATCCGCGAATATTTCACCGCAAGTGGATATGTGGCAGGTAAATAGAAATCGTGTTTCAGTTTCATTGGTGGATTTAAAGGTTGCGCTATAGAACATTAAAACTTAGTTTGTTTACGTCATTTTAATGCTGATTCATAGTAAAATATTCATATTCTCCCACAAGGAAAGAGTCTAAATGTATACTTTTATAATTTTTTGACATATGGTAAGACTACACTAAACTGAAGAATTACTTCAGAGAAAAAGTAAAAATATATCATAAATCAGTGGTTTGACTATTGAAGTAAATATTGGTATTTGAAATCGAATGATTCTTAAAAGTGGAACACTGAAACAGATATCTCGATTAATCCTCTGCTTGTCATACGAAATCCTCACCCTGAACCCAGTGCCACGTGGTCATCTCACAAATATGAAATACACAGGCATTAGTACGAGTTTGGTACGAGTGACTTAGGATCGTAACTATTTCTATCTGAATAAGTGATCTTAGTCCTCTTTTGACGAAAAGTTTTATAATATCAACCACATTTTACGTTTTACTTGCCCAAAATAATTTATCAGTGATGAAATTTAATAATGTAAGCAAAATAAATGAAAATTTGACGAACAAAGAAGATTCTCTGAAATGAATTTCAGCATGTCCAACTTCACCTGAAAAGTGACGTCTAGAGAATCAAAAATGAAGAAAAATATTTTTTAGAAGAAAAATTGACAAAAATCTACCTGCGGCGCGCCCAAGAGAAAACTAGTTAACATTATCAAAAATTTTTGTAAAATCAAAATCAATTTTCATCGGTTCTGAATTTGTTATTTCTGGATGAGGATTTTTACAATGGGGTTCCTATCACTTACGAAAACTTGACCACCAAAAAACTTCAAAATAGATAAAAATTGATTTTGATTTTAAGAAATTTCTTCATAATGTAAACTAGTATTCTCTTGAGCGCGTCGCAGGTAGATTTTTGTCAATTTTTCTCCTTAATAATGTTATTATTGATTTTCGATTTTCTCGACGTCATTTCTTAGGTTAAGTTGGACATGCTGAATTTCATTTCAGAGAATCTTCTTTGTTCGTCAAATTTTCATTTATTTTGCTTACATTATTGAATTTTATCACTGATCAATTATTTTGGGCAAGTAAAGCGTAAAACGTGGTTGGTATTATAAAACATTTTGTTGAAAGGGGACTTGAACACTCACAAATGGAAATACGATACAGCACTGATAGTCAGGAACGCGTTTGAATCGCACTAACACAGAAGAGTTCGTGTAAGTGCAGTGTGATTAGTTATTCCCTCTTCGTAGACCCCATTTGACGATATTTAACGACAACGGTCATTATGATCGGCAGAGGGTTAAAAGAATTACTTTTCTCGAACTTTTTCTGTAATAATCTTACCATAGTTAAAAAATAATATTTTATTAATTAAATGGTTGAGTTCGAAATCTATTACTGTCTACTTTATCGGTGGAATATCATTTTTAGCCTGAAAATTAGACAGAACAGTATATGTTATCAGTTAATAATTTTACAATTAAAATTTTAATCATCAATTTTTAAAACATCATTCTCGGACCTAAAAATCTTGGATGGATTCTATCTGACACATTTGGGAGATTTTTCCCCCTTGACATCTGATTTTTGAGTCAGAGAGGAGTAAAAAAAATCAGTCAAAAATAGAGGTAGAATTTTATCTTGAGACATCGAAATATATTTACATTGAAAAATTCACGGTTCTTCCAGACAAATAAATAAAGAAGGAAGAAAAAGAATTCTTTAATTTTTACATTTTAAATTTAGAGGTTGCAATGCTATGCAACATCAAAACCTTGTTTGTTTACGTCACTTTAATGCTGAGATTATAAATCTACCACACATTTATTTTGTTAATAGAAAAATTTCCTATTCTCCTTTGAGGAGAAAGTGTGAATGTATACTTTTCTGATTTATCAACATGCGATAAGACTTCTTATATAAAATTCGTATCCCTTAAAATTATAATCAAATTACACTAAACTGGACAATCTACGAGAGATGCATTTTTTCAATTTGTTATTTTTTCTTGCTTCCTAAAAAATATCCGACTTACGATTAGAAATCAATACTTTTTGAACAAACATACTCCATGGCAGACGAAGCGTTTGAATTTTTTAACTTTATTGAAACACAAAATGTCCATACATCGAATGAGGATTAAAAATTGCATTAATAAGTTGGTACGTTGCACAATAAATGTACAAAATTCACAAATCTTTTGTTTTATCCTCTAAGTGGGTCAACCTCTATCGGAATCCACATATAATCAGAATTGGTAAATGTACGTGGACGTACAACGTAAGCAGTTTTTATGTCACAAGTAAATTGAGCTACAATTCCGATCCACTTCCACCTATAAAATACAGGACTTCCTTCGTCTCCCTGCAATAAAAATTTTTTTTTTTAATAACACATGCTTGAATGGTGCTGCTTCTTGTGCATAGACAGCGTTTTGGAAATGACCAACTTCAAGAAAAAATTTATATTCCCTACAATTTCCTACACACACCCATGATAAACATTGAATTTTTGAGTTATTTTCGTTAATAGTAGAATACTATTTCTCAGATTTGATATAATAGTATATTACGTGCCTAGGCGAACAATGAGGGTTATTGCGTGACGATCGACAATGCTCGCAGGAGATCGAAGCCAAGGCGTAGTCGAGGTACAGGTGAGGCGTAGTCGAGGTATAGCCGAGACGTAGCTGAGGCAAAGCCGAGACGCGATCAGTCCTGCGAGCATTTTAACCGAGTCGCGTAATTACCCGAATTGTGTGCATTGGCACATATTTTATTTTATGTGACTTCGGCGCATATAACGAGTTTTTATGCGTACACTCGAATCCAATCTGAAAAGGTCGGAATTGCCGTGATTATCGCCCATCTCACTTGACATTTCGCGAATACTTCCGGCCATTTTGATTGTCTCGGTCTTGTGTAGTAGTAGCGTATTGTAATAGATGCATGCGCAGTTCAAATGTACAAGGCTTTGTCAGTACGGTGTTAACGCTGTACGAAGAAGATTACGCTCCGCTGTATCGTAATAGGCGCATGCGCAGTTCAATTTTTACATTGCATTCCTTTGTATCGTAATACACAACATTACAAATTGAACTGCGCAGGTGCCTATAACCACACAGCAGAGCGTAATCTTCTTATTATCTCGCTTAAAATGCTCGCAGGACTGATCGCGCCTCGGCTTCGTCTCGGCTACGCCTCGACTATGCCTCACCTACGCTTCGACTATGCTTCGACTACGCCTTGGCTCTCCTGCGAGCATTGTCGCTCGTCGCGTAATAACCCTCATTATGCGCCTAGGCACATAATATACTATTAAACATGAAGTATTTTTTTCTAAAGTACGTTCAGAAGCTTTCTTCAAAATTCATGAGAATTATTAATGGATCTAACTTTTTCGATTTCATAAATCATTATAAAGATTGATGAATTTTGAGATTGACTGTATCTAGTGTACATCCTTGAATGAAAAAAATTCTTACGTCAAGTCTGACATTAGTCATCTCATACATACATAAAGAGCTTACAAATACATTCACACCATTCAGCCGCAGTCAATCATATTTCTCATCACAAATACACTTAACATACAACCTCATATATATATAAACCTAATAACTACACTTATATATAGGACAATACGCATTCGTCGAATCACGCACACGCTCGCTTACAACGCTGAGACATAGCACTTAGATATTTCTTATATAGTGACTACAAGAATTATTGAGAGCTTGTGAGAGTAAGTGTCGTGACTAGTGTTTTTGAGCCTTGCTCAAGTAAAAATAAATCCACTATTATTATAAATTCTTCATAAAATATTTTTAAAAATCAATATTTTTCTAAAATGTTGGTGAACTGTACATTTCTGAGCATCGATAACAATATTTACCTCTTGGAATATTACTTCGTCCCGACATAGTCTGATACATGTTCCACTTCTAAAAATAGGCGTCTTGTCTAAATCCACGCCGAATATACTTGCGCATTCTTCATGACCCAAGACAATCGCATCTGCATATGTCTTTAGTGTGAAGTCATAATGGCTCTGTAAATAGATAATATAAATTTAATTGTATTACAAAATCACATTATTTTAAATATTTTTAAAATTGATTCATAGATTATTTTACATAAAAATATAAGAATCATTTTCAAGTTCACAGAATATATATTGTAGACTTAAGCTTAGAGCAACATCATTTTATATAAAATTTTCATTAATACTAGCAATACTTCTTCCGTAGGTGCTAGCGGCTATAAGGGTGGATAAGCACCAAGGAAGTTTCTGATTACAATAGAAACCTTTTCAATTATACTAATCAGGGGGAGTGTTTACTCGATATACAGATATTTGGGAACAATTAGTTAGGCGTTTACGTTATGACGTCATCCGGCAAAATGACCATAAATTAAGTGCCAAATATCGACTAATACTAAATATATGGGGTGGAACTTAATTTCCCAAATACCTTTGTGAAAAATGATGTTATTTAAAGGATGCGAAAGGTCGCTAGTAGAGAAATGCCTTGTAATAGTGAAATAAAGGTTTCTAAAACAATAAAATAACTTGAAGAACCGAATGTTCGGCGTTTATTTCTATATTATCAATGAAAGACTTGAAGTTGGCAGTATACAGATTACAAAATCACCTACACCGAAAAAAACCTCTTTTGAATTTCGTATGAGGTGCCGCTACAATTTTCTTAAGCGACTTTTTATGTGATGTTGGTATAAAAGGTGATGCATTTTTTGGATAAAATCATACGATTATAGTATGGCAATGTTGTATCCCAAAATAGTAAATGCGTATACGAAATTCGTGTAACTTCAGTGTCTTATTAAGAAAGCACTACTCTATTTGCGAAAAACGCACGGAACCCGTACTCTCTGGCTATGGCCAAGTTGGTTTGGCAATACATTGCAATAAATTGCCAAACCAACTTGACCATGCCGAGAAAGAATGGGTTCCGTGCGTTTTTCGCAAGCAGAGTGGGGTGCTTTCTTGGTAAGACACTGGAACAAATTTGATATATCGGCTTTGCTATTTTGGCATACATATGTCCATACGAAATTCGCTTGAATTTGTGCAACAAAAGTAAAACGAATGTGTTGCGATTTTACTAAATTCAGATTTTGCACGAAATTTGGAAGAGCTTTTTTTTGGTGTAGTTACTATAACGACTTGAATATTTTTTACTCAATAGAAATATTCAAGTATTTGTTTCGCGCATGCACAAGAGATAACCACTCCACTGATTAAGGTGATGTTACGAAGCCTTGAATTGATGAGCTTTGTAGTAAATTATTCGAAAATCATAAGGAACTTAATTTTGAAGGTTCAAAGTTTTATGATACACACAATCAGTAAGAACAATTGTTCATTGAACAAAATTTTTTTGTGTAATTCACGGAATATTATATTGACTTGATCAAATCTGTCTATGTTAAATCTCATAAAAACAAATATTTCTGAAATTTCCAGAAAATTTCCTCTAACGGTAAAATACAACTTTGTCGCTGGAAGTCTAACGATAAAAAAAAACAAACGATTTCGTAAAAAATTGACCGAGTAATAGCAATTTATGATTTGAAAAACAGTGAGTTTCGATCATTTTTAATGACGAAAAATTGAGTGTTTTTAATTTTTATCTAAAAACTATTAAGGTTGCATGAAAATTGTGTTAAAATAAGAAACGCGTCATGACAAATTCTTCAAAACGGTATTTTTGTTTTTGTGAATGACCGAAAAAAAATTGTTATCACGATTTTCGTGCGCGGACAATAGTTTTCCGCGATTTTGATCGCTCGGCGAGTTATTACTAGTGGCCCTTCACTTGATAAAAACTGTCTCCATTACATTCAACTCCTCCTATACACTCAGAGAAAGTATTAGTCGTGGTTACCTATTTTTTTCTTGTAAAAAAGGGTCACAAGTATGTTTTTTAGCCTGTATCATCTAAGCACCTTAGTTCTTACAGCAATATTAACTGAGTACGAATGATTAAAATTTTTAGTAAAACTTACAAAATCCGATTAGTCGGTCCGTTTTGTAGCCGCGACTATTTTCATGCATTCCCACATTGTATCGAGCTTATAATAGATGTTACCAATACGTTTTTGTAAAACTTAATAATTGCGTTAATTGCTTTTACTATTTGTCCAGTGTAGTTATTACAAAAATATATATTTTTTCGACATAACAGAGAAAAGTTGTATCGAAAACTATTTCAATATCTTAATTAGAAACTGATTAATTTTTTTCATCCGTACATGAATAAAATAGTAATTGCAACATTGAAAAAAATTTTAAATTTACCATTCTATCTATTTTATTTTTGTTAATGTCGATGGGAACTTTCTTAGGCTAGAATTGTACAGGAGAAAAACTTTTTTAATTATTGTTTTTCAAAATATAACAAAGGATGATAATTGTTGAGAGGTTTTTCATCAAAAACTGCACAACAGTTTATAATTATACTTTAAAATTACCATGATTTAATTCTTCTCATTTTGATGAAGAACAAAAACAAAATTTTAAGAAATCAATATATGTAACGATTTCAAAACAGTTGATAAGCAGGTGAAATCTAATTCGTCTGTACAATTATTTCTTGAAGTTTACTATTACCAAAGAATTGCAAGTCATGTTTACACACGAAATATTCCATATGGAAATAAAATATTAACATTCCTCAAAATAAATGAATTTGATCAATTTTACAAAAAAAAATTAGTAACATTTACAAAATTTTTCTCTCAGTGTAGTTCTATTTCGGTATTTGTCAGCAAAGCAATATCATCCGCAAAACATAAAATTTTGATTGTTTTCCCCTGAACTTTCACGCCTATATTTTTTGTTGCTTCTTTAATTTTATCAATCACTTCCTCTAAGTATAAATTAAACGGAGTTGGTGATAAGGAGCATTCCTTTTTTTATACTTACTTCTCCCCGTTCCCCCTGCATTTTTACCCTTGCTTTTTTGGTCTTGGTATCGAGAGCTAATAATTTTCCTGAAGAATATTTTACTCTAAGAAATTAAATAGTTGCTCCAAATAATTCGTTGCTGTAACTACCGAAAATTCCAATCCAATCCGATAATTCTATCGAGAGTTATTGTATCCACAGACGCCGGACAGACGACAGACCCACAGATGGTAGTCAGACAAACACTTTAGTAAAAACCGTCTTTGTGGACTCAGGGGATCTCAAAACGTAAAGATTTGATAGAAATTCCAAAAGTGATTTTTCACACAAAAGCAATACCTTCTCATGTAATAAGTATGCAAAAGAGAAGATTTCATGCAAAATTCGGAGACTTTAAATCATCGATATATCAGAAATCGAAAATTTCTTTCGCCGCTTTGAAATTTTGCAAGAGCAAGAACTGTACTGTCTGCATATTCATCACACTGAGCAACAAAAATTGTTATAGTGGCAAAAGAATGTAAGGCTAAAAATTTACTTCTTTTTTATGAGATTCACTGTGCGTAATTTCAAATAACTGTAATTATTCGCTAAAAACATGTTTTTAACTATGGTACTTACATCTGGCTCGGGAAATCTATGTGCTAACACTGTAACTTCTTTTCCTGGTTCTAGAGAAATGTTAGCGTCAGGTTTCCTTTCTTCTCCGTTTCCAATGAAGGTCGAATGTATCT
The DNA here is from genome assembly GCA_030998225.1 of Diplolepis rosae. Lineage (NCBI taxonomy): Eukaryota > Metazoa > Arthropoda > Insecta > Hymenoptera > Diplolepididae > Diplolepis > Diplolepis rosae. Next base: position 96,397 of record JAPYXD010000723.1, on the reverse strand, counting down.
AAAAATTTCGAGTTTTTTGAGTTGTTGACGAACTACATTCACTCAAAATTGATATAAAGAGAGCCGCAAATTCGAATCGATGAACAATTCTACCAATCATAAGTCATTGTCCACTAAAAATTTGTTAAAAAATTTGTATCTTTTAATTGAAATTGTAGGATATGACTTATAATTTGTGGGATTTTTATCAATTCAAATAAGTGTCTCACTTTCCATCAATTCAGATTTAGAAAGTAAGGTAAGACTAGCCTTGAGAAGTGCAGAGTTTTCAGGGGTGAAATCTTCATTTTCTTCATGTTGGTAGAAAATTTTATTAATCCCGATGTCGGTGATTCCAGAGCACTGCTCATCAGTCGTTAGATCCCAAGCGCAAATTCTCATTGAAGGCTTTTCTGGGAGATCATGAGATAGAAAAGCTGTTAGTCTTTGTGCACATTTAGCTGTAGTCACAATTAGGCGGCTTGGCATTTTATATGGGAATCCAGTACAAACATGTTTCTTGTCAATTTCTATAGATGCAAGAAGGTTTCCAAACATGTATAACATTTGGTCCAATATCTTTTCACTGGTTACTTTATGCTCCAACAAAGTTGAGTTGCTTTCTATAACATTTATAATATACTTGTAATACTCAAAGTCCAAGAAACTTGTTAGTTTTTTATCAAAACTATGAAAGGATTACATTTTTCAAACTTATTTTATTATAATCTTACTCAAGTTGAAAAATAATACTTTAGAAATTAGATGGTTTAATTTGTAATCTGTCACTGTCTACCTTATCGGGGAAACACCAATCTTAATACGTATAACATATCGCATAACATACGAACTGTTCCGACAGGTGTCATTCTTCACGACTTTAAACGCTTATATCACAAATAACGCAAATAAATGTGAAATTTTCAAATAATTCGAAATTTTTCTGTGGAAATGGTGATACTTTTCTGTTTCCTCGGTATGGTCTCTTAGTAAGAGACATCTTGAGTTCTAACTCCGATGCATGATCAAAAAAGCCTCCTACAGCATTCTCAACATCCTCGGCTTCAATGCTAGGTTCTATGTCTGCGATCTCGACCTCGATCCTGGGGATGAGCTGACGGACAGTTCCACTAGCACCAATAACCTCTTTCAAGGCGGTATCAAGCCGTCCTCTTCCTTCTTTGGAACATTTAAGTTCTACCAGCAGGTCTTTAGAACGCGCCTCTTTAATTCCATGGACTGTGACACCCAATTCTTCACGGTCAGCTCTCTTGGCCGTTTCCGCAATTCCGGAGTACTTACTTTTCCGATTGGTGTTTGATTTTTAGACCAATCAGAAAAGCAAAGAAAAAGCAGTCTAAAATACAAGGTGAATTTTATCTCGAGGCAATGAAATATATTTGCATTCAAACATTCACGGTTTTCCCAGACAAATATTTGTTTTATTTGACCGTGAATTTCTCGATTTAAATACGATAAATCTTAAAAGTTGAATGGCTTGAAAATGATTTTCGCATACCTCTATTTTTTAATGCACATTCGGATTCTTAATTAATAAAGACATAAGTTTTATTTGAATTCTTCTTTTTTTTTCTTACTTTCTTTTTCCATTTGAAATTGTAAAGCCCCGCTGCCCCCAACCTTCTTGGAAATGAGGTGAATATTCGGTCGAAATAAAGACATTTTTTTCGTAGGATGCGTATTTCTTAAGATATTTCAATGTCTCAAGAAAGAAAACTCTCCCTGTAATCCATGTACGAATTTAGGTCGGTTGTCAGAGTTGTACAGTTGAGCCATGTTTGGCCCTACTCTGGCAACCAAAATTTAGTAACCACAATTGGACCGACTATGCTACTTTTGAGCTGCCGTACTTCTGCCAACGTTGGCAGCCAGAGATATCTCTAACCGTGGACCCAACCGTGACCCGGACTTAAACCGACTGTCGGTTTAGCCTTGGCGAATTATTTGCTCCCTATATCTGAATCTGTGAAATTCACTGGAAAAACAGTGCATATACGCCGTTCTCCAGTAAATTTTACTGATTCAGATTTAGAGAGTGAGCAGACCGGAACAGTGTGGTCGACCCGCCTCTGGGCCAAAGTTAAACCAACCATTGGCAAAATGATTGCCAGCACTCGTTGTCATACTATACCCAACCGTCGGCCAAAATATGTATCAGACTCGAACCGATTGACAATTCAACCCTGGCGAATTCCATGAAGAGACCGTCACATTAGGGTTGACCCGTTACTAGGCCATAGTTGAACCAATCGTCGAAAAAATATGAACCATATTATATATTTTATAGGAGTAATTAATATATATTCAAAAAATATGTATGTAAATTTGTTTAAAAAACGTCTTTTATACACTGATTTATGAATTATGCTTACCATATTGTTCAGTGATTGCTATTGTGATGCCACATAGAATAAAGAGTAGAGCATTTTTCATTTTTACACTGTACTACTTGTATGTGAATATCCACAATAAATGATTAGACACGTTGTACAAATTTTCGATTTTATAAAACCGCAAATACGCCACTGCCGGTACATAAATACATACGTACTGGAAAATAGGAATCGTGGCCAAGTTTGATTGGTCGATTCGACAATTACGCTATGTCACATTAATCAAATTGAAATTGTTTAGAAGTTTGTGGCACATTAACTTTGTTTACATTACTTGTATGCTAAAAGTGTAATGTTAGATACGCAAAGATACTAAAACTGTTATGTAAAATCAAATACGTAAAATCACTACGTGGATCATTGTATTTTTCATAGCGCCTCTTTTGAAACTCCGATTTTCAGTACACAGAGAGAAATCCAGGTTACAGTAACCTGATGAATACTGTTAAATTTGTCTTTGACCACTTTTTCAGACTAGAACTTAGTTTGGAAGAGTGGTACCGGTGTCCATTTTTTTTGGTTACAAGAACCAGAATGGTTAATCACAGTGACCGACGAGTCAGTAAAACCATTAAATGATTTCTTTTTTTCGTTTCAAAAACCTTAAATTAGTTTGTGTGTGTGTGTATTATAGATTTTTTAATAAATAAATATTTTATTATTAAAAATATAATTAATAAAAAAAAATGCATTATATTTTTTATAATAATTTTCATAGAATAAATTTAGTTCAAAATACTTTTTTTTATTAAAAAAACTCATACTGCTTATTTTACTACATTTTTTACAACGGGAAAGAATAATTCTCATGTTTAACAAAATACTACGTAGATCCAGAGATGGAGGAAGAAACTAAACAAAATACATTCAACTCTATTGTTAAATATTTTTGATAAACTTGGAAAATTGTTGAGTTGATTAAAACTAATCACGTATTCGAGTTTAAAAAGTTTAAAATATATATATTTAAATTTACTTTATCTCATTTCAAGAATTCTAATATCAAGTGCAATGGACGAGAATCATGATGAATACTAGATTAGATTCGAGTGTACGCATAAAAACTCGTATACGCACCGTAGTCACATAAAATAGAATATGCGCCAATGCACACAATTCGAGTAATTACGAGACTCGATTGAAATGCTCGCGGGACTGATCGCGCCTCGGCTTCGTCTTGGCATCGATCTCCTGCGAACATTGTCGCTCGTCGCGCAATAACCTTCATTATGCGCCTAGGCACATAATATACTATTATATGGGAATGTAGATTGTTCAGGACATGTGATACTTTACCAGAAGAGAAATTTAGTTTCCCACGGTATTTTTCCACAATTTTTACTTAAACAAAAAATAATAGTGTCCAGACGCCCGTGTCCTTGTTCTTTGCGACTGGATACTATTATTTTTTTTTTTTTAATTGAAAATTATGGAAAAAAACCTACCTAAACTAAATTGCTTTTATCGTAAAGTTGCACATTTCTCTGAAGCTATAATTGCTATAAAATTATAAAATTTTCTACTAAAAATGCCATCAGAATTCATTTGTCTAGATGTCATAGAGGTCGGGTTGCAAATGCTGTTGAATCACAAGTCCAATCCGCTCAAGTTTCAAATGTTGATGAAGAGATTTCATATATAGATTTCAGTGAATCTAAAAGATTCTTATATGAGAGCGAAATACTACAAAATCACTATAATTTTATAGAACCTATTGAAATACCTTTTCTATTGCTCATGATGAGGAACCTGCCTCTTATCATTACGTTCTTATTTTAAAAACATTACACGGAAAAAAATTTGGCGCAGATGCTGCCCCTAGCGGTGGAGCTGTTGCGTTTAGCGGAGAAGAGTTGTGTGACTATGCATTTGGGTATGCTGCGTTCCCTCTGTGGGTGAGCAGCTGCCCCTTTTTGGGGGAGCAGTTGACTTACTCCGAAGGAACACAGCGCTTCTTTCGGTAGGGAGTGTAGTTGCACCGCATCGGCAGACAAATGCAAAAGCAGGCGAATGTACAAATTTTAAGTTTTTATGATTTACATGAAAGTGCCCATTGAATTGATGTTTCCTATATATATATATATATAGAAGTACTTTTTGGTTCATTAAGATCTCTTTACAAATAACCTAACCTCAATGTTGAGATTTTAATTAATTTCACATCATTTTAAAAAATTAAACAAATTCTTCAAAAGATAATAATTATTAATAATAATATTTAACGACATTTTCAGAAATATCAAAACAATTGAATTGTCCATTAAAAAGTATAGTCAAATATCAGTTTATATGACTCGCCGCAGCATTCCCTCCTGTGGGGCAGCAGCTCTCCCGCAATTGTGGGAGAGCAGTTAGTCCACAAAAAAGTAAACCTGCTAACTTATGAAGAGCGCTGCAGTTGCCCTCCAGTGTAGTGGCGCAGGAGCACCAGAGGTAGTGCAGCATTTCTACCAAATTTTTTTCCGTGTAGAAAATATGTTATCAAATGAACAAATTAGTAATTATTGCTCAACTTCGGATCAATGCGACAGCAAAAATGGTTTTTTGATATAAAAGATGGTAAGATCGTAAAAGAATGTTCATTTTCCATAAACTGTTTGCGCATAATTCTTTTTCAGGCTGCTTTCGAAATCTGCAATCCGTTAGGGTCGTCAAAAGGCAAATTTAAAATATTGTAGTAGGAATTTATATGCTTCTCGGAAATGTGCGATCTTTCATGAGATCTATAATAGATAATATTAAATTGGTGGCATTATGCAAGGAAAATTATATCAGTAAATTTGGGTGGACGGTTTTTCTGGATAGATTAATTAAAGACATACAAATTTTGGAAACAGAGGGGGTTAATATAACTTTACCAAACGGAGAAATTAAAATTTTTTTAGGAAGTTTACTTTATATGTTAGGTGATCACTTAGGAAGCCATCAAATCGGTTGTTTTACACAAAATTTTAGTACGTCTATCTACTTTTGTCGTTTCTGTTTGATAATGAGAGAAAAATTATTGGAAAATGCTTATGGGGTTCAATAATTAAGAGATAGGTGGAACTATGCAATTTGCGCTGAGTCTGCGAGAAAAACGGTAAAAATGTACTTAGGCATTTCGAAAAACTCTGCACTGAATTTATTAAGAGAGTATCATGTTGCCAAACCAGGCAATAAATCTGTTTGCAATAAATTATTTCGTTGCGAAAAAGTGGTTCAGATTTGGATATTTGAATTATAATTTACAAAGAATAAAATTATCTGGCGATCCGAGTGGAGATAACGTTTCCATTATTAATGGCAAAAAAAAGAAAATTTGTGGAACCGCAACGGAGATAAGAAAGCTCCTACTGATATTTCCTCTAGGTGGCGTGTTTTCGATAAAAGATTCCGATGACACTGTGTGGAGAATGGTATTAAGCTTGAGAAAAATGAGTTCACACGTCTGTGCTCCCGGATTATCGATGGGACAAGTTGCTTTGCTTAAAAGATACATCGACGAATATTTGAACTTACGTGTACTATGTTTTCTAAATGTTCCCTTAAGACCGAAACACCATTATATTACTCATTATCCACATCTAATTCAAGAATTTGGACCATTGAAGCATGTGTGTACCTTGCGAATGGAAAGCAAACACAAATTTTTTAAACGCCATATTAAGCACGCTAAAAATTTCAAAAATCCGTTATATAAATCTTTCATCTGTCTTATCAACATGTCCTCGTCTCTCTTTTTTATCTCTTTCTCTCCTTCGTAATCTTAGTGGTTCCCTGTATCACCACTCTACAATCGCGCGATGCGCGGTAATATTTAAATGAAAGGTATACTATTTATTTACATATATATACATTGAGTCAGAATTATAGAACTTTGAACAATTAAAATATACACAGAATTAATGAAATATTTGTCTTTTTTTCAGATGACAAAAATTAGTCCGAAATTTAATCAACGAAGCCAATGCAAAATTCAGTTCAAACGGTCAGAAATTGGTCTTGGAAAAAGATGGCACAGAAGTTGACGAGGACGAAGTTTTATCATTTTTAAATAATGCTGGGGAAATTTTCCTTCTGCTGGAAGAAAATCAAAGTTGGGAAAAAGGAACTTCTTCCGAACATTTAATAAAAGCAGAATGTATTAAGAATGATGCAAACCCGTCTACTTCTAATACCGAAGAATTGGAAGTGGAAGATGAGGTTGCAACTCCTGCAATTCAGCAAATTCTCAATCAGGAACCTGCATATATGAAAGTTATTTCAGAAAACAATTCGACCACAGCAAATGATGAAATTATAGAACAGGTTGATAAAGAACATTCTGCCTTCAACTTCAGCAGTAGATGCTCTGTGGACAAATTTCCAATTTGATTGGAAAATCTGCACTAACAGCAAAATTCAAGATCTGAAGAATGGAAAAAAGACACACGAAGTAATAAAATACTTTGTCCATCAGGCGATTGATCAACTGAAGGAAATAAGTACGAGCATTCCTGCTAATATATTACGTAATGCGTCTAAAACAATAGTCAATGCGTACCCGGCCGTTTTCAGGACAAGAACACCCAAAATGAAAAGCTTGGCGAAGGGTTTTATACTTTATATTCAAAAATGCTGAACCGGAACAATAATTTGAATAGACCAAAAAATGGGTTATAATAAAAATGCTGGTTGACGATCAATGAGGGTCAAATATAAAGAAGAAAACTCTTTATAGTGTCAAAATTGTTGCGACGTTTCGTTGGCTATGGGTTTGCCAACCTCATCAGGCTTTATTAAATTAAAAAAACACCAAATATTAAAATTGTCAAACACAAGAAAAATAAACATTAAATTAACTTAACATCCAGAACATACACAAAATTGTTAAAATTTTACCTTTATAAAAGAAGTTTAACTCATGATGAGTAATGTCGAGAAAATAAAATTATAATAAAAGTCATGATTTACTTAATAAAATGACGTGATGTCATGGAGTCGACGACACTTTGTCTACTAAATTATTACATTCAAACAGTTAACTTGAAATATTGACAACAGTTATTGTAAACACAGAATTTGAAATGTAAACAGACATCAGCTGGAAAGCTATCATGAATTTAATCTATTAAGTAATGAAAAATAAATTCTATTCAAAGTAAATATGTCTTCTTTTTTATTTATACTAAATTTATTAAATTTTATATGGATCATCTCTGATGTTAATCTTTTTCGATAGTCAGAGACATAATCAACAATCTTGGTATTTTCCCAATCAAATTCATGGTTGAATTCCAATTGATGTTCACAGACTACGGATTCACTGTTTTTTTTTATTTTTGTGTTCATTAATACGAACTTTTAATGCTCTCTTAGATTCACCAATATAAGTATATTGTTATAAGTATATAATATAATAATATTGTATACAAATTTAATTGTAAAAATTGCACTGCGACTTATATTGGTGAATCTAAGAGAGCATTAAAAGTTCGTATTAATGAACACAAAAATAAAAAAAACAGTGAATCCGTAGTCTGTGAACATCAATTGGAATTCAACCATGAATTTGATTGGGAAAATACCAAGATTGTTGATTATGTCTCTGACTATCGAAAAAGATTAACATCAGAGATGATCCATATAAAATTTAATAAATTTAGTATAAATAAAAAAGAAGACATATTTACTTTGAATAGAATTTATTTTTCATTACTTAATAGATTAAATTCATGATAGCTTTCCAGCTGATGTCTATTTACATTTCAAATTCTGTGTTTACAATAACTGTTGTCAATATTTCAAGTTAACTGTTTGAATGTAATAATTTAGTAGACAAAGTGTCGTCGACTCCATGACATCACGTCATTTTATTAAGTAAATCATGACTTTTATTATAATTTTATTTTCTCGACATTACTCATCATGAGTTAAACTTCTTTTATAAAGGTAAAATTTTAACAATTTTGTGTATGTTCTGGATGTTAAGTTAATTTAATGTTTATTTTTGTTTTTTTTGACAATTTTAATATTTGGTGTTTTTTTAATTTAATAAAGCCTGATGAGGTTGGCAAACCCATAGCCAACGAAACGTCGCAACAATTTTGACACTATAAAGAGTTTTCTTCTTTATATTTGACCCTCATTGATCGTCAACCAGCATTTTTATTATAATAATATGGAGGGTGACACTACCATTTCTACACAAAAAATGGGTTAGGTTTGTCAAAAGAATTAGGAGTAAAATGTAAAACCCTATCTACATTAAAAATGGCTAAAGCAGGATGCTTAAACTGGCAGCCTGAGATTAAACTCTCTTATATCAAATTGGAAGAGAAAAGAATCAACTTATTAAACTGGGCTACAAATTTAGACTAAAAATGTGGACCCAAATGAAATATTGTTGAAGAAGCAAGAGGCAGAGAAAGATTTTGTTTTAACATTTTCCTATCAGCGGAAATTTTTAAACAACTCGGACACTCCTCCAAGCATTGAGGAAATTCAAGATATGTAGCCAATTTTGTTAAATGTTGAATTTTATTTTTGACCGTACGAATTATTTATGGGTCACGCAACTCATAAGTTAGATGAAGAACTCAACAAATGCCAATTTCGTATTTTTCGTTATGGCCATCAAAAGCATTTCATGACCAGTACTGAACTTTCCTGTGAAGAAATTTTAAGGATAATTGGAAAGCAATTTTGAGATGATCACAATCATTTGCTCCTAAAATATGCTGTAAGTTTTTATATATTTATGTGTTTACACATATTCTTCTAAAAACTTGTGGTCAAAACCTGTCGGAAGTAATCCATAGTTTCATTTAATATTTTTTAGTTAAACAATGACATCTGTTTTGCAGGATGACGTGCCATTACAAGATTTCATTGTTCCCAAAGATGCCTTCGGATGGGTTGCCTCTTCATTTAAGATTTTTTTAGTTTGCTTCAAATTAACAATTTAAAATTTTCCCCCATGTTTGAATGATATCAATGACACGGATTTTTTATTTCAACAGGTTCTTCAGACACATTTCATTTTTTTATTCAGACAGAGCTGATTTTCACACATTGCACTTTCTTAATGGCATTGACATTTCCCAAAATCTAATTCACCAACTAACTAAAAATATAATAATAAAAATATCTATGCTTATCAGGTCTATTTTTGAATATTTCCAGAAAATTAAATTTTTCATTTCAAATACTGTGAAATTACACAATTCAATTAAGTAATTTTTCAATAATTGACCAATTATTTTCTCATTAATTTGTGATAAAAGCCATAAAACTCATTGATTACTGTCTCAAATTCGAGCGCGCTTCATTCCGTAGTAGTGGGGGAAGATGGGTCGATTGTCTGCTCGTTGTGGGGAACCGTGACGCGCTCGTAAAAGGGAGGCCTTGTTACAGGAATCTCGTTATAGGGAATCTCGAGTGTACTTGAAAAATGTATACAAAATATTGATTTTCTAACACTGCGAATGCCCCACTGCTAGTAAATAAATGGATACATGACGGTAAATAGAAATCGGGCTCAAGGTTCATTGGTCGATTTAGAGGTTGCACTGCTATGTAACATCAAAACCTTGTTTGTTTACGTCACTTTAATGCTGAGATTATAAATCTACAACACATTTATTTTGTATATGGAAAATTTTCCTATTCTCCCTTTAGGGAAAAGTGTGAATGTATAATTTTCAGATTTATCAACATGCGATAAGACTTTTTATATTAAATTCGTATCCGTTAAAATTATAATCAAATTACACTAAACTGGGCAATCTACTAGAGGCGTATTTTTTCAATTTGTTATCTTTTCTTGCTTCCTAAAAAATATCCGACTTACGATTAGAAATCAATACTTTTTAAACAAACATACTCCATGACAGACGAAGCGTTTGAATTGTTTAGCTTTATTGAAACACAAAATGTCTATACACCGAATGGGGGTTGAAAATCGGATTAATAAATTAGTACGTTGCACAATAAATGCACAAAATCCACAAATCTTTTGTTTCACAATCTAACCGTGTCATCATTCATCGATATCCACCTATAATCAAGAGGGTTACTTGTACGTGGGCGTACAATGTAAGCAGTTTTCATGTCACAAGCAATTTCAGCTACAATTCCGATCCACTTCCAATTGAAAAATACAGGACTTCCTTCGTTTCCCTGAAATAAAAAAGTTTTTTTTTATAACACATGCCTGAATGGTGCTGCTTCTTGTGCATAGATAGCGTTTTGACAATGACTATTTTCAGTTCAGTGTGAGAAAGTAACTTTCACTACTGTTGCATATGCGTATACTTCAAGAAAAACATCATATTCCCTACAATTCCCTACTCACACCCATGATAAACTTTCAATTTTTGAGTTATTTTCGTTAATAACAGAATACTATTTCTCAGATTTGATATAAAAAATATTGTTTGCATCACACGGACAAAAATAGTTGAAGTAATTTTTCTCGAACCTGGCGGTTAAACTTGGGACATGAAGGCATTTTTCTTTTTTTTTTTGGTGAGGAGGAAAAATGGCGAAATCTTTTATAGACGTTGTACAGGACTCTCCTAGGACGGGTCTAGGCATACCTGTTAAAAACAAAAAACATCTCTCTCGAACCAATACACCGCCCGCGGAACCGCCTTTTGGCTTTAAACTTCACGGGCAGTTGGTTCCAGCTTAAAGTCGCGTACGACTCTTCCGTCATCCGTTCGCCCGGGACTCCCATCCGCGGACACACGCCCGTTAGGCAGACCGACTAGCCGCGCCAGTCAGGGGGAGGAATAAAGCGATTTTCTCCCCCGAACGACGTGGACAGCCAAGTCCGCCCAGGACGCAGGACCGCGGGTGCAGGCCCCGATGCGATTTCTACTGGCCCTCCCCGTTGTTTCGCTCTCGACGCCCATCAAGCTCTCTCGTCTTCATCACAAGTGTGACGAATGACTCGATGAGCGTCCAGAACCGCTCAGACTAGAGCATGAGAGGGACCATCGTGTTAGGAGTAAGCCCGAAACCCACTGCCTGACCGAGGGCCTCCCTTGCCATATTCCATTTTGCGCAGACGAAGAGTGCGTGCTCCGCGGTATCCACCGGGAAATCGCAGTAGCAACACATCTCTTCGTCTCTCTTTTTAAAGCGAATTAGGTACGCGTTAAAACAGCCATGGCCCGAGAGCGCTTGCGCCAAATAAAAGCCGACTTCCCCATGCTTTCTGTTCAGCCAGGTGGCAAGCTCCGAGATCAGGCGGTATGTCCATCTCCCTGTCTGCTCACCATGCCATCTCATCTGCCATTTCTCGACGAGTCTGCGCCTTCCATCCTTGCGGATGCCAATAAATCTATTGGCGGGACGCTCGCCAGGACCAGCACAGCACTCGTCGGGACAGTTCAATATGCTGAAACTATTCTCAGCGCGACACGTCTCTGCGCCGAGAACAGCTTCCTCTGGATAACATGGTTTTGCAGGGCATTAGCCCAGACCGGATCTGCATAAAGCAGCTTCGAATGGACAACGCTCGCCACCAATGGACATAAGGGCATTTCAATATCTTTTAAATCCTAGTCGAGTAAAATAAATTTGATAAATACCTTATTCACCCAACGTGGATAATAATAAGCGTTACATAGGAAATTTAAATTTAAAATTACAAAACTATCTTTGGAATTCCCTAAATTGTCCCATATAGATATATAAAGCTGTAACAAAATTTTCAGTTCCATATAACTGTATAAAGCTTTAATTACCTAAGACGTAACATTTTGTCTGCTCCAAGTTTTAGAATTTTCAGTCACAAGTATCGAAATATTCAGCCATTTGTAACAGAAAATTGAAAAAATTGTCTCAAATTTTCCAAAAAGTAAAGTAGTTGTAGGTAGAGCGTTTACGTTCGAGTAATTAATTGCGAACTGTAGTGCATCTAAAGCATACAATTAAATTGAATTAAGTATTGAAAAATGATCTTTCTTCATAAATATAGTCATTTGTACTTTTTAAGTTTGTTAAAAAATGTTAAATGTTATTTCTTATAGTATAAAAAGGCCGGGTCCGTTTCAATCGCACAAAATCTAGGCTCTCACATTTTTGCATTAGGTAGTTAAGTCTATTACTTGTATATATTGTGCATAATCACGAGTATGAAATTTATCTGACTCACTGATAGCCACACTCCCTTAATTAAAATAAAATATTTTCAAACAAACGAGTTTTTTATTTTTCTAAAATGTTGATGAACTGCTGCCTAAATCCGAAACATTGAAAAAACACTATTTCGAATGAATCAAGAATCAGTTAAACGTAACTAATATTACTAGGGAAACTTGCTGGTTGACCAGCGAATTTCACTGTTGACTAGTATATTTCACTGATTATCCAGTGAGTTTACCTAGTGGAAGCAGGTAAATTCCACTGATTTCTATGTGGAAGACTTATAACATTCGAAACAGTGATTTTTCACAGTGAATCAGTGAGTTTTTACTGTTTCGGATTAAAGTAGTGTACATTTGTTAGCATCGATAACAATATTTACCTCTTGGAATTTTACGTCTTCCATACATATTTGGATACATGCCCCACTTCTAAAAATAGGCGTCTCGTCTAAATTGACGTTAAATATACTTGTGCATTGTTCATAATCCAAGACAAGCGCTTCTGCATATGTCACTTCATTCACGTGTTGAATACTCTGTAAATAGGTATCAATGAGACTCAAAGTTGGCAGTATATGGTATAGATAACAAAATCACCTACACCGAAAAAAATCTTTTTCGAATAGACGCCGGACAGGCGGCAGACACACAGATGGTAGTCAGACAAACACTTTAATAAAAACCGTTTTTTTGGACTCAGGGGATCTCAAAACGTAAAGATTTGATAGAAATTCCAAAAGTGATTTTTCACACAAAAGCAATACCTTCTCATATAATGAGAATGTAAAAGAGAAGATTTCACGCAAAATTCGGAGACTTTAAATCATCGATATATCAGAAATTGAAAATTTCTTTCGCCGCTTTGAAATTTTGCAAGAGCAAGAACTGTAGTGTCTCCATATTCATCACACTGAGCAAAAAAAATTGTTATAACGGCAAATAAATGTAAGGCTAAAAATGTACTTCTTCTTTTTTATAGGAATGCGTCCGTGATTTCAAATAAGTATAATTGTCCGCTAAGAACATTTTTTTAACTGTGGTACTTACATCTCGCCGGGAAAATTTATGTCCTACCACTGTAACTTTATTTTTAGGTTCTAAAGGAATTTTAGCATCAGGTAGCCTTTTACTGCCAGCTGCAGTCATGATACCAACGATCTAAAAATGTCGAAGTTTTCGAATTGTTGACAAACTACATTCACTCAAAATTGATATAAAGAGAGCCACAAATTCGAATTGATTATTCGAATTCGAAAAACTCTGTATCTTTCAATTGGAATTGTAGGAAATGTCTTATAATTTGTGGGATTTTGATCAATTTAAGGTGGCTTGATCGTTTTTGAAAAAAATTATAGACTGCTCTGAAACTTAGAGATTATCTTAATAAAATATGCTAGATTCATTTGGAAAAAAGAAATACCGTGGTTGACGATGTCATTGCCGAAAAAATCGCTACCGAAAAAATGTCAGTTTAACACGTAGTCTTATGGGATTCCTCGTCAAAATCGGCGAAACTCCAGAAAAAATCACAAGTCCCCATAAATCAAATATATACTAGTACTTTCGATTTCGAGGAATCTATTAGTATTATAAAAACAATGGGTGGACGACTTCAATCAAGAGAAAATTGCGAAAAAGGTACAGAATATAGAAATCGCCTCGAGGTGAAACTAATAATTTTTGACTATCGCTCTTTTCCGGGGACATTTCCGCGATTTCTTACCCTTCTACTCAGATGTTACTATAATACATATGATTATTAAAAAAATAAGTAGCAATGAGCATTCATGTAACACGTGCCCCCACGGTGCCCGTCACTTCATACGACACCAAACGCTCAAGCCACCTTAAATAAGTGTCTCACTTTCCATCAATTCAAATTTAGAAAGTAAGGTAAGACTAACCTTGAGAAATGCAGAGTTTTCAGGAGTGAAATCTTCATTTTTTTCATGTTGGTAGAAAATTTTATTAATCCCCACGTCGATGACTTTAGAGCAATGGTAGATAGTTTGTAGATCCCAAGAGCAAACTCTTATTGGAGGCCGTTCTGGGAGAGGATGAGATAGAAAAGCTGATACTCTTTGTGCACATTTAGCTGTAGTCATAATTGCGAATCTTAGCGTATCATATGCGAATCCAGTACAAAAATGTTCCTCCTCAATTTGTATAGAAGCAAGACGGTCTCCAAATATGTATAACTCATATGCCAACCTTCTTCCACTGGTTAACTTACCCTCCAACAAAGTTGAGTTGCTTTCTATAATATTTGAAATATAGAATTTTTATCCATTTCTTGTTGTTTTGGCATAGTGTTAGTTTCTTCTAGTTTTATTTATTTGAAAATTTTCAATGTTAAATATAAAAAACATTTTAAAAGGCCGGGGGGGGGGGGGGGGCAAACGGTTCGTTCACATGTGGGGGTCCTTTTCAGTGCCATAAACTGAAGGATTAATTCAAATTTTCTATAAAAGATTTAAATAGAGAATAAAGTGAATATAAGGAAAACCATAAAACTCAAAAAATGGTCTCATTACTTGCAAATCAAAATTAAGCAGCCCAGTATGCACAACGCGCATTGAATAAGTGCTTAGAATGAACTATATATGAAAAACCGGATAAACCGAACAAGATTTAGAAATTTGCAATAAAACCGGCAGCGAAAATTTTTTAAAACAAGTCCAAATGATTGTTAATTACCAAAAATATGGCTCCCGAATCATTTTTCAATTTAAAAAAAAAAATGTAATTCTTTCGAAGTTTTGATAGAAAAATCGACAAGTTCCTCAGTCTTTGACAACTTCAAGTATATTTCAAACAATTGTCAATTACAAAAATTATGGCTCTCGAACCATATCTCAATTTTGGAAAATTTTCTTGAGGACTTTATTATCGGAGTTTCTCATCGATCGAGCTAAGCTGTTTGAAAACCTATACTCAGGATATGTGGCTTTGTTGACTGACATTTTTTTAAATATAATGCCATCCTGAGAGGTTCTTTTCCTCCTTGAAGAAGACTTTGAATCTTTTACAGAAAATTTGAATTATTCCTTTAATTTATGGTGCTGAATTAAAGTCCGCAAGAAAATTTTCCAAAATTGATAAAATAATCTTACTTAAGTCGAAAAATAATACTTTAGAAATTAGATGGTTTAATTTGAAAGCTGTCACTGTCTACCTTATCGGAGAAACACCAATCTAAATATTACATACGATGTATTCTGATAGGTGCCGGTCTTGACGACTTTAAGCTCTTATATCACAAATAATGCAAATAAATTTGAAATTTTTCTGTGGATAAATAGACACTTTATATTTAATTTAATTCTTCAATAAGTTTTTACATCTCTTTGTTCAAAGTTCAAAGCGTTTTAGATCTTTTCTGATTGGTATTTCATTTTTAGACCAACGTTTGGTAACCAAAGTTAGACAGACTATGGCACTTTTGAGCTGTCGTAGTTCTGCCAACATTGGCAGCCAGAGATGTCTCTAACCATGGGCCCAACCGTGACCCGAACTTAAACCGACTGTCGGTTTTTTTTTTCATCTTTTTTTGTATCACGTGACACCACCGACAAAATACAGACTGGGCATGAGTGGGTTTTAAAATGGAAATTATATGGGATTATTATGGGGAATTATAATTATTATATAATTATATTAGGTGCGCAACTAAGTTCCCGCTGTTTGTCAATAGATGGCTCTAGCATAAAGTGCTGGTCGATTTTGACATATCCAAAATGTCATGAACCAAGCTTAGACATATGGTAAACAAACCTTTTTTACACATTAGTGATTTTGTTTTGGCTTCATATACTTTTGGTTGTGTTAAAATTTTGATTTTATGCCAAATAATCGTCATTTGCGGGAAATGTTGATTTTCTTCTTTCATTGGAAGAAAACGGCGACTGAAGCGCATTGAGAGTTCCAAAAAGTTTACGGAGATGCTGCTCTAAGTGAAACAACGTGCCGTGATTGGTTCCGTTGCTTCAAAGACGGTGCACGAAAAAGTGATTCTAGAGCATGACAACGCTCGGCCTCACGTTGTCAAACCCGTTAAAACCTACCCGGAAACGCTGAAATGGGAAGTTCTACCCAACCCGCCATATTCCCCAGATATTGCGCCGCCCGATTATTACTTGTTCCTGTCGATGGCACATGGTCTGGCTGATCAGCAGTTCCGCTCATGTGAAGACATCGAAAAATGACTTGATTCGTGGAAAGCCTCATAAGATGAACACTTTTACCGGAACGGTATTTGATCTCTACCAGAAAGATGGGCAAAAGTTCTAGCTAACGATGGGCAATACTTTGAATGATTCATTTGTAACCATTTTTTCACAATCAAGTTGCATTTTCATAAAAAAAAAAACAGCGGGAACTTAGTTGCGCATCTAATAGTACAGTATAAAATTTCAAAACTATTGGGTTGTCAACAAAGTCATTTCGTTTTTCTTCATAATTTTCAAAGCAAGTTTAATAATACAAGTAACAAACATTAATCAATTATGTATTGACCATTATGTTCGATGACCTTTTGCCATCTTTCAGTCAGCTTCATAATTCCGCTTTCGTAGAAAGTTTGGTTCCTAGTGGCAAAAAACTGAATCAACTCATTTTTGACAGCCTCATTCGAATCGAATGTTTTTCCATTCAAATGGTTTTGAAGTGAACGGAATAAATGGTAATTGGATGGTGCAAGGTCAGGAATATACGGTAGATGAGGCTTCTCTTCCCAGCCTAATTGCAATAATTTTTTGCGAGCAACCAAAGATAAATATTGGTAATATTAATGTTATTACTAATTATAATATCGAATTATAACAACGAACAAAATATAATTGATGGTTAACGACTCATGACAAATATTATTATTATTATTATATTATTATTATGATTGTAACACTATAAACAACGAATATTATATCAATCACGATATAACAATTAATGTCATTATTTTATAATTATTTACTGATTGTAACTTTTACCTCATAATTACAAAATATTGTTATTGTTATTAAATATCAACTAAATTAATAACAATGAACAATAATTGAACATAATTAGTAATTCCAGTGTAATAATATTTTCATACCTTTTTTATAAACAATGTAATTAATCTCTGCGACTAAATTTATCTAAGTCAGTTGGCACGCGCCTAGTCTACACTCGAAGATGTGAGTAACACCCACACTATGAAGAAGATCCCCTTGACTAAGTCACACAGACTGGAAGAATCGTTGTGACACATCAACGAAGCACACAAACAATCTGGCCCATCCTTTCAACGCAGCACATTGGCCATTAAGATTCTATTGGAATTCCTAATCGCGTTGAAAGTACAGGGCGCACAATTTCTACTGCATTGGTCAAGCTACTTGTACTTGAAAGTACAGACTAGCCATATAAACAGATACTTTGGACCCTAAGCATCAATCATCGAGTCGGAGAGTCATCAAGTCAGTAGATGGTCGAGAGTGTCATATTTCTCTTATCGTCGCGCCGCCTAAAAAAACCGACAGATATATAGCACGTGGAAGTACCAAATGGGAAAATCATAGTTTATCATTTATAAAAAAAATTACATGCAGTTAAATCTTGGAAACCAGGACCAGGATTTTTACCGAAATTATTCGACAACAACCTCACGAGATTTGTGTTTTAATTGAAGGTTGGAGAAACAGTATACATCCACCGGAAACTTGACGAATAGATAAAAGTCGCGTAGAATAAATTATTTCATTTTCATTTTGAAAATTAATAAATATCATTCTTGTTCAGTAATTTTCATAGAATTAATTAACTTGTCCTCAACCCGGAAAAATTGTTAACCATTTAACAATTAAATGAGAAACTTAGGCAGGGAAATAGACTCTAGACTATTAGCTAGAAATTATTTATCAAATTAAAACTATAGGACGTTACAGATGTATGTGGTCTGGCGTTATCTTGATGGAAGATGACTCCTTTACGAGTTGCCAGTTCTGGCCGGTTTTCCTTGATTTCATTGTCCAATACCTTTGAAATCCCACCAGACACTCAGTATAATCTTCTTTTGATGAATATTGCCTTTTGATGTCAATTATGCAGGCTCATCTCGCTTGCTCCATGACTATTTTTTTTCCATGGTTATTTTCTACAATTGCTTTTATTTTGTCGTCGTTAAATTCATTTGGGCGTCCAGAACGTGGTGCATCTTTGAGGTCAAAATCTCCGGAACAAAAACGAGCAAACCAATTCTGGGACTGGCGTTCTGTTAATGATTTTTCACCATAAACATCATACAACTTTTTCCGAGCTTGCACTGCATTTTTACCCTCTTGGAAGTAATAATGTAAAATATGACGGAAATAACCGTCTGGAATCTCCATTTCAAATCAATGCAAAATAATGAATAAACAACAAAACTTGAAACTTTGTTTTTACTGAATAATCTATGAAACGTCGGCTCTCAAATATTGGATCTATAACTTAATTCGTGCGGTTTGCTAAGAGATGGCGCACTTGATTATTATTCCATCGTTCCAATATTCCGAACATGCGTTGGAAAGCTACTGTCATTGTGCGTCTTTTTCAGTATATGTCATTCATTTGAAGCGTAAACAACAATAATTTTTTTTCAATCAAATATGTCGAACTTTGTGCCTGAAAAAGTGTTTTTGCGGGGAGTTCTTCTTCATTACTTTAATATGAAGAAAACTGCTGCCAAAAGTCATCATATTTTGGTGGAAGTTTATGGTGAACATGCTCTTGCTGAGCGAACGTGCCAAAAATGGTTTGCACGATTTAAAAGTGGTGATTTTGGCTTGGAAGACGAAGAACGTCCTGGGCAGTCAAAAAAGTTTGAAGATGAAGAATAGAGTTTGATGAATTGGGTTCCACATGAACTCAAGCCGAGAGACGTTGAAAGGTGGTTTTGCATGTTTTTTAATCCGTTTGAAGAGAGCAATAGCCGAAAAACGCCCAGAATATGCGACCAGACACGAGGCAATAATTTTCCATCATGACAACACTCGGCCCCATGTTGCTATTCCGGTTAAGAACTATTTGGAAAACAGTGGATAGGAAGTTTTACCCCACCCGCCTTATAGCCCAGACCTTGCCCCTTTTGACTACCACTTGTTCCGGTCGATGCCGAACGCCCTCACTGGAATACGGTTCACATCAGAACAGGGTATCAAAAATTGGTTTGATTCATTCTTTGCCGCCAAGCCGGCGCAGTTCTTTTGGGATGGAATCCACAAATTGACAGAAAGATGGGAAAAAGTCATAGCTTCAGATGGGGAATACTTTGAATAATACTATTGTACAAGTTTTTCTTAAATAAACGTTCAAATTTTGTAAAAAACCGCTCTAATTAAGTTATAGATCCAATACCATATACGGTCTGAAGTTTGCAATGGAGAAGAACGACTCCGAACGACAAAAGTCATCTAGTGGAAAAAAGCGAAATGACTTTGTTGCCAACCCAATACATATGAACCATATTGTATATTTCATAGTAGTAATTAACCCTCTCACCGTACACTAGTGCGAATTCGCATCAGCAATATTTTCGAGTTGCTCATAACAATTTTTTTATAACGTTTTGTATTTTTTCAGCAATTTAAATTGCAGCAGTGTATTCTACGGTAAATCGTGAAATCCCAATTCGCACTTGTGTACGGTTTATGGATGCTAAAATGAAGTATACGGTGAGAGTGTCAATATATATTCAATAGATATGTATGAAACTTGGTTTAAAAAACATCCTTTATACACTGATTTATGAATTATGCTTACCATATTGTTCAGTGATTGCTACTGTGATGCCACATAGGATATAAAGTAGAGCGTTTTTCATTTTTACACTGTGCTACTTGTACGTGAATTATCTGACACGTACAAATTTTTGATTATATAAAGCCGCAAATACCCCACTGACGCCATAAAAAATTAGAACTTTATCTGTTTATGTCACTTTAATGCTGAGATTATATTGTAAATTTACACCACGTTTTATTTTGATCATGGTCAAATTTCGTATTTTTTCTCGAAAAAAGAGTCTAAATGTATAATTTTCTGATGACGCTGAGAAATTGATACTGAAAAACTTTAAGAAACATGATCACCCGTGTAGAAAAATCTCCTAGTGCTGATCTTCTCCTAGACAGTCAGACAAAAAATGCTAGACAAATAATTAAAATAATAATTGCTAGACAAAAAATGTGATCGAAAATTTTGATAAAAGAATCGATGTCTGTAAGCGTGATTGTGCTGGACATTTGAAGGATAATATTTTTCATTCATAAATGGCAGACCTTCCACTATATACAGGGTGTTTGATGATTCCGTACGAATATTTCTACAAGGTGGGCCATCTAACATTTGGAATTTGACACGGATATAAAAAAAAACTTATGGATATTTTTTCAAAAGTATGGTTTCATTGGAAAGATTGAACCTTTCGATTTAAGGTGGCTTGAGCGTTTTTGAAAAAAATTACAGATTGCTCTGAAACTTAGGGATTATCTTAATAAAATATGCTAGATTCATTTGGAAAAAAGAAATGCCGTGGTTGACGATGTCAATGCCGAAAAAATCGCTACCGAAAAATTGTCAGTTTAACACGTTGTCTTATGGGGTTCCTCATCAAAATCGGCGAAACTCCGGAACTAAACACAAGTCCCCATAAATCAAATATATAATAGTACGAAAAAAGTACAGAATATAAAAAACCGCCTCGAGGTGAAACTAATAAATTTTTACTATCACTTTTTTCAGGGGACATTTCCGCGATTTCTTACCCTTCTACTCAGGTGTATCTATAATGCTTATGATTATTATAAAAATAAGTAGCAAAGAGCATTCATGTAACACGTTCCCCCACGGTGCCCCTCACTTCATACGACACCAAACGATCAAGCCACCTTAAGAATGAAATACAACATCATTTAAATGACTGACACGGCTGGCCTTACAGTACCCCATTCGATCAACCCAATTTTTCAGTACATTTTCGGTTGCTTGGGCTTCAATCCCATGAATGGCAACTTCGATTTTGTGTTTAAAAGCCTCAATTGTCTCATAAAGACGCGAATTCTTTCGAAAGAAAAATATTTTCTTTATTATGAAAAAAAGACTCGAAAAATATCGAGGTTTTATAAAAACTGATAATTGATTTTTTTCCCTTTAGAGCCATTACCTCGCAAAAAGACACATGTATTATAAATCTATGATATACATTTCTTAATAATTGTTCCATTTTATTACTTTATAAATGTTATCCGACTTTCAATTAGATATCAATATTTTTTTAATAAACATACTCTATGGTAGACGAAAGGTAAAATTTGTACAATTTATGAAAACACGAAATACCCAAGCATTGAATTTAAGTTAAAAATCGCCTCGGTTTGTTGCACAATAAATATTCGTAATTCAAAAATTATTTGTGATCAGCATGAAGTTATATTCTTCTTTAGTGGTGCTTGGACGTACAACGAAAGCAGATTTTCCGTCCTTAGCAATTACAGCTATAATTCCGATCCATTGGAAATTGTGAAATACAGGAATTCCAACGTCTTCCTGGAATGAAAAAGTTTTTTATGACACATGCCGTACATTTTGGAGTTATTTTAGTTGATAGGAGCAATTGAATAAAGATTTAAGTATCATGTAAATCAAGTAATTCTGACTTCTGTTAAGTTTGCATTTCTCGAATACGATTTTTAATTCAGTTGGTCTTTTCGTTCTTTGCATTGCTGTAATAAAAAAAGTAATGCGTTTTTTTCAAAATTTCAAACGCAGTTGAATGCGCAATTTCTTCAAGGTTTTAATTATATATAAAAAACTCATTTTTATCAGAAATGTCAGTTGACGGTTCTTTTACTTTGGACGGGAGACTTGTCCTTAGGAAGATTCGGGGTTGTGACTGAAAACCCTTGATGCGTGGTACGGATGAGAAATCTTATCTTAACCAGGTGCCCGAACAAGAAAGAAGAAGATCTCTAGACAGAAAAATAAACTTCGGACAATTGAGGCCCAAATGAACCTCTGAGTTCAAACCATTTATAAATCGACTTGCAACTCATTTAGCTTAAACTGCTCCCAATAATTGACCTCGGAAATAAATAGATTTATATTGACTTGAATATCTTTCATTTGAAATACTTTTCTCTTCATGAGGTACCAAATATAGTTAACTACATATGCAGGAAAAACGACGTATCGTTTTCCCCTAAATCCGGTGTAAATGAAAGTTAGAGATTATTCAATATCATTGTCATGGAGACTAGATATAAGGAGACCAATCTCTTATGACCGTACTTCACAAAACACGAAATTAAGATCAGCCAAGTACTTAGTTAGGAAACTTCCCGATGAGGGCACGTGTGTTCCCTGAGTGCAAAATGGCGGCATCTACGGTCTATAAGCATCGTGTATTAGGTGTCGCCATTTTGCACCCAGGGAACACACATGCCCCCATCGGGAAGTTTTGTAAATATGTACTTGGCAGGACTTCATTTCGGGAATGGATATATGGAGATTGGTCTCCTTATATCTAGTCTCCATGATCATTGTAATCATTTGTGACGTACCAGATCTTGAAGAATGCATCACAGTTCGGTAAACTTTAAAAATGTAGAGTAAAATTTCAAAATGTACGTCACAAATTATTACATTAATCTCAAATAGTTTCCAAATTCTCTACATGTCCCAACTTTGCTTGAAAGTTCAGTGAAAATTTCCGAACAATTTTTCTTCCTGTACGAAAGGGAAAAAGTTATAATGCAAGTAGAATAGAGGATAGTTAAATCCTTAGGGATCCAGTCGATGAAAATTTTACAGTATTAAAACTACCTACAACAAATTATAATTTCTCACATTTTAGCATCAGGTAGTTAAGTATATAATTATTATTTATATATTTCACGTATAACCACAAGTTTGAAATTTACCCGACCTACTGATAGTCACTCACTTGATTAAAATAGAATACTTTTAAAGCAAACGAGTTTCTGATATTTCTAAAATGTTAGTGGATAGTATATTTGTTTGCATCGTTAACAATAGTTACCTCTTCGAATCTCACATTGTTGATACATGGTTTAATACATATCCCCTTTCTGAGAATATGCAACTCGCCTAAGTCCAGATCAAGTCTACTTGCGCATTCTCTATGATCGAAGACAACCGCCTCTGTATATCTCACGCTTCTCATAATATCTGACTCCTGAAACTAAGAAATTTGAATTATTGTACAAATTATAGTTAGAAATCATTTTCACATAAAAATATAAGAATCATTTTCAAGTTTAAAAAAATTATGTTTTTAATGTACTGTTGAAATTATTTGGAGTCATTCGTTTGGACTCTTATAGAGTTTGACCTTTGTAGTTAATTTTTGTCTACTCAGATAATTATTGAGATTGAGTTTTCAAGTTTATGTATCATATGGTACGTACATAAAAAATATTGTTATTTCAATAAACTGAATAGTCACTTCAAATAAATCGTTTTCATGATTTCAGAAAATTAGCAAAAAAATTGAGCGTCAATAAAGTACAGTCCAACCCCTCTAACTGTATCATCAAAATTGTAGGGAGTCTTGGGAACAGAGCCGACTTCCAAGAATTAGTGCTGCTATCCCCCCTTTCCTCTTTCTCTTATCACTAGTCAATCCTCACTCGCCTATTTCTCATAGAACTACTTCCCAAATCTGAATCAGTGCAATTCACTGGAAACAGTGCATATACACTGATTTAAAATTTCAAGAAACAATCCGACCTATAGAGATGTTAAAGTGTGGTTGACCCAACTATTTATTTCCCGTGTAATATGAAGCATTCAATAAAATCTACAATATCTCCATAAATATTGATCGTACAAAAACTTTGAGGCTCGTTTTCTCGAAACTAACTTTTTTTATCCGGCCGTCAAGATTGCGAGCAAACTATTCAACCGATTTACTTGAATGAAACGGTATTTTATAGATATTTCTATATTCAAGTGCGTGGTAGGGCGTTTTTTCGAGAAAAATAGTATTTCAACAGTTGTTTAACTATTTTCATGCCAAAAAACACGGGTAAGAATGGCACTTTTTCACGAAACGCATAAAAATATACCCAATTTTTCGAAATTCTCAAAACCCGCCTGCTATGCACTCGATAAAAGCCTTCTAATATATGCGAAAAATCCAGACTTGCTTCGATTTCATTCTCCCAGAATAAAATTGTAAAAAACTGCTTTTTTTAAGGGTTCTAGAGGTATCTCCCCCCTTAAGTAATTTCAAATAACTATAATTGCTGGTGAAGCAAATTTTTTCAACAGGGGTACTTACTTTTAACTCCCTGTGAAATTCAAATCCTACCACGCCAACTTTATTGTCCGGTGTTAAAGGAATGTTGGCGTTAGGTTGACTTTTCTCTTCCTCTGGTATTACGATCATATTAATCTACAAATGATGAGCTGTTTAAATTGTTGTCGAACGACATTTACTTAAAATAAAAAAGAAGAAAGCCCCTGATTTGAATGAATTAAAATTTCTAGTAACAATGAGTCAATGTTTACAAATAAGTTTTTCAAAAGTTTGAATCTACTAATTCAATCAGTAGATTCAATTTTTTTGACTGATAATTAGAGACATTTTTATTGATTCATATCAGTGACTTACTTTTCATTAATTCAAATTAAGAAAGTAAGGTAAGACTAACCAGAAAAAGTGCAGCATTTTCAGGACTGTAAGGTTTATTTTTTCCAATACTTGAGAAATGTTTATTAATCGCCACTTGGTCAAATGCACTGCATGAGTCTTCATTATGTAAACCTTCAGAACAAGCTCTAAGAACAGGACGTTCAGCGGGAGGACGATTTAGGTAACCTGTTACTTTTCTTGCACATTCAGCTGTAGTCATAAGCACAAAGGATCCCATATTATATGAGAATCCAGAACAAACATGATCCATATTAATTTGTATAGAAAATACATGGAAAAATGCTATTGTTAACTGACGTGGTAAGGCATCTCCAGTCGTTAATTTATCCACCAACAAACTTGAGTTGCTTTCTATAACATTTAAAATATACTTTTAGTCGTCAAAGACTAATAATCTTCACTGTGGTTGAACAATAATATTTTCATTTAAAAAATCAGTTTGAAAATTGCATATGACTAAGATTTTTTAATAATTAAGACTGTGATTCTCTATTAAGTTTCAGAATCTTTTTCTTCTAAGTTCAATATGTTTTAAGTTTCACATGATTCATATTTGATTTTCAAATCATAAGAAAGATTTCTGAACAGTTGAATCTATTCTGTGTAAAATCATGAGGATGATAAAGCGCGTTATTATTGACGATAAAGCATTTGGCTAATATATCTACTCCGTGTAAAACTTTGTTTTTGACAAGAAAGATAAAACCATTAAAATTTGTCCTGCTCCAGAATTATATAAATTGAGTACAAAGAAAGAGTCAAAAATATAGGGTGAGTTTTTTATCTTAAGACTCGGAACCATCTGAAGAAATACGCATCTTACGAAATAAAATTCTGCAAGTGGGAATCTCTACTTCACTCTAAAAACAGACTATTGACTGTCAAATGATTCCTTTCACTATTAAAGGACTTTATATTCAAAATTGGCGTGAGAGGGAATCCTTTAACGGTTAAATGGTTGTCAAAGTATTTCCGTTGGTCTGGAAATAAAATCCTTTGTTAAAGTGTAAACAAGTCCAACTTGGACAAATACGAATATTAAATCAATTATTTTCAATAATATAATAACGACCCATCTTATATTTCCGCTTCAAGAAATTTTAAGATACAACATTGATGAAAACTATAATATTTATTGAAATCCAAGCACATTTTACAAAATTATTTTAAAAATAGACTATTAATAACCGTTCGATGGTTAAACAAATTAATAAATTCATAATCCTTTGATTAGCTGAAGCAATGAAAAATGAGGTTATGTGGGTAAAAATTGTTAGTTCTCGTGTACATAGCTTCCAAAATTTACACGTCGCACTCTGGGATGCCTAATATTTTAAAGTAATCCATATTCTTGACGCATCCACATTAATTAACTGCGATGATAAAAGAATATATAGCGCAACACAAAAATTACTCGCGCATATTTCACTGTTAAACACTAGACGATGTACACTCACTGATGCGCAGGCGCGCTTCGCCTGCTAGCCTACAAATTCAATCCTTTAATAGTTAAAGCATTTCTTTTCAGAGTCAAAAGAAAACGTTTATCGGTAAACCTATTTTCGTTTTGAATTTTACAGGTGAGTTTTTAACAGTGAAACGATTTTGTTCATAGACAAAAGAAATCTGCTTAATTTCAATGAATACATTCTGAAAGAAACGTAATTTCACTAATAGAATTTTTTTAGAGAGTCCTTATTGCAGATTCGGATTCTATTTTCAAAAACTTGTGAGTTTTATTTAAAATTTCAAAGTTACATGTTTCATAACATGTCTATTATTGTATTGACCCAAATTCATAGAATTTTTGTATATTCCTCGTTATTTTGGCACAGGGTCAGTTTCTTCTTATTTTCTTTGATTAAAATTATCACTATTAGATTTAAAAATGCGCAAAAAGAATGAAAGGCAAACGTTTCGGCCACATATGGGGGCCCTCTTCAGTGCCATAAATTCAAAGATTAATTCAAAATTTCTGTAAAGGATTAAAATATAGGAGATAATTAAAAAAAGGGTTATCATAGAAATTAAAAACTTATCTCATAGCTTGCAATTCAAAATGAAGTAGTCCAGTATGCAGCATCACGAATTGAAAAAAATATTTGAAGTTCGAAAATCATCATAAACGTCTCGAATTTCTTAACTAGGTATGGGACAATAGTCTTCTTCAAGAAGGAAAAGAATCTCTCAGGATTGCTTATAGAAAAAAAGTTTCAGTCAGCAAAGCCACATGTCCCGAGTCGGTTTTTAAAACAGTTCAGATCATTCTGTGTGAGACTCCGGTAACAAAGTCTTCACGAAAAGTTTTCATAAATGTAAAACTTGTTCGCGTTTTTCCATTGAGAAGCAATTTGGCATCCTTCTTTAATAATAAAAATTAAAAAAAAAAAAATTCCGGCCGGTTCGTGTGCATAAATTTTGGAGGAATTAGTTTTCTGCCCCGAAAATAAATTTTTTTTATTGTGGGTATTTTTTATGTATGATGTGTAAACACTGAAAGACTTTTCGTCAGAGTAAATGATAAAATTGAATGAAAGTTTATTATAATATTGTTTTAAAAAAGAGAAAGCCGAGGTTTTATCACACTCATTCATATTATGGCATCGAAATTCAATATATATTCATAACAACCTTGAAAACGTGTAGAAGAAAAATTTTTATTTTAAACATCAAATACTAATTAATTATCAATCTCCTGTCGAAAACTTTAGAGTACGAAAAAGTGATATTATGATTACTAAGGTTTCTAAAAATAATTCTAATAAGTCGAACAATGAATATTATATCTTGGAAAGCATACTATTGTGGGCAAAAAATAAGGTGAATTTTGTTATAAAATGAAAAATCTTTATTTATTTATCCAAGTCAATTTCATCAACTTCAAAGTAATCCCCTCCCGATATAATGCAGTTATGCCAACGTTTTTTCCAATCGTCGAAACACTTGTTAAATTCGATTTCCGGAATTGTCTTCAAAGCCTTCTTCGATTCGGCTTGTATCTCTTCAATCGTGTCAAAACGGTGTCCTCGGAGTGGTCTTTTTATTTTGGGGAATAGCCAGAATTCACACGGAGCCAAATCAGGCAAATAGGGACTGAGCGTTCGGCGGGAGGGAATAGAAGAATCGGTCGCCGCGCTCGCAGTGGCGAAAAGTGAAACTTATGGAGTAAATATATGTACGTGTTGTTATAGCAAAATTCAATAACAATGGGTTTTTCATGTTGTATAGTTAACTGTAAAAATGCAGCTTCGAATAGCAATTACAAATTTTTTCGATTCCCAACTGCCGCACACAAAATACAGCAAAGAGTTCAATGGATTTCTGCAATAAGACTCATATTGTTAAAGCAAAAACTTTAACGATACCCAGTCAGAAGAAGATAAAGAATAAATGTTGCAGTACGGTAACCAAGGAGTATGCTGAGATAAATCATTGAGTGTAGAACCCCAAGAGTTGGGAACAGGAAGACGTTATTTTTAAGGCTACGAGTCACTGCAAAAAGAGGAACAACTCGTACCATCAGATAACTGTAAATTTAGTCAAAAGAATTCTAATCCTGAAATCCATAATTAAATTGTTCAAATCTGGTCATATTTTTGATTTACTGAAAAAAATCTTACCTACTGAATGTAAATACATATACAGAAAATAATTACGAGCTAACGACCTTGCAATCGTCGTGTAAAAATATCACGTACATAACCTTACATGATCGAGTCTATCGTAGTAAAATCACAATTTTCCACTGTTATACTTACTGTTTATAATTTTTATATATTGACACTCGACGTTGTTAATACGATTGAACTCCAATCGATGCTCTGTAACTGTTATATTTTGATATACAAATTATTTTCATGCTATTTACCTGGCATTACTGCAAAAACTTTGCTCCATTAGTTCGTCTGCCTTCTGCAACATTCTGAACGTTTCCGCAACTGAAATTTCATCCCGCAAACAAAATTTAATGTCACTTTTTGGCTCAACAAATTCAGACATTGTAAAAATCGAAACAATCACTTTTAGTCGTTTAGAAATCACAGGCGTAACTATGTAACAAATGATGTCATTGACATGAAATTTGGCACAGATCTCAGTAACAGTAGGACCAACATAAAAATAAAAGTGTTTTCCCGTGTGACGTCTGAAGACACACAAGAGAAAAATTTAATTATATTATTGTATTATTATATTCTTGGAGAATTGAAGGAAACAAATATGTACAAATGTTAGTACTGGAGTATTAGCAGCACCCAAACATTTGAAGAAAAAATAATATAATTAAAATTATACAGAGGTAGGCAAGAAAAGATGAAGAAAGTACACAGCGATTATAGAGAACTTACTTTTATTTTTGTTGTTGTTAAAATTCCTTATAAAAAACCTAGGAAATCGAACTTTGAATAATTTGTTGAACCTCCTGATGACTCGGTAAAATTAACGTCCGTTAAAATTGATTAAAAATCCGTTGAAATAAACTCCGTTAGAATAAAAAATCCGTAAAATTAGTAAAACCAAACTCCGTAAAAACTAATAAGATAAATTAAAATTCCGTAAACTTGCGAAGAATTTTTGTAAGACAAGAAGAGCTGAATTTTTAAAGGAAGAACTCGTCCAATAAATTTTTGAAGTAAGAAAAAGCTGTTTAAGAAATTTGATGTAGGGAAGAACTGACTGAAAATGAAAAATACATAGCTTTTATGTATTTTCCCTTTTTCCCTTTCTACTTGAAAATCTTTTAAGGGAGTTGAGAATGCTAGGTTTTGTTTTATGATTGGTGAACTAGCTATTGTGACTAATTACGCCCCCGCAATAGTAGACGAAAATTCTAAGGGCTGACCCATTGGGTTGGGCCTAGTAGGAGTTGCCAAACTTTTCCAAGTTCATCGATTTCCCAAGAGATGGCACTACATGTATATTCTTAAAATAAAATGTGTTAAAAGTTAATTATTTAAATAATTAAGTTTACAGATTTCGTTAAATTTATATAATTGAAAAGATAAACTATAATATATTACATTTATATCTAAATTTAACTTACATATTCGTTAATTTACATTAGACTGACTATTCTTCTTTTCTAAATTCAAAAGAATCATTAATACATAGGATTAATTTTTATTCCGTAACTAGTTTTATGAATAAACATAAACATCATAAAATTAAAACTAAACATCGAATATGTTGTTTAAATATACAAAATTATTCATTTAAAAGGGTAAATTTAATATAAGTTTTCTTTTGTGAATTTATTTGTTAAAATATAAAAAGTAATTCTGAAAGTTTGTGATTTTTCATTTTTATATAAACTTCTTATTTATAAAAATAAGTATAAAGATTTACATATTCGAAGTTGAGTTTATTTGATTTGAAAACATACGCAAAGTTATTTATAAGATACATATTCGAATATGAAATATTGTCGGTAAAACAGAACATTTCATTATTTCAATTCTTTAATAACAATATTTCAATTAACTTAAATTGTTAATTTTTCTAGTATTTAGCTTATGCTCATATGTATTCTGACGTTATTTGAAAATTGAATTAAATCTTTTGCAAAATAAGTTTAGTTTTTGGAATTTATGAACTTAAAAATATGTTTATAAAGATTGGAAATATATATATTTTTGTGAAGGTAAAATAGTAATGTTTAAAAATTTACTGTTGAAATATGTTGTGTATAAATTCAAATACATATCATGTAAACTAATACTTTAACTTTTCTAGAATTGAGTAAAAGAGTGTAAGAAAATAAATTTTTATTAGTATTTTAACTTCAGAATTGAATTCTCATAAATTTATTCGTTGATAAGGTAGATTCCTAATTATTAAAATCTTCGATGAATTGCTATTGGTTTTTAGTTACAATCAAATAAGTTTGAACTATTGTTTCAAATAAAAATTAGATTAGAATTACTGTTCCTATTATTAACTAATATAATAGTTCATTTTTATTTTTTATTCATAGTATACTGAAATAATAAAAAAATAAATAATATTATTTTAAAACTAAATTCTTAATATTTTAACATTCTTATTAATTGAGAATTTTTATTATCTATTATATATATGGCCTATTCTATTTTCTAAGCGCAGTAAATACAATGTGCTTTGTTTGTATTTACTTGGGCGTGGTACAAGCGCAGGCCCTTTTGACCATTAGCCTAAGCTATTTACGATATTTCCGGAAATGGCTAATCGCTAAACTATATACTGCTATGGCTCCATGCAGTTTAATGCATTTATTTATTAGAGGATAGCAAACAGAAATATCTAAAAGGAATACGATTGTGGGCTGTATCTTTTGGTCAAAGTTTCAAAGTGCAAGTTTTATTACTTTTACAGATTGCTGAGAAAGTTCAAATCTTTGTATTTACGCAGCTGCACATTTTCTTAAAAGGTTTTCGAATTTATACAATCTTTAGAGAAGAGATTGCGTTTAAAATATTTACATTTTTATGACTAAGACCTTGGAGAAAAATATGAAATGAAATATTATAAATTTACTTATTACAGGTTAATAAAAATTAATAATAATAATAAAAGTAAAAGACGGACGCAGGACGTTACACCCGGATCTGTTAGCCCGCGAAGTTTAAATGAAGAATTCACCTTAGTTTTTGCTCACAGTAGTATTTGAGAAATTCATACTGATGAATCTGAACTTGACAGAAATCCGGCGACGCGCAGCAAAAATCAAAATATTGATTCTTGGTTTTTCATATAATTCCCCTAGCGAACTGGCTGAACGGTAGCTTTACGCTGTACCGTAAAGCTATCGTAAAGTAGCATTATAACTCATGAATGAGGCACAATAAACATTTAAAATGTTTTTATCCTTATTCTACGTTGAAAATAACGTTAACTGGTAATTGAAATATGCAATAATTTTATTTATTTACGCTAAAAATTGAAAAAAACATAATACCTGTCATTCAAGGCAGTGCCGTGGTTCATCACTTTCCATGTTTTCACCGTCAGGATTGAATATTTGTTAGAGTGAGATGAAAGTATAGTTTGTCTCACTCCAACCAATGGTCAAGTTTAACGGAGAAGTTCCACAAAAGGTGAACCACTGCACTGTCTTCAATGACAGGTATTATGTTTTTTATTATTTTTAGCGTAAATAAATAAAATTATTGCATATTTCAATTACCAGTTAACGTTATTTTCAACGTAGAATAAGGATGAAAACATTTTGAATGTTTATTTTGCCTCATTCATAAGTTATAATCCTACTTTACGATAGCTTTACGGTACAGCGTAAAGCTACCGTTCAGCCAGTTCGCTAGGGTCGTTTCAGAATATCGCCCGAGTGCTTCCGACGTTTTCCGATTGGCTTCGTAGACTCGATCCAAGTCTGCCCAACTCAGTAGTGGCTTACAAGCGACATTTATTTTGGAATATGACAAGCGAGAATAGCCGAGAAGCTTTAGGCGTGAAAAATGCATCTAGTTATGTAGACATAAGTAGCCTTAGAGGGTTCAAACTCAAAAGCGATTCTAAAATTTAATTCGAGCTTGTGCGATTATAAATAGTGCATCACTGCGTACTTAAATATGTGAACATAAATAAGGTTTAATAATAATATTAACATATTCTTTATTTCGCTTCGCAACTTTGATATAGTGAATTTAAATTCTCGTAGGTTTTACAACAGTTCTTATAGACCATATATTTCATTTATTCAAACGAAAATATTAATTTCGTCGCGTGAAAACAACTATATTAATCTCTGATACGTCAACCCTGTTTGCCTCATTTTGAAACGATATCATACTAAAATATAATTCATTTTTATGATTTACTCTAACGAAAAGTCTCTCAGAGTATTGCTTGAGATGTTTAGGTGTCTCTAGATAAAAACTCATTCTGTATACTCCGGGCCATTAAATCAGGGGATTAGGGTCACGTGACGGAGTGGACACGAGTCGGTTTCAGAGTAGGAATTATATAGTTTAAAATTCCAAACCTACGTACGAATCATATTGTATATTTCATAGGAGTAATTAATATATATTCAAAAAACATGTATAGAATGAATTATGCTTACCATATTGTTCAGTGATTGCTATTGTGATGCTACAAAGGATAGGAAGTAGAGCGTATTTCATTATCACACTGCTACGTGTACGTGAATATCCACTATCTACGCATTTTTAATTTTATACAACCGCCAAAACCCCACTGCCAGTGCACTGCCTATGTACTAGAAAATACGAATCGCGTCTAGCTGTGATTGGTCGATTTAATGGTTGCGCCATTTGACGTTAATTTGTTTACATTACTCGTATGCCAAAGGTATTAACGTGGCTATACGAAATTTTTCGTTTTTGAAAAGTTAACCTACTTCTCTGTGGAAGCAATTCGAAGCGTAATTCATTGATTTTCTCCATTGCTTTTATCGACTTGTGAGCGCGTGCATTGTCTTGCAAAAAGATGCATTTTTTCATTAACAAATAAAGCCGTTTTCTTGTATTTCTTTTCTCAACCAGTCATTTTGAAAGGTCTTTATCTGCAGATTGCGAACATGAAAATAAAGTCTTAACTGCCTGCTGGCTGTATTATATTTTTATCTATTTATCTTGAAGATAAAACTGATAAATTTTAGCTTTATTGATTTAGCATTCAAGATACATTGCGACAAATTATGATTTCGTTATACGTCATTTCGCTTATCATCTTCGTATTTTTTGTTAATATAAGGCTATCATTATAATATACCAAGTAAATAATGTATGTTTTTTACGAAGTATTTTTAAAAATATGTAAAATTATATTCGTTTTCAGGCAATGATGGACGTATCATGATGGAGGGTTTTTTATCAGTACCGATAACAGTCACAATTCCAAGTAATATATTACTATGATATACGGGACACCCAATATCTGCCTGAATTAAAAAAATATTTTCAAAATGAGATTTAAATAATATTTCCTTTAAAAAAAAATAATTTCTGATATTTCCAAAGAAAGTATTGGTAAACAAAATATTTTTTAGTGACAATGAGAGAATTTACCGTTTGAAGTTCTGCACCACGTGGTTGAAAACATGCCCCTTCACGATCAGTAAAAAAGTACTTCATTCTCACACCATAGATCCGTGCACATTCCTCACGTTCCACTACATAAGCTTTTATACACTTTATCTTTCTAATAGTTGTTGTCATCTGTAAAAAATAGATTCAGTTTAATTATATTATAGAATAAAAATATTTTGAAGCTTATATAGATGCTGGTAAACGTGGTTGTCGGAATCGTTATTACAGTGAAAAAATATTATTAGACCCAACGAAATGAAATCTTTACAATTGTTTAAAGACGACAGATTGGCACGTGAAAAATAGTTCAATAATGTTTAAAGAACTTTGAAATTTTTTTTTTTCTGTGAAAAAAGGAACGCTTCCACTCCGCTGGGTACCGAGCCCAGGACCTTTCGATTTCCGGTCGAATGCGGAGTAGAAGCGTTCCTTTTTTCACAGAAATTTTTTTTCAAATATATATTGAAAATTCCATCTGGTCTTAAATGACGTTAATTCTAAATCACAGGTTGATAAGGTCAATATGGTAGAGTTCGATTATCATGGTGAGTGATACACTCTTCTAATTATCGACATAATCGACTAAAATTATTTGGAAAAATTTGTACATAGTTTAAAGAACTGTTCAAGAGTTGGGGGTACAGGAATTTTTGGAACAGAATTTTGGAAACTTTTCCGAACCTTTCAGAATAAAATGCGAAACTTTCAATAATTTTTCCTAAATGTTATGCATTTTATTCTAAAGAGTTCTGTAAATTTTCCAGAGCTCTGTTCCGCAAATGTCTGTATCCCCAACTTTCAAACAGTTCTTTAAACGTTACTGATCTATTTTTTCAGTGTGAAAATTGGACAAATTGAGAAAAAAAATAATTTTGTGAAGTCAATAAAATGCAATGCTAAAAAATATTTTCTGTTTTCAAAAAAAAAATCACCATTTTGAAATTTTTAATTGATATCATTGTTCGCGAAGAAAACTTTTCCAATGGTGTACTTACATTTTCCTCCTTGTGAAGTTCAAATCCTACTACATTAAGTGACCAACCAGGTACTACAGGTATAAATGAGTCAGGTTTTTGCTTACCTCCCTCTGGATATATGAACACATTAGTCTGAAAAATTTAGATGAATGGATCACTAAAATTGATTTCAATTATAGAATATGCAAAATTACCGATAAAGATTCCCTTTAAATTGATAAAATAAATTGAATTCTTATAAAATTTTACCATCTAAATGGACATTTTCATCGGTAATTTTTATTATATTCTATGATATAAATCCTGATAAATGTGAATTATTAGAAAAAAATACGTTGCTTCAGAATTTTATCATGCGCTTCCAAATAGTTTGGTAATTTTAGACAAATGTTTTGCTCGTGTATCCATTTCATCTTAATTGAAAAAATTTACCTTAATGAGTGCAGAATTTTCAGTATTGTAAATTTCTTTATAGGATAGTGAAAAACCTCTATTTATCCCCACACCTAATATCGAAGCACATTTGTCGTATGTAGTAAGACCTTCAGAACAAACTTTAACGTTAAACATTTTTTTGTGAGGTGATATAAGTTTCCGAATTTTCTCTGCATGCACAGCTGAAGTCATTAGTGTATTACATTCTGCTGGGTGTGCGATTCCAGTTAAAACATGTTTCTTATTAATTTGTATAGAAAAAATGTGTTTAGACATAAAAGATAATGAGTCCGGTAAGTTTTCTCCATTGATTATTTTTCCTTCCAAGGAAGTTAAGTTGCTTCCTGTAATATTTAAAATGATTTAATTCTGGTACTGGAGACATTTTATCTCATTGACACTTTTTTATAAACATACAATCATTTTGTGGAAAACTATGGAAACGAAAGTCACCAAATCGGTTTAACATATGACAAAAAATAATTATTCTGTAGTATTCTGTGCAATAAAAACCAGCATAGTACTCGAAACACTGACTCTAATATTTACCGTTTTTAACGGGAACGGAGGGATATCCGATTGGAAGGTTAAGTTTACTGTTTTCACAGTAAAAAATCTGTTTTCAAGCTAGGAAAATTTTTCTGAGTAAATTGACAGTACTTTTCCGTTACACGTACACCGGAAAAAAATCTCAGTAAGGTTTGACTACTTTTTAACTTACTTCCCGTAATTCGTAAAGGCTCCAAAGTATCATTTTTTAAGTTAAGTGAACTGCAGGAACATAGGTAAATCAAATAAGAGCAGTAGTTGAATCGATGAATATTCTTAGTACATTTCAAAACTTCATTCACTTCCAAGTAGACACTAACTTACTATTTATAGATATACACTTACCTACAAAGACACGTCCCCCTCTACACTACACAAACGCTCGTATAGGTAGTATTAAAAATTATTCTTAACGCTGAGGGTTCGAACCCTCTCTACTTATAATTAACGCATTACTAACCTAACGATTGAGCCTCTCAGCTCCGCACGCTTGGAAAACAAGAAAGAAAATAACGCTTATAACCTGCAACTACTGCAGGGCCGTGCAAAAAGTGTTTGGGCCCCGTGTTATCGGTAATTTTTTAATTTTATGACAATTTATGATTCTGATTAAAATTTTTTAAGATTTTTAATTATTAAATCGATTTTATATAAAATAAAATATTTTTGAATGAAACAGATCAAATTTTTGAATTAAAGAACATTACATAATAAAAAGAATTATATAAATTTTAGGTGTATGAATTTTTATTATTGTATATTAGTGATACTTTATACACTTTATGATTCCTTTAATTTTTGTTTTCAAGAGTAAAATCAACGTATGTTCAGAATCTAAAAATATGAGTTTTTTCAATTCAAAAATATGATGAAACTTTTGAATCAAGAAAATTATGTCATAACGAAATTATGCATTAAACTTCGCAATAAGTAACTGCAACTAATGAAGTATTATTAAAATAAAAAATAGTACAGCGTTAGCACCCTACTGACAAAGCCTTGTACATTTGAACTGCGCATGCTCTATTACAACACGTTAATAC
Organism: Diplolepis rosae; assembly: GCA_030998225.1. Classification (NCBI taxonomy): domain Eukaryota; kingdom Metazoa; phylum Arthropoda; class Insecta; order Hymenoptera; family Diplolepididae; genus Diplolepis; species Diplolepis rosae. The sequence continues at coordinate 59,144 of JAPYXD010000723.1, read as the reverse complement.
TACACAATATCGATAAAATCAAAATGGTCGGGACTAGTCGCGAAATATCAAGTGTAATAACTAGCGCTGCAAACAACTACAATAATAGAATAGATTCGAGTGTACGCATAAAAACTCGTATACGCACCGAAGTCACATAAAATAGAATACGTGCCAATGCACACAATTCGGGATATTACGAGACTCGCTTATATTTTCAAGCAGCACCAATACCGACATTTTTTAAATTTCTCTACTTCTATCTACCTATCTTTGACATTAATTATCTCTGCATCGGTACGGTTGAAAATTTTGAAATTAATTCAGCATACAAATAATTATTCTATTTAAACATCAGCTCCTTTTTTAAAAAATTCTACCAGAGATCGATTTTTTTACATACAACCTTAAGCGAAACAAGGAATTTCTCACTGGCACCTGACAGGGCCCCTATCAGTTTTTTCTGGCCTAGAAATACTAATCAGGTGCAAACAGTGCTCCTACCAGTTTTTTCTATGTTAGGAAATTAATAATTCACTTAAAATAGAGTGGCCACGAGTGAGTTGCAGTATAGGTATGAGAGCAAGTATGACAGCGAGGGGTAAACCACTCTACAATCAGCGAGACAACGTTCATCGTTATATGGACGTTGTGCTCTGATTTTTCATTATCGGTGATCCTAAAGTAATTAAAATAAGGAATCTGTCTTATGAGCCTGTTGAAGTAGCACCAACACAATAGGTCATTGTTATTCGTAACGCCGGAGTTACTCTCTTTTTCTTATAAGCTAGTGATAAGTTTGTCGTCGCAACCGGCGCTAGAAGCGCCTAGTCTGGTAGCTTCTCGAATGATTTTTTCCTTGCCAGCTAAGAGTCGTTCCTTACAGTTTCGTTGATATACCGATTTTTACACTAATCAAATCTTTCCATTGGATCGGTAAAACAACAATGTTCTCGTTTTTAAGCATGAATACACTGTCCCGACGTGTTCCGAGTTTATCGTTATTTCTCTTCGCAGCGCGTTGTATATATAGCTACACTTTTAATTTCTTTCCTTAGACGTTGATTTGAACGATTTAATTCGTATGCGAATGATTTCATTTTATGGAATAAAAAGCTTATGTTGTACAAAACAAAAAATTCTATCGACAGTTACACTGCGTTAAGCAGAATAAAGCTACGCTTATTTAAACACCATCTACAGACTTTTAATTTTAAAAAATCATGATTTTGGAGTGGTTTCCCCCTCGTATGACAGCAATGTGCTTTCACATAAGTTTAATCATCCCGCACTCAACGCGTATTCTTCAACCCGCTCGTCGCCACCCCATATATAATATGATTATACCATATAGTTCAGTGTTTACTATGGCGATGACACATAACATAAAAAGAAGAGCGACTTTCATTTTTCCACTGTGGGACAGTTATAAAAATCCAAGCTGACTGAGGCTTCAAATTAAAAATTCTGATTATATAAGACCTTGAATATGACGTTTTGGGTAAATAAGTGGATATGTGGGATAAATAAAAATCGTGTCTTTGTTTCATTGGTCCATTCTACAGTAAATATGTGACGTTACCACCTTATGTTTAAATTTTTTTTGTTTAATCATATTTTCTTAAGACCATAGATCAGTCGGACCATGTGACTGAATTATATCAAGGGTGTTAGTTGAAGTTTGCCGGTTTTTTCAATAAAGAAAACACTTCATTCTCAAGGGAATTTCAAAAATTTTTTATTCAAAGTATTGACCATTGGATTCTACACATTTTGCCCATCTTTCAGACAAATCATGGATACCATTCCAAAAAAACTTTTTTCTTTGAAGGCAAACCATTTGACGAGCCATTTTTCGACTTCTTCAAAATTGGCGAATCGCTGCTCTGCGAGTGAGTGTCCCATCGATGCGAAAAGGTGATAGTCGGACAAGGCGAGGTCTGGAGAGTACGACGGGTGCGATAATATTTCCCAATTCAATGCTTTTAATGTGTTCTTCACCACTTTAGCGGTATGAGACGGTGCGTTGTCATGTTGCAGGTTAACTTTGCCATGTCTTCGGGCCCATTCCGGCCGTTTTTCGATCAACGCATGATTCAAATTGATAATTTGTTATCGGTATCGATCCGTATTCACCGTCTCACCAGGTTTTAATAACTCGAAGTACACCACACCACACTGGACCCACCAAACACAGAGCATTGTCTTACGGCCAAAGCGATTTGGCCTTGGAATCGATGGGTCGACCTCACCAAGTGAAAGCCATGCTTTTTTCCGCCTCGAGTTCTCGAAATAAATCCATTTTTCGTCCCCCGCGACAATTCGATGCAGAAAAGATTTCCTTTCGAATGGTTGAAGCAGCATTTCACAAATGGTTTTTCGATTTTCCATTTGTCTATCGTTCAGTTGGTGTGGTACCCATTTTTCATACTTTTGGATTTTTCCCATGGCTTTTAAACGTTTGCGAATTGCTTCTCGGGTCACATTTAGTGTTTGTGCCAATTGTCGTTGCGATTGGGTTGGGTCTTCATCCAATAACGCCTGCAATTCCTCGTCTTCGAACTTTTTCGCTGCACCAGGATGTTCATTGTCTGTTAAATCGAAATCTCCACTTTTAAATTGACGAAACCATGTCTCACATGTTCTATTCACTGGACCATGTTCACCATAAGTTTCTACCAGCAATCGATGAGCTTCAACTGTTTTTTTCTTTTGATGAAATAAGAAAAGCAACGAATGCCGCAAATGCGATTTACTTGGAACGAAACTCGACATATTCACTGAGGTAAACAACTATGATGCTATTATTTTGGCAGAATGTAATTGTGTATTTTTGAAGGTTATTATGCATAGAAAAATATGACATAGATGCCAAATCATAGAAATGTATACATATCTCTAGCGAAATCTATGAGTAAAACCGGCAAAATTCAACTAACACCCCTGGTAAATATATATTTTTCTGATGACGCTGAGAAATTGATACTGAAAAACTTTAAGAAACATGATCACCTGTGTAGAAAAATCTTCTAGTGCTGGTCTTCTGCTAGACAGACAAAAAATGCTAGACAAATAATTAAAATAATAATTGCTAGACAAAAAACGTGATCGAAAATGTTGATAAAAGAATCGATGTCTGTAAACGTGATTGTGCTGGACATTTGAAGGATAATATTTTTCATTCATAAATGGCAGACCTTCCACTATATACAGGGTGTTTGATGATTCCGTGCGAATATTTCTACAAGGTGGGTCATCTAACATTTGGAATTTGACACGGATATAAAAAAAACTTATGGATATTTTTTCAAAAGTATGGCTTCATTGGAAAGATTGAACCTTTCGATTTAAGAATGAAATACAACATCATTTATATGACTGACACGGCTGGCCTTACAGTGCCCCATTCGATCAACCCAATTTTTCAGTACATTTTCGATTGTTTGGGCTTCAATCCCATGAATGGCAACTTCGATTTTGTGTTCAAAAGCCTCAATCGTCTCATAACGACGCGAATTTTTCGAAAGAAAAATATTTTTTTCATTTTTTAAAAAAGACTCGAAAAATATCGAGGTTTTTGAAAATCTGATAATTAATTTTTTTCCCTTTAGAGCCATTACCTCGCAAAAAGACACATGTATTTCAAATCTATGAGATACATTTCTTAATAATTGTTCCATTTTGTTACTTTATAAAAGTTATCCGACTTTCACTTAGATATCAATATTTTTTAAATAAACATACTCTATGATAGACGAAAGGTAAAATTTGTACACTTAATGAAAACACGAAATACCCAAGCATTGAATTTAAGTTAGAAATCGCCTCGGTTAGTTGCACAATAAATATTCGTAATTCAAAAATTATTTGTGATCAGCATGAAGTTATATTCTTCATTAGCGGTGCTTGGGCGTACAACGAAAGCAGATTTTCCATCCTTAGCAATTACAGCTATAATTCCGATCCATTGGAAATTGTGAAATACAGGAATTCCAACGTCTTCCTGGAATAAAAAGTTTTTTATGACACATGCCATACATTTTGGAGTTATTTCAGTTGATAGGAGCAATTGAATAAAGATTTAAGTATCATGTAAATCATGTAATTCTGACTTCTGTTAAGTTTGCATTTCTCGAATACGATTTTTAATTCAGTTGGTCTTTTCGTTCTTTGCATTGCTGTAATAAAAAAAGTAATGCCTTTTTTTCAAAATTTCAAACGCAGTTGAATGCGCAATTTTTTCAAGATTTTAATTATATAAAAAATTCATTTTTATCAGAAATGTCAGTTGACGGTTCTTTTACTTTGGACGGGAGACTTGTCCTTAGGAAGTTTCGGGGTTGTGACTGAAAACCCTTCATACGTGGTACGAATGAGAAATCTTATCTTAACCAGGTGCCCGAACAAGAAAGAAGAAGATCTCTAGACAGAAAAATAAACTTCGGACAAATGAGGCCCAAATGAACCTCTGAGTTCAATACCATTTATAAATCGACTTGCAATTCATTCAGCCTAAACTGCTCCCAATAATTTTTCTTCTTGTACGAAAGGGAAAAAGTTATAATGCAAGTAGAATAGAGGATAGTTAAATCCTTAGGGATCCAGTCGATGAAAATTGTACAGTATTATAACTAGCTACAACAAATTATAATCTCTCACATTTTAGAATCAGGTAGTTAAGTATATAATTATTATTTATAAATTTCACGTATAATCACAAGTTTGAAATTTACCCGACCTACTGATAGTCACTCTCACTTGATTAAAATAGAATACTTTTAAAGCAAACGAGTTTCTGATATTTCTAAAATATTGGTGGATAGTATATTTGTTTGCATCGTTAACAATAGTTACCTCTTCGAATCTCACATTGTCCATACATGGTTTAATACATATCCCCTTTCTAAGAACATGCAACTCGCCTAAATCCAGATTAAGTCTACTTGCGCATTCTTTATGATCGAAGACAACCGCCTCTGTATATCTCACGCTTCTCATAAAATCCATCTCCTGTAACTAAGAAATTTAAATTATTGTACAAATTATAGTTAGAAATCATTTTCACATAAAAATATAAGAATCATTTTCAAGTTTAAAAAAATTATGTTTTTAATGTACTGTTGAAATTATTTGGTGTCATTAGTTTGGACTCTTATAGAGTTTGACCTTTGTAGTTAATTCTTGTCTACTCACAGTAGAAATGTCTTAACATAAAATGAAAAATCATTTTTAGACTTAAGCGTATCATTTTTTCTTAACGACAGGGAATATCATCACGTGTAATCGAAAGTTTTTAAATACAGGAATTATTGCTACATGTACATTCCTGTATCAAAATAGAAATGATATAAAATTATTGAGATTGAGTTTTCAAGTTTATGTATTATATGGTACGTACATAAAAAATATTGTTATTTCAATAAACTGAATAGTCACTTCAAATAAATCGTTTTCATGATTACAGAAAATTAGCAAAAAAATTTAGCGTCAATAAAGTACAGTCCAACCCCTCTAACTGTATCATCAAAGTTGTAGGGAGTCTTGGGAACGGAGCCGACTTCCAAGAATTAGTGCTGCTATCCCTCCTTTCCTCATTCTCTTATCACTAGTCAATCCTTACTCGCCTATTTCTCATAGAACTACTTCCCAAATCTGAATCAGTGCAATTCACTGGAAACAGTGCATATGCACTGATTTAAAATTCCAAGAAAAAATCCGACCTGTAGAGATTTTGAAGTGTGGTTGACACAACTATTTATTTTCGCGTGTAATATGAAGCATTTAATAAAATCTACAATATTTCCATAAATATTGATCGTACAAAAATGTGAACTAATTAATCTTATAAATTCTATCAATGCAATGTGATAACAAAAAATCAAGATTTTGCACTTGCAGCATGTAGGTGAGTAAGAGCTATTTTGTCTACATATTCATCACACTCAGCAATAGAAATTGTTATAATGGATAATATGCAGGGCTAGAAAATTACTTCATCTTTTTTATGAGAATTCACTTAAGTAATTTCTAATAACTATAATTGCTGGTGAGGGAAATTTTTTCAACAGGGGTACTTACTCTGAACTCTCTGTGAAATTCAAATCCTACCACGCCAACTTTATTGTCTGGTGTTAAAGGAATGTTGGCGTTAGGTTGACTTTTTCCATCCTCTGGCATTACGATCATCTTAATCTACAAATGTTGAGCTGTTTAAATTGTTGTCGAACGACATTTACTTAAAATAAAAAAGAAGAGAGCCCCTGATTTGATTAATTAACATTTTTAGTAACAATGAGTCAATGTTTACTAATAAGTTTTTCAAAAGTTTGAATCTACTAATTCAATCAGTAGATTCCAATTGTTTGACTGCTAATTAGAGACATTTTTATTAGTTCATATCAGTGACTTACTTTTCATTAATTCAAATTAAGAAAGTAATGCAAGACTAACCAAAAAAAGTGCAGCATTTTCAGGACTGTAAGGTTTATTTTTTCCAATACTTGAGAAATGTATATTAATCGCCACTTGGTCAAATGCACTGCATGAGTCTATATTAGTTAAACCTGCAGAACAAGCTCTAAGAACAGGACGTTCAGCGGGAGGACGATTTAGGTAACCTGTTACTTTTTTTGCACATTCAGCTGTAGTCATAAGCACAAAGAGTCCCATTTTATATGAGAATCCAGAACAAACATGATCCATATTAATTTGTATAGAAAATACATGAAAAAATGCTGTTGCTAACTGACGTGGTAAGGCATCTCCAGTCGTTAATTTATCCTCCAACAAACTTGAGTTGCTTTCTACAACATTTAAAATATACTTTTAGTCGTCAAAGACTAATAAACTTCACTGTGGTTGAAAAATAATATTTTCATTTAAAAAATCAGTTTGAAAATTGCACAAGACTAAGATTTTTTAATGATTAAGACTGTGATTCTTCATTAAGTTTCAGAATCTTTTTCTTCTAAGTTCAATATGTTTTAAGTTTCACATGATTCATATTTGATTTTCAGATAATATGAAAGATTTCTGAACAGTTGAATCTATTCTGTGTAAAATCATGAGGATGATAAAGCGCGTTATTATTGACGATAAATAATTTGGCTAATATATCTACTCCGTGTAAAACTTTGTTTTTGTCAAGAAAGACAAAACCATTAAAATTTGTCCTGCTCCAGAATTATATAAATTGAGTACAAAGAAAGAGTCAAAAATATAGGGTGAGTTTTTTATCTTGAGACACCGAACCATCTGAAGAAATACGCATCTTACGAAATAAAATTCTGCAAGTGGGAATCTTTACTTCACTCTAAAAACAGACTATTGCCTGTCAAATGATTCCTTTCACTATTAAAGGACTTTATATTCAAAATTGGCATGAGAGGAAATCCTTTAACAGTTAAATGGTTGCCAAAGTATTTCCGTTGGTCTGGAAATGAAATCCTTTGTTATGCAAAGGAAATATAATTTCGAGGATAAAAGAAGAAAAATTGTATGATATAACCTAATAAGAAGTGTAGAGAAGTCCAAATTTGACAAATGCGAATATTAAATCAATTATTTTCAATAATATAATAACGTGCTAGCCCTGAGCTTAGGGGTTTATTCGCTCTGGGGTTACGGCGTTGAGTCGGCTTCCGAATTAGATTACATATTTTTGATTTACTGAAAAAAATCTTACCTACTGAATGTAAATACATATACAGAAAATAATTACGAGCTAACGACCTTGAAATCGTCGTGTAAACATATCACGTACATAACCTTACATGATCGAGTCTATCGTAGTAAAATCACAATTTTCCACTGTTATACTTACTGTTTATAATTTTTATATATTGACACTCGATGTTGTTAATACGATTGAACTCCAATCGATGCTCTGTAACTGTTATATTTTGATATACAAATTATTTTCATGCTATTTACCTGGCATTGCTGCAAAAACTTTACTCCATTAGTTCGTCTACCTTCTGCAACATTCTGAACGTTTCCGCAACTGAAATTTCATCCCGCAAACAAAATTTAATGGCACTTTTTTGCTCAACCAATTCAGACATTCTAAAAATCGAAAAAATCACTTTTAGTCGTTTAGAAAACACAGGCGTAACTATGTATGTAACAAATGATGACATTGACATAAAATTTGGCACAGATGTCAGTAACAGTAGGACCAACATAAAAATAAAAAAGTTTGCCTGGATCTGTTAGCCCGCGAAGTACAAATGAAAAATTCACCTTAGTTTTTGCCCACAGTAGTATTTGAGAAATTCATACTATGAATCTTAACTTGACAGAAATCTGGCGACGCACAGCAAAAATCAAAATATTAATTCTTGGTTTTTCATATAATTCGTTTCAGAATATCGTCCGAGTGCTTCCGACGTTCTATCTATCTAAGTCTGCCCAACTCAGTAGTGGCTTACAAGCGACATTTATTTCGGAATACGACAAGCGAGAATAGCCGAGAGGCTTTAGGCGTGAAAAATGCGTTTAGTTATGTAGACATAAGTAGTCTTAGAGGGTTCTAACTCAAAAGCGATTCTAAAACTTAATTCGAGCTTGTGCGATTATAAATAGTGTATCATTGCGTACTTAAATATGTGAACATAAATAAGCTTTAATAATAATATTAGTGCATATGTTTTCACTGAAACCGCCCCTATTCTCAATGCCAAAGCCCCTCTCTATCTTCCTCTTATTTTGCACGCATAGAAAAAGACACAAGAATTCTTAATCCGATGCCGTCACTTCTAAAGGTCAAACCTTTTGGTAGAGAGTGATTTTTCATATAGTGATTTTCACATTCACATATTCTTTACTTCGCTTCGCAACTTTGATATAGTAAATTTAAATTCTCGTAGGTTTTACAACAGTTATTAGACCATATATTCCATTTATTCAAACGAAAATGTTAATCATACTAAAATATAATTCATTTTTATGATTTACTCTAACGAAAAGTCTCTCAGTGTATTGCTTGAGATGTTTAGGTGTCTCTAGATAAAAACTCATTCTGTATACTCCGGGCCGTTAAATCAGGGGATTAGGGTCACGTGACGGTGTGGACACGAGTCGGTTTCAGATGTGACGACCCGATCTCAGGGCCGTCTAGATTTAATATTTTGAATTAAATATTATATTAAGCGGGTTATCTTTGAATTAAATTTACGAATCGGCCGGCTTATAAAGATAAGTCGGAAGTCTCGAATGAAAAAGAAAAAAACACTAGATCTTTGTTATAATGCAAGAATTTTATTTTATTTTAAATTTTAATACACTTGGCGAGTCTAATTTCTTATCTCTTAAAGGACCGTCCAAAAAAGTCAGATCTGTGACTCGCAAATGAATGGTCCAAAAACTCTCTTTGCTAACCCTCAGAGCGAGAGACTTCCCGAATCCTTCCTGCGGATTCCCACTCTCGTACCAAGTACCCTGGGCGTCGACGATGATTTTCATTTGTCAAATCATCCCTTGGAAATCATCGAAGAGGCCCATAATTAGTTAAGGTCTTTCCCACTCGGAAAAATTGAGGGTGGGCTCGAAATTCGTCGTTCAACCCGGGCGATCTCGAGCTGTCCATAAAAATACATTTTTTTGTGTGATGGACCAGTCCCATAATTCATCCCTCGCTCTGGGGGTTTTATTGCATTGCACCTAACACGCAGCCCTTTCCTCTAGGCGTAGTGTCAGACACTTGAGACCTTTCTGAAGAGGCTTTTAAGTTTTTTGACTTAAGTTTACCTCTTTATTTTATATGGGCAATGTTTTATATTTTTATGTGACATTTCCAGAAATGTCACATGAAATACGTAAAAATAAAATAAACCTTCTCAAATTGGTCTCGCTTCACATAGTCTGGTTCTTAAAATTTATAAGATTTATTACTTATTATAACAAGGCATTTCCTCTAGGTTTCCTACAACCTGTCAACCTGAAAAATAAATCCTTAAAAATACGAATTTTGTGACAGCAAGACTGGTCTGTTTTTTTGTTGTTTACATCCATAAATTTTAGAAACCCAGACCAATGTTACTGTCACATAACATTATTCAATTCAGTTTATTTCGTCTTCTCTAAATACAATAATATTTTATTCTAAAGTCTCCTTATCGGATCTACAATTCTGCCATATTAATTTAACTTCTGTAAAAGCACGAATTTAATTGAATGTAAACTTGTCACGTGACCATAAAACAGTTACTAAAGTACGGTTTGCGAAATTTGCCTGTAGTTAGTTCACTCTACGCAATAAAGATGAGCGCACAGGTGCGATCATCACAGAGTAGGAATTATATAGTTTAAAATTCCAAAGCTACGTACGAATAATGTTGTATATTTCGTAGGAGTAATTAATATATATTCAAGAAACATGTATAGAATGAATTGTGCTTTCCATATTGTTCAGTGATTGCTATTGTGATGCTACAAAGGATAGGAAGTAGAGCGTTTTTCATTATCACACTGCTACTTGTACGTGAATATCCGCTATGTAAAAATTTTTGATTTTATACAACCGCCAAAACCCCACTGCCAGTGCACTGCCTATGTACTAGAAAATACGAATCGCGTCTAGCTGTGATTGGTCGATTTAATGGTTGCGCTATTTGACGTTAATTTTTTTACATTACTCGTATGCCAAAGGTATTAACGTGGCTATACGAAATTTTTCGTTTTTGAAAAGTTAACTTACTTCTCTGTGGAAGCAATTCGACGCGTAATTCATCGATTTTCTCCATTGCTTTTATCGATTTGTGAGCGCGTGCATTGTCTTGCAAAAAGATGCATTTTTTCTTTAACAAATAAAGCCGTTTTCTTGAGATTTCTTTTCTCAAACGGTCATTTTGAAAGGTCTTTATCTTCAGATTGCGAACATGAAAATAAAGTCTGAACTGCCTGCTGGCTGTATTATATTTTTATCTATTTATCTTGAAGATGAAACTGATAATTTTTAGATTTATTGATCTAGCATTCAAGATATATTGCGACAAATTATAATTTCGTTATACGACATTTCGCTTATCATCTTCGTACTTTTTGTTAATATAAGGCTATCATTATAATATACTAAGTAAATAATGTATGCTTTTTACGAAGTATTTTTAAAAATATGTAAAATTATATTCGTTTTCAGGCAATGATGGACGTATCATGATGGAGGGTTTTTTATCAGTACCGATAACAGTCACAATTCCAAGTAATATATTACTATGATATACGGGAAACCCAATATCTGCCTGAATTAAAAAAATATTTTCAAAATGAGATTTAAATAATATTTCCTTTAAAAAAAATAATTTCTGATATTTCCAAAGAAAGTATTGGTAAACAAAATATTTTTTAGTGACAATGAGAGAATTTACCATTTGAAGTTCTGCACCACGTGATTGAAAACATGCCCCTTCATGATCAGTAAAAAAGTACTTCATTCCCACACCATGGATCCGTGCACATTCCCCACGTTCCACTACATAAGCTTTTATACACTATCTTTCTAATAGTTGTTGTCATTTGTAAAAAATAGATTCAGTTTAATTATATTATAGAATAAAAGTATTTTGAAGCTTATACAGATGCCGCTAAACGTGGTTGTCGGAATCGTTATTACAGTGAAAAAATATTATTAGACCCAACGAAATGAAATCTTTACAATTGTTTAAAGACGACAGATTGGCACGTGAAAAATAGTTCAATAATGTTTAAAGAACTTTGAAATTTTTTTTTTTCTGTGAAAAAAGGAACGCTTCCACTCCGCTGGGTACCGAGCCCAGGACCTTTCGATTTCCGGTCGAATGCGGAGTAGAAGCGTTCCTTTTTTCACAGAAATTTTTTTTCAAATATATATTGAAAATTCCATCTGGTCTTAAATGACGTTAATTCTAAATCACAGGTTGATAAGGTCAATATGGTAGAGTTCGATTATCATGGTGAGTGATACACTCTTCTAATTATCGACATAATCGACTAAAATTATTTGGAAAAATTTGTACATAGTTTAAAGAACTGTTCAAGAGTTGGGGGTACAGGAATTTTTGGAACAGAATTTTGGAAACTTTTCCGAACCTTTCAGAATAAAATGCGAAACTTTCAATAATTTTTCCTAAATGTTATGCATTTTATTCTAAAGAGTTCTGTAAATTTTCCAGAGCTCTGTTCCGCAAATGTCTGTATCCCCAACTTTCAAACAGTTCTTTAAACGTTACTGATCTATTTTTTCAGTGTGAAAATTGGACAAATTGAGAAAAAAAATAATTTTGTGAAGTCAATAAAATGCAATGCTAAAAAATATTTTCTGTTTTCAAAAAAAAAATCACCATTTTGAAATTTTTAATTGATATCATTGTTCGCGAAGAAAACTTTTCCAATGGTGTACTTACATTTTCCTCCTTGTGAAGTTCAAATCCTACTACATTAAGTGACCAACCAGGTACTACAGGTATAAATGAGTCAGGTTTTTGCTTACCTCCCTCTGGATATATGAACACATTAGTCTGAAAAATTTAGATGAATGGATCACTAAAATTGATTTCAATTATAGAATATGCAAAATTACCGATAAAGATTCCCTTTAAATTGATAAAATAAATTGAATTCTTATAAAATTTTACCATCTAAATGGACAATTTCATCGGTAATTTTTATTATATTCTATAATATAAATCCTGATAAATGTGAATTATTAGAAAAAAATACGTTGCTCTAGAATTTTATCATGCGCTTCCAAATAGTTTGGAAAATTTTAGACAAATATTTTTCTCGTGTATCCATTTACATCTTAAATAAAAAAATTTACCTTAATGAATGCTGAATTTTCAGTATTGTAAATTTCTTTATAGGATAGTGAAAAACCTCTATTTATCCCCACACCTAATTAGAAGCACATTTGTCGTATGTAGTAAGACCTTCAGAACAAACTTTAACGTTAAACATTTTTTTGTGAGGTGATATAAGTTTCCGAATTTTCTCTGCATGCACAGCTGAAGTCATTAGTGTATTACATTCTGCTGGGTGTGCAATTCCATTTAAAACATGTTTCTTATTAATTTGTATAGAAAAAATGTGTTTAGACATAAAAGATAATGAGTCCGGTAAGTTTTCTCCATTGATTATTTTTCCTTCCAAGGAAGTTAAGTTGCTTCCTGTAATATTTGAAATTATTTAATTCTGGAACTGGAGACATTTTATCTCATTGACACTTTTATATAAACATACAATCATTTTGTGGAAAACTCTGGAAACGAAAGTTACCAAATCGGTTTAACATATGACAAAAAATAATAATAATTTAATTATTTATTATTATTAATTAATTAATTGTTATTAATTATTATTTCGAGTAGAAACTAACTTACTATTTATATATATACACGTACCTACAAACACACACCCCCTCTACACTACACAAACGCTCGTTTAGGCAGTATTAAAAATTATTCTTAACGCTGCGGGATTCGAACCCTCTCTACTTATAATTAACGCATTACTAACCTAACGACTAAGCCTCTCGGCTGCGCACGCTTGGAATATAAGATAGAAAATAGCGCTTATAACCTGCAACTACTGCAGGGCCGTGTAAAAAGTGTTTGGGCCCCGTGTAATCGGGAATTTTTCAATTTTATGCCAGTTTATGATTCTGATTAAAATTTTTTAATTATTAAATCGATTTTACATAAAATAAAATATTTTTGAATGAAACAGATCAAATTTTTGAATTAAAGAACATTACATTATAAAAAGAATTATATAAATTTTAGGTGTATGAATTTTTATTATTGTATATTAGCGACACTTTATACAGTTTATGATTCCTTTAATTTTTGTTTTCAAGAGTAAAATCAACGTATGTTCAGAATCTAAAAATATGAGTTTTTTCAATTCAAAAATATGATGAAACTTTTGAATCAAGAAAATTATGTCATAACGAAATTATTCATTAAAGTTCGCAATAAGTAATTCCAACTAATGAAGTATTATTAAAATAAAAAATAGTACACTTATTTACTTACCATCAGTTTTTTTTTTGTAACTACTCTTGTGAAGTAACTTCGTCTCTTACTTTATTAAAATTATTATTATTAATTTCTATTAATTCCTGTAATAAGTAAATTTTTAGTATTTCATTTTATATTTTCTCCGAAATCCTAATCGTAAAAATGTAAAGATTTGAAACGCAATCACTTCTCTAAAGATTGTATAAAATTCGAAAACCTTTTAAGAAAATGTGCTGCTGCGTAAATATAAAGATTTGAATTTCCTTAGCAATCGGTAAAAGTAATAAACTTGCACTTTGAAACTTTGACCCATAGATACAGCCCACAATCGTATTCCTTTTTAGATATTTCTATTCACTATCCTCTAATAAATAAATGCATAGAACTGCATAGGGCTATAGTAGTATATAGCTTAGTGATTAGTTATTTCCGGAGATATCGTAAATAGCTTAGGCTAACGTTCAAAAGGGCCCGCGCTTGTACCACGCCCACATAAATACAAACAAAGTACATTGTATTTACTCCGCTTAGAAAATAGAGTAAGCTATATATATATTAGATAATAAAAACTCTCAATCAATAAGAATGTTAAAATATTAAGAATTTGGTTTTAAATTAATATTATTTATTTTTATTATTTCAGTATACTATGAATAAAAAATGAAAATAAACTATTATATTAGTTTATAATAGGAACAGTAATTTTAATCTAATTTTTATGTGAAACAATATTTCAAACCTATTTGATTGTAACTAAAAACCAATAGCAATTTATCGAAGATTTTAATAATTAGGAATCTACCTTATCAACAAATAAATTTATGAGAATTCAATTCTGAAGTTAAAATAGTAATTAAAATTTACTAAACGATATTCATACACTATTTTATTCAATTCTAAAAAAGTTAAAGTATTAAGTTACATGATATGTATTTGAAATTATATACAACATATTTCAACAGTAAATTTTCAAACATTACTATTTTACCTTCACAAAAATATATATTTCCACCCTTTATAAACATATTTTTAAGTTCATAAATTTCAAAAACCAAACTTATCTGCAAGAGATTTAATTCAATTTTCAACTAATCTTCATATAAAAATGAAAAATCACAAACTTTCAGAATTACATTTTATATTTTATCACATAAATTCACAAAAGAAAACTTATATTATATTTACCCTTTTAAATGAATAATTTTGTATATTTAAACAACATATTCGATGTTTAGTTTGGATTTTATAATGTTTATGTTCATTCATAAACCTAATTACAGAATAAAAATTAATCCTATGTATTAATGATTCTTTTGAATTTTGAAAAGAAGAATATTTAGTTCAATGTAAATTAACTAGATTGTAAGTTAAATTTGGACATGAACGACTTATATTGTAATTTACTTTTTCAATTATTTAAATTTATCGAAATCTGTAAACATAATTATTTAAATAATTAATTTTTAACACATTTTATTTTAAGAATATACATGTAGTGCCATCTCTTGAGAAATAGATGAACTTGGAAAAGTTTGGCAACTCCTACAAGGCCCAACCCAATGGGTCAGCCCTTAGAATTTTCGTCTCCTATTGCGGGGGCGTAACTAGTCACAATAGCTATTCAACCAATCATGAAACAAAACCTAGTATTCTCAACTCCCCTAAATGATTTTCAAGTAGAAAGGGAAAAGAGGAAAATACATAAAAGCTATGTATTTTCACTTTTAGTTCAGTTCTTCGATTTTTCTTTAACACGAAATTCTACAATACAAATAAAAGTAAGTTAATTACAAATTCGCTGTGTCTCTCTAAATCTTTTCTCCAATCTTTTTATATATTTTAATTTAATATTTTATTACAAATATTTGAGTGCTGGTAACCATCCCTGTACTAGCATTTGTACAATTTTTGTTTCCTTTCCGTTCCAAATCCTCGAATCAAAGAGAAGTAGCGTGCAAGCTTTTACGGGAATAGTACGACTTGTCAGAGATTCACATGTGTTTTACCATTTTATATTTCATTTGATGTTTTTTTTTTGTGCAATCTTGGTTGAGAAGAAATATTACGAACAGTAGTCCCGGGTTATTGGAATTAATTTTCCAGACCCGAAACTGATAAAATTATTATATTCTCTTCAAGAATATAATAATATAAATTTAATAAAAAAAACTATCGATCTCTTATGTGTCTTCAGACGTCACCTAAGAGATCGAGTTCTGGAATAGTGGCGTGTGAGAACTTTCCGTCCGTTTGGTTTTCTTGTGTGCTACTTGGTAACCCTTATCGTAACTAATAAAGTGTATAAATGTGTATAAATAAACTCAGCGTCCATAAATGGGAATATAACATCAGGAAACTAGATTTAAAAAAAACTATATCAATACAAGCAACAAGTGGGAATAGTAGTACGTATCAATGTTGAAAGGGGTGTTGGAATCCTCATTTCTGATATGCATTTCTTAACAGTAGCACAAATAACGTATATAAAGCAAGGTTCTGTAATTCATGAATTATGCGACAAAACGGCTTTACAAGTTATATTACCAACCGGACATTTATGGCGCCAGAAAAAATATACATTGATTGAATATGAGCTTGCTGATTTTACCAACCATCCTTATTATAATCCCACATCATTTGATCATGACATTACATTTAATAAAAAAAACTATGGTTCTCTTATGTGTCTTCAGACGTCACGTAAGAGATCGAGTTCTGTAATAGTGGCGTGTGAGAACTTTCCATCCTTTTGGTTTTCTTGTGTGGTACTTCGCAACCCTTATGGTAAGTAATAAAGTGTATAAATGTGTATAAATAAACTCAGCCTCCTTAAATTGGAAAATAAAATCAGGAAACCAGATTAAATAAAAAACTATATTACTACAAGCAACAAGTGGGAATAGTACTAAGTATCAATGGTAAAAGGGGTGTTGGAATCCTCATTTCTGATATGCATTTCTTAACAGTAGCACAAATAACGTATATAATGCAAGGTTCTGTAATTCATGAATTATGCGACAAAATGGCTTTACGAGTTATATTACAAACCGCACATTTATGGCGCCAGAAAAAATATACATTGATTGAATATGAGCTTGCTGATTTTACTAACCATCCTTATTATAATCCCACATCATTTGATCATGACACTACATTTAATAAAAAAAACTATGGATCTCTTATGTGTCTTCAGACGTCACATAAGAGATCGAGTTCTGTAATAGTGGCGTGTGATGACTTTTCGTCCGTTTGGTTTTCTTGTGTGCTACTCGGTAACCCTTATCGTAAGTAATAAAGTGTATAAATGTGTATAAATGAACTCAGCGTCCATAAATGGGAAAATAACATCAGGAAACTAGATTAAAAAAAATGTATATTACTACAAGCAACAAGTGGGAATCGTACTACGTACCAATGTTAAAAGGGGTGTTGAAATCTCCATTTCCGATATGCATTTCTTAACAGTAACACAAATAACGTATATAAAGCAAGGTTCTGTAATTCATGAATTATGCGACAAAACGGGTTTTCGAGTTATATGACCAACCGCACATTTATGGCTCCAGAAAAAATATACATTGATTGAATATGAGCTTGCTGATTTTACCAACCATCCTTTTTATAATCCCACATCATTTGATCATGACATTACATTTAATAAAAAAGCTGTGTTTCTCTTATGTGTCTTCAGACGTCACATAAGAGATCGAGTTCTGTAATAGTGGCGTGTGATGACTTTTCGTCCGTTTGGTTTTCTTGTGTGCTACTCGGTAACCCTTATCGTAAGTAATAAAGTGTATAAATGTGTATAAATAAACTCAGCGTCCATAAATGGGAAAATAACATCAGGAAACTAGATTTAAAAAAATGTATATCACTACAAGCAACAAGTGGGAATTCTAATACGTACCAATGTTAAAAGGGGTGTTGGAATCTCCATTTCCGATATGCATTTCTTAACAGTAACACAAATAACGTATATAAAGCAAGGTTCTGTAATTCATGAATTATGCGACAAAACGGGTTTTCGAGTTATATGACCAACCGCACATTTATGGCTCCAGAAAAAATATACATTGATTGAATATGAGCTTGCTGATTTTACCAACCATCCTTTTTATAATCCCACATCATTTGATCATGACATTACATTTAATAAAAAAGCTGTGTTTCTCTTATGTGTCTTCAGACGTCACATAAGAGATCGAGTTCTGTAATAGTGGCGTGTGATGACTTTTCGTCCGTTTGGTTTTCTTGTGTGCTACTCGGTAACCCTTATCGTAAGTAATAAAGTGTATAAATGTGTATAAATGAACTCAGCGTCCATAAATGGGAAAATAACATCAGGAAACTAGATTAAAAAAAATGTATATCACTACAAGCAACAAGTGGGAATTGTACTACGTACCAATGTTAAAATAGGTGTTGGAATCTCCATTTCCGATATGCATTTCTTAACAGTAGCACAAATAACGTATATAAAGCAAGGTTCTGTAATTCATGAATTATGCGACAAAACGTCTTTACAAGTTATATTACCAACCGGACATTTATGGCGCCAGAAAAAATATACATTGATTGAATATGAGCTTGCTAATTTTACCAACCATCCTTATTATAATCCCACATCATTTGATCATGACATTACATTTAATAAAAAAAACAATGGTTCTCTTATGTGTCTTCAGACTTCACATAAGAGATCGAGTTCTGTAATAGTGGCGTGTGATGAATTTCCGTCCGTTTGGTTTTCTTGTGTGCTACTTGAGATCCCTTATCGTAAGTAATAAAGTGTATAAATGTGTGTAAATGAACTCAGCGTCCACAAATGGGAAAATAACATCAGGAAGCTAGATTTAAAAAAATGTATATCACTACAAGCAACAAGTGGGAATTGTACTACGTATCAATGTTAAGAGGGGTGTTGGAATCCTCATTTCTGATATGCATTTCTTAACAGTAGCACAAATAACGTATATAAAGCAAGGTTCTGTAATTCATGAATTATGCGACAAAACGGCTTTACAAGTTATATTACCAACCGGACATTTATGGCGCCAGAAAAAATATACATTGATTGAATATGAGCTTGCTGATTTTACCAACCATCCTTATTATAATCCCACATCATTTGATCATGACATTACATTTAATAAAAAAAACAATGGTTCTCTTATGTGTCTTCAGACGTCACATAAGAGATCGAGTTCTGTAATAGTGGCGTGTGATGAATTTCCGTCCGTTTGGTTTTCTTGTGTGCTACTTGAGATCCCTTATCGTAAGTAATAAAGTGTATAAATGTGTGTAAATGAACTCAGCGTCCACAAATGGGAAAATAACATCAGGAAGCTAGATTTAAAAAAATGTATATCACTACAAGCAACAAGTGGGAATTGTACTACGTATCAATGTTAAAAGGGGTGTTGGAATCCTCATTTCTGATATGCATTTCTTAACAGTAGCACAAATAACGTATATAAAGCAAGGTTCTGTAATTCATGAATTATGCGACAAAACGGCTTTACAAGTTATATTACCAACCGGACATTTATGGCGCCAGAAAAAATATACATTGATTGAATATGAGCTTGCTGATTTTACTAACCATCCTTATTATAATCCCACATCATTTGATCATGACACTACATTTAATAAAAAAAACTATGGTTCTCTTATGTGTCTTCAGACGTCACATAAGAGATCGAGTTCTGTAATAGTGGCGTGTGATCACTTTTAGTCCGTTTGGTTTTCTTTTGTGCTACTTGGTAACCCTTATCGTAAGTAATAAAGTGTATAAATCTGTATAAATAAACTCAGCGTCCATAAATCGGAAAATAACATCTAGAAACTGGATTAAAAAAAATGTATATCACTACAAGCAACAAGTGGGAATTGTACTACGTACAAATGTTAGAAGGGGAGTTGGAATCTCCATTTCTGATATGCATTTATTAACAGTAACACAAATAACGTATGTAAAGCAAGGTTCTGTAATTCATGAATTATGCGACAAAACGGCTTTACAAGTTATATTACCAACCGCACATTTATGGCTCCAGAAAAAATATACATTGATTGAATATGAGCTTGCTGATTTTACTAACCATCCTTATTATAATCCCACATCATTTGATCATGACACTACATTTAATAAAAAAAACTATGGTTCTCTTATGTGTCTTCAGACGTCACATAAGAGATCGAGTTCTGTAATAGTGGCGTATGATGACTTTCCGTCCGTTTGGTTTTCTTGAGTGCTACTTGGTAACCCTTATCGTAAGTAATAAAGTGTATAAATCTGTATAAATAAACTCAGCGTCCATAAATGGGAAAATAACATCTAGAAACTAGATTAAAAAAAAACTATATTACTACAAGCAACAAGTGGGAATAGTACTAAGTATCAATGGTAAATGGGGTGTCGGAATCCTCATTTGCGATATGCATTTCTTAACAGTAACACAAATAAAGTATATGAAGCAAGGTTCTGTAATTCATGAATTATGCGACAAGACGGGTTTTCGAGTTATATGACCAACCGCACATTTATGGCTCCAGAAAAAATATACATTGATTGAATATGAGCTTGCTGATTTTACTAACCATCCTTATTATAATCCCACATCATTTGATCATGACACTACATTTAATAAAAAAAACTATGGATCTCTTATGTGTCTTCAGACGTCACATAAGAGATCGAGTTCTGTAATAGTGGCGTGTGATGACTTTCCGTCCGTTTGGTTTTCTTGAGTGCTACTTGGTAACCCTTATCGTAAGTAATAAAGTGTATAAATCTGTATAAATAAACTCAGCGTCCATAAATGGGAAAATAACATCTAGAAACTAGATTAAAAAAAACTATATTACTACAAGCAACAAGTGGGAATAGTACTAAGTATCAATGGTAAAAGGGGTGTTGGAATCCTCATTTCTGATATGCATTTCTTAACAGTAGCACAAATAACGAATATAAAGCAAGGTTCTGTAATTCATGAATTATGCGACAAAACGGCTTTATAAGTTATATTACCAACCGGACATTTATGGCGCCAGGAAAAATATACATTGATTGAATATGAGCTTGCTGATTTTACTAACCATCCTTATTATAATCCCACATCATTTGATCATGACACTACATTTAATAAAAAAAACTATGGATCTCTTATGTGTCTTCAGACGTCACATAAGAGATCGAGTTCTGTAATAGTGGCGTGTGATCACTTTTAGTCCGTTTGGTTTTCTTTTGTGCTACTCGGTAACCCTTATCGTAAGTAATAAAGTGTATAAATCTGTATAAATAAACTCAGCGTCCATAAATGGGAAAATAACATCGGCCAACTAGATTAAAAAAAATGTATATCACTACAAGCAACAAGTGGGAATTGTACTACGTACAAATGTTAGAAGGGGAGTTGGAATCTCCATTTCTGATATGCATTTATTAACAGTAACACAAATAACGTATGTAAAGCAAGGTTCTGTAATTCATGAATTATGCGACAAAACGGCTTTACGAGTTATATTACCAACCGCACATTTATGGTGCCAGAAAAAATATACATTGATTGAATATGAGCTTGCTGATTTTACCAACCATCCTTATTATAATCCCACATCATTTGATCATGACACTACATTTAATAAAAAAAACTATGGTTCTCTTATGTGTCTTCAGACGTCACATAAGAGATCGAGTTCTGTAATAGTGGCGTATGATGACTTTCCGTCCGTTTGGTTTTCTTGTGTGCTACTTGGTAACCCTTATCGTAAGTAATAAAGTGTATAAATCTGTATAAATAAACACAGCGTCCATAAATGGGAAAATAACATCTAGAAACCAGATTAAAAAAAAACTATATTACTACAAGCAACAAGTGGGAAAAGTACTAAGTATCAATGGTAAATGGGGTGTTGGAATCTCCATTTCCGATATGCATTTCTTAACAGTAGCACAAATAAAGTATATAAAGCAAAGTTCTGTAATTCATGAATTATGCGACAAGACGGGTTTTCGAGTTATATGACCAACCGCACATTTATGGCGCCAGAGAAAATATACATTGATTCAATATGAGCTTGCTAATTTTACTAACCATCCTTATTATAATCCCACATCATTTGATCATAACATTACATTTAATAAAAAAAACTATCGTTCTCTTATGTGTCTTCAGACGTCACATAAGAGATCGAGTTCTGGAATAGTGGCGTGTGATGACTTTTCGTCCGTTTGGTTTTCTTGTGTGCTACTCGGTAACCCTTATCGTAAGTAATAAAGTGTATAAATGTGTATAAATGAACTCAGCGTCCATAAATGGGAAAATAACATCAGGAAACTAGATTTAAAAAAATGTATATTACTACAAGCAACAAGTGGGAATCGTACTACGTACCAATGTTAAAAGGGGTGTTGAAATCTCCATTTCCGATATGCATTTCTTAACAGTAACACAAATAACGTATATAAAGCAAGGTTCTATAATTCATGAATTATGCGACAAAACGGCTTTACAAGTTATATTACCAACCGGACATTTATGGCGCCAGAAAAAATATACATTGATTGAATATGAGCTTGCTGATTTTACCAACCATCCTTATTATAATCCCACATCATTTGATCATGACATTACATTTAATAAAAAAAACAATGGTTCTCTTATGTGTCTTCAGACGTCACATAAGAGATCGAGTTCTGTAATAGTGGCGTAAGATGACTTTCCGTCCGTTTGGTTTTCTTGTGTGCTACTTGGTAACCCTTATCGTAAGTAATAAAGTGTATAAATCTGTATAAATAAACTCAGCGTCCATAAATCGGAAAATAACATCTAGAAACTGGATTTAAAAAACTATATTACTACAAGCAACAAGTGGGAATAGTACTACGTATCAATGTTAAAAGGGGTGTTGGAATCCTCATTTCTGATAAGGATTTCTTAACAGTAGCACAAATATCGTATATAATGCAAGGTTCTGTAATTCATGAATTATGCGACAAAACGGCTTTACAAGTTATATTACCAACCGGTCATTTATGGCGCCAGAAAAAATATACATTGATTGAATATGAGCTTGCTGATTTTACTAACCATCCTTATTATAATCCCACATCATTTGATCATGACACTACATTTAATAAAAAAAACTATGGTTCTCTTATGTTTCTTCAGACGTCACCTAAGAGATCGAGTTCTGTAATAGTGGCGTGTGATGACTTTCCGTCCGTTTGGTTTTCTTGTATGCTACTTGGTAACCCTTATCGTAAGTAGTAAAGTGTATAAATGTGTATAAATGAACTCAGCGTCCATAAATGGGAAAATAACATCAGGAAACTAGATTAAAAAAAATGTATATCACTACAAGCAACAAGTGGGAATTGTACTACGTACCAATGTTAAAAGGGGTGTTGGAATCTCCATTTCTGATATGCATTTATTAACAGTAACACAAATAACGTATATAAAGCAAGGTTCTGTAATTCATGAATTATGCGACAAAACGGCTTTACAAGTTATATTACCAACCGGACATTTATGGCGCCAGAAAAAATATACATTGATTGAATATGAGCTTGCTGATTTTACTAACCATCCTTATTATAATCCCACATCATTTGATCATGACACTACATTTAATAAAAAAAACTATGGTTCTCTTATGTGTCTTCAGATGTCACATAAGAGATCGAGTTCTGTAATAGTGGCGTGTGATGACTTTCCGTCCGTTTGGTTTTCTTGTGTGCTACTTGGTAACCCTTATCGTAAGTAATAAAGTGTATAAATCTGTATAAATAAACTCAGCGTCCATAAATGGGAAAATAACATCTAGAAACTAGATTAAAAAAAAACTATATCACTACAAGCAACAAGTGGGAATAGTACTACGTACCAATGTTAAAAGGGGTGTTGGAATCTTCATTTCTGATATGCATTTCTAAACAGTAGCACAAATAACGTATATAAGGCAAGGTTCTGTAATTCATGAATTATGCGACAAAACGGCTTTACGAGTTATATTACCAACCGCACATTTATGGTGCCAGAAAAAATATACATTGATTGAATATGAGCTTGCTGATTTTACCAACCATCCTTATTATAATCCCACATCATTTGATCATGACACTACATTTAATAAAAAAAACTATGTTTCTCTTATGTGTCTTCAGACGTCACATAAGAGATCGAGTTCTGTAATAGTGGCGTATGATGACTTTCCGTCCGTTTGGTTTTCTTGTCTGCTACTTGGTAACCCTTATCGTAAGTAATAAAGTGTATAAATCTGTATAAATAAACACAGCGTCCATAAATGGGAAAATTACATCTAGAAACCAGATTAAAAAAAAAACTATATTACTACAAGCAACAAGTGGGAAAAGTACTAAGTATCAATGGTAAATGGGGTGTTGGAATCTCCATTTCCGATATGCATTTCTTAACAGTAGCACAAATAACGTATATAAAGCAAAGTTCTGTAATTCATGACTTATGCGACAAAACGGCTTTACAAGTTATATTACCAACCGGACATTTATGGCGCCAGAAAAAATATACATTGATTGAATATGAGCTTGCTAATTTTACCAACCATCCTTAATATAATCCCACATCATTTGATCATGACACTACATTTAATAAAAAAAACTATGGTTCTCTTATGTGTCTTCAGATGTCACATAAGAGATCGAGTTCTGTAATAGTGGCGTGTGATGACTTTCCGTCCGTTTGGTTTTCTTGTGTGCTACTTGGTAACCCTTATCGTAAGTAATAAAGTGTATAAATCTGTATAAATAAACTCAGCGTCCATAAATGGGAAAATAACATCTAGAAACTAGATTAAAAAAAAACTATATCACTACAAGCAACAAGTGGGAATAGTACTACGTATCAATGTTAAAAGGGGTGTTGGAATCCTCATTTCTGATATGCATTTCTTAACAGTAGCACAAATAACGAATATAAAGCAAGGTTCTGTAATTCATGAATTATGCGACAAAACGGCTTTATAAGTTATATTACCAACCGGACATTTATGGCGCCAGGAAAAATATACATTGATTGAATATGAGCTTGCTAATTTTACCAACCATCCTTATTATAATCCCACATCATTTGATCATGACATTACATTTAATAAAAAAAACAATGGTTCTCTTATGTGTCTTGAGACGTCACATAAGAGATCGAGTTCTGTAATAGTGGCGTGTGATGAATTTCCGTCCGTTTGGTTTTCTTGTGTGCTACTTGGCATCCCTTATCGTAAGTAATAAAGTGTATAAATGTGTATAAATAAACTCAGCGTCCATAAATGGGAAAATAACATCAGGAAACTAGATTAAAAAAAATGTATATCACTACAAGCAACAAGTGGGAATTGTACTACGTACCAATGTTAAAAGGGGTGTTGGAATCTCCATTTCTGATATGCATTTATTAACAGTAACACAAATAACGTATATAAAGCAAGGTTCTGTAATTCATGAATTATGCGACAAGACGGGTTTTCGAGTTATATGACCAACCGCACATTTATGGCTCCAGAAAAAATATACATTGATTGAATATGAGCTTGCTGATTTTACTAACCATCCTTATTATAATCCCACATCATTTGATCATGACATTACATTTAATAAAAAAGCTGTGTTTCTCTTATGTGTCTTCAGACGTCACATAAGAGATCGAGTTCTGTAATAGTGGCGTGTGATGACTTTTCGTCCGTTTGGTTTTCTTGTGTGCTACTCGGTAACCCTTATCGTAAGTAATAAAGTGTATAAATGTGTATAAATGAACTCAGCGTCCATAAATGGGAAAATAACATCAGGAAACTAGATTAAAAAAAATGTATATTACTACAAGCAACAAGTGGGAATCGTACTACGTACCAATGTTAAAAGGGGTGTTGAAATCTCCATTTCCGATATGCATTTCTTAACAGTAACACAAATAACGTATATAAAGCAAGGTTCTGTTGTTCATGAATTATGCGACAAAACGGCTTTACGAGTTATATTACCAACCGCACATTTATGGCGCCACAAAAAATATGCATTGATTGAATATGAGCTTGCTGATTTTACCAACCATCCTTATTATAATCCCACATCATTTGATCATGACATTACATTTAACAAAAAAAACTGTGGTTCTCTTATGTGTCTTCAGACGTCACAAAAGAGATCGATTTCTGGAATAGTGGCATGTGAGGACTTTACATCCGTTTGGTTTTTTTGTGTGCAACTTGGTAACCCTTACCGTAAGTAATAAAGTGTATAAATGTGTATAAATAAACTCAGCGTCCATAAATGGGAAAATAACATCAGGAAACTAGATTAAAAAAAATGTATATCACTACAAGCAACAAGTGGGAATTGTACTACGTACCAATGTTAAAATAGGTGTTGGAATCTCCATTTCCGATATGCATTTCTTAACAGTAGCACAAATAACGTATATAAAGCAAGGTTCTGTAATTCATGAATTATGCGACAAAACGTCTTTACAAGTTATATTACCAACCGGACATTTATGGCGCCAGAAAAAATATACATTGATTGAATATGAGCTTGCTAATTTTACCAACCATCCTTATTATAATCCCACATCATTTGATCATGACATTACATTTAATAAAAAAAACAATGGTTCTCTTATGTGTCTTCAGACTTCACATAAGAGATCGAGTTCTGTAATAGTGGCGTGTGATGAATTTCCGTCCGTTTGGTTTTCTTGTGTGCTACTTGAGATCCCTTATCGTAAGTAATAAAGTGTATAAATGTGTGTAAATGAACTCAGCGTCCACAAATGGGAAAATAACATCAGGAAGCTAGATTTAAAAAAATGTATATCACTACAAGCAACAAGTGGGAATTGTACTACGTATCAATGTTAAGAGGGGTGTTGGAATCCTCATTTCTGATATGCATTTCTTAACAGTAGCACAAATAACGTATATAAAGCAAGGTTCTGTAATTCATGAATTATGCGACAAAACGGCTTTACAAGTTATATTACCAACCGGACATTTATGGCGCCAGAAAAAATATACATTGATTGAATATGAGCTTGCTGATTTTACCAACCATCCTTATTATAATCCCACATCATTTGATCATGACATTACATTTAATAAAAAAAACAATGGTTCTCTTATGTGTCTTGAGACGTCACATAAGAGATCGAGTTCTGTAATAGTGGCGTGTGATGAATTTCCGTCCGTTTGGTTTTCTTGTGTGCTACTTGGCATCCCTTATCGTAAGTAATAAAGTGTATAAATGTGTATAAATAAACTCAGCGTCCATAAATGGGAAAATAACATCAGGAAACTAGATTAAAAAAAATGTATATCACTACAAGCAACAAGTGGGAATTGTACTACGTACCAATGTTAAAAGGGGTGTTGGAATCTCCATTTCCGATATGCATTTCTTAACAGTAACACAAATAACGTATATAAAGCAAGGTTCTGTTGTTCATGAATTATGCGACAAAACGGCTTTACAAGTTATATTACCAACCGGACATTTATGGCGCCAGAAAAAATAGACAATGATTCAATATGAGATTGCTAATTTTACCAACCATCCTTATTATAATCCCACATCATTTGATCATGACACTACATTTAATAAAAAAAACTATGGTTCTCTTATGTGTCTTCAGACGTCACATAAGAGATCGAGTTCTGTAATAGTGGCGTAAGATGACTTTCCGTCCGTTTGGTTTTCTTGTGTGCTACTTGGTAACCCTTATCGTAAGAAATAAAGAGTATAAATATGTATAAAAAAACTCAGCGTCCATAAATCGGAAATAAACATCTAGAAACTAGATTAAAAAAAAACTATATTACTACAAGCAACAAGTGGGAATAGTACTACGTATCAATGTTAAAAGGGGTGTTGGAATCCTCATTTCTGATAAGGATTTCTTAACAGTAGCACAAATATCGTATATAATGCAAGGTTCTGTAATTCATGAATTATGCGACAAAACGGCTTTACAAGTTATATTACCAACCGGACATTTATGGCGCCAGAAAAAATATACATTGATTGAATATGAGCTTGCTGATTTTACTAACCATCCTTATTATAATCCCACATCATTTGATCATGACACTACATTTAATAAAAAAAACTATCGTTCTCTTATGTGTCTTCAGACGTCACATAAGAGATCGAGTTCTGTAATAGTGGCGTGAGATCACATTTAGTCCGTTTGGTTTTCTTTTGTGCTACTCGGTAACCCTTATCGTAAGTAATATAGTGTATAAATCTGTATAATTAATCTCAGCGTCCATAAATGGGAAAATAACATCGGCCAACTAGATTAAAAAAAATGTATATCACTACAAGCAACAAGTGGGAATTGTACTACGTACAAATGTTAGAAGGGGAGTTGGAATCTCCATTTCTGATATGCATTTATTAACAGTAACACAAATAACGTATGTAAAGCAAGGTTCTGTAATTCATGAATTATGCGACAAAACGGCTTTACAAGTTATATTACCAACCGGACATTTATGGCGCCAGAAAAAATATACATTGATTGAATATGAGCTTGCTGATTTTACCAACCATCCTTTTTATAATCCCACATCATTTGATCATGACATTACATTTAATAAAAAAGCTGTGTTTCTCTTATGTGTCTTCAGACGTCACATAAGAGATCGAGTTCTGTAATAGTGGCGTATGATGACTTTCCGTCCGTTTGGTTTTCTTGTGTGCTACTTGGTAACCCTTATCGTAAGTAATAAAGTGTATAAATCTGTATAAATAAACACAGCGTCCATAAATGGGAAAATAACATCTAGAAACCAGATTAAAAAAAAACTATATTACTACAAGCAACAAGTGGGAAAAGTACTAAGTATCAATGGTAAATGGGGTGTCGGAATCCTCATTTCCGATATGCATTTCTTAACAGTAACACAAATAACGTATATAAAGCAAGGTTCTGTAATTCATGAATTATGCGACAAAACGGCTTTACAAGTTATATTACCAACCGGACATTTATGGCGCCAGAGAAAATATACATTGATTCAATATGAGCTTGCTAATTTTACCAACCATCCTTAATATAATCCCACATCATTTGATAATGACATTGCATTTAATAAAAAAAACTTTGTTTCTCTTATGTGTCTTCAGACGTCACAAAAGAGATCGAGTTCTGGAATAGTGGCATGTGAGGACTTTACGTCCGTTTGGTTTTCTTGTGTGCAACTTGGTTACCCTTAGCGTAAGTAATAAAGTGTATAAATGTGTATAAATGAACTCAGCGTCCATAAATGGGAAAATAACATCTAGAAACTAGATTAAAAAAAAACTATATCACTACAAGCAACAAGTGGGAATAGTACTACGTATCAATGTTAAAAGGGGTGTTGGAATCCTCATTTCTGATATGCATTTCTTAACAGTAGCACAAATAACGTATATAAAGCAAGGTTCTGTAATTCATGAATTATGCGACAAAACGGCTTTACAAGTTATATTACCAACCGGACATTTATGGCGTCAGAAAAAATATACATTGATTGAGTATGAGCTTGCTTATTTTACCAACCATCCTTATTATAATCCCACATCATTTGATCATGACATTACATTTAATAAAAAAAACTATGGTTCTCTTATGTGTCTTCAGACGTCACATAAGAGATCGAGTTCTGTAATAGTGGCGTAAGATGACTTTCCGTCCGTTTGGTTTTCTTGTGTGCTACTTGGTAACCCTTATCGTAAGTAATAAAGTGTATAAATTATAAAAACTCAGCGTCCATAAATGGGAAAATAACATCTAGAAACTAGATTAAAAAAAAACTATATTACTACAAGCAACAAGTGGGAATAGTACTACGTATCAATGTTAAAAGGGGTGTTGGAATCCTCATTTCTGATAAGGATTTCTTAACAGTAGCACAAATATCGTATATAATGCAAGGTTCTGTAATTCATGAATTATGCGACAAAACGGCTTTACAAGTTATATTACCAACCGGTCATTTATGGCGCCAGAAAAAATATACATTGATTGAATATGAGCTTGCTGATTTTACTAACCATCCTTATTATAATCCCACATCATTTGATCATGACACTACATTTAATAAAAACTATGGTTCTCTTATGTTTCTTCAGACGTCACCTAAGAGATCGAGTTCTGTAATAGTGGCGTGTGATGACTTTCCGTCCGTTTGGTTTTCTTGTATGCTACTTGGTAACCCTTATCGTAAGTAGTAAAGTGTATAAATGTGTATAAATGAACTCAGCGTCCATAAATGGGAAAATAACATCAGGAAACTAGATTAAAAAAAATGTATATCACTACAAGCAACAAGTGGGAATTGTACTACGTACCAATGTTAAAAGGGGTGTTGGAATCTCCATTTCTGATATGCATTTATTAACAGTAACACAAATAACGTATATAAAGCAAGGTTCTGTAATTCATGAATTATGCGACAAAACGGCTTTACAAGTTATATTACCAACCGCACATTTATGGCGCCAGAAAAAATATACATTGATTGAATATGAGCTTGCTGATTTTACTAACCATCCTTATTATAATCCCACATCATTTGATCATGACACTACATTTAATAAAAAAAACTATGGTTCTCTTATGTGTCTTCAGACGTCACATAAGAGATCGAGTTCTGTAATAGTGGCGTATGATGACTTTCCGTCCGTTTGGTTTTCTTGAGTGCTACTTGGTAACCCTTATCGTAAGTAATAAAGTGTATAAATCTGTATAAATAAACTCAGCGTCCATAAATGGGAAAATAACATCTAGAAACTAGATTAAAAAAAAACTATATCACTACAAGCAACAAGTGGGAATAGTACTACGTACCAATGTTAAAAGGGGTGTTGGAATCTTCATTTCTGATATGCATTTCTAAACAGTAGCACAAATAACGTATATAAAGCAAGGTTCTGTTTTTCATGAATTATGCGACAAGACCTCTTTACGAGTTATATGACCAACCGCACATTTATGGCTCCAGAAAAAATATACATTGATTGAATATGAGCTTGCTGATTTTACCAACCATCCTTATTATAATCCCACATCATTTGATCATGACACTACATTTAATAAAAAAAACTATGGTTCTCTTATGTGTCTTCAGACGTCACATAAGAGATCGAGTTCTGTAATAGTGGCGTATGATGACTTTCCGTCCGTTTGGTTTTCTTGTGTGCTACTTGGTAACCCTTATCGTAAGTAATAAAGTGTATAAATCTGTATAAATAAACACAGCGTCCATAAATGGGAAAATAACATCTAGAAACCAGATTAAAAAAAAACTATATTACTACAAGCAACAAGTGGGAAAAGTACTAAGTATCAATGGTAAATGGGGTGTTGGAATCTCCATTTCCGATATGCATTTCTTAACAGTAGCACAAATAACGTATATAAAGCAAAGTTCTGTAATTCATGACTTATGCGACAAAACGGCTTTACAAGTTATATTACCAACCGGACATTTATGGCGCCAGAAAAAATATACATTGATTGAATATGAGCTTGCTAATTTTACCAACCATCCTTAATATAATCCCACATCATTTGATCATGACATTACATTTAATAAAAAAGCTGTGTTTCTCTTATGTGTCTTCAGACGTCACATAAGAGATCGAGTTCTGTAATAGTGGCGTGTGATGACTTTCCGTCCGTTTGGTTTTCTTGTGTGCTACTTGGTAACCCTTATCGTAAGTAATAAAGTGTATAAATCTGTATAAATAAACTCAGCGTCCATAAATGGGAAAATAACATCTAGAAACTAGATTAAAATCAAACTATATCACTACAAGCAACAAGTGGGAATAGTACTACGTATCAATGTTAAAAGGGGTGTTGGAATCCTCATTTCTGATATGCATTTCTTAACAGTAGCACAAATAACGTATATAAAGCAAGGTTCTGTAATTCATGAATTATGCGACAAAACCTCTTTACGAGTTATATGACCAACCGCACATTTATGACGCCAGAAAAAATATACATTGATTGAATATGAGCTTGCTAATTTTACCAACCATCCTTATTATAATCCCACATCATTTGATCATGACATTACATTTAATAAAAAAAACAGTGGTTCTCTTATGTGTCTTCAGACGTCACATAAGAGATCGAGTTCTGTAATAGTGGCGTGTGATGACTTTCCGTCCGTTTGGTTTTCTTGTGTGCTACTTGGTAACCCTTATCGTAAGTAATAAAGTGTATAAATGTGTATAAATGAACTCAGCGTCCATAAATGGGAAAATAACATCAGGAAACTAGATTAAAAAAAATGTATATTACTACAAGCAACAAGTGGGAATCGTACTACGTACCAATGTTAAAAGGGGTGTTGGAATCTCCATTTCCGATATGCATTTCTTAACAGTAACACAAATAACGTATATAAAGCAAGGTTCTGTAATTCATGAATTATGCGACAAAACGGCTTTACAAGTTATATTACCAACCGGACATTTATGGCGCCAGAAAAAATATACATTGATTGAATATGAGCTTGCTAATTTTACCAACCATCCTTATTATAATCCCACATCATTTGATCATGACATTACATTTAATAAAAAAAACAGTGGTTCTCTTATGTGTCTTCAGACGTCACATAAGAGATCGAGTTCTGTAATAGTGGCGTATGATGACTTTCCGTCCGTTTGGTTTTCTTGTGTGCTACTTGGTAACCCTTATCGTAAGTAATAAAGTGTATAAATCTGTATAAATAAACTCAGCGTCCATAAATGGGAAAATAACATCTAGAAACCAGATTAAAAAAAAACTATATTACTACAAGCAACAAGTGGGAATAGTACTAAGTATCAATGTTAAAAGGGGTGTTGGAATCCTCATTTCTGATATTCATTTCTTAACAGTAGCAAAAATAACGTATATAATGCAAGGTTCTGTAATTCATGAATTATGCGACAAAACGGCTTTACAAGTTATATTACCAACCGGACATTTATGGCGCCAGCAAAAATATACATTGATTGAATATGAGCTTGCTGATTTTACTAACCATCCTTATTATCATCCCACATCATTTGATCATGTCAGTACATTTAACAACCAAAACTGTGGTTCTCTTATGTGTCTTCAGACGTCACATAAGAGATCGAGTTCTGTAATAGTGGCGTGTGATCACTTTTAGTCCGTTTGGTTTTCTTTTGTGCTACTCGGTAACCCTTATCGTAAGTAATAAAGTGTATAAATCTGTATAAATAAACTCAGCGTCCAAAAATGGGAAAATAACATCGGCCAACTAGATTTAAAAAAATGTATATCACTACAAGCAACAAGTGGGAATTGTACTACGTACAAATGTTAGAAGGGGTGTTGGAATCTCCATTTCTGATATGCATTTATTAACAGTAACACAAATAACGTATGTAAAGCAAGGTTCTGTAATTCATGAATTATGCGACAAAACGGCTTTACAAGTTATATTACCAACAGCACATTTATGGTGCCAGAAAAAATATACATTGATTGAATATGAGCTTGCTGATTTTACTAACCATCCTTATTATAATCCCACATCATTTGATCATGACACTACATTTAATAAAAAAAACTATGGTTCTCTTATGTGTCTTCAGACGTCACATAAGAGATCGAGTTCTGTAATAGTGGCGTATGATGACTTTCCGTCCGTTTGGTTTTCTTGTGTGCTACTTGGTAACCCTTATCGTAAGTAATAAAGTGTATAAATGTGTATAAATAAACTCAGCGTCCATAAATGGGAAAATAACATCTAGAAACCAGATTAAAAAAAAACTATATTACTACAAGCAACAAGTGGGAAAAGTACTAAGTATCAATGGTAAATGGGGTGTTGGAATCTCCATTTCCGATATGCATTTCTTAACAGTAGCACAAATAACGTATATAAAGCAAGGTTCTGTAATTCATGAATTATGCGACAAAACGGCTTTACAAGTTATATTACCAACCGGACATTTATGGCGCCAGAAAAAATATACATTGATTCAATATGAGCTTGCTAATTTTACCAACCATCCTTAATATAATCCCACATCATTTGATCATGACACTACATTTAATAAAAAAAACTATGGTTCTCTTATGTGTCTTCAGACGTCACATAAGAGATCGAGTTCTGTAATAGTGGCGTGTGATGACTTTCCGTCCGTTTGGTTTTCTTGTGTGCTACTTGGTAACCCTTATCGTAAGTAATAAAGTGTATAAATCTGTATAAATAAACTCAGCGTCCATAAATGGGAAAATAACATCTAGAAACTAGATTAAAAAAAAACTATATCACTACAAGCAACAAGTGGGAATAGTACTAAGTATCAATGGTAAAAGGGGTGTTGGAATCCTCATTTCTGATATGCATTTCTTAACAGTAGCACAAATAACGTATATAAAGCAAGGTTCTGTAATTCATGAATTATGCGACAAAACGGCTTTACGAGTTATATTACCAACCGCACATTTATGGTGCCAGAAAAAATATACATTGATTGAATATGAGCTTGCTGATTTTACCAACCATCCTTATTATAATCCCACATCATTTGATCATGACACTACATTTAATAAAAAAAACTATGGTTCTCTTATGTGTCTTCAGACGTCACATAAGAGATCGAGTTCTGTAATAGTGGCGTATGATGACTTTCCGTCCGTTTGGTTTTCTTGTGTGCTACTTGGTAACCCTTATCGTAAGTAATAAAGTGTATAAATCTGTATAAATAAACACAGCGTCCATAAATGGGAAAATAACATCTAGAAACCAGATTAAAAAAAAACTATATTACTACAAGCAACAAGTGGGAAAAGTACTAAGTATCAATGGTAAATGGGGTGTTGGAATCTCCATTTCCGATATGCATTTCTTAACAGTAGCACAAATAACGTATATAAAGCAAGGTTCTGTAATTCATGAATTATGCGACAAAACGGCTTTACAAGTTATATTACCAACCGGACATTTATGGCGCCAGAAAAAATATACATTGATTGAATATGAGCTTGCTAATTTTACCAACCATCCTTAATATAATCCCACATCATTTGATCATGACACTACATTTAATAAAAAAAACTATGGTTCTCTTATGTGTCTTCAGACGTCACATAAGAGATCGAGTTCTGTAATAGTGGCGTGTGATGACTTTCCGTCCGTTTGGTTTTCTTGTGTGCTACTTGGTAACCCTTATCGTAAGTAATAAAGTGTATAAATCTGTATAAATAAACTCAGCGTCCATAAATGGGAAAATAACATCTAGAAACTAGATTAAAAAAAAACTATATCACTACAAGCAACAAGTGGGAATAGTACTACGTATCAATGTTAAAAGGGGTGTTGGAATCCTCATTTCTGATATGCATTTCTTAACAGTAGCACAAATAACGTATATAAAGCAAGGTTCTGTAATTCATGAATTATGCGACAAAACGGGTTTTCGAGTTATATGACCAACCGCACATTTATGGCTCCAGAAAAAATATACATTGATTGAATATGAGCTTGCTAATTTTACCAACCATCCTTATTATAATCCCACATCATTTGATCATGACATTACATTTAATAAAAAAAACAGTGGTTCTCTTATGTGTCTTCAGACGTCACATAAGAGATCGAGTTCTGTAATAGTGGCGTGTGAGGACTTTCCGTCCGTTTGGTTTTCTTGTGTGCTACTTGGTAACCCTTATCGTAAGTAATAAAGTGTATAAATGTGTATAAATAAACTCAGCGTCCATAAATGGGAAAATAACATCAGGAAACTAGATTAAAAAAAATGTATATTACTACAAGCAACAAGTGGGAATCGTACTACGTACCAATGTTAAAAGGGGTGTTGAAATCTCCATTTCCGATATGCATTTCTTAACAGTAACACAAATAAAGTATATAAAGCAAGGTTCTGTAATTCATGAATTATGCGACAAGACGGGTTTTCGAGTTATATGACCAACCGCACATTTATGGCTCCAGAAAAAATATACATTGATTGAATATGAGCTTGCTGATTTTACCAACCATCCTTATTATAATCCCACATCATTTGATCATGACACTACATTTAATAAAAAAAACTATGGTTCTCTTATGTGTCTTCAGACGTCACATAAGAGATCGAGTTCTGTAATAGTGGCGTGTGATGACTTTCCGTCCGTTTGGTTTTCTTGTGTGCTACTTGGTAACCCTTATCGTAAGTAATAAAGTGTATAAATCTGTATAAATAAACTCAGCGTCCATAAATGGGAAAATAACATCTAGAAACCAGATTAAAAAAAATCTATATCACTACAAGCAACAAGTGGGAATAGTACTAAGTATCAATGGTAAATGGGGTGTCGGAATCCTCATTTGCGATATGCATTTCTTAACAGTAACACAAATAAAGTATATGAAGCAAGGTTCTGTAATTCATGAATTATGCGACAAGACGGGTTTTCGAGTTATATGACCAACCGCACATTTATGGCTCCAGAAAAAATATACATTGATTGAATATGAGCTTGCTGATTTTACCAACCATCCTTATTATAACCCCACATCATTTGATCATGACACTACATCTAATAAAAAAAACTATGGATCTCTTATGTGTCTTCAGACGTCACATAAGAGATCGAGTTCTGTAATAGTGGCGTGTGATGACTTTCCGTCCGTTTGGTTTTCTTGTGTGCTACTTGGTAACCCTTAGCGTAAGTAATAAAGTGTATAAATGTGTATAAATGAACTCAGCGTCCATAAATGGGAAAATAACATCTAGAAACTAGATTAAAAAAAAACTATATTACTACAAGCAACAAGTGGGAATCGTACTTCGTACCAATGTTAAAAGGGGTGTTGAAATCTCCATTTCCGATATGCATTTCTTAACAGTAACACAAATAACGTATATAAAGCAAGGTTCTGTAATTCATGAATTATGCGACAAAACGGCTTTACAAGTTATATTACCAACCGGACATTTATGGCGCCAGAAAAAATATACATTGATTGAGTATGAGCTTGCTTATTTTACCAACCATCCTTATTATAATCCCACATCATTTGATCATGACATTACATTTAATAAAAATAACAGTGGTTCTCTTATGTGTCTTCAGACGTCACCTAAGAGATCGAGTTCTGTAATAGTGGCGTATGATGACTTTCCGTCCGTTTGGTTTTCTTGTCTGCTACTTGGTAACCCTTATCGTAAGTAATAAAGTGTATAAATGTGTATAAATAAACTCAGCGTCCATAAATGGGAAAATAACATCAGCAAACCAGATTTAAAAAAAACTATATCACTACAAGCAACAAGTGGGAATAGTACTACGTATCAATGTTAAAAGGGGTGTTGGAATTCTCATTTCTGATATGCATTTCTTAACAGTAGCACAAATAACGTATATAAAGCAAGGTTCTGTAATTCATGAATTATGCGACAAAACGGCTTTACAAGTTATATTACCAACCGGACATTTATGGCGCCAGAAAAAATATACAGTGATTGAATATGAGCTTGCTGATTTTACCAACCATCCTTTTTATAATCCCACATCATTTGATCATGACATTACATTTAATAAAAAAGCTGTGTTTCTCTTATGTGTCTTCAGACGTCACATAAGAGATCGAGTTCTGTAATAGTGGCGTGTGATGACTTTTCGTCCGTTTGGTTTTCTTGTGTGCTACTTGGCATCCCTTATCGTAAGTAATAAAGTGTATAAATGTGTATAAATGAACTCAGCGTCCATAAATGGGAAAATAACATCAGGAAACTAGATTAAAAAAAATGTATATTACTACAAGCAACAAGTGGGAATCGTACTACGTACCAATGTTAAAAGGGGTGTTGAAATCTCCATTTCCGATATGCATTTCTTAACAGTAACACAAATAACGTATATAAAGCAAGGTTCTGTAATTCATGAATTATGCGACAAAACGGCTTTACAAGTTATATTACCAACCGGACATTTATGGCGCCAGAAAAAATATACATTGATTGAATATGAGCTTGCTTATTTTACCAACCATCCTTATTATAATCCCACATCATTTGATCATGACATTACATTTAACAAAAAAAACTGTGGTTCTCTTATGTGTCTTCAGACGTCACATAAGAGATCGAGTTCTGTAATAGTGGCGTATGATGACTTTCCGTCCGTTTGGTTTTCTTGAGTGCTACTTGGTAACCCTTATCGTAAGTAATAAAGTGTATAAATCTGTATAAATAAACTCAGCGTCCATAAATGGGAAAATAACATCTAGAAACTAGATTAAAAAAAAACTATATTACTACAAGCAACAAGTGGGAATAGTACTAAGTATCAATGGTAAATGGGGTGTTGGAATCCTCATTTCTGATATGTATTTCTT
Organism: Diplolepis rosae; assembly: GCA_030998225.1. Classification (NCBI taxonomy): domain Eukaryota; kingdom Metazoa; phylum Arthropoda; class Insecta; order Hymenoptera; family Diplolepididae; genus Diplolepis; species Diplolepis rosae. The sequence continues at coordinate 20,769 of JAPYXD010000723.1, read as the reverse complement.
AACAGTAGCACAAATAACGTATATAATGCAAGGTTCTGTAATTCATGAATTATGCGACAAAATGGCTTTACGAGTTATATTACAAACCGCACATTTATGGCTCCAGAAAAAATATACATTGATTGAATATGAGCTTGCTGATTTTACTAACCATCCTTATTATAATCCCACATCATTTGATCATGACACTACATTTAATAAAAAAAACTATGGATCTCTTATGTGTCTTCAGACGTCACATAAGAGATCGAGTTCTGTAATAGTGGCGTGTGATGACTTTTCGTCCGTTTGTTTTCCTTGTGTGCTACTCGGTAACCCTTATCGTAAGTAATAAAGTGTATAAATCTGTATAAATGAACTCAGCGTCCATAAATGGGAAAATAACATCGGCCAACTGGATTAAAAAAAATGTATATCACTACAAGCAACAAGTGGGAATTGTACTACGTACAAATGTTAGAAGGGGAGTTGGAATCTCCATTTCTGATATGCATTTATTAACAGTAACACAAATAACGTATGTAAAGCAAGGTTCTGTAATTCATGAATTATGCGACAAAACGGCTTTACGAGTTGTATTACCAACAGCACATTTATGGTGCCAGGAAAAATATACATTGATTGAATATGAGCTTGCTGATTTTACCAACCATCCTTATTATAATCCCACATCATTTGATCATGACACTACATTTAATAAAAAAAACTATGGTTCTCTTATGTGTCTTCAGACGTCACATAAGAGATCGAGTTCTGTAATAGTGGCGTATGATGACTTTCCGTCCGTTTGGTTTTCTTGTGTGCTACTTGGTAACCCTTATCGTAAGTAATAAAGTGTATAAATCTGTATAAATAAACACAGCGTCCATAAATGGGAAAATAACATCTAGAAACTAGATTAAAAAAAAACTATATTACTACAAGCAACAAGTGGGAATAGTACTAAGTATCAATGGTAAATGGGGTGTCGGAATCCTCATTTCCGATATGCATTTCTTAACAGTAACACAAATAAAGTATATAAAGCAAGGTTCTGTAATTCATGAATTATGCGACAAGACGGGTTTTCGAGTTATATGACCAACCGCACATTTATGGCGCCAGGAAAAATATACATTGATTCAATATGAGCTTGCTAATTTTACCAACCATCCTTATTATAATCCCACATCATTTGATCATGACATTACATTTAATAAAAAAAACTGTGGTTCTCTTATGTGTCTTCAGACGTCACATAAGAGATCGAGTTCTGTAATAGTGGCGTGTGATGACTTTCCGTCCGTTTGGTTTTCTTGTGTGCTACTTGGTGACCCTTATCGTAAGTAATAAAGTGTATAAATCTGTATAAATAAACTCAGCGTCCATAAATGGGAAGATAACATCTAGAAACTAGATTAAAAAAAAACTATATCACTACAAGCAACAAGTGGGAATAGTACTACGTATCAATGTTAAAAGGGGTGTTGGAATCCTCATTTCTGATACGCATTTCTTAACAGTAGCACAAATAACGAATATAAAGCAAGGTTCTGTAATTCATGAATTATGCGGCAAAACAGCTTTACGAGTTATATTACCAACCGGACATTTATGGCGCAAGAAAAAATATACATTGATTTAATATGAGCTTGCTGATTTTACCAACCATCCTTATTATAATCCCACATCATTTGATCATGACATTACATTTAATAAAAAAAACTGTGGTTCTCTTATGTGTCTTCAGACGTCACATAAGAGATCGAGTTCTGTAATAGTGGCGTGTGATGACTTTTCGTCCGGTTGGTTTTCTTGTGTGCTACACGGTAACCCTTATCGTAAGTAATAAAGTGTATAAATGTGTATAAATGAACTCAGCGTCCATAAATGGGAAAATAACATCAGGAAACTAGATTTAAAAAAATGTATATCACTACAAGCAACAAGTGGGAATTCTAATACGTACCAATGTTAAAAGGGGTGTTGAAATCTCCATTTCCGATATGCATTTCTTAACAGTAACACAAATAACGTATATAAAGCAAGGTTCTGTAATTCATGAATTATGCGACAAAACGGCTTTACAAGTTATATTACCAACCGGACATTTATGGCGCCAGAAAAAATATACATTGATTGAATATGAGCTTGCTAATTTTACCAACCATCCTTATTATAATCCCACATCATTTGATCATGACATTACATTTAATAAAAAAAACAATGGTTCTCTTATGTGTCTTCAGACGTCACATAAGAGATCGAGTTCTGTAATAGTGGCGTAAGATGACTTTCCGTCCGTTTGGTTTTCTTGTGTGCTACTTGGTAACCCTTATCGTAAGTAATAAAGTGTATAAATCTGTATAAATAAACTCAGCGTCCATAAATCGGAAAATAACATCTAGAAACTGGATTTAAAAAAAACTATATTACTACAAGCAACAAGTGGGAATAGTACTACGTATCAATGTTAAAAGGGGTGTTGGAATCCTCATTTCTGATAAGGATTTCTTAACAGTAGCACAAATATCGTATATAATGCAAGGTTCTGTAATTCATGAATTATGCGACAAAACGGCTTTACAAGTTATATTACCAACCGGTCATTTATGGCGCCAGAAAAAATATACATTGATTGAATATGAGCTTGCTGATTTTACTAACCATCCTTATTATAATCCCACATCATTTGATCATGACACTACATTTAATAAAAAAAACTATGGTTCTCTTATGTTTCTTCAGACGTCACCTAAGAGATCGAGTTCTGTAATAGTGGCGTGTGATGACTTTCCGTCCGTTTGGTTTTCTTGTATGCTACTTGGTAACCCTTATCGTAAGTAGTAAAGTGTATAAATGTGTATAAATGAACTCAGCGTCCATAAATGGGAAAATAACATCAGGAAACTAGATTAAAAAAAATGTATATCACTACAAGCAACAAGTGGGAATTGTACTACGTACCAATGTTAAAAGGGGTGTTGGAATCTCCATTTCTGATATGCATTTATTAACAGTAACACAAATAACGTATATAAAGCAAGGTTCTGTAATTCATGAATTATGCGACAAAACGGCTTTACAAGTTATATTACCAACCGGACATTTATGGCGCCAGAAAAAATATACATTGATTGAATATGAGCTTGCTGATTTTACTAACCATCCTTATTATAATCCCACATCATTTGATCATGACACTACATTTAATAAAAAAAACTATGGTTCTCTTATGTTTCTTCAGACGTCACATAAGAGATCGAGTTCTGTAATAGTGGCGTATGATGACTTTCCGTCCGTTTGGTTTTCTTGAGTGCTACTTGGTAACCCTTATCGTAAGTAATAAAGTGTATAAATCTGTATAAATAAACTCAGCGTCCATAAATGGGAAAATAACATCTAGAAACTAGATTAAAAAAAACTATATTACTACAAGCAACAAGTGGGAATAGTACTAAGTATCAATGGTAAAAGGGGTGTTGGAATCCTCATTTCTGATATGCATTTCTTAACAATAGCACAAATAACGTATATAAAGCAAGGTTCTGTAATTCATGAATTATGCGACAAAACGGGTTTTCGAGTTATATGACCAACCGCACATTTATGGCTCCAGAAAAAATATACATTGATTGAATATGAGCTTGCTGATTTTACCAACCATCCTTTTTATAATCCCACATCATTTGATCATGACATTACATTTAATAAAAAAGCTGTGTTTCTCTTATGTGTCTTCAGACGTCACATAAGAGATCGAGTTCTGTAATAGTGGCGTATGATGACTTTCCGTCCGTTTGGTTTTCTTGTGTGCTACTTGGTAACCCTTATCGTAAGTAATAAAGTGTATAAATCTGTATAAATAAACACAGCGTCCATAAATGGGAAAATAACATCTAGAAACCAGATTAAAAAAAAACTATATTACTACAAGCAACAAGTGGGAAAAGTACTAAGTATCAATGGTAAATGGGGTGTTGGAATCTCCATTTCCGATATGCATTTCTTAACAGTAGCACAAATAACGTATATAAAGCAAGGTTCTGTAATTCATGAATTATGCGACAAAACGGCTTTACAAGTTATATTACCAACCGGACATTTATGGCGCCAGAAAAAATATACATTGATTGAATATGAGCTTGCTAATTTTACCAACCATCCTTAATATAATCCCACATCATTTGATCATGACACTACATTTAATAAAAAAAACTATGGTTCTCTTATGTGTCTTCAGACGTCACATAAGAGATCGAGTTCTGTAATAGTGGCGTGTGATGACTTTCCGTCCGTTTGGTTTTCTTGTGTGCTACTTGGTAACCCTTATCGTAAGTAATAAAGTGTATAAATCTGTATAAATAAACTCAGCGTCCATAAATGGGAAAATAACATCTAGAAACTAGATTAAAAAAAAACTATATCACTACAAGCAACAAGTGGGAATAGTACTACGTATCAATGTTAAAAGGGGTGTTGGAATCCTCATTTCTGATATGCATTTCTTAACAGTAGCACAAATAACGTATATAAAGCAAGGTTCTGTAATTCATGAATTATGCGACAAAACGGGTTTTCGAGTTATATGACCAACCGCACATTTATGGCTCCAGAAAAAATATACATTGATTGAATATGAGCTTGCTGATTTTACCAACCATCCTTATTATAATCCCACATCATTTGATCATGACATTACATTTAATAAAAAAAACTGCGGTTCTCTTATGTGTCTTCAGACGTCACATAAGAGATCGAGTTCTGTAATAGTGGCGTGTGATGACTTTCCGTCCGTTTGGTTTTCTTGTGTGCTACTTGGTAACCCTTATCGTAAGTAATAAAGTGTATAAATGTGTATAAATGAACTCAGCGTCCATAAATGGGAAAATAACATCAGGAAACTAGATTAAAAAAAATGTATATTACTACAAGCAACAAGTGGGAATCGTACTACGTACCAATGTTAAAAGGGGTGTTGAAATCTCCATTTCCGATATGCATTTCTTAACAGTAACACAAATAACGTATATAAAGCAAGGTTCTGTTGTTCATGAATTATGCGACAAAACGGCTTTACAAGTTATATTACCAACCGGACATTTATGGCGCCAGAAAAAATATACATTGATTGAATATGAGCTTGCTTATTTTACCAACCATCCTTATTATAATCCCACATCATTTGATCATGACATTACATTTAATAAAAAAAACTATGGTTCTCTTATGTGTCTTCAGACGTCACATAAGAGATCGAGTTCTGTAATAGTGGCGTGTGATGACTTTCCGTCCGTTTGGTTTTCTTGTGTGCTACTTGGTAACCCTTATCGTAAGTAATAAAGTGTATAAATGTGTATAAATAAACTCAGCGTCCATAAATGGGAAAATAACATCTAGAAACTAGATTAAAAAAAAACTATATTACTACAAGCAACAAGTGGGAATAGTACTAAGTATCAATGGTAAAAGGGGTGTTGGAATCCTCATTTCTGATATGCATTTCTTAACAGTAGCACAAATAACGTATATAAAGCAAGGTTCTGTAATTCATGAATTATGCGACAAAACGGCTAGTAATAAAGTGTATAAATCTGTATAAATAAACTCAGCGTCCATAAATCGGAAAATAACATCTAGAAACTGGATTAAAAAAAATGTATATCACTACAAGCAACAAGTGGGAATTGTACTACGTACAAATGTTAGAAGGGGAGTTGGAATCTCCATTTCTGATATGCATTTATTAACAGTAACACAAATAACGTATATAAAGCAAGGTTCTGTAATTCATGAATTATGCGACAAGACCTCTTTACGAGTTATATGATCAACCGCACATTTATGAAGCCAGAAAAAATATACATTGATTGAATATGAGCTTGCTGATTTTACCAACCATCCTTATTATAATCCCACATCATTTGATCATGACACTACATTTAATAAAAAAAACTATGGTTCTCTTATGTGTCTTCAGACGTCACATAAGAGATCGAGTTCTGTAATAGTGGCGTATGATGACTTTCCGTCCGTTTGGTTTTCTTGTGTGCTACTTGGTAACCCTTATCGTAAGTAATAAAGTGTATAAATCTGTATAAATAAACACAGCGTCCATAAATGGGAAAATAACATCTAGAAACCAGATTAAAAAAAAACTATATTACTACAAGCAACAAGTGGGAAAAGTACTAAGTATCAATGGTAAATGGGGTGTTGGAATCTCCATTTCCGATATGCATTTCTTAACAGTAGCACAAATAACGTATATAAAGCAAGGTTCTGTAATTCATGAATTATGCGACAAAACGGCTTTACAAGTTATATTACCAACCGGACATTTATGGCGCCAGAAAAAATATACATTGATTCAATATGAGCTTGCTAATTTTACCAACCATCCTTAATATAATCCCACATCATTTGATCATGACACTACATTTAATAAAAAAAACTATGGTTCTCTTATGTGTCTTCAGACGTCACATAAGAGATCGAGTTCTGTAATAGTGGCGTGTGATGACTTTCCGTCCGTTTGGTTTTCTTGTGTGCTACTTGGTAACCCTTATCGTAAGTAATAAAGTGTATAAATCTGTATAAATAAACTCAGCGTCCATAAATGGGAAAATAACATCTAGAAACTAGATTAAAAAAAAACTATATTACTACAAGCAACAAGTGGGAATAGTACTAAGTATCAATGGTAAAAGGGGTGTTGGAATCCTCATTTCTGATATGCATTTCTTAACAGTAGCACAAATAACGTATATAAAGCAAGGTTCTGTAATTCATGAATTATGCGACAACACCTCTTTACGAGTTATATGACCAACCGCACATTTATGACGCCAGAAAAAATATACATTGATTGAATATGAGCTTGCTGATTTTACCAACCATCCTTATTATAATCCCACATCATTTGATCATGACATTACATTTAACAAAAAAAACTGTGGTTCTCTTATGTGTCTTCAGACGTCAAATAAGAGATCGAGTTCTGTAATAGTGGCGTGTGAGGACTTTCCGTCCGTTTGGTTTTCTTGTGTGCTACTTCGCAACCCTTATAGTAAGTAATAAAGTGTATAAATGTGTATAAATAAACTCAGCGTCCATAAATGGGAAAATAACATCAGGAAACTAGATTAAAAAAAATGTATATTACTACAAGCAACAAGTGGGAATCGTACTACGTACCAATGTTAAAAGGGGTGTTGAAATCTCCATTTCCGATATGCATTTCTTAACAGTAACACAAATAACGTATATAAAGCAAGGTTCTGTTGTTCATGAATTATGCGACAAAACAAGTTATATTACCAACTTTATGGGAAAAAATATACATTGATTGAATATGAGCTTGCTTATTTTACCAACCATCCTTATTATAATCCCACATCATTTGATCATGACATTACATTTAACAAAAAAAACTGTGGTTCTCTTATGTGTCTTCAGACGTCACATAAGAGATCGAGTTCTGTAATAGTGGCGTATGATGACTTTCCGTCCGTTTGGTTTTCTTGAGTGCTACTTGGTAACCCTTATCGTAAGTAATAAAGTGTATAAATCTGTATAAATAAACTCAGCGTCCATAAATGGGAAAATAACATCTAGAAACTAGATTAAAAAAACTATATTACTACAAGCAACAAGTGGGAATAGTACTACGTATCAATGTTAAAAGGGGTGTTGGAATCCTCATTTCTGATATGCATTTCTTAACAGTAGCACAAATAACGTATATAATGCAAGGTTCTGTAATTCATGAATTATGCGACAAAACGGCTTTACAAGTTATATTACCAACCGGACATTTATGGCGCCAGAAAAAATATACATTGATTGAATATGAGCTTGCTGATTTTACTAACCATCCTTATTATAATCCCACATCATTTGATCATGACACTACATTTAATAAAAAAAACTATGGTTCTCTTATGTGTCTTCAGACGTCACATAAGAGATCGAGTTCTGTAATAGTGGCGTGTGATGACTTTTAGTCCGTTTGGTTTTCTTTTGTGCTACTCGGTAACCCTTATCGTAAGTAATAAAGTGTATAAATCTGTATAAATAAACTCAGCGTCCATAAATGGGAAAATAACATCGGCCAACTAGATTAAAAAAAATGTATATCACTACAAGCAACAAGTGGGTATTGTACTACGTACCAATGTTAGAAGGGGTGTTGGAATCTCCATTTCTGATATGCATTTATTAACAGTAACACAAATAACGTATGTAAAGCAAGGTTCTGTAATTCATGAATTATGTGACAAAACGGCTTTACAAGTTATATTACCAACCGGACATTTATGGCGCCAGAAAAAATATACATTGATTGAATATGAGCTTACTGATTTTACTAACCATCCTTATTATAATCCCACATCATTTGATCATGACACTACATTTAATAAAAAAAACTATGGTTCTCTTATGTGTCTTCAGACGTCACATAAGAGATCGAGTTCTGTAATAGTGGCGTATGATGACTTTCCGTCCGTTTGGTTTTCTTGTGTGCTACTTGGTAACCCTTATCGTAAGTAATAAAGTGTATAAATGTGTATAAATGAACTCAGCGTCCATAAATGGGAAAATAACATCTAGAAACCAGATTAAAAAAAAACTATATTACTACAAGCAACAAGTGGGAAAAGTACTAAGTATCAATGGTAAATGGGGTGTTGGAATCTCCATTTCCGATATGCATTTCTTAACAGTAGCACAAATAACGTATATAAAGCAAGGTTCTGTAATTCATGAATTATGCGACAAAACGGCTTTACAAGTTATATTACCAACCGGACATTTATGGCGCCAGAAAAAATATACATTGATTCAATATGAGCTTGCTAATTTTACCAACCATCCTTAATATAATCCCACATCATTTGATCATGACACTACATTTAATAAAAAAGCTGTGTTTCTCTTATGTGTCTTCAGACGTCACATAAGAGATCGAGTTCTGTAATAGTGGCGTGTGATGACTTTCCGTCCGTTTGGTTTTCTTGTGTGCTACTTGGTAACCCTTATCGTAAGTAATAAAGTGTATAAATGTGTATAAATAAACTCAGCGTCCATAAATGGGAAAATAACATCTAGAAACTAGATTAAAAAAAAACTATATTACTACAAGCAACAAGTGGGAATAGTACTAAGTATCAATGGTAAAAGGGGTGTTGGAATCCTCATTTCTGATATGCATTTCTTAACAGTAGCACAAATAACGTATATAAAGCAAGGTTCTGTAATTCATGAATTATGCGACAAAACAGCTTTACGAGTTATATTACCAACCGGACATTTATGGCGCAAGAAAAAATATACATTGATTTAATATGAGCTTGCTGATTTTACCAACCATCCTTATTATAATCCCACATCATTTGATCATGACATTACATTTAATAAAAAAAACTATGGTTCTCTTATGTGTCTTCAGACGTCACATAAGAGATCGAGTTCTGTAATAGTGGCGTGTGATGACTTTTCGTCCGTTTGTTTTTCTTGTGTGCTACTCGGTAACCCTTATCGTAAGTAATAAAGTGTATAAATGTGTATAAATGAACTCAGCGTCCATAAATGGGAAAATAACATCAGGAAACTAGATTTAAAAAAATGTATATCACTACAAGCAACAAGTGGGAATTCTAATACGTACCAATGTTAAAAGGGGTGTTGGAATCTCCATTTCCGATATGCATTTCTTAACAGTAACACAAATAACGTATATAAAGCAAGGTTCTGTAATTCATGAATTATGCGACAAAACGGCTTTACAAGTTATATTACCAACCGGACATTTATGGCGCCAGAAAAAATATACAGTGATTGAATATGAGCTTGCTGATTTTACCAACCATCCTTTTTATAATCCCACATCATTTGATCATGACATTACATTTAATAAAAAAGCTGTGTTTCTCTTATGTGTCTTCAGACGTCACATAAGAGATCGAGTTCTGTAATAGTGGCGTGTGATGACTTTCCGTCCGTTTGGTTTTCTTGTGTGCTACTTGGTAACCCTTATCGTAAGTAATAAAGTGTATAAATCTGTATAAATAAACTCAGCGTCCATAAATGGGAAAATAACATCTAGAAACCAGATTAAAAAAAAACTATATTACTACAAGCAACAAGTGGGAATAGTACTAAGTATCAATGGTAAATGGGGTGTTGGAATCCTCATTTCTGATATGTATTTCTTAACAGTAGCACAAATAACGTATATAAAGCAAGGTTCTGTAATTCATGAATTATGCGACAAAACGGCTTTACGAGTTATATTACCAACCGCACATTTATGGCGCCAGAAAAAATATACATTGATTGAATATGAGCTTGCTGATTTTACTAACCATCCTTATTATAATCCCACATCATTTGATCATGACACTACATTTAATAAAAAAAACTATGGTTCTCTTATGTGTCTTCAGACGTCACATAAGAGATCGAGTTCTGTAATAGTGGCGTGTGATGACTTTCCGTCCGTTTGGTTTTCTTGTGTGCTACTTGGTAACCCTTATCGTAAGTAATAAAGTGTATAAATGTGTATAAATGAACTCAGCGTCCATAAATGGGAAAATAACATCAGGAAACTAGATTTAAAAAAATGTATATTACTACAAGCAACAAGTGGGAATCGTACTACGTACCAATGTTAAAAGGGGTGTTGAAATCTCCATTTCCGATATGCATTTCTTAACAGTAGCACAAATAACGTATATAAAGCAAGGTTCTGTAATTCATGAATTATGCGACAAAACGGCTTTACAAGTTATATTACCAACCGGACATTTATGGCGCCAGAAAAAATATACATTGATTGAATATGAGCTTGCTGATTTTACCAACCATCCTTATTATAATCCCACATCATTTGATCATGACATTACATTTAATAAAAAAAACTGTGGTTCTCTTATGTGTCTTCAGACGTCACATAAGAGATCGAGTTCTGTAATAGTGGCGTATGATGACTTTCCGTCCGTTTGGTTTTCTTGTGTGCTACTTGGTAACCCTTATCGTAAGTAATAAAGTGTATAAATGTGTATAAATGAACTCAGCGTCCATAAATGGGAAAATAACATCTAGAAACTAGATTAAAAAAAAACTATATTACTACAAGCAACAAGTGGGAATCGTACTTCGTACCAATGTTAAAAGGGGTGTTGAAATCTCCATTTCCGATATGCATTTCTTAACAGTAACACAAATAACGTATATAAAGCAAGGTTCTGTAATTCATGAATTATGCGACAAAACGGCTTTACAAGTTATATTACCAACCGGACATTTATGGCGCCAGAAAAAATATACATTGATTTAATATGAGCTTGCTGATTTTACCAACCATCCTTATTATAATCCCACATCATTTGATCATGACATTACATTTAATAAAAAAAACTATGGTTCTCTTATGTGTCTTCAGACGTCACATAAGAGATCGAGTTCTGTAATAGTGGCGTATGATGACTTTCCGTCCGTTTGGTTTTCTTGTGTGCTACTTGGTAACCCTTATCGTAAGTAATAAAGTGTATAAATCTGTATAAATAAACTCAGCGTCCATAAATGGGAAAATAACATCTAGAAACTAGATTAAAAAAAAACTATATCACTACAAGCAACAAGTGGGAATAGCACTAAGTATCAATGGTAAATGGGGTGTTGGGATCCTCATTTCTGATATGTATTTCTTAACAGTAGCACAAATAACGTATATAATGCAAGGTTCTGTAATTCATGAATTATGCGACAAAACGGCTTTACGAGTTGTATTACCAACAGCACATTTATGGTGCCAGGAAAAATATACATTGATTGAATATGAGCTTGCTGATTTTACCAACCATCCTTATTATAATCCCACATCATTTGATCATGACACTACATTTAATAAAAAAAACTATGGTTCTCTTATGTGTCTTCAGACGTCACATAAGAGATCGAGTTCTGTAATAGTGGCGTATGATGACTTTCCGTCCGTTTGGTTTTCTTGTGTGCTACTTGGTAACCCTTATCGTAAGTAATAAAGTGTATAAATCTGTATAAATAAACACAGCGTCCATAAATGGGAAAATAACATCTAGAAACCAGATTAAAAAAAAACTATATTACTACAAGCAACAAGTGGGAAAAGTACTAAGTATCAATGGTAAATGGGGTGTTGGAATCTCCATTTCCGATATGCATTTCTTAACAGTAGCACAAATAACGTATATAAAGCAAAGTTCTGTAATTCATGACTTATGCGACAAAACGGCTTTACAAGTTATATTACCAACCGGACATTTATGGCGCCAGAAAAAATATACATTGATTGAATATGAGCTTGCTAATTTTACCAACCATCCTTAATATAATCCCACATCATTTGATCATGACACTACATTTAATAAAAAAAACTATGGTTCTCTTATGTGTCTTCAGACGTCACATAAGAGATCGAGTTCTGTAATAGTGGCGTGTGATGACTTTCCGTCCGTTTGGTTTTCTTGTGTGCTACTTGGTAACCCTTATCGTAAGTAATAAAGTGTATAAATGTGTATAAATGAACTCAGCGTCCATAAATGGGAAAATAACATCTAGAAACTAGATTAAAAAAAAACTATATTACTACAAGCAACAAGTGGGAATAGTACTACGTATCAATGTTAAAAGGGGTGTTGGAATCCTCATTTCTGATATGCATTTCTTAACAGTAGCACAAATAACGTATATAAAGCAAGGTTCTGTAATTCATGAATTATGCGACAAAACAGCTTTACGAGTTATATTACCAACCGGACATTTATGGCGCCAGAAAAAATATACATTGATTGAGTATGAGCTTGCTTATTTTACCAACCATCCTTATTATAATCCCACATCATTTGATCATGACATTGCATTTAATAAAAAAAACTTTGTTTCTCTTATGTGTCTTCAGACGTCACATAAGAGATCGAGTTCTGGAATAGTGGCGTGTGAGGACTTTCCGTCCGTTTGGTTTTCTTGTGTGCTACTTGGTAACCCTTATCGTAAGTAATAAAGTGTATAAATGTGTATAAATAAACTCAGCGTCCATAAATGGGAAAATAACATCTAGAAACCAGATTAAAAAAAAACTATATTACTACAAGCAACAAGTGGGAATAGTACTAAGTATCAATGGTAAATGGGGTGTTGGAATCCTCATTTCTGATATGTATTTCTTAACAGTAGCACAAATAACGTATATAAAGCAAGGTTCTGTAATTCATGAATTATGCGACAAAACGGCTTTACAAGTTATATTACCAACCGGACATTTATGGCGCCAGAAAAAATATACATTGATTCAATATGAGCTTGCTAATTTTACCAACCATCCTTATTATAATCCCACATCATTTGATCATGACACTACATTTAATAAAAAAAACTATGGTTCTCTTATGTGTCTTCAGACGTCACATAAGAGATCGAGTTCTGTAATAGTGGCGTGTGATGACTTTCCGTCCGTTTGGTTTTCTTGTGTGCTACTTGGTAACCCTTATCGTAAGTAATAAAGTGTATAAATGTGTATAAATAAACTCAGCGTCCATAAATGGGAAAATAACATCAGGAAACTAGATTAAAAAAAATGTATATTACTACAAGCAACAAGTGGGAATCGTACTTCGTACCAATGTTAAAAGGGGTGTTGAAATCTCCATTTCCGATATGCATTTCTTAACAGTAGCACAAATAACGTATATAAAGCAAGGTTCTGTAATTCATGAATTATGCGACAAAACGGCTTTACAAGTTATATTACCAACCGGACATTTATGGCGTCAGAAAAAATATACATTGATTGAGTATGAGCTTGCTTATTTTACCAACCATCCTTATTATAATCCCACATCATTTGATCATGACATTGCATTTAATAAAAAAAACTTTGTTTCTCTTATGTGTCTTCAGACGTCACATAAGAGATCGAGTTCTAGAATAGTGGCGTGTGAGGACTTTCCGTCCGTTTGGTTTTCTTGTGTGCTACTTGGTAACCCTTAGCGTAAGTAATAAAGTGTATAAATGTGTATAAATGAACTCAGCGTCCATAAATGGGAAAATAACATCTAGAAACTAGATTAAAAAAAAACTATATTACTACAAGCAACAAGTGGGAAAAGTACTAAGTATCAATGGTAAAAGGGGTGTTGGAATCCTCATTTCTGATATGCATTTCTTAACAGTAGCACAAATAACGTATATAAAGCAAGGTTCTGTAATTCATGAATTATGCGACAAAACGGCTTTACAAGTTATATTACCAACCGGACATTTATGGCGCAAGAAAAAATATACATTGATTGAATATGAGCTTGCTGATTTTACCAACCATCCTTATTATAATCCCACATCATTTGATCATGACACTACATTTAATAAAAAAAACTATGGTTCTCTTATGTGTCTTCAGACGTCACATAAGAGATCGAGTTCTGTAATAGTGGCGTGTGATGACTTTCCGTCCGTTTGGTTTTCTTGTGTGCTACTTGGTAACCCTTATCGTAAGTAATAAAGTGTATAAATCTGTATAAATAAACTCTGCCTCCATAAATGGGAAAATAACATCTGCTAACTAGATTAAAAAAAAACTATATTACTACAAGCAACAAGTGGGAATTTTACACCGAAAGAGTGTTATAAGGGGTGTTTGAATCTCCAATTCTTATAATCATTTATTAACAGTAACACAAATAACGTATATAAGGCAAGGTTCTGTAATTCATGAATTATGCGACAAAACGGCTTTACGAGTTATATTACCAACCGCACATTTATGGTGCCAGAAAAAATATACATTGATTGAATATGAGCTTGCTGATTTTACCAACCATCCTTATTATAATCCCACATCATTTGATCATGACACTACATTTAATAAAAAAAACTATGGTTCTCTTATGTGTCTTCAGACGTCACATAAGAGATCGAGTTCTGTAATAGTGGCGTATGATGACTTTCCGTCCGTTTGGTTTTCTTGTGTGCTACTTGGTAACCCTTATCGTAAGTAATAAAGTGTATAAATCTGTATAAATAAACACAGCGTCCATAAATGGGAAAATAACATCTAGAAACCAGATTAAAAAAAAACTATATTACTACAAGCAACAAGTGGGAAAAGTACTAAGTATCAATGGTAAATGGGGTGTTGGAATCTCCATTTCCGATATGCATTTCTTAACAGTAGCACAAATAACGTATATAAAGCAAGGTTCTGTAATTCATGAATTATGCGACAAAACGGCTTTACAAGTTATATTACCAACCGGACATTTATGGCGCCAGAAAAAATATACATTGATTCAATATGAGCTTGCTAATTTTACCAACCATCCTTAATATAATCCCACATCATTTGATCATGACACTACATTTAATAAAAAAAACTATGGTTCTCTTATGTGTCTTCAGACGTCACATAAGAGATCGAGTTCTGTAATAGTGGCGTGTGATGACTTTCCGTCCGTTTGGTTTTCTTGTGTGCTACTTGGTAACCCTTAGCGTAAGTAATAAAGTGTATAAATGTGTATAAATAAACTCAGCGTCCATAAATGGGAAAATAACATCAGGAAACCAGATTTTAAAAACAACTATATTACTACAAGCAACAAGTGGGAATAGTACTAAGTATCAATGGTAAAAGGGGTGTTGGAATCCTCATTTCTGATATGCATTTCTTAACAGTAGCACAAATAACGTATATAAAGCAAGGTTCTGTAATTCATGAATTATGCGACAAAACAGCTTTACGAGTTATATTACCAACCGGACATTTATGGCGCAAGAAAAAATATACATTGATTGAATATGAGCTTGCTGATTTTACCAACCATCCTTATTATAATCCCACATCATTTGATCATGACATTACATTTAATAAAAAAAACTGTGGTTCTCTTATGTGTCTTCAGACGTCACATAAGAGATCGAGTTCTGTAATAGTGGCATGTGAGGACTTTCCGTCCGTTTGGTTTTCTTGTGTGCTACTTGGTAACCCTTATCGTAAGTAATAAAGTGTATAAATGTGTATAAATAAACTCAGCGTCCATAAATGGGAAAATAACATCAGGAAACCAGATTAAAAAAAATCTATATCACTACAAGCAACAAGTGGGAATCGTACTACGTACCAATGTTAAAAGGGGTGTTGAAATCTCCATTTCCGATATGCATTTCTTAACAGTAACACAAATAACGTATATAAAGCAAGGTTCTGTAATTCATGAATTATGCGACAAAACGGCTTTACAAGTTATATTACCAACCGGACATTTATGGCGCCAGAAAAAATATACATTGATTGAGTATGAGCTTGCTAATTTTACCAACCATCCTTATTATAATCCCACATCATTTGATCATGACATTACATTTAATAAAAAAGCTGTGTTTCTCTTATGTGTCTTCAGACGTCACATAAGAGATCGAGTTCTGTAATAGTGGCGTGTGATGACTTTCCGTCCGTTTGGTTTTCTTGTGTGCTACTTGGTAACCCTTATCGTAAGTAATAAAGTGTATAAATCTGTATAAATAAACTCAGCGTCCATAAATGGGAAAATAACATCTAGAAACCAGATTAAAAAAAAACTATATTACTACAAGCAACAAGTGGGAAAAGTACTAAGTATCAATGTTAAAAGGGGTGTTGGAATCCTCATTTCTGATATGCATTTCTTAACAGTAGCACAAATAACGTATATAAAGCAAGGTTCTGTAATTCATGAATTATGCGACAAAACGGCTTTACAAGTTATATTACCAACCGGACATTTATGGCGCCAGAAAAAATATACATTGATTGAATATGAGCTTGCTGATTTTACCAACCATCCTTATTATAATCCCACATCATTTGATCATGACATTACATTTAATAAAAAAAACTATGGTTCTCTTATGTGTCTTCAGACGTCACCTAAGAGATCGAGTTCTGTAATAGTGGCGTGTGAGGACTTTCTGTCCGTTTGGTTTTCTTGTATGCTACTTGGTAACCCTTATCGTAAGTAATAAAGTGTATAAATGTGTATAAATAAACTCAGCGTCCATAAATGGGAAAATAACATCAGGAAACTAGATTTAAAAAAATGTATATCACTACAAGCAACAAGTGGGAATTGTACTACGTACCAATGTTAAAAGGGGTGTTGGAATCTCCATTTCTGATATGCATTTCTTAACAGTAGCACAAATAACGTATATAAAGCAAGGTTCTGTAATTCATGAATTATGCGACAAAACGGCTTTACAAGTTATATTACCAACCGGACATTTATGGCGCCAGAAAAAATATACATTGATTGAATATGAGCTTGCTGATTTTACTAACCATCCTTATTATAATCCCACATCATTTGATCATGACACTACATTTAATAAAAAAAACTATGGTTCTCTTATGTGTCTTCAGACGTCACATAAGAGATCGAGTTCTGTAATAGTGGCGTGTGATGACTTTCCGTCCGTTTGGTTTTCTTGTGTGCTACTTGGTAACCCTTATCGTAAGTAATAAAGTGTATAAATCTGTATAAATAAACTCAGCGTCCATAAATCGGAAAATAACATCTAGAAACTGGATTAAAAAAAATGTATATCACTACAAGCAACAAGTGGGAATCGTACTACGTACCAATGTTAAAAGGGGTGTTGAAATCTCCATTTCCGATATGCATTTCTTAACAGTAACACAAATAACGTATATAAAGCAAGGTTCTGTTGTTCATGAATTATGCGACAAGACGGGTTTTCGAGTTATATGATCAACCGCACATTTATGAAGCCAGAAAAAATATACATTGATTGAATATGAGCTTGCTGATTTTACCAACCATCCTTATTATAATCCCACATCATTTGATCATGACACTACATTTAATAAAAAAAACTATGGTTCTCTTATGTGTCTTCAGACGTCACATAAGAGATCGAGTTCTGTAATAGTGGCGTATGATGACTTTCCGTCCGTTTGGTTTTCTTGAGTGCTACTTGGTAACCCTTATCGTAAGTAATAAAGTGTATAAATCTGTATAAATAAACACAGCGTCCATAAATGGGAAAATAACATCTAGAAACCAGATTTAAAAAAAAACTATATTACTACAAGCAACAAGTGGGAATAGTACTAAGTATCAATGGTAAATGGGGTGTCGGAATCCTCATTTGCGATATGCATTTCTTAACAGTAACACAAATAACGTATATAAAGCAAGGTTCTGTAATTCATGAATTATGCGACAAAACGGCTTTACAAGTTATATTACCAACCGGACATTTATGGCGCCAGAAAAAATATACATTGATTGAATATGAGCTTGCTAATTTTACCAACCATCCTTAATATAATCCCACATCATTTGATCATGACACTACATTTAATAAAAAAAACTATGGTTCTCTTATGTGTCTTCAGACGTCACATAAGAGATCGAGTTCTGTAATAGTGGCGTGTGATGACTTTCCGTCCGTTTGGTTTTCTTGTGTGCTACTTGGTAACCCTTATCGTAAGTAATAAAGTGTATAAATCTGTATAAATAAACTCAGCGTCCATAAATGGGAAAATAACATCTAGAAACTAGATTAAAAAAAAACTATATCACTACAAGCAACAAGTGGGAATAGTACTACGTATCAATGTTAAAAGGGGTGTTGGAATCCTCATTTCTGATATGCATTTCTTAACAGTAGCACAAATAACGTATATAAAGCAAGGTTCTGTAATTCATGAATTATGCGACAAAACGGCTTTACAAGTTATATTACCAACCGGACATTTATGGCGCCAGAAAAAATATACATTGATTGAATATGAGCTTGCTAATTTTACCAACCATCCTTATTATAATCCCACATCATTTGATCATGACACTACATTTAATAAAAAAAACTATGGTTCTCTTATGTGTCTTCAGACGTCACATAAGAGATCGAGTTCTGTAATAGTGGCGTGTGATGACTTTCCGTCCGTTTGGTTTTCTTGTGTGCTACTTGGTAACCCTTATCGTAAGTAATAAAGTGTATAAATGTGTATAAATAAACTCAGCGTCCATAAATGGGAAAATAACATCAGGAAACTAGATTAAAAAAAATGTATATTACTACAAGCAACAAGTGGGAATCGTACTACGTACCAATGTTAAAAGGGGTGTTGAAATCTCCATTTCCGATATGCATTTCTTAACAGTAACACAAATAACGTATATAAAGCAAGGTTCTGTAATTCATGAATTATGCGACAAAACGGCTTTACAAGTTATATTACCAACCGGACATTTATGGCGCCAGAAAAAATATACATTGATTGAATATGAGCTTGCTAATTTTACCAACCATCCTTATTATAATCCCACATCATTTGATCATGACATTACATTTAATAAAAAAAACTATGGTTCTCTTATGTGTCTTCAGACGTCACATAAGAGATCGAGTTCTGTAATAGTGGCGTGTGATGACTTTCCGTCCGTTTGGTTTTCTTGTGTGCTACTTGGTAACCCTTATCGTAAGTAATAAAGTGTATAAATGTGTATAAATAAACTCAGCGTCCATAAATGGGAAAATAACATCAGGAAACCACATTAAAATAATCTATATCACTACAAGCAAGAAGTGGGAATAGTACTACGAACCAATGTTAAAAGGGGTGTTGGAATCTTCATTTCTGATATGCATTTCTTAACATTAGCACAAATAACGTATATAAAGCAAGGTTCTGTAATTCATGAATTATGCGACAAAACAGCTTTACGAGTTATATTACCAACCGGACATTTATGGCGCAAGAAAAAATATACATTGATTGAATATGAGCTTGCTGATTTTACCAACCATCCTTATTATAATCCCACATCATTTGATCATGACATTACATTTAATAAAAAAAACTGTGGTTCTCTTATGTGTCTTCAGACGTCACATAAGAGATCGAGTTCTGTAATAGTGGCGTGTGAGGACTTTCCGTCCGTTTGGTTTTCTTGTGTGCTACTTGGTAACCCTTATCGTAAGTAATAAAGTGTATAAATGTGTATAAATAAACTCAGCGTCCATAAATGGGAAAATAACATCAGGAAACCAGATTAAAAAAAATCTATATCACTACAAGCAACAAGTGGGAATAGTACTACGTATCAATGTTAAAAGGGGTGTTGGAATCCTCATTTCTGATATGCATTTCTTAACAGTAGCACAAATAACGTATATAAAGCAAGGTTCTGTAATTCATGAATTATGCGACAAAACGGCTTTACAAGTTATATTACCAACCGGACATTTATGGCGTCAGAAAAAATATACATTGATTGAGTATGAGCTTGCTTATTTTACCAACCATCCTTATTATAATCCCACATCATTTGATCATGACATTACATTTAATAAAAAAAACTTTGTTTCTCTTATGTGTCTTCAGACGTCACATAAGAGATCGAGTTCTAGAATAGTGGCGTGTGAGGACTTTCCGTCCGTTTGGTTTTCTTGTGTGCTACTTGGTAACCCTTAGCGTAAGTAATAAAGTGTATAAATGTGTATAAATAAACTCAGCGTCCATAAATGGGAAAATAACATCAGGAAACTAGATTAAAAAAAATGTATATTACTACAAGCAACAAGTGGGAATCGTACTACGTATCAATGTTAAAAGGGGTGTTGAAATCTCCATTTCCGATATGCATTTCTTAACAGTAACACAAATAACGTATATAAAGCAAGGTTCTGTTGTTCATGAATTATGCGACAAAACGGCTTTACAAGTTATATTACCAACCGGACATT